>CM029918.1:15990000-25990000 GCA_017639245.1 Myiopsitta monachus
ATTAATCCCCACCCCACTGAAAACAAAGATTGAGTTTCATAGAACTGTAGAATGGTTTGGGCTGGAAGGGATCTTAAACATCATATGATTACAATCTGCCTACCACTGGCAGGGACACCTTCTGTTAGACGAGGTTCCTCAAAGCCCCAACCAACTTGGCCTTTAAAATTTTCAGGGACAACTTTCAGTTGTTCTAGCTTCAATTTAAATTCATTAAATCATATTAAACATCTGTGTGGAAACTGAAGAGCCCATTACCAACATTGCCCTTAAATACTCAGGCTTAAACTTGATACCTCCTAACTAACTCTCTGATAGAATAAGAAGTTTCTAAATTGTGGCTGAGGCTTCTCTGTGGGCATTTGCGATGTTATTAGCAGCTAGTCTGAACTCTGGACAGTGAAGCGGGGACAGTTTTCCAGCAGCACCAATGTTATATGCAGCAATAATATGAACTTGCAATTTAAATTTACTGTTTTCTTTTATATACCTCAATGGATTGTGTTTATTTCCTTTAGTCAAAAGAAGAATTCGTAGAGAACAGTAAATGAAAACTGGTCTGAGGGAAAAAGTGGATCCTCTAAACTAGTAATTATGAAAGAGAATAAGTTTTTTGCAGAAAGGTAAACAATTATTAGCAGAAAATCCAGTAGATAGAAAAAAGGAAGTGAAATTGAAAAATTAGTAATAGAGATGGCCACATCTTTGTAAGTGGAAACATTCTGAAGAATGTCCACAGATTCCTACATCGAGAAATTACTATTTCTCTTTTATTTAGCTTTTCACTATGAAAATAGAGTCATCCTTTGTTGGAGAGTTTGTCATTCTGTATTATATCAAACAGCCATGATGTCCTAACAACTGTTTAGGCTTCTGTATTTGATGAGTTTTAAGAAAGGTGAGCAAAAAAAGTGTATAACAGGTGGTATTACTCTGCTTTAATCTTTAGCATTAACTGAATTTTCATGTCCAGAGTGCTCTCTTATATTTTGAATAACGAGGTACTTTATAAAATAAAATGACAACACATCCAATATTCTAAAAGTAGCATGCATTTTAAGAGGATCTGAAATCAAAAGGAAAACTTACTTGGTAATTCCAAAGAACCAGTTGAAAAACTTTCCTAACTTTTAGAAGGAAGATTTATTCTGTGATTTTAATAGAACTTGTTCTCTTCTAACTAGCTTGAAAACACTTGTGTTATGCAGGTTTAAACTACTTTAAATGAACATTCTTCTGCTCAAACAGGTTTTACATTGTGGTGTTGCAACATCATGAAACTTGTAAGGGATTTTTTTGTGGGAAGAGATTAGTGATCAGCAGAGTTTTCAAAGGCAAGCAAATTGAGGAAATTGTTAAACAAAGCAGTAGAAAAGCTCCATTCCAGAAGATTAAAAAAATAGTCTATTCATTCTGCATCTTTTATTACATTTCCTGCATTTTCATCAGTTTCAGCTTAGATCCATCCCTTTTTAGAAATGACAGGCAAATGATGGCTGACTATCTGATGAATGCATTATAATTTTTATTTTCTGTTTTCTCAGAACAAAGAAATAGCGTTGAAAACTTTCAGATACTCTATAATTTTCATGAATGGAGGAAATGGGTGTTATTTGCTGAAAAAAACTGGTGTGATTATTTGTCTGCAAATTGGTGTATTTGTTTTGTTCGTTCAAATATTCTTCATGCACTCCCTCTGGAAATGCCTTCTGTTGGGAGAAACTGATTGGAGACTGAGGCACCAATTTCAGAAAGCATCCTCAATGCCAACCAGCAGTGCAAGACCCCATCAAAATGTAAATTTGATCCTGAACTTGGATAGCCTTCTGTTCCTTCTTTTAGAATGAGGGAAGCACTGATGAACTTCTACGGAAAATATTTCTTTAGAAACTGACCAGCTAATTATATATTTTAGTTCTGTCACGAGGCTGAAGTAAAGGAATAACGTTTCTGTCACTTTCTACACCATACAAATTATTTTTTGGAGGAAAAAGGGAAACAAAAAGCAATAAATGTAAATGAATACGCTACATGTCTAGCTATTAATGGAACTCCTCTAATTTCATAAATAATATTAATCTTCAATTAAAGCATTGTATTTGCAATGTTGTAAGCATTTTTATGTAATTGCAACATTTTGCCGACAAGTATGTTAGTTATTTTTCTCTGGCTTGTATTCAGATGACCTTCAACTAAGACACAAGCAGAAAACTGAATTTTTTATATATAGAAGCTCATGAACAAAAGGTCTTTTCTTGATATCCTTTTTCACAAGACCCATGCATTTAAAATACTGTAGGCTTCATTTCATTTTATGCTGACTGGGGTGTTTACTATTGTCATGTTATTAACCTTGCTTTAAGAAGGCTTTTATAACATCAGTATTAGAGTTTATTACTAGTCTAAGCTGTGATATACAGTTCATGGCCTTATTAAAGGATGTGTCCTGCCCTTGAAATTCCCTGGAATCAGTAAATAATATAGAGAGTGTTGCAGAAAAACAAGGCACACTTTTCTATCTTTAAACAGTAAAATAAAACCATGAGCATATGTATTTTCTATAGTTTTCTTAGCAGGAGAGAAGTTTGAATAGGATCTAACATATTGGAAAATTAATATTGGGATACAAACTTTATAATTAAAATCTGTCCCATGAAGCAAATAAATAGCAAGCGTTACCTGTTGTTTGTCCATTTCAGATCAGTTTGTTGGTGTCAGATCAGTTTCCAATGGATAAATTGCCACCTAATACCTCAGAGTTGCCACATGTTTCTAACCTCCTTTGAACCAGATAAGCCAAGAAACACAGCAAGCATGGGGAATGTATTACTTTTTGACTGTATGTTATTCATCAAAGAAAAAAGAGAATATACTTTCTGGACGGCCAGATTTACAATTTTTGAGCTCAATTTATTTTTTTACTGGTGTAAAATAGTCACAAGACCTGAAAAAAGTTGTCCAATTTGAACCTTCAAAAGCATACTGAGTAACAAGTCTGAGATGTTTCAAGATTTCTATGGGCCCTTCTGAGATGTTTCAAGATTTCTATGGGCCCTATAGGTGACTCCTGCTTTTTCTGCAACAGCAGGTTTGGTACTCAAACCATCTACAGAGTTACCCCAAAGAGTAGGGCTTAGTCCTCTCACCATGCAGTCCGTCAGCTTTCTATGTTCTTCATTTACATACCACCTTCCACTGCAGATGCCAGTGTCTATAATGCTCTGCATTGAAAAGAACTGGAGAAGAGCTTCAAGACTGAAAATCACCATCTTTCACGTCTGCCTTCCTGTCTTTGGCCCAGCCTAGATAAACAATTTGCCTGCAGTCATCTCTAGGAAACATTCTTATTTTCAATGTGGAGAAAATTTACTTCTGCAAACTGCTGAGATTTGCCTCTTCAATGCTTTCTAGCCTCATATTTTATCAAAATGGCCATCATGCATGCAAACATTCCTCTATATTTTTAATACTGTTCCTTTAGTCTTTGGGTTTAATCCACTGCCTTTAATCTTCCTACAAAGCTATAAGGATATTATTTAAAGGTCACATATGAATCTAGCTTACTTTAAAGAATCATATTCCTTAAGGCTTATTGTCTAGTTAAAATCAAACACAGCACTTGCAAAGCAGAACTGTTGGGTTAGTGCTTATTTAAGTGCTTTTCAGCATTTAGCATCTGAACTTTATATATGTTTGTGCTCTGGTTGAGAAGCATGAAATAGATATCCTCTCCATTACCATGTTCAACTCTGATACTGCCTGTACCTCATCCAGCTCTTATGCAATCCCTGCAGACCACATGTTGAGTACATTGAGCTTTTGGGTAATTGTATTTGGTGTACATAGCAGTAGACTATCCCAGATGCACTGCGAGACATACTTAAATTAGACAACTTGTGTTATAAAAGGGCACTTAAGATATGCTTTTATGGAACATTTCTCAGGATGGAGGAGACCTGTTGACCATCAAGATCTGCGAAACCACTGAGGTAGGAGGCATGTAGAAATAATGAAAGAAAAATCTGCTTTGTAACTTAAGCAACTTAAACTTTGGAAATTTTGTACAAAAGTTTGCTTTTGTAACTTAACATCTCTTTCAATTTGGCAACCAAAGACAGCAACTTGTACCCTTTGTTTTCTCCTAATGCACTCCCTATGACAAATTTATTATGACCAGTTAGAAATAAACCAGGCAAAATTAACAAGTGTTAGTGAATCTCACCTCGTTCATTTCATATGATGCTCAGCAATGACCTCCACACTTGTATACATCACAAACCTTGGTTCAGGTTAACCAGTTCATTGCAGTACCATGGGGGAACAGGAAAATATTCTGTTTAAAATAAAGGAAATCAGACTTCTGAATATTACCAATGAAAGACCTATAGTTTTACATCTGAGACTAAACCCCAAAAATTTAGTCGGGATCTGAAATGCTCAAATTAAAAGAGAAATTGTGCCGGTATTACCTTGAGTGCTAGCATGTGTTGTCTTCTGAAGAATACCTATAAGAACAGTAATGGATTCATGATACAACAGTTATGTTTTCTAAACGTGATGTATATATACATGATCCCCAGTGAATAATCCAGAAATATATCAGCTGCAATTCAGATCTCAGCTGATATCTGAGAAATATCCATTTTGCTGAAAAATATGCATATTTCTTATGCCTTTCTATAAAATATAATAATCTCATTTTTAACTTGATTTTCCATTTAAGGTACCTGGGGGACTTCAATGAAAAAAAGAAGAGGCTCATATTATTTTATCTGAACATAACTACATTTTGTGATGTACTCAAGGCTTAACCTAAAGTTTAACGATCTACAAAAGCATTCAATTAAACCAATTCTTTGTTTGTGTAACTTATCTTAGCTATCTAATAAAAATCTCAGTTGAGAGGATGTCATGAATTGAATATAGGTGAAAAGTTATTTTCAGTTAAACATACACAAATATGTAGTATTTGTATATGTTTATTGTATCAAAATATAAAATAGAACTCATAGTTTGTAGAATTACTTCAACTGTGGTAAAGATGAGATCAGCAAAACCCCAAATACTTCATTTTATATGAAATATTGTAGCAGGAGGAAGGTATTTTTTTTTCCCATAGAAATAAATAGTACCAAATCTCAGCTATAATTTTGAAAATCAGTGCTTAAATTATAGGAAAATAATGATTTTTTTTTTCATATACAAAGATGGACTACACTCTACCCAATTAAACATGGTGGGCCAGACAGATTTAATTTGCTCAAGAAATTGAGCACAGAGACAGTGTAAAAAACTAGGAAAGCTACTTCAAAGCTGAAAATTGTCCTGCAGTGGGAACATACCACAGTCAAGCTGAAGAGACTTAAGTTCTTAGCAGCTGTACCAGTGGAATCAGAAATACTCTCACCATCCGCATATTTTGTATAATCTGAGGTGAAAACAAGGTATGACATGCTTCCCTGCCTTAAAGTACATTTCCAATTTTCTGGAGTTCCACTAATGCTCTGTGATGAACCTTTTTCAACCAAGTGCTAGAATTGCCGCAAATACAGCAAATATTTTTTTGTCGTTTTCAGTGTATGGAAATATTTTACCTTTCAAAACTACTAAGAAGCCATATGTTACTTTCCCAGTATTTGAAACCATATTGTAACAATATTCACCAGTTGTTCTGCTGCTTTAATCTTTGCTCTGCAGTCCCATTTCACACACTACTGCTGCTTTCAAGATGGGACTTGCTATGAATTCAGTTTGAAAAGTCAGTCAAATTCCTTCAATATAAAATATTCTATAGTGGAAGTTATGGATGAAACACAAAATGTATATGTATAATAACAAAATAACTGACATACACATTGCTAGTCAATACATTGCCATAGTGTTCCAAAACTATCTCATAAATGAAATTGCAACTTGCCTATTTTGTATATTAACACATCATGCCAAGTTTTCGGCTTTTATGTGTTTGAATTATATTATGGTCAAGAGAAATGCATTTTCCCCAGTAGGCCATCAGGTGGGCTTTTTTTAAAGTAGTATAGACTCAGTGATTGTTCTTTGCATGCATCTATGATGTGTTGGTTAGGATAAGGTTTGTTATTAATAAATTACTCAGTAAACTCCCACAATCCTATTAGGTTTGGTGCTCTGTTGTACTACCTGCTGCTGAAAAAAAAAAAAGACCGCAGTGGAATTGATCCCTGGACTGTTACCTGAGACCAAGGCAAGACCTTGTACAGATGTGTTATGCGCTTACATTTACGCTGTCTGAGTGGACCGAGGGACACCACAGACATAAGGAATGCAGGTTCGTTATGAAGTCAGAGGCACTACTTCCCTTCCAAATACCACTGCAGCTGCACAAATCCAAATTCATTTTTGTTGCTCCATATTCTCTCCTTCACCCATCCCATCCCACTAGCTCTGTACAACAAAAACTGTCACAAGAAGCTTGTGTTAGTAAGTCTTGACACTCTAACGCAATGATTGGCCAGGAATTTTTACTATATTCTCTCCCAGTGTTGAAAAAAATACATTATGATTTCATTAGCTGTATGACTTACTACTTGTTTTTAACTTCTCTTGCTTTAATTAATGATAATTTGACTACAGTGTTGAATGAATAATGTGTGCAGAGTTTAGAGCTCTTCAAAATCCCTCTCTGAAAGCAGTAAGTCAGGTCTCAGAACAAAACTTTCAAAAGGACTGTCTCTTAAAAGTTTGAAGTAGACAGAAAGGAGCTGTTCCAGCATAATTGAGCTTACACAGTACTGAAAACTGGAGCCAGAACTGTTACAAGTGGTTACAGCTAATTCAGTAGTTGGTGTTAGAAAATTACAAAAAAAGAGAGTAGGTTTAATTAGTTTAACACAGCTAGTTTCACCCTTCCCTCATCTTAGACCTGAATTCTCATTAAAAAATGGAATTGGTCTGTGCCCCTTACAGAGGTTTTATTTTGCTGGACTTCCTTCAAAACCAAAACTATCGGTAGAATGAACATTCATCATTCCCAGACCACACTCATTCTCACATTCTCGTTTTCAGCTTGCTTTTATATGTATATATGAATGATCTGTCCAAATATTCTGCTGAATACATACTAATAAACTGCATTAGTATTTGCATACCATATGCTCACTAAGGGCTTAATTACACTTTGTTCCACAAAGTATTTTAAAAAAAATTAACGTATGTCAGCTAATTATTTTTCCTGACTTATTTACTTTTTCATTTTGCTTCATTTTTAATTTATACAAGACCTCTTTGTGGCCTTGTTTCATTTTCCAAAGAATGATAATAACTGAGGCTCTTATACCTCAAGCACTCAGGCATATCCTTTAGTTTATTCATCTGAGCAGTCATCAAAGATTTCTATGCACAAAGTGAGGAAAGTTACACATGAGCATAAATTGTTCCAGTTTTAATGCTGAAATATACACATATACTACGCCTATTACATAAACTACACCCTGCAAAAACTGGAACTTAACCAGAAAAGAAGCCTCCACTACAGAAATCTCAAATCACATGTTTGGCAGGATTGGCAGAGGTACGTCACTCATCTTTCTTTCAAATTCCACAAGATATTTTAGGACATATTCTCATGTAGTCCGAAAGGTCATAATGAACACATGAATTCATGCTTCATTTAATTCAAATATTGATTGGAAGACAAAACTTGTTATATACATACACACACACACACACACACACACATATAGCTGCCTACTGGGATATAAGAGTGTCCCTGACTAGAAGAGTATCAAATGGTCAACTTCATCAGGCCTTCAGGACATATAAGTATTGCAGATTCACTCATACATTTCAATAAGCATACTGGCAATAATTTCAGGTAATGTAATTCCTCTAAAAAACATAAACTTGAAACTCACAGGGCACTCAAAAATAAGTTAAAGAGAAGTAAATTAATTACACAGAAGAATGGTGTTTCATATGAAATCTTTTTCTTGGTATAACACACAAAAATTTTTCAAGGAGTATAGTTCTCACACAGAGAGTCAGAACAAGCTCTGCATGGCCAAGGTAGCGCTTTAGATTACAATATCTTGATACCAACTCTGCAGCCTGCGGATGTAGAGAGATCTCCCAGGACAGGTTAGATATATGCCTGTGGCAACCACATTGATAGGACTGATTGTCACAGTGCAGAGACTAGAATATAAGTACCCCTCAAGATCCAGCTTTTATACAGGTCTATGCAGACACCATAACATCCACCAGATCTTTTCCAGGGCTTCCTTATTGTCATTCTGGAAAACAGGGATGATGTTCTGTAGCATTCTTAACTGCAGTACAAACCCCTTTTCTTTCATCCCATCCACCTGGACAGCAATTTGTTCACTTTTCTTTACAGCAGCCTTTTGCATACCTTGTTATAAAGTTTCTCCCATTTTCTCTCTTTCATCTCAAATAACCCTGATTACTTCAGCCTTCCCTTTTCAGCTTGTTTTCTCAGCTTCTCATTCTTGTCTTTGTCCTTTCTACTTACTGTAATTGACCTTCATCTTTCTTTAGTGCAACGTCCAAAGATGATCACAAGGCTCAAGACCTTACATTTTCCCAAAGAAGTAAAATGATAATTTCATTCATGTTGCAGTTATGATGCTGTTTGCTTTCTCTCACAATGGTAATTGCAGCCCCATGGTACTGTTTCCTTGTGCTATGGTTTTAGTGTCTCACAGCATTTACTACAGAAAAGTCACCTACTCTGTGCTATGTGCTTGTACATCTGATGGCACCTATCTAGCTATGAAACCTTCCTACCTGAAAACTAGAAGTAGGAATCTAAGCTTCATGCTAAGATTTTTCCTTTTGCTCAGATTTTTCCTTGTTTTAGGATTATCTTTGAACATATTCACAGCTCCTCAGCTAAATATTTATTTTTTTAATACAAGAAGCTTATTTCCTGTTATGAAACCCAAACTATAAATTAATGTATTGAATAAAGCTGGACTCAGCATAGTTCTCTGAAGAACCCAAATTCTGCAACTGAACTGTGAGCAACTGCTCTTTAATACTTTTTTATCACTTATTTACAATTTTTTTTATGAAATATCTAAGCATATAGGGTTTTTTTTAGTATATTGGAATGCAATTTATTTTGCACAAACTTCCTCCTAAATCACCTGGAAGAACTCTATGCAAACCAGAACCTGTATTGCACTTTAGCAGAAAAATGAAAGTGTAAAGATAGTGTTTAAAGAATGAGATCATTGTCACATCCGCGTAACAGGAAAAATGTAAAGAACATCAAATATTTCTCTTTTTTTCCAAATTTATTTAATTTCCAGGTTGTAAAAAGAAGAGAAGCTTATGAGACAAAGAAGTTTAAACTGTTCCAAAAGGTAGGCACTGTGGAAAGAATTGTGTTGGTAGTATTATGATAAGGAATAGGAAGACACCGAAATGAGGAGAGAAGAAAACAAAGATAAGAGGTTTGAATTTCCACATTATGACAGGTGGAGCACAGGATATGCAAAGAAGCTAATTGCAGTCCTCAGATTATGGAGTTATTCAGGACCTACTGAATTAAGCAAAGCTTCACAGGGATAAGAAATACACTTCCCAAAGAATATTCACCAGTGAAGAAATGCCAGGGTAGGGATTTTAGCTGTTGAGCTTCCCATCAGTGGTTGTAGGAAAATGCTATTAGGATTGGCCAAATGCTATAGACTGAGTACTCAGTGTGACTGCTGCCTCTGGTTCTCAATCCCAAAACAGGCTAGAAAACGTCCGTGGAGATTTAAAGCAAGTTCTGTTACACATTAAGAAATCCAAATATTTCTGAGCTCAGTGAAGAACCTCCAATGGATTCTCCCACTTCATCCTTATTTATTATGATTATTATTACATAATACTGCTGGAACAGACCAACTAGGAAAAATTCCCTAGAAGAAGACCACACAAGAGGAGAACTCCCTCATAGAAGCAGAATAAAAGGCTGCAGTAACACTATTAGGCATAATAAAAAATTTTTGAGAGGTGCCAGAGGTCTGGAAGAAGCAGGAGTAAGGAGAATCAAAGTACAAAACAAACTGGTTTGTTAACATCTGATTGAACCTCCTTCAGCAGCACTAATTATAAATAAGCAGAATAAAATTGCTGGAATAATCACAGAATCAAAGTCATCAACCTGGAGTCTAGAAAGCACATTATACCTAGAGAAGTCCAAAAAATCTCCATATTTGACTCTTAAGAGGATTGACACATTACAGAAGGTATGTGAACCACCCCAACCCAATAATTTGAAGTGAAATTTCGTGTTCTGCCTCTATGACAGCAGGATAGGTGGTCAAGAATAACAGCAAGTTGCAGAGAGACATAGCAGCACCAAGGCAAAACAGCTAAAATGCACAGTAAGTGCAGGATGTGCTGTATTGCATGCTGGGGTTGCGTTTTAATTCTCCCCACGCATGGTTTATGGACCCTCAGCAGCAAACTCTGGACTATGAATTATACTTCAGTACACCAGTAAAGATGCTGCAGAGCTTTTTCTAGATGAAGTCACTACTGACTTAACATGTATCTATAGTCTGATAACACCCGCGCAGGTGTTATCTAGATCTGCCCAGCTGTAGCTAGCTAGAAATTAAGAACCAGCTCTTTTTGTGATTTTAGCTTTTCTTTCCACAGACAATTTTATTTTTCTTTATTTTGGACATTAGAATTTTCCTTTTTGATATGACAGACCTTTCCCTTTGCTGCATTTGGTAAAAAAAAAAAAAACCAAACAAACAAAAAAACATGCAGATTTTCAAACAGAAAAATTTCTACCTTGACACAGTTCAGCTTTGAACTGCATTTTCTCATGCTCCACAAAAGTGGGAGCAATTAATCACAGAATCATAGAACGGTTTGGTTGGAAGGGACCTTTAAGATCAGCTAGTTCCAACCCCCCTGCCATTGCCAGGGACACCTTCCATTAGACCAGGTTGCTCAAAGCTTCATTGAGCCTGGTCGTGAACACTTCCATGGATGGGGCAGCCACAGCTTCCTTGAGCAACCTGTCCCAGTGCCTCACTACCTTTGTAGTAAAGAATTTTTTCTTAATATCTAATCTAAATCAATCTTCTTTCAGTTTAAAGCCATTCTGCTTTGTCCAATCACTATATGCCTTTGTAAAGAACCCCTTTCCAGATTTCTTGTAAGCCTCTTCTAGGTACTGGAAGGCAATTAGAAAGTCTCCCCAGGACCTTCTGCTCTCCAGGCTGAAAAAGCCCAACTCTCTCAGCTTGCATGATTGGCAAACTTGCTGAGGGTGCACTCTATCTCATTGTCCATGTCGCTAACAGAGATATTAAACATCACTGATCCCAACACTGCCTTCTGAGGAACACCACTTGTGACTGGTCTCCACTTGGACATTGAACTGTGACCACAAATCTCTGAAAGCAACCATCCAGCCAATTCCTTATTTATCCACTGAGTGGTCCATCCATCAAATCCATGCCTCTCCAATTTAGAGACAGTGCTGTCCCCTTCCTCCTTTACAGAATGGGGCAGATTAAGTCTCTCCTGTGATTTTTATGCTGCAGCCTTACAATTCATCACGAGGCACAAGCAAGACACCTGAACTTCAACTTCCATAGACCACTAGGGCAGCTGAAACAGATGTATTGTTACTGGTACCTCTCTCCAAAGAGTAATTGAACTGACTTGACAAATGAATGCAACAAAAAAAAATCAGTATATCAGTTCTAGTGGAACTTTTTAGTTTTCATATGGAAGGATCTGGCTTTTTTAAAGAGGAAGCCATAAGTAAATATTTTTGGACAAAACTTTTTGCCACTCTGAGCTAATTAGAAATTGTACATATCTGTTTCCCATCTAATAAAAATGAACTTTCATGATCATCTTTGCTACTGTTATGAACCAATACTGGGCAATATTTCAATTATTCTGCTAGTATTTTCCAATGCTGTTTATCTTTCTTTCTTCTTTTGTGGTGAATTCTCCATGAATTGGCTTGTTAAACATTGTTTAACAATATTGTTTAAATATTATTGGAGTGAAGCAAAAACCAGCTTGCTGTTCTAATATTTTCCTAAAATTTGACAAAAGATCTCTGTTTTCAGTCAGCTTCGGAAAACTGGTGTGTATTGCCTTATCAACTTGAACTTCTTATTGAGTTCCAGATGTTGATTTTCTGTCCCTGAAAGTACTCTTCTCCTTCACATGGTCCTCCTGAGCTGCTGAATCTGTTGAAATAAACGCATGAGATTTTAATGCATGCATTCTGCAGGTACTTAGCTTCATGCCCCACTAAAAATGTGTTAATTCATACTCTTTGTTTGCATTGCACTTAAAATACTCATGACGAAGACCTGCTTTATCAGGAACCTGTTTTGGTTTCTTTCAGAAAAAAAAGAAAAAAAAAAAGGTATTTGGTTTCTCCCTTCTTACACATCTTTCATATATTCTTTTTTCTGAACCTTGAAAATAATTCTAAACCCTTTCTCTATTTCCTTCAACTGCGTGGCATCTCCACTGCAATCTACAGAACAGACTGTAATTCTTAGTTTCTTTTATCATCAGCAGAACAGAAGCCAATGTGGAACAGCGAGGGAAAATCTAGAACAAATTAATAAATTGTTTTGTGGGTATATATAATTTTTTGTTTCTAACATCTCCCCTAGTGTCCCTAGATATGGAGAGTGCAGTGAGCCTGAATAAAGCTGTAATCTGTCATATTATGCATTAAAGTTCTAATAACATTATAGAAAATTTGATGAAGAGCGTAAGAAAAGCTTGAAACAGAAGAAAAGGATGAATACAGTGAGAAATCAAAAGTTAATGGAAGAAATAAAACCTTTGAGCCCCAGAGAGTTTTTCTGGGGTAGAAGGAGGGAGGTGAGAAAGGAGGAGAACAAAAGATAAATAAAAGATTGCAAGGGGGAAGGAAAATGGTGCTCTGCTTTCATGGGGAATACTCAAATGCCTCACAAGATGAGCTGAGCATTAGGATATGAAAACCTAAAGGGCAATATAATCCCAAAGGGGAGGACTAGTTTCAAAAGAAGGTTTATTAAAACTTAGCTTGCTTTGCATAATGTCGGAGAAAGAAATATGTGAAACTCTAACCTTTTTTCCTTTTCAACTTCCAGTCTTTTTCCACTCTTTTTTTCCCTCTATAATCACTTTCCCTACCCTGTAGCTTTACTCCTGCTTTCTGTTTATAACCTTTAGAATACTTTCATGAGCATATGCTATAATTCTCTTCCCTTTTCTTTATCTCCTTGTTCCTACAAGCTGGCTTGAATAAAGAAGTCATTATCAGCAAGCCCACAATGGGTCCAGACATCCACATTCAAGATGTTGTATAGATGATATATTGATCAGTCCTCAATGAGTAATAGCGTTCTAATGAAAAGAGCTTACAGAAGTTAATGTATCTGCTCATGCAAACCACAAACGAAGCATTCTGTGGCACAAAGGGTCTGGCCCTGTGAATTATAATTACTCCCTACAACAATAAAAGTCAGGAGTGGTTTTATTTATTTACCGCAATCAATGATAGTCTGTGGGCTACACATTGAAAATTCGTTTTACAAACCAGCACCCAGACTGTTTACCTTTTCTGCATCCATTGGGAATTAACCCTTCAGCTGCTGCTGCCAATCTTGAGGTAGATATCCCTGTAGAAATGAAAAGACTGCAGTTTGCTCCAGTGTTGTTTAGGTTAGGAAAAGACTACAGGCATTAAGAGAGGAGTCACTGCATGTGACTGCTCCCAGTAGAAACAGCATATATTAAAGCAGGATGAGTACATAAAGACAAAAACTTTCTGCCCTACATGAACTACTTGAGAAATCTCTGGTTTGAAAACCGTACAACAACGTTGTATCATGCAACTTCCACAATCAGATGAGAATGTTTTTTAAGCTTTAGAATCTCTTCAGTCCTCAAAGTGATGTACAGTACAATAAATTCAATCTGTGTTAACATATACAGTACATATTAAAGGAAAACAAAAGGAGCACCATTCTACTTTTTAATTAGATTGCAGGCAAAATAAAATTAAAATTCTGTTGACATCTATTCTAGAGAAGAATAAAACTGTTACTGTACTTCAGAAGAAGAGCAAAGATTAGAAACAAAACCAAACAAAATTAAAAATAAAATCTAATTATGCTACTTTGTAAATTATGTTCTGTATATTAAATACTGGTCTGCCAGCCTCTCAAAAAATATTCAAATCCAGACACTAAGAAACTTAGAGGGAAAGCCAATGTGGGTGATCAAAGGTGAGAAATAGTTTCTTTTTAAAGAACGTCTAAAAGAAAGGGCAGTCTGGAAAAGAGACGCAGGGGTGGAACAAGGGAATAATAGAAGTTCATAAAGTCCATGTGTGCCTCACAGGAGATAAAAACAACTTCTAGGGGACATCAGATGTGACTAGCAACTTGAAAACAAACAAATGGAGATACTTTTCCATACAAAGAAAGGTGTTGCTCGTTGACTCAGGATGCTACAGATATCAGAAGTTTGTGTGATTTCAAGAGACAAATGATCAATTTCATGGAAGACAACTCACAAAAGATCTCCTCAAGAAACCCTAAACTACAAATCACTAGAAGCTGGAAAAAAATCTGCAGGAAGTATTATTAAATTATATTTTTGTATTTTAATCCTGGCTTCTGAGACTGGCCACTGTCAGCTGAGGTTTGCCGTAGCCTAGGCCAGTGAGCTGGGTATCCTGATTATGTTAAAATCTACCACTGACCCATAAAATAGAGCATTATTTTATTCAACCTGCTAATTTGCTAAGAAGTAAATTAAACGAGGCCCTTTTTCAATGCTTTCACTGTAATTCAGATCAACAAATGGCCATGTGATTGAAACATTGTCTGATGAAAAGACTCATTTCCTGACAGAGGTCTGTAACATTACATTTGCTCACATGCACCCATCTGTTCTTTTGCTCCTCATATTTCTTGTTTCTAAATGTTAAACTGCATGGACTAGTAGTTTCATTGGCTTGCAACACCTACCATGCTGAAGAAACAAAAAGCTTCCTTCATGAAGCGCCAGAATGATACGCAGCTAGCTTTTAATTGATATGGGAGGCTTTTGAAGGGGAGAAGTGAAGGCTCCAGAATTTCTGTCAAAAACCAAATTACCTTCCAACTATCCACGCCTAAAATATGCACTGATAGGAAAAGAAAGCTACCATCCCTCAAATCCTGAATAATCTGGGTTCTGAATTAATTATATCTTTCCAAAGCTTAACCATAAATAGGAGTTGTCATCTTTTTTTTTTTCTTGTTTTTAACCTGCTGTGTGTGTACATGTGTCCTTCTTAAGTCCTCGTAAATCTCTCTGATTAAGAGTAGGATTAATATAGAAGAATTAAACTTTTAAGATCAAAAGTAAAATACATTTAACTTTTACCAACAAGAAATTGTTGCTACCAAGCATTCTTTGAGTGAAAGAAAGGCTCCATGGCTACAAAGAACTGTTTAACTGAAAATATGAGGGATTTTTTTCCTTAAATGAGTAATCTTTGAAAGGAAATGTTTTATTTTCACATTTATTTCCACTTTAATCCTATCTCTTTCCTGCCTGATTTGCTGTCTTCTGGTAGAGAATAAGATTTTAAATGGCTGGTTTCTCTTATTTTCATTCATCATGTAGGCCCTATATGCAAAGTAATAAATGAGAAATTATGCTTAAAAAAACCCATGATAATATTTGACCTTCTCTCTTTTTTATTATTTGGGACCACACAACATATTTTGTAATAGTTTCAGTGGTATTAGAGTGAAAACTTATATTCTTATTCTTTGATAGTTACTGTATAAATAATTTAAAAAAGCAGACTAGTTAAGCCACTAATGGCATTTTCATAATTTTTTATTATTATTTTTATACCTAGATCATTTAGCTGACACCAGAGACCATTTTGCATTGACTTCAGTAGGAAAGTATATATTCTATATGTAATGCTGGGTAGGTGCAAAGGAGTGCAAAATGTAAATGCAATATAGAGAGTAGATCAAGATGACCTACCTTAGCTTTCTAAATAATTTTAAGATTACAAACAGAAAGATTGTCTTTTCCTAATCTTCACAAGAAGCTAAACTTCAAACTGATCTCCAACAGGATCACATTTGTCAGAGGCACAATTTTTTTGTCAGTTCTTTCCATAAATCCAGACAAATTTAATTCACATTTTAAAATTACAGTTCTTGCAAATAAATGTTTCTTTTTAAACATTGTAGTGTAAAGTTTTAGTATTTTTAATTTTTTCCATATAATGCTGAAAAAACGCATTTCCAAGAAATGTGTGGGGTTTTGTTGTTGTCTCCTTCTTTACAACTCCATATGGCGGTAAGTTTTTCTATTTTTTCTGTAATTCAGAAAGTAGTGTGCATGCTACAAGGTAGGCAAGGGTTGTCATACACCAAGAGCTGAGGAAGCATCACCTAGATTTCAGAAAGTACAGGTTTTGTTTCTCAGATGCTGTTGTGACAACAGTGCCAGAAGCTGCAGGAATCTTGTCTACTTCTTCCATGTTTTACATGCAAATTTTCCTTCTGAATATACTGTCACATAATCACTGTCATATCATCACTGCTGTCAGCAAATCAATTAGAGGGTTTCGTTAGAAACCTATTCTCTCATTTTTGGAGAATCACATTGGGAAGGAACCATAAAATAGGTGTAAAGTCTATGGAAGGTCTTCCATAAGAGATTAGATTTAATTTGCATATGGAAAGGCAGCAAATAAGAGTTACTGAAAGTCAGCCTGACTTTTAGATTTATGTCTAAGGTCTGCAACTGGATTGCATTAGATTTTAATTAGGAAATTAAGACATACTACGCCCATTCCAATAAAAAGCGAACAGAAAAAAAAAGCCAGGGACAGCGTATGGAAAGGAAGGGACTGAGATTAAAAAGACAGTAGAAAAACTAACTAAATATATTCATAATGCAGGGAATGAGCTGAAGAGCAACATTTCAGAACACCCCAGGAATGATTAACAGACAAAAGTCTAGCAGAAAAGTGAGCTAAACAGCCCTTCAGATTCTGAATATCCAATGAATGGTTACAAACATGATTACACAGTTCAGTTAGAATATGTAGTATATTTGCTAACCAAGTGCACAAGTCCATGGGACTTAAAGAGATGCATCCACAGGTCCTGAGGGAACTGTCAGATGACATGGCTAAGGAAAAGACAACTCCTGAACAAGACATCTAGCAGCTTCTAAGGAGAGGACTTTTTGCTGTTGTGTAGCCCCAGAAACATACCTGCTGGGAAAGCTATGGAGAGATAGCTGGAAAACTGTAGACATTCCTGTGGTCCCAGATGACCCTACAGGGCTGAGCAGTCATATATCTGCAATCAATTACAGGCATTAGGAACGCAATCTGGGAATTATGGTGGAGTGAAATAAAGTCAGTGAGTACATTAAATGGGAAATCCCGTGGAGCAAGAGGAACTTCTAATGGAGCTCCTTCATGAAGGATAGGATGCTTAGGTTGAGATACATTGTACTTCCTAACTCCAAGGGAAAAAATTCATCAGCTATTTAAGAGTGCTTATGAGGCGCTAGGATAACAGGAAACTGGGATTTTTTTCCTAGAAGATCATGAGTGTAATAGCAAGAATTTTTAATGCATGTATCAAATTTTATCTGCTGTATTCCCCATCAGAAAGCTTCAGAGATGAAGGAACTCCCTCAGAACTGGAAGTCTGGCAAGTGAGAAAGTGCAAGTTCCTTGCCTGTACTGCACCTTGTCCTAGTTAGTTTAATTCAGTTTCTATTATTCCACTTTTCAGGTGTCTGTCTTTGAGTGTCTCCTCTCAAAAATGCCTTTGATTAATTAACACATGTAATCAAAGTCATTAATAACAATACTATATATCCCAGGTCCATAAAACACTCTTTCCAAGAGAGTGTGAGTAATTTTACTCTGTATTCTTCTGTCTGATAGCTTCCCTATAGTACAGTTGCTGTAGTTTTGCATGTCACAGACGCCTTATTCATCCAACAGTTCTTGCATTAATGATTTCGGTTTTATTTTACCTGTTTTTTTCTTATAGCATCACACACAACAATTTACTGAATATGTGAATCTACTGCATTGACATTGGTTATCAAATTAGTCATCTTATAAAGAGAAGCATCAGGTAAATCTGAAGTGCACATTGGGGTGTATCTCTTACATTAACTTCTTGGTTTTAACTATGATTGTCTTCTAAATGTGTTCACAAAATCTGTATGGTACTGCATTCTGATTAATGGTTTCCTAGTTGCTCATGTTTGCCACTTCTCAAACACAAGTAGTTCATTTTCTCCAGCCACACTGTTCTTAAGAGATGATAACAAACTGTAATGAGTCTTACTATTTCCTGGTCACAACATTAGAAATACAATGAAAAACATTACTGTCTCACCTGAACTTCCTCTGGGAATTATGGCAGGCAACATGTTTTGAGATGTTCTCTTTGGAAACATCCTTGACACATGGACTGTTTCACACCTATGGGAGCCAGATGGGTCCAGAAGTGTTGGGAGAGGTAGGCAGTCATGGCTTCGATGTTTTAAGCCTTCAAGGAGCCACAATGTTATGGTTCTGAAACACCTGACATGTTTTCTTTCTCAGTCTCAGCAGATTAATACAAAAGTGGCAGCCAAGACAGACCATGACACATAACCATCCCAGTAATGCTAGTAAATATTTGGATTCAAGGTTTTTTTCATATTATTTTTTATCTTCCCTTTCACTAGAATGGTCAATTTTCCTATTTTTTCTATACCAAAGTGGAAAATTGGCTTCAATGTGAAAACATTTGTGTTGCTGATATAAGCACAATAACTTTGTCCTGTGCTATATAGCAATGAATCAATGATACACGGAGCTTAAGAAACCAGTAAGGGAAATGACGCCACATATGGGGAGAAAAGCAATTTGACATTTCTCTGCAGGTACTGTTTAGATCATGTAACTGTTGTGAACTTTTCTTGCTAGTGGGAAACCTGGGGCCTGTAAGTTGCTTTCAGTACACTTGTTAACCGCACATTTGGATGTCCCTTCAATCTCTCAGTACTCGAAGTTGAGCGCATGAGTATGTAATGTTTCTAGAAAGCAAGAAGATCCATTTTTTAAAGAGACTGGGATAACTTACTGAAGCTAAGCATCAGCCTTTTTATATGGTTTTCTAAATAAAAGATCCTACTCCAGCTGGCTTTTATAAAAAAGAAACAAGCACAAATAAGTCAATACAAACATGATTTCTTCAAGACAAGTGCAGAACAATTCAAAGTGAGGAAAAAAGGAGAGATAAATTCATAGAAATTTTAATGGATTTTCTTATCCTCCAAGGGAGATAGTTGACTTTGAGCATTAAATACAGCTCTGTAGTTTCACATTTTAAAATGTTAAGCCCTCTCCCTGAATAACAAATCAAGGAATAAAATACAAGAAATGCATTGTTAGATGAGCAAAATGTATGTTCAAATGTTAATTTTAGTACTTCTTGTGCATATTTTTGTGCATAAATATAGTGGTTAGGCAACTACTCCTAAAACAAGTATTATGTATTTTTACTTGCACAAATACATTTACTGGTGATAAATATCACTGTTAGAAGCTACATATTTGTCCTTCCTGAATACAGTTCCCTCATTATTTCACACAAAATACGTGAAAAATAAGCCTAAAAGCTTGGAGGTTTTTTTTTGTTTGGATCTTTGGTTCTTATTTTACTACTAAGTCACTGCTGGTAAATTAGAATTGCAGTCATATTAACTTCAGAAAATGTTAGTGAAAGCAGCACAAAGTTCTTGCCCGCCAATATTTAAAAAAAATGCAGAAGTATTTGCTCTGCAAGCCTGTTTTTCTCAGAAAAAGGTAAGGGTGAATAAAAACAAATAGTTCCAATGAACAAGGAAATGTTGAGGTGAGAGAATTAAGCTTTATTCCCACTGGCCTGCAAAGGTTCTGTGGACAACCAGACTTCTAGCCAGTCAAGAATTCAGAATTGAGCTAAATGACATATGTGAGACATTCGTCTTCTCTTAAAGTAAAATCCATGTAAAATATTGGTAACATCTTAGTGCAGTATCTGGGAGACACCTTAGTTCGTTTCTTGTTTGAGTTATAAGTAACTGCCTGGATCTTCTGTCACACACCATCTTCTTGCCAGTCATCCTCTGGAAGGGTGGTCTCTTATGATCTCTTTCATATGTACTAATTGTTTCAAGGTCTTTTCCATTCCTGTGCATGATATGATCAAAGTACATACGTTTGTGCTGTATTCCCATATTGGTAACATAGAAATTGTCCTCTTTTTATATAGAAAATACGTAGGTCTTCCCCAGCACCATTTTTAAAAGTCCCTCATGGTTTCTTTGTGAGCAATATCCATTTTCAGATTTTTACTCACAGGAGAACGGGCTATAGCAGAATTAAACTTTGTACCAAACTTTTGTACGTGCTTAGTCTCCATCCTTTTCCAAACTTTTTTTGAAGAGATAAGTATTTGAGTGAGTGAGCCATTTTATTTTTATTTTACAATGCTTTAGAACTTTTGTTTATCAACTCAATTTGAATTCATCTGCTGCTTCTGCAATATGATGATTAATTTGGGTCATAATTCTATTTCTGTCAAATTATAAAGCCTTCATACCCTTTGGATTTACTCCACTTCAGAACGATCTGATTTCCTCAACTCATTTAAAACTACAGCATTTAGTGCTTTACATCAGAAAAATGTAGCAAAATAATGCTGTGCCAACAACATACTTGATATTACTTATGGCTTGTCTACCTATTTCTTCTGCTTTTTGAATCCTCACAGGACTTGTTTCATCATATTTTCTGCATAGATACATATTTCCATTCATACACGGTCTTTTCATGCAGTCCATGATACAGTTGGCTTTCTGGACTGAAAACACACACAATGCTGGCCCATGTTGAGCTTCTTGTCAATCAATATCCCTAAGTCCTTCTCCTCAGAGCTGCTCTCTATCCAGCCCCCACCCAGTCTGTATTTATGCTTGGGATTAGCCTCACCCAGGTGCAGGACCTAGCACTTGGTCTAATTGAAGTTAATGGTGTTCTCACCTCTCAAGTGTGTCAAGGTCCGTCTGGATAGCATCCTTCCTTCCAGCGTGTCAAATGCACCACACAGCTTGGTGTCATTGTCAAACTTCCTGCGGGTGCACTTGATCCCATTGTCCATGTGTCGTGGTTTAAGCCCCTCATGAAGTTCCTTCACTCACTCCCTAGCCCCTCTTTCTTCCCCCAGTCCCGGGGGAATGGGAAGGAGAATTGAAAGAATGCAACTCCCACAGGTTGAGATAAGAACAGCTTAATAACTAAGTTATAACACAAATCACTACTGTTACCACCAGTAATAATACAAGAGAAATACAAGGAAAGAGAATACAACTGCTCACCACCCGATATCAAGCCCGACTCAGCAGTGCACCCCTCCCCCCTTCTGGGTCTCTGCTCTCCCTTTTTACATCCTGGGCATGATGTTCTGTGGTATGGAATAACCTCTTTGGTCAGTTTGGGTCAGGTGTCCTGTCTCTGCTTCCTCCCGGCTTCCCCTCCTCCCTGGCATAGTATGAGACTCAGAAAATCCTTGGTCAAACAAAACATTAAAAAGGAGTAACTGAAAACACTGGTGTTATCAGCGCAGTTCCCAGGCCCAAAATCAAAAACACAGCACTGCACCAGCTACCAAGAAGGAGAAAAATGACTGCTACTGCTGAACCCATGACACCATGTCACGGACAAAGGTGTTGAACAGCCCTGGTCCCAGTACTAACCCTTGAGGGACACCACATGTCACTGGTCTTCACTTGGACATTGAGCTGTTGACCACAACTCCTTGAGTGAAAGCATCCAGGCAATTTCTTACCCACCAAGTTGGCCCATCCATCAAATCCATGTCTCTCCAGTTTAGGATGTCATGCAGGACAGTGTCAAATGCCTTGCACAAGCCCAGGTACATGACCTCAGCCACTCTTCCTTTATCCACCAGTGCTGTAACCCAGTCGTAGAAGCTGGGTTTTGTTAGACATGATCTGTCCTTAATGAAGCCAGGCTGGCTGTTACCAATCACTTCCTTGTTTTCCTTCCTTGTCTCTTGTGCTGAGGCACAGTTTCCAGGAGAATCTTCTCCATGATCTTGGTAGGCACTGAGGTGAGAGTGGCTGACCTGTAGTTCCCTAGGTTTTCCTTGTTTCCCTTTTTAAAAATGGGGGTTATGTTTCCCATTTTCCAGTCAGTGAGAACTTCACCTGACCGCCATGACTTGTCAAATATGGATAGTGGCTTAGCCACATCATTTGCTAGCTCCCTCAGGACCTGTGGATGCATCTCACCAAGTCCCATGGACTTGTGCACCTTTAGGTTCCTCACGTGGTCTCACCAGCATCTTTCAAGCATTAACCTTTTTGAAAAGTATCAAAGGCTCTAAATGATCAGTTAAACAGGTGGCCAACAGGTGGTCACATCTGTGCAATCATGGGCGATGTATAGGATGCTTACATGTGCATTGGTTCTCTCCAGGAAAGCACAAGACTTCTTCTGGAAGAATTATTCTTATTGAGATGTCAGGTAAACTAGCACAGAAAATTTTTGTTTAAAAAGTGTACATTGGATAAAGTTATAAGTAACTATTAACTTTATTAAGAGAAATGTCTGGCACTACTAATAAAGAATGTTCATGTTTATATTTAACAAGGTCATTAATGTGTACAAATAAAGAGTTAAACAACCTTTCAGTGGGATAGAGGACTTCCACCTGCTTGTGGATACATGAAATTAGTCTTTATCTGCTCTTCTATGCACACACAAGATTACTGTGGAATACAATGATAATTGTAAACTTTTTATTGACAGAAAACAAACAAATGGCACAGTTCAATGAAAAGAATGTCTATCTTAAATAGTCCTCAGCTTGAGACCAGTTTTCTTCTGACCCATATATATGCACACAGGTAGTTGCCAGGCTGGAACCAGTGTAGGAATGCTTAGAAGTTTATGACTACCCAGGTGTATCTGAGATCCCAAAAATCGCCAGAGTCGTGAAGTAGCACAGTGCCATCTCTGCCATAATGCAAGAACACAAATACCCCAAAGGCCTTGGTTTTATTAAAACACAAATTAGAACAAGGCACTCTGAAAATAGACATGATTCAAGCTGAGTCAGAGGACAAGACAATGGCAGAAGAGTATTTAAAGAAGATATCTCTGGCCCCTCACCTACAGTTCCCTTCTGCTTTAGCAGCTGGCAACAGTTTCCTGATTAGCACAAACTCCCCTGTTGTAGTTTCACTCTAGACAAAACCTGAGCACTACTTAGCTGCTCCCTCACCACCTCCTTCCCTGGTGGTATGAGGAGGAGAATCAGAAAAAGGTAAAACTCACAGGGGAAATATAAACAGTTTAATAATAAAAATAAAATTAAAAATAATAACAAATAATAGTAGTAATAATAATGATGATGATGAAAAGGGGGCAGAGAGAGAGAGGAATAAAACCCAAAAAAGGTAAGTGATGCAAGTTACAGTTGCTCACCACCAGCTAAATGTAACTCATCCCATCCCTGAACAGTGACCGGTGGATCCCAGCCAACTCTCCCCACTTTATGTACTGGGCATGATGTAGTGTGGTATGGAATACCCCTTTGGCTAATTTGATCAGGTGTCCTGTCATTGCTCTGTCCTGGCTTCTTGTGCCACTCCTCACTGGCCAAGCATGAGAGACTGAAAAGTCCTTGATCCAGGTAAGTGCTATTTATCAACAACTAGAACATCGGTGTGCTATTGACATTATTCTCACATTATATATAAGGCACAGCACCGCACAAGCTACTGAGAAGAAAATGAGCTCTATCACAGCTGAAACCAGGACTCCCCCACACCCGTGGGGATAACCTACCTGTGTCCAGTCCTGCCTGAAGTAGGGTGATGGGTTTATGTCATGTGGCAGGGTGCTCTCCACACTCCTCCTGGCCTCCTTATCCCTTCTATTCAGGCACCTTACCTCCTCCATCTCTCTTTCCCTACCCCCAAGTTGAGCATCCCAAAACCTCCCCTGGCTGCATAAGGGAATTTGCAGTTGCACTGGACAATACAGGCATGTTACAAGCCTTCCTGCTGTCCATCACACTAGCATATAGCTGGGCATTTTTCAGTGGGTCACTTTCATCCTGAGGAGACATGACTGAAAACTGGCAGCTGGATGTAGGGGAAGAACCAACTTCTTTTTTGGTCTATCTCCCCTGGAGACCCGGTGCCTCAGAGCAGCAGGACATAAGGTGTTTTCCCTGCAAGCTTCCAAATTAGTCCAGATAATTTTGATAACCGGCCTATTCTGTGGGGGAAAGGTAACTCAAACCACATAGCCACACAATATAATTGTGTCCTTGTGACAGAAGTATTTTTCTCTCGAGCCCACCCTCTTACATGTTTTACCACAGGAGGGCGTGATTTTTCAGTTTTTATTTTGAAGTTTCTATTGAATTATATGGGGTTTAGAGTCATTTCTATGGAAACCTATTAATCTCTATGGCAGGTTTTTATCCCTATTAAGTACCATATGATTTTTTTAATTTCTTTTTCATAAGGATAGCCTTGTAGCTAGAGGTAAAATCTTCAGTCGCACTATGAAAGGTGGAAAAAGGCAAAGATTTCAAAACCGAGGAATAACAGAAACAGCGAGAACAGCAGGAAAAAGGACTATATTTAGTATTTATTTTATTATTATGGGAGTGATTTTTTCCAAAGCTTGGGTTCCCACAGTTCTACAGGAGATTACTAGGGACCAAACCATTTTTTAAAATTAATTTTTAATAATGTGTAATAATCTGAGTGGCACTGGTCTGTGTGTGGAATTAGAATTCCTCTGATAGAAAAAGAAATATTTGTGCAGAGTTTTATGAGCAAAGTTGACCTGAGGCTTCCTGAGGCTGATTGAGAAATTGCAGTCAACGAAGATCCTTAACCCCTTCCCAGCTCCATTTTCAATCTACTAAAGAATAAAGTCTCTGTGGTTTAATATACAAAGAAACTGACAAAGACCTGAAAAGAGCAATAAACTTGTATGTGATTACAAGCTCATACTCCTTTTAAATTTGACTTAATGACCAAATGGGCTTTTTGGCGCAGAATGGCATGAACCTTCAGTTCAGCACCTCATGGCTTTGTTTAATAGAGCACTACATTTCAAACAAAATGTTCTGAGGTCAGTTCTCCACAACCCAGGAATTTGCTCTTAATTTCCTTTCCTTTAGTTAAGAGACAAACAAGAAGCAGCAGCAATCGGCAAATCACAGCATTTGATAGAGGCTCAAAATAAGCGTCCTAAAACTGGGCGATTCTGAACAGACAGCAAGGAGGGGGGAAACACTGAACTGAATGTGCCAAATCCTAACAATAATCGTGGAGCTAGCTGTCCTAATTCTTTATAGAAAAGCTTGAAACATGGGTGTTAGCAGGGGTTAAGGAGAATATTTATGAGACCTAAAGATAAAGACCCTGCTGATGTTGCTGCCTGTTGCCACACATTTCCATTAACCTGCAACAACCTACCAGTGTGCCAGCTCTGTCGGTGTTAATTTCCGTAAACTTTTTCATCCAGTCAAACGTGTTTTGCCAAGGCATTGTACTAACCTCAAAGCTTTCCAGCACTGCCAGTGATAATTATATTTATTAATGATTTCCAGTTACTCGAGGATACTGAATCTGCAGTGCAAAGAATTCACCTATTAACACCAAGTTGAAAGGGGAAGAGCAACCATCACTATCAAGGAAAACTCCTAGCCTCTAAATGCTGCCAGATTTAAGATTAAGATTTCTATATTTAAGCCAGAAGGAAATAGGATGAGGAAATCATAACCTAAATCAAGAAATGTATCATACATGTAGTAAAGAGAAGGCTGCGTGAAGACCTCACAGCAGCCTTCCTGTGCCTGAAGGGGTCCTATAGGGATGCTGGGGAGGGACTCTTCATGAGGGACTGTAGTGAGAGGACAAGGGGTAACGGGTTCAAACTTAAACAGGGGAAGTTTAGATTGGATATGAGGAAGAAATTCTTTACTGTAAGTGTGGTGAGGCACTGGAATGGGTTGCCCAGGGAAGTTGTGAATGCTCCATCACTGGCAGTGTTCAAGGCCAGGTTGGACAGAGCCTTAGGTGGCATGGTTTAGTGAGGGGTAGCACGGTTTAGTGGGAGGTGTCCCTGCCCATGGCAGGGGGTTAGAACTAGATGATCTTAAGGTCCTTTCCAACCCTAATTATTCTATGATTCTATGATTCTAAATAGTTTTACATACATTGCCATTAGGAAAAAAAAGTAAATAAAAAATCAATGCTGAATTTTGTGAAGCCTGTAAGGTTTAACACTACATTCTTTTATAAATTCTATTGCAAAGTTTGCTTTAAAAATTTGAATGTGAATATTCATTGGGAGGATATAACTAAAAATATAGTCCCTCTGGAACATGCCGATGTATAAACACTATTTAAGGGAAACAAGTATGATGTTGTCCAATTTAATTTCAGTCTTCTAAATTTCTGTGCTTTAAATCACATTTCTCAAGGATGACACTAAAACATCTGTGAGAGCGGAGGACTCTTGGCCTTTGTACTGGAAATTTCTAATACTATTACAAATCTTTTAAATGCAACAAATTCTGTTCTCCTTAATCCTTTACTCTGTACTAGCTGATTTAGTAGTTAGAAAAGTGGGGAAGAGGCAGGAAGACCATGCTGCTAGGTGCACTCTCTACATTTTCCTAGAAAGCCTAATGAAATTGTGAGTGTTCTAGAGTAAACGGGAATTTTGTTGCTGAACTGTTGTTGGGTCAGGATATTACTGGAGACGAGTCTTAAAGGGTCTGCCATGATTAGGAAAATAAGTGATGCTTTATGGTATGTTAGACATGTTTTAATTAATATGCTTTAAAGCATTATTAACATCTGCTGGTGTTTGCTGGTGGCAATTCAAACTCACTGATAGTTGCCTCTAGTCAGCCACCTAAGTATTAGTACAGTATACTGCTACATCTGTTTAAGAGCGAAAGTAGCAGGATCAGCGAACAAACTTAAGCTTATGGTGAACTCAACTCTTTCCTCTAGTTAGGCCTTAACTAAAGTCATACATGGGAGAAAATGCTAGAAATATGTGACAGGATAAAGTAAAGAAAGGTTTCCTGCTCATGAAAGAAGACAGAGGGGACATCAGGACTGGCAGGAATGATTTGTGCGAAGAAGCCTGCACAGTTATCTACCAGCAGAAATCCGTCCTGGTCTGATGGCACAGTGAGCTATGTGCAAGCTGCAAGAGGAATTTAACTGTTAACACCAGAAGAACGGCTGAATCAGATTGAGGTTTGAAGGGCTGGTAAGATGCTGGTTGCTGGAAGGTTGAATGTGTACAATAGTGAATCAGGATAAAGAAATTGACTTGCTGCGCCACATTCAAAGTGAGACCAAGATGAAACAAAGGCAGGCACAAGAAGCTTGGAAGAAGGTGTCTTCATTATGTCTCTCATATTTTCTGTGTCTTTCTGTCACTTGCTTTCCTAGCTGCTTGCCAGTGCTTCTTATGTGGCCTATTACACAAATTTGTTGCGCAGTAATTATAAAAAAGATGGCAGATAAAAAAGGTTTCTGTTTGTGTGGAATGGCAACAGTTATAGCTGTTAATTATATGTCCTTAAATATGTGCCTTTGTAACATGCAAAAACTTCCCCTCTCAGGCTGGAGTTCCACCACTATATTACAGCCGTCTAAATAAAACACGCAAGTAAAAGCTGGAAATCCAACCTCCATCCAAACCCCAGCCAGGTATTCCTGTCGCCTCCTCTGTGTTGAAATTAGCCAGGGGGAGAAACAGGTGAGAGAAGCACTCTAGCTCACCATGGGTATGCATGCATGCTAGTTACTGCAAGTGCTGATGCAAGATAAGTGGCAGAAAAGTGTGCTGAAACAAGGCAGAGGGTGGACTGGAATTACCTACTTTGACAGCATACCACACTGGTTAGCTTAAAGCAGTTATGAATCCTCAACCTCAGGCTTTACTTAAATTATTTATTTGATGAGGCCTACATTTTGTTTACATAAAAATAAAGGTGTTAACATTTCAATAGTTTTAATAAATGAAAAGCATAATTGTACTTGAAATTTGCTGAAAGTGAGATGGAAAGGAAAGCAATATTAATTGAGAAACTTGAAAGTAAATTACAGGGTAAAGTATATGTTTACTCTTAAGTGAGCATAGAAGACATTCTGCAGTCTCCATAAAGATCAACAATACCTGTGTTCACAAAAGCAAAAATCACTGCTGCCATATTTCATGCTCTCTTCTTTAATGTTGCTGTTCTCATAGACATGCAATTGCCCCAGTGATTTTCAAGGACTGCTTGAAAACAATTTTTAACACACTGGCAGAGCTCTCAGCAGGAGAAACAGCCAGTACTGTCCTTTCTTTCTCCTCCCTGGTCCTGAACCTGGGACCGAAGGCAAGTGGTGTTCTGTGTAAGGTGAAGTCCCTCCTTGTTGCACAGAGCAGGACGCTATGCAGAAGGCACTGCAGCTTGGCAGCTCAAAGGTATGAAGAAACTGGGGGTCATGTCATCACACTTAGGCTTCCTTTCCTCCTGTCCCTCTCTCTAGGACATCTCTTTGTCTAGCTTCTTTTTGCTCAGGTTTTCCTCTTTGAGCACAGAAGTTCTGAAGACTGGAGAAGGAAAGCTGCTGTCCTCCAGTGGAGGGCTGGAGCTACCCTGGCTTCACTCTGGACTAGAGGAGAAAGTTTGGAAGGAGCAGATGAGTGTGTAATGCATTGAGGGGAAGCCATTCAATCCAAAGTGCAGATAATAAGATGGAGGGGAAAAAATCCAGAAGCATAAGCTTAAGTGAGCTGTAGTAGCATCCTTACCTATTGCCATATGTAAGTCCCATAAATCCTGGTTGTGCTCTGTTGATAAAAAGGGGCAAATGATGGCAATACCAAGACACTGTCATGTAGTGCAAAGCTGTCTGTTTATGCCATGTCAGTTATTAGAGTCTTCAACTCACTAGCTGTCTCAATCTCTACTGCTTATTATATGCATATCTGAATTTCAAACACCTTGAGTATTCATACAACTTTATACTGGCTTCAAAATACCACTTTCCTTACATCAGCCTCCAATTTTTATGTAAAGGTGAGCTTATACTAACAAGAAGGCTGTAGGAAATGCAACAAAGAGAGCATGGCAGCTGATACCATGACAGGGTTTGTGAAACAGAGACATCTACTGGTTGAGCTTTGGGGGGAAATGTTCTATTTTGTTTTGTGACTTCATAGGGCAGCACTCTACTTCTTTTCTTTGATCTGAATCATTAATTTGTTATGATAGGCCTGTCACTAATCCACGGCCTCAGAAAATATGCACACGTGTTAAAATGAGTTTTGCCATAAATTATTTAGTGATTTACAAAGCAGTGCTCGACACGTGCCACCAGGTGATTTCAAACTTCCGTACGTTTACAGTGTTTTTCAAAATCCTTAGTGAAAATTAATCATTTATCACAACATAGAATCACCAAAGCTTGCAGGAGTGCTACAAGGTTTTAAAGAAGAATTTCAGAAAGTGGCAAAAGCAGAAATACTGTACCTGGCCGCTGAATCTCATAGTTTTCAGCTCAGTACCATTACCATTGAGGTTACACAAAGTATGCACCTTGTTTACTTACTGAGACCTAAAGTACGATAAAAGTGAGCTAAGGATCCTAAAACCTCAGTAAATAATATATTTCATGCTTACTTAACGGCTACATTTTTCTACTGGGGGAGAAATAACATAATGACAGGAGGATCTTGGAAGGACTAGAGGGTTGAGTAGATACAAGTAAACTATTGAAGTGTGATCACTTAAATAAACTTTATTTAAATTATGTTTCATAAGTCTGCAGAAACAGACTAGACATTCTCATACATACAAATTTTTTAGGGTTTCCCAGTATCTTTTTGCTAGATCAATCTAAAAATATTGTCAGACATGCCTTCCTAACAAAACCTTTTTGAATAAACCTTTCCTGCATCTTCTCCAACTTGATTTAGCACACAAAAGAGAGAAAATTATTTTTTTGAAGGAATAAAATGCATAAGAACCATGTTTCAGAATGAAAAAAAAATTAGAATCTTAAAATTAAGGAGTTTAATTCGAAAAAAAAATGGCTACTTGCTTAAAAGAAAAAAAAAGGAAGACCTGATATAAGCTATGCAGTTAAACAAATACCACCTCTGTTAAACTGACAATTTTTGGTAAGACAGTGCTGCATTCATTTGAGGAAACAATGTTTATCTGTGGTACTAAGCACCATGTAAAATTTTTAGAGAGGCCGTAAGGCAGGTAAGTAGATAGACAGATGTGTGTGTACGTAGGTAAAATCCTTTCAGCTTTTGGATCACATTTCATTTCAGAGCCTCTTAATCCATGATGTCCTCTTGCAAAAAAATAAAAACAAAAATCTTATTCTAAGATACAGCGCTACTTCAATGAGTTGTATTTACTCACAGTATTATTGTGCCTGCTGCAACATTTCTCAGAGGATAGAAATATTTAAAGAGATAAGAGGGAAGAGGTTCCCTATGAAACTTTCTTCTATGTCCAGTAGTTCTGTTGCAAAAGTGAGCACCAGCTGTGGCTCCCCTCTCAAAGTATATGTTGTATCATGACTGATGTCACTCTTTGGGGTTAAGCTAGGGTGGTAGGAGCCAGTTCAGGTCTAATTGTTGAAATATATGCTTAGTTCAAGTTAAACAATAGATTCCTAGGAAAAAAAAAATCAGCACAGAGGTGCTGAGTTGTGAAAAGAGTGTTGCTTTGGACCCAGTTGCCTGAATAGACTTGTTAAAGCCCATGGCTGATGTATGCTAAGCAGAGCCAGGCAGTATGAGGAGAGAAAGGGAGGGCAGGCCAGTTGAGCAGGCACATCAGTCTCTGAGCCAGGGCACACACTTTGATGGCTCCTTTGGAGGTATGAGTGAAAGCCAAACCTCTGTTCCCTCCTTTTTTTCATTTCTGCCATGCAAAGATAATCAGGTTTATGTAAAGTATGTGTGCTCTTTTGACAGTCCACGATATCTCATTAATTCAATCACACCAAACACCATTGTTCCCAAAGTGTTTGAAATGCGGATAGGCATGGAGGCTTTCTTAATCCTGTCAATCAATGTTAACATTTTTCTTGCAGTTGCCATGGCCAGGGCCAGAGTTCATGAAAACACAGAATAAGAGCCAACAAAACAAGAATAAAGACTTATTTGAGATACTCTTTTTAAAGGACATCTACCATGCACAAAACATGGGAAGTAAATGTAGACAAGTTTGGACACTATGGCTCACTGAGAGGAAAAAGGGGGAAAAAGAATTTGAAAATCAAATAGGCCTATAAAAACTTGACCCAAGAGTCTCTGGGAAAAACCCGATGAATTGCTCCCTAGTAGAACAATGTTCTTTCTTTCGTGCGTTCTTCAGGAGTACAATGCTCAATATATTATAACACATGCCACTGATGTCTTTACACTGTTGTAAGCCAGCTCAGACCATCGGAATGCTGATCACCAACAACAAGAGATTGTGCAGCCGTAATTCTCTCTTTCTCCTGCTTGGCTACAAACAAGCACTGGGAAAATTATTCATGCATATAGGCCAACAAAGCAGAGATGGGAGATTTGCGATGTCATGCAGCGAGATCATGTGACAAGCATTAAAATAAAACCCCCAAGCCTTCACTGTTTGAGACTTTGTAAAATAACCAATTTATCCCTATGAATGTAGCAACTAACATGCCTTATTGCACTGGTAAAAATCATGGCCATTTTAGTACTGCTGTACTGATTAATGAGACCACAGTGCACATGCTAAACAAAGAAACATAACAATTACATAGAATCATAGAATCATAGAATCATAGAATAGTTAGGGTTGGAAAGGACCTGAAGATCATCAAATTCCAACCCCCCTGCCATGGGCAGCAACACCTCACACTAAACCATGCCATCCAAGGCTATGTCCAACCTGGCCTTGAACACTGCCAGTGATAGAGCATTCACAACTTCCCTGGGCAACCCATTCCAGTGCATCACCACCCTAACAGTAAAGAACTTCTTCCTCGTATCCAATCTAAACTTCCCCTGTTTAAGTTTGAATCCGTTACCCCTTGTCCTCTCACTACAGTCCCTCATGAAGAGTCCCTCCCCAGCATCCCTATAGGACCCCTTCAGGCACAGGAAGGCTGCTAGGAGGTCTCCACACAGCCTTCTCTTCTCCAGGCTGAGCAGCCCCAACTTTCTCAGCCTATCTTCATATGGGAGCTGCTCCAGTCCCCTGATCATCCTCGTGGCCCTCCTCTGCACTTGTTCCAACAGTTCCATGTCCTTTTTATATTGAGGACACCAGAACTGCACACAATACTCCAAGTGAGGTCTCACAAGAGCAGAGTAGAAGGGCAGGATCACCTCCCTTAACCTGCTGGTCACGCTCCTTTTGATGCAGCCCAAGATACTGTTGGCTTTCTGGGATGCAAGCACACACTGAAGCCGGCTCATGTTCATTTTCTCATCGACCAACATCCCCAAGTCCTTCTCTGCAGGGCTGCTCTGAATCTCTTCCCTGCCCATCCTGTAGCTCTGCCTGGGATTGCTCCCACCCAGGTGTAGGACCTTGCACTTGGCATGGTTAAACTTCATCAGGTTGGCGTCAGCCCACCTTACAAGCATGTCAAGGTCCCTCTGGGTAAAATTCCTTCCCTCCAGCATATCAACTGAACCACACAGCTTGGTGTCATGGGCAAACTTGCTGAGGGCGCACTCAATACCACTGTCCATGTCACCAATGACAAAGATGTTGAACAAGACCGGTCCCAACACCGATCCCTGAGGGATCCCACTCGTTGCTGGTCTCCAGCGGGACATTGAGCCATTGAGCACTACTCTTTGTGTGCAGCCATCCAGCCAGTTCTTTATCCACCAAGTGGTCTACCTATCAAATTGATGTCTCTCCAACTTACTTAGAGACAAGGATGTCATGTGGGACAGTGTTGAATGCTTTGCACAAATCCAGGTAGATGGCATCAACTGCTCTACTCCTGTCCATCAGTTCCGTAGCTCCATCACAGAAGGCCACCAAATTGGTCAGACAGGATTTCCCCTTAGTGAAGCCATGCTGGCTGTCACCAACCACCCTGTTGTTTTTCATGTGCCTCAGCATGCCTTCCAGGAGAATTCGCTCCAAGATTTTGCCAGGCACAGAGGTGAGCCTGAATGGTCTGTAATTCCCTGGCTCATCCATTTTTCCCTTCTTGAAAATGGGGTTATATTCATTAACTTGGAGAAAAGATGTGTCATTTACCCATAAAGGGATCCAAAGATAGATTTTTGCTTAGGTACACAGAGAATTTTTTGACATCCATGTAGGTTTCCTGATTTACAATTTAAATCAAGCTTTATTTGCAGTTAAAAAAACCTAACGAAACAAACAAAAACCAAACCAGCAAGAAGCTCAACAGTACCTTGTCTGCGGTTGGAGTTACACCTCGAACAGCTGGCAACTCAGCTGTGCAAAGGAAAGAAATGGCAACTCCCTGAAGTTACTTAGTGACAATTGCCACACATACCACTTCAAGGTTTGCTCTTCAAGATCTCTGCAGAGAAGAAAACAAAGCTTTTCGGCAATGGCAAGTAAGAAGTGCTCTGCTACTATTGTGGCAGATGTCCACTCATCTAGAAACATACATCTATACAGATCAATAAAGCTTGACATGATACAGAGTGCTTTGGTGGGATGGCACAGCAAAACAGCCTCTCTGCTGAGAACAGTTCCTTAGTGCACCAGAGTGAGTCTGTCATCTTTACCTGTTAGTAGGTAAGAAGAAAAGTGAAATTTTTACCTTACTGGTAGTGAAATGGAACTGGAATATTGTGTACACATCTAATAATTATACTTTTTAAGAGATGTTGAAAACTTCTGAGCTGTAGCGATGTCCTATCTCATAAGAAGACAGCACCGGCTTTTGTCACCCATTCCAGGTTTGCCTTTCTCTGACTATTCAGCTGCTTGGTATTTGTAATAACTCTTCTCTCTTCCACTTTAACAAGCCAAAGTAAAACATCCAATTCCAGAGGTCATTCCCATTAGGCTTTCCAAAAGTACTGCATCTAGTGTAGATAAACTCAGTTTTCTATGCCCTTCATTCCCGTAATCTATTTTCCCTTCTCTCCCCTATAAAGTACCGTTTTCTCCCTTCTCACACTGGGTTGATATTCTCCAGATGAGATTTTCATCAGGCAGGAGAAGAAAGGGTTGGTGAAATTCTTGACTACATATTTACTCAGGAAAATTTATACAGTTCATCTGAATAAACAAGTTTTCAGTTGCAGTGTGTCGCACTAGGTTTTCTCTCCTAGTTGCAGCTCCCCAGTGCTTTACTTATGATCAAGCATCATTGTCAGAATAATCTGGTACTTAGTATGTACTTAAATGTACTAATACCTGAAATCAACAGCTAAGAAATTAAATGTACAGAGAATGTATTAGCCAGAAATTGATAAGTAAATGTGTTCTGGATAATAGATGATTATATATTGATAGAAGTTTTGTGGGTTACCTTATACTCAATTCCAGTAGATAGATTCCATTTCTGAAAGCATCTTCAGCTGAAGAAAACCATGAATCTGTTATGCTATTTTCAACATTGCCAGCCTCTTTTTTTCCTCCCCCTCTCTCCCACCCTGCATCAGCATTTACTCACTCCCCATTTTCTGTTTGATCCCTCCTGCTTTCCTCAGTGCCTTGTGCACAATAGAAGTGTAGGAAGCTTTGGTCACTCCACCGTTTTTTCCCTGCTGCCTCTAGCTGCAATACAGCTCCATTTTAGAGTAATTATTTGTGAGACAAATGGTAAATTCACCCAGAATTACATCTGATGAATCCATCTTGGTCACATCCCATGACTCTCACCTCCTGAGAACTTTGGACCATGGATCTACATAAGTCTGCCATTGTGGCTGCAGTGATAAAGCTACACTATTAGTTTGCCAAAAAGAGAAGAAATTCAATATTTATAATGCCATATGAATGAGATTATTACACTTTCCAATATGTTGCAATAATCCTTTCAACAGTATTCACAGTATTTTTTGACATTCATAAACATGAGATGCATTCACTGTGTATTCCCCAGTTATTGTGTGGAATGGGAAGGCCACAAAATACTATTGAAGTGTTCATCTTTGTGGGGAGAAGAGCTACCTTGCTTTCTGAGGAAGACCAGAAAGCATCAGTAACCTCCTTAAAGTGACCTTACCTATTGTTCCCCTGTTAGAACACAGCAGCCTCCTCCTAGCAAGCTGGTACTGTTCTGTCATGTACTGCAGGCAGAGCCATGGGAGCTGTGGAGCCCTGGAGGCTCAACAAGAGTTGAGTACAGTCATATTTGCCTGTGGCCAGTTGCTTATTAATACAGATGTAGCACCTTTAAACCAATATTAGCCCTAGATGAGTAGTAACTCTTATGAAATCACAGGAAAATTCAGGTTGGATTGACCTCTCAGCAACGAGGTCAGACAAAGGTTGTTTAGGGGTTTATTCAGTCTTGAAAACCTTGACTTCACAGTCTATCTGGGCAACCTCATCCAGTAGTGAGCTGTCCTCATAATGGAAGAGTTTCTTATATCTAATCAGATCCACTTTTGTTTCAACTCACAGCTTTGTCTACTTTTGTCACACCATACACCACTGAGAAGAGTCTGGCTTTGTTCTGCCCATATGTTCCCATCTCAGTGGCACTTTGCTGAAATTGCTCAGCAGATAAATATCCTTTTTTCCAATGGAGCCCAAAAAGTAATACAGCATTCTATAAATAATCTAATAAGTGTTGATTTTTGAGAGATAAGAACTTCCCTCCTTATATCAGCTCTTGCCTTGTTGATTATAACGAGCAATGCTGTTGGCTGTCAGTGCTGCCAAGGCATACTTCTGGCTCCTTTCCAGCCTGCTGTCCACCAGGACGCCCAGACACTTCTCTACAGAGCTGCTCTCTCAGCACTCACAGCCCAGACTGCAGTGAGACAAGGGCCTCTTCCTTTTCCAGTACAGGGCCAAATATTTGTCTTTGCATTTCATAAAGTTCTTTTTTGTCCCCTCCTCCAGCCTGCCTGGGTATCTCTACATGGAAGCCTTGTCCTTTAGCACAATGGGTGGTCCTCACAATGAGGTGTCATCTCCAAACTAGGTAAGACTGCTGTCCATCGTCTCCTCCAAGTTGCTGCTAGAGATGTTGAAGAGTTCAAGTCCTATTAGAGACCCCAACATTACGTCACTGGTTATCAGCCTGAAGGCAAAGCCTGACTCACTAACTGCTATATTCTGAACCTGGATATTCTACTGTTATTTTCAGCCATCCAGTTTTCCACCCATCTGTTTGAGCTTGGGTGATAATCTGCAGATCTTTATAATAAAAAACTACTATAGAGAGACCTCAAAACTGTGTAAACGCAGCTTTTTACCCTTGTGGCTTTCTCACCTTTCTTTTTCAGAGAGTGAGAACACATATAAATGAATTTGCTTATGCACTTTTATGGAGCTGTAACTTCCCCTGGAAAAGTGTCCTTGCACTTGCCTCTAAGTTCCTAAAAGTTCAGCCAAAGGAAAAAAAAAGAGAAAAAATTATAAAGAGATAAAACTTTAGAGAGGATTAATTACACTTTGTTATAACATATTCATGATTGCCAGATGAGTACTCTCAGAACTAATGTTAACACCTTATTAGAATATATATTTCAACACAAATTAAGCAAAGGCATTAATCTGCAGCACATATACATAAATCCAGACTGTAATTCTTTTTACTTTTTTCCTTTATTATAATTTAACACTGGTTTTAATATAAAATGCAGTAAGACTATTGGTTATACTTTTCCATTTGCAAAACAAAAAATATTCCATAATTCAGAAGTATTCTAAATATTTTACCTGTAGTTTTTAATTAAAAGACCCAAATATACCTCAGGATATAACCCTGCTTTCAAACAGCGATGAAATGCACAAGATCACATCTCTATAAGTGAACGTACTTGAAGAAGTATGAGCACTTTAAAAAAGGATGAGCTTTATGGATGTTAATTGGAAAGTGTAATTAGACTAAGAGACAACTAAAATGGTAATCCCTTCTCTTCCCCCTCCCTCCAACTCAAAGCAGCTTCTCTTTTCACTCCAGCATGAGTCTGCAGGACAGGCATACAGCAGTTTTTTCTCCTTCATTACTCACTCCTCACAAGCCTTGACACTAAACTACCAGCTGTAGATGAATTTTTTTTAGAACCAAAGTACATTGTTCCTTCAGGTGATCACACCATCTTCACTTGCGTTTTCCTTATTTCTGCTCTTCTGAGAAGAAGATTAGATAGCAATTTAACCTCAGGACATTGTAATTTATGCCAAGAATCTACAGCAGTTCAAGGCATTACCACCCTACACCAGTGACTCTAGTCTGGGTCAGTGCAAAGTAGGAGAGACAAGCTAAGTAAAAAAGCTGGCACTGAACTGAAATGGAATTCTCCAAGCATTTGCTGCGTAAGTTGTATGTCTCAGCTGGGGGCAACAGTGAGCAGGAAGACGTGGTAACTTCTTCAACATGACTGCAGCTTTGTAAACTCAGTTCATAAATACTGCAAATAAGTTCTGGCAAGTAGAGCTGGAGCAGCTTAAGATGCTACAAGAATAACTGTAGGGCAAAAAGATATAAACAGGCACTGAGTCAATTTTAAGAGATTATCCCAAGCAATGAGTTTTAATCAGCTGAGGACTGTAGCTCATTTACCACGATGCAAGGGAAAGTCAAGCACTTGGGCAGGGATATCCCTGATCCTGTACTGCTAAATGCCTCACAACATCTTTCCTGAGGTTGTAAGTCTGACAGTGTTATTTTTCAGAAACAGCTGGCAAAAAATCTTGAAATTTATTGTGATCCTGGAAGGGTTTTGGTATAAAACTGCATTGATATAAATACACATTGGCTTTGGGTTCTTCTGTTTGTGTTTTAGGGTTCTTTTTCTTTAAGGCTCTGTATTTTTAATCCCCATTGGTATTCCCTACTCTCTGTCAGGAGTACTTCGATAAATTCACTGTTCACTTGGAAGCCAGAGAGCCAAATACCACTAGGTAGGTCATCCTTGGGATGCTCACTGGAAAGAAATGCATATGCATCTTTTAATTCCTTTTATTGGATTTGTTAATACTCAGAGCTACTTAAAACCACAGATATTTTCAAGGCACACAGGAGTCTTTCTTCTAAAGAGTCTTCATGGATTGAAAAATACCTATATTGAAAGATGGCAACTGAGACATATCTGTTTGTAATTGATTTTCATAAGGTTTAGAAAACAAACTTGGCAAGGCTCTGTAAACGCAACAAAATGTGTAGCACCTAATGGACTAGTTCTCTCTCTTTGTGGCATAAAGAAGCTCCTCTCAGTCCTGATAACAACTGATGGGAAATTGCACTCTGAAGTGCAGTAAATCCATCCATTAAGAGAGTAAAGAGACCTCAGACTTTGAAAACTAGGAATACTGCAGAATGCTCTGTCAGTCTTGTGCTGGACAGGATTTGGTTTGCTTTTATGGCACCACATAAAGAAGTAATAGGTTATAAAGCTTTCAGGGCCCTAGCATAGGTGACAGAGTTTTTATACCCCTTCTGCACAACTGGATGAGAAACAGATGTCATAGCACTTACCTACACACTCTCCTCTGTGTCAAAGGCTGTCAGAAGAGTAGAGGAATAAGCAATATGCCCATTGCCCTTGTAAAGTTAATGTGTTTGTTGAGGCCGCAGCCTGTTTGCAGGTGTAAGACCACAACTGGACAAAGTTTTTATTTCCAACAGCATGTTCTAGCATTTTCCAAGTAGTGAAATTATAAGCACAAAATTTATTCTACCTGAAAACTGTTTATTGCAAATGTGTGACTTCGTATGCAGTTAAATTTACTTCCAGTCTGACAGGGGTTTCAATCTTCATCTAGTAACTCTTTCACTGGAGAGCAGACTCAAAATTTTAGTAACTTCCATTCTTCAGCTATTGCCAGGAAAGATAAAGCAACAGTGGATGAGTCGTGTTAAATAGCTGCAGGCAATCACAAAATTTATGAACAAAAATATTTGCAAGCCTTGAGTCTATACGGAAACAACAAACCAGGATCTTTTCTTCTTTTAGACAGGGATGCATGGAGGAAAAAAAGGCTTCATACTGGTAATTATGACCTTGCAGCTATCAAAAGCTACTTACCTGCCCCATGTTAAATTTGTTCAGCACCTAGAATACAAGGCTTCCACAGCACTCACTGTGCTTCCTTCCCTACGCGGTAACAGGGGATGTGAACATGCTGTGATTAATATTAAATAAATAAAAATACCCCAGAAAATTAATGGGAATCAGGCAGAGCAGAGTTCTTGATCCACATGAATGTGCAGGGTGAAAGCATAGATAAATTTGGATTAGCAAGCAAAACTGAGCTCTGTTGTTAAATAGCACTTGATTCCATTAGACTGTGTCGGATTGTTAAAAATGCTAACATTATGTGTGACTATTCATTTTCATCACCTGCTCTTGATTAATCCAGTCCTAAATGGCATCTGTGGACCCTGCCATCTCATACTACTTAATTAAATTAGCAACACATTTGTCTCCCCCGTTTTCCTATCAAAGGGTTGTGCTCAGGAGAAATAAAACCTTTGTTCACCACAACTCCGTATAATTTACACTCCTTTCTCCCTTTTTCCTCCAGCTCCTGGCTCAGATGCTAAATTGTAACTGGTAATAGGGAGCTATTAGGTCTAGTGAAGCATGTCAAAGAAGTCAGTAGAAAACCAGACCTGAAAGGAGGCCTCAGATCTCATAAAACAACAGGGTCAAGATTCTAGATTCAGGATTGCATTGTACCAAGATTCATTCATTTTGCAGTAAAAAAGCACATAACCTTTATATATATTTGAGGCAGAAAGATGGGAGAAAGCTGAAGGACAAGGGAAGGAGAGGGAACGATGCTGAAACAGATAGAAAGCTTTTGCTTGGGTTATTTTTCCAAGAAGGTAAAGCATGTTATTGTCATATATGTTACCCATATATGAGCAATGGAACACAGTGTATTGTGTCTCCAAGATAAGTGGTTAATATAATTTAAGCTGCTAGAAAACAGTACTATGAAGAAATAACATACTAAACAATATATGGTCGCAAAATGTAATCTGTGTTAAAACAGAGCATCCACTGTACAATTAAACCTAATCTCCACTTGCAAATTAATATGATCCTATATGTAGCTTCCAACAAACTCTGTTCCTCAAAAATGTTAAAACCTTTCATCCCCAGAAGTGCCTATGACAACTTGTGGTATAAGTTACATGTCAGTCGAGCCAGGATAACCTAAATACTAGCGGCTGGTTCTTAGGATCTTCTTTTCTTTCCAGTCTTACAGTGATACTGAGAAGAGGTTGAGATACAGAGTACTTAGGTTCCTGATTGCACCTGAACTGCAGAGGGCAGGCTGGCAGGAGTGTGCAGCAGGCTCTTTGCCTTGTTCCTCATGTAATCAGTCCCTTCCAGTGCTGAGATGGGAAGCTAAGGGTTTGCAGAACTTTCTTCAACCTCCCTTACCCTCCTGCAAGTAACCCCCTACAGGAGAGGGTGAGGAAGCTGACCTGATGAGTCAGCTTCATCTCTCTGTGCCACAGTTTCCCCTTTGGAAATTACTCTTCCAAGAATTGTAGTGAGAAATTCACTCACATTTGTGAAGCACCCATGGTAGTTGTGAAAATGCAGGATAACCCATGAGGATAATGATACCCTGAGGAATCTGAGAATAATAAATTAGATCCTGCAAGACATGATGCTTTTGCACACTCTGTGCAAAGGTATCCTGAGCCCTGTGTTTGGTATCTGCTCTTCCCATGCACACACAGGTGAGTGAGAAGCCTGACAAAGACATTACCAGAAAGCATTTTCTTAGGGAAGTACCACCGCCAGCCAGTTGTGAGTCACTGCAGACAGCTGCTTTAAGCAGCTGTGGCCTCTTCCATCTGCAATTATACTGCAGATAGATGGCACAAAGTCCAGAATACCCAACAATCCTGATAGAGGTGCTTAGTTGGGATGCAGGATCTGCATTTTGAAATTCTCTATGCTTATCAACTTGGGATAGGGATGTGGACTTACCTTCTTTAAGAATGCCTCAGCCCTGGTTTCCTTATTGCCTTTTGCCTATCTTCTTGTAAAAGAAGTATTTACTGTGCCAGAAGAGGAGCAAACTGCTTCTGTAGCACACTGTCTTAGAAACTGAGGCTCACGTCCTTCCTCAAACAGGCACTCACTTTTAGTTCTTGATGTAAGTCAGCCGATCAGGCAACCTGCCCAAAACTGTGTCAATCCTTTCTTCTCAATGTGCCTTTAGCACATGCAAAGGCAAACCACTCAAAGAGCTGTTACCTTAAGTAATCCAAGAATCCTGATTCAGGCTTGAACAATGCTCTTGGCAATGCCAGAAACTGAACAGTTCTGTACATGTCAGCCCATGCAAAAATCCTTTGTATTGAGTGGAGGGCTAAAATGTCTCTGTGTTTATGTGGAAAATGAGTGCCTAAAGTGCTAGACACAAATATGCCAGATATAGATAGACACCTTTCTCTTCAGAATGTGTATGGCTTCTTTTAGAGGAGATGTTGGAAATAATATTAAAAGCAGTTGTTGATAAGCTCCCTTACCACTATCTGCTCTATCCACTGAATAAAGCAAAGGCATACTGTATTTAAATAGTTTTATAGTGACCATCTAATTGACTGTATCACCATTTGTATACATAGGCAAATGATTTAAATTTTTCGATGCAGTCTTGATCTTGGCACTTCCTATTTTCTGAGTGCTTTATTTTCAGGAATAATAATGTTTTTTTCAGTATGATGCTTGCTGTGTGCATAGTTACAAGTATTACAATAATGGCAATGAAAATGTTGAAGGAAAATTCCAAGCTTTCACTTGAACAGGGATGTGATGCATCTTAGAACTTGTATATTTAAAAAATATAATTGAGTTTCTCTTTTTTACAGAAGTGAATTTGGTGTTGTTGCAAGTATGTTTTCCATTTAAATCTTCTAATATAGAGGTGACATGCACAATCAATCTTCCTAGTGACATGTGGCAAAGCAGAAATTATTGATGCTTAGTAGCCACAGGTTCATAAATAAGGAAATGGAAAATGATACTTAATTGATAAAGTACTTTCTTTTCCACTTTGGAAGTTTCCTAATTGCTTCATAGAAAGACAAAGTTTCTGAATGCATGAGAATGGATCCATAGAATTCAGGGTAAAGCAGAACAACAAAAAAAATCCCCACACACACTCCCCCACCAAAAAAAAAAACAACCCACAGCAAAGCAAACACAAAAAAGCCCAAAACATCAGCGGACTGTTTATGTGGTCCTTGTTTTCTATAGAAATCCCAAAAGGCCTTTCATGTATACTTTCTCCCCTCTGCATATTAAGGATAAATTTGAATTATTTGGCTGATCCATTTTTGATTTAAGTAATTTCTTTTGTCAGTTTATCCTTTATTATGTAAATTTTTGATGCAAAATAAAAGTGCCACATGTTCATCCTGTTTTGAGCTCTACCAAATACTTGGTAGAGATTAAAGCTCCCACTCAGGAAATCATTAGTATTGGGACATTTTTATATTAGCATTAAAAATGTGTGAATGCGTTGTTTTCAATAGGGTTAAATTTAAACACATGCTCAGTTGATTTCCTTAAATGGGCCCTACTGTGGAAATACAAGCCTAATGTCATTACTCTGATTTGATCTTGAAATTAGTATCTTTATAACCCAAACTAACATTTATAATGATCAATCATAGCCAGGTAAGCTATAAAAGGGCAAGGGTTTTCTGACATTAAAAAGGGTTGCTACCACTGAGACAATGAGCGTATCAGCTACAGATGATGGGCAGCTTGAGCATCCCCAGCAAGTGGTAGTACCTCTCAGCTGAAAGAGGTAACTAAGCATGTGAACAGTGATGATCTTTTTCAGAGTAATTTTTATTAATGCAGTGCTGCCTAATTTATCTAGGCATCTTATCACCTACCCTGAATTGTCACCATTTATTATTCAAACCTAGGTTACTAGGAAAATAACCAGTTTATTGACTAAACTAATTTCCAGTTAAAACAGAAATTCAAATATATACGTGTGTATCTCCTTTGGGACAATGTATCCTGAGAAGCAAGATCTAAAATAATGATATGTAAAAGGCTTTGTTAAGTCTTCTCCCTCTGTTTCAAGTTGAAAGATAATAGGAAACAAGAGGTCAGTTCTGCTGTACTCTTGTGGATATGCTGTAGCAGAAGTTGGTTCCATTTATCTATCTATCTTTCATCGAAGAGCAGGTCTTCACCAGATCAGCAGAACAATTTAATTTTTTTATAATTAGTGAGTTCATCAATCCAAATCTAACATTATAGGTTGATGATAGAGTACAGACTGGAATATGAAATTTTATGAGTTCAGGAATAACCTTCATTAGAAAAATTTCACAGACTCATAAACCATCAGGAAGCTGTATCATGCAGATCTTATCTGGTGTATAATAAATCAAACAGCTTCCCATCAGTTTATATCTTCTATGTAACTGCCTTTTGTGATGTTTCATTTCATATATTCTTGGACTGATTTGAAAATCAAGAGACAATGATTGATTTTTAGCTTGTATCCATCAGGCAGAGTTAAAATCTTATGAAATTGGCGTTAATTAAAATGTATGATTGCTTACTTCCTTTCAAGCCTGCAATTGCACGGCAAGGAAGCAAGCAATTGCAAAACCCTCTTGTAAAATACCCTGATCATGACACAGACAGTTATAAAATGAAGGAAAGTGCAAATCAGAGGCAAAGAAAAGGTACAGAAGAGTACAAGCTAATAACTCTTTTTATGAGAAATCATGATTTGATAGAAAAAATAGCAGAGTATACTGTTCACTATCATCAGCAGCATTGTTTATTATTTTATTTTGTTATGGAGAAGAATTATTTTAGTGAAAGATCTATTTTAGGGAGCAGAAACATAGTAGCTTAATAAAAACACATATTTAGTAGATGTGAAGGTTCTGGGGCAGATATATATGGATAACTTTTAAAATATTTTTATTCTGTGGAAGGTTATTTAAAGTATCAGAAGATTCTCTAAAGCAAAGGATATTTACCTGCCTTTTGTCTGCTGGAAAATATCGGAGAACTGCCATGTTTAGCTTTCACAAGCTATTTCTGGGTAATAAAACTTTACTTAGAAAGGTAACTCAAGCAAATGCTATTAAATGCACCTCCTGTGTCATAGTCTTAGATGGATAAGTCATTGTACTTCTAGTACTTTGATATATAGTACCTCACTGAACAGCTAGTACTAGTGATATGCACAAAGTGCAGTTATCTTGGTTATTACTGGTCTTGCGAGCCTGTGTTTGCCTTACATATATAAAGCTAGTAACTAATTCTTGGCTGGAGGTTTGTAAATAGCAGGGAGGTAGCTGTGTGCAACCCTACCCCTGACTGTTTGAGAAGATGCAGTGCATGAAGCAGCGCTGATGTTGCAGCCACAGCCACATTGGCCGCCCCAGAGTATTTGCAACTGCAGAAGAGATGACATGTAAACATACCTTTCTTTCTTTTAGTCTGATTTTGCTGGGATTTTTGCTGAAGTCACTCAATAAACCAAATCTGTATTATCTATCCTATTGATCTTAAAACACTGCATGCTGTGATATGATATTGTGTGTATATATGTATTTTCCAACACTGGTATTTCCCCGTTCTGAATGTGTTCTGTGTTTTCAATAAAACGAAGTTTTGCCATCTACTCTTTTACAATTTACAAACTTCACTCCTTAAGATTTTCTCAGGGTGAAGTTTGTTGATTGCTGCTTTGCTTTGTGGCACATTTTCGTTGCTGTTATGCAGTATGCAAACATTCACAGGTGGTCTCATGTAAGACTAAGAAAGGGCTCAGGAAATGGCTTTTTCCTTAACAGCCTTCACAGGACTAAGTCCCATAGTTATCACTGTCTTTTCTGCTCTTCAACATACTCTGAAGATCACCTGTGAGATGCTACATATTTTCCATGCCCTAAGCCAGCTTAGCTGTTCCTCCATCAGCAGACATGAGCTCAACCACATGCTCAAAAGCCATAATAACCAAGCTGCAGGAGCGGTATTCTCCCAGGTCTCTTGATCACCCAGATCAGAGCCTGGTTTCCTGAGCATCCACACCAGAGATCTGCCCAGCGTGCACATCCTTTCTAACTGTCCACACAAGTAATTTCTCACATGCTGTGGGAGAAGGAGAGAAGGGAGGAGAGATAGGAAAGGGAAACAGCTAAGTGGACTGCCCCCAGCTTTCCTCTCAAAATGGAGATAGGACACAGCTTTCGAGTGCGCCTTGGGTTAAGACACAGTCAGTATGTGACAGTGCCTTTGAACACCTGACCCTGAACAAAGAATCATTAGATAATTTAGGTTGGACAGGGACCCCTGGAGTCCTCCTGTCCAACCTCCTGCCTGACGTAGAAGCAAATGACTCAAACTGCACTCAAGGGAGAATGAAATACATGGAGCCACTAACCGTGTTATTGGATCTTACAGCTCTTGTCACTATTTTCCGAGCAGCAGTTTCTTTACCTTTAGATCACGGGAAAAATTATTCTTTCAGGTGTAGGGAATGTCTGTTTGCAGCCACAGCAATACTTGCTTTGCATGATTTTTGATCTGGAATGATCTTATTTTCTCTGAGGATGGAGACAGAAAGGACATTTCATTTTGCTTGAAACTAGACATTCATTTCATTGTTAGTGAAAAGGAAAGAGTATACATCAGACTGGTTGTAATGCCATTTCTCAGTCCATGTTTTTAGAGGGCCAGATCAACACACAGGGCTTTGATCTTGAAGGTCATTGGTGATGATAGTTTAATGAGCTTCTGAGGTAACCATTCATTGTGGTTTAAGCCCAGCCATAAATCAGCCATGCAGCCATTAGCTCACTCCCCCTCTTTCCTCCCCCCACTCCCAGAGGGATGGGGAGAATCAAATGAATGTTACTCCCACAGGTTGATGTAAGAACAGTCCAGTAACTAAGGTATAGCACAAAACCACTACTGCTACCACCAATAATAATGATAAGGGAAATAACAAGAGAAGAGAATACAACCGCTCACCACTCACCAACTGACACCCAGACCGGCCAAGCAGTGATCTAGCCCTTCTGGGTAACTGCCCCCAGTTTATATAGTGGTCATGATGTGCTGTGGTATGGAATATCTCTTTGGTCATTTTGGGTCAGGAATCCTGTCTTTGCTTTCTTCCGGCTTCCCCTCCTCCCTGGCAGAGCATGAGGCTCAGAAAGTTCTTGGTCAGACCAAACATTACTGAGCAGTAACCAGAAACATCGGTGTTCTCAGCGTTGTTCCCAGGCTGAAAGTCAAAACCACAGCACTGCACCAGCTACTAAAGAGAAAAATGACTGCTGCTGCTGAACACAGGGCACCATTTTGCAAAGAGGTTGAATCATTTAAATGCCTAAGTCACACTTTCATAAGCAGGATTCATATCCTGGAATGCTATCCAGGATGACATATAGACTATGTTATGTTGAATATGTTGTAATTTTATTACTTTTTGTAGATGAAACAAAATTTTCTGGAAATTGGTTTTGTTTCTGTTCATTAAAATGTCTTTATTTGATTTGCAATAGAAAATTAATCTGAAAAAAGAAAACATTTCAAGATTTCATATGTAAGATTTTAGGGTGAGCTCTTGTTTGGAGTCCTTTTGTGCTAGACACTGTAAGCATAAAAGGTAGCAGAGAGTCCTTGTTCTGAGAAGTTTATCCTCTAAATAGGCAAGAGAGTAGAAGTAGTAGTAAATAGTATGTACATTCCATTATATCTTTGGGGCTGGTGGGATGGAGGTCAAAGAAAGAATAAGGAGGTTATCTGGGGATATATTAAAAGAAGAAAGGAAGAAGGAATATTGAATCTGTGGGAGTTAAAATAGAGGAGAAGAAGGGCAAAAGAACCAGGTAAGAATAAACATTGGATGCAGAGACTATGAAGGAAGAACAAAGTCAGAAAAAGTAGAGAGCCAAGAAAATGTCCAGGTTGTAAATAGTCTCTGAATTCAGAAAAGCTCAGGCTTTGGCTGTGTTTGCATCTGCTCCCACTATCTAGTGTTTTTGACACTGTTTTTTACCTGAAGGCCAAATGGTGAAGGATGGGTGGAGATCAGAGGAGAAAAATACTAGTCTCAGTATGTTAGCCTTAATCTAACACCACCATAACAAAACCCTGGAACCAGGAAGTAAAACAAAAAATACCTAGCTTCTAAAACCAGACCAAGAGCAATCAAATCCCCACCGTTCTACCTGGATAAATAGAGCTAAATTTTCAGAAGTATTCATATGTAGTTCTTTTCTGTTCTCTGGGTAAAAAAAGCCACAGTTAATCCTCAGACTATATTTGCATACATGAGTTACATACATCTTGAATGAAAATGTAGTTTGTATATAGGTTACATAGCTTTCTGAATATGCCGCAATTTGGATAAGACAAATTGCACACACACTTTAGATACTGCTTAGAGGTACCCTTGAAAGGCACCCTTGATTCAAAAGCTATTAGCTACTCATCTTAAATCTCACAAGTCATGCAGGATTAGTCCAAGTATTATTAATGCAGAGAACAAAGTGATTGGAGATTCAAAAGTCATTTTAGATGAATTTAGTAAATTTTATATCAATCTTTTCACATCAAAGGGTTAAGAGGATAATGGTTATGAATATACTCCTTGATGTTTAAAGGATCCTTCAATTCCACCTGAGGACAGTGCAGGTCTGGAATAATCTATTACCCATAATCAGATGGAACATGAAATTTATTTGGGGTGAAATTCTCCTCATCTGCATAATTGGTCTTTATATACAGGAACATGAGGGGAGGGAAATTCATCTTTCTAACTTGGGGACAGGTTGCATCATATGTCACTTTACAAAAATTCCAAATCATAGCCTAAAATTCAGCAAACATGACTAATGCTGAAGGAATAAAGTGCAGTGCAGGGCAGGGAAATTCTGGGAATAGAAAGGAAAGGAAGGGAAAGGGAATGAACAGGGAAAGGGGAATGAATAGTGGAAAGAGATTATCCGTGTGCAGCCATCAACATCTCAGTTTTATTACAATGGATCAGTGTGATTCTCCCTCCATGTTATGTGTAAAGTAGGTGCAGATGTTAAAAATTAGATTGATACATTACCTTTATTCATAGAATAGTTATTCTATTTGCTCTTGCTGGAATACTAAGAATCATGTAGATTCTTAGCTTTTAAATCACTGGAATTTTAAAATATGTGTTTATACATTTGTATAGCATGTGTGCCTGTGTGTAATTTTGTCTCCAATTTTTTAAACCAATACAGGACTCACAAATTTTTTAATGCCTATTTCAGACATTAAAGCATCAGACAATTTTATTGAGGTATTGAATTTTGTGATGCACCTGTGTAATTACAGGGTAACTACACTATAATTATGGTGTAGCTCATGTTCTGGACTTTATATATCATTGAGATATACATACACACATATACACATATGTTTACCATCAAAAAAAAAAGGAGGAAGAGGACAATTAAAAGCAAGGGGCTTCCTCCTAAATCTGATGTCACCACCCAGAACACCTGTGCTGTCCTGCAGGGAGCTGATGAGGAAACACACTCGCACCAGAAATAACCGGCTGATGCACTGGTAAAGAAGATCACTACTGGTGCTGCCAGGAAAAAGCGAAGGGCCGTAGTAGGAGGGGACTCTACTTTGAGAAGAACAGAGGCACCCATCTGTCGGCCTGACCCAGGCTCAAGGGAGGTGTGTTGCCTACCAGGGGCACGGATCAGGGACATTGCAGGGAGGCTTCCCGGTCTAGTAAGTCCCACTGACTATTATCCACTTCTTGTGGTCCATGTGGGTGCTAGTGAAATAGATAGCAGTAGCCCAGAGAACATAAGAAGGACTACAGAGCCCTGGGAGAGGTGGTTAGGGGCTCTGGAGCTCAGATTGTCTTTTCATCAATTCTCCAGGATACAGGGCAGGACCTTAAAAAGGCTAGGAGGATTGGCCAGGTTAATAAATGGTTAGAAGGGTGGTGCCATAGTCAGGGGTTTGGGTGCCTTGAACATGGGACTCAATTTAGTAGGCCAGGTCTACTGGGGGCTGGTGGAGCTGGTCTGACAAAGAAAGGAAGTGTGGATTTGGTAGGAGGCTTGCCAGACTGGTCAAAGATGCGTTAAACTAGATGTGTTGGGGGAAGGGCGTATCATTCCATCCCAACACACCCAGTCACTTGCCAGCATCTATAGTAAACGTTTGAGCAATGTAGAGATATTCCAGCCGCTCCAGCCAATGATCTGGCTTCAATTGGAGCTTGGCTCAGATGCCTCTATATAAAGGCCCGTAGCATGGGGAACAAACGAGGAATTAGAGATGTGTGCACGTCTACGGGGGTATGATATCATAGGCATGAGAGAAACATGGTGGGATGGCTCCTATGACTGGTGTGTTGGGATGGAAGGTTACAGGCTCTTTAGGAAAGATAGGCCTGGTAGGCGGGCAGGGGGAGTTGTTATTTATGTTAGGGATAGGCTGGAGAGTATGGAACTCTGTCGGGGAACAGGTGAGCAGTCAACAGAGAGTTTGTGGGTCAGGGTAAAAGGGATTACAGTGATGGGAGACATTATTGTGGAGATCTGTTACAGACCTTCTGATCAAGAGGACTCTGCGGATGAAGCACTCTATAGACAGACAGGAACAGCCTTACGCTTGCAGGCTCTTGTTCTCCTGAGGGACTTCAACCACCCTGATAACTGTTGGAGGGATGGTACGACCCGGCACAAGCAATGCAGGAGGTTCCTCGATTGCCTGGAAGACAACTTCCTTCTGCAAGTAATAGAGGAGCCGACAAGGAGAGGTGCCATGCTTGAATTCGTGCTCACCAACAGGGAGGGGCTGGTTGGAAATGTGACACTCCAGGGCAGCCTTGGCTGCAGTGATCATGAGATTGTTGAATTCGAGATCCTCCGGATAGTGAGAAGAGCGTGCAGCAAGCTCACTGCCCTGGACTTCAAGAGAGCAGACTTTGGCCTCTTCAGGAACCTGCTCAGTAAGATTCCATGGGATACAGCCCTAGAGGGCAGGGGGGCCCAAGACTGTTGGTTGATATTCAAGGATCACCTACTACCAGCTCAGAAGTTTTGCATCCCAACTAGGAGGAAGTGTTGCAGGAGGGCCAGGTGACCTTGGATGGATAAGGAGCTGCTGAGGAAAATTCAAAGGAAAAAAGTGGCTTATAAAAGGTGGAAGCAAGGACAGGCAGCCTGGGAAGAACACAGGGATGTTGTGTGGGAATCTAGGGACCAGGTTAGGAAAGCTAAGGCCCACTTAGAATTAAACTAGGCTAGGGATGCTAAAGGTAACAGGAAGGGATTCTATAGGTACATTGCAAATAAAAGACAAGCTAGGGACAATGTGGGCCCCCTCTGGAAGCTATCAGGAGAACTGGCTACCCTGAATTTGGAGAAGGCTGAGGTTCTTAACTACTTCTTTGCCTCGGCCTTCACTGGCAAATGCTGTGTCCATACCACCCGAGTCTTGGAAGGTAGATGCAGGGACTGTGAGATTGAAGACCCTGGGCCCACCGTAGGATGGGATCTGGTTCAAGACCATCTTAAGGACCTGAACGTATACAAGGTCCAGATGAGCTTGATGAAATCCATCTGTGCAGGTCATGAAGGAGCTGACAAATGAAGTTGCTAAGCCACTGTCCATCATATTGGAAAAATCATGGCAGTCAGGTGAAGTTCCCGATGCCTGGAAAGAGGGAAATATAACCCCCATTTTCAATGATGATGAGATGAGCCAATGATGATGAGATGGATGAGCCAGGGAACTACAGACCAGTCAGTCCCACCTCTGTGCCTAGCAAAATCTTGGAGCGAATTCTCCTGGAGGGCATGCTGAGGCACATGAAAAACAACAAGGTGGTTGGTGACAGCCAGCCTGGCTTCACTAAGGGGAAATCCTGCCTGACCAATTTGGTGGCCTTCTATGATTGACCTACGGAACTGATGGACAGGAGTAGAGCAGTTGATGCCATCTACCTGGATTTGTGCAAAGCATTCAACACTGTCCCACATGACATCATTGTCTTTAAATTGGAGATACATCAATTTGATAGGTAGACCACTTGGTGGATAAAGAACTGGCTGGATGGCTGCACACAAAGAGTTAGTGCTCAATGGCTCAATTTCCAGCTGAAGACCAGCAATGAGTGGTGTCCCTCAGGGATCGGTGTTGGGACCGGTCTTGTTCAACATCTTTGTCATTGGTGACATGGACAGTGGGATTGAGTGCGCCCTCAGCAAGTTTGCCCATGACACCAAGCTGTGTGGTTCAGTTGATATGCTGGAGGGAAGGAATTTTACCCAGAGAGACCTTGACATGCTTGTAAGGTGGGCTGACGCCAACCTGATGAAGTTTAACCATGCCAAGTGCAGGGTCCTACACTCTGGCGGGAGCAATCACAGGACACAGCTACAGGATGGGCAGGGAAGAGATTCAGAGCAGCCCTGCAGAGAAGGACTTGGGGATGTTGGTCGATGAGAAAATGAACATGAGCCGGCTTCAGTGTGTGCTTGCATCCCAGAAAGCCAACAGTATCTTGGGCTGCATCAAAAGGAGCGTGACCAACAGGTCAAGGGAGGTGATCATGCCCCTCTACTCTGCTCTCCTGAGACCTCACTTGGAGTATTGTGTGCAGTTCTGGTGTCCTCAACATAAAAAGGACATGGAACTGTTGGAACAAGTGCAGAGGAGGGCCACTGAGGATGATCAGGGGACTGGAGCAGCTCCCATACGAAGATAGGCTGAGAAAGTTGGGGCTGCTCAGCCTGGAGAAGAGAAGGCTGTGTGGAGACCTCATAGCAGCCTTCCTGTGCCTGAAAGGGTCCTATAGGGATGCTGGGGAGGGACTCTTCATGAGGGACTGTAGTGAGAGGACAAGGGGTATCGGGTTCAAACTTAACCAGGGGAAGTTTAGATTGGATATGAGGAAGAAATTCTTTACTGTAAGTGTGGTGAGGTACTGGGATGGGTTGCCCAGGGAAGCTGGGAATGCTCTATCGCTGGTGGTGTTCAAGGCCAGGTTGGACATAGCCTTGGATGGCATGGTTTAGTGTGAGGTGTTGCTGCCCATGGCAGGGGGGTTGGAACCAGATGATCTTGAGATCTAACCCTAACTATTCTATGATTCTATGATTCTATATGTAGTATGTATATGTATTAGTATAGTATATGTATTAATTCCCTTCTATTACTTTGTTATGCTTCTGTTTTGCAGTTTGTGTATTTACCTGTGCTTCCTCGTGTAGCTAATATATACTTGATTTCCAATCCAACTTCTGTGTCTGTTTAAAACTTTGTTGACAGTATCAATCTAGATGGGTTTTTTTTCAGCAGGAAAAAATGTAATTTGTTTTCTTTCTTCTCTTTTACACTGATACTTTGGAGAGTGATGCTATGCTTTTATATCTCTCACACCTATAAGTGTGCCACTGCATGTGAAAATGAGTAATTTTAGTATGAAAGTCTAAAAATTATGCAGCTCTGCATAGCTTTCTCAGGACTGAACAGTGAGTGATGACTTCTGGGAGCCTTATCTGAAAATAATTATCACGCCTTATCTGAAAATAAGTTTATAAATAACAAAATAAAAGATCCCAAAGGCATTTATATCCTGGCTTTCAAGGATAAAGGATATGCCAGTAATAAAGAGAGAGAAGTGACAATGCCGGAACTCTAAATTTTTGTTCTCTAGCCAGCACAGCAAGCAAGCACATGTGGCCATGTGGGTTGTGTTTAGGACTCCAAAGAAACCTCTTTTTGAATCACTTTTGTGGTAAATATATGTGATTAATTTCCAAATCAGGTATTTTAATTGCAAGGGAAGGAACAGGATGCTGAATGGTAATATCTAAATGAACATGTACACTACGGGTTTTTGAAGAATTCCTAATGTGTTTCATCTGTGATGGCTTAAGCCAATCTCTGTGCTGCTGTGGTCCTGACATGGTCAAGCATGAAAAAGCACATCTGCTTCACTCATTTTTTCAACTTTATTGTGGTTTCTTTATTTTTTTTTTTTGGTTGCTACAACATACTAATATTAATTTTCTCATGTGGCTTTCCATACAGTTTTGCAGTACACGTGTTTATTAAATTAATGTATTTGTCCTTGAATTTATTGTAAAATGACATATGCACATGGAAAATATTGATTTGTACTGTCCATTATACAAATCATTCAGTTTTTAGGTCAGTTGAAATGGCACTTTTAGTCCTCAAAGCATAGCTGCAAAAATCTCTTGTGTTAAGAGCAAGCCTAAAAACTGCAGACACTTTCTATTTGTATTAGTTTTCAACAACCAACTTTTCCATTGGAATTGGGATGTTGAGGAAACAATGCCATTAGTTCCCTTTCACAAAACATTCCCAGAAGTGAAGTACCCTTTTTAGTTGTTCTATGACTTCTCCAAATATTCACTGCATCTGGTTACAGAACAAGAAAGGGATTTCTCTGAAGTGTAAGAATATTTCACATCTAGTAAAAAAAAAATAAATAATAAAATCCCATCTGCTTGGAGCTTCCATAATAGCCTGATTCTCAACAAATTGCCTCATTATGTTTGTGTTGAACATAAGTAAAACTATATGACTACTTACACAGCTGCAGGGAGTTAGTGACCACTCTGTATGGCAAAAACGAATTTAGCAATGCAACAGCATTGTGACTACAGTGTCGTTGAGCTCTAGTAAATGAATTTAGAGTTTCTGACTGGAAAAGGGACAGAAGTACACAGCATAAATTTACTAAAAATCCAAAGAAGTCACTGTCACTACTGGCTCTCCAGTCCTTTTCCCTTTCTATTTAAAAGGGGTTTTATTGTTCAGCCATAGGAGATGCCTTCCTGGGTTTTTGAGGTGCCTTGGGCTGTGGTGATTAGAGAAATAATCATCATGTAAAGTGCTGGAGATAAGGAAGATATTTAAATAATGCTTTCCTTTGTTTACCTCCCCAGAATGCTGAGGGACCACACAGCTGAGGGAAATACTTTGCCAGCTTTTCAAATTTACAGAGTAAATTCAACAGTGTTGCTATGAATGCTATCCCTGAGTTTTGTATTCATGCTTGATTCTTTATCAAATCAGCTCTTCTGTGAGTAAATATATCTTTCTCAGTTGCACTCCTACAAAATCAGCCTCTGTCCTGAAAGTAACAAAACTGATGGAGTATGTTCCAGATATGCAAACCAATTAGCCTACATAGCTACAACATAATCTCAGTAAAATAAGTAGTCTCCAGTTTAAAAGAATCAGATATTGAATCCAGGCTATATAATTTTCTTTGCAACATTTTGGATCATGTATCCCAGCTATATAATTTATATTATTATGTGGAAATTTACATCATCAATCTTGTATGCTGCAGTGGAAATTTGTAGAGCAGCTGAAAGCATATTTGAAGATAATGCAATGAAAAGAATTCCAGTATTCTTACCTGCACTATCTCTAATTTTTTCTTTGCTGTCTTTTTACATTTGGGTTATGCAGTAACTGAATTAAGATTTTAAGAAAAAAAAACCAACTTTAATAAATCACTTAATAGCAATTATATTTTTGCTATATTTTTCCAAATTAATGAGTACATAACCCATACATAATCTGTACATTGTGACAATACAATCAAAGTTAGAACAGTTATGTGTAGATTATACAGTGCACACATATATAAGGATACCTATTTTATCGATAGGTACTTACACTGATGTGTATTACATATGTATATTTTTGCTTTGGGGGGGAGAAAAGAAAGCAATAAAATCCAAATTTTAATCCATTATGGATTTAATTTTCGCAAATCCCTAATGTATTATGCACATATGCGCAGAACTTTTGGCAAAAGCACAGGCTTGGATTTTCCTTCCAAATTCTGTGTAGTGCTTTTAATTGAAAATATTCTGTTACAGAAGACTGCAGCCTCCCCACTCAAACTAAACATTTTGATAGGTTTGTTTCTAGTGTGAATAGCTCATGCTACTTTTTGTATATTTTGCTACCATTTGATATTTGTCCAGTTTCAGCTTTTACGATTACAATGTACTACGAAAACCATATGAAGCCAGCTTCCTTTTTTTTTTCAAATAAACGGTCATCATGGCATGCACATGATACTACCTCTACAGATAAAATAAATAATTTCATGCACAGTACTTTCATGACATGGTTCTTCTAACTTCATTGACTTTAGGACCCAAGGGAAGCCCAGGCACAATTGTCAATAGACCTCCTTGAAATAAAAACATCATTTTTCCTTCCGCCCACTGCAAGGAAGACTGAAACTGCCACTGATAATTAATCCACTGAGAGAAATCAATATTACAACTGGTTGGAGATGAAACAACCCATAGCAAAATAAACTTCTGCCATGACAGTGTAGCAGTTCTTCTAACCATATTCTGTCTGTGGGCAGATATGGAATCTTAATAAACGATTGCAAAAAACTAGAAACCAGTCGTATCAAACAGTTGGATTTTGTGTCATAAAATACAGTTATTGTTCTTATGTGTGCTGACTCATTTTTCAAGACATAGTAATGGCTCTGTATTTATAAAGACTGAAAATGTTGTGAAAGAAAGATGAATGAGAGGACAGCTTGCAAACGGCCAATAGTGGGAATTAGTTACATGAAAAAAAAATCAGTATTTTACTGTCGTCTGCTTATACTATTTCTGGAATTAGACTGCAACCTGGGAAGTTAGATTTTGGCATGAAACTCAAGAATTTGAATGAAGAGGTCAGCATTCACAGACATACTTATTTTAAGTCTCACTTTTAAGAAGTCTGAAATATTTGCTGTAGAAAAGCATTTAGGGATGGATTAGAATTTAAAATAATGGAAGAGTGGCTGTTTTTATTTAGACACTTGACTGAAATCAAACCTCTTAGATAAAATTCATTAAAACAATAACAAACTCTACGGCACTGCAGGTGGAAATCAAACCTATAGCTGCTCTGGGGGTAGCATGTAGAAGGAAATACCAAGACAATCAATGGCAAGATTCACTGATGCTTGGTTGCCTCCCAGCAGTCCTCCTCCAGAAGCTCTCCAACGGGCCTTAAGAAGTGCACAGACTTTAGGGCCAAATAATCCAAATGGTGGTCTCAGCACAGAGGGTCAGTGAACACAGAATGATGTGTGTTCCTTTGTACAAAAGGCTATTGCATTGTATCCCCTGTATTAACAGGTTGATTTAGCTTCTAGAAAGGCATCCAGAGAAGGATTGTTTGCTGTTTCCTTTGACAGCTTTTATCAGCAGTAAAAGACAAGTACCTTTTTTCAATTTACAGACATTTGTTTGTGACATTTAGGATGTTTCCAAGCAGTCTTTAACTTTCTTTATGTGCCACCTTCTCCTCATAATGTCTGTTCTACACTGTTCGCAGTAACCATTTTATTTACTGTCCATTTGTTAGATATTGGGGATTGGAGTCCTTCTAATTGGATTGCAACTGAATTTAGGCACTAATTAACTAATAAGGCACACACCTTGACTGAAAAATTATTTTAACAACTTTCGTGTTATCCTTTCTGTTATTCACATCCTGTGAATACAATGCAGATGTACCCACATACAGTAATTCATTATTTTCTTGTCTCAGAAACATTTTGAGCATTTGTTTTGCCTTTTTTTTTTTTTTCTTCCCCCCCCGTGTTTGGTTTTTGTTCTTGTTACTGCTCTGGTTTGGGTTTTTCTTGTCTTTTTTTGACCATCACTTGTTGCTGGCTAGAGAAGCCTTTGATACCCAAGAAATCATCCTTTTCCATCTCAATGATTATGTTACCCTGAAGAATTCCAAAACAGAGCTAACTCTCACTTTCTGCAAATTGTTTGATGAATAAAAACATTATCCATAACCTCCAGAAACTCAACCAACAGAATTCTGTCACACTTAATATGTCTTCACACCTACCTATACACAAATGTGCAGCGTAAAAACATACATGCGCATACATATATTTTGTAATTTTATTCAAGTTGTCAAACTGACATTTCCTGGAGGAGAAAAAATGTTGGTTTCTCAAGAAGCTGTTCTTAAAGGAAGAATTGACTGTAATTACCCATATATTTAATCCCAATAAATAATCTTCCTAAAATTTACCCTTCCTCATAAATTCCATGAGAAAACTGCAGGAAGACACCTACAACATCATCATACTCCTCAGCGGCTGAACAGCAAATCCCCTTAAGAGATGGACTCATTCAGGGCAGTGACTGCTTCTCATAACTCTGGACAGATAAAGTATAAAACAGGCAGGGACACCTTCCACTAGATCAGGTTGCTCAAAGTCCTATCTGAACTGGCCTTGAGCACTTACAGAGTTAGGACATCCACTTCACTGGGCAACATGTTCCTGAAATCCTGAAACTTGTAGTTATTATGGAAGTTCCTTTACTTCTGACAGATATGACCCCCCACATGGAGCAATTAATGACGGAACAATTGTCTTCAAGCTCCACACCAACACGGGCCACAACACATAAAGATATCTAGTTATATTTTAGGATCTAGCTCAATGTGCACAAAGTTTTGTTACCAAACGCACATGAGATTTGCATTTGAGTTGGCTACTGATGTTTTACAAATAAAGTTTGAAATTGCTGGTTATATGAAAAGCAGGATAAATTCGAGTAAAAAAGAACCTGAAGAGATAAATAAGTACAATTCTAAATATTAATGTCATCAAAAACCTATCTGTTTGACACAGAGTTGGGTGTGCCACAGTACAGAGAACATTAACAGGATATTATTCGCAGAAACATCCTCAAAAGGTTTTAAACATTAAAAAAAATAAATACCTAAACCAGAATATATTGATCTGAAGGCTGCAGAACAAAGACAACATTGAATGCATCTCATAATTCTTATTCTTTCAATTAGAAACAATATTTCTATTTATAGCAGGATAACCATCAAAGAAAAGACCAGTAAGACATAGGAGTTTGCACAAGATCTCTGCTCTGAACTATCTTTCACATTCTATTTCCCCCTTACAGTCTTAAAATATTGATAATAACAGTAATAATATTTTTTTTTAAAGCTGACGTTAAAAATAATGCCTATGCCACTAGCCTCAAAGTAGCAACTGTCAGAAGAATAAGCTCAATAATTTAAGAGGAGATATTTGGTACATTTGAAAATATATGTGCATATACATATGTGTATATTTATGTTTGTGTATATAATCCTGTGCTATTGCATCTGATGGTCTCCAGATATTTAAAACTTTTTTTTACAATACCTCGGTGAGTCAGATATTCTTCTACACAGTTTTTACAGGAGCAAACAGAATGGCAGCAGAGCAAGGAAGTCACCTTCAAGGAGATAAGAGGGTGCAGAGCTGTGAGTCTTGTGATTCTCACACCCTTCTATTAAAAGCAACATTTTAGTAATGGCAAGACAGACAGGAAGGTTCCTCTAGAGAGGATTTTGTAGTGTTGTGATTTTTAACCTCTCCAGTCTGCTTGTGAGAAACTGCAATTTGGGGTTTTACAGAAGCCCACAGCCACAGCACTCATGGAAACAGACTAATGATGTTTGTTATCCATAGATAGCCTGAGTCTGGGGATAATTCATTACTTTAGTTGCAATTCCTCTGCTTGGGGAAAGCTAGTGAAAAAGATATTACCAACCTCATAGCAAATGTCTCTGTTATAACTGAGTTTCAGAAATTAGGCTTGTGATTCTGCTCCTTCTCTCCCCCCACCTCCTCCCCCCACTGTTTCAGATAGAGGGGAGAGTTTTCCTTGAAGGGGACATCAGATTGAAACCAGTTTGGAATTTCCCTCCAGGGAAGGCTGTGTGCTCCTTTCTGACCACAAGTTACCTTTCTGCTATTGATCCTGCATGCCGCAAGCTACTCAATTGCTCTAGCCACCCCACCCACCCCCACCCCCCACCCCGGCTGCTTTATTTACCGCTTGTCAGCTTTCCTGATTGCAGGTATAATTTCCTTGATAAATATTCATTATGCCCCAAGATTACTGTTCTCTATCTTAAAAGCACGGTATGAAAAGGTGGGCTGCAGACACTACAATGGCTTTCAAATTCACTAGTCCCTCTAAGGAAGATCACTTGTCCACAGGGCTAGCCCTAAGGATGGGCAAGCTAAGCACTTGACTGAGGAGCCAAATTTTGGAGGAAGCAGATAGCTCACAGGAACTGCTGCTAGCTGAGTGTTTATTGTCAGTGATTCTGTCTGTTTAAATGAATCACCACTGGTTTTCCGAGGACAGCTGAGGCTCTCGCGTTTTGGTTAAAACATTGCCTGATTTGGCCCTGGAGTGTAGCAGATAGAGACACAAGCCATTGAAAGTACAGGCTGACAAGTAGTTAGTTGCAGGAACCCAGAAGAATGCTGTAGCAAGACAGCTACAGGACAAGTATGAAACAGAGAGGAATCAAGCCTCTAATGTGCATGGCAGGCCCCTTTTGGCTGACACAGAAGCACAGTCAAAGGTGGGATCATGCTTGGCACTGACACTAAGAAGCTGCTGAAGGGTGCCCAGGTGGGATGGTCTTTCCTCTCGGAACACGGGGCCAGCTCAATATGCCTTGTTTCTGACCTGAAGTACATCTGCTAATCTAACATATTCCCAAATCCACTTGCTGACCTGAGGAGGTTTGTTGAGAAAGTCCAATTTCAAAAATAGATGGCCTGTGTGGCTGATTTATTTTTGCTAAAGCAGACTACCAGATCCTCTGAAGCTGTCTCAATTACTTTTATGTAATGGCTGTTATTCTTCTCCTACAAGTAGTAGTCATGTTTGAGTGGTCCGATTTGTGCAGATTTGGCCTGCCTTGTCCACTTAAAAGATCATTAATCACCACTCCAGTTTATAAATCAAGGAAGCCAAGTTGCTGAGAGCAATTGAGAGGCTGAGGCTCCGCAGAAGTACTTAGCCAATTCCCAGACCCAGGCTTAGCATTTCTTTCTCCCCACCTCTAGTAGTCAGACAATTCATCATCCTTCTCCCATTGAGGCAGAATGAGCCTGACAGAGGAATGCCTGAAAGCTAATCAATATGATCAAGTTGAGGGAGAGTGCGCATGACAATTTTTTTTTTGTGTTGTTTCTAAGCCTTTTAAATAAATACAACCCATTCACATTAAGCTTAGGTGGTTTGTGTTTATTAAGTGCAGAAACAAAAGACAAAGAAGTGCAAACCAAAACCAAGACACAGCAATACAGGAAAAAAAAGATACTGCGGACACCCTTTTGCAGTATCTATCTGTGAAGAAGAATAAAAGTGTCAGGCAAGGAATGAGACTATTATGACTGTGAATTATCAGGTTTGGGTACTATAGTCACACAAGATCGCTTTTGTTTTACAGCAGTGTCAAGTGCAATTGGCAGGCCAGAAGTCAGTAGGAGGTCTGCTCCTACTAAATAAACATTAGCCTGTACTGTGCCTGTGTGAGAACTAATAAGTTTACAATGGAAAATAGATCTGCTCTGTAATAAGGCAGAGTAAGGGAACTTGAACAGGAGGTTTATTTTCCTATTCTGTGATAAGTTGCTTTTACATATTTTGAGCATTGCCCTTTTTTGGATAGAGAGAAAACATAAATTGTTCATTGTACAGAAGAAAGCATGAGTGACAACTGTAAGTGGAATAGACAGTTTCCATTACCCCCTCACACTTGCTGAAGAATAATTTGCAAAGGCTGGGTAAATTGTGTTTTAAGAAGTGTAATGACGTGTAATAATTTCCTGTCAGCATGTCAGTTACAAGCAGAGTGAGTTTGATAATTTTGCGATAGGAGATAGAAAGGAGATAGAAAGAATCAAGGACAGGGGTGAGGGAAGACAGAAGAAATGGGAAGGTCTTTTAGGATTCCTGGCTTCAGAAACTAATGAAAGCATAATTGTAAAAAAAAAAAGAACAAAACAGGTGGAGTGCTAGATAAAAGCAAGAGCCGCGCAGCAACCTGCCCGGATACTAATTCCCATTTGCTTTCACATTAATCTTGCATAAAGATTCCAGGTCACAGGTCCAGCTACAGGGAGTATTAGGCAATTTAGTAGGAGGGGAAATGGCTCAGAAATCAGAAAATGGATGATCAGGAAAATTTCTTCTTCTTGAAAGGCATTATTATTGGGACAAACTGTTTCTATTCTCACGTCTCTTCTGAGCAGGGGAAAAAACCCTAACAAATCTGGAAATTAAAAAAAAAAAAAAGAAAGAAAGAGTTGAATGCATTTGACTGCCTAATCTTTCTTTGAGAATGCACAGTGTGGTAGAGATCAGTAAATGCCACGGCTTATAGATCAACCTGAGATGAATGAGCCCGTTATTTTCACACTGCTTCAGTCCTTCCTCTCATTTTTATCTTAAAGAGAATACTGTCTGAGATTTATTATTTATTAATTTTGTTATTTTTTCATGTTGGCAATTCTGTCAAGAGGATAATATTTACTTTAATCAAGCCATGGTTGAATCAAAATTCCACTCACCGTTATATAACATATGCACCAAGAGTTAGTTACTGACCTCATGGGGTTTATTCCTCATTTACATTGTTGCAAACGTAAAGAGAATTTGACCCTCAACATGTAAATGTTACGTTATCCAGCCTACCTGCTTGATAGACCAGGGCTTACCTTCTTCAGTACATACTGTTTTCCAGACTAGTTTCTTAGTCTTAAGTAGGATGGTTTCTACCATTTTTTATTTTTGGTGGAGGAAGGGATGCAAGAGAGATATATTTCCTCAGAGAAAATACCTGTAGTCTTGAACATAAAAAGTGACACCACTTTCTTAACAGTTTGTTTCTCTTCTAACAGTTGTCCTAATGGCTGTCTTGAACAACTTGCACTGCTTACTGAAATTGGAGCTTTTAGAGGATAGAGTACTGTCAGCCTTAAATATGACTTAGAAAGAAGTCTTGTGAACATCAGATGTTGAATTTTCTGGTTAAAATAGAAAATTTACCTCTAGATATGCAGCAAGATAAGCAAGTCTTTTGTTTTAAGGCACTTTGCAAAACAGATGTTGAAATGCTCTGGATTTGGAGGTTTGGTTTGGGGTTTTTCCCCCAATAAAACATTATCAGCCTTTACAATTTACCACCAAATAGGTTTGAATGGAGCTTTCACATTATTATTATTATTATTATTATTATTATTATTTTATGTTTAAGAAGATACAGGGGTAGTCACATCTTGGGACTGAGCGTGGAACCCCTCAGCACATTGCTGCATGCTGACTGAAAGCAGCTGATGTATCTTAATTGTGTGATAGTGCATTTGTCACCACTAATTTTGAAACTGACTGCATTGGAATAGCTATGTTATGAATACACATGCATGCCAGACAGCTGAAAGAATGTGATAATTTTGTTTGCCTTCAAGGTGGGCCGCTGAAGAAGTCTCCTCAGACTGTGGCTTCCCTTTCCCTTCCTCCTATTCAACAAGTATCCCCTTGAAAAACTAGAGAAAGCTTTTTTGACCAAAGTTCAAAGACAATACAGACACAAAATAACTAGCATTGTCCTAAAGTTACACAACATAGTAAATGAAAACATGTTACAAATGTGACAGCATAAGTGATATCTCTCAAGAGGTAGTTTCATGGAGCACAGCTTTTTACCTGGGGGCTGTTCTGGAAGGCTCTTCAGGAATCAACATTTCATGTCCAATCCTGTAGAATTCTATCAATAACCATTTGGTTACTCAACCCAAATTTCCTTTGAAGTGGCACAATGCAAAGCTGTGTGTACTGTTTTTAGAAGTTAGACATGGAAGTTAAACCTCCAGAATGAGGCACCATATTCTACTGAGGAACGAGTCTGAGAAGCATTTTGGGGCCTGCACTGAGAAGCAACCAAACATGAACTACCAGTAAAATGCAGTGGTAAAGAGAATAAAAAGGGAGGATGAGATGGACAGGGGGATGGAGGGCTGTGCATACAGGGGACGCCTAAAGGAGCCAGGAGTCAACTTCTGTACACAGCTTCACCAAAGTGGTGTTAAATCACTGCAACCTCCTTTTGAAAAGATGTTGAAATAATGGAAAGGGTACATAAAGCAGTGATATAAATGATCCAAGTTCTACAGAAATTGCCATGTGGTGAGATGTTAAAGGAAATCAAGCTGTTTAGCTAATCAGAAGAAAAGAAAAAAAAATTAAGGTGAAAATTTTAGTTGCATAAATACTCTTCCAGAGAAAAAGTACTGTGCACTGAAGTGCCTTCTCATCCTGTAAAGAAAACAGATTCAATGGCCAGAAGCTGAAGACGACAAGAAAATTCACATTAGGACTAAGATACGCATTTTTACAGTTACTCTAACTACCAAGGGAACTGGTGGATTCTCCACTGAATGTATCTGAAACATTGTCTGGAAGTCTGCCTGGAAGATATGCTTCCATCAAACCTAAATCACTGAGCTCAGGAAATAAATCTATATGATCTAATGGCTCTTTCTAGTCTTTAGATCCCATGTATTTATAAAATATGGTATAGATTAAAATTTAACTAATAGCTTTGAGAGTTTCTTTGGTTCCTTTTAATTTATTGGCTGTTTTAAAAATCTTGGTAGGTATCACAGCCTGTCTCTGTTATTCCTAAGAGGCTGGGGTCAATTCAGAAGTAGCTTTTTTGACTTTTCAGAATAATTTTATAGGCAGCTATAGCCATACTATTCACATACTAGAATGAAGAGCAGTCCAGTAAATGAGCTGATAAAGTACATGTTTCCTGTTAGGACATCTCCCTAAGTTGCACAATAAAAAGCTTTTGAAGAAATGGTATGCATTTTGCAGTTTATGTCCTTCCACAGACTACAGAATTTGTTTCAAACAGGGATAAGAAAAGCTCCAAAGATTATTTATAAGTAACTTATGATCTTTTTTACCTAGGACCTGGTGAAAAATAATTCAGGATTTTTTTTTTCTTTTACAAAGAGCGATCAATGGACCTTTCTTTTAATCAATACGAAGATAAACAAACAAACCAATATTTAAATGTCTGAAGTCTCCACTGCTGTAATATATATACGACTTTAAAGATTCAGCAAACTGCAGCTTCAAGTAGCCTTCATTGCCAAGTAGATCAATAACATACATTTAAACATTCTTTAAGGAGAAATAAGTATAAATGTGCCCCGTAAAAAAATTAAAAATCATTATTTCAATTTAGAAGATAGAAAAGAATAAAGATGCACATCCAAAACATAAATATATGAAGAAATTCACAAGTTACTAATGTTTTCTGTCATTCCTGAATTTTCTTCTTTTGAATTTGTCCATTATTATTGCTGTGGCTTTCATTAGGTTTGTGGCTATAAACAAACCCTATGAACTTATCCTGTGAGAGGCACTCTTCAGATACAAAGGAAAGTGCAGACTCTGTCTGGAAATGCATATTAATGATTATTGTGTTTCATATTGTTTTCATTTTTAAGAATATCTACACAATTAAACTTTAAAATGTTTTCACTTAAATGTGGTGGAAGTAATCACTGTTTGCAGAAGAGAGATCAAACATGGACTAGGCTTACAAATGTTTCTTTCCCATAAAGATTGTTTCTGGCACACATGGAAATAAGAAGCATGCAGTCTTGACAGATAAGCTGATCCTTGTCTTTGTTATGGAGTGAGCTAGGACACATGGTGTGCACTGATCTGTGAATTGTCCTAGACTGACAGGAAGCCAAGCAGATGCTTGTCAGGGCCCTTACTAATACTTCTACCCTCTCATGGTGGCTTGAGGCATGACCATACTCCAAGCAAGGGTCTTGCTTTGTCTCATAGACATGGGCTGACCATCAGTGAAGCTGGTGTTTGAGAATTCCAAGCCCACTGATATGAGGATTTATACGTTCCCTTCAGCACCTTCTACAATCACACCAATCTGAAAACTGCCATTTCTCTTTTGATGCATGTAACCTCAACTTGGACAACCAGTCTGGGATAGAAAATTCTACTCCATAATTCCAGAAATATGGAGTGTCTGGGGTCTGCTGTGCCTCTCTGAAGATACTTTGCTCCAGTACAGTCCACAGTGACTGTATCTCAATGTCATTGGACCTTCACTCAGCATGTGGAAACACAATTGACAGGATTCACATACCCCTTACACTGATCTTATGGCTGTTGGAAGGGTGACTATGTTACACTCCAGGAGAATGATGGTCATTACAACCAGCTGCCCTATTGATTTTGTGGCACCCATTTTGTTTACATCTCAGAACCTACTGAAGGGAATAGAATCATAGAATCATAGAATAGTTAGGGTTGGAAAGGACCTTAGGATCATCAAATTCCGACCCCCCTGCCATGAGCAGCAACACCTCACACTAAACCATGCCATCCAAGGCTCTGTCCAACCTGGCCTTGAACACCACCAGCGATAGAGCATTCCCAGCTTCCCTGGGCAACCTCATTCCAGTGCCTCACCACACTTACAGTAAAGAATTTCTTCCTCATATCCAATCTAAACTTCCCCTGGTTAAGTTTGAACCCGATACCCCTTGTCCTCTCACTACAGTCCCTCATGAAGAGTCCCTCCCCAGCATCCCTATAGGACCCCTTCAGGCACAGGAAGGCTGCTAGGAGGTCTCCACGAAGCCATCTCTTCTCCAGGCTGAGCAGCCCCAACTTTCTCAGCCTATCTTCAGTATGGGAGCTGCTCCAGTCCCCTGATCATCCTCAGTGGCCCTCCTCTGCACTTGTTCCAACACTTCCATGTCCTTTTTATGTTGAGGACACCAGAACTGTACACAATACTCCAAGTGAGGTCTCAGGAGAGCAGAGTAGAGGGGCATGATCACCTCCCTTGACCTGCTGGTCATGCTCCTTTTGATGCAGCCCAAGATACTGTTGGTTTTCTGGGATGCAAACACACACTGCCGGCTCATACTCATTCTTTCATTGACCAACACCCCTAAGTCTTTCTCCGCAGGGCTGCTCTGAATCTCTTCCCTGCCCATCCTGTAGCTGTGTCCTGTGATTGCTCCCGCCCGAGTGTAGGACCTTGCACTTGGCATGGTTAAACTTCATCAGGTTGCATCAGCCCACCTCACAAGCATGTCAAGGTCCCTCTGGATGGCAACCCTTCCCTCCAGCATATCAGCTGAACCACACAGCTTGGTGTCATGGGCAAACTTGCTGAGGGCGCACTCATTTTCTTTCTTCAGGATACCCTGGCCTCCAAGAAGTCAGGATTCCAGTGCATGTCACAGGCTATCTACTACCCTAATTCACATGGCCATTTCAAATAATCAAGGACCACAGCTGCTCTGTAACTAAGTCCAAAACTCCTGTGCAGTCAAGCTGAAATTCAGGTGGGCAAATGAACTACACAGGACAGACCTCTGAGACAGATATGCCTGGACCTTGGATAGAAGGTTCAATGAAGTCTACTGAGCCATATCAAATCTGCGGAGGGATGATGACCGTCCATGTTTCACTATATATAGCATCCAGGATTCGATGACAAAGGACAGATATTTTATGACATCTGCACACAAACAAGTGCTGCTTCAACACAACTCTTGTCATGGAAGTCTTGGGCTGGCATAAGCATGAATTGCGCTATCTTGCCCAATGCCCACAGGTAGGCACTGGCTCACAGAATAGAAGGTCCATACTCTTTAAATGTTCACTTGTCCTGAGATCTGAACAAGATTATCCTTTTCTCCTCAGCACCAGAAACAACATGAAAACCTAGCCTCCTTTTTGACTTTCTTCTCCAGTATCTCTGAGACTCCCCACAGGAGTGCAAAGGGTAAAGTTCAAAGGCAAGGCACAAGATGACATAAGAAGTTACCCCTTAAGTTTAACAGTAGAATCCCCACTATTTGTGCATGTCACCTTTCGTATTTCTGCTTTCCTGCTACTGCTGTCTCCCCTTCAAACTGGAGTCCCTAGTATGCCCCACATTCTTCTGCAATGCCTTTGAGCAGCCTGATAACCTAGATAAATCTTCAGTTATATAAGAGCCAATTGTCATAAAATAAAATGCAGGCCATTTTGGCTGTACCAGAAGGTGGAGGCCATGGTTTAATGTGCAGTCATTTCCTTTCAGTATGCTTTACTAAAAAAAAAACCCTTGCAGCAGACTATGGGAAAGCAGCACAGCCAGAACCAAGTTCTTTTCCCTCGAAGTGCCTGTGACAGCAGGGAGTGTGACAGACCTTGACAGTACTTCACACAATACCTCATGCATCCTTCCTCAGCTTCCCAAAGGGATCACATCCCAACACCAAAGAACGCAGCTGTGGGCAAAAGCCTAGGTTAGACTTACTGCTGGATATGTCCATGTAAAAAGAGACACCTTTGAAATTGGTTTTATCCTCCTCTGCTGTGTAGTTGCTACATGTTGTGCTGCTACCTGAGAATTTTCAACTGAGTGCCAGCACTGTGTGGTAGTAAGATTGCTCTGATCACTGCAGGATGCCTCTGCTGAGGCGCAATTACCTGCACCCAAGTCCACCCCTCAGATGACTGCAAATGCAGAAACTGCTGGCCACATTTGATAGTGTCCGAAGTCAGTTATGCATAAGCTGCTTACTGCTTTTAAGACTATGTGAAGCTAGCTTTTTACTCTGAATTTCAGACACTATGGAAAAAGTACAGTGAAATCTTGAGCTGGAGGCATTTTGGTCATGTACAAGTAGAGAAATGGTTTCTAAATGCAGTGAAAATTATGAAAGCTCTATTATTCATGATGACACTGATTATCTGCTGCCATACCTCACTGACAAATTCAGACACTGCTTTCAGATGAGATATCATACTTTGTCCACAGACAGCCCTAGAGGTAGGAATTAATTATTAAATACTAGTTGATGATAATTACCTGATAACTTTATTGACTATAATCAGAAAGGAATGTGCGATGTGTTCTAAATCTACTCTATAATATAAATCGTCTGAGAAAAGAGAATGTCTATTCTGAACCAAAAAAATTAGTTCTTATATAAACCATCTTTAGAAACCTCTTTGTCAAAAGCACTAGCATCATGCTCTAAAATCATAAATTAGGAACACACATTTTAGTCCAAATATTTTCCTTTTCTGCATTAAATGAATTCTAGATGATAAAGCAGAAGAGCAATTCAAATACAGTAGAGAATAACATTCAAACTGAGTGTCCCTGCATAAATCCATATTCAGATCTAGTTTTGTATATCCTTGTGTCATTCAACACACACCTTTTCAGAAAGCGTGTCTGACTGCAGTCTTCAAACTGAGTGCTTGAATGAAGGTCCCTCAAATCAGATAACAATTGCCAAAAGAAAACCAAGCTTCTCCCATTAAATCATACTACTATTTCTTATACTTGCAGTCAGTAATAATTTTTAATGCTACTGATTAGTTTTCTGTAGTTTTGGAAGACAAACTGTTTCATGAAGTAATACCACTACTACAACTTCCTTTCTCATTCTTTTTGCATATCATTGCATTAACAAAATTTACAATTCCAAATGGGAATTTAGGGGAAAAACTACAGATCTGATAATTGCATATTGGCTCTCTCAGAGTGTTTTCATTTATATCTGTGGACTACTACCTGTACTTAATGGTATTTTGTGAATATATATATATGTGTATGTGTGTGTGCAGACAGGAGGTATGGCAGAAAAAGACCCCCACAAATGTAGAGGATTCTTTGTGGCAGATGTATGAGAACTGAGCTGTGGCATACACATCAGAAATCAGATCTATAACAGAGAAAAAAGGTGTCTCAGAATCCCAGCAAAATGCTGCCCTAGCATTTTAACAAAGCTTTACTATTATCATCATCCAAGGAGGTAAATTCTCCTGAAGAATGGGCTTAGATATTGGAATTAGAATCACTGGTAGATCCATATGAATCTACACCTTTACGAAAGGAGATGCAAGTGACAATTAGAGATATGGCTAAAAAGTTTAGTCTGGTGTTTTCCCAAATCATGTGATGTGTCTGTGTCTGCACTGTTAGAGTGGCTCAGTCCCTGCTTGACTACAAGATCCTAATTGTTCTTGCTGCGTAACTCTGTTCCCAGATTTGAGATGAGTATGAGACAATAATTTCCTTCTGAAACTCCATAGGATTGACAGGACAGTTTGCTATGGGATCCTCTCCTTACAGCCAGGCTTATGGGACACAGTGCCAGCCATAGCACCTATTGAATCAAAGCAACCTAGTATCACTTCAGGAACATGATCTGATTCTGGCGGAAAATCAAGGACTCATCCACATAACATGATGTGATGCTGTATTCATTACCTACTGCCGAGGCCTGAGAATTATAGAGTGGTGGCCCTTATGCCTGTTACAGGTACAGAAGGCAAGGTGAGGGATGAAAGCATCATACAATAACGAAAATCGCATCAGTCACCTTCCTTCCCCTGCACTTGCACAATCCACAAGGACTGAAAAGCCCTCATTGCCTGTGAGACAGGTCACATATTGATATACAATCACTGCAAAGGCTTTGGAGACCTCTACGTGATTATAACCGTGGCAGACTTCCTTATCAAAAAATGGTGGATTTTCAGGCTCAAGTGGTTGGTAGCAACAGCAGAGAACCTCAGATGCTGCTACTGTTCGTCTCAGAATACAAAGCAGCCCCACTAACTGGTGTGACTGGTCATGTCTATATTCTTCTCAACAAAGTCCTAGCTGTGACCATATCCCTGGCTAATACTACTGACTTATAATACTGGTTCATATCTTTGGGAACAATTTTCTCTTATATTCTGAAGGACCAACTGAAAAAAATCTGACCCCCTCAGGTGCTGATACTTATGCATACAGTGGACACTTGCATAGCGCTGCTGCTATGGCTTCTCAAGTATAAGCAGCAGAGGCAGGGACAGCAGAAGTGGCAAGCTGTTGACAGACTCAGAAGACAGTACATTGCCTCAAACAAAGGTGCCAACGTGTTTCATCCATGGTTTCCTAGTTTGAAGCCTCTCCAGGTGGTCATATGCTATGTATGAAGCAGAACATAGTAGACAGTTTTGCAGGTGAGTAAATGCAAGGACGTAGGTGACAGATACTGAGCCAGGCCATGAGGACAACTGACACACCTTGAGAACATGACCTGTCCACTCCTAGCCAGTGCCTACCTTGAACAACAGTGACATGAACAACATCCTAATCCAGCTGCCCTAGAAGTCAGAAGTTACCCACTGACACAGGTTACAAAGATATAGCTTTGTCTTAATTTTGGATTGATAGCCCCAAGAACAAATGAAAGAGTCTCAGTACCTCTTTCATGACCTGTTCTTAAAAAGGGCATGAAAAAAATCACATGCCTTAGCATGAGACATTGGAAGAAGGTTGTGGGGATGCAGAGTGAGAACTGTCTATTTTTATTCTGGAAGTGGGCCATCTATGCATTTCTCCAGGAAAATAATGCTTACTACAAGTGTAATCACTGTAACTGAATCATTATGTTGTCTGGGTTTTTCTTTTCTCTCCTACTGCCTTGTTCAATACTCTGCCCTTGACAGTATATCTTTCCAAAGTCTGTTTCACTGAATAGCCTTTAGACAGTTCTGGTACTTTTTAAATACCAGATTGAAAAACAACTCAGATAACAGATAGAAATCATATATAATGGCAAGAGAACAGAATTAGCGGAAGCTTTATAACAAAAACGGCATTTAGAAGAGAAACGATTAATCAGTATTGGTTGAAATCTCCTGTAATGATGAATAATTCAACATATAACTGGTAAGAGTATCACTTGCCTGTATCACTATACATTCAGTTCAGCTGAGAAAATCACTATGTAAATAGAAAGAGCACAGAAGCACTCCAAGGCCCCTGTAACAATGGGAAATTCTTTATTTAAATGATGGAATTAACATCAGCCTGAGGCTTTACTGTGAATTTCTGATGTAAAACTGCAATTTGCATATCTGTGAGTATGTATGATGTAGATTATCACATATAAATAAAGATCTGCATAGCTCTCTGAATTTTTCGTGTATGGATCTATGAGTAAGCAATAATGTACTGCCTATTTCGTATTTCCCTCTGTGTAAAGAAGCATTAACTGCCTAGCATACAACAGTAATTTAAATTACTGGAGTGTAATATATGGGTGGGAGGCAGCCTCTGAGCAGTGACCCTGCAGCACAGCTGTGAGGGAGCAAACTGGGAATGTTTGGCCCTCAGACCTCCCTTCCCTAATTTCCCCTATTTTTGTAATTACCTACTACTACATTGTGGGGTGAGTAAGAGAACAGCTGTGACTGTTGTATTGCCCACCTGAAATCCTAAGCAACAGCAAGCAGAAACTCAATGAAAGCTCATCTGGTGTATGGCAGCACAGGAAACATTAAGAAAAGCCTGTGAACTAGCCAAAAGCAGCAGACCACCTCTCCTAGCAACTGACAGCCAATGTCACTGTCACCTGCACCCTGCCTTAGGTGATGAGAAAAGAGCGCCATCACAGCTAGGTAACTAGCTCCAGCTTTGACTTGGGATCCTCCAAAGACAGGAGCTAAGTGCCATCTTGCTCCTTTGGCATTATTTCTATAATATTAATTCAGGCAGATCTGGAAAGGGAGCCTTGACATCTGAAGTGGCAGCACCATACTCATTTTGCGCATCTTGGTAAAGAAACGTCAGGAGTGTGATAATTGCAAAATATTATGGTGCAACTTGCTGTCACTTTTCATAAACTGGACTGATGTTTCTCATCTTTTGGTGTTAGAATTGCCACTAGTCTAAATGAAAACAACTCATGAAACAACACACACATATGGGTTTAAGTGAAAAATAGAAACAACATGAAACAAGGTGAGTTTTTTTACAAATCCCAGCACATTGGGTTGCTGCATTAAAAATGGTTATGAGACACTGAGCTAAACCAGTTATACCACACCTGACATCATTAGCTTACTCTAAAGCATCTGCTGGTTTGCAATAACTGATAGAAGTTCATACTTTCTCACTCTGGGTTCCTAATTTAAATTTCTTCTACTAATCAAAAAATGTCATCCCTTTTCATTCTATACCACAGACTATAACTACTAGTAAAGCATTTCAAGGCTGAAACCACAAAGTCTGATGGCTAGCATCCTGTTACCTTCACATAAATACCCAAGGAATGCACTGACCTTTTGGTATCATCTATCCACAAATGATGTGTTCATCCTCCACAACTCATTCCTAGACCTGAAAAAGATGAAATCTGTTCTGTGAATAGTAAAGTTGAGGCATATGGGGAAATCTTTTTCTTTTTCTTTTTTTTTTTTCCCCCAGAAATTAGAATTCTAGAGTAACTGAAGGATTTTCTACTGAAAAATGTCACACCTGGAAGTGAATTTGGATTTTGCATTAACATTTTACAGTTGCATATTCATTATTATCACTTTGGTTAATGAAATATTTTTATTACAGTTTTAGACTATATAATCTACTACTACTTGCAAAGAGAGCTTAGGATTTCTGGAAACATCAGTTCACTACTCTGAAGCAGGTAAAAAAGGAAAAAAAACCAACACTATTAGGAAGTATTAGGGAAAGCCAGTAAAACAAAGTAACCATTATTTTTTGTTAGTTCATACCTTACATACTCATGTGGCATTAGTCATCTTGTTTCAGAAACTGACCTTAACACAAACCACTCCAAACAGCAAAAAGAAAAAAAAAAAAATAAGGCAGAAGAAAAATTATTATAAAGGATATGGAAAAACACAAGGAAAGACAAACTAGACCACGGGGTCTGGCCTACAAAAGAAGCTATTGAAGAAGGATGCAATGAGGAGCTGCAAAATAATGAATGTCCTGGACAAGGTTACCAGGGAATCATGATTAATTATTACCACTGACAAAAGAAGTAGGAATATCAGAAATAATAATCATGCTGAAAGTCTGAAACAAACAGACTATTTTTATTTTAATACAATTCACAACTAAATCCTGGAAGTTAATAGAAGAGGTATTTATTAAACCCAAGATCTGTAACACATGATTCTTTGGATGTGACACCTGGATCATAAATGAGTTAAACCAGCGGTAGAAGATAGGTAAATCAAGGGCAGTATCACTATATGTTTATCTTCTCCTTAATACAAGCTCCAGGTTTTTTCCACTGTCCAAGAGAGGTTAGAAAGGTCTTTGACCTGACCTAGACATTACTGATCACCATCATGACCAACACCTTACACAGCAACCACACCACCCCCATCCCAGTTTAGAAGTTGGATGAATGCTCTTGCCTTGAACTTGGTGCTAGGGTCCATGCTGTACTACTTAAAACACTGCTGTTATCCATACAAGCCAGCTTGGAGCTTGTCAAAGTACACTGTAAATGATTTGCAGCTATGTCTTTGATTGCAATACAGAAATGCTATGGGGCAAAAAGTGGGTCTATGTTAGGAGATTTCATCTCCTTCGCAGAATATTATGAAAATTTTTGTCCCCTTCCCATGCGCAGTTCTCCTAAATGAGTACTGCATAATAAAAAAGATCAGCATACAGTAAAATAAGCATTTAATGAAGCAAAATACTTATGAAGGATGATGGGGGTGATGATTTGTGCTCAGGAGAGGGACAGAGGCTATGAACAGCACACCAAAAGCAACACTGAGAACTGTGAATATATTTTTAAGAAAATAACTCTGCATTAAAACAGCACAAAGTGACATTCACTGGAAAAATGGCAGTTTCCCCTCCCAAAAAATCTTAAAAGAACAATCAGACAAATGATATATGCATCTAAATGGTATTAAGGCTAGAGTTTATCCAATGTGCTTTTTTTCATGCATATTGGTAATTATTATTTCAGTTGTTTAATTATTGACACAATTTTCTTCAGAAGTATGAATAATTGCTAGATTTTCCGCAAAAATTCTGTGGTATTGTCTGTCTCTTTTTTGCTGTGTATCTGGGCAACTGCTACACCCAAAGAGCTTCCAAGACGACAGCAAAAGTATTTCAAGGATGAATATTTATGCTTGTACCTATTTGTAGAAGGTAGGGACTCACAGAAATTCTCATTATACTTTTTTCTTTCCACAAGTACTTTTGTGCACATTGTTATGTACTAGCCAAATACTAAAAAAAGAGTTGCAAACAATCAAACAAGAGTAAGCAAGGAAAGCAATGGAGGTTTGCAGAGAGTAAAGGGGTCATGGTCCCCTAGAACAGCACTACTCTCTTGCACAGCTTCCCAGCACCTCACCTCGGCTGCCAGGCTGTGAATGTGGCTGTGAAGGATGAAGACACAGGAAAGAGTCCTGGAGTGAGCAACAGATGAAAAACAGAAGTTAAATGCCTAGTTGCAAGGCTTCGTTCTTGACAAAGAGGCTGGGAGGTCAGCCAAAAGAAATGAAGGGAAAGAAACAAGCAGCAAGCCGGAGGAGGTTTGTATTCGGTAAAGAGGAAATGTGTCAGTACAAGGGTTTGGAGGTGACTGTGTAGAAGCAGAAGTGTAAGTGAAATAGTTTATTTTGATGTGACAGCATTTTTGGTAGATTTAAGACAATAAGGTAAATGTTGCTAGAAGGCTTCTAATAAGCATTTTAAGAAGCCTGAAAGTGTCTGAACACAAACTGTGTAATGAAGACCATCAAGGGGATTCAAAGATGTTAAACAGAAAGAAAAACAGGCAGCACTATATATAGGAAGAAGATATGAGAAGGGAGAAGTACAGGGAACATTTGAACACAGCAGTTTTAGGTTTCAGCTTCCCAGGTTACAAAGTTTGTCATCCATAGCAGTTAATTTAGACCAGAGCAGAATAGAAAAATTCCAGGGTACAAAGAGACAGAGAAAAAAAAGAGTGAGTATAGTTAGGAAAAAAAAAGGGGGGGATTAGATATCATAATTTTTTTTAGATGCTTGGGGATTTTTTTGTTAAAAAAAAAATGTTGCAGAGGTAGCCAGAAATTATTTTTACTGAGGCTTGATATTGTTCCTAAAAACTGTCAGAACTAGGAAGCTGAGGGAGGTTAAGGACATGGAAATTGGGGTAGTAGCTATAAACATCTCTACGGAAAAGTAAAAAGGCATAACAATGAAAAACTTTCAGGAGCTTCTGGAGGACAGAAAGAGATCTATAACTCTATGCTGGAGGAGAGAAATAGCCAGAATACTAAATAATGTAGCACATAATGTGATTAATGGGGCAAATATTTTTAATAGGTTTGAGTTAGTAATTGAAACCTTGCAAAAGACTGCACCCAAGAAACAAGATTATATGAAGTCATCCTTGTTTCATGTTTTAGTTTCATGCAAGGTCCGGAAATGATGCAGTTGTGCAACATCCAATAAACTTTTTTGTGTGTGTGTTAACTGAGAGATAAAAAATGAAGAGGTTTTTCTGCCTGCAGTTTGTGAAGCAGCTGTTTACAGCACATTCTGAGGTTCAGAGAGGTTTCCTGGGATAAATCAAAGCCAGTCACATGCTATGTGGTATTTCCACTGTGTCCTTGATAATCTAAGAGCACAGCAAGTAATCAAGAGTATCTTTCCAGCTCAGCAGAAGCTATTTCCACTTTCTCAGAAAAAGAGGCTCCACTTCAGCTGAAGGCTCTGCCGTAGCTGGAAAAACTGAAGGCTTTCTATTTTTCCCCAGGGGCTATGTGTCTTGTGTCCAACAGTAACCTAGCACATTATTAGCTACAGAAGTTTTTATGGCTTATGGGAACCTGTTTTTCTTCTTTCCCTTCACTTGCAAAACACAGGATTTTACAATACTGTTCACAGATTGAATATACATTACTTTCCACAGCTAAAATCTCTTTGTAAACATACACTACTGTCAAGAGGCTGTGGGTGCAGCTATCAGTGCTGGAGGTGGCAGCTCTTCAGGGAGCTGCGAAGTGTCTGTGGAAAAGCAACTCTTTGCTGGTGGAGTGGTGCTGTGCTTCTGGTGCTTTTCCTGCTCAGGAAAAGCACTCTGTCTTTGGCTCGGACAGGGTGAGGCACCTCCTTGCCACCACTGTACACCAGCTTCACAAAGTAGCTTCCCAGCCCCACCACAGGAGATGGAAGAAAATGTAACTTGTGCACACAGGCAGCTTCTTGCCTTAGTTCTGAATTTCTCCTGTAGACTAGTGTCCTTTGAAGCCCTTCCCCTTCTTCCCCAGTCTTCTCTGTTGCACTATAACCAGGATATCTATGCATTTATCTCCTCTGTTGGAACTGGAAAATGTATTCAGTGCCAGACTGCAAACATCCAGAATTAACTGCCTAGCCATAGCTAAGTATCCAATGTTCATCCTGGAAATGCCTAACCACTAGAAACACAGAGTAGTTGCAAAACATTCCCAGAAATCTGCTCCTCCACCTTAATTTTCCAATGCTCAGGACTGCTAACTTTCCAACCATACTGAGTTTCTTCTATTTTTATCCATGTACTGAGAAAGGCATGAATTAGAAACATCAGTTTACACACACCACCATAAATACAGTTATTTGAAGTTTTGTGTAGATCGATTTTTCATTTCAGGAAGAAGCGTTAAATGGGATGGTACCTTCCAATATTTAATAAACAAACTAAAAGAACAAATTAAATTTTCCCATGATAGCTACTTAATAATAAGAGTGCCATCTGCTGGCACAATTGAAATGAGGCATTGTTCATAGGCATAGAGGTTCAATAAAGTTTTGTTATATCCTGTGGAGGGCACATTTCAACTCTAAGCTGTTTCACACTTTCAGTTTTATTTATTCATGATATTGCCTTTACAGAATAAAAGGGCAGTCAAGCACAGTGGTGTAGGCAGCTCTTGTTTTGTGAAAAAGGGGAAAAAAAGCAGCATCCATTAATTCACATTTTTATATTCAAAGTGTGTCTTTGTTGTTTTGGGATTTCTGTGTCTATTTTGCTTTTTTACCATTAATACATTAAAAAAAATCATTTTGGAGAACCTGCATATTAAAAATATAAGATATTTTCTAAAATAATGTAGGTGAGACTTTTTAAAGTACCTATTTGTCACTTCATATTATGCCAAATGTGTAACCCTGTAAAGCAGATTCAGAAGTTCAACTTAAAGGTCTCAGGTTTAGAAATGTGTTACTGATAAGATACCATTGTATACCTGCTTTGTCCTGTGAATTTTCTACAAAAGCTTTTGGATCAAGCCCTCCTGACTCCTAAAATGCTGCTTTAATACCTTTTAAAGATACTGCCTCCTCTGTAACCAGGATAAAAAGTTGCCTGAAGTTGGCATTGAGGTGGTGTGTCCTAGGTTCTGATCTGAGCCAACGAGCTGAGAAGAGCTAGAAGAGATGAAGATGATGGAAAGCAGGAAATAGTATGCTACATTGCTAAGCACTCTACTGTCTAAAACCAAAGTTAAAGCGACATTGTCCTTTGTTAGCTCAACAGCTATTTATTGAAGAAGTCTACTTTGGTTTTGGGTATTACCATTACCAGAAACATTTGCACTTCAGGCTGTATTAGAGAAGTAAAAGACAAAATCTTAGAAAGACCTCATTCACTGGAGGAACAATAGAGATTTTTATTATGCTAAGACACTGGAGTTCAATTTCTGATTTCCAGCATGTTCACATCAAAAGGTATTTTATTGTCCTCCCTAAAGAAATTTCTATCAGACTGCAGCTTATTCACACTCTCTCCTCTGACTTCTTAAAGGCCATTACACAACAACATGTAGCGTACCAGTTCCTGTATAGTTAAGCTCCTTGCATAGCTCATTTCTAGTGATAAGAGCTATTCCATTTTGGTTTTCTTATAATGCTGTTTCACATCTGACTCTTTGTTTGACTCCCTCAGCTTAGTTGTACAGTTTCTATGAATTATTGAGGTAGTTTCCCGTTAAATCGCACTATACAAATTACGCATTCCAATCTTGACTACTCGCCATTTTCCTCATAGTATTTACTTCTTTTTACCATCTTTTCTCTTATCAGTCAGGTCAACAAAAAATCCAAGAAGGTTAATTTGCTGGATACTTCAGCAGGCAAATATCTCAAACTTTGTGTTGGTGCTTTCACCAATCCTGATGATACACATCATCTTTCCAAACATTTTCCCTCTAGGTCTAGGAGATAGAAGAATTCCAACAAAGATCTTTGCACATCTTCACCCATCTAGCACAACTCTCACTGAGCTGCTCAAGAAGGATTCTTATGACAGAATGACAGCAAAAGTATTATTCCCCAGCCTCTTCAGAATGACTTTCACACTCATGCCAACCCGTCACAGCATTATACTTGGACAGACTTTGCATGAGACTGTTTTCTAGATCTACTCTGATGGCCAGTCTATTAATTTTTCTTATTAAAGAGAAGTCATCTTTCAGAGCAACCTGAACTTCTTGTGAAACTCTGTCATTTTTGCTTCCTTTTCGCTTTCCGGTTACATGTTCTTTTCTTCAGCTGCTAGCCCCTGCTCTTACCATCTACCCAATCTCTTCTTTCTTGTTGTTCAATATTCTGTCTCTAGCTGTTGCACCTCCTTCCACAGAACAAACTTCTTCCACAGATTTTCTTCACATACTAGTATTTCCCTCTGCCTTGTCATCATTTTTGTATACTTCTAGAGGTCTCCTTTTCATCTGGGGATCTGCCAATCAACCCATTTGCAACTCCAGCTATATTCATGCTCTTTCCTTTCATCTCGCCTGTCATCCTCAAATGCATTTCTGCATTCTACCCTCATTTCCAGCTGCATTTCAGGCTCTCATACCTTTTTTTATTCCTGAACATTATGAGATGACCCTTCATGCATATGTAAATTCTGTCAGAAACTCACTGAAGGATAACATACACCTTACAGCTTCTGCATCCTCTCATCTTCATAGTTTCTGCCATATAAAATCATTTTGGCCTTCTTCACTGGTGCCCAAGTTGCTACGTTTTTTCTTCCTTACCCTAGGTTTAAAATCAAACAAACCATCTGCATACCAGGGCCCTCTCAAAAATCCTTCTTTTACTAGACTCATAGCAACCTCTAGTTGCTTTGATTCTGACACCTTTTTACCTACATTAGCCCACCACTTCATTTAGGGTTAACTATGATCAAAGGCCATGATCAAAGACTTCCTCTTTATGCTATTTAAACTAAGCCATATGGCTTTGCAACACAGCTTATCTAGTCTTGTTTGAACTGTTTGTGCACTTTCATGCACAGCAATCACTTCCAATCATAGTAAGAAATCCAAGTGGATTTTCTGATGCACTTACGCCAAAGCTCACATTACAGATACCCCAAGTAGAGAAACCGCCTGGTGTTTTGGAAGCCTGAACCAGTATTTCTCAGCTCACCTCCTGTTCAACAGTAAATGCCTGTGGCAGGAGATGGGCATGCTTTGCTTTTGGGGTGTAGGTTTGGTGGGGATTTTTTTCTTTTTCAAAAGTAAAAGATCAAAGCAGAATTCAAGGAAGAGTAAATGTACAGGATGATGATGCTGATAATTTGAGAAGAAAATGTCGACTGTCTAAAACCTTCCTAATGCTGCTGCTGATATTGATATATACAGGGGAAGACTTAAAACAATATAATGGCCCTCTCAACCCAGAGAGAGTGAGATACCAATTGTAGACTTCCCTGATATGGCAAATAATTTTTACTAAGGATATTTCATTAGATTTCCCCTTCACCTTTTTTTATTTTCAAAATAGAAATGTGAACCAAAATCTAAATTTGAACTTTATTCTCCAGAGGTAGAAGATGAAAAAAGTATCTCTTGCTTTGCTTTAAAATGCCTACAATCATTTCAGCTGCAATATTAAAACCCTTTCAGGAGAAAACAACCCATATTCATCATATTACCAAACACAGCAGTATATTATAATAAATTATAGGAAGGCCATATCTGCAAGAAAAATCAAGAGTGATAAATAGAACTGTAAATACATCCATTGATGAACTTCAAGTGTTCTTACATCTGAAACTAAGACTTTTAAATCACTGAATCAGAAATCATTGACAAGCTGACTGCAGACCCCATTGTCTTTTCTTAGTTTTGGTTGCATGCTACTATATTTTTTTATCTGAAGACCAAAGTGCTACATGTTATACTTCATTTCTGGTGTTTCATTTTACAATAATATATATATGTTAGCTGGTTAATCTTTACCATTTCTATCATGTAAACATAATATTCAAAAAATACCACTGCACCAATGCAGCTTCCAGAACTCTAACAGCATGGACACTAATATATTGCACTGTTACAGCTAAAACTTGGATTAAAGAATCAAAATAAAATGTTTATAAATGCTATATATTAGACTGCCTGGTTTGTTATAAAGTAATAAACAGAAAAGCTTGCATCTAGTCATTCGTGGTTGTTAAATAAGATTCTTTGTGACTTGCAAAAAAACTAGAACACAATGAAGAATTATCAGTGCATTCTCCACAGAAGTCATCTACATGTGTTTATTTAATAAACAGAAGATGGCTTTATTATACACATTTGATTTCCATATGCAATCGTCTCCTTATCTGTCACTTGTATCTAAGCAGGGTGCTTTATACAAATCTGAAAATGAAAAATTCAGAGCGGGCCACAGGAAACTCATTTAATGTCGAGTGCAGTCAAAATCAAGATTTCTTTATTTGTAGTAACAACGCTGTTAAATCAGAAAATTACTCTCCTTTTCTGCATGTCCTTCTTCCTTTACAATTCAGTTGTTTGATCATAAATTGTCGAGTGCAATGACTTGTCTCCTCCACTTTCCACACTGGTCGAGACAGATTAAAAACTCCAGCATACCACCAACCAGTCTCAGCATACCATTAGCATATATATGAGATTTGAGACATTTTCTAATATTCTCCAGCAGAACTCATCTGTCAGCCAGGTGATGAATTATAAAAACTCTTAGCTTGTTTAGAAAAGAGGGGGAGAGTGAGAGAGAGAGAGAAAGAGAAAGACAGAAGAGGAAAACACTATCCCGCCTTTCTTTTTCATTTTACCCATCCATCCTTGCAGTTAGTCGTATAAATAAACACTAACCTCAATAAGAGAGGCATAATGTGAAAGATTTTAATACAAGAGCAGCAGAGCACAATTAAAAGCTAGTGGAAGTGGACAGAATTATAGAGTGGTCACTGATTTACATAAATAATTTTTTAATACATTAGGCTAAATAATTTATTTAACATTATGTTAAAATGTTACCATTATGTTAAAATGTTACCCACCTGATGTTAAAAAAGGTTCATGTAGTTCATTACGATATCCACACAACTAGCATGAGCTGTTAAACCAGCATAAGGACTGTTTAGAAAATACTGGAATAATAAAAAAAGACAAATTCATGTAGTTCAGAGAGGGCTGGTTTTTTGTAACCATTCATGAGCTCAACAAGTTTTCATGCACATTCGGAAAATTTCATAGATTCAACAACAACAAAAAATTACTCCTGATTTGCACTTCATTAACTTGATTGGGTTTTTTCCTGACTAGAAGGTGGAAAGTGAGCAGTTATGTCTTGTGACTTAAATGAACAAACAAATGTGCACTATGAGTAGGAAATAGCAAATACATGACATCAAAAATAATGACTATCCTTTCAAATATGGCAGTAGGCAATAACACCTTATGAGTATATTTTAAAACTATCAAATTGCTGCTTGAATGCTTTACATTAAAGAAGTGTTAATATTTATCATAATAATTTCCACAATCATCCCCTCCCAGTGCCATTTGTAGTATCTGATACTAGCTAAAAAAATATAATTTTGGACTCTTGGAATTAGAGCTAGGAAAGTATTTAAATATATGCATACTTTTCCCATAGAAAGGAACTCTCATGAGTAAACCTTTTCACAAGATCTAGGAAAATCTGGCAAATGCTACAGTTATAAAAGGGTGAAAGGAGATTCTTTAAAATCTCTTTTTTTTTTAAGCTAACATTTTAAGGTATTAATTTCTGAGTTTGCCAAAAGAAGGTTGTTCCTGTACTTTCAGGGAAGAAAAAAAAATCTTATTCATCTTTTGTTTCCATCTTTTTTTTTTTTTTGTTGCTGTTGTTGTCTAAAAATTAATTTATGCAGAAAAAAAAAAAAAGGAAAAACATTTAGGAGAAACCAAAGCAACTGAAAACTAAAGAAATAACTTGTTTTTCATGAGTTGCACTTAAAAATCATAATATCATCATAGTAACTAACAGTGCAAGTAAGGTAAAGACTACTTCATGGTCTACATTATTAGAAATTTCATTAATAAATGTGCAAATGCATATACTAACTTCCTTTTTACCCATAAATACCTTTGAGTTTTTTAGGGCACTGCACATCAAGCTGGTATCAGATAGTTATTTTTTAGGTTGGAATATGTATAGAAAAAGTCATGCATTTTATTTCAGTCAACAATTTGATTGAAGGTGGAATGCAGTAATATCAACAATAGCACTGTATTTGTGTTAGTACACAAGAGATGTGCGTGAGAGGGCAAAGGTTTAGCCAATAGAGTGAAGACATCTGTATGAACATGGACTAAGAAATTAATGTATATAAATTATCTGAAGAATAAAATGTCATGTTGAAGGAATAGTTATTTGGAACTGATATTGAGCACCAGGTTATCATTTTTTTCTTCTAAGCTAAGAAGCTTGTGAGAACACAGTTCAGCACCTAGTAAGCTATTTTTCCCATTGGAACACTTGTTTCAATTTTTAGTGATAACCAGGACTTAAACCTCTTTTGGTTTCCATTGTGCAGATGTACACAATACCGTTATTAACGCTTGTGTTTAGAAAGATGAATCAATTTAAGGAACAGATGTCTAACTGTACCTGAAAGTCACTATCTGGTTGCAATACATCAGCTTTTTCAGGCATTTCATTTTGAACATGATAAAATAATTTTTAAAAATTTAGATTTAGACCAATATTTCCCCTGTCAAATACTTCGACTTACCACCAAAGGAAAGCATCAGGATGCTAACAGCCATATTGATTAATTAATAGTTTAATTAATATTTTACAAGATATATACAAACTATGCTCCAATATCAGCACAATAAGTGCACGATGCTACTGCATTTTTAGGTTTCACTGAAGTAATAGAAAAGTAACTGTTTCCTTGTTCGTTCACGCAATATAGTCAGTGAAAATACTAGCACAAGAAATATTATACTGAGGTATTTTCTCCTGGCTTTTATTTAGTTTTGGAGTTAAAAATAAGGCCCTTTAAGATTCTTAAAAAATCTAAAACAATAAAGAAGAGTGCTCTAGGACTCAAAAAGACAGCACTGAAAATCAAAACAGATGTTCTTGCAAAACTGCAATGCCAGTATTGTAGATTTAAGTGATCCGGATAAGTTGCAAGCTGAAACTTTCAGACATGTGCCAGCAAAACTTAGCAGTAAAAATCTGGTTAATATTAAAAGCAGAAATGATTTTTAACATAATCCTAAATGGATTTGTTGTATTTCATTTTCTTAAGCAGCTTCAGTGAAGTGGAATGAGCAAAGGCAGCTTGCCTTTACTGTCTTCACTAAGAAAAACATATGTAAAGAACTCCAAACCTGTGGGTCTAAATCAAGTCCTAGAATGCTCACATTTACACTTGATTATAATCAACAATAGAATATTGACATGGTGAAACAAAATAAGAATACGGATTCTAAATTGATTTAACTTTTTTAATTCAGGCCCACCTGCTGGCCAAAGCTGAATCAGCAATCTCACATTTGGGTACAAGTTACTCATCTGAAGATTCTGACTAGACACAAGAGGAAAATTGTTCACAATAAGAACAATCAGATTGGAATTATCTTCCCAGGAAAGTGGCGGATTCCCTAGCATTGGATACTTTTAAGATTTGCCTGGACAGGGTGCTGCTATTCCGTCTAGACCATGCTTTTTGCCAAGGAAGTTGAGGATTATCTCCAACCTGATATTCTATAATTCTATGACACATTTAATTTTAAGAATGCTAGAGTCCATCTGTGAATCAGAAGTTACAGTTGAGGACTTTCTTCTCCTAAGACATCACATGAAAGTCTACAAAACAGAAACTACATTTTGCTTTCAGTGTATATAATATATGCTTAGCAGCTTATCCTTTAACAAACAAGTTTAATTCAGTCAAGAAAACGGTTAATTCTTCCCTGCTCTTTTCCAGTATTCCCAGCTGTACAAAGCAAGTAGTGGAGAGTAAAGCAGGGCAACTTTATTCTATGATACAATATTAAGCAAGATTATTGGCTGAGAAAGTCTTTCATCAATGCAGAATTCTGGGAGGAAAAATATCACAGAAAGAATGTTATTGGCACATTGATAAATTACATGCCTTACTTACATGGAATCACTACCAAGAGACAGATCCAGTTTCATGCAGGGTTTCAGTTTCCTTTAACAGCACCAGCAGATAAAACGGCAAGCAGTTTACTCTCTGGTGCTTACAGATCTCTCCATATGTGCAAAGGTAGGATAAATGTCCTTTAGTCGTGCCATTATTGATAATTCTGGCATTAGTCTTACCAAGTCAAAGCTATCTTAATATCAATTTTCTACATGTTGCATTTTAAAATTTTAAGTATTTACCTGGGTCCTGTTTAAAATAATTTAAATAATCTCAACATACTGGAAATGAATGTCACAAGATATTTATTAAACATTGGTATGTACATTTCAAGTGTGCCTATATCAATGCAAAGACAGCAATAACAGATGCTTCCATTGCTACCACTATGCTTTTTCCCTATGTTAATAAGCCACAGACACAGCGGTGTTTTATCTGAGCTTCCCACTAAAGCCCTGAACCCAAGATCATGTTCTAAAACTGTGCAGCTTCAATGACTCAGAGAATCACTTACAAAAAAGTGGTTCTTTGCCTAGGTATTTTTCTATTTAGGATGATTATTGATCCAGCTCCTTTCTAAGCTATACCATTTCCCATCTGGAACAGCTTTGAAAAGGAGGAATGCATATTTAAGACCTGTTGTCTTTGTAAAGAAATTTATGAATGTGGAAAACAGGAAGAGAATGCATTCACAGTCAAAATCTCTTTAAAGCTGCCTTTTCATAGTAAATTTTAAAAAAGTAACCAATTCAACAGAATTTGCTGAATCAAGTTCTGCTTTCATTGTGAGCTCTTTTGCTGTTGCTATTATTTCTTTAATTTTATCTCCTCTTTACTTGTTTCTTTGTTTCCTTTGGCCACTTAATAAACAGTCCTTTACACAACAAATGGATCCCCCAGCTTTCCCTCCCAGGTGAATACTGTAACCACTAGGCTGTAAAATTTCTCTCGCTCAAACTACTCTATGCACAGTGGTGCAGTTTTAATAGGAAGAGAGAAAAGAGATTCCAGCTCAGCCCCTCAGAAGACATCATTGTAGGAGATACTGATTTGAAGTCTTTAGGTAGTTGGAGCTGTTTCAGACTTCTTAGTAATGCCAGCAAAATTGAATTTTGCATTTTAAACACTACCATGGGAGCAGAACACTCTTGCCATGGGTAAAGAAAGTGCAGAGAGGAGGAGTGGCACCAGGACATAGTAAAGCATTGCTGTACTGATGAGAGATATAGCAGCGCTGTCTGTGTACGGATCCCTCTCAGAAGCAGTGGCTGGCCCACACGTACTTAGCCTTTCTGTAGCAGCAGCAACAGCAGCCAACTCGGTTACTGTCATGGTGCTGGTCTAGTCAACTGCTTGCTTTGCATGTGTTTAGAGATAGCCCCATCATCAGTGAAGCCCTTTCAATCTGACACTCTGATGACTTGAGCATGTTCAGAAAGTGTCTTGCTAAATATACACTTCTCCAGCCATATTCTCAAGGAAGTTATCAGCTGCCTCTGTGTTTTCAAAAGAGCCCCATCCCAGCTATCACTACCCAGTACAGTCTCCAAATATTTCCTGGGCTCAGATTTTTAAAGGATTTAGATTTTGATAGAAAATTTACTTTCTTGCTTCCAGATGGTCTAAACTGCTCTGATGGATCAAGGCTGGGACAATCCTGGCGGAGTAAAAGAAGCCAAGATGCCTGGGAGCCAATGTGTACTAGATGAGCCACAGTTTACAATATCAAACTGGGGATCCACAGGCTTAAATTCATACTAAGTCTCCCTTTAGATGCAGAAGCCCATTTATGTATAGACAGCACAAAGTTTTATGTAAACCTCATTGATTACAGTGTCCACATGAAACAGACCAATACATACTTCCATGTACAGGTCTAACATGTACACTTCATATAGGAGGAACAGCAGGTCAGAAGATGCTCACAGAATAAAGCATAATCTGTCTCTGATAAATCTTTCTGACCTGCCCACACACCTGCTCACCAAACGTGCATGTGCAATGAAATACGACTTAGGTTAAGATAATGGTGAAATGGAGGGCCAACAATTGGAACCATATAACCGCCAGAAACATTACATAATATAATCTACCCTAATTTACATGCAGATTAAATATGCAGTGTGAAAGCTATAACAAAAAAAACAAAGCCTGCTCCTGCCTGCTCTCTGCTTATGTAAGTCTAACACTTTGCAAAACTATTTCCAAAAGGCAAATGTTGAGGAAAGGCTGATGCATTTTGAACATACTACTACACACAAAGACTGAATATCATCCAGCGCTGAAAGATATAGGAATACCAAGACCTCTAAACAAGATATGAAGTAAGTAGATTTGATGTTCAGTTTGCCTTTAGTTACAGTCAGGGTTTTGCTATTTTGGCACAGTTTTTTTGTTATAATTTAAAAATAAGTAAATAAATAAAGAGTAGAAGATACAAAGCTAACAGTTAATTCTTCTCTATATATTTTTCCATCAGATACATTTAATTGGAACTATGAAAATAATTCAAGCCTATCTAAGCTCTCTCAGATAAAATAGGGTTTCTTACAGTATTTCGTCCTTTAAAGTTATATGAACTACTTCACGTATTTTCACAGCATACTAATATCTAGGCATGGAAAAGTAAACCCTATTAAAAATAAAAAAATAGAAACTGTCATTTCTGGCTAGACCTAGAAACAATATCCAGCTAGGACAGGACTCCATAACCTTCAGACTTCAGGAAAGAATATACCTGTAATTCAAATGGAACAGAGCTTGGGGAGTCAAGAAATTGCTGGAGAATGAAAACATGAGGCTAAAAGCAGTAAATCAAGAGATGACCCCAGGGAGGAAGGGGTAAACCAAGCGGGATTGGAAAATGTGGCTAAAGCTTTTAGAGCTGGACAGAGATTGGATAGTGGAAAGAATAGTAGCACAGCAGGAGAACAGAGAGAAGTGTCTAGCAGAGAAGGTAACCTCTGTATTCCTTGGTTCTACTAGACCATCTGAAGAATCAGGACTAACAAGTACTGCCTTATCTACTTTTTTATACTTGTGTGCTTAATGTATTGGGTTTTTTGGAAATTCAAAGCAAATTTTTTTGTTATAAACTGAAATCCACACCTACTGAAAACATATTTCCAAAAAGCCAACACTGCTCAACCATAATGGCATGAGACATTCTTCTTTCACCCAGAGAAGACTGTATCCCGTGAATCCTATTCATTCACAAAAACATTTTATAGTAGGCCAGTTCTGAATTTCAGTTGTGAAATTCTGCCATTTGATATCCTTCCTGGCCTATGTTCTTATGAAGAAAAATTACTCTCAAGGGTCTCAAATACATATGAGGACTTAAGTGAGGACTTTGGTCAGGACAGCTATGGAATTCTCAGACTGAGCACTTTCATGCCCATGTAAGATCAAAGAAGCAATATGTGGCTGAATATGGCAGATATCCTAGGGAAAGGACTAGTTCTGATTCATGGAATTTGACATGTGTGTATTTTTTAGGTTAAAAACTGTGCTTTAAGGTGGGTTTCACCTGAATTAAGAAGAAAGCTCAGTGAGTCTCTGACAAATGTCTGGTATGTCTATCCAAATTACAGGGGGCAATAATAGTCCATATGCCATAGCCCAACATCTAGCTTTAAGCAGTCTTTATCCTCTGAGTTCTTATCTCTTCATTGGGTGGGTGGGTGGGTGGGTGGGTGATGGATGGATGGATGGATGGAGATGGATGGATGGATGGACAGACAAACAGTCAGACAGACAGACACACAGCTTAAATAACTAGATTACATGTTTATAAATATCTTTGTTAGGACTAATGGTCTGTGTTCATTCAGGTGTTGTGTGTCTAACATGGGTCATCTGATCCTGACCATGATGCCAGCCTGCTACGGTCTCAGCTCACTGCAACAGCAGAATAATGTTGGTAAGCATCATAGAAACCCTAAAAAAAAAAGGTATTTCAAATATGAATTTGAAAAATTATAAAACACACCTTATGGATTTAAAAGGGAGAATTAAAATTACTCAGCTATTGCGGTTGTTGCTAGTTCAGTCCCAACATAGTAGTTTATTATTTCATCCTCATATTTATCCTTTTCAGAAATCACCAGGAAAAGCTTACCACATGCTTGTAATAATAATGCCATTCAGAATAGCAGAAATTTCTTTCTTAGCAAAAGAAGACATAAAGCCAACATCTCTCAAGACTACCAAATACCTCAGATCTCTTGAGGTCTATTTGCTACTGATGACTGCAAAAGAAGAAGAAATCATTGCATTACTAAAGAAAATGTCAATAAAATTAACTTAAGGAGTTATATCTCCTTGGACAATAATTGCAGTTAGCCATTTGACTCAATCTGCTACTTCATAATGCCCCCTGACATGGTAAGCATAGTGGGAAGAGTGCTTCAGTGACTGCTGTAGTAGCCATTGTTTGCCCTCGGCAAGATCATGTTCATTACCCAAGATCACAATTCAGCTTTAGAAATTATTATTAAATAAAGTTACTAAGAACTTTATGAACCTAATAGCAGTGAACCTGAATTAAATATGTAATTAATCATTAAAATCATTGAAATAATTCTCTCCAAAGGTACACTCAGGTTCTACACTTTATATCAACTTTCAGGTATATTTTATACAGAAACGCAGAAGTCAGTGAAACCTCACCTCATTGGAATCAGGTCTACTAGTTTCATGCCTGCTAAAATTTAACAGAATTGTGTAGGATGGACAGATTGATGATATTTACAAAGTCCCATCCTATGCTGTCACAGACAATCTTATAGGATCAAGGGTATGGACTGAAGAAAGAATATACTTCTTTGCAGCATGCATCTATCAAATTGATATGTATCAATTTATCTTTTTCTATCATAATAAATTAAGTAATGATAGCAATTTTCAGCTGGCAAGTGAAAGAGTCAGAAGACTGGCACTAAACTATTTGTGGTTACAATCCGACTCTCCCTCACTCTTCAAGTATGAAACTTTCTTACAAAAAATTCTCCATGACTATGGAAATGTATCTGCATTCTACCCTCTCCTAGCCCATTAAGGTGACTGATAGACTTTAGATTACAGTGACTTGAAAAAAATTGCTTTTTTATATGTATATTTTATATATAAAATTACTTTTTTATGTATAAAAAAATACATTCAAAAAAAAGAAAATTAAAAACCAGCATCTTTTCAATAAAAACAGAAGGCAACAGAAGCTTTGGAACAAGTACTTGCCAATAGAAGGATTTCATGCTTTTGTTAATTAAAGGAACAAAGAAAAAACAGTGTAGTAGGCTGTTTCCTACATAACAGCTTCTACTAATAAAAAGTAATAGACAATTTCCTACATTCAATTCTTTTGAATACTATTATACAAGGTAATAGAGTTTTGGAAATGGAAGTCCTAGCAGCCTGTCAGAAAAAGCTTTCTTCCACTTTTTTTTATTAAATGACTAAGTGCAGCAGTCTGTGTCCTATCTCTCCCTCTTGCATCTATTGGATTGTATTATTTTACATTTTGATTGAAATGATGTCACCAGCAGATAAAAGCTTGGCCCAGGCACTGTAATTGAATCAGCCTGAGTTGTTTATTCTAGTGATCTACAGCAATGCTTTCCTTGTCCTAACACAGAATACATAAAAGATCCCCTCTTGTTTAACAAGCTACTGATTAGATCTATTTTTTACAAGAAGAAGAAATCAAATTGGGGGGTCGAGAGAGTAAGAACTGGAGTTTGGGGGGGAAATTGGACAAAACAGATGAGAAGACACCATCTGCAAAACTTTCCATGTGTGACTGAAAGTTTAAATAAATAAATTTCACATGGCATCAGTACCAGATGCAAACAGATTTGATTGACAACATTTAAATGACAGTTAATGGGAACTTGTACAATTTTTGGAAGATTTTTCATGCTTATTTCCTATATCAGACTTATTAATTTAAAAAAAAAAAAAAAAAAAAAAAAGCTTATCTTGGACAAAGATATTTTTCAATTTTTTTTAATTTCAACTTTTTTTTACAGCTATGAAAAATGGTTTTGGATAATTAAATTATTGTTATTGACATGCTCCATTTTCAATTAAAACATTTTTCATTTAATAGACTAAAAAAACATTTCAAATTGAAAATACTTTAATTAGTATTACTTAGACTTAGCTCTTACAAAATGTGTAATGGAGGCAAAAAAAGGAATTATAAGAACCTTTCTTTGGGCATGTTCTGACAAAATTATCTTCCTTTGGTAAAGACAGAAAGTCTGGTAAAGAGAAAGTCTGACATTCATGCTAAGGGCTGTTTCCTTTTTTTACCACCTCTTCTCCCCCCCTTCACACCTTCCCCTTTCCCAAAAGCCTCAGTGAAATAAAGGAAAAAAATTGCACTACTTTATGTGATGTGTACACCTTAATACAAAACTTCTTCAACAACGCTTCTGATGGTGGTGGGGTTTTTGTTTCTTGAGTGTCCTTTTCTACTTATGGGTCTTTCCTAGAAAAAATGTACAATCATATGATGTTTAGTAGTACTTCCAAGATGAAAATAAGCCAAATCCATCAGGCAATTTGCTGAAGTGTTTTTTTACTTGAAACCTACGCTTTGAATTATTTTTCTCAAATCTGAAGCTGGGAGTTTATTCAGTTTGTTATCTGGAATTTCTGCATGAGGAGGAAACAAAGATGCAATTTCAGAAAGGGTTTTTCTAACACATAAATAAATTCTTTAAGCACAAATAAAAAAATCATTCAAAACCAACTGCAATTAATAAAATATTGTCAGGGAAATAGCTAATAAACAAAATAAAGAGAAACTTAATTTGGGAAAATATTTTGAATCGGTTTGCTTGGGGTTTTTTTTTATATATGTAATAACTGTAACAAGACTATTTTCCACAAGTAAAAATTAAAGCCACCAAAAAGGGTTTTTTTTAAAGTAGAATAGAAATATATCTTCCAGTCTCTCTATATAACTTAATTTTATTATTTCCCGAATATTTGTTACAGTGAAGAAATAAAAAATATTTTTGCCATACCATTTACAGTCTATTTAGCATTCCTAATGCTGCATTACAAAATTCGCTCATAATAATTACGGACACCTAACAGACCTTTGAGACCTTCAGATTTTTGTAATTCATATATTGTCCTGAAAGTACCATTATTTGAAAGCATTTGTAAAACATACTTTTAAATATTTCTAGTCAGTGATGAACTCAAAGCTGGGAAGCTACACGATGCACTATCTGCATTTATAAATGTGTTCGTTTGGAGTGTATTTTAATGAATATATTTTGACTGAAGTTAACCCTTCAGTATGCATTTATTAGACTGAGTCGGGGAATACACTTTTCAGTTATCTTGGCTTTCAACACCGCTACCCCACTTTGAAAGTCATCATTTCATGAAAACTAAACTGAAAGAAAGAATAAATTAATTCAGATCTGTCATTAAGAATTACAAAATTAACTCATTGCCTTATTCATATACAAATAATATGTATCACAGCCAGCCTTGTAACATGCAGACAAACTGTGCTGTGGCCACGCAAACAGACCCAGGCTCACCAAAGCACCAATCCATATTCAGTCCCCAGAGCTGCTTAAATATAATTTGCATCACAGAGGTCACACATTTGGTCTCTGGGAAAAAAAAAAGGGGGGGGGGGGGAAAGGAGGCAATGTTGATTTAGCCTCCCTTCAATACTCTCCAGCAGCTGCCTCAGGGAATAGCTCTCAGAGGAACATCCCAGTATGCCATGCTTTTTCTCACTATCACATTACTTTCTTGTTAAAGCATAAGTGGCTGGTAGAGGCAAATTGATTTCAACAAAGGGAAACCATAGTGAACATGAACTCCAGTATCCAATCCCCCTAAACGTGAGCAGAGATTTATTTATAATTCAAAGATGCAGAATTAACTTTTTAATAGCAATTTTCATTATTTTTGGTGTTTCCACTGTGAATTCCTGTGATGCTTGGATGACTGGCGTACATCCTATTACCATCAATGGGATTCCCTATATTAATGGGAATTGGTTCAGGCACTGCCAGTAGAAAGGTGTGAAGAAAAAGAAAGAAGAGCCTGCATTTCCATTTATTATTTGCAGTCAGTCTCTTATGAAAGTCTTTTCCCTTGAGATTTGCAGACACAGGCATATTTGATATACAGGTTTTGGACTTTTGCAAGGTTATCAAAAACAAACTAAATTTTCAAACCTATTAAAGCTTGCAAAAAAAAAAAGAAAGTCAGCTGGCAAAATGTAACGCCAACAGGTGAAAACAGTGACCAGAAAACAGACAGCCTACCAGCAGTACATGTGTCCAAAAGGCAGCAAAATCAAGTCTTTAAATATGAGACACATGATGCACGGGTGTTTGCTTGATTTAAATAAGGACATTTTAAAAGATACTCAAATGCCAGGAGGTTTAAGCTGGTAAAGTCACAAAGGACCTACACCCTGACTTTCTCCAGGGGTCCAGGGATGTGAAAGTTATCTGTATAATCAACAAGATCACATAAGTGAGTAATATGTTGGAGTTAATGGGTGGGAATGACAAGACTGAGGTTCAGAACAACAACGGTTTCAGACTAAGATGTGTGCTTTTAAATAAAAAATACAAAGAAAAAATTTGATTTCTTTCTTAAACTAACTCATTCAGGAACCTGAAATTAGTGTGCAGCTTGTATTGGTAGACACATTATTAATATTTAAGGTCTTTAATCACAGAATGAAGCTGGAATACAAAAATAAAAAGAGCAGCAAGATGCTGAAATTTCAAGCGTATCCTATCTCTAAGCAAGGTATGATTAAAATGGAATACAGAAGGAAACTGGGGGTTGATGATAAGAAATGGCAAGTTCCTTGATCAATTGTCTTCTTTTAGATATAAACAATATCTTCATGACCTAAATGCAACTCTTTATAAAGCAACTCAAATGAGAGACCAGATTTTCAAAAATGCTGCACCCCAGCAGACTCTCTCAAGTCAATTATTTAAAAAGCTGAGGAACACAATCCACTATCCTGTTTTTGAAAATTCTGATCCAGACTGTTTAAATAACTGTCATGATAGCCATGTACATATAGGCCCTCCTGCTTTTCCTCAGAACTGATACTTCAGCTGTGTTTTGTTTTTTCTTTTAAAAGTAATTAGTTCTGGCAGCTGTGCAGCTCCTTTATAAAATCCAAACAAAACCAAGAAACTGTACTGCATTCTTAGCATTAATGAATGGTAAGAAAATCAGTAAAAATATGTTAGTCTTTAAGGACTTATTATACACTAAAACAAATGTAGTGATATGAATATTTCCTTGGTTATATATATGTATATGCATATATAAACATACATGAGCATACACATCAGAAAAGCAGAGTGCAATTTCCTTTTCTATTATTTATGAAACAAGATAAATATTAATTAATTGCATTCTACAAAATGTGATTGCTTAATAAAATATTTGCAGCTGAGAGAAAAGATGTTTGTGTAGCATATTTTTCATCCAAAGTGTGAATATAAAAAAAAGTTTACGTGTCATCCTGTTCCATCTTTGCATGTACTTGCTCTTTATCTCTAAAGCAGCATACGTTCCATATGAGAGAGGGGGTTGCCATGGTATCTGCACTTTAAAAAATTGAATAGTAGATCTAAAAGAAGCATAAAATCGATTTAACAAGTTGTCATGTAAGTTACCCTAGCCCATAAGGATGAAGTCTATGCTCCTTTTCCTATGTAAAAACGTTTATTTAAAAAAAATATAAAAATTGTAAATTTTTAGTCACAGAGCTAAATAAACTCCTTGTTCATTAAGTTTGTCCCATCAACTTATAAATCATGTGGGTTTACATGTAGAAAAAATGCGTATTTTCAAGCATCTTCTTCTTCCTTTTAAAAAGATACAACAAAACGCAGAAGTAGTAAAGAAATAACTCTAAGCAGAGACCATACTATGAAAACAAAATTGCTGACATATAATGAGACAAAAATAAACCTTACTTAAAAATTCATTGCTTTATGAACTTCTCATTCTAAAGAAAAGAAGTTTCAGTAAATCATCTTGAAAATCGGTTTGGGTTTCAGGAGGGTTTTTAGGGTTTGTTTTAATTTATTTTTTTTTTACTATGAAGAGAAGGCTTCACAACTATAATTTGGGACTTCTTATAGTTGCACGCACAAAATAGTCATTCACATTTATGGTGCCCAGTTTGCAGGGCAGAACAGATAGTTCTTGCAAATACAGAGATGTAGTTTCACAGGCAAATTAGAGAGACCAGTTTGTTTGTTTAAAAAGAGACAAATATGCATGGAAGAGCAGGATGGTGGAAGACAGCAGTTTGTTCCAAAACTATATGCTCTCAAGTTCCCTGCAGGATAGGTTACGAACAACTCATTGAGTAAACCCCAGACAGAATCATTACCTCTGCCGAAACACCCTCCTTGGTGGAGTATAGCCTTTGGGAAAAGGTCAATGTTACCTAGCAACTACTAAGAGCCAGTGCCTTTTTATAAATTAACCCCTTCATATGTGGCTTTGGTAGCATCTCAAATCACAAAAGGGCTTTCTATTTTCTGCACAAAAAAACACTAGGAATTTTATTTTCAGTTTCAATGCGTTCAGCTCTTGAAAGTCGCCCAATGCAATCACAGCTGAACCTGGAAATTCTTTTCAGAACTGAATTTGTTCAGTGGAATATAAAATTGTAACTATGCTCAAACAGAACTATGCTTATCTCTTGTAAACCCATACAAAAACCAACAGCTGCTCCACAGAGAGTTCCCAGAATTCTGTATGCCAGGTTTCCACCTCCGTGGCTTGGCTACAGTTAGGTCCCAAAATGGAAGAGTCATGAAACAAAGCTGGATGTACAAAGCAAAGCCTGCAGAGAAGAAGCAAACAATGCTTCCTGTGCAAGGTGGATGTGCAGTCTTACTGATTTGCTCTCTGCTGTTTTGAAGGTAAAGTCCATATTGAAATGAGAGGTGAACATGACTGCATGTGTCTAAGGGAAGTCCTTGGCTCAAATGTCCTGAATAGCTGACATTCAGGGGCTTATGGCACTCAGGACAAATGCCAGAGCTGTCAAGTACGGGAAAAGTGAATCAGTGTTAGGGAATGCAGGCAGGGATTGTGCTAAGAACAACTAAGAAGGGGACAAGCTCTCTACCTGATATTTTACCACAGACTAGGACTCAGTCAAAGCCCATTGTTTGTCTAGGCTTGTTTTTACTCAATGAAGCATCTGTAGGTTAAAAAACTAGCTCCCAAATTTATACCCGGTTCACCTACCAACTGCCATGGGTGACTTGAGGAACTGGGAGTTTTCCATACATGTCCCTCTATGCCTTGAAGAAACACTAGAAGATGAAGATGAAGAAGCACTTCCGTTCACTAGAAGAAGCATCAGAAAGCTCCAAGAGATCCAATGTTTGGACCACAGAACAACAAGTACTGCAAGCTGTATCAAAAAGCATAAATGTGCTGCTTTCCAGACACAGCCACTGTCTGCATAACTCCTCTGTTATTTTCATAGAGATTAAGATGAGACAAAAACATTTTGCTGAAGTTGGGTAAGAAGTTAAAAAACCATTTTTGTTTCTTACAGCTTGCTAACAGATTTTCTTAGTCACAGCCCTGTAAGACGTTCATAGCTTTAATACTCCACGTGGAAAATGAGGAAAGTGTAATTAACATCCACCTTCTAAAACATTACCATACTTGTGCAATATCTGAAGTATATTCTATTGGATTTAAAACCAGTTTGTTAACTGAAAAGCTCTTACCCTGTCTCTGCCTGCTCTCCATAACCTAATTTGTGATACAAAAATACAACCTTGTCCAGCTATTCCCTAGCCAGAAGTACAGCTCACTTGACTTTTAATCCTAGTTCTACCTCAGTGAGAAAAGATATCAAGTTGGCTAAATAAAAAGTTAAGATCTTTTCATGACATGAGTTCAGGACAACAGGTTCACCTCTACATCTCAATGCATTTTGCAAAAGTTTCTATGTAAGAGTAAAAAGAAACCTCAGAGGGAAAAGCCAACTGTAACAATTTTGTACACTCCATTTTACACTCAAATGTAATGTTCTTTCCCATAAAAAGGCAGCTAAACAGCAGTATCCATACCCATTCTGCAAGACTGAAAAAAGCTGACTTGACAGCAAATTGTACCCTTCGCATCCATTCAGCAAATGCATTGCTGCAGACAAGTTGCTGTGCATTCTGTTGCTTGCCCACAGAATGGGTCAAGCAGATGAGGGCATAGGCAGACGATGAGGGCGTATGCAGAAAAGGAGGGTCTCTGAAGTGCAGGAAATTAAAAAGTACAGGACACTGATCTTTAGGAAGCCACATTCCTCCAGAGCAACTGTTTCTGGAACAAACTGATAGAATTATATTTCTGTTTGGTTTGTTGTTGTTGGTTTGGTTTTTGGTTTTTTTTTTTCATTTTTCTTCAAGAAAATCAAGAAATATTACCCAAACCTTGACTTCAAGAACATATCTGAATCCAACCACCACCCCAAAAAGTGGCAACTCACAATAAAACTTGTAAAAGAAGGTAGCCCTGGCTGATATGGCATGAAAGGAATGCAATATTCTAGAAAAGGAAGTGCCTTTGACTTAAGGCAATATGAAATGGCGTTTCATATTTTATTTTCCATATTATTCTTAATCTAAAACTTTATTTGCATTTTTTATTACTTTGGACTCAGCTGTCTGCAATAACACCCTCATCCTTCTGGCAACTCAGAACAATTCATTTTTCATCCAGCAAGGCGTTATTTCGAATTACTCCATCTAACACACATTACACACAATAGGTTTGTCAGCAAAGGACTGTCCATTTAGCTAGTGTATTGCATCTCTCTTCTAGTCACTTAGTCTTCACTGATTCTTAATAATCTAATTAATTTTAGATCATCAGTATTCCTCATCACCATCCTGCTTTTTTTGCAGGAAGAAAACATACGGACTACCAGTGGAACTGCCATAACTAATGTCAGGATTTTCTTCTTAAGAGGCTTGATAAATTGTCTAAATATATATGTGATTTGAGTTACAGGACTCATTAAAAAATAATCCTTTTTTAAGACTGAGAACCATAATTAGATCAGGATTCGTGTCTGTCAAGTTTCCTTTTTTAAATCACTAGATTAGGAGTTTGATACATAATACATGATAGACCCCAGGCCTTCTCCAGAGCCTCTTCGTGTTGGATCTACAAAGGATGTAAGGGTAGAGTTTATTTCAACTAACCTTTGAGGCCTACAGTGTTGTCATCAGCATCTGAACTAATCATTTTTTAATTTTTTATAGCAAATGGACAAAAGGCACTTTTGGGATATAGATCACCTTATACAAAGATAGATGCCTCAGCTGGATACAAGGAGGGCAGTCCTGAGGTGCTCAATGGCTGTAAAGGGGCTCTAGATTACTCACCCAGGTATGGAAGATCAACTCTGAAATTAGGTGAAACCAGTCACATTCCAAGGGCTCAGAAAATGTGCCTATCTGCAGGTCATTCTCTGAACGTTATCCATAACTACATTTGTCTTGAGACAAAACCTCCATATCTACTTTGTAAGCCTAACAGAAATCAAATAGAAGGTTATCTTTTATATATTTCATATATTAATATGGTGCTGGTTTAGTAAGCCTGTGGACATACCAAATCAAGCCTACATGAAAGTCACAAACTGAAAGACAGCACAGATCTTAACCCTACTGCTTTTTCAAAAGGAATTATAAAGACCTTTCCAGAAGGTAAAATTCAGTTAACCTTTTTAAAATGTCTGCCTAAGAGAAACAGAACTTATATACACATACGTACACATGCATATATATACATATACATATATCATATATATATGCAAACATATGTGATGTATGCCAGGAAATTAATATTATGGGCACAGAATTAAAAGTTAGAAACAACAGAGCTAAGCTCACAAGTTAAAGTGGTTTGGGGAGTGTTTAAGTACAATTTGGATACATGCCTTCCAGTCTTTAGCTGAAATCCTAGCACAAAAGGATTTGATGATATTTTCATTAATTTTAAGTTTTTGAGGTAATTCATCCTTAAATATCTTAGTTGCTATAAATATGTCATATGCTTTGGCTTTTTGTCCTCCCTACCTACTTCCCTATACTTTGGGTTTGCGCTGCTGTTTTCCAGCTCTCCCATCTCGATGTTGTGACCTCTCTTATTCTGTGTCCTTCCCCTCCACAGGTCTGACAAAGAGAAATAACAAGAAAAATTTGAGAACAGAAAAAAACTATTAAAAATACGTATCACAAGCAATTCTGTTAAACTATTTCTTGCGAAAATGCTGATTATGCATAATAAGCTCTTTGTGTAGAGTTATAACATCTCATGAATGTCTCCTACACTAGAAAGGAACAAAAGATTACTGAGCTGCTAAAATACCATTGTGAACATTGTGAACCTGCTGTTTTGTTCTGGGAGCTTACATCCTAATTACAGCATTTTTCTTTTTGCTTTATTTAAGAGTCTTTTTTTATCACAGTGTGGACTGGACATAAACATTCCTTTGGATCCTATGGGTAAATAATGAAAACATAAAAACTATGGATTTTTCCCCTATCAAGCAGGTTAATAGTTTAATTGTATACGGTTATTCTTACATTAAAAGCTGCATACCTGGCAAGCTTTATCGGGTAACAGGGACTTTTAAATGTGCCAATGTTTCTACAGAAGTAACGTGGGTCAATTGCAAAAGGGATAACCATAATGATTAAATCATTAAAATTTTGTCTATGCTTCACAGAGCATAGAGAAAATTAACTTCCCACCAACCTCATTTTTCTGCTGAACATGAAATAATGATTTTCTGCCAGTATAATTACAAAGCTAACATCTGATAGAGTCAGCATCCAGGGGGGATTATCACATGCATGAGTATTAGACCTCATTACCAGCTTGACTGCAAAATTATTACATCTTGTAATTGGATGGTGAGATTTATATACAGATTGGCTGGGTTCTCTGTAAGATTGTAATTACAAGCTTCGTTGGTTCGCTACTTATCACACGGTGCAGGAGGAGGCAAAAACAAGCAGAGGAAAGACCATTTCATTAAGCCATAACCCTATCAAGGGAGGAGCACTGTAACATCCCTGTATTTATTAGGCCAAACAGAGCTGTTTGCAGAAGGGGAGGCCATTTATTACCGCCTGACAAATGGGATTTCATTTATTTAACCTCGGTGATCTATTTCAGTAAAATGTACAAACGAGCCATCCATTTTATGATTCCGGAGTCAACGCCTCAATTATCTAAAGGCTAACTGACTGTTAAAGCACCCATCTGCTAGGATGAATTCATTGATTTAATTTGCTTCATGTTACTGAATGATTCTTAGCCGACAGGGAGGGGAAAGAAGGGGAAGGAAAGGAAAGGGGCGGCTGGTGGTTTAGGAGAATGCATCAGAGTGATTCAGCACGCTGGTGTCTGTTTGCATGTGCGTGCACGGGTGCGCGCCTGGGTTTTTTTTTAATCCTTCAGCACAATAGAAGAAGGCGATCAATAGCAGCTTAAATTTTATGAGACAAGGAGTTAAGTTGTTCAGCTCGAGCCAAAACACCTTTGTTCTACCATAACAAGTAATCTCTGTGGTAGAATTAATATTGACAAGCTGGCTTCTTTGTAGCTAATTTTGTGGGTGCCAGAGCCAATCAGGAGCCTCGCAGTAATAGAGTTGTTATTAGAGTTCATTATAAAAGCTGTGGATCAATGGCTACACTGGGAGGGAGAGGACATACTGCAGCAGAATGCGTATGTGTGCTCAAGGAAATGAAATCCTTTTAATGTCCTTGTAATAATTTATTCCATAGTTCTCTTTGACTTTAAAAAAAAAAAAACAACTAAATCTTCCAAAACAAAATTAAAAATGTTCCTTTGCAAGGCTTTTAATTATTTCATAACACTGAAACAGACAGGAAGAGAATCAGGCTTTAAGGGGTAGGGAAAATCAGAGGGAACTTAGTATCCAGCTCTGAGTTTTATCAGAAATGGATTTTGTTTGGAAAATGCCATCACTCCCATTTTATCCGAATCACGCAGGCTAGTTTGTTAAAAGCTTAAGCCACTGTGAACATAACATCGATGTCTTTTAAGCCATCCCTTTTCTCCTGCCTCCCTAAACCATCTGTCTCATTAAATCTGATTTCTAGTTTTTTATTTCGATGGGGTGTCATTTCGTAGAAAACCTCTTTACATTCAAGGAGGAGAAGTCACAAATAGCATGCTAAAGCTTTTCTCACGTGTTTCTAGGGAGGAATGACCTGTATGCTGTAAGTGAGTTAGCACTTTCAGCAAGCTGACAAGGAGTTCACAGAACACAGCTCTTTGTAAAAGGTTGCCTCTTTCAGCTGTAAAAGGGCCCTCCTTGATGTAAGTGTTCCCAGAGTAATAATCCATTTCTCTTGTGGCAGGCTACAGCTCGTGCTATAATCTTTCCCACAAGCTCCGAATCAGTACAAGAAAGCTGTTTACTGGACAATTTTCCCTGCATCTCAATGTCAAATGATACTGCATTAAAATGTGAGAACATCACACTCTAAGAAAGGCAGGAGGATCAAAGGGAACACTCACAGTGAGTGAGTTGAGACAAATTAGCATCTTTTGGTCATGGTTTCCTAGATATAATAATATGGCATTCCAGGGCCATAAGTTGTTTGCTTTGCTTCCTCCCCTTTATTTCAGTATAAAGAAATAGCCATTTATTTTTTCAATCTCCTATGTCTGTCTCTGCCAGAAAAATAGAATCACTTTCAATTGATGCAATTAAACAGGGTAAGTCCCTTGTGTAGACACTGTTGTTTCAATTCCACTGGATATCATTAAGTCAATAAATGAGACTCTTCCACAAAAATAAGACCATCAAATATAAGCAGTGTTCTGTTTGGTTTTGGGGTTTTTGTTTTCTTTTTTTTTCTTTTTCAATTATCACATTTTTTCCAAGGGTTGACAAAACCAATCATTTCCATTTTCTTTCTTTTTTTTTTTTCCCCCTCCAGACATCTGTCTTAAAACTTAGATTCCTGCTATTTAACACAGTAATAAAAAACATTCTAGCAGAGAAAACCTGGGAATCAAAGAAACCTTTCCATCACTTTTTCCATCTACTTTTTCTTCCACTCTCCCCTTCCAGCTGGGAAAAAAGTAGCTGCAGAATATCTGGAACCAGTGACAGGAGGCATTGAAAGTGAGTAAAAAGGTCAAAATGAAGATAATACAGCAACAACAACAAAAAAAAAAATCTTAGGGAGAATAATTTTCTGTTAATCAGAAAATTTTGTATTTTATAATGTATCTCTTTTTCTATAATAAGCTGAAGTTTCCAAATTTGAGCTAATAGCTTGATTGGAATTTTGTTTTGAAAAAGACTGACAGAGGAAGTGTGACATATCCCCATTTCCCCAGTTCAAATGAATAATTTTTGCAGACACCCTTTGTCGGTGTTCTCTTTTCTTCATGACAGCTTATTCCTAATAGAAGAAGAAAGTCAACAGAAACTTATCTGTGATTTTTATGTCTCATCATGCTGCTCTCTGACATTCATGTCCCTCCTAGGATCCTTCTGAAGGGTGAGCCTCAGCCTTAATGATTTCATTGTTCTTTGGTGTTCATTATTTGTCCAGTATGGAAATCCTGTAAGGAAAGGGAAAAAGAGAATTGGTCAATGAAAAATGCTGTGTCTCAGAGGTCAAAAAGCATTTCCATACTATTATAATTATTGCCAAATAAGCAAGATCCTGCAAAAGCAATGAGAACAAACAGCAAAATACTTTTCAGCCACAGAAAGAAAAAATAAAGTAAGATAACAATGAAGTTGATTAAGAGATTAAGGACAAACTGGATATGTGTCCTGGTTTAAGCCCCCCACCCACCAGTTTTCTCACTCACTCACTTGCCTCTCTTTCTTCCCCCAGTCCCGGGGGAATGGGGAGGAGAATCAAAAGAATGCAACTCCCACAGGTTGAGATAAGAACAGTTTAGTAACCAAGGTATAACATAAATCACTGCTGCTACCACCAGTAATAATACAGGAGAAATACAAAGAAAGAGAATACAACTGCTCACCAAGCCCCACCCAGCCAGTGCACCCCCCAGCAGCGAACCCCCCAATGCACCACCACACCCTTCCGGGTCTCCGCTCTCTGTTTTCACATCCTGGACATGACGTGCTGTGGTATGGAATAACCTCTTGGGTCAGTTTGGGTCAGGTGTCCTGTCTCTGCTTCCTCCCGGCTTCGCCTCCTCCCTGGCAGAGCCTGAGACTCAGAAAGTCCTTGGTCAGACCAAAACATTACCAAGCAGTAACTGAAAACACTGGTGTTAGCAACACAGCTCCAAGGCCCAAAAATCAAAAACACAGCGCTGCACCAGCTACCAAGAAGGAGAAAAAATGACTGCTGCTGCTGAACTCATGACAATATGGCTCCAAAATTAAATTATCACTGTCCGTACTGAAAATGGAGATAAAATATCATCCTTAAAGATAGGGGTAGGACAGCTACAGGGAACAGCAGAAATTCCTCTACAAAATTATTACTTCTTTGATATAAATTATTTCTGGTAGACCATCCTTGAATCTTTTTAGCATGGTGCTGTAAGTTCTTTTTGGTTGGGCCAGACAGGCTCAGAGCTGACCTATTGGAAGCCCAGTACAACAATTATAAAACTAGTATTATGATTTTTCCCATTCATCTACCCTCATCAATTATCTTGTTTCGCTCCTAGTCAGACCTTCTTAGTGTTTGCCTGAAGTTCCTTTGAGCACTAAATTTCTTCTTGCAACATCTTTTGGGCCATTCCATGATAGTGTAAAACAAACAGACATAATAACAAATTATATTTAGTTTCACATTCCCCTTCTACTAAATTTCATTACTTTGAATCACTTTAGCTGCTTATAAGTTCTATTCATCTCCTTTAGACAGCTTAGTTTGGAAATGATTCTGTTCTTTTTTTCTGCTTGATGAAGCATACAAGATCTTTTTTGCCATGAATCCCTGGTCACTGAATTTGAAAGTTACTTCTATACCTCACTGCAATCCATTATAACTTCTAGTAACATATCCACATGTGAAATCCCTCCAGCACCAAGGTCAGTCTCTAATTCTTCTTGATTTCAATAGTTTCATGTTGCAGATCTGATGCTCTGTCATAGCACTTGACTTTACAGATGCCACTCCAATAATTTTAGTGCCTCCCGCCAATTCATGCTATACCAGAAGCAAAGAACAATCAGTCCACCATGTCAGACAATTTATTCCTAGAAGATGTGCTTTCTTTTTTGCTAAGCTTTCTTGTCATAAGGAGAAAGGTAGTAGCATTTAAGCTGCTGCTGTGAATGACTGACTATCCCATAATACTACTACTGTAACAGCAACTTTAGAACAATATACAATTGCAATTGGAATTTCTTTCTTTGAAGTTTCTGTCTGCTTTCTGAAAATATTTTAAGCAGCATTAGTTGGGATGGAAGAGGGAAGGTTTTCATTAGAGCACACATTTTTCAGCCTTATTGCTCCCAATTAACACACTCAATAAACCATTGAATATAACTGCACGTTACATATGCAGCTACAGTAAAAGGCATCTACTTTTCAAATTTTAAAGCTACTTGTCCTTTTGCCTTATAACTCAAAACAGGCCTGAGGCAGGAATGTATCGCAGTATAAATACATGCCTCAGAGCATACTATTCTTTAGTAAAATGTGTGTTGTAATGAGATAACACTGCACCTCTAGTAGTTCACCATATCCGGAAGGTCTACACTTATCTCATTAGGAAGTCTGTTCAGTCATGCATTATTGACTAATTCAGTTATTTTTTTATTTACGAATTTTCACTATGACTTGACTGTCCATAGACAAACCAATAGATGTTCAGTGCCAGTAGGCTGGCGTTGAAAGGCTGACTACAAATTTCAGTACAAGTGCCAACATTCCCCCTAACTTTCATGAGAATAACAACATTTTTTTGTAAGAACTATTTCTCTCTTTTACGAACTAATACTTTATCTAATCTACATGTATTAAGATTTGGAGCGTTTTATAAATTGAGTATATCCACAACTCAGAAAGGACATTTGCCAGGTATTGAGTATTTTTGTTATCACTTACTATGCCTCATAACAAGAAGAAAAACAGATAAATATAACATTTGTGTATAGCAGAGAGTGGTTATTCAAGAGTCACCATTTTCCCACCTGCTAACTCCACACCTGTCTGGTAATGACTTTTGTAGTGGACAAGAAAAGCACCCTAACTAGGACAAGAAAGAAATCAGATAAGGACTAAATTTGCTCTGATAACCGAGAGCCTTAAGATTCAGACTCCATTCTCACCAAAAGAACTAGAGCTTCAGTTGGGCATTACCATGTCTTGTGATAATGACAATGACATAATCATCAGTCTGTTCAGCTATCTGAATTCACCTGTGTGTTCTTTAGGCTTTGCTTTAATTACTCTAGGTGAGGAAAAGACTGAAGATGTCATCTGGCAGACTCACAGAACTACCTGGTTGTTGAACAAGAAAAGTACTGCTTTGGATTTAGTTATTATTAGGAATGTGATTTCTAAGTCTAGTAAAACATGAGGATTATTTTATTTCTTAAGGATGTTTTCTTTCACCTCATTACAAAGACACGATCAACACACTGATTTTAATGCAACAGTAATATCAATTAATAATTACTAGCACTTTGGTAGAAAATTAGTATCCTTGGTCATGCATGTAAAGAAAATATTTTAAATAGAGTCTTTAATGCTGGTAACGAATGCTCAAGAGCTTTTATGAGTTCATATGACCAAGATTGACAAGATTAATACGAGATTAGAATAATTTTGTGTAATGTATAAAAAGCCCTTTTCTCATTTGCACAAAACCGAAATGAGCAAATGTCAGGACACACGTAGACATAGAAAAGTATTTCTGAGTAAAAACTGGTAAACTCACATTTCTGCTGCTTTTGTCTTCATCAACAAATCTGTGCAATTTTTGAAACAATAGCAGGTCATTACTTAAGGATGATGGAAACATGATAGAACTAACAAAGGACTTGCTCATCAGGAGTATCTTTCTTCATCTTCCTTGCTTTATTTTGCACAGTGCAATTGTTCATCAATACCTTTTCTCTGCTGACAGGAAATGCCAAAATTAAAATAGAGTCATCATGTTAACAAGCTTTGAGATCAAGAAAAAGATAAATCCAAACTACCACTGTTTGTCATTTTGACAAACCGGCATTCATTTAACACACTTTTTTTAAAGTCAGTTGTTTCTAAACAGCAAGTTCCTTAAAGACATTTTCTGCCATTTCTTGTTTGCATACTAGTCCTGACAACTCTGATATCAAAGTAAGCATTGGTGCTCATACACAGTTAGAAGCCCTGAGGACTTCTGAAAAACTCATTTCCTGAACATAAACAGCCCCAAAAGGGGTGGGGCATGGGGAGGGGGTGGGGTGGTGGTGTGTGCAAAATTAGTGAAAATTTCTGAAAAAACAACAAAAAAAAATATTTGGAAAACATGCTTAGAATCAGGGTAAACACTTGGGCACCCCCTCTGTCCACCCCGGCTTTCCACAAGCCATAACAGGTTATCAAGTACCTATGGGTTCAGCTTCTTTGTTATAAGACTCACCAAGCGACCAGGAAGTACTCTTTTGTTTGTTCCTCTGCTATTTGTGATTTCCTCTGTCTCTTATTCAAGTTCTGAGCAGGCATAGGACTATTTAACTTCCAAATGTCAGGCAAGAAAATAGGGGCACATTTTGGTCATCTGACCTCTGTAGTACTGAGGATCAGTGGTAGGGGACCAAACTGAGGTTTCTATGCCACTGATACCCACTTCAAGCATAAAAGAGCTCTATCTCCTCCAGGAATATGATCTGTATCCCATTAACAAAGCTAACAGTTTCAGCCAATCAAAATGAAGTTACAACTTTGGACAGAATCTAGTATTTTGGCTGCATAAAGTAATCATGATTTTATTACTTAATTATAGTAGTTGTTGGAGGGCAAAGGCATGGGAACCTATTGTATCTAGGTCTCAGACAAACACTTCAAGTTAGCAGTGCTGTGCTCCCCTGCAGGCATAACAACTTTGAAATCTATTGTGCCCTGCAGAGCAGCCTCAACAAGAGACCAGGGAGCAGTCACCTTGGAATACCCTACATCTCACTACTGAAGGTGCCTTCCTAACAAATGCACTTTACACCTTTTTTCCACTCTTTTGTCAATTTCTGTGTAGGAGTAGATGAGCCCAACTGGGTCCTGAATGCCTGCAAAGAAAGAAGCCTTTTCCTCCCTCAACTTCGGGAAAACAGTATTTTCCCCCCACTAAAAATATCCAACAACCAGTTTGTTTTGCGTTTCCTTCTGTCTGTGAGACATTTGTGTGATGAAGTGAACATTTCTAGGAAAATATACAAATAAGAAAATAAAATTATATCACACATTTTGCTTCCTCCCACATCTACATTGAATGAAGCCAGTCTTGTAGAGACAGGAGCCTTGCTCAGTAAAGACACACCCCCACAGGTTTTGCTTCTTGTGAAAACCATTTTTAATCATTCTTATTGACTTCATTTTGTGGGAAAATGATAGCGAAAAAAGAAATAACAACGCATGCTAAATGGATGGTTAAGAAGAAGGTTGCACAAGTAATTCCTATGAGGCCAGGTCTGAGGCAAATAGAACTTGAGGAGTGTCATGGTGCTTGGTCCCCATTCATAGAATGCAAAGTGGGCATCAGCTCCAAGAAAAACAGCTTCCAGTCCTGGAGGGGAAAAGGAATATTTATCCTACCTCCCTACCTTGCTCCTTCTCAGGAAGGCACTCTGTTCTCTCTGCATCGTGTCCGCCCAGATCCCTTCAGGGCTGGCTCAGAAGAAGAAGGCATCTCACCAGAGAGTCTCCACATGGCTCTGGTCCTGAAGAGGCCCCAGATGCTTTTCACCTGTGAAGGAGCAGTCCTTTCCTACCCCAGGCACCAAAATGTCTCACTACCACTCTGAAAATAACATTTGATATTTAACACATAGCATGACTTGCCCGCTTATGCTGCAGGACTTTGTCAAATAGTCAGTGATGTAAACCCTGCATAAGTAAGGTACAAATAAGACCCCTTTTTGTCCTCTACAGCTTGATCATATGAGAAGCTGAACATTTCCCACAACATGTTTAGTACCCTCTACTCACATCTATTTGATTTCAGTGAGAATTCAGCTGACAGAGTTAATCTCTTACAACCTACTATTCTGATGCAATATGCTGCTCTCATTCAGGAAATCTGAATTGAGTTTAGAAATTCCCAGTTCCCTCTGACAGTCAATAACTTACTATTTTAGTGCAATGAGCGCATTAGCCCTGAACAGCTTGAGACTGCATTCTCCATTGATCAGATAAACAATTTGTGAGATATTTTATTACAAAATGACGCACCAATTTAGCCATCTTTTCATAAATGATGTGCTTAAATTGGATGTGAAATGCCAAGAAAGTTGCCTCCCCAGGGTGCCATCAGTGAGAAATGTAAAGCAGAGGCTTTCAGTTAACATGGTTCATGTAGCGGAGTTTTATCTTTTAGTCAAATCAAATTTAAGTCAGCTGGTAATACAAGTTTGACCTCCCATTATCTAAAGCCAGAAATTGCATTGTAGTGATTTGTTAATCTGGTCTTAAATTGTCCATCAACCTTTATACCTTTTTTAATGAATCATGGGGGTTTTATTCTTCATTTTCTTATGAGTCCATAGAGTACAGCTGATTACATCTCTGGCTTCTTGTACCTACTCCATTCATTCAAGAATGCTTTTTTCTGTTGAATATAAAGTGTGGTATTGTTTCTAAAATAATTTAAGTATAGAAGACCACAGTCTGGCTAAAACAGCTTTATTCCAGAGGATAGCACAGGTAGTCTTAACAGCCCACCTGAAGATTTCATCTCTGAATCACAAAAGAAATGGAAAATTAATAGCATAGTATTTATGATCTTTTATCAAAAAAGTATCTAAGTCTGAATTAGCATATTTACTAAGATAAGTTAAATTAATACAACAGAAGTCCTATTTAATGCCACAGCCACCTCACGTTGCGCTCATACCATAGTTTGGTCACAAAATTTCAAGAGTTACATGAACCACCATTGTTTGATATATGACATAAGTAAACAGGTAACGTTGACTTCCCTCTCCACCACTTTGGAAAAAAGATAGATATAGAAAACAGAGAATATAAAGTATATCCAAAGCTATGGAAAAAAAGTATCTTCATGGTATTTACAGAGGAAAAAGTTCAGAAGTCAAAAGTCATGAGACTATGAGAAATATCTCACTTCATGTAAAAAGGTCTTTGGCTCAACATCCCTGCAATAGTAAGTTTTGCCGGTTTTTAAAAACCTGTTACCGGGACTGTTGATTGCAGCCCATAATCAACACAAGAATCCCTGGCAGAGGACCCAGAAAAGTCATGGTCCTGTGCATTGGAAACTGTGCACAGGCCTAGGGAGATATACACCATAATCAATGTCATGGGGGTAAGCGTAGAGATTCATCAAACTCATTCAGTGGTCTTGCTACTAAGCTAGCATTAGATGAGCCCACTTTCACTCCTAGCTGACCTAAACAGGATGCAGACTGTTCACATGTAAGAGGTTAATTAACAAGGACTTGAGACTTTTAGTCCTTCTTCTTGCGAAAGGTAAAAAACCCATAAAGCTTTGCTTTCTGGCAATACAGTTTTTCCAGCTTTCTGCAATTTCTCAGATAGATTTTTCTTTTGTCTTGCTTCACAGACAAAACACTCCCCTCCCTCAGGTCAGACGTTTTCTGCCACACAAAGTTTAAAAGGGATAGCTCCTATTAACCAAAGCCCAGATGGTAATGCAAACACAGGCACATTATTCAAACTTCATAATATTTCAGTATAGAGCTCTTAGACCAATTTTTATTAAGTCATGCTTTATCCTTTAGCCTTGCAGGATGTCTCAGAAGGTTTAAAATTAATTTCTCCTGTATCACCACTGTCTTCTGCTTCAGCTATCATCTCAGTTACTGCCTGTTACAAAGGAGCTGATGATACCACCAGCAAATTAACACGCTGACATCACAAGAAACCTGTTCTCACACATTCACACTTCTGGACCACTCAAGTAGTTCAATAGATGAACATCCAGTTCATCTTCCCTGTCAATTCTGCCGCTGGATGTAAAAACATTTAGGATGAGATGTTAGAGAAAAGCCCTTTCATAAGAGCTACCTCTACAAAACAGGGCTGTCAGTCAAACAGACAGAAACTCAGGCAACTGATCTTGCAATTGAAGATCAAGAAGCAATACTGTTAATTATTCCAAAGAGTTGTATTTCAAAGGATTATTCCCAGTAATAATTCATGGTAACAACTCTTTATCTCATATCTTTAACCTTGGTTATCAATGTTTAGCAGAAAAATCAAGCAAAAAAATGAAAACCAAACTAGAAAAATGTGTTCCAGCATGCCTTTGCTTTTTGATGCAGCTCTAATGAGTTCTCTTTTCATTGCATCTCCCCTCTCTGTGTCACCAAGACTACCCAAGAATGAGCAATGAAGGTGTCTTTTTTGACCTCAGGCATACTCACTGTAGAACCAAACCCTATTTCAGGAGAAAAAGACATGCCACCTAAAATGCACCCATAAATCCTAATGCAACATTAAGTCTATTTTTGCACCTTCTCTACCAAAGCACTTGAAAAGAATGGTCCTGAAGAGATTTCAAAGTTAAAATCACTCTACAAAAGATATTGTTCCTTTAAATTTGATAAATTGAGCTCAGATAAATCTCTTCTTCCTAATATCATTCTTTCAAAAAATAGTAAGTTATCTCAATGCCAAGATACACTTAGAAAATTGAAGATCCATTGCCACGAAATTCACGAAGTCAAACAAAAAGGTGAAGCCACAATCATTACCTTATCTTCACAAAAGGGGCAGAAAAAACACTAGCTAGAAGGCACTTGAAGTATTTAACAAGAAAATAGGAGTTTTCCACCTTCAGGCTGACACCAGCAATTAAAGTCTTTGTCTTTTTATTTAAACATATAGCTGTATTTGTGTATATGGAAAAACATTCACTAAGACCAAAGAGATCTTGTAAAGTTGTAGTTTAGATTTCAAAAGTGGCAGAACCAATCTATCAAATTTATTATGGGTCGGGAATTAGAGCAGATTTTTTTAATAAAACACCACAAGTGTTATAAAACTATTATATTTTCTGTGATGTTCTTGAAATTCGGAAAAGCCTACTTGTGAAACCTTTGCAGGTTTGGGATGGTTATTTTCATTATTAGCTTTAGCATTTATTATAACCAAAAGTGATCTTATTTTTATCTACATAGTCTTGTTTTTCTGCATGCTTGCAATTTTCATAAGACTCTCTTTCAACTACATGATTTGAATTTTCTATTCATACATTCAAGACTTCAATCACTGGAGCTATTTGAAAAATTATAACACAGGCAAAAGCAGACAAGAATTTATTCTTTTGTAGGCTATGAAGGAGGAAGATATTTATTGTCATTCCTATAGGGGAGGGAGGTTGTGACAATAAAAGGTAAATGACACCCACAGATTTCAACTGCATTGCCAAAAGCTGTGTTTGTTTTTAGGTAGACATGAAAATTGGCAGATGTTCTGATCGTTTCACAGCTGTTGCTTATATTCAGAAATTCAGCCACGTATAGATTTTTTTGTTTGATACTATATCAAATTAGAAATATTACACCTATTGGTGAGCAAACTGAAACATGGGTATTTAAAACTGCAAAGACTGAGTGTTCACATGACCTTAACATGTTAAGTAAGTCATACACATAGACACACTGAATTGGTGAGATGGTATAATAGAACTGGCATGGGTCACCATCCTTGCCACTCCAGCCCAGATTCCAAGCATGGCACATGGGCTCTGGCTCTCTCCATTTTCACCAAGTTACCTCAGAAGGAACAGGAAAATGCCATCTTCCAGTGGAAAACAGGGAGGATCTCTCTTTTGACACACAATTATGTCGTACTTTCCCCACATAACTGTCTTGAAAGATCTGAGATGTAAAAATAGCAGGCAGACTTTTTTGATCATTTTTGCTAGAAAATATGAGTTCATCTCATCAGCAAGGTTTCCTTCTGTACTAAATGAAAGTATGATTCAATGACTGCAAAAGAGTCTGCCCTGGCAATGCTGAGAAGAGAGAAGATCAACCATAATGTGGAAGGATATACCTGTTCTCACCTTAGAACTGATTTGTACTAACCACAACAGAACCAAAATAACCCTTGAAGTCCAGTTCCCCAGTGTGTGGAAAATGATGTTGCTTTAAATTGTGAAAAATCAGATGGCTTTCTGAGTAAAAAAAAAATAAAATCAAGACTATTAATGGATGTTATTTTAAAATTTGGTCTTTCTGTTGTTAAAAAAAAAATCAATATTGTACTGTTGTGTTAACCAAAATGTATGCCATTCTACTTCATACCACTATGGCTGACATAAATATTATTTACTTTAGAAATTACTAATTTTTAGGCTAGAATACTGCTCATGTATATGGGTAGGCAGGGAACTATCAGTGAGTTTGGAAAGCAAAAATTCACAGAACAAGTAGCTACACCGCTGTCTACCTTCTAATATCTCTGAGTCCCAAACTCTTGCACCACCCAAATAACTCAGCTATTGTATTAACATATAACCAAATCCATTGGGAAAATAAATTAAGCAGAAAAATTGAATGATAACTGGGAACTGCGCAAAAGCATTTCAGTAGTAGTCTGAAAAGCTTCTGCCTGAAGCAATTAAGAAAGAAACCTTTGCGGTTCAAAACAAAAACAACAGGTATGACATCAGGTATGAAAGTATAGCCTGCTGATTAAAGAAGAAAGAAGCTGATGACAAATATAAATTAGAGCGTAGGAATCAGAAAATTTATAAGGCAAGCAAAGCAAAACATTATCCCAGAGCTAAGGACATGATTAAGACTGAAAGGAGTCACGTAATGGTAACTCCAGAAAATTATAGCTCAATATCTGGAAAAAGGACAGATATCACTATACAATTGTGAATAAATGTTCTCTATAACAGCATGCTTAAGCAAGATGTTAAAAACCCAACTATTAAAACTATATTATGTGTATTGAGTTGCTGTGGACTTTTTCCCAAAGGATGAGGAAAAAAATAAAAAACGACAAAGAACTATATTCTTATGATATCTTAAACAGTCAATAAAAAGCAGAAAAATGCTATGTCAGTGGCTGAACTCTTAACAAAGATTGCAAGGTAATAAAATTCATGTTGATGAGTATGGGTCTATGGAAAATAAAACATGTTAATAACTTCAAGTCTCTTTTTACAGAAAAAAAAATGCATTTATTGATAGAATTAATAAGGTCAATGAAATATATGTTGTCAATATGATATACTTTGGCAACATGTTATTGCTTCTAAGTAACTGGGTCTGGTCGTGTCTCTAACTGAATAAGCGGTTTTTTCTGAGAGATACTGCCAAGATATTTGAAGGCCTCGTAGAGACACCATGCAAGTAAATTAATCCAGAGCCTCTTCAGCTCCACAGCAATCTTTTGCTTTGCTTTGAAACTAAATATGAAGCTCCCAAGGTGCTTGTCATCTCACCTCTAGATCTGTTCCTGTTCCAGCTTTGAACTGCCTGCAGCCAATGGAGACCAAGAGCTGGCAAGAGCAGAAGAGAGGGAAGCAGATTTTTCCCTCATTCAAGGAGAAGAAAACTAGGAAAACACACCAAAGCTATATCTCATTCCTCCTTTTTTCCTTGTGACAAGCAACTAAAAGAAGGAAGAGAAGAATAAAAAAGAAAAAAAAAAAAAAGGAAAAAGATCCAATCAGGACTTACTTTTTCCAGCCAGAGCTGAAGGAAGCTTGAGGTTTCTGACATCATAAAGAAACATACTGCACTAGAGCTGCAGCAGCACCACAGATGCTGCTAATGCTGCTTTCCAATATCTTCTTGCTTTTTCTATTTCCAGCTCCATTGTCCTATTGCCAAATCTTCCTAAGTCCCTACACAGGAAAGAAGGGAAGAGAAAAGAAAGGGCAATGGTTTCCAAAAGAACTTTTCTCAGACTGTTTGCTCACATAATTTTTTCTGATGTAGTCTATCCAGAGGCTAATCTCTAAATCACACTGGGTAATAACTGCTAGAACTGTCCTCCTGCCTCATTTCTCTAACTGTATCATCACTTCTGCATTTTTCCTTGAACAAAGTTAACACATTTAGCCTTTCTTATTAGACTTCACCCTATTTCCCTGATCTAGTTGTTAGATGTATGAGTTTACTTTGCTGTCAAGTTTCCCCCTTGGTCTCCCAAACCCTGCAGCCCCAAGCAGGCACACAAACACAAACACACACACACACCTCTCCATCAAGAACCTGTCATTTCTTCATTGCTGCTCCCTGCCAACAAGAAAAGCCCCTTCACAAAATCCTGCTTTGCAGCCTAACTTCATGCATATTTCTCTCACGATGCCTTGCAGATAATGGCAGTCCGCAGTGGCAAGGCAAGGGGTGGCCTGAGATTACAGAGGTAGTTAGCAGAGAAAGAAAGACAGAAATCATTACTTGAGGATATCTTCTGAGAATAAAGTGGCTATAATATTCTGTAGCCACATTAGGCAGAGGTTTAATAAACTTCATTGACTCGTTTTCTCCAAGCACCCCTGTGTGAACATTGCCTCTGTTTGCATTATTGCGCTCACACTTGTCAACATGCTTACAGCACATTTACCTATTGCAGCCTTTGGTTGCATCTGTTCTGAAAAACTGCCTGTGAACTTTGCCTTTTCTTACATGTTGTCGTGGTTTAAGCTGTAAATCAAGAAGTTTGCTCACTCACTCCCCCCTCTTTCTTCCCCCTCAGTCTGAGGAGAGGGGGGAGGGATGGGGAGAGGAATCAAAAGAATGTAACTCCCACGGGCTGAGAAAAGAACAGTCCAGTAACTAAGGTACAACACAAATCATTGCTGCTACCACCGATAATAATGATAAGGGAAATGCAAGGGAGGAGGATACAACCACTCACCATCCGACGATCGAGCAGTGAACTGAACTCTTCTGGGTTCCTGCCCCCAGTTTTTACATCCTGGGCATGATGTGCTGTGGTATGGAATATCTCTTTGGTCAGTTTGTGTCAGGTGTCCTGTCTCTGCTTCCTCCCAGCTTCCCCTCCTCCCTGGCACAGCATGAGACTCAGAAAGTCCTTGGACAAACCAAACATTCTAAGCCGTAACTATAAACATTGGTGCCATCAGCGCAGTTCCCAGACAGAAAGTCAAACACACAGCACTGCACCAGCTACTAAGAAGGAGAAAAACGACTGCTACTGCTGAACCCAGGACACATGTTCGGGGCGAGGTAGCTCTGATCTTTCACTGGGCTTCTTATATACTACCTTCGTATAAATGACTGACAGAAACAAGAGTAATAAAGCTACATTTTTAAGGAGCAACAAGCTCAGCTTTATGATTGGTTTAAAACCCACAAGGACTGTGGGCTGCATGACTCTTCCAGCACATACTACTTTGCAGGCAAATTCAGTTTTACTAGGTGGTTGCTCACTCTCCCTTTAGCCGCTGAGATACTGGACAAGTACCGTTTAAATCTAAATTTTGTTCATTGGTTCTCGTTAGTCTTTATTTCCAACAAAATAGAACATAAATCTGATCTCACAGCTTGGATAATATCACTGTTTACTGTATAGCAATAGCTCACCGTCACACCGGACAAGATCACAGAGGGGATAAGGTCATGGAAACTCTCTGTGTGTCTTCTACCCTGTGATGTTATCAGGTACTCAACCCTAAAGCAATAGAAACGCACTGATAAAAAGAGGGGAAAGGGAACTGTGATAATAAATCAACTCAACTGCAGAGAAAGTGCCAGGGAAAACAATATTGATTTTTTTTTACAAGTCATCGCACAGATTTGTCAGACAAAAGAATAGAGATGTCAAAACCCACAGAATCAAACACACTTATATTAAGAGAAAAACAACCCCACTACCTACAAAAATGCTAGAATGTGTGCATAGCAATGTTTATCAGGAAAAGGAATGGTATTTTATCATACAAAAAAAATATAAAGGAAAAAATTATACAGTCTGTATTTAGCAGCTACTGTTTGCCCCTCACGCTGATTTTACATTTAAAACATCTTAGTAGGGTCAGGCAGAAAGGTAGTCAGACTTCCATGCAAAAGGAAAGTGCCTCTGGCACAGTGAACAAAAGATGCTTCACTCCTTAAGGGAGGTGTCTCACTGGTCACCACCAGTGACCATGCAGTTACATCCCCAGGTGACAGGAAAATATCCTGCTTCTCTTCAGCACTTAGAGGAGCTTCCTTTCTGAAATGGCCATCTTATACTCCTGGAAAATAGGGTATTGGTCAGAGTAGGTCAAGCAGACAAGACTGTCTTGGATAGGGAATACATTTAAATTGTATTCCATTAAAGAAATGCAATATTAAAGTTATGTAAACAATTATAATAAATATACTATATAATATCATAAACTTTGATTCTCTTACCAAGGATCATAAGAAAACAGTACTTGTATGAAATGACAAGTATAAGAATAGAAATGACTCGCAGTTCAGAATAGTGATCATATGCTATCGGACATCTTTAATAAACTCAGAGAAACTAAGGTCAGAAGGACAATTACTTCAATTATTGTGTTCAGTGTAACAGAAGCCCTCAAATTTCATGCAGTTCCTCTTATTTGTATTCCCAAAACCTGTTTGACTAAATGAATTATTCTAAAAAGATGCTCAGCATTGATTTGAAGGCTTCATAAGGTGTACAAAACATCAATTCCACTGGCAATCTGTGCTAATATTTGAGTGCCCCCACTGTTAAAAATAAGGACTAATTTCTTACTCAAATTTGTATGCCTTTAACTTCCTGCCATTAATCTTTTTGTTCTTAAATTGGAGAGCACACAATTTTCTCAACATGAAGGTATTTAGGCATTGTAATCACATCACATTCAAATCATTCAAATCTTCCTTTTAGAAAAACTGATAGATTGAATTTTTTAAAACTGTCATTATAACTCATTTTCCTTAGCAAGCAAGTATTTTTTGTGGCTCTTTCACTCAGCTGTTCCAATATAAGGAAATTTCCATTATATAAGTGAATACTTATAATACTGTATAAAGAAGAAGTTCTTTACTATTAGGGTGGTGAGGCACTGCAACGGGTTGCCTGGGGAAGGTGTGAATGCTCCATCCCTGGCTGTGTTCAAGGCCAGATTGGACAGAGCCTTGGGTGACATGGTTTAGTGTGAGGTATCCTTGCCCATGGCAGGGGGGTTGGAACTAGATGACCTTAAGATCCTTTTCAACCCTAACTATTCTGTGATTCTATTATTCTACTTTGCTATTCTGAAGCTGCAAGTCATTGTTACTCACGTGGACGTAGCTTATACTTATGACTGCCTAGAGATACACTGGTGTCACTTCCTGGCTCACAAGACTTCATCTCATTTCATGCAAGTAGGGTATCAGGCATACAAATGGCTATGTGCCATTGCATGTGTATAAGGGACAAACTAACACTGAAACCACAAATCAAGCCACTGTAAAAATGCTATGCTTTAGAAAGTGTTGATATTCTTTAAATTTGTTGTGCTGTTTTCATTTGCTGGGCCTTGCTTTTACTTTCATGCTCTTATTTCCATTAAATGAGAAGCAACACTGAAAAACAGGAAAATAAACTTCCTGTTTCATCTTCACAGGATGGCCAGGAGAATCTTGTTTAAGGAAGTACAATACAAGCATCAGACCAATTATGGGCCTCATTATAAAAGTAAGCAACAGCCTTGATTTTCAACACCTTCCCTTCACCAGTTGCCAAGATGCTAAAAAAAACAGTATTATTTCAAATGTTCTTGAATTTTGTTTGTACATTCTTTTCTGTGATGGGATTTTTGTTTCCTTTACCTCTCTTTTCAGACTCTGAAATGGTTATTGCAAATGCAGAAATGTAATATGCAGAAATAGTTAAAAGTTATCTTAAGCCCAGGTATTCAACATTCTCTCTCTCTGAATACTCAGCAAATCCAGTGGCTGTACTCAGTAAACGCTCTTTTTGTGACAGTAGTTGCCCTTTGCTATCTTCCCAAATTCCAAACATAACCACACCATGAGCGACCCAGCAAAACACTCCTGAGGTTCACTTCTCATAGGAACACTTCCAGTTACTAAAGAAAAATGCAGTGCATCATAGCCAAAGCTATAGGTGAAGCTTTGAGCACAGTGAAGCAGCTCCCCATACTGTGAATTCTTCACATGATGTGGTCAGTCGTTGGTCCCACCACTGAATTAGAACCTCTTCATGATGGGGAGACAGCATGCAATTTGAAACATGGGCTGATTAAAACCAATATTTGAGAAGGCTTACAGCTAATTTTGTTTGCTTGGCACAGTATGAAACCAACTGCCTTTCCATGGCCTCTTCATGAAAAAACAGTTCAGTGGTAAACAAAATTTGGGTCTTTCCTGTTTATTTTGTTTTTCAAGCCCAGTAAAATCATGTTAAAACAAGGACTATTAAGGCAGCCACCCTTCAGCAACTTAAAGGCTCTGAAACCAACTAGAACCTTTAGAAAAAAGGGTGATAGTGCCAAATGTGCTATGGACAGGAGAAATACAAGCCACTGGACTGGCAGAGTAAGACTCCTCTGAATAAACACCTAAATATGAAAGATGATAACAAGAAGGAAATAACAAGCCTTGCCAGAAAATATGATAGTTTTTTTCCAAAATACACTGATTTGTTCTTTTTCAAGAGTCCTGACAAACATAAAAAAGTTGATTCTGCAGATATTGTATGAGCTATTCATTACCTGGACTTCTGAATTCAAGCCCACAGGTTAAGCCCGTAGAGTCTTGGAAAAATTCCACCAAGAGTTCTAACATTGGATTCATTAAACTTATCTTCATGAAAACATTTAGACTTAAGCATATTTTTTAGACCTAAAATAAAAGTTTCATCTACTACATTAGCAAGAAATTGTCTTTCCGATTACTCTTTCCTTAGGCATCTTTCCCACTCTGTCATCTAATTATTAGTGAACTTCTTACTTTCTCCTACTTTCTGCAAAATATTAAACTAATTCCCTACTTTCAAAAAAAAAAAAATAAACCCTGCAAAACAACAGAAAAATCCCTGATGGTTCTCAAAGAAGGAAAAAAGCCTCAACCACGTGGGGTCTGCTGCAAGAATTTTATATGACAAGTTCAGTAACATTTGTCTTACTAGAGAAAATTTCAAACAAAATTTATGTTCAAACTGCTTGGAGAAAAGAAAAAAAAAACATAGCACACTGATTTCATAATTTTAATGCTTTAATTTTCCATTTCAACTGTGTGATTCACAATGATTCACATGCTGCACTGGGGACTGAATCTTTATTCTCTTCCTGAATGTCCTGTGCTTGGCTGAGATAATTTTCTTCCTAGTAGCTGGTACAGTGCTGTGTTTCTGATTTAGGGTGAGAATATGTTGGTCACACTGATGTTTTAGTTGTTTCTAAGGAATATTTATGCTAAGCCAAGGCTTTTTCTGCTTTTCATAGCCCCCCACCAGCAAGTAGGTTGGGGGTGCACAAGAAGCTGGGAGGGGACACATCTGGAACAGCTGACCCCAACTGACCACAGGGATACACCATACCATATGGTACCGTGCTCACCTTATAAATCTGAGGGAAGAAGAAGGAAGGAGGGGACATTCAGAGTGTTGGCTTTTGTCTTCCCAAGTAATGTGCAACTGATCCCAGCTTTCCTGGAGATGGCTGAACACCTGCCTGCCTGGGAAGTGCTGAATGAATTCCTTGTTTTGCTTTGCTTTGCTCACAGCTTTTGCTTTACCTACTCAACTGTCTTTACCTCAGCCCATGAGGTTTTGCACTTTTATCCTTCCAATTCTCTCCCCCATCCTACTAGCAGGGAATGAGGGAGCAGCTGTAAGGTACTTAGCTGCTGGCAGGGCCAGGCTGTATTCCCTGAGCTCAGACACAGAGAGCAAAACTGAATGCCTTTCCCTTACAGCTCCAATTGGTCCATTCCTTCCTTCCTTCAGTCTTCTGCCTTGCTTACTTTTACCTACCTACTGGTACATCAGTATTCAACATGGAATGGCAGAGAACTAAAGCATTCACATTTATTTCACTCAGCCTGTGCAGCTATTTGTCTGTTTTCAAGCCAATTTATTCTTATGAAAATATAAGACAAACATAACATGCCCGCTGGCATTCTTCCTTCGCACCAGCACATCTCATGAGCCTAACAAGGCTCATCCATCATCTGCATTAACCATGGTCTGAGGTGAAAGGTCAGGAGTCAGGGTTTGGGGGAAGTCAGCTGTAATGGAACAGAAAGCATGCTGATAGGGAAAAGACTACCACTGTCATCTACTGACAGCAGTGATGGACAAAGACAATACTGTTTGGTAATACATGAATATTACCCATTTATTTCATGCTTTTCTTTTGTTGTCCAAATTTGTGAGATTCAATAGTTACTGCTGAAAGCCTGTGAGAGACTTCTATGACTTCTGTTGCAGGTACGGTGCACAGCATCTGCTCATTCTTTAGAGGTGACCCCTAGTGAGAGGCTCACAATTCTTGGTTCCAGGTTTAGTCATTCTGCCCTACACAGATGAAATTTCTTTTTCCTCCAGAGTATTCTACAACTGGGTGAAAGCAAGCAGATGGTCTTACCAATGCCAGATGCTCCTGATAGCAGTGTCCTGGACATTCTTCTCTGCAGGGATGTTCTTTCAAAAAACACTCATCACCACATTAGACTTCCTTAAATCCCACAAACTTTATAAACTAAGTCTCTCTTTCTGAGCAGGGCTTTTCTTTCACTCCCAACTATCCAAACTAGAAATTCGGCAACATTTGTCCGATTTCTGAGACAACAGCTCTCCATTATTCTAGATCTCTTAACCATAAAATATGACAGCCTAACTGTCGTGGTTTAAGCCCCCCACCCACACAGTTTTACTCACTCACTCACTCCCCTCTTTTCTTCCCCCAGTCCCGGGGGGTTGGGGAGGAGAATCAAAAGAATTCAACTCCCACAGGTTAAGATAAGAACAGTTTAGTAACTAAGGTATAACACAAATCACTACTGCTACCACCAGTAATAATACAAGAGAAATACAAAGAAAGAGAATACAACTGCTCACCAAGCCCCACCCAGCCAGTGCACCCCCCAGCAGCGAGCCCCCCAATGCACCAAAAACCTGACCATGCTGTGCACCCCCAGTCCACCACCACACCCTTCTGGGTCTCTGCCCTCCGGTTTCACATCCTGGACATGACGTGCTGTGTTATGGAATAACCTCTTTGGTCAGTTTGGGTCAGGTGTCCTGTCTCTGCTTCCTCCTGGCTTCCCCTCCTCCCTGGCATAGCATGAGGCTCAGAAAGTCCTTGGCCAGACAAAACATCACCAAGCTGTAACTGAAAACACTGGTGTTATCAGCACAGTTCCCAGGCACGAAATTAAAAACACAGCGCTGCACCAGCTACCAAGAAGGAGAAAATGACTGCTACTGCTAAACCCATGACAATCCACCCCTTATTCCATACCATTCACATCATGCTCAGATCCCACATTTTCAATATACCATCACATGTATATGTATGGATCCACACACTCACAGAAAGGGAGAGAGATCATCCCTTTGTGTATGGACCAATCCCTACAAAGCTGCTGAGTCCATCCAGTCCATGATATCAGTCTCCATCTTTTGTAACAATTTTTCAGAGCAGGAGAGGCTGTGTACCGTGTTCACACTCATGAATAACCTGGGCAATAGTGTCCATTGCTAAGTCCACCCCTCGATCATAAATCCATCTGTATGCTGCATCTCTGCCCTGGTGGCCTGAGGTGTCATAGGCCAACCAGCCTCAAAATAATTCACTCTTATGTTGCCAATCCAAGTCCATCTGAGCCATGATTAACTTAGCCATGATTAACATAGCATAAGACTCAAAGTCCTTGGCCAGACCAAAACATTGTCAAGCAGAAACTGAAAACACTGGTGTTATCAGCGCAGTTCCCAGGCACGAAATTAAAAACACAGTGCTGCACCAGCTACCAAGAAGGAGAAAATGACTGCTACTGCTGAACCCATGACACTAACCAATAAAAACTTATTACATTTTTTCATTTGATTTATTCAGAAAATCAAGGAATAAAAGAAGAGCAGTATATATGGGATTATCTTAAGAAAAGACAGATATCTCAACAGAGGCTGCTTAACAAAATCAGGTACTTTCCCCTGAAAAACTTTCTATTTCATAAAAACATTAAACAAGAATATAAAAAAAAAAGTTTCCCAAGTGACATGACCTTCCTTTCACAGTCCAGAGAGCAAATGATGGGGGCACTGATCTCAGAGAGGCGTTTTAAGAAAACATATCCACAATATATAGAAATAGGATATTCTGGATCTAAAGACAATAAACTCTACTTCTTAAACTACTGGCTTAAGGTAAAGGCCGAAATAGAACCAGGGTTTGCAACTGCCTATTGAGCACCCAAAGACAAAGTCTAAAGTGCAAAACGTAAGGAGAAAGCAGTCCCTAAAGAAAAATAATCTGAGAATTTAAGCCCTGAAGGGATCCTTCAGCCACTCAACCTGATTTACTATAACATGCATTATGCATCTTCCAGCTATTCTATGCTGCACTGAAATACTTTAACTTGGCTAAAGTAACACTTGCCTAACAACAGCAGAAACATTTGCCTTAGGTCTTGCCAAGATGCATCAAGTGACGAGCACCCCGTACACCCTGTAGCATATTTCAGAGCTTGCCCGCTCTCACTGCACGGCAGCAGCTCCCAGGGAATCGCTCTCGCTGTGCCTTTCCAGCCAGAATGAAGATCCCTTCAAGAACCAGCATCTTTTTCACCTCAGAAATCCTTACACACACTAATCAAGTTACCACAGCCTTTTGTTTCGCCTTCTCTCAGCTGAACAGCTTGAAGTTTCTAAACTGCCCTTCAAAAGCCTTTACATCATTTCTGCAGCTCATTTACTTCCTAGCCTCACTTTTAAAATATGACCACAGTCAGACTGTGGAGAGCAGAGCAGAATTTAGTTTCTCAATATCTGTCTCACTGACTCAGTTTAAAGAGGTAAAAATCACCTAGTCATTGATCATCTGTGCTCATACCTAAGGGTCATATTAGCCATTTCTGTCAGCATATCAATAAATTCAGTATTTATAAAGGAAAAAAATGCCACAAAAATGCTGTTAGTGTTTTAGTACACCACAGTTTATACCTAAAAATTATGTCACCTATAACATGAACATCAAAAATCTCACACTTCTGTTTCAAAATCCCAGCCCACAATTAATTGGATACAAAGAACCAAGGACATTAAAGCATATACAGTAGGGAGAGCTAGTCTTTCTTTGTCATAGCCTTTCATTGTTCTGCATCCTTATTTTCATGATAGGATAAACATTTAATCTTTCAAAATGCTACATCCTGGTTTATTTTATTATTGTTTCAAGTAGGATTTACTGTAGTAGGATTAGAGCATACAGTTTTGAGAATGGTCAAATGACCAGAAAGTCAGTAATCTTGGATATATACACCAGGAAAACGGTGTAAAAGATAGAGTAACTTCACGATTTCAGCATTTAGTGGGACATTATTTTTCTGTGCCCAGCTCCAGAAGACTAGAAGTCCATCAGCCAGCACGTTTAACTCCCAGAGGGCAACAGACAAAATGCTCATGTGAAAAAGCACTTGTATGGAGTGGCTCCTTCAACAGATAACTATTAATCCCCCAAAAGGACAACAGAGCTTACATCAAGAATGAAATATGTGCAGTTGAGGGTGCTACCCATTTCATTATTGACTGCTGAATGACTCAACACTTCAACCTGCTGCAAGGGAGCAATGATTCTCCTATCCTCCTTTGCCTGTTTTTCACAGTGAAGTCCAGGTCTGGGATTTAAGCACTATAATCACACTGCCTTTTTTTAAGGATTTCTGGTTCTTGACTTAACTTGCCTACCAAACCAAGGTTATTTTAATGAGAATTCTTGACTAACTGACACTGGGCTGGGGGGGACAGGACGCCTATCCCCCATTTACAAATATTTTTATTTGCAATTGCATAATGCTTTTAAGTGAGTATTTTGGACCATTAAAATCAGTATCAGTCTCACCTGTGAAATCAAAATCTCCGAGACTGAGAATAGCCCAGAACCGAGACGCTCCTCTTCTAGGAAAGGCTCCTTATTACTCATCAGTAATAACAAAAGTTAATGCTAGCGTAAGGCTGGTTGGGGTGGTTTCTTTTTTTCCCTTGTTGTTAAATCCAGTGTAATTACAGAAGCAGACAGGCATGCTCAGAGCACACTTAGCTATTTCTGACTCCTCAGGGAGCTTAAAGCTGCCCGCAGAGTAAGATCTTAAACTGTTGAGACCAAGCGTTTAAAATAAGGGTAGAAATATTAACTTAAGAAACAGCTCAAAGCTACTTCCTCCTTTTATCTAAAAAAGTTGTCATTTTCTTTTGATCACAGAACAGAAATTTTAGGCTTGTTCACTCCATTTAATGCTAATCTGTGCTAGGTGGTGGATTTTTTAGCTGTCCTCACTACATAAGTAAAATTTTCTGTAAAAATACAATTAAGCTTAGAGTCTTAAGTCTCCCTCCTCTTAATTACCTACTCATGTCTGGTTGTACTGTACATTTATCCAGATGACTTGAGATGTTTCAAGCACAGTTTCAGAACTTCTGAAAAATCTCACTAGGCACTTGTCTGTTGAATATATTGTCTGGTGTTTCAAATCTGTTCTTTAATGAAGTGTACAGGTAACTGGGTTTATTTATGTGTTTAATGAACAGGTGTTTTTGAGGTAACAATAATTTGAACTAATATTTTTCAGTAGATTTAAAAACATGTATAAAAGTGGTTTTATCATGTAATTTTATCATTGTAAGTAATATAAAGATGCTTTTCCCAATTCAGTTTTAAATTTGCAGTAATTTGCTTGAGTAACAGAAAAATCATACTTCTAAGGCATTATCCAAGTTGTATTTTTCTCTTTCTGGCTATCATAGCTCTCTCTTTAGGGAATTAACTACCCCGCAAGCATGGAACACACTTTTCTGCTGCAAAGCTTCACTTAAAGAGAGAAATTATGGGGTTTTGAGGCCAAATCACTGTCAAATCTTATATTATGCCAGGTATTGCTGACCTGCTTCAAACACAGACTAAAGCCAGAACAAGAGCTTGGTCCTGGTTCCCAAGAGGTTACAAAGACACAGCTGCAGAAAACAGGGAAATATATACAGAGAAATACCAGGTGACAATGAAACATTGGATTGTGTGATTCGAGTTAAATACCACAGTTTCTGGTGGGTGGTTTAGCCTAATTTTTCTTTCAGGAAAGGTAAATGTGAACCAAGTAAAAGAAACGCTTGCTTCCTCCCATTAAACACCTGCAGTGTCCAAACTGAATGCAAGTTGTGTACTCTCCACTATTTCAAAGGAAACAATGAGGTCCCTGTTTTGTCACAAATTCCGCTTTCACATGATTACAATTTAGTTTTGCATGGTTACTTCTGATTCCCATCTAAAGAACTTAAAAGATCAAGATTCTGCAGGGGCAAAGATCCTTTTTCAAACTACTGTTACATGACATTGCGTCAAAGTACAAAAATATGTTGAAATAACAACTGCCAAGCATTTCATGGCTAAGTTACATGTAGGGTTCTGATCCAGAACTTTTCTGTTTCCCTGAGGTGTTCCTGTGGCCGCCTTACATATTTCCAAGTTTTTTTCCAAGCTGTATTCTCTCTCAATACACATTTTTATTTAGAAAATAATGTCTATGTAACCCCTCTGTGCACTCTATGACATTTTAGCATTGTCCTTGGTTAGTAGTTACGTGGTTTGGTTTTGCCATGAAGAATAAAGTTAGCAAAGTCCAACAGGATATATCAGTTAAATGAAATTATACAGCATCAACTAAACTTATTTTTCATTTCAGCATTTGACTACTCTTTTGAGTTGAGAGAGACTGTTAGTAGGATCACTTCATACATAAAGCTGTCTCTATGCAACTGTCAATTATATACTTCATCAGGTTTCAGCCATTGTGTTTTTCTAACATTTTGATAAGGCTTAGACTTCTTTATGCCACGCTCCATATCTGACATGTCATTCAATGCAGAACTTTTTCTAATAACTAATAAACCCAAACAAAAACCCAAAACTGAACAAAAAAATAAACCAAAACACACACACCCACCAAACTAACCTTGCTGTATTTGTGACAACAGTGAAATAGATACATAGAAAACATCAAGTTGGAAAGGACTGATAAAGAACATGGAGGTAGATACTTCTACAAACTTTGCATTTATATCTACAGTCTCATGTGGCAGGGAGCATCTTGGGTTCTGTTACAGAATGCATTACACAGCTTTAAATATTCTGCATTTGATCCTATAATATTCTAAACATTTTCAAATACTCTTACCTGGTAATAAATCATGCATAATAAAATGGTATCAACCTCTACTTTGGTCTACTCTCTATCTCTATTATAAAGTATTAAATATTAAACATTTAGATAAAAGAAAGATGAGAGATAGGTATTCTTCTTATCATAACTTAGTATTAATATTTCATTAAAGTCCAGATGTGACATATTATTAGTGACTTTTTTCTGCAGTATTTCTTCTTATAACTGCATTTCTGAATGACAGTAGTAAAAGGTGTTATTTTTTGTATAGAACATTTAAATTCTGAAACAACAATGTTATGGGATTCTGTATATCTCAGTCTTTTTATAAACTGTGCAAAACTGAAGCACGTTCAAAATCATACTGATGATATTTATGGAGTTTTTATAGTTTCCAAACGTTTAATTTTTATTATTTATTGGATATTTATAGTTGCACTGAATGGCATTCACTTCTATTTTTCATGCAGTTTTGTTTGCTTGGTTTTTTAATAGAAGTATAAAACTTCAAATGCAAAACTTTGCTCCAGAATCAAGGAATGAACGGTCATTTTATGTAGTGATCTGAATAAGAGAAATAATAGGAAGTCAAGTATTCAACGAACTGTTTTGTTTTGCTTTCAAATATTTAAAAAACAAAAATTCTGCTATCAAGTTTTTATTTCTCTCCAGACTGTTGAATAACCCTTTCCTCCTTTCCTGCTTCCCCTGGTTGTAGTTAGTGCAGCCATCTTTTCCACAGGCTTTCGGACTTTTTTGACTGCACACAGCATTTGTATTGATGGTTTAGCCTTCCAAAGGCATGGCTTTTATTTTTTTTTTTTAAATACATGATCTGCAGCCTGTTAGTACGTGTATTTATATCACCACAAGCTCTTTTCATTCTATATTTATTAGTACTAAGGTTGTACTAATGTTCTGTTAAAATGCTTTGTGTCTAGTTAGAGGCATATGCTTGAGCCAACCTGACTCTAGCACTTAATTGTCGTGTTATGCTCTCAGGTCAGGGACTATTCAAAACACAAGAATTTTATTAAGTTGTAGCTGCAATTTTATCTGATTTAAAGTACATTATAGTTTGTATGTACTTTCCTCATCCTAAGGCTGATTCTTAATAACTTTAGCCTGACAGTTAATAGAGTAGCAACTGCTTGCATTACTTTTAGTGTATTGTGTGAGCAAGGAAAGTGACCCTCAGAGCCTGTACTATTTTGCTGAGATAACTGCACACAGTGAAAGAGAAATAGCTGATTCACCTATGCACATAACACACAGTGCACACACACACACACACAGAGAAGAATCTGTGAGAGGTATGCCTATCATATAGGCACAACACAAACAAGAATGAGATTAGAGACAATACACTTATCATTCTTAGACAGTTCACACCCTTACAGTTACACTTCTGATTATCAGGAGCATTTGCAAAGAACATGATAACCCATTTGTCTTCTTTGGAGGGAACAAAAGGGATTTGCAGGACTTCTTGTGAAATCAGAAAATGAAGACCTGGGTAACCACACAGAATACAATAAAAAATATATTTCAAGCTCTGGGACAGAGTCATGTTGGGGTTTCTTTCTACTCTTTGGACAAAACATTTACTTGTTTCTGCTACCACTGTCCACTGCTCTAATGAATCTCTTGCCTCACTCTGTCAGGCACTGTTCACACACATGTATATACTTGGCACATAAAAGCTCATAAACTGTGACATAGTACAGTACATCATCAAAGCAAAAAAGAAAAGAAGTTGGAAGGATTATGATAAGAGTAACTAACTCGTGTCATCACTTCATATAAAATTCTTCTACGAATGTTGAACACATTTGTTAGTAGACAAACAAATATAACAGGTTATGTAGTGACATTTCTCATTTCCTTTGCTTATTTAAATGGAAAAAAAAGGATCAATATTCATGAAGATTAAAGCATAAACATTGGGGGCAGAATTGCCATAAGCACTATAGTCACATACCATTTACTTTCTATATTACTTATAGGCAAAGTGCAAAATTAACACAAGGTGGAAAATTGGATTCAGCTACTTTTGTTTTTATAACCATATTAAACAAAGCCACAGAAGATGTTTGCTTACTTACACTGCTCATTAATAAGACATTGATTAGCCTAATTGCAAGTGCACATTTGCACATCACTGCTGAAGTTATTTATCTCTGCTAAAGTTATTCACCTTTCCCATTAACTCACAACTATTCTCGTAAACATTTCAGAAGGGCTTCCATAAAATTACAGTATTTAGAAAGAATGCTGTTTGACATTTCCCATGTAATTGTTTACAGAAGACAGTAAAGATCAACTCAACAAAAATGTACTATAATCCGTAAAAATCATGCATCATAATGTAGACCTGTGATAAAGCATACTTTTATATTGCCTGAGAAATATTTTTGTATGTAAACATAGGAGAACTTATCACTTTCATAAATCATCATCTCAACACTATGTTTGAGTGCTCAGCTTTTGTAGAAGATTAAGTTAATCAGCTTCCTTAATTGACTGTGAAAGATGAGAATTTCTTCTAATTCTATTTCTGTGCAAGTCAGAACACATCGTGGACAAGAGGGAAACTGCTGCTGTTGCTATCTATTCAGAAAGTGAACCAAGTTCAAAGGTAAACTTAACAGTCTGTCAGTTTGGTCTGCTCCCTGGTTTATTGGAATGGCCAAATCCTATAGCCAAATTCATAATAATTTATTCCTGAGTTCCAGTTGGATTAAACCAAGCTGTTCAATTTGAGACAGATACATAAGAAGCAAATTATATGATTATGAACCATGTCATATTAAAATCCTCTACCTAAGACAGTCCTTCAATGCTGTCCATATACCCTCTTAAATTTCAAAATGCCTGGTGAAAGGAAAATATCTCCTTGATGGCAAAGTGTAAATTCCCAGTCTGTTGAGCTGCAAAGCAGCCTTCTGATGAGGTGACTATTACAATTTGTTTATTAAAAAAAAAAAAAGTAAAACAAACAAACAAAGCCCCCAAACAAAACGATAAAAAAGTAATAACTATGTCAAATGGTAAACCGGGGCAGCTGGTGAGCTGGTAGAGACTGCGGACATGGCAAACATCTGCAGGGAGCTGAGCTGAAATTTTGCTACCAGGAAGATATCCTGGTAGCAATACAGGGGAACAGTCTGGAAACTCACAGCTGCCAGCTATTAAAGAAACATCAAGAAATGCAACTTAAAAGCAAAAAATATGAAATCTCTGCAAAAGAGGTCATAAGGTGCCAGTGAACATGCTGAAGGATACACACACATGTGCCTGCAATATCTGGAGCTGCACAGTATCACCAGTCAGAAAGCAGAAAAAAAGGTGTTTGTGTTCCCTGATCTTGGCAATTACATGTTTTGGGGTTTCATTTCAGTATTTTTAGTAATATTTCAGTATTCAGTAGATTTATTACTATAAACATTACCTTATGGCTCCCAGAATCCCTGAAGCCCAAGACAGAAACACCTTCACCTCTCCAGACCATCTCTCTGCCAGTGCAGGCTTTTAAACCTACAGCAGAGGACTAGTAACTCTCACACATGCTCTTGGCAGTTTCCACCACGGCAAGTCCCTGCCTCGGGTGAAGGACATCCTTTGCATGTCTGCAGTTATTCTCCTCTTGTGTAACCACCTGCAAACAATGATGTCCTTGTCTAAACCAAGCAGAAGACAAGGTGTGTAGAAGGCACGAACAGGAATGTTCTCTTTAGCCAGTATCACAGTTTTCAAGCCAGCTACATCCTCTCTGATGGACCAGTCTGTGAGAACCAGACCTGAAGAGCTTGTTGTAGCAGTGCAAGGCTCTGTTTTCCACACTGATGGAACTTCCTTGGGATGGCACTCTCCTAAGACTAAGATTACACCGAAAACAAAGGCAGTGTATCTGCAGATCCCAGGGATTCCCAAATAATTGTTAGAGGATTACATGATAGGTTTTATCTGCTAACTCTTAAAATTATGATCTAGAGTGAGAGATTATACATGAACATACCTCCTCTTGCCCTTTATCATCATTATTATTTTCTGGTCATAAGGCTGTAGAATTAAGAAATAGAAAAGTCCAATTAAAATTGTCAAGTCTATCTTCTGCATGTTTGAGTAATTTTAATGATGTTATACTCCAAATAATGCAAACCTCAAGTTATACAAATTTCTGAGGATGTCTTTTTCTTTTTCTTATTAAGGACAGAGTTTAAAGTTTCAGAATTTAATTTATGATTTTTCATTAATTTAATAATTTTGCTGATTGCCAATAGAATTCCTGCAGAATATGCTTTTTTCTTTAAGTTTATGAATTACTTTTTTAATTTTTTTACATAAATTCTTTGACTGTTTCAATTTTTCTCTTCTTGCCTTAGTTTATTTCTGACTTTCTACATTATTTAGTTAATTTCTACCTCACAATTCAAACAAACATAAATACATTCTTTCAGACTTCTGAGCAAATCTTCCTTCTCCTTGTTCAGAATATCCAGTTTACTGAACATTCAGACTTACCAGCTACCTTTGAAGTCACTGACATCATGGGGGAATGTCAGCTGCTAAACAGAGGCAACAAGTGCTTGTTTCAAATATCTAGTACACCTAAAACATCAGTATGGCCTAGGAACCGGAAGAGATCTGTTCCTTGCTGGAGACCACCTGGAAGTCAGCTGTTGGAGGCATCAGAACTGGCAATGAAAGCTAATGTTTGGGCAATTCATTGCTACCCAGCACTTCTTCAAATGAAACAGCATCAGTTAGGAACCAAACCTACTCCTGTCACAATGGAACAATGGGACAGGCAGTGACACCCTAATCCTTCAAGTGCCTAGCATAAGTTGCTAAAGGGATATTCCATTAAACACCCAAAAGGATTAAAAAGAGCTATGATGCTATATATTTGAATAGGAACTTTGTAATTCTGAATAAATATCAAGGGAAGACTGCTTTTATGAGAAAGACAAGAACAGAATGCTTTAGAAACCTAAGCAATAGCATGGACAAAACAAACACCAGCTGCACTCCAAATGGAAATTGTAATTCCTAGATGGCCCACGCAATACTCTAGCTCCTTTCCTGCTGAGTATTCACTTGCTTAAAGAACAGTTACAAAACCCAGGGAAGCTGTGCAGCCTGTGGTATTGTATCTCTACTAGTATGTGTTGCTAGACAGAACGTACATATAGAATCATAGAATAATTAGGGTTGGAAGGGACCTTAAGATCATCTAGTTCCAACCCCCCTGCCATGGGCAGCAACACCTCGCACTAAACCATGCCACCCAAGGCTCTGTCCAACCTGGCCTTGCATAGCTGGACATAAGCACAGTGCTACATCTACGTAGGCTGAGATGAAAGTTGGCTGCTAGAAACACAAGCACAGATAGACCTGGTCATATACAGTCATATACAGTCAGATGTATCTGACTGTACAGACATGCTCAGAGACTACTGCTTTCTCTGATCACCGACATAAAGAGTTCATGTGAGCTACTGCACAAGTCAAAAATGCTCAGTAGAAAAATCTCAATTTCAAGACTACCATTTAGCATAGCCTATTTAATTTTAATTAAAGAGCAAGTCAGTGAGCAGGCATGTACAGTTCAGCCAGCAGGTCACAGAAGATGGCAAACTCCAGCAAATGACAGTGACAGACTGCTGGGGTAACTTCTTGGGCCAGCACAACTGCAGCCAAAAGGGTCATGTACTAGTATATTACCTAGGGTGATTCAAAATGCTTTTTCTCTCTTATGTCATTGTTTGTCTGTCAAAGAACCAATATTAGAGGTAAAATACATTAAAAATTGAATTATTTCTTACGCTACCATATGACGTTTCTAAAGTCCAAACAACCTGTCAAATAAACTGTTTTTTACATCTGAAACTGAACCAGCAATTTTTGAGCTATGTACAAATTGAACACAATTGCTCAGTCAGAACAAATCTACCACTGGTGCATAAAATAAAATTCTTTTGTTAAATATTTAACTTTCCCACCCCTTCGGTTGCAGGCTGAAAAAATCCCAGCCTCCCATATCCCTTCCCTATATCCTCCTAGGAAAAGCACTAGCAAAACAAAGAAGAAGTTAAATTCTCTGCCCATTAAATGTACAATAATTTACAACTTTCTTCATGAATTACAATAGTCAATGCCTGAACTAGATACAGTGGCACCCGTGTTCTGTCTGTCCTCTTTAATTTCTTTAAGCCCCGGCTAGAAAGAAGACAGAACTGGAAATACTGTATCAGCTCTGCACCAGCTGGAGAAATCCACTACCAAGAGAAAATTGTTCACCAGGATTTTTTCTTTTTTAAAACCAGACTTACAGCTGCTTTGTTCCCCAGGAGCAACACAAAGCTACTTGATCACATCGGTTAATCATACCACAATATCCCCAATACTTTAAAGCATAAAAATAGAGCAGGGAAAAAATCTAATCCTTCTCATCTTCTCCTCCCCCAAAAAAAAGCCCAGAACCAATAAATCACCAGGCCTTCTTAAGATATTACAAAGAAAAATTAAAAAGGCCAAACCTAGAGTTTTCCCTTGCCTGTCAAGTTAACTACTGTTTCAAGGTTTCAGTGTTATTTTTTAATCTAATTTCCTGCAAGCACCTACATTAGAGAAAGAAAGATTTGGAACATATACTGAAAAAAAATTAATTCGTAGGGAAAGTGGCTTATACCAGATGTCTGTGGGCTGTTAGCCACATGTTGCCAATTCAGTCTTTTGTTGTCATAAGCTACACACAGTTCCTCCAAGTATCACTCATTCTTTCCAGTATCACCAACTAATCTGATCGAAAGACCAGAGAGTAGGCTCCAAATTCCCAGATGGGGACTGCCTGTAGCTGCTAATAATTTTCACACCAGGGGAACACAGAAAGCTCTTCTTGTGTTAAAAGTGGTTTATTTCTTTTTTTTAAGAAAGGTACCTCAGATCCATGTCTTTCCACATACTCATTCAAACCACTTGCAAACATTCTTGCACATTTTCACAGTCCTGTTGCCAAAATATATGATGGACAGCATCAAATTGCTTCCTCATCTTTTTTATTTTCAGACTCACACCTTTTTGGCTAGTCAGATCACAGGAAATTGCAAGGTGCTAAAACAACCAGATTAAACAAAACAGATCATTATCTCCTCTTACTGGCATATCCTATTCTCCTTATACTTTCATATTTGAATAATGATAAGAGTTGGCTGTCTTCTAGCTATTGCTGTTATAAAGCCAATGTACTTACAAGAGCAGAATGCAACGGAGGAGACAAAGTATTTTGAACAAGTATGAGCCTTCAACCAAACAAGCAGTGAGTCTGAGCTGAAACAGCACATCCAAAGTGAAGACTCATGCATTCAGATCCCCAGACTCCTAACATTCACTGAAGCATACACGCTTCTCAGCTATATACAGTATGTAAATATCATACACTTAAAGAAGTTTTTCTATTTTCAAGGTTCTTTACTGAATTCATTTATTTATTAAAATAGAGATCTTAACATAAAAAGTGTACATTTTGTTCCTCAAAAAGTTCTCTTTTTTTTTTCCTTGCTATACTGCAGTAGTGGAATATTCGATACATCTCATCTGTCTCCATGGAAGTGATGTCAAAGTATAGTGCAGTCTAATTTTAAAAAAAGGAAAAATATAAAAAACCTCCCTTCCTAAACTTCAGCAGCTGAGCACTGAGGACCACCATAAGAGGGCAAAATGCTATAGGTTATTCTTCCCTTGCTATCTCTGGAAACGCAACAACATGTAAAATGTGTTATCTTTCCTATTAATGCAAAGTGAAAAGCAGTTTTGCATGCTGTCATATAGATCTGCAAAACCGGATTGTTTGATAGGGACAATGCCAATCAGAAGCATCAACCAAGTTATTATACAACACAGAAGTTATCTTGTATCTTAGAAAGCTGCATTAGATTGAATTGAAGGCATATTCATTGACCTGGAGGCCCTTTAGGAATTACATCATACCTAGAGAAACAGTGAGATCAAACATTATTTTCTACAGTCCATTTAAATTTCCAGCTACCACACACTTCAATGCTTTTTGTTCAAAGTCCAAACTTTATATAAAGTTTGATCTGCTTTTCCAGATTCCCTCAGTTTATGCTTTAACACACCTCTCTATTTCTGTATGCAGACAGACATGAAAGGAAATCATATTCCTGTAGTATTTCCACCTAACCCAGAAATTGCAACACCTAACTTTAAAACAGTTCTATTCCTACAGCATTTGCAGTTCCAAGACTCTCCCTTGCTACTTGCAACCAAACTTATGAATGTTTTCAGAATGGTTACTCTTCAAGGAAATCAACTTTCAGGTTCAAGAATGGTCCATCCCCACATGTTGGAAGTCAGTCCAAGGCAGGAGGCCCACGCAGATAAAAGAGGAGCTCCTAACTATACCTAAAAAAAGAAGCATGCAAGTAAGGGATGCAGGGCCAGGTCATCCAGGAGAAATACACAGACTCTGTCTGTGTGTACAAGGGTAGGACTGGGAAAGCTAATGCCCACCTGAAGTCAAATCTAGCAAGGGACATGAAAGGTAATAAGAAGGGCTTCAAAAGGGCCACCAACAGCAAAAAGAATCAGAGGTGATAAAAATGAGCCTGACACTGAATGAGCAGGAAACCTGGTGACAATGGACATGGGAAAAGACCAATGTACTTCATCTCAGTTTTCACTCGTAAAACTTGCCTTCAGGGATCCCAGACTCCTGAGATCATTGGAAGCATCTAGATTAAGAAAGAGATTCTTCCCACCAAGAGTAACAAGTTAGGGAACCTGGATATACAAAAGTCCATGGATTCTCCTAGGGGTGCACCCACGAGCACTGAGGGCACTGGGTAATGTCATTATAAGGCTGACAATAGAAATTGGGAGGAATGGCTGAGGCACCTGATAGGTGTGCTGCCATCCAAAGAGACCTCGAGAGGCAGCAGAAATGGGCAGAGAGGAACCCCATGAAGTTTGACAAAGAAATGCGAAGTTCTACCTCTGGGGATGAATAATGTCATGCACCAGTACACACTAGGGTTCAACCAGCTCTGCAGAAAAGGACATAGGAGTCCCAGTGAACAACATGCTGACTATGAGCCAGCAATATGCCCTCATGGCAAAGTGATTGCATCAGGAAGAGCACCACCAGCAGATTGAGAGAGGTGATCCTTTGCCTCTGCTCAGCATTGGTAAGAGTACATCAGGAATCTTGTGTCAAAGTCAGGATCCATCAGTACGAGACAGACATGTATTTACTGGAGTGACTCCAATGAAGGGTCATGCAGACTGGAGCATCTCTCATGAAAGAAATGCTTGAGAAAGCTTGAACTGTTCAGCATGTGGAAGAGAAAGCTCATGGGGATCTCAAGTTAGCACGTATAAAAAGGGAGAAATAAAGATGATGGAGTCAGGCTCAGGAATATTCAGTGTCAGGGCAAGAAGCAATGGGCACAAACTGAAATAAAACAAATTCTATTTAAACATCAGAAAAAACTTCTTTACTCTGAGGGTAGTCAAACACTGGAACAGACTGCCCACAGATGTTATGAAGTCTCCATCCTTGGAAATATTCAGAACCTGACTGTACACTGTCCTGAGCAACCTGCTTTAGCCAATCCGGAGTTGTGCATGACAGTTGGACTAGACAGTCTCCTGGGGTCTTTCCAAACACATTTATACTGTGATTCCAGAAAGGGTTGTCAATCATGTATTATAAATGCCTCAGAAATGAAAGCTAGGAACTTCAACTAACATTTGATTTAACACAACTGAAAATGCATTTCAGTGACCACACAAGACAGATGTCAACAGTGGACAATTAGTGCTTCTAAGACATTTTTTTTCAAAGGGGAAAAAAAATCTAGCACACTTGTCTGCCACTCAGAATCACATTAAGTGTATAAAGATCTGAATAACTAATAGAACTCATATAGTAATTATTTAGTGACTTAAATAGTCACTAAAAGTCATCAAGTGATAATGATTGTGCTACACAGGCTAATGTCTTTCAATATTTCGTAAATTATCTGGAATTATATAAAAATTATTCATTATCAGGTCTGTAGATCCACCAAAGTCTGCAGAATATTAACTAAAGCAGAGAAAGCCAGTGTGCAAAGTGATCTGAAAAGTAATTTAGTGAGTTTAAGTCCATTCTTGAAGCATATATCTTAATGCAGTCAAATGCATGGTAATGGATGCAGAAGCAAGCAATACCAGTCATCACTTGGCCAAAGGACTGTATTAAATAAAAATAAAACGGTGGCTTTTTCCATTATGACTCCTACGTAATCGTCAAACATCTGAACACAAGATCCCAGCTCAGCTTTGCCACACAAAAGGCTAGTATGAATGTATGTAAACAGAAGAGCAGAAAATATACTCTGCCTCTGTGTCGCTGATGAGAACTGCAATCAGTACCAAAAAAAAAAAAAAATCTCATTAATACACTTATTTCCACTATATGTTTCTTATTGCAGTTTAGCTGGTCTAATTACATTTCAAAGTACCATATTATTCCTTTCACCCTCTCCCTCAAAAAGAGGTCCTGCTAAAAGAAAGCATCCATACAGGGCTGGACATTGCTTTACACTGCACTGAGTTCAGCAGCATGCATATGGCTTGCAGTCCCTTCCCCCCTGGTATGTAGGGGCTCCAGGCATATATTAAGGTTCAACCCTCCACTCTAAAAATGAGTGGGGAGTAGGTGATCACTAAGAGTCATAGAACAAGGCTGGGTGAACAACAGATTTCTGCTTGAAAAATGAACATAAAAACCTTATCAAGCAAAAGGAAAAAAAGTCAGTTTGACAGTAGCAGATAGTAACACATTTGTATTCCCCTTAACAATAAGGAAAAGCAAACCTACTTTCGTTTTGGAGCAAAACAGAAGATTTGATTTTCTCTGACCAGAAACATTTTCTTTTTACCACAGGTGCTGCAAAAGCAGCACATGCAATGCAATGGAGAGCTGGAGTTAGGAACAAAACCAGGAAAACGGCTCGTTGTTTCTACAGAAACCCCAGGTTTACAACAGCCACTTCATTACATGTGTGAGCCTACTTAACCACTCCACCTGAGGAGATCTGAACTCACCAACTGCTCCTTGCAGAATGCCTGCAACACAAAGCACCTGGTAATTTTGCTGGGGTGCTCTGCAACTTCTCCTGTTTTAATTAATCCAATCAGAAATACTCACCTGCACAATGAAAGAAAAGCATTCTGTATCTTGAGGTCTGTAATGTTCAGAGCCAAAGAGCCTAGCAAAAGCATGCTTCCCTTAATATATAAGATCTGATTGTCTACAGCTCGCAAGTTCCTACACCACCCAACAATAATTCCCCAAAACCTCTTGAAAAGGAAGTATGTCCTTCCTTTCACAAAGAAAACTTAAGTAGCCTACTACCTAACACTCTGAGATTTCCTGTGGTATTATCACACAGTGGTAAGTTGTCATTCCCTCTAATTTTAGGAAAATAACACCTCAAAATAGATGTAGAGGCCATGGGACTTGTTTCCAACCAGCATGTCCCTTCTTAACTCAATGACACCCTACCCATTGTAGCTGTTTCCTAGCACTTTTCCTGAGCAAAATGGCTAGTTGAGTGACCACTAATTTATCTCCTACTGAATGCAGAAGAAAATGTCTACGTTTCTGCAGCACATGTTGATATATCAAGAACAATATCTTTCCCCAAAATTACTTCAAAATATTTCTCTTTCTCCACTACAGAAACATACAGCTCTGTAACATCATAGCACAGCACTGTTGTAATGAATTGTGGGTCTCTCCTGAACACCAAAATGCTGAGGTTTTCATTTTGCTCTGCCTGTATACACCATGCATATTTTCAGTTCTTTGAGCAAAAAAATGGTAGCAGGCAGCAAACTGAGTTTTGCTTTGTCCATCTGTAGCTGAAGTACACTGTCCATTTGTACCTATGATCCTCTTCAGGAGGAGCTTTACTATCTTCATAACCTGGTAGTGGCACACCTGTACCCACACTTTGCTGCAAAAGCTGATCTTCCAATAGGACCTACTATTAAAGTAGACAAGGGCTAGCCCAAATGGATTTGTTTTTATGGTGACCTTTCTACTGACAGCATGTTCAGGGACGGCTTTCTCAGAGGAGTAAAAGAACAGATGGGCATCCAAGGCTAAGAACTCTGTTCTTCTTACTGCGTGGGATCTTTTTTTCCCCTGAGCTCCCCAGATGGATTGTCCTGCTTTGTTTTCACCTGTAGTTCTACCACATTCTAAGACATTATTTAGACATAAATTCTTATGGCACAAGTCCTAATAGCATCAACATCACTCTTCAACTGAAGTCCCTTTAAAGCATGTTTGGGTCTTCCAGGGAATAGTGTTACATGAGATAGTGTACACTCTTCCTCAGTTCACTTCATCTTCGAGCTCCAGCTCTTTTCAAAGCCTCCTTTGCATCCCACAGCAAAGCATTTCTAGAGTTTTGCCCTAAGTCAAAAGGTTCTATATCCAGGTCTTAGTGCTCACCGCAGAACTAATTTTCTATCATTCCCAATTGTGAAATGCATTGGGTGCCAATGTTACCTAATACAGCAGTCTGAGAAAGCATATAAGTGTTTGTACACCTTCCGTTTCTCCCAGGACACTTGCCAAACCTTTATCACTGCATCAGGAATAACTTTTTTAAAAACCAAACATCAGGGATCAAGCACTACTTACTGGATATCCCCAACTTCAGCACTGAAAATACTTTCACATAGTTATTAAGGATATATGAGTTCAGAAAACATTCTATTGTGTGTGGATTTACTTCCCCACCCCCATAGAGACCAGCAACTGTACCCAACTCTAATGGATTACTTCCTCTAGGCCCTCCAGAGCAACAGGCATATCATACTCTGTTGCAGGACACAAGACATGAAAGAACTGAGTGAATTTCACTGGATCTGCATGCAAAAAAACTTTTCTTTTTTTTTTTTTTTTTACCTCAGGATGAAGCCCTCAAACATTTCTTCAAATTCTCTCATTCACCCAGCAATTAGAATCTCCTGGTGAAAAGGGTCTGCCGTTGCTTTATTATGGCAAACATCTTTTCATGTTGAGCCTTTTCCACATTTTCACGTTGGTTTTGTTCACCTGTACTTACCATATTCCTTTAGGATATTATATTCAGAAGCCTTTGTCCTGAAGTGTATCCACCTTCTTTTGGCCACCTCTCTCTTCTGGTTTAATACTTGTCCTTGGCCTCATCACAGCTTATGTGCTAGTTTTCGAATCAACTAAAATGAAAAAAAATCCCATTTTATATCAGATTAATATTATTATCCATTGCCTTTATCAGAAATTATCTTAATCTAGCAGTGGTGCTTATCATATTTGGATACATTTTGAGGTCTTGCAAGCTCTTGCAAAGTGATAAAATTCCATTACAAGCCTTGTCTCTTTCTGCAATCACATTCTTATTTTTATTTGTTTTCCAGAATGTGCCACATTATGATCATCTCTATGTGCTTTCTGGGGACACTTACATTTCTTATGTATGTTTTCTTGCATCCTTACAGTATTTTGGATCCTCCATCATGACTGCAGGGTCAGAGAACATCAGTGCTCAACATATATATATATATATATGCATATGTCTAAACCTGCTTTCTTCACAGTAGTTAGTTTTACTGGGCTACAGAGTAGCCTCTTTTTTGATACTTTGCTTTCACATATTGCACATAAACTGATCAAAAAGTAGGAAAATAGTGGGGAAAAAAAAAGGAGAATAAGGAGAGAGGGACATGCAAATAAATCTGATTTTTTTTTCATTTTCAAAATAGAAAACTCAGATACTTCATTCTTACAACATCCCCACCTCTTTTTTTCTTCCAAATGCTTTTTCTCATTTGATAATATTCTTTTTAATTTATGAAACTAGCATTGCACACTACAGTCACAATGATTGTACATGATGGATTTGCAAAGCGGCATAATGAGCTTCAGATTTGTCCTCTGTCCCTTTCACAATAGTGTGTAATATTCCATCTGATTTTTGACTGCCACTGAGCACTGCTCTCCTGTTTCCATAAGGCTATCTATTACTACTCAGAATGAGATTTAGGGTTGTAATAGTCAACTCACAAGCTATCCAACAATATGCAAAATTAGGACCATTTTCGTTTTCTTCCCCTTCAAGGGCATCATTATCTATTAGCCTACATTGAATTTAATCAGCTATTTTATCATAGCATTCTTGGATTGCTTTGCAACTCTCTATTATCAGTAGATGGTATCATCAGCTAACTTTGTTGCCACAGTATTCAATCTTTTTCTGATCATTTCTGATTATGCTAAAAAGCATATTCATATTGTAGCACAGGATAGTACACTTCATTGGCAAATTCCTTCTACTGTAACAACTAATGTTTCACCCATGCCCTCCTTTTCCCTAGTTTATAATCCGTTATTAACCTATGAGAACCTTCCCTGTTAACCCATGATTTCTTATAAGATTTTGGCGAGATGTCTACTGAATCCAGAGAACACCGACACATTTGATTTTATCTTTTGTTTGTTGTTTATTTTAAAAAACAAAAGATGAAGGCTCATCCCAAGTACATGTTTTCCACTTGTCCATGTAACACAGGCATTCTTCAGAAAAGTTTGTTCCAGCTTACCTGACAAAGAATTTACTAGATGTTTCCTGGAGATATTGTTTAAAACTGGCATCACGTTAGCCATTTTAGATACCAAGACAAATTTAAATGACTGGTCTTGGATCTCAGTCATTCAGCTGTTTCATCTCCAAGTCTCTTCAGAGCTGCTGAGTGAATGTCATCACTGTCTGGAAATTAATTGTTGTTCATTTGCTCAGAGACCTTATCCATCAATAACTACAGCTAAGAAAGATCCTCCAGTACTTTTCCTATCAAAAAGGATTACCATCTGGAAAACCTCACCAAATTCTTCTAGCATGTACTTATACATGTAAAAAAAAAAAAAAAAAACAAAACCCAAAGTTGTTTTTTTTCACCTATATTGTCTCCTCTTTCATATGTTGCTCACCTCTTGGACTTGCAGGTCTCCAGCAGGCTTACTTTTTGAACACACAGGGAAAAGTGATTCATTGCTCATATCTGTGCCTTTTGCAAATTATTTCTTCAATTCTTTCATGAACTCATTTTTTTCCTTTTTTTTCCCCTTCTTTTTTTGTTTGTTTTGGTATTTTGGTGGTCGTGGGTTTGTTTTTTTTTTTTAAACTGCCTTTCTGTTCTCATTTAGGTACAATCTCAACATTTTAAAGGTATTTTTCATGTTTTCAGAAACATTTACTCACAGCATGTTTACTCCTTTTCTTTACCCATAGCAACTTTCTTTTGGTATTTGAAGACTTCCCCCCTACAACACACACAAGAAATACACATTTGCTCTGAGTTGTCTGGGTTGTTGCTTTTTTTTAAATGACAACTGTTCCAACTGGAAAACTTTTACTTCTGCCTATATATTTAGCCTCTTTTTAATAAAACTCCTTGCCTTTAGTTTGTTATTTTATCTTGACAATTTTAAATTTAAACTTTGTTTTCCAAATAGCATGAGTCTTATTCCAGAATAATTTAATTTAAAAGTATTAAACACCCTAAACCAGCAACTTTGCTGGTTTCAGATTGTCTTTTTTTCTTTTTTCCTGCCCTTCCAAAGCCCTGCAGTTACAAAGTGAAACACTGCTTATACTTCCTTTCACATTTTCCACATGCTGCAGTACTATCACGAGCTCATTTACCCCATTCTTCCCACAAAGTAGCATTCTTTGACCATTTTATTTTTGGTATCAAGTCCTATTTGGAAATCAGGGCACAGAAATAGGATATAGGTTTGCTTCTTGCAGTCTCAGCTTAGCCCTGTGTACCCTGTATGTGTGCAGAAGTTACAGCTGGCTCTTGTGAGAGTATCTTCCAGAGCCCCAGTTAACCACAGTGGCTACCACTGTCCTCGTGAAACAGGTTCACAGCCTCACACCTTGGAGGGAAAAAATTTATTCAAGCCATGTAGATATCCAGCAAGCATCTACCAGAGGCCATCAAGTAAGGGAAGTACAACCTATCATTTTTTAACATCTAAATCTTTTTTTGCCAGTCAAATCTGGAAAATTTATTCCCCACTCCTTGACACCTTCAGGTCTACAAGAGCTCCATTCACCCGGCCCTATTGAATAGATTCTCTGTTGACTGCTATCTCCACCAGCTGCACTTGCCAGCTCAGTGCTTTCTACATGTCTCCATACTTATTGACAAATTAGTAGTTATTGGATTGAAGTGTTTCTGGAGGGCTATTGGCTGCAAAGGACAGAATAAATAATAATTTAGAAAAAAAGAAAACCAGCATCCGCAAATACAGAATGGCAAAGTGGCAGAAGCCCAAAACTCTAAGTTCCAGATGCCTGGGAAACAACTTATTTCAATTATTTTTAAGACTACCCTTGATTCTAGCACCTTAAGTTTCAAGATGGGTTTGAAGAATTGGAAGGGGTGCTGAAGTGATTTACAGTGATGGAAATCCTGCTTTACAGCAAATGCCAAAAAAAAAAACCCAACAACAAAAAAAAACCAAAAGCAACAAACCAAACCACTCATTCACGCATCCAAAAATATGATTAAAAGGTAAGCCAGTTACAGTCAGAGTACTTCTACTAAGATAAAGTTATTATTTAAAAAAAATTCCCTGTAATTAGTAAAATATTAAGTTCAGCAACTTTAGATTTTTTTAACTTTAGATAAAAAAGGGTTAAAAATCCACAAAGATGTCACTTAATCACAGAATCACCTGATCCAGGTACAGGCTCTCTGTATATCCAATGCGCTCTATAGGTTCAGAGCATGTGTAAGTTTTCACAAAAGCAGCGTCAAAAGGTGGGGGAACTTCTTTCCTACTCCACTCACATGCTGAAACTCAGAATATTGAGATTTAAAGGACTAAGCTCCTGGGATACACTGATATTGACCTGTCTCTAGCTGAAATTCGTGCTACCGCTTGTGGCCCTTTTGATCCCAACAATTCAGCCAGCATTCAATCTACTTACCCAGTCTGCATCCAAACTGTGCTCACAGCAACCAGGAGGCCCTTCTCCTTGTGATTTCGAGAAGACCGTCCCACCTCTCTGGACTTGGAGGTTCTTAATGAAACTGTTCTCTCCTTTCATAAAGCACATTTGCATTGTGCAAAACTAAACATTTGGAATTGCAGCACTTCTCAGAGTAGTCAAAGTCTTTATTTAATTCTAGAGTGCAGTCAATATATTTTTAAATATACCCTTGATATTTTTCATTATAAATGAATATTTCTATATAACACAGAACAAAAGAAATGGCCAGGTAGTCATATATGTATTAAACAAAATTCTCATGAGGCAACAGAGGCAAATTGTGATCTTGTCACTGCCTCATTTGATAGTACAATGGCATGCACAGTGTGCAATATCATTACCAAGAAACATTATGAAGCTTCAAGGCACGAGTAATGTATGGGACTATAATTATGTCAGCTTTGAGAACAGCAAGTATTCTGGGTTCAGTTCAGCATTCCCTAATTCAATAAACAACATTTTTCTTAAAAGAGTGCATGTTAGAGTGCCCAGATCTTCCGGTCACAACTCCAAGACAGGGTAATGGCAATTAGACTTCAAAAAGGATGATGCTAATCCCTGAAGCATACTAGGATAAGGATACAAAAAAATGAAATAGTGGAATCTTCCATATTCTTCAACCAGATACCTAGAAAATACACATATAATGGGTTCATAAACACTCAGAATTCAATTGATGTTAGAGCCAACATGTCTTTTAGGACAAAAGGGAATGAATAAACATCTCTACAAAACCTTCAGCTGCATGCTGCAATAAGAGATGAAAAGCATTGCTAGCTAAGGGTAGCTGTCCATAGAAGAAATAGAAGAGAACACAAAGGACTAGATTAATTTGTGAATATGAAACAGAACTGAGAAGGATGTTTGATACCCTAGAAAATTAAAGTACAAAGTAAGGGTAGCAAGAAGGAAGAGAATGGATGCTAGCTCTTAAATAAGACAAGAATACCAGGCATTGGAAACTGAAGAGAACCAAGTCAGTACACAGAAACGCTGAAAGAAAACAGAAGTCCCCTATAGAATTAGAAATGACGCATAGAAGAAAGGGCTAGAGATTCACAGCACCACATGGAGATGCAGGTCTGTGCAACCACAGCCTCCTTGTTATTGTTAGTCTGGCCATGGAAGGGGATTAAAGAACCAAAACGATATCATGTCTGTTAGGTACAACTGGCAGGTGGATCTGCAACAGAGAAGCATCACAAGGAACCTAGAAAACAATTTTAAACCCGCCCCCCACGCCCCCCAAACTGGTACTGTACATTTCCCACTTAATAAATAAATAAATATCAAATACTAACTGCTTCAAAGAATTCTTGCAAACAAGGAGATACTTGTATGAACTTCATGTAAATCAAGTCCCCAGAGAAGGAATAAAAAGCCTAATAGGAATATAAACCAAACAATAACTAAATGATGAGTTGTATAAGGAAGCTTCTATGTTTGATTGTTGAGGTGCATTTATTGAAAGAAGTCATTTTTCAAGAGATAAATTTGACTTGAATGCCCAAGGGAATAGCTACCTGGGATCAAAGCCGACACAACTGGTAAGTTCTAAAGTGAGAAATGATTGATCCCCAAACACTGGTGAAAAGGCAGAATACAGGGTAGATGAGAATTCAGACATGGATTTAAAAAAAAAAAAAAAAAAGTGTGGAGGCAGGATAACATATGGTAAATAAAAAGAATTAAGACTGTGAACAGCAGTCAGGTAACAGGAGATGACATGCCTGAGTCTGTTCTATATAAGCAACAGAGTAAGAAAAAACTCTAATGCCTAAACAACTCTCAGGAGCTTTCTTGACAGAATGGAAGATCTTGAAATACATTTATAGGATGTGAAAATGAATGCCAAGAAGAAAACAAGCTCGATAACATAGTATTCAGAAGTGACGTATAGATACAGAAGGACAGATACCATTCAGGAAAAAGATTAGTGCAGTGTGATATGCAAGGCATTATGAAAGAAATCATGTTTTTTTATAAAAGTCCATTCTTTAAAACATAAAGAGTTTCTGGTAGAATCGAGGTGAAAGCTCATAAGAGATCCGTGGTCAGATATAAACATGGATGAAGATCACTGTAACATCATTGGAAAGAGAAATACTATTAGCTATTGTGACAATATCTATCGTGACAAGAGACAAACATCCTGATAAAGATCAGAACTGATGATAGACAGTAATAACAGCTAATGATATGGGTACAGGCAATCCACTGTTGGATATTACAGCCAGCCAACCTGCGTAACAAATAGCCACAGCTAACAAAAATTTGCATTATTTAAATTTGATTTTGTCATGTAATGAAGATTCAAATAGTTTATCATTGAAAGCTGAGTTAGCACAAATTAAATCAAAGGACTAAAATAACAGTTTCATAACTCAATTAACTACTTCAAAAGGGTAAACTTCAGTAAACCTAGGGAGCTCTTCAGGGAACTCATATGAACAGAGGAAATTGAAGACTGGAATGTCTTTATGTGGAAGATATGATAACTAGGAAACTGTATTCCAGACATCTGGCGGGGACTGTAGATGTGATTAGGAACCATCATAAAGTAGGCTACTAGCTACAAGCAAAGAGCCAGAAAGCGTAGCAAGGGTTATCAGGGTCACCTAACCTCAACAAGAGCATGGAAATTGAATAATTTGCCAAGTTTTTTCCTGGCAGAGTTTAGGAAAGCAAAGGGGAGGTGAGGGGGAACAAACAAGGAAAAAAAAAAACCTCCTGATTTGGTGAGTTTAAACAAAGATCAACAGACCAATAACAGAGTCTAAATTGAGCCAGAATCCAAACTAGTATTTTGCATGTTTTCCAACAGATTTTGATGACTGATGACTATTAAAATCAGCACAGATAACAACAGGAATACAGAACAGAAGTTATCATAAATGAGACAGAAGAACAAAAATTCAAACCACTACATACTTTTAACTGAGAAAGAGCAAAACATCTTCACAGAAATACCAGCAAATACGAGAAGGAAACTGCAACCTCCCCACCTCATTCCCTCAGAGGACAATATTGTTGATGGTATACAAGGACAGGTTGAAAAAAGCCCCAAGAGGCTGAGCTTTGACTTCTAAGGCTACACAGTTTCTTACGTCCTTGCCTTTGCATGAAGACAGTTCCATCAGTTTTTTTTGCCATTCCATAAACTCAAAGAGGAATGGAATGCACCAGCCCACACTAGCTATGGCATTCTAACACCACACAGAAATAAGGGTGTGCAAATTCTGGGGGTCTTAAGGATTCAGCAACTTTTCTAAAACACTTTTCACTCAATATATGTTTTTATCTATGTATGCTTCAAACCTAACTCATATTGTTGAGAAATAAATTCACTGCAATCTGCACTTGTCACTTGGCAGTAGCCTTCAGGCAGCTCTTTAAAGCAGCACACCTCTACCAACGAGCACAATACATAAAAGAACCACAGGTCTGAAACCATCAACAAGAGTATGCCTTAGCCTAATGACAGGACAAACTGAGGACATCTTCAAGAATTTCAGTAGGCCACATTCCCCGAATACTCCATTCTACCTGTAGTGGCATTCAGAAATACACTCAAGACACAATTAACCAGAGGCTTAAGCAGCAGAAGAAAGCATAGAAATTTCCTCAGGGATGAGAGCAGCTTCCAAAGGACAGAGTGAGATGGGAAAATTCTCCTCTATACACTTCATAAGAGCTCAGCAGACAGATCCACTCTTAGGAAGCCTTTAAGCTCAGGACATCTGGCTTCCAACCTTTCAGGTAGATCCTGGAACTGGTTTGTCACAAAAAATAAGAAAATTTAAGCTAACCTTGATATTTTTATCCAAATGGCAATTACACATCCACGTTGTAATGTTGATGTTGGCAAGCTTTTCAGTGCAGACAGTGAACAGGCTGTGTCACAGCAGGGACCTCATTTCAGATGAAGTGGATCTGTAAGTACTTCTTTGGCATATGGGAATGGCAATTTATACAATTTTGAGTATTTCTTCTAAAATGTAAGCTATTTCACTTTCTCCTTTGCTGCAGAACTCAAACCAGACTTGGCACTCCCTTGCAAGCCTGGAAATCTGTGCTAAGGATTAATGAAGTGGGTATCTTGGTGAATTCTGGTTTATAACAGAGGTCTTAATTAGGGGCATTAACTAGCCTGTAAACAAAATTTCAACTGCTTGTGTATACAGCCTATGTAATGAGCTCAGATTTCATGCCTTATTACACAAATAACACTTTTATTATGATAAAACAGTATAATAATACTTCTTTTGAAAAGCATACCTACATACTTACATAATGAGGCAATTGAAGCCACAGGCAAGAAAATACCCAAATAAATGCTTTGTAAAATACCATGTTGCCAAATACCATCACTTTTCCTGGCTTGGAAAATGATTCCAGTAAATTCACACATCGCTTCTTTCCATTTTAATCCCATTCAAAGCATTATGAACAGAAGTTGCTGACGCCCATGATTGCTCACAAAATTCTTTTGAGTAAACACTTCCCGAAAGTATAAAAATTTATTTAATGTATGAAAGTATAAATGTATTTATTTGTATCTTGGGTTATATACAGATAATATCATTCTGTTTTAGTAGAATTTAACAAACTTCATTTTCTTATTAAATCCTAATCAGTTTTGTAATATGCAAGACAATGGAGTAGTCCCCAAGAACCTGGTATTGCACTATTTCATTTGGATATATTCCCAGTGAATATCCCTGAACCCATCAGGGATTTTTTGATTATGTAAAGAGTGCTGGTTATGATGCAATGATACGATATCATGGAACATTCACTAAAATATGCTTCTGTCTTCATTCTCTGGAACGGAGCTCTTTAATTTTATATTGCAATGTGACCTGTGCTAAACAAATCCTGTTACTCCGTAGCTCCTCATTCTTACCCTGTACTAGATCTTCAAATTCTCACAAAATCTGCTAAGTACCTCCAATATTTATGAAATGTTTCTTTAATTAGTATTTTTCACAAAGTAGTCCACAGGAAGCTTTAAATTTCAACAGATGCAATATATGGCAGGGAAAGATTGTCACGCATTTGATTTTTATGTATGATGAATATGTTACAAATCACTTAGAATGAATTTTTGGTTTAGATCGTGACGCTGCCAAGAAGACAAAACTAAATAAAATAAGCACAGTCAGTCAGTAATAAATATTTGAGCTATATTTTCTCCTTAAAGAGAGAATACCTATTTCTGCAGTCTGTTTTTAGAGACTTTTATATCTGCATCCTCAGTTAGAATAACGCAGAAAGTACCTTTTTGGATCTCATTTAGAGAGATCACTCCAGCCCTGGATTCAGAAACTGAGGGTGACCTGCTGACAAGTGGGAAGTCCTGCATACCTCCCTTGTCCTCAGCCACTCATCCATACAATCAGAGAATCATTTAGGTTGGAAAAGACTTTTAAGGTCCAACCATTAACCTAGCACTGCCCACCTTGTTCAAGTGCTAACACAGCTGTAATATGAGTCAGGTCCAGATCTGACCCCACCTATTTTAATTCCCAGGTTATTTTTCCCTCAACCCACTGCACAGATTCTGCTCACAGTACTGCTACATGAGAACTTTTCCCAGTGGTAGGGATGGGACAGAAATGTATGCAAAAGAAGGCAAAGGTGGAAGATACAAAACTACATCTAGCATCAGCAACGTGTACTTCAGTCGTCTAACAGTGATTATAGACACCTTTTACAACCACACCAGTAATTACGGTATTAACATTTATCTATTTTGTCTTTAGTTCAAGCAATCAAAAAGAAGTTACCAGATTCTTACCACACACAAAGGAGTTTCTCATTGCCAAAGACAAAAAAAAAAAAAAAAAAAAAAAATAAAAAAAAATAAAGGGACTTATCTCAAAGCACAAGGAGACATACAGTAACTGCAGACTACAGTGGGATGTGCTGGACCCATACGTAGCCTATCCTCCACCACTCTGCAGGTAATAGAACTATCTTCCTGACTTGTGTGTGCAACTACAGAACTACAGCCTGCTGACCAATCAAACCAGCTCCAGGTGCTGAACCCATTGGCACCAGAGCAGAGACACACAGAAGCGACTTTCCAAGTATGCATGTGCACACACATACATATGCATACATCCATCACAAGATAACAGTTGTAGAATATATAACTACTGTATTTCAACAGTATCTCTGTATTTTCCGTACATGTGTATTTAAGGAATGAATTCTCTTTATCAACACAATTTTATTATACAAAAGGATCTTTGGTGCAGCATATAATATATATCTATACAACATCTCTGCACAGTGGTCTTTAGATCACATATATATATATACTTGTATATAATTGTATACTTTATATACACACACACACACTCTCTGTATTTTTCTCCCAAGTGTTACCCAAACATCCCAAAATTTAGCAGAGAATAAAGATCTTGCCTAAAACTTTTAAGACTCCAGTACAGTACAATTCTGTTGTGAAAAAAAAAAAATATATAGCTCTCCTGTGTTTCTCACTCTCCTAGTAACTTAACCGATGATCATTTCAAACCCTGTTAACCAAAGTGGAGTCTTACAACCATTAGACAGCCATTAGGGACTGGTTTCAGTGGAGGTTTTAACCTTGAAAGGTACTAATAAAAGAACCCAATGTGGCATTTGGACAACAAGGATTCTGGTTTTATATTAAATTATTAATTTTTTAATGAATGATCCTGAGGACAGAGTACTTTGGGCATGAGCATGTCAACTGGTTATGCAATATCTGCTTAAAATACCTTTGAGATAATTATGCATTACATTTTTAGGAATGTGGTTGGTCCTTTGAACCAATGGCAGCATCTCTGAAGTTCTTTCCACACATTAGGCTCAAGGAATAAGCAGCCTGATAAAAATCTGCGGTGGGTTGACGCTGCCTGGATGCCACATGCTCCCCAAAGCCACTCTGCCGCTTCCATCCTCAGCTGGACAGGGGAGCAACAATGTAACAAAAGGCTCATGGGTAGAGATAAGGGCAGGGAGAGATCACTCAGCAATTATCATCATGGGCAAAACAGATTCAACTTGGGGAAACTAGTTAATTTATTACCAACCAAATCAGATTAGGATAACAAGAAATAAAACCAGATCTTAAAAAGACCTTCCCTAGCCCCCCCCCCCCCCCCCCCTTCCTCCCAGGCTTAACTTCATGAGTTCTCTACCTCCTCCCCTCCAGTGGTACAGGGGGATGGGGAATGGGGTTTGGGGTCAGTTCATTCGCACGTTCTCTGCTGCTCCTTCCTCGTAAGGGGATGACTCCTCACACTCTTCCTCCTGCTCCTACCACAGGAGACAGTTCTCCGCAAACTTCTCCAACATGAGTCTTTCCCACAGGCTGCAGTTCTCCATGAACTGCTCCAGAGTGAGTCCCTTCCGTCAGTGCTGTCCTTCAGGAACAGACTACTCCAGTGAGGGTCTCACTCAAGGTCGCAGCCTCCTTTGAACTTCCCCCTGCTATGGTGTGGGGTCATCCATAGACTGCAGCTTGCCCCACCACAGTCTGCACCATGGGCTTTAGAGGCATTTCTTCTCTGGCGCCTGGAGCACCTCCTCTCCTTCTGTGCTGACCCTAGTGACCACAGAGCTGTTTCATATGTTCTCACTCCTTTCTCTGGCTGCAATTGCTGTTGCAAATTTTTCCCCTCTTCTTAACTGTTATCCCAGAGGCACTATCACTGTCGTCAACAGGCTCAGCCTTGGCCAGCAGTGGGTCCTTCTTGGAGCTTGCTGGCACTGGCCTACAGGATACAGGGGCAGCGTCCAGCAGCTTCTCACAGAAGCAACACCTGTGGCCCTTCTGCTACCAAAACCTTGCCACGTGAACCCAATATAAAAGCACATAACACATTTCAGTCCACACGTACTCAAAGAAAGCTATTAATTAATCACAATTCATATGAGCTACTGGTATCTCTTTGCAGGGTATAGACAGAAGTCTGGCGGTTTTGAATCCATGAAATAGCCTCATAAGCACCTTTCCATTGTGCCAATAAGCACAATAGTCACTAATAGTTCCTAGTCCTCATAAAAATTATTTAAATAATAAGCTTTAAATATTTTTGTTTTATTTTATCAAGAAGTCTCTGATCATGCAAAGTATCTTCCTTTTATTCTTTTAAACATGTCATCTGGTATCTAAGACTTTTCCATTTCTTTCAGCCTTTACATACATTGTAATAAATACTTGCCCACCACTTATGGTCAAACCCACATTAGTTTTCAGACTGCCATCTCAGGCACTCTGGCATTACATATCTTGGCTCAGCCTGGGCGCTGGATAGCTTTCAATTGAGTTTTATAACTTGAGTTTTGTGCTGCCATAGGCACGCTCATCAGTCACTTAAAGCAATCAGATACGATCTGTGTCTACATAACCCTCAACTATACTCTTTCAATGAATATATGTGTACACTTACTATAAGTAAGCCATAAAAAGCAAACTTATCACCCTCCCTCCAGCTTCAAGAAAAGCCTGGCAATCAACTTTTCCCCTCTGTCTATTGTGGCTCAGACTTCAGCAGTGCCATGTCTCTGTCTGATCATGACATCAGCACTCTGCAGATTTTCCAGCTGATCAGGGTCTGACCACCAGAAGTGCTGACATTAAGGAGTCAAAAGTAGACAGTGACTTAGTCACAGGATCATGTGACTAACAATTATTTAGGTTGGAAAAGACCCTTAAGATTATTGAGTCCAACTATTAAGCTAGCACTGCCAAGTCCACCACTAAACCATGTCACTAACAGCCACATCTACATGTCTTTTAAATACCTCCAGGGAAGCTGATGACAAAAGCAAATTATAAAATTCCTCATACTCCTAAAAAGTGAAAACACTCCTTAGATTTAGCTAGCATTCAGTGGCGCATTTACTTCTCTTTTCATAAAGCTCAGATTTTCTGTATAAGCCATTGATCTTGTTAGCTTTGTTTGTTTCAAGACCATCCAAGCCCACGCATGCACGAATCCGTTTTGAAACCCAAGGAGGCCCCCACAGCTGGTTTTAACCATGTCAGTGCCAAGTCACATTCAAATGGATTTCTTTCTCCATGCACAAAAGCAGCTATTTTTAAAAACTGTAAAACTGCACACATCTGGGAGTGCTTACAGTACTTGTAATCCCTATATAGTACACGTTGTCATCACTACTAGAAAATCTCTGTTCTTTGACCATAAGCCCAAAGAACACGACTCTTTTTGGAGCATCTCTGCTTTATGTGGGCTTAATTTCAGATTTGTGGCCATACGCTTATCACAGATTATTAGTAATGTTTCCGTTCTGGAAGTTTCTATCCACAATACAAAGTCATCGTACTATACTATCGAGACATGTGTGCCATACTGTATTCTTCATTATCCTACTTCTTTCAGCTCTTGCTGAAGAGACAAACGAATGGGAGTCAGGGATAGTGAACACCCATGCTTCTTGATATATTTCTTCAATAGCCTCCAAAAGCTCTTTCTTCTCTGATGGGGGTACTTGGTCAGATAGCTACCAAATGGTTCAGTATTCTTCAGGAAACAGCTTGTGCTACCGCCGCCCATTACATCTGTCTTGGTTTTTTTGTTCCTTTAAATATTACCAATGTCACGGAACAAGAGTTTCTCATCCCCCTTCATGCTTTTTTCTTAGTCCCACTTCTATCAGATCCATGGTTTCGTGCTATGTAGCAACTCACTCCTTTGTTATTTGCTGTTTGCAAGTTATTTGGCAAAACCATTAGGGAACTGTTTCTATTTCAAGAAACTATACTAATTTCACCCATTAAGAAAGTTTCAAGACAAGACTGAACAAATCCCTCCTCTTCGCTGAGCTCCCAATACTTTACACCTAGCTGCCATTAAGATTTCTATCCCTGGAGCCAGGAAACTTTGGTCACTGAAAAACAACTGTGAAGGCATATTGTTTTCATGCAATTTGCTCACTTAAGCCAAATCTGCATAAGCAACTTCCATGGACAAAATTTTAGGATGTCTTCCCTGCCACTTATTAAGCATATTTGAATCCAAACCAACTATTATGTCATCACTTATTTTTACTTTCCAGCTTTCTTCTTCAAATTTCAGAGACCAAATCTGCAGGCTCAGTTACCTCAGCCTTGGATAAAAGTATGTTTATCAACCACAGCTTAATCAATTTCAATCAGTTAGAAGGACTCCCATTGCATCAGCAAGGGCCAGCTGCTTCCTAAAGAAAGGCAAGCCCTAAGCTGAGGCTGTCCCAGTGCAGGCACTACCCTCATTAACCAGGGCACAGTCACAGAAAATCTGAGCACAGCACACAGAGAAAGGTACTTACTGGGAGCAGGGCCTTCTGGCAGTCCCAGACAAGGCAAAGCAACGAACCAGGTCTGGAGTCCATGTTGGCAGTCCAGCCAGGAGCAAAAGGCAACAGGACTGGAGACAAGGCTACAACGCAAGTCCAGAGAGCAATCCAGAGAGCAGACAAGACAAAAGACAACAAAGTACATCTAATGGCATCTAACCAGAAGTGAAGCTACCTACAACACAGGTCTGAAATCTGTCCAAGAGTTAGAAGTACACCTACCCAATAACTTGAGGCAAACCTGAAGTCCTAAAGACCAGCTGAAATTGGGCTTCTGGGTCCACAGGCAGGAAGGGTGTGGGAAGTGGCCCAGGTGAGGCTGGTAAAAGTTATTAAGGCCTACTGGTGCTCTAAGAGCCCTGATTATTTGGTGGTTTCTATTTATTTCCTACATATTTACTCTTTGGATTTAATTTTTATAACATCCATTAGTGTTCTTCCTTGCCCAGAGTCAACATCCCAGTGCACTTCACAGCCAAACCCGTGTAATTGCTCTCCAGCAGCCCAAACTAGAACTAAAATTTTAAGGTCACTCTCGCAGTTTTATTTGCTGCTTCTATTTTATACCCTTCCATTTCCCCAACAACTGAATGACTTTCATACCTTGTTGCTACAAGGTCTGCTCAAATGTACGGGTATGTTTATGTGTCTAGGTAATTTTTTTGGTTTATTTTGTTTTGCATAGAAAAAAAACAAACAAACAAACAAACAAAAAAAAACCAAACCAGAAAAACCAACCAAACAAACCAAACAACCAAATTTGGAACATTTGCCTTAATTTTTTATTACTGCTAAAATATTGGCAATAGCTCTTGGATATGCTTTTCTTGGCCATGGTTTGGAAGGGCACCTCATAGACCTTCACAAGATCTGCATATTAAAGGTTGTGATCTGCCATGCAAGCAGAGCTTGGCTGGGCAAGCTGTTTACCAGAAAAAAAATCAATTCCTCCACCTCTGGTCTTTACATTCATTTATTTTGACCATTTTGGAAAACAGGACATGGAGACAAATGAGCAATTATGGTTTTCTTATAGGCTGCAAAACCAGTAACACACATGTTGCAAATGTCTGTTCTAAATCAGGCACAGTACGTGCCCTGTCCCACACCCTAACTAGTTTCTTCTAAGGCATGCAGCTAGCTCCTTCACTTGCTTCGTGGTATGATTCAGTTGCTCTCCAAGTTCAGACTGAAGCTCCCTTCTGGTAAGTGGCAGTACATTTACCATTTACAACAATGATTTCTACCAGTTTGGTCCTGTGGGAATACAGATCACCACTTTGCTCCTGAGAAACTGGATCTCATTTCAAGCACTTGAGTAGAGCCTTTTTACTAAGAAGTTGTCTGACATTTACCTCCAGGCTGGCTCTATTACAAGCCACAGGTGACAGGCTCACAATACCTTTGTTTAATTAGGAATAAATATATGAAGTAAAATGGCATGAATTAATTTCTTTATCACAGGCCCAAGTCTCTTACAGACCTTTGCTGTAAACATTTACACCAAACCAGTGCTCCCCTTTAAATTTATGACATTGGCCCAACTTCTCTTTCACCTCTTTGTGTCACTCTTCATCAATTCAGCAAGCTTCATGTATCCTGGTTACCTTCTCGAAAGTGCCTTTGACTTGAACTTCAGTCTCAGATTTAGATGAACCACTGCATAAGAATTTCAGCTGTTCCTTACATGTCTCTTACATTCACGTTTGCAAACAAAAACATCAGTAAAGTTCAACCCGACTCACTACAACAATTTAGCAATAAAGACAGTAATCCCATAACTTATGTCACATAGCTGTGAATCTGCTCATACAGCATAGCCTAACACTTTAATATCATTTTCCAGAGATGATGCTCATAGTACACTACACTCCAAAGTGAAAGGCTGAGCTGTGCATGCATCTCCTGGTGTCACTATCCCAGGAAACTCATACCTTTATAATGTTGTTTTCCCAGAGGTCTCAGAACCCGCACATCATCTTCCTTCCACACAGACTTCCAATAAAAGTCCATTAAAAAAAAAAGGACCTCTCATATCTTTTCAAAACCACCATTAGTACTGTTTAGCTGACATAATTTTACGCCCAAGATTTCTTTTCTCATGGATTTCTTTACTCTCACGAAGACTACCACGGTTTCTTACATCAGTAAAACCAGGAGATGCTTGTCTAAAGGGATAGCCTAGCAGGAACGGATGTAAAAAGAAGTGGTCAAGGATGAAAGTCTTTGGATCTGCTCCACCTGCAACTCCAATACTGGACCGAGGTCCATGGGGCTGAGGGGCTGTGCTCACCCTAGGAGCAGGCATGACCCCGGGGCAGGTCCGGGCTGCCTTCACCTCACTTTTGCCAGCCCAGAATCCCCCTCCTTCAGCCCTCACTTCCCCAGTGCTTCGTGGGGGCGGGGGGGAGGAGGGAGTGGCTACAGGGTTACCGCGCCCTCCTCTCCTTCCCGTCTCCGCACCCTTCCGCGCAGCCCTCCGCTTACCCCGGGCACAGCCGCGAGCAAGCGGTGCACCAGGAACGCTCACAGCCCCCTTCCAGTCCCCGCCGCGGCCAGCGGAGGGAGCTCTCGACGCTTCTCGCTATAGGGGCCGCGGAGGAGCGCTGGCCGGGGGAGGCAGTGGGTATCCCCCGCTTGCTGCCGCAGACACCGGCTCCTCCCGCCGGCCAAGCCAAGCAGCCGCCGCAGCCGCAGAGATGGGGCCGAGGGAAGCTCCGCTCTGGGAAGAGGGGCTCGGAGGCAGCTGCCTGAGGGGCAGAAGCTGCTGTCTCCACCTGGGCTGCTCGGCACACAGGAGGTCCAGAGCAGCGTCCGCGGTATCGGGATAAGGCTTTTTCCTTGTTTTTTCCTTCCCGCCACCCCCCGCCCCTTTTTTTTTAAACAAAAATCCCCCTGTAGTTTATTGGGTAATTTTAAAGGCATATGATTTAAATCAATATAAAATTCAAATACTTTTGTGCCACCTGTTGGATTTTACCACTAATTGCATGTAACTGAAAGCACACTTGTATATTCAAGCTGCGAAGTATTTCCCATAAAGTTACTAGGTGCCCTTATGAAAATACTACTTTGTTTTGCTGATCAGAAGTATTTTCTCCCTGGGTAGGCAGATAGCACTGGTTTTTTCCCCATAAATAATCTATAAATTACAGGGAACATTCAGTCAAGGCACAGTGTGATGCAGGGCTGGAATAAGAGTTTTTGTGATAATACAATAATTATTTGAAAGGGTTATTAATGGAGAAACACGAGTTCAAAGTGGAGGTGGAAATGACTTGGTTCTAGGCACATGAAACCATAAATGCACCTGACAGCATTTGTGGTCCAGGAGAGGGGGGAGTACAGAAGGCCTGTGAATGCACAAACATGCACCAACACTGCAGCTCAGACTATCAATCATGGGCAGTCATACAATACAAAGCATGCCAAATGTTATACAGTTGAGACTCTCAAAAAACAATTTGGTTCCACCCTTCTCCAATAACTGTCAAGGCATAATGTCAGGACACATTTTATTGTATAAGAATAACCTGATTTTATTCCACATTACAGTGGTGAGATCTGTTTATTATATAGTGATACAATTTTTAAATGCCCAGGTATAAATGAGCTGCAAATAAAACCATATTCTTATAAGAATATGAAAATTAACCAACAATTTAATCTGGATTTCATGAGAAATAACCTGTGAGTTACCAGCTGTCTTGCTTTTTATTCCTTCTCTATGTATAATCAACCTCACTGTTCTTTGAGATCAGGAGGTGTAGCAGCATGTACAGAAATGCAAGTGCATAGGAAAGGAGTGGCCCATTCTTTCTTCTTCTCAGCTGTAACTGCTAAACTGTATGTGAGAGGTCTCCACAATGTCACTTTCATACAGTGACAGGTGAAAGGCCCATCCCTGCTTATGAAATGCTGGGTGAGCGCCCTCCCTTCAAGGGGTGTAAAAGGACATCAAATCCTAGAAGCATTCTTCCATAGCAACAACACAAATAACTGAACCCCAAAAATTGCTTAATTTGAATCCATTTACATCTTCTTGCATTATTTTCCTAGAGTGAAACAGAAAGTGCATAGTATCAGGAATGTTTTCAGTTTTGCATACAAGCACAGGCATTTTTTGGTCCATGTGTTTCCACAATGTATTCTACTTCTATTTTAAAATGCAAAAGTTTAAAAGAATGTGCGGTATTAATAAAAACATACGCATTTTCTAAACTCTGTGCTTTTTAACCCAAATCTGGCAGCACACTTAGATATAAAATTAAACAACAAAATTAATAAACCTTGTCAGGTAAATAGCATGTACAATGCAGCATTTCAGTGCTGACATCTGTCAATCTGATTTGCAGAAGGCTTTAGTAGTAAATTTGCATTGAGTCCTCTGTTAGCAAACCGCATATTTAAACTGACTCCATTGACCCCAATTTTACCTACTTTGGATTTTGTGATAAACCTACTTGAAAATATTTCCTGGTTTTATGAGGACAATTTTCCAGTGTTTGACAAGTCATAAATGGCCGCAAAATGTTCAAGATGACAGAAAAAACACACCAAGTAAAATTAAAGTGTTTATACACCAGTATTTTGCTCTTGGCAAGTGCATAAGTGACTTCACAAGATGCACGTCAGTGCACATTACATATTACACATTGTCTTTTTAGACCAGTCTGTAGGCAACATAAGCATGTCCCAGGGCACCAACACAATGGCTGAGGTTTTGTTCAGTTTCTAAAGACTCATAAATATCATTTCAGGCTTTAGTTCCTAATGTGGTAAAAAAAATATGTCTTGAGCTAAACCAAATCCCATTTATTTGAAAAGTGCACAACTGACTTCTCTGCTTTCATTCCCATCAACTTCCCTCTCATGTGGATTATATTATTTGTTGTAAATTTATTGCTACATATTTAAATAACCCAAGAAGCAGGGAAGAGAGTCTGACACATCTGAGATCTTTCCTTCAGGAGAAAAAAAAATAAAGCAGTTTCCATTTAGCCAGTACTTCTTGTACTTTTAAAAACAACTGGAAATAAGTTGATGGACTTACATATAAATCTATGCAGGGGAACTTAAAATTTAAGGAGCCTTTCTTAGAGTGAAAGAGTCAGTAGAAATTTAGTCATTGTAAGCCAAAATCCAAAGAGGAGTACACCCATTAAAGAGGAAACTGTTTTTTCTAATAGTCTTTCTTAGCAAACCTGGGTAGATTTCTTTCATGCAGCCAAGATTAGGAGAAAAAATTTTGGCTTGGTATTAATACCAATCCTTTCTTAAACATGGGAAGAACTATAAAAGATCTAAAAGGAGCACCTCACAATAATATCAGAGACCTGCAGAAGTAATGACGTATATGATGCCTCAGCTGCATGATGTCACGAGGAACATAAATACAAACATTCACTGTAAAGGCAGTTGGTTCTCTACCCATGAGGGAGGGAGGAATCATAGAATCATAGAATAGTTAGGGTTGGAAAGGACCTTAAGGGTTGGAAAGGACCTTAAGATCCTCTAGTTCCAAGCCCCCTGCCATGGGCAGGGACACCTCCCACTAAACCATGCCACCCAGGGCTATGTCCAGCCTGGCCTTGAACACTGCCAGCGATGGAGCATTCACAACTTCCCTGGGCAACACATTCCAGTGTCTCACCACTCTCACAGTAAAGAATTTCTTCTTCATAAGGAAGACCTTCATGTGCTGGCTCCGCAGTTTGCAATTGAACTGCAGAGTGAGGTAGCCCTTTCCAGTGAGACATGCCTGGAAGCAAGCCAAGAGAAGGAATTCCTGCATGGAAAGACAAAAAGGGAGGGGGAAAAAAAAAAGGAAAGAGAACCATATTGCTTAATCTAGGAAGCCATCTTAGCTACAAAATATTGCCCTTAACCTTTTCTTCATGGCAAAGAGTTTAATGTTACCTGGGTTGTGACTTCCATTAGGAGTCATCCTTTTCAGTTCTTCCAAGATTTTCATTGCTGTGCTATGACTTCTCAGCTCATAACATAATTTATTTTTATGCCTTTATTTTACAGGCCACACAGAATGGAGTCAAGCTCCTTTTTTCCATTCTGCATTTTGACAGCCCTGTGTTTTTCTTTTCTCCCTGTCCATATATTCCTTCAGATTACTCCAGGAGCAACAGTTTTGTTAGCCAATCTGTGTGACACCTTGCTTAATCTATGTTCTTCCTTAGTTCTAAAGTAGACATAAAAGCCAGGCTAATTATTATAATTAATTATTATATTATTATTAATTATGGGATATAAGGGTTGAAAATATATAAAACTCTTGGAATAACAAGAGTTACATCTACAATTCAGGCTCTGTTTTTCCTGAAAAAAAAAAAGGAAAAGATTCTGCATTGACTCCAAACAGGTTGTAAAATATTTTCCATGGATGTGGAAATACACTAGTGTGGGCAGAGTTTGGAGAAATATGCACAGACCATATATAAATGTATGGGATACTTTTCCTGGTTCATAAGGTATACATTTTTGATGATGGTCTCTGTGTTTCAATAACTGTGGGAGGAAATCTGACTTTTAAAACTGCATCCATCTTCCTAGACAAAAGAAAAGATCAACTTCCCAGAAACTTTTGTCATGGAGTCAATTCTAATACAATGAGATGTAATGCTAAATAAATCATTTTTTGAATTACAGATTGTGAATCCATCACCCTGGACAAATGTTATTCATCTGAGGGGGAGAAAAAGGATGACCTAAGAATAATTGTCTACAAGTATTCAAAAGAGAATCTGATTTGTCATTCCCATTTTGGAGTGCCAGTGCTAAAGTTGTGCCAGCTTTTAGAAATCCTTCTTTGATTTTCAAGTAATGTGTGTGTGGTTAAAAGCCAATTAGAGAGCAGTGGTATGATTTGGTGATGCAAGGCAAGTGCCACAGTTTAAAGTGTCATTAAAAATCTATTCTCTTTACAGACTTAGATATGGCCTTTCTTTCCTTTAGTCATGCTTGGATGTCCTATTCAGTGTACTTACCAAACTGATATTAACAAGAATTAATGTGTTAAAGTTATGCCTTCACTTTGCATTTTCTAGCACAGTCTTCAAGGTAAAGGTTTTTTTGACTGTTTATAAAGCACAATTACCAATTATACATTCAAGCAAAAGAACTGTTTTCTCTGGCCAAACAATGTGACCCCATCCTCCATCACTGCCATAACTAGCTGTAAGCCGAAGGTTTGTATTCTTCCCTCCAGTTCACACTAGCAGAATTTATCTACAAGTGTCAGCAGGAAACAGTCAATTTACCTGACAAATCATAAAACAATATTTTATGATGTAAAGAAACTTTTGACTCTGCCAGTATGCCAATCAATATGTAAGTATGATGATTCATCAAACAAATATTTGAGGGCAGGGGGAAAAAATAAATCTAGGTTTGTTCCACATGCCAATCAATCAGAGATTGCCTGAAGAATCACGAAACACACTGGGAGATGAGTAAAAATTTCTGGGCTCTGCCAGGGTGCTGGGCCAATCAATCACAGTGCAGCTGATGAATCATGAAACACTCTGCAGCATGTCAGCACACATACGTGGTTGGCACACTTCTCATCCTGAGTTTGTCTTGCAGTTAAATTGACTGAAGGTGAGTTATAGGACTGTTGTTTCTCCCACTTACTGACCTCTGCAACCAGCTACTCTTAAATCCTCTTGCCCTGCCCTTCGTTAAAAGTGGAGAATTGAGACAAAGGTTCAACAGGAGAGCAAACGCGGTTTCAATGTCAGATGGGTTGTTAACACGCTGCTGAAAGCTGTTGAACACATTTTGACAACAGAATAGACACCTGCAAGAGTGGTATTCTCTTCAAGTTTTTCATGTTATTTGCCTGGAAATATAAGGCAGAATAAAAATAATGTAATATATAATTTAAAAAAATGATCTAGAATTTAGGTCACTGTCGCATGGGTAATCTTTTACCTAGGTAACTCCTAGCTCTACTGTGATTCATTACACCAGGGGAAGGGGGGAGGAGGGCAGGCACCGTGACACTGTTATTATTTTTGTTCTCTTGGCTTAGCCAAATTTGTTCAGCACAAAATATTTCTCCTATGGAACAGCTCAACTTTTTACAACTTACGTCAAGGTCATCTGAGTGAAATTAACATTCTCTTCCAATCTATTCTCCTTTTTTTGTGATCACCCCTCATTGCACGTATTCTAATGTTAAGCTGCAAAGCATTTTCCCTGATGACATGAATACTCATGTGCCGTATTGTAGTTAACAAAAGATATTTGAGCTTAAAAAAATGTATGTTTGAAAAAGCAACATTTTACCAAATTCTAAGTCTTGTAAAATTTGATGTGCACACTGTGTCACTCTACCTAATGTTATTTTAGGGTGTATCTCTCTAGACCAAAGTAGGTAAGTTTACCACACTAGCAGGAACGGCATTTGTGTAATTAAACCATGACAATGACAGTGGCAGTCACTTTGAAAAAAAAAAATCAGGAGCAAAGAAAGAACCCGTCCTAAACACCACGCTTTTCCAGCTATTGTCAGCAAGGCTGTGTGATGAACTGGTGAAAGGTTTTTGTAGATACTCCAGGTTTTTTGCAGGTGTTCAATTTTTATATGAAATCACCAGTTTTCAGAAAGAGCAATCTGGGTCCTGATTCCCCATGAGGATGATATCCAGTTCCTTGGTCTCTGTAATATCATCGTTATTTCATTAAAGAGATTTCTGAAGCTTTCCAAATGACTCCTCAGCATTCATGCGGCATAGCAGAGAGAATCCTATTGCACAAATTTCTTAATACAATGTTCAGGTGCATCTTAAGCTGTAGGGAAATTTAACTAAAACATGTTGTTCTGCCATATATAAGATTATAATCAATTTGATAGAGAGAAGTTTTGATCCCCATGGCAGCAGACAGCTAATCCATTAGTAGTTTCATGGGAGTAAGTAGGTAAACAAAAAAGGATGTTTTGAAATAAAAAACTGAATTATCTTTACAAACTAGAGAAAAATTGACGTTTTCTGCATTTTCTATTACTTTTTGATACCATTTATAATTTATTTTCTTTTTCTGATGGTCATTAGCATCCCTATTATTATTCAGAAACTGAAATTTATTGTGGCAACAGGACAGCAAGCAGTTTAAGTTTCGAAAAGTAGTGTTTACAAAAGATGTAAGTTGGTAACTACAGTCAGCTTACTTTGATGTCAATGTGATGGTAAGCTTCTTGAAAGATTACATCTATGAGTAATATGCTACTATTGGAAGAGGTGCCAGGAAAAGATCGTAAGTTCTGAAAAAAATATGCATTTATATATATGTGTATTCATGTATATTCTGAACAGAAGTGTACGTATGCCAGAGAGATCATTTTATAAGAAATCAAAGGATGGCTAGTATCTTTTATCATTCTTCTTAATAATTAACTCTTGTCACCATTAAGGGCTCCAAAAACTTGCACATATAGTCCTGTCTCAAGTTAAAAATATGCTGATATGAATAAATAATAGAGAAGAATAAATAATGCTGAAGTTGCATAAAAATACTACCTTTGAGTCTGTAGTTTGAATAAAACCTCATACTTTTTGTAAGGTGCATTAAAGAAATGTACTCATCCCATCCTGTGCTGAGAATATTGGCCAGATAATTAGATGATGTAAATCACCAGGGCTATGCCTATTGACATTATCAAAGAATACAGCCTTTTCTGTTCATTATTTTAAAGAGCAAGTACTTTTCCTCCTGTGGTCAGTAAATCACAGAATCATAGAAGCAGTTAGGTTGGAAAAGGCCTTTAACATCATCAAGTCCAACCATTACCCCAGGACTGCCAAGGCCACCCCTAAATCATGTCACTAAGGTCTTCGTATACATGTTTTTTGAACACTTCCAAGGACGGTGATTCCACCACTGTCCTGGGCAGCCTGTTCCAATGCCTGATCACCCTTTCAGTGAAGAAATTTTTCCTACTATCCAATCTAAACCTCCCCTGGCACAGCTTGAGGCCATATCCTCTTGCCCTATTGCTTGTTACTTGGGAGAAGAGATCAACCCCCACCTCACTACAACCTACTTTCAGGCAGTTGTAGAGAGCGATCAGGCCCCCCTGAGCCTTCTCTTCCCCAGACTAAAACCACCCCAGTTCCCTCAGCCATTCCTCATCACACTTGTGCTGCAGACCCTTCACCAGCTTCATTGCCCTTCTCTGACCCTGCTCTAACACCTCAATGTCTCTCTTGTAGTAAGGAGCCCAGAACTGAACACAGGATTTGAGGTGCAGCCTCACCAGTGCTGAGTACGGGGGATGGATGATCACTGCCCTGGTCCTGCTGCCACACTATTGCTGATACAGGCCAGGATGTTGTTGGTCTTCTTGCCCACCTGGGCACAAGGTGGCTCATGTTGAGCCAGAAGGCAGGCAGCACCCCCAGGTCCTTTTCTGCTGAGCAGCTTTCCAGCCACTCTTCCCCAAGCCTGCAGCATTGAATGGGGTTGTTGTGGCCCAAGTGCAGGACCCAGCACTTTTTCTTCTTGAACCTCATACCACTGGCCACACCCCATCAATCCAATCCATCTCTTTATTTCAAGGTGAGTTGTGCAACTCTGTCAGCCTCATTTACTTACGCTTCACTGAATTAGGCTGAAGAGGATGTAGAAAAAATGACTGTATAATATTTATGAAATAAAGACCCAGTCCAGTTGTCTCCATATGCATTATCCTTTACAGACATCTGCCAACTTAGAAATACATTGATTTCCCAGCCATTGCTTGTTAAAGCCACCACTAACAAGTAAGCATAAAACTTGGAAAAGTGAATCCTTCCCAAAAACAAAATTTGCAAGGCTTATTGTATACAGATGCTGGTTTATTCCAGTAAATGTCCCAGATATACACAGCTGTCTTTCTGTCATTTTTGATTCACTTCAGTATGTCTCCCCTGCTAGTTCTGTGTGTGTACTATTGAATGTGTTAGAAAGGAAAAAGTTCATTTCTTATTTCAAAACTTTCACTTCTCTTATATCCTTCTACCTCATATTTCTGTGGGGCTTTTATACCCCTATGATGTGGAAGCCACATACGGATGAGGTGTTCAAACACCGATCGGATATAAAAGCTTCTATCTCAGTTCCCAATGAAATTAAATAAAAGCCTAAGCCTATAATAAGGTAGAGGTGCTAGTCGCTTCTTTTAAAAAGCCAAACACTGATGCTTTTCAGTTAACTGCCTGAAGCTTATGATTTAAAGGCTTGTTTTCTCAGCTGATAGCCCCAAGCTGTGCCCAGTTTCTCTACAGACAAAAGGATAAGAGACATGGTGACAAGCACACACCCCTTTTATGAATCAGAGAAACAGTGCTCTTCTTGTTCCCTAGGCACCAGCCAGTTGAAACCTGAGGCTCAGTTTTACAGCTTAGCACCTACCAGCTGGCTTTCACGTGAAAGGCTTTTAAAATATATACATCTACATGCACGCGTGCACACAGAGTAAGGTATTTTTCATTCTGATGACAGTTACAGAAAAACAGAAAAAAGAAATCTCTAAATCATGTTTCTTGTTGCAACTAAGGCTCTTTGTATCTTCTGCGCACCTTGGACAGGGGGAACAGATTGTGTGTCTCCTCTTTTCATCAATCTTTTACGTATTTGAAGGCTAATGTCATATCCCCCTTCAGACGTTTCTTCTTTAGGATAAATTACTCCAGGTTGTTCTACTTCTCATAGCTGATATTTCTGAGTAGCTTAGGCTGGATAGGTTGCTCTTGCTAGTACTTGGAACATTTTGATAGAACAGAAAGTTTACTTACGTATCTTGGCATGGCATTTCCATGTTTTATCATGTCAGTGAGATGTTTGCCTTTCCTTGCAACAGCCTGACATTGCTTCCTGAACAGGTCATCCTATTTGCTGCCCCCAGCGAACCACCCAGTACCCCTTTGTAGTTAACGGCAACAAAAAGAAACAGGCAATTCTGTGCTACAGTTCATCTCATTCTGCTATACACATCTCAAGTAGGTCAAATGAATCACCTATTATCTGATTCAAAAGCCAGGAATGTGAACACGGAAAACTGGGAAATGGAGGAAACAGGTTTATCAGGGAGATGGAGAAAACATTGAGGAAAAGAAGAAGAAAGTGTTAAGGAAGAGACAGGGGGAAAAATCTGGATATAAATGATGAAGACTTCATTGGTCTTTTAGAAATAGTTGCAAAGATCAAGCATTCTAAGGGTGCTTGAGTATTGAATGGAAAAAATCCAACATGAAGATAAGCTGCAAAAAATGTAGTAACAGATTCTGTACATATTGAGAACTTCTCAGCTAAGCAACTTAACTACTCACACAGAGAACTTCTCAACTATTATTGAAAAGTAATACTTTCTGTTAGAAATACAGCATGTCTACCAGAAGAGGAAACTGCTTTGACATGGAAGATGCAGGAAAAAGAAATGAAGAATGGATGCATTTAGGAAGCAAAATTTGGGGCTTTATGGGCTAGATACTGACGTGTAAGAAAGAGGCAAAAGTGGAGAATGGAGGAGAAAGTGGACTGTTCAACTGACAAGGTGTCAGAATAAAGGGGAAATAAAAGCAAAGAGAAAGAGGAAAAGAGGTCTAGAGAAGCAAAGGAAAACACAAAGCCATGGGCTGAATTTTAGGTTAAATAGAAGCCAGTCAAATAAAGTTGATTAGTTTTATCTACCTTCAGGAAAAAACATACTCAAGAACCATTGCATGTAATTACACTGAAAATATGCTTTTGCAAGTCAGTTTTATTCTTTATATGAAAAAACAAGAAGTGTATTACAAAAACACTTTTGTACTTGTTCATCGTAAATATCACAGAACATTTTACATTGTACCTTTTGCAAGATGTGCTAAGCAAGTGTTTTAAATGCTCTTTACTCAAACTAGTCCTTAAGTAGAAAATTAAAACAGTAGAAAAATATATGAAACCATTGTAAAAATTGTTGCAGGTTCTATGCTTTCATTACTTTAAACACCTTACCTGGAGGTTTTTCTATATTCATCTCATGCACAAAAAAATTGGCCCAAGAAAAAAAACATTCCTGGATAATGGGAAGCAACATGTGTGTGTTTCTAAAAACAGAGAAATTCTTTGAACATCTTCCAAAAAATCCAAGTATATGCACACATTCTTCCAGCTAAAATGAGAACTAACACTCACTATCTTCTTACATGTTGCTTTATTTTATCTTGTGTATTTATATAACTCCTGCTTATATCCTGCAGTTGATCCATTAGCACAGTTTTGGCTGGGTGCTCTCCCCACCTGCCCCCATCCTTGGTGGATCTTAGGGAGTAATTGTGTCTCGCAGGAAGGGAAAGAAATTTTTTCAGGTAATCCTGTCAAATGGGAAATGGGCACCCTTCCTTATAACGTATCTTAATCCTGCCATCTTCTGTTTCAGCCCATGAAGGTGGAAAGGAGCAAATATGAGGCCAGTACTTTCCACCCTATTCTCCTGTCTTGGTATTGCTCATATTTGAAGCAGTAGGAAGGAATCGCTTAAATAACAAGGAGGAGACTGCAGTTACAAGAAAGAGCTAGAGAGGGACTACTGCCGTGCTTTCTCCTTTGCTTCTGCAGTCATTTCACACTCACAGTCTCGTGGTCAGTGAAAGTGAATGACAAATTCTTGGAAACAGAATTAATGCCAGGTGTTACCTTCTGACAATAAGTTTTAAGTTCTTTCTCGTATCAAGTGATTTAGATTATCCTCATATTAACTGGTAAAATGTAACACAGGGGCACAGTTTAAGGAAAGAAATTTTGTGACATCAAAAGTAATTGCTTCTCAGAAGCAAGCTCAGAAATATCCAAAGAAAGGGGAGCTCCTTCAAATTAAATAAAGCATGAAATTGAACAAGAAGCAAATTCAGCAGTTCTACTAGGAGTGGAGAGTAAGGGGCCAGATGATGTCAGCTATGCCCACATGGCACCAAAACTTAATCTCATGGTCAAAATCAGGGTCCCACAAAGGGATATTTAGGCTGCAAATATTCCTTAGAAACAGCTTAAAGACTCAATAAGGTAGTCAAAACATTATTAGGAAACTAAATAAGCAATTCACGGAACAGACAGCTTTAGAAACAGCATGGAGTCTGCTTTTCTCTTCATGCCACTTACTATTTCAGCCAGAGTGTCCTTCTAACACTGGTAGGCAACTCTCACACTTCACAGAGAGAACGAAAAAATCCATCATTAAGGTTAGCTGGGAATTGACTTACAGTGGCATTGTTAAGGCAAAAAAGAAAACAAAGCAGGCAGGTTTCTTGGCGAGAATGAAACACAGTGAACACTTCTGTATGTACACTTTGGCATTGGTGCATAGACAAAATAGTTACTTTAAAATGTCCTCAAAGGTACATTGCAAATGGTTTCACCGGTGGATTTTACACCACCTTAACAGTAAGAACTGAAAAGCAGGTCAGTTCACACTTACTACGGTTTTTGGGAAAACTTAGCTCAGGCTAATCTAGTTTCATTGGTGAGCATGTAACTGAGATATATTGTGAATTAAGACTAAACCTTGTGTTTTGCTTGATTTGGGGTTTTGACTTATTGTTCCTTTATGGTTCTGCCAGGGCAGTCAAATAAATTATGTAAGTTTATGTCCTTGTTGAATCAAGGAATTAACAATGAGAATATTCTACCTTCACAGCAAAGAGTACTGTCTATTTCTTCATCTTGTCATAGTTTCAGAAGTGTTTATTCTCTAGGTCAGGTCTTCACATTCTTATTTATCAACTTTTTCTGCTTTCATTTTTGTTTTTTTAGGTACAAGTGCTAAATAACAATATCTGAGGACTCCAAGTATTTGTTTCTGCTACTTCTCCTGTTTCACAGGTGTCTTTAACAGCCATACAGTAATGTGGAGACATAAGTTTGCCATTTATACCCATTGATCTCTGATCTCTGATCACCCGCTTCCCTCTGGTAAAATACACCATTTGCCCCAGTAATACAATTTGTTTGAGGACTGTGCATAACATGGGGTACTCCCTCCAGGTGGGATGTGTACTTAGCTTCATAAAAAGGAAAAGCACAAGTGCCAGATCATGGGTCCACCAGTGTGGAGAGCTGAAAGCAGTTCTTTCACTGGTTTTCCTCTGTGCCACAAGCCTGCTATACTAGGTCACATAGTCTGAAATGCAGAAGGTAGCACCACCCCCAACTAGAAACAGGCACTTACAAGTTGGATTCCAGTTTTGACAACTTTTCTGGTTGCTGTTATTGGCTGGTTACTTAAATAAATAAAATATACTCCAAACATGATAAGTGTTTTGCAGCAAAAAATAATCATCACTGTCCTTGTTCCCTTGAGATGAGAATAATTTGTATACTAAGATGACCAGAATCATTTAGATAATTCAGACATATCAGATCAGACCAGTGTTTAATCTGGTTGACTCTGACATTAGCCAATGGTGCATTCCTAGCCAAGAGTGCAAGTGCAGGGCAAGTAAGTGAGATTTAACAGTCTCTTCCATAAAATTGTCCAAACACCATTCAAACCATGTGAACTTTTAACACCCATAATGTTCCGTCAGGGAATTCCACACTGTAATTCTGTGTTACGAGAATAACAACCTCTTGTCATGTGCTTTGCACTTACTGTTTGGTAGTTTTCAGACCTAGGTCTTGTAAAGAAGAAAAGGAGAGCACAGACAGTTCACTTTCTATCCTCTTAGTGGTACTCATGATTTAGTAGACATCTGCTGTGTAGCCCCTCAGCCATCTCTCTAGCCTGCTCTGTGGGTCCCGCGTGCCTCAGAAACTATCCCAGATTTTCAGTTGTACTCGTTGCCCTTGTCTGAGCCTTTTGCAGTTCTATCATTTTATTTTTGAGATGGAGCAACCAGAAGTACACAAGGTGTTCAAGCTGTACATGCCTCAGGGATTCATCAGCAGCCGTTGGTGGCAGAATAATGTTAGTCTTCTCTTCTGTTATATATTACTTTCCTCAGAATCCCTAACATTCAATTTTCTTTTTTTTGAGTTTTTGGGGGGATTTTTGGGTGGGTTGTTTTTTTAGGTTTGTTTGGTCTGCTACTGAATGAACATGTTGCATTCATGTTTTCACAAAGCTATTTGTCTAAGATAGCATTTCTGCATCGCAATGGTTAACTCATGATATATGCAACATTAGGATTTTTGCCACATGTACATAATTTTACATTCATCTGTGGTAATTAGCATCTCTATTTGCTTGCTTATCTCTATTCCTACTGTGTGTGTGTTAGCTCTAGCTTTAAGGAGGCAAGTTGTCAGGTGGTGTGTAATTGGGCATTGAGAAACCCAATCTTCATTCTGATGTGACTCCTACAGGCATCTCGCTTTGGTCTGGGAGGTAAAAAAATAAAGAAGATACATATAGTGAAGCAAGAAACAAAGTTCAAGAACTGCATGGGAGAGCAAGAAGTACTGACTTGGAGGACTAGAAGACTTAAATAAAGATAACCTCAACATAGCCTGCAACTGCAGGGATGAACAGACAGACCTTCAATACCAGAAAATGGCAAAGGGCAAGTGGGGAACAAAAAGGAAGCTGAAAGGAAATAAAGAGTCAGAGAGGTTCTCCAGAAAGATACCAAGGGACAGATGGGAAAATCACTCTCCAGAAGTAGAAGAAAACACGGGTAAGGAAAGGAGAATTCATTTAAAGGACACCTGTCTCCAGTCTTTGCACTTATAACTGTAAAGGATGTAGTTTTGTTTTCCAAATAGCACAACTTTAGAGAAAACTAGAGTCCTACAGGGTATAAAATCGCCATTTCTTCCATTTGCCATTGTAAGTTTCTGTCACTAAGACAGAAATCTCACATCTGCTGCCACCAGCTTTGGTAAAAACTACAGAACAAATGTATATGTAGCTTAGCAGTGCTTTAAGAGATGAGAAAATAACCTGCAAGTAAACAGCTTGTAAATGAAAATGGTGGCAACATTTCCTAAAAGGCTTCCAAAGGGAATTGCCCATGTTGTATGCTGTATAAACAATACTTGTTAGATGACGATTTTCTCAGCAAGACCCAATGGATAGGAGATCTAATTGATACTGTCAAAAAAATCTGTTGCCACACTTACAAACTCAGTAGCTGTTCGCAGAGCTCGGAAATCTGTGCATCTGGCAAAACCTCCCTCTGACCCATAAAATTGCTAGTTCAAACATCCTGCTTGTGAAACACAGTTGAGGGCTGGTTGTAAGTCTTGTTCTGATTGCAGGATTCTCTCCAAACTGCAGATGAGAAAGTTATTAAAGAAATGGTAAACCCCAAGTCAGAGTGTTCTTCAAATTCTGGTTTTTGTTTCTCATTAGATGAACTGATATTTCTTGGCTAGTATTTTTATCTGTTTAATTAGTAACAAGCACTAAAGTGATAACTCTGAAGCCTTTGCATCACTCACTGTACAGAGTACTGCCAAAAAACAAGATTTCCAATTATGAGCTGCCAAATTCCTTTAGCCTTGTTACAGAAGATCCACTCAGAATGACAAATTAATTCATTTTCCTTGCCAATATAGTCATTTGCCTCTCCACTGAGACTGTCAATAACTGCCAATTGTGATGCCGAAAATTGTGATGTTTATGAGACGCTTGGCTTGCTTGCTGGTGGCAAGGGATAAGGAGTACGTTTGACAAAATCACCTGGAATTTGTGCCCTATGGAAGTGGTAAAATCTTACATCCATGGAAGACTTTCGCGCCTTGAGTGGTGAACAATGACACACAAAAATATATCTTCAGAATAGAAAAGAACTGATCAAGAAACAAAATTATGTCATTTAGAGATCAGAACTATCAGGATAAAATTGTAAAATCACTGTAAAAAATAAGCTCTGTTAAATTTTGCAAAACTATTAGAAAACAAAATTCTTAAGCTGCAAGATATTATAAAAAAATCAGCCAAAAATGAGAGGACAGTAGTAAGAAGAAAGAGAATGGGAATGTGATGACAATAAGGTAGAGATTAAAAGTAGCTGAGATATGGCCCCCAAACTCAATCAATAGTCTACCTTAGTTTCTCAAAGTTGTGAAGATTAACAATATAGCAGGATGGTGAGTAGGAATGGCGTATGTGGAAATAGAAATCACTTCATCTTAAGTGGAAGACAAATTGAAATATTTAAATGGGGGCAACAGTGGGGAAGCAGAAAAATCAACTTGATAACCTCCATGATCACAGTGTGTTTGGTGTAATACCATCTGATTGAATTGCAACATATGTAATGAGGATGAAGGAGGGAAAAAAGTGCCCAGGCAAGTCTATATCCATTAAGGTGATTGCCGTAATACATTAGATATTAGAATGGAGTTTGAAAAAAAAAGAAAAAGGTGATTAATAAAATGGAGACAAATAGAAAAGGAGAGTAGAAACAGATTTAGCAAATGTATCCTATATTGCACAACCACATAGTCTTCTTAAATCCGAGTCATGATTCTTTTAAAAAAACAGGGAATTTGCATGAAATACACCGTGGTTACTCAGATTGCTGTAAAAGATAGGAAATCATTAGCTAAGTGGAGAAAGAGAATGATGACTAGAAAAATTATAAATGGAGTAAAGTAGGCAAAAACAAGACAGCAATGAATAGTATTGAAAGAGAATGGCTAAACTGGGGATTAAGAGTTTCTTATGGATTGCTTCTACAATAATTTTCTATTTATTGAGCATTTTCATTGTCTTGCCACCAGAAGCAAGAGCAAGCTAATTAGATCTACTAAAGACAAAATGTGGGGAAGAACTGTCAATAAAGAGAAGAATCAAGACTCTCTGTAGGAAGTATTATTTTAATAAAATCAGATGAAATTCAATAGTGGAGAGTCACAGTGAGACAATAACCAAGGCAAAGCATTTCTACTAGAAACAGATTGTTTAGAAAGGAGTGAGAGGGAGAAATGCCTGGGTGTATGAGGCAATCGCAGTATGCACTTTAGGAACATGGGGTGATTGTATAAAAAAGAAATGCAACCACAGGATGTTCTGGTACTACCGCTATTGATACAGGCTATGGGAAGGAAGTTTTTATCAAAACAGAGATGTTTCAGGCTGAAGTGACCAGTATTTTTCAATTAAATTAGGTTTTGCTAGCAAATTTCCACCCAGTTTCAGCAGTGCCACAGTCCTGGAGTGTCAACAGCATTCTCCCTTGGATATTCTGTAAGCCTTTTCATCATGCTTTTAGATGACTTAAGATAAAAAGCACATCCAAGCTTTACTTTGTGGTTAGGTGATGGCATTCAGCAGCTCTTTTTTTGATTGTGTTTGCTGCCAGTGCTGCTTAGAGTTTGGTTAGCAAGCACAGGCTGCCAGCTCTGCTTCTAGGCGATTCCTACATTTCCGTCTTAGCTCTTTTTTTGAGGCTTTGTAGCACAAGATGCTTTGAATTGCTGGGGCTGCGTGGAAAGAGTACATTATCTAAGTGTTCATTTGCATTTCTGAATGTTTAAAACTGAATATTATTGTGGGGATGGCTCAAAAGTTGACAGCTGACAATATAAATATTTCAAAATCTTAGTTGAGCTTAATCAATGCATGGGCTTCCTTCAAACCTTTTGGTATGGGCACTTCCACAGCGGCCCTTAGACTCTGTCTGGACCAGTCTCTCAGAAGGCAACAGATGCTTCATAGAAGTAGTATCAGTCCCGTTGGCTGCATTTTTTTCTTGCACTTGGCACTCCTGCTATATGCTTAAATATAAGCAGAGTATTGTCTCTGAATACTGTCTTGCAGTAAAAGCAATCAAAACTCAAGACTGCACTTCCATGAGAAGGGCCGCCCATGCCCCGGGCACTTTATATAAGACTGACAATGCATTACAGTTCAGACCTCAAATGAAAAAAAATACAGGGAGGTGGGGAGATTGACTGTTCCTTAAGGAAAAACTAAAACATTTCTCTCTTTTTTCTTGAATGATGTGGAGTACAGAGCCACCCTCACCCCTGAGAAGTCTTTGTTTTTACCTAGGACCTGAGAGCAGCTTCCTAGGCAATCCCAGAGGCTGCATGAGCCTTGGAAGTTCCCCAGAGGCACAAGGATCACCCACCCGCCTCAAAGCTTTTGGCTGAGTCCCTGAAAGCTGGGGCAGCATCAGTGCTGCCAGGCCATACAGCTCTCATTCATCACAACAGACTCTAAAGCTCTCTGCTTTCCCTCAGAGGGGCTTGACAGTATTGTCTGAAAGCAGTGGGTTATCCAGTCTGAAAGCTGTTTGTTTGGTCAGTGGCAGAGAAACCAGGCAGTAGTTTAATGGGACTTTGCCTTCATCCTCACAAAAGCATGTCAACTTGATGCTTTGCCAAATTCTGATTTGATTTTATTGAACTTATCCAAAAATTCCTAGGCATCTGTAGGCAATAACTCTTCGCAAAAGCATAGATAACACTGGAATAGCTCTTGGGACAAACCGCTACTCATAGAAACGGCTGTGTAATACAGTACCTGCTAAATGATATGGCACAAGTTGTCAGAGCTGGTTGATACAGTTCACAAGGAAAACCTCATTGTTATCATAAACAGCAAACATGTTTTTTCCCTGAATAAGTAAGGTAGCTAGCCTGCACTCCTTTGCAATGTTTTATAACTCAATTCCTTTACAATGCTTAATGGTTTGGGTTCAATGCATATTCTTGAGCTTGTCTCTAACCTCTTTTTATCTCTCATGTCTGCTAACATAGAATCATAGAATCATAGAATAGTTAGGGTTGGAAAGGACCTTAGGATCATCTAATTCCAACCCCCCTCCCATGAGCAGGGACACCTCCCACTAAACCATGCCACACAAGGCTATGTCCAACCTGGCCTTGAACACCGCCAGCGATGGAGCATTCACAACTTCCCTGGGCAACCCATTCCTGTGCCTCACCACCCTAACAGTAAAGAACTTCTTCCTCATATCCAATCTAAACTTCCCCTGTTTAAGTCTGAACCCGTTACCCCTTGTCCTATCACTACAGTCCCTCATGAAGAGTCCCTCCCCAGCATCCCTATAGGACCCCTTCAGATATTTGAAAGCTTCTATGAGGTCTCCACGCAGCCTTCTCTTCTCCAGGATGAACAGCCCCAACTTCCTCAGCCTATCTTCATATGGGAGCTGCTCCAGTCCCCTGATCATCCTCGTGGCCCTCCTCTGCACTTGTTCCAACACTTCCATATCCTTTTGATGTTGAGAACACCAGAGCTGTTCACAATACTCCAAGTGAGGTCTCAGGAGAGCAGAGTAGAGGGGCAGGATCACCTCCCTCGACCTGCTGGTCACACTCCTTTTGATGCAGCCCAGGGTACCGTTGGCTTTCTGGGCTGCAAGCGCACACTGCCGGCTCATGTTCATTTTCTCATCAGCCAACACCCCCAAGTCCTTCTCTGCAGGGCTGCTCTGAATCTCTTCTCTGCCCAACTTGTAGCTGTGCCTGGGATTGTTCCGACCCAGGTGTAGGACCTTGCACTTGGCATGGTTAAACTTCATCAGGTTGGCATCAGCCCACCTCACAAGCGTGTCAAGGTCTCTCTGGATGGCATTCCTTTCCTCCAATGTATCAAGTGAACCACACAGCTTTATGTCATTGGCAAACTTGCTGAGGGCGCACTCAATCCCACTGTCCATGTCACCAATGACAAAGATGTTGAACAAGACCGGTCCCAACACTGATCCCTGAGGGACACCACTCGTTATTGGTCTCCAGCTGGACATTGAGCCATTGAGCACAACTCTTTGCGTGAGACATGAAGATAAATTTCTGTGAACATTGAGATGCATCATCTCAGCAGACTGTTAGTTTCTTGTCACCAGTTCCTTGTCCACAGAAGTTCAATCCATCTCCCTAAAAGATATTTCATGCTCTGTCAGGATGCTGAACAACAGAACTGGTTTTCTCTCATGCTGAGGAGGATATGATTGGCTGGCATTGCTTACTGCATAGCAGTGGGAGATGATATTTTGTGTCTCATGTATGGTGCTGTCTCTAATTAACCAGCCATCTATGTTTCCAATGCTAAATGTGAGTGCTGGGAGCTTCAGCACTGTAATACAAGTTTCTGTGCCAAATTCAGCATCTGGGTTCTGGGCTTAAGGAAAATGTTTTTTTCTAATTTCTCCTCAGTAGAGTTTCAGTGCTTGTCAAGCAAGAAGAGTTTTTTATCATTTGTCCTTCTGTTTCAGGCACTATTCCTGTCAAAAGTTCCTCACTCTCTCCTCAGTGAGAGAGTGACAACTTTTACCTTTATAATTGCATCTGTATTCCCCAATATCAAAATTGTTGTATATAAAAAGTGGTTTTCTTCTTTTTGCTTGTATTTTTGCCTGGAAGACAAGTTTTTTCCTTGAGCTACTGATATACTCAATTCAATTCTTGATTAGGACGCCTTTGGCTGCATCTTCAGGTACCTTTGTCTTTTTTTCTGTCCACTCCACCGCTGAGGGTGTCACTAAGGCAGCGGAGTCAGAAAAATGCCGAAGGCTTATACAGTGGATGCCTCTGTATCCTGCCAAGGGCATTTGTTTACTTCTCTTATCAAGGCTTAGAGTATAAATGGAGGCAGCTGAAGTGTATTTCTGCCTTTTGTACACCACAGAGGAGAAAGAAGGTAGCTATAATGGACAACTGAACATTACATCATCTTAAATGTTCATGTATTAAATACTTCTTCGTATACATTTTCAGTGTTTAGCACCATTACTGAGGTATTCTTGAAAGGCTATAGCACAGCTTCTTATGGATTGGAAAATTAAAGCTGAACCACAGCATCATACACCTAGCAATGCCAAAAACCCTATCTTTAGTAGAAGAGCTATACACGGTAGGGTAAGGAATTCATAATATTCCATTGAAGAGACCACATTTCCTTCCAACAGTGAGTCATCTTTAATAAAACAATTTAAACCAAGGCTTGTTCTTAGCATTAGTTTGTAGTCCAGATTTAGTATGGATTTCATTTTGAGAAATAGTATTTTTTAAAACATCCAGATGAAGAAGAAAAATAACACAGTGCTATTATAAAAACTAACAATAACAGGAGCTAACAAATTTCTTAATTATTAATTTTATCCTAGGAACATATCTTACTATGTGTCAGCTAAACAGATCACTGCACAAAGATATTGTATGTGCACTTGCACAAGCAATATCAACCAATTATTATACATTTTTCTTTCCTAAATACCAAGATCATCACACAGTTCAACCTTTTTCCAGATATGTTTTAATTTCAACATTTTTCGCTTGGATTTGGGATTAAATTTCTGATCCAAATGAGAGAGTGTGAAGAAGAAGCTATTCCCCAAATGACTGATGAACTGGGACACGGAAGCCACAGGTTCCTGTCTCTATCAGACAAAAGGATTTTCACTGCGGAGCAATTATTTCATTTCACGAGTGCCTGCAGTATTGCTATTCCGAGAATAGCTCTTTTTTTTAGGTTTTACACCAAGAAAAAAAATATTTCAGAGTCTTTTGTTCTTTCCAATATGGAATGAAAACAAATTTTCAAATCTCCCACTTTTCTCTTTCCCTGAAATTGAATTCTCATGTTTCAACTAGCTCTACAATCACACAGTCCATCTTATATTTCACTGCCAATCTTACACATGTCATAAACAGAGTCTCCAGCTACAGAATGAATTATTTATATGAAGGGAGTGAATCCCAGAACGTCGCAAGTTTCCTGCATGAATACTTTTGTGCTCATTTGTCACACACTTCATCCCATATTTGGCTCTTGCCAGATTGAGAGCAAAGGCCCTGAGTAGCTGCCCCAATAGGAGTATCTGCTCTTCCCCTATTTTTCCAGATCCTAGAGGAGGTGAAATTATGGTACCCCTATGCTGGGAGTGTTTTATTATCCCCTTTGTATCTGCCCTGTCCCTGTGCTTGCAGTCAAGTAGGGAAGGCAGAAATCTTCCTTCATTCTTAATGTCTTTCCTTAAGGGTAGGGTGAGTTCTGGCACATTGGCCACATCTGTTTGAACATCATGCTATGGTTTATACAGGTCCTATGTAGCTGCAGAGAGAGTGAATGAAATAGCTTTTATATTTTCACAAATAATTAAATGGGAAGGAGGCTTTTAATATTTTTGTATGATTTTGCTATTATCTAAGGTCTTTTTTTCCCCTCATCCTATAAAATTATCTGATATAGTCTCATAGTGTGGGTGGTGGCCAGCACACTCTGAGGTGTCAGTTCTTCATAGCATGGAAAGACCATATATCTGATTTCTTCCATTTGAAGTATTCTACTCCAAAACAACATATCTGTAAGAGTCTGTAGAGAAGAGTAAAAGGTATGAGCTATGAAAAAAAGGCCTTAAAAGGAGTGGACCTGCAGAGGGTAATATTCAGAGATAAATGCAAATTATGGAGAGTACCTCCTTTCAGCAATGCAAGGAACAAAGCAATATAAATTAGATGCAGAAGCAAAATAAATATAATTGCAATTAGATCAGAAGTGCATGTGTCTCTAACAGTGAGTTTCTCAGATGCTGCTGCATATTGGGCCTGCTAAATACTACCCCTGCTCTTCCACTTCGATTCTCATCCCTAGCTCCAAGCCATGACTCCAGGTTTTAGATGTGTTTCACCAGGAGCTCCACAACCTGTTGCCTGCAATGGCCCTGGTTGCATCTCAAGGCTTTGAGTGCTTTTTCTGCCTTAACTGACAGGAGCAAAGCCTTCTGGGATAATTAGTGCTGCTTCAATTGGACAGGTAGCGGATGGGAAATAAACAGGTTCAAGTGCTCAGGGGACATCCGTGTTGCTGTAGGCAGGGAGGCAGTGGAAAATAAATATAGCTAAGCAGTTGGAAAAATATTTATTTATTTATACTCCTTTCCTTTTGAGATGCGAGATGAGGGCTAGCTCCAAAATGAACTCAGGTTTTTTTCTAAGCAGTTACCAACTCCCTTCAGCCCTTGAAAATGGCATCCTGCATCAGTCTATGGCCAGCTACAGTGATGACCCATTTGGAAATGCTTTTCCTTATTGTTAACTGTGAAAGGAGATAATTTGTTACATAAATAATGAATTAGATGTGTATTAATTTAGAACTGCTTGTCTGAATGGTTTGCTAAGCAGCTGTGTGATTTTAGGCAGTCATATGCTGTCAATTAACAACTTACTCTAAGCCAAATCTGTTTAAGCTTATTATGTGTATCACATAGTGTGGAATTTCTTCATAGGTTTTACTAATTCTAGCTGTATACTATTGGCTGCATAGTAGTTTAAAACTGCTAAGGATTAATAAAAATCCCAGTTAAATTACTGACGTGCAGAGGGAACTTCCAGCAGCATTCCAGCTATTTAATCTGTTAGTGATACTTCTCATGTTGTTGAGAGGTTGAGGGACCTCATTAAAACCCCCAGGTTTTCTTTATGGAATACTTAATATAAGTACAGAAAGACAACACTAAAATTGAATATTCATAATATACTGTCAATATATTATTCAATCAAAGGAAAGAGCTTTTCAGTTTATAGTTAAAAAAAGCATCGTGGCTTATGCTTACAAGCGTGATTGCTCACTGTGTTTCCAAAAGCAATGTGCCCCAAAATTTCAAAGGACTGACCTTGTGCTGTTACAGAATTTGGGAGTATCTGAGACAGCTAATTTAAAAAATGTTTCTTCTTTACACTAGGCTAATTTAAACCTTTGACAAGTTTCTTTTATTTTTTAAGTGTACCATGTATCAAAACAGGAATTCCACATTTTTATTATTCTGACCTTGTTGGAAGCTAAAAGGACCTTTAAAAAATCTCAAAGGGCTGCCACTGAACAGTACAAATATTCAAAGCCTGAATAATTGGACTGAAGTACACAAGGATCAACATGGCACATTTTCTGCAAAAGTGTCCCTTCTCTAAGAATGTGGTCATTGCTAATCAAAAAAAAAGACAAGCTTTTACACAGAAGTCCAGGGCACCTTTTGCGGTACAAATTTAGTCACAGCCTCACAAGCATATGGAGCTTTAAGCATTTTCACATTTGGTCATGCTATGTAACAAGTCCTTAATAAAACCACTTATAATGAATTTTTTTCTACTAGAGACATAGTATGGAAGCCTGAGTAAAAGTCAGGCAAAAATCAAGAGAATCAAGACCGTGTGTAACTGTGATTTCCAGGGTGATGGCTCCCCGGCTTCCCACTCATGAACATTATCTGAGCACTTGACCCACAGCTAAGAAGGAACAAGCCTCTGTCATTGCCAGGAAATGTGTCCTACTCTAAGGAAATTTTAGGAGTTTTCCTACGAACAATGCTCTCTACTAATGCTTTGGGGTACCTGCTTCTTTCACCCATGGAAGGAAGCTCTGCCTTCCATTCAATGCAGTGTGAATATGCCCAGTCCTGACTCCTTTACTGTTCTTCATCTTGATGCTCCTTGCTGTCTCCATTTCCTCTCTTCTCCATCTGAACTTTTTCTTCCATTACCTATCCAGCTCCATTTTTCCACTGTGACCTACCTGCTCCTTCAGAGACAAATCAAATCTTTTGGATCTGGAGTTCAGTATTCCTCCCTTCCAGACATTGGAAAAAGAATCCCCCTCAAATATAAAAAAAAAAAAAAATGGTAGGAAAAGCTGCAGGAAAAGTTTAATCAAAGTGCCTTTAGGGTACAGTTGCCTGAAGACAAGCCATTTCACTGAATTTAGTCAATGAATAACGACTTTCAGTATTACTATTCTCTGATCTGTAGAGTAATTCAGTGGTAGTTAAGTAGGCAAAATTGCTGTTAACATGATATAAGAGTAAGCAGAGCTGCCGTAGAACTGAGAGGCAAAAATTTTTAAACCTGATAAAAGGAAGCATATTCTTATGCAGCAAATATTTCACACACTGTTTTCCTTAGAACAAGATAACTTTGACACCAAGAGCTTAGAGCAGTAGAGAAACACAGTTATTTCTACAGGGAGTGTGAACATCGAATTACATGAGACAGATTTCAGTTCAAGACTTAAATAGATGTTATTTAACCTATCAGATTCAGACCAGGATGAAACTTTCCTAGCAGTAGATCATTTCACAGTTTTCCAGAACAAAATTTCCTGAACCTCCTGTTGAACCTTTTGGCAGTTCAGACAGAGAAACGGTAGTACACCAAATTGAGTCTGCTCATTTACTTGTAGCTTGAGTTTGCTTCATTTAATTGTAAGCAATAGAAGTAGCATCACATGAAATCATATGTGGATATTTCCTTTATGTTAAGAAAAATCACAAAGATTCATCCTGACTTCTACAGGTCAAAGTTCTGCTTAGCTAAAGTGAGCTGCTCTTACATTGCATTTCTTCCTCTCTGCTTCTTTCTTATTCCAGTTTGCCCTTCCTGCTTCTCTATACCTCCACCAGCATCGTACAACTGCTTCCTCTCCTTCTTCACTCGAATTAGTGAATTCCTCAGCTAAATTTCTCTAGTAAGCCAAGCAGACAGTAAAACTAATAGGATTTTCATAGCACTTCCTTGTAATTTGCTATATTGCTCAATTTGCTTATATGATTGTGCAGCTGAAGAAAAGGGATGAAATGTCAGACTATTGTACAGATCCAAACCAGCCCTTTTGAACTTTGATTTTACAGCAGAAGCATCAAAGAAGAATTGCTACTCCAAGGCTTTTTATCAACAGAAACTACAAAAAAGAAATGAGAAAAGAACATACTTTCTTACCTCAATTTCCCATTCTAACTTCAGGAAGCTCCTATTGACTTTGATGGTGTAGGATTAAGCCTTTGGGCCCAGATCCTCAAAGGTACTTAAATGTTGCAAAGCTTTCATTCTTCCTGTGATCCCTTTCATGGATTTCCCAGCCCAAATGCAACTTCCCAGGTAAGGAATGATGAGAGTGTAGGGCTGACCGAAAAAAAATAATAAAATAAAATCATAAATCAGTTGAGCAAGGAGCTGCCTAAATCATCCACGGCTGAAGAACAGAGAAGTGGGACTAGGCATAGTCATCTGACTCTGCACAGGCTCTGAGTGACCTAAAAGGCATTTTGGTGTGCAAAGGCTGGTTGATGGCTGTATCTGTGGGACAATGGATGACAATCCAACTGGTAAGTAAAAATGTGGGATGGCATAGAATGGAATGCAGTGGAAGATTAGGAGGAGAGGAGAGGAGAGGAGAGGAGAGGAGAGGAGAGGAGAGGAGAGGAGAGGAGAGGAGAGGAGAGGAGAGGAGAGGAGAGGAGAGGAGAGGAGAGGAGAGGAGAGGAGAGGAGAGGAGAGGAGAGGAGAGGAGAGGAGAGGAGAGGAGAGGAGAGGAGAGGAGAGGAGAGGAGAGGAGAGGAGAGGAGAGGAGAGACATTGCAGGAGGGACCTTCAATGATCATCTAGTCCAACTGCCTGACCAATTCAGTGGATTGGTCTTAGACCCCATGAAGCCATCTGAGCTTGCAGGGCTAACTCATCCGGGTGAAATGAAACTCTGATATAGGCATGTTGCTTCTGGAGAGAGCTTGCACAGAGTTAAGTTTCATATCTGTCCACAGAGCTGCACTATTCATTGCAGGCTAACCAGGTCCCCTGTCGAAGTCCTTCCATTGACAAATTATTACATGTTGATTGCAAGAAAGCAGACAACCCACAATGAGAGACCTCACCTGACATGTAGGAAGGTGACATCAAGCCCTTGACTCGGAGATTAGACTTAGATCTAATCTAAAATTCAGTTGCAGACTGCAGCAGGGATCTCAGCCACTGTTAACTCACAGGCTGACCTTAGCATTTAGGCTGCATAGTGTGGGGTTACTGGTCAGCCAACTACAGTGTTTAAACATCCATCCAATGCAGTGGAAGCTTAGCAGAGATTCTGAGCACTTAGATGGTATACGTGTATGAGGATGCTGAAGAAATACCTTCAGGGACTTAAGCCTCAGTTTCACAACCCTGGAGGACCTCTCTTTTCTGTTTCCAGCCTACGATGGTACTTCAAGGCAAGGACACTCTTGCCTTGACTCTGGACCCACCTCATCCTGATGGGCCTGTTGGGGTTATAGGGACTGTGGGTTATCCTCTCCGGGCATCTCTACCCTCCTTAATGGGGTAGGGCAGGATAGCAGCTGCCCCTCCTGCCCCACTACCAGCACCCCCTGCCCTTGCAGAGCATCTGCATCTCCTGCTCCCTGGTGCATGAGACATGAAATAAAGGAGCCAAGGAGTATTGCAGCTGCAGGGGGATAAAAGATGTATCTATCCTGCTGCTGCATCTTATTCCCTCTCCAGCTGTACTTGTCAGGCCCACCATCTTTCACTGTGCTCCATCACCTCTCACCCTTCTCTGTTGCTCCATTTTTATGGAAATTCATTTATAAAATTAAGACAGTTATATTTATAATGTAGAGCATGCTGGAATGCTTAATCTTTCACTTCATTTTTTTCAAGTGTTCCTTACTGAGACGTGGACTGATAAGATGACAAGTGCTAAAACAATCTGTGAAATGACGCATTGACTTTTAAGCAAATTAATAAGTGCCTTGGAGCAAAGATATATATAATCACAGAAAAACCTGACTCTTTTCATAGGAGATGTACACTTGAAACACTGTTTAATCTGGTTAATTAGAGTTAAGGGCTGGAAATGCTGGCTTTCCTGAGATTAAAGAGAAAACTTAAAATATTCAGATGGGAATTTGTTTTATATAATATACTACATACACACTTAAATATTAAAGTTTGATCCTTTAATATTTAACCAATGGACAGTCCACCGAGACATCTCTTTCATTTCCACTGGGGTGCTGGTACAAGCACCAGCTAGTTTTAATAGACATCACACATTTAAAAAAAATAGGCACAGTTAAGTCACAGTTCAGCTAAGAGCCATGGGGCACAATATGTTGCATGGGTCAAAAGCGCACGTCCTAAAGGAACTAGTGAACTAGAACAGTGTCTTTGTTATTAATCCGGAAATTGCATTTTTAGAACATATATTGCTGACTATATAAATCTCCTCTTTTTTTTTTTTCTTCCAGTAATTTTTTTCTTCACATGAGCAGAGCAAACATCTCTCTTTGTTCCTTATAAAGATCTTTTAACTGTGCTCCTGTTCCTGCTGGGTGGTAACAATCCTTTACGCATCTTAACATTTATGTTTATACTTATATGTTTATGCTTATACTCATACTAGATATCTTTAATACACACTTCCATCTGCCAGTGACCTGCTTGCGACCTTCTTCAGAAACACAAGGTAACTTGGCTAGCTCTATTTCTGGTCCTTCTGAAAAAGGATTGTCAGGTCAAATTGTGACAGTTTAAGTGTGATGTCTGATATTGACTGCTGTCCAGCAGGGACTGTAAGCACTGTGTCTCCCACTTCATTCAGGACCTTACTATTGACTTGCACTATCATCTTAAGGTTAGTCTTTTATCTCCTGTGCTTCCAGGCAATGAAATAAGTGGCACTGGAGAAACTACTGTGCCACAGCCAAGGAACACTTTTCTCGTGAAGCTAGTGACTTTATGACTTTAGTGCCCACAAATTAGCTGACTATTGCACAGTATGTCAGGGACAGCTGTAATTACTATTAAAGCACAGTTTTGTAGTTCACTTCGAAGTAAAATAACTTTTACAAGATACTCTGTGTGTCTCTGTGTACGTGTATACTTTGGACAACACAGGACAACTTCATTAAAAAGTAGGTCCTTTTAATACGAGGCAGAAAGGTAACAGAGGCATCAAAAAACAAGCAAGCAAGCCAACAGAAATCAGTGTTGCTTGCCTTTAATACCTGTCATTGTTGCTAAACTATAATTCTTTTACCTTTTTCTTTCCCTTTTCATCTTCCAAGCTTGTCAAACCACTTTCCTAACACCCATATTTGTGCTTGCCAATCCTTTCTAACAGCAGTGGAAGTCCTCATGGTTACTTCACTTCCAACTCTAATTTTTTTTTACATAAAAATTAAATGTGCAACAGTAGGAGCTTTGAAGTAGAGCTTCTAATAGGGTAGTAACCTGAAAGAGCTTGGAGCGCAGAGCAGACAGCTGCATCTCCTGTCTTTCTTCTGCATGCAGCAATTGTACTGACTGTATTGACTTACAACTACAGGAAAGGCTAACCGTGTGTCATGATTTCTCACCAAAAAAAACTTTTTTCCTAAGTAGCACAGCTTTTTTAATGCCATTGGTTAATTTGACTGGCAGTTCTTGTGTTGTTAAAGTACAGAAATTTCAGGAGTCAGAGACTACATTAAGTTTTCTCCTCCTTTTTCAGAAAAAAAAATAATAAAGCAATTTTTTTATTAATTGCAAAATACAAGTTTGTTTCCCTACTATATTCATGGCTAGATACAGCTTCAGTTTAAGTGGGTGTCATTACGCCAGACACCATACTTTATCCTAGAATAAAACGATACAATTTTATTCTTTTTGCCCACTTTCAAGGTGCAGTTTCTCACCTGGATTATTTCATGGCTGGAAACTTTTTACCTGTCCTTCACTCAACATGAAACTCTACCTAAGCCTTGAGGAAACCTTTGCTGAAACAAATATATCAACAGCATTTTTTTTTAATCTGGATTTTAGTAAAATTAAATTTAAAAAACCCTGTCTCATTCCACACATGAAAACTTAGTTCAGTGTTGGTTTAGAATAGCTCAGCCTAGCTCAAAGAGATTAGCAACAATGGGGTTTCAGTTTTTACAATGTTAATCCCCAATTAATCTAAACATATTTTAATGCTCCTTGAAGCACAGTATTATTTTCCTAATCCTGAATTTGTCTCATTTATCCCATCCTTGCTTATTTTTCCTAAAAAGAAATACAATTTATACAAGATGGTAGCTAAAGTCTTTACAGTTAAATCGAATAGCATATAATTATTATTACACTGAATCATAGAATCATAGAATAGTTAGGGTTGGAAAAGACCTTAAGATCATCTAGTTCCAACCCCCCTGCCATGGGCAGGGACACCTCCCACTAAACCATGCCACCCAAGGCTCTGTCCAGTGTAGCCATAAGAGTCAATAAGATAGAAAGATAGGCCTTTTATTCTTTCGTGCCTTTCAAGCACGACCATCACCAAGAAAACATACTGAAAGGTGAAGTGTTGCAATAATTTTCTACATACTTGGTCTTCGGGAGTACTTATAGATGTTGTACATCAGCCATTTTGTATTAGCGAGAAGAAAAACAGTTAACAAAATGCCATAACATCCTAAGTTAAAAATTTTGCTCACAAATATGACGTGTCAAACAGGAGAGCATACACAAGTTTTCAAACAAGGAGATTTTCTTGGCTTTTGAATTATACCAGGATATTTCCATGAACACTATTTTTCAATTTTTTTATTTGTTTCAGGTGAATAATGAAGCCTACTTGCTATTTCTGAGCAGATCAGTTTCTGAAATAGTAATTGACAATTAAAAGAATGTGATAGTCACAAAACATGCCTTCAGGCTCACATAAGAGCTCTAGAAATAAAATTATTTCCCACAGTTATTTAAACAATTAAGATCTATATTGAATAACAAAGGTAGGTTAATGCTAAAGGTTGATTCATGGCTCCTGTCATTTAAAATTAAAAACTTCAAATGGATTTGTTGTCTCCCATGGCTGACGCCTCATCACATCTGCAACACTCCCCAAAACCACAGCCAATGATCATGACACAGGCATGATTTAGTCTTTGATTTTAATGTGCATGTGCAGGCTGTGGGCAAAGTCAACATCATAAAAGCACCTGAAAGTTTTAGAGAATTCCCTTTGCATTGAAGTTTCAATACCCTTAGTGTGAAAACTACTCATATTCTTAACTGTTAATTTTCCTAATTCTGGACTGCACTTCTTTATTACTGCTAAAGGCTTTATATTTCCCAGCAGTATGCGGGGAAGCCAAAACATATTTTTCTGCATAAATGTATCACTCATCCCATTCAGCACTGCTCCTGTAGTGACTACACAGGTTGTTTTAGCAGGCATGGTGGTTCAGCAAACTACTGTCCTCTTCAGACTGAGTACAGCCATGCCACATTTAGCCCTATATGACTCTGCACTGTCATGATCAGAGGGAGAGGAAAAAGCTTCTGGCTTTAGGGTGGGTGTGAGCAAGCAGCTGCCCAGGCTGCCCACCCATTCACCTGTAGTGAGAAGAGGCAGTGTCCCCACACTTGCCTGTCACAGATGTGCCTACTGCCATAGGCTGATATCCATGTGACTGAGGTTTCCTTTCTTTGCCCATGGAGGACATTAGTGTTGCAGCTGATAAGCAAAACTAAATACTGCCTAAATGGAGAAATATCCACTTTCCCACCGGTGGGGCCTATTACCTTTCCCAGTGACTTGCCACACTGAAGTGAACAAGGACACCTCCATGGTTGCCCACCACTTCTGAGCAGCTACTGTGAGGTTACTGAGGACATCCCTGTAGCTGCTCATTGCTTATGGGCAAAGTTACGGTCCATTCTGTAATTTATTTGCTCTCTAGAGGCATATGCTCATATCCAGGGAGAGGAGTAACCTTTAGGGAGCTGCAATACCCTCCCATGGCTAGCAGCAGCTGTGAGGAGGCTCTGGAGAGTGGGAATGCAAACAAAGCAGCAATGAGCCAGGCAGAGCCCAAGCAAAGGGGTTTTCTCTTTGTGTATCCAGATGGTATGCTCAGTCCCAGTTATCCCAGCAGAGACACCAACCTTCCAGTATTCAGAGGAGAAACGCCAGCTGAGCTGGTTAAACCTGGTCGAATTATATTTGAGGGTATAATAGGTACAGAGGTTTTAGAAATAAAAAAAAATAAATAAATAAAATTATTTAAAACTAAAAGTATTTATTATTCAAACCGTATCAATGTTAAAGGAATATTTAATGGCTAATGTATTAAATCCGTTTTTTATCAAAAACTTGATTTCTTTTTTCCTTTTGTCAACTAGTTTAAAAACCATGATGAGAAATAGCTTATTAAGCTCATGTTACAAATGAGAGTTCTGTTTTTTCTTCACAGCTCAGAAACATGCTAAAATAAAAATGAATAAATAATGTTTTCCATACCTGAATACTATTATTCTTAAAACTCAAAGTAGTGTCTACGTAAATCAAAGCTAAAAATGTGATTAATATTTGATCACTACATTCAAACTTTACAGCTTGCATGGCCACTGAGAATGTAAAAAAATCATATCTCACTTTTATCAGCTGTAAATTAAAATAATAAGTAGCAACTATGTCACATATCAACAAAAACTTGTACAAGATTATGAATCACAGAAGTGCAAGACAGAAAGACAATGTAATAATCCTAAATGATATGCAGGATGTGAAGGAAGGAGAAATTGCAGGGTCCTCTCCTCTTAAAGCTCCTGTGCAGACATGAGCTGTCATAAGCCTCTGACAACCAATGTGGTGACTGACAGCAACATCCATAGTTTGCAGAACAGCAGAGCGTGCACAATGGAAAGCAGCAATTCCTGCCAGCAAGAATGGACTGCATCCTTAGGACCTACCCATAGCATCAAAGAGGTGCCCAAGTTTGGAGTCTGTTCCTGTAAATACTCTAAAGAGTCCCCATATATTTATATTTTATGTCTAACTTCCTCCATATTTCTTCTATGGACAAGAATGGCAATTACAAGTCAGGGTCTTATTTTCTGCATATGCTCTATACACAGTATTTCTGCTATTCAAAACAAGTGTCAGAATATCAATAAAAGGCAAATGCATAGAGGCTACACACAATATGGAAAATAATTCATATTTTAAAAAACCAAACGCTTTTGAAACAATGGCTGCAATATTTTCTGAATATATATATACTGCAGCATCTTTTTATTTGGTTTTTTTGTTTGCTTTGTTTTGTTCTGTTTTCATATTCTCTTACCACACTTGTTTTCTTATGGTTTAATTTGGTTGGTTGTGCTCAGCACTTTTACTTTTCATCTTGCTTGCTTTTTGTCTTAATGTCTGAAATATTTGCACCTGCAAATATCTTTTGAAATATCTTTTCTTCTGAAACAGACAGGATGCAGCATGTCCTGCCAAGTGGAACTAGATTTTATTAAATGTAACATATATGTAATACATGTAATATAAGAAACAAGAGCTCTTTTCTGTTGCAATAAATAGTGCTAAATATTGGATTATTCCAAGAAACGTTTTATAAAATATTCTCAACCTCATTGGAAGTAATAGTGCAAGTAGTTATCAAGTTTGTTTTCTGTTTATTCTGTGAGTAGTATGTATTCTGTTTTGTTAAGCAGAGCAAGAGTACTGGGCAGGAAGAAGGAAAGCAATTTGTCCTGATTGCTGTGCTGTGGGACCTCTCTGGTGGAAGAACTGCACCCTTCCTGGACATGTGCTGCACAAAATGCTTCCAGGGCACAAGAGGGAGCAGGGATGTGATACTGAAGACTGGAGAAGGAGGAAAGATTTGGCATGAGGAGGGAATCTCTGGCAGAAGTGAGCAGACCTCACTCTGGCATGATGGAAAGAAAAAACCTTTCCTAAGCAAGGGCAAAATAAGGGCCACTGACTGTTTCTGATCTGAGAGGTAAATGAAGGGGAGACCTTGCCCTATAAGGCTAGAGTGGACAGGAAAGGGGAATTTAGAGCTTTGTTTTCAAAACTTCTTACTTAATGTGGGTCACCTGACAGATCAGGGATCTGATCTGTACAAAGGATTGTCTTGTTCTAGTTAAGCAATTTTGATCTCTGATAAAACCTGTCTTTAGAGTCAAGGAGATATTTAGAGCCTCTGGACATACTCATAGAGAAAAGGCAGAGCTTTCCCACACTCTGGACAGTGCAAGGTTGGGCTCCTGTAATTCTCTCTGTATTCTCAGCAAAAAGTTTGCCTGAAATTAAAGATGGATATTATCTTGCACCTTACATGCTTCTCCGTAAACAAAAGAAGTTGGACGGCAACGTATCCAACAAGTCTGCAAAAGTTCATATGGCTCTTGCTGTAACACAGCTTGCAGTACAAAAGGCTGAGGTGACTGATGTACTCTGATAAAGACTGATACTTTATGTTGTTTATCAAAGGGTACATTTTTGATACTTTTATGCATGTTAGAGGAAAAAGGATGGCTTTGCTCAGTACCATTTAGACTGTCACAGCACTTTTCTGTCACATTTTCTAGTCTACCCACCTGCATAAAACCAGCCTTACAAGTTTCTCTAATGTTATTTGCATCAGACCCCAAATTACATACTGCTGCGTCCTTTAGACCTGAAAGTTTTCACTGAACTGAAAGTTAGATTGTAGAAAGATACAGGATTCCACCCCCTTCCTAAACCATCTTTGTAAGCAACTAGTGACCAGGTATATTAGAAAGTCCTATTCATGGAGAGAAAATAGCCATGTACAAACATAGTCATATTTTGGCTTCTAGTTTGTTTCTGCTTATATTGAAATACATCGTGTCATTTGGTTACTCCAAAGTTAATCAAGTTATCCAGTTCAAACTGAGCAATTTACCCTGATTTACCAAGCCACAAGTCTCTGCAGATCATCTGCAGGTTTTTTTATACACATTTTACATTCTTAATATATTCTTTTCCAGAAAGTTGACTTAATTGAATAGGACACAGAGCATTGCAAATTTGAAAGTTTACTTTCACCAAGCCAGAAGGATTGCTGAAAACTCCTGTTCCATCTTTTGACTCCATGTGCACAAACTTCCACATAGCACCACTGGCTAATCCATCTGATCCCTGACCTCAGTGGCTCTGTCTTAGGGCATTCTTCTCATGACCACCATAGCTTTAGAAATCTCTCAGATTTCTCCCCATTGTACCACTGTGCACCTGGAGAGCACTCAGCTTAATTTGCATGCTGGACAAACAGTATGAAATGCATATGGTATGTTTTAATGCACACTGTAGTACATACACAAGTTTCATTCTGCATCTTCTCAGTGAAGTCACTGTAATATCTTCAGGATAAGAAAGGCTGTGAAAGGGAAAGCAGTAGGTAGTATGGAGACTGTGAAAATTTAGGTGCCACTCCTTCACATTCCCATTTTGTTGAGTACCATTTTGCCATTGCCATATTTTTCTAGGATGAGCATCAAACTGCCTAACTAATACTAGCTGGTTTCATATTTTTAAGCCACTGGTACTCTTTTTCAGACCCTGGTATAACCCTTTCATCCTCTGTTTTCCTTAAAACAAATGGCAGTAGCTACTGCAATGGTATGTAGAGTTTGTTAATTTTCATTTTCTTATTAATTTTCACTGTTATTCATATTCATGCTGCTTGTTTATTTTTACTTTTTAAATTCTCTCATTCTGTATTATACTCAGTTTTATAACTTGCAGAGTTTGTTCTTGGTCATGAAACAGTGTTCTTCAACAAATTTCATTTTCTGTTAAGCAGTTTATCAAAATGTCTTTTGTTTAAATGCCGAGATATTGTGTACTGGTACTAACACTGGATGATTTTATTTTGGGGTGAAACTAACTCAACCATATCTAAAGTATTTTTAATACAGCAACTTGCATATTAATGATTACTTTAGTCTTATTCTGTCAAGAAAGGTGTAACATGCCAATGTTTACTAGTACGTGTTGTTTCTAATATACACTGCTCAGTGCAGAAAGTGTGTGTAATGGGTGACGGAATGTCATTTGGTTCTGCATTTCTGAGGTTTTTCAAGCTGCAAGTTGAGTCATTAGTCCTTTCTGACTGTTGGCCTGAAGAAGATACATACATAGAATTGCCTGTGGTTTTTTTTCATAAAACATGTCAGAACAGGGAATGATCAGTATAAAGCTGCCAGCCAATTTCAGCACATCTTGGACAAAGTATTTTCCAGGCAGTGCACTGAAGTAATGTTTAGGGCTGCTATTATTTGTTACTCTATATATGTGGATATATATAAATTTGTTTGCATTTGTGCACGTTTGTGGTCACCAGCATGTATCTGTTCCTCTGCTATTACAGGATGTTTTGATGCAATATTTTTCATAACCTGGGTGAGTCAAGGCTGTATTAATCACAGCCAAAAAGCATAATCTTTCTTTGAAAGGTACCTTTATCTACTTTTTGTTCTGTGGTTTTCATTTAACTACATGGGTTTTCCTCACACCTATTTCTGTTCTTGAGAAGTGTTTTTTTCACCAAAGATAAACTTTTATAACTTGAACTTACAATCCATTCAAAATAATAACTAAATTATTCATTTCAGTTGATTCAGTTGTTCAACAAACACCAGTTTAACTGCTATCAGTATATTTCAAGAAAATACTTTTACGATACTTATAATAGTTTCTAAGTAACGTGACATTTTATAAACGTGCTTTTCTAGTCTTACGAAGAAATTGTGAAAACACTACAAATGCTACTAGAAAAAACTTTTCCATAGACTTGTGCTACTTTGTTCACTCCAAAATGTTTACTAGTTTTCAGTCCATATTTTGTGGACTGTTTTTAGCAATAATTACTGAGTCTATCTGTTCTTTTTCCACTGAAATCCTGTAGAGCTCTCATTTTAGGGACTGCATTTAACCATGTTATATTAGCATTTAAGATCAAGCAGTGCATGACTAACATTATCTTGGAGCAAATCTTATGACTAGAAAATGACTAGAAATGACTAGCAAATAACTAGCAAATCTTGGGGCAGATTCTCCTGGAAGGCATGCTAAGGCACATGAGAAACAAGGTGCTTGGTGACAGCCAGCATGGCTTCACTAAGAGGAAACCCTGCCTGACTGATATGGTGACCTTCTATGATGGGGCTATGGAACTGATGGACAGGTAGAGCAGTTGATGTCATGTACCTGGACTTGTGCAAAGCATTTGACACTGTCTCACATGACATCCTTGTCTCTAAGTTGGAGAGACATCAATTTGATAGGTGCACCACTCTGTGGATAAAGAACGGCCTGGATGGCTGCAAAGAGTAGTGCTCAATGGCTCAATGTCCAGCTGGAGACCAGTAACGAGTGGTGTCCCTCAGGGATCGGTGATGGGACCGGTCTTGTTCAACATCTTTGTCATTGGTGACATGGACAGTGGGATTGAGTGCGCCCTCAGCAAGTTTGCCAATGACATAAAGCTGTGTGGTTCACTTGATACATTGGAGAGAAGGGATGCCATCCAGAGAGACCTTGACACACTTGTGAGGTGGGCTGATGCCAACCTGATGAAGTTTAACCATGCCAAGTGCAAGGTCCTACACCTGGGTGGGAGCAATCCCAGACACAGCTACAAGTTGGGCAGGGAAGAGAATCAGAGCAGCCCTGCAGAGAAGGACTTCGGGGTGTTGGTGAAAATGAATGTGCACTCATAGCCCAGAAAGCCAACGGTATCCTGGGCTGCATCAAAAGGAGCGTGACCAGCAGGTCAAGGGAGGTGATCCTGCCCCTCTACTCTGCTCTTGTGAGACCTCACTTGGAGTATTGTGAACAGCTCTGGTGTTCTCAACATCAACAGGACATGGAAGTGTTGGAACAAGTGCAGAGGAGGGCCACGAGGATGATCAGGGGGCTGGAGCAGCTCCCATATGAAGATAGGCTGAGACAGTTGGGGCTGTTCAGCGTGGAGAAGAGAAGGCTGCGTGGAGACCTCATAGCAGCCTTCCAATATCTGAAGGGGGGCTATACAGGGGAAATTTAGATTGAGTATAAGGAAGAAGTTCTTTACTGTAAGGGTGGTGAGGCTCTGGGATGGGTTGCCCAGGGAAGTTGTGAATGCTCCATCGCTGGCGGTATTCAAGGCCAGCTTGGACAGAACCTTGGGTGGCATAGTTTAGTGAGAGATGTCACTGCCCATGGCAGGGAGATTGGAACTAGATGATCTAAAGGTCCTTTCCAACCTTAACTATTCTATGATTCTATGTTTCTATGATTATGAAAGACACTGATAATAGTGGCTGTAGTACAATATGCACATCAAGTGATGTCTGAAGGTACATTAGTTCACAAACTATGTTTATGATTTAGCTGTTGTGTTCAGACTATAGCTGCAAGCCCCATCAGAACAAGGCAAGGTTTGTAGAGAGTGAGAGGTCTCCTTTTTCATTTAACCAATTTATCAACCAGAGGATGTTATCTTGCTCTACAACTCATTTACATTTGCCACAAATTCTGCTGAACTCAATGGCAATAACACCTGCAAGTCAGGGTTCAGACTGTTCCCATAGTATTTATGATTCATGGTGGAAAGAAGTAAGCAGTGTTCACAGCTGCCAGCTCTTATACCTAGAGCAGAGCTAAAGCTTTGTCACCAAGAAACGCAGCTGCTAAGACAATAAAAATGATGATGCATAAGACTTCAGGTCATTGCAGTACTTTGCAGTCTGTAAGTAATTAAGAAGGATGTTGAACAACATCCACAAGAGATTAACATCTTAAAAACAGAAGATTCAAAAAATTTTCAGCCAAGAATTCCATAAGAATGATCTGAAATGCCCCAATGGCTGATACTAATCTCCAGCACAACTTGCAATAGCAGAAAGATTTCAGATGCTGAGAGAGCATTAATTTTGTGAAAGCTCTCAATAAAAGGGCAAGCAGATGACCCATGTAACTAAAGACCACCGATCCTAGTATTAATCCAGGGTAGATTAATGAAAAAATCATGTAGGATTTACATTACAAAGAATTAAAGGATATACTAATACTACCACTAGTCATCAGAGTATATTGGAGAGTACATGTTGTCAAAAAAAAGGTTTGATTCCTTGAGAATAATTTCTCACAGACAGGTTTAAAAAAGTTGGGAATCACCTACAGCAGATGTCTGTGGTGAGATCCTGATGGTAGCCAACATTTTAATCGAATCTGCAGCTGCCAGTGATCCTAGCTGAATGGCAAATGAAATTGAGAGGGCAGCCCAGATACCCTCCCAAACTCTAAAGAGTTATGCAGCCATCTGCTATCAATACAGGCTGGGGGATGAAGGGATTGACAATAGCGCTGCAGAAAAAGACATGGGGTACTGGTGACTGAAAAGCTGGGCATGAGCTGGCAGTGTGCACTCGCAGTCCAGAAAGCCAGCCATGTGCTGGCTGCATCAAAAGGAGCATGAATAGCAAGCAGGTCAAGGGAGGTGATCCTGCCTCTCTACTCTGCTCTTGTGAGACCCCACTTGGAGAGGTGTGTGTAGTTCTGGTGTCCTCAGCATAAGAACATGGAGCTTTTGGAGCGAGTCCAGAGGAGGGCCACAAAAATTGTCAGAGAGATGAAACAACTCTCCTGTAAGGAAAGGCAGAGAAAGTTGGGGCTGTTCAGCCTGGAGGAGAGAAGGCTCCAGGGAGACTTTATTGTGGCCTTTCAGTGCTTAAAGGGGCTTAAGAAAGATGGGAACAAACTTTCTAATACAACCTGTAGTGACAGGGCAAAGGATAATGGTTTTAAACTAAAAGATGGGAGATTTAGACTAGATATAAGGAAGACACTTTTTACAGTATGGTTAGTGAAACCCTGGAACAGGCTGCCCAGGGAGTCGGTAGATGCCCCAACCCTGGAAGTGTACAAGGCCAGGCTGGATGGGGCTGTGAGCAATCTGATCTATTTGAAGATGTCCTTGTTCATTGCAGTGGGGTTGGACTTGATGACCTTTAAAAGTCCCATCCAACCCAAACTGTTCTGTGATTCTATTAATGTCATGCATCTAGGAAAAAAGAATGTTGACCCTAGCCACAAGCCAAGGAGTTGCATCCAGGGGTAAAAAAAAGTAATAATTAAGGTAATCTAAGCACACAGATGTGTAAAGATAAGCTTCCATTATGGTGACCCAGCAAAAGAGGCACCTATGATCCTCAGACACACAAAGAGCAATAAATGGGGTAAAGCCAAGGTGATTTCAGCTACCCCTTATAGCATTGATAAGAATAATATTAGAACATTTCCTCCAGTTTTGGTGTTCTTATTTCAAGAAAGATGTTGAAGGCTCACAGAAAGTGTCACTCTTACAGAAAATAGCTTTTCTGTAAGAGCTCCATAAGTCAGATGTAACATTCACCAATTAATAGCAAATTATTAACCACATTAGGGAGGCAGGTGCTCATATTATACAATAGATCAGATCAGATAACCTAGTGATTACTTCTGTCCTTCAACCCTACAATTCCATGTAAAGAGCTGAATTCACCTGTTCCAACCTAACTTGCATGTGTTACTGACACGAGAGTTTTATGACTCCCTGCCTCTTCCAGAAAAACCACTGCTGGAGTGATCATGAATGAACTACAGCAAATCCTATGCCATTGCCTTTCTCTGAGGTGCAAACCATGATGGTCCCGATTTAAAATAAAATCAAAATATAATTATTAGGAACTTAAATAAAATAATTGGAAATTACTTTCTGCAGTGTGTTTCCTCAAATAGTCTTTTCTGCAGTTTTAGAAGATCAAGCACAGCATTATTTTACTTTTGCATTCAAAAGGCTGCAATGAAGCCTATTATGTAACCTGCTAGCGAAATAAATATGATTTTGCAGAAGATATTGTAGAACTTGGTACAGGAAAAAAGGGCAGGCATGAAGAATCTCCAACTCACAGTTAGAACTAATGATGACAGACTGTCAGGAAAGAAATATGAAGGTGTATAATTATTGGCTGGCATGCCTCAGGCATCACCCAGGTCTTAACAATACATAAAGGCTGGGCATGCAAGGACTAACCTCCTCCAAAGGTCCTTTGGTAACTATCCCCCAAGTATTTTAATAATGCCATTTGTTTCACAGTATTGTTGGACTAGCAACAGTTGGATACAACAGAATAGTAACAGGAAACGCACAGGCATATAGTCTTTTTTTTCCCCCAGATGTTCTGAATCCACACCCAAAGTAACTCAAGTTATCAAGTGCACTGTACAAAAACATAATTTCTGAACACTGTGTGCTAAACTAATCAGTGTTCCTACTAAATTGATGGTGAATAGTTCCTAGAAATTACTCTCTTGTTTCAGCAGCGCCATTCAAATGAGCCAAAGTTTACTTACATTATAGAAGGTATGCAACACTTGCTTGCCATTTGATGAAGACTCACAACAGGAATTGAAAATCAGACCCTTTAACTGTTGTTAAAGTCTGAATTAATTTGACATTCATTGTTCAAAGTTCTTAAAAATTTTAGTTCTCCAAAAGGGAAGCTGAAATCTTACACTGTAAAGTTGTTAATCGATCACCTTATGTGAACAGCCAGTGGTGACACACTGCAGCAATCGGTTTATGGACATTCTGTAGTCTGAAAGTTAATCACCCAGATTATTCAATTTATGCTTACAAATAACAAAGCAACAGCAGAAATCTGGATCCATTTCCGAGTGATTCATAATCATGAATGGAAAATATAATCCTGATAACATCCTAACGAGATCTGACACACACAAACACCCACGAACTGGCATGCAGTGCAAAACGGTTCTTGTGGTTGCAAAAGAGTTTCCAGTTATTCCCTGCCTTCCAAACTTAAAACTTTCAAAAACATTTTAGGCCAATAATTCCTGATGCTTTCTCTTCTACCAATGGATTTGGGATATTTTTTGTTCTCTGGGTGAGTTCTTTAGAAAAGTCTGAAAAAAAGATAGTCACTTTAAAATAAAAAGAAGCTTAAACATATTTTTTGCATCGTAAAAAAAATAATATGTGAAAAGATGTCCCATTTCCTTTAAGGCCTGGAGCCAAGAAATTATTTAATTTTAAAATGTCAGCTTAGCAAGAAAATATTTCTCCATATTCACGGTAGGCTTTCCAGAAATATTTGTTTAAGGGCATGATCTACCTCTCATTCTCTTCAGACTGATAATAACTTCAAAGGCTTTAGCTGGGGCCCTACAGGTACATTTGGACAGTGTGAGCTTTACCATGCATAAATCTGTAGTTAAGTACACGCAGAAATGCCAAATCCCACTAATTGCTCCAGTATGGTCAAGGCAACTTTTTAAATGCTTCAAGAAACTCAGGAGCTACCCAAAATGTCTCCTTTTCTAAATCCATCACCTTCTGCAAACAAGACTGATCTGTGAACTACACGGCTAAGCTCTTGAAGATCTCACAGCCTTTATTCCTTTTCTTATGCCTCTGATTGAAATTAATGTTTCTTTGGTTTCTCCACACATGCTTAATTTAGTTACTTAGCTGAAGTACCTGTGTTGAGCCCAAGAGGTCATTGGGGATGTAGCCGAGCTCAACAGACATTATGCATGAGGAGGTCTGGCTTGGGCATTGACAGCAGCATAGCCTTAGTGCACTTCTGCATCCAGACTGAATGTCATGTTTTGGTTAGAATGGATATACTGATCCCAGATCTAGAAACATGACCAGATTCATGGCCAGCACTATCTGTGGAAGGTCAGAACTTCATATGCAAAAGACCAGCATTTCAGTACAGAATAGTTGGATCATCTCAACAGGTATCCCAAACTGTACATTGCAAGGGAGTGTTAGCCGTTTCAGCCTATGTATTACCAGAAGAGTGGAGGTAGGACTAACTACTTATCTTCCTCAACCTATATTTACCAGCTAGAGCTCTGCCTCAAGTTCTACTTTTTTCTCCACACACCATCTTTAACTCCTGCAGAATATGTGACCTGCCAGATGAAATCTGACATGTAGAAAAAATTCGCAAGAAACAATGTGCTAACTGTTCTGCTGATAGAGAGGGTGACAGTCTTCTGAATGCTACTTAACTCTTCAGATCTGATGTTTTATTATTTTTTACTCTTCAAATATGAAACTAATTCTGTAAATTGATTTGCTACTTCCATTTCAAAATAATGTTTTTCGATTATATTTGAAAATGTAATTCCCACATTTCGTCACCATAAACCAGAAATTTAGGAAGAACACATTAATTTATACAAGTCTCATATAAATCATACCTCCGTTAGTCTAAGAGTACTCTCACTTTATTTTGGAGGATTGATGAGTTCCACTTTCTGAAAAAACCTTGTCACATAATAAGAGCCAATGCTAAAGTATACAACTTTTGCTGTTGTGATGATCCAATTATGAAATCTCCAACATCCTAAATACTAGTTTTATGCTTCTATATCAAAAAAATATATAACAAAAATATCTCAGCTACTTCTGAAGTTGGTTCTATTTGTAAATCTCTATTTTATATTTCCTCCCAAACATTTTCTTGAAAAGTGAAAAGAAGATCACATATATTTACTTTTCTATTTTCTACTTTGTGACTACCAGAGCTTGCTTTCAGGCATGTATTTCAGGCTTAATTTTGATTGAGAAGCACCACACTCTTACAGTTATTGTTATTTTATCACTCTTTTTAGTCTGTGTTTCTATCTTGATGAATTTTAATGCATGTAAGTGCCTTGGAGTAGACTGGTTGTTGAGTTTCATTCAATGTACTAAATTCTTAGCTGTTAGTTTAAGCTAAGAACCACAGCTCTTACATACAGCTTAACGCACATCCTTTAACTCTCCTTCCTTCCCTTCCTCATATCTGTTGATGCCACCCAAGCCCCCTAAGGCACGAGTGTCTGTTGCAACTCTTTAATTGCTGTCACTCCCTCATCTATTACTTTATCCTCTCTTTTCTTTTCCCCTTTTGTACCCCAGGCAGGGTGTGGTGCATTTCTGTAGAAAAAAGTCTTCAGAAATGGCACTTTTTAGCATTCTTAGAATGGGTTGCAAATCTGCAGTCCCAGATTTCATTTCCCTATAACTCACTGCCCCACAGCACCCTAGTCTTTGGCTCTCCACCCCATCACCTCAGCGGACACAAATCTACGACTTATCCACCACTGAAAATATGTCCTCTAGCAGTCATACAGGCAGGGGGAGAATTATGTTCTCCCAGAATGTGAGCAGTACCAGAAGGAGCTCTCCTGCAGGTGTTCATAACTGGGGAGAACCTCTAGTTTTCAGTGTGTACTCCACGATACATGTGTTGTAACCAAGGTAGCACAAGCATGCAGTAAACTGGAGTGGCCAAACTGAGAAAATCACAGCTTTGCATGCCTGTAAGGGGTGAGACAGTATGTGGTACACCAAACCTCTGCAGGTGCTTTCTCCGAGGGCCAGCTAAATTAAACCATTATTTAGCTGCCACAGGCAAAGAACACAAAATTGGGCAGTTAGCGCAGCTCAGCTGACATGTGTTAACTTGCTAGGCTGCATGTGTAAGACCAAACATTTCCTGTATCTTGCAGTACACATCACATTTACTACACATGAAGAATTACCATGCATCATATAAAAATTCAAACTTAAAATTAAAAAAGAACAAACTCAAAACACTTTTGGTACAAATTGCCTTTCTGTTTACTTGTCAAAGGAGGATGAAGGAAAGCATCCACAGAATATGTTTAGGATCGTTATCTCTGCCATTTGTGATGGGGAGTGGACAAACCAAGTTTTAAAAAATATATTACAGAATGAGAAGGTGGGAATACAGTATGGTAGCAACTGCAGCAGCTTAGCACTGCACACCAATGGCACCTGTGTGAAGCACTTTCATGATGCAGAAGACTCTGCAGCCCAGCAGAAGCATCAGGAGGATCCCATGAGGTCTCTCCCAGAAAGGAGCACTTTTGGTCACTGTCTATAAATGCACATGACTACACAGCAGTCATCTTTCTCGAGGGATGACGCACGTGAAAAATTACTTCTGTTGTTTCCCCACTGTAAAAGTCTTGGGAGACAACCCACTAAGTCATTTCAAACCTGAGGCCACTTCAGCAATTGCCATGGAGATTTACAGTCCTAGATCAGTAGGGTATGGAGGAGCCAGAAGCACTGCTGTCATGATAGACTGGACCATCACCCAAGCTTATTTGCCCTCCTTCTCAGCTGTTTCCTCCTGGATGATCACCTCTTTTGTCCCTGTTCATCAGAGGTTGTTTCAAAGATGCTTCAAGAATGCTATCTATGGCAGCCCAGTGCCAGCCCTTTGAGGATTTACAAAATAAGGGTCATGATTTCAGTGCCTATTAATAACAAAATGAGCAAATAGCATTAGACAAAAGCTACTGTTTCAAAATTATGTTCATTAATCCTTCTGCATTAATCACCCTGCTGCATGCTGCACCTTGTAAAGCTTGTATATCTCTTAATAACTAGCCTCAGATCACTTTGTAGTAGTCCAGACTGGATGGGAAAAAGGCATAAATGACTATGTAAATGCTTTGTAATCTATTTATTCTATTTGTTAATTTGTCATCATGCTAAGTACCTGCAAAACAATGTTTGTCAAATGCCACATGACTGCAATGCATCAATCATGACAAGATGCAGGGCACGCAAATATGCTCTAGGATGCAGACTTCAGCTCTCTGCTGCTTAATCCCTGGTTTGCTTGGTTGGTTATTTGTTTGTTTTCTTAATGAGTGCTGACTACAAGGTCATTTATTTTTGTTGGGGTTTTTATAATTCAGGGCATGTTTTGGATTGCTGGAAATAGTTTGGTGGGGTTTTGGTCATCTCTAAACATTCTGCACCTCCAAATTTTCAGAAAAATAAATCATATGCACATACAAAAATGATCACATGGATTTTTCAATTATTTTTTTCCCAGTTATATGCAATCATTGCAGTACAACAACATAATAATTAAATACTCCATGGAAAGTACATTTTCTGAAATTTCTTTGCTATTAAAGCAGTTCATGGTTTTAATATGAAAAAGAAAGAACTTGTAAGTAATTTTCTTACTATTGCAAGGAATGCAATTTTAACACTAATTTTCCAGGATTTTAATTAATTAGGTAATTTATATTTCTTTATTCATTACAGTTTCATACCTTACTTTATGGTTTTAGGTGAGAGGTATTTGAAGCCTTAGGGAAACAAGTTGCAACACAATCCTGAACCACACAGACCAAGTTTCCTGAAGATATACATTTCATTGTCTAGTCCCTACTTACATTCATAATTACCACTAGAATAAACAGGAGTTAAATAAATCTACTGTGGGTTTAAGTTTTTGTCTATTTTGAAAAAGAGGATGAAACTGTCCAGAGCTAAATTGTGACTGTTTCTATTCTTTTCCTTCCTAATCCTTCTCACTCATCTTACATTTCTGAAGTTAGCAGGCATTTAATGACTATGAAATGTGGTTTTCCTTCTCGTACCTCCTTCTACAGAAGAGAGACTCAGAAAATTCTTGCTATGGATTCACCAATGCATTTAGTAACTGTTAATTTATTCACTGCCTTCTAATATTGATGGAGGGGGTGGTATTCAGATCCTGAAAAACAGACGTCAAGCTAAAAAATGCCCAGCTAAGCTCACACGCAAACACTCTGGGCAGCGCAGGAGCCACCACAGCAAGATGGGATGCTGCAGCATGCTTACAGGAGGAGCCATCTACCAAGTAGTTAGTCTAATTAGCCAGCCTAGTTACCCAGCTGTCTGCACCGACACGTGTTGCAGAATGTCTGGGTTTCACAATTTCTGTTCAAGTTTAAAGTATTTGTAATGCTCTAAAATAACTAACCTAGTGTCAGCCAAAGTACCTGTTAACTCAGTGTCTGAAGAAAACTGTGGCAACCTGCTGGTACTTAATGTTCTGGCCTTATATGTTGCTCAGGCACCTTATAAATGTTCAGAGAAGGAAGTTCCCTCTAGCTCTGCACAGCTTTTCTTGCCCACTGCAGGTTGTGTATCTGTACTATTGGTTACTTTGGGTTATCTTTTAGTGATTATTACCCCAATTCCAGGCTGTTCTATGGAGTCTGGAAAGTTATAATTTGTAGAGTTGAAAAGAGGTGCATAGGAAACTTTAGAGGCATTGTGAAAACCCTTGAAAATATGGTCTCAAAATTCAAACTAAGGTGGTTGTGGGATGTGTCACATAGAACCTCTACAGAAGAGACACATCAACTCAAATTGTAGACAGAAGCCTTGGGGAAGCAATTGTTCTCCTAAATGATTAAGGACCGAAACCTTTTTTTGCAGAAGACTCACAGCAAATGCTGAGCTTGCCAACAGCACTAGCCAGCAGCTTGTTTTGAGTAGACAGAAGTCATGGGAGGAATTTGCAAGTCTTGCCAAAACCCTCATAACTGCAAGACTGATAATCAGATATACCCACAGGTGAGAAAGAATTCTCACAGTAGCTTGTAAGAAACTTTCTCTATTCAATTTGCTTTTATATACAATAGCTAGATTTTCATAGTTTAAAAGGGTGTTTTCTCAGCTTGCAACTAGTACTCTTTATTTTTGTATGAATCGCTCTCCTGTTCCATGTGAACAGCCTCTTTTGAACAACATTCAGCACCCTTGCTTGTGCTGAAAATGCTTCTTAGAAAATGACTGTTTTAATGCCTAATTCACCAACCTTCAACACCATGTATTATGAATCATAAAACATTAATCTTGAGTCTTTAACAACATAAATAAGAATCTTGTTTAAACAAGAACAAACCATCACTGAACACAGCTATGCTACTGTGAATTAAATTCACATTACTTTGATAGTTTCAGGCTTCCAGCCTAGATTAGAATAACCTTACTTGCTATTTCTTGAACTTTCAGGAATAAAAATCACACTATAATAGCATAATTGGTTCTCATTTTCATGATACAAGTGCAGACATTAGCCAAATACATAGATTTCAAGTTTACTTCAGGACCTATTCACTAAAACTAAATAATTGCATGCTTTTAACTAATTGTTCTATTTATTTAACTAATAACTTGAAATAATTTTAATATTACTTTAATTTTAAGAAGTATTACCCCAAAATACCAACAGCAAACAAAAAAAGAGTGAAGAGACGCTTTCAGACAGCAAAATACATAACAAAGAGAAATTAATTACATTTAAAAGGCAGCTGACCTTTAACACCTCTGCTAAGCATCAAATCCAGAAAAATAAGAAATAGTGCACTATAGCTCATTCTAACATCATGAAAGAAGGAACAGGAATAGGTATAGGGATAACTTGGTAATGCCCCTTTTCTAGTATACTCATAGTAATACAAAAACAGTGTTAGTGTTTTGGGTTAGATTTTCTTGCACAAAATACAGGTATCATAAAAAACATGCAGAGACCTGGCAGGGTTGAGGACACCTAAAATAGTGTGGGGTGATTTTTTTGAATGAAAATATGGTAGGGGGAAAAAAAAAGAAAAAGACAACTCTATTTTCCACAAAGTTTGAATTTACACAAGAGGCTGTGACAGTGCCTTTATGTTAGCTCACATTCAAAAGCAGCACAGTTTCAAGCAAGTATTACAGACATAACATAAGATATTTTCAAGCTTTTAATAAAGTGGATGCTGGTGTCATAATTTTAAAATGGATAGTTTACCTTTGCTTTTGTGTTACCAGAATTGTTATCCACTCTCAGAAGGTCTACACGCAATGCTAAAATTATAAAATCCCCAGGACTCTTAAGTGTTTAGACTCTTGGCTACCTCTTCAAAGTAAGCAGCATTTACATGAAACTGAGCAATCCACTTACTGAGTGGCTCATGGGTTATGTTGTACAGTGAAATTAAAACACATGGAGTTGGAGCATTTAAAAATATTTTCCTATTTCTTTTCACTGTTATTGGAGGGGTTTTTACAGTATGTAAATTTACTAAACTAATGATACCCATTTAAGGTTAGAGTCTCTTATTTTATCTCCTAGCTATTACAAAATAATTCTTTGAATAAGCATAAAACTTCCTTTCTTAGTAACATTTTCCATGACCAAAGGACTGCTAGTAAATGGCAGAAAGAAAACACATACATATGAGTATTCAAAACCACCACTCTTGTCACATTTCACAATCATTCTGTCTTCTTTTCTAGGTCCTAGACCTCAATTTCTTGTGTATTCCAAACTACCATTATATTTCTAAGAGGCTTTAAGCACTCAGAACATGTGACATCTATGTAAAATATAAGTAAAAATGGACAGTAAAAAGGGAAATCTTTGTAGTCTAAAATCTTTGTAGTCTAAACACTTCCATGGTTTTAACTCAATTTCATTTGATGAACTTGATTAATGGGCTTTAAGTGACATGCAAATCAAATACTTATTCTTTTCCATTGTGAGATTTGCATTCACAATGTCTGCATGTCCAAGATCAGAAAAAAAATCTTGTTCTGTAGCTACTCTAAATTCTAGTTCAAGACACTCTAAATTATTTTATGCATCCATGTTAGTGTTACACAAACAGCAAATAACACAAACATGCATTTAGCAAAACTAAGATGATTATTTCTTAGAGCAAAAGTGAATCCTCGCTTAGGTTGTTGAATATGCTATTATTGGAAAATGTCATACTAGGCACAGAAAAGTGAACCTATTTTATGGTAACTTAGTTTGTATCTGAATTTTATTATTTCAGTTTTTAAACACTGTAAGAGGCTGTATCATTTCTAAAGGAACTGTTTGATTTGATGTTCCAAGAGTCATGAAGTCTCTTATTCAGGTAGAAAGGTCAGTCAGATTTTGTAGGAAATAGGCATTCCAGTTCCTGGAAAAGGAGACATTCAACTTAAGGGTATTATAAAGCTAATTTTTAATATAAAAATCACTTTCTGTAGCTGTGATTTGATTTTGCAAAGTGAGCAATATAAAACTTTGTTTAGACAAGAAAAATCTTCTATTTTATGTTCTATCTTCTATTCTATTCTTCTTCTATTTACCTACTTCTATTAGGTAAACTGCAGACCCTGAAATATCTTTTTTGACTCCAAAAAGGTTGAGTTTAGCTTTTATTTTTTCACTCCACTTGAGTGCAGTAAGGCTACATGCTCTGCCTGCAGGGAGGGAGAATGGAGCTTTAGTGTGACTGATGAATCTGGTGAATACTTTTGTGAAATAATAAAAAAATATATCAGCTTGTCATTAAAAGAAATAGGCTGTCATTCTTTGTTTATTAGTCCTGCCTCCTATCCAGGGTTACCTACTGTGTGTAAATAGGTTTGCTAGATAACTTGATTTCCTGTTTCGTCGTAAAAAAAAATTTGGAAAAATTGGCTCATTTATAACACTTGTTAGGTTAAAAATCTGTTCTTGTATCATTCCCCTTATAACCTGTACATTTTATATAATAGAGGAGAGGCTATTCTAATTCCAGCTTACCCTGATATTGTCTATGAGAAAAGTAAGAACAGGGCATGGTAATAGCTGAAGTGCCAAAAGAACTTCATAGCAGAATCAGAAAGAGCCTAAATGAGCACATATATATTAAAAAAAAAAAAAAAAAAAAACAAACAAAAAAAACAAACACAAAACACATTAACAAAGCCAGAGAATGGTCAGGGGTGACAGGAGCCACAGAATTGCTGGATACACTGTAGGCTTCTCCTGAAACCTAATACAAATGTCTCTATTATAACATACACCTTACAGTGACACTGGTCCCTTTGTTCCTAAATACAGCCTTGCGTAAAGATGGAGCGCTGTAATTAAAGGAAATAACCAAAGTAAATTACTATTTACAGCAAATTGAAGTAATACAGGGCTTATTTTTCAAAATGTGCCTGGCTCAGGCAACTTTATTTAATCACGCTTTCAAATATTTCTGTCACAGACACCTATAGGTTTGATCTGCTAGTAAGAGATGTTTTCAGAGCTCACTCCCTGCCTTTGCTCATGGCAGCCAGGGAAAGTTAATAAACTTAGGACATACGTTCAAATTATCACTTTCTTCTATACATGGCCAAGCAGGCAAGATACCTCACCCAATTTCCAGAGCCAAGACAAAAGCAGAAGAGACAACAAGCCCCCACTAGTGAAAGCACTGGAAGGTGTTTATTTTTGGATACTGTGTCCCAACTCTGGGACTCTCTCCCTGATGAGATTGCTGTGTGAAAAGGCACAGTGCAGCTTTCAGGCTGCATCTGTACCTTCTGGTGTGCGAGAAGAAGGTAGATTTTGATGCCTCAGTGACCAGATCTCCTTCCAAGTAGTTTGCTAAATTCCCACTGGTTAGGAACAGCAAAGCTGGAAGTGCACTAGATGGAAACCAGGGGCCATGATAATTGTACAAAGGCCTGCTGAGATTTTCCTAACTGCTTCCAGTAAAAGAAAAGAGTCCCCTAGTAACAGTGGTAAGTCCCACAAGAAGGAACAGTACACTGTGTTCACTCACATATGAATAGCACTTATTTTATCACATGATCCAGGTGCCCTAATGGAAAGAGGGATTAAACAAATACCTCACTGGGTAAAAAACTTGCAATTTTTTCCTCAGACATGACTCAACTTGCAGCCCTCTTGTCTCTAACATAAGGGGTATATTATCAGTTAGGATCAGGAAGATTATTTTTATTTGGTATCGTAACCAATGCAAACAGGATTCTGTGTATTCCATCTTTTCTGATTACAAAATCTGGAAAAAAATAAATCAGTTCAAAAAGCAATGTGATTGACCATTAAAAAAAGATAGGAGATTACATTGCTATGAAAGGACATAACAAGAGAAAAACCTGAGGACCATATTCTGATTTCCCTTGCACATTTCTTTGCTTGTTTAACTATCCCAAGATCAGTTATAATACTAAATATAAGGTGATTAATCCCAAGAATTGTAAACAGTTTAAAGCTTTTTGATCTTTTTTAGTTTTCATTTTCAAAGGCTATGCTATATTCTACTCCTAGAAAAGATAAAATCCCATTGACCGTTACCTGACTTTGTACACATTTCCACTGCAGGGAGGAATAATCTGAAATCCCAGGAGCACAGAAGTAAAAAGCTACTGGAGGTGAAAAGCTCTGCAGACCTAACTGTGGGGATTCAAGGTACAGCACTGGTTAACCAGGAAATGCCACATGTGTGAATCATCTCTGCGCTCATGGAGTGCCAGATTTTGAGACCACTGAACATTAGACAAAGCAGAACTGCAGCTACTAAGTCAGTGTGTGCTTATTTACCATGCTGCTTTAAAATGAAGGCTAAGAGAAATATCTTCAGAATACTTTGAGTTCCCGGGAAGCTGAGCTTACTGTCATACAGGCAGTGAGGAAGAAAAAAACTGGAGAAGAGAGAAAACACATCAGTCTATTCTATCAGAACAGTTTAGCTGTCCCCATCTCAGTGGAAGAAAACAAAAACAGCGATGATATATTTTCTGGGGCATGAAACGTGCACCTGGAACAGACTGAAAAATCATTTATTCCAGTGTCACGTTCCTGACAGTATCTGCTGAGAAAGGCCATGTTAACAGTGTATAGGGTAGGAACATGAAGAGTGACAGCATTAAGTCAAACTGCAGGTCCCACCAATAACTTGGTATCTGGCCTCTTGACAATGGTCACTTACTGTCAAGCATGCAGTGGAACTCCCCCTGAACACCTGCTGAGCAACAAGTGATGCCTGCTTTCAGCCAGAAGCATCTTTGTGTTCCACAGCTGTCAGTCTGGTGGGGTTTTGCTTATCCTGAATTTGTCAAGTCACTTTCTAACCCACTTAAAATGATCCTTTCTTCTCTTACACCCTCCCCACTTCCAGTATCCCTGCTTTTTTTTAAACCATTATTTTTAATCTGCAGTTTTGCATGCAATAGCCCTCTATGGCTTCATCTACCACATATCCTGCTTGTCTCCCACTGCTAGAAGTCTCCATAGGTGCTAGTTTCTCTTCCCTCTCAAGCTACACAAATTGTTCTCCTGAAATATGTTACTTCTACCTACAAGTTCTGCTTCTGGTTTGAAAGGGAGTGAGTTCAGAGTGGAACTTACCAGAAGATCTGCAATTTTTCTTACTCTTGGCTGTGGAAGAACCTCCAGCCTTGCACATCTAGAAGTAAGAAAGTGCTAATTCACAACTGGAGAAAAAGATGCCAGTAAGCCCTGCTGAACTACAGGGTGACTGTGGAGTACAGCAGTGGTCACATCATGGAGGTAAATGTGGAGAGATTATCCCACTGGCAGTCTCAATCTGTTCAGTAGGATCATGTGTCTTTAAAGTAATATATAAACTGGATGTCTGAGATATATCACCAGAGTTAGATGAGAGCCTGGAAGAGGTTATCAGTAACTCTAAATGACTGCAGAGTTCTAGCATCCCTGAAAAGCACCAGGTCAAGAGCAACGCAGAGGTGTTGGTCAGCAAGCTGGTGGAAGGGGGGAGCTCAGGAGTAAAAGGTGGTGTCCTCTGTGCGCAGAACAAATGTGATACCTGAAACTTTACCCAGTTCTGCTTGCTCCCAAGACATGAAACAGTTCATTTTGACGTCTCTTGTCTGCATGTCTTAGAGGATGGGTCAATTTAAAAACAAGGAAAACCAATTTTCTACTGTTTTCCCTGTCTGTAGGCTGCTTGAATGAAACTAGAGATATGAATCAAAATTTCAGCTGAAAACCCATTTTGGCTAATATTTATTTTCAGAACAATATTCCTCGCACAGGGGGAAGCCATTGCATGTAAGGCCTGCAGGATCCAAGATCGCTAGTTACTGGCACAGCTCTCCAGTCAGTGTATCCTGCAGCATTCTCCTCTCTGACTCACTTAAAGTACTGTGTATGAAATACAGTACTAGAGGAGGGAGGAGAAAAATCTGTAAAGTATAATTATTTTAAGCATATTTGATTTTGACTTTGCTTCCTCTTCCTGACCTTTCATTGATCTGGGTCCTCTGCTCCTAGATAACTTTGCTGTCATTATCTATGTCTTTCTTTTATTATTCAAAGGCATGTGAGCTTGAAAAAAAATCTCCTTTGGCTACTAAAACAAAATCAGATTATTTTCACTGATTATAAAGAAATTTTTACTGCTCAGTTACAAAGACAGCGAAAAGCTAATTTTAAACTTATGAGATATTGATCATTAAAGTATATTCAGGTTTCTGCAATAAGAGCTTGTAGCAGTAATCAGTCTTTCAAATAACTTATTCAGAAGCATTTTCATTCAAAATGTTTTTATCTGTTTAAGAACTGTAGAATGATTATAAGTGATAAGTCTGCATTTCATACAAAGCATTAAGCAATTGGAAAGCAGATTAAAATAATTTCCTTTTCAGGGGAACTCAGCACATGAAAGAAACAGTCTAGAAAAAGCTTTTGGAATATTGCTAAACATGTCTTAAATTGTCATATGCTAAACAGCAATATGTGCTCCGGAGCTTTTGTTACATTTTGAGAAAAAAGAAAAATAAGGGGTTTTTTTGCAACTCAAAAGCCATTCAGTCTGAAAGTATTTTTTTGTATTCAGTATTGGAAGCATGTAGTCTGTGCTGTAAAACAGGATTTAGTTCTTACCTAAATAAAACACAAACATTAATGTCACATTTTACTTTTCTACAAAGGCAAAAGACTTTTTTAGGACAAGGACTACAATAATGAGCCTGTGTGAGAAAATCAGTGGAAAAGAAGGAGTAGCAAGAAGTGACTGCTTGTAAATAGATTTCTAGCAAAAAGTCGGGGCAAAGGAGAGGCGTAACAATGCTGATGGTGTGACAAAAAGGGAAACTGGCAACTGGAAGGGCCCAGGAGATGGTAATGAGCAGAGATGGGGCAACTGGGTGGATAGATGGTGAGAAATTAAACAAAAAGCAGTGAGTGCAGGTGGGGAAAGGTAAAAAGAAAAGTAATAAACTGCATTCAAAAATCTCTGATAAGTCTAAAGGCCTGAGGAATGGCAATCAAACTTGTAGGTATAAGACATGTTTGACTGGGAGAGGAACGACCACTCCAGCGTTGAACAGCAGAGGAAAGGCGGAAGGCAGCACGGAGCATTGCACACCCCCGCCTAACTCTGCCCCCTGCCAGCCCCTAAAGCAGGAGGGGAATTCATGTTACCCAGTGGTGGGTGAGAGAGCAAGAGTGGGCAGGGGAGGGAGCAGGTAGGACCTGACTCCATGCTGTACTCAGCCCACTGGGGGGAAAATTCTTGCTGAAAAGAAGCCAAGCAGCACATTGAGGCGTTCTGTATGCGATGGTGCCCAGTATTTTTTTAAGGCTTGAACTTTGCTGTGACTTAGCCTGGAAAGGGGAAAATGAAAGCAAGACAAGTACATGAATTATTAATGTTTCTACATTATTGTGCTTAGAAAGCAATAGCCATGGATCACAAAGCTGGGGGGCTAAATGCACCTCAGAAAAGATAGGGTGTGGAGGTGGCATTTTATTATTACTCTTACCACTCTGAAAAAAAAGCAATAATCACTAATCCTGACCAGGAATATAAATGTAGAACTGAAAGCTATAAATTAAATTAAGGTAGGATCAGAAGCAGGATAGAGACTGCTTGTGTCTGGAACATTTTGATTTGTGACAGCCCATACCAGCAAAGAGTTGATCAGACCAACCTCCTAGCATTTTCCAATTTGTAATTTTATTTTTCTGTATGCGTTTAACCATAGCTTAAATGCCCAACTATTTTCCCCAGCTTATTACCACCTGAGTGTAGCAAGTGATTTTAAACACCTGTTCAGAAGCATTTGCAATTCTGTATACCTCCTTATGTGCCCATCATCTACTGTATTAAGATACTTATATTGAATAGTATGCTATTTCAGCCAGCCTGAGACCTGTAGAGCATAAATTGAAACTTGCTGGCCACCATACACGACAAGAATTCTTGAAAAAGCAAGACATTTGACCAGCTTGCCTACCTGCCTGCCTGCTATTTGGCATTAAACATGGGCTATGGAGAGGAGAAGTGCCCTCCTGTCTCTCCAGAGAATTTCTGCAGCAGTAGCTTCCTCTGCATCACCACACAGCAACTTTTTTCACATTAAAAAAAGGAAAAAAAAAAGAAGGAATGTGATTTATAATATATGTTTTTCACAATAACTAGCAATGCGATCAATAACTAGCAATAGAAACGTTCCGCTAGTGGCAAGGAACATTTTACGGTCTCAGCTCCATCAGCTGACATTACTAAGAAATACATGCCAGGGTTTCCTTCACAAGATAAACAATATTGCAGCTACAAATTCTCTGTGTTTCTTACAGTATTGCTGAAATCTTTATTTTCTTTCACATTTTCTTTCCTAGGCTATAAACATATGCTTTGCCCCATCCTGCTGCACAGCAACAAAACTTAACTATTTTAATTTATATTTCTGCTGAATCACCCCAGTTCAAACTTGCTAATGAAGCTTTGGGAGTTCCTTAAGGAGGAGATACTTGAGCCCATCTGTAAGGAATATTCTGTAAATCTAAATCCTCTCTGGTCATTACAGTCTAATATTAAGAACCTTAAGCAAGAGCTTTTAACTCTCTTACAGTTAAAATCAAAGTTCTGTTGACCCAGAAATGTTACAGCTGATGCCAGGTATTCCTGCACAGAGTGGGTTGGCCTCAGGTAGTCAGTGCCCACACAACATAGAGTCTTGTACAGATGAGCCCAGAACTGGTACAGGAAATAAAGAAGGGGGCATGTGATCCCCAGACAAGTTGTGTAATGGAACTAACACCAAGACCATACAAACAGATTCAAGGAACCAGCACGTGAGCAACAAGTGACTGCTGAGATCACTTGAGATAGTTGTAGGCATCTTTTAATGCTGTGAGAAGAACATATGAAAATATTTCCCAGGAGGATAAGCATGATTGAAAATGGATGGACTGAAAGGAAATTGGAGTTCTGTCATCTCTTCTATGGGGTTTTTGATTTTGAGCCAAAAATACAAGCAATAGTCTAGAGATTCAAAAGCCACAATAGGAGACAAAGGACAGAAATTATTGTCAGTGCTTATTGTTGACTATGTTATTGCAACACACTTTTTTCAATGCCGTATGTAACTGGTAGAAATTAGATGTAATAACCTTTCTGTTTTGGGGACTTATCTCACTCTTTTTGTTTCATGAATAATTGGTCAAAAAATGTGTAAAAACTAATTTCTTCAATAAATTCTGTGGTCTTTCTGAAAAATGAAGAATTAAAGCAGACATAAATAGTTATAGCTACTTTTCATATAGCAGGGACTTCTGATAAAACACAGAGTCTGTACGTGGAAAAAGACTCAAGATATACAAATGCATCTGCTAGTCATTACTAAAATCCATTATGTTGTTGTTATAAGACAAACGTTAGGAAAGCAACAACAAAAATGTTGTGAAAACCAGACATCACTAAGCATGAGAATACATACATCCAAAGAAATGCCTAAGAAAATCCCATGAAGTTGCCTGTACATACACACATTGCATTACAGCTATAAGCACTTGCTCCTACTAAAAGGAGAATTTGAAATTATTGGTGTAATGTCAAATTTTACCCACAGCCTTTCTGAAATTCTATTTCTTTCAGCTTGCTCCAATATGTTAGAAACTGAAGAACACAGTGCTGACTACTGAGAATCAATAGAAATACTTACTGTTGAACAAAGATATGCTCAACAGCTTCTCTTTTAGGACTTCTGGATATATGCTTGCCCTTCTAGATTTATTTTTAATCTTACATTTTAACAAGTTCATTGGTAAGAAACACTTCTTGTATGTGCTGAATATCTTCATGGCCTTCAACAGCTTTATTTTGAAGGAAGAGTATGACCGAGTATGGTAGCTGTCAATGAAAGAGAAAAATACCAAGTAATGAAATAAGCATAAATCTAAAATGTTGATATAGGTTAATACATTAAAAATACATTTAAAATGCAACAGAAATGCTGTATGAGCAGAGACAAAATACTGCTCTTTTTTCAAGCATGAGAATTATTTCAGAGCAAATAAGAAGTAAAACAACAACTATCTTCCCAGCAAAGGCTACAGATCAGTCTCCATCTCAGAGGTAAACTGTACAATAAACACGAAGGCCTCTTCTGGGCATCTCCACACGTGACCTGCCAGAGCTCTCCAATCTAGCTAGACATAAATCACCTCCAGTACTAGCATAATACGGCTACATAAATCCCTTCAAAATTCAGAACTGGCTGGTTTGAGATAAGTGCACCTAGATCCCACCAAGGATCTGCAACAGGTACTGCTGCCTGTGTGCCATGAGAATCATAAAGGCTCAGATCATTAATTTAGTCATCTGCACATTACACTGACTCAGACATGGTACCTGTATTCCACTGCATGCCTTTCCCTTTACAGCTATTGATTCAATCAGGTATGCAGCTGGCTGACTGCTCATCCCCATGCTAAACATGAGCAACTTCCATGTTGCCCACCAATAAAAAGAAATCCTCAGTTTCCCTGTGAAATTCACCAAATCCTTCCACCAACCCAGTAAGCTTATTCCATTGTGGTTTTAAACACAGAGATGCCACTACTTCATAGGTTCATAGACTCTGAGGCCACAATTCTTCAGTGATCTATTCTGATATCCAGTGAACATGAATGCATATCAGATAGCTCCCTATAGATAAAACCAAATCAATATAAAGTCTCTACACAATATTACTGCTGTCCTCATGATTATTTACCATTCTGCTTATCTATCAGCAGTGATTCTGTGTTAGCTTTGTGAACACTGAGCAAGTGTTGTAGTGTGCTGAGCACACTATCTGGCCTGCAGAAGACTATGAGAAACACCTACACTCAATGATGGCTCTCCATTGACAACTACCTACATTACCTGCCAGCTAGCCAGATTGTAATCTATTTAACATGTGTTTTATTGACATGGTATAGTGATAGAGTTTTTTAAAAAAAATAAGAGCAGCATGTTGTACAAAGCCAAACACCTTTTAAATGCCTAAGTGTATCACACCTACTTATTTACCTTATCAGGCATATTTATTCCTCATCAAAGAATAAAATCAAGTTTGCTTAAGATACATTTTCCATGAAACCGTGCTGGCCAATATTAATTTTATTCTGAACCTTCCAGTTACTTATGACCTATTATGACCACGGGATGTTCTCCTAATTTACCATGGCATGAAACCCACCTCATCATTTCCCAGGCTTTGTCACACACCCTCTTGGAGTCTCAGGGTAACATGAAGAGCCTTCTTTTGTCCTGGAATTTTCCACAGTTTTCTAAAATATATTGAAAGTAAATGTGGCTGAGAACACATAGTTTCTTTGTTTGCTTTTTTAGGTCACTTGCATGCAGGTTTGGAGAATCTGATGGAGGTGTGGTTTGGGTTATTTTCTCTATCTGTTGAAAAGGATCTTTAACCTTCTTAGCTGCATATCACAGTATGTATCACAGCACATCATTATTTATACTGTAGTCTATCTAAGCAACTAAATCGGTTTTAATAGCAAAATGCATTTGGTCTAGCAAACTATTTCTTCTCTCCCACTCTGGGAGAAGGAAGCAGTGAAACAATAGCAATTCTGTTCCTATGTAACCAAACAGTACTGATTTACTCCTCTACTGATTTTTTCTCTTTGCCTACATTTTACATCAGTCTTACATAACTCTTGATCTGAAAAGTCTTTGGTCACCTAAGTTTAACTTCAACATCAGGAGCAGACCAGCTGAAATGCAGGAAGTTTCTTGCAAGAGTTAAATATATGCACAGTTGTTTGCAGCCTGAGGACCAGTATTGTCAGTAATTGACTTTCTCTTCACTCACAAAACAAAAAGGATAATATGTACTGTTTATTTCATGTTAAAAGTGTAACTTACTCAGGAGTTTTTAAACTTTGAATTCATTTTTCTATGCTACATTTCTTTTTTTTCAATCAATTTTTACAATTTTCTAAATGAAAACAGTTTCAACGTGGAAACAACGATTATCTAAAAACATTGGAATCACACCCTTGATTTTTAAATAAATCCTTTTTCTGAATAAAATGGACTCAAAATCTCTGGTATTTTCTGTTTCTTTAAGATGGCTATATTTTGGAAAACACTGACTCTCTGTATGTACAGTACCCAACCCACTACAGCAAGAATAGGATGAGGGCATTGAAAACCAACTATGATATACTTTGGGTATGAGCAACAAATTACTACTAATCAGCCATCATAGTAACTGATATTTTCTGCTTTAAATTCTTGCAATACATCATGGATTGGTTTTTTGCATTATAAAACTAAATTCATAGCCAGCATTTTACTTAACACAAAAAAGACTAACTGAATTTCTATTTGGGATTAGGCAGTACCACAAATCTCTGCCTGATTCATTAAGGTTTGAAAATAAATATTTTCAAGTGGAAGTGTGGCTTTCAAAAAGGTCTGTGTTTAGCAGGTGCTATTTTGAACATGAAGAGCTTTGGCATATGAAGGTTCAATGTGCAGAATGAATCTCCAATTATTTTCAATGTTTCATCTGTTCTAGAGAAAAGATGTTATCAACATCAAAAACATTAATACTGACGCACATTGTCAAAAACTAAAGCAATTACCAGGCTTTATTTTGTGATAGTTTTTCCAATGAAGTACATAATTCAAATGTACTTTAAAAAAAAAAAATGGTCAATTCAAAAGCCTCCTTTTCTCCCTGTGAGAAACAAAATTCAAAACAAATACCATGTAAAATCTGTCTAGATACAATTGCAGTCATAAGGGTATCTTTATTATTAAGCAGGCAGAGCTGCCATGTATAAAATGCTGAGAGTCCAAAACCAGAGCTGCACACCTTCTGACAAAGAACCACTCTACTGGTTTTGCTATTGTCTTTGAGGTAGCAAAACCACCCAGTTTCAAGAATTTTCTATGTATATAAGTTCTGTTATTATCAGGAAAATTACTTATGCTCTGATATTAAATTTAAAATTGTGAATGTCTTAAAAGCAAATAAAGCTCTTTTATTTTTCCCTAAGAAAAGAAAAAAGCTATAAAAAAAAGGTAAATCTTATTTAGGTTCCTTGGATTTAATTTTTTCTGATTTCATGGAGGGAAGGAGGGGAGAATGCCACTAACACTTGTAATTGCATAAATGCTATAGAAAAAAAAATGAATGGATGAATAAAATAATTCAAGAAGTGACGTTTACTACCTGGACCAGATTAGTTTGCTGCAAGTCTAATTTGCGTGAGATAACATTAAATATAGGGGAAAATGTAGCTAATGCCAAGAACAGCTCATAGATATATAGCTCAACTACCATGAAAAGAATGTGACTAAGTAAAAATAAGGAAATTATTATGTATGGATTTCATATTTTAAAAAGAAGTAATTTTGAAGATGTTACTTCTGTCTTGGATTACTCTTACGGTGTGGAAGTTTGTCTCTTCCAGCAGATGATCTAAGCAGCTTGTGGGCACATATTTTGATCCATTATAGAGTTCTGTGCACTTTATTAGAAATTAAAGTGATTATTATGAATAATCTCAATAGCAGTGAAATTTCAACACCTCTAAGAGATCAGCCAAGGTGTACTTCTGATGCACTTATGAGATTACTTATTCATCATGCCTCTATTGAATACAATAAAAAATAAGGTGCATTATGTTAGAAAGCATTTTATTGTCTTCTTCTATATCTCATTTTATGCCTAAACTAGTAAATGGACTTCTTTCTAATGACATAGCCGTGTTATTATCAAAGCGCATATTGTACTGCCCAAGATGAAAGCAGCATGTTTGGAAATCCAATTACAAATTCTTTCAATCAAAAATACTGTGAATGCATTTGATTATTTTTTGACCTAAAAGAATTAAAACTACAGGTATTCTATGTATTTAACATGTAGCTGCTTTTCTCAACTTTCCATTTATTTCTAGGTTCACCTGAAAACACAGCTAAGTTAAATTCAAGTAACTCTGGCAGTTCTGAACATAACATTACTTTTCCACAATAGGAAAAATTACTCACTTTTTACATATGGTGCCCATGAATAAAACACTCAAGACACTACCTGTTCAACCCAGAAATTGAAATGTATCTGTCATTGTCAGGGATGGTGATTCTATGTTGCACAAATCAAAGAAGAAAAGGAATAAAAGAAGGCAGGCATGAAGGAAGCTTGCTTTTCGTCAGATGCCAACATGCAAAATCAAAGCTGAAGTGAACACCTATTTGAAGAAGTAAATGTGTAAAAGTAACAATTTGAACACCTAAATTTCAGCTTCAAGTGATGGCCATAATACTGTGTTCAGTCTTAGAGAAAAACTACAGCTTTCTACCTGCCAGCCCTGCCAAATTCAAATAGGATGGATGGACAGGCCACACTCTTCCTCCTCAGCAGTAATAATAATGCACCTGAAAGCCAGATTAGTCTCACAGTTACATTTCTTCAGCTCCCCATGGTGTTTTCTATTAGATTCTTTGTAATACCTTTGAGTCAATTGCTTCTTGAAACAGTTTGTCCTATCACGCGAAAAAAGGAAAGAAAACTTTCTCCTTGGTCCTGAAGATAGTAGTAGCCTGTCCATTAGCCTTTGTTTTCATACTCAAACCTAAACTAAAGATGAGGATTGCAGATACTTGTACATACACCATGCCATTTGCCTCTCATGATATTCGAGAAGGACAAGTCATACAAAATCAGGAACTGTAGGAGTTTAAAAGAGGCAGACTAATCATATAAATCAAACACCCAAAGTAATAATGATCATTAGCTATGAGCATGCAGAAGCAGGAGGCAAAGAAAAATGCTGTTTTGCAGATGTTGAGTCTCTCACAGACTCTCCAGCAATGCTTCCTCAAATAGGCTCCTCAGAGAAAAATTACTTGCTGTTACTAGATGGTTGCTTCAGCACAAGTTCCATCCTAGCCCAGGCACATGAGAAGGATGTGGGAGAAGCCATAACAGAGGGAAATACATGCTTGTCTTTCAAAAGCTTTGGCTTCCGGGAAAAAAAGGAGGGAACCAGACTACAGGCTCCTCAATTCTCTCAAAGTACCTAGTATTCAACGAGGCTACTGCCTAGAAAGATGGATCCTTCTTTTTTCTATCAGAAAAACCAGACTAAACCCATGGACCTTTTTGAAGAATAGGGCATTATTACTCACATTTAGGATAGGTTTCCAGGCTGCAAACCCTTTGTGCAATATATGTCCATTCTTCTGGCTGCACTGTGTAAACCACAAAGCCAACAGAAGGCCGTTAGTCCTCTGCATCTTATTGCCCTCAGCGTCGGCCTTCTTAGGCATTTCCTTTCCACTTCAGTGGAACTGTTTCAACTGCCTCCCGCTAAGATTTCTTCCTCTTTTAGGATGCAGGTCTGTATTTCCTTGCCTGATCTGAAAGAAAGATAATGGAGTAACCAGGGTATAAGAGTGCTCTGACTCCTCCCAGTGTGGTTTACCTCAACTTCCTCAATTGTTCCACGCCTCACACTTACCTAGTTTTCCATAATCTTTCCTGATGGTAACTAATCCAAATAACTGTCTGCTGCAGAGGCTTGTCATCCCACTACTCACCAGTGTAAATGAATTTGTTCAAACACTGACTATTGTGCTGAACCCTTGGGCACCTCCTCGTTAACCATGTGCCATCACAGAAACACGGTATTTTTACTAGGCAATTTCACTGACTTCCACGCCAAGTAATATAGTTTTTATAGCAGAACTGGTTTGTTTCTTTAGCAACTCCTAAGGGGCTTCTGAAAAAATTCAGGAAAATAGCTGTAGCTATGAAATCCAAACATATCAGAATCTGAAAACTCATTAAAAAAAAAAAAAAGAAAACACAATGCAATGTAAATTATTGAAATATAAATTAATTATATAATATATATATTCATTATATAAAATACATATAAAAGCCAACCACGTGGCTGAGGCAAAAGGCTGTTTGGATGCACTACTTGCCTTCTGATTTTCTCTACCTACTACAGCCTTTGCTTGAAAGCTGCTGCACCTGGCACATCAGTGGGGCTTCTTTAAGGAGCAGGATGACAGGCAAAAATGTATCACAGTGTCATGGTCCTCTGATGAAGCACAGCATCAATACCTTCTGCATTTTGTCCAGTTCTAGTTGCCATATCTCAGAAAAGACTCATGGAACACAAGACCTGACAATGATAATTGGATGCTCAGAAACAATCTCATGCTCTTCTTGAGCAGCCAATAGAGACCTTTAAACAAATCCAAACTCTGCTGAGGGCAGTGACATCAGTGAGTGGCAAAGACTTCATTGCAGCACTTTTGTAAATCACATTTTTAGTGTATTTCACAGACACAGCATTCCTCATATGCTGTGTGACTGTAATGCCGGCCTGACATTAGCTGTATTTCAGAGAGAGCAGGATTAAGTATTTCTACTATTTTTCAGTATCTGAGCAACACAACCAGTAAAGCATCATTGGCTCCACTAGAGAGAGCTCTTGTGCTAACATAATTATATTAATAAACATAATTACCTACTTGAAATCAGTTGAGTTATCTATGGAGAAAGATGTGTTGCACACACACAAAGATTAGCCGAATGTTGTATTGGATGACCAGTGTTTCTATGACTTACCAAATACATGCTGCAAGATGTTTCCTTTCTGCTCACCTTTGGAAAATGTTTAGACAGAATGAATTCTATCTGCATAAAGACCTTCTCAAATTGCTCTGTCTGTGAAAAAAAAGAGCAGTCATTGTAACTGTCTTTACTTGAAGGCCAATGCTCAGCATAAATTCAGATATTTCCAAGTCCTTAGTGACTGTGATGCTACTGATTCCATTGAGAATAAGCAATCAAGTAAGCAATAACCTCAATAGGCTGATGCAGGTCCTACAGAGCCCTAGGTACACATAGGTTCACATAGAGCTATGACAGACAGGATCAGGATCCCTGTTCTGTGCTATTTCAAGGAAAAATGCACAAAACGCTATCACTGAAGGAGTAGGAAAAGATTAGGAAAGTTTTTGCCTAATCCCAGTGGAGTTTACATTTTAGCTATAATCACTCATCTGTCCTAATCGTAAAAAGTGGTTCAACACAGAAGAATGGAAAGAGAACTACTCAAGCATGTACAAAAGGTACAGAGAGGACTATTGATTGAAGGAACTAAGGTTCCTTTTTTTCTCTGTTTCACAGTGCAATTGTTGTATCTAGTTTTATGCTTTCAAATTTTAATTTCTGTGTTGAAAATGCACAGATTAGTTTTGCTATTTTTAATGGACGTTTTTGAAAGAAGAAGAGCTTACCTGAAATATCCTGACTTCAGTAATATATTTATAGAGTACAAGACCTAAGGTCTAAACCTGAACATATGTGGTCTAAAAAGCAAAAATTTTGCATGCCTTCTTACCATATAGTACACCAAAATTCCATCTGAGTCTCTCCAATAAATCTGTAACTTTCTGATCAATAAGAGAGTACTGTTCTATCAAAGGAAGTGTTAAATTACTAGTGCATTTTATTCCCCTCACTCCCACCCTCATCATTGCTTCCCCAGTTCTCACTTGCCACTTATCTTTGAGTTGAAAGGCTGCTTAACCCATGGCATCCCACTCATTTGTTCAGCTCCTGCTTACCACATGAAGACTTTGGGGAGTCATCATATCACAAGCCTGTCTTCAAACTTAAATACACAAGTGCTTTGTCTATCTTATTTCCAGTTGAATCTACTATGTTCCTCTAATAGGTACAATCACTGTAAAACAAGCTCTCTTCCCTCTTTTTTCAAACTGAGTCATTAGAGATTTCTTTAGTACATTGGCACAAAATACAAATTTATTTGGCTGATTGCTTCTGCTCATGTCTCCTCTTTGAAGAAGCAGTAACATCACATATCGCATATGTCCAGTCCCTTTAAATTTATTTTTTTATGACCTAGTATGCAAACCATAGATAGCATTTTTCCTGACTCTGTACGTGAACATAAAAGAATGTAACAATAAATTACATACATCAAAATATTAAATAATTCAAGAATTAACAGCATTTTTAGATTATTCTAAGGAATTTTATACAAGTATCCATTGTGATTCAACATCTATTTATATTTCTGAAATATATATCGCAGGATCTTTAATTCAGTTATCTATTAATCTGATAAGTTCTTCAAACCTACAGATCACAAAAGAAAACCCAAAGCCCTCTTTTATATGTTTCTACTATGTACTAAGCTGCATAATCTTGTTATGTGAAATTAGCAGTAAAAATCCTTGTGCAAAACAAGCCCTGACATGTACTGTACATGAGTTACAGTAAGACAGCTACTGAATCACAGAAAATCAGGTCATATATCCCTGGCTACTATACATAGCTAATATGTATAGATAATTCCTATTGCACAAGGTTGCTTTGTTGACAGCTGTTACACAGACAGAATTTGTGACTTCCTTACCTAATATAAGAGATTTTCACCTTAATACCTTTAAGAGCTAATCAAGTTATGTGAAATAGTAATATTAAATACAACTTAAAGGAGAGCTTCAGATACAGAGTTACCCACCAGCGAGTCAAATGTGAGATGTACCAGTTTATAATCCATCCACTAGGTTAGTCATTAATTTTCCAGTCTTAGCAAATTGTTCTGGGAAATGGCAGAATTATACGATTTCAACCTACACAGTGATTCAGTACTTGGAAATAGGATATACTGATAAAGAAGGCAAACCAGAAACAATATACATTCAAAAGCAACTACCGTTTTCTTTATGCACCCCAAACAGGGCTTTCCCTATCTTCTGAGCATTTAGTGTTCCATCAAATTTCACTGTAAGACTCAAAATGCAGGTACAAAGCAAGCCATCAACTCGCTTCCTAATCCGAGGTAGAGCAGTCAACATTGTTCCAAAACTACTAAAGAAAAATGCTGGTACCACATTTGATAAAAGTGACAGTGCTTGACCTCTTCCAGAAGTTGGTAACACTGTCATCCTTTATTGCAGATAAAAGCAGGAGCAAAGCACAATACAGAATATTAACATGTCAATTCTTTCAGCTTCAGACAATAAAATATTTTGGTTTAAGGCTTGAGCTTTTTGTTTTGTTTTTATATTGTGAATTACAGTTTATCTTGATTTTGTCATCTTTCTGAAGTGTGTTTTTATCACCAGCTGGTAAGGCTCAGCTGAAGGCCAGCTTTTTCTGATAATGTGTTATTATAGAGTGGCTGTTCAGGAGTTAGGGAAACAGACTTGGTCCTAACAGAAAATAGCTAATTTGTTTCATTGCATGTCAGGTAGGCTGTAAAATATATCAAATCATGTTTCCCTCAGATTTGTTTGGATGTTGGAAATAAGCAGATCAGGTGTGGTTCTACTATTGTTTTATTCCCAGCAGGCCTCAAAACGTTGTAAAACTTTATTTTCCCCTGGAAACTAGTGACAGTGAGAGATCATTTGACATAGACGCACACGCTTATATTTTGATTCTTAAAATATCAGAATATTTTAAAAGTCAAAATTACGTGCTACCTATTTATAAAATTACTAGATACAAAAAGAGAAAAACTATTTGAAAGATTTGCTAAAACATTTCTGTATTTAAATGTTCATCAAACTGTTAAAAATAAGCCTTCGTTTCTTTTGAGTGTGAGTACCCTGAGCGTGACATGTCATCTCTAATGGAAAAGTCAGGTCATTTACTCAGGTATGATGCACTTGCTACTGAAAAAAACATGATGATTTGTCTCTTTTTATTACGTATTATTCAGATAATACTAAATAATTAAGTTATTTAGAATCTTAGAACCTGTGACATTACCAAAGTAAACAGAGATGGTAATAGAAAAGGATTTGGAACATTTTTTCTTAGATTTTTGCTATCCCAAAAGATTTCACAAAAGAAGTTGAAAAGATGCAAATAATTTTCAAAACTGCTAACATTTCTTTCAAATAAGCATTGAAATTTTATCATGTTATTTCAAGAGCATTATAAGAGAAAAGAGAGCATATGATTTAATTGCACATCAGAATTAATTTCCAGATCCTTTATAGCTGAGGTTACTTTATAATCTATAGATGACTTTATGATTGAACTACAGAAATTACCTTGTCATAGAAACATTAACTGAAAAATGCAGCTAAGGCAGGATTCAGCCCTGGACTCAAACATCTCTTATGCTGTTTGCAGGAGGTGTCCGCATGCGAGACAAAGGTGTGGGGTGGTCTTACCTCACTCTGAAGTCAAAGGACATTTTGCCAACACAGCTGATAGCTTCTAGAGCCCCAAGGCAAGTTCCTGCTCCTGAAGCCTGCCCAGCCACCAGCTGCTGCTCCAGGGGGCATGAGTCTCCCCTACAACCTGTACTAGATCTGACAGATCTTCTGGATAACGATGATGCCCATGGCAACTTAAATGGCACTAGATGGCTACATTTAGGCAAATGAACAAGCCCCAGAGCCCTTTGACTGACAAGACTTAGACACACTCTCACATATGAGCATCCCCACTATCAATAGCTGCTTCTGTTATTTGTCTGAATCTGAAGCTGAATCATACTACAATCTCACCCAGCACATGTACCATAGCTTGCCTTAGGAGGAATACTCTCCATTAAATAAATACTAAATACTAAATACTAAACGGCTTCACAATCTAAAGTCTTGACATTGCAATATTTCATATACCTGATTTTTTTTCCTCACTTTCTACTACTCATAATTGCATCTTCTTAAACCATATGAATTTCCTGAAGTTGAAAAACCTTCAGCAATTATATATTATTAGTATACTGTTCTCACTTTCTTACCACCTTTCCTCTGCAGTCACCTCTTGACAAAGCTGTGCATGCCTTACTTTCACACTCCGTCCCCACAAACAAATTTTGTCTCCCACTGTTTCCATCCAGAGTATTCTTGTTCTCTAAATTTCTCCCAGGGTTTTTTTAGTAATGTGAAATTCAGAACTGAAACAATATCAACTGCCACCAACAAAGCTGTATAAAGTGTTGTTTGTACCTGGCAACTTTTCCAGGGCAAAAAACAAAACGCAGGAATTAGAAGTGACAAAAAGCTGGTAGTAACTGATGTGCCAACCGTAATACAACCATCTGTGCTCTGAATCTTTGTCTTTCCAAATTGGTCAGGTCTATAAGAAAGTCATTTTCATTCCTAAGAAGAATAGACGTCCTTAAAAGTAACTTTTATCTACTCTTTGCAGGAAAACCTTTAATTCATCTTTATTCTGTTCAGAGAAAATTTTCCCTGTTTCCCTCAGTTTTATTTACTTTCAGAAACTGAAATTATTTGGCATGTCTAAAAGTCTGTATTCAATCATTGTCTCACAATGTTCTAAAGTGTCCAAGGTAAAAATTTAAATGCTTGTAAATAATTTAGAAACCAAACCCAACTGTTCAGAAGTTAACAAAATACCAGTATTTCAACACATGAACACACAAAGACTTATTGGATTGCCTAATTTTTGTTGCTTTCCATAAGAATCCAGAAGCTTCAAGCCTTTGAAGAAAAATTCAATAAGTATAAATAGTCATGAGGTTATTTCCAGTACTACCTTTTGTATCAGAAGGCCACTACTTTAAAAATAGAGATTATCTGCTATTTAATCATAAAATAGTTAGGGTTGGAAAGGACCTTAAGATTATCTAGTTCCAACCCCCCTGCCATGAGCAGGGACACCTCACACTAACCCATGTCACCCAAGGCTCTGTCCAACCTAGCCTTGAACACCACTAGGGATGGAGCATTCACAACTTCCTTGGGCAACCCATTCTGGTACCTCACCACCTTTACAGTAAAGAACTTCTTCCTTATTTGACTATAAGTAAAAGAAGCTGCTGTGACCAGACTCCTTTCTCTAGCTGTATTTTGCTCAGATGTAACTATCTTGCCTCTGAGATGGTGACTATAGTGTTATATTGGCATTTCTAGATCAGAATATTGCAGTGAAATCTATCTGAAGCACCATTTTCAGAGTTATTCTCAGACTGAAAGCTCATGCATGTATTAGAGATTTATTTTTAAATGCTCTCCCTGATCTTATCAATGGGTTGCAAAATCTACTTCTAGGTGAATTTTAAGACGCTGCTTTTTGCCTGTGCACTGGCTTGTCTTTTCTGCCTGACATTGTATATTTTCCCAGGACATCTTCCTGCATTTGAGATCTCTGGATACCTTTCATTCCAAACAGAAGAGGTACAACCAGCATTATGTCTTCAAAGGTTTAAAATGAACCCCAGAATGATCAGGCTGCAAATTCCTTCTGTTTAAGGCCAGCCTAGAGTAAGGAACTACCTCTAGACTTTGCTTAGCAATAATTTCTAATTTCAAAAATACCAGCTGAGAGTTGTTTTTATAAGTAATGACCCAGGAAATGGGTTACCACTTTGGCTTTGTGAGAAAAGAAGGCTGTGTGGAGACCTCATAGCAACCGATGCTGGGGAGGGACTCTTCATGAGGGACTGTAGTGAGAGGAGAAGGGGTAATGGATTCAAACTTAAACAGGGAAAGATTAGATTGGATATGAGAAAGAAATTCTTTACTGCAAGGGTGGTGAGGCACTGGAATGGGTTTCCCAGGGAAGTTGTGAATGCTCCATCGCTGGCGGTGCTCAAGGCCGGGTTGGACATAGCCTTGGGTGGCATGGTTTAGTGGGAGGTGTCCCTGCCCATGGCAGAGGGGTTGGAACTAGATGATCTTTTGGTCCTTTCCAACCCTAAGTATTCTAGGATTCTATGATTCTGTTATTCCTGTACTGTGTTCCTCATGTAAACAATAGAGCTAGTATTGGAACTCTTTTAAAAATGCAGGGAAATGATTAATTAATGTGTCTATTAATTATTTGGGAAAAGGTGAAATCCAAGGTGGCATATTCACAGATGTCAAAATAATTTAGGTTACTGAAAACCAGGAAGAACTGTGTGGAATTCCAGAGGCACTTTCAAAGATAGACAACTGCACAGCCTGATTGTAGTTAAAGCTTCATGTTAACAAAGGCATGTTAATGTACAGTGGGAGGTAAAACATTCAATATGATCTGAGCTGACGATATACCTTCATGAGCTCTAAGTGAACAGTAGTCACTGGGGAGTTGGGCATAGGAGACAATAAGTCATTGTTGGCATCTCCATTAACAAACTTATTAATTATTTGTGGATCTGGAGGACTAAATTTTAAAATACATTTAAAATTGGATTAAAATAATACCTGAAAAAAATATAAAATGCCATCATCAATCAGATTAGTTGGGTTTGCGTTAACTGCTCATATACCATTTTATTCCTTTTCACACTTTTCCTTTCTCATTTATATAATTTACTCATCTTTTTAATATCTGGTTTAAAATTTGATTTTGAGATTTTCCAAGCAAGAGCTCTATGTTTACACAGTATGCAGCCTAAAGAAACCTTACACATTCTGGAGGCTTGTGGACAACAATTAACTCATAGTTCTAGGGATCAGTTGTATGCTTTCATTTGGATGTTGTGCTTAAGTCTAGTCACCTCATTTAAATAAAAAATAGAGTGCAAATGAAAGTGTTCACAGGACATAAGTGCCAACATAATAACAGATTTTCATTAAATGAAAGCTTTTAAGGATCAGGATTCTTTCCTTTGATGAGGAAACGTGAGAAAGAAATAAAATAATGCATACAAAGGCAAGAGCAAATTGTGAACTCTTATCACCTCATTGCAAAAAAAAAAAAAGGAAATCCTATGGAAACAGGCAATAAAATTAAAGGAATATTAACGACCTAGAAAATGTATTTCATCCTTTCCTTATGTGAAGGGAAGCAGAAGAACTCACTGTGATGGCATACAATTGAGCCCAACAGCTCAAAAATGAACAGATGGAAGGGAGCATTCAGTTGCTTGAACACGGCACACAGAGACATTTAACATGATCTAAAGTATCCTAAGAGGTTCATGTGGCAAATATGACAGAAAACCTAGAGGAGACTTGTGCTGTTCTAAAAGCAGGTGGAGACCAGTGGGGACACGCAGAGAATCTCCATAGAATAAAATTCCTTAAGGGTAGAAAACTTTGTTCTTCAGTGAATAAACCAACAAATGTCTGACTAAAATTAGAATAGACCATTACCTTCAAATAAGGGTGTTCTTACGTATTACACTTAGTTGATAGGTAATGACCAGTGCCATGAACATGCTTCTCTTGCAGGAGCACAGTATGCTTGTATATGATTTCTTGGTTTTTCCCTGAGACCCCTGTTTGGGTAGCTTTAAAATTGATCTGGCTTTTATTGCTTATCATACCTCACCATATGATTGTGTGCACAATACATTGACAGAAAATCAGACAGTTATTTTTTCCAAGAGGGGAAGTAGCTTAATGTTGCCAACAAGGATCTGGGTGCAGATTTCCTTTCAAAACCTACTGGGTAGAGTTAAACTGGTTACTCTACTTCACTGCCAGCAAATTAGCTTTAGATTCCTACTACAGCAAAGGCTTAAAAATTGAGATATTTCAGTACTGTATAGCAAGGTGCATCTTGTGGTCTTTGTTGCTATTATTGTTTATATAAAATTATGGATATGGTTTGGTATCATTCACTGCACATAGAGACATCTGTTTCTTTGAGTCTGGCATCTCGAATTCTCAGTCCACAGCCCTCTGGCGAGCTGAATATCAGAAGAAAGGTTTTCTCACATGGTCAGAATCCTGTCCAGAATTCAACGTGATTATCAAGAAACCCATAATACTGAGTGTGGAGAAACATGACTGTAAGTAAAGCTTCTTCTCTGGTTGCATAAGCAGCCGGTAAAATAGGAGTCTATTGTATGCCTGAAGACTTTTCCCCTCAATTTGCCATTCATAATATTAATAACGGGCACTATCTTCTGTATTTATCTAATCTATACTTAAAGGCTTTTTTTGTTTTTATGCTTGGGGCCTATCGTTAACCCAGCTTTGACAGTGGTTTCCAAAGAGCTAGAAAATTCTTTCAGAAAAAGATCCTGGAAGGTTGCTGGGGAATACTGCACCGGGAAAAGAAATGACATTTTCTGTCTTTTGGGATGTGTAGCAGCTTTGGGACTTTCATTTAACTTTACTTCAATCTGGCCTATCTTGCTTTGATGGGAAATATATTACCATTCTGATTTGTCCTGATACAGTTGCCTCCATTCTTTTGTTATTAGATACTGAGCATACTTTTCCAATGAATGCCAGCAGGCAAGAACCACAGCATGAAATCAGCATGTGGCAAGTTCAAAACAAGCAAAAAATAATACTTCATACAGTGAGTGCACGAGTACTGGAACTCCTTGCTACAGGATACTGCAAATGCTGAAATGTAGAGCAAATGAAAAAGGAATCACAAAAATTAATGCAAGGGGAAAAAAAAAATAAAAAATCAGGGCCTATTAAATGCAGAGGTATTACCTTCACCACAGATCCTGATCTGAGAATGGTTGGAGCCTGGGAGAACATCTCTATATTCTTGCCCCAGTGCTGTATTTCAGCATAAGCATCCTTTGTGAACTTCTCAGGAATAATTTCTGGAAGAACCTTTGATCTCTTGTTAGGGCTTTTACATTTATTTTTAAAGCCTGTAATTTTCAAAGCTGCCCAGAATTTGAAAAGTAAGCACAAATTTCAGGACAGAGAATTTAATATGTATTTTTCAAACAATAGTGTTTCATATAACCATTTCACCAGATGTGTTCACTATTCCCTTTGTTTCCTTCTTGTGATCAACATTTGCTCTTTTTTCTTTCTCTATCCATACCCTTTTATACTTTGATTTGTAATCAGTCTTTTCCTGAAAGTACTTATTACTCACACAGTAAATCTTTCATTGTTTGTACAAGCCCTGTGTGCAGGCAGGCCTTGAACTCTCTGATGTCCTGTAGGCATCTCAATTTGCATAGGAAATGATTGATGGTGACAAAATGTGATGTCATATTGGTTTTCTTTTTCAAACTGTGTTCATGAAACAGCTTAGAAGAAAAATGTTTCAATTTAAAAGAAACAAGAAAAAGAGTCCTTTAATAACCATCCTAAAATAGTGCTTCAGCACTGTTATTTGGAAACAGAATACCAGAATTTAGGGAGAGGCATTGCTTACAAAGAGAAGTGTGGTGAATTTTACCCTGTAAAGTCTTGCAACAGGAGAATCCATCTTGATATCTATAGGAAGGGCAGATAAGGTCTTACAGATACAAATCCTTACTCTAATGAAGACTCCAAAAACTGGAAACCCTGATGTTCTCTATGGTTGGGAACAGCTTCTCAAACAGACATATTTTTTATTAAAAATTGCAGCAATTTCTATGAAAGGGTTGTACATGATTGAAGCCCCAGGGATGAAGACAATTTTCCCCCAGTTTTATGAAACTGCAAACTTAAAATCATGATTACAAATGTTTTTTAAGAAATAAAAAAATACTAAAAAAAAAAAAAGAAAAAGTCATGTCATTCTATAAATCTAAAGTGAATATGCTGAATACTGCACACAGGTCTGATTCTGTCATCCATCTCAAAAAGATGGAAATTGTACATAGCAAAGAGAAAGAAACATCAAAGTCGTTTCACATTACATACCATGGAGAAGGGGAAACCCTGAGAGCACCTCCCTGGGGACTGGCCAAGGCTGGGCAGAATGTCAACCTACAGGTCAAGATCAGACACAGTGACAGGAACCAGGCCTTCATCATCCTGGGCTCAAAAAGGCCTTGAAACACAGATTACTGGAGGTTGACATTGTATTCTGGAGAAAAATCTCTGTAACTTCCTCCTGTTCATATACACTCACTGGTCAATATCTGCCACTAGTGAAGACAGAGGTAGCACAGGACAGCCATTCTTACACTATACCCTTATCATGAAAAAAAGAGAGAAGGGACAGAGGCTGAGGGCATAAATTGAGTGGGAATGGCATCATCTAGACTACACATCAGACAGAGAAGCCAGAATCATTTAAACAAGGCTGGATGTTTTCCAGATGGAAAAGACTGCCTTTATCTGATACTGGTGCAGTAAAACGTTAATTTTGCATACTTTTAATGCTGAAGTAGTCAGTTGGTTTAACCAGGGTGAGGTGATTAACTAGAGTGTGAAAAGGTACAAGAAAGGGAAGAAGAGCTTCTTAAGTTGTATAATGAAGTTATCCATCACATTGCCACATAGGACAGCTCTTCTACACCTCAGTATAAAAATTAGCTGGCTCTAGAGGTATGATTTTACTTGAAGGTAAACAAATTAGTAGCTCACTGAGATGACTGTAAGTCCTTTTCACAGAATCACAGAACCACTTTTCTATGGAAAGGATTATTTACAACTAATTCAGTCTACCATAATCTCTTCCTCCTCCTTTCTAAAGTCCCTCTGTAAACAACCACTGCTTATTCCTCACATTAGCTAAAAAACGAATTCCATGGTCTTGAGACAGGGAGTAAAAATGACGCTGAGATACCCAGATCTATCCAGAACAAGTTCACAGCCACCTTCTTCAAACCAGAATGTCCAAACCCAACTAACTGGTCCAAGGAAGGAAAGGAAGCAGGAAGGAACAGAGAGTAGGAAATGGAAGGTAATTGCAATGTGATGACTAGCAAGCACCTCCTTTTTCAAAAATCTTTTATGTCAATAACAAACATCAAAACAAATTTAAGAAAAAAAAAAACCAAAAAAAAAACCCACAACCAGAAATCATTCACTTTCAGTGAATTAAGTCTGAATGAGCAAGACAGCCATATATAAAGCATATATCCATATTATGGAATTAGAAAATAAATTATCTATATTATTCCAAACATTTGCTTTAGTATGAAGCCTTATTATTCACGTAGAATGTGGATGTGTATACACATTTTAGCAGGCACCTTTTAAAAGGCTTCATAAACATTTCCATCTGAAAAAAAAAGAAATTCCCAAAAAATATTCTGAAGCAATCATGAAGAAATAAATCTTGCACTCCAGAACTGTTCCCAGAGAAAGTGAATCAAGGGCAATTTAATAACCTAAAAGGAAATGCTCTTCACTGAAAAGGAGAAGGGTGCACTCTGAATCCAACCTAATCCTGACACCTTCAGGTTAAGCAAATGCATGTCATTTGAGCAAGTATGGGAACTTTCACATAGTAGGGAAACAACATCCTTGGTTATTGAGAGGTTACTGGTCTACAGGGCATTGAAACATTCGTACAGTCTGCTGCAGCATAAAGTAGCCAAGGCAGAGGCATCACCTCTCTGCTTCCAAGACAATAATTGCAATTTCTCACCTGTCTAAAAATGCCAGTAACTAAAAATCTGCTTCTTGATTCTCAACAGAGGAGAAGGGATCATAATACACGTTCAACCAGGAAGCCCAAATGCTAGGAAAGTGTCTAGAGTAGTCTTTTGGAGTGACAGTAAGAATCTCGGAATTATGACTGAGCCTTCCACAGAAAGGACACATACTGCCACACCACGAAAGGAGTGGTAAAAAAGAGAAGGTTAACTCAATGAGTTAGGATTGTAAGGAATCTACAGACTCTCACAAAAAGGAAGTCTTGCTTGCAGAGTCTGGTTTGATTGTCAGAGGGAACAATCTACGCTGACAAAATGCTCCTTGACTGCACAAAGCGGAATATATTCTTCATATGAACAATGGAGAAAGCAGGTTTGGAACTGTTTATTTCATCCAATGAACAGAGAACTAGTGCCAAAAATTCTGCAGTTAGCTTATCAAAGTCTTACTGAACAACTTTCTGGTTTTGGGGTGCACAACTCTGGGCAAGATAATAAGACATATTGAAGTGATGGAACTGAATGTGCTCTTGCCCAAAAAGGACCATGTATCTGGCCCAATCCTCAGCCACGTTTTTAGGAGTCAAACTTGGTGTTGAAATGTTGAATGTTGAAATCTACTTGATATAGATGCCATCTGATATCAAGTATCATTAATGAAAATTTCCAAAAAGAAATTATTTACATTTTAATGGATTTAAAGCTACTCAAAGGCTTTCCTTTTCTCTTGCAACTTTAAACTAAAGTACAATTTTGTTTTTTGCAAAAGCAGTTTAATGCAGCTATTAATAAAAATGAAATAGTATTGTGAAAACTACATGCACTGTAATGTAATACATAAACTTGGAACATTTTGGAGTATACAAGAAGGAAATTAAAGAAACATCTCTGGAAATAAGAATTTCTCTGTCTGAAGAAACTGGAATATGTAGAATACTATATCTGTGTCTAAAGAAATTAAGATCTAATGGTCACAGACTACATAACCTAGTGATCCATAATAATGCCTGGTTAGTGGCTGAGAGTAAGCCTCCATTTATACAAATCCTGGTTTGAAGAACATGGATGTAAGTGAAAGCAGTCAGAAGTGTCCTTTACCTGGTCTATTTGCAGATTTGTATAGATATATTCCAAGCTACTGCGACTTATTAAATAAATAAACACAAACAAAACAAAACCAACCAAACAAAATAAAATGAGACAAACAACGACAAAGAAAACCCACCTAAACTGAAGTAAGCATGTTAAGAGATTTTCTTAACTTCCCTTCTAGGAGTTCTCTGTTATCTCTGAAGTGGGCAAATAGATCTTTGTCTGAAGTATTGGGTTCAGATTAACAACAAAGATTTAGAGGATTTCACTGTAAAGGTATCAAGTGTGAAAAGAGACAAGAATGCAATTTCTATTTTCTGAGCTTCCAGTTAGGTGCATAACAATTTAATTTGTTACACTCCCAGTTGCTACCAGTTAGTTGCAATTAGGTATGTAAAGATGTAAAATAAGGTTTTATTTGTTTGGGTTTTTTTCTTCTTCTGGCTACTTTCCAGGTATTTCTGCTTTTTGACGCATTTCAGCTAAACAATGTCTGGTTTTAATAACCAGGTTTGCCTGTTTTTACCAGTTTAGGGCAGACTATATTTGCAATGAAAGTTTAAAAATTTTTTGTTAATTAATTCTAATTGGTTTTGAATCAGTTCTAAAATCAGGTTTTTAATCAGATTAAAAAACTTTCAGATCAGTATTTTCAAAGACAGGCATGGAAAAGTAGTCTTTCCCTTATATACGTTTGTGTGTATGTGTATGCATATGCAGATATATTTGCTTGAAATCTCTCAAATATGTCTGGATTTCAGAAATGAGAACCTTTCTGCCACACAGCTCTCCATCTTGCTCCCACCATTGTTCAGGTCATTTAGATGTCTACAGAGTGCTTGTGCACTCAATATAACTGTTCAAAACCAGGCTGAGCGTATGTGGGTTGAAGTGAAAAGTTACCTGAAGGGACTAGTTTTGTTCTACCTCTACTCTTAAGGTTTCCAACACCTGAAAAAAAAAAAAAAAAGAGAGAGAAGAAAAAGAATATAAACACTGTCAGAATTCCCACTTTGGAATTGAAATCTGAAGACTTGAGTTCAGATTCTTACCCTGTTCCTTTAAAGCTGAATCTGCTGATTCAAGTGCATCAGAGAACACACTGCACAATTTTTTGTTTCTAAATCTGCTTTCTTAGTCACAAGACCAAACCTCACTTCAATTTTGTAACTGTTAAATCTCTAAATGAAATTTCCCTCCTAAATACGACTTACCCATCTCTTTCTGCAAACTCTGGCACAAGGAAATGAGTTCCGTCCTTTGAGACGTAAAAGAGTTAAGAACTTTCTCCAGAAATTCAAAGAGATGTATCAACTGCTATTGACTGGAGTGGAAGCTGGTGACGCTCAGAAACTCTGAAAAATTTATTTAGGTTCCTAAATACATATTTTGACTCCTGCTTTGGTTCAACAGCTAAAGAAAGAATTAACGTTGACAGATTCCAAGGAGATATTGCTGCCAGAAGGACAGTTTCCTCTAAACTGGTTAACAGAAGTCCAAATAAATCTGTCTTCAGTGAAAGTTTTAAAAACAAGACTGCATCCTTGATAATCTTGGCAGTCAAGAAAGGCGAAAGAAAAACCAAATCTGGGAGAAATATGGGAATGGCTATTCTGAAACAGAACTACAGTCTATCTATCAAGCATCCTATTTCTAATATTGCCCAGTGCCATCTGCTGCAAAGACTAAAACTCCCCTCTTAGAGCAACTCAAGTTCAGCAGTTGGTTTACCCCCTAAGGCATAGCGGTTTATGTCTTTTAGAAATCTTAGGGGCAGATAAAGTGAGAGGAAAGATTCTGGGCATTTTATTTACCCATAGAATTACCCTTCTTTTCTGGAATACTGTTAAAGTAAGCTCCTAAGTACCTAGACATATAAAAGCTCGACTACCATGTATGTGTTTAAAAGTGTTTCAGGACAGGCAATTTTACCACATCATTTCACTCATTTCATCCATTCCAAACACTGTTTATGAAGTTAAATCCAGTAGAGGAAACAAAATCAAATTGGTTACATACACAGAACCTATACCACTTACACAGATCTATATAGAATTAGCATAAACCTTTCCTTCCTATGGAAGGAAAAATACTAGGCTTACACAGGACCTTTGATGGGATTCAGCTGGGACATTGTTCTGCAATGCACATGTGAAAGTGGAAGAGAGAAATGTTTGGTGCAAGTGTCCTAGGCCTTCATCTGCCTGAAAATTATTTTTCACCATAATTTATTTTTTAATCATCTTCTGGGAAACTCTTTCCAAGTTTTATTTCAGACAAACTTCTATATTAGGCTACTTTAAGTTTAGTTCCCCTTAGCATTTACTCTGTACTGTGATTGCTACTCAGGAATGCCGTCATTTGCTTGAAGGTAAGTTCTTTGAACTTGATTTTGAAGATAAACAATATTCTTCTCATTCAGCTTTCAAGAGCATTTCTAAATAGCTTCCAGATCTGAAGTAATGAACAATTACTATCCTTAGTGGAATTCACTAATTGCATGATTCATAAGTAACATGAAATTCATTCTTTATTTGTATTGTTACAACTGACTTTATTTTTCCTAGTTCTATCTATAAAATTTTCAATTGTAAATTCTACTATTGAACAAATTTACCTTGGCACATGCACTTCCATGTGAACAACAAAACTGCGGAAAGGAAAAGTGACATTCAAAACAGAAAATGTTTTCATCATTACTGTTTCTCAGGGAGTTTCATGTGGATTTTTTAATGCATTCAAGGCAAGACAAGAATAAACTCACATGGCTCGGTGAAAGAAAGAAATAGGATGAAGAGGGAATTGGGACTGGGCTCCTGAATTGCAGCTTTAATGACTGTATTTTTATAAATTCATAAAGGTCCCCCCTGCCTGTCTCTTTTGGTAATTATGAAGTGCCTTCACAAAGCTGCTCTGAGTGATTTCGAGTTCTCTAAACTGCAGGTGAGCAATGCTGGGGATTGTTTAGCTAGTAAGCCACAGTGCTTTGTAATTCTAGGGGAAAAAAAGACAGGACAGAGAGCCCTACAAATTCATCAGTTATTGCAGAAACACAGGTTAAGCTAGGTTTCTTGAAAGTAAATATATTGCATTAAGTAGAGGGAGAAAAAAAGCCTTTGGTTTTGTTTCTTCTCTCACACAAAGGTCAACCATTACAGTCACGACTCAAAATTTGCTCCAAAAAGGCTATTTAGGGTCACATATCTCAAGGGCCAGCATCACATGGACCAGAGGAACAAGCTGCCCTCCCAGTCTTCTTGTGACCCTCTCTGCCTTCAGAAGTGACTGCTGTACCCCCACCTGCATTTTACCATAGGCATATTTCACATAAAATATTTCAAATAGGATAAATACAGATTCATAAGTCTTACTTACACTTACGGAGTCTTCTACATCTATCTACAGCTTTTTCTTTTCAGGCCATCTCAGGTTTTACTCCACCATGCTTTCTGTTTCAAATCTTTACATTTCATGAAAGAGTAGTCAGCTGGGATCACTGCTTCCAGCAAGACCGCCTCCCACATGCTCAGAGAGACTGGAAAGCACTGTCTGAGGCCCAGGAGCTGACAGAGTTAGGAGATTTTTCTTTACACATTACTGTAAACCTGCAAACTGCCTTTTGGTATGAAAACCTGACACAAAAATGCAAGCCAACAATAGTCCCAAAGGGAACCACAAAACAGATTTGGCAGCTCAACGTTTTAATTATTGATTAAAGCTAGAATTGAGAGTGGGCAAAAAGAAAGGGTCCAGATGAGCTCCTGCTATCAAGTCCGGGCAAGCCATGGGGTTGCCTGCATTTTGGTAATGCTGGGAAGGAGATTTTCTCATGCTTGTCCCACTCAGACTTCTTCATTTGTCTGACCACAGGCAGACAGCAGTTCACATGAACACTTGGCCAAACTTGCAATAGGCATCCTTTTGCAGCTTGAGTGAGAGCTGGAGTATCCGAACATGGCTGCAGTGCCACAGGCTGTCACTGAACTTTGTCTCCATCACTTCACCTCAGCTGAAATCTCCTCTAGGTTATGCATGGCCAGCCACAGGGACCAGCTTCCCCAATGTCACCGCTGGCTCTGCGGCATCCCAGACCACTCTGCGTGTAAGTGCAGTACTGGCATTTTCTTGTTTCCTGGATAAGTAGCTCATCCTGCTCTGCTCCTCTTCCACCTGAAAAATAGGCTGGCATGGGAATGGAGCATGGCTGGGAGCTTCATGTGAGGTTTGAAATGTCAAACAGGACACACTCTGTGGATACATGTGGCTGCAGGTGTCTGCTCTTCACCTCTTACCTCCAGTGGTTGTCTCTGAATATGGGCAAAGACAAGAAATGGAGACATCCTCTCAAGGAAGGCTCTTCCACCAACATTAATGAGGATTTTGCAGATATCCTTCAGCTCCCGCTGTCTGTGTCCTTAGGACTGACAACTCTAGCTGCTATGAAATCAGCTGGTTGCAAGAGTAGGATTTGGAGTGTTAACTGGAAAATACAGTGCAGATGAAACAGCACCTTACGACAAATGTGACTACATTTCATATCTCAACTGAACTGACTTCTTGCAAACCTAAAAATTGGACGTATAAGCACACTTTTTTCCTTTGTTATTCATATTTACCCTTGCCTGACAAGTGTGTTCAACGAAATGATTCCACTTTCCAGACAAGTTACCCCAGGTTTACCCAGCTTTAATCTAAAGCCAATATTCTGACTTGTTTTTTACTTCAGCTTTTCTATATTATTGCAGTTCAACCATTTCACCACAGGTTTAAAAAAAAAAAAAAAAAAAAAAAAGTTAAAGTATTTATTGATTTTCAAAATAGGAGGGAGAAGGGGGGAAATGTAGGAATGTCTTACAGTCTCTTGGAATTTATGGAGATATTACATACTCATAAATCCATGTGTTCTTCTGTTAGACAAACAACCCTTTTGAGATAAACAACCTAACTATTCTGGAAAAGGATCTTCTGACTGCACACTTCAGAAAATAAAAGCTTTCAAATGCTTCTGAACAGTGGGTTGGAGTAATTGGTGGAACGAACATTTAATACAAAGTTCAGGCATTTTTTATGTAGAATTGATTTGAACCTGGCTGCAGGTCACAGTTCTGATTTGGTAGAGATCACTCTGTTGTGAATATTGTGGGCATTTGCCCATCAAAATAAACGTATCAAACTGTCTTCAACAGTCTGCAGTCCCTGATTAAAAGACCGTCATGGTTAGACAATTACCCTCATTAAAGAGAGTTCTTTGTCGAAACCTGAGTCTTATTGGTGGTTTTAGTCTTGTATTATATTTATTACATGCAATTGTAAAATTATTATTGCATGTATTGTTAGCAACCATATTTTTGCAACTGCAGCCTGCCGTGGATGTTTCCATTGCTCAGTGACCCTCCCACCCACCTCACAGCTGAGGGGTGCAGAATTACTGAGTGGAGCTAGATAAAATCCTTATATTTTCATGACATAACATCAATATTAAATGCTCAAAGATTCCTAAAATGTTTATGATTTTGAATGACCAAGGAAAAGAAACAAAGGGATGTATAAAGATGCATTTATCTCTGCAGCATTGTTGTCTTTTTCTTTACAGTTTCAGTTTAACACATTTTAGACGCAGAGAAAATGCTAACTTGCTACAAAGAAAATTATCAGTGAGTATTGAAAATAGGTACCCACTCGAAAATATTGTAATGAGCTTTAAGTAGAGTATTTTCAGTCTTCTCTTGGAATATAGCCCCTTCATACAGACACTTCTCTGCGTCCTTTCCCGCCGCATGCATATGTGCATGTGAACATGCAGGCGCACAGTCGTGGATGTGCATGAATGTACATGTGTGCATAATTCTGGTTCCACTATTTCTAAACTTTCTGCACTAAGGAATAATATACATGCAGTTTAATTATTTCTCATCAGTGAATATTTATGGTAAGCAGCCATTTTGCAAATGTTAGAAGTTAACCCTTATTTCCATGGTATGACGACTGTGGGTCTACAACCTGCTTTCGTGGCCTGGGTACAACCAGGAGAGTGGCTATACACTGAGATTACACAGGGGAAGGAAATGTTGCTTAGAATAGAAAATCTCTGCTAAAAGAAAAAATAACTGGAAATGACAGTTCAGTTTCTATGTATTTCTTAACACTTTCCTGCTGTTGAGTCATGCTGCATTATAAAATCACCTTGCAAATCAGAATATTGTAATGGTTTAAACACTTCTATTTAAAAACAACCTCATTTTGTTACACTGCTCATAAACTACAGGCCAAATGTCAAAGTATTTATTCACAGAGTCATATCCTACTGAGCACTAGCTGACATACTACCTTGGACTACTACCTGCAAAAGCTGCAGGCATGCTGTGGCTGTTCGAGGTGCTCAGTACCTTGCAAAGCCATGTGGGTGTTCAAGTCCTCATGGTTAGTCCAAAGAGAGAAAAAAGGAAAAAAAATGAGGGTGGATTTAGCCTGTAATCAGATGGCTGGTGAGGAATACAGATGTACACAATACAGATTGCTGGGTGATGTTATGGTTCTATTGAATTCAATGGAAAAATGCTTACTGGCTTTAACAAGGACAGATTAATCCCAGGACCTGAAATATCTCCACAAACCAGTTAAATTTCAGTATAAAAATGTCTAAATGTATGTTTTATCAGGCCACTTTTATGTTTTTCTGGCCCCTTTATCTTGTGTCAACCAAAAATTTGTAATACCAATTCTACTGAAGGCTGGCTTTAATTACAATTTCTTTTACAGGTCTCAACTGCTTTTTGTATCCTGAGAAATGAGAGCAATTTTTTCTATCATATTCAGAAAGAAAATGAAAAGGTTGGTAAATGTATAAGTAATTTTAACTGAATCATTGATCTGAATACTTTTAAAGTAATATAGTAAGTATTTCTGTCACACTTTGAAGTTGAGCTTGGAGCTCAGTTACACCCCTTAGGGTTATTTTATAGCCATTAAGACTGTGTACCTTTTATCTGGTGCCTTCAATTAATTGAATTTCAAAAATATTCTCAAATGTTTTTAGAAAATCATTTAGTTCCTGGAGGACATTCCTGTGTGATTTATTGTTACAGTAATTAAAAGCAGTGAGTATTACACTGGTCACTGTTGGAACTCCTGTCTGCCTTTGGCTATATTTTGGTTTAAGTTAAAACATATAGTGCACTTGAGAGACTTGTGAAGGGAGGCAAGAAAGGAATTAATTCTTTTCAGATTGCTTCAGAATTTTGGCATACTAAGAAATAACCTCTTAAAGTGATCACAGTGATATTTACATGATAATTGTATGCAAGCACAATTAAACTTCTCTATTAAACAATTAAATAATGCTTTTCCTGCTATGGTGAATTATTCCTGACTACCCATATTAGCATCCTGTAGTTCTAATCAGTGCCATAAATAATTTCCAGTTTTACACATTCTGCTCTGAAGCAATTATTAAGAGCTCTCAGGAAGAGTTAAAACAGTTAATGAAAATAATTAGCAGGGAAAAAAATGATAGTTCATCCTGCATTGAAAGATAACCCTAACTGAAAACTACAAATGCTGCTTTAATTGCACCTTTGTTTTTCTGAGGCACACACCATTCACTTCTATAATCCCTTTTATGCAAAAAGTGGTGGCCCATGAGTAGCATTTGACCAAACCCTTTACTCACAGGAGGATTGGTGGGGTCAAATCCAAGGTCCACTTCTCTTCAGGTCATATAACATGGAGGAAGGAGCATGTTCCTGCCTTGCTTTCTTGGACCAAAAAGCTCTACCTCAGCAGCTTTGCTCACTTGGGCAAGGTCTGCAGGCTCAGGCTGCCCTCCCCACCTGAGCATACCTGTGCTGCAGAAAGGAGAACCTGGTGCTACTGACTCACTCGGTGTCTTCTGCCTTTTCAGGGTCTTCAAGGCAGGTTGAATTGGCTAAGCTTTTAAGCATTTAAAATGATCCTCTTTTCCTACAAAAAGCAGTTCTCTCCACCCACCTGCATATTTAGTACACTAAGACTGCCCTAGCTATTTCTCTAACCACATCAATTTTTTTTCTCTACCACAAAATAAGTGTCTTCTCCAAATCATGGGTTCACAAATGGAATTATGGTAACACTTCTTAGAAAATTATTGAAAACATAGTTATGAGCCTGTATCATTGCGGACTACAACAGAGTCACAGATGGCCACAGAGAATCTGCAAATAAATGCGTTTTACTAGGTTAGGAGTGCATCTATGAATAAAAGTACAGTTCTACAGATTCTGACTGGCGCAGGTCAGTACCAGATAAACATTTCACATTCAAATGTACGCACTGAAGTCATTGTTCAAAGTAATAACCCATCCTTTTAATAAACCATATCTTTTACGCTGAAATGCCTAAAGGTTTTCTAATGTGTATCAGTCTTTTGAACATCACATAATGAATTGAATGTGAGAAAAGGAAAGGAAATGCACCTGTAAGGATCCCTGCACATTAAAATAAACCTCGCTGCTCCAAGGCTAGCATAAAACTTGGCACCCAAACAGATGAGGATGAAAATAGTTTCAGTGAAAACCTGATTCCTATTCATATATTTACCACGTTCTGAATTATGTTGGCTATCCTGTGAAATTATTCCAGTTATGCAAATCATCTCAGAGGTTTCATGATTAAGCTAATGTGCTTCTATGACCTCCATAGTGTGTATGAGTTAAGAGACAAGCATTAGTATATTATTCCTTGACTAGGTGTGGTTTAGTAACTTCTACAGGGAAATCAAGGCAAAAAAGTAACCTAGCATTTTCTCCCATCTGATCTCTTAGAATGTAGGTCTTCAAAGAACAGCCACAATGCTCAGGAATTGACACTCACAATTAAATGCTATTTCCTTTTTGAATGGAAATATGTGGTGCTATAGCCCATGCTGTTTGTCTAATGACATGGAAAATTAAGGGGTTTAACCACTTGATGTCTTTTAATGATGGCCTTTTCACAGCACAGATGGCATTGATCTAGCTACAGAAATGGGAAAGAATGCCAAAGAATGCCAGGACAGACAGGACCAATCCCATTTCTACAGTGAAAAGAGCATCTTGTAATAGTTTAAATGTTAAAAATGGTTGAAACCTTAGCATTAGTGATTGATTTTAGAAAGAGAGGGAAAAAGAAAATCTAGAACATCGCGAACATCAAGCAAACTCTACAAATGGCCTTCCAGCCATAGGCTCGAGCCTGTAATATTTTGGAAGTGCTTCCCAAAAACTTCTCCTCTGGTTCCAAGCACTTTCCCAGATGTATTAGTGACCAGTGTTCTCTCTGTGCTTGTGTCCATCATGCCACTATGCTTGACCTGCCTGCCTCTCTCCTGGGACTCCTGGTCCACTCAGTTTGGTCACCCTCCTGACTGGCTAGGCCAGTCTTTGTTGGAAAGCCATCCTGTTTTCTGGTGTACACAGGCCAAAGTGGTGACGGGCAGCAATTTCCAAGGTGTGCTGATCGCCACAAGCAAATGGGAAGAGGCAGTCTCAAGGTTCTGTTCTTTTCCTTTCACCATCGCTGAAGTAATAAAACATGTTGATCTCATGGAACTGAGATTGCTATATTTCAAAAGTTACACATTCTCCTTCGGTAGCAGTGCTAGCCATTAATATAAAAAGTTATTTTTGAAAGATACATCCTGCCCCTGAACATCGCAGCACATTTCAAGGAGGGAGGGGGGGGGAGTAGCTGCATCCAGCAGGGGTCCCGGACCCCCGAAGTTCATTTGGGCCAGAGGAGAGGTGTCACTTCCTGGGAGAGAATAGTGTCACCCCACGCTCTAAAACAAGAGTTCAGTCAGTGGAACGGGGTCCTGGGCTGAGGCGGAGGGTTCCCCTTTAGGCCTGGCGCTGTCCTGGGGACGGGTCCGCGGCCCCGCAGCGGGGCCGGGCTGGAAGGCAGCCCGGGCCGGAGCACGGGACAGAGCCAACGGGGCTGGCCTCCGGGGAAAAGGAAGGGCAAGCCCAGACCCGGGGGGCCGGGCCGCGGGCAGCCCTCCCGGGTGGAGCCCCGCGGGGTATCGGAAGCTGAGCGGTGCCCCGGTCCCAGGCCGTGGGTGCTCCCCGCCAGGCCAGGATCGGCGGACTCCACGTCGCTGCGGGGCTGTCATTCGGCTTCAAAATGCAAAGGCTCGCGGCATGATTGGCTTTCCGTTTACAAGTGCAGATCGGGAGAAGGCTCACGTTTTCTTTCTCCGCGCCGTCTCCAGGCCTGCAAGGGCAACCCGAGAAGGAAGAAAGGGGAAAGAGAAGAGGATTTGCCAATTTCAAGGTTCATCCTGCAACTACCCTGTCGTTGCAGTACAAGGTGCAGTGTGTATCGAACATTACGAGCACGGGTCCGTGCAAATGACAAGGGCATGAAAGAGCCCTGGCAAGAATAAATCTGTCGATGTACAGATGTTCCCCATCAATGTTACTGTTCAGCCGTGGTGGTTACAGTGGGAAGACACCGGATTAAAAATTCGCGTTGCCACTCCACCTCTCCTGAACCTCTCTCCCCACACCTCTTTGTCTTCGCTTAATTGGGTAGGATATAACATTCCCTTTTCCTCTTCTCTGCCTTATTGAGACGTCTGCCGAGGCTTACGCCTTCAAATAGAAATGATATTGATCCCTCCTCCCCCTTCTGTCAATCCCGATTTGTCCACCTTTCCTGCTGAACAAACAATTAAGAAGAGAAAAGTACGGGCGGCGCGGTAAAACTTCGCACACTGCCGGCCCCCGCGGGCTGCCGGGGCCCCGGCGGGGGCCTGATGTGGGCCCTGGCCCAGGGGGTGAGAGAGAGCGAACGGACGGGGGCTGCGTACCGGGAAAAGCCTTCGGGACAGGCAGCTCACTGCCAGCGAGCCCAGCCTCGGGCCCCAATAACTTCCCCGCAGGAGAGAGCGATAGCAGCCTGCGGCTGACACCGGACCGGACGGAACGGGCGGGCGAGCGGGAGGAGCAGGAGGACGGAGAGGGTAACCGGCAGCAAGCGCTCCTGCCCCGACCTGCCCGCTTGGAGGAAGCCCCGGTGTTGGGCAGCTCAGGGCGGGCTGCGGGCCGGGCCCCGGGGCGCTACAGGGAGTGGGTCCCTGGTGCCAGGTGCAGCCGCACCGCCTCCTCTGACCCTTCTCGACGGGGGGGGGGGGGGGGCTGGCCCACGCAGCCCCCGGGGCATCCCCGGAGCGGCCGGCTCTGCCGCGCTGCCCCGGGGCCCCGAGTACAACTGCGCCCGGTGGGTGGCCAGGTGAGGTGCCCATCTCCTGCGCGCAGGGCTGGCGCTGGCGTCCCAGCCCGCCTCCTCACCCGGGAGGGAAACAAAGGCGGCGGGAGCGGCGGGGAGAGTTGCTGCAAGTTTAGCTCCTTCGGTCGTGACTCGCAGAGATAAATGGCAGTTCGGAGGTGCACGCAGTTAATCAACGCTACGGCTGCCTTACAGAGTGCGCAACCCGCAGATCATTAGGTTAAATGGAGGACATTCGTGTCCTTCCAGAATCAATGCAATTATTGTTGGCAACAAGGACAACCATCGGCGTGGCAGCACTAATTTTACTAACCTGTTATTAATTACTGTGTCCCCCACGCCCCATACGGCGTTTATAACCCGCGAGAGCAAGCGGGTGCTGGCTGCTTCTGGTTTGAAACGGGAAAAGTTGGAAGCGGAGTGCCTGGCCGCCTTGGAAAGTGTTAACCGGTGGGGCAGCGTGCGGCCGGCGGAGCTGCTCTCACGCACGTCACTCTGGTGCAGCGCGGGAGTAGCGAGGCGGAGGTGCCGGGGGACCGGCTGCTCCGCACCGGTGCCGCGCACCCAGATATGCCCGCCGCGGCCCCCCGCAGCCCACGCCACGGCAGCCGGCGCGGGCAGGAGGAGAGGAGCTCTGCCATGGCACCGCCAGCGCTACGAGGCTTTAGCTGGAGCCTGGCGTGATCGCAGGTAAACATTTTCTTCTTGTTTTGGTGGTGCTGCTTGTGTGTGTGTGTCTCTATAGAAGCGGGGGGGTGGGTGGGAGCGGTGGGGTTTATGCGCCCCCCCCCCCCCCCCCCTTTCTTCAGAGCCTGCTTTAGCAGCTGAAAACGAACTGCTGGAGGGAAGAGAAACTACCTGTGATGAATCACTTGGCTTTGTGCAATCTTTACCTAGGACAGAGGGCAATGTATTTTACCATATGTGTGTTATATCTCGGGAAAGGGGTGTGGATATGATATTCAGCGAGAGCTAAGGTAAGGCGTCAAGTCAAACTTTCTGGATTTTAAGGCAAACTTTCAAAGGCACAGAATGTGACCTTGCGAGTAGAAAAGTTTGATCTCCGCAGGGAAGCGTGTTCCAGCTGTCCGCTGCCAGAGAGCCCAAAGGCTTGAAGTGCCCGCGGCTCCGAGGGGCTGGAGGTGCCGCAGCTGGAGCAGGAAGCCCTGGGCGGGCTTTGCTTGGCTAGTGAGCTCTGTCGCGATGCTGTGCAACGAGCAGGTAAAGGCGTTTGTAGGGTACTCCGATCCGGGCGGCAGCTGCCTGGGCCGCAGCAATTGCCTCCCTTGCGGAAAAGTTGTGTGTGTGAGAGTGTGAGAGCATGTGCTGGCTCTAGTCCTTAAGTGCGAAAGTTAAAAAATACAAAGAACAGAATGAGCATGTGAGGCCTTTCAGCCTTAATCTAGATTGTTTGCCAAGGGGACTGGAGATTTACAAAATGAGAGCATTTTAAATGGGTAGCTTTGAACGACTGTTTTTACGCGTGGCTGTAATCTGGGCGAGTTAATTAGCAGCGCCTCCTTAGGCAGCTGTCCGGTTTATCGTCACACCTACGCCGGCCACCGCGGGGCTGTGCGGGTGGGCAGCAGGAGTGCGCTGTCCCTCCACTCGGAGTGTGGGAGATGCGATTGCACCTCAGACGGGCTCAGGAAAAGAAAAAAAAATCCACAATCGTATTTACTGTCGATAGTGACTTTGCGGGAGCTAATCTACTTGAAAATGTTGTAGGCTGCCCTCGGTTCCATGTCACATCCCAAATGGGCAACATGTAGAGCTTCACAGCGTTTGTCAGGCGGTGTCAAGGTTGCTTTAAATCTGGAAGGTGAAAACAAAGCCAAGCCGACTGCATGAGCTCGCTAAAGTCTACTTACCCCATAAGCAAATTCCGTCGCTGAAATATTTCCAGGAGTGGCAATAACCCCTCCAAAAGAGAAGGCGACTGAAAAAGTAGATAGTAAAAGTGTAGCTGCATTAACTTTCTCCAGATCAGGTCCCTGAAGACGTCCATCAAAGTCTTAGTCCCGAAGGGGCTCTTGGGTTTACCTGCTGTGGCCTGCTCCAGCACCGCAGCGTTTCCTCCTCGTTCTATGCTTTTGTGATAGAACTTGTATGAACGTTGGCTCCAGGTTCTGGGAGAAGAGAAACAACACTCAGCGACAGGCTTGGTTGGGCTTTGCCTGTAAAATACCTGCTTGCCTGGATGTGCAGGCTGTCCCTCGCAGGACGGGAACTCTCTCTATTGATCGCGGTGGGTTACCTCTCTAAAACTTTGGAGAAAGCAAATTGGTACAGGAAAGGGGCTTTGACAAGGATCAATTTTTATCGCATAGCAAAGACTTGCATTTTCCAAATGCTTAAGGATATAGCCCACAGCATTAAGCGTCTTTGCTTGGATTTGAACAGTGGTACGTTGTTTATGTGTGGGAACCAGAAGGGTTGATTTGAATCATTGTGGAGCTTACTGTGTGTTTGTTCTGGCACTAAAAATTGAAGATGAAATATAGTTGTGTGGAATTTCTTATCAACAAGGGGCCATTATTTGTAGATTGTAAGTGAAACAGGATTTAAATGTAGGAGGAAGATGTAATGTCAGCTTTTAGCGTTTAAAGTTATGAAGTGTTTAAGGTTATTAAGCTTTCCTCTTGTTTTGTTTTGATTTTTTTTTTTTAATGGCTGCTTTCTAGGGAATACAGATTGGAACTGACACAAAGCTGACCGGGGGTAAAGTAATAGAGCAGGCAGGCTGCAAAGAAAAATGACAAATAATTATTATGATTAATACAGGAAAGTTCAGTGCAAAAATGGGCACCGCAGTATTTGCATGGCACAGTGAAAGACAACTGGGATATATAAATAGACAAGGACTATAAATATTGAATTTCACCTTGCATTTTAAAGTTTAATAGACTCATCTAAATATCAAAACCTGAAGTGTTCTGTGGGCCACTGCGGAGTTGACATCTGCGATATTATCAAAAGAGGGAAGAAAAAGGAGGGGGGGGGGGGGGGGAAACAAACCACACCACCAGGACATCTTCCAAACTGTAGCCTGGAAAACTGGGAGGACTTCTCCAGGCACTGCTCTAGCACTCCTAGCTAATTATAGTGCTTTACACCGAGCTGCTCTTGAGATAAGTGCAACTGTTCTCTCCCCTAGCACCGGTGAGTTATACTCCAGGGCTTAAATACCACTCCACCCCCCCGCCTCTTACTCCCCCCCCCCCCCCCCCCCCCCCCAGCGCACCCGGTGGGGGAGGCAGAGCAAGCAACACCAGAGGCTTCGTGCAGACCTTTATGTGAACACTGGGTGCCTTTTCTTCCCAAACAATACCACAGCCCCTCAGCACCTCGCAGAGGAGGAAGCCTGTCGTAGAGAGTAGCTAAAAGTATCGTTGTATCCTGGCAGCATCGGGGGAGCAGGAGAAATAAAGGAACGCTTCTGTAAAGAAACCTAGTGGCTAAGTTAGTAATATTCCCAGGGAAAAAAAAAAAGGAAAGGTACTAACATTTCAGGTGAGGAATGAAAAAGCGCTTTCTTCCCCTGAAAAAAAATCAATGCAGAATTCCAATCCGATTATTTATGTCACTTGATTCCCTTCTTCTATACGTTTCTCCCGGCTACAGATCGTGAGCTGTCAGGATAATTTGCATATAGTGTATCTGATATCTTTTATTTGCAAACACTCTAAAGCGCCATAAACCGCTGCTCGTTGTAGTCTAACTCAATCCGAGAACTAGTATTTTCATCTGTAAATTAAAGCAATTACGCAGCAGATATTATATTATGTGTACTGTGGTCTCCAGATAGTCATCAATCACCCTCAATCGAGCTGTCAGTGTGGGCAGATTCGTTTCTGGGAGGCAGTCTTCCAGCTGGGGAGAAGAAGAGAACATCATCATTAATTAGAGTGTGACCCTGGGGCTATTCACATGTCTGAACCCAGGAATCTCTCTGAGCAAGTCTGCACACCACGGAGCAGCATTCAACTGCACCAGCAGCCCGGCTTCAGCCTCGGAGCTGACTCCGGAGCTTCCTCCACCCGCCCGACTGCTGACTACTCGCCCTGGCCCGGAGGTAGCTGGCCGTCGGGGAGATATTCTGGGGCAGCCGGACGGCTGAGGTGCCCGAAGGGCCCCAGCGTCTTCCCCCGACGGCTGCTACGCGGAGCCTGCCCCTCTCCGGCTGGGATGCTGCCTGCTTGGGGAAGGGGCTTCCTCAACCCCCAAAGTATAGGAAGGCTGCTGGCAGCGGCGGTGTGTGTTGGGAAGGAGAAGGGGGTGATGGAGGTGAGACCCCTTTTCAGTCCTTCCTTCTCTCAGGAAGTCCCGGGGAAGTACCGAATTACCAAAAAAGAGGTGGATGTTCTTGGGTGAGAGACAACACTTGGCGCCTTTGAGATGCATTCCCTTCTCCCTCAACATTCCCCCTCCTCAGTCCAGCTGTGCTCCCCTCTGAGCCTAGGCAGGCTGGCTAGGGCCCTCACCCCGCCAAAGGTTGGCGTTTCCAGCAGAGCTTTGCAATGGAATCAAAGTAGTTCTAACGTGAAAAGTCACGTCCTTTAATCATTCCCTGGAATATGCTTGTAGGGTTTCCTACCTGTAATACACATCGCGAATAAAAGCCTAAAAGAAAATTAAGGATTGCCATGTCATGTGTTTTATTGTCAGCGGTAGCGCTAATTTTAACTGTTGATTAAATCTTAAATGAAGACTCAGTCTTGTGTCCCTTCATATGTCTTGTTTGTAATTGAGACTAATTATTACTGTGGGATGGGAAGAAGCAGCTGCTCATTAATTAATTTCTAATTAAAAGTGCTTGCCAGCTCTTCACTGACTAAGGAGGGTGGGGGAAATCTTAGGTAGAACAACGTTGATCCTTCAGATTAAACCCAGTCCTTCCCTTCCCCGCAGAAATCCATGGAGATGCTGAAGGCAGTCTGTGCCAGAGAGCTTTCCAAACTTCAGGTCCTGTTAGGGAAGGTTTCGCCCCTGTTAAGAGGGATGCCGAGACTCTCTTTTCCACGCCAGGGGAAAGGGTCCGGAAAATGAATGTTAAACTTCCAGGCAGGTTAATCTGAATAGGCTCTGTGTGACGTCAGAGGCTCGGCTCTTTTAAAGCAACGTGCTTCTGAACGGATGTATTTTTATCGCTTTTGTCTCCCCCCCCCCCCCCGTTTTTATTTTTCCGTGGGTGCAAACTATGTGTTTCTGCCGTCACGTTTCTGCCTTGGAGCCCACACGTAACAAGAGTTTTTGTTTCGTAGGTGTAGAGGGAAATGTGCTAAAATCACCGTGCATCTTTCTTATTGTTAGTCTTTCTCCTTCCGTTAAAAAAAGAAAAAAAAGAAAGTTTAACATTTCATGTAAATAAATTAAATGTGGTTTTCTGCTTCGTCCTATAAGCATCTAGGGACCTGTGGTTACCAATCAATTGGTACAACAGAGCAGAGCCAGGCTGCAATAGCGTGCAGATCAGACGTCTCGCCTTGTTTCTAGATAACCGGGAGCCTCTGTACCATGTCATATCCTCAGTTTGGCTATCCTTACTCCTCTGCACCCCAGGTAAGAATGTTTTGCCTGCCAGCGGGAACTGATTGAATCTCGGCCCTTGCTGATGACTTCCGCCGGGGCTGAGGGCGCAGCGGTCCTCCCCAGGGTCTCGGGAGCGGTACCCCGGCCGGGAAGGAACACGCGGGATTTCGGGTCTTAAGGGGTGATAATGATGAGGGGGGACGGTTATAAAGGTGGGAATAGTGAGAAGAGAAGCTACAGATATCCCTCTCTCCCTGGGCCGCAGCGCTTTTTTTCTCTTTCCCGATTAAATACACAGTTTACCAATTAAACACCATTAAACATGCTGAGGTCCGGACCGTGGGAGCATAATGGAATATTGTACGCCAGCAGGTTAATAACAGATGCGTGCGTGGCTGCTACAAACTCGCAGTCAAAATAAATACGCATGAGTTAATTGGGGGGTGGCGGAAGGTTAAAAAACGCTGATGGGAAGCGTGCTATAAGGGGCGAAAACTGGTGTAAACCCAGCCTTGTGAGAGCGCACCAGAAAAGTTAGGTGTTTTTTCAACGCAAAGGGCTGGAGCGACGTGGTACGGAGGATTAAACGCCCAGAGCCATAGGGAGGGTGGTGGTGGTGGTTGTTGGGGATAGACTGGTAAAATACTTGCACCTCTGCAACCCCCAGTTTACGCTGATGGAAGTAAAACGCGGAAGTAGGGGGAGGCAGAGGGGGTGACACCCTAAAGCTGCGATCTGATAAGAAATAACAAATATAACCCCGAACTCGGTTACTTCGGAAAGTCGTCCCCCGTCGTCGTCCCCTTCCCCAACTCCCCGCCCGCACCCAGCGCCGCTCTTTCCCTCCAGTTCCTGATGAGCACCAACTCCCTGACGACGTGCTGCGAGTCCAGCGGCCGAACGCTGGCCGAAAGCGGGGCAGCGGCCCCCGCCCAGGCTTCGGTGTACTGTCCGGTTTACGAGAGCCGCCTGCTCGCCACCGCCCGGCACGAACTCAGCTCCGCCGCCGCCTTGGGGGTCTACGGCAGCCCCTATGCCGGGCCCCAGGGATATGGAAACTACGTGACCTACGGCACCGAGGCTCCCGCCTTCTACTCCTTGGTAAGCCGCCCCGGCGGCGCTGCCGACAGACAGTCCTCCTCTCCGGACCCGCGCTTCCCCGGGAGCGGTGGCCGGTACCCCTCCGCGGTGGGGGCAGCCCCGGGCGCTTCTTCTCCTCCTTCTCTTCCTCCCCCTTCCCCGCGACATCCCGCTCCCTCCGACCGGCTCTGCCAACCCCGCGGTCATTAATTATTGAAGCCCGGCGCGGATCTCACGGTATCGCAATTAAAAGTCGCGCCTGACGCGGGCGGTGGCGGCCGAGTGAGGAGGGACCGCCCGGGAGGATAGTTTGGGGGGTGGTCTCAGACCTAGGCTTGTAAAAAAATGACGCGCTCATCCCGGCCAGCCTTAGGGGGTTTTCCCTCCTGTTTTTTATCTAGCACCTTAACAGCGCGAGTTAATGTCTCTATTGATCTCGCTGCCCGCCGCGGCCGGAGAGCCTTCGGAAAGGTTCTTCCCTCACTCCCCCCCTTCCCATATATCCTCCCTGTGACTCGGGGGGGCCCGGTCGGTCACCGCGGCGGGGGCTGAGGGCGGCGGCGCGGTGTCTCTTACAGAACACTTTGGAGACGAAGGACGGGAGCGGGTCTGCGCATGCGGGCATCGCCCCGGCGGCTGCCTACTACCCCTACGATCACACCCTCAGCCAGTACCAGTACGACAGGTAAGCAGCCCATCCTCCCCCCGCCGCCCCCCTCCCGCCCCGCCGCGGACCTGCCTCCCCGCCGCCCGGCATCCCCCTCCCGCCCCTGCGGTGCCGCCTCCGAAGAGCCCCTCTCCCGCAGGGACGCAGGCGCGGGGTCACCGGTCCCTCTCCACGGCGGTGGCCTTGGTAATTATCTTTTCCCTGCGCGGAGGCAGGCTTACGCGCCTGAGCATCCCCGGTGCGTGTGTTAGTTTTGAACCAGCGCAAACCCACTTACGCACCGTTTCAGGCTCGGAGGCCCCATTGGGCGCCGATGACCTTTCCTGGAGGATGTGCATTAAATATTCAGTCGCAGCCCAGTGTCATCTGCGTTAGGTTCCTACAATTTCAGGAACAAAAGGGTAGGAGAGATTACCAATAAAAGGAGTAGGGGGAAATATATTTCTATTAACAGTTACACCCTGGGGTCGCTCAGATATATTCCGCTTGGGGAGGAGTGATCAAACCGCAGGAAAGTGAGATTTCTATGTGTTTGTAAGATGCTAGGATTTCCCTGCTGCCTCAAACGTTGTCATTGACTTCGCCGCCAATAAAGGCAGGTGCTTTACCCCCTCCTGCCACCACCACCACCGCCATGGCACAGTGGGGATTTGCATGGCCCTGTGCTACTGTTAGCTGAGCCTTTCCTCGGCCTGAATTCTCGAGGCAAGTCGCCCTTTTAAAGCTGAGATCTTCTCCCCCCCCCCCCCCCCCCTTTCTGGTCCAGCCACCTCAGGGAAATCCGTAGGCAAGCAGACAGTGCCGGGGCCCTGGGACCCTGCGTCGGGCATGGCCAGAGGGAAAGTGGGGGGCGAAGGCGCCGTGTCATGCTGCGGGTTTGCTCCTGTGTTCGCAGGTACGGCACGATGGACGGCGGGACGCGGCGGAAGAACGCCACCCGGGAGACAACCAGCACGCTGAAGGCCTGGCTGCAGGAGCACCGCAAGAACCCCTACCCCACCAAGGGAGAGAAGATCATGCTGGCCATCATCACAAAGATGACCCTCACCCAGGTCTCCACCTGGTTCGCCAACGCCCGCCGGCGGCTCAAGAAGGAGAACAAGATGACTTGGCCCCCACGGAACAAGTGTTCAGACGAGAAGCGGCCCTACGAGGAAGAGGAGGAGGAGGAGGAAGAGGGCTCTCAGGAAGAGGCGATGAAGAGCGGGAAAGCCGAGGGTATCCTGCCCAGACCAGGCACTTAGGGCATCGGCCGCCCGCTCGCCCCCGGGGCGGGCCTGGCCCTGCTGCTGGGGGCGGCCGCGGGCAGCGCGGCGCCGGCAGTGACCGTGTGTCTTGTTTTTGCTGTCCCTTCCCCTGCCCCCACCCCGCAGAGCCCACGGGCAAGGAGGAGAAGGAGCTGGAGCTCAGCGACCTGGAGGACCTGGACGCCGCCGAGTCGGAGAGCTCGGAGTGCGACCTGAGGCGGCCCTTCTCGCACCCGCTCCCGCACCCGCTCCCGGGCGGCAGCCACCCGCCGCGGGCCGCCGAGCCCCCCGCCAAGATGCCGCCGCCGCCGCCGGCCGCCGCCAGGGAGGAAGAGGAGGAAGAAGAGGCAGCTGCGGGGCGGGCGCGGAGCTGCCTGAAGCCGGCGGCGGAAGAGTGCGGCCCCGACCCACTCGGCGCTAGGCAGCGCGGCTGCGAGTCCAAAATGTGCTTCCAGCAGGGGCAGCAGCTGCTGGAGTCGAAGCCCAGAATTTGGTCCTTGGCGCACACCGCCACCTCCCTCAACCAGGCCGAGTACCCCTCCTGCATGCTGAAGCGGCCCGGGAGCTCGGCCGCCACCGCCGCCGTCTCCGCCCCTGTCAATGTCATCGATAGGCACCAGGATTCGCCGGTCACCAACCTCAGGAACTGGGTGGACGGGGTGTTTCACGACCCTTTGTTCAGGCACAGTACTTTGAACCAAGCCCTGAGCAACACGACAGTATCCTGGGCCACCACCAAAGGAGCCATCCTCGAAACAGGCGCCTTGGGACGCGCGGTGGGGAACGGCGCCAATGGGCTCAAGGGGCAGCTCTCAAACCTGGCCCACCATGACTCAAACAAAGAGTTTCTGGCCTTTCCCAAATCAGGAAGCAAAATGTTTTGTTCCTAACAAGCCCACCGAGGGCCGGAGGACTTTGGAGAGCTTGAAGAGTCAGCTACACTGAAAAGAGACTTGCGAGAGTTTAAATTTAAATATAAAACCTTTTTTCTCCTTTATTTTTTTTTTTTCTTTTAAACCGAGGATTTAAACTTCAGTTTGCTCAGTTCAACGGACAGACTTTGGTCATTGCTGTTCTGAAGAATTTCTCCTGGTTGCGACTTTAAGGGATCAATGTCGTGAAAGTTATTTAATTCCATGTCCAAAAAGCACGTGCTATAGCGTAGACCTACTTTTAAAAGTTTACATCCGAAAGTTTACAAACGGGAAATTTTAATTCAGATTTAATTTAAGGCATGCCGACATTAGTTATAAAGACTTTCCGAGAGTTTTTCCTCCTGATTTCCTTGTTAGCATATAATTCACAAACAGCACTTCTACTAAGTTTACACCTACTGCACAAATTTATCTTGAGAAAAGAAAAAATATGTTAAAAGGTATGTTCACTCCAATAAATTGTCTGTTTCAGAGGTAACACAAGTGGTGGCGTTTTGCATTGGGCAGCAAAACATTTTTTAGGGATCGAAATTCCCCCTCGAGCAGGGCCCGGTAATTCCAGGAACTGCAACAGGCTGCAGGGAGAGGAGGCTCAGCTTTGCACTGTCGCTGTAGACAGGATCCGAGGGAGGGGTGCTTGGATACTCCGCGCTTTACCGCGCAGTGCTGAGCTTCGGCAGCCATCCGGGCCGGTGGTGTGCGAGGGAGAGGCGGGGGGAGCAATTGCTTCACATGGAAAATTTGCTCTTTTAAAGAACCGATTTAGCTTCCCGGCTCCTCCGCCAGTGTGGAGAGTCGCTGATCCGCCATGAATATTTCAGCACTTCAGGACAGATGCTTTACCGTTTTGACATTAAATAGAGTGCACCCAACAACGAGGGGGGCGGGGGATAGTGCTCTCGACGTGTGATTCAGAAGCATTCGCAGCCCATCCACCACACAGATACTGGGCGTATAAATTATATCCTTTCTTTCCCCGGAAACAGGAACAAACTTTACTGATGCTTGGACCGGGAAAGGGAGAGAACTGCTGGGAAGCAAACTGCGAGGCAAGAGCAGACCCCGGCTTAACTAGGCCGCTCTAGCCCCCCCCGGCGCTCGGCTCCGCTGGGGGAAACAAAAGGAGCCCGGTGACCGAGCTGACACTGGGCAAGCAGAAGAGACTTTCTTAAGCCCAAGCCTCCTCGCCAAACCCCCTCCTGTGGCTTCCCCCCCCTCCCCTCCCCCAAACAAATAAGAATACAATGCGGAATATATATATGCAAAAATAAACATAACCGAGATAGCACCCAGCCAAAATATATCCCACTCCAGCTCGCAAAGTTTTTAGCGAGACCTGTTAGTGCAAGGTCTGAATAAAGGAATCTGGGTGTGGAGATCAGATCAAGCCCTTTCCCTCTCTGGGAGCAGCCGTAATTGGATTGTATCCAGTCATATTCCCTGTCATTGTATTGACTTTCGCTCTCTTGGATGATATTATCGAGATCACTGAACCCCTCTGCTGATCTGGCTGTCAAAAGGCTCAGACAAGAGCCCCCGGCCTGGAAAACGTGCATCAGCCGAGATAATTTGAAGTGAAATTTTCATTTTGACAGTAAACCCCTCAATTTCTAAAGGCTCTGCACCCGGAGAGCTCGGTGGCAGGGGGAGGCTTTACAGAAAGCCCATGTCTTAAACTGAAAAGGGCAAAAGAACTCGAATTAGTTGTAATAGATAAAAGGGCAAAAATAAAGAGTCAAGGGTACTTGACAGTAATAGCGAAAGTGGAGTCTCCGGGGAGCTGCGATCTCAGCTAAAGGCTGGGCCGGCAGGAATTTTAATGCAGCCGGGGCGGCCGGCGAGCTTCGCCTCTGAAACCCTTTAGACAAAGCAAATTATTTTCTCAGCCAAACTGAGGAGGTGGGGATGAAGGAGGAGAGGAAGAGAGAAGGGAGGAAAAGCGAGTGTTCAGCCTGCCCTCATTGGCGTAGGCAGGCGGGATCGGGGGAAAAACCCCGCCGCCTTCTGCGATGGTGGTTTTAAGGCCGGCAGATTTGCTTGTGCAAACCTCTCTGCGTGTGCAAGGGCGCGGCGGGGACATCAGGCCTCCCTCTCGCTGGGCTTCGGCTTCAGTGAGATAGAGCCCAGGGGGGTGGGAGGGGCTTTATCCTCACTGCCCTCACTGCAACAACCAAGTGTGTGTGAGTGAGGCTGTGAGTGTGCAAGGAGAGGGCCTTAGACGTGTACCGTGCTCCACAGAGCGCCGGGTCCCCCCCGCCGTCACAACCCGTCATTGCGGCGCGATGTGGTCAGCTCGTCATTTGGGAGGCAACCCCCGCCCCTCTCCCCAGGGATTAAACGAAGGTGGTAAACACTGAGAGCAAACCACAGCCGCACTGAAATACCAGCAGCCAAAGGGACAGCGGGTTAAGCATTTACCCTTTCATTTCCCCGTCATCGTCGTTATAAACCAAGTTTGAGCAAGTTGATGCTCGTTGTACCACCGGCGACGATCGATTCCCCTCTGGCTGAGGCCGCGGCCGCGCTGCACAGGGTCGGCGACTGGTACGCGCCCGCGGCAACGCAGCCCCGCTCCTGGGGTGGGACCGTGCTCATCAGAGGAAAGGGAAAACGGTTCTTGCTTTGGTACACGAACCTTATCCCTGGATCAGTCGTCAGATGCACTGGCCTTTCAAAAAGGCTGTTTTTCGTTTGGTTGGTGGTTTTTTTGGTTTTTGTTTTGTTTTGTTGTTGTTGTGTTGTTTTATTTTTTTAATGTGTGAACAAAATAGTGTGAGAAATTAATTTCGCCTTCTGAGTCAATAGCACAAGTCAAAGATCAGGTTCAGCTGATATAGAAGAGGCTACGGGGCTGAAAGGGAAAGCCGGGCAGCGCCTATGGCTGTACGAAGCAGAAATATAAAGGCAGGCTGAGAAAGGAAGGGGGGGGGGGGGGGGGGGAGAGAGGGGTGGAAATCATAGAGAAACGGCTTGAAACTGAGAGACTCTAAATCATTCAGCCATGGCAAATTCAAACACACAAAGGAGGGGATGCTAAATTAACAGTGCTTTTTACATAGAGCCCAAATAAAACTGTAATCAGCGACGCGTTACTTTTCATTAAGCGAGTTTGACAGGAGCATATTCAGCCTCGACAAGGGAACAGGAGCGAAGAAATATACGGCTCTCCCAGCCCGAGTCATAAGATAATTCCTTAAGCTCCATTAACAACTCTTAGCCGCAGGAAATGGGCTCCCTGAAAACATCTCCAAATCTAAAAGCTTTATCGACCTCTCAAACCTCTGCTGATGGTTCTATTTTTTTAAAAAAACTTGGAGGAGAGACGTCCAGCAAGGTAATAGACTTTGACACAACACCTTCTTAACTAGAGAGAGAGAGGCAGGCAAAACGAGACCTTAAATGATATTTAAAAGGCAGCCAATTAAGATTTAAAATGATTGTCTTCTGAGATTATACATGCGATTTATGTCATCTACTTTTTTTCCCAGGCATGCATGTAAAATTGCAGTGGGACATACTGCCTGTTCCTTAAATAATAATAATAATAATAATAATAATAATAATACTATAAGAAAAAAACACTCTCAATTAACAATCTGTAACTATCTCAGCATAACTGTAAGTGCTATACTAGGAAAGGGTTGATGTTTGGGTAACCTGATTGTAAAATACCTTGCAACAGTCAGCTTATTTATAGGTGCCTAATTAAAAGGGATAGGTGAAATGATACACATATTTTCTATTTATGTTTAGGAGCACATTACTTTTTATCTTGAGTGCATGTTTGACTATCGAAGTTGTATAATGGATTCATAGTCACAGGACCCAGTGTAGTGGCTTCTTCTCATCAGCTACATGAACAGAGGTGTCCAAGAAGACTTTGTATGGGCAAGACTGTGAACATTACATATTTTAAAGATGTAATGGTTCAGAAGGAGACGCTGACTTACTGAAGTCTTTTTGATATACATTTGCCTTTTCCATTTAAATCTGACCTTCAAATAATATGACTGCTTGGGTTTGTGAAAACGGACCCAGTTAAATGCCAAGAAAAGAGTTAATGCTCATATTTCACCATTTCATGCAGAAATACTAGAAAATACAAGAAAATATAACTTGCTGATTTTGTGAGGGTTTGGAAGCTGTTTCAACGATTGTGATTTGTCAATGAATGGGGAGGAAAAGGATCATTCAAACTCTACTGTCCTTTGGCCAAAGTGTTTAGGTCCCCACTTAGATGAAGTTAGTACTGTCTATAAAGTGATGAGTGTGGGTCCAAGCCCCATGTCTCTTCAGGTTTGTGTGTGTGAATTTGTACATAAAAAAAGTGAAGAACTTAGGGATGTTAATTGTCAAATTATATTTTTTAATTTGTCCTATTAAAACCCCTGTAATAGTTGTGCTTAGCCTTAAGGAGAAAGCTACTTTGAATGAAACTGCTAATGGCCAGAACACAGACCCTGAAATGGTGACATTTGGCATGTTTTAACTCACATTTACTGACAAAGAGGCTGTGAGGTGCTCAGAACTTGTTGGAAGGGTTCTCTTCAGATTCCTTGTGAAATAGCATCACTGCAGAAAATAATTCCAGATTTGTAGGCCTGCCAAAAGTAATAATATACACACCAACTACACAGGTCTGGGGGCACTTTAACACACAAGCCGATCACTCTCATACTGTATGACTATATAGCAAAATCTTCATTTGGCTGAGAACTTGAAGATACACTTAACATAACCTGAAGAACTGAGGGAAGAGGAGATGTTTAGGAGCAATTCAAAAGCCAAAGATGATAAGTGCTTCCCTGTGTCCCCCAGCTCCATTGCGAAATGGATCTGGGTTCAAGGAGGAAAGAAAGAAGACTCCACACAACCTAGAGAGAGTGCATGTATTAAAGCTTCACTGGTATCCTGCTTTCCACAGTGGGGAAGATGGTCCGGGCATGAGAACTGCAACTGACCTACTTACAAGGCTCAAGAGCTATTTTTTGTCCATCCCAGTTTAAGGAGAGCATGAAAATGAAGAATGTAACTTGAAGGAAGCTGTTCACTTAATGCTCTTTATTTTTTTTTCCCTGACACAAATGCATGAAAAAATTATTTTTTCTCACTGAGTTAGCTAGACAAAATGAGGCCATAAAAATCTTTTTCTTCTTGGTTTTACCTCTATTGGCTTTCTCCAAATCAGCATGCCATTATTTAAAATCTGAAATGAATGGATTTCAGTTGCAGTTGGTATTTTGTCAGTGGCTTCCATGGGATCATAATCAGGCCATTTTTCAAAAAGTATCTCAGAAATCCTTTCTGAAATACTGCCAAGGATGATGGTGGTGATGAGATGTAACTGAGGAAACACCTCTCTCCAACATTATTTCTCTGATTTATGATTCTTGTGAAATGCCAAAAATCAAACAATTCAAAACAAAGTACTTGAGATCTCATCAAATACTTTCCCATATGTATTCTATCATTAAAAAGGATTAAAACACTTCCTAGAAAATGAGCAAACCTGAATAATCAACAACTTACTATGTCCTTATGCTAAGAAATGTGCTACATCAAAAGTTGATGCATCTTCTAAAGCTTTGTCCTCTATCATGGTATTTGTTGATACTGGACTTGTAATGATCTGATGAGTTGCTCAGAGTAAGTTCTGTTGTCCTCAATCTGAAGGTGCTCCACCAACTAACAGGTTCACTGTATTAGTATTTTTGCCAGGGAGAAAATCATTGGAAAAGTGGGATAGCACCCAGGGAATAAGCTAAAGGGGAACATTTTCAGGGTAGGAGAAGTGGCCATAAAATGAGTGAAAATAGGAGTGCTTGGGAATCCTTTGTGAGCATGGTCTCTTCTTCCTGCAAACAGGAAAAATGACCAGCCGGACCCTTACAGAAGGTATGTAAGACACAACATAATGTTTTGGTTCTGGCCTGGTTAGGTTACAGCACATGAGCAAGAGTGCTGTATGTGACAGTGATGTCATAGAAGTCAGCCCTGATGATATCAGTTGTTGGTAGCTATATGGATAGAAAGTTTTGGGGTTGGGGCTTCATGCCATTAGGTTGCCCTTTTTCTGAATATACAATCTATCATTTCTCACTGACCTTGTGACACAAATGGCTGATGGCATATTAAGGAGAGGAGGTAGAAGCTGGGAACTATTGCTGTCACTGCAAGTAAAGGAGATGGATAACTTTTCGAACAATATCATATCTGTGATCAAGTAGAGAAGACATTGGGGTTTTGAGTCTTATTTGCCACAAAGTCTGGGGTACGCATTTTAATTGTCTGGCTACAGCCTTCACAGAGAAACAAGTGACAACCTGCTCACTTAAAGGAGCAATCTCATAATCTTACAGGTATAACAGATCTGAAACCAGCCTGGACAGTTTTGTAGTTGTTTTACCACAGGTTTGGCCCTCATTAGCTGAAATAAACAATAAAAAGGTAAGGTGTCCGTGTTGATTTTACTGGAGAAGCATGAAGTCCCACCGTGATAGGACTACTCACTAGAGGAAAAGGAGCAGGGGACAGAATGTTATTGTAATAGGAATTGAAGAATTTTATTATGTCTATGCACCAAGCTAGTAGAGATTTCGGCCTTTATTTACACCAGATTTAGTCAGCTATAACTCAAATTAACTGTTAGAGTTTCTCCATATTTACGATACCATATTGGACATCAGGAAAGATACTTGTGCATGAAGCTGACTTGGGTAAACCTCCTGCTGACACAGTTCCTGCATGTAAACCTGGGGGTTAAGAAGCCTCACAATGTGAAGGAATGCTATGTAACTGGTTTAGCATTAAGGATTTTAGGCATATAAATGGAATGCTTTACTGAAGCAGGACAGTTCAAGTTATGTTACTTCCATATTAAATTGAAGCAAATGGAATTGACAAATGTGGAGGCCAAAAGCCAGATTCCCAAACTTGTTGCCAGGTTTACTTTCAAGTATTTCTGCTAAGCCTCTCTTCTCTGACACAGGAGAGAGAAACATCAAGAGTTTCCTCTTCATGTTCATCCATCTGGATGAAGACAAAGCCTCTGTTGAGTGACAGACCTGTGAGGGTCTTTCTTCCAAAAGAAGGAAATTTGCTCTTATCCCATCTGCTGCCACACCACCTGCTCAGCGCAAAGTCTTCAGATGACATTCAACATGAATCTTTGCTGTTGTTTTTCCTTCCATTTTTTTTTCTTTCATAGGAGAACTGATAAAAGAGAAAGAAAAATCTGGTAGAAAGAAATATCCTTCACTTGAAGCAGGAATTACAGATGCAAGCTCTCACCTGTTGAGAACAGGAGACATTGTCACTACTGGGCTGAATTCTGCAACTGTGAGCAAGCGTGAAATAGAAAGGTATTCCTGGAAACAGCCACAACACCTATTCTACACATTTAATGAAGTAAAACCTTGCCAAGATCCTAAAGTAAGACTTTTTAATTAAAACGAAGGACCTAAAGCACTCAAATGATAATGCACTACAAAGAAAAGCAAGAGAGTGCCAATTCTGCAAGTTGTCTGAGGAGTAAGGAACATAAAATGCTCAGATGATTCTGAGAAATGAACCTTGTTCCATTGTAAAAGCAAAACAAAATGAATGAAGACCATATTCCTGATCCCAATCTATGCATGAATAAGATGCACAAACCAAACCTGAATTTTCTCCTAATACACAACTGTCCCATCTTTTCCTGTTATGAATCTCTGTTAACAAAAACGAAAAGGTGAAGAGCAAGCAAGAAAAAGAAAAGGCAGAAACTGAGTTATACATGAAGAAAATAGAATTTCCTAGTTCCTGGAAGTGACAGAAGTCGGGGAGAATGGGATTGCACATGTACAGTATGGGTAGAATGAAAGCAAATGTGATAAATAATGCTGCATTCTCTTGAAATCATGCTCAGCAGTGCTTCCCACAAACACCAAATTCTTGCTTTTTGAAAGGCCTTAGTTAAGCATACACAATTCTCATGCCATCTCTCTCCAATTAATAGCAACCAAACAAATAGGCTTGCCATGGTATGTTCACAATAGTACCATAAAACTAATCTTTAGCTGCCACTATTCAAAGGTGTGGTTCCTCAATCCTGAGGAGCATCAGCGGGCTAACTATATAACTGCAAGTGCCCAGATTTTAATCCAGACAAACTGTATTACGATATCAGTCTGGAGGTGACTCACAATGCAGGGGGAAAGCAGTTTGTTTATTTTACTGCTCTCTCTAGTCTCCCACCAGAAGTTTTGGGCTGAAGTTGTGCCTGATACTCTACCCTTCAGAGCTGATCTCCCAACTGATTATAGCTAAACAAATGTCCCAACTCTTCACAAAGTAATACCCCAAGATGTTCACAATCTGACTTAAGACCTGGATGTTGAAGAGTGGAGATGCTTGTTACTCCTGAGTTTGAGGGACCCAGGGGGAGGGCACAACATGGTGTGTCTTGAAGTCTTTTCAGCTTAGCTCTGCTTCCAGGGCTGCTAGAGAAAGGATACAGTCCACTCTTCATCAGCTGTGAGCAACTGCTGATGTCCTTCTGTCTATCTAATCCCAGCGGCAAGGCAGATAGTGACAGAGCGGATAGAGGACATTTATTTTGTGATGCATCATTTACAGGAGAGTGGTGAAATGCAATGTTCTGTTCAAGAAGAGCATGTTCCCAAATTTGATACAAAGTCAGCTGAGCACAGGAAGAGATTCTGCAGACCAAGAAGTAACAGCAGCTTGCTGTTTCCCGGTGAGCGGCTGCTACGTGACGTTATGTATATGAAAGAGTCACGGAGGTACAGATGAAGAAAGATTCTTACAAAGATAGCAGCAAAGATTCCCCTTTCAGGCATACCTTGTTTCAGCTGGCATGCCCCTGCGTTTGTTATTTTTAAGCAGTTGAGACTCTAGATGACCAGCAGAATGTGATGGGAAGTATCATTACAAAACATTGATTGCTGCTGTGACAGAGGTAGCTGACTGGCAGACAGATAGCTCTACAACTAGGACAATGTTAAGAAAAGGATGTAAGGAAGTGTTTTATTTTTGTTCCATTGCTTTTAACTGCTATAAATTCTTCAGACACTGAGTCCTAAGAAAGCAAGGCTCTTGGCCTTCATCTTGACTCATCCTGATTAATGCTCTGCCAGAAGGAAGTAATATATTAATTGTTTGTGATCTGGAAAAGGATAAGTCCCTGACTTTGCATATGTTACCAAAACTCAGTCAGATAATGCTGTCCTAAAGGCAGGCTTTGGCACAGCTCTCATCAGTGGTCTAAAGAAGGATGTGTGGCCATGATTATTGCATTCAACTTCAAATAAAGGATCCCTCCTTCTTCAAAGCTAGAGCAAAGAGACTGAACACACTCCACATGCAGATTCAAGTGTGGGATAAAACAAGATACTTCAGTGCAGCATACTGTGTTACCAAGTCTTTCTGTGGAAACAGTAAGCCCATTAGAAACATAATTTAAGAAACAGAGACTGGATATGCTCAGTGACTGCACTCTGCACGGAGACAATATATGCTCTTAATCAGTAACACATTTTCTAACAGCTTCAGCAATGACAGGCTGCCACATGTTTTGAGGGTTTGGATTAAAGGCTAGGCAATGCTCCGAAAAATGGAGTTAATCACTTTTGACCATTTGATACCTTCACTTCAGAGCTGTATCTGCAGCACATTTCACTGTATGCTGCTGAGGCACTGTAAAGTGGTTAAGCAGGTCCTTTATCCTTCCTACATCTGGGCCCTAGCACTTGCACAACTGACACTGTGGAAAAACCTTTGCTCAGACAAGATCAGGGCATCCCTTCTTTCCTTTGTTCCTCTGCAAGGTCCTGAAGTTTCTTATTTAAGAAATTGTCAATTATGAAAACTCTACCTGTATGAAATTTGATTAAAAATCCCAGAAGTTCAGTATTTTGTTAATTTTGAATACTGAGTTCTCCTATCTGTTCTTCCTGCCCACCAGATCTTGATTCTTTTAAAGAGCATAGGAATAAGAATCACGGAAGCTGCTCTCTCTCAAACCATGACCCATCATATATGTAATTTGCTTTAAATAGCATGGGAACTGAACTTGCCTAACGTATGCATATACAAATGCCAATCATGATCAATATTGTTTAGTACAGTTTGCCAGTATTACCACTACAGGCAGAAAAAGAGGTGAGATGGTAGTAACTCAGGATGGGATTGCTGTGCATTAGGAAAGCTGCATGATTTATCCTGCACACTACTTTATATAATCTTATCTAGTTTAAACAATACCAGTTTATTGCTTACCACAATTATTTATACTGTTTATATGGAGAAAAAACAAACCAAACACTTGCATAGTCTCAAATACTTGCATGTACATACATCTGTAAGAAGAAATAAGGTGTTTCCACTGGGCATACTAAAGCTTCTGAGTTTTTTTCTCATTCCTTTAATATAAATATTTGAGCTTGGTCCCTAACATGTACATGTCAGCAAAAACTGAATGAATATCAATGAGCTGAGCTGCACATTTTAACTGTGATAAAATTCAGTTCTATTTTTAATAAATTTAAGTATGGCATAAGATAAAAACTATCTGCATACTTTAACACATCTGGACAGACACACATATTTACAAAGATTACTTAAGTAGTCTTCTCATTTTCCTTCAAAGTCCCCAAAGGATTCAAATGACATATGGTAAGAATTCTTTTAAGGTAATCATATAAGAAAAACCAAGCAGACATAAATACGTGGTTGTTGACTATAAGATCAAAGGTCCCCAGTGAGTCTGTTGTGAACACCCAGTCCATACTGAAATGGGGTTTATTCTTTCTAATCTGTTTTTTCCATTTTGTACAAGATGTGTGCTTTCCATATTAAAGTAAATGTGCACATTGAGTGAATTAAAGTATGCGCATGTTGAGTGACAAGATTTCTGGTTTCGAAAAGAGTTAGAGTAAAAATTCCTACTTCCAAATTTAGGATCAGGTATTTAAAAATACTAATTATTTTTCTATTAGAAACTCCCAAAGTAATAACTAGAATACAATTTGTGTTTAGTGACAACAGTCCCACCTAAGGCAAAGACACCAGCTACTTCAGTTGAAAGCAGAGGCTCTCGTTTCTCACCATTGACATACTTGCTTTCTTTTTTAGATTTCTGTGAGGATATAAAACAGTAAAAAAGAAGATGGGCTTTTATGCTGCCATTTCTAGTAATTTTTCATTCTTTTCTGCTCATATTTTAATAATTAGCACAATTTAGATGCTGCAATGTTTTAATGCCTTTACGTAAGAGAGTATTTACATTAAAATGTTTTAGATAAATTATAATGAAAATAATCAAGAAAGCATTAAAAATTCACACAATTTTCACACAAAAGCAATTTTATTGTGGACCAGTAATACCAGCAGTTCTGCTATTATAATTTAAAGGTTTGATAACGCAACACTTTTTTGACGAAAATTATTAAAGATTCTTTATTCTTTAGTCATTTTCACATGTGTAAGAGATACACAGCCTATTTGTCACAATAAGTTTGATTTTCAAAACTGGGCACTCAGTTATTGCCTGGAGTTTTACTAGGAGTTTTGCTGAGCCGCACAACACAATCCCCCATGATGGTGCAGCCTGACTGGTCAGACTAACAATTTGATTCTACAGACCAGTAATCCCCATGAAAAGATTTCTTCAAATCCTGGCCCATCTTTTTCCAAGTACAGCTTGATAAGCTGGAAGCAGCAGTTTGGGAATCTGAGGAACATGAATAGCCCGAGAAATTCACGCTTTACTGAAATTAGCTGGATCCTTATATATTGTTGACTTTCCATTACATATGGTGTTGGTATTTGACAGTTACACACTGTACATAATTAATTTAGTTTTTTCCCCATAATGAACATGACCTGATTGTAATTTTCCCAAATTAGATAATTTTTCATAATTAATCATCATATCATTTATGTGAACAAATGTCAGGCTACGGTTTGTCTACAAGTGCAGAGCTGCATCTTCTGTTATGTGTGACTGACCACGTAAATCAAATTCTCTGCTCCTTCTTGGGATGCCCTTAGTTTTATAAATGTGAGCAAAGCCAAAAAATGTTTCTAAGGCTTTGAAATTTTAAGGGAAAGCAGAGAACACTTGAAGTGAAAGAAGACGGGAGGCACAGGAAATTTAGGACAGCTTCCACTTTTCCTGTTATTATTTGCAAAACTTACCTTTTTTTTTTTAAAGGATTCTGTTTGATTATACTCATAGGCACTAGATTAAAAAATAGCTTGGCTTCTTTTGGACACCTTGAAGTCAATTAAAGCACGTGAGCTTAGCATTTAAAAAATGCTTAAAGGCTGCTTTGGAGTAACTGAAACAGTAAGGGAAGTGTCTTATCCTAAGCCAAAGGAAGTATGTGGCTAACAGCCTGATTTTAGATTCTTATTTTTAAGACTTAAGCTTTTCCAGTGTGCCCCACAGAGAATTTGCTCCTGCACAGTGAAAAGAGTAGGAAACCCAGCTGCAGATGAATGTGTTTCCCCTAATCAGCTTGAATCCCTCCATAGCCAGTGGGAAGAGCTGCTTTGTACGGCAGGTCCTCTGACCTCCAACACCCTTGATGGGTTAGAGGAATCCCACTCAGGGTCTTGCTATGAATTTAGGCAAGTACTTCTCAGGGTTTTCCTCTTCACTTGGTATTCCCTGGCAGTTATTTCATTCTAACATGTTGGTCATGGGTTCAGGCCTGACAGAATGTAGGTCTGTTTATTTGACTCTTTTTAATAACAACCTGAAGGAAGTCCCAGGAGCTGACTTGTACAGCATTGCTGACACTGAAGATTTGAGCCTGGGGAACACACTTGTGCCTTCACTCTCCCAGTCCCAGTCCATGACTACCCACAACAGGGGATTGCTGCAACAGATATTGACTCCCTCCTAACTTGTTCAGGTTTCCTTTAAGTGCAGAACAGGGTGCACAGAAGAAACAGTGATGACTAGGGATTTTTGTCTTAACGTTCAGGCAAAAGCACTTAATGCTTTGTCAAAAGGTTTTAGCTCTGTTTCATTTAAATACCTGAAACAAATGCAGGACACAGCACCCAGGTGTATACCTCAACCTGGCTGAAGCTTCCTCTCAGCAGTTCTAGCAGCATTGTCAAACTTCTGTTATCCTGCACACAGAGCTCTCAGCACTGGTTCAGACAAAATGGCTGAGTATGAAATAATCTGGACGCATGATGGCCTCTTCTCTGTCTCTCCCTAAACAGCACTCCCTGTTGAGCTGTTTTGTAATATAGATGTTTTGATATAGACTTCCCACAAAGCAATAGTTGAGAAGGAACAGCGTTAGTCTTCATAAGTAAAGCTGGGAGCTAGATATCCTACACACCCATTGAAATAAGGGAAACATTGCAAGCATACCTCTCCGTCCTGCAAGGCTTGCTATCAGCATCATGCAAACATAACTGGCATGCTGCTACTTCTTCCCTTTCCTGTTAGCTTGCAATTGTGGTGGCTGCTCAGGCTGTGCCTTACAGTCTTTGCTTTGATATGGCACAAAAGGCTTCAAAGTGGAACGTGCCATGGACTAGAGAAGGGTGGATTGGTTTGCTTCCATGCTTCATAATCTTCTCTTTCTTCTCTCACCCTTCTCCATGTCTCTTGTCACTCATTCTAGCTCTGCATTGGCACTGTTCCCACCAGCCCTGCTGCTGTTCTTTCTTCCTTTTTCTGTCTCTTACCATTACTGTTCTGCATCCTGTTATACCTAAAGAAACTTCCCTGCTTTAACCTCATTTCCAACTTCTCTTTTTTTTTTCCCCCACTCCAATTCCATTCAGTCATAACAGTAGTAACCTTATATAGCTCCCAAAAGCTCCAAGCGGCTTCTCAGACATGTCCATTTCCTTAAATGGCCCTGCAATAAGGAAGAAAAAAATGTATTTTATATATATTTACCCTGCTCACCACCTGAGAAAAAGGGGTTCTTTGGACGTGACATGAGGACAGATGAAGGCAAGCAATGATAAGTGGGAAAATCCACTACCGGCTTCTGTCTGGCCATGTTCTCTTGCGATAACTTCATACCTCCTATTCCTTCAGTGTGTGAACAGCCATTCACTGCTGCTTATTGTCCACAGGCTGCATTTGCTCTGCACAGATCTGTGTACTGAGGCTTTAGGAGACTAGCTAGAGCTTTTTGAGGGATCTCTGAATGTGAGGAGATCACTTCACTGGTCTCTAGGATCTACACTTGGCTCTTATTGTGTGTTTACTGCCTTGTACCTCATTGAAACGTAGGGTTTCTTTGTCAGATCAGTTCAAAAGGAATAGAAGTTAGATGAATTCTGGGTAGTAATGAACAAAAGCATCGATCTGGCAAAAGGCTGTACCAGGGCCAAGCAAGGATCACTAGCAGGGATCTTACTCTGCAAATCAGAATGGTGTAGGAACCTCAGAGTGGAAACAGTGACAGGAGACTCTAACAACAAATCACTGTACAATGCCAAGACTTGCAAAGCTGCAGAAATATCTTGTCAGAGAAGCCTGAAGTTGCCTCACTGGCCACTGAGGAAAACAGCTCCATCAGCTCTTCAGCTGAAAGGGCACTGCACAGGGGGGCTGTGATGAATCTGTCCTAAGCTCCTCCTCTATTTGCTTCTATGGTTCGGTTTAAGAAGCAGCGTCGTCATTCAGGATGGCCGACTGCAGGAAGAGCTTAATTTCAAACACAGCACAACACTTCTCCCACTTGTGAAGAGGAATAGGAGTGTGTTATTCTAACTCAGCTGTTTCTTCAGGTCAAAATGCAGAGGCAAAGGGTGCTCCAAAAGGTGACAATTTAGTCCACAAAACCAGCAGAAAAGCAACTTTAGGGTTTAAAAAAAAAGGTGTTTTTTTTTATTCTTTTTTTTTTTTGTTGCTATTTAAGTAAGATGTGAATCAGCCAAGAAACCACGAAGTGCAAGAGCAGGCAGAGGTCTGAAGCTGGGAGTGGAGGCAGGGAGGAAGGAGAAAGGGAAGAAGCAGGGATGGAGCATATTAATTTCCTCCTTTTGTCTGCAATAAGACATTATGGACTTGGCTGCCTGTGAAACAGAAAACTCTGGGTGAACTTACACACACATTTCAAGCTGATAGAATTGTTCACTGCTGCCATGAGAAGGAAGTCCTCCCAGATCCAAGGCTCTGCCAGCTTTGTAGGATCCTGTCACACAGTCGCTTGCAATCCATCTCTCCTCTTTTCCTGCAGGTTTTCTTGTGGAAGACCCTTTTTCAGAAATCAGATCAGAATTAATTTCATAAAAGACATGATTTTGTGGAGGGGGTAACCTTGTGCACCGAGGGTTTGCTTTGCAAGGAACAGACACACTGGCAGAAGATGACCAGTAAGGGAATGTGGAGGGGAGTCAGCAGGAAACAGGAAGCCATCACTGAGAAAAGCAAAAGAAAGTGTACTGGTTTTGTAATTCAAATAAGGCAGAGACCTCCACAATGATGATACAAGGTGAAAATAATACAAACATCATCAAGCTCCTTAGGACATCTTTTTTTCTTGTCTTTAAATATGTGTCTTGTTTTTTGCAAGTTGGATGCCTGTCTACGCTTCACTGCTTTGCAAAAGTCTTTATGGTGCAAGTCTAAAAGGTGAAGAAGCATCAGAAACATGTGTCCTGCTCCTACAAGATGCAGTCCATGGCTGTGTGCTTGTTCCTGGTACTGGGCCAGACTCCCTGATGCCACCAAGTTCCCAGGGCAGTCAGGGAGCTGGTTATAGTTTCCTGGTTATCTGAGTCAGCTGCTGCAATGTATATATACCAGATGACAATCATCCCACAAGGGACTTTTCCCCCAGCTAAGAATAGCTGGAGCAGTAATAAGAGAGAACTATAAGGGAGGAAAGCTGTCCCAGGGTCTGTGCTGAATGGACCAGGTTGCAGCTTGTACTGCTTTATCATAATTAATAACAGAAGTGATAAGGCCGACAGGCTTGTAATCTTGGCAGCCCTTCAGCATCTGATCAGCCTCATTCGGTATCTTTAAGTAACTCAGATCTAAAGCACTAGAGCAATCAGGCTCCTGTCAGAGGTAAAAGAGGGTGTTTCTGAGTCTGATCAGAATAAAAAGTTTGGCTCTTTGGAATAATGTCAAGCAAACCCACCAATGTCCGAGTGCGAAGAGCCCCCCATACCCTCAGGGATGAGCTCAAAACAAAGGCTTGCACTGTATCACCGAGACTCTCACAAAATTACTGCCTTCCCAAGACACAGGGGACACAGCTTAGGGATTTCTGCATACACAGGAGCTATCCTGCTCACAACTCTGATCAGCACTGGCAATACCTCCTCCTTTGCCAGCTGAGCGACACAGTGCTAAGCCAGCACAGGCTACCCATAGCACTGGGAGATGACTACTCCTCCTGCCACTGCATCTGCTTCATTTGCTTTTTTCTGTTTCAGTGTCAGGAATAGCTGTTAAAAGGTTTTAGCTCTGTTTCATTTAAATACCTGAAACAAATGCACAATTACATACAAGAAACTTTTCGATAAGAATCTCCTACTTATTGATCTCTTTTCCCACGTAATTTAGCTCTGTAGAACAATATGCACCATATTCAACCCTTTGGGTCACACAAGTGAATACTTTCATGCCTTCTATACTTTAGATAGTATAAATGGCAACAGTGTCCAGTGATAATTGTCATTTGGGAATCTGGGCAAGACAGAACAGCCAAAATGTCAAAAGGCTGATAATTAGGAATGGCAAACTTGCACTTTCTGATTTTGCAATCACTAGAACAGGTTTTCCTGGTGAAAGTCTACTTTGAGCTCTAGTTTCATTATGCAATTTCTGTGTGACATGTAAAACTCGCTTTCTTCTTTACCGTTCTCAAGTTGCCAGATGATACACAAATACTTAACAGGAGTATGGCAAGGTTCTCTCTCCACTCTTCTTTCCCAGGTAACAAAGCCATTAACTTTCATTCTGAGACTCAGCTGAAGTACGACTATTGCAGACTTTCTAATCCACAGTCACCTTGAATTTACTGTGTTACACCAGTAACATTAGGTATAGACTAAGTTTTTTCTATTGCTGTATATATTCTAAATTGTCTAAACTTACAATGTCTATTCTGAAAAAATTTATGCCTTTTTACAGTGTATTCTTACAGAATTACTTCTGAAATATGCAGTGTTGCTCTTTAGTACTTGGGGAACAAATTAAGCATTTCATAACACACACTCTCACTGCAGAAGAGTGATTCTCTACAAAAGGCACAAGAAAGAAGGCTGAAAAGACTGGTGAATGAGAAAACCAGGTAGAGATCTCCTTTGGAAGATGAAAATCTTTAGCTCTGAGTGTAGATTCAGGCTTGTAGCCATTTGTAAGCCATTAGAGGCTTGAGGTAGGAGTTATGGCCTGGGTTATGAAGCCAGTCATCCCTGAAGCCTGAACTGGCCTTCTGGCATAAAAGTCTGAAAGTGAAAGTCAAAATATGCCCTTGTGTATGCATTTGAAGATCAAAATCTGTTTTTATCCACATGTCCTGAAATAACTCATTTCTATCCAAAAGTAGTAGTAACAAATAATCCAGGCTTCAGTTTTATGGCAGCATTATGACTCATGTCTTTGTAAATTTATGCTATATGTGTATTACATTAAATATTTCTGGTAATTTAGGCATGAAACAATATGCTTTCTGTTTCTTTGAAATAGCAGTGAGTCTGAGTATTTTTCAATCCTATTTTGATTTGAAGGCAAAAAGGTCTTTTCTCTTGTTAGCAATCAGCTAGACTGTTCAATTTGTATCCACTTGCCAAAGTTAATATTTGTGCTTAACATGATCATTGGACTATTGTATAAATAGACCACCACAGCCGTTCCTCACAAAAGCACAAAGGCTACGGGGAACATCTGCCAACCTACTGCTCCTTCTGAAAGTGTGGAATTGTTGATTAGTTGATGGAGTTCTCACAAGGAATCAGTGAAACACAGGAATTAAAATCCCTGACATGTGTGTTTAAGATCGTTTTACTCGACTTCACTCATAGTTCAGACTCCCTTATTCTTTTCAGTAGTTCATAATAATTCATTTCCACTTTTTTTATTTTCATGTTTTGATCTACTTTTCCCAGGTTTCCAATTTTGTCATATTCCAAGTGAAAAGTAAGCATAAGGACTTCTTTGTCCTGCCTTGGAATTGCTCAGATGACTCATTAAGATGAGAGCGCACTCGTTTTCCAAGAAAAAAGACAACCACATGTTAGCTTTGATGTTTCCAGCATAAAAATCACAGCGTGTCATTAATGGTTCTTCCAAGCTCACAAGCAGGAACTATTAACAAAATTTTGACATTTTTGCATTTTCTTTTGACAATTTCCCAGTTAATTGATCATTAAGGCAGAGATCACACTCATGCTCTGTCCTTGTCCCTCACAGACACATATCTCTCTATGGCACCAGCCCCCCCAAGACACATGCACATATGCACACAGAGAATCTCTTCAGGGTTTCTTGGTCCCTACAAGGACCCATGCTGGCTGAACCACTCACCCTGGGGCAGATGCCCTGCCCTCCATATGGGACCTGTTGCATTTGACTGGGGGAGAGATGGACCTGGAAATGTCCACTTGGGTGCTGCCCCAGCAAGCCAAGTTGGATGCTATGCTCCAGAGGGACAGTAAAAAACACTTTAAAAAAGCGCTGGAGCACATGCTTGAGCCATGCCCTGTCCCAGTGTCAGTCAAGGAGCCAATGCCGCAGCTTGCAGAGTGCTTCTGCTGTCAGTAACCACGTGAACCCTCATAGCCAAAGAAAGGGAGGCAATCTATTTCTTATACCTGAGTGCAGGGTTTGCAGTACCAGCCCATCACAGGACCAAATCATTAGCTTTTGGGGTTTTTTTGCAGGTTACAACCTTTTCTTCCAAAAGAAGGTCCCAGTCGCTTTGTGTATCCAGGCTATAGTTTTCAGAATATCCTCCTGGAGGACAGATAATATTGTTACTGTGCCTTCACCCATCTAAAGCAAAAGCTTAAGGATTAACAGCACAAAATGAGCTCTCTACATTTTTCATTTGCATTGCAGTATAGTCACGATTTAAAGTTCACAGTCATATAGAGAGCTGTGACAACTGTCATGTCTGAGCGTGGCTGCAGTGCTGTTGTCAGCTAAGCTAGTTTGCTGTGGTTAGGATATGGCCCTATGCTTTACATGCATTTGTGCTATTTTTCACATGAAATCTTCCTTTTGTAATTATTCACAGGCTCATATAAAACGTACATGAACATGGCTACACACACAAGAGCCAACATGCACACATGCATGTATGTAAACCCTGAAAATACCTAAAAATATTGTTAATTTTAAGCAAACAATCATCACTACACAGGAACAGTATTTTCTGCACAGTCGATGAATACAAAATATTAGGGTAATGTGCTGTGTGCGTTATTCGTTACTATGGATTCAACAAATAGGGTATTTCTACTGTTTTTGCTAAAACAATACAAACCTAATTTCTTAGAAGTGTATATTTTTTATGTTTGGCATTAAGTATCCCTTAAAAACAATCACCTTTTGCAATAATCTTATTTCATATCTTCTTATGACTCATTGGGATGAATTGCTCATGCAGCAGACAGCGTTTAGCTTTATGTTTGTATACCCAGTGATGTGGCCAGGTTTCATAATGCTGTGAATACCAAACCATAAAACCGCTTTTCAAAAGCAAATTCATAAATGCACTCATGCATATCTTTTTGAGTTATGAGGTGGCTGCAGATTTGGCAGTGCTGACTTGGTGCAGTTTTGACAGGTTAGGTTAAAGGATTAAGTCTAGTCTGTCTTCACTTTGCCCTGGCTCTGACACACTCTAAAAAAAGTTGTAGGCTGGCTCTGTGCCTAGTATGACCTCTACATCTCCTCAGAGTGACAACACTTCCCTTTAAGGCTCTTCAAAGGTCAAGGCAGATAACTTGTTGAGTCTTCCAGATACTTTCTTATCTGTGGCTCTTCCTCCTAACCTCACACAGTGGAAGAAATATGCAAAGCATTGGAGAAGAATAAATCAGGCTTCATAAGGAATAACTTGCATTGGATCAAAATCTATCAACCTTTTCTTTAATCCTCATTTAAAACAAACATCCAGGATCATGGGTGACTAAAATCAGGTATGTGTTCCATATGAAGAGATTTCACTGCCCTTTTTGCCCTGGCTAATTTGCAATTGAAAGCAACTTTCAAGTACTTAAAATGAGAGAGCTTGGGAAATAATGATATGATGATAGAGTAGTTCGATGCTTAAAAAGAAAAAAAAAAGCCTGTAATATTTGTTCAACAGCTATTCACCTTTGATAAAAAAAAAAGTGAACAAATAACAATGATAAGCACAGCTTTTTATTCAGGCATTATGCCAAAGACTTTTACAGAGAAGTGTTTGTGTATGCAAGATTCATAGAGGTTAACTAGATTTTTAAGATCAGAGTATCATCTAGTTTTCTGTATGATTTAGCCATTTAATTTCATCTAGTACTGAGTTTAAGAACTTGTGACTGATTGCAAAATGCCCTTTAAGAAAAAGAAAAAAAAACCCAAACATTCAGTTTTGATGTAAAAATTCAAAAAAAATTATCTTTCTGTACACAGTGTTATCACTTTATATTCTCATTGCTGGAGCGGGTGCTTTTGTCTTCTGAATTCAAGTGTCCTATTAAAAGGAAACACTTTAAGTAGTTAGAGAAATATATGCAGGGCACATAAATCTCCTGGAGTACGATTCTCTAAGAAATGTTAAAAACTTTAAGCTTTTTGTAGGTTTGATCATAAGGTGGAATTTCCTGTCTGTAAACTCATTCCTATTGCTCTTCTCTGAACACTCTCCAAGCTTTTATTATCTTTTTTGAAGAACAGATATCAGACTGCATTTTGGCAATGGTGACTGTAACTCTCTGGACAGAGATAACACAGCTCTCCCTTCTATTCCATGATTCCTTCGTTATAAACCCTCAGACCTACGCTAATTCTTTTGGCTGTAGCATCAGATGAGGAAATATTTCCACTGAAAAAGTAATACTGCCTTTTCAGGATCAGTGCTTCTTTAAGTATTGTCTCCCTAATGTTAAATCTTGTACTTTTTATCCCTAGGTCTTTGGCCTTGCATTTGGTTATACTAAAACGTGTGTTATTTCTTCTCAGTTTACTAAATGATGCAGAGGATCCTGTACAAATGACCTGTCGCCACGATTTTTTTACTGTTCCATCTGTTTTTGTGACACCTGCAAACCTTATCAACAATTATTTTATATTTTCTTATGTGCTTTTGTCAATGATTTATGGCTGCACTGGGGAAAGAGCTGGTCTGTGTGAGACCTCGGCGGAAACACACTTGATTATGATTCTGTAGTAATTAATCTGTTGGATATTTATCATTTGTATATCACATATCATATTGCGTTATGATAGTGAGAAATTTGCATGGTAATACGTGAAAAATTGTACAGACATTCAACCTGATCAGGCTAATAAAGGTGCCTCTAATCAGCCCTTCATCTCTTAAGAAAGGAAATGAGGCCAGCAAGAATGATTTTATGTAAAAATTATAAAAAATGTCATCTGAAATTAATTATATTCTCATATTCTATTTTTCATATCTGTTATCCTATTATTTTGGTAGGCTCAGTGTCACCTTTACAGGTTTATTCTAGTGATTGTTTTAAAAGACAAGTTTACTTGCCATCCTTTAGAACTTCCCTGCCATCCTGAAATTTTAAAATGTTACCAGAAACAACCCTCACAATTATTTTAAAACTCTAGGATTCAAGTGATCAGAACTCTACAACTTTTTTAAAAAGGCCTTTATAGTTGTCTAACTTGTTTCTGGAGCTGGTTTAGTCCTAGGAGGGCAAATGACTTCTTGACAACTTTTATTCTGTTAAACAGCACCTGAAGTAAGAAGTTACAAACCCAGTTAGCAGCTTAAAATGTAGCTATAAGATAGATCAGTGACATATCAAATTCCCAATATAGTTCTTGAAGCTACAAATGAGTGACCTCTCTCTCAAGCAAGTTTGTGGCTGGATTTTCAGTCCCTTTTTAGAAGAAATGCAAGCAGGAGAGAGCAAAGAAAAAAATCCCACTGAGATCCATCCGTTTGTGATTTTGCTTGCTCTGTCTTTGCAGGGTATGGGAGAAGAAGGCCTCTGTCTGCCCACAGGGCAGGGACATTTATGTGCCCTGTTCCCAGCAAGTCTTGGAGCCATGCTGCCACTGCTGCTGTTTGGCAAGGGGTATAGTCCAAAAAGCCCAACGCCTCCAAATTCACCTTCTTGCCCTTTCTGTATGTGTTTATCTGTACATATCTAATTTAATCATTTTCTTTTACCTCCATGTATAAAACCAGGCCCTTATTCTTTTTTAGTGTCAAAACATATGGTTTGTCATCTTTGGCAGCACATGAGAAGATTTTTTGCCTAAAGGCAAACCAAGGCACTACAGTGGCTCTGCCACAGCACTTTTCCTTGTGTGAGTGCATGTACCAAACACAGTACCATATGCAGGCTGCCCTCAGGGTCTACAGTGCTTCCTTGGGTACATTTGAGTACATTTTATACTCACTAACTAGCAGGTACACAAACATTTAGTAAAGTACTGAAGTTCAACACCATATTTTCTGCTCTTCAGTCTACACCTAAAAAGATTAAGAGCATGAGATTTAAATTTTCTTTTTAAAGAGTTTACACATCCTTAAAGCCAATTTCCCTATGGACCTGAAAAACATCTTGATAAATTTAGGAACGCATTGCTTGTGATTCTAGAGTAGTTTTAAGCAGGCCAATTCCAATGTGCATTGCTGAGTGTAAAGAGGACAATGGTTCAACAAGGAGTAAAAATGAATTTCATGTTTTAACATTAGAGAGAGTAAAGAAGATCATGTATTAATTAAATAAAAGACTAAACAGGACAAACCTTTGGAACAACAGACATAACATTTAAGAATAAAATCAACATGTCAGGGTAAAGGTCGGAGAAGATCAAGAAAGACGCTAATAGTTGTGCTTTTTCCATTTTCTTATCGATCAATATTATGTTTTTCCCAGTGAAAATGCAACAGCAGAGTTATTGCTGACCTTTTCCTCACCCTTCCATTGTGTATAAAATCACAGCAAAATAACAAACAACTTCATAAGCTGCAGAGTTTTTTGAGCCGAAAAGCATATGTCTGAAAATAATTGTTCAAAACATGCAGAGAAAAAACGTTCTTTCAATGGTAAGAAGTAATCTACTTCTCTCCTAATTGCACATGTGAAGAACTTTGTGTCAGCTTAAAAGTCAATAGTTACACATCTCTTTTTGAAAATTAAGCAATAAACTTTGTTAGCATTTTAAATAATTGACAGGTCGCATACACTCTCTATGACAAGAATAGGACTCAAGTATGTGTTTCAATAAGGACTAAAACTGGACATGTAAATTTCAGTTATTATAACACTTTTGTAATTGTTCTAGTTTCTTACTTTTCAGGTTAATGCATCATGGATCAAAGTTTTATTTATTAATAATTATTACCCACATTGTCATTTGAAAAACCAAGAAAAAGGCTTTTGTAAGCACTTTACAACATTACTTACTAATAAGGACATGGATGGCCGCTGTGAACAATTCAATGGGAAAAGTGTGTTTTCTGTTCCAGCAAAATGACACTTTCCATTTTCTGCCACTGCCACCAGTAAGAATGACACAGAAACTGAGGCAAAGAGTAAGAGAAATTAATAAAAAAGAAAAAAAAATTACAATGATTTCACTGATTCCAGAACAAAGTGAGTATTTTATCCCTTTTTATATTTTTATTTGGACTAGTTAAGGTTAGGAACAGGCTAACATTTTACATATGGAAAGCTGAACTTCGAATGATTCATCATTGTGAGTGTCAGCATAAACCACAGAGATATTATGACATACCGTAAAGAAGCACCACCTTCAAGTGAAGGAAGAAATGTTTAGGTTTCTCTAATGTAAATAGTATTTGCAGATCCATGTAGTAGAGGTAATAAAAAGTAGCTACCTCATTTATTGAAAAATATTCACCGTAGTCCTTTCAAAAATATATACTGAAAACGGAAGTTAATAGCTGCCTAGTGAGAAGTTTATTGCTATTTCAAATGTGCATGTAGTGAAGATATAATTGTTTTACATGCAAATCAGATAATCACAAGATTACCTATGTAAAAGTTTAGATTGATAAACTGTATGGTCTGATGCTCAGTGATATAGTAAGGATATGTTTTCTTGCAGAATGCTATATGCTCACTAGGTGTCTCTTTATATGACATACAGGGTGTGGTGACTTCTGTGGACAAAGGAAGCTTCTTTGTATTCATTAAAGTTATAGCTGTTCCCCTTATTAAAAGCCACCAAAGAATAGAAACATATGTAGTAAGTTAAGCAGCCATGAAAATGTCAGTATTACATCTTGGTTTTCAAAATCTGAACTTTGGTTACAAAATATTTTGGATGTAGACACATAACAAATGCTTTGCGGGAGATTAGAAACCCTGACAGCTCCAACAGCTTCACTGGAGCAGCGATATAGTTGACCTACAAAGATACGTGATAGTTGGGGAATCTCTGCCTTTGTTTAGAAAAGCAGGTAGCAGCCAACCTGACTGCATGAAGGTGCTTGAAAACAGGACCTCACTGTATTCCAGGAGTATGCTCAAAATGCAGATGGCAAATGTAGAGCCCCCAGATGCATTATTTATTATCAAGGCTCATAATTCATTTAATGATGTAATTGTTTTACAAGCCTGAGTCATCATTTGTGAGTATTTAAGTGTAGTGACACAGAAACAAACCTAATAAAATGTCACTATTGTGCTTTACTGTGCCACAGCAATTACTGTAGGCAGTATGCAGCTCTCACTTGCTCTTCTCCTGTTTGCTACCTTTACTTTCTGCATTAAATTGAAACAAACGCCTGCTGGAAGTTACAGAAAACAATCTCCAACAAGAGAGAAGATGCTTTCTTTTCTATTAGCCCAGCAGTTTTAACATTCCCTTGAAACACTGGAAATGTGTTGGAAAATCACCAAAACTGTGGAACTCCAGACTGGTTCCAGTAAGTTCTGTGCAAAAAAGAAGACATCTGAATATAATAAATCACTCTTATGGAGACATGGGAAAATGCAGAGCCTTCTATACTCCTTTTCTGCTATTTCTTGGTGCAGAATTACTGCTTCAACCTCGTTTTTCATGTTTTTAACTATTACCAGTACCCAATGGCAATTCAAAGCTGAAATGAAAAGCATGCCAGTATCCTCTATCTGGTGAGATGATGGCTTTGTGGAGGATATTACTGCTTGGATTCTCAAATTGCCAAGGTAAATATTTCCCATTGGTAGGCTTCATAGTGGTTCCAAAATGGCATTTTTCCCCTGACAAAAGTTGCTGCTAAGGGACACTTCTCCTGGGGTGTTACAGCTTTGGAATAAGCACATCTCTCTTTCTGTTGACAAAGATGCACAAAAAGGTATTTCTATCTCAAGGAACTTCAATATTTCCATTGAAATAGAGGGGGTTTGGTTGCCAAAAGACTGCATGGCTTGCAGCACTCTGCTTCTTCCCTGCATCTTGTCATACCTTTTGGGGGGATTTTAGCTTACATTCCTTTTCCTCTTCCTTCCCAATATCCTCATAGGGGTCCCCTCCCTGTCCCTATGCTCTTCTCATTCTGCTTGATTGACTCTCAAGCTGTCATTTGCTTCATCCATCCAGTATTTTTCATCTTGCCATAATTTTCTTACAAATGTGGTGATTCACAGCTAATTTTGAAAGTATCTGCTCCACGTGGGTCACACATTTTCCCTTATTCAAATATCTTGTTATCTCCCATGATTTTCTGTGGAATTCACACTGAAGAAGGTGCTTGTGGCAGTGCCTGCATTTTTGCTACACTTTTTGGTGACAATGCAGATCTCAGCTGCCTGGCTAAAGATGGCTTGGAGCTCCTTTTGTTTCTGCCTGGAAGGAGTCTTGGAAAAACAACTGCATTTGTGGCCAGTGTGTAAGAAGCTGAACAGATAGTACAAACGATAAAATGTTTGGGTTTTTTCTAAATAGAAGGGTAACATGGGAGAAAGAAAACTATGTCTCAAGATATTTGGGAAAGAGAGCCTCAGTAACAATGGATAAAATAGGGAAAGTATGCACTGGATATTGTGGTTTTTTCTCTATATTTTTCAAAGATTTGACAACTGGACTGTATATCTAAAAGTCTTCACAGGACATGGACAGTATTGTGTCTGGGGTTCGGGTCAGAATTAACCTTTGGTGACAGGACAGGGCAAGGGCATGCAGAGCATCACTTAAGCCTGTAAATCTGGCCCAGGTGACTGCAGATCAGACCAGACCCAGGCTGGGAGGGGCCAGCTTACTTTCAATACTCATTTTTCTCTTAACAGATTAATTTTGTGAATACAGTAGAAGGGAATATGAGGACCGTGCTGTTGAAAAGAGCCTTGGCCCTAACCAAACTATGAATTTGCTAAGTGGCCCTGCAATAGCTTTTCATATTTATTTTTTTTTCTTTTCTTCATTTTTATTTGTTATTTTTGTGTAATTTTATAGTTACATGGGGTTTTTTTTCTCCAAAAGATGTACTTGATTTTACATTTTAACGGATTTCCCACTACTTGACAGAGAAACGCCTCCTTATGAAGATCACTAGGAGATTGAAATTCCCCAAATTCTGAAATGAAAAGGGCTTTACTGTGACCTGAACCAAGCATTTTATTTAGAAAAAGGTCCTTTGAAATAATTGACAACTTTAGCTCTTAACAGCTGCTGGGGGTTTCTGCCCAAAGGGCTAATGTTTGGGAGAGGAAAGTTACAAAATGTGCCTTGTTTTTAAAGCTTAAGAATAAAGAATAAAAAGTCACATCCTGGGAAGGAAAAAAAAAAAAAAAGAAAAAGCATTTTGCAAGAATAAAAAGTGCAACGTAGCTGTTTGTGGGTGAGAAATCTAGCACAGTTGCTGTGTGCCCATCAATCAGAGGCTGAGATGAAACCATTTGTAAAAGTTAATAGAGCAAAGTATAATGAAAGACAAATTGGTGTTATTAGTCTAAAGTTTATGGTTCAATTAAACTAATAATATGCAGTAAAGCAAAAAGAATAATTAGGAATTATGATAAATATACATGGGTTTGTACAAATATGACAAAACTTTACATATTTTGTTCTTTTTGAATATACTATCTTTTTGATAGCTTTCTACACAGTTGCCTGGGGGCATACAAGAAAACTGCAACAGTAAAATTTAAAACAGATAATTACTTGAAACCAAATAGTATCAAATATGCAACATAAAATTTACAGTGGGAATTATCCTGAGAGCTGAACCAATTTGAGATTTTAAAAACTGACATTTTAAATTGGTTTTATGGAATTACTTGTTTATCAGCTTTATAAATAGACAAATTATAAATATTTTATAGCTAAGGCTTATTTCATTCTTTGAATTCTCTAATATTTACAAAATACATACAATAAACTGATCTATCTACTGTGAACTAAACCTTTTATGTCCTCAGTACTTATCTTTCTGGAAATGTGTAAAGGAAAAAGAGTCCTTGTCACTTGACCAGCACTCAGCATTGTCCCTCCCTTCCTTGCAGTATGACATAAGGAAAACCAAGGAAGATTGTACCCTTTTTCCCCCAGAAAAATAAGTAGAGAGGTGGGAAGCCAGGCCAGGAGGCTTGCTTAGTGTTTAAACTGGCTTCTTCTCTAAGCCCTGTCAGAAGTGTTCAGGGAACTGACATGATCCCGCCAAGCCTTTCAGTTCAGGCCTTCCAAGAAGGCATGGCTCACTCTGTCAGTAAATGCCCATTTAGTCTGAGGAAGCAGTGCTTGGTTCTGAAAAACTACAGTCTCCTCAGCTCAGTTAACTGCTTATTACATATTCCTACCTTTGACAAGTGGGCACGCTGGGTGCTACAGCCATGAGCACAGACTGCACAGACATGGCTGGAATCAGCAGGAGCAGCTGAAGTTGTGACTTAGATTGAGAGGGTGAAACTGTATGAACATCAGCCTGATTGATGTCACACAGCCTCTCAGCCTTCAAGTTTACAATACATTTATTTATTTATTTATTTATAAGGTCATTGGGATGCCAGCAATGTATTTTGCTCACTGAAAGACGGATGGGGAATTTGCATGAAGAGAATCACACAGAATCACGGAGTCATTAGTGTTGGAAGGGACCTCCAGAGATCATCTTGCCCAACTCCTTACCAAGGCAGGGCCAGCTAGAGCAGATCACACAAAAACATGTCTAGGTGGGTTTTGAATGACTCCAGAGAGGCAGAGTCCACAGCCCCAGTGGGCAGCCAGTTCCAGTGCTCTGCAGCCTTCAACATAAAGAAGTTCTTCCTCAGAATCAAACACAAATCCCACAGAAAAAACCATCATTTTTTTAAATTCACATTTAACCTTTATCTGACTCAATTTGCAGTTGGTGGAACATCAGGCTTTCTTTTGTCTGAATGAGGAAGCACAACATTGGAAAGCTGCAGCAGAAAGGAAAGTGAACAGAAAAACAGTAAAAATTTCAGATTCATAAGAGGAGAGAGGTCAGTTTTGAAATGTGGTTTGAATACTCCTGTGGAATTTTGTTAAATGGACAGAAACTAAAGAGAACTTAGCAAGAGAAAAGTAAATAAACCAAGCTAAAAAATATCAAGAACAAACTATTAATTCAGCATTTTCTGGGGGGAAAAAAAAAGGCCAAAACAGAAACAAAATCAAAACCCTCAGAACTCCAAGCAAGCCCAAACCTTCAAAAAGATATTTTGATATCATTTATAGACTTTCAGCACAGAAAGGACTATCGTATCTTCTTCTTGGGGAAGCTAAATTTCACACATCCTAAATCAATCAAATACCTTTACTCAAGCCCTGGGGCTGTGACATTTCATTCAGTCAAAGACAGAGGACAGCAGAGACCAAGAGACTTCCAGGACTGGGAACCTGATTAGATGTATGCTCAACAAATGCTCATTACCCTCACAGCAAAGAAACAGTATTGTATTTCAAGAAATAACACCTGGCTTCAGTAGGATTTGTGGGTGCTTTTGTCAACAAGATTGTAATCCCCTACTGTCAGAGCTTATTTCACTATGAAATTCTTGTTGCCAGTGACTGAGTTACATCTTGATCTCGTTTTCAAATAAGCTGAGCAAGATGAGCATTGAAAGCCTCACACCGTAGGGCTTGAATATTTTGATCTCACATGGCCAAATATTTTTAAAAAGAATGACAGAAAAAGTTTCACATTTTTCCCCCCCAAATCCCTACATATAAAAAACTTCCATGAAAATTCCTTTAGACCATATACTTTAAACCACAATTTTGCTTAGAAAGAGGCAAAATGCTGAGAGGCTGTTACTACTTTAATTCAGCATTTCCATTTTCTTGGCTTTGAGTTGGGTAAATTAATGGCAACAGCTCGATCTCTACTTATTTTCAGAAACTATGCCTTTTTTATGTTTGTAATTTGAATTTTTATAACATATTGCTTAGGCAAAATTATTTCAAGCTATAAGGCAACACTTTCTTACTGCAATAATCCATTCAAATATTGTCTCACTCAAATGTCTAATTTCCATCTATGACTGATTACTTAAACAAGAGAAGATGTTTGGGTATTTTTCCCCTTCCTATTAGTTGAAAGACTCTCAAATTTGCAAAGAATTTCCTGTAATAATTTCAACTAGAACTGAGCAAATAGTCTCCATCTAACAATTCAGGAAATGCTTTATTATCTTCCTTCTTTCTAACTGTCTGGGGAAAGAGCCTCAAATAAAACTTATGTGCTGCTAGCAGGAGTTGTTCTTCCCCTTCTTCCCATACAGATTACCTACAGTTTCGTGGAATATTTCATATGTAAAATCCAAATTCTTTTGAATGTCCTTATCAATTTTCACAACCATATTATTATTATTATTATGCTGAATTGGTCGAACACAATAGCCAGTAAGGCTTGCACAACCAAAAACCTCATGGCTGGCAAACCTTGACCAGCTTTTCCCTCTTTCTATTTGCTGCATTTGCAAGGCAGCAGAGCCTGAGGAGCATGTATCTCAGATGACACTTGGCATCCTCTCTAATACAAGGCAAACCAGTTTTCATGCCAGCCTTTGTCTTAAGGGACAACAGTCACTTCAGACACCAGAGTGACAAAGAAAAGGAAGGGAAGAAGTGTAATCAATTTCTTTGTCTGCTTAGGCTTCTGCCTTGCTCGTTCCCAGCTAAAAGAATGATCCCTCTCCCCAGACTGTCACTCCATTTCTGCCCTCACTCATATTCCTTTACCATAACCTCAGTGTTCCCACTTAGTCAAGCTAGAGAGGGTCATCTTTGTGGGAGAAACACTAAACATAGTGAAGAGGTAAGGATAATGTGAGCAATAGAGATGTGTGAAGGGGAAAACTGAGCCTGAAGAGAGAGTGTCCCTGAAACAGTTTTTCCTGCAGGAAGCGCCAGCTGTGGTCTCCCTCTGACTTAATTCATTTTAATGAGATTATGATTCTGCCTTGGAAGTTCTCTTCCACTTGCCAAATTTCCCCTTGTAGAATCCAAGCTCAGGCCTGGGGTGCCTTTGTTAGAATAACTTAGATAGTAGGAAATTAAATGGAAGGGAGAAGAGTTTAATTTTCCCATTGTCAACCATTAATGCATTCTTCAAAATGTTTGCAGAGAGCACTTCTGAGGGACGTCTGAGAGGCACGAAGCTGCTTCATTTTATATGCAGGAGTTCCCCCACCAAATTCGTGCAAGGCCAGATCTACCTTCTGTTTGCACAGGAGGGAGAGTGCTCAGTGGTGATAGGAGAGCTCAGGAATGGCTTTCTCTCAGCTACTAGGAAGCTTCCTAAATACCAGCCCTGTAGAAGGGGCCAAAAATTGAATTTTGGAACTGTTAAATCTGAATTCAGGCACAGAGAAGTTGGTGTAAGTGTGATAGTGTAACCTACTAGTCAGAGTGCTTGGTCAACAGAAAAGAACTCCTGGAGTATACTTAATGGCTGTTGGATTATTTAAAATGTTCATTCAAGCAGAAGCATATCTTCCCTCTACTTGCCGAGTGCCCCAGCTCACAGACTCAGGAATGTGCCTGGGTCTTCACGCACCTTTTCCATGTGGCCAGCAAACTTCTTTTTTTGCATAGCCCAATATGGAAAGATAAGAGCTGTGCTACCCTCTGCTCCAGGGAGCCCACAGTCTTCTGCTGAAGGCTCTCAGGTGCCAACTTTGATTTTCTACAGACAGAGAAAGGGCTTCACGTCAGGTGCTCTAAAGACTCGGTCCCCAGGCATGCCAGAAACTGTCAGAAACTCCTAGCTTGAACTAGATGAAAAGGAGTGTTTGATGGGCAAAGAAAACCAAAGTATATTTCCACAGCCTTTTATGGTGGATACCCCTGGTCCCTGCTCCATCCTCTGGCTGCTCAGTCTCCTTTTGCAGCACATACCCTTCCTGTTGGCTGTGCAGGAGGCTCAGGGACCTGCCTAATATATTAGTTTCAAACTATAGCTGTGGCATATAATTGCTCAGGACTGCATTGCACCACTAGAAGTTCAGCCAACACTGAAATGCTTTCCAGGCTCGGTAAGTCAATTGCTGCTTTCCAAACCAGTAAGTATCCTGAAGTCTGTGGAAGCCTGCATAAACACCGCGTGACCTGGTGTTTCTGAAGCCACCAGGAGCCTAAATCAGCTGAAGGAAATCATGGGTGTGCTTTGAAGCTAGGCTTAAAACCATATTTTGTAAGAACTAATCTTCACGTTTTCCTGCACTTCATTCCCTGTTCCTTTTCTGCATTTCAGCCAGAACCCGAGTCAGTATGTCTTTTCAAACAAACCACAAATAATTTTCCCTCTTGAATTTGTTTGCCATTGTAGTGACACTATTTTACCACGCACATAGAATTTCCTGAGTCTTTTTAATACTATAACAATACCTCAGTTTTAATTACTTGAACAAAAAGGTTTCAAGTCCATCAGCGTGCCTTTCAAGGTCTGCAAAGATATTAACTGATTCCATAACCAATTACCTACATTTTCCTTTACTTATTGCAAATGTGACCTTTTGTTAGAATTTGATTGCAAGTTTCCTGCTGTGAGTATATAACTATCTGTGTGTCTGAGAATGGCTACCCTCCACTCATGTGATGACTGCTGTTAATTTTAATACACTTTGATGGCTGGAGAACAAATAAGTGTCTGTGACACAGAGCAGAGACATTTGAAGGTGGATAAACTACCACTTTAATGAGTAGAAATCAGCAAGTAAAGGGGCTTTCCAGTGACAAACCAGAAGACCTTCAACCTAAGCAAAGCAAAGTATTTTTCAGTCTGGAGGGGATTTAAAAAATAAGAAGAATCCTACTTTCCGTATAGTGGTAGAATAACAAAACACCCCATAAAAATGATGTAAATTCTAAAGATGAGGAATACATACATAAATGCTCTCAATAGATATCTATTTCTCTTACAAATGAAACAATGTGAGAGAAAAATATTTCAGAGGAACTGTTGCAATTGTATGTTTTTATTACCTGTTGCTAGTAATTCTAAGAGATACAGAAAAAATTGGTTTGTAGACCTGTTTTCTCCGTATTGGCACTGTATTATTGTAGTTTTGTTTTGCTTTGTTTTTCCTTGACTCCAAAGACAATCTTCAGGCTAGAATCCTATCTCTGAAGAAAAATATGCTTCCAGATTTGCTGGACTCCAGAGGAGATCAAGAATGAAGATTAAGAGCTGAAAGGATTTGCTTACAACACAAGATTCAAAACTGTTACTTACCCTAAATAACAATAAAAGTGAAACAAATTCATTCTTTATAAATATTTAGTTAATATGAATCCCTGCAAGTGAGAGGAATTAATTAACAATAGGTAAAGAAGTACTGAGATATTAGAAATGTTGCAAAATGCGTAATAGTATGTAGGCTGGATTATTTATTGTAGAGAAAAATATAAATTCTTAAAATAAAATTAAGAAAAACTATTGCCTGCTTATGTAAAATGATACTGGACTAAAGTTTGGCTCTTGAAACTGCATATTTTAGTGTTATTTCCACTAAAAACGCACAATTGCACAAACAGGTTCCATTGCTCAAAACCAAGAGACAAACAGAAAAGCCTTGCACCCGGACCCTTTTCTTCTTCTTCTTCTTCTAGATTTCCTTCACAGTTTGCAGGTGTATTTCTGAAACCTAAATACTGACTTGGTATCATCAGTGGAAGAGTTTGCAGAGCACCGCAACATCTCTGATTAGATGTGAAAAAGGAGGAGCAAGCAGAAAAGATTCTCTGAATTTATTCTTTCCTACTTAGTCACTATCGAATGGCTCCCCAGACTGATGAAATTATCAGTTATTAGGCTACAGAATTATTTTTCTTATGCTCCCAATCACTGTTCAGTCTCATTTTTTTTTTTCAGAAAAAAAAACCCGATTTTTTATCTTGTTGCCCCTATGCAGATACACCACCTTCACACCAACTCCACTTGCCTGGACCTTTACTCCCTTACTAAACAGGCTATGCAATAATGAGAAAATTTCCAGAGATTTGTATGAGGACTTAGGGCCCTCTACAGCATTTTAGTTTCACAGCCTGTGGCTGAGATGTTTTCTGTTATCACTGTCAATTAAGTGAACAGAGGAGGGGCATTGCCTTTCTTTAAGATGCAAAACCTTCCCATTATAAAAGTCTTTTTCAGTGATAATATTTTCTGCTTATCTCTTAACACTATGGTCTGAAATTGCCCATGTGGGGTCAGATTATTTATCTTAGTTGCTGAAAGAGAGAATCTCAGAGAATTTCATCGAAGATAAAACAGCTGATTCCAAGAGCCAGATGAGGAAAAAAACCCCTAAACCTAAAATAAAAAAGGCAGGAAAGAGCTCTTGGTCTGACCCCTGTCATCACTATTTCATCCTTGCTAAGGTAAATTTTAATGGCCACTAAAATTAAGTGGTCCCACAGTTTGCTAGGACTTGCACTGTTGGCACAGGCCATCTAGAGAGTCATCCAAAACTCAGGGTGCTCCTCTCCTTTTTTTTTTGTTTCTATCTAGGTCACTGGGAGAAGGTTGTCTTCATCCCATTACCTGAGTATGTGGTGACAGTACATAGCCAAGTACCTCAGCTACATTACCTGAGTAGCTCCAGTGGCTGGTAGGTAGCTGACCTCCATCAAAATCGCCCTTCTACTCTTCTAATGTCAAAAACCTGCCAGGATATGGCTACCAGCTTATATCAACAGCTTTTATTCTACTGGCCCCAGGAGTTACCAGCAGTTATCCTCAATCCACCACTGTTATCTTGCCAACCAGTCAATGAGCTTTTAAGCCTCCTGCCTTGTCCATAAGTTCTCCACTAGCAGTAAAGTTCTGTACCAGAAAGAAATATTTCAAGACATTAATAAATACTCTCTTTCCTTTAGCACACCAGACTGGAGTCCCATAGATACCTGCTGCTCACATGGCTGTTTGGAAAAGAAAGGCAGTTCCCAAAGCAGTACTGAAATGGCAAGAGCACTGAGGGCAGGCAAAGCTCAAGCTGTCAGAGCTATATTGATCATAGGACAGCACTGAGTATGAACTCACTGCCAGCTTGTATCCAGGCTTGGCCTTCTACAGTGCAACTAGCTGACATAATGTACAGCATTTTGGATTACAAATTGACACACAAGGGTTGCAAATGATCTGAGGAGGATGAGTGAGGTATGCGCCCAGCAGTAGCCTCAGACTGGAACTAGCTCATCAGCCAACAGACACAGTCAAGAGATCTGGCACACAACTCCAAAGGCTTGGGTGGCATTTCCAAGAGGAATGACTGGTAACAAGTAGTTCCAAACAACTTCTTAAAAAATCAATCCTGAATCCATGTTCACACTGAATAGAAACTATCTGTAAAACAGAGCACTTAGTAGAACATTGTTCACAAAAAGGTTCAGTCACTCTTGCCTTTTTGTATCAGTGTGACCTGTGATGTTTTTTTTTCTGGTTCTCAGTAAGTATTTCTAAAGCAAGCAGGAGGGAGGAAGTGCTTGTATTACAATGGATTTGGGTTTTTTAGTAAAATGTAATTCATAGCCGGATATATGTCACTCACATCATGAATCCCAGATTGTGAAATCCAGTGATATAGCAAATCTTACCAAATCTGCTTATATTAAGGACAAAAAGCATTTCAAATAGAAGACAATCAAGATGAATTAGAAATCAGAATGATACAAGATGTAAACTTACATGTCTTTGAGAACTGAAACTCCTTGCTATTGGAACATAACTGTATTTACACAACATCCTGCAGAATGTTCCTGATCTGTATTTTTCCCCATTATCATTTTACTTGTCTTGTTCTTGTCTTATTCTTTTCCAGTGTGAAGTTACTTATGCATTTCAGTCTTTTTTGATCTCTTAGAACTGAATTTGTCTTCTTTTTTTCCTTTTTTTGCTACATCATAACCTTCTAAAATTAATTACAAAAATATTGATAACACCAGTAAGGAAAACAGTAAGAGCAAAGAAAGTTATGTATTTCCAGTACATATCTATGAAAAAGCAGTCAGTCTTTACAAACCACATCTTAAAAGTTGTACTGTAGACTGTGAAATTTCTTTATGAGCAATAAAAAGGAACGTGTAATGCATTGTATCAGTGAAAGTGTTACAGGACCAGCTATGCAGTGACAAGGGTTTTCAAAGTGATTTGGCTTTTGCTCCTCCCTCTGCAATCGCAGAACAATTTTAACCACTGTGTAGATTGAGACAGATGGCCACATTAGTAGCCACTGGCCTTGCTGTTGAAGCGGAATGACAAGAGGAATTGCACTGCCTTCAGAGGCTAGAGGTATTGGATGTGCAAGACAGACAGGATGAGTGAGATTCAGCTGCCTAAGCACTGTCACCTCATGCTATCTGAGATGCCCCGGGGCAGCCACAACATCTGCATGGGGCTGGCAGGTCTGAGGTAGGACTTCAGGGAGATCCACTCCCTCACAAACAGGAGGTGGAGGCCAGGCAGGCTTAAAATGTCAAAGCCAATACCAAAAGTGATACTTGACACTCCTGTTTAGGCAATTGAAATTTTCCACTCCTCCCTGAGTATTCATTAGCTTGACCTTGGAGTGCCTGGGGCTGTAGCTCACCTTTCACTTCAATCCTACTAGAAAATGGAATTTCTCCAGAGATATCATTGAAACCAAACATTGCACCCCAACATTTTGATTCCCCAGCTATAGGAAAGGATTGAAAAGATTTTGCGTCTGTTTCCTTTCTTTTTCCTTAGGAATTCACAGAAATTATGGGATACACTAGCTGGGCCTTCACACCTCACTTCTGGCCACCATGGCAGAACATAAGGGAAACCCTCCTGGAGGTGTTAGGGTTTGCTAAAAATTTTCAATCTCTTTTTGAATTAAATGCCAAAGACTCCTGACCTCTCACAAAATAAATAAAAGCTACTGAAATCCTTGCAATCTTATAACATTGTTCATTGGAGAGTGCTCTCAGAAGGTGAAAGATCTGCTCTGAAATACTTATTAATTTGGAAACAAGGAACTCAATCCACTTCTACCAGCCAGGAGACTGCCTGCAGCAGAAAACCATTGAAGAATTGCAGGTGCAGCCTTCCCAGGCTTGACAGAGCTGTTCCATCTCATGTTAATAATTAAATATTCATTGGAGCATGGACCAGAACCTGACTCTCCCACTTCCCAGGTGATAGCCCTAATTACATGCCTATGTCATCAATCTCTGTCTCTCCTTTAATGAATTGTCATTATTTGTATATACTGGAAGAGTTTTAACAGAAGACAGCTCCCCACCCTCTTCCCCTCCCCTCTGAATATATGACAGCCAAGAGGTTGCAGCACTCTCTCTGGCACAGATGAAGAGCTGGGTTCAAGTCTTACCTCTGAATTACATGGAGTAACGAATCCGAGAAGAGGTACATGGAGAATAGTCATAGTCACTGCAGGGTAGCCCTTGAAGACTCTTCCTTTGGCTAAGCTGAGGAGGACTGAACCTGGTGGGAATTCAACTGAGGTCATTATGAAGAAGGGTCCTGATCAGCCTGGCTGTGGGTATGTGTTTGTGCATGCCCATTGGCCAGTGAACTGGGGCTTTAGCAATGTTGCTAGTTCCTTAAGACTAGAGTTATGCACCAAAAGGAACACATGGATACTTAAGCCTCTTTGCACATCTAACCCTAGATATCTACAGGATTACCTACAGAAGTATACATTGCTTCAAATAGTTTTCTAATGAGAGACAGTATCAGTAATTGATATACTGGCTATATGCCCCAGATTATCCCTTTAGGTGTCATTGCACAGCCTCTGTCACTGAATTGAACAACATAAAGATTTCACATTAAGACTCACAGAAAAGATCCTTCAGACTCTATAATCACATATTGCCTCTCCAGGGCATTTTCTACAGTGCAATACCGTATTTTCATATCCACTACTCACATGCACTGTAATACTTTCAGCACTAACACTGTTGAAATTACTTGTGCAGGCTTTAAATAGGCTGGTTTTACTACACTAAGTAGGTGTTTTCCCAGAGTTTACCATAGTTAGATGCTTCCTAAAATATGGCACAAGATAGTTCATTTATCACAAGTTAAGAGTCTGTTGATGCTTACCTGTTCTTTAGGAAAACAAATGAAACTAGAACTGGTAAACTTGGCACTATTTATAATAGACTCACTAGCTCTGTGCGCCCACTGTGTGTGTGTGTGTGTGCAGAATTACTAACGCTACAGTGTAGGAAAGCTTTTTCTATTACACTCTGGTCAAAAGATAGCACGGATTATTTTTTTACATGACATCTTTACACATTAACCTCTTTAATATTGTAGCCTCTCTCATCAGTGTCTGAGTGCTTTGTCAAGTCAAGCTGCAGAAGGGGCTAATGCAGTCCCCACGTGACTGGAAGAGGCGAGGGACAGAAGATGAGCTTTACCCCTTGCACACCTGATCACATACTGGAGCATGATCCTTCTTGCCCCACCATACACTACCCAGGACAAGGCTCCCACTCGCCAGCTGCTGCATGGTGTCACAGATCCACTTCAGCAATCTGCATCTGTGACCAAGATGCCAAGGAGAAACCGCAATGCTGCGCTGTGAATACCCAGGCTCCCAGTGAGCCACAAGGAGATGGAGACAGGGATTACTGTGCTCTTATCTGCTTCTGTAAATCTACACCTGCAGATATTGACTGAATTCTAGTAGAGATAATATGTCCATCGCCAATCCATGCCCATACTATCTATCTTTGGTCCTTCCCTCTTGCATTTATCATGTTTGTTTTAAAAGTAATTACAATGTAAGGCAGTAATAATTAAAACAGTGCTTTATAAAATCCATTTAAAACTGTAATTTTGAAAATGGTCCCCAGTAGATCTTTTGCACTCCAATTCTGCTTTTCCTAACAGCAGTTGCAAGAGTATCACCCCCATGAGTTATTTAGAATTACTCTTAATTTCACCCTAACAGAGGTGAGAGGAGAATCAGGCTTTAACATGCTCAAAGGGAGAAGAACACTGCATGAAAAACTGAATTTTTGCTTTGTTAGTGCCAGCATTCAAATATCATACCCTCATCTCAGCATGGTCTTTGTAAAGCCAGAGAGAGATGAGCAGCAGGACAAGCATATATTGACTCACGAGGTCTTACGGGACATTGGGGAAAGTTTCACCTGCAGTTGGGTATGAGGGAGGGAATGGCACACTGGAAGGGCTTGGATCATAGAGTTTCTACAGCAGGAATGACAGAAAAAGCAGTGAGAACATCTATTAGGACTCAAATGTGCTTCCTGAAATACAGCTACAAGCACTATTGATTTAATCTCCTTTCATCCATACAGGAGAAAGGCAAATTTTATCTTTGCTTATCATTGTTTTATTATTAAGAAACTAAAAGCCCAGCCATGATCTCTCATGAATGAATAGGAAAAAATGATTAAGAACATGAAAAAGGGAAAGGAACAATGGTGGCTGAGCAGTGGACTTCACTGCTGTACAGAACATACTAGTACATCTACCTTATCATATTATTATTATTGTGATGGCTTGCCATGCCATCTAGCAGGGACTCGGGGTACTACCAGTTCTGGGAAAGGTAAAAAGGCAACACAAAAGCAAGACAAGGAAAAAGTTCTGAAATATATATTTACCAAGAGTAAATATAAGCATTTGCATTTCTTCAGATAAAGACATTTCTGAATGAAGAGTAGCTTCTACAAAAAGAAGCAACCTGGTCTAGCGGGAGTGCCTCTGCCCATGGCAAGGGGTTGAAACTAGGTGATCTTAAAGTCCTTTCCAATCGGAACCATTCTGTGATTCTATGATTATGTATGTTTTGCTTGTCTTCCTTTTGTCAGACTTGTATTTAATCTGCTTTGGTTCATACATAGTTATACCAGAGTCTTACAGAGAGGGACTATTAACTTTTATTTCCTTGTTCACAGCCCAGGACATCAATATCTGAATCTGCCACGTTTTCTACAGCTACACTTAACTGCAATTTACCTAAAAATGAATTTTTGTTTGGCCAAATTCTATTTACATAAAATGTTCATTTATCTTTTCTGATTATTTAATTTAAAATACGCATGGAGAATAAGTACAATTATTATTCTAGACAGTTCTGAGGCATTTTGTTTTAAATAGAGTTTTCAAGGTCTTCTATTTGTGTCAGGTATTGAAAGCTTTCTAAAACTTCCTCCATGTAACTTGCACAGGTATTTTCTGTATTATGGGGGCTGAGGAGGGAAATCAGACAAAAAAGTAGAGCAAAGTTTGCTGCTGCTTTCCCCCAAATACTCACTAGCTTTTTCACTACTTCTTTGCCTATCCGGCACATTTCACTGTCTTTAATTCTCTTTTGTTTCTACTTTTATGTCAATTATGAATGGTTTATGTCAAGACCTAAGTGCTTTTAAAATGGAGCAGACTATAATGAGGTACAGATTACATGATTTAAAATACATTTTCTTTGTCAGCATTGTAAAAAGCCACAGAAGTATACAGAAGATATACAGGAACCATAGATTCACACAGAAGATGTACATACCTCTAAGTCTTTCGTATACCCCAACATACACACACATTTTTCTTGGCATTTTGTATTCAAAAGTAATAAAGTTGGACAGAAAATATTTCACAGGTGACCGGCTGCCAAGAATAATTTGAATTATTTTTGGTCATTTTGAGATATGAGGTCTCAAGATAAAAGAAAGGAACATTAAGAATAAGCCATTAAGTCACTTAAGCAAACAGTCCTAAAGGAGTTTACTGCTAAAGTGAACCACATTTCACTGTCCCTCTACCTGCTGTAATGAATGATACATGAAGCACTTCAGATAGTACCATGGGGTTCAGAGTGATGAGCTGACAATGTGACTTCCCTTGGCTTCACTGGCAAGCCACCAAAAAAGGTATTAAATCACTGTGGGTTTGTTTTCCCCCTCAACTTTTTCCAGCTGCCAAATACACATATATATTTTGATTGAATGGCATAAGGCTCTTTTCTCCCATCCTTCATAATGAAGAAAATACTGCATCATGTTTGCTTTGTAACTAGTTAAGATTTACCAACATGGAATGCTACCCATATATTTGTAAAAATATTTTACAAATATCCATGTAGTGCAATCCTCATACAATGAACACAACTCAATGAAGACACTACAGAAAGCAAAAAGCAGAAATAAAAAGAAAATATTTAAAGCTTACTCTCTCATACTGACCAGTTTGGTTTTGTTGCATACACTCCAGCTTCAGCTTTTAAATAATATTAAATAGTTGTAAAAGAAAGGAAGAAAGGAAGTTTATTCTGCTACTTTTTTAACATAAAACCTGGTTTGGAAAACTAGACAGGATACAGACAGCATGGCAGTTACAGAATTACAGCACATAAAAATCATATGCCCAACTCCAAGACCAGAAATCTTAGTGCTAATATTTCCTGTAGAGCAAAACATGCAGAAGATGAACACATTGACTTACAGACTTGGCCTGATGACAGTCAGTGAGCTGAAGACAGAAAAAAAGAGAAGGGGTGGGAGGAAGGAGGCATGTGTGTTTGGAATCAAGAGTCTAAAAGACACAGCTTGTGTTTCTACCTCAGCTGTCATTACCCTAGCTGTTAGCCAAGTTCTTAGAACATTTTGAAAGGAACCAAAGCTCTGATGTCTATTCTCATTACTTGAATATTTGCACTGTAAGCTCTTGTGTTACTAAGCACACCTTACACAACAAAGTACTCTTACTGTAAGAAAGCAGCCCTATCCAACCTTCCGCTAACATTTGCCACCACCCAAGTACTCAGTCAGAATTTGAGAACTGCAACAAAATCAGTTACAAGTGGGAAAATGAGGGGTTTCACCTGTTATGAAATAATGAATGAATAAATAAATCCTGGTTTGGGTCTTACTGCCTCCACCACAAACATGCACATCCAAATATTTGCAAAAAAATCTGAATTTTTCAGCATTTTTAGTCAATTAAGAATACTGGATAAACACTTGCTTTAAAAAGGGGTAGCAGATCATGTTCATGAATAACTACATAAACTATCAATGCATATGATCATAACCAAACAACTGAAATAAAAGATGAAAAACAGGGAACAGAGAAAATGTTCTATGTAAATTAAGCAAAACTTAGAGAACAGAGGACGCAAGGAAAAATCCATATCGTAAAAGATGTAAAGCCAGTAAATGCTTTGAGTACATTAGGAAAAGTTTTAGCCTATTGTTATATTTCTATGGTTAGATGAAATTAGAAATAGCTAGATGGCAGATTTCAAAAAGCTGTTCCAAATGAGGAAATCCTTGTCAAACAAGAAAATTTCTCATTAGGCAAGGCCTGACACCAAGCAAAACAGTTATCCAGAATTAGAAAGAAATACAAAACCATGTCTTATTATGCAAATATTTGCAGAAGAGTGAAAAAAAAGACAGACACAGAACTGCTTACAAAGTGATTTGAACCACTTAGCTGAGTGCATCTAAGCTCAATGAAATTTCATACAATCAAGTGCAAGGTCACGCAGTCAGGAACAGAACTAGCATACAGAATAAATATACTGCATAGGAATTGCAATGAACGAAGATCTAGAGTGCACAGTGGACAAGCAAGTCTGCATAAGCTTCCAGTACTATGCTGTCCAAGAAGGTGAATCTGTTCCCTTAAATACAAAGGGGATTCCCTCCCTGCTATTTTATTTCTGCATGCAGCAGCAATGTGCTTAATGCTACGTTATTATATTCCCTGTAGCTAATCATATTTTAAGGTGTTGAGAAATTGCTGAGTGTTGAGTCACAAAAAAATAAACCCTCATTTTGCGCATCTTAGCAAAAGAAAACAAAGGCTATAGGATACAGTATATAAAAACCTTCACAGAGGTAAAATAACAGATGCTAATAATTTTCTTTTAATGGAGCAGGAAACAGTAAGAATGACCAGCAAGATGCTGCCATCAACAGCAACTTTAAATATCACCATATTAGCTTTCTTGAAATTTTCTGAAGGCTTACCTGTGTTCCAAGAAGTTTCAATGTCAATATCAATGACATTGAAAGCTCTTCAGCCAATTGTTTTCAATGCTATTCAGTCCCACAAGTCTTTACTGGGAGTATATGCCTCACATTCTTTCCATTTATCACTGGAATAGAACACATTTCATCAGCATATATATAAATATCAGCTGGTTGGCAGTCACAGGATATTTTTTGTTAAATATTTTCTTTCTGTGGAATAATTATGGTATTTTTCTCTTTTTCTTCCCTCTATGAGGGATTAGTGTCTGCTTTTTGTTTTGTTTTAAAATATACTTTAAAAATCCTTCCAACTGCTTTTAGCATTAATATAGATGTTTCACTAGTACATACAGGTTCCCATAATATTGTCTGGGGCTCCCTCCAAATGTCTCAGTGTAATGATTTCTAATTAATGCTAATTGACATCAACATCAGACATTTCATGATTAAACAATAAACACTTTATTCCAGGGCTGTTCTTGAGGAAGATGCTATTATCCAATACAGGAGATGCTGAATGCTTGCTACTTCATAAAAGCCATGGAAAACCTGAGAAGTCACTGTAATCCAGAGTGGCATTTCAGAGGGTAAGCAAAGCTTACAGAAGCACAAGCCTCTGCGTTCCAGAATCTGGTATAGTATCAAGAGCACCACAAAAGCAATACTGACAAAAACAAAATTACCATAACTTCTGGAAGCTGGGACTTAAGTTTGAACGGGAACAATCCTTTTTCATTTTTATCTCAAAAAGTAGTGTAGATTTCACCTATGTTCTCTCAAGTGCGAACAGATACGAAGTCCTCTAACTGACCACATCCTAAAGTGTTGACTTCCTCTTACTTTAGTTTGTCTGGTTTTGTTAGACGCCCAGCAGATGATGACAACTCCTCATCAGGATAAACATCAGGATTTGAGGTTTGGTCTTTTCCGACAGAGCTATAAGCAAGAGATTTTTTTGCAACAGCAGAATTCAAGTCCCCATCATTCAGACTACTAGAGTATTTTTCTAGGAAAACAAAGTTCAAGTACTTCCTGTGCCTTACCGGGAGCAAGGTCTGGAAGATACTTTTAACAGCATCACCGTTCAACGGAACCAGTGTCTCTGGCCTGATACATATTTCATTTCTATGATTGAGAATGGACCACTGCCTTTGTAACACAGGCCATACATAATGGCTTCCAGATTTCAACCTTGTTTCAATTAACACACATTTTCACAAAAGTCAACCTTAAAAATAACAGTCAAGAGTGCTGCAGAATCTACTGCAGTCCTTGGTAAATCACTCACACTGTGAAATCTCCTTTCCCCTTGTCTGAATCTGCTTATCTATAGCTTCCAGCTACTAGATCTTATGCTTTTTAGCTAAACTAAAGATGTCGTTATCAAGGTTTTGTTCCCTGCATTTGTACTGGTAGACCCTCATCAAGTCATCTCTTAACTTCATTTATGAAGAAGTGCAAAGATGGAGCTTGTTAGATCTTTCACTACACAACACATTTTTTACTCCTGTAATTAGTGCCATGGCTTTCTCTTAACTTTCTCTAATTTAGCCATATTAATTAACGAACCACAGACCTCAAACTGGACACAGAATTCAAGTAACAAATGCACTCTCATCAAATTCAGAAAGATATGCCTACTCAATACATCTCTATTTATCCCTCCGAAGTTCATAAAAACTATTTATGACACAGAATTGAACTGGAAACTCAAAACTGATTTGATGATTAACAAGCTGCCCCAGTCATATATAATAGTCATTGTTTCCTGCTATCTGAAGTTATTAAGGCTGCTGCTCACAGAGGATAAATCACAACTGAGGCTTTTACGGTTATCACTTCACAGAACTTTTTTTGCAATAAATACAGACAGCATTTTATTTTTCCTGTAAGGGTCATTGCATTGAAACACATTCAGCTTTGTGCCAACTTTGATTGGGTAAGTGGCAGCAAATAGTATCACTGCTGAATCCTCTTCCTTACTTAACAAGTCTTCAGCCTTTCAATCCTTGGCAAACCATCAGTAGCTATTACATGGTTTTTAGGATATTGATAAGAAGCTAAGTGCCATAGGGTTGAGAAAGGATGCCATCAAGAGTGCAAGAGGAATGCGGCCTTTCAGCAATGAGTTTCATTTTACATTGACATTTTCACACCTAGGAATTAACTATCCTTTAATACATGTAAAACATGTGAAGTGCTGCTGCTTGATTATGCTAGACTTCCATTTCTGAATCAAAATATGGACTACTAAGTCTAATCCTTACAGAAATCAGTGGATATTACATTAACACTTTTAGCTTTATGAACCACTACTTCTAATTTCATCAAAAATACATCATGCTAGCTTGACATGGTCTGGTTTTCCTATAACTTATGTTGATTGGCACTAATTATACACACTTCTTTAATTCATTATTAACTAGATTCCTTATTATTTTGCCCAGAAGTGATGTCAGGCTGACAGACATGTAATTATCCAGGTCATGCCTTTTACCCTCTTTGAATGTTGGCATGTTAGCCATTTTTGTGCTGTTTCTCCAGTATTTCATACCTTATCAAAAATCAACATTAATGACTCAGGAAGTTCATTGGACAGCCCTGTTGAAACTAATTATCTGGCCATGCCAATTTAAAAATGTCTAAATTTAGCCTCTACTAAAGAACAATCCCTTGATTGCCTATTACTGGAAATTACAATTACATGATATAGCACATACATATTTTAATTTTCTTACCTTTTTACATCACCTATTTCACCACATCCCTGTCACATTAGACCAGCGTGTTAAACCTTTTTCTGATTCTAAAGTAATTCTGTGCTTCTTATCGGCCTTAGCTATGCTCGCTATTGGTCTTATTTGCCTTCTATTTTGTTCATTTTCCTTCAGCCTTTTACACTGTATGTATTACTGTCATAGTAGCTGTCCTCTGAACATGTGGTAGTTTTTAATCCATGTGCCCTCCTTTTAAACCAGCTCTAAGCCAGCAAGCTGGGCAAAATGATCATGAAACGATTGAATTTTCAGTCTTTGGAGAAGTCGGGAAGAAGGTCAGCAAAACCCCCACCTTAGACTTCTGCATGGCTGACTTTGGCCTGTTTTGAATGTTGATTGGCAGAGTTCTGTGGGAAACATCACTGAAGGACAACAGTGTCCTGGCCTGTATCAGAAATAGTGTGGCCAGCAGGGCCAGGGAAGGCATCATCCCCTTGTACTTGACACTGGTGAGGCTGAACTTCAAATCCTGTGTTCAGTTCTGGGCCCCTCACTACAGGAAAGTCATTGAGGTGCTGAAGCAGGTCCAGAGAAGGACAACAAAGCTGCTGAAGGGTCTGGAGCACAAGTGTGATGAGGAACAGCTGAAGGAACTGGGGTTGTTTAGTCTGGAGAAGAGAAAGCTCAGAGGGGACCTTATCGTTCTCTACAACTACCTGAAAGCGAGATGAGGGTCGGTTTCTTTTCTCAAGTAACAAGCACTAGGACAACAGGAAGTGGCCTCACGCTGCTCCAGGGAAGGTTTAGAGTGGATATTAGGAAAAACTTCTGTTCTGAACACTGAAAAGGTGTTCAGGTTTTGGAACAGGCTGCCCAGGGAAATGGTGAAATCACCGTTCCTGTAAGTGTTCAGAAGCGATGTAGATGAGGCCCTCAGGGACACGGTTGAGCGGTGGTCTTGGCAGTGCTGGGGTAGTAGTTGGACTTGATGATTTTACAGGTCTTTTCCAACCTAGCTGATTCTATGAGTCTAAGTAAAATTTCCATGTAGCATGCCCAACTTCGGTTTAAAAAAAGCACAACTTTTCTTTTTAACCTGACTAAATACTCCCAAAAGAATCAGCTCATCATTATTTTCTGGCTTTTACAAATAACCATGATTTGGTCTTTCCAAAAGTCAATCCAACTTTTCCCTACCATTGACTTTTTGTAGATCTGTATCATAACTCTAAACAGACTAAGAGCCACCGAGTACTCAGCCTGTCCTCCCTTCTACAGAAACCTTTTTCTTAATTGCCCTTCTCTAAGCTTTTTCCCCGTTCTAATATACCTTTTTTTTGGTTTTAATAGGAGGACCAGCACTGTACAGAAAATACAGTTTAGGCAGCAGCATAACTTTTTTCTGTTTCGCACTATTCTTTTCAAAATAATCCCTAATATATCCTTTTCTCCTGACCCAACACTTCTCCTGTGCTTTGCTTACAGGAAGGTCATTGAGGAGCACAAGCCAAGCAAAATATACCCAAACCTGTGTTCTGGCTTGACATCCAGTGTTCATAGCTGGAGACAACAACTGTGGATTACACTGCGACATTCATGTGTACAGAAATGGTCAGTAATCTTTTTGCCAAGGGCTGCTAGGAATAAAAACCAGCCAGCTCAAATATCTCACTATTCCGTCCCAAAAGTCCAAGCAACCCATCCTCCACAAGAATAAACACAGCCAACTTGAACTCCCATCCAGAAATACGGGAAACTCAGTTACCAGATCTGAAAATAGCATATTTCACCACATCCAATTTACATAGGCACCAAGATCAAGTATTTTAGACCTCTAGAAACATACCTGAGAGCCTCTCAGAGCAACTTAGACCAATAGCAGGAACAAGTATCCAAATAAACTTGAGGTAAGTTTATAAAACAATAAATTAATCAACAATATTAGGTAAGAATCTTCTCCCATGTGTAGACAAGCAATAGCCTTGCTCCTGATCCTCATGGTTATGAATGACTAGTTGACAGTATGTTTAAGCATTAGCCCCTGCATCCCCCTTCTGCAAGTCACCCAGCTTGTTTTTTAAAAATTCACCAGAACGTTCTGTCTCAAGTAAATGCACTGCATCAGGCTTCTAAGATTGAAATTTGTTTTCTCCACTGGAGATACAAGGGGGGAAAATTAGCATAGAAGCCTGATAATGTTTTCATTTCACGACTGGATTCACACTGCTCAGAGATAAGAACTTTTTGGTTGAAATCTAGCACTCACTAAAATGACACATCCATTAGAAAATGCTGTTGATAGCATTTGTCCTGGCATACAGTTGCCAGGGTGTCAATAAAAATGCATGCGCAGCAGGCTACTGCAAGGACTTCCCAAAGCAGGATGCTGTATCAGCAGAAGATATATGGATAACTGCAGTTATGCATATTCTCACAGCATTTGGTCACAATGAGGGAAACTAACAGCCTCTTAAGAAAAAACAAGAGGAGCTTGAAGACAATGTTCCCAGTGCTCCATCACATCATTTCCATACTGCGCAGGTTACTACCCTGGTCCCTCTGTTGCACTTCTGTGATCTGTCCTTCCACGTGGCAGTTTTTGCTTCATCAGCTCAACTTCTGACACCCAAACACTGAGGATTTTGGAGGGAGATGAATGGCAATACAAACCTGGATTAATTGATAATGACTGTATAATTTTTGGATGCAGAAAATGTTCCTGTAACTGTCAGTTAAATTCACCATATCTCACATCTGAGCTCCATGAGCTGCTCTGCACACGGAAAAATTGATAATCACGTTCCACTTGTAACCTCCCACTGCAGTCAGTCAGTAGAAAATGCTTTGGGGTCTGGAAAGCCTGGAATGAAAGCTGTCACAAGGTGGACATGCAAAGACTTCAAGGCACATCTTGTTGCTTGTGCTGCTAACACTGAACAATGCTTGACAAAAATACCACCACATGAAAGGATGCTCATTCACAGAGTGACGTTTACAGCAATGAAACCTATCACATTTTTAACTTTTTTTTTTTTGTCTACTATACCGCCTCTGATTACAAAAAGTGGAACTGCTGCTCTTCCCTAGTTATACGAGTCCCAGTGGACCTCTGGAGAGGGAGACACATAATAATTTGCACCATGAACTCTATGACAAGGTGAATGCAGGGCCATTTTTTTCCTGATCAATTATTCCATTGGCAAGACTGAATTGTCAGATGTGCTCCTCAGGGATCCCTAGCTTTAATTAGGTGGCATACTTGGAGACCACCACAGAAAGATTGAATTGCCTCTCAAATCAATGTAGACCAATAGCAGGAAGACACAAAAGAAAGCCAACAATGTGGATATTACAGAATCAAATATTTCTATAGCTATTACAGTATGCTGTATTTTCTCTGATACTTGCAATAGCATTAAATTAAAAGTGCAATTACTACAAGGAGATGGGAGTAAAAAGTATAGGGATACTATCTGCTGATTTAGAGAAGCGTGTTACAAGAGTAACTTCAGAGTACAATGAGATGCCATGGGACTGAAAGAAGTTTTTAAGAAGATGAGCTTGCATATTATGCTGTAGTCATAGCAGTGCTTTTTGCTTCTGTGAACAAACAGGACTCATCTTGTAAATTCATTTTAGCTTTTAATTAGAGAACTGTCAGCTACCGAGTAATAGGGGGAAAGGGTGGATAGTCCTTATTTGTTTTTAAAGTTTAAACACATAAGTGATTTTCACCAAGAAAAGCTTCACGTCTGGTAGTAAAGGGAAAAAAGCCTATGTGGTTCTAATAGGTAAAGGCAACATACAGTTTTTAAGACAAGCTACACGTCAAGGTATAATACTTCATATTTCCATAGCAACAAAGTATAAACTAGGATTTGTACTCTGGTTATTGGAGAGTAAGAAACTATAGTTCCAGCCTGGATAAATTATCTACAAGGAACAAAACAGTGATTGATAGAATTAAGTCTGAAAGTTTTATTCAATGTTGCTTTCTAGTCTGAATTTGTCGCCTGAAAACGGTAATGCTGATGTGGTGCATATGTGCTTTAGTCTGTCCTCACTTTGATACTGATGTGTTTTAGTCTCCTCACAGATACATTTTCACATGTATCTGCTTGTGAACACAGTAAAAGTTCTTGCTTTCCACCACTTTTTTTTTCCTGCACATCAAGGTTGATCTTTCCACAGGTACATGGACGATCTGGCTCAAAGTGCAAAGCTTCATACAAACAACCATTCCCAACTGGATACATAAACTTGGCACACAGGAAACTCTAAGAAGCAAGGTCTCAAGTTTTCCTATGAAGATCAGCAGATTGAAGTAGACCTTCTCTGTTTCACTGCTGTCAAAAGCTTCGCATATCATGAGTACTTTAGGGAGAATATCCAAGAACAGCATTCCATAGTTGAAACCAATGGGATGGGATTTGTCTGGGTCCTCAGCAGATGCTGTGCCAATTTAAACATTGTTAATTTATTATGAGCAGCAGTGATCCAACGAGATATATTATTCACAAGAAAATCAAAGGCCCTAGGAAGAGGACCACATATGATTACTTGTTCCAAGTCTTTTTGCAGAGATGATTACACCATGAGAGAACTGTGCCAGCCAAAACGCTCTACGGACTGGTAGAAAGCCAGAGTAAAATACAACCAGACTTATACCTGAAGACAGACACTGCAAGTTCAAGTGATTATTTTATATTTAGAGCATGATACAGACTTACCAAAAGACCATTCATAATGTCTCATATACGCTCAGTTGACAGATCATTTGAATGAAAGAATCCTTTGCCATCCTTGTACATGCTTCAGGTGCTACTCGAAACACAACACACACTAAACCTTCTTGAATTTTGCCGCTACACTAACATTACAAAATCACAACATTCTATCACCCATCTAGCCTCAGTCAGACCCCGAGCTTATAGAAAAGTCAAGGCTCAGTAATTGGTACTGAATTTACAATGCTTAGCTCTAGTATTACTTCCGAAGTAATTCCTAGGTCGTGACAAAGAATGAAGGCCAGGTGGATGATCACTGAAAAAAGCAGCAATGGACAGGAGAGAAAGAGAGGAAAGGAGGAACAGGGAGAAGAAACAGAAAGGGAGGTTATGTTCTTACAAGTGGAATGAATGTGCACATGCATGTGAGTATAGCCTCTAAACATACAACTTACACAGAGGATAGTTCAGACCTTGCTATAAGACTGACTGTGTTGGCTCAACTTCACCCATAAGCTAACATAAGCATGTTAAGCAGCTGTAGGCCCACATAATTTGGTTCAACTTGATACCACCACATTTTAACTATAGTGATATAAACAGCAGGTTTAAAAAACACTCCCTGTTAAAACTCCAGCCAAGCAAAAATTACTACCTGGGACCATGTTCCATCACCAGCATTTTAAAAAGTCAGTTACTGACAAATTAAAATGATCTCTGAAACAAACACCAAAGCTCTGACTCTCATTCTCCAGACACACACCCTGTTTGAGGGTCACTCTTATATAATGGAATGCTACAAAACTGAAATTAAGCGAGAAGGTAGATGATGTATCACAACCAGCCTCATACAGCCTAGATGGTGTTACACAGAGATGCATGGATGCTCTCATTGTAAGATTACTTGTATTAAAGCAGAAGCTACTCCCTGTAATAGAGCAATTTCTTCTTTGAATCTGACAAAACCAAGTTCCTAAAGAGGTTTCAAGGGTGTGAAGCCCAAACAGAATCAGTTATTTATACCCTATCCTCTCAACTGGAGGACAAACGCTTATGTCCTCACCTTTCACGTCTGCCAATTAGGTAGTTCTCCAGCTCACACTGATTATCATTCTAAGGCACTGTCTGTTTATTTTAATCAAGTAGAAAGTGTAGCTACTTAATTCAGGGATGACAGTTTTGCTTCCAGGAGTGTTGTAATGCTGAGTATCATAATATCGCTGTGCTTCCATTTGTGAATCTAGCTATAGGTACTAGGCCATGAACAAATTAAGAGTGTCAAACAATGCCAAGACAAACACCTAGGATAATTAATCCCCCAGTAAACATACATATCCAATTCAGTGCTGAAAAGAATACAAATCTACCCAGTACAAACCTAACCTATGCTGCAGCCAAATGCCACTTCCAAGCCTGCCAAACAAGGCAGCATATTTGTTCCATGAAAACCAAATTAAGCACAAAGAAGGTATTGTAATACCATTCAGCTCTCCAATACTTGACAACCCAAGGCAGGCTTAAAAAGCTACAGACTGGACATTCCTAAACACAAACACTAATCTTAGGTTTCTAAACATATATTGTTTATTTATAGTTAAACATTAACATCTGAACAGAAATCTGCAAGCATGCAGGGACAATCTTTCAGTGATGTTTCTGTTTAAACTGAAGTCCACAGTAGCCACATGTTCCAGTCTTTGTATCTTTGTCCTGCAAAAAACATAAAAATACAAGAGCTGCTAGTTCCACTTCATAGAAGTGTCAGAAATTACAGATTTTGTCTTACTTATATGTGCCACCTTAAAATAGATCAATATAGCTGAAGTACAGAGCTTAATCTTATTTGAAACGGTGGAAGTAAGGACAATGGTATGAGGTTCATGCTTGATTTCTGTTTCCTATGCAGCTTCCCTTCTGCCAGGTCTAATCTCAATCAGGTCTAATCTCTACCAGGTCTAATCTCAACAATACAATTTTAAAGTCAAGTGATCTCTCTTCAGCAATAAAGCGTACTCCTACCAAAATGGACATCTTAAGTTCAATTGTATCTGTTCCGATGTTCTGAAAAGTTCATTTCATAATTATTTGAATTCAGAATGGGATTTGGCATTTCCAAGTTGTACCTAAACATGAATTTTCTCCAGTAACGTAAACTACAGAGTTAGTTGCAGGAAGGGGGAAATTTCAGTAGGATTCTGGGAGAAATTCTGAAAGAAAACATTTTGGAGAAAAGTAGCAGTTACTACTGCATAAAATTTTATTCTTCTCTCCATAAAAAACTAATTTTATTTTTTTAAATTTAGAAGTGTGACTGACTGCAAGCTCTTGTTGCAGTCCTTCCTAACACAACAAAACACAAGACAGGGATCTTCTGTTATTTAGCAACATAACCATTTAAGTAATGAAATGGTTCAACTTCCTTAATACAGGATTAGAAGTGAAAAATCCAGGCTACCATCCACCACCAAAAGCCTGGATTTCAATTTTTAGGGCTAGGGAAAAACGCTGGTCTAATACCATTCTCCCTGTTTGCTGAAATTAGCTTTCAAGAACTAAAGCACAGACACCTTGCAATTTGATTGTCAACACAAAAAGATCACAAAATTCACAAAAACCCTAAGGTATTCTTCAAGAAGAGCATGGCACAAGTCAAACAAATAGATATAAATGCAGTGTGCTGCAGAAGTTAACTTAAGACTGAAGAACACAAGCTTCCTAAGTGTTATGAATTAGGATCTCTGAGCATTTGACCTTGAATAATGCAATACTCTTACTTTGTTCAAAATAGAAATGCTCATGATTATAGTCAGGAGTCACAACAACACTGACACTAAAGCACCTCAGCTCTCCTCCACCATTGTTTTGGCTTTTAAGCAAATGTTAAATTTTGGGTGAGCGAGCAAGGATTTTCAGACATTTGCAGTCAGGGTCTGCCAAAGAACAGTATCTAAGCAACAAGTCATTGCTGATTCCACTGAGGTCACAGGACAGTAGCCTGAATATTTTTACTCTCTAGAATAAGAATACACTGGAAAGTATCACTACAGTCAATAGGAGGATAAGACAACATTTATTCTTCATTGATTCTCTAACCATGATTGAAATGTTTAATCTTTGGAACTACCAAGATTCGGAAAGACTGAAAGAAGAACTGGTTGGTTTGTTTGTTTGTTTAGGGCTTTGCCCCCCCTCCCCCCTTCTTTTCCTTTAACTTGCAAGGTTCAAAATAAACTGCATGTTCCTAACAATACTGCAATTGTATCCTAAATCTACACCACAGTGGCATTTAAATAATCAGAGTAAGTGTCTGAAAATACAAGCAGCATGTTATTTTTTGCTGTCAGAGCACTGCTCGTTCATACTGCTTCAGTTAATCTCTTAAAAAAATTAAAATTACTGTCCTATCAAACAAATCAAATTTCAAAAAGAAATTTCTGCAACTTCAAATGGAAGCCCTCTAAGTCTTCTGACTAGAAATCTTAATTTTACATTAGGCACTATATAAAATGAGCATCTCAGGTGGTTACTCCTTTTACTTTGTTAAACTAGCATGCCCAAAAGCAGATAAACTTACAAACAAGAATTTATAGGTAAAACATCCTATATGCAGAACGAAGATATTACCAAGTTTATGTACACTTTAGGATGTCCCAAAGCTCCACCACCACCATCGCATGATATCACTCTGCTTTCAACTTCACTCACGGGCTGCTCTGCTATCAGATCAATCGCGAAATTTTTGTTCACCTGTAAGAGAAAAAAAAAGAAACTTTGAGATACCTTTCCCACTCAGACAGAAAGCAATTACCATTTACTGCCTCCACAAGCAGTTCCACTACAGCCATCTTGAGAAGCTCCTTCCTGAGTTTCCTCCCACCTCCTCCACCAACTTTTAGGCTGTGCTGTAAGCCAGATCAGTGACTACACGTCACTACTGCATGGTCAACTCTGAAAAAGTAATCACTTTTCCCTGATGCACCGGCCACATCACTGCTCAGGTTTACAATGTGACCTAAGCACATTCAGAAGAGAGGCGAGCAGGATCAAGCAGCTCAGAACACAAGATATTTAACTGACACTGCCTCTGCATTGTGTTTTAGTGACTACCTGACAAAACTGCAAAAGATTCACCGCTGATAAAAATAGTGGGACAAGTAAGGTCAGGAGTGAGATAAAACAACTGCTGGTAATTTAGAGGCTCTCAGCATGCATCTTATTCTATCACTGCACAGGAATACATGAACAGGGTGCGTAACAACAGTCAGAAAGGCAAACTGTTCAGCATTAGAAAAGATGTGCCACTCTGTAAACCCATCTTATACACACTTCCTGATACGCATATCAGTGACAAGTACAGCTTTTTCCTAGGTCACACCTGCATGGCCTAGCAAATGTACCTACCTCTGGACAGGCCTGTGACACAGCAACCTGTGCCTCAGCAGGACCTGCAGCACCCAGCCACAGAGCTTTCCTCCCTCATGGGCACCGGCCTCTTCCAACATGCTCCAAGTCAGCAGTGAGCAGACAACCCCTCCTACCCCTCATGCAAACATGCTCCAGGAGGGGCCAGCTTTTTCAAAGGCAATGTTATACATGCACAAATGTAAAATAATACACGCACCCAAAGAAGGCACTATCTAATGCTCTCTGTGTAAGGCTCAAACATGCTGGTATTTGAATGAAGATGAGATTGTTCGGAAAAACATGAGTCCCTAAGAACTACAATGATACTTTTATATAGTTCTATACACAACAACTTAGGATCTTTCACCAAGCCTCCAACTGAGTTCCTCCCAGATGTGCTTATTTGGTATAGCAGTTGAAAAGTCAGTTTTGCCAACAATGAGATTTTCTTTACCTAAGGAAGACACTAGCTAAATAAAGTCAACAAAAAATATTTTTTGGTATTGAAGCAAATTGGGAACATCAAGAATCTCACAGGCAGGGGCCTGCATCTGCAAGTCACATGAAATCTTTGCCAACCTGCAATGATTTTTACAGCTGCTTTTAATAGCACTCAAAACTGTGCATCCTTTATTTCATGCTGAAGAAAGAGGGAGATACCACCATGGCACAGCCCCGCTTCAAGATCAGAAGCATAACTTCACTCTTCACAACATTTCTGAGACACCGTACAACATTCAGACTACAGATGTGGCTATGAAACCCTAACACTAGCAGCTGAAACACACTAGGGAATAAGCAAAGCTCCTAGAGAGAGATACCATTAGTAAGCACAGATAAGGATCATTTCAGTATTTAAGAAGTAAATTTTCTTCCAATTTCACAATTAAACCCTAGCATTAAATCTTGCTCAGCAGACTTAAAGCTTGTCTTGTACTAGAGAAGGAGGATTCAGGCTGAATTGAAACCCCTGAGTGATCCTTACCACAGACAGTCTGAAATCAGCTGTTGGCAAAGGCATATCAGAGGGACCAATGTCCTATGGAGAATTAGGCTTAAGAAGTGTTTCCTACAAAGCTACAGAAGTAGCATAAAACCAGCCATTGCATCCGGGAGAGACCTATTTTGCTGCTGTCCTCCCAGAAGTAAACTACTAGAGTATTTTAAATGACGTTTTCATTTAACTATTTCCCATGTAGAATCCTCATTTGTGCCACACAGCACAAGTGTAGCGATATAAAGAAGTATACTCAATACAAAAATCTCAAAAACCAGCATAATTACTTCAAATTAATTTAAGAAGGGAATAATTACACAAAACTGCACTAAAAATCTATCACACCTTATATTTAATGCCTGTACTATATATACGCATTTATAGCATTAACACTAAGGCATTCATCAGATGCTTAGGCATTGAAGAATACAATTTAGCTGAAACAATCTGTTTCTCTCCCTAAGACCAACAGATGCCTAATGGAGCAGCACTGTTCGATCATTCGAGAGAACTCAGTGCTAAAGGACTTATAATTTCACATACCCACTCTATTGATAAGCAGCAGCAACAGGCGCACCAGATAACTTCGCAGTACATTTGGCTGATGCTGGTGTTACTCGACTTTGCCGTTGAGGCTTCATTATTTCAGAATACTCTAAATTTTAGTTTTATCTGTCACATCACTGTTCAGCAAATGTGCTCCAGGCTCTGGAAATGAGGTGGCTTCACTAAAAACTCAATTTAGGTAAAGCTCAGGGTTTTAACAATGCAGAAGCAGATTAAGCTTCTAAACATGCATTTAAACATATGTGTAGATGCACAATTGAATGGGGCATTTAATTATGTTATTTTTCTGAACATAAATTGCACTAAAAACATGCTTAAAATTTTCCTAAAACACATACTTAAGATAAAAAGTCCAAGTTTAGGATGTTAAAATGCCTAAATGTAAACACTTAGCAGGCATAGGACAAGTCTTGAGTTTCCCAGAAAGTAGAAAGGTACACAGAAATTACTATAAACTGTCTTAAAACTAGAACTTTCAATGTAATGGAGAAACCACCAAACCCCCAAATCTATACCAGATCAGTTTTCATAGGTTTCTGGGTTTTTTGTTGGTTTTTTTTTTTTTTTTCTGGTTGCAGTTTTGGGAGTTGATTGGTTTGCCGTTTCGTTGTTGGGGTTTTTTGGGTGGTTAGGTTTGTTTGTTTAATGACACCCAAGTTGAGGACATCAATCACCAACACCAGATATAAGAAATCCCTCAAACTACACCCTCTACTATGACTAAAGGTAGAATGAGTTACCTCCTTCTGCCGTCCAACGAATCTAGCTCTTCTATAATCCTTTTCATCATATACCTAAGAAATAAAATAAACTTGATTGATTTAAAGAGCAATAACAATAAATAAAGAGCACAACGGCTTACAAGATTGTCCAGACTAAATAGTTGAAATTGTTTCCTCAGTTCCGAGCACTGGCATCATCTTACATGTATGTTCTGCACAGAAAATTTCTGTCACACAGGAAAGTACATTTTAGGTTGGAAAATAGGAAAGAAAGGCGGAGGTGGGTTTAAAGCCAGTAAATAGAAGCCTAAGCTCTGACAATAGAGACAAAGAAAACATTACTTATAGTGCTGTCCCTTGATCCCACACTGCCACCTGTAAGGTAGACTAAAGTAGGAAATTCGAGTTTCATGCTTATTTATGTTTGGATTCAGTAAGCACAATGAGAACCCTCCTGTGCTAGCTCCACCAGCCATGCTTGTCTCCCATCTCTACAAGACACTACGCAAGCCTCCCAGTTCTCACATTCAGTTTTGACACCGAAGAACGGATGAAAAGGAGTTAGAACGCACTGACACCAGGGTACTGACAGCAGGGTACCTCCTACCTGTCAACTCTCCACCCACTTCAATTGTTGGACTCATACCACAGTACTTGGTAACAGTGACCTTGCTCCTAACTCACAGAACCATAGAATGGTTTGAGTTGGAAGGGACTTTAAAGATCATCCAATTCCAAAGCCCTGCCATATGCAGGGCCTCCTCACGCTGGACATATCGCCCAAATTAAATCTTTTTGTCTGAGACCAAGCGTATCTGTGCTTAGGTATCATCCAAGAGCACCGATTTCCGCAGCGCATATTAGATGAAACACACCACCGTGCCACTCGCAGCACCGGCAGTGCTTTTCCACGAGCACCAGCACGGTGAGAGACGCGGCCCTGCCACACCCGCCGTCCCCAGTAGACGGAGGAGCAACACCGACCGCCGTGCCGCCCTCCTCTTTCCGCGGCCCCGCATGCTCACCTGCCCGGTGTGCGTCACCAGCTCGCCAGTACCGGAGGCCTGCACACCGTAGGGCCGAGCTGCGAACGCCACCGGCAGCGACCGGCGCAGCAACAGCAAGCGGCGGAAGGTCGCGCTGGGCGCCGCCATCTTGGGCTGGGCACGTGATTCCCCACCGCCGGCTGGCGCAGGAGTGGTAGTTGCTCTCATCCCGGCCCCCCTCTGGCTTTCGCGCCTTTCCGGTGGGCCGTGAAGTGAGCGCATGCGCGGGGTGGGCCGAGGCTGGTGAGCGGGGGACTGAGGCGGGACGCGGTTGGTGTGTTGGTCTGTGGTGGGTGCCTTCTGTTAGGGGCTGGGGACTGGTGAGAGAAGGAGGGACAGGGAGGGTTGCTGCTGTAGTGTGGCGTGGGGTGTGTGTCCTCACAGTGCTTTATCCCGCAGGGTGCAGAGCATGCTGCCTCTCCTGGCCAGGACGGTCGCGGGGCCGCTCGGCTCGCTGGGCCGCTCGCCCTTCAGTTCCTTGGCTCCGTGGTGGCGGGCGGTGCTACTGCCCGCCGCGGTGAGCCGGGCCCTGCCGCCGTGGTGCGGGGCGGCCGCCCCCCGCCCCCTCCTGGCCCTCCCGCCGCCGCCCGGGCTGCTGCCGCCGCTCTTTGCGGGGCTGAAGAGCAAAGTGTCGCTGAAGAGGCGCTGCAAGGACTGCTTCGTGGTCCGGCGGCGGGGCCGGCTCTACGTGCTCTGCAAAACCAACCCCCGGCACAAGCAGCGGCAGCTGTAGCCCTGCGGCCTAATGCCGCCGAGGGACGCTGGAGGGCAGAGAGTGAGCGCAGGTGTTAGCCTCGAGTCTGGCTTTCTGTATCCCTCACGCTGGCACCTCGCTCTCTGGCCAGCGGCATCTGGCAGCTGACTGCTGGAGACAGATCGCCGGATGATGAAGGTGACAGCCTTTCATCTTACCGCTAAAGTAGAGCCGGTTGAGTTCTTCACGGCCCTGGCTGTAACTTCAGATCATGGACGCTGAGAGCTGAAATGGGAAGCCACAGCTTTTAGGATCTCTTGTTATTTTAGCCGTAAAAATCACCTCTCTGTTAATTTGGTATGGGTACAGCTGAATCATCAGACTCTCGAGATGCATTTGTATTTAATTAAAGCATAATGAAAATAAAGTCTGTTGATATGCATTATTGCAATATACAATTAATCTTTCTTAAAACCAACACAGAACTCTAGATTTTGAAAGCTGTTACAGCAGAACCAATAGTTTCAAACTCAGGTGGGTTCCTAACTGGTAAATAAATGTGTTATGTTGAAAGACAGTGCTCTAGGTTTTGGCTTTGTTCATAGATGAGGTAAAAATGTCTTGTGATTGTTAAGTTACAACACACATAATCCCATGTAGCTTCAGTAATGCCAGTATAAACAACCCTTGCTGCTTGTCACTGTGGGTTTTGAGGGGAAATGATGGTGTTTTAGTATAAAGTTATAACTTTTTTAAGTTCTACTGTCTAAAATTGTCATGTAATGTTATATTGGTCATTCAGAGTGTATTACAGAGTATTCTTAGCCTCTTCTTCCTTCAGAGAAGTCCTCTCTGGTGTTTCTGGTATACTATTCTACAGTTTCCGAAACCTTAATCCAAATAAAAAGGCAATACCCAGGAATCACTGCCTTTTGGGTTGAGTAAACCATTTTGTGTACATGTCTACAGGAAAGAAGATAAAAATACTTATTTCAGATCCCAGAAAGTTTCTTCAGAGCTTTAGGCTCACTCATATAAATGACTGAGGCTTTAGCATTACCCTTTTTTCGTCTTTTATTCAACTTCTACTGTGTCCCTAGAAACAGCTCCATCCAGACATTTTGAATGCAGTGGTGTGGGGAGCTCAGGTTGCTATCTATTAAGTACAGCCTACATTCAGCAGCAGGGAGTGAAATCAGGTATAGGATCACTGTACATAAAAGAGGGGCACAAACTGCCATGTTTTCATCTCCCTGTTTAGCATAAGGCATGTTTTTATACAGGGCTGACTCAGCAGCCTATTTCAGCAACCTACAGTTAGGAAAAATTGTTTCAGAATTAAAGCCATTGAATTTAGTGTTGCTAGTCAGAAACGGGTGTGGTGTAATTTGAATTGAGTTGTTTAATGCGGTTGTGAATTATTCACGTGCTGTCATCTGAATGGTCAGTTTGTGATACCTGGGGTGGAGTGTGCAAACGAACGGAGCATTCACAGCCATCACTGGAACAGCATACTTGGTTGTGCTAATAGATTTTGGAAAGAGGATTATAGGATTAGAAACCAGAAGGCTCTGAATTATTGTATTCTGCCATTGACGTGCTGTATAATCTTGGAAAAGTAATTTTGCCTTTGTCTTGGTTTCTCCATCTAGGCAGGAATACTGAATCTCACACATCTAAGTACCATTTTAGTTGATATCCACAAACTGTTAAAGATGTGCTCCGAAAAAACCCCATTGAATTCTGAAGCTTTCTGTAATTTTGCTGATGTGAGGAAGGTGACTAGAGCTGGAGGTGATGCATATTTATTTTAGGTTTGTTTACGACAACTGCAAAGCAAGAATCTGAAATAATGTCAGCCAGTAGCCTAGTGGTTGGTAGCTAAGGGTTCACATTCTTCATTACAGACTTCCTGAATGTTGTGCTACTTAAACAGCTGTTTTCAAAGGATAGGGTACTTAGGCTACCCAGGCCAAAATTTAGTCCTGGAATACTAAAAATACCAATCTCTGTTAGTTCCATATGCTTTTTTATTTCTCCCCCTTCCACAGATGTTCTGTGGGCAGAAGGTGAAGGGGAGGGGAATGGTAAGGACTGCACAGCTAGAATGTAAAATGGCTTAAGGCTTAAATAGGACCCAATAACACAGGAAGAAGAAACCATACACTGAAAACTGAAATAAGACTCAGGTTCCAATTACATTTGCAGCTTCTGGTTTCATGCTGGCTTTGTGTCTAGGTTATCGCTTCCAGAAATTCTTCATTCTTTAAATCCCCACAGTGGAGTAGGAGCGTGACAAGTGATGCCTCCTGTGATTGTTTCCATCATACAGTTATTAAAATTATTTGCAGTTCTGAGTGACTGAACTCGCTTAACTTCTCAGAACTGTTCTAGGGAATGAGACTGTCAGATTCCTGATAGGCAACAGGTGGAGATGTATTTAGGTCAACTGCAGGATAAATATACAGAGCTCATGTATATTAATGACTGTCAGGCTTTGTCTGGATGTGGGTATGGGAATTACACTATTGGTTGCTGAATTCAGGACAATAGCTCTGCAATAATGACAGGTGAGGGAGAAGTCTTTGGGAACTATAGTAACCACGGGAGCTGTTTCTGCTCATATCAAGGTGGTACACACTGAAGTTAGCTGACTGACAGGTGACTTTTCCAGATGCTGACACGACCAAAGTCAGTTTCCAGACTCAGTTAAAATAATAGCTATTTTTTGGCTCTGTAGACACCAGGTTGCTTTTCCAACTATCTTATCATACCATGTACAGAGGTGGGAAAAAAAGCGCAGGAAAGAGCAAGCCTTAGGAGCAAGGACTAATGCCTTTGCAAAGTGCTAACAACTGGAAATTTCCCTTAATTTTTGGTGGTGAAATAGATGACTTTTATGGAATATCCATGATTCTGTGACTTGGGAAAGGACAATTAAATGTTGGAAGTCTTATTTTACAGTAAAAATAAAAACCAAATACTTTTAAACATGGAAAAAGAAAGTGAAAAGCAGGCTGCTTTCTTTTCTTTCTTTAACAATGCCAATGACACAATGTGCTATTGCAGACACTGTTCACCATTCTCTGTAGTGCCATGGTCCTTTTGTGCTTTCAGGAAGCTTTATACACGTGGATCTAGAGAGATTTCATTACCAAAGCTAGCTTACACGTACCAGGAGTGTCACCATATTCTCCAGTTCTGAATCAGCAAGGGTGGACATACCTTGGTATACATTGCTGGAACCTATCAAATGACTTCTATAGTGCAAATTAAAGACACAGTAGTCCCATTCAGTTTAATAAGGCTGATTATAACTTTAATAATTATAACATTTAAGCGCTAGCATTCATGCCACTGCAGCTCATCAGATTAATAACCTGGAGTCTGAAATCTGTACCACTGGTTTAAACTGGGGAAGGCTGAACGGGTTAGTCCTAGAGGCTGAGAAGGGGCTGGTTTTTTTCCAATGAGCCGAAAGTTTAACTCACCACAACTATGAGGGGTCATGCCCTCACCTGTCTGGTCTTCTGTGCTCTCCAGGACTTGAATTTGCCTTCCTGTAGGAATAGTTGAACTGCCCACGAAGCTGTTATTGAACTGTCACACTTTACAGCCCAGTTTTTCTTACCTAAGTGGTGGTGTTTTACTTCTATACCTCTGGGAGATAAACCATAGCAGTTTCGTTATTGCTCTGTATTGCACTCGTAGTGGAGGCAGCAATCTTTATAAGAGCTTCATTACAGTGAACACATTGAACCTGATCTAAAAATGATGAAAGTGGGTACAAGGAGAATATTGGCGCCCAAGATGAAGCTGTCACTTGCTGGAGTTATCCACCTGCCTCCAGAAATGGAAAATTCACCATTTCACCTAGGAGCTTGTGCATTAGACTTTGAAATCCGTTGTCCGTAAATATGAATACAGTGTTGAGAGAAGTATTTTTCAAGAAGCCGCCTGGTTTTATGTGCTATGTTCAAGACCAGGTTGGACAGAGCCTTGGGTGGCATGGTTTAGTGGGAGGTGTCCCTGCCCATGGCAGGGAGGTTGGAACTAGATGATCTTAAGGTCCTTTCCAACCCTGACTATTCTATGATTCTATGTTGTGAAAAAATGAAAAAAAAAAAAAAAAGAAGTTAACTTTATGAAATTATTTGATCTAAAAATACACTGATCCCATTTACTGGCTGTAAGTAAGCAAAGGAGCAGGCAGGGAATAACGTCAACCTCTCTGGTGCACCTGGCTGTTGGGTAGTAGCAAGCAGTTTCTAAATGAGGAAAAGGCTAAGAACAAGCAGCCCCAGAGCCTACACAGGTACTTTAGAAGATGCTGCCTATGAGTAGTATGGTTACAATCAGCTCAAGGCCAGTTCACTGGGAGAATGGTGGTCCCTGGAAAAAGTCATAAAGGCAGTATATATACATAAATTCCAAATCCCTGCTATTCTGGCAACTACTTAATACAATTATTTAAATAAATTTATTAAGTTCTGCATTAAAAATCAAGTGTCTTTTGCTAGCATCACTCTTTGAAAGAGTCTAGGACTTCCCTCCTCTTCCTACTCTTCTAACTGCAGCTCTACATTTATTCAGGACTTGTTTATACTTATGCTAACATTATCTTTTATGTTAAATAACGCTTCTGTTCCTGTGAAATTTGCCTGCTTAATATTTATTTCTAAGCAGCTATCACACCCTTTCTCAATCTTTGTTTTCCTAAGCTAAACAAGTAATTTTAGTCTTTTCTCACGAAGCAGTCTTTCTGCTTCTCTCATCATCCTAAGAGCCCTTTTGTGTAACTTTTGAATTTGTGAGATAAGGTTTGTAAGGAGAGGTAATATATTTTATTGGATCACTGATATAGTTAGAAAAAAATAGGAAAGCTTTTGAGAATACAAGTCATTCTCATGTACGCCCAAAGCTTACCAGCTTTTTTTCCAGCTGTCTCAATTGTCTAATAAAAGATATTGCCTACAAGCATTTCCTCTCATACATCTCACTTTTAGTCACGTCCTTACTATCTTAAAATTCATTGGGTGGTCCTCTTTTTCTGTGTTTTAGTTAACTACATAAACGAACTGTCACTTATTTTTCTGAAGTCCTGATAGATTAGATCTACTGTATTTTTCTCTTTTTCTAAGTCAAAGAAAGATACTTTTGCTTGACATGGTGTACACAAGCTACATCATTTCACTTAATCCTGTTTTCTGTTCATTTTCATGTCATTACTTTTGTTCCATATCAAAACCCTTTTACACTGCAGAATTTAGCTTACAAGCTTGTGGCCCTTACTTTCAGCTGCTGGTATTTCAATATTTGAAAGAATGTATTAAATCAATAGGCCAAAAATATCCTGGCCCAGCTCTTTAAAGTCCCCTGTCATAAGTTATCTGGACCAGCTGCTGTAATGTGTTAATGCCTAAGTATACACTAACTGTTGCCTATCATCAAATGGCTTGGTTGCATAAGGCTACCAAAAGACTGAACAGCAGCTTATGTTTTGGGTTTTGTTTGTTTGAAATAGCCACTAAGAGCAAAGGCCGTTTTGTTGTCTTTTTTTTTTTTAGCTCCATAAGTTTAGACATGTATAAGGGGTTTAGTTTAACGCATATTACTAGGGGTGTCAAAAAACTCACTCAATGCATACACCATAGAAGGCTCTGTGCTTACACAATATACTTCAAGTAATATATATTGCGCAGTAAAAGGAACCTTCAAGTAATATGTAATAATCCTTCAAGTAATATGTATGGCACAGTAAAGAGAACCCTTAATTACCTTTCAAAAGGTACATGGACATGAATTTGAATACCAAAATATATTAATATTTTAAAATAAATATGGCACACTTTTTTTTCTTTAAGGAATTTAGTATTTCAGTAAAATAGCACATCCTGATCTAAACTGCACTGATACAAGCTGGAAGAATCATGACTTTGAGGAGTTAGGTTCCATGTATATGTTCTCTGCAGAACACACCCTGTCAGAGGTCTGTCTCCAGAAAAGGGCATAAAGTGGGAGCTGGGATGTGTGAAACCTGTCCAGTCATTCATGCCTGTGCCAAACAGCTGATCTAAGGGCTTGGATAGTCCCTCAAGGACACACAAGATGCATTTCTAATACAATTTTGAGTGAAGAGGTTTCCTTTCCAAAAGTCTTCTTATTCTCTGCTCCAAATAATAGATGATCCTGCCAAAATTATATAAAATTTAGATGTCTTATACAGATGAATGGTATGCTTTGTAGGATATCAAGTGTACTCCTCTTAAGCAGTCTATTTTTAGTGATTTCTGGAGAAATTTTATGCACATTTGTATATGTGAAGGTTTGACTGGACTCACCAATCTTCCTTTTATTTTTAATAAACCAGCATAAAGTAGAATTTATTTACATAATGCAATGATCCATGAAGGTTACCATAACATCAAGGGACCATATTAACCGCTTGAATGGAATTCATTAGAAATTAACTACCACTTAAATTAATTTTCGCACATTCACAAGGCTGTAATGGTAGAAAAAGGAACCGTCCATCAGCATGTAGTGACAGGAGAGCTGTCACTGCTTTTATTTATAGGTGAATACATTAACCCATGAAGCAGCCTTTTCAGACCAAATCTTGAGCTTCTGTACAAATAAGCTCCTTTAGAAGACTTTTAGTAAGTAATCCAGCCTCAGTTAAACAGGAACACGTACTGTGTAATGCTTTTGCCACTGGCCTTTTCCTAAGAACAGCAGAAAAACTTGCTCCTACAACCCCCAAACTTCATATTTTAAGTATTTTCTTTTCAATGGATAGTATTACTGGTTAGATCTAGTTATAGTGATGTGTTATTGGTATCAGTAAAACTATACAAACAAAAGATTGTCCATTGCTGCTGCTTTTGTTTGTTGTTACATCATTTGAATTTTGTAACTCTCTTAAATATAAGTAGATGTGCAAATCTTGAAACCATAGGATGAAAGTGGGTGAGAATTGTACCCATTTGTGATCTAGGTATACTTTGAGTAAATCTACTGTAGTATATTGTGACAAACAATTTCAACAAGCTACTGTGGGAGGGACTTTTGTGGCACCTGCTACATGACCACAGTTCTCAGAAACCAATACAGCATTAGAAGGATGTATGTCAACCTATCTATGACAGCCTCATAGCTAAAGTGATCTTAGGGCAATTTCCTGTATAGTTTAATCCAAACTTTTTTTCATAAATAATTATAGCTCAGAGCTAAAACCTGGCCCTTACCAATTAATAACGTGTTTTATTTTCTTTTTAACAGAGGAAGTTCCTTAAGAAATTTATAGGATTTCTAGCTGTTAAGAAATCCCCTGTCCCCTATCTATGACTGTTAAAATAACTAAATAACACCAGCTTTAGATATTTCTCTATTGGATGCTACCACATGTAATAAACAATGGTGACAAGAACATCAAACTATCCTGTGTGTCATCAATATTGCTCAGCCAAGTGTTTCACTCTCATTGCTGTCCAGAAAGAGAAAATATAGAAGTTACAGTGAATCTCATAGTGTTGTCAATGCTTTCTCTTGCGCTCCCTCATGTTTGCCATACCAGTGTCAAAGGAATCTTCACCACAGTTTCTCATACAAGGAATTTGGAGGGTGAGTGGCCTTCTCAGGTATTTCTCTGAGTTTATTGCTGTGTTCAGACACTTGGCAGGCATAGGAAATAGATGAGCTTTTCCTCGGTTCCCACAAGTCCCTATATTCAAAGGGGGCTAAAGGCTGTCCTATTACTCCAGTGATAATATTGCTTGCTGTTATCTTTTATGTTGTCCCCTCTGAACAGATTCTTTTCGGAGCTTCTCAGAGGTATAGAGATGTTACATGCTCAGGGCTAAAAATATAAACTCAGTAAGTGAAGAGAAAATCTTTTTAAAGGTTTGCTCCCCATTAATATGGGTAGTTTTCCATTTCAATTATTTAAATAAGGCTACACTATGATAGTCAATGGTGCTGAATTAAAAACTCAGTGTGAATATTACCTAAAAAGACTATCATTGAAGTAAATGGCAGTTTCAGCCTGATGTTAGGCATCTTAACAAAGATTTTGTTCCCTTTTCTTATTGCTTTATGGTTCTACTTTACCTAGTTAAAGTGAAAATCCGTATTTTCTTATTCCTTCTACCAATGGCTTTGGATGCTATATGTTTAGAATATAGGATAGTGATTCTCTGATGTTCCCATCTACAGCCTAGGGAAAGCTCGGAGCTGGGAGCAGACTAGCCACTCTCCTTCAAAAGTAGCAACTGTCACCAGTACAATGTATGATTTATTTATTATTTAATGGATTTAGAACATTTAAAATTCCTACAAATGCTGTTTTGTTTAATTCTTCCACATTTTATGTGGCATTGCCTTTTGCCTTTTAGTTTGCCTGATTTGTATATGCTAATGTACACACATAATGTATAATGTGAATGAGTCAGACAAACTAGAAAATTATGCCATTTTACTTAGTTCTCATCAGGGACTACGGTTAATTTGGTTAATTGATACAATATTGACTACGTAATGACTCCCACTTCTGTCAACATTTTTACATTTGTTAAATTCCCCTGCCTGATTCTGCTTTTCTGCTTTTTTTCCTTTTAAAATTTAAACATCTCAAAAAAGGCTCTTCACAATTAATGCATTTCATGATTGAGGAACACTGAAATTAACTTTTAGCCAATTAAATTTTTACGAGTATTTGCTATTGTCGACAGTAGTAAAAACTTCTGTTTCAGCCACATCAATAATTAATTTAGAAGCACATGCCTGAAATACTTCCCCACATGCAAAGGAGTTGTTATTCTCCCACAGCTTCCCTCACAGTCATCCTGGTGACTCCCTTGGCACTAGTACGCCATTATTTTGTTGGCAGCATTTTGATTTCTGCATGGTAATGATTAACCTGTACAATGTGTTCCTCTTAATGCAAAGCTGTTTTCTTATCCCTTGAATTCTACAAACTGGAAAAAGCATATAGCCGGAGGCCACACAGAATAATACCAGTGTCAAGCTTTAAAAAACGTATTTGTTTTGTGTCCTCTAAGGACAAATGATAGACATGTAAAAATGTTTTCTCTGTTTCTTTTTCATGGAATACTTACTTTAGAATTAACTTCTGTCACAGAAAACATAATTTGAAGCCTCTACTATATATTATTTCTGTGCATTTCTGCTATAAAGAGGGAAAATAGTACATTGTGTATGACATGTGTGATTACAAGGTTATAGAAACTCTGTGTTTCTCTTGTTGTTATGGTTTTTCCTTAAGAAAGCTTGTCACTGGAAACAGAAGAGAGTCCTTCCTTCAGAAGAGGCAAGTATATAATTCTATGACACAGCACAGTGTAATGAATGTAATTTTTAATTGCTTTATAATACTTTAATTTCTTACATATCTGAAGCACTGTGCTCATGTGAAGTCCAGTCATGTATTGTTCTGAAATATTTCAGAAGGGAAAAGAGATTTTTATGATACATTGTTGTGTTCTGATGATTACACATACTATAACCTACTTCCATCTTTAATTTTATCCTCTTCAAGTTACAATCATCCTAGTGTCCTTTTATCCATTAAGATTGTTCTTTAACGTACTTTCTGTGTCTTACCTATTTGTTAATTCTGTTTCTCTGTGATATCAAGCATACTTCATTTCATGCTTCATTGTCCAGGTTTTACTTTCAGCTCCAGTATATTAAACATTCCCAGTCTTTTGCTCCATATTTTATAGTCAACAGTACAGAAACGTTAAAAGCCTTTCTCAAAAAAAAAAAAAAAACAAACCAAGATGGGTATTCTTAATGTAGAATTCTCTTCCTTCAGAAACTTGATTGACTCCAAACCTTATGACTCCGCAGTCAAGACAAAATACATTCAAGGCAAAAATATCTCATCAGCAGTTCTCTGAAGTTAAAATATTAGACATTTTCTCTTTTCTCCCTGTTTCCCACCCCTTGTCCTTGAAATAAAGACAAAAACTATACACTAAAATAAAGAAAAAAAATAGCTTATAATTTTTGCTTAAGTCTACGTGTTATTAAGAATTTTATGTACCATTGTTTCTGATTTCAGAATGTTCTACTTCATTACATTGAAGACTTTACTGTTTGTTTGAAATTCTTTATTTCCTGGCTCAGTCGTTGTAGCGGACCTGATCACCGAAAAGGATTTCCAGGATTTGAAGAAGTCCTGATAAAAGGGAATAAGCTTGGAAGGGTCTCTTAGAAAACACTGTTGTGGATGTAAAAGAGATGCTAATTATAGCAAAGCCCTTGGAGACTGAGGGGATGCTCATAAAATAGTTATGGTTCAGCCTGTCCATAACTTTCTTTTGGTCAAAGGCCAGGAGGCCGAATGACAAACGATCCTGGTAAGTCAATTAGAGAAAATCTTGAAGCAGTACAGATTATCAAAAAAGCTGTGGTCTGAATGGATCACAATCCCCAAACTGGACAGAGAGATGACTTTTCTGCTCTCTTCAAAATCATGCCGAGAAGTCATATGTGGCACCCGGTCAGTTTGTGAAGGCTGGCCTTCAGCTGCAGAGTGAGCACAGCCCTGGGAGAAAGAGCATGCAGTTTTCTGAGGACTTGGTCAGGAACAGGCCCTGGGCTGAAGGTCCACATTCGCTACCCAGGAATTTACTGGTGAGCACCCAAGAAATCACCTCCAAGGATTTGGCCTGAGAGGGAGGTAGTCCCTTTGGGTAGTCCTGGTCACATTGAATCAGCAGTGAGAGTACTTTAAGTTCTCCTCTTCACAGGACTCCAGTGGGGAAACTAAAGCAATGGCTTGGCCAGCTTGGCCTGGTGTATCTCACCAAGGTGGATGCCAGAGAGCCCAGAAGCAGCCCCAGCTGTTGTGCAGGATAATTCTTTCTCCAAAATGGAAGGAAACTGAGCCATGGTTTGTGCCTTTGCCTAGTAGATGAAGTCTCTGCATTTGTTATGAGAGCATCTAGAAGTGGTCAGTCAGCAACAGCATGCAGGTCTTCCCTCTTCATCCAGTCTGTTCTCATAATTTCTTTCAGCCTCCTCCAGTCATCACTAGCACCCTTGTGTCAGTAGGGCAGGCACCCAGGGGTCAATGCCCTCCTGCATGTTTTGGGATCCAAGCACTCCTCTGTGCTAGCCCTAGCTGAGAAGCTGCCGAGAGGAACAGCGCAGCATCCTCTGCACTGGTGGTATCTGCAGAGGGGAACCCCTGCAGCTGGGCTAAAGGCAGCTGAAAGAGAAGCTTGTGAGGGCAGCATTGGGAAGGAGTGAGGCAAGGGCGAGACTTCTATTGTTTGCACAACAGAATGATTTCTGCAGCTGTAGATCCCTATTCCCTCTCTAATATCTGTTGTGCGATGTGCCGACGCTTCTCGAGAGCAGAGGATGAAATACACACAGGATGTTTTTGTCTGTTTTGTCTCCTTTGCCTGTTCCATAACATCTTTTTTTTTGTCTACAGCAATTACATTATTCTTAACTTTCCCTCTTCAGTTGCAAAGCATCCTGTAGGTTTTCTGCCTCGAGTGGAATTGCAAGAAACTTCTGAATGTGTTTGACGCAGGTATGTTTTAATTAAATGTAAAATTCCAGCAGTTATTATGAAAATGCAGCCTAAGTATTGGGTTCAACTGGGTTTTGGAGAACACACTGGAAAAAAATGACAAAAGGCAGTTAAACAAAGAAAGAAACTCCAGTAATACCAACAACAACTTTAAAATACTGAATACGCTTAATAGTGAAAAGGTGATAGTAACAAAAGTGAGGCTAAAAATATAATCAGCATTAAAACCCTAAATACAATAGCATTTAATATAGCAGCATAAAAAAAGCAAACCAACCAACTATCTAGATCTTAGCTGTCCATTGAAATACTTTGAACAAGACTGTAGAAAATATAGATTTTATCTTTGTTTTCCTTTGTGAACTAATTGCTTCAGAATTTAAAGATGTTATCATAGTACTGATGGTACTAGGATAGAACAGAAAGAAATACATGTTCTTCCTATATGATCCCATACTAGTAACTAAAAATGAAGAGGAAAGGCAAGAGTTTTCTGTCTGTGATAGTTGTCTCCATAAGCATATCAGCTACTCCTTCTTCGATTTAATGGAATATCAGACTGGTTGTGCTCCCACTTATAGTCATTAGGCTTGAAGTACTGATTGCTGTGTACTCAAGGCCTTTGGCTTCTCTGTGGCATCGTCACAAGGAATACCCACAGGTGTCTCTCTTACTGTTCAACGCTTGTGTTTAAATTTGCGTTAAAAAATCTGATTAATTTGTCAATGAACAAAGCTGATTTCTGGGCAGGTTCAAAAAAACCTTATTTTTGTATACATACACGCACACATTTGTATAGACTTTTAAAATTTCTTGGTCAGAACTTCTCCATATAATGTATTAATTACTTAAAGCCACACTTACACTTTTTCGCATACTTTCTTTCCTGTACACATGCTTGAAAATTCTTATAAATAAAAATAGGAAAATTTATTTAGGTCGACAATGGTTTTCCATTATTTTCTGACAGCAACTAAGAAGTAAATTGTTAGTTGTAATTATGGCTGCTCTTAGAAAAATACAATTTAGCAACGGAATCTCTTCACGCATCAACTGTTTTGTATGGGCTACACCTCTGCCCACTGTCCAGGTATTTAAGTTCACTTTCACAGGAAATATATCAGCCACTTTGGTGACAAAAAAAGAGTTACTTCCTCTTAATAAAAGGGCTGTGAGCCTTGTTATCACATTTCTAATGTTTGTAAAATGGACTAAATGGTACACTGTACACTTTACTGTTTCTGCTTGGACCACCGAACTAAGGTGTGGCAGGAGAGTTTACAACAGTGTCACAGGTAAATGCCAACTGGTGAGCATTGTCTGTTGGTGGCTCTAAGATACCCCTTCTTTTGAAGGCACAGTAGTCTCTGTTCAGAAGCCATGGAGTTCAGAACCCTAAAGTAACTTGAGCCTGAACTCATGCATCTGTGGCATGCACCAGCAAAAAAAATTGTGGAAGTGTTTGGGTGGTGTTTTCATTTGGCTTTTATGTGATTATAGTGTGGCAATTAGTAATTTTGGAGAATAAACAAGATGACAACTGCTTAGCAGTTGAAAGCAGAAAGAAAAACTCATCAGTGCTGCCGTACTCCCACTCCCATCGTCCCATTCACATTATCTCAGTCACACACTGTAATTGTAAGTTAAGGCAGCAGCTCTTTTTTACACAGCATAAAAATATACAAATAACAAGCATTAAATAAGAAACATCACACCACATCAAGATTAACAAAAGTAATAATGCTGACCTTGCTAGCACTCAAGTCTTTTCAACCGCGAATAATCTTCTATCCTGACAGGGAAGAGCAAGACACCTAATCCTCTAGCATGTTCTTGATAGAAGAATTGCCACTCCTTCTCAATTAATCATTATCTGAGACAGTTCCCTTATACTTGAAAAGATTAGTCCTTAGCCCTTTGCCAGCTAAGGTTCCCCCTGTACAGAAAGGAGCCAAGTAGAGATCTCTTAACTTTACTCTAGTGATAACCCTTGCATTTCACGCCTAGCACGTTGCATTTGTCCGGGCCCTAATGCCCCTTAAATGGCTGTTGGGTGCCCTTGCCCCAGTATCTTAAAGAAAAGCACATCTAAATGTTTTGAGGGTTTCTATAGACCAAAACTAATGTCTCTTTGTAGTTTTTGGAAAATCACTTTGATAAAGCGTTAGCATGATATGAAGATTAATGACCCTTAAGAGGAGTCCTGCAGGTTTCATTTGTATTCTTTGTGCTGTTTTCACACTTCCAGAGAGCAGTGCTGAACTTCTGAATCACTTTGTCAACCTTGTTAATTTGACAGTGATTTACATCTCTCTTAATTCATACTGGAATATCTTCAGCTATAGCTATTTGTTAGTTATTCTACTCAGGAGGAGAAACTCTAGACTCGTTGCCACAGCACAAGGTCTCAGTGCACCCAACTGCATAAATGACCTTGATTAAAAGCACCCATTTTTTTCAGCCCATGTTAGTATCTGAGTGTGTGTATAATAAAAGTCAGGTGCATTGTGTATTCTGTTTCCACTCCTCACTCAGGACCTAGGTCTCTAAAATCTTTCTCTTCCTCCTTCAAAGGAGAAGAAACGGCATCCTTCTTGCTAGACAGGTAAATACATACAGCAGATGAGACAGTCAACAGTGCTAATATTCATGTCATTTTTGTATAATGACTAGAAAAACAGTTTGGAGTTCAAGGTTTTGCTTAATGAAATTCTTGTAAAGGCTGACGCAATTACACCTGAAGTTAAAATTATTTGGTGTACTCTGATAATGTACCATAGAATCATGGGATAGTTTGGGCTGGAAGGGACCTTAAAGATCAACTATTTCCACCCCCTCCTCCCATGCACAGGGACACCTTCCACTAGACCACATTGCTCAAAGCCCCATCCTATCTATCCTTGAACACTGCCACGGCAGCCACAGTGTCTCTGGGCAGCTTGTTCCAGTGTCTCACTACCCTCATAGTAAAGAATTTCTTGATAACATCTAATCTAAATCCACCCTCTTTCAGTTTAAAGCCATTGCCGCTTGGCCGGTCACTGCCTGCCCTCGTAAAAAGTCCCTCTCCAGATTTGTTCTTGTGCTCCCTTAGGTACTGGAAGGCTGTTACAAGGTCTCCCTGGAGCCTTGTCTTCTCCTAGCTGAACCAGCCCAACTCTCTCAGCCTGTTTCCATAGGAGCCCTCTGATCACCTTCATGGCCCTCCTCAGGGCTCGCTCAAGCAGGTCCATGTCTCTCTTATTTTGGGGGCCCCAGAAGCGAGTGTCTGTGAGTGTACAGTTCTGCAAAGTTGCACTTGCCATTACCTGGAGATACTTACAGCATCTCTGGAAGGACTGGCTTCTAACCCAGCAAGCTGTAGAAACATCTGCCATTACCGCAAACTTTGCTGAACTACGTTTCATATTGGACAATAGTTTAAAGCAAGGGCTGACTGCCTCAGAGGGCACCATCAATTTTGCAGAATTGATGTCTGACGAAATTTCTATTATTATGCTTATTGACATACCTTTTGAGACCATGGAGCACTAGAATAAAGATGTTGTCAGCTGTAGTGTGGTCTTAATATTGCACCTCCTTAAACTTACTAGGTATCTCTTCCTTTATTACATATATCGGAAAAGTAGATCTCTCCCTCCAAGACCAGATTAGCTGTCTCTAGGATACAATTACATTCTGTTTTCTAGGCAAAGATGAGCAAGCTCAGCTCCACTTTCCAATGTATCTTGTGGCCATGTAGATCTAGTTAGTATTTTGACAAGAGTAGACAAAAAGCCTTGAGCAAGACGAAAGGTATTGACTTTGTCTCAGCAGTGCATTAATGATGCTAAGTGATTTTTGCTTGGTTTGGAATATGGGCAAATTGATATAGATAGTATCTGTCTGTGAAGGACCATAAAATTATACTCTTAGGCTCAGCACTGGATGGGAGGGTTCAAGTTCAATGGGTTATTCATAGTTGAAGAAAAGTGCTTCTCAGATGCTGCTTTCCATTACACTTTCCCTTAAAGTGACACTTTACCTTGCCCATCACATTATATGTGGTAAGTAATGTATGTTGTACATACATTAATGAAGCACATAAGTACACACATGAAGCACATAATGATAATTTGCACCCAAATTTGTAAGAAATCCAGTTGTTCCATGTAGGCACCTTATTATCCACAGTTCCTTCAATACTGTGGTAACCTATATTATGGGTAATATATCTATTTGATTATGTTTTGTCATTTACAATTGTCATTTGAGATCAGCAGGTTGTAATCAATTCTTTTACTATTGTTAATTGATTTATTTTGATATTAACGCTTTAACCAGAAATGGTATGTAGCTGTTGCTACAAACAGCTAACTCAACTTCGAAACTCCTCCTCCCCCCCTGAATTTATCACATCATCCACTGCTTTATGATGAGGTAGACAAACTCTCTCATATCTTTAATGTGCTTTTATTCTAAGCAATCTGAAGCTAATTAGACGATGTGATCTACTGCAATATTGAAAACTTTCAAAAAATTCTACTGTTCATATTCAAATACTTAAAATTCTATGAGAGTTAGGGTTATTAGCACTGGCAATAATTGTAACAGAATGAACTGTAACGGAAAAGTAAATTTTCATGAAATGCACATTGCTTTCCGGCATTATATTGTTTTAATTCAACTAATTGTCGAAGTGGAAATTGCAAATATTTCTACAGATATTTTTCTGTATTTGCTGGGGGAGATGTGCACATAAAAGTCTCACTTTCATAAAAAAAAATTGTATTTTAAAAGAACTTGATCTTTAATAAACTATTCTCCCTTTAAAAGAACAAATTCAACAAAAGCATTAGTTGGTTCATGTGATATATATATTTCAAACCCATAAGTGTATATGAAGTTGCTTGCAGTTTATGCTTTAGCGAACTTTGCAGGAAATTTAGAGCAGAGAAGACTCTGCAAGTTTGGGTTTTTTTAGATATTATGCTCTTTGGTATTAATCAAGCATTACACAAAGTCAATGACAATTTGAATTAAGGAATTGGATATCAGAAGAAAATCTCAGTAAGGGCCCTTTTCATCAAGAGGATTCTGAAAGCATTTTCTAGCAGGCAAAGGATGGCATAGTTTTTTGGCTGGTTTTTTATGTATTTTTTATTTATGAGAGAAAGAATCCTAGTTTCAGAGACTGCAAAACAGCATAAGCACTGATCACCAGGAACCTTGCATTCAGTTTTGAAATTCAGACACCAAACAAAAAATACTCATAACTTGAGAAAGCTTCTCTGCATATTTTCAGGGAGAGATGAAAGACACATCCACAAGCAGAAAAACAGTAGGACTTCCAATGTACGCTATTATTATTACTGTTACTTTAAAGCGCTACATCAGCGCAGGTAAAGGATAGATTTACAGTGTTTAAAATAGTAATAACATTGTAGAAAAAGCAGACTTATTCAGCAAATACTTCTTACCTGGTCTAATAGGCATCCCTGCCTGCCTATGGGTAACATGGAGATTCCCTACAATATCCCTACAGTGTGTCCTTCTTCAAGTTACTCCCTATTTCCTCCACTAGCCCTATAAATTTTCTTTCTTTATTTTCTTTGAGTGTAGATTGGCATCCCACTAAACTAGGAAAAATAAACTTTTACAAAATGATGGCTTAAAGCCTCCTGGGCCAGAGGGAATGAATCCAACTTCCATGTATGGGTGAATGCTCTACTTGCCAGATTAAAAGAAGGTCTGTAACCACATGATAATAATTTTCATAGCATCATAGAATGGTTTGGGTTGGAAGGGACCTTGAAGCTCATCCAGTTCCAACCCCGCTGCCATAAGCAGGGACACTTTCCACTAGACCAGGTTGCTCAAAGCCCCCTCCAACCTTGTCTTGAACACTTCTTATATGTGGCTTTTTTTTTGCCTGACTGTGTTTTAAATGGATGCAGCTATATTTTTTGGCTACCAAATCCAGTTTGTAGAGAGGTGCTGAGGCTGCAGCTGATCAACTTCCATGTGATGTGGGCAGAGCAACAGAGAGTTGCACACTTCAGCTCAAGTATGAGCATAAAAAGCAGATCTAAGGCAGAAAAATCCCTCCTGCTTCGAAAAACAATGGAACTAAGACTCTGATCCTCAAAATTTTCAAGGTCAAGGATGGGGGCATCTAGGAAGTTTAATTGCTTCAGGAATGAAGGATGGATTAGCAGAAATTCATGGGATTGGAGCTTGGCTTGTTGTCTTTCTAGCACCAGTTCCAATCTTTCACTCTCCTTGTGTATGTGACCCGAACCAGCTAAGCTGCAGTTGCTTGATTAATCTTGTTTCACCAGCTAGGCAATATGACTGCTGTAGCCATCAGAGAAGGCAATGCCCCTCTATAAAATGGGAATAAGGATTCTCTTTCCTCTTCTAAAGGTTTTGAAAGATACAGATGAAAGTTTTACACAGAAAGTAAGATCCTATATTAAAACAAGACTGCGATATTGTTTGCCTGAAAAGAAACAAAGGTTACATGTTTCAAAAGTTTTCACAGTAAGTACTTACAAGCAGCGCATTGTTTTTCATTACCAATGATTTGTTTTCTTGCAGAACAACTTCTTCTAAAATATTAAACATAGTCAAAGTGACTAATGCATTTTTTTAATCTAAGGATTGCTCAATTAAAAATTTACAAGGCACGCAATTTTGATTTCTGCCGACAATAGTCAAAACTTGTGTATAAAGATTAATTACTTATAAAGTAAAACACATCTTTTAAAAACTGACATTAAATTTGCATCTGCACCGTATATTGGATTTTATTCTACTCTCTTTAAGTGAAAGACTTCTGGTGGACTTTTGGTAGAGTTTTAAACTGGTGATGGAAATGCATCTTGTGAATTGATGAGTGCTTGAACTAGCTAAAACAAAGAAGTAAACCATATTTTGTACTTGGATTCTGATGCATTCATTATAGCCTATGGATATCCTAGTTAATAGTATAAAAATTATACTGATTTTTTAATTGCATTGTACTATTGTGAATTATTATCTTACACCAAAAGGTAATCGTATTTCATATAAAATTAAGCAACTTTGTTAAAATCTTCTTTAAAAATATTTGTGCTTTTTAATACTATGCTATAACATTTTGTAATGACTCTACTTGACTGAGGTTTCTAATGACAGGAAAACAGATCTTTCTTTTACTATACCAAGACTGCCCTCTAGAGTCTCATTGGGCCCAATTAATCTCTGGTGTAACTTTCTCCAGATCAGCTTTGAAAAGTGCACATCTCTACAGGCCCTATTATGCAGTGCTCCAACTTGAATGATGCAACATTTGCTTGAAAATGTAGGTAATACAATTTCAAGACAAAGATGGGAAGTCTTTTTTCACTTACTATGAGCTCTGATAACTCATTTACTTGTAAATTAAAAATTTACTTGTAGACTCTTTACTGCACATATTTCACATTCCAAGTGAGATGTAAAATATTAGGAAAAGGATGAAAAAGATAATAGTTTTAATCTCTTCCTAAAACCACGAGAGATGTCTATATCTATAAAAGATGACAGGGAGAATGCATGCAGGATAACCGAATTAGGCTGGTACTTGTTCTTTTTTCACAAGTGTTAAAAAGCAGCGCTTCTCCCCTCTGAGGGTTGGATGAAGCTTCCACTGAAGCCAATGGCAAACCTTAAGTAATCAAGTAAACAGAATTATTGCACTGATTGCTAGAAGCATTTATATTCAGTTGTTAAATTAATAATGGGTATCTGGTTCAATAAACAGTTGTGTTTCCCGTTAAACTGCAACTGAGTGCTGCTTCCTATTGTGTACCAATATATTATGCAAAAAAGGCAGGGGAAAGAGAACAAATGTGAAGTAAAGAGACTCACACAATATGGTTTTAAAATATATGATGCAATGAAACAAGCTTTTAGTGTTTTAAGCCATACAGCACCTTGTATTATTGAGAGAGCCTCATTTTCAAAGAATGTAATCTTTAATTACAACTCTATAATTTAAATCAAAGGATATAATAAGAAACTAAGGTTTTCTTTTTTTTTTTCTTCAAAAAAACTGAATTTTCACTTTTTTTTCCTGTTCCACAACTCCCAGTAGGAATGGTTTATTAAAATCAGGTTGCACTTTGCATTTGCTATATACTCTGAGGCCAGTCAGGGATAAACAGTCCCAGCAAGCTAACTGAAATTGGATTCATTTAGATAAAGCCAAAAGGATTTGGCCTTACATTGATATTTACAGCAGATGCACATGGGACTGAAACTTGGCTTATTGAATTATTTACTGGAATCTGCATTTCTTCAATAAAGTTCGCCTTTATTCTGATCTTCCTGTATGAAGTAACAAAAAAATCAATTTGGACAATGATCAATGGTGCAGAACAAGTAATTGATTTTTTAAAACTATGATTTTGTTGAGAGTAAACCCCAGTTACTTCATCATTCTCTACTATATGGTTCCACGTTCTAGTAGTGTAACTGCACCAGTATCTGTCTTACCAGGAAGATCAAAAACCATTCCTGTGTAAGCACCAGGGCAGTTATTCTCAGTTGCTGTGTCTCGTATGTGAAGATGTTACAGGCAGTCATTTTGTCATTTTGGACACCTAGGATGAATTTCACACAGTGAGGGCTGGGCACGCAGGAGAAATGCTATACACACAGAATATACAAGGGTCTTTACTTTCCTTGGGTAGGTTGCACGCAACCTGGGAAATATTTCCTTGGTATAACAATGCAAAAAATTGCAAACATTATCTTACACATTGTAGACTTGAATTGACAAAAACGCCTACTAAACTTTTTTTTTTTAATCTAAAGAATATTTGGCATTTAATCTGAAGGCAACGGCAGTCAGTGGAAATCTTTCCATCAGCATGTGTTGGCTTCTTACCTATTCCTTCTTCTGCTCTGTATACTTGAAGTGGCAGGAATCAATTTAGACCATCTCCTAAACACATCTACACAATCTAATAATCACAGAACACTGGATGAAGAATACAAAAACCTCATACATTTCCATACTGCTCCAGGAAGCCAGTTTTGATATGACTTTCTCCAGTACTTCCCTTGGCAATAAAGGGAAAATATGCTACATTTCTTAGTATCTCTTTTAGATTGGAATAGGTTTCTTGTTATTCTTTATAGTTTGGATTCTCTTTTCCTGTCTCTGCTTTGGAAATACTTGCAGTGAGTCCCTAGATAAAGATACGCTTTTATCTTTTAGGGAGTATTGATGTTTTAAATCTTCTAATTTTGTTGCCTTCAAGCTGATCATTTCTCATTATTAAGCCACTTTTCACGAAAGTGGAAACAGGCATTTTAGGAGAAAAAGCTCAGTACTGATTTTGTTGAAACCAGGAGAGTGACACAGCAGTGACATCAAACATTTTTCCCCACCTAGCCCTATTACAAACAAAATTTCACAAATAATGGATAGTTCATTGGATTTGGGTGCTAAACAGAAGAGTTATGTTTGCAGTGTTTAGAAAGATAAGAGGCAAGAATCCATAATGCGTGGCTGGTATAAGAGGAGGTCTAGCTCCTGCTCTTCTTCTTCTTCTTCATATTTTCCTACAGATCGTTTTCTAAATCCATATTTCAATACTGAAATAAGTAATTTGCTTTAAAAATGCTGATGATTCCGATGTCCTTCAAAGACATGCTTGGACTACAATAAAAATCTAATCTGGAAAGTTCAATTAGAAATTAAACTACAAATGTGGAGAAACAACACCAAAGCAGTTTTCAAATGGGAAAATCATTTGTTCCCCCATGTTATAATTGCTTCCTCATATTCTTTTCAATACTAAAATCTTCAGATTAACTTTTTCATCAAGAAAAAGAAGAGAAGAATAAATTGAGCACAAGCAATAGAATCTGTTAAGTATTTTGTCAAAACTTTCTTTCTTCCATGTATTTTCTCCTCCCATAATGCCTTTCATTTAACCAAACATGTTTCTTTCTACATCTTGGCAATGCCAAATTCGTCCTCTCCTTCTAAGCATCTGTCTCTGATTATTGTTTTAACTTCTTTAAATAATCTATTACTGATCTTAAACCCCAACAGTGTGAGAGAGGAAGAATCTTAGCATATGTGATGCCTAAGCACACCATTGTAAAGGTATTGTGGTATTTAAGCTGGTAGACAAGAACAGTAGGTTTGTGTGTCCACCTGCATTTCTTGCTCTCGCTACATAACACTAATGTCAGCTAAGGATAAAAGATATGGTGCTTTCTTCTGTAGTGCAGAGCTCTAGCTAATCCAAAGTAAGTTCTGAATTTGGGATGAATTGTTCACCAATAACTACTGAGGGCACAACACAAGCCTGACTGCTGTCCCAAAGAGAAAACCAAATACAACGCTGGAATCTTGTTCCTTGTGTGGTGGATGAGCCTTTCTGGCTCCCCAGCACAGGAGGTACATGCAGAAGCCATATCTCTGGAGACAATAATGTGCGCTGCATTGCTCTGACTTCCCTGTGAGTCTGCACCAGCGATATTGGAATTAAGCCAGATCTTGGGGTGATTAAAGCTTATACATTTGAAATTAATTTTACAAAAGCAAGTTTAAAACTAGCCACTTAGAAACTTTCTAGATTCTGAGATACTCTTGAGCTGGCATGGTCTCATTCTGACTTTATACAATCTCCACAGTAAATTTTAAACTTTCCTCAGAACTTTCTTCAGGCTTTCTCTGAGGATCTTTCTGAATTCTTCACTGTAATTAGGATCATCCAGGTAACAGATAACTTATCTCTTGCATTTCTTGTTCCATTATTCTTTTGATCCCAGAGGATCATAGAATCATAGATTAGTTTGGGATGGAAAGGACCTTAAGATCATCTAGTTCCAACCCCCCTGCCATGGGCAGGGACACCTCCCACTAAACCATGCCACCCAAAGCTCTGTCCAACCTGGCCTTGAACACCACCAGCAATGGAGCATGCACTGGTTACTCTGCTCAGTAGTCCTTCATAGCTGGTATTGACTTTATAGTCCCCACAAGCTCTCACAACACCTTCACTGCATGAAAGGCCGAGTCCTGAACTTAATCCTGAGTCTGTAGTTCTGGTGCCTTTCCACAGGCTGCTGTACTAGGTGTGCCACAGGTCTGGCTATAAAAGATACAGGAACTGCATCGTTGGCCGCAGCTGGTCCTGAAGTTCCTACATTCTACCACTGTATGTCTGTACTAAATCGTCCCTGCCTGACATTACACTTGTACTCCCAAGTGCAGTCTTAATTTTGTAACTAATTTTTTGATCATGTAGAACAAACTTCTACTACAAATAACTCCAGAAGTAAGTAAATATATTTGTAAGTTGCTTGCAGAGACTGCATGCCTTTGGTAATCAACGCACTTTTTTCAGCCTTATTACTACACTTGGGAAAAAAGATCTACTTTTGTCCTCGATAGTCACAGGTGTTTGTACTCCTAGAAACACAGAGGAAGGTGCATATAAATGCGGTCCTGCAGCCATAACCCTGTTCCTGTGGGTGAAAAAGATCTTAAATATAGTTCACTGGAACATAGAACTAGGACCTTCCTTGAGTCCATCCCCCTGATATCACAACAGCTGTATTCTAGAACTGAATAAATGCATTTGATTTCATTTCAAAGTTAGGTCTTTTTAACTGCAATGATGGCTTAGGGACATTTTCTACTTTCAGGTCTAAATGAATTTATAATCTTTTAATGTGTATTTCTTCTCATGCCAACACTGCCTTTTAATTTAAATAGTTGTTTCCCTCACTGTATTTGTACCTGTGATATATTTATAGACTGCAATCACAACCTCCTCTGCACTACAATGTACTTAAATAAACAAGCCAGCCTTCGGCAATGTCCTTTCCATAAAGATGGGTTCCTTGTTTTTCTGGTCTTCTTAGTAGCTTCTCTGTGCTCCTGATCCAATTTCAGTTCATGACTTCTGGGTACAGATGAGAAGAATCACCTACAGTACGCCTAGGTAGAGGCTTGCAATGTCAACATACAAAGTTCACATGCAAAATAACTAGCCCTTCTCCAACTCTACTGCCTCTCCCTGCAGAATTCCAGAATTCTTCAGTATTTACAGAGCTTCTGACTTTGTACCAGTGTCATCAGAATAACTTCAACACAATTGTGATGTACAGTCATGAAAATATTAAAAAGGTTGACCCAAAATTAGTTGATAAACTGAGCCCTTCAAATTTCGTATTTTACAGTATTTTTTCTTTCAATTGAGTTTGATTGCCTTCTCCAGTTTTGCCACATCCTTTCAAAACTATGGACAGCGTGAGTGGAGATAATAATTTGATATGAGTCCTAATGATTCTTCCATTTCTAGTGCAATCAGTTCTGTACATTTATACTGAACACCCTTATTAGCTGTGTTGGGTTTTTTTCCCTGGAAGATTCATAGGAGATTTGCAAGTCATTACCATTATTGACATGTGTGAGAGAGCAGCACCAGAGTTGTCAGCATGCCCAGATAAAAGGAGTGATATTATTTTGGCCTTGTCCACCCACAAAACGCAAAGTGTCACTCACAGGAGAGGCTGATGTGCTGTGCCTTCACGTTGATCCAGACTCCAAACTGTGCATGCACAATTTTGGTAATTTCACACACACACATGTGCACAGACACTACTGCTGCCTTGGAGGAAGAAGGAACAGAGTGGGAGTAGGGGGTAAATCAGGAGGGGTTGTTTATCTCTATTGTGCAGTCTGAGAGTAAAGTTAGGAATTAGATTTAGGAATTAGACACTGCGCCGCTGTGCTGCTTGGCTGCACTACTGACTATCATATTCTTGGAAGAGAAACATTAATGTGGTCCCTGATAGGTGACTTACCTGAATGAAGGAAAAATACTGTGACAGTAACAGCTAGTGAGTGTGAGTCAAAATTAATATTGCAGGATGAGATGTCTACTTTCTTGAATTTATAATTGCTTGGCAATGAGAATATGAGATTATAATTGTCAGATACTCTGCTATTCCTGACTTGGTCTTGCTATCATTTTCAGCACTCATGGTATCTTTCGAAATTTGTTTCCCAGCACTCATGAGTTGTTTCAAGAGCTGCAAAACTCAAATAGTCAATGGAGCTTTAAACTGTCCTGTTACTAAAACTATAAAAACTGATTTTAAGAAACCACAATAAAAAGAACAATGGAGTAACCCTTGAACAGAAAAACCATTTGTTGGTTTCCTGATTGATTAGACTGATGATTAGACCAATTAGATCTTTAGATTCTAGATTAGATCATTAGATTAAGACTTAGATTAGACCATCAGATTCTGTCTACCAAAATATTATTTCTGGAGGCACTAGTTTCTATTAAATAGAAACTTTAAAAATGCCCCAAACAAGTACCATTTTATATTTAGTATATTTAACATGGTAAAATTATCAAAAGACATATTTTATATATATAATTATAATTCATATAATTTACTATATATGCAATAGTGTTTAAACCCTTCTACAAGAAAACTTTGCTTGCCGCATGGATCTTTTATTGACCTGTGTTTATTGTTTTGAAGACTACAAGTTTTATACACCTTTTTGTACTTAAAACACTGTGTTTGCATGATCTGGACACTACAGAAAGCTGTTTCCACACTGAAAACACTTAATCACAAGCAAAAAACTTTAACCCTGCCTAACTGCTTCTAGTGAAAATGCTGCCTGGCAAGAGCAGCACTGAGCTGCATGTCACTTCCTTAGGAGCACACACAGCGCTACTCAACATAGGGCAAAATCATTTTCACTAGCCCATTCTAAGGGCTTCATTTTTAGTCTCCATGTACACCCACAGCAGCCTCAGGTTTTCCAGGGAGGTGAGGTTCCATGAACGTCATTCAAGTGATGCCCCATCCCTGTAAGTCTTCAAGGCCAGGCTGGATGGGGCTTTGAACAACCTGGCTTAGTGGAAGTTGTTCCTGTCCAGTAGCAGGGAGGGTGGAACCAAATAATCTTTAAGATCTCTTCCAACCCAAACCATTATTTGGTTCTGTGATTCTATGATTCTGTGAACAGTCTTTTGAAGTTTGGGTAGGATATCTGTTTTCAGTTAAGTGATGTATGGTACCTTCTTCATTCTGCAGCTGTTGGAAAATCTCAGAAACAATAATGGTTTTGTCTGCTGCACTTTTCTATGTTTTCGAAGAAGCAACATGACTTTCCTTATGTTTAACTGCAAAGTATAAATGCAGTCTGTAACAAATAAATGTAAGCTGTGTAGGCTGGAGCCCTGGGACACATATTACTTATACATATCTTGTTGGTAACAGAACATAAATACTTCACTAAAGTCTCCATTTGTAATTTGTGCTGAACGTTTCTGAACATATGAAATATGAATTACATTTTGTAATGGCCCTTTGTGTTGAGGTCTAGCGGGAAAATATTGTTCTCCATGAGACAAAGTAAATTGCAATGATTCCTGAAGGGACTTGACTTTTGTACAAGAAAATACATTTAATCTGACATAGTTACTCTAATGATCTCTCATGTTATCTTTTATTGAACACAAAATGAGGTACAGCCATCAAAGTTTAGCATGCTGCTGAGTGCCCCATCATTAGATTACCAATACGGGGTAAAGGGAATTTACTTAACTCTACACACTTTTAGGGAGTCACAGGTTTAGTAGAATGGTCTGTACCACCTGCTATTTAAAGTAGGAAGGACTTGCAAAATGCACTTTTAGAAACATGTACACTTGAAAGAAGTTAGAAACAATCATCCTCTCTTCACATGTAAGAGACATCAAGGGATCTCTTAAGAGAGGGCTAAGGAGGGGAACTATCACTCTCTTCAACTACCTACCAGGACATTTACAGAGAAGGCAGAGCCAGACTTCTCAGAGGTGGACAGCAAAAGGACAATGGGTGATAGGTTTAAATTGAAAGAAGGAAAATTCCAACTTGATATTAGGAAAAAAATTCACAATGAGCTGATCAGACATCAAAAAAGGTTGCCCAGAGAGGCTGTGAAATTTCCTTGTTTGGGGGGTGCTCCAAACTCAACCAGAAAAGGCCATATGCAACCTGGTCAAATTTCAGATCTAGATCTTACTTCAAAGTCAACCCTTCTCTGGGTTGGGCCAGATGACACCAAAGGTCCTTTCTGACCAGTGTTATTGCATGATCCTATGATCATATTGTAGCTTTTATCATAATTATAATGTATCTATTATGTGAATCCTCATTTCGTCTGTAAAATGGAGTATATTCATCTGTGACAGGTATTCTGAAATATACAAGTACAGTATACTTCCACACAAAGAATACAAAGTTACTATTGTCTTATAAATATAACTAATAATACTTCTTTATGGTTAAAATCTGCAACCAGTTAGTTATATAAGAATGAATCAGCTTCAGCAGAATATTTTATTAGCTTTTAACAGAATAATTGACAGCATAATCAGACTTTTATTGTTTCAATATTCTTAATACACAAATGATTGTTATACATGAATTTCATAACTATTTTGCTATGTCGATGATATCCTTTTCTTCATCTGTTTACTGCTCCTAATCTCAGCACAGGATGAGACAGCACTGTGTAGAAGTGGCGGGGGTGGGGGGAGAATTATAATGTGCATAAATGAAGCCTGCTGTAGCTGCACTTTAGAGCCTTTTGTTTGTCTTGTTCAGTTTGGTTTGGTCTATCTTTCTGCCTCAAGAAGGATCAGACATTTTTCTTTTTTTAATATTCTCATTTGCATAGCTTTTGCAAACAGCTTTTTTCTTTCTTAAACCCAGGAATATCAGCTCCAACCTCAAAGCAAGCTCAGAGGAAACAGCTGCACCCTGTACATTGATTTTAGTTAAATTAGCAGAGAGAGAAAGTGTTCCTGAGACCTGCAAGGACCTTTTTACAAAACCCAGCATCACATGTTTAATAGTATACAGTTTCATTCTAGGTTTTTGATGCTTTGAAAAAGTATTCGTAGAACTATATAGCCCGTAGCAATGTTCAACATAACATTAAAGATTAATCTCAGTTCTATTGTAATACTGTCATACAAAGCCCAGCAAAGGTTTGTGGCATTCGAATACTTTTCCATGCCTTCACACATCTGACTTTATTTCATGTATAGAATCATAGAATCATAGAATAGTTAGTGTTGGAAAGGACCTTAAGATCATCCTAGTTCCAAGCCCCCTACCATGGGCAGGGACACCTCACCCTAAACCATGCCACCCAAGGCTCTATCCAACCCAGCCTTGAACACCGCCAGTGATGGAGCATTCACAACTTCCCTGGGCAACCCATTCCAGTATGATAGCAGCAATTTAGTATTTTAAGTTTATAATGCTTGTTTTCATTATTATATCCTTTTACTGTACTAACTATATTCTCAACTTTACGTTTCCACGAATGTGGTTTTGGGATGGAATTGATTTGGAGTTTTTATTTTCATTCTTAGATATAAGAAAATGAGTAAAGTAAAAGTTTTCAAGCATAAAAAAGCTGTTACTCATGTAAGACCTTGTCTTACTCAGCCTAGAACTTTTGATAAGTTCGGAGTAGTTAAAAACTTGCCCTTGGTAGCTTGATGTAGCTTTTTTTGTAGTAGTTGGGTTTTTTTAAGTTACTTTTCAAGCTACTGAGGCATTTCAAGGGTTAGGATGAACACTGAAACAAAATAGAGAGGTAGGAAGCAGGTGTATCAGCTGAGAGAGATAATTAATTAAGGAAATGCACAACTGCTGCTGTATTCTGGGGCTTTTTAAAAATAAATACAACAGTCAGCTGAAGATTAATGAAAGACAGAAACATTGCTATTTACATTGCAGCCAGTTTCCATTATAAATCTGCATTTATACTTCTTTCTAAAATTGTCCTTGACAATTTATATTTTAGTTGAATATTGTTACTTCTTATTCTGAAGGCAAAAGGAACGAGTTTTGCATATTTTTAAAAAAGTAATTAAGGCACAGTATCCCAGTCATTTTTAGGTCAAGTTTTTAAATGAGCTTCATTTATGTATATGTTTCTTAGAGGAATTTTACTAATAAAATTGCTCATTAATATTTTTCTGAACTTTAATATACATTTCAATAGCAGCTTTCTGTCATATTTCCTTCATATTTCTCATGCCACTGGAATGCAGAAGAGGTTCTAGTTAAACAATGAGTATAGCATTATTTAGTTATAGATCATTCCATGGCAGGGGGGTTGAAACTAGATGATCTTAAGGTCCTTTCCAACCGAATTATTCTATGATTCGATGATTTCGAGCCCCATGGCTGCTACTGAAATGTTACTTGGAATTTTGTGTCTGTATTCCAGAAGGGTGAATCTGATATGGGTCATGTGCAAGATAGGGACCATTTGCCTAAGACCTCTGGGACACAGAGAACTTTGCCAGATACTTGAGAGGACAGAGGCTACAGCCCTCTAGTTTCTGTGTCCCCAGTCTAGCATCATCATCATTAGTAGATCAGGAAGGCAAGATGACAAAAAACCTGTGAGGCCAGCAAGTGCCGAAAGAGCATCAGAACAGAATTTCAGCAGACTCTTGGCTCTATGAGAGTCAAAAAACATCTGATTTACATCTGCTTTACTCCCCCTTTTCCTTGCATTCCCTTTGCACAGGTCATGGCAGCATCTTCTTTCCCTGAACATGAAACAGACAGGCAATGTCTTGTCCATAGAAAAAGCATTAGTCACAGAAGACATATGTAAGCTGCCCCTAACCAAAAGTCTCATCTTACTCCCAGAGTAGGGTTGAAGGCATCAACCGTGCATCTCCAGAAGTCAACATCTCCATTAATTTCTCCTCACTCCTAACTTCCTCCCACCATAAATCCGGGAGCTGCCCTACCCAGACTGTTTCTGGTTTGTTGCTTCTTTTGATACAGCCCAGGATACGGTTGGCTTTCTGGGCTGCAAGTGCACGCTGCCAGTTCATGTTCAGATTCTCTTCAAGCAACACCCCCAACTCCTTCTCTACAGGGCTTCTGTGAATCTCTTCTCTGCCTGCCTGTAGCTGTGCCTGGGATTGCCCTTACCCACATATAGGACCTTGCACTTGGCTTAGTTGAACTTCATGAGGTTGTCATTGGCCCATCTCACAAAAGAGACAAAGAGTAGGTGATCCTTGAATATCAAGTGGCAGTCTCCAGCACTCCTGCCCTTCTAGGGCTTTATTCCATGGAACCTTACTAAGCAGGTTCCTGAAGAGGCCAAAGTCTGCTCTCTCGAAGTTCAGGCTGTTCCTATCTGTCTATAGAGAGCTTCTTCCACAGAGTCCTCCTGATAGGTGGCCCATATGATATCCCCACAGTAATGTCCCCCATCACTGTTCTTCCTTTGACCCTGACCCACAAGCTCTCTGTTAACTCATCACCCATCCCCAGACAGAGTTCCATACTCCCCAGCCTATTACTGACACAAATACATTAGTCATATACCATGCAGCAAAAATCTCACAGACCTTGAAGCACCATCTTGCCCGTTGATACTAATTATCCACCAGAGAATTCACCAGACTAATTCATATTTCTCAGCTCGGCCCAATTCGGCAGCACCTCTTGTCTACAGGGCACATAGACACTCAACTTCACTTACACGTCATATTACATCACTCAAATTAAGCACATGTCTGAATCACTTGGGGCTTTAATTAGGCAACTAGTGAAAAAGGCTAGCATTCTAATGCTAGAAATAATTTTTTAAAAAAAGGCTTCAAAGCAAGAATTCCAGCAGGAAAGCATGAATGAAAATTGATACCATTAAGCCCAAAATGCCATCAAAAATCCCCGATTAATCAATAATGAAATAGTTCTGCTGTTTTAAATGACAAAATCAGCAATGCAGTGTTAAAAACCCCTAAGAAATAGAAAGAGCTGTTTAATTAATAATGTAGGTTTTATCCTACAAAAATGTAACTGCCAAGGAATACTGGTATACTAAGAATGTATCAATGAAATTTTTATTACAGTCTGGGTTTGGGACAAAATCTTTCAATTTTAACTATCCAGCAGTAGCTAAAGACATCCCAGTAACCATTACAAATCTGTTTCTGTCAGGTGACAATTTGGAAATGCCAGTGAATAGTCAGAAGTGTAACACTTAAGAGCTTTGTTTTAGAGGCAGAAGAGAAATATTTATCAAATGCTTGAGGGTTTGTTTTTAACATTATCTAAAAGCAATATTAAAAAATAGTGCCTACTGAATTTAAACATTAAGCTAGCAGCTCAGTATAATTTTCACATAGATTTTTAAGGCACTGCCTGGAGAGCAGTAGCTGTCAGCATTTTAATAACTACTGAAATTCAAAAGTGCTGGGAATAGAAGGGAAGACCACTATTATATAGTTATTTTCAAAGGAAAAGTGTAGTTATCTGAATAAATACAGGCTAATAAGTTGATACCAGGCACAATAACACAACCATTCATGTGGGAATATTATTAATAAGTAGCGAAAGAGTAGATATATAGTGGAGACACTTCTCTGATACAGGACCAGTCTGTGTCACTTTGATCAGCCAACGTGCCAACATTAACTCAACTTTCCTCCCTTCATAAAGGTCTTCTGGCATAGCACATCCATCAAAGCCTACAAGTAATCAAAGTAACCCTGAAACAAAGTAAGCTGGAAGGAGACAGTGGATCTACTATGGTATTGGAAAAGAAATCTGACCAAGGGGATCTCATTGATCCTGGAGAAGCATGTGTTGTGCACTGTGTGTTGCTGAAGCATTGCATAACCATGGTTGGCGATTGGTCCATGGAGGAGTAGCAACAACATGAAGCAAACTAAATACCAAAATAAACAAAAATATTTCATCTGCCAGTTAGTAAAGACCTCTTTGGTTTTGGTTATGATGGGGTTTGGGGAGTTTTTTGGTTGGTTGGTTGATTTGGGGGTTTGGGGATTTTTTTTTGGGGGGGAGGGAGAGGTAATGTATATTAAACAATTAGAAATCAAAGCTTCTGATCTAAAATATCACAGGTGAAGGGAACTTTGTTACAGAACATGGTTGGGTCCCCAGCTATTTGGTAGTATCTGACATTTCTACAAAGGTTCTGTGCTTTTCTCTCTCTGAATGCTAATAACTGGCCACATGGTAGCTCTTCTTACAAAGGGAAGGATTTGGCTGTAAACACTTCCAAAGATGTTTTTCTTTCAAATAGGCAAAAAACAATGCAAAGTGATGCACTGGGATGCCTTATCTACATTTTATGTGTTTCTGCAGTGTTGATGCTTACGCATAAAATCTGCTTTCAAAAATAATGAGGTTAATACCATTCTGTTGCAACGTTTCCTCTTATTATGTTTTTTATTTAATCTAAAAGAAATGTTAAGCTGGCTTAAAGATGTAATCCAATTATTTTGAGGTAGTGGGAAATGTGGGTGAAAAACTATATTTTGCATAATGATTAGATTACAGAAATAACAAAAAGAAGGATCACAACTACGAATTTCATCCTCGTGCTGCCACTGGTAACAGGGATAATTTAGTCAGGCATCTTTTGTGCACTCTGCTGGGTGAGTTATGCTTTTGAATCCAAAAGTTTCAACCATCACTTTTCCTTAGTACTTACAGAAACTTCAAAACAATATTACCAATATTATGAGAAACAGAATATGTCTCAAGAAACCAGTTTTGAGATACTGGCAATGTCTACCCACACTGCAATCAAATTAGGCATGTGGCTCACGGGGTTTGGTTCAAGTACAGGAGTGCTCAACAGAGTAAGAATTTGCTTATCCTTAGTGATAAATATGTATTCTCACCCTCTGTTGTCTAGCAAAACATACAGAGGATGGATAACATTGCATGTAAATGCCTAATGACAAGTGCCAGGATTAATGTGACTAAGCCTGGCAGTGAGATAGACCTACTTGCTGCATATTCTGCTAATGGATCAAAAGAGGAATTGTACTTGCACAACGAGTTGCGGCAGAGGTTAATATATCTTGTAGAAAAGGGGAAGATCCCAATCTCCTAACAACAGCTCATAGGAAAAACTCCTTTGACTCTTCCTAGGACAATTATATCTACAGTCTAATTGTTGGGTTTTGCTTTAGTTCAAAATATAACATGGCTGTCTACATTGTGTGCAAGCAGTTCATTGTTCAACAGAAATATCACTCGTTTTATTAATTGTATCTCAGAAAAAATCAATGATAACAGTACTTGTGCATGTAAAGGTACAGGAAAGTTTTGGTTTATGATTTGATTTGTTTATAGGCAGCCTTTAAATGCTTTGTGTGAAAGAGGTGAGGATTGAGGTATTTTTTTTTTTGTTTGGGGTGGGTTTTTTCATTTTTATTTGCTAACAAATGATTCCTCATTTGGTACGAATGAACATTCTATTTCTTTCAGCCTAACTTTTTATTCAGGAGATGATCCGTCTCAGTGAGAGAGAACGTTTGTTACATTTAGAATTTATTGCCACGTTCTTTGTGTGAAACACAGTCCTGCTAAGAACAAACAAACAATTCTGAGCATTGTGCCAGATCTTTCTGCCTTGCAGAGGAAGGATGTAAAAGTGTGTCATCCAGTCATGGCCATGCACAGTGGTCTCTGGAGGGGCAGACAGACCATACCACCTTCCTGAAAGGAGAAAGAGGCCAAAGGTCTGTGAACATGGAGAAGAACTCTGCAGGGATGAGGATGCTAGCATGGATTTGGGGATATTTACTGACCCTGGGTGTGCCCATGCCTTCTTGCTGCCGTGCTCAGTGCCCCACAGCTCTGCAATTCAATTTCCCTTCTTTGTGCCTTAGAGTACAATATCTTTCTGGCTGGATACCTCTGACTTTCCCACCCTAAAACTTTTCCATCAATGCTGATGTTAATTGCTGTTTATTTCATCACTTCTACTCTGTTCCTTTCAGTTTCAAGACTGCCATGGCTCACAGCCCTCTAGCCAAGCCCTTCTCTGTCGTGGCATCTGGCAGCCAGTCTAGTTCACTGCTGGCTTTTGCTGGCACAAGTATATTTTAGCATTTTCTCATGACAAACTCTACTGTTTCAGAGACACATGGGAGCTCATATGGCTAAAGAAAGATCACATTGTCTTGTGGTTTGGTAATGCTTTCATACTGCTGGAGCCCTCTAAGAGACAGCATCTGCCTTCTCCACAGCTGACTAATGACATCCCTGCTCTCCAGAGGAGTGCAAGCTATTACCTTCAGTTTCTTTGTTCCCTTTCAAACTGCACATACCTAAAACCCAACTAGCAGAGGAGGTAGTGAAAAGAGCCCCATGTTAGGTAATTGAGGTTGCTCGTCACAGTATAATGCAAACAGTTCTGCAAGCCCTGGTGCTAGCAGTTTGGAATACTGCTTCCCTGCATAGAGCAGAATGCACAGACAAATGGCTGCACCTGGGCAGCACTGTGAAAATTAATCCTGGAAGAAGGCCCAGTGTCACTGCTCCCAGCATCTGCAACAGTGACCAAATATTCAGCACTGCAGAAAGATTCTCCCGTTGCTACCACTGAACAGTCCCTTTTCACAGCATTCAGGCTTTGATGTGATCACTTACACACACACCTTTCTCCCCATAGGTGAGGAAGGCTGTGCAAGGAGACTTTCCACTCACAAGAACATCTGGGAAGTTTCAGACCAAAGGCCCATATCATTATGTATTGAGACTCTGACTGTAGCCATGAATGGAGGCTTAGAAAGAAAATATCAAAGAAAAGCATAGGGTAGTATCTCCCTGCAGTTTCTCATGCAGCTTCCAACAATTTGCAGAACAAAGGTTTTTAATCCCTTCTTGTAAAGAAATCATTCCCTACTTCAGATCCCGTTCCTGACACTGTTCTCTGCACATTTTCTAGTTTTATAATATTCTGGTTTTATGTGCCGGAACTGCACACAATACCCCTGGGCACATCAGTGTTTTATATAATGACACAATAATGCTTTCTGTATTGCTCTCTGCCCCAACAGTTCCTACTGTTTTCCTTGCCTTTTGATAACAGCTAAGTACTGAGTAGATGTTTCCAGAAATCTTCCACAAAATCCTTTTCTCAGTAATACATATCCAAAAAATAAGCATCAAACCTTCCAAAACCCACAAGCAAAAGAGTTATTTGTACCTAACTATAAAGGTGTACATTTTGTCTTTGTCCAAAGAATAAAAGGATATTCTTGCACAGTAAAGTCCTTTCTGGAATATTTTTAATGGACATTCACTAAGGTTGGGTGAATTCATAATATACATCTACCAACCTCATGTCTTGAACATTCAAGCTGTCATTCTAGATGTTTCATGTGCACTGTCCTCTGTGTGCTTCCTGCTCAGACTATGAACTTACTGAAGTGAAACAGTCCAATTAAGAAAGACAGCCTCTTAGGTTCCCTGCATATGTATTATTAGAGGTGTTGGTGTTAACTTTGTACTTATGTCTTTCCATTAAAGAAATACTAAAACCTTTTCTTGAGAACTCCAACATTTTCAGTGTTTGCAAGAGACCCTCTTTGTAAGTGAGTGGCTAAGGAAGATGCTTTTGAAATAAGCTAATGTAATTAAATCGTTTTGACTGGCTATGAAACACTGAGAAATTACCAGTCACTGCATTTGAATAGGTTGATTGCTATCAACAAGGTAAATATATATCTGTACATACATATATTAAAATATCTTCTTACTTAAAGGATCATGAAAAACTGGGAAAACTGGTAGTTGATGTTCACCTTGTAATTCTGCATGACTTCAGAGCATTCCCTCTGTATTTTGGTGCTGTCATGGAAGGTGGGACAAGAAGCAGTCTTGAAACTCAAATGAAGATGACTGCTTTCATCAGGACTTTCAGCCTCAGCTTGACTAAACACTCTGCAAAATCATGCAGAACCCATAGGACCCCTAGTAAGCAGAAGACAACCACAGAATTGCTGCATAAAACACATGCGATGTTCCTTATGTGTTTTTCTGGTCAGTGAGGAGAAGGGGAAGTAATTGCTCAGCTCTGTAAAGTAAATTTATAAGACGTCATGTTAGATTTGTGTTAGTAAGTTTAATACAGTTAGGAATACAAGATATCTTCATGGGGCATTCCATCTCCACTAGCATAGACTCCAGATACAGAGAGATTGCTCTGATCATGGTCTTCTACTCCATGCCAAAGAACAAGGCAGCAGATCAGCTCTTAACACTGCAACAGTCTGAAATTCTTTGGCAACCAGACATGCAAAACTGATGAGCCTCTGTGTCTCTTCAACTCAGCTTTGATTCTCCTGTCAGCATGGGCGGTTTAGGTGAGCCCTGGGCCAAACATTTTCAGCACAATGGACCTCCCTGTCCATGGCAGCAAATGTGTGAGATTTACATGGTATGAGTTTTTAGAAAGCATAGCAAGAGAGGGTGATGAGCAAACAGTCTGTGGCATCATGTTCCTTTCATGAGACCTTGAGACACGACCGATGACTTTCTGGAGAGAAAAGGTGTCACTCCTTTCCCCATCAACTCCTCATTTTTCTAAAATACCAGCTACTCTTGCCTGCTGTCTGGAATTTTTTCCAATTAAAATAATAAAAAAAATAAGGAAAAAAGTATGTACCTGCTCTGCCTTCTGTTAAACAGCAACACCTAATCAAATCCTATGCATGTTCTGTTGCATGCCTCTGTTTGTTTCTCTTCAAGACCAAGCCAAAGCAAATCCATATTTCTGCCTAGACAAATAGGGCTGTTCTGGACTAGAAATGCTTTCCAGAACAGGTTATTTCATGTAGTAAGTATCCTATTAGGATGTCCATCTACAGTATAAAAAGGGGAAGCAAGCAGTAATAACTTCAGCACAGTATTTAGGAAGGAAAAAAAAAGTTTCTTAGGCTAGGCTTTAGAATTTTAGGAGTCTGAAAAGGTCAATATAAAAAATCTGTAAGATCTACTTAGGAGCCATAAGGAAATACTGAATCATGTAACTTCTCAGAATCGTTGTCACAGTACTTACATAATATTTGGGTCCAGATTAACATAATCATGGTGTGTGTTACAGGGATTTGAACTAACATTTAACTTTGCAAGTAAATAGGACAGGAACTCTCAAAAGTCACAGAAAACTGGAAGGTGGTGGACCACATTTTAGTGTTCTTTTTCTGATCTTCAGGTTGAATTTCTGTATAACTCACTGTCATTATGTCCACCCTGCATATAGAATTGTGAACAGATCAGAAGAGAAGCTAGCCCAGGAGATGTGTTTCTTTTTCTGGAGACCTAAACCACAATACAGAGGCACTATAGTTCAGGCTTGGGCACCTGGAGGTATGAAATGGTGTGAGAATCTAAGGCTTAACTTTAAACAAGTATATTTCTACGCCTCCTACTGTGAGAAATGAATTAAATGTGTCCTCGGTTCACCCTAAAATTTCCAAAACTAGAGTATTGGTAAACCCAAGATTCTTTTTTTACCCAGCCTCCTATGTTGAAGCCAAAGTCATTAATTCTGAGCAAGCTAACTCATTATTTTGGATTTCTGTTGCTACAGTTGTGCTCCATGGTAAGGAGCCTTTAGGAGTTGAGCCGCAACCTTCACCAAAACAAAAGCAGCAACAGCAGGAGGATCTCAAAGAAGTTTCACAGAAATGAGTGGGATGGTGGAGGGAAAATACCTGACTTGTCCTTTTCTCTTTCTGTACCAGGCTATTCCTAGAAGTGAGATCACACAAAACACTTTAACCATGGAACTCAGGACACCCTCTCAGTTTTCTCGAGTGAATTTAATTACAGTGGTAGTATTCAGGGTGATAATTCGCAATGTCACTGACAAATACTGTTAGAGCTCTGAAATATAAATAAAAAAACTCCAGCTCACTAAAATGTCAGTTATATGTGAGTCAATTCAAGATCATATAATTGTTTAATAAAAGCACACAAAACTCACATATCCACTCAGGAAAATAAGACGCTTTTAAAAATTCCTCGGTTTCCATTTTTTTCTGAAAGTCATTGTTTCTATTTATTTGACTGGCAAAATTTTCTTGCCAGTATTGGACTACTTTTGCTGAATTTTTCATTTTAAATGCAATTTTTTGACAAAATAATGTTGAGAGATTTCAGCCACCTCTAATAATCTGGGTTTATGTCTGTGATGGTGCTTATTTGCTCTAATTACACTTCCCTAGGCACTGTACACACTCAGAAATAAATCCTTTCCCAGTGTCTGCTTTACAGATTCTGTGCCCCCTCCCACTGATGATCGTCCCTGTGATGACCAAACAACCTACCCAGACTATCTAGCAGTCATCCAATGAGACCAGGTGATGAGAGAAGCAAAATACTCAAGCTGTGTCTTACCTTTCAGCTTCCAACAAGCAAAGAGAGTTCTTAGAGACTTTGAAAGAAGAGATGAAAAATATATCTAGAGAAAACTTGGTAGCAAGAATCCGTAGGATTTTTTTTTTTCTGAAGTAAAGAATGACTTTGTAAAACATAAAATGCATGGAGCCAACTCAGCCCTTTGGCAGAGAAGGATTAAAAACTTACTCAGGCTGGACCCAGCCTTACACAGAGAAAAAAGTGTAGGAAACCACACTGTGATAATCACAGTTGTCATAGAAGACTGGACCCAGATGACCTAAGCAGTAAAGCTGAAGTTAAAGTTTCAAGACTTACCAGTCCCCAAGGAGGCCAGACACCAATCCATATCAAAACTAAGGGATCCTGCATCAAACTGTTTAAGATACAGCTTGGTTTTACAACAACATCTGCTGCTGGAGAGGCCAGACAGGCCCAGAGCCTTTGTCATTTGTTGATGATCTTCTTCATCTCAATCTGTAAGAACAGGACATGGTTTTTGGTTTTACTGGTAATATATAGGTCAAACTGCTGGACAATGGAACTTGGAGGATTTATCTGCAAGGAGGTTTTGCCTCAAAGGAGACAGTAGCTGTCAACAACTTCGAAGACTACATTTGGATTGTGAGTAAACAGTCTGTATCTGGAGAAAAAAATAGGAAGCAAAAGTTGGGGGAGAATTACTCGTAGTTTTATTACTATTCTTCAGATACTTTTATTCAGAGGTGTTAGACAAAGCAGCATGTTCTAGCCTGCAGTATTATGAATAAACAAATCATTTTGATGAACTGAGCAATCTCTTTATAAGGTAGGGAAAACTGAAGGAAAATTGTCCCAACTGAAGGAAATGGCAGAATTAGGGAAATCTGATGCGAATTTTAGAAGCCTTCTAAATCCTGAGAGGACTTTCAGAGATTAAAAACAAATTGCCTTAGCATACAAATGCCCTTTATTAAATTCACATGACTGGAGGGAGGAAATCTGGGTTTTGATACCTGCATTCACCAAAAGAAATGTCTTAGAAAAGGCACAGCATCCAGATTTAAAGGAAACAAAGTAAACCCAACCATCCTATAGGTGTGAAATCCTCATGAGCTTGCCAAAAAAAAAAGATGCATTTTCTCTTGCATTTGTTTAGATGGCAGCAAATTCCCCAAGCATAGCTCGAAAATGTGAAATGGTTAAGAACTCCATTATCATTCATGCTTCAGCAACTTCATTATGTACACAGGCCCAGTCTTTTACAGGCTAAAAGAGCAATCCTGATCCATGCTGCATGCCATCTATAACGTAGCCTTGCTGAAATACCTATACCACTAACATCTGTCTTGTGCAATGTTAAAAGAAAAATAAAAAGGGAGGGGGGAAGATTCCCATGGATAAAGTGCACATGAGGATGACAAAAAATGAAAATACAGAAACCTATGACAGACAAATTTTATTAATGGCTCGACCATATGCATCCAGGGCATAATTAACTATTCACAGGTGAAATTAGCAGATAGGAGTGCCTGTCGTAAGCAAATTGAATAGACCCTGATTATATCAATAGTTTTCAACCAGTGTCCCCTGGTTATCAAGCTATCAAATAAATTTGTCCACTCTCTCCTTTTCTGGAAGGAGGGGGTTAGAAGGGAGGGAGAACTTTAATTATCCGGCCACGGTATATGGCAGGTCATTAATAAAACCTAGTTATCTGGCTGCAGGTTTTATAGTTTTGCTGTTATCTGTCGTTTATCTAAATAAACATTTGGAAAATGTCCTTAAAATTACTGGAGATACTTGGCCACTTCTCCACCAGATATTTGAAAATGAAACTTTGCTAGATTTTACTATACAATACATGGCGTCTCCTCAAAGACTCCCACCTTCTTTCTCCTACCACTATAATGGAAGTATAGAGTTTGGCTCTACATACATTGATGGATCTAACCAACCTGCAAATGCAGATAAGGGTAAAATCACTTGATGGGGTAGTTCTCCTTAATGTATATTTACTCAGCCTTTATGTTATGTATGCATTTTTTACTTTCGTGCCACATATATCAATGACAAATGTAAGAATTGAAAAGCCAGTAATAGCATAAAGGAACAGCTTTTCTTTTTCTTTTTTTTTTTTTTTTTGGTGCAATTGCCAGAGACAATATCTTTTCATTTGAATAAAGAATAGTGGCAAATTAGTATTTTGGGGCTCCTGGTCCTGATTCTGTTCCAAGTAAATCCAGTTTCTAAACTCCAACCAACTTCCATAACACAACCAAAATTTCTAGTAATAAAAGCCTTGCATTTAATCTACACCATATTTTTCAGCAATTAATATTATGATTCTTCTCAGAAAGGAATATGAATTTATTTTATATACATTTACAGAAGCTCAGTAAGGGTATGGCCTGTGTAAAAAATGTTTCATTTGAGAATAATTAATTTACAGATACACTTTCCTATCTGATAATTTTCAGTATTTTCTCCTCTAGCTACAGGATAAAATATATATTGTCTGATCTTTATTGTTTCTTATTTCCTTTCCCTACTGACCTTCAGAATTGTGAAAATTATAGCATTCCATTCATTAAGAAAGATCTTGGTTATCCAATAATATGAAAGGGAATATGTATTCCAGTAGATTTTTTTTTTCATATATGATCTTTCATAAGTCTAGAAACATTTTCTATGGTTTTTAAGTAAAAAAAAAAAAAAACCAAACTAAATTAAATCTCATGTTGGTGAAAGCCACTTCATTCCCATTTTCAAAACCTGGAAGCCTCAAGCACTTCTAGTGCAGGTTTCATTAGCAGAATTATTAATTCTGATGGGTAGTCTCCATGTGACCAGGAGCAAACTGACACAGGGCACACTATTGGAATAGGAAATTAAAGGAATGATGATGTACTGAAGTCCCTTTAGAAGTAAACTGGGGTTGCAGAAAACCCCTGCATTACTGTTCTATTAGAAGAGGGAAAAACATAGCGAGCCCTTGTTATGATTTTACATTTACAGCAGCATTACTATTCCTTTCAACACAATAAGATTACTTCTGATTTAAAGAGTAAAAACATTTACAAAAGAGTGAAAAATCCTGATAAATCTCTGTAGTAGCAGAAGCATGTGTTCATAGCAAGCCCTTGGTAGGAGCAGAAAAGGGGGTCTTCTTGGAGGAGTCATGCTCCTTTTTTGGAGGGGAACTTAGAAGAGGGTTTATATACTATTTCCGAATGGCATATGATGGTTCATATTTAACATCCAAAGTACAGCAAATATAAGTAATAGATGCATCAGAATTAATGTAGTTTCACTGAAGTCAAAGGAACTGTCAACTTGTTGAAGACGGCCCTTTGGGAGGATTTTTTTCATCTATGTAGTACAGTAATGCAGGAATTTGAAAAAACTAAATGACTGCCAAAAAAAAAAAAAGAAAGAGAAAACATCCACCAGTAAAGTAATAATGAGTTATTTACAATGACGTCTAAAGAGTAAGTTTCTGGTAAGATGTAGAAATCTGGGAATTCTTTGTTGCCTGATATCAGTAAATCACATAGATTTACTTTTTGAAAGATGTCAATCTGAAGCACATTTTAAAACAGCGATTATATAGGGGAATTCAGCCTTATGTCAGTTTTACTAATTCCATCTTGGCATTACTTTTATATCTTCTGTATTAACTGGATATTGTAAGCAAAGATTTTCTTCCTTTGCAATTACAGTTGCTCCATTTTCCATACATTGGACTTTGGTGGTGGTATAATTAAAAAATGGTGCTTTGCACAGACAATATTGCACATGGTGAAAAATGGTACCTATTTCCACACTTCACAGATCCAGCTGCTAAGAGCATTAAAAATTACTTAAAACACAAATTTATTGCATTGTGATTACAATAGATTGTGTTGTTATATATTAATTGAATTGTAAATTGCCGTTTTAAATTAAAACACAGCTTATTAGGAACGGCAAGAGAATATAAGGGGTGAAGTAATGTTTCATGTAATTGCCAAAATAAAAAAATCTGAAGAGAGAGAGGGAAAATGTAGGTTCCGGACAACTACCTTTGGTGAAAAATTGCCCTGGAGCTATTGATGGACTGTGTGATTCAGTTTCTTCAGTGAATACAGTCTTCAGTCTCAGAACTTAAGAAACTTTTTGCAGCAAAATAACATTAGCAGTAATAATAAGCCTGGAGATGAAATATCTGCAGATAAAACACCATTTTAAAAAACATGTTATTTTTCCATATAAGTTCTATCTCTATAAAAAACAACTGCAGTTACAATTACATGGGCAGTTAGGAAAGTCTTAGGGAAGTGGGGGAAAATATCAGCAGATGCAAAAAAGAAAAAAAAAAAGAGTTTTAGGATGATACATGTGGTATACAAGAAGAGGATGACAAAGAAGAGCATCCAAAGAGGAGCAGTGAAGCTGGTGAAGGGTCTGGAGCACAAGTCTCATGAAGAATGGCTGAGAGAACTGGGGTTGTTTAATCTGGGGAAGGCTCAGGGGGGACCTTATCACTCTCTACAACTGCCTGAAAGGAGGATGGAGTGAGGTGCGGGTTGGTCTCTTCTCCCAAGTAACAAATGATAGGACAAGAGGTAGTGGCCTCAAATTGCAACAAAGGAACAACAGTTTACAGATTAGTTTTACAGATTAACCCTTGTTCTGTCACTATAGGAAGTGTCTTCTGCTTAGCTGTCAATGAGCAGGGCATGGATGCCCTGGTGCTTGAAAAGCCTACCATTCTCTTTATCTGTGGGTGGTGCTTGGCAGGAAGCCACAAGTTATTCCATTTTAGCACAGAAATACGGACCCAGATGGCTCTTTACCACTGAACAGCACTCCTTAAGACCAGGGTGGGATATTTATTGTTGAAGGGGTTTCATGACACCCAGTTAATGAAGTAGACCTGGTTTACAATATCTTTTCACCCTGAAGTGGACTCTCCTGGACTTCAAAAAGGTTATCACTCCATTCAATTTACCATGTTATAATTTCAGCCAATCTCCTGCCAGTCAGTAACTTTTGGAAGACAGAATTAAAGTGATTCATCCAGTGATGGACTTTGTTCTCCAGTCCTGTTTAAACGTATTGCTCAGGATTCTTCCCCTGGGACTTTTACGTGAGCCTTTGAAGACTTTCTCTCTGGGCTACCTTTCCATGAAGATGGCTTTTTGAGAGAGCTGGACTGAGATGCAGGACTGCAGGAAAAATCCTTTCTATCCAATCCTCTCACTAACTCTGTACATCTTATTTTTTTCCCCAGAGCTGCTGCTGAGTTTCTATTATGGCAAGTGGTCATTGTCCTGTGTTTCACAGTGTCACACACTGCATGTGGAAAAAGTCTCTTTCCACTGTCCCAAGAAACACCCATTTATACAACCTCCCATTTCTTATTCATCATTAGCTGAAACTTCCTAGAGCCCCACATTCTCTGCATGAGAGGAGTCTAGCCGGATTTCTGTCTCAGCATATGCAAAGACACCTGACAATGTGGGTTCATTCTGTCTGAGCTCAGCCTTCTTTAGGGAGATCACAAAGAACAGCTCAACATCAGATGTGTCTAAGGAGGTACTTGCAAAACTAGTCATTCATACATGTTTCAAGCATTAAACTTTCACAAGGGTGTCTAGTTTTGGTGCTGTATTTGATCAATCAAGCTGTTGTTCACCTGAAGACTTTAAAATCCAGTTACAGATAAAAGAGGCATTTATAAAATGAATGTGCATCTGTTGAAAACTAAACTAAAAAAAACCAAACAACCTCCCCCCCCAAAAAAAAACCCAAACAAATAAACCAAAATCAAAATCTTAAAATAAAAGCTAGCTTTAAAAAGAAAGTGATGTTGAAATGTGGTTGTCCTTAACAGATATTCATCACCTACCTTCCTTCCCTCTCCCTCAGAGTCCTTGTATGTTAATGGGAGTTGTGTTTTTATAGTCTATGTATGAGTCTGCTTAAGCACAGGAAAGATTTGAACCTTGATCCCTTATATTTTGGGTGCCGTAAGATATCTATAATCTAAATCTAAAGAAGGAAAACAGCCCCTTATTGACAGTGCAAAGCAGATGGAAACCCATATCCTGAGCAGTTGGCACCTACTGCTGCAGAAGGAAGATGAGTAGAAGGAATCAATACGCATGTCTGGTTCCAAACTTTTTTCACATTCTGCTGACATTTTTACATTTTTTCACTTTTTAGTATATGGTAAATATTGGAGATTCTACTCAAGGCTGAGGATATCAACAGTTCTTTTAAGAAGAGATTGTGTATGCAATAAAATCTAGTGACATTAATGCATCATGCAACATAGGAGGCATTTGTGTTTATAATGGGTTTTTTAACATTATCTCCTAATCTTTTGAAAGTTAGTTTGCCCCATCTTTCCCCAATCAATATAAATGAGTATAAAGAGCAAGCCAACTCATTCTTTTCGTTCTTTTTATTCTTGTTCTCTATTACATTGTGGTTTTGTAACTGGAACATAGGATATGCTTAAAAGATGCTGTATCACAGACATTATAATATTACAGACATTATAAATAGATTCATATTTTAAGTTTCTGGAGCTCTTTCACCAGTATGTATATCAGCACTGTAACCACATGAATGTACAGAATGATGGATTTTGAGAACTGAACTATTTTTAAGGATAACACAAGTATTGTCATAACGCGGCTTTGTAACTTTAGGGGTCTTATATCTGATCGTAGTACTAAAACCAGGATTCACAGAATTATGATATGATCAGGGAAATTAAAAAAAAAAAAAGATAATTTGCCAAACAAAATCTTTTCAATACAGACTGAAATACGAATGCTTTATATAAGGCCCTGGTGAGACTCTCCATAAATCATTATATGCATTTCTTGCCACTCATTGCAAAAAAAAAAAAAAAAGAAAAATAAAAGAAATAGGTGCAAAAAGGATCAAGAAAGGCGGCTAGATGAGCAGACAGCCTTGAGTACAAGAGGAAACATAGAAGACATTGGCTTGTTTAGCCTAGAAAAAGGAAAGGTAAGAGGAGTTCAGACTGTACGGTATGAATCCAGCAGGTGGCTGTATGCCACAGAAGGAAAGGAACTATTTAAGAAAAAGATAATGTTAGCAGAGAACAGATTTGTATAAAACAGCCATGAATAAAATTAGACTGGAAATTAGAAAAAGTACCAGAGAACATAAGTACCAGAGAACATAAGTACCAGAGAAGAGAGGTTCTGGAACGGACTTCTAATAGTAGCTGTGGAGGGCAAAGCACCAAGGTAATGTTAAACCGGAGTCCAAAGTAAGTGTTAATAAAGGTATTTGCTGTAGTTGCCTGCAGCACGGAGGACTCTTTCAGTGACCATCAGTTTTCTGCCAGCTTTTCGTCTGATGTGACTAGATCATTTGCTGAAAGGTCAAAGAGGAAATCTGTGTAGGTATTTGGGCTCCTAGATTGAAGGTCAGCACTGCAAACGTTTGATTTTCCTTTGTATTCAATTATGGGTTTAATTTTAATGATTCACCTTGCGGAGGCTGTAGATAGATACAAAATCTTCTCTTCTAGGAGAGATGGAAAAAAAGGTTATTGTTTCCAGCCTTTCTGGCTGCAGAAAAAGTTAGAAATCTAAGTGTATCTTAAAAGCTTAATAAAACAGGGGCACATAAAACACCTGATACTTTTAGCTAATCTAATAATTTAGGTTTATAAATAAGCTCTCATTCTCATTCAATGCTTCCTTCCCTGAACCATTACTTTCCTCAGTACTTCTTAGCATCCTATGAACTTCTTTTCTCCCCAACCCAAAACTCTGTGCACCACTCATACTGTGGCCCCAAGCTGCCTTGTTTCATCCCCTCCAAATGGAACGCTTGAGATCCAGACTTATTTTGCTTGTAGGTGTGTCACCTGTATCACCATGTGCATCCTCTCAGATAGTTCTTTGGCAGTTTAAACCAAAGACAAAAAAAAGGCTTTAAAACCAGTCTGTGAGGAAGTGTTGTCAATCATCCCTTCCTATTTTGTCACTCATTAGGGAAGGGTATGATGCCACTTCCACCAGCATCCATCTGGCAGCCCTGCCTCTTATCAATGGGCACCACACTGCAAAGAGCCGAGTGCCCCTGGAAGCCACCAGCCTTGTGGCTGCACTGAGCAAGGTGGTGATGTTTCCAGTTGGTTTGCAGGATTGGCCAGCTTTCAGCCAAGCTCCTGAGATCTGGCTGTTAATGAAGTCAAAATCAGTGGACCCACAGTCACTTACCTTAGACAGGCGGCTTCTTGACAACGTATCACGTGCTTTTTAAGAAGGGGGCTTTTACTGCAGTTCTTCAACCATATGAATCTTCTCAGGTTAAAATGGTTTCTAACCAATGGTGAAGTGAAATTTGAAATAAGCCACATCAGCATATGCGTGTCAACTGCTTTTCCCCATAGCATCCACCACATGCCGCATTCTTGAGCAGACACTCAGTGACACTTTTTGCACTATATCAAATCTTCTACAGCTATGTGGTCTCGCTAATTTGAAATTTATCTTGGGATAATGGTCACAGTTCAGGATATAATATGTCAAATATTGCCTACATGAGTAGCAGAACCCCACCATGTGTCTTGCTAGCTACAGTGATTGCTCTCAGCTATATTTTTCACCCAGTGCTCTCACACCACAGATAATAGTCCTTCTACAGTTTCAGCACAGCAGCCACAGGTGGAGCTGTGCTATGGCTTGCAATTAATCTGTGGTACAACTTACAGCTCCATGGTAAATTCTTCAACAGTCACTCTTGGCATTCTGAGAAAATTTCTATCATAAGTAATGCTTCAGGAGATCAAGTATTTAACAGACTTCCATCAATTCCATTTTATTTGTTTCTTTATTCACCTAGTTTAAAACACAATCTCATCCCTCAAATACAGACAAGTGTCAGTAGGTTCCTCCCTCAGTGTGCTCAGGCAGCTACTGCAAACCTTTGCAGTTCAAACAGGAGTCTTGCCAGTTGTTCTCCAGGTTTCATCATCTCTTGCCCATCCCATGATCCCCATGTCATGTTGTCATCCTCTTAAAAAACATTTAAATAAATCTTATCTGCCTAGGTCTATCTGTGAAAGTAGAATTCATTCATTTCTGAGCTACAGGGAGAAGATGGTGAAAAAATTACTTTAATGGAAAAGGAATAGGTAAAAATAGAAATAGCAGCATTGTTACATATGCAGGTTTTCAGGACAAATATAAAGTTTTCTGTCACTCCAGAGTGGGAAAAAGTCTGAGCTATCCTCTATTTGTAATTAATACTCCAGAACTCATTAAAGGTATAGCAGTATCACTCATGAGCCGGGACAGCTTGTGTGGGTTTTAGTTCTTTCCCATGAAAATCAAGCTTCTGTGATATGCCTGTCCATCAAGTCATCCCTCAGGCCACAGAAAATGTGATCATAAGATCCATTCAGCCAAAACTGACACTTGAGAAAGTGGCCCATGTGCCTCTTTTCTGCTTCCCTAGCCTCCATCCTCAGGATCACCACCACTGTCTTCCCAGGGACATTTCACAGGACCACAAGTACAGGGAAAGATATGACTGGGCTCTGCCCCTTGCCACAGTCCATGAAGAGGTTCACTGTGTTCAAGAGTGGGCTGCAGAGGCTGGATCGGGGATGGTTCTCAACAGGGCTTTTCAACCAGTGAGTATATTTAGAGCTGTAAAAGGTCAGTTAATTAGCTATAATTTTCTTCCAGAGACATTTACTGTAACTAATTCTGCAAGGCAGATGAACATTTCCCCTTCTTGCCACATTTAAGCACACATTGAAATGTGGTGGAGAGGAAATTCAGAAGAAAACACACAAAAAGGAATGCCTGCTAGCATCAAACACTTTTTTCGTCTTCAGTAGTACTGGAGCTGCAGGGTTGAGATGAAAGTGGGTACCAGCTGTGGTGGGAAGGGAGGGAAGGGACAGTGTTCTGCATCACCCTGCTCAGAACTGCTGAAGCAGGCTCCTTCTCCAGGGGTACAAGACTGCCAAAGGATCTGCCCTTTCCGAGGAGGATTGATCATGATGGCAAGTGTCTTGGCAAAGCATTAAGGATTGTATAGAGATGCAGGCAGGGGAAAATCTTTCTCAGCCCCTTTCTTTTTCTCATCCTGATTTTGCATGTCTTGCTCAATATTCTGTGGGCACATGGTGTTTCAGCTGATGAGCTACATACTAAAGCTATGATGAAGACCCATCGCACCTTTAGTATGTAGCTAAAGCTAACAGACCCAAAGACCATTAACTTTGTTCTGCTGTCCACATTTTTTCTATGTGTACTGCCTATTTGGTGAGGCAGGATCTATTCCACTGTAGTCATCTTTCCAATATTTTCATTCATTGGTGCTATCTGATGGATACTTTTCTGAACTGACGTGTACCTGAACAGATAAAATTATTCAATTTCATTAAATCATTTCATGAGAAAGTATCCTCTTGATTTGCATGTAATGCAGATCAGTCTCATTACAGCTTAATGAGTAAGCATGATAATACTGCAAGAGAAATTGGCCATATATTATTGGCCATATATATATACCCAGGAGAGAGGTAAAGACCATCCAGTCTTTCTAACTGGAGCATCATGTTACTTATCAGCATGTTCCCATCCTGTGCTATGAGTTCCTTCTTTATCAAGTACTCATATTTTTTCTGCAAATCAACAAATGCCAAGTAAGCAAAAAAAAAGCCCTGATGATCTAAGAAAATATGCGTTCCTTGAGCAAAGTATAACAGTGTCCTTGATACTTGTATGGTGTCATTTCTACCTGAGCAGCCAACTCTGGTTAAAATATTCATATTCACAAATCAGTTCACTAATCTTTCTACTGTGTTTCTGAATTCAAGTTTTGTCTTCTACAATCCCCTACAGCAATGCATTCTAAAATTTAATTATGTGTTATTAAAGAAACTTTCCTTTGCTTTAAATTCTTCCTGATAACTTGGTTTGGTTGTCACCAGGTTCTCTGAATATGATAAAACCATAATTTTTCCCCACTATGCTTTATTATATCTTCCGCTTGTCCAAGCTGAGGATTCCTAGTTTATTTTTGCCTCCCTTCATGTGAAAGCTGTTCTAAGCCATTGATTCCCCTTGTCATGTGTCATGTTGTCATTTCTGGGTCCCCTGGATCAGCCCCAGTAGGATTCTGTTGCCACCTTCCCACACTTAGGGACCTGTGCTCTTGGGAGCAAGAGGCAGGTGATATACTCATCTCATATAATGACAGTGAACAGCTTTCTTCTCCATCCATAATCCCAGAGGATTCTAACAGCAACTTTAAAAAGTACCCACAGATTCAGCAAGTCTGGAGCACATGGTTTCCAGGAGTTGTGCAAAGTGGAACTAGGGAATCCCCCTGGATTCCTTAGCATTCTCAGCAGCAGCTGGAATGCAGCTTCCTCCCGGTTCTCAGCATTCCTAGTATTGTGCTGCTGCTTAAAAATGGAAATCCAGATAGATCAGTTAACAGACCTGCAAGTCTGACCTTATTGCAGGGAAAACAAAGAACTGATTTAAATGGCCCTTTGATAAAGATTTTTAAATGAGTGCTGCTCTGGATAAATTTACTTCAGCAAAAAAAAAGGTGCCCTTCTTGCATCTCCTTGTTGAAAATCTTTAAACGTTAGCTGTTGCTATGTGCTATCTTTGTGAGTTCTGTTAGATCATGATAGATGAGTTAAGAGAGTCATTTAAAACTGTGTTGTTTGATAAAGCTGTTAACATCCCATTCTAGGTATCCTCTATGTAGAACTCATAGAAGAATGAGGAGTCAGCAGTGGAATCTGAGCACAGCCCCTAATATTCAGTGGTGCTTGGGACATGGCTTTCGTTTGGAATCCTCTCGCACATGAAAAGTTGTCTGGGGAGTTCCAGTCTACAGAAAACCATTTTTGGTAGGAGGATAGCAAGGAGCCTTCAACAATCAGAGTTCCTGGCAAGGCATCGCTCAGCAGTTTGATACGTGCAGAGCTGACTACAACCTCCTGATCTCCAGGCTCAGTGTGTGCTCGGCATCCCTCAGTTGCCACAGCTTTAGCAGCTGCAGTGTTCACACAAGGTAACTCACTACCCAGTGGTTAAGCCCAGTGGCAGATACTAATAGCAGCAGCCTCTTTCCATTTCTCAAGTCCATTTTAAATTAATAAGAATGTTCCCCTTCTGTTTTTCATCCACAAAGAGACCCCCTTCGCATATTAATTTAATGTTAAATTGATGGATTAAATTATACCAAGCTCAAAATCAATTCTGCACATATTCATTAGAACGGACTAAATCCCTTAGTAAGGATAAAGCACAGAAAATGCATTTAGAGACACTGATAAGTCCAGGTCCATTATATGTCATTTTAGACAAAGAGCAAAAAAAAAGCCCCTTTGGAGACGCTCTATCAGCTATTAAACAGAGACATTGCATGCACAGGGAGATTGATGATTAGCATTTCCATTCTCAGAATGGCTCTCCCTGGGCTGATGATAACAAGTAAATGCCTCTTCGTGTCTTTGTCACAGTTCGGAGAAGCAGATGCCTAGACTAAGCTTTTTCTTTTGTCTTTCCTCTTGTGCAATCAGTTAACAAGTGCAAAAGCACAACGGTTTCCACTATTTGCTGGAATTCTTTGATCTTTGATAGGATCAAGTGGCAATTTTACCTTTTTTCCTTTTTTCCTGTACTGACCATTTCATTTCTGTAAGCCTCCCTGATTATAAGCTCATTACATTACTCACTAGCACAGGAGGTCTCTCATTTGATAAGGTGGGACAGACCATCTTTCACATGGCTGCTAGCCAGGAGAACCTTTTCAATATACAGATACCCAAGCCCAAGCCCCACACCTCTCTTCAGCTTTCAGCATTCCAGCACTCAGCTTTGAACCTAAATCCAGGTTTCATTGACAGGTCCCATTTTTAAAAATGAAGTCTCTAAACCTGAATTCTCTAGAACTAGGTATTTCAGAAACTTTTATACATCTACATTTGCACCTTAAGGTCTGTTACCTAATTCAGTTTCACCAAGGTTGGGATTTTTCTTGAGAAAAATGGCTCATCCTGCAGACAGTGACTACCATGAAAGAAATGCTGTCCTTTTGATGAACTTTAGGCTTATTTGAGGAAAACCCCTTCACTTTCCAGGCGCCTGTCTTCTGGACAGTAGCTGTTATTTAGGCTGCTGAGGAAGCAGGAGGGGCTATCCTGCCTTTCTTCTGCTTGGCAACTACAAGTGCTCTCTGAGAGTCAATCAAAAGGAAGAGGAGGAGCAGCACCCCAATGTTCATTAGTGTCCTAAGTTGTGCATTTCCCAGATACAGCCCCTACAGACTGCCCTGCCTTCGACTGAACTGTGGAGGTGGAGAACAGAGCCATGTTAGAGCAGATCTGTTTGTTAGGCACAAGTAAATCTCAAAAGTAGGAAGGACTATCTCCTATGCACAAAAGAGGACAGGGAAAGAAGGGAAAATAATAGCAAGAGGTAACCAAAGATGATTTTTGAAGGGCTTTTATGTCTTTGTGGGGTTTTTTTATTTTAAACTCAGATTCACAACAATATGAGAAATATGAGATGAGCAATACTTTACCTCTAGTCGAACTCATTACTTTAGTCCCTGCAGCCCCTCCACAACAGAAGGCTGAAGATCATGATCATAGTGTAACCTATGTTCTATGATGTCAATTATTTTTAGTTTAACCTGAAATGACTTCTAGTACAAAGGGGAAAAAAGGAGACTGGCACAGGGATGGTAAATGCCCCATCCCTGGCAGTGTTCAAGGCCAGGCTGGGCAGAGCCTTGGGCCACATGGTCTAGCGTGAGGTGTTCCCGCTCATGGCAGAGGGGTTGGAACTAGATGATACTAAGGTCCTTACCAATCCTAACCATTCTATGATTGCATGATTTTTTTTAGCATGATGTTTTAAATTCAAGTAAGGAAAGGCACAACAATTTTTTGACTAATGGGCTACTTTTTGGAAAATTGTGTGGTATGCCCAGGATTAAACAGTATGTGATATGAAATATCAAAATACCAACTCAGTTTTATGCCTAATCCCTGCTGTGGGGAGTGAAATTGTGACAGATGGTTGCTGTACTCATTACCCTTTTCTTCACAATGAGTAATGATTTACCATTAAGACCCACTAAAAAGAATGTATCTATTCATGTAACAAGGTTTATGCAATGTAACCAAAGAATCTGGTCTTTATTTTGCCAAGAGCCGTATATTTCAAATCCATAAAATTGAGCTAATAGTATTCATTTACCTATACGCCCAAGGCTGCAGGCAACTTGACTCCAATATATTTTTACCTGTGGTAAACGTAATTGCCTGTCTTTTACGTAGGAAGAACTAACATGTTAAGTATGGTCTTAGGCAATGAGGCTCTCCCTTCTAGGCCTAGCTCTAATGTTAATTTGCTATGAAATAAGATGGAAGTCTCTAAACTTGACCTCAGTGAAAGAATAAGGTGAACTTCTCCCATAACTAAAAACGACTGGGAAATTCTAGCTATAAATACTATTTATGACAAAGGTGGGAAGAGTAACCTTAGTTCCATAAATAATTCAATAGACCATGGGGTTTCATGGCATGTTTGGTCTTACTGAATTGAAATGTTAATGGAGAAAAAAAGCATTCTGATTTTTTCTATTGAGAAAAACTCATCATTTCTAATACGTAAAGCATATTTTGTTCTTTCCAAGCTTTTATTTTGAGAGTTGGCAAAACTAATCCACACATAATGCACAGTGTCACCATGATATTTAATACTTCTATTGATTATTTGTATCAAATGAAATATAGTGGGAAAACGATTACTTTTGCTAAAGGGTTAAATTTTGTTTTTCAAGAAATACATACTCATGGTTTCATGCCTTGTTATAAATATTTCAGTGTTTATTCTGAGTAAATATAATCTTTTTCTAGACATACAGACTTTGTTGCTACACTGTAAGGGCTGTTAATCACTTGGAACTTGGCTTGGTTAAACAATTGCTGCTAAAACGGTTTGAGTTGAACAACCAATTTTCTTTCAAGAAACAAACTGGAAGCAGACACATCAAACCTTAAGTAGTGTGTTTCATTGGAAACTTCAACACCTGAGGACTGGAGAAAGAACTACGGGAGGGTTGTTCTCTGACCCTCAAAAAAGAAATATATTGTTCTGAAATGTTACTGCTGCATTTCACAGGCCTAGTAATTTGGTGTCATGCTCCTATTTTCCTCTTTCTTATACACTAGCTCCTGTGATCCATTGTGGCAGACACAGAGCTGCCTACTATTTGCCTCCTGCATGAAAGTGATGCCACTGTAGAGAGCAGGGTACAAATGCGTGCAAGCAAACCTCAGATGCGAAGTAACTGAAAAGGCAGGAAATACTCAATGTACAGCAGCCATCAAGCAATACCTCAGAAGTGAATTTTCATGGGCTTTTTCTGAGTTCCGGTGAAAAGAGGGGAAAGATGAAGAAGACAGAAGGGACTGAAAAGAGAGGAGAGAAAGAGAAGGGAAGGGAAAGGAAGGGAAGGGATAGGCTTTTCCTGCTTTACTTTCCCACAAAATATTACTTAGTGTTAGGATTATTAATAAGTACCTTGTTCTGGGTTTGATGATAAATCACAAAAACAATAAAGAAACACCCCCCTGCTCCTGCAGACTTTGCGCTTAAAGAGAATGGGTTAGTCTACTTACTTAGGTGCATGGGAAAAGAATGACCAGCTGTTTCTTCTGAAAGGAATACATTGTAGATTTTCAATTTCAGGATTCATATAGATATTCAATATGTATGAAGGAATGTATCTTCTGATTTTCTATTTGAAAATGATACATTCTGGCTCGATTCATGAGTGCCTTTGGATGTTGAGTGCTGCAGCATTTAGCTGGAGGCAGTTTTTCCTAGTGAAGCTCACAGCTGTGAATTAGGCAGAAGCAGGTTCTTTATAGAAAACACAGCAAGACTAAAGTGTCTGGGAATGGGATTTGCAGAAACCAGCATGACGAACAAGAAGCTAGAGAAGCTGAGGAAGGAAATGCTAATAGGAAGGCTGTGGGTTTAAGTCCTATCCCTCACAGGATTCTTGATGTTTGTCTCCATTTGGTGTTCATAAACATGGCCTTTCTCCTGGCCTTAGGCATTGAGGCTTTCTTCCAAGCATTGGGAATAGTGTAGTAACTTCTTTCCCAACAAACCAAGAAGTGGCAGGGCTAATACTGCATCATCTTTTTTCTGCTTGCTTTCCTCTGCCTCTTTCACTCCGTAGTTAGATCATTTTCCATGATCAGTGCAAGCCAGATTCAAGCCTCTCTGCACAGGGACATGCCTGAGCCCAGATTTCTTGCTTTATATGAGCCAAACTAGCACATAATATGAGCAGAGGATGTCTCACCTGTAAATCTTGGTGGGACCCTGAGCTACACACTAAGCAATTTGGCAGTTCCATGGCTTTGTTAGTTGTGTACAGTGCTCATGAAATTTCTGACAATAATAGGATCTGCTATTCAGCCTGAGCAAGTAATGTGATTTAACCCATCCGTTTTTCATTCTGAGATGAATTAATTCCAATTATCTTTCACCTACCTAAAGCCAAGAGTAAACATGAATGGTTACAGATATTTGGCTAAATGTTAATCTGATCATGTTTTAAAACAATAAGTCTCCGATCACTTGTTAACGAAAGCAGTGGTTTTTCTTGTTTTCATGTTGTGGATTGGAGGATAATAGTAGGCTTCCCACATTCAGTGGTCAAACATGATATCAATAAAATTCTGACTCTTTCTTACATATATACCTTGTACAAGACAGAGTAATACTTTTATGTATTTGAGGGGTTTTAATAAAAAGTTCTGCATTAACACTACTGAGGCAACTGTATTTTCATCCTCTGTTGAAATGGACACTTCTACTTTTATTTTTTAATGTAAAAACAGCACCTGAATCTTTCAATTACTTCTGAACAATTTATCACTGAAAGAAATAAGCATTTCTCTTATAAGTATTCTTCTATTTAAGTTGTGATTTTCCTGCAAGTTTGTCATGTAATAGTAGTTGTTTTGAATGGCAATTTATTGATCAACACATGTTCAGAAATGCCTTAGGCACATGGTTATGTTGAGACACTGCCAGGAGTTCAAATGGAATCAGCAGGACTGCTTGCAATGAGTAGAGCTCTGCAAAACTGCTGTCCTAGGTGTGATTTGCAAATGCTTGTCTTCTTCTGCTTTGGTCTTAATTTTTTCCTCTTATAATTTATCTAATAATCTGCATGATAAATTGGTCCCATTTCACCAGTTATATGCAAACCTGCCCTTGCATTAGAACTTGCTATGAGCCATTCACAAATAAGAGCTGAAGAACTTGGCCCAGCACATATAATTTTTACGGTAGCATTAAACAAGCTTCTAAAGAATAAGTCTGAGTATCAAATTACTTGGCATGTCATCTAAATCAGGATATCGGAACAAAGCAATAAGCTGCTGCTTTTGAAAACATTAGGCTAACTAAAAATCCTACAGTCTCATGTAAACATTTTGTTCTACTAGGAAAATGTTCAGAAAGGGCCCTATGTACACTAATACAATTAGGACTGGGATCTGTTGCGATTATCAGTGAATCCTATTGCAATGTTAGCTCATTTTGTCTTTTGAAGTGTCCATTACAGCTGTTACCCTTACCCAAAAATCCCAGTCATGGCTCAGAGCCGGAAAATTCTAACAGGAAATTTTTTCACCGATATTTTGTTTTTACATAGGATTTTTCCAAGTTTTATAAGTAACTTGTTTCTGCAAGCAGTGGTAGAGGCAATATTTTTGCAGGCACATGAGTGCTGAACTCCTTTCCTTACGATAGATATATTGCCCCCACTACATAGCCTTTGATATCCTCATTATTTTTGCTAGTAATATGGTCACCTCTGAGGACAAAGAGAGCATTTCCAGTTCCTGCTCCAGATATTAGACATGCTATTTATGCAATGCACATGTAAATTAGAAACTTAATTCAGTTATTGTGGCACAAATTAGAACCCAGGTCTCTTTCCGCAAGAATGCCATAACCATTCCTCTCCAGAGTCCTCTCCAGAGTTGTGTCTCTCCTTCTGGCTCAGTTAGCTCCTGAACAAAGTCATAGAATCATAGACCAGTCCACATTGTAAAGGATCTCAAAAGATCATCTGGTCCAACCTTTATGGGAAAGGGAACCTAGATAAGATTATCTAGCACCCTGCCCAATTGCATCTTGAAAACCTCCAGCAATGGGGACTCTACCAAGTCCTACTACTGAAGTCAAGTCACTTCAACAGGAAACAATTAACAGCAGAGAGCTGATAGGAGGAGAGAGAGAGTTAAATTCATGCAGGAAGAAATAAGGTGCCTCCTGAGCTTGGGGATGAAAGTGGATGCAGCTGTACCTCCCCTTCCAGTAATGCTCTCAAAGAAAGAGGTTATCCAACCTGATGGACAATATCTGCTTTACTTTTCTTGTTCTCAGGTTTTGGATTTTATGTACTTATAAGAGCAGAGTCCCACTTGCCCTTGCCTATAGCACTTTCTGGCGGGAGAAGCTTTCACGTGGTAGGATGTACAGAGAAAGAGGAAGGAGGAACTGACAAATAAGCTGGAGGTTGCCAGTGCAGCAGGGGCTGAGGGGCTGCTGAAAGAAGCAGGATGCCAGCCAGCCATGTCCCAGGGACAGCACAACTTTTCTAGGGAATGGAAGGACCTGCTTCGGATTTGTAGCAATTCAGAAAGCTACCAACTTGGCTGAAACCAAGACTGGAAGTAGACACTGCTGCTGCAAGGACAGAGTGGAAGGACTTTCTTACCCTTGTGTTTCTGCTCTGCTGTAAGTGGAGAGTAAAGAAGAGCTCCCCAGACTTGGTAGCTAAATTTCATTTCCTTCCTCATGTAACAACTCCATAACACCTTGAGTCATTGAGGGTTTTAAACATTTCCTGTCACTATTCTATTTCTTTGGCTATTACACAGACCTTTGGTGAGTGCCTGAGTACTTAGACTGTAAAAGGAATAGGGTTTAGGATGGTTAGAAACTACATTAGAAATAAGCATTAAATCATCTCCATCTGTGCTGATTTCGGAAGCACAATTTATTAATTTTCTGCTGTGTTTCTTTGCTAATTTCTATGCATGTGATTAATATGAATCTTAAAAACAGGTTAAATCCCAGCTTATATTAAAGCATGCACTATTTCTGACATTGTGTTTGGTTTCAGATCTGTGATTTTTATCTTCAGCAGCTCATGTGCATTCATTGGCCTTCTCTCTCAAGTCCATTTCTGACTGATGCAGCTACAAATTCCAAAAGCAGGATAACCGTCAATTGATTCTGACAGTTCATTTCCTGATTCAATCCTGACTATAATCACACTGATTTGATGCATCACTTGTTGGCAGGAACATGATTCAGTATTCAATCATAATGCAGTAATTTGATGAAAAGTTCTCCATACAGTAAAATATAATTGTAGTACAATGTATTTAACTGCCCATTGCTGTTGCAAGCATATGTTGTCTTAGGAGTTCTCCTAGGAAACCTACTTAGTCAGACATACTAAATGATAATAACTGCTGCTAAATCAGGACAGAGTTAACATCGTTGTCACTTAATGTGGACTAATTTAACCAGGGCTAATGCATGTAAAAAATAATTAACCAGAGGTTCAAAATGCATAAACTGTGTGCTTTAGCCTTTACAACAGAAGCAGCTAAGACAAATCCTGAGAAGTTCACTCATTGTCCAATAGTCCTAGTGAAGAGTAAAGGATTTCTGAGTTCCATTATTCAGGAACAGCTTGACTGTATAAGCATCAGTCAAAAACATTTTGTTCATCTCTGGAATGGCAACATTCATGAGGTGCTGTACCATTCTTTACTTGCATAGACAAACTCCTTGCCTTGTATTTTCAGTGTCTGTGAATATTTACTTGGAAGACACTTTATGAGAAACCATTGTGAAAAAATAGTGCTCTGGGATGTTGGTTACAAAGATATGGAGTATCTGAGAGTGTGAAAGTGGCAAGCATTATTTACACAATCATATATAGTCTGTGCAATAACAATATGTTTAGCAGTGCAGTGTCAACGTCTATGCAGTCCGTGATGAACATTTTGATGTTTTCTGTTTTTGAAGTTTTCAATTTGTGGTAACTCATTTTTCCAGCATACAAAGATAAAACAGGGCTAGATAGATGAGCAAAGCTGGCTTATGTCTCACGAATGTTGGTATTGCATGAAGAAGGTTTTGCAAACTAATCCTCTCTTCACCGGTTTATGGGGCTGTGCATTCAGCTGGAGCATCCTATCTACTTGGCACCAGTGTAAGATCAAGCCTCATCTATTTTATTTAGGAAAAAAATTATGAAGTGAATTAACTTAATAAATGTTGAAGAGACTAGAATAAGATGTATCATAGATTGAAAAGGCAGAACTAATGAGGTTTGACAGCTTAACTTTCCTGGAATTTGCCTAGGGTATCCCCTCAAGAAGTAGAGGATTTCAAAATCAACATCCTTGAGTGAGCTTTTGCATAAGCTTTACCTTTCTTCTCCTAAGTGTTATGGGGGAGAAAAAGTTAAGTGTCTGTAAAAGCAAATAAAGAGAAATTTTAAGGGCAGATGAAGAGATCCAACAGCACATTCCCAGAGGAAATGTGAAAGGAGAGCACAAATGCATCTTTCTGTAGGCAACTTAAAATGAAATTTTGTCTGGTTTAAGTAGCAGTGGGTACAGTTGGTATTCATATGAGTAGTGTGGTGCCAGCTTGTCTATAGCTATCAGTATATATATATCACAGTAAGCGTGAATGTGACAGTCAGGGAGTGTCCCATGGTAGAAAGAAACCTAAGCCAGCCTGAAACTACTTAGCTTAGTACCAGTAGCCACCTATCATGGCAGAACAGACAAAAATGGGGACGGCAAAAAACATGACAGGAAGGGAAAATTACCCTGAGATCAGAAATTACCACCCAAATTAACATTTAATAGAAAATTAAAAGGAAATAATTTCTGCTCTTCAGGAGAACTGAGCGATTCAAGGTATTTGTTGGCCTCAAGCTTCTGTGGACCCTAACAGCTGATAAACGGCTTGGTCCTGTCCACCAGCCATCAGCAGATTGATCTTGCTGAGAATTCCTACATGAAAAATACATGAAGATATTTACAGAGACACTAGTCTGGCAAAAGTTGAACAGCTTTCACATCTACTTGCTCTGCTTTGTAGTGCTGCAGCATCAAAGTGAGTAAGTTAACCAGGTGTTTCCCATCTCTCAATCATTTGCATCCAGTAGAAAGTGAGTTAATATGCAGAATACTGTTTAAATCATCAACCTGAAACTAGAGGCTCAAGTGCAGCCTCAGAAATAATAAGATATACTTACTTCAGTTTATTATAAATTACTCTTAGCTGCATTGAAAACTTCATAATCATCTGATTTAAAGCAGAGCACCACAGGGGGAAAATCTTTCTAGACGGCTATTTAGACTGGTTTTCTCTGACATTAGCAGAGATGGAAACTGATGGAATGGATCTAAATGCCTCCTTCCAAGCCACTGAGTCTAATGAACATCCCAAATCCACTTCCAACTAAGCACCTTCCAGTTATAATGTTGAATTACATTTCAGTCATTTTTTTATAAAAGATGAAAAATTTAATTGAGGTGTTTTATCACTACAGTATAGTATCTTATCCGAAGGAGTTATTAAAACCATAGTACAGTCTGCTCCAGTAGAAGGTTCTGAAAAATTAGAAACTTTGGAGCATCTGAAATCCAGAGGCCCCTGAAGAGCGAGCCCTCCCTCCAGCACAGTCTCTGCTACTGCTATGACCAGTCCACAAGTGCTACCTGCTTTAACATTAGGTTTGCAAACATGGGTTTCCTTTGCAAAGGAGAAGTCTAAATGCATTCCAAACTTCTTTATGAGATATGAATAAAAATCTTTATCATCAATTCAGCTTAAGAGTGGCAGCGGCATCCTCGTATCTGCCCAGACTTTTATAAAGGACTCAGCAGTAATTTTCAGGTTCTACACATGTCCATACAGCTTCCTGTCAACATCTGATCATTTGTTAATTCCTGTCACACCACTTACAAAATGTTTTCTCCTCCTTTGCTTCAGGAAACAGTCACAAAAGTAACAATTAAAGTGCACTGATTGACTAGAAACTGTTTTGCAGCAAGTCAATCAGCGACTTAAGCTAAACTAAGTGCCAAAGTAAATCTATTCCAGTCAGCTTCAGGATTGCACTTGGGCTGAATCACTAAGGTATTTACTTCCAGGGGTGCACACTGTATGCAAAGTATTATGTAACTGGCAAAGACTGCAGCGCTGCGAACCCTGCAGACCCTTTAACAATTTGCTGCTTCAAATACAATGGCTTTTCAGTGGCTTACAGAGGTTGTCCTTTAGGGTCTGAGAAGACCCGATGCTAAAACCCCATCCATTACTCTTGCTGAGGAATAACAGCAACAGAGGTTATTTAACCACAAGAAGTCACTCACACCTGAAGTCATACAGAATGACAAAGGTTGAAACAGAGAAGGAAAGCTATTTTTGGCTGGCCAGCTTCCATACAGCTGCTCAAAGCCAAATTGCACTGAAATGCTTCACGTTGCTTAGGCTTAGATACAATTTCCCTTCCAAGCTGGCAAGCTGGATTTGAGGTGTGTGGGGTCTCTATTTTGTTTTGGGTTTCTGCTGTGGGGAAAAAATCTCGGGTCAAATTATCAAGCATATTGTGCAATGGATAGGCCAGGACATGCTAGTAAAGCTCTAGTGAGTGATCTGAACTGATTTGTTGAAAATACTACAAAAACTGATTCGCACTGGAAAATCCATAGCCTACTTTTTCTTTACCTTCTAAGAATTAATGTTAAAATACAAAAGTGACTTCTTTTTGTCTTTAAAAAATTAAAGCATTAATTTGTATATATGACCAGATTTTTTTAAATTAACTAAATAAATCAAATGAGCTACATTTAACTCCAGTTAATACCAGTTTCAGAAGATGAAGATCATAGAATCAGGAGCATACTGTAGCCACCCTTTTCGATGTAGCTGCCTTTAAAAAATAATTTTGGGGTTTTTTTAAGCTATAATGCATCTCTATTCTCCACTGGCATTCCGACAGTACTGCTCCTTCAGCAGCCCTACAGTTTAAAACAGATGCATGCCTTGCCAGCTCCTCACTCTGCCTCGGCCAGGGAGAAGGGAAGTGATGGTCCCCATTTCTCAAAGCAAGAGCTCCACCATTTGTTAGCCAGGAGCAGTGCATCCTGCCAAAGGAGAGGCAGGTAACCTGCAGCTGGAGAGTTTCACTGAAAGACAGGATCACATTTCAGAGGCGGATGTACATACTCGTTTCCCAGAGTTAACTTTGCAATAAACAGCTATAGAATTGCTGCTCCCAAAATGCTCTCACTGCAGGACAAAGTCTCATTTTTCACAGCGCTAAGGGATGGGGGATGAACAGGCTAAGGAAGAGTAGGGCACGGAGGCTTGTATGTCACTAAGCAGCACATGCTGCAAGAAAGCATTGGCAGCATCCTTGCCTGGCACCAAGTGACCCGGACCACGATGGCACACAGGGAGAGGGATGCTGATACTGTCATGCCTTAGGCAGCAGCAGCATGATGCATTTTAGCAGCAGCAAAGCGAATTTCCCCCTTCTGTAGCGTTTTGAAATGTCTATATTGAACAAAACTGAGAGGCCAGAAGATATTTCTGGCTTGTTTTCTGTAAGTCCACCTAGCTTTCAACAAAATGTACAGAAACTGAAGGCTGTGAAGTTTTAAGCAGAAAACAGAGAAAATACAGTGCTGTAGAAAACACTGTTTCAAAGGGAGAGTAGATAGCATCATAAGATGTACAATGAGTCTGCCTGGGGTAGTAAGTGCAACTGAAAAATGGCATGCAAATGCTAGATTATGCTTTGAGCAGTTTTCCATAGTCCTGACAATACTATAATTACCAAACTATAGCCTTTGTAAATGAAACTATTTGGTTTGGTGCTTAAGGAATAGTTTGAATTTCCACAAGAATAAGGAACCCAAAGTGCACCTTCTGCTTTCCCACAACATTTCAAGGCCGTGGGCATCTGTATTTCAGGATCTTACTTTTGGAACTTCACATTTTCATCAAAGAGAAGGAATTGATGCAGAGATCTCCTCAAGCAGCTCCAAATCCAGGCACCATCACCCTAGTAACTCAGGAATCCAATATATGAAGGACTGAAGAACTGTGATAATTACTGACTCTCACAACTGGAGCCACAGAATTTCTCTCAGTAACCTTTCCTGTCTCATACAAAATATTTTCTTATCTATCGTATACACTGTGTGCTTGTACAATGGTATATAGACTGAACTTCGCATGTTATGGCATGAACTTTTATGGGCTGTGGGGCAGGGAGAAGAGAGACACAAACAGACATGGAGGCACAGGGAACATATCACCACTTTGACCCATCTTACCTTTTCTGCCTTTGCAGAAGTGACTCATGAACCTTCCTGAAGTCTTTACATGGTCTTCTGATATATGCCAATTCATTGCTATTGCATGTTTGTGTACTAATGTGAACGTACATATATGGCTGTGTGCATACACGTGGATGTGTGCATATAGCTCTGCATGTATGTGCCCATGGATGTTATAATTTACCTATAAATCATGCCTTCCATCATGCATTACATATTACATACAACACGGGATGTTTACAAGTGGTTTGAGCACATTTATTCCTAGAGCCACAGATTTATTTACAAAGGTAAGGGACTGCTAGAGGCCCAGCAGCACTGGTGGCTGCTAAACCCAGATTCCAACAGCTTGTGATGTGGTTGAGGACTTACTGCCAAAGGGCTCCTCACTTTAACCAGGATTATGTCCTTTTCCAGGTGATAGTCTCCCACTGAAACATGAATAAGCATATAATGTAGCTATTCTTCTTCTGGCATAATTGAAAGCATATGTGAAGCTTAATACATCAGCGATTCAGAAAGGATATCGTCAAATTCAGTGTGACACAGAATAAAGCTACAAAAGTTTCCCCCCTTTTGGAAATCTTTTACTCCAGTGAGAAGTTGAAGAAACTCCAAAGAATTGCAAAAGCTTTTACAAGAAAACTAATGATAGAATTCCAACTGAACTATCTGCTCTGTAATTAAAGAAATGAGAAATGTTTTCTTTGGGCATTGACTAATGAAACAAAATTTAAAAAATCAGTAAAATCAGAAAAGATTACAATACAAATACATTAATAATTCAGAAACCTTAATAATATTCGACAAAAGAGACGTGTGATCAGCTTAAGAGGACTTGCAGGTTTCTACATGCATAATATAATAGCAATGCCTGCAATAGGAATGAAAAAGAAATAATTCCTTTTGATGGACATACCAAGACCATCTTCTGGTCTTCTTCTTGGACTTCTATAGGCCAACAACTTTTAGCAAATGTGCTGAATCTATGTGAGCACACCTGGATTGTTTTGCCATTCTAGTGCAGGAAATATACAGCAGCATCATCTTATACTTCTCATTTGCACCTTCAAGCCACAGTCTTCTGTTTTTTTGGTACATGGCAAGGATTCAGAATCACCCTCGCAAGACTGGCAGGTTACTTAAACTTGCATAATTAAGAATAATGCATTTATTACCATAATTTGCTAATAAATAAATCAGAATATTTCTGAAGTAAGATTCTGTTGTGCTTTCTTTTCCTCTTGGGAGAAAGAGAAGGGTGGAATGTCATACGGTTGTGACAAATGAAGATGATCTGAGCCCTTGTGCTTTTATGATCTGTCAATATGTTTCTGGTAATAAGATGCCCATAACTGAATGCAGCATTGCAAGAGCATGTTGTGCATCCTAAAAACACATAAAGAAAGATTATTAGCTTCCTGCTCTAATATATGATAGGGTGCCTGGTTGCCTTTTTGCAACCCAAAACCACATTGACCTTTTTTTCATAAGAACAACATATTGGAAGCTCATGTCTAATTTGTTATTTAATATCCTTTGAGCCTCCCTTCAGCACATGGATGGAATTTTTATTTTAAAGGATCCTTCCCATTCTGGTTTCTATCATCTTTTATTGCTATTTCAGAATAATAATTTTACAAATATAAATCCACACTGAATGACTGGTTATGTTATTTCCAGGAGATTACCCTCTGTGACCCAAATCCTGGTTGCTTCGGTAGTATGAGATGAGCCTTAAAACCGAAGTTACTATTTCATTGTGATAAATAACCAGGAGCTGGCTGTAGACTTGCAACAAATACAGAGGTAAGATATAAGCAGTGAGTAAATGATTCTTCAGAAAAATTTCTATTAAATATGTAAATTTAAAAGCCCCAAAAATAATTAAAGGGTCAAGTAACATAATTAAAGAGACTAGTTTTTCTAAATTTAGCCAGCTGAAAGCTTTTTTCTAAGTGAGTCTTCATCTCTCTTAACTGCTATTGCTGAACCCTGGGTGTTCAACACAAGTCGGTTGCCTTGTTTAATGTTAGAAGAGCCTGGTGCCCTAACTTTGTTTCCCTAAAGAGAGTGTGTAATGCAACTGGAATGCTAATGGGTGACATGTTGCAGGAAAGAGGAAGCAGGTTATCATACTCAGGACATTGACAACTCAAAGTGTTTGGTGATACTAAACAACAATGCTCACTTGACTAGCACGATAGCATTAGAAAAGCCAAGTCCTGACCTGTAATTAAGATATGTCATGCTCAGAAAGTGGATTAAGTTCACAATGAAATGTCCTGAATACAAAAACAAAAGCTACCAAACAACAAGATTCAGGGTATGTATTACAAATACGGAATAATAAAACCAGTGGATTCATCTTATCTCTGCAGGTACAAAGGCAGCTCTGCAATGGCAAGTCCATCTGCTTTCTTACTGGTATCTTTTTTGATACTTTCTTTTTAGGAAACAGAAAGTAAAAGTTCTATAAAGTGTATAAAACTGTGAGATGTTCGTTTTAAGCATTCACGTATAGACAAAGTTGGAGAGCAAAAGCAGTTGTAAGCCTCCATGAGCACCACCCAGCATGGTATGAGTGTGCTGTGACACAGACAAGGCAGCACAGCTGGGTAGATCACTGTGCCCTGCACTTCAGAGCTGGAACGACCCTCGGAGAAGCAATCCCCAATGGAGGGGCTTCAGAAAGCTTCCTGCCTAGGGGACGAAAGTAGTTGCCATGCTCAATCTGCACTTTGCTGCATCTGGTGATTTAGACCTCTGCAACCATCTTGTGAAGGTGTCCTCAGAGTAGAAGCATCTCTTAGATACACCGAAGACTGCAACTGGCTTCTTAGTACCATTCATCCATACAGAAACTGTGCAAGAGTTAGAAAAATTTTAACAGAACAAAGCACTGGTTTGAGTGGCTTTTTTAGGATGATTTACTTTTTCAGTGAGAGGATTATTTCCTTTCCTGGAGAGCCAGACCAGTCTGCTTTCCACACCCTCTTTTTCTTGTTTCAATTTTCTAATTATATAATATAAGAAAAGGAACAGGGCACAGATTACATGAGCAAAGCTCAGTCAGGGACCTGTGGTTTCAAGGCCTGTACACTGTAGCTTTCAGCTAGTCTCATATTTGTCTAAATCTTTCATGTTTGAAAAGCTAGGAATAGCAGTATTTGATCACCCACTTCAGAAGGACATTCTGAGGCTTAATCCACTGCATTGCTTAATATTTTGTGAAATCTAATGATATACATTCAGAAGTTATTACTGCTCTAGGCTAATGTACTTCATATACGTAATATGGGTACAACAGTTCCTTTTTGCATGAGACAATAGTCCAGATTTTTATGTTCTACAATGAAAGCTTTTACTTCATCATGAGACACACCCCCTCCTTTTATGCTGCTTATGCTTGCACCAATCCAAACCTCAACCACACTAGAATCTTCTTCACATGTCCGTCTCATGGAGCTGAAATGCACAGCAACAATGACTAATTTGCACGATGACCAATTATCATTAGACCTCAATAGTCATTAATGGGGAAATATTACAGCATACATTGTTTTCCCAGTAAAGTAATAGAAGGATTAGTGCTAAGTCTGACACTATTTAACATTGTCATATGCTTAAAAAACAAGATCAGCCGTGACAAAGGTACGGTGATCACAGCCAATTTTGCATTGTGATCAGTGATATCAAGGGCCAGCCGTCTGAGCAGTAATTTAGGTTGCTTGGCAAGATCATAAAACTCAGGACTGAAAAGGTCTTCAAATGGCCATCTAGTTTGTTCCCCACTTCCAAACCAAGAGATTAGAGATGTCTGTGTCACTCTCACAAAAGCTTGCATAATCTGAATTTAAATACTGTTTTGAAATTCTCACAGGAGGGAGGATTTCTGGCACACTGAGAGAATCTCTTCCAGGGTTTCACCATCCTTACAGTGCAGAAGCTTTTCCTGGTGTCTAAGCCAAGTCTACTGACATGCAATTTGAACCACTGGTTTTTGTGCAGTTCTCCATGCACATTCTACTATCTATCTCCGCTGTAGCAACCTTTAGCTTACTTAAAGGCTGCCAGCAAAGTTTAATGCTACCTTCTTTTCTTTAGGCTATCCCTGTGTGTTCAAGCTTCCCTCACAGGGATTTTAGAGACCTCTGGTCATTTCCAGTTTATTTCTCCAGTTTGTCAGGACCCTTATGATTTCAAACTATGCCTTCCCTCCTAGTCCTTTCCCCTTCATACCTACTGCATCCTCCATAGGAGTCTCCTTTATCCAATCCTCCAGGTCATCTGTAAAAATACTGAGCAGTTGTAGACACAGGGTGGACCCTGTCCATTTTGAGTGATATCAGTCATAAACAATCTTTGAGCAGTAGTTTCCCAAACAAGGTTGTATATGTCATTGCCATTTGTCCCAGAGTGTGCTTCCTTACCTCTGCTGTCAGTGTATCACATGAGGCAGTGACAAACACTACCGACCACTTGTGATCCACCAGGGAGATTTGTCATCTTGCTGCAGGAGTCTAACAAATTGACACAAGTTCTCTTTGACAAATCCCCTATTTGTAGCTCATTTTATTGCTTTCATAGAGGTGCTCATAGGTATTGGTTCCAATAGTTTTTCAGTAAATCGTTGCCTTAGGTCAGGGCAGGGCTGTGGGCAGCTGGAGACCGGACCCACTCGCAGGGGCTCCTAGGATATGGGCAGGGAGCCGCGGGGGCTGAGCAGGGACAGTCAGGGCTGGCAGTGCTCTCACGGCCCTGATAGTTTGCTTCATTTCAGAACAATGAGAATCTTGTTATTTAGCCATGTTGGTCTCTTCTGACGTTGCCCACCTGCTTTTCCCTCAACAGAACAGTCTGCACTTGGTTCCGTCAGTACTGCTGTTCAAACAGCCACTGCCATCTCTGAAACTAGCCTTCCTGAAACCACTGTTGGTGTTTTGTGGTTCTGCCTCCATCCTTTTCAAGGGATTATGAATCCCACTGCCCTCAGTGAAGTCGTTTTCAACCACCACCTGCTCAGCTGGCTCTTTGCTGCTGATGAGCAGTCAACCCTCACAGACAACACCCCCCTTCTGCTTGCCTTTGCTGGCTCCCAAGCCAAGACGTCTCACTCCTGCATCCAAAGGAGACCTGGGTGCTGCAAGTTCTCTCCTAGTCTTCTCTCATCAGCTCTTGGCTTGCTGAAAAATCCTGTTATCTTCAGGTTGCTTGCTTAGCTTAATTCTTCCAGTTGCTCATCCAGCAGTCGTCATTCCTGATTTTGTTGCCTGTAGCAGATTCCCTCCATGAAAGTAGACATGCTTGTCCCTTCTGCCAACAGGCAGAGATTTCTTACAGCTGGTCAGCCTGGCTTTCAGGGTAAGGGCTTCAAAGTGTTTCTCTTAACTAAGCCTTTCTCTTATTTATTCTCACAGGACAAGCCTTTTGTATTAGTAGCCTAATTGGTACCATTACAAGACAGGGACAACAATGTGAGGTGATCCAACACAGCCACTGTTTACCCTTTTCTCTCCAAGCAGCTGCTTGGGTGTCAGTGGGAAGGACTCCTGTCTATGTCCTAGTAGTACCATCACTCAGGCTTTGTATTCAGCCACTTCCAGAGCCCAGACCCTTCCTCACATTCCTCCTCACTCCCATAGTGCTTGCTCAGCCAGTCCTATACCTCTGCATGCCCAAAGAGGAGACCCTGGTACTCTTTCACTCCTTCTTCAGATGTGAAACTCACCCTTGATCAGCAGAGAGCCCTCTGGTCCTCACTGCTAATGGGAGCATCAGAGATGGAGGCAGGCCGGGCCATGGCCAAGCCAAGCACACCCAAAGTTGGCTGTCCATCAGGGACCTTCCCACCCAGGGAAGACAGTGTCAGGGAAACCTACTCTGATGCTCTCATCAAATCGACTGTTGTTAACTCCGCATGAATTAGCTAAAAATAAGTTACTTTGTACTGTCCTTGCAAATAGCAAACTAAGATTTGGCCTGTACTACTGAGGAGTCAGCTGGATCCAGTTGTAGCTATTTGAATTATTCCAGCAACTATCCCACACCAAGTAAATAATCATTTTGGGTATTTATTAAATGCTTCACTGGTTTTATTTATTCTTCAGATGTCTTGCATTAGTTTACAAGTATTTTACAATGGCCCACTGTCCTTTTTATTTCCAGTATTCTATTAAAATGCATATACAGCCTTAAGAGTTTCGTACACTTGTCCAGCTCACCTACAATCTTAATTCCTAAAAGGCTTATTGTACCTATTCCTTATCCTGTGTTAAAGTTCCTCCCACTAGATTAGCAAGCTGATATGTAAAATTGCCCTTTTGTGTGTGTTTGTGTTTGAAGGGGACTCTTATCTTTGCTCCTCAGCTTTTGGAACAACATCCTGCTACTGACAAAACCCGAAAGTCTGCTGCCAGTGTCAGATATGCAATTCTGTCTTTCTTTCTAAGATGCTTCCATCCCTGCCTTGACTACAGAGACTGGCAGGAACAACATTTGTGCCCCCACATCTATGTATGTTCCTGCCAGAATCTCAGAGTTATTTTGGCTCTGCTTTGGGTCCTTTCCCAACCAACACCATGATGTGTGTGCGCAGGGACGTGCAGCACAGGCTACTGATTGATCTGGTGGCTGGCTGAGCCTGGGTAAGTACTGAGCAACATCTCTGCTACCTGAGAGCTTCCATTTCTGCTCCTGGGACACTGCAGCAGCCTCCGCCTGGTCCTTATCCCTATTCCTCTGGGAACCCATTTATCGTACAGGGTGTTAGGACTCATTCACCATCATTGTCCTTACTTTACTCCAGGGAATGCTCATCATCATATTGGGGTCTTCAGTAGTTGTGTCTTCTCCCTTTTTAATTGGGTCTGGATAATCAGCTGCCTCACTCACTGCAGCAAGTATCACACGTGCTTCGTTTCAGCAGGGAAAGACTATGGGTGAACATGGAAGTCGCTCAGCCTTCTCTGCTGAAAGGAGTATTTTGCCATGATGGCAAATAGCTGCAACTTCCTAAGAAACTTCTGCTTCTCTATAGAAGTTCTGTTTATTTCAGCTAGGAGCTGTGAGTAACCCCAGACAAGTTTCACGTTGCTCCATGTGATTTCTCAGCCACTTCTTTAAAAAGAAAAAAGAATTGTAAATATTAAACTTAGCTCATTCAGACCTTGAAAAGTAAAATGGCTATAAGGGGCAGAGGGGATGCACAGGCTTGGATAAACCTCATTTATCTCTCTAAAGAGAAAGGATAAAAGTTTGTGGAATTGGAAAAAAAAATCATAAAATGTTAAAGAGAGGCAACAGTATCCTGTGGATTTTGATTTTTGCATTTTTATGTGTGCTGTTAAATACACCATAAATGCATTGAACTGTTAGGTTTTTTGACAAGTCTTGTATTTTAGGTCATTTTGTAATGCAGAAAGTCACTCCAGAGCAGCTAAGTATGGTGGTGAAAAATTGTTCCATTGGTGATTGCAGTAAACAGCCTAATAAATCTAAGACAACAGAAAAACTCAGGGTGGTCAGTTACAGCAAGAGATTAGCCCTGCATTCCAGAGGTACTTCATCCTGCCCAGCCGCTCGGGTCCAGCCCTGCTTCCCAGCTCACAGTCACGCTGGGCTCTGTCATTCAGTCATGATTTATTTACCCAGGCTGTTAAGTTGTCCTGGCACTTCCACAAGAACTTGTAATGGATATGTAGCTGGCAGAGGGCATGTGTACACAGTGCAACGCTGTGCAGCATCAGAGATACCCATCTGGCTGAGAGGGAGCCAGCACACCTACATGGAACATCGGAGCAGACTGCAAAAATGCAAGCCTGAAAGCCCAGCCACGTTCGACCACATAAGGGAATTAGCTCAGCTCAGCACTACAAGTGCATGGCTTATGTCCCCCAGACCAGCAGGATCAGGGCCAGCAGAGAGATCTTAGTGCTCATCTCTACTGTGCAAGGCTGGCGCTCCCCACAGAGGTGGCTGCGCTGCCTTCTCCTGGTGGTAAAACAAGCTCTTCTCTCATACTCTTCTGTGCACTAAATGCAGAAATATCATCCGCAATTTCCTCCTTCTCCTCACTGATCACTGGCTCCCACCAAGATGAGCTTTGACAGAATATACTTGTAATACTATTTATGTCTTGAATCGTTGACATACTTTGTCAAATAATGGATTTATATCCCACCTCTTTGATGTATGAAGTCCAAACCTGATTTGTAAGTCATGTCACTTCGTATGCTATTGCATTCATTTAAGAGCCATTGAGCTGATTTATGACTTGAGCTTTTGAGCTATAAATCATAACTGTATTTTATATTTCCTGTAATTTATTTGTAATCCAGCACTTTCTACTTTCATTATAAGCTTTGCTTTACTAACTTGTCTATACAAACAGAAAAAAAGGTGTCACGTTTAATGAGCTGAAGCTCTCTATATAGAGGGTATATACACCTCTCTATATAGAGGGTCTATATAGAGGGTAACTTCACAATGCATCTTTAGCACCACCCATCTCATCATCCAAGGTAAAACTATTCTAGCATTTGTATAACCACAGCACACATAATCCCATAAACCATTCTGCTGCCCTGTAAAGGTCATTGCCTAACTCAGACCAACATCTTTGAGTATTTGTGGTCTGAACCACTGTTTCCCTAGATCTGACAACCTGCATGGGACAAACAGACAGCATGCATCTGCACTGACTCAGTACACCTGAACTGAGCCCCGGGTGCCTTTCTCCAGGATGAACTGAATCTCTTTCTGTACTGATGAAGTTTCACTGACTATTTTTCAAGCTTAGTTTTAATTTCATAATTTTCACTTTGGACATTGAGGTTCCTCCATCGTATCAAGAGTGCATCATTCCTCTGCTGAGGAAATTTGAGTGGCACAGGGATGTCCTGATCATTCCCACGTAAAATCTGAATTTTCTCACCCTCAAGCACCATGCTGTCTATAAGCTATTATCCCACAAAACCATGCAGTATGTCCATTGGCATTATTAATACAAGCTGTGCTATGTAGCTCTACACACAGGACAATGGAGGGTACATCAGAGAAATGGCCTTGTAGAGGATGAGTCCCCCTTTAGGACACAGAGCACCCCAGCATCCTTTTCTTGGCCTTTACCTCTGCTGTCATCTGTGCTCACCCACTGCTAGGTCCAAACTTTCATCTCACCATGGAAGCAGGAAGCTGAGGCCATGCCCAGCTTTAGGGTTATACAACAAAGAGGTGGTGAAACCAGGAGAGCATGGGATGGCAGGACAGCTTGGTCTGAGTATAAAATGATACTTGACCATAGCAGGTCTCACAGCGGAAGGCTGCCAAGGCCTTCTGGGCACAAAGGAATAGTGCTAACACAACCCCAGAGAGATGGCAAGCCACTAAAACCAGAGGGTTTTCATGAGGGGTCCTCAGACAAGCTATTACTGCCTGTGCTGCACACTTCAGCATTAGAAATGTGAGTTACAACTGAGTATTTTGATTGTTACTTCTGTTTATGAGTACCCCATGCCCTTAACAGAGACAGAATAGGCAACAACCTTTAAGAGAAAGTAAAAGGAGTGCTTACAGCTGATTCAATTATTCTTCCTAAATTTTCAATTTAAAACAGATGTAAAGTTCAGCAACTTACTGAAGGTAAAGACCTCTCTTCACGTGTGACAGTAAAGTATCTCTTGGGAGCTAGGATAGGAAACCCAGGCATGCATTTGTACATTATACATTAACTATATATATTAACAGAGATGCCTTCTTCTGTTGTATCTGGGTATCTATAATGGTCAGGTATTTCCTTTCAGGAAAAATGGCTTGTGTCACTCGTTTGTGGCTTTATCAATTATATTTCAGAAAAAACTTGGAAGATTTTAACACCAGCAGATTACAAAAGCAAGTTCAGTTACAACAACAACTCACGTTCAAAGAAGTGAGAGGGAAACCTCTCTCATGAGCTTTGGTAACGACTGGGTATATCCTTATACAAAGCAACAAAATTGTTCATACTGGATGAGAACTTCCTAAGTCCTAAGGTGGGCACATACTCCCTTTGCTCCCTCTGTACTTGGTGTAGCGTACAGTCCGTGGATGTCTTTTAAGAGTAGTTAAGTTTTGTGACCATGTGCTGGTGATTGCGTAAGCACAGTAGGCAAAGTCACAGAAAAGCCTTTAAAAAGAATGATTATTTGGTTCTTTATTCAGATCTTGTGACTGAAAACCAGACATGGGAACGCTGACCGAAAAATAAGAAGTGCCAAAACATCTGTTCCAAAGACCAAAATGATTGCTGAGAGATCATTATTGTCACCACTTTGCAATTGCCATTCCCACTCCCACAGACTGTTTCTGTGAATGGTTAACCCATAAGTTGGGTATCACAAGTCTCAAAGTAGGCAGTTTGCATGTGATACACAATAGCCTTCACATGTCCCCACGGTACTCACTAAAAAATCCAAGCAAATTGTTTTAAGAGCACTGCCAGGAGCAAAGGAAAGGCTGCAGAAGTTCAAGTCACAGTACTTTGTGTTACAATAAAACTTCCAGTCTACATTTTCTACCCTCTGCTGACTGCGCTGAGAGCTAAGCAGGAGACAGTCTCACTGTTGTATTGTCAACATCAACCCCTTAACACACACAGAAGTGCCGTGTACTCGCAGACACTGACCTGAAATGCTCTGAAGAGTGCAATAACAAACTGGTTTATATAAAAGGCAAGGAAAGTCTGTGTTTACAGCAGACCAATGATTCTGGCAATGAAAAGTAATGACTTTGGTGTACACAACAGCCCTTTTGGTTCCAAGTGGCTTATGGTATTTCTACACAAGAGAGATGTACCATGTACCATGACTATCAACCCATATGCTACTCCAGGGCCATCCTGAACCAGTGCATTAAAAAATTAACAGAGACTTCAGTACCTATAAAAACTATATGTATAGAATGTTTCTAAAAAGGAGGACTTAGATAAGGAATTCCCAAGGAGGGGATTTCCAGGATGATAAAAAAGCAAAGCAGAAGCAGCACAGACCTGAGCAATTCCCCAGAATGTAGCTGTCACAGTATTTTCTAGTTCTCTTTTTCTGCTACAGTGTTTGGGGTGGGTGTTGCTTTGAGGAGTTTTCTGGTAGGTATTGCCAAAAGGCTGAATGGTTTAAACAAGAAAAGCATTTGAAAGTCATCTTTGTTCCATTCTTTTCTCCGTTAATGTTTTAGACTTTTTTTACTTTGGTGCAGATGGCAACACTTGTAGATGAGGAATGCTTCTGACTTAAGAGCAATGGTCATGAGAGGCTTGTGAGTTATTGAAGCAGATGTCTAAGGCCTTTTAAGATCTTTTAAGATCAAATTGTTCTGCCAGAAGAAACATATTCTTTAATGATTACACTGATGAGTTTTATTTTCCATTTATATAAGCACTGTTTTAGAAATCACAGTTTGGGAGGTTCCAATGAGAAATGTGAGTTGTTACATACTCATAGCTAGCAATGTTTCCCTTCTGTGCAGGTTCCTCTTTTTCCCTCAGATGCTAGTGAATTTGTCCTGGTGTTTGCTAAGAATAAGGGAATGTGCTAAAATGGTGTTTATACAGTTACCCCTTTTATAAAAAACAAACCAAAACTAATAACTAGTTCACATGTGGCAGTTAGCTTTGACTGTATAAAGTATTTAAGAAACTAGAAATCAGAGTATTTTGCCTGCTTTGGTCTCTTAAGGAGGAGTAGTTCCCTAGGAAGCCTACATCTGTATGGATCTAATATTTCTGAAAGAAAGCATTACCCATCATGTTATTTAGGCACCACCAGTCCTGAGCTGGTGTTTATGGTTAGATAAATCAAGCTGCAAACAGGTTTGCACAGCCTTTTTTCTACTTTGAGCAGCTTCAAGCACGGACTCTTGTTGGGTGCCACCGTGGCACAGGGCGAAGGTAGACTTTTCAGGTGATTTTCCCTGTCTCTGAAAATTCATTAGAGGAAAAACAGTGAACAGACATTTAAAAACCAATAAATTGCTGCCATGAATATTTTCAAATCAAGCATTTGAAAATTACTCATTGTATTAGGTCCACTCAGGGCTACTTGCAACTCCTGTGACCTACAGGCTGAAGGTCAGCTCTTTTCTCAGATCTGTAACAAGCAGCAGAGGAGAGCTGGGTCACGTCCATGTTTTGACACAATCTTTTCTGCTATGCAGCCATGGCCCCGAAAATAAAACTTCTTGGAGGCGTTCTGCTGAAGATATTAAAGTCTCAGTATGCAGAGGTGATGATCACTTACATCACTGGATGCTGCTGCATGGAGTAGGAGTCAGAGTTGGTCCCGACAACAGAGAAACGGACACACACACTAGTTAACACCCACAGCTCATTGTCTAGGCAAGCCAGGTTAGCATCCTTGCTTGGTGCAAGCATCAGGCAGCATTCAGAAAGGGAAAAACAGAAGGGCCCATCTGTTGACTGATACGAATATATTTTTAAAGCAGCTTTCATTAGCTAGAGCTACTGCCACTTCTGTGCAGTAGATGAGGTAGTGATCCTGCAGAAAAAAATGAACTGTATTCTAAACTGTATCACAAATCATTGTATTAGGTACCCAGATTCAGCCTGCGTTTTAATACAGATAGATAAAACTGCAAACCATAGACATAGTACTACATACTTAAGAGGAATACCTTTCTGTTTTTTCACTAGAAATTGTTTGTTTCATCTGTAGCAGACTTTTTATGTACAGGTAAGAGCCTTCAGGCCAAAGAAGCGCCCTTCCATTGCCTCATAACATTGTCTTTTCCTCCAGTAAGATGCAATTTTGTTGCCACGACAATTTTGACATTATGTGGCAGTGGTGACCGAACATCAAACATTTCCAAGTGAGAATCTGCCTCAGTGTATATGGCATGGCATGATCTTTAATTACAGTTACAGCTGTATCACTTTAAAAGGGTTGGGCAATTTGGCTTTCCATCCACAAGTGACTAATTTTTAGAAATTATCATTTTTTGTTACTCTGGAGATGACATTTTTGAAATCCAAAGTTTTTGTAGTTTTAATTATTCCAAAACTGCCACTAACAAGTGCAAATTTTACAGAATAAATATTTAATGCACAATATTTGATATACACAAAAAAACCCAATGCATTCTTATATGTGCTTATCACCAAAATAAAAGATGATAGTACAAAATGAAAGATTTGACAGGCTGGGCCTTGCTGGGCCAAGAAAGGCTGAAAAGTATCCAGTGTTTGCAAGCATCAGTTTGCTTGGCTGTTGTAACTGACATCATTCTGTCTGTTGCAAATATAATCCCATCAGAAGCACTATCTCAATAGCAAAAAAGTGCTTATTGATACAAATAATAACCCTGTTAATAGCCATGTTTAAGAATTGATACTCCTCAAAGCTGCACATAAAATCTGTGTGTGGTACACTCATGGTGAAATTTCATCCTCTTGGGTGAATCGAGCAGGATGCAAACTATTGGCAGTTATCCTTGAGAGAAACTCCAAGCTTGCTTTTGAGTTAGTTTGCCTGCCAAAGCTGGAACATCTCACTTAAAACGTTCTTCATTATTGCTGGCTGACAAGATCTTCCTTCCCAGCAAGCAGCAGCTGTCCCTGTCTACTGGCTGTAGCGTGAAGGGATAAGAAAACAAACTCAAACACTGATATTTGCCACAGAAATTGCATAATATCATAGAAGAATGGCTTGGGTTGGAAGGGATCTTAAAGCTCATCTAGTTCCAGATCCCTGCCACAGGCAGGGACACCTCTCACTAGATCAAGTTGCTCAAAGTCCTGTCCAACCTGGCCTTGAACAGGATGGGGCACCCACAATTTCTCTGGCCAACCCATTCCAACATCAACCTTAGTGACACTTATACGTCCTGAGAAGGAACTGGAGCTTCTGAATGTCAGACGAACACCTTGCAGTCTGGGTCTTTTTATTTTCAGTGGAAGAGGTGGGCAGACACTCAGCTTTTCCTTCTTCCAAGCGCAAATCCTTTCCTCTACAGATCTGATTGTTTTCCTTCAGTTCTAGCCAGAAGTGCAATCTGCTTTGCAGTTTCACCTGGTGCAATCTGAGGTTATTTGCTGCGCTCAGTACTGATGGTGAGGCCAAGTCAACCAGAGCCTTGGGGTGGAACTGTTCCACATATCTCTTATCTCTGAAGTGAGCAAACCAGAAGATACCATCAGCCTCCAGCTTTCAAAGCAGGATTTATTAGAATTCCGCATAAAATATAGGCGCAAAGTAACTTGTCAAGTCGAGAAATGTTATTACATGAATGATATAAATTCTGAGATACAAGTACTTAAACAGACTTCTATGGAAGGTCCCTCCCTCAGGGCTGCTGCCTGTCTCACCCTGCCCCTCTCTCCACCTGCTCAGGCTCACAGCCTTTGGGGCAGTTGCAGTCTATCCTCCCTTTTTAACAGAACATACATAGGAAACACAGGCTGCCCCAAACTGTAACCACACAAGCCGGACAACAAAGGCTGTGAGACGCAATGTGTTCCTCATCTCTCAGTGACAGCTTTCTACTAGCTGGCACTTTATAAACAAGACCTGTCTTCTCTGCACTGTAAATGTTCCCAAGGTTGGATGCATGGAGGACTGAAAGCAACATTTCCAACCTTGAGCCTCCTCTTCCTCCTGCAGTGCTCTGAGCTCACTAGGGTTTTGCTTCAGCAGACATTAAACTGCTGCAGTGAAAGTCCGAGCTGCCAGGAGGAGGACAAGAAACCTCACTGGCAGACCTGGCCAGCCTGCATAGGCTTTGCCAAATTCCTGAATAAGCACATCTCTGCATGACTGCTCAGTGCCATATGCATATTTTTTCAAACGGCTCAAAACAGTGCTTGGTTTTGCACCAAGGATGGCATCAGGATGCTTCCCTGACTTCTCAGCAGACCACTGAAGGACTTATTCAGCACATTGAATTCTTTCATATATCAGATTGCTTATCTGTAGGTATCTTTTGTTCAGCTTCCAATGTCTTACTCAGTGAAAGATTCAGATAAGCCTTTCCACTCATCATTATTGCTGTTCAAAGGTTAAGTCTTTAGCTCGAATCAGCCCCACTGACTGCTTGCCATCTGACTTAACATGGTCACTGACATGTAGGCTTTAAATCCACAATATGTCTGCAGTCTGTAGCCCAGTATTTAAGCTGGCATATTGGTCTTTTAGCAACCAAGAATGCACTGGGAGTAAAATCCATTCTTATTTAGTATGTGTGCACATTTGTAACGACAAATTCTGCTTTAACAGAGTAACAAATAATCCAAAACCTTTTAAGCATCTGAAGGGGGCCTATAGGGATTCTGGGGAGGGACTCTTCATTAGGGACTGTAGTGATAGGACAAGGGGTAACGGGTTCAAACTTAAACAGGGGAAGTTTAGATTGTATATAAGGGAGAAGTTCTTTACTGTAAGGGTGGTGAGGCACTGGAATGGGTTGCCCAGGGAAGTTGTGAATACTCCATCGCTGGCGGTGTTCAAGGCCAGGTTGGACAGAGCCTTGGGTGATACGGTTTAGTGCGAGGAGTCCCTGCTATGAGGAGATTTGGAACTTGATGATCTTCAGGTCCTTTCCAACCCTAACTATCCTACGATTCTATGTACAAATCAGAAGGGTTGTGGCAGAGAATCTCTGTACCAAAGAATAAGGCAATAGTGGTGAATTATCTCAGAGATGAATAAGCCAGATTTACTATATTTGAGCGTGGACAACTTCTCCTGAATGACTTCCACATCATATACAGTACAGGTCAGAAAGAGACCTGAAATGAAGAGAGAGCTGAAATGAGCTAAATGAGCAAGAGAGCTGAAATAAAAGCTAAACAGTAACTGTAAATTGGGCATTTCCTGACTCGTGCACAACAAGCCAGAAATATTCTTCTAACCATTTTGGCATCTGAATTTATTAATTTAGCTTGACATCCTGCATTTAAGTAAGACAAAAAGTAATTGACCAAGTTCATGACTTGGTCTTAAGTTCTCAGCATATATCTGTACTCTATCTGCATGAGTCTTACAAGAATGAAACTAGTGCTCATGCATTTGATCTGTGTTGGGATACTGAGGTGAGGAGGCATGTGAGCTTGTGTGCAATGGCACCTGGCTGACCATGTAGGCCTCTCCGAGAAGGGAGTGACTTTAATAAGCTTTTTGATTAGCAAAGACCTGAGCAATGATGTAGCTAATTGCTATGTGGAAGTGTCCTGTCAATGATTCAGGACTGTCAGGGTGCAGGAGGGTACATCAAAGTATTCTGCATTCCTGGGTGGGCATGAGCAGCATGAATGGGGAGGAAGGGTCTTTCGTAAGCATCAGTAAAGTGTTGACAAAGGAGAACATGCTCCAGAGGCATTGCCTCACTCCAAGTGTCCCTCTAATCCCTCCAGACATGATGGCAGAAAAGGCAGGTTGATGAGGCATCCTCAGAAGACAGCTTTTTGTCTCCATCTTTGTCTCCCCCCTCTAGGGCCAAGAGGATCAAAATATAGGTCAGAGTATTCCAAAGAGTAGTACAGAGCGCTGGCCCCAAACCTCTAAGGCTGTGAAGCATGAAGCATGGGTTTAGCACTGAAAATGAGGCAGGTACCTGAAACTGTAAGAGGCTATTGACATGCTGTAAAGTTTGCATCCTTATACCAGGTGATGGGAAGCATGTTAAAAATATGTTGGGGAATGTTGGTGAGGCTTTATGGGAGTCTGTCAAAGTGAGATGTAAGTGATTAAAGTGAGATGGTCTGGAGGACCATTCTCAAACATGTTCTGCATCTGTCTGTTTTCTGTAAGGTTCAGAAATAGTTCAGTGAACTATTCCTTCAAATATGCCTGGGTTTGCCACCAGATGGACCTGTGTGGATGGCTACAGATAGGGATGCCACTATTCTAGCACCTACGCAGCATGAGCCATCAAAGAACCAGAGCCCTGGAGTAAAACAAGAAGCAAAACACACTAGTATAAGGAGCAGTTTGTTGTTTGGGAAACAACAGCTTGTTGCTTTCCACAAAGCACAATTAGTGGGAGCACAACTTCACTGATATGACTGAGCTGTGGGTGAGGATCATAAAAAAAGCTCAAATGAGTAAAACAGGTGATATTGGTAAAACCACCCCCAGTCGACACAGATTAGCCACAAGGCTGCAGAGTCTGTTTTACTTGAAAATATGAGACAGCTCAGGCAGCAAGATTCTGACTGAACATACCTTGTTTTCTCTGGAAGGGTATGAAGGATCAGGTGTATCTTTCAAATAGAAGTCCTTTCTGGGGTGGAGAAGACGAAATCACTGGTCACTTATGAAACTTTTATTTCTGGATCTGGAGAAATAACCTCGCCAAAGTAAAACAAGTCTCATTAGAGAGAAAAGAAAGGAGAAAAATGTAACTTAGAGCAAAGCGGTGGTGTATGCGATGGTGCAAAAGAAGAGGGGGAATGCATGTGTCTGAAAATGACTTGGAAAATTACTCGATAATCCTTTTCCTAGAAAAAGTGGACACAGTACGAAATTTGAGTAAAGAATGTGCCTTTTGTGAAAAAGCAATATTTACAAAAATAATACAGTAGGCAATATTGTATTTATAGCAGTGTGTTGAATAATCATCTGTCTTTGCTTTTTATTGTATATACTGATAAGTTACTGACCTCGTAACTGATAGCGTAATCAATATCTGAAAGTCCATCAAGCAACACAGAAATCCCGAGTTGAAATTTTATAGTAACTGTTTCCTAAAATGTCTGAATAAAGGTGCTTGGTGAGATTCTGGGTATATGTAGGAGTGCATTTTCAATCATTTCTGGAAAGTTGACTGGGGATCTGGGAAGCTTGGTTGCAGACACATAACAGCTATTCATGTTGTTAATGCAGAGAACATCACAGATTCATGAGGAAACCCTGGAGCAAAACAGTTAATAATATCGTGTAAACATTTTCCATACAGAGGTCACATATGACTGACACACAGCACTACCGATTTGATAAAACACTTTTGTAGACTAAACCAACATAAGCCAGGCTGTCACTCATTTGAGCCTTAGCCTCAAGGCTTATTGAAGATATAGAAATGAAAACGAAGTGTGTTTTACTGACACTCTTTCCTGTTTCTCTTACACTGGTACTGGAAGGACTGGTAGGAGTTCAGTACATGTTGGAGGAAATTGTGGTACCTATTGGTGAATGACACTGCTATTTGTTTTCTGTGCCCTACATGACCCAATCAATTCTCTGTTGCAATAAACACCACTGCCTGACTAAAGAACTTAACCTCAGAAATACTGAACCCAAAACAAATGTCATTTGACCTAGACTGGATATTTTTTGTTTGTCTTTTCATTAAAATTGTTCGTAAGATTCCATTTCCTGCGGCAAACCAAGAGCAATAGAAGCAGAGATACGTAACCAAACGTAATACTTGATGATCTTGTATCAAAACATCAGTGCTCAGCTGCTGCCATACATCTTAATTATGCTGCTCTATGCATTCTTATATGTTTCTCAAAACATTCAAATAAACAATTTTAACCAGGAATTCATAAATATCAAACCTCACTCAAAAAGCTTACCTTCTATGTTTATCTCTATTGTATTACTATGTATTAGGCACTCTACCCCAGCTCAGAATTTTAAAATGATGGATTTGTGCCTAAATGTAGAGTTTTGATTGATATGACAGCACACTATTCCTGTGTCTTCATGCCCCTTTTGTAAAAAAGACCTGCTTCTAGAAAGAAACACATGGTGCTATTGCAGTTGGCTATCTAGGTGAAGAGCTTCCTTACTGTGTCTGCTACAATCAGCTCAGGATGCTTTTGCTCATTCAACCTTATGTCTAAGATAAGAATAAAATATCACAAAACTTGAGGTAGGCAGAGACTAAACCAAGGGTATTTTTCTCAATCTTTGCTAATGTAGGTAACTAGAAAGGTTTGGGAATCCTCCCCTTAATATCAGTTTGCTGACTAGTTGCCTAACCTACCACTGTGAAGGAAGCCATAGAGCTGAGTGACTGATCTGACAGCAAAATAAGTATTTTGTCAACGTACTCCAGCAGTCTGTGGGACCATAAGCACAAAAGAGACACCTAGATATGTTCTAGAAGGCCAGATGGGTGTCAAAACCTTCCCAGGGAGAATGAAACGTTTCATAAAATCTGTCAGAAGATTACAGTGTAGCTGGGTAGTGCAAAGGATGATACTTTCCTGGGTCTAATTTTGGATTAACAGCAGTACTCCCAGTTATGCAAGAGGGATGGACAAGGGCTTCCTACACTGAAAAAAGGGAGCAATGTCTACACCAGAAAAAGACTGTAAACTTTATAAGGTTGCTGTAAGTTGAGTCAACTCCTTCTCCACATGAACCCTCAGCAAGATTTTGCATCCCCTACCAGTGGAGGGAATCCCATCAAAGCCTGCAAGAAATATGCTGAACCTATGCCAATTAGTAAAAATATTAGATTACATTGATGCATAGAAGGTATGTACCATAACTGACAAGCACAAAAATTTTCCTGCTCTACTGAGAACTTATGCAGAAAGCATCATTGTGTTGTACCATCAAGAGGCTGTTTATTCCATCCAAATACAGTGTTTATTGTATGTTTCAATCTGTGCTAGTTGTCTCACCACCTGCTGCATTAAACCCTGAAGATTTTCATAATTTATTTAATGAAAATTAAGACCAAAGAGCAAGAGGGCTCCATTGTAGGACTCACTGGCTCTCAGAGAGAAACATCAGAAAAAAAAACACTTGAGAATTCAGAAAACCAAGGTGTTTTGAAAAAGAGCGGTACATTAGTTGATGATGCCAGTTACTGAAAGAGAAAGGCTAGCTGCACAACCTTCCTTTACAGATGTAATGTTTTATTTTAGCACACACAGTATATTGGTGCTATGGTGGCTCTGATGGTCAAAGAACATTAGAATGACAAGAAATCATTATCCCTTATCAGACCAACTCATATTTGGAAAAAAGGTTAAGGTTTTGGGCAGAGAGGCTCTTGTATACCTAAAATCTTGTCTTCAATTTCTGTTACTTGATAATGTCTGGGATATACATTATGAAAAATGCAACAATGCAGTTTCTTCAATGTTAGGCTATTTGGAATCTGTATTTGAAGAGTCTCAGGCAAAATTAGAAAGAGGTCTTTTTTGCCAACCTCATCACTGTTACAAACACTGATTGACTCTGGGTTGTTAGTTCATTTTGATCTTGAGGGTAAATTCAAATGAGTGGCATGTGTTCAATTTGGATCAAGACTTGACATCATTGAGAAGATTTGTTATGAAAATGTATTAGCTTTCACATCGGTCTTTGGCATGCATGATACAATTGTACTGTACATACAGCAGTGCAATTTTGAGTGGGGACTTTCCTGTAAGAACATAGAATCCCATGGTCACAACTTTATATATCGGTGACTCCCCCTAGAGTCAACAAATCTGATTTCAGGGACTGATGACTTCAGGACAAAGAAGACATTAAGAACATTGATTGTGTTTAGTTTCAATCGGCATTGAATTTCAATACATTTTTATTAGTACTAATGTTAAGCATAGCTACAACAACAAGCTTTATTCTGCAGATTTCTGTTTAGTAATGCACAGCATTTTAAGAAAAAGCCACTACAGAAATCATTATTCACTTTAGACTGGTTGTAATATGGCTATATATGGTTGCTCAAATATAATTATTAATAAGGACTCATTGATAAGAAGGGTTTTTCCTAATAATGTCTATCAGGAACCAACTGTCAAGATAATATCCCTCAATATTTCCATGTCAACTCTGAAGGAAAATACAGGTGGGTTATCACTGTGCAGGGAGTGCAAAGATCAGTCAGTAGTGAAAAAGGAATGGTCATTTACACAGCAGGGACCATTGCTCAGTCAGATGGTGGAACACGGGCAAGGATAAAAGGGTTATGTATAAACTTTGAATGTTTTTTCTGGCTCTGCGTTTGTATGTATCTTTTAGCAGTGATAGCATGTCTGGCTGGTTTGAGCTTTCCCAAGCAGAAGACAGGGAGAGGCTTCTCACTGCAGTGATCGCCATCGTGGTCAGCCTAGAGTAATGGCGTAGGCAAAGGGGGAAAGGGTGGTAGCTTTGAGAGTGGCCCTGGGTATGCACAGAAAGGACAGGCTGGACAAAAAAGGCTGCTGCTGAGGATGTGAACCACTGCTGCCCCTTCTCCTTTATTGTCACTCACCCCCATCTCAACTTCAAGGCCGGATATTTCTGAGAGATCTAAATCAGTTATATATTTCCTCATTGCTGGACTCTAATCTCATAGAAGGATGCTTCACGCAAGAGGACAGAGATTGTTTCTGGCTTATAGTAAGAATTCAAGAAGTCTCATAAACAGGGCAGAGCTATTAGTAATAAAGGATGGCAAAACAGCAAAACTCAAGTGCATTTTGAAAGAATAATGAACCTGTCAAATCCTTAGCTTGTGATATATTATATTGTGACTATACCACAACGATTTGAACTGTTAAAAATACATCTAATTACACTACACAAAGATGTACTAATAAATATATATTCTAAGCACAACCCCCCCCCAAGCAAACCCCTTAAAAAAAAAACCCTTCAATAAAAACCCAAAACTAACCAAAACAAAAAACCAAACACAAACCAAAAACTTGCAGTATTCTTAAAGCTGAGTTATAGAGGGTTTCACCCAAATTCTGTACACTACTTTTGAAAAAAAGTTGTTGACTTCTACTCATGCAAAAAATAGAATTCTACAATAGTTTTACAGAAAAAGAAGCCTGTAAACAAGCAGAAGTTCAAATTTAAAAGAAATAATAATAATAATAATAGTAGTCTAAGGCAGTATTGAAAGTACATACGGTATACTTTTCTGTTTGGTTTTGTTGTTAATCAGAAAAGATCTCCACACAAAGTCATTTGGAATCAGGGAGTGGGGCTCTAAGGAGCAATTGGAGTCAAGTATGCTTCACCAAGAGTAATTAACAGCATGGGAGCAGTAGTACCCTGCTGCAGCAAAACGGGATTAAGCAGGATGAAGGAACTCATTACACTGAGAAAGATTCCATTTTCTTTTAATGCTGATGGAAATCTGCAGTAGCTTCAATGGCTTTAACATAGTCACTCACGTTAGACAATAGTATAGAAGAGAATTTATGCCATTGTCCTTTATGGGAATTCACATCTCGTGGACATTAATCCGAATACTCATTTTGAAAACCACTAAGATTGAATAAGCAGCAACTGCCTGCATACAAGTTTTTGTGCATGTGACTATTCGATATCATTTTTCCCAATGAATAAATGGAAGCTACAATCCACAGAAAGAAGGCTTCTTTTAGTCACTTATTTACATTTGTTATTAAACGAATCCCAATCCTAGACAACTACTTATTTCTGAGAAAACTCAAGGTCCATATCCAATGGAAATATGTTTGCTAACAGACCACAAGGAACAGGATAAACATGTAATTATGTCTTTTTGAAACTCCAAGAGGATCAGCTAAGCTGTAATTTGCCATGTTATACTGGTTTTTAATACCTCACTGTAAACTGTTGACTTATATAAATTCATGTGGGCTCTCATGTTAGAAGCATTTTTGCTTTTGAGCAATACAGGACAAAAAAAAAGATTTTCTCCCTAGAAATTAAGGGGTGGGAGTTTTTCTAGGGAACCAATACTTCTTTGCAAAAAAATCCACCACTTTACAAAACAGTGCAGGTGACTAGTTTTGTTTGCCAAAAGACTAAAGTATTTCCATCTGCTTTCAGCCATTCAGAATATATCTCAGGAATTTTTTTTTATAGGAAATAGAAATAGAAATGATAGAACTGTTTGCTAAGGAACATATAACCTATAACTGATTTTACTCCCCTTAGTTTGAATAATACTTTCCTTTATCTAAAATGCATGAGCATATTTACATCTATGGTTCATTTGGGCACAAAACTACATTAAAGCTTCTCTCTGAAAAGGAGGTGATTTCTGCCCACATTGTTTACTGTCTTCTCATCCTTCTTCAAATATTAAATCACTACCACAATCAATTTCAAACTATTAAGTTATAGGCTTCAGTATTCTTGATGGATTGTTAGGTCATCTGGCTCACAAGTGACACACAAAACCAAAAAACAAATAGACATGATAAGTGAAGTGTTGCAATACATTTTTCAAATATGCTGATGGAAAATGTGCTAAGTTATCAACTTTCATTAGGTTTGTGAAGTCTGTAATCATTGCTGACATGTAAAGTCAAAGAAAGCTTTAAAGAAGATTCATTTAGATTATATATACTAGTTTCCTGGAACTGTTGCAACATTGTTGGAATAATCATTGATCTAACAGATTTTGGAAGTTTCACATTCAGCGCATGAAAGCTCTGACTTCACTATAATGCAGAGCTGAATTTTTACAAAAGGCAGACTCCTAGTTATTGTGTGTCCTCTCTTCGAGTGCCCTGCTTGCACCCTATCTGAAAAAGAAGATGCATGAAGGCCATTTGGGGAAAGAAGAATGATGCTTCTGTATTACCTGTACTCTTACTCCATCTTCCTGTCTTTGTGGATTCTGGTTCATACATACTTGTGCAGAACATGATTTGGGTTACACTATCAAAACAATGAAGAACTGATAGAAAGAAAACACACACATACAAAACCCCACATCAGCTCTGTCCAGAGTTCTTAATAGAACAAGAACACTTATTTCTTGACTAGACGGCACAGTTCAGAGCTCTGACTGGACAAACACGGTCAGAGAGCACTGGGTCCAATATAGATGAGAGATGCATCCACACAACATGCACAGAAATACTGGACCTAGAGGAAAGGCAAGTTGTTTGTGTTAGAGCTGACAAAAACCTGAAAGATCTGTTATCTGGGGGGGGAACAGATCTCAAACTGAAGTGAGAGCAGAAAACATTTCAGAATAAATTCATACAGGGGATAGTAAGACTCACAAGACCACCTTTCCTTTTCAATAAAGAAATGTGGTGGAAGTATTGCACTATCACTTGCAGTGCATAATTTGGAGACTATTCACAGGTTTGAAAAATATTCAAGAGCTGCAAAAAATGCTTTTAAGAGTGAGAGAGACACTTTAAGACTTCAGTTGCTTTAACCTACCAAAGAAAAGACTGAGAGTAAAATGATTACACAGTATAATTATCTCCATGAGCGAAAAATACTATTACAGATATTAAGTAGCTTTTCAAACCGGCACTGAAAAGTGCAACAAGAACTAAAAGCTGAAAGCCAAAGCTTGACATACTCACATTATTAAACAGGCAGAATATTTTGATGGGGAGGGTAGTTTACCTCTGAAACATGGTAGTAGAGGAAGTAGGAGATTATCTATCTCTCATGGTCTTCAAATTAACTGTCCTGCACTATAACATGAAGGAATTGCAGCTTCTTAATGAAGCAATTATAAAGCAAATGTTAACAGGTATAAAACAGGCTCCATCTTGTAATCTCATTCTGGGAAATGACCAGAATATTTCAGGTGAAAATCAAACATGCACAAACACAGAATCAGCTCGAAGGAGGCTCCTTAAAGGGGAAATTTTGCAAGGCAAAATTAAATTAAGTCTTAATTATAAGAAGTAGAACCAGCTCATTCTTTTCAAACAACCCTTGGTTTTTACTGGTCTTCTGTACAGAAGGTCAAGCAGAAACAATTTCCATAGTCCAGAGTACTAAGCAAAATATTGATAGCATCTAGTCGTTGCTAAAGTGATCGCTTTCAAATATACACAAAATCATTGCAGCTTCACAACCATATTTCTATGTATTCCAAAGAGTCTTGATTAATATTTCAAATAAAAGTAAGATTTTAGATTCAGGGAAAAAAGACTTTATTCTTTGAAAGGACACAAACCATTTCAAAATGCAAGGTAACATTAGGACAATTATCTAGTGTATTATTTAAAGCAGAAACAGTCTGAAATATAATGCAATTATAGGGACCAAGAAGGTATTTTTAATAGTGAAAATACAGCAGGGTTTGAGAGCTTGCAAGTTTTTTAAAACTTTTTTTCCAGAATTTTTCATCAGTGTAGTACTTGGGGTAAAGAGCTTTGTAGCCTTCAACTGTAAAATACACAGACAGTTCTGCACCAAAGCCAAACATATCCACATGCATATAGTAATGTGCACTCATACAAATGGATCGGATGCAAGTAACAGAGTTTGGCTTCATGTTTGCAAATTACATTTTTTCTTCCCCTCCATTCTCTAAAATTCAACTGTTGTAATGTAAGCCTTATTAGATTTTCTACTTATTATTAACCTGGAGGCCTTCCAGCCTCCTCCCTACTCTCTTTCTTATTCGTTTTTAAACTTCTGACCCAACGCAATCTGCCTGCAGGGGCAAATACAGTTATCTCCTTCTAAATTAAAATTGTAACTCATTTGGTACAGTTTACACAAGGCCTCAGCTTTGACACATGCAATTACTATGAACATAGGAGGAACATGATTGCTGAGAGCCACCAGAAATAGAGTTTAATCAGAAAACATGGAGTTGTTCCAAGAGATTTATAATTTCGCCACTTGCTATTCTTTCATGTTCCTGAGTGTTCAGATAATTAGATACACTGTTTTTTTGCTTCCCAAGAGGCCAGGGAAAGCAACATACCTACTTTTACATTAACAAGATGAAATTATATTACATATAATCTATAACATTTTTGTTGAGATGACAAATTCATACAACATTAATTTTAGTACTTACAAAATGTTACAAATAATTTGTTCTGTAGTATCGGTATGTATCGCATAGTGTAGACTTAGTGAATTAATTACCCATTCCAAGGGATTACCCAGTCTGGCAGCTCTTACTCACATAAGAACACCTAGATAGCCTATCCATCTTAAAAGGCAGCTTTGTCTGCCTTTTAAGGTCTTTAAAAAAGTAAGGTTCACATTTTGTGCCCCTATTAGGGAATGAGCCTTGGTGTAGTGGATCAGACTGGAGAGCTTAAGAAAACTGAGATGTTATGAAGCCAGATTCATAGCCCAGCCTGACCTCTGTGCCTCAAGCTCATCTCTGAAAAAGGAATTTTAAGGGTATTTGATGAAGTTCAGTGAAACATAGAGTTGAATCAACCAAGAGACATCACTCACTGTAATTAGAAATAAGATGCAGACTTCAACTATATGCTGCCTTACATGATGGCATTACATTCTTCTGAGGATAGGGTTATTTACAAATAAAAGCATCTGAACAGTAAATATAAATGAATAGACATATGCAGCATTGCAGTGTCTTTTGTAGTCTTTTTACTGGGGTCTGAATGCATTCATTTTAATTATACTTTAATATCAAGTTTCCTGGGCTGATGGATGGGCCCCTGGGACAACTGTGGGTCAAATAAGGAGTAAGGTTACAGAAAAGGGCTTCACAAAACACTTTGCGCAAAGAAAATGCACGGCTGATGATGTGCTCTGTAGTACAAATGTGATCCTAGAGCTGTGGCTGCTTTTCCAAGAGGCCACCTGCTTTCTATTTCTCCTTTTATGTTAGCCATTAATTTTGCTGCCACAGGCACAATTCATACTTACAAGATTGGAGACTCAGACAGAAGCAGCTGCTGTTTCAAATGGCACTACTCCATTCCCAAGACAGCCAACTCAGCTGCAACAACATCAGTGACCTGGATACACCAAATTCACCAAAAGATAGACTGTCCCTACTCTTTTCTGCTGTGTACATAACAGCAAGGCAAATCCATAAGGCTGGAAGGAAACAATTTTCAAGTAAGACAAAATTATGGAAAGAAAGAGTCTGGAAAAGCAACAAAGAGAAACGGGGGGGGGGGGGGGGGGAGAAGGAGGGAAAAAAAGGGATTGCATAAATATTGGTGCTGAGGTTGCCAATCTGCCTCAAGCCAACTGTTTGGTCTATAAGCTTTTCTGGGTTAATATAAACCTAATTTAGGCAACAGTAGTAGTTACCAAATTTAATAAGAGATGGAAAAATAGCGACATGCAGTACTGTCATGTTTATTTAAGTCTGGAATGGCTGAGTCCAGCTGCAAAGGCAGATTTATTTTATTTGGCCACAGGAATATGATGTTCTAAGCCATTAGCATGCACTGTCCTTCTGGCAGTCTACACCCACCCATGTCCCTGGGACCCCACGCTCAGAATATTCTGCGGTAGGAAGCCAAAGCACCTGCAGAGCCATCTAGGACTAAGGGAGTTTATGAGATGAGCCCACATGGGCAACCTGTGTTTTTGTTGTTCGGGGTTTTTTTTCCCCCCAAACCCATTTGGTTCCGTCTCAGCCCATTCTGGGAAAATCCAGTCCAGGGATCCCTGTGCCACATTTCCAGAACTGGAAACGCAGGTAGTGCAGCATAAAGCAGCCTGCTGCTATTACAGGCACAGCTCTTGAACTGCATTGATGATGGTACAAGGATACAAGCAGACAGCAGCCTATGGCCAGAAGGAGGGTCAGAGAAGAGACAGGGGACAGAAAAGGATCACAGCATCCCTGAGCAGTCTGCCTTATGTTGCAGTGGAAACACTGCTTGAATCAGTTATTTCATGGTGCCCCATACACCAGGGAATGCTGAAGCTTGGGAGCATGGCTCCAGTAACATACACAGACAGCAAGGGCTCACAGTGAGTGATTTTGTAATATTCTGGATGGAGAAGAGACTGACTTTTCCCTGTCTCATCCAGTACAAGCAGAAAAAGCCATCAGATTAATTTAGTAGCAGCCACGTTGAAAACAAAAAGGAAGTGGCTCACCACACAGCAGATGAGAAACTGAGAGCCAAGAAACTCTCTGCCCAAGAGCCTGTGGCTGCAAGAAGTCTGGTACAGCTCAAACGGAGGCTGCAGGAGCACTTAAAAGATCCTGAGTGCTGCAAAAAAGACCACAGCAGACTCAAGAAATACCATCAGCCACGAAACTTTTAAAAGGGAAGTATTTTACAACTTTGCTTTTATTGCACCCAAGCCACCTGTCTTTGGACAATGTTGAAGACAGGATAATGGATTAGTTGGCCCATGATCTAAATTGTACCAGTCCAGCCACTCCTCTCCCTTTAGACTGATAAATCCTACCAGCTTCCAGTTAGCAGCAGTTGGGAGATTTCCAGGGCTGCAGCTAAACTGCTGTTCTCAAGAACCACATTAGGCCTGTCCTCCAAAAATATGCCAAATCCCACTTCTTTTAACCTGTTTCTGGACTCCACAACATCTTACAACAATGAATTCTAAACTTGGATTATAAATTGTTTATAAGGCACTTCTCCTTTATTTTAAATATGCCACTTGGCACTTCATTGAAAGTGCTCTACTAGGCACATTATGAGAAAAATTGCAAAAATATGATCTTTATCATATTCTTTCTCATACATTCATACAGCTTTTTTCTAGCCTGAAGCAGTTCATTTATTTATTTATGTTTACTTCTAACTCAGCACAAAATTATTCTTTTAAAATATTAGAAAATACATATCTTAGGAGGTAGCTTTGAGAGTTTAATGTCAAACTCTACTACAGATGAAACATAGGCATGCAAAGGATAAACATTATACAAACTATTTGCAATTCCTATTATGGTCTTCTGTTGTGCTGATTTTTTTATTGAATACAGATTCTACATTTGTACCAGACTCTCCTGCACCACTTTGTCCTTAGACGCGTAAATTGAGCCTAAGGGAGTTTATTAGGACACTGAATACCGTCATACGAATGTGAAAATACCGAATGTTAAGTATAGTAGTGGGAAACCCACCGCACTTAAAGGATTGTGTAAAGGGATATGCTGTATTTTTATGATGGCAACGAAGATTGATAGTAACAGTGGCTAGAGAGGAATGAGGATAGAATAAAACCACTTTTGTAACTCATTTGATTTGTGATGCTAGACTCCTGTGCTTGTAAATAGAGATAAAAGCAAATGCATACACTTCCAGCGTAAAGACAAAATCTCTGTTGCCCTCTAGAAAGTGTGAATTATTTGCTGGAATAGCATAGGCTTCCACTAGATGGTGCTCCCGGATTTAGAAAAGCCATCAACGGATTAACCCGCACCAATGTAAGGGGAGAAACAATTTGTAGGCTGGTGAAAGAGTAAACGTGAAGCGCTTCTGGCAGATCTCAATCCACCTTCCGAATTTTGCTCTTTCCTCATGTCTCCTAAGAACTCACATGCATTTGACAGACAAACACCAAAAAAAAACCCCAAACATTTTCCTAAATAATGCTACACACACACACTTTTCCTATTCCATTGGCAGACATTGTAGTGTAGATTGAACCCCTCCAGAAGGCATTAATTTTTTTGACTTCTTGGGTAACACCTGGTGATACCTTCCCCTGTACTCTCGTACCTCTCCGTAGTAGAGGAGGTTTTTCATCAAGTCCATTCTGGGTGAGCAAGATGCATAAGAGGAAAGGGACAGGCAGAGCTGCTAGAAGTTTGAGCTGCAGATGTCCCTTCTGTGAAACTCTGTGATTGATGGAGGCAGGTTACTTTGCCCTGCCACGTCAAGCCTTGACCCTGTGCTACAGATTGCATGCCTGTGCTCCTCTTAATACAAAGCCTTTAGAGGGAAGCATCATGGACATAGAGTGCTCCCAACATCGACCAAAATAAAAATAGCTGCACTGCCTCTACCATGTTTATAGAATCATAGAATCATAGAATAGTTAGGGTTGGAAAGGACCTGAAGATCATCTAGTTCCAATGACCCTGCCATGGGCAGGGACACCTCACACTAGACCATGTCACCCAAGGCTCTGTCCAACCTGGCCTTGAACACTGCCAGGGTTGGAGCATTCACAACTTCCCTGGGCAACCCATTCCAGTGCCTCACCACACTTACAGTAAAGAACTTCTTCCTTATATCCAATCTAAATTCCCCCTGTTTAAGTTTCAACCCGTTATCCCTTGCCCTATCTCTACAGTTCCTCATGAATAGTCCCTCCCCAGCATCCCTATAGCCCCCCTTCAGATACTGGAAGGCTGCTATGAGGTCTCCACGCAGCCTTCTCTTCTCCAGGCTGAACAGCCCCAACTTTCTCATCCTATCTTCATACGGGACGTGCTCCATATGTTTATGACCCTCATTACTGAGTATCTCCTCCTGTGCCTTTTTTCTCTGCCCCATGCCCCAGTGCTACCTTATAGAGCACCTAGCAGACAAAGGGACAGGTGGTAGCAGTGGTCAGAGTGGTCCTCATGTCCCTCACTACAGTAATCCGGCTGCATTCTCCTGTCCCACAGAACAGAAAAGGCATTGAAGACGCTGTTAAGGAGCTACAGAAACTCCACTTTAAGGAGTTTTCACATGCAGATGCAGAATGCAGCTCCTTCTTTCATTGGTGCAGGATGACACCACCCCCCCCCCCCCCAACTTAAATGGTAGTAAATAAAAGCTGTTGTGATTTAGCTGTCTGTCTGGGCTTCCTATATGTAAGTTATCTGCCTGGAAAACACACAGGAACAAAGAGATACACCGAGAAATATCGAGAAATTTGAAACTTACTGAACTTGGAGCACGAAAACTCAAATTCTGTACATTTTACCAACAGATTTGTGTGTGTAAAAAAAATTAGCCTCTAAAGAAAACAGCTTAAAACCAAAAGCTGCACACTTTATGACTTCTGATTAAATGTGGTGGAATATAAAGACTAGCCAAAAAAAAAAAAACAAACAAAAAAAAAACAACAACAAAAAAAAAAAAAAAACAAAAAAAAAACCAAAACAACAAAAACAACAACAAAAAATAAATGCTCACTGTACAATTTGCCAATGCATCTTTACTGCAAAATACAATGAATTTCCTCTTTGGGTTCTTTTCTATGAGGAAAGGGCACTAAGCACAGTTCTGTATGAAGAAAAGCAACATGCCAGCATAACAGAGGTTTTGAGGCATTCACAGAACACAAGACATTCTGGGTTAATTAACCTGCATCTTTTGCAGAGGGCTATAAAGCTACAGGTTTTGTATGCGGTCTGTAGCAAATTGCTTGCATGTAACCACTTCCTATATGGTAAATGATACAAGATCAAGAACTGAAAGTATGGTGTATGCACCTGTGTGCATGAATACATATGAATTATTATTATATATTTTATTTTAATAAACATGATGCAGCTGCAAAGCTTCTGCTGAACTGGGAGGCTACCAAGCTATATTTGTTCCAAGCTGGAGAATAAGCAGATGACTAGGAATTTGACATTCATCATAAGGGTGTTCCTGGATTCTGGCATGGATCATTTTTGGAAAAGCAATATAGAAGATTCTGCTCATCATGTCAGACATCAGAAGGCAGTGAGTTGATGGCACAGAAGAAGCATTTATGGAAATAAAATTTTCCCATGCTTTCTGAAGAATCCCAAAGAACAGTTAAAATGAAGGAGAAAAAGAATGCTCCATAGCACCAGTTCATCTGAAGAAAAAGCTGTCTTCTGAGAAACCACCTTTCAAGTCATTGTCATTCACTGACTTCACAAGCACTTCCTGTGATGACAACAACCTCATGGATGCTCCAGATATGGAACTTGAGATTTTTAGGGCAGTTGGGCCCTGAAATGTATTTCAACTTGGCTACCTGTCACACTTCGTTTTTTCTCTCATGCTGACTGTGACCCTTGCCCAAGTCCCTGGACTGCTCATAGATCTCCTACACAGTTCATCAGTTTAACTTCCTAGCCAAAAAGGTAAAGTCCACCACTTCCGGAACAACAGCTATTCACACAGAACAACACATGACCACCCAAACTGATTTCTATAACTTCTGCCCCAAATCTCAGACACTAACCTTTGCATTTATTTCTATTTCTATTTCTATTAAGAAAGACATCAAATCTCTACTAAAAACGCATAGTGGGAGAGATGTGAACATCTAAAAGGAAGCCTTTGCATGTTCAATTATTTTCTTTTCACCAGCCTTTCCCCAAATCTCCTCTTCTCCAATTTAATTTGAATCTGGATGCTTTTAGCTTCTACTTGCAGTCATTAAATCTTATTATGATATTGTTTTCTGCAGGGTTACAGTCATCTACTGCTACAAATCTCCTTAAGTGCATGTAATTATGAATCCTACTGAGTACATCAGACTCCAAATTTCTCACTAGCTGTATTTTAATTTTTTTCAGGACCACGGAATATTCTTTCGTGTTCTGGCTGAAACCTCACTTAAAGGCTAGTGCCATTTATGAAGGGAGGATGCAACACTCTGGTAACAGTCTCACTCATGCTGCAAGCAAAGGACTGTATGGGCAGACACACTCTCAATTCAAACAGGAGAGCCATGTAATTGAACGCTTATGACATGAGTGGGAGCTGGAATGTTGTGTTGGGAAGATCAGCTGATTCTGGGCTGATGATCCCCTTGCCCTCTTAATAAATTCATCATCTATGAATGTTGTTTCCTTTCTCTTGGCTTACTGTAATGCGAGCCAGAGAACTACAGCACGTGAATTAAAGGATACAGATAGGGCTGCTCTAGTGAGGGGCTACAACCACCATACAGGCATGCATCTACCACTGCCTGCTGGGTACTGCATGTGAATACCCCTGCATTGCTAGCAATACGCAGGGGCAATAATCTCCCCTACTCCTTTAGCAAATCCTCTGCTAGCTGACCTGTGATTACTGGTGGTTGTGAATAGAGTCATGTGAAGTCACACAGACGGGCTTAAACTTCATGGCAGACATTTTGTTTAACAGGGGCTGTTCAGCGGACCATCATTATAACTATTCTGTGCCACTGTGTAGCTTTCCTAAGATCTATCCATCCTTGTCAAAGCTTTGGGAAAACGATCTGATCCAACCAGCAGCAGCACACTATAAATGAAGCAAAAGATTATATCTACTTCACAGGGTTTAAAACTTTCACATTAAATACATTCAGTTTTGCCATCCTTACTGTTTGTCATCATGGTTCACTGTTGTAAAATATTTCCACTGAAATGTTACTAACACAAAATGTTGTAGACAAAGAATTGTCTTTTTATTGGCAAGATAACCTTGAATTTAAGAAAATCTGTAAAAAGTTAGGCACAATCAGTCATATTAACTAATAACTCCATCTCTGACACCTAGAAATCATTCACAGCATGAAGAACAGCTAAGTGATACCCAGCTCATGCAAGAGGCTATCTAAATTTAACGGCTGTATCATGTTAATGAGAGATAAAATGCCCTGCATCCACAAACAGATGGTGTTAGCCCACATTAATAAACACACTGGAGAACTTAATATGCTTAGATTTAGATGGGTTATTCCACTGGATGACGCAGTCAATGACGCATCCTGAAGGAACTTATCTGTATTTGGCAGTTCTTTATTGTCTTATTTGGTTCTAGTGGCTATGCCGTCTGCTCTGCCTGCGTCCTGTTCTGCCTCTGGGTCATTCTGACTAGCAGATACACAGGTATAGCCATTTGCAGTTCTTATCTGTGGAAGCCAAATGCAATTGGAATGAAGCACTCAGAGTTGTACAGCCGTATTTTGTATTTTCACATGATCCCTGGATTTTACTGACCCCAGGGAAGACCTGTGCATACACTGTACTTGGAGAGCAGTCATTGTATCCCTGCTATCCCCAACAACACACACACATACTTTACAGCCCCCTTCCCCCAGCAGAGTGGGGAAGGGCATACAGGTAACAAGGACATGTCTCATTTGAGGGCTGCAGCTGCCAGGGAGCTGCCATGGGCAGGGGCATGAGCTGGGCATAAAGCCACTGGCACCACTGTGAGTCCCATATGGTCTGTTTTTCACTACAGGCTGTGATTCTGCTTCCCTATAATCTTCCTCTTAAGGCAACAGATTGAATCTGGACATTCTTGCCCAGGGATCTTTTGGCAGCTCCTCCTATTTGCACTTCCAAAAGCATAAAATGTTTGTATGTTATGTTTCGTGTATTTAACCAGTGTTACTAGCTTATAGTAAACAAATATTTAAAACTTATTAAATAGTAGACTTTACTACTTTAGAAAAAGTAAATGAAGCATTTCATGCTATTGGAAAATGGTCTTGGATGTGATTGAATCATGGTATTAATTTCACAAAGGCTGCTTCTGGTGATTTCACTTATATGAATTTGATCCACCTTACCAGCAATCTTTGTGATTATTTTGTTATAAATAATGCACAAAGCTTCCTAAAATAAAATTTTTGGATATTGGTTTACTTATGTTCTGAATAATGTTAACTTAGTGCTCTTTAAATAAAGGTTGCCTAATACAAAGTTCTGTAAATATGCACAGTAACTTAGAAATGAAAAATCATAGGAAGTGGGTGGAAGAGAACATGTGCAAACTGAAAGTTCAAATGTGTTGGAATTCAAAAGGTATTTTCATTAGGTACTGTAACATTTGCACAGAGACACAAGTGTGAAGTCTGTACAAAACTTAAGATGTTCTTATCTACTTTATATAACGCGATCTGGAAGATAGAAAATGTTGTTTCAGTAGTTAGCATTACAACTGGCAGAAATTACCATGACAGTCATATGGAGCTTTAGCTGCTGCATACCTGGGGACAGGCTTTAAATATGGGCAGAGAAAATATGTTTCTTTTGAGGATAAGTATATCTGTAGAATTTGATGGGCTTGCATATTCTACTTGCAAACCACCGATGTACATGAAAAAATCACAGAAAAGAATTCAGGGATTTCATTCCCTATCTTTCAATATTATCTTATGCCAGAGAGAGACCGTTTCATTTCCTCGGGATCACTCTTATATATCTTATATATCTTACATATCTTTGTTGTGACTACAAACAGTGTTTAGCTAAGACATTCAAAGAAAAGGAAGAAGGTGTATGAAGACGAAAAAGAAATGAACGCAGATATAGGGGGCTACAAGCACAGTAAATCACAAAACCAAAATTGCTACTTTAATTTCTACCTGGTCTTCATTTGTGCTCTATGTTCACCTTCATATACCTTGTGTGTGTGGCCATTTACAAGGATGTGGTTTTTCAACGAAGAAATGAGAGGAGTTCAGTCTAGGTCTGAACTATCTCCAAGAACCAACACATTTAAAGGTTAGTGAGATATTACCAGAACTACTATAGCCTCTTTCTTCTGGGTTTCAGTCTAAGAACAGTAATGGAGAAATAAAATTCACAAGGTTAATTGGCACACTCTTGATCAAAGGACCAAGTCAGATCTCAGATCTCAGAGCAATTTTTTCCACAGTCTTGGATCAGCCTTTGAAAAAGATGAGCAAGGCTCCACTTGCTCAAAATTTCTTTTCACCAACTGGGGAAAGATTGAATAGGCATGCACAGCTCCTGAGGGAGAATTCTCTCACCTTAATAATGCTGGGTATTTCCAGTGGTGTGCAGGGCAGGGTTTGTACAGCAAGTGCAGACTGTGCAACATCGGGCAAAAACTCAGTGACACTAAACACATGTGCCTTCTCCCAGTCCAGTACTGAGAGGCTATGATGAGGTGGGAACTGGCAAGCTTGTTAGCAATTGCTAAAGACAAGTTTATGTGTGAATTATATCCTGAGATGAAAAGTACATATTAACAATTATTTCTTGAACACCCTGAATTGTATTTCCGTGTTTCCTACAAATTCCTGAATGAGGGAGGTCTCATCCTTTTTTTATTGTCACAAAGGCTTCTTACTTTTTCAGGCTAACATATCAAAGGTAATACAGCACTACCATAACAACAAACTGCTGTTCTTCCCACAGACCGGCCACTAACTCCAGCCATTCCTTTCCTGATTCAAGGAAGTCAGATGGATTCTGCATTTCCTCACAAATCAGAAGAAAAACGTGAGCACATTTTCATTGCTAAATCTGTACTACAGCTAATAATTTAACATGAACTTATTTTATTTTCTCTTCACAGAATATGTGTTGGGTTTTTTTTTCCAAACATTTTTAAAACGTTTCCTGGTTTAAACACTGAAGAGACTTGCAATGGCAGTCATAGGGGGAAAAGTAAGAAATTAAAAAAAAACAAACCCAACCCCACAAAAAAACCCCTACAGAATATGTGAAATCAACTGTAGAAAAGTTGTTTATAGGGTGGAGATGAACCTGAATTGGTCTTGAATAGGTATCAGCTGATTCTGCCAAATGGCCATCAAGGTCAAGGACCATCATAAAAATCAAAGCAAGGACTTTTGCTAGGCAAGAGCTTTTTCTTTTTTTTTTTTTAAATAAAGTTCAGTGCTGTGGTCAACATATTTACTTTTTACAAATGTTTCTTTGATTTAGAGAAAACCACTTCAGTTTAGCTGTTAAATATTGAATACACCGTTTCCTACTTGAAGGTTCACAGAAGCATATTTCATAATTAATATTTGTATGCTTTTTACACAGGAGTCCTCTTATTTGTACAGCTCCTTATAAATCATACCAACAAATGACAGAAAGGACCAATTAGAGCTTTTGCACACCAGGGTAGAATGGCACTTACATGTTTGTGCAGCCCCATTTTAACGGTTTCAGGTTCCACAGTTTCCCTGAGGAGATTATTTGAGAGCTTACTGCAATTTATTTTCATGATAGGCAGCTTCAACATTTCCTTTTCCAATTGTATCATAATACACTTATATCCAACATAATGTATCACACATTTTCTCCTCTCATGGAGCAAGGTACATTCCATAAATCCTGCAAGAAATTCATCACCTCTCCTTATTAGATGAGCTACATAGCATATGCCAACCTTGCCAGCAACATCATAGGGCTCTTGTGTGCTTTGCACAAAAAAGTAGCAGTCAAACCACAATACTATAGATGTACTTACTCAAGCACATCTTAATTCAAATTAACCCGAAAAAGGAAGACAACATATTTTAAAATTAAGCTATATAAGAATAAAATACTGCCTTTTATTTATGCATGCTTGCAGAGCTTTACCCCCATCTTCTCAGGGTCATGTAATAACATTCCAGGAGCAAGTTTCGTCATGTGTCCTTGAAAGGATCCAAATAAACTTTCCAGTTCACTGCATAGAAAGCAGTAGCATCCTGTAGATGTGGCTTATTCTGCCCTGCCATGTGGGCTGGCCCCTTCACCCCTCTGTTTATCACATGCCAAACCGGTTTGTTTGCAGACTCCCAGCCTGCCTTTCCCATTCAAGCTCTGCCATGGGATTGCCCCTGTTCCAGGGCTCATGCTCAGCTCCTGCATTCACTGGTGAATTTTCTCTCACAAGAAACAGGGCTTAGTTCCATCTTCTTACACTTGCAGACTGAAGGGACTGCAGAGGCAGGGAAACACATTTCTGCAAATGGCTGTGTGCTTTAAGTGACCTCTCTTATGTTATACAGATCACAGCAGAATTTTAAAGAAAACAAATGAGAAACAAAATCCAGGGAAGCACCTCTTAGCCTCCAAATAGTTCATGGACTCCAAAACAACCTAGAAGATGGCCACCAAATTACAATTAATGGAACATTATTCCTACCCAACAAATGAGTCCTTTTAAAACTACAGAATCTCCTAGAACCTCTTTCAGTAGGTACCCATGTGGTAATTAGAAATTAAGAAACCCATGACAGAAGTAATAAAAAGTTAGAATACTGCTTGTACACTCAATAATAGAGAACAGCTACCCTAACAGTGAAGGTTTAAGAGCTAAAGGAGCAGGCAGGTGTCTAATGCTCCACTTGATTTTACAATTGTGGAAGATGCTACAAATACCAAAAACTCTGACACGGCTAATAATAATATTAGATCATTTTTGGAAGCTGGCTTCAGAAAACTAACTGCCAGAACTGAAGAAGCCTGCTTCCATCCTACAGCTGAACATCTTCAATACCCTTATCACGCTTTATGTCCTACCCCTACCAGTCAGGGAATGAGTGCATGCGCTGGAGCCCTCCCATGGGAGAGATTCATGAGAAAGGAGAAACCTGTGGGGAGCTACGGTGAACTCCTCCCTGGCTATGTGGCATACAGGCCCTGTTGGAGGGAGTCTCTGCTTCATTCTTCAAGTAATCTGTTTATTTTATTACTGAAATCAGCCTCATATGGCTTGAAGTCACTGGAGAGGGAGAAAATGAGAGAACAACCAAATCATTTCGAATGCAGCTAAAATGCTTTAGGGGGTTTAAGGTTAAGAGGGATCACTGGATCACATACTCTGACTGCGGGCCAGTAAGTCTTATCCCTAGTCCCAAACTGAACCAAGGAGCTTGTTTATCATTAAACCACCATCTATCATTTGCAGTAAGTTATCTCAGCTCCTGACCGCCGATTCTTCCTCTACAAATTTCCTGCCATTTTAAAAAGCTTTGGCATGTGGTACTTCTTCCTCAGGATTTGAACACTGCAGGAAAGCCATCTCCTGCAGATTGTTTTTGACAAATTAAATTGATGTAGCTTTTTTAATGTATTGTAAGAAGTTTGCTCCAGTACTGTCCAGCACCACCTGATCTTTAATGTCTGAGCTACACACTTTATTCTAGTACCAGTCTCATTAATAATCACAGTAACTGATTTCCTGTACACCAATCCTGGTAGTAAGTCCGACAGTCACCCTGGACACAATGGACTGGGACTTGATCTGTAATAGTTTGCTTGAAACTGTTTTTAGACCATCTTCTCCAAAACACAAGCCCTCATTCCAGAGGTATGGCTTGTATTCTTGGAAAAATATATATACATCTGGCTGTAAAGGCTTGTGTGAAAGCGTTAATTTCACTGAGCTGTCCAGATGACACTACAGTTGCTCTCACAGCAGTTCACCAAGTTACCATTTAGCACACCCATGGATTTTATTAACAGCGAGTTTATTTTGGATCTTTGGTAAAAATCTTTAAAGCCACTGAGCCTGAAAAACCTTGCAACCCCCAATATAATGACAATTGACCTCTGAAATTTTTCTAATTTTTCAAAAGTCAGAAACTATGCACCTGCTCAACACATTAAGTGCTTAATAGCATTAGCCATTGGAAGGATATATGGACTGAGAGACATTTTACATTTTTGAGCTTAATGATTAGCAACTGTAGTCATGATGCTTTTGCAGTTACTTTTATCAATTTACCTTTGAATGTCACTGAACAAGGCTATCAGACCTGTTTTAAAAGACCTGTGAGATGATTAAGGATACGTTACGTATTTATCAAATGGCTCGCGTGTCTTTTCCAATGTTTTGCTTGTGGTTGACGTTAAAATGTCAAGAACTGTACAGGTCATTCTGCTTGATATTTCTGACAATGGGTAGGGCACAAGCGCTCTTTTATTTCTCAAGAACTTTAAAGATTTATTAAACCCTACGCTTAGCTACTTCCTTAGCCAACTCTGCCAAGATCCCAGGGCGCAAATTACCCGGACTCTTCCTTACAAACCACCTAAGTGCGCTTGGAAGAGAAGACTCCCCACAGACCCTACGAACAAGAGGCGATGCGAGTACACCTTTCTTCATCCAGGCGCGACAGAGATCTTCATTCGGTATTATCGATTGCCGTGTCGTTGCTGCTCCAGCATCTAAGACCCACCTCCACCTCAGCCACACTCCCCTCAACACTTTTTACTTCCCTTTGGCGTCTTTCAAGCCCCCCTCACCTGCCCCACGCCCAGCAGTAGCATCCGGCAAAGGTGCAGCCCCAGGCCGCTGGCTCCCCCTCAGCCGCCCTAACACGGGGCTCCCCTCGCGGCCGCCCACTGGTACGGACGGCGACCATGCTCCCTCCAAGCCGCAGGGGGTACGGCGGCCGACACCGCCCTCTCAGCGTGCCCTGAGAAGAACGGTCGGAGGGAGAGGGGATCGGAGAGCACACACAGCTCTCACGCGGCCCCGCTACCCCTCCAACCGACCCGACGCGGAAACCGGGGCCCAGCCGCGCCGCTGTAGCCGGCGCTCAGCGCGCATGCGCAGAGCCCCCCAGGAGGGCGGGGGCCGGCGTCTAGTGGCGAGTGAGCTGGTCGCCGGTGCTCGCTTGTCTACTTCTCTCCCTGTTGCCGCTATTCGGGGACTAGCGGTCGCTGCGGAGCGTCCGCTCCTTCTCCCGTCTTGGGCCGCGCCTCGCCTAGTCCTGCCCCGCCATGAAGTTGAGTAGCCGCGGCCGGGGATGCTGCGTGGCCGGCAGCCGGGAGCGCGGGCCGCCGCCGCGGAGCCCCTTCGTGCACCAGCTGCGCCTCAGCCCCCTGGATAAAGCCAAGGTAGGAGCGCGTAGGGCCTGCCTTCCCTCAGCCGCCTACCCACCGCCGCCTTCCGCGCGTCCCCCGCGGCGGGCCGGGGCACCCATCCTGCCACGGCCGCCGGAGCAGTGAGACCGGGGAAAACCGGGGCGTGTGTGCGAGTGGGTGTGTGTGTGCCTGCGCGCAAGCCGGGCTTGTGAGGAATGCGGCGGGCGGGAGCGGTGCGGTGCGGTGCCCGCGGCGGGCGGGGGCTGGAGGCGGCCGTGGGTCGCGGGGGCTCCCGGGGCCAGCGCCGGCCGCTCGCAGGGCGTGCTCTGAACTTGTGCACCGCCGCCTGCTTTAAACAATTAAAAATCAAACCACATACTGTCTTTTTTTTACATGGTTTTGTGTCGTATTTTGTTGGCTTTCTGGGTTTTGCTGCTGCTGGTTTTGGGGTTTTTTGGTCGCTTTTTTTGTTTGTTGGGGTGGGGGTTGTTTGGGTGTTTTTTACTTTAATGGGGGTAAGGGAGCAGCGTTCTGGAGGCCCTCTTTTCCCAGCGTCAAGTCAAGGTATGCTTGGGTCGTGGCATCTCACGCATCTGAAGTTTGGCCCCTGGGTAAATGATCCCTGCGGCATAATTCACCCATTGTACAGGTAGCTGTAAGCTGATGGGAATTGGTATTAAAATGTAAATTTGCAGTTGTGTGGCTTCTTGTTTGTTAGTTGGTTTGTTTCTTCCTCCAGTCTCTGCCTCAGTTGCCTCGTGTGATGAGCAGTAGGTGGCTGGATATTCAGAGTGCATGGCCCTTGTTTTAGGCTGTCGATAAGATCTGGGTCACTTGCTGAATGAAGAAATGCCCGTCAAAGGCTCATCTAGCGAGGGTTGGCTATTTCTATTACTTTCATCACTGTAATACTTCAGTTCCTTAAAGCTGTTGTTTTGGGGGCCTAACAGCCTACATGAAAATTAAGATCCACTAATACTGAACCTTTCCAATCAAAGGGCTTTAGATCCAGCTTCAATTTAATCTACGTTCTTAGTGAAGTTGATTGTTACATTGTCCTATCGCTGTCCAGAGACTTAACACAAGACATGTCTGGCCTGACATACAAAACAATGGAATGCGCCTCATGTTAAGTGTCTGGCAGCCAAGGAATTCATAGTAGACTCCAGTGAAAAGGCTTGTACTTTTCTAAATCAAGTTTCCTGGTATGCGTTTAGTGGTTACTGATAAATTGTTGTTTGAATGGGAGAAGGGAGAAAAAGTTTGTGCCATTTGCCTTGTTCAGTTTATACCTAGAGCTTCCTCAATAAATCGCATAGTTCTAATGATTTCTTTTCCATGTAACCTTACTTTGTTCCTTAAGTCATGCTTCTAAGTAATTAATGAGGTAGAAGCCTTACAGGGACCAGAGAGAAGCAAAGATAGCATGCTTTCATATGGACTGGGATTGTATCTGATTGTAACAATAACTGTGTTTTATTTTGCAGTGTTAATGTATCTTTTTAACGTAGCTTTCTACTTGCTTGTTTATAAGGTATCTTAAATGTGCTGTTGAGAGGGCAGAGTGCTGGTTTCACAGCTTTTGCGGTGTTGAATCTCATAGGAGCTACTAGCATTGCTCATCTGTTTAGTCCTAACAGACCCCATAGCTGCTTCACAAGCAGAGTGACTTCTGCCTTCTATGTGGGCTGCCCTGCATGTCTATATGAGACATGAGCTTTGCCACTGTATTTCAAGAATACAGTTTTTTATTGAAAATACCAAAATGTGTTTTTAAAGCTCTGCTGGCTTTTTATAGTATAGGGACTAAAGGAATAGCCCCACAAGAGAGTGTGGCTTGATCTTGGTTTTTAGATGTGCTTATTGAGGTGCAGTGGTGCATAGTTCTTCAACCCAGCCTCTCTTGCAGTCATAGTTTTGCAGTTCCCTTTGAGGAAAAAGCACACAAGATGACTTACAGAACTGTGATAGATTTTCTTCTGTTCCTTAATCATGGTCTCCTAACCTCTTCACTGATTAAAAGTTGTGCTTGACATAGAGGCTGTTAAAGAAGAGCTGTGGAATGCTTCTACTTCTGACAAATGCTGCTCTTCCAGAAAGGTAGACTTCTTGAATGGGGAGGCTTCTTTAAGGTGAATCGCAGCAGTGTGCGTTCCCTTCCATGAAGTCTTGGCCTTTTACTGAGGATTTGGTATGAGGTATTCAGCTGAACTCACTTCCTGTTCAGCTGTAGGCACATACTGTGTCACAGGTTTTTCTGTCTCCCCTGTGAATCTAACAGGGGTGAATTCTGGGATTGCAAATCTTATTGCAGAAGGTTAGAAATGTGGGAACCGGAGGTATGTGAAGAGGTTGGTGAGCACAGGGGAGTGGAAAACAAGGCTTCTTTGTCTGTCAGACAGTCCCATTATCTTCACTACCACCTCAACTTTCCCTTGTCCTGCACTCTGCAATATGGTAGGTTAGGTTTTTTACTCATTAATACAATTCACAGTAAATGCATTTTAGTGCATTTTAGCCCAAGACTCTTGGAGTGGGGGAAAAAAAATAATGTAGAGGACAAAACAACTGCAAAGTAGAATAACAACAAAATCCATTTGAGTGCCAAGGAATTGTTCACATCATCTTCTACTGACTTTGTAAAATGGGGAGATTACAGGAGTGTAAAAGCAATAAGGCTCTTTGAGACCTGGGTCTCATGCTTCCTGTAGAAATGATGACTATTTTAGTCTGATCAGAGGGTAACAGTGGGGATCATTCTTGCAGCTACCTGTTTTATTTCAGTACTATAATAAAAATACCCTTTCTGAAAGAGACAGACATGATTTCATTAGCCATGAATTTGGTTCATTCTCATCATCTTCTGGGCACTTAGCACATAAGTCAAAGCACTTGATTCTAGTTATCTCTGCAGAACAGGCAGAAGCATTACTGGAGTTATCACAAAGTGTTTGTAGGTTTGTTTCCCTGCCACTTAAAAATACAATACAATGCCATTTTCCTTTCTTCCAGTGTTTATGGCCCTTTTATTGCACCAATGCTGGTGTTCCTTTGATGCCTTGGTGAGCTGATTTGTCTCATTAAGCCAGCATATTATTGTGATTTTCTGTATTCTGATTATATTCTTTTGCTGGGATTGTTTTTCTTCACTCTAATGAGCTGTACTGGCTCCTTGCAAGCTCAGACAGTGCTTGAACTGACTCAAGGGGAGGACTGGGGGAACAGTGAACAGGACCATGCTCTTCAGCAGCAATGATCTGTTAGATTGGCTTAGTTGCACATGAAACTTTCTACTGTGGTATTTATCTCCATGATTATGCCAGTTGGGGAACTTGCAGAGTGGGAAAGTGGGTAATAAAAGAGTTGTTGAGGGACGAATTCCTAGCTCCTTCAGTGCCATCTTTGGCGAATTGGGCTATAAGAACGATAATAATGAGGAAGTAAAAGCGAGGGGCAAGATGTAGTTTCTATCTGGCATATTTAAAAGGAAAATCAAAAACCTTTACCATGCTACATGTGCAGTTCATTATTCTGTTTCCTTTGTTCAATATGTGACCATTAATTTGTAGTAAGTAATGAAAAATTTGTTGTGAATAAACTGATTTTAATAGCATTTCTCACTGTATTACTAATTTCAAAGACGCATTTTTTCAGTTTCTCCATGCATAAGATGTGTGATACTGACTTTCAAGCGAGGAAATAGAGACATAAAGAAGGAGGAAACAAGGGTGCTCTGTGATTCTCTTGCTCAGTGCTTAGATATGTATGACCTGATATGCTGGAGAACTTAAAAAGGATGTAAGTTCATATTTTATACTTCAATTGTAAGTTCAAGTGGAAATCTGAATGCAGAGTCTCTAAATGAAGAGAACATATGATACCTATTTAGTTTAAGTGACTTGCCTTACATCAGATTGGAGCCTTTTTGACAGAAGAGTGGAGTACGATTTCCCAGGGCAGCCTTCTATTACAAGCTGTAAGACCATCCTCTCCCTTCCTGCTGTCCATGAGTCTTTCACTGCATACGCTGCCACTTCTGAAAACTAAGAAGGATCCTGTAGACCAGCAAATGTTAAATGAGCTGTAGTTAAACCCCTCTTGAGAAAATTGGTCATGAGCTGAACCTCATAAGGAACAGCTCCAGGTGGACCTTTCGGGTTTGTTTTGATGTATTCAAAACATGGGTGTTTAGATATGAGTTATTACCAGATAGAATTTCTAATTTTAACAGAAAAAAATGTTTGGGTGAATGTCCTAAATGTGCAGAGGTATAATCGAAGAAATGCCTGGACAAGGTCAGACCAGGAGTGTGTATCCTCCTGCATTCTGATCTTGTACAGTGGTCAGTAGGGACAAGATCATCTTTTTCTGTCTGGCACTCTTACTGTATGTAGATGCTACAGCTTTCTTACCCTGGAAGGTGTCTGAATGTAGATGTAGACTGAACTGCATTTCAAATGTTAGTATCTTTGTTGATTCCTAGCCTTCTAAAGGGGCCAAACATACTTGTCTCCTGAATTTCTTGTGTGGATAGGTACTTCATGACTGCCTGCTAAAAAAGATGCTGGTGTCACAGCCAGGTGTTACACCTGTGTAGTTGGAACTGCTTCTTGCTGTCCGTTGCCACAACTGCTGTCTCTGGACACAGAAGACCAAGAAGCCTTTTCTGCACATTTGTGCCATCTTTCCTGACCTTATGCATGCAACTACTGCTCTAGTTCTGTGATGTGGTTCTAAATTGATCTTGATATAAGGAATTACTACAAAGATATGAAGGACTGAATGGTTCATCACCAGTCACCTGACATTCAGCTCTGCCCTGGTATAGGAGGAGACTTGGAGGAGTAGAAGGCAGAGGTTGTGAATTGCAGAGGACTGTGTCCTCACCTGCATTTTGTTTCCCCTTTTTCTTGACAGCTGGTCTTTCTCGTTTTACAAACTTAGGAGGCAGCTGCTCTCTTCTCCAGTTTGCAGAGGAATGCTTCCCTGTTTCCCTAAAGACATGGTGGCCTTCTCTATGGATGCAGGTTGCACAAGTTGATATGACTTCAGTGCTCATCTGACCATTGTACTTCAGGAAGTTGTACTGACTGGTTAATCTGGGAAATCAGCCTATCTAAGAAAGAAATTCCTTCTTTCAATTCTGCAAAATGGAGCAATCCATCAAGGGGCTGCTTTCAGGAGTGAGGCTATGGTTGTTGTAAGATGATGGTACCAATTGGAACCATCACTGTAAAGTCTGACATTGCAATGGGCTGGTAGCTTAGGCTTTTCTCCTGCTGTGTGTTCCCTGCCTCTACCCTAGATCTATAGAGTTGTGCAGCTACAGATTGAATTAGTTATTGAACTGTTTTGGAAAGAGAGAGGAAGCAGGAACTGATCAGTGGGAAACTGAGCTGCATGATGGCTAGAACTGCACTAGGGAAAGAAGAATATGAATAATGTGTTCCACAGCAGCCTGGAAATGCATCAGATAAAGCAGAACATGAGACAGCATCTTATGCCTCATTACTCATTCTTGCCCAGCCACTGTGATGCTCAGAAGAGCTTTTCTACCTCATCTGGTACAACTGTGAATATGCAGCATATTTCCTTTTGAGTTTATTCTTTACATGGCCCTTATTTTTCATAGTGTCATCTTCATCTTCTACTAGCCTCTGTTGTACAGCTTGAGGAACATTGACGCTACCTCAGTCAGCTTCAGTTTTTGGTTCCCTCTCTCTCCCTTAGCCAGTCATCCAGAGCTGTACCCTCCTCCACTTTAAGAGATTTTTTTTTTTTTTCTTTCTTCCTGTGTCTTGAGTGAGAAACAGGGGACCCTTGGCTCCTGGAGCTGTTTCCTGGGCTAAGTGGATCATTGCACACATAGTAACTAAATTGTGTTTTCCAGAGGACGGTTGGGAACAACTCCAGACAGATCAGGAAAAGCGTTGCTTCTGAAACTGAAATGAAAAAATTCTTCAAGATACTGTGGCAGAAGTTCCAACATGACGTGTTTTCCACTAGAGTTGAATGCAGAGGGCTGACTGGCTGGGAAAGGGCTCTGAGAACTAGGGTGCTGGGAGAAGGCGCAGAAGAAGCAACTATGTTCACTATGGCTTCCCAGGGGAGGATAACTTCTGAAGATCTCTGCTTTCCAGGGGGGTTGTGCCTGTTAGAACAGGCCTGTAGCTCATATATGTGTCTGGATGTTTGTTCAGAGGTCTCTGCACCATGCTCCCCACTGTGGTTCCCCACAGGTTCTGGTTCCAAGAACGTACTGCAGAGGAGCAGGTGCCTGCCAGTCCTGGAAGAGTTTTCAGGTTGGTTCCTGTATCGCTGTGTCAATTAGCTCTTCTGAAGTAATGCGCGTCACTGACTGGGAGCTGCTGTGGTGGACCAACATCTCTACAGTGCAATAAGATTTATAACACACCCATGCTAAATATTTACTTATTGTGAGGCTGCATAAAGGGAAGAACGTGCAAATACATTCGCTGACAAACATAGGGTCTGAAGAAGCGTGGAAAGCTACGACTTCATTAGCTTCAAAGAGTGTGCTGTGTTTCAGCTATAATTAAGATTGGTGAATATAAAATAGTTAGACATACACTACAATTATTTGTTTGGAATTGAAGCACATTCTGCTGGTTTTAACATTTTTAAGTTAAGGCTTCAGATCAGTTTCCAGGAATTGCTGTTTGAGATTCAGTCTAAGATTGTGTTAGAATAATGCCTTTTGAATTCATTTATTTATTTTTATTTTGCAGATTGCCTTCATGACCCTGACTCTGTTTCCTATCCGACTCTTTTTTGCTGCTTTTATGATGTTGCTGGCCTGGCCTTTTGCATTCATTGCTTCAATGGGACCTGATGAGCAAGTGCTTGAAAAGCCCCTCTCCTGGTGGCGAAAGTGAGTCACTGATACGGTGAAGTACTGAGAGAATCATTATTTAGTTCAGCAGTTTGAAAAAGAGAACATTGGAAATACCTGACATCTGTCCTACAGGCCTGCTTTTCTCTTTGGAAGAAAAATATGAGAATTATTATTTAAACACTCCTTGGATGGGAAACTAAAAATACCTCAACTGTTTGATATACCAGGAGATACAAGAATTACAGGGTGAAAAACTGATCATCACTGGCCTTTTTATTGAGGATGTAGAGCAAAGAATCATTGTGACATTCTTCAAGTATTCCTCTAATGTCAACTTCCTGTTGGGAAGAGTGACACCACGGAATGTACCCAGATTTCATATTCTAAATTGTTGTTTTAAACTGCTTCACCCCGTTTACTGCTGCTCTGTGACAAATTGACAGAACTCCTGTTGGTTCTGAGGGCTTGCCCCATGCTTTGGTGCTTCTTAATAAGTCTGTGCTCATTTTGATACTGGAAAGCTAATTAAGGTAGAATGTAAGATAGTGTTCACCCATCCATGAAAACTGCCATTTGAGGAGTGAGAAAAGTGTGTATCACCTCTCTTCTGTAGAGAACTTTAAAATTAGGAGCTGGCATTGCCATCAGGGAAGCTAATTCTGTTTTGCATCACAGGAGGGAAGGAGTTTGAGAACCACAGAGGCGTGTCACTTTGCATTTCATTTGGAATCCTATCAGTACAATAACTAAAGGAATAATGGACTGCAGTCAACCTTCCTTAGAGTTATTTTGAAGCTTTTTAGATTGTCCCTCCCCTATTTAATCCAGTTTCTGTGTCACCCTGCTCTCCAGCCTCCAGTCCCTGTGGGTATAACAATTTGTAGTGTTTGGTTTTGGCACTCTGTGGGTTCAAAGTAAATGTTTCTCTTTTCATGACTGTCAGTTTAAAAAAAACAAGCAAACAAAACCCCATCAAAAAACAAACAGACTAACCCACCACAAAACAAACAAACAAAACACTTGAGGAGGAGATGAGGAAAAGGGAAGAAGGTAAAATATTTCCAAAGCTCCAAGGTGTGTTCTGTAAGCATCCCTCTCTTTGAGAATCTCTGCCCTACATATCTGCACTGTTTTATTTGGGTGAACTTGAACCCAGGAATCAGGGTTGTTGCATTCTAGCAATATCCTAATAGCATTTTTCAGGACTGAGTTTATTAAAGCTTTTTTTTTTTTTTAGTGTTACTAGAAAGCATTATTAAACATGGTATAGAAGAAACCCAGCAGTCATAGCCTGAATCAAAATTAGGTTAGTGATCTTACTGTGATTAAAACACGTTAGTATTCAGCATGAATTGAAATTAAATGGCTTCTTACCTTAAAAGTGGTCTTAAACCTGCTGAGAAAGAGGAAACAGAAGTCTGTGTAGTGTTCCTGCTCTGAGCAGTATATTCTATTTGCTCTTATTTCATGCTTACGAAGTTTTTATGTAACATTTTTCTTTTCCTTTGTTAAGGTATTCTTGTGCAGCATTAACTCTTTTTTTTTCAACTCTTTACAGGATAGTGGACATTTTGCTGAAGGCAATCATGAGAATGATGTGGCTTGCTGGTGGCTTCCACTGGATAAGTGTAAAAGGCAGACGGGCATTGCCCGGAGAAGCAGCAATATTAACTGTGGCTCCTCATTCTTCCTACTTTGATGCCATTCCAGTAACTATGACCTTCGCCTCCATTGTGATGAAAGCAGAAAGTAAAGATATTCCTGTTTGGGGAAGTAAGTTGGTAGATAATTAATTTTTCAAGAACAATTAAAAACTATTCCTTAGGAGGTTTGCTGGTTATGTATGGGAAAGCAACAGTTACTTTGTTTTTCAGGCCATAGTATACGGTGAATTTTTCACTGGTTTACTTTGAATGTCAATAGAAAGAATTGGGAGGGATATGGGATTTTTTTTCCACTTTCTCCAAAATTGAATCGCTGTACGAAGTCAAAACAGTCCTACAGAACTCATGGTTACATACGCAGTGAAAGTGTAATGTTCTAAGGCCTGACAAATAGAAAAGCAAGTTAGGATGGGGCTATGGAAGCAAAGGGTGAGGATAGAAAGTCTGTCAAGACTTCTTTCATGGTGCAAGTCAGGGCGCCATCCCAGAAATGTGTTTTAGGAATCTTGTCTGCTCTAAGTGGTGCCTTGTCTTGAGGGAGTGCTGCCAATCCTTCGTGCATCAGTAAGCTTGATTCAGGCAGGGTGTGAGAGATGAGCAAGAGCAGATTATTGCGCACTCAGATTTAGTCACAAGAAATGCAGATGCCCAGGTCAGTAGTGTTTGAATACTGTCTTTGGAATTATCAGTGTAGATTGTAGCAAAGGCTTGAGAGAGACCTGTGATTTTTGGTACAGCTGTGCCAAAAAATGTGTAAACTTGTAGGCTTCTAATAAAAGCCCGTGTGGGAGCATTTTGGAGAAACCCACCATGTTGTGTCGAGGGACCATCAGAGTTGAAAAGATCTTCCTATGTCTCATTATGTAGATTTTAAGGGTAGTATAAAAAGGACAAAAGTTTTTACTTCAGCCTTGGGTAGGTACTGTTTAAAAGTCTAAAGAAAAGCTTTGACTAACCTTGCAACTAAGTGGAATCAAGCTGATGGTGTTGACATACTCCTAAAATTTCATTTAACAGTATAGTTTTAAGGACAGCTTCAAAACCAGAAGCTGAGACATGGTCAAAGATGGTGAGTGGTTACACCTGGAAGCTTAATGTATGGAATCTCTTGGTATAAAGATCTCTCTGTATTAGGTAAAACTCAGGCCAGAACAGTTTAGTGAAATTTCGTGGCAGTGAAAAATCTGTGTAAAAATTCTTTTAACAAAAAGGATGAAGGCATGTAGGCACAAATAAATATAAATGCATGCAAATAAGCATAGTGTGAAAACAAAAATTAAGCTCTTTCTACTTAAAGGAGATACTGTTATGAGATGGCATGTTGACACTCCTGTACAGTATAGGTGTACCCAGGCCAGCTTGGGCTTGGAGAGGCAGTCCAGCCATAAAAGCAGGGGCAGATTTATCTTCTTTCCCCCCGACCAATTGACTGTTTAATAATTGCTAGCTTAGCAAAATAAAGTAGTCCATGTGGAGCTCTCCTTTACTTGCAGCTGTGGAGAATCCAAAGTAAATGAGGTAGCTCCAGGCCATGTTGCGTTACTGAAATATGACAAAATGGCAGAATGGCATTTGACATAATGCTATAATAGCTGCTTAACTATCCCATGTAATAGATTTGGTGGGGACTAGTGGGAAAATCTGAGGAGGATCTGTAGGGACATGGAAGTTGTAGTTACACTGAATGTAGCACAAATAGTACGTATTGAGTAGTTCAGACTATTTTCCATATACCTGATTCAATTGAATGCTTTAAAACTTAACTTAAAAGTCTAGACTTAAAATAAATTTAAAAAAATTAACATAATTTTGTCCATGTGTGAGTAAAACCAGTTACAGAAAAACAGAAAACCCAGAAAACTGCACACAGTGGTTCGATGGTATATTACCAGAATGTAGAGTACATCCAAGTAAATTAGTATTTTGTCCTGTATAGCTGCATTCACTTTATGTCAGGCAGCCACAAAAATTATGTAGTCCCTTATGAGGTGTTCATAAAAATGCCACGAAGGTGAGGTTATGGCAAACGTTATAGCTGGGATTCGGAGTTCAAAAACATTAGGGTTTTTTTTGTTTTAGAGGAGTGCTTTTTGTATGAGCAGCATTGATTACAGCAGTTTGTGTTACTAAAATAAATAGACCTTAATAGAAAGGTGACTAATGACTGTAATGATTACTTTGGCTTAAAATTTAGTGAAAGCTGTCCTTGGAGTCAAGTTGAGACACTTTCTTTTACTGCTTGAAAGAGGGCTTCTGTGGTGCAGATAGTACTGACCATCCTTTCCTCCGTTGATCTAGTATTTTAATTCCAATGTACTTATTTACGCTTGCCTACACACACACACAAAATGTACTTCATGCAATTGGACCAGTGGTATTTCTCTTTATGCTATCTGTGAAAAGGTGCTCATGTTTTTCTTGGGGTGTGTGGTGAATTGTCAACACTCTAGACTCTCATGTAGAACTTCCCCCAGAGTGATCAGAATTGTTTATGTTCTTCAGTTTTGTAAATCTTGCAAACTTGTAGCATCTCCAGTGAAGTCTTGGAGCCAGCCATTGATAATTCTAACCTTGTGATTTCTTAATTGAGTCTCGTTAATGGTCTTTCAGAATCTTCTGGAGAGTTTTGGATAAAATACATTCATTTAACTCCGAGCAGAATTCAGCATATAAAAAATGTATCAGTGGAAGATATCCAAAGATAATTTCCAAGGATGAGGACTTTAAGTGGAGAGTAGATCTTCATCCAGAATATCCAAACATGATGTAGACAAGTTGCGTTTTTGATGGAATGGCAGTGTTTATTAGGACACTGTACATTGTGTGCCAAAGGGATCAGGTGCTATGACAGGCACAAGAAGGTCTGATTGTGAATTCGTTACCAAGATTGGTTTCAAAAGTATTTTAATAGATTTCTGGAGCAGCTGCCTGTGTTATTATTATTGTACCTTTAGTTTGCCAGTCATGGAATATTAAGCTTTTGGTCTGCTTTTAAGTCCAGTTGATTGAAAGACCATTTTTCATAGAAGTATTCCACAAGCGTGTTTGAGTATTCTTGTGCTTTCTGACTTGAAGGCAGCTCTCCGGGACTACAAAGGCCAATTTTGGAAGCAGACTTAAGTCTTGTGACTTTTTCAGACAACTTCCTTCATTGGGGGGCAGGAAGAAAAAAGAAAGAAAAACCGTATTAAAAAATGCTCTTTTGATCTGATGGAGGAGTTATGACTTCTGCAGTTAGTGGTCAATAGTAAAGGAAATGAAGTAGAGAATGCAAGAACAGACGGAGCATGTCACCACAATGTTGATGTCCTGGAAGGCATGCTGAGGCACATGAAAAACAACAAGGTGCTTGGTGACAGCCAGCATGGCTCCACTAAGGGGAAATCCTGCCTGACCAATCTGGTGGCCTTCTATGATGGGGCTACGGAACTGATGGACAGGGGTAGAGCAGTTGATGTCATCTACCTGGACTTGTGCAAAGTGTTTGACACTGTCCCACACGACATCCTTGTCTCTAAATTGGAGAGACATCAATTTGATAGGTGGACCACTCTGTGGATAAAGAACTGGCTGGATGGCCACACGCAAAGAGTAGTGCTCAATGGCTCAATGTCCAGCTGGAGACCAGTAACGAGTGGTGTCCCTCAAGGATGGGTAGTGGGACCGGTCTTGTTCAACGTCTTTGTCATTGGTGACATGGACAGTGGGATTGAGTGCGCCCTCAGCAAGTTTGCCGATGACACCAAGCTGTGTGGTTTGGTTGATACGTTGGAGGGAAGGGATGCCATCCAGAGGGACCTTGACACGCTTGAGGTGGGCTGATGCCAACCTGATGAAGTTTAACCATGCCAAGTGCAAGGTCCTCCACCTGGGTGGGAGCAATCCCAGGCACAGTTACAGATTGGGCAGAGAAGAGACTGAGAGCAGCCCTGTGGAGAAGGACTTGGGGGTATTGGTCGATGACAAAATGAAGATGAGCCGGCAGTGTGCGCTTCCATCCCAGAAAGTCAACTGTATCCTGGGCTGCATCAAAAGGAGCGTGACCAGCAGGTTGAGGGAGGTGATCCTGCCCCTCTACTCTGCTCTCGTGAGACCTCACTTGGAGTATTGTGTGCAGCTCTGGTGTCCTCAACATAAAAAGGACATGGAACTGTTGGAACGAGTCCAGAGGAGGGCCACGGGGATGATGAGGGGACTGGAGCACCTCCCATATGAAGCTAGGCTGAGAAAGTTGGGGCTGTTGAGCCTGGAGAAGAGAAGGCTGTGTGGAGACCTCCTAGCAGCCTTCCTGTGCCTAAAGGGGGCCTATAGGGATGCTGGAGATGGACTCTTCATCAGGGACTGTAGTGAGAGGACAAGGGGTAACGGGTTCAAACTTAACCTGGGGAAGTTTAGATTGGCTATGAGGAAGAAATTCTTTACTGTAAGTGTGGTGAGGCCCTTGAATGGGTTGCCCAGGGAAGTTGTGAATGCTCCATCGCTGACGGTATTCAAGGTCAGGCTGGACAGAGCCTTGGGTGGCATGGTTTAGTGGGAGGTGTCCCTGCAGGGAGGGTTGGAGTGAGATGATCTTAAGGTCCTTTTCAACCCTAACTGTTCTATGTTTCTATGACATGTATGTATTCTTCACAATTACTTTCCAGGGTTTTGGTAGGTTGGAGATGTGAAGTTCACTGCTCCACTTTAATGTAAAGTGTGCAGCCCAAGGAAGATGCCACCCAGGAATCCATTGTGCTTTACACTGGTTGAACAAGTTAGATCAGTTGTTTCACCGGCACAGGTCCTTAAGCTTTCCTGTTTTGTCTTCTGGACCCCATGTCAAGTCAGGACAAACTGTTTGCATAATTTCTGGATAGTTACGCTTCACTGTCTTCTTTTTGGCTGGTAAAGCAACCTGAGTAAAAGTTACTTTTCATTGCTGAAGTGGTTGGTGCTACTGCAGAAATTCTTCAATAAGAAGGAAAAAGGATTTGTCTGACAAAATCCCCATGAAATCAAATTTACTGACAACTTTTGTGATTCAGACCACATCTTCAGTGGTCTGAATTTTTAAAAACTGAATTTAAGGTGATGTGCTTGAAGTTTAAATCAGCTTCTTCTTGACATCTGTAACTTTACCCTCTGAAAAAAGAGAGGAACCTTGGTACCTGTGAAATGAATGGGGGGATATGTTAGCTTAAGTGTATAAATGGCAAAAAGGTCATTTGTGCTTGGCAGAATACAGAAGAGCTACAGAGGAAGGGGGGAGAATCATACTGTGCTGTAAAAACTATTAATTCTTTTGTGGGTGTTTTTTCCCCACATCTCAAACTTACAATTTTTTTTATTCAAGCTCACCTTCTGAAAGTGCTTTACAGGCATTTCTCGGGAATCGTGACTAAAAGACAAGAAATAAGTAGCTCAGAAAAATTTATGCTGTGATAGCTGGGTATGGGTATGGATAGCTGGAACTTAAAATATGCCAGATTCCTTGCTCATCAGTTCTGTATGCAGACTTATCCTCCAGTCCTCCACCCCATTTATACTAGCTCTAAGTTGCCATCTCAGTGTATCAGGAATGTAGGAGATGGGATTTTGTGTTTGGGGGAGAGGCCAAGAGAAAGCTTCTGGTATCCTTCTGATTCTACAGTGGTGAAAATGTAACTACCCATTACTCAAAAATGTGTGGATGGATGCATTTTAGTAGTACTGTATTCAGGGCCATGTTTCCATTCTGTTGCTTTGTGTTCTCTGACCAGTGGTGGTGATGCCAGTGTAGCTTTACTCTCTATGACTGTAACTGTCAAGCATAATTTAAATGGTTTGTTGCAATACTTTCTTATATAAATAGCACTTCATGTTTTGATTTGAAATAGGTTTCCTCACTCCCATTTGCCTGGAAATAGGCAGGTGAAATACCTCCTTCCCCTTATCCTCCAGAGCCCATTATTTTGAGAAGTCCATTGGCAGCAATTGTATGTGTTCAGCTGTTCAGAAAGAACACTTTTTGCTTATACATCAGATGGTGCTTGAAATGATTGCATGGGAGTTACTGTTCTGAAATCAGTTGGAGCTGCCACCCTGCAATGAATTAAAGCAATAGTGAATTTTCGCAGGCTCTCTTAAAACATGCTGTTACATGCTAGAGCAGCTTTCTGTTGGTTAGTGTATTTGCGGCATTCTGGCTGCCTTGTAAGGCAGAGGTTTTGATGAGTTACCCGTGGTACTGTTTAAACTGCGGGCACTGGCCTAAGAAAGTGAAGTACAGTGTGTCCCTGGCTTCAGGAGCACTTGTAATGACCTGAAACAGGGAATAACTACATCAAGTAGGACTGACAGTGCTAGAGAAAAAGCTGGAATAATGACACTGGCAATGTCAGTTTTGTGAATTGAGGGGTTTTCTGCCCACTGGAATATATAGTTTAAGGGTGGTCACTTAAATTGACAATCAGAGAAGGTTAAGATTATGTTCTGCTTATTAAGCATATTGCACAGTTTTGCTTGTTTCCTTTAGTAGCTTAGTATGCCAGCTGTCTGAAGTGTTTTCATGCATGCTGCTTTTTGCTCCTGGTCTGACTTTGCTGTAGTCCAGACTATTACTTGCCTTATATACTACCTTACAGTACTGTCTCTAGGGTTCCCTATGTTTTGACTTAATTTCTGACTGCAATCTCATCTTGTTGACCTATTTGGTGTGTTTCTCAGTTTCTTATTACAGACTGTTGGCCCTGCTGCTATTTCTTGCATAGATCAACTTGATACAGGCTTTGAATTTTCAGATTACTGTCTTACTGAACATGGAAATACATGGTGAGAGTAAAGATCTGTGTAGCCTTATTCTCTGTTTTAAAACATGCTTATGAAAAGAGTGTATGAGGAAAGGCAAGTACAATGCTAGCCTTTCGTTGGTATGTACTTTTTCAGCTTCTTACTACTGATGTGAGAGTTTCAATTTCACTTGAGTTGTTGGACTTCACCGCTAAGGGACTGGTGGTTGGTGTCTTATAGGATCTTAAGTTGCTGTTTAATGCTGAAATTTCTGTCAGCTGTTTAGTCTTAAGGTTTAGCTTAATAGACAGGGTGCTTATATGAAGTTTTGATGTGTTGGGCTGAAATAGCGATGGCTTCATACATATTTGAAAGAAAGCTGATGGTTTAAAAGATACAAGTTCTACAGGCTGCATGAAAATAGTGTCTGAACCATGAGAAAAGAAATGAACTTGCCTGAAAGCCTATTTTATATCATACAACTCAGCAGACAGAACAAATCCATAGGAAACCAAGCTTTCAGTTGTCTCTTCTGTTTAAGCATACCACAGTAGTCATTCTTTGCACGTGGGTGTGTGTTGCTGTTTGTGGTGTTGTCCACTTGTAAGAGAACTTGCAGTGTGTTGTGGGGTTTTTTTTTTGTTTGGTTGGGGTTTTTTTTGGTGTTTTTTTTTTTGGCTTGGTAACACTGCAGTTGCTTGCTTTTTGGGAAGGTTTAAGAGTAAAGCTCCCAGGTTAACAATGCTTGCCTGCCCAGTTTTCAGGTACAGATTACATTAATGGGTAGAGACACCAAATTGGTGAGTTGTCTATAAGCTCATGTTTTGGTCATACTACCCTAAGTAAAATCTATCTGCTTGCTTGATTTTATGTATTTTAAAGAAGACTGTGCTTGCAGCATATCCTCAGATAAAGGCTTCAGAGCTCTGGAGTTATCTTGTGCAGTCCTTGGCCTGAAGTAACCTGAATTCCATCAGTTTGGCCTAATGTAAAAGAAACTTCAGGGTGAAGGCTGAGGATATTTGAATCTTTTTTTTTTTTTCTTTCTTTTACTTGGTAATGCTGGTTTTGCTACAGAATAGTAATTCGCAGTGGTAGGGGAAACTCAGGACTAGCATCCCTAAGAAAACAAACAGTTACGGGTATTAGGAAAAAGAGTTCTTCACTGAAAGGGTGTTCAGGCGTTGGAAGAGGCCTCTCAGGAAAATGGTGGAATCACTGTTCCTGGAAATGGACAAAGCGTGTAGGTGAGGCCCTCAGCTACATGGTTAGTGGTGCGCATGGCAGTCCTGGGGTAAAGGTTGGACTTGAGCATTTTTAAGGTCCTTTCCAACCTGGTTGATTCTATGGTTCTATGAAACCAGGTATAGTTTCTTTCACATATTTTTTCCCTTGTCCTGTTTTTTGTTTGATTTGATTTTGGTTTTTTTTCCCTGGTTTTTGTATATGGTGGTTTTGGGGTTTTTTTGTTTGTTTTACCTTCCCACAGCAGAAACCCCAGCTGACCCATGATTTTTGCTCCCCTAGCAAGCATTGCTCTATGTATATCATATAAGAATGGACATGTAGGGAAAAGTGCAAGAACATGATAACTTTTCTCTGATACATTATCTCCTAAGCTTCAGCAGCTTGTGGAATAAAAGCAGTATTTCAGAGGCTGTCTGAATGTTTGGAACTTACTGTAAAGTGTGACAGATTGGTTTCATAGAACCATAGTGGAATTTTGATGAGTTGCTGCCTGAACTGCCGGTGAAGTAACACCAGAACCAGCAGCTTTTGCTGAGAACAGGGCTCTAATTTCTTACACTTTTTATTCTTCACTCTTTTAAGCACTGATAATCCATTAATGCAACAAGTCTATCCTTGACTAAAGAAGATTATGCAACTAGTGTCACTGAGCTCATCCCATAGTGGTTGGAAAAATGAAAGCTGTATTTTCTATTTTTTTTGGCAAATAGAATACTTAATAGTGACTCTTGAACCTTTGAATATATTTACAAGACACAAAAATGATAAAAAGGTATTTGAAGACAACCTGCTTAAATAAAAGCATGAAGTAGTATATTTGAAGATGCTTCCCTTGTAGTGCTTTTTGACACTGTGAAAGAGTTGTATATGGTATGTATTTTCTAAGCGGGCCTTGGTGTCCTTGTGACCGATTTGCGTGGAGAGCATATTGTGGATTGATTTCTGATTCTTGTTCATGCTTGTTTTGTGTTTGGCAATGTATAAGAGCTTTTACACCAAGCCAAGAATAGTATACCAGATATCTACTATGAGGAACAGGCATGCAGGTGACAGCTTAGGAAATAAGCATTCTTTTTCTTTTGATGATGCCGATTCCAAAAAGGTAACTTAAACTGTGTATGGAGTATCTTTGGTGTATCTTCAGTGAATTTGAGCTGTCATAGAAGACAAAAGCTCTAAAGACAGTGGAGTTTGATTCTGAGAATGTGTTTTGGAAGCACTTGCATAGAGACATACTTTGCTGGTTGGGGGTGTCTATAGATTTTTGTGACTTTTGTGGTAGGAGGAAATGGCCTATAGTCAGGCACAGCTGATTTGTTGCAAAAATCTACGCATAATATATACAATCATATTTTAAATTATCTGTGATATATGTGTATTGGACTATTAAAACTTGAAATAGTAGAAATTGCCAAAATTATGAAAATGGTTTTCCTTGCAGGAATTTACGAAAATGTCTCAATAAAACTCAATAATTCAGCTGAACGTTTCAGTTTGCAGTGTAATATAGTAAAGTGGTTATGTACTTGCACCAAAATTTTTGTTCAGAGGTCTACTGGGAGGGGAGGAAATATTTTTCATACAAAGGGAAATTAAAGGCTAGTTTTGTTTTCTATCTTCTTCAGCTCTAATCAGATACATCCGACCAGTGTTTGTATCTCGATCAGACCAGGATTCTCGCAGGAAAACTGTTGAAGAAATAAAGAGGCGTGCTCAGTCTGATGGTAAATGGCCACAGGTACTGTATACTACTATTGTGTGACAGATGGAATTTGGTATTTCCAGGCTTTGGATATGCAATTTACTTTTTAACTTGTGGGAGGCTTTAGATGGTTTGTGAGGGATAGGATTTCCACACCCCACCCCATCCTTTCTAGAATATAGAAGATTCTTATCTATACAAAACACTGGCTTCTCATTGCAGTATGTTTCAAGGAGAGACTGGCTGGTAAGTACCTGGACAAAACAGCTCTATTAAGTGATTCTACACCTGCTGTCATATGGTAAGTTCTCTAGGAAGAAAATAGTTAGGTGCTCAGGAGAATACCTGGGGGAGTATTGTGTGTTCTTACCATTCTCAGGATTTTGGCATACTGTCATTTTTGGAGATGTGATACTGGCTAAGACAACACAAGCAATTCAGATGTTCAAATAACTGGAATACATCTCTATTAGCAATGCTTTCATCATGTGGTCCAAAATAAGTGGCTCGGACCTATTTTCGATTTGAAGTATTCTTCCTGTGAATTTTTGAGATGAAGATACAGGATGGCTGTCATAGCAACTGTCATACTGGACTACAGAAACATTGTAAACAATATTAAAAGTTATAAACAGTAAGACAAAAAGGTGATATATAGCTTTTGCGTCATGACTTTCAATAGGTTTCAAAGCAGAGAATCTTACTTGCAGATGAAGAAACTGTGTTGCAGAGCTGAAGTGATTTCCAGAATATCTATCAAGCTAGTACCAGAGTAGGCAATAAAACTAGTAATGTTAATTCTAGTCCATTATTTTGTCCCCTTGTGATGTATATTTCCTTTAAATATCTTGTTCTGTAACTCAGCAAAATTTCAGCAGTTCTTGTTTTGGATAGCAAAAAGACTTTTTTTTTTTTTTTTTTTTTTTTTTTTACAGTCTACCCTCTGAATTCAGTTCAACTTGTTAGAATTCTGTTAGGTATTTTCTATTTTCAGCCTTTATCATTCTGACATCTGTGCACATACCAAGTAGTAAAAGCAAAAAGAAAATGTCTTCGTTTTCTTAGCCTGTAAGCAGGTAGCTTGGGAGAAGGAGTTTTGTTTTGGTACAGAATAGAATATGCTATTTTGAGCAGCACCAAAAACCCTTTTGTGAAAATTCTCTGGTACTCACAAGTGTTTCTGGTCACTGTTAGTGTTCCAATTGAATAGAATTATTATCGGAGGTCAAGAAACAGGCAAAAATCACAGAAAAAGAAAAATGTTCCCGCTATTAAGAGGACTTTGACTTCTTTGTTGGGCACTTTTTTTAACACTGAACTGTTTCACTATGAAACTTCTTTACTGTACTGAGTTAATGTTAGCTTTGAAAAGATGTGTTTATAAGTAAATCCACACTGAAATGGTTCTTAAAAGTCAATTTTTCTTTTACTTCAAGATAATGATATTCCCAGAGGGCACTTGCACAAACCGATCCTGTCTAATTACATTTAAGCCTGGTAGGTATACTCATTTTGCTGTTCTCTACAGAATGTTCTTGTGTCTTCATTTTCTGAAATACCACTTGCATTGTAATTTCATTGCTGTTGCGGAAGTTGAGTTAAAAATCTTACATTAGAATAGAATGGGAATAGAAATTTTCTGATGCTGGGAAAGGATCGAGTTCCACTGTTAAGCAAAACAGACAATTCAGATTATTTTTTTTTTTCCTTGGCTTCTGAGATGCATATGAGCTGGAGGAGTAATGTTTCTTACTGGGATTTTGTTTATGGTTGTCTTTTTTTTCTTGCCCCCTCCATTTCCTATTTTGGGTCTGTCATGCAGTGTTAAAATACGCTATAAAGCTTAAGGTATCGGCGTGTATCTATTTCAGGCTGCTGCAGCATTTGTTGCTGTGTTATATGTGGTTGATTCCTCTCCCTCTTCTGCTGAGCTGCATTCTGGTGAAGAAGGCATAAGAATCTTGCCAGTATACCACTGTCACAGAGGCTGTAATTCCTTATAATATTTTTTAACTTAACATTCACATTCTAAGCTCTTTCCAGTTAGCTTATCATATTAGGAGAGGATATCACTATGAACGCTGTTGCAGGTGTAAACCGCAATTGCAACAGGGAGACGTGCCAATACTGTAGTGAACGACCAATGTTTAATGTAAACTTGCCTTTATGAAGTAGGTAGGGAGATGGTGAATAAGGAGTTTGCAGTGAGCAAGGCAGTTGTGAACGTGGTTTTTGACTTTTCGTAGGTTTCTGCCTCGCTCATTGTGTTCTGGTCTTACCGTGTGTCTTGTATTTTGTGTTGCTTACAACTTACATATCGCTGTTAGAATATCATGTGATGAGTCAACATTTTGATTCCTTGAACTGATTCATTTGGCTGAAGGAATCTCAGTATTATCTCCTGAACAAATATTCAAAAAGCTTTTCTTCCTCCCCACTCAGCTCTTGCCTGTTTTAGATGAACGTGTGGTGGTTAGGAGAATGTCCTCTTTTTTCTCTTTTTACTCTCCCTCTCTGTTTCTCTCCACCTGAATCCTGGCCATGCTTTGAAAACCAGCCTGAATACTTCATTAAAGCCCTGATTTCACGCCTGCCCTCTGTGTCATAGACATTCCAGGCACCGTATACTTTATGCCTCAATTGCCATTCTTCCTCTCTGCTCTTCCTTTCCTTTGGTCTAGTACATGCTGCTTTCTGCCGCTTGACTGTCTCACTTTTCCTACTGGAACCTGCTTCTGTATTTATCCAGCCTCTCAGTAATCCTTTGCCCCAAAATTTCTCACATCAAATTAGTTCAGCTCTCTATTCAAGTAAATTCCATCGCAATGCCTTTCCCCATTCTCCTCATGTGGCCTACACTCCTTGCTCTTACTACAAAGTGTTTTGGTTTTGTGTTTGTACAAGCTAGTCGTACATGGCAAGCTAGTCAAGTTTTGCTTCAATGGTGGTGGTATCATCTGCCATTCAGATTTTGTCATCTTCAGATTCTTTCAAAAGTTGCTTAGGATGTTGTTTTTGGAGACTGAATAGAAAGTACCACTGGGCCAAGAACCAGATCTCTGCAGGTTCTTATTCAGACAACCTTAATTTAAAGATATTTGTAGTACATTAACAATTGCTTCTTTTAGTTCTGGCCAGTTATTCTGTAGACCAAATGTAATACTAAGAATACAGTTTACTTCCATTGTTTGTTTCTTTTTTAAATCAAAATATTAGGCATAACTTACTAAATTGCTACGAATTTTATACTTGAATGCAGCTGTCTTTAATTGTTTTCATGAGGAAAAGATGTTCAGAAATCTTGAGCAAGAGACCTGTCATGCTTACCCACTCTTTGTGCAAGAAACCAAGAAAATGACACTTACAGATTGTGTGCTACTTACTTATCAGAACTGTAATTTTCATATGAAATGAAGTGATACTAGGGTACAATAGTTGTAGTTTAATACTTTCTATTAGATTTTTCTAACTAACTCGTGGCAGAAGTTACATTAATTTTGTTATTTCAGAGGTGATAAATTTCCTATAAATTGATGTTGCTCAGCTAAAAATAGAAAGCTGCTTTTGAATAAGAAAGCTTAGGTTCTTCACCAATAAATGCTATTGACCACATGGAATATATTGACTTAACTATCTTGCACATGTTCATAATCTGTCAAGCTGAATTTGGTACTGGGCCTTGGCTTGTGTACATGACAAATTGTGAAAGTGATAGAGGATAAATTAGAAAATATAAGTAAGCATTCTTTATTATATATTTGCTGAAAAGATAGTAATACATTGTCATTCTCCAGTGCTTGCCTTTTAGATTATTTTGAAAGTTACTTTTGGATCTTATATTTTCCAGTATCAACTCATTCCTGTGCATATCAGCTCATTTATTGTGCAATATTTTTCTTTACTGCAATAAACTTCTGTACCAAAATGCACTGTACAGTAATTGTGTGATATGTGCCTCCTAGGTGCGTTCATTCCTGGAGTTCCGGTACAGCCAGTGGTTTTACGTTATCCAAACAAACTGGTAAGTTCAGTTGGAAACATGGGGCATTTTCCTCTGAGTACATTGGCACTTTTGTAGTCTTTTAGGTTAGGTAAATAGGTTTAGAAATTTGGAAATCATTAATGAATGCTTATTGGCTACGTGTGCATTTGTTTAGCCTCCAGCAGTATAAATAATCTTAACTGAGACACTTCAAACATTTCTGCTTTTATTAGGTTACTCCTAAACAGTGCTTTGAAAGTTATTCAGGTTGTTACAGGAAGTATTGTGTGACAGAAACTGACATTTGTCTTGTCTAGGATCTGTGTTTCCGTGTGCTTCCTGTAGTGTGTGCTTGAAGAGTTTTCTTAATATCGTTTATTGCTGGAAGATGCTTCTGCACCCCCTACCTGTGGGGGTGTTGGTCACAAATTAATACAACTAGCTACATGATAATCGAGTAATATGTTGAGGACTTCAGCACTCTCATAAGATGTCTTCTTGTCCATGTTTTGCATTCACTGTGCACTTGGCTAAGGAATGCTAGACATTGACTAATTTGGAGTAGTCCTTCAATATAAATCAGGTTCAGGTAAAATGCAAATTATAGTGTGTATTTAATAATATATAGATTGATCTTTACAAATGCTTGTAAAGATATAGGCAAACATCTTTAGACAAAGCTCACTTTATCAACTTCAAGATCAAACCTACAGAAAAGTAGAGAAGAAGTTTATGTTGTGGTTTTGGGTTTTTTTTCTAATTATTCAGTTTACTTGATGTGAATACTTTCTTGTCCTACTGCAATGAGAATCCTGTCTGTCTGCATTCCTTGGTTAATTAGAAGATGCTTCTTAGAGAACTTTGCTTGCTTTAATACTTGAAGTTTCTTTTTGAGCCCTCTTGGGCTGTTTTCAGGTCCAGTCTGTCTGCTTCACAAATAAAACTTATTTAGGAGAGGGTGGGAGAAATGTCAGAAGTAAAATAAGGACTACCTTGACCGATGCCTGTTGCATCAGGAGGTCTCTGACTAGCTGTTTAACCCCTTGATCTAAGGAAGGATTTCATTTCCTCTTGGTACCTGTAGTGCTTATGTTTTATAAGCGGTTCCAACCATTGTTCTTTCTTTCAGTTTAAAGGTTGGTGTAAGACACATGCTTGATTAAAAAAGAAAAGAATCTAAGCAAAGGTAATATACATCGGGCAGTGTTAGCTCTTGACTGAGACATGGTGTGATGGCAGTCAACTAGTTTGCCGTATCAAGCCCCCAAATTATCTTTGTGGATGCTGTGACAAGAATAGCTGCCTGTTATGCTTGTGTAGTATGAAGTGTACTTTAACAGGTTGCCTGGGACTTCTCATTACATAATTGCTTTATTTTCAGGAAGAAAGATTCTTTTAGAAAAGAACATTTTTAAACTTTTATTGCACTGGCAGTTTAAGCTGCAAATATGCACATGCCTGATATCATATTTCACTGAAAGTAACATGGTATATTAGCATTAAACATTTTATCACAATATAAAACTATCAGATGTTAATTTTCAAGTCTTCAGACGAAAATCCATTTTCGTACTGAAATGTCCTTATTGCCTGTAGTACATAATATACAATGTTTCAGCTTATAATAAATGTTCCTAATGTTCTATTAACAGAAATGGTCAGCTTTTTGCATTGAAGTAAAACAATATAGATTTTAATGAAATTTTCCATATTTTTATATTACTACAAAATGTCATAAACCAAACTCTAATATTTATATAGATATCCATCAGAGTTGGCCTGAATCTGTGCATGGAACTTTACTTTCTCCTACCACTTGACTGCTTTAAAACACTTAGTTTTCAGTGCTTTACAGAATCTTTTAACCTCCTACAGTCTACTTCCACTAAGCAGTAATGGGGGAGGGATAATTGCTATTAATGTTTGATTTTTAGATTAGCTTGGGTGGGCTAGAGAACATTTGCAGCAAGGTTAGAATGCGGAGAAAGGAGGAACATGATGTGATATGTGAAGGTGAGGTTTATTTTGATTAGGGTACAGTTAAGAGTTAGGTAGCAAGTAAGAACAACAGAGTAGGGAGGAAGCATTGTTTTGCATACACTGTTGTCTTGTTTGGCCACTGCATATTATAATTTTAGGTTTATAAAGGAGTTTAAGATCTTTGCTTAGTCAGTGAATTCCAGGTATGCATTGTGTTCAGTCACCCCCCTGCTTTTAGCTTGAGCTGCCTGCTCTGGTCCACCTCCAGAGCAATGAGTTCCACAGTACAGATGAGAATGTTCTTGAACTTGAGTGCACCTCACTCTTCTGTGAGGCTTTTTGAGATTGGAGCCTGGGATGACTGTAGTAGGTGTATGATTTACATGTTGATTTCCTTGTACTCTATTCAAGACCTAGGGAAAGTACTATTGACTGAAACTTGTGGCAAAATTGGTAATGTAAATTCAGGCTCTCTCTAGCAAATCTAATTCTGGTTGCCATGAAGAACTCTCTAGTCAGGTTTGCCCCTGAATACCTTTCTTCTTTGGGCTTACAACTATTTGCAGTACATGATGCCTCCGGTCCTATATCAGTGTTTCTTTAGGAGTAGTATGTTAGTATGTTGCCCCTCTTGATGCATGAGTGGAAAGAAATTGTAAGGCTTAAAATGTTGTTTTGACATGAAATTCAAAATTTACTTCTGTTTAGCTAGTTTGATAGCGTTTTGCCTGTTGGATGCTTGACAGTTTTTACCTATAATCTGATTAAAATAAATGTTCTAATGTTTTCGTCCATGGGTTATACAGAAGTCATTTTGCAATTCTTTTTTACACTGGTTATCTTCGTTTGAGTTTTCTGTCAGAGTGCTAGTAGTTATGAAAGGCTGTGTACCTGTTTAAATATCACAGAGCCATTTTAAATGTATGTTTATATCCAGGTGTCTTCTACAGGTAACTCTACTATTTGATAAGATGTTTGGCAGCATATCCTGTGCAGCTTTGGTGTAGCAGGGTTGACTGAGTGCATAGAACACCAGCCAATCTGCTGTTTGAAGTTTGGCACTATTCTCAGTATCTTCTTATGTCAAATAAAAATTATATGGACGATGTACTTCCACACAGTTCAAATAATTCATTATCTAGATACAAAAGTTTCCAAGTGTACGCAGAATGCTATCAAAGTGAGTTCTATCCATAAGGATAAGCTGGTAGCTGTGATAAATATAAAAGGTATCTACGCTAAGTACAGAATATACCACTTCCCATCTTCTGCTTGCTGCTTTTATTATAAAAATACTGGGTATGCTGGCAGGAGTCTCCTACAAAATAGGTCTGTCTCTTGCAGACTAGAATCCTGTTTCCTGCTGTGTAGCATTTATAGCCATCACCCCTGCTTGCATCCTGATGTTCTCAATGAGAAAAAGCACGCATGTCTGATGTGACATTCACATTGGGAATTTCTTGCAGGATTGCTGGTAGGTTTGTGGCTTATTTGAGTTTGTTTTGACAGCTAGCCAGCATGGTGACTGGAATGTGAAAATATCTGTTTGCTGTTCAGTGATCCATTGCCCAAGCCAGGTGGTTTTGTAGAGCTCACTTTTTGTCTTTTCTCCTTTTGCACTGTTGCAGTTTGGAGAGCTGAGTTGGATATGTGTAGTGCTGTACTGTTCTACATAGCAGATCTAGTCTCAGATGGTGTGCGGAGTTGTAAATGGAAGTTTCTTGTGGGGAAAAAAACAAACCCCATAAGACTTCTACTTGCAGTATTACCAGAGACATCAAAATTGCCAGAAACAGTTTAACAGTAAAAATGAAGACATTAAAGTTCTAAAAGATCACTGCATGGAGAAGTCTGTTTTCATGCATGCATGTTGATTGCTAGAGATAGAACTGTTCTTTATAATATTTTGGTTGACTTGAATAGTTGAAAGTCAAGATTTAAATTTTTAGTAGTCCTTTATAATATTTTGACCTTACTCCAATCTGTTGATCTGTCGCATTTGTTACATTTTTCACCTTTTATGGATGTGCTGCTTTCTTTCATTTTAATTGTGACAACCTTTTGCTCTAAATGGTAACTAAAATATGAGTTTGGCTTTATTTTTTTCAAGATCATGGCATATGTGATCATATAACTCTCTAAAATGGTTCTTAGTACAGAACTGAACTGGAGTAGTTTCAGCAGGTTGTTAGAAGTACGTCTCTGATCTTTCAGGTACCTGAATTTACCAAGTCCTCTTATCTTTCCATTAGTGACTTGTACTTTTTTTCTTTTTCAGTTGGTCAGAACAGTAGCTGGAACTTGTTTTCAGTTTTTTTGATCCTTGTACACTTAAGTCTTGTCTCCAAGTATTGCGTTTTTTTTGTCTGCACAGTTTCTTAAAGTTAAAAATGTGATGACCTTTACTGTCATATTCCTTCTTGTCCCGTTATACGCTCCTTTCCAGATCGCTGTTCCCTTCTGTTATTTGCATCTTGTTCATTTTTTTTTTACTGCTATTTGTCCTCTCTTAGCATACATGGTTCATCTCAGTCATATAAAAGTGGTGCTGGTCTTGCCTGAGAGTTAATTGGTAGGTTTAGATGTCTTGTACCTTTTGATTCTTGGATCATGCAGGTGGATATATGATGTCTGTGAGTAAAGGCAACTGGAAAAATGCTGTTTGAGGTAAGACACAAGGTCTTACTCATCCTGCTGCTTCATGTCAGTTGAGAGCAGACTTCCTGTGAGTCATCCCTGCAGGTCCCAGACACTTGGGAAGTGTTACAGCATGTTCGTATCTGTTGCTGGGAGGTCCAAGTAAAGTACAGGGATACCTGAGGAACACCCTGTTGAGCAGGGTGGGTTAGGAGAATACGCATGGACAATGCATATCAAGCAACATCATCTTAGAATGAATAGCTTTCTTTTCCAAGGCTAACAACATTTGAAGAATCTCTGCATCCTTAACTGTTTTCTAAATATAGATAGTACGTGTTTAAGAGGTAGATTACTAGGCTGATTCTTCCTGGGGCTAAGAACTTTTGCAAAGAGGGCATTGAAGATTCCATGAAAACTTTTTAGTCATATGTCATCAGTTATCTGTAATGTAACAAAAGTTTAAAGTGCAGTAATTAATTGCAACTGTCATCCTTCTTTTCCTAGGATACAATCACATGGACATGGCAAGGGCCAGGAGCGTAAGTGGTTTGTGTTTTATTGCTTGCATCGTGATCACTTTCCTTCACTAGTTCTTGTTTACATGACTTACGGGCATGTATAGTTGAGTAGTAATTCTAGTTATTGAATTATTCTTTGGGATTAATTTATGTCTTTTATCTATTATTTTCTAATCATTATAATACCCAAAGGAATCCAGGTATAAACAGTCTACTTCTATGATTTTAATGGTTTGCAGAATGGATTTTAGGTTTTTATATAAAAATATTTGTAACCAAGTACCTGAAGTAAAACAGCGTGCTTCTGCTGAATGTGACAGATCTATCCTATCTATGCCTATCCTTGGCAGTGCTCAAAGCCAGGCTGAACAGAGCTTGGAGCAATCTGGTCTAGTGGAAGGTGTCCCTGCCCATGTCAGAGGGGTTGGAACTGGGTAAACTTTAAGGTTGTTTCCAACCCAAACTGTTCTGTGATTCTATGATTTAGAAACTTGAGGAGATCATTGATCACTTTCAAAGGTTCAGCTTTGAATTAAATAATCACGTTGGAAGTAGGTGAATCCATGATAGTGTCTAAAGTAGGTACTACGGTGTTTGCTGCATGCAGGGGTTTCTGTTCTCTCCTCAGTTAGCTCCTACCTCTCCCCTTGCATTTGCATTGCAGTTCATCTAGCAAATAAACTCAGCCAGAGGGGAGAAAGGTGAATAGCTTGTGTGCAGCTTTGTGTCCTACCTGAGGAGTCAAGAATACAAGGAGAAGGAAGAGGGAAGGAAATTGTAGGTTTGTTGCCTCAGATCACTTTAATGTGTACGAAACACTCAGAAGTGCTGACCTCTGTTAATAAAGTTAAATTAAAAATCTGAGGTAGCGTGTGATGTTACGCAAATTTACTGGGTCAGTTTAAATTACAGCTTTACTTAATTAGGATTAATTCTCCTGAGTGACTTAAAATGTATTTCTGATGTCTTGACAGAAAATACTGTTAAGACTGATGCAGTTTTCACTTCCTCAGCAAATGTCTCTCTTCCTCTGTCATAGTGTTAGCCAAAATTTAACCAGGAAATGTTGCTGTGTCCAGGAGTATTCTGTTTCTTCAAAAGTGGTGTAGCCTAGAAAATGGTTTGACAACTTGTCACATGGAAACTTAAGTCATTTCCACTTATGGAAAGTAATGTTTTTACTGGTTTGACAGATCAATTGTGACTCCACCTTGAAAACATAGATTGGCTGTAGCATACAACTTATATTTTTTTTTTCTGCATTGGACTTGAGTTGGATACAGGTTCTACCAGTTTTTAAATTGATATTTAAATTTTAAGGTTTAATCTTTGAGGATTACAGAAGTTGACAGAAGACTTCACTTGTAACTTACTGGGTATTTTAATGTTCTTGGACTAGGGACTAGAAACCACACTTACACATTTCCTGTCAGTGATGTAAACTTCAAATCACAAGTTCCACACTTGTTTTTGCCCCTTTTCTGTGCTCTAATGTTTTGGCAGTTCAGTGAGAATCAAGGGAGAAAAACCATGTTGCAGCCCTGAATGAGCTGATAGCAAAATGAATAGAGTGTTGCTTCTAGGAACTGCGCTTGATCTGCTTAATAGGATTTTGACTGCCCTCCCCTCATAATGATTGACTGCTGTAACTACCTAGATACTATATAAACTGTTGCTACTAACACTGCTCCCTAAATTAGGTTTGCTGAATCCTTCCCTGGATTTGATTCTTACTGCTTTCTAAGGTCAAGTTGTTCCCAGTTATTGTGTGTTTTAGGCTACTAAGACACATGTACTGCATTTCATTAACACGCTTTTGAAGTATAATGAACTTCGATTCCAAACCAAGGTAACAAGTAGTTATAATTAATCTTGCCAGCTCTATGCTGAGTATGGCATTTTCCTGCTATGCACTTACTCTTTCTGTACACACTATGCATACATCATCTTTTACTGGATGTATTAGTATCTGTATATCATATTACCGTTTGGATATCTGTTAAGATGCAACTTCAATGTAAATTGCTTTTGTTCCACCTTACAGAATGCCATGGATAAAAGTACTCTCAAAGCCTTTTTCTGTTCATTTTTTTATCTAAACATGATCATATTCTAGTTGAAGACTTTGGAGCATAATGTACTACTGTTTCACTGCCTATAGATGTTTTTCCTCAATCATTTTCCTGGTTTTTTTTGTTTGTTTGTTGTTTTTTGTTTGTTTGCTTTTTCCTTCTAGGTTAGAAATTCTGTGGCTCACTTTGTGTCAGTTGCACAATTCTGTGGAAATTGAGGTCAGTAAAAAAAACCCAGTGTATTCTGAGCAGTATCAGAATACAGAATATTATACTTACTTCTGCAGTAAAAGTTTGAATACAAACTTTGTATGTATGTCTGTACAAACAGGCTAAATGGCTTCTGTATCTGAAAATACTGCATTTTTTATTCTGTAAGACTTGTCTTAAGACTTATTAATTTAAATTGATAGATTTCTGACTCTGTTTAGAGCCTTTCCTAAACAATTCCCTTGTGTTTTACTGGCCTGATTTCTTTTACACCTAGCATACCTAACTGTGTAATTTAGATATCCAAGTGTCTGAATGCTGGATACAAATTAATGATTATTTCCCAGAGAAAATGAATTGTAGGTAGATTTTTGTAGGCCAGATAAGTTACTTAATATGTTCGGCTAACTTTTTTTATCAGGCTGCACTGTTCAGAATGTGAAATTGGAAAACGGAGAAAACCTGTATCTGTTCTTAATTTTGTTTTGAGGAAAACACTCTATGATCCTAGGGATGAAGACTAGTGAAGCTACATAGCCAATTAAATACTTTAAAGTTGCTGTCCTGTGCATTTTACAGAAAGTAATTGCATTCTTTTGAAGTATCGTATTTTAAAAGTGTTATATAGGATATTTGACAGATGTTCTGCATTTCTCTTGCTTAGATTTTCTGATAATGAAGCAGCTATTTATCTCTGACTGATGGAACTGATGGCAGGGTAAATTAGTAGAAAGAACTATTACATATTTACATACACATACATGTTACCGTAGTAGCATATAACACATGCCAGTCACAGTATTTGTCACTGCAGTGTGCTCTTCACTTACTTTGTGCTGAATTCTTCTCAAAAATAGTGAATTCACAAAATAGCAGCCACCAGATAGTTGTATCTGTTGCAGAAATTTGCACTTTGTTATTACTTTAGTTGTATGTTTCTAGCTATAAATAGTTTATATATTTATAAAAAAATCTCACTTCCAAAATAGTGGCTTGCTTTTTGACAGAAGGGCCTGGTGAGTATCTGCCTCACACAGCTGATTGGCAGGATTTTTGCTGTCTCTCAGGATCATGGTTTTCTGCCCTAGGCAAGTAAAATGGGCTCTTTTACACAGAAGTGAACACTGCTGAGCTGCCTTGATATTTGAGGCAGCAGCTGCTAGCAGATGCTGAGGTTCTGTAGCTCAAACATATCTTGTGTAAGGACAAGTTATGATCTTTGGTAATCTTTAAAGAAGAAAAACCAACTAGGGCTGTCGGGGCTTTCAGAATGTAGAGAGGCAGAGCTGTTTGCCAGGCTGCTTGCAAGTATGAGGCAGAGTACTTGGGAGCTCCTTGTGGAGTCTGGTTTTATAAGGAAGTGTGGGATATCTAGGAATGTAGAGGAAAAATTAGTTCTGTGTTCAAAGTCATGTTTTTGCACTGGTCTCCAAAGCTTGTTGGCTTTTATTCCTGCTTTGTTCCATCAGCACAGGATTACTGGCAAATACCAGTTAGCCTTGGTGCCAGAATTACTGCTGAAGATCCAATGACTCAGGGATGTGTAGAGCAAGACAACACAGTTTCAGTAAGGATAGGTAGTAAGGTCTAATAGCCGGCAATCAGGATCTAATGTTTATTAGTCTGGGCTTCTCTGCATATAATTTATGTTCTGTCACACGATACATGTCATCCCGCATGTTTATTGAGAAGCAAGCGTCTGTATAGAATTCATAATTGTTACAAATATTGGCCCACCCATTCTTCCATCCTGTACTTGGAACTGGCATGCAAGCAATCTTGTGAAGAAAGAATATATGATAATCTGCAAGTGCGGCTTGTTTTGGCTCCTGCCAGTTTGTTTTGCTGGCCTGTCAGCTTCAGTGTTCATATATCCATCACTTTGTAGCAGCTGAGAGTTCTTCTCTTAGTTTTGTTAGTGGTGCTGAAATGATCATGCTGTTTCTGTCTAGTTAGAGATATGTAGAGCACCTCTGAAATTGCCTCATATTCAAACTTGTCCTGTGTTTGGATGAGTGACTTGATAGCAATTTGCTACTGAAGTAGAGCAGGGCTTGGAAGTTGGAGGAACAATCTTTCCATATATGTTAGCTTCACAATCTTTGTCATTTTGTATATTGCTTCACATCAGGCTGGCCTACCTGTTCGTGCACCTAGGAGTCATATGTTTTCAGTTGCAGAGGTGCATGAAGGGAAGACCATAGCAAAACTCAAAATAAAGATTTGCCTATCATTGTATACTTACTAAGAAAGAGTTAGACAAATGGGAGTGTTTTGGGTGCTGCTGTGATTCTGAAAATATGGCTGACTCCATAGTTACTGAGAAGCATTTGTTTAAATCGTAAAATTTGTATTTATTCTCCAGTTGTTATTGTCTTTTTTAAAGACTAGTGTGAAATTTCTGGATCATAGTTTCCATACCATATTCATAGGTTAATACATCAAATACAACTAAGCTCATTACAGCTTTGGTTTCTACTTCAGAGGCTTTCCACAGGATTATGAACATTTTGTTCACTTAGTGCATAAATTACAGCATTGCATTGCACCGTTAAAGGGAATTTCTGTCTCATACTGGGCAGGAGTGGGAATTGGAGTGATCCCTTCTTGTTTGTTCTGTCTGAGAAGTTAGTTACTTGCCAGAAATGGCATGTTTTGAGGGATTTTGTAGGCAAGGCTGGCCACGATCTTGGGGCTTGCATCATATTTCAATGAACACTTAAAAACATAGCCAAAAGCTGGAAGGCCTTTTAATATAGGCTGTCATGTTCTGAACACTGCCTCTTCTGTTGCATATCTCCAGCAGTTCTGGTTCAATATTCCCCTTCCAACTTCAACTATTCTGTGACTGTGTGGCCATCTGCATTTATTTAGAGCTTTTCTTTCAATTGAGCATTAATAAGTAGTGTCCAATTTGAAGGAGAAATTTTTCAAGCAGTAGAAAATAAAAACATTTCCAATATGTTCATTAAGCAATTGTATATGATTTTAAACTGTGCAGGGGGGAAACAGTAATACCTGATGTCCTGAGAATTTGAACTCTTAATATTTAAGCTATAGAACAATGTTCATGTAGCAGGTGCTTTTCCTGGTTATCTGGAAAGATATGAACAATACAGGATGTAAAAGAAAAGTTTGTGCAAGAGAAAGCTTATACTTCTAAATGATTTAGAAATTCCTGGTCCCACTTATGAAAGGAAGATAAAACTCTGGTTACATGAGGTAAGAAATGAGCAGTCACTGTTACGTGAATTTCTAGAAGTATAGTGCATCCTTAAGCTTTTAAGAGTTCAATTCTCATTTTTTTATAGTCCTTTTGTTAATATAATTTTGTAAGTAGCAACAAACTGTACATGTTTTTCACCATAGTGCTATGATAGATTGTTTAACTATGTTAAATGATCTTGGTATAATTCAGTTCTCTGTATGCAGTTTCTGCCTGTGTATATTCCTTCAGAAGAAGAAAGAAAAAATCCAGTGTTATATGCCAATAACGTCAGACGTGTAATGGCAGAGTAAGTATGTTGTAATATGGAATAAAAATAGATGTGTGATTTTAATTTTAGGATCAAGAAAATGTGAAATCCAGTCAGTGTAGGTGCCTGTTTGCAAAGAAGCTTATAGTCTGCAGTAGTGTGTACAAAACTTTTTATATAGCAGTTGCTTTCCTCTCTGAGGAGGCCAGGGAGCCACAAATACAGCAGGAATTATAGAAGTTGGTATTGGGGTTTTGTTTGTTTTTTAACATGTCTTCATACAACAAGCCAGTTCTACTTGCTGCTGCGTGTCTAGGGAGAAAGCTGTAGTTGAATTTTATGAAAGTTAACATAACTGAATTTGGTGGTATTGAGGTTGAATTTGAAGCTATGCTTTTTTTATTTTTCAGGAAGCTAAGAATAGTTTTGTATATTCATTGTTATCCTGTGGTTGTTTCAAATAATAAAGCACAGGAAAGCTGCTTCTGTTGGAAATAGACCAGTTGATACAATGCAAACTAATTAAATTGAATGTTAATGTGACAACACCTACAACACTTGTCTATAATGTTCTCTTATGTTGAATTTTTTATGAACCTCTCTTTTTCATTCATTTTGTCCTTTTAGTATATCTTCCACTGGTCAGTAGATGTTCTTTTCAGTATTTACAGAGGACCCTCAGGTCTGTGATCATTAATAACTCTTGAAGGATTTAGGAATCTTTCTAATCCTAATTTTGAAACAGTTTGTGAAATCTTGATTTCCTCTGTGTGACTGTTCTTCCATTTCTGAGTTACCAGTTTCACCCAAAGGGCAGTCTGTAGATAGGAACTGGTAATACTTCTCCAGTTTATAAGCGCAACTCAGCTCTGTGAGTTTCCTTGAGGATGTTGATAATATAACAATAAATCAATCCATTGTATGAAAGGACATTTCTCATAAAATAAAAAAAAGCAATTCTGTAAATCAACCTGTCTTAGGGTTGGAGTGGCCTCGAAGACTTTTATAGTTAATTTAGGACAGTCAGCTGGCACTAATAATAATAGTGTTGTCCTTAAACTTTGGATTCTTAAACCTTCATTCTGAACTCTAATCCAGTCAGATGACAGGGATTGTGTGGTATAAGGAGAAATTTTGAAAGCCTACAAAAGTTTACAACTAACCAGCATGTTGAAAACCTTCCCTCCTATGTGTGCGCAGGAGAAGAGACATGATTTTCCTCATCTGTTTGTTTCTCCCTCCTACCTCTGAAGAATCAGGCACTTGGGGTAACAGAAATGGGATGCAGGTCTAAAGGGAGGACTGTCAGGATGAGAGGGTAGCAAATATGGCTTGCTTTGAGATGAAGAAGAGCTGTAGATGCTGTGTTGATTTGAAAGGAAAAGAAATGTGTATCAAAGTTCAGAAATTAACATGTAGGTAGAATAAAACAGAATGGATATTGTGGATTACTGTAAACCAGTTAAAATACCATAGCCAAAGATAGCCAAAATTTATTTACTTCTGACCACTTCCAGATGCTTACTTCTAGTGGTAGTTCTCCAGACACTCACAGTTCATTCATATGGCTCTTGGTACAAGAGATGTCGGCTCAGATGCTGTCAGTCTGTTACTGCTGGAGCTGTAGCAATTGCAGTTCTAGCACTTCAGATGTTATTTGGTGCTAGAATTGCACTATGCATTGCTGAATAAAGGACAATATTACTGCTTCTGCTAAATTTGTCTTTTCTGGAAGATTGAATTGGCAGTGTGGTGGTTGATGGGTGTCAGTGTACCATTTGGTGTCAAGAGGTCAATTCAGGATCTGTCTAGATATCTCCTTTCCCCTTCCTCACAGTTTTATTCTTCTGGAAGAAGAGTCTAATCCTACTGGATATTTTACAGCAGCAGAGGTGGCAGTCACAAATAATAAAGTATTTATGAGTCTAGAATCAGTGTTGTGGCAAAACCTTGTGTCTTGCCCCTTATTTCAAGGGGAGTTGATAGAATTTGCTGAAGGCAGCAGTCGATAAGATTTTGACTCCTGAAATATGTTTGCCTTCATAATTTTGTCTTGTGAACAGCTTCTCTTAAATACTGAATAAAGCACAGGATGCCTGATTCTTATGTTGCTTCTGCTTAGTTGACTATTGGAGAATTTTTAGGTCAGCCTTGTTTGTTTAGCTTCTCTGTGGGCAGCCACAGATGGAATGTGATAGGGTCACAGAAAACTGAATTTATGGCTCACAACTTCTTCAGACCTTTCCATTGCAGTAATGGCTATTTGCTTCCTACAGTGCTTACTTGTAGTGATACCTTTTGTTCCAGTCCTTCTGGAGGATGAGCAAGATCCAAGCCTTAAAAGCTTTACAGCATCTATAAAAATCTAGTTTCTTTCTAAAAGAGGTTCTTAATCTCACCTATGCAATTACCAGTATTTTAATGTCCTGTGATCATCAACATTTTTTCTCACTGATGGATACTGAATTAAAAAACTAGAATCATGTGCAGTCTTGTTACTGCTACTCAGCTCACTGTTTCTTCTGGTTTGGGATTATCTGTATAATCGGAACTGGAATTACTCATGCAGGGTAGCCACTGCTACTGAATTCAAGGCTTGTCTTCCTTTGTATCGTTTTCTTATTCTGTGCAGAAGGTATATGCTGGTTAGGTTAATCTGCTGTTTCAAGTGTGGCCCCCTACTTCCTGTCAATATACCCTGCATTTGATTTTCTCATACAACCTGTTTTGTTCGAGTGAGTCTGTCTTCTTTGGTCTTTCTGGGCTTGTTCCGATTACTACTCTGTTTACTTGACGTCCATCTCATTCACAGCATGCTATCAAGAATTGTGTTGTGTCACTTTCAAATCACTGAAAATGTTGAGTGCTTTTAAATATAGCAATATTCCATTCAGGTTCTCTCTTGAGTTTTAATTCACTTTGTTCTTTTACTGTAATAAATTTCTGAAACCACCAGGCTAGTAAGTCATGCCATGTAGATAAATGTTACGTTGGCTCACTTTTGTAAGTTTTATTACTTAAAATTGCAAAAATCAATAATTTGGTCTTCCTGTGTGTGAGCTATTATCACCTTATACTGATGAGATTAAACATGTATTATTGTGATCTGCTTATTAATTTCAGCACTTACTGTTTCTTCTAGGTATTTTCTAGTTAAGATTTATTGGAGCTACACTAGTGTTATAAATTTGTCAGTGTGTAGGCTTGGGGCTTCAATCCCTGATTTTCTAGAATTAGGAAGGACAAATGATCTGACCTTGCCATCACAGGTATTTATTTCTAAAAATTTCTCATTGATAAAGGAAGCATCTCTACCACTGTTAAAGCATTGGAAAGTACTTAATTGTATTCATGAGATGTGTAATCTTAATAGTTTTCTAATGTATTCATTACATATGACAGCTTTTTTTGCCTCTCAGCAATTTTACTATCCTCAGCTAGTAATGAGTTATGTCACTCTTCTTGTGTATTTCTTTCTCTGTTTAAAGACAAAGTAGGTAACTCCTCCACTCCCATTTTGCAAAACAAAATTTGTTTATCTTACTATGCATTAGAGATTAAGTATATTTAAGAGGAGTATGTCAGTTGCTCAGCTTTTAGTTAGTTGCATGTACTTAGTACTCTTCATTTTGTGTACAAATAAGCCAGTGGTAGTGCAGGCAGCTAAGTGAAAATCAGCACTGCAGGCTTTTTTTGTGTAAGTCTGAAGTAACCTTACCGATAATTAGAGGTAAGCTGCTTAGGTAATTATCCACAGGCCTGTTGGTCACTTAATAACATGTAAGCACAATTTTTTTTGTTTTTGTTTTAGTTTCTCTTAGAGACTCCTCAAACTAGGGAAGAATATGGTTTAGATGGTACAGTTCAGGAAAAAATACAGTTAAAATATTGCAACTTTGTTCAGTTATTTTAATGCATATTTCAAATGGTTAGACTGGAACCTGATGGAAACTGGACATCTTTGCCCCTTTGTTTTTCGAAACTGTAAGCACCTCAGCTGAAGTTCTGTCAGCATCCCTGATTTGAGCGTTTCATTTCTCTGCTCTTTCCAGTGTTTGAACTCGGCATAACTACGATGCTAGCCAGGAGGTTTGAGTTTCTTTTGTGGTGAGCCCAGAAAGGCAGACTTCCTGAAGAAATACCAAAATGTCGTAGTCTGGTTTGCATTTTTCTCATAACTTTTTCTTCTCCATTTATAGAAACATTTCAATACATGCTTTTATATTTACAGTATATGCTCAAATCAATTAAAGTGCAGTGTTTTCGATATGGAACTTGAAAACATCTGGTTTATGTTTTCTCCGTCCAGTCCTTGCCAAGATCATTTCCCCTTGTTGGAGCATGTCATACTGTTAAAAGCAGTAACTCTTTATCAGTTTGACAAATGAACATTATGTTTTTGTTTATGTTTCTCAAAAGATAAATGAATCCTTTTTTCCAGGTGTGCTGGTGAAGGCAAAAGATATTACAGATAGTCTCCTGTGTCCTTTTTATCTTCTGTCATCTTCTATTTAGTCAAAATCAGGACATTTTTCTTGGAGCCTTTGACAGTATCAGAATGGGATTTCTTTCACTGTATGTGACATGGTAATGCCAGTTGCTGAAGAATAGCCTTGAGGATGTGGATTTTCAGTAGCTTACTGGTCTGTCTCATGTCTATTTGTTGTATTTTTGGTGGCCAGTAAGATTTAACTTTGGAAAAACTGCTGTGCTCTGTGCCAGTGCTTTGAAATTCAAGATACTTTCTGGTCATTTTGGTCATACCATCAAAGGCATGAGGATCAGTAGAAGTGGAATTGCTGAAGTGCTGGACTTAACAAGCATCCATTTAAGTTTCAGGCCATATACAGAAATGGAAATCAGAACCACACTGTGCAGTTTTTGTTTCTGTGAAGGCTGTAAGTGTGGCAGTTAGGCAAGCATAGTTACTAAATAGGGTTAACTCTGTGCAGCTTCTTCCTAAGTTCATTCTCTCACGGAAGAAGTAATTTTTTAAAGTTAAGTGCTATTTTGCAGCAGTCTGGTTTGAACTAGAGTACTGAATGCTGACAACACAAAGAACTTGCTTCATTTTTTACCCCTTGAAGATTTGTGATGTACAGGCCTCCAAAACGAACATTACAGAATCCATTTTCTTAACACAATGGGTAAAATGTAGGTGTTAACAGCTTCTTTTTCTGTCTGAAAAGTAAACCATCATGAGAGACTGTATTCTTGATGTGAACTCCAGACTCTTAGGCCTGGACCTTTGTTTGCTTGGAGACTGTGGAAGTAATTCAAGGAAAGTAAAGGGGCTATTTACCCTGGCCTTCCAAAAATAAATAGCTGAAAGCTCTTCAGCTTAGTGGAAGAAGAAAAAAAAAGTGGAGGGTTGTTGTGAAGGTTGGTGAAATCATGATGTTCATAGTAAGGAAAGAGAAAACACTCAGCAGTAGATCAACTGAAAGTAAATGGAAATACTCTTGAAAAGATGCACATAATTGTAGCATTCACTACCAGATGCATAAAAGGAATTAATTAAAGATGGGATATGTTGAAAAAATTTGGTCCATCAGTGATTCCACAATACAATGGTACAAATATTCTCTGGTTCAGGAAGTTGCTATACAGATGACTACTGGAAGCTTGGGTTATTTGTCATAGAATCACAGAATATTTACGGTTGGAAAGGACCTTAAGACCGTCTAGTTCCAACCCCCCTACCATGGGCAGGAACACCTCACATTAAACCATGTCACCCATGGCCTTGTCCAACCTGGCCTTGGACACCACCAGGGATGGAGCATTCACGACTTCCTTGGGCAACCCATTCCAGTGCCTCACCACCCTTACAGTAAAGAATTTCTTCCTTATATCCAATCTAAACTTCCCCTGTTTAAGTTTTAATCCGTTACCCCTTGTCCTCTCACTAGTGTCCCTAATGAAGAGTCCCTCCCCAGCATCCTTACAGGCCCCCTTCAGGTACTGGAAGGCTGCTATGAGGTCTTCACGCAGCCTTCTCTTCTCCAGGATGAACATCCCCAACTTTCTCACCCTATCTTCATACAGTAGGTGCTCCAGTCCCCTGATCATCCTCGTGGCCCTCCACCATTGTCTTTTTCCAAAATGTCTGATAGTGAATTAGAATACCAAGTTTAATAGCCTTTTAATGTGTTCTGCACCCTGTAAAGGTTACACCTGATTTAAAGGAGGGTTTTTTTGTGAGTAGCCTGTGGATTATTTTCTAGATTAGTTTACAGATCTGCTCATTAACAGTGTCAGACGTTTTGAAAATGTTTTTGTTGAAGCATCGATTCAGAGTGTCACAATATTGCCTGTACTATTTTCTCTTACTTTGCATAGTATTGCAGCAGTCGCATTCTGTTTTGTGATCAGAATTTTGCATGCATAGTGGATTGGTATGCAGAATATGAGAATGTTGAACATTTATTTTTATATTATGACTACACAAGTGTTAGACATAGGGAGTTGTTTGGTGTGAGAAGTCAGGATGTAACAAGTACAACTGTTGCGTGTGGCAGATTGGGTATGCAGGAGGCTTTTGGGGTTTTGTTAGGTTTTAGTTTGGTTTCATTTTTATGAAGTGACTTCCTGACTTTGGAATTTCATGTCGTGTGATATCATGGAAGGTAAATAGCCAGCATGTCAGGGAAGGTAGGGAAGGCAGAAAGTCTCAAGCTGTGTCAAGACAGAGGTGCACATCTGGCCAAATAAAAATTGCCGAGCAGTAAAAAAGCTAAGTTTGGGTTAACCAACTGTGAAAGCAGGAGCAATATGAAGAAAAGAGGAGAAAAGTGCTGCTAAATGAAGATATGGGAAAAGCTGTCATGTTCCTAATTTATTAAAAACATTGGTTTGTGCTTGCGGTTTGCATCTCAAAATGATTTTTTTTTTCTCTAGCAGTTGAACTGGAGAAAGATGCCCTTGAGATCAGTTGGGTGCAGTTGCACCCAGGCTTTACAATGAGCTCTTACTACGCCAGTATTCTAAGAAATTGAAAAATTAACAAGCGTTAGAACAAATAGTGAATTTCAGATGTTCCCCAACTTCAATTTCTTCAATATTCTGAGCTGAAATCAAGGTCATTTTGTGTTAAACTGGTAGCCCTATACAGCTTGTGATTTATCTTCTGAACTGAAGAGCCCAGTTTATCTGGCCTTGATTGATCCTACGACAGCACTCTACTGTGAGCAAAAGTTTTCTCCCCCTTCTTTGGGGATTTTGAAAGTTTGGATGTATATAGAAACACACTGTTTCAATTTATTTGATATTTTTTTTTTTTTTTGGAAGGCCAAAGGCTGGAAAATTGCCATCAGTGAGCAAGGGAAGATGCTTTTAACCTTCTCAAAACTGTTTTGTGTATGTGTTGACACCGGACGTTCATGTAGGCAGGCATTAATTGTAGTGGGAATTTTTCTGTACCCGATAAGCACTTAAAAGTCTGATCCAAATACATCTCATTCTGCAAGGGTTGCATACAGCTGTAAAAAGATGAAGGGTTTTTTTCCCTTATGGTTTGCCTGAGTCTAAGATGATCCCTGCTTTTGTTTGGAATTTGTTCTCTATCATAAGCTTGGGTTTGATTGTTTGGTGGGGTTTGTTTGTGTGTTTGTTGTTAATTTGCTTTTGGCTAGGCTCTTTCAGCATGTGTGGGGACCATTATTTTGGAGAAGTTATTTAAATCTGGCATTGGTTGTGGGATGACAGTCAGGATTCTACCCTTCCCCCTTTAGGTTGAGCAGCCTGATCTTTCTTAGTCATCTTGCCTTTGATGTGCTTGAAAAGCTTCTAGCTTTTAGTTTCAACAAGTTACTGTTTCTTGCTTTGCCTTGCCACCTTATGGTTATGTTTTAACTTGTCTGTCTTTGTTTTCCTTGAGAGAATGTGGGGTTTGTTTAAAAAAGGGAGATCTTTTGTTCTGATTGCCACCTTTAATCAGCCTGAGTCCTACTGGATTTTTTTTTGTCCTTTCAGGATCTTTTTTTAAGCGTCTTGTCACTTCTCCTTTTGTACCACAAATAAGCACTTTATCCTTTCAGTTTCTTCTTTTAACTTATTTTTAACCAGTTTCCCCTTTTCTCTGTAGTTGCCCTAGGCTTCAGCTGATCACTTGTAAGTTCCTGAATTACTGTTGTGTGCTATGCCTTAAAATCTGATGAAATCTGGTGTAATCTGCCTGACTGGACAAGATCTTTAGTTGTTACCACATTCTTTAAGCCACTGTGGATGGAAAAGCTTATAGTGTGTCCTTGCTGCCTTAGGAGTTCAGCTACTCACTGACAGTTCACAGGGAAGTTTATAAGGATGATCCTAATCCACACAGAGTACAAAACAAGGGAATAGGAAATAAGGACATTTCAGTCTCTCGTGCTTTGCCAGTGAGGAGGGACAGAAGAAGCTGGGAGGAAGCAGAGACGGAACACCTGACCCAAACTATCCAAAGGGGTATTCCACACCACAGCATGTCATGCCCTGTGTATAAACTGGGGGAGTCACCTGGAAGGCCCAGATTGCTGCTCGGTTGGGGCTGGGTATCGGTTGGTGGGTGGTGAGCAGTTGTATTTTCTGAGCGTTCATTTGTTCTTTTGTTGTTTCCTATTATTGCCATTATTGTTATTGTTGGTATTCTTTCCATCATCACTACGTTTTATTTGAGTTATTAAGCTGTTCTTTAGTTATTCAACCCATTGATTTTGCATTCTTCTGATTTTAATTCCCCATCCCTCCATTCTACCCTGGAGGGGGGGAAGTAGAGGGATGTGGGCAAGCGACTGTGTGGTGCTGAGTTACTGGTTGGGTTTAAACCACAACAGTTATACACAACATTCTTTACTATGTTAACCATAAATCGGCATCACAAGAATATAAAATCATAGATTAGTTAGGGTTAGAAAGGACCTTAAGATCATCTAGTTCCAACCCTCCTGCTTGGGGCAGCAGCACCTCCCGCTAAACCATGTCACCCAAGGCTCTGTCCAACCTGGCCTTCAACACCGCCAGTGATGGAGCATTCACGACTTCCCCGGGCAACACATTCCAGTGCCTTACCACCCTTACAGTAAAGAACTTCCTCCTTATATCCAATCTAAACTTCCCCTGTTTAAGTTTGAACCCATTGGCCCTTGTCCTATCACTACAGTCCCTCCCCAGCATCCTTATAGGCCCCCTTCAGGTACTGGAAGGCTGCTAGGAGGTCTCCACACAGCCTTCTCTTCTCCAGGATGAACAGACCCAACTTTCTCAGCCTAGCTTCATATGGGAGGTGCTCCAGTCCCCTGATCATCCTCGTGGCCCTCCTCTGGACTCGTTCCAACACTTCCATGTCCTTTTTATGTTGAGGACACCAGAACTGCACACAATACTCCAAGTGAGGTCTCACGAGAGCAGAGTAGAGGGGCAGGATCACCTCCCTCGACCTGCTGGTCACGCTCCTTTTGATGCAGCTCAGGATACAGTTGACTTTCTGGGATGGAAGCGCACACTGAAGCCGGCTCATCTTCATTTTGTCATTGACCAATACCCCCAAGTCCTTCTCCACAGGGCTGCTCTGAATCGCTTCTCTGCCCAACCTATAGCTGTGCCTGGGATTGCTCCCACCCAGGTGGAGGACCTTGCACTTGACATGGTTAAACTTCATCAGGTTGGCATCAGCCCACCTCACAAGCGTGCCAAGGTCCCTCTGGATGGCATTCCTTCCCTCCAACGTATCAACCGAACCACACAGCTTGGTGTCATTGGCAAACTTGCTGAGGGTGCACTCAATCTCACTGTCCATGTCACCAATGACAAAGATGTTGAACAAGACCGGTCCCACCACCCATCCCTGAGGGACACCACTCGTTACTGGTCTCCAGCTGGACATTGAGCCATTGAGCACTACTCTTTGTGTGTGGCCGTCCAGCCAGTTCTTTCTCCACAGAGTGGTCCACCTATCAAATTGATGTCTCTCCAATTTAGAGACAAGGATGTCGTGTGGGACAGTGTCAAACACTTTGCACAAGTCCGGGTAGATGACATCAACTGCTCTACCCCTGTCCATCAGTTCTATAGCCCCATCATAGAAGGCCACCAGATTGGTTTGGCAGGATTTCCCCTTAGTGAAGCCATGCTGGCTGTACATATTTGATACTTTTGGGCTTGCATATATATTAGTGAGCTGTTCTTCCTAAATATTTGACTTTCTCAGCCTTAGAGAAAAGAGAGAAGCCCTAATCAATAGCTTTAATGTTAAGTGCATGTTTTAATATATATTAGAATTCTTGAGGTTTGACAGTTAGTGGATGAAAGAGAACTGGCTTATGTTGTTTACATTGACATTCAAAGGCCTTATAAAAAGATTCTGGGAAAAAGGCTACTTAACATAAATTACGTGGTTATTGCATGTGAGGTAACTGCCATTACAGGTCAAAATGTCCATAGCAAAGTGTAAAATTGAATGCAGGATTTTCATTAAAGTCAAAATCAATGTGGCATTTAGGGTTGTATATCAATCTTGCTTTTATTCTATAGTAACTTCAGAGAGGGAAAAAGGTGGTTGTAGTAAGGTAAATAACCTGTAGATAAAAAAAATAAAGGTAAATCAAGAAAAGAAATGTTGTGAAGGCTTCATCAAACTGCTGTTTGGTGCTGCTATTAATAAAGAGCATCAGGTTAGAAGGAGAAATGAATACTTAATTGTTTGGCATATGAAAGCTTGGGAGTTGTTTTCTTTTCTTCTACCCTTCTTATGTCACACACTTAAGAATAACTTGTTTCCTTGGAGTTTACTTGCTTTTATGCTTTATGTACTAGTCACTCTTTATAGAGAAATTTTGCCTATTGTGTAATTTTAGTATTACCTGAATTGGATAGCTGTTCTGCTCAGGTGATTATTGATTTATTAATGTTAATGTAATATTAATATAAATATTTATTAGTAAATATGTATTTTTTATTCTAGATGTGTAATTTTGAAACCCTTGTTATTCGCTTCCATGATAATATTAAGGAATTTGAAAATCTTTGCACTGCCTATTTTTCCCCTTGTGTTCTTTTATATTTTAATGTATTTGAAAAGCGGAAGTAGATGTTCTGTAATGGCTAGAGTACCATATTTAGTTCTTTATATGTGAGCCTTTTTTTATGGGCTCTTCATTATGGTTCTTCAGAATAAAGAGCATAATTATTACAGGATTTCTTGCTTAAAAAAGTGATGATTCTGCTTAGTTTTCTCAGTTTATCCTGCCTACCATGTTTCTTTGGTTTGTTCAAGGGCGTTGGGAGTTCCAGTGACAGACTATACATTTGAAGACTGTCAGTTAGCTTTGGCTGAAGGACAACTTCGTCTGCCTTCGGACACATGTCTTTTAGAATTTGCAAAACTTGTAAGAAGCCTTGGGTAAGCATATGCAATATTTATATGTAAGACGCATCTTTACTATATATCTATATTAATATAGTTTTCCCATCATAAAACAATACTGCGTTATGGATATACATGGAATGTTTTTCTATTACAGCTGGGGTAATGCTAATACAAAGTTAAACCAATACTGATCTCCACTTACAAGTGCCACTCTTAGATCCTCATGAGTAGAATACATCATAAAATTTTATTTCCATAGTCTGTCGAGTGAGCAGAGTGTGTCTGAAGTGTTCATTCGTGAACAAATCTCAAAGACACTTCCTGAACAGTGTCTGGAATACTGTTGGTTTCCTAATATTTAATACAGTTAAGTCAGTTGCCCTTTCCTGCGACACAATGAAAAGAGTGCAGTGCTGCCATACCAGTCTTGTGACTGGAGTAATGTTGTGATAGTGAGGGCAGAGGGGTCACCCTTTCCCAAGAAGCACAAAGCAGTGGTTGATATTTTGAGTAGGTTACTGCTAAATGGACTTTCTAATGAAACTGTAGGTTAGTGTGCGCAGCGTGGCTCCTCTCTTCTCAGTGTCAGTTCCCTCTGGCTTTACCTTTCAGAAAAGGCTCAACAAACAGTGAAAAGTTCACATAAACCAAATAATAGATTGCTGTTTTCCAACTCTTCTCCTGTTTCTCCACTAACTGAATTTACAGCCTCATCATGTTAACTGCTTCAATATACAAACTCTCTTTTCCATTTTTTTGTCTCCTCATCTGAAAGTATCAAGCACAGTATCATGGTTCCATTCTGTACTTTTTTTCCTTTCATTAATTTTTCTTTTTCCATCTTGTGTACATAAATGGAAAAAAAAAAAAAAGAAGAGATATCTATTGGGGAAAGGTAATGTAGGACAGCATATATTAATCATTCAGGTGACAAGCATATAGTAATTTGCTGTCAGGTCTTCATCTGATAAGACTTCCAGTAGAACAGGAGAGACTTCTAAGGGAAAGCAAAGATTCTTGCTTTGTTCCAAAGGCTCTGAATTTACAGTACTAAGAAAAAAGCGAACAAAAAAACCCAAACAAACAACCCAAACATCCCTGTCTCTTCTTATGCAGTTGATAATCATGGGATTCGGTTTAATCCTCTTGTTAAATTGTCTGGCTTCTGTTTGCTCAATTTAAAGCTGTTCTTTCAAATTATGCTTTTCTGGGGTTTTGTTCTGGCCTCCAAAAAAATAGCATGCATTTGTGAGTGAGGTTTCCCACAACCCAAAATTTCTCTGTCTGGTTTGAGTAATTGTACATTGGTCAAATATTATCTTGTCTTGATTTGGGTATGTACCAGTAAAAGGGCTGTTACGATGGTGCTTTCCTGGCACGATTAGATGAAGATTGTAAGATGACTTCATTTCTAATGCATATTTGATGGTGATGCAGTCGTTTTACTGTCTATTAAAAGATTTTGAGGCCAGGGAGGCATTAAGATCATCCATTCACATCCCTAAGTAACTGAAACAATAAATTTTATCCAATGGATTTTGCATCTAGTCTTAATAATTGTTGTTAAGCAATAATGTACCTTCAAGGTAACATCCAGTTTTAAATGCAAAATTTCTATAGTAAGGCAAATCCAGACTTGTTTTTGTTTTGGGTTCTTTGCAATCAAGTTATACCTCAGTTTGCTGCATTGGAGAGTTATTTCTGTTCACATTGTGTATCTCCAGGATTCATTAACATTGTCTGTAAAATTTGCTTGTTCTGTGCTCAGCTGGATGGGATCCAATCCAGAAGCCATGCAGCCACAGCAGCAAGTTCTCATGCTTCATCTAATTAAGATCTTGGGCTCTGTTAGCACAGCTGTACAGTTGCTGTATCACACAGCTGGCTGAAACTCAGCTGTCTCCTGCTGAGCCCTGTGGTAAAACGACTGCTGTACCGATGAGACCAATTGATCACAGTCTCATCTTCTCAGATTCTGCATTTGTTAGTCCTCAGGCACTTATGCTTCTGTTGAGCCTGGTAATCTGTGTCTGAACAATATGCTGATCACTATGCTGTATGTAGTCTTTATTGTCGCTTTTATACATAGTAAATTTTCTGCTTCATTTGTTTCCACAATTTGTTTTCCACAATTAATTGACCCACTGTTTAAAGTGATTGTCTACTTTGACTTGATCTATTACCATGTTTGAGACATTGAAGCTTGTTTGGACTTTTCATCTTATGAAAGACTTCTTCAGATATCTTCTCATTCAGAAAATGTTAATACAGTATAATTAGGCCTCATCTCTTGTCTTTTTAACAATGGGCAGCAATTTATTTTGGAATTCTTTTTGGACCCTTAATTACTTTCTTCACTTTCCTGAGCCTGAGTCTTCAGAGATCTATAACAAGAGTAAGCCTCTGGAGGATGTTGTTCATCTGCATTCATGATAAGATCAATACTGTCCATTACAGGAGATGATCACAGATCAGGCATAACACAGCCAATAACCACTATGATAGTCTCTGCCCTGTGGATCAAGGCAGGGTTTTCCAGAGTATTTGGAAGGTCAGTTTTGCAGCTGTTCAGTATCCTTTCTCCATTATGACAAGAAGTAGCACGGAAATACACTAGCATACATAGAACTGAACGTATTGTGCTTTTCTGGCTTAGAGCGTGTTTCTCTGAGCTTGCAGCTTACAGTTACTAGCTACAGGATCCAGCTGTTCTTACGCAACTTCCAGCTCTGAGAGACACTAGAAGGTTTTTGGCAGGTTCTCAGCATGCAAGAAAGGAGTCTGTTTTCAAATAGTCAAATGCCGCTAAAACTAGCTTTAAGGGGGTAAGACATCTCACTGGCTAAAAATAGTGGTAATTATGCTGAAAATACCCTACCTTCAGGGATCTGGTTTTCCTTGTGAAGTCTGCTGTGAAGGATTTATTTTTCAGAGCTGTTAATCTTGAAAAATGTGCTTTCCATCTTCAGGGACTCGGAATGACTTTTGGTTTTCTCTAGTGCACACTGGCCTAAAAAATGAAGCCAAACACCACAGCAGCAAATAATGTTATGTATTGTAAAGCCTAGACGCAGCATGGAAGCCATTAGGCAAACAAGCATGATTTCATGAGCAAAAGCTCTGTTGGCTTTCCAGCTTTTATAGTCTCTATTGGACTAAAAGTAACAATTTTAAAGGCATTGAGACACTCCAAACTATTTCACAGATTGGTTCAGAACCTACTGTGGGATTTGAGACATTTGGCTTCAGAAGATTCTTGGCACAGTAGGTCATGGTCATCTATACATCAATTACTTTCTGATTCTGAATGGGCTAGAAAGAGGCGAGCCCACCTTGGATTGCCAGAAGTACAATGCAGTCATACTCAAGCTGAAGCAGTAAGTTTGTCTCACTGATCCACCTCCTCTCCTTGAGACTGGCTCACATCTCGTTCTCTGTATTGACAAAACCCAAACCACAAGATGTCTGTAAGATTCATGGTATGCCATGCTACTTTATGTGCAAGGTTTCGCCTTCAGACTTTAGCTTTTCAGACTTAATTGACTGGTGAAGAGATCATTTCACAAGTCCCAAAATGCTAGTTCATCAAACAAGTACTCCCTCAATACTAGAGGATGAAGTTTGAGTCAATTCATTGCAAATCAAGTATCTCTGATATAGAGACAGTTGTTAGACTGCATATTGTCTGTCAGTAGTGGCTTATCTCAAGGGAGGATTCAGTTGCCAGCTGTCTTCATCCTACAGTTACAATCCATTTTGGCTATATTATCTGTGGAGACTTCATACGTGTAATCTTGTATGTGGGAAGCAGAGTTGTTCGTGCTTCTTGAATCCTCCATGGTTTCCTTTGTCATTGTTCCTTCTACTTCTCTGCTTGATCATGGAAAATGAATTTCTGCAGAGGAGTATTCTGCTGCTCTTTTTATACCGTCTAGGGACCAAAACTCTAGATAAGTGCTTTAATGCCAGGATGGAGAACATATAAATATTCTGTAGGGACCATGGGTCTCTGGAAGAATTCTTGCATGTTCAGCTCTTATAATTTAGAAATATGGCGCTTGGCATTGTTAGTAAACTTTGACAAGTCATTTAGGTAATGGCAGACAGCATGGTAGTTGTGCTTTTGCTTAAAAGCAGTAATTTTTAGGAAGGCTCATTTCAAGAAGTGATCATGGTCTGGAGCTGATGTATCAGATAATCTTCCCATCAGAAATGCTCTTATCTTTTCTTAGAAGCTCCTGAGAATGCTGATAGTAAGTATTTTACTCATTCTTGTCACTGAGAGGAAGCTGATGATGAGTTCCAGCTGCAGTCTGGTAGCAGTTCTGGAGTGAGCTTTTGCGTTCTGTAAATAACTGCTTTTCCTTTTCTGCAGCAGCAAACAGCAAACCAGGCAACTGCAGAATAATGTTGCAGAAGAATACATTGGTTTCTTTTGTCTTCAGACTGGAATGCTTGGATGTCCACATTACTCTAAATCAGTTCAGAGGAAACCTGCTAGTCCAGATTTCATTGCTGTTGTAGTAGGGGAAAAGGAAATTCCCTCCCCATGTACTAAGAGCACCATTTATCATATTCGTAGTAAGACTTTGTTTCACAAAACAAAAACAGGAAGCTTGAATTTAAGGGTGGGGAGGATGACAAAAAAAAACTGAACAAAAAGAACCAGCAACCATGCTGCAGTACCATGCAGTAGATCTCTGCCATTCATTCACTCATCAGTCAGAATCTAGTTTTGTAATCAGAAGGACTGCGGAATTTTCTGTAGCTGTATTAATTGCTATAATTTTGTTTGGGTCACCTTATAATGGTGTCCAGCTCCAGACTGAATGTGAAGAACGGGGACTGGCAAACAGGATTAGCAGTATAATCGCTATTATGTAATCCCTGATTTATTGTAGGTAAGATGCATCAGGTCCTTCCTGTTCAGAGACATTAGTAAATTTGGAAGCTTAATTGGTTTATGTTACTCTTCTATAATACAGCCATATTCAGGTGACCTAAATCCCACCTAGTTCCTTATGCCTGATATTTATTAGTTAGTTCTAATAAATGATGGTGTTTCTTGTCCATGTTGAACAGTTTACAAGCAGTAATCAAGGTAGAATAACAGTTACCAAGGTAGAATAAAGAACACAAGTTTTAAGACTAGAGTTCCTAAGCCCTTGCAGTAATTTCTGATACAGTTCAAGAACTAATTGGAGCCTTAAAATTACATTATTAATACATTATTTTGTCATGTTGCTTAATAATTACGATTCTAGTGTTTTACAGCATTATCATCCACTATTTCACTTGGTATATTGAATTTTGTAGTGTTAAAATTGGGTTTATTTTTAAAATGTGCAAAAAATAATACTCTTTCTAGGCTAAAGCCAGAAACACTTGAAGATGATCTTGATAAATATGCTGCAAGTGCCATGAAAATGAAAAAAGAAAAGATTGATCTTAAAGAATTTTCAGCATACTTGGATTTTCCAGTTTCACACACATTAGAAAGTATGTTTGCACTTTTTGATGAGGTAAGAAGCAACATCATCTTTAAAAATTCTGCTACTTAAAGTGAACTTTGCTTTAGCCGAATTCAGTTCCAGTTGAGTTCACTGAGGTCTGATTTGGGCTAGTGTTTTTGAGCACTTCACCACAGTATTTGCCTACTGCATTTCCTTGTCAGCAAAGTAAGAGCACCTCTTATCAAGTAAATAAAGCATTTGTTGAGGCAGAAGTTAAAAGGAGTATCAGCTGGACAAAACTGATTTTCTTTTTAGATGCAAAATATGAAGAGCAAGAAATCTTTGCTGCTGCTTGTTGCAACTGAATGCAATGCCTATGAGCTGTTATTTTACTTAACCTTGTAAATAAATCACTTGTTCTTCTAGGATGCCTGAAACCTGATGGACCTAGGAACTTGGCAGATGAGCCAGTTCTTCATTCATCAGGCAATCAGTCAGAACGGGGAAATTACTGTTATCTTTATCTGCATGTGGTGCTGGTTGGATCAGGAGGTGAATATGTACACAGGGTTCTCTCTTAGACTGAAGAACAGATGTCATGTGTTCAGGGCTTAAATTAGGCTACCTTGCGTTGTGGTTCTCCAGTTTTAATTTCTACCTGGTAATTCAGATGGTTTAATGTAAAAATCTTAAATCTGCAAGTGAAGGGTGACAGTAGCAGCACTGTCTTCCAAAAAGTTTTGAATTATCACTTCTGACTGGGATTCTGAAAAGGTTCTGCAGAGCTTTGGTGACCTAAGTTCTTGCCCTGATGTAATGCCATTTCAGTGAAACTTCTTTGCAGTGGCATATGTAACTGTTAATGTAAATTATCTTTCTGAATATTCTGCATCTTTATCAACTGATGGTTATTTATGAATGTTCAGACAAATTGCCATATTTTGAGATGAGGTTTTCCTTCACAGAATGAAGAAGGCATAATTGACATTCGGGAATTTGTCATTGCTCTGTCAGTTGTCTGCAAGCCATCCAAAACTCTGGAAACAATTCACTTGGCATTTCAGGTAAGCAGCGTTTTCTGCCTCTGTGTAGTTTACTTATCTTTAGAAGTTATTAATTCTGCCATTAGACTTAACAGAAGCTCGTTTCACATGCCCTTTTAATACTTAATTACATTTTAAAATAACAGTAATGGAAAATTAGATAAAGAGGGCATCTTCAGAGGGAATGCACTGCAAGTTTATGTAAAACTATGGAAGTTTGCAGTTTGAAATTGCTCTCTGTGAAACTCTGGCAGAATTCTTTTCAGCACATTGAAACATGTGCTGAAAGCCTGAAGTCCTTTGTATTGATTCCTCTAAATTAAAGGCTAATGAGTTGTGCTTACTACTTTTGATAGTGTTTCAATTAAATTTCATTTTTCAAGTTAGTAAAGTACTTCAAAGCTTTCCCTACATCTTAGTAGAGTTTTGGTTTGCTGTGGTTTGTTTGATTTGGGTTTTTTTACCCCCTTTTATCTTCTTGTTAAGGTTTTCTTCTCTCTTAGACTTAATCATGTTTCTGTGTTAGTCCTGCGGTCTCTGCCCAGACTTTATGCCTCCCAAAAGTGCTCCTGATCTTGTTCTTCTGTCCTCAGTGGTTTGTTGTAGCATCAGCATAGATGGTTAATGCAGGCTTTTTGGGAAAGTGACAGCAGCAATACTTCAGTGCTTGCCATTCCTGTGGATTTGTTTGACGCCTTGAATTGTTGGTTGTTAATTCCTTTAATATTTCTGTTTCAGTGCATAAACTGCTGTGTCCTGCATCATCTTTTCCCTTTGCCTTGAACTCTGTAGTGCCTTTAGTGTTACTAAAACTGAAAAGTGCTAGGTCTTGATGCTGTCTTCATTAGTGAATGAATGCAATTGAGAACATTCAGTTGCATGGTTCTACTTGGCAGCCTTATTTTCTGAGTAGATATCTTCAAAGTCTTCAGCATAAGTGTATTATTCTCTTAACTATGCTTTGTTAAAGAAAAGAGGCTCTTGTGAATGTTTAGTGTCTGGATCTATCATTCTTACCCTTTTGCCAATATAAAAAAAAATTGACAAAGGAGGAAGGAACAAATATATTAGTTCCTACAGACATTTGTGAAAATCTGCTTCTAATAGCTGTTAACTTACTGCTGCATCTGAGGGAAAAGCAGAAAGGTCTCTTCCCTTACTCCATTTGATCTGTGTAATGGCATAGAGAAATGCTCAGGTGCTGTTTGATCACCTCTCTGTTTTCGTACTAAAATGAACAAGACTAAAGTAAACTTGAAGGTGGCTTTTGGGCAGTATTTCAGTAAAACTTTGCTGTTGTCATGCATAATGTGCAATGTACTTTACCATTTTAGGGGAAGAAAAGCTCAGATTGGACAGTTATTTTCCTTTGGAAACATCTAGATTTAATCGAACTGTTCAATTCATAATGCATAATTTTGAGTTCCCTCAAAAGTATAAAATTTACTTATAAAAGTAAAATACAAAATTAACTGTAGAACTGCAAAGAAGTTCTGTGCATGTATTAAAAAGGTGAAGCGCTCAGTAAGGGGAAGCAGGTATGGCTCACTTTATCCTCTTAGTGGTGATTGGAAGGGTCAAAAACAGTCTTGAGCTGAGGAAACTTTGCTCACAGTGTTCTAGTAAAAATGGGAAGAGAGGGGTTTTTTAGTCTTGTCCCCTGTCCTGGGTTTGTGTACAATAAGATATTCACACAGTTTATTGGGAACAAGTGAAGGATCTAGCCAGATCATAAATGTGCAGCTTGGTACAGGTGCTGTCCTCTGCCATGTGCAACTTCTTGAAAAGCACTTTGTCATTTGTTTTCAGTGATAAAGTGCAATGTTTCACATGTATCTCCTGACTCTCTTGGAGTTTAGACACACAACTCAATGGACTAATAATTATTCAGGTACACATCTGCAAAACATGTTAGTGTTAAGCAGTCTTGGCTCTGAATACTGCTGAAATTCCAGTGGTTATGCATGTAAACATAGGGTTTTTTTTCTGAACATAGCAAGCTTTGCTTTCTAGGCATACACAGGTGAACTAATAATCAATGCTGTGTTTTACCCAGACTAATCAGAAATCCTTAGTAGATCACTTGAATCTGAGAGTGACTAGAATTTCCAATACCAAGCTTTAATTTTGCTTAACTACTTAGTTATGTGGTGCTGTTTATAGGAGTTAACATTCAGTTATGCAGTGATTTATCCTGTTGTCTTGATTCATAGATGTACCAGTCAGAAAACGGAACTATAACAGCAGAGGATTTATCTTATATTCTGAAGACTGCCATGGGTGTGTCACAGATTAATGTTACGCATCTTTTTAAAGCTGTAGATGAAGAAGAAAAAGGAAAAATTACTTATGGTGAGTATTTTAAGTGGATCTGAGCTGTCGCAAAATGCCAAAGTTTTCTGAACTCACGTTGATACACGAGCCAGTCAATTTTATTAGCCTTTACGATTTTTAGTTTACTTGTTGGCTTTAATAATGACAAAAGCACTGCAAGCGAAGTAAATTTACATTGGAAAAAATAGAACTTCACCTTTATCGGGTGTGATGCTTGCATATTTCCAGAGGTTTTCCTTACACATTAAGTCAGGCAATACCTGGATCTCTTTCTGAATGTTCTGTTCTGTGGCTTCTATGCACGTGAATATATGGCTTTAAGAAATCTATCTTAGCTCTGTCCTGTTGCTTCGTCTCTTTTATCTGTTCCTCACTATTTCTGCCCTTACAGTATGTAGAGTGATATAAAACTTTCTGCTCCTATAATAATTTCTCAGGCTGTTTGAAAATAAGTCACAAGTTGGGGGGGGGGGGGGAGGGAGGGGCGCAAAATGGGGGTATTAACCAGGCTGCTCAGTATGTAGCCTGTAATGCAGGTGATATGGAGGCAAGAAAGTTGCATTTAAAAATGGTGAGATCTGGGTGAAGAGATTATGTTGTGAATTAAAGTACTTGAGTGTTACTTCAGATTATCATTTATGCAGTAAGGTTCTAAATGGGTTTGTATCATTTAAGTATGAACTGAGTTGCTGATAGCCAACATAATGCCTATCTTCAGTAGGAGTGCTTATGATATGCCATGTCCCTAGTGGCTTTCCTTCAGGATAATCAGTACGTGTTTAATTTGTAAAAATCTTACAAAATAAGACATCAATGCTGGTAAATCCTACACTAATAATTTCTATGTTTCAATCATACAATATGTATGTTAAAGCTTCAACTACAGAACTATTTTAGTTATTGGAATGAGTATCATGGCCACTGCCCTCCTCTATTTCCTAACTGCTATGTCTTGCCTCCTTGATTCCTGCATACTACCTCTTTCCTTTTTGTACCTTTGATCTGCCATGTCCCCAGCATTTCCTGATCCATCCTATGCTGTTGCCTTTTTCCTGCCTATCTCTGTTGCTTCTTGTCCCTGAACTCATTTGAGCAGTGACTCAACTGTTCCCCCAGATTCAAAAATACTAGTGCAGAATCTTAAGGTGGTACGCCTAGCAGAATACTAATTCTGGCACACTCCATTGTTTGAGAATAGCTAAATTTAAAATAGCGTACAGGTGAACACAGGCCAGTTCATGCGAGTTAGCAAAGAATTCATAATTGAGTATTCATAGTTAATAGTGCTTAGTTGCATTTAAGTCTGCACTTTTCCCTACATGGTCATGGTGTATTCTCAGCACAATAAAATCTGGACCACTGAGACACAGCAGTGGACACTGTAGTGCTTAGCTCTCATTTTCAGTGTTTTATTTCCTGTAATCAAGAGTAGCCTCCTGTGAGGCTACACAAAGTGCAGTGGTGGTCACATAATTTCTTTGAAACTTTGCTTGGATCTTTTTCTTAGAGAAGTGCTCATTTTGTATTACAAGCATTGCCCTGAGATTCTAACATATATGAAAGCTTAATAGCGAGAATAAATGTCTAGTTTATTGTGGCAGATAATTAGAAGATGAAAGTAAACTTTTGGTATTGCATTTCTTTCTTCAAAATTCTTGCATAAATAACCAGTCTCTTACCTTTCTTAAGCATATGACTCCACATACTTGGTTTGTTTCACTTTGTCCTGGGTTCAGCAGTAGCAGTCATTTTTTCTCCTTCTTAGTAGCTGGTGCAGTGCTGTGTTTTTGATTTTGGGGCTGGGAACAGCGCTGATAACAACAGTGTTTTCGGTTACCGCTTGGTAATGTTTGGTCTGACCAAGGACTTTCTGAGTCTCATGCTCTGCCAGGGAGGAGGGGGAGCTGGGAGGAAGCAGAGACAGGACACCTGACCCAAACTGACCAAAGAGGTTATTCCATACCACAGCACGTCATGCCCAGGATGTAAAAAACCAGAGGGCAGTTACCTGGAAGAGAGGGGTGCACTGCTAGGTTGGGCTTGGTATCAGGTGCTGAGCACTTGTATTCTCTTTCCTTGTGTTTCCCTTGTCATTATCATTATTGGTGGTAGCAGCAGTGGTTTGTGTTATGCCTTAGTTACTGAACTGTTCTTATCTCAACCTGTGGGAGTTACATTCTTTCAGTTCTCCTTCCCATCCCTCCGGGAGTGGGGGGAAGAAAGAGGGGGGAGTGAGTGAGCAAACTGTGTGAGTTACAGCTTAAACCATGACACATTTAAATGCTGAGAAGGGAGAGGTGGAAAACTTTCAGACTACACCTTTTCTGAAGCCATTATTCAGTCAAGTTCTAAGAAATCAAAACTTTGGTAAAAGAGTACTGACATTGCTTTGGATACATATGGCAGAGGGGTCTGTTTACAAGCTCCTTCTTTCTAGTGTGTTGGGGTGTGAAGCAGGAATATTAAGTCTTCAGTCTTACTTGTAAGAACAACAACAACAACAAAAAAAAATCCAAAGTAGCAAACCTAAGTTGCTGCACATACAGTAAAGTCCCTGAAGCCAGAGATCTCATCCCAAAAGAAAAACCTAGGTTGCAGGCAAGCAGAATGGCCAACAGCAAATTCAAGATTGTATAATTAGCCTGATAATCTTGGATTGGAATTGTTAGAAGTCTGGATTTTTGTCACATCTTTAAAAATACGCTAGTTGTCAAAGATCTGTGTATCAGTTCTCTAAAGCACTGTGCTGTTGGCTTGCCTGTTTAGATACACCTTTATTCCAGAGCTGCTCTGCTCACTGTGATCTGGAAAGAGGCAAGATTTCTCAATCTTAAAATATGATACTGGAGAATTTGAATAGGTTCTGTAGGTTGTCATTGCATATTCCAGGAGACTTTCCACCTGTTCTTGATAGACAAATGGTGACTGTGAAAATGTTCTGAAGTCTTCCTTGCTTGATGGTAACAAGAAGAAAAGGGGGATTTGCAGTGTTGTGAATACCTGTATGGATGAATGGAGAGAGAAGGAAGAATTGTTTGTTCTTTAAAATGTATTACCTTTACCTGTATTATCTACAGGATTATCCTATTAAGTTCCTGTATATTAATTATGTAGCTGAGGTGGAACAAAAACTAGGATGTTCACGAACACAGAGCTTCTATCAGGAGCATCAAATAGTATAAGGGTATTGCAAAGGCAGGAGAAAAACCTCTTTAAGTTCATACTGTACATACGCATACTAAATGCAAAAACATAGGAGTCTTAAAGAACTCCACTTTGGGGTCTTTACTTCTTTTTGTATTTTTCCTTTTAGCAGGGTTAAGAAGCAAAATTACTTTTTCCCAAGTAAATGACTACAGTTGTCTTTTTCTCCAGTTTCATACTTCACAACTGTTTTAAGCTTGAGCTCCAAGAGGAGACCTGTGCTTAGAAGTAATGCTGAAATAGCTCATTCTCCATCACTTTCTCTCATGTTTGAGAGGCAATGAGGCAAATGAGATCCCAAGCACTTTTCTTTGGGCTCTGCTATGCACAGGTTTGATAAATACTCCTTAATATCTTCAGGAGTTCTCTCAGTAAAACCCGAAATGTCTACTTCCTGAGCTCTACCAGAAATGACTACTACCAATGTTGAATATTTTAAACATAAAAGAACACTCTTTCTTGAAAAAGGTCAGATACATCACGTCCTTTGCTATGAGATTGCTGTTAGAAAAAAAAGTTGAACTTGCATTAAAAATCTTTGCTGTATATACTTTCAAACATTTAAGTTGGTGGTTTTTTCCCTGAAAGGCTTTATCATTCACATGATCAATCAGTCTTTTGTACATACAGGTTTTTCAACAAAGATGGTAATGTTGTTTTTCATGGCCTGAACATCTTCAGCTCTTGTTTCTGTTACAGGGTCCAATATACTTTAGATCCGTTTAAACTGTGAATAAAAGATACACGCTTTTTTGTTTACAGAAGGATTAAGCTGTTTATTGCTTTCTCCCCACCTCTCCCTTCGCAACAGTTCAGAAGCAGGGTTGACATTCCCTTGCCCTTCGCAGTATTGAGGAAAACATGGCATCTGAAACAGAGAAGGGTCTCGGGGGTGGGGGGAAGCTGTGGTAGTTCCCTTCTTCCACACCAGCCCAGTTTTACACTGATTCACCCAGATTCACGCCTCTGAAAGGGTACTTCAGCTGGCATCTGTGCTGCACTCCAGAGAACTCACAGATTGCCTGTTGACAAACTCTTCTGGGATAACACTGTGAATTTGAGTGGGATGTGTGTGATATACTGTAGGTGACTGAGTTGGTGATAATGTTTTCCAGTATCAGTTTACATTATAAGTATAGCCGCTTGTGACTGGGATCCTGTACAGTATCTTGTGTTCAAATTATGCCCGTATAAACAGTCATACGGGCATGTTGTGACAAGGGTTCAGTGTCTGATTTTTAACACAAAATTATGTTTCTTGATGTTAAGGATTCCTTCCCCCTCCCCAAGAACTGCTCTTGTTCTTTTTTTTTGTCTTCTTTAGTATCCAGTATTAAAATTGGAGGGTTTTTTTCCCAATGTGTTACAAATTAATTATCTTCTCACAGTAATATTCTCCAAAATATTAGGACTTCTGACATGCTGTCATCTCGAAAGAGGAAGGCAGCAAGGTCAGCTGATGTTAGGCTGAAGAGAATTATAAGTGCAAAGCATTAAAGGGCATGTTTGCAGAAGTCTGCCCAGATTTTAAGAAATGACTACTCTTGCTGTTTGTTGTTCCTCAGCTGGAGAGCTCCTACCCTTCCCCCAGTGAACAGTGGGATGTTATGTCAGGACATGGGGTGCTCCTCATGCATTTTAATGCAAATCTGAGTCTGCTTACCCCTTCACCGAACAAGCTAAGCTTTGGTCTGAAGTGTGTTAGGAGGGCTTAGGTAACCCTTTGCAGCGTCCTGGCTCTGGGGATGTGGTAAACTTCTGCTGAGAAACTAAAACAGGCTGTGGGAATAGCATTATGCTAACTGCTGCTATTTTTCTCCAAAGTGATCATGTGGTTATACATGTGTAACTCTTCAAATTTAGCATCCTTCTGTTTCAAAGGCTGATTCGGTGTAACAACAATTTGTATTTTTTAGATGACTTCTACAGATTTGCTGAATTGCACCCACACTTTGCAGAAGACTATCTCTATGCTGATCAGATGGGAGCTGAGAGCGGCTTGGAGACTTCATCCCTTTCTGTTCCTAATGGAATCTGTACTGACTTCAGCCCTGATAGCACTGAAGATAAAAACAAGCCCCTGCAGAAGAAACTGAATTAACACTACAGCTGTTTCCTTCCTCTCCTGGTGAGAGGATTGTCTTTTCTTGGGATTTCCATAAGTCACTCCAGCTATACAGCAAATACCAGTTTTTTTGTGTGAAAGTTCTTATACTTTAATACTGTTCTTTGAATCATATGTGCTATATTTAACAACATGTTCCAGGTTATTTTGGGGAAGGTGTTTTTTTTTTGTTGGTTTTTTTCTCCCAAAAAGGTCTTTGAAAGGCAAAAATGTGAATGTGCTTCATTATTAATGTTCATATTTAAAAGGAAGCGGCACACTTATTTATATTCCATTGGCTAGTTTCATGTACCAGGTGTCGCACAAACTGTGCATGTATAAACTGTAGCTACTATGGTGTTAAGTGCACTTTGGTGATTAGTGTTTTCCCTAGTTATGGGGATGTTTATTTGGGGCCAAACTTTGCTGTCCGTCTTTGCATAGTCAGTCTTATTGATTTCAGTGGGATTATTCTCTTGAGCAAGGCAAGCATATTTTGGCCCTTTGTTTTGGTTCCAGTGAACAGTTTGGAAACAATAATGCAAAAACTTGCTAAGGATTACTTTTAATTTTTATTGTTGAATGACAGAATTGTTTCTTTTTCAGTGTCTTCCATGGTAGGATGAAAAGGAAAGGTTCCTTATCCCAAACCCCAGCACTTTTCTACCGTCATCTTCCAGATGCAATTAAATGTGAATGTTTTCCAAACTGACATGCCAGATACTGTTGGCAAATACATGACAAAACTGTTTGTGCTTTTCTCTTATAATCGGTTCCAGTCATGCCCACCCAGCATTTAAATGGGAGGCATTTGCACGATTGTAGTTACTCTCAATTTATCAGGAATTGCAGGGTTTTTTGTGGCAAGCCTGTATACGCAGATAACTTGGCATGGAACGCATTGTGAAAGCTTTGTTGTATCAGCCCTGGTTTCAGAAGTTTACAGTTACTTCAGAGGCCAAGCCAGCAACAAGTTGTAGAACCCGTGACAATCCCGAAGGAATGCTAGTTAAGTCTGTATGGAAACATACATGTTATATGCAGTATATGAGCTTAAAATGGTCGAGAGCCTGCTTAAACAAAAGTAAACAGCAACAAAACCCAAAACTGCTTGTATTAGTAATGTTTCTTACCTTTCTTTCTGTAAAGCCAGATGCCTTAATTACCAACGGAGGTATCGGAGAAAAATTCACATGATTATAAAACCACAGAACTTCACTGATTGGGAAATATGACAAAAGCCTCAAGGAGTGGGAAGGACTCTGTCACAAAAATAACTCTTGATGGCAACTCTACTTCCAAACAAACCAGAAATACTTTCAGATCATTTCTATGACTAATTTTGTAGGGCTGTGCTAAAATATGATGGCTTTGTGACTGGAAAACTGTTGAGATTTGAATCTTCCACATGTTAGAGTAATTTAGATTTGGAAGGGAGGAATTTTTCCAGAAGGAAATCTGTTTGTACCAAATGGTTTTATTACTAGGTTTTTTTTTTTTTTAAATAGCAGGAGCTGTTTTAAAGCTCATTAGGGTATTGGAATGTGTCCTTAGACATTCCTAACTGTATGTGGCAAGTCTCCAAACTGAAAATGGCTTTAATAGAATGGATATGAGGGGAAAACAACATAGTAAATTATGCTTTCAAGTGGGGGCCTGTGGGTCCTCATTTGGACGTGATAGTTTTTGATATATCTAGGTAACACATGCTGAACTGACAGGGCTGCAGCAGACTGGCAGACAAAATTTGAGTTAAAACTGATCATGAAAAATAGGATAAGTGGTTTGGGAAAATCAGGCATTTAAGGAACTACACTTAGGTAGAAATAGTCAGCTGCACAAGCAGAAGAGGGAGTGGGTATTACTGAATAAAACATCTTGGGGTAGGGATGGTATAGATTATGACAAACTGAGTGGTTAACTCATGTTAACATGTGAGAAGCGTGGTGGTATTTCTGTTTTCAAGCTGTGACAAGGCCTCAGATGAAGTACCTGTCCATGTTGGGGCACCTGAGAGAGATGGGGAGTGGCTGGATAGATTCTGGAGGACATTAAAATAAAAAAGAGAAATCGGGAAGTAGTCTTTAATCAAAAGGAGATTGATGGAAGATGGGAAAACAGTCTTCAAATATGGAAAAAGTTGCTATAGAGAAGATAGGAACAGCCTTTTCTCCACGTTAATAGTAGATACAGGCTATTTAAAAGGCAAGTTAAGCATTAGGAAAATTTCCTTTCAGTGCATCTCATTAAAATAGGGAGAATGGGTTATTCCAGGTGGGGTGAGGAGCTTTCCTTCACTGGAGGCTTTAAGAACAGAACAGACAACTAAGATGGAGACACTATTTTGTTGAGCATGCCCCCAGGTACAGGGATATGTCCCGATGTCTATTTTTTTTAATAGTACAGTATGTATTTAAGCCGGTATATAAGGGAAGGCACATGAACTGTAGCCTGGACATATTGCATCTTGCAGACTTTTAATGGCACATGGCTCAGGCTGGCTGAGACAGTTATCTTTCGCTTTGTATGTGAGCTTGGGAATTTGGGAATTTCAGAATGCAGGGGATGAGAGAGTGTTCCCTGATAGTTCCCTGATACTTGTCTGAAAAGAAGAAAAAGTTAAGCTTACTATTCCATGGACAGCTCAAAAGTTCCAGAGGAAGAGATTCTTTATCCACATCTATATATAAAAGAGCAAAGAAAGCTGGTTGAAGTTGGCTAAATAGGAGTGTGCCTAATTTGCATATATGGTGCGTGTAACTTGGGGATCTGTCTTCTGAAAACCCAAGGGCTCATTTGGTTTCTTATTTATTTTGGTGAGGGAGATGTTTACTAATTGTGGTGAGCTTAATAGCTGCACTTGTTTGCAACTAAGCTGTGCAGGGTGTTTGGGTTGAAGGGTGCTGCAGGCTACAATAGCCACATTGCATGGTGAAGAGGCACTGAAAAGCATGTGCCTCAGTGAGTTCTGTCCACAGCTGATGCTGAAGGCAGCCAGTCACCAGTGCATTGTTTGCTTGGTAAGCAAGTATTTATGGTGGAAGCAACCATTTAGAAACAACCAAACAAAAGCCTGTAACAAATACACAAAGCAGCACTTAGATTCTGGAACTGAATTGTGATGCTTCCATAATAGGATGAACAATAGGGTGAAGTCCTGGTCAGCCTTCACGAAAACATTGTTAGATCACACATAATGTCACAATTACAGTGGATGTAATTCAGGTGATTTTAGCACCTGTAGAATATAGGGCTATAATGCTAGGACTGCCTTGTAGTGACAGGAAAAGCCACATTTCTCTATGGTAGTAAACTCGGACTTCATTGAGAGTTGAGTCCTATAGTACATTGCATTACTGCAGCAGTGTTCAACACAACTCGCCTATCAAACTCTTAACTGACAAAATGTTAGTAGTTCCATCTAAGTAGCCTTTTCAAGAGGCATCTGACTGGAGCAGCTGGATGATGATAGGCAAGTTTCAGTAGCTTGCTGCATGTCAGGGTAGATGTGAAGGCTTCATTTCCCCTTCACCAAACACTGACATGTAAATGTTTTCAGTTAAAGTATTATGTACTTCACAAATGCATTGTTTTGTTTTAACTGGTGTTATCAACAGCTGCTAAATTTACAAGGAGATGTCTGAAGATATAACTTCACTTCTTTGCATCAATTTAACCTTAACCAAATGATCCTTACCCAAAAATGCAGGGGTGTGAAGGCATTTGACATTTCTGATGAGCATTTTACTACTTTATGTAATACTACCATCCCTTGCCAGAATAGCTCTTGCATCAGACTGAATTTTCACGTATTGTATGAGACTCCCTGCCAAAACTTTGCAGTTCAGCTGTGGTTGAACATGTATACTCTGCAGTTGGAATGTATTTCAAGTACCACAGAAAGCTACAAAATTAAATATACACAAAAACTGTTAGGGATTTTGGTGGGGTTTTTTGCTTCATTTATATTTGTTCAAACGTAACAAAACCCCAGTAAAACCAAACAAGCATCTAGGAGGTGCAGAGCATGTTTAACTAGTGTCTGTACCACAGTAAGGCAAGTGCTAGTACAGATGCCTCAGGAGTCCATCGCTGTAAGCAGGTACAATTAAAGGCATTGCAGGCAGTTTGTAGGCCTCAGTGGAGAAGTTAGGTTGTGCACGTAATTTTGTACGAATGAATCATGCTATATGTTTCAATGCATTTATTGTAGCTAGGATAATCTTACTGTGATAGAAAGCACCCAGGCTTTGTGTGATTGCTAATCCCACTTTGAAGATATAAATCCTTGGGTCGCAGAGGTCGAAAAGGAGACACGTGCGCTGGGGCTGCTGATGCAACCTCTTTAGCGGCAAAGCTGTTGGAAGTATATAGGTTTTATACACAGCTGTTTCTGCATGCTTTCATGCATAGGTTTGTTTCACTGACTAGGTTTGTTAGCTGGCATAGGCACTGGGCTGGTTGGAGTATTTTTTAATTCGTAAAATGTAGCAAACCGTTGTCTGGAAAAAAGGGTCATTGCACTTTAACCTCTGCGTAGCTTGGTAAGTTTTCTAAAGCAGATGTGGTTTTATTAATTTATTAGTTCCTTACACAGCCATTTCTGGCATTACCTGCTATTCTTCTCACTCTTATATTAACCATGCAGTAAGTGCAGCTTTTCACATTAACTGTTGTAGTCACATCCTACTCTCTGCTCCTTCAAAAATGGTGTTCTCATTAAAAAAAGGAAGGGAGGGCAGAGTGGGACTTAAAGAGTACAAGTTGTAGAACTTGGACAGCACATGCCATGATATCAGAAATACACTATTAAGCACAGCTTTGCGTATGTTATGGGACTGAACTGGGATGGAGAGAGAAAAAAAAATTGGTTAAAAACTGACAAACTCAGATTTTCCTTTAGGTCAGAGTGTGGGTCCTAAAACCTCCCAATGTTGCATTCTGCTTAATGTGAAGCCTGTGGTTTGTTCTTTTTGTTTTGCAGCACTTTTATGAGTGTTCTAGAACTAAGAAAGGACAGATATGTTGGCCAAGAGTTTTACATTGGCAGACCTTAAGTTCAGCTCCTAGACTTATACTGAAGCACGGAAGTTCCCTGTTAACCAGGCACTTCAGATGGTTTGTTAGTTTTTAGGTATCCTGAACTTAAGCTAATTTGGAAAAAATTAAACTGCCAAATTAATCTAGCTAGATCCTTTACTAAAAAGAAGGAAGAGTAATTCCAGCAGTTTGAAATGGAAGGTAAGAATTTGTCATCAGTGCCTTGATTAATCAGTCCAGCAAAACAGCAAGATCTGTTTCGCAGGTGAGCAGAGAGACTGAGATAGTCATTCAGGTAATATTGGAGTTCTGGCTATGCAATAATAAAGCCAGCTGTCCTTCAGTCAGTGGTTGATTTCCTGAAGGTACTGCAGCACTGGGAGTCCAAGCAACGTCTGGGTCACTGGCAGCACAGCCACTGAGGTTTCATTGGCTCTTCCTGCCTTTTTCCCTTGAAGACTGGAAAAAAAGTATTAAAACTGTGACAGGAGCCTTGCAAGACCTCTGTAACAGTGAAGACCTTCAGCACCATCTCACAAGAAGAAACACACTCGTTCTGTGTTACAGCTAAGGCAGTTAACTGAGTGTGCACGTTAGTCACCAACAAAGTGTGATCAAACATTCATAAATTATATGATATTGAGGTAAAACTACCAAGAGAATGCAGCAGCAAACAGGTTGTCCATTAGACTTGCCTGGACTTGAATCGGCGTATTTCTTGCATCTCATAGTGGTCAAGTTAAGACAGTTCCTTTCCCTAGGAAACTTTTCAGGTTTATTTCAAGATAATTGCTGGGACTTTTACAAGTGGAGGAGTGATCTGTTTTGCAGAAAACAGCTTCCCTTTTTCCCCAGATGGGATGATGTGCTTTATCATGCGTAATGGGATTAAACTGAAGTGGGCGATACCAAGAAAGCAGGGGATTTAAGAGGCTTATAAAATTGAGGGTTTATGTCTCTGTGCAATATGCTGAGACCTTTTTGCAGCAGTTGACACTGCCTAGATTGTCTTGCAAGTTTGTTAGGCAAAATAATTTTACTAGTTGTGTGATGGCAGCAGCTGCTTATTCCATTTTCTTGAGCAGAGTGGCGGAGCAGCATGCTTCTGTGCAGGCTAACCTCGGTAAAGGTGTATTTGCAGTTTTCCAATGATCAGTCTCTGGGAATGGAAACAGTAGAATCACCTTAGCACAGACTGCACCTAAGTTATTCCTGTTAATTAACATCTTTGGAGGGGTTCAGTTGTCATGCTTCATTATTCTGAGCTACATTGCACAGGGCCATATGAACATTAGGGCTCATCTGAGGTTAGCTTGGGGATCTCGACAAAAGGTGCTGCATGATAATCTGTCTAGTGTAGTGTTAAGTTTCCGGTTTTTCCCTTTGACCAAAAATATTAGCAGCAAAAGAATAGTCATACTTACTTATGTAATATTCTCTTTTGATACTATAAATGGGATGTTATTTGAGAATGCCAGTTCTGAGCCAGAGAGCGAGCTGGAGAAAAAAATCAGGCTGAACTAGGTCCTGAACTGGCAAGCAGATGAGCCTACCAAGGCTAGTATGGCAGCAGAGCTTTCACTGTGCAGCTGGTCTTTTCCCACAGTAAAGAACAATCATTTCTGCCTCTTGGCTGATGAACTCAGTTTTGCATATCCACAGCTCTCACTTGTGCTGACTGTTCTTTGTAGGTGTGTTGCAGCCTGAGGGAAACTTTGCTGCCTTTTAAGTGATAATTCACAGGCTTCTCTCTATGAGGCTTAAGCGGGTTTGTAAATAATAAGTCCTGTTCTGGTAATGCCACCCAAAACTAAAGGCCCATGTGCTGCTTTGGCTTGTGCCTGCCATTAGGCAAAGGACTGCTTTTTCATTTCCCACACTTTAACCATTGCATGTGTGTCCAGGTGGCAGCAGATCTGAAAGAGTTTAAGATTCTCCTTGTTCCTGTGAACAATAAAATTAAGAAACATGGTCTAATGAAACCTTAAACTGGATTGACCTCTGAGTCATATTACTTTCAGTGTGTGCCTGTTTACTTCCAAGTTCCAAATGCAGCATCTATAAATGTGATAGCAAACAAAGACTCCTTATGGATACTGAAGAAGGCTGAAGCTCAAACAGTTTTCATCCTACCATGGTACTGGAAATGAAATTCCGCTGACAACAGGTTATTTCTAAGTCTATGAATGTATGTGGGGAAAACCCAAATACATGTCTTTTATTCACTATCCAGCATGAAGACAGTTTTGTATTTTAAATGTTAAAGAAATAAACTTGTAAAGATCTTGTATGCCCTAAGTATATATTTTTGTCCTATGTTTTCTTTTATAATGAAGTTCAAGCAAAATATTTCTTACATTTCAGAAGGGAGCTTTAGGTTAGCCAGTGCTGTACTTTCCAGACTACAGAAGTGATTTTTAAGTAAACATCTAAAAATGAAATTATATTTTTAAATACACGGATTAGAATTCCTTAAGTTAAACAGCTCTCCTTAGCCATTGTACATACTTAGACAAAAAAATGACATTGCAGCTGCTTGTCTATATAGTTGTGTTTGGTGTTTTGTTTATATTGCTTTCTCCAGTTGCTCTAAGGGTGTTAGGAGCTCCATGTAAATCTGTAATGTTAGAAATGGAAGTCAGAAGTAAATTCCTTTAGAAGTGATAAATTTTTGTTTCCTGGAGGAGGACCAAAACTAAGCATCTGCTAACCTTGTATTGTGTACTCTACAGCTTCAATGTTGCGGCATTGTGCTGAAAGTATTCAGCATCTGTTCAATGGGACCACTTTCTAAACCTGTTTTATAATTCCCAGCAGCTCTCCAGGTGTGTGAGACATTTCTAACTTGACCACAGGTACTAGTTCATCTCTTTTGAAGAATAAAATTGAGTTATCAACAGGCTGAGAGAAAATTCAGAAACAAAAAATGGTTTTGCTTGCTGAACTTGCATTGGGGACATCGTTTATGTGTTTTGGAAAAATATATTGCTATGTTTCTGAACATACTTGAGAATTTAAATGCAAAAGCAAGATAAGTAAATGTTTAAAATTATCACATTTTGGAATTTTCTCGTACTGCAACTGAATCCCAGTTAGGCACTGCCATGAAGAGGATGCTTTTGGTGGCAAAGCTTTGCTCACAGAGCAGGAAGCTGATTCATAGAACGTCCTTGCAAGGTATTACATGCTTGTTCCATCAGCGGTGCAAGTTCTGTTGACTTTGAGGCTGCCTAGGCAGACCTGGTGTGTTTAAAAATAGGTACTGGCTGCAAGCTTTTTGCCATCATAGCCCTTGGATACGCAGTGTAAATCTGTAACAATATATAGTGCTACTGGATAATAACTTGAGTGCATAGTTTCTGCTGTAAATCCCCCCCATATGGCTCCTATGGTATGTGTACATAGACTATTACCTTTGCACTGAACTGTCTATACTTCAAGTAGTGTACTAAAGATGACTTGTAGCTTGTGGTTCCAGTTGTGGAAATACTTTTGCAGAATGAAGAGTATAGCTTCAGTGCTACTAATTTGATTTTTATATTTTTTATTCACATGCATGGAAGACTACGGATAATATTTTTTAAAAATGAACTTGGTTTTGTACATTTTTCAATGTTTAAAACAATATGATTTAACATTACCTCTGAATACCAGTAATCAGTAAATTCTTAAAGGAAATACCTCAATTTGAGCATTCTTTTTCTTGTTAGTTGTCTGATAAGTTGAAATGGACTATAGCGTGTGATGAACTGAGCCAAATGATGTAGACACTTAAGCTATGCTATACAAGTCGTATGATGATTTACTAAAAGGGAACTAAATGATACACTACAAGTGTTGATGTGCAGTTATACAATCATGGCTCATTCTGCCTAGCTGGACGTTTTCCTTATGAATGGCTTGTAAATTGAATTTTCAGCGTGAAGCCGAATTAAAAATGAAACAAAAAATGTTTGGTTTCCTTTGAATTTTTTTCTTAGATTTAAGGCTTTTATAACTAACAAGGCTTACAATAAGGGAAAGGATACAAATCATAGTTGTGAATAAGCCTGAGTCCATATATGCTTTGTATGTTTAGGTGTGCTTAGCTGATGTATGTTCTTTGTGGCAGTGTGTGTACCAGAACAGTGCTTGTTTACCTGACAACTGGGAGTATGAAATACAGGGGTTTAAGGGCTTTATGTTTGGGGTATTCCAGGTTTTTGGCTTGGTTATTTGGGTTTGGTTTTGTTTCCCCTGAATCTTGGCTTTGGTCATTCCCTTAGGATGATGGGGATATTGACTTCAGTTCTATTTTTCTGTGCTTAAGAGGAGTATCAAAAGATCAGAACAGCTTCAGAAAAGGGGCTCCAGAAGTCTGGAGAAACAAGTCTGTCTAAATTAGCCTGAAAAGCAGCTCTGGCTGCTTTTATTTATCCAGGAAACGGGCAAGAAAGTGATTCAACACTCCAAATACCTAAATATGTGAGAATTTCATAATGAGTAGTAGAAAAAAGGTGTAATGAAGTCCAGTTGAATATAAGCTGAACCATTAATATGAATATTTTTAAGAATACAAGTGAAACACTGGGGGAGTTTACCACAGAAACTGCATATGTTCATCAAAATATGAAGATTTCAGGGGAAGGCTAGTTAATGTTTTTCTTAATGTTAGTCTCCAATTTCAAGTTATTGCTATAGTTTAACCCCAGCCACCAACTGAGCACAAAGCATCTGCTTGCTCATCCCCTACATCTTCCAGTGGGATTGAGAGGTGAAATGGATAAAGGTAAAACGTGGGTTGAGATAAGAACAGCTTAAAAACTGAAATTAAATAGAATCATAGAGTAGTTAGGGTTGGAGAGGACCTTAAGATCATCTAGTTCCAGCCCCCCTGCCATGGGAAGGGACACCTCCCACTAAACCATGCCACCCAAGGCTCTGTCCAACCTGGCCCTGAACACTGGTAGCCATTGTAATGAAAAGGGGCCAACAAAGAGAGAGGTGTAACACTGAATAAACACAACTGATGCACAATACAATTGCTCACCACCCACTGACTGATACCCAGCCCCAGCCAAGCAGCAATTTGCCTTTCCGGGTGATCATGCCCAGTTTATATATGTGCTGTGGTATGGAATACCCCTTTGGATACTTTGGGTGAGGTGTCCTGTCTCTGCTTCCTCCCGGCTTCTTGTGCCCTTCCTCTCCGGAGCAGCATGAGGCTGGAAAGTCCTTGATCAGGGTAAGCATTACTTCAGCAACTACTACAACACAGGTGTGTTATCAGTGCTGTTCTCAGACTGAAGAGCCCTGCACCAGCTACTAGGAAGAAAATGAACTCTATCCCAGCTGAAACCAGGACAGGCTGGATGCTGATTATATGAGTATGTTCTTTGGCCCGAGCCAGGTTAGTCGTGCAGTGGTTTGTGTGAAAGAAGAGACATCTGTAACTGATAGCAAGTGGGTGAATTGCATTCTATGTAAGAAAAGAGATAATACTGTATTTGTCCAAAACAAAATTTAGTTATTTCTTCTTTCAGTGAAGTCTGACTAATCATGCAGCAATGTGACATGCTTTCTTATGAAGAAAAGCTTTAAAGCCTGAACTTTTTTTTTGCTTAAGTATGTTTTTCCTTTTTCTTCTGCTCTAAAATGCATGTAACTTATTTGCTCTATACTTATGAAAGTAGATTACGCTAGAAAATTAATGCCAGAGGACGTTATCAGAATGAGGTACACTTTCAAAAACACTTATTACAAAACAGAAGTGATTGACATTATTAATGAAATTACAGATGTGTAAATGAACAAAATGTATGCAAGATTTCTCTCTTCCAAGGGTAAAGTGTCCCTTACCTGATGCCATCTGTTTTTAACCCTGCTTTTCCCTGCAGTGTGAGGCCTGACAGAGGGGATAGGCTATGACCCTGGCTTTGCTCTGCAGAGCCCTCTGCTGCTCCTGCCACTGTGCTGCTTGGTTCCACAGGGGGCCATGGGGGACTGGATCTGCATCCAGCCCTTCCCCACTGCTCTCTCTTTCCAGTGTCTTTTCAGGCGACGTGTTCTCTGCTAAGGCAGCAGCACAACCTGCTCCCATCATGCCCTCTTCTCCTTCCCCACCTTTCTCTGGTTACTCTCCACCACTTTCTTCTCTTAGAGAAGATACCTGTCTTCATCAAACTCCCTTCATCCTGCGATGCACTTACAGTAACACCCTAGGCTGCCTGAGCCCCCCCATGCCCGTGTGCCCATTTCCTCACTTGTCTGCATTGCAGGGAAGCTCCTTGTGGTGCATTGCCAAGGTGTCCAGGCAGTCATCTCTGACCCATGCTTCCGCCTCTTCTGCCCACAGCTCTTGACTGAGGTGTGCTTGAGGCGTGTATCCATGTCACCACTTCCTCCTTGTTGACACTATGTGAGGACCACAACAAATGTTCCTTTTTCACTCCCAGGGCAGGGCCTGGAGGAGCATTCCCAGCTCCATAAAGGGACAACGTTTGGTAGCTCAGGCCTGCGAGAGCAGAGCGTGACTGTCTGCTTGGCAGGAGTTCTGCCTGTGGCCTGCTTCCCTCAGTTGCTGATGGATGGACACCGCTCCCTTCTCTTCGCCTGGGCCCTGCCACTGTCCTTAACTATTTGCTCATGTTGCTTGTTTCATTTCCCTAATTCTTCTCCTATATTTTTATTATTGGCTGGCCCAGAAAGCCAGCCGTATCCTGGCTGCATCAAAGAAGGTCGAGGAAGGTGATTCTCCCCCTCTGCTCCCATGAGAGTACAGTGTTCAGCTGTATGACCCCAACACAAGAGCGATGTGGACCTGTTGGAGTGAGTCCAGAGGAGGCTGTGAAGGTTAGAGGGCTGCAGCATCTCTCCTATGATGACAGGCTCAGAGATAGTTCAACCTGGAGCAGTGAAGGCTCTGGGGTGACCTGGGGCTTTCCAGTACCTAAAGCGGCCCACGGGATATCCAGAGAGGGACTTTTTACGAGGGCATGTAGTGACAAGACAAGGGGGACCGGCTTTGAACTGAAAAAGAGTGGATTTAGGTTAGATATTAGGAGAAATACGTTGAAATACTTCAGCGTTGAAGGCCAGGCTGGACGGGGCTTGGAGCACCCCGGTCTAGTGGGAGGTGCCCTGCCGGTGGCCGGGGGTTGGAGCTGGATGATCTTAATGCCGCGCTGCGTGCCCCGTGCCGCCACACACCGCTTCACCTCAGCTCGGTACCAAAGGCGCTTCCCCGCCCCACCGATGGGCGAGCCCCGCCGCGGCCCCTGCCCCGCGCGCCCCCTAGCGGCGGCGAGCCACGGCCGGCAGCGACACCGCGCCCGGGGCGAGGGGCGCTCCTGCCGCCGGTTGCTGCGCGGCGGCCCGGCGCCTCCTCCCGCTCCCGGCGGAAGTGACGAGCGAGCGGCCGGTCGGGGCGTGGCGGGTTTGTGCCTGTGGGATGGGCGAGCGGCGGCGGCGCGGCGGCCCGGCTGGTCCCGAGCGGGGAGCCGAGGGGGGACGGCCGCCGCCATGCTGAGCCGCAGCTCATTCACCAGCCTGGTGGTGGGGGTGTTCGCCGTGTACGTGGCGCACACGTGCTGGGTCATGTACGGCATCGTCTACACGCGGCCCTGCCCGGCGGCGGCGGCGGCGGCGGGGGGAGGCGCGGCAGGCTGCGTGTGGCCCTACCTGGCTCGGAGGCCCAAGCTGCAGGTGAGTCCCGGGTACCCGGCGGAGAGGGGTTGAGTGGCGGCGCCGGGAGCAGCCCTCGTCTCCGTCAGCGTAGGGCCCTGACCCAGGTGCTGCTGTGGGAGGGTAGGAGCGGCGGTGCCCGCCCGGATGTCTCCTCCGTGTCCGCTCGTGGCGCGGGAAGCGCGGCGTGACTCGGCTGACAGCTGCGGGTGCGCGTGAAGTGGCCGGGCGCGCCGCGCCGCCGTCCGGACCCCGAGTGTCGCGGTGGTCGGGGGGTGAAGCGGGGCACGGTGCTGCTGCCCTGCCCTGCCCTGTGGATAGCGCCCGCGGCTGAAGCACGGGCGGGATGGAGGTGTGTTTCTGTTTGACACATGCACTGACCAGAGCAGCCTTGCTGAAGAAATGGCTCGACTTTCGTAGGGACCTTTGACGTCAGCTTCAAAAACTTGGTCCAGTGGAAGGTGTCCCTGCCCATGGCAGAGGGTTGGAACTGGATGGGCTTTAAGGCCCCTTCCAGACCAAACCGTTCTGTGACTGTAGGTCATCCCGTTAGAATACATTCAGTGGCTGTTACCATGTGTTTCTGCTGCCAAAAGGAAGGAAGCTGTGCTGCAGTTCTTTTGAGTGCATTTTTAGTTTCCCAGTGTATGTAACCGCCATGTGACTGGGGAAATGGGTGAAGCTGAAGTACAGATCCCCACTCTTAAGTGCACCAGTGCATGAATTCAGTATTTCCATGCCCTGATTTCTCTGTGCTGTTTTGATTTCAGCTAAGCGTGTACGCTACCACACGGTCAAATATTGGTGCTGAGAGTAATATAGATCTGGTTTTGAACGTGGAGGATTTTGATATTGAGTCCAAATTTGAAAGGTAGGTATCCAGACTACAAGATCTCTGCTTAATCCTGAAGTATGTATTCTAGCTGGTAGTTAGAATACATACTAAGTGTGCATAAAGCAAGATAGACTGTTGAATGAATAGAGTTGTTCTTGCATTTTTTTTTGGGGGGGGGGAAGAGTAAAAGCTATTTTCGCATGTGTACATGCTATTCAGTTCCCATTTGTTTCATAAAGTGATAACTGTATTTGCTATGTTAAGGCAGGAAAGGTGTTAGTTGGATTTCAACCTTAGAGTTGAGGACAAAGCGGTGCTGTTAATAAAAACAGTGGTTTTCCCTTATAATTTCATAGAATATTTAGAATTATCAAATTATTTTCCCTTTAATTTCATAGAATGTTTAATGCGTTAAGTGTTGGTAAAGCGATGGAAACAATGTGCTAAGTTCACCTGGCACTGAGGGATAGGCCCTTAAACAAATTTTTCTCACACTGAAATCATCTCATAGTTGGAAGAAACAAAGCTTGCAAACCAAAGTTGTACTGGTAAATACAGATGTGCTTGTTTCTGTCCTGTAGACTTTACAAGTCTCAAATGGTGTCCTATCTCATCTATCCTAATTTTCAGATTCCACTCTAAATATTCATCTCGCTAGCTGTGCTAGGTCAGTAACGTACATATGATGCGCTGAAATTGAGCGTTGGTTAGTTTGGAGAAGTTTGCTGTTTCAGAGAGACAAATGTTTCACAAAAATGTGCTTTGCTATTGATATTAAGACCGACTTGCTGTTGTGAAAATCTAAGTCAAAGTGCCTGGAACCTGGAAAAGCTTTAGGCTTTCTTCTAATGTGTAGCCAGTCTGATACCTACACACTGTTCCTGATAGCTGTGGCTTCAAACCTGAAATAGAACTTGAAAGTCAAACCGTGTTCTCTTTTCCTGTGTTTTAGCATTATGCTTCTCTGTAACTGTTTCAGCGCTAATAACCCTAAGGTTCCATGGAATATAGCCTAGAGGGCAGGGGGGACCAAGGCTGTTGGTTGATATTCAAGGATCATCTACTACAAGCTCAGGAGTGTTGAATCCCAACTAGGAGAAAGTGCTGCAGGAGGGCCAGGAGACCTCCTTGGATGGATAAGGAGCTGCTGAGGAAAATACGAAGGAAAGAAGAGGCTTATAAAAGGTGGAAGCAAGGACAGGTAGCCTGGGAAGAATGCAGAGATGTTGTCCGGGAAGCTAGGGACCAGGTTAGGAAAGCTAAGGCCCACTTAGAATTCAACTTGGCTAGGGATGTGAAAGATAACAGGAAGGGATTCTATAGGTACGTAGCGAATACAAGACAGGCTAGGGACAACATGAGCCCTCTCCAAAAGCTGTCGGGAGAACTGGCTACCCTGGATTTGGAGAAGGCTGAGGTTTTTAATGACTTCTTTGCCTCGGTCTTCACCTGCAAATGCTCTGACCACACGACCCAAGTCTTGGAAGGCAGACGCAGGAACTGTGAGAATGAAGACCCTGGGCCCACTGTAGGAGAGGATCTGATTCAAGACCATCTTAGGAACCTGAACGTACACAAGTCCATGGGACCTGATGAGATCCATCCGCAGGTCCTGAAGGAGCTGACAAATGAAGTTGCTAAGCCACTGTCCATCATATTGGAAAAATCATGGCAGTCAGGTGAAGTTCCCGATGAGTGGAAAAAGGGAAATACAACCCCCATTTTCAAGAAGGGATAAATGCATGAGTTGAGGAACTACAGACCAGTCAACCTTACCTCTGTGCCTGGCAAAATCTTGGAGCAGATTCTCCTGGAAGGCACGCTAAGGCACATGAGAAACAACAAGGTGGTTGGTAACAGCCAGCATGGCTTCACTAAGGGGAAATCCTGCCTGACCAATCTGGTGGCCTTCTATGATGGGGCTATGGAACTGATAGACAGGGGTAGAGCAGTTGAAGTCATCTCCCTGGACTTGTGCAAAGCATTTGACACTGTCTCACATGACATCCTTGTCTCTAAGTTGGAGAGACATCAATTTGATAGGTGGACCACTCTGTGGATAAAGAACTGGCTGGATGGCCGCACGCAAAGAGTTGTGCTTAATGGCTCAATGTCCAGCTGGAGACTAGCAACGAGTGGTGTCCCTCAGGGATCGGTGTTAGGATTGGTTTCGTTCAACATCATTGTTGGGGACATGGACAGTGGGATTGAGTGCGCCCTCAGCAAGTTTGTCAATGACACCAAGCTGTGTGGTAGGGTTGATACATTGGAGGGAAGGAATGCCATCCAGAGGGACCTTGACACGCTTGTGAGGTGGGCTGATGCCAACCTGATGAAGTTTAACCATGCCAAGTGCAAGGTCCTCCACCTGGGTGCGAGCAATCCCAGGCACAGCTATAAGTTGGGCAGGGAAGAGATTCAGAGCAGCCCTGTGGAGGACTTGGGGGTGTTGGTCAATGACAAAATGAACATGAGCCAGCTTCAGTGTGCGCTTCCATCCCAGAAAGCCAACGGTATCCTGGGCTGCATCAAAAGGAGCATGACCAGCAGGTCGAGGGAGGTGATCCTGCCCCTCTACTCTGCTCCCGTGAGACCTCACTTGGAGTATTGTGTGCAGTTCTGATGTCCTCAACATAAAAAGGACATGGAACTGTTGGAACAAGTCCAGAGGAGGGCTATGAGGATGATCAGGGGACTGGAGCACCTCCCTTATGAAGATAGGCTGAGAACGTTGGGTCTGTTCATCCTGGAGAAGAGAAGGCTGTGTGGAGACCTCATAGCAGCCTTCCAGTATTGGAAGGGGGGCTATAGGGATGCTGGGGAGGGACTCTTCATTAAGGACTGTAGTGATAGGACAAGGGGTAATGGGTTCAAACTTAAATAGGGGATGCTTAGATTGGATATCAGGAGGAATTTCTCTAGTGTACGGGTGGTGAGGCACTGGAATGGGTTGCCCAGGGAAGCTGTGAATGCTCCATTGCTGGCGGTGCTCAAGGCCAGGTTTGACAGAGCCTTGGGTGGCATGGTTTGGTGTGAGGTGTCCCTGCCCATGGCAGGGGGGTTGGAACTGGATGATCATAAGATCCTTCCCAACCGTAACTATTCTATGATTCTGTGATTCTTTTTCTGGTAGTTTTGGGTTTCCAGATCTTCTGAAAGGATGTTGGTGCTGAGGTGGAATCAGATTGTGTCCTTATACAAATGTCTAAGTATAACACTGCACTCTACATATGCCTTGATGCAGTTAAAATGGTTAGAACTACTCGTTTTGTGCTTCATATTTGCTGCCTCGCTTTTTGTTTGGATTTTTGTTTTGTTTAAAATAGTCGCCTTATTCTTGACTCTCTTGTCAGTGTCTCCCAGGTTTTTTCACGTTCTGCATTTTCTGTAATTGAAGAACACCATCTGCAGTTTAGGTCATATAAAATGTTGTCAGACTTGAAAATATAAAAATTGTTTTACTGCCATAGTCTGTGAAGCCACTGAAAGTATTCAGAGTAAAACGAGCCCGGCAGATTCGCAGGAACAGGGGAGGCAGCGTGCAGTGTTGCAAGTAGGGTGATATCTTGGCTAACACAAAAGGAGTGACTTCATGGGGCTCTAATCTAGAGATCTGTGCTTGGCATGCCATAGCTGTGGAGATATTAATGCAAAGTGCTTGGCAAAACATTGTGGTTTTCTTTTTATAACTTTGTATTATATATAGGATCTACCATATATATTCGACACACGGAAGTCTGTTTTCTACAAGTGCCCTGGTAGTTTTGGTCCTATGACATATTGGCAGGGGAGAACAACAAAAGAACTGATAATACAGTCCTGTGTTGTTAGGGTAATAAAAGTACAAACTGAACAAAGACTAAACTATCTTAAGATAATAGTAAAACTTTGGAAATGCAAATATTGATACATACAGGAGTGTATAAATTGATGCCATCCAGCCATGGCTCATTAGGGAATATTAGTCCGAACTGTTGTGTTGTGTGCCAGGCAAGGCATATGTCTTCCTTTCTCTTTTATGTTCTCAGCCATTTTTTGCTTGCATCTGGAACACCTTCAGCGATCCTTATATATAATAGGTAAATATTTCAGTATATGCTATGTCATCTCATAACATATTTATTTTGTATTTTAGGACAGTGAATGTCTCTGTACCAAAGAAGACCCGAAATAATGGCACATTATATGCATATATATTTCTTCATCATGCTGGCATTTTGCCTTGGCATGATGGCAAGCAGGTGCATATAGTAAGCCCTCTGACCACATACATGGTCCCTAAACCAGAAGAGATTAATTTGCTCACTGGCGAATCAGCCACACAGGTAGGTGGTTTTTTCATCTATAGATGAACAACTGCAAAAAAAAAAATTCGTGTACAGACACTTCTAGCATTAGCATTTGCTGTGCTTGCATCTTCACAGCAATAATCATATGGGAAATAAACCCAAACTCCTTTTCTTGATTATCAGCTTGTATGCAAATAGTAGACCACCCAGCACAGTAGAGGTAAAGCCCTCTGTAACACTGGCTGCTATTAAAATATTTTCCTAGTTAACAGTAATTACTTCTTTAATGATTAGTTGCTTTCTTTAGAAATACTATATTGTTCTATGACAGTGAGATGCTGCTTTTTATAGTGAACTGGATTCATGTGAAATAATATGCTTTGCTTTTATAAAACAGAGATATGGATTTAATTTTGATATTGGTGAGTGACCAATGTCAAAGTGCTTCTTTTTCTTTAAGATGTTCTTACTTTTCACGTCAAGAGAATGAGATAGTATCCTTTGACAAATGCTGTGATTACTTGTTGGAGGGGGGAAACATAGTCTTATTCAAATACTTGTGAATGGCTTTTGCGTCTCATATTAAGTGGAGCTTGAGAATTTCACTCTGTTCTTCTTTAGAATCAGAAATATACCTGTAGCCAGGAGTGACGTTTCTGAATCCTGTCAGAATAAAGCTGAAAATTAGCTGAGGCTACAGAACGACACTAAAAGTCAGAACAGGTGGTGTTCATCCAAAGAAAACCAAATAGAATGGCCTGGGGATACGCATCTCTTGAAAGCTAAGGCCTTACTTGGTTTCAGCACTTGCCTTCGGAGGCTCAGAAGTTCAGGACAAATGGTCTGATATTTTTACTCCCAAAAATTAATAAGCGTGATCATTCATGTCCTTTTGCCTGTTTTGATGTAATATCTATTTACTCTACAGTACTTCTTCCAAAGTGACTTTTTCTGAGTAGTACCCACATTCCTAAGGTATTAATTAGCTGAATACCCATTGCTGGTAAACAAGGCTGTGAATGAGCACTGAAAGATTTTTAGTGTCAGATTGTGGTGGGCCTTTACAACCCGTTCTGCTGGTTTTGAGCAAAATACTTGATCTGGTTAAAATTAAGGTGAAGTGTTTCAAAGTGGGGCTTCTGTTTTATGATATAGTTAATGACTCCATAATTTCTGTGAGCTGCAGTGTAATCCTATTCTAATTTTTGTGTTGCTTAGCAGTATGTATGTTTATTCTGTTTTTAAAGCAAATTGAAGCAGAAAAACAGACCAACACTCTAGATGAACCTGTCTCTCACTGGAGGTCAAGATTAACCTTAAACATCATGGCAGAAGATTTTGTGTTTGATGGATCATCCCTCCCTGCTGATGTGCACCGTTACATGAAGATGTAAGCGTATGACTTCATTTTGCTATGTTTGTTATTATAAACTTACTGCATATTTCTTAAAAAATCCTCTCTGGCCTCTTGTAGTGTTTTGTGTTTAAATTGGCACTTAGGAGACAAGGAGGGGTACTCTTAGTGCTTGTGGTTCCATAGTGACAATTAGTAATATATTATGGACTAGAAAATCATATTGGACGTATCTTGTTGCTGAGCAGCCCAGAGATTAGAATACTTTTTGTATGGAGCTATCATAGTAAGACAAAACAGAACTACAAAGACACAAGTAAAATACAAATAAGTGAAAAACCAGACCTCATACCCCCTTGTTCTCAAATCACACTTCTGGCCTTTAAAGCAATTACTGTCCCTTCATCTGCAAAGTAACTCTAAAAACCGCAAGTGCTGAAGAGGCACAGCTGATCTCCTGTGATATCTTTCTTCTCCCTTTATGATTGGCTTTATTTTACTTTGACAATGTGCATTCCTACATTATGGTATCTTCTCAAGTAAATACTAAAAAGCAAGGATAGGTTTTTAGGTCACTAAATGCAGGCAGTAGCTTCTGTTCACAGCTTGCTTAAATTACTTCCAGTGTTAACCATATAAATAGTGCTGTGTTGGCTTGTGCTACTGAATGTTGATGCCTTGCTCTACAAGTATCCTGTTAAATCCAGAAGTAGTTGCTTATTCAGCAGATCCTGAGGTTCTGGGATAGCTTCCCAGCCAGAATAAATAAACATAGCAACTCATAAGATAGGCCATGACAAAAACAGGTTGATCCAGGGGTTAATGAACAAGGGTATGTTCTCTGGTCATGTTTATATAGGCATCAGTGCTGTTTTGTCATTGCAATATACTGATAACAATTTGGATATGAAATAGCCTGCTGCAATTCCACTAGCAGTAGCTTCAATTGTAGTAATTACATAGAAATCTAAACCTCTTCAGTTAAGTAACCAAGCGGTATTTCTGAGTCTTGATGTAGTACTTTCCTGTATTATTGTTGCCCATTGTATATTTAATGTTCAGTCTTTTATCATGCAGAGATTTCTTTCATCAACAACTAAAATTCACCTTTCAGGCTTTAAAAAGTTCCCTTATGCCAGTTCCATAGACTTTTACTGAGAACATCACAGAGTAGATAACTGCCTTTCTAGTGAAGAACTATAAGAATTACTCTCTCTGGGGGCATTAGGCTAAATACTTTTCTAAGATACTGACAGAGCAATTGCATATACATCATCATTTGCTAAATAACTTTTGAGGGGTCAATTTTGTAGAGGAACCAAGGGCTGTGAAGTTTCTATTATTATCATGCAGGTTGGTGAGGTGATAGAGCAATCCAAAGAAGAGTCATGTTGAGAAGGCAGAGAAGATTTCTTCTCCTTATGCAGTCTCTCCAGTAGTATCCAGCCTTCCTGTGTATGTGCCAGCCATTGTGTGCCTAGTCCCATGCTAGCAAGAGCACATGCTGTTGCTGACCTGATAGATGTTATTGGGGCTGTGCAGGAATCAGGAGATGGTGGAGAATTGACATTGCTGCAGTAGGAGAGGGAAACTTGAGACAAAGGATACAGACACATGGTAGTAAACTTGAGCATGTTTCTTTTCAACAAGCTGTTAAATTTCCTTCACTCTTGGTCATTCAACAGCTTCAGCTTCATCACAACGAATTTTATTTGTTTGTTTGTTTGTTTGTTTTCTTATTCTGTCTTTCTGCAGAAGAGTAAAAGCAAACTAAAAGGAGAAATATGACCTGCCTAATTTTTTAATACAGACATCTCTCAATGAAAGACTCTAGGCTAGTGGCTTCTTTCTGTGTGTTAAAAGAAACTGCCTGAAAAGATGGTGGGAAATATCTACATGGGTAGATCTGAAAGTAATGAATGAGTACTAATTTGAATAAAAGTAGTTTTCTTTTTAGATCACTACAGTCATAAAATCCATGTTTAAACATCCTAGGGTTCAGTTGGGGAAGACAGTGCATTACCTTCCAATATTATTTATTGATCAGCTAAGCAACAGAGTGAAAGATTTGATGGTGAGTAATAGAATACCTTTAATTACATTTAACAGTTTTAACAGTAATATTCAATGTTGTTTTAATTAAGATATTGTCATAGGTTGTTTGCAATAATGAAAAAGTATAAATTCACAGAAGGACTCTATAAATGACTTTTTAAGTTAATGTGGTCAGCTGGTAACTGCAGAGGCTGGATCTGGGTTTTGAGACTCCCTTCTTGCAGAAGTATCTGCCAAGCACTCCCTTCTATGCCACCAAAAGATACTTAGGTTTCATTGCTTCTGCCTTTTGGGTGAATATGGAGACATCACTGCAGCACCAGCTGTGGTGGGAGCAGTCTTATGAGCAGTTTGACTCCCTGAGCTGAAGGAGTTGTGTTATCATCCCAGAGCGGCTTCTGGTATCTTCTGAGCATACTGAACACATCTTAGCTGGTGCTACACTGAGATAAGTCAGTAGCTATTCTCTTATCTCCAAAAAGTTCATTTGTGGTTAAATTTTTTGTGGTGCTCTCTATCACATTAGAGTAACCTGGGCACCTAAAGGCTTGGTGTTGCAGTGCAGTGTTGTACATCTAGTGATTTTGTGCACTTAAGTCAGGACTTAGAAAGTTCAATAATGGAGTTGCAGAAGGATGATGATGAGATTTCTGGAGGCTGCTAGTCCAGTGCCCCTGCTCAGAATAGGGTCATCTAGAGTGGACTGTTCAGGATTTTCTTCAGTTGGGTTTTGGATATATATCCAAGGATGGAGATGCCATAGCCTCTCTGGGCAACCTGGTTTAGTTTTCAGTCACCCCTGCAGTTAAAAAAAGATAGGGTATTTTATACATTTAAATAGTTTTCTGTATTCAGGGTTTTTTCCAACTCTTGGGGGAAATCATGCAGTTTCTTTACTGCAGGTTACACATGGCAGCCCCCTGCATCTAAACCACGTTCATCATAGCAGTTTTTAGTTAAGCCCTGCAGTTCTCAGTTGCACTGACTGGAATTTAGCAGTTTCTGAGAACAGAAGTCTTCGGGAATGTCTCAAAACTGATAAATGAGTATGTCTGGATTCAGTATCTTCTAGATGGAAGCCTTGGTAGATGTAAACTTTGTGTAGACCTTCTAAAGTGACTTTCAAATTTATTGACTTTAGCTCAGACAAAAAGAATCGTTGCTTAGTGTTGGGGAGAATCTTCTTTAAGAGCTTGTACACCACCCCCCCCCCTCCAAGCTTGTTTGGCAAAATAGATTCCTGAGCATTTGTTACAAATCTTGGTAGCAGATATTTTTGTCCAGTATTTCTTTAGATATGCTTTTGTGATGTTTTTATCGGTGGTCATTGTCCTTTGTTTTAAGTTTCTTACCACAGCTCATTCAGTTCAGTACATTCATACGAGCTTCTAACTGGTCATATACCCTGTTTACAAATAAACTCAGCATTCTCATGTTATTAGTAACATCCTTGGAGTTGTCATGCATGCCATGGTTAATGCTATTGTATCTCACTGCCTTAAAGTTGTTACAGATCCTGAGAAGTACTACAAAGACTGTTCCATCAATGCTAGCAAATTTGTGCTTCAGCACTGGCTATGTGACTTCTCAGTAGTGACATCCCAAACTGTTCTCAAGCCCTACAGAAAGAGGGGTCTAATACTATGGATACTGTGAGATAATTAGGGACAGGTAAAGAGCAGGAAAGAGTAAGGGAAGGTGATACAGCTTTTGTGGAGCAAGGTTGGCATTTGGCTGTAAATCAGAACATGAACTCTGTTTGGTATGCTCTACCTACAGTCATGGAGCTGAAGATGCATTTTCGCTGCTTGTGCTAGGCTGTGTACGTTTATGAAGTGACTATTATTTTGACTAAGATGTAGGTCTTCTGTGATAAATACTGTAGTATAGAGGTTGTGTGTTCCTCATGTTCTTAAATGTTCTTGCCAATGCTGGGGGTTTGGGGGTTGTACAGGCTTCTGATGTAATAAAAAGAAAACTTTAAAATTCATACCACTGAACTTGCTTTGTTTGCACACTGTAGCATTGATAGAGTGCTGGAAGTAATGTGTGGTGTTCTGAGACCATGCTACAAGAGTAGATTGTATTGTAGAGGTTTGATGACTTTTCGAAGGCTTAGCAACCATTACACTCAACTAAGTTGTGAAGCAGCACTTTGGACTTTAAGTGTTCACTGAGAAAGGGTTCGTTCTTCTAATCTCTCTCTTCATTTAACTTAATTTTTGTGTTGAAGAATTCCTATCTCTGTCTTGTATTGAAATCTCATTTTCTTCCTGCACTTCCCTAGCTCCTTAGTAGTGCTTTGTCTGTATAGAGAACATTTCCTATTTACCCATGCATTTGCAAAAATTTTGTTTCCTGTCTGTTCTGCACAGATAAAATGTATTTTCCTTCTCTCTCAGAAATGTTGATACTATCTTTGATAGACTGAGCAATTGAAATGAGAATGGACGGATTACGGGCATCCTTTAAAAAGGAGAAGCCTGGAAGATGTTTATGTAGCTTTTGGTAAACAACTGTAGAATCTTGGCAGCATTCTCTGTCCTCAGTTCTAACCGTGTTGGTTTCACCCTGGTTTGTTTGTTTTTCCTTTTTTCCAGACAGTTCAGTGATCCCCGGCACCATTCTAGTTTCTCAAGCTTTCTTCCTGCTATATTTATAAAACTTTCTCAGCTTGCCTTTTTCTCCTTTGTCTGCATATATGTTCTGTCTGAAAACCTCTCAGGGTCTTGAGTGGTGAGGTTGAGAATTGTTTGTACTTACTGGAGGAAAGAGTGAATGGGAGAGTGAACGTAATCCCCTGTTCACACCTGACTGATAAGTGGAGAGGCTAAAATAATGTTCTGTAACATAAAAATCAGAAGAAGCCCATTCATCTCAGATAGGTGTCAGCTACCTAATTACTGTAGCAACAGATCAGTGTAGCGTAGCAGTTCTGAGGTGGGAATTATGATTGGGTAGTAGTCAGGAGCTGGTAGTAACAGATGTTGAAGTGTTGCAGTGCCTGCCTGTCTGTAGTCTTCAGCTGTCCTTGCGAGTTTAGAACGTACTGCCTGAGCTTGTACCTAGGCAGTTGCAGAGAATTCTAACATCTGTGAGAACAATTTTCCTTTGCTTGTGTTAAACCTATTTAAGAGACAGTCCACTATCATGCAGAAGGAGCTGAGGCAATTTAAGATTTCCCCCTCCAGCTTAAGGGGACCCCAGGTAGTTATCATCACTAAAATACGGATTATACAGTAGAACTTGCTGAATTTTATTTCTCTTGGAGCAGGAAGATTTCTGTGACACCCTGTATCCCCAAGTTTGTAAGGAGGCCAGCTTGCTTAGCTTTAGCTGTGGTGTTTTCACCAATCGAGCAAGTAGCATTACTTTACTTCCCCACCTTTTGTTTTGATATGAATTTACCTTCTATTTCTCTCAAAACCAGCCTCAATTTAGTAAAGTTCAGACTGTGGCCTTTGGGATGCGATTTTTCTTTTTTTAATCTTCTATCTTAGGCAATCTTAGCTTATATATTCAGAGAAGAACTGTCAAAAGAGAGAATTACTTTGAGCACACATTTCCCACTTGAGCAGAGGTAACATTATGTAAGCATGTCAGAGGCATTTGTGTACAGTAACAGTGAGGTTGCTATAAGAACTTGAATAAATAGCTAATTTAACATTTCTTGGAAAAAAAACCCTAAAGACTTCAAGCATAATATATGAGTCTAAGATCATACTCCCTTTCAGAAACCAAACTGACATCTTAAAATTGTGTGATATAATCACTTTGCAACAATGAATGGAAATAATTGTTGCCATTTTTCTTCTATTAAAAATGAAACTGTATCTTTTGAAATCCAGGTTATAAATCGTTCAACAACACAGCTACCTCTTACAGTGTCATATGACAAAATATCTCTTGGAAAACTCCGATTTTGGATCCACATGCAGGATGCTGTGTACTCCCTCCAACAATTTGGTATGTTTTTTATCTTTAATGACTTTAGGTAAAAAAACCCAAACAACCCAACCAACCCCTTACTAGTTTTCTTGTAAGTACATACATATCACTTAACTTCCATCTGGTTAGCTAGTGAAAAGGTTTCATGCTACAAGTCTGAGGTTATTTTACCTGAACATGTAAAGATGCAAATAAAATGTTGACATGTGGGAAAAAGATAGGAGAGGTAGTTTTCACCATGGGTTTCCCCTCTCATCCGTGGAACAGAAAAGCTGGATCGATGCTACATAAGCTTTGCTATAAGGTATAAACAGCTGGTCACTGTAGACATACACCCACAGCGAAATACAGGCAGCCACAGCAAAGTCTCTGGGCTCAGGGTTAGCACACAGAAGGAATCTTGGTACTGATCATAGAATCATAGAATAGTTAGGGTTGGAAAGGACCTTATGATCATCTAGTTCCAACCCCCTGCCATGGGCAGGGACACCTCACACTAAACCATGCCACCCAAGGCTCCCTCCAACCTGGCCTTGGAACACCGCCAGCGATGGAGCATTCACAACTTCCCTGGGCAACCCATTCCAGTGCCTCACCACCCTTACAGTAAAGAATTTCTTCCTTATAACCAATCTAAACTTCCCCTGTTTAAGTTTGAACCCGTTACCCCTTGTCCTGTCACTACAGTCCCTAATGAAGAGTCCCTCCCCAGCATCCCTATAGGCCCCCTTTAGGCACAGGAAGGCTGCTATGAGGTCTCCACGCAGCCTTCTCTTCTCCAGGATGAACAGACCCAACGTTCTCAGCCTATCTTCATACGGGAGGTGCTCCAGTCCCCTGATCATCCTCATAGCCCTCCTCTGCACTTGTTCCAACAGTTCCATGTCCTTTTTGTACTGAGGACACCAGAACTGTACACAATACTCCAAGTGAGGTAGAGCAGAGTAGAGGGACAGGATCACCTCCTTCGACCTGCTGGTCACGCTCCTTTTGATGCAGCCCAGGATACCGTTGGCTTTCTGGGCTGTGAGCGCACACTGAAGCTGGCTCATGTTCATTTTCTCATCAACCACTGCTTCTGACAGTTCAGAAGTGGCTGGCCTCTCACTTTGGCTCAGTTACAAATTTATAAGGTAATTCAGATAAACTGGAGGCTTCACATGCATTAAACTATTCAATTCCGTGTTTTGCTTAAATGTAGTGGAGCAAGGGTAAACTTTTGCACTGAACCTAATATGCTGTATGTTGGTGATGGTATAGCCAAGCTTTTACTGTCTCTAAATGTCTGTTCCACTGTTCCTTGCAAGTCTAATCATCATCCTTAAAAATCTGCATCTTATTTTCAGGTTTATCTTTGCTGACTTAGGTTTCTCCTACTAGACTGTAGTTGACTTCTTTATGCCAGAGTAAGAAACTACATTGTAGCTGAACTGGTGTTGATGTATAAGAATGTAGGATTCTTTCCAGTCCTCTCTTTCTAAGCTTTTCAGACAGCGATTGAATTTCTTTGCAGGCCAAGAGATCTTAAAAGCTGCTGTGCTGTACTGTTTTAATGATTCCTAAATCTTTAAAATTCTTAAAACATGTTAAATGCACATCAATCTACTTATAACTGATGGGTTTTTCTTAAGGCAAGCCAAATAATTCACCAAGACATAGATAGACTAAGGTTTTATTAATAAAGCTGGTTCTTTAACAAAATATATGCAGGTGACATAGGATTTCTTTCATACGTGACTCTAGCATAACAGCAGTTACTTGTCTGGTACTTCTTGTATAATTATTTGGATTTTTTCTCTTAGGGTTTTCAGAAAAGGATGCAGATGAAGTAAAAGGAATTTTTGTTGATACTAACCTGTACTTTCTGGCTTTGACGTTCTTCGTAGCAGCATTCCATGTAAGTGGAAAAACTTCGGTTATTAGAAATTACAACTGTTCTAGGAAATAGCAATTTCAGTAGAACAATGGAAGTGTTTTCTGTTGCATGCCATCTGTATTTCCGATGCAGAATTAATATCAAAATCTCAAATAAGACAGAAATTTGAGATAACTAGATAGAAGCTAAATATAAAACATTTAACTCTTTCTCAGTTATAGTTGAACCAAAGCCCCTAGAATTAATATACCTGTCAACATAGGTTCATATTTCATGGAGTCATCCAAGATTTACCACTGCAGTGACATAGCTGGGGCACCAACAGCAGGGGTTGAGTCTGATTTCTGATCCCTGGAGAAATTTGGATCAGCACAATGCAGTGCTATTACTAGCAGTATTTGGAATTCATCCTGTCGTTTTGCACTGCTTTTACAGCTTGGGCTTCTAAAAACATTTTTTCCTTTAGCTTTTATGTGTTATGCTGAATTTTTATTTCTGAAGCTTCTAAGCCTTTTTTGAATGGTTTTCCTTGAATTCCATCTTAAATGCATTTTTAACAGTTCAGCTGGCAGTCTCTAGAAGTGCATATTTCAAGCAAATGAGAATATTTCTTGCTATTTGCAGCTTCTCTTTGATTTCCTTGCATTCAAAAATGATATCAGTTTTTGGAAGAAAAAGAGGAGCATGATTGGGATGTCAACAAAAGCAGGTATGGGCCAGAATGTGAAATCTTGTGCATGTGCTGTGTGATACATGCTGTGTGTTTTCAGTCTTGCAATAAGTTAATACTTTGTAGATTCACCAAGATAGTAAAATGAAATATGTTTTTGTGTATGAAAACAGGCTGCTTCTAACGCTATTAGCATTGTGCTCAGTTATCAGTTTTAGGCACTTGTGTCACTTCCAAGTTTGGCTGTCTTGCAGCTGAGAATTGGTTTAATATTAGGTCAAGTGCCATATTTCCCTTGCTGAAGGAACAGAAAAATACTTTGAGAAAAGAATGAGGACCAGGGAAAGTCTTGTGGGTGGAGAGAATGTGCTATCATGGGTAATGCTGTCCTGCAGGTGTGTAGATAACTACAGCTTCCAAAATATTTGGGAGAGGGAAAATGCTGTAGTGTAACACTGTTGTTCGGTTTGGGCATTTATGTAAATAGGAGCAGTAGAAGGTTCTCAGGCAGAGGAGCATGGAAGGGTTGAGTTGACTTGGATGGAAGAAAATGAGAGATACACAGTGGTCTGATACCCTACCAAGCCTTCTTAGAGACAGGTGAAGGTAGTAGCCAGCCCTGGACACTGGAGGTTTAATATGCCACTTCCCAGCCTTGTTTATTGCACCGATGCTGCTTGTTCTTTAATAGATTTTTCCATTCTGATTATAAACCAGGAGTCTTTTGACCTCTGAATCTATCCCTAATTCTATCAGATTTACGAACTGATTGAAACATGTGAGGAATATCAATACCAGGAAAAAAAACTTGGCATTCTAAATTACCATGAACAGCAACGTGGTTTTCTCATGTGGAGAATCTGCTTATCATCTTTATCACAGTGCATTTGTTTTTGCAAGGCATTTGTACTTCTGTTGGCATATGTATGCCAAAAAGTTAGTAAAAATTCAAAGTGAGAAGTGAGGAAAGTCAAATTGGAGACTGAGTGACAAAGGGTTTTCTTTAACCTTACTATCAAGGATGAATCTTTGGTCTCCAGTATTTGATGATTCCTTCCTCTCTTTAGCAAGCCTTTGTCACTTTTCTGCCTGTATCTCCTTCTTGCCCTGATGGAGAAGGGTCACAGGCTATTGCTCTGAAATGGTACAGTGTAATTGTTGATGTCTCAGTGTCTTGTAGCTCTAATGTCTTTCTGTCCTTTCTCTAGATGAATATTTGAATCTAAGAATTAGTTGATAGACACTTGAAAGCATGCAAGGTTTTGCAAAACCTCAAAAATAACCCAAAAATACACTTCTTAGCATTTACAAGCATTGTTAGTTGCATGAGTTTCAAAAGCTGACATTACATTACCTCACAGCCTTTCAGCTTCTTCGTGACAAGATTCATCAACATAGTTCATAATAGTACTGATATATTGCTGAATTGCTGCAGTACAGGAATTTTCCTTAAATATTCCCATTTTCTTTCATCTTTTGTGGCAAAGATTTTGTAAAATACCTTAGTGCCTTATTTGGCTGGAGGTATATAGACCACTGGCTGTTTCTAGGACTACTTGATGTATCAAGATATATATATATAAGTTTATGCTTGAACTGTGCAAGGTGGAATTGTAGTAAATAGGCCAACAAAAGTCTGTTATCTCAGCTGTTCATTTAAATGTCAATAAGCCTTTAATTTTCATTATTTCTCTCTAGTGCTTTGGCGGTGCTTTAGTACTGTGGTAATATTTCTCTTCCTTTTGGATGAACAAACAAGTTTGTTGGTACTGATCCCAGCAGGCATTGGTGCAGTAATTGAGGTGAGTTCTTAAAGCTCTAGAACCAAATACTATTATTTGCAGCAACTTCCATAAGAATGCTAAACTAGCTACTGGAAAAACACTGCTGTAATATGTAATATGCTGTCTTTGCAGCACAGAATCATAGAATAGTTATGGTTGGAAAGGACCTTAAGATCATCTAGTTCCAGCCCCCCTGCCATGGGCATCATTTAACTGGCTTTCAGTGGTAGAGGAGATTGTATCACTTTATAACTAAACTGGAAGTATCATTTTTCTCTGGGATGATCCAGCTGGTACTGTGGAAACCAAACATAAAGCTGTGCTGAGTTTCCTTCCTATTGCATTATCTGATAGGCATCTTGACCAGGCATGTATAACTATGTCAAGAAGCCTTCATGGAAACGTGTCAAAGAGCAGGCTGTGTGCCATCAGGCAGTGCTGCATGTCTGCAGCGTTCTCCCTGGCTGTGACTGAGGTGCTTGGGGAAGGAGGAAGATGAGGAGACTGCTGGCTGTGTTTATTATTCCAGAAGAACATGTTCAGTCAGTGGGCTGCACGTACTGCTTGGAAGCCAGCTTTGTGTGTAGTAAAGCACCAAGTCAGCAGTAGTAAGAAGGGGAGAGATGTAGCAGGAAGTGGAGATCTCTCTACCTAAAACTGCTTGCAAATCTACTTCTCAGGTTTTAAAAATAAGTTCAGGGCTCTCACATTGAATTTTTGAGTACACATCTCTTATAGTTGTGGATAACCCCTGTGGAAACAAAACTGCTCAGAATTTTTAGTTAGTGATTAAATTATTGAATGCAAAGTCACAAAGCAATCCTTAAGTGTCAGCTTATTGTATAAGAGAGATAAAGCTCTTGTGAAGACTATGAACAGCGGTGTCCTAAATAGTACCATTTCACTGTTTGTAACATTATTTTTCAGTAGGTTGAGATTTTTAAGTTTGATGAGATTCAGATCTCATTTGGTGGTTATGCCTGTCTGAAATTGTTCTTCAAGTTGCCCAAAGATCTGTTAAATCTCTCTGAGATTTGTGGTTCCTATTACTGTTGCTTTTGGACTGCAGGCTGGGGGAACTGTGTTGAAAGGATTATATAGGAAAACTGTATAGGACACTTAAACTAAAGAGAAATGTTCTGTTAGTTCTGTTGATGTAACATTCTCCTCTAGAGTAATGGCGAGATAACATGGTTGTCTCAAGTTGAGAATGAACATATGGACCATAGATCTCAAAGGCATTTGTTGGGAAAAGCTTTTTCACAACTTGTTCTTAACTCTTGTTTTTTTATGTAGTACTAATAGTGACATTGCTTCTGTAATAAGCAATTTATTCACTTGTGTCAAAGATGACAGTAAAGGATCATCTTTACCATATTCCCTTTTTTATTTGGAATATATGATGGATTGGAAGAGAATATTGGGGTATCTAAAGTTAAACAAACCTGTCCACAAAAAGCTTCATGGAGTGTAGCTCTCCTTGTGAGCCTACTGCATTGTCTAAATTGTTGAATCTGTATAGATGAGTACATGAGTACCTATGTGGGTGGGTACATGAGTAAAATTTCAGGAGAACTGTAGCCTTTGGCTACATTACGGTGAAGCTGTTACAGCTGTACAGTACGTAGCCAAACAAATCAGTGGATTCACTGACTTCTGCTTGCAGCCCACTACTGAAATGTCATGACTGTAGGTATCCACTGAATCACCATTGAGAGTTCTGAGGCACCTTTATACAAACCCCAGCTGACCTCAGAGGTATATGAAAACTTGCTTGGCAGGTGGCTTCTGGAGAATTCTCTAAATGCCTGACCTGGGATGCATGCTGGTGCTGAGAGCAGCAATCCCCACCTAAGCACTGCGATGCAGGTATCCTGGAAGGACTACATTATTGCACTTGAAGTGTATCGTCTGAGTGTTAATAGCGCAGGCTCCCAGTGTTGTAGTTATCTGGTGACACAGCATTTGGTTTGAAGAGACACAGGCAGTGTGCTGCAGTCAGGCTATTGCTGCTTTATGCAGCGGATGCTTAAAGTATATGTTCTGGGGTCTTGATTCTGATAACTTAAATCCTGCATAAGGCATTCCTTTGGATAATCTTTTCTGTTCACATTTTGATTTTGCCAATCACAGCTCTGGAAAGTGAAGAAGGCTTTGAAAATGACAATCAAGTGGCAAGGCTTGAGGCCCAGAATTCAGGTATAGTAGGCATTGGCCTGTTCATGATTACAGTCTTGAGTTGTCCATCTTTTTCCAGATTACTGTGCAACTTGGCTTTTATTAAAATGAAGATGAAAAAAAACTCTATAAAAATTTCCTATATACAGCTTGTCTTTACAGATAGCTTAATCTAAAAGCTAGGTAAGCATTTTCAAATTTACAAATTTCTTTGAGTTCTGTAGAAGGAAAAGCTATATGTATGTATTTAAGGTGTAAGAAACTTCAGAACTGTTCTGCCAGTCCCTCTAGATGTTAACAGGTGGGTGGGACTGTGCTCCTGTCACTGTGTTGGAAAAGCATTCTTAACTGACATTGGGATTTGACATAAGACACTGAATTTTGACGAAGCTGCAGGTGTAACTTCTCCATTGTGAAACATTGTAGATGTGGTGACATATTCTGGGGACAGGGCTGTCTTTGATAAATCTGGCCAGGAATTAAGTCCTGAGACTTTGCAGGAGATGCATTGGCAGCAGTGATTGAAATTAACTTTTTTTTTTTAATGTGTGTGTAATCTTTTTAAAGCCAAGTCTGCATTGAAAGTTTCTCTTGTTCATAGGAGAAACAGTTGTTGAACTTCCAGTGTTTACTTCACAGGAAGTACTAGAGTTTTGTGGGCTTGAAGTCTGTGCATCTCGAGTGGCTGATGGCTCTAGTTGTTCCTTTGTCAGTATTCAAGGAACTTTGTTGAAGCAGTTACAATTTCTGGAGATGTGGAGAATAATCTGTAACTGACCTCTTCATGCATAAAAATGGTTATGGTTTTTAACAATGGCTTCCTGTATCTGCCAGCTTCTTAGTGACTTGCCTTTGCTTTTCCTTTGTTAACTCTGCTCTCACAACAGCATTTTCCTAAGCAAAGAATTCCTGGATATTTTGTGTGAAGGGGAAATATTAAACTTTTGCATACCCTGTATGTGGCAGGCTGCACGTGACACTTGCATGACTTCTGTATAGAAGCTTTTAAAAACTTTGAACTGTTACCTACCGTAATGACCAAGCAGTTTTGTTTGCAGTTTAAATCTCTTGTTTAGGGAGTCACATAGCTGTGCTTTTCCTTCCAGTTCTGACTTGATTATACTTTTTCATATATTGCAGTTTGGCACATACAATGACTCTGAAAAGAAAACTGAGGAGTATGATACCCAGGTAGGAAGGAGTCCTGTGACTTCTGATCTATAAAGTCTATATGAGCAGCCTGCTGAGTGACTCGTTTCACTCTTTATTGCTACAAGTGTATTTTCCGTGTTGTCATAGTTGAAAGAGGTTTTTTTGTTATCTGAATCTCATTGAAACATTTATCTGAGAAGCAGAATTGTGACTTATCTGAAGAGAAATGTCTTAAAGGGTTACCATTCACAACTTTGAAAATTGGTATCTGTACTTGTTATTTAGACTGGAAGAATGTTCATGTGCTTCCTGATTCTGAAAGGAGTTGAATATTGGTGGAAACACTGGTGTTAAGTAGAGAGCTACTTCTTAGTGCCTTTGCTCTAAGATGCTTGCTCATCTGAATTGGGCATGGAATTTTCACCACCACATCTGTAACTGGAAGCATACTGGAAATAATAACAGACATTTAGGAACAGGAGATTTTCAGGAGAAAAAAAACCAAACCAAAACAAAATGTCTGGCTTCCTGATAATGCCATGAAAAGTCTGCAGTACATAAAATGTGAACTAACTAAGAAAAACTATTTTCCTTGTCTATTAGGCTATGAAATACTTGTCATATTTGCTGTATCCACTGTGTATTGGAGGTGCAGGTTACTCCTTGATGAATGTCAAATATAAAAGGTACTGTAAATTTATAACTGATCTCATATACATTTGAAACATTCCCATTTTTTTGTATGTTCATTAATTTGAGATGATAGGTTATGAATCAGTTAGTTTGATTCATGAGCCAGGAACCAGAATAAGTTGTCAGTCAGAAGAGAAGGAAGTAAGCTGCCATTGATGTTCAGAGAACTGATAAGGTGACAAGACAGATGAGAGGAGTTCAGTGGTTGAACCTGTCCAATAGCAGAGAGAAGCAAAAACTGTCCCAGAATTATTTGCTCCAACCAAGAGGTTCCTCTGTTCCTAAACACAGTAGCTGGGATGGCCAGCAAGCAAAAGCATTTCTAAGAGAGGACTCCGTATTCCTTTAGAGCCATGGACTTAATGGACATATTGATACCTCACAAGAGCTGACGACTCAGTATTTCATGAAAAGGTGAAACTCGTGTCCACTTTTACTCAAAATAATAATTTGAGTGTTCTAGTTCATTTTGTATTGGGGACATGCAAGCAAGTATGCAGCCATGAGACTTGGTTGTAGAAAAAAACCTGCAAACACAAGCATGGTGACCGCCATGTAAGCATATTTTTGGGTTCTTTTTATAGTCTTTAGGCCCAGAAGGGAAGGGAGGGAGAGCAAAGAGTAGCTTAAAATAACATCAGAAAGAACTGCTATTGCTGTACACGAGCTGTAGCACTTGTACTGGAAACTGGGACAATTCTGGGCTATTAGAAAACCAGGGGTTTTTAAAAAGGGTTCTTGTCTTAGAAAGGAGGCAAAAAATATGCAGCATTTAAATTCTGCTTTTCTCAAAAATTCTTGAGTTTATTCAGTACTGCAGAATACTGTATGCCAGGGCTTCTCTGAGCTCTAGTTTAAGAGAGTGAAACCAGTGCATATCGTAGAATTTTTGTCATTGTTAAATCTGTAAGAAAATGTGACTGAATAAAAATCTTCACAGTGGATTATCCTTTAATCTTGCAGGCATTTTCTGATGCATTTTTTAGATGCTTGTGGATGAACAAAGTGCTCCTACAGCTGTAATGTTGTTATTAACATGTCACAAACACAGCAGTGCGAGTTTAATTTTAAATGATGTAACCTGAGCATCACAGTTCTTAGCTGTTCTTACAATCAAAAGCAGAAGTATGGAATTTGACTGCTGTTTGTTATGTTGCTAAGATTACGCACCATTGGACATCCATTAAACAACATTTGATGTTAGGAGGGAAAAATGTAGATTCCTTGTAATAACTTTTTAAGTGTTTACTATACTATAGTAGTTTGCTGTGAAGGGTATTTGTTATTTGGAATTTGAGAAGTCATAGTGCCATATTAAGTGTCTCTTTAGTATTTAGAATACAGTGCTATCTTTAAAAGTGTGTCAGGGTTTAATGTGCAGTTTGGGTGCATGATGTCAGTTTGGGTGCAGAAATCTTAGAATGTTCTGAAAAACATTCAGTTTTAAGCAGTTGATAAGTCTCTCCAAACTTCTTGTGTGGACTGATAAGCATCCTTCACTTAAATTACTTTCTCTGGAGCCTTTCCTGATCAAAGGTAGATGCAAGTTACTTAGTTCTTGAACTAAGTAATTTACAACATACCCAATTCTTGAGTAGTCAGCATGCATCATGGAGGATGTATTACATGTATGTATTTTTGGATGAGGTGAAAAAATAACCACACTGTCTTCTGTTTGTAGCTGGTACTCCTGGTTGATTAACAGTTTTGTCAATGGTAAGTCCCTTCTTATGTTGGTTTTTTGGGGGGTTGGTTGTTTTTTTTCTCTTCATATATCTTCAATTGGAGGCTAAGACTCTGAAGTAGAAAATTAACAGCTGTCAGCTGCATCAGTGCAATATAGAGCAATAACTTGACTGTAGGTTCCAAAATAATCACAGTGGTCAGTCCAAAGGGAACAAAGGATTAGCTATATCTTCTTTCTTTAGGAAAATGAGTGTAAATCTCTAATTGTGAAAGTATAGTTGTGTGATGTACTTCTGTTGTGCATTTGTCTGTAAGTTTTCTATATTTTACCTTCAGGAGTGTATGCTTTTGGATTCCTGTTTATGCTGCCCCAGCTGTTTGTAAACTACAAGGTAAGGTTGAAAAGTGATAGACATTACTTTTCGTGTCTCTTCTTCCAGACTTTATTACAAACTGATATTTTCTTTCCTAGATGAAATCCGTTGCACACTTGCCATGGAAGGCTTTCACATACAAAGTAAGTAAAGCTATAATTTAAGGATTGGTGCATTCATTTTGGAAATAACTTTCTGCAAGAAACAGCTTAGTAATATGTAGCTTAATGCTGACGTTGCTTTTTATCCTTTAAGAACTAAACTTGTTTGAAACTGTTCTTTAAAAAAAAGAAGAAATATTGATTTCCGTTTTTCATAATGCCTTCCGCATACAGACAATACTTGTATCCTAGTTTTGATAGTAATACTGTTTTTTATATTGTCAGCTGTCTTGTGGGGTACAAGTGTTGGTCTTGCCTATAAATTAATCAGTCTCAATTTATTGCATTATTTCACAGGGAGAGAAATTATTATATTAATATATGGTAATGAGGAGGTGCTGGACAGTGCAGTGACCAATGTGTGGTGGGTTGTCACATGGCAGAAGAGGGGTGGCTGCATATCCCCACTGCCTAGACTGCCCTTGTAGGAAGTAATGCAGTGCTGTAACAGAGCTGAACACCAGACCTTGGAGGAGGGGAAGATCAGTTTATTTCAAAACAAAATCACCTTACTAACCCTTTGATACCTGCATACTCACGAGCACCCACTGTCCGTCCAAGTGGTTTGTAGAGTATTCAAGCATCAAGATGGATGTACCCAAGTATCCCAGTCAGGATTCTTTACACTGATATGGAGGACAAGGGATACCCACTGCTGAGTTCCTGTATCTCCTGTGTTCTTCCTCAGTCAACAACTACATGCTAGTTTTGTTCTTGTACCCCTAAAGAGCTGATAGTGTTTTGACTCCATCTTTTTCCTCCTCTCTGAGCCATTAGGGTTTCCGTAATGTCCTTTGCTTCCCTAGTCATTGAGTCCTGAGAAACTCTGGCTGGATGTGTTGGGATCATCAAGACTTTGATGTCATCAACATGTGCCCCTTTATTCTTCTGCTTCCATTCATGAATGCTTTCATTTATTTTTCCTTTGTGCTGATGTATTACAACTCTCCAGAAGATCAGTACTTCAAAAGAAACTGTTAAAAACCGCTCAAGACATGATGTCCAGTTCTGAACAGGTGATCTGGGACAAAAGAACTAAAATCTTAAAACTTTGAAATGCCTTTCATAGTTTTTCCATTTGAGCTTACAGCAATAGCCCAACTTTCTGCTGCCTTAATATTTTTAAGGAATCAGGCACATCTAAGAAAACAGACTAAAATATAACTGATAGCAGAATAGCAACTGAACAGTGTTTGATATGGAAATATAGTAAAAAATAAAAGGAAAACCTGTGTAGTGTTTCTGACATGTAATAGGAAAATCAGCATGTTTCTTAATAGAGGGGAGTATGAGGTATATTGGTGAAGTAATTTCACGTCAGCCGCAAAAACCAATAACTGAGCAGAGAAATCAACAGTTAAAGAGACTGCAGAGGGCAAGTAGCCAAGCAAGTAACCTTTAAAGCAGTAGAATTCTCTTGCTGAATACCCTTTTCTTACACAGCATTTACAGTTCCTGTTAAGATGCCAGAGGCTACCAACAAGCCACAAAGGCTTGTGTGTATGTAGAGAGAAGGATATGATGCTTCAATTATGTTTAACTTACTGGCCTTTGGAAGGGGTAACTTACTTTTTCCTGGTGGATATCTAAAGTTGTTTCCTGTGTGCTACACTTTGAAGAGTGAAAAGAACAGTCTGAGATCTTATCTCTGAGTTTAGGGAGGGGTTTTTTCCTTAATTTGAACTCTTTCCTGTTTTGGAAGACCCTGGCAAAAACAGAGGTTAACTTTACAGTTTCTGTAGTCTTTATGTTTATGCTCGTTATAGTTTTCTAAAGAGTTACCTTCAAATTCGGTAATCTCAGCAGAAAACTAGCTACTTAAATACTATAAGATGGGGTACCTTGATGCATTCAGTTTCAGTGGTTAATTAGAACTGCCTACATGCCTGAAGGATGGAGCTTTATCTTTCTTTCATTGCTGTAGAATCACACACTTGGGTGTTGACTTGGAAAGGCTGCCTTTTCCAGCTTGCCAAGACTTCTTTGTGGTGTTGTTCCATGACAAATGTTTGCACAGGCTTGAGAAGTGCTGTCCGTGTTCTTTGATCACTTTGGATTGATGGATTTGTTTTGACTTGCTGGAAAGAGTTTTCCTGTTGTAACTAATCAGAATTCTATCCTGCCCAATACCCCCATTTCCTACTGATGGTTTATTTCATCATATAAACATTGGTTCATTTTGAAAAGTGAGTCCTTCTGTGCTTAAAGAATACATAATTTTCCCCCTTATGGTATGGGGGAATGTATAAGTGGCTAATATTGAAAGGAGAAACCATGATACTGACTCTGTTCACCCAACAGTGAATATTCTTTGCTTGATTTGTTTCCTGCTGTCTTTCATGAGCTGACACAGTTTATTGCACCATATGAGTACTAGAACTGGTGCACTGCAAGAATTGATTTATAGTCCTCCCTTTAGGCTAGAGCCAGATCAAGAGGAGCTGCCCTTCTATTTAGTTTCTTTACCTTCTCTGACAAAATATTGTTGCCTTTGCATGCTTCCAGCCTGTCTGCATTGGTTTCCCAGCGGATGTCTGGGAATTTAAACTTTCTCACTCAGGAAAAAGTTGTGAGGAAATATTTTGTTATTGCTTCAGAAACAGAACCTATAGTAGGCCTAGCTGAGTGGTGTAGAAAATTATGTTTCAAATAAGGAATGAATGATTTTTACTTGTAACTGTGATAGTGTGGTCTGTAGTAGACAGTATGGTCTTCATTTTTAAAAAGGCACTTTAAAGTTTGCATTAATTAGTTTTTCAGCATAACCCTTGAGTATCGTTATAAATATGGAAGCAGTCAGTGTTCCTACTGGAAAATATAGTTCTAGGAAGCCTGTTTCCTGCAGTTCTGTATGACAGATTACTTCCTTTCTTCACAGCCAACTGAAATATACTTTTTATTTATTTGTAGGCATTCAACACCTTTATTGATGATATATTTGCTTTTATCATCACTATGCCAACATCTCACAGGCTGGCGTGCTTTAGAGACGATGTGGTGTTCCTGGTCTATCTTTACCAAAGATGGTAAGCCTTTCTTTAATACTTGTCGATTTTTTTACAGTGCTGTAGATGGTTGCAGTCTTATTGCTATAAAGAACTGTAAAATAGTTTGGGATAGACTTTACAAAGAATTTTTATACCATAGTAATATATAGTATGGTCTGGATGATGGTAGTTGTGTATGTGCCTAGTGAAGGGAATAATGAGTAGAGTATCCTGAAAAGGAGATCTCAATACAAATGGGGAGCAAAAGTACTTTCTCAGTCAGTAATTCTGGACCCTTGAGCATGCTGAGAGTAAACAAGAAACTCCTCTCAGCACTTACAGAGTTTTTGTCAGTTACCCCTTCTCCCTTCGCAAAACAGCACTCATCCCTTTCAGCAGATAGTTTTCTGTTTGAAAGTTACCAAGAAAATTAACCTGAGACCTGAAGCAAGGTAAAGGAGAGCAATTCTTAAATTTCTGTTCACAAACCCATTTCGGAGTTCTGGGGTTCTAACCCTTGCTGAGGGGCTACGTGTCTACGTATGCTCAGGATCTGAGGCATGCTTCCGATGTTGCTCTGCAAGGCACTAGCGAAGGATGTTTTCTGATGAGGAAAAAGCCCGGCTGTGCTTTCCTCTTTATCTAGTTTCCAAACACGAGTTATCAGATGCTCTTGTAAGTCAAGTATCTGGTGAGTTTCAGATTCTTTAAGTAATTAAAATCAAACAGGGAAGAAGGCTACATGCAGTCATCACTGAAATATTGTTCGTAAGTGAAGCTACAGAAAATGTATTCTTGTTCCCAAGAATAAGTATTTATATGTGAAGCAAACAAGAATTTTAGGCCAAGTTCACATTATACCAGACTGTATGGATTTGTCCCTCTAACTAACCATTAATAGTAAATGTGGACTTCAGGTTTGGGTTTCTATGATCACACATAAGTGTAGTAAAATAGGCCCCCTTCCAAGGTATTTTTCTAGAAGTTAACAGCTCAACAACTTCTTCTCAGCCACTGGCTGGGTGCTGATTTCAAGTTTGAGAGATATCCTGGACTGCTTGAGAATTACACCAGCCAAGATTTTGAAGAGCTCATACATTTTTTAAGAGGCCCTGGTATGAGACAACTGGTAAAGTCTTAATGTGAAGAAGAAGCTGATGTGTCTGTAGCTGATCTTTAATACTGTTGGGGGTTTTGCCACAAATGGGAATAGATACTATGATGAGAAAGAAATTCACTTTTAAAATTAAATGGCACAGAACTGCTGAATTCCTTCAGGTATCAGACGGTATTGTAACTACTCATTTGTTTTGTTCTGCCAGGCTTTATCCTGTGGATAAGAGCAGAGTGAATGAGTACGGAGAATCTTACGAAGAAAAGCCAAAAAAAAAAGCCCACAGAGAATAACTAAGAATTGGAGAAGATTCTGATCCCTGGACTCTTACTGGCTTCATGTATTATCTGGTCTTAAGGAGGGAATAACATATTTAATAAGAGTATTTTTAAAGCTTATGACAGAACTACATGGACAATACATCTTCTATATTGCCAAAATCTAGTTTTGATATCCTCCTATTTCAGGATCCTCTTTTGTCCTCACAAGGTCCACAGTCTGCCAGATGCTATTAAATAAACTTCCTGCATTTAAACTTCTCTTTGGTGAAAGCCTGAGTGTCCTGACCATTTTAATTTATACCCAAATCTGTGTTTTTGAGAAAACTCGCTAACCGAAAGTGTGGTGCTTATGCCACTAGGCTATGAAAGAGAAAAAAGTCAGTGCATTGCAGCAGAATTGAGCATTGTTGCCAGACTGGAGGCTGTCAAACATAAAATGTATAATATTGGACTACATGGTAATGACAAATCATGCGAATTCTAGAAATCATGATTAAAGTTGTATGTGGGCATTTACCTTCATAGCTTAAAAAAAAAACCATTGGAAATAGAGGAGGAGACAGACAGGGTTGTTAAAATTCAAATTTTGCCACGTTCTCAGCCTGCAATATGGCAGAAGGGTTCAGTTGTTTTAAATGGAATGAAGATGTGGAAAAGAAAAACCCAGCTCAACCTGTAAAATTATTTCTTTCAATATGTATCTGAGTTTATATAAATCTTTCTGCACTGTTGACAGACCTTCTGGTTTCTTGGCATAGCAGGTATTCATATAATGTAAATCATTGTTATGTGCTAGTAAAGTCTCTTAATGCATCTCGAATTCTTCATCATGTGGTGAGCCTGTGACCTAATAGCCCAATTCTCTCATGTCTCAAAGGGTCTTTCCCTGCCTAATTCTCGTTACAAGATGAAACACACATCATTCAAGTGGAATAACTGTTAATACAGGTTCAACAACCTACCTGGATACAGAAGAAAAAAACAGCCTGGTGAAGAATAAGTATCTTCCTTTCACACAATTTAAAATCCGTATTCCATGGCACAGTTCATTTAGGGAGGTATTTTGATTTGTTTCTTTCCAATTGGTAGAAATAATCAAGTTGAATTATCACAGCAAAATTCAAACTACACCGCTGTATCTAGAAACCGTGGTTCCAGATTGTTAAAGGCCAGTTTTTTAGTGAAACAGAGTGCATTCCTTTCAGTAGCAATTAAAATGTAATTAAAAAAATCTGAAAGGCAGAATTCTGGTTTCCAATTCCAGTTTTGCTTTGGTCTGTAAGTTTATAAATTAACCCAAATGATTCTTAATTTTCTGTATTAAATTGCATGTCGTTTGTGCAAGCCTTTGTAAACTACAGTTTGTCACTGAAAATATTAATTGAATAACCTTGCAGAGCACAGATCTGCTCCTATAGTCTGCAACTACTTTATGAAGTCTATTGTACCCAGTTCTGAGACAGAAGAAGCCTGAACGTATAAATACTTGGGTCCCCAAAAGATACAGATATGTGCCTAAACTTCTTTTGTCACAAACTGCAGTCTTTCTTATACTGAAATCATCCTTACATGCTACTGGCAATGGAAAGGAGTCTTGAAGTGGATATTTAACTCATGTTTGTGTTAAGGTCTCCTTACACCGTCGATTGTAATTAAGGAGGACTGTTGATTTTAGCATTAAACGTACCTAAATAAGTCTATGAAAAAACTGGAGTTGCTTTTGCTGTATCTTGCCACCTGGTTTGGTTGGAAGGAGCTCACTCTTAGCTGTTAGGCAAACTAATTTGGGACTCCCATTTCATAATACTAGTTGTGTGTGAAAATTTTTCCTGATATAAATAATGCACATAGCACATTCCCTTTTTCATTTCAAAACAACCAAGTCACTGATTCTTCTGGAGCGGCTTCTGAAAGTGCAGGATACCATATTCAGGCATTTTTGATGCTTCTCATTTTTGTATGTAGCTGTTGGAAAAAATCACTCTTGCACCTTTACATACGGAGTCTATAGCTCCTCTGTCTTGCATTTCTGATGACAATGACCTCAGAATACCCTAACAGTACTCATAAAGAATACAAAATTAGAACATTCTAAGTCTTTAAAATAAGTGAGACTTTCCAGTTCAAGCCGTTGTTTTCTGCGTTCCATTTCCAAATAAAAGACTTGGCATTTGGGATACAGAGTTACCTTTTGTTATCGAAAAGGAAGGTTGTAAAAAACTATGGAAGTAGAGAACCTTCGGTGATATTAAATGTTTTAGTTTTCTAGTTGTGGAAATGACATCAGATTAAAAATGTGGTTCTAGAATAGTTAGGGTTGGAAAGGACCTTAAGATCATCTAGTTCCAACCCCCTGCCATGGGCAGGGACACCCCCCACTAAACCATGCTACCCAAGGCTCTGTCCAACCTGGCCTTGAGCACCGCCAGGGATGGAGCATTCACAACTTCACTGGGCAACCCATTCCAGTGCCTCACCACTCTTACAGTAAAGAATTTCTTCCTCATATCCAATCTAAACTTCCCCTATTTAAGTTTAAACCCATTACCCCGTGTCCTATCACTACAGTCCCTAATGAAGAGTTCCTCCCCAGCATCCCTATAGGCCCCCTTCAGGTACTGGAAGGCTGCTACGAGGTCTCCACACAGCCTTCTCCAGGCTCAACAGCCTCAACTTTCTCAGCCTATCTTCATACAGGAGGTGCTGCAGTCCCCTCATCATCCTCGTGGCCCTCCTCTGGACTTGTTCCAACAGTTCCATGTCCTTTTTATATTGAGGACACCAGAACTGCACACAATACTCCAAGTGAGGTCTCACGAGAGCAGAGTAGAAGAAAAACTTATACATGAAAGTTCATTGAACGTATTGCAGCTCATGCTGGATTATCAGTATCTGTGATCTATTTAAAAGTTCCTCACTTGTAATAGGAGTAATTTTGGTAAGCAGCTAGGTGACCACCTCACATTCTCATCTTCGTTAGGCTTGGGATGTCTTTGGAAGTTAAGATTACATTGGGCTGGGGTGGGGCTGGTTTCGAGTTAAATTGGAAAATGTTCATCTGCATCTGGAAGATACTCTTGCACAATACTTACTAGTGCATAGCAACAGTAAAAGATACTGAGGTGTCTCCAGAATGGCAACAGAGCTGGTGAAGGGTCTGGAGCACAAATCTTATGAGGAGCAGATGAGGGAAATGGGATTGTTTCACCTGGAGAAATGGAGGCTCAGGGAGATATACCATTCTTTACAACTACCTGAAAGGAGGTCGTAGCAAGGTGGGTGTTGGCCACTTCTTCCAATTGACAAGTGACAGGAAAAGGGGAAATGGCCTCAAGAAGTTTTTAAAGTGAAACAGGATAATCTATTTGTAATTCTAGTCCTTAGCATACAGCTTACAGCTGTATCACAAGATACTGAAAGATACTGGGAAGGGACCTCAGGAGGCTCTCCAGTACCAGCACAGCACCTTCCCCCTGCAGACTAACTGGGCTTTTCTGACAAACCTGTGTAAAACCTTCTGAGTGAATAAATCTAGCTGTAGGAGCTGAGAAGTAAAGCCATAACAGAAAGGAATAAGCAGTGTTTCATCTGATGAAATCAACAAACCCTTTATCAATTTGCTTCAGAAAGAGTCACTCAGCCTCACCCTCATGAGTTGTTACAAAGATCCATAGGAGAAAAAAAAATTTGAATATTGAAAAGGAATTGGTGTTGTTTCAAGCTGACTGATTTCATAAACTTGGGGAATGCTTCAGGCATTATCCCCAAGTATGGATACTCTGTCTGATCAACACCACCTCTTCACTGCCAGCAGGTTCCCCACCCCTTTGGTACCAGAAGAGCATTTTTTTTTTCATGAACTTTTTGCTACTGCAGACTCTGCAATCACATAGTAAAAAAAATAACCCAGTGATATGTAAAGTACTAAGTAAATAAAAATTTTAGGGAGCCAACTGTGCCCACAGTTTCTGCTTTGTTTCCCATGCAACAAGGTCACAGATATCACATTTATGCAGAGTGAAATTAAATATGAATTTGGATGATGAGGGCATCTTCAGCCTTAAAGTAGGAGTCAAAGTCCAAGAGCAATGGGGCAGACTATGCCTAGGGCTACAAAGAGATCTGTGACAGAGAGAATATGTTTGTGTGGAGGTCTCGAAACATAGAAGTCTCATCTGCATGAACAGCAACATGTCAACACATAGAAATTGAGCACGGACTGAACCCATGGTGGCATGGCTTAACCCCAGCCAGCAGCTAAGATCTACACAGCTGTTCATTCGCTTCCCCTGCTCAGTGGGATGGGAGAAGAACTGGAAGTGTAAAAGTGAGAAAGAAACTGATGAGTTGAGATAAAGACAGCTTAACGATTAAAAATAAATATTTTTTTAAAAAATAATAATTAAAAAAATAATTTGTAAGAACCCCCAAACAACAGATAGGTAAATAAAACCCAAGAAAGGCAAGGGATGCAAATGAAAACAATTGCTCACCACCAACCCCAAGCAACCAATTGCACACCAGTCCCCAAGCAGTGCCACCCCCTTTAAACTTCCCCCCCTAATATCCCCCTCCAGTTCTATTGCTGAGTATGACAGCATATGGTCTGGGATATCCCTTGGGTCAGTTGGGACCAGCTGTCCCAGTTGTCTCCCCCTCCCACTTCCTTGTGCACTCCCAGTCTACTGGCCAGTGGGGCCAAAAAGGCCGAGAGGCAGTGTAAGCACTGCTTAGCACCAATAAAGGCATTACTGTTGCTCTTACTTCGGACAGATCTTCCATGGAGTGCTGATCCTAAAGGGGTTCCTTGAAAGGGAATCTTCCTGGTTTCTTCCAGAGGAAATCTACCTTAATAAAGTAGTCATGCTCATTTTAAAACTTCCTTCAACATTTTTCTTGACTGTAGCTCACACTACCCTCAGCATTCTGAAAATACACAGCAAGAATTATCCACTGAAAAGATGCTACAAAGCCAAATAAAAATAAAAGCCTAAATCACAGGCTGGTTTGGAAGGGACCTTATAGCTCACCTAGTTGCAACCCCCCCTGCCATGGGCAGGGACACCTTCCACTAGACCAGGTTGCTCAAACCCCCATCCAACCTGGCCTTGAGCACTGCTAGGGATGGGGCAGCCACAGCTTCTCCAGGCAATCTGTGCCAGGGCCTCATGACACTCATAGTGAAGAATTTCTTCCTAATACATAACCTAAATCTACTCTCTTTCAGTTTAAAGCCATTCCCCCTTGTTCTATCACTACGTGCCCTTGTAAAAAGTTCCTCTCACATATAAAGATTTCTTGTAGGCCCACTTTAGTTACTGGAAGGCTGATATATCTCCATGGAACCTTCTCCAGGCTGAACAAGCCCAACTCTCCCAGCTTGTCTCCATAGGAGAAGGGCTGCACCCCCCTGATCATCTTCATGGCCTCCTCTGGACTTGTTCCAACACTTCCATGTCCTTTTTATGTTGAGGACACCAGAACTGCACACAATACTCCAACTGGGTTCTCATGAGAGCAGAGTAGAGGGTCAGGATCACCTCCCTCGACCTGCTGGTCACGTTCCTTTTGATGCAGCCCAGGATACGGTTGGCTTTCTGGGCTGCAAGCTCACACTACCGGCTCATGTTGAGCTTCTCATCAACCAACACCCCCAAGTCCTTCTCCTCAGTCTGCCCTCAATCCAGACCCTGCTCACCCTGTATTCCGGTCGGAAGCCATACCACACATCTTCGTTAGCCGGCGCTAGCTCCCTGCCCCACAGCCGCGCCTTCCCACCCGCCTCAGGCAGGGCCCGGGGCCTCAGGAGACGCCGCCATAGAAAGAAATGAAGGAGCGCCGAAGCTGGACAGCGGCCTCCCTCCCTGCCCCGCCCCGTCCCGCCTCACCTCACCTTAAGCCACCGCCCCTCCGTGGCCACGTTGTGTGTTGGTGGTGCTCAGACGGAGCAGCCGCGGGAAGATTTTGCGAGGGCGTTTTCTTCATATTTAAAAGTGACTGTTTTCGTTGTTTTAGTCAGCAGCTCCCTTCCACCCGCCGGCAGCAGCGGCGGGGGAACGCAGCGATACGGGAGGGAGGGGGGGGGGAGCGCTGCGCGGGGCGGCCCCAGGTGTCGGCGTGCACTGCTTCTTACAACATGGCGGGCACGGAGTCCTTCGCGGCGGTGCTGACCGCGCTGCGCGGCTGCTATGCCGAAGTCGCCCCTCTGGAGACCTTCATCCGGCAGCTGCAGGACAGCAGCTCCGGGGAGGCCGAGGTGCTGAGGGGCGACGACACAGGCTGCTACCGGACCTTCGTGGGGGCGTGTCTGGTGTGCGTTCCCCGGGGGGCCCGCGCTATTCCCCGGCCCTTCACCTTCCAGCAGGTAAGAGGTAGGCCAAGAGTGCCGGTGGCCTGCGTGGGGCCTGTGGTGGCCGTTTCTGCGCAGCCCCCGCCGAGGAGCGAGCCCTGCCGGGGTCCGGGCGAAGCCGCCCTCCAGTATCTGGAGGGAGCGCCAGGGCCGCTGCCTGCCCTGAGGGGCTGCGGGAGGGCGCCGGTGCCTGCGCTGGATGGTGGCACTGCGCTTCCTGTCCTCCATGCGTGCCCCTCGTGGCTGCTGCCGGGCCCCGCCAGCCCGCTCCAGGCAGCGGGGAGCGGTGTGGGAGCATCCCCCCTTCTCCTCTTCTGGAGGGTGGGTGAGCAAAGCCGTGATGCCGGCGGGTGGGTGGTTAGGCAGCGCGGAAGGGCTGCGTGCCGCTGAGCCCCCGACTCCCTGCGTGCCCTGTGCGGTAGGGGGGGAACAAACCGAGTGCGGCCGGCGAGCAACTAGGAGTTAAAAGTGCCACTTTCCCACTCTCGAGAGGGGAGATACGAGGGGGGAAACCGCTTGCGGCCCAGAGGTTAAGCAGAAGAAACTTGCCGGCTAGGGAAGGCCGCTTTTCTCAAGAGTTTTAGCGTGCATGAGCAGAACTGCGCTATGGTAGTAAATAAGATTGTCTTAGAATTGTGAACGAAGTCGTTTAATTGAGCTTTTCTTTACGTAAAAGGAAATGGAGGCCTCAAGAAAATCAGTATGAGTTCCCTGGAAGTTAGAGCCTGCGTGAGCACCTATGGGGCAAAATGACATGGAGATCCTGGGGGCTGGTTTGCTGCTGGGAGCCAAGGGGCGTAGTGTAGGGTGTTTCCTGGGCATGAAATCCGCAATCAAAAGGGCAGACGTAAAAAAAGCTTCCTTAAAGTTATAGGCCCACGTTGCTGCGCGTAAACATCTTGTGGTACACTTGAAAACCCTTCTTCAGTATTGCCTGTGTGGATCGCTAATGTCACTTCAAAACTTGGTGTCTAGGACTTTGTATCTTGCATGTCTGTTTATTTAAATTGTATGTTGTGGTTTATGGAAGTGTCAGTGATAATAGCTAATTTTCTTTTTCTTTCCTCAAGTTATCTAGTCAGAAAGAAGTTATTGCAAGAGTTATTCAGCGACTGTGTGAAAAAAGAAAGAAGAATGTCCTCGCATATGGATATGCCTTTCTGGATGAAAACAGTTCTAATGTCCAAGTCATGCCGTGTTCACGTATATACAGCTACCTATCCAATACTGGAACAGAAACTACTTGTACCAGTGGTGTCTGGGAAGCGCTGCTGAGCAGGATAGGGGACGATGTGATGATGTATTTAATGGAACATTGCGCAGTCTTTATGCTGGTTCCCCCTAGTAATTGTTACCAAGTTTGTGGGCAACCCGTTTATGAACTTATTCCACATAATATAGACTCACTCCCTGCGTTTGTTAAACAAAGGTTTTCGAAGCATAAGCGCAGTAGGTTGTTTGACTATATGCAAAAAAGGCTCATGTTTCATAGACATTATCTTTCAAAGTCACATTGGTGGAAAAGCAGACAAAGACTTGACACTAATGTCTCCAGCATAGGAAGTAAAAAAAATAACAAGACACGAAGCGTAGTGCCCAGTTGCCAGTATTCTGCAAAAGCTGTTTCTAAAGCAAGCAGTCAGATTAGAATGGTTACTGAACATCTGGAAAGACAGAGTAGTTCCAGTTTGTATTTGTCAGCTATGGCACCATCTTTAAAAAGGAAGCTTAATGGGGAACAACTTGAAATTCCAGCTAAGAGAGCAAGAGTAGAGGAAAAAGTGGGAGAGGAAAAGGCTTGTAATCTCACTCCTGATGTAAACCAAAGTAGTTCTGAGAGATGTGGAATTGGGTGTGTGGCATCACATTCTGCAAGCCTCATTAAAAAAAGGCATATTTCTCAAAGAAGTAACATTGATATGTCTGGTCCTTCTTTAGTTCACACATCTCGTGACGGGAAGATGTTTGTGGCACATGAAAGCTCTTTTTCACGAGGAGTTCAGAGTGACGAACTTTTAAAGTCCAGCACTGAAATGCAAGCAGAATCCCATAGGAAAGGAGTAGAAGTGCGTATGCATGAATCTCAGTCGGATTCTGTGCAAATTAAACCTGTGGAGGGTACTTCTTCAAAATGCAGAAGGCAAGAAAGTCCTGTAGGTCATTTGGCGAAGAAGTTACCAAATGCGCTCTTGCGTTCTGCAGTATACGTTAACAAGAAGCTGCTTCTTTATTCCCGCAGGAGTTTCCAGGAATGTTTTCCTAAATCATTTTTACTGAATCGCTTGCAGGGCTGTCAGGCAGGTGGAAGACGGCTTATAGAAACTATATTCTTAAGCCCAAATCTTTTGCAGAAAAAACGTAACCGAAACCTATGTCACAACTGGAGAAAGAAGAGGTTGCCCAAGCGCTATTGGCAAATGAGGCATACATTTCAGAAGCTGCTAAAGAACCATGGAAAGTGCCCTTACTTAGCTATCTTGAAAAAAGATTGCCCTGTTCAGATACCTGAAGCCAGTGTGAGAAAAACTGAGCTGCCTTGTGGGGTAACTTTGCCTGGAGAAGCAGAGGCTCACAAACAAGCAGAACAGTTTGTGAAAGAGCCTACTACGCGTGTGTCAAGCAGCAGATGTGAATCTGGTCACACTAATGTGCCAGACAGTTTATGTGCTCCTCTTGCAAAATCTGTGCATGGGAAGTCGCAGAGTGAGGAGCAAAACCCAGGAGAGGTATGTGAGTCCACCATCAGAAGCCTTCTCAAGCAGCACAGCAGCCACTGGCAGGTGTACATCTTTGTGAGGGAGTGCCTGGAATGGGTCATCCCTGCTGAGCTTTGGGGTTCAAACCATAACAAGTGCCAGTTCTTAAAAAACGTGAAAGCATTCATTTCCATGGGGAAGTTTGCAAAACTTTCATTGAAGGAGTTGATGTGGAAGATGCGAGTGAATGACTGCGTGTGGCTTCGTCTAGTTAAAGGTACCTCTTATATTAAAGAGCTAAGTGGTGGGGGGTGTCAGATGTCTGGTGTTCATGTTTAAGGTGTGAAGGGGATGGTAGTGAATCTGAGTTCAGAGTAGTTGGGTTCATTGGTAATAACCGTAGCTGAGAGAGCAAACTAGTAGTGTTTGTAATTAAAAATAGAAGAACACTTAAGCCTGTCTTCCTTCCAAAACCTGAAGTTTTCATTGTTTTCGTTCATGCTTTTTGGATTTAATAGGATGACATTTTCATAAACATGAACTCAAAACCTGAGCACTTCCAAAAAGGATCTTCCACTTTCACCCCTACCCTCCAAATTGTAGTAGCTCTTGAAATTCATTGAAGCATCACCAAAGCACGTCATGAACAAATATAGTCTGCCTGTTGGTTACCGTGAGCTTTCAGAAAGAACTAAAGGCAGATAAAAGCACCTGTAGCAGCATGTGTCCCTCTGCTATTGTAGTGAACCTTCATCCCACAGTGTGTTTGGGTTTTTTGCCACTCATGTGAACGCTGTGGGAAAGATGTGAGTATGGGACCCATGCAATATGGGGGTTGCCCACCATCTGTAACCTTTCTAGAGCCCTTCTCTACAGAGACCCTTACTGAGCACTAGTTCAGGTTGCGTAATTGGTGGAGCAGAGGTCACAAGACCGAGGGGTCCCTGACATTAGCTGATTGCTCCAAATTCTATGTGAATCCCTTCAGTTTAGTCCTTGTTTCAGACGACAGGTAAATTTTGCTTCTCTGAAGAAGTCTTTCTTCAGACACTGTTCCAAGACTTAAACTCAGGCTGAAGCTGTGGTTCTGTGGTTGACTCCTGCAGAATCTAATGCATACTGTCATCATTCTGTGCTTCCATTCTCCATTTATACAATGTGGATTGCATTTCCATTACTATATGTTTGCAGTATTTTTTCTTTCCTGGTAATGTACTTAGTTCCTACAGTAATGTGTGCTGAAAAGGGCATTCCTTTTTAAAAGGTGCAGTAAGGTTCTAAAGTTACTAAGGTTCTTTGTAATGTAGGAGAACAATAAAAAGTCTGATGTTTGAGGACTGATGTCAGAAATGGAAGAGGTTACGCTTCCATAAGAAACTGTCAATTCTGGCAGACATATTAATTCTTTGTTCAGAAACTCAAAACCATGCTTTTTTAAAATGCTGAGCAGTTAAATATTTTAAAATGTTTTTATTGTAAGATACACATTTGGTTTGTAGCCATTTGGAACGTCTTATCTTAAAAAAAATGTCTCTTATCCTCTGACCTTATTCCAGGAAAAGCAGCACATTGGCTTGATTTTAATTTTCATGAAACCGCTCCCTTGTGTTTGAATTTCAAAGACACATTTAATTCCTTTGCTGCACTGTGGGCGTTTGGGTTTTTTCCCTCCAAAAGTAATAGTAATGGTTGCTTATCATTTCCCTGAATTGTAGTCATTTACATCTGCTGTCAGTAACTTAGAAAACAAAGTATCTGGTTCTACAACAGCTACTTAACAACATCCTGAATTAATTTGTGTATCATAACTGCATACTGCAACTCTTAAATTGGAGAATTTTCTAACAATCATTGGATTTTTTGATTGATGTTAGTTGGCTTTTGTTGAAGTGAGCACTGATTTATCTCTTTATGGTAGTCTTGGGTGCTTTAAATACATGAGAATGTCTCTGTCCTGAAGTGCAATAAATCCAAACAGGGTGGAGAACTGGAAACTTACTTCCATTTGATAAGTTTGAGTTTTAAGCCTCAGCTGTGTTGTGTCAAAATTAAACTGTTTTTAACACATTCGTGCCATAATCGTTATTTGTGCTTTGCAGCTAAACTAAAATTTCTGTATAATTTCTTTCCTTCACCATGTTGCATTTTGCTAAATTTTACTCTTAAATTTAATTAGGAAAAGTATTATTGGAAGTTGGCAAAAATTCAGTATTGTAGCACAGGGTTTTATTCCCTATTCACCACAAATCTCTGGTCTTAAATCTGACAGCAGCTGGGAATGTTCTGGGTTCATAATTTTTGTGCCATCTAAGTGTCATAAGTGCTGATGGACTTAGAATCATAGAATAGTTAGGGTTGGAAAGGACCTTAAGATCATCTAATTCCAGGCCCCCTGCCATGGGCAGGGACACTTCCCACTAAACCATGCCACCCAAGGCTCTGTCCAACCTGGCCTTGAACACCAGCGAGGAAGCATTCACAACTTCCCTGGGCAGCCCATTCCAGTGCCTCACCACCCTTACAGTAAAGAATTTCTTCCTTATATCCAGTCTGGGGTGATTTTTTTGTTTTGTTTTGTTTTGTTTTTTACTGCAGCTGTAAGTTTTGTATAGGATGTCTGAAATAAAGCCTAACCCTAAAATTAATTTTCATGTAACCGGGAAATCTGAATATCATTCTCTTCCCCAAATCAGCCCGGTTCAATTCTGTTATTTTTATGTTTAAACCTAAGTATTTTCATTCTTTTGCCTTTTCTAAAAAACGTTTTATATTGTAGTAGGCTGACTTCCATTTTACCTTTCCCTTCACAATAATTTTGCCATAGTGCATTGAAAATCTTGTACAACTAACACTAGGGGAAGAAAGTAAGTCTTTGTGCTACTAATGGCATGTATTTGTATCCTGTATGTCCGTTTGTCACTGCAGATTAGTTTTGATGTTTGTACTTTAAGCTTGGGTCAGTCACGTTATTTAATGCCAGTGAAAATTTGCAGTGGTATTTATGCAATTGTTAGTATTTGCTTTTTTCCTTTCCATTAATGTCAAGCTAAGACAAGAGTGTTATGTTTGGGTTTTTTTTTTTTTGTATGTTCTGTTTCTTTACTAATACAAATAGCTGATGTTTACCATAACCACCTTTGAATTGTTTATTGAAGGTGATCACTTTGTTCCTGCCTATGAACATTGTTTCCGTGAAGAACTTTTGGCTAAATTCCTATACTGGCTGATGGATACCTATGTTATTGAGTTGCTCAGATCATTTTTCTATGTCACTGAGACCACATTCCAGAAGAACTTGCTTTTCTACTACCGAAAGTTTGTCTGGGGCAAGTTACAGAACATTGGAATTAGGTAACGTTAGAAAACAAATCAAACATTAGTAAAATGTTGGAAATCTCATATTTTGTAGTGTGAACTTACAATTCTGCTTTCATGTATTGCCCATTTTTCCTCCTTTTATTTGCTCAATTTCCTAAGAGAAAATTCAGTCTGTGATCATAATGTGCACAGCTTGTAAATTCAGAAATATTTTGTGTGAGAAAACTGATTCAAATTTGGAATTCTTTGGTAGGGGAAGAGAAGCTTTTGCAATAGTAAAATCCATTATGATGAGGTTTTTGTTTTGAGAAGTTGATTTATTTTTTTTTTAACACCTTTTAACAGTGAGTTAAACACAGCAACAGAATCCCAAAGTAACCTGGGGAAAGTTAATTTTAAAAATACTCATCTTGCTTCAGTTGTTTTAGTTAAAACAAACAAAACCAAACCTCTGCTGAAATGCTATAATACTCTGTTCAGGCAGTAGTCTTGTGTTTTGAGGATTTTATTGAAGTGAGTATTTTATTTTATTGAGTATTTATCTTTTTGTTTATATTTTATTTTACTGAATATTTATCTTTTGTAGTGCAGCTGTGGAACTCCGTGCTGCTTATTTGGTCACAAAAATGCATGCATGTATTTAAGTTAGATCATTATTTAAGATCAAATTCAAAGCAATTAAGTCAGAAAATATGAAAGATCTGAAGGCAGTTTTAATGAACAGGAGTATGTACACATCTCCATAATTCACATCTCCTGGGTTTTCATTAGGAACTGTGGGTATCTGAGAACGCTGTAGAGCTGTGCAAAATGAGCATACCTCATGTCTTGTGTTTTAATGGCTCTTTTGTGTGGAGAACCTTTTGCTTTCACAGTGGTCTCTTGATCTGCAGTGTGTGTTTTTTTCCCCTCCTGCCCTACCACTCCCTGATTTCAACTTTGATATCTGCAGTGCAGCTTTTCTGCATATGTGTTTGCACTGAATGGGGTCTTGATCTCATTTGCATTTGTAGCACAGAGTATGCAATTTAAATAGTAGTACTAGTAGAATATAATTTTCTGTCCCACATACTATGTCTGGTCTTCAAACTAACAGCCTTAGTGTTGCAATTAGTGTTTTATGTCATTTTAACGTACCTTGAAGGCTGCTTTTGGCAGAAAGTATCATCAAGTACTAAATTGTAGATATTAGATATGCTGGTTTGTAGTGGACTATCTGATTAAACGAAAATGGATATTTTTGGGTTTAGCCCTTTTGTCCCTGTTCCCAGTTTCCCAGGAAAACCCAGTGTGTAAAGACAAGGTGCTCTGAACTCAAAAAAACCTGAGCTGGGCTCATCTTGTTTCTTTTGATTTCCTCCCCACATACTTCCCTACTGTGTAGGAAGCTCCACCTCATTTTTGACTTGGGAAGTGTGTGAGCTGCAGATTACTGGAAGGTGGGAAGCATCCCAAAGAAGTACTGTGCTGTGTGTCTGCCAAGGGTGTCCTGTGAGGTCAGGGTGTTTGCTGTTGGCTAGAGGATACATAGCTGCATGGACTTCTAGTCTAATCCTAGCAGCTGTACTTAAACTTCACTCACAACGCTAGGGCTTTCAGCACTGCTTTTTCAAGTGTGCGGTATAACATGAGGTCTCCTGCTAATCCATTGTACTACATCTGTACAGGTGGCAAGCTGCCTGCTTCACACGGGAGAGAAATTGGCTGTTAGATATACAGCTGTTTAGGGCTGCCTCAGCCGTTGCAAGGCTTTCCATGCACCATTCTCTTTTACCCAGCCAGTGTTTTCAGGCATTTGTCCTTCTTTTGTGGGGATTTGAGTTATCTCACTTCACTTCCCAGGGGAGTATCATAACCACTAGGCTGTAGGCCTTTTTGGAATGGCACATTTTGTCTTTCCGAGCAATACAAGTAGCAGGAGGTTGATCCAGGTCTTCTACATTGCAGCTAGGACATTTTAGCAATATGTGTAAACTTAAAAGCAAGGGCTTTTTATCCACCTCCTTTTCCTGATTCACTGCATGGAAAACTATTGATTAATTTACACTGAACTGTAAATTCTGAGGGCATGTCTGAGGTGGAAGCACATTTCCCAGTAAGATGAACTTACAGACCTCAGAACCATGACTTGGGAGCCTTCCATTCTTCATTATTATCTGACATGTGCTCATCAGATCAATTCTTTTCAGTCATGTTACTGGATATTTAAATACCCCTGTGTTATTTATATATCCTGGTATCTCAGTTCACTGTAACTTTTAGTAAGTAGTAGGTCCCCTAAATGCTGGGTGTGGAACAGCTCATTATAGCATGTAATTCCTTCCCTGGATCTTTCTTAACACAGTTTTCAGAAGGTTCTGCTCAACTTTGTTAGTATCTTTCAAGTTTATGAAAGCATGAGAAATGCCCCAACTTCCTGTTGTTTTGTATAAAATATGTCATAATATTCAGATGTATTCAGCTAATCTGCGCTAAAATTTTCATTTGTGTTAAATAAGATTTGTTTTTAATTATCTTAATTTGCATCGAGCAGAAATGAGTACTCTTTTCCTGATTGTATTACATTGTCATAAAGGTACCATGAAATTGTTCTGAAATTCAGATTTCCATGTCACTTTCTGCAGAGGTTAGTATTTGTAATTATCTTCTTAGAAAAATATTTGGCTTCAGTTATTATAATGGGATTAAATGTTTCGATTCCCTGCCTTTCCTGTTGCTTACACTATATGTGTGTTTGTATTTTAGAAACCATTTTGCCAGAGTACATCTACGTGCTTTATCTTCAAAGGATATTGAAGCTATCCGTCAAAAAAATTATGTGACATCAACGCTCCGGTTCATTCCCAAAGCAAATGGGTTAAGACCCATAGTAAAAGTGAGCAGTGTTGTCAATGCACGAGCATTCAGCAAGGAAAGCAGAGAAAAAAAGGTTTTTATTTTCTTTATTGTTTTATATGTGTTTGATGCGGGCAGCTAATAAAGCAAGTGAGCTTTTTTGTTTTATAAAACTAGTTTTAACATGTTGAACTGGAACATTCAAATTGGAATGACTGAATGGGCTTACTTGTTGTTGACCTCTCCCTTCCCAGTGCTTAATTACCATTAGCCTTCAATTCCAGAATTATGTACTGCTGTTTGCAAGCCTGTCTCAAGTGAGTCTAGTGGGATGGCATGGCCTATTAGGTTGTTTTGGGTTTTTTTTCCCCCTCTTCTCTCTCTGTTCCTTTCCTTCAGGTTTGCTAATTGTCTGGTTGTGGTAGTCATCAGTCACCTATGAGAGTAGAAGGACATAAATCTCAGTATTCTGAACTAACATGTCATATTTGTTTGGCACACCAGAAGGTGAGGGATGGAGAAGTCTGTCATGTTGTGATTTACCTGAATGCTGATGGTGTATGTTGGCTGCTTGGCTTTGGTGCCAGGTCAGCCCGGAGAGCCAAACAGTGAATTGGGTGTGTTGCAGATGGTCCAGGAGTAGCAAGGAAGGTGGATGAAGCACATTAGGGAAACATGAAAGAAGTTGGGAATTACTGCAGTGTGGGAACAGAGGCAGAGTACACAGTGCAGCAGACTAATCTGTTTGACAGGCCAGTTAACCACAAGACATAGTGGGAACCTGGTTTCACTGGCTTGCATGACTGGATTAATTGTTTTTCCTTAAGGCTGAGTCCCATCTGGTGCACAAGATTGATGTTCCGCAAATGGACAATAGGTGCTTACTGCTCAGTATGTGATTCCCAGACCAGATCTGAAGTGTTACTTTTTCATAGTCTTTTTTGTGGCAGACTATCAGATTTGAAAATATGCACACAGTTCATTTGAAAATAGCTGCAGTACTTTAAAGGTGCTGTTGTTCCTGTAGCAGATCTAGCATAAAGGATGATATGAATATACTGAAGAAGGTAGTAGGTTCAAAGTCAACCATAGTAGTTGGTCAAGTGATTGGAGGTAACTTGGCTGCTCTGGAGCTGAGAGGGAGTATCTGTTATATGTTAGGGATAGGCTGGAGAGTATGGAACTCTGTCTGGGGGCAGGTGAGCAGTCATTAGAGAGTTTGTGGGTCAGGGTTAAACGGAGAACAGTGACAGGAGACATTATTGTGGGGATCTGTTACAGAAGGCCTGATCAAGAGGAACCTCTGGATGAAGCACTCTATAGACAGATAGGAACAGCCTCACCCTTACAGGCCCTTGTCCTCATGGGGGACTTCAACAACCCTGATATTTGCTGGGGGGACAGTACTGCCTGGAGCAAACAATCCAGGAAGTTCTTCGATTGTGTGGAAGACAACTTCCTTCTGCAAGTAATACAGGAGCCAACAAGGAGAGGTGCCATGCTTGACCTCGTGCTCACCAGCAGAGAAGGACTGGTTGGAAATGTGATGCCTTGGTTGCAGCTGATCATGAGATGGTCAAATTTGAGATCCTCAGGACAGTGAGAAGAGTGTGCAGCAAGCTCACTGCCCTGGACTTCAAGAGAGCACACTACAGCCTCCTCAGGAACCTGCTTAGTAAGGTTCCATGGGATATAGCCCTAGAGGGCAGGGGGGCCCAAGACTGATGGTTGGTATTCAAGGATCACCTACTGCAAGCTCAGGAGTGTTGCATCCCACCTACAAGGATGTGCAGCAGGAGGGCCAGGAGACCTCCTTGGATAGGTAAGGAGCTGCTGAGGAAACTTTGAAGGTAGAAAGAGGCTTATAGAAGGTGGAAGCAAGGACAGGCGGCCTGGGAAGAATACAGGGTTGTTGTCCGGGAAGCTAGGGACCAGGTTAGGAAAGCTAAAGCCCACTTAGAATTAACTTGGCTAAGGATGTGAAAGATAACAGGAAGGGATTGTATAGGTATGTAGCGAATACAAGACAGGCTAGGGACAATGTGGGCCCCCTCCGGAAGCTGTCAGGAGAAATGGCTAGCCTGGATTTGGAGAATGCTGAGGTTCTTAATGACTTCTTTGCCTCGGTCTTCACCTGCAAATGCTCTGACCACACTACCCAAGTCTTGGAAGGCAGACGCAGGAACTGTGAGAATGAAGACCCTGGGCCCACTGTAGGAGAGGATCTGATTCAAGACCATCTTAGGAACCTGAACGTATACAAGTCCATGGGACCTGATGAGATCCATCCGCAGGTCTTGAAGGAGCTGGCAAATGAAGTTGCTAGGCCACTGTCCATCATATTTGAAAAATCAGTGGCAGTCAGGTGAAGTTCCCGATGAGTGGAAAAAGGGAAATACAACCCCCATTTTCAAGAAGGGATAAATGGATGAGTTGAGGAACTACAGACCAGTCAGCCTCACCTCTGTGCCTGGCAAACTCTTGGAGCAGATTCTCCTGGAAGGCATGCTAAGGCACATGGAAAACAAGGTGGTTGGTGACAGCCAGCCTGGCTTCACTAAGGGGAAATCCTGCCTGAACCAATCTGGTGGCCTTCTATGGTGGGGCTATAGAACTGATGGACAGGGATAGAGCAGTTGATGTCATCTACCCTGGACTTGTGCAAAGCTGTTTGACACTGTCTCACATGACATCCTTGTCTCTAAGTTGGAGAGACATCAATTTGATAGGTGGACCACTCTGTGGATAAAGAACTGGCTGGATGGCCACATGCGAAGAGTTGTGCTCAATGGCTCAATGTCCAGCTGGAGACTAGCAATGAGTGGTGTCCCTCAGGGATTGGTGTTGGGACCGGTCTTGTTCAACATCTTTGTTGGGGACCTGGACAGTGGGATTGAGTGCACCCTCAGCAGGTTTGCCAATGACACCAAGCTGTGTGGTTGGATTGATATGTTGGAGGGAAGGAATGCCATCCAGAGGGACCTTGACACGCTTGTGAGGTGGGCTGATGCCAACCTGATGAAGTTTAACCATGCCAAGTGCAAGGTCTCACAGCTGGGTGCGAGCAGTCCCAGGCACAGCTATAGGTTGGGCAGGGAAGAGATTCAGAGCAGCCCTGCAGAGAAGGACTTGGGGGTGTTGGTCAATGACAAAATGAAGATGAGCCGGCAGTGTGAGCTTGCAGCCCAGAAAGCCAACGGTATCCTGGGCTGCATCAAAAGGAGCATGACCAGCAGGTGGAGGGAGATGATCCTGCCCCTCTACTCTGCTCTCGTGAGACCTCACTTGGAGTATTGTGTGCAGTTCTGGTGTCCTCAACATAAAAATGACATGGAACTGTTGGAACAAGTGCAGAGGAGGGCCACGAGGATAATCGGGACTGGAGCACCTCCTGTATGAAGCTAGGCTGAGAAAGTTGGGGCTGTTCATCCTGGAGAAGAGAAGGCTGCGTGCAGACCTCCTAGCAGCCTTCCAATATCTGAAGGGGGCCTATAGGGATGCTGGGGAGGGACTCTTCATTAGGGACTGTAGTGATAGGAGAAGGAGTAACGGGTTCAAACTTAAATAGGGGAAGTTTAGATTGGTTATAAGGAATGAATTCTTTACTGTTAGGGTGCTGAGGCCTCGGAATGGGTTGCCCAGGGAAGTTGTGAATGCTCCATCGCTGGCAGTGCTCAGGGCCAGGTTGGAGGGAGCCTTGGGTGGTATGGTTTAGTGGGAGGTTGTCATGGGTTCAGCGGCAGCAGTCATTTTTCTTCTCCTTGGTAGCTGGTGCAGTGCTGTGTTTTTGATTTTGGGCCTGGGAACAGCGCTGATAACACCAGCGTTTTCAGTTACTGCCTGGTAATGTTTTGGTCTGACCAAGGACTTTCTGAGCCTCATGCTCTGCCAGGGAGGATGGGAAGCCAGGAGGAAGCAGAGGCAGGACACCTGACCCAAACTGACCAAAGAGGTTATTCCATACCACAGCACGTCATGTCCAGGATTCGAAAACGGGGGGCAGACACCCGGAAGGGTGGTGGTGGTGCATTGAGGGGTTTGCTGCTGGGGGGTGCACTGGCTGGGTCTGGCTTCGTGGGCAGTTGTATTCTCTTTCTTTGTATTTCTCTTGTATTATTATTGGTGGTAGCAGTCGTGATTTGTGTTATACCTTAGTTACTAAACTGTTCTTATCTCAACCTGTGGGAGTTGCATTCTTTTGATTCTCCTCCCCATCCCCCCAGGACTGGGGTAAGAAAGAGAGGGAAGTGAATGAGTGAGAGAACTTCATGAGTTTTAGAGGCTTAAAACCACAACAAAGGTGTCCCTGTCCATGACAGGTGGGTTGGAACTAGATGAATCTTAAGGTCCTTTCCAACCCTAACTATTCTATGATTCTATCTGTATCTTTAAAAAGTGGGAGCAGTAAACGACTATTGGAGAGTGCTGACAAATAACTGAGGACACTGAGGTTTTCAGCTATTAGCCAGATCTCAACTGTCAAGACTTATTACAAGTCCATCTGTTTATCTCCCTAACTATTACACCTTGATTTCCAAGAGGCTGGTACAGAGGCTGTTTTGTCATTTGTAGGTTTTTGCTGCAGTTAAATCCAGGGTTTCTGAGAACTGCAGTTGAACAAAGTAATATAGTAAATACATAAATTTTAATCTCATTTTTCATCTAAGTGTGAAATCTGTGTATTGTACAGAATATAACGTGTTTCAGCATACTTTAAGGTGATTGTCTTTGATCTCTGTAGGTGCAGCAATACAACACTGAACTGAAGAATCTATTTAGTGTGTTAAATTATGAACGGACTATAAACAGCAGTTTTCTTGGCTCTTCGGTGTTTGGGAAAGATGATATCTACAGGACATGGAAGAATTTTGTTACAGAAGTTCTTGAATCATATGATGAAATTCCTCATTTCTACTTTGTAAAGGTATGTCTTTTTAATTACACAAACTAACTTTTCAAAGTCAGCTTCTGCACATACCTCTATAGCTGTAATAGCTGTGATCTGACTGCATAGTTAGTTATTTTTCAAAATAAACTGTTGTGCATACCTGGCACAGACTCAGGTTTGGATTTCTTAAGGTGAGGTTTGGTTGGTTTTTTTTGACAGGAGTGCCCCTGCAGTAGCGCTTCCTTTACTGTATTTTTCTATCTATGTTGTGTAGCACATGCAGTGGATTTTTTCAGTTACCTTTACTTTGGTATAAAAACAGGACAAAGATATAAAATCAGTTATGCTTTTGGGGCCATCTTCCCAAAGGAAAACCAGGAAAAACTTGCTATGCACATTTGGATAAATTAATCATCTTTCTGAAAATGGGTCTCTTCTATCTCACTCTCATTAGTTTCTGTTGAAAATGAATACTTGAGCTGCCCACAAGTGTCTCTCCAACAACTTTCTTCTCTTGAAAAAAATGAGTGCTTGTCTTATCCCACTACATGAAGGAGTTTCTTCTTAACACCTTAGTTTTTCTGTTATGGCAGACCTTTTGTGTTTGAGCTCAATTCATAGCTTTGAATCGGGGCAGGTTATACAGATGTGTATAGATGACAGAAATTTATATACACTATAGTGGGGCTTCTCTCCTGTGCTTTCGTATGTCAGTTGTTATCCTGTCCTGACATTACTTTCAGTGTTTGTCTTGTTATCCTTCAAGCCGAAAAATCACATCATTGACCTAGTTCTGCTGAACTGGTTTCTTCAGAAATTTTGACTATGACAAGTAAAAGCAGAGGTAAGATTGCGGTATGAGTTTTAGGAAAGGTAAAACGTCTGGGTTTGCAGCTTTCTATAAGCCTAAGATGTCACCTCCATGATCATACAGGAGAGGAAGATTTCTTAAAATATTTAAACATACAAAAATGTCATCCATAAACTTCAGTTAAATGATTGAAGGTTCGGTGTTAGACTTAAGAATTGTGCTAAAACTGATGGTTATTTCTTGTAAGGCTATACTTGTAGATGAGTGAGGAAAGGTTTTGAAGCTAAACCATGACTTTCTGTTTTGTCACAGATTTGGACTGAATGATGCAATGATTACACTCCTATGTGATTTATCCTTCAGTCTTTTACATACTACAATACTCTTCTTTCTAACATAGTGTTTACAGTGATATTGATGAATGCATAATGGAAGATATTTCTTCTGTTTCAGGCTGATGTGTCCAGAGCATATGATACTATTCCTCACAATAAACTTGTGGAAGTGGTTTCACGGATCTTAAAACCTCAGAAAAATACTTCTTACTGCATACGGCGCTATGCCGTGGTTATGATTACTGCAAGTGGAAAAGCCAGGAAGTACTATAGGAGAAGTGTATGATATGCTGATTTTCTTCTACTTACTGCTGTAAATAGGCTTTGGTCCAAGCAATTTTTTTTATATACTTTTTTTTTTTTTTTTTTTTTTGGTCACAACATGCATTAGGCAATTACTTCATAAACCATTTTTTAATAGTGTTGGATATTTTTCAGAGGTAGCAAAGCTTCTTTTTACTCTGTAATTTTTACATTTTTTACTCAATGTTAGTATAAACGTAAATGTATTGCAGAAATAGAGGTATGTGAGAGAGATATTTTAACAAGTAGCAGAACTGTTGGATTAAAATAATGGAATAAGGCTGGCTCTTTGACCTTCACTGAATAAAAGAGTCTGGTACTGAATTTTCTGTTGCTTTTGTAATTTTTTTCTTTACACTCCATGTACAGGTTTCTACTTGGAAGGATTTTAAGTCAGACATGGAACGCTTCGTGTCCTACCTTCAAGAGAGTACCTCTTTGCAAAATGCAATAGTAGTTGAACAGGTAAATATTGGGAGGCTTATTTTCAACTGCAGTAAGAAAGCTACAGAAAAATTGGAGGAAGATTGGGTATTTAATTGAATGTATATATTATGTGGTGACACCACCTGTTTTCTAGTAACCCAGCAGCTTCCATAAAAAGATTCTTATAATCTCTTCTTTGATGTTTATAACAGGTTCTCAGTGTTCAGTGGAAGGAGTGCACCAGGCAAGAAATCTGGCAAAATGTCCTTCTAGGTTTTTCCCAGATTTTCTCATTGTTGCCTCAGACTTTCATTTTAACCAGTATTTTCTTTTTCCTTTCCTAATTCCATTATTTGTTTCAACAGTTCTCAAGTGAAAAATTAACTGTAATAAAGAAAGGCTTCAACACTTGCTGTCTCTAAAACAAGCAGAAGTAAGAATGAGCAAAATGCATCCTAAGCTAAATATCTAAGGAAATAGATGTGGTATCTTGAATAGCAAACTGTGCAGAATAGAAAAATTACTTAAACAAAAAAGCCCCAAACAAACAAAAAACTGAAGAACTTCTATGATTACCTGCCAAGGTTGAGAAGAATGAACTCTTCTTCAGAGGACACTTTGTTACAAGAAGCAAGCATCCTTCTGCTGTTTTGATTCTTGTGTTGCAGAGAACTGTGCTAATTCCAAATGGTTGTTCTCAAGATTTCCTTCTGTGCAAGGAGCATGACAGAGAAAGGCATAGAAGTAGGCAATAAGCTCAGTCAGTTTCCTGATATGTTTTATTGCTTGGTATCTTGGTGTTCCATGATAGCAACCTACTGTATTTCTGATCATCAGAAGACCAGGCGGGTATTTTCTAACAGCCTGCTTCCTCTATTTTTCTTACACACACCCACCCCCCCCCAACCCCGCAACTTCCCAATGGAAAATTTTGATTTGGGGCAATTTATGCTTATACAGGTAGAAAGAATTTTTTTTAATATGTATCTGCAAATGTAGGAATAGAATATACAGTGTGGGTGGTGCATGATTCTATGATCCTACGAAGTGCAGAGAGCCTAATGAGTGCATGAATGAAAATAAACACTAGCTGGATCTCTCATGATGTGCGTGTAGGTTTTGTTTTGTTCTTTTTTCCACTGGACATCTGATCTAGGTAACTATGCTAGATATTACATGAACAGCAGCATTCTATTTCAAAATATTTTGCATTTGAAAACAAGTTGTGTGTCTGTATGTCATTAGTGTTCTGAGGACAGTGTCATGTTGACTTGGGAGTCTGTACCATGGGTGTCACAGTTAGCTTTTCAATGCAAATAACCATGATTTCATGTGGTTCTGTCAAAAGCTGAATGCATTTGTCTCATTTCTAATCTATGTAGAAGTGATTTTGCTTTAGTTCTTTTTGTTAAAGGGTTTTAAACTGCTCTAAATGAATTTATTACACAATTTTTAATACAAAAAGCTTCGTAAATATTGGGTGAGCAGTAATGCATAGAATCGTTGGTACTACATGGCAGAGAATGTGTTTTGCAATAGAGCTGGCAAATGAGTGTATCTGTCCTTGGGGAATCCTAAAGAACATGACAGTTGTATAACTGTCCTATATATATATAAGTTGTCCTACAGGATAGAAAGTAGCCAAAAGAGTGGGGTCTCATACATTGTAATAATCCGGTATCATATGCCAACGCTTAAAGTTGTTTAGACATTAGACTTAATTGTTTTCCCATGTAACACTAATCAAAGCTGATTTTCTCCTAAAGCAAAACAGAAAAAGACCTGCGCCATTCACTTGTTGGATGAGAGCAGCTTTTTAGTGTTTAATTCAGACCTTGGTTTTGGATGGGTTTTCTTTTTACCTTAGGAATTTGAACTGCTATGGTCTAACCTTCCATAAAGGTTTCTAAGTGTATATTGTGTTTTCATTTTCAGTATTCTTCTAAAGTACAAACCTTTTGGTTTGTTGCATTTCTAGAGCTTAAGTTTAAATGAGACAAGTTCCAGCCTATTTACTTTTTTTCTTCAAATGATACATAACAACATCCTGGAGATTGGGAACAGGTAAAAAAGAAAATAGTTTTTTATTCTTTAGTGCGTTTGGGTTTTTCATTCATTAGGTTTTTTTCCTGTTAAACAAGGTACTTTGAATTGGCTCAGGGGATTTTCAGTAGCTGTCTTTTAAAGATTTTTATTTCATATGTATTTGAAATCTGTTTTATCAATTTAAGCTCCATAAAAACATGAAGTGTGTGGAATAAAATTCATATTGAATAAAATTTCTCTTTCCCACTTGGATGATGTTAACTACACAAAGAATGCATTATTCTAGAGATACGTAACCTTCTTCATTTAAAACTGCAGACGTAGTTCAAAAGAAAAATACTTTTAAAGTGTTAGGATCCATAGTGATAAACACAAGGTAACATCCAAGCAATCATGCAAAAGCCTTGTTAGTCATTTCCCTGTAGTGCAAAATCAAACCTTTTCTCTGTGGACTTGCTATTTGGCAATTTAAAATGAAAATATAAGGCAATAAGAATCTTAATTAAAATTACTGGCAACTCTAAAATTAGGAATCAGGTAGTATAGAGGGTAATAATGCAGATTTCTTGTGTTCCTAGGGATACTAATTTGGTAGTTTCTCGTCTGGTTTTGCCTCTAGGTGGCAAATGTGTATCACGCATGGAAAGCGAGTACTTATATGATCTTTATTTGTGAATTCAGAGTGACGTATATTAGAATGAATAGCTTCTTGCTGTTGAAAAAATCCCTTTACTTTAGAATACTGAATCTCACAGGGTTGTGTGAGGGGAAGAAAAGCTTTCAAAGAGGCAAATAGAAGAGCCTTTATAGGTGGCAGAATCATGAGACTGCTGATGTGGCCACTAATGAGGACTGACCAACATCAGTATATTTAATAAAAGTTTAATGGTTTTAAAGAAAGCACACCTTGAGAAAGCCAACTCCACACTTACTTAAACTCAGTCTCAGCTTGGCTGAAAAAATACTGTTTGTCCTGGGAGAAATTTGTCCTTTTTAAATACCTCATTCTTATTTTTCAACACCCCCCCCAAAAAAGAAACAGACAACAAACCAAAACCAACCCAAGCTGCAGTTAAGTTTAGTAAATGAATACACTCTTTAACTGATGGTTCTCCAAAGGTTCTCCAAAAGGCATCACAGTTAATGTTTACTTGAAGTTTTGAGAAACTTGCTAGAAGGAATACTTTAATACCTTTTAATACTTTTATCAAAAGTCATTGCATTATAATATAATATAATATAATATCTCACTGCTTCAAAAGAGTGTTGTGAAAATAATTTCCTTGGGTTTTGTGTGGCATGTTCATTCTGTTGCTGCCAGCATAGAAAAATCCACAAGTTAATGGGGAGTTCCATCTTCAGTAGCTTACCTAGATGTCATGCATTACTATTACTATGCGTGGTCTTACTGGCTTTATATAAGTAACAAGATAGGGGAAGTTATGAAGCCTCCCCCTTGCTATGTCTATGTAAATTCTTTGAAGCCAGGAGAAACAAATCAAGGATTATGCTTCTGCAAAATGACAACTGACAGCTTCAGTGAATTTTTCAAGTAGGCCGGGGGGAAGCTGAGTATATTTACAAATAATAAGGGTCAGCATTGCACAGTATGTAGTGGGTTTTTTCCTAATTAAAGGTAAGATAGTTTCATGCCTGAGCAGTTAAATGAGGAAATAAATGTGATTTAAAGTGTAGATGAGATGCATAAAACCAGATCATGTGCTCTACTGGGCTAAGCCATCAGAAATTTTCCTAAAATTAAGGTAATACTTATTTGGGGTAAGAAAACCCAACCAACCAAAACCAAAAAATACAAAACCAAAAAACCAAGAAACTATTTCCCTTAGTCAGGTCATGCTGTGCAAGTATATACAAAGAACAAACACCTCAATAAATAAATAAATCATAGTTTGGAATATTTCTCCAGTGCACTTAGCTTCGAAACAAACGTTCTTGTACTAGAAACAGTGTAAGATGCGACATAAAGAATTTCAAAGCTTAAATGAAGTGCGGCTATGCAGTTGAGGGAGGAAGGAGGCATTGTGGTTTGAGATAATTTATAAAATTTCTTTAGTAGTTGCTTACTGGAGTTTGTTAATAAGAAAGGAATATATTAATTTTTTTTTTCACTGTTTAACTTAAAACTTCTGGAGACATATGTAGGTTAAGAACAAATTTAAGGCTACCTAGCCTGTGTCTTATTGTAACATATATGTTATACTTGAAAAAAGAAGTGAAAGTTTAATGAAATTGTTTATTGCAATCTTGTGCGCTTTGATTTTATCTTTCTTCTAGTACTAGGTACTACGTACAGTGCTGTGGAATTCCACAGGGCTCCATTTTGTCGACCTTACTTTGCAGCTTATGCTATGGAGACATGGAAAACAAATTGTTCAGTGGGATACAGCAGGATGGGTAGGGATGCTTTGTTCTTGACTGGGTGCTCTGTCATAGTAATGCATAATATATAAGATATGTGTCAGACATTTTCTGTGAAGTTTAATTTTGAATTTCAAGGATTTCCAACTATCTAGTCAGAGTGTAGTGCACACAATCATCTCTGCAGCTTCTGTGGTGGCTTTGTGGGGGAATTTCCTTGTTTGTCATAAGATTGAGAAGAAAAGTGCTGAAAAGAAGCTTTCCTTGATCTGTGGGTAGGAGACTTGTTCTTAAACAGAGCACAATATTTAGGGATGCTGTAGAGTCTGACAAGCTCTTCTGTAAGAAGTTTATGGTTCTTCCACGCTCATTCCCACAACATCTGTGGTCTTTTATCCTTAAACATTGTTCATTTCAGGCTTTCTGCTGCTCCAGTCTTCTTTCTGCCTGAGGGCTTTCCAGTCCACCATCTGTAAATCTTAGCATGTTATCAAGGTCACAGCTTTATTGCAGATTTTTTACAATGCATATTGGTTCCTGTTTGAAACCCTGTGTGACTGTATATCTTCTAAGTCTTTGTGCCTTGCTCGTGCTTGCTTCTTCAGAGCTTGACAGAAAGCTAGTCTCTATTAGTTGTAAATCTTTGGGGTCCCTTTTGCCTCCATTTGAACTGATCCCCAGCTGAATCCCAGAGTAGGGTCTTTAGGCATGATCTGGACCCTGAAGTTTGTCTGTTTTCCATTGCTGTGAATTCTGTTCTAAGAAAGAAAAGAGAAACTAAGAAGTATGTAAAGTACTCCAGATAAGTGCATCTGTCTGGTGTCTCTTCTTGGGAGGCTTACTGGGTAATGGAAATAACTCAAAATTTAAAGCATTTCCTACACCAGTAATAGAGTTATTCTCGTAGGCTTTAGAACGTAGTGATGATATGAGTCTAAACAGCTGTATATTTCAGCAGATGTTGTTTATACTTAATGAAATTATGAAAACGATTCAGAAGAACTCTTTATATAGAGAGAGTATATATAAAAGCAGCTGCTTTTATATACAGCAGATTTTGGAATGTTACTTAGGTCCCTGTTGAGTTATTTTTGGTTGTTTCATTTGGCCTTTAAATAAAAAAATAACCTGGCTTTTGACTTGGCTGTGCAAGAGTGCAGTGATCTGATCATTGTGATGGCAATACTCCTGCTTTGAAGAGGAGACTGGACAAAGTAATCTCCAGTGTTTCCTTTCTCTGATGTATGACACAGGATTTATCAGCTAGATATCAGCTTGGGGCCTGAAGTCTGTTGAAAAAGAAAATTCCAGCCTTTGCAGTGGTTGATGGTAGTCTGTTTTACATTTGAGTTACAGCTTCACAGAAAGGTTATTACATGGTAAATGAAGATACAGAGAGCACATCAAAAATCTAGTATCTGCATTTGTGTACCCAGTATTACACCTCATTTCTGTGTCTTATTGAGTAAGATACTTCAAATTTTCCCTCAGAAAAGTGTAAAACCCTGCATCGAAGAAGCTACTATGGAGTAGTTTGTGTGCCGTAAATTCCTGTCATCTTTCATAGAGCCAACCACTTTGCTTTCTAATTTATTTATTTATTTATAGGGAAGAAGCAGTACTGATTTGGAGATCATATTAGCCTCTACCTTCTTGTAAATTAAAATGGGCATGTTGTTGCTCTGAGGAGTAGGACAAAAATGAGAAAAAATTAAAAAATTAAAAATTAAAAAATATTAAAAAAAAACTAATACCAATTTCTTATTGATTACAGAGTCCTAATACGTCTCATTGATGACTTTTTGCTGGTTACACCACATTTAACAAAGGCAAGAAATTTTCTAAGGTATGCTGTTAAAGACATAGTCTTCAAAGTAATGAGTGAATGAACCATTTAGTTCATTCTTTTTCATCTTCATACGTGCTTGCACATACAAGTGTGTTTTATGACTTAATAATCAAGGGCAGTTTTGGGGTCCTTGTTGGTAGTCTGTGCTTGGGAAGAAATCTAATAGCTGCTTCCTAGATGGTCAACTAAAAATCTGTTGCAGCTCAGATGGTGGGAGATTCCTGCTGAATTTTAAATCAGGAACCCAGCTACTGACCTTGATGGAGATTCTATCAGTATTCTATCAGCAATCAGTAGCGCAGACTAGCCAAAGTACTTTCAACACCATTTTCCCCTCAAATTTTTAAGGTGTCTTAGTTACTTTCTTTAAATGGTTTTATTGGGCAGGTGTGCTACTACCTTCTATTCTGTTCTTCTTTCCCTAGGGAAAGAATGCATTTCATCAGATAAATGAGGTTCTTGTGGGTTCTTCTTGGTTTTGTTAACTTTCAAAACTAATAACTTTCATCTGTCTTATTCCAGTGATTTTGATCTCAGTGATTTCTGTGAATGTGGTTTATGCAGCTGGTCTCAAATGTTTCCTGGTTTAAGTTCTTAATTTGTATTAATCTGTAAAAGTTTTTCTCCATTATGCTCATATCCTTCAGCTTACTTATACCTATTTAACTCTAATTCAGTTTTTATTTCTAGCTGTGTTTCGTTAACCTAAAGAGTTGGTTGTTGTTCCCTTTATTCTTTGGTTTCTGTTGTTTTATGCAAGGTCATATGTGTCTTATATTGTTATTATACTTATTACTGTTCATATTTGTTTTAGGACTCTAGCAACAGGTATTCCTGACTATGGCTTTTTAATAAACCCCAACAAGACAGTCATGAATTTTCGTGTTGATGATATCCCAGAATGTTCCAAATTTAAACAGCTGCCAGATTGTCGTGTGATCCCGTGGTGTGGTTTATTATTTGATATACAGACACTTGAGGTTTACTGCGATTACTCCAGGTAAATAGAGGTGTATACTCCACTGTCAGCTTTACAGTATATTGTACATAATGTGAGAAGCACAAGGATGTCTTGTGAATGCTGTAGTTGAATTCACTGCAAAATAGATTTTACAGTTCTGTTTCTTATACATTAATCTAAACATTTTATTCTGCTGTGCAGCCTGCTATTTTCTTCATTCTATCCTGATGGAATGTACATACCATTAACACCATTGAATGTAGCACAGGTCCTTAATGACCAGAAGTCATATACTGTATGGTGGCTACATGGTTCTGAGAAGGTTTATTCAATCACCTCCATTTAGCTTCTTTCACCATTATTGTGAAACTGTGTGTGTGTGTGTGTGTGTGTGTGTGTATCAGTACTGTATTTGTGACTGATATTATATAGCTATAGTTAGTACTCTGAAATTGTTGGTTTCGGGGTTTTTTTTTGTGTTTTCCTAATCATGGAATTAATTTTGTATGAACTAGAGAGACTAGTAATCCTTTCAACATCAGAGGTGTTCCCTCTGGTAAACTCCAAGTGAAGTGTAGGGTAGAAGTAACCTCTCTTTAAACTAGCAACCTTAACTATATACACAAAACAGTCTGAATCATAGAATCATAGAATAGTTAGGGTTGGAAAAGACCTTAAGATCATCTAGTTCCAACACCCCTGCCATGGGCAGGGACACCTCACACTAAACCATGTCACCAATGGCTCCCTCCAACCTGGCCTTGAGCACCGCCAGGGATGGAGCATTCACAACTTCCCTGGGCAGCCCATTCCAGTGCCTCAGCACCCTCACAGTAAAGAATTTCTTCCTTATATCCAGTCTAAACTTTCCCTGTTCAAGCTTGAACCCATTGCCTCTTGTCCTATCACTACAGTCCCTAATGAAGAGTCCATCTCCAGCATCCCTATAGGCCCCCTTCAGATGTTGGAAGGCTACTATGAGGTCTCCACGCAGCCTTTTCTTTTCCAGGCTCAACAGCCCCAACTTTCTCATCCTATCTTCATACAGGAGGTGCTCCAGTCTCCTGATCATCCTCGTGGCCCACCTCTGGACTTGTTCCAGCAGTTCCATGTCTTTTTTATGTTGAGGACACCAGAACTGCACACAATACTCAAGTGAGGTCTCACGAGTGCAGAGGGGCAGGATCACCTCCCTCGACCTGCTGGTCATAGCTCCTTTTGATGCAGCCCAGGATACAATTGGCTTTCTGGGCTGCAAGCACACACTGCCAGCTCATGTTCATTTTCTCATCAACTGAAGTGGCATAGAACTCAGGATGGGACAATGTATCCTACTGAAAAGCTCCGTAGAGCCTTTACATAGACTACTAGAGATGGCATTAGACATTTGCTAAAGGTTAACAAAAAAAACCAAACCCTGTTTAAAGAGAAGGAATATATTGTTATGTTACTGATCATGTTTTGTATGACCAGCCCATGCATACATTTAAGTGGGAAATTTGAGGGAGGTTTTCCATCACCAGAGTGTTGAATTTCTGTAGTAGTATTCCAAAACAGAAAAGCTTGGGCAGTTTAGGAAAGGAATTTATATGACATGATTTTCTGTAAGAACAGAGGACTAGAATTAACAAAGAGATTTGTTTACTAGTTGTGTTTGTGAAAGAAGCAGTTTATGTTGCCAAGGGCATTGGTGCTACTGGTCTGGGAGACACTACTCAAAATCCTGAGGTGTTTGTTACACGAGCCTACCTTGCTTTTCATAAGCTTGACTTAAGTAACTGTTACACAAGGGTGAGCTGAGGTGACTTACAGCCTCAGCTCCTGCATTGCATGGGTCACAGAGTATAACTTGGTTGTCACTGGAGTCATTAATAGTGGTCTGGCTAGACCATGCGTTCTAGAAATGTATCTAGTTTGTGTTTAAGCTTATTGGTTTGGGTTATTTACTGGGTGACTTATTTAACCCTGCGATACTGAAGTCATTCCTTAGCTAACAGCCTTAATGCCACAGTGTCTAGTCTCTTCCTAAATTGGATTTAGTTATAGTCATCTCTTGGCTACGGGCTTATTGATTAGCAGGCATTGTCTAGTGACATGAGAAGTTAAATGCTTACTTTGCAGAATTTAATTTAGTCTATTAGCCCATGGAGTTTAATGACTTTTTTTCTTCTTCTTTTTTTTACTAGTTATAGCTATACTTCCATCAGATCAAGTCTTTCCTTCAATTCAAGTAGAACAGCTGGGAAAAACATGAAGTACAAATTGATTGCAGTCCTCAAACTGAAATGCCATTGTTTATTTCTTGATTTACAGGTGGGAATATGAAAATGGATGTTTGGAAATGCTGTGATTAGTGATAAAGATAATTAGAAAGGCTTTGAGTTCTGACATAAAAAGTTGATTTTGATAGGTAATGCACATAACCTGGAAATGTTGACATCAAACTAAAATGTGAGGTATTGGCACCTTCCAGAACCGAACCTTTACAACATTTTTAACTCGGGTACATAAAAGAAATCTTTGAAGTTTAGCATAGTATGTTTTTTCTCTAGATCTCTAAATCATCTCATGCTGTTGAACTTGAACAAATCCTATTGTGACACCAGAGTATTCCTACAGCTCTGTTTCTGTTCTGTTCTAGATCAACACCCTTAAAACAGTTCTCATTAACATCTACAAGATATTTTTACTTCAGGCTTACAGGTAGGTCACTGTCTTCTGCAGTAACTGAGTATTTCATTACTCTTTCTTGACGTGGAGGAAAAAGTGTGCTGTGTAAATGTAAGAAGTAAGTCAAGTTATTCTTGTTTCAACACCGTTCTTGGGTAACTGTTAGATTCAGGATACAAGACTGTATTAATGTCTGTGTTTATGTGACACTTCACTAAATACGTTTTCAGTGCCTCTTGGTGTTGACAGCTGACCTCAAGGAAAGCAGTCTGTTTTGCTTCAGGAGGATGGCAAGAAGCTTTATCACTAATTAACTAGTTTATATTTAGAACTTTGTATCTATTAAAATCATAGAGAACTTTGACCTGTATAACTTCACCTAAAGTGAGGTTACGTTCTACCAAGTTAATTGCAGTTTCTTAGCTGCTGATAAATGTCTTAATTGCTCCTTAGCTGGTAATACCTTGGATTTTCTGAGCTGTTCTTGACAAGCAGAGGAAGTGAGTGTTTGAAACAAGGAGAAGGGAAAGAAATAAAAAAGGATAAGTAATTTAGGAGAAAATACTAATCTCTGTACATCAAAAACCTTGAGTGATTGGCAGCACCAAGAAATTTTTTATTAACACCAAAATGGTATAAGAGGTGATTCCCTCTTCACAGAAGTCTGGTGTTACTCTTTTGCTAGGCTCGTACTTTTTAGGGAGTGACATTTTAGTTTTGTTCTTAAATTCAGCTTGGTCCACATTCCACCTGTATCATTCTTGTGTTCAGGAAGTGTAATTGGACTTGTCTAGTACAGCACGCATGTATCAAACATTTAAACTTTGTGTTGTGAGGGACTTACGGCTTTTTTCTCTGATGCTGGACATGATTACTTAGTTACTTCTGTTTGCTTTTATGGGAACACCCTCACAAAGGTTAAAGACCTAAAGGGTTGGAATACCTTTGAAAACCTGTCCACCATGCTACTAGCATGTCAGGTTAATCTAGCCAGTTATATAGTGATGCAATGTGGTAATTATGTTTATCCTTTAAATATTTCAGAATTTCTTGAAGTGATTACATTTAGGCCGGGTTAATTTAATAAACAAGTATGCACATTGTCAAGTAATTAACAATCGTCGTTATAATTGTTGACTATATTCAGCTCTCTCTCCCCTGCTCCTCCTGAAAAAAAAGCAGGTTTAAAATATATCTGAACAGAGGTGTAAGGGAGCATAGAATGCATGTAATGTTTGTAGATAAAAGAGTGGGGATGCTGGTCTGTGAAACACTGTGTCATTTGGAGGTCTGTTTTCCTGAATCCCTGAACATAATTTGGTCTGGGGTTTGGTTTAGTTTTTTCTTCCTCTTACACTGTGTCACATGGGTCTTCTCTGGCTGCATGGTCTGTGATAGGGAATTGGTGAGGATGTATAGTCTAACTTTCCCTTCACATAAGACAAGTCATTGTCTTCAGAAGAGAATTCTATTTCCAAGGCAGGTTGTTTCAAGATCTTCTTTCAGCAACAAAATCTAGACACAAACTGTCACATGTATCTGACACTCCAGGAGCATGTGTATATAGGAGAGGTGTCACATGCTAACTGTGTTGATATAGCTGAAAACTGTTGTGTGCTTTTAAATGATGTTTAGTGCCTAAGGTAGGTAATTACAGTTTCACTTGAAATTGCAAATGTGATAAAATAGGCTGTTTTTATGAACAGGTTTCATGCCTGTGTTCTCCAACTTCCATTCAACCAGCAAGTTAGAAACAATCCTTATTTCTTCCTAAGAATCATCTCTGAGACTGCATCGTGCTGCTATAGTATTCTGAAAGCAAAGAACAAAGGTATAGTACGTTAATGGCAATGAATCAGCATGGGGTTTTCTGGCTTTTTTTTATATGACAAATGTCTTAATGTACAGTCAGATTATGTAACTTTGAGATAAAGATCAGGAATGGAAAACACTGAGTGCATGATAAGAATCTCCAGACATTTCTTTTCCTAAACTCAGTTTTCCAAAGAAACCAAAATATTTCATGTTTTAGTTTTTAGTTCTCTGCTGACATAGGAGACTTCATTGACTACACAGGTTTGTAGTAAAAAATCTTGGAGTGATTAGAAAGTGAGGAGAGGTCAGACACTGTTCTTCATGACCGTAATTTTCAGTGACATTATTTTCAGTGTTCTGCTCCCAGGGATTGCTTTAGGTAACAAAGGTGCATCTGGTATGTTCCCTTTTGAGGCAGCAGAATGGCTCTGCTACGATGCATTCACTATCAAGTTGGCAAACCACAAAGTTATTTACAAATGCCTGCTTAAGCCTCTAAAAATCTGTAAGTATTCAATTATTGTTGGAGTTTGAAATATGGTTACTTGTAATAAAATTTGGAATTAATTAGATTTGGGGTTTTTTGAGTTTTTTTGTTTTTTAGTTTTCCTACCATAAAATGTTTTTCTAAAATGTAATGAGCTTTCTGATTTTAAGCAAATTTAGTGTGCATAAATAGGCAACTTAAAATAGTGTGTTTTTCAGCACTGCATGTTTTAGAGCCTTGTTCTTATGGAATAGTTGTTGATGCTTGGCACTAAATAAGTTTCTACAGTTCAGAAAGCTGTATAAGATTGGGTTAATCATGTAAGCATTCTTAGCAGGTTTAACTGAATGAAGCATGAGTGCTCAGGTTTCTACTTTTTTAAACTGTATTAACTGGCAACTAAGTAAGTTCTTCCTGCAGTGTAAACTCTTACCGAAAGAAGTGTCACCAGGGTCACTTTGAAAGAGAAGTGCTTGCTGTGCTGCATATGCTTTACTGTAATAGAGTTGAGTGGTGTTGGCAAATCTCTGACCCTTCTACGCTGTTGGAAGAAGCTGTGTATCTGGCCTATGGGGAACTCTCTTTTCTACCAGTTGTGCCATCTGTCCCCAGGGCAGGCACAGAAATAATACAATTTGCAGTACTAAGTTACTAAAAGTGAACAGTAGTAGGTTTTTTCTGAAGTGGTCAGTACTGTAGTTGAATTTAGCTGCAGTGAAGGCTGAACTCTCAGCACTGACTCTGTAATTCGTGCTCTGAATGAGTCATTACTTGGGGGGGGGTTATTATACAATACTGAGGAGTTCTTCAGTCTGGTTCAAGGATAATCCCTATTTGATTTGAAATGTATCGCAAGCTTCCCTTGATACCTGTGCTGAGGGTCCCACGCCCCAGGAAGAGAGCAGATCTGGTTTTGGACGCATGCATTTGCTTCTCATATCAGAGGTTTGCAACAATGCCCAAGTGCAAACAGTCTGATTTTTAGTGCAGTATGAATGTATCAAAGATGACACTTAAACATTTACAGACAACAAACTGATTGTTGGGACTGCACCAGGTGTGTTCTGGCCAGATAAGGACTTTATGGAGCAGACCTCCAGCAGCCTTTCCCAGAGAAGCTCCTTCTCTCAGAGTTACTTACTGACACCAAAACCAGAGGCACAAAGTATGATCACTGCTGCTGAGAAGCCAGTTCTGTTCAGCCCTTCTAGAACTACCAGAGGAAAGAGGCCTGCATCCAGGAAGGGAAGGGTTGGCTGCTTGCTTCACTTGGAGAGGACAGAAACTGAAGAGCGGAGCAGAGAAAGCAGTGGTCACACCCAGTAGGATAACAGCTTCTCTAGGAGCTGTGTCACTTCTCTAAGATCCATGTAGAGCACCTCTGACTTTTCATCCGTAATGCTGAAGATTTTGCTCCTGGGATCTTAGGCTGTGAGACCACAACCTGTGCCGAAGCTCCCCAGTTCTTCTCTGTGCATGTTTTGCTGTTGAACCTGACAGTACATTCAGGGTGGAGGTACAGCCCCAGGCAGTTTTATTGTCCAGCAGAATCTCATCTTCCACAGGTGTTTGCATCTGCCATAAAAGTGCTCTCACTGTCCACAAAACCACACCACCATGGATGCCAGGGAAAATGGGCAGGGAAGTAGAGGTGGAATTTTCCTAGCTTGAGTAGTGATTATTGTTAGGCTGCTTCTGCTGTATCTCTGCAGCCCCTCACCTAACCACAGTACTGACCTTAAACTTGTGTGTGGTCCAGGCCTAACTCTGTATGTGTAGTTTCTACCTCAAGAAGGGAAGGCTGACCATCTATCAGTTGGCTTCTCTGTCAGTGAGAATTGCCCTTGCAGAAATGGAGTAACCTCATTTCCTCAGTTCTTGGGGAGAACTATTAATGCTCTCCTTGCTGAGAATTGTGGGTGTAGAGCATGAAATGTCCAAAGGCAAGTAGAAAATTACTGGTGACATTCTCTTGAAAAATGCGATTTCCAGCTATTCTTTCATAAAACTTAACCTTCTCTGAGGCAGAATCTGTTCTTCACATTCATAATGTTGGGACAACTCTATCTACAAGGGCTACTTTCTTTTGGAAATGTCTGAGACTTCAAGTACACCGCTGAAAAATCAAGGGTTCAGAGATTTTTGCTTAATAGCTGCGTAAACAATTAGCAGGATGTGACTTGTTTTTACTGTGGAACTTATGATGTAAGCATTTCCTGTGATTGGCCAACAGATCACTGGGGCCCATGTAACTTCAATGCCATCTTTGAGATCCCCATTCACTTATTGCTCCATGAAATCTTACTTGGACTTCCACCTAGCCCTGTTTCACCTGTGCTGCAGGGGTTGACTCAGTAGGTAGTGGAGCACTTGTGTAGCTGTTGTTTTTATGATAAGCTCCCAAATATCTGCTAGGTAATCTGGCAGGAGGGTTAGCTGTTTGGTGTCAGCTTGTCATGCAGCTTGAATATTTATACCAGTGACTAATTTTGATAGGTGCTTTGCCTGCGCCTATATTTGCTTCCACCTGTCTTAAGGGTTGGTTGAGGTTTTAAAAATCATTTCAAACTGTTCTTGTAAAAAGCAACTGAGAAGGCACCATATGCCCCCTGTAGCGGCTGAACAGGAGGGAAGGTGAAGCATTAGTGTGCTGATAAAGTGGTACAAAGCCATCTTGTGATCTGTAGTGGTAAGTCACGTGCATATCCTTGGTATGAACGTGTATCATTATCTGCATGTCTCTAAGATGTCTGATCATAGATAAAGGCTGTTTTTCAGTCACCTGATTGTACATGGCCTTTATATTTGTATTTTCTTCTAAATTTAGTAAGATACGGAGTCTCTGAATCCTGCAGGAATGCACTAAAATCAGTTTAGAGCTATTGACGGTTTTCTACTTAGTCTTGAAAGTTACTTTTTTTGGCCTGCATCAGACTTAGTCCTGGGCAATGTTATTAGAATCACATCACCATGCTGTAGAGAAGGTTACTGCAGTGCTGAGCATTATGTAGAGATACTGGAGTTAACTTTAGGTATATCTTCTGGTAATGAGGTAGCATGTGTAAATGTCAGAGTAGCTGTTGCAGGGAAGTCACTGGTTCTCGGGTGTGTTCCTCTGAAGTTAGCTCAGTATCTCTATATGGCACAGCAAGCTGTAGCACGGAGATGATAAAGACAGGTAATAGCACCTGTGTTGAATTAAGTACACTTTTCTCATTTTGGAGCTTGTATCAGCTATATAAAACCTACTATGCCTATAAGATCAGGTTGTTGACAGGATTTGATATAAACTTAACTTATTTTTCTTGTATTCCTGCACGTGCCGTTCCATTACTCTTCATGGGAATCGGTGTCAAGCTCATAGGTTTTGTGGAGGAGGTTTTTTCCCCACAGTTCCAAAACCTGTTAAGTATTAACATCAGGGGCTTGTTAGTAGGAGTTGTCATCATTCTTCATATTCCAAAACTTGTTGAATATCAACATCAGGGGCTTGTTCGTACGAGTTATCATCATTCTTCAGAGTTAAGTATTTAAAATGTAGTTACTGTTTAACATCCCTCCTATTATTACGAGTGGGGAAAGAAGCAAGAGTCTTTCCTTATCATGATAAGATATAAGTACATCATCTGTCTCCTTTCCAAAGACAGAACAAATGTTTATTGAGTGCTTTTGCCCTTCTGCATCATTGACAGTTTTGCCACCTCTCTTTAGGCAACAGACTTTTAACTGTTGCTAGGATTTTACATGTTCTTCCTAATGTTTTAAAAGTCCTTTTTATTGTCTATACTGTTAATGTTAGACTCAGTGACCTTCATTATTTCAAAACTGTTATATTCATAAAAATGCCATTACCAAGAGCCTTGTTTAGTCTCCAAAATTTTCCACCCTAAGGGTACCTTTCCAGTTAGTCTCTCTTCTCTTACAAGGAAACACTCTGGGGAGAATTGTTGTTTGTTGCCAGTCTTACAGCACAAGGTGATTATATTTCATTTAATTTCTTTTTAATGTGTCAGTTCCAAGCATAGGCTACTTTGATGTTATACCTGAAAGTAGAGGGGGAAAAGAACCAGTTTGGGAATACCTTCCTGCTGTAGGTAGACATTAGCAACCACAAAGGACCTGTCCCTTGTCCTTAGCGTTGTTTAAAATAGGGGCTTTCAACATCACTGTGGTTTGACAGAAGGCCTTTTTTGGTGTATATAGTTATTTAATAAATAATCGTACATTAAAAAAAAATAAATCTTAAATCCAAACAAAGAAGTGTTACAAGGACATAGTAGGGGAATTTGGTCCTTGATTTTCTTAGTTTGTTAATATTTTCACATACAATTTTTAACCTTTTTATTTATTAGCCTGATTTAAGGGCAGAAGAACAGTAGTATATTTTATTACTGCTTGTTTTGTCTCTATATTCCAGGTGTTCCAACTTCTTAATTGGATTTGTCTAGTATTGATTTCATTATATTATTAGCATTTTCTCTAAACCAGAATTGTTAGTTACTTGCAGTAGCAATGATTTATTTCTGGTATTTTTGTAGGTAAGATGCAGCTATTCAGGAAGATCCCAAAGGATACTATGGCACTACTGAAGGAAGTGACAGAACCATCTTTTTATCAAGATTTCAAAACTATCCTGGACTAACTGATTGAAGTTTATTTCATTTTTCTTTTTCTAGATTTGAAAGTAAATGTTATGTCTCCAGGTGACTTTTCTCCCTAGTTTATTTTGGTAGTGGACAGAAAGCAACTTCACTCAGAAGTTTTCCATGTTTGTTTCTCAGATACCACACAAGGACTTAAAAAGAGCAGGCAGTTTTATTAATACCTTCTTGTTTGTGTTTGTCTGTAAATCCACCGGCTATTTGAAGTAAGAGTGGGTTTCCTTCTGTAATTTCCATGTTATTGATGAAGGGATCATTAAACTGTGTTCTGATACACAGATCTACTTTCTTGTTTCAGCATGTTGTTTCTGAAGAAGTGTTCTTTGTTGTGTTACGGACTATTTTATAATAAATTGCCTGGTTAATTACAATAACATGTCCTTGTCTCCAGTACGTTTGATTATTTTGCAGTAATCTTTAACATCCTGCCCAACTGTGTTATATCCTGACAGTTCCCTGCACAGGGCAAGTGCATTTCATGGCAGTGCCTAGCAAGATGTACAGGTTAGAAATGTTATGCTTTGGAGAATACAACTAGTAAATGCCAGATTTTCAGTGTTAAAGCTGGTTATTGAATGTATGTTTTATATATCACAGAATCATAAAATAGTTAGGGTGGGAAAGGCCCTCAAGATCATCTAGTTGCAACTGTCCTGCCATGGGTAGGGACATCACACACTAGACCATGTCACCTGAGACTCCATCCAAGCTGGCCTTGAGCACTGCTAGGGATGGAACATTTATCACTGCATGCTCCTTCTGAGACTTTTTCCTTGAATAGGTTTTTGAGCTCCTTGTCTTAGGGCTGTGGATTCTTCGTAAGGCTGACCATCACCATGCCTGTGTCTGTGTCCTTTACACATTTACCCACAATAATCTGGGCTGTCCTTACAGCCTAGACAATTCTAGAGAGGTCTACTCTGTCGGAAGAGTATGAGTTCACAGCAGAGTATTATTGCAAAGTTTCTGATGATGTCATCTACCTGGACTTGTGCAAAGCATTTGACACTGTCTCACATGACATCCTTGTCTCTAAGTTGGAGACATCAATTTGATAGGTGGAGCACTCTGTGGATAAAGAACTGGCTGGATGGCTGCACGCAGAGTTGTGCTCAATGGCTCAATGTCCAGCTGGAGACCAGCAACGAGTGGTGTCCCTCAGGGATCGGTGTTGGAACCGGTCTTGTTCAACATCTTTGTCAGTGACATGGACAGTGGGATTGAGTGCACCCTCAGCAAGTTTGCTGATGACACCAAGCTGTGTGGTTCGGTTGATACGTTGGAGGGAAGGAATGCCATCCAGAGGGACCTTGACATGCTTGTGAGGTGGGCTGATGCCAACCTGATGAAGTTTAACCATGCCAAGTGTAAGGCCCTACAGCTGGGTGGGAGCAATTGCAGGCACAGCTCCAGGTTGGGCAGAGAAGAGATTGAGAGCCCTGCAGAGAAGGACTTGGGGGTGTTGGTCGATGACAAAATGAACATGAGCTGGCAGTGTGCGCTTGCAGCCCAGAAAGCCAACGGTATCCTGGGCTGCATCAAAAGGAGCATGACCAGCAGGTCGAGGGAGGTGATCCTGCCCCTCTACTCTGCTCTCGTGAGACCTCACTTGGAGTATTGTGTGCAGTTCTGGTGTCCTCAACATAAAAAGGACATGGAAGTGTTGGAACGAGTCCAGAGGAGGGCCACGAGGATGATCAGGGGACTGGAGCACCTCCCGTATGAAGCTAGGCTGAGAAAGTTGGGGCTGTTCATCCTGGAGAAGAGAAGGCTGTGTGGAGACCTCATAGCAGCCTTCCAATATCTGAAGGGGACCTATAGGGATGCTGGGGAGGGACTCTTCATTAGGGACTATAGTGAGAGGGCAAGGGGTAATGGCTTCAAACTTAACCAGGGGAAGTTTAGATTGGTTATAAGGAGGAAGTTCTTTACTGTGAGGGTGGTGATGCACTGGAATGGGTTGCCCAAAGAAGCTGTGAATGCTCCATCGCTGGCGGTGCTCAAGGCCAGGTTGGAGGGAGCCTTGGGTGGCATGGTTTAGTGTGAGGTGTCCCTGCCCATGGCAGGGGGGTTGGAACTGGGTGATCTGAAGGTCCTTTCCAACCCTAACTATTCTATGATTCTATGATTCTATGGGATATGTAGATGACAGATTGAGATGAGATTATGCTGAAGTAGAGAGTGCTTAGTATGCAGGACTTCAACACATTCAGTTTCATGTTGGCGTGCATATGCTTACTGAATAAGAGTTATGCTATTCAAGAGAAAATAGTACATGTAGGGTGCTGTGCTTCATATGAACAGGAAGGGGAAGATTATAGCACTAATCTGACTGGAAAAAGGCTACAGTTCTGACACAGGAATTTTAGTGGAGGTCACATCAGAAGTGCACTGAGAGCAGAAAAGTTATGTTCCTGCAAGAGTTGCTCAACACTTTTTCTACATGCCTATTTTGGCTAAAAAGTAACTTCAGCTAGTGCATTTGCCTGCCTTGAGTTGTAGTTACTGGAGCTGAAAATTGTATTCCCGACAAGTCTTCTCCTCCCAGGCTGAACTGCATGTCTGGCAACCCATGAAGTCTCACTTCTGGTGAATGGGAAGGGACGACTCAAAAGTCAGGAACTCTGTGAGTGCTATGACAGTAGCTTGAGACAGATTTCTAGACTTGGCAGTCTTGTTAGATGTAGTTTAATTCTTTTCAGCTTGTGTCTGTGTTTGTTGGATGTGTTTGGGTTTTTTAAGAACAGATCTCTGACCTACTTGCTGCATATACTCTGCATATACAATATTAATGCACATCTGTAGTCAGAGACGTGAATATAGAATTGATATTTTAGTTAATGAAAAATCTTATTTCTGTATTTAGAGGGTTTTTTGAATATATGGTCAAATTTGCAATTATTTTGGGGCTTGTTGATTACACACTTTTTATGGAAGCCTTTTATTACTCATAACCTTTCAAACTTAATTTGCAACCGGCAGAGTGGCAATTTAAATCTTCTATGTCCTTTTCAAGAGCCTCTGCAGTGCGTAACTGCAGAACATCAGGATGTTTGCTTGGACCTTTGTGACTTGTGAGGCTTCTGCTGACAGAAGCTGTGTTTCCATGCTGGGGTACCTGCCCGCTATTGACTTGAAGGGCTGGGGTTGTTGGCAAGGCTACCATGAAGAATTGGTGGACTTCATCATACCACCAGCCAAGTCCATGGCTCTCAGAAATAAAAACATGTGGAGCCCAAGCGCTTGATTGTTTTGCAGGTAATAGTACTCATTCTGGCGTGGCAGCTGCTGTGCACACAGCTAACGGCGCATTTCCTTCCAGCAGGCAGAAGCACAGTGTGCTTGTGGATGTGGCATGGCAAACTATATGCTGCTGTTTCCAGTACCGTCACTGCCCAGGAGAGTTACTGTCTAGGCCAGTTGCAGGACAGGAGGTTGCAGCAGCAGCTATGTGAGGGGGATGCTACATGTAAAAAAAGAAGAATCTAGAAAAAGCCAACCTGTTTCTCTCTTTTTACCCTGCTCTTTCCTTAGGCAGCAAGATAAAAATGAGTTACATTTCAAGGTGTCATGTAACTGCTTTGCTCTGTAGTTTTTTGGTCCCATTCATCTTTGCTGTGTGGCAAATTCCTGTTACCTCTTACAAAGCCCTACTAGTGTGTAGCCTATCACAAGGCTAAATACTGAAATTGCTCCCATTTTCTTTAATTTTCCTCTCCTTTCCTTGAGTCTCCTAATTACTGAGCCTAAAGGCTTAGTCATACCTTATCCTCACATACTTTTCCTATGTTTTTTCAGAGGTGCTGCTTGCTCAAGTATCTCAGCAAAGGACTCCTCATCTCACATCACTGCAGAGTGGCTAAGATCTGCAGGCCAGTACAGGAAAACCGATGATTAAATGACGATTAATTTCATTGCATTGTCATATTATGTGATGTTGCAGCTCACTAAGATGATTCCATACATCTGCACTTCTATTACACTATTCAGTTACTGTGTTACGTATGAGAAATTAAGGGGAAAAAAGGGGAGCATTTGTTTTCACAGTATTTTCCACTACAATAAATTCTGGAATCCGCCAAGGTAAGAGATTTGTGCAAAATTAATTACTCAGACTTATTTGATGTACATTCTTTCAACTGCTGATGCTTTATTGTTGCTCTTTGCAACACTTGAGAATATGGATTTTCAAAAAGCAGTGTAGTGAACAAGAGGAGTCCTTACTCTTCAAGAGCTTCCATTCTACATCTCTCAGAGGAAGGTCAGTGAATGAAATGAGGGTGCTTGTGTTCCAATTTTAGAGTTGTTCTAAGTAACAATTGCTGACTCTTTGGAATAGGCTGGTTCTTTTAGAAGACAAGTGAAGGAAGACAGGGCGTTTGCAATTACTAGCAGGCTTTGCAATTTTAAAGTCTGGCTGGAGAGAGACATGAAGTTGGTAATGCATGAAAAGGGTTAAAGCAGTGGGGTGGGTACTAGATTGGTATGTAGGATTCAGGATAGGTTGCAGAAGGGACAGTATTAATGTAACTTGTGAAATTGGGTAAAAATGAAGGAAACTTAGCAGCACTGTTTATCGAGTGCTGGTGACTAGCTGTAAGCATATGAACTGCACAAACCAGGTTGGTTGGATGATACCATTCCACAGCTAGTCATGTCTTAACAAAGGCTGTCCTACGTTTCTTTACAGACAGATACAATTGGTATTGATTCTTTTGGGTGAGAAAAGTTGATAGTAGCCCCCTGGCATGAGAACACTTGTGGCTGTACAAAGCTTGGGTCCTTACTTCTGCATATTTTTTTGACCAGATGGAAGAGTGCTACCAGAGGTACAAACGCACAAGGAAGAGCAGCTAACAGCACACAGATGGCCAGTACCCAAGGTGGATACACTTTCTCCTCTTTCATAGGGAAGCCTTCCTATGGAGATAAAAAAGCAAGCAAAAGAAATAATTGGTATGTACACTTACATTTTGCTAACATTTCCATTTGCATTTTTTCATGCTGTTATAGTAAGGACAGCAAAAGTTTTACTCCTGCTCTACAGTAGCACTCAGTGGCCATGTCCTTTGTATACCCTTCTCATGGGTTTAAAGATGACCATAAATGTTTTATAGTTTCAAAGATTTATAGCTGGAAGTGTGACAAATTCCTGGGGACGCAGGGGTTGCCCGAAGTTATCAAACTTTCACTCTCTTGCTTAAGCTCTGATTATTCTTGTTAGTACTCCAAGCTTACCCGGTTTTGGCAATTATTGAGCATGCTGTTATCCAAATAGGGAAGATTTATATGAGAGATTTCAGGGGAATTATGGTAATGATATTTCTGCAAGGCTGTGGCTATGAGTTTTATTTTGGGATGGTAATATTCCATGGATTTTGGAGGATACACTGCTACAGTGTAATCCTCATTCAGTTTAAGACCAGAATCAATCTTCACACTCCTATGCAGGGTGTATTTGAGAGGGATCCAAGAAACTGCAACTGACAGTGACATGCAGATCAAATGGTCTCAACAATCACATGTCTTTGGTGCTGAATTAGATCAACACTGTTCTCATACTGCTGCCTCCCTTCCTGTCTGCCTGTCAAGTACGTATTCATCAGGGCCTCAGTGGTATTGGTAGTTCTCACTGAGAAATATTTTCATCACTGGCATCTGTTATGCAGCTCTAATGCTCTACTCACGCATTTGCTCCACCTCTGAACCTGCTGTTGGTGTGGAGCGTCTATGGAACATTTCCTTCAACAGTACTCTGCATTACACACATCGATAATAAATACGGAGCGTGAAGTATGCAGGACTTCTCAAGAAGATGCTCCTGACAGAAACACGTTTTAGCATGTGTAACTTCTGTACATGCTGGAGCCTTCTCATTCTGAGCATTGCATCACTTCAGGCTGCGTTATGTAGGTAAGCAGTAGGTGGTAATGATTCTAAAGGATCTGGTAAGGGAGAAAAATATACAACTCCTGACATTTATTAAAAGTTTCAAAAGTATTTGGGAGCATACATATTTAGGGTTCCAGGCTGCATAACTTGATGTCTTCTGTATCCGAACAGTAACAAAGGCCAGGAAGACGATTAGCAGGAGCAGAGGGCTAATAAACCTCCATGTGATCTGCCAGTAGAGATTGGGTTTTCGTCCAGTCATCCATTTCACATCTTTACTGAACCTTTCACGAGGAGGCAGATATCAGATCTAACTCATAACAGTTTCACTTTTTCATATTTTTCTGTAAGTTTTAAACACTTCCACAACTAAGTTTTACACAACTTCTGTACTAATACAGCTTCCTAAATCTTGTCTATTCCGTACCCTTCTTTAATAACTTACTGTAGACTTAAGTAAATCTCTAAGTAAATCTGATCTCTACCAGGGATGAATCATCTGTTTGCATTGTCAGTTTACATTACTTGAGCACCTAGTCTAAAATTTCTACGCACAAGTAAGGGGTGAAAATATTACAGCAGTAATATAATACAGCAACCTGAACCAGCATCCTTTGCAGTCAGTAGTGGCAGTCTTTTGGACATGGAGCTGATTTTTTACATATACCTCATACCGCTTTATACATCGAATGGGCAGTAGATATATGATTCTGGGTTTGATAGTTATGTGATAACCTGTATCTATCAAGTTGGGAAGAGTTTTGTAGTCTGGAATAGGAACTGTGATTTTTATGCATGTTTTGTGTTCAAACACCAGCTTTGTTTTCAACTCTGTTAATCTAACTGAAGAGATTAGAAATTCTCTTGAGAACTAGGAAAACGTGATTTGACTGTGCTCTTATCCCACAGTAACAAAAAGGGAAAAGCATATGTATATTAGCACAACAGAGAAAATACTGTTGCTGTGGAATCCAGAGCCTGGGGTAGCATGTGAAACCAGGTTTTACTGCTACTTCTGCATCATGGAAGATTGAGGCTAACTGTATGGGCAGCAAGACGGATATGTGAAAATGTTTATGATGATATAGCCTAGGAGTTGTTAGCATTTAACATGGGAAATGCTCCAAGGTCTCAACAATAAATTTTAATAATTTAATGCAGAGGCTTTAGCTCCGAGGAAGAAGTGTTTCTTATTTTTAAAGTCATAGCCTATAGTAATGCTGAAGTCGAATTGATACTGGAACACCTTGATATGCAACAGTACTGGCCTAACACGAGTTCATTACCTATACAGTAAACAAATTGATCCACAAAAAGAAATCAAGACCTTTATGGTCCCAGTGTCAGAGTAAGAATTGGAAAGGTGAAGGCCCAACACCTAACTGAGTAAATTATAGAGGGCAGATGATTAATCTTTATTAGGAACTGGGGAAAATTTGGGCCTCGAAGGGCCCTGAATAGAGAAGGCAGCTTTATTCTAAAAATGAGATAAGTTTTCTGGCATTTACAATTACAAAGGATGTAGGAAAGCTTTTAAAGAGAGCAGTCTGACTGCAGAGATTCTCAGCTTGCAGGCTGAGCCTTTTAACATGGGGAATTTACTGCATGTTGCTTACTATGAACTTTGAGGGGAAAAATCGTTAAAAAAAATCAAAACAAAAAATACAAGAGTACAAAACAAAAAGGCAGTAACAGGAAGATGTTTGAAAGGCAGTGTAACACCTCTTGGCCAAAGAACTACAATCGCTGTTGACTTTCTAGCTTTAAACTTAAGATCTGCCCGTCCGTAAGTGCCATGCAGAGATTACCCCTCCTGTTTTACAAAACTAGGAGACTTGAGCAAAGAATGATAACTGCAGTCACGGAACTGGTAAGTGCTACAGAAATAAGTTAATATTGCATACCTGTATGTAACGTACATGGATGGAGAGGAAAATTCATGTCTCTTATGACAAAAAATCATGTCTGTTTCCAACATACCTTTTAATTTTATAGACATACACAACCCCGATCACTTCAAAGAAAGCAATGACTAGAAGAGGCACCGTGCCTGCATAGCTGTCAAAAATGTCAATCCAGTAACTCCCCGAACCCAACGTAAAACACAGAGCAACGAGGAAAGAAATTAGACATATTATACCTGAAGAAAAAAAGATATCTTTGTTACTGGAGTACTGAACTGAACTTGGTAAGTACACTTTTTTTTTCTTAATTAATTTTGCTCTTGTTCTAGTGATTTTTATTCTCTCTCTCTCTCTATGGAGCTACAACAAGCTATTTTTCCCTTAGGGGAGCTGATATCACTTCCCAAACTCAGTTTTCTACCATGTGTTGGCCAAGAGGCACCACCCTGCTGCAGGAGGAATGCACGTGTATGACTCAGAGCATCCTTCCGTTTTTAACACTTCCAGCAGATAGACTGGGCTGTGCTGAGATCTCTTACGTTAATTTTTGACTGATGTAGTTGAGCTTCAGGTGCCCTCATTTCCATGCAGTCAATAAGCTCAGCATGCAGCAGCCAGCACCTAAGAAGTGTAAGGGCTCCCTGGATTTCTGCCCCCCACTTCCTCAAAGGGCCCAGAGCTGCAAATGTGTATGTCCCTTGTGTCCTGGTGTGTATGGTTTAAGTGTCATCACACTCTGTACATTCAGATCTCCTTTAGCCAAGGTATCGATTCAGGGTGACTGAGAGAAAACGTAGAAAGGAGGGGAAGTGTTGCTGGATTTAGACATGGGCTGTAAATCAGTTTGTGTCCTTCTTTTGTGTTACTAACTGCTTCTGACTCTGAGATGGCCTTTGGTTCAATGCTGTCAAAAAATGATTCCAGACAAACAAAAAAATTATATAATTACCTTACCAAGTTGTAAATAAATTTATTTTTACATAAAAAGTTGTGAAATGAGAAGGATATAATTTAGATGCCACAGCACGACTTTAAAAAATCATGACAGAAATATTCCCCATAATAATTTAAAATAACTTGAAAGGGCACATCGCACTAGTGTTAATCCATTACTTCAATCTGCCAGAAGTTTTTCTAGACCAGTTTTTCTAGACCAGTTTCACAGCAGGATCTCAGGCTCTCACCAAGTCTGGTTCTAGAGGAGCAGGCTGGGGTCAACAACTGTCTCTGGTTGAAATGATTCTGCTTTTGGTACAAGAACAGGATTTCATGCAAACATTCCTTGTTTTCCAAGTGATAATTTTGTACTCTGGTGTGTTCACAGTAAATATGAAATAATCTGTAGCAGCATAAACCTGAATGAAATAGGGTTTAATGACCTACCTTATAGTTGTGACAGTGGGGTGAAGTTGTGCATAGGTGGTTATGGCTGACCAGCTGATGGCCACTGGTTGCCTTAAAGTGACTTGTTGAGGTACCAAAGGCTTAAGTGCAGACAAGGCTTGTTCTTGTGTCTACAGGAGCTCAGGGTAGACCTGACTCCAGCAATAGCAACTTAACAAGCTTTCTCAGGCAGAAACAAGCTAAGAAAAAACTGGCAAGGGCCTCTATAATACTGTCATCTGACAGCTTCTGCCATAACTGTTTCCTCATCTACGTGTTTGTCTTCTGCAAACACAATCCACTGCCCTTTCTAACGCTATGAGATAGCTAAATTAATATGGCTAATTCTTAATCCACTATGATGTTTGTTAAGCAGTTGGTAGTTTGCACATCTGCAAAGAAGCCACCTTCTTTGAACAAAGTGAAGCAAATATCTTACCAGATAATAGCTCTTTGGGTATTGATTTAGATATAATTTGAAGTTCTAGAAGAGGAGCGAAGACTCCCTCGATGTTCCCAAACATAGAGGAAAGGCCCAAGCAGAACAGCATTATAAAAAACAGGATAGCCCAGGCCTGGGAGCCTGGCATGAAAATGATGGCTTGAGTGAAAGTGATGAAAGCCAAGCCAGTTCCCGATGCACTCTGCAGAATTCACAGATAAAAATATGCATTATAGTGGCGTTAATGTAGTTTCTTATGCATATAGAATTATAACACATTTCTGCCCTTCCCTGGAGTCAAGCGTGCTGATCAGCCTGTGAGGCTCTATGGCAGCCAGCAGTTGAGAAAACGGGTAGTGGAGAGTGTTTGTGGAGATTTAAATTTTAAATGGTCTACCAGAGATGCGCAGACAGTCATAGAGCAGAATCTTGGCTCTCACAGAGAGATAGATCTGGAGTAAAGCAGATCTGAGGGCTGTAATTGAAATAGCAGTTGTTTTGTTAATGCCACTTTAAAAATGAGATCTAAGTAAGGTTATGATTGCTACTCCAGCAGCAAGAGAGTTCTATTCTTTCTCATTAGGTGATAAGGCCTTGTAAGGGAGGAGTGCAAATGCGTGAGTAGTAAATGACAGTTACAGGACTGGATGGAATTACTGGAGCAAGTGAAATGAGGTTTGAGAAGTAAACAGAGAAAAAGCATCTGTGTTTGGTGATAGGAAAAATGGTTTAGGAGGGTTGGTTAAGAAGGAAGGGGAGAGAATCCTGATGTATTTTGGTAGTAGGAGGGAGTTTAGGGGGAAAAATTTAAAATATAGGTGAGAAGGTGAGATCCTGTGCAAAGAGAAGGAAAAATAAAAGGGAGGGGACAAGAGGGAATGGAAAGAAGGGTATAAGAAGACAGTGATGATACTTTCCTCCTGGTCATACATGTGATTGAAGGCAAAGAGTGAATATTTTAATAGATATTGATTTAGGAAACTCCCATTCAGCATTCTGTTTTCTATAATCTTTCAGCTAGATGTGGTTCCTCTGTTATGCTTATACCTGCAAAACAAAGTAGGACTGAATCTAGGGTCCGTAGTAGGCTCTAGGTAGGACCACCTTGGAAGATCAGTTTCGTGATGGTAACGTGTAATTTTTCATGCTGTACTAGAGAGCTTTGAGTTCAGACTGTCCTATAGCAGTGTTGCTATTTCAAATTGTGAAATAATGTATTCATTACAAGCAGAGTAAAGTACAAGTACTTAAAGGAAAATGCCAGTCCTCCTACATATTTTGTTTCAGGGTTACTTTGTTGAAAGCAATGATGGTACCTGATCAAGAAATTCTTGAAGGTCACAGCTTTTCAGTTTGAGTCCAGCAATTTTTTCTGGATATGTTGAATTGAGGAGGCTAACCCAGGCTGTGTAGTTATCTCGCATGATGCTTTCTTCCGGAAGATCAAATTCATCGATAATATTGATAATGTTCCTGCCAGAGAAGCCAACGTATCATTAGATTTAATGTTTGCAGATGATGTGGCTGGAAATGCTCTGCCATGTATTCAGATTTAGTAGGAAGTTGTATTTACTTTCTGTGCTGATATTTACAATATAAATGAAAATATTAAATGAGAACTTTTGTGTAAAATAGTTAGGAGAAAGTATTCAGACTACTTAATGTCTTCTCTTTCAGATACAAACTTTGAGTACTTTCTGCAGCTGCAGTCCCTAGAACTTTCATGTTTTGTTTTATCAGCTCTCCAGAATTTCCACCACTTGTGTTTAGTAATTCAGTGAATCTAGTGGAACAGGAAAAGGTATTGGTTTTTTTAACTACTTCTAATACTAGTCTGAGATTGAGATGTGATCCTTGGTGTGCTACTTGCTATGGATTGTTTTATTTGTCTTGCTTCTTACAGATGCTGCCCCGATCATTCTTGTCTCAATGCTGTAATGCTTTCTATTTTTGTATTACACTTCTCTATGCAGATGCTTTTCCTGTTTAGTGAAAATAAATTATCTAAATGCATGTTTTTCAAGTAACACATTGTCTGTTTAGGCATTGAAACTCCAGTGTAAAACTGGAAACACAAGTTTCTTACCTGTCCAAGCAGTCCCAGTAGCCTGTGGTTGCTTTAAACCCCAAAACAGAAAAGACGGGGATGGAAGCGTAGAGGGATGTCATGCTGTTCACAAGTGCTACTGTCACAGCATCCTTTTCACAGTCATTTCTAGAAATAGCATTCAAACAAATGAAGTAGCTAAAAAAAGGCAGTGTTTTAGCAGGGATTCCTCAGGTATTTCTGCAAACATTTAAATGGTTTAGATTTCTCTCCCCTCCCCTTCCTGTTAGGAAATCTATTTGGCCTTTTGGAGAGACAGCAGCTGTTAAGATCCTTTCGAAAAAATAAGATCCTCTATAAATAGTCTAAGGACAGAGTTTGAAAAATTCAGAAAATGGGTCAAAATTCGGCAGGTATTTAGGCAATTTATAAAGGTTGTAATTCTACTTACTTTGGTGAATTGTAGCTTGAGAATGCAATAAGCCCTCCAAAAGCCAAAGAGAGAGAGAAGAAAATCTGGGTAGCTGCATCAAGCCATATACTGGGATTTTTCAAAGTGTTCAGCTGAAATAATTGGAATAAATGCACTTATTAGGCTTAAATGAAAGTTTCTTTTTCTCTCCCATTTCTCATAGCTCATCTCTTATTTCATGTCTGAAATTGAGTTGTGTTGCCATCTAAATATGCTGAAAATGGGAATTAGTACAAAACATATCAGTAAAGCAGGTATTCCAGGTCTGTTTAAATGTATGTAGCAATTACAGAATCTGTTTCATTGTACACCATTTTACACCATCAGACAGAATTGTACATTCTGTCTGACGACCAAAATATGCTTCTAAATGCATTAGGAGCATAAGAGGGACAATCCATTACATTTTTCATCAGTTTATTACTTTTGCTACTCCATATACTGGGTAACTTACAATTTAAGAATATTATCTTCCTAAAACTGTATGCTATAGATACTAAACCTTCATTGTTTTAAGACAGTGATTCCATAGCATTCCAAATAATGAAAAGACTAAAAACCCAAGCAGACAAAAAGAGGATATTCATTAAAAAGAGCATTTTAGATTAAAAGTACTGTGAAAACAACGATAAAAAAGGATAAAAGAGAAATTGACAGAATGAATTTTGATATAAGGGCTCTACATGATAGAGGAAGCTAAATGAAAAAATCAATGATCGTTGGATTACAGAGGATAGCATAAATTTTAAATTGCTGCACCAGGGAATCTTACCACTAAATTCAGTCTAAAAGAAAAAGATTAAACATGAGTAGTGTGCAATATGTAAATGTGCTCAATAAGTACTAATTCACCACAGAAACTAAGAAGTAGCATGTTACATTCATGCCTTACCAGGTATGAATATTGTTCCATTATCAAGAAGGGAAAATACAAAACAGTGTTAGTTAAGAACAAGTGTTTTAGAAAACAGCCTGGCTCAGAAGTAATACTGGGGCTGTAGGGAGTTGTTTAACTTTGTTTAACAACAGCCTGAGTTAAGTCTGTATCCTAGTCATGCAGGGCAAATTGCGCGTTTGCTGTGTTGCGCCTATGTGCCTGTGCCATTGGTCCTAGGACGCGACTAGAACCATTTGTAGGAATGATGCTACTAGGAGCATTTGTAGAACGAGAGGTAAGTATACCAAAGAACCTTGATAGCATTCTGGGTTTCTCTGAAGCTGGCCTGAGCTTGGGAAGGAAGAATAATGGGTTCACCTCAGTGTGGATGTATGCAGTGAACGCCATTACTGCAGATGTTTTCTCCGCAAGCATGCCAGTGCTTTGACCACAGCAGAACTGGTATAATGTTTTGTAGGACATAGCATAGCAAGCAGATACGTGTAGCCATTATTGGCTAAATGCGTCAGCTTAGGCAAACCTTTTCTAGAGGTTTATTTTGAAAGATCATAACCAACCCCTCCTCCAGTGCCAGGGTGCGCACTGGTAGGACCTTGTGTAGAAGTAGATTGCTCTTGCAGTGCAGAAAGTCAGCATTTGGGTTGCCATGTGGCCTTCAGAGCTTGATTAAGTCACTTGTGAGTGCTGACAAGTCAATTGTCAGTGCTGATGCGACTGTTAAAAGTCTGGCTTTCTGACTGGGGACTTCGGCAAATGAGTCTGGAGATAGTTTAGTTTAAAGGTGCTAATCAACCCCCAAACCTGAAGAAATAGTGAACAGGCAAGCATGGTGTGGCAATGTCATTATCTGGTCTTAAGCAAATTATGAATCTAAATGGTACTTTATGTTTTCAATGTTATTGCATACAGATTTCATAAATGTGTCTTCAGATTAAAAAAAAATGTGCTGAAGCTAGAAAGATGTGGCTGAAGATATAAAGCCAGAATGTTAATGAATGAACGCAGCAGTAATGAGGAAACAAAGCATAATTGCTCCCCCCTGGACAGTGAGGTGTTTGGACACTTAAACACGTGAAGCACAGGCAGAAAGTTTCTTAAAACAGAATTATGAACTACTGGGATATCTGTGATGTGTGATTTTGGTGTAAAAACAGCTATTGATTTTTCTCATAAGCAAGTGACCAACAAGTAATACTGCCCTTAAAGACAGCAGTTCATTAAGGTAATGCTTTTGTTCTCCTCAATACCAGAAACAATGTAGACAGACCAGGTACCTTGAGAGGAGTTTTAAGTCTCCATTCACAGTAATACCTCAGGTGTAAAACTAAACTGCAAAATAGAGGAAAAAAATTGCAAATGGTCTCTGTGATAGAGGACCTGGAGCCTGTGCTGCCTTTATCGTGGCCATTCTCACTGCTCGATAAATAGCTGCAGAGCTCTGGGAGCAGGCATCAGTTGCTCAGCCACATTCATGGTATTGTTCATTGCCAGAGAATCCCCAAATATTTACAGTCTCTGAAGCAATTTTAGATGTGAAAGACTGGGGAAGGAGGCATTCGTGCTCTTGAGCTGACACAGATGTCCACAGAAGTTGAGATACATAAAGACCATTGCTGATGCTTGATATGATCCCTTTTCTGCTGCCTATGATTAATTTTTTTCCCCAAGGACTTTTCCAAAAGTCTCTGTTCCAGCTCCTCTGTTGCTGTATCTTTGTATAACTTCTGCTTTCCCTTAAAGTGCCTGTGAGTATAACTTCAGTATCTTTTCGTATTCTTGGCAGCTTCACTTTCCAGGTAGCCAAGGATTTAGAGAGGGTGAGTAAATCATCAGGCTTCTCCATCCCTGAAAGTCAAAGAAACAAAGTATTCATTACTCATTTAAAGTGTGAAAGTGTGTGGTGTGGTAAAAAACCGGCCATGTGTTTTTGCATGGAAATAAAACCACAGCCTACTCTACTTGTAATCCGTATGCATACAGCCGTTATTTGTGATATTAGTAAGACCTAAGGTGCAAACTTGGGAAGCAAATAAACAATTTTTAATAAAAAAAAATAAATTCAGTTCAGTTACTTTCTCTTACAGATTATCAAAAACAACAGTGAGGTATAGCAGTTGCCAGAGAGTGGATGTGACAGCTATTACAGAGAAACTACAGTTTCTGCTGCATTTCAAGTTGGAGAAGCTGGAAGAGATTGCCTCTGGCGAGTGGAGAATGTCAGCAGGGTTTATGTATGTTTTGTTTGGCTTCTTTTTAAAGCAGGCTGAAATAGGCAGTTATATTTTACATTGCTAAAACTTTACAAGCCTCCTGCAAAGACATGAAAAGAAGAAGAAACCAGCACACACTTTAAGGAATATGGTTTACAGTTCTGTTAGCTAATATGGTCTTGGTTGGCTAGGTAAATCTATGCAACAGCAATGCCCATAGCAGATATCACTTACCAGGCTGCTGCATCAGCTTTTCCATGTTTGTAGATAAGAACGGAGTTTCATCCCCATAACCATCTTCAGCTGACTCTTCAAGGATGTCTCCAGGATCTGTTTCCTCAAACCAGCTAATCATTAACTGCAGGTTGATTGCAGCTGGATTTTCATTTTGACTTCTGGCGCCAGTCTGCAGAACCATCTGGCTCTTCTTTTATGATGATCTGCTCCCCCTCGGCACTGCAATACCTTCAGGCTTTGTGCATACACACAAATCTACTTTTCGCATTAAGTTCACTGTGCAGTGATTAAGTCCTGAAGATGCCTGCCCTCTTCCAGAGAAACCCAACAGACAGGCTGAGAGCAAATATCAACAGGCCCAGCTCTGTTCTGGTTGTGTTGTCTAATCTGCTTTCTTCATCAAGACATTGCACCAAGCATTTATTGTCCTGTCTGGGCTCTACAAAAATGCAAGTGCATGCCCTGATCTTCTGTAAAGACCAAGCTCCTTTTGAGCTCTGACAGCATTCAGATGAGTCCCTGTGCCATTGGGCGTGCAGGGGGAGGGATAAAAGAGGTGTCTCATTTGAGCCCTCTCTTGCTGTTGTCCCTTTCCAGGCTGGCATGTAACATATCTCCATGCTTCTTGGATTATGTTTTCCTTAGTGCCTGTGTTCCTGTTGTAGGAAGGGAAAGGGAAATACCCAGTGCCTCTGTGAAGGGACCTGCAGAAGCAGAGGATGCTCTGAGACCATCTGTCAGTGGGTGCTGCTTTTCCTTCTCCACACTTGTTTTATGGAGGTTTTTAGGCAGAGTTTGAGGAGCCTGCAGTTGATAGCAATCACTTGGTGGGATAATTTGACTTTGCATTTGGGAAGGCTGCTAAGGACAACGTAAAGAGTTCCTTCTGAAATGGCCAGCTACAGAGGGATCTGGGACTCCTGTCCCTTTTTCAAGATGAGAAAAAAATGGGAGAGGGGTATTCTCCAGCAGTTCTGTCTTTTAGGGGCAGCTGCAGGGTGGGGGGGAAACTTCAGCTATGGTGAAAGAGGGATTGGAGAAAATGACTTTCAACCTTAAAAAAAAAACAACCAACAAACAAAAACTTTGCAGTGTAATTCCTCAGTGAATTATTTAAAGTTGTGTAGATTCTGTAGCATTAGCAGGGTAATCCCATCTTCATTATGTGTAAAAGAGAGGCGATTGTCTAGTGTATCAGTTTCACTTACACATTCAAGACTGAGGCGCCCTTAACAAACTCAATTTTCCAGTATTTTCTGAAATGTTTATTAATGTTCTTAATCTCAGAAAAAAGATCTTAGCTGAGCTCTTGTATAGAAGCATAGAATGTTTTGGGTTGGAAAGGACCTTAAGATCCTCTAGTTCCAGCCCCCCTGCCAGGGGCAGGGACACCTCACACTAAAACATGCCACCCAAGGCTCTGTCCAACCTGGCCTTGAGCACTGCCAGGGATGGAGCATTCACAGCTTCTCTGGGCAACCCATTCCAGTGCCTCACCACCCTCACAGTAAAGAACTTCTTCCTTATATCTAACCTGAACTTCCCTTGTTTAAACCCATTACCCCCTGTCCTGTTCCTACAGTCCCTGATTTAAGAGTTCCTTGTAGCCCCCCTAGGGACCTAGATCAGGAGTTGCTGGAAAGTGAATATACAATATGAGATCTGAGGGGGAGAAAAAGGAAAAACAGTACTTCTGATTACAGCAGCAATACTTACATTAGGGGTGAAGAGGTAAGCCAGACCATTAGTGGCTCCTGGTAGTGTGAGTCCACGAATAAGGAATATAGTTAGGACCAGATAAGGAAATATTGCTGTTACATAAATTGCCTAAAGTAAGAATGCAGACAGACAGTTACTGACAGTAACATTAATAAATCCTACCTAAGTTATTGCAATACACAGTCTTAATACTGTTAGATAACATAGCAACAGCTGAAGATTGCCATCTTTAAAAGAAGCAGAATGATATGCAGAACACATTTGTAACAAAATTGTTCTTAAAACTATGTGAGGGGAGACTCATAGGGCAGCAGCACTTGCAGTGGTAAAGAACTGTGATTTTGGACCACCTGCACCAATGTTATCACTTTGTTGGACAAGGAATACACCAAAATAGTTCTAGCACGCTAAATGAGGAAGGCGTTTGTTGGTGGTGAAACTCGGTATCTGGAGAGCAAGATTCAAAGTGGGGGGTGATGCATTTCTCTCTCCTTTCTGTACCTTTCCTGTGGTTTCAATTCCTCGAATGGTGCAGAGGTAGACAATTGCCCAGCAAGCTGCTAAGCACAGAATGAGCCACCACTGTAATGTGCCACTCTCAGTGACATCGGGTGTTATGTTCAAAGTTTTTCTGTACCAAAAATAATTGACTGATGTACTTCTGAAACATTCTTCATTGAACCCTGGAAAAAAATGTGGAAAGCAGAATATTTTAGAATTGGTAGTATTTTCCCCAGTCACCGTGTGGTTAGGAAGCAATACTTTATACTGGTAAAAGAGTGGCAGGATGGTCTCTTGCGGGCTGCCAAATTGAATGCGTAAGGCTTGAAATACTCCAGGAATTCCAGTAGACAAAGAGTTAGGGCACCTATCTTTGAAAAGCAGGAAAAGTGATCTGGGTCACATCTAAATTCTGGGAAAGCTTCTCCTCTCTGTCCCAGCCGAAAGGCTGACAGAGAGAAGTAATCATGACTGTGGTCATTGTGGCTGTATCAACTTTTCAAACAAAACTTGCTCTGATGAGATTGCAGGGTGGAGAATGAAGCAACTTGCAGCTATGTGATGTACTGATTTAGCCAAGTGATTTTCAAGTTACAAATCTATTTTTGAAAGCGTGGTTGCCACTGGAATGAAGCTGGTGATTCTCTTTCAGTGTATGAGGACACTAATGTACTCAAACTTGCTGGTGTCCTTTGCTCAGCTCTGAATTAAAAGAAATGGATGTGCACCTAGACATACACTATCCAGCACAATCCCAGCTGCCTCTGAATAATGCCATTTTAGGCGACCTTCAGCTAAGCCTGGTGCATGGAAACAGCTGCTGTCTGACTCACTTCGAAAGAAGCTACCTGAGGGAACATTGCAATCATGGAGAGGTGAGGGTTCTTCCTATCTTGGCCTTGGTATTGAAAAGTCTATCCTTAAAGGACTTCTTCAATGTTTTCTAAAAGGTGCTGTCATGGTCTAAGCCCAGCTGGCAAGTAAGTACCAGCCAAAACCAGGACAGATGCTTAACTAAAAATGCAGGGGGGTTGTATATCCAACTAGCTGATTAAAAAGTTGATCTCCAAAGCACATTTGGAAAGCATTTATTTAGCTCACTAGCTGGGACATCTGTATCCTGAGAAATTAAAGAATCCTCTTTCTTAATGGCCAAATGATTTTCTTTACTTCTGTAACAAAGATGGTGGATGTCTAATTGTCTTTTTACTCTGGAATATTCCTAAAGTCTCAAAAATAGTGTTAACTCCTGCTGTGTTTTGTCTTCTTAGCCTCTTACTCAGGTTATGTTTCTTGTTCTGCCCTGCAACTTGTTGTCTCTTGTGCTCTGGGTGAAAATAGCTGGAAAATAATTTTGAAGAACTGAGAGCAGTCTTCCTTATCCTGCTTAGGTACACTGTCTGTCTCTGGCCTTACTAAAGGTTTTGTAATGAGTAATGCGAATTTGATCTGAGCCTTAAAGATTCCCCCTTTGAGTAGTTCCTCTGCTACCTCAAAAACATTTTACTTAGTTGCTCCTTTTTTTTTTTTTTAACACTGTTATTACATTTCTTATTTTGAATTCAAGCAAAAGAGGTCATGGACTTCATGGCTTCTGTTATTCCTGTGAGGATGATGTATTTGAGTAGTCTGTGGACAACTGTTGTAGCTTTTTGAGCAGAAAAGAAACCAGATCTTGTGCACAACTCAGGGCCAAATCAAGTGTGGCATCTCTTCTCAAGGATTTCTCAGTTAGCTGCTCTAGGATGTTGTCTTGTTGTCTCAAGCAACCTACAGGCAGAAACTGAAGTTCTCTGGTAGGGCTGTATTTCTTGCTCTGGCAACTCACTTGGTCTTTCTCAGTACATCATGGCAAATGAGCTGAAAGGTTTCTGTAAGAGCGTGCAGTGAGTCAGAACGAATGAATCACCACTAAATGAAAACTCAGAAGTCTCATTTAAAGCAGTTACTGAAAGATGTAGTCATAAATCTGGTTTTTATATTAACTATCTCATGTGTCTTGATATGTAGTTTGTAATGGCAGACACGTGTCTTGATAAAGGACTATTTTTGCACAGTCAGGAAGCAGAGGATGCTCTTTCAGACTGGTATTTGTATCATAGCACAAGCATAAAAAATACACAAAGCTTCCCTTTTCTCCTTTCTAGTCCCCAGACTCTGATGTTTGTGATCCTCCTTTTCCTATTAGTGACTCTCAAAGTGGTAGTTACCTGTTCTGTTTTCATTTAGAGGACACATACTCCAAGGAAGAGGTTCCTGGAAGGAGTTTATGAGATACCACATCACCCATGTTAAAACTGTGTTGTAGTATAAGCTCACCAGAACTGACACCATCCACGAAGCAGCCCCTGCAGAAAGCACAACATCTCAGCTTAGAAAAGCTTTGGAAAAAAATATGAGTCACAGCACTTGCTCTCAGAAGCTCACCTTTCCTCATTTTGCAACATTTTCTGCTTCCCCCAGGAATTTTCACATGAAAGATGTGTATTTGTGTCCTCAGTAGTTAAACACTGGTGCAGTCCCCCAGCTCCAAGAGGGCTGGCAATCATAGAAGTGTAGAACAGTTAGGGTTGGAAAGGACCTGAAGATCATCTAGTTCCAACCCCCCTGCCATGGGCAGGGACGCTTCCCAGTAATCCATGCCACCCAAGGCTCTGTCCAACCTGGCCTTGAACACCAGCTTTCTACACATCAGTGCTGAGAGTACTTAACACTATCTGCTTCCTCTTGGGGACCAAGTGACAAGAGCTCAGACACACATGGCAGAATAAACCTCTGACCCCATCTCTCCTGGCTTTATCACTCCACCAACACCACCTCAGTGACTAAGGCAGACAAAGGCAGCTCCAAGTCTCACCTACTGAGCACAGCCAAGAGTTTAAGCCTGACTATCCCAGGCAGTGACTCCAGCAATACCCATTAAAGCTGGTCACTGAGGCCCCCCAACTCACGAGGATCTGCCCAGCACAGTCCAGCAGCTCAGCTCTGCAGGTACTGAGTCACAACACTTGAGTACCAACAGCACAGAGCAGGTAAGGCCCGGCGGAGCTCCGGAGGCACCGCACACGCATGTATTTATAAGATTAGGGTTGAAGTCTTTGCTGTAGTATATAATACATTGTTTTCTACAACACAGGACAACTTTAATAGCAGACACCAAAAGAGACTGAATTTTTTATAGCATGCTGTAGCAGCATGAGGGCACTCTTTCATCCCAAATCATGCACATGTGACCTAAACTTTTAACTAAATTGCTCCTACAATGAGGAAGGAAGAATAGCAACACCATAGCTTCTGCTTGCTTGTGTTTTTGTAAAGGAAGGAATGGACATGCCTAATTGTAAGAGATGGGTTTAGATGGAGACACTATCCTGCTGCTTGGTATTTCTTCCTCATTGCTCTTTGGCCCTTAGATAACTCCCCTTACCCACCCCTTCTCCTCTCACACACACACACAGGTATGGCAGTTGCTCCCAATCCCATTTTTAAGCACCTGCTGAAACCAAGGTATGATCTAGCAGTGCTGGCTGGAGCATGAGGGTTTCCTCTTGGACCCCACAGGCAGGAAGGTGCTCTCTCAAAGCCGGTACAGCTGATTGTTCAGCCCTCTAACCATGGCTGCTCCCATTCACTTTCTGCAGCCTAACAACGTGCTTGGGATACCAAATACACGGGTTTTTTTCCAGCATATATTAAATAAATAGAAAAAAATTGTTGGTACAGAACTGCTCATCAGTCTGATGCATACTGCTGTGTGGACCGTCACTCATGTTAATAATAGCTCTTCAGTTGCCCCATCGTGCCCATGTTTTGTGGTGGGGAACTTTCCTAGGTTGCTTCAGACTCTTCAGGAAGTGCCAGGATCCTGTTCCTGATCTGCGCTCTTTCTGTCCTGCAGTCCGACTATCCCTGGCTCCTGGGGGGGCTGTGAGGGAGGAGCAAGAAGCACTGTGGGCAGGCAGCTCTTATTTAAGCTCCAAGGTATGGTAGAAATAGGGCAGTGTTGGCCAGCGGAGCTTCGTGACTGCTTTGCTTCCCACAGCAAAGGTTGTGAGGTTTGCATTTAAGTCTCCTGTGTGCCTAGAGTAACATCTGATGGGAGTGATATAGAGTCATAGAATAGTTTGGGTGGGAAGGGACCTTTAAAGGTCAGTTTAGTTCAACCCCCCTGCAATGAGCAGGGACATCTGCAACTAGATCTGGTTGCTCAGAGCCCCATGCAACCTGGCCTTGAATGTTTCCAGGTATGGGGCACCTACCACCTCTCTGGGCAACCTATTATGGTTTCACTACCCTTACAGTAAAAACTTTCTTCTTATATCCTAACAAAGCATCAGGCATGAGTTTGCTGGGTGGGAGCTCAGCTGCAGTTCCTTCAGCTGGGACCCCAAGAGATATACCAACTCCTCCGAGGTAGGGTGAGATGGTGTTCCAGGCACTGATGCTGCCTTTCTTCAGGCACTGTCCTAGGGCCAGTTCAAGGTGCAACAGTGGGATTCCTTCGAAGAGAAGAGCGATGAAGTATGGGATCAGGAATGCCCCTGAAAATACAATAAAGTCCAATTAAGCCATGTGATAATCTTTATGACCCTTGTTCTTGCAGGATATGTTGGGAAGGAAATATAGCTAGGGATACCTGCCAAGTAACATCTGTTACTGGTAGTTTTATTGGTGAAGATTGAGGAGGAAGGACTAAGGGATGCTTAGTTCTGCAGGATGCTTCCCCTCAAGCACTGTGAGCATGAACCCTCTTTTCTCTGGGAAACAAAAGCAGAAGTCCTGCCTCAGCCCCCTTCCTATCGTTCTGCCTGTGCTCCTCATCACTTTGTCAATAAACCTCTGCCTTATTATACCATTTCCCCTACCCTCCAAATCTCATATCTGAGTCTGCCCATCTCTGCTCTGCCAGTTTTGGAAACCTTCTCCCCTCTCTCAGGCTGGCAGGGAGAGCATCGCCATTACCACCTGAGAGAGCAGAATGGAGCAGCTCAGCCTTCCACTCCAGCTCTGAGAGGGAGATAGGGGAATGAGCAAGGTTTCGGGTCTCTTCCTAGAATGATCCCTGTGTTTTGCAATCATGGACTATTTAGAAAGGCTGGACAGATAAATCTAATTGCTTGTACTAAGTACTGCAAAAACTTTGCTACCTGCTGCTAGGTGCTACAATAACTACGTAAAACACCCAGGGAAAGTGTGTTCTTTAATGGTTTTATTTCCCTTTATCAAGAAATACATAGGAACAAACATCAGCAAAGCTCTTCACAGTGAAGGACTGTTCTTAGTTTGCCAAAGGTGGAAAAAAATGTCTCTCCTTATGATCTGATTTGTTAAGATGCTTTTAACTGCTAAGAAGCAGATTTGAAAAAAGAGACTCACAGTTAATTCCTAGCACATTAAATCCTCAGTTTGCAGGTACCACCTCCACCGTAGTCCTCAGTGCTTGGAAAAAGCTCTGAAGTGGCTGTTACAACAAACGCACACCCTCAGGAGAGAGAGATTTACAGAGGAGTTAAGGAAAACAACTGTTTAAGTGTTTTACCACCTGATAAAATCTCCCCTGGAGCTACCTGCCCGAAGCTCCCATTGTAAATACTATGGAATTTGCAGGTCCTTCCCACAAGAACTGGGTAACTTCTCACCTTCCTCAGTCCTGCCATTGTCCTTCAAACCTGCTGCAATATCCCCTTCCACAGTACACCAGGGGTGCCCAGCCCAGCCCTCCTGACAGCCCTATGTCCTGGGCTGTCCAATGGGAAGAGTGGAATATCCATGAGCGTGCCCGGAGCACTCTGCTTGTTCTCCTGTCTGTGTGGCCAGCGCACCAGCTCCGAGCTGCGGCTGTCCACTGCAATCCCTGCCGTGCTGAGCTCTGGCTAGCAGGGCGCTCCATAAGGGACCGGCTATCTCCCGTATCATATCTCCCTGGAAATAACTGTGTAATAATTACTGCAAACTGCCCCCTGTTATCTCTCTCTCCTTTTCTGTTTGCTGGTTGGACCACTGACTGCAGGGCATGTTTAGATAATGTGCTGATAAAAGCCCGTTTACTTTGAGCTGGTTTGTATCTCCGGTCATTTTGAAAGCATGGCAAAGCATAATGTCAGGCTTGGGAAGTAAACACTGGCTTGCCATGAAAACAATATAAAAAGTATGCTATCTGCAAATGTGGAAATATGGCAGAAGATTGGGGTAAGAAGAAATAGGTCCTGGAGCTAATATTTCTCAAACCTAATTCAAATAAATGGCTTGTAGTGTAAAAATGCACTTTCGGTTGTTCATTCCTTTGCTTTGTAGTATTTTTAAGAAAAAAAGAAGGAGTCAGGAAAAGCACAGACAGTCTGTTCAAGCGCTTGAAGCTTACTTTTCCCCACAGTAAAACCCCCCTGCCTGTATCTGATACTAAAAAGGTATCAGATACCTCATAATGAGTAGGAACCCTCTAGCACTCCCCAGACCAAGCGAAAAACAAACAGTCCAAAATGTTCCAGAGCTAAAAAGTCATTTTGGAAAGAGATCCTGCACAAGGACACTGCAAAGCTGAGGGGCAACCCCTGTGCACATGAAAAGGCACTGAAAGTCTACAATAGCTTTTTCAAATCAGGCTACCAACTACAAATACTGCGTATGTTGATCAGCTGGTTTCCTTGACAAAAGAATCCCAAGTGACAAGGAGCTCCAGCATGTAGCACCACTGGTATTGTTGCTAACTCAGAAAAGCCATTAGAGCAGAGACAGCTCTGCAGTCATGGGGGTAGAAAATGCCCGGTGTGCTCTGTCTACTCAGAGACTTTTTAAAACCTGATCCCTTGGTTGTGGTGTATCATAGAATCGTAGAATTGTATCATAGAATCGTAGAATTGAATTAATAAGAAGGGGCCTTAAAGATTATCCCATTCCAACCCCCCTGCTGTAGGCAGGGTCATCTTCCACTAGACCAGATTGCTCAAAGCCCCATCCAGCCTGGCATATGCACAGGCAGAGCAGGTCAGAAAAGCAACTGCTCAGGCATATTCACCCCTCTGCTTGCAAAATGACACTTGAAGGGCACAATCTTTATCACCCTACACGTAGCCATCTGGAAGAAAAGTGCAGAAACTGCTAGGCAGCCTGTTGAGAGCTGCTGATGCACTGAAGGGCAGTGACCAGGAGGTTAGGAATGGAGCGCAGTCTAAAGCTAAACAATGGCAACCACAGAGTGAAACAGCCAAATTGGTTCTATCACATCTTACAAAGAGAGAGCAATAGACCTGACTAGTGGAAATGTAAAGCAGTTTGATGTACCAGCCAGGTGACCTCCTCTTCAAGGAGTACCAAGAACAGCAGAAATTGATAAGCATCAGTGAGAAGCAGATGTGAAAACCTGGGGGTACCAATAGAGACTTGTTAAATGCTGGAGAACAGCTTAGAGGAACTGACTCATGTTCAATATTGCATCTTACTAGTGCCTGCAGATCAGGTAGCAGAATACTTTATGTTTTACCTACAAGAAATTGTAATAGCTGATAACTACTTGTACAGATACAGAGAAAAAGCTATCAGCTATTGAAAAGGGATTATTAGACCTGTCCCACTTTCTCCATAGGAGTTCAGCTAAGCAGGATAGTAGCCAACACAGCAACAAATCACATCAAGGCGTCAAGTAGGGAAAAAAGCAGCCGCTTAATCGTATTCAACCCTCTCTCTGGAAAACAATATGTCATGATCTTTGTTATGTCTTCTGCACATGCCTTAATTCAGATGAAAAGTATGAGCTACTGCAAATGTCATACTTGTGGAGCATATTTATGATGGCACTGATTTTGACTTACAGGCCACACTGCATGTCTTCTTAGACTCTGCAACTTTGCAGGGTTGAGTTTCCCATGTAAATACCTGTATCTCCTGGAGCAATATTGAAAGAGCTAAAGCCATGCCCAGAAAATCAAGGTGGCAATAGCCACTTCAAAAGAAGGGGGCTAACTCCTGTAGATCAAGTTATAAAACGACCTCGGTGCACTCCCCTGTGAAATACTCATGAACTGAGGGATGCAGGAGAGCAGCAGTCGCATGCAAGCATGCACCACTCTGAACTGAAAAAGGCAACCAAATGCAAGCTCTTTTGTTCCCAACATCCTTCTTTTATTTATTTTTACAGTATCTTCCTGGCGTACCTGTTGTTCCTCTGAGATTTTATTTTCCTTCTGAGGACACAGTGAGCCAGGGAACTGCGTTTTGCAGTCAGTGGTAGCTCAAATCCTAGCAAAAGGTCAGGTAGGCCATATGTTACTAAAGTCTGCTGATCGTTGCCCTAGAAGTAAACAGTTCTCCCTTTTGAGCTGTACTTCAGTGTTGATTGTATTTATTTTCCTAGAAAGAAACTGTATTTTATATTAAAGGTATTTTCCAGTCATCCTGCAGGCTCAGGCACTATGCACATTTGTAATACCCCTGGATTAGGCAAGCATATATATATCCTAGCTATAATCAAAAGTTAAACACTGCAGTAAGTTCCAGCTACATCTGGGTTGTTCAGGTTTTTAGGTATACTCAGATGACCATATGTGTACACATATAACTATATGGCTTGTTCGAGTCTCAGTTTTAAGTGTCAAACTATATACTGGGCCATTTAGAGACGACTTCTTGATCCCAATTGCCTGGGAACCTTTGTGTTTGCCTCCACTTACTGTGGCAAACAACCTTCATATCCATTAGTCATGAAAAGTAAATAACTTAACTCAGGCAATAAATCCAAATAATCAGTAACAACAGAGGGTGATAAATGTCAGCAAAACTGGTATTATAGTTAGATCAGAGTTACTGAGTAACAATAATGTGCAATGAATAAGGTCCAGAGGTCTGCTGAGAATAGCTGACATGAGACAAATATACAAGCACTCATTTTTATCTCTTGTTTTTAAAAAGATCTAGAAATGAGGTGAAGTGCACTGCCTAACTCTTAAACACTTGGAAACCTCCGGAATCAGCTGTGAAACAATGAGCTGTACCCAGAAACCATTCAACCTGAGAGCATATCTAAGCTATATCCATACCAGCTGCACTTGTGGCTGTGGCTGCAGGCATAGAGTCATTGCACTTCCCAGGGCTCCTACTTAACCAGATGCTGCTGGTCTGTTCCATGCTCACATCTTCAGATGCACACAAGCAAGATTTATACTCCAGTACTATTTTATACTCCATAAATCTATTGGGCTTTTGCATCTGAGTTGCTTGCTTTCAAAAATGCAACCACAAAATCACATCACTGTCTTAAATTAGCAGAAATAAAATGCAGCTACATTATATACCGGTGTAAACCCAACAGCTCTGTCTTCTTGGTGGTCTTCATGACTCACTCAAACTTCTCCAGTGCTGGCTTCTAGGATAATTATTCACAACCCTGCAGCACTTTGTTATAGTCCATCCTGCTTTGAGCTCTCTGAGCCCTTTTTTAAACCCAGTGACCAAACATTGCCCGTACATCCACACATTGACCTTTACTCACCAGTCTCATGCTACAGTCTGTAGTGACGCAAAGTACCTATATACCATTACTGAGTCTGCTACCTATTTTAAACTGATTTTTCAAAGGCAAAATTACTATTCATGGAGCAAAGGAATGATTCAGCCTTTGTCCCTGCATCATTTTCTTATTTTTATTGTCTTTAAACCTGCTCTAAACCCTGCTCTTTTTGTCCCTAGCAGCTCCTGTGGGTTATATCAGTGCTCAGAAGCTGGATCCACAAGCAAACAGACTTTCTGAGCACTGTGCAGTCCATACAGACGGGTCACTCTGGGTATCCTTGCACTCAGACTCACACTTCTGCAGTGGTAGAGGTCTGTAGGGCAGTGATGGGATGTAGGAGGGGAAGAATGGAGGGAAGAGAGCAAACCTCCATAGGAGGCAAGTGTTGCTGATCTTATGAAGTGAGGCTGGGATCTGAAGAGGTTGAAAAACAGTTGGCCACAGGTAGACCTTGCCTCCAGCATGGAGAAGCAGCCTTTGGTGCTTCATGGGAAGGTATGAGAGCCTCCTTATGGTCCGTAGAACAATATTTCATCTTAATCCATAACAGCAAAACCCTGAAGCGCAAAATTTATGCAGCCACATGCAGCTGGTGGCCCCAGAAGCAGCTCCGTGTAATGAGGGGTGTGGAGGAGCTGCATCTTGCTATGGTCCCACCTGTGAGTTTGAAACCTTCCACTGAATGTTTGGTGTTAATTGCTACATTACAGAAATATCACATTATGTACATTTTGTTCTGTTGGTTGTTAATACTGAATGCTTGTTCCCTTGCTACAAGAGAGAAAGGCTACTTGAGATGCTGTGGGGTATTTGTCTGACCTACAGCTCCTGCTCCAGACCGTCGCCCTTGCAGGTCCCATGCCATATCTGCTATGGGGATGTTTACCAAAAAGTGTTTATCATGTCTCATTAATGCATGTATCATTAACTGAAGTGACAGACTTTTTCCAGCCATTTCCATGGGCAAGCACACAGAAAAAGAATGCTTGCACCTATGGCATTCTCACCGCCCAGTTATGTCACTCCTCTGAGAGGGTTTCACTGGCTTCACATCTAAATAAATAGTGGAAAATCTTAAGTCTCTGGGGAGGAATCTAACCCACTGCTTCTTCTCTTTTCTTATTTGTAATCTGTCTAATTGTAGCACCCAGCTGTTACATGTTCAATGTTAAACAGCTCCTTCCCACCAAGATAATTTCGATTTGTTTGTTTATGGACTATGATCAACATAGTCTTTCATTTCTAATTTCATGAGCTAAATAGACTGGATTCTTGAGTCATTCCTTGTCCCATAAGTTTTCTGGACCTTGAATAGTTGTTGGGGCTTTTCTGCATTTTGTCTGATTTTTCAAGTTGACTTTGAAAGGTGGACTTTCTGAAGAAGTCAGAAGTTCAGAAGTTTCTTAGTACTGGTAGTAATATCTACACCTACTTCCTAATGCTCTGCTTATATCTGTTAAGATTCTTTTTGCTGATACAACCTTCTATATCTTGTTCGTTCAGCTACTTATGAGAGTCCCTAGGTGGGTACTTCTTTCTGAAGCACCTCTTCCATTTAAAGGCAGAATCCATTTGTTGCTCCTTGGCTGATTCAAATATGCATAGCTCATCAAGTAACACAGATACCTTGGTATAACAAGCTTGGATTTAATAGTTTTCTTCTGTCATGTGGCAGTTTCTCCAGGTTTGAATTTTCTGCTTCTCCACTTATTTGAAAGATAGAGACTAATACTGGGCTGAAACAGTTTACTATCTCACTCTGCTTTAGCCATCTTACCATGACAGATCTTAAAAGCTACTGTGAATGGCGAATTATCAAGTACTCTTTTCTGTTCCGCTTATATTTACTAAATTGGCTGCTTCTAAAGCAATCCTTTGTGGGAATGGTGCCCTGCGACAGGCTTGGGCAGCTGCCTGTACCACCTGGCAGGCTTCTGATGGGGTTCTTCCAGTTCTTATCATTTATCAATGATGAATGACTCCCAGGAATCAGAGTACAATTTAGATTTGTGCAGGGGAAGTTCCAGATGATGAGGTAACTCCTGAGAGCATCAGAGAAGGAAAGGGAACAACTCACTCCCTTCCCAAAGGAAAGTGCAGCGACCATTTGTCTGGCGGCCAGTTCACTCAGGCCTCGTAGAATCATAGAATAGTCAGAGCTGGAAAAGACCTTAAGATCATCTAATTCCAAACCCCCCTGCCATGGGAAGGGACACCTGCCACTAAAACATGTCACTCAATATGCAGTCCTTAGTCTTCTTTTTCCCATGCTATTCAAATCCTGCTTGTTAGAAGGATCACATTTTGTCATTTTTCGTATTTCTAATGCACTCATTTCTTCAGTGTCTGAGTGCTTCCCAAACATGACTTCATGTATCCTTCCAGCACGCCACTGTGTGAGGAAAGACGGATTATCCCCACACTTTAAAGATGGGAAATTGAGCACAGAGAAGTTAATGTCAAATGCATCTATTCATTTGAGGTGCTCAGTATGAGATGCTTAGAACCTGATTTCTCAAGAGTAATTAACTTTCTATAGCACTTAATACAGTCAGAGCACTGCTCCCATTGACTTCAGCTGGAGGCCTTCCCAGGACTTCTTGCTTTTCCTTAAGGTAACGAACTGCAGGGTCAGATTCCTGCTCCTATCAGGACTGTAGCAGCAATGTAAGAACTCCAGTGTTGGTTTTGCTGACAGTTAGTGTCAGTCTGGTCTTACTTCCTAAACAAACACATAATTTTAAGGTCCCTTCAATCCCAAACTATTCTATGATTCTATGATTCCATGATTTTATGATTCTATGATGTTAAAATGAAATATACTTCTACAGAAAAAGCCAGTCTGACTGGTGCAAAATATGAGAATTAGATACTTATCGATAAGTTATTAGGTAGTTATTGAATCATCGGTGCAAATATCTAGCTTCCATACCCATTGTAAGTTAGTGCAGTTATGTAAGAATTGTAATTTAATAGTCCAACAAAATCCCATGTCAGTCTTACCGCCTCCATGTATCTGACACAAGTATGGAAATCGCCACACATTCCCCAAACCGACGGCAAATCCAATACAGCTTAAGATATACTGGAACTTGTTATCCCACTTGGGTCTGCTATCTTCTTCAGGGATTTCAGGTGGCACTGACAAATCTTTCAACATTTTAATGCAATATCCTTGGCTCTTTAGCTCTTTTCCCTATAAATTGGAAGATGCTTCAAAACCTGTCTCTCCAACAGATTGTATGTGGGGTGACTGGAGGATCCTGGAAACAGAGGTGGAGCTTTCTTTTTATGTAATACAAAGGAACGTGTCATTGCCAAAGCTGCAGTTTAAAGACAAAACCAGGAATTACAATTATTGAGAGAGTTACCACTCTTTGACTTTATTGCAACTCCTTCTATAGTTAGAGGACTTGGGAATATGCCGTTAATGGGTAACATGGGATCAAAAAGGTTTTCGTTTTCTGTTCTCCTTCTGTTCTCAGATGCTTTCAGGGAAGTGTGACACTGAATGTGATTAAAGAGAAACCTTTACAGCAGACTTATTTAAAGTGTAAAACACTTGGGAAAACCTGTGAATAAAGTCTTGCCATTTCCTTTCATATGTTAATGGGGTAAATGAATGAAGACATCTTTTACAAGTGCAAGAAGTAAATAAATAAAAAAGGCAAGAAACAGTAGAATATGTATGTTTAGACATTAGAATGTGGTCCACTTTCACCATAGCTGCCAGAAGTTAATCACTTCCCAGCTGTCAGTGAATCCCAAGTGACTATTTTAATTGTTCATTAAATAGTTACTGATGAATGCAAAAGCTGAATGCTTTCCTTCAACTGAAAATCTGTGAGAATGTTAGTCTGTTGTCTTTCAGTTATACTAGGGTTTTGCTATTTTGCACACCAAATCAATTCACTCCACACTAAACACGTCAACCAGTTAGATTGCTTGCTTCAGTAAATCAACACTTTATGCCTGGATTCCCCTTTTCAGACTGGGAAGGGTACCTAAGTGAAGGTGGATTTCTTTTTCCCCGAATGCTTAGAGAGATATAAAAGCACTGCTCTGCAGCTAAGCATGTGAATATAATCAGGTTGCAGACTCATCCAACCAGAAGCCAGGTTCACATCTAGGCTACACAAGTCTCCCCAGGCAAGCACAAGGGTCTGAATGGCCTTTGGGTACCCTTGGGACCTGCCTGCTGATTGTGATGGGGATCAGCATGTTGGCATGCATACAGAGTATGTGATGGTATATTGAAAATGTGGGATCTGAGCATGACGTGAATGGTATGGAATAAGCGGTGGATTGTCATAAGTTCAGCAGTAGCAGTCATTTTTTCTCCTTCTTGGTAGCTGGTGCAGCACTGTGTTTTTGATTTTGGGCCTGGGAGCGGCGCTGATAACACCAGTGTTTATAGTTACTGCTTGGCGATGTTTTGGTTTGACCAAGGACTTTCTGAGCCTCATGCTATGCCAGGGAGGAGGGGGAGCCGGGAGGAAGCAGAGACAGGACACCTGACCCAAACTGACCCAAGAGGTTATTCCATACCACAGCACGTCATGTCCAGGATGAGAAACCGGAGGTCAGAGACCCAGAAGGGTGTGGTGGTGGACTGGGGGTGCACAGCATGGTCATGTTTTTGGTATTGGGGGGTGCACTGTTGGGGGGTGCACTGGCTGGGTCGGGCTTGGTGAGCAGTTGTATTCTCTTGCCTTGTATTTCTCTTGTATTATTATTGATGGTAGCAGCAGTGATTTGTGTTATACTTTAGTTACTAAGCTGTTCTTATCTCAACAAGTTCACATGCTTGCAGCTCTGCAGACATCCATAGATCGAATAACTCAACTCCCTAGTCCTTTATCAGGGTGCCTCATAGAGCATGTATGAGTTGGTGTGTGTGGCATGGTTTGGCAGCACTTGCACAGCATCACTGCTGCCAGGGCACCCATCACCATCACCCCTGCTGCTGCTGTACTTCAGATCAAGAAATGCCTTGTGCTGTGCTGGGTCCATTCTAGCAACACACTGAATCCCTTACCTGCCACGTGCGCTGACCACTTCACACTTGGTTGTACTCACTCTGGGTGGCTGAGCTTCTTCTCAGCAGGAAAACCTAATAAAAAATTCTTTTCCATTACAGAATAACATCTTTAAATAGTTAAAATAATTACTCACACTCAAATAATAATAAAAATATGGAATGCAAATGGATTTAATGATTCAAATTTGCATACAATGCCTGGTACTTTACTCTCTATTTAGAGCAGACACACTACTCTAAAGATAACAGTCTAGACCAGTTAGACCCTAAATATCCCTATTTCTTCTAAGAGAGTATTTTGATCCTAAGGGAATGTCAGGATGTAAACTGGATCAATTCTTATCTTAGAGAGCAGGTATAGGAAGAGGTGCAAAGCGATACAAGTGTGTTGCTTATGCACCCTGACAGCTGGATGATATCCAGAGGGGACATTTACACTGACTGCTACTAACGTTGAGCCTGGGTGCTTTACACAGTGCCCCTTTCTCTCTCCAGTGACCACATAAGGGATGGGTCTTCTGACTGAGCTCCTCTGGGTCACATGGAAGTTTAAAGCTTGAAATAGTTGTAAAGTAGGTGTGTGTATCCATGCCTGTGTGTATGTGAGCTAGAGCTACTCACTTTCACAATCCTGGGGTGGATGAAAACAAGAAGCTTTGCACCCAAGCTTGGGTGCCTTGAATACCTCTCCCATCCGCATGGACCTCCCAGGCAAGGGATGTACCCCTTGCTCATGGGTGCCAGAGAAACAGACTGCCATTTCCTGGACTACTGCTGCCCCATTAGTGATAGGACAAGGGGTAACGGGTTCAAACTTAAACAGGGGAAGTTTAGATCGGATATGAGGAAGAAATTCTTTACTGTAAGGGTGGTGAGGCACTGGAATGGGTTGCCCAGGGAAGTTGTGAATGCTCCATCCTGGTGGTGTTCAAGGCCAGACTGGACAGAGCTTTGGGTGGCACGGTTTAGTGGGAGGTGTCCCTGCCCCTGGCAGGGGGGTTGGAACTAGATGATCTTAAGGTCCTTTCCAACCCTAACTATTCTATGATTCTGTGATTATCTCTTCTGTCATCAGCAAAAACAGTGCTATCTGCTGGGAACTCTGAAGTAATAGGCAATTAATAAAATATCTAGAATTGTAAATGAATCAAGCTGTCATTCTCATAATTACAAATGTTTTTATTAAATATTCTAAACTTCTGCATGAGAGAAATAACATTGGTGGCTTTGTGCAACGCAGTGGCATGTAAAGTAAAAACTTTACAAAAGGAGTTAGTATTAAGTTGCCCTACATGTTGTCCACCCAGCCGAAATGACTGCACATGGAAGAGTCACTTATGATATGCTGAGTGCAGTGCATCCCCAAACAGAACTGCAAGCCAGTTTCAAACAAGCTGTCTTCAAAAGCAAAAAGAAGACAAATGATTTGGCCTGATGCCCCTGTCACCTGCCAATGTTGCTGCTTTGCTGCCAGAATCCAAGCCATTTACTCTTCACAGTGTGTTGAATTGGTAAGTAGAGAAATGTTCACCTGGAAACAACACATTATTATCATCTTACGAAAATAAAATGAACTCTGGATTCTTTAAAAAAATATTTTTACTTTTCTCACTGCCAAAGAATTCTTCTACATTTTTTTTAATGATTTTATGCTGTGTACTTTAGGTTTCCATTAACAGAAGCCTCAGATGTGGAGGTCATAAGGCTTGTACGATCATTCTTTTTCTGACAGCAATTTCTGATGGCTTTGTAGATGGCAAAACAAGGGATGGACAAACTGGGCACTCCAGCAAGGATTACAATAATCGCATATACCCAACTGGGATATTCAACCTTCTGTGTTTTGGGGAACTCCTCCTGGAAGAGCAAACAATAGAGTTATAGAAAGTCATGAGGAGCAAATACCTGGTAACATGTACACATTCAGTAATTCAACAGATCAAAGATGGAATCAGAGCAGTAGTTAGCCACAGTGACACAATAACTTGCCAATTCCACATCAGTTTCTACGTCAGTCTCACCTGGTTTGGACTTATTTTTACTTCAAGCTATGGAAAAAAAGATGGTGTGAAAGGTGTAAGAGCCGGGAAGGGAGATTCCTCCAGGCACGCTTCTTGGGCACAAAGCAGTGTGGGGCTGGGGGGGTGTGTGTGTGCTGATAGGCCACCAGGGCTTGGTGGCCAAACAGCCTTTGTGTGGGAAGGCTGAAATCAAAGGGTGCAGGAAGGCTGCAACTTTATTAAGAAGGAAGTGAGGTTGCCAAGGAAGAGAGAAGAAAGCAGTCCCATTTCCTCATCTTTCACTCCCTTTCTGTCTCTGTCTTGTGGAAAGAAAAATTCATCTTTACAAAGTAAGTGTGCTGCATGACTGTTCCTGCTTTAAGGCTGGTGACTGGTACAAGGCCAGAGAACAAAAAGCAGAGCTAGACAGGCAGGGAAGTGATGGGGTGATGAAGAAAATGATGGGACCCACATTTTTTCTAATATGCCCTTCTCTGTGTGACATACAGCCTTTTATTCTGCAAGGAGAGGAAAGGCACACTGGCTAACCTATTGCTGCAATTAGAATTTAAATTTTATAAAAAAAATAAAAGGGTGAGGAAAATATAAACCTGCATATTAATACTAATTCATATTTATCTCTTTTGTTGGTGATGAATAACCAGTACCACTGCCACTCTGTGAATTTAAATGCACCCAGAAACAGGTACAATATCAAAATGGTCTCGCAGCTTTGGGCCTTTGTTAACATAGAAAGTCTGTGACATTTCCGACTCTTCTATAACCCCTAATCAGGAACTGACACCTGTTTCAGTCTTGCATGACAACTGGGTTAATGTTTTGGTTTTGTCCCCTCTGGAAAGGTTACTGCGTGTCACTAGATACCAGCTGCAGGCATTGCAATTGAATTTAGGTCTTATTTTTCTAAGGATTACCTTTTTTTACTACTTTATGCCTTGTAATAAGTCTTTTACTGGAAAACTGTTTCAGATGGAAGATGAGTATAACTGACTGTGACTCTTAGATTAAAGAAGAATAGAGAGAATAATTGTACATAATTTTTTTGGTGTTATGAACTTACGTAGCTAGGGTCCCAAACACTGTAGAGCAGCTCTTCATTGACTTTCACCACAAAATAAAAGAGGAAGATAGCTAACATAATGAGAGGACTGATAACTCTCCAGGTAGCCTGCCAGAAAATATTGGGCTTGTGTCCAACCATGAACTCAATATCCTTGTTAAACCTAGAAACAAAAACAGGAAGTTCAGGACACTAAAAACTGATCAGGATCAAAGTGTGCCTGCTCATAAACAGGGAACTCCAAACTACCCCTTGCTGGGATTCTCTGGACTTCGCAATGTCAGTGTGAAATGAGGACTGATAACAACATCAGAAGTTAGACCTAAGTAGTTCAAATTAAGGTAGAAATTGTTGCAAGTCAGCCAAATTGGTTTTGGAAGTGTACTTTATTCAAGTAGTCAGTGGAGCCCATGCAAAATAGTTTCAACACAAAACAGACAATGCAAATGGGCTCATTGCAGAATTGGTTCATAATCTTTTGGTAAGCATCTCAGAGTTGTGAGAGATACTGCCTTCATCAGTACTGAACCAATTTGTGACCTTTAAGTATGATACAGCACCATGTGCATGCACTTGCTAATGCTTAATATTGTCTTGCAATATTTTAGGGATGTGTTTATTTTAGCTGGTCGTTATAGAGCATTATCTGTTATAATGTATTAATAAGGTGGAAGGCTTTCATGTGCAAATAAAAATCCCTACTGCACTCTTCACGAGCATTTTTTCTTTTTGTTGAGAACTATTTTGGAAACCTAAATCAAATAAACAATGCTGAACTACAGCTGCATGATCTCATTAATTTCTGTGACAGAATGCTGCATTGAGATGTAGCAAGATTGCCGTTATATAGCTAATCAAGTTATGCGCCAGTTTCTAGTAACATTTAACTCATATTTCATACCTGTCTATTCCATAAATGTAGACGACTGAAAACATCTCAAAAAATGCAATGATTAGCAGGGGAATAGAGCCAGCAAAACTGTCAAAGAGAGCTAGCCAGTAATTACCAGACTCCAGCACAAAAATAAAAGCTACCAAATAAGCACCCAAACAAATGAAACCTGTGAAAGAAACAAAAGAGCGCGCTTAGATAAGGACAGCAAAATAAAAAAGTAAGATATTTTTGCAATAGCTAGAAAGCTTTATAAGTAACTTCTAATTCAATTGCAGCCTGAATGTAACCCCCTTAATTTTTAATGGGACTCTGAGGAGGCCTGCTTCTATGCAAGTAAAATGACAAAACTCCCCTAGCATTGCTCAGGCGGGAGATGCTGCAAATAAAATGGGAGAAGGATGAGGAGACAGAGTAGGTCCTCTTCCTCCTAGTTGGTTGAGCAATGTTGTCCTAGGAGAAATCCTGCCTGGGTGAAACAGTCAGATCCTCCAGCTTCCCAATGGAGGAGATGGTAATCATCATGAGCAGGCTGATGGGGAAGCCACAGCATAAGCAGCTCTCTGCAGGCTCTGAAGGAACCTCACAGGATCTGCCCCACTGAAGGACACGAGAAAACCTTCAGTTGGTAATCTAGTCTAGGTTATCTATGTCTTAGGACCATGCCAGATCAGAAAACAGATGGGTGTGGGTTGATTTTTCAGCACACAAGCTATTCCCTGGAGTGGTCATAGAATCATAGAATAGTTAGGGTTGGAAAAGACCTCAAGATCAACCAGTTCTAACCCCCCTGCCATGGGCAGGGACACCTCGCACTAAATCATGTCACCCAAGGTTCACTTGTCTCCAAAAAGAAACACTCACAGTTAGAAAGCTCCTTAGGCACTTTTGGGGTTATAATCTTGAGATCTTGTAAAGGTACAATCACACCTTCAATGTTTCCAAACATAGATGACAAACCCAAGCAGAAGAGCATAATGAAGAAGAGAATGGACCACAAAGGTGAGACAGGCATTCTGGTGATGGCTTCAGTGAAGACAATAAAGGCTAGGCCAGTTCCTTCAGCTCCCTGTGGAAGGTTTCAGAAGCTCCAAGATTAGGCTCATTAACAACACACAGCACTGAAATTTACATTGATATTCACCAGACTTGGTGTATGCTACACCACACCACAGTACTTATGCTTTTGTTTTCACAAAGACATCCTGATGCAGCAGTATGTTTTCTGTAATTATAATACAAATTCTATTTCACAAAATTTTATGGACACCTATTTTCATCTGTAATTCATCAACTTTTCATCCAAAAAACCCTGTGCAATCATTTGATTCTTCTTGCGGCTTTTTAAGACCCAGTGTCCAGGTCCATTCTTTCTGTGTTGTGACACACTTGTACTGACTGGGACAGGGCTTGCTCCATCTGCTTACTTGCTCTGGGAGTCTCTTCTCTGGTCATCCTGTCCCACCACAGCTGCAACCAGCTAGTTCTAGAGAAATACCTGCTGCTATTTGACCAGCCTAGAACACTTGTGGTTTTGGTTGCTTGTCTGACAGGTTGCCAGTACTTTTCAGAGGAATTAAACAGTTTATATCTTCAAGAGAAAAATGTGGTAAACAGAAGTAATCCTTTAGTCCAAGAGTATTCCAAGCCAATTGCAATCAATCAATGGAAATATATATAAAACAACAACCTCAGAAGAAAAAGCATTAGGCAATTAAAAAGTTGCTGTGTTCCTACTAAATTTATGGTATTGATATGAGTGAGGGTGTTAAACTTACATCACTCAAGAAATTTTTTATATCACAGGTTTCAAACTTCAGGCTTGCAAAAGTCATTGGATCCGTCATGTTACATAGCTGCTGCATTTGTTCGAAGTTATCTTGGGTTACGTTACCTTCTGGCAAATCAAATGCATTCATCAGAGTAAGAATATTTCTGAAAAAGCAAAATACAAGTAATCTGAAATTATTTATTTGTGAGCATTGTCAGGATTCATTTTCGTCATCAAGCAAGTTATTAAGAGCATGATGTCAAGATCAGACTTTGAAACTGGGGAGTCCAGTGGTTGCATGTGCAATTCTTTCTTTCTTCATCCAAGATGAGCCTGATAGTGTCTTTCATGGGGCAGATGACAGCTAAATGGATGGACGCTCTAGGGACCTGTGCAGAAGTTAGGTGACCACCTTTGCACTGCAGGCAAGACACCAGCTACCAGATTGGGCAGGTTCTTGGAATGTGTAAGTTGTCCACAGGTATATATCATGCACTTTTACAGCTGACTGTAAAGTAGGAATGGAATATGGGAATACAGGAATGGGAATGACAAAAATGGGAATACAGGAAGAATTTGACTGGAACCAACAAGGTCTGGCAGCCCCAGTTAGAAGGATATCTGAATTGCTCTGGTAAAATTAGGTACCTCTGATGAGACCTAAGCATTTAAGCTCTTTGGAAGGCAACCTAAATATAGAGCTAACACAGGGGCCAGGGAATATTGAATTCATGGCAGCTCAGCAAACCTCAATTATTGTGAATTCAGCATTGGGTTTGTGGGTTTTGGGTTTGTTTTTTTTTTGCAAAACTTCTGGACAATTTTCCAGTGATTGGTTGAGCTCCATCTAATAAATTACAATAGAAATAATGTAATGAATTAATTTGGGTAATTTCAAAGGGAATACGCAGAGCCACTAGCAGTACCTGAGATGCCTACACTGTCATTCAGCTGTGGCTGGGACTTTGCAGGACTATCAGAACCGCCTAGACATGGATAGCTCTCATAAAATGGGCAGTGTTTCAGTGTCTCATTGCAGGTGCTCTCCAAAGCAGAACCACAAAATTTGGTCAAGAATATCAGGAGACCTTTGAGGGTTTGACATCAGCCTTAGTAGGTATAGCAGCAGCGGCCTAATATCTATTTCACGTTTTCTTAAGTATGTGATGTAAAACTCATTTTTTCGCAGAACTAGTTTTGTTGAAACTTTTGCCCTGTGTAGTTAAACAAATACATTTCTTCAGGACATGCTGTTTCATGCACATTGTTGCACAGTGCTAATTTTTCACATTTACCTCCAAAACTATAGCTATTTTAGCATGTTTTAGTGAAATAAGACATCACAAACAATTGGACTTTATGTAGGCAGAAATTGTTACAGTAACTGCAGTTATATTTGAAAGAATTGTTTAGGAAAACCACACATTAATATGTGGAATACACTCTTCCCTGTTACTTTTCAGAAATGTTGGGGAATAACGCAAAATATGGTCCCTTATGCAACATTTACGTAGAAAATCAGGTGGCTCAAACAATTACCATTTTCTATAGGAATGATACCATTTGATTTGAACTTTTGGAAGTAAAAAGTAGTCTGATACCATGTAGGTCAAGAGCTGCAATAAGTCAGAAATCATAAATCCATTATCATCAGGCTAACAGAGCTGCATCAGCCAAACAAACACTTGCATATTCTGGGGGGGTCACAATAACTTACTTGTCAAAACAGTCATCATATCTTTCTGTGGCTCTGAATCCAATGATGGAGTATACAACAGTTGCTGCATAGATGGATGTGAAACCATTGATCACTGAAATAATCAGAGCATCTTTCTCACAGTTATTGCTGCAGTGCAAAGAGATGAAACAATGGGTTTAAAACACATTCCCAAAATAAATACTGAAAACTGGCTATCAAGACTAACCAGAAAAGTAGTCTACAGATGCACTGCTACATCAGCATAGTCTCTAAGAGTATATGAATAACGCTGTTAGAGATAGATTTAGTGAATTAAAACTTGGTGACTTGACCAATTTAACAGACATGAGTTTGGTTGGTTTGTTTGCTGTTTTTTTCTTGAAATAATCCTATTCATAAGGAATAACTGCCTGAGTTGTTTCCATGTACGGGACATGGAAAGTAAAACATGAACAGCAAAAAAATATGTTTCCCTTTTCATGCCTGGCATGCGCGTGTGCAGACACAAATTGCCATGGACTGCATTTTAGCTGCTGGGGTATTCTGCTGCAAGGTGAAAAATTTGGGTTGGAATGCAGGCAGTCAGAAAGGACAAATGATCAAAAGTTTCCATCGCAGTTTTGTATGGTGAGATTGTAGTAGCCAAGAGCATTTGGAAACAGTTGTGTTTGTTTGATTGTTGGACAAAAGATGGCTCAGACTGTCCTCAGGTTTTGGAAATAGGATGGAACCTTTTGCTGATAACATCAGAGAGAAAAGCTGTTCCATTTTAAAAGTTTAACTGCCTTATAGAGACTTCTCTGCTGCAGATACTTCTTGCCAGTGTATGTATCTACGCTAAGACAAAAAAATTGCAGAGGCAGAAAGAGACTTTCATCTGAGGGAGAAGATGGAGAATCGATATTAAATTAGTTAATGGTTTTATGAGAAGGCTGTAAGGCTGTAGATATCGCATTCCTCTTGGGCAAGAGGCTACTATTGAAATTAACTTGATGTCATATTTAATTTTCTGATCACCTTTGAGAGGAGGAAAGACAAGCCTGTGTCCAGCCAAGGCCTGTGACACTGTGGCCTTTCCGCATTTATAGCATTGCAAATAGGTCTCTACTGGGTGGAGAGCACTGAATGGGAATTCCTTGCTGTATTCTTGTGTCAGCTTTTTCACTGTCGCATGAGAGTCTCAATAACAGGCTTGATAAAAAGATTTCTTCCTTTCAAAGAATGTAAGATGCTCAAGCTCCTCCCTCTTACGAATGACTGAATATTGAAGCACTGAAACCTCATGGTATTTCCTGGGATGTTTATACTCCCAAACCATCTGTCAGCTGGTGCTGGACTGCAGGTGGCCCAACACCACCTTGTAACGCTGGAACTTGCATGGGTTTTTTTCTTATATCTTCATGGGAATGTAATGACTTCCTGCAGTTTTCTCCTTAGGTTATGAATGACTGAGCATTGAAGGAGCACAGCCTGGTCCTATGTAATGTAATGATGGGGTGAAAGTGGAAGTTTTTCACTTGAAAGAATGAAATATTCATATAAAATTTGGCTTTTGCCTGGCTACTTACTGAACAGAATTGTAACTGGAGAATGAAATAAGGCCTCCAAAGGCCAGGGAGAAAGAGTAAAACACCTGAGCACCTGCATCCAGCCACGTCACTGGGTTAGCCAGCTCGGTTACCTAGGCATCAGACATAGAGCTTTAAGCATATGCAACATTGCCATTGAGACTGAATATGAGGGATTTAAAACAACAATTAAACCAAGAACATTAGCCAGGCAGAACTCACTATTTTTGAAGGATATCAACAAACAGGTTGATACTTTGGTCAAACTTGGTTGTGGGTGTTTTGGCTGTTGTTTTGTTTTTCAATAGAAAACCTATCAAAGTTTTATACAAGTATTTTGAAGGTAAGCGTATTACTTTCCATAGCTGATAGCTTCCTTGCCTGTTTCCAGAAAAGGTGTTTATTATTTAGCATTAATAATGACCATTCAGGGATCTTCTCATGGAAAATTAAGCCCCTTTTAATTTTGTTTGAAAACTGTTGTATATTTAAACCATTCTTTTAGGTCTTTTGTCCATATAAGCTGCGCTGATTAGAAGGGTTTTACTCCCAGTCATATGATTTGTGCTTTAAAGTTAGACTTATCCTTAATGGGAATACAGGAAAAGAAAGCAAGCCCCCTTATGGCAATCCCATTCCATTGCTCTGTGATGATCCTTCCATTTTTATAACAGATTTTGATGAGGAGTGGAGAAACAGAGAGAGAGAATGCCTGTGTATATGGATACATTTTACATCCGATGCAAAGGATTCACCTCCCAGAATCAAGATTTTAAATGTGTCTGAGTGATAGAAAAGCACCAATGGGGACACTAATTTTCTAACTAGTTGTTAATTACAGAGAGAACTACATTGTGTTCACTAAGGGACAAGCCATGCAGTGACTTACATTTGGGGTGAAGAGATACACAATTCCATTGGTGGATCCTTTCAGTGTCAAGCCACGGATTAGAAAAATGGTAAGCACAAGGTATGGAAGAGTTGATGTTACATACACAGCCTGCAAAATGAATGTCGAAATAAAACGCTTCAGTAAAACAGAGCACCAGAATACAAAGGGGGGAATACAAAGGGGGAATAAATATGGTACTGTGACTAACAATAATGGCAAGTTTCAAGTGAGCCACAATTAACACACTAAAGAAAACTATGTCCAAGGGAAACCGTATGTGCAGAGCATTTTAAGAATAAACATATTTACAGTTACAGTGCTCTATTTAAGACAAATCCCCAATGTTGATATTAAAATCAGACCATTCGAAAGCAGCATAAAATATAATCTACACTGTGCGATCAGGTTGCTGCTGCTGATGCAAGTATGGGCTCTTTGGGCTTTGCTGAGCAGCACAGCATTGATCACTGTTTTAGAGAGGTAATATTCAGGACTAGCACAAACCCAAATAAATGTGTACCTGTATGTTTTGAAGAAAATGACCATAGCAAAAAGACAGAGTTCCTCAATCCTGTGTTTAAGGTTAATATTAATGTTAAGGTGGTGATACCTAAAGAATGTTTTACTAGGACCTATAGGGACAAGGAAGTGAAATTGCTGCCAAAAATCTCCACATAATTCAAAAACATCAAATCCAGCTTCCTTCTTCAAAATGCAGTCCCAGTGATGACACATGAAGTTTTAGATGTGCTTTTACTCAAGAAACAGGTGGTTTTCACAGTATGATTCAGTCTGTATGAATAAGGAATCACAGCAGCATAATGGATATCACCTCGTAAATAACAAAAAACAGAGTACCTTTCCTGATGTTTCGATGCCTCTGATTATGCACACATACAGTACACCCCACGCGCATGTTGAACATAACAAAAGCCACCACAGTACAGTGCCTGAATTGTCAATGGAAGTGGAGATGTTCAATGTTTCTCTGTACCAGAAATAATCTACAGGAGAGCTCTTGGCACACTCTTCTATGTAACCTGTAACCGCAAAATGGTTGTCATTCTCTATGTCTTTATATTTACTTGAAAAAAAAGAAGGAAATTACTTAAATTATAAACACCGGTGTTCTAAATTATACCACCTAATGCCAATTAATTTGTTGTTGCCAAATTTCAGAGTCTTAGCCGCTGGTTTCATGGAAAAATAAGAGATTTAAAAGAGAAGTGTTTAATGGATTTTAATACAGATTTCATTGTTGTTTCTCTTAATGCAACCACGAAGCCAAATCTATGAGGCTCACCCAAAGTCTCTTCTATCTTTATATTTTTTCTTTTTTTTTCCTACAAAACTGTGAGGTTAGAAACCGCTTGTGTCAAAGAAATCTTGGAGAGGATTTCTGAGTATAAATGCATGTACATTGCATGGATTTTTATGTTTTTTAAGTAGAAGAAAAACAGTCAGGCAGATGTTTTCCTAGGATTGCACACTTCCTACCAGAAAACAACCAACTTTGGGCTTTCCACATGCATCCTGTTTTTTACTTGCCTGCTGGCGTGTGAGTTCCTGTTCACAGTTCCCTGCATCCAGGCAGTTCTTCCCCTTCCCCACCTCCTTCAGATCAGCAATGCCTTTTCTTTCTGTTTTATGGGGCACCATTCAAGATGTTGTCAGCTCAGGCTGCATTCCCAGCTCCTTGGAATGTGCTGACCTGTGCGGTATTCTGCCCTGGCCTGCCCTTAGATGAGGCTTTTTATACCTATTCTGGGAGGAGAAGAGCAAAGCTCTCTGAAGTGGTGTTCACTGACCCACCAGAAAAGCCTGCTTCAGTTTCGTGCCGTGATGACAATAGAAAACAAAGCTGCTGTAGACTGTTGTTATACTGAGACGTACCGGTGTTTCATATGAACTATGCTTTGTAGTATTTTTTTCCCTTTTCAGTATCCTAACAAAGGGCTGTTGGTGAAGAGATGGATGAAACACACTGTCTAAATCTGGAAAATGCTAACGTTTATGCTAGACTCGCACTCTGTGAATATTCTGTGTGTGAGCATCTGTCAACATCAGCCTTGAAGTTTCATATAAAAAGTCAAAGTTTGTCTCAAAGATTAAGCATTGGTCGCATTTTATATAGTGTGGAATTTTGCAGAACACAAGCATTAAACCAGCACATTGCTCCTGACAGGGCTGGCATGCCTTACTGTTGTGTGACAGAAAAACACTCAATTAGGCTAATTGCTAAAAACACAAAAATGTGCTGAGTGACGAAACACAATATGTCATAAAATATACCTGTTCTGTTGGCATTGAGAGGGCAGCTACTCCAAGGCAGGGGGTCTTGGAAGGAGTTGAAGAAATACCACATTACCCAGGCAATAATAGTGTTATAATACAAACTCACCAGGAGAGATACAAACATTGCTGCTATGCCTGAAGAAAATAGAACACAATGTGGGTTTCAATACTCTTGTCTTCAAGACATATCAAGACATAAGGTATGAGCCTCAGCCTTTCTCTGCTCTTCTCCCCACCACGATTCCAGGGTTTATAGCCTTTCCCCTCTCCTCTCTTTATTTTGGATTTAGGTTTAATCACCGTAAATTTGTTGCCAAAAAAATTGGGCAGGTGAGTCCTACATAGACGTACAGCCTAAAACTACTCTGGAATTGAAGCTGACACCCATTTAGAAGCCACAGTGTCACTGCAGAGGTCAGCATGTGTGTTGTTGTACAGGATGGATGGCTGCCAGGAGGCATAGTCTGCGAAAAGGTTCAGGATTCAAGCTGGTACCTCTCTTCCTCCACTTGCAATCAGTCTCTGGTGACTTCTCTGGCAGAGGAATTAGCAGTATTTGTTAACAGCAAATGCTAATAATTAGCTCCTGTAGGCTCTTAGGTTCTAAAGAAGTTTGAAAAATTCCAGATGCAATGAGCAATTATCCTTTGTAACTGATTTACAGATCTGGTGGATGTCAACAGCCATTGTAGTGGCTGTGTTTTTTCCCTTTCAAGTGTGTGGTAATCATAAAATCACAGCATGGCTGAGGCTGGACAGCACCTCCACAGATCATTGGTCCAGCCCCCTGCTTGAGCAGGGCTGCCTGGGACCAGTTGCACAGGACCATGTCCTGGCAGATTTTGAGTATCCCCAAGGACGGAGACTCCACAATCTCTCTGTGAAACCTGCGCCTGTGGTTGGTCACCATCCCAGTGTTCCCTGGTGTTCAAATGGCACCTTCTGAGTTTCTTGTCTTATGAGGTATCTATCTGTGGAGTGCTTTATGCTGTGTGCGTAATGCTGCTTCAACTGCATTGTTAAATGCAGTGTTTGAATACTCAGAAGTCTGGTACAAATGTGAAGAAGTTCTGCAAAATACTGTGTTCATGGCTTTTGACATGGTATGCCTCTCAAATGTAGGGAAGTAACATTACATGGAACTGAGGTCTAGTAGGCTAGAGAAAGATGTAACTATTATTTACCCCCAGAACAGTTACAGAATAAAGTTTTGGCACACTTAAATATTCAACCTAATGGTAAGACCAGTGAATATGAGTAATACAAAAAATATCTCTTTTAAACCCCAAATCTGTCCCAGATTAGAGATGGTTTTAACTGGGCCAACAGTACCCGGGAATGTGGGCACTAAATTGCTGTAGTGCCTTGCCAAATCAAACTTGTTGATTAGTTTGACCTCTCAATGGAGAGTTAGTAAGAAGAGGAAAGTAATAGATCCCAGAATCTCTTATGGCACACCAGAATAAAGTCCTGAAGATTTGCTTTTCACATTATCCGTTCACAGACTTATGCTTTCTCAGGTACATTTTTGTATCCTCTTCAGACTTACCAACCCCTTTCAGGGTAGGGTGGATAGAGCTCCAGACACCCACGCTGCCTCTTCTCAGCCTCTGGCCAATGGCAAACTCAAGGTGAAGCAGGGGGATACCCTCCAGGACTAGCAAAATCAGGAAAGGGATCATGAAAGCTCCTGAAATGGAAAAGAAAAAACGAAGATATTCCTATCAGTGAAGTACTACAATAAAGCACAAACATTGAGGGCTTTTGACATAGCAGGCGACTTGCAAGCATACTTGTGGAAACCTTCGCTGGTTTCTGAGCAATGCTTTTGCCTGGTTGCCCAAGCATGAGACTTGATTACAGATGTGGTTTCAGGTAGGAATTTCTATTCTTCCCAAGTGACATACATAAACAGAAATTATACAGTCCCAAGGTTAAGCTTTGAAGAAACCACCTTTGTGTTGCACGTGGAAGAAAGGTAGCTGCTTTCCTGGAATGACTTCCTTTTCCTTCTGGAAAGGATTCAGGTTTTATAACTATGAATCATGAAAAGTATGTGAAGTATTTGAATGCCACAAAAGATTAGTCAGGAGCCTGGGACCATCTACAGAAGGTAACCAGTAACATCCTGGCAGCTGTGCTCAACAGCTTTAATGCTTGAGTAGAAGAGTTCGGAATTTCAGGGTCCAAACCTTGATAATTATGACAAGGCTGATTGGTACAGGACAATTCTTTTAAATTCATTTTTTTCCTGAATAAAGTGCATAACAGACATGGGAGATAACATTCCACACCGGAATGCCGCAGTGCGAATGCTTTTATACTGCTACTTATCAGAATTATGGTTGTCTGTCATTACAAAAAGTCTTTACCTTTCTAATCATAGGTAGTACCTAATCTCAGCTCATTAAAAAATGCAAAACAGCATGTAAACATTTCCTGCTTGGGTATTTGCTGACTTTTCCCTCTTGTGAAATAAAAATCAGATAGCGAGTGAAAGAGGAAAGTTGAAGAATAGAAACTATAGTTTGGGATTCAAGGCAGTTGAATGGCTTTTGGAAGAGCTGAACTGCATACATGTCTTCTCAATGGGGTACTGTATGATAGTATCTACACCAGCATTTTAGAAATTATAATTACAGTAAAGTCTTCATTTTCTGTGTATTTCAGTAAAGTCTGCTAGAAGCAATATTATTGTACCAAGTGGCCACTATTATAATGAAACCAGCCAATTATACTTTTTACTTTCCACTCCTATGGAATTCAAGTAATGTTAGCTACTCACCTGTCTTTCAGTGACATTTTTAAGATTTGTTAATCAAAATCAGTAGTTTTGAATACATAAAAAGCTATTAAAAACGCTGAGCACTTTGAAAATCCACATGTCACGCTTCAGGTTGAATGGCTAATCACTGATGCATCAGAAAATACATTTTTGTTGAAGCCAGTTTTGTTGAAGCCAGTTGGCAAAGGCATAGACACAATAGCATAGACACGCTCTTCTCAGACTTGTATAAAGCATGTCATTTAGCATCACAAAACCATCTTACTCAAAATTTAGCACTTTATAAAATCAGTGTAACTCATCTTGCATGCATTAAAAACTAGATATAGCTGTGAAGATGGACACTGACAAACTGAAAAGGTTTCAGAGGAGAGCCAGAAGAATGACTGACTTGGGACATTTCTTATTAGTTAAAAACTGAAGGACTCATTATGAATACTAATTTGTAGAGAAGTTTGCTAAAATTCCAACTTCGCTGACTCTTCCTTTATTTTTCCTGTGTCAATCTATCACATCAGGAAAAGGATTATATGGATATCACCACCAAAGAGGACAGTACCCCATTTGTTTTCTTTCACATCTCAACTACATTCCCTTTTCCAGGTACCATGTAGTCTTCACAAGAACTAAAGTCTTGCATTAATGGGGAGCAGCTACTTTTTAGGTCTAGGAGCATCAAGCTGATGTTCTCTGATCTTGGAGGAAAGTGGCTATTTTGTAATGCCACAAAGAAATGAAGTATGGTGGGCAACCTTAGATCTGAGGAAACTGAACTCCTACAGCTGCAAATTCAAATTCAGCACTGTGATCTTAGCTGAGATATCATTACAAACAGTACCAGTGCTAAAGTAATCAGTTCCTTTCTGGATATGTATTTTCAGATAACAAACATGAAACATATAGGCCATATTTCAATTTTTTAGAGGGACTAGGATGTCTTCCAAAACAAAGTTCTTCCCTTCTGTCTTCCCACCATGCCAGGGTCTTCAACAGGTGGGAACTGAGCAAGCTGCTGTTTGGTACTTCCTCACCAGTGGTTTAGGCACTTGCTTAGTTGTGCTGGAACATGCACCAATGTGCACGTAAGGGTCCCTCTTCATTTGATTAGACATGCAGTGCACACACATTAGGCTTCAAAGAGTTTGTTCTCTACTGAAACCCCACCTTATTTCTGTGAATAACACTTCTCCCAACTGTCTTATTCTTGTTGTCATAAAAACCAGGATTTTGCATGTACATGATGAGTGCCTTCGCACTGTTGAGATATGTCCTGCTACATCCTAATGGCTTCCTTCCTATGTGGGAGGGCCAATGGGACAATCTCCACACACATGGCCTCTGGCCTTTCACAGAATGTTACTTACCAATGAGTGGAGCTGCAAACAGCCGAAAATATGTCATGTGCTCCAACCTCATGGCAGGTTGGCACACATTTTCCCTCATATCACACTCTTTCCAGGAGCTCTCACAAGGGTAAGATGAGATAAGGGCAAGATAATTGTGTTTATACCAGCAAATTTTAGTTCCAGAGCATTCTCTGTTTTAAGCACAAGACACCTCCTAAGAGTCTGAAACCTGACTCTACAGAATTTCTATGGTTGCTCCATTTGATCATGTCTATATTCCCTCTCGAATACTGGACACGTCTCTGCTGTACTGCAATCTCACTTCTCTCTGGTAAAGCCCTTCCTCAGCAATAGTAGTAATTAAGACTAGAAGATGGATCTGTACAGCTACCTGATTCAAATACTCATTTGAACTCAGGGTAAGCCCTTGTCCCCCTTTGAAACTTGGTTTGCAGTGATTTTAGATCATCTCTTGAAATGAAGAGTGGACCAGCAGTTAGTTCTGCTGAGGTGCATTGCTTAATCATCTTTGCTCCTATTTAGGGACATGTCACTTTTTTTCATCAGGTCAGAGTAAGATCACGTAAGGACTTCATTAGAACTTTCCCCCTCAATTAAAGGTCTTGTTGCATAAAGAAATGTGCACGCTTTATAGTCCTTTCAGTCTGTGACCACTTGTTTCTTATCATACCTGTCAAAGAAAAAATGAGTTTCATAGTTACTATCTCTGTTAGCAGAAAGGAGGGAAGATCAGCACTGAAACTACTTCTGTTAGAAAGCATTCAAAAATAGTCTCAACTTTTCACTTTCGGTAAAAAGTAGGGTGATTGATATTTGGATTTGTGCTTCATTTTTAACTTGCTTAAGACATTCTTGCAAACCTTAAATGCAAAGTGCACCTCCACTCGCACAGCTCTAGCAGCCTGTGTAGACATGATGCTTCACACTCCAAGACAGTGAGATTCAGAAACAGCACTGTCCCTGCACCAAAACCCTCCCTGTGGGTAGCACACTGCACCAAATTTGCTGCAAGGCTTTCAGAATTGAACCATCTTCTGGGGTGAACGTGCCGTGATCACTCTGCCAGCCTCAGGGGATTTCCTGAGGCCTTGAGGTACTTACAGAGGTATCTTTATTAAGATGCCACAAAAACCAGTATTTAAGCATGACACATCTTTAAAAGCAGTCAGGAAAAGGGACTCCATGACCTTCCTGTGCAGGCACGAAAAGGGGAAAGGGTGCCCCTCATGGAGCCATCTGTCAAAAGAAAAAGGTGTGCTGCCTGAGTGTGTGCTCGCAGCTCCCCAGCTTTCTTATTGCATTAGAATCACTGGGAAATAAAGACCAGGTTCTGGGATGGACACAAATGGAGAAGGTGGGCCTCTATCCTTTTGTTGTCACAGACACAAACTACATGGCATGTATATACACTTGAATTGCATGATCTATATCCCTACACAAACAGATAAAACTTAAACATTTCTAGCTACCATACTATATACGGTATGGTATAACTGACAAGTTAAAAACGCAGTGTGTGCCATGTTAGAACTGAACAAATACGTAAACCCACCAATATTTAGCTGTGGGAATGTTGGTAGATTTGCAAGAGAAATAAAATGGCAGTTCTGAATTATGTATGCCACTTCTCCTCCTTCTTGGGTTCTTTCCTTTCCAGGATTCAATTCTAACAGCCAGCTCAGAAGTCCAACTCTGCTGTATTTTCGTTTCTCACAGTTTCTCCCCAACCTTACTGAAGGAAGCTATAATGGAAAAATAAGTGATAATGACTCTGCAAAGCTGCTGTACGGGACATTAAAAAAACCAATGCATTTTAATCTGTCACAATTTCATGAACCTAGCAAGTAAACCAGTGATATGAAAATAAATGCTGTAGAGATGTGTATAAACAGTGGGCAATCTTAATTTTTTCAGACTTTCTAGTCTGAAAACCCTGCAGCTGAGATGCTAGATTCTAACCCTGTTTCAGTGCTGCATTTCAGAGCGTATAATATTTGGTTTGAACACCCGTTGAACATCTATTACTCTCTCTTTAATCTAAGAGTTTCTAATGTGAAATTTAAATAAATATTACTGCTTTTACATAATTTCTCATAAAGGGAAGACAAGTAAAATTCAGACAAAAATGTTTTTCTATACTATCATATTCTTAGACCTCAACTGTAGTGAGGGTGCTGCAACCAGCGAGGAACTGCTAATGCCATTACTGTTACTTCATTCAGTGTGGCACACACAGAGATGAACAGGTTCTCCCTCACAGAGTGGCAAGGTTTACTGCAGACATGTGAGCTGAAGACTTAGATACTTCTATTTTAATCAACAGTTTAAACTTTAAACATACATCCTTGTTTTCATAATGCTAATCAGGTATGGAACAAAATGCTTAACAGTTGATTAAATGACATGTTGCTCAATGAAGATTAAACAACAGCTATACGTAATGTCAGAGAAAGCTATCAAATGAAAGGAAATGTCTGCCATTAAGCTGGTGAAAGCACTGTGGCAAACTGTAGCTTTTACGTTGTGTGTATATTGAAATCTAGTTCACTTGTGGTATTGATGCATTTTACAACTTTCAAGACATGGAAAGGATAAAATGTGTACTACAAGTACTACAAGGATAAATTTTATGTTACACTACAGTCTGGCCACATTTTCTGAGGAATATAACATGCGCAAACACTGATTCACAAAGCAGGTGAACATCTAGCCTCATTTAGGAGTGTTGTTGCTGAAATACTATCTACAACTTTGCTACCAGACCTCACCAGTGCTAAATGACTCCAGATGCTCGTCCATGTAACTCATATTTCAAAAAGAAAGAAGTTAAGATAACAAAGCCAACCTTTAGAAATTAGAAACTGTTTTAATGAAGTTGTCTATACAACCTTGGTTCTGTGTGCACCTTAAGAGACAGCCTTTAATTACGTAATCGCAAGGACTTCTTATCTTCTGCAGGTATTTATTGTATGGTAAATAGCTGTATTTTTTTCTATCTCCTAATGCACAGCCATAATCCACCATTATATCCAAAGTGATCTTTAGATGTCTATAAAACAGCCGTACCAGGGATAGACTGAGGAGCAGCATAATCCCTATCTCCAGTGAAATGGAACAGCAGCAGGGATTCCTGCTGCTCTTGCGCCCAGGATTCAGTGAAGACATACCTTGCAGACATGAAGTGTGAAGACATACAACATCCAGGATAAAGGCACTGGACAGACTAGGGGAAAATGGAACTTGCTCAGTTAATGCTTGAGTTTGGTGTATATGCTTTGTAATAGATTGGAAGAAGGTTGTGGTTTTCCCCTACTCTGTTACAGAGACACATCTGTGTCCCTGAGTTGGCCACACAACTGCAAAGACGAATGAATCATCTTGGCTACCATGTTGAGTGGCAAATACTAAGGCAAAGCTTTTCCAAAATGTCTTGTAAATACATATTTCCAACTGGAGATAGCTGAAACCAGACTTAAGGGTGTCTTTGCAATCAAAGCCACAGGATAATGAGAAAGAAAAATAATTTCTGCCAAAGGATAAATTGAAACACAGTACTGACAGACACAAACAAGCAATCCATAAATCTTCATTGACATCAGTCAGAAAACCATGATCCACACCAAGTTCTTTGTGTTTGTTGGAAGTTCGTTTTCCAGCTGCATTTTATACAGCTAGAACATGAGGGAAAGGAAAGATAGAGAGAAAACCAGGAAAGTGACTATAAATCAACCCTGAGAAACTGGGCATGTCCACTTTCTAAGTAGAAGAACTTGAGAAGTCAATGAGTGCCATGGATTTTGGAGACATCCACCTGTTTTTTTAAAATTAAAATTGTCACACAGGGAAAGGGGATGATGATTTTTTTATGTGTCTTGTACCTTTTTTGCTACAGGGCTGGCTGTGCTGCAAAGGACCTTAGTTTGCGCTGCAAACCCTAAACACCTGCCCATGATAGAAAAAATCTTAATGTTAAAAGCATCTCTTCTTGCAACTGAGTCACTTGTTGTTAAGCGACCCTGAGTTTGTACCAGCAACTCCCCACAGAGCCCTCCTTGGTCCCTGCTCTAACCAGAAGGAGCAATTTTTAAACATCTCATTGTGTACATTTAATGAAACTTCCTTAAGCCAAAAAATTTTCCTCCAAGACCAAACCACAAAGGAATAAATACTTTTTACATGTATTTCAGAGTGAAATGCAGATAGCAAGCAGACAGTGGGCAGAAAAGACTGTCAGAAAATAAGAAATCGATGTTGTCATGTAATATACAACGGTTCAGCTCAAGATCATGTTTAAAAACAAACAGCAAAAAAGTGAAACAAAATCCTTAATATGGTCATTCAGTGCTAACCAGAACCTTACAGAGTCACAATAATTTATACAGTAAATATCATACATTCAGATTTTCAATGACTTAACAACACCAACTGCTAATACACTGTTCTTAATGTTAACTGCTTTCACACTATTACTCCTATCATAAATAACACACATACTGACCCTACAGCTGATACACAGATCAGTCCAAAATCTATGAAATCACCATTATGAAATGATCATTTGGCATTGTGACCAGAATCATATTCCCAAGTAGTTTATTAATATTTTAAATATTCATTATATATATGTACGTATGTAAAGTAACATTAGATTTAGATTAAGAAAATACATTAAGAACATGGCAGTGCACAGGGCAGTCCCTTGTCCTGAAATAAAACCAGTCTCTTCCTTTTTCTCCATCACTAATGTGACTTCAGTCGATGTCTGTAACCTGGGAAATAACCTTCTATACGTGAACATCATTATAGGAGCTGACCAAGACTAAATATATTCCACTATTTGTTTCCCAAAAGAGAGATTAAACCTAGTTTAGAGACAAAATCAGTTAAGATATATTAAAGACCTACCTCCTCCATGGCTCTGACAGAGATATGGAAACCGCCACACATTTCCTAAGCCCACGCAAAACCCTATGCATGTCAGCATATACTGAGCCTTGTTATCCCATTTCGGTCTGGTGTCTGCCTCTTCCTTCTCAAGGACCTCAAGTTCTTCAAGGGAAGGTATCCTGTCCTCCAGGCCAGGATTGGGCAACTGTAGCTTCACCATACTTCTAAATTTCTTGACTGGAAGTCCTGCCCCAGCGAGGAGACAATGCAACAGGCAGCTAGTTAGAAATCTGTGCAAAAAGAGATCATCTATTTGCTGTCTTCAGCTATATATAATGAACCTTTGGCACTAAACTTGAAAGTGCAGGCTTGTGGTAAAAACAAGTGTCAGCAAATCATTCGATTGACCAAGTCAGCTCTGACACTTATTAATGCTTTATCTGTCAAGGTTTTATGGAACAGTCTGTTCACCTAGTAGAAGACATTGATTTCAGCTAATGTAATTCAAGAGCTAATTTGGCTATAAACTGTAATCACCTATAAGGTTATGAGACATCCTTGCCACTCCCCTGTTTAAACTCACTTAAATACATACATAGCCCTAGCAAATATGGAGTAAAAAGATTCCACTGGCCTCAGACTGAATATAGAGGTTTCATGCTGGTTTTTATCAGGACGATAAACTGCTTGTGAATCATCATCATGTTCAGTTTCCCACAGCATATGCTTACAATATTGTATGCTTCATGATAATTATTGAAACATGCTCTTCCCTCTGTGAAACAGATCTTGCTGTTCTAAATGCTCTGACAAAAAGGATAGAGAATGGAAAGGATTATAAAATCTGACCTATAAAATCATAAGCATAATCTGCTTACTCTAACACTTCTAATCATTGTGGAACAAGGTCTGAGGAACATAACATCTTTCTTGTAAACATGCTTGAAATCAAAGGTTCCTTCACCTTTTCAATGACATTATGATACACTGGTCAAAAATAAAAAAGAGGCTCTAGTTATCAAATATTACAGGTACTATTCACATCCTCATTCTTTCAGTACATCATAACAAGACTGCTCCATTTATAACTCAGTGTTATCTAAAAGTAGGTACTTGTCACTGAAAACTATATATAAAATCTAACACAGTATACGTCGTGAGAAAGATTTTTGTCACCTTAGCCCTAGAAGCTCATTGCATACAATGATACAGGGTGGTGAAAATAAAACAACTAGAAGGGATCTTGTAAGTCCAGTCCCTCCCAGAGAAGGTGAACACATCACAGCATCCCTTTGCAACCTTATCATGTTATTCAAAATTGAGTTTTTGTACTCCCTATTTCTAGAAATCTGGTTTAGAATTTCAGTCCTCTTACCCCCCAAGAAGGCTGTTCATTGCCTTTTGAATAGAAAAGCTACAAAGTCTTCATCTTTGACATAGACAGCTGCATACAGTAACCCAGATGGATTTTCCCTGTGCCTCCTAATCAGGTATTACTACTTCCCTATCTTGAAATACCTCTATCAGTCTGCCTAGTGACAGCTCTTGCCTTTTTCATGTCCCTGTCAGTTCTGTGGCTGAGCTGTCTCCTGATTAACCACTGAATTAACACCTTTCTTCTCTTTCAGTGGTTCCAACTAAGGATTTCCTAGCTTGCAGCAGAACTTCTTTTTCTAAGCCACTAAAAGCGTATTTTAAATTTCACCCCATTTCTGCTACTCCAGTACATTGAGCTACTTGGTTCTTCCTGAATGACATTTTTTTCAGCATTTACAATACTTCTGAAACTGTCATAAATATTTCAATAACATGATAATATTGTCGACCTTAGTCATTGTTGAAAGAATGACTGTCCTAAACAGCCTTGAGGAACTGCATCAGTACCTTCCCCTTAGACCACCAGTTCAGCTTTCAGCACAGTTTATTATCATCATCAGCTCTTTACCTAGTTCTTTGTCCATGTTATATCTCCTGTGTAGCTCAGCTAACGCACCTACTTGTGGGCAAGTGGTAGCTGGTCTCCTGAAGTCCAAAAAGACTACATTTACTGTACTTCCCTAATTTAGAAAAATGAATTTTCACTTGTAAGTGGCAATACAGAACTTTCAAATTGCACCTCTTCAATTTCCAATTTTGCAGAAAGGCATTGACCTATTGGTCAATAGCAAGAAACTGTGTGGTCTGGGAGCTCACAGCTCATCTGGGTTATTATTCTGCTTCCTGAATCACAGGAAGATAACCCTACAGCTCATGCTGTAGGGAATATGAGAGAGTAGTAAGAACAGACAGAAGACAAATAGGAAAACCCAACATCCTACCCATAATGTTTCTACATTCCCTGACTTATAGGCTTTACTTCTAAATCTTAGCAAAGTTATATGTAGAACTTCTTTCAATAACTGAATCAGATCATGATTACATGCTGTCTGCATAACGTGTCTTACAGCTACAATTTAATGACTTTATGTAATTAGAAATCTTTGACAATCAAGATTCTGCATAGAACCTATTGAGCTTAAAGTAGCATGTTTATCTATAAACACCTTGAAGGCTGACATGGAGGGAATGAATGTAGCATCCTCAGGGAACCAAATTATATGAGGGTAAATTGACAGGATATGAAATAAATTCACACTGGTGTTAGGATGCTCTGAAAGTCTCCTTCTGCTAAGTTTCATGTACAAGCAGTTTCTATCGGTACAAGAAAAACCCCAGCTTTCCAGATTTGCTTTCTATGGAATAAACCCAAAGGATGTTTCCAGAGAAGTTTATCTTACTTGGGTAATGACAGAGTCCAGGGGTTCTTGGTTATCTGTCAGTTGTTAAATATTTGCAGAAGCAATATGTTGGTACAGCATCAGGCTCAAATTTCTCTATCAGTGTAATCGCTAATGATCTTGGAAGGCACAGCACCGTTTTCTGAAGGACCTGTTGTAGCAGTGACACACGCTCTAGCGTGACCGGCAATTGCACGGAGGGGTTGTCTATATTGCCACCCTGCGGATTTGAACAAGCAAGTTGAGGCTGCTCTGCGGTAGTCACAGTCACCTGCTTATTCATCAGGGCCCTTTGCTGTAAGGTCAACTTTTCCTGAAGTTTGGCACATCCCAAGGGGTTTGTTACGGGTAATAAACCGCTATGAAATCAATCCTTTCACAATATGGGCTGCAAAACAATACATGTTTTGTAAATTGCCAGTTATAAATGCAGGAGAAAATGGTTCTTAGATTGGATTACTTGAGTTAGAACATTTCTAATGCCATGTTTATCTTTTTATCTACTACCCCTATGTTTTTAATGTACCATTTTTTCAAAAATCAGAAAAGGCTATACAGAAAGTTCAGCTAACTTGTCCTGAAGTAACTCACAGTTTTACAAAAACTTGATCAGAAAAGAAATATCTCATTTCTAAAAGTCATATATTTTACTGGAATATACACACATACACAGTTGTGGCAGAATGTGGGCATATTCATAGAATATTGAATAGAATTATTCTCTTTCTTGGATGAAAATGCCTTTCATCTCACAGAATGATGACGTTAGGAGAAAGCATGAGAGGAAGTAGCAGTAAGTAAAATAAGGGGCAGGAGGTGGATATCAGGGATGTAAACCAAGACAATGGAAGGACGGAGCCACTCACTTCCCTCTGCTGGGCAAGGTCCAGGTATGGTGTGGTACCCAGCTGGATTGAGGTTCTCCTGGCTACAGGCAGCCCCCACAGTGTCTGTGGTAACCTGGGCTCCATGGTGACTGTCTCCAGCTGAGAGACAAGCTGTCCTGCCCTGAGGGACTGGACACCCTCTTTCAAACTGACCCCCTACCAGCTGCTCCTGCTTCTGACCTTGTAGGGGTCTCTGTTCATGCTGGCGTTTCTCCTGTGAATGAGTTTTGTTGACTGATTGAAGGACCTGGCTGAAGTGCCTGTCAGCTTCTGCCCTCCACCATGGGCTGGAGGCAAGCTGCACTGAGGGAACGTTTTCTGGCTAGATCCTATGAAAGGGAGGACAAGGAGCAACCAGCAAGACAGGGCACGGGCTTGTTCTTTAAAAAAACCAAGAAGAAAAGCAAATACAGTGGTGAAATTGAATTCTCTCTTTTAAAATATGCAGAGAAAACTCAAAATCTTTTTACGAGCTGCCAGTGGAAGGTAAAATCCTTAACCAGCAACACAAAGTGGGAGCATTGAATCCCAGGCTCAGGAGGAGACTCAAAATCTCCAGCTTAGAGGGCACTAATGATCATATGACAATAGAAAATACACAGGCAAAATGCTTCAGTGTTTCTCAGTTGTAAGGCTAATAATGATCAATGGCAGGTGGTAATGGAGTTTACCTTGTCGAGAAATGTTCTGTAGATCTTTAACTTGAACTAAGTTTTATGCTCTGTTGTTCTCAAACACTACCTGATAAATAACTGAAAGACATAGCTCCTCAGCTGGCATGATTTGATTTCCTGTGTGTTTCATGGCTGCCACTGTCCACTAATAGCAGCTCAAGCAGAATACTTTGAAGGCTTCAAGAAGCCCAATAAACTTAGGAGGCTAAATCTCTTCCCATGTGATTGCAAACTTCTCCAGATGGGAGAGAAGTCATTTTGTGCTGGCAAGTATCACTGCAGTGGAGAAACAGACAACTCTGAGCTGTCATTGAAACAGTGTCTCAGGCTGTTGGGAATGCAACAGAGGTAGGACGTTCATAAACAATGGCTTCCACAAGCATCCTATTCTGGGGTGGTTTTATGCTGTCAGGGAGTTTCCTTCAGCAATTTGATATGCCTAGAAACTGCCAGTCCATGTTTACTGTGGAAGTAGCAGTGTCCTCAGCCACCGAATTAAAGGGAACAAGCTACAAACATCATGTCTGTTGCAGTTCATCCAGAACTGAGCTGACACTGGTGCCCACGTGGCATTCTTCTCCTTTTTATCTTCCAGAAATAGGCACAGTCTTTATTTTTTGTATATACTGGTAGTTTGTATAACACTTACTGCAGCTTTGTATAAAAATATTTCATTGTAGTAATGTCAGCTCCAACAACAGCATCCTTCTTCTTTGTTTTGCTTTTCTTGTTGACTCCAGGGAGGGAGATTTGCTGTCCTTGATGTTGCACTGCACACATTCAGAAGATCCCCAAAATACTGTTTTCATCTTTGAAGAATGCATTTCATCTTCGGAATCACTTCAGGCGGAAACACAGGCAAGCTGCATAGGTGTATAAATGCTTCCATGGACAGCACCAAGTTACCTGATGTCACGGTGGCTAGTGTCACCCTAAATTTCTTAGCCAGTAAAGTGCTATTGGATATCTCTCATCACATGCATCTCTTTTCTATCAGGCAGCAGAACATGTTGACAGTTGTAGGTTGTTGCTTTCCATGTTCATTAAGCAAGGAACAGCATTCTTTAACTAAGGTTGTTACTGTTTTTCTTTTCCAGGGCTGTAGTATACAGTCAGATGCTAACAGGTTACTGAACTACATTGAATTCCTGCATGTCACCTTTGCATAAAGGTCTATTGCAATACCCACTTTAACGGACACAAGTTCATTCTGTCTTGATCACTGAACACCATGGTCTTTCTCATCTTTATTATTACACTCCAGTCACGTTTGGAGCAGAGAGCGTGTAGCATCACAGATGTGTCCAAGAGGAGCTCATGGGTACAAAAAACCTGCACTGTTGAGGCTCTGGCTAGAAGAGCCATCAGCCACAAGGGGGAGGTAGTATTTTATGATAAGAAGCACCTACCGCTTTAGCTGAGGGTTTCGTTCTGGTTTAGAGGTGAGGTGTCTCAGAAATACAGACCCAGACCTGCAGGAGCACTTATAAAGGGAAGGGTGAACAGGCATTTTTCCAGCAGCTGGACAGCTGAGGCTGGGATCAGCCTGAAGCACGGGGCTGCTGGGGGTGCGCAACAGCGAATGGCCATCATGGCACGTCTCACAGTCACTCCGCACACATTCTGTTTCCAGAGGCACCATTTACTTTCAGTTGTTTCCGTTAGCACTATACACAGTAGTGATCCTTTTTCAATTCCAGATGAGTGGTGGCACTTCCAGATCAAGTTTCATCTGACCGTGTGCTTAGACAGTTCTTTTTACTTCGGAACCAGAAGGTATGCTCATGTGTCACTGAGTAGGAGGCCTTGACACTTCTGTGAATGCTGTCCAAAAGGGCTGTGGTTTTTCCTTGTATATTGAGTGATGACTTGGAGTGATTGTACACTCTCAGGGAACCCAGGTTCAGCTATAAGGCCTCTTTGTCACCCATCAGCCATTCTGGTTGTCAGAATCCATGGAAAGAGTATTAAGATGGTTGATCAGATTGTGATAGGTCTCTCAGTTTTGCCATGTAAATTAATTTCAGTATCAAAATAGTTCTATGTTCCTCAATACTACCCAGCACACATGTGCCATCTGTAAGTCAAAGTTTGGCAAACACCAGTGCTTTGAGAGTCTGTCTGTACAAGGTCTTTTAAACTTACTTAGTCTAGGTCAGGTGCTGAGCTTTTACATGTTCCTTTTACCTCCTTCAGAACACTTCTTAACTATAAACAAAAGACAGCCCCACATGCTCATCCTTGCACAGGCAGGACTGATTTCCACTGACTAGATAAAAGTATGCATGGCTTGGTCAATTCTTTAACTGACAACAGGAACTGCTTGGGGAAATCCCTCACTGTGCGCTGGATCCTTCACCTCAAGTGGTTAAGCAATATATCTAATCATACAGATAGTGTCTATCGGCTTTATAGAGCAGGAGGTCCTGGGGAAACTACTGGAGTGGCGCCAGCTGCTGGGAGAGCTCCCACAGCCACCAGTCAATTGTTTCATTGTGAAGTGGCTGGCCGATCAGTTGATCTCCTCACTGCCAAGCTACGCTCCATTTCAGGGAGTTACTTCTTTGCAGATCCATCAGTTGTCTCAGCCACGCAGTCATTAGCTGGACAGCTCCTGGACAAGGCAGTCAGTTAATGACTAAGTGGCCTTGGCAGGCACACAGGCAAAGGTTTCATATCCAGCACCACAACTTTAACTATTGAGTAAACTTGAACTTCATCCTTTTATCACAGCAGTAAGTTAAATTAGTTTGACTTTACCATACTACCTGAACTGTTGACCACTGTTTCTGCCTTGTATACTCCACATAGGAACAATCAGTATTTTCTCAGTTTCACGCAGGAGTGCTCAGAAACATGATTCAAAGAGCAAGAGGCAACAGGTGGCTTCGGAAGACCTTGAATGGAGCTGTCACTCCCAGACCACAGCATCCCTTTGAGCAAGACGTCATGTCAGCAGTCTTCTGGCAGCTCTTGTTTAGGTAAAAGGAGTAAGAGAAGGCCAGACCCTTTGGGCTGCTCCTTTTTGCCCACTCCCCTTTAGGAACACTTTCTGAGGGAGATTTCCGTTTTCTAGCACTCAGCCCAAGTTCTGTGAAGTGGGAGAGTGTGGTTTGTGTTTCTCTTTGGGCTGCATGCACACAGGACAGCAGCTGTATCCCCCAACGCAGACCAAACATCTGGTTTCTTGCTTTTATTAAAAGCACAAGTTATCTCAAGGTGTCTCCTTACCTGTGTCTAAATGCAGAAAGTCATATGAACACAGCTACTGCCCTGCAGGGTATGGACTGGGGATGACTTAGCTGTGATAGTAAGGAATGGGTAAATGTGAAGGAATGTGTCAGATACAAAGCGATTAAGGATCTTTTATGAAGGAAACAAGACTTCCAGAGTGTCTGAACACTGTCCTAGAGCAGCTGGATTGTAGTTTCTCACAGAGAGCAGCAAGAGAAAATCCACACAGTGAAATGAAAAGGAGCAGATGTGCAGAATGAGAGATACATCAGAGGGATCCTGAAGGAAGGCAGAGTACCCTACATTAACAAACAGAAGGAATTACTCCAGTCTTTCAGCGGGGTGGTCACCTTTAATCACTCATCTTTAGCTGAAGCTGGTACACTTACCTGTTTAATGATGCCGTTCTTTCCTAAGATAGAAAAGAAATCTTTCCAACATACTCTCTTCTCAGCATCAAGGACAAAACTTTCTACATGCCAATTTAAAAACTGTCCAATTTTTAAAACCTTAAAATTGTGCCTTTTCCTTGGGAAATTGGAATAGTAAACCCCACTCCCACCACCCACCTTGCCCAAGTTACAAACCAGTGCAGAAATATGTAACGGTTTTTATTAATTGTTATTGTTTAACAGGTGAGTGACAATTTTCATGACAAAAAAAGGTTCATGAAATATTCTGAAAACAAATGATTCTTGAATTCTCCATATATATATGGGCATTTCCAAAGAAATAACCAATCCAGAATGAGAGCTGTTTGGCAAGATAAAGCTCACAACAGAATTTTCAACATGATGACTTACAAAGGGGGAATGTTTCTAAAAATATGTAACAGATGAACAAACAAGAGTTTTGGTAGAAACTATCAGGACCAGCTCTTCTAAACTTTACACACTTTAAAAAACCCTTCCCAAATAACTTTTCTGTCTTCATATAATGATCTGCAAAGTAACCATGTGAAACAGTTCAACAATTAGTTGTATAATCAATACTTCTCAAAAAGGAAAAGCGAGTATCAAACATGTATTACGTTGCATCCAGCCCTGCACAATCGAGCGTGTGATGCTTCAACTTACATATTTATACTGAAAAAAGTATAAAGTATGCATTTCACCCTCTTGATTACATTTTCTTTAAACATTTTGAATACTGTCAATGACAAACTGAAAAAAGTAAAAAGCACAACATGTCTGACCTTTAAATACTCAAAACTAATAAATATGTACAAATCCAAGACATGATTCTCAAATACATTGACATTGATTCACCAGCTGCTGTTTGTCAGCCAAGTTGCTCAGTTGCCTGTATGCACATATAAAATGTGCCACAGCTGTGTGGTCAGACACTTCCCATATCCTGGAGGAATTATACACAGGGTAAGTTATTCAAACTAATCTGTTCTACTGGGCAATAAGTGCATGTGGCAGCTACAGCAGCTGTCCTCAGGCTGTCATACAAGAGCAGTAACTCCATTGCATTGTCATCACCCAACCCGCATACGCTTGGCATCCAGACAAGCTTTGGCCTCTCTGGTGTTTGTGACAGCATCTTCTCCCCCCCACCCCCCCCGGTCTGTCCAATTTTATTTAAAAAAAAAAATAAAAAAAAAAATCAGTGCATAAAATACTAATAAATCGACACAACAATATAATTAGTACTACCAAGGGGAGCAAAATCACAACTGGAGAACTGAGTAGCTGGCAAACGTATTATGTATCAGGATTTTGTTTAATGTTAAATAATTTTGCCGAGTAACTGGATTTGGTTGCACATGCTACTTCAACGATTTATTTGCTGTCTTCTGTGCCTAGACTGAAGTGAAACCATGAGGAAACACTAAAAGAAAAACCCACATTTGCTGGAGTTCTCTGTTAAAACCGGAATGGGCCTTCACCTGGATTGCTTCCCTGCCATGCAGTAGCTGATTGCCTAGAGAAAATGTGTTTGTGACGTCTAGCCCTAAGTAAAGAACTGCTAATTAAAGAACTGACAGCCTACCAACACTAACCAAAGGCAAGTAAGAGAGAAGACCATATGTTATAAACAAAAGGGTAAACACTGCCCCTGTGAGGTCTAGTGCTAGTTCAGAAAGGAGGAAGAAAAAAGTTACTCTCTAAAATACAAGGCACATTTGAAAAAAGGCGGTGGTACCTACTGCTACCAGAGCCCAGAGAACACTCAAAGTTTAAAGGGATTTCAAGCATGGAAATGCTCTGTTCTGCTTGTTTGGTTTTTTTTTTTTTAAATCTAGATATGTTTGTTTTCCTATGTTAACTAAATTTAAAGTCCCCTTAAAAGTCTGCAAAGCTTGTATATCTGTAGACTTCCAATGTCATGCATAAGTGAAGTGGTGAACCATAAGCTCAAAATTTAAGTCATGGGAACACATACTTCAGTCCTGGGAGAACTCACAGAGTCAGAGAGGCAGGTAGTGGCTATCAGTGCAGGCTGCATTTAGGTTTCTATCTGCAAATAACAAAAAGGACCTGTCTGAACCATGTGCAATGGCTGTAACCCACGGAGGTTCCTGCAGTTGGAGGAACTGCAGTGGACTGGGATGCAGAGACAGCGGCATGGTGACATCTGAGGCACACTGTTGGTTTACAAATAAAACCTTAAATGAGAAAAAAAAAGTAAGTATTCTTAATATATGTCCAGAATGATGAGAACATAACTTTGAGTTTATGCACTCTCAAGTATTCAACCACGGATCCTTACATCCAATGAGACTTTCATCAATCTGCTTCTTTACGTGTTATTTTAATTAGCATCTTCTGGATAGTTCATTCATAAAATAATATTTGCATATTAAGCTGGAAGACAGTGCAAGACTGATTAATTTGAGACATGGTATTACTCCCCTCCCTCAAAGTACTAATGCATATATTTATATGCACACACATTCACAAATATATATTTATATAGATGTATGTATATACATGTAGGACTTATGTGGCAAGAAGCTTGTTCAAACATGATCTCTTCCAAATGTCTGTCTCAAAATCAGCCTTGCTTAAAAAACTAAAAAAAACATCCCAAACCCCAAAAAGATGGTCTTGAGACACCATGCAAAACATCAGGGATAAGGAGTCCAATATGCTATCCCACTTGGGGGAGAAAAATCACATTTCTCTGTTGATGGATTATGACCATCAACTAGGTAAATCACTCTAAACTGAGTCCTTGTTATGCTGCTTCTGATTCCTGTGGAAGTTGGCATTATCTCTACTATGCTGCAGTCTGCAATACAAACACACTCACAGAGTTTAAGAGCATGCATAGTTAACTGGAGCATCTGTTGTTAGACAGTGAAAGGAAAGGCAGCAACACTGCACAAGTCCCATGCATATGCAAGTGCAATGAGGAGGAGGAACAGAAACACAGTAGGAGAATTTAACAGCTTCAGACTACACCTGTGATTGTCCCTACTATGCACAGTGGACCACGTGAAATCCCATTACTTCCCTTGCTTATCGTCTTCCTAACATGGCCTTTTCTGCTCTCTTGAACTTCTGTAGCTCAATAGCTAGTTCCCAATATCTCAGATACAGCCACATAAGTCTTCCATTTTGACTTTTATTTCGGTTCAGCATATTGCCACAGTAGTTATCATGTTTGAAAATATCTTTTAAGCCACTTTCCATATGTAGAGTCATGGCAACAGGATCAGTTGCTGCTTTAACTAGCAGATTTTTCTCTATTTCTAGTCTCTGGCTTCTGGGTACCACAAGACTACAGTAGATGTCCTGTCTTTCTTTAAGTCCCTCTTCAAATTCTTTCAGTAAATTATTGGCTCTCTTTTGCCACTCTTCTTCCTTTGCCAGACAACTTTGGTACAAGCTACCTTCTGCTCCTGAGTGCAAAAGGACTTGTTTCTCTCGCTCTAACTTCTCCTGCTCTTGTTCTAGGATCCTTCTTTCTTCTACTAGTTTGCGACTCTGGGACACGAGGGCATCCCGGTAACTCAGGGTTCTGTTGCGTTCCTTTTCAAGCTCCAGCTCCAAATGAGCAACTGTGCGACGGTTTTCTGTGATTATATCCCGGTATTTGCCTTCCAGGTCTTTTTGTAAAGACGAATGTTTTTTATAGTATTCTTTTCTTTCTCTTTCTATTTCTTTTTGACATTCTCTGGTCCAGATCCAACCTATCATATATAAATTGAGACTTTAGACATGAGAATAACACATATAACATTGACAGTATGACTAATTAGCTGTGTGAATAAAGAAACTATGAAGGGGTAAAGAACTTTCTTTCCTGCCTTCCTCAGTAATATTCACTTCTATTCACACATCCCACAGAATGTTTTTCTGTAGATCTATATTTCACTTTAAGTCACTTGAAATGACCAAGTTTCCTTTGAAGTTGGACAGAGCCAGGTTGGGCACAACCTTGGGCAACACAGTCTAGTTTGAGGTGCCCCTGCCTATGGCAGGGGGGTTGGAACTGGATGATCTTAAGGTACTTTCCAACCCAAACCATTCTGTGATTTTATGATGCTATGAAGTAAAAAAAAAAAAAACCCAAAAAAATCTTCAGTCTTTTATTGTTAACACATGTACTTCTTGGATTAAAGAGGTGAAAACAGTTACAGAGAATCAGACTGGAGGTTTCCAATACAGTAACTGCACTGAGAACCTTCCAGGTCCCGTACATAAATTACACATCAGCAGCTCCCTGGGTGGTTACCTTTGGCCCCTCTAGAACATTGTATGTCCACTCTTCTGAGACAGCTTTATAAATGGTAGCTTATTAAATATGTACTCAATTCCATGTGCCAGAAATGGCTGTTACTTTAATGCTATAAGCCATGCTTACTGTTTAGAGCACTAAAAACGAGTAGACCAGAGGAAATCTCTAGATGGGGTATCACTGCACTGCTCCAGAGGCTCCCCTGTGGCCAGCGGGCAAGCCGGAGAGGCCTGAGCACTACTTACGGAAGGCGGCCAAGCCCAGCATAGGGACCAGCAGGGCGTAATTCCATCTGCTGCCTTCATCCCCGGGCTCCCGTCGATTTGGCAGGATGTTCCAGTTGGGAGGGTCATTTAAATTATTCATGGAGGCACCTGCCAGGCACAGGGGAGAAGCACGGCCTCAGCGGCACGCAGAACACCACAACAGCCCCGCACCCAACAGTATTGCTTTCTGCCCGAGACCCTCGAAAGGCAGCACTTGGGTACTTCACACGGACGTGCTTTCGGACCACAGCCCCCCCCTGCAAGGCCCACCCCGTGCCTGTCAGCCCCGGGACCGGCCCCGCGGGCCCCGCCGCTGCCGTTGTTACCTCCCACCAGCAGGACGCTAACTGCTGGTGTTACAGCCCCGGAGATCCCCAGGCTGCTCCGCGCTGCAGGCCCCGGCCCCGCGGCAGCCCGGTACGGGAGCGCGACCCCACGGCCGTGTCCCACAGCCCTACCGACACTCACCAGCCCGGGGCGGGGGCCGCGGCGGAGCGCTGGCGCTGTCACTTACCAGCGGACGCGGTCCCCAGTGGGCCGGCCCATTAGCCGGAGAGAAAGAGGGGGGTATCCGATGGGGACAACAAACTGTTTCGTCCTATCCCTAAACGCTCCCCTTGGCCTGACCCTATCCCAGCCAGCTCAGGTGGTGGGACGAGGTGGAGATTTAGTGGGAGACCCGCATGCAAACACACACGCACTCAGCCCATGACTCCATGACTCCCTCCCTCCCTCCCTTTCTTCCAGCATAGTTGGTTGTCTCTCGCCGAGTCTAGCGGGTAGCTGCGCCGCCGGCGGCGCTTTGGCGCATGCGCCTTTGTTTCTTCCTCGCGTCTGTGTGAGATGGCGGCGGTAGGGGCTTTGCGAGGTTTGGCCAAGCGTTGGATGCGGCCGGTGAGTGCTTGTTCTCTTCCCGCTCCGCTCCGCCCTGCCCTGCCCTGCCCTGCCCTGCCCAGCGTTGGCTGCTTTCCCCTCCGCCGACGTCCTGGTGGGGAAGGGGCCAGGCAGCGGAGCTGGCGCGGAGAAGCCCCTTCAGGAGGGGGCTGGGCCTTCGGACCCCTGTGCAGCTCCTGCCTGTCTTTTCTGCCGCGGCGGGGGAGCGCGCCTGGCTCCGGCCTGCCCCCGGCCTGCCCCGCACTCCTCCTTGGCGAGGTGTGCGGCGGCCGGCGGCAGCCCGTACCCCGTTGTCTCCGCCGTGACCTTGGCGGACAGCACCTGCTCTGGGGCGGTGAGCCAGGCTTGGCTGCGGGAGCGAGACAGCCAGAGAGCCCTGCGGAGCCGATTGCCCCCTCGGCGGGCTCCGTTCCTCCGGCTCTGTTTTCGGAGCGGGACAGCCCTCGTGGTCGGCTCATGGGGTTAACCGACCTGCGATCTTGGCCAGGCCGCTCCTCTTGGAGTGGGAAGAGAATGCGTAGCCTTAGGCCTTGAGCGGATTACCCGTGGGTCAGAGGGAGGCAGCGGGTACGGGGTGTGCCAAAAGCCCCTGGGAGAGCTTGGCAGCTGGCGGCGCCTTCCAGCGCCAGTACCTGGGTAGGAAGCTCACTGCTGGCGCCTTCGGGAAGCTGGTGCGTGTTTGCGTGTTGCTTAAATCTGTTTATCTTATGTTTGCAGAAGAGCTTCTTCACTGTCGTAATAGTTTTGTTGTAGCTGATCTGCAAGCAGTTCTTAGTGAAGGCTTGGTTTTCTCCGTGGTGAAGCAGGAGTTTTCAGTTTCTTTCCGCTGTTCTCATCGTGCGTGTCCATAATGTGTTTGGGATTATAGAAGATACATGTGGGAAAAGGATCCTGTAAATGAAGCTGTAGGTGCCCCTCTCTTGTAAAGCAAGTGCAGAAAAGGCAACCAACTGACAGAGAGAAGGGCTTAGAAGTGACATGTTTTAGAAGGCAGTGAACTGTCCCTGGTAGGCACCTTTAATTGCTAGGGGCCTTGATGTTCCTGCTAGCATAACAGTTCAGGATCATTGTGACCAGTGTTCCCTTCAAATTTAGTATAACTTTCTTTTTCTGATCTGTGGACTTTTATTCAGGCTTATTCAGAACAAGACTTAGTGGCAGCAGAAACTCTTATGTGTAGTTTTAACAAAAAAGTATGTGGGTAGGAATAGCAGCTTGGAAAACTCTTTTGTGAAAAGAAAAGCAATCTGCTCAACAGCTGTGTCGTTTGGAGGTTTGTAATGTTCCCAGTGTCCTCTGATGCACAAAATATATTTGATAACTGTTTGTAGCAACTTTAGAAAATAAGGAAGTTTTCTGAAAAGAAATCAGTTGCAAGGCATTGTGGCAGGATTCTGACTGGAGGTTGCAGCAGGCTGTTTAAGGGGAGGAAAAACTACTCAATTTCTTTTGCAGCTTTAGGGCAGTAAGTACAGTTTCAGATTTTGGGATTGGGATTTTTTTTTGTTTGTTTGTTTTTCCTTTTTTTTTCCTCTTGGTTATTTGCAATTTATTTAAGCAGTACAAAGTGTATACAAACCTGTTGTGTGCTGTCTTTACCCACAGTATAGATTTTCTTTCATTTGTTTGATGCAGTAACCAAATGTATTGTTGATCACTTATGGCAGATAATTTCTTACAGTACAAAGAGCTGTACTGTTGCTGGAACAAGATTTTGGAAACAAGCAGTAGTAATACAATGCTGGAGAATGTATGGCTGCTGCAGTTGAAGTGTGCCTTGTAGCCTGCCATGTCAATTACAGTTCTGCTAGTCAAACTTCAGTTGCACTCAGGCCTGTGCAAGCAGTTTTGCAACAGAGAGGACACCCCTTTTCAGGTTGAGCTGTGATTCTTCAGTAATCTATTGTGTAGATAAATTACATCTGATACTTGATTTCATCTGGTGAACTAGTTGATCTGATTCTGTATGTGAAATATTAATGAAGATGATAAATACAGAAGTTAAGATGAGCATGGAATTGCCCCAGAGTGTGATAACATAGTAGAGTGGAAGGAGGAGAGTAGCTGCCTGGAGGAAGGCACTAGTAGAACTCCTTCCAAACAGGAGTTAAGACTGGTCTTTCTTAAAGATGGCTGTAAAAACCAGAAATGCGTTAGTGGGTGCAGTGACCCATTAGATTCACTGTTACGCAAGAAGATAATTTGAGGAAACTAGTATGAGAGTTCATAAAAGTAGGTTGAGGAAAGTGTATTGTAGTTTGTGTCAGGGGTGGGGGAAGAGGTGGACTTTGGAAATGATAGGGAGGGAAGGCTCTCTTGTTAGCATCTTACAGAGTGGGTGAACAATGACTGTAGCAGTTGCTGAAAATGGCAAATATTTTTTGTGCATTTTAGGATGTATTTCAAATAGGGAAGTGCAGAGGTCACTGTTACATTCGGTGTTGCCATTCTTATCCATTGTATGTGCTGAGTTAGGTGTATTTTTCTGAATGGTGTAAAGAAGGGATACCAGGTTCCAACATGTTGAGGTTTTATATGATGAAGACTAAAACTGTGATTATTTTAACCTGTCAAAGCAAAGCCTGGGTATTGGATAGGTTTGGGTGCTGGTTTTTTTTTTGTTTTGATTTCTGAATGTGCCAGAGGAGAAGGAATAACATTACAGGAGGGGAAACTCTGCCTTTGTGCTTCACTTAGGTATTAATAAGTGGCTCTAATTTGGTCATTTAAGAGAGAATGAAAAGAAGAAAAGTATCTGTGACTTTTGCAGCAATGATGAGCTGGAACAGCTTTCCCTACCACCTGTTTTTATGTTCTTTATTCTTGCCCACCTGGAATAATTCAAATTCTCAGGATTGCTTGACACAAGAGGTACTTTCCGTTAATTGCTGTGGTTCTCATAAAACCATCTTCCATCTTTACTTATGAAAAACCTGCAAGAATACTACAGCATTAATTGCAAACATATTTTTCTGTCAGTGCAGCCTCAGACAGGTCTGAGAAACTGGTTAGTATTAATAAAGTAAAATAACAGACTGGAACATGCTGTTCTCTCATCCAGTCAAAACTTTTTTTCCTTTAATTTTTTCCCCCTGGAAAAAGGAAAATATAGGGAAGCCAAAACTTCACTGCATGTAGCTGTCAAATATGTTGATACAATGTTTTTGTGTATGTGGTATCAGCGGTAAGCAAAGGTTTGTTATAAAAGTAGTGCGGCTGAGAATGCTGGAAGTCTTCCTTGTGGAAACATCTAATGTGAGATGTGTTCCTTAACAGTTATCTTGATTTTTGTCCATAGTGGCCAGCGGCATGCCAGACTCTTGCCCGCAATTTACACTTCACAGCCTATGGAAAGAAGAATGCTTCTACAAAGGTTTCTGATTCGGTATGTTTGTACTTCTTTATGTCTTAAGTAACAGGTTGGATAATAGACAATGCTTGAGAGACATTAAACAAATGGGTATTGGTGTTTTGTGTTGTGCTCAAGTACGTAATGAGACTGAGTTTTGAAATGGATCTCTCTTTTTAATGTTAGTTTCCACCCAGGAGAGTACATAACACTTGCTGCAAGGGTCTTTTGAGAACATTAAACCTGTACTGCTTGAATTTCCATGAAACTTAAGTTTGACCTAGCTTGAAGTCTTTGTGATCATAACAAACTGATTTTTTTTCCCAGATTTCTACACAATACCCAGTAGTAGACCATGAATTTGATGCAGTTGTTGTGGGTGCAGGAGGAGCAGGTCTGCGGGCTGCATTTGGTTTATCAGAAGCTGGATTTAATACAGCATGTATTACAAAGCTGTTTCCTACCAGATCTCATACTGTTGCCGCACAGGTGAGAAATGAGATAGAACAAACATTTAAAAAATCCCTGCTGTCAGAAAGCTGCTTTGAATATGCACATCAGCATCGTGTTTCAAGGCCATGCTTCCTCTTATGGATATTGCATGTTTAGTTGAAACTATTTTGGAGGGTGATACCTGTTTAGATTCTGTTCGGTGCTTTTTCACTGCAGTCAATATAACTTTGCAATTTCCTGTGTTAAGCAAAGCAGAACAAAATAAGAGCCACTGTGAATTGCAGAGGTTTCTCATAGCCCCATTAAATATGATTTTACTGTATTTCTTGTACACAGAGGCATAAATGGTGCATGATTTTTAACAGAAATGAGGGAAACCTACTAAAACTACTTCAGTAATATAATTTCAGGGAAATTGATTTTCATTTTCAGGGAGGGATCAATGCTGCCCTAGGAAACATGGAAGATGATAACTGGAGGTGGCATTTCTATGACACAGTGAAAGGGTCTGATTGGCTGGGTGACCAGGATGCCATACACTACATGACTGAGCAAGCCCCAGCTGCGGTGATAGAGGTGAGACTTGTTGGATTTTTTCAGTATAGGCTAGCTTCCAAGGAGATCTCCTTACTATGAACATAATAAAATAACTTTTTGTCTTGTTATGCACTAGAGTTTCTGATGCTTGTATTTGGGTTGAACAGCTGGAAAACTATGGGATGCCATTCAGCAGAACTGAAGAAGGAAAAATATATCAGCGTGCGTTTGGTGGACAGAGTCTTCAGTTTGGAAAAGGAGGACAGGCGCACAGGTGCTGCTGTGTGGCAGACAGGACAGGACACTCACTGTTACATACTCTCTATGGCAGGGTAAGCAGCTGTGAAGTAAACTTGGTTTTGCTTTTTTATTTGCATTTTTATTATTATTATTTATTTATTTTAATTTTTTTGTCTTCCCCTTTTCCCCTGGACTTTGGGAGAACCAAGCACACCTCCCTCTATCCCCCGCAAAGCCCCAACAAACCAACAAAAAACCCAGCCAACAAAAAAAAACCCACCTCAAACAAAACCCAAACCAGACGTGTAACTGTTCAGATATGAATGAGAAATCCAGGGGAATGACTGATAACAATTCTGGTTTTCCTTCCTTCCTCAGTGAATGTGGAAGGATGTAGCTGAGGTGATGCTTGTTTTGTGTCAGGAGTGTGCAGAAATAGATTAAATTGAAAGATATGTAATTGCTCTTGTGAGCACAACAGGTGTTAATTAGCATACAGTGTTAGTTTTGTGGTCTGTAGTAGTCCTCCGCTTTTAATACTTTTGTGCCTGTTAACCACACCCAAAGAGAATTCATGTAAACATTCCACCAAAAAATTTTTACAAAAATACTGACACAGCGGCACTGGGGAACCGTGAAAAGAAGTACAAGGCAGCACTTTCTTTCACTCATCTTCAGACAGGGAACAAGGGGAAATAAGAGGTGTAAATGCATGAAGGCCTACTATGCATTTATGAGCTTGCTCTATGGCAAGTAAGTGACTACTGTTCCAGCATCTGTTCCTATCAGTTCTGTAACCCATAACTGAAGAAAGATTTGGTTATCTTAAAATGGTAGTAAGCTACTTGAAACCTGAAATTAAGTACCTACTAGCTAATATTTTTTAATTTACTTAGTAGCTAGCTAATTGCTCTCCTTCAGGTCCGCACTAGAAATGTTGCTGCAACACAGCTGCTCAGTGTTGATCCTTGAGGGTATGAAAGAATGTTTGACTTGATGCTGCTGCTTCTGCTAGTATACTAGGCTCCAGGAGATGTATTCCACTTCTCTGTGAGAGGTTTAAGAAAAAGAAACCATGCTGGTACATGTATTAAGCAATGCAGCTGACTAAAGTGTTGCCAGAGGTACAGGGAAGTAATGAGTCTTGCTTGACTACCTATGACGTCTTGGAATAAATGGTTTGGTAACTGCTTACATCCCTTTAAGCTAGGTTGGATTCATTGGCAAAATTTTATAAGGATTTGCAAGGAAACTGTTTTTCCTGATAGTTGTTCGGGGTGGCTTGTATCCTGATACAGCCTGCAGGCATTGACAGTTTTGAAAAGAATTTACTTCCTTTTCTGGATTTTTCTTAAAGTTCCTTTTTTCATTTTCCTTCAGTCTCTAAGATATGATACAAGCTACTTCGTTGAATATTTTGCCTTGGACCTACTTATGGAAAACGGAGAATGTCGTGGTGTTATTGCCCTCTGCATAGAAGATGGCACTATCCATCGTTTTAGAGCGAAGAACACTGTCATTGCCACAGGGTAATGTGAAGTTTATGACGATGACAAACTTCAGAGTGCTGTTAGTTGGAAGTGTGTGTGTTTTTACGTGTATTTGAGTCTGAAGTGTGGAGATGACACGTTGACTTGAAAAACATAATTTATATGTTCATCTTCCCTCCCCCTCCTGCCGTGATCAAAAGCAATATAACTGAATTCCGTCATACACTCTGAAAGGAGACACGTGCTAATTTTATGACCAAGTATAAATTTAGTACAAGGTCTAACCTTGAAGTCTAGAACAATGACATAAAGTTGGAATGTGTAAGAGCACGTGTACGACCCTAATGGCCTTAGATTTTTAAAACATGCCATATGTTTATGTTTATTAGAAGACTATATGCATTAGTCTTTTGCTGCTTATGGCTGTCTCCTATCTGTTTCAGTATGCAAAATATTTATAAACATACCTGTCAAAGAAAAACAGTTTGTGTGCCTACATAATTTGGCTTTGTTAAAGATAGGGCTGTTTTCATATTTGTATTCTTTGAGGTATATTGAATACATAGATACTTTTTGTGGGAGTTTGCCCTGAAATTGTGAGTACTGGCAGTTCTCAGTAATGTTGGAAGCTAACCTGTGTGGTTTAGGTATATGATTTAATGTTTAACACCTAATTTTAGACAACTAAGTTTTGAAATCTAAGAACATAAAATCAGGGCCATACTGAAGATATAAACTACTGCTATATGCTGTTTTTGATAGAACTGCTAGTAATAGTTTGAATGAAGTCTAATGGTAGTGATTGAGAGAATTTCCTGACATAACCTTTACCTGGCAAAAAGGCTTCTGATACCAACCTAGCTATTCTGCTTTGGAATTGTTATTCTTTTTCTTGGACCTTCTGTCACCAGCTGTTTTTCAAATATGAGCATAACATAGCAATACCAGTTTTATTTTTTCCTTTGTTTGAACTTAGTATGTGGTAACACTTATGCATCTTGCTTATTAACGCTCTGCTCCATTTCTGTTATTGTGCAAACAGCATAGCTGAGCAGTATATTCTAGAGATTTCTTCTCCTTGCTAATTCTTTAAACTTTTGTGTTCTGTAGTGGGTACGGCCGCACTTACTTCAGCTGTACGTCTGCTCATACTAGTACAGGTGATGGCACTGCTATGGTCACACGAGCTGGTCTTCCTTGCCAGGACTTAGAATTTGTACAGTTTCACCCTACAGGTACAAAATATGAAATAATACATTGATTTTTGAGATGAAAGGACTTTTTTGTCGTTTTGATATGTGCTCAATTCAGTTTACACTTTTCTATAGCTGTTCATTAGTTGTTTGTGACAGCTGTTCACACTCGTCTGCAACTGCTGTTGAATAGAAATCTCAGTAAGACTTAGAATGTCTAAGGGTTATCTAAAGCCCTGATAAGGGTTTGTCCTGGGTTCAGCTGTTCTGATTTAAAGATCAATGTTAAATATTTGGAGGTGCTGCCTTTACAAAAAAAAAAGGTTTTTTTTTATTCCAATTTATATTTTATTCCAAATTATATTATTTATATTATCCAATTTATTTTACTCGAAGCTGAAACCACTTCACCTTTAAAACTTAAGTTTCCTTTTGCCTTTAAAATATTAAAGGGTTTGATAGTAGATACAGGAGCAGTGGGATAGATGCAAGTAGTAAGGAATTATGTACTAAGTCTTTTGTGGAAGTGGGATAGTTGAAGTAAAGGTATATATTTTGGACTCTGATTTTTATATCACAGGATCACTGTCTAAACTGTGGACAACAGTGGTCACAAACTAAAATATTTTTTGTGGCTAATTAAATGCTTTGTTTTAACTTGTGATAGGTGGTGAATTTAACTGTTCATTTATTTTGCAATGTTATAGCAATACAGTGTTCATTTGACCTGGATAATTTTTTTTTCCAGTCGAAGCTTCAGTGCCTGTGTGATAATTCTGTAGCTTTTAATGTAATAATCAAATGTACGAGTTGGCTAGCATTTTTGTTTTCTATGATGACCAGTGCTGAAGGCTAACACTGAGTAAGCTTTGACATTCCACACTATTGGAAGCCATCCTTTATTGCCTTAGTACAGGAGAAGGAACAAAGATGAGCAAACTGGTCTTGAGATAATCAACTTCTGGTTTACTTAATCTTGAACAAAGTAATTGCTGAAGGTCTACAAAATCTTTGTGAAATTCTCCTTACATATTGATGGGTGCGGAGCTCTGTAGTTCTAATATTTTGGAAAGTGTTGGTGCTCCAAATCAACTCAATCAGTTTTTGGGAAGAGTATTCGAAAGGAGTAACAATACATGTTTCTAAGCAGTCCTGGGGGGACAGTTCCTAGTGGTATGATAAGGGTGGGATAAAATCTACCCATGACTTAATGTGCATTGTTTTAAGAAGATATTGTTTATTCAGTCCTAGTCATCCTGATTGTGGAGCTGCCCAGAGAATATCTCATTTGATGGCTTTTTTTTTTTTTCTGGTTTGACAGGTATCTATGGGGCTGGCTGCCTTATAACAGAAGGATGTCGTGGAGAAGGAGGTATTCTAATTAACAGTCAAGGTGAAAGATTCATGGAGAGATACGCACCTGTTGCGAAGGATCTGGCTTCCAGGGATGTAGTGTCTCGATCCATGACCATAGAAATCCGTGAAGGAAGGTTAGTTAAATACCCTTAATGACGCTGCAGAAGAAATACTTAATCATACTAGACTTTATACAGTACAATACTTCATTTGATAAATGCCTGATGTTTCATGCAAGTGAGCTTTAATAACTGTCAGCCGAACTCTGCATGCAGGGCAGAAATTTTGCTTGTGAATTCCTAAAGACACTGAAAGGAAACAGAAGACATAAGGAGTCTCCTGCTTGAATTTGGTGCATCTAGATACAATTGTTCAACAAGTTTAATGTACATGCTCTTACTGCAAGCAATGGAAATAATTTGGTGCTCTGTTCTCTTCACTAATTATCTTCAAATTTTACATATTTCTGCAGAGATGTAGTGGTTTAATGTCTTAGATACTGTAAAGTACATAAGTAAAAAGAAAAGCTGGGAGATGAAAAATATGCTTAAATACTGCTAGGGTCAGTAGTATTTTTCAGATATGCTAGATACTAATTTTTGTCAGACAACATTTGAAAATAATTTTCCCCACAAATGAAACAAATTGGATTAGAAATATTACTGGTGTTTGCAGAATTCCTGTTACATATTCTGGTGTTGACTTTTTTCATAGGGGTTGTGGCCCTGAAAAAGACCATGTATACCTGCAGTTGCACCACTTACCACCACAGCAGCTAGCAACCCGTCTCCCAGGAATTTCAGAAACAGCCATGATATTTGCTGGAGTTGACGTCACTAAAGAGCCTATTCCTGTTCTGCCTACTGTCCATTATAATATGGGAGGTATTCCTACAAACTACAAAGGACAAGTAAGTAAAATATCACTCAGTATTTCTTTTTACCATAATAATAGGACATTATTTTCCAAATAGAAAAGCATTAATGATATTTTTCATATGTGTAAGGATGACTACTGCTATTACTACTGTTATAATAATAAAGTCAGTACTTGTCATCTGGGTTTTTTTTTTTTTGTAAATCACTTGAGAACCACATTCCAGTCCATCTGGAGATGGGAATACCAAGAAACATGTAAAATGAAGTTACTGTCATGTCTGACAAGCAGTTCTATTTATCACTGTTGAAGATAATGTAGTTGAACAAAGATCAAACTCTGGCTGTTATAATCTGTAGTGCAAGTTAGTGTGTATTAATTCTCTATACCTCATGTAATCTCTATGCTAAAGCAGGTTTCTCTAACTCTCATACTCATTAGAAACCAGTGTGATGGTGGCAGCTGAATTTTTCTATCTCAGTGTATTGTACTTGTTAATTTTCAGTGTAAAATATTACCTTAGAAATGTCTCATCAGAATTTCTCCTGTGTTTTTCTCTCTTGCTGCAGAATTGTGATGAAACAGAACCACATACTTTTCATACGAATAATTAAAGAAACCTCGGGTTTTAGTGATACCTGTATTTACATAGCATTGCTATCTACCCTTTAGAACCAAAATATTTATAGTTTTAGAGTTGGCAAAAACTTGATTGCTGTGTTTCATCCTTAGATGTACATGACCTTTGCAGATATGGAGGTTTGCACCATTATAAACTGTTTTAAGAAATATGTGCTAATTGACTGTCTGAAATGCTAGGTTATTACACATGTGAATGGTGAGGATAACGTGGTGCCTGGTTTATATGCCTGTGGAGAAGCAGCCTGTGCATCTGTCCATGGTGCAAATCGACTCGGTGCAAACTCGCTTCTGGATTTGGTGGTCTTTGGTCGTGCTTGTGCCCTTACTATTGCAAACATATGCAAGCCTGGTAAGTCTCAGAGTTTTAGAGACACTTGCCTTTATGATTTCATTTCTTGTCCACAAAGAGTGGTTACTACCTAATTCAGAATGCTAGATATAGACTATTATTTGTTAGAAAAGGCAGAAATCATGTTTATGCTTTTTATAGGCATGTTCTTTGCTGTGTGAATGTTTGAAGTTAACATTTGCTTTGTGAGATGATATTTTTAAAACTAGAATTGGGTCAGTGCTATTGCAAAAACAGTTGAGATTTTTCACAAATTAGCAAAAGAGAGTATTAAATATGAAGACTGATTTCTGTACATCCTGCACTGCATCTTGGATGTTAAGAAAGCTTTCTTAATAGTGAAGAGACAAGGAGAGTATAGGAGAAGATAGTAAGGAGCCGCAAGCTTATTCCATAGTTTAGGAGAATTTGCATCACGTGCTGTTTTTAAGGAATTAACAGCAGAATTTAGCCAAACCTATAAGTTTCCCCCTAACTGTCACAGGAAAGAATGTGATTCGTGTACTCTACTGAGAACTCTAGTTTTTAAGTGTATGGATAGTATTGGTGGGAGTTCAGGAAAGTTATAATTAACCTGTTCCTCAGAGGAAGAAAACAGATTGTGTTTTAGTTAAATCTGATTTTTAGTAGTTGTTAGTCTATGAAACTGCCAGAAACCAAAACCAAGCCTGAGCTACTAACTGAATCTTTCTTATTAGGAGAGACAGTTCCCTCTATTAAACCAAACGCTGGTGAAGAGTCTGTTGCTAACCTTGACAAAATAAGATTTGCTAACGGAACCATAAGGACTTCAGAAGTGCGACTTAACATGCAGAAGGTAAGCCTGGTTAAGCTTTTGACTATAAGGTGTGGGAAGCTATAGTCAGTGGGGTGTGGTCACATTGCAAAATACACTAGCAAGTAAAATACAGTTTGTGGAAGTAAAAAGCAGTGTGAGTAAACTGTCTGTGCGCAGCAAAGTGTGTACCAGTTTTAGTAGTTTCTTCTTCCCTTCATGGTTATTTCTCTCGGGTAGTTTACTTGCTGTGTAGTGGAATCATAGAATCATAGAGTCATAGGTTTGGTTTGGAAGGGACTTCAAAGATCATCTAGTTCCAGCTGCCCTGCTGTGGGCAGGAACACATCCCACTAGACCAGATTGCTCAAATACAGTACTGGTTTCTTCTGTTTGGGATGAACAGAAGAATGTTTTTCCTTCAGACTGCAGATATGTTTGAAGTCAAAACAGCTCCCTGTCAAGCTGTGTTGGAACTCATGAAATTATGTGGGATATTATGTGCATGCAACATATCAAACTGATTTTGCTTTACTGTCTTGCAGACAATGCAAACCCATGCCGCTGTGTTTCGTACTGGTTCTGTACTCAAAGAAGGCTGTGAAAAAGTCAGCCAGATTTATAGTGATCTGGCTCATCTAAAGACATTTGACAGAGGTAATTTGATAGTAAAGAATACACCTTGGACAGAGTACTCTAGGAAAAGTTTGGTGTTTGTTGTGTTTTTTTTTTAATTATTCTTTTCCTCTTCTGAAAACTGTGTTTCTTGAAACTTTTGCTAAAGGTTTTGACCATTTTGAATCTTTAAAAATATGTTGTAGAGCCCTACTTGTTTAAACGTGGTGATTAGTAAAGTACTTGATCTTACTGGTCACTTTCTGGTTGTACACATTTAAAAAGAAGCATAGCGTGAACTTGGATTTAACTGTACAAGGTACTAAATGCTTTTTCTCTCAGAACATGATTTAAAGTTGTTCAGATACTAAGATGAACTTTAGTAGTAGCTTCTAAAAAAGCCAGGGAGTTGCAAAATGGTAGCAAGACTATTCATAGGTTGAACACTTTAAGTTTTCATTTTTCAGCTGAGTAGATAGTGCTGCATACTGATACTGCCATGTCCTGCAGTGTGTCTTAGGAGAACTTAGTTAGTTAAGTAAAACTGATGATGTACCTTTTGTACTTGTGTGTATTTCTCTCCAATTACCGCTGTTGGATGTGTGTCCTAACAGTGAAAGTAAGACTGGCTTTCTGGGACAGCTCTCACCAAGCATTGAGAAAAGTGTTGCGATAGCTTAAAATGTAGGGATCAAAATGAAGATACATGAGTGTAAATGAACTTGGGTCCGCCTTGAAGATACTTAAATGAAGAACCTTGTATAACTAGCAGGGCTGTTTGGGTTCCCCCCCGCCTCCTCTCTGAGGGTGGGAAGAAAGGGAAAGCCCTGTTGTCTGGATCTGCTAGGTGTCTACTTAAAGAGCTACCGTTTAGCCAGGTGTTATGATCTGAAATGAGGTATGAGGACTGAGTTGTAGGGATGATATAAAGCAGGCAAGAATCTATGGCGTAATTTTGTCTCAGTAACACACATGCAACAGGGATACCTGGTTTAACTGAACTTTTCCAAGATTCATTATGATTTGTTAGAGTATAGGAATTGTTACTGAGTCTTGCAGGCAATGGTGAGTAATTCAATATTGCAGGAGTCCTGTGACTGCAGTAGGTAGAGCATTGGCTGGTTTAATTGTAAGTATCAGCAATAGGACAGAAGTAAATTGAAGAACAACTTGTTTGTAGAACATCTTCTGCAGTCTTTTAATATTTACTAGGTATTGTGTGGAACACTGACTTAGTAGAGACCCTTGAACTGCAAAACCTGATGCTTTGTGCTCTACAAACCATTTATGGAGCTGAGGCTCGCAAGGAGTCCCGGGGTGCTCATGCCAGAGAGGACTATAAGGTATAAATATTTTCTGTGACAATTTTCCTTGTTATGTGTCCTTGGATGGATTTTTTAAAAGTTGTAATTTCTTTGAAGTGCAGTCTTCATAGTCTTGAGTTGGGATTAGTGTAGTATTTGTTTGGGTTCCCATACACTGTTTTATCTGTTATATATAAATATAAAATGACCGATACATGCAACACTGGGTAACAATCTTGAGAGAAGAGTTGTGCCATATGTGCATCTGAATTATTAGAGAGATCTAAACTAGGACTGCAGTAATAATCAGGTGATGAATGCATAAACAGGACTATTAGTTTGTCCTGTGCAAGGAAGTTTACCTTAAACCCCTGGTTAAGCTTTTGTATTTAGAATTTCCATGAGCAGTGTTAAAATAAAGCTTGCTGGCTATTGGGGGACACATTGTGTTACAGTTGTAACTGGAAACTAATCCTGGGGTTGTGAAGTGATTTGCAGATGTAACTTCTGGTCTATACTAACATAACTTTCTCCTTAGTTACGTGTAGACGAGTTTGACTACTCTAAGCCACTCCAAGGCCAGCAGCAGAAGCCATTAGAAGAGCACTGGAGAAAGCACACCCTTTCATATGTGGATATCCCATCTGGGAAGGTATGTAGAGCCTGATGCTTGAGGGTCTTTCTCACTGTCAACAAACAGCTGCACTCAGACAGCTCTTGATACTGTTGATGTTTAACAGTAGGCATAACTGAGAGAAGCTTTTGTTGATATTTAGGAAATTACTTTGATTTGAGCTGGAATTATTTTTCCCCCTTGTATCAGGCTAGTTCAAAAGCTTTTTCTTTTTCCTCTGATGGTGGCAAAATCTATTGTTGGTGTTTAGCATAAAGTTTTCATGGTATTTCAAAGATGGAGCTGCAAAAATTTATGCCTATAAAAAAGTCTTGAGTGGTTTTGTTTGGTTGGTTTTGGGTTGTTTTTTTGTGTGTGTGTGTTTTTTGTTGTTGTTGTTGTTGTTCTGGGTTTTTTTGGGGTTTTGGTTGGTTGGTTGTGTTTTTTTTTTTTTTAAAAAAAAACCCTTTTTCTCTGGATCCTCTTTGTTTCCTGTCTCCCCCATTCCAGCTTCCTTGAATCTAATTTGGTGACAAATGAGAGCATCTCACTTCCTGAATAGCTGCTGAGGACAGAAGGTGTCACACAGTTCTGTCCCCTAACTGATCCATTTGGCTTTTCTATATCCAAGACTTTCTTAGCTTAAAGGACTAGGAATCTTAGCCAAAGCTTCACTTTTGTCCAAAAGGCTTTTTTAAAGTAGTAGCCTTCTGATTCCATTTTTTGGTCAGGCTTTGCTTTTAAAGGAATTCAGTCAGTGGTAACGCAGTGGAACATAAGAGTTCCTTGTAGATTACTAACTGTTCATTTTTTATGGAAGGAGGAGAGTAATGGAGAAATAGGCTTAACATCAATGAAGTAATTCAGTTACCTGTGTTACTCAGTCATTCTTGTTAGCTAGGCTATCTTGTTTAGATACAAAAGCTTTGTCTTAAAGTTCTTTGTTCTCTTTTACTTCAGGTGACCTTGAAATACAGACCTGTGATCGACAGAACTCTGAATGAACAAGACTGCTCAACTGTCCCCCCTGCTATTCGCTCATACTAGTAACTTAAATTTGACTGTCAGCCTTCTCCCAGAGGGGCTTAGTGTATGTAAGCATAGCACAAGCAAATCAAAATAGTGTTGCCACTATCAGTTAATGGAAAATGCTGACTGAACTTCTGTCCAGCTTGTATTCTGCTGTGGCTTACTGTACAGTTATGAAAATGGAATACATGACAGCTTATGTTCTTTCACCTGTCTATTAAAACTGAGAGGAAAAACACAAGATGTGTCTAAACAAAGTGATGGGAAGTCTTGTATTTGCACGGGTTTGAATGTTATGTATATAGTTACCATGCTTTTATTTTGGATGTATAGTTATATTTCCATATTTTAAGAACAAGAAATGCAGTAGTTTTGAGAGATTGAGATGCTGAATTTTATGAATGGGGACTTAAAGTCAAGCATCATAACTGCTGATGTAAGTAACATGGAAGAAAATGATGCAGTAGTAATGACAACTTTGTTTTTTCCAAAGCTAAAATTGTAAAAATTGCTGTACTGTTGTGCTGTTGAAGAAAACAGGATATTTCTACCCCAGTTACTTCCTCCCAAGTATGCCATGAACAGAATTTTATCTTAGTAGAGATCAGGTATTATCTCTCGAACTTGTGAAACTATTTTTGTGTTATGACCTGTGTATTTTCTAGACTGTATTCTGTCTCAAGGGGCAGTTTTGCAGAAGACTTACAGAAACTTATTAAAGCTTACCAACTGTGAACTTAAGTATGTTTTAGTGCCAAGGTGTAAGGTGGCAATAGAGCAGTTGCTAGCAGCATTTCTGTGAGTCACTCCCAGTTCTTGGAGGACTTAACTGTAACTGTGCAGGCTCAGATGAATGAAGCGTTTTGTAATTTTGACTGTTGAATGTTAGTTGGTTTTGGGAAAAAAGTTAACGTTGGGATGTTTCCGGGGGTGGTTGGAAAAACGAATATACCATGTTTCACTCTTCCAGTGTTTTTGTATCTTGTACCAGGGTGTACTGGCCTGGGGGAAGCATAGCATACCAAACTATTACCTTTGTGTGAAGAGGGGGGGAAAAGGGGACTACATCTTTACTTGGCTTACTTTTCATAGAAAGAGGCTTGACTGTTGTGAAGGAGAGAGGAAATAACATTTCATACATACTGCAATAAAGCAATGTTGCACCATTACAGTACGTTTTTCCCCTCGTCTGGAAACTGCTGTGCCGATGCACCCGCCTCGCGCCGCCCTTGGCATAGGGAAGGCGGGCATCCCTCTGGCAGGGCGGAACGCAAGGGCCGCCGCGCAGGCGCCGGTTCCCGCTGCTGAGGCGGTTCTCCCGCTGCCGCCCCGCCCGCAGCAGCCGATTGGCGCGGTGGAGCCTGTACGGTGATGGACGCCCGTCACACCTTGACGCTCGTCCGGGGCGGTCCCCCTGCGCCATCCCCTCCCCGCCGCCGTAGCCATGTACCGCTCACTCCGCGCTTGCCGCCGTCTGGGCTGCTCCGCTGGGCTCCTCGCGGGGCAGCCGCCCCCGCGCGCCGTCGCCGCCCGCTGGGGCCCGCCGCCCAGCGCCGCCATGGTAAGCACGGGGTGCGGGGGTGAGGGAGGAGCGGTGACCTCTAACTGCCACCGCCGGCCGCGGCCAACGTGGCTCCTCCCACTGCGCCCGCAGGAGCTCGCTGCCCTCCCGCTCGCGGGGCGGGGGAGCGGGCGCGCACCGCCTGAGGGAACGGCCGCCTCCGGTAGCGAACGGCACCGGGAAGACGCTGCCGCCATCCGCTGTCGGGCTTTCGCTGCCGTTTCCTTCTTCCGCCAAGGAGGCTTGGGGGCCGGTTCCCGCCCGCTGCTGCGCGGCCTGCGGGCAGTCCCGAGGCCGGGTTCGGCCCCGCTGTCGCACCCCGATTTGCAGCCCCGCGCCGGCGGTTGCTCCCGGGGCCTGCCGGTATCTGCAGCGCGCAGCTGCCCGTCCGGGTGCGCTGCCCAAAGGCCGGGGTTTGTGGCGTGAGTACGCTGTGTTAGCATGGCCGAGGAGCGGAGAAGACAGGTGGCATCCGAGCAAGTAAGCAGGAAAGGTGTTAGTGTTGTGGCACACAGCAGCTTCTTCCACCAAAGTTTCAGGCCCTTTGTTAGAGCTACTGAGGCACAAATAAGAAAAAAGCTGTATCTGTTCTGTTCTGTGTGTTGTGTTCTGGTTCACCGAAATGGGACTATCAGGAAAAATCTTGGGAGCTGCCTGAAATCTTAGCTAAGAGCTACTTGTGACCTCGAGCAGTCATCCTCAGTCAGACTGTCAGGCTAAAACGTTCCTGGTTTGGTAACTGGATGCCGTTCGAGAAACAAAGACGCTGTTTGAATAACGAAATCAGGATCTCAGTGCGGGCAGCTAGAATGTTGCACGGAAGCCTGAGCCTCGGGTGCATTTCTGTAAGTTTGCTTCTTAAAAGGAGGTAATTTAGGACTGTCAGAAGAATTTCTGCAGAAAGTGGGGTGTTTAGGATTCTATTATTTCATTAGCTTACTAAATTAGCTAATGAATTCAGTTGGAACATTGGTTTCTAACTTGTGATATTGATTAAGGGGTAGAAAATCACATTTAAAAGAACAAGCTTCCAATGAGTGAATCAACTGCATGGTGACTGAAACATACCCGTATAAGAAAACTGGTGTCAGGGCGGAATATATAAGTCAAACATAGGCTTGTCAGGTGGATCCCTTTTTTATTTTTCTGTTTGGCATCATCCAAGAGAAGCATTATAGATCATGGCCTTCATTTACTTAGTGAAGAACTGGTATTTATGAAAAGTTGCATTCTTAGGAGAAACATACATTTTTGATCTTTGCTGGTCAGAAGTATGACCTGTCCTGTACATAGACATTATGAATTGTTTGGGTTTAAATAACAGCAGTGGTCATAGCAAAATGTCCCTCAGTCAATTTGGAACTCAAGCAGCTGTTGAATTCTGACAGGAAAACTTTTGTATGCTTTTATTTCCAAGAGAACCACTGAAAATGTACCAATCAGTGTTAAAGCAGAAACCCCTTGCTTTACAATGTTTGTAGAGATTTTGAAGCAGCAAGAGTTGTTTAGGAGCATGTGTAGACACAACCAAATATGCGTGTTGTTCTACAGTATGACTGTTGTGTTGTCTTAACTTGGACCTAAATCCCACAAGATATTCTAAATGGAATACCAGTCATAATGGACCTCCTTTAGCTGAATGTTGTAAAATACTCGGGTTTGGTTACTAAAGAGTAAATTTCAGAGTTTGTGACTCAATACTATAAAGGAGAAACAGTGCTAAAAATGGAAGCAATCTTCATCTGCTAAAGGAGAGCAGTTGAGCACAGATTGCTTTTTCTGCTGGCCTTGAAAATTGGTTTTGACATGCTAAAAATGATGATTTAAATACTTAAATCCACAAGTTGCTGTGTCCGTAAATCAGAATGTATTTTTCCATGTGAAGCATTATTGCAGCAGGTCTGCCATTTGCCTATCTCCAGTGTGTTATGGTGCAATCAGTTTTAGCTGATTAGTTCCCTACAACAAGGCAAAAGTACAGTTTTATTTGCCTAACTACGTAAGCTCCATGCTGTGGGTTCTTGGGATTTTGGAGGGCAGAGCATACCTTGTTTTGTAAAGGTGAGGAATAGTAGTTCTGAGCTAAGACTTGCTGGTAGCTATGGCAGAAGCAAAGTGACTGTGGGAGTTTGCCTTGTCTTGTGGCAGAGTTGCTGGGTTCCTTTTGGCTTCTCCCATTGCCCATTGGTGGGGGAGCACATGGCTGACACAAGTGTGCCTCTTGTACCCTTTTATAGCAGGTTCCCTAAGTGAGTGGGGTGACTGCAGAAACTGCTTTAGGTACAGGAACTGGGGCCTTCTGCTCATAAAGCCACTCAAGAGGGTGAATTCTGTCTAAGCAGTTAGGGAAGCATGTTTTCTACATTAAAACTCATAACTTCCTGCGTGCTGTTACATTAGTCTGAAGGTAATGCTGAATTTAGTTTCATTACTTTAGTACGTAAGAGAAATATCACTTTTCTACCTAATGTCACCTGTTATTCTGTTATTCAGCAAATGACATTCAATTTAAAGCACCTCACCCTGTTAACTTCAATTGAGCTTGTGAGCTGTGTAACATAGAATTAGGTAGGGAAGTAATTTTTTTATTTTTTAAAGGTAAGAGGATTGCATTGTTTAAAGGTACTTGTTCGAGGAGGTACTGATCCTGTTTATCTTTGTTTCATCATTGTTAGCATTAGCATGAGTTTGAGGAATCAATTGTGCAACTGCTAGCTTTTTTGTCTAAAAGGCTATGGGTAATTTCACTCTCCATTATGTAACTCCTGGAGTACCTGAAGGCAGAGTGTCTCCATCCAGCTGGGAAGCCCCTCAGGACAGTAAAAATGCTGGAAATATTCCCCACATCACTGCTGCCTGCAGCTTACCATCTGTGGTGATGCAGACCTGGGCAGGGTACTGTAGAAAGTCAATGCTGCTGGAGAGGGTGTTCTGCCCAATACCCAGCTGTGCTCCTGTCCAAGATGACGAAGACCCACCAAGCAAGGAGCCAGTAGAATGGATCAAGAAAAGAGGAACAGAATGATTTCAGAAGTGGACACCTAAGGAAGAGAAAGAATTGTGCAGAGATGATGCTTGCCTTGTATTCTGACCCAGAATCTTAATTTTCACATCAGGGGGGTTCCAGATTCTGTGGTTTGTCTGTGTAATACCCCTGTTTAGATATTTCTTCTGAGTGCTTATCTCATGTTCCCTGAACTTGTGCAGACTTCTTGCACCCCCGGCATCAGCTGACAAGGAGTTTCATCAGTCTGCTACTTGTGTGAAGAGCTGCTTCCCTTTCCTTGCTTTGAACCTGACTCCTACTAGCCTAACGTTATGGCTCCTGTTTCTTGTATTGGAAGAGACAGTGAGCAGCTAATACCCATCACCAATCTACTGATGCTTATATTGACCTCAGTTTTTCTTCATTCCCCAAGCTGTCTTTTTTCTGAACAAAAAAGTTAGTTGTCTTAAGAAAGGCAATAAAGTAGGGAGCAGCTTTCTTTGAACCATTTTCAGTAATAAGCTTTGGGGGGCACTGAAAGAACCAAATCTGCACAAAGACTTCAGTGTGTAGATGAACCAAGGTGGCAGAGTAGTGTTTCTTTTGCTATCCTCTGTGTTTCTTAATAGTTTCTAACATTTGTTTTCTTCCGTTAGCTGCGCTGCAGTGCTGACTCAGTGCTCTGATAGAGCTTTCCCAAGCTCTTGCCCCTGATGGTCATGGTTCTGTCAGAGCCCAGCACTTTATATATGTATCTTACTGACGGAGCTCGGGTTGGTTTGCTGTATGTATGATTAATAATTCAAAAAGACTTTTTCTCCTTCCTGAAAACTCTGCAAGAAGGTAGTCTCCTCTTCCGGGGAAGGATGAACACCTTTCTCACAGAAAACTGGGACTTTGCTGAGCAAGGCATTTGAAGAGGAAGAGAAACTGCTCTTGCTTCCTGTCCAGTCTCTCAGTCTTTGTAGAGCTGCATGTGGATGTATTCACATTATTACAAATGAATGGGTTGTTTCACAAAAAGTGAAAAATTATTTTTTAATTGGGGTACATTGGCTAAAATTAGTTTACTTTGCTGTGTTAGATAATAATGCATGCTAGGTGTATACATAATACAGAAATATTGCCTTCCATAAATATTGCACAAAATATAGGTGTAGGGTTTGAGCTACACAACTAGGGCAACTGTGTTCCTGGTTTGTTAGCCTTAGAAGATAATTGTCAGTAACTTGGTATTATATTAGTAAGTTTCTTCCTTCCAGTCCTCTTCCAAAGTCTCATGTGCAGTGTGGATTTCAGATAGGGATTTTGTTACGTCTGTGTTGGCTGGGTGGATTGTACCTGAATTCTTACTGTGTTAGTTAATTCAGTTTGGTTTTTACAAAACTAATTCTGTAAATTCCAAGATAAGTTACTAGTTCTTTCGAAAGAAGAAACAGTCTTTTATCAGGAGGACAAGTTTCAAACAGTGGGCAGCTAGAGGTTCGTGCAGTGCTGCCAGTTACCAGTGGGTCTGCTAGGCTGTAGTGTTAGAAGTGACTTTTAGTGAGATGAATGCTCAAACTAGAAAAATGTCTTAACCTTGAAGATATAATTAGAAAAATACCTGTGACTGTGTGTCTGTCTTGTTTTTTCTGCTTCTTGAACACTTTCTTAACTGTATCTGCTTTCAAAGAGGATGTGCTGTTTACCAGTGTTTGAAATACTTTTTTTTCTTTTTCCATAGTCAACTCAAGAGGCTTTTAGGATAGAATATGATACCTTTGGCGAACTGAAGGTCCCAAGTGACAAATACTATGGTGCCCAAACTGTAAGATCTACAATGAACTTCAAGATTGGAGGTGTTTCAGAAAGGATGCCAGTACGTAATTCAGATATGTGTTCAATTTCTTCTTTTCAAGTATGTTTTGGATGTCAGAGTGAATACCTTCTTCTTAGAATTTTGCTGGAAGTATGAGCATCTTTAACTTTTAATTAAAGTTGGAAATTTCATGGCAAGGTACTGTGCTTCGGTAGAAATATTTTTGTTGTATTTAAATAAATAGAGTTTTGCTTTTATTTTATTGCGTTGCTTAATTTTTTTAATAACCAGGATGAATAGAAGTCATCTTTTCCTGAAGAAGAAAAGCTGGAGTAGTTTGTTGCTATAGCGCTATATAGTTTTTTTTAATTGAAGATGTTTAGTGTAGCATTAGTTGATACGAAGCTGCTTTTTCACGTGTAGCTGTGCATAGAGCATTAGTGTGCATGTGCTTTGTCATCTACTGGCTTTCCATGTACTGAAGCATATGTCAGTTTGCCCTCAAAAAGACTACTTAGAAATGGAACCAGTTCTCCTTTTCTGTTAATTTTAATGCATGTAATCCTTTTTGATACACAAAATTATGCATTTAAACTTATTCTCGTGTCACAGGTTCAAGTTATAAGGGCTTTTGGCATCTTGAAGAGGGCAGCTGCTGAAGTAAATCAAGATTACGGTCTTGACCCAAAGATTGCTAATGCTATCATGAAGGCAGCAAATGAGGTAGGAACAAACTGTTCAAAATACTAGAACTGTCACTGTGTTTTTATTAAGCTTTTCACATGAAGTTTGGAGTTTGGAGGCTGGGGGAAGACTTTCTGATTTTCTCAAATTGTTAAAGGAAGGCATTTATTGTTATTAAATTTTGGTTTTCAGGTTGAGAAATCATTTACTTAACATGTTTCACTGTTTTACATCTTATATTTACAGAAATGATACAATGTTCAAATGTATTTTGATACTTAAGTTATAAAAACAATGTAATGTTCCCCTCTATTAAGACTACTCATTACTTACATAGTGTTGACTCTTAACAGATGAACAGTATAAAAAAAAAACCTGAGAGAGGAATAGAATCTTGGTTCATTCACCTAATATGAAGTCTGACTTGTGGAACAAAGCTTTTTTTTTGTTTTGGAAGTCCCCTATTGTTAAGGAATTGGATATCTGAATAGTTTGTTGCTAGTCCATTTCCTCTTCAGACTTAAACTTACTAGTAAATCTGTTTTTTAAGTATCACTTTTATAGCTAAAGAGGACATGATGCGACATACAGAGGCGTCTCCTCTTTCTCAGTATAAATGCCACCCAAGTGCAAAGAATTGTGAATGACCTTTATTTGAGATACAGTAATACCAGGCGTGTTGCTGTCTGTAAATTGACAGGTGTATTTATCTTGAAGCATTATTTTACAGAGCTTTCTCGTTCTGGCTAGCTTAAAAATCTTTTAGTATTTGCAGAAGCTTTGTACTCTTTCTACCAGCTGTAACACTGTAAGTCCCAAGACCCGAGACCTTTGGAGAAACCCAGAATATGTCCAGGCTCTTCTTGTGGTTTCAAGGGATCTCCTAGTTAAAGTAGGATCAGAAGTTTCAGTGGCTAAAAGGCTACTTATAGAGTCCTAGAATCATAGAATGATTTGGGTTGGAAAGGATCTTAAGATCATGGCCTTACACTAGAACATGTCCAACCTGGCCTATCAGTACAGTCCCTGATGAAGAGTTCCTCTCCAGCATCCTTGCAGGCACCCTTCAGATACTGGAAGGCTGCTATGAGGTGTCCATGCAGCCTTTTCTTTTCCAGGCTCAGTCACACTCGGTCCATGTCTGCTGTCCATGTTGCTGACAAAGATGTTGAACAGGGTTGGTCCCAACACTGATCCCTGAGGGACACCACTCATTACTTGTCTCCAGCTGGACATTGAGCCATTGACCACAACTCTTTGCATGTGGCCATCCAGCCAGTTCTTAATCCACCGAATGGTCCATCTATCAAATTGGTGCCTCTCCAATTCAGAGACAAGGATGTCACACAAGAGAGTGTCTAACACTTTGCAGAAGTCCAGGTAGATAACATCAACTGCTCTACCCCTGTCCATCAGTTCCGTAGCCCCACCATAGAAGGCCACCAAATTGGTCAGGCAGCATTTCCCCTTAGTGAAGCCATGCTGGGTGTCACCAGCCACCTCGTTATTTTTCATGTGCCTTAGCATGCTTTCCAGGAAAATTTGCTCCATGATCCTGCCAGGCACAGAGGTGAGACTGACACAAAATTAATTAGTGCCAGTACTTAACTTAGATACATGAATTATGAAAATGATTTTTTTTTTTTCTGTTGTGTTTTAAAAACACCCCTGCGGTGATATCCTTTCCCCTACCTCCAAAATAATTTTCTAATATAACTTAAAAAGGAAGAGATACAACAAGGAATCAAGTTACTCTTGGAGATGGGAACTTCGCTCCTGTATGAGATGGGAAATACTTAAGATCCTTTCCTGAAAAGCATGATTCCAGTAAGATTGATGTATCCTGTTAAACTGGAGATAGCTATCTAGCCTCAGAGTTGTGACAACAGATCCTTTGCTTTGCATTCTCAACTTTTCTGAAGCTAATATGCCTGGCAGCATGATGCTTCTGAGCGCAGATTCTGATACTATCTAAAACACATATTAAAAAAATGATAAATGCATATAAGGTTCAATGGGTTCTAAAAAATATAGATCAAACAGGAGAGTTGTTCTGTTTTGATTTGAGATGGTAGTTGTCATAGCCTACCTGTTGTAGATATAAGTCATTGTAGCTGTCTTTGGCTGATCAGGACCTTGTTTCCATGAAAAATCAGCAAGTCAATACATATGAATCTTTTTATGTCCATGTGACTCTCTTGTTTATGTGTGTAACATACTCAGTTACAGTTGAGGCACAGTAAAGACAGTCACGAGTCTTTTTTAGGCACTTCTCAATTTGAAGTCACGTAGGTCCAGGGCAGTGCTAGGGAAAGTATGCCTTACATGAAGAAGGTGTTTGCTAGCAGCAACCATCTGCTGGCTCATTCTGTTAATGCAAAACCTAATGTCTACATGTGTAAGAAGTCTGGAACCTCCCTGTATGAAATTTATTTCTGGAGAAATTTTGGAGTCTGATTATGCAGGTATTATGTACTGCATTTGCATCTCAGATTATTTTTGCCAAAACCACCTCTTCTGGGGGACCATTTGCCACAAGGAATGGACTCCTGAATGCCCATAATTGTAGTATAGTTGTGATCAGTGTTCATGATGAAACTGTGCAGCTGTTGAGCCTGATTTCATAGGAGAAAGTAGCATACCCATGATAATGATAAGTTTGTAAACAGACAAGCACTGTCCAAAACTTGATGTTTCTGGCACTGAAGGAGACACAGAACACTGACTCGGTGTCCTGAAGCACCTAATGTGCTCTGACTGAGAAACTGCTTAACATGTTTCCCTTGTCTGGGATGTCTACTGACCTGGGAAATAACTGTGGAAGGGAGAACTAGCTCATACTACCTCGAGTACTACCCAGGAGGGTTAGAATCCAAGTTGCTTTACAATTTGGGAAGGGGATGATGTTTTTCGACTTAAAAAATCATCTGCATTGTTTGCGAAAGAGAAGAGATAAGAGCTAAAAGACCTTTTAAAAATCTTTTCTATGATGGTAGAACATGAAATTATGTATTTCTTTGTGTTTCAGAATTCAGCATCTTTGAAAAGCATAGCAAAAGTTTTTTGCCCTTTTAATATCTGGTATTACATCAAACTCTTAATTATCCTGACATAAATTCACAATTGTTCTGTGTAGATTTACAAATATAATGGAGAACATTATTTTAATTATAGCTATAAGGTTTTCAGGTTTATGATTTTCATTTTTTTGTTTTGTTTTGTTCCAGTAGAGCAACTTTTCTCTTTTTTCCATTCTAGGTAGCTGAAGGAAAATTAAATGATCACTTTCCATTGGTGGTGTGGCAGACTGGCTCTGGAACTCAAACCAACATGAATGTCAATGAAGTCATCAGCAATAGAGCCATTGAGATAATGGGAGGCACCTTGGGGAGCAAAAAACCAGTGCATCCAAATGATCACGTTAACAAAAGCCAGGTTATTACACTTGTGTTATACTTCTTTTGATGTGAAAAGTTTGTTTTTGCTTTAAATGGTGAATTTTGAATTCTCTTAGAGCCACTGTTTAGATTTTGGAGAAAACAAAAAGAGTTATGTGTACAGCTCTGGCAACAGTTTTCTGGGGTTTTCAGTTTAAAAGAACTTTAAATTATTTAAAATGTTCACTGGTGACAGCATGAGCTTTTTAGGTTAGAAACTTCCAACTCATTCATGACACATAATTTCATATGTAATGTAGTAGGTAGAGGTGTCCTTGTGACAACCACTGCTACTGCAAGCAGTCTCGAGTTAAATATAGATCCAGCATGTAAAAGTTGGATACTTGTTATCTCCAGATCTACATTGCATACAGCATGTAGAAAGAATATGATAGTGGCTGCAGTCCTGTAATTGGCAAATGAAATATCCACTTAATTTTTTTTTATTTTCCCCAAGGATCATGATAGGCAATTTTATTACATTTCACTCTTGATACTTCCTTCAGACTAGCTGAAGTTTAAGCCACTGATTTGTTTGTATTCCTTCCTGATCTTTTATGCTTACTCAATATCCTGGGAACTACACTACATTTAACATCACCTTACATTTATATTTAACATTAACAAATAAACACATAGGTGTTTCAAAGTCACCTATAATTCCTTTAAAATCATCTATTCATCACCTGTCTCTTCTAGTAATTATTTTTCTTTTTTCTTCCTCCCTTCTTTCCTCCTCCCCATATTGTTGTAAACAATCTACTCAACTGAACTTTCTGTAGGTATAGTTATAAAAAGTTGATTTTGTCACTAAGGTACTGGACTAGAATTTGGAAGGCTTTATTCTTCCTGCAGATTGACTTATGGAACACTCCAAAGTTGCTTGTTCTTAGTTTCTTCTAAGAGAAGAATATAGATAATAAAAATGAAGAGAATAAAGCCATAAAATAAAGAGAAATAAAGAGAATATACCCATATAAAAATAAAGAGAATAAAGATAAATAAAAGAGAATAAAAAATGAAGAGATATAAAGGAAAAAAAATGAAGATAATAAAGCCTGTAAAAGAAATAAAAGGGGAAGTTTAGATTGGATATGAGGAAGAAATTCTTTACTGTAAGGGTGGTGAGGCACTGGAATGGGTTGCCCAGGGAAGTTGTGAATGCTCCATCACTGGTGGTGTTCAAGGCCAGGTTGGACAAAGCCTTGGGTGGCACGGTTTAGTGGGAGGTGTCCCTGCCCATGGCAGGGGGTTGGAACTGGGTGATCTTAAGGTCCTTTCCAACCCTAACTATTCTATGATTCTATGAAAAATAAAGAGAATAAAGCCATACACGTACATCTTATAGCAATAATGGTAAGAAAAGCTTGTAACTGAATTTCTCAAACTTCTTTCACAGAGTTCAAATGACACTTTCCCAACAGCAATGCATATTGCTGCTGCCCAGGAGGTTAATGAGGTGTTGTTACCTGGATTAAAGAAGCTACAGAATGCACTCGAAGCGAAATCCAAAGAGTTTTCCCAGATCATAAAGATAGGGCGCACTCACACGCAAGATGCTGTTCCACTTACACTTGGACAGGTAAAAAACCCAAATTATGCATTTGTTTTGAAAATTCTCCTAAATGTATTGGAGGAAATGGAAGCAAACTTGAGGATGCCTTAGTTGGCATGTTAAGAGAAATTACAGGAAATTGGCTGAATTTTCATCTTTACCTTCATCTGAGTATTTTCATCTTTAGTAGAGTTTGCTGGATGCCGCACGCTAATAACTGCAAGATAATTTCTTCGTGTTTTCCATGTGTCTTACTTCTAACAGTAGTAAGATATAAATGATTTTGAAATGATGTTCCATTACCAAGTAACAGAATGTGGTATTTCTGTTACAGTGACTGTTGCAAGAGAGAAGATAGGTAGTCTAATTGGTAAATTTGCATAAATGAGGTTTTGCCAACACACAAAACTACTAAGTATTTTGAATGAAAATCTTTAATATATGATCTTTATATACATACGATAGCAAGTTTTTCTTAGATGTTGCCAAGAATGGCTTATGTTACATTAATTTGGTAATGAATTAACTTTAACTGTTAAAAATCCATGTAAAGTTTGTGGATTTATCCAAGAATGCTCAGTTAGTTTTTTACTAAGTAAAATTCAGTGAACAAAGTCCAAGATCTGCTTCTCTATATGTACTTTGAGAGCATTAGTTTAATCTGATTAACCTGGATTTAGGTCCTGCTAAGCACACACCTGAGATAAAAGGTAAGAGAAAGATGTATTGTTTACACATTTTTATATATGTAGATATTTTTTTATGTGTAATTGTTTGTAGTGTAAGAGCAGTCTTCTAGTATGTGTCTACTGCCTCTTAATGAAAACATGCTAAGATTCTGCATTTAGGTAAAGTTGAGTGCCTTCAGGTTTGTAAAGAAATTAGTCCAATCATGATCAAAATCTAAGTAATAATGCTTATTCTTGGTCATTGTCTTTGTTGGTTTGTTTTGTCCTCCTTTCTTTCAAAGGAATTTAGTGGCTATGTGCAACAAATTAAATACGGTGTGGCTAGGATTGAGTCAACCATGCCAAGAGTGTATCAGCTGGCAGCTGGCGGGACTGCAGTTGGCACAGGACTAAACACAAGGATTGGTTTTGCTGAGAAAGTTGCTGCTAAAGTGGCTGAACTGACAGGTGAGGAATGATACTTCAGTTATCAGTAAAGCAGTATATGTAGCATAATCAAACTGAAACGAAATCTTTCAGTTTCCAGACTTCTCATAAGCTCAAATTGTATTTATATTTTAACATGAAAGTTTCATGATACAAAGTATGTTATAATGCCTTATTCTTAGGGGTTTTCATGCAGTGTATTTTTAGAATTATACTTGGTGCATTGAAAGTGACTGAAATTACCATGTTTTTCTGAGTGAGGCTTATGTATACAGTTTCAGGCTTCTATTATTAGCCCAGCTATAATGCTCTGTCTTGATCTTTGCTGCTCTAGCTCTGTTAATTTACAGTGACTTGGTATGAAGAAGGGGAAAAACCTTCCAAAGCTAATATATTTTTTCATATCAAAGAGTTAGCTGTCTGATTTTTCTGATGCTATCTTTATAGATATTAAAACTTAATTTACAGAGCCATTGAGTTTTTTGATCTGTAAACCAGATCTTTGGTATCATAGTATGTCCTTAAAATGCCCCCAAACGAATGTATATGTCTGTTATTTAAAATTGCTGAAACTGCTTTTTTGTTGACTTACTTGTCAACAGTATTTTTGTTTTAATGGATCTATTATTCTTTCTCTTGTAGAGAGTCAAGACTCTCTTACATGCTGAGAGGGCAGAAATAACTTGTCATAAACAACAGCTGCTGGGCAGCAGTACAGGGCTTGTTTTGATGCTTGAAGAAGCTATTGGTGGTTAGGAAGCTCTCCCATGTCAGCACATGTTAGGTGTGCTGCATGGGAAAACTCTACTAGTTTAAAACAAGTAGGGCAGACTTACGAAGTTTCACATGTTCTTATAGGCAAGTTTATTGGCAAGGACAAAGGGAAAAGTTTAGAATGATCTTTGCAACTGAGAAGGCAGCTATGCAATTTGGAAGCCCATGCATATTGGGTGGGATTTGGTGTTTAGCAGGTATTGTGAAACACTAGAAATCATGGGATTATGCTGCTCTTCCTTGAACTGGTAATGTAAGCTCAGACCTGGAGTTTTGCAGGGACAAAGTCCAGCCCACAGTCAGTCTTTAGAGATGTCCATTACTGCTAATAGCATTACACTGACATTTCTTCAGGGCAAAGCCCTGAAGACATGTTTTTCATTATAGAACCCAGCCTTAAATCTCTGGCATTTAATTAATGTCAGCAGAGCTGTTGCTTCCATTGAGTCTGTGCTCTTGCTGTTGGCAGCAGTTTCAGGCATGCTTCTGAGTCTGAATCAGCTTTCACATGTTCTGTCTGGTTTGTTGTTTCCTTCCAATGCTGATACTTGAATGCTTTTTTTTCCTTTAAGTACCTAATTCCATTGTGACTGCTTTATCCTAATGTGCACTGTGCTGTAAAAACCTCATTTTCATAATAGAGAGAAAGCATTACAGCTCTTGACAACCTAAAGAATCTAACTTGATTTAAGGGGAGAAATGAAGTTTGGACTAACCTGTAAGAGATTACTGACATTCATGAAGTACTGTAGTGGGAAAGCAATGCTTAGTAGGCAACACAGTATGAAATCTTGAAATTTTGTTGTGGGTAGATGCTCAAATTTCATATTCTTGTGTATTTTAGTGACTTTTACATTGTATTAATCTGTTTAAGAAATGTTTGTGAGGAAAGATCTAGAGAAGAGAGATGATCTTACAGTGTTATAATTAGCTTCATTTGACAATAATGTGTTTATCTGGTTCATGTGCCTCACTGCTTAGTATTTCCCCTTCCCCACGTAGGTTTGCCGTTTGTCACTGCTCCAAATAAATTTGAAGCTCTTGCGGCTCATGATGCCCTAGTTGAACTCAGCGGAGCTATGAACACAGTGGCATGTAGTCTGATGAAAATAGCTAATGATATTCGTTTCCTGGGTTCTGGACCACGTTCTGGACTAGGAGAACTCATCCTGCCTGAAAATGAACCAGGAAGCAGCATCATGCCAGGTATAGAGAAACCTGCGTGTTTCTTTTGATTTGGACCACTAACTCTTAACATATTGTCATGGGTTCAGCAGGCAAATGCAATAAGTCCATGATTCAACAATTGTGTCAGTTTTTGTCTTCTGCCATATTTTACCAAAACTGGTGTTCATAAAAATACTTGCTTGCACAGCTGTGTGTTGGCAAGTGTGTGGGAGAGCATTATCTGTAAGCATATGTCTCCATTAATACAAGCATACTTCTCAAAACCTTCTTTTAGAATTGCAAGATCTCTGTGATTTTTATGTAAGGGCTTTTCTGAAACAAGCTTTAAACGATCTAATCTGTGAATTGTAGCAGTATTATGATGTACACTGACTTGTGTCTTTACTTCCTAGCATGATTAGTATTGCATACTCACATTTTCCTGTCTGCCATATGATACATATATGATATACAATGGCAATGATGCCATTGTATGGGTTGATAAGACAGGAAGGAATATTAGTAATCATTCTTTACTGTCTCCTAAAAAAGTATGCATATATGAATACTGTCCATCCAAAACATGTTCTTCTTTTATGATAAATTATAAAACAGGTCATGAGTATATCTGGCTTTTAAAAAACCAGATAATGAATGTTGTTACTAGGATTATTTCTAGAAATTACATCAGCTATTATAAAAACCCTTACTTATTAGGAGTCCATTCTAATTTGGGGGGTTTTGTGTGTTTGGTTTTTGTTTTGTGGTGTTTTGCCTTTTCTGTTTTTCCTGACAGAGCAAAGATAGTGTACTAATTTTCTTACAAAGTAATTCTAACAGATTAGGAATACTTTTCCTAAATTGAGATTTGGTAGTGATTTACCAGAAATGCCCACTTGCACAAGTAAAGACAGATTTTAATGTGGTGTTAATCTATTAAGAATGGTGGTAATGAACAGCTGCTTAGCTCATGCACATTTGACCCAGCTCTCAAAATCCTGGTGAATTGTTAAAGCAAACATAGCTATTTTAAAAATCCTAGCTGAATTACTGGTGAATTGTACAGTTAATTTATTATCATTTATGGAAATTATTTCTGTGGTGCACAGATAGACATGAGTAGGATGGTACCTCCTACAAAACATCTGTTGAATGTGATTTGGTAAATGAGGAAACACATCTGGTTGTTGGTGGTTTTTGTTTGCCTGTGTGTTTTGGTCTTGTTTTTTTCTCCCCTTTTCTTCTGCTGCTTCTTCTTAGGTAACCTTTTTCTCTCCTTTCTGCAACCAGGAAAAGTGAACCCTACCCAGTGTGAAGCTGTAACCATGGTGGCAGCCCAAGTTATGGGAAACCACGTTGCTGTTACTGTAGGAGGTAGCAATGGACACTTTGAACTGAATGTTTTTAAGCCCATGATGGTAAGTTAATGAAGTTTTAAATATCTAGGACTTTTTAAAGTCATTGTTTGTACAATCAGATAATTTGTCGGAAAAAACCCTCAGTGAATATTTGGTCAATACAAGCACCAGAGAAGCTAATGAATTGTGCGAACAAGATTCACTCCTTTGCATGGCAAGTCCTTGTTATTTTGACAGGGAACTGGCGATCTTTCTAACATGAAACTATTTTATGTAGGTAAGCTTTTATCTTAACAATGTGTGCTTATCATCAAAGGAAGCAGGGAGAGAGGAGCACAAGCTGAGACAAAATTTTGTCCAAAGCCAAAGAGAATTTGGTGTCCCAGCTAAAAATGAGGATTTTTCTTTTTTTTAACAACTGTCTGTTACTGATCTTTGGTACTGCTGAATACCAAAAGATTACAGGTCCTTGGCAACTGAGTCATGTAAAATTGTAAATAATTAGACTCCAGTACTTCTGCCTTCTACAGTGTGAGGACGATATGCCAGGAGACAGATTGCTGCTTCTGTATGTTTAATTTAAAAAAAAAATCAAGTTAATTGAGTGTTACAAATCACCTTGTACTGAAATCTGCATCTTTTGAAACCAAGTCATAATTCTTATTTTCTTCTTTGGCCTATCTACTTTTGGTTTGGTTTGGTTTGGTTTGGTTGTTTGTTTTCCTCCCTTAAAACCAAGAAGGAAAAATAAACAGGAGAAATTGAGGGAGAGAATATAAACAAAAGCATCAAATCAGAAGATTGTGGAGAACTATATATAGACTGTTAAAGGAATAGCACAGAAGTTAGGGTAGAGGTAACAATTTAAAAAGAATTAAGGTGACTTGCAGAAAGTAATAATAAAAGGAAAGTTTTTAAGATTCGGTTGTATTGTTAGAAGTAAGAGACACAAAGGAAAGAGCATGTTATGTTATTATTCTGCACAGTCTATACTGACTGATAGGGCATTTTTATTATGTTTGTTAGAAATGATTGAAGGAAAACTGAAATTTTACAATAGAATCAGTATTTGTCTTTACCTTACTGTGTCTGCTCAGGGTAATGTTTTTTTTGCCAGTCAGGGGCATATTTCTTCTGAGCATGTAGCATCTGGTTTTCAAGTGGGAGGGAGGAATCATGAACAGCCAAGAGATACACGTAAGATAAATTTGATCGAAACAGATCCCTCCCCAAAAAGAAACCAAGAACGTATTTTATGGATTGTCAAAGTAGATTACTTGTCAAAGTAGATGACTAATGCCAGACATTATTGTAGTTTATATGGTTAGATGTCTTCTCTTGATCAGTACCTGGGAGGGAAATGAAAATGAATCAAATGCCTTCGTGTAGTTTTTACTTTGTTATTTGCAACAAAATGATCATACGTACTGTGGTCATCTTCGTGCTCATTTAATTCTACCACTGAATGCTTGTCAGGAACCCCTTTAAATGGGAGTGGGCTGAGCTTACCCTGCAGCCTCTTGTTTTTTACAAACAGCCTGCTAAAGAAGTGGGTATTGCAGGGGGGGCACTGGCTATGAACAGACACACCAGACTGTGCAGCTGTTACTGACTGAATGTAATACCTGGTATTTCTTTTGTTTTGTTAGATTAAGAACGTTTTAAACTCTGCAAGACTTCTCGGAGATGTTTGTGTTTCTTTCACGGACAACTGCGTAGTTGGAATCCAAGCTAATACAGAGAGGATCAACAAACTGATGAATGAATCTCTGATGTTGGTAACAGCACTGAACCCACATATAGGTAGGTTTAAGGCTCGGAAAGTTATCAGAACATTACACTGAAATATTTTGCGGTATCATGATTTTGCATGTTACATTTGGTGCGCATTCAGTACAAATTGAGTTAAGCAGCAGTAGGAGTGTCCTGCAAATTAATTCTCCATAGGCCAAGTGTCCCACTTTCTTCTCACCTGTCAATCTTGTGAAACTGCGCGTGGCTAACTGCTTTGTTTTGTTATGTTACAGGATATGATAAAGCAGCCAAGATTGCCAAAACCGCACACAAAGAAGGGACGACGTTAAAAGAAGCTGCAATAAAGCTGGGATTCCTCACGTCAGACCAGTTTGATCAGTGGGTGAAGCCTAAAGATATGTTAGGTCCTCAGTAACGTCTGTACAAAACAAACCAACCCCAAACCCCACGTGTTCTTAGCACAAAAATAAATAAAATAAACCAAATACTGTATGCTTCTGTTTCACATCTGTTCGTGCTGTTACTTCTGAACAGCTCAGATAAACTGCATCTTGGGGGAAAGATTCTCCAGCTACGATTTCTTTATGTTAGAAAACCAGTAAAGCGTCAGTGCTGATGTAACCTAAAGGGTGTTTCTCCAGGCGGTGACAGCAGTTCCGAAGAGGCGGCGCAAGCCCAGCAGCGGACGTACACTTACACCGAGTGTGCCGCCGTGCCAAACGTCTCCTGCTACGCACGGCGAGGAAGTTCCGGGCTGCGCGCGTCATGCCTGCGGGGCGGCACCGGGGCGTGGCGTGCCCGCCTGTCCGTCGGCTTCCGGGTCGGCGGGCATCGCTGCTGTTGTTGCCGGGACCGGGAGAGGGATCGACGTTCGGCCGCCATGAACCGCTTCTTCGGCAAAGCGAAGCCGAAGGCGCCTCCGCCCAGCCTCACCGACTGCATCGGCACGGTGAGTGTCTTCCCCCGGGGGACACAGCCGGCCAGGGGCAGGGCAGCGGCGGGGCGGCCCGGCGGGTCAGGCCGTGTGCTCCCGGCGGGCCGCGGCTCCGCTCGGTTGTGTGCGTATGGATGTGTGCGCAGAGCTCCGTCCGCGGGTCACTGCGTGTCTGTGCCGCCGGCAAGCAGAAGCGCGAGTGTGCCCCTGTGTGTGTGTGTAATACACCGAGTGTGCCTGTGCTTTGGTGCGGTGGGTGCACAGATCACAGGGCCAGGCAGGTTAGAAAAGACCTTTAACATCAAGTCCAGCCATTACCCCAGCACTGCCGAGACCACCGCTAGATCATGTCACTGTGGGCCTCATCTATACGGTTTGTGAACGCTTCCAGGGACCATGATTCCACCACTGTCCTGGGCAGCCTGTTCCAATGCCTGATCACCCTTTCAGTGAAGAAATTTTTCCTGCTATCCAATCTAAACCTCCCCTGGCACAGCTTGAGGCCACTATCCTCTTGCCCTATTGCTTGTTACTTGGGAGAAGAGATCAACCCCCACCTCACTACAAGCCTACTTTCAGGCAGTTGTAGAGAGCGATCAGGTCCCCCTTTGCCTTCTCTTCTCCAGACTAAAACCACCCCAGTTCCCTCAGCCATTCCTCATCGCACTTGTGCTGCAGACCCTTCACCAGCTTCATTGCCCTTCTCTGACCCTGCTCTAACACCTCAATGTCTCTCTTGTAGTAAGGAGCCCAGAATTGAACACAGGATTTGAGGTGCAGCCTCACCAGTGCTGAGTACAGAGGGATGGATGATCACTGCCCTGGTCCTGCTGCCACACTATTGCTGATACAGGCCAGGATGCTGTTGGTCTTCTTGCCCACCTGGGCACAAGGTGGTTCAGGTTCAGTTCCATCCGTCAGCACCCCCAGGTCCTTTTCCACCAAGCAGCTTTCCAGCCACTCTTCCCCAAGCCTGTAGTATTGCATGGGGTTGTTGTGGCCCAAGTGCAGGACCTGATACTTGGCCTTGTTGAACCCCAGTATCATTGGCAGTCACTGCCAGTGCTAACTAGCTAACTCCCACTATGCCAAGCTGCGCAAAGGCAGGGACCGGAGCAAGGAAGCCAGTCCCTCTGTCCAGGCTAGGGGGCGGGAGGTCAGATCCCCCTGCCTGGTGAAGATTGTTCTGTCTGCTGTGCATGAGCTTGTTGTAGGGTCTGTGGTGAAGGTGTGCACGGAGGGATGGTTAAGCCCAGACGAAGAAAGAAATGCTGAGGAAACATATGGTAGAACACTACAGCTGCTGTAAAGTTTGCCTGCCTGAAAAGGAACGGTTTTAAGAAGGTTAATCTTGTAATTTCACAGTCTTCTCTTGGCTTTTAAGCTTATGAAGAAAACTGGTGTGTTTTTACAGCTCCATCTGTTGTAAACTAATTTTAACAGGTGAAGAAAGAACATGGAGGTCTTGAGTATTTGTGTCAGTGGTTAGCAAAGTCAGGTGAAAGGTTGGTACGGGTTGTGGTTTAAATGGAGGCTGACTAAGGCTAACTAAGTGTTGTCTGGAAGCCTGACAACAGGAAGTTTCTTTGGAAAATCATGATTTTCCTCCCAGAAGATTAATTTTGCTAGTCCAGTGAAGAGACCCTCTAAGTCAAGCACCTAATATTTGTCTGTGCTACCTGGACAAACCCGTGCATGTCAGCCTCCTGCACATGCCAGTGGCTGGGACAGGGAGAGAAGTGGTCATAGTGTTTTTCGCAGTACGTTTTTGGCAAAGAATCGGTATTGCTTTTTAGCAGTATTAAGCCTAAACATCTCTCCAAGTCTATTTAGTTAGAACAGTAAATAAAGCATGTGCTCAAAAATCAAAGCTTTCCCACTGTTACCAGGAAATGCTTTAGTGGATGGCTAGAACTCCAAAATCCACCCAAGATGCTGTTATTACTACCTAAATTTGCCATTTCAGCAGTGTAAGCTGCACACTAGTAAGCGCGGAGAGAAACATACTTTTACAAATTCAAAGTTGATGAATTAATTTTTTGAGCCAATTTACATGAAGTAATCAATCTGATTTGTGAAAGGCATGCTGTACTTTAGTTCGTTTTCACAACAGTGAAGTCTCTAGTGTAAGTCCTGCTAGAGGGCTAGAGATATCATTAGATATTTTTCTTACATTGCATGTGAATTACTATTGAAGAGAGTTGTGTGAGACATTAAATAAACTTGCGCTGTTTCTTTACTGTGTTTAATTATATAGTTCAGAGACTCAAGTGATGTCACTTCTGTGTTGTTTTCAATCTTAGACACATTTTGTTTTCCCTTTTGAGAGTCAGACCTTGTATTGTACAAAGCACTACGTGCTTTGTAAAATCTCTTGCCATGTTACCTAAGTGGTAATAAGCCATGAAGTGGCACGTAGGAATTACTATGTTTGGCAAGCAATGCTTAATGTTCATAGTTACTGTTTGCCAAAAGCAGCGACAACTCTGTGCCTGTGTTTTGGATGTTCTTCTCTGTGTATGCAAAAGCAGTACAACTGAACCTGGTAAGATCAGAATATGATAACGCTATTCTTTTCCTGTTGTAAAAGAGAATAAGCATCACCTTAATGTAGCTAAACGATTCAAGGCTTTTGTATTTAAAGAGCTGTTTCTGTGGGATCACAAATCTGAAGTGTTTAGTGAAGCCCAGGGAACACTTCTGCCTGCTTTGCTTCGATGGCTGGTTACTATCGAGTTTGCCAGGGTGGTGCCCTCCTGTCTTCCCACTTAAGTCTCCATGAGTATGTCCCCACTCCCCCTTGCAGTTTCTGCTTGCTGTGCCTGCCTCAACATTGCACCAAGTGGCAGACTTCTTTCAATCCTTGCTGGCTGAGCACAATCAGATGACTCAAAGCCGTCATGAGGATGGTAGGAGGAAGGATGCATCAGGAGCTGAGGCATTTGTATTGGTTTTACTTTTTCTTCTTTGAAAAAACACTCCAATTTTATGGTTTTTCTTTTTTTTTCTTTTTTTTTCCCCAGAGTAGTAAGTAGGGAACAGAAGAACAATTGGCTGGTATTTATGACAGCAATGTTAAAATTCAGTCTGACATGTTATTGTTTTTAGCTTATTGTTATTTGCTGAAATAAACTGCATTTTTGCTTCATAGGGATTTGGGATACCACGATCACTTTCTTTTGTTTGGATTAGGGCCCTTCTGTAGCAATGGAATGTATGTTGGTATGCCTGTGAATAAAAGAAAGCAGCTCTTCAGGTCATAATGCACACTCTCAAATTTTCTTTTGGATAAATTAGATCCATTCTCCCATTTTCTGTCCATTCTCATTTTTAAAATCTGAGGTCTTGTGTAATGTGTGTGTGAAATATTTAATGCAGTTAATCAATGGAGGAGGATCTGTCTCCATTTTCTGCTAGTACTGCTTAAAAGAATCATTATATAAATAAGACAAATAACTGGCTTTCCCCTGGAGAGGAGGCTGACCTCAAAGATGCGTTTAGCTGATGGCATCTTGAGGAAGGGCTATGCTTTGAACCTGCAAGTATTTTAAAATTACAAATATCTCTTTTTCTTGCTATTAGCACAATATTTGACAAGATAGAAAGCTTAACGCCTTTTTTTTTTTTCAATGCCAGCTGTGCCCAGACGCTTTAATGTCTTGTGTGGAGTGTTCATATCAAATGTTCTGCTCAGGGTGCCTCTGGCAAATGCATGTTGCTGTCAGAGAGCAGAGATTTGGAGGGATCACTGAGATACCCAGATGAAAATCTGCATAACTATACTTGTTCAGCCACACTTCTAGCAAGTCAGAGTTGTAAATTTGCACTGATTGGTCTCATGCTATAATTGGACTGTCATTATATTCTAATCCCTAGAGAGGCTCCGTGAGCAGTTAAGAAGCTTTATTTTGAGTTTCCCAAGAAATACTGTGATAGTCAGTTCATGTTAAGGAGGCTTCCTTTAGTTGTTTGTTTGTTTGGGGTTTCTGTATGAATTTGTGTATGCTGTTAGATGGTCCATACCATGCTTGGCTCTGTGATTATCGTCTTTAACCCTCTTATGCAGAAGGGTTAAAATATTTCCATAATGACAGCTCTGTCATGTTTTGCACCAAGGCTGACTGCTGGACGTTTCTCACTGAGCTATGCAGCTAATGTTGGGATTAGAAGCAAAAGAATTCAGAGTAGCTACCAGGTGGAGCTGCTGTGTCCTGGCTCCTTTGTGGGAAGTGATGGGTAAAGTGTCTTTCTGACAAAGGAGTTGGGCACCTTTGAAAAAAAGTCTGGACTTCTTAAGCATAACCAGTAATCCAGGCATCATTCTGAAGTATTAGTGTTCTCTGCCCACCAAAAGTAAACCTCTAGCCTTGCTAAATGCATCCTTGTCTCCTTTGCATTGCCCCCTTGTCTGCCAGCTTGGCTCTTTCTGTTTCAGTTTAGTCCCTGGCACTGTATGTTATCAGAAATTCCTGAATAGAGACTGTGACTTCAGTGGGTGTGCAAGGGATTATGTCAAAATGTGGGAACGTGTTACAATGGCAGAGCTTCCTGCAACCTCAGAATGTTTGTGCTCCTTCTAGAAGTTGTTTCATTTGATTCTGGTTTTGGATTCTCTACAAACTTCATAAACTCTTTATAAAACACTGAGCAAAGAAACAATTCAGTTAGAAGCATAATAAGACTGAGGCTGTTCTCTTACTGTCCGCTTCTTGAATAAACCCTAATGTTTTCTTTGTTTGTGATAAAGGTGGACAGCAGAGCTGAGTCAATTGACAAGAAAATTGCTAGGCTTGATGCAGAACTTGTGAAGTATAAGGATCAAATGAAGAAGATGAGAGAGGGGCCTGCAAAGGTAAGAGTCTTCTGTGGGATTTAAGCATAAGAGGATGTGACTCATGCTGCTTGTCATGTAGCGGGGTGATATAGCGAGTTCATCAGGTCCTTATAATTGCCCTACTGACAAGATGTAAGATCCTGCGGGATTATTTTTATTAGACATGTATCTTTGAACAGTGTTTTCATTGGTTTTTATTTATTCCAAAATGTGATATAATACCTCACTCTGAAGTAACTTGCTTCCCTTCTTCCTTCAGTATCTGAACGAAGTCTGGTAGAAAGGCTGTTTTGTTCATCAGCTAAAATAAAAAGGTCTGCAATAGGCAGAAAAGGAGTAGGAAAACCCATTTCTGAAAGGGGATAAACATATAATATAAAATTCATAATAATAAACATATATAAACAGTATTGTTAAAATACCTTTTGCAGTATTATTTGATGCTGACCAATCAAATGTGTTGCTGAAAGATGGTTCTGATGCACGAAGTTTGACTTTGTGTTCTGCTTATCAAAAAGGGAATTCAAAAGCCAGAAGTCTTTAAAGTATTTTTATTAGCAGCTTTACAGACAAGCCTGTTTGGTTAATCATTAATGCGTTACAAATGCAGAACGTGACTATTGTTAAAGTCTTTGCACTAGTAACTGAGCAATCTTCTGGAAGGCTTCAGTGCGATATGTTGGGTTTAAACAATATAATCAAGAGTAAAGTCTAACATTCTTCCTAGTGTAACAATATTTTTTCTTTCAGAACACAGTAAAGCAGAAGGCATTGAGAGTGTTAAAGCAGAAGCGAATGTAAGTTTAAACCTGTCTCAGTTTGGGATGAACGAAAGCCTGTTTTCTTTAAGGGGGAGGAGGGGCACACTTTCCTTTCTCTTTCCAGTGCTCTCATTTCTGAGTATTCTTTAAAGAAAAATGCTGAACAAGCCAGCCAGCCTTTCAGAAGCATCTCCAGTGTCAGCATGTTTGTGCCTTTATGTATGAGTTATAAATTTGGACTGGGACAAGCTGTCCTAAATCTGCTATTATTAAAGCTATGCTTGGCTCCTAAACTTCCTGAGAATGCCTAATACTCTGTTATTAATTGGTTACTATAAATTGTATACTTAATTATCTTTGGCTGATTTACTGGAAATTTACCTCTTCTCTGTAGATACTGTTTAAGACTTGAGCGTATGTAGCACAGGTAGTTGTGCCTATACAAGAAACAAGAATGGACAGGATAGGTGATCCTGTGGTCAGGTCTAGTCTAATATAGTGTCCTGGAAAGTGACCAGCAACAAATACAAAGGAGAGAATGTCAAAACATGGCACATGTTCAGGGGTGCTTCACTGTAATGTCGTAGCCCCTGACCTGCAAGTCTCTTAGATGCTGCCTGAGCCAAAGCATGTATTGTCTTGTATGTCATATTCCTCAGATGAATTGTACCTCTACAGGCTTGCTCAATTTCTTGTTCTTTATGAACTCCTGTCATCCAAAATACCTGTGAAGTCTTACAGTCTAAAATATCCTATGTCAAGGAATGCAGCAGTTCAGTTAGACGTTGTGAGAAGGACTGCTTGGTTTTGGGTTTTCTGTCTGCCTACTAGTGTTACGTGCTAGTTGTTCCTCTATTTAGAGTCACTGGGCCCTGATTTTTCAATTACAAAAAATTAAAAGACTTTTTCAGCAGTAAAGTGTGGTGTTTTAAAGCCATTATTTATATTGTTTTTAACAGGTATGAACAACAGAGGGATAATCTATCACAGCAGTCTTTTAATATGGAACAAGCTAATTACACTATTCAAGCACTGAAGGATACAAAGACAACGGTACCAGTATATTAATCTTGCATGTGTTTAATTTATATATCCTCCATCAGATACAAGCATGTTATTTGACTCTATTCTAGGTTGATGCAATGAAACTGGGGGTGAAAGAAATGAAGAAAGCTTACAAGCAAGTCAAAATTGATCAAATTGAGGTGAGTTTGTATGGTTCAAGTTGTTAAAGAACAGAAACAATGTACTGAAATAGTGATGAGTGGGCTGTGTAACCTAAAGGTAAACTGACTGTTTTAGTTTAGGTAAGTTTTCTCCCTTTTTTGTGAGACCAGCATTGTAATTCCTTCCCGATTTCTCTGGTACTGCAAAATCAGTTATTTGTCTTCTTATACTGGTTGTTGTTTCCTTGCTGGGCTAATCTGTAATGCCTCATGCTGAAGTGCTGAGGAAAGGGAATGTTGGTGAATACTTCCTGCTATAGCTTTTTTTGTTGTGTCCTCCGTGCTGCAGTTGTAACATGCACACTAGTCCTTTGCTTCCCCAGTTCAAGCTAGTGCCTGAATAAAGCACAGACAAACAAAAAACCCCCAACCAACAAAAACAAAAACCCAAACCTAAAACCTGATAAAAAATTCCCACCAAACCCCAAACAAACAATTTCTAGAGGTCTGCAAGGCCTGTCCCTGTCTTCAGAAAGCACATTAAAAAAACCCAGAAGATCTCTTAAGTAGAATTTTAAGTATGCTGCACTTAAACTCTTATCAAATGCCCATGCTGAATTCCTGAAGTTCTCTTTCGTATGCTGTTCTTGTATATGGCCTGCATCGTAAACCTTTAGGCAAGTATTGTCTCCTTACTTGTACCCAAGTACAGTACCAATAGTATGCTAAAATGTCTTCTAAATTTTGCCATGGCACAATGTGGGTTAGTGCTTATTCTCCAGAAGGTAGATTTAATTTCTCTGGATTTCATATGCTTCTGCTTTTCAAGATAATGCTGCATTTTGGGTAATTTCTTAGAGGTTTTCAGTTTACCCCGAAGAATACTTAATAGGATTTTGCAGAGATGTTGTTTCAAGGTCCCTCTTTATCTTCCTCATATGTTTATTATAATTTTAATAATAGTCAAGGCTAAGGTATAGCACTGAATGCCAGTCTCTTGACTTGTATTAATGCTGCTTCATTTATGCATTAAAAAAAATCCGAGTGCCTTGTTTGTTGGAATTGCTAACCTTAACTTGACTAAGCTCTGATAAATTTAACTAAAGCTATTAAATATGGACCAGTTGAAATCGTTTCTTGCTTCAGGACATACAAGATCAGCTGGAAGACATGATGGAAGAAGCCAATGAAGTCCAGGAGGCACTGAGCCGTAGCTATGGAACACCAGAGATTGATGAGGATGACTTGGAAGCAGGTTAGGAGGATTATACAGTCATATGGTGATTTTTAATTTCCTTAGTTAAATACTTTCAGTGTTTTTTTGAATAGAAAGTTTTAATAACATTTTTTTAAACATAAAAGCTGCATGTTCTTTCAGAGCGGTAGCAAGAGTATGTGGCAGACGTGGTATAGACTAATGGTATCTGCAGTGCTGCAGTGAGGGAAAGAAGGTTCTCTGTTTTATATATGTGTGTGTGTGTGTGTATTCCTGACTGATGACCAAGCAATGCTGAATGAGTGTGGATGCAAGCATTCAGTATGAAACCTGTTTCTCTGTCAGAACAACTTTTCTTTTGCAAAAGGAATTCCTTGCATAATTTTTCAACCAACATAATTTCAGAACTGGATGCGTTGGGTGATGAGCTTCTAGCCGATGAAGACAATTCCTACCTAGATGAAGCCTGCGTCTGCTCCAGCCATCCCAGAGGTCACTCCTACTGACACGAAAAACAAAGTGAGTCCCATTCCTCTTAAAAGCAAAATACTCTGTTTTATTTTGTTCCATTTTAGATTAATCACATTTGTGTTGGATGCTCGATATTTAAAATCTTTAATAGTTTGAACAAAAAAAAACCTGCTTAAGGTTGTATTTTGGATACAGTGTATTTTGGATGCTGTATATGAGAGAATACAGTGTACTGAATGCTCTTTATAATATTTTAAAGAGCTAAAATGGCAATTTGTAACTCCTGTCTAACATTTTGAGGCTGCGAGTATACCATTACAACTCCTAGTTTAATTATTCTTGAAAACATACTGGAAGTCTTCTGCTTTGGGCCTTTAATGTAGCTTCATAGTGAGAAAGAACACTGATGCTATTACTTCGATCCCTGCTGTTACACAGATGTTACAGATACATCACTTTATAGAATTTGTAAGGAAACTTTCATGTTCTGGTTGGTGGAGGGTTGTTAACCTATTGCTGCTTTTTCTTTCTTACAGGATGGTGTGCTGGTGGATGAATTTGGGTTGCCGAAGATCCCTGCGACATAAATGTTTCAAGAGCACAATGGATATAACGAACTATACAGATCAAATTAAGAATTTTCTTCTTTTTCAAACCTGGAGAACTTGTCTTTCCAGTATGATCTTAATATCACTACATCCTAGAATGCAAGATGAATGGCCGGTGGTGTTCCTTTGAAGAAAGTTATTCTACTCTGATTTTTCTGCTAATGGAAAATTCAGCACAGTTCCCTTAAGTGTAAGCAGTCAGTCCAATAGGTTTCGATTTCCATGTCGTATGGACAAAGCAATACATGAAGAGTAGTGGTGGCTGTTGATAGCTGAGGTTTATTTTCACTTTGTATCACGTTTCTCTTTTCTTGAAACCCAGATTGTACACTGCTGCTTACTCTGTAAAATAGCTCCCTTATTACTACGCTTATTTGATAAAAGAACTGAAAGCAATTTTTAAACTACTGGTCGAGACTTGTAACCTGCTTTGGATGCTGTAACCAGTCGGGTCGTCGTTAACTTTATGTATTCAGTGGAGACATAAATTCCTATAGATGAGCTGATCGTTGTGTGTGGTTTCTCTGGTAATTAGTTTGCTCTTAATCTTTCGCCACTGTTACCAGCGTGCAGTGCTGCTCGGGCACTGAGGCGGAGCCTGGTTCTGATCCCCACGCTTGATCTGACTGTGCCTCCGCTGCTTAATTGTTTCCTCTCCCTAATCGCGGCGGCTCCCATCGCCCGCCATGACACCCGCCAACAGCAGCCGCGGCACACCCCGGCTCCCGCCTCTTCCGGGCTGAAGGGGCGTGGCCAATGCGGAAGTGACGTACTAGCGGCGCGTCCCGGGAAGCGCCGCAGAACGGTTTCCTTGTGGCGGGTGAGATGGCGGCGCCTGGGGCTGCGGTGACTGTCACCGTCACGTACAGTAAGAGCCGCCGGGGGCATGGCCGAGGGCATGGCCGAGGGCGGGCGGGCACCTCCAGCCGCCTCCAAGCCCAGCGCGGCCCGCGGCACCTCCCACCGGCGCCGCGGACCCCGACCTGGCTCCGCCGGGACCGTGCGGGTCGGGCCCCGACTGTGGGGCCGCCTTTCCCCGCTGTTCCCGCGGACCTCGCAGCGGCCGTTAGCGGCAGTCGGTAGAGCTGGGGTCAGCGGGGAACAGCCGCGACTGGCGGCGGTGGGAGGTGGGGAGTATGTACCTGCCGTTGGTGCCGGCGGCTGTCGGACGGGTGGCGGCTGCGGCCTCGGGCCTGGGTGGGTACGGCCCGCCCTCTGCTTAGCCTGGTCTCGATCGGGGTTGCTGCCGTAAGGTTTCATTGCTCTGCTGGCCGCGTCTTCCGCTCGAGCTGGATCACTTAAAGCTGGTCCAACAACAAGGGGAAAAACCCAGCGCCTTTTCCATATCAACAAGATGATGATGCTCTCCTCCTGACAGGGTTAGATTTGCTGTAAGGGTGGCGGTGGGAACAGGTGACAAGGCTGTCCTTGCCAGAGAACACAGAGCATAGGTCACTTTTTGAGTAGTAATCTTAATTTAGGTGAAATACATCACTGAAGGCAGTGCTGTACATTAAAAGCAGGTGCTACCTGATGAGCTCTCTTCTTGTTTGTTGAATAAGCTTGAACATCTGTGGTTAGATGCAAGACTGCAGCAGAAAGTGGTGGTGTCTTCAGGGTGACAGCTGGGTGCTGATCTGGTGAGCAGGTTATTCACAGGTGAGCTGGCATGATTGAGCTTTTTTCATCGGGAAAAGAAATAGGAGGAGGGAGAAGAGGCTGGAATGTGGTTAAGTCTGCAAACAAATATCAAAAGTTACTGCAAAGAGGTAAGAATAGCCTGGGCTCCACAGTTCTTAAAATAAGATTAGAAATACCATGGTTAAATTTCCATGAAGTGGATCTAGGTGAGGGGCTGGGGGGAATGAGAAGTGTAATCGGGTATTAAATCAGCAAGGTATTCAGATGGTTTTGGTTAACAAAACTTGTTAATTTTAATGGTTTATTCTTTAATTATTGAATAATAAATTCTGCTCCTGTGCTTTTTGCACTGTGTTGGTGACATTCTTTCCACCTTTAGAGCTTATTGTTTATTTCTGCTTGCTTATTTGTCTTTCCAAAGTGTCACATTGTTTTGTGAAAATGTTTCCTTTATCGCCTGGCAATTTTTGGTGAAGAACTTCATGGAATAATTTGTTTGAATCTTCATGTTTCATGTGCTCATTGGTGCCTTGATAGAGCTCCATTTGATCTGAGGGGTTTTCATTTGCAAAGATGACAATAAATAATACTAACACATGTAGAACTCCCAAGATGTTGCTGTTTGCCCCCAGACTTCCTTCCATTCTCAATATCTTTTACCTTTCAGGTTGTTTTCTTATCTGGTAATTACTTTGTCTGTTAACATATAGCAAATCAAAGGCATTATTCATCTTGGACTTAAGCTGTCTCATTTATACCTGTTGCTGTCAGATGCTGGTTTACTGCTTAGCACAAACATTTTTATTATAGGTTTCTATGCTTGAGTGAAAGTGGGGAATGAAGGAAATGAGAAATAGAGTGGTAGTAGACTTACGTGTATCATTTGACAATCTGCAAGAATTGAATTGTTTGGGTTTTTTTAAAGCGTATTTTATGTTAGTGATTACTTTAAATTATTATTGTCATTTACTGAAGCAAACTGATAAGCTATGATACCAGTTCTAAACCACAAAGTATTTTTCATGGTCTCTTCATTCTGCTGTGAATTTACAGTAACATTTTAGTTACAGTCTGCCTGAAGTGGTACGCATAGTTTGTATTTAAAACTGTTTCTGTTTTTAGACTGACTTCAGCTGTTCTGTTTCTTATTCGCTGTTTGCTTGTTTGTTTTTTTTTTTTCACTCAGCTGCTAATTGGCACAGCCCTAGCACAAAGCAGTTGTATATATCGAAACAACCTTATGAAATATGTTGAGGCTAGGGCCTAAATTTTATTTTTCTTCCAGAACAAATTTGGAAGAAGGTCTGTTAATAGAAAGTGCTTGGGCAAGAAGAGGGAAGTTTGTATAATGTGATTTTGAGCTTAAAACCAGTTCAAAATTAAGAACTGTTGTTGTAGCTTGCAAGTGTTTGAGGCCACAGTGTCACTTGCCATGTGTTTCTTGGAGGTTGAAACTTTTTAAAAATCGATGTTTGTAACACTTTTCTTTATAAAGATATGTGCACTTCAAATTAGTGGCACTAGAATAGTTTTCTTTCTGGTATTTGTTAAGGATTTCGCTCTTCCTGCAAAGTAAAAACGTCTTTATTTCCCTTGCAGCTAATGGTGGCTGATTCCTGTGGGTGCTTTCAGATTGACAGGCCTGAAGTGTGTGGGAGCAGAGGGTTATAGAAAAGGTCTATTAAGCATAGACTAATAGACATACTCCTTTTTCCTAACAACTTCCTGGTGTTTGAATGTAAATGCTCTTAGGGAGTCTGAATAGGATGTTCTGTAAGTGGAAGGTGACATATAGGCTAAGACAGTGGTTAAGGCTGCGTATCAGCAGTATTATGGGGAGAAATAATTTTCAGACTGTGAGAATTCTCTCAGGGAGCTGGTGGAGGGGAGGCAGGGTAGACATTGATTGCTTGCTTCTCATATATGAGGAAAAGGGAGCAAAGGAAGTGAGAAATGGTTTTGAATTCCCCAAGACTCATGCCATTAAAAGTTCCTACAAGTAGGAAATGGAATGCATCAGGAAGGTGTGGGCTTTCGCGCTTTAGCTTGTTCAATATATGAACATCATCTGCACTCTAAGAGGTGGGCAGTAATATTTAGCAGAAGCATTATGCAAGCAGAAAATGCCCGGTTGAACTCCTCAGGTTGTTAGAATGTAAAACAAATTTTTCAGCAGAGGTAGAATCCTTTGATTGAAAATTGGTTGTTCTTGAGAGTCAGTCTGCATTAATGGAAATTAATATTAGAAATGGATTCTAGGTGATGATAAGATACTGTTACTCTGGTTTTTGTTAGGTAATGAAAAACACAATATTCAGGTTGCTTCCCAACAAGAAGATGGTGAACCTACACTACAAGACATGGCTCTTCTTATTGAACAAGTCACTGGAGTTCCAGTCCCTTTTCAGAAACTGATATGCAAAGGTAACTTATAGACCTGTTAATGTTTCTTACAGATGGTACTTTTCATCTTAGTCACTTTCAGGTGTTCGTATTTTGAATGCCTTCAGAAAGACATTTGTATGTCACTGACTATATTTTAAGTATTTTTTTCCTCTCTGGTTTTCCATTTAGGGAAGTCTCTGAAAGAATTGGAACAGCCATTGTCAGCACTTGGAGTTAAAAACGGTTGCAAAGTCATGTTGATTGGGAAAAGGGTAAGTGTTGCCTTTGGACCTTTTTTCCCTTAAATTATTGTAACTTCCATCAGTGATTCAGTTGCTGAACACAGAAGCAGGTTGCAGCATAAACCTACCCACAAAGTAGAGTTCAATCTCGCATTGTACTACAAATAACTCTACAGTTCCTACATTTCTGAAATTATATTATTGACTGACTTCTGCCTTATGTTACTGATGAAATTCTGCCTAATCTGTTGTTGTCAATGCTCAAGAACCTTCTGTCCACTGATGACCTTATCTGCTCATATTTTTCTGTTGTGGGTTTTTGTGGTAGCTTTTTTTTTTTAATGAAATTTATTTATTTAAAAAAAAAAGAAAAGCTGTAACTATTGAGTCTGCTAAGTTATTTCCAGTGAAATGACTTGTGGCTGACTTTGCCAAATAGAGGACAAAGTAATAACTTGTAATAGAAACATTACCTCTACTTTAAAAATGCTAAGCTAACAAAAGAAAGTTCATACATTTCCTTTTTCCCTTCAAATTCGTCTCATTTAGTGTGTTCATACACATTGGTGCATTGACTGTATTTGTAATTAAGCTTTGAAAGAATCTTACTTGGTAGGTATTAAAATATGGAAAGAATAACCACGGTGCAGTATGTATTTCAAATCAGCAGACGCCTTTATTGTCTGTATCACCGCTGTTGCCGCTTTTTAGCTGCATAGTGTCTCTATTTGTTCCACAGTTGTGAATGTTGTATTTTTGAATACACAGAATAGTCCAGAAGAAGAGGCTGAATTAAAGAAGCTGAAAGATTTGGAGAAGTCAGTGGAGCAAATAGCTAATAAGTTAGATGAAGTTAATAAAGAGCTCACAGGTATCCAGAAGGTATGCCAGTTTTGTATCCTTTTATATCTTTGCACAACAGTTTTGTAGGTATATGTTTTAAAAAAATAAAATACTGTTTAGAGGTTTGAGTAGTCAGTAGTAGGTTGCCCCTCCTAACTGTTCAAGGCTCCTGTGAAATTCTTACTGAATTTGCTATTTATGAGTTAGCAAAATAGAAACGTGGCACTGTTAGGAAAAAGGTAAATATTGTTGCATATTGGTTAAATTATAATCTTTAGATCTGGAAAAAACATAGAGTTCTCTCAGAGCCCAAAGGAGAATGTCTGTTGTTTAATCTTTTAAGTAAACGTAGCAAATGTTATATTTAGCATTTAAGGATTTATAGAATACAGAATGAGATTGGAGTCCCTATCATTCCTGAAACTACAGAAATAGTAGAAAAAGTTTTCTGTGGTAATGGATTGATATATTTTCAAACCTGAGTGTTCTGTAGGGTATGGAATAATTTTGTCTTTCCTTACCTCTTTTTTTTTTCTTAGGGATTTTTAGCAAAGGATCTCCAAGCAGAAGCACTAAAACAACTGGACAGGAGGATAAAGGGAACTGCAGAGCAGTTCATGAAGATCCTGGAACAGATTGATGCCATTGTAAGTAAACAACCACAGAAGAGCGTCAAATCCCAGCAGGAACTTACTGTTAAGCATGTCTTTTGTGTAATTTATTTAATATTTTTAAAGTGCTAAAAAAATTATGTTGGCTTTGAAAATTAGTTAATTGGTTTGCTCATTTTTCTTTAATATGCAGCTCTTGCCCCTGTATGTCTCCAAAAGACTACTTGGCAGAATGTATTTCTAAATGGTGACATTAATGCCTGTGCATGCCTCCCCATTCTACAAAAGAGCTTCATTTGGGGCAGCAACCTTTTAAGACTACAGGGAATGGGTATCCTTTACTCAAGCTTTACCCTTTTAGTTTGTCTTGGCAAACTTTCATGTTAAACTTGATGATAACAGTAAAGGTCTGGGAAAAAAACAACCAGATACACTTTGTATTCTGTATTGCATAGGAACAAGGAGGCCCTTAAGAATTTTCTGATCAGTTGTATATGGACTGACAGGACTCATTTGAGATACCTGCATATTAAGGACTGGATTCTGCCTTTGGAATGTATTGGGGTATATCCAAGTGCTTCACAGTCATTAATGGATCATAACCTTACAGCATATTTCTGGAGTGCAACATGTATCTTCATGTAGTAGCTGAGAACTAGGTGAAAATAAGGGACTTGTGCAGAGATAAGCAGACAGTAGTGGCAACTAGGTTATTTCCATATTCTGTTCCTCTGCTGGTCATTTTCTGAAAACTTCATTATATAATTATGCTGCATATCACAGTCATAATATCCTGCTGTGAAGGAAAAATGCTGCTTTTCTGTGGTAGTGATGTCTTTGGGTCTACTCCTTTGTACAGTGACCTTTTGTGGGATTGTTTCCATGCAAATGCCTATAATTGGTGAACCAAATGTAATCTAATTAACGGACGCTTTGTAAAAGTTCAGCAGCAGATTAAATTAAAGAGTAATAATTTGAATTGGTCATCATAAAATGCTATACAGTATGGATGTGTTCCTAGGAATGGTGAGGAGCTCATTAACGTATTTCTTGCTTTCACACTGTGGACCTTTAATGGCAAACTAACCTTTGCTGTTTGTTATCGCCAGCGGTTCTTGAATACTTTTTTAAAAGTAAGTAAGACTGACTGCTAAGTATTTTACAGCCTTAAAATTTCTCTTTCCTTTTCTGCCTCATATAAAGGAAGGTATTTTACTGACAGTTGTTGAATGCTGTTAGACATAGAGACTTCATATAAGTGATTCCCTGTTTGAAAATAGCAATAAAGTGACAACTGTTTCAATTGGATGGGATTAAAGCTTATTTCTGATCCCTTCAGTTGCTGATGATAAGTCTGATTTAGAAAAAATTCAGTACTTTGTCGGCTGCTATACAGTTCTGGAACCCAGGAAGCACCCATGAAAAATCCTTTCACTGCTTTCTAATTAATTCAAGCTGAATTTCCCAAGTTTACTTTTGATTCTAGTCTTTTTGCATGGCTTAAACAGAAAGCATGATATTATCTATCTCCTTATCCAAAATACTCTAAATATTACTGCACGGGTTTAGTACAAGTTTTTAGAAGGTTTTTCACTTAGTGAATTCAGGTTTAGGTTTAGGAAATGATGGAGTCCCTGTGCCTCCGTTTTGTCTCTTGTGAAACTATAGCAGCCAGAGCTAAAACTGTTTATAATTAGTGTCTTTTAATATTTGTAGAAGTTGTTTGTTACTTTATTGTATAAGGGCCTACGATACTGATGAGCCTCATTCTTTTAAAAGCAAGAAATAAATGAGGGTTTTTATTGCCACTGATTGAAGCTTTGTTACATGTACCCAAGTCCATATTTATTTGTTTTAATATGCAAAGGCAGCTGTGGGTTTTGTCATGAATACTGAACTTCTGTGAAACTTCTGTGAAATTTTGCAGATGAGATATATGTAGTTGGGTGGAATCTTCACATAAAATGTAGCTGTTCGGTGTGCTGGTATTACATCAGATCAGATGATCAGGCCACCAGCTTCCTGAGGTATTACTTAGCTGTACTATAGTTGTGCAATTTACAGAGCTAGCGACACAGGATGGTAATGAGGTAGGTATATGAACAATAAATGGGTTCCACTGAAGTAAAAGATGGTAAATGGAAATGCAAAGCAGAAAAGCATAAAGCTTCCAGAAAGTATCTATCTGTGTCTCAGAATTGGTTTATGCAGTATTTAGTATATTGTTAGTCAAGTAAAAAGCAGGTTCTGATAAATCTCTTTTAATTGCTATTGACCATATGATGTGCTGTTGAGTCAATCAACATCTTGAAAAAAGACGAGGGGAGGGAAGTGACTGAGCTGGTTTCTGCTAAGACAGAACAATGGATGCATTGCAGAAGTGAAGCATACTATTAAGCTCACACTGTAATATTCCAGTTTTTCTTTTGCAGAAATGTTGTGAGAGCTTTTGTGAGAGCTCAAGTGTCTTGGCTGTCAGAAGTTCCTTGGATCAATCAAGACATCCAGATTATAGAGAGCTAAGGGTGAAGAAGCTTGCGTATTTTTTTTTGTCTGTTACAGGGGTGTCACCCTTGTACTGTTAGCAGACAAGCTCATTAATTAGAGGAGCTGAGTCTGGAACTAATAATTTTAACTAGACACCATGTGTTCAACAACTATGAATTTAAAAGAAGTGATTTAGGAAGTAGAGAAGTAGATCTGTAGTCATACAGTATTGGGGTGGGAGAGAAAAAATACAGTGTTGTCACTCCTAGGTCGTGAAAGGGAAGTCTTGAAGGGATGTTTTTGGTTTGCTTTTTGTCTGTGATTCTCAGATGCAACTTAAACACATGAACATTAAATATCTTTAAGTAGCTATTGCTTCCACAGCAGGAAGGGTGGGGGATCTCACGAGCATCATCCAAAGTTTTTAATGCTGTGACCCAGTCAGACATTCCCATAAGCCACAGATCTTTGAAGTTTTCCTCAGGAGGAATGCAAACTGAGTTGTCATCAACAGTTGAAGATTTGTGTGTGTGCATCACCAGAAATGCCATTTATTTCAGCAGTTAAACATTTGATCCAGGAGTAAAAATCAAAGTACGCTACTTAGTACAAATCTGAGTGAGTAGGACACATAAAACCTTTGACTTGATCAGCTTGCACAGTTATTTAAAAACCTGAAGGCTTTTTCAAGGGGGGGGGGAAGGAAAGGTTTTTGGACATCAGTAGGAAAATTTGTATGCATAGTCATGACATTAGGTACTTCTCGTGAGCTGGCTCTAATTTACATGAAGTCTGTTACCAGTATTGCAATCTGAGAGGTTACTTTGTTCTCATGATGATTTCTTATTAAATGGCAGATTTATACTCTAGAAAGACAATATTGCAGGAACAGACTGTTCTAACAACTGAAAAAGAAGCTTCCTCTTTTGAAATACCAGTCACTGATTTTGTTTACATAAATTCACAACAAAATCATCTGTCAAACTGTGTGGATCAGTATTGAGGACATTGATTACATTATGTATTCATAATTATGTTCTGGTGGCCCTTCCTCCTTTTTCGAGGATCTTTCTTTTTTGGGGTATAGTTCCTCTATAAAACTAACTTAAATTACTGTACTGTTCTGATGAAGCTTTTGTCACTGTCTCCTTGTCCCAGCTATACTTGTCTCTGGTAAATCAATACCAAATTAACATTTTGAGGATTCTGAAGGAAAAAAAGCCAAACCCAAACCATCATTTTGCCTGTAACAAACATTTCCCAGGCTTCTGCAAAATTTTGCCACTTGTAGTAGCATGAGAACTTACTACTAAGCCTTTGAATTTATCTGGGTAAATACTTTATTATACTTTCTTATTATAATTCTTACATCTCGAAATATGAATCATAAACATAAAGCTTTGGGGAAGAATTTTTTCTAAAGTACAAGGATCAAGAAAATACTGTCATCTTTCAGTGAAGGTAGAATGCTTAGTTACGACTTCTGTTTTCAGAAGCCCATTGACAAACACTACTGTTTGATAGCTGCTTTTAAAGAAGCAGCTTAGCTGCCTACTTAGAGTAAGCTTCAGTGTCAACATAATGCGCTTATCCAATTTATTTAATGATGAGTTAAAAAAGTGAAGGGCTGGTAGTCGATAAAAACTGGACACTAAAGTACTACATGTTTTGGATCCTTAAAAGACACTAGTGAAAAAGCTTCATGTTAGATGAGTGGGTTGTCAGCAGCAAATTCTTTGCAACTGATTAGCATTGGTGCTATATGCAGTAGAGTGATTAAATGTTTCTAGCTGTTGGTGTGAGTGCTGGTATAGGAAACTGCATGTTATAAGAGTGGTGTCCCTTTGGTTCTGATATGATAGTCATAAATAATAAATTTGACTAGCATTTGTTTTGTTTATTAACTGACTACACTGCTATAAAGTGGGTTCAGGCTTTAAATATTACCTACTGGGTTCTATGGTTTGGGAAGTAAGAAATAACCAAAGACTAGAACAAAGGTGGAGTGTTAACACTAAGCTTAAAAACTGTTACTGGAAGCACTTCCAAAACAAATGGAACTTGAGCAAAGTAGAAGGTGATGTTCTGTGGCAAAGGGTGGTGGTTTTATTAGGACATCAAATGTGACGGGGAGGAAATGACAAGAGTCTGTATTTCATAAGAAGCAGTGCTCAGAAGAGAGCGGTGCTGGATTTATAGTTAAAAGAACACTCGAGAGAGGATCTAAGAGAAGGAAAATCACACATATGAATTTATTACTAAATGGTAATTGATTTTAAGGATTCCTTGTATAAAGCATGAGTGCTGTGTATAAAAAAGATGAGTCTTTGAGGATGTAATGTATCTCTGTAGTGCATCTTGTCGGTGTATTTGCAGGGTGAAAGCTCTCAGATGCGGTTAAGCAACTCTGAATTCAGGGGTGTGGAGTGGGAGATAGCCACTGGTAACAGGGGGACTTGGGCTCTGTTTCTGGGTGGATGGGGGGAGGATAAAGAACCTGTGCCCAGGAGCTCTACAGAAGTTGCCGGGGTGAAGCCAGCACTGCAGTCACTTCTGAAAGTTTTAAGACCATACAGACCAAGGACTGTGAGACTTGAGCAGTGTTTTGGTACAGAGGAAGTGCAATGCAAAGAGGAGACCTACTGTAAAAGTAACAATGTGTTGTACAGTAGAAAGCCATATACTAATCCAAACTATTGCTTTGCAAGCAATGCTGGCACCAAAATGTAGCTTCGGTAAGAGTTTTGCATAAGCACTGCCTATGCTTAAGCTACTCCTTCTTTAATTAAATTTGATTTTAATTAAATATGGAAATGTTATTGTGACTTAAGGTTTATTGCCAGCTTCACCTGTTAAACCCTGAATAGTTGGACAGTGTATTCCTGGAGAGGAGACGTAAGCTCAGGTAAAACAGAGAGACTGTGAGATTTAATTTGATAAGATTTGTAACCTTTACTAATTTGATTGCAGAGCAGCTTGATATGTTAGTAGCTTCTAATTCTATATCTCTGCCAAAGGGATTACAAGGTGTGATTTAAAAACAAAACAAAGCACATACCAGACCAAACAGCTGTAAGGGTGTGCAAGCAAACACAAGGAGTTTGCGTGCACAGATGTAATTAAAAACAATAGTTTTGAAAAATATTGTCAAAAACAGGAATAGCCTGAATGTCTTTTCTACACTAAGATTTCAAAGTTTCTCCCAGGTACCAAATCTGTTTTGCAAACAGACATTGAGTGGTAAGCCCAGCTGGAGGTCCCTGTCTGCTATTGAAAGTTAACTTAGGCCTATTCTGATCATAGAAAATGGTTTATTAATTTGCTGTTTCAGCTTGGTAGGAATACTTGCATAGGCCAAAATGTCTTTCAGAAAATACAGCCTGGAATAAGTACTCAGCAAAGGGAGATGGGCAGTGTAACTGAGCTAGTGCATAATTTCATTTTTAATTTGGTTATTAAGAAATTCCAAGTCATGGAAAACTTAGAAGAATTTCTGTGACAAGTGAGATAACATATTCATTTTCCGGTGAGGATTAGCCATTATTAATTAAGCCTAATTGATCCTTGTTTTTTCAGACTATTACATATATGGAGTCAAAATAATACATATTAAACACTGTTAAATGTTTTTTGTTCTATCTTCTTAAAGCGAATTGTATTGTTGAAAACCAAGGGGAAAATAGGACTGTCTTCTTATGTGGTTACAAGGTCCTATGTCTAATACAGTTTAGAATAGTTCATATAACCTCACGGTATTTTTTGAACTTTTTTCTCTGTGATAACTATGTGTGTTCCAAAAGCTGCCTTTTTTATTTGGGAGCTAGAACTGGCTTTTGAAGATAACTCACCCACAGCTTTAATGTCTGTATTGTTTTGTAATGTCTTTCGAACGTTCGATTTCTGAACGTAAAGTATGACAGACATCAGTTTTAATGTCCTGCTTATTAGGGGGAGACATGCAGGTTTAGCTTGCTACAATCAACAAGGTCTTATTATAGTACACAGTAGCAGAAAATACACTTTGTGAAGAGCAACATAAACAACTTTAAAAAGCTGTGTTTTGAAAATGGACGTATGCCACCTAGTAAAAAGGAGTTTTCATTTTAGGCAGACTATTCCTGAAAAAGTAAAACCTGTCCTGTGCTGTAAATCCAAGGAAGTAAAGTTACATCACATAAATGAACTGATCAGTCCTACAGGCTCCTGTAGGAGAATTTACGTTGTGCATGACAGATTCCTGGCATTAACCTGGTAACTCACCATCAAAGCTACATCTTCTTACAAAGTTAGAGAATTTGGGAAGGACAGCTAAGTGATGGAATGCATCTTAGGAAAAGCTGAGGAGTGATTTTGGTAAGAAGATTAACATCAGTTAGGGAAACAAAACAAAACAAAACCCAAGCCCCATAACTTTCAGTTTTTAGACATTTCTGTGCCTGTTTGTAAGATAACACTGCACCAGTTTGCATATGGAAGGGTACCTCCCTTAATCCGCATACTGACTTCTCTTGTGTCTCTGATGCTGATGGTCATTTCTCCACCTGAAAAAAATATGTCCAATTTCTGGTTCTGTTGCAGGAGGTGCAGTCTGACATAAAAGCTCTCTGCAAGGGAAATACCTTTTCTGATCTCGAAAGGAAGTGTTAGAAGTTGATAAGAGTTTTATCCAGCCTAACAGTGCTGCTGTTTGGGAAAACTGGTGCTGGAGCAACAGAAATGGAAGCTGGAACTACAGGAATGGAAGATTCCTTCTCTTGCCCATCTTCCAAAACCAAACTAACAAACCAAAAAACCTGACCTTGGGAAGAGGTTAGTGTAGTAGTAGTTACTCCCACTTTCAACTTCATATTCTTCTAGGAGACAAGAAGCAGTGTTGTGCATTCCTTCTTTCAGCTGAGTGTAGGAGTGAGAAGGATATTAAATCTGAAGTTTCTGTAGAAGTAAAATCATAGAATCACAGAATCGTTTGGGTTGGAAGAGACCTTTAAAGGTCATCTAATCCAACCCCATTGCCAGTGGGCAGGGACACCTTTCACTAGACCAGGTTGCTCAGCGCCCCATCCAATGTGACCTTGAATGTTTCCAGGGATGGGGCACCTATTGCCTGGGCCAGTGTTCCACCACCCTTGCTGTAAAACATTTCTTCTTTATACATAGTCTGAATCTACCCTCTTTTAGTTTAAAAGCATTACCCCTTGTACTGTTGCTACAGGCCTTGTATAATGTCTGTCCTCATCTTTCTTGTAAGCCCCCTTTAGGTACTGAAAGGCTGCAATAAGGTCTCCATGGAGCCTTCTCTGCTCCAGGCTGAACAATCCTACCTTAGCCTTTCTTCATAGGATTGGTGCTCTATCTTTCTGATAATTTTTGTGGCCCTCCTCTGGACCTGCTGCAACAGGGTCCCTCTTGTGTTGGGAGCCCCACAGCTGAACACTGTACTCCATGGGGGATTTAATGAGAGCGGAGTAGAGGGGGAGAATCATATTCCTCGACCTGTTGGTTGTGCTTCCTTTGATGCAGCCCAGCACATGGTGGTCAGTGGTATGATATGGTATGATGGTATGCAGGTGCTCATTGCTGGATTATGTTGATCTTCTCATCAACCAACACCTACAAGTCCTTCTCCCCAGGGCTGCTTTCGATTTATTCCCTGCCCAGCTTGTAGTTGTGCTTGGGATTGCCTCTACCCAGGTGCAGGACCTTGCACTTCTTGAACTTGGCCTTGTTGAACTTCATGAGGCTCTCACAGGCCCACTCAAGCCTGTCAAGGTCCCTCTGGATGGCAGGACTCCCATATTTAAGACCATGTATATTTAACTGGGCACTAAAAAGATTATGTATCTAAACCTCCCAGTGGAGCTGGCATTTTAACTGAAATGAAACAGTAGTATAGGGAAATCTCTATTCTTGATTTCGAGTTGGGGTGGAAAATAAAAGGCATACCAGTGAGCAATTCACAAGATTTGTACGCATCTTCAACAGTGAAAGCACAATGTTTCTAAGAATGTTCTCAGAAACTTTATATAATGTTAATTATTTGTACAGGTGTTTTACCTGTTTAAAAGAAAAAAAATCATGAACCTGAGCACCATTACCCACCAACACCCCAATTTCACATAGCTGCAAAAGGATAAAGTGTATAACGTTTGCTGGGATGACATATATGACTATACTGGGTAATAAGAGTATAGAAGTGGATGCAGTTTGAATTAAATTAAAAGCTGTCAGCATGTAATGCTTCACATCTGTTGCCTTCCATGAGCAGATGCAGGGAAGATCAGATATACAGCTTAAACAGTCTGGCAGTCATAGAGTGGTTCGGGTTGGAAGGGACCTTAAAGATCATCTTGTTCCAACCCCCTCCCCCCCTCCATGGGCAGAGACACCTTCCTCAAAGCCCTGTCCAACCTGGCCTGCAATGCCTGCGTTACTGATGATACGTTCTAGTGATGGCAAGTGATTGAGTTAATGTGTTTGTAAGAAATTAATTAATCTTATAGTCTCTGAAAAAACGGAAGTCAAAGCTCAGCAGAACAGTTAACATAGATCACAGTAGACGAAAGTAGTGTGCTCTATTACTGGTTAAACCACGATAGTGGTCTGTTGCTGTGTTTTACCTGAAGACTCATGGTAAATTTACTAGTTAGTTCTTTGCAGTGAGCATGCCGCATCCCTGACTTTCTCTTTTAAATTCTTTCTTGTCTAATCATCTTCACTGAGTAGGTATGGCATTTTCAAGATGCTTGTTCAGAGAATTCTTTGATACATTCAGGTTTTGCTGTAAGTTTAAGATGTTAATTTCAGCGTAAATCTGCATCAACTTGTTTGTTTATTTTACTGCAGAATCTACCAGAGAATTTCAGTGATTGCAAACTGAAAAAGAAGGGGTTAGTGAAAAGGGTTCAGGTGAGTTGTTTTGTTGTTTTGGGTAAACAAAACTGTGAATAAGCTGTTATCAGAAGGTGGTTGTTGAGTTTGCTTCTTCAAATTCATGTTGAAAATGCAGTTTCTGGTCTTAAGAGGCATCTACTGTTGCTATGACTGCATTCTGAATAATGTTTGTTTGTTTCTTATTCTCAGGTTTTTCTTGCCCAGTGTGATACCATTGAAGGAAATATTGGCCAAGAAATGGACAAGCTACAGTCAAAGAATTTGGCACTGGCAAAATGAGGCATTGCCCTATGTAATTAGGAAACATAATTGCTCTATGAGCAAGAAGAAAAGTTTGCTCTTTGTTTTGGAGCATGTATTCAGCTGTTTTTTTTTGTTTTTGTTAAAGCCCAGTCTGTTAGACTGGTCCCAGTCAATCATTTCTTGCTGGTTGTCTCATTTGCCGCTTAGTTAGACCTATTATTTTGAAGAGAAAATAATTCCTGAAGAATGGCAGAAATAATCTTTGTGGTGAATTGTTATATACCTTATGGACAAATGTTTAGTTAACTAAGTTATCAGGTTTGCAGTGATGGGCAGTTCTGTCTGATATGTCTTTGAATACAGCTCAAATCAAAGAAGGTTTGTAACCGTGCAAGTGCCACAGGTTGCAATTGTAGGACTTCAGCTTGATTTGAAAAAGGCAAACTGAGACCACACCTGGGAAAGTCGAACATTATAGTAGACAGTTCAGAGCAATAAAAAAAAAATCCCTTTGCATTTGTATCTACTTAGTGTTTGTATGCATTTATAAATATAAGAAAGCTTGACTATAAGGGAGTCGTACCTATTTTAGCCTTAAATTGTCATAATAAATGGAATGTACTGTAACATGTATGGTACTTAATTTTGAGTGGTGCTTTTAAGTTGTTACGGAGCTCCTTGATACAGATGTATGTTTTTTTACATGGATTTCTGATGTACTATGTTTTTTATGGATGATTCTTATTTTTATTGTTTATGTTCCATCTTGAGTTATGGTGGGAAATGAAATGAATTACTCATGCTGCTCATATACCGAGGGTTCAGTTCAAGCAACGTATAACTAAGAAACTGTTTTGAGAGGGTTTTTTATGCTTTTTCCCCCAGTTTCACTGAATTCCTGATTCTGTATTTAATGCAAAATTGCAGTGATTATTTCTAGCCTGTTAAGGTAGTCAGTGACATTTTGTAACACATTACAAAGTGATAGAATTCATTTTAGCCATGCCATGCGTCTAAGGGTTATGACCGATCCTTGCAGTCAGGATACGTGCCACACTTACCCGTCTCTGTTAGGATAGAAAATAAGCTTTTGCAGGAGATGAGTAATGGTCAGCAGGCGCAGCCAACTTCGCAGTTGTTGGTCAGAGCCTGTCGCTGCTGGATTTGTAGTAGTAGCTGCTTTTTCAGTGGTGCTTCTGGTCAGTAGGTCAGTCTTACACGCAGTGGATGGTGAACTAATGACTGGTAAGGAGCCTGTATCTATGAGGGGGAAGAAAAGCTTTCATCTCTAATGAGTCAGGATGTTTAGAAATGGCCCTTAAGTAGTGAGCTTTTATCCATATGTGACTGTTTTTTAAGATTAGCTGTCCTTTCAAGATCAAATTGGAAGTGTGTGTAAAAAGATGTTAACTTCTAATAAGTTATAAACCTTAAGTAATACCCAAAGTGTTATTATTAAAGTATTATCTTTGATGTTTGTAATAGGAAGAGGAGCATTTCTTTAGTGAAAAATGCCATTGGACAAATGAAGTGATAGCCCAGCACTAGAAGGGGTCACTTTTATTTTAAAAATGCCTTTTGATTATAGCAAGATTGGAGTTGCCATAATTTTTACTGTTAAATAGCTTCTTCAAGGTTGTATTTTGTATGTAACTCTTGGCATCTGTGGAGGATTTCAAGGTCTAAACTCCTAGGAAGCTTGTTTATCATGTTAGGAAATGGTATGCTTGGTAGGACTGGATATTTTTAACTAGGCTACTAGTCTGGTCATGCTGCATTTTCCCAGCACTTTAAGGTTAGGAAGAAGAAAAATTGGTTGTAGCCATTTTTTGTGAAGCCCTGCCTGCCTTGGTGCTGCTTTTGGACCAGATTCAGCTGACTCTTAAACCACCAGCAATGCTATTATGGAGTTCAGGGAATTCAAAATTAACCACTTTCCCGTGATGGAAAAGATGGATCCTCACCCTCCCAAACATAAGTTCTCTAATGCACTGAACTTTCACAAGGTGCATATATAATAAGTATGTTCTTGTGCCCATGGAGAGCACAGGGAGCTGTAGTCATGGCTAGGGCAGTGTCCATTTCTGCTGCTGCTTTGTATTTTGCTCTCTTGGGCAAGAACAGTATAAGGCCATAGGCAGACATCATCTTCCAAGCACTCCTTCCAGGAAACTTCCGGTTCTTGAGATGTACTTGTGTGAGTACATCCTCAGCCTGTCTCAGAACCAGGTGGATTAACTTTAAGATCCATAGTAGTTCTTATGATAATGCGGTACTTTGAGGCAAAGAGAGTGGTGATGAACCTCTCCCACAAGCACATCTGGATTCAGCACAGGGTGGGTGTCCTGAGCTGAAGTTACCTTGAAGTGGTAACTCCCAGTATCGTATCAGAGTGTTTGGTTTCTAGGACACAGTATGTCTTCCAAATATAAAAATGAGTTCATTTTGGAAAACGGGTGGTTGTATTTAAAGTTATCCTAAGACCTTCTAGAGTGGATTGACTTTTATACTTAGTTTTGAAAGAGGAGTCTTACACTTTGTTTTTCATAATAGCCTTAAATTTCAGTAAAAGCAAACTTCCGTGGTTTTGAAAAGTGCAGCAGACTACAGTTGTGGGAGAAAGGGGAAGGAAGAGGAGATTTTAAATATTCTTCAGAGTTTGTAAAAGTAAACATAGGTCTTGGTCAACCTTAAGCTATATTATCACTGATTCTGTAGTCTAGGTGTACTGTGATACCTATTTTTGTACTGAATAATTTCCTCACCCCAACCGTCTGCCCTGATCACGTCAAGAGAGGAGTACCTTCTCTTCTGTTTTAGTTGCACTTACCCTGTCGTCTTCCTCCAGTTGCTGTGTTGCTCTGGCCATGTTTACACATCTTGGATTAGCCATCCGGGCAAAACACCCCACTGCAAAGTTCGTGCTAGAAATGGAATTACGTGCTTCCTTGCCGCGCTTTCTCCCCCAGCTCCTGTAGGCTGGTGTGAAACAAGCCAAACCCGATGTTCAGGGAGCTGCGGAGCCTGAAGCCATGGGACTCTTTGCTCTGGGAACAGCATAAAATACACTGCTGGTAGTGGCATCCTCCCTCCATGACTGCATCCTCCATGACCACGTATTTCTGAAGGTAATGTCACTGTAAACCTGGAGCAACACCTTTTAGACTTTTATCAGTCACTCGTGGTTTGGAGTGGAGTACTTGACGTCATCTAACTCGGGGCTAGGTTTTTTTAGTTATTTTATTGTGCTATCATAAATGAAAAGGTATGAATAAAATCTGGAAAGTTCTCTGTTGTCCTTGGTCATGATGTGGGCACTGAAGGCTGTAGAGAAGCTGTGTTTTAAGTGGGGAAAAAATGCATGCTGCTCTCTGTTCTGGCATCTGCGGTGTTAGGGAGCTGCAGCTAGTGATGCCAGGCCTCGGATGGCTGCAGGGATCAAGCCTGGAATGTTACGATGATTACCAACAAGCTGAAACTTGAAGAAAAGCAGTTTTATTTTTGGTTTGAGGGTTTTGTTTGGTTGGGCATTGGGTTTTTTGCTTTGAATGCTTTTCACAGTTGCATTGCCATACAACGCACAGTTTGTGTATCTGGGTGCACGGGATGGACTGAGGGTTCCGTTTCTTTTTTACTTGTTTTGGGCACACGTTTTAGAGACCTTACTCAGAGCCGTGGGCAGCCGCTAGCTCACCGTGCCCGCCTAGTTCTGGTGGTGCTCCAAAGGCTTAACGACTGAGAAACCCGACCGACACGGGGAACTAAGCTCCCGCGCGCCCGAGCTCACCGCCTTTCCGCCCCTGCTCCTCCTCTTCTTCCTCCTCATTGGAGGGCGTGGCCAGAAGAAGAAGCCCCGCCCCTAGTCCGCAGCCCGGGGGCGGGGTTACACCTGAGCTCCGCCCACCGGCGTGCGTCGCCCCGCGCCGCGCCGCGCCGGGGGGCGGTGCCGCATCATCACTGTCCGGCGCCGTGAGAACATGGCGGCGCCAGGGCTGGGCGCGGGGCGGAAGCAAGTGCGGCAGGAGGAGCTGCGGCGCCTCATGCGCGAGAAGCAGCGGCAGAACGCGGGCAAGAAGCGGATCGAGTCGCCCTTCGCCAAATATCCTTTGCTGAGGGGGCTGAGGGGGGTAGGAGGGAGGGGGAGGCCGGCGGGAGGCGGGGTCCGCGCTGCAGCCCCCTGCGTCCCTTAACGGTGGCCGGCACGTACAACAGCCTGGGGCACCTGAGCTGCACGCTGTGCAACGCGCCCGTGAAGAGCGAGCTGCTGTGGCAGACGCACGTCCTGGGCAAGCAGCACCGTGAGGTCAGCGGCTGCTGGCTTCCAGCCCGGGCTGGGCCGCGGGGTACCGGCTGCCTGGGAGGGCGAGTTTCGGGTCGGGTTTTGTTGTTCAGAAGGGGGAAGGATCGGGAGGTTACACCGCCGTAACAGAGGGTCGGGGTTTGCTGCGTTTTGGGGTGTACGCTGGTAGCAGTTGGGCATCAGCCGGGAGAGAGCAGCGGGAAACGTGCCTGATTGCTTTGTCTTGGTTTATTTTCTGACAACCTGCGTGCCGATGGAAAGGCCAGCACTTGGGAGAGCCGTCCCGTGTGTTTCAAGGGGCGAACTCTTAAGATGAAGCATGTTAGCGACAGCTTTTAACTGTCACTTGTCTGCAGCTTGGAAAGGAAAGCTCCCTGGGATTGCTGTTACCTGTCGTCATGTTACAGCTCACATGTGGTTAAGAAAATAGACTTTTTTTTTTCTTTCCTTCATAATTTAGCAGTAAAGGATTTGTAAAACAATTTCAGGAGTTTGGAACTTGGGTGCAGTCTTAAATCTGACTTCAAAATGTTTCTAAATTCTGCCACTGTTGCTTAGTGCAGACTGAGAGATTGCACTTAGCTTTGCAAATACTGAGGAAAAGACCAGAAGAATTGAGGCATTCCTAGTTCATGGCTTGAATTTTGAGTGGATCGTTGTGGCAAGGCACAGTGGCATGTCTTTAATGTTACTGCTGTGTTTTGATTTAAACCACTTATTATTCCAAGACTGTAGGGTAAGGCCAGCCTCCCTGCTTTTTCCTCCAATTCCTTACTGCTGTAAATGTCACTGATCTTTTCTTTCTCACTTGTACAGGCCTTACAGTTGCCTACAGTGGCAATTCCTCTGTCCCTGTGTTGCATCTTTCAAGGGGCTGACAGAAGCGTTGGGCTTTGTTTTGGTATCTGTGATGTCTGTTTCAGGGATTTTGTTCTAGAAGGATATTAGCTCACTCTCATAAACTGTTCTAAAAGTGCTGTATATTAAGCTGCAGTCCAGAAGTTCCTGCTAGGAAAGCTTCATAAATTTTGTACTTTACAGAGAGTTGCAGAATTAAAAGGCACAAAGCAGACAGCTGGTTCAGCTGCTAGCACGTCATCTCATTCTGTCAAGAGAAAAACTGCTGACACAGAAGATACAGAGTTAAAGAGAGTGAAAGGTAAGGAGAGAAAAATACTTATCTACCCCTTGCCATAATCGAGCTGTTTTTCACCTTGAGTGGTTTGGGTTGGTATTAAAGGGAAGAAGCGTGTGTTGCTCTTTCTCTGTCAGAAAACTGTACTTTTGGTACTTTATTACCTAGTTTTCTTCTGGGTTATTGTGATAAATTAGGTTGTGGAGCTGTGGGCTTGCTCCAAACAGAACCAGAAACAGTGTAAGTTAAACAGTTGAAGCACTTTCCCAGAATTGGTATTACTCCTTTTCAGTGGGATGAAGCCACTGGTTCACCTCAAACCATGCATGAACATTCATAGTAAAGGAAAGATTTGGGTTTTTTTTTCTCTTGTTCCCACTAAACATATAAATATATGAAATACATGAAAATGTGATTTTGCGAACTTGCTGCTGTAGTAGGAGTCTGTCTGAGGGGTATTTTTTTTTTAAAGCATGGATTGTAAGAAGTGACTCTTGGTTGTTACGCAGGTACAGACGAAAAGCCACATACGTCTACATCTGGGTAAGTAGATCTTACTATATGTGAGTTCTCTGTAACTGTGTCAACTGCTGTATTCTCACCGTGTTCTTCCTCGTCTCTCGTTCTTAACCAAGGTTAAAGGTGCAGATAATCAGCAGATCGTTTGCTTATTTTCTAACATGGGTGTATATTCCTGAACATGGCAGCATCTTCCTCAGTGCAGATGAGAAAATCATGGTATTAACTCTGGAGTCTCTGACAAAACAGGAATTCTTTTACTGTCACTGTCAGACTTCTAAGGATTAATAAATATGTGGTGGTATTATGCAGTTAGCTAGAATGAGAGTAACTAGATTGTGGCATGCATTCTAATCTTTAATGCTAGTATACTGCAGAAGAGATGGTACTTTGAAATTAAGACAAATGTATATTTAAAGGTACATTTAAATGGTATTCACAAAAACCAGTAACAAATGTCATCATCAGATCGTTATTAAGATGTTTTTGTCACTTAAAATTCATGTAGAAGCATATCATGCAGCTGAACTCTCACAAATATAGTACCATATTTGATTTCAGGGGATTGGGTTAAGCATCTTACTGCCACTAGAGATTTCTGACAGTATTTCGGCATCTTTTGTGGGATTGGTAGATGTCACACAGGGCCTGCTGGTCTCCTGTACACTTCTTCACAGGATAAATTATCTTATCTTGCATAGATACTGTGTGCTGTTACCTTGTAGAAGTTGAGTGTGTGTGTGCGGTATTTGCAATTGAGAGGTTTGTTCATTATGAAACTGATCAGTATGGTTATTTTAAAATACAGTCTTAAAAAATGTTTGGCTTGGAGGCCTGCAGCCATCCTAAGCAAATCTGGGTTTTCTTATTGCTGAGCCTGTGTGGCTCTTCTGAGCAGCAATAGGTACCCAAAATAAGTAGTTGTGTTATACATGAAGGTTTATGAAGGTGTACATGATATTAGTATGATCTATGAATTTTGTATTTAATGTGTTCACAGCTAGTACACTGATGCAGGTAACTTTGAATGCAGAGATAAAATTACCTAAGCTGCCATTCTTCCAAAAGCACTTTGTAATGGGATATTTTTGTCAGTGTTTCTGATACTGAATATTTTAATGCAGAAATGGAACTGAAACATGTTTTAGAATTAACCTGAGCATTTCTAGGGAACTTCACATGAAAACATCAACTATGTTCTGCCTTCGGGGAGTGGTTACATCAGTAGCTGTGCAGTTTCGGGTATTGTACAATATCTTAAAGGTCATATTGCTTACAGATTGAATAGGCTTCAGATGCTGGACTGTGACTGATTTTTGTGAAGTTTGAAACAGTTATGCTGTGTGTTCTTTGCTAGGCTACCAGCAGATTTTTTTGATGAAACAAAGCGAGACAGTGCAAAGAAACAGCTTTCAAAAGCTCCAGGTCCTAGTTTATTGTCAGGAAATTATGATGACGATGATGATGGTGATGAAGAGGAGGAAAAAGATCAATCAAACACATCTTCTATAATGCATAAAACGGAAATTCCACCTCCAACTCAAGAAGTAATAGCTAATGCTCTGCCTGCAGGTAATGCTGACTGATATACTAAGTGATTCAGTAAGGAGAAGCTGTGTTTGAACTAATGTTAAAGATGATGAACTGATGTTCGTTTATTTTTCCTAATTATTGCTATTGGCTGGTTAAAGTTTGTAATACTGGAAGTAGAGAAAGGAGATTCTTAGCTAGTTTGTTATGATGTAGTGTTTTCTAGCATGCTTATTGATTTTATGTTCTAATTGTTTGAGGCTGTCATGTTGAAATATATCTGGCTGTTCTTCCCTTGATTCAGTAAGGTATTAATTGAAATTCCTGTCTAGTCAGGATTTTATAAAGAAGCTTGAACAGTTGTTCTTCTTGTTCATAGGCTTCTGTCCTTTCTTACAGACTTCTTTGACAGCAAAACTACAGCTGCTCCTATACTTTCCCATTCAGGATCCATACAGAAAGCAGAGACACAGGAGAAGGCAGTGGAAAGGTAAGCAGTCAGATCAAATATTGATAGATTTGGGAATTATCAGGATTATTCTTCAAGGAAATACAGACTTTGATCACTTACTTAGAAATTTGTCATATTGTTAACCTGTGTTCAGAATAGTGTGTATGTATGTCAGCCTCAACATAATTTCAGACAGGTATTTGGCATCCTAGGAGCAGGATAAGAGATGGAGTAATGCCACATAGTGTCTGTTAGACATCTCTTATTTACAAATTTTAATATGCAATACCTTGGAAACTCAATGTCAACCACTGCTTTCAACTGTTTAAAGAAAATAATTTCTTTGTTCTGCAGTAATGGTTCTGTGCTCACTTGCGCACTCTTTTAGACTGTGGTTTAAACTTTCAAAAGTAGAGACTGTGCTGTTAAAACGTTTGGGTGCTCAGCACACTGGAAAGAATAATTTAAGATGCTTAAGCTCTTGTTTTGACAGTGAGATTTAAACCTGTTTGGACACTTCCTTGCAAGTTAGGTAAGACCAAATTGAGGAAACAAGATTTGATGGTTGTAGGTAAAACTCAGAATATAAAAAACTTGTTCAATTTCTAGGTCCTTTTCTAAAAGATCATATATTTTATTCTTGACTGTTTTTAACTTTACAATAAAGCAGGTTGTACAATGTTACATTTCAGGAAAGAAAACACTGCTGAAGCTTTGCCAGAAGGTTTCTTTGATGATCCGGAAGTAGATGCAAAAGTAAGTGATCTGCTCCTTTTATGCTGCTGGGTTTATTTCTGCCAGTTGTAGTAGTTTTCAGAGTAGTAATGGATGCTCTTCCTGATAATTAGTAGTACCAGAATATAAGAAAATGGCAGAAATATTTGGAGTAGAATGGACTATTTCATTTGGAATGATCATCTAGTCCAACAGCCTGACCACTTCAGGGCTGACAAAAAGTTGAAGCATGTTATTAAGGGCATTGTCCAAATGCCTCTTAAACACTGATAGGCTTGGAGTGTCAACCGCTCTCTAGGAAGCCTATTCCAGCATTTGACCACCCTTTTAATAAAGAAATGCTTTCCTGATGTCCAGTCTAAACTTCCCCTTGCACAGGTCTGAATGATTCATTTTGTATTAGAAAATATGAAAAGGGACAGAGGCAGGAAGGAAGAGCTTATTAAATAATTTTTGATTTAATGGCTCTTTTTTATTTGTGCCTCTTAAAACCAAGGAAATGTTATTTGTTTAAAATGCTGGACTGAGATTTGGACAATCCATCTGTTACTTTTATTTCTTTTGACTCAGGAAAAGCATTTCAACTAATTTGTACATACAGTTCTGCTTCAGAATTGAGGATATAAAAATAGTTCTGTAATCTCTTTTGAGAGATCCTACTGAAAAGTGTTTTGAGTGACTATGTGACTGATACTAACCATCCTTTTAGAATGAAAATAGCTAGATTGTGACATACACCTTAATCTCTAGTACTGACATGCTATAGCAGTGAATTTTGTCTTCACCCTCTTGTCTTTTACCACTATGGGCTTTTTTGATGCTAGGGAAAGAAAAGAAATGTGGGCATTCAGCATGTTTCTCAAAAAAGCCCCACTACTAAAAATCTTAACATTTTGATCAAAATCATTCATATATTCCTTCAGCTTGCACAGTAACAAATGGTGAGCAAAATAAACACTGGTATTTGAAATACAAACTTTTTTTTTGTTTATAAAGATTTGATGGCTTTCCTGCTTTCTTTATTAAAATACTAGTGTTGTAGGCTCACAGTCTTTCTTATTTTCCTTCAGTATTTCCATTTTGTTCACACTGTCTGATGCTGTATTTAAATTGGATTGTGAGGTTGAGCCATGATTTCTGATTTGGAGACATTCCAAATAATGCTTCTTCATGTTTAATTAATATGTTCAGTTAGTCCCACTGTCCCCATAACAAGCTTAGGTGTCTCTTATTTGCTCTGGCAAGATTCTTTTGGCACCACTAAGGCCCACACCTTGGCATATGTGAATAGTTTTGAATAATGACGTTTTGAATATTGAAATATGTAGCTGAAAAAGCTATACTTTTTTGCATTTGACTAATTGGATTGTTAGATTTTTTAAGTAGCTTGAATACCATGAATTAGGAAGCTTGTACAGGATGGCAATGCCTAGCAGGCAAAGGAGAATCTGCTTACAGCTGTGAGGACACTGCTTTAGTGATCTTTGTTCTGGTTATCACCTTGGCTGATAAAATTTACAAGTGGATACATGGTCTCATAAGCTTTTTCTTGGCTTGCTTGCAGGTGTTGCTCTTAATCTTCCCTTTCTAAATTTAGCGAGTATGCAGGGGAAGGAAAATGTTTGTGACATTGCTTATATTGAGATGGCTGCACTGATTCTATGTTGGAATCATACACAAAATAATTATTTTCAGAATTAACAGTGAGCACTTGGGAGATTGTGGGCATGAAAAATTTCAGTTCTTCACATGAGGGATTTAAAAGCCTATGAATTCTGGATTAGATAAATATTTCAAAGAAAAAAAATAGTATCTTTAGTGTTTAAATTTATTGTAAGAAATACAAATAATTATGAATTACAAAAGACAACCACAATGCATAATAACACAGTACATACACATATGATAGAAATAATCACAAAACAGAAAAATGAAGTGATGACTGTTACTTCCCAGTTCTAATTTGCTTGGAAGCCTCTTAATTTATTCTGTAAACTCAATTCATACTACTGGATTTTGTATAATCATTCAGGAACAAAACATACCAAAGTGGTGTCATGGTGATGACATATGTGTTAACCAAAAGAGAGGAATGAATAAAAGAAAAAGAAAACTGATGCAAAAAGGTGGTGCCATGAATTACTCTGTTCAAACTGCTTTGTTCTCCTAGCTATAGGATTTCTACCCAATCCAGAGCCAGGCGTAATCTGTGATCTAACATATGTTTTATGTCACATCTTCCCAGTCTCGAACTGTGGAAGTTTTGGTTACACGGGCAGATTATTTTATTTATTTGCTTGTACTAAAAGCACAGTCTGGTTTTGATTACCTTAGTTGTAGACCTTAAACCAAATTCTTACAGCTATTACTTCTTCAGTCATCTTGTATTAGTAATTTATCTACCACAAAACAAAAAGCTTTGCATATCCTAAAAACTGGTATGTAGCTGTACTATTTCTTCTGTTAGCCCAAAATTAGACTAGATTTCAAATACTGTCAGACTATCTAACACCAGTCAGACTAGTGACTGAATCATTTCATATTTTATGTTGTGCCAAAGCCAAATAATTCACTGCTTTTTTTGGCTTGTGAGATGGCTACTAGATACACCTCAACAGGTAGCTTACAGAAGAATTTAAAAGTCGTTGCCTGACATAAGTAACAGATCATCAAATTAATAGAGTTAGTCACTTTTGTCACTCCAAACATTTCACACCATCCATTCTTAGTCAATTATTCTTTAATGCTACAGTCAAGGATGTTACTTTAATCCAGGAGTAGAGTCAGATTCTTCCTTCAAAACCATTGTGCGACTTCACTCTTTTGTTCATATACGTTACTTGAACTGAAGTATGTTGATCAGACTTTACTGAGTACATGGCACTGTTTGTCCTGTTTCTCCAGGTGTTTTACAGTGCCCCAAAGAGTCACTAGACATAAATTAATAAGCCAGTTTCACGTTCCTTAGGTGCGAAAAGTTGATGCTCCAAAGGATCAGATGGACAAAGAATGGGATGAATTTCAAAAGGCAATGCGACAGGTCAACACAGTAAGTAATGGAATCTATTTTTATTGATTCTAAATACTATACACAATAAGGAAAACAACAGTTTCATGCAGCTCTGCAGAATGACTGACATCTGCATTTATCAGCTGTTGCAATGCAGTGTATGGTTAAATGCACTTTATAAATGAGCAAAGGATTCCTTCTGTTTTCTACTTACAGGAAGTTAAGTTGAAAAAACTTTTGATCATGATCCAGTCATCAGTATGTAGTTACATTTGTTAAACTGTGTTTAGATAAGATAGCATATAACTCAGATCAGTGTCCTGTATCCAAGCAGGACATAATTGTGGGCTCTTTTTCAGATGCAAAATATTAATATTTTAATCTTGAAAAACAGGGAACAAAACACTACCCGTTTGTAATTTTCAGAAAGGATCTATAAAGTGTAGGTAACCTGGGGTTTATGGTTCATTTTGATGTACTGGAAAGGAACACCAAAACTTGGGTAAGTAAGTGACAAAAGATTTTGTGTGAGACACAGATTGGCCACAAATTTTCTGTACTTTATTCCGTTGTATTTTTTACTGCTCAGCATTGCATGTAAAATCTTCCCAGAGCAGGTTTTTATCTGCCCTTCTGTACAATATAAAACTGCCACTAAAGAGATATCTGGTGTTCTCAGTCTTCCTCTAAAGTATTTGCTGTTCTTTTAGTTTTAATTGTAAATAACTGCTCATATGTCAACTGCTAAGAAAAGTGGTGCAAAAAAACTTATCATTGCTCATTTTAAAGCGGTCAGCACTATAAACAGAGCGAATGTTCATACAAAAGCAAAGGTGGATACATTTTGCTAGCATTAGCCATTCAGATAATTCTTCAGCTTAGAAGGAATCTTCTCAGTTATGCGTGGACCATTGATTGCATAGCATCTCCCAGACATTCAGATTTGAGAAAGTATATGCTGAAAAAAATAACAGGTTAGAAACACTTTGGGATCTAGTGGGAATATTTAACCAATACTTCCAATAATTGTGTGTAATTAAGTCCCAAGCATTGGGATTTAACTCCTGTTTCAACCTCAGATTTTGGATGCTCGCAGTTTGTTTATGCTAGTTTCAAATCTTAGTGTATTGAAAAAGTCAAGATTAACCCCAAAGCAGCCAAACTACTTCTAGTTTTAAGAAAAAACATTTCCATTTCAAATTAAACCAGATGAGGGTTTTTTTCTGTAGTTGCCTCCAGAGTCTTTTGTGAAGATGGGAGTATACATGTAGGAGATAGACTGACATTGACTTGAGGTAGAGGGGAGAAGGGGAAGACACAGACATCTAAAAGAAACAACAGTGGAATTCAGGATGAAGGTGAATTTTCTTAGTGTTTTTCTGGTTTAGATTTCAGAAGCAATAGTGGCAGAAGAGGATGAGGAAGGACGACTAGATCGTCAGATTGGAGAAATTGATGAGCAGATGTAAGTAGATCAATTTTTCCTCAAACTTTCTGTTCTCTAGCAGTAATGGATCGCTGTGTGACTACAGTGATAAAAACATTTTCAATTTTAATCTTCCGTGACGCTACCTTTCATTAATTACTTAAATATTCAAAGGACAAAGACTCCCTCAAATTGCAGAATGATACCTAGTAAAACAATTCATTTTGTTGCAAAGTTATGTAATGATTTGCATGGAGAGAGCGCCCTGGAATCACTGAAAGTAGGCAAGCAGGCGTAGGCATATAAAGTAATAGCAGGCAAATTCTTTGAACAAACTCTCCCCCTCACCCCTGTCAAACACCATAATTTGTATTTCTCTGTGAATTCTGATTGATGTAGAATTTATATGAATACTTTTAAAAAACAATAGCACTGCAGTTAAAATTTTGATAGGTTTGTTTCGACCATCCATTTGCCGTACTGAAAATGTCCTGTTCTGTGAACAACTCTCCATGTTTCTAATGAAAGTTTATTTACTTAAAAGATATTGTTGAATGATGCACTTCATTACATGAAGTGTTCGTTGGGTTTTTTTGTTGAAGTGGTAGGTGTAGGGGTGGGATAAGCATGAATTTAAACTCCAAGTAACTGGAATACAGCTTAATGGAACAGATTGTTACTATCATCACGTAGTTTGGCATGTTGATCAACAGTAATTATGGCAATGGTAGTGATTAAAAAGAAAAAGATGAATTCTGATTTTAATGAACTTGCAACAAAAAGAAGACACTAAAAGCAACACTTAAACCATCTGGATGGATTTATGTGCTACAGATAATCAGCATATAATAACAATACCGTTGGGTTCAAACTGGACTTTAGTAGTATAGGAATGTCTTTTAACATTGTTCATGGGGGAGAGCTTGAGCTAACCCTGGCTGTCTTTGAGCATTCATTATTCCCAATAGCTTAGGATGTTACTGTATGTAGAACCAAATTCAGAAATCTGTAGAGAGTTTCAAGTTTGTTACCATAATTATTTTTCCTCAAAGTTCCAAATACATTTTTAGTGACTCTTTTATCTTTGTCTTCTGAGTGTATTTAAATGCAGGCTATTTTGAATTAAATTCAAAATGAAATTCAGTGACATTTATGTTTTCCTTAGCCTTCAAACCTTCAGCTGTGACTGCCTGTAAGTAATTGTACTGTAGATATGCAAGGGAGAACAGGATCCAGATAATAATCTTGTTGATTCTTCCTACCAACTAGTAATGAAAAGAGGCAAAGATGTATTTAAATCAGGCTGATACTACTTGGTTTTTTTAATAAAAACGCCTATTAAAATGGTTAGAAAACTTGTTATAAACATATTTCAAGGACAGAACTCTTTTAAGTAAATGGAAAACGGAAAGTTGTGGATTGCATTTACTTAAAATGTTCTGTTACAGAACACCATACTTGTGCTGCTTTATTATTTCAGAGATGCCACCACTAAGTTACCAGAATTAATAGCCAATTGATATCTTCCCTTTCTACCATACATGAGAACCAGAGGTGGAGCAAAGAATGGTGTCTTTCCTTGTGTGGAAGTGGATGTTGGTTCTGTGCTTTTTCAAAAATGATTTGTGGTGGCATTGCAGTTGTTAAATATTTTGAGTAAATCTTTTCGCTAGAGAATTTACCACACCTCTCCTCTCCTTTGGTCTGTTTCCACTTGCTTAACACAGAGACGATGCAGTAGCACATTGAAAGCTTACTTTTCAATTGATGGGAAGCTGTGGAGCTTTTTTTATCCAAGTTAGAGGAGCAAAATCCATCACTGTAGAAAGTGTAATGAACATGGAATGGTCACAAGTGTTAATACATGATTTACTTTTCAACAGTGAATGCTATCGCCGTGTTGAGCTTTTGCGTAACCGCCAGGATCTGATGAAGGAGAAATTAAAGGAAGCCATGAGATTAAGAGCAACACAAGAGAAAGAGGATGAGGCTATTGGTAGTGAAGATGAAGAAGAGTTGCAGGATTTGCTGTCTCAAGACTGGCGGGTGAAAGGGGCTTTGTTGTAGCATTTCTGCAACATGGTTGATTTTCTCTTCATCTGTGATGGTACTTCCATTGTTAGAAGTGAGATGCTTTTGTTAAATATTTATGTAAAGAGGATCGTGAGATGGTAAAGAGCCAAGTGTATTAAAAAGAAAGCATCTTTGTAGATCTCCAGTGGTGTATTACTTGCTGTAAAAACTGTATATTGCAAATGTTTTACAATATAGAATGCACCTTTCCTATTAAAATTACCTGTTTTCCTTCCAGAGGTATTTTAATGGGATTAATACGCAACTGAAGAATTGTAAGGTTTTGGAAGTGTTAGTTATATCTAGTAATTTTGTACAGAAAGACTTGCATTAGTGTATGGAGTTTTCCCCAGTTGGGGGCTTAGGGAAAGGAAATTATTATGCATTTATGTTATCTTAAAATTTATAAGTGCTCTTCTGTCCATTGCCTCAGCTCCCAATAAAACATGTAAATATTTTTCAGGATCTGTTAGTTTCTCTCTTTGTTTAAGGACCAAGCTCAGAAACACTGAGCTACAGTTTCTCCACAGTATACATTCTAATGTGCCATACGCAGTGCTGTATATTTTTCCTTATAGTGTCTTATCTTGTTCAGTGTAGCCATAGTGCAGCATACCTCGCATTTCTTGAACCAGAGGAATGAAAGCGCATGGTGATATATTTGCATAACTAAATGAAAGCACAACAAAATGCCAGAAGGGAAGGTGCTGCACTGGAAACTAATGAGGTAGAATTTATGTAGCTGTAAATACTGGGAATTTTCTTAAGATGTTATCTTAGGCAAGGAGAGCATCTAAAAATTATTTCTGTTCTGATAAACACAGATGATGTAAAATCAAGAACCAAAAAACCTGGCAAGACTGGGAGATGGAAAGTAACTACCTTGAGCTTCGGTAAGTGTCTTTTTTTTAATGATGCATATTTTTTACTTTTGCAAATCTTGAAACATTTCAACTTTGCTGAAATTTTGAAAAAACAGAAGAAACTTGGTTTGATTTTTAGCAAAAAGTAAAGGAGTGAAGGCGAAGCTTAACATTTTTTTAAGATTCTAGTTTTAAAGCGAGTGAGGTTTTAAAGGGAGAAAACAAGCTTACTTCTTATGACAACATTCTAGATACTTGTCTCAAAGATGTTTATTAACCAAGCAGATAAATACGAAAGGAACTGAGCATTAGAACAGGTCAGCTGGTTTAGTTCAGTTTAGTTCAGTATCTCCTTAGAGATCTCTAGTGTCAAGAAGCTAAAGGCAGTTCGTTTAGTTACAGTGCAGGGGAGCTTGTGCATTCAAATTCAAACCAGTACAGCCCATTGTTTTAATAATTAGGAATATATAGATGGCAGGAGTAAATACCAGATCGCTCTATTTGTTATCCTTACATAACTTCGATTGAAAGAGTAAAGAGAATGGACAAGCCAGTGGGTGTCTGTATTGCTGAGGAAGCGACTAACAGCATTGGTCACTCTTGGTAGTTGCTTTTTTAGGAGTGGGTGCTTTTTTCCTTAAAGGAATCTCATAGATCCAGAAATAGTGTAGTGTAAAAGTTTCATACAGCTTATTGCGTACAATTGTACATTTCTTCATCACTTAAAACAAAGCTTTTGGAGAGCTTTGTGAAGGAGATGAATTGACTTTGCTGTGTCTTGCATAACTATTGATTGTACATGTGCTGTTGTGTCAAGAAGGCAGGAAATCATCCTGCTTTTTAGCAATGAAAATAGCATGGTTGTAAGGGAGAAGAGGGAATTAATCCCAACATTACTCAATAGTCAAGCTGATCTAGCAAGGTAAATTCTCTCTTGTTTCTTACAAAAACAGATGCATAATTTATATTTTAAGTCTGCAGTCAGTTTTGGAAAACAATTTCATGACCTTGTAATGAGCTGTTCAGCTGGATGATTAACCAGAACAAGTAGTTGCTTTTAAAAAGTGTGTACTTCCTTAATTTCTACCTTCTTAACTTTCTTGAATACTGTTCTAAACAATAAAGATGAAAATAGTGCTAATAACTAACTCTATCTATAGCCACTCTTAAAAAATGAGGTTTTAATTGGAATTGAGAATAATATTTTAATTCTCTGACTTCCAGAAAAATAAAGAATCAGAATTAAGGGGGAGGACTTATTCATTGATATAAAAAAGAGTGTTGCACAAATTTAAGAGCTGTGGAATTTCATGCCACCAAAAAATAGTTGTGATTCCCCAGCTCAGTGTTTTTTAAACTGGAGACTTCTAGGGCCAAAATGTGTGTGTATGTTTGATATAGTTCCAGTGTACAGTGGTTCCAGGGAGCAGCGAACTGCAGCTGCCAGTTGTGCATAGTTAGCTGCTCCGTGGCAAGTGCAGTCAATCACGAATGGTAATCATCTGTGTTCTAACTCTCCCGCCATGAAAGAAATAAGCTTCTGCTGTCAAGATGTAGAAAAAGGGCTGTATTTGGTACAGAGGAGCCCAACAGTCTGAACCAACCAAACCAAAATAACAACAAACAAAACAATGTTCTCACTGGTTAACATGATCATCATTCCTGCATAAAGCATGCAATTTAAAACTTGCTTCAGAATTACAAATACTGGTTAAAAAGAACATTAACATTAGCTTTGGTCAGGCCCCCTGCCAAAAAATCCAATTTGAGGAGAGACGCTTTGCTTATTACATGCCACTGTAATTAATTACTCTGCATTCAAATCTCTTTTTAATCTGAAAAACACTGAGCTAGAAATAGCTCTAATGAGAAAAGTTGTATTACTCAAATATTTTCAGCACTTAACGATACTTTCTTTTTTCTTACAATCAAGAAAGCTTGGACTAGGCACTCAGGCATTCAGCTGACAGGAATCATGTTGTAGCTGTCATTAGAAACTGTAACACAAGTATAAAATGTTTCAGAAATTCCCTTTCATTAGGTACCATCAGATGAACTGGACATTTCTCTTTCAGTTACTGTCTTGTGACATGTGCCAGTCTGTGGAGTGACAGGACACATGCACTGATGCAGGAACTGATTTAATCAACACTACTGTGTTCCTTCCTGGAACGAAGGAGTTAAGTACGCTTCAGTGGTAAGAAAGGCAGTGTGTGCTTGTATCCTTAGAATGTGGTGCTTAAGCCAAGAGACCTGGTGTGCAGCATTTTTTCAATATCTGCCTTAATTTGATCCTCTGCTCATTATTTTACTTAGAACTATCCTGGGCTGTTAGGTGGGAAAGGAAATGTGAGCTATTCCCTTGTTTAGACATCTATAAACCAGGTCTGTCTTCTGAAAATACAGCAGAGGGACTAATGCCTTCGGTCATTGGTAGTTACAAAAGTTGCAGAGGATATAAGAGATCTCTGTTCAGACCCCTCCCCTCTATGCTGTCCTTTGAACATACAGTTCCTGTGATATACTTGAGCAGCCTAGTAATTTCAGTCTTCCTTGTAGAAGCTGTGCCACTCTAAAATGTCTGAATCATATTTTCAGACACAGATAAGGAAATCAGACTTGTGCATTAGAGAGAAAAGGTAGATGTGAATGCTCCATTGCTGGCGGTGTTCAAGGCCGGGTTGGACATAGCCTTGGTGGGCATGGTTTAGTGGGAGGTGTCCCTGCCCATGGCAGGGGGGTTGGAACTAGATGATCTTAAGGTCCTTTCCAACCCCAACTATCCTATGATTCTATGAATTAGTGAGCATATGTGATTCCCTTGGTGAATAATGATGACACTTGCCCGAGAAGGGGAAGGTCCTGTTCTAAATACATGAATAGTGCTGAAATACACTCAGATGAGATTGAGGCTATGGAGGAAATTGGATTTGGATCTCCCTGCTCCCAGAGAAGCACTCTCGTTTTTATGCTGTTGGGTATTTAAAAATCAAAACAACAGGGACGCTTCCATTTCTGGCTAGTTTGGGCAGGGAAAGTTCAGTGCATGCTTTCAGACTATCTTGTGGAACCTCACAGAAGCATCTTGCCCATGCAGCTCAGTGTGGCTGAGGCACTTACAAGGTGCCTACATTCATGGCACCAGTGAGATTTATGCTGTTAGCTTCCTAGGAGCTTTGACAGGCATGGATATGCACCTTGGGGCTCATAGATGCCTTCTGGCTATGTCTGAGAAGAGAAAGCACTCTGTGTATTACAAATGGACAAGGGTATATGACCGGTTGGTTTTGTTGTGGTTGACTATTCCAGCCAGCACTCCTGCTTTCTATTTTTTCACTTGTGAATCACCAACAGAGCTGCTTTGAACTCATTTTAGATGTTTGCCAGAACTCTAATACTCTGTTGACGTGAAAGGCTGCAGAATTTGTGCTATCTATCTTTTCATTTGGAAACACAGTTGTGTAGGCAGTGACCTTTTCATATCGGGTCCGTGCTTCCTCTTATCTCCCTCTGGGCATAAGTGGTTCAGTTTTCTACATTGGATAATATTATTTTTTACTCCCCCCCTTTAGATCCACTTTCCTGTATTTTGTTTCCCTGCTTTGTATATTAAAGCTATCCAGGAACTTTTTCTTGCCATTGAGAAATATTTCAACTAATGTTTCAGTCAGAATGATGAAATTAAAATGAATCCTCAACTAACCTAGATTAAATCACATTTCTGGCTGTATTTTTTGCAAAAGCCCTCTCAAAAGACTTTTTTCCTTCCTTTGTCCATGTTTTGTATTTTCTCTCTCCTCATTCCACACACAAACATGCTCCTGCGCTCGTTTGTTTAAATCTCAGTATTTTTTAGCCAATTCTGCAAGGCACATGGGAATTATTTATCTGAAAGATACTATACACAACAGAGCTGCTGCTGCCCTTTGCCTAGCAGGTTTACTGGAGAGCAGAGCCTTGACCTACTTAGTGTTGAGCTGCAGTGTTCTCCTTTTCATTTACACTAGCCAGGCTAGCCAGAGAAATAGCTTTTGCTGCTGAGGAAATGAAGAGTATGTGTTTAGGATATATAGAGTATGGAGGTCTCTGCTGTGAAAGCAGCTTCAGCTCTCCTTTCAAGAGGAAGCAGTTCAATATGCTTTAAGTAATATAAATATATCTTAAGTAATAACAACACAGAATTTTATCAAGGTCAGTACGTAGCCTATAGTTCTTCCAACCTAAGGGTTGGAATGGCTGATTCAAAACTGGGTAAGGCTTCCTGAGTGCTGGGATCAATGAGGCATTCTGTAATCTTCCCTGGCAGCCTTTATTGTCAAGAGTTGCTCTGTGGTTGCATCTGTATTGAAAAAGTTGTTGATGTCTACAGGTCTCCCAAGTCTGTATGCACATCTTGGTCATACTGGAGTTCCAGGCTCAGACTCGAGACCCAGACACACAGGAGCTCTCTGTACACTAGAGTCCATGGAAAATATAATGATATGCCCCACAGGTAATTAGCTGGGGCAGTGAGGGGAGCCAGCACCCCAAGCTAAATACCTAGAGACAAGTATAGACCTTTGTAGAGTAGGAACAGAGATTGTAGAATTAGGCTCACATCATTAAGGATGCCACTCGCTTGCACTGCCAAAACCGTTGCTTTCTCATGAGGATAAAGCAGTAATGTGAAAGTATTGCCAGTGCCCCAAAAGGAGAGGCGGCCAGAGTGCAGCCAGAAGTGCTGTATGCAGCCCGGGGCCAGCCCCTTCCTCTTGGGTTTGAAGCGACGGATTGAGGCTGTGCTCAATACGCTGTAACTGCAGTGCTTCAGCAGAGCCAGAGGAGGCGCTGAATGGATCAAGCAGAGTGTCAGGGCAGGATGTGACACTTCCTGGGCCAGCTCTTTGTTCTCCCTTTGTAATGCAAATTGTCATGCTCCTCCTAGCTGCTGGGCTAGTTCCTGCGGGGTCAAAGGAGCTGTCTAGAAGCCCGCACAGTCACTGCACAGTGCTGCTGGGAATGGGAGAACATGAAGGGTCTTACTAGTAATGTACTGGGTAACTCAAGCTTTTTCCTTTGCATTTTAATTTCCCCAAGATCTGGTCTATAAATCAATATGGGAAAGAAAACACGAGAGCCAAAACAGTGGCTTCTAGTAGCAAGAAACCAAATTCTGTCTTTTCTATGCAGTGTGGTAAGTTCTCCAAGGGCAACACTGTTAAAAACCCAATAGGGTTTTGCAGAAATACTACTTACTCTACTAATTACACAGTCTGGCTCCATCTAGTCCTGAAAAGACTCCTCATCCCTGACAGTGGGCTAATGTTCTTCCTAATGTTGCCAGTATTGCACAGTTGTTACACTCTTTCCCAATGAGCACTGGGACCTTAAGCGTGATGATATGAAACCTTTAATCATTAATGAAAACAAGCAATTTGTCTATGATCTTAGATTGACAATCCATAAAATAGTGTTTCTCAAATGACAGATTAGCAACTTGGTTACAAAGAACAAAGTTTAAACAACACAACAGTTGTATGCACAGAGCTACCACGTATCTTTTTTTATCTTTTTTTTTAAATCAGGAAAAAGATTTATTTATAAAAACGTCTCATTTAATTTACTGTCGAGTCTCTAGCTGAAGAATACAGTGGTTTAGAACACTAATGGCCCATGCTTTTATACAGATTAGCCAAAGCATGAACATCGATGAAAATTAACCCCAAAAATAACTCTTCTTTGCTTTATGTTATGAGCCACAACAGTGTTAAAACTGTAACAGTAATGAAAGCAACACAAGAGTTAGGAAGCACAGTTGCTTAAGGTGTTTTCTTTTGATGTCTCAGAATAATAAGAAACTTAGAAATGGCAGAAACTCCTCTGTAGATTAGTCCATAGAAAGCATTGTCTCATGGGGCTTTGGAAAAGTCCTGTCTGGTGGCTAATGCACTAGGGCATGATGAGATACATTACAGAGCCCCCAGGCCAGTAACTTCTGAAGACAGCCTAAAATGTAGGAACAAAAATGAGGAAAAAAAAAAAAAAAAAATCTTCTCACTATTAAAAAATAACACTTGAGTACAACCAGCATAGAACAGCATTTCAGTGCAGGCAAGTTCTCTCACACAGAGCCTGGTGGTTTGAGTTCTTTAAACGTCAGTTATTTAAACAGTTACAGTAGTCCAGAACAATTTTACAGCAGTTTTTTAGAGCTTTTGAGTAGCTGAGGTACCTTGACATTATTTTCAGTTGTTCCTTCAGTATATACAAACCAAACCAAACCAAACCAAAAAAAGCCCAAAAGAAAAGAAAAACCAAACCAACAAAGCCAACCAAAAACTCCACTTGGATTAAGTGCAAACTGTAACAATGGCGGTTCTACAAACGGTTACAGTGACAAAACTTAGTGCAAAGGTACTGAGGTGAAGAAAAGCCCACAGAATACAGACACAAAATACTGAGATAGTACTTAGCCCTATACAATAATCATCACACACTTTGAAATACCATGTTTTAGAAAGTATTGCATTTGCATTGTGTTTTTAGTTTATATTAAAATGCACTGAATACAGTTCAGTTGTTAAAGCTTTGTGTCCAAGGAGTGCAAAGTGGATGAGCATAGCGGGCTAATGGGATTCTGGATTTGGAAGTGGTGAGGAAAACAATATTGCATTACTGAGTTATGCAACAGAAATTAAAAAGAAGGTGGATGGACAAACAGAAAATGCAGTTAAAAACTAGTTCCAACAGCTAGCAACCAGCCATTGCATCACCTGCCTCTCTTCTGGTTTTAGTTAATCTGATCATTAATTCTCATTAAAGGGTAGTACCTGCACAGGCAGCAGCCTTTGAATGTCCTTTGATAAGCACTAGATTTAATTTGTCATTACAGTACAACCCAATTGTTGCATGATTAGTGGCAAGTTAAACAGTGATGTATTTTGTACAGAAACCTAACAAACACAATGGTCATTTTGGCTGTGCAAAATATATGCAGGAGGGGGTATCAGGATAGCGATCGTGCATGTCTGATTTGTACCTACTAGTAAGTACTTAAGAGAAATAAGTACTTTGTCGGTGTATATATATACACAAGTAAACAATCAGAGTGCAAAAGGAGGAGCCTGCTTTTCCTCCCTAAAGGAGAGTTCTTAAATTTGCATTTTTGCAAGCCAGAGAAAAATGGTTACACCCTTCAAAAGAGTGAAGTGCAGTGGTGCAGGTGCCTGCTGTGTTCCCCCTCGTCTTACAATCATTCTAATTCAATAGTTTTCCTCAGACCAGAATGCAGAAGTCCCTGATGTTCAGTACTTTCTAGCCCCAGCCTCCTGCTTGCAGGCAGGTGTTGGAGCAGGAGAGTCTTCAGGCCTGTGGAAAACAGCAGGATAACGGAGGGGGCTAGCACTTCACATGGGATTTTGGGGCGCTAGCAATCATCAAAAGTGCCAGAGTTTTGGGAATCCCTAGCCTTAGAGAGAGTCATCCAGATGCCAATTTGCCATAGGAAATTGTTTTGCAGTTGGAGGGATTGCTTCAAACAGGTGTGAGCGTTTGAATGTGCCAGGCATCTGCTGGAAGCAGGACCTGGCTGCCACAATTTGGCCTCATTCATGTGTTTCCTTTCTTCCCAGGTTTCTCTTTGCTGGGGTGCCAGAGGGACGGAAGCCCCAAGGCTGTCGGGGAGAGGCCAGAGGCTGGCGTCCACTGTTGGAACTAGTTGTCAGGTGGTGCCCTGGTGTTAAGTCGTTATGGAGAGCAGAAGACGACTTCAGCCGGCAACAGTTAACACTAGCGATTTAACAGAAACTAAAAAGATGCCTATTGTTTCCTTGACAACTAGGATCTACCACAGACTCTTGGCAGAGCTGGCAAAGCTTGCATTTGTGTCTCATCCCTTCAATATGGAGCAAACTTCTGGCGGTCAGATTTCTTAACCCCGCTCGTCGAAGGAATTTTGGCAGTGTAAGCGGACAAACTCCCCGTGGCCCCCGTGGCGGCCGCGGCATTTAGTGCCAGGAGTGGGACAGTTTTCATGCCAAGCAGACTGGAGACAGGAACGGCATAGTGGGTGGTTGGCAGAGTTGGTAGGGGAGGGGGGGTACTGACGGTAACGGCGGAGGCAGCCGCCAGCACGGCCATGGAGGTGGGGGTGGAGGTAGGGGTGGCAGACTGAGAGAGGTTCATGTTGAGGTCAACAGGGGTCGTGACGGAAGCGGTCTGGGTGCTGACTTTAGCCATCTCTAAGCTGCAAACGAAGAGAGGAAGAGGAACAAACAGGTTGGGAGGGTCCAGCCAGGGTGGGGGGGCCGGGAGGAGGAGGAGGAGGAAGGGGTGGAGGGACAGCAACCATGTAAGGGCAGGATTAGATCGGTGGGCAAGGGGAGACAGACGAGTGGGAGGGAGAGGGGGAGAGAGAGAAAAAAAGGGAAAATGAGGGTCAAAGGAGGAACATGTTATGTGTTAAAGAAGAGAAATAACAAAAGGGGTTTTCATGATCGGTGGTGAAAACATTACTGAGACTATAAAGTTCTTCCAATAAACAAAAAGGGGGGGGGTTGCTAGTTTGTTTTATAGATGAGAAAATAAATCTAAGGAATGTGGGAAATGGCAAAAAGATGGAAAAAACAAAACTTAAAAGAAAACTTAAAATAACTATGGAGTTTACTCCCCAGCACTGATAGGGTGAATTTTGCTTTTCGCAATTACTGTGTTTTTGACAGGGGGACGCGGGGGGTTTTGGCAATTTGTCCAATTTGTCAATTTTGGGACGTAAATAGAACGAACCCTTTGTTGTTTTGTTAGGATGAGAGGAGACTAAGCAATGATTTGCTGCTTCCATCTAAGGCATGAGGTTTTGGTTGCTTTTTAGAGAACCAAAGGTCAATGTGCATTTTTCATATAAAGCAAACCAGATTAGCCAGTGTGTTCACCTGTGTTTGTACATTCCCCAGACTGTTTTTTTCTTTAGATCACAGCAAAATATTGATGCAATCTAATCAGAAAGATATTAGTAACAAGGAAGACTGAAAAACACCCCGGCTTCCACAGCAGTGGAATCCTTTCTGAGCTTGTGGCAGCAGTTACAGTGAACATAAAAGAGCTTACCAGCTGACAGACAAGGTACTACTACATGGATACAACATACACATTGTCAGACGGGCCCTGCGAGCACAAGCAAGTTCAGATTGACCTGACCTCTGAGCCCAAGTCAGGGATGGGCTCTTTGGAGGATGTAGGTATCAAACCACCTTCATTTTAGTCTACCATCACCCACTGGCAGGTGAGATCAGTTTGGCTCACGTACTTGGGCTTTTCTATACATTTTTAGACAGTTAAATACAGTAATTCCAAGGAAGCATTGTTTTTTTCAGATGACAACATCTACCTGGATGAACCCTCCCTCTGCTGTTTGTTGTAGCTTGTGCACTGGCTTTTGGGTCAGCAAACAACCTAAACACTCATTTCAGGATGCATTTTGCATGTAACTGGCCGGGAGGTATGGCAGCCTAGCACATAACTAGGACTATCCCAAGTCTGGGGTATATTTTCAGTAGTTACTAACTTGTTGGTCTCCTGGGCTCTCTCCTGAGGTGAGCTAAGAGGCTGCAGCAGCTTCTCCCTCCCAGAGTGGAGTGCCATGGAGCTATCGGCTGGCTGTACACAGGACCTGGGTGCAGAACCTGCTTCTTCTGTATCAAATCCCACCAGGCCCAGGGAGGCTCCTCAGCACAGGGTTTTGTGCTAGTCCCATTTGGCATTGTGGCCTGGGGGTGCAGGCTTTGAGAGCCCCTGTAGCCAGGCTGCTGGTTGGGAAGGGAGCATAGTCAACCTGTGTCTGGCTTGGAGGAGCCTCACTTTCTGTACCTTAGACTTACTGCAGTTTTGAGAGTAACAACCCCTGGTCTATTCATGGCCTGAGAAAGGAAACAACCATAAGGGCTGCCCTTTGTGCAATGGCAATGATGCAGGTGATCAACTAGTACTATACAGGGGAGGGGGATGCTGGATTAGAACTCCCAAAGCACTGCTACTGACAGTAAGTCTAAAGGATACCTGAAGCAGGTCTGAGCTGGGGAGAGGCACATGAAGGAGAGAGGGAAATGCTTAAGCACCAAGTCCTCTCTTCCCCACAAAAGAAAGAGGGTTCTTGGAGTGCCAACTCCTTGGCAGCCTTTTCTGGGACGCTGGAAGGTGCACATCTCTGAGGGACTGGGAAGGGATAAGGGCAAGTGTGTGAAATGCATTTGTCAGAGGTAAAGCTTTGGGCTTTCTTACCAGGTGTGTTTATCTGTCCCTGTAGGTGAGCAGCTCAGAATTTTTCTAACCCTCACAGTAGAGTTGTTCTCTGCAGAGAGAAGAGCACCCTTGTGCTGTTAGCCAGGCTACTTGCAATCTACTCACACAATGGGATTTACATCAAGAACACTGAATCAGTGAATCCAACCCCAGTGTATGTCCTTAACTTAGGGTGTAAGAGTTGAGTTACATAGTGATACCTCAGCACATTTTGAAAAGCCCAGTTTATACAGTTGGATGTTTTTATACTTCTAACTTGGTATTCTGGGAGGGAGGTGTAGAGAAAGATAATGCAGGACTCAGTGCTTCAGTGACTCCAAATTTGTGTGCCTTGCGTTTAACAAAAAGTCCTCACGGGGGTATTTGAGCCTGAGCTGTTTCCTGCACCAGCAGGGAGAACAGATCCCAGAGGATAAATGCTGGTGTTGGTAGCAGCCACTCAAACTCTCTGTCTCTGGTGTACTTGCACAAGTAGGATGAAAGTAATTTGCCCAGCTTCACATTTGTAACTGCTGGTAAAGCATAAGGTGCAAGTACATTAGGTCAGCTATCAGCTGTCCTGTGATAGGGGCAGTTCCTCAAACCAATTGTAGATACAGCGAAACTGAACATGAAGGTGGATGAGGTGGCCTTCATACAGTATTTCATGGTGCCAATTTTACCCTGTCCCTTTGAAGCCCTGCACTTTATGAATATATGCACATCCTGCATTACCCAAACCTGGTGAAAGGAATAAAGCTTGAGTGTGGCTTTGACGGTCCTGTTAGCTTTGTGGATGAACCTCATCAACATGGTAGTAAATAAACATCTTCAGGAAACTGCTCTTCAACAAGGAGCAAGTGCTGCTGGCTACAATTCGTTTATAGTCCAAAGTCAAATATTACACAGGAAACCTTCTTAATAAAAGCTAGAAGGTGGAATTGGATAATGAAAATCCAGTTACTACAGTGGAGAGCAGTTAAGAGACAGAAGATTTTACAGGAAAGAAATACACTTCTACTGCAAACAAACTAGCACACAGTCTACTCATACAGAGGTCAACGCTCAGGTAATCAATACAGAATCAAAGCAACACTTTAGAAAGATTTAAATCTCTGTCTTGGTATTGTATCAATGTATTTATATATATATCTATAATTTAGAGTATATTATGTACATATTAAACACCAGATTGCAATAAAAATCTTAAAACAATTTGATAATTTACTCTATAGATGGCAACTTTGGTTGAAGGATAGTTTAAAGATACACACAGAATGTTTTGGGAATACAGTGGGTTGATATTTTTTTTAATATCCTATGCTGCTGTGAGACACTGATTTATGCAGAAATACTCGCCCTCGAAACCAAATCCGTGAGAATGACAGATCTTGTAGGGGAGATTAAAAAAACCCACCTTACCCTGAATACTTATATGGCTTTTATTTGCTATAATTCATGTTTTGACATACCAGACTATACCTCGGGCAGTCTAGGTACTGTACTCAGCTCTTCCCCAACACTATGTCATGCCAGCATCTTTAAAAGCGAGGGCAGTACCTGTGGCAGGCTTAGGACTGGCAAACACTAAAATTGGTCCCCAGCATAACATAGGCAGCAGCAGCGCAGTGCTGCCTCTCAGAAACCTGCCCAAGCACCTAAGCCCCAGGTAGAGCAGAGCTCCCTCTTGCCTGCACGTTTCTTGGTTCTTGCTCCAATGTGACTGTGAACTAGCACTGCTGCTGTGGTAGCACCTAACTGGGCAGGAATTTCTCTTGTGAAAGGAGAAATCTGGAACAGTGTCACTTCTTAAAATAAATAAAGCCACCTTAATGTCCTATGGTACCTTAGAGCTTAATTTATTATACATTACTTTAAGAGTCTTCATTTACAAATGAAGTCACTTCATCTAAATACAATTTCAACACATGGTACATAATAATATATGATGGTTTATTGTAGATTATAGTAACAAATTATTTCTAGCTAGAAGTTCAACAGGAAGAAAATATTTTGTTTCTGGTTTCACAGGGCATATAGATAGAGTATCCATGGTATATGACTGCTGAGAAGTTTTCTTCTTTGCAAAAGTATATTAAAAGACCTCATATATATCCCATTCCATCGAAAGAATCATTAAACAGTAATAAACAGAAGTGTGAGAGTTCACAGGCTTTTCTAAAGTGAGTCAAACAGGTTTGTTCACTAGAGTTTCTGTCTCTGGTGAGCAGCTCAATGCAACTCCATTAATAAGTGCATTATATTACTGCATGCTTTAGCTGTCTTGAAGATCTTAAATTGTTATCTTCTGAGGTCCAGATGCATGCCATATGGTGTTTGTGCAACTAAAAATGGAGGGGTCTATTCTCGTCTCGATGTGTGGGGAATCCCTGAACACCAAGAGAAGAACATATCCTTAAGGGTTAAAGGAGGGAACACATTTTTATTTGATTACAGGGCTTATGGAAGTGACTTATATTTGCTATAAAGAATATAAATCAAAAGAGCTGTAGGTTGTTTTAGGATTCTGGAAATGGCTCATCTTAGGCCTCATGACACCACCCTCTATATAGCTTTCCCTAGGAAACTACTTTCAAACTTCATTATAGAAAATAGCATTTTTGTTTGCTGTAACACAGAACTGCACAAACATCCTTTTCCTCCATTAAAACATTTACAGTGGCTTGCAGTTGTGCACCACAGAACTAGGCTGGAGAGGAGGTTGGACCACAGGAGGCTGTAGACCTGCTATGACTACAGGTCCTCATATAAATCACATACTTTCTACTACCTTAACAGCAAACATAGTCAAACATAAAGCTGGATTCATATCACAGTATTTGGGGGGTAAAAAATGAAAAAAAGGCAATAAAAAGCATAGATACTCCCCTCCCCACAACATGTTGCCTCGGTCTAACATTTACAGTACCCATATGAGACAGCACTATATTATCCATTGCACGTTCTCACAAAATTGCAAATAAAGGTGGTATCAGTTTCAATAGTTTTCTCAATAATCATATCAAACCGATAGAGACTTAAGCCATCTCAATGGCTTAGCTAAACAGCCAGTGCTTTCATTCATTCTGGCATCGAGAAGTGAAGCAGCAGTCTCACCCCATCTCAATAGGGAATGCTTTCTACAAATTTGTGATGCTGTCTCTGAAAAAAATAAATTCCATTCCTCTTTAGCAACCAAATGTCAGTGCGATACCAATGCTGAGTGGCAATTTCCAGTAAGAAAATTAAATCTGTGTTGCAGTCTGTTTCACTATATTTGCCATTTAGGACAGTAAAATGGATCTATGAGAAGTATTTTCTTCTAAAGGATCTGTGACTGTAATTCCATTTCATTTATCCACCTGTATTTTAGGTGGATGCTAATACGAATATTCAGATGTTTTCAGCTTTTGTCATTCAGTATGTACCCGGAATTGCACCAGATTAAGCTCCTTTCCAAATAAACCAACAGCAAACACAGTTTCTAATGATACAGGCTTTACAAATCATTAGGAATTGATTAATACTATGCAAAACGGACACTGCAAAGCAACTTTCTAGATCTATCCAGGACAGACATTTGTTGGAGAGCAGACAAAGCAATCTTGCAGAAGCATTATCACTTACAAAGCAAACTTACCTTGCATTAATGAGGTACTGTGCTAAGCTGATGTTTGCAGGGGATCCTGTGATTGTAACTTGTCGTTCTGCGGAGCCTTCTGTGGCATTAGCAATCTTGATCTGCGCTCCTGACATCTGCCTGATTTCATTTATCTTACTGCCTTGTCTGCCAATAATGCAGCCTATTAACTGGAGCGGGACAAAGACTGAGATTAGTGCCACAGACACAAGCAAAAACCACTAAACTGCAATTTGTAGTATTGCTAACAACATGGTTATGAAAAGCTCAGTATCAAAACAGAAGATTTTTGCTGTGCTGTTTGGAAGGAATAACTAATGCAGTCTATTGGTTTGGAAGGAATAACTAAAACAGTCTATTGGTTCTATGGTCACATGTCCTTACATCAAGTTTTGCTGCTACGTGGTTATCTACTCAATACTGGGCTATTTTGCTATGATGTTCCCTGGCAGACAATGACAGCATGCCATGGTGCTGACAAATACAAAATACAACCCAGCCTGACTTGCCAGCGGCAGCAGCAAGCCAAGGCCTGCAGCTGGAAGTCAGGTTGAGCGCCCAAAGCTGCAGCGTCCCGGCACACACTGCTAGTCCTGGACAGACGTCCCTGGGCACACGTGGTCCTCTCTTGGCCAACTACTGCTCTATTTATGTCAGTGGGATTTACAGCTCTATATTGTGGGCAGAAGCAGCCATAGGAAGAGACTGAAATTTTTCTGTGTTCCTTTAGAGAAACTTACCAAAACATCTATTTTGTGAATAAAACTGAGCCTGAGCTCTCTGTGTGTGTCCCTACATCCCGCACGTATTTTGGTAAAATGCCTTTGGTGTTATCTTCAAATAACAGTGTTTTAGATGCTTTTGGCAGAGTCAAAGGTTTTTCGAAGCTGTGTGCATGACTTCAAGGAAGTGTTCAGCAGCACACATATCTTCAGCTTGGGTAAGGGAGTGTGACTGACTGATAGCTGTGGGAGGGTGTTGCTGCCTCCAGCACAGGCAACAAGAGCAAGTGGGCACTAAGCCATTGGCTGAGGCTCGGTTGCTTTGGCTTACTTAAAGGTGAGAAGCGTGATTTGTGTTATGGAAGGGTGGGGCTGAGAAGGTCAGCAATGGCCAGAATGGGTAGAAAATGGAAACCCTGCTCTACCGGTCTGTTGACACTGGGATGAGATTGTCAGTTTGGCAGAAGGATGTGACAAGATGCAAAAGCTGCCTTCCCCTCCCACCCTTCCTGCTGCTTCAGGGCCTCACGTATTGAACTTTCTGGTAGTGTAGTACTGGAAGCATCTTGCCAGAAACACATTTACATTGTCCAAATATCATGAGAAGAACCCCTTTCCCCCAATGTAATTCTTGCTGCACGCTCAGGGACAAGCAGAAAGCCAAAGCGGGTACTCGGGTAGCCAAAACAGAGACCAAGCACAAGAGGAGCACCCATGAGGGAGCAAAATGGGGTTTGAGGAAACACACAAAGGATTTCCCATCCTGGTCAAACAGGAGGGCCTCACTGATCCCCCTTGTCCTTTTCCCAAGGACCTGTCTTAATGTCTGACTGCACACATCAGTGCAGAGGAGCTATGTGAGCTTCACCAGCAAGCCCCTAGCCTGTCCCTGTGTGCACACGAATGTGCCTGCATATGCTAGATGTCAGCAGCACAAGGAGCCTTGTGCATCTGCTTCCTACACCTTACTGGCATGCACAGTCCATAGGTAGTGAGGGTGAAGCAAGAGAGCAGAGTGCCCAAAGCCCACATGGAGAAGGCACTTGCCAGGTCACTCAAGAGGCTGCCACTTGTATGCGCTGGGGTTCTTCAAAATGAGGCTTGTAACCCCGATGTGGCAATACAAAGAATCTGCAATCTCGTGGCTGACTCTGAGTTAAGTAGCAAGGATTCAGCCCAGACCGGTCAAAGATATTGGTGATGCAAGCTTCTGGGAGACAGGTTTGGTAACCTTCAGTCTGAAGCTCACCAAAGTCATCCTCTGCTGCTGTGACAATGGGATGCTTCAACATTCTTTGCAAGCCATGACACAGCTCATGCAGAATACACTTCTCCCTTTGCAAAACAGGAAGGACAGCAGTGCTGGGGTGTCTGGGCCCTCTCTGGGGTGCCTTTCCCATTGTGAATTACACTGAAATTTGTGTAGTATCTGAATGTTCAGGGACTGACAGAAGTTCTTGAACTATGTTTTCATCTACGAAGTTTTGCCCAATCAGGCCATGGACATTTGGTTTTACATAAAAACACCTGTCCTGCCTTGCTTTGAGACGAAGCTATGTTAAGTTGCATCCAAATACGTATCTCTTCAAGACTGTCCTTTCTAATGCCACCAGCTGCACCCCATTCCCGACGTTGTTCTGTATCTGGCCATTTCACGTGATTCGGCAGGCTGTGTGTAGTTCAGTCCCACAAAAGCCTCTCACCACAAAGGCAAGCTTCCTCAGACTTTGAAAGTTGCTACCTTGCATGTAATGCTCCGTGTTTCACAGACATGGGTTTGCTGCTTTCCCAAGCTCCAGGTACACCAACTTAGGAAATGTGGAGGGCAGCAAACACAGAGCTGTTTTCAAGGACTTCAGGTGCTGCATTATTTTTGATGCTCACCTGCTTGCTCTACATGCAATGAGCCTCTCACACAGAGTAAATCAAGAGGAAAACAAGTGATAAAGCTGCCCCATGCAAGACAGGAGCCAAACCTCCTATAGGCTATACCAAGCCTACTATGCACTGTAGTACAATACATATACTATAAATATATATATGTATACTATACGTAATATGCACATATGTACAAACACACAACAGAATATGTGTATGTATATGCATATATATTTTAGCAGTCTGACTATGGCAGTAGTGCATGCTTACAAAACAAAGACAGAAGCAGTGTGAGGTATAAGACAAAGTTTCCACTGGTATCCCAAATTCCCACCTAAGCCTTACAGACTACCTAAGCAGCAGCTTGTACCTCTGCCTTTATGCTCTTGTGGAAGCTGTCCCTGCCCATGGCAGGGGGTTGGAGCTGGATGACCTTTAAGGACCCTTCCAACCCAAGCCATCTTATGATTCTCTAAAGGTCTACTGTGATCTGTCCCACCTCAAACTCTTGCTGCTGGTAGTCTCTCCCAATATGCTATCTCTGGTTCAGGTCCCCCTCTTCAATTTTTTTTTCTTCCCCATAATACTAATGCTAAATATATACGTATTTTCCACATAATGCTACAGTCACTATCAGAGCCTAATAGTAACAGCTTTCTTATGGATATTTCCTACTGGCTTGTTCCTCTCTGCATTATGTCTGTGCTGCACTGGGAGCAATCAGAGTTTTAGCTTTTATTATCCAAGTCCAATGCTGCAGAGTATTGCTTGTCACAGGAAGTGGCATGGAGCTCACTTTCATTTTAAATATTAGTAAAATAATCAGTCCTTCCTTATAATTAATGTACCGTTGGTAAAAAGGGTCAAAGAAGTAGCCTCTGCAGGTTGATATCTGCTGTCAGAAGCAGAGGGGTTGACCACACTTGTCCATAGGTCCATAGGAACCCCTTGGTTCCCCGCTGCCAATTCAGTGCAAGTCCGTTTGCATTGGCAAAGCCTTTGCATTAGTTGAGCAAGCAGATGCTCAACATGAAAGAGCATCTTCAATCGCTTTTCATAAAGACACAGGCTTTCTTAGTTCCAGGGAAGGGAAGAAATACTGGGTATGATTACAGCTCTTTACAGGCACTGCAGTAAGTCTGTAAAGAGATGCTTTAACACTGTGCCTCTTTAAACCAGTAACAATAATAAACTTCACTCTCCTTGCCAGGATAATGCAAAACCTGGACTACAATAATTTCACAGGCTGTGCAAGAATGCAGACAGAAAACTGGGAAAACATGCTCAGAAATTAGCTTTTTTATTACTCGCTCTGTAATTCAAATGGCTGCAGATCTGTATGTCCCATCCTGCTTCCTGAAGTGAGAGGTGGTTCTGGGGGGTAATTACTTTCAATGCTAAATACTGTTCTGTCACACAAACGGAATCACTTTGCTTCTGATAGATATTAAGTCTACTGATTCTTGAACTCACCTGAACAGGTCTACTTAATGAATCAAATGCCATTTTCTTAGATTAAGGGGAGACAAATATCAGGCCGTGTGCAAACATATAAAATGATTATCTTTTTTTAAATAACATATCCCCGTCAACATTCTTCATTGACAGCATCTGGTGAATTCTGTGTTTTTGCTGTTACATGGGAGGCTCTCAGCGGTAAGGTAAACTTGTTGAGGTTGAATCCACAGGTCCCTTGCCTTCAGTAGAAGTGCTTCGACTTAAACTACTGCAGGGCCTTTCCCAGCATGTCTTGTGCGGATTATTAAGGCTTTGCCTAATCTAGAACCCTCGTAAATGACTGGGAAGTTTCTGAGCTGAGGTGGACCTAGCCAGCAGCTTAGTTTTATAAAAGCATGGCGTTTATTCTCAGGACTTCTCTGGAAGAGGGCTGCAGGGAGGTTGAGGTGCACTTCTCCTGCATGATCTATGTGGTGCGTGGCCTTGCTGCAAGCCACAGATACCGTCAGACGCTGCCCTTATGTTCTCCTTAAGGGCTGAGTCTCCCCACTGCAGGCTATGGATCTGGAATCTGCAAAGATGGGAGCTCATTCCCCTCAAGTGACAGCTGGTGGGAGAGGCAGTGATACACAGACCTCCTGGATCATCCTGTGGAGCTGATGCTAGATTTCACTGCGGGCTGCTCCAAGAGCTTTCTGCACATGCGGTTCCCCCTCTGTTATTAAGAGGGAAGCACTCCTGGCTCCCTGGGGAAATAAATGCAGTTCTTCAGTATGCCATAATCCAACTTGGGATGGATTGTCATTTCTGCTTCTTTGGAGTACTGACTCTATTTATAGCTGTCTTAAAATGCTGTTGGTGCTTTCTGAGGGGGAAGCTGTTTTCCTGCTGCTCACCTCTGCCTGTCCTTCCCACACATATGCAAAATGAGAATAATTTTTAATGGAACAGATTTTTTTTCATTATTGGTTTGTTCATTTATTCTCAGTGGGCATTTGGGGGGACTGGATCATGAAGTCTTAAGATACCTGTCATCTGTGCCCAATCAGCTACACCAAGGGACACCATCCTTCCTGTTCCCTTAAGGACCTGCCACTGTTAATGCTATTTTATTCTGGGATTTATGTGAAACACAGACTGTGTAACCCAGGCAGCAGCGGAAGGCCAGACAAGATCTCAGCAAGGAAAGAAAGGCAACTAAATGCCCTATATCAGGTTTTGATGAGGAAAAAGAAATACTAGATAAAGATCAAAGTGACTTCTGAGACGGACCTGGAGAAAATATCCTCTCTGTTATCTTTTTAGAGATACCCAGAAGTTACGAGAAAACCCAGAAAGGCAAATCTGAACCCATTATCTGGAGAGGAAGCCTCAGCTTTTAGCATGTGGAAAATAACTTTCTGTGAAATGTATCTTTTGTTCTCAAGCATCTCTTTGTTATTGAGGAACGGGTTGCTTGCAGTTGTCAGCACACTGTATGAAGACAGCAAGATGATGTTGTTACAGGAATTACTAAGAACAAAAAAATCTGTCACTGCCTTTAATGATGGACACAGTAAGAAAAACTTAACTATGAAGCTATGCAAATTACACATGGCTAGTAATATCTCCTTCCTGCAGAGTAGGCTAAAGTCTGAGCTCCTTAGTCTCTTTATATCTGCCTTTGCTCCATCAGATTCTTACTGAGGTTTTGGCTTTAAACGGTTATCATTACCTTGGTTTAAAAAAAACAAGTTGTCATGGTTTAAGCCCCGCTGGTAACTCAGAACCACACAGACGTTCGCACACCCTTCCTCCCTCGCCATCCCAGAGGGATGGGAAGGAGAATCAAAAGAATGTAACTCCCACAGATTGAGAAAAGAACTGTCCAGTAACTGAGGTATAACACAAATCACTGCTGCTACCACCAATAATAACAATGATAAGGGAAATAACAAGGGAAGAGAATACAACCGCTCACCACCCGCCAAGCGATACCCAGCCCGACCAAGCACTGATCTAACCCTTCCAGGTAACTGCCCCCAGTTTTCATACTGGGCATGATGTGCTGTGGTATGAAATACCTCTTTGGCTAGTTTGGGTCAGGTGTCCTGTCCCTGTTTCCTCCCTGGCAGAGCATGAGGCTCAGCAAGTCCTCAGTCAAAGTAAACATTACTGAGCAGTAACTAAAAACATTGGTGTTATCAGCTCTGTTCCCAGGCAGAAAGTCAAAAACACAGCACTGCACCAGCTACTAAGAAGGAGAAAAATGACTGCTACTGCTGAACCCAGGACACGAGTGCAGCACATGTATATATACCTGACATCTCCGATAGCTGCAGTGCTTGTAGATATTTGCAGGTCTCATGTTCTTCTTTGTGCTGGACTTTTGCACACATAAGCACACATGATAAGAAAAAAATCAGGGGACTTAATGCAGCACTGGGGATCTCTAGAGTTGGGGCAGCCATACGGCTGTATCACAGCCCCGTGCCAGGGCCTTCAGCTTCCTTTACTTTCAGCTAGATAATCACCATACCACACTGCCTGCCTGTGTATCAAAACCAGGACTAGAAGCTTATCAGGAAAGCAAAGTCAAACTACCCATGCAGGCTTTGCTGCACAAGTGCTGCTGCCTCTCCCGTCCTGACCTCCCTCTATGCACAGCATCTATGCAGGGCACACATGAAACACGGGTGCTGGCACCTTCTTACTCTGCTTCTTTGCCTCATGTCCCTCTGTTTCCCTCATCTCCTCATTTTTGGTACTGCTGCAGCAGTGATGGGGCCGCAGGACACTGGTATGCACAGTTACACTGGCAGACCCCAGGGATGGTACCCGCTTGCTGCTGCAGCCTAAGGATAGGCTGGGAGGGCACTGCTGACAGCCTGGGGCACAGGCAGAGTGGACACCTCAGGGAAACTGCAAAATTCTCAAGCAGCCTCTGATGCCCAGCAGGAGATGAGAGCCCTTTCTTCCCTCTAAGCCAGCACTGCAGCACTGAGTGCACACATGTGCATGCATGCAGTGCACGTGGGCAGCACCCAAGCCTTCTGGTCATGTAATACACGCCTGGACATCATACAAACATCAGAACTCCCTTTACCACCTGTAGAGCCCCTGCAGGCTGTTTCTAAGCCAAACACCATTTTGGCCTTGGTTTTGCTCCTTTAGCAGCAACTGCAAGACACACACTGCACAGCCAGAAAAATCTTCTATTAGAAACAACGCACGGATGTGTGTTTGCTTTACAGATGCTGAGCCAGGGCATTTCATACCTCCTGGATGAGAAACTGATGGGGTTTTAAATTTTCTACTACACTACAGGACACAAGGCCAGCTTTCTCCCTCTCTTTCTCTGCTATAAACCCTGAAAGAAGTGAAGTCAGAAGAGTGACCTTGGATTTATATCAGTGATGGCAAGAACAACATCTTCCTGAAAGTGAGATTAAAAAACCTGCACTGTAAGGATAAATAGGGTGCTCCCGTAAAACTCTCAACATACAGTAAATCAGGTTGTAAAGCAGGTACTGATAAATCAGCAGGGCACCTTTTGAGTAACAGAAACCTTATGAAATCACAGCACTCACACCTTTGTTTTTCTGCTATTCTGTGTCTTTTTCTTACTGTAAATCATTGCCACCGAGTTTAATAGGGCTTACACAATACTGTAAGCATCTCTTCAGTAATATAATTGTTATTTGTGATCCTGCTCATGCTTGGAAGCTTTTTTCACTGGAGGGGAAATCTTCCATTTTTCAATTGACTCATTTATAATGAAAACAGAGCCCTCTTCCCCCTTCCTGCGCCCCCCCCCCCCCCCCCCCCCCGCAATGAAAGTGAATAAAACAGGGAGGCATTTTTACGTGATATCAGTTGGGCATTTTGAGTAGCTGTTTTAAGATTCAGCACCACATTTTGTTAATGGAGACTGGGTCTGTCGATCACGGCCAGTCAGAGTTGCTGGAGCGGGAATGTTTTTAGCCCTTGTTTTTCAAACAAACCCCTTATATTGCACATTTCTATAACTGAGTAAGCTTTTTTTCTCAGGAAAACTGCTGTCTCAGATAAGCGCAGGGTCCAGCAGAGGCTGTCACAGCACAAGCTTGGCACCCCTTGGCACGGAGGACCAACACACAGCACACGAGGCTGCGCATTTCTCCACTGCCTTTAGCCCTTCTGCTAAGACCACCCATGTTAGTGCCACCTGAGAGATGGATTTTGATAACTCATCTAAGACCACTGTAAGCAGGGGCAGCCAGGCTTTAACACAGCCAGTGAAGCATCATCATAGAACTATACCAGCATACCTGGCATGACATGGGACAGCCGCTTCCGCTGCCCTGTCCAGCATTTCACTGACCCCTAATATCCCCTCCCCAACAGACTAAATGCTGTACACTTTATTCTGGGGACCATAATAATTGTATTATATATAGCCAAAGATGAGAGGTTTCCCCTCCTGGTGGCAGAGGAGCGAGAGAAGAGGAAGCGATACTGACTATTGGTCCACTTACATCATTGGGAATAGTAAGTTCATGGGAACTGGTTGGAGTAGTGGCATCCAGTCCTATTCAGGGGATAGAGGGAAAATGTTACGCCAGTTTGCAAGAAGGGCAAGACACAACAAATGATATTTTAAAGGAGGAAACATACAGAAAGAAGGGGAGAAAAAAAAGAGAGAAGCAAAGAAAACCAGAGAACTGCTAGTGAAACAGAAAAGAAAGCAAGATGCAAAACTCAGAGGGCTGCACTAATTTTAAATGAGTCTTGTTTTAGTTAACCTTTAACCCACCAAAGTAACAAATGTCACATGAGATTCCACAGGGTCATAAAAAGCTACTAGAAAACAAAGGGTTTCCCCTAAAACCAGTCTCTGAAGCTTGTTGTAAATGCATCAGTTGATAAATTCATGAATTGCTGAAATTGCACCTGTCTACCAGGAGTTCCAGAATACCAAAAATGAAAGTCAAATGAACAATTAACAGAACAAAATGCACAGATATGAAAAAGAAAAAGTAATAAATGAAGGATGAGGAAATTAACCTAGGAAAATTTGGGAATTATACTTGGGATTAGCTGCTGAAAGAATGTTGGGAAGGGGAATTTTTAAAGGGAAATGTAATAAGAATAAGCAGCAAAATACTCTAAGCTGCATACATGTGTTTGTAAATTGGGTGGACAAAAGGAAAATGCTCAGGAAATATGGAATTACTGCTCTAACACACAGTAACGTTACAGAAATGTACATCTCACAAATATAAGCAGGAAAAGATTAAGGAGCAGCATGTTAATGACGAGAATAAGGAAAATATAAAGCTAGGAAAGGCAATTTAGTATTACTTGTAAGTATTTTATCCCATGCATCATGAAGAAACGAAAGCATATTTTGGATCATATGTCTCCTTGTCTAATTTTCTCTTTTTTTGGGTGTATTATTATTATTATTGTCATTGTCATCATTATTATCTGTAAAGACACACCAAAAATACTAAGTTCTAACCAGAAAAGATGGGAAAGAATTACTCTTACAAAAAAGGGACTCACCTACATTTCACTTGCATTTACATTCAATTAAGGGTTGCATATGCTTATTTTACATTAAATATAAACCAATGAAGTTGCTCACAGAATTTGATGTATGTGATAAAATGTTATTTGCCACACAAAGCATGTACCAGTATATATGTACTTCTGTTTTGTGAAGATTTAGATGCCAAGCATGTATGTAGCAAAGTACAGTAAAAAAGATTTACTGCAGGGTTAATTGACTTCTCACTCTTGAATCAAGAATTCTGCTTCAGCTTTAATGAGCACGGACCAAATTTGCAGTCCTTAATTTAACTACACTTCCACTGCATTTTGTAGCTATATATGCATGTCTAGTAGGCACTTCTGCCAGCAGTGATGATTACAGATGCTCTTAAGATATTTGGCACTACAAGGAAATGAGTTTCAGCGTGCCGTAATTTCTTTAATCAGTATTTCTGCACCACAATTACATACTGTTTTCCTTTGCTTGCCTCTTTCTAAACCATGTCACCGAACTGGAAATTTGAGAAGATGCAGACCCAGGTACTTCACTCAGGATCAACTGGTACATACTGCATGGTCCATAATAACTTTCCCAGGACTGAAGAAAAGAAACTCAGGGCTTTTAGCCAATGGCACAAATGAAGTGGTTTTGATTAAGAAATGTAACAAACAAAGCAAGTTTTAGTAATGATGAAAGGAACTGTAAAAGAGGTACGGGAGGGAAGAAGAGAGATTAATGTGTAAAAACAGAAGGATTGCTGGTCATTGACCACATTTATAATTAAAATGATGTAATGACCACGGGAAACAAAGCTGTTAAGAAGAAGGACATCCCCAGGGGGTCATGGGTACGTACCAGGGAAACCAGGGGTGGTCTGCCCAAGGGGAGTAAAGGGGGGATGCTGCATAGCCAACTGGTGAAGCTTGGTCAACTGCAGGGCAGGATGGGAAATTAGAACTAACCAATCAAATGGAATTATTTCAGAGCAGAGAAACCATTTTACATGTTCTAAAACTGGATTAATTAAAATTATATTGAAAAAAAAAGTTTAAACATTCAGTCTAATCTACTGTAGAGAAAAATAAACCCCAAACTGGTTATAAATGACATCTCTACTGTTATTACATGTAATGGCTATTGTTAATATTAACTAATAATTGTAGAACTGCATATTAAAAGAACTCAAATATGTCACATGCAAAAAAGACCAAGATATCCGTCATTTGTTCCTGGGCCATTGTACTTTCTACCAATTATTACACAAGGTAAGAGATGCAGCTGAGCTAACACTTTGCTATACAGTATGTCATTCAGGAAGGGTGCCATTAGGCCATGTCTTTATTGCTAACTGTAGAAAGCAAATGTTGCCCAGAACAAATAAGAGAGAGAGGAACAAAAAGGGAGTAATTTACATGTGCTGGACTCACGTCTGGATGAGGGATGGCATACTGCCCCTGAATCGTGAATGCCTGAAAACAACAAGAACAGTTAAGACAGGTCAGTCAGGAAGGACAAGCAGTGTTCCTGCTCTCATCAGAAAAGCTCCTCCTGGCTCCCAGGCAAATACCACCCACTTCCCCTTCAGTGCTGAGTGAATCTTAATTGTCTTGTGCTGCTTGATGACACTTGGCACTACAGGAAGGTCTCTGTCAGGCTGCCTGCGCACCCAATGACTTTGGTCCTCAGGACCTCTCTCAGCTCCAGCTCCATCTGCCAGAAGCAGAGCTGGGGACCCTTCAGGGACTGAGGAGCATGGGGGTGGCCACTTCGTCTCCTTGCTGCCCCATTCACCCAGTGCCACCGACGCACGCAGGGAGATGCTGATGCAGCAAGAGGAGCAGCAAGGATAGGGCAGACCTGCCTGGGGGATGCCCTGCCCTGCCACCCAGCTCCTGACTGCTGTGTGCAGGGGGACATGCCAGCTAGCTCTGAGCTACCTCACCTGGCTAGGACAGCCACAGATGCCAAGCGCCAGCAAACATGTGCCCCGGTGCATCCCACAGTGAGCACACGTGGGATGGCAGCCTGTCCTGCAGTGCCCGGGCATGAGGCCAGCACGCCTCTTTGGAGATAGGAGCATGATGGAGGCCCCCAGAGTGGTGGTCTTATCTCCCACATGAAGCCAAATATCCTCTCTCAAAGCCAGCCTCTCTGCACAACAGCAGTGCAGGGACTATAGTTTCTGCCATGCCTGGCAGCAGTTAGCACAGGCCTTTGTCTCTCCTGCTGGCTCGGTTCAACTCTCTGTAACGGCCTCCAAAAGAACAACTATAGAGAGTTTGTCATTTTCTATTATATCCTGTAGGGCTTTTCTGAAAGGAATGGCATGTCGGAAAATTTTTAATGTGCTTGTGCTTAGACAGGCAGGAAAGCAGAAGGACAAACTATAACGTGTAAATATTTGTAGTAGGAGAACTATAAATAGGAACAGAGCTGATTAGCTTAGTTTGCAAAGTGCTTATTTGACAAAAGGCCTCTTAGAAAGTAATGAATCCTTGCAAATAATAAACCAATTCATTTAATGGAGTTCAGATATTAAAACTTTAATGCCTCAACTGCTTGATGCGCATTTCTGCAGCAGGATTTCCCTTCTTGAGAAGAAACATTTCATTTAGTTTTTAAATCAGTCATAAAGCAGGGCCGCAATCTTGCAAACATTATGCACATGAGCAGTTTTCAGGCAGAAGTGTATGTGACTGGGTGCAAGGGGATGCTCATGGGCAAACATACATGACAAGAAAAGGTTCCAGGCCACCAAAACAGGTGATCACTGGTGTCAGTGGGTCTTACGCAAGCACATATTCAAGGAAGCAATGCATGTGTTTAAGTGTTTTACAAATGAGGACAACCTCAAGGAGACGTTATGCTGCTTTGCTGAGTGGAGGCTCTGGGCAAAGCCAAGCACAGGAGCAGCCTCAGGGAGGTTATAGATGGAAATGGTGCTGAGCAGGGCTTAGGTCCATGAGCAAACAGTGTGTTTGGAAACCATGCTGTTGTCTCTGAGCCTCTGTGCTGGATCACAAGTCTCCTTCCTCATCCTGGCTTTACTTCAAACCCAGCTGAGAGAACATCTTTGACATCTCTGCCCAAGGAAGCTGTGGTTGCCCCATCCCTGGCAGTGTTCAAGGCCAGGCTGGATGTGGCTTTGAGAACCTGGTCTAGTGGAAGGTGTCCTGCCTATGACAGGGGACTGGAACTGGATAACCTTAAGGTCTTTTCCAACCCAGACCATTCTACAATTCTATGACATGGGTGCTTCTCAAGCAGTGGTTTGCAAAACAGCAAGAAGCCACCAAAAAAATATCACGTGAACCTAACTGAAGGCACCCCTTTCATCGTCATTCCTCTCTCTTCCATGTATGCACATACGAGGAAGCAAACAAACTGGAGAAGTAACAAAATCAAACATTCAGAAGTCAGCATTTTTTTTTTTGGTTGTCAGTGAAGACCACAAAAGCAGCACAGACAAGATGGGTCTTGAATTTTCTTTCCCTGTTAAAAAAAGGCAAAAAACCCTCTTAATTTCTTAGGCTCTCAAAAGGTCATTTGATTGATTTAAGTTGAGAAAAATTATCTTGGACTGCTTTACCCCTTGGCAGAGGAACTCTGCCCTTCTGTAGCTGAGGCATATTAAGTACAAGTAGTCTGGTAGAAGCTACCGAGACATCCGTACTGTAATGTTTCACTAAGGACATGAGCTACAGGTCTGTTTCCATCAATGCCAAGGGCAACTTTCCTACTGATGTACTGACATTGGTAACAGCAGGAATGACCTGGTCTACAAATCCTCCTCAATTTAAACCATAAAACTGCTATGAGACATAAAGCAAAGCTGTACCCTGCAAGTACCCATCTAAAGGTAGCACAGTCAGTAGAAACTTCCCATTGGTTTCCATCAGGCAGGAGTGCTGGATTTATTTATTGCTTTTCTTTAAACACTGCATATGCTAAATACTGGTTAGGGGCAGAGCAGGACAGGACAGTGCTCAGCTTCATTTTAGTTCTGCCATTTAATACAGTATCGAAGAAGCACAAGAGAATTAAAAACAATACTTCAAGCAGAAGAAGCCCATACTGGTAAGAAAAACTAGAAATTTGCTAGTGTTCCTTGATATGCAAGCATTAAACAAACCAAACTCTTTCAAGATAGCCATGATGTACTTCAGAACTGAACCAAAAGGTTGGATGGAATTAACGCTGCTGATAAAATTCTGTTTTCAGTATCACTTTCCACTTATGAAACCTGTTTACAGTGTCTTTCCGTGCTGACGTCCAAACACACCTCAAGCATTTTCTTTAAAATGTGTGCTTAGAGCACACAAAAATTCAAAGCATACAGGAAGGGTCTTTCCCTTACATCTTTCCCACATCAAGAAGGAGAACACTGTTTTAACTGATAAAACTGAAGATGACAAGAACTATTAGCCCTTAAAATAGAACACTTTAGATTGTTTACACAAACTGCGCGGAGCACTCTAGCAAACAGTTTCAATACTTATAAGTAATCATACAGAGAGATGTCTTTGAAGGTAGTGGCAATTACAATACTGGTAACTTAGGCTGCTGCATATACACACACATGTATTCCTTAAAGGAAAGCACTGCAGTGTAAACGTATATGTGGAGTGAATTATTCTGAACTTTTAGTCATAAACCAATTTCTGGCCAATTATTTTACATTTCTATTTAACTTTGGTCACTAAGGAGACAGATTTCTTATTTTGTAAACAACTAAGAGTGGTAGGCTTGAACACCAGATACTGAAAGCTACTACATCCAGATTACAAATATCTGGATATACATCACAACATACAATTACAGAGTAGGAGATAAACTCTGAGACAAAGTTCAGAGGAAGCTCATTACAAGGTCCTCTCAGAAGCAATGGCGTTTTGGCATATGCTTGAGATGTGCACGAGCTTCCTTATTCAGACTGGTACAGCTTAAGATGAAGGGTGAATCAGCAAAATCTTCATTATATATAACAGAAACAGGAACGCTGTTCTTGTGTTATCACACAGGTGTTGCACACTGTGGTTGGGAAGGTCTACACTTGCATGTATGCAGTTCATGCCACCTCACAACCCCATTGCTACTTGCTCTTGAGGGACCATGAGTAGCAAAAATTGTGTGTGCAATTTCTTACTGCAAAATGCACTATTTGGTCCAAAAAATAGGACAACTGTGAGAGAAAAATTATGCCTTTCATGAGCAGAGGTACCCTGCTGTTTGATCGTCTGTGAAAAGTGACAAAATCGCTTAATACTGCCAGTGGAGGTGCAAATTAAGGGTGAAAAAACAAACCCTACAATAAGCAGTTTTGTCTTACTCAGGGAGCACCTGATTTGGACGCACCTCAATCCAAAGAAAGCCAAACTTTTCTCAATTAGAGAAGCTAATTTTAAATCTTGGTGAAATACCAGTCAGCACAGTTTTGTATCAAGTTTGCAATGCAGTGTTCTCCTTTCCTGCAAACTGCAAGCACACAGAGTAGACAAAGCACATCAATACTATACCAGGCAAGAAAGAGTAAAAGTTGAAAACTAACAGGTGCTGGCTGAGGTTGGGCCAAGACGGTGTGGTTTCCAGCTGAAGCCAAAATGGTGTCTGCTCTTACCTGGCCACCTGCAAAAATGATAGGTGCAGAGGCAGGTTTGGGACGGTAGGGGATGGTGGCACCTTTGGGTGGGGACTGCAGACAAAAACACAGAGCAATCAAAATGCAGAATGAAACAGAGCTCGTATTAAAAACATCACTCCTTATCTTGATCACCACAGACAACAGGCATGCAGCTAACCCTGCCCACCCACTGCTGCCCCCCACGCCATCAGCATAAAAGCAAGCCAGAAGCCACTTGTCTGGGCTTCGAGGGGAAGAGCTGAGGTCCCAACTGCACAGACAAAACAGGCAGTGCTGGCACTTGTGGCTTCATTACTGCCATCATCAGATGAAGCTATGATGCTTTATTAAGCACGTCAAGGCATTTCGGGAAACAAGGGCACAATTTTGAACTTTGTCGATGGTTTGAAAGAGTCCGGCCTGTGCTCTTACCTTGTTAACAGAGAGCACATCTCGTGCTTATCAATCCTCCCTACACTGCTACATTTCAAGGTTTCCTGTTTTACCAATTCAATGACCAGCCTCCCCCTGCCTTTCATATGGCTGAACTGGAAGGCTGGAGAGAAACCTTCCTGGCTTCAGCAGAAGCATTAACCATGGTCTTTGTAATCATGAAAAAGAGTTTTTCCCAGTAGCCCAAGACAAGAACCCAAAGGGAAAACCCCTGACGAGGCTAACTTCCCTCATCATAAATAAAGCAGGAGCATGTGTGTGTAAAAAAGGCTTCAAGCTGTCTGTGCAACACCTAGCAGAATGGTGCTGTAATTTCAGTGCATTAGCTACAACTAAAGAAGGTAACAATATCACTTTCATTAGTTAATATTATATAATGAGCTATTTCATGTCAATTAAAGTGTTTGTTGTCAATTTAACTGTATGCTGAAAATTTGAGCACATTCATTTTCTTAAACCTTTGAAGCAGCAAACTGTAGTTAAGCTGGTGCTGTCTTAGTGCAGCTTGTAATTTGCCTAATGGTAAATAAGGCAATTCTTATGTCAAAACTGGTTATTTAACAAGTGGCTCTACCTGTGGAAAAACAGGACTACATCTTTCTGCTTCTGAGAAGTGGCTTCTCTCAAGAAGCTCAAGGAACTTGGACAGCAGACTACACTCTGTATTCACAAAGCTGATAACTATTGCCATCATGTACTCCATGTCTAACAAACCAAAATTATTTCTTAATATTACTTTTCTGCTCTCTTGCATTTTTATATCCTTCATCACAGCAGTTTAGCAAAAACTGAAGCAAGAGTCACTTTTACCCAGTAAAACACTAAGGATTTATTAGTTTTTGCACTTTTATTTGCATTAGGCTGCATGACATTTTGATGCAAAGACTGTATGTCATTTTGATGCACCGCGTACTTCTGAACAATCAATAGCTGCAGTGCTGTTTCAAACACTCCACTGTATCTCCGCTCTTTAAAGACAAAGAGAACAGTAGGGTATCGGAGATCATCACGGGACAGCCCTTGACTAGATTAAGGCAAAAACCCAGCCCAAACAAAAAAGACACAGAAAATTTTCCAGCAGAAAGTGTGATAAAAGCAGAGATGCTTCAAAAGTTCCTTCTCAAAAATTATGGTAATTAGGTCAACATATTTAACTTTGATTTGCTTAATTTTTTTTTTCTAATTCCTATTCAACTTAATCAGCTGAGAAATGTACTTTTGTACCTACACGAAATAATGGTCATTTTCACAGCACGGTTAAAATGCCTAGATTTTTATATGAATTAATATTGTATCATTTAATCTAATCGTTAAAAAATTGCAGTCAAAATGAAGTCTCCTGGCCTTATGCAATGACCTGACCCAAAGGAAGGATAAACCCCTAAATTATATTAGTCGGAGTTATTTCTATTTAAAACTAGGCCTAGTTGTTTTCTGCCCTGTTCTGCATCAGGGTAATTCTGCTTTTCTCTTAGAATGGGCTGCAGCTCCATGCTGGACGTGATTTATTGTTTGACAGCCCTGGTCTTTGATTGCTAAACCCTACCGCAAGAGGCTCTCAAGCAGCAGGAAGGGCACAGTCTAACACAGTCCTCTTGAAACCCCTGGTATGGCAAGGGCAGGCAGCAGCACTGGGGAACCCAGGGCAATTGAACATTAATAATGTGTTTGAGCATCTCCGCGCGAGAGGTGACACGCCAAGCGCTCACTTACCTCCAGCATAACCACGCATATTTGTTTCACACACTGGATAATGGCATCGGGAGTGCCTGAGATAGTCACTGCACGCTCTGTTGAGTTCGGCAACATGTCCCCTGCAACCTGCACCTGCGCTCCTGTGGACTTGAGCAGAGATAAAGCACAGAGAGCGTCACCATCGGGCAGGCAACAGCACCCCTCCGAAGCCTCACGTGATGGAGGGGATGCACCTCTAAACTTTCAATCTTTTCTTTGCTGGACATGTGATAACACATGTATGTCAACTCATGCCAGACAGGGTAATTGGGGTCTGGCAGGACATGGATTTGCCTGTTCAAGGCAATTTGCAAACATTCCCATCCTAAGAAGATTAGTCCCCAGTAGCAGTTAAATGAATCAAACTGTGACCTGAATTTCATGACAAGTCTTTTGTCTCTCAAAGACAGACAGTTGCAATGTTGACTAAAACATGGAAAAGGTGAAACCAAGTATTTTTCAACAATTTAAAAAAAAAAAGAAAAAGAAAAAGAAAAAAAGGAAAAAAAAATGCTGATAACCAAAGAAGGCCTGCTAATCCAATAAACTGCAGACGAATGGCCACTTTAAGCCACTGACAGCTGACTTGTGCCTCTAAATGAAATCTCGGGCTGTCTTATGCTCTGCTGTATCTCAGGATGGTACAGAAGCCCTTCTAAATTATAGGGTTGATTAAATATATGCACATTATCAACTTTTAGGTCATTAATGAACTCAAGGAAGCAATGAGTCAGTTTTGCTTTCTCTTTTTATAAAATTTGATCTTGACAGTAATATATCTTAGTTAACCAAAAGAAACTAAGCCCCAAAACCAAAGAAAGAAAAAAATACATGAGGCTAAGCCAATCCCTGGCACTATTTCACAAACACCCTGGAAGACCATTTCTGTCAACAGAGAAAACCCTGGGCATTTCATACTGAGTTAACATTTTCATGTATTCCAAACAAAATATATTCCTGACTGTTATTGCAATGCAATTATTTGGGGCTTTAAAAAAAACCCTGCATTTTCAGTAGTCATCGACTTTGTGTCAGACAGCAAGGAGTTAATTTGTCTTCCTGCTGGTTACATACAATACATGTTATTCTTCTTTCCAAAGACTGATTAAATTACTGATTGCATCTTCTGTTCACTAGTGCTGTTTAAGGCCAGAATATCAATTCCTTGCTCTGTAATGGGCTTTGGAATTTCGCCATAATTTGATCAATCAATCATGCTTTTCTTTTCTTTGTAACCTTATCTTGAAAATAGTTCTGCAACCCTGCATGTTATTCCTGGGTACATGACTGAACCCCAAAGACAGCCCCTCATGCAGTTGCCGCTCAGTGTGTTGCAGGATGATGAAATTAGACCACATTTAAGAAAAAGGATGCACCTCTTTCTTTTTTTGTTTGCTTGCATTTGACGTTTAAAGCACAGTTCTGGGTATCTGTACACTTAGCATAAAATACTCTGCCAAATACTAAGGTCATTTATGCATTTGCTTCCAGTGCCAACCTTGTTTATTCTTTGACTTTGGTCATATGCCAGCAACGAGAAAACAAGTAATATTTTGCCTGTTACCCTTACGCTGAAGAAAATGTCCAGTGTGACTTCTTGGTACCCTAGCCTTATCAAAACACCCTGCTGGCTAAACACTGTCTACTTCCTTGTACTAAACTAGTAGGTAATTGCTTCTGAAACTATGCTCACCAGAATAATCCCTTCAGTCATTTATTTAATGTACACAGACCAACAGATCAATGTCACCTTTAGAAACTGTCCCAAAAAGCACTCACTCAGTACTCTGGATGAGGTTACCGATATATAAAATCCGAATAATCAACACCTGTAAAACCTAGAGCTAAGCATTCACCAGCACATGGTTCATACTCACACCTGCTCCAATTTCAACAAAGCTAAGAAATCAGCTGGATTTCTGCTGCCTGACAGCTCTCCTGGACACCTAAGAGATCTGGAGGACCAAGAGAAATCATGTCTCGCGGCTGAGGTCACCTGTGCTCTGCCTTCTCCAGTGGCAAGGCTTTAGCCTGTCATTGCCTGCTGCCTGCCAGGGCTGGAGTACCAGCTGCTGGGTAAGGTTGCTGACTCACCCTGACATGAACTGCTGCAAAGACCAGCTGTCCTGTGGCCATTCAGAATCTGAGCCAGGAATGCCCTGTGTGAAAGGCAAAGTGAACACCTTCCTTCCACCCAGGAAATGCTCTTCAACAAACAAGCATCTTCTCCCTTCTATACAGAGTTCTCTGACAAAGCTTTTTGGGGATTAAAGGAAAAAAAAAGAGTTACAGGAAACCTGTCTGCACAAAAATAATGTTTTCTTCCCCTGAAGTGTCAGCAAGTGACTCCTTCCTCCCACATCTCAAGAGCTGGTTTTGGCTGGGATAGAGTTAAGGGAGCAGAACCAGGACAGATGACCCAAACTAGCCAAAGGGATATTCCATGCCACAGCACATCATACCCAGTATATAAACTGGGGGGGGGGGTAGCTGGAATGGGCTGTTTTGCTGCTTGGGGCTGGACTGGGTATTGGTTGGTGGGTGGTGAGCAACTGCATTGTGCATCACTGCTTTTTATTGTTGTTTTAGTTTCTCTCTCTCTCTTTCACTTTTATTGTTATTAGTAGTAGTAGTATTGTATTACACCTTATTTTAATTATCAAACTGTTCACATCTCAACCCACAGGTTTTACCTTTTTTTCAATTCTCCTCCCCATCCCACTGGGAAGGTGGGGAGTGAGCAAGTGCGTGGTGCTGAGTTCCCAGCTGGGGTTAAACCATGACAACTCCTAAGAAACACAGCTCCTGGACTCTTTGATGAAAAATAAAGTAAGGGCATTCCAAGAAAAAAAACCATCTGATTTGTAACTGCCTTTTACTTGCAGGTCTCAGTAAGCAGAGACCCCTTCAAACAGCAGGGCACTTTGTTGTTTTTCTGGGAGCTTACAGCAGACAACCTGTGCGCGTTTTCATGAACACATTTTACAAAGCCAGATGAACATGGAGGAACAACATGTTGTTTGCTTGGCAACAAAATCTCTGGAACAGCTTCTGGCAGCTCTGTCAGCTAATGGAAGCGCTACACACTTGTTTTACTTCCCTGTAGGCAAGGAAAGAAAAGGCCCTTTCAGTAGTGGCCAAATCCTGAAAGATGAAGATAAGTCTTCAGAGGCAATCTTGCTAAAAAAACTCCCAGGGAAATCAAATTTGAATCCAAATAAAATAATCTGGATGAACTTGAAAGTCAGCAAGGATGAGACCCCTAACCATCCTCTATAATCACCTTTCCTTCCAAAGCTGCCATAAACTAGCATTTCATAGCAAATGCCACTCCTATAATTTTGATCAAAGCATTTTTCACTCATTCTTGACATTTGGATGAATTTTCTTTGATAGAAAATCATCTGGTAACTTTTTAAAATGTTTTTTATGTCATGGTTTAAACCCAGCTGGTAACTCAGAACCACACAGCCGCTTGCTCACTCCCTCCCCCCCTTCCTCCTCCTGCTCCCACAGGGATGGGGAGGAGAATTGAAAGAATGTAACTCCCACAGGTTGAGATAAGAACAGGTCAGTAACTAAGGTATAACACAAACCACTGCTGCTACCGCCAATAATAATAATGACAAGGGAAATAACAAGGGAAGAGAATACAACCGCTCACCACCCGCCGACCGATACCTCAGCACAACCGAGCAGTGATCTAATCCTTCTGAGTAACTGCCACCAGTTTGTACAGTGGGCATGATGTGCTGTGGTATGGAGTACCTCTTTGGTCAGTTTGGGTCAGGTGTCCTGTCTCTGCTTCCTCACAGCTTCCCCTCCTCCCTGGCAGAGCATGAGGCTCAGAAAGATCCTTGGTCAGAGTAAACATTACTGAGCAGTAACTAAAAACATCGGTGTTATCAGCGCTGTTCCCAGGCTGAAAGTCAAAAACACAGCACTGCACCAGCTACTAAGAAGGAGAAAAATGACTGCTACTGCTGAGCCCAGGACAGAATGAAACTTACAAGCTCAATAAAACCTACTGTCTTGAAGCTATGTTTAAGACAAGGAAAAGGAAGCTTCAATTTGGTAGAGCCTGTCAAGAGCTTTTGTTTTGCCACAGTCAAATAAAAAAAATGGATTAGCATGCTATTTTGTTATTCAACACCTCATCTCATGTTGGAATAAATATATATTTAAAAGCAATACTGTCACTTTCTCCAGAGCAAAAATCCATTCTGAAATGTCCTATTCAGATTTTTTCTATATAACTGAGCATGTACCTAATCTCCTTGTTTGACTAATTGCAAACACTGGTTCCTTGGCTTGGCATGTGCTATGTTGTTACAGTCATGGATGGAAGAATTAAACCTGGCACTGTACGGTAATTTTTTGCCTTCTTGGTTAGAGGAAAAAGCGGCTGCCAGTGCAGCACATTGAATGATACCTTTAGATAAAGTCAGGATTAAAAAAAATCAGTATATGTTTGGAATACATGAAATCAGGCCACCTGTGGCACAGTGAGATGAGGGAGGTAGGGAGAAACAAGAAAGGAGCATGAAAGTAAAATGCTGCTTGGGCCTATTTTCTGGCTGCAGGGGTGGTAACTGATTTGGAAATGGCTGCAACACTGACTTGGAATCCCCTGAGTATTGGCGGGGAAGGGGCTGTGCTTGAAGAAAAATTTGACAAGCATTTCTTTCACTAACCTGTTGCTTTGCTATATGCTTCGCATCAAAGACTAATACATTATAAAGCTGTTGTTTGTTTCACACACGGTCTCTACCCTCAAGGAAAGTACAAGTATACAGCTGTGATTCCCCCAGAGCAAGGCTTTTCACTCAGAACATGCCTATGTCTGTGCAATGAGCAAAGTGAAGTGGAGGATGCACTAGGCTGGCAAGATGTTGCACGAGCCAGTGTCCACAGCAGACATCTAAAGACTTACCTCCCTGATTTCTTTGATTTTGGAACCTCCTTTTCCTATAAGGGATCCACACTGACTTGCTGGGACGACGAGCCGCAGTGTTACAGGCGGTTTGCTTGTCACTGTGCTGTTTGTCATTGAAGCATTTATGTCCTGTAATCACAACGTCAGTGAGAATTAGCAGAGGATTTGTCATTCCTGGTAATCGCTGAAGGGCTCAAAGCAAAAGCCTGGGCTGTCTGTGGAGACTTGGGGAGCCTGCAACCATTTGCGGTTTGTTTCTGTTGCAGGTAAAGCTGCTGGCTCTGCTGGCAATATGCCTCAAGCACGAACCACACAAGCAGCTTGTGCCAGTGGAACCCTTCTGCTGTCTGCCACTGTAAGCCCACACTGTGGGACCAGAGGACAGCCTCTGAAGCAAGGCTAGGAGGAGGAGGAGGACGTATTTGTCATTAGACCACTCAAAGCAGATGGAAAAGACAGAGGCTTTTGAGTTCACAGGCCCCCAAATCCCAATTTGGTCTCTTCTCCACCATCGCAATTAGAACATCTACACTACATGATATATTTCTACTTTTCAGGCAATTTCTTGTCAGATCCAATACAACGAAAACAGGTTAAAGAAGGGAATGACAAAGAATTTGTGAATAATCTGAAGCAGAGAAAATCAGATTGTAATGATAAATATTTTGCTGCCCTCCTCTGCTTCCCACCCCACCCTCCCCGGTTTAATTTCTCTTTTGTAGCAGATCCATAAGCATTTGTAGTGCTACAAATTTCTAAAATCTTCTTCCATCTCAGCTACATAACCAGAGTACAGAGATCAGCAGAACAGCAATTACCTGTGTCCAGGTAATGTATCCCTATATCTCATTATTCAATGCTTACGAGACCTGTAAGTTCTCATGAGCATTTCAATATGCTACTTGTTGCAAGGTGTACTTTGTTCTAAATCTATTTTGTTTGCTGAAGATCTTCTAGGCGAGACAAACCAAACCCTCTGCAGTCTTCATCACAGAGGAAAAGATAAAGCTTATCTTCCCACTGATTGATGGGATGCTGTTGAGAACACTTAGGATCACAAAAAGAGCCACAAGCTGCAAGATGCCTGTCCGACAAGTCATGAGACTCTCTAATGTGGTTTACTAACACTTGCTGTGAGCTGAAAAGACCATCTCATCCATCTGTGAGGTGGCATGGCACAGCTATTATATTCTTCACAGAAATGCTACCTGAAAATTAGGAATGACAGAAAACATGCAGTTCATATTCATTTAACTCATTCATGATGCAATAAGAGTTTCAGCAGACAAAACGGATGAGTCCCTACATTCTCAGTTATCAAGACTACCACTTGTTTAAAAACAAGAAGTGAAAAAAGTGCCTAAACTGTGTGATCAGGAGCTCAAGATTAATAAAAAAAGGAAAAAAGAAAAAATACTTTAAACAACCCTGCATGCCTCATTGAAGTGGTGTTGGAGCTCAGTGACACTGATTCTTAAGGTACCTCCACATTTGTGATGGCAGCATTATTCCATCCAAGAAATGACCTTGCTTAGCTTATGAGAAGAAAATCTCGAACAGAGTGACGCATTGCTGCATGCCACAAGACAGATATCAAATCACTCCTCTGTCAGCCAGTAACTCATATTTTGTTTAGTGCCTGTGTCAGTGAGAAACTGCAATCTCAAATAAAGTGAGAGGGATAACAGAATTTTGCAGCACCCATGTATCTGAAATAAAGCCTAAGTCATGCCAATTTTTCAGCTGGAAGATGACATCTCACTATATCACTGTTTGTGTCAGGTGGAGGCACACGATCATCCAGATGTAGACAAATAACCCTCTTCAGCCACCCAGCATGACCCTGATAATGTCTTCCACTTCCATACCATATGTGACCTGACCTCAAAGTCTTCACTACACTTAGGGCTTTCAAAAGTACTTCACAAAATTGAAGCCACTATTCTCATTGTTTTCTCCTTGTTATTTAAAAAGAGCAAAATCTAAACGAGTAGGCACAGCAGCACGGAATGCATGAAGGAGCCAGTCCTGCTTAAAAACACAACAAAGGACCAGAAAAACATCCCCTCCAGAGCTGCAGGCTCCCGGGTAGGGCTGGCTGGAGACTTGCTCACAGAACAGTCACCTTTCAGACTGGGAGATTACCATATCTTTCACCTCTTAACTTTCTGCGGCACTGCATACATTTCCTCTGGCAGACACCAGAGACAGCTCCTGGATGGTCTGTGAGGGGGCTCCACACTTGGTAACCATCAGCACAGGGTTTACTGTAGTTGTAGTAGGAAGAGTGAACCTTTGCCAAAAATGCAGCATTTCCAACAAAAAGATATGCATGAAAAATAACATCTGGTAAATAACTCATTTGTAATTTGTGAAACAGCACTTTATTTTGCCCCCAAAGTGTTAAAGTTACCTCATTTTATTGACAGGAATAATTATAGGAAACCTAACTGATCATGTGAGATGTATTTCCTTAACATTGTTCTTCTAAATATATAAGAAGTCTTATTAAAACTATTACATATATTACATATATTAAAACTAAATACAGGTATTTCAGAATATATAACTGCAGTACCTGATCTGCAGGAAGCGCCAGTACTCCTTTGCTAAAACCCACATGAAGAGTCCAGACTAGCCTCTAAAATCTACAAGGGTAAATATGCATAAAATACAGCCAAATGCCTGAATTTCAGATTTCTTTGCCTATTGCTAGCTACAGCACTTTCAAAGACTATGCTGTGTTGGGTGGTGGGGTGAGGATCCAATGCTGTGCAGCGTTCCATATTTTCATGAGAAATGCAGTGCTCTTTCCACAGGGTACTCCTTTTGGTGGGAACTGCCAGGGATTATTGCTGTTAATGATTCCCTCAGCATTTTTCAGGATAAGGTCATAGACAGAACACGGTTTTTGTGTAGAGGGCAGAGACTGCTCTCTCCAGGTCTCAGTGGATTGGAAGATATGGTACTATATACAAAGCTCCTTCTTAAGCTTAGAGGAAAAAAGGATTGGTACAAGATGGGTAGGAGATAAAGCTGAGAAAAAAAGATGACTACAGGTGGTTTTGTAATTAGGCTGGACAGAATTATTTGTGTGGCTCTGCAGCATTCAACCTCACAACTGTTATGTCAATAACTGCTAAGGAAAAAAATAGCATTCTTATAAAATTTACTATGCAACAAAATCAGAGTAACATGTTGGAAGACAGGTGTATCACACAGAAGGTCTGAAAACTTGTGTGGGGCTGGAGCAATATAAATGGGATTAACATCTGCAGTATGAAAAATGGGGCATTTGTCTGGGGGTTGACAGAATGTTGGCTGAGACTGAAGAGGTTCCCACTGAGAACACCTGAGCAGGAGCTGAGTATACCCAGGAGGCACAGCACGGTTGTGTGCAGAACATTAACTAACAGGAAGTGAGGCATTTCCAGCATTGATAGGAACATATTAACTTTGGGGGGGGGGGGGGGGAGGGAGGGAGGAACAGGGACTGTTAGAGCCATTAAATAAGCCCTTTTGGAAACTTCATTTGCAACCTGCCCAAGATTAACATAGACTGTAACTGGAAAAAGCTAGAAAGGATTACTAAAGTCATGAAAGGGGTAGGAAATGCATCCTCTGAAAGACTGAGCTTGGGTCACCTACCCTGCAAAAGAAAGGGTATGAAGGGATAAAACTGTTTTCTAAAAATTAATCTAAGAGGGAAATCCTCAGGGATGGAAAAGCAAGAATTATTTAAACTAATGGCCAGTGCTGGCACAGAAACAAAGCTGCATGAACTGCTCATGAATAAATTCTGGTGAGGAGTGAAAAGGTGTCTAATTCTCTGAGAAGTCATGTTGTGGATCCAAACTCAGGGAACAGAAAACATCTAATAAGTTTCTGGTCATCCTGTGAAGCTGCAGGTTGCAAGACATATCACTTTTGCTAGATGAGAACTGCACCTGATGGCCTACAAACTCTTTTTTTATTGTCCTGTTGCTCTAAATGTGAGCAATCACTATGGGCAAATAAAGGCACACACTGCCATTTACCATCAATGCCAGCATTTCTTAGTGCTAATAACCTCACTGACTTGGAGAAATAAGTACTCTTAAAAAAGAGATTCACATCCCTCTAGTTTAATCATCAATGGAGAGACACAGTCCCTTTATCCTGCTGCAGGTAAATCAGTCCATTTGTCTGCAGGCACTTCATTTAAGAAAACGCGAACTGCCTTCTGCAGGGGCCTCTGTCTCTCTAGAGAGGACAGGAGAGATGCCTGGACTAGATGCAACTTTCAGAAGCAGAGCAAGTTAAATCCTCTCCTGAGTAACAAGAGTCCGTATTCTGTAGCCTGCTGTCTTTTCTACGAGGTTTCCCATTAAAGTGGTGACCATATCTAATCGTAGTTGGCTCATGGCAGTTGAGGAGATACCAGCACTTTAGGTGCCTATCTGCAGAGATCAGTTTTTCTACAGTAAATTGAGCTCTTGCCTCACTCTTAGTGCCTTTATTTTAATTAAATTTAAAAGCTAAGCTTTAAATATGGTAATTGGTAATCATAGTTTGTTTTTAAAATATATATATAAAAAAATCTATTTAGATGAGTTACAAATTCATTTTGACATACATAAAATTTACATCAATACCAAATGGAATCATATAAGAACAGAACTAAAATTTAAGCAATTATTCTTTTCAAATCAAACCCACAACGGGACAAGAAATTTTCCAAGACATTTTTCCTACCATTACTGCACATTACTAGAAGCAATTGCTTTTCCCTGAAGCCTCCAAAAAGCAAAAGAAATGATCAAACAGCTTGCAAATTGATCCATTATTTTTCTCCAGCATTGCTGCCAAAAGCGTTTATAAAAATACAGCCACTTTCATTGCTATTAAACAGAACATTAAACAAATAATATTTAACATTAAACAAATAATATTTAACATTAAAGCAAACATGAGGAAATTCAAACGGTGTTTGTATTTCAACTTGAAGCGAGAAAAACCCCCGTATTTTATTTGCTTACCTCTTCAAATTTTAGTGCAATCATAGAAAAAGCTTTAAAAATGGCATCTGTTGGGCCTGTTATTGTCACAATTCTCTCTGGACAGGAGCCTTCTGAAATATTGATTCGAGCACCACTCTGTCAAAAAGAACAAATATTTCTCAAATTTATACTTCCCAGGGAACAAACTAAGCAGGATTAGGGATACAATTTGGGAAGCAATATCTTGAGGCTTCTAATTCCCTCCCCTACAACTGCAGCCCAAACATTATGTAATTTCAGCATAAACACTCTCCAAAAATTCATCTAACTGTGGGAAGCTGGATTCTGTCTGGGTAAATACTTAAGACAGCCTTCTTCATGGGATGCAAATAGTGCGTCTGTAACTCAAAGTTGTGAATAATTGCACAATCAAGTCTTTTCCCTTTCCTCTTACTGGGTTTACCTCAAATAGGACCAGACGACAGAATTTCAGACAAAGTTGGTTATCTCCAGGGAGCACCTTCCAGGAAAGACACACCTCTCTGCTTTAGAGACCCAAAGGCAGGGTCTAGACAGGGCATTGCTTTGCACTGTGAAGAAGGCTCCTTATAGATGTGCCTCCTGCAGAGGCAGTCAATTACTGTGCCCTGAACAACCCTTTAAAGGAGTAGTAGTAGAGCAGGCAACAGTAACAGTGTTATTTCTTTCAGGCAAGGAGCCTACTGGAAGGGGTCAGAAAACTCTAAAGCTTGGAGACAGGACAGAATGGCTCTTCGTATACTTAGTCCCCTTTATGCCAATGTGGCAGCTCTGAGAAAACCCCTAAACCAGATGCAAATACATTTAAGAGTATCTTGGTGTAGATAATGATCAAATCCAGCTCAGGTAAGACCCACCCTACAATTTCCCAAAGGTTTCAGGCATGAAAATGTGCTAAATGCAGCCTAAGGAGTCACTGGAGCCTCCACACATCCACAAGCACTGACCTCCTTGAGGACGTGGGCCTGTAGCAAATGTGAGATAGTTCGGGTTGATGTTGCCCTTTGTCTTCAGGGTTAGCACAAATCAGCTGATGTGGTGTGTGTCTGAGCCCTTATTCATGTCCATGCTGCCGCTCAACAGCAAGATATTTTATTCATTTAAAGGAGGACCAAGTTATCATCATGTGGAAATAAAGCCTCTTTGTCCTTTGCTGATATAAAGGTGCATGTAATTCCTTTATTTAAAATCAAACCCCACCAATCAAATAAAGCCTCTGGTGACTACCTGTAGATTTTCAGGAGTAGAAGAAGAACACTTGATAAATATCTTGAAAAACTAACCAGGAATCATAACTCTAAGATGTTTAGCTCAGAAGTCAGGAGCACTCTCCAATGATGGCTTTGCTTTTGTGGATGCAAATTATATCCAAAGATATCTGCCCATGATCATAATTAATCATAAAACTAAAATGTGTTTAATCAACTGCCAAGAATACCTAGGATATTGGATTTCTTGTTTCTTTCACTTTTTCTTCAGCCTTAGCAAATGCACTTATGTGTAAAAAACATGCGTGAAAACTCTTATCATCAAAATAGGGGCTCTGGACTCAGTCAGCCTGACAACAAACTCCCTATTGTGTATATTAAAGATGGATCTCAGCAATTTTCTTTACCACAAACACTTTGAGATTTTCCTGCCACAGACCTTTTATCAGCGTATAAAACAACAAAGCAGCTGACATAGTAATATACTGCAGGTATACCAGAACCAAATTGACTTTTCTGGAGGCATCCTTTATACACTCTGCACTCCTAAAGTTTTGAACAGTAGGATTTGTCTTTTGAGCTATGCTTTTAGCACTTGTTTCAAAAAAAGAAAATTACATGGATCTCCAAGTAAGATGTGCTACCCTGCAGGACAAGTGCAGGTCTGCAACCTCCACTTGGGCACAACCCTCTGAAAGCACTGCAGCTTGCTCTGCAGCAGCGAACGATGCCTAGTGGACAGTGGGGAGACTGAGGTTTATGCAGTGCCCTGTTTTAGCTAGCTGTTTTGTGTTTATGACCTTTCCAAAGGATGTGAGTGGTGGTGTATAGGTCTACCCTGCTCACAGCCTACTCACAGAAAGTTAAGGCTTTGTCAAGACATGGCAGAGGGATACTTCAGGTTACACAAGTCTGGCTCCAGCCCTGCTGAAGCCTGTGTCTACCCTCAAACTTCACATGCACCAGTCTGATGCGTGGTTTCAGATTTTGGAAACTCTCTACCAGGAGGCCAAGCCATGTGGAGGACCGATGTTGGTACGCTAAAGAAAGATACAGTGGTTTTAATGTACAGAATCATGCTAGATAAGCTGGTCCTCAGATAAGACAGCAGCAGGCGTATTGCTATGGGAATGAATGACTCCAGACTGCTGGGGTGATAAGGTGGCCATATTAACAACAACTTTTAACCGAGGCCAGCACATTTATACACCATTTGCAAAGAATGGTGATGTTAAATTAAGTGCCCACTTGATGGCAGTGTCGGTCTGCACACGCAGAATTTCACTGTTCTCTGAGCTGGAATGAAAGGTAAGTAAAGACATCATCAAGGCTTGTCTTACCTCCTCCCTCATCTTCTTAACTGTCTCACCTTTCTGTTAAAGAAACAGAGAAAAAAGTAAGCCTGGGCTGATGAAGTAAACTGATATACAATATTTTGACACGAAAATAAAGAGAAAAAGTAATTTCCTGACCTTTCCAATAATGCTTCCAACCTCCTGAAACAGAAAAAAAAAAGACACAGTGAATGACACGATTTGCTACAGGAGAGCATTTGCCCTGCTCCCAAGCTATTTCACTACCACTTATTTCAAACCTGCAATGGGAAGCATAGCCCCTTCCACTGTTGCTGTATACAAGTATGCTATATTAGATACAAAGAGGCAGACTAAAAACGCAGCTTTGCAGCCTACTGATTGTGCAAGAATACCTTTAACAGAAGCTGATCTTGCAGTTACAGATCAATCCTGCTACTATAAACACAGATAAACGCCTATCAGGGAATGAAGAATTCAAAAATGACAACTGCACAACCTATTAGAGAAAATGAGATATAATACAAGTATCGAAATAATTGCAGATCTCACTGATCTCATCTCATTTACCCTCTTTACACCATGTAATAGCCAGAGCTGTATTTCCATGCTACTGAATATTACTGTGTAAACACCTGGTGGCCTGTCTTAATCGCCCTGTTAAGCACTTACAGAACAATAACTGCTAATCACTTTTCAGGGATTTGGGAATTGCTGCTGGGCTTTCACAATCTTCCATGAAGGGACAGACTGAGAAATGTGACTGTGAACATACAACAGAGGAACACTTTGACAGTTCTGGCAACATCCCAAGGGTTAAAAGCTCAACGAATAAAACCAACAGGTAGCAAAACTGAAGCTAATAACCCTAAAATGAATAGTCTGGGCATGTTACACAGATCACACAGGTGTGACATCAGACTGGACATCATCTGATGGAGAGGAGACCAGCTAAAGGAAAACCAGCTCCTCTCCTACACCTAGACTGTGAAATCTTCTTCAATGGCTAAAGACTATCTCACATGGCCTTGTCCCAGACATATGATATACAGCTGTGTGTCCCCGCCTTCCCCAGTCTAAGTCTGATCCATCTTGAAACACAGCCCAAAGAGCAGGATTTAAGAAATTGACCTCCATTGCTCTGTCCAATAATGGACTCATAATAAAGTGGTACTAACTTCACTCTTCAGTAAAGAACTACCTGCAGTGACCTCGAGAGAGCTATTCCTCACCAGTTATTTATAAGCTTATAATATGAAGCTGCTTGTGCTTGCAGCTTTGCATATCCTGCCCACAAGATATAAAGACTTCTCAGTGAGCAGACCACCTATCTCAATGAAGAACTTTGGCATATGGGTCCTCTGCACTCTCTGCAAGTCTGCACATAACACCAGACTGGGGGAAACAGTCAATATACTGCTGGACACATGGCTGCCTATTTGGAGTCACCTAGGCAGGCTGGAGAAATTGGCTGAGAGAAACCTCAGGGAGTAGAACAAAGTAAAATGAAAAGTCCCATGTCTGGGATTGAAGAAGCCCATGCAGCGGGACAAGTTGGGCAAAAACTTGCGACAAACTGGCTTTGTAGAAGTCCTGAGGGTCCCAGTACGTAACTCCAACACAAGTACATGAACTCATCAGCAGTGCATCCGTGACCAAACAAATGCTGGGCTGTATTAGCAAGAGTGTAGCCAGCAAATGGTTCTGGGGCAAATGATTCTTGCTTTCTCCTTGTGTTTGTGAGGCCATACCTCAAGGATTTTGTCCTAATTTTGGGCTCCTAGTAGAAGACAGGCAAGGACACGCTGATGTTAATTCAGTGCAGGGCCACCAAGATGGTCATGGAACCTGGAGCACAGGACACATGAGGAGAGGCTAAGAGAACTGCACGCATTTGTTTTTAGGAAGAGAAGACTTGGGAGGGCATCTTATCGCAGTTTACAGGAAAAGGAAATAAGGAAAGCACGTTGATATGGTTGATACACTGGAGGAAAGGGATGCCATCCAGAGGGACCTTCACACGCTTATGAGGTGGGCTGATGCCAACCTGATGAAGTCTAACCATGACAAGTGCAAGGTCCTACACTTGGCTTGGAGCAATCCCAGTCACAGCTCCAGGTTGGGCAGAGAAGAGATTGAGAGCAGCCCTGCGGAGAAGGACTTGGGGGTGCTGGTTGATGAGAAAATGAACATGAGCCGGCAGTGTGCACTTGCAGCCCAGAAAGCCAACTGCATGCTGGGCTGCATCAAAAGGAGCGTGACCAGCAGGTCGAGGGAGGTGATCCTGCCCCTCTACTCTGCTCTCCTGAGACCTCACTTGGAGTATTGTGTGCAGTTCTGGTGTCCTCAACATAAAAAGGACATGGAACTGTTGGAACAAGTCCAGAGGAGGGCCACGAGGATGATCAGGGGACTGGAGCACCTCCCTGTATGAAGACAGGATGAGAAAGTTGGGGCTGTTCAGCCTGGAGAAAAGAAGGCTGTGTGGAGACCTCATAGCAGCCTTCCAAGTATCTGAAGGGGGCCTATAAGAATGCTGGGGAGGGACTGTAGTGATAGGACAAGGGGTAACGGGTTCAGACTTAAACAGAGGAAGTTTATATTGGCTATGAGGAAGAAATTCTTTACTGTAAGGGTGGTGAGACACTGGAATGGGTTGCCCAGGGAAGTTGTGAATGCTCCATCACTGGCGGTGCTCAAGGCCAGGTTGGCATGGTGGCATGGTTTAGTGGGAGGTGTCCCTGCCCATGGCAGGGGAGTTGAAACGAGATGATCTTAAGGTCCTTTTCAACCCTCACTATTCTATAATTCTATATAAGTTGCAACATCAAATTCCTACTTGACATAAGGAAGAATTTTTTCCGATGGGGATGGCTGAACACTGGAACAGGCACCCAGAGAAGCTCCATCCTTAAAGGTGTCCAAACCCAGCCTGGGGAAGGCCCTGACCAATCTGCTCAAATGGGATCTTCTTGATTCAGGGGATCAGACTGAAGACCTTTGGGAGTTCCTTCCAACCTCCATGAGTCTGTAACTCTTGAAGCATAGCCTTACATTCACTGAAGTCAATGCCTAACTAGCCACAAAGTTCCTCAACCCACAGAGGCCCCTTCTCAGGCTTATTTTCAAACCGTACTTTTTCTGTTCCCAACTGCCCTTTTTTATTTCATTTTCTGTTTCTTTTCCAAGATAAGATTCTGCTCTCTCATACATACTGAGAACAGATACTGCCCAGATAGACACCACAAATCTCACTGAGATATGTGCCTTGCAAACTTCTATTTCTGCTGGCTGATGTACAGTAGGATCTTTGCACATAACACAGCTCTGTGACTGTTCTTGCTAAAGTTCTCCATGTCTGGCTGGGACAATGAGGCATCTGTACATCTGTGCATACAATGTGAAGAAGCAGCTCTGTGAGAAGAGGAATGAATGAAGCGTACTAGCTACAGTTTTGTGTCTTGTGATCAAATTATCCTGTGTCTCTTAATATGTGGGTTTAGGTCACGCCTTTTCCCATGGCTGAGACTGCTGTACCAGCATGCTGTGTAGGCTCTCTAATGAATTGCAGCATTTTTGTTAGCAGTGACAAATTCGGAACACCCATTCCAGAAAATTTTTAAGATCCTTACCATCTTTTACATTTTCACTGTAACTGTTGAATGGGATTGAACAATACAGGGAGTTAAATTCTCAATGACAAGTCATCCTGGGAACCCCTCAAGTGTAGTAGTTCCTATTTGCCCACTCTGCACATTCAGCAGTTTTGCCTTGAAAGCTTTTTTCCATTCTTCTCAATCCCAGCTTTCAGAAATAGTATCTTCCGTAAAACACATTCTTAGGAGGTAGAAAGACCTGTTGCTATGGGTGAGCATATTGTGTTTCAATTGTTACGGGCAAGCAATCATATTTCAGTCCTTGGTATAATTTCAGGTTTTATATATGAGAAGTTTCATTATAAACTGTAGGCCTTGTCTTGTATCTGCAAAGCTCTGCTAGTATATACCTAGGATAATATCTGTTCCAATCCATTTGATCATACTGGGTCTTAATGACAGATGCTGTTCTTTCAGAAATGTATGGATGAGTCATGGATGAGTCACGGCTAATAAGTACAAAGATATCTTCCTGGAAATAGGAAGAGATACTTTTGCTTTCGAAACCGAAAAGCAACAAGCCATTTGTAGCCCAAGTAAAAAAGTTGGTCCATTTCAAACAAGGAAATTTGGAACATTTAAACAAGCAGAGTAGAGCACGGAGCCAGGGTTAGGAGGAAAAAAACATTACATTCACATAGATATTCCTAATTTCTTCAGAATTTTTGATCCATACAGATTACCACAAATAAATAAATAAATCTAGAATGGTTCTAAATCATAGAATCATAGAATAGTTAGGGTTGGAAAGGACGTCAAGATCATCTATTTCCAACCCCCCTGCCATCAGCAGGGACACCTCCCACTAAACCATGCCACCCAAGGCTCTTTCCAGCTTGGCCTTGAACACCGCCAGCAATGGAGCATTCACAACTTCCCTGGGCAACCCATTCCAGTGCCTCACCACCTGCACAGTAAAGAATTTCTTCCTCATATCCAATCTAAACTTCCTCTGTTTAAGTTTGAACCCATTACCCCTTGTCCTATCACTACAGTCCCTAATGAAGAGTCCCTCCCCAGCATCCCTATAGGCCCCCTTCAGATATTGGAAGGCTGCTATGAAGTCTCCGCGCAGCCTTCTCTTCTCTAGGCTCGAGCAGCCCCAACTTTCTCTTCCTATCTTCATACGGGAGGTACTCCAGTCCCCTGACCATAAATGGGTCACTTCAGAATCTTTTGGGGCTTTAGGTGTTTCTAAGAAAAAAACTTAAAAATCATTTAAGAAAGCTTCCGTAAGTACTGGTTTCTACAGATCATGTCTTTAATTACAATGAAAAACCTACTTCAGAAGACTCTTTACAGCTCATTCCCCAAACTACCACTGCAAACCTTTGGTGTTTCTTCATACAGCCCAATATTTTTTCCTACAGATTCTTGTTTAGTGCTTAATGAAATACCTAACATCATTTTACAACACTCAAGCTTTATCAGTACTTCTAGCCAAGTTTACTTTGAGTAAACATCTGCTTCAGAAAATGTTTCCACACTTGCCAGATACCAAACTAGGCTGTAGCTATCTGAGTAAGACTGAAGGGATGAGATGTGCATCAGTTCATTGAAAGTCAGGAGTCTTGTGTAAGCCTGGCACACAGCCTCCTCTGCAACCCAGGGAGAGAGATAATGGAGGATATTTTGTTCCTAAAAGAGGAGGGAAGAAGTGTCCTCCTGAGGCTTCATCTTTCTCCATCCGCAGCAGGAGACTAGACTGACACTAACATACCTGAAGTTTGCAGAAAGGAATCCTACAGTGGATGTCAAATTCAGCCTCAGTGCAAGTCAGCCAGGATTGTGATTTAGCTGTCCTAGCAAACGCGTACTAGAGTATGCAAATAACTCCTGAAGAATTTGCTGTTTTCCGGTGCTCAGGACTATAAGCTAAAAGTAAGTACTTATGATCAATTTCAGATTTATTTACTGACTAACCATCTATGCATAAACACAGTGGGAAAATAAGTTATATGGTAACAATTACTGGGTTTCTTATAATCACACTTCAACAGCTGACTGAAAAGCACTGCACCAAAAAAGAAAAAAAAAAAAAAGAAGTCACAAATGAGGGAAATAAAGCCAAGAAGGAGAAAGACAGGTCCAAAGCAGCCCAGCAGACTGATGCTGGGGCTAGAAGTACTACTCAAGCTCTTTGGCCTCAACATATGAATGTCCACCTGTCAGAAGGAGATATGCCACAGCAACCATGCTGGATGAATAGGACGCCTCCAAAAAGCTGCAAGTGTGTGCATGCCTACATCCACTGACACATAAGCATAAACACACACACATTTACATATTTGTATGTGAAGTCAAGATATACGTAAAACCACTAGATAGATAGATACCAGCTTTCCTTCAAGAAATCACAGCAATTTGGGGCGCACAGGAGCCTGAGTTTCAGGCCCAGGTAATGCCTTCTGAAGGGCATATCTCCAGGTGACAGTATCTCAAGCATGATAATCTCACACTTGGGCTCCAACAGCATCACTTTGGAAAACCCCAGGGAAATTAGAATTGTACATACTGATTTCAGGTAACTTGAAAGCAATTCTCAAGCCGGGGGGGGGGGGGGGGGGGAGGTGTTGAGTTGATTTATGACTACAATTTTCCTTCGTATGCTATTTCTAGTAAAATAGATAACAAGAGGTGAATCTCACCAACAAACACTAGAAGACAGTTCAGTATCAGCAAAGCATATTGCTAGCCAACCACCCAATTCATCACAGATAACTTGAGAAGCAGCAATGGTAAAAGCAGGAGATGTTTGCTTTCATGCTGAAATGCAGCATATAATATTACTTGCACATCTTAGCCACATGAATGGGATGAGTTTTGCTCCTTAAAGAGCACTTAGGAGTGGTGGGCCCATCAAAGAACAGAAAGCTATTTTCTTCAGGTTTTGCATTATCTGTGGCAAGGGCAAAGCAGCACCAGCAGTGAAGTCTGTGAACCAAGGTTTTCACTAGGATCTTCAAGGTGTGAATGACTAAACAAATATATAAAACAGGCTGCTATTAGAAAGCTATTTCCTAATCAGTTATCTGGCATGCCTTTTGGATAACAAGAGAAATAGATTAATCATGTTCAGAAAGAAAGAGGCTTAACAAGTAGTAAAAAACCTTGGTTTAAAGATAAACCTTTGATCTGTAAACATAATGTGTGAAATTCCATAATTTTTCTAAGTGTGAGGTTAGTCTGATAGCTACTGTGTCCCAAGAAATCAAAACAACACAGACAACCATCTCAGGAACATAGAATAGCACAGGCTATTACCATGGGGCATGTGGCTTCTATTTATCAGTGTTATGGTATGAATGGAACACTAACCTCAAAGGACCCCTGAGATAAAGCCACTTCTAGAAGGAAAGTATGTTTAAGAAATAATATAAGAGTATATACTTTCCCCCCAAAGCATCTGACAAAGCACAGGCCACATCCTAAAGCCTGCAATTCATTCAGACAAGGCTTTGACTGAAAACACTTACCTGCTTTCTATGAGCAAGGATAAGCTAGAACCAGCATGACTGGACTCCACAAACTAAACAAGCCTGCTAGAAAAGCATTGAAATGAAAGAAATGCACCTTTCCATGGCAGGATGCATGCAGGCCATCAGCGTTTTTCAAAGACTGGGAGAAAAGTCAGTTTTGGGAAACACGATGTAATGTTTCTATCTCAAGGAACAAAGGGCTGCCTTCAATAAACTGAGAGTCTGGTTCGTGTTCTGGGATTATATGGGATTAGCCTCATTGAGACAGGAGATCTCACGTTCCTAAGTGGTGGTTCAGTAGTCGGTGTCTGATGCCAACAGCCCTAATTCAGCTGGGCTCTGCAGTCCAAGCCCTTACCGATACAGATCTCATGCTAACAAATGTGGTTGTGTATGAGGAAACCTTTAAATTACAGTCTTTCTGATGGAGATGCCACTGTTACAAACCTTCACAGGTCCATCTAATATTGTTGGGGCAGCTGTGCCAATGGGCATTTCTCATTTACTTTTTGATAGCAAGTGGGTAACCAAATTACATTCAATTTCACACCAAACCTCCTAGCCTTTCCCTAAAAAGCAACCCCAGAAATGGTTCCTTCCCTTTGCTTGTCCCTCTGCCTGTGATGTTGAAGCAGCAGCATCGAGTAGGGTGTGTGTTTTCTGCTATCTCAGTTCATTACAGCTGTGGACATACAAGGAGATTCTCTTTGACATAAGTGGGAAAATTTGGCTATGGAAATTGGTTTTGGGCCCTGGGGCTGGAGGAAAAGACCTCTGTCCTTGTATTGATTTTTTTAGGCTACTGAGAAACCCTCAGCAGTTACTACAAACACACCAAGAGTAGATCTTTTGTTGTGTATTTGCACACAGAGTTTTGTTCCATAACCAGAGCTCTTAGGTACCACAGTAATGAAAATAAACAAAACAAGAACTATAATAGCAATAGGCAGGACAGTCAATCCTTATAATACCCTGACCAGCGCTCATGGAAATGAGAAAGAACAGAACAAACATTGGCTTGTTTGGCATTTTACAGCTTGGATTAAATTACTGACAAGGTGATTCTTAAAGCTACTTTGTTGTATTCTATATTTTAATGGGTAAAAAATAAAAGAGAAAAATGGGGAAGGAGAAGGGCATTACCTTTAAGATGGGGAAAAATTATTTCTGTGCTTGTTTTAGAGTCTTTCAGGGGGCAATTAAGCAGGCACAAAAAGGTGGTCACAAAAAGAAATCCCTGATAATAAAACTGTATTATCTATACTAATGAAAATGGCAAATTTCTCCATGATTTTATTGTCTTTATTTCAGCTTTTAAGTGTGAGCATTCTCCTTAGGGAGTCTAAATTTTACTTCTGTTTCTTGTAAAAAATTCTATGTGTAACATCATAAAATAATCACAAACATGCCTAAAAGTCACCACTGAATGTAAGTCTGCGGTAACCAGTCCTTCAGTGCCACAAGCACCCACTGATCCTGCTGAAGCCATTAGGAAACAGAGTTCCTGAGGGCATTTAAAATGAGCTGTAAGCACTGGAAGTTCAGCAGCTAAAAATCAAGGTACTTCATACGGTTTTGTCCAAATCTGAAAATTTGACTGCATTTTTTCTAGTTCACTGCTGCTGAAATTACAAGAAATGTACTGTTGAGCAAATGGTATCAGGGAAGGAAAAGTTCCACTCAGGCATCATATATTTCCTCCTTCAACGCAGATTATACACACTATATATGAATTCAGTACAATATACATATGTATAGCCTACATACTGTATGTGCTGCTTTTCCCCAGACATGTTTAAAATCTGTTTAGGAGACTTCCAGAGCCTCACAAAAATCTCAATACCAGGAATTTCTCTTGAGGTTCCTGTATTAGGATTTATTTTCAAAAACATACTCTATTCCATTATTCCCCACTGGAAGCACTTGCATCATTCAAAATAGCAACACTCCATTACACTCGTACCTATCCTCTCCAGGTATTTTATGAGAATGTCTGAGGAAAGCTAGACAGAGCCTCCTCAGCCTCCTAAAACTTTGCTATTTTCCTGTGAATCCCCTCTCTGCTCAGTTCTCAACATCACTCACACATGTGGCACCTGCTGCTGAGCACAGAAATGCAGGTGTAACTTTGCCAGAAGAACAGCAAGGTAATTGCCATCTCTGCCTCATGATGCACCAAAGCTATACATCCAAAACTGCACACACTTCTGCTGCAATAGCTTTCCTCTCCAACTCAGCATATCCCAAATGTGCCAATCTCTAGACACTGACACATCTGATGTGTTTTATGTTTTCCAGATTTCCTTCTCTCAGCGAACATGTGTCTTCTAAATTACCTTCTAGTGTTAATTGCCTCAACTCTCCAATTTACACCTCCCAGTATTTGGCAAGAGTCCTACTTCCCTGCCAGTTTTCCCTTCCCTCCTTCATCCCACCTGTAAACTATTTCCTTGTTCTTCCTAACCATCTGAATTTATTAATCCATTTTGGTTTGTATTTCTGAACTCCTTTCCCTTTCTCTAAAAGATTTCTCAGACTCAATATATTACTACATTCTATTTTGGTTTCTTGCAGATTTCACTGCGCTCAACATGGTTCCACTCACGCACACCTTCATGCGGTGCCCCCGGAAATCACACATTTTCCCTTCTCCAGGTTTGTACTGGAGGGAGGAAGGAGAGACTCCTTTGCTACCGCTACAAGATGGAGACCAAAGTGGATTTGTGATGCTGCTGCTCCTTCCATGCTGGCAGTTTTGAACATTTTCTCCTGTTCCACCTCATGGACCCGGCTTTAAAATCTCAATTAAAACTGCTTTCCTGAAATGTAGCATCCTTCTACCGGCACAGCCTCTTTACTAAAATGAACCTGTGAGTCTCTAGGGTCTTCATCAGCCTGTTAACACTGGCTGGGTATAAATCCAAACCAGTCCAAAATCATGTAATCATTACCGAGTATAGTCAAAATAGGTGCTTTTTCAAGATTTTTTTCTTTCTGGGCATGAACTGACCAAAACTAAAACAAGAGCACTGCAGATGCATGTTGGGAGATACCTGTGGACAAGGCTACAATTTTCCACAATCTTCCAACCTCATTACCTGTGGCAGTAATCAAGAAAAAACACCCCAAAACAACAGCCACAAGCTATGGGAACAAAAAGCCCGGCAAAAGGTGAGCAAAGAATGATAAAACGTCGATCCCCATCACAGACCCTGTAACTTGCAGATAGCCAAAACAAGTTTGATTGTGACAAAAATCAAAAAAGGAATTAAAAGTGAAAGACATTTCTATTGGAGCCTGAGCTCGGCCTTTCCTTACCGAGGTCTTTGATAGCTGGGGACTGTTTGCCCACAAATGCACACACACTCCATTTGTGTTCAGTCCTTCAAAAATGGTGTCCTGGTACTGGTAAATGCTGCTACTTCTGCCTTTGCTGGAAGCACAACTTTTGCAATCCCTCCAATATTGTAGCCCTGCCTAGAAAGTATACTTTTTAGGTAGATTAAGGTAATAAAGTATCTGCACCCATTCATGTCTCTGCCCTACACAGTGATTTTATTTATTTTACTTCAAGAAACATCAGGAATTAGATGGAAAATACAGAAATAGCGCAACGTAAACAGGCCCAGTCCATATTCCCTTTTTTTCACTACTGAAATGCCTGAACCAGCCTTATTCCTCAAGATGGTGCACCCTTCTCATTAATGAAAGATGAAAATTCATCTCTACATTATTTAATACACTAGACATGCTCCAAGATGTTCTTCCATTCATGCCCTCTTCAGGGCAGCATTTAGATAACCCAGTCAAAATTAGTATTATGGCAGCTTTACAGGACTTATGCATTTTTTTTTAACTTGTCCTTAAAAACCTCCAGTAATGGATGGTGTGGCATTCCTGGGCAGCCTCCTCCTCTTCTTATGCAGCCATGTACCATAGAATCACAGAATGGTCTGGGCAGGAAGGGACCTTAAAGGTCATCCAGTTCCAACCCCCCTGCCACAGACAGGGACACCTTCCACTAGACCAGGCTGCTCAAAGCCCAGTCCAACCCGGCCTTGAGCACTGCCAGAGATGGGGCAGCCACAGCTTCTCTGGGCAACCTGTGCCAGTGTCTCACCACCCTTATAGTGAAGAACTTCTTCCTCATATCTAACATAAATTACTCCTTCTTCGGTTTAAAGCCATTCCCCCTTGTCCTGTCACTACATGCCCTTGTAAAAAGTCCCTCTCCACGTTTCTTGTAGGCCCCCATCAGGTATTGGAAGGCTGATATAACATCTCCCTCAAGCCTTCACTTTTCCAGGCTGAGCAAGCCTGGTTTTCCTAATTTTGCTTTTAAAACACCCAATTGCTTCTTTGTGGATGTGAAGAACATCTGAGCACTGCCCTTGTAGTGCACACCCTAGCACCTGCCCTCCCATCACAAAAATGTATGAACAAGCATTTTGTGTTGCTTGTAGTTTCTCTTCAGGGCTGTCACAAGATCATAACTTTTTAACTGAAGTAACATGGTGTAAGATGAAAATCAGGCCATTTATCTTACACCATCACACTCTCTCTCAAGTCCTGGCTCAGGACCAGGCACTGGAAACACCCTGATGTTAAACTTTCATACCTCGCCATACATACCCTGCGCTTACTTACCATTGCAATTTCTGTCTGAGAAAATCAAGGCTGTGCCCTGCCTCTTTGCCAGCAAGCTGTTCCCAAATCATGCTACACTGCGGAAGTGCGGTGGAGCGGGTCCTCCAAGTGGCCATCTCAGTCTCTTTGGTAGGAGGCTGCATAAAGCCCTGCGGGAACTCAGCTGGACCTACAGCTAGTTCTCTCCTCAAAACCAGACAGGGCAAAAGCACTGAAGAGAAGTGCCCTTCCTGCAAGAAGGAATGGGACCTGGGTTGTACTGGAGCTCCTGACTGTTCCCATCTGTTTTCCTTTTACCAGACACTAACGTTGTCTTTGATTTTTCGTCTTGTTTTGCTTGTTATTGTTAAAGATACTTTTTATTCCCTACCCTCTTGCAAAGGTCTGTCCATTCATATAAAGCCTGATTTTTCTGTCTACAGATACAGAATTTAGCTTAATTGCCTAATAAAGATGCCCATCCTTGACTTAAAGACCTTATACAAATCACACAGAAAGTACATGCTGAAAATTTCTTAAGTCCACAGGATTTACAGCTAAGATAACTAAACATAGTAGCACAAGTTATGGACTTTCAGTCAAATGAATGCAAATATCACAAAGTACATAGACCTTCCCTATGCAAAGGTATACCGACAATAAAGGTTTAGAGACAGAGTTAAGGTTGGTGGGGACAGACCCTCATATTTCCATGAAACACCATAATAAATTCATAACTTTAAAATGACCTTACTTTAATATTAACTGAATCCACTTTGCTGCTGTTCTTTTTAAAAACAACCTTTGAATTCCCATCTTCTCTTTCAAGTTATGACCAGTTATGTACAGCCCAAGCTCTGCTTCAGTTAATTGTTTCATCTAGAAATACTAATTAGAGATCAGCAATTTCCACCAATGTCATCACCACAACAAATCTTAAGGAAGAGCCTAGAAACATGTTTCCTTTCCACTGGCACATAGAGCTTTCAGAGTGACCTTCTTGCACTGAGATCATATTAATTCAGATATCCTTCATTCCCCCACATTATAATTTCTAAGTCACAGAAATTACATCAAAGAAACTGTAAGGGTCTGACTTTTATCACCAAAATAAACTGATTTAACGTACTCTTTGAAATACTGTGGCACAACAGGATACATAGTTAGAGCATAGCAGAGTTAACAGCATACGCATAGTGCCTTGTTATCTGAGGATGCATAGTACACTCTCTTAAAATGTGAACTTCGTAGCTTTTACGGTTTAATTTAGACCCTTGGGGCTACATACACATTGAAGATTGGACACATAACATCCATTATTTTTGAAAGTGGTTTCACATACAATCACTGATTTTTAACACAGAAAATGAACTTTTTCTAATTTAATTTCTGATTAAAACCAAAAATTGTTTAAAAAAGCCCCAATCCTAGCCCACAGTTTAACTAAAATGCCCTGAAAATGACAGATACTTGATTTTTGATTTAAAGGCATGGCTCTGAAAGAAGCAGAGCTGACAGTGTCTGACAGTGCTTTAAAAAAGCACGCTTAAGCACATCTGAATTAGATTGCAACCAGTACAGATACTTGCACCCACCAGGATAAGGATGTGTTGAAGAACAGGCTGAGACAGGCTGAGAAAGTTGGGGCTCTTCAGCCTGGAGAAGAGGAGGCTGCGTGGAGACCTCATAGCAGCCTTCCAGAATCTGAAAGAGGCCTATAAGGATGCTGGAGAGGTACTCTTCATTAGGGACTGTGGTGATAGGACAAGCGGTAACGGGTTCAAACTTAAACAGGGGAAGTGCAGATTGGATATAAGGAGGAAGTTCTTTACTGTGAGTGTGGTGAGGCACTGGAATGGGTTGCCCAGGGAAGCTGTGAATGCTCCATCCCTGGCGGTGTTCAAGGCCAAGCTGGAAAGAGCCTTGGGTGGCATGGTTTAGTGGGAGGTGTCCCTGCCCATGGCAGGGGGGTTGGAACTAGATGATTTTAAGGTCCTTTTCAACCCTAACTATTCTATGGTTCTATGATTCTATGATTCTAAATGCTATTCTGAACTGGGACCAGAAAACAGTAGAATCAACCCCTAAGACCTAATTTTGAGTACAGACATGCATACAGATGTTAGGTGGGCTTGGTAGGAGAGACTTATTAAATTTGCTTGACAGATCCCTATTTAAGATGCAGATTCTACACACCAGATGCCTGCCTGAAGCGGAATATTTCAGGGGGAAAAAAAATAAAATCAAAATGGTTGGATGATTTCTGAGAAAATATATAATTTGATCTGACATAACCTTATTTCTGAGTTTTTTAATTTGCAAACTTAAACTGTGCCCTCTCATACTTCCTAGCAGCTCCGTAAGTAAAATACAAAGGGAGACTATAACAGGACTTTAGTCTCCTGTTTGTGCTATAGTATATTGCATTTGTGATCCTGCTGCAGATTGAAAGCATGAACTGTTAAAAAATGTAAATGTAGTTTTTAGTTATTACTTCTATGAGTAAAAATACTTTCAGATTTATAGATGCAAATTTGATCTCCAGAATTATATATATTTACTGTTCCTTGTTAAGAAAGAGCCCAAATCATCTCCTTTATATAATTCATTCATTAAGCCTAAAAATGCCTGGTGCTGTCGGATGCAAAGAACACAAACAAACCTATGAAATGTGTTCTTTTTTTTAATTAAAAGCCCTTTTTGCGATCTGGCAATGTGAAATAAACAGCTATCAGACTGTTAAGTCTGACAATACTGGATTGGCACACTGTCTATGGCACAGATTTCACACTTATCTGCATGCTTAAATGCTGCGCTGGACAGAAACAAAATGTCAGTCAACCTTCTAAAATAAACCCGCAGGGGACCTAGAAGAATGCTTGGCATATTAGGGCCTTCACTCTAGTAAGATGCTACATTGGAATAACAAAGAACTACCTCATTTGCATCCAACAGAAATAGACAGTAATTCTGTGGCAATTATTCACACAAGTCCACGTCCTAGTATCATAATCCTCCTCCTTGAGGAATCCAGCAAATGATGAGAAAGGCAAGCCGTATGCAGGTCAGCCTTACTCAAGTGTCTGCCTGATTTGGCTAACTATCAATGAAAGAACTCTTTTTTTTTTCTGCCAGATCTGCTCAAAACGGGTTTGTTACAGGCAGGGTTTGTTCCAATGAACTTCGGCTGCAGTGCAAACTGAAGTAGGATGCCTTGAAAGGCTGGGGGTGATATTTTGGTCATGGCAATGGTGCTTTTGACTCAAGTCAGAGAAGGAGGAGCAATGACACCCTGTCAATGTCACTGTAAGGCTCTGATGGTAACTGCACACACTCGCTCAATATACAGGCAACCACTGTGGCAACAATAAATGCTTCACCTTGCCATGCATGAGAAGTCGAATGGTAAGCGTGACATTGAGACCTCCTTCAGTCGCTTTTGCGTCCTTCGTGTTCATCCTGGCCTTGTATCTTCAATACTTGAAAGCAGCTTCGTTTTTCTGGGGTTTTTTTCTATTCACTTAAATGAACCTACAAAGAAAGAGAGAGAAAAAGTACCATTGAGTGGCCAAAGCTACTCTGAACTGAGAATATCATGTTGTACAAAGCAATTAACATTCCTTCTTTTGATTTTCTAGACTACAGTTTAGTGCTGAAAAGGCTCCTTTGATTATTATCCTTGTCCAACCAATTCTTTAGCCCTTCACAATTACAAGATAAACTGTCTTCGAAACTTTAAAAGTTCTCTTAACTTCCTGTGCTTGGAAGCTGAAAGTACAGAGCACAACAAAGTGAAATACAATGTTTTCTTCACAGCACTTTCTCTCTGTTAACCTTTGCTGTGTGTATATGCAGTGTACATATATAACCATTTTTTACATGTGCCTGGTGCTGTTTTCATTTTCCTCCCTGTTACTACCTCTTTTGCCTTTTGGTTTTACAGAAGAGATATTTTTGTTTTCTCTCCAGCTAGAGAGAAATTAAATCTGAGCCTAAACACCAATCCCTGCCAGCAACAGCAGATGACACATTATCAAAGACATCTGAGTTACCACGAGCCACTTGCTGCTGTAAATCTGGGCACTGTCTGACTTTGGTTTTGTCTACCACGCCCAGAGGTGGCTCATCAGTCCCTCAAAGGCCAAAGCTGAGCTCCAGCCCTAAGTAAAAAGAAGATTCTTCTTAATTCCTGATGACAAATTGCAGATTTTTCAGTCATTTACAAAGCCATAAATATCCTAAAATGCTAATGAAAGCTGCAAGGGATGGCTCTGAAGGGATAAACAAGATGCATTACGAGTTTATTAATGCAAGGACATTTATCAGTACAAAAAAAAAAGGGGGGGGGGCAGAAAGGAATATTACCAAGGGCAGGAAAAATCCACAGTAGAAAAAGCTTAAAGACTTCTTATTTGGTTCTGTTCTTTTCAGGGGTATCTTACAGAGCATAAAACCCCTAAGCAGACATCACGCCTCTCAGTAACCATTCCTTATTAACGAGAACTCTTAGTTTTGCGTCTTGGAGCTTCCCAAAAATTTGGCTAGCTTGAGTATTGACTGAGCACCTCTAAGGACAAGCATTTTGTGGTTCAGAGAGCACAGCAGTGTCTGTCTCATTGGGGTTACAGGTTATTGTCCCCTTATGGAGACTTCTCAGGTATGGGACCAAACCAATGGAGAGACATACCAGATCATTCCCTTCATAATGCCAACAGTAATATCATGTAGACTGTTTCATCAACTGATTAAGCTTCATCTTAAGAGCCATTATGCATTGACAAACTGGGCCAAAGTAAAGCCCATCCGAGTTGAGCACATTATGTGTGAGGGAAGTCAGCAGCAATGCTTAAAGAAAGAGCATAAGAAACACATATGGAGTCATCCCTGACTGACTTGCTGAGCTGCCAGCAATAAGTGATTCAGGGTCTTCCGGGAGACTGCATCCAAACCAGCATTTTCAATAGCTGTTGTTGGACCACTCCTCCATGAATTTGTCTAATCCCTTCTTGAATCCACAGATTTGGTCTCCAAAAGTTCTGTTCTCACAGGCTAATAGTGTGGGAAGAAGCGCTTCACTTTATCTGGCTTATATCTGCTGACTGTCATTTCCCCTTGTAACACATTTTGTCCTCTGTGTATTATACGAAGACCATCCCAAAAAGTCACTCCTCTGGTAGCTGATGCTCCTAGTTTCAGCCTGAACCTGAGCGTGGCCAAGCCATTCCTGGTGGCTTTACCGCTGAGAAATACACTGGAAGATGCAGAGTTTTTTCTCAAGTCTCTGAAGGACTACTGAGGACCCCAGAGAGCTGCTGTGCCTTCAGCAGCCAAGTGTGCTTGAGGAGAGATGAAAGAGAGAGAAAGAACAACTTTAATTCCCCTTCCTTAAAGTAAATTCATTAGATGCTACCACAAAGCAGCTCCTGCCTACCCGGTTCATTGCCAGGGTCCATTTTCCTTAACCCAGCATGGACTCGTATTTCATACCTTATAGTCTACCACCCAGACCACAGCCACTGAAATAAATCCCAATTATTCCACATTTATAGGCTTATCACTTCTATCATGTATCACCTATCCAGATGGAGAAAGGCAAACGAAAATCAAGGTGCCTGGGTGAGAAGGCAGAAAACAGAAGCAGCCGCCTGCCATGCCTCTGATGCACCATGTGTGCAAGAGGGTGAATAGAAAATGTCCCAAAGCAGCTGGTAGGAAATGACAGAGAAAGGTATTGGACTCTATTCTGCTTCTTTAAGGTTAAACCAGGACTCATATTAAAATATGCAAGTGGGTTATGACAACAGTCCCTTCTGACACGTGCAGAAAGAGGAGTAGAGGACGCAGCTGTGGTTGCTCCCAGACTATGGAAGAGAATGGTCCTATGGTGCACGCCTACCGCTTGCTGAGAGAAATGCTCCGGCTCTTACAGCCCAAGCATCTTCTACTCATCTCTATCAAATAAAACAACCAATGAACCCAAAAGCCAACCAACCAACCAAAAAAAGAAAACGAACAAACAAACAAAACCAAAAAACCAACCAAACAAAACCAGCACCCCCAAAAAGAAACCCCAAAACAACAAAACAAAACAACAACAACAAAACAAACACAAAAAAAAACAAACAACAAAAAAACCCAAACCAAACCAAACCCAAAATGCCAAACAGGAGCACTCTGGTGCATGAACAGTAGAATAGATCTTGGCATTCTGGACTTTATGGGAGCATACTGGCTATTTGAGATCTCCAGAATGCTTAGAGTATGCTTGGAAAATTTCACATAATGGATATGCTTCAAGTAGAAGCAAGGTGTTTAAGACTCACTGTGGACCAAAATTTAGTGATGAAGGTACAGCTGTGTTTCTAATGAAAAGTAGTCCCATGTGAGTAAAATAATCCCAGACTAGATACATGTTTACAGTTGCTATGGCCTTTACTGCTGTAGTGCTACAGCAGTATGCTCACTTTGGAAAAGACTTTTGGAGGAAAGCCTTTACCCAGACAACAAACCAATCCCCACCCAATTCTGATCTTTTCCAGGTAAAACCTGAAAATATCTGTATCTTTAGGTAATGCCTTTTCCATTCTTTTTAAAACAGGTTAAAAATTAATTTCTACCACAGATACTGTTGAAAATGTCACTGCCATCTAATTTTTTGAAGGATTTTCTCTTTGTCCCTCCTCCCAACAAGCTCAAACCCTGCACCCAGTACTGAAAAGCAGAATGGATGCCTGGGGGAGGGCTGAGAGCCTGTGTACCTGCAAGGAGCTCAGCAGCTGTGTGAGATACAAAAGGAATGAATTCAAAAAGGCAACCTCAAATGATAAAGAGAAGTATGTGAAACCAATACATATACCATGAAGACAGAAGAGTCTTTATTATGCCAAAAAAACTTCAGCTAAACAAACCCAAATAAAAATGAACGGGGAAATTATAGCGACATTCAGCAGAAATCATGCCTAATTTACATAAGGACACTTAAACTCAGTCACCTACTTCCAATGTATCTGTAGGTTTTAAAAAAGAAAACTTCGATAAGGGAAACATAAGAGCATCCAGTATCTGACACTAAATCTGTCATTTCCGTAATAAATGGAATCATCCCAAAGGAAGGGTAGCTAAGGAGATGATCAAGCCATAGAGATGGGGGCAAGAAAAGACAGGGGCTGAACAAGGAGACCAAGACATGAACAGAGAACATGAACAAAGAGAATTATCATGAGTTATAAAGTTATTACGAGTTAGGAAGTTGGACAGTAATACACTGATGAAAAAATAGTTCAGAGTTCAGTTTATGCAGCAAGAACTCTTAGAAAAAAGAAGCGTTATTACCAGAAAAAAAGAAAAAAAAAAGGATAGTAAGAGTGATCAAAAAAGAATGGAGAAAACTGAAACACAGGAAACCATGAAAAGGCTGTAGCTAAGTCCTCTTGATCAGAAGCCTCCAGGTGCAGGGAGAACTCCTGGGAACTGGAAGAAGCACATTGCTGGGGATGATGATGAGAAAAAAGGACCCTTGCTTTCAGCAGATCAGAGTTCTTCAGGGACAGATTTATGTTACTCACATGATTTTAGTCTTTTACTTAAGCTGGAGGAAATATAGGAAAGGAGGAATAGACTGAAAGGAGCATTAGAGTAATATGTATGACTATGGGACAAGAATTAATGACATTATCAATAGAAATCAATACACTCAGCCATATATGTAAGGTTTAAAATTAAAAATCATGTTTCTGCCACAGAAAGGTTCATGCTATCAAATGAGGGAATAACTACTTTGCTTTCAAGCTTGTTAATAAGCTAGCAGTTATTATCTACGGCTTTTCACTTGCAAGTAACATCTCTGGATATTAAAGGGCTAAACAGTGCAATTATACAGAAAAAAAACACTGGCAGAAGTTAGCTCCCCCACCCCAATCTAAAGTGAAATCAAAGCAAAACGAGATATGGTTGTATTATTTTGTTTCAAGGAACTTCTTTTCAGCAACGGTGAAAAGTGGTAACAATCACCAGCTATTTACAGTCTCAGCTGAAGCAAAAGACAACTAGACTTTTGCTAAACATATGCTTCTTCAGTTTCTGTGTCAACTGAAGGATGAAGACATCTACTGTTATTGACCCATACTGTTGTGAGGTTACTTCAGCTCTCTGAGAGCTCCGTTGTGAGGGACTCTGTGGGAAGCTTCCATGGAGGATAAAGGAGCTGGTGAGTTCTGGGAGATTTTCAAGAACACTCTCCTGGAAGCACAAAACTAGTTTATCATTCCCCCCGCCCTTCAAGGTAAGAGAAGCAGACTGAGCAAGAGACCAGCTTGGACTATCTGCGAGCTGGATGCCCATGATAACAGTAATAACAACGTCAACTCTTCAAAGGACTTTTTTCTCATTAATAACAATGCGAGAAAGCAGAAAAAAAAAAAAAGAGTGCTTTGAAACAGTCCAGTTTCATACAGAAGCCTCACCAGGAGAATATGATTAACAAACAATAGCTAAGGAAGTGAGCACAGTATTAAACTTTCTACTTTACCAGTTCCATCTCCCAAATTACTATAAAGGACTGTACACACAGAAATGAGATTATACGTTTGATTCACAACCTTATCACTTAAATCCCAAATTAGATTCAATGTTAATCTCTAACTCTTTAATTACATGAACAAGATCTGAAGAACCTGGCCTCATTAAATCGTCATATCATGGCCCATTTCAAGTAAGTTGATAGCTGGGATGGATCAAAAAATCCAGCAATGAGAAAATTAATTCTTTGTATTAGAAAAACAAAGTATGTTTGTATGTGTGAGGTGGTAAAATAGGTGTTCACTAAAAAGATAAGATGAGGGAATAGCTCAAAACCAAGATTTAAACACTAAAGAGAACAAATTTCAAGAAACTCAAAAATCACATGCTCAAAGAGATCTAAAATACAATAAACTGATAGGAAAGTAAGCTGAACTTGGACCACAGAAATAAAATATCAATTCTACAAGAAAAGTGGTAAAATATTAGCTCAAAGTCAACTGGAATTAAACAGCAGCACATGATTGCACCAGTTAACAGCTATCAACTACACACAGTTACACACCTTAGTAGCTCCATGCTTCTTTTACTAATTATTGTAAAAACCTCTATCTCTGATATGCTCAGCTCTGTAGTTACTACAGATACCTGGAAGTAGCAGGCTTGCCAAAGATGTAAACCAATGAGGAAATAACAGATTGAAAAAATAGCAGAACAACTTTTAAAGGCAATAGTAAGTATAAAACCTGGCAAGACTCCAGGAATCCTGCCTTTTGAATGCAGTTGTATGAAATATGTATAGCAGCACTAGTTTTTCCTTGAGGGATACGTTATTTCATCAGAGGCAGATCGTATCTATAGAAGAAGCTGCCTTTGTGTTCTCCCTAAAATGAGAAATGCCCCTACAGCATATAACTAATGTCTCATTTGCTGAAGATCACTTGATGTCAAATTATCTTTGACGAGAACAGCAAAAGATCAGAGACTTATGTTTTCCATTCTCAGCTGATGGGTGTTTAGCTGCTGAACTTGAGGTATATGAATTCTATTCTTTAAATGGATCACTCTCACTCATACTCTTGCTCTTATGCTTCAACCAATGGCACTGGTTGTTCCCTTTTTGATTTATTAAAGGAAATGAACAGCAACATATTTATTGACTCTTCTACTTATAACATTTTCTATAAAGCCTTTTGAGTAAACAATATGGCATGGTGAATTTATTACAGGAAGAACTCACAGAAGCATAATAAAGACTATTACCTCATTATTCACAAAAATATTCAGTGATGAATTACTTACCAAATACAAATTAATGTTAAAATACTGTGCTGTTTGTGAATAAACAGCTACACACTTTGACAAAATACAGGAAGTTATTCCCTTCAGAAAACATCACATGTCGAACAGGTAATGAATGCTATCAAATACCTGGAAATCAAGCCTCAAGAAATCCAGAAAATTTTTACAATGGACTTCAGTAAATGCCAAACAGATCTGTGATCCTGAGGGAAGTAATAATCTCCAGGCTATGGAAAACACAGTGATTCTTTTGCCAATGATATCTTCCATCTTTCTACATCTTTCTTTTTTTTTTTTTCTTCCCCTTTCTGTAATTATTCCAGAAAGAATTACCTTGGCAGGAATGCAGAGAGCATCTTTACAGCTTACCATAAACTAAAAAAAAGAGAAACCTGTGCACGTCAATACTTCATACAGATCCACTAGCGAACTAGCTCTTCTGCACATGTGAAAACACCAGGCAGCTAAAAGACAGGAGATGCTATGTTAGACTAATGAAACACAAACCCCTCCACAAGCAAGAAAATTGCAGCAGCCCACCATAAATTATTCTGTACAAATATTCTCTGGGAGTATTCAACAATGAGCTCAGGATGGACCAGAAGGTGTTTTCCTTCCTTTCCTAACAGCACGCAATATAATTAACTATAAGCTTTATCATGGACCAGTCTGCAAGATCAGGGAAGACAATATACACATATGGTAGCTATTTACCAAAGAATAATTTCTAATCACAGCTTTGAGCACAAAATCAGCTTTACCTGCTGCTTTACGCTGTGGCTTCAAATCCCTCAAGTTAAGCATTTCTCAAATCTTTTTTTTCATGTTGCTCAAGTACTGAATAAAAATTTTGCTTGACTTGCTTATGTTCAACTAAGAAATGCACACTCCAACTAACTTGAATTAATCATTCCATACAGTCTGAGATAATAAATCTAGTAATGTACATATAAGTCGCAATGAAGGTGGGTTAAAAACGGAACAGATTCCGAACAGCAGAAAAGTGGTCTCTCCAGCAGAGAAGCTTACAAGGATGCCCCATCATACGAGAACAGATTTTCAGTCCATACCTGTTCCTGAAAAACCCCTATATTTTGAGGACTTAAACACTGTGAATGTGTGTTGCATTTGTTAAATGACATCTGTCCCCTTAAGTCATATACGTGACTTTGACATTTCATCAATTAAATATTTTTGATTCAGAATAATGTTTCAACTGTAAATTTACCTTAGTTTAAAGCAAACAAAACAACTAAAAACGTTCCGGGGCATTCAGACTTTGCTTGTTGATTTAAAAAGAAATGCACTTGCACCAAACAAAAGTCAAGCCTAAACAGATGTTCTTTCTTCCATTTTAAAAATCTGAATAGAGAAATCTTCCACATTGTCTATTTGCAAGATACTTTAAATGAGAAAGATTTATATACATATATAAAAAGATATCTTTTAAAATACTGTATGCATATACACATAGAATATGGTTAAATGTTGGAAAGTAAGCAAGATACATTTTTTTTACACGGCCAATGTGGACAAATGTTGAAAGATTGCTGGAGCATAATATAATAAGCAAATACTAACAATAGCATCATTTTTAAATGACATTTTTATCACTCGCAAAACCAGTCTCACAGATGTAAAGGAGGATTATACTTTTCTTTGACAGTTCCTTTCTTTGACAGTACAAGAGTACAGATAGCTTGTTATTGATCAAAGGAAAAGAAAGCCCACACCCAATAGAATAGTCCAAGAAAGATGGGAGCTTCTGTAATGGAAAACATTAACCCATGAAAGTATGTTCCCACTGGCACAAAATAAACAGATATTTAGCTATATTTCTATTTTTATGATTCCATCAATGTTGAAATGACATCTGCCTTAGAATATGTATTTTTCCAACTCATTTATAAATGAAATGTTTTGCACACGTATCCATTTCAATAAACGTGAGTCAGCTGTTTCACTCAATCCAGTATAAAATACGGCTGCTGGTTAGGGGAAAGAGGCTAATAGCAATAATACATTTCAACTTATTAAAAAGAAAATATTACATATTGATATAATTGAATCGCTGACACAAACAAGGAAAAATATCACTTTTGCAATCATGTTAATTACGTTATTTACAAGGCTGTGATTTGAAAATCCATTCAAGTTCCTTAGATGAATAAAATAAATACTCAATAAAAAGCTAAACAAACAAAACACCAGGAAGTTCATCTAGCACCTAAGGGAGGTAAGAAAATGAGCTCCCGTCCTTCTGTCACAAGGGGTTTAGTACCAGCATCTGGAATCTGAGTCACAGGCTTCCTTCTGGGACACCACACTCATGCTCACTTGAGGTAAGGACAGATTGGGAATTATCTGAGAAAAAGAAACCGGTCCAACAGAAGCACAGCTGTAACAACTGCAAATACGATGAGTACTGTAAAGACTTCCCATCATTCACAACAATAAAAGGGAAAACCAAAAGCAGCACTACAATGTCCTGCAAGGTCACTGAATTGCTGCCTTCAAAAGCCATGCTCACAAGATGAATATTTAAGTTCCCAACCACTGGTGGTTAGCGAAACATATAGCATTATGAGAATTTCACTGTGAAACTCGGGAGTGCAGTGGGTAAAAACCTCAGTAAGCTCCTAGAGCTTCATTTGAAACTAGATTTAACAAAAAATCACAACCACCAGCCTACAATAAATGAATCTTTTATGGGCAGTCAATACAGAGAGCCAAACACATGCCAAGATTTAAGCCACTTAAATCAATATTTTTGTCACTGACTTAAACCAAGAGAATCTTTAAAACTCAAAAGCAAGTCTAATTGATGAAGTATTCAAAAGCAAAGAAAAAAATCAAAAGTTTATTTATTAATGATTTCAAAGTGCCAGCTGTGAAGTGAATCATTGTACCTTGCTCTAGCACTAGGAAAAAAACCCCAGCACTAAGGCAATCCATTGGTGACTTCTGTGCAACCTGTACAAAGAAAAGAGCCTACTTTTTGCAAAAAAACCTCGCTTGCTTCACAAAGTTACTCATCTGAAACAGATCTTCATGAAGCATCTGTCCTTTTGTCTGTCCTTCAGTCCCTTTCTTTTCAAATACACGCATATTGTATTGCTGAGGGAATGGTTTGACGTGATGATCTGAAAGGTCTTTTCCAACCCAGCTGATTCTATGATTCCATGATTGATTCTACATATATCTCTATACATATATCCCTACATATACAGACATATCCCTACATCTGTGATATGTACAGTATATATATACACTATTCTGTATATATATCTACTATATATATGTAGAGTGCTATGTATGTATATATGTAGGTGTATATACCAGTATATACCAGTTTCAACATTTTGAAGAGATACAGAAATGCCTGATGTTTCAAGTTCACACAAGTTCCATGGAGTCACAGCCTAACTGGAGGTTGGCTGGGTGGTGGTTCCACCTCAGGAAAAGCTTTGGTCCAAAACCAGCAGCGAACCAATACAATCCCCCCCAGAAGCCTGAATGTTTGGAGGAACTCCCCACAAAACGTGCTTTAAGCAGACATAGGATATACATCTGTTGTTGTTTTTTTGTTTTGTTTTTTTTTTCTTTCCAGTCATTCTAAGTAGCTTTGCTGCTAATACACAGTTTCATGGACGTAACTGTATGTGAAATTTGGTCCTACGTTATTTCTGAAAACAAGGCAGGACCTGTGTTAACGCAAAGGATCTGATGCTGCCCTTATATTCCCACCTTTGGTTTGGGTCCATTTGCTTATTTAAAGGGAAAAAGAAAAAAAAGTAGAGATTCAAGAGAAGGGAATTGCTGACTTCTTGCAGAGACTCCAGAGACATACTGAGGAAATGCGTTACTATAAAATGATAATATAAAAAAGCATTATTGAAGTTTTGGTAGTATCTACATCAATAACTAAAAGAGGGCATTAGCAGAACATTAGTGACAATCAAATGGTAGGACTGTGGACATTATAAAGGAGAAAAGCTCAAATATGAGATTGAAGATAGCAACCTGAAAAGAAACACAGTGGAAAAAAGTATGGCATTGCATTTACAATACAAGTAAAAACAAGTAATATATTTACATTACAATACATTACCATATATTTACAATACAAATGTGACAACTAGGGAAAACCAATTCATAGTACTATGTCAAATCCTGAAGACACCGATGATACAAAAGACCTGGGGATGACATAAGGCTGCAAATTAGAAGTTGAAAACTTCTTTGGAGCAGAAAAACAGGCAACCATGTTCACATAACCATAGCCTGTTATATATCTGGATCTGGACACTCCATTACTACAGGGAAAAAATAAAAAAGAAAAAGCAGGAGTTCATTGAGAAGAAAGCAGGAAAACTATTAACAGAAAATCAGACAGCGATGGAGGTGGATCTGAGCCAGCGACAGACGAGGCAGTATTTGAAAAGGCTACAACATTAGAGTGAACCAGAGAAGAGAACTAGGATGCTGCAAGTGTGGCTGGCTGATGCAAGGATGAGGTTACTACCCAAAAAGAAAGAAATTAAAGCTAAATTTTTCTCCCTAAAACCTGTTTGGGGTATCTCTTAGACTGAATGACATTCTCCAGAAGAGACAGTGTCTCTGTCGTTTCCATGTAGAATGGCTGCTTAAAGCTTCCTGAAGCCTTATAACTATTACACTGCAATCAGAAGAGTCACTCAACACTGGGAAATCTGGCTCAGGCCTTCCTTAAACAGAACTTAGACAGAGTGCCTATTTTATAGGAAATTCCACCTTGCAAAGATTGTTTTCATTCCAGATTGAACCAAAGCATCAAATTTTGAAACGATTTAGTGTGTGTGCACGAGTATGTGTCTGTGTATGTTTTAGTACGTTTTCCTACATACTTATTTTTCAACAGCTAAATTTTTATACAGGCTTGAATGTGATGATTTTTATATTCTGTTATGCATAATATTTCTCAAAGTGAAAATAATCTCTTTGCAACAGAGAACCAAAATGACACAATTCTACAATTTTGTGAAGGCAGTATGGACTGCCATTATCAAAGTCTTCCATTTAATTTTTTTATCAGGAAATCAACACATTCCCACAGACCATGTATATACTGAGAACTGGAAACAAAGTATAGAAAAATTTCTATCTGCTATTCTATAGAGGCATTTTGTAATGGAAACGAAACAGACAGATGAACTACTGAGATCTTTTTAATGTCCGGTTTCCAAGACTTTGTGAGTTTTCTGTGTCATTTAAATTTTTACAAGTGCCCTGGCATTATTTTTATTAAAGTCAGGGCGAAGAGGGAGGCTTTGGAGACTTCTTTTTTTTACTATTATTTAGTCAATTAGAAAGTTAAGTTGGTAAGAGAAAAAGGAGGTCACACAGTATTCAAAAAGATAAAATACTTGTTTTCTTTTTTCCCCTCTAGTGCTCTGCATTGAAATCTGAAAAGCCTTGTTTCAGATTCTGCACTTTGCTATTGCACACGTAATAATAGGACACACTAGCCTTTGATACAATTCTCTTCGGGGAACAAAAGCTTCCTTTGGCACAACTACAGCCACTGCTTGTTGTAGGTTACACATGTCTTTCCAGTCAAGCATGATTAATAACTGTTAAAAAAAAAATGCTCATGACCCATGGCAAGTATTCTTTCAACTATAATACCAGCATTATGGGCTCTGAATCTCAGTAATTTTAAAATGTGCTTCTACAATGGAACTATAATTTAATTACTTTTTCTGCAGCCTGTTCCATTTTGCTTCATCACTTTGATTGCACCATGCGCTTGGCAGCTTATGGAAGACTGCATTTGCCTCCAGGATTATTTCAGTGGGCTCTTTCGACATCTGTTTCTGAAAATGACTTTATTTGCAGTGGCATAAAGAATAATCAGAGACTTGTTTAATCCAGATAAATTGGAGACGAGAAACACACAGAGTTGGAGGTAGGGAAGAGGGGAAAAAGAGAAAGCAAATCTATGCTGCATGCTGCAGAAGACATCAAAATAATCTGACCTGTTTCTGCACTTCTGAAAATGCTGTTATCTGATGGATGGTATGATACATGAAAAGATGAGTCACTAAGTCAGCTCCTTTTAATGTTAGGGTGGAGCTGACGGATAAAATACACAAGACATTCTAGCTAAGCTTCATGCTGTGCTTGATGACTTTAACATAATTTTCATTACCTACATTTGCAACCTCATCCTCTGAGACTTACAAAGCAGTCTGAAATGATCTGCAGTTGACAGAAGTCCCTATAATAAATGAGCTAAACCCAGGCTCCAGCATGACCTGACACCCTTCCAAATGTGGCTACAGCCAGCACCTGTTGCAGCATGCCATAGCCCAGTACACAGTTTAGCAGCCACCCTGCTGGATAACTTCCCACATATTAGCAGGTGAGGACTGGGTCACCTGTGTATCAGATGAGCAAGCGCAAGGCATCTACCACATGCCTGTGCCTGTAGCAGCTTGTATTCAACACAATGGAAATCACCATTAGCAACTGCTGTCTATTTTTATATTACAGGTGGGTTTGTTAACCCACAAACCATCACAAGCACTTAAAGAAGTGCTCTCTACCAGATCACAGGTGTTGATCAGCTTTTGTTTTGTTCTTTATTCTTTTTATTTTTTTTGCAGTGGGCAAACAGGTATTTGCCAATATACCAACCACTGCCTCAACGAAGTGCTGCACAAAGGCACCTCCAGCAAGAGAAGAATAATGACTGAACAAGACACACAGTATGGCTTTAGGGACCACGACTGCTAAAATTCAAGGCACCAGTGTGGGCAGACCATAACGATAACAAGCCAAACAATCCCCAACATGCTCTCACTTTTGAGAGTTTAAAATCTTGCCTGTCTTGTTGTTCCTTTCCTTTGGGGATTTTTTTCTGTGTTATTTGCTGGTCTTCTGGGCTCTGTTGCTGTAGCAAGCACATCAGGAACAGTCACACCAAACAGATTATCCAGATGGTTTGGACACATGTATTTTGCTAGAAGTTACTTAAAGACAAACCAAAAGGAGACCATAGAGTTCTCAAAAAATAATGAAAAAAAATAAAAAAAAATCACTGTCCCCAAAAATAGGTGTCCTGCAAGCATACAATAGCTGGACCTAAACAACTTGGCAATATCCTAATTCCCATAGTTGTGTAGCCCTAATTAGCTGTCATGAGCTCTCCTTTCATGGGCTTTCCTTTCCCATGTGGCTGGCCTGATTCTTGCCCCAGTCAAATGCAGTCCCATTCTGGGAATTCATCCATGCAGGGTATCTAAGTCCCTGCACCCCAAAAGATGTGATCTTAAGAGGTCCCATGCACTATGCTGCTGTCTCCATGGGAAGGTCACAAAAAGTAAAGGCATTTCCTCACCTTTCCTCAGCAAAATCCAGCAGGTGAGCTGAGGGCACTGAAAACCTCAAAGCTGCCACATTGCTTATCTACCTACAGGCAATAGGAGAAGCAAAACTCCTCTGCCAACTTGCGTGCCTAGTAACTTGGCAAGCTTGACAGACTGTATTTGGAAGCCTGTTTTCTTAAACGACATAATCCCCAAGGCAAACACCTCCAACTCTTAGAAGGAAACACAGAGCAAAACAAAAATACACAGCTGACAAAAAGGAAAAGAGTCATCAGTGCAGAGTATTTTGCTGAAGAACCTTCTGAAACCCGGGAGAACAAGGTTCTCTCCTTTCTATCTCCCTAGTGTCTGAAGAAGAGGTGAAGATTCAATAGATGATATCACCTATTTGCAGAAGGTTTCTACTTGGGTAAAACAGGCGGGGAGGCTGTCCTGAAGAGAAAGAGGGTCCAGTGGCAGGGCATGCCTGTAAAAATCCTATTAACGGAAATTATTAACAATTATTTTCCTTTTTTTTTTCTTTCCTTTTTTTTTTTTTAATTTAGATGATCACTTCCTCCCCTCATTTTCCACCTCACAAGAATGGGCTATAACACAGCAGTTGTGCAAGACCAACAGCCATGCAAAAGAACTATTCATTGCTTTTCTAGAGCTTCAGAACAACTGTACACAGCATAAGACCTGCAGAGGGTTATTAGAATTTGATGAGGCTTTGTCATCTTGCCACTATTACCAAAGAACAAAAGCCATCATGCTTAATTAGAAATTCTCCCTAAAGAATTTAGAAGGATTTACTGCTCAATAGTCAAGGGGAAAGTAAGTTTGGCTCAGAAGTACCAGCTAGTGACCATTACTGGACAATGAGTAGATGTCTGTGCTGTACTGCTGGTCAGATGTGGCTCAGTAGCACCTCTGTCATAGAATGGTTAGGGTTGGAAAGGACCTTGAGATCAGAATGTTTCATAGGAAGTGTCATAAAAGACAGGGTAAGTGTTTGAACATACAGATGTTTACCTGAGCTTAGTAACATGAAATTCAGATGAAGCTTTCAGAATGCTGGTAGCAACAGAAGAGACAGAAGACAACATAACTCCTTAAGCACTCATAATAAAAGCAGTCTGTGAGGTCTAGGTCAAGTCAGGACAGGGCAGCATGGGGTAAGTGGCTTAGTGACTCAGGGTATTTAGGAGAGCAACACTTGTAATCTTATTGCCTGTGCTGACGCCAGTTTGGATGCTGGTGCCAGCACCTGCTCAGATGCTCAGAGGCTGGGTTCAATGCTTTGGTAAGCAATTGAGCCAGTGTTGGATGGAGTCTCCTGCGCCAACAGGACATGGAGAGGGAAGGCTGAATGAGGAAAGAGTGGGAGCTCCACCCTGACTTATAGGTCCCTTAATCCAAGCATGTGGGTGATCCCAGAACCTGTGCAGTGGGTGCACAGCTGTAGTCAAACCACCATGCCACCAAATCTTCCTGCCATGAAAACAGGATGTTTGCAGTCATTCTATCTTAAAAAAAGATCGTAAGTGCAGGACAGTTATCCCCCAGCAGCCACTCACAGAGACTGTCTAAGACTGCCTGGGGTCAACTAGTTACACCCGAGGATGCGTCTGAAGAGGTAACCTGCTCAACAGTTACTCGTAGGTCAGCACGGAAAGAGGACCACCCTGTAGTGTACTAATTATTCTGTCTCCCTTTCCCATTGACATGCTCCATACAAATTAACCATTTTTCTCACAGCATTTAAGGATATCTACTTGTAAATTGTTTTCTGATGCTCCATTTCTCAACTATGTAATGGATTTTCATCTACAACTCATATATACATCCTTGAAGTGAAATCAATTCAGAGCAGCTGAAATGAAAATGGACCCTGTTTGTAACAGGAAGATCTCATTCCTGTCTGTAGCTATTCTCCACCTCAGTAGAGGAAGTGATAAGATACAGAAGGAAAATAATAAGCATGGGAGGCTTCACTGTACAATGCTTAATTAGCCGCTGTTCAACACGCGGAACACACAGCAGTGTGCACCTTCATGCCCACACACACACTTACATACAAATGGTAATGGTAACAATGGTAACAGGTTCATGTATTTTCTATAAACTGGGATATGACAAAAAAACATTGCCAAGAGGAGCTAGTCTGCATTCAAGATTTTTCCCAGACTGCAACAGGTCTGATCCTGTTTAATACTGAGTTCATGAGCAGGATCTTTTTCTTCCAGATCTAAGTCTACAATTGCTGCCATAAAGATGAAGCTCTGTCTTTGCAACAGTATCCAGTCAAGCTATCCACAGTCTTCCCAAGCTGTATGGTAACAGAAAATCAAGATAAACGAGAGATCAGCCATATAATACACATATATATAAATATATATGTATTTTCATTCTGATGGAGTCCTACACGCATAAAACTGCCTGCGTTAGCCCCAACGCTCCCTTGGCACTCAGAGATAATATTCTGATCACATAAAATGCGGCAGTAACCACTGTTTTATCACACAGTCGTTCTATACACAAACGTCACATTATGTATTGCTCTTGCCAATGCAAATGTCAGTTTGGATCGTTCACAGACTACAGACATGCCCCAGGTTACCCTGGGTCCCCTGTAGAGCTGAGGCATGAATTCTCAGCACCTCAGAATAAAAACCTTTGACGCAGTGATAGGCAAGGGTACATTGGTCCTGCTTCCTGGCACGAAGGAAACCCAAATAGAATGTTAAGTCTGTGCACTTCTGACCCCTAAAATGCAGCATCAAACAAAAGCAGGGCAGGATAACTTCTGTGGATATGTAAGATTAATGATCCAGCTTCTCTGATCTGTGAGCATAGGTGAACAGAGAGAGGAAGGTCACAGGAGGGGCTCTCCTGGGCACAAACTGGATCTTTAAGGAGGGAAGTCAGGCATCTAAAACCACAGAAAGGAGAACAGCAGAACGCTTAGTGGGTGACCTGCACAGATAACCACTCATTTACTGTTTCTACAGCAACCTGTTGATTATAAAAGGCTGCTGTTGGATGCCTGTAAAATAAGAGGGTGAAAAAGAAGGCATTTTAGGGAAAGGAAGTATCAGACATACATAGCGTGCTAAATGTTTCCCTCTGTTTCCTTTGACTTCCCTGAGCTCTAAATTGGAAAGGCGGTGAACCACTCTGAAGAACTTCCAGGGCTTTACCGATAATAGCTCTACTTCACAATTTCTCACCGTGATATATTTGGTTAATGGCCAAATTGAGGAAAAAAGAAGCAGCCAGCCTGAAAATGTTGAACCAAGTAATTTTGTAGTTTGTGTGTGTGTGTGTGTGTGTGTGTTAAAGTTTGAGAAACATAAATACTGCTGCCGTATTAGGACCTTGGAGAAGAATTACACAGGTAATTTGTCATTATGGCTAGCTGAATAAAAGCCTCCCAAACCTCCAACAAGACACCATTACCTTCCAGAGTATTGCTTCAAAGATGAAGTTTCAACAAAGTACATAAAGCCTAAGGCATGTTTTATATGAGGTGTGTATGCATTAATAGAGGGATATCCATGACGACAGCCCCAAGCCCTGGGCAAACTAGTAGTGCCTCTCCTCCTTCTGAGCCACGCTACCTACTTCCTTCCCACAAAGGTCTCTGCCAGCTAGTTCAAGAGACTCAAACCAAATAGTCTGAATTTCTGCTAACTACTTTGTTAAGAATTCTTAAATAAGAAACAGGTCTATTTCTGTTTCATAAACATTTGTCAGTAATCACCCATTCCCAGACATTTTTGCTATTAAAAAACAGTGGAAGCCAGCTCTCCTAAGAGTACAAATAACTGAGATAACCACAGTAGTGAAATGCTACTGTACTCTAACAGTGCTTGAGAAGACTAGCAAAAATAATAGCAAAACAACAGAAGAGTTGCAAGTATGAAATGCAAAGATGACAAATACTTCAGCAGCACCTTTCAGGTCATGCAAATACATAGCACAAAAATCATTCCCTTTGTATTCCACAAATCACAGGAGCTGATGCAGAGGAACAGTTACAGCTGCTTGCTCTCTTCCCCCCCCAACCACACATACAGTTACTGACTTCCTAACACTTTTGAAAATGACTGTTTTGCCATCCAGCTTTTGGAAACACATAATGCAAAACTCAGTGGGTCTTACCTCCTCCTTACTGATGGATTATTACAATCTGGCTTGACTTTACACGCAGACTGAATATACTAGAAGCTGCACTCTTTCATAAAATGGGAAACAGAGTTATTAGTTTTACCACCAAAGTCATCAGACCAGAGTTCCTTACCTTGTGGCCATGAAATTCCTTTCAAATGACATACTTAAAAAGAAATCAAGAATCCATGGAGGAGAGGATAAAATGACTCATATTTCAGCAAAACATAGACTTGCACCTCTGAGACATGTAGGTTTGGCAGGAAGCAAATATGTATGCAGCCTACTACAAAAGGCATCTTGTTGGTCTGCCCCACAAATGCGTAAGTTACTGACAGGCTACTTGAGAAACTTTCATGAAAACAGCTTTTTCATGGAAAACCGAGTTGTTCTGTTGTTGGGAGGTTTTCTTAATTTTAAATAAAGAATCTCATTTTTTGCACAAAGGACATTCTGAATTCCACTTTCCATCATTAATATGTTTGCAGCATGTATTAGAAAAACAATGGTTCTTCACAGACAGAAGTTTTTGCAGGATGAACTGACAGCTAGTAGATACAGGGAAGTTCAGGTTAAATACAAGGAAGAAGTTCTTTACTGTAAGGGTGGTGAGACACTGGAACAGGATGCCCAAATAAGCTGTGAATCATAGAATGCCCCATTCCTGGCAGTGTTCAAAGCCAGGTTTGACAGAGCCTTGGGCAACACAGTCTAGAGCGAGGTGTCCCTGCCCACGGCAGAGGGGTTGCAACTAGATGATCTTAAGGTCCTCACCAACCCTAACTATTCTGTGATTCTATGATTCTATATCAGATAGCTGCTAGAATACCAAAGTGTGAACCCAGTGGCCAGGCTCTCTCCCTTTCCCCCTTGCCAGATCTTGCCCAAAGCAGTTGTAGTATGATCTGTGAGAGAAAACTCCCTTCCCTCATCCCATTCTTCCTTGCTCAGATACAAATACACTTCTCTGGAGTGTGACCAGGAAGAAGGACTTCTGTCTCAAGGTGGAAGTGGGACACTCTGCTGTCCCCTGTCTGCCTACCCCACAGAGGAGCAGCTCAGCATGAGCAATGAAACAGAAGTACAGAGGAACAGCTGGAGTAAAAATGCTAGCAATGACAAAAAATAGGTGTGACAGCGCACACACACTACAGAAAATGGCAGAGTTACCCTGAAGTCCAGGTGAAAGTGTCCATGCCCAGTATATCCTATTGGGTAGGTGCCTCTGGTAGGTACAGCTAGAATATACGGATACCAAGTCCAAGCTCTCAGGCGCAGTTGAAGCCACCTGAATCCAACCATCTATGCCATTTCCTATGCTACAGCCACCTCCCAGCTCCTGCAGGAATTCTGGCTAAGCACAGCCCCACTATTTATACCCATACATGCTATGAATGAAACCTCCAGATTCACAAACTTACAGCTCTGCTCCCACTGTCAAAAACGGTGCTGCAGATTCTGCAGATGTTTAAGATAGTAACATCGCATGGACCACCTGGGGACTTACTTATCACAGAGCAAGGGGAAAAAACTGTCCCTACTCATTGCAGGTCAGTAATAATTGCAACAGGTAGACAGGGCAGGAGCAAATGGAAACAACATCTAGTTCTGACAACAGGCTTTCCAGTAAAGGCTAACTAAATCTATATTATAAGTTTCTGCCAGCATGAGCTATCAAAGGACAAGAAGATGTAATTTTTGGATGCTAAAGCTCTGCTGATAAAACATTCCAGGACAATATATGATCAAAAACTTGCACCTACCAGAAGTAGTTTATTGTGGTTGGAGATTGTGTACAAGCTATAACATGTTCATTTGCCAGTCCAAGCTGTAAACACACAATAGGTGCACTGGCGGTATGGTACTGTGGGTTGTCAAAGCCATGCTAGTATTTACATCACATGAGCACACCCTTCATTTCACTGAGACTGCTTAAGTAATGGAAGGTATACAGGATTGGGCTTTACCCTTGTGCTGGTAGCATTACCTTGAACTCTGCAAGGGGAACAGCCATTTACATCTTCAGTAGATTAAAAGCGTTGGCTTCATTTGAGTTTGCCTTTTGAACAAATTTGATTTGGAGGATTCTGTGTCCCTTTTGTTACTGGTATGTAAAAAACCAATCCAATTATTTTGGTACCCGTTCCTGCTTTAAGATGTTCTCTGACCGTACACTTTTTGTAATAAGAGTTCCTATTTATCATATACTGGCGCTGAAGAACATTAAATCCAAAATCTTGTGAAATGTGGCAGTTCAGTGGTCACTACGAATACTAGAGCTAGTTCAACCACAGCATGCTAACAACGTGATAAATACAATATTTTTATCCTGCAGGTAAATTGTCTGTAAACAAAGTAGAGTTTTTATAAGTGCATTTGACATTCTCCGGTGTACTGGGATTGATTTATCTGCTAAGGTTTTATCATGAACTGTTCACAGTGAATAATAAATTGACTGGACAACATATGGCATTTGATATTCAAGGACAGTTTCGAGTGCACCAAACTTGGTTTATTCCATCACAGGGCAATGTGGCTCAAATTATTATCACAAAATAATAGTACTCAATTTAATACAATCTAGTTTAAAAGTACCTTCAGAAGGTACCGATAGATCCACACAAAACCTGCTACTCATTTACCGGTTTGTTTAGAGGCTCTTAGTTCTGACTCTGGTTTCGTGCATAATGTAACTAGCTTTACTAAACACCAATAGCTTTTTAAATGTGTGCATGAAGCTGAAAAGATTGTCACGGACGTGGAATAAATAATTATTTCAAATTAATCAAACATTCTCCCTCTATCTAGATATGTACATGTTTAAGAACTGTAAGTGACCCTGAGCCAGTTCAGACTCAAGCTCCTGGTGCCACAGCAGGCAAGTCCACATGCACATTGCATATCCTTATCTCTAGTGCACATGCTATTACCTTCACATTCTTAGCAGCCCCCTGTGTAGCCTGATAGCTAATGAGGAATATTACACTGGAAGATGTTGAAACTGTTTTATTCCCATAAAATATTGGGGTAGTTGCAGATAATGGTACTCCTGACAATTCTCCTTTCTCTCACTTTCACTAGGAAACTCCCAAGAAGGTGCTGCCACATAAGAACAACGGCATTACACGTCCTCACCCTGAAAAAATGAAAGCTCTGAAAGAGTTACAGAAACGTCTTATGTGATGATAAATGCAGTTTAAGTAGTCTCCATCCTTTTTTCTTTGCATTTGCTTTTTCCTGCACTCCTTTATCCCCTCAATCATGCTAATGCAACTATAAACTGAACAAAACTGCACTGAAGTGATTTGACCTGAAAACCAAAGCAAACTAACAAAATAAATCCAAAATCTGAATCTGGTTTATAGAATAACCCTGCAAATAATCATCTGGTACAACACGGAAGTGGGTAACAACAGTGCAGGAATAATGAATTATAAATCTCTACTTTGCTGAATTGAGAAAATGTTTGTGTAACCATACCTGGCCATACAAAATAGGTAGTACTAAAGCAGCAGACATTACAACTTCTTCCCCTAGCATTTTTTCCCATTTTAAGTTGGTCAGGGTTCAAATTTCCTGCCATTTCTCATGGACCCCAAGACAATTTAGTATCTATCTCTAATTCTTTGCTGTTTCTAAGTCATGCAGTCTCAGCTCCAGGAAAGGACATGTTCATAGAGCTGAATTTCTCAGCAATGCACTCTGTAACTGCCTCTGTATTAGCAAAACAAGAGGAATGGTCATTTCTTGCTATTGCTGCCCTCCTCAGTGTTAGAGCTGCAGTGTTGGTAGTTAACCAAATTAGAAAAATGTGTCAAACTGGGAGGCTAAATTTTCTTCAACAATTTACACATCAAATCACAGGTGTGATCTTACTCTTTTGAAAAGAGCAGCACGCATTATTTTCCAGTCAGCTGTGACAACTAACTGCTCAATGCAGGTTGAAAAGTCAAAAAAAAAGAAAAGGTAGGTATTGCTCCTTCTTATATATTAATTATAACTTTTTAAGAAAATGAAAGCTTTGTTGCAAACACATTCTGATCACTGAATTAACATGTTCTTTCACATTTCTGAAATGCTTCGAGATCCCCAGAGAGAAGATAATGTGTAAGCCTTGCTGTTAAAATTACCACCTCGTCATCCTTAAAGAAACAGTATCCAAAATGCTTACAGTGAATTTTAAGGCAGCAGAAATGCAGATACTATTTCTTCATGAGAAGTATTTTTACACACGCACACACGCCCATTTTAGAAGAGTTCTCAGACCCAGATGTTATCAGGTGAAATTCAACAGCAGATGTCCTGTCAAAGGCATGCCAAGCAAGCTGAATTAATTATTGTGATCTGCCTGGCACTCCAATGTAAATGACTCAGTGTTATTAACTGAGTTCTCCCTATGTACCTGAAGTGGACTTAAACCCATTTTTGTCTTTCAGGAAGAACCACACAGATCTGATCAGAAGCTGCTGGAATAACTAAAGATACTTAAACTGAAGTGTGTGGCAAGGAACAACTAGTGTCAGCAGGTTTCTTGCCTTCCCTATCAAAGATCCAGGAATAGACTTTACCACCCCACTTCTATGCACATATCCTTGTATAACCATCTTGTTTTGACAAATTTACTAATATGACTTCTGGAAACAACTTGAAACTGAGACTTGAGCTGAGAATGTCAAACTCTGAAGTGGCACTTCTCCTTAACCGCACTCACAAGTAAAGGTATTTCCACTAAGCCCCAGCAGGCAGATCTAAGCTCAAAAATGGACCTTACCTTTTTTCTCATTCCCCCCCCCCCCCCATTAAAAATATAATTCACTATTATTGCTATTTTAATAATCTGCCTGATGGCCTCCTGCCAACACTATCTTTAGGCCAACTTGAATTTTTCTAAGTCTTCACACCTAGACAGACAAACCTGCATGACAAACCACTGAGAATGACCATTCCTCACCATTGGCTTGCACCCTCCAGAGCTGGGATGACAACATGCCCAAAGCTCAGTTTGTCCCACAGCTGCCCACACTGCTGGTGGGAACCTTGGGGAGCAGATCAGCCTTGCTTGCTCATAGCCAGCAGCCAAGAGTAAAGGATAAGTCTAGCTGGACTTCTCCCTTTCCACATTACTCTGTTCCTAATCCCCATGCCTTCCTTCTCCCTGTCACCCTGGGGCAGTGCTAGCAGTGAGATCTCCTGCCTCAAGTTCATCTCATTTAAACACAAGACCATTGTTTCCTTTCCTGAAGTCATACTCCATTACACAATTGTCAATTCCAGATGAAGTTCTCTGACAACATTCTCATTCATTACACCAAACTGATATATGCCTTGAACGCTGCTCATCTCATACCCAGAGGGAATGCTACTCCTCTGGAAAAATGGCTGCAATGGTGTCAGTCACCGCTGTAACACAATACATAGAATCATAGAATAGTTAGGGCTGGAAAGGACCTTAAGATCATCTAGTTCCAACCCCCCTGCCATTGGCAGGGCCACCTCCCACTAAACCATGCCACCCAAGCCTCTGTCCAACCTGGCCCTTGAACACCGCCAGTGATGGAGCATTCATATGTGTTATAAGGCTAAACAGAAGGCACGGAAGAAACCACACATCTGGCTTTTCCCAACTTCCAAGAGCTTGTTTCTGCCACTTTAAAGTTCTTTTCATCTTGTTTTTCAGGGCAATGCTACATACTCTGACAGTGGGGTTTGTGCTAGAGTGGAATAGGTATGAAAAGAGTCTCTGTCTTGAGGAATATGAGGAATATCCTTTCAAGCAGAAAAGATGTGTAAAGAAAAAAGCCTGAAACCCTTCAGCCTTGCAAAACTTCATGATCTTCACCTCTCGCCACTGGGAAAGTGAAACCTATAGGCATCACAGACCTGCACTACTACTAGTGGACATGCGGGTATTCCTTCAGAAGAAATAAGCAAAACACCACCTACGTCTATATTGTTATCAGTCTACAATGTGGCAGCATTTACAGCACAAATCCCCAGTGTCCAACCAACCTTCACTCATAAAAGCCTGGGTATTTTGTTTTATGAACGAACAACTTTGAGCCTCCTCTGAAAGGAGGCTATGCCTCAGCCAACTACTTTATTAAGCTTCATTGTTATAATCAGTATCACATCCACTTCTGTTCTGCTTCACAATTACTGTCACATAGCGCACAAGTCATCACACACCATGATTTTTTTTAATGACTCAGAGCTGTACTGCATGCAAGAGACCAACACCAAGCTAAAGCAGCACCTTTGGTTCTGTTCTCTCTCTTCCTGCAAGTCAGAGTCCTCTCTCTGCTATGCTCAGTCTGTTTCCAGAGCTAAAAAGTGCAATTTTAATATGCTGAGAATTTTAGACATGTCTACAAATTGTTGGAGTGCCTGAGCTTCTGAATATAAAGGGTCACTCTATGCTAAATTAAAAAGGACTGAATAATCATTTATTTTAAACAAAGCGTCTTTTGTTCCATGAAGTTGTTGCTATGCACATTGATGTGGGAATATAACTTGACCACAGGAAACAAGAAAGCTTTGTAGTTTGCAATTTTTCAGCTTACAAATGCAGTCCTGTTCACAGTGGTCACAAAGACATCACTTGATTTTTCACCAGTACTGGTAATGAAACAATCTTTTCTTGCTAATGTGTAGTGCTGCACAATTAAATACACAACTGTAATACAACAGACCTGTCTCTATGGGTTTGGGGGCCGGAAAGCCTGGGTTTTGAACAGTGTTTCACTGAATGGTACCAGTGATGGGCAATGGGTGATGGTTTACAGTCAGTCGAGCTGTGCCTCTTCATAGCCAACTCACACAGTGAGAGCCCCATCCCAGACCTGCTCCTGCTGCCCCCTGCGGCTTTTTGCTTCCCATTTTGGGTACACCATGACATTCTCCATAGCATAAGGCAAGGCTGCATCAGAGAAGCAATCCTCTCAGGGCAGATGTGTGCCAGGAGTGATAAATTTGCAGGCAGAGAAGACCGACCCAAACCCTGGAAGACACCACAGCCTCCCGGCTCCTGTGCTGCGCAGTTGTGAGCATGGATAGGCAGTGAAAGGAGCTCTCTGGCCTCAGACCAGAGCTGAGACAACACTGGGCATTTCAACAGCATGGGGTGTTTCCACTTGCAGATCCTGTAGGTTTAAGTGCTTGCTTGAACACGGGCCTTTAGCTCAGGAAAATGAGCTTATAAGAAGTGTACTTCATTTAAGAATAAACGAAATGGAACGATGGATATGTGAAATGACTTCGGGAATGGAGGCAAAAAACCCCCAAATATTTCTTGCTGTTGAGAGGATCTTCAGTAAGACACTTGAAGCCTGGGAACAATATTCTCTCTTCTTTGACTACAACAAACTGCATCTTCACTAATCCTAGCATCAGAGAAAATTAGCTATTTCTGCCCTTCTCCAGTTACAGCTGAATCACTCCTGGCTCTGCAGGCAGGGCTAGGATGGGAATTTGAGGCTGGAGAGGCAGGAAAACTTCTTCTACCGCCTTCCCAAAGAAACAGCTGTACTAAGAATCTGCTTTAAGACTGCCAGGATGTGAAGGTATTTTCTGCTGGAGCATGAGCATATATGATGTGAGGCATCAAGCAGCTTAGCAACTCAGGAAGAGAAAACAATGCAAATAATTTCACAAAGCAGCACATAAGGAGAGACTCTTTTTGCTACTTCATAATATCAATGATAATTCGGACAGAGCACTTTTCATCTATCACCAATTTAAAATTTGCTTGATTTTTGTCACACTAAGTTGTCATATGGTCTTACACTGAAAGCAACTGCATTCATCAGTTACCCTCATCTGACATGGGAAACTAAGATTATTGCATTTTACATGAAAGAAAATAGGATATCAGTTTAAATTTGGACTGGAATGGACTGCTTATCTGAAGGCCTTTTCTAATAAACTGAGTTTTGCTCTACTGGCATTGCTAATACTAATTTTCACTGAGTGTATGCATTTAGTGATGTTCCGTATCAGATGTCAGAACGCACCTCATTTGTTAACAACAGCTCTGCAAAACCATATAAACATGTCATCATGAAAACGAGACTACAGTGACAGTTTGTTGGTTCAGTGGCAAAATTGCATCCACTCTTTTTAACCCAAAGCACGCTTACAAGCACGTCATGGACATACTGTTATGTGAGCTTTCACGAACTGGTTTGCTTAGGCAGCAGGATTAATGCAGGACAAGAGAATGCTCTGTTGCCTTCACATGATACCTTTACCCTAGGGAGACTCTCTTTCCTTCTTATTTCCTCTGCAAAGAAAATCTAGCTGTCAAATGTCAGTATGAACTCAGACTAAAACACTGATAAGATTTCAGCAACGGAAAACTTGCCCTGTTCATTTCTGAGTTTTTCAGCAACTAGAAATAATCTCAGAAAGGCAGAAGAACCTACTTACAACATACGGAAGCTTGGATTAAAATCGACACTTCATGATCTTCTGCCCCGTACCCTAATGTACAGGGACTAGAATAATTTATAAAACCAAATTCTCAGGATGCAGAAAACCCCCACCAACAACAGAGATTGCCTGTTTTTTGGCTCCTCAGTTTGGTTCTGCTCTGTTAAGCCAGGATGAAATCACAGCAAACACTACACTAATTCTTCTGTTAATTAACAACCTGCTTTGCAACCACACTTTTCATTCCCACAAAAAGTGCTGCATTTTCACAAAGTATCACTTGTAGTAAGGCATTCAAACATGCTAATCAGCAGCTTTGCCTCCCCGGAAGATGTATGGGCTTACTCTGCATTAGATAAAGGTTTCTGAGTTTATTCCCTTTTATTAGTGTTATTATTTGAAAAAGAAAAATAGAAGTTGTTTAATTTTTGCAAGCTTGCTCAAATCCAGCTCAAAAACAGCTTAAATGGGTTAACGACAATGTCAAAGAAACACAGATAGGAGGGGGCTGGGAAGTAAAAATCTATAGACATCTGATTTTTTTTCCACATAGGCTACTCTGCATTGGCTACAATGGAAATGGGACAGAGAAGTTACTACAGACTGTGCAAAGCAGATATGATTGTAAAATTCAACATATGCAAATTGTGCAGTGTCGATTCCTATGAACACTGCATATTCTTTTTTTAATGATCTTCACTTGTATTGTTATTGAGTATTTCAGTCTTTTTCCCTCATGCTTTGTTTTTATCCAGTTGCTGGGTAGTAATAACAAAGATTGAAAAGTTTAGTCACAAGACAACAGGACCCAGAACTTGGTCACAGCAAATTCCCGTTTACTTCAAGCAATGATGTATATGAATAAAGAATCTGGGTCAAAAAAGCACAACAGAGGATGCTACCTGTCTTTGTATCCGAATAGCAGGCAGCTGGGAAATTGGCAAGCTTTAGCACAAAACCAGTAGGAAACTGCTTCAATGAGATGATTTATTTTAAGGGCTTTTTAAAAGTTCAGCCAAAGTAAGGAAAGTTGGTGTTTCCTGTTGAATTAATGCTTCAATTCCCAATAAGATCTAGGCATGTGAGGCTCCTATTTCTATTTTAGCAGTGAAATTTCATCTTGCTAGGAAGGACAGCACTGATTGTACTCCTAAACAAATCAGCTGGGGACTGGACCTGTGAGTCTGGGGAAAAAGCACTCTTCAGAACAGTTGTCCACTGCTAGCAGGGAAAGTGAGAGAAGAGATGCCTTTGAGAACACATTATTAGGAAGCTGCCTGGGAAGAGAAGCCCCAGGGATCTTGCTCTATTTTGAAAGCAGTTGCTATACTGATAACATATGATAATCTGTCTGGCAGATTCTAGGGTAATGTTATAACCATAATAAAACTGATGATGCAATTTTTGATCATGTGCAAGTGATGGGAGATTGTACAATATTAAGAAAAAGACAAAAACCAGGCCACTGCATGAAGACAGTATCTGGAGCACATGAGGAGTATGTTAGCGGGGCATGGAGAAATAAACACAATGGAACCAGAGAACCCCAGACAAATTTACAATGAGTCATAATTCTCCAAAACAACAAATCAACATAGATGACATATCCAGTCATCATCCAAACAATAATGGCAGTTTCTAAACCAAATCTCAAAAAGAATAATTTGTCCCTTGAAACTGAGCATGAGGATGAGCCTTTCTTGAACAAAAATTGCAACTAATAACTTTAAAGAAAAAATAACTACGTAATTCAGTATACAAACACATTTGACTGGATAAATGCTACTTGTTGAAGGTGTAGCCCTATTTGAAAATACTACGCTTCAAGAGCTGAAGGCTCTTCAGAAGTCCACACACACAAAACACATTTTGCATTGCTAATCTTCTAAATTGTATTTGTATATAAATTGGGTCAAAGCCAGCAGAATTTGTTTTTAAAAAATCCCTTTTCTGAAAATACACATGCAAATCACATTTACAAAGGCCTTCCTACCTCAGTCTCACTAGAGGTTGTTTTCAGTAGGACTAATAAAAGTCTAGAGTAAATTAATTTAGCTTACTGGTATCATTGCATAGGGAAGGGCAAGGCAGATTAGGCTCCAATCTACAATGCTAAAAATAGCCAGATACACTTGCTGTAGGAGTGTTAAAAATAGCACCTTATTTTAAAATAAAAGATTAAAAAAAAAAAAGTTCCTCTAAGACCATACTTCCTTGCAAAAGTCAAGTCCTGAAAACAAGAACTAAAAATCCAGGACTCGTCTTATAGAAACCCCTACCAGCTCTGTCATAAGAATAAATGGTAGCCACATCAATGGCAGTGGAAAGAGTAGATAAATTAAGTGTCGATAAGCATACCTTTATTTTAAAGAAATGCATAAGACTATTTTGTTGCAATGTAGACACTAAGTATTACAAAGCCAATCAGAGAAATGAAAAGTTGAGGTATATCCATCACTGTCATTAAGATGTACTGAAGATAAGACTGCCTTTTTGGTGTTCTTAGAATCATAGAACACTTTGGGTTGGAATAGACCTTAATGATCATCTAGTTCCAACCCCCCCTGCCATGGGCAGGGATACCTCCCACTAAACCATGCCACCCAAGCCTCTGTCCAACCTGGCCTTGAATACTGCCAGCGATGGAGCATTCACAACTTCCCTGGGCAACCCATTCCACTGCCTCACCACCCAAACAGTAAAGAATTTCTTCTTTATATTCAATCTAAACTTCCCCTGTTTAAGTTTTAACCAGTTACCCCTTACAAGTGTAATGGCGTTGTGATACAGTGTCTATATGTGAGCATTAGCCTCATGAACATCATGATGCTCAATAATAACACACTCTAACAAGCTGTTTTCTTCATTTAAAGATGAACTGCCAAGCAAAAAGACTACATTCCTACGGCTGCTTTAGGATGTATTAAGGAGCTCAATAGCATGACTGAGCATTTCTGCTTAAACATTGTATGCTAACGTCTTTTGTCTTGCTTTCTCTTTCAGCCCCTTCTTCAGGGAGCAGCTCTGAGCAATGAAGCACTGTGTTTTGTTACTGTTTGCTTCTTTTGAAATGAACAAGCTGTTTTATCTTTAGCTTTGAGAAGATTCTGAACTTGTACATTTTCAGAATCATGGTGTTTCCTTCACCTCCAAAAAAGGGACAAGAGGTTTCGGGAACTTGTAGGAAGCCTGAATGCCTGTCTGCTCCCACTCCCACATACCTCTGAGAAGCGTAAGCCCAGGCTGTGCAGTGAACAACCACCCTGCTTCACTTTAAGGCACTTGTGCTGCCAATCTGGGAAGAAGCAGGAAGGCCAGCAGCCAGCCGCCCTGCAAACTCTGGAGACGCCTTGTCCTGCTTCTACAAAGGGGTTGTACCAGGGGAAGTCACCTCAGATAGGGCACGTTGACAGCCCAGCATAAAGTGGGGCTCTGACCTGCTTGATATACTCCTGAAATTCCCTAAAACTTATTTGGATTATTTTGTTAATTTATGGTACTTAAGAATTTCATTCCTACTGCTTAATCTACAGCTAGAGGCAGACTGTTCCCAATGCATGATTAAACAGATACAAGAGCAGAAAGCAAAGAACAAGAACCTCTGATTTCCCTTAATAAATCATGCCCTGTTATCAGTCCTAGCAGTGATACAGGCACTTTATTAAATGGTTAAAATATTTGACAGAAATGACAGGGCCCAGCTTTCACAGAATCACAGAATGGTTTGGACTGGAAGGGACCTTACAGTTCATCCAGTTCCAACCCCCCTGCCACAGACAGGGACACCTTCCACTAGACCAGGTTGCTCAAAGCCCCGTCCAACCTGGCCTTGAGCACTGCCAGGGATGGGGCAGCCACAGCTTCTCTGGGCAACCTGTGCAGTGCCTCATCCCCAAGCAGACACCCCATAAAGAGCATCAGCTCCTTGCTTAGGCATGTCTTTGCTCAGATAAAGAAAACCTCCATATTAAGCTCTTCCCTGGCACACTCCAAAAAGCTTCATATTCTACACTTACACAGACTTCTAGCCCTGGCTGGGCTGAGTGAAAGGTAAGAGTAAAGGTGTCCTTCACCTCTCTCTAATGGAGTAAGGAGCAACTCCCTACATAAAGTAGGCTTTGTCCTTTGTGGACATCGCAGAAGGGCTGTCCTAGGCACTTAGCATTATAGAAGGCAGGTGCAAAAGAAAGGGGTCAATCTTTCATGCCTTCCCTGCTGTACAAAATGCACTATGTTAGAACTAAAATTGCACTGCTAATGAAATCTTACTGTTAAATAAAGCCATTTAACACAGGCATTAATCAAAATTAATTCATTTTTAAACACTGTCCATGTTAAAAATAGAAGATCCCTGAACTCTGTTGAGGAAACACAGTTAATACAAGACAGTACTCCCATTCCCATTATAGGCATCATCAACCTTATACGGGGGAAGACAACTGATGCTGTGGAGAAAAAAGCCATTTTTCTATAAATGCCACCCTACTGTCCTCTCCCATCCCTGCCCACCATCTCTGAAGAGGACAAGGTACAGCTCTCCGCTGACTCATCGGGCACAGCTTCAGCCATCTCAATGAGTGAATGTGAAGGTAGAAACAAAAGAATCGTAACATTTTTTTTCTACACACTGAACCTCGAAGGTCTTGATCTTGAAATGTCACTGGCCAGAGCTGTCCAAATAAATACGCTTCAGCAAGACTTGTAACCTTTAATAAAAAGGTACAAGTACTTTCTATGGACATGTCTTCAGCACAAATACAATGTATACAAATAAAACAAATCTAAAATAATAGCTGGCCTTTAATGACAATTTACATAACAAAACCAGAATTGAGTGTTTATGTAACTGGCACTAAAAAAAGCCTCTATTTCCACAGATGCTTCCCAATGCATTACCTTTTCAGTAACACTGCTAGGAGATCTAATCAGAATCTAGTGCTTACTGAAATACATATCCCCAGCCAGCTGCTCTTTCAGACAGGAAAATTCATTTCAGGATAAGTTCCCTTTTTGCAGAGGGCCAGCAAGACTTAAGTCCCTCTTGAACTTTCAAACAAAGGTTTAAGTAAGACTTAGGTGGTATAAGTTATGTTGACCACCTGCCTGAATGCTTGACTTAGGTGTGAAGTAGATCATACAGCACAAAAGCCAACAAGCCTTGTGATCAATGGTGTCAAAGGCTGACAACAGATCTAATAAAAACCAGCCCAGGCACCTCCATACTCGGCATTCATTGCTAAGAATCAATTACCCACCATCTATTCAAGTGCATGTGAAATCCTTACGTTACTTGAAAATAAAATTACACCAGGTCAGGTCAGTTTAAATGGCTGGATTTGCTGGCTGAAGTCCACATTTCCCCCCCTCCCGTGTACTTCAATACCAGAAGCAAACTTCTAGTGAATCTGCGGTATTCTATTTATATATTAAAATTAAGCCTCAAATTAAAACTGACAATCCAAGTTAGCATTTGCAGAGCTCAAAACTCCTTGGAACCAGTTTTATTTAGGTTTGCCACTAGTGATTCTACCCAGGGTTTCTCTTCTCCAGCAAAAAGAAAGCACCCAACCCTATTTTCACCCCATCAACACAAGTTCAAGCTTTTAGGAGCTACTGCTGCTCAAGCGCTCTGCTACGGCCCTTGTTTTCTTACTACTGAGGTTTGCTGCTGATGTCAGTGAGATGGGAAGTTCAGGACCCAAAAACCTGAGCTCCAGAATAGCGAGAACTGAAAGAGCTGCTCCACAAATGTTTTCAGCAGGCTGCCATCCAGCTATTCTTTTCATCTCTTCAGTTTGAGTATCCTCATTCTGATACAAACTCCATATTATTTCTCTGCTTTTCTCTTCTTATCCATTTAGACCATAAAACTAACTTTTCCTTTCAACTATTTATAAGCTGATCTGCTACATCACTGTCAGAAATTAATAACCCACAAACCAAATTGCCACAATTACATTACCAACAAGTTTTAATATTTCTACGATGAAAAAAGCATCAGAGAAGAACCACTTTAAGGCCAAGCTGACACTATTGTTGACAAGCGTGTCTGTGCAAAGGGCAACTTTCTGAAACCATTTTATTCAGTGAACTGCAAAGAATCTCCCTGCCCAAGATATACTTAAGAAAATGCATGGAATAATTTAATTAGTTACTGCAATTATTGCGTAGCACGTGTAAGATTTTCTGCAGAAATCCTGCAGTACATGGGATTTCACTGGAAGGCCCTGATAAGTTCTTTTCATGCTATACAGGAATATTTCCACCCCACATTTTTAGGTCAAGAAGTGTCCCCTCCTGACACCATACTGTTACAGCACTGTTTGTGTTTACATTGTGAGGCACAAAATATAGAGGCACAAAATAGTAGCACAAAATTTGGTGTAAATAACTGTACGTGGAGACAGTGGTGTGGATTCAAGCTGCCAATTTAGATTCTGACGGATCAACTCTAAACCAGAACCTATTACATGAACTTCGTATCACCTCATAGCATCTACTACCGGGTAAGGCTATATAATTTCTATTTAGCACACTAAGAAATGAAAGTAATTTTATCACTAAATACAAGTTTAAAACATTTACCTGTTTAGACTACCCTGGAAATACCTTTATGCAAATAATCATTCCACCAGGACTGGAGAATTATGCCAATCAAATAAAAAAGCTACATAGCTGAGCAGTGGTATTCTATCAGTGAACACAGAGGTATGTGCCCAATCCATGCTAATGTGCTGAAGAAAATGTGGTATCAGAAAGGGGCAGGAAGGCCAGCTGAAGAGAAAATGGCAATTTCCTACTCCACCACAGATCTGTGGGGTGATCCTGGTTACCACTGTTCCATGTCCCCTCCTTGTAAGCATGGGTAACAGTCCTGATGTTTTGCTGTTCAAGGCACTGGGAAGTCGCTTGGTGTGCTGTACTAAGAGATGAGCTAGGGTATAGCTAGAGATGTCTTGTTAAAGGGCCAGAAAGAATTTATATGCTCAGAAACCTCTAAGAGCTCTCCATGACATGAAGTGATGTCTTGCTCTGCAGTATGGATAAGGCCATTTTGCTGTGAGTGTCTGAGAAGCAGTTGCAAAAATAACTTTGAAATTCAGTAATAAATTCTGGATTGATCATTCTTTCTCCAGTCCTTCCAGGCAAAATTTCACATCAAGGATACAACTTTGAGGTATCTTGCGTCCCCCTCCCTTATCCCCCAAGAAAGACTAGAACTAAAAGTCTTAGATGAGCGGATATTGGTTCAGCCACTGGTACATTTGTATTGAAAAACAGCAAAACATACATTAGAAGAGTTCTTCCAGGAAGTGGTGAGAAAGTAAAACAATAAGACATCATTGGGGAGCTCATTTTAGAGAGATCACAGCAGGATGCACAGCCATAGAAAAATACTATTCAAAAAATCTGACCTAGATAACAATATTGCCTAGTGACTGGAATTCATTAAAACCAAGCTATTAGAAGTGTACTGCACAGGATTCTTTGAAGTCTGAGTGTCACATTCAGTTTAAATAACCCATCCAAACTCAGATAAAAATAAAAGCAACTTTTATTTTTTCCCCTTACCAAAAAATTACAACAAAGCAAGCTGAGAGTTCTGCTATTAAGAGGCGGCTAATAATAAGTTAGTATGAAACAGAGCTTTGACAGTAGGATTTTACATGAGTGACTGCTTTCTTTGGCTACGAGTGAAGCTGGTAAGCTTGCACACCTGAGCGTTGGGTTTAAAGAGATTCCAAAGGCAAAAGCAAAACACATCAGAAAGTCTCCAAGTTTCCATACTACAAAACTGAAGCATTTTCACACAACTTTAGGGGCAAACCATGAAAATTAAACATGCTGTTTGATAGCAGCAGCATGTTTGCACATGTCAGGAAGCCTCCTTCAAGCATTTCCTACTTTCCTGCTTCTCCCTGAATGCTACAGTGAAACCTTCTTACAAAAGGAAGTTCAGTTGCATCCTTCACAGAGGACTAAGGAGAATCAAACCCTTTCCTCCTTGAGAAAGCTTTTGAGTTTTGTTGAATACAGCCCCAGGTTACCTCTCCATTTCAAGAAGCTACTTGCATGCTTCTAAACTCAAAGTTAAGCATGTGCTTAAGCACTATACTAATGCCAAAGGGCCTTTTTACATCAAGCCTGTATTCACAAGTAGCTTGAAAAAAAGTATTCCAATCTAGTCTGCCACTTAATCATTAAATCGGAGTCATGATAGGTTTTTTTCCTGTAACTGGATGGAAGCTTCTCCTTTGGAGGACACTACTGCATTAAATAGTATACAAACAATCCTTCCTCCCTACCTTAAGTTCCACATGACTGATTTGGGACTCTACATTAACCTTGGCAGCTAAAATTGTATGAACTGTTTAATGCTTAATAAGGGAGTTTCTTCTTCCATGCATGGATCTGAGGTTTTTGTTTTCAGCCTCTCAAACTCCAGAAAAGGGAAGAGAGTCCTTTTCCTTTTTATTTATTTACTTCATTTTATCTGAGCCCCTTCTTGTGAAGAACATTTCAGTATGAGTTTGGATCTTAATAGTTCAATTCTAGGACAAGTGGTCAAGAACAGTAGGAGACGGACAACTGCAGTGTGCCACGACACTCATAGTAAATGAACTTACATTAGGCAGGAACAGGGCCACTTAAGCTCTGAAACAGGACCTCATTCTGTGGGGATGCATATTTGATCTCTATTACACTATGGGCAAATCAGGAACAACTTCAGGACGCTGAATGGATTTACACCAACAATAGAGGAGAATGAGATAACTAACTGATTTTACAGAACAGAATTCAAGAAGCTGAAGCAGCCTGCAGGTCTGTCACACTCTCCCCAACCCCAAGTCCATACAGACTCACAGGATGTAATTCAGGGAAGAAAAAAATTAAAAGAAAAGAAACTCAGATTCTCACAGCACCTTTTGGTTGGTTCCCCCTCCCGATATTGTTCTGGTCCTAATAAATACTCTATTTTCACAAGAAGATCAGCAGTTACATAAACATCTGCTGTATTTCCTTGAATTCCCCCTTATTTTCTCCATACAGAAATACTAGAACATCCATCCTGATGAATGGCTGCCCAAAATCTGTACCTAGGCTGTGACTAAGCATTTCTTTGGATTGTTCAAATCCCAAATTTAGTGAAATAGTTAAACTTATGCTTAGGTTTATTTCTACTGAGCTAAAGCCTTACCTATATGCAGAAGTCTCGCTGAAATCAGAAGGATTTAAAATATATACTCACACTTACCCAAGGGAGATGGATTTAGCATAATGTTCGACAGCTCTACACAGATGGGACTTAGCACGAGTCAAGGTAAACAACATATTAAATTTAAAAATACTGTTCTGTGCTCCGGTGATAGCACAATAATTAAGACGCGATTGTTGAAGTAGCAAATCACACTCTGCACCCCAACCTACTTAGCAAAGAATATACTTACAAATTAAAGAAATTAAGGTATTTCAGACATATCATTAGTTGTAACATGCATCTGCTACTGTCTTTTAGATTTATTTTACTACCTGTCTGGTTCACTTCACCAGGAATAGGAGATTCCCGATTTCCACATGAAGACTTGCTCCCATCATTGGATGATAATAGAAAGTTCAGATAAAGTAAAATTAAAGTGCCAAAATACAGGTAACTCCCCTGAGGATGAGCCCCCTCAGACTAATGTCATAATCTATCATTATTTCAATCTCTACTCCAGAGACACTGGGAGAGGCTGTGGCTTCAGCCACTGTCTGAAATACAATTTTGGTGACTGTAAAATCCAGTCAGAACCACAAGTACAAATCCAAATTATCCAAGTGACTCATAGTTATATTGTTCTCTGAAGTCTTCATATGTCTTATCTTAACATATAACTTAATATGTTATCAAAAGAAATATGTCTTCAAAAAGTTTACATATGTAGAATTTACAACCAGAAATAATTTATTAAAAAAAAAAAAGGAAATCTAATTGTGGATGGATACAAGTAAGTGACTTCAAATTATTTTACAAAAGCTCTTTTGCATTTACCAAAGCAATGAATTTTAAGTCCCACATCTCAGACTCAAAAGCCCAGAAACAGCTGCTTAGTGGATATCCAGTAAGCAATTGACACACGCATAGCATAATTCTGTGACAACTGTCACATGATGATCTCCGCATACATGCATATATATAATTTAACTGTATAGCATATACTTTATAAGCATTAAAAACACATACATAGATTATGTTTAACAATATTTAAATTGCACCAGGTTCTATAATAAATTAATTGAATTTCCAATTATACAAATATAGTAGTTCTTAAAAAAATTGCCAAAAAAAATTCATCTTTTAATATTAAATTATAAGATTAAAAGGAAAAGATACTGAAATTTACATTAATCAGATGTATAAGAAAGGACCAGTTTTACTGGAGATTCTATAAAAATATTATTTTCTGCTTTGCTTGCGGTTGTGTTCCTCAGACTTATTACTGCGATTCTCTTGCAGTTCGGTTAAATGTCAATGCTCCAATTACTTTAATAGTCAAACTGTGTGCTATTTTCACCACACAGTCATTCAGGCTTGTCATGTTTGACAAACCCAGTAATTGAGATGAACTCTTGGAGAATACTGACATATAACCAGTCATTTCCTATTGCAGAACACTGACCTCTGCAGCGTAAACCACAGAGGATTTATTCAGCAGCTTGAAAAAAAACAACAAACAGGCTTGTTAAGTTTAAATCATCATTTCACACATCTCCACTCATTCCCTTGTTTATTCACTTTATGTTCCATGGGGATGGAAATTAAACTTTGAATAAGTATTAAAAAGGGATTAAAGCAAAAATTCTGAAAATCTACTGCAAATTAAACATTGCCTAACAGATTACTAGAGGCTGAGTGAACTGTCAAACCACTTAAATCCCCCCTCAATCCCACCCTGCCCCCAAGCAGCTGCGCTTCACCCCAGCTTCAGCTCATTAACAGAAAAAGGTATTACACCAATTACTTAAAGTATTTATTGAATAGTGCTTGTTTCAGTCAGTCAGTGCAGTACATTAACCCTTGCCAGGCCTTTTTATTTTCACCATGCCCCCACAATGATGTCCTGAAGCCAACATGTAGGAAAGGCACTGAAAGGTCAGGACTACCCCCATTTACTTAAGATGCACTGGAGCCAAGCACGAGCACTGAAAAACCTACCAAGCGTGTATTTGCTGGGCTGGCAGGTTCTTGGGTGATGCCTTTGGGACAGCCATCAGAATGTGACAGGCCTGGACAGCTCCAAGCCCACTGCATTTGCATTAAAAATCAAATAAATATTTTGCAACGCCAAAAAGAAAAAATCTTACAAAGGTTTGGGATGAGGATGCAACCTGATTCAAATGCAATTCCGATGCTTCCCTGTGATTTACACCAACTGGGAAGCTAATGCTACTTTTGTTAAAGTTATGAAAGTTACTGTGGACCTTTCCAACAGAATTTAGCCCATCTCTGGAAGAAGTGCTGCCATTTCATATAAGGAATAATAACAATAATAATAAAGGAGTTATCAAAAGAAAATGGTGGATAAAAATATAAATAAGAAATAATCCACACAGACAGTACTAGCTTCCAAGAAATGACCTTTGCTGTTGCCAAAGTTAAGCAATCTTTTGAATGCTTCCGACTGCCTTTATCGGTGACAGCAACTGGTCTGGGATACATTACCAAACTGGGCTATAAGAGACCTTGCTTCATGTCCCCTTTCCCAAAGATTTTTTGCTTGATCTTGGGCAACTGAATTGATCTATTTTACAAGCTGACTGACTGCTCCTCCCTGGAGTCTTTGAAATAAATGTTAACCATTACAGGTCACTTAGACTCCGTAGGGGATAAAGACCTCTTAAGTAGCAGAGACAGACAGCCCATATAATTTTTTTAATACCTACTAATTCACAACCAAGTGTGCAGCAACAGGAATCAGCTGAGAAGGCAAAACTAAGAGTAAAATACTTTTTATAAAAAATGAATAGTTAGAAATTACTTGCGCAAAATCCTATTTCCAAGTAAAAGAAACAGTTCAAATGCTCTATAGAAGGGGGAAGTGAACAACTAAGCAGCTGCTCTCTGATAAAATTTACTATACATTTATTTTCCTACTGTTTCCTTGCAATATTACTTTTTCAATAAGGCAGGCATTGCTCACCTGAGACAGGGATCAGAAGCCTATGAGGCTACTTAGAGCATCTGGTACAAAGCTTAAGAGCTGGTGAGAACAGCCTCTCCCACTGCCAAGTCACTTAACTCTTATCAAGGAGGAAGGCAGTAAGTACCCCTTGAGCTAGAGACTCAAGATTCCAGCCTTCCCTGTGGGAATTCACAAGTTCTTCATGAAAGACAGCAGTTACTCATACATCATGCATTCAAACAGAAATTAGCCAGTGGTGCAGGGTGCAGCTGACTGCCTTTGCCTTGAGGAGTCTGACTCAAACAGGACTCTAAATCATAGTTCTTCTCATGGTCTTACAATCCTTAGTATCTCTGCACGGGTTACATACACTGTGTGTCCATCCTTATTCAAGGAGTGCGTTTTCAGAGATGATGAATAAACTGTCTACCTATTCACACGACACAAACCCAGCCAGGTCTTGTGATGAAGAACAACCAGTAGCAAGAAGGTCACAGGGGAGACTAGGCACTCTCCCAAGGTACTACATGCTGAATAGCAGTGTTCCTGAAGGCAGTATACTCTCTGGCACCATCTGCACACGACTGCAGCTGCTGAAGGAGTTCCTGTAAGCATTACACAGTGCTAATCCAGAGCATCTGTAGGCACCATCACACCAGAGGGAGGACAACTACTTGGGTTTAGCAACGAACACCCATGGCTAACACACATTAGGAGGGAAGCTTCTCCATGGCTTCACCATCTCCTGTAACAGTGGGGCTCTGGCAGTAAACCTTTGCTTCTCTGTTAATGAGGCACAAAGCAGCCTGCTAATTGGGCATACCTAGTGCTTTGAGGTCTGCACTGGGTCGTGTACTGCTCAGCAGGTAGAGTTTGAGGTGTTGGTCATCATGTGTGAAGCTGTAAACAGGCATCAGACTGCTCAGCTCAGCTATGAAAAATAGGAGGAAAGGCATTTTCCTATCACAAGGCACAGTAAATTCAAGCCTGTGAACCCCCAAAACATCATCCTGCTCCCTTTCCCAGTAAACCCAAGCCTCATCTGATGCATCCAAGTGACTGTCCCTCTCCCTACACCTTACTGCCATAGCTGCAGAATGGATTCACACCTTTGTACCAAGAAAACAGTATTGCAACTCCAATACTCTTCAGAAAGGCAACAAACTGCAGAACACAGCAGGGAGCAAGTTCTTTAAACAAGCTGGAACATGATGACCTTCAGGGTATGATAAGGAAAGCTGATCCTTATGGCTGCAGGTCTGCAGTCAACCTTTTGAGGTGCCTTCCAGCACTCTTTCCTACAACCTTGCTTGCAAAGCCTCATTTATCGGACAGGATTTGTGGCAAAGGCAGAGCTTGCATTCCCAGGTGGTACATGCAATACACTGGCCTGGCCTTTGTTACGTGTGTCAGGCTATTGATGTTATCTGGTCACTAGCACACAATTCAGATTAGTTGAAAATTTTATTCGCAGGGTTAGCATTGATAAATCACACAGAAAAGAGGCACTATAATTATCCAGTGGCTAATAGCTAAGAAGAGACTGCTTTCCAACATTTCCCTTTTGCTGCCATACAAAGCAAATTACTGTACAAGATAGGGTTGCTAACAATTATATGAGAAACCAACATGTTATGTAGAACTCCAGATTTATGAGATTTACTTTCTGCATAAAAATCCAGGGAAAGACCTTGCTCACTATTTATCTGTTCCTTATATGCAGAGAGGGAGGGGGAGCTGTCTCATGAAATTAATCTTTTCCTTTAGTAGTCAGTCATCAGTATTTCTCAGGGAACATTTCCAGGCCTCAGAGGCTGGCAAAGCCACTTTTGCCACTTTCCGTTTCAAAGTCAGATATATCTTTTTTGGCAGTCTTAAAACAGATTACTACATCCTATTGGGTTTTCTCCTTTTTTCCAAGCCACATCCTTTGCAGTCAAAGTCCCAGCCAGCCAGATGTTTGAATGTGTAGCTGAGAAAAGACAACTTTACTCTTGCTGAAAAAGGCAACAAGGAGGGAGGAGCTAAAGGGCAGGAAGAAATCATTATTAATGGCTCTAAACTGGGAAGACAGACGACTGAAAGGAGCAAAACCAAACGAGTATCAACTAGGAGGACTGTGACTTATGCATTCCAAGAATGCTACTTTGCAGGGTGGCTTGCAAGCCAGGCAGGTCTTGTCTTCCAGAAGACTCGAGGGTGGAAGGAGAAGAAGAAATGATCCATGGCACTTGTAATATGTATTTAAGGATATACGTTTAAAGCTGTAGCTCTTCGGGCGCTAAATACAAGACAGACATCTTGCTGTTGGTGGAAGAACAAGGATTATATTAGAGTACTTGCCCAGATCTGTAACAATTTAAAGATGCATCAACACCCTTTTGTCACTAACTAGACCACCAAGGGGCAGGGAAAGGCAAGTTTATCTACAGATCTGAAAATATGTATGTTTGTGGGCTCTCAATTATACTCAAGTGTTTAGCCACAGTGTATTTAAAGAGTGATTTGCTCTCAGTTACAAAATTAACAAATGTTCCTGTCCTTAAAAATACATTTGTGTTATTCTCAATAATGTCATTTTGGGTTACTTCATGGATTTTTGACTCACAGATAGTTCACTTTATGATGTTATGGTTTAAACCCAGCCAGTAACTCAGAACCACACAACTTTGTTCAACCCTTCCCACCACTACTCCTCCACCCCCCAGTGAGATGGGGAGGAGAATCCAAAGAATGTAACTCCCATAGGTTGAGATAAGAACAGTCCAGTAACTAAAGTATAACACAAAACTACTACGACCACCACCAATAATGATAAGGGAAATAACAAGGGGAAAGAATATAAATCTAAAAAGAGAAAGAAAAAACAACAAACACAACTGATGTACAATACAGTTGTTCACTACCCACTGAATGATACCCAGCCCAACCTCAGCAGTGTTCTGGGCCTTCCGGGTAACTGCCCCCAGTTTATAGACTGGGCATGATGTGCTGTGATATGGAATACTCCTTTGGCTAGTTTGGGTCAGGTGTCCTGTCTCTGCTTCCGCCCGGCTTCTTATGCCCCACCTCACCGGCAGACCATGAGAGAATAAGAAGTCCTTGATCAGGGTAAGCATTGCTTTAGCAGCTACTACAACATCAGTGTGTTATCAGCACTGTTCTCAGACTAAAGCCAAAACACAGCACTGCACCGGCTACTAGGAAGGGAAAAAAATAACTGTTACAGCTGAAACCAGGACACTGACACAACAACCTAGATTCATATCTTCAAGCTCCTGAATTACTTAAATCTGTCTATAAAGTACCCCAACATATTCTAAGTGGTTGTCGTAGTTTAAGCCCCTCACAAAGTTTGCTCACACCCTCCCTCCTCTTTCTTCCCCCCCTCCCCCTGCTCCTGGGGTGATGGGAAGGAGAATCTAAAGAATGCAACTTCCACAGGTTGAGATAAGAACAGTTTAGTAACTAAGGTATAACACAAATCACTACTGCTATCACCAAGTAATAATAATGACAAGGGAAATACAAGGAAAGAATACAATTGCTCACCACCTACACCTAGCCCGACCCAGCCGTGCATCCCAACCCTTCCGGGTCTCTGCTCTCTGTTTTCCATCCTGGGCATGACGTGCTGTGGTGTGGAATACCTCTTTAGGTCAGTTTGGGTCAGGTGTTCTGTCTCTGCTTCCTCCCGGCTTCCCCTCCTCCTTGGCAGAGCATAAGGCTCAGAAAGTCCTTGGTCAGACCAAAACATTACCAAGCAGTAACTGAAAACACTGGTGTTATCAGCGCTGCTCCCAGGCCGGAAGTCAAAAACAGCACTGCACCAGCTACCAAGAAGGAGAAAAAATGACTGCTACTGCTGAATCCATGACAATGCTATGTTTACATTTATGAAGAATGCCATAAATTGGTGTTAATAATACCTAATAAAGGACATATTAACACATCTGGAGCAGAGAAGCCAAAGGGTCTGATATCCTCTAAACATATTCGTTTGAAGTGATTCTTTTGAAATCACAGTAACCATTTCAATCTCAGAAACAATTAGCTTTGGTTATGTGCCCATGCTGGTATGAGTGATCTTTAATATTCCTGACATGTACATTGCCAACAACTGTACTAGGTTCTTTACAGAACAAAAGATGTAATCCTTGCTTTGGCAGGCTTACAGTCTTCAGATGAGAAGAGCAAGAGCACAAAGACAGCAGGAAAGAAATGGCTTAGTCTGTGCCTCCCAAACTATGGGTTACTAAAACACTGTGCAAACATTACTAAACACAATCATGTGCAATTTGATTACTGCAGTGCATTTTCTTAAAGTGCCACTCACAGACTCACACGAAGGAAGGTCCGTTCACATCAGGTCTGCATCCCATAAGAAACAGGAAAAAGGGAAGATCCTTTAGGGGTGGTCCTAACAGGATACAAAGGGCTTTGTGAGTAATCGTCTCCTCCCATAACCATGTAAAACTGAAATAAAACACACTTATTCAGCCATAATGATGCTGTCATACTTGCTAATGTAGAAGAGACACCCCCCCTTCCAAAACCAAAGACAATAAGAGAAACAAGTCACAGCTTTTCTTGCTGCTAAATGAGGCCTCCTTTTAACCATGTTTGCTTTATATGGCTCTGGGGGCTATGATGCCTTTGGCAAAATCTTGTTTGAGTTGCTACAGCATAATCTCGCAGCCCAGACTGTGCTTTTTTGGTTAGTCTGAGAATTTAAACCATTTTGACCATTCCAAGACAACACGTTCCATGGCACCTGCCTTTTCAGTCACATTCTGTGCATATTATACAGAATTTTTAACATAAACACACCAATGTAATATGCTGTCTAATCTGTTTCCCTTTCAATGTGAAAAAGCAGAGTAGCTGTTGAAAAATTTCCATTAATTGCCTTCAAACACGTTTGATAACTTTGAGAAAATATGAAATCAAATAGATATCTCTGATACATGTGTTTTCCTTATGTCTCTTTTCTATATACATTCGTATTTATAAACATCATATAATATGAAATAAATTATTTCCTATAATTTATCATTTTTTTCATCATTTTATATCATTTCATATGCATATACATTTGGATGGCCGCACGCAAAGATTTGTGCTCAATGCCCAGCTAGAGACCAATAACGAGTGGTGTCCCTCAGGGATCAGGTGTTAGGATTGGTCTTGTTCAACATCAGCCTGGAGAAGAGAAGGCTGCGTGGAGACCTCATAGCAGCCTTCCAGTATCTGAAAGGGGCCTATAGAGATGCTGGGGAAGGACTCATCCTCTCACTACAGTCTCTAATGACAAGGGGTAATGGGGTTCAAACTTAAACAGGGGAAGTTTAGATTGGATATAAGGAAGAAATTCTTTACTGTAAGGGTGGTGAGGCACTGGAAGGGGTTGCCCAAGGAAGTTGTTAATGCTCCATTACTGGTGATGTTCAAGGCTGGGTTGGACATAGCCTTGGGTGGCATGGTTTAGTGTGAGGTGTCCCTGCCCATGGCAGGGGGGTTGGAACTAGATGATCATAAGGTCCTTTCCAACCCTAACTATTCTGTGATAGTTATCCAATTCTGTGATTCTATGATTCGTAAGTGTATGCTAATATATCAACCCCTCAAACCAATAGGAAACTTCAAATTACTTTGATTAGAAACTGAATTTTATTCCTAATGGGACAAACTGGGAGATGCCCAACTATGCTGCCTACACTTGAGAAGGAAGCTAACAAAATTTACCAAGTGAGAAGGAAAAAAACAAAAACAAAAAAAAAAAAACCAAACAAACAAAACAACCCCCCCCCAAAGGAAAAAAAAAAAAAAAAAAGAAAAACCAGAACAACAAAACCCAGGCAGGAAAAGGAAAAAAAAAAAAAAAACAAAACACAAAAAAAACAACAAACAACTCTTCTCATAATAAAAAAAAAAAAATAAGATGAAACAACATGCACTGGAGAACGCCTGCCATGGTGCTACAAAAAGGTACCATTTGAACTTATGTGTCTGGTTGGTTTTCATCGCACCAGAACCCTATGAACAATATGATAACCATGTATTACACGCTGCCTACTTATTGTTAACACATGCTTAATCCTGCCAACACCAGTTCTACAGAAAACATTATCAGCATGCAACCATAAATGAACAAAATTACCATCTGCACACTGAAGAACAGAATCACAACATAATTATATCTCTTACAGGTTTTAAGTACACAGTTGCTTTAAATTTAGACTTATAACCTGTTTTCAAATAACAGCTTCAGTCTGCTTCCAAGTCACCAAGGCAATGGCTGTAATAAGTAACTATACCTCCTAATCAGCAGATGTCACAATAAGCATAGTGCATCTATCCATCTAATCTTTTTTGGCCATGTTATTATAGTTTATGAGCAGGTTTACCACCCATAATTTTATGCTGTCATGTTCTTCTAAAAGCTGGTTATTAGGATTAACTGGAAAAAGTGAAGTATGAATGTCTGCATTAACTGCTGAGATGAATGCTGACAAAAGCAAAGTGTCCTAGGTCAGAGGAAGACACGTCATGAATTGCAGGGCACGCCACCTATTTTGGTAGGAAATCCACAGAATTAGCTTTGGCCTCTGCAAGGCTTTCTGACTCATCACCACAGTTGGCTTCATATGGAAAACAACAAGTGATCCTCATCTATTTCTACTCTATTAATATGTACCATGGACATCTGCACAAAACAGTATAACCAATCCTTCTCACCAACTCTTGATGTTGTAATGATTGTGTTACTCACCACATTTAGGCCTCATGAAGAATTACTGATACCACTTTCTAACCTTATAATACACCAAAATGCAGAAGACTACTCTCATTATGACAAAAAGTTCATGATGAAATCTGACATCTTTAGATGTAGACACCTTAATTTTTGGTACAAAATACAAAAGGTATACAATTTGGTATAACTAGAAAGCAAAAGAACCCCCCTAAGACACCCCCCAAAAAAATCCCTTGGGGATCTGTGACCCATAACAAATTATGACTTCCATAAGAACCAATACTCTGCAAAGCTGTCTGAGGCCGGGGTGGGGAAAATATCCCATTCCGAGACATATAGCAGAAGTGCTGTATACGAAAGACAGGAAGCAATTATTACTCTCTGCTCAGCACTGAGGGGGCCCCATTTGGTGTTTGAGGCACTGCACTTATGGAAAGTGCAGAGAAACTGGAGAAAATCTAGAAGCAAGGAACATATTTAAGAGAGTTTCTAAAGCTCAGGCCAGGAAGACAAGACTGAAAAGTGGGGCTCCCCAGTCTTAGTAAAAGACGAGAGCTTTCAGAGAGGAAAATGTTCTTGTAAATAAAGATAGTGCGGTTTTGCTCCATGTCTGGACAAAAATATAGTGATCTATCTTGCAATAAAAGAAAAGTGAAATTCTTCTGTGATCCTAATTAATAAGAGGACAGACATTCTAACTAAAAGGACCACAAAGCAGAGAATCAGGTTACTGTGTGCAATCCCCTTCCTCAGGATTTTTTAAGAAAAGAAAAAAATCTCTTAAAAGATAATGTAACTATAAATAAACCTCCACCCTAGTGGAGCTAGGTGACTTTTAGAGATCCCTTCTAGCAGAAGCAGTGTAAGAACTGTAGTGGTCCACACAGCAGAGGAGAAAAGATAAGCCCCTTCTCCCCATAGCACAGCTTCCCATCTCAACAGAACAAGAAGAGCTGGCAGGACCTGGTACTCACACCCAATGCCCAGAGGAGTCACCCCCACAGCTTCTCTGCCTTCCGGTCTCGTATTTCTGAGACTGAGATAATATGGCTACATAACGGGGCTCAATGAAAAAATTCCATCTTCCTGCAGGCAGGCAGGAGTCAAACAATATATTTTCTTCACAAGCCCCTCTTCCTGGTGTTCCTGTAGCTACTGCTGCCCTCCTCCCGCCCCGCTGCCTTTCCTCCAACTCTCTGACCTGCCTTCTCCAACCTTTGCTTGGACAACAGCTCGCTTTGGACTGTGGGGAACAGTCTGCTGCTCCTGTAGGAACTGGGGTACATAAAAAGGCTAAATTACCTCTTCATGTCTATCCCAGCAGCAAGGCTGAGACCTACCCACAGTACACTATTATGTAAACTATGACGTACACCTGTCATTAAAACAGTAAGACATGTCCGTGACACCTCTTGTTACATTATTGGAATGACAATTTCAGTACTGGCAGTTCACACACTTCTCCAGGGCGGACTCTTCCCTGCTCCCAAGTTTCAGTATCCTTCCTTTCTGACATACACATACTTAAATGTCCCTGCTGTTACTGTAGGAGGATTCCTTCAAAAGAACACGAAGCTCATACATTAAGATGAGACTGTTTTTTTTGTAGCTGCCTCAGAGTCACGAAATGGTCTTTGGTCAATACTGCACATGCCCAGTTCCAGGGAGTTTTAATTCTGCACATGGCCAACAGCACTGTACCACAGACATGAAGCTAGTATGGCAATTTTCTCTAGATAGAAGAGCATCCATACCAGTACTCTGATGACTTTCTACATTGAATGAGCCCACAGTTGGCTGCTAAGGCAAATGAGATGCTGGCTGATGATGCACAGCATAGGCGGTGTGTGTTTGCAGCGCTATCCCTACTAATGAGGCAGGCTGCTGAGCTCTGCAATAGCTGAAGTTTCTGTGGAGCTTTTATCTTCAGCTCCAGTGAGTTACAATAATCCAGCCTGGTTGTGCAGAATGTGTTCATCACTACTGCTACTTCTGTGCCAAAGAAAAGGAAGCATAGCTTCTTGAACATGCCAGAAGTAGAATAATTAATTTCTGACTATTTCTAGCATCTTGCTATTGAAGTACCAGCTAGAGTAGAATGCTGCACAGAACTCATAATGTTTTTATAAATTAAGGTCAAGTGCCTTCCCAGGTAAAAGGGGTCACTACCTCTTCTAGTTCTGTCAAATCACTCACACTAGGTATGTTTCCATGCAGCGACTTGAAGATAAGAAGAGCAACTGGCTCAGGTTAAGTAATTTAACAGTATCTTATGATCTATATGTCAAAAGCAGTAGGAAGGTCAAGTATGGATGTTTATATCATTTAAAAGGTACTTTGCAGTAGCAACAACTAGAGACACAATTAGGTCTCTGTCTTTGCTAGTCATGAAAATATAATGACAAAAATTAGTACAAGTAATTACATTACAGTAGTCAAGAGCTAAGTACTGCATTCTCTTTGGTGTCTGTACTCATTTGCAAATTTGAAGAAGTAGCTCCTTAATGTCTTAGCCATGAAAATATACTGTGGAGGCTGTATTGCAGATGTAACTTTAACATTCTATTCACTTCTTATAAACCAAAACTAAATAAAAGAAGCCCCAAATGGTACTTTGCAATATATACTGGAATAAACACTTTTCTGATACATGACAACAAAACATTAGTGTAGATGTATGAGAAGATGGACAATGTTTGCATGAGAAGCTGCTAGCAACGAAGCACCTCATAGGTGAGGTGACAGCTTAAAATATTCAATATAAACAATCTCCGCTGCAGTGAAACAAAATCCTATCCCAGCAAATTAATCCTTAAAGTGGTCAAAACCCCCAGTGTTCCAACAGTGTTCCTCTGAAACAGCCTACCTTGTTAGTTAGTACTAATGCTCCTGAGCAAAGAGAGGGTTGGCAGCAGCTGGAGGCAGCTACTGGCCTTTTACCCCAACAGCAGATAAGAGAAGGAAGGATGGGCTTTTCCCAGTGACAGAATCTAGAGGGCATATGTTCACAGCGTTAATGACAAAAAGGGATTACCACGGTGTTTTCTGCTCTGAGGTAATGCAATGAAGAAGATGGAGTTGCACATTAAGAGAGATAAATATTTGACCCTCCATGGAGGCCCCAAGACCTGCAGTACTTTGTGCAACAAAGAATACATTGTGATGTAAAGACCTTGAGCCAGTGAATGTGACTGATGGGCATATCTAGGACATGGTATCCATACAGGCAGACATTAGCAGAGCGTGAGAACTTTCAACCTGAGCAGTGTGCCAAAGGGTGCCTCTGCCTTATTCATTCATGCCTTGCTGGGATAAAAGGACAACACAATTTAGCATTTGGAGAAGAGACGTGACCTTTTGATTTCTCTATTTATTGCAGCCCATTGCTTTCTATTACCAGTCAGTTGGCAAGGTTGGAAGGGTTATTTACATGCAGGTTGGCAAAGTAATGCCCTGAAGAAGATGATTGGACAAAGGTGGGCTGGTACAGCATTCATCCTGTTCCTACTCCAGTGGAGCAGCAACTGTGACTTGCAGCCACCAGCAGGCACAGCTACCAGCACAGAAGCCCCAAGGAGCAACCTCATTTTAGAGACCAAAGGCATGCCAGGACAGCACACCTCCTTCCACAGTCCTTGGGGCTGCCACACACAGTAGTGGGATGCACACCTATTCCCTAGGAATACCCTTCTCCCCATAAGGGCTTTACAAATTAGCCAGTCCTACTGGTGATGGTCCACTGGGCATCACTTTCTTACATGCTACCAAAGACGTAGAAGATTAATGTACTATCACCAAGCAGTATTCTCTAAATCCTCTGCTGCTGCTATAAAATGAAATAAAATGGCCAATAAGCATTAACCAAAAAATATGTTACTCATTAGGCAAGATATGCTTCTGTCATTCTCCAAGGAAAAGATGCCTAATTACTTACATTATATCACACTGGATATATAACAAAGAAAACAAGACAGGCTATTGAAAGATGAAAATAACTATCACGGCAACATGTGGTATACGGGCTGACCCTTAGAGACTGGTATTTATTCTAAAGACATGTAAATTAACAGGAGTTTTGTGAAAAGCAATGTCAATTAAGGAAACTGATTTACAACAAGAAAGTCACATTTACCCAAATATTATTTGCTTAAGCTTAACCCATATTGTTCTGTTCCTATATGCAGGAGTGGAGAACAGTGGCACACAAGATTAATGGACTCCTGACTTCCTCCCACCCCACATCCTTCTGCAGTTCTTTGGGACTATAACTCAGTGTAATACAGAAAATTATAGTGGCCATCACTTACCCCTGAACATATGGTCAGTTTGAGAAAATCTCTAGCAGCCTTATGGCTTAATACCTGTATACGTACATGACCTGGTTTTGCCTCAACAAGCAATGGCATGAACCAGTATCTTTTTTCCTTTCTGCTGGCTGCCCACTTGCACACGTTTACACAAGGAGGACCATACAGGGAACAAAAAAATAGCAGCAATAATAATAATGATAATAATATAAAGTTACATTTCTGCAAACCAATGGGTAGCCATTTCTCAGGAATCCTGTATGTCCTCTGCAGGCAAAACTTGCAGACCTCCCAAACAGCTGCTACTTACGAGTAGTCTATAAATCTGCACACCCATAAACGTGTTGGATGTGCTTGGTTATCTGTCAGATATGCAGAAAGGTAATGGTGTGGCACACATTAGAATTCATGAACGCACTTTTTGTAGTGCTTTTTTTCCCCAGAGGTAGATTCAGGCCTAATCAATGGCCTCCAGAAAGCAGTGACGATGCAGTGCAGAGCTTGGAAATCCATTCCTGAGGGAGGGTGACATGAAAGACTAATTAGACATTTGTACTTTCTGGGGCTACAGTTGTCATTTTTTTTCCTGTGGAAAGGCACCTGTTACCTGCAAGTACTTCCCAGGTTTGACATAACTGGACCCGGAGGAGGTTTCGACTGGATAACACCAAAATGTTAGTTAGGTATTGGAACAGACTTCTACGGGAAGCACTGGAATGACCGTCCCTGAAGAGTTCAGAAACCATGTAGGTGAGGTCCCCAGTGACATGGTTTACTGGTGGTCTTGGCAGTCCTGGGGTAAAGGTGGGGCTTTATGATCTAAAAGGTATTTTCAAATGTAGTTGATTTAAGCCTTGAAATACTCATACTTGCAATTGAGAGAGTGTTTAAAGGACACCAGTCACCATTCTATAGTCACCATTCAAGGTGTGCCACATGGAAGAATGGTGACACACTAATGTTACTGTTAAAAGGTTCATAGCAATGACTACGTGCTAAATACAATATAATTAGAGAATACTACACTATGAATTAAATGCAAATACTTTGATATGTGACTGAGTGTGCACATTTAGCTACTATTAGCATATTAAATACAATTTAAACCCCATTCTCAAGCACCTGAATTTTCTCCTGAAATGGCAGTCAGGCAGCATACAGCATTTCCACAGCAGGGGCAGGAGGGGACTGGAGAGAAGCTTGGCGAGGCATGAAAAACTGAATTTCAGCAAGGCAATGGAAAGGACATTGTTGGGCAATTACAGCGCTCCAGTGTTTGTAGTCCGCAAAGGCTGCAATCATCTGCAGCGACAGCGTGGTGTATGACTCCCCCAAGGCAGCGCACTCTAGTTAAATCAATTTGTCAGTAGCAGGGCTGCTTCCTCCCTTCTGCAGAGGAAGCCCACCAGAGCGGAGGACAGCTGGGGTGCACAGCTGTCTCTCTGCAGCAGATCAATTAGAACATCAAAATTCATCTGCTAATTAGCAAGCACGTATGGAGGGGAAAGAAGCCTTCCTTAAATTAATCATTTCCACCTATTAATGAATGCAGTGACATCTCAAATTTAGGAGCTAGACCAATGAGAAGAGACTCAGCTGTGTGAGGCACTGGCTAATGTGATCAGGTAATTTCATTATTGCAGAAGATGATTCTGATGCCGAGGTGAAAATAAAACTCACTAAAACTAAATGTTTGCACTGCCAGTATCACTGAAAGAAGACCTGCCCCTAGTAGAGCTACTAATGTCTGAGCAGAGTGTAAACAGCGACCACTGAAATGGGGCACTTGAGAGTAAATGCAAGTGGGATCAGGAAAAATACTAATCGCCGTCAGCCTGACATACTGCTCGCTTTGAAATGCACTGAAGAGCCCCTTGACTTGTGTGATTGAGGACTGGGCCTCAGGTCAGCAATTTTTATCCTTGCTTTTATTTATTTTTATATTCAACCTTTGCATTGTTATTAGAATGACACTTACTGTTTATTCACATGTTGCAATGTTGCCCAGGGGTGTTTTTACAAGAGAACTTAGCCAAGGTCAACCTGCTGATCCAATGCCATTTCAAAGCTTAGCAGGACAAGGTACCTAATTCTTTCTCTGACATTTTAGTGTGCTTAGCAGAGACAAGAAAAAACCCAACCCAACCCAAACTAAAAACCATTATGTATCAAAGCACAGAGCATAGCTGTTAATTCTTGTATGTGCATTTCCCAACCTGAAGAGGAGCCATGCACATTGACTGGTGAATTAATTTCAGGAAAACAGGAAATTAAAAACAGGAAATTAACTTCTACAGTTGGGAAGCGCACCAGCAGCCTCCACAGTTACTTCCAGTGCCTCAGCCATCGCTGCCTAATCACCATGGACTTTAGCAGTTCTTCAGATACTGAGCGCAACCCCTTTGCTCTTGGATGTTTGTCCTAGAATGCTTGTACAATGGGTATCTTGTCAGAAATACTAAAGGAAAAGAGAACATTTGTGTAGAAAGGACTAAGATAAAGTGACCTCCCAGAAATAGCACAGCAAGGGAAACGCTAAAAACTGGCATCTGCAATGACCCTACTGCTCATTTCAAGTTGTTGATTCAGTTTATTTCAACCCTTTTCCAAGGTGCTTATTTTTTAAGACTGTTTCTTTACAGTTGTATGCAAATGTGATTTTGAGGCCATTTAGTATCAAACAAACAACTGTGAATAATTATTTTAAAATACAGCACCATAACTTGCAGCATGGAGAAGCCACAACGCACAATATCAATTTGGAAACTATATTCTTTTAGCTGACACGCAGGTGTTGACTGCTTACCTTGGTTTAAATTCTTTAGTTGCCTCACCAAGATTTTCTCTTTTGTTCTTTTAACAGCACTCATTAAACCAAAACTGCATTAGATGGCTGAAAACACAGAGCCACACAACAATGCCAGTACACAGGGACCTGAATTCTCTGGGGGAAGGCTATGAAATGTTATTGCTAGCTGTACCGCAGTAAAACAAACTGCCATAGAGAGCCATGTCCATTCTCATCTATTGAAGGAGATGAGCTAAAAATAAGTCACAGAGGAGGTCAACCAAGATAGTACAGTGCCCCACTTGCCTTGCAATAATGAACAGCTTGTATGAAAAATGTTTAATAATATGAGGGAGTTTTATCACTACCCTCACTTTCCAAATCCTGCACTAGACTTTCCTCTTGCACTGATTTTGATTACACCCAGTGAAGCTCATGCATGAGCAGGAGGAGTGTGACCCACCAGGTTTTACAGCTCTAAGCTGCCATTTAATTCTAAATTTCTTTCTTAAGTGAGGACTGATGAATACAGCAAGCACTAAGCTGTAATATATACTCCATTAAAAGCAGTCCAGAGATTGTGACATTCTTCTTATCATATTACCTCAGTTACTGGCAGAATAATATAATTACGATTCACACTGAAGTGGCCTACAGAATGAATTTAATCGAATTTAAATATAAAATATGGCCACTTAGAGCATATTCCATACAATAGCTTGTTCAGTCAAGATGCTGTGTGGGGAACGGAAGTGCACAGTTGTCATTCCCAGTAACAAAACAACAATCCCTTTTAAGTCAAATATGGCACCACAATGTTTAAGTAGACGTTAGAGGATGCATTGGTGTCACTACTATCATGCTGTATATAATTTGGCATGGATGACCACTGTGTCACTTTCAGTCCCTTATGCTTACAATGCAAAGACATGGAGAAATTTAGCATTTGAGTGCTCCTAGCAAGGAATATGTAATTCAAGGAATATGTAATTCATTCACCAAGGAAAAAAACCTCTTCTACCTATATTCATGCAGACTAAGTGGCTACATTCTGTTCTGAAGGACCTAACTGCAAATTCAGAGCATATTCATCAAAAGTGCACCTAGTTGTTCTGATTCTACAATGTTCAGACAGAATTGATATATACCAATTTGATTCTAACCAGAAGACTTGAAAGTTGAGCATGTCCCATTTGTTAGATCTTGGGTAACTCCAAATACAAGGAGATACTGCTTAAGTATGTTATATTCTCAACACAGACTTTTTCAGGAATCCACAAGGGAATTATGGTTTAGATATGTGAAGTATTCAGATATGAAACTAAATGCAGAACAAAAGCACAAAAGACACTAGATATGAGAGGTATTAGATACAAAAAGCATTTGTGCAGAAGGTCATGCTCATTAGTGTGCACATCTTCTGCAGCACATGAACTTGGGTTTGCTGCTTCTCAATTTTAAGGCTACAGCAAGGCCCTCACTTTCTGATAACAGAGGGAGGACTGTGCTGAGTTAAAAATTCAGTGGAGAGATACCTTTTAGTTTACAGCATCTGAGGGTCCGGACATGCAGTTTACAACTCCAACATCTTAGACATTCTTGCTATGATTTCCTAGCTTATTTCTCTTGAAAGTGGATTAATTCTATGGATTTGTTTGATGTCATCATTTACGGGTGGTGCTGTATTTTGCTGGAGTTCATTTTTTTTTTTTGCCCTTTTATTTTTGTGTATTTTTTTTTTAAAAAAAAGGGGGAAAAAATGCCCCAACCAAATAAAAACCCAACAGCTAAAAAAAAAAAAAAAACAAAAAACAACAACCAAACAAAACACCCCAACCCTCCCTCCCCAGGAAAAAACAAACAAACAAACAACAAACCACAAACCTGTCCGTCTGCTAGTCTCCTAAGGCTCTCACCCCATCCCTTACTGCTTCATAGCATCTGTCCCCTTTATCCTTTCCTTGCACTAGCTCCAGATGCTCTTTTCCCTTTGCTTTCTTCTGTTGTTTTAACTCCTTTTTTGTTCCTGTCTGGTATGTCTGACCATCTTTGTTTATTCTCATTTTTCCCCTCACACCAAGTCTATGACCCTATATCCTCACCATCCTGACTCTGGTGACATTCTACCCCAAGAGTAAGCTTCCTTTTATGCCCACCTTCTACTTCATACCTCAGTTTTAGCACTACCTCCAGAAATGCAAGCGAAGTTAGAAAGACAAGAATGCATGAAAGCATGTGTAATAGAGGGAAAGATAAGAAAAAAGAAATCAAAAAATAGTGGGGGAAGTCACAGGGGAAGTCTTCAATACTTAAAGCATATTTAAAACAAATTTAAGTAGGTAAGCTCAGTTATAATTTTTGGAAAAGAAATACAAGTATCTCATAATTGGACATCAATCAAAATCACCCTGTCTTAACAGAAAAAAATCTAAAATATTTCCAAGCAAATTAATTAATTAATTAAATTTAATTTATTCTTGAAAACAAGGAAGGAATGGTTTTAGTTTGAGAAGATATTCCAAGCAAAGGGTGCAGGTCCACAACCATGGCAACAAAGGGTTGACTGCCTGCTGGTGATACCTAACATAGAGTACAGCACCAGGATCATGATCAATACCAACAGAAGCACTGTGGCTTCACTGCTCTGCAATAGCACAGCTACCTTCACGTGGTTGTTACAATGCATGCAAGTGATAGTAGGTCCTCACTTGTTTAAGGATTATTTTCCAATGACTAAACTCATAACAGCTTTTTAAACATTTCAGCATCTTAAACTAAAAATGGTTTCACCTCAGAGCTAGGCAAATAGCTTAGGAAAACCTGTTTTGTTTTAAAACATCTTACTTTAACATCTAAATGGAATACTTTTTTCTAGGTTATTCAAAAGAAACAAGAAATCCACTATATTTTAACTGAACAGTGCCTTCAAAAGCAAAACTATTCTAAACAAAAATACTACTTGTTGAACTGATTTCTACACTAATTCTAAGTGATTAAAATTATGCTGAATTGTGACTGTTTAAGCATACTATTTATAAATAGTATGAAGACAGATCATTAAATATTCTGATCTTGTCAGAAGAACTAAAACAAACAACGGGAATGCATGTACAAAATTAAAATATTAGACAGGTCACCTTCAAAGTTAACACAGGATGTTCCATTCTCAAAACTGTTCTTAGGAAGAGGATTAATTTTTGTTTGCTTAATAATCCACACGCTTTCAAAGAAAAAATATCTATGCTGTAACTACAGCACTTCCATCTGTTCCAGAAACGTGCCCTTTCAGCACTACCTTTTCATTTATCAAGACCATGAATATAAAATCAAAACCACCATAAATTATCACAATCAAGCCACTGAATATGTTAGAGGTTGAGTAAAGAAAGACGTCTGAATAATTCACCAAGTGAAATGACAGAAAAGGTAGCAGTACAGGGGGCAAGGCTATGTGTGGAAGAAAAATAAATGGAAGGGTCTCCATTTCACTGAATGCCCAGTATATTTTTCTGTCCAGTTCTCTCTAGCAGGTTAATAGCTGGGCTGTCTTAACCATGACAGCCTTGATGACTGTATTGCCAAGAAATCATGATGTACAGCAGATCAGCTTTTACAAAATGGCTGGATAAGCCCTTCCATTAACAACACTAATCAGATAAAGTATTGCTAATGGGTGACCCTGCATCTGGTTAGCATGAACTGTTCTGTTTAGTATGTATATGCTGTCTTTCTCACGCAAGATCAAGATGTCAGTGCTATAAATTTATACGTTATGTTTGGAAAATTATTTATAATTTATTCTCTACATCTGTTGCAACTTCATAGAACAGAGAGCTGGTTCTTTGTTCTTATCATTAAACCAGATTATTCTCATGCACTGCTAAAGATTTCAATGACCCAAACAACGAGCAAGGGACCACCATGTAAAGATGCACTTGGAATTAACTTATATATTCACTTTCCCCTCCTCATGTAAAGACATTATCTATAGAAATTGTGCCCAGATAATCAAATTTTTAGGTAAAATATAATAGCCATTTAACAGATAAGCTGCATAAAACTATCACACCCTCAGCATCAATGCCTTCACGTAACTATAAAATATTTAAAGCACACTGCATTTACACGTAGTTAATAGACAGCAGTAACAAGTCCCTTTCAGAAAATAAAACCAAACAACTTGTCCTATGAGCATCACAGAAATCAGAGAAATCTTAAGAGGCTCAGCATCCACAAAATCCAGATGCCAAGAGATCCCCGATGTTCTTCTCCATGAAAAGAATGGCATCTGTGCCAAAGTGTGCATGAAAATGGTTTTCCTCAGTCCTGCGGTGGGTTTACTACCACATCAGTGTATGCTATTCACAAAAGCTTTTACAACATTTGTTTTCAGTCAAATTAAACTTGAATTAAAAAGGCAGTGACGGAGGGTGCAAGGATCTTTAGGCAAGGGGGACAGTTTGAAGTTTTGCTTTGAGGCTGGCAAGTTATTTGGATAGCACCACAAAATAAAATTATAACATCACAAAATAAAATTATATGTTCTCAAATAACAAAAAGAGGAAGGTTGTAAGTATCACAGCAGTGCTCCAGTAAAATTAACTCCATAAGCTGCAATTTCCCTACCTTCATTGAGTATTCTGCAACAAATACAACCCGCAATCACCTGAACTAGAAGGACGTTTTCATGCTCAAGACTGCTGCCAAAGGCTATGATCAGACATAAGCATATTTCATGGAGATGACAGTTACTTTGAGGGGAAAAAAAAAAACCCTGGGCTGATGTCCACCCCGGGCAACCCTAGTGATTTCAGTACAAAATTAAGGCAACAGCAACCTCCTACATGCTCCATGCTGAAAAAAAAACCCCACAGCCAAGCAAGGGTGAGGATAAAGCCCCATCCCCCAAAAAAACTAATGTCACATCCCTTAAAACACCACCTTCTGTCAGAATGAAGCCCAGTTCCAACCTTGACATCTTTTAGGGATAACCTCTTCATACAAGCCTCCCAACAAAAACACCCCATGTATACATAAAGAACTATAATGTAAGCAGATATGAATGAGCTCTGACCTTGCCTTCTGGATGTCCATATGACTAAAATAATGACATCTGCTTAGAGTCAGAGGTCTGTAATATATGAATGTTGTGCCTGTAGTACATGTGTTCCAAAGGCAGGCTGCACTGTCCTGGATAATTAGGATATCTAGTGTCGACACATCTGTTTGTTTTACAGTAGTCCTTTTTTAGCATAAACAGAAATAAACCTTGATCCAGAACTATAAGACATCCTTATTGTAATGGTAGACCTCTTTGGCCAGACTGACCACTTAAAATTAAGTAAAACCCATGATTTTTTCCAAACGAATCTAACTTTCCATTTGCATTTAAGTTTGCGGTACATCAGAAAATTTTACAAGCTGTCTAGGAAGGCTCCGTGCTGATGTTTCAACACAGAAAGATCTCATTAGAAAATGTTTTGACTATAAGAAATGAAAGGCTGTATTTTAGCTATAAACCACATGATCCACTAGTAGGTTGGGGGGGGGGGGGGGAGGCATCAACATTTAGAAGCCAGCTAACTCAGTCTTGCTGGTTTTCTGAAAACAAGGGAATACATTTTCAGGTCAGCGATATTCAACCGCTTTCAGTTCACAGACCCCTGAATATTTTCCAGCAGACATGAAGACCTCTGAATAACAAAATTAAGCCCAAGGCAAAGGGCTTGCTCTGCATCTTTACCTGTTGTAGGTTTCTGAGATACAGTTCACAGAGCATAAGCTGAAAACCAATTTTTAGAAGATATCTTTTTATTGCAATTGAACTATTTTGCTTAGAATACTGCTATCCTACCTTCCCCCAAAAAGAAGCAGGGAAAGAAGAGACACTATCCATGCTCTGTGGACGACTTTGAACTGAAATCACAGATGCTTATGTTTTCAGAACCCTTCATTCCAAATATGCTTAGATACAAATTGCATTGCAGTCCTTCCTTCTGTAGTTTATCAGCCTTCAATTACACAGGAAAGCCTCCAGGTCTTACTACCTGAGACTGATCTTCAGCATGTGAGATCTGTGCCAGGGCCTGGTTCAGAGCCAGAATACCTTTGGTCAGAACCACGGACAAAATTTACACCACAAAGTGAAATGCCAGTATACTATCTGGGACACAGGGAGATGCATACCTGCTACCCTGGAGAAGTCTTCCATTTACCCAAAAATCACCAGACAAGAGACATACCTGTTATGGCCTTTTGTTTGTTTTAAAATAGCTTTCTTTTAGTTGCCTGCAGTATTCTTCCCTTCCCTCAGCTCCTCTGGAGCTAGGGGAGGCCTCATTGCTCCAGTGGAGCTTTACACTATATATAGTCCTCTCCATACTTCATTTGGAAGCAACTCATGCATCCACTTAGCAACAGGTATGATTCACTCAAAGGACCCAGTCCAGTATTATGTGGCCTATAGGAATAGCCCTTTATGACAGATATACCCTCAGGCACAAACTTGCAAACAAAAGCATCTTAGTGCCCCCTGATCATGGAAGACCCTGGAGCACTTTTTTCAATCCATGTTTTTTGCACATGTTGGTTTTGAAGACATGCATCCCTTCTGCTCTTTATAGAGTGGTCTTGGTGCAGGCGTTTAAAAGAAATACTGATTTGAACAGGGTCCTTCCTGGCTTTCTGGCCTCCTGAACATGGTCCTACTTTCTCTTCTCCAGTCTCTTCCAAATTTTGACTAAAGGTTTGAGCACTAAATGGCAGCCCTAACCCTTGTGTCTGACAACGGCAGATCATGGCTTCTGGTGATAAACAGTATTACAAGAAAGAATGAAAAACAGTCATCGTGCACTAGATGAGGCCCAATCTAGATGATTACACAGATGCTTTCTAATAACAGGATCCCCTCCTCTCCATAATTTCCACAGGAAATAATGATTAAAAAAATATTTCCTCACTCATTTGTATACAGGGATTGTGCAATTTGATACAAAACATGACAAAACCTTGACAGAATCACCAGACAAAAAAATCCTTATGCATTTACACGGTGCAGACAAGAGTAATTTTTTTCCACATGGGTTTTGATGTTACTTTTTCCCATGTTTACGGCATCTTAGCAGTCTTTACCTCCGCTTACTGTAGAAGTCCCTTTCCTGACAAACATCACCATCGGGCTCAAATTCAAGATTCTTTGGTAGGATCAAAGATGGATCATGGGGGTAGAGGGGGGTGGGAAATTCATGAACACATCAGCCAGAAAATTTGCATGCATCTACTGTTGTACTTGATAAAAGTTTTCTTTTAGGCTCTCTATGACTAGCATTGAGGCTGAGACAATACTTCTGATTTGCAACTGGGAGCAACTGCGTTTTCAGAGATTCAGGTCAGGTAAATGAAATATAAACAAAGATCAGTTAACACCAGAAACATTCATTGCAGAACAGAAAACCCAGAACAAGGACTTACATTTTTTTTCCTAACAGGTTATAATATCCCAACAGCTATAATGTTCATACTTATATTACTATAAATCTGCAAAACACTCCAATAAAAACCTTATTTTGATGAGCTAGGAATCAGTGGTCCATCATGACTTCAAAGCATAACGAACTACTTCAGAAAAACCCTTCAGATTTTTAGATCAAATAAATCATAAGACTTTCCTTTATGTGGCCACAGAAGCTTACTGAATATCTGTTACTTCACATAATGGCAAAAGGGCCACTTAGCGAAAATTTAAAGTCACGCTAATGAAACTGCTAAAGCTAAATTAAAAAACAAAAACAAAACCAAAACCATGTTGTTAAAATTGCACTGAAATATATTACCCTTGGTTTATAAGGCAAGACAATTGAAAGTGGATTTGAAATATACAGCCTTGTCTTTGCGAGGAATACTACCGACAACAGAATAAATAAGTCAGGTCACACCAGAAAGGGCGTACTTACCACTGATCAGTGGGCATAGATAAGAAATTGAGAGTTAACTCAAGTGACTTAAACCTACCTCATATTGGTTATATTTTACCCAAGCCCTCCCAGCATTATCAACTGATATATTTTCTGTTGGTCTTAAACTGTGATTGTTCAACAGCACTTTGCAACTTAGTTCTCCTGAGTTGATCTCTAAACAAGGGTTCATGTCAAGAGTGCAAAAAGTGATTGCTACTCTGACTTGTGTGTTGCATTTCCTATGGCAGGTAAGGGGAAAAAAAAGGGAGGAAAAAAAAAGAGAGGGGGGGAAAGAAGAGAGTTCAGAAGGGACAGCAGAACACCTCCTGCCTCTCTAAGTGTCCCCTGTGCCATTCCAATGCAGACAGACCTTAAGACAAGTGCTGTGGTGGTCATGTTGGTTGCAAACCAAAGAACAAAGCAATCAAGGTGCAAGGATTACCAGGCACAAAAGACAGTCTGGAGACAGGATATGTTAAGCCCATAGTGGCGCTGGATAACTACTGATGTCCAAACTTTCCACAGGCTCATCCTTTCAAGTCTGACTCTGCATCAGGATGGATTAACACACTGCTGGAGGCCCAGCTGCCTGACTCCCAGCCCGGAGCCAGCAATGTTTGGTGGCTTTGTGTGCCAAAGGCAGCTGGGTCCCAGCTTGCCCCGAGACACATGTCACAGCCTGCAAATGCTGGGGGCATGGCCTCAAGTGAGGGATCTGGAAGGAGAGCATTTCACACAGCAGTCATTCATGTCTTATGACCACCTCATCTCTGACTCTTCTAGTGGCCACAGACTTCTTATTCCACCCTAAGACGCTAGGAAACTGTGTGAATAGGAATAATTCTTATGTAGCCTTGCAAGGATAGTTCATTATAATACAAGTGAACTTAGCACAAGTTACTGCTCAGGCCTTGATCCTCCGGTTCATTTGCAAATATTTCCCCAAATTCCCTCCTCCTCCCCCCAAATACACACGACTGGTGGCTCAGCAGCTGTAGTCTCATTTCCAGTGTCTGCAAGATGAAGGTGTTCAAACAGCCATTTCTGCTCATACCAGAAAGTATGCACTCAGACAGCAGCTAGCCCATGCAGGCTAGCTGTCTGCTCTAACAGACTGATTGGTTATTTTTTAATCTAAGCCACCTAGATCAAACAACAACAAAAGAATAAAAAAACCCCAAACCCCACAAAACCACCAAGAAAAAGGCAAAATACCCCAAAGCCAACCAACCGATACACCCACAAACCCTCCAAACATGCATCTATTCTGCCTTGCCGACAACAGTCCCTGCCTCTGCCTTGCCTATCAACAGTGCTGTAAGAGCCTATAAATACCACCGGGATGCACGTTTGTGGCGTGGAGCCCACTCATGCTGCCTTTCCCATTCTCTGGCCTCATCACCAGATGCCAGACAGATCTGCAGGGCTGCAAGGGCATCCTAGGCTTTTGTAGTTGATCCAAGTAACATGGCAGCATCATTTGTTTCAGAAATGAAACAATTCATAAAGCTTCAGCTGTATAAGTAGGAACCAAATGGTTTGGTTTAATTTCAAGAACCTGTTATCTATACATACCTTTCTCTTACCGCATGTTTTTCACTCCCACCAACTGCCCCTCACCGCCCTTCAGTCAACAGTAATATCAAGGGCATTCAAGTGCCTGCCCTGCTGAAGATGGGGGGAAGCAAACCAGGAATAACCATCCCAAACTCCTCGGTTCCCAGCACAGTATGGCAAGATGAACTCCACATCTAATAGCCCAAGACAGACATTAGGAAGGAACTAGTCATTCACGGAGGAGATAGTAATCAAAGCCACATCTCCGCAGATTCACTGGCAATGAGGTATGAGACAAGATTCTAGCTCCAGGGCTAGAAAGATGCCTTCAAATAGCTTATATTTTCTCCCTAAATCCCATCATTTTCTAATTCCAGTTCCATTTTTGCAGCAAGTGCCCGTTCCTTAGGCTTCCCTTGGGATAGCAGGGCTGCCTTTCAATTTTTCAGAACTAGCACTTCTCTCCCAGATCTCAGTGACTGCTAACTTCAAAGGACACACACCTGGTTCATTAGACTACTTAATGACATTCATTTTGGCACTAATCTTAAAGCACTTCATGCATTTAGGACTTTTTCTTAAATAATCACTATAACCTAGCAGTCAGAAGGGATTTGCCAAGAACCTCCATTACAAGAGGAAGCTGGCACATTTTAAAGACAGCTTGCCTTATTCAGCTTTAAACATGAGGTATGATAAAGCATCATCCAGAACGCTGCACCAAAATATTTTGTACAACATCACAGCTACACCTATGTTTTTTCCAACTGAAGATAAGAAAACAAATTAATTTCTGGCATAGACTAGTGTGGAAGCAAACAAGAAATGTGGCCACTTATGCCAAGGATAGATCTAGATGGGAAGGATAAGAAACCACCAATGGCGATAAAAATCAGCATAAAGACTTTAAGTGTTTACATCTGGGTGAGTAGGAGAATCTCATAATCAAGGAACAAACTGCTTTCTTACTAAGTCTGGAATTTTAGCATTCACTCAGGCAAGAACAATACAAGATGCCAGTAGTGTGAGCTATTTCACACAGATAAGCAACTCTGGAAGGAAGCAAAAGGTGCTAAATGTTACTCAAGGGAGGAAAAACAGCAGTAGAGAAAGCATTAGACACATAGGATAAATTTAGCAGAAAGAGACTACTGACTTGGAAAATGTACATTCGAAGAATATTGCAGAAATTTAGTTTTTTGAAATTATAAAAGATACTGCAGACGTCATTAATAAGCCCCATGAAATTTCTACATAATTTGATTTATAAATGTAATTCATTGTTGGATCACACTGAAACTAAAACCATCTTGAATTCAAGATGGATACATCAGACACAGTTCAGAGGTTTGATGTGCTGTAGGGATGCAGTGTAGAACAAAAATCAACCAAGCCTGTAAGACTTCAGAGGCCTCCTAAACACAGAAACAGAAGTTGGTTTTGTGAGACTTCTGATATACCCTGGAGCTGGTCTTACATGCAGTTGGTTTCTCTCTATTTTGGAACTATTACTGTGTTGCTCTCTCGAAATCAGAAATGACAAAAACACATCAAAATTAATCAAAACCCAAATACGTATTAAGTAAAGATTAATATTTTAAGTGTGTTTTTTTTTTGTGTTTGGGTTTTTTAAATATTTTCCCCCCAAAAGCATTAAGCAGAAGTATTTCGCATCTTCCCATTTCATTTGTCATTGTTTACAAAACCAAGAAGAATAGTAATCCCCAAGCATTTGAGATGGGCTAACACAGAAAACAAGGCAATATTTATTCATAATAAAGCTATTCTTGCTTTAGGTTGGAACATTAGTTTTTGTCAGTGCTGCTTTAGTTGTCTACAAGTACTGACTGTGATACTATCTGCAAGTAGGGTCAATATTTGATTGGCAATCAAAGATTATTTTTGCAAGTTTGATCTGTCTGCAGGAAAAGCAACTGTTAGTATTCAATGCGCATGAATCTCCTATAAATAAGCAGATAAAAAAAGGAGGCAATAATTCCACAGTACAAAACCATGACATGACCACAAATGGAATACCACACTATTACCATACATCTTTTAATACCATACATCTTTTCTCAATGGCTTAACAAAAAAAAATATATATATACACATATACACACATATATATAAAATAACTAGGCATATACAAGGAAGGCTAACTTAAATGATATAAGAATTGGAGAATAAGATACTGAAGACTGACTACAGACGCCAAAGTTATATAATCCAGAAAAGAGGATTGAGCAGAATATGATCATAGCCTATAAATAACTTACAGGTAACAGTGTAGATGAAAGAAGATAATTTATTTAGAGCCCTAGTAGAGGATAAGATGAGAAGCAATTTCCTTTGGCTAAAGAAGAAAATACTGAACAGAATAATATAGGCCAAACATTTGCAAAACCTAACCCCCCAAAAGCAGAATGCATGGTTCTGCATTTTAATCAAGGTGGAGCCATTTCACGCATGTGGTAGTTCCAACCTAAACAGGTGAGTCTCATACTGTAGCAGGACACAGCGAGCCCCATAACGGAACAGCATGGGGTTTGCTTTGCTGTCTGTCTGCAGTAGCAGAGATTAATTCAAGTAAGTATCAAAGTTGAGTATAACTTAAAAGCTAGAAGACAGGCTGTCAAAAAGAAGTATTTTTATTTTCCCCTGCAACTTACGGGAGACAAGTTGTTAATACTAACCATGGACAAGAAAACTGGCATTAGCATGGCAAATAACTCATCATAACAGTTAATGATGGACAGTGAGCACTCAAGATGAGTAGCAAACAGCAAGAGAAGACTTGCACTCAATTAACTCAACTTGCAAATTTTCCAATAATGCCAATATAAGCAATACTTGCTCACATAGCAAATAAATTGGAATGAGTAAGTAGAGATTTACCTCGAAGATTGAAAAGTTTGACACTACAAATACCTTCAAAGAGCAGCAGGAGTCTACAGAAGATGACAAGAAGCTGGCCTTAAGATTAATAGGAGATAAAGAAATCTACTGTTGTACTCCTCGCGCTGCTGCACAGCAGTGTGGACTGAGCTAACTCAAGAGTAATTACTTCCCCAGGCACTGTGCAGACAGAACAGCCATAACCACAGATGTAAGCACAACCTGCAAAACCACATTTGGATGCCAACAAAAGCTCAGCCTCTTCCCTGTTTCTGTGCTGCTGTGGCTACATTGCTGTCACTACACAAGTAGCCCACTTAGTGGTAGTTGTAAAAGAGGACTGCAGATGATGCACTACTCTCCACTGCAGGCAGCCAAATCCTTACGTATCCAAGTGGATTTACATTCAGGGTTAACTGCAGCCCAGCAAGGCTTCCCAATAGTCAAGGGAGAACTGGCTTCCAAGATGGGCAATTCAGAGCTGCTCTGCTTGGAGGTGCTTCTCTCTCCACCAACTGCAGACTGAGACAAGGGCAGGAGAAGGCTTGGGGAACACTCTCCCCTCACATCTGATACATGTCTGCCCACTAAATTCTTGAAACAGAAGCATTTTACCTTGAATCACATACTTGCATTACTGCTAAGTGTGTTTCTGATAATACAACTGATTTATCAATACCTTTAGGAAGAGGCAAGCAAGAATTTTTTATACTTGATAGCATTGCTGCATTCATCTTGCCAAGATTGTTAATTGATTGCTAATTATCATGAAAGCTCACATGATCAGTGGCACAAGAATACCTCTTAAACATGGTTATTTAAGACATTTTTTTCTACTATGAAAATGTCACAGGTTCAAGAAAGGTAACTGACTGCAGTCCACTTGCTGACAAACATTTTTACAATCGCATTTTTCTACACACACCCAAGACGCATAATCACAATCAGCTCAAGAAACGCTGCAGTACTTAAAGTGTTACTAGAGCTACAGACTGCCCCACACTGCAACAGAGCTTTTTTGTTTGGTTTGGATTTTATTATTTTTTACCTTACTCACTTATGTCTACAGCACTATTACAGTACACTAGACAATACACCAGTGTTTACGACAGAGCCACGGTCAACCACCAACTAAAGCCTACTTGTGCCATCCCATTAAGAGCCCCTTGGTAACGCGGACATGCCGACACGCACAACTTCACACAGAAGTTTCAGATGCATTGGATGCTATCCAAGACTGACTGCTCACATGCCACTGCGACATTTTCTTGGGGCATTTATTCCCATTTCAGCTGGCATCAGAAGTACTGAGACAGTTCTGAATGAAGAAAAAACAACAAACCTGCCCAGATCACAATCTTATAGGTATTTCACCACTGAATGTTCCAAGTGGTTGAAATGAAAATGCACTAGTTTTGGGAAGTCCATATTCCTACTGAACTGAAATAGTGGTGGACACAGTGCAATAAGCATTACAGTGTAGTGTACCTGTATTAGTCACTGGACCTTTCCCATTTCATTAAAAATAGTATCTCCTCTCATGGATGTGGAACCAACCTCCCCCCCCAAATACCAAGGTAAGCATTTTCTACCCAAACGTATTGCAAAGACTTTCATTGTTCCTTTCCAATCTCATGAACATACCACTCGCTCTCCCTTTCCACTGTTCACAGAGACAAGGTGCCATACAGGTTTACAACCCACAAGACCTATAAAGAGGGGAGGGAAAGTTAGGAGAAATGGACAGGGTAGAAGACAGAGCCTGTAAAAACATAGTGTCCATGGATCTTAGAATCCTAGAATCATTTAGGCTGGAAAAGACCCTTAAAATCAAGCCCAACTGTTAATCTAACACTGCCAAGTCCACCACTAAACCATGCCCCTAAATGCCACATCTACATGTCTCTTAGGTACCTCCAAGGATGTCGACTCAACCACTTCCCTAAGTAGCCTGTTCCCCAGTGCTCATTAACCCTTTTGGTGAAGAAATTCTTCCTAACACCCAATCTAAACCTCCCCTGAAACAACTTGAAACCATTTCCTCTCATCCTCTCACTTGCTACTTGGGGAAGAAGCTTGTATCTTACTCAGATCTGAGCTGCAGCAGTATCACACATCACCTTCACAACAAAATGCCATCTTGCAGCCCAAGTAAACAGAAGTGGCTGGTAACATATTGTTGTTGTCATAAAGATGGATATTCCTGGGTCATAGAAGCACAAAGGATCCCAGAAGCCCTTGGGTATTAGACAGAAACCTATTCTCATCCTACTGCTCCAACAGAATTATAGAGGAGAAATTCTGTCAGGGTTTCTGTGGACATCTCCTCTTCCTTAATGCCTTCCTTGGATGTTACAACAGGAAAAGGGCTACCTCCAGCTCAGCCTTTTATCACATTTGGTCTTCTGCATACATGTTAAAATTAGGACAACCTTCACAGTCTGTCTCAAAGAATTAAAGCAGAAAATAAGTGGAACACATAGAAAGCTGCTTCAATTTGCAAAAACTAACCAGGCAATGTGTATTAAAATATGGCCTTAGCCACAAGTCATCATTGGCTAAGAAGGCAGATCAATGGCACTTCAGATTGCCAAAAAAGAGAAGCAGAAGAAGATATTTATGGTCTTGAATCCCATCTAATACAATTTTTGTCACAAAGCCTCTATGTGCATACACAGGCTGCAGATAGGTACATAAATTGTCCAGTGCTTACACAAAACTACTGACTTTGACTAAATATTGAACAACATTATTAGGTTAAAATTAATACATACAGATGAACTCCATACTTTGTTGATTACACATAAATTAAACAGATTTATTTGAACAAATACAGTTCAATAAATTCTTTTCAGGAATAAGTATGAAGGCGAGAGAGACTATTACAAGCAGCAGTTATTTAAAGCCGCAGACACGAAAGCTAGTCTCACCGTATAAACTATAAGCCTATTTTGTTTATTACCATAGCCTATCTATTTGACGTCTACCCTAATAAATGGTTCTCAATAAAAAGCATGTAAGTACACACTATTTTCTTCAGCTCTTTTCAGAGTATTGAGGATCATGAGGCAGATCATCGGCTTTCTGCAGATGCCTGCATAGTTTTCAAATGTTGATTAATCTCTTGAAATAAAGTTTGCAATAGAAGACATGCTGAGCCAAAGTCATCACTAGTCTATGAGGATGTGATTTTTGAAGATGACTTTACCTTCAGCTTTAGACATATTTGCAAGTCCAAAGTGGTTTTATTCTGTGGATATCCCCGCTTCAAAAAAAAAAAGTAAAAAAAAATTCCTATCAAGAAAATAAAAGCACCAATCCAGAACCACTTCAACTGAGATGTTTATGTGACTATTCCCAGCAACAAACTTGTTTCTCAGAATTCTCTCCAAAACCAGACATAATAGTGCAAATTCATTTTCTTTTAAACTTGGGCAAATACGTACACAGATTTTACTTGATTTGCCTATATTCTGTAAACAAAAGCATGCAAGAAATTTAATGTAGTATAAACACTGATAATCTTCTTTAGAAAGTTGCCAGTCATGGCTCAAAGTTGTAGTTAAGTTCCTAGGTAAATGTTTCACGTAAGGAAGAATTAGTATCTTTGAAATCAACACAGCCAAGAAAGGATTTTGTAAAATCTACCAAGCTTCATATAAAATAATCACCCAATATAAAAATGTATGCATCTGAAAAATCAGAATTGCATTAGCAGAATAGGAACTAGAAATGAAGCATACTTTAGGTGTGTCTGCAATCTCTTATGCTTGTCCAGTATATTTTAATGGTATTATTTAGAAACATTTCTGTATCTGTCAAGTCAGCCGTATTCTCATTGAGAGCATCAGATTTTATTGTATTTTTAAGTATGATCTCAGAGGCATACAGAGCTAAAATGAAGGTGACATTTTATTAGTAGCTGTAGGCAACCCCAGTTCTGGCTACTTTTGTTATTATTTACCTCCCAATATATATATACGAACCTGCTGCTTTTAACTTTATTGACTAATAATAATATTCACTGGAGACTTTGTCTTTCCAGCCTAGTGAAGGGAAAGCAGAAAGATCACAAGGTAAAAAAAAAAAAAGTCCATTTTCTTAGGCACTTTAATGTATTGCTCCTGAGGGAATTCAAGTTGCTTTAGAATGGCTTAGATATATATTGGTGGGCCCTTTACTCCTGAGCCAACTAAAAGCCCATCCATCTGTGCACAATCCAATGTAATAAAAGCACAGTAAAAAGGATAGTTTCTGTACATTTTTCTTGTAAAGCCTTACAGTGCATTTTATTGCCAACTCCACAGTAACTCTACACAGACACTCTAAGTAATATCAGGGTTGTTTCATTACAGGAGGTAAAACAGACAAGAAAAGGTCACAGTGATGTGAGATTTCCTTGCAGACAATGAACAGGATTAGAAGTGAATAGGGCCCAATGAACAGATTACCCTAAAATGAAACCCAGGTATACCAAGGCAAAGCTCAGGGTCTGAGTTCTATGTCAGCAATCTCCCCACAGCAAGTCTGGGATCAAGAAGTGGCTACTATCAAAACTGCATATATAAGTATACATATCTACATAATTCATCACAAGTGACCGTGATACATTTGTCCGGTTGAACAACAAAGTAAACAAACAAAACCCATTAAAAGTTTAGCAAATCCAGCAGTTAAGGTAACTTTGTCAGAAGAAAACTCTGAACAGAAAATATGGAAATATTAAGACAGGTTGCCTAGGTAGCCATAACTCAGCCTTTTATTGTATTTTAATTGAAACTAAAAACCAAGAAAGCAGGAAAGATGTTTCTGAGAAATCAAAAGCATCATTCAACCACATCAAATTATGTTTACACTACTGCAAGGAAACTCTGTCACCCACTCATTACTCATCAGTGGGCGCTCAAGAAACTGGTCACGGATGTGATCTTATGCGTGGACAACACAAAACAGGTGAGCTACCATTACATTCAGTCATGACAGTCTTAATAGCTGCAGAAGGAAACAATTTGCATTTCTAACATTTAAGCTAATGCACGATGCTTTACAGCCAGCAGCAGAAACAGGTATCCCTGAAGTTACCATGCCATAGTGGAAGATAAGTGCTTTCTTAAAGCATGCTTTTCAAGACATGGGTGAAAAAACCCACTAATTAGCTACCAATGAGATGTCACATACGATGTTATGATAGGATACACTGACTACTATGATGTTACATATTAAGTTAAAATAGGAAAAGCTGACAGATTAATTGGTACTGAAGCTCCCAGAGATATATAGGGAATTACTGTTCTATATAGGGAATTATTGTTCCTGTAAGCAAATGTGAGGTCAACAGCAGCACAGGCTCTAGTTAGTCATCAGAAGGTATAGCTTCAGAAGGCTCCACCACAATGGCTCAAGTTGGAAGCTTTTGTCAAGAGATGCATCATTCCTGACAACAACGTAAGTCTCCAGAATTTTAGCAGTATTTTAATAAACCTCAAAAATTTCAGCAGTACTTTAAAACATAGGGTCAGCTTCAGTGTCTTACTTATCTGACACTACAAACACAGAAAGGACATTAGACTTTGTTACAAACAAGGTTTAAGAGTTCTTATAATTTCTATTCAGCCTCGTCTACCCCACCCCAGTCCACACTAAGCCTCGTGGGATGCTCACAGTACTTAATTAACAATAACAGTCTTTCTGTACCTGCCAGGCACCTGTATCTGTATATTTGGAATGCTGATGGGGGAAAGAGGGAGGGGGAAACTAAGCGCATCCCTCTCTTGGTGTGTCCAGAACCCTTGCTCTTCCCAGAGAAATCTGTGTAACTTCTGATATTCCCTACTACTAGATCAAAATCCAGCTATTTAGACACCTCTGAACTGAAGTAGTTGAGACTCCAAACCTGATTCTTGTCCCTGCGAGTGAAAATTCTGAACTTGCATATCAGAACAATGGTAGATGTCTCATATTTTCCTATCTGCAGAAGCAAAACATTTTGTTCTAATTTACTCTCATAGGTATAATATACATTAATAAAAAAGGCGAACAGTCTTTTTAATCACTTTGATCATATTCAAGCAAATCTCCACCAGATCCAGGCAGCTCAGGGACTTTCAGTATTTAATCCAGTACTATATAGTAATTATTGAGTGGATTTAGAGCATTTACAAAGGTTGTGTCTGTCCCCAATGTTTTTTACAGCCTTTTCATTTAAGATCTCTGCTGTTGTTATATAGAATGTTTAATGTTACAAAACAGAGGGCAAAATTTCCATTAGCTCTTCTGCCTAGATGCTGGCACACAGCCACAATCATGCTAATGAGATCCTCAAAGATTTGTTAATTGAATGAAATCATAGAAAAGTCATTTTCTGGTCTTCAAAGCTCAGATTCTGTCTTTCTATTCATTTAAATCAGGCTCAAATGTTGAATCAGTGCTTTACAGCCCACTTGTGAGAAAATACAAGCCAACAGGGGTAAAGGTAACAGACAATCATTAAATACAAGACTAGATGGTGCAGTCACTACACCAAGCACTTTACTATCATGTAGCTACATCCAAAAGCATTCTCTTTTGGGTGAGACATACCACTCTTTGCTTTTCTATAGAGTGCTCTGTAAATGGGATGATTTCTGCTTCCCCTGCCACCAAGACAACCAGACTGTTCAGATTTCATTTCATTAAATCCTCAGATTAGCACTAACATCTTTCCCATTATCTGCTTACTAACAAACATATTCCTATTTGTATCTAAAAGATAGCAGAAGTTTTCCTCTAGAGCTCTATGTGCTCCTTATGCAGCTGCCCTGCCTGCAATGCCTGGGACTGCAGGGACACAAGCACCCACATTTTCTAAAATTTGGCTGAACATCCATAAAATCCTGCTTTAAACACACCAGGCAAGCGCTTTGGCTTGGTTTTGTTGGTTGGTTTTTTTAGTTAGTGAAATTATTCTTTGTTTCTTATTACAGACTTGTCCCTAAACTAGTCCGTAAGTGTAGCCAGAAGTTATTTAGTAAAAAATACCGCGAACCTAACAGAAATAAAGCAGTATAGAACAAACCAGATAAAACCAGTGTTCTTCTAAACACTTCCGTGTTTTCAATTACTTGAAAACATTTGTCTTAAATTGTTGTGAGGTCAAAAAGAAAACCAACAAACAAAAACTCCACAAATTCACGGTCTTCCCTGAACTATTTTGCCTCAGCTTTCAGGTATCAGTGCAATAAATCCCACTAAGAAATGCTGCGGTGTCCTCCTCACATACTTGTATCATGTCATAGGTTGTCTGAGCAAGGAGATTATGCTGAGAACAACAGGTATGCTGTTTATTCATTTTACAAGTCTGCTACTTATTTATTCCCTACTGTTACAGTCAAATCCTGCCTCCACTGCCCACGTCTTTCTCAGTCTGTTGAGGTCACTGGGCTGAGTCTTGGCAGTCTTAATCGCTGTTCGATGACTCCCAGCAGCGTCTAACTATAACGTCAAGCACAGATCCCTGAGGGGGTGGGTTGAATAAGAAAGTTCACCAGACTCTTAAATGACTATTACAGTTTTGGGAAAAAAACAGGGTCTGATCCAAGCAGGAGACTGGTCTGTAGAGGAACAGAGTTTTTAGAAAATAAATAAAAACTTGCATACATTAACCCTCTTGGACAAAAGATATATTCATGTTGGTTTGCCCTTTTTAAAGTACAGATAATAACCCTTTATATTTTAAATAACAATGACTTTCTATACTAATTGTTTTTTGCGTCTCTGTGGTGAAGGCTTTCAGGGCTTGGAAAGCAAGTCAAGACGCTGAACAGCGTGTGTGTACACAAGATGACAGCCTTTGGCAGGGGACACCAAAGGCTTCAGAATACGGGTGAGCGCAGCAAAGGGCCACCCGTGTGCATCAGGGATGATGGGGCTGTCTGCTAGAAATCTGGCATGCTGCTCAAATGGGAGTTTTTAACCTGAACTTGATTTCTGTCCCTGGTTGGTGAATGTTAACATACGATTGCACTTGCTGAATATTTTCACAGCTTTATAACCACTTTATAGGCACTTGGGTCTATTATCATCTGCCTTTTCCCTCCCCTTAGCTGGTGGACACTACACTCCTTAAAAACATGCACCCTTAAGAAGCGGGTGTCCGTTACAAAGATTTTCTGCTTGATTTTAATCTAAAAGAGCTGGCACTGAGCTGATATTTTCTAATTAAAGCCTCTTCACTCAAGTTTTTTTGTCTTGTGGAGCATCTATCAATCAGGAGGAGTCACTGCAGGATGCACTGGGTGGCAGGAGGCTGTTTCATCCCTTCCCCCAACACCAGACACTGACTCTTCTTTCCCTTCCTCCCTCCCCCCAACTTCATTAACTAAATGCACTGAATAAACCTTAACATCCCAGTTAAATCCTATTGGCCCTGGATTTGCTGCTTAATGCTAAAACCCAAGCGACCCATTTTTCTCCTGTTGATACTTCCACTGCTGATAGCAGCCAGCAGAGAAAAATATCCAACCTTAAAGTATTTTAATGTAAGGAACAAAACCCAGAGAATTCATCACTCTCTCTGCTGCTCCTCATGAACTTTACGTAAGCTCTGCTTCGCGTGTCAAAGCCTCCCTTGCTTTTGCTGCTTCATAGGCAACACAGTGAGCCTGTTGCTTAGCAAATGAATGCAACAAAGTGCATCTGCTCATAAAGGGGCTACAAGGTCTCTTTTAAAGAAAAATAATCTTGCAAAGTCTATGAAAATAAATACCTGTGCATGCTACAATCTCCAGTCATGACGCTGTTATGAACATCAGAAAATGGACTGAAAATCTTTGGGAAAGACTAACAAGAGCAAACCGTTTCAGTGCTACAGATTCAATTTCCTACCCTTACATTTTGCTTTAAACTATTACAGTTTGTCTTCCCAGTTTCATGTATGCAACAGAACAAGCTGAAGATTATTCACCATTCCCCTGTCTCCTGGCAGCCAGCCCTCCCATTGTACCCCAGCTGTAATCACTGTACCAAATCTCACCTCGGCTCAGCTGCCAGTGATTACAGCTGGGGTACAAGGAATCTTGGTTTGTGATGACAAGTGGGAATTCCAATGGCCACCTCCTAGGCTCTCGACTCTTTATTCCCAAAGCACCCAAACAGGGCTAACCATCCAGCTGTAACATCTCCCAATGATACCATAACAGCTTTGGCTCCTGACTGCTCCTGGGGCCACCAGCCTTCCTTTGCTCCTTGCTCCACCAGATCTCTGACCTCACTGCCCTCCTCAAAACATCATCGCCATGACTACCATGTGTTTTACCACAGCATCCACCACTCCAAAACCCTTGCCTCCTGCAAATGCCTCTTTACATTTAAGCCACACATACCTGTGGTTGCAGCCACATCCCCCATTAGCTTTGCAAGCTTCCCCGCAACTTTGTGCCACAGTGATAGATGCTTGTCCTATTGCAGGGTGCCCCCGCAGTAGTCCCTGCCCAGCACACTCAGCCCCAGCCCCCCAGTGCAGGAGGGCCAGCTCACCCACTGCTCCCTCATGTCCTGTCCTGCTTCCCCATCACAGAGCACCTCAAGGGGTACAAACCACTGCGCTTTGGCTAGGACAGCCTCTTGCCCAGCAACTGGCTCCATGGCAAGCAGCTTCACACACAGAAAACTGAACGCTCCCAGCACGGCTTGAAAAAGTCGCTCACCACATTTCCAGTAATCTGTTTGAGAAGGCTATTTCAGATTGCTCTCGGGTATCCAACCAACACAGCAGTCTTCAGATCTCACTTATATTCTTAATACCACATTTTACATTAATGTCAGACCCAATGCTCTACAATACCAAGGCCAGTTTCTGAGAAAAAGGACTGCATCCTGAAATGCCTATCCTATGCACACCCAGCCCTTCGCCCAGAAAATTCTACTGGCACTCAGAGGCTGCAAAGGCTGAAAAGAAGCAAGGAGCCTGGACATCTGGAAGAAATTCAGTTATCCTGAATAAAAATTGTATTTACAAAGAACCAAAAAGCAAATCTAATCTAATGCTGAAGATATGCGGCACATTACACATTAAGATTATTAGTACAACGTCTGTTATGAGAAGGCTTTCAAATAAAACCACTCTCTCACTGACTGTGCACTTGCGTTAATGTATTTCTTACCAATACCACTAATGGAGCATTCATCATGTTTCTAGCATCTCTGAAGTAGCAAGGAAAAAATATATTGAGCCATGTAAGAATAAAATGCACATATCCATGTTGCTATGCGTTATCATACTGCACACACTCTACATTGAAATATGGTCCTTGAAGGAAGTAATTCCAACATACTCCGATATTACAGAAATATTCAAACCAGCATAAATTGGGGAGCCAGAGTGACTAGGCAGGGCACCAGTAAAACAAACTGGTTATATTCTTGAAGTCTTATTTTTGCAGCATGGACATAGCTGAAAAAAAAAAGAAAGGGTGCAAAGTCTTTTGCAGCATGGTAATAGGTGAAAGAAAGAAAGGGTGCAGAGTCTTTTGTGAGAAAGTGATTTCAGACTGGAAGAAGAGTAAAAATATCTTTGTTCGTCTGATAATAGATAAAGAAGGTATAGAGTAATAACCGCATACATGACCAGTCAAGTTTTTCCTGTTCTTGAATACAAGCAACAGAACACTAAATAGATGATGTACTTATTAATAGGTTTATAAGTAGTCATGCCTTATCTTTTTAGTCTATTTTTTATAAACTCTTGCCTGATTTCAGTATGGCCGACTGCTGGAATCTATTTTGAACCATTCTCAGAGACAGTTCATGAACTTTGCATCATGAATCTTTGTAGGGATAAGTGGTGAACAAATGGATTATCAGCTGCTCAACTCCATCTTTTACTACTGTGATTCTTCTAAAACCATATATAAAAGAAACAACCAAGACTGTCTAGTCTAGCTGTATGTAAGCACACTTCTAGCAGCAGCTGTTTTGGGTTTAACATTTGAAGATAAGACGGGCAGCAATTTCCAGCTATGACTGCGTTTGGTATCTCTAATCTACACAAGAGCCCCTAAAAACAATTTTATTTGTTGTTTATTTTGAATGTTTATTTTTATTTTTCCAGCAGTACTGGTAGGATTATCAGAAACCCAAACAGAAGTTGTGCACTAAACATACCCATATCCAGTGCAACAGGACATTCCAGCTGCTGTATCAAAGAGATTTAAGCCACAGGTTTTGGTGCACAGTAACAAACATCTTGCACTTTAAAAATAATAGTGATATTAATAATAATAAAAAAGGAAGTCCAGAGTCATCTCTTACTACTGTTATCATAAAGCTGCCATGTATTGCCTAACTTTTCTTTAGGAAAAATACTTTGAAGTTCGCTCTTCCCCCACTGCACACCACACGGGATGACAAATGGACAGTTTGCTTAGGCTGTTTATGTTAGCAACTTAAAAGTAAAAAAGCCTCCAGAAACATTAACACCCGAATGAAAGGAGATAACTTCCAATGCTAATACTCCAAGATATAGGATGATATTCCAGCTTAGCTACTTTTGACAGCAACGCTGGTTTATGGGATGGCACAAACTTCTTCGCCCCTTCTGCAGCCCCTGCTGTTTTCCCCGGCCTCTCCCCATTTCACGTTAAACTTGCAGAAAAGTGTTAACCCGGGACACACTCACACCCCCACACCCCCCCCCCCCCCCCCCCCCCAGCCTCCAGAAGCTACTATCGCGTGTAAGCCCCGGAGCTGCCGACTCAGTCGGGGTTACTCACCTAAGGAAAGCTCACACTTTCCCACCGGCAGTCCCCGATGGATAACTTAGCACAGCTTAACTCGCGCGGGTGACAAACCAGCCCCATCGCCACACAAATCACCTCCACAGCAACTTGTTGTGTTCAGTCTTTTAACGACTTGGCTCATCGCTGTCCAGGGGCGTGCAAAGAGAAACTCGGCCCCTCAATCACCCACAGCAGCGGCAGCGCGCTCCGCTCCGACAAGCTCAAAACAAAGCAAGCCCCAAACCCACCCGCCCGCCGCGGGCAGTAGGAGAGGGTTTCTCCTCGCTGCCCCCGTCTCATCCCGGTACCCACCTGCCGAGGGCCCCGCGCCCGGCCGCAAACCCGCTCTGCCGCCTATCCTCCTCCTCTTCCTCCTGCCGCTGCTCCCGCGGGACCGCGCAGCAGCCGGGTCCCGCCGCGCCGCCCGAGCACGGGCAGATGGCCGGGAGCCCCGAGCGCTGCCACTGCGGGGCCAAGCTGAGCTAGGCTGATCTGGTGCGGTGGGTTTCCTATCCCTTCTCCTCTTCCCCTCCTTCTTTTCCCCCTTTTCTCCCTTCTCCTTGTTTTTCCTCCCTGCTCCCCTGGCTTAGCCCCTGGCAGATAAACCCGAGTCAGCCAGAGTGCGCTCACAACACCCCCTTCCACCAATCATTTCAATTAGTGCCACATGAGAGGAGCTTTTGGCCAAAATCTGCTTAAGAAAAGGGCCAGAGGGCAGGGCAATCTCCTTTGCTCAACAATGACCAGAAGCTGCTATAAATAGCCAAACAAAAGCACTGTTAAGGCCGGGAATGTCACATCGTAATGTGATAAAAATTGTAAAGATCCGATGTATACCAGAAGTACAAAGGAAGAAATAAAGGGGAAAAAAAACCAAGAGAAACAAAGATTAAAAGCAGTCGCCAGCCACCTTCCTACCGTCTCCTCCAACATGTAACCTTGTAATAACTTATCAAAGTCGTATATTCCGGAGTGCCAAGCTGCTATATTCTCGAGGTCCCAGGCAGCTCCCCCACAATCCCTTTGTGACAGCTGCACACTAGTGTTTATAGGTACCCAAGTCTATGCACTTTATATAAACAAGAACAGTCACCAGGGCTGGTCAGAGGTAACCCCACAGGTACATGGCATTACACCAATAGGAGAAGCAATGACTTCTCTAAACTAAGACATCAACAAGAAGCTCCCAATACACTAATAAGTAAATCAGTAGGTTAATACAGGACAGCTCGGTTACATTTGTATCAAAACTAGGGGACTTAATCTAATTTGATTTAGACACATTTTACACCAGTATATTCCAGCATTGTGAGCGAGGAGAAACTCCAACCTGAGGTTTCCAACCGTACAGTGAGTTAGAGCTGAGAACTAACAAAAAAAATATATCCCCAAACACCCCTGACCAAGCAGAGTGCCTCTGCCAGCAGTGCACATATCCAGACCTTCTGCATCACTTTGCAGATTTGTAGTTTATACTGTGCAAGTAGCTAGACACTGCCAGCTCTGACATGGGGAGGAGAGGACAGGGCAGGGTGGGAGAAGGGAGTGGTTTCGGTCCCATTTGACTTCTTGTAAGCTCTGCAATGCCTTTGGGATAGTAATTTCCAGTCTGCTGATGGCAGGATGACAACAGCTAGGTTCATCTGAGGGGAAACTGATAGTCACTGTCACCTAATTCCCCGCCTAGACATTCCCAAACAGAATCACTGCAAGGGGACAGCACTCAACTGACGTCCCTCCAACTCTCAAGTCTGAGTATTTACACACGAATCTATGTAAAAGTAGTTATTCTGTTGACTAACCTCATGCTCTTTCAGAACTGATGAAAGCTATCTGAAATTATCCTGTTTCCTCTCTTCAGTTTCTACCAACTGAACAATAAACTTCTCTTCCACTACAAATAAATGTGGGGTTTTTTTTCCATTTCATTCACATGCCCTCCCCTGATCATGTTTGTCCTGTTGCAGTGAACACTGTTTTCTCATCCTAAACCCATTCACATACAGGCTTATCCTCAAAGCACTCTTATCCTCAATGGATGTCCAGAGATGGTTTTTGCTGTTTTATTAATTGCCTAAGTTTAAGCATGTGCCCTACTTAACACAGAGTGTACTTTTAGAAGATCATTCGAAGAAACACATTTTAAAGAGAGAACATGTAAGTGAAGCTCATGCAAAACCCTAGTCCAAAAAAATCACCTGCATAGGCTTGTAAGAGCAAAACTGCCCACAAGGTTTCTAGACTTCCTAGTTTGAGCAGGGAAAGAAACATTCTTCATTTCAACAAAGAGCATGCAGTAACCCAGAGTGCACAGATGCAGAACAATAACGCCAGTACAAACAACACATACTAAGCATTGCCGGGACAAAGCTGCCAGCCTCTGAGCTGACAAAGCACTCCCTGAAGACAGTGGAGAAGCAGAGACCCCCATTCTGGCACCGTCAGGTTGGAGGTCCATGTAACCCAGCCTAGCAGCCAGGGGTATGGCAGGACATCCAGCTGTATCTGCAAGGTATTGCAGTGTAGCTAATAAACCCTACTGGTTCCACCTGCTGATTTCTATGTAGGTTCCTGCTTTTACTTCAAGCAGTACAAAGATGGGTGGCTGCAGCAGCTGTACAGACATGCTTCCCATTGCAAAGGTGTGGACAGACCCTTTGCTGGATGAAAAATAAGCTATCCTCAACAGTAAAAACCCCTCCAGGTGAATAATGAGCTTACCCGGGAATAAAAATGACTCATGGCTAAAATAGGTGCCTAGTTGTAACTGAGTAACAACACAGCAAAAATAAGTCACTGATGGAGTGAAATGCAAGCTTGTGTACATGGTATGAAAATCCAGCCAGCCAGGCAGGTGAATAAATTGGTGGAACTAAGCCACTGATGTCAGAAGTGGAAGAAAAATATCCTTCTCTCTGAATATTGGATGGGTTTTGTGTCTTTCACTTCCTGGATCAGCTGTCATTGCAGAGTTCAAAGAGGAAAAAAAAGATTATAAACCCAAGTATTTTCTCATTTTGCCAAGAGGCCTTGTCTGAGTTGATCTGTCTTGACCTTGTTTTGCATGCTGCTTTTCTACACCAGCTTTTCCAACCTATGGATAGAAACTGGTGAAGGAATCTTGCAACCTCCCTTAAAAAGATGCTGAAAATGTAACATAAGGAAAACTGCATGTATAGAAGTGTGCCTGTTAAAATAGAGGTATTTAGAAGAGCTCTCCTCTAGTAAGCTTGAAAGTATTCAAAACCATTTGCTTTGCAGATCAAAATGCTGTATTGATGACAAATCTAAGAGACAGATGACAGAAATCTCCATGAGCAATATCCCTAAAAGAAAACGTATAAAGAAGCAATACTGTTTACTTTGTAAACATTTTAGTGTACATTTGCAGTTTTGAACTGTTCATTAAATATTCCACAAATAGATCAGGGTAAGGCTTCTTGTTTTATAGAAAAACCATTATCTGGAAGTGCTTTAAGTTAAATCATTATGGAAATGGAAACCTGAATCAGATACACTGGGTCCTGGTGTTTCTACATAATTTCCTGGAGAAGACAATCTATAAATGGAAAGCTATCCTTCAAGCACTGGTTGAAATTTTCCCTTAAACACTGTTTTGTTTGATAAGTGAAAACTGACAACACCACCAAATCATCTGGTATTAATGTTCTTTTCTTTTACACATCCCTGCCCTTGGAAAAAAATAATAATGGATTATGCTATTTCTTTGTCTGAATAAAATGTTGCAGTTCCGGAGATAAAGACGTATTCAGCTGAGCAATTAAATAGCTAAATAAATGAATCAGCAGAGCAGAAGTGACAGGTTTAATTACTGCTTAGAGCTAGGAAGGGGAACTAATTATGGGGTTCATGAACCACATGCCATTCTTCTCCTTAAGCATGTGCTTTGATTCTTCTGGATCAAGCTCTGCAAATGCAGTAGCACCATGCACCAGATGTAAAAAATTAAAAAAATAAAAAAACCTATCCAAAATTTGGAAATAAAGTCTAATCTTTGCAGAAAGAATAGTCAATACTCTTTTAAAAGCCCATGTTCAACTGAGTCAATACCATGAGTTAGAGGAACTTTCTTTTCAATAGAGAAGCACTAAAAATGTAGTTCTCCAAAAAATGAAAGCACAATGAAGTTCACTGAATGTGAATAAACCAAAGATTGCAACAGAAAGCTGCAGTAATTGAGGCATAAAGCATGTAGCTCTATCAAGTGATTAGGAGCCCTATTCATCAGAAAGTATCTGTGGCTGGGAAGCCTGAGAAAGCTGTTGATCTTAGTTCTCTTCTGCTTTGGTCAGTCCACCACAGGAAGCAATACAGTTCAAAAGATGCCTTTGTGGCCACCAATTGCAAAGCCACTAGCAGTAGAAAAAACTGTTCCTCAGTTTCTGCCTCCTGTCCCATTTCTCTACTTTGCATTTACTCTAACAGCCTAATTTTACTATAGTTTGATAAGACTCAATGCCAATTGTTTGAGCTTCATATTAAAATCATGAGCCTTGTGGTATAGTACTATAAACACAGAACATTTCCCCTCTTAATGGAAGGAAAAAGGGGAGAAAACCCTGTGTTCTGCATCTGAATCCTATTGTTCAATGAACTGCATAACTTTTTCAAGTTTTCAGCTATCTTATACAGATTAAAAGAAGAAAGGAGGGGAAAGGGGAAGGGGAAAGGAAAAGGGGAAAAGGAGAAAAGGGGGAAAGGGGGAAAGGTGAAAATGGAAAGGGGAAGGGGAAAGCAAAGGGAAAAGGAAAGGGGAAGGGAAAAAAGAAAAGAAGGAGAAAGGGGAACAAAAAAAGGGGAAGGCAAAGGGAAAAGGAAAGGGAAAGGGGAAAGGGAAAAGAAGGGGAAGGGGAAAAAAGAAAGGGGGAGAAGGGGAAAGGAGGAAACAGGGAAAGGGAGAAAGGAGGAAAATGGAGACACAGCAAGCTATATTAAGAAAAAAGAATTAGTGGTGGTAAGAGAGAAGTCTTTCATTCATAGCCAGTGGGTTTCTAAAATTAAAGTCTGGATGTTGTGATGTCTTTTTTAGCACACTTTTAAAATCCAACACGTTTGCCTCTTCCTAAATATGTTGTGAAGAAAGAGATAAATAACCGCAGAGCTGACCTCGTGCACCATTCTGAAAAACAATCAGACCCTCTGCTCCGCTGGCTTTGAAAATTTTAAAAAGCAGAACACAATGCAAATATGCAAAAACACCTCATGGCTGGGAAGGATCTAAATCCACCCCAGCTATAGCCGTGTTCTCCTTCCACACCACCCATAATTCTGCCAGAATGAAAATAATTGTGTCCAAACCCAGAGATGGGGTGGTCCATGGGAAGGCTCACTGGACAATCACAAATGCCATCATCATCCAAGATTACAGCATCAGCTCTGCCTGGATGAAATTCTATTCTCTAAAGGCAGGCAAAACCAACGTCTATTGCATCAATAAAGTCTAACATGAACCCCTGTCTTCAAAATCAGTGTCTGAGATTCTGTATCAAGGGAGACTGTATCTGCAGGAACCAGGAGCATTGTACATACAAGATAAGATAAAAACAGGATTTATTTTTTTTTCTTTATGGAAATATGATATAGCTCTATAAAAGTGGCATCCCTTGCCTGGAATTCCAGTGCAGTTAGATCACAAGAAGATGCACTTTGTACTTAGACACACAACAAAACAGGAGCTGATCTTCAAAGAAGACACTATATCCAAAACATTACGTACAAGTGGCATTAGCACTCATACTGTATTTTACAGCATCTGTTATCCATGTTAATGTAATGTGATGTCTACAGAGAGTCACTAATGTACTAGTGATCGTAAACCTTGCAGAACACTTGTACAATTGATATCTCATAGTAGCGATATTATGATGGTATAAATAATCTCAGTGGAGCATGAGGAGTTGGAAAGGACTCCATGGGCGGCTAGTCAGCAAACTGCAAAGGACAAAGGTAAAGTATACTCTTGGTGCACAACTCTTCTGATCTCAGGAGGCAAAACCTGCTGTATTTATCTGACAATCTCTGCCAGGCTGGAAAAGGACCATTTAAGCATCTAAGGCGCCATTCTCAAGACAAACATGATCAGCACTTGCATTTGCATGCAAGAGCACAGCCCCAAAGGAGTACAGGGCATCTAGAAGAGTCAGCCTTCCTCACCACCTGGAGGAAGGCTGACTGTGAATCCACCATCTTCTGCTCTCACTGCAAAAGAAAAACCTCAAGGGATAATTAAAACAGTCGTCATGGTTAAGTATAGACCAGAAGTGAATTTGTCATTGTTTTATTTATACCCTTTTGCTCTCAATCTTGCACTTGGATGTCTGCCCTTAAGTCTTGCTTAACGTTATTTTGCAGTGTTTCACCACCCAGCCAGTTTGGTACTGTGGAGAAACAAGATTAAACAGAGTGAAACCAGTAGGTTCTCAGCAGAAAACAAAGAAGGGTGCACAGGGTGGATTGAGACATACGTGTCTCCACTGTCAGGGTCATAGAAGCACAGAGCTGGCAAGTATTTCCTTCCTATTTCCATAAGGTCAGTGGGGGATGGAGGCAGGACTTCAGTAGTAGGGAAAGATTAGCTCTAACGGGCATGAACTAATTCCTCTCCAGCAAAAAGCAGATGGCAAAGCAACACTCTACAGTTATGGGTAAGCCCTGGGTTTTCAAACAGGCTCCGACTCCATGTTTGGTTGTTACAGGGACTGCAGCAAGTCATCTTTCCCTGCCATGGGGAGCATGCCAGTTTATCAAAGCTGCCCTTGGGAAAGTTTGCTTGTGAAGATTTACAAAAGAGGTGACAAAGTATGTGAGTGGGTGTAAGGGGAGTTGCTAGTTGACTGGTGCAAAGGAAAAATTACCACGTTCTTTGTAAAAAGTCTAAATAACATTTATACACTACTAATCACAGAGCTAAAAATAATTTTACATCACCCATCCCTTCTTCCTTTAAAACTCAAGCAATTTTTTAAATCTTTTTATTTTTTATTTTTATTATTTTTGAGTGCCTTATTGAATTTTGCTATTGTTCATTGAGTAAACACTCAGACTTCACTGAAGACCAATATAAAAAAATCAAGCTCCTTGACAATAATGACAACTGAAATAATGGGAGCCACTGTCCAATCCGAAAGCTAAAGTAGGCACCCGGCCATGATGCCTTGAGGGTTTTCACTGAGAAGGGCAAGGATGCCTGCATACAAACATCAGAGCTTGCTTACTGTTGGAAAAGTTGTATCTGACAAAAAAAAAATACAACATGCCACAAATAGGAGGAAGGAAGCATGTGAACCGAGCCTGAGCAAATCTCAGAGAAGTGCCTCCTTTCTCCTAGTGCAGTGGTATACAAAAGAGGAAGTTGCCATAAGGAGTTTGAAATCAGAAGTAAGAAATCTGATCCTCACAAGCCTCTCAGTTCAACTCCTAACCTACCAGAGATAACAAAAAGGGGGATTATAATATCGCTCACTGTGACACATTTGAGTTATTAGAATAGAGTTGTCATGATTTCTAAAACCAGAGAAGCAGTAAAATTTATTTTAAAATTTATTTAAACATTGAAAAATTCTGCTACTTTGAAAAACACTGAGGGAATTTCACAAGTACAGGATGGACCAAGAGAACAATGCACAGATCTAATTCCATCACCTAAGGTCTGAGGTTTGCCAACTTGAAGGAACAAAACTCCAGTGCGCAAAAATCAGACAGTTGTGAAACAGACTTGGGACGTTCTGCTTCTAGATTCTGAATTTGGCTACTGAATTTGTAATCTCTAGGAGTGCCCATGGCAGAAGGTGTAGAAATCAAGCCCAAAATGCCCAGAACACAGAGAAGTTGGAAAGTCAAAACTCAACCCTGCTTCATGGTTCAAATCTCAGATGCAGACAGTAATGGCAGAATATTCATCCATCCTAAATGAAAATTGTTTTTAACACTAAACTGTTGTATTCACAACAAAGAACCTGGCATGGAAAAAGGAGAAACTGAGATAGCCAGGAGCAGAGAATGAAATGCTGATAATGCTGCCTTCATTTTGGAATGAGCAGCATGGGACATACAACATCGATACCAGGAACACTCCCTGAATTTCTAAACATGAGTAATGCCATGATTATTCCTCATTTAAGGCTCTAAATATTTTGCATGCCTTTTATTCTAGAGCCAGCACAAGACTTTCATCAGCCCACACAAAACTGACAGTCCTCCTAAAATAACAGATGGGACATGGCCACCCCTGTCTGCTGCAGAAAAGTGGAGAAATGCAATGGAGAGATCTAGAGGATCCATGCTGCTAATCTGGCTGTCTCCAGGGATTGATACCAGTCAGTCATCACAGCTGCCGGCACTAGGCATTCTACCAATAGTTTCCACTCCTACTTTCTGGGCAGCAGCAGTTTCAGACAGCCTTTTTTTTCCTGTCCTAATATGGACAAAATTATGGGGGGGCAGATGCTTAAGGGACGTGCACTGTCTTCCCAGCAGCCTGCTACCTTAGGCGATTTCTGCTTTGCCGGTGCTCACCTCCAGTCCAGTTTGCTGCTGGAAGCTGAGAGCTCAGTTTAACTTTGCTTCTTCTACATTCTCAGAAGATTCAACAAAGACTATGTTCACCAGTGTCAAAATTCTTCTGAGAGTCATGGGCCTTGACCCTGAATGTATGAAATCCACCTCGTGTTAGGCTTAAATTCCATCTCCAGGGTCATCAGTATATCATTCTCAAAAAGGCAAACAGTTCATCTCTAATGATCAATATATTTTTTTAATATGCTGCCTATATTGTGCTCTTCAACTTCCTTACAAAAAGAGCTGAGTGCAGTGAAATTCTTGATATAAAAGGCTACTGTGAGGCATTTCAATATGCTGGTGCAACATAAGAGTTATAAGTGTGCCAGGGTAGAGCTTGGCTGGTTTGATCAGGAAAATACTGAAGAGCTGTAGAGTAAATAATAGATTTAAAACCAGGAACAGCTTTCAAGTGTGTATTGGCACTCCCTCATTGTACAGTAGTGTCAGAACATGTGTTGCATCAATATTGGCAGATAACACTCAAATTTCAGTAAATATTAGTGTTTTGAGCTAGAGTTATTAATGCCTTATGCAGGAATATTTGTTACAGCTTTTCTGAGGGATTATACCATTGTTGGCCAAGTCCACTGGTGTAGCAACAACAGGGAAAAAATTGAAAGCCAATAATTTTAACATAAAACCATACTTTGCCATACCATGATGACTTTTTATATCCAACTTTATGTCCTATTTAATATTTCTGAATAATTTCCTACTAAATAATTCCATTTTCTAATGTCAGAAAGAAGAAATATTTCAGTGATGCTGACCAAGTTCAGACCCCTTCTCCACCCACAAATTTCCACTGTGCCTCTTGAGATTCACTTTGTCTTTCAATGCCTTAGCTACCTGGATATAAAATAATAACCTTGTACTACTTCACAGAGCTGCTATTAGCACAGCCCATTTAGATCCTGGAGTGTTGCAGCATTATGGGAGTAAAATGCTTTATCTATGTGCCATTTTGTGTGTACATTTTCAACCAACCTTTAAAAAAAAAAAATCAAAATCTGTCTCTTGAACATTTGCTTTTCATTTTCTTTTCTAACTTCCATCCCTTTGTGTTGTTTTCTACTGTGTTGTGTCTCCTGGTACAGCCTTCTTCCTCCTTCAGTCACATTTCTGTGTCATAAAACTGTGAAGAGGTTTCTCTCATCTCATTTTTTCCACAATTGCGTTCTTCTCTCTCCTATATTGTCAGGCTTTCTAGATTGAGTATAGATAACTATTCCAAAACTTACTTAGATATTGGTATCTCCTTTCTTATTGCCCTGAGCCTTTCTTTTCCTGTCTATATGCCATCCTGCTTTCCCTCTTAAAAGCATTTTTTTGCTCTACAGAGGTGAAAAAGAGCCATGCATCAGCAAGCATTCATTGATGAGGAGACAGGGAAATTAGAAAGAGTGGATGATCAGAGAGCTTTTATTCAGGATACATGTAGGCCTTTAGCTATGTGTAAAACACCTCAGAAGTAATGCATGCTTCAGGGCAGGGATGATGTCTGCCTGAAGTAATCATTTCTCCAGTGCTCAGTGCAAAAAAGCTGCTAACCTTGCAGAGGTCTTATAGTTGCTACAGCTCAAAACCCAGGAGTCTCTTCAGGTTAAATCTTACATCTTGGTCTCAACTGGGAAACAAAATCAAAGCTGCTTCATACTACAAAATATGTATGTATTGTATGATCATGTATGATCAGTTTATGGGCTGATCACAGCCTAGGTGCTGATGGCTCCCAGCTGCTTATTCCCATGTTCTGTGCAGTGGACTTTCAAAAAGTACAAATCAGAAGCAATCAATGCTGTCATTTACCTTGATTTCATTCATTTTGAGGATCTAGCTCTGTTCTTAGAAAAAGAAGTTAACAGTCTCATCGTTAAACCTAATTAAAAATGATGGTTGCAACTGCAACTGCAATTTGGCCTTTTGAAGAACCCAGAATCCACCAGAACTCACTCCTAGAGGAAGAACAGATATGATATTTATATGTATAGTGATATTATTTTTTATATTTACTTCCCTTTCAGGGCTGGTGTTTTTTAAAAGCTTGGTAATTTTTCCGTTCCAAAAGGCTAGCTATCTCCTCTATGCGTATCTGGAGAAATGCTGAAGTTGGTAATATGATGCTGGAAAGCTTTACTTTGTTAGGGTTCAAAACAGACTCACTGTTTTTGTGCAGAGCAGAAGTCTCAGGGCGAAATCAGAACCTCTCCTCTTGGAGTGGCTCATGAGCAAAAGCTCTCAGGACTAATCCTGCAAGGCACTGATATAATCCAGTACCATACTTTGCTGCTTCAGGGTGCAGTGCACAGCTACTGCTGGGATATACCCAGGAATCATGTCTGTATACACCTGTATGTTTACAAGAGATGGAACCTGCCATTTGGAGTCTGCTGATGAGTGGGGAAATCTGGGCATCTGCCCAAGGATGAAATTTGCCTCCAGTTTAGAGTCTCTGCTTGCTACTGAAATCCCATCAGAGCATCTGGAAGTTTTGATGTCTCAGTCGTCATCATTTTTGGGACAGGACATACACACATGCATATATATCCAAATCTAAACCTATGTGTGTATCTGGGTATAATTTTCATAAACTACACAATTTCATAAATGAAGAATATTCCTAGAATGCATCCCTCTGAACTGTAGTGCAAGCTGCAATGAAACCTTTAATATTTCAGAGGTGATTATTTTCGTATGATCACTTTTTCATTTGCCTGTGTATATTTTCCCAAGCTGTTTTTTCTGCCTTCCACTCCTTCTCTCTTATCCCTTATCCATGCATGCTCACAACAACCTTTCTTTATTAATTTTTTGCAGATGGTTTCCTTTGATTTTTTTCCCCATGGTTTGAATGTTGAGTGTTCCCTTCATGTTTTAGTGCCTTTTCTGAGGGGACACAGAAGAGAGAGAAAGCAATTCAGAAGAACAATAATTAATTTAGAACTTTACCTACATACCTCATGTCTGGTCATTTCTGGGGGGAAGGCAGGGAACGTGGGAAGAGAAACTCCCCAGAGTTCTCATTTTTCCTAGACTCTTTCAATACACAGCACAGTAAAGGAGATTACTAGAAGTTCTTCTGAAAGTGGAAGTCATTTCCCACCCAGAAAAATAGAAAAGAATATCAACTCTGGCAAGTTAAATTTAATAAGCCCAGGCAAAAAAGATTTTGAAAAGCAATTTGCTAAAGGCATAAAACCAATAATAAAATGGTTTTTAAGCACATGAGAAACAGGAAGTCTGACAGAAAATCCGTATGGCTGATAAGTAACTGGAGTAGGAAAGGGGAGCTCAAATAAGATCAGACTGTACCTCAGCAAAATGAAAACAATTCTTTATACAGGTGTTCACTGCAGAAAATACTTTGGAGGTTCCCAAGCCAAACCCTCTCTTTACAGGGAACAAGCCACTTAGAACTGGTTAGACAATAGCAAATACAAGTTGAAGTAAATGGACACTCTTCACAATGCAGGAAGATTACTAGTGGATCATGGCAGGGAAATGTGCTGCTTAGCAGAGTCAGAAGTAATTTGGATGAGGCTGATTAGTGAGGTGACAATTAATCATGCTCGATTATTTAGGGTATTAAAACCCAAGAGTGATTGAAAAATTGCCGAAATAGCTCAAGTATGTGTTGTTTTTGATAAAAGTGTGGATGAAAGCTCATAAACATTGAATTTGTAATGAAAACAGGGTCCTAACTGTACATACCCCTGATGAACTTTAAGTCAGCTGTTACCACTCTGAAATAATGGCTCCTGCAACTGGAGAAACCATGTACAGTTCCATGCAAACATCAGCCTAAATTAAAGGGAATATTATGAATTATTAGGAAAATGAAATTAAGGAGGTCAATCTTAGTGCCACAGAGAAAATGTGCCATATCTTCTAAGCCCCGAGAGACACACCTGACGTAGAAAACACATAGACAAGGATAATAAGTAAGGTGATTGATGGTCAAAGACAGTGTCTGCGTGAGAAACAATAAGCAGGTTGGGATAACTCAGTTTGGAAAAGAGACAGCTCAGAAAAACATGCCAAAACCACTAACATCCTGTGCCACACTGAGAAGGGTAAAACAGGAGAAGCTATTCAGCCCTAGCAGTAATACAAGAAGGACTTTCTATAAGGGCATGTAATGATAGGACAAGGGGGAATGGTTTAAAACTGGAAGAGAGTAGATTTAGATTAGATATTAGGAAGAAGTTCTTTACTGTGAGGGTGCTGAGGTGCTGGCACAGGTTGCTCAGAGAAGCTGTGGCTGCCCAATCCCTGGCATGTTCAAGGCCAGGTTAGATAGGGCTTGGAGCAACCTGGTCTAGGGGAAGGTGTCCCTGCCCATGGCAGGGGGTTGGAACTGAATGATCTTTGAGGTCTCTTCCAACCCAGACTATTCTGCCTGAAAGAGGGAATATACTTTTTAACAGAATGAATAACTAAGCTATGGAATAAAGTTTTAGAAGATATTTTAGATGTTAAAAACCTGAATAAATTAAAAAAAAAACAATGAAACAAATTCATGGGACATCCCTCTTCTCTGCCCAGCATTTATTAGAAAATAAAAAGGTATAGTTTCTATCCAAGTCTTTAAACTTCAGGCCAGGAAAAGCTGAGAAAAGTACTGGAAAACAGATCCCTCTAAAGGTTCCATCTTACACTCTTGAAATTGATGGTGTTGCCTATGTTCAGAGAAATAGATCAGGCCCAGAAGAACCATTTTTCTGGTTTTACCCTTGGGAGAGCTGTGCTTTGAGCAGAAGACCTGCACAGTTCAGCACAGAGGCACATGGTTGCCCAGCCAACCACTAACAGTGCATGTCAGGACAGCAAAAGGAGGCCAGAGGGTTTCTCATCTTGTGCTGGGAGCTGCACAGCACCTGTGCCCATGCCTAAGGGTTCTCTGAGCCAGTCAGAAGCTCTGACCGCCGCTCCGGCTTTCACCAAAATCAGGTGTTTATTTCACTCAGTAATGTCGGTTTTCCTCAGAAGAGCTTCGGGACTGTAGAAAGAAGGATAAAGTTCTGCCGTCATGAGAAAAATCCCTTCTGTTCACAGATGCATTGGACAGTAGAGTCCTGTATTTTTAGGTGTGTCTCAATACACAGCTGGTGAAAGATTTTGAAAGGGAAATCGTTGCTGGAATGAAAAATCCCACCAATTCCACAACACTTTCTCCCCCTCATTTCCCCAGTCCTTAGAGCCTATCAGATTTATTCTCTAAGGAAAAGAATATTTGAAGATTGAGAGAACTGGTGAAGAATGTGGTTTGCATTTTTTGCAGAAGAAATGAGCAAGAAAAAAAATTTAAAATAGCAAAAATATTAAAATATATGGAAACTGGATCTGTCCAGGCTAGTAAATTACCCAAATTGACCTATTTTTACCTTGGACTTGTTTACAAGGTCTACAGAACTCTTCACTTGTGTGGATTAAACATGCTTCACTGACTTTTTTGTTCCATTTAACAAAAAAACACTATCAATTCTGGCAGACTGGTATATATGACCACTCCTGCAGTGTTTCCTAGCAGCAATGACTTACATTTTGTTAATAATAATGATCTCCATTTTCAATGTTCTTTTCCCTTCAAAATATAAAGTGCCTATGGCATATTATTTACATCCTTAATGCAGCCATTTAAGTAAGCAAAACCAAATTCTGTTGGAATTATCAGGTGGGAGGGGATCTTTGAGGCTCACCTGGACCCACTCAAGCAAGACCGGCTTTGAAGTTACATCCAGATTCAAAGGTTCTTCAGGTATTTGCACAGTCAACTTTACCATATTTCCAAGACTGGGGATGACACAAAATCTCTGGGTACATGGGCCAGGATTTAACACCCCCTCCCAACCCCATTCCCCAAGGCATGAAAGATTTTTCTGGTGCTTAGACAAAATTCCCCATATTGCAACTTGTGTCTGTTGCCTGTAGACCTATTATGGTGCATTGCCTAGAAGAGCCTGGCTGCATCTTCTCTGTACGTTGCCAGTAGGCAGTTTAAAACAATTAAATTCCCCCCTTATTTTCAGGCTGAACAAACCCAGTTCTGTCAGCTTCTCCTTGCATGTCCTGTGCTTCAGCCACATGATGCTCCAGTATGGCAATGTCTATCTTATACAAGGGAATTCAAACCAGGTCACAGTCCTCCAGGCAGCACCTCACAAGTGCCACGCAGACGGCAAGCAAGAATCACTTCCCTCAGCCTGCTGACTACACTCTTGCTAGTACAGCCCAGGATGCAGCTGACCTTCAGGATGCACTGGTGACTCATGCTGGAGCTGTCTGCTGGGATCCCAGGACTTCTTACGCAAAGCTGCTTTATAACCAGGTAGTGCCCAGCCTGTCCTGTTGCGTGGGCTCACCCTGCCTCCGGTTCAGGAATGTGCATTTGCCTGTGCTGAACTTCCAAAATTTACTGCCAGATGGCTTCTCCAGCTTGTTGAGAGTCCTCTGAATGGCAGCCCTGCATTCTGCCATATTAACTGCTTCCCTGAATAGGTATCATCCATGAACTTGCTGAGGGTGTATTTCGTCCCATTGGCTGCATTTCTAGTGCAGACATGAACGAATGTGAGTGCCAGAACTGACTCCTGAAGAATATTTCTAGAAAACACTCATCAGCTGGAATGTATATAACTGATCACAGTTCTTGGAGCCTCATGATCGGGCTAGTGGTGCATCCACCTTGTAATCTGCTTCTCAAGTCCACATCTCACCAATCTGGCTGCAGGAATACCATGTAACAAGTCTTGCAGAAGTCAAGGTAAGTAACCATCGCTCTTCCTTCACCCACCATCTCCTCAAAGAAAGCTCTTAGATACATCAGCCACAATGTGCCATTTGTGAATCCATGCTGGCTGTTCCCAATTGCCTTCTTGCCCTCCTTTAGCCTGGACATAGTTTTCAGAGGGTTTTTTTCCAATATCTTCATGGAGACTGAGGAGTGTTTTACAATAGTTCCCTAGACCTGCTTTCCTGCTCGCATGCAGTTAATGCTTGCCACCTCCCAGCCCTCAGGAACATCTTCTGACCCCCAGAGACCTTCTGAAGAAGATACAAAGCAGTTCTTGCAGTGATGTCAGCCAGCAGTCTCCACATCTTTGGATCCATTTGCTCTTGTCCCATGGACTTTTGTATGCCCAGTTTGCTTGTTTTGTCACTAACTTAACCTTCCCCAATCCTGCTTAGGCAATCTGAGGACAGAACTTGTCAGTAAAGACCAAAGTGAAGAAGATGGTGAGTTGCTCAGCCTTTTCTGTGTGCTTTGTTACCAAGTCTGCCTCTTATTGATTCTACCTCTGGAACCAATTCTTGTTGCTATTCCCATTCCTCACCATTTCAAATCCATCTGAGCTCCGGCTTGCCTAATACCCAGACTATGTGTCCAGACAATGGTCCGCACTGCTCCTGAGCAGCCCTGCTTAGCCTCCTCTGCCCTTTCTTTTTGCACTGGAGACCAGACTGGAGCTCCTGCCTGTTTGTTACGCCTGTGTGAATGCCTGGGCCATGAGCTGGGCTGAGCCCAGGTCTGGGCAGGTTATCCTCAGGCAGCAGCATCCTCTCCAGGTTCCCTTCCTCTTCATGGTAGTCTCCCATGGAAACCTGCCAAGCAGTTCCCAAAATAAGTGGCTGAACTCTCTAGTTTCATTTGTTCTTATCATTCTGAAAACTTCCCCCCCCCCCCCAACTATTTGTTAATTTCAGGCAAAAGATCTGCAAAATGGGAAGTATTAAAAAAAAAGAAGAAATGAAAATGAAACTTTTTTTTTCTAGGTCAATTTAGATGCATCTTTTACAAAGAGACATAGTCACTAAATTGTTTGCTGACTAAGCTGAAATGAAAATAATGGAGTAATAATGCTTAATGATTATTGACTATAAATAATGTAAATTATTTTAAATTTTAAATATTAATTTTAAAAGAATTGTCCATGGGTAAGTCTGAGACTATGGCTGGAAAATAAAATCAAGAGAGATTACAACCCCCCCTCAACAGCATCTCACAGGTTTTGCTTGTTACCTGTCAACATGCTTCGCTTCGTAGCACCCGAGTCTCTCCTCCTTTGTAACTCACAGCACTGCCTCATTGAAACATTCCATAATCATACTTTTTAGTCCTAAAGCATGAACCTGTGAGTTGTCCAATTACTGCTTCTTTCATTTTATTCACGAAAGACAAGCAAGAGGGAGAATATTGGGGTTTTTTTACTTCCACCTGTTATGCTAAGAGAAGCCGAGTGAGTGTTTGACAGGTAAAAATATAAATGATGAACCCCCAATTTAAAACACTATCAGAATTAAATTCACATACATTTGTGAGAGTCTGGGCAAGTTCCAGAAATGACAGGATTTTACTTTTTCTTTGACATGTATAGTGTGCTTAAAAAGCCTCCATTAATATGCCATGTAATTAACTTACGATACAAGGGATAAAACGATGAAGGGAACAACAAAGATGATTTGTCATCAGGATTTTCATTAAAACCCCCAGTATTACAGGAATTAATTTCACCAGTACTTTGCCCTGATTACTGCCTGTCAGATAGTATACAGGGAACCAACAGGATAGTTGAATGGGGAGTGTTTGCAGAATCTCACCCTACATCAGCATTATGAAGATAAGTGGTTTATCTACATTGACTGTAATTCATCATCTATATTTTAATATTTCAAAACCAGACTTTGCTCTGATTTTAACTTCCCCTAGCATTGCCATTTTCCAGTAAGTGTTACACTGATAATAGCTTTTCCTGACACCCATTGCGGTCTTCATCTTGGACAGGAAGAAAGATCTATGTGCTTCAAAATCACAAGAGTCATTAATTTATTACTTTTGTTTCCCAAAACTTATAGTTCATTACACAGTGTTATATCACACAGGCACACAAACCTTACTGGCCACAGAAAGAAAGAACAACTCTGATTTCAGATTCTGAATTGTCCTATTGCCTATACAGCATTTAGGCAGTGTTCTCATCCGGCATTTCCATCTTCATGTTTTCAAACTGTTCCACTTGTGAAGCAGACCACTTTGTGTTCTGCAGCACATTTTAAAGTAATGACTAAATACTAATCCACTAACATCTTGAAGCGGCTCTTGAGAATTTGGCAGTATCACTTTAAATAATTTCTTGACCTACTGATGTCTCTCTCAGTATCCTGTGTTTCCACACAGAGTTGAATAAAATTATTTGAACTAACCTGTACCTATACTTTAGTTTACACAGTATTTCTTGCATGAAAAGCAAACTATACAACATGTATGCCTTAGATTAAGGAAACCTGGAATGCAACATATGACCAACTTTTCAGTAAAAAGCACTTTTATAAACAACTCACCTTAAATCTGAGAGTGTCATTATGGACTGTATTACAGAAATTTCTGTGGTTACTTTTGGACAAAGCAGTGCAGGAATTCAATGTCACACATGGGGGTGGGAGGAGGTAGCAGATGGAGAAATCAAATTCACCCCTACAGCATACAGGAGATATGCAACATTACTGAGGAACAACAAGCTGCAATATTGTACAGCATCTTATCATGTTAAGTGAACACTGAGGTAATTGGATGTTGCCTTGAGTTTGTTTTGCTCATCAGCAGGAATTTATGATTTATTCTCTGAAACAACTTGACTGAATAATGCCCCTGTTGTGCACAGCTGCCTATAAGGTGTGTAGGCAAAGTATCTTCTATGGCTTAAAAATTATTAAGAGGATCAAGATCTACCAAGCTCCTTGAACTGAAATGTGGCTAAAACCAAAGGACTAAGCTTTCCATTCTCCCTCTTTGAGTGGGAAAAATGAAGGTACGGGGTCCCCCAATCTTTTTGCAGTATTTCAAACAAAAAAGCAGTGTTCTCTAGTGTTATGCTTTAAAGGGTGTGATGGGTTGCTTGTTCTCCATCAGTTTTCAGCTTCTCTAAGAGATGTCCCAGTATGCTACATGTATTGGGTTCAAATCTGCTTTGCTTGCATCTTCTGTCATAATCACATTATGAGACAACACATATATTCATGTGGCTGTATGGGAATGCTTAGAGAATTCAGGTTAAGAAGTTGACTCAGTTGCCTTATTTAGATGAAAAATTCTTCTGAGTATCCAGCACATTAAGCCTTTTGTCAAATAACAAAATGTGCCATCTCTCACTCTTTTATCTGTTCTTATTTTTCATTCCCAGTTTCCTAGTCCTTCTACCATTGCAAGTTTCCATTCTCCCTACTCTTGATCTTCTTTGCTACTCCTATACTTGCTCTTCCTCCTCTCTATTCCTCTTCACTCTTTCCACTCTTCCTTCTAAATAACACTGCCAGTCATTCCCAGCTTCTCCTTTTATACACATCTAGCCTCCTTCTCTTTGTGCTGTTCTTTTTTATGGAGCATATGTACATGGCAGGAGACCAGGACCTTTCTCATTTTCCAGTACTTCATGTAGGGAAAATCCATGTCATTACATAGGATCTAAACCCAATCTACAGCAATGCCCTATTCAGCAGGTGCTCCAGAAGTAAAGGGCCACCAAAGATCTATTCTAGCCAAGAACAGGTCCTGTAAATGACATGCATGACAGCAGCTCCATGGTGAACAGTAGATCTTGCTCTTCTCTGAAACTCTTCAAAACTGCTGGATGCACAAAACAAGTTATGTTGGGTCAAACTTCACAAAAAGTGTTCTTCCCCTCTTCTCCCAGTGCTAAATTTGCCTTTTAAGTTATTAAAGCTACTCATCAGAGCTAGTTCTACTGGGCAAAGCCTGGGGCTTCTGAATACAATGAAATCACAGGCATGAAAGCCTTCTTCTCTGCCATAATGGAGCCATATAATGGACCCTAAAATAAAAAGTAGAAAATCTAGAGACAGAACATTAGATTTTTCTCTTTGATTTTTCTTCCTTGCATGTAAAACCTATTAAATAGGTCAGTGTGTAGGCAACCTCTTATTTAACTAGAATTATGGCAATTGCATCCACTCCAGATAAAGACATATTGAGTCGTAATGGATAATTACTTCAATGGACTTTTTTTCTCAATCAATAATTATAAATCCCAGACACAGATTATATAACTCCCAGATACAGATTATAACCCATATCTTTAAAAATATCAACAATTATTGCTAAATGACTTAGTAGTTGCTTATAGTGGAAAACATGCACGTTAGGAGAGGGATTATTCAAAATTATATGAATTCTGAAACACAGAAAATCTATTAGCACACACAAATTATCAAACTGCTTTGTGTTTCCAGGCAGGGCACCATGATAGTCTGTGACTGGTAAACTAGAGCACAAATAAAGCTGTGAATTTGCTATACTAAAGTGCCACCATTGATACTCCTAAATTTACTGTGTCTTGCAAAAATGAACTAGTTCAAGAGAAAGGTGTTTGGATGATGCTTGCTTACATTTAGATAGTGTCCTCTATGCACCAACTGTAAGCCATTGTCACAGTGCCTATATAAGGATGCTAATTTCTGTGCCTAATTCTTTCCACTCAGTTTGCTCTAAAACTTTAGGTAACATCTGACACAGGAACTAACTTACATGAAAATTAGGCCACCTGAACATGACCTTCTCTTCCAACCCTTTCTCTCAGCCTGTCCTCAAGGCCAAGCAATGGGATAGTTATAAGGAAACTGCCAAGCATATCCAAAATTACGTCTTACACATAAAGAATGGTGAGAAGGACTTCTTCCAAATTCATCTCCCACTTTCAATATAGCCACATGAGTTCTGTATACTAGGCAACACCATGGCTGCAGCAACATAAGTTGCTGAAATTACCTTAATTATACTTTCTCTCACCTTTCTTTATGGATGCTGCTGATACCAGTCAAAAATGATTCTTTGAAATCCCATTCTTGGAAAAGGAACAGGAAAGGACTTCCACACCATGGTTTTGGAACAGATATCTCTTGCTAGACTCTGGATTATAATAAATCTGAAGCAATTTCTGTTCATTATATAAAACTAGGTCAACAAAAACATGATTGTTAGCAAAGCGACAAAACACATTTAAACCTCTGGCAATGAAAAGCACTGGTTTCTTAGGCAATGCTGCCTCCATACAAGTTTACAAGTAACACAAAGTCACACTTCCCACTGGCTTCAGGGGGAACTGGTCAGGTACATAAAATGTGGTCTTGGTGCATTTCGATGTAGTTCTGCCTTTGCTGCCTCTATGCTGATAGACTTCTCAGTACTGAATTCATCTGAGCTATAGGGAGACTCCATGAAAACCTGTGGGTAACTTGAGCAATTTTTTTCCCTACTTTCTTGTTGTTTCATTTTTTTAATTCATTTTTATAGCAATCAGGGCAGTTTCCAGGAATTAGAGGAACACCGAAATGCTTTTCTATAAATCTTATGGTAATCAGGGTAAGAATGTCAGAGAGTTGTGGTCTCCTCCTTCACAGCAGGAATGTGAGGAAACTACAAGATACTGTGAGACACACCAATGTCACTGTGAATAGATTTTGTCCCATGGGATTTTTTTTTTTTAATGAAAAATCAATAAATGTCAAACAATTATAATATGAGTAACTTTTCCTGGCACAGCCTGTAATGGAACTGTTCTTTAGGCATAAGGCTAATGCAAGCCGTATTTTAGCCACGTTTTGGAGTTAGCAAAAGACAGTGTTCTCTAGAATTATCTGCTATCACCATGGCATAAACTGAAACTTTATTCTTCAATATTTTTCTTCCAGGTACATTGTCAGTTATTCTTTTATTTGCTTACCTATTTTACATCTTGCTACATTCTCTGGATAGGGTTCAGTTCTTCTCTGTTTTGCTTTGCAACACAAATCCAATAAACACTTACATGCTTCTTAGCATGAAATATTTGTCTTTTTAAATATATATTTATGCTTTGAACCATCACAGAACTGACTGTGAAGGTGTTCAGAGCTTTTCTGAACCTGAGCAACCCACCAAGGGTGGGTCTTACTGCTTTACCAAAGGCAAATGTTCCAGAGGAAAGTGCAGTTAAATAATAAAGATAACATATTTATATATATTATCTTATAAGATACTTATATATGTTATACATATATGCATGTATATATACACATTAAGTACAGACACATACATACACAGTCTTTATGCATATAACTCTAAATGTAACTTTATTAGCTTAATGATTAAGTGATTTTGTTGCACTGTTTTTACTTGAATCTGTATCTCTCAATTCTGTTAGTACTTGATAGTGAGCTGTAACTTTTTTTTCCCTCAGAAAGAAGGATAGATAATTTAGAATTGTTTTTTTTGTTTGGCACTGCTCATTTGGAATGGAAAAGTAAATCCTCAAAGCTTGTAGATATGCTTGGTACAGTAATTATGAGAATGAAAAGAACAGCAGTTTGCTCTAAGTTTCGGAGTAAATTCAGACTGATAACATCCAAAGTTGGGAAGGCAGAACTGATGTATAGAACCAGTGCAGAGCAATGAGAAAAGATTACCCTGTGTCTGACTTTAAAAAAGGCATGCAAAGCCCATGCTGCTTCCAGCTGGCAATGTCCATTGTCTAGATGGAGAAAATAACACAGTTCTCTTTCCAAAAAGAAAGCAAAGCTGCATACATCACCAACCCCTCGCTCTGAAGGGAGATGAAAGCCAGGGATTGATCTGTAAAAAGAAGGAAAACTACTGGCTGAGAAGATGCAGAAATACACACCCCTGTTGCCTGACACAGGAAAGAAAAACTGGTGCTGAATACATATATGCACATACATTCTTCTACTGTCCATAACCAAGAGAAAACAACCACCTTGAGAAACAAAGAGGAAAAAGATGGAAAGTAAAATAAAGCCAGGGAACTCAATGAAATGAAAGCTGAGACAGAGTTTTAAAGGAATTTGGCACTCAAGATAAGGCTTCGGTCCTGCTATCAGGTCTCCTGAGTTCCTAGAAATGGTATGGGATACTGAGGAACAAAAGAACGCTTTTGAAAGCTTAGTGAGAGTGCTGGGGTACTACCTTACACAGCTCCCTAACACAGTGTTTCAGCCGTTGCACTGGGCCCTGAGAAAGCACCCAGGTGTATTTTTCAGCATCTCAGGTTTGGTATTTATGTAATTCACCAGACTCTGGACACTTCATAAGGAACTTTCCTACCTCATGTCCATGCATATTTTGTGAGTGTGCATGGAGAATGAGGGATGATCTTTGTTCATAGGCTCACAGCACAAAAGTTTGGGCCAGACACCCTTACTATCATACAATGCGATGTGAAGCACTTCATACGGTGCCATGGCTTTTTGCAGATTTAGGGATTACAGTTCATGAAATCCACCCCTGGTTCACTGAGTCCTGAACTGGGTTCATGTGACGCTGACCTGAGCACTAGCACACAGACAGGGCTGAACTGTGTGGACACTCATTCTCTGGCTTAGCTAATTGGGCTCCTCCAAGTATAGCCTGAGTCCATAAATCTCTACAGAGAAGATATGTTCAGCAGGGAATTCGGCAGCTGGCAAACAGCTGAATGGGAACACCCCATGGAGTGGCTAGTGCATCTATGTGGAGCCATATGCGGGCACAGCAGGGTAAAGCCACCATTATCTCCTGCCACGGGCTACATTAGCAACTGCGTTGCAGTACTCTGCTCCAGAAACACCACTAAATATCCCAGTTCAATATATATAAAAGGAAACATTAAGTAGAGGTGCATTCTTAAAACGTTAATGCAGGGTGGGTTTTTCAGTAGTATGCCTTGGCATATCATAATGCTATCTGACCTCTTTCCCAAAAGAAGTTAAAAAACCCCAACCCCAACATACAGAAATAAGTGGATTTGCCAAAGGGATAGTGATCATGAAGGGAAGAAAACATAAAATCCAGACACATAACAACTGCTTGGGGTGTTTCTGCCCTAAATTGCAGCTCTCATCATGTCTGATATCCTGGATGCAGAGACAGTTAAAGAATACCTAATATCCTGAATACAGAAGACAGTTAAGGAATACCTAATATCCTGGATGCAGAAGACAATTAATTGTGATCATAAAATAAAATACTGAAATGACTATTCAATTCCTATTCTCTGGCAGAAACTGTGATGTTGGTTATTACTGGCCTTTCATGCTTCAATAAAAGTCTTTAAAATATCACCTCTGATTTGACTGATGTGCTTTGGAAGTAGTTTCTTGAATAAGAATACCTCCACTAGCAGTGTACTGGATTTCCTGGCATTTTTATTAACAAGTTTTCTTTCTTAATGTTTTCTTCTCTTCTGTGGTTGAGGTTTGGAAATGCTACTTTGTGCATGTGTGCAAGGGCACAAGGTTTCTGCCAATGATTTAATTCAAGTTCCCTTATTTAAGAAAACAAACACTGAGATTAATTAATTCTCATACTTGAGTTCCAAAGTGACAAACTACATTTCATACCCTATTTCTCCTGTTAATTCTTCTAATAATGGTTATTGTCATCTACTGGTAGGAAATTTAAACTGCAATTTTGTTGACATTACACTTTGCAGCAGAGAATGGATCTTCCTTTCTCATTGTGACAATAGCGCTGCTGTCCCTTTGTGGTATGTACACAGTAAAGCAGGCAATCTGCTTGGATATTGCATCAACAGGCTTCTGACTCCAGAGGACAAAAAGAAACTATTCAATCCTGTTCAGCATCTGTGTTCCTCTTGAAGTATTCAGGTCACACTATCTTCTCCATATATGTAATTTTTCTTCTAGAGGAATCGTCAGGGATTTCCTAGTAAATTACCAAACTGAACTCTTCAAACTCCTTAGGCTTCTCCATAGCTGGGATTACAAAGCATCAGTTATCTACTACCAGGGTGAGCTCTGTGAGCAGCTAAGAGTAGCTCGTAATCAACTCCTACATTTCTAACTGGTTGATTTAGAGATAACACTGTCGTCTAAACCAAACTTTTTGTCTCCTGCATAGCAAAGGTTTGACACATCCTCATTGATCTCAATTTACTTAAATAAATGAACCACCAGTTAATGTGAAGTAAAAGAAAACCAACCTCAAAATGCTAGCATAGGCCAGCTTTAGTCTTTAGAAGTGGAGAAAAGGTGAAAGAATATTTAGATATCATTGAGAACAAAAAAATTTGCTGCATGCTTACCATCACACCTGAATGCAAATCTGCTGCATGCAACCATGCTTCAGCCACTTCTGCTGCCTGCTCTTGTGTTTAAAGTGGTTAAGGCTTTGGGAACGGCAAGCACTCCTTTTGCACACAATGTTATGCTGGCTTGACAACATTACTCCTCCCTGTTCCCACAGCTGCACTAGTGGCGGGGTTGTGTGTGTGCACACTCTCTAAAATGCTCGAGGCAAAAGGAGCCAGTTTATTTTGGGTGATGCGAACTGTGGCTCTGGACTGGCTTGGCTGAGTTTGCAAGTTTCAGGCTAAGGAGCAATCACTTGAGGCACTCCGCCAGCAAAACCGCAGGGGCAGCCCTGCCAGCTGCTGGGTGGCAATGACAGTGGAAAGCAGGAGTGTCTTTAGGTAGAACAGCTGTAGGCTAGAAGATACCCTCCATCTGCAGCTGTGAAACTGCTGCCTCAGTGTCCCTTATTCACTTAAGTGTGGGAAAGACCAACCCCAAAAGAAAACAGATGTGACAGGGAAGGTTTCTGTTAGTATCTCTGGAAAAAAACCAGGTACAATATGTTACTTCTATCTACTTGATATAAGCTATAATTGAAAAGAAACCCCACCCAAACCAGCCAATAGATCACCAAACTCTTGTAAGTATAGAAAGAAAAAATGTCTTCTAGCCAATCCTCAAATAAACAAACTATACTTTTCTGCGGTATAAGTGCATCGATTTGGACTTTTTCTTAGTTTTTGGCATTATAAAAACTCCAAACTCATAAAACCTTCAAACATCAAAAGCTAAATCTATCCCTAAACGTTCTTGTGCTGGTAAAAACTTTCCAGCAAAGATGTGGTTCAGAGAAAACAGTGTTACTGGTACTTAACCTTGAGTGTGTCTATGTAGAGTTTATAGGCTAAAACCTCAAGCAAATAGCATGTCTTAAAATCCAGTGTTAGTCTGATGGGCACTACTGGCCTGACTGAACTAAGTAGTTCACTTCCCTGTGATGTATGCTCAGTTACATTGGAGCAGTGATGTGGGGGACACACTGCAATCCAGAGAAGATTGCTCTGCTTTATAAAGGACCTTCAGAAAAAGAGAAAGGAGATGGTTGATTTCCCGATGTTGCTAATCCAGTACAGTGCTCAGTCCTACAAAAAGTTATGACAGCACAATGGGAAGGAAAAAGACACAGGTAGGTACAACATTGTGGATGGGGTGCAACACTTGATTTAACAGTCCTTTGAAACTGTAATCAAGCAACACTAAAGTTCATGTATATATATTTTTATTTTAACACCCTTAAGGAACTTCACCTACAAATACAGCATGAATTCTTATGCCAGAAAAGTCACGATTCAATGTGACTTGTCTGTAGCCTTTGGAAGAAACTGTGGGATGCCATCATGGATGTGTATTTTCTTCTCATTCTATTAGATACATAATAAAGCTTTCAGAATATGTTAAAATGTCAGAACAAAAAATATAGGAAGCAAAAAATAGCTGAAAATCACAGAAGTCTACTCTCTGAGGGCTGCCTCTGATATCAGACACAACCATTAGCACAGAAACTGCACTTATCTTACATATATGGAATATGGACTTCAAGCACTGGCTGCCAAACACACATTTAATGAAGATAAAGTAACAGTGCACTGGAGAATATCAGCTAATAAACTTCTCAGATGTGAGAAGTTCATGTGAGACATCATCCTTTTGTGTGAAGACACAAACATGCAGTGCCAGACAAAAGCCATGTTAATCTAACACTGATTTAAATGCAGTTTTAACTTTTGGCTGGGGATGGCTGCCTCCCCACTCAGTGTTATGCCAGATCTTGAAGCAGAGGGCCAGACATAGGACTGCCTGGATTTTCCTAGGCTGCATCACAGCTTGGGTTTGTATAGAACAAGTATATGGGACCAGTTCTGAGGGAGTGTGTGGTGTATTAGAGCATAAAGGTCAGGAGAGGAAGTGAGAGTGATTACCAGAAGAGCCAGCCCCCAAAAGATGACATGAGAAATGACGTTCTAAAGCATGATTGGTCTCACCATCAATGTAATGCCTACACTTTAAGTGTGATTCTTTGAAGACACCCAAGGTTGACTTAAAGAAGGACTTACATGCTTGAAACTTGCCTGCTTCTCCCAACTGTTCTGGTCATCACAATAAAGGACAATGCCCCTGCCCTACATACCCACCTCTCTTACCTTACATGCGTTTAAAATTAAATGCAGGAGTCTGAAGCCAAGAAAAATCTGTTTGCATATAAAAGGAAAAATCACACATAAGCTTATTCAGAACCAACTGCATTATGAGCAAACATGAGAAAAGAATGACTTGGAATTAAAGTTGCACCTCTTATTATTTTCTAGGGCAAAAAATAAATTAGCTGAGTGGCTTGTATTTAATTCTTTAAGCAAAGCTGTAGGTCTAAACCTTTAGGTCTCAGCTTTAATCAGAAAAACTGCAAAGAATTTAATTCTAAAGAATTTTAAAAAGAATTTAAAAAAATTAATTCTGCAAGGGTTAAAAGCCATTTGAATTTGCTGTTACATCACACAGCTGCTGCTTGGCTTTTAAAAGAAGTGATTGAAGGTACAGGTGCAACAGACTGACATAGTGCCTTTTATCACCCAGTGAGCAGCATTGAAGAATAGTGCAGAAAGCAGGGTGTGTTCCAGTCGACCGCAGAGGAGCTGTTCTACTCATTTTATAGACTAATGAGACATTTGGACAAAGATTTTAATAACAGAAGCAGTAACTGAAACAGCAGCAGGCACTGTTATCTATGAGAATACATTGTGGAAGTCTTTGCAGCTATTATTTTATCAAATAACAGTTTAACAAAGAAGCTGTATAATTTTTCATTTTCTTCCCAAGTATTTAATGCAAGCACAGCTCCAGAAGATACCTCTTCTCTGGACTGGTCCAGAGTCTGGACTCTGATTTCTCATGCAGAACGAGTGTATTGAGGTTTTAATAGCAAATAGTTTACTCACAGCACTTTCATTCAGACTCACATGCTATTTCTCCTCCTTCATAAAAAGGTGGTTTTGGATACATGGCTGAAGAGCCAATCCACAAAGTTGCCTTCTGATTGCAGCAGCTGAGCGTAACACACAGCCCTGGAGTTATTCCTCTCGATACGCTCAGGGGAACAAACGGGTAACACTCTGCACCTCATTCTGAGCATAATGGGAAATGCCACCCGTGCCAGCAAGACTGGAAAAACCTTTTTCCTGATTGGCTGCTCATCCCAAACTGCCTGGCAGAGGTTCGAAATATGCAATGCAGGGAAGTGATATTCTGTGGCATTCATTCAATTTACCTGCACTACACTCCAGGGAGCCATGCTATTAAACAACAGCTCCAGTGGGTCAATAAAGTTAACTTAATTAAATTGCTTTCCCTCCCACTCTTCCAACTAGCAAGATTTAGGGCAGAGGGACACAGTGCTGCTTGTAAATAAAAGGATGATATAGTTAATAATTTGCTGAAGAAAGACATATTTTTGTCAATAATTCTGTACATAAAGCAGAGATCGAGTTTAAATTAAAACAATCGTTCAGGATAAGGGCAGAGACAATACCTACTAATGAACAGCCATTAATATTTTTCAGGTAGTGTCAATTAAAGCCACTACTTAAAAGTTAAATCTCAGAGATTGCACTTTTTGCTCCATAAAACTGAAATTACAATCGCTTGAGTGTAATGTTATAAACCATACTATCATTATTACAAGCATAGTGAATACACATTCTTGATTTGTGGGGGCTGATCCAATCCTTTCGGGTCATTTAGGTATGTACATTCTCACTACCTTACAAGAGTGATGTTTTAGGAGTCTCTAGTCTGTCCTTTTCTATGACAGTACACAGAAAATATCTTCAGTAGCTAAGGATAAAAAACATTACAGTAAAGCCAATGTTTACAGATTATTTGCACCCTTACCATACCTTCAAATCCTCAGTCTGAAACCTGTGAGGCTCCTTGTCTAGTTGAGGCTAGATGTTTTGAAAGGCTAGAATTAAACTGATGAAGCTGGGTTGCAAAATAGTGTTTTGCTATTCTTATTCCTTTTCCCTCAGAAACCCCACTACCTGCTTACTCGGAACATAGACCTGCATTTTAGCAGGAGTTGCCCTGATGTTACATGTGCACTTTCTGCTCTGTCTCTTGAGTGTTTCCAGCTTTACCCCAAGTCTCTCTTTGCATACGCTGAGCAAAAGCATACCAAGCACTGGCAGCTAGGACTCTCTAAAGATTTCTTCTGCACTATTTATAGTCTATTCCTTCTGAGCTTTTACATGCAAGTATATGGGGTTTTTTTTTTGTTTGTTTCTTTTCTTCAAATATCATTGCTAGTTTCCTATGAATAGCAAGATCTTGGAGCCAAGTGAAGAGAGGAGGACAGTTGTAAAGACATGTAGGCACAGTTTAATGTAAGAAGTATAAAAATACACTACAAGGCAGAAAAGGTCCCTCTGTGTCCTCATAGCCAGTTCTTGCAGTACAGATGGTCTCTCCATAAACCTATCTGCCATGAGGTCCGTGACTATCCTTTCCACCTAGAATTCAGATCATCATCCAGTGTGGGTTTGCTGCTCTTTGTTCTACTCTGACTCCCTCCATCCAGTGCAAGTAAGGTGTTTGATCCCAAGCCACTGAAATCAAGCTGAGTAGCCTTATGATAGAGTCCTTTCTCTGTTTTTCTTACTGGCTATTTTATCTCATATTTCTTCACAGAACAGCCTTCCTGCACTTCCTCTCCCAGTATTACAGAAAGCCCAGGAAAAGCATTATTCACACAGATCTGAAAGTCACTCCACAAGAACTCTCACTGAGTATCATAAGAAAAAAATAAGATTAAACATAGCATTTACTGTGATTAGGAGTGTCAGGATTCAGTTAGAATGAACGCTACTTGACTGCTTCATAGTCCAGGATGTGTTACTTCATCAATGCCTTGTCAAAGTTGAGAGTCCACAATGAAAAATGCATATGCAAGTATTAAATAACTAGGCTGAGAAATTTAATATAAACCTGAAAATCACCTACCTAGGGACCTCTCTGTCAGAGACTGAATTAATTTAGATTAATGGCACAATGCAGTGGAAAGCTGGTCAGGATGCTGAGCACTATAGGGTCAGAGCCAGGAGGACTGATGGGGTTGCCAGTCAACAAATGATCACAACATTTCTGCAGCACCCAGGGGTGATGCACTTGACCTGCAAGAGTGAAGGGTGACACTCAGTGGGTTTCAGTGCACCTTACTGCAGACAGATCTCAGTCTCAGAAAGAGAGCTCCATTCACAGCATCCAGAGGTGCCAGGAAGGGGAGGGAGGACTCTCCTGTAGGACAACAGTGACCTTTTGGCTAGGGTTGAATACACTGAATAAGACCCTTCTGGATGCAGAAGGGCGAAGAAAAGGGAAGTTTCTATTATAAAACAAATAGCATTGACATGGAAATCTTCTCTTTTTTTTTATTTTTTTTAAGCCAGTTTAACTCCATATGGCAGCATAAAATAATTCAACATTACAGTAATTATATTCACATAATTTCTTTTCCTTTTTCTCCCTCAATTCCCCAAGCCTGATGATGTTAATAGGCCAGGAGACAGAAGCTCTGCACTTTTATTGCACTATATAAATCTCAATAAATAGAAAGAAAACTACAACCAAAGGAAGGAAGGAAAGAAAGAACGAAAAAGGAAAGGAAAAGAGTGGTGTCAGGGATTTGCAGCTGTTTGTTTGCCAGAGGCCCAGGAGGAGCTGCTGGAGGCAGAGTGTCACAGACATACACCATAGCCCCAGGAATCACCGCTGCAGTGACACTGATTTCTTCTATTTTTAATGTGGGTGATGCAGTGCTGGCCTGTTCTTCAGCCAAAGGACTGAGAACCCAGGAATGCTGACCCCACAGACCCTCCCAGTCCAAGCTCCCACTCTCACTGCAAGGGCTGCTGATGGGTATCCTGGATTTGTGCCTACGGGAGGAGGCTGGGGGGACCCACATCCCTACTGCTCAGCTTCCTCTGCCCTCTGAAGAACAGGTGCAGAGCGCTTGGAACAGCAGCCTCACTGTGCACGGTAAGGAGCAGAGATCACTCACTTTGCTTACAGGAAAGAGGACAGAAGTTCACCATGATCCCGCCTGCAATTAGGCACTTAATAAAAGCTCCTAATTCAGGAGGAGTTGCCTTCAGCCTAAAATAGAGAGAAACAGGCAGCTCTGAAGGCTCACTCAGACCTTAAATAGACCAGGGTCCCTCAAGGTCTTGCCCTCCCAGTACTCCTTCTCTATGCTAACTAGGAGAGTTTTAGGTGATGGTATCTCTAAACTTAGGACCCTGAGTTAGTGCCAGAAGTTAGACAGGTGGGTCCATGGGATCTTTGAGGAATGAGAGAGACCGTGAGGATGAGAGCAGCAATTAGGGCACCCAAGGCCCTAGCAGAACCTGCTCAGTCATCTCCCCTTATCATAGATTCTGGAGTGGAAGGCGTTGCTGTGAAGAGATTCTTACTGCTGCACAGGAGAATGTGCCACCCATGCTTTCAGCATTGAACACGGGCAGCAAAGACAGGCAATACCTGCTCTGGCGCAAAGTGTCTGAGAGGAAAGGTAACCCCTGAATAGAATTTCAACACACCTGCACTGGGGCAAATTTCTGCCTTTTTGTGTCCAATGCCACTGGCATTTCTTGCCTTATTACAGGCTCCCTAGAACTGAATTCCTCATTCAGCAGTACTCTCTGCTGTCCCCCAAACAGGCAACTGTGAGCCTTCGTTTTCACTCATGCATTCACCTCCAAAACTGAATTGGCAAAGACAGATGTCACAGGTGCTCAGCATCTCCTGTGGCCAAGAGCTTTATTTGTTATACCTGTCAGCCCTGTCAATGAGTGCTCTATCTCACTGTAGTAAAGCTTATTCCTTCATGCCAATGTCAAAAGCATATCTATCTATTCAGCAGTGCTCTATGCTGAGCAGCTGCCAAGCTGTGGGGAAAGAAGATTGTGATCAGCACCATTTGTCTACATAATTGCACTTGTTAGTGGACAATTGCTGGGTCAGAGGCTAATGTTTTTTATTTACAGTCTTCCACATTCATCTGAATTTTCTTGTGCCTTTTCCCATAACAAAGATTGCAGTGACATTTGGCTTTGACTACAGAAATCCTGCTAGAAACCTGAGACAAAAATAACTAAAAGTAAATCCATTACATTCAATTGAACAGAATTTTACATTAAGGAGCGGGAGAGGCGCCTCAGATTCAAGGTGAGTTTGTAGGAAAAAAGGAAGACCATGTACATATTTAGCTTCTTTTTTCTTCACATTGTGTGGGATCTATTTCTAGGAAAATATATTGAATTCTGCTAATGGTACACACGGAATTATATATTTGGAAGTGAGGATCTATACATTTTTAAGGTTAGCTTTCAATAAGCCCTTTATTAAAAACGCTACCAAACAGAAATCAAACATACTTGTCTGGCTGCTACCTTGTCTTTAAAGAGTGAAACTAAAAAAATCATGTTCCCTTTATATCTTAGTGTCCATATAATCTGGATATGAAATTCCTTAAATGAGAAAAAAAAATGTTCTCTTAATGATAAGAATTCTGTTTATTTTCATAAAAATAATGCATAGTATTTTACCTTTTTGTTATGCTTATTAAATAAACAAATCAACATCTAAGTGTAACACACTTGTTGCCTTAGGGAAGCCACTCTTTCACTTCTTTAACATCTCAAGGTTTTCCAAATAATCATGCAAAGTAGAGCTGCTTGTTTCATTTTCCATTGTCCTGCAGGCAGCCTGGATAGAAATCCATTCATCATTTGTATTTTTTAACACAAAAGAATGGATTTTACTCAAACTGGTTTTTAAACAGATGCATTACTTCAGATTAAATACATATATTTTATAATAGGACCATTTAAAATGAAGCAGAAAATTTTAACAGTGTATTGCCAACCTTCTTAAATTCCATAACTTGATTTAAGTTAAGTAACATGGAGTATTCAAGTATTTCATATATGTTGGTAAAGATTTGCTGATCATCAAACCACTGAGCTGGGAGAGTCTGAGTGACCAGAGAAGACAGTCTCTGGCGATATGTTTAGTCCAAGTTTGATAGCTGTTTGATAGCTTCTCTGCAGGTGCAGAGAAGTTATTTTCTTCACTTTATTCAGGTTATCTCTGTTCAATATCTAGTTCATGCAAAGCCATCTCTTGAGAGCTGATAAAGGCAGAGAATCTGACTTTCTACTGTAGGTAAAAGCTCTGTGACAGAGGTTGAAATCTGCTAATTTTAAAATCTTGCAAAACACAGTAAGCAGAAAGAAACACACAATTGTGATACTCAGTAAAAGGAATGGTTAATTTGACTAATAAATCACCTTAATGTAAGTAATACATAAATAAACATTGTAACTGTGAAATGTCATTCATTGGTTTCTAAGATAGCAAAAAGTAAATATTAAGAATCAGAATAAATATATCAGGAGCTTTTATTAAATGCAACTTAGTATATTATAATATACTTAATATATTAATATAGCTCTACCCTTACAAACAGAAGTACCTAATGTAAACAAAGTAGTGGTCAAAGTAACATGGTGTGTGATATTCTCACAACATTGACACAGGACTGATTACAGTGATCAAAGACTTTTCTCTATTATGACCATGGGAATTATGCTGCCAGTTCACAATATTGTAAGCAAGTATAATACAATGTAAAAGGAAATTACTCACTCTTATTTGGGTAATAATGTACAACCCCGTCTAGATTATTAAACAAGTAAGGTCACCCACTGTATTATTTACCACTACACTGTGGCAGAAATCCAAACTACTTTAATGATACCAACTGAGAGGAACCAGCTCTTTTCCAGGAAACTAATTAAAAAGTAAATGTACAAAAGAGAGACAGTGATTATTTCAACTACATTCCTTGCTTGCTTTTTCCCATGGTAAGGGCATCAAATTGGCTTGTGGCTTCTTTCAAAAAAGCCAAGGCAGACTGAGCTATTCAAATCTGTTGCAGACATTTTCTTCACTGTATTAATGATTTTCTGTGGTCTTCTGACTCTCTTTGTTTTTTTCAACACCCTTTCTTAAAGCTGGGACACTGAAACACAGCCTTCTAGCATCAGTCCCACTGAAGCCAGGCTCATGACCAAAGCAATGACCCCAGTTCTATGTAATCAATTTTCTCACTTGAGTTGCTTATCTGCTGTGATTCCTGAAATATTTCCCTCAAAGGTTAGGACTCCTTAGAACACAATTCCTCTTTCTCTCAATGAAGGTAGTATTCAGTCTTAAATTCACTATTTTACTTGATATAGATGGACTGAGGTTACCAAGCAACCCAGGTTGCTTGCTATAGCAAGAGGCCTGGACTCAGCATCATTTGCAAATTTCATTGACTGTGATACTCTGCAGCTTCCAGTTTGCCTGAAAAATACTGAAAACATATGTCTAATGGTGAACCTTGTCGAAACCTGATGCAAACACCCTCCCTCAATTATGACTCCTCATGCTAAGTATTCTCTGTGATATGCTCATTTAGCACGTGCTCTACTGACATTACATGGAGTTAATTTCTTTTCAGAACATTGAACTGATAGAAGTAAATGGCAGTAAATGCATTGCCCAGGAATACTGTAGAGCCAAGATAGCTGAAAGGTACTGTAATCAGAGGTGAGGGATTTGGGCTCCAATACTACTTACTAGAACAGGGATTTGCCCTATAACAATTATAGCTCTGTACTACAAAATAAAAAGAGATATGACCACCACTACTTCTACCAATGCTGTGAAGCTGCCTATCCTTCTCCTTTGCTTTTGTAACATCTGACTCAAAACAAAGTGTTATCAGTTAAAATTAATTAATCTGCCTAAACTTAAATGGAGCCTTTTCCGTGCCTCCCCCCATCTCAAAATGAAACCCTCCCTTTTCTCCATTCAAAATGATTCACTATTTATTATTTATTTTCTAGGTTTATGAAGTGATAAATCAGGGGTTTTTTTTTGCACAGCCTTGATATGCTTAATGCTACAGAGTTTCGGTAATTCAATTATTAGGCTTGGATTCATTGTGTCAGATGGACTCAGCTTCTTTATGGTCTGCTTTCCATGCTAAACAGGACAGAGCTTCAAAACTGTCTTAGAGACAAATCCAAGAAGAATAGAAGCTGTTTGCTCTAGCCTGTCTTTCCTCTAAGTAAAATCCAAGTGAATGGTGAATTAAGTAGATATGGAAGCTTGTATTGTTATACACACCTCCGACATGTTACGGTCCAGATAGGAAAGTGAACCACACAGAACTGAAGATAATTAGAAGAGACATCACTTAGTAACAAGTGATATATTCAGTACATTCTGCTTTCTGGTAAGAGGGAAATCTAAGCCATGACCTTGTGTTCCTTTCAGACCACAAGTAAGACTCAAAAGTTTGGATAAATACTTATAGCTAAAATGCCTGAAAAACAACCAGGCAAACAAGAACAAGAAGGAAGCTGGTTTTGTACTTGTAAAAACAATGGAAACAGAGAAAAATCTTACCATTTTATCTGCCTGTGTATAATAGGAAATTTCAGGTGTTCAATCTATAGCTTCTAACAAAATGTCATTTAAGTAATACAAATAGTATAAACACCAAGATTTTTATTTGTGTATTTTCACTAATTTATGTGAGATGTTATTAAATAGTGCATATTCTTCACAGAAATTTTTCTTCTTTTATATGAAATAATACAAAAGAAGTCTTTTGGATACTACTAGTAGCTAAACTTGCTTAATAATGATATAAAAGTTTATGAAATATTAGATACTGTATGACTTGAATGAATTCTCTTAACCCTTATCTCAGAAATACTGCAGTGGCAAAAAGTGATAATCTAAAATTTTAGTACCTGTAATCCACAGGGTAATCAAATATGATTGTCAAAGCTAAGCCAGCCTGTCACCAGGCACTGAGCTTCACAAAATCCACTGGGTACACTAAAGAAGTGTACACTAAAGTGGAATATATTCCAAGAAGCAAATAACACAGTATTTACAGTAGCTGTACTGAAATACAAAGAAAGACAAAGTGTGGTAGTGATGTGTCATGGTTTAAAAACAGCTGTCAATTCAGCCACACAGTTGCTCGCTCACTCCTCTCCCCTTCCCCCCAAACTCCTGGAGGGATGGGGAAGAGAATCGAAAGAATGTAACTCCTCCGAGCTGAGATAAGGACATTCCAGTAACTAAGGTATAACACAAACCACTGCTGCTACCACCAATAATAATAAGGGAAATAACAAGGGAGGAGAATATGACCGCTCACCACCTGCCAAGCAATACCCAGCCTGACCCAAGCATTGATCTAACCCTTCCAGGTAACTACTCCCACTTTATATAGGGAGCATGATGTGCTGTGGTATGGAATATCTCTTTGGCTAGTTTGGGTCAGGTGTCCTGTCTCTGCTTCCTCCCGGCTTCCCCTCCTCCCTGGCAGAACATGAGACTCAGAAAGTCCTTGGTCAGAGTAAACATTACTGAGCAGCAACTAAAAACATCAGTGTTATCAGCGATGTTCCCAGGCTGAGAATCAAAAACACAGCCATGCACCAGCTACTAAGAAGGAGAAAAATGACTGCTACTGCTGAACCTAGGACATGATGTGAGAATCTTCATTGTTATTTTGGTGGAGCAGTCTCTGGAAATGTAAGATCTCTAACTTAAGAAGCTAGGATGAATAGACTCCATCGTTTAGTTAAAATATAGTTTCTTATAAATGTTATTCTTTATGAACAGGAAAACTTGTAAGTTCTCTTTCAACAAGACCTGACTAGGAAGGAGCATATTTACCTCTTCAGTGAGGATCCTCTTCCTTCCCCTTCCAGCGCAAGTTGTTTATTTTCCTTTCTGCTTTTCCCAGTCCAACCAGCCATTTTAATACTCTTTCCTCTAATTGTAGAGAAATTTTGACTTCCAAATTTTAGAATACTTTTTATTTTCTCTGCTATAATTCTCTGCTATTTTTTTGAGAGATACCATTATATTTGTCCCAGAGTTTTCGCCTTGGGCTTCTCTCAGACTGGAAGGAGTAACAACTTAGGCTACTGTCATAGTTTAAACCCAGCCAGCAACTAAGTACTATGCAGCTGCTCGCTCACTCCCTTGTATCCCCCCTCTGGTTGGGATGGGGAGGAGAATAGAAAGAATGTAAACCCCAGGGGTTGAGATAAGAACAGTCCAATAACTGTAGTACAGTATAGTACTACTACTGAGGGAAATAACAGGTGGGGAGAATGTAAAACTAAAAAGGGAATAGAAAAAAAGAAAAATAAACACAAGTGATGCACAATACAATTACTCACGAACAGCTGACCGATAAATAGCCTGACCCAAGCAGCAATCTGGCCCTTCTGGGTAACTGCCCCCACTTTATATACTGGGCATGACGTGCTGTGGTACAGAATACCCCTTTGGCTAGTTTGGGTCAGGTGTCCTGTCTCTTCCTCCTGGCTTCCTGTGCCTCCTCTCTGTCAGAGCATGAGACCAAAAGGTCCTTGATCAGCGTAAGCATTACTTAGCAACAACTGAAATATTGGTATATTATCAGCATTGTTCACTGACTAAAGCCAAAACACAGCACTGCACCAGCTGCTAGGAAGAAAACTAACTCTATCTCAGCTGAAACAAGGACAGTTACTTTTAAAAGCTTAAACAACCTTGAAAAAAGTATTTTTTTATTGTTCCTTTAGAATTAAAGCCAAGGATCATGCAAGCTCCTCTTCCCAGTTGCCAGTATGGCCGCAACAGAGTCCAGGAAATCTAATAGTTATAGAAGAAGAAAAATGTCTAAAGACCCTTTTGAAGGCTGGAGTTCCTTCATTTTAAATCAGTTTACTATTTTGGGGTAGTATGTATCAAGCCTGAATAGACATGGTAAGATTTAATGGCAGTCAAAAATCTAAATTTTGAGGAATGCAGGAGAATTTGAGAAAGACAATGCAGAGTTGGTAGGAGAAAAAAAGTCAGGTATTGCTGCTATATAGATAATAAGTGTAGTTATGGAAATAAGTTGTATTAAAGGGCTTTTCTGGTATAACCTGCTGGACTAAGTGGACTGCACTGCATAAGGTACTGATTTAGATGCAGTGTTAGCAGACTCCTGATGTAGTATAAGTCTGAGACTAAGTAGTTCAACCTTTCAAACAGTAAGAAAGGCAGAGGGAGCATGGGAGACTAAATGGGCAAAGGAGGCATATGAAGACAGTTTTTGTATCCATGTGAATCCTTGCAAATTTTAGGGTTACATTTAGTACAATGAGTAACCTCTGGGGAGTCCCAAGAAGAAAAGGAAGTTCCCAACTACAAATGGATAAGCATTTCCTGACCCTGATGCCACACAATTCTACCGACACAAAAGAGGTTTTAAACATTTAACCTTTCAAGAGGCAAAAGCTCCCAAACATCCAGAGATATGACTTTAGTACCACTGCCAATACAAGTTGGAATAATCAGGTGAGCCAGTACTTGATCTCAATTGTATCTTTAATATTGATAAGTTTCATTCTAGCTGAGAAAGAATAAGAACATCTTCATACTATTCAATTTGCACTCATATTTTCTTGGCCCCGAATGTGAATATGGTAGTCCATATGACAAACACAAGGATAAAATACAGGGGAAAGGAAAGTCAGGAATATGAGAAAGAAAACAAAACTGAGACTGAAGAACTTACTTGTCAGAAGACCAGTGATATTTAAAAAACTGCTGTTGGGGGTCTGGTTTTGCAGTCACTCTGCTGTCTCAAGGAAGTTATTTAAAAATGTTGAGTATGTCCTGAAAAGAAGAAGAATCAAGAACTTAATAATTATATCACCTATCAGATACTAAAGCAAAACTTGTCAAAAATAACTTGCTTTCCCATGTTATGGGGTTATTAATTCATAAAACAACTTTTTATTCCACAACTGAAACTGCAGATGGTTTATGGGCTGCTATAAGTTGAACTGCTCAGATCAGGCTTACTGGGGTGTACAGGGAGTCAGAATGACAAGAAGAGTAATTATTTCAGTTATTCTCTTGTATACCTACATTTCTAAGCTGTTCAGATCTGAGATAATCAGTGAAAATGAAAGAGATCAGGCTCATTTCTGGTTTAATAAACAGATACACTGGAGTAAATGATTTCCCAAAAACAGACACATAAAGTCATATCTCTAAATGTCTTTCAAACAATTGGATAGAGTTCTTTGGCTATCTTTTGGACTAGTTCATGTATTTGGCCTCCCTATTTGTGATCTAATAGCTGAGCGTTTCCTTTTGTACTCACAATGTTATTCTGCCTTTCATGTCTAGCTTTGTAATTTCCAATTGTCCTTAATGGACAGGACAGTTAACTGAGTCAAGGAGCCATCTCAGCTCTCCAAATTGAAATGAAACTGAGTGGGAGCTGACCAGCACTTCTGTCGATGCAGACTGGGGGCAAAAGTAGAGGAGTTGGGAATGAAGGAGTAAAGTTGAGCCCGGCAAAAAGAAGAGGTAGAGGGAAGATGTTTTTAGTGTTGTCTCTGTTTCTTACTGTCCTATTTTATTTTTAATTGGAAATAAATAAAATTAATTTTTCTCAAGTTGAGTCTGGTTTTCTTTTTCCCCATGACAGTGATTGGTGAGTTACCTCCTTGTTTTCATCTCGACCCATAAGATTTTCTATCGTATTTTCTCCCCCTCTTGTGCTGAGAAGGGGAAGAGGTAGAGCAGATGGATGGATGGGTGCCTGGCTGCTGGCCAAGGTCAACCCACTACAGGTGTAAAATAATGCTTCCATCACCAATCTCTCCAAGACCAGTAGGACTGAGACCAGAAATGTACAAAGAAAACTCTGCCTATAATGCACAGGAATAAACAGAATTAGTAAGGAACAGAACTCCTCAGAGAAAACTATGTTAACAGGAAATCTTCATACACCCCTAGCTTCTGTACTGCAGTGCAGCCAGTTTATGGTAATGAGCAAAAAGTCAAATGACTCATATTCCATGAAAGGAGAGTGCTTGAAAACCTCATGTAAAAAAGATCTCTGCTTGCGACAGGATACTGAGGTCTCTTTAGCCCATTAAATAATTTTTGTCAGTGATCATTTAAATATAACATAGTGTTTCAAAGTCAGAGATGAGACTGACTGACTTACAGTAATATATTTATTCTGTCAGCACTTCCTTTAGAAACAACTATTTAAAGTTCTTTGGCAGCTAGGCTTTAACAATCCTGAGGTGATTTATTTAATTCCAGATTTCATTAAGCTCCAGAACACAATATTAGTAACTGTTATGATAGTAATAGCACATTCCAGCTATGAAAAATTGAAGGGCTATGCATCTCTATCTGATACTGAAGACTATGGGATGAATTCTCCATAAAGTTAGTACAGCGAAGGATTATACATTTGTTTATTTTCCCTTGTTTTTTTGGTCAGGATATGCGTTAGAGTGGCCAAATTAGCCAGATAAAACCCATTGAATGAACTCTTTCCCGAATAAGTTTCTTGTTAGATTTAATGTTCTGTTAAAATAATCAACAACCCACTAAAAAGATGGGGTCCATGGCAAACATTCACACAGCTTCAGATATTTGTTGTGAGAAACCTCTGGTATAACAAAACCTAGAACAACATAAATTGCTAGTAGAATTGAGTGAATATTTAATTCTACCAACAATCTCCGGTTTACAGCCTAAAACACTGGCAATTTAGCTGTGTTTTCATGGCCAAATAACCGCGGTCTCATATCTGTACCCTGGGAAATCTATAAACACACAGTGAAATTAACTGTTACTTGGCAAAGGGAGCTTGGAAACAGCTTTATGAAAATGTCACCTAAATCCTAATCAACTGTCAAAAAAAGGAAATGGTATATTATGAAACATTAGGAAAAGAACAGAAAACAGAAGAAAAAAACATGATAATGCTGCCAAAAAATTCCATTGCCCACCTATCATTTTGAATATTAAATACATTTCAAGTCACCTCATCTCAAAAATGACAGGATAGCAATAGAAAGATAAAGGAAAGAGTGACAGGATGATCAAAGGTATGCAATGGCTTCTGTACCAGGAGTGGAAAAAAAAGGCTTTAGGATTTTCATATTGGAAGAAGGACAAATGAGGGAAAGGACTTACATAGCCCCAGAAAATCATAAGCAGTGTTGAGAAAGTGAATAAAGAATGCTTTTCCACTGTCATTCATAGCACAGGAAACAGTCCCAATAAAACGAGCAGTTAGCAAGTTTAAAACATAAAACCCAGAAAAGGATTAATTCCACAAAGTTCGTAATTAAATGGTGAAACTTGTTGACACATGATGTGGTGGTTGAAGCCCATACATGTGTGGGCTTCAAAAAGCAATTTACTGCTGTGGTAAAAGAAACATTGACTGGTGTGTATTTTACACAAGGATGCACATTACAAGCCTTCAGCTTAAGAAACATTTCAGAGTACTGTGGGATAATACCAAGGGAAGTTATGCTTTGGTCTGGTTTAAATACAGCTATTGCAATGTCCTGATTCCTTTTGCTCTTTTATTTCATTCTTGGTGATCTCTTGCAACATGCAGATGCTAGAGAGTGTACTGTGCCTCCAGCTGGCATGCAGGGAAGTTTGTGAGGGCAGAAAATTCCTAGTTTCCCCAGTCCCCCTGTGCAACTTCACATCCTAGGATAACAAGACAAAATGAAGAGTCTTATTTTTGGATAATTTACAAGCATACCCATAGTTATGGAAATAAAAAATGAATTTAATGATAATTATAATAATACTCTGTACAGACCTGTGATAATCTTTTAGTGTTTTGGTACCTTACAAAACTGACTAAATAACAGCAGCTACTCTAGGTCAGACAAAAGATCTATCTACTTAAGCCAGTATCCCATCTACAACAGTGGCCAAAATACAAAGTTATATAGCTAAAACTAGTCAAAACATTTTCGTCTTAGTGTTACAAAAGCATTTCCTCAATGTAGCTTTTTACCTATTAGCACTTTACTGCTTTGTCTCCCACAGCACATCTGAAGAGTTAAACTTCGCATTGTAGAAAAGATCCCAAGTTAACTGAAACCCTTCAATAGACAATGAAGCATCTCAAGGGCACCTTGAGTTTAATCTACTGGACCTGCTCGCCCCACCCCATGTTAGAGCCTCATTCACCCAACTACACTTAACCTTGGCAAAAAAGTAGATTTTTGCTGGTGATTTGTACCAGGCTTACAAATGATTTGAACTACAGGATGCCTACAGGGCTTCCCCCCCACCCCCCACCGTATGAGAAACAACATTAAATCTACTAGCCCAGAAACACTGCAATAAACACACTTCAGATAACACTGGTGTGCCAACAGCTCGTCATATAGTCCTGGCCTTGGTTTTCAATGAAAACAAGAGTAATTAAAGACATAAAAAAAAGTAATAGGAATAAGTTAAAGAGTAAAAAATACTATCTTTTGACAGCTTAATTCTTTGCATTGGGTGTAGGGATCAAAATGTTGATGGGAAAGGGGGAGCTGCACATGTGGCCTTTGGGAGGAGCCAAACTAGTGGCGCCTCTGGGAAACATATTTAAGAAAGGGCAGAAAATGCCACATAGGTAGAAGAGGAAGGGAAAAAAGAAGTAGCAAGGGCAGAAGTGGAGGAGGTGCTCTAGGCACTGGAGCAGATACCCCGTGTGGCCTGCTACTTTGCTTTCAGAGAAAGGGTACATACTGGCTTTGTTGCACTTCGGTTATATACAAGAATTCCATACTTTCAGTTAACTTAATCTGAACCTCTCTGACGAGTCCTTGTACAGACAAGGAACTATTTTGTTCTCAGGACCATGAGGATGCAACACTATTTCCCCACCACATCCACTGTAGCTAGTGGTAAATGACAGTAAATGCACATACAACCCTATTTCCTGCTTCCAAATATTTTAATGAGCAGATTTCTGCCAATGCATTGGTTAATTATGCACTGAATTATTTGGACAAAGCATTTTTAGCATGTGGATTTTGCGTCAGCTGTTTGCTATTGGCTATGCATTGTTAGTAATTGTTTTGACTTCTGCCCTATGTGCCTTAAGGCGCAGGAAGAATCATATTATTCATGAATGCCACCTGATAGTAGCAATAATTTTTCTACTTACTGAACAGATGGAAACAACTTTCCAAAAAGGCACAGGTGAATAAGGAATGACTGAATAACAAACAACAAATAGCTACCATGTTAGTTTGCACCTGAATATTGTTTTTTGCATGCAGGTACAAAATTAGAATAGAATCATAGAACCGTTTGGGTTGGAAAGGATGTTAAGATCATCCAAGCGCAAACCCCTGCCACGTGCAGGGATGCCTCACACTAGACTATGTCACCCAACGCCCTGTCCAGCCTGGCCTTGAACACTGCCAGGGATGGAGCATTCACCACTTCCCTGGGCAACCTGTTCTAGTGCCTCACCACTCTCACAGTAAAGAACTTCTTCCTTATACCTAATCTGAATCTCTCCTGTTTAAGTTTGAACCCATTAGCCCTTGCCCTATCACTGCAGTCCCTAATGAAGAGCCCCTCTCCAGCATTCTTGTAGGCGCTCTTCAGATGCTGGAAGGTTGCCATGACATCTCCATGCAGCCTTCTCTTCTCCAGGCTGAAAGTAGAAGCAAATTCAGCAAAGCAAAATGATTCCTTACACATGTATGTAAATATTTCTCAGTTCTTCATGAAAGGAATTAAAATGTCATCAAACCAAATACCTGTTTGGATCTAACAGATGTTTCTGTCAAATGTTACAGCAGTAACGAATCAGTTTAATCTATAAGAAAACAAGTTTGCTGTGACCAGCATGTAATCTGTAATGCAAAGGAGTTTTGAATGAAAGAGCTTTGGGGGCAACCAATTAAAATTACTGTAAGTTTGGACAACCATCTGGAATGATTTAATTTATTTTAAGCTTGTTCAAGCCAAGTGCATTCTTTTTTTTCTGATTTTACCTTAAAACCTCTATGCCACCTCAAAATATCACATCTGTTAGGGTCACTGCTTTTTCTTTGCCTTTCCAATACCACACACACTACATTTTTTAAATCCCTAAGGCCTTTGACATTGCATTAAAATGGATCAGCCACTCTAATATGCTGAGAAGGAAAAAACAGACTCCCCAAGAGAGGGAAAGCAGATAATCTGCCTTGAGGCTTCCCCATTGTTATTTCATTTAGAGAGGCAGGCAATACCACAATATATGAAAAGAGAGGAAAAGATTTCAAGTGTCTCCAGCTGTCTCCTCCTTAATTCAATACTGACTGTTCAGTTGGTCCCACTGTCCACAAAACACTGAGATTTCTCATGGCTGCTGTGCTAGTGAAATCTCCTAGCTGTTTGTGATGTGCTGCTGTTCTACTTTGAGCAATACTCCAGAATTAGTAAGCACATGAGTAATTGTAGGCAGCAGGCACTGTAGTACCTCATCCAGGAGCAAGCTGGTTTTTATTGAAGGTTATCCTGGTGTGTTAGGAAGCAAGAGTCATGGTTAAACTTTTTCTAATTGCCTCAGTTTAGTTTCATAAGGACATGCACAACACAAAGATATATGTGAAGAACATTACACAGTTGAGTAAGCATTGCTTGGTGGAGGATGGACAAAAAAGAGTGGTGGTCAGCATAGTATCATTATTTGACAATATAGGACTGACAGCTAGGGAAAACTGTGCAGATAACAAAGAACAAGGGTTTTTTCACTGACAGTCTGTAGGAGATAACCTCTTCTCTATGCAGTAGACACTGAACAGTAATGGTTAAGAACAGGGAATCTCTGAGAGACCACTTCTAGTTAATATGCCATCTCAACTTAAAAAATACTAGCACTTTTGTTGCGCTGTATCACTCAGTAGAAATGTTAAGCACTTTCAGAGTTATCATTCTCTTTTGCTGTAGGTATCAAAATCCTTTACTATTTGAGAAGCAGTATTATGCAGATTGTACAAAGAGGCTGAGCCACCTGCTTCAAGCCTTGCAATGAAAGGGATAGAACTAGAAATAGAATTCATGTCAGCTATCCTAGATACTACGCAAGTTCTGACACTGCATACAGAATTACGAAGCTGATGCATCTCTTAAAGGTAAGGGACTCTCTTACAGGTAAGGCCAGAGAAATGACATAACTTGCCTCATGTCACATAGGTGAGGCTTAATTAACCTTTGTGGTACTGCATTATCTGTTAAACTGCTCTACCTCGGGATTAGCTAAGGCTAATGGAATGATGATGCTATCAGAAGGCAACTGAGAAGAAAAGTCTCACTGTGAATTGTTGAAAGTTACTGCTTACATCACAGGAATTACACCCATTAAATTATCACTCTCCAGCAAAGGGAAACTGAACAACCATAACACAAACATAACAATTTGGACAGAGAACCAACTGTACAGGAGATAGAAGTATACTTTGCTTGAAGCAACCTGGTCTAGTGGAAGGCGTCCCTCCCCATGGCAGCAGGGTTGGAACCCGATGTTCTTTAAGAACTCTTCCAACCCAAACCATTCTATGATTTCTATGATTCTATTCTGTACTAGGAAGAAAAATTGTTAACATAGTATCAATTTAATCAACTATTTTTATCCTAGGAGTAGAATGAATGGATATATACCAAATTATAAGAATCTGTGAGCACAATCTCATTTCACTTACATATGAAATCAATGGCTTTACATTAGAAAAGAATCTCATTCAGGGACATCCTTGAAATCATTCACATGATTAAGATGAGAAAAATTTAATTTCATATGGTCAGTTGATATCCCTGATGCATGTCACACATTACCAATTATGCTGTTATTTTAGCCTTACTCAGCACTGCAATACTTAAAAGGTCATTTAATCCATTCAAACATCAATATTGATACCTGGCTACATTAAGTATTTCCAGTTAAATAGTGTGAAGAATTCGCCTTTTCACATGTGGTTTTAGCAAAAAAACTCAGCTGAAAACTACAAGAATAATTCTTATTCAGTGTTCTCATTTCACATGAGAGAATGATTGGCATTAATATACTTCACTCAAACAGTGATCTCCCATAGTTCTCCAACAAGATACAAATGGAAACAAATAATTTTGATCAATCTGTAGCTTTTACACACAATAAATAGCATACTGCCATCAGTAAGGAAATCTGCAAGGGTACAGTTTATAGCAGCAGGTCATTTGCTTGTACTGTAATTTAGATTTCAGTTTTCTCATATCCGCTTAGCAATTTTACCTGCTATGTTTCCCCGAACACTGTGGTGTATCCTATTGTCATAAGGCAATTCAACCATGTGGAAGCACAGTGATGTTTCCATAATTTTACTTGCATGCAGAAGGTCACCTTACTTCCTTATGTCAAAATAAAGCCATGCGTGTTTCCATTGCTTACAGATTATAAACTTCTCCTGCAAAGATCAGTGCATCTTTTTTTGATCACTGAGTGTGACCTCTCACAGAATATGTGCTGCAAAATCCCACTTGGCTTGTAAGTCCCTGACTATGGACTTAAACTAGTCCTTTCCATCTATATCCCACCTTTCAGCAGCAAAGGTATTTGTTTGGTGTAAGTGTACAAAATAGGATTCCTCTTAGAAATTATGTTTCCTTCGGCTTCCATGGCTGTCTTTACCTTCTCTGAAGAGAAAACAGACAAAACAGAAAAAGTGATAGACAGAAAAATGTTTCTACAGATGGAAAGAAGGTCAGAAAGTGTGAAGTGTGGAATTACTGCTGGCCACCTCCTGCTGCTGAGCTCCAGGGTAGGTTTGTCTATAAGATAAGGAAGCACAGTCTCTTCCATCAGGCAGATCACCACCAAAACCACTGATTAGTTAGGTAGAATTGCAAGGTTGCATATTGCATAGGGCTCAGCTGATGATTTCAAGCCCAGGCACTCCCAGGAAAATCTGTAAGGTAAGCAGAATTCAGCAGAGTTGAGAAAGTCTAAAAATTGTCTTGGAGGCTAAGCCAAGGGGTTTGCAGTATAGGCAACTGGTGAGTCAGTGGCCGAAGAACAACCCAGCCCTCAGTGCAGATACTGGACAGTTGCCTGCGTAAGGCAGAAAAGCCAGGAAACGCCATCCTCAGCACAGCATAAACCCACCAGAGCTCACTGCTGCTCAGGAGAGCAGTGTGCTTTTCCAGCACAACATCTGCTGGTGCAGGCAGAAGGTTAAGCCCATAGGTCAAACATTTCTTTGTTCCTTTAGCTGTGCGTTTGCATAAACTGAAGTTAATAGGACTTTGCTCATGTCTAGCAGGGACATTAATAGTTTACCTGTGCTTTGTTCCACTTTTCAAGGAGGGGCAATGAGACCTAAGGGAAATCTGATTCCTTACTGCACCATTCGTGTCACCATTAAACATGACATCTATGTATTTATAACTGCAATAGCATCACAGTCTACAGATTGAGACAGATGCTGAATTTTTCTAGTGCCCATGGCAGTGAAAGTCAAAACTCTTCAGAAACATAAAAGTTATTTGAATTACTACAGGATTTCTAATGAAAGGAGAAGTAAGTCACTATAAATATTTAAGTGTCTAAAATAAAGATTAATTAAGAACTAGGCAGGAAGCTGCCTTTTCTTTTTAAGTAATAAATTTTTAATTGCAAAGTATGCTTTAGTAACAAATTGGTGCTTAATGGAAGTATAAAAGGAGAAATATGAAGGTCAGGGATAATGATCACACACCTGCACATGAGTCTGCACACAGAACACTACTATACTTGAGCAAATATTGCAAAAATTATTAAAAGATAGAATCATAGAATCATAAAATGGTTTGGGTTGGAAAGGACCCTGAGATCATCTGGTTCCAATCCCCTTACTATGGGCAGGGACACCTTGTGCTAAACCATGTCACCCAAGACTCCGTCCATTTAAATAAAATACAAAGTTCTATCAAAGCATTTACCATGCTTTTTATTTGCAAGAGTTCATGTTCATATGTAACTGTCATGGGTTCAGCAGCAGCAGTCATTTTTCTCCTTCTTGGTAGCTGGTGCAGCACTGTGTTTTTAATTTCGTGCCCGGGAGCAGCGCTGATAACACCAGTGTTTTCAGTTACTGCTTGGTAATGTTTTGGTCTGGCCAAGGACTTTCTGAGTCTCATGCTATGCCAGGGAGGAGGGGGAGCCGGGAGGAAGCAAAGACAGGACACCTGACCCAAACTGACCAAAGAGGTTATTCCATATACCACAGCATGTCATGTCCAGGATGTGAGGATGGAGAGCAGAGACCTAGAAGGGTGTGGTGGTGGTGGACTGGGGGTGCACGGCATGGTCAGGTTTTTGGTACTGGGGGGTTTGCTGCTGGGGGGTGCACTGGCTGGGTCAGGCTTGGTGAGCAGTTGTATTCTTTTTCCTTGTATTTCTCTTGTATTATTACTGGTGGTAGCAGTAGTGATTTGTGTTATACCTTAGTTACTAAGCTGTTCTTATCTCAACCTGTGTGAGTTGAATTCTTTTGCTTCTCCTCCCCATCCCCCCGGGACTGGGGGAAGAAAGAGGGGAAGAAGAGTGAGTGAGAAAACTGCGTGGGTGGGGGGCTTAAACCACAACAGTAACTTTAAAAAATACACATTTAAAAATTCACTTTAAAAAATACAAATTGCAAATACCAACTTCTAAAATTTTTTCAACATGCCATTCATGAGGAAAGCAGGGAACAAACCAGAAAACAATCCAGACATTTCAACTAATGATCAAATCTGGCTAACAAATCAAAATAAGGATGTTCTTTTCTATGCACTTGTAATTTGTCTACAGCACAAATGAAACAAGCACGTCCCCTGTCATTGATCTTATTCTATCATATGAGCAATGAATGTGTTGAAGCACTGCTGTAAACAAGCTGGTAATATTACTGCTGTGCATCAGGAGTAAAACAAATAAGACAAGACAGTAGAAAAAGATGCTTTCTTGCTGAAACAGACCAAATCACAGCATGGAACTTTATTATGGGATCTGACAGCAAACCACTAATTTACTTCTTTGAATGATGCAGATTCAATCAATAAATTGCCAGCTATCAGAGTAAATCCTTCAGGAAGATAAACGAAACCAGAAAATCAGAATTTACTCCTCATTCCACAGAAAGTTTGAAACATTTAACTTTTTCTCTGCTGTACCTTGTTTCTAAGATATTGAGTCCATACCAAAGCCATTGTAATGACATACTTACAGATGGTGGTGAAGGAGGACAGAGGAGAGAAGCTTCTGGTAGGGTTGTGTCCATTCCAAACAGAGTAAAAACCTGGGAAGAAGTGCCTAGCATTTATGGCATAATAACCATGATGGAAGTAGAGTGCAGCAGATAGATCTACACTTTTCCTGAAGGGCTCTTGTTTTTCTATGATTTTCTTTCTTGAAGCACCAGATGGAGGCTGACTGAAATTTTCAACTGAGTGGGAAATTTTGTCTAAGTCCTTACATGGATGAGAGCAACAGGAAGAGAATATGAGAATTTGAAACTTATTTACTTTATATTTTAAAAATTCAGAAGATATTTATGAAGAAAAGCTGAAGAAGAGAAAGAAAGGATGAGAGAGAAGAGTAGACTTTAAGAAAGGAGTCAAGGGTGGCAAAAGTGTTTTGAGGAGCAGGGCTCAAACAAAGCTAAAAAGCAAACCTGCCTGGCCAAGAGCTTAGTAGAATGGAAGGGAAAGACAGCAATATGCAGGATAAAATGTGATCCCAGTAATGGTTGCAGGCCTATCTATACCTATAGAGTAGGGATAATTGTACCTAAACCAAGATCACTTATTCACAACATTATGTGATTATCATTAATACAATAAAAGCAGTGTGGCTACAAACAGAGTAATATATATACTAAGGAAATGAATTACAGAAGATAAGGTTGTTAATCTCAGAGCAGAGATTAGTAATCTTAATTCACATAGGTTTATCTACCTCTTAAGGATATTCTTAAGTCTACCTCAGCTTCTGGAGTCTTAGGACTTCAAGGTAAATATAAGAAGGAAACCTTCTTGATGCAAAACTCTCAGTCTGGTTACAATGCTTATTTGCTTGAGACAAGATTCAAATTCAGGAGCACCAAGACTTGCATCCGAATGGCCCTTTTTGGTTCAAGTGTTAAGAGACAATGTCACTGCACCTTTTTATCTCCTGCTCCCTCTTCCCTTCTGTCCAGACAAAGGGTAAGGGGTTGAGTGGGGAGCAAGAGGAGTTACAGCATCTGCAAAGGCATGTCAAGGGAAAATGATGTCTTTATAGGACAGACAGTATGTTCAATGTTAAGGGGATAGATGTCGCAAAGGGAAGCTTCAGAATAATGAGTATAACACTGAATTTGAAATACATCATTCTATAATGCCAGTGAGAAAAAAGTACCCCTATCTGCTAAAGAGAGACTCAGCCAGCTGCGTTTTCAGAAGCTCTTACTCTGTGTAGCACTTTCTGAAACATTAGCTGTGGTTGTTAAGCTGTGAAGTACCCCTGTTCGGACAGAAAGAAATGAACCTATGTAATACATCTGCAGAGTTAAAAATGATTAACTAATAGGTAACAATTTAAAAAGAAACTTTTAATTTAAAATAGCATCACCTCAACCATAAACTACTAAATCTTAATTTTCAAATAAAATAAAGTCATCATTTATTGGTCACAGAGATATCTGAAAACAATTTGTTTGAAGAAGGAGCACCTGCATTCACCTAAAGTTTGAATAGAGCAATTATATGCGTCTTGAAAACCTACTTGTTAAATATCCAGACACACATATTTGTGCTTTCTCCAGCCCTCTGCTTCATACTTATGATGAACTTCACATAAGCATTTGAAGTCACCTGATTATCCTTCTTCAAGTTCCTTCTCAAAATTCTTATTTTCCATGATGCCTATAAATGTAGAATACAGAAAAGGAGACAGAAAGGTCTATAGGAGGTAATTTATCCATCTTACTAAGCCAGGATCATTTTATTCCCGCAGTCTTCACAGTGACAGAAGGTCTGCCTGGATCAAAGTGATCCATACGACCACTTTCTGAATACTCTCTTCTCATCTTTCACATCCTTCCTATAAAGGAGTCAAGGATTATGTCCACTTCAGTCCACTGTGGAAATGAAGAACATGGTTCTATTCCTCTACTGGTGAAGCTATTGTAATACCAGACCATTAGCAGTGCTGACCATTTACTTCACACAGGTTTCAACTGTTACTTTTTATCGACTTTGCCTGTTTTTTCATGTTTTACTTAGGCAATAAAAACACCTGATGCTAGTGATCAACCTTTTGCTCTCTGTATGCCTAAAATTCAGATTAGGACTTATTTGATAGTATCTTTGCACACATTTATGGTAATAAAATGAGGAAAAGCTGAAAATATTATAGTTGTTAAAAGATAAGAACACTGTGAACTTCTACTAGCTGTTTCAGAGAATTGTGAAGATAATGTATGTGGGTTAAGCAATGACTAGCAGCCAACTTGGGCTTGCCAAAAATGTTGTAAAACCAATCTAATTTCCTTCTACCACATGATAACAGGCATTTTAGAAGTGTTAGCTGAGTAGATTTTGATGTTGTCTCATATAACATTCTTGCAAGTAATTTGAGGAAAACCAAGTCTGAATGAAACGTTCATACAACAGGTACAGACATGACTGAGTTTATCAGATTAGTTAATGAAGCACCACATTTACTGCAAAATCAAAGGATGGAATAAGCAGGGTTGTCCATGGGTCCTCCATCCAGTAGTGCTTAATATTTTCACTAGTGATGTAGATGACAATAGAAAATGTGCTTGCCAATCACACTATGAAGGACTGCAAGAATGTTAAAAAGAAAGACAGCAACCAAGAAAAATCTCAATAAATTACACAAATGATCTGGAAACAAAGGGTGTTACTCAGTATGGAAAAGAGTGAGTTACACTGTTCTTAGGCAGGAAAAATCAATTGCAGAAGTATGGCATGGCGAGAGTTTTAAGTGACCTATACGTATGAAAATCAAGTTTGTTTCATACATGTGATTGGGGTGTAGGTGTATATCAGGGCTGAGGCTTATGCACACCCAGTGCACTTCAATTATCCCTTAGCTGAGGAACAACCCAGCCAGTCACCTGTATAGATAAGATAAAGGACTAGTTACAGATGAGGGACCAGCCTGAAACTAGGTGATATCCTGATAACTCACAGTCAAGTGTTTGACAGATGTTACAGAAGCCTTCCTGTTGGCAATTTTTGTACATTTCTGGGAATTACACCCTCCTCCCAGGTCACACTGTGTGTAGTCCAATTTGTAGAGCTGGATGTGTTAACACCCTGGGTGGAGTGTCTCAAAGACTGCTCCTGGTGGATCCTGATGTAGAATTTTGTGTAGATAAGACATTTTAAGTAATCACTACAAATGATTCCTGCAGAAACGGTCATGTAGGACTGTGTCCTTAACTGCAGCACAGTTATTTAAGAGACATTTTGTATGCAGTTAGGATACATAAATAGCAATGAATTAAACAAGTGCTGGGTGTGACACTGGACCATGGCAAGGTGGATTATAAGAAGAGAGCAGAGCAGTGGTCTAGGGGCCTCACCCCACACAGTTCAAGATGCTGATTGTAAATGCCTTTGCAATGGAGACTCCTGTCATAATTTGTGTTGTGTGTTTTGCCCTATGCTAAAATACCCACTTATTTTTTTTTCTTTCTCTAACAAACACTCATTTTGAGTGATGGAAAACAAGTGTCTGCAACAGTACTATGGGAAAAGGATTTAAGAATCATAGAGGATCACTATGTGAGTTTCACTCTGCTGTAAGAAAAGGCAAATTCTGTCTGGGGATACCTAACAGAAGCACAACCTGCAAGAGAAATGAAATGATCCTTCTGCTGCTCCCACTACAGGAAGACCCGGATGAGGACTTAAAACTGAATCTGTTCTTCATGTTCACAACAGGCAGGACAGGAAATAATGAGCGGTGCAAGGAAGATTCAGGTCAGAAACAAGGAAAAGCTTTCTTTGAAGGAAAGATCCCTGAAGCTCTTGGACAGACTGCCTAGAGTGGTGACAGCATTCCTATTGCTGCCTAAACTGTTCCTTAAAGTTTTCAAACCTCTGTTAAAGACAAGCCTGCCACAGGATGAACAGATTGTCTAAGTGACTTCTATGGTCCTTTTCAGGTCTATGACTCTAACATGACACAGCAAGCAATGGAAAAAACCTGTGTTTATTTGATACAGTTAGTCCTGAAGTGTTTAAAGCAGATAAAATACAGGAAGGTGGAGTAGTCTATCAGAAATGTCACTAAATAATCTGCAACAAACGTGGGCTTCTTGATCATTTGAGTAACTTTACCATTAAAACCAGCAAAAATATCTGTTCAGTTTTATCCCTAATGAATTCCATGATACACAAAATGCAAGGAGTTAAATCAGACGTTTCTGCTACTGGTAGATCCTATAAGACCATTAAGTTCACTGTGAGTGAAATATGCTGTTATAAGAGCTTTAATACCTCAAGACATCATCTAAGTAAATAGGCATTTTTACTCCTAGACACATTAGGAGATGAATAACCAAGCTCATAAATGTGTAATGAATGAATAACTCCTTTCAGTCCCTGGAGCTAACACAGAGAGTAGATACCATAATTCTCTACTGAAGAAGTAGTGCCCATTTCAAGGACAAGCCTATAAATTTCCCATGGTGTGAATCAGCACTATCATGATGTGCTTACCTTTACTTGGGTCTGTTTCCAGCAGGGAAACCTTTTTGTTTAAACTAAGAGAGCTGCCAAGTATCATGCCTCTCACACAACACTGACATTTGGAAGCAATGACTCCTGCAGCCTGGCTACACAGAGGGATCTGTAAGAAGTGTCTTACAGCATGGCCTCAAGTCTAACAGCAGGAATCTGTCTCTAGCCCGCCCTCTTGTCTCTAGCTCATGGGAGATGCCAACAAGGGGGGTACACTGTACCAGCAAAGAGATGTGGTTCAAAGCTGACTTCCTTAGCTCCTTTCCCAAAGGGGACAGGGACAGGGGAACAAAAGCTACATGGAGAGAATAATTTGTCAGCAGAGAAGATGACAGACAGGCACATTGTTCCCCATTCCCAGGATGCAAAACTGAAGGTAAAATCATACCTTTAAACATACTCTTTAATCAACTTGGCCTGCTTGGCAGTGACACCGTAATTGCTCCTTGTGCCTGAGAAAGTCCATGGCCCTGAAAGCTAGTGGCTGTGCAGCCTGAGTCTTAGAAACCGTCTTGTACCCCATAACCTCTCTCCCCTTGAAAATCAGTCTCTCTTGAGCTTTTCCTTACCCATCAGTTTACTTTAAGAAGATTAAGTACCATTTCTGGCAACATGTTCCCTTCCACCTGCACCACGTATTTCATTACTGTCTAGTATCTCCCTATGATATGTGAAGCCATGTGAACACCATTTTAAATTCCTTCACAGAGACAAGCATCAGCCTTTCCCACACTGTTTGGAGGAATAATAGCAAGCAGCTTACCTTTCTGAAGCAGCTACTAAATTCTTGTTGAATAATTATCACCAAAAGATATATGTGACTTGTAGAAAGCAACATGAGAAAGATTAAGGAAATCTTGTAAGACTCAAAAAATGTTGAGTGGCTTGGTATTCATTTGCTCTTATGAAGTGACTTTTATTAGCAAGTACACAACCCTTCACTCATTAAAATAAAAGAATCTACTATGTATTCCTATGTAACATATATAACTGTCAGGTTTCAGGAAAAATGACAGCATTTGATAAAGGAGAACTACATCTTCAGCAACTGCAATAACAAATTAATTAGTTCTGATGTAACTTCAGAAACATTTTAATAGCAGCCATTCTAATTCATTTATGACTTAAATGCTTTTGCTGATGAGAAACATTACACCTAAGAAAACGCAATATAAAATAGCACTTTATCAGCTGCTGCGTTACCTCTGGTGTCCACCCACTTTATTGAGGAAAATTACAAATAAGCCTCTGCAAGAAGGAGAATGCTGTGTGCGGGCACTGATGCAGAGCCTGATGGAGTCAAAGGGCTAACATGCTCTAATGGCACATGACAGACTGAACATTCAGAAGCAGAGATGGTGTTAGGGGAGGAAGGTTGGTTTGTTTGTTCTGTGAGTGTAGATTTTTACCACCTGATCCTTGTGTATTATTCTCTAAGTCAAGGGAAATCAGTTTTCTGAATGCAAGATTTTTCAGAAAAAAAATCTGTACTGTGCTGTCCATTCCCTCACTGACCTGTGTCGCATGGTATCCCTCGTTTTTCAGAGCTTAGTTACTCGCCATCAGGCACCGATTCAGCACGGCCACATTCCTATCAATCAATCTTCCCTCCTTAGGAGAAAAACACGCATCTCTAGTATAAGTGCTATGTGCGTTGGTTTTTCTTATTATAGGCACATGACAAAACACAGCAGCTAAGACCGTATGGTGTAATCTGACTGACCTACATTTCGCTAAGTATCTACCTTTACAGGCTTTAAATGCATTGTTCCCTACTTTCAACTGATTTCAGCATTCAAACTAGATTTTTCCAAAAGCCTTCCCACAGATAAGGAAAATTTCATATAACTGCCTCTGCAGTCAGAGACATGGGTTTCTGTGTTTATTTACATTATGTTATATGTTTGAGTTGAATGTCATCTAGCCATTGTAACACGTCCCCTTTTTCACTCTTACAACTAATCCTAAAAAGACCAATGCACACACAATTTGCTTCCTGCGAGTAGATCCAGTTGAAGGGGATGAAATTACTCATGTTTAGTATTTTACAGGTCTGAGGGAATGAGATTGATCAAATAGAATGCAATACATTTTTTTCTGATCAGTGTTGTAATAAAATATTATTGTACCATATCTGACTTGTTGAAGTGCATTCAAAAATAATCAGTGAAAGCTCATCCTGAACTGTATTTCATTCATCTTACATTAAGCTATTTTAGACGCAAATAAATTATTACACAACAGTTACTTTGTTTAGAGAACGGTTATATATATATACACACACACATATATATACACGGATATATATACACACGTTTATATACATGTGTATATATATATACACGTATATTATTACGCAACAGTTACTTTGTTTAGAGAACGGATATATATATATGGGTATATATACACATGTGTATATATATACACATGTATATATATATGTATAAGGCAACTGAATAATAGCTCTGACCTATTCAGCTAGATTCTTCTTAGTACAATAAGTTTTTATTAAGTACATGCTAGAAAGGTTGTATCAGTGTACTTAGCTAAAAGGGCATGCTCTCTATTGATCTACCTTTAAAATATCCTGCTCCTAAATAGTATTAAAACATCTCCCTCCTCTACTAAGAGGGCAGTCCAGACGGAAAGAAACAAAACCACCTTGGAGACCAGGCATTTTTCTTCATAAAGTATCCATATTAAAAGAATTCTTCTGAGGAACAGAGGATTTTAGACATTTCTAGTATGTTTGCCAAATTACAAGGGCACTGGAAAACAGCGGTGGCAGAGAGTAAGTGCCTTGGCTACAAACCAAGGCAAAGCTGGCTGATCTGATTTGAAGTCTAAGAGATTTGATGGTATCCTGTCCACAGGACTACAGAGTGGGCTGTGATGAAGGTGCTTCCTTGGTCTGCTGGGTGTGTGCCCTGTATTACTAGCTTGCAGCAATAACCCACAGCTGAGACGGGTGCCCATCATCATCTTGTCAGGCCTTTGCAATCTAATTTGCTCACCGCCACTGTAAATGCTAAAACTTAGAGAAAACAAGGTCACTAGATAGATCATTCTGCAGTCCTCTGCAGTAACGTCATTGTTGCTTCTCTTTGTAATTCAACTACTGTTCTCCACAGCTGCTCATTTTTTAAAGAATTAGGATAGCTTTATTGCTTCTTAAGATAAATTATTTTCTTGAACTTGCCTATAGTACACACTGACCTTCTTTCTTCTGTATGCAAGTAGTAATTATGTAGCTTTACCATAACCTTAACTGAAAAATAAAAACCCTAAACCATACTACACACTGCTGTATCTTTATTTTAACCCGGATCTGCTCTTATTTTCACTTTACTACTGTTGTGAAGAGATGCAGCTCTGTATCTGAGGCACATTGATCTGGAAAATATTTGTGGCTATCCCTGATAAATTAAAAAAATTTCTATCTTCTCAAAAATATTTATTATTTTTCAGTTTTCAAGTGCCCAAAGTGTTACTCCAGATCATCTTCTGTACATCTCATCAAGATGAGAAAGCAAGATCACAACACATCATTACTACTGTGCCAATTATGTTTGCCATGTAAGGCTGCAGAGAAATGTATTCCCTGGAGAGGGAGAATTACATGCTAAAAATCACTCAAAGGGATAACCTATCACGTGATCCAAGTAGATGCTGAGAACTCATTTTATCAGTATTAACTGATTGCAGCAAAAGACTGTGGGTTAAAATAATCCTTGTGGTTGTACATCCACACACTAACATCATCCAGACAGGCTGTCATTAGCCCATAAACTCACATGCTGGGAGAAAAAGCTCATGGTCTAGGTTCAACTCCTGTTTACATGTGACTGCTTGTCTCTGCTGCAGATATTAACTAAACACCTCTCATTTTGAATATCCATAATTCAACTCCTGGTATATTTTTGTTAATGAAAGTCCACGCCCACATGACATGGGAAAATTAACATGCTATGGCACGTCTGTTTGTAGGTACTGCTAGCCTGAGGCCTCTCATGCTGTTCTTTCATCCTTACTATACACTTGGCCAAACTCTGCTATTCATCAAGCCTTGTTTTTCACTCTGCCTTTGTCAAGTCGAATGGCAATATTCATTTGGTCTGCCCTACCATCACTGCTTGATTTGTAACCTAACTGCTCAGCTGTCGGCTCCACTGCAGGTCATGTTTTATTTTAATAAAACTGGGGGAGTGAGATAACTTCTTTGTACAAGCAGAGCGAAAGCCTGGACCTTGCCTAACTGAATCCATTAAGGCTTTATTATTAACTGATCTTCAAGATCTATTTAAATATGAAGTGTTAGTGATCTGACATAACACTGAGAATAAGTTTAATTGACTTGCATTATTTTTTCCTTTTGGGGGTCTGAAGTATAGAGTGGCGTTAACACTGCTACTAGAAAGGCCCTCTATCCATTACTGACTGCAGAAAAGGGTACCAACCCACTGTACCAACACTCAGGACTAAAATCCAGCCCACCGAGGACATTCACACTTCTTATTGAAAACTAAATGTTGTGAAGCATTTAATTATAACAGGAGAATTATAATGAGGAACAGGAGGTTGGGCATAGTTAACACACAGCTAATCTTGACAGACTAATTATTTTTATCTTAAATTTCCAAACAATTGGTGTAGAAACCCCAAATATTTTCTTGCGCATTCTCAAAAACCCCTAGGCACCTGGGTTGGTTACTCCTAGAACTACACTAAACTCGCATCAGCCCATCCACTTGCATTTCTCAAATGGAAAATGCAAACTCCTGGGTTAAAGAAAGATAAGGCTCACTCAAAGTGGAGGAATGCAGAATCCTTGCAAAATCTAATTCATACAGTAGAATTAAGTAAACTAAATATAACTAAATATATAGGAGCCAACTAGAATTAGATTCCCAGGTCAGTGACATTACTGGTTCTGACAAGGTGAATTTATCTAAGCTATTACAAACAGAATGTCCAATATACCTCAGAACATACTTACACTTCTCTGTTTCATCTTTTCGACCTGATGACATTTCATAGACTGCTGCACCATTAGCAAATAGGTTGCTGCTCTCAAAAAATGGCTTTGCCAAGCTCAGAATTTAACAGAGAAATAGGGTTCTGATTCTGTGACACATATATTTCAAAATTCACGAGCAATCATTGGGTTAATAATTGCTAAGAAAATCAGGAGGTAAATGTAAGACAAGATGTAAAGCACCCTGCACAAAGCTTATGCATGCTTTTATACCCTGTTTTCCCCACTGACATGATCAGACTGCAAGGAGTAAGAACAAGGCGAAATTCTTTCCATTATAGAAAATACCTTTGTACAATGAAAAAAATTATTTGCAGGTCTTCTTTAGCTTCATAAATGATTCTGAATGAAATTTTGGTCTGATTGACATTTTCTATTGACTTGCATAAAGCTGCAGATCATTGCCTGTCTGCTGCTTGTAGCAGGATATATAGATAGGATGTGTTATTAATTTCATCTATCTGCAAGAATATTGAAAAAATTTCATATAGTTGTTTTTTGAAAGATAAAAAGTGACAGGTCTGATTCTGCAGCCCTAACCTTGTGTTCCATTTCTGGACTTAGACATGCTTAATACATATTACTCTAATGTATTAATATATATTAGAATTATTAAAGAATGATACATGATCATTAGTTGCCTTTAGGAGAGGTTTTTTGTCTTTTTAACACCATCTCAGAAATTGCATATAGACCAATAACAAAAGAGTGTTTGCGTGAACTTCTATGATAAACAAACACAAAGAATAACCAAAATAAACATGATTTAAACCTCTCTAGAGGGGACTTGACTTACTGTGAAGACAGATTTCTGTGTCTTGCACTGCCCCTTGCTGGAGTATGTAACAAATGTGATGGTATAAATTCTAATAGCAGCACTAATTATGACATGTTTCTGAACCACAAAATAATCTTAAAAGACAAAGATTGCACAATTCCATAACCAGACTCTCAATAAACAGTTAATTATCACATGTGGACATCTTTTTCTGTGAAATCACTGACCATTCCCATTTGCAAAGACTAATTTTAACCCATACAGAGTTGATGAACACTGTTAGCTTTTTCACTGTTTGCTTTCTCTTAAGAGATTACTACTGAAAGAAGAAAACCATAAAATGAAATACCCAGAAATATTGCTCCTTTATTGCTAATGGAAAGTGGCAAGGAAACCAAGGCAAGCGGATGCTTTCCTGAAGCACATAATATGTCTAAGATGAACAGTAAATGAAAAATGGTCCATATATAGAAATGAAAATAAGGAAAAAAATAGCACGCTTAACATTATGTCATATTGCTGAAACTTCCACAGCATTTCTTGTTACCCTTCAATAATACATCTGAAAAAATAGTGTCTATTCCCTTTGTGTGTGTTATTGGTCACAGATTCATTCATTCGTTCTCAAAGTCATTGCAAGCTTGACAAAAAAAATACACTTGAGACCTATATCTGCAACTACATTTTTCAGCATTCTGGTTCTGGAGATTGTTTTATTTCTCGTAAGGTTTCCATCATAGATACTATTCAACCTTAAAACAAGAATACATTTTCACAAAACTGTGAAAGGTGGTTTGTACGCGTTTGTAGAAAAACTGAGGTATGTGTTAGAAGCTCAATGAACATTTTTGAATGAAAGGAAAGCCTTACTTTCCTGCATTAAAGTAAATCCTACTGTCATGGGTTCAGCAGCAGCAGTCATTTTTTCTCCTTCTTGGTAGCTGGTGCAGCACTGTTTTTTGATTTTGGGCCTTGGAACTGTGCTGATAACACCAGCATTTTCAGTTACAGCTTGGTGATGTTTTGTCTGGCCAAGGACTTTCTGAGCCTCATGCTATGCCAGGGAGGAGGGGGAGCCAGGAGGAAGCAGAGACAGAACACCTGACCCAAACTGACCAAAGAGGTTATTCCATACCACAGCACATCATGTCCAGGATGTGTAGACAGAGAGCAGAGACCCGGAAGGGTGTGGTGGTGGTGGACTGGGGGTGCACGGCATGGTCAGGTTTTTGGGACGGGGGGGTTTGCTGCTGGGGGGTGCACTGGCTGGGTCAGGCTTGGTGAGCAGTTGTATTCTTTTTCCTTGTATTTCTCTTGTATTATTACTGGTGGTAGCAGTAGTGATTTGTGTTATACCTTTGTTACTAAACTGTTCTGATCTCAACCTGTGTGAGTTGAATTCTTTTGCTTCTCCTCCCCATCCCCCCGGGACTGGGGGAAGAAAGAGGGGCAGTGAGTGAGTGAGTGAGTGAGTGAGAAAAACTGCGTGGGTGGGGGGCTTAAACCACGACACCTACCACAACACATCTTCTAACCAAACTATCTATAATATCCCTCAGCTTGTCATAATGCATTCAATTTGGGCTGTTTTGTTTTTTTTTTTCTTAATTTCATCCTACATGCATACATTAGCTTCGGAGAAGTTATTCTATACATCAGATTTATGTAAGCCCAATGCGAGCTAGCCTCTCCTTCCCTTCCAATGGGGACAACTCTTTGTTAGTGAAAGAAGCCAATGGATGACCTTTTGCGAGTTCACTGTATGCAGCCACACCCCCTATTTATCAACAAATAGTAAAGTACTCTATAGTACACTTGGTCTTTACACTGAACTGAGTGACACCACTCCCCTGAAAGCGGGGAGCAGTGTAAGGGTCAAAACAACTAGTCTACACTTGAAATATTACCTTCAATTTAAAAATGCACAGGAAAACAAGATAAGTAGCGAGCCGTAGGCAGGTGGTTACTTAAATACATTTCTTTTAAGAGCTTGCAGGAAAAGTCTGAAGGAAGAGCCTGGCCCTGGCACAACAGAGTATCTTCTGACTTCATCAAGCTTTGATTTCACTCTCAGACTTGGGAATTTGGCCAAAGCAGAATGGGGTCAAATGGCAAGAACAGGAATTGAACTGTTAAGTAATCCTCCATACTAACAGATCTGTGGGTGGTAAGAACACTATGGGAACAGAAAAGACTACAAAATAGGTGATATTGGAAAAGAGCACCATGAAGCACTTGCTTACAGCTGTTAAGAACTTAGAAGGAAACTAAAGAATAAAATATTAACTTTGGTCTATTTCTGTGTGCTGTCCAGTTGTTGATTCAGCCACTCCTCCGTTTTAGGATGACAGAGGCTGACAGAGGACCAACACACAGCGATTCTGTTTTCCTATTTTCCCAACCCAGGAACACATTGGGATTCATGAACAAAGCCACAAACACCTTAGAGTGCTGCCTTTTCTTAGCTCACACACATCTTGCTACTAGAGGGAAGCTCAATGTGGCTATTTAAAATGTCAGTTCACTGCCACAGCTGATTACACATCTGCTCCAGAATGGACCATCATCAAAGGAAAAAATATGTTGTACAGAGTGTGAAGCTGTACGTGAAAGCTAAATAGAAGCCTGCCAAACCCACCAAGCCACTTTCTACCCAGTCTGCGGAAAGGCAGCACTGTGAATTAGATTCAGAATGCCACCATGGAGGTAGCTAGGCAAAAAGACAGCAAGTCTCAAGGGTAAGATGGTGTCTCTGTGTTTCATCTGTATAAAATGAAGCAGGCCAACTACCAGTTTACTCAGAAAACTTGACTGTGGGGAACAGAAGTACTATATATTACTCCTCTGTTTTACACCAGTGTAACTGTGGCTGGATCACTGTGCTTGTTTCAAGCATCCAAACTTCAAAAAGAACTGGACAAGGTTCATAACAGAGCTTAAGAAATGATTAAAGAATTAGAAGACATGCCTTCTAGTGAAAGACTCCATTAGGTTAATCTACTTAGCTCATCAAAGAGAAGGTTAAGGGGTTGAGACTTGATCACAGTCTCACATCTAATATGAGAAGCGGAAGTTTGACAGTAGAAGAGTTTATCTCCTGCTTAATTACCAAAGGTCCAGTGGCTGAAAGCTGAATATAAATAAATTCAGAAAGGTATTTAATTTTAACCAAGGAGGGTAATTAACTACTGAAAAAAAGTGCTACATTTTGCCAGTGATGTCAAGTCAAGATTGATGCTTTTCTAAAAATCTATACTGCAGTTCAAGCACAGCTATTGGATACAGGCTCTGCATCTTTACTGGAAGACATAAATAACACAAAATGAACTTAGAGAAACAAAGTCATCAACATGTTGTGCTGAGAAGTGCCATGATTTTCACATCCAGAGAGTCCTTTATTTCAAAACTAATTCTGCCTAAACCTGAGTTTCAAAAGATGCCCACGGAAATCTGAATCACTAAAAGGACACACCTAGCAAATTGTGGCTAGAATTAAACACGTGAATCTAGCCAACTTAACAAAATGTACACAATATCCAGTTCATTAAGGTTTATATTCTGAGAGACCGTTTTATCCACAATGTTCCCCAAATCATTCTCAGTTATTGATTTGCAATGTCCAAGTGAATGAATGTGACTGTGATACGAATGAATGCTTCAAAGTCGAATGATTCTCCATAGCTGTCTGGCAGATAAGCTTCTGAACATGTCTAGCACACTGGCAAAATACAATATAAAAACTGAACAGGGATTGCTTCCCCCCACACTTCCGGTAATGGTAGAATGGTATTTGCAATATCAGTGTTTTTTTCCAGGTACAAAATAAACCATCTATGTCAGGAACCAATTTTTGCCATAACATACATTACATTTAAATTTCTCTTTGTCCTGGTAAGACAGGCCTATTGGTGAACAAACTCTTCTAGAGTGCTTCTATATTCATAGAAACATGTTATAGTGGTAGAGTGCTTGTATGAATTCTGAAAGAATATCAGCGTATATAAGATTTAGCTTACTGTGTGATATTCATTAAAAAACCAAATACACTGATAAGTGTCTCAAACCTTTAACTGAAACTCCTTTGAATATGCCTTCACCTTCTCCAATAGCCTAGATTTCATAAAGAATAAAGGGCAGTCTTTAAATCACTTTAGCTAGCATAAGATAGTCAACTTTTTGGCAGACCAAAGAAAAATATTACAGCAACATGACAGTCCTTACATTAACCTGGATGTATGCCGAAATCTGCTTATTTCTGATTCAGGTTAACTTTTATTATCTTCTTATCAGATCCTGAAAGTAATGATATTCAGATTACAAACCCATCAATTTCTTTTGTGCGTCAAGCTAGTAAAAATAATCATCAGCTGGGAGTCAGACTGATACTGTTGCCTTAACACACAAAAAGTGGATTTTATTAGAGACAGCCTAGCACTTTCTTCATTCAGTTTTTGATTAAGTTTAACAATTTGTTGCCCTGGAAAAAGAATCTGAAAGTATGTTAGAAATATATTATTTCTCATTTAGACATATGTATGTTGGTGAATGCTTACAGTATGTTACAATATTCCCTTAAATTTAAGAGCAAGAGCACAATCCTTTTCTCCTGTTTGCTGTGATGACCGGATTGACAAGCAGAAAGGCGCTATGAGTAGCAAGACAGTAGTATTGCAACCCAGCACTGCCTAAGGCTGATGCCCATCTGAGCCTCCATAGCCTTTCTAAAAAGAAAGGAAACTGCATGTTCCTACAAGGCTCAGAATATATTCATGGTGCAGGTCTACATACCCGGTAAAATCACAGAGATCAGTATAACTGCATGCAATATAAACAAGCACAAATGCGCAATGTATGTTGTCCAAAGCTGCATATCTAAACCACGTCCATGTTCTGAAGGACAATTCTTTTTTTAATTTTCACCATACTGTGCCTCTTTTTTTGCTATTGTTGTTTATTATTTTGACCTTTTTTTTAAAGATTGCTACTGAATCACAATGTTTTCCCACATAAGATAACCTTATCAAGAGAGACATTAAAGCAGCTGGAATTTTATGAGCAATCTGCATCACTCCAGGTTAGCAAAAAAAATATACCAGTTACTAGAGAGCTTAGGAAATGAAACATTGATTCTAGACAGTGTCATTAAGAGCTTTAGAGGTTTAATGTTTTACAGCTCTGGAGGTGCATGTTTGTATATTTCTAAATTGCCTAAATCAGTGGCATGCAATTTTCTCAGCCTTAAGGATCAAGCTTATTTTTAAAAGTTTAGGGGACAACAACAAATGCTGAGACAGGCCCTCAGTATTATTCCAAGCTGTATTTGTGAAAGTGTAAGGTGAATTCAGGATATTTTTATGTTAGATATTTGGACTATCTCATTTTTCCTCCAGATGGGCTTGAGAGGAGTGCTTATATCTTCCTATTTTGCCGTATTTTGCTAATATGCATCTGAGCAATACCAAACCGGCCAGTTGGGATCAAGCCATGCCTTGAAACTACATCCAGAAGAGGCTTTTTCCTGCTGTTTAAGTGAACTGAGTCATGGAGAAGTCTTCTGGAAGAGTCCAAGGAACACCAGGGCCAAAGAAAGGGAATACACTGAGCTCAGAGATACTACGGGTTAAAGCCATAAAGTGAGAATACAGACAGACAAGTAAAGAGAAGCAAACATTTCGTTGAGAGATCTTTTTTAGAAGTTCTGGTCACCCCTATCCTGGAATAGAAAATGGAAAAGCATGTTAAGGGAAAGCATCAGTAATGACTGCAGATACTAGACATCTTTCTGTAGAAGGAAAAATGTGAGGTAAGTAGGAACGTGGGCATAGAAATGAAAATGTTGATTGGGTGACATTGCATACTTTGGTTAAGCTACACAACAAAAAGACATACATCCTAGTTGCTTAAGAAGCAGCATTAATGTATGTTTTATATTCTTTCCCCACCAAGTCACACAAATATGCAAATACAACAGCAAGTTGTTGATTTTAAATAATCATACTGGAGATATTACAACTAGCACACTCAAACTAATGCTTTGAAAACTATGATTACTAGATAATAGTCAATAAAAAAACAGCAATACACATTCTTGTGTCAAGAGGGGCAAGCTCCATACTGCACAAAAAACTGGTTAAAGGCAAGGTCTCATGTATAGTACGCTAACAGGAAACCTCATTATAGAGTGAAAACTAGCTACTACCTACCAAAAACTGTATCTGATAACACACTGTGAAGAAGCCTGAATATTGATACTCTATGTGTAAGTCTAATAATGGGGAAGACTACCAAAAAGTTCAAAATTTCAATAATACCTGTGCTAGCTGAGTTAATTAGAAGCCTTACCTATAACCTTTTCTGAATAATTCCTCCTCTTCTTGCACTGATCTGTTATTCCCGTTTGTCAATGGAACAACAGGTAGAAATTTCCCAAGTGACAGCATGCTCTGTAGGCTGGCTTGTAAACACAGAAGAGTACATCACAGCCATCCTATGTTAAAGCTTATTTGTTCTGCGAATATAATTTGCAGTCTTCATGACCCGCTTGAAATAACCTCAAATATCTTTTTTTTATTATTAGAAAGGCAACCCCCCCCCAAACAACCAAAAAAGCATCCTTTGTTATTCTTTTTTTAATTTTTTTTGAGTTGTTTAGTTTTTTTCTAAAGCTTCAATAATCTGAAAAACAAACACTTGGAGCTACTGCAGTGTAAAGCTATAGTGAAAAGGAATAGAACAATACACTGGTAGAGAGAAACAAACATTTCATTTGGAGATTTTCTTCCTAAGGTTTCCATTCAGCCCTACGCAGGAATACAAAGTAGAAAAGGGTGTAAAGGGAGAGCAAACAGTAATGCTTACAAAGGCTAGACATTTACAGTCTAACACATGTTCAGTTCAGCTTCTTAATTCCTCATGTGAACTTTCAAGGTGAAAATTCTTGTACTTTCAATGCAATGTTAAATGATTACCCTAATGATCCCACAATTTAATCGCAGCTTGTAATTTTAATTTGATGCTACTCTTTTAATTTGGTGGTAGGCTTAGCTCTCAGTTTTTCGAAGCAATGGTATTTTAATCTTATGAATAGAAAAGTTTATTTCTTTCAGTCAGAAAGAAACTTCTGATGAAAAGTTTAAATTAACAACAAAAAAAGTAAAAGTTAAAAAAACCCCATAAAATAAATAAAAAATATCCCAATAAAAAGAACACTCCGTCTTCAGATAACTGCAGTGATGTGGCTGTGTACATCTGCTGATCTGGGTGTTGCATACAGCTCTGCCTGGGTGTGAGTATGATTGGGAGAAGAGCATGCTACATATTGCCATGGAGCGGGATGCAAGGATTGGCCTCAACAGGGCTAAAGACTTCCCTGTGTCCTGCACTTGCTCCCTGTGGATATGCAAGCATACATATATAACCATATAACCAGACTTGCTAAGGATCTAGGACCTCAAAGTAGCTGCCTTACTATGAATGGCAAGTTTGCACCTGCAATGACTATAGTGTAAATATCGAAAGTCCCATGATATACTGTACTACACTGTACAGTACAGTACTTACACAGGACATGCAAATATTTCTTTAGAAAATATACTTTTTCCTTTGTTGACAATCCTTTGTTGGTTTTGGGGCTTTGCTTTTATGAGTTTACAGTTTGTTAATTAAAGAGAGTCAAGTATGTATATCACATTTATTAGCTTCCAATACATTAGTGTTTGTTTTTCCTACTTCTTGGCGTAAAAAATGACTTAATTTTCAAAATAAGAAACACAACAGGAGGTTTTCCTTTAATTAAGAAGGAGCTCTTTGTCATTCTCCAAAATCCGACTGTATTTGGGTCTTTAATTTACAGTAAAAACTGTTACATTTCCTTGCAACATGATTCAACAGAGGTATAATGCGACCTCAGCTTCACAAGAGGAGAGCAAACATGACAGAGGAACATTCTGCAAATTCAGAGCAGCGTTGCAGTGCTAGCGAAGCAGGCAGATAAGAGTTTCTTTGTTGGAAGTCAGTTTTGGTCCCAATTGTCTTACATTTAGGTGAGACTTGTAAAACAAATTAAAACTGAAGCCTTCCAATACAAACCATAAATCTTACGATTTAGCATTATGCCTAAATCTATTAATGAACAAATCTCCAATGGCCAGGAATGACAGAAAACCTGCTTAGCATTACCTTTGTGCATACTCATTTGGTATTTAATCCTGTCCTATGGTTTCCCTGCTTTCACTGCCTTAGGTTACAATATTAACACTCTTTTAAACAAAGCTTGTCTATGTAAATTACGTTACACTGGAGTTCTGAAGGATTCCAATGCTGTCTTATTTTTCTTCATATATTTTCCTCTGGATTACTTTTTTTTTCCTTTCTGAGAGAAAAAAAATGCTTCAGCAAGCAGGTGTTGCCACTAGCTCTCAGCTACATGAGCAGCACTTGGAGTATCCAATTTAGATAAGGGTAAGTTCTATCTGGAAAATTTTGGAGAATACTAGGATAAGAAGGTTATCTGCTGACCAGCTGAATGGCAGGCAAGAAAACGTAAGCATCCTCCACAAAGGATGGCTGTATCAGAGAGAGTGCATTAACAAAATGAACGAGAACCTCCTATTCAGAATCCTTTACAAAGTTATTGTACCAGATAAGAAAGAGCTGGAGTTCAGGCATATATCTTTAATAAAACATGACTAGATTCCTCAATCTTAGAAGTAATGAATATTTACTCCTGAGCTTTTAAATGTATCTGAAGGTTTACATACAATTATTCCAGTAATTCAAGATTTGACAAAATACTGATAACAGCTCGTAAGCCTTCCCTTCCACAGCTGAACTGGTGAAGCCTTCTGCCAATACAGCTGACAGTCAATGCATCAAGACACATAACAGAAATCAACTAAATTTATTTTTCTGCTAGAATCACTGCTGTATACCAGGGATCCTGCTGTGATGGGGAAGGCATCAACCAGAGGCCTCCCCCTTCACACCTCATGTTCCTGCTGGGTAGCCCTGATGTATAGACGAAATCTTAGCACAAAGGGAAATGCCTCAAACACATAGCTTCATGAGCAAAGAAACCAGGACAGTGTGGTCTCTGGAGGACCTGAGGCACTGGATTGACTCACTAAGGACGTGTGAGTTCCCACAGGAACTTCTTCCAGGGTGCCGGAGCTGAGGAAGCTGCCTTCTCAGAGGGGAGTTCCTGCTGCTTGATGATGTATAAGGAAACTATCAGAGTCCCCATTTACAAATCAACAAAAAATGGAAAAGGTAACTGCGTAAGTGACCACAGGGTGGAAAAGTTACTGACTATACCAAAACCAGGGAAAATTAAAGACACTGAACTCATAGACACTCTCACTGTCCTCCCCCATTCAGGATTCAGTAGTTCTTGCAAATTCCTACTCAAAAGGCTATCTTTTCTTACTTATTTGAATATTACGGTTGTTGGAATGCATTTCTATACATTTAAAACCCAGCATATGATACCTAATTTGCAGAGAAAAGAAAGCAAAAGAAATTCTTTCTAGTCATAGCTCTTATTCCAAATTGGGCCACCTTACCAGATCATATGAATTATACTTAGAATTGCTCCTCTTTGAGGAGGAAACTTGGGACTGCAACCATAAATGTCTAACTATGCTCCAGAGATGGTGAATTTCTTCTAGACCTCTATGACTAAAAGTGGTCAGCATTAAGAAAACTATGAGCCTGATTTTCAAACCAGGCATACTTGCAACCTTACCCATCTGTGTTACTACTTGTGAAGAGCTCAATCCCATGCAAGCAGGGAAGCTTTTTCTTTTTTCTCTAAATACTTTTTCCTTTTTTTTTTCCCCTGTATTTTGTTGCACTGGAGTTTTCTACCCCATTATTACTGATCTTGCTGTAACACTTCTCAAGATGTGAATACACATCTGTGGGTATAACAGTGCTAACACTTCAGTATCTATATTTTAGCAAATATTACCTTCAGTAAACATGCTTCACTGGAGACAGCAAGGGTATGTTTGTGCGAAACTAATCTTCTGGAAAAAAAGAAATTGAGCTATTTTGATAAGATAATTCCCACCTAATATTTGATATCTACAATGCAGAGGTCTACAGCCATATTAGTGTCTTGCATTTCCTCTACGGTCTATGAAGAGAAATAAAACCTTGTAAGGTATGATTTATATGATCACTTTTAAACATGTAATTTAGAATGTAATTATTTCAATCCTACAAGTGCTTATCATTCTCTATGAACTAAAAAGGTACTAACTGAGAAGCTTGGCTGCATCAACATTTACACTGTAAACATATTTTAAGGGGGCACTGTGAATCCCACCTTCTGTGCAGAAAAACAAGTTGGGGGGGTTGAAGAAAAGAAAAAGAACAAGTAATGAAGCAAATTGATTGGCACAGCTGTGCCTTGAAGGGCTGGAGAGCTGGTTAAATCCCTTGCACTTCTGTGGTTATGCTGCTCAGCTGCATAATTTGAATCTTCCTTCCATCTACAACTGGATGCTGTTGATTTAATTTCACACTGATACTAATTCATTAAAATATCAATTTAATCAACTAAGCAAAATCAATGTGACTCCAACTGCAAATTTGATTTGTTGATTGTACTAGTCTTTTGTAATCAGTTTTGTAAAAGGAAAAAGTTTTTGTGTTAATTGAGTTTTACTCTACCAGCTTGCTAGGTTTCTGTAAAATGCTAAAAAGGACATTGAGAGCTGCTGCTCCCAAAATGAAACACAAGCTGTAGGCCTGCCAGAGCACATATAAAGCAAGTGAACCTTTTGACACTTTGCCATGCTTCCAAATTACAACAGCCACCTGCAGAAGATCAATAAGTAACATAAGGAACACTGTGAAAGCACTCTGAAATGATAATGAGATTCTCCTGCCAACCAGTGGTAATTCTTACAGAACAGGTGAAATGTGATACAAAAGTATTTGTCCCACAAAGAGAAGAAAAACCAATCTAAAAGACCTAGCACAGAAATCCATCTTGCATCTCAACTGGTAAATATATTTGGAAAAAACCCAGAGGCTTACAGCACAGAACTGGAGCCCTACCTTTTTCCAGACCAGAAAATGATGCTGGAGAACTATTTGCCCTAGAGTTTCAGGCTCTCAATTTCCACTACTCCAAATTACAGGAATTATCTTCCTTCTCGGACAATAACTCACGAGAAGGGGAAGTTCTTAAAGGGACAACAGACAATAGGGTAAGGAGGTACTGAAAATTAGCTACCTTATCTCTACAATTGCCAGATCACTGTCACCTAGTTTCATGCATCCTGAAATACATAGAAAGAAAGAAATAAAACCAGATTCCTTAAAAAATGGGGAGAAATTTGAGCCTTCCAGAAGTGTAATAGCTGATACCAAAGGGTACTGAGTACAAGTGAGATAAGATTTGACATCTCCAGGACTGTTTCACTTGTGTTTATGGTCCCTCAGTATCAGGCTATTCAAGGTAAGAGACGTAAAAAGTGCGTTTGTGGGCAATGGCTGTTGTACCAGCTTCTTGATACACAGCATATGGATTCTGTGTGTTTTAGTGCACAATCATCAATGGGGTGGGGGGGTGGGAGGGTGTCAGCTGTACAAACTGCACATGAACTTGAAAATGCACTTGAGGTTGTCATATGATCTGATCTGGGCATTCAGCTGCAATTTGCACCATATTGCTCTGCACTGGGGATAGAAATCCATGAAATGGTTTACCATATCACTGCCAAAAGGTAGCAAATGTTTTTGTAACCTCAACCAAAATACACTTCTTATCCTTTAAATCAAGGTTCTAACAGTGATAAAACTATTCCACTTCCTAACTAAGCGCTAACTAAAAGAATTGAATCACAAAGTGGCCAACAGCAAAGTCTCTGCCAGTGTGCTAGCTCCGTAGCTATAGATTTAAGACATAGCTGGAGAAAAACTGCAGTTTTTCAAATTTCATTCTTCTGAGTAAGGACATCAAAGGTAATGCAAAGTAGAAAGGTAACTTCACATACTGGAAATGAGGTATTCATGGATCAACAGCCAAAGGTCAAGCAACATTTCATTGCTCAAATTTTACTGCCAATAAAACAAGGTGCAAGTAGAAACATTTCTCTTGTGTTTACCGGCACTGCCATCAGATCTGTGCATGTGTAGCTGACCAAAGCTCAGCTCTGAATATTTAAGATCAGCATTTAAGGTATTTATGCACATCATTGATGGTTGTACCTATTAAAGTAGCTCAATCAGTGGGCCTAAACTAACTGCATTCTACCTGAATGGGATGGGGAACACATTGTGTTGGTATAAGAGGCTTTTACATAGAAATAATATTAAAGCTTTCCAAGTAAAAATATTTTAATCCAAAAAGAAATTAAATCTTCCCAGACAAACAAAAAGCCCTTGTCCTCAACTGAAATAGTGACAACAGGAAAAAACTGACAGACCTTAGTGATTAGCTTTGGCTGTATTTCTCTTCCTCCTAGATTTTCTAACCCTCACACAGAACCATGCCAGTTTTTTTAAAGGATATAAAATACAACTGTTACTTAATATTTGAAGGCATACAAAAGAAAAGAGAGAACAAGGAAATGAAAGGCTAAATCACTAGCTGGATTAAAGGAAGCTGTGGTCCCCATGTTGTCCTGAGCACAGACACAGCTTCTCAGTATTTTAGAAAGAAGGAAACCTTCTGACCTTGCACATGAAATAGCTTGGGTATCTAGTCATTACAAAAAGAAGCTTATGATCCTCTCTTTGAACTGAACTGATGTGGAAACTTGGCCTGTCTTGGATGAATTTGAACATGGAAGGCTCCCTTCTGTCCTTTCTGCATCCATTTGAAATCTAATTTATAAAGCAGTGCCCTTTATCTGCTTGTAAACTTCCTTTTAACTGTCAGACTTGAGTAGCTATTGAGCAAATTGATACACATTTCAAACAACTGCCTGAGTATTTACTCTAGAGATGACTGCATTCAAATAAGTTATTCCACCTTCATAGGCAAATATTTTTCAATTTATATAATAGAATCATAGAATAGTCCTTTCATAAATAATTTCTAAAGAGAATTTAAACATTCAGCTACTACTCCTCGGTAGACACCAAGACTGTAACAAATATTGGCAGAGAAAGAAATGCAAAGTAACACTGTCCTTCAATGCCTTAGCAGTGCTCTTGTTTCATATTTTTACAGCATTAGCTAATAGCTTGCTAGCTAGTTCCCCCTTTGTGCCATACACCTGTCTTTTGTCACTTCAGTGACAGCCAGTCTGTTATTTAAGCATATCTTTCCCTTGTATGTAATATAAGCACAAGCATATCTGCAAAAACTAAAGCTGTGCCTTCTTGCTTTTACTTGAGCAAAACTGTGAACTTCAGGGTGAGGATTATGTCCTATTTGCTAACTTTCCCAGCATAAATGCCCTCAGCAAAAGGAAGAAACATGTAAACTTCAATGGGAACATCCTACCCAAGATCTGCCTCCAGCCACAGGCAGAGATGATACCACTCCCAGCCTGTGAAGTGGGCTGGGAACTGCATGGAGACTTTGTGGGACCCTTCAGGAGAGGAGCCTGAGAGTTCTTCAGAGCTCTTCATACTTCTCAGCCTGACAATGTCATCAGGTCTTAAAGCCAAACTCTTCAAAATAGCTCTAGAGAACAAAATGAGTGATCTGATCTTCAACAGGGTCAAGAGCCAAAATCTTCCAGGGATGCAGGATATTCTTTTCTAAATCAGTGCACTTCATTAATTTTTTCAGCTCCATGCTTTTCACCCTTGGTCAGATTCTTCAGTCTATGTATCAGCAGCTCTGTGGTTTTGGTCACTGACTTATCTGAAAGCACCAAATCATGAAGATGTGTGTGACCTTTTTTCACTGAGAAGTTAGCTTCAGTTAACTTACCTACTGCTGATAACTCAGGTACCATTCATGGAAAAAATAACTCTCATTTGAGAATAGTTACACTTTTAACTGGAATTAGCTGGCCCATCAGTGGAAATCAGCTCAGGAATCACATAAGCTACAAACACAGCTAGTCTGTATTGCTCTGGTGTTAATTCACAGGGTGGCTTTCCTCATTCAAGCCACATTACCTTGAGGGGCATTAGCTTGAGTATATGCAATTTAAACTAACTCTTTACTGAGGTCAAGTTTTGTGAAGTACTTTTTGCCATAACCTTATAACCTTCCTGCCAGTTATTCCTTATCAGGAATTCATTTTAAAAGAAGAGCTGTTTCCACCACTCTTAATGCAGTGTTACACGGGCCAAAGCAACCAACCCATCTGCCAGGTAATTTAGCATGCTGGACTAGCTAGTCTCACCTAGGACGGAATAGAGTCACAAAATAGTAATTTTTATTTCACTTCTTGTTTTACGTGCTTTTATCTCCAGGTTTTGTCATTTTTACCAGAAGGGCCTATTATTATGAGTGCTTTTCACTAGCCAGTATAAATCTTTGGCAGTCAGTCCCCTCAGCCTGATTGAAGCTATCAATCTGCCAGGGAATCACAAAAGTATCATGTGCTATGAATATTTTATAGTTTACTTACTCTAATTGCCCATTTCATGTCCAAGCACTAAGGTCATGCTAGTCACACCTGTTAGGATAGTTTGTCCTCCATGAAACCAAAAAGCAGGTCAAAACCCAGAATATTCTCACATCTCATAATTCAGTTAAAGAAAGATAAACTGGGACTAAGAATCAGATGAATCAACAAGCTTCTCCAGGCCACAGAGCTATCAAAACACTTTCAAGACACCAGACCTCTTTTCATCCTGCACACATATTTGTCAGGCACTTTGTGAACATACTCTGGGAGTGGAGACACACAGTGCCCACCACTTAAACAGTGCAGTGGTTTCTGATGTGGCAGGCTGACAACTAATGTCTGCTTTAAAATGGGATGCCCTTAGGTTCAAAGTCAAGCTCCTGTCAAGAGAAACGCTAACCATAATAAAAATTTACTTTGGCATTTTCTTTTAGGATTTTTGCATCACCTGATTTGCATACCTGCCTCCGGAGCACCGGACAACTTCAGTACGCTATTGAGAATGCAAATGTTAATATCATCCTGCACTGGATTTTCCCGTATTCAAGCTATCTGAAGACATGGCTGTGCTGTATCACACACATGATCTACACAGCTGGCAAAGTTATGTTCTTTCCTCTTTTTGGTGAGGTTGAGACCCTGTATGTGGGACTTAGAGTGCAAAACATGTATCAAGCACTGATGCATCAGCAAAACTTAAGAAACCTTTATAGAATTCTACTACAGTAGGATATCTCTGCAAATGGAAGCACAAATGCAACTTTTTAGGCATATTAGGGACAAGAGGGATGATTAGCGATTGTCATGGGTTCAGCAGGAGCAGTCATTTTTATCCTTCTTAGTAGCTGGTGCAGTGCTCTGTTTTTGATTTTGGGCCTGGGAACAGCGCTGATAACACCAGTGTTTTCAGTTACTGCTTGGTAATGTTTTGGCCTGACCAAGGACTTTCTGAGCCTCATGCTGCGCCAGGGAGGAGGAGAAGCAGGGAGGAAGCAGAGGCAGGACACCTGATCCAAACTGACCAAAGAGGTTATTCCATACCACAGCACGTCATGTCCAGGATGGCAAAACAGGGAGCAGAGACCCGGAAGGGTGTGGTGGTGCAGTGGGGGGTTCGCTGCTGGGGGGTGCACTGGCTGTGTCGGGCTTGGTACTGTATGCTCTTTCTTTGTACTTCTCTTGTCATTGTTATTACTGGTGGTAGCAGCAGTGATTTATAGCGTTATACCTTAGTTACTAAACTGTTCTTATCTCAGCCTGTGCGAGTTGCATTTTTTTGATTCTCCTCCCCATTCCCCCGGGACTGGGGGAAGAAAGAGAGGGGAGTGAGTGAGTGAGCGAACTGGCTTAAACCACGACAGCGATGAGATCATAAAATGTCTTGTCTACCATACCAGGGAAATGAACCCTATTCTGGTCCTTTTTTCCTAAGACAAGATATATAGAACCGGAATAAGATGAGCGGCTTTGATTCTGTACTACTTCTGGGTTTTACTGCCTAAAGACAAGCACGCCTAGGATTATTTCACAGTTCCAACAAGAGATACATGACGTCTGCAGCATGTACTGGTGTGGCAATGCAGGAGGTGATTAGAGATTCAAATGAACCCATCTTTCAGTGCAGGTTGTTCTGGTATTCCACAGGCTGTGATAAGAGCTGCTGGGTGGAGGCCAGGTGTGGAGCTACAGCGGTGCTCCAAGCACTAAAAGCTGTTGGGAGCCCTGTTATATGAACTTTTGGAATGTGGCATTCTGGTAAAATAAGATTATTGCCAGCAGATTCAGAACAGACATTATAATCTTTTGCCAGAAACAGAAAACAATGACTGTGATAGCATTTGTGTCCAAGAACAAGCGGTGCTCAGCTGCCATGCATATTGACATTCGGCAGGAATTCCCAAAAATGAATGTTCACTAATTGTTTCTGTCCAGGCCTAACTACATTTAGCACAGAAAGTGGTTTATCAGATTTGTTAGCATATTACTTCATAAGCTATCTGTCGCTCATATCCCTACACCTTGCTTTCTCTTGTGATTCACTGCTAAAAATTGGAAAAAGCTGAACTGAATAAAGAAGCCATCACAGTTGCATAAATCCCATGAAGCTGTTAATAGGGAATTAGCCTTAAGTAGGAATGCCATGTATTAAAATGGTATATTACACAATCCAGAAAAACTGTGGTTTATTCATTTCCTGGATTTTCTGTAGAGATTTTGCTTTGGCAACACATAGAAATTACAGGTCAGACTGCTCCTCAGCAATGCAATACCTGGCAAATGCAGCCTCGTAAGAAAAATAAATGCCCACAAATTCACACACACAGAGCAGCGATTTTTATTTTGTGTTAGGTTTCTGCTTCAAAAACTCTCCCATTATCATTCTAAAAAAACATACAAAACATATATTGTTCTGAATAATCTATAAATAGCAAATGATTCTCAATAATCAGTTCTAATGCTCTTCATTTTTTAATTTACACTTCCTAGGATGTAATTTCTCCTTATTATTTTTCATATACTTTAGAGGGGGAAATGGGCATCTTGAAAAGTCTTGCTGAATAAAATAAAATATTTTCAGTTTCTTTGTGAATTTTATAAATAATATAGTCGTGATTGCATGTCTTGAATAAGTAGGATGCAAAATAATTGCAGCAAGCACAGAGAACTCGCATGTACAATTTCAGCCAAGAGACTGAGCAAGAAACTTTCGCAGTCGTCTTGTCATGAATACCTCTGTCAGTTCTTTACTTTTTCCCATTCATCCAGACATCCTCAATTTCATTCAGATTCTGATCTCTGGAAGATTCCACAGTATTTTTGTATCTTATGTCCACTTCCTTTGCTGGTATTTTTAGTGGTGCTTTATTCCATTAATTTTAATAATTAACACCAGAAGCAATAACTTCAGTATGACCACCTTTGACAGCTTGGTAGTCTGTACTTGTCTGAAAATCTGGTCTCCTCAAAAGCTATTCTGATGGTGTAAGGAAAAATGCAGCAATAAATACCTCACCATATTCAAATTCTTGATGAAAATAAAGTTGCATATAATGTTTTGCATTTTTTGCTGATTCTTCTGCTCTTGAATGACTTTTGATATGTAGTGCAGTAATACACCAGGGAATATTTCTTGGATATGTTAGTTACAGTCAGCTGTTTTAAAATAAAGATGGAATTGGAAAATCCTCTACCTAGCTCCCCTATGAAAAGGATCTTTTTAAATACACATAAAAAAAAAATGCAGTACTTTTCCTAAATCAATTCATTATCATGCTTTAGCAGCTGTTGAAATGATTTGAAAAGTTTAGTGCAAACTTGAATTGGCAGTTATTTATACCCAGAATCATTTGTAGAGTACAATTACATGTCTATCCCATGTTCCCAAAGGCACTGAAATAAATTGAAGACTGTTTAAGCACATTTGCCTTAAAGTGATGTGAAAACCCTTGGCCACACCTAGAATGTAGGTCATATTTTTTTTCTTCTAGGGAAATCTTTTATATATTTTTTCTTTTCAGGAGGAAAAAAGCCTTTGTATCACAGGACAAAGCTTTGTAGCTTGTTCTTCTTTTCAACAGCCAAATACAACAATGGGAAGCCCAGTGACAGTTCTGCCTCCATGGAGGAAGCTGTATGCCACAGAAGCCTTACGTGTCCACATACATAATATTCTGCTGAGATAAGACCCAACAACAGGAGGGGCCTGTATCAGTCAGAATATGTGATATAAGCTGCTACAGATAGAAACAGTTCAGGTAACTTAATTGCCTAATTCTTGACCTAGAAATACTGGATCTGGACAAGCTGTCATGTCTCCGGACAAAACAAAAGAAATGAACACCATTGTAGGCCCTTGACTATCCAGACAAATTAGTAGGCTACCTATGCAGAGAAAGTAAGTCACTCCTCCAGCCCAAGCCTGCATGAAGTCATCCTTCTGCTATTTTTCCAGTTTTCCTTAGTAGCAGTACCTGAAAAATACCAAACAACTTCACTTCCAGTTAAATCTTTTCAGCAGCAGTAATGCGCACATTTTCTTTTCTAGCACAGCACATCTAATCCTAGAGTCTCTGTCCTGGAAAACTATCTATGTAAAAATGTTATGCTATGTGCACCATCAGCTATAGAGTCAGCAGTGGTGGCAGTGTTGTGGATACTACCTACTTTCTTGTAAATAAACAAGAACTTCTTCTGTTCTAGGAGCTTTCATTAGAGCTAATGAAAGTTTTGAAGCTGCTACGTTAGTGACAATCTCTGTTTTTACTAGGTGAGCTGCAAATATGAGAGCGCACTGGTGTGTGATTTTAAAGTGTGGCCAATGGGGACATCTGCCTAGTAGCAACATGGAATCCCTGCATATTTCTACTTATTTTATCACAATACTAAGCTTTTATACTACAATACTAAGCTTCTACACATGGAACGTGTCTGGTGAAAAAAGAGATTTTGCTTTTCAGATACGCTTCATGTTTTTCATATGTGTTTCATACTAAAATACTTCATCATCATCATCCTGTTGTTATTTCACAAACAAAACCAGGTGTTATCCTTTCAAGTTTCTTTCTTTTAAGTCAACCTCATGGTAAGCAACCATCCTATTCTTGATCTGATTCTGCCCTGAATGGGCAAATTGACCTGAGTGTCAAAAGACCACTTCTATGCTTATGGCAAGTGGATAGAATTTTTAGACAGGAACTGAGCTGTGTCCTGTCTCTAATTCAAAAGCAAGCAATGTACTAACAGCAACAGTAAATAAAGAGTGAGAGGCAGGTGTACAGGTATTGGCATCTAATTGAATCCAGCTAATACAATATAAAGCAGCCTTTGTTTTAAAGATTTAAATGGTTACCATGTACTTAATATGGCCACTTTGCAGGATTCAGTGGAAATAACAATAATAATAAATCAGTAAATAAAGCAGATAAAGGGAGGAATAGACTAATACATTTGCATGTTTAGTATACAGGCCTTGAACTGCTGTAAATGGCAATAAATTACTTGCAGCGCCTGAGAGTCAGTACTGCATGTCAAACTAAACATGAGATGGTAGCTATCATTCAGGTTAGACAGCATCTGCTGTGGGCACTGGGCATCCAAAAGGGGACCTGAGGCAGGGTATGTGGGATATTACAGTGATGAACATAAAGAACACAAAGGCTGAACCAACCTTGAGTTTCCAGGGCTGTTGCTTCTTCAGTGAACACTGGGCAGGGTTCAATGGTATGGCAAGTTAGATGCTCAAGGACAGCTACTCTCGCCTATGATTAAAAAAAACATAGTACTTTCTGCTTCTGACAGTTGATTTCAGACTGAAGGCTATATATTTTCCTCTTGATGCAGTATGTCCTTGAGTAAGATTTGAAACTTGATTTTGTGTTTGTTTAAGTGGAAGCAGGGGATCACATATACATCTGTCCTCTCCTTCAGCAAAGGAACAGCAAAACCTTCATTAATCAAATACAATGAATGTTAAACACTGACTCTATTAACTCAGGGTAAATAAGCTAAAGGATTACATTCATCTTGGAGGTCAAGCCCAAGGGGATTTGTCAGAGACCACTTCAGAACAGGCTACCCTTCTGCCCTGCTGCACTCCTTCCCCTCTCCAAATAAAGCGCAGAAAGGGATGGGCACAAGCCATGTGGTGTCCATACTGTACATCTGCACTGCAGTACAAGGGTGGCAGCAGTTACTCTGGACATTGTCAGGCAACTGGACTGGACTGTTTAACACCAAAGTTGCCCACGAGGATGAAAAAAGCCTCTTTACCCATAAGAAGCTGCAAGGAGAAATTCTTGTTTTCTATCTTGGTCTGATCTACGCCAAAAGCACACAAGTAGAGAAGATGCCCAAGACCTCCCTTTGAGGTGTCTGCATGGCAGGCTGTGCAGGAGACTTGGAAGCCCTCCCTACTGCCACCTGCATAACGGGTGGAAGGAAGGGCTGAGCAAGTCAGCAGACCAAAGAAGAACCAGAGCATTAAATCTATGAGTAATTCATCTGGTCCTGGTGAACTACCTTTGCAATATGCTCTTAGTTGGAGGTTTGAGGGAGTAGCAGAATTCATCCTTATATGAATAAATAATTTATTCTACACACATATAATGCATCCATACATGTTTATAGAAAAAGAAACACAACACCATAGTAAAAAACCCTGTAAGGTTACTGATATAAACTCCTTTAATACGTTTAGAAGCAACCTCTTATGAAATGATCTGCATATTCACAAATGCAATGAGTACATTTCTTACTCTTAATTAACACGGCAGAATTTCTGCACTCTGATAATTTATCTGTGAAAACTACATTACAGATTTTGCAGCTGATGTGAAGCCATTACGTATAAAACACTCAGTAAGAAAATACGAACTAATTATGTAATGAGCCTTGAGAAATCAAGCTCTCACTTGGTATGTCACTGGTGGTACATCAGATATATACATCAGTGGTACCCAAAAACAGTAATCTGCTCTATAAACATTGGTGATTACACTTAATAACTAGGTCTTAATTCTGCTGAACTATCCAGGATTATGTGTCTGCAGATGCCTCCAATGCTTGGAATAATTCTTCTATGTCAAACCAGGTCAGGCAGCTCCCTGCAGCACATATTTGTCTTAGAAACGTACTTTGAACCATCCATACCATAAATCTTCCTTTCTCTTCCTTAGGTTATACACATTTTTTAATGCTGTATCCTTTGTCCCAGCATATACTGGAGTAAATAAATTATTTTCTATTACTCAGGTGGAAGTAGGGGGAATCTCTGCCCACATGAACATACTGATTACCTGGAACTGCAAGGGCTATCCCTTAGCCAATTATACACACCAGCAAGAGCGGCTCCATGAAGCAAAACACTTGTAACTGGATATCCCACATCTGCATTATGCCTATTTTGCAGTTTTTCACTTTGGACTAGCCCTGGTCTAACTCCACTGACTGAATGCTTATTTACTACTGGAACATATTATGAACACCTCTCGAGAAAATGAGAAAATATATCAGAGGAAAGCATCTCACATGTTCTGAGGCAGCTCCACACTGCAAACCAAAGCACGGTGTGTAGGGGGAGTTGGGAGACTTGCATCAGAAGTGCTCTCCTAATTTGAACCAAAGAGCTAAAGTAGTCAGATCCATCTGACCAAATCATGATTATGCTAAAGGGTGAAATTCACTTTCCTCTGTCTCACCTTCCAGGAAAGTTGGGGAGCTACAATGGCTGGGAAATTCAAATGTAATCACAAAACTTCTCCTACAAAATGGCAATATATCACTTTAATGTGAAACTGTCTCTTCCACAAAACCTAGTGCAAAATGTTATGTACTTTTGCTGAGTGGCTTTCCCAAACTTAGTTGTCCAAACAGACATAAAAATCTATACTAATCCAAGATGACACAAGACAAGGCTTCTAAAAATGTGTGTTCTGCTTAACTGTTCACTTGTGATATACGCCCAGCGGTAAAGAGGATTTTCTCTTGTAGCCATGACTAGATCACCGGTCAAGGTCTAACAAATTTAGAACAGATCTCTGCATATGCTTTTACCTCCTTACACTAATTACAATCCAGTTTACCCCAGGGCAAAACCTGGAGGGCCTGCTAGAAGCATCAGCAGATGCCTGGGTCAGTCAAGCAGACACGCTTCACAGTTGCAGTTAGCTTACAGTCAGCATTAAAAAATATTCAATATTTTTGCTCTTGTTGTTTGTATGTGTGTTTTAATTTGATTTAATAGCTTTTAGATCTAGGAATTATTTTTAGAATGAGAGATTCATAAAACTGCCTGCAGCTACAAAATTAAGATCTCTGTGGGAGAACAGGCAAAACTATGAAAAGTCAATGAAAAATGTAAAGTCCCTTCACGTAAGTAGCATATGGAGACTGTCTTGGAAGAGGTAAAGCAGTTTGTGACCAATTTAATGTGAATTATGCTGTACAGACTGCGTCTTCCAAATGAGACTGAATAGAAATTTAAAATGTTTTAAGTTACATAAACTGATCACTAAGTACTTCATAGAGTATGGGAATCATAAGTATTCAGTGCTCTCATTCACCTTTTATCAGTTTTCCCAAGTATAATGTGCTTATTATTCATCGTCTAAGTTGCCTTCAAAGAAGGTGTGTGTGCAAAACTAAACTATCGTTACACATCAGAATGAAAGCAAATTGATAGATGACAGTAACATCCTAGCTCCAGTTCTGACTAGGAACTAGGAAGACCTAGGATATAGCTCCAAGAGACCAGCCTACAAAACACCTAGGAATGAGTATAAGGAGCACATTATACTTTACACTGCAGTACAAATTTCCCCATATCCAGATATTGTTAATGCTTACTGTGCTGTAAGTGACAAAAACTTGTCTGTCTGTCCCTTCCAGAAAGAATAACAACTGTCACTTCACCCTTCTGCTTCACAGGTGCCAGATATTTTTGTCTTTCAAATTATCTTATTAGACAGTGCAATTACTTTAAATTCATAGAAATTGTTCCTAATCTGCATTAGATGCTATTGTGTCTGTTTCCAACATAAAAAAACCCAGCATTTCTTCAAGTTTATCTGTTTGCATTTTGTGGATTGGATGGGAAATGCTGACTTTCCTACTTGCTCATCTTGCCTCCCTTGTAATTTGTAATGACATTTCCCAGTCTCTGTAGCTGCTCCAGCCTTTAGCTGCTTCCTGAACCTTCATGTGATTATGGATTTCTATCTATGGCTACTTGCCAGTAATGTACCAATAAGAGAACTGTAAGACACTGGCTGCAAAACTTGAAATAAAAGTAAATTAGGCAAAATTCAGAGGTCAATCTAAGGAATTTCAACATACATATATATATATATACACACACATTTATTCTTCTTCACTGTCTGCAGTATCCACTTACAATATCCTTCCTTCAGATCCTAGAAAGATCATGTGCATAGCTTTCAAGAAGATTTACTATGTGCATGCCTGAAGTTTGGAAAGGGAGAGTTGCAACAGTATGCTGTCTTTGAATTTTGTCTCTGCTGCTGATACTGATAATAAATAGATTTACATAAAGTCTGATGCCTAGGAGCATGAACTGAAGGGGACAAGCCTGTGAAAGATCCCTTTGACACAGCACTATCAGATTTTGACATAAAAAAAAAGTCTGAAGTAAGGTTAATAACACTGCATATTCTGTTACATTTTCCCAGTAATTGTCGAAGAAAATATTGCCTTTGAGACTCTTCCAAGAAGTGAGAAGACTAATGATATATTTGATCTTAAGTTTATTTCTCTCTTTGGATGTTTTCTTTCTGCCTCCTTTCACACTGATTAATGCTATGTTAGTCAAACTCTCTTTGATTATTGCCGCCTGTGATATTTCTTCTGAGATGAAATTAAACTTTTAAAATGTGCTTTACTATTTTGAAGTGTTTTCTTCCTCCCTTTCTCCTTTCCACTTTGTCAGTAAAATTAGGAGCTCTTGGGAAATGCTAAAACTTCCTTTAGACATGCCTGCTATGCTTTTTAAAACAGTTTTAATTCCCATTCTAGAAAAGCACAGGGAAAAAACCAAAAAGAGAATGCAGTCAGTGTAGCCTCACTGCAGTTCAAAGTGGTTAAGTCATCAGTATGATCTGTAGTGTAGCTTATTCTTCAAGTATTTTTGCCATTGCTCATTCTGTTTTATAAAACAGATGTGTATGGAAGCTAACTTTTTACACTACGTGGACAATATTTACAGAAAAATCAGAGACCCTGTCAAGCCTCAATTCATTGTCCAGTGCCTTGCATTGACATAATCCAGGTCTCAAAACAGATTCTACAGCAACACAGCAATATCTATTTCAGAAATACAGCTGTAACTTTCTGAACTTTACCTTCTCTTATTTCATTCCAATAAAGTCCAAAAGAGAATGTCAAATAATAAGAAGAAAACCAAGATGGTAGTGCGTTATCTAGCTAAGATTCTGCCTCTGAATGCAATTTCTCCATGGACTCTCAGACTTCAAGCTTAGTGTTTGTGTTATTTTAAAAAATTATCTTTTAACAAGAAAGAGCCAAAGCAGTATAGTCATGAAATGGGAGATCCCACTGTGGCAAGTGTTTATAAACAAAAAGACCATTCTTGCACTAAGGGCTTTATAATTGTTCCCATTATTCCAATTACTGAGCAGTTAAACTTTACCATGCTGCTGGTTTTAGAGAACTTCTAATTCATCATTTCTCTTTCTACTTCTTAGCAATCTTTTAAAGAGTAAAATTTGACTCTTAATCACATGTGGGAAAACAAAGACCTGTACTGAAGTGTCTGATAATATTGTGCTACCAGAAATTCAGAGACACAGTCAGTAAGGGCTCAGCAGAACAAAGCAGCAGGCACAATTAGAACTCCCTATAAAGAGTAGTCCAAGGACACAGTAAAGAGGTGATGGAGAGCTGCAGGAACAGAAGACAACATTTAGTCAAAAGAACATGCTAAAGATGGGAAGGGGAACCAAGAAAAGAGGTGATCAAGAACAGGGCTGAAGACAATAAGGATCAGAATCTACATGAACATGAACAAGATCAGAGGACCATGAAGCTACAGAACTGATCTGAGGAGGTGGAAAAGTGAATGATAGTAAAGCAGGTGCAGCATGGTAAATGCTGAGAGGGATCAGGAGCCGATGGAGGTAAGCACAGTCCATCTCAAAGTATGCAAGGATCACGGTGACAACTGGGCTATCCTGAGAAAAGGTATGAGATTCCTGAAGTATTAGTAACTCTAGAAGAGAATGAGGGAACGAGTGCAAAAGGACTCATCATACACAAAATTTGTTTTGTCCATATCTCTAGTAGACTTGAGAAGTATAGAGCTGTCCACCACTGTCTCCAAAGCAACTGCCGTGACATGAAAGAATGGAACAGAGGCCTCTGAACTCCTTAATCTTTTAGAAAAAAAGTCCATCTGATGAAATGTACCAAGAAGTAATTCACTGAAGTCAAGGCAAATCTGAATTCTGAGCTCAACAGAACCAAAATGAGCTATTCTACCCTATTATCAGTGTCTTTGTTCCAGAGTGTGGTACAGGATTTTAAATGTAAGAACAGTTCTGCTTCCTAGAAACTTACAGGAAAGAAGTCAGAGTTTTGTTTCCTGAAATAGTGTTTCCTGCTTATAATTTCCACTGTGATAATGCCTCAGTGTTACCTTACTGTAAAAAGGACTGGGAAATAGTATGCTAGTGATTCTTCCAGGGAACAACCCGCCTGAAGTAAGTAACGGAGCTGAAAATCTTTTATGCTCACTTTCCCTACCCAAATCCCCAAAGTATTAAGTGCTGTGACAGCTGTTGACAGTAGGATGGCATGTAGCGATCCTTATGTTGATCTTTTATTAATACTTGATGTTAGTTAAATGTATGCTAGTAAACCAAAGGAGTATAGTAGTGCCTATAAAGGATAAATTATTTTAGTGACAAGGACACCAAAACAGCATGTGACACGAACTGGAGATTTACAGGTTTATATGCAGGATTTTGTATGACAACAAAGCTCTTCATTCTTTTAAGTTAGTCTTAGCATTGATTTCACATCCATTTCAGACCTACCCTTTCAGAATACCTAGCAAGATTTATTTGTACTTATAATTTGATTTACATAGCAAACATGTGCTAAAGATTTCTGAAAAAGTTTCTTGCATTGACAACCTTAGTGGAAATAATATCCAGGCAGCAGACCAGAATTTTACAATGCAGACTTACATAGATTATAGGATTCCTTTTAATGTACTTAACCAAAGTAAAGCTTGACAATGCTCCCCTGCCAGAATAAAACTTTATCATATGAAAGCTGCCCACGTAGCTGAATAGATGGAAATCTTTCATAGTAGTTAAATAATATATGCAGCTTCATGCAGAGCAATAAAGTGACTATCATCAGAATTTCATATTCACAATGGGGGAAAAAGAAGTAATAGGCCCCATTTATTCCTGGTAAGATTTTATTATCTACAGTAAGGTTATACCTTGAAGTATAGTTTGGAGGCTTGGGCATGTCAGATTTATGCTGACTTCTGCTTTTCAGACTATCTGGGCTTTGATTTGATAACCCATTGTAATTTCATCTACTCAAAAGGACTGCCTAATAGGTCCTGAGGTCCAATGGTTTGGAAAGTTTAAAGTAACATCAGGAGCTGTCAAGTCAGAGCGATATCTGCATTTGGCTTGGTGTTCATGTAACACTATGCTCTGTATTAGATCAAGCCAGTTCAGCTTAAGTTTATTCACATGCAACTTTTGCAGAAGTTGAATGGGGAGACTCACCACTGAAAGAGGCTTCCTCTCTGAATAAAATACTCTGAAAAAAATGCACCCTCCTAACTTATTAAGTGCCATACACAAAGCAACAAAATCATAATAAGATAAGCCTCAGTGAACTAACTGGCGGGTGCCTACAAAAATTAAGTTAGATATTTCAATTGATACCTGACAGATGATCAGCCATTCTTGTCTTCCAAAGAAATGGTTAAAAACCTGTGAAAGGGAAAATTGCCCACAGGAAAAGCTTGTATTCCCTTCTATTAAGTGGTGTTCTGTTGTGGTTTGTTGGTTTGGTTTTTTTTTCTTTTCTTTTCTTTCTTTTTGGGTGGGGTGGGGTGGTGGTGGTGTGTGTGTGAGGCAAGAATTCTTACAAACTATGCCAAGGATGGTGTCTGTAAGGATAAGGAACACTGGCAGAATTTTCTAATGGGAAAAAAGGGGTGAAGATAAAATTAGGGATCTCTGCATCCCAGCAAGTAGTGAAGAAAAAACAGTCACAGCATCTTGCATGCACACAACTGAAGTCTATCTGGCTGTAAGAGAATAGGGATGTAGTGCAGCCAGGATTTGTGAGCACATTGGCACAGATCCCTTTTCACATTTTGCCACTAAACAGAGACAATATAAACTGGCATCACAAGCTTTTCTACAGTCTCTGTTATGTTAATGCTTGCATACCCCTCAGTCCTTCTGTCTAAACTCTTGCCATCCTGTACTAACCCCATTTCAGTGGCAGATATGTGGTATATTTCAGAAGCACACACAGTGCTGAAATAAGGTTTCTTCGGGCAACAGCTGTGCTACACAGCTCCCTCTGAGTCTGATCACAGCCGTAAATGCATTTGAGTGGAGAAAGATGTCTTAGTCCAGTGTTTGGCTCCTTTCCATTTCTGATTTAATCTCTGGTATAGCTATTCCTGTAGCTTTATGGTTTATTTTATCTTGTATTAATGAGTAAGCCAGTAACCATAAAAAGATATATAACAACAATGGAACCAGTAACATAAAACTTATCATCATTTGGCTCCATGAAGCTAAGCAAAGCATGATCTGACAGTTATGAAAGAATCACAGTAAAAGACAGCAAAGTCTTGTATCATCAACTGAAACACACCTGAATAATTTTAGAACCGTGTTACATCTTTGCAGGTGAAGCAGATATTACACAGATTTATTGGTTCACATTTACCCTGGTAAAACTCAGTTAAAATAAATGGTGGAACAAAAGGAATAACTTTGGTCTATTATGTAGTAAACGGTTTTTATAGCTTTGCTGAGTGAATAAATAATGATAGATTTTGTTGCCTACTGTGGCACTTATTTTCTGCATTACACATTTGTATTCAGAGCAAATACACTGAATGTGTTTTAGGAGAAAGCAATCTTAAAAAGTTGTACTCTAAGTTATATATCTGATGTGAAAATTAAACCAACAACAAACATACCCAAAAGGAACACAAACATTTAGTCGTGATCGCATAAGCAGAAAAAAACCAATTCTACCAATGTTTCTAAACTGTGGATCTGATCTCCTGCAGTGTTCTCACAGATTTATTCTGTGGGATTAAAGTTCTGAAGCTTAAGATATTACACTTTTGCACATTCACCCTCTTAGCAATTACTGCAGGATAACCAAGGATAGCAGAAACAACATGCAAAAAACCCTAACAGCTCTCTGGACACTGAAGTTCACAAGTTCAGTGCATTAGTTAAAACTACCCTCAGCCTGTCAGATTTAGCTACAGGGTTTAACCAGACCTCAGCAGGATGCTGAGGAGAACAGCATTCTCTTCTGCTTCTCTACCACATACCTCCTGGTCTCTCACAGCACAGTATACGAACACCTGGAAGCAGCAATATCTTTACTGCTGTAGCTTAATCCAGCACAGCCCAACCCTCTGAACTCTGCGCTATCTCAAAGCTCTCCCAAAGAATAAAGATTATGACACGTTTTTTTCACACAGTGCATACTGCTGAATTTTAATGGTCTCAGACATATTAAAAACTTGAGCATCTGAATTTAGAAAGTCCATGGAGCTTAGACAAGGTGTGAGACACCCTGAAGCATCCGTTGGACAGTAACATTTTGCAGATTAGATAGGGAATCTTAGTACAGTTCTGCTTTCTTTACCAAGGAATAAATCTTGTTCCCAAGAAACTAGTGGCAAAATTTTCTTTTACCGCAGGCCACTGTGAATTTGCCCCAATCCAACTCTCAACGTGTTATCAGAAGCTGTATGTATTCTGATTTAAAGCCAAACCTTATATCCAAAGAAAGTAGTGTTGCCCATTGCTTTGCTCCACTCTACAGAATCCCAAAACAGTGAGAGGGACAATAAACCAGTCCCTTTCAGTTCTACAGGAGGAAATGTACAGACACATATATGGTATGTTTATTGACATTGTTTACCAGAGGGTGCCTTTACAGTATTTAGTAATCTTGTGGGTTTTATTGCACAGGACAGAGAGAAACTAGCTGTTCAAATATAATTGCACAAAGTATTAGCAATTAAGCAGGTAATAAAAATTAACTCGGAGCAATTCTCCTTTGCCACTGTTAAGAATTCAACCCTTTCCTGTTTTCAGTCAAAAAGAAGGAGGAACAGACTATTTTTTTAAAGTAAATTTAACAGCTCATTGCAGCTGATTAACACAAACTCGGGCAATTTTGTCAGTAGCACTGTATTTTCACATTTAAAGCCCTTGCCCTCAGATAACCTCAAATACCTCCAAAAGCACTACTTAAAAATACATGTTGCACCCTCAGATAACTCAAAATAAGAGGCAAGGAAGGTAAAAGAGGAGTTACTGAGGGAGAGGGAAGAGACAATGGAGGAGCAGCCCGGAAATTTTTTCTTTACTACTCACACATATATGCAACTCATTCTGCTGCTGAATGACATTCTATTTTTCGAGCAGGCAACCTGCATGTTAGACACACAGAAATACAACAGGTTGTTATTATTATTTGAACTGCAGTATATTCAGGAATGGACGTGCACTCTGGTGTGCTGACTGCATTACAAATGGAAGTTCTTAAAAAAAATGCTTCTGTCCCAGTAGACCTTCACAGTCCCATAAAACTATAGAAAGGTCAAATCTTGACAGTAAGTTTAACCTGACTCTTCTCTGGTTTCAAGTCACTAAGATTGTTTTATATTGCACCCTTGGGTTCTCTGAAGCTTCTTTCAGTCACAAAAGCAGTTGGCAATCACATTATAAACTGCTCGGAAAAATTCAAAATGTGAGAGCATAAATTACTTTAGACACTCTCAACCTTTAGAGAGAGAAGCTAAAAGAGGGGAGGGAGAGGTAACATGAAAGTGAAATGGGGGACAAATGAAAATGAGTAACAACATTTTACCTTCAAACTTTTGTCTGGCTTCCCAGTAAGAAGGGAAGAACCAGGGCGAATTTCCCAGGAAGTTCAGCCTCCAATAAATCAAATGGTAGCCATAATAGGGAGGGAAAACATCTTCTTATGGAAAATTTGCCACCTTACCAATAGGTGCAAAGTATATGCCCAAGGCAGGTTGCATATAAGTCCTTTTTTTCCTGACTCCTGGTGAATGGGAACACGATAAGCATGCCAGTTAAGGCAGCTCTCTGTGAAACATGTTCCTGAAAGTTGCACAAGGGAAGGCAGAGAAAGTTCTCAAAGGCAACACTAAGATGCATAGGAAGAGATTACAAAGAACAGGACTTTTTTTCCAAGAAAACAAAAAAAAATGTCCAAAAGACAGCAACAACAACTACCACCAGTCTCAGTCCCCAGGATTACACTGAGAGAGTGAAGTTATCTCTCCATTTTTCAGATGTGTGCCTGAGCATTCAGATTCTCTATGTTTTCAATACAGCTGAGATCAGGCTATTGAAATTCCACCAGCCTTCACATTCATCCTCAGCAAGACTGACTTTATTAGTCCTACTTTTTATTTAAAAAGTAGTCTCTCTAAGAGGCCCCTCTTGAATCAGGAGTCTCATTTTGGGGGAAATCACAAAAATGTTCAGTAACAGCTGTCACAAAGAGAATTTTCAATCCACATAGGCAGACAAATGAAGAATAATTGCTCCCACAGGCAGAGAGGGATGAAGACTTGACTGCCATTGGAAAAGAGGTTTTGGAAAAACATAGGTCTTACTTATGCTTTTCCTGTTCCAGCTCCATAACCAACAAAGCATGTCTTCTTTTTCTTTTAAGCAAGCAAGCAAGAAAGCCCATTTTAACTACACTTCCTTCTAGGAAGTGCTCACCTAGACTAAGTTGCCACCGTATTCCATCCCCCAAGCCAGCTCCCTACAGTGAACAGTAGGAGAAAAGGCCATTTTCTCTCCTCTCCTCCTTTTTTTTTCATTTATCTTATAATATCAGTAAGGTACATTTCTGTAAGGAATGTCTAACATATTTTGTATGTCAAACAAAAGTAGTAAAGTGGCATATTTTTATTATAAGCACCAATAGATTTACAAGTGACATTGTCACTAATACAGAAGGAAAGATGCACGAATGTTGCTCTGTCTTGGCTATTTTTAACACCTGAATGTTGACCATGCTGCCAGATGTGATCCAAATCATCTATGTTAGGGAAACTAGTAATACTTCAAAACAAGCTCTGAACCCAGAAAAGCAAAGGAATCCAACAGCTGTGACAGTGAACCAGAGTCCTCCTGTGGTGCTGGATGTGGCTAGAACAGTAGTTCATTACTGGTATTCTTTTGCATCATGTGGAGAAAGCCCTCAGAAGACAAACACAAATGAAGTATGAAATTTTTACCAACTGTAAAACATAACCTAAAGACATGGCACAACAGTATGTTGCTAAACCATTCAGAATGCTTGATATAAACGTAAACAGCGAATGTGAGATTAGCAACCTACTCCTGGATTAGTTATGGAGATAGAAGATGCAGGAGTTCAAAAAGAGATGCAAAAAGCAGGTTGGTGGTGACATGGCACACTGAAATCAGGCCAAGGACTTCAACTTTGTCCCACCTGGTTGGCAGAAACAGGCACCTTCTCTTAAAGTATGGTGGTAGCACCAAGTTTCTGGATCCAAACAGCAAAGGAAGAGTACACACACAGAGTAGATGCTTGGACAGTAATTTACAAATGACTGATGAGTGCCATTCATGCTGTTAGAAAGCCACTCTGTGATTACTACACTTGCTGCTTTAGGTGCTTCACCTAACAGAATGCTGGCTGAGTTAAGAGAAGCAGCAATTATTTACCTAGCAGTAAGAAAAGGTAGAAAGGCAAGGAAAGAGCAAGACAGCTACTTAACTGAGAACACAAACAGCTTAGGCAGGGGACTTTGGGATTATGCTATGTTGTCTTTTTCTAGGACTACTGACAATACCTTGTGTCACCAGCTTTCCTAACAGCCATAGGACAGCATCTCACCAATATTTGCAGTTACAGCGTAGGCTAGGCTTGGTTATATGCTAACAATCAGTACCAATCTATACAGATGTCAGGCACTTATTTGCCTCAGCAATCAGCTAATAATTTGTCAGATGGGACCCCAGCAGTGCGGTCATCCTGGCAATAAGGATACTCAAACCAAACAGCTGCCAAATGTGTAAGGTCTTGCTTCCCATGTCTCCTGTGTGGTTCCTCCCATCTGTTATCCCACACATAGCCCTGTGACCTTTCTCTTTCCTTGTATTAGGTCTAGCTATTTTCTCTTTGTTGGGTTAGCTTCCTAACAGGTTATGGAAATGAAGCATTTCAAGGAGAGGCTGGACAGGCACCAGAGCTGGCCTAAGGAACTCAACAGAACTGTGCAACCAGAAGAAACAGGGAAGATGATGAAAGGAAGTGTAATAACTTCCCCCCTCAGGTGGATCTGACCACATGGTTGCATGATCAGCAATATTATTAGTGCAGTGGCAGCCTGTACTCAGATGAGTTCAAAGCACCCATCACCCTGGTACCCAATACAACCCTGCAACACACTCACAGCACTAACCTGGGCCATCCATCGTGGGACTTCATAAGACAGGTGTACTAGCCTGGAGAGCTGACCAGCTATGCAGTACTGGCTCTTTAAATTGTTCTCAGCTGCTATTGTCTCATTAGCAGGTAAGGAGAAAGTTGCATTAAAAGCTTACTGGATTCTTTAATGATAGAATTGAGGGAAGTATTGCTCTAGCAAGGGATAGTTGGAGAGGTGGGTTGTTACAGTGTGTGCTGTTACAAGCAGCATGGGAACCACTAGCCCAGAACCATGGACCAAAGGACACCATCTCCCTTCATGTAAAACACAACTTCAGCATCTGGTTTCTGATGGAAGCTCATTTACAGAGCAGCAGTTCTGACGTTGTAATAATAACATTAACAGGTATATAGCTATTAAGATGTGGAATTAAGATTAATGTGCCTGATATCCAAGGATTATTTCTCGGATTAAATGTGAATGAGAAATATTCATGTTTCAGTATTTATGATAACATTGCATGAGTAGCTTCCCTCAATTAATTACAGACATTTTGAACGAAATAATGTCTTAAAGTGGCTGATGACAGGAAAGCTGAACATGGTGATCCTTGCCTAGGTAATAATGGTTCTGTTCATGTAGCTGGCACTTCTGAAAGGAAGATGAATTCTGGCAACTGGATCTATTTTCCTTAACAGATGTTTCAAAATATGGTAATGAGGTGTGGGTTTCCTAGGCTATCAGCTGGAATTCACTAACCAGGAAACAGGACAAACCAGATCTGATGCAATCCATCTTTTCCTTTTAAACTTTAAAGACTAAATTATATTTTACATTAATTTTGCAAAACACAGCTTGCTATAAATTATGTCATAGTACATTCACCTCTGCTAACACAATTTACTCTCAAACTTTCCTTTGCTAATTCATAACTGTGTGTGACAGACATCATGTCTGTCTGAAGGGTGTCCGAGTGGCTCTGGCATTCACAACGCTATCACATCCCCCCAGAAGAAAAAAAAAATACTAAAAGAATTCAGAAGAAACATTTTTTATGACATGTTCAATCAAACTCCGTGATTTGAGAAATGCAACACGTTTTTAGATAGCAAGCAAAATTCATACCGAACACAAATCTTAACTAATTTCTTAAACACGGTTTTATCTTCACACTGATGAAAGCTGTACTAATGAAGGACCAGCTAGAATTACATGTCTAGCAGAGAGATGAAAGAGAATGACTCTCTTAATTAAAAGCTGAATCACGTTTAAATTTTCCAATTATAGCAGTTACCAAACTCTTCTTTCTTGCACTTTCTAGAATAACTCTCATGTACATCTCAGTATATAAAGGTGCAATCTCTCTTGTGCCAGTGTACCATATTAAATATTCGTATACCCACAAAGCGTAAATACATTGAGAACAAGTTGAGAAACATGTCAAAACCTTCAACTTCCATCATTGCTGCTCATGTAAGTGGTAAATCTGTGCCTGATGTAGCATGTCAGCCATCCTTAAGATTGGTCTTTGGTTAGCAGGTATCTTGAATCTCGACAACACAGAAAGCACTAGTCATGTTTAGCCATCCTGTGCTGTTAGAAAGCCAGTATCATTGGCAGCTATATCAATAACATTATCACTGGCAGAACTCATAACTTTGCCAGTCATTAGTGCTACCTGCCAATTCTTCCTATGAAGCCATGAAAAGAAGGGAAAATAAACAACTGGACTGATATTTTATGACAGCCTGCAGCTGGATTTCCCATACACAATCACACTACCCAATTTCAGACACAACATTTTAGGCATTTCCATGAATGAGGTTGGAGAAAACCCCCCTGGTCTGCAATTTCAGACAATTCAGGTGATAATTCCCTGAGAAACTGTAGCATGTCATACACTGGAAGAGTAACACGAAATGTGGAAGACTGATGGGTAAGATTTTCTGTCAGAAATGTTCCTTATTCTCATGCAAATCCTCCCAAAGTCGGACAAACCATGAAAACATGAGCTACTGCTATGAAAAACATGCACTTACGGGAGGTTTCTTAGAGCTGGTTAAAATACTTGGACTTCTGAGGAAGGTCTATCCTTTCCCTCTCTATGGCTGGATTTATCACCTGGCTTATCACCTGCCCTGCAGTACTAAAACTATTCCTATAGGGAGAGAAGGGGATATACCTTCATCCCTCTGAGCTGCAGCAGTACAGGACAGTGTAATTGAGGACACCAAATCTACCTTCTCTTCATTATCACTATCTGGTTTTAACCAAAAGTTTTTAAAATTGGCATAAGTAAGCTGCGGGATGTAAATGCACAGAAAGAACCAAATTTAATACAGTTACAGGTTTATTTTTGTCCCATTGTAAAAGTTACTTGCGCTCTTCATCACAATCTCTCAGGTACTTTTCTTACATTCTTATGAGTGGCTGGGAAGTGTTAATGCTCCTATATTGCAAATAAAATACTAAGTATTAGAGATTCAAAGCAGCACCCTGAAAATGCCAGTTGTGTGGTGGAGCAGAAACTGAATCAGAGTTTCGGCTAACCTGCTGAGAGATTGGGGTAGAAGAACAGCAGTGAGTAGGGCTTAGGAAAAGACCGAGCTAGTATCTCTGATAGTTTTTGTCTACTTAATTCCCACCTGTAAATTGGAAATATGTGTTCTTCATTATCTTTAGGGACTGTTGTGAAGATAAATCCATTGAATATTTTGAAGTGACCAGATGGAAACTATAAAATCAAATAGAACAGTAACTTTTAATAGATATGTGAGTTCTAGGGATAATATGACTTCAGAGCAGTACAGTTTATTTACATAATAAAAATAAATGTTTTAGTTTTATTTTGCCTTTTTTACTGACTCTATAAAAGCAAGTATATATACATATGCATACCTACATAGAGATGGGGATAAGCTACATCAAAAATTTAACTATAATAAAAATCAAAACTTTGATGTCAAATTGGTAGTTTCCCCCAGTCTCCCATTAAATAACTCCCTCTGCTAGCCACAGAGTTAGAGTTGCCCTTATAAAGGAGAATTTGAAAGACTGTGACAAAACAGGCAATGTATTTTTCCCTCTGCTGCTTGTGTAAAAGACAGTAAAATGCATTTTCACTATCACAAGCAAAACACTTTAGCTGTTTTCTGCTGAGCCGTTCCTGTATTGACCTGGAACAAGCAAGTAGCCAAGCTTACGTCTGAAGTTTGATGTGTCCAATAAGTAATGGGTAATCGTAAAATACACTGATATATGCCTCATAAGCACTACTTCATATTTATGTTGAGTGGTTCAAAAGCTATTATGGTAGTCCTATTGCTAACGACAGAGCTTATGTATAGGAAGTGTTAATTTTACATCAGTCTTTGCCAGGTGCTCATATCTAGCAGCCATTCTCATCTTCAGACTATGTGAAGTTGTTAATCTTGTTCCAGTTTTGGGTAGACAATTTTCCACACACAAGCCTGTAAAGAGGCACAAGACATTACCCACGATGGCATCAAAGTAGAGCATTAGAAGGCTGAACCAGCACACATTTCAATTCCATAATGTACAAGAATGGTGCTTCTGAGACAAGAAAGTTTTTATAGAAAGTGCCTTACATTTCTGTGGATATGAAAATACTCTTTTTGAACCTACTAAGTCCACTGCTTCCCATAATCACTTTAATACATATGCTGAGCAGAACTTCAAAGCCTTCTTGAAGAAACCAAAAGTAAAATGGGTTTTCATGACCTCCTTAAACAGTAGCCCATTCACTAGCAAAATTTGACCACACTTCATTGTTTCCTTAGTGCTAAAGAAAACAGAGAAACACAAGAAAAACTCTGGGCTTGAGAACTTTCAATAGTTACCACCGCAAAACAATCCAAGGCAGGATTTGCCTATGCTCTGAAACCAAGCGATGTTGAAGGCATTAATAATTGATTAATAATTTACACTGGTGTCATCTTTCATTTGCTACCCCCATTCATATTCTACACATTCATCAACATCGTTTCACTTAAGTGGCAGCTGCCTGTTCACTGAAAATGCTGGAATGAGCTGACAGTGGGATTCAAAGGAACTCCTTTTTTGCTGTTTTACTAGCATTTGGGTATTTCACTTAAACTCTCACTCATCTCCTGAGTATTTTGAAGCTTGCAGTCAAAACATTTACTGTCACGTCCACTCACCCACCCGAACCCCTTCCTCGACCATTTTACCAACAGGTCATCCAAAAACACCTCTGAAATTTCTTGCATTTGATGGCCTGTGATATTTCAGACTACTGCCAACTTGCTCCATCATACTGTAGCTATTGCAGAGCAACATCCTGATGCCTAGCTCAGAGTGACAATTAAATCCAGCTTATTTAGAGAAAACATTTGATTTCTATCACTAGCACCGCATCAGAAACAAGCAGCCTAAATTCAGTTCTGTTGATTTACATACAAGGAATCATAAAACAGTCACTACCTTGGACCTGATTTTAGACAAAGGATCTGTCTGCCTCTACATGTCTTTAGCCTCTCTGCAAGTTGCCAGTGGTCTTGCTGTGCAAAGCAGAGCTCTTCACTTTCCTGTATCCTGAGGGCTGTCAGAGAGATGTAGTTTCTGTCACTCTTTCTTCAGCTAAAAGTGAGTTGTGATCCCTGTATTAGCATACCACCACTGCACACAGACATCCTGCATAACTAAAAGCACTGGCTTGCGCTTTGTCAATATCTGCCAGAGGCAGTGTCATGTTACTGGAAATTTCCAGAAAGCTGCTAGGGACCAACTCCAGTGCCAGCATTTTCATTCTATCATAAGATTTTGGAACAGCCATAGCAGTCAGCATCTGGTCTGCAGGGCTTTCTACTCAGGGGCTTTATTTTGTAATACAGCACTACTGTTCCCATTTTCCTGAAGAAGGATGAACCTCCTGGCTCCATGTTCTTCCAAGCTTCTAAAAATGCACTCACTTCTCCCAGGTGAATTTTGATTTTCAGGCAGTTCTCAGTGATGTGCCTCACACTTGCTCTCACTTCCTTTCATTCCACAATTGCTATGATCTATTATTGCTTGTCTTGTATACAGTGCCATGCAAGTGCACGCATCCAGATTTTAACACCACAAGGCAAACAAGCGTAATTCTCATATGCTCATTATTTTCTACAAACAAGCAGACACCATCCTTATGCCACAGCTGAATTTGGCACAGGATTTGGCAACATGGTTGATATGGAGACCTCTCCTGGAGTCATTCTGAAAGCTAATGCTTAAAACACAATTTAAAATTACTTATCTTGCTGTTCTCATTCACAGCTCCATTTAAAGGCTTTCTTTTATGAGACCATAGGTATTAAACAGAGTGCAGTCGGCACATTAATTTCTGATTTCATCTGTGGATTGTAACAACCAGCTTTTCATACAGAAAGAGTAGCGTTCACAGGCATATATTTTAAATTGCTACTTTATTTCTTACACCTCTATGCAGAACAGAAAGAGAAAATTAGAAGCTCAGTTTCCTATAGTAAGCACTTCAAGCCAAGAGGAAATTCAGATACAAAGCAAAAAGAAAGCAAACTTTTTACTCTTTCTTTTAGGTTATGGTTCTTTCCTTTTCACAATAAGAACTGACTGAAGTATGATTAATCCACTAGTGATTTTCAATTATAAGCTGCTTTGCTTTTTTCTACAATTTAAGTAAATATTTAGAGTTTCAAATAAATGAATAAAAAATAAATGAATAAAAAATAATTACAATATATGCTTCTAGCACTTTCCAACAGTGCATTAAATAACATGATTGAGATCAGACACATGCTTTTAATTAACTTGTCTTCCCAGTCCAAGGGGGTGCCCAGTTTGAAAACAGTTTTTCTCTCCTTATATTATAATACAGTAGAGAATAGAATTCACATTTTAGTCAATAGAAAAAAGTGATGTCAAAGACATGTACTCATGTCTGGAGGCAAGTATAAGATTGCAATTGCTCTCACTTCCTAAAAAAGTTTAGTTGAGAACTGTTTTCTCCCAAATTCTGACCCATCCAGCTACACTTTCTCCATATCATAGAATAATGTCACTCAGTTGGTGACTAAGGAGACATTGGAAACTAGTCCAACAAGTAACCAAAAAACCTTCTGTTTTTAACCAAAGATTTAAAAAAATGGCATGCATATTCCCTTTTGTTACACGTAAACAAACAGAAACAAAGACATAAAAATAATGTAAAGGAACTTCATTAACCTTTGTGTCTGTTTGTTTGTTTTTAAACGAAATTAAATATGGAAACTAATACTCTGTCTACCTGTTGTTTTCAAAAATGCTTTGGCAGCCCTAGGATTTGTTTGAGAAAGGGCAGGTTACCTACTTCGGTTTAAAAGAGTGAGAAACTGCATCACAGAAGGAACAGTAATTTTGACACAAGTTCTCACCCTAGAATTGAGCATCCCAAATGCCTCCAAGGGATCACTGCAAGAGAAAAGGACTGTAATTTTAAATTTTTTTTTCAAATTCTCAGCAAAGTCTAGTAGAAAGCACAGACAGTTTTAATTTGCACTTGGTGCAGCTTGTATCATTGAGGAATCATGTTAAAGCACTGTACGCTATTTATTGTTTTTCAAGTGCTCAGAGTTTTGTGCTATTCTGAACTGCTAGACTGAAATAGATAGTGAATTGCTACAAACTAGCCAAAAGAAGAGATTATCTAGTCAGATCATTTGCTAGCTATATGTGATTAATGAAAAAGAAAGAAAAGGGAAAAAACATGGTGGATTTTTGGTGATGCTGCACAAAAGCACCCTCAATTCACAACTTGCCTGATTCAGCATCCTCAACCTTTTACTGATTAAAAGGTCCCAGCAAACTTCTCATTGCTCAGTCTATTCTTCCAGAGCCTCCTATTGTATTCTTGGTAGAGATGTTTCCCTGAACCTAGCAGGATGAAAAGTAACCATAAGAAAGATGCACTTTAAGGAGCATTGCTTTCTGCCATGGATGGTACGGTAGAAGGATTATTTAGAAATTGAGAAGTTATTATCAGAGCTTGAACTGAAAGGGAAGAAAGAGACAACTGGGTTTGACCAGTGTAGTAGAGGAGCTGCAAGCCTTACTACGTTCTTCTAGTGGTAAGAATTGCCTGCCAACTGACTGAAAATGTTACATATTCATTCAGTGATGCCCACTAGGCTGCTGGTGCTGCACTACACAAGAGCTTTCATTGCCCTTTTCAAGCACAGATCTCTTAGGTCCATGAACACTGCACCAATCAAGCCATAGAAATCACTGTCCTGAACAAAACTGACACAAATCTATGATTCTTGTTCTCTGAAGTACTTTCATTGACGTTGTTATAGCATTTAGGCCTTGACTTTTCCACTGTACACAAGCAATGAAAACAGCATGGATTCAGCTGAGATTAAAGGGGAAAAATCCTGTGAGATGATATGAAGACTTCTGTCCAGCACAAGAATTATTAATAAGCAACAAACTGAATGCATGACTTCTAGGTCTTTGAAAGACAAACACACACACATACACGTTGATCGACTATAAAAACTGTAATCTGTAATCCTAATTCAGTTTTCAGGCTATAACAATCTCCACTCCCCAGTGGGATATCTCATTTTTTGGAACACCTACATATGTAGACTAAAAATGAGAAAATACTACATTCTGAATACATACATTCAGTAAGGAAGTGACAATGCTCTTGGTGTGAAGGCAACACAGTGATTACACTGCGAATGCATCTGTCATCCTGACATCTAGCTTTGCTTAATTGCTTGTATAATATCTTTACAGAACAGGTTAGAAATATTCTGTTTCATCCAAACTGACATTTTCTCAGAGCAAGCCTGTGTTATTATTATTTGAGAAACATAATAAAAGAGCAGCGTTAGAAGCATTGTTTCACACATGAAGTTACTTGTGGTACAGTTTCATTACATCCCACAGTCTGTATTGATTCAAGTGACTAGCACTCAGGTCTAACCATCTTAAGATATTTTAGGCTCGAGTAAGAAGAGTCACACTCTGAGGCTATACGCAAATGTCTGTATTTTGATTTGAACTGACCATTAAGCAGAATTTCTGTACAGCAACAACCCACAGTTTTGAGGTAAAAGCCCAAACCACACCACTTCAGTGGAAACAAGAGCTTCAATAGAAACAGCTTCAGAAACACCAAAGCACTGCCCAAACCCAGAGGCAAACATTCAAATAGTGCCATGAGCAACAAAAGTACATCATTAAAGCACTTTCAAGAGATCAGTAATCACTGAATACGTAGTTAAAATTCCCTGCAAATGAAACTGAAACCTGAGTTTCAGAACTGAGTGAAAAATCTGTTTGACCTTATGTCTTTCTCCAATAATATATTTACAAGCTGTTTTAGCTTACAAACATGAGTGCATAGCTTATGAATAGGGAAAAAAATATAGGTTTAGAAAGAAGGCAGGTTGTTCTGTGTTTAATTCTTTTAGCTACATGAGACTAAAACTTAAGTCCTGGAGTTTGAGGGAAGTATATACACAAATCCTCTTAAAAGCAGAATTTGATACTCCATTACTTTTAAGACTATTCCCAGAAACAGGTGGATAGTTATGTTTACTAAGAGGCAATCCATTATCAGAGATAAATACACAGGTTTTCTAAGAAAGGTGAAATCACTGCTATCTCAAGTACTAAACACTTTAAGCTAGATACATTAAAATTTATTCAAATACTTAAAAACGTAAACATCAGTAGATACTTATGAAATGCTGTACCCACGTAGGCCAAACCATTTGAGTCAGGTGAGAAGTGCTTTTTTCTCAACAGTACTGTTCGTACAAGTCACTGCTTTAGAATCATGCTTTCCAAAGGGGTTTCACAAGCAGAGCTTTCTTGCAGGTCAGGATTAACTTCTGCAAGGCTGTGAAAATCATCTTTGATTTTTACTTCTATAAAACGCAAAATAACTGTCAGCATTAATGATGACAAAGTCCTTCTCAGGTAGCTATGATTTTACGCCTTACGATATGTTAAATGGATCCACATCTGGGATTTACACACTGCAGCTGTGTAAACCCCCCCCCAGCCCTTGAGAACCAGTCCTGCTTCCAGACCAGAGCCAGAGTGAGATCTGCACTGTGTCCCTGCTGAATGCCTCAGCCAGAGGTGGACTCATCCTAGAACTCAACACTTAAGCTCTGCCTCTAATTAAGTTATGGTTAAGAGATTCACTGAGCGATCCTCCCTGAGATACTTTTTGCACTTCTCTCATTTACCATATGGTACTGGAAGTCACCAGGGCTTTGGTTCATCCTACCGCTTTAAGCATGCCCCCTATGATTTTTTGTGTACTCTTCACTAGGTTATAACCAGTTTTGAGTCCCGAATCATTTGAGTCTCCCAAAACTCTGCCATGGTTCCTCTACCATGATTCTCCATCAGCCTACTTAACACCTTCCACTCACCTAGAAAACATGAAATGTCTCCTCCTGCATGCAGGAAAACTAGAAACTTCAGAGGCTTCTACTGCACCTCACAACTACTGTGCAATGAATGAGTGGTTTGAAAAATCCCCAGTAGCAAAGATACCACTGCTGGATGTCACTGTGCTTCTGGCACAAGGAGACCAGTGTACAGCCTGCAGTCCATATTCCCCAGCCAGACCTACAACAGTCTACAAATATCTCCTCTCCTATGACAATCTCACCACAGCAACTGCCATGTAACTCAAAGGAACTCCAGGAAGACACATTTGTCAGCCTGCCACTCTGAATGGGAATAGCTTTAGCAAAACCGCATCAAAACCCACATCTTGGACTGTATATGTGGCCATCAACATCAAGCTTTGCAAACAGTGGCACAGGACACTGGAGAACAATACAGCAACTGGTGGGTAGGAAGACAGAGAAAGCAGGTGACATTTGGTTTATGTTTTCCCTGAAAATCAGCTGTAAGACCCAGGGCTATTAAACTCCACACAGAGACACATAGCTTTATGAAGCATCAGTAAGAGTTGAGTCTTTAAGGTAGGAAGGATGTGAACTGACCTCCTGGGTAATATTACTGGCATTACTTTTGCTCATTGTAGAGCTTCAGTGAATCTCAGGGAAACCTCTAAAGTTCCCGAATTTTATTCCAGTCTTATACTGTCCCCTTTAGTTTCATAAAATTACCGGCTACCACCACGCTACCACTATGAAGAGCTTGAAGAATGCTTAGGAGATTACCCACACCACTGCCTAACTATCCATAAAATAAATGATGGGGGGTGTCAGGCAGAACTTCTAAAGAAACTGGAACTGGGCTAAGAGTAAAGTGTGATAAAGATACTAATTTCTAATGATGATACAATTAACTGTCCCAAAAATTTGTTTGGCTAATTAAAAGTCATTACCCTAGATAAAATACAAGAGCAGATGTTAAATGATCTTTAATGCAGACAAAGATCCTACTGTTTTCTATTTAAGCAGTAAAGCTGCACTCTCCACTTTTAAGACCATCAATATGGAATTTACTTTGACCAATTCAGTAAAAAGACTTCAGTGAAAACAATAACAATTAATGGTGTGGAGCTGCCATATGACTGGAAGCAAAGCCTGAAAACTCATGCTTACTAAGTGTTAATCAAAGCTTGCTAGAGCACATTCTGAAACAGAGCTGCCATCTGCCATACTTAAGGACAAGAGTAAGAAAGAAAGAGCTAGGTAAGGGAGACAGGGAAAGTAAACAAAACATTATAAAGTGCTGACAAAACGCAGCCAAAGAGCTGACACAGTGATGAATGCCATGCTGCCTGCAGAACAACAGAACATGACCTTGAGGTTTTGCTACCCATCCAGCTCTTTGGGGAAGCTAGAGGGCAAAACACATGTGTCAAGGGAGTGCAGTGCCTGCACAGCATCTCAGAGAATTTCTGATTCCCTGCTCTATAGACTTTTGGGATTCCATCACTGTAGAATTGATTTCTCATCACTATTTTGATTCTGCTACCTGTCTTCTTTCTACTGAACTCTGAAAAATCATAAGCATGTTTAACTGCAACCGCTCCAAAGAACTTTGTGAGAGGTTGAAGGTAAATGAAAGAGTGTTGAAAGATCAGGCATTAAATATACCTGCTGCAAAACAGACAGTTTGAGACATCATTTAACAACAACAACAAAGATGCAGGGTCAGATAGAGTATAATTTAAATTTTTTTTCTGTGACAATTGTTCTAACATTACAAAAATATGAAGATGATCCTGCTCAATGACACCTTAGAGAGAAAGAAATGACTAGACACATGAAGACACTTGCTATTTCCCTTCTATCTTTCCCTTGTTATTTACCTCTTACTTTCTATTTGTGTTGATCTGAGTCATAGGATTGACACTGAGCGCTGAAGAATGTTAGAGTTTGAGCACAGCTGAACTGCCTGCACCTTTCTGAAGATGCCACATCTCTCATCCAAGTTGGCACTTAAGCCTTAGTCTTTTCCAACCTTCTATATTTAAGAAAATAGTTACAGAATTTCTTTTTTTAGCCCTGATTAGTTTCTGGTTCTGCACATCTAAGATACAAGTAATATTGTACTTTTCTGTCTTGTCAACAGGCTGTAAAATGCATGTGTGTTTTCTTAACTATCAGGATAATGTAAATTTACATTGGGGTGCTCTTACATGTGAAAACAAGTAGGAGCCATATAAGTGCAAGACAGTATTGGAAAAATAAAGCTATTAGATGGTATGGTTCTGTCAGACAGAAACAGGACTATATTCTGCCTTCACTTAAATGTCAGCCTCCTGACATTTCAATGGATACAAAGATAAAACTAAAGCATATCACATCTTGCTACATGCACTCCTTATTGCACACTCGTTTGAATATGTGACATAGGTGAAGCACCATGCTGCTAAAGGCCTGTCCATCTTTCTGACTATTATTAATAATCTAATGAAAGATATTAACCCTACTTGGACACCTTACATCACTCATTTGTGACGCACTGTAAGTAAATTCCTTATTTACTTGAACAGAACGTAAGATGCTTAAAGACCCAGTGCAGCAGCCAGCTCAAATTTAAACATATAGGTATGTTGAATGGTTTAAAATATTTTTTTGCCTAGCTCCTGAGCTTACTTCAGACTTGGGGATAAAAAAGTAATACAGATCATTAGTATACTCATCCGTGAAGAAAGCTCCCACACGTCCTGTGGTCAGAGACAGAAAACATCTCTGATAACTTGTCATCGCCCAGCCAGTGCAAGGAGCAGAGCACCAGGTGACAAGGAATATTACGACATTCTGTATTAGTTGAGCAGTTCACAGGACAGCTCAGGAGAATCAACGCAGGTACCTTTTACACCTAGAGCTCTGTTTTGCTATCTTGCTTTGTGCATTTTGCTGCAAAAAACCTGAGAGACAGAATGCTATATGCTGCTACAAAAACATAAATCCATTGGCTGGACAGTCAGTCCCAGATGATGAAGTGCCACACCACACACAGCACATGCTCTCTTTTGCTTCATAGGGATATCAGAAAGGACATGGGAAGGGCACTTGAGTTACTATGGGGGTGAAGAAGGGGTACAGAAGATGTTAACTGTTAGCTTGCTTAACTACTACAAATGGGTCCGTTTCTGAGGCCTAGGGTCATGATGGTGAAATAGGAACAAGGCAGGCAGCAACCTGAATCAGCAGCCTTTCTCTCTTTCTGTATATGTACAGAGACACGTTGTGTTTTCCAGCTGCAACTTCCGCGTGAGCAAGAAGTTTCAGATTCATTATCCTGCTTGCAGAACCTGTAAGCAGCTTTCAATCAAAAGGAAAACCAGAATCAATTAGATATCCACATAACAAAATTTATGTAAGAATCTTCAGTGATAGGGAAGAGTAAGGGATGAAAGATGAACAAAAGGATATGCTGCACATCAGCATTCTCTCCCCTCTTACGTGTTTGTATTTCAGTACCCTTAAAATTAATTTAAAATTAAAAATTTCCAATCATATCACAAGGGAGTTTTGGCTGTGTATTGCAGCTAGGAAACGAAAATGCATAAAGACAGCAAGACTCACTCAAGTATGTCTCTTAGTACAGAAAGGATATTTGAAGCTGCTTTTATCACTTGTTTGGTTTATTATTTATGAGGCCATCTGCAGCTAGTCAGTTCACCCAATCCTGGTCACAGCTGAAAAGCTTCTTTGTTGTTGTTGTTTCTGCTCTTTCTGACACGGAACCTGCCTTTAAAAAGACGTGATATGAAATGCACTACTCACAACTGCCCCCTCTTTTCCCTGGTAGCTGTATGATTGTTTGATGTTAATGTGATCAAGGTCTGCAGGATATTGCTTGTTACCACCCTTACAAAAAAGCATCTCATATACAGGCAATTCAAATTGATGGGTTGACAACCAAAACTAGCATACTTATGCTTATTTTGTTCAGTTGCTGCAATTTTTCTAGGCCTTTTTTCATTTAAATATCTTTCAATAGCAGGAAGTCCTGCTGAATAAAATATCTGAGAAACATATATTAGAGGTATATTAAAGTATAAATAGAGTACATTTTTCTAAGTCAAGATCTAAGCCAATCTTCCCCTATTTAGTCACACATTTTCCACATACACTCAGCAATGCAGTCTCCATGCCCCATACCTTGTCAGGTCAGGCTCGGGTGGTTAGTTTGTGCACAGAAAAGCTGCCATTCCTTAAAGAGGGGAACAATTCCTGAGGATCTATGACCATCTTTTTGGACATAGAGAAGCTATCCTGCCTGCATCAAAAGGAGCATGACCAGCAGGTCGAGGGAGGTGATCCTGCCCCTCTACTCGGCTCTTGTGATATCTCACTTGGAGTATTGTGTGCAGTTCTGGTGTCCTCAACATAAAAAGGACATGGAACTGTTGGAACAAGTCCAGAGGAGGGCCATGAGCATGATCAGGGGACTGGAGCACCTCCCGTATGAAGATAGGCTGAGAAAGTTGGGGCTGTTCAGCCTGGAGAAGAGAAGGCTGCATGAAGACCTCATAGCAGCCTTCCAGTATCTGAAGGGAGCCTATAGGGATGCTGGGGAGGGACTCTTTGTTAGGGACTGTAGTGATAGGACAAGGGGTAATGGGTTCTAACTTAAACAGGGGAAGTTCAGACTGGATATGAAGAAGAAGTTCTTTACTGTAAGGGTGGTGAGGCGCTGGAATGGGTTCCCCAGGGAAGTTGTGAATGCTCCATCGCTGGTGGCGTTCAAGGCCGGATTGGACCGAGCCTTGGGTGGCATGGTTTAGTGTGAGGTGTCCCTGCCCATGGCAGGGGGGTTGGAACTAGATGATCTTCAGGTCCTTTCCAACCCTAACTATTCTATGATTCTACGATTCTATCCTTTGAAAAACATGGGAAAATGTTGGACTGCGATAGCCACCACAGGTAATTCACTTTTAATGTTCTGAGAACACCACATGACAACTTACTATAGCTATTATTGCTTTTGTAAATGTTGCATTTACAAACACCAACCTGCAGTTAAGGATCTATCATCAACTCCAAACCGAACAATAACTACTGGCCAAACGGAAGCTGGGTAATCATAAAATTTGAAGTTTTCAATGTGACTTTGAACCTCTAAAATGAAACAAGACCATATTTTCCACACTTCTCCTCTGCAATCATGAAGACTATCAAGTTTCTTTTATTGACTTCTCACAAGAACTATAGATTTAAAGAAAGTGTATGGCTACATGTCTTGCAGTAAAACTACTAGAAATGACAGCATTGTATCGTACAGTTTAAACATTAAAGTTTAGGTATAAGGGCGGAACAAGAATCACTGTGTGACTGTGGCTGTACAAATATTTTCAATATTCCTAACAGTGTCTCAGGGTTATGGTTAAGCACATATGATGAACTAAAGAAAAATTAGCAGCAACCCTTCATTTATATAAGTGCCCAGCACGCCCTAGTCATGACCATTTCATGTCAGTTGGAGCAATCCTAAGCACAAATACAGCCTAGAGGATGAACTGAGATGGATTGAGAGGATGGACTGAGAGCAGCCATGAGAGAAGAACTTGGGGGTGTTGATTTACAAGAAGCTCAGCAAGAATCATCAGTGTGCACTTCCAGCCCAGAAAGCCAACCATATTTTGGACTGCATCAAAAGGAGCATAACCAACAGATCGAGGGAGGTGATTCTCCCCCTCTACTCCACTCTGGTGAGACCCCACCTGCAGTACTGTGTTCAGCTCTGTAGCCCCCAAAGCAAGAGGGACCTGTTGGAGCAAGTCCAGTGGAGGGCCACAAAGATGATCCAAGGGCTTTAGGATGTCTCTTCCGAAGACAGGTTGAGAAAGTGCAAGCTGCTCAGAGAAGCTGTGTCTGCCCCATCCTTGGCAGTGTTCAGGGCCAGGCTGGACGGGGTTTTGAGCAACTCGATCTAGTGGAAGGTGTCCGTGCCTATGGCAGGGGAATTGGAACTAGATGATATTTAAGACACTTTCCAGCTCAAGCCATTCTATGAGTCTATCATTTTCTAAAGAGCTGCAGCATTTCCACATGCTATAGCAGGGATATCTGCTACTGGCATTTCTCTAAGACTGGACATGTAATTTTTTCAAGCTCAATATTTTCTTGGTATTTTATTATTATTATTACAATTATTAATATTCGTGTTTTTTTTTTTTTTTTGCTTTCTCTCCTTTTCTTTTTTTCTTCTTCACTGACAGGCTTCTCAAGCACTCCAGCAGGCAGCACTCTGTCATCTTTCCCTAGTGCTGTGGCTTAACCCAAGAGCGTGGGACTCCTTAATGCCAGGGTCATTGCTCATGACCTGTTGACTGATACCTGGCCTGCTCCCAAGCGATGATCGGCCCCTTCTGGGTAACTCCCCCCAGTTTATATACTGGGCATGATGTTCTGTGGTATGGAATACCCCTTTGGATAGTTTGGGTCAGGTATCCTGTCTCTGCTTCCTCCCAGCTTCTTGTGTCCCTCCTCACTGGCAGAGCATGAGAGACTGAAAAGTCCTTGATCAGGGTAAGCACTGCTGAGCAACAATTAAAACATTGGTGTGTTATCAGCATTGTTCTCAGGCTAAAGCCAAAACACAGCACTGCACCAGCTACTAGGAAGAAAATTAAAACTATCTCAGCCAAAACCAGGACACCCTAATATCTGAAAGTGTAAATTTCAGGCTGGGCATGGATAAATTAACTCTGCTCTGACTAAAACAGTATTTTGTCCTAAGGAAAATTATATTGGGCAAGTGATCAGAACATGATGATATTTGTCACCCCAAATCTTCTAAATGCATTTACAAAATCTATGGCTGAAGAACAAATGTAAAATGTCAGATCTAAATTAGAAAGCTCAGCATCTAAAATGTTCTTTTACCATTTCCCAGATGTTCTGTAGCTGAATTGCATTCAGACAGAATGGTTTTTGATAATGCTAACTCCTAACTGAAGTTGTCATGTCAATACAGATGATCATCAACTTACATTTAAACTATTTAATCACAATGAAGCAGGACCTTTTGCTTGAATTACTAGACAAACAACTTCAGACACCTATTTGCAATAAAGTATGATCATGTAAACTCATGTTTCCAAAATACATTCAGACACCTTGCTCTGTGTCAGTGCTGCTAAATAAGATGAAAGAGCAGAGAATTTACACAACCTACCATCTGTTTTCTCTAGATAAAATATACATGTTGCTTTCCATGTCTATTCTGGAATAAATGGAGCTACTACCAATTCCATGGGAAATTATTCCACAAGGTATTAAGTTTGGAAGTCCCTGAGTTCTACCCATCACCATAAACAACTATTTTTAAAATATGAAGTCATATTCTGCCAAATTTGTATCAAGAGACAGCTGAGGACAAAAATGATGAATACACTTTATCTCCCTGTATTCCTTTGTAGACCTGGCCTTTATTTCAGGAATTGCCTTCAGTTAAACCAGTGGTCATCCTGGGGGAAATAAGATCTGGGGAAATAAGATTCTGCATTTCATAAATAGAACTGGAAGAATCTGGCTCCATACTTGCATCCATGCATCCCTCTTCACTATACAATCCAAATATTGATATAAGTCTATCACAGGCAGGCAACACGCACTTGGCAATGCTAAAACATTTGTATCTTTTTTGCTAAGCAAGGCCATGTACACTCCAGAGGAAAGGGAACTTTTGAGCTTGACAGAAATTCAAGCTTGAGGTAAGTAAACAAATGATTATATGATCCTGAATAGTACAGCCAGCATATGTAGCGTTTACTTCCTATATTCTCCATATCATCTGTCACAGGTTAGAAAGATCCACATCATCTTTCACAGCCTGTGGATGAGTCTCATACCGTGAAAATGCCTCTGTTAGAATGACTGGGGGGCAAAATGTGAAAAACTACCCTCCAGTGGCTGAAGACTCAACACGCCAAAGCAGCGAATTGAGGCGGTTTGTTATTTCCATATAGTGCTTCAGTCTGCTATATACCAAAGTATACATGAACACATGAAGTTTATATTTCAGCCTGTTTTTTTCCCAGTGGTCTTGCTGCCCTCTCATTAATACCTGTTCTGCAGTTAGACAGTTCTGCAATACTGCTGTACTGAATGAATTTCACTAGCCCTCATTTTCAATTAGCAGATGATGCTGTAAAATACACTAGTGTTTAAAAACGTTTGGCCTTGTTACCTTGCAGCTTTCTTTTTTAAAAACATCTCTCCTCTAAAATTTCTACCTACACCTACAAGTGACAACTTTTTATTACCAGGCAAAAAAACTTAGGCATTAATCCCAAAGGAAGGACCATAAAATTGGTTTTCGCCCGCTTTTAAATTTCCTTGCTATTTACCTCAGCTAAATCCATGAACCAATATCCAGCTTTGCAGCTTTGCTTCCTGAACTCATGTATTAATGATATGTCAAAATCTAAAGCTCCCTGAAGAAAAGAGGTTGCTATGGGATACTGAGCGCTTAGGAGCAAAGTGTAGAAAGACGTATCCTGCTAAGAAAGGCTCCAAGAGACCTTGCTGTGTCAGCCACTATTACTTTTTATATCTTTAGATGAAACAAAATCACTGCTCTGGGAGCCAGTGGGCATCTGTCAACCCTGATTGCTTCATACTACTGACCATTTCAACAGGGCTATAGGAATCCATCAGCGGAAAGGAAACTCCTCTGGTTCTACAAAACCTCTGACTTTGCCACCTGATATTGGGGCTGCTCTCCTGCAATATATATAGACAAATAATTTTTATTCAGCAGTACCTATCTGTAACCATCCCTTCCCTCCTAGCTTTTTAAATGTGCCCAAACATATACTCAAAGAAATTGTGTGCTACAGATTAGTGGTGCTTATGAAGGAGGAAAGAAGAACAAAGTGTGGAAGTTTTAGGTGGGATTAGCTAGCCAGACAGACATCATTTCCTCAGAGGTAAAACTGACTTTGGGAAAAGAAAAAACAAGAGGAAGAGGTGAAGAGTAGAAAACATTACTGCTGAAGGACAATTTCCCAGAGAGAGCATAGCTTCTGCCAGAAATGTGTGCTTGGTGAGAAAAATAGAAATCGGAATTGCCTGAAGGACTAACAAGAGGGAAGGCATTTGTGGCAAGTTCCTTGTGTGCATCAACGACCTTGGTCACTGATATACTTAGAGAAGCATTTATATATTCCCACAGTGAAGTAGTCACACTAAAATCTTTAAAATTTCACTTTTTCTGAACGAAAATTGCTGCCACTAGAGCTGCAGTACATACACATAAGTGGCTTCTGCCACAATCTTTAGCAACAGACAAGTTTATAGAAATTCAGTTTTGGCTGCAAATTATTCACAAAAGAGAAGAAAAGCTCTATTTGAGTAAAAATGTGCACTCCCCCTCACCCCCCCCATCTCTTATAGCAAACTTACTCTTTGTAAGCATAGTTGTAAAGATTTGACTGTAAATATTGTGCACAGTAATCTCATTGCTTCAAAAAGCTACCTAAGCTTCAACTTGCAAACCCAACTATGCATTTACATGTCTCATACATTTCTAATTAAATTATTTGAAGGTTAACATAACAAAATTTTGCCTCCGGATTAGCAATGCTGTTCAGTTAAAGCATAGGCGATACTGATGATTTCCAGCACAGCTATCTAAAAATATAGTGTCTACAGCTATCTAAACATATAGCGGTCACACAGGGTTTGGTCTTCCTCTTTTGCAGTCAGTTGCAGAGATAGAAGTGAGATAAAATAATTCATAGGCGGCAGTGTGCCGTTCAAGAGCAAGTGTATTGTGTTCACCAGCAAGTGTACTGTGTTCACCAGTCATAGAGTGACTGGGAGAGGTAAGAGAAGGTCCCTTGTCATCATGGTTTCCAGTTGAAGACCATGCTGGATTCTGTCAGCAGGACCTATTTTATATCATTAGCATTCAACGCTAAATACAAAACAAGAAACTCAATACACATTTTAGCTGCACAGGACTGATAACTTTTCATGACAGAATAAGAAGTATGGCATTTATCTCCAACATGAGATATAAGATAAATCCCATTGAATATACAAATGAGAAGACACCTAAAATCCTGTGTTTCTGTTTCTGGAAAAACTGCATTACAAAAACTACACAGAATTTACAGAAGAGAAGAAAAAAATATTAAAGAACAGGACATTGTGATTTATGGGTGAAGATCAAAAGATGGATTCCTAGTTAAGGCTGTGGTTAAAGGGCGTATGAAAATCATCTTGAAGTATTGGAATGTCATAAGCAATGAAATGGAAGAGAAATCACTTTCATTTAATGGACAAAATTAGTAATAATTGAATAATCGTAACAAAAAGCAAATTTAAGGTAATAATAGATAAGGAAACATCTCCCAACAGTGCATTTTACTGCACTGAAGAGGTTTTCCTCAGAAAACACTGGGGCTACACCTCATAATGTAAATGCACATGCTAACTCATCAAGTTACTCACAGGGGCAAAATAATAGTCTAAGAAAGCTCTCTGTGACAGCTTTCTCCTGTGAACTTGTAAGACTAAATTAAAAACTAAGAAACAAAAAGTGTCTTGAGTTCAGGACAACAAATGAGAGCAGACTCTATGAAAATGTGAGCTAAAAATTACAGTTCTTGGTTTTGTTTATGCTTTTTTTCCTACTGGAAAGCTTTGAGTCTCTTTAAAAAACCATGACAGAATACAACAATAATACAAAATTGCCTTTGGTGAAATATTTCTCCTTGAAAAGCATTTTTAGTTCAACAGTATTTTAAAGGTAAGAAATCACTTGCAAATTGCAGAATCTTTCAAGCCAGAATCTTCTGATTTGAAAACAATCACAGAGATTTTCTGTCCAATCTATTTCTTAATGAACAAGAAATATTCATTAATTTTTGACCATATTATCATTGATCTACTGGCTCGTTTATTTTTAAAATTAAAAAATAAAAAAACAGCAAAACAAACATGAGACAATAATTATTGAAACAAGCAAAGAAATCATTCATGCTACTACCCAGCTCCCATGGTATGCTTTTGAAAACTTCACCCCTCCCTGCTGTGAGTGGAAGCAAAATGACAGAGCGGATTCAGATTGGACTGATGACCTGGATAACCTGCATAGCTAACTACAGCATCAATTCCCACACATAGACCAGGACAAAACCGACTCAATGAATAGTGCATTCAGGCAGACAACAGCCTTGGATCATTAATGAAGAATAAACTGCACCCTCATATCTTTGAATTTCACTTTCTGATGCAAGGCATCACTTTCAGGTGAAAGAGCTCTCGGGAGTAGGGTTTTGAAAAGCTGTTGTAAGTCAGTGGCAAAACTTCCACTGACTTCTGTGAAATATTATGTTTGTTAACAAAATGTTATGTTTTGTTTGTCAACAAGAAATAAATATTCAGCAGTCCCAGAGGCTGAACCTTTTAACTATTAAGATGCATAGCACCATGGTCAGTTACTCAGAGTGGTAAAATGGCATCTATAAATCTACAGTTGACTTGGAGAGTAGCATGTGTTCGGGGCATGTGATGCTGGGCAATTAATGCAGACAACTAGTTTTCCTAGGCTTCTTCCAAAATCAAGTAAGAGTGATATGTAGCACTTAGCTACTTTGCATTGCTCTCAATATTTAATGACTTTAAAATTCAACATATTCAGGCACAGTCTTGGTTCTCTGCTGCTTCCACCTAAAAGGACTCCTGATGATAGGGTTCAATTCTCCTCACCACAGACATCTGTAGTATTGAAGTATACCTTTGAAGCATGTTTCAGATCCCTTGTAGAGCAGAGAGAGCAAAGAGCAATAAAGAAAAGAGCTATCTAGATGACCATTCATTTACTCAAATGCAGGCACCTTTAACTGCAAGCTGCTCTTTTAATTGGAGACTGATCCTTGGAAAAACAAACCCCACCCTTTGAGCATGCACTGAAAGAGAAACCATTGTACTCTTTAACTTGTGTTAAACATAGAAAGACAGAGCAGCTACATTTTTGATTCCCGGCTATAGCGTTGCAGTCAGCTTGCTGGTGTATAAAAAAAATTCAGGCTTGACTTCTTGGGGATATGGGAATATCATTGCCATTTTGCATTTAAATAAATAACCCAGGATGGCCATTAAATCTCTTCAAAACCCCAACTTGAAACAATTATTCAACCTCATCAAGGTTGGCTTCATACCCTAGCTCAAGAATGACCTCAAATTGTCTATGGCAAAGCTAAAGCTACCTCACTTTTTCTCCACTGTCATAATAAAGCAACACTGCTGCCATCTCAACATATTTAATGCAGTATAAAGGTATCTTTTTGGGTTTTTTTCGAAAGTGAAAACATGGCCCGAGGCTGCTGCTTTTCTTTTCTCTGTGTGCTGGTGCATGGGTGTCTTTTGAACTTCCTGAAGTCAGCAGGATCCCTGGGTATGTCATGTTTATTTTAGAAAAGTCCTATTGTTCTGGAGACTAAAACCATTTATGAGGTTACTTTGAAACTACTCTTTCAAACCGTTTATTGTTCTAACCTTCAATTTTAGGGATATCAGTGGAAAAGTGATTAAAGACTGGTTTCCCCCAGCAGAGACACTATTTTTATTCATTTTTGATGCCCTATTTGGCTATTTATTGCCCTTATTGTTCTTTTTGATGGTTGCTAGGGAGAAGGAGATTAAAACTCAATGTGCAGCACAGCTCATTCTAGGGTATAATTTTGCTGGTATTTAAAATAATATATGCCAGATAATAGATAAAAATTACTGTGTTGAGCTTAAAAGGGGATATTGTTGTGTCATATTTAGTTTTATTTTTTCCTAGTCTTCAAAAAAATGTATCCTAAGGGATACACAGGGAGAAGACAGATGAGATAAATAGAAACAGATTTCCCCTGTGAATGCAAGAGGAGAAGCATAAGCTCCAGAACAACTGACTGTTTTCCTCGATGGAACAGAGAAAAAGTCCCTCTCTAGACAAGACTAATTTACTTAACTTTTTTTTTCTTTAATTGAAGTATGTGCTGTCATAAATTATTTGAAGCATATAATTCTGTGAATAAAAATAATTTCTTAAAATGGCTGTATTAGTGATACACCTAGAAAACCCAGGCAAATAATCCCCTATTAGGATGTCAACTACATTGTGCGGGGCAAACCCCAGGGTCTCTCCTGGATAAAGCAGAAATTTAGTCAGCAACCGTGTTTTGCTCTGGGCCTCTAGTTTCTTTCAGAGACTTGATTTGTTTGGGAAGATTGGTCCTTCCAAATATGATCAGCAGTGAAAGATTCTATGTAGACCACGCGAGGCATCAGCTTCATAAAGCTCAGCTCGTGAAACTGAAACAGGAATGCAGGAGATGGAACTCCATGTACGCACTGCTGATCTAGAGTCAGTGTCCAGAGAAGAAGGAATGATTCACCTGCTTCTGAGCCTGCCTGGACTAAAGGGAGGAAAATCCAGTGGGCAAAAAATGTCCTGTGAAGAAGAGCTGCACAGCTAAAACCACGGGCTGCAGGAATGGCTATGCCATCCATAATGCACCATTTGGCTTGAGTTATTTTTCAGTATAAGTGAAAAAAAAGAGGCAACAAGATTTAAGAAATAGGAAGAAAAAACTCAAGGTGACAGACAGGGTTTTAAAGCTCATAAAACCTGGGAATGAATGGAGACTTGTGAGTGAGTCTGGTCAAAGCATTTACATTCTTTTAGAAATAATATCTGAAATGGGGTAACTGATTCCTGTTGCTGACAACTGTCAGGAAAAATTCAGAGAATAATTTTTTTGCTGTATTGAAAGAGAAAACATGCCTGTGGTCATAGACTCTTCTTACTTCCTCGGGCTTAGTTTCTACAGCTTACTGCCTTTGGGCACATGCCTGCGTGTAGTACCAAAGGGTTTTTTGTGGGCTCTGGAGCATCTCATTTCATTTACACAGTTCACTTCTTCATTCAAAAATGGATATCGTAGTGCTTACCCATTCTACCATAAATTATAAAAATAAAAGTATTAATGTACCTGTATTACCCAAATGTTAAAATGATAAGCGTCATACAAAAGCATCCTGAATATTCAAAGTGAACACCAGATTGTCAGATGAAAGTGTTTGGTTATCTCACATAAACTTCAGATCTTTCTCTCAAAGAGATTATATCATGACTCAGTTATATGACAATGTCCCCATTTCAGCTGTAACAGCTATTTTTTTTTTCTGCTTCCTAGTAGCTGGTGCAGTGCTGTGTTTTGGCTTTAGTCTGAGAACAATGCTGATAACACAACAATGGTTTAGTTGTTGCTAAGTAGCACTTTACCCTGATCAAGAACTTTTCAGTCTCTCATGTTCTGCCAGTGAGGAGGGGCACAAGAAGCTAGGAGGGAGCAGAGATAAACTAGCCAAAGGGGTATTCCACACCACAGCATGTCATGCCCAGTATATAAACTGGGAGGAGTCACCCAGAAGGGCAGATTGCTGCTGGGGTCAGGCTGGGTATTGGTCGGTGGGTGATGAGCAATTGTACCGTGCAATAGTTGTGTTGGTTTTTTTTCCTCTTTCCTTTTAGCTTTATATCATTTCCCCTTGTTATTTCCCTTATCATTATTATTATTATTAGTAGTAGCAGTAGTAGTTTTGTATTATACTTTAGTTATTGGACTGTTCTTATCTCAACCTGTGGCGTTTACATTCTTTGGAGTGTGGGGGGATATAGGGTTGTGAGCCAACAGCTGTGTGGTTCTGAATTACCAGCTCGGCTTAAACCATGAGAGACCAGAACTTGCAAAAATTGAACATTTGCTACCAGAATCACTGATTAAAAATGAAATAAATAAAAATGCCCTATCAGCACAATTTGAAAGGGCTCTGGAAGAGTCCAGTTTGGATTTCACAACTCAGCCTGTGATTGTTGAGCAGTCTGTGACTGTTGTATCAGACTGCATCTGATTACCCAGAACTCATAAGCTATCTGTGCAGAGGGGTGGAATTGACAAACATTGCAAGTATCAGGAAAGCTGTTTTTCTAATAGAACCTCAATTTACCACTGTCTGTCAAGATCAATGAACAAATGACCTCAGGAGTTACAGCTATTTTTTAAAAGAAATTACAAGATCCAGTGGTAATGAATGCAGGAGAGAGTCATGTAAAATACTAGCTCATCTGTTTTCCTCATGGATCCTTCGAAGTCTGTGATCCCTGAAATTAAGTATTTCTAGAGATTATAAAGTGTGCCATTTACTACAGCAGTTCATATATTCTGTCAAACTCAAAATAAAAGATTCACAGAGATCATAAACTTGTCAGATGCAAGACCTGGCATAGATACACATACTTTTCTTCTGACTTTCAGGTTCTGGAGAACTTTCATTTATGAGATTTCCCCATCCCCACCCACTTTCTAGATGTTCTTCACTACATGCATTGATATGAAGCCTAACAAATAATAAGAAGAATAATAAAAATAAAATCAGCCTCAGTGCCTACTACAGGATGGAAGACGCTTCCTTTTAAGTAGCTTCAGTTTTATAAACATAAACATTAGAAAACTAAAAAATACATAGAAAAGCCAATGAAAATAATGATCATGTAGTGGTCAGCTGATAGAAAAGCTGAGAATATGCTCTGAGAAAGAACAAACATGGGGTACAAAAAGGAAAAAGAGCTGGAGAGCAGCCACTTGAGAGTCAAGTTTTAAATTAAAACAAGAGGTGTTGTAGGAGCAGGTGAACTGAGCTGACATTTTAGGGAATTAAACAAAATCTAGAAATGGAAATAGGGAATCAAAAGGCTGACGTAAAAGTCTGGTTTAAAAATAGTTTCAGAAGAAGAAGAAGGAAATACATAAGGTGAACTTTTACTAGATTTTTAGATAAGCTATCAAGGGAAAAATGAAAATATTAACATTTAAGGAGATGGCGAAGGCTACAGAAAATGACTCCAAAAGAGTATGGGCAATGTTAAAAGTCATTAGGAAGATGAAAAAGACTTCCCTGAAGATGAGAGATGAACATATCATTATACTGTCATAACACCTTACTTAAACAGATGCTTAGGGTCAAGTACAGCGACTGCATCAGCTATACTGTTTTCAGATTAATCATTTCTATGGCCAGGTATTACCCCAAGCTAGAACAACAGCAAAGTGACTGTGCAGCACTCTGACTAGTTGTCCTGGGTTCAGCAGTAGCAGCCATTTTTCTCCTTCTTAGTAGCTGGTGCAGCATTGTGTTTCCAACTTTCGGCCTGGGAACAGTGCTGATAACACCGATGTTTATAGTTACGGCTTACAATGTTTGGTTTGACCAAGGTCTTTCTGAGCCTCATGCTCTGCCAGGGAGGAGGGGAAGCCGGGAGGAAGCAGAGACAGGACACCTGACCAAAACTAACCAAAGAGGTATTCTATACCACAGCACATCATGCCCAGGATGGAAAAACCGGGGGCAGGAACCCAGAAGAGTTAATTCACGGCTTGGTCGTCAGGTGGTGATCAGTTGTATCCTCTTCCCTTGTATTTCCCTGGTCATTATTATTGGTGGTAGCAGTAGTGATTTGTGTTGTAACTTAGTTACTGGACTGTTCATATCTCAACCCATGGGAGTTACATTCTTTCGATTCTTCTCCCTATTTCCCCCCACCTCAGACGGGGGGGGGGGGGAAAGAGGGGGGAATGAGTGAGCAAACTGTGTGATTTACAGCTTAAACCATGACAATAGTGTGTGTGTCACCTCCCAGAAGGAAGACTTATGGAAATATTTGCAACTAAAGTCTCAGCATATTGGATTTTATATATATGTACACACACACACACACACACACAGAGATGTGTGTTACCACTTCTTGGTAAACCACAGTGTTAGTTTCATCCACAGAAATGGCACAGAGATTTCTTTTTTTGAGTATAAAATATTAGATAACCTCTTTGATGCAAGGTATGTTCGGTTAATAGCTGCAGTTTCTGTGAAATACATAAAATACCTATGTGATACTATACCAGATGGGCCTTCTACTCCAAAAGTGTATTTCCCTCTGCTTCACATTTTGACAAATGTATTTCAACTTCAAGGTGACTATCATCAATTCTCCTGAAGCACTCAATTTTAATTTAGAAGAAAATAAAGCCATATAAAAATTATAACCTTAAGTAAGTTAAAATGACAGCTTTATTTGAAGGAGAAACTAACTAATTTAGAAATCTTCTGCACTGGATATTTAGCACAATTTTCTTCAGCCTTGACTTAAATGTTTCAATCAATATGTCTTCAAAGCATGTCCCTATGAGATCTTAACCGTCATTTATTCAGCACATCAGCTCATCTAAAATCTTAAACCCAATCACAAGATGTCTAAGTGGAACAAGTCCCTTTTTTTTATGTATATCAGGTAGGCATGTTGAAATTTTCAAAAGGAAAGAATCAAATCACAGCAAAAATAGTGCAAAAACATCAAAATGAACTGCTGGTGTCTTTTAAAATACTCAGCCTCAGGAATGAGCACGCTTGTTTTCCTATACAGCTAGAGTATATTCAGACACTGCTTATTTTTTTTTTTTTAAGATCTGAGAGCTTCACACTCAATTAGGCAACAAAATGGATCTCTTAAAAAATAAGATTCAGAATTACTCAGGCTCCTTTCTTGATCTCAGCGTACTACTTTTGGTTCTCATTTTGACTGGAAGAGTATGTAAACATGCATGTGCAAATTACCATTCATATCAAGTGGACTTACCTTTATAGGGAAGAGTACAGCTAATAAGGTGATATTTTCTGATAAAAACAATCTCATAAACAAAAGAGAAGACTAGATTGAGACAAAAGAGGAAAACATAGAAACCTAATTAGAAGGTAAAGTCTAGATATAAAAGCAACCACAAACCTCAGCTGTGGGAAGCACTTCTCATCATCACAAATAGTCATTTTAACTCCTCTCTGGGCCCTGGCCCTTAGCTTCCTTAACATCCTAGGTGGCATCTCTACACATTGCATGGCAAGAAACAGGCCAAAACTTCAAGGTTCGGATCTGTAACTAGTAGTAAATTTAACCTCAAACTGCAAAAAAATAATTGGATGCAAAATAAATTACATTTTATTACAGCTGTCTCTTCTTCCTTCATCATTTAAATCCAGATACAAAGCTCAGGAGGTACTCACAATTCAGAATCTCTGATTCATCTTAATAGTGCAACCAAAACTGAGCTCAAGTCTCTCCTAAGAGGAGCTTATTACTCTAATCAACTAATGATGTCATTGACTACAAGGTAGGTACAGGGCCAATACTGAGACTGCTGATAAAGCACAGCTGAAGCTGTTACAAAGCACTGATCATCAGAGATTTCCACACCCTTAAGTGATAATCTGTAAATTTTGTATACAGCTACTCCTGTATAAAAGCCAGAAAGATAAGCCCAATAATTTACATAGCACTATTCTTGATTTAAACCAATATGACAAAAATCACAGGTTTATGATTATAGTCACAAATTGTCTATTTTGCTTAAAGGCATACAAAGGCATAAAAATCCTGTGTAAATATAGCACAATGTAATAAATAATAGGTGAAGAAGGTTAATTATCCCTAATTGAAATTTTCATTTTTTGATTTTTCAATTTTATTCTACATAAGCAAGTATTGTTTGGAATGCCAAATAAGCCATTAATTAGCCAAATAAGACTACATAACAAAGGAAACAAAAATGAAAATGAAATACTTCTAAGCTTCATTTAGGCATAGGGCATAATCATTCTGCAACTTCATAAAAGGTAAACAGATATTTTAAGAGTCACTTTTCAACTCCATTGGTATGCAATGTGCTCCAGTTACATGCAAAATATATCTTGGGTTTATAAGCTACCCACAGCTGGAAAAGGTTCAATTTTTCCAATGATAGCTAATAGATATTTTACTGTAAATTGAGAGAAAAATGATACACAATATAAAAGCATGTGATGACCAGGCAAGTTGAGAAGGAGTATGTAATCAATGACAAGAAGATTTGGAAAAGGAAGAGCAACTCTTGCTTCAAATGAGAGAAAACCATTACAGAGACAGCCGAAGGGACTGGAGATCTGGATGGATCCTGGAGGCTGCTGGTGTATGACAGGTGTGCGTGCGTTCAGGATGGGTATCTAAGAAGTATGTAATAAGATGAGAATCATTTACCAGTCAGCTACAGCTAGGAAGGTGATATTTTGCTGTTACTATTCTCTCTTGTACTTGACTCTCTGTAGAGGCACTGAAGCTACAGACACCATGGCAGGCTGAATGAACAGACACACAACTATGTGCTGATTTTTGAAGTTTTAAATATGCCTACTTTGGGAGGGTAGCGGTCAAGTGCACCCAAGCAACATAAGATGATGAGAGCCTTTTTGGAGGGTTGCTTTTCAGACTGTCCAAGACAGCAAATCAGGAAAGTATTCAAAAATCTCTTTATGCATGTTATACCCATTAATTTTCACTAACAATATGGGTGTTATTTCAGCTCCTCTGCAGCATTATAAGGGTTCTTCAACTAGCTTTGCTTGTCAAGGGAACTAATCAGGTAGCTCGAAGGAGTCAGGCCACCTCTCATAGCTTGGCGTTGCAGGGGTGGCTCTGGCTGCTGCTCTGGTTCCAGCTCCGAGCACACAACTTCCTCCAGACCCTGGGAATGCCTCCCTTGCACCATCCATCCTTATCTCCCTGTCTTACACTGAAGACTCAGAGACATAATCTGCCCAGAAACACAGGACCAAACAGAGAAGTGGAGCAGTCCACTGAGGCATTTCATCCTAACGTGGGGGCAGCTGTTCCCACCTGAGTAGTATGCAGAGACCTCTAGAAGGAAAAAGCCCACTGCACACAGATTTACAGTGTGTTGCAGAAAGGCCAGGAAGGATTTGCACCTCTAAACGCTTGCAGTTGTTCGCACTGTTCTGTGATAGGGTTTCACAATGGGAGAGAAATCATAGAATCACAGAATAGTTAGGGTTGGAAAGGACCTTAAGATCATCCAGTTCCAACCCCCTGCTATGGGCAGGGACACCTCACACTAAACCATGTCACCCAAGGCTCTGTCCAACCTGGCCTTGAACACCACCAGGGCTGGAGCATTCCCAACTTCCCTAGGGCAACCAATTCCAGTGCCTCACCTACCCTTACAGTATAGAACTTCCTTATATCCTGTCTAAACTTCCCTGTTTAACTCGTTACCCTTTGTCCTATCATTACAGTCTCTAACAAATAGTCCCTTCCCAGCATCCCTATAGCCCCCCTTCAGATAGTGTTCTCAGATGATGTCTTTTCAGTTTTTCTAAAATTACCGAAGTTACTAGCAGTGTTGTGTTCTGCACTTCTTTACAGGGAAAACCTAACCATGTAATATCTTAAAAACAACTAATGGGAGAAAAGAACATTTTTGTATGCTACTGCTATTGTTTGCAGGCAAATGTGCACAGTCTCTGTAGAACAAGAGAGAAAGAGAGGGAAGGACAGGGTTTGCAGCCAGAATAAAGAATTCACAACTGGGTTTACTTTGTGGTATTATGAATGCAGCAAATAAGTAATTTTGTTTGTATTTTTCTTCCAATTTTTCCTTTTGAGGCATGGGGAATTAAGGTGACGTCAGAAAAAAAAAAAAAAGAGATGTTATAAAGCTAGAAAACACAGGAGGGAAAGAAAGGGTAAGCAGAAAGAAATTAGGCCTAGATATAGCACCATATCTTATTATGGTACTACCTTTTGATGTAAAGGTTTCTACTATCTGCTTCAACAAAGGACTGTCTTACGGAGACAAAGAAAAGGTTAAGCCATAAGACACAAGACAAGGGCACAAGTGGAATGCTAATACAGGCAGAAATATATTCTTTTGTGAAAGAAGAGAAAAGCGTTATTTCATTGTTTTATTCTAAGCAAAATTTGTTGGAAGTACATTTTCATGTGAATTCATGATTTCCACTGCAGCCTGTCAAGTGTTTTTTCCCAGCATTTAACAACCAGAGCGTGTATAGATAGGTTACAAACTCACACAGCCCATTATTTCACCAAATTTTAGGTGTTGTTAGCTAAATAAATTTCTGTGTAATACACCTTTGTATTGGAAATCTGAGGTTTCCAGTATTCAGTTTTTACTTCAGCTCTGATCTGAAGGGAAAGGAAGCCTTCAAGCTAACACTGAGGACAGAACAGTGATGCGGCTGAGATTAAAGAAGGGATGATTTCAGTGTGTAATCTGAAGAGCTCACAAGGAATCCCTTCTTGCAGATGTCATCACAAAAGATGTCCTGGCAGGAGGCACTTGGCATTTTTACATTGCTGTTTATTCTGCAGATAGGGACAGGATCCAGCACTTGGAATTCTCCCAGGCCTTTAAGGGCCGACACAGGGTGTACATATTAATGCCATTGCTGACTTAGCTCCAGCTGCAGAAATATTCTTGGCCTTACAATGTCCTTCCTTCCCTTTCCTGGACAGTGCTATGAGATCCTGTAGGTCTTCCTTGAGGCACTCAAAGGACCTGAAAATATATCAGTCCATTGGCAAAGACACCTCCAGGGAAAAGCTGCTTCCTAGTGGCCAAAGAATACAGCAAAGAAACATACAAATACCAAGAAAATTGTTCTGAAAATCTTGCCAAATTCAACATATTGGATTTGTGGAGTTTCTTGCAATTATTCTGTTTATTGGAAAACTATATATATAAACACATGTACAGTGAATACGTATACGTATGCAAATACATTGCACATGTTAGTATATATGGATGCCTAATTACACATATTTTGTATATACATTTATATACAATCAAATGAGGTTTTATTATTGCTGTGATCTATTGTGAGAGCTGTTGGGTGCAATTTTGAGCGCAAATGAAAGGAAATCACCAGATTACTAGCACATTTGCAGTATATAGTTTGACAAGGTCTATTTCAACTAGCATTGCAAATAAAACCCAAAACTGACAACACACAAAATACCTTTCAGTCTTTCATCCTAACATTCCATTTTATGCATTTCCACTTAAAGAAATGCCCCAGCTTCTGCTGTTGCTACACAGGGTGTATCTAATACATGTCATTTATTGAAAAGAATGACATTAAGGGGAAGACTGTGGACACCTCAGGAACGTCATCCAGCTCTTGCTATGGTTAATAAACACATCATAAAGTCCTGTTAAATTTTACTAATGCTTCATCTCCGAACTGTTGAATAAATACAATATTTCAAAACTACTACTGGATGCTGGAGGCTGAAACACAAGAACACGCAAGAAAAATTATTCTGAAAAGCTGGTCTCAGGCTGCTATTGTTACTAAATTTCAGCTGGTGCCATGCTTAGCTTAATTACACAAATTGAAATGAAGGCTACAGATAAAAACAGAAAAGCTATACCAGTGGTTTGTGCAACACAAAAGCAGTGTCCCTGCATGTCAGGAAGTGCAGAAGAGGGGGTGGGCACACAGGACACATGGAGTACACTGAAACCAGCCAGATGTGGATGAGCGATCCTGAGCGCCACCGAGAATTAGCCTAAACTGCAGTTTAAGATTCTGCATAATATAAATCAGTGTATTTAAAATCACTCAAACAAAACTGTACTTCCTTACACCTGTTGAAAATGTAATCCCATGTATTTCAGTTGATAGCAATGGTTAAGTTGAGAAGTGGATTTAAATTACTACTTGCATTAGATGAATCAGTAATAACAAAAATGCAACCACTGTGGAAAATATCCTTTCAAATGAGAGCTTTATGATGCTAACATTATGTTGCACACATTATTAAAGAATAGTCTAACAGGTTGATTAGCCCTTTCTGATGTTGCCCATTCATTATTAATAAAGCAATCATACCTTTAAGGCCTGATTCTCAATTATTTCATTAGCAGAATGAAAAATTAAACAAAGATGAAGAGAAACATTTTAGCTTCCGTAGCAGCAGTGGAGAGGAAAACCTTTTCTCTCACAGAGTATTTATTGAATTATTTGGCAGGTGGAATAACCAGCCTTTATCACTGAGGATTTTTGCTGGTGAATATATGCCAATGAACCCACCAGATTTGTTCATTAAATCTGACTCATGGAAAGATTGAAAAGAGTGCATCATCTCAGCAGTAGGGAAATGCCAAAAGATTTTAGATGCTTTGCTTGACCTTTGTTTATGAATTGGCTTCATCTAGAAATAGGGCTGAAAGCCTCCTACAAAAATCCTTCATCTTTTGAAAAAGGGCAAAAAGGAGCCTTCTTGAATTACAAGCTCAATAATACCAATGCACAAATCCACTTTTTTACAGTTTGTAAAGAACTCGCAATAGTTTTTGCCACATTCAGCAAATCACTTAGAAACCTGAAAAAAAAAAAAAAGTGCTGTTCAGGCCAACTGAGAGGAAATTCATAAACTGAGCAGCAAAACCTATAAGAATGTTTAAAACTCGATACGCTTCCCATTCTTCTGCTCATTTTCCCCATACTTATACAAAGTTACTAGTTACCATACTTTCATTTTTGATAGATTAATACCCACTACCCTACGTGTGTGAGAGAGATTCATCTGATGTCCTACCATATATCAAGAGATGCATGCTGACTTTTGCAGACCAGATTAGTTTAGACTATAGTTTGGGGTTTTTTTCCACACACAGGCTGGAAGTGACACCAGCCTCAAGGCTGATACTCAAGTCATGGTTTGCTGATACTCAAGTCATGGTTTGCAAGCCATGTGCTGCGTCTGAGCTATAGCCAAAGGGTTCAAACCTTCTTTGTTTGAACTTCTTAAATGTTTTGTACTTATTCCTTAATTCTTTCTGAAAGTGTTCATACAACTGGAGACCACCTAATAGTTACTATGAAACCAAAACTGTCTTCAGAATGTTTCCTATCAAAGACTTCTTTCAAAAAACTTAGGGGCAAGACTGAAAGGGAGGCAAGTCACAGTTGTATCATGCAAGAGCTGAAGCAGGGAAAAATGGATAAACAAATTTCCCCAGTTCACAGGCAGATCATGGCAGCTGTTGTTGCGGTATTCTTGCAGCTAATGCACCATATCTGTAATGATGTTTGATAGTATTCTGGAGAATGTACTTAGGGGCCATTTCCTTCCCATATTCCTTAGGGTATCTCCTAGCCCTAGGAACACAGGTGATCAGCAAGTCATGCTTGCTTGTCAGAAATGAACTTGCCTCACTTGGTCTCACTGCTTAAAACACTCCACTGTCACCCAAAGCAGAAAACTTGAAAAAACACAAAAATGCACTTTTTTTTCATGTGCAGAGAAGGTGAAGGAGGGCATACAAGAAATGTGCTTGTAGGAATGTTCAGCTAAGCACTCATTTGTCTTGGTGCTCCCAATGTCTTCTTGTTTTCTTTTTTTTTTACCTCTATTTTTTTCTATGATTTAAAGGCTACTCTACAGTATTAAAGTTCTTTTTATATTCATAGCTGATGCAACAGATGGAATATGTGGAAAGTGAAGTGAAAGGAAAGATGTAGTGAATGGAATTTAAAGGGTTGCCCTAAGAGCACAAAGCAACAGAAAACAGAATAGATGTTTCTGGGAGCAGATGATGAGGGGTGTGGTGAGATTCATCTCCATGGGAAAACATACAACAGGAATATTATTATAATTTTAAAATAATAAACCATAGCATTCTTCCAAAAGAATTTGATATGATCAGACTAAGCCTAACATAACATTTTCCTTCTTCTGCTGTTTCCTGAGAATAGCCTATTTAAGAGTTTATACTACTGGCTTTATACTATGGTTTCAAGCCATATACTATAGGTTTATATACCATGTACTCAATCCTGATATGCCTGATATCTGTCCATGTGTTGATCCACATACCCAGCTGCAGCTCAGGCCTAGAGAAGTATGCCAAACACTCACCTTTATCCAGTCTCCAAGCTCCCCTCCATCCAATCCAACAGTACTGGTAATAATAAGTTCTGAACACCCTAAGGAGCTATGTGTGTGTCAGGAGATGAAGGTCCAACCACAACCAATGTTTCCATACATCACTGAGAATGGAAATTGCATGGTCCACAGTGCACTGCATACACATGTCCCTTGTGTCAACTGAAAGAGTAGCCAGAAGAACAGCCTAAACAGCAGCAACCTGAGCAGGCAGGCCCAGCAACCAGCTCCCACATTCTTGGAAAATGTCAGGATCTTTTTTTTGTTTATTGTGTATGATGCCTAGCTCAATGGCATCCTTTGATTACTATTCCTGTTACTGTTTCTTCCTGATAAAATTTCTGGACTACATGAGACATCATAGCCACATCTCTCCTGCAAGCTTCTTAAATCCAAAGCCTATATACAGTTTATTTCCAATACTGATTATTAAGCAGTGCTTTTTAGGTCTCCATTGCATAACACTGTGATGATCCAGGCATTCTAAATGGGTGAAGAGTGACTGAGATATTAAAGTCATAGGAAGGGAGGAAAGGTTTGCTTATATTAGCATTTTGTTAATGTGCTTCATGTTGCTAATCCTTGACCTCAACCTGCTAATACATATATTTTCGGATTTGGAGTGCCAGGATAATTTCTGAGTTCATCCATTCTGGTGCAGGAAATTTAATTTGGGTTTACAGTAAGCAACAGAATTGAAAACTGATGAGCTGATTGCACAGCATATTATAGTATTAGAGTATCTGATTTCTGGTTTTCTTTTTTGCAATGCTATAGTAACAGACTAATGTGCAGACATTAGAGGTCTGAAAGGGCTGGACGATATCCATATCCAGTAAATTAGATAATTAGTGCAACAAATACCCACTGACGTGTTATTAAAAAAATGAACTAAAATGCATTCATAGTAAAATGCAATGCTGCAAGAAAGGAAGTACATACAGTATAACAAATGTTTATAAGCCTGTGAAGGACAAAGAGATGCCATGTATTTCTGAGGAATGTCAGGTGTGATTCTTTGTAGTCATACTTTGAAATAAGTGTCATATTTGTCATTACACTATCTTAGAAAAGGCTGAATGAACTCCCCCTCTCTCAGTTGTTATGAAAGAGCTCTAATCATAACTTCTGCATCATTACATTATCAGAGAATTAGATTATGAACCCTAACTTTTCCACGACAGGTGACAGAAGCAATTTTGTCATGAGATTTGCAAAACAGAATCAGCCTAAACATTCAAAGTCAGTATTTCAGAAAAAAAGAGAAGGGCTCTGTGTAAATGTTGGCAAGCAGAAAGTATTACTGCTCCTGCGTGTTCAAATGAAAAGCGGTGGAATAATCATTACAGAACCTATTTACTCATGAAAATTTGGGAAATATGCACAATCTTGCTTTCATCATTAACGTGGCTTCTAATGCAGTCAATGTATTTCAGGGTATCTCCTATCTAAGTAGAAATCATTAAAAAAAAATAAAAATGTTGAGATAAAAATGTAGGAGCCTTCAACATACATTTGACTTAGAGCATTAGTTCCTACGTCAGCAAGTTTGGAAATTGGATGACCTTTGTTTCCCATTTCTATCAGTACCTTGATGGGGGAGTTTGTGAAACTCCATATTTTCCCCACCTATCCAAAGGTTTTCTTAGGAGCCTTAATTAGCCAATGTTTATAAGTCATTCAGGTAACATTTACAAAACACTTTATTCTTTTGCCAGTGTAAAAGAAAGAATATGAGGTTTTTTTTTTTTTATCATTGGTTTGGGTTGTGGTCTTTTTTGCAGTCAGTTTCCTCCAGCTGTTTAAAATTTCTTAATCACATAAAGTTTTTTTGGGAACAATTGGCTTAAATTTTGAGGTAGGAAAAACTATGAGACAATGGAATGAATTCTGCATCAACTAAAACCTTTGTGAACTCACTTGCAAAGATTAGGCTTCAGTTTAATTGTTCAAATCCCTTTCCTTAGTTTGATGCTTACATACACAGACTTGACAGGCAAAGTAACTTTTTTTACACAGGAGGATTGTTTCATTGGTTTCTTGTTTTCAGCTCAAGTGTTTACAATGAGGGAGGAGTTCTAGACTAGTTTCACTAGTTTCCAGTATTGGCCCCATTACAAAGTCGAAACCTGAGTCTTGCTCTAAATAGGTATTTTAATGTCTAATAACTAATAAATAATTTAAGCTTCTCCTCCTTTTTAAATAATGCATTGAGAATTCTTTGTAGCTGCATCTGGGTTTTGAGTTTCTATAATTGCTTTAAAAATTTCTGCATGCAGCCACCAGGGTTACAGACCAAGATAATTTAAGTTACCGCATACCCATAGGAATCTGGGAAGCAGAGCTGTATAACACTGGTGAAAACCACCAGCAAAGAAGGTCTTAACCAGAACATGCCTAAGAGAAGTTGAATTTTTCATTTAAGCCATCACCTCTTCCCTGCCAGAAGGATCCTGACATATTCTTCATACTCCTTTCTTCTTCCTTCCTCTCCTCCCCTTCTATTTTAATTTTGTAACAGAAATTTCAACTAACAAGAAAAACAAGTTTATCTTAGCCACTGTTAACAACCGATTGTCAATGGCACATGGCATAGAAGGGTTGTACCTTCTTTAGGATGCCAGGGAAACAAGGACACATATGAATAGGGACGAACTTAAAAAAATTCTCCACCACCCTCTTCCCCCCCCCCCCTTCTAACAGCAACAAAGAAGTTTTTCCCTTTCAGAATAGGACAGAGTCTTTCTCTCTCATCCTCCCACACTGTAGTGCTGCTCCCCTAATTTCCATTATTAAACTTTGCTTAGACATAAAAATATCAACAAAAAAGCACTGAGAGAAACATTATAAAAAGGAGTCCTTCTGGGAACTACAGATCTCCTAAGATATGGATATGAGTAAATGGAAATTTGGACCCATGAGAAAGAAAAGGACCTTGTGAAAAAACCCACATTAATAACTGAGGAGAATCAAAACAAAACTACAAGAAAGAAGCAGTGCTATAAGTTTAAGAAAGACTTTGCATGGTGTGATTGTTGTCGTTTAAGCCACGCAGTTTTACTCACTCACTCAATTCCCCTCTTTCTTCCCCCAGTCCCGGGGGGATGGGGAGGAGAATCGAAAAAAAAAAAAAGAAATGCAACTCGCACAGGTTGAGATCAGAACAGTTTAGTAACTAAGGTATAACACAAATCACTACTGCTACCATCAATAATAATTCAAGAGAAATACAACAAAAGAGAATACAACTGCTTACCAAGCCCGACCCAGCCAGTGCACCCCCCAGCAGCGAACCCCCCAATACCCAAAAACCTGACCATGCTGTGCACCCCCAGTCCACCACCACACCCTTCTGGGTCTCTGCCCTCCGGTTTCACATCCTGGGCATGACGTGCTGTGGTATGGAATAACCTCTTTGGTCAGTTTTGGTCAGGTGTCCTGCCTCTGCTTCCTCCTGGCTTCCCCTCCTCCCTGGCATAGCATGAGACTCAGAAAGTCCTTGGCCAGACAAAACATCACCAAGCTGTAACTGAAAACACTGGTGTTATCAGCACAGTTCCCAGGCACGAAATTAAAACCACAGTGCTGCACCAGCTACCAAGAAGGAGAAAAATGACTGCTGCTGCTGAACCCATGACAGTGATGAACTTTCAGAAATAAAAGTTATATTCTTCCTAAATAGGTTTGCATGTGACAACTTCTAGGTCTTGTGACAGCTTCTAGCTTCTACACACAGCTTTGTTTTCACCTCCCCCACCCCAATCAAACCCTAAGTGGTGAGTCACAAGTGACTCTATTTCCTTATAACACAGTTTCTCTCTTACCTTGACTGGTTTAGTGTAAGGACAGGTTTAGAACCCAGGACAGGTTCTTTTCAACGAGTTACTGCTATTAGAAATTTATCAGCCACTCTCATACCCACAAAAAAAAAAAAAAAAAAAAGCTATTATTTCCCAGTGCAGTGTCAACGTCATTTTTTCTAAGACACTTGACAGTCCCCCCCTCCCAAAATCAAATGCTTGTATTTCATATTTGCTTTTTGTTTCTGTACTTCTTTTTTTTTTGCAGCAGCAGCAGCTGCTACTGCTTTTCCTGATTTTACTCACTTTAAAATGAATCAATTTGGTCTTCCTGTCTTAGCAAGAGTAGCCTCTCCTGAATCATAATACTTAAAACTTTGAAAATGAATTTTTCATTAGAAAACTTCTTTGAAAATGAATTTGTTTTCCTCTTTGCACCACATACTGTTCTGCTTAAAAATGCCCTTAAAAAGGAAAAAACAAAAAGTCATTCTGTATCCTTATCACATGTCAGTTTAACTCTTTCAAAGACCTCTGTTGGGGGACTTGGAGTGAAGCAGACTGTATCAGCTGAGTCACTCATCACCACACACTTTCTGACTACTTAAACTAGAAAAGATTTGAAAACAAAAAATTCCTTTACAGTAGACATACCGATTCTTTCAAATAGATCTTATTTATCCAGGTGTCCACAAGTTTGTCTTTTGTTACAATTTCAACTAGTTTCTCAGCATGGATATCAGTTACACAACTGCCTTTTCCAGGTTCCACCTAAATCTTTCTTCAAAGACAGGTGTCACACTATCCCCCCGTATACCAATACCAACAGAGTTTTAAAACAGGAGATTACACTGCTACTTTTAAACTATTTTACCCCTGAGTTATTTTGGGACCCTTTACGAATAGTCTCCAGTCCTCCTCATCTGTTAGTATTCATTTCCTCTTTTTCTACTACAACCTCTTCGATATTTATTTCAATTTCACATAAAGTCAGGGTTGTGTCCTTCCCCACAAAAAGGTTTTGCTGCAGGACCCTCCTTAGTTTCTTTAGCAGTGAGTGCTGATGTAGACAGCTCATTAGTCCCATCAGCAACATAATTTTGTTTCTTTTATATTTCTACCCCTTCTTCAAGTGTTTCTTCTTTGTGCTTGGCCTTTTAAACTGTCCCTGAAAGGCTTCTTGTTCCTGGATATGGATAGGGATCAAAGTTTGTTCTGATTCTTTTAACTGCTGCTCTCCAAACTCTTCTTTTGTCTGCGTCTTTGTGCAATTGGCCAGAGTTTAAGATCCTTTATAATTTCTTAATTTGGATTAAATTTCAGTTCCCTAAAGGACAGTTTTTTCTAGTAACCTCCATTAATTTGTTCATTAGTCAAACGTTTATCCTTTTTCAGTCCTTCCTCTAGTGCATTATTTCCAGGACAGTGTTCCTTGCTAATCTTCATGCTACAGGTAAGGATAACTCAGCTACTTCTTTTAGGTTCTATTAATGATGCTTTCTCATTTTTACACGGCTTACCTTCTGAATGGGAGCTGGCAATTTTCTGCTAACCAGTTGCTCTTGAAGGGATGCCCAATCTTAATACAGTATTGGTGGCACCACTGATACAATGATGCTTCAGCTGTAGACTTCAACCAGGCCATTCCTTACATGGCTACTGAATCAAGGGCTGAATTTTCCTGCATGAGTACCCTGACCAGCTGCTCTACATCAAAAAATCATTGATAGCACCTTAGAATTATCTCTGCTTTATGTCCTGAAATAAAATTTGCCAAGTTCACATGGGAAAACTCTAAGCTACCCCATAATAATTTTCTCTACTCTCTGCTTCTCTCAGAATATTACACTGGTTCTGCCATTTTCTGGTCAAGCAGTCAGCATTGTGTCACAAGAATTATACTGTTCCCATTCATGCCTGGAATTTCATTTCATATTGCTTCTAATGTTACAAATTTCAATGGTGAGTTGACTGATGTGATTTGAATCTTCTTTAACTTATTATTATTCCATCTTATATTTCTTGTATATTTGGTACCAGTGTATTTTTAATTGTCTTCTTTTCAGCAAGATGTTGACATACACTATTACATCCATGTCTTCATTTAGTTATAAATTCCAGTTCCATCCAAATTCTTAGATTTACACTATTTCTTTTGAAATACACATATACTACCCTAGTTCCCCTCTTGGCAGTCTATTTACATGACAACCCATTTGGTTTTCATTTGTTATGTATTTGGGAAAGAAGATGACCAATTATTCACTTAAGGATATCGATGTTTTCTATCTTGACTAAGAATTATAATCACAAATTGCTACTCTTGTCCCTACTAGAAGTGTCAGCAGATCAGTGCCTGATTGTTCTCTGGACATCCCAATCTGACAAAAAAACCATTTTGGGGAAATTGCCTCTGGCTACTCCTGTTAGTTCTTCTTGCTAAGACACATGCAAGGTACTTTAGTGAAGGCATAATTTCTTCATCTCAATATACTGTTTTCTCTAAATGCTGCATCTGGAGTTATCCACTGTTATATATGTCTGAGTAATACATTATGACCTACAAGAGGCTCAGTTCTTCTATGCTTTGTATTGTTAACAAGTTTACAAATAATCTTACTAAAGTAAAATGAAGACCTAAAAGCCTACAACCTCTGTCAACAGTAGAGGCCTAGAAAATCATAAATTCAAACATACTTCTCCCAGACTTTAGCAACTCAAGGACTTCCTGAGGCAAAGGTGCTATCTTGGGGTAATCCCAAATACAAATACAGGCTGGGGAGAATGGATTGAGAGCAGACAGCCATGAGGCAGAAGATTGGTGGGTGTTGGTCCATGAGAAGTTCAACATGACCCAGAAGTGTGTGCTTGCAGCCCAGAAAGCCAACCGTATGTTGGGCTGCATCAAAAGGAGCGTGGCCAGCGGGTCAAGAGAGTTGATTCTCCCCCTCTATTCCACTCTGGTGAGACCCCACCTGCAGTACTGCATTCAGTTCCAGGGCCCCCAACACAAGAAGGACATGGACCTGTTAGAGTGAGTCCAGAGGAGGCCACAAAAATGATCAGAAGGCTGGAGCACCTCTCCGATGAAGGCAGGCTGAGTTGGAGGGGGGTGGTGTGGTTCAGCCTGGAGACGAAAAAGGTCAGGGGAGACCTTAAAGCAACTTTCCAGTACCTAAAGGTGAGCATACAAGAAATCTGGAGAGGGACTTTTTACAAGGGCAGGTAGTGACAGGACAAGTGGGAATGACTTTAAATTGGAAGAGGTAGATTTAGATTAGATACTAGGAAGAAGTTCTTTACTGTGAGGGTGGTAAGACACTGGCACAGGTTGCCCAGAGAATCTGCCCATCCCTGGCACCTTTTAAGGCCATGCTGGACAGGGCTTGGAGCAACCTGGTCTAGTGGTAGGTGTCATTACACATGGCAGGGCTGGAACTAGACATTTAAGATACCTTCCAGCTCAAACCATTCTATAAATCTATGATCTTCTGTTTGGCAAACCTTGATTATGTTCTTCCATTCATTTCCCCAGTCACATTCTGAATCCATGTAAGTAAAGCACTAGCAGAATTGTAGATGGAACACAGGCAAGCTAAAATTCTTTCTGAAGTGCCATGCCAGATCCTCTGCATAGGAAAACCAACCCAATTACACAGAAGTTCAGTAGAGTGACACAATTAAGTGTCTCTCTCCACTTAGAATTAAACATAGCTAGGGATGTTAAAGACAACAGGAAGGGATTCCATAGATACATTGCAAATACAAGACAGACTAGGGACAATGGGGGCCCTCTCCAGAAGCTATCGGAAGAACTAGCTACCCTGGATTTGGAGAAGGCTGAGGTTTTTAATGACTTTTTTGCCTCAGTCTTCACCGACAAATGCTCTGACCACACCACCCAAGTCTTGGAAGGCAGAAGCAGGGACAATGAGAATGAAGACCCTGGGCCCACTGTAGGAGAGGATCTGGTTCAAGACCATCTTAGGAACCTGAACGTACACAAGTCCATGGGACCTGATGAAATCCTTGCACGGGTCCTGAAGGAGCTGGCAAATGAAGTTGCTAAGCCACTGTCCATCGTATTTGAAAAATCATGGCAGTCAGGTGAAGTTCCTGACGACTGGAAAAAAGGGAAATATAACCCCCATTTTCAAGGAAGGGAAAATGGATGAGCCAGGGAACTACAGACCAGTCAGCCTCACCTCTGTGCCTGGCAAAATCTTGGAGCAGATTCTTCCGGAAGGCAAGCTGAGGCACATGAAAAACAACAAGGTGGCTGGTGACAGCCAGAGTGGCTTCACTAAGGGGATATCCTGTCTGACCAATCTGGTGGCCTTCTATGATGGAGTTACGGAACTGATGGACAGGGGTAGAGCAGTTGATGTCATCTCCCTGGACTTGTGCAAAACGTCTGACACTGTCTCACATGACATCCTTGTCTCTAAGTTGGAGAGACATTAATTTGACAGGTGGACCACTCAGTGGATGAAGAACTGGCTGGACGGCCGCACACCAAGAGTTGTGCTCAATGGCTCAATGTCCAGCTGGAGACCAGTAACGAGTGGTGTCCCTCAAGGATGGGTGTTGGGACCGGTCTTGGTCAACATCTCTTTCGGTGACATGGACAGTGGGATTGAGTGCGCCCTCAGCAAGTTTGCCGATGACACCAAGCTTTGTGGTTCGGTTGATATGCTGGAGGGAAGGAATGCCATCCAGAGGGACCTTGACATGCTTGTGAGGTGGGCTGATGCCAACCTGATGAAGTCTAACCATGACAAGTGCAAGGTCCTCCACCTGGGTGGGAGCAATCGCAGGCACAGCTACAGATTGGGCAGACAAGAGATTGAGAGCAGCCCTGCGGAGAAGGACTTGGGGGTGTTGGTCAATGAGAAAATGAAGATGAGCCGGCAGTGTGCGCTCGCAGTCCAGAAAGCCAACTGCATCCTGGGCTGTATCAAAAGGAACGTGACCAGCAGGTCGAAGGAGGTGATCCTGCCCCTCTACTCTGCTCTCGTGAGACCTCACTTGGAGTATTGTGTGCAGTTCTGGTGTCCTCAACATAAAAAGGACATGGAACTGTTGGAACAAGTGAAGAGGAGGGCCATGAGGATGATCAGGGGACTGGAGCACCTCCCGTATGAAACCAGGCTGAGAGAGTTGGGGCTGTGGAGCCTGGAGAAGAGAAGGCTGTGTGGAGACCTCATAGCAGCCTTCCAATATCTGAAGGGGGCCTATAGGGATGCTGAGGAGGGACTCTTCATGAGGGACTGTAGTGATAAGACAAGGGGTAACGGGTTCCAACTTAAACAGGGAAGTTTAGATTGGGTATGAGGAAGAAATTCTTTCCTGTAAGGGTGTTGAGGCACTGGAATGGGTTGCCCAGGGAAGTTGGGAGTGGTCCATCGCTGGCGGTGTTCAAGGCTGGGCTGGACATGGTTTAGTGTGAGGTGTCCCTGCCCATGGCAGGGGGGTTGGAACTAGATGATCTTAAGGTACTTTCCAACCCTAACTATTCTATGATTCTATCCCCAGTTTTTGCCTCCATCCTGCAGTGTGTTGTCAGGTACAGCATGCACCTGAAAAGAACACATCAGAGACAAAAACTGTTCTGTTAAGCTGAGAGCCTGTTTAATGCAGCTTAAGCTATAAAACCCACACCTTTAGGGTACATGCTAAAAAAAGATAACCCTCTGTTTTTTTATAAAAGAAAATCACCAAACTGCATATTTTCCTTTTATGTTTAACAAGGCTACTTGAAAATTAGATGGGATGTGAGAGATGCACCTTGGCCATGCACATCGTCCTTGTTTAGCTCTCCTCAGCCTCTGAAAAGTTCTGACCGAGCAAAGTTGAAAGCACTTGAACACTCTGTATTGGGCATGCTCTGCAGGTCTTCTGCTAGTCAGGATGTGTAGCCTGAAATAGGAACATGATGCATTCATGAGCAGCTGTGAAGTGTTCTGGTTTTGAAAACTATAAGAAGTATCAGGTGAATTTTCCCAACTGCTCCTAACATACAGCTTCTTATAATTTGCTCTAGTTTAGAACTGTTGCTCTAAAACACTGCATCTGAAAATCTAGATGCTATAAGCAGTTAAAGCAAAACTAATGCTTCAGATTCAGGAGAACCTAAATTCTAGCTCTTGAGATCAAGTTCAACTGGGAGAAAGAAAGAGTAAAGGTCTGTCCTTGCAGGAAGAGGAGTAAGAGAGGGAATGGAGAAGTAGCTGTATCACCCTGAGGATTTCTTCAACTATGTAAATCAAAATTGTATTTGGGCATTTAAATGGATATAAGCACACACACACACAGACATTCATGTACAGAAACTGTTACTTATTATTCTATACAACAGGGAGAGAAGTAAAATTGCCTGTTTACCTATCATTTTATATGTACAAACTGCATTAATAAAGCTCTGTTAAATAATTAGAAGACAAGCAATCTTGTACGAATACTGTGGATTTCTTGCTGCTTGATACAAATTTTTCTTAGTCCTTATGCACTGCAGTGGGGTTCCTGAAGCTTTCATAATCAATACTTACAAAGAAAACTATCCTTCACACTGAAATATTTACATTCCTTTAGCACCAACTTCACTATCTTTGCTTCTCTGTGTCTGAAAGCTGAACTGCCCCAACATGATTTCCTTTCTAAACTGGATTACTTGTTCTCCTTCATGCTTTGGGACACCCTGGAAGCATTTCCAGTCTGCACCAAAAGTGGGAAATCTAACATGGGGAAAAAAATATAAAAAAAAGAAAACAGAAAGAGTTAATTTTCCCTCAAAAGTTTTGCAAGTGTCATCAAAACCAGGTATCCTCAAGGGGAAAACTATCTATCCTAATTTTTCGGTGGTTCAAAGTCCACACGATTTTTTTAACAGCCAGCAGGAGACATGGACCTTTTGTCAGTATAAGTAAAAGATGCCTGTGACAGCCGTACTACCCACTTGGCTGTGGCTAGAGAAGGGATTCGACAATACCAGTATCACATGCAGCTTCTCTCTCTTGAACAATCTTGCTGCTAAAACAGAGGGCAAGGCTAAGCAGGAGAATATGGCAGCTACTGCTGGGAAGAAATGGTCCCTCTAAGGAACAGTGGCTGACACCTTGCCTCTGACAGTGTCAGGAGCAGGAAGCTCAGTCAACGCTGTCACAAAGACTTGAGCTGGCTCAGAGAGAAGAACTGATGTATACCTCGCTGCTTAATATGATCATCTCTTCTTTCATCCCTGTACTCATTTTGTAATCAACCTTTCAGCAGCTGAAATGAAGCACCATTCTGATTACAACTGCATCTTTAAAACATCACTCCTGAGTATAATTTTGCAGTGACTAGACAAAGACAAGTTTTGATTTACCATCTGCTTTGAATTCTTTTCTGAGTGAAGATTATGAGTAAATAGGACATCTTCATGTTTCCTCAGTTAGTCTACTTAGATTCTCTGAATCGCACCCACATGACTGAAGACACTGCACACAAAAACCATGCTATCCGGTTTCTGTGAGTTCCTTCTCTTCCAAGGATACTGAAAGACAGATACATTAATACCTCCAGAAAATACATATGCAGTATGGTGAAAAACGGGGAAAGATTCCCCATCACTTGCCTTTTTATTCCCTGCTAGGACTGAATCACAACTCTCTAAGGATGCTGAAAACTATTACTCAGTTCAAGATTATTTTTCTCTATTAAGATGCATTTAAAAGGGAATACAATATCTCACATTCAGGCACTTCACATCACTTTCTGCAAGATCAAGGTTATTAAACAGCTGCTTATTTTGACCCTTTGAAATGACCACAATTTACTAATGGAATTACAGTTCTTCACCTGTCACTGCATACCAATTTGTTAGAAGCTTTGGAATAAATTTCTGTGCAAATGAAAATGATTGTCACCACTGTTACCGGTCATAAAGAATGAGTTCAGAGTGTTTCTTAATAGGATGTAAATGCTGTGAGTTGTTTTTGATAAATTACTTCAGTCCTAAAAAATAAAGAGTTTAAAAAGGTGAGTGTGGAGATGCAGTCAGGAAGACAGGAAATGTTACAGGAGGACAGAGCTGTAAATGTGGGCACAGCAGGATGCCAAGGCTACAGACAACCACCAAAAGTGCATGCCTGGAATGCGGAGTCTTTTTTAATTAGCATCAAGTTTCTCTGAAACAAAACAACCTTCCAGGGTACCATTGCACTTTCTGTAGAGGTGGGAAGGAATTCAATTAATTGCTTCTTCACAAACATTTAACTTCATTGGGTAACTCAAAGTTTCTCATGTCAGCTTGCAACAGATTTCTCTATCACTAACCAGCTGGAGAAATGTGGTCCCAAAATTGACACCTAGTCTATTTAATCACACTTTTCATATTTTGAAACTGGACATATTCAAATGTCCTCAGTCCAGTGACATACCAAGCAATGAGATCATTGTGAGGACTGGCATATTAGTGAGCTGATCTGATGCATCACTGGTATGCAACACTGTGCGTAGTCCTTTTCTGGCTGAAAAGGACTGACAGTGAGCAAGGAAGGTGAATCAGACCTAAACTTTGTCTACATCTGCCAAAATTGCTTATTTATCTATATTTTTAAATGAGCAAGGGCCAAATACAGGGCCTGGTTCCTCCAGCACATCCAGTTACAAGGTCTAATTGTCCATCTTGGAGTTTTTGTTCAGGTGTATATTTTAAAGACCATTTTAGGTGTCTACATTTTTAGTCTGTTATGGCAATAATAGAATACTGATAGGGGAATTCATTGCCAAGAAATGTCTCACAGAAGATTTAAAAACAGCCTGCAGAACTCTTCTGTTTTACAGACTTACAGGACCAGTCAAGTAGGAAGGAACCTCAGGAGGTCTCTGGTCCAAACTCCTGCTCAAAAACAGCGTCAGCCATGAGGTCAGACCGAGTTGTTCTGGGCTTTATCGAGGCAGGTCTTGAAATTCTCCTACAATGAAGATTGCCAGAATCGCTGTCCCCATGTGAAAAAGTCTCTCCCTATATCTAGCAGCCTGAATCTTCCCTTTTTTACTCGTAACTATTGCCTTTCATTCTCCTACCATTCCCCTCAGTAAAGAGCCTGGCTCTGTTCTCTTGCTAACCAACTCGTAAGTGCTGGCAGGCCACTGTTAGCTTTCCACTCTTCCCCAAGCTGAACAAGCCCCATTCTGTCAGCCCCTCTTCAGAGGACAAATGCACCAGTTCCCCAACCATCTTGGTGACTCTTCACTGAATGTGTTCCAGCTTATAATTTTTCTTTTATTAGAAGCCCTGCTAATAAAACTGGATAAAACATTCAAGAAATGGCCTAGAAAGGCTAAATAAAGAGGAATAATCACTCCATTGGATCTAACTGAAGTCTTATTAATGTATTCTAGCATACTGTCAGTTCTCTTTGCTGCCAGGTCACACTGCTGACTAACAAGCACCTCCCTTTCCACCAGAAGTTTGCTCAGTCATATGCTGCTTAGTCACAGCATCACAGAATGGTTTGGATTGGAAGGGACCTTAAAGATATCGAGTTCCAAACCCCCGCCTTCCACTACAAGGGACACCTTCCACTAGATACCGTCTTAGATAATCCACTTCTGTCCCTTTTGAGGCTAATTATTTCTTCCAAGAACTGTCTGTAACAGTTTGGTGCTCCCAAAGCAGTGTTAAGAATGGCATCACTGTAGCAAATAAAGTACTTTTCTAAAGAGGACCAAAAGTAGCTTAAATACACTAACCCACATATCTCCACTATAGCCATTCAAATCCTGGACTAAAACAATGAAAGCATACTCAGTCCCAGGTAGGTAAAAAAAGACATAAATGATGAATTAATTTAATCCATATTTGTGATGGAAAAGATGTGTAAAAAGTGCATGCTAATAGAAGTAAAATGTTGTCTGCATCCAAATGTGATAAAAATTAACTACACTAACTACAAGGGAGGAAAACAAGATAAATAGATACTTATACCTGAGGTAATTTTTAATCTTTAGTATTGATGATCTGTTTCTACTGACAATTACTCCTAAGACCTTACAGGAAATAATAGCTGAATATTTCAACTGTTCTAACAGGACAAGGAAATATCTCTCACTCTCTCAAATGCCACAGGTTACTAGGATTATTATTCTGCTGAAACTAGGATCTATTAGGATCTATCAGCCTTTTTTTCCCCTTCTTTTTTGTGAGTGCTAAATATACAAAAGAAGCACTGAGGAGGGAAGGGTAGTCAAACTGCTTAACATCAATGAATAGGAGGCCCAGCCATCTCTGTTTCCCTGCCCAAAGTCATCTTTGATAGGCATGCAATTTTAAGAATTTATGCCTTCATTTTGCTCACAAGCATTCCAAAACAAGATTAGATATTTTGTATTTGCTTTACGATTTCATTTTTGGTCCACCACCATGGATTTGTGTCTGCTAGCAGTAAAGAACACTCTGTAGGACCTGAGGGTTCAACATCAATTTTATCATACTGTAAGACACAGATAGATCTTTTTAGACTTCTAAAAGCTGAGCCAGTACTGCATATTCCATTTCCATTAGGGTAAAGCTAAGCTAAACCCAAAGTGGGTTGATGGTACCAAAGTGGGCTTTCACCTGAAAGGTTCTTGTTTAAGGTCATAGCAACCAGGCAGTTTTTAATGTGTTTCTCCTTACCCATACTGAACTCAAAATACCTACATATACATAATACCTTCATATACATTTCTTCAGGGACTTCCACATTCTCCCTAGGCCTCTGTGCACTTGCTTAAAAGCATGCCCATTCATGGATTACCTCCAGTCCTGGAATTAGATTAACATCTGCAAGAAGGTCACTATTATTCATATCTCATTCTTTTAGTGAATAAAATTAATTCCAAATATTTTTACCTTCAGTACACATGGCATATATTAAGTAAGTGCATCTGCACCTTACTGTTCTGTATGTCAGATTTCTCTCATTTCAGAGACCTTTCTGAATTTTCTGTTATTTTCTTGTTTATTTCTTTTCATGGGTTCCTGGAGAATCAGCTTGCTAATGGCTTTGGGAGGGAGGGACATGAATTTGTCGTTTTTCTGTTTAATGTTTCTAATAAAATGCATTGTGAATCATCATAATCTCAGGTCAACTTGCACTTGAGAGCAGGAGGAAATGAGCAGGATGAATCCTCCTGTCTCCTTGTGTGATTAGATGCATGCAAGCTGCAGCACTATTTAGAGAGAAGGGATAAGACTCAGTTATGACGAACATAATGAAGAATCTTTATTCAGAACATTGGAGAATGTCAAATCCCCTGCTTGTTCCCCAGTCTTATTAAACAAACTGTCCTCTCTGCTACTCAAGAACTCTTTTATGCCCATGCATGCACTGCGAAGCTTCCAAAACAGACCTTTGACAACAGCAAGTACAGCATCTTTTTTAATGACTTATCCTGTTCCTGATAAATACCTCAAAATCCTCAGCAGCAGTGTAAATGCAGTTAGTTTAATTTATGATCAGTTATCTCTCAATTATTTTCAAAAGCTCACATAATAGTCCCGATCACTGCAAAGCTCTTCTAGCATTAATTTCACTGTCAATACAAGCTTTGTCAGCAGCTACCATGTTGAATGTCAGTATTCCTTTCAAATTTTTAACATTTTAAAGCTGTCCTATTTATATTTGCTTGATTCAAAGCTAATAAAAAAGATTTCACCTTCATAATGTAAGCTCTGCTTCAAAGGTGTGGATATATCATTTATGGTTCACAGAGTTCTGGTAAAATCTGTAAATAATCCACAAAGCAAACATTATCACTAATTGTTACTTTTCTTCAGACTTCGTTCCATTCAGATATGAAATTCTAGCCTGAACTGCATTACAATTATTGCTGCTTATTTGACTAATGTAACTGGGGGAAATAGATTCAGAGCTCAGCCATGTGATACATGGAGAGCAACTGTAATGATACCTAGAGTTATTCCACTGAAATATGTGTCAGTGGGATCAGAATCTACTTGCACTACATCTAGCAGTCCTTGTCCTTGTTATTGTTGTGGTTTGCCAGAGGTCCTGACTGTAAGATGCAGCTGGCTGGGCTAAACACAATAGCTGGCTAGAAGTTGTGCAAACATAAACTAACAGCAGTGACTTTCAAAATGCTGTCAAGAACCAGTATTTCAGCCACAATGACATTCAATGCTGCTTAGTTAAAAATTTTATTAAATGCATTTCATAAGCACTGCAGCCTGCATGTAATAATAGAGGCAGACTGACATAATAATCAATTATTCATGGACAGTCAATGGCATTGTAAAAGAGCAGATTCCTCTTCTGAAAGACTGAAACTGCTTTTGAGAATATCAGTTGAATAGCAACTGCACTTTAAGACCAAAGTCTTTCAGTGAATCAAAAATACAAAACCTTGTAATGATATCTGTATCTATGCAATGTAAGTCCATGCCTATAGGCACAAGCCAGCAAGTATGTACAATGTAAAGGGTATAAAGTGCCTAGCTTGGAGAAAGAAGAGTAATATATGGATGCCTTATGGTATTGGGGTGTCAATAAGTCCCAGAACTCTCACAATCAGGACTCACACAACCAGAGATGCTGACATTTACATGACAAGGAAATTAAAAAATATTTTAAAACCCCCACAAACACCACCTTATGCTAAGTAATTAGATATCAGTATTAAAATAGGCTATTAACGACAGCAAAGTGAACGTAACAGTTATGTAGGGTCACTGTTTAAAGAGGAATAAGTACTCAGCAAGACTCTAAAAACTTACATACATAAGTTAGTGCAGACAAATAGTATGTCTAGGCAACACCATGCCCACAAGACATACACACAACTTTATTACTGCCAAGGGTCCTAGTAATTCCACTGTGCAACACGCCACAAAAGCACTCACAGTCAAAGCAAGAAAATAGACTGCTTAGCGTTCCTCATGTTCAGGCGAAACTTTGATAAAAAGATGCCATGGCACTTCATGGTGGAAATAGAAAAAAATAATAAAAGGTTCAAAATACATTACTATTCCAAAACCAGTTCTGTCACCATTTGACATAGCACAAAGTGTTGTATTTGTAACTTTCTCCCTGTATTTACCCATAACAAGAGCTGGATAGCAATAGATAATTATCTAGGGTGCTAACGTGCAGCAATGCTTGTCTGAGCAAAGGCCTGGCAGACTTGTTCGATACTGGAAGAGAGCTTCCTAGTAGACTTCGGCATCTCTGAACTCGCAGATCTAAGGTAGAGGGTGGGGCAACCTCAGCCATCTCATTGAAAATGCTAGCAGAGAATTTGCCATCCCCTGTAACTTGTTCTGCGGACAGCAAATATTTTTGCTTTCTGTACAGTAGTCCACTTGGGAGAAAAAGTAATGTCTGTTACCCTAGGATAAAAATCTACTTCAAGTTACTTTGCTTTTATCAATCTCTTTACCACTTGAAGGGAGGGGGAAAAAAAAGCTTCTTTTATTTTTCCCTATTGCTTTCTAACAAGTAATGAAAGATCAATTTTTTCTCTCATATGATTTTATTTTTTCATGCATTGTGAAGTAGACCCCTTTTTAATATCTCATAGGTTGCTTCCAACTTCCCCAACCTTCTTATCTGACACTGAAAAAGACATTGCTATTAAATGCTTCTAGGTCAAACCCAAATTGAAGTTTCCTGTTTGACAGCTAAGAACAACTTATCCTTCACTGTCAGTAGGTAAACACAATATTGCTTTTCAAAGAAAGTCATAGCAGGATAGGAAACAAAGTAGATAGTAAAGAAAAAAAATAATCCATCAAAACAGTGGCAATGTTTTCCAAAACAAAACCAAATCCCTCCAGCTCCTTTATAGTACTCACTCATGTAATTTTTCAGTTGCAAAGGGAGCTCATTTTCTTAGTGAGGCTTGATTCATTAAAAACAGAATACAAAGGTAATTTTTTTCCACTTCAGTATAGGCATTGTTAAGAAGCTGTGCTACTGCAGTTGTCTTACTGTGAGGCCAGCATGCTACCATAAAAACCAAAGAAGGATCACAGGATCTTTAGCACTCATTTAGTATACGTTTCATTTGTTTTCTTACCGCTCATGAAAGTGTCCCTGTTTTTATGGCAAAACTGGGAGGTGCCTAAAACAAGTGAGAAAGACAGCACCATGCTCAAAGGCACAGAAACTTCACCTTGTCTCAGCAGTCAGTCTTTGTTTTCACGTTTAAGCTATGCCCACAAACCAGAAATACACTGAATAATCTACTGCAACCTTGGAAAGAACCCACTGCAGATGTTTCAAAAACTTGCATGGGAATGTCTAAAACAACTGTAAAAACTACCCATTTAACTACTACTGAAATTAAAGTCATTACCTGTATATATATATATACATACACAAAATTATCTACAGGTAATTTTATATTGGCCTAAAGATTGGACAAGGGACAGAGAGTCGTCCTTTTACCAGAGGCACTGGGAGAAATATTGCATTTGCTTTTCTCACTGCATCAACCTGAACATTTGCTGTATCTGAAAACCTTGTTGTCTTTTGATCTTCCCAGCTGACAAATTGTTTAAACAGTTACAGAACCTATAGGGCGGCATATTTAGGAAGTGATTTCCTTCCTCTCCTTCCAGAACAGCTGCACAAGCCTGATGCATTCAATCTATTAGACAGCTGGCCCAAAGGCACAGGGTCTACACATTACCTGACAAGTTGGAAACTTTCATTGGGGAGCAAACATCAAGCCTTTGTCCTGCATAAATGAAGGTGGAAGATCCATCTAGAGGATAGAGCCATTGAATTCACGTTGCTCAACATTCCCTTGGCAGCTGATATTTCTGCTGCAATTTACATCAGCTTTACAGGGCTTTGTTCACCTACTCTTCACCTGTAAGCATCAAGTATGACAGTATTTGCTTCATGCATGCAGAAAAAGAAGAAATGGTCCAAGAGGGAGGATTAGGATGAGAGAGTTTCAGGCACAATAAATCAAGCAAACAGACTTGATCTCCATCTATAGAACAAACTCCTCTTATGAAAGTACACTCAGAGTACACTCAGAGAAATGTCTAATGTTAATTTGAACTGTGAGTTTGAAATCAGTGTCACTGAGATTGTGCTATAGTTTGTGAAATTGTATTGTGTTTGGTGATGTGAACTGTTTGCTTCACCGGACTAGCACGAGTTCATTTAAAAGTCACCAGCTGTTCTTCTGAAGATCTTTAAATTTCTGGTTCTGCAAGATGGATTCAGCCAAAGCTATAGGAAATAATACCCCTTCCTTTTCCACACATACTGCTTCATCCTGAGCAAGGATACAATCCCAGAGAAGCAATGCCTACGAACTTAGTAAATATAATATGTACAGCCAAACCCTTTAATTTCTACCTGGTAGCAATGCTAATGGAAACCACCTTCAGAAATCTTGTAAAACAACTCAACCAGTCATTAATGCAAGAGCACTGACTTCATTATGAATGTCAACTGGTTCAGCCTGAAACTTGAGAAGCAGTACAGAAAAATTTCAGCATAATCTTCCATTGTTAATTAATTGCTAATTAGAATGATAAATGCTAGAACTACTTTGTCTACTCCAAGAGAGGTAGCTGTGCCCTTTTACGTCTTACACGTACCTTTCAGTGAAACAAACTATGTAACATAACCCCAGCTGCTCCATATTTTGACAGAAATCAGACCTTGCCCCAGTAATCCTGATGTTCTTTTCTCTGGCAAAATGTCAATTAAAATATTTTCTTTTTTTGGATACTTTTAGATAGTAGCTTAAGCCCCTTATAAAGCAACTGCCAAATTGCTCTGATTACTTAGATGGGAGAACTATAAGGCAAATTAGGAGAACTAAATTCAGTATCTAAACCAGGTCAAATTCTACCCATCTTTATACCTTTAAGACATTCTTCTGTACTACATCTACTTTAATTAAAGCTGTTAAAAGGTGAACGAGCCATGAAACCTTTCAGGAACACACAAATTACTGGAGGTAATAAAACTTGATCAATATCCACAACAGAGATTCATTAAATACACATGTGATCCCATTCTAGCTTGGAAAACATCTGCTTCAATCAGTCATAAACCAGCGACGGAACATGTCACTCATTAATAAGTACAAAAAAGAGTAAATTTGAACTCCTGTCCTTCTTTCTGAACTCTTTTCTTCCCATGTTTGGCATACTAGTCTTGCAGTTCGCACAAAAAGGTCCCTACTGATTTTCGAATTCTTGGTCCTTCTGGGTAGTATCACCACCTGTAATAAAATAGGTCTGGGATAAAGAGACTTTTATAATCACTGGAAATTAAACCTATAGTTGCTCTTTTAGAAAAAACATTGATGGACATTATCCAATATAGCACTACTGCTACAGGGCTGTGGCCAAAGAGCAAGCCACTCCACTCTGTCTCTGCTCAGTACTCTGAGCTATGCTTGTAGACCATACAGTGAGCAGGTGATGTACCTGTGTTACAGTCAGCCTCAATCTAATGTAGGGTCTGTTAGATCCAGAGGATCTGCGCATGATTACTCCCTGTTCATAATTTCTAGACAGTGCATACAGAATCATAGAATCATAGAAGAGTTAGGGTTGGAAAGTACCTTAAGATCATCTAGTTCCAACCCCCCTGCCATGGGCAGGGACACCTCACACTAAACCATGCCACCCAACGTTCTGTCCAGCCCAGCCTTGAACACCGCCAGCGATGGAGCATTCACAACTTCCCTGGGCAACCCATTCCAGTGCCTCAAGCACCCTTACAGGAAAGAATTTCTTCCTCATATCCAATCTAAACTACCCCTCTTTAAGTGTGAACCCGTTACCCCTGGTCCTATCACTACAGTCCCTCATGAAGAGTCCCTCCCCAGCATCCCTATAGGACCCCTTCAGGCACAGGAAGGCTGCTATGAGGTCTCCACACAGCCTTCCCTTCTCCAGGCTGAACAGCCCCAACTCTCTCAGCCTGGTTTCATACAGAAGGTGCTCCAGTCCCCTGATCATCCTCATGGCCCTCCTCGGGACTTGTTCCAATAGTTCCATGTCCTTTTTATGTTGAGGACACCAGAACTGCACACAATACTCCAAGTGAGGTCTCAAGAGAGGAAGAGTAATGGGGCAGGATCATCTCCCTCCACCTGATGGTCACGCTCCTTTGGATGCAGCCCAAGATACTGTTGGCTTTCTGGGCTGCAAGCGCACACTGCCGGCTCATGTTCATTTTCTCATTGACCAACACCCCCAAGTCCTTCTCCTGCAGGGCTGCTCTCAATCTCTTGTCTGCCCTACCTGGAGCTGTGCCTGGGATTGCTCCCACCCAGGTGGAGGACCTTGCACTCAGCATGGTTAAACTTCATCAGGTTGGCATTAGCCCACTTCACAAGCATGTCAAGGTCCCTCTGGATGGCATTCCTTCCCTCCAACATATCAACTGAACCACACAGCTTGGTGTCATCGGCAAACTTGCTGAGGGCGCACTCAGTCCCACTGTCCATGTCACCGAAAGAGATGTTGAACAAGACCGGTCCCAACACCGATCCTTGAGGGACACCACTTGTTACTGGTCTCCAGCTGGAAATTGAGCCATTGAGCACAACTCTTGGTGTGAGGCCGTCCAGCCAGTTCTTCATCCACCGAGTGGTCCACCTATCAAATTGATGTCTCTCCAACTTAGAGACAAGGATGTCATGTGAGACAGTGTCAAATGCTTTGCACAAGTCCAGGTAGGTGACATCAACTGCTCTACCCCTGTCCATCAGTTCCGTAACCCCATCATAGAAGGTCACCAGATTGGTCAGGCAGGATTTCCCCTTAGTGAAGCCATGCTGGCTGTCACCAGCCACCTTGTTGTTTCTCATGTGCCTCAGCATGCCTTCCAGGAGAATCTGCTCCAAGATTTTGCCAGGCACAGAGGTGAGACTGACTGGGCTGTAGTTCCCTGTCTCATCCATTTTCCCCTCCTTGAAAATGGGGTTATATTTCCCGTTTTCCAGTTATCGGGAACTTCACCTGACTGCCATGATTTTTCCAATATGATGGACAGTGGCTTAGCAACTTCATTTGCCAGCTCCTTCAGGACCCGCGCATGGATTTCATCAGGTCCCATGGACTTGTGTACGTTCAGGTTCCTAAGATGGTCTTGAACCAGATCCTCTCCTACAGTGGGCCCAGGGTCTTCATTCTCATTGTTCCTGTGTCTGCCTTCCAAGACTTGGGTGGTGTGGTTAGAGCATTTGCTGGGGAAGACTGAGGCAAAGAAGTCATTAAGAACCTCAGCCTTCTCCGAATCCAGGGTAGCCAGTTCTCCCAATAGCTTCTGGAGGGGGCCCACGTTGTCCCTAGTCTGTCTTTTATTTGCAATGTATCTATGGAATCCCTTCCTGTTGTCTTTAACATCCCTAGCCAAGTTTAATTCTAAGTGGGCCTTAGCTTTCCTAACCTGGTCCCTAGATTCCCAGACAACATCCCTATAATCTTCCCAGGCTGCCTGTCCTTGCTTCCACCTTTTATAAGCCTCTCTTTTCCTTCAAATTTTCCTCAGCAGCTCCTTACCTATCCAAGGAGGTCTCCTGGCCCTCCTGCTGCACTTCCTTCTAGTAGGGATGTATCACTCCTGAGCTTGCAGCAGGTGATCCTTCAATATCAACCAACAGTCTTGGGCCCCCCTGCCCTCTAGGGCTGTATCCCATGGAACCTTACTGAGCAGGTTCCTGAAGAGCCCAAATTCTGCTCTCTTGAAGTCCAGGGCAGTGAGCTTGCTGCATGCTCTTCTCACTGTCCTGAGGATCTCTAATTCAACCATCTCATCATCACTGCTATCAAGGACTGTCCTGGAGCGTCACATTTCCAGCCATTCCTTCCCTGTTGGTGAGCACGAGGTCAAGCATGGCACCTCTCCTTGTTGGCTCCTCTATTACTTGCAGAAGGAAGTTGTCTTCCACACAACCGAGGAACTTTCTGGATTGCTTGTGCCGGGCCGTACCATCCCTCCAACAGATATCAGGGTGTTTGAAGTGCCCCATGAGAACAAGGGCCTGCGAGTGTGAGGCTGTTCCTATCTGTATATAGAGCGCTTCATCCACCGAGTCGTCTTGGTCAGGCAGTCATCTTGCACAGGGTTTTCCACTTGACCTGGCTGCCAGCCTCTATCCCAGTTTCAAGCACCTCTCCTCTATACTGTAAATGCTAGCTTGCCACCCATTCCCTTCCACTAGCCAGAAATGTTAACAGAACCCAACCATGTCTAATTATCTTCATCCTAATATACACCACAACAGTTGATAGGTATCCAGCCACTGAATTGCTTGCGTAATTCTCACCCTTTTCAGTCCATCACTGGACATGCATCTGCAGCTCTCAAGAGTGCTGTTAGCATGCCAGATTCAAAGATTATCTACACCATGCATGAGCAACATGAGCAGTTCAAATAGATACATGTCAGTGAGAGGATGAGCTGTGCTCAGCAATAAGCTAGTAGAAAACAGAAAGAGCCTGTTTTCAAATGTTCACCTACTCAGAGGGTGGGAATCAATCCAGAGTTGGAAATCTAACAGGTAGCTAATGCAGCTTGGTATGCTAGCACAAGCAAACCTCTCCTTCGACATCAGGAGAGACTCTTGCATCAGAGGTCTTGGGAATACTTTTTCAGTTCTAGAGGGTCCTCTTCCAGAATGAGTCCAGTGTGTTATAACAAATAATAGCTAGCAACAGTCTATTCTAAAGCATGCTTTATTCTTGACAGGCTGCAACAGAAGAGTTTTCATCTGACTCTTTTGATAGACCTCAGACATATTCATTAGGGATTTTAACTACTTTCTACCTCCTGCACTCACACAGTATGGAGTTAATTCTACCTAGAACTGCAATGCAGGTTGAAAAACAACAGTCATTCAGGAAACAAAAAAAACCCCCAAACCTGCAAGGCTTATGAGAGTGTTCAGTAAAGTTTTCTCTAAGAGAAAACAAGTTTTCAATCGCTTAAATGAAAGAAGGTACAATAAATACTTCTATCCAAGCAACTTTGTTTACTAAAGTTGCTTTATTTCAGCATTTGAATATGCAGGTTACAGTAATCCCTCAATATTTTAGTGGTTTTCAGGGTTTTTTGTTTTGTTTTGTTTTCCCTATTTGTCTCACCACCATCAATGCTTTTATGATGTATTTCCATGATGTTAGTAGCTCCATTATTTTCTTGCCAAGAACACGTTAATTCACTCATTACAATAACATTTGTCAAAGCCGAACCACTGCTCTTCACATGGAACCATAACTAAATATGTGGAATGTAAATAGGCATTTTCTCACAAAGCAGTTGAGCCTAGGATAGGGTAACCCACTGAGCTCATGGAAAGCTCATTAGCTTCCTTTCAGTCTGGAAACTGGAAAATTTATGTAAGCATGTCTGAAGTCACAGAGGAAATAGGATGGGTTCTCCTCTTTTTGACTAGACTTTGGTCAGGAAACATATATATACACATGTGTATGCATATATTAATTCATGTATGTATAAAATACATGACACTGATGTACAACTGACAACTTGTCTGCAACAAGAAGACAGATTGCCTGCAAAAAGAAGATAATGTCCAATGCAATGTAAAATAAAATTAAATTAAAAAAATAATACCCTATCATGCAAATCAGAACCAATAAGCACAGATTTCTCAATGTGACTGTGCAGTGTCTAGTGTTCAACACAGACTGATCTTCTTTGGTTGATTTTTGTTCAGTCAGAGCACAGACATAGCCTGGCTCCCTGGGCTTATGACAATCACTATAGATCAATAGCTTTAGAAATATACCTCCCTGCCAAGTTTGACTGAAGTAGATTTAAAAGCTATTGTGAAGAGGTCTCTCATACGCATCCAGAGAATGAGCATGAGTCCTTTTTCTTTAGGAAATTAGGGTTGGTGGGTTTTTTTTGGTTTGTCTTGTTTGTTTGGATATTTCTTTTTTTTTTTTGGGGGGGGGGGTTGAGGAGGGAGAAAAGAAAAAAAATTGAAGGAAAGAAAAAAAAATAAACCAAGAGAAAGGATAAGGGATAGAAGAATGTTAGGATGACACAATACAGAGGACTCCTGTGTCTCTGAATCCCAACCGTGTATTCTTTCTATGTTCACAGGGAATGACACCACTTTATGAGTGCTTGGTTCTCCCTCAATGAAAAAATTACACTTCCACACTCAGAAGGATATTGGGATGATAAACTCCCATTAAGGGCCATAAACTGTTCAGACACTATAGGTATAAAACCATATACAATGACTAGACAGTCAGGAAGCGGCTACACTGCTGCGAGTCAGAAACAAGTGAAACAGATGCCTACGCTAATTGTTTTCAGAAGCCACAAGTTTTTCCTTTCTGAAGGGATTGAAATTTGCCCAATGCTTGAGGATGCTCTTTCCCTTGAACTTACCAATTCTGCACAGCACTGCTTATCGTCTCTGCTTCTAACAGTCATTTCATCATCTAATTGGCAGTATTAAGATTGCTTTTTCCCTTTCTACACAAAGCTCCTCAGTGAATATTTTACTAGATAAAGCTTACATAACAGGTAAAAAAAAAAAGGTAATTTTTGCTTATGTTCCATTTCTTTCATTGTCTGTCATTTAACAGAGGTGAAACTTATATTAATCTCAGATTCACTTTTTATTTCCTGCTGCTCCTGAAGGAAGAAAAAACATCCTCGATTTTTAATTGCTTAATAAGATTTTTTTGTTTGTTTTTAATATTCATACAATGTTTTCATCACTGAGAAAACTGTCACCATCTTTTCTGACTGTGTAACTGTAATGTCAAATTCAGTGCAAGAGTAAATAAGGGATAGCATAGTTCATGGAATACTTTGAAAAAGCCTAATACCATAGTATAAGGTTATTATCAGATCTCTATAGTCAGTGTCCAAATGGACAACAGCTATATTAATATTTTTTAAGAAGTAGCTCATAGCATTGATTTCAGGGAAGTTATTTGTCAGAACATTACCACTGTAAAAGGTCATAGTATTAGCTGGACCAGAGTTGTGTCTCATAAGAGCCCTCAGAAAATATTAAAGCTTTTTTTCAACATAAGCAACAGGTGATTCTAAAATATGTTTTTGTATAACTACGCAACCAGTTAAAGCCAGTTAGTGAATGCATGTGCAAAGGAGGGAAATTTGTCCAAACTGGTTAACACACAACTTATTTTATCACTAATAATAGAGACCGAACCTAGAGCCTCAGAAACAACTCAGCTTGGAAAAACTGTATGCATTTAAATTTTAATTTTATTCACCTTATAAACTCTTCAATGTTCAGTTGTTTGTTATGCCTATCTCCTGCTATTTTCTTTCTGTTTCAGAGTGGAAACCGTTTCATGTTTTGAAAGCAGGGTATTCACTCACACTTTTACACCTAAGGAAAGCAGCATACCCTCTGTTCAGGCAAGGAATGAGTTTTATGAGAGTTTGAACTACTAATACTAATTATAGCTGCACTGTCATAGAAGTCATTAAAAAGCCACTTTGCGAAAGCCACAGAAAGAAAAATTAGAAATAGAAGTCCACCCCTGTGTCATTAAAAATTACTGTAAAAAACATTATTATGAGAAATTAGTACTGTGTCTTGATAAACAGCATTACCGAAGAACTGAAGCAGGTAATGTGAGCATTCTGCAGTTATGGTGCCACAATCCTAAGGGCTGGATCTGTGCACTGTTGGCTTACTCAGCAGAAGCATGTTCCAAACCAGGCACAGACACACTTCAGCACTGTGCTGAAATTCACCAAGGCACACTGTACACTGTAAATGTGTTTATGCTGGCTGCAGAAGAACAGATGATATGCAATGAGGCATGAAGCCTGCTGGAACAAAGCTCCTGTCAATGTTTTGTGAGCTTATCGAAGTGAGTTTAGAAAACATGTCATGTGGTTGCAGTGAGCTTGATCTGGCAGACGTCTGAAAGCTACATTTCTTATACCACAGTTTCATTGAGGATTTCTGGCACAGCTTCCTTCCATTTTAATTCTAACCAAAACTTTGACACAATTACTATAAAGAATTACTTACTTCACCTGCTTCACTCAGCACAAAAGCCCAGTTTCCAGTAGTTCTGATGTGTCATAACAGTAAACTCAAAAAGCTTACTTCTGATATCACTTATGCTAATGTAACCCTAGGGAATGACTCCTTCCATGCATCATGATCAATTCTAAGACTACCTCACACGCACTTTGATTCACATCACAATGGAATCTCAGAGTTAATGAATGTATTTCTCCTGGATGAAGCTAAACTTTGGATTTCATATCCAAAGAAGAGCAATGAAGCTGAAGAAGGGTCTGGAGGACAAGTCTTAAGTGGAGTAGCTGGGGGAACTGGAGTTATTTAATCAGGAGAAGAGAAGGCTCAGAGGGAACCTTATCGCTCTCTACAACTGCCTGACAAGAGGCTGCAGCAAACCAAAAAACACCCCCCAAAAAAACATAACAGAAATTGTCTGACAGTCCTGGAATCTGGTTGGTTTTTTTTGTTTGTTTGTTTTTTTCCCCTGTATGTCTTTTTTTCAGAGGGCTAGAACCTAGGCATTAAATATTATTATAACACAGGATACTAAATTCTGCTTCTGATTGCACTATACTAAAACCATATTGCAAGTTAATTATTTGTAACTCGATCAAATGGGCTAAGAACTGTACAAGGCCTATATTTCATTATTATTTGGTCAAACTTTATCTCCCAAAACATAAGCATAATGAGAAAACTTGGTGTCCAGCAAAATGTAGACGACATGATCAAGGACTGACTCACCTGGATCACATTATTACTGGGTTTAGTTGGAGAGGACTAGATTATGTCAGATACGAAATCCCTCCACAATGAACTGTTAGGAAGATGGAAATAGTAAACATTTTATAGATGAGCCCGAGTAACATGCCCTAATTCTGAAATTAGCTCCAACTGTGAAGTTAGCCCTGATTCAGACAGGTCCTGAAGGGAGAGCGGCTTCAACCAGATGGCTTCCAGAGGCCCCTTCTATCTTGAATTATTCTGCAACTCCACAGTTTACAATACGTGTTACTAGAAATGCAATATTGCTTGCTAAGGAGCACACAGTGCCAATGAGGCCTTCTCTTGTCTCAGGGCTCAGTGTTTTCTTCAAATAGCATTTCACATGCTAGAGGAAAGAATTCTGGTGGCCAAAAAATGAAAGCAAATGAGTTTTTACATGGACGTATAAAGTTGATCGCAGAGCTTGAGCCTTTAATTTAAAAAAGCTTATATCACAGGTGAGCCCAAGCTATTTACCACCCATACAGCCTTGCAATTACATGAAATCAATGAGGACTCTAGAAGAAGCAAGTTCTGTTCCCAGCCTTCTCCTATGCTGTGTCACCTTAGGCAAACTACTAAAAAACCTCATTGATACTTCCATACACAAGACATTTTTTTCACCACAAATAAGTCAGTGAGCAGTTAAGAGCAAGTAAAATTTTACTTGCTTTGATTTGAATTACATGTATATCTAGAAGTTTGAAAAATCAGAGTTGATTCTCCTTGAGCTTTTTTAATCCTGTTAGAAAACAGGAAATGCAATAGGGCATTGCCACAGAAACTACTGGAAGAAAATTCTTTGTCTTCTGTTTTATGAGTGTCAGACTAGATTATCATAATAGTCTGTTTTGGCCTTAATCTGTACTTCACTTTCTTACACAGCTTTTGTGATGATAAATTCGCTTGGGTATTATTGATGATAGGAGCAATTTAAGTAGATAATAGATAGAGAATGTTTCTTTCAAACAAATGGATTGGTAATTAAAGATATAAATAGCATAATCAGGTCTCCAGATTCATTATTAATTATCTGCATACACAGGTAAATACAAGGTTATACATACAATCATTTGATTTTTAAAAAAGAAATTGACAGTTTTGAAACACTAACATTTTAATCAGGAACATGTGCATTAGCTAATTCTCCTAAGACTCTAGCGAAATAGGGAAAATAATATTAATATTCCTTATTTAGCTGAAGGAAAATTGAGAGACTGCGGTAAGCAGTGATTTTTTCCAAGACCATGTATCAAATTAACAGAAGAACTTAGCTCCTGGTTCTGTGCTCATTCCCTCACTTCAAGTTGCCTTTAACTTAATTAGTTTCTTATGACTAACCATTAATAATTCCGTATTATGCAATCACCCCCAGGTAAAAGAGAAGTTTATTCTTAATAAATGTCAGAGAACCTAAACAATTTTTGAATACCACAAAATGTATAATAATCAGATTAATTAAAGTGGACTCTGTTCAATTATGGCCATAACCCAATATACCCAGCCAGTCAGTCTCTCATAGGCTCTCATTTCCAGACAATATTACATTTCAAATATATCAGAAATCTTTCCCTGCATTTAAAGTAGTTATTTTTCTTCTCCACAAACTGTGTAAAAATCCAAAATAGCCCTTTCTAATGCTTAGGAAGCTAAGAAAATTAATAATAAAGAATAAAGTCTGTGTGATCAGATATGTTAGTAAAACAAAGTAATAACTTTCAGTGAACAGCTAAAAAACTGTCACTTGTCAGTGAAATAGAGGTGATTCAACTTCATTAGACCTGATCTGATCACCCCAGGCAGCATGTAATCAATTAGTCTCATTTAGCAAAGTACATAAGTGCATACTTAGTGTAAGTTTGATGTCGCTTTTGGTGGTCATTAGGTCATAAGGACATACCTGAGTAACCGGATCTCTTCTACTACACCATGGTTCAAACCAACCAGTGAAGTAAACACAATGTGATGAGGTACATGGGCTCTATCTGCCTTCCTATAAACAGGAGTTTCTTACTAGGTAGGCTCACAGAGGAATATATATGGCAAACAGCTTAATGGAAGGTGACGAATGCACCTATCCACATTCTCATAAAAGATGACGTGAAGGCACTGGCACAGGCTGCCAAAAGAAGTGGTAAATGCTCCATCCCTGGCAGTGTTCAGGGCCAGGTTGGACAGAGCTTTAGGCAACATGGTCTAGTGTGAGGCGTCCCTGCCCATGGCAGGGGGGGTTGGAGTTGGATGATTTTTAGGTCCTTTCCAACCCAACCCATTCTGTTATTCTATGAACAATATAAAGGGCAGCTGCAAACATAAGTTTCAAAAACGTCAGAATTCCACATTCATTTATTTTCACACAACCATCACTCTGTTTCTTTGATGGTAGGGCAAATAGGTTTCCCTGCTCTCTCTCAGGATTGGAATCGGCTTGTTATTCTAAAATCTGTAAGAAATCAAAGAGGGGAAAGAATGGAAACCTTAGAAAGTTAAGAAATCCTTACAAACACCACATTATGCTGGGTAACTTCAGAGGTTTCACTCCTTTGGGGTTTTGAAAATCACACAATGAAATGCCAGGTTTTGCTTTAGCACAGTGAACTCCACCAGCTCTTAAATCTTCCTGGCTGGCTCCGTGGCCAAAGCCCCCTTCTCCTAGGCAATCTGTGGGTGGAAAAACCCTGCAGCATCAACTTTATAGTGCCAGGCCATGCCCCTGCTTCCTGATGCCTTGTGTTCTGACATGCCTCTTTCCCTAGCTTCCTCTGAAGTGGAAGAAGAAGCAGGAATGACTGCATACGGAAGTGATCAGATCTGAAATTCCAGAGCAACCTGGAAAAATTCTGTAGCTTCTTTAGGATTGCCCTTTTAGGAAAGGAAGAGGACCAGGGTCACATTTCACTCGTCCTGGCTCCAGATGATTCTCTCTGCCTTGAGTGATCTTGCCTGTAACTTATGAAGCAGCACTGATGGACTGCTAGATCAGCCTGTAAATTAAATTCCAATTAACTGTACTATCTCCTTGATAGTTAGCACTAGCCCCCTCCTTCCTTACTCCTGTTCCTAGTGCCTGTGTTTACTGAGACTTGAGGCACTAGTTCCAGACAGAAAACCAAAATAAGTCTTCGGCTTTTTCTTAATTTGCTTTTTCTTGAGCCTGGTCTCAGCCTCAGTAGTTGTTCCAGCCTCAGCACTTCACCTTTGACCAACAGGGCCTGAGCTTTAGCAGTCCCTTCAAAGCTGAGGTCACGTTTGTACTATGGATAAATAAGCTGAGTGTTTCAGTCTAATGGCACTGCTGCTGTTGTACCCTCCACAGAACTCCAAGGCAAGTTCTTCTGAAAGGACCCAAAAACCATTACACAGATTGCACATTAGGTGTGTTGTCAGTAGTACATATCTTAACACTTCAGCAGCACCCACAAATCCAGTGCCAACCATACATTCTCAAAAATCTATCATGCAAAGAATACAAAGGAAACACAGAGTAGAGAAGTTCTAGTAGAACTGAAAAACTCCCTGATTTTTAGGCAGTTATTATGTGAAAAATCTGTGATCCTAATTTCTGTTTACTCTGTCTTCTTCTGATACACAGATTACCTCTTGATTCCTAAGGCTTCTGTACAGAGTCTCTGCAGGGTTACAGCCTTTAAAAAGATGTATTTTTGAGTTAGCACAGAGGAAAAAAAAACCCCATTATTTTATAGAAATCGTGCTTCCTAAACAAAGTCAGTAAATCAAAATAAGTTAGATCACTAAAGGGAGTAAGAAAATGGGTATAAGGCACATAGGTACCTGACAGTAGAAATTATATGCTCTTGTGAGAAAGGGATTCCCGTGGCTTTTGACCAAGTCTCTGTAAACATGAATCTTTTCACCAGAAATGTCAACCCAGTAACCTGGGAGTCTTGTGGAAGCAGTGACTCAGGAGTAACTCTACCTAACATGAAATATCTATGAAATAAAGTATAATTCTGTATTATAAACATTAGATTGGACATCAAGCACCTTGGTATCATCTGTGACTAAGTAAGAACGTTCTTCAAAGACCATTACCATAACCGGAATGAATAGATCAGACACAGTCCTACTCCTTCCACATTTAACCGCCAAAAAATATCTAAGCACTAACAGGAACTGAAAAAGGTTTTCTTTGAAAATGGTCAGTGTAGAAAATATAGCCCAGATTGTAGGTAACGTAGATCAAGAATAATGATATCACATTCCAGGAATAGAAACAGGTTGCTCCAGGCTGAGATAATGGAACCAATTTAGGGCACAAATTAAGGTAAATCTAAATTGTGTCTATGTGAGAGAACTATAAATTCAGGCAGGAAGGGAAAGAAGCAGGTACATGACTGAGGGTTTTCAGTAAGTAGAGCTCTTCGAATAATTGTTGAACCTGAGTTTTTAATCTATAATTGAGGTGATTATTTAATTTGAATTTTATTAGGAACCATGCACTGTAGCAACATCCTCTTTCAGTTTACAGATACCAGCTGGGTAACACAGGCGTGAAGAACTAGGATGAAACATTACACTTTGCTGGAAATTCAGCACATCTAATTAGTCACCTAAAGGACTGATTAATTAAGTTTGGGGGGAGGAGGAGGGTTGCTTCCATCATAATAAATCCTTCCTGAAAATGTACAAATATTCCAATAAAAGCAGTAGGAAGGAAACTGAGTTACAGGAGGCTACAGCTACTGTTTCTGAGATTGCAGAAATTCTTTTCTAGATGCTATGTATCACATTCAGAAACTGGAATTATAGACATAAGAGGCACTCAGTCTCCAGTTTCTCATATAAATTTTGTTAAATAACACTGTACTTTCAGTGAGATAAAATTTTAATAGAATAGCGCTAATCAATTGTCTTGAAAAAGCAGTAATGGCTTTCAGAACTTGTACTACCGCTAATGCTTTCCTCCATTAATCTAAAAAAAAAATGCCTTTGATTTTAAATAGAATGGAATACAGGAGCAATGGTGGCAGATTTAAATATGGTGTTACTGCCACAAACCAGGGGGAGGTGGCAGTGGCAGCAAACTGAGATGGGGAAAACGGGATGATGCCCAGGGCAGTGCTGGGCCCACCAGGAGCAACAGCGGCTGCTCCCCATTCCCACACTGGGCAGGAGTGCTGTGAGCAGAGTGGGCAGACAGGGCACCTCCACAGAGGCAGGACATTGCACTGGCTGAGCAGAGAGACTGGAAGTCCACATAACCCAGCACCAGGCACCGTTCTGTGACCGTCTGCACAGGCCAAGGGCACTTGTCCTGCCTGACCCTCAAGGCAGAATGGTGGCATTCATCTGAGAGCAAAGGCTGCAGCTCTAGGGGGGGGGGGGCCTCTGCACCACCTGCCCTGGTGGTGGCCAAAGCCTCCACCCAGACAGCTGCTGAAGGGAGGGACTGCAGCACAAGCCTTGGGATGCAGGAAGAGCCCAGACCTTTCTCCTGTGCAGGACAGGTAGCAGAGCTGCCTACAGAAGGGGTGCCCAGGTGGAGACCCTCCTACAGCAGGTAGTGGCTGAGTGGCAGGAGATTGTGAGGAGGATGAGTAGCATCAGGAAGGCTGAAGAGGAGTTAGACACTGGGTTTCAAGGGCAGTCTGCATGACCCACAGCCAACCTCTGAAATCTCCCCCACCAGCACACACAGAGGGGAAGTGGGCCAATAATGCAGAAGTTTGCAATGGCAAGGACCTGCACAGACTTCCCCCAAGGCCTGAAGTGCCCTTTTCAGTAGAGGCTTTCCCTGCTCCGCTGTGAGCTCCATGGTCTGCTGCCCCTCAGCTGCAGCATCATCCGCTAACAGCTGTCAATTCAGACACACCCTGGTGTAATGTTGACTCACTCTACACAAACATGCCATGTATTTGCTGCACCCATTTCCAGGCAGGTCATGTCTGGAAAGCCCACCATCAGTAGCAACCTATTTCAAAGCAAAGAATCAGTGATGCCATTTGTAGATAACTGGTACTGTACCCCACCAAGTCCAAGATGGTTGTGCATGCACATACAAAAAAAGAGCCTGTTTTGCTACTTTTTGTCTAACATAACATACTTTACCAGTTGTGGGAAAAGAACAGTTGAATACAGAAGATGACAAAATTATTTTTTTCCAACCATTTTGAGATTAACAGACCCTTAAAAATTTCTCATTGGAAGCACTGTAAATTCAAGGTCATTGACAATAAACTTGCTTTTCATAGGCTTTAGTAGTAACTCATGGATTTCTGGGCCTCTGCAAAACATATGATGAAAAAGTCCCAGTGAATTAGGAGGCCTGTTTCTTTCAAGCCACATTCTGTTTTTTTTTAATAATACTAAGCATACTATGGTTATAATGCTAATGAAATATAATGATATTATACATACAAATTCTTTATCCAATAGGTTCTAAAATAGAATACAACTACAGTCGCTTCATTCTGAAGCAACAAAATCATCATCATGATTATTTGCTTTGTAGAATTAGAATTTAAAAAGATCTCACCCTCTAATACTGCAAATGCCCTTCAAAATCCACTGTTTTCTTACAGGGTTGTCTCAAACATTGTATTTCCTCAGTTCAGAATAAACAAGGAAGACAAGCCAGGGAGCAATTTCCAAGCATCCACTGTTTCTACCTTGAACATGGTCTTTTTGCGTTGCTGTTTCCAATTTTAAGAACTGAAAAGGCATCCTCCAGAGATTGCTTTGCACCCGAGTAAAAGATGCAATTAAAAATCAGCCTTGTAAAACTTTACTGTTTCTCACAGACAGGTAGAAGAGCACATGCAGACTTACGCAACCTGAATGTGAATGAGTTCTTCCTGTATCCCATACAATTTGTCCCTGTTGATCAGAACTGCAAGTCCATGCGCTCAAGAGGTAAAACAAGGATAGTGAAGCTGATGATAAAGAAAATCAGAGCCTGAACTGGCAGGCCAATGAGATATACTTCCTAGCCAGTAAGCAATAGATTCTATCTGGACATAGACTTTCAGATTTTAAGAAATTTTCATGAAACGTATACAGATATATTTATACAATACCAGCTCCCTTCAATCTACGAAATCCAACACTTAAGCACTGTACCCAACCCTTAAAATACTTTTTTACTTAAAAGACTTAAAATGTGCTTGGCGTACGGCATTAGTAAGGAAAAAAAACCCACCACACTGACACAATGTCCAGTATTCACTACTCTGCATTTGACTACTGCTACCAACAACTGATGCCTAAGAAAAAAATAAACAAGCAAGGGAATGACAGCAATATTTCCTCAACAGCAAAGGAACTTCCCAAGACAAAGTCTGTGTCTACGCCTTTGCTCTGATAACACTTCAGGGGGCTTTCACCAAGAATTTCTTAAATTATTTCACAGCATGGTTGTGTAAATGAATTTGTAACGGGTTTATTTATTTATTTTTTAAGCTTTCAGGTTTAAAAGTTGTGTTTGATATGCTGATTCCTTGTACCATGAGCAAAAGGATAAATCAACTGTTTTCTTTTCCACACCGTTCAAGGTTAGATGCAACTCTGGGTTATTGCTCAGATATGTTTATTGTAAAGTTGGAATGAGCCAGTGAACTTCACCTCCTAATTTATGGAAGTTGTCTTAGACTCTTGATTGCTGGCCCTATTATTTTTTTCTAATTTCCCTCTTTACTTTGGAGAAAGAGGTCCAGACTAGCATGGACATTTCAATACGTGAACACACCAATGGATTTATGCAAGTATACATGCAACATCACAACTTTTTCTGCTTTGCTCACTAGTGCCCCATTTTGACCACTGGAGTTTGAGGAGATGTTTTCAAGGAGCCATTGGAGCATTGCTCCAAGGCCTGTTATTGAAACGCCAATAGCTAATTTCAGGACCATTCATCCAATATGTGTACTGTAGGCTGTTTCTAATTATGAATTATTTCTATTGCTTGAATATGAAGTTATACCTGCTATTTTACTGAAAAATCACTCTATGACTCAAAGTTTTCCTATAATTTTTGCAACAAGAGTTAACTCTTATTGCCCTTAATCTTTTGGTTTCATCAGCTAAGTTAGTAATTTGTGTTATCCACATTTAAAGTACTCATTTTAATAATTTTCTGAACCTAATGAAAAAAGAATTAAGGCTTGAAGACAACAAAGAGCTAGTGAATAAAACATTTTGATAGTAAATATGTGGGAGAACAATTTGTCTTTGACATGGAGAGCATCTGATTTCTGCTGATCAAGCTGTAGAGTTAGAAAACTACACATGTTCTTCGGACTACAGTGGTTTTGTAACTAAAACAGAAAAAATGCTAAAAATATTTTTTTTTACTTAAAGTAAATACTTAATCCTGTGTAAGCAAACATGCAGAAGGTAAAAAATATGCTATCATATGTAATGATATTCAAGTGATATTAAATCAACAGAATATTGTACCTTACTTTTATGGTAGGATCATGTGTACATACATACTTAAAAAATTAATGTAAAAATTATGTGATTTATGGATTAAAAATAATATTAAGAAGGATATCCCAGGTACAGCTCCAGGTTGGGCAGAGAAGAGATTCAGAGCAGCCCTGCAGAGAAGGACTTGGGGGTGTTGGTCAATGAGAAAATGAACATGAGCCGGCAGTGTGCGCTCGCAGTCCAGAAAGCCAACTGTATCCTGGGCTACATCAAAAGGAGCATGACCAGCAGGTCGAGGGAGGTGATCCTGACCCTCTACTCCGCTCTTGTGAGGCCTCACTTGGAGTATTGTGTGCAGTTCTGGTGTCCTCAACATAAAAAGGACATGGAACTGTTGGAACAAGTCCAGAGGAGGCCATGAGGATGATCAGGGGACTGGAGCACCTCCTGTATGAAGATAGGCTGAGCAAGTTGGGGCTGTTCAGCCTGGAGAAGAGAAGGCTGTGTGGAGACCTCATAGCAGCCTTCCAGTATCTGAAGGGGACCTATAGGGATGATGAGGAGGGACTCCTCATGAGGGACTGTAGTGATAGGACAAGGGGTAATGGGTTCAGACTTAAAGAGGGGAAGTTTAGATTGGATATGAGGAAGAAATTCTTTCCTGTAAGGGTGCTGAGGCACTGGAATGGGTTGCCCAGGGAGGTTGTGAATGCTCCATTGGTGGTGGTGTTCAAGGCTGGGTTGGACCGAGCCTTGGGTGGCATGGTTTAGTGTGAGGTGTCCCTGCCCATGGCAGGGGGGTTGGAACTAGATGATCTCAAGGTCCCTTCCAACCCTAACTATTCTTTGATTCTAAGATTAAAGAACTATATCTTTGATGCTAGTTTCCTACAAAGTACCCTGAAACTTGGCACTTTTGTTTCTGTCATGATGGGATTATACATCTGAGACAATGTGGTTGTTAGAAGTGTGACTTGATTTTAGTACTAAAGAAAGATCTCCTTCTATGCAAAAGTACTAAATAACTGTTTGTGATTATTTTAAGGGGTCTATGCACAAAAAAGGAAACAATACTTAACAGCTGAATTTTAATTTGAAATTTAAGTTCAGAAGCTACATCACTCTCACATTTTTTCCAGCTCATGTTTCCGAATGAAGTTCTAGATAGTATAAAGAAATGTAAAAGTTAAACATGCATTCCATGTATGTGTTAGTTACAATGTACAGTAAAAGCTGCTGTAAACACGAGGAGGCCGTGTGGTCTCACTTTGCAGCTCTAGGAGTACTACATAACAGAGCAGAAAAAGTAATTTATTCACACAGTAAATGCTCATCAGCTTGCAGAAGGGCCCCCATTGATTTTGCCATTTGATCTTCCACAGCTAATTCTAGAGAAAGCCCCAAATTAATCTGTCAAGTAAATGCCAGGGAAAGGATCAAGCTAAAACACTACCTGGTATTCTCAGTAAACACAGGAAGGGCACTGCCGCTCAGATCACAGTATGCAATTGCGCTGGTAAATATGAAAACTCACAATAATAATAGCTTACTACAATTGAGTTTAAAAGCCAGAAACTGGCACATTTTGGCCAAATAAAGACCTGTGGTTACATTACAGATCTGCAAACATATCTAAGCACTTCACTGTTATTTAACACTCACAACATGAGATTGGCTTACGAACACTTCTGGTGGAAAGAGGGTCTCACTGCTTCCAGTTTCCAATATCTACTGCTGGCCCACGGCTTGTACACAGCTGGGCAATTTCATTCAGTTTAGCATAGAGACTACAGCTAATTAAAAGCAACACAGTCTTTTGGAAGGCAAAGAAAGGAGGGTATTGAACCTTTCCATCACTTCAAACCAAAATGCTCAGATTCAGCCTCTGCTAGCAATTTTAGAGTAAACAAATCTACACTGACTGCAAAATGCAGACCTTAAAAATATCTGAAATATACCGAAATCACAGATATATTTAATTGTAACTTTCTTCTTTCTTAGAACAGTTCCACGGTTATTTCAAAACCTTCAAAAGGAAAAAAAAACATGCCACAAACTGCAGTATCTCCAGCCTTTGAAGTACTTGTGGGAGACAACTCCACCTAAGAGAAATGTTCCTGGCAAAGACAGTGTACATTTAACTACAGTCAGGCTGTAATACATCTCTTCAGATAGACAACTGTTGTTTTCCCTACCACTGATCATTCCCAGCTGAGGATTTTTCAAGTGATCTCCTGCAGATACTCAAGTCAGAACAAAAGACATGGATGTTAACTGGTACTGATGGCTTTTAGTCCTAGAACTGAGAGGCCTGAGTCAATTTAATTCATTTTACTAAAGCACAAGAAAAAAAGGGGGTAAAAAAAACACCCTTATTCTCTTCTTCCCCAACTTTATTAATCTCAGGTGAATACTACAAGTAATTATCCCTGACTTTCAGCACTGTCCTTGCTGAGAGAAGTCAGAGACTTTATTAAGGAAATCACATAACTGCTGTCAACCACTCCATTTTATTGAGCTTCCCTCCCATTTTTTTTTCCTCCTGGAAAACAGATTTATCTGTGCATTCAGCCTCCTCCAAATCCCCACACCAAATCCCCACAGTGCTTTGCCAACCACTGGTAACAAGGGTTCTTCAAAACTGCTGCTGTGGTCTCAACTCAAGCTAGTCAACAGGTGACCCTATGGAGTGGGGTAGAAGTACCTAATACTAATATTCAGTCATCTAGATGATATATATATAGATATAGATAAATATGGAAAAGATAGTTGCAGGATCTAGACATTATACCAGGAAAATATTGAAAATGTTTTTAATGCTGACTCACAGCTTTGCAGGATATCAGTGAACAATACTACTATGCTGCAAGTTCAAGAGAATGAAAAACTGTAAAATCCTGATAACAAAGAAACACTGATAACAAAGAAACACTGTTCTTGTCCTTTATTTTTTATTATTTTTATTACAGAAGATAACCCCAACAATAAAAAAGAAGTTTGTTTTATAAGTATGGCAAGCATTTTTGAAAAGAAGCAGCTCATTAATGTACTGACCACAATCCTAAATATTTCGAGACTCAAAAGAAATGTTGGAATCAACTAAACAATTTCCATCTTGGAAACTCTTATTTTCATACAAAAGAAGACATCGTGAAAAAAAAAAAAGGGGGGGGGGGGCTTTTTTTAGGGCCTTTTGAGACTTCACTCATAAAATGGAGAAAACATTCCTTCAGAAAATAAAAAATAAAAAAATCCAAAAGTGTTATTTTGTAAATCACAAAATAGTCAAGAATATTTTTTGTTGATTTTTCCACATTACATAATATTGAGCTAAAGTGATGCAAACATTTTTTTCAACAGTATGCAAACATTCAACAGTATGCAAAGTGGGAGGGAAAAAATACCTAACTTGAGCAAGATCTGATTTTGACTTTGCAATCATGTTTATTCTCTACAGAAAGAAAGAAATACATGTTATTCTTTATGACAAAGTAAATTTTTGTTGGGAATGAAACAACAGAGAAGAGTAGCAAATATTTAACCTGGAAATCTCTCAGAAGCTTTTTCACTTTCACAACGATCCAGTACCCTTTTCATCTGAACATCTTGCCTGTGCATTTTACTAGATAGCTCCCAGCAGAGCCAGGTAGCAGCAGGGCCTCTCTGTGTCAGCCACAATACAAAGCACAATGGAAGATGTTTTATCTGCCCCAAATTGCTTATAATCAGTGGCCCTGACACACAGCTGACTGGCGATAGCACAATCATAGCTGTGAAACAGACCCTTCTTCAGCAACATTGCCACTATTTCACAAAGAATTAAAGTAACATTTACCAATCCCATGCAGAAAGGTTTCGTTCTGAAGACAATCAAGCATTTGAAATCTGCCCAGCTACTGACTACTCAGGAAACCATGTTACCCAGGCTCCAGGCTCTACTTTCTGCTGTGCAGAATACACAGAACCAGCTTGCTCCACAGCCCACTGGAAGCTGTCTAGGCAGAGTCCTTTTAGACATAGTTATTTCTATTGGCAAAAGCAGCTGGGGCTTTTCATTCCCTGTGTGGTATTTCTGCTTCCAATTTGCAAGCAGATCATAATTTCATGAAAAGCAGTTTAGAAAGGGGAAAAAACCAAACAGGTTGGCTACTTTTTCTATCTAGAAAATTTTAAGCTTGCTACAGAAGTTGCTTGCTCAACAACTGAATTTACTGCAACACTAAATAAATGCCCTGGTTTTGTCTCCACCTTCCATTTCTATAATGGTTCAGAATTTTTGCCCACGTGCTTGCCTGTAAGGTTGGGACCTCATGGTGACCTTCAGTTTCAATGATCCATGAACTACAGTCCCGGATATACCACTGCTTAACCACAGGTTTGCCAGATTTGTCTTGTAAGCATAACTAAAAATGGATTTTAAATAAGTCTGATACAGAAGCAGTACTGTTTACATCCATACCTAGCACACACACAAGCCTTTTTCCCCTTCAGAATTAACTCATCATTAAGCCAAAAATGTAAATTCCTGCAAGGAGGAAGCAGTTCCTAAACTGATATTCTTTAGAGGAAGCTTCTGCTCTGGCGATGGTGAGTCCCTCTCAGAAGGTTTGTCTCCCATCGCTCAACCCTGCCCTTCAACAGCTGGAGATGGTGTTTGGTCAATCTCTCTTCAAGCAGTTATAAAAAGATAAAGAAAAAGCTGTACAAAACCCTGATACATGAATAACAGGCTGTTGCTTAGCACCTGCTTAATTATTACATCCAGGCTATATCATTTCTACAGTCATTTTTAACTGATCTCTAAGAGGATTTATGGGATGGATAAGCTATCTGGAAAACAGATGACGAGGTCAATGCAGCACAAGGTTCTACATTTCAGCTTCCACAATTAACACACACACTGGAAGTGCTGGAAAGGTCTCCAGTGGATTTGAGGAAAGCAGTGGATTTGTCAAGTGCTTTCCCTTTCTCCCATACGCATTTGCATGTGGAGATCATGGAAGACCAACAGCAAGTATACTGATATTGTGCAGATTAGAAAGCCACAGATGGACAGCTCTGGGAGAGGACAGTACAAACAAACATGATACAAAGAAGCACCAGGTACAGAATTTTGTATTTCTTACAGTTTCACTAGTGAGCAAAAGGTCTCCAGATTAGTTTTGCTAAAGGTACCTTGTTGAGAATGAAGGAAGCTTTACACTCTCTTCATAGTTATGTTTCAACTGACACGCTTTGATAGCAGAATTCATAGAACTTGTATTTTTTTTAAATACCTCTTAGAACATTACCCTCTGACCATTATTATTATTATTTCTATCTGTCTCTGCAAACACAAAAAGAGCCATTCAGGTGTTATGTTATTAAAGACAGTGCTGCTAGGACAAACAAGGAAAATACTACGGGATCCTATTAAATCTAAACTTCACATACAGTGCAGCTAGGACCTGGAACCAGGACACTGCTGTGACAGCTGGCACCCTCTGGGGAAGCCACTGCTCTTTTGAACTCAATCTTGGAATCAAGCCTCTAAAGTGAACTGAAAGCCTAGGGATTTGCACAGATCTACTAATACATGCATAAGCCACCCTATCTGCATCCTGAAGGATGATGCATCCTGAAGCAGAGGCAGCATTATAGAACTATTGTTAAAGAAAACAACAGGACTGAAGGGGGGCTAAGGGGGAGGAGAAGGAAGGGAAAGAAATATGAAAAGGAGAGACCCAGGGGAAGAATTAGTAGAGAAAAGTCAGTGGTTTCATTTCCACTTGGCTCCCCAGACCTTGGTAAAGCCTGAAGCTCAACTTACTATATTTAGAAATTGATGACTTCCTGCAGGTTTATTCGGTGATTTGAACTGGAAAAAAATTCTTGCTGGGGGAAGAGAAAGGGAGAGGGCAGAACACCCTTCTGCTACACTAAGACTGAAACGATATTTCAGATTCAACTAAGCCTTTACCAGAATAAAAGACACCGAATTTTGCATCTGAACTTGGAGTGATGCACATCTACATAATTTCAGCTTTAGTGGTTGGACATGAAAAAGCAGTCATTTATTTCCTTGTTTATTAGCACCTCCAGTCTCTGAAAGCTAACTTGGTTTCCCAGACACAGTTGGCAGGAAGGTTGGATTTTCAGTTTGTGTGATTATCATTATTCTCCTTCCTATGGCTTCCACCACATCTTTACATCACAAACCAACAACTGTATGTAAATTACCAATAAACTAGAAACTCAAACAGATTTTTAATTCAAAAAAAAAACCAGAATAGAGTTTCTGAAACAAAATACCCTCCATTATCTGGCTGTGCCATCTTTATGCTAGCTAAAAAAGAGAAAATTGGGGTCAAATTAAGAGCTGCTCTCAGCTACTTGATACCAATTCAAAGGTAAAGCATGGCTGGAACAGACAACTACCTATTTAGTCTATGAAAAGAATAGACATATTCTGAGGGGGAGAGGAGGAGCTACTACATGACAACATTAAATCTGAGTGGTCTGCTGGGAACCTTCACAGGGAGAGTGCTGAGCAGCAAAGGCTGTCCAAAATGAATACAAATACGTTGTCAAGCCGCTGTGACAGATCCATTATGGGTGAGCAGCTTAGCAAAATGAACTCGATCTCAACTGTCTCACAATATAAATGCCACAAACTCAGAAGGATTTGTGCTTCCAGTTCCGTTATCCCTTCCTTTGAGGACAGCAACAGAGAGCTGGCACCACAGAGAAACAGCAGGTCAAGGAAAGCCTTATCCACAACAACAACCACACTGGGAGAGACCCTCCTGTCACATGCCAAATCTGCCATGCTGTGAGACTATATGCTTTCAAACAGATACACTCTCACAGTTGTTCTCTCTCCTTGTCCAGCTGCAGAAAGGAAATTTCAAGGCAGTTACAGACAACAGACAATACATCTGTTTGCGCATGCTGATTTCTCAAGTTACACCAAAATGACATTTTTTCCTACTGTGAACTAATCAAAGAGCACAGAAAGGATAATGACCTAGTGCTGGTAACAAATTGAAACTCATTAAATTACGTTTCCCCAGAGGTTTTAGGAGTAATACATCCAAATTCAACCGATGAAGTACACATGTGACATATATGGGTAAGTGAAAGCTAGAGCTTTTAAAACATATTCCATTTTCAACCACAGAATATTAAACACAAAATTAAGTTTTATGACAACAGTTAAGGCCATGTTACAACTTTTGTTCACATGTGACAGTTCAGCAGAAAGCATTTCAGTGTATGTTTAAGTCTCATTACAGTCTCAAGAATGTGATCCTGGTGATTTGCTAAGCCATGGCACCAGTGAGCAATTCACCACCCAAACTCAAAGGATTCATCAGAATACACGACAGTAGAAAGGCAGTAAGGTGGGGACTGAGAAAAGGTGAAGTATGTTATCTGCACTCTTCAAGGAGGATTTCTCGCACACTGTTACGAATTTATTAGGAAATATAGCCATTTATAAGATTTCCTGTTATTTCTTTCCTTTAAAATAACAATCTTTGCCAATTTCTTCATATCTACTCATCCTGAGAGAACTGCTAGAGCAGACACCAAAGCTTCATCAAGGATCTCTTGCTAATTCAGCATAGTACAAGCATTGCCACATGTGCAGGTCCCAGTGCAGGGGACATTTGGAAAAGCATATCATAGCAAAGGCTCAGCCATATATGCCCTCCTAGCCAACATGAGGAGAGACTAAAGAGCAGTAGGTGCCCTCATTGTAGAAGATAAAGGCTACTCTACTTTTTTATTAAAATCCAACCCTGGCCTTGCTCCAGATTGCATGTTTGATGCCATAAAATAGAAAGAAAAGCAAGGACTGCCTCTTGGCTGATAATCAGCTAGCTTGTATGTTGTTCCACATGACCACAGAGAATGCACACAAAGGAAAAGTTTCACACACAAATGTGATCACATAAGAATCACTCCTCTTTCCCCTTTCTTTCTGCTCCCTGCCCTCCCTCTTTTTCAATGACACAGCACAAGAGTGATGCACCTTCAAGTACAACCACCACTGTTTTTCAACTCCACTTAATAAACAGACTGACAGCTGACACTGTGACTCTTAGCCTTATCCAAGGTCCTACGTTGAGTTTCCTGCCCTTGCAAGCTAGCCAATATTGCATGTCTCGTCCATGGGGCGAGGACTTCCTCAGTCACATCTGGGTTGGTCAACATTCATTCTACAAAACAAATCCTTTCTCACACTCAAATTAAATAATTTTTCACAACTTTCCATGGCTTGACATTATGTGCATGTCACAGACTGTTATTCTTATATTATATATTGTTATTGTTAGATATAGATTGTATGAGCCCTCATGTTTCTATTTTCAGCCTGTAGCACAATTTGGATTCCATTTCCTCAGGATGAGACCTTCCAAAACATTGACACTTGCTTCTGACACAGTGAGGGAAAAATTTACCCTGCAAATGTAGCCTCTTTTAAAGAAATATCTATCTACTAAATGCCTAGATACAGAGGAGATACACACACATGCACACTCACAAAGAAAACCAGTTCTGAATAGATGAGCTAATGGAATGTCCTCTACTGAGATGAATCCTTCCGTTTCTGCAAGGAAGGAAAGATCTACATATTTCTGAAGCATCGTTTTTCCATTTTCTGCTTCCCACAATCAAGCAAGAATTGATTTATCCAAGCCATAAAGGCTACACAGCAATGAAAAAATATATCCATTTGATCCAGTGTTACCAATCACACACATAGGCAACACAAATTTCTCTCATGCCTCCCACAATATGAGTGCACCTCTCATTTGAGGAATTAATGCTCAGACCACATTAAGTGCCTGCCTGTACAATTTATCACAAGGTGTTGTACACAAAGTTAAACAATGGTTCATTTTCTCTCGGAAGTGATGAGTTTCTAAACTATAAATCATAACATACTGACACTTTAGAAGCTACTCAATCCATATGTGATACCAGGCAAACTGCTCTGGTGCTAAAAATAATTACTGTATGCATTACATCCCCTGTTATTAAATTTACTGTCATTTCATCATCCCAGTGTTGGACCTGCTGCTACCAGTCTGCTTTGATAGTCTGTACCAAAATGAATGAAAAATGTAAGTTAAAAAACTGCAAACATATTTGACACCTTGCAAAGAAGTGATGAAAGTAAAAGAGGACTGAATGGAGTTAAACTCTTTCCTATGCAGTTTCATAAAAAGAAAACTCTGAAGTATCAACAAAGTTCTAGAAATCTATCATCATGTTCAGACTTGTAGAGAAAACACTGCCACTTTTTTCCTGCCTTCATTTTTAAATCCTAACCATAAAAAATGGAATGTAGACAACAACATGTATTGTAACTAGGACTCAAAATTCTACCAGGAATATGTACCTTGTCTGGGTGAGCTCAGAAGTTAGTTACCCATTGACTTGAACAATTACATCATTAAACAGTCTCCTAAGCTGGATTTCAGAGACAACAGTTATTTGTTGTTTCAATTCTTTGTTCATACTTAGAAATTTCTACTGCAAGTTTCAGTTCAACTCTGTCACATCAGCTCTACCCAATTAAATACACGTCTCCACAATGCATCTGCCCGAGTGACACAAGTAGTGCAGGACACCTCCCATAGCCTAACTGCTTATGACTGCTGCAGTCCTTCCAGTAGTCAGTTCCACAGTGGATATCCCTGTGACAAAGGATTTCTAGAGCCTCACACAAGCCTGTCAAATCCTTTCACATTTCTCTCCACTGTTCCTCTGGGATTGGAACAGCCTCACATACTCTGGGTTAAACAAAACTCTTGCTTGGTCACAACACTGTTTATTACTGTGTAAGCATAGGGACTACGTGTCAATTGCACCAGATTTTCTGAACTGACTCCCCATAAGTCCAAATATCCTTTTTCACACTAAAATATCTTACCATCTTATTTCAAGAAATATACTTTTTTTTTTTTTTTTTTTAAGAAATAAAGTATATTGAAGTTGGGGGGGAGGGGGTTATTCATTTATCTCCTGATGTATATTGTTTCTCAAATAAAAAGCTCATCAATATTAACTTAAACCTTGGTTTTCAAGCGTCATTTGGGAGAGAGGGAAAGAAGGTAAATTTTGATTTCACTTAAATGTAATTTTGCACTGTAAATGCAAAATAAATAATGCATTTGTAGTTTGCACTTACACTAGCATAATTGAGATCAATGTTTGTCATGCGGCAGTAATGTAAAAAGATGTGTCAAAATCAACTTACATATCACATCAGATATTCATAAGACACAATTCCTCTTCAATTCGAAGAAAACTTGACCCGCTGAATATGAAGCAATACATTTTCACCCACGATAGTCTTTGTCCCTCTTGAGAACAGCCTAATAAGCCACAGACTTTTGCAAGGAAGAACCAAAAGTCCTTTGTCACCACAGAGAACTTAGCACCCCAAAACTTTCTTTTCACTTCCCACTACAATTCAAATACTTAGACATAAATTAGATTTCCCAACCAGCAGCCTGTCTCGTTTTAATCTTTACACAGAATGTTCACCAAAGCTCAGCATTTGGTTCTAAGAAGTATTTCAGGCAGATTTACAAAAAACCCTGAAGGTTACTGGTTGTAAAAAATCTGTACACACAAATTCTTATAGCCCTTTGAACACATCTGCAAAGACTAGAAAGCAAAACAAGCCCTTCTTCCTTCATTTCCACTTTTCACCTTCATTGCTTTCTACATATTATTTCTCTCTCAGAGTAAAATCAAAAGAATCCAGTGGAAAAGAAGGGGACTGGAAAGAAACAGTAAGAATAGTCAGGGAGATGAGGAGGCTGTTTGCTGTCAACAGTACCACTGTATTAATTGCATTTTTATAAAATAAGCTCTCTGAAAATCGTATATGTTAAGTATTTCGTTTTCTTATATTCACACAAAATGAGATTTAGAGAAGTTTTACTGAAGTTTCTTGAGCTTTAAAGCAAGGCAAACAAGATGCTCTAGTAGCCTGCGTTCCCTAGGAAGTGAGCAGAAGTTAGAGGTGTCCAACCCCTCATTAACACACTTAAAATGTATTATTAATGCTAATATTGTTCTGGAAAGCAAAACAGACTGTCCTGGTTTAGACCCAGCCAGTAACACAACACCACGGAGCCGTTCACTCACACCCCCCTTTTTCTCCTCCTTCCCAGGGTGGGATGGGGAGGAGAACAGAAAGAATGTAAACCCCACAGCTTGAGATAAGAACAGTCCAATAACTAAAAAAAAGGTAAAATATAGTGATAATAGAACCAATAGAAGAAAATCACAATAATAACAGTAATAGGAAATAACATGAAAGGAAATGAAAGCTCAGAAAGCACAAGTGATGCGCAATACAATTGCTCACCACCTGCCAACTGATATGCAGCCTGACCCAAGCAGTAATCGGTCCTTCCAGGTAACTCTCCCCAGTTTATATACTAGGCATGATGTGCTGTGGTATGGAATACCCCTTTGGCTAGTTTGGATCAGGTGTCCTGTCTCTGCTTCCTTCCTGACTTCCTGTGCCCCTCCTCATTACCAGAGCAGGAGAGACTGGAAAGTCCTTGACCAGGGTAAGTGCGACTGAGTAACAATTACAGCATCCGTGTGTTATCAACATTGTTCTCAGACTAAAGCCAAAACACAGCACTGCACCAGCTACTAGGAAGAGAATTAACTGTATCCCAGCCAAAACCAGGACACAGGTCAAGTTTCAACTTTCTACTAGCATGACAGCAATATAACATGATTTTTTATTAACTGACTGTGAGTTTGAGATTATACAAAACACAGTCTACATATTTTGGTGTACAGAATTGTTGTATGCTATATTAACCGCCTCCGAAGTGAAGCACAAAACTTGAATTCATCATTACTGCCTTAAATTGTTTCACTGGCTCTACTTCAGCAGCACAAGACACCTGGTTTCAGGGTAAGCTAGGAAAAGATACACAAGTCAGAAACATGTAACCTACAACACCCGACACTGATTTTTCCACACAATCTACATTAACATAGGCTTTCGTATTTTTCCCTTGGTTGTGAGGGTGCAGGACACTCTACCGCATCAGAATGAGGCCAGTAAGCAAAGGCTCAATTCCGTTTCCACTCAATTGAGTGGCAGAACTTCCATTAACTTGATAGGGAGCTATGGCAGTGCCTGAATGGCAAAAGATATCATTCAGGCCCCCTGCTCATGCCTCAGGCAGGGATTACAGGCATCAATATCTTAGGATATAAGGGGAAAAAAAGAAAAAAAAAAGCAGTTACTTGGGGGAGTTGAGAGAGGGGATTATTTCCATGGTTTTGTTTGTTTGTTTTGTGGCTAACCATGTTGACACATACCCAAGTGCAAACAAGAAAGTAAAAACTAACACTGCTACATGCCGCAAGGGAAAAACCAGCAATCTGGTTTTATAATTCATCAGGAAATTTCCTCAGGAATAATGCTGTCACAGCATGCTTTCATGCTATAAAGAGGAAGAGATGCAGAACTGAATAAATGATGTGGGGAGGAGGATATTTCTACTGGACCATTTAAAGACCATCAAGCTTCTGATACTGCCTGCAAGCAAATTGCCTTGTCACACACACCTTCATATGTGTTACAAAATTAGCTCTTTCTGCTGATTTGCACCACTTGTTTGCTATTACAACAACTTTCCTAGGGAACATTTAAACCATTAAAACAGATGAGCTCGAAGCCAGAAGGACAGTGCTCTGCATCTCGGCTTACATGCATCCACTGCTTTCAAACAAACAATCCAAAACTGATCCACCCCCTTCCCATGAGGTATACTTCATTTTGTCTTACATGGCCTTACTTCTGTGGCTTGAATACATTTGAAAAAATATTTCTATTAGTTTCTGGAAGCAGTCAAACCTCTGTCTTTTTATAATTATTAGCAGTAGGAAATGAAACCAGCTCCTTAGTCCCCTGCTGCTCTCAGAAAGATCTCAGTCTGCTTTTCCCTGAAGGCACACAAATCCTGCGAACTTCAGCAGGAAGTCCAGGCATCTGAGCAGACTCTGCCCTAGTAACTACCTTAAAGGAGAAGGGCTTTCCCCATCCTATGAAGATCTCAGAATATTTTAAAAGGTGAGTGGCAGGATAAACACTGGTACATCTATTACATCTTTATCATCTATTTGCTAAAGACTGAAGGAAAGGCATTTTTTAGTAGACTTGAAGGTCCATAATGTCTTGCGGAATATTACTCACTATGTTGTTAATCTACAGTGCCTTTCTGTGTTTGCATTTTTGATTAGAAGAAGGTTTATGAATCAACCTCTGTATAAAGGAAATATAGTAGCAACCTATTTAATCATTGACATACATGTTCACCTAGGTAAAAGATTATGTTGAAAATTCACACATTAAGTTTAATACACATTTTTCTTCTTTTAATTTCAAACCTTGTGTTTCCTTTTATATGGAACTGAAATAATATTTCCTTTTTAGATCAAGATAGAGTTCATGACTCAATCTCTTTTTGCTTCTCAGTTTCAGAAGCCCAGCACCTTTCAGTGCACAGCATGCAGTGATGCAATACTAATGAGGCAAAAGGTCCTTGAATGAATCTTATTAGATGTGCGCAGTGCTGTTTTTCTACAGTACTGCTGTTTACAGCAGCGAACATCTTATCTTTGGACTAGACCTGAAGAGTAGGAAATGTACTATATGAAAGCTGATATGAATACAATCAGAAAAATGTGCAAGTAAGTCACACAAAAGAGCATCTGAGCTCTTAAAAGAGTTAAGGCTTCCAAAAAGAGTAATTTGCTCAGTGGGTAATATGAACTATTTGGCATGCTATGTTATGCCATTTGCTTCTTAAGGTTGTTTTGCATTTACAGTATATGTGTTGTATGTGTCAAGTAACAATTTGAAGACCCTGAACTTTATTACTCCACAATGTCTGACACAAAACATTAATATCCTGTTTCAAGTATGGGAAACAGCAATGGCTCAGATATCACACTGCCTTTAAAGACACATGCTCGTGCAATCACTGCCCTGCTCTTGTGCAGAGCTTCCCAATACGGCAGTCATGATGGGCTAAGCAGAGCAAAACTAGGTGTCTGGGAGGATTAACTGCTTCTCCTTATGGAAAAGAAAGACATCCACCAGAAATCATGGAAGCCAAAGACCCTGTGGGATTCCTGTGGCGGAGATGCCCCTGTCAGTGGCTTCCAAGGGACCAGGAGGCTTTGGGGAGATGTTACTAACATTAATTTAAGAGAAATCCCATGGGGCTGCTTCTCTTCTATGTCAGTCCATAGAGTGGTAAACCCCTGTGATACTAGCAATAGCAACTCCTGTGTCATAGCAGCGGTGCATCATGAGACAGTAACTCAAAGCCAAAACAAAAAACCAAGGCACGTATGAAAACATGAATCCTTGATTTGGGGTCTAACTTTAACTTTTTGCACATCTCACAAGTCAGTACGTTCTACTGCAGTGATCAACCAAGATAAATTTTCACTTTGCTGTTTTTCCTAGCCATGAGTTGCCATTAAAGCACTAGATATGGATTACTGCTTTTATCCAGCACACCAGGAGACTACTAGCTATTTCTTTGAAAGGAGAGGACTTTAAATAGAAACAAAAAATGGAGTGTTGATTAACATAACTCAGTATTTTCATTTATGGAGTTTAACATAATTGAAAAGTTAAAAGGTCGAGAATCCAAGATATGCACTCAGAAGATACAGAATGAGTATGAGCAATACAAGTTTTTCCAAGGCTGTTTCCAGCTGAGGTACATTATCTATGGTCTTCTGAAACAGAAAAAAAACAAATCCATAACCCAAATCTAAGAGATTAGCTGGTTAGCTTGTTTAAGCAGTTTCCACTCATTCTGCAGAACACACAAATGAGTTGGGATTTTCAAAACATAAATGTATGTCCACAAAGAAATTAAATCACACAACCTAATTTCTTGAGGTACTCATGCAACTTATCAGGCAACAGTATTTCACCACTGAAGACTGAAACCTGAAAGTCTTTAACTTAATGAGCATGTAATCTTCACTGCTCTGTATGTTGTGTGGGAATTTACATTTGCATAAAGGGCAGAAAGGAAGCAAAAAAGCCCCTCTACCAAATCATTGTGTTAATGTAAGGCCATTTTACAACGGAGCCAGTGAAGACTGCTAGAGCATCTGTCCCTGTTACAGAAAACATTTTATTTTTTTCTTTTTTTTTTTTCCACGCTAAAAAGCAAACAAAACCAGCTTTACCAAGCAACATTTGAATTTCATGGCTTGCATTTGGGAATGCTTTATCTCCAATCTTGGAAAAGACCGCAGCGTTTTAGAACAGTGTTACAAGAAGCCAGACCTTGTTACTTCACTAACATGACTGAGAAACATTGTGAGTTAACACATTTGGATAAATCAGCAAACAAGGCAGAAGTTGGAGAAGGAAAAGGGCCCTGAATTACAGCTCTGCATCACAGTTATGAGAGGCTAAAACTAAGATACAGTTGCTAAAGGCATAAACACCAGAATAGCTTACATGCATTAAAAACATTTTACTACAACAACTCATTCTATATTAATTTTTCCAGTATTATAAGTGAACTCAAACTGCAATTACTGTGCAGACACATTTCTGACATAGCAAAGTGAAAGCTAGTGATGTAAAATGCAGTAACTTCTTAAAAGGTTGACAGCCACAAACTGCTGAGGTCAGGTACCGTATGCTGGAAACAGTGATGCAGTGGCTCTATCATGCCAGACCATTTGTGTGATCAGAAGCATGCTGAAACTCGCAGGAGCTTTGCAACTATCAGGCGGCTGCAAATCATTTAAAGAAGGAATGAAAATTGAACACACTGAACAGAATTACAAACAGAGACTGGAGTTAATTGACACATCAGGAAGAACATTAAAATGAAACACTTAAAAATTCACCTGTGGATTGAAACAAATACAGAAGTGTCTCTAGCACACATGGATCAGGTATTCTGTAGCGCTGAGCTGTACTCTCACAGAGCCATACTCAGATATGAGGCCTGCAGGCTCTCCTTCGAGAATGTTTCTTAGTTATTTCTATTGTTGCTTCATAATTCTGCAATTCAGTGGGAGTTCTAGATGACCAAAAAGCCTGATGAAAAATATTTAAGCACCTAAATTTCACTTTATATACCTATACACACATTTAAGTTCCAAACTTCTGCCAACTACAGTTTGAGTCAGACTGTACACTATATGTGCTGTACATCTCTGCACCTTAGGAGTTTTGTAATTCTGTGCTAGTCTTCCTTTCAGCTCATAAGATTCTCCTCTTTTTTTTTTTTAATACAGATTTTTTTTTTTTAACTTCAGTTTTAACTTCAGGCAAGAAAATTAAATATGTCAAAAACATTCCAAAACCCCAAACGACTTGGGGCAGCAGCAACAAAATATTTCCACTTCTTAATTTCCTTTTCATTCATCATTTCAGAACTGTGCATTTTTTAAAGGATTAACATAGGGACAAAATACTGATGATTTTGAAGAGGTCTTCATTACCTTTCAGAACACCATCTGTAGGGTCCTTGCTATTTCAAAATCCAAGATCACAGCTCTATGTGCAGGCTCTTTATGCCTTCCAAAACAAACATAAAAGGAAGTCAGAGAAGCAATGATATTGCTTCTCTGCAATGCCTTAAATAAAGGCAGAGGGCTTGGTGTTGTCATACCCACTGAACAACTTCATTTACAGCCACTGACTAAATCTATTATAAATGCTGACAGCTTTAGATCTATGTATTGCATTTTGAGGAATAAATGCCACTACATATTTAGCCTTTATAGTGGAAAGCTTTTATTTTGTGTATAAATCTGCGTTTAATGAGCCTTGAAAGAGATGATTGCTAAATAACAGCCTGCTGCATTCAAGCTCAACTGCCTCCAATTATATTGTTTATAATTATATAATTGTACAAATAATATGTGTCCAACAATCCCTGTGTTTTATTACTGCACAGCACTATGACACCAGTTTAAATCACCTTTTCACTTTCAGAGTCAGCCTCTTTCATTTTGCTTACTCAGCCAACACAAATTCACACGGAACTGCACTTTTGACTGCTGAATGCATCAAACCAGCTTACCAGCCTCAGCAGAAATAAGAAAGTAATGGAAGTGGCCAACTCACAAAGATGAAAAGGGAAGAAAGGTACTGTCTGTACAAGGAAGTGAGGGAGAAAAGAAACAAAAAAGATTAGTTCAAAATCATAGATGGTGTTTGTGAATAACATTTCTTAGTGTGTTACTTGATGGCACATTCTTCTGAATATATTGCCTATCCAAAATTATCATGAGAATGAGTGCTAAGCAGCTTACACTGGTAGGTAATGTTCTTTGCGTTGGTCTTACTCCTATATGGATACCTCAGCATTCATTGTAATGGCATTGAGATTAGCAAGAATCTTATTAGCAAACATGCTGTTATGCTGTTAAACCCTATGCAGATCTCTCTTCTTCCTCCACCTCCAAAGAACAGCATTTCTTCTCTCTGTGTGTGAAAACTAATTCAACTTTTAATCAGTAGTTTAACCAATTTAATTGGCATTCAGCATATACTTCTGATAATTCCTGCCACAGTAATTTAAGCCCTGAGGTCATCCATAAAACTCACATTTGATGTAAAAGGGACAATATTTTATTGTTTTGACATGACTTGTTGGGTACACCATCCCAAGTAGTAAAATTTTTGGTTTTAAATGTGACATAAAGCCCTCTGCCCTTTCCTTCAAGCACACAGCATATCTTCTTTTCTTTTTAGTCCAAAAGTCCTCACACACACAACACCTGGCCTTTTAATCAGTGAAGCTCTGCTACTGCAATCCCCTGTCAGAAGGGCTCCATCAGTCTCCCTATCAGTGAAGGGCAGCACACAACTACCTGCTCCATTCACCCCGGTATAATTTTAGCTCTTGGCTGCCTGTAAAACACTGAGTTGGTCTGTGCTGCCTTCTAAAGCCTGCAGGTTAGCCTTACTCCAAATCAATACACTGAATTTTGACAGAGTCGAACAACAATGCTTTTAAGGTTTTTGGTGTCCTTAGGTGGCTAGTAGTTGAGCCCTTAAAAGGGGGCTACAAGTGTAGGGCTTTGCATCTTCTGAACTACCCCAGCCTGTTCTCTTCCCTCATCAACATTCACACCCCCTTTAAAACTCCTGCATTCAGAGGTATGCGTACAGCAGGACGCCTCTCCCTGTGCTTGATGACTCAACCCATAGTCTTCTGAAATCTACTCCTGTCGTTATTTTAACAACTTGGATAAATTCCCAAATTGGGAGAAGCTGGTTTAAAAATGTAATTAATTTTTTTCAGTGTTAGCAATAAAATTACTGCAAACACCTTTTAAGGTCAATTAACTTTACCATTGTACTTCGCTTCCTCCTTTAACTAGAGTCAATGACTGTAGAAAAGCGAGGCACCTGAACTTCTCTTAGGTTTAGATGACGCTTTGGAATTGAAGACTAAATTAGAAATTAAAATTTAATTATAATTATGAAGCTATTTTAAAATAATAACTTTCTTTGATCTTGAGAAAATGTTTCACCATTATTTATCAAACAACCCACTTCTATATGCCATCTCTTATGAAAATTCTTCAAACTGACCTTAATACAAATGTTTGTACTATGTTGAACAGGAAAGTATCAGGTAGTGAAAAACATGATCACTGTTTCTCTCATATTTTTGAAAAAACTGTTTGTCACAGCAAGAAATGCCACATAAATAACAAACCCACCAATATCAACCTGTATTTGTATTTAGCAAATCACTTCCTATAGCCAGGCAAACTTGTTAAACAAAATCCAAGCAGAACCCAATTAAATGAAACATCCAAGGGTAAGAGGGAGAAGGTACAGTGAAGAAACAGCCCACGCAGTATCATGCAACCATGTGTCCTCTTGGTCACTTTAAGGAAACCTAGGGCTGGCTGTGTGGCCGTGGGAAAGATCAGTGCTGTCAAGCATGGGAGATGGCACAATTTTAATTCCTAGCACAGAGACCACCAAAAGCTCCTAGATCCCCAAACCTCCTCAGAAGCACTGACCCAATTTCCAACTGATGTACCTTCCTAGCTAAAATAAATAGCAGAGATTCTCATGGTATCCTCCACAGTTGCTCAGCCTCTTCCAAGGTCAGTGTCTGTGCACCTTGCGTCTAACACAGGTGCTCATTGCAGCAACAGAAACAACATTGCTGATGGAAGAGAAGCTTTCTGCTAAAATGTGAAGGTATATATATACACCTCAAATTGCTAAAGTAGTTAAATAAAATATTTCCAAAATTCAGAGTCCTTTCATTTGCCTTCTTGATACCGAGTGTCTGGGATTTGCTCTCCTGTGCCTACAAGCTTTCAGCAAAAATCAGGGCTGCATGTTCTGGCTTCTTAAAATTAATGCCAAGGTTTCAAGTGTTCTTCTCACCCTTTTTTCCCATTTTACTGCAGGGGAAGGAATGGTGAGCATTGTGAGACCTGTGGTAAAGAGAAATGACCATTATGAGTTCAGGTACCTTGCATACATTACCTAGGAGCAGCTCCATAAGACCCCACTGCTCACAAGCAGCTGCCCAATGCGTGAAGTGATGACCCACTGTGTGTTTCAGCATTTAAAAAAAACGGGCATCTGAGCAGTTCTCACCTGGCCTGTTTTAAAGCAGAAAATTAGGTACAGCACCTGATAGAGGAAGCGGTTGTTGGTTGGTAGTGGAAAGGCAGGGCAGGGGCAAATTTAAAACTGGAAGTGGAGGCAGAACAAACCAGGTAAAAAATTTTTACCAGCTGAGGAAAAGTAAATACAAAAACTTAAATAAAATCAAAGCAACTTATATCTTGAACTTTGCTTCAGTTTTCGGTCACACATCTATCACATCACCCTTGAAAGGCTTTTCAGCAAATATTTCTGCACTTGGTTCTGCTTCACGCTTCTGTAAAGTCAGAACTTTGTTGTAGTGGTTTAGATTTTGGCCATGTGCTTTAAAGGTTGTTTCCCTGAGCGCTATAACTGGACTCGTCCTCTAGAAATCACTGAATTTGTGTTGCTTTGCACTTTCAGAGTATTGACGTAATATAAGAAATTGTCTGCTACAGAGAAACTGCTTCAGAAGATTAATTTTATTTTGGTTTACCCTTCTCTGGAGAAATGGTATCATTAACTGTAATAGCCATGGCTTAAAAAAAAAAAAGTTTCTGTAAGCAAGAATGATTAAAAAGTGTGTATTTCAATTCAAATGCAAAAAAATACAGACGGTAGAAACAAAAATCAGACACAACAAGTATGTCAATTTTTAGAGGAAATACTGAGTTTTCTTGTCCTAACCATTGTTAAGGGCCACTTTCCATCACTCAAAGATATAAACTGACAGTACAATTTTCATTGAGAAGCGGAAATCCTGCTACTCTGTAGAGGTTAGACATACCGAATATTTCAAACTGATCTTAGCTTATTACACATGCATGCATGAATTGTTACTTCCACAGGCACTGCTACCAGATGCAGCAATTTTCTGGCTGGCTCTTCCAGCTATCCCAGAGGAAAAGAAACCAAACCAAACCTCCCTTTTCTATTTGCAAAAATCCAAGAAAATGTAATGTCCAGCACGTCAGCAATCCCTGAATTTGCAAAATTTTAAACGAAGTCTGACCAACAAAAATCTTGTATAATTTACTATTTTTGCTAGAATATGGAGGAAAAAAAGCACAAGTGAAAAACTTCACACAGTTACGAGTGGTTGTGCGAACAGCAAGTGTATTGATGAGAAACAGCTGTTGGTTAGACTTCCAGCTCAAACAATCTTTGATAAAAGTGCTCAACTGGTACCATAATTTGCATACATTATCTTCCTTCACAAAGTTGAAGCACTGTTATAAAAGTGCAAAATATTCATGCTTCAATAGCTTTATCACAAAATGTACCCCAAAGAAAAAAGTGCATGTTAGTGCATGTGAATGTAAAGTTCTTACTTCTCCTTTCCTTGAACAGTCATGCACCAAAAATTTGCACAATGAGTTGTTTTACTTTTTTATACAATAAGCTTTCAAACACATTTTTCCATCCTTATCCCTCAGACAACCCAGCACAATAGAAGGAACAATGTGTACTTTTTTTCTACCCCTATTATTTAATAGATATTCATTGACCGAAAAAGTGGTGAAGAGAACTTTGTATTTACAGGTCCATCAAGTATGGCATGCCTTAACTTGATTCTGTTAAGAGCCTGTAGATGCCACTAGATATTTGAATTCATAATTGAATATGAAAATAATAAATTAATAAAATAATAAAGTCAATTTAGGACAAGAGGTAATGCCTCAAGCTGTGCCACGGGAGGTTTAGATTGGATATTAGGAAAAAAAATACTTTGCAGGGCAATGGTTGTTCATAGGCCATTTTAAGACTAGTTTCAAGCTTCACCTATGCAACCAGATCTTCATTAATCTTGCAGCAATACAAGACCCCAAAATGCCAGCAGCCATATAGCTGGAGTATATCCCTAAAAGGGTCTTCAGCTCCTCAGAGGAAGCGCTTGCATCTTGCGGGAACTGAGTCCCATCGCTAGATACTGCTCTTTCTGCTCACATTAATTATTTGCCTCCTAAAGCAATATGTTGCCTTACTGGGAGAGGAGTTTCCCACAGGTGACTTCCTACCTGACAGAAAGAAGAAAGGACAACCTAGCTCCCTTCTGTGAATTCACATGGCCTCTTTAAACTCCTCATAAATCCCCAATGGGAAGCTTCTCTGAAGCACTTTCAGGACTCTGGAGTGTTGTTCTCCTTTCTGAAAGTGCTGATAGTATTCCTGTGTTTCCTTTCGAAGATTTTGTCACAGTTAAGGCAGGCAGAGTTTCCTTTCTGGGCCTATCTTCCTCTGGGCTGTCAACCAGGGAAATTTCCAGCTCTAAAAGCATAAGGTAATCTAAAAAAGGAGGCATTTGCCTTAACTGCCTGTTACTTTACAGAAGTTCTTAAATTCTCATAATTCTCATACTGATTTTTCACCAGCCTGCTCAAACCATTCACCTGGGTTGTTTTGTGGGTTATTTTTTTTTTTCCTTTTTTAATTTCTTTCAATTTAATAGGACTAATTCAGTTTTTAGCTTTGTCCTCTCATAACAGCATTTCCCTGCCTAAAGTCTGGGATCTGGGTGGACTTTTTAGCAGGACTCCCTTGTATGAAATGGGACATTTTTTTAAGACTGCATATGAACAACTACTAAGGGATCCAGCCTGGATTTGCATAGGAACTGAGATGTTACATGTAACTGCAGCATAACTCATTACACAAATTAAAAATTACCAAGAAATAGCAACTCTAGGAAACATGGTACAGGGACTAAACTGCTTCCACTTCAGAGCTACCTCTGAAAGTAACCTGTCCACTTCACACATATTTGAATATGACCTCTCAGGAGCTGACGTGGCATACAGCTCACTCCCTGTTGTCCTCTATGGGTGACAGTGCCAGCGGACAGCACTCCCTTGTACCCCACCCCTTGAGGGAGAACAATCCCACGCCATTAACAGATTAGCAAGAACAGGGATGTGCATTTATTCTTAGCCTTAACGGTGGGAGAATATCACAAACAACTGAAACTATTCTATGATTCTAGGATTCTATGAAACTGAAGATCATTTTTCCATTCCCAAACTGCAACTGCACCCACAATTCTGCTTTCAGATCCAAGTCCCATATTTTCAAGAGGAAAGTGGGAAGAAGGGTGTCCTGTTTTCAGGGGGAAGCTTCTTTCTCAGCATCTGATATATACTCATTGATGTTTTCTCAATGAATATTCAGTGAAAGAAAATATGAAATGCAATAGTCTGATGAGGTAATAGACTCTTACTTTATTACAAAACAGGACAGGGTTTCCATATGTTCAGGCAAACTACTGCATGGCAAATGGTGATCCAGCATAATGTAGCACAAGTTATGATACGCTTTGAGATTCTAAATACAAGCGTGTTCAGATTTTTTTTTAATGACTTGGCTTTAGGGGATTCTGTATCCCCTAAAATTATGCTGTTTTGCTGTTTGTTATACTTCATATAATGGCCTAATTAATTTTATTTTGAAACATGAATTGATCACATTTAGATTAACACACAAGTTCAAACAAGTTTATGTATAACGTAAATGTTTATATATCAGGATGTTTCTTGAAGGAATATCCTTGCTGCTCTCACACCTCCTGCTTCAAGAAGATAATTATTAAAATAAGAACCTCCAGCAATATATAAAATTTGCAAACAAGATGTATAAAATGTCGGAAACACATGCTGGCCTAACAGTCACATGAGTGTTATACAGAAAACAAGAGCAGGTCTTTAATTACTGGAGAGATTCTAGGGTTCTTTCATTTTTATTTTTTGAGCACAAGTGACAGCATAATATAAGCCAATTTATGGGATAAATATTGAAACTGTTAAGAACCAGAGGTATCTTTTATCCTTATCCATAAGGCAATCTAGTGACCCTACAGCCCATCAAACACTATGGTTTTGATCTTTGCTTTGATCTTGTATTCTGAGATTGGCCTGAGCGACCAAAAACCAAGAAAACAAGGGCAGCAAGTTTTGGCAAAAGTAAAACATTTTGTGTCTACTGATGGAAGCTGAAAATACAGCTCTGTTAACAAATGAGTTTTCCAAGTAACTGCTACAGAAGTTCCTTATCAGGTGATACAAAGACACCAATGATTAAGCAAGCTCAAGTGACACAAAGACAGTCCCAAAGCCTCAGGTTAGAGGAGAAAAATTTTTCCCTTTCCCAGGAGCTTTGGAAGATGACTTACAAAGTGCCTTTCATAGATGCTGCACGCGTGTGCAGAGAAGGCTACAGCACTCAGCGCCATGAAAACTCCAGCACGCTCAAAACCATGAAGGACAGTTCCAGACAGATGACTACAATTTAGAGAGGTGCCCAGAGCTGGACAGTTTACCCAAGGGTCCCTTTCTGCCTCCAAAACATTTCTACATCAGGAAAACACAAAGATGTTGGCTTTAAGCACGATTACTTTCTATTTCATTTGGCTCTATAACCTGCATTGTGCTTCTGAAAAAGGCAAGAGGGAAAGAAAATATCTATCAGGATACTTCAGTACGAATTTTCCTTGAAAGTCTACAGCATCAAATGGGGAAGATCAATTCCCTGTAAAATGTTAATAATACATAATAAAGATCTTTCTACCTTACACTTCAAGGGCAAAACCAATGTGAAGATTTTAAAAGATTCTCTAATACGCTACAGATATGACATCTTTTTCCAGTGAAAGAAGACTTTAGATACAATCCAAGGATGTTTCTCTCAGTTTAGAAAACCAAATTCTTGATATTCAGAGGGCTCTTATTCACTTCTGTCCTAATCCAATTTATGAAGTCATTAATAACAACTGTTAATACTTCCAGCACCATAAAATTATTGTTAACTTCATCTAAAGCTAGTTTTGTCCTTTCTCCCATCCTATTTATCCTCTAGTTTCTATTTGCATTGGTTAGTATAATAAAACAAAAGAAGATCAGGAAGCTTTTCAAGCCTAAGGACAACTCTGTAAATTGTCTCACAGAAAAACTTCACAGTTGCACTAGCAAGTTATAAAGCCAGTAAAATACGTCCTAGAACAAAAGCTTCACAAATAATTTTCAGGCATCAAAGACATGTTTATGAAAGTTAGGTGAATTTTGATCCTTTTACCTTTTGAAAACGGTAGGTCAAAACCTCAGTTATAACAGCCTTAGTGGCAAAAACCCCACTATTCTTTTGAGGCAATTTTAAATAGCTACAGATGGGGATTAGAAGTTAAAAGTGTTTGATTTTAATTAGCATTTTCAAAAAATTGTGTGAACTTCATACTTATATGTTTTTGCTGGTGAATAAATCCCACATTTGTTACTAGTAAGGTCATAACCTACCATTGCTGCAGAGCAATGAGGGCACTACACCAACACGGAGTTTGGAACACCAATACAGTTCACTGCTTTCTGACAGTACCCTGGGGGAGGTCAAGATTTTATTTATCCTAGCAATAGTCCACGTTGGGTTGCTGAGTTGTGGGTTTTTTGCTGTTGTCAAATCACACTCCATAAACCTGAAGACAGCCTCTCTCAGCCTAAACATGAAGATCTAACCATAAAGCACGGAGGTGGGAGATGTTGGAGAAATGCAGCTCTTTTCTCAGTCAACAGCTTCTGGCAGCTTTCCATTAAAATCTCAAAGACATCCAGAGCTAAAGGTAAACCAAATAACATGTCTAATCCTACAGGGAAAGGTCTGAGTTCACAAGGATCACTCAACAAACCACAGCTTATGTTCTGTGTCTTGCTAAATAGAACTCTTGAGTAATAGATTATTCATTAAACAAAAACATGAAGATGTTAATTAGAACAGGAATCATCAGGACGAACAGTGTGTGAAACACACATAGTACAATCTGAAACATAGTACAATCTGTCCATTGTGAACATTCTGGTTTAAGCATTTAAACATAGCCATTACAAATATGTATAGTTCTACCTCAAGTCAGCAAACATTGGCCTTTGATTACATAATTCACTGGTCTTGGGGAAGAAAATATTATTGCTTTCTAATGTTTTTCAGATCGTCTGAAAGCTGCTCATTTTTTGAGTTTGATTTAAATATTTTTGTACTTCAAAAACAATAGATACACAAAGTTTCCGTGATCTCATGTGAATTCAAATCGCTGCTCTGAGAAGCTCAAGTTCTGACTAGTTTATCTTTCCTGATGACTTCTATTAAATCAGAGAAAACCCCACCATGCTTAAAAAATTCAAGACATGGCAAGAAAATATTCCAAATTACTTAAGCCCCAAACCTTTTAAACCATTTGCTCACGTCAACAGTGAGTCAGGTCATTTTATTGATTATTCCATGTGATAGAACCAAATGTTAAAACTAAATATAGCAACAAAGTGAAAAATTATGTGTTCTGGTGAGTGAGCTTGCCACCTCACTGCAGTCACAGTCATCACCAACACCAGGCTTGACTGGGCAGTAGTTTTTTTTTCCTCCAAGCAAAGTAGAACATTTCCAGAGAAATCACCCTGCTGCACATCATGTAGTGGTTTGCCTCTTTTACACTTGCACTTGTCTTTGTCAGCCTCACTCTGTAGCCCTGACTATGTAAAGGCAGGAAGGGAGCTGTCATGGCTTAACCCCGGCCAGCAACTAAGCAGCACCCACCCTTTCACTCACTTTTCCCCCAGTGCGATGGGGGAGAGAACTGGAAAAGTAAAATTGAGAAACCTCATGGGTTCAAAGGAAGACAGTTTAATAGGTAAAGCAAAAGCTGCATATGCAAGCAAAGCAAAGGAAGGAATTCATCAAGCACTTCCCATGGGCAGGAAGTTGTTCAGCCATCCCCAGGAAAGCAGGGCTCCATCTCATGTTTCCATTACTTGGGAAGATAAAAGCTATCACTCCAAACGCCCACTGCAATTCCACTACCACTTCGTCTTCCTTCAGCTTTTTATTTCTGGGACATCATATGGTATGGAATATCCTTTTAGTCAGATGGGGTCAGCTCTCCCGACTTTGTCCCCTTCCAGCTTCCTTGTGCACCCTCAGCCTACCTGCTTGTGGGGTGGTGCAAAGAGGCAGAAAAGACCTTGGCTCTGTGCAAGCACTGCTCACCAGTAACTAAAACATCCCTGCATTATCAACAGTGTTTCCAGCACAAATCCAAACTGTAGCCCCATACTGGCTGCTGTAAAGAAAATTAACTCTAGCCCAGCTAAAACCAGCACAGGAACAAAACATAGGGGTACCTTGCTATAGTGTAAGTCTGGGAAAGGCTATCACACCTACAGAGCAGAGTCTGTAATGAAATAGAGAAGCCAACAGAAAGACTCAAGCTGTAATTCACAGGGGACAGGGCAGTAGCACTGTGAAAAAAGTACATGAGCATTGTAATTTGTGTCTTGAAAAAAATAAACAAAGGAAAAAAGACCCCCAAAACAAACAAACAAACAAACAAAACCCCAAACAAAACCACAACCCAAGAACAAGAACAACAACAACCAAACCAAACCAACCAACCAACCAAAAACCTGAGGATACCACCTTTGGCCATCTAATTTTTTTTTTTCCCCTAAAATATCCTGAAGTAGCACGCTGTTTGGGAAGTAGGAGGGAGGGGAGAATCTACTGAGAATCCAACAGTCTGAGAAAAATAACATCAAAATGTAGTCAGAACTAGCCTTAGTTAATTCCATCAAGCAGATAATAAATTCTTTGATGAATTTCCAAAATACCCAAGGATATGCAAAATTGTAAACAGGCCAGTTTTTCTGAAGGAAAAAGATGCTTTTATATACTTTATATCTAACTGAAGAGTAGCACCCTATGTTTTTGCTTTTACTGCGGAAATACAAATGGTTCAGGCAAACAAAAATAGGGAGACAACTATTTTGCTGTTTTAAGTTTCATTACTACACCTGCATTGTAGAAGCCAAAGTTTTGAGTTTCTTTGAGTACATGTATGGCAGTAAGTACATTTCCCACAAATGCCACATCTTTTGTCAGGTTTTCTATTCCTAATTGTCATGGTTTAAGTCTCTAAAACTCACGAAGTTTTACTCACTTACTCACTCCCCTCTTTTTCCTCCCCCAGTCCCAGGGGGATGGGGAGGAGAATTGAAAGAATGCAACTCGCACAGGTTGAGATAAGAACAGTTTAGTAACTAAAGTATAACACAAATCACTACTGCTACCACCAGTAATAATACAAGAGAGATACAAGGAAAAAGAATACAACTGCTCACCAAGCCCGACCCAGACAGTGCACCCCCCAGCAGAGAACCCCCCAGTCCCAAAAACCTGACCATGCCATGCACCCCCCGTCCACCACCACACCCTTCCCTGGTCTCTGCTCTCCGTTTTCACATCCTGGACATGATGTGCTGTGGTATGGAATAAACTCTTTGGTCAGTTTTGGTCAGGTGTCCTGTCTTTGCTTCCTCCCGGCTCCCCCTCCTCCCTGGCATAGCATGAGGCTCAGAAAGTCCTTGGCCAGACCAAAACACTACCAAGCAGTAACTGAAAACACTGGTGTTATCAGTGCTGCTCCCAGGCCCAAAATCAAAAACACAGCGCTGCACCAGCTACCAAGAAGGAGTAAAATGACTGCTGCTGCTGAACCCATGACAGTAATCTAACAATGGGAAAATAAAAACAGGAGATATTTGCAATTTACCCTAGTTTAAATAAATTCACCTACGAAGAGGAAACTGGGGTGTTTGAGCAAACAAACCCAAACCAATCCCTGCAGTGGATAGACAGTGGGTTTAAATCATTCCTAGACGCACTGTGAAATACTATTCTTCTGAAGTAGAGAAACAGGAAATGATAAGAATTACATTTTTTAGCTGCATACTTCCTGAATTCCCATATTAGTAGCTAATGATAAGGTAGTACTGTATCATTTTGCAGTCAGTTAAGCAGCAACAACTAGAGTATGAAGCGTGAAACATCACAAGTGAGGTGTAGATTAAGATACTTGCAAACGGCAACGTTCAACACAACATAATGTTTCAGTCCTGAAAATACCGCTCAATTCCATGCGCAACAATGAAGAACCAAGGTGCCATATGTATCTCTAACCACCGTTAATAAACCTCTGAACAAAGATGGTGAACATACCTCTGAGACTCATTCAGAAATGTTTGACTGCACCCTTAGATGCTGGTAACTTTTGCTATTAGCTCACCTATAATTTGTCTGCAGCAAATGGCTCACAAACATATGCAGAGGCACACACAGCTTCACAAATGTCTAAGTGCTAAGATGAAAGTGTGACTGAAGCCCTCTGTGGACACAACTCTGCTAACTCAGGTACCAGCAACCACACAGCCACCATAGCTGAGCTCAGCATGAGCAGCAGGTCCCTTGCAGCAAACCCTAGCCACCTTACAGGGAGTAAGACTGCTGTCACCAGACTACAGCCCCAGTCTGCCCTCACTGATACCACTCCATGCTGGTGTTCCTGGAGCTGGACTGTGCTTTGCACATGCATCTTTTCAACAAGACCTTTTTTACCTGCAGCTGGGCAGTAAGGTAAGTATGAGCTAAGCAGACAAATGCCTGTAGGAGGTATATGTAGTTTCTTGGCCCCCATGCAGACCAAGCATCCCATTCTTGTTTCCTAGGAAAACTTCAATGCAAGACAATCAGGGACATACAACAGTTGTTTGTTCACTCTGATCCAGGTCTGCAATTTGACCACGTGCCAGAAAAAGTCAAGATTTGGTTTTGGACCTTCTTGAAAATGAAAAGAACAGTATCTGCCTTATGGTGTTGATGAAGTTGATAAACCCAGGGAAAAGAAGAAACTTCCATCTCTATGTAAAGCAACGATTCAGGACTAAGGAGGGATAAGTGCTAGCCCCTTCTGAAATGACCTCAAGTGGACTGCTGCAAAGATTCCAAATCAGCATGCATTAAGACTATTTTAGTTACACAGCCCATCATCCTGACACACCAGCTTTAACACCAAAACAGCAGCACTTTTCAGCTTCCATCTTAGGCTTTAACTTCTAACTGTGTATGACTTTCTCACAGACCTGCTTCTTCTAAAAATTGCCCCAGTATGCACATTTATGCAAAGGCCAATGTGGGTAACACAATGATACCTCAGCAGAAAAGTAAGCAGGTGTACACATTGTAATAAGTTTGTAAATCAGATTCCTGAAACATGGCGTTTTGAACTGTAAATCCAGAGGACAGATATTACCCTTTGATTGCTGAGAGTCAGTGTTAGCATAGCTACACTGAATAAAAAGTTGGATGCATGAATGCATATGTTTGTATTGAAAAGAGAGACCACAAAAATAAGGGAATATGTATAAGTATGAAGGCCTAGATATGAAGGTATCACAGTAGGATTGGGAACGGCAGTGCAATTTAACAATGTGATACATAGTTGATAATGTGGCTTATTTATCAGTTTACCCATTTGGCAACAGGTTTGGGAAATCTCTTCCAGAGCACATCGAAAATTTAAACAATGCAGATATTTTCAAAATTATTTGGTTCCAGCACACAGCAGCTGGACATGAGATGGGAATTTATTCTCTTTCCCAAGCCCTTTAAAAAGAATTGCATTTCTTACTGACATCTCCCTGGTTGCAAATAACAGGCAGAATATCAGAACTGCGGGCATTGGGTTCTTGGCAAACTGCACAGATTTATTCTTTTTACTTTTCCGAGGCACTCTCCAGACTTACATGTAAGTACACGTTTTGGTGATTAAAATGACAGCATGATCCCTTCACCTCAAATAAGCAAAACAACAAAAGCAAAGGTCCTCAGAAATGGCTGGCCACCTATAGCTATAATAAATGATTATTTGACATGTTATTGTTCTTTCATTAGTCAGCTACTGCCCTCAAGATGTCATGCTACATGTACTTTCAGGGATTCAATCCTGTATTTCTTTCCTCATTTTTACCTGATAAACTGCAAAATAATAAAAATATGTTTTTAAGACTGAACTTTGATGAGGAAACCACAATCTTGCATTCAAGTTACATACTTATTATCCTTCTTCATTTAGAAATGTCATAATAGATGACAGATAATAAAAGAGAAAATAATTATTCCCAAATATGCATTATAAAGCAAGAAAATTGGAGATCTAAGCAAAGTACTTAGCAATTTATTTTGAATGTGGATGCTCCAATTTGTGGATTTCTGAAAGCATTAAGAGATTAGGATTATTTTGTATCATGGATGATATACTTAAATTATATATAGGTAACTATTTGTTGGCTTCATAGTCCTCTAGGGTGTATCGCACATCTATATGGTATAGGTGACTGCTAGGCCTGAAATTTTTTTAAGCCAGCAAAGAGTTAAGAAGTCCACATAAATCTGACAACTCTCAGTTGGATACATTTCTCAGAGGTTTTTTTTTCACAAAGAAAGTTTTATTTCCACTAAGAGCTGAGAAAAATGCATACCTCATTAAACTTTTTGCCAGATAAGAAGCAGTGCCCTCCCCTGTACACCTCAGATTTACTATACAGACAACCACTGAGTCAGGCAGAAAATGATATTTCCAAACAAAATGATCCAGAATCACAAGCAGGAAAAAAAAAAAAAAATAAGAAAAAAAGTAGAGAGACCTGCAGGATGTAGAAAAAATGTGTAACCTGGAATTTCAGTCCCTTGTTCAGTAATGCTGGGGAAAGCTTCTACTAGGCATGAAGTAATAAAATGTATTCTCTGTACGGTCCTTCTGGAAGCATATGCATGCAGGTCTGCTCAGAGCCCATAAAAAGGTTCTCACAGAAATTCCTATCACCACATGTCCTGGGCTCAGCTGTAACAGTTTTCTCCTTCCTAGTAGCTGGTGCAGTGCTGTGTTTTGGCTTTAGTCTGAGAACAGTGCTGATATCACACCGATACTTTTAGTTATTGTAGCGCTTACCCTGTTCAAGGACTTTCCAGTCTCTCCTGCTCTGCCAGTGAGGAAGGCACAAGAAGACGGGAGGGAGCAGAAGCCGGACACCTCACCCAAACAAGCCAAAGGCGCCGAAGTAGCGGCAAACCCAGAATAAAAAGAGAACAGACCTCTCCCTCTCGTCTTTGCTTGCTGTGCCCAGTAATGTTTTCCTTTGGAGAGAGAAATGTGACTGCCCTGATTAAACTGTTATTGCAAATGGGAGTGCAGGCTAGAATTTTCCTAATGAAACTGAATCCGTGTCAGCCAGCCCTCCCTGCTCCACTGGGACCCAAGCCAGCAACCATGGTACCTTCCATCCTCCAGGCCCCACAGCCAACCTTTGTTTCAAGGGCCTCACTGCCTCCAGCACAAAGGGGAGACACTTCAGCTGGCAGCCTACACATTCCACACTGCACCATCTATGTGCCAAACTGGTGCCTTATGCAACCTTGTCCCCCACCATCCCCATGCCAGCCTCTGCCCCTACACTGGGTGGACACCACAGAGATGCTGCCACAGGCAGCCACACTCGTGCCCCACTCCAAGAAGGCAGAGTGGTCTCTGAAAAGGCTGGTCCTGGAAAGATCCTACCAAATTTTGAATTCTTTATTTTTACCAAACACTGGGAGGCTCTGGCTATTACCCTGAGATGGGGTGGAAGCATTTTTACACTGTGGGATGGGAAAGGCAGGTGAGTTCAGGTCTGTTGAATACATCCTGTGAGATTTTCACCCCCCATCCCACTTCAGCCCTTTTGTCACTTCATCATTAACAGTATCTTTTCACCTTATGCCTGGACGGCAAGTAAATATCATAAATAATTGCAATACTGACTCTGTAGTTGGTGCTAACTGAATAACCTGCTGCAGTGGTATTTCTCCTGTGTCAGGCAGGACATACCAGCTATTGTTTTTTAATGTCATGGAATACGACTTGGGCACTCCCGTGCTATTTGCTTCATTGTCAGTCTGATCAATTTGAAGAGGATGGAATTTATTATTTTTTATAACCAAACCCTGATTTCTGTCCACCATCTGCAGGGCAACACAAAAATTTAGTGGAAGGCAAGGAGGACAGAGTCACTCAGTGACAAAATAAAGTCAGTGATACACAAATACAACTGGATGTGAATTTTTGCACCTGTAAGCATCCTCAGGGATAAGTTAAATATGCTAGGAGGTGATTGACAATTTTCATCAGTCCTAGAGGCTGAATAATTTAAATGCAGGGCTTCTTCTCATCTAGTACAAAGTGCTGATCACAGAATCTTAAACAAACACTATCGAATTTAAATCCGGTTTCCACGAAATTTGAAATGGAGGCAACCATTTAAACCAAGGTGAGCCTGCACAATCCATGACTTCAGTACCATCTGATTACTGGGAAAGAGGCAGGAAAATCTACCCCAACTGCAAAGGAAAAAAGGATAGGGCACGTTAAACTTGCCTGAAAAAAGGCCAACAACAAAAATCCCAAGACCTGTAACTGTGCTATTGTTAAGTGATGACCTGTGTTTGCCGTGACCCTCATTATAGCAAAGTGCTGTGTGAGTGGAAGCCCAGATCCTCATGTGTCCCAGTAGTCACCATTCTGCTTGAAGAATCAAGTAGGAGCCTTATGAACCCTGCTGTCATTTATAGAAAGCCTCAGAAGAGCTTCGGAGCTACCTTGAGTGAGCTGTTTTTCCACCTGCATGGGCCAGTCCTTTTCAAATGCTCTTGCATAAACTAATAATTCCATCTGCTCTTCCCAGCAATATTCACAGAACTGAGTTTTTGTGATTTCATCTGCAAATTCATCCTAGGAATGTCTTATATGGGCATTCTTTAACATCAGCATTATTGTCATCAGCCAGTGACATTAACTCCAGAGGTGGGATGTTCTGGGACATAACCATCTCACTCTGCTTTGGTTTTTCACAGAACTGGGAGAAGTCTCAGAGATTTCAGAACACTGAGTTTTTGTACTTTCTTCTCTTTTTTCATATCTGCAAGACCCTTACAACTCTGACACTCTTTTCTCACACTCAAAGCATCTCAGCCTTCAGCCCCCCAGTGCACACAGCATTTGCAATGATAAAACCAGATTTCACTGACCTGTGCTGTGATTTAACACAAAATGCAGATTGAGCTGCCACTTTTTTCCATAAATACTTTAGTATTGTAATAAATAACCCACCTACTTACTAGACCAGGATTATACATTCAGCTTTAAACTTTAAAACAGCTTGCTTAAATAAGGCCTATATTTTTTGCGGCACCATCCTGATAGCTTCAGACAAAACCACTTCTAATACAGGGCAGCTACTTCTTCGTTAATGATAAAGGCTAGAAATAAGCTGTTCTGGGCAAGCTTTCCAAATAACCCTAATTGCTTTTTTGCCACATGTCCTTCTTGGAAGTATGCTGACAGTCCCATTCCTGCCCCTTTCTTCCCTCATCCCCATCAAAATCACATTCTTTATAATCCAGCTATAATTAGCTAGAAATAGCTAATTTCCACAACTATGCTTTTGACAAATGTTCAGGAGAGGATGATTGCAATCATCCAGTTTCCCCTAGGTTAGTATTCAATTTGCAGCCAAAGTGCTTTCTATTCTTGTAGAGAAAGAAGTACAGGACTGCTGGTCAGACTACTTTCAGGAAAGGGAATCAGTTTCCGCCTATTTCTTTTTCCTGTAAAGAAAGATATGAACTTCTACTTATCAATTTTCTCTCCACTCTACTAATGCACATTTTAAGAGCATTCATTTTTTTTCTTAGGAGTGAGATAAATAAACCACTGTTCAGACAAAACCATACTGCTTTAGGACACTGCATCAATATCCTCCGAGAGATGTGGCTTCTGGACAAAATATGCTATTCTTCCATCCTGATTTTCATAAAAAACACATCAAAAAGCATGATAAATTCTTATGAGGATCAGAAGTTGCCTCAATATGAAAAGTGACTTACATGCCTATCTCTAATACTTGAAACATCTCCAACAACATTAAAGCATACATTTAATGAATATAATTACTGCTTAAATAACTATAATAACTAAAGTATGAAACATTTATCTGATTATGAGATTTCACTGAAGCAAATAAAGCTTGTCTTTTTCCTTTCACAATGTGTCACTACATTTTTCTTCAGTTTCAATCCAGATGCAATCTGGCATGACAAAAACTGCTGGCTTCCTAGACACAACCTGATAAGCCAAATTCCATGCTGATTCAAACCCTGCTGCAGTGGGAGTGTGTGGGTTTCAAAGACAGCATACAACAGTTGTCGTTGTTGAGAAACTTCTGAAGAGAGATGAATCACCACAGCCAAAATTAAATGCCAAATTACTGGGATTTCTTTTATGGAACAAGGATCTCTCTCATTTCCATTTTTGCATTGATCTACTGCACATGTTTTTCTGTTTGTTTTCGTTCTGATATTACATGAATTCATAGTGGTCAGCTCCTGCTTTTGTTGCTGCTATATCAAACAATTTCACTGCCATGCACAGAGTATATTCCACTGGGAAATACAATAACACCACTTCCCCCTCAACCCCAGCAGTCACACAGACAATTTTCCTTCTGTATAATCGTAAATGGAACCAACATTTTCTTATGCTGCCTTGCTTCCTTTCCTGATAATGAAAGGTATGGGGTTTTACTTTAATTTAGGCTTTGTTATTGTTTTGGTTTTGGTGTTTGAGGTTTTTTTTTGTTTTGTTTTCTTTGTTTTTTTTTAATGAACATTTCCATTTTTGTTGCCATAGACTGGACTGAATTTCTTTGCTCTATTAGGGATGCAACACAACAACAAAACAGATTAAGAGTCACACTCTGCTTCTATTTCAGCAGTGAAGCTGAGATGCATTGCCACTGACACCAACAGAATTATCCAGATTCAGATATACAAGAATAAAAGAAGAAAAATCTGAATATAAATTTGGACAAAAAAAAAAAAATCAGGCTTACCTTCACATAAAAGCTTCTGATAATATTGCAATTGGCAAAGCGCAGTTAGCAAAATATGTATGGGTACAGATAAATATGTAATAGGCTATGTTTGTAGCTGCAAAAATGTGAACAGGGTAGAGATGAAACCTGTTTAACTCTCTAAGAAAAGAAAGCAAGTGGAGAAATCAAATTGAAATCTGGAACACTTTCACAAGAATAGTCATTTGGATCATAAAATACTTTTTTATAGACATGCATGCAGGCAGGCAGATTTACTGAAAACTAGCTAATGTTGCTTCTGTCAGCACCTGATGCAACACATGCCTATTTGTCAAGGAAGATGATTTTTCCCAGTAAGTTAATGTCCTCAATTATAGTTTATCAGAAGGCACTGTTGTTAATATTCACTCTGAGCAGAAGAATAGCTCTGATTATGTCTTCATCCGTTTGATTTTTCTCTATACACACAATCCACATTGACTTACTGTGTTTGCCACTGATTAACAGAGAACAAGCCTTGGGTATAGCAGTCTATATTAAGCGCACATTTTATAGCAACAACTAAACAAATTTGAGGCAATTACAGAAAAAAATCAAAGCTATGGTATTTCCAGCATCTATAATAGAAGATTCCAATAATGCAAGTTGAATCTTCCTTCAAATCCTTAGGTCTGAAGACAGGTCACTATGCTTAATCCTTAAAGTACCAGGGAAAAAGACACAGGTAAGGTATAAAGTATTTATTTTGGGGGAGGGGGAAAGGATGAAAAAAGAAAGATGATAATCCTCAGAAGCCCTAAAATAGTAATTCAGCATCTGCTCAGATGAAGCAGATAGCACAGCAGCTGTGCAGTTAGTGAGCAGACAACCCCCAGGGATAACCCCTCATTTTCTCTTACCCTTCCCTTATTCGCCTTGAGGAAGAACATATTCTAGTGACTTGGAGCAGAAGGATTTACTAACTGGTTCTTTTACCAGTGCTCTGGGGGTGCCCGTGGCAGGGGTATCACTCTTATTAACCTCCGCAGTCAGGTACTCAATAGCAGAAGACATCCTGGGGGTTCTTTATACCAGTCTGAGAAGATGACTCTGGTAAAAGCTTGAACTTCCCCCTTCCTTCCTATCTTGTCTGACTAGGTATACATGCATATTGTAGAAATGGAGAAGAAGAAGGAAACTTGACCAAAAGGATGTAGATAGGAGAAATCTAAAGAATATTGGAGAGTTAGTCAGATCACATTTTGAGCCTTTAAGGCTACGTCTAAGAACAACCATACAATTTAAAAAGAACTGCAGTGCCCCACCTAAAAGTCGGTTCCTCTAAATTTAGTTGGACACAGTCCAGCTGGACATTAGACGCTTACCTATACCCCCATCACTGTGTAGGCTATGTCTTTCAATCATGCTGAGGCTTTTATGGAGCACCCTTTGTGCCTAAATTTTCAAAGTAACTTGAAAAGCATTATTTTAAACTCACACACAACAAAGGAAGAAAAAAAAATATAATTAAGCAATCTATCCAAGGCATCTTCTAAAATTACACTTGTTCCCAGTGCAAACCAGATAAGGCTGGGCATACCTATGCGCAACAGTAAAAAGTCAGACATAGATACCCAAGCTAGCCTTGAATGTGCTGGAAGCAACACTGCCAGCAGTATAAAGTTATCAGCACAATGCTCAAGGCTATACTGAGAAACAGTGAACAGCAGCCCCCAGAACACCATTCTAACATAACCATGCTGTGAAAATATACAAGCAATGCTAGCAGTGGGCAGGGTGCCCACAAAACCCAATCCATTCTTAGACATAGCATTAATTTGCCTGTAGGTGGAGCCCAAGAATACGTATATAGATCCTGCATGTTGTGGGATGAATACCATCTGCCACTCACGCTCACCTTATCTCCCTCTCTAGAAGCTTCACAAGCCCTACATCAAAAGCTAAACCAGTTGTTTTTAATGACTGTATAGGGTCAAAGTCACATAAATGTTTATTCAGAATAATGTAGACCTGACTAAAAAAGATGGACTGTTCTTGCTTTAACTGACATAGCACTCAATAATTTTAATTACCCATCCTGTTAATCTCTCTACAGAATCAACAATATCTCCCAGGAACAATTTTCTTCCCTTGTTCTCACCTAGACTCATGCCCTTCCCTGCAAGCCATGAGAAACAGATCACAAGGATGCCCCCCCAAAAGACCCAACACCCCAAGTACTAACAAGTCTTCATTTTCATTTACCCTGATTTTACACCACCAAAGGTATGTTCTTCAGGGACCCTTATACCATGGGCAAAAACAGATAAGCACCTCTTTTTGCATTTGCTTGATTCCCTGACAACCACATAGGAGGAGAGCCATTATAATATTAGCTTCTTCATACGATCTGCTGTCTTACTGAGAAGTGAGATTTTAATAATACACCCTGCTGTTACTTGCTGATATTTAATCTTTCAAATCTGAAAAGGTCTTTCAAGTGTTATTATTTTTTTGTTTACACGTACAAAAAATTGTGATGCGTTAGGAAGTATCCTATGGGAGGCCACAGACAGTGACAGTCTGTTAAATATTTTTAATTATTAAAATAAGTGTTTTAGTAATAGGGCAGTACATCTCAAATTATGCTTCAAGTTATACCCCTATTGTCTCAAGAATGGAGCCAAATACTGCTCCAAGTTAGTTCTCTACAATGCTATCTGAACATAACTGGGAACAAAATGTAATGAATGTGCTAAAAGCACAACTTCACAACATAGGTAAGCCAGGATTATATTTCCAAAGGCAAGATCAGCCAACTGTAACCTAAAGGAATGCTGCACATTGTCAGTGTGGAACTTCACAAGGCAAATATTGCCAGGGTGCTCCCACCTGTGAAAACAGCATTTGTGAAATCCCTATTAGTCTAGTAACACCCTTTAAAATGCAAAGCCAATATGCAACTCACCCAATCCTGATTCCATTTAAAAACAGAGTCAATTTATATAAAAGCCAGTAATGGATATAAAGGATTCTGGATTCACACCAATACAAATAAGACCAGGTTATGTCTCTTGTTGAGGATCTAGAAAGGCAGATGGTTGCATTATATATTTTTATCACGAGTGCCTGAAATGATTCACTAAGCTAATATGCACTAAGGATTAGTGGACACACGCATGATCACATTTGGATGGTGTATACTTTCAAGGGTGTTATTCTAAGAAGTACTTGAGAAAATTAGGAACTAGACAAAACCAAAACCTTGGAAATTAAGCAAGTAAAATAGGAACAGTGATACCCAGGGAAATCAGAACAGCAAGTGCAATAGAAGCTAGTAGAGGTAGCATCAAGACTAATCATTTTCTGTTTCTTACATTCTTATGACAAGTTTCTTCACAGAAGTTGCAGCACCATTTGTGGTAAAAAAAATGAAGGAAGCCCAAGGTGGGCATAGGCACAGAACCACCTGCAGAAGGAAATAGCTTGCTAGTAATCCACACTGTCAAGTGCAAGGGAGAAAAATCAAAGGAAACAACATGGCAGAGTTCTCACTGAGCGGAGTGCTTGACTTAGTTCAATTTACTTTGTTGCAGTGAGCAGGCTAGCCAGTGCCACCAAAAAGGTAAACAAACATGGGAATATATGACAGTAGCTGTAAAGTAAAAAGGCAAAAGCCTTGGAGGTTCCACAGAGAATCCCAAACAAAAAATAAAACCTTCAAAACTGAAACTGCAGAACAACCTCAGACTGATATCCCTCCAGCTGTGCCCCCACAATTCAGCATCTGACCTCATTGCTGGGATTTTTACAATATTTTTCTGCATGCAGTTCAAATTAATTTCAAAGTTAAGGGCCTAAATAAACACCCACATGCTTCTGTGAAACAGGCAAGCGACAGATTGCAAAAAATTCCCTTTCTTCTACAGGTACACCTTTCAGACCAGACACATTTCATTTAGAGCTCTCTATTTTTCATATTAATTACCCAATATTGAATCTCTTCATTTTATGGAAGTTGGCACAACAGCCAAAAATTCAGAACTATGCTTAGAAAATGTTCTCAAATGTACATCTCCCCATAACATGGTTTGAGTATGTCACAGAAGATGATAAATCACACCAGCTCAGCAAGATGCAACAGATGCAAGACTCGTATATAAAAATATTAAGATTGTGGAAATGCTGCAATACTGTTGTTGCCCCCTGTCACTTCAGTGGTAAGAACTCCATGGGTTCTGGTAACCTTTAAAAGCTAAAAGAATGAGTCTACTTTGTAATTTGTGCATGGCACCAGAAGATAACCAAGTGCAACGAAGGTTAAGGAGTGGGCATAGACCACAGTAATGAGCAATAAAAGACTCCTTTTATACCAAGGGAAGAAGAACAACCAAGAACAGGGGAGGGCATTAGCAGGAAATGAGCCTGGCACAAAATGCTATCCACTAGATAATGCTAATAGGAGCACTTACCCATGCACCCCTTCCTCAGGTTTGCTTTTCCCACTTCACAAGAGTAACAGCATGACTTCCATTAGCACAGGATGGGGTCCTCCTTAGCAGCTTTCTCAAAATTTGAAACACATACTCATCGCTCTGCATTTCTGTCATGCAAAATTAAGTTTTCATGAGTCAGAGCGAGAGACTCAAATCCCAGACCAATTGCCAGTAACTGAATTAACAAAGTATGAGTTAGCTCAAAATAAACAGCACCTCCCCCACTAGCTGCAAAATCCCTATTCAGCATTAACTCTATTGTAGTCTGTTTGCTACTTTGTTTGTGTAATTCCTGTCCCCCACCAACTTTATGCGCTAAGATTGAGCTGCACAGTCTGCTAAATAGATGCTAACTCACCAAACACAATATGTTTCACACAGAAATTTCCATTTCAACAATGCTTCCAGGGAAATTACCTTTTCAGGTGCAAGAAAAGCAAGCAAAGACAAATATAATAGGCTAGAATACTGGGAAAATCAGTTTCAAGTGCCTTAGCTCTGTCTCAGTGAGTGATAAAGGATGTAAAACTATTTGAACTGGGCAGAGAGAAAACCTGAGGTGAGGTAACCCATTTCCTAGTACACGGCCCTTCACCACAGACTAAGCTACTTCTTCCTGAACTGAGACTCACATGCTTTCCATTTGAAAAGGGAAATACACTGACATTCAGATCAATGTCAATCATAGACACCAGATCAACGCAAAAACCTTAAAAAATGCTTAATTTTCCTTATGGTACCTGAGAGAAATGGAATTTAGAAGCCTTGAGGGATGAAGTGTTAGCAGTGTCCCCCAGCCAACCAGAGCATGCCTTTGCATTGTAGGCAATAGCAGATACTCAGAAACGGAATATTTTCATTCTGTTGCTTTGCTTGTTCCACGTTTTGCCAAAACACACAGATATGGGAGAGGAGAGAGGAGAGGAAAAAAGAGGCATGAAATACTTGGATTTGGTCTGTTATCTTTTCACTGGGCTCAAGAAAAAAGATTCTTCATAGTATTCTTCAAGAAATAGCTGCAACTGATCTACAAATTAAGAGTTGGGGATGTTTATTGATGCCAATAGGTAAGGTTTTACATTGTTTAAATTGCTAATGGTAGCTGTAATTGTCCCTCAAAGCATACTGACAATGGACCACAATAAATCAAGTTAAATATATCAAGTGAGCTGCAGTATCAGATGGCATTGTTTTAACATTTACTGCAATAATAACCTGAATGACAGGAACAACTGGGCAGAAAAACAATGTGGAATTGAATGGCCCTTGAATAGCAAAATAGCTCTTCATCAGCTACTGACACATCACAGCCATCACTTCTATTTCATCCACTGCCCAACTGCAACAGGTTGGACAGACAAAGACAAAAATAAAAAAGGGAAAATTCATATTGTGGGTCCTGCCCTGCGTCTGTCTCTCCCATTCCACCTCTCTGGTTCTGCAGCAGTCAACTGCACTAGGAAACATATCACATTTTATTTTCTTCAGAGAACATAGCTATTTTTCATCTAAATTAATTGAAAACACAAAAATCATTGTAACTTATTTGGTATCCAGCTACTTCATGTATCAAAATCATATATTTTCCACTGTCAGAGATTTGTATCAAGCATAGTATGAAAGGCCAGTTAGCTAAGGTAAAAAGAGATCATGATCTGCAAAGAATCTTCCTTTACCTTCCTTCTCCCCCTGAAAAAAATCAACAAAACAAAGACAAAGTAAGTTTTGCATTTTTTAAAGCTACTAAGATCTTTCATTGACATCTGGGGGAAGGATCAGAAGGAGCAATAGAGAATGGTAAGGAAATGGATTGGGATTTACAGCTTGGCTCTTTTCATTTTTAATAAGGAAAAAGCGCAAAATGAGCATTTGGAAAAGATCCCATTCTTGAAATGTTAAACCAAAAGATGACTAGCTTTATTAGCTACTTCAGTTTACAGCATTTATCTGATGTAGAAGTTCTATAGGGACACTTTTCCAGCAGTCACCCTGACACAAGTCTGTTACAGAATTTACTTGGATCCTCTTTCATCCACTTGAAAGGAGAAAAGAACATTCACTAACCATGGGAAAAGACAGCACATGCAGGACTTTTAAAAGACGAAGCCATGAAAGACTTGAAAATGAAATATTTTTCTTACACTAGCATGCTTACTCACAAAGGCAAAAAAATACAGGAACTAAATTAGAACCAGGTACCTAATCCACAAGCATTGCTGGGATACCTACTTAATGCTGTAAGTACACTCACAGGCTTCAATGGGAATTGTGATTCTCAGCACCACTGAACATTAAGCTATTTCCAATTAGCAATAATTTATGAAAGGCGAATTTGCAGGAGGTACCAAGTCTCTCAGATATACTCTAGGTGAATTCAAAGTGCATCAGGTACAGGAATAGCAGGTACTACTATCATGCATAGTTTATCATAATGGGACTTTCCCAACATCCAGCAGCACTGCTTTGTGGCTGCTCTTGCAGGCAGTTGGAAGAGCTGCTCAACAAATGGCCTCTAAGAAGTTTCTTCGGTACCACAGTTCCCCTGAGCTGAAAGCTCACTGTGCTGCTGGCAAGGACAGCAGAAGGGCTTTTCATTCCTGTTTGATGCCAGTTTGGCTTCTGAATTAAAGACAGAATTTGTGGTGTGGGGGGCATATGAATCCTCTTTGAATGAAGAGCTGAAGAAAGAAAGGAAGTCATTTAAGTAAGTGGCCTGTGTTCCAGCAGAATTGTTCTGCATGAGCTAAGTCTTTTCAAGTCACTTGTAGAACACAGCTGGAAGTAAAATCTGTCCTTCTGGGAGATATCCTGATTGCCACTGATGCTGGGAAAAACACTGAAGGCTTTTGGGAAAACCAAGAATAAAAGTCTTGGATACAAAGACTTGTATTGGATGCAGATTATATCTTGGAAAAATGCAAGAGCATAGTAAGAAACAGAGTAAAGAATTACTAGCTTTAACTTATAAAAATATTAATAAAACCAATTTTGCTTTGAGATGGCTTCTTCCAGTACTACCATCTCCAGCCATAATTATACACATGTATCCAATAGCAAAATTTTGCTGGAGTATTTGAGCCAAATCAAAGGATGGGCTAATTAGCCCTGTAAACTGTAGACTTCATTCAGCATCACTTGCACTATCAAAACTCCTGCTGAAACTCCAGGGAATTCTGCATCTAAAAAAAATCTGACTAGAGGTGAGCTCTTTTGAATTATGGTAGCTGATTCAGAAGTATCCACCTCAATGATAGGTTTCAAATCAGAATGTAAAGTTGGGTAGATCAAGCTAGCAGGAAGACAATTAGGAGGTAAGAGGACTTAACAAACACCAAAACTCTCTTTTGGAAGAGATCAGCCCATTCTAAGTAGGACAAGACGTTCTGACTTCAAGTCCTAGGAGATGCTACAGTCCTCCAACCCACCAGCCAGCTGTTGCCCTGCCTTCTCAGCACTGACATGGGCATTTTTCTAAGAAAATTAAACTGGTGGGGAATTAAAATAAATAGCCATCACTGTCTGTTTTGTTGGCAAAGTGAGCCAGCTAGTCAGTAAGTAGCAAGGTCAAAGCAAGGGAGAAAGCAAGACCACATAGTCACAATTTGGCTGGAGAGTGAAACAGGGTTACCAGTTTAGGTGACAGCTGTTGGATTAGGTAAGTAAGTTTTTGCAATCTGAGAAGCTATTTCAAACAGTGGGGTCAATTTAGGAGTGTCACTGTTTAAAAATCACCCAAAAGCAGTTAGGGAGCTGGTTTATCCTCTGCATGACAAGCAAAGACATGATGATCTCCTTATCCCCTCAAAGCACTTCTACAGAGAACGCCTTCTGCCAGTTTGTTTTTTCCCTCGAAGCATATGGGGGTGGGGGGAGGGGGGAGAGTCCTTTTAAATGATGTCCTTTTAATTTGAACAATTTCCTTCTCTTTAAAGCTGGACATAGAATAAGTTAGAGACATAGATTTCCAATTGAGCACATTTCAACACCACACACCAAAAAAGGAAAAATAAAGGACACCTTTTTACTAGTCTGTAAAAGACAGGCTTTTTCTTATATCCATATGGAGTACACCTGTATATAAATGGAAGACAGCTGTCAAGCCTGCTCATACAGTCTCACAAGGCATCTAAATATATAAAAAAAAAAAAATGTCCCTCAAGCTGTGAGCTTTTCTATCCAATATATAATTCAGATCTTTAAGAATTTGGAGCCACTGAAATAGGTGAAGTACCGTATTTAAACAGCAATTTTAAAATTGAGATTTTTATTTACAAGAAAAAGACCTGCAAAGTTTGGCCATGCATAAGGAAAATGTAAAAAGGCAAGTGGAAAGTGAAGGAAGGTTTAGAATTGATGGCAACGTCTTCCAGTTGTTCAGACACACCCTAATGGGATAAAGCTTCATCGGGGAAGTTCAGATTGGAAATTAGGAAAAGGTTCTTCATTAAGAGGGTGGTTGATCACTGGGACAGGCTCATCAGGGAATGTCTGAGCAACATGCTTAGACATATGGTTTAGTTTTAGACAGTCCTGCATGAAGCAGGGAGTTGGGTTTGATAGGTCCCTTCCAACTTGAGATAATCTGTGATTGTGTACTTGCTGAAGTTAATGGAAGTTCTTATGCAGAATTTTCACTATTGCCTCTAATATACGTATGATGGAAACACATGGAAATTAAGAAATGATTCTGGTATTCACAAAGTCGAACAGAACAGTAACATGCTAAAATTTGACAAACTGCCTATAAAGTCAAAGGGATTAAACTTAGCATGAAGAAGAAAAAAAACAACCCACATTACTCATATAAGAGAGACATTCAAGAGAAAATTTGTATCACATGAGTAGGTATGAAAGGCATACAGAAGTTTTAACTGCAACCTTTAACTAACCTTAAGTTCTGAATCAAGTGTAAAGGTTAAAAAGGTCTCTCATTAGACAAAAGAAATAGGTAGACTAATTAAAGTAACAACTAGAAAAACACATTTATTTTTCATAGATTCTTTGCAAATACAACTTGCATTATATTAATTCAGTATATGGGTGACCATATTTTAATATTGCAATGAAATGTGTACGTATATATACACACGCTTCTAAAAAAACCTGTGAGAGAGTAGTTACATCAGTGTGTAATGAATTAGCATAAATAGGTCCGAGTACTTATGGTACAAGTGTCTCAGAACAGAAGAAAGGGGTCACTGGTAGTGCAATTACCAGTTTTACTCTGCCTGATTACACTTACATAATGAATCAACAATCAACTGGCAAAAAGCAAGTGACCAAAGTCCCTAGCACTAAGGCTAGAAAATAAAGAGGGGAAGGAGAAAATAAAGTATATATGGTATACCTGTGAAAAATAAAGCTTCCTAGTATTGGCTTAATGGCAGTTAAAAGAAGGCAGTTTATGGAGATGAGCAAGGATTATGGAACACAGTGAACAGAAGGGGCTTTAACCACATAAGAAATGTGACTAGAAATGCCACCTTCAGTGTTACCTTATTCTAAGAGGCAAAGTTCCTGCCCTGTTGCAAATTGATGCATAGACTTAATTCCCTTTGAAGCTAATTATAGCTGTATGCTCTACCATAGGCTACTGTTCTGCTGATGATTCTCATATCCATTTCTAAGAGCCATTGTTCTTCTCTAGTTTGCTGTGATAAAAAAGGGTCAGATTAAAAAAAGAATAAGGCTTGAAGCATTGACGCAAATGGTTAACTTCTATTTGTTCATAAATTCAGTCCAGGCATTCTCCCCTCTTTCCTCTTAGAGCAGACCATTGACTCAGCCTAGCAGGTTTCCTGCTTGCATCCCAAAGACATCAGGTTTAGTCTAATGCCATATATCCTGGTGAGAAACTTTTCATATTTGGAGTGTGGAATATAACCTGTTACATGTCAAACTAAGCATACCTAAAAAGTATCTATCTGGAGGAATGCCATGCTCCTAAAGTGAAGATTGATTTATACCCCTTCATATTAAGAATGGTGTGCATTTCAAAAGGGTAGAAGCTGCATACCTAGAGTGCTAATGGAAATGATATGTTTGTTTTGCAGGGGAAGATAGCAGGCATTTGTCAGAGCCCCTGCATAAGTAAATGCATCTGTTGCTTATTTTTGGGTAAAGGGGTATACACAGACTTCCACATCCAGAATTCCTACTTCACTTGATGACAAAGGGATCAACTCGACAAAGAGCTGATACTATACACACCGGAATGCAAATAACCGTGATGAGCTGTGTTACTGAAGTATACATTTATTAAGAAAAGTTTCTAAAAATACAGGATTTCTTAATAGACATTAACCAAGCAGGTAACTTATCCAGGCCAATGGAAATATGCTAATCAAAACCAGCATCTTAGTGAGAAAATGATCATTATATTTGCCATCAGAAGAAACAAACTTTTGAAGAAGAGGATTGTTTAAAGCCTCAAAATAAAAGCTTTAGACAACATTCGTATTTCTGTTAGGACAGCATGTACAGGTACCAAGTGGGAATCTCTGCTTTATTTAGCAAGGTGCTGTACTGAATGCATATATGAAAAAAAAAACAAAACCCACCTCTCTTGGCAAAAGACTTTTATGTTGTCCTCTGAAAGAAGAAAACAAGTTAATCAGAACTCCTGAGAATAAAAATGGTAGTGTTATGAGACAGATTTCCTCTTTTTCCAAACAGAGAAAAAAAAGACAAAAATCTGAATAGGGAGCATTTTGGAAGTGAGTTTAAAAGCAAACTAACAAAGAAACCCAAAAAGAAACCCAAACCAAGAAGCAGCACCATAACACTGCTGCTTCCATGGAAAAAAAACTTTACTCATCCTTACATGTCCCTGTTGTCCATTTTCTCTGTACCAAAGAGGATCACCAAATGCAGAATGCTAATGAATCCCCCTTAGTGTTAAAGACAACTAACTGCTCTAGCTTTACGCATGAACTCCAGTTCATTCTGGAACTGGTGAAGCTCTGCATCTCCTCAGGCCTGTTCTTCACTTCCATCCACTGCAGGAATAATCTGAAGCATGCTTCTTCCTGCCAAATTGGCAAGAAAGGCACAGCCAAAGTAAACCCCTAAAGCTTTCCCAAAGGTTATTATGAGCTCTTATGTAGTCACAAAATCTACACCCTATCCTAGAGTGCAAGGAATAAGGTTTAGGCAGCAACACAGACTAGCCACAGTGGGACAACAACCCTGTGTACTGCTCAATGGTGGCAACTGCTTCCACTTAACTAGTGTAAGACACAAAATAAGTTAACTGCATGAGTAACATATTAAGCCCTGAGCAGTGCTGACCAATGCCTTGCAGTACTCCTAACCAAGCTAGCAGAAGAGGTCACTGACCTATACAGTTTGTGCCCCTCCTCTGCGAAAGACTACCTTACAGCAGAGATATCCCAGCAGGACAGCTACCAGCGATGGTATTATGTAGACTGAAAACAGCAGGAGTTCTCTCTATACCACTGCGTGATACATTGCTTTACACCTAGGAGCTAGATGCAAGTCCCACTGAACTCTCTCACAAAGCTAGCATCAGATGACCTCCAGTTAACTGTAGCTATTACAACTTCTACAGCTGTATCACTTAAAAACAAGTCATTGATTCATCACCAGATGAGTTACCTGAGCCTCAAATGCTACTTAGCAGCAAAGTCTCTCCAAGAATCCCCAAGGAAGAGATGATCTCTGTTGAACGCTAATGTGGAAATAAGTGTCTAGCTCCTTCCACTCTGTTTAAAATTGCCACAAATACTACGCAAAAAGCAGAAATAAGAAAATCAGTCCACAGGCAACAGAAGAAATTGAACAAAGATTACTATCATGGAGGACTCTATATATAGTGTTTGAGAACCATACAACTCTTTGGGGGCAAAAAATCCATTTGTATATTATGTTTTATTGTTGTACAGCAGATACCATCCAATATTGAATTTACTGGCATAGTGGCGGGAACAGAAAGATAGAGTAACAATTAAGCACTAGGGTTCAACGGTGAAAAATCTTTTTGATGCTGTGTGGCAAGCTTACTTTAATAAGCATGGCATCTTACCTGGTTTCAGTTCATATCAGCCTTAGCATCAAACTTGACACTGAGGCTAGTGATCCACCATTATTACTGAAGACAGTCAGAGAAAATTATTTTGGGTACCTTTTGGCATAGAAAGGGAACACTCACTGGTCTTGTAAGTCTAGGTCTTGTCCTTAGACCTTGGGGGCTAAGAAAAAAGTGTCAAGATATTACTCTAAATCAGTCTAAAATAAAAGTAGTAAGATTTCAGAAGAGGGAAGAAAATTAAGAAACTCAGGAAAGCACAGAAGAGAATTATAAACTACAGTATAAATGTTTTGGTATTTTCCCTTGTTGTGAACTTCAGAAAAAAAATAACCAATTAGACAACAGACAAGAATATTCAAATGAAACACTATGACTTTGAAAAGGCCGGGTCACACCTCATTCTGCTATGCTAAACTCACATTTCCCCAAAGTCCAAAGTATATACTTGGAACAGAAAAACTACTTAGACACTTAGAAGCCTTAGGTATTATTTTAGCATCAAAGAAGACTTTTTTTTTTCTTCTTTTGGTAAGCTGAATTTCTGCTATGACATGCATTTGAGGGCTGAGCATACTGAAAACCAATGAAAAAATCCTGAAAGTTTGAGGTAAAAATCTTTTCTAGATTAAAAAGAAAGAAGTGACGGAAGTTATTTAACAAATAAACATGTTCCTACAGGTCTGTCTCAACATATTGCCTCTGAAAACCTGCTGAAAGGGAAACCAACAAATGATTCAAACATGCTGTTGTCTTGCTGTCTTCCTCACTACTCACACTCTCTTAGTCATCATATCCAGCGAACAAAAATTAAACCAGCCTTCAGGCTGCTCTAACCTGAGCTGTGACAGTGAATCACACACACTTAACCATCTGTTGGATCTTGGGTTCTTCTGCTTACACCACTCCGGAGCTGCTAGAGAAGGCTACCTCCCAAACCAGCTTTTTCTAGCACATCCTTTGGCTCGTGAAGAGCCTTTGAGGTTCTACCTAATCCTCCCCAAGGTCTCTCAGGACCAAATGTGTTTTATGCTCAGAAACTCTTCAGTTTCAAAACCACAAGGATTTGGAAAACAGTGCTTCCTTTCACACAAAGTATACATCTTCTCGAAGTTACTCGAAAGCCACAGTGTAAAGCCTCAAGATCCAAAGCCCATTTGAAAGCCACAGGAAAAATTGCCACAGGCTACAGAAAATTTTAAAGATAGGAGGTCTGTTTGTCAAGCTTTGCATGACTTACAAACTCAGTTTTCACTGATCCTTGCTCATTTGTGAGGAAAAGTAAATGCCTTTTCAACCTTAAAATCAGCCATCAAATTTCCTGCTTGTGCTAAAACTGGGTTCTTTAGAAGATCATAAACACTCCTAATTACTGGTAAAGTCAAAACCCTAGATAAAAATCTCTGTAGCTTAGCTCCTTTATCATAAGTCTTCTCAATATAAATCTCAGCTAATTCCAACCTAAACTGCTAACACTGAATACATGATGCTCCAGTCATGACACTCCCTCCTCTCAACAAGTAGAAATAAAGGCAAGAAAGTAATCATACCAGGAATTTTGTGCTCTGTTTACACTTCTTTACTGTCTGCTCAGAGCTGCTATGGTGTGAAATATTCTAATATTAAAATAGCTGCATCTGTGGGAGACTTAAGCACATCACCATGGCAGAGGTATAAGGGCTAATCTGAGCTAAGTGTGTTATGGCAAATATTTCACTCTCCTTCTTGACAGGTGTTAAAACAACTCCAGGGAGTGAAGGGGACTGTGCATGGGAGATACAGATGTTGAGAATATGTAAAAGAAAAAAAATGGTATTATTTTTACAGATGACAACTACATGATTGTCATCTTTTACCTTTCAGTGTTTCATACGTTTATCCTTTGAATTCTTGTTTCAACTGTGAAGCTCAATGCTGCAAACCAAAAATTACAGAAATAAATCATTATTTTTAAAATAAGCAAAATCAGAAGCGTTTTCATTCTTCCCTCCCGGTTCACTCTTCACTGTATGAAAGCCTTACCTTCACATTGCACAGTGTAGGTGGCAAATACAAAAAAAAAAAAAAGCAAAGGAAACCAAAAGTCTGCACCAGTACTGTATATTGAGCTTATTAATGAAATCAGTTCCCATGAAAGCAAAAGGATAACACTAACCAACCCAGATAATGTATGTGCAGTGAGTATAATGCAAAGCTGAGACTGGAGAAGGATGATGGTATGATCTCATTTTTACTTGGAGCTACTGATGTATGTATGTAACTCTACAAGGTTCAGTGGTGGGCTCTTGGTTTCATCCTACCAGTCAATCAAACAGAGCTCCAGCTGCTAATAACATCAGCTCTCAGAATTACTTTTAAGCTGTTTACAAGCCTGCAGGGCATCTGCAAAAAGGTTTATTTTGTGGTGTAAGAATAAGCATATTTTCATGCAAGCTTAGAGAATTTAAAAAACCAAAATACTAGAGCAAAACCTCAGCTGGAACAAGCTGTCCATTCATTTCAGTAGAGTTGCCTGCTTATATTTACACATTCAGTTGACCCTGTCAGAGATGCTGGCAACTCTTGCTTCTGGGAGACAATAATCTCAAACATTTTTATGCTTCCACTGACCTAAAATTAAAGGTCCATCTCCCCAACCCTCCTTCCCAAAAAGGTCCCAAACAATCCACTATGCAAACAAAACCCACAATAAAGTCAGAATACTCGTATTTCCTCCTCAGTTAAGCATCCAAGCTGCTGTGCTCTGCCTCAGAAAACAGAATAGTTAATTGAAATGTCTTCTGAATATATTTAAGGTCGAGGATCTCATCAACTGTGCTTCTATGATGAGGGTGGACTGGGGAGGGGTGGGTATTTAAGGGGGGGGGGGGGATACTCAACAAATGCATTTGGTTGGATTTGATAAATAAACAAGACAAGATAAGACTCTTTTTTGAACTGCCGGCTAAAACTGAGGGCATCCCAGCATCTCATTTTTCAGTTGCGCCCATTCTACCTTAAATTTAGAGCTGAACAGACACAAACCCCTGTTTTTCTCTCTTACATCCAAAGCCAGTAAGTAGTGTAGAAGACCCATTGTGGGAATGATAAGCTTTTAATTTTGCTGGCTCAGTAGAACTTCATTAGGAAAATGTCTTGCAGTTCCACCTGAAGAGACTAAATTTCATCTGTTCACCACTGTAAGCCAGTACTTACATAAGTTGCACAAAAGCTGATGAGAATAAGGCTCTAAAATACTTAAAATTGACTACAGAAAGCAACAGGTGAGAATCAACATCCTTAGGAAAGCAAAAATCCTTAATGGAACTTCTTCCAAATATTCTTCTATTTACTTTCCCACCTGAGCCCCAGAATCTCTTCTGGCCTCAGCCACAGATGAAGGGTCAGCAGAATCATAGAATACTTAGGGTTGGAAAGGACCTTAAGATTCCCTAGTTCCAACCCCTCTGTCATGGACAGGGACACCTCACACTTCAGTATTTGAAGCAGCTCTGACAGCTGGGAGTCAGTGACCCATTCCAGAACTACAAGGGCAGTGAGCACATCTTGGCTGCAACTTGCTTATTCCTGTAGTTAATTATTGGAGGTAGTTACATCTTTTTTTAAAAATATGATAATTTAAAAAAGAACATAACTATGATATACGTAAAGGGATAATCGAATAATTCATTAGTATATGGATGGTGTAAATGCATCCTTGCACTTAAAGTAGATTAACTAATATCTAAAATAAATCATTAAAAATGCAAATGAGTTTTCCACTGCAATCATATTTATTCACGATGTATGATATTTATAGCTGTGTTCAGTGTATAGCAATAAATACCTTTATGAAAACAAAGGTATCCAGATTAATTCCATGCTATTTAAGTAAGCTTTAGTCTGTTTTTTAGGTATGTATGCAATTTTTAAGCCACCCACCTCAAAACAGAATCTTTTAATAGATACAAAAAATAAGGATAAAAACACACAACCATTTAACATTTCTCTTTTCTACAACTTTGGTATCTGAACCTTCCCCTTCTCCCAGTCCAGAGTCAGGGAAAGTCTCCTTTCAGCTAAATGATCTTGTGCAAGTACATGAATACAATCAAACCAATATGAATGTTTAGTAGAAACTCTAATAGAAACCTCTGTGCTCTCACTGTTGTTGCCACAATGAGGATTCTCTATTCATTGGTCTCTCTGATACTGCTATAAATTGAGTTCTGTTGAGATTCATAACTGCTTCTCAGCTTCCCTGCGAACATCTGTTTCTTCTTTCCACAAAACTTAAGCTGAACTTATTACAGCAACCCCAGAGATGAGGCAGTCTGCTCAGGAGCAGCTACAAACTCAAACTGTAGTATTTCAATACCAACAATTAATTACATACAGCACAGTCTCTCAAAACACCAAAGGCTGTTGAAGCTTCACTATGTAATGATAATAGGTATTTTTGATAGCCTTCAAGATACATACCTTCTAGAAATATAGACTTCATAGAATAGTTAGGGTTGGAAAGGACCTGAAGATCATCTAGTTCCAACCCCCCTGCCATGGGCAGGGACACCTCCCACTAAACCATGCCACCCAACGCTCTGTCCAACCCAGCCTTAAACACTGCCAGCGATGGAGCATTCACAACTTCCCTGGGCAACCCATTCCAGTGCCTCACCACACTAACAGTAAAGAATTTCTTCCTTATATCCAATATAAACTTATCCGTTTAAGTTTGAACCCGTTACCCCTTGTCCTCTCACTATAGTCCCTAATGAAGAGTCCCTCCCCAGCATCCCTATAGGCCCCTTCAGACACTGGAAGGCTGCTATGAGGTCTCCACACAGCCTTCTCTTCTCCAGGCTCAACAGCCCCAACTTTCTCATCCTATCTTCATATGGGAGGTGCTCCAGTCCCCTGATCATCCTCGTGGCCCTCCTCTGGACTTGTTCCAACAGTTCCATGTCCTTTTTACATTGAGGACACCAGAACTGCACACAATACTCCAAGTGAGGTCTCACGAGAGCAGAGTAGAGGGGCAGGATCACCTCCCTCAACCTGCTGGTCACACTCCTTTTGATGATTGGTTTATACATGAAATTTCTATTTCTTTTCTATTTAACTTTTCCAAGGTGCCTCAGCATACTCAGCTAATGTTTGGCAACATAACCTGGGCTTTGCCTCCACATTTCCAGTGCTGCTCAGTTGTGTTTGACTGAAAACATACATTCTAGACCAAATTTCAGGCAACAGTAACTCTGAAGTTTACTTTATACTGAAATTAAGTGTTATAGTTGAAATGTTAACACAAATGATATCATTATTTCATAAGCATAAAAGTTTGCCTTGGTCTTTTATATATATTGAATAGAGAATACACACAAATAGTGCCTGAGTGTCCACACAACATCACAATAATATTTATCTCTTTCAGATTTTTGTAGTCAAACAGATACTTCAAGAACACATACAAGACTTTAGAAGGAGCAATCAGGTTTACAGAAGTTATCTCACCCTGATCTAGTTCCTCTCAGTGAGTGCATAGGAATTTAATAAGGAGAAAAAAAAAAGCCAACAACCCTCAAAAATGAAACACCTTACCTTCAACAAGGAAAGGAGATTTAGTCCACCTCCTTTCCCAAAAGGATGGAAAAATAATATGATATTTTATAGAAGCAAGAGACAACAAGGATTTCTAGCCTTTCTCCCTACCACACTACCTACAAATTGGGCTCTTCCCTCAAGAGCTACACTTGCATTTCTTGAAACTAAATTTCTTGAAATTAAAATATCCACTACCTTCAAACATTTTCAAAAGCATAGAAGATTTCAGTATCTGGAGTGGACAGCTTTGCTTTAGAAAGAATAATACAGAAAAGCTTCTGTCATTAATGTTATTCTATACTGAACAGTAGCAAAAGTACAGAAACTCACTGATATTTGCTTATGTTCTGTATCCAGAACATTCAGATTCCGGTGTTGGTGTAAACCTTAGCAGGAAGGTGGCATCTTTAGGGCCAAGGTTAAACCTAGAATCTCTATCCAAGTCTTCATAAGACAGCAGCTAGCATCCAAAAGATGAAGATGTTAAGAGGACCAGTGACACTGTAAAAATGTAATGCTTCCAACTCATAAATGTATGTGCAAGTTTGAAAGAGTACATAATCTAATGAACGCACAACAATATAGTATAAAACTACCATAAAACTGTAAACAAACAAGACTCCTTATCAATGCCTTTTGATGGGACTAAAAATGTATCACTGAAGTTATCTAGTCAGCCTTTCTTAATCTCACTTCACAGAATTTAATTTCCTAATTCTTGTGTTTAGTCTTAACACAAGAATATCTTTCTCATAAAAAGAAAGCTTGAACAAAAAGTATCCTTCCCCAGGCATCTCATACTGACCTAAAGGTCTAGAGGCTCTAAGTTCCCACATACTTCAGCATTCTATTTGCTATCTACCTTCCCTGTTGTAAAATGACGCCACATTCCTAGTCTGAAATTTCCTCAGCTTCCAGAGTCTGGATCTTCCTTTTTTGTAATGATACACAGTTTGTTCTCAAGTGCAACCTCTTTATGCGGGCACGCAGAGGCTTAAACTAAAGGACAGTTTTCAAAATGATTCTGATATGATATCAGAAATCAAAATCTTTTAATCAGTATTACTTATAAAGAATCATGGCATCCCACAGGCCACACAAGCATTGCTGTTCCATGCACATCTTAATATCCTTCTCTCTTTTCAGCTGCATAATAGCTTGTGAGAACAATATCCAAGTATCAATGTGGGCACCATTCCTTCATGAATGGCTTGATCTCAAGCACAGTTCTGCAGTGTAAAAAACCATAATGGCACTACACACATTTCTATACGCTTCTCCACAAGGAATCTGCAAAATATCTTTGTGTGTGTGTTTTTAGCAAAGATGCATAATCAAAACTATTTTAATATTTCTCTGAAATCAGAACATCTGTTTTGTACCAAGAGAGATGCCCTAAAAACCTACATAATGCTAGGTTTTATTTTTCTGTTAAGCAGCCAAGCATTCTATATTTATGTGCATCAGCATCAGGATGCCAGGGACTTTGTGTATATATAAGCTGAAAACTCATCTGTTAAATATTGCCAGTAATCAAATCCTATACTTCCAACCCTAGCATACAAGACTTGTGAATATTTTTCCCCCCATTTTCAGACATTAATTTTAGCACAATTCAGTTTTCACCATTCCTGGTTATAGACACACAGACTGTATTTTGAGACTATTTTTTCTTAAGTAAATCAGAAGCTGGAAGATGAAAGAACTCTTTGAAAGAATTGTCACTGAAATATCAGGATTGTCATGACTCCAATAGATGTTTTCTTTCTGCCAAGTCTTTCTTGTCACTTACAAAACCTGTGCCATCTTATATATGACTTCTCTGTATAAGTAATCAGAGGAAAAATATGTAAGAGAAAAGGCATAATTACCATAAACCTACTTTAAAAGATAACAAAACTTGCACTGGAAACAAGTTTAATCAATGATCAAGGATAAGGCAGTAATAAGTTCAAGTCATCCCTCCCCTTCCCAAATGTATAGAGTGTTTGAATCATGCCTAGTTTCACAGAGCTAAATAAATGAAAGTTCTCTTGCCTTTGCTACTCTCTGACAAAAAGGAAGAATTAAGGAAGAATTTTATTGTGCAGATGTGAAGGCTGACAGTAGTCATCACATTTACATGGATGTGTGCGCTCTCAACAGGCCCTCTGCAGCCTGAAACCTTGTGTAATTCTTGTTTGTGCACGGGCATTACGTTATACTCAAAACCTGTGCCTTTTTGATGGGCAGAGCAGTGCCCCTCAGCTCAGCTGGAGAAGCTGGATGAATGGCACCAGGTTGCCAAGTCCCCTTTGGCAGTCTGGCAGGCACCTGAGACAACTTGGCATCAATGCTCCTCGGTTTTCTTTTAAATGTATCCTCCAGCTCAGGATAAAAAAAAAACCTCAAACAACAACCACCCCTCTTCTCGCCCAAATCACCCACACTTCTGAAAGCATAGATATTGGAGACTTTAAGATCGTTATCTACAACTTGAAAAAAAGTGGTCATCATTAAGAACTGCTGACAATGGAGATGAAACTCAACACAGAAGTCTCCACCAAAAACCCTTCAAGAATTAATCTGATATCTTGAAAGTGAAACCTTCTACAACCTCCCTTAATTAAAGTTTCCTTCAAGCCTCTAAGCAAACATCACTCAATGAAGTTGTGTTAAACTTCCTCAGGGGTGACACTGGGGAACAGACACATTGCAATCAACATGTTGAATCTTTTAATGAATCAGAAATTAAAATTTCCCAATTTCTGTATATCCTAGCCTATTTACTGTTTATATTAAGACAAAGCAGTTTAGCTTCCATCACTGTTGATGTTTGCATGAATGCATTATCTTTGTCAGGAAAACTTGGTTTTTATCTTTCTTTCATTAATCAAAACAAGAAAAGAGAGTAATTATCCAGCTATTCTTCAAACTTCATGCATGATGAATGGTATACTAAAAAAACTCTAAGCCATGAGCATAGAAAAAAAGGGATGAAAATACATGAGCCGTACAATTGTGACTTACAGAATACATTTCTCTGGTTGGAATCTGTTCTAATGTTACTATTTCTAACAATCTTTTACCTGATTTTTTATTCCCCCACATGTTATTTCTTCCCTTAGATTTTTTGTTCTATCCCAGAGGTTTAAGTAAAGGAAAACAAACAAACACCCTAACATATTGAAATATTCTTCTCATCTCAAGGAAATCTGAGTACAGGTTTTATTCACGATTGCATTTAGTGGACAAGAGTATTAGTTACATCAATAAGCTTATTTTCTGCCTTTAAATCCCACAGATAGAGTTAGGACTGAATGGATTTGTCTTGGATGAAGACTGAAAATTAATCAATACAACATTTATTTTTCTCTCTCTGCTGGTGGCTTGGTCTCAACAGCCAGCTTGTAGCAGTTTCTAAACTCTAAGATGATTGTCTAGTAAGTCCGGTGAAACTACCAACACTTGCCATCTCCTCACATCCCTTGGGATCTGCAGTTTAAAAACATTCTTGGTTTTTGCTGGAAACCTGAGATAATATTTGTTATAAGAATATATATTAGAAGATGATGAATGCAGCTGAACCCCTTATGTAAGGAGCTGCAGAACTCCCCACCCCCAAAGTGGCCAGGCAACCAGGACAGTTGAACATCAGACCTTCCATAACCTAACCTATGTTGGAAGAGCTAGTGATGGCAGCTTATATACAATCCCTTTTATAAAATCTTCATATAAATGTCCAACCTTCTCAAAAATTAATAGTGCCGTGCTTGGAAAACACCAATAAGGAAAAGGCAACTCAGTTACCTCACAATTACTCAATTACCTCTATTTGCTTGTGTTTTATCTTTTTAGAGTTTCCTCTCTTCCTCTACCCATCCTCCATCTTGAAGGGTCATTTATATTACCTGATACTACATAGGGTAATAACTTCAAATTACCACACATACACATTTTTTTAATAATAGAATGTCTCAACTGATTGTCAATAGTTGTGTTGCAGATATTTCATCTCCATAAATATTTTTAAGACTGGTAAATAATCTAACCAAATTAGTAGAAGAAACATCTTCCAGAATGTGATGCTTATTGCTGGAGGTCAAAATATTGCACTTCTGATTTTATTTCACCTTCTGATGTACTGTCTAAATCTAACCTGGAACAAAGCATCAGAAAGAAAAGCTATGACCATAAATAGCCAAGGAATAACACATTCAGCGGTACTGTTCTGTCTATACTGAATTGCTTCCTAGGCTGTATCATCCTCACAAAATCATTTTTGTGTGCCTTCTCATTGCTTATTTTTTTGACTGCTGCCACCACACACACACAAGCTATTTGCGAGCAGAATCTCACAAGTGGTGTTGTATCGAAGACATATTTAAGAAACAAGTTCAGCCAAATCAATAGAAAGAGGCAAATTAATCTCAGAGGGAACTTCATTAGGGTGAACTTTGCTCTCAAGTTTTCTGATATCAGTTGGAGCAGTACCTGTAATGGTATTGCTCTGAACTGGGCTGGTACAGAGCAAGAATTTAGTTAACTATGAATGAGCAACAAATAAGATTCAGTTCCTGCCACCAAAAGCATTTTTAGTAGTGTGAATGTGCAAATGTTTTTGATGGATTTGTGAGCTCTCCCCCAAGAGTTTTAGCAATTAGTTAGCTAAGCTATGCCAAGCTGGACTAGCAGCACAGCAGCAGCTGTCCACTGCTGCCTTTACAATTCCATCACTTTGCCCTGAGGATGCCACTCTCTGCTCTGCCACTAGGTATTTTCATCCGCTTACTTTAAAAGGGAAAGTAGCTTTACCAGTGAATTTTATAGCCTGATTTGGAATGCTGCCCTGGGAGAAAAAGCTGGAAATTTTCACAAACTGTTAGAAGAGCTTTAATAGCAATACATTACAATAAGCTTATTAAATAGAAGCCTGTGATTGAAGGCATTTGCACAACCTCTGTTGTCTAGGCAATTAACAATACAGCATGGAGGGACTAGCTTGCAATACATTTAAGATTTTAAATATTTGCAAAGTATTCCCCATCCTCTCACCTGCCCAGACCTAATAAGTTGTTATTGCTATTCTTTATTACTTGTTAAGCACCTTCTCTGTGCTTGGTGCCTGCAGGATCCTTCCCAGCAGTGTGAAAACATTATTTGAGTTTTAAGGAGTGTAAAGAGGATTCTTTATTTGAGCTAAGGGAGACAGACAGCCTCTCACCTCCCTGCTGCTTCAGCCTCCCCCAACCATGGTCTGCCTCCTGCGCTCCAGGAAGGGACCAAGGACAAGGCTGCACTGGCTCCCCACCAGCAAAGGCACATCAGATCGACATGGCCCTAGCAGGTAATACCTGCATTATCTCCTCACCAGTATGCCCTGGTGGGTGCAGACTTACAAGGACAGAGAACATGGAGTTTGACAGACAGCTACTCAAACTCCATAAATGGCGATCACTTCTCATGCATTACAGTCCCACATACTCAGATTTTCTCTTTTCTACTTTATTACTAACATGGCTGATTTAAGACTTTTAATTGGTAAACACAATTAAATCTCTTATTGGCATAAAGACGTTTAAAAGATATTTTGCTGGACATACAAGAAATAATTTTCAACCCAACATTTAGTCAGTGTGTACGACTGTATTTTCCAAGAGAAGAGAGGCTTATGGGCTTCCATAAACTCAGGTTGTCTTGGCTCGTGTTGTTCCTGGTTGAACCCAGGACACTTCGGGTGTCAGACACTCCAGTCTTGGACAGAAGAATGGAAGAATTAATTTCCTTAAATAACTAAATAAATGATCAGGTGTTGATAGAGGTTTTAGATTCGAACATCCCATAAGACAGCTATTAAAACCTTCAAAAAATTTTTATTTGTATGTTTTAATCATGGAATTATATAGTAATATATTCACTGAAAACCACATTCTAACCTATTAATAACCCCTTATTTTTAAAGCTTCTTGGTGCAATGCCAAACAAGCTTTAGCTATTGCAGAAGTAGGAGATGGCATCAGCCAAAGCTGTGATGACAGGGGGCACTGCACTACTATTCAGGAGAGCAGAGCCAGGGGCAGAGCCTTTCGTAAAGGAGCCAGTAGAAAAGGTCCAAGCACACAGCAGAGGAGGGTTGCTTCAGCTTTAAAAAGATGGATATTCACTTCCTTAACTCAGAGGTAGAGCTCACAGTGTAGCCTATGTATTCTTGCACCCATGAATGTAAACTAAAGATAGTTAAAATAACCTGCTGAGATTAGATTTTTCCTTACATCAGTGCTGATTGGGAAAAAGTCTGTCATAAAGCTAATCACTGCAAGCAGATGAATGTCACAATAAATTAACTAGTACTTAACAAAGTACTCATTCTCTGACAGTCTGTCACACACCAGTACAGGATACGTACCCATCTGTAAGTAGCCCAAAAAATGTAAACCTGAGATTTTCCTTTGACATAATCAGTTCCCCAGGATTTTCACTTTTCAATTTCTCAGCACAACCCAGAAAGAATATGTCAATGCTATTCCTCTTTTTGGTCATATATTGACACACAACACAAAGAAAAAAGAAGACAGGAGTCATAGGCCAACTCTTTCTTCCCTCCATACTTCTTTTTTTTTTTGAATACACTCCTCTTAAGGGCCCTTCGAAGACACCATTCTTTTCTCTACCTGCTTCTGGTTCCCTTGACAGGGCCTGGTCCTCTTCCCTCCTCATGTTAAGTGTGCCTCACCTTGGCATCAAGAAAGGTCTTCAATTTACCTGCGCACCCCTTGTCATACAGCAGAGCTTACATCCTTTCCCTTATTTATTTCCCAACACCACCCCAAACCATTTCCTGGAAAAAAAGCTGTTGTCAAACTGCTGCTATTTCTAGGGCCTACAAGTCCTGCATCTTTCATTTGCTTTGTGCCCAGAGGAGACAGCAGATAGCATTTCTGAGTGGTCACTGGAGAAGATGCCAAGACTCTCACCCATCGCCTGCATGCCAAATTGCACCTGTGAGACCATTCCCAGCCCCAGGCATAAAAAAAAAGGCTCATTTCTTGTAGGTTTGGAGGGACAGTAGACTGTTTAATAAGAGCATAACTCAGTACATTTACTGCATGCCATGCAAAAATAGCTACCAACACCTGACTCGTGTGACTGCTACCAGAGATGTGCTTCTTGCAAATACTTTTTCAAATAGTTTATCAATTCAAGAAAAGAAGTCCAAACCAGTTTTAAATCTTTCACATAGAAACTTCCTGACAGCAGGCACTATTTACACCTGACTGTTCCTGACCTCAAGAGCCTCCCAAACACCCCTGAGCAAACAATCCCGCCCAAAACCATGACATTTTAGCTTGAAATGCCAGAAAACTTGCAGGGTTCTACATAAAAACTGCAGCATATTGGACATAATATAATACAGTTTGACTGTCTCCAACTGGAGCGTTTTCAAGGTGTGTTCTATTTCCACACATTGCATTTGAAATTTTTTATTCATTTTTTTCTGAAATTTGACAATAAAATCACTATTCACTTGCCACAAGAAGTTGACATTCTTTTGGAAAGGATTCACACCAACAATTATGACAACTGTATCATTGTTCCCTCTCCCATATTCATTCTTGCTGTTGCTACTATATGTACCTCCCCCCCTTTACCATCAGGCCTCCCTCAATCTGTCCTCCATCTTTCAATGCAGTTCAGTGAAGACATCTCTGAACAAGTGTCATCTCTGACAGTGCAAAACAAGCTCTTCAAGGTTCTGCTACTCTAAATTGCTGTAAGATGAACGCAGTTTTCAGTCATTACAGATCTTCCTTTTAACCCATTTATGGCAAAAGACTACTGCAGCTGTATGGCTTTCATTACCTATACAATCAAAAATATGTGGATACACACATGCTTGCCCTGCCTCCAGCCATTTTAGAGCACCTCAGCAATCCAGACAATTTTTTAGTCTTGGCTTCATGTAAAATACAGTTTCCAGCAATTCTTCCTCTCCTTTTTCAGTACTGGAAAAACCTGCAATGCTAAGGTTTATTTGCTTCCCTGTTCATACAAAACACAGCAGTACATAGCAATCTCCTTTAACAAAAAGTGGAGGTCCCCTTCTGAAGTTCTGTGTAAATTAGATTGTAAGCATCTCCATGTAAACAAAGAACAGAGTTCCAACAGGTGAAACAAAACAACATATCTGGCCAAGTGCTAGTCTGAATAGCGTTAATACCAGCAATACACCAGAAAATATTCAAAAGCAGTTTGCTCTTGCTCAAGTGTCACTTTTCTATTGTAGTAAGGATCAATAAGTCTTCCAAACAGCTTGACAGCTACACAGAACAGATTAGCATGGAAGTTAGTTTCACTTGAAAGACGACCACAAAAGATTAATCGCACCAGTGACTCCCGTGCACCTTCACATTTCAGAACAAGATCTTCAACATATGCAGGCAGAAAAATACTTTCCATCAACAGAGGAGATAGGAATTTCATCAAGTTAGAAAAACTTACTTGACCTACAACTAACGCTACTTGGCTGAGAAGTAACAGATCTCAATTAAACATGTTGGAGCACCATTTTAATATGGAAAAAGTGACACCAGAACCCAAACTATCTTGGTAATTTCCATAGTCCTTCCTTATGACATGTCTCTGATTAGCAAGAAGTGTGCAACACGTCTGGCTGGAATCTCAGAAGAGAAGTTACACAGCTAGAATAGAATTAGTCAACTTGGAAACCATCCCTAACTTTTTATAGTTTATTTCTTCTCACAAGGGTTAGTTGGTTTTATTTTCCAAGTGAAAATAAACTGTTAAATATTTGAAGTGTTTAGGGTGCCTGTCCCCAAGCAAAAGAAAAAGACAAAAGCAAAACCAGAAAAAACCCAAAACATAGCTCCAAAACCCAAAAGCTTTTGCAGGGCAAAAAAGCATTTAGCTCAAAAAAGAAATAAAAGGCAAAAATCAAGACAAAATGTTTTATTTAACTGGGACCAATCTAGGAAGATCTTAATTTCAAAATGTTATTTCAACTTTTTATCTTTTCTTCAGGCAAGGAATTTACTTAAGTGATGGGTAGATGCAAAAAAAAAAAAAAACCAACCAAAATGCAAAGCTGACCCCATGTCAATCTTTTCTGCATGTAATTGTCAGTGTTCCACAGCAGAAATCATCCTTCTTCCTCTGTACGTCACCAAACTGATGACAGTATCGGTCATTATGCATTTTGTGCTTCAGAAATTCTGCTCAGTAACAGTACTGGAACATCAGTAATTCTGACACAGGAGAAAGTGAGTGGAGAAAGGAGCTAGTTCTCTGTGGCCAGCCTTCCAGTCTCCAGCTGTTTTCCACTGTCTTTCAGCCCCAGTTGCATCTGATCCTTTCAGCTGCTAGGCTAGTCAGAGACATTTAAAAAACATCCCCACTTGAGCTTGGAAGCAGATTACAGGCCATTTCCAGCTTCCAGGGAAACAAAGTCCCATACTTCCCTTACAACACAGGGTATAGGACAATAACATAAAGTCCTCAACCATCTAATTTTAGCACCCTGTATACTTCTTCAGGACCCTTCCATGTTCCTTTAAGGACATGACAGGAGCTTTAAATGGGCTCCATATAACAGCATATGAACACAAAGTGCAGGCCCAAAACAGTGAGCCTTGCTATAACTAAGTCTTGTGCTGCTGCAGGACTTAGAGTGTGGATAACACATGGAATTTCTCCCAGAATCTCTGGGCAAGGACTGTACAGGGGGAGGGAAACAGTAACAGTTGTGCTTTTATCTTTGCTTTAGATTAAATTTGTCACAAATTGCTTTATGGTTCCCTGTCTGTTGCTGACATGCAATAGATACTGTGGGCATCACAGCAGTTGCACAATTGCCTGTGACTGCAGCGGACTGGAAGGGGACAGATATGCAGCCCCTTCCATCACTATATTAATATGACTACTTATGCAAACAAGCAGAAGAAGTAAATGAATCCATGTGTTTTACAAGTTTTGATTTGTAATGCGTATGTGGTTAGGATTAATTAGAACTTGGTTGGGTTTGATACTTTAGAACTAGAGTAGTTGAAAGCATAGACAATAGCTGATTTATCTATGAAAGACAAGTGAGACGTACACAGGAGTACCATGGGTACACATGTACCTGCTTTGCTGCACTTATCAGGTCCGAGTTTGAGGAGGAAAAGTACTAGTCACACCATTCTCTGCACCATTTTTGATGCCTACATAAATGTGCATCATACAGCATGGTAAGCATGATGCACTGGCTTGCCCTCCTAAAGGTCAAGGAGAAAACCTTCTTTCCAGGTGTTCCCTTTTCCATCAAGGTACAAGCTATGACTAAGAAATTCTGGCAGATGGAAACTGAACAAAACTGAAGTTTGCAAAATGAAACATTTAAAACATTAGAAACTGAGGCATGCATTTCCATTACTACTACCCGGTAAAAATTCAGAGTGAATAAAATATAACTACTTTGGTAAGTAAAAGATTTCTTGGTTCTACAAAACATCTTACAAAAATTCCAAATATACAATGATGCCACCCATTAATATTATAGACCCGCAGCTATGTGCATCAGCTAAGGACCACTACTCCCCTACCTAACTTGCCCCCCAGCTGCTTGAGCTACAGAACACAGAGCCACTCTCAGTTGGGAGATATGATTTACATGTGAAGAATCATCACTGCACTGATAAATTCTGAGGTTATAGAACATTAGTAGCATCACTGCTGTTGCTATGCCCTTCAGATATATGCCATCAGTCAAGGATCTTCCCTGCACAGGTATCTAAAGCACCTGGATTCTTTGTCTCTTTATCACAGCAAGATCTGGGTGGGGGAGAGCTCTTTATCATTTCAGCTCTGTCTGCAAGCTAAAAAGCTTCAGCCCAAAGGTCGGCAAAAGTTCAAGCCCTGTCCTAACTTCCATAGTGATATGGTACATATATTCTCTTATGCTACAAGATAAGCCTTTGATATAAAATTAGTAATAACATATTCCATACCTGCCATGTCCCCAAAAGGGACATGGTCACCTATATTCTCTTCATTTGAAAAACCTTTACCATTAGTGCATTAACTCAACTTTCTTATTGGCAAAATATTGGTCAGCCTTTGTGTATCACACCCTCCATAAAATGCAAATATTTTGCTATGTTCTGATTCTTAAGGATTTTTTTTTTACCCCTCACTGGTGTACACAAGCAACAGATGGAAGTTAAAGGGGACACATTTAGATACAGGGTGTATATCAGTGTCTCTTACAACGACTTAATGATCAATTAATATTTTATGGCTTGGGACCATTTCCCAGCAGGATTCACTTTTTTAATAGCTTGTACTTTCAAACAGTACTTTAAACATTAAACTGCCTCATGCACATATTCTATTCCTTTGCCTCTTCCTATAGACCAAACATATCCTTTATTTGCTACAGACTGCAATTAAAGCCATACCTATAGCTAATTAGGCAGTTGCCACAGTTCCCTAAAAGAATTCTTACATGGAAGCTACTTTTCAGTAATTTTAGCTGTGCATGCAAAAGAACTGATTATATTCACTTTGGCCAAATTGTATTCTGGCTACAACAGAGTTGTTTAGCCCATGCTTATACTTTGGCTATGACACAGTACATACTGTGGTTGTTTCTCCAGTCTTGACATCAGTGGATAACATTACATCCTGCAGCAACATAATAACTGACAAATTACATATCACAAAACTGGACCCATGATAGGTACCTACCTACTTTCAATGAGTAAAAGCTCTACCATTTGCGTGACAGCTATGCAGGAAAAGGCCACAAATGACTCCAGCAGATGCACCGCTGGCCACTGCTTAATCTTCTGTAACTGGTCTTTGGAGGCAAGGAAACAAATCCCAGACAAATCCCAAGACTACGAAAGCCATGTATTCCCTATGCTATGGTCAAGAAATGCATCCTTTTTTTTCTTCTTTTTGTTTATTTTTAAATTATTTTTGTTTATTTATTTATTTTGTATTCTTATTTTCCCTATAGTCCAGGACACTATAAGTCTTATTCTTTCCTTTGTACTGGAACCAAAGGAACTCCAGTGGCTGCAGCAGATGCAGTCAGCGGGCAAGGATAAACTTATGTCCCTTGTATGGAAAAATCATCAGGAATACACAAAATGCTTAAATAAGAATTGAGAGCAGAATATTTGCTGGTATCCAACATCCTTCCTAGGCTACTGAAAGGTTGTCACACTCCTCTGTTTTCCCCAAAGACATGCCACAGCTGAAAAGCTTATGGTATTCCTTTCATTTCACTTAGAGGCATGCTTTGCAATGCAGCAACCCTAACTGCAAAATGCCATCATAGATCCCACACGCTGATCAAGCGTATAGTGTTACTGGGCTACTTACAATTGCAGCAGTCATGAAAAGGCTAAGAAACTGGGGGAGAGAAGAATATCCATGCCTGCACTTTTTAGGTCACACATATGGTGGATTAGCTGTGTTTGGCATATGAACTTTCAGCAGAAGTTGCTTATTTCACACTTGCAGTTATGTTAAGCACACTTGTTTCTTATGCCTCCTAAAGAATTCTTTAAAAATCCTCTTCCTGATTAGGCAGCCAAGCGGAGACACAGGAATCCAGAGAGCTTATGTAGAAAGCTTTCTATCAAGTGCACTCAGGTTAAACATGGGTCATATATAAGCTAAGTACAAAAGACAAAGAACAACAACTGCAAAGCAAGGTCTCTCTTTAGAGCTACATGGAAAATCCTGAATTCTGCAGAAGTCAGTAACAAAACTCCTATTAGCATCACTGATGCTTTAGATGTGTTTGTGCAAATCCTAAGATGATGTATCCCACAGCACTCAGTAGGGAATGTCCTACTGTTATTGGTAAATCCTGGCACAATTCCCCACAAAAGGCAGCACTTAACCAACTCAGTTATTTGCGATAATAGTATACGATAACTCAGTTTATTAAAAAATCCACCAAACAACCCCCCTCCAAAACAATACTTCCAAGGCCCCCCACCCACCCCAACAGCACAAAACACATATTAATACCAGGTGTATGACATTTAATACATTCTTCTTTGAAAGCATCCATTTGGAGCAACCTGTGAAGAGCAGAGGAAGCCTGAAGTGCAATCAGGTAAAGCAGTGAAGATGCACACTGTGGTTCCCAGCAACACCCCACTACAGCTGGTGCTGCTGGGAAAAGGCTTGATGAGTTCATAATATCAGAGGCACTAGAAAGCTGGCTAATTGTGTTGGATCCTATCCCTACCACCTCTTTTATTCTACAAGTTATTATTCGACAAGCCTGCTTCCTATGACAGAAGCACCTGTTGGGTTTCTGCCAGCATCACTTTCCATGGGGGTAGCTGCTGCTGTACTCAAGTCCACCCAGGGCAGGAGGCAGGAAAGAGAAGATGGCAAGGCAAGAACTTCAGGCCCGGGGGGAGCAGGTAGGAATTGGTGAAAGGAGTTGTGTGGGCAAGAAATCGTACCCAGCCTGAATCTGAAACTGCTTTTACTGTGTGCCTTGTCCTGCAGCCTAAAACAGAAGGAGGCAAAACCTTTTCATGCCCTTGATCCTGAGGGGACTGCTTCTGAGGCCAAGACAAATAAGAAAAGCATTGTTTCTTTCCTTCCATGACAGTCAGTTTTCAATGGGAAGATCTAACAGTCTGACCTGTCTCACCTACAGATGCCACACCCTGAAAAGCAGACAGCCAGTTGGCAAACAAACAGTAGAGAAATACAGCTTACAGGAAGGGAAAAAAAAATATAAGCAAAAGGCAAAAAAGACTAGAAAGGAAAGTGAAAAAGAAAGAAAAAAGTAGAAAAGGCAGACAGCATAAAGATGCAGAAACATCTTTTTTGTTTTTTTCCTTAGTCGGACCATGCAGATGCTGCAAGCACCACATGGATAGTTTCTACAAGAAATAAGAGTTAAATCTTAAAGGCCTGCAGATTAGGTTTCCTTTGATATACAAACCTGAACTTCCGCAAAAAGCTCTTTCCTTTAATACTGTCAACCAATAGGTGTTAATACAGTATAGGAAAGCTTCAGAAGACTCACATGCTCCACTCACAGAGGACCTTCAGATAAGACACTAACAGATCAGGCATCAAGGAACCTCTGTTCTCAAACAAGCACACACACACACACACACACGCAAAACAAGACTAGTCAAAACCGCTTCAGTATTATTGGATACATTTGGATGAAGCACAGATCAATGAAAGATTACTTGCTCACAAGACTTCCACCTTTCAGAAGAAACAACCCAAGTGAAAGATGGTACCATTCAAGACCAGGAACAATATGAAGGCACATGACTTAGTCATGCTCTTCAAAAGTGGCACAGGAGGGAAGCTCTTGAAACTAGACAATGCATACTCAGACACTCCAAGTCAGTTTTTTCCTTCTAAGCCCATTTTAAGCATATTATATCAAGTATAATCATTAAATCTCAGCTGTATCCAAATATTTTCTGAGAAAAAGGAGATGTACAGACAACCAAAGTAATATATTTTGACACTAACAAACATATTGCTAGCTATTTTTCTGTAATGGCAAAAATTAGATATAAAAATGTTGTGGATTTTTATACATGCTCACTTTCAAGCTTAGGAAACATTTATACAGAGGAGGTTAAAAACATCTCTTGCTTCAGTTAAGCTCTGCACAGTCTTTCAGGTACTTCTGCTTAGCTACAAAATTTGTTTAATAATCTACATTTAAAGGTCATGACATTAATTTAAAGGATACAAACCCATAGATACAGTTATTTGGAAAAGTAACGACATAGGCTAACCCAAAAGAAACATAAAGTAGACTTTTTATGGTGTAAGAAAGGCACCAGTGTTTCTCCTTGCTAGCATGCCTGTCTGCCTCCCAGAGCTGAAGGACGGACAGAGCTTGCCACTAGAGCAGATGGGGAAATACAAGATCCCAGGTGGCTAGTAACTCACTTTCACAGGCTGTTAAGCACTGACCAGAAGTGGGGTGACAGACCCACATAAGGTCTTTCATTCAGTGCTGCATCCCTGTGACTTCCTGCAATACATTATGGTGAGGTTACAGATATAATCATAGAATCATAGAATAGTCAGGGTTGGAAAGGACCTGAAGATCATCCAGTTTCAACCCCACTTCCAGGGGCAGGGACACCTCCCACTAAACCATGCCACCCAACGCTCTGTCCAACCCAGCCTTGAACACTGCCAGCGATGGAGCATTCACAACTTTCCTGGCAAACCCATTCCAGTGTCTCACCACCCTCACAGGAAAGAATTTCTTCCTCATAGCCAATATAAACTCCTCCATTTAAGTTTGAATCCGTTATCCCTTGTCCTCTCACTACAGTCCCTAATGAAGAGTCCCTCCCCAGCATCCCTATAGGCCCCCTTCAGACACTGGAAGGCTGCTATGAGGTCTCCACACAGCCTTCTCTTCTCCAGGCTCAACAGCCCCAACTTTCTCTTCCTATCTTCATACGGGAGGTGCTCCAGTCCACTGATCATCCTCGTGGCCCTCCTCTGCACTTGTTCCAACAGTTCCATGTCCTTTTTATGTTGAGGACACCAGAACTGCACACAATACTCCAAGTGAGGTCTCACGAGAGCAGAGTAGAGGGGCAGGATCACCTCCCTTGACCTGCTGGTCACACTCCTTTTGATGCAGCCCAGGATACAGTTGGCTTTCTGGGCTGCAAGCGCACACTGCCGGCTCATGTTCAGTTTCTCATCGATCAATCCCCCCCAGTTCTTCTCCGCAGAGCTGCTCTCAATCTCTTCTCTGCCCTACCTAGAGCTGTGCCTGGGATTGCTCCCACCCAGCTGTAGGGTCTTACACTTGGCATGATTAAATTTCATCAGGTTGGCATCAGCCCAACTCACAAGCGTGTCAAGGTCCCTCAGATGGCATTCCTTCCCTCCAACATATCAGCCGAACCACACAGCTTGGTGTCATCGGCAAACTTGCTGAGGGCGCACTCAATCCCACTGTCCATGTCACTGACAAAGATGTTGACCAAGACCGGTCCCAACACCCATCCTTGAGGGACACCACTCGTTACTGGTCTCCAGCTGGACATTGAGCCATTGAGCACAACTCTTGGTGCGCAGCCATCCAGCCAGTTCTTTATCCACCGAGTGGTGCACCTATCAAATTGATGTCTCTCCAACTTAGAGACAAGGATGCCATGTGAGACAGTGTCAAACACTTTGCTCAAGTCCAGGGAGATGACATCAACTGCTCTCCCCCGTCCATCAGTTTTGTAGCCCCATCATAGAATAAGAATCTGATACATAGTACTGTGGGACTAGACCTACCAATAATCATTATCAATTAATATTATGATACAATAGGATAGTAAATGTAAGCCCCCACTATTGGAATAGAAACGTGTGAATGCAACAATGCTTCTTGGTTTAAATTTACATTCAAGTATCACTGACTGTGGCAGTAACGAACAAGTTTTAGAAGCTTTAGTAATAAAACCAGAGCCATGCTCTCCCATAAGTCTTAAGCATGCGTTTAACTGCAGCATCCTGAATCTGCTTTATTTACATGAACTCTAGATCAGATTATGAATGACTTCAATTCCCTGAATTGAACAGAATCCTAAACATCATTAGATATACTTCTACTTGCTTTTTCTTTGTTCAAGGAAGTTCTCAAATTTTTTAGAACAGGGAAAGTATGTAGTTCAAAGCATAATGATCGGTTGCATGAAAAAATCTGGATATTTTCTTGTATGCTGGAAAGGATACAGAAAGCAATTGTTGTGAGTACACCAGTTAGAAATTAAGTGGGGCACCCATCTGAAAAGGTTGTTACCAGAAAACTTGAAAAGCAGCAGTATAATGTAACCCATGATGTGATTTTGTCAGTAAATGAGGCTGTCAGTAAAAGACAACTAAAGTGTCTGTAAGAGCCTTCTCTTCTCCAGGCTGAAAAATCCCAGCTCTCTCAGCCTGAAAATATCAGTTTTCTGTTTTTTTTCTGTGTCTCAACTAGTGCTTCAATAGTTTATATGTTCAGTAATAGTTTATGTACTAGCTTATCAAGGGTATATTTTCATTTAATATAAGGTTATTTGTGACTTCAGCAGTGCATAATGCAGCTGAAAATATATCAACAAGATATATTTGGAGAAAAAAGAGCAAATGAAGTTTCTCTGATGAATTATTTTTAGCTACAATATTAAATAAATCTTATCAGCCCTATAGATGGATTTCTTTCAGTTTGTTTTCATTATTTTTTTTTTTGAAACATCTGAGAGCAAATAGTAGCAGTTACAGGACACTGAACTTAGCAGACTGCAAAGCTGGTCTAAACATTCATTCATGGATTTCTGTTATAGCGACTAGTTTTATCTAAGAGATTAATTTTACTTTCATCCCTGCTCATATACATCTGGCTTTAGCAGATTACTGCAAAAAAGAAGTGTTTTTGCCAAAACTATTCTATACAATTTAACCTTTGCCACTCACAAATCTCATATTTTATAAAGAGAAACCATACTTAGCTTTAAATAATCTGATAGTCAAAATAGCACTTGATATGAAATATATAGTAGCTGCACAAGGCAACCATCACAAGTGCTGTGTTCAGTCTTACGTGCATCTTTACAAACAGAAGCCATGATTTTCCTTTTCAGGTTTATAAGTCAGAAACTTCAGCGAGTTCAACAGCTACACAGTGATAAAAAAAAAAATTAAATAAGACTCAGGTAACATACCTGGTATATCTGATCCCACTTAAATTAGGAATAATTATGCTTTATTTAAAATGATTCATCCTCAAAACATAAACTGTATCTCCTTTTAGATCAAATTGAACATTGATTAACACCTGAAACTCCCATCTAGCATCTGGTAGAAGAAATACAAGAAGAAGCTCTTCAGTCATATGTGTTTGCATCTCATCAGTGAGAGATAACCACCATGGCATTGAAGTACAACACAAGTACGTTTAAGTTTCATGTTAAATTCTGCAGCACCCTAAACAACAAACTATAGTTTCAAACAGTCTGGAACCACCTGGTTTATATTATCTGCTATGTTTTCAGTATGAGCCCATATATGCAAGGTTGCTTTAAAGCAGCAGTGGGAGATTCTGAATCAAAACCTCATCATGTATTATGATTTGCATTTCTGAATTGCAAAAAAGCAAAAGCTAAAAAAGACTTTCTGCAACCACTATTTTTCTCTGCCAGCAGAAAGCAGAGTAACCTTTATCTTGGGTGATTTAGACCTTTTCTTCTGCTTTGTCTGGTGCCAGAGCTGCAACAGCTGATAGGGCTGGCTTTTTTGGAAGCTGTAAGGCATCTTTTATTTATCCCGTCACGGATAAATCTACCATGTACCAGAAAAGCATAGTCTCTTCCCATCTAGGAAATACTCTATGCAAAACTAGCCTCTCCTTTCTCACCCAGCACAATGAGAGAGACTGCTTTCTCTCAGAGGTGCTGGCTGACATGAAGGTCCTTCAGAGCTCTTTGAATCCACCCTTCAGCTTTCTCTGTGTGACAGGAACAGTCTGGTACCAGGAAAAATGAGGAGCCACTAAGCAGAAAAATCACTTTGCAGAGAACACCTCTCCTTAGTCTGTACTGAGCACTTGATCTGGTCCACAGACTACTTCTGTTCATCCTTCTATATTTTTTCAGTGCCCTATCAGCTTGGGACATTTTAAGTGTATATAAGCTTCTTCTATACATGCAAAGTCTGTAATTTGATGTGCACTTATAGAATCATAGAATCAACTAGGTTGGAAAAGACCCTAAAGATTACCAAGTCCAACCATTACCCCAGCACTGCCAAGACCACCACTAAACCATGTCACTGAGGGCCTCACCTACATGGTTTTTGAATACTTCCAGGGACGGTGATTCCACCACTTCCCTGGGCAGCCTGTTCCAATACCCAATTACCCTCTCTGTGAAGAAGTTTTTCCTAATATCCAGTCTAAGCCTCCCCTGGCACAGCTTGAGGCCATTTCCTCTTGTCCTATTGCTTGTTACTTGGGAGAAGAGACCAACCCTCACTTCACTACAACCTCCTTTCTCAAGTAGAGAATTACTAGGTAGCGGTTCTCAATAATCAATGTAAATTCAGTTACCTAAGAAATATTCCTGAATATATCCGTCTAATTATGCACCAGACTGCAATTCCATGCTACTCTGACACAACAGTGACAGCATAATCCTCCCTATGGCAGCATATGGTGAAATCACAGAACCTGAAAATACTAAGTGCAGGCAATACCTAGGGAGATGCTAGAAAGTGCACTACACATAACAAGCATGCAAGTGACCCCAAAATAAAGGACTGTACATTCCACAAGTGAGAACTGTATGTTACTTAAAGATTGATTAAATATTTCACACAATCACTCGCTACAAGTGTCTGGAGTCATTCACCTGTCTCTCCCCACAAGGGTAAATATTTCTTCACTGTTCAGGAAAAGCAGCACTGTATGAATAATTGATTTTTTAAAAAAATTGGTATGACGTCCAAGTTCATGTAATTAAATTTCCTTTTGTCAAGACATATTACCAGTAAACAATTCCTAAAAGGGAATAAGAAAAGACAGACATTATCATCAAAACTTAAATGGCATTGTAACCTCAAAAAAAAACCCCACAGTGAACTATAGATTTCTCCATTACTAGGCTGGAGATATACATTGCTTATAAATCCCCTCTTCTCTCACCCAGCCCTAATAGCAAGCATATATTATTGTCTGTTATAGTCCACATACAAATTATGTGAAACAAAGGATAACAGAAATTCTGTCAGCTAAATCCTGTCTCACTGGAGTCGGTGGCAAGACTCCCATGGACTTCAAAGGCAGTAGAATTTGGCAGGGGTTAAGCATTCCAAATGGCATTCAAACAACAGATGGACATTTGCTGTAGTTCAAATGCATGAGATATAGCTTGTTCCTTACTTGTATTAAAATCTTATCCCCACTTATGTTGTTATGGAAAGACCACTACTTCTAAAAGTGGGAGACAGGCCACTGGGAGAGCCTCATGCAAGCCACCATCCATCTGCTCTAAAACTATAATGAAAGCCAGGATAAAGATTTTAGGATGAAGAAAAACATTGGAAGGTAGTCTGCGGGAGGTCAGAGGATGCCTGTGCTCAGCAGCAATTCAGCTGTCTGCAGCAGATGCTGGGGAGCAGGGAGGCATCTCCTCCATCCTATGTTTCAGGTGACTGTGGTCATAAATTTATGCTCAGCATTTCACCTGCACAACAAAGATGTGTGCATATTCACACCAAGTTCTTGCTTGGCTTTCATTTATCATTAAAGACTTGCTTTTATTTTGTTAACTTAAGACTTACCCTATTCTACAATAATCAGCTATAAGGATTGTCATGGTTTAAGCCCAGCAGGTAGCCCAGAAACACGCAGCTCACTCCTCCCCCTTTCTCCCCCCACTCCTGGAAGGATGGGGAGGAGAACTGAAAGAATGTAACTTCCAGGGGTTGAGATAAGAACAATCCAGTAACTAAGGTATAACACAAATCACTGCTGCTACCACCAATAATAATAATGATAAGGGAAATAACAAGAGAAGAGAATACAACCGCTCACCACCTGCTGACAGATACCCAGTCTGACTGAGCAGTGATCTAGCTCTTCCAGGTAACTGCCCCAATTTATATAGCGGGCATGATGTGCTGTGGTATGGAATACCTCTTTGGCTAGTTTAGGTCAGGTGTCCTGTCTCTGCTTCCTCACAGCTTCCCCTCCTCCTTGGCAGAGCATGAGGCTCAGAAAGTCCTTGGTCAGAGTAAACATTACTGAGCAGCAACTGAAAACATCGGTGTTATTAGCACTGTTCCCAGGCTGAAAGTCAAAAACACAGCACTGCACCAGTTGCTAAGGAGAAAAATGACTGCTACTGCTGAAGCCAGGACAACGATCTACATATTATTAATGAAAACTTGATGAACAAGCATGTTCATGTTCAACTAAAATGGGAAATTTGGAAATTCAAAAGAAAACCATTGCTTCTTACTACTCTTATTTAATTTCCTGGCACCTCTCCACTTTGTTGAATTTTACCAGCTTTCCTACACACTCTGAAAACATTGTTCACCAGTTTGTTTTCTGTTTCTTCCAGATGGTACTTTTATACAATCATGTCTATTCAAAACTAAACTCTTAGAATATCACTCATCCTGTAGAGAGCATTATCATGACATTTCTGGGAAAGCCAGAAATCTCATCCCAAAGACAGGAGATCCCCTACCAAAGAGTAAGAGTTTCATAGCCTTAACAGTGGGCTAAAAAACTCAGCTGAGACTAAAAATACAGTGCTAAAGGACCCAGTAAAGATTTTAAAAGCACATTTACATTAAACCCTGCCAATGTATTACCACCCATGAGCAGAGTACCCAGGTGCTGGATAACACAGGCTGCAGGCACAGAGGCATCTGTGGTGGCTCCAGGCAGAGCCAGCTTGGACTCAGTACCCCAATAAGCAGGCTCACATGGCAAGCGTCCAACTGGCTCAGGTGAGGATTAGCTCACTGGCATCTCATCTCCATTACACATTTACTGTGCATTTTTATAGTGCGATTTGCATATGTTTTGTATTATCTGTATTTGTTTCTCACAGCTACCTAGCGTCATTGTCCTTCCCTGCTGTCTCCTACAACCACAGATAACCAAGAATCCCTTGGATAAATGAGGTGGCATTTGCAAAGCAGTAGGGAGAGGGGCTGAAGAAAGCTCTGCAAAATCTCCATGAAACAAAAATACTTCACTGAAATTGAGAACACCGTTCAGTGGGCATAAATATGAACTTCAAGTAGTTCTTTGCACTGGTATTCATATCAGCTTTGCTGTTGCTGTATCGTCTTTTGTAAGTCTATTCTCAGATTCCCAATGCATGGAAGCCAGTACAAAGATACTTCAGACTTACAAAGAGTAGCCCAAACTGCTTCAGAGTTACCATACAACATCTTGCCAGAAAAATAAAACAAAATGGCTTTTTTTATTTTTGTTCTGGGGGCCTCTGAGAAATGACTTTGCTTTACAAGTCACTATTTCACGTTCTCTCTGAGCATGCACAGTTTGGAAGCAGAGTGCTCTAAAAACAAGAGTTATTAAAGGCTCTTGGGCAAACTGACAGATTCTATGCAAGCAGCACTGACAGCAAAAACCTTTCACCAGCAATTTAACAATTACATTTTAGAGTTGAGGGCTAATGCAAGCTTTCATTCACAAATCGCTACTCTAGGCATTTTTCTTATGATGGTATAGTCAAAAAATGTAAATAAGATGAGTATTAAAGGTTTATCATGCAATAGTTTTTCCCTCCTTGTAGGTAGTGTGTCTTAGGCAAGCTGTCCAGTGAGGTCTTTCAGTACATAATGAAACTGTCGTTACCCAAAAGTTCATGCTTTATATAACTTAATACTTACTATAACAAGGATTTAAGCCACCTTCTGCCCCAGAAGTTGCCCCACACCTCAGCTAGATCCACTTTGGAGAGAGGAAAGAAAAAAAACCAAAACCAACCAACCAAACAGCCCCCCCAAACCCAAACAAAACTCCGCACAAACCAACATGAAACAACAATTGCATTACAAGAGCTTAAGATCTACAGCACTGTCTGGAGGTGAAAGACCACAGTGAGAGAGCTCTCATTTGTTCCATATTTCATCACTGTCCCTGCAAAAAATTTAAATGTAAGGCTGTGGAGATTGCACTTTTTGGCTTGCTCATTGAATAAAAAGAAACATGAATGAAGAAAAGTTCGCAACACTTCTGTTTGTATTCAGTTTCTACCAAATCCAAAGTTGAATATACGGGTTTGAGCACTTAAAGAAATTAAGGACGCACATTAAAACAGAAGTAGAAAGCACTAGTCATTCCCTTTTACCCAGTATGCCACTGTGCAGGGCATCTCCTTAGTCCAAGGTAAATGAAACCTACTACATGCAGGAGAATTGGTTAAATGCTGGTGTATCACCTTTTCTAGGGTGGCATAAAACTTAAGACAGACTTCCTAATTTTGCCATTACACACGCACTGAAGCAGATGTGCGAATGAAACTCCATCCTCTGACAACACAAACGCTGTCTTGCTTGATAGATATCTGTGTTCAGTGTGACAGAGATGCAAAACTGGAATATCCCATCCTTGCAGTGTAAGATGACAGATGGGGGTGTGGTTTGGGGGAAGGAATAATTTCCTTAACGGGATTATCCTGGCATTTTTCTGAGCCAAATCTAATAGATAATTCAGTCCAAGTTTACAAGTGACACACAAGTTATTCACTAAATATTCAATCTCCGGAATTAATTTTGCATTTATCTAGCAAAATATAAGCAATTTCTCTCTCTTCGCCCTTTCCTCGTAGCAGCTGGAGAACAGACAGCAGAGAATTCCACTTCATCTTACTGTGATAACATTTAAAAATGACTTGAAGTTCAAAAGATGAAGATGGGAACTTACAGAACTAAAAACTCCACAACACCATAATTGCATTTATAATGCTCATTCACAGAAAGCAAGTGAAAGATTTGCAAGAGCAGAGGCATTAGTACGTGGCTATGAAAATGGATTTTCTATTGAGAATGCTAAGTTCGATACTGGGGTTTCTACAAAATGACTAAAGGAGCAACTTAGAGGAAAAAGCAAGCAAACCCATTTCCATTTGCCAGTGGTTAGGCCAAATGGTAAGGCGCAGAAGAGAGTAAAGGTTAGTCTTTAACAGCTTTGGGTAAATACAGTATTTTTCCTATGTTCATTTCCTATTCTGTCCTTAGCAAATGACAATTTGAGTGCTGAGACTTCCACATGCCTACTTGTTTTTTACTCTTCACTTGGGGACGGGAGCAAACAAGAGAAAACTCAGTCCTAGATGACTGGTTACACTTGCAATACAACAAAGCAAGCCATATTTTCTATTGAATCTCTAGTCTACAATTATTCAGTACCAGGGTGTAATTCAATGAGAATCAGTTTTTGCAGAATTAAAACTGAATCCACTGGTGAAACTTATGCCATTTAGCTCTTCCAAACTGCCCCGAGGAACTGAAGGATAATTAGTATGACCAATACCAACACTTTCTATTATCACAGAGGAAAGCAAGCTATAAAATTTGGCTTTATACAGAGGGCTGAAAATCTGCCATATATCACAGGTACAAGTATTAAGTAGCAATGATGGTGCAAGGTATGAAAGTGTACAAAAGGCTACAATAACTGCTCAGTATCATTTGGCCATGCTAGAGTGTGCATTGTGCTGTACATGGGGGGAAAATATGATAATCGTGTCTGCATTGATTGCTTTATCTCCTCTTTAGATACCCAAATTTGACCTCATTTTGCACTCATTTTGTTCTCTGGAGACCTGCACTAGTAAGTCCTTCCTCTTTGAATTCCACCTCTGGTGGGAATGAAAAGGACATGGTCGAATGGCAAACTCTCAGTGAAAAAAAAGGAAAGGAAAAAAACAACCCAGTGAAAAATTTTATGTATGAAGTGAGGCTGTGGGCCTCAGGCCCTCCTAAGCACCACAGAACATCGCAAGTTTTGGAAAGATGAAGAGAACTGTTCATTATACTATTTTAGACTTAGATTTTGGTTATTTCTCCTGCCCCTTCATAGAATACATGAGAAACACTGGAACAGAGAAGACTGTGCTGACAAAGGCCAACACAGATGTACAAATAGCTTATGAAATGTAAAATATTGAGAAGGAACGCAAGAAATTAAAGAACTTAATGAGCTGCAAAGGGCTTATACTGTCAGTGGTCAGATTCAGGATGGCAGCTATCAGGAAAAATATGTTCAGAGTTCTGTTCAACAGTGGTCAGACTTGGAAAAAAATCCTAAAGGATATGAAAAAGAAAAGCCAATCAGAACTAAGGATAACATGGTGTCTGACACTAAATGGGAGCAATTCTGTAGTACTGTCTACCCTTTCAGGCTTTACTTATGATCTGAAAATGAACAATACAGGTGTATCTGCAATAATTACTTGCTTGTGATGTCCTGTGTACACCCTGGTTTTGCAGTGAGGTGACGCAGAGGAGAACGGGAGTGTGCCAGTGGAATATCCCAGTGTTTCTTTAATTTCAGGAACAATTTCAAGATGAAAAGTGATTCTTTTTATACCGAACCTGTTTCTTCTCCAATTTCAAATAAAAGCAATCTAATTGGCTATCACAGTTATGAAATATCTTTTTTTGAAGCACTAGATTGTTTTGTTGATGTCTGGAAAATTCCTTTCCACAAAATGAGAATGCATGGCACTAGAGAGACATACCTCCCATTAGAAACAGTATTTCATGGACCTTTGTTTCATAGAAGACCTGTACACATGCTCATTTTCGTATTATTTTCAGCATATAAATATAAACATGAGGTGTTCCTTATTCTGAACCACCTGCTTGACTTAGCTCCACTTCCAGAGTTGTTTGGTCAAAACACATCCACATAAAAAGAGGCAGCTATCCTCAGCAGAGGGACACCTAGCCCCTGGAAGCATGACACTGAAGCAGCATGCCTGCTGTTCTGGATGTGTGAAAGCAACGTGGCATTCAGGCACCCTTACAATGTTTCTGACCTTGGCTGTTCCACCAAAAGGCACAGCGTCAGACACAGCATGAAAAGAGTTCATGCAGCTGTGTAGTTTAAACAGGTTGTCCCCTTATTTATCCCTATACAGCCTCACAACAGCAAAACACGTGCCCCTGCAGCCACAAAGACTAGCTATTGTAATTCTCTCCATACTGAGTTTCTCCACGGGGTTTTCCTGCCTTGGGTAGTGTGGCATGCAGCAGCATGTAAGCCACCAGGACAGAGCCGCAGTGATCACGTTACAGCCACACAGCGTGGTGTCCTGTGCTCAGGCAAAAGAAAGCTTTCACAAGAAAGGCATGGCACAAATTTGCCCACCACACCTTGCAGGGTTACAATTTCTTAGCATCCCCCCATCCCTGCATTCAAACTAACATGAAGGGGTGTTGACTAGGGTTTCCTTCAGGTAAACACCTTCCCTATAAGAAGTTCTGCATGCCTCGGCAGGTCACAGCTGCCCTATGCACAACTTTTGTATGTTCAGCCAATCCTCTGGTCTACAAACATTTTTGCCTTTCAAAGGGGTTAGCTTTAAGCACTGTGTCATGTCAGGAGACTTCAGTGCTGTACCACTTCCCTTCCATCTCACGTTCAGTAAAACCCTTCCTTGTGTTGCTTACTCATCCTCTCTGGCCTCCTGCCTTCAAGAATTGGGCAGAGTAGATCTATTTAAACATGGCTTACCTTTCCTATGTGAAAAAATCCAGTGTGTAACTAGGTTCCAGATCCAACCATGGCATAATCACTGTAACATCTGGATTTATTGCGATTAGTTAGTTCAAGTGGGTTCAACATTCATGAAATTAGCATCCAAAGGCACAGAGCAGCAAGCACATTACTAGCACATAGAAATTAACAGTTAAAAACTACCAATGCAATACCCCTTTGCTTTGCAAATTGGAGTTTTTCACATGAAAAAGTAAAGTGCAACTTCCAGGGCTCATCTGTATTACATAAGCAGCTTCCATAGGCCTCATGCAAAAGCCCCAGCTTATAGACCATCCCAACAACTAAGGCTCTTGATAATCTCTGCAGTGCTCAGTAGCTCTGTGTAAAGTAACAAGTAAGTTACAACCTGAACAGCATTGAAGCAACTGGAACTAAAGACAATACGTCTACCTGAAGCTGGGATACTTACCCAAAACTACATCTTGGCTGGTTCCCTGGACAGGTTTTGCAAATGCAGAAGTGGTACCAAGCTGTTGAAAGGGACCACGAAGGCCTTCTCTCTCCATTAAGAGGCTGAGCCACAGGTAGAATGTTGGTTGGAATGGAAAAAATTAAAAAAGTATGGGATGGAAAGATCAAATGTTGTAATGCAGTGTGAGTTAAGTGGAAATGTGTGTGATAAAGAAGTGAAATCATATATGAATAGGACAGTCAGAGGATACTTAGATGTACCAGATAACATAGAACTGGAGCATGATGCAAATGGTGAGGAAATGTAACAGATCTGACTGGAGAGAGTTAACTTTCTTTGCAGTAGCCCATTGTGCTACTGTGTGTTTTGTATCTGTTGCTAAATCAATGTTAACAACATATCAGTGTTTTGGCTATTGTTGAACAGTGCTTGCATAGCAGCAAGGCTTGCTTTTCTTCATGGTCCACGTACCTGTATCCCCTCAGTGACTAGATTGAGGTGAGCAACAGGCTGGGAGGAACCACAGCCAGGACAACTGACCCGAACTGACAAAGGGATTTTTCCCATGCCATATAATGCTTTTAGCAATAAAAGCTCATGAAAAGGAGGAAGAAGGAAGGACATATTCACAGTTACGTCAATTGTCTTTCCATGCAGCAGTTACGCATGCTGAGGCCCCACCTCCCTTGAAGTGGATGGACATCTGCCTGGGGATGGGAATTAGTGGATTAATTCCTCCTCTTGTTTTGGTTGTACCCTCAGCTTTTGCTTTCCTTATTAAATGTCCATTATCTGAATTCATGATATTCTTGCCTTCCTTCTAAATTCTTCCCGTTCTAGCAGGAGTGGTGAGTGAGCAAGTGGTGGGAAGGATGCTGACTGATGTCAGCCTACCAAACCTATATTACTTTATGCAATTTAGAAGCATAAAGACTGTAAATAGTACATGTTGAATACAAACAAGTTCCACCACTGAAAGTACTTTTTTAAGAAAAACACTCCCATCCCAGAGAAACAGCATGTCAGTTTTCCTATCACAGAAAAATCGTAGAGACAAAAGCAGGTATGAACCCCTTTTAAGAAGTAATGTGTATGGTTGCTTTATAGCAACAGCATTAACTACTTTTCTGACCAGCACTTCACACCAACCTTGCTTGGTCAATATCTATAGCTGAAAAAGCTATTTGAAAGCCATGGCTCTGGATTTCCCCCATGTCACTGACTGGTCCTTCTGCACAGGGCCCCATGGTAGAGAAGATGAAGGCCTGGTGTTCTTGTAGGGTATTAGGAGGGCTGTGCATGGTCGCTGGCAGGATTTGGTGCTGCTGCAGTGCCTGCTCTGGCTGACACTCACCACAGTCTATCCTGGTGCTGTTTCCATGTTCAGCCCTGCTACAGCAGATACTGCACCACATCCCAACATGTGCACACCTACACATGTGTGCCAATGTGAATGATGCTGAACGTGCACTGCAAGTCTGTAAAACAGCAGGTAAAGGTCAGACCAAAATCCCTGAGTCAAAACCACTACTGACTTACCAATATCATTGAGAATGGTTTGTATGGCTCTTTCCAAAAACTGTGATATTTACTTTAGTACATGGTGCTTTCAAGTCATGCCATCTAATAACAAAAGCAAATACGATAGACTTGAATTTTGGCATAATACATTATTGGTGCAAATTCATCTACCATAGAAATCTTTTCCAACCAGCAGAATTAAAATTTGGAAGAGATCTTTAAATTTTCCTTGAAAATAGTTAAACAGTAACTCTAGAAGTTCATTGTAGAATCAACTAGTTTTATCAAGTCCAACCTTTACTCCAGGACTGACAAGTCCGCTGCCAAACCATGTCACTAAGAACATCATCTACACAGTTTCTGAATGCTTCCAGGGACAGTGATTCCACTGGTGCCCTGGCAGCCTGTTCCAATGCCTGACCATCCTTTCAGTGAAGAATTTTTTCTTAATATCCAATCTAAACCTCGCCTTCCCCAATCATCACAGAAGATGAAATGCAAACAGATGAAGAATTCAGAACCGTGTGTTTTGTTAATCTGCTATCCATCTGTTAGACAATTATAGCATGATCCAATAGCCCATAAACCAAATCTTGATCAGGTAGTGCAAACTAACCAAACAATCAGATTTCTAATAATTAACATGCAGATTTCTTTTTTTTTTTTAATAAAGTCAGTTACATCACCAGATTAGTGCTGTTCCCCTAACAGAAATAATTTTCATCATAGATTGAATATTTTAAAAGACTTTTAGGTCACTAAAAGAGCATATAAAGGCCTTAAAGAAACAATAACATGATTCAGTACCTTCATTAACTACAAATATCTTCCTGATCCAAACTGTCAAAAAGCCTCATACTATGGGACATAACCAATTCAGACTTGTAAATCCTACAATAAAGACATTTTTTGCATTCACTGGAGGACACAGGACTCATTAGTGGCAGTGTTTCAGCAATCAATTTCAAAAACAAATGATCTGTGGAAAAAAAACCTGCCATTGTCCCACAATAGTTACTATCCTTATTAAGCACAATTCTTTAAAACTGGGTCACATTTAAAACTGGCAACACATTAAACAACAGGTCCCTGGCTCTCTCCACCTCTCCCCCTCCCAAGCATCAAATATTGAGAAGCTTTTGTTTAAATTGCTTAGTTACTGCCAAGTTGCTTACTGACCTCTTAAATTTTATATTGCAACTATGCTGCTGTGATAAAACTGTGTGCTTAGACGAAATAGTTGCCTTAAAAACCTTCTCTTCCCCTTCCTCCCTCCCTCCCCCCCTGCATTGTATTAGGAGCACAATTCACCCAAAGATGACATCAATTCCATATTTTTAAAGATGAGGAACAGCTACAACAAGCTAGAAATTACAACAAAGCACAGTGCTCCTCTTGAAAGGTAGCTGCCTTCCAGTACATCAACTTGCCAATTACAGTTGCAGAAAACATTTCAGACAGATGATTGAGAGCCTAGAACAAAGAGAGAATGAGGAGACCTCACTGATGCATTGCCACCTCGGCAGGAAAGGTAACATGAATGCTTAGGGGTAACAACAGGTAGGGCAGGAAGGTCAGAACAACCTATTGCTGTTATGGGTTTTTTTTCCTCTTGGAAGAGGAACATGCTATATTCAAGACAGGAATGCCTTTTATTGAGATGAAGTCTGCCTACTTCTAATATATGCTTGAAAATGCTAGGAACTACCAAAATTACATTCCATGGGGTGCCTCCCTGCTGCCTAACTAGATTATCCCATAGTGCTGCATCCCAGAGCAAAATATCTAGCCTAAAAGACTACACTTAAATACTTGACAGTTACCAAAGGACTTGGTGTGATCTGCGCTTTGTATACAGGAGGACTTATTTAACATATTTGGGAGTGGACTTGTACTCCTGCCTAGTCAACTTCACTTTAGTCCCTGGGAAGGCAACAAAACAACTTTCCAAATACAAGAAGGGCAAGGAATGGACAGCATAGATTTATGACAGGGAAATCATGCACTCTCAGCAAGTTCATAGGCTATACAAAAGTGGGAGGAGCAACTGATACACAAGATGGATGTGCTGCCATTCAGCAGGACCTGGACAGGCTGAAGAAATGGACAGAGAGGAAACATATTAACTTCAAGAAGGGGGAGATATAAAGTCCTACATCTGGGGAGAAATAACACCAAACACCAGTACATGCTCGGGACCAAGCAGCTGGAAATCAGTTTTTCAGAGGACAACCTTGGAGTCCTGGTGAACCACATGATGACAACCTTGGAGTCCTAGTGAACCACATGATGACCATAAGCCAGTAGTGTACCCTCTTGGCAAAGAGGTCCAACAGCATCCTGGCCTGATTTAAGAGCACTGTCAGTAGGTCCCTGGCAACCTGCTCCAGCTGACCTTGCTTGAACATGGGGGTTGAACCAGATGATCTCAAGAGGTTTCTTCCAGCCTCAATGATTCTGTGAGGTTCTTTGTGAGTGGAGATCTAACTAGCATTGGCATAGGATTTTCAAAATTACTTTAAACAATATCAGGAGAAAGACCTAGAGATTTCACTCAGTGATTAACTCCTAACTGAGAAAATAAGCAAACTCTGAACACCTTATTAGCCATGAAATGTATTGAAGTTAAAAGCAAATCACAGGAGTTAGCTCCACCAGTGAAAATGTTATTGTGGGGCCATAAAACACCTGACACCACATACCAGCTAGATGGGAGGCAAGGAGAGGAAGATGCATCCCTACTGTGACTTATAATTCCACTGAACCCCAACCAAGGCCTTGGGCTCAGAGCTGAAGGCAGATATCAGACTGTTACTCTAGGGCTAAGACTTTCAAGAAGAATAAGGAAGGAAAGGGAGGGGTAAAACTCACGCTTTTTTTTTCTTTGCTGTTTGTGTGAGGAGTATACACTCGCTATAAAATGCCCAGTGAAAGAAAAATTTTACTAGAGAAGTAATCGACTGCAAAGGAAAATGTATGCAGAAATCACAATAAGCAACCTAGTTTTCTCTGAAGCCTAGGTTAAAAACTATAACTTAATATTTCTGTTAAGCCCACCTAATTTTTAAAGAAATGATGGGATGTCCAACTGACAGAGAAGACAGCTCTGATCTCTACACATACAGCAATGCTGAACATTTAACTAGAGCAGATGTAGCTACTCTCAGGGAGAGGAGGGAAAAGTCCATACAAATTTGGTTCTACAGATTTGCCAAATAAAGCAAGCTATGAATAAAATCACTTGCTTTGTGAACAACAACCCCTACTTCACACAACATCTGGCCTTACATGAAGCGTTAGGGAAAGGCAAAGTTGTACCAGTGGAATTATTCAATTTACTATGGGAACACTGACTTGAGAAATTCAATTCAGGGTTAACCTTGTATTTGATTTCAGTAGTACTTGCATTATTCTTTTACAAAACACTAAGGGAAAATGGCTTTAAAGCTTCCTGGAATGGGGTTTATTAGTAAAATAAAAATTCTCCTTGGATTATTTCAGCAAGTGTTGTGTTTCTGGATTGTAAACACAAAAAAGGACAGAAAAGCAAGAAAATTTAGGAGATATCTTTGAGGACAACTGTTTAACTTGGCAATAGGAAGAAAAGCATTGTAATACAACATCATCTGTGGATCTGAAGATACAGAATGTAAGAAAAAAGCCTGGTCTTCACTTTAGAAAAGCTAGCAGACACTTGCACATCTACTAGAGAGTTATTTTTAGTGGACCACGTTTGTTACAAAAACATTTAAGTAAATGAAAGGAAGGATACACGTGTGCTAGAGGATATAGTAGGAGTTAAGTGTTCCTCATCTCTATTGCCTTAAAATCACATCATCTTTGTAGTAGAACTGATAGAAGGAAAAAAAAAACCAAACCACCACCACTGGAAATCCTGAAGAGTAGAATGTTTCCTCTCCTCAAAATGTTATGATCTATAGAAAGGTGATTTCAAGCAAGAAATACCACATGTAATTCATTATACAGATTGATGGGCTAAAAGCAGTAAGTTACTCCATGTACGTGATAATGATGCACTGTGCACAAGTTCAGAACAGATCTTCCTGCAGGGATAGGTTTTAAACAGTACAGGATGGAATAAATTCAAATCTTAAACCAAAGTGAATAATAATTTATACTACTAAGAACAAATATGATTGAAACAGCATCTGGATTCTAGATCTTATCCTGGACAAGCCTTAAAGTTATTATGGAACAGCAGAAGTTGTATCGAGTCCCACGATGAAACCATGAAAAAAGATTCTATTACACTTTCAGTTGTGCACATATGAACCTAGAGTAACAGCTGACATTGATGTTCTTTTGTATATTTGAGGCTTAAAAGGAATTAGAATGGGAAAACACAGAATGCGAGGATTTTCAGATACCTTTGATAGATTTTGTCGTTAAAAGGTGCTTTATTGCAAGGCTGAGACTGGACAGACAGGAACAGCTATTTTGCAGTCCTCAAAGATTTAATAGCTATGTGCTAACACTTGTTACATTTATCTCAGAAGATGCTCAGGAAATATATTATAACGCCAGAAGGGAAGTGAGAAAAGATTACAATTGTATTCCTTGTACTTCAGAAGGGGAACAAAGAGAAATGAGAACTGTCTACTGAGGCCTTGAAGTATACTACACAGCATCTGTTAAAACACAAAAAACCAAACCCCAACCCCCCTGCCCTCTCATCCCCAAATGTAACCTGTCCATATACTTTGCAGAAACTGCTCTATTAATCTAAAATTGTAATGGATCCTCTTGTTTCTCCTTATGTCTTTTTCCAGGGTCTTCTAGGAAATCCGTAGTAAATTTTAACAGGTTTTCTCTCGCCTCCTAAGCTGCTTGTTGAAAAGGTAAAGAGGGTGTCAGTGTGATCCCAATTTACATCTTCACAAAATCATTTCATACTTATTTATTATAAAACAAAATATTGAGGGCTCTCATTCTCTCAGTGGAGGGAAACTGGCAGCAGCTAGTTTGAGAAAAGACCGTAGACTGTCTCTTTGGACTAAACAAGCAGAAAGCCTGCTTTTCTCTGTTGCTTTAGGCCTGCTGACTGGCACTGGGCCCGTTGTTAATAGTCATGAGCTAAGCCATATTAGAAACACTTGTAAAAGTGAGTAAGTAAAAGGACAAGAAGCTGGAGTTCTCCACATTTTTTGGAGTTTTTATTGATTTTACCATCCTTCCCTTATTCCTATCATACTGGCCTCATGTTAGCCAGGTCAGAGACTTCTCCTATAGCACTCAGTGAGAGCACCCCTGTAACCCAACACAACTGGACAAAAGAGTGGGTACATGGTCTAAAACCTTCTGTACCGGGATCGTACACCAAAGCACCTCTCATAGTGGAAGAACAGGATACTGTAGATGACATGCAGAAGCAGCAAAGCAAGGCACTGCAGGAGGTCCAATGTGTTGCTGGTGATCAGGACATTTGTGGAGGAAAAGAGCAGAGAAAATGAAACACAACTAGATAACTCTCCATTTTTTATTTGCGTGCGCACACACCCCCCCATGCCAGTCATGAACATGCTAGGTTGAAGGCTCTCTGCCACTAAATTCATTGGGACATCACTGCAAAATGAGGTTTGGAGCATGGAAAAAAGATAGAAGTCCAATTGATCATATGTGTCAATGCCGCAACATGAACGTGGTCCTTTGATTTGCTGCTGAAAAGCTCCATTTCAGAGGCTTACAGAAGCACCTATTTAACATACAGTGTTTAAATCTTTTCCCTCAAACCATGCATGTTTGAGCTGGTCCTGGCTGGGATAGAGTTAGTTTTCTTCACGGTAGCCAATACTGGGTTGTTTTAGGCTTTTGCTGGAAACTGTTGATAACACTGGGGTGTTTTAAGTTACTGCTGAGCAGTGCTTATACAGAGCCAAGAACACACAGTGCATCTCACAGCTCCTCACCAGAAGTATGCTGGGGGTGCACAAGAAGTTGGGAAAGGGACACATCTGGGACAGCTGACCCCAACTAACCAAAGGGGTATCCCAGACCATGTAATTTCATGCTCAGCACAAAGCTGGGGCAAGAAGGAGGAGGAACATTCAGAGTGATATTTTGTCTTCCGAAGTAATCATTACATAATGGAGACCTGCTCTCCTGGGGATGGCTGAACATCTGCCTGCTGATGGGTGGTGGTGAACAAATTCCTTGCTTTGCTTTGCTTGCATGACTATTGATTTACCTATTAAACTGTCTTTATCTCAACCCGTGTTTTCTCACTTTAACCCTTCTGATTCTCTCCCCCATTCCACTGGTGAAGGGAATGAGCAAGTGGCTGTGTGTGGCTTAGTTGCCAGCTGAGGTTAAATCATAAGAGGTTACTGGTTGGCCTTCATAAAGCAAGAAGATTTATTTCACCTTTACTGTTGAAGAGTGTCACATACATCACTGATTATAAATTAGACTTAAAATGAATCAGATGATCTTCAGACGAGAACTAGTTTCAAAAACACCCCCTACAACTTCACGGATAAACATAGCTGCCCTTCAAGAATTATGGGCTTTAAGAGTCACCAAAACAAAGATGGTATGTTCCAAAACCAGTATCTAGCTCTGGAAAGGCTATCACCAAAGGCTAACCCCAACAGTAGTCTTCTAAAAGGCAGGTGTGATCCTTACACTGCAAGCACAGATGCTATTGGAGAAGACACAGACAGCATTATGATCCTGTGAAGCTCCAATCCTTACAATACTCATAATTACAACATATCATTCCCCAGGTAAAAAAAATAAAATGCAATGGCACTATGGAATCCCACAAGGCTAGGCTGCAAATGAATGAAATGGGCTAAACAGCTGCTCTACACCAAAACATAAAGTTTTCTTGCCATGACAGTAGAGTACAGTTAAATGAGACAAAATGAGCTCTCATTATTTGCAGTTGGGTTACAAGTCTTCAAGTAAGCTGGCAATAGAATGATAGGGGAAAGTGTGATATGAAATGATAGTGAAGTGTGACATGAATGACATTGAAAAGACTGATATGAATTGAAAACAGCATCATTAGACTACATAGGGGGATGGTGTTAATTAAGAAGTAGATCCTACCCAAGGCGTAAAAATTGAGCAGAAATAGTATTAGATGAACCACACTGCCCTGAAAATAATTCCTCAGTGTTACAACCATAGGAGCAACTGCAAAGATAAAGTAGTAGAGAAATTTTGCAGTGACATCAAAAGGATTTGGCAGCTGCTTCTCAATGGGAACAGACTCTGGACAGCATCCATCAGCTCTGCCCCCAGAAAGGCACAATTGTACAACGAAGCCCTTGCATGCTGAGTCAAACAGCAGAGCTACTTGTGACTAAGAATGACTCAGTAATAAAGTTGGGTTTGTCCACTCAAAAAGCATCAAGGTGATGTACAGCCATTATATCAGGTGTAAGCTAAATAAATTTTAACATTTTTTCAGAAAGTGCAAGTCTGCTATGAAATAAATCAGTGTTTCAAAACCTCTAAAGTGGCAAAATGCAACAGCTACACACTACATTTTTTGCCTTGGCAGACAAACCTGTCAGTGGGTCTTCCATTTACATAGCATGGTGCGAGTAAGACATAATATCTAATTCACCTCTTTTCCATATCCACCACAGAATTTTGTTCCCTTTACATTTGACAGTAATAACAGCATCTCGAAGCATTTTGGATGCATGTACCCCAGAACACAAGGGCCTGCCCCAGCCTGGTCCACACAGGCCACCAGCTTATCCAACACCTTCAGACTGTCTTGACTACATTTGCTCCTTTTATCCTTCTCACCCCTCTATGTAATCTGAGCAGCTCCAAAGAGATACTGTCTTAAAAGGAATGTTTCCTATTTCCTAGCAAAGTCAAAAGTGTTTCCTCAGGCTGTACTGCCCTTCATCCCCGGAAGACTGGATTTAAGGACCAGCCATTCTAGGTGAAGAATTCCACTTTAACATGTTTTTAAAATACCCTCATTAACTCTAAATATCACCTCTAACTATTAGTATACACATTGAAGAAGACAGTTTTTGGAAACCTTGTACTAGCTTTTATTTTCCTGCTTACAAGGCTTGTGAACAGCTGTGAAGCATTTCCAAACAGGCTGTTACAAATGATTCTGAATAAGTGTCATTCACCAAGCCTTTACAGACATTGCTGCCTCCTTAGAAAAGAGACTGACTGAGAACATTAAATCGATACAAGCCTAGGCTGATCCTTGGCTTCAGCACAAGATTGAAAGTTGGCCTTCAAGCATTTTGAACACTTTTGTACTTCCTTCAAGGTCTGCGTACTACTGACCAACCTTGAAAATTCTTGATCTACTCTAGGTGTTCAATGATATTACTTGAATAATAACCAGGAGGTTAGAGAGCAGAAAGGTTTTCCTACTAAAACCATTAACAAAGTTTTACACTGTCTGAGGTCCCCTGTCTGCCTTCCCATTCCTTGGCAGCAGCCCTGTCTGGCACCTAACAGCCTTAAGTAGTTAAAAAACACTTTTTTGTCTGAGAGACTCCTGCTTTGCCAACAATGAAATTCTGCCTTCAAGTCTTGGAGAGAGATCAAAAATAAAAAAATTAAAAAACAAACAACAAAAAAACCAACAAACCCCCCCCCCCCCAAAAAAAACAAACACCAAAAAAACAAAAAAAACACCAAAAAAAACAATGACTTTTGCAAGATTAAGTGCAGAATCAACCCTCCTTGTCTACTATTCCAGAAACATATAGAAAATAGGTCCATTTTGTACAAGCAGGTCTTGGCTTTTATCTTCATCATTTGATATCACCCATTAGGAACTGAGAAGCAGTACCATCATATTCTAGTGTGCTGCCACTATATACAGAAATACATGGACTCATAGACAGTAATAAGAATTACCACAATAAACCAGAAGCTAATCTGCTACTCAGAAGTAGGATTATGCTGATTAAATGCAGAAATTCTCACAAACCCAAGCCACCATTGGCTTTCATAATTGTTTGCGATCTAGGGCTCAAATTCCTTTCACCTTAAATTAGGTCAGATTAATCTCACCCTAACTCTGCCTGTTTCTCTACAGTGACTAGGAACAACCCAAGGCGACTAATTCAGACACAAATATACAAAGCTAGGAGAGATTCATCTTACTCAAGATACCTGCAAGCTACCAAAAATCTCTCCTTCTTTAGGAGAGCCCAAAAATGTATCAAAGAAATGTGTTTACATTAGGAAGTATCAATCTTGTAAAAACTGGTGGAAAAGTAATTTGAAATGGTGAGTGATCATAGCTTTACAGAATTTAAAAGATTGAGAAAACAGACAGAACAACTAGTTAAAATCATGGAACAACAACAAAACCCACCCCCTGAAGGCCTTAGTTTGTTAACTCTGACAACAATAAAACCTGAGAAAGATTTACACACAATAAATAGGCAAAAACATTTAAACTAAAGGATAATATTGGCAGTAAAACAAATACTAATAAGCAGACTTTGAACTTGCCTTTGCCAAAAATTATAAGGCTTCTAATTTTCACAGGAGCTCAGCTGGGGAACAACCAGTCTATAATAGGGCAACGAGTCCTGCTAAATTGAAGATGGACTATGACAGCCTTCTCAAATGGATTTATATACTACAGCAGCTGTGATGGCAAAAGGAAAGACAAAATTATTCAGGAGGTCCCTTCCAATCCTACAGTTGTAATTTAAGTTTCTACTGAATAGCACAAGCCAAACAGATCAAAGAGCAAACAGCACCAGTATTCATGTAATTCAAGATATAACTTCAGGTCTCCTCTTTTTCCCTAATCTCACCTACATATCAGCCACTTCTGGCTTTATCTGACCCTAAGCCACTAGCTCCAAATAAATTAAGCATCCATATTGTTTTCTTCAAGTAACAACCTCTGCCCTGAAGAGAGAAAAAAAGCAGCTTCTAAACCCTCTTCCTTCATTACCAGAGAGATTACTGTATACACAATAGAAAATATTTTTAATTCACCTCAGAATTACCCTTATTTATACTCTATATGATATTGCATTTCAAAGCTGAAGGATAACACAAATAAGCCACTCCAGTAGAACACTTCATTTAGGAAAAATCAATATTATTTTATATCATTATGATAACTAACAACAAGATATAATCTAGGAAACACATCCTAGTTCCATTTGCAAGGCAGGCTCATCTCACCAGAACAATTTGCTTCTTTTGCTCCAACACAGCCCCACAACAAAAATAAACTCTAGTGCCGACTGGTAGGCACCAGCTAAGAACTGCCTGTAATGAGAAGACAGCTTTCATCTGGGCTGTACAGGAAGGTTCTCCCCACCTTGGGGAGAATAATCAAATATCAGAATTAAGAAAGCAAAACAGCAGTACCTGTGGAGATGGTACTGACACTCAATATTGGCTCCCTAAAGACATTTTCTAGGGAAGCCTGTATACTTTATGAAAGTATACGTTGCCTAAGTAAAATAAAAAACATATAAACCAGCTGCAATGTCTGCACTGAGGTGTGAGCTATTGTAAGAGCGGAAATACTTACAGACATGTTTTAGAAACAAAGAAAAGATAAATGTTTGTATAGCAAATTTTTTTCACACATACAAGACTCAGACTATCTTCCCTCTCTGAAGAGTGGACAGCACCCAGAAGCACACTTAATTCTCAGATCCAGTGTGATTAGCTCAGGAGAGGGGTACTATACCTTGGAGGGAAGAGTTAGGGACTTGAGACACCTATGGCTGCATGAAACCTGCATATTAGAGAGATGAGCATGTACAGGCTGCTGGTAACAGCAGTAGAAGATGCCATGTAGGGCAAAATGCAGTAAGTAGCTCAATGCTGTCTACACAGGGAAGAGAAAAGTATGAGGGGTTGAGGGAAATGTGGGTTGGTGCTCCTGGGGGCAGTGGAATTTTGTGTAGTGTGTCATTTTAAGGTGGTGTATACTATAAGGGGATGGGTTTATGCAGTTCAATAAAAGGTGCTTGGAAGTCCTATTCTGGCCCTCACAAAGGAAAAGTTTCTTCAGGCAGTTACTGAGGGGAAAAAGTATTCAATGGAGCAGCAAGTGACTCAGGACAGCAGTCATATCCTCTAACTAGTTTTGGAGAATCCAGATTGGTTTCAGTGACCAAAGTCACATTTTTTTTAGTTAAACTCTATAATGGAAAAATCGAAAAACATTCAGACCTTGCTGTAACTGGAGCCTGGACTTAGTGTTGTGAGAAGATGATGGAGGACAGTTTGCATGAGTTGTTATTGCAAGGAGAGTAGTATTTGCATAACTAACCTTTCACCTGATTAAGCAGTAGGACACATATGGGAGCAAATCACTGAACCTAAGCAACTTACTGAAAAAGTGAAAGAAAGCAGGAGGCAAAATTAAATGGCTTTATATTATCCTCACAGCTTGAAGCTAGTTCAGAACTCAATGAAGACTGTACGGACTTCAAAGGAATGACATTTTGGAGAAAGAACATGATGTTATAAATGGGAAAGGACAAGAAAAGTATCCTCTCCAAAATGCAGTTGACCCTAGTGAGAAGGTATATACTAACTACATCAGTTATTTCTGAACAAGTAATTTTTCAAAAAATACACTGTTTAAATTTTTCTGAGATGCTAAAAGTATCATTGCTGCTTTTAGCCAAGCGTTTCCCCACTAATTGCAATACAGCTGCCATTAGCCAATTCCCCTGGCCTCTCTGGCTTCCACAGTGATTTGAAACCCTGATAATGTTTTTCATTTTGTTCCTTCTGTAGACAGAGGCAAAAGCATTTCCTTGCCGACAGCATGACACAGGCTACAGACAGCCTGACGCCAAAGCTTTCTGCGGATCAATATATTTAATGCATTTGAAGTCAGTAAAATCTCGTAGGCTAGTCCAGGGTTGCCTGAGGAAAAAGAAAGCCAAAGGCTAGAGAGCTGTGTGGATATGGATCTAATATTTAATTTGCTTACTTAAGGCTCTCTCCATTTTAACAGAAACTCATTTAAGCTACCTGGGCTTGTAATTTTGAAACTTTTTCCTAAAAAGTTTTGGTAAGTATGGAGATAAATTTAATGTAGTAAGTGAGTCAGATACTCTCAAACCCAGGTTGGTGGGAGGTATGTTCGTATGCATAAAGACAGAACACTGAATAAATCCCAACGATTGTGGGAACAAAAATATTATCAATCCCATCACACCAATTCTCTTTCTCCTCATCTTCCAGATTTATTTTGTTCCCTTGAATATTGCTCCAGCCACTCTGGCCTTTTCCACAGGCTTTCCTCATTTACTTAAGATACCTCTCATTTTCATTAACCTTCAGTCTTTATTGCTCCAAATCATCTTTCTTGCTCATTGGTGGAGTTTTACTTCCTCTTAAATACAACAGCCAGAGGTAATATCACAAGTGAGGAAGCCAGTCATTCTTCTGTCAAACCCATCAGAACCCATCTCTTCCATTCAGCTTCAAAAATTCCCCAGTGAATTTTCATTCACTCTACCTTTCCCCCCACCCCTCACTCCACAGAACTGTATATTAACAGAAAAAGGAATAAGCCTCACTAAAACAGCTGCCATACTTTTCAGTCTTATTTTGAATCAATCAAAACACATGATTATGTATTATGCCGTAAAAATCTATCATACCGCAGAGCAACTAGTACCTTGCTGCCAGTCTTTAAAAGCTGCTAAATAATGATACTCCAAGTTCACTATTTGTCTTGCAAAACAGAATAATTTTTATTGCTTACAATTGGAAGAGTAACTTCATAAACTTCATCTTTATGTACAACCTTGGGCTGCTGGAAACAGTGAATAAAATAACTTCTTCCACCTGAACACAGCATTAATATGATGCTCAAACACACATTGCTTTAAATGCAAATATTAATTATTTCATGCTAATATTTCAGCAAGAATGAATGCAATTATTTCATCAAAGCAGATGCAGTAGGAGGTGAACAAGAAGAGGTAGCTGTTACTTGTTTGTGGAAAATAAATTGAGCCTTTCACTCATTTTTTCTTGTATGGATTAGGTGGTTAGAAAGAGAAATGTTGCCTTTTTGTTACAACAAAAGGTCTGGCTATGAAGTTCCAGACTACTTGCGCTGCTTTCTTGAATGGCTGAGGTTAACAAGGCTGGGTTAATCCAGTAATATTTGCAAAGGGTTTATAATAATTTTCATAGAGTTTTTTCTTGGAAAACTGGAAATTGAGAATCGCGTTTATCACACAATTCTTAAATTTAACATTATTTCTGTCTTTGAGTGCATCCCATTCTGCTACAAATCTTCATCCTGTTACATTATAGTACTCCAAGAAAGTAAGGTCCCTGCTGCAAATTCCAGGACAATCTGACTCCAGCAGCTCTTGGTAATGGCATTTCATTCATTTTTAGCAAATATATGAGGGGAGCCAGGTAAATTATACAGCCTGGGTTCAGCACAGCAGAACAGGAGAGAATTAAAGGAACAGCTTCAGTGTTTGTTTTTTGTCCAACGTTGTCTTGTTTTTGAAATTGCAGAAACCAGCTGTGGGCATTTCACCCTGGGATCAGGTCTGCCTGATGCCCTGTCAGAGGCATTGGGCAGCAGCCCAGCTCTCTTCATGTCACTGCTTAGTAAGTCAAACTGCAGATGTGCTGCTTCAGCCAGAAGCTTTATGTGATGCCTATTAAAGTTCTTAAAGAACTCAGTGATCAAAAGAGTGACAATCCCCTCTCAGAAAAGCTGTCTTCCTGTGGGTCCTGAGGCCTCTTGTGGCTTGAGGTTCTTGTGATAGAAGAGTTTAGCCTGGAAGCAAGTAAGCAATAAAAATCTGCACATGCATTCACATCACAATGCTAACTCTCCTCTGTGTCAGCTTCTCATGTACTCAAGTCTTCCTAGCTGCTTGTGCCTGCTATTCAGCAACGCATAATAGAATATATGCATTTTAGAAACAAGCACCATTTCCCTTGTGTCTACTCTTCTTTGTAATCTGCAGAAAGCAGTTTCTGCCTGTGCTTTCTGAAGAAGCAATTGTAATGTCATGCAACAGATGCATGAAAAAGGCAAAATGATATACTATGAGATATAAAAAAGGACCTTTTCTACCTCAACAGGACTCCCATCGGAGCAGTGAGTTTCTGGTTTGAATTTGCATTCTCAGGTATCTCAACCATAATTTTTGCATCCTGCACTACAGGCCTCAAATTTGCACATCATTTCTCAGTCCACGAAAATGTCTGTTCAATCTTTTACATTTTAATATGGCATATGTAACACTGTAGAATCTATAGAGCCCAACCAACATGGCTATAAACTCTTCAGAAGGGGTAGGCAAAGATGGAGAAGTGGTGGGGTAGCCCTCTATGTTAGGGAGCATTTTGATTGTCTAGAGCTGATGGTGAGCGTAGGGTTGAGTGTTTAAGGGGAAGAATCAGGGCCCACAATGTAGATGATAGAGTCATAACCACCTAATCAGGAACACTTTGGTCACAACAACCTCATGCAATGCTACAAGCTTGGGGAAGAGTGGATGGTATTTTTAAATATCCAGAGGCATTTAGAAGATGAATAGCTGTGGCACTTAAGACACATGGTTTAGTGGTGGACTTGGCAGTGCTAATGGTTGTTAATGGTTGGACTTAATGATCTTAAAGGTCTTTTCCAACCTAAATGATTCTATTCTATGATTCTAATACTGTCAGGCAGATGACAGAAAAAAAATTCTCAGCTTCCAAACTTGTACTCTGTTATATGCCAGTAGTGCAGGTAAAAACTCCAGTATAGTCCACTGGCATATGAATCAGAGGCCAAATTCCTCGCTGCTGTTTATTAGGACAGCTGAACCAGTTGACTTCAAATAACCGGTGCTATTTCACACCAGCAGAGTCTTCCCCAAGGGAACACTAACACATTTGATTATAAACACCAAAAAGACAGTAATCCTCAAACTCAAATGAATTAACACACTAGGCTTCTATTGCTCAGAAGAAGCAAAAGCTGTTCAGCTACTGTGAAAAAAAAAAAAACAACCAACAAAACCCAACCCACCTCAGTGTTGTCAAAATAAGCCTGTATATGACAGTTCCAAAATACAACTTATTCATTCCTAAGTACACACAAGGCTAAATATTATGGATGGCAGGACATAGCAATGCTCTTCTGGAAGCTTCTCATGAGGAAGGCAAATGCTAAACTGTTTACACTCTGACTTACACAAGGAAGCCCGCTGAAATGACTGGGACCATACACCTCACCATGAAGTGACCCTACACCTGTGAAAGATTAGAAATCTCAACCATCCTAAAGAGTAGCCGATATTACACTTATGTTTTGTACATGTAAAATGAGTTACACCAAGAGACTTCCAACAATAGCAAGAGGTGGATAAGAGAGTATAACACAGTAGTGCTGTAGGCCTGGATTTGTGGCATGTATTTAATTATTATTCTGAAGGAGAGGTAATGACCAGCTGCTAATTAAGTTAGAAGAAAACTGTTAGGAAATTTTGAGGGACCTCTGATTCAAATGGAGACTGCAACGGTGGGGAAAATGCCAGGCTGTCAATTAAACATCTGGTGACAGAGCAGAGTAAGAGGAACTTCTCATGCAGATTGCTAGATCTTAAAATAGCTAACACTCCAGAAAAAAATCGCAAGTTTCATGTGAACAAGTCCTTCCCTAAAACAAACACACATTTGCTCAAAAAGCAGCAACATCATCCTCAAAAAATATTAAGGCAGTACTGGAATTATGACTTCTATAACTTTCTTCAATGCTGTATTCTTGGTCGGGACTTAAGACACTGTGCCAGGAAAAAGGGAGAAGGGGAGGGGAGGGGAGGGGAAGAAAACAAAAAGAGGGAAACAATAGCTGAAAAAAATTTGAGCAATTTTCAGGAAAACTTGTCCAGAAGACAGAGACATAGTAAAGAATGACAAAACAGAAGTCCTTTTCTACATAACCATTTCCCAGAAAACTCACTTTTATTCTCCTTTCTTCTGGTCTAATTCTGTAAAGATCTCTTCTTCTCAAAAGTTTCTACTGTAACTGGTGCAGAGGATTAAAACAAAATGGCCCCAATATTTTCAGTGAGATAAAGAATAAAAAGAAACACAATAACATTATACAATAGTATTCAGAATGTAAATTACAATACCTTCAACAGAGCATAATTAAACTGCATTAAAACATTGCTGTGAACTGCAATAAGTGCACCTATAAGCCATATTTAAGTGAAGACAGTGAAGACAAGACAACGTATTTTTTCTGCTCGGGTTAACAGCTCTATGAGATGTTAACATGGGTGTGAATTCAAACTCCCAAACAGAAATAAACCCAAGCTATTTCATCCTGCAGTAGTCTGCAAAAGAACAGCAATTCTTGTGTGAAATGAGCCTAAGAGGAAAATCTTAGTACCATATATTAGTAGAAGAAATCTTATTTCTTTAAACGGGTTCTTGGTCAAGAGAAAATTTGGGCCACATACAAATTTACCTGTCAGAATAGGAAAACTGTCACCAGAAACGCTTGCCCAGTGGCTGCTGAAGCACCTTTCTCACTTTCCAGGCTCTCCTCACTCCAAGGTGGCATGGACAAGCTCTTTCCAGCAGAACTACAAGCTGACCTGGAAAACAGGGCTTGGGAGTGGTCCTCTAGTCCCACAACAGCCTAGCCAGAGATTGGTTGCTTGCTGCAACTTGCTGCAACAAATCCTGCTGCAGATTTCACACAGGTGGTAGAAAGCCTGCTGAGAGGACAGCACAGCCAAGTGGCTGGGCAACTTGGCAAGGGACCAGCCCTCAGTTTCACACAAGCAACGAGATCCCGCATATCTGTCAGGCTGCAATGGCAACCACAAAACCTGATGAGTCCTGAAAAAAACCCTGACATGGGGACCTACCTCCAGAGAAGAGCCTGGACTCTGCAGCCTGTAGGCACTGGGCTGTGCTCAGCCTTTGCTATGGGCTATTTCAAGACAGTTTCTGCTGCGTTTGCAGGTTTCCACCCAATTCTGGCATGCACTACAGAGGGATATTGTGTGTCCCAGCCCTGTGTCTTTACTGAGCCTTCCTGGGACTGGCTGCTGAAGACACCTGTTTCAGCCCTAAATATGACAGCAGAGAAGCACAGAGACTACATCCTGCCCTTTGTTCTTACACGTAAAGCATTTCAGGCCCAACACTGTAAACACTTTACAGTTCTCCCACCCACTGCAGCAGGAAGTGTGTTGTATTTTCTAAATTTTGATTTAACTCTCCTTTTTACCTTGTAGCTGAGGACAAAAATGTTGTCCTTGCAATAAATTTCCTTGCCATAAGATTACAGACACTAACAACAACAAAGCGAAGAAAAAACAGTAGAAAAAAAGAAGCCCATTACTTAGGCAAAATAATGGAAACCATAAATCACTGCAGTGACAGGATTAAATGTGAAACCTTTAATTATACATTGACTCATTTACCAACTTCTTATGTAATTTGTAGTATTGTTCATGTAGCTTTAATAAGATATGAGTTTGAGGATGATTCTATTTTACATGTGAAATGGAAATAGTTTTAAGAATAAAAATAATATTAACTTTAATCCTTAACTAAATTAAGAACTTTACTGAACACCTTTATTGCTTTTAGTCAAACTGACCCTCACTTAATGGCATCATTGTGTCAATGCACATCAAGCCCATCTCCATTGCACAGATATTGTATAAAATGAAGCAGAACTAAGGGGGAAACAAGTGGCAGTTCAGAAAGTACGCTACTGTATTAAAACAAGAGAGTGTAATTACATTGTTGAGGGAGATATGTTATTTATGAAGTATGGACAAACCTGTGCCCACAGGCTGTATCTGTTCCACTTCTTTTTCCATAAGGAGGCAAGAAGCAGCTGCTAGAAAAGTGACTTCTCAGCCCCTAAACACCTTTCCCCAAGGATTCCAGAGTCCAGCAATGGACAGCAGGGCTGTTGTTGCTGTTGCCACTGGGTTCAGATTGGATAAGGGAATAATAACCTGATTTCTGTAGAAATTCTGTGCACCAGCACACTCAGAGCAGAACTTACTGAAAACAAACAAACAAATAAACCTCAAACCAAAACAAAATGCAAAAATAGCAAAATTCCCCTCTTCTAACTAAAGAGTAAGGCAAAGTGCAGACAGCCTTCATGCTTACAAAAATCCCCTCAAAGAATGTGCAGTAGGAAAAAGCAGACTTTCATCAAAGTCAAAAAACAATGCTTGTGCGTTATGAAAACCAGCCTAAAATACAAACCACATCATCTAAGAGCAATTGTAAAGGCACTATTATACTGCCAGGTATTGCATTGCATATCAGAGAGCTGTTGGCAGGAAAGTACCTGTCCTCTGGAGTACCCTTTGTTTTGTTCTATCATGTTGCAGGCTCTGGCAAATTGCCTTAAGGTTCCTAGCTGGGGCGGGCTGTCACACGGCGAAAACCATAATTCAGCTGCTCTACATTTCCTTTTAAACAAGAAGTGTCCATTGGGCCTGGGTTGAAGGGAAGATTGATTCTCTCTACTCATTCAGCTTGTGCTTTTGCCCTGGCACATAAGACAGAATAGCTTGGGCTTTGCCAGTGTTTAGGGTGCAGAAATGGGAAGGACCAAATACAGTGGGGAAGCATACACTCAGTGGGAGTTTTGGCCATCCCAGTGGAGGAGGGCAGCATTTTTAGTATGCTTTTTGTAGAGACACAAACCACCAGATGGAAGACTCCAAGTTAATCTTCAGGTTTTGTTTGGATTCTCTGCCATGTCATCTGGTTTGATTGGCATTATCTTTTTGAAAAAAAAAAAAAAGTCATCTTCTGTATTTGGGACTTTTGAATCTGTTGGATTGGCTTGTTGGTACGTGACAGACCTCCTGCCTCACTGCTATGAACTACAGGAAATGCTCCAAACTCTGCTGCAGTCTCTGCATTTACCACTTTTTTTGAACAGGCAAACCCGAAAAGAAAAGGGGATCACATAATTAGGTTCTGACTGCCACATAAGTCAACTACACATTTGCTTCTCAGCTAGGTGATTTTTTTCCATTGTATTTTATAATCAAGAAAAAATTGCCTAAGGAAAGCAGGGATCACAAGCCCAAGTCTGTAGAAGTCTAAGTACAGTCAGCACTAGGAAAACTAGTTTTCTTCCTTTTTATCCTCTTTTGGATTTCTTTTTGAATCATGAGTAGTTTGGACTGATTCGGCAATATTTAGATATTTCTGTTTCATGAAGCCAATTTGAAAAGAACCTTAAAAATACAACATGCAAAAATTGGAAAATCACATGCAAAAAAAAGATAAAAAATCCCATGACACAGATCTGTCTATTCTGTTAAATCCATGTTCAAGGCTTAAGCTGAAAATATAGGAGGTGTCTGGCTTAGTATTTCTGAACACATGTGGGGCACCAGTGTCAGAGACCTGGAAACAGGAGACATTTCTATTATCTTTTTCTCAACAATTACTGGAAAGGAAATTCCTGAGGCAATGCTTAAAGCACAATCCCTCATTATGTACCTGACAACATGAGGCTGCGATGCCAGGACATTTACTCACCCTGCCAGCAAGGTGTTCTGTAGGTCTTTGGAGTTCTTTTCCCTCTTTATTTTCTCTAGTCCACTCATGCATCAGGTACCTTAGAGATACGGAAGAGCCAAGCGAATTCACGTTTCTTGCTCTTGGTGTAAAATGGTCTCCTGTGACAAAGAGCATATAGAGACCAATGTGGCATATAAAGGCACTTGGAACAATCATTTCCAATCATACTGTGATTCAAGGTTTTCCTATCTGCTGCCTTCAACAGTAATCAATGCTGAGGAATAAAAGCCCCAAGAGATGGTTTCCATATAAGCAGCCTGGGGGATCATTGCTTAGTAAGCACCAGAAACTTATGCTGCCCTAATTAGATGTAGAGAAATAATATTTGTAGGAGAGTTTCCAGTGGTTTACTCAATAGTATCATATCAATCAGTTCAACTAGTCAACTGAGTACATTTCAGATAAGATTTTCTTTCATCAGTATTAAACGCATTTATTTTTACAGTTTCTATCCTACTGGTTAGGTGCTACAGCAGTGACCACGATCCTCTCTGAAATTCTTCTTCAATCCCATCATTCTATGCATATTCTCTTTCCTGTACCTTCTCTAAACTATCTTTTCTACTTGTTTTCACTTCAGAATGTCTTCCTTAAGGATTATTCACTGGTTTAGTGGTTTTTTGAATACTTATATACTTTTCCTCTTTAAGGAAGAGCTGGTCAGACCTAAATACATTTCAAAATGGTGACTAAGTATTTCTGTTTCCCTCTTTTCCTCCCTGTACGACCAAATGAGCTGCAGGAGACCAGTTCAAAGTCAAGCATGGTAACCATCTATGGCCCTTTTCTGCTCCATTTCCTGGTAAAACTGCATCTGGTAAAGAAGTGGAAGAGGAAAATTCAGAATGCACACACAAATCACATCCTCTATGACTAGCAGGCTGCCGTGGGTCGAGTGGAGAAAAGCAAACATGCAAACCCCTAAACATACTGCACTTCAGAACATTATTAAAAGCAGAAATGGGAAAATGTCTAGCTTTGAGGATTTCAGGGCTTCCCTGAATAATTTTTCTGATTTGTCAACTGAAAAGCCAGGAGACTGGAATAACTCAGGAAAAAAAAAAAAAGAAACCAACAAAGAATTGGTAATTATTTCAATTGCCTCACAAAGCCTGAAGCACTTTCACTAGGGGTAACTTTGTAGATGAAATTTGAAACTTCTCTTCATAGATTTTTCTATTGAAGGCCATGAGTATCAAAAACTATCATCTCACTTTAGACCAGTTATAAAGCTACTATAAATAAAGTTTCCTATATGGCATCTTGTCATTGATTACTACTTCAGTATAATCAGCACTGCAGACACAGGAAATTCTTAAAATAAACAGCAGTGTTCTCTACTTACAGCACTCAAAATAGAGTCAAGAGTTTTGTACTTTTATTTTAAGGTATTTATTGTAATTGATAATTGAGCAAATTATTACTCTTTAGATGAACGCAACTACTATATCAAAATACAGTGTAACTATGACAACAGTAATTCATAGTTTACCACTTGTTACTAAGCAAATTAAATAATTTTGCTGAATTATTCTTAATAATAAAAATTTGATAAATTCCAAGAAACAGTGTTAGCATTTACTTTATTAGAACTAGTCCAATATCTTCTATTAATATTGCAAATACATCAATATATCTTTCCTGTATAAAACCAGACAATACAACTGGAAAATACAGTGCCTATTCTGTTAAAGATGTTAGAGAACACACTGGTGACTGTTCCAAAGTTCCGAGGGGGGGAAAAAGAAAAGCCAGGAGAAAAGGCAAAATACTTGGCAACTTCTAAACAAACAAAAACAACAACAACAACAAAAATCTGTGGTAAATTTGCTCACATACAAATGAAAAATCATGCTAAAATAGCAAACCTTGCAGAAATACAACGTGCTGATACCGCTCAGATTACACTGCTATATCTTGCCGTAAAACATTTGGGGATGTTAAGATGGGATGCGTGGGAAGTACAAAGGATGACCTTAAAAGCATAAGCCAAACATCTGCATTATTTACTTTTTTTTTGACAGCTCAAACTGAAATGTGTCTCCTGAAAAATAAGATGGCAAAGTGGTCCAGAAGAGCAAGCTGCTTGCTGAGGACACATTTCCCAGTGCACAGGGACTCCCCAGCTTGCCATGTGGAAAGTCATGCAGGCACAACAGAAAGGCAGCGTGGGCAGACAGAGGATTAAGAAGCTGGAAGGTTTACTTGGGATCAGTGCAGAGCTTCCTTGTTTTGGCCTGCTTGGATGAAACTGGGGAAGCCAGACCTTAGCTGGACTTGAAACTGGTGAGGGACATGAGAAGCAACCAGACAAACTTCTAAGGGAATATCAGCAGCAAAAGGAAGACTGAGTAGCAGGTAGCTGTGACAGCTGGTGAATCTCCATCCTTATAGATACTCCAAACTCAACTGAACAAGGCCCTGAGCAACATTATCTAAGTTTCCCTTGCTTGGACTAGGACATTGTTGATGTCCTTTAGAAGTCTGATCTGATCATGATTCCGTGATTCTATGAAATACTTTGCCTGCAGTTTTCTTCCCTCTGAATAAAAGAAGGGCAGAAGTAAAAAGAAAAATGAGGGAAAATATAAAAAAGAATAAATTTTTATCTTGTACTTAATACTTTCCTGAAAGAAGAGATGCTGAATTTGATAGCAAATACTGTAAACTGTGTAAAACTGTTAGATCACTACGAATTGCACTTTTACTTTTTATTTTTCTCATTCTATTACTATATGATTTTGTAATCGTTTCACCTTCTTCTGGTTGTTGTGGGGTTTTGTTTTTTTTTTCCCTTTTATTGAATTAATGCAGACTGATAAAAGATTAACTGATGACCTAGTTCTCATCAGAGTGTTGACTGACCAAGGTAAGCTTCAAATCTAGGTAGGTTCTAGCATTCATTAGCTGTTAGGTAAGTAGCTTTCTGTGTGCTGCATACTGGCAGTTCACAAGCTATAATAAGTAGGAATATATAGGACATGGAAATTTTGAGTCCAGCCTTCACAAGAGGACTTATAGGGGTCTTTCATGTCACCATTTCCATGGGCAGAAAGCCTCCACTGTACCATAGGATGGCACCGGAGTGTAGGCGCTATCATTTTTCTAGGTGCATTACCTATCTTGTTTCTCTCTCTTTGCCTCTTCATGTTTACCCAAGAAAAGCAAGAATTTAGCACCACACACTTTTCAAGCCTGAGTAAGTACCTTAATTATTCAGACAAAATACTATTGATTTGAAAGTGTCTGAACAAATGAAATTCAGGCTTGCTGACCTCATTGAGAATGACAGCCAACCTTCCTGGGGAATTTCCAGTTGTGTTACTTACAGTTCTTGTTCCCTTCTTTTATTTCAGGTACATTTGATACAATACAGCTCAACTTTGGGTATTGTGCATACACAGCTTCCTTTTGAAATCAGAGGAGACTTAAGATGCAGGCTTTCATCTCCCTCTGAATTCAAGAGCAATCTATGTGCACCCAAAGATGATATGAGAATCAGGGGAGCTGACAGAAGTGATAAAAAATAAAATAACAGGCTTAATTAGTCATTCACTAAAATGAACAGGACCATATACATCTATGAATGTGCTACCCTTAAACAATGAAGTAAATCTCACACTCAATCACTGACTTCTAAATGCCATAAATTTAAATATCTCTAATGTCATTACATAGCATCATTTTCCAACAAAACATGCCTTTTTTTTTTTTTCAGCCTCTTAAGCATTTATACAATGGACAATCATCTTCCCCAGTATTCACTTTGATCACAGTAGGCACGCTACAAAACAGAGACCTTATATACTACATTTACTAAATTTAGGTAAGAAGCAACTTCCCAGGCTATAAATGGACTGTATTACTCAGTATGTAATTTGTTATAATAGTTAAACGCAAGAGTTGCGGATCCAACAAATACCCAAAATGGCTACCCCAAAAAGCCCTAAAATTAAGTTCTTGACAGATAATAATTAATGCTGCACACCCTACTCTTTATGTTATGAACAATATGTACACTATATTTATGCAGAAGAAACCAGTATTTAAAACTCTCACATTTATCATAAAAATAGATCTTATTACAGAAAACAGTGCCATCCCATAAGAGATTTACAATTGATTAAAAAGGATGGCTTGTCCTAAAACACTTACATGATTGCATGCAAAGAAAACAGATGGTCTGTGTAACAGTAATTTGATTTCTTCTAGTAAACATTACTCATGATATAGAAAATGCTTATGTTGATCTCTTCCAGAATGATATGTGCGCTTTGCATCTCTCTTTAAATGAAGCCTGTAATTCTGTTCAAGAAATGGCACAGCAGCTATAGTTTCCCAACAAATCAAATAAAATCAGGTAGTCTAATGCATCATTCCTCACTTAAGAGCCTGACGACACAGGGATTGATTTTAACTTTTCACTCTCCCAAAAGTGCTTAACATAAATCCTTGCTCCTTTCTCATTCATTCCTTTTGTAATGCTTCTTTATACAAAAAAAAAACAACCCAATGCCGTTTCTACTTTCGTCTCTGCCTAAGAGAAGTATCATAAGCCAAAATAAAATGTCCTATTCTGATTTAATCTAACATTCTTCTCTTTAACACTGCTGCAGGTATACAAGAAGGAAAAAAATAAAGTCTTACTGCTAAGTCTCCATCTGTTCACCTCAAATTTTGCTCTATCTCTTGAGTCATAACAAGAATGCTGCTCAGAGAACTTCAGCACCCACATTTCCCTGAAATGAAGTTTTATACTTCCCAAACACTGAATGAACTGCCCTCTGCCTTTGTAAGGCGAACAACCCTCTTAAGGTCACCTAAATCACTGACGTTCTTGGGACTGAACTGAGGATGGGAACTCTGACACTTGTTCCCACAGGATGACAGCCTGGGCTGACAAAGGATTCATGTTGCCTTTTACAGATTTTTTCCACAGGATGAGTACAGGTGGATCTTTCTCAAAGGCACAAATTTAACCCCTAAGAGTGCACCCTTAAATCTAGGCCCTAGTTTTTACAGGGACTTCACACCAGGGTGTGTTCCATCATCTGCAAGTAATAACATTCCTGCTGGGATGTAACCCTATTTGTCATTTTCTTGTCTTGTTTGATTACTGTCGCTTCACCTGACTGGGCTTGACTTACCCCAGCCAAATGAAGTAAGGGAACAATCCTATTAAATGCCTGCAGGAAACACCCTGAGCTGCTGCTCTTGTCAGTGGGAATTAAGGGTTCTCAGCACATTGTAACAGGTATTCACACCCTTGAGAAATTGGGCTCTTAATTAGATATTCCCTCATGACATTGTGTGATTATTTAGTGTTCTGACAAGACGCCCCAGCAATCTCACAGGCCCTAAATTCACTATCCTAGAAGAGCTCTTTGCCAACTGCAATTCTGTGAAACCTTTGTCATGCTTGACCATGGAAGCAAATTGCATTTCATGGAGCATATGAAATGATTTACCCAAAGAATTGCCTGAATTATATATAACATGAACTACTAGTCAGGCTTGGGATGTCCAGTTTTAAATAGCTGTTCTTTGTCCTTTCCTAATCTCTTGCATGTGCCCCCCTCCACCCTTCCATGCACACTTTTTATTGTCCCACTTGCAGGCAAAGCTCAGCAGCAGTCCTTGTGGCGATGTTGGATGATTCATCACATAGTCTACATCAGGCAGATTAATATTGCCAGAGCAGCCCCTTATTATAAATTTGCTTCTCTCCTGTCTGGCTCATCTGCATTATAATATTTGTTACTCTAACGTGAATTTCCAGCTCAAGCCTATCCACTCAGGGCTGCTGAATTTTTTTAATCTATACTGAAAACCCCAACAGAGTAAATATTTCTGCCTTGCAGCTGATGCCATGTTATCAAATACATTAATAAAAGCTACAATAAACATGAAAAACAAAGTGTAAATACATGGAAGAGCACTGAACAACATGCCACATAACAAATACACACAACAAATGGTCATCTTTTTATCTTTCCCGATGCGGAACAGCTGTAAGCACAATCACCTCAGGGAAAAGGGCATAGTATCAAATGTTTTCCATTGGATTTTAGCAACAATCCCATTCTAAATACTAGACCATGGCTAAAGTGTGTAAAATTATAGCGCCTAGCAATCAACACTTATCTTTCCTCCACTTTGTAGAAATGAAGCTAGGGAAGGAGTATTTGGATCACCTAAGCTAATTCCTATGACAACTAAATACCCACCTCAAACCCAAGGACTGTAGTCTATCATATATAGGCAACTGAAACATGTGCTGCAGGTAAGGAATAAGAGAGATGCTGACTGTCTCTTGAGGTATTAAAATACACTTTAAAGGTCTTATTTTTAGGAAAAGCTTTATTAAACTTTGAGCTTCTCCATCCCTGCTGGGTTACAACACACTTTTCGAGACCACTACACAGAAATCACAGCACCTGCATGCTCTCTGCTAAGGCTTAGAGTTCCTATACTTGCAACTGCTTTTCAAAATGTACATTCAACTTCACTTACATGTGGCCACAATATCTACTAAGTCCAAATTAGAAATGGTGTGTCCCAGGCCCCTCTCTGCCCTCCCAAGACTCTTGATATACTTGCTTACCTTTTAGGGAGTCTTTTTTTCATCCTTCAATTGTTAACATTTGATTTACTATGTGTTGTTTTTACGAGCCTTTACACAACTTTAAATTGTGTCTCTCGAACATCATCAAATCCTCTTCCACAGTGACGAATCTACCTTTAGATAAATCATTCTACAAACTAGTTTAAACTACAGCAAAAACAGTTCCTTGAGTGCCTTATGCATTCTGGCAATCATCTGCTTTGCCAGGAGTGGATTACATAACACTACCTCTATTATTCTAATCATGTGGGAGATCATATAAAATATTTATATTGTGAACTGCAGGCAAAATGCCTACTCTAAATTATGCTCCGGAAGCACAGCAAGATCTTATATTGATAGAAAAATACCTCAGTTTAAATAATTGGGCAATTTTAGTTATTCCTTATTCTGTGAATCTCATGCCATTTTGCTGTTTCCCCCTTGGGAACGTGATTTATTTTAGTAAGTACTATTTTTCATGTTCAATGGTTTCCTGTGTACTAGCACAAACAACTCATCCACATCATACTGAATCACAAGGCCAGCAAAGAGGTAACTATAAAAAAACCCTAAACACTGTCAGTGCAGATCAGTGTTCTTCCTGAGTTTCTTCATTGCATTATACAGGGCATCAGCCATTTCTTAGTACACAGATCTGAAGAAATTTGCTTACAGCTCAATTTTCAGCTGAATTCCAAATTCACAAAGAGTTTGCACATACGGTTGTTTTCAAAGACTATTCACAAAACCTTATCAATACGGTAAACTGGCACCAATCTGCATGTGAATAATAATGTTTTACAAAACAAATATCCTCTTTCCCCAGTGTTGCATTCTTGATTTTATTTGGGTTACTCCAATGCTCTATGTGGGTATGTACGACTGCTTTAGGATCACAAGCCCATTCTCATAAAAGTCACTTGTTTCAGCAGGCTCAAATTCTAATATGAAGGTGGTGGTTTTTTTCTTAAAACATGGCAAAAACTATGTTTTCCCCATATTTCATTACTATACAGTGCAGGTTGGTTAGCATTAGATTCTGCAACTGGCTAAATGTAGTGTATGCGTGCTTGTGCTACTTTGTACAGCCACAGCACAACATAGCATGAGGAAGCAAGGCATGAGCCATTCCTGTGCAGAACTTTCCCTGGGCAAAAGCATCTTCAGACAGTCTAAAGCCAGCAAGAACAGCTCGCTGAATCTGCACCAACTTTGTCTAACCCCAATGATGCTTTGCTGAGCATCATCAGCAAGAAGAGGAATGAGGATGTGGGCAGATGGAAGGCAAAGTGGCACATAACAGGGAGTGCAGTGTGACTTCCCCTCTGTTGGCAGAAGAGATTAAAAGCAATCCACTGCAACTCCCATGCAGCCTTTCACATTATATGGTCAGGCAAGCTCTTTAAAGGTGGGTATCTCAGTTAACAGCTAAAGTTAGATGTCAAGGAGATGTCCATGTTAATGGCATTTTTAGTTGCCTTGAAGAATCTTCTCTGCAGACTAGTATATGTGGCCCTGTCCACGCTCTTCAGAGACTAGTTTAGGCTGCTCTTGACCAGCTTAGTTCCCCATTGCACTCAATTTCCCTGACAAAACCATCTGCACAGTGCTGTTGGTTCACTTCCTTGAATGAACAGACATGCTTTGCACTTTAGCTTTACCCCATTAGTGAGGGCAGACATGAGCAAGGGCAACAGGAGGAAAAGAAGCCGGCAGGAGACTAAGAAAAGGTTTTCTGTAACTGTCTTGCTCTCATCAATTCTGCCTCAGCTCCAGCATTGCCACTTGGCAAGGGCAGAGATGGGGCAGCAAAGACCACCTGCTTTTCCTGATCCCTCCCCACTGTATGGGTGTGCTCCTTTATTTTGTAGGCACCTCCCACTCTACTGTCCTCCAGCACTCTGTCTCCTGTCTTCCCCAGAGACTCCTGTTCCCCTTGCCTGAACTGGAGTGTTCTCAGCATGGCTCCCAGCCTTCTGGTTGTCAACCCATTCTGCCAGGCTGTACCTGGGTCATTGCAGCCACTGAGATACAGGGCAGCCAGAGGAGCAACTGGTCGGTCCATTCATCCTTTCTGAGCTGGGCAAAAGACTTACTTAGATGCACAGTGCTCTTGATTTCAGTAGATCCAAAAGCAAAAAGTCAATCCCACACACAATCAGGATGATTTTCCAGAAAAAAACCCAGCCCAATCATGTTACTGTAGCCTGTCTTGTGCCTTGTTAACTTCCCTCCCTTCAGCCAGTGTATGCAAAACTGAAGTAACTTCAAACTGAAAAGTCAGCCTTGAAAACATCTAAAATGTGCAAGTTCCCTTTGCTGCTTATGCAGGCACCACATTGGCCCTCTACTCACATCTATAAGAAATCCTCACCTCTATAAGAAAACCTATGCATTTCCCCTCACTGATTTGATTTCTTCCCACTTTCTCAACTTCACCCTCATGCTGACCTCATGCTCCTGCACTCCCACCAGTCCTTTTCTCCTTCTACTGTCCCAAGTAAAGCAAAAAATTCAGCTAGGAAAGTGTGCAATGAGCACCCACAACCCAGTAAGAACTCATCCTACATATTAGGTTTTCAAATGATTTCTCAATAAAGATTTATCAGCTGCCCTGCCACTGAGTACTAAAGTACTTGGACAAACAGCACCTTCTTTAGATTACTACTTTAATGATACTTAAAATTCTTAAATAAAACGGAATCAATTTTCAGTCATTCAAAGTATGTAAACCAGATTTGCACTGCTTTCTTCTTTTTTTTTTTTTTTTGCAGTTACCATCAAAGATAAAAATGCTGAAATTATCAACCATTATTTTTTCTTAATGCTCAACAAATACACTCAAGAATATGCTGCTCAGTAAATAGGGTTTTTGAAGAAAATGACAGTACAACAGAATTATCCAGGTACCTAAAATAATTCATTTCTGACTTGCGCCATGCCTGAGACCCTAAAAGCACTTCCACAAATCTGTTCCTTCACTATTTCCTTGGACACGACTCCAGGAAAAGCAGAAACCCCTCATCTCTGCTTAAGCAGTAACATCTTGCCCTACGGCAAAACAGAAGAGCATCTCACATTGCTGAGAGAGCCCTTCACAGTATTTCTGCAGAAAAGGCAAGGTGTTTGATTCTCACTTCCATTTTCATCTAGGTATGACTGCTCTCACTGTGTAGACATAACCATATCATCAGACACACTGTTGAGTATTTTAAGGTGTCTACCCTGACAGTAAGTAACTAAGGATATGGCTGAAATGTCCACAAGGCTGCAGCCTATGTAAGAACTGTGTTTAGACTAAAATTTCAAGTGGACTCCATTAGTCTGATATTGGAGAAGGGAAGCATTTCAGGTAACCTGACAGGGTCCAGTCCCACAACAGGATTGCAATCAGATGTGAAGCTGAGCCATTTATTTTAAATTTAAACAGCTTTACTGATGTCTGTATGCTCTGCAGAATAAGGAGGCAAATAAGGTTTCAAGTCAAGACAGGCATCTGGCTACTTAAGATTATGTCCAAGATGACAAGGAGTGTTCAAGTTTTACATCGTCTCTTTTGAAGACCTTTGCCAACAAATACAAAGAAGCAAATACAGACCAACCATCTGAGTAAATGCAGCTGTTTCAGACACAGAGAAAAACTACTGTGCTTTGAATTTCCTTGTCATAAGATCTTCAGTGAGAACCTGCTGTCAGCAAGTGGGACTCCATTGATGCAATCCTCCTCCCCCTGGCAAAATAAGAACCAAGTTCTCCAGTACTGATTTCAATATTAAAACATGTTCAGAGAGAGTCTTTTTCAGTTTCTCACTGAAAGCCTTTCTTGGCTTTATGTCTTGTCACAGCTGACATGATTCTCAAACAGAGCTCCTCTAAAAACACAGTGAATAAATAATAAAAATCTGGAAAACTAGGACATTAAAACTTTGATTCATATCGCACATCTCTCTAGTCTCATCATATATTATGCATAGCTGTACTATATTTTGAAGGGAACTGCTGTGACGTGTTTTCAGTGGGAGATACACACGTGACTACAGAGTCTACAGCATGTCAAAAAACAGGGTTCTGATCTGTGGAAGATGTTCAGATAATTAGGCAAAACTGCAATACGAGAACATTTTGCCCCAAACCAGAAATATTTTTGATTGACAATCAAACACTTGGATTCTATCTTACCATGAAGGTATCTCATGGGAGTTACAGTTGAGGTGCCTCAGCAGCACAGTTTCAAGGATATTTAGTTTTCCTAAAGCTCTAGTTTGCCATGTGAACACTATGTCATTGGAAGTCATAGAATCATAGAATCATAGAATAGTTAGGGTTGGAAGGACCTGAAGATCATCTAGTTCCAACCCCCTTGCCATGGGTAGGGACACCTCCCACTAAACCATGCCACCCAAGGCTCTTTTCAACCTGGCCTTGAACACCGCTAGGGATGCAGCATTCACAGCTTCCCTGGGCAACCCATTCCAGTGCCTCACCACCCTAACAGTAAAGAATTTCTTCCTTATATCCAATCTAAACTTCCCCTGTTTAAGTTTAAACCCATTACCCCAATACCCAAACTGCAGTTGGTATATAATAAAGATCCATAGCTGCCTACTTTTATCATGTTAGCTTTGCTTTTAAAGCAATGGTAATTATTGACAAATTGGTATTGACTCTAATCTCTTTAACTGCTATGTAGATAAATTTTCATCATTTACTTGACAGTGCCAACGTATCCCTACCTTTATGATGTGACTGAATTTAAAGATTCATAAATTCATTACTACAGTACATATCAAGGTTAAAAGAGGCAGAATTCCCTTATCAGTATGAAGGACTCGTACAGTTTGCAACAATGCTAGATGAAATTACCCTTTTGTCTTTCAATAAGCAGAAATCTCCTGCAGTGGCAATTGTTCATAATGGACTGTTTCATCTTGGCAATCATCTGAAAAGCATCTAATTTAATTAAAGCTTTAGGGCAGAGTGATCTCCCCTTCAATAATGAAATATTTATGCTAACACACATATCAAGTGGCCTAACATATCAAAGGGTATTAATTGATTGTTCAGTGTATAAGGAAACCTCACACAGGTTTAAAAGTCTTTTCTCTATTAAACACTAAATAAAAATTTGCAAGGCAGAAAAAGAGCATCAAAGATACAGTAATAAGAAAGAATTAAGACAACTGAGATTTTAATGATCATTAGGTCTATGCTAGTACTATGCTAACTGCTGGCAGTACAAGCTGTATGACAAGTCATCAGAAATGCTGTGTTCACAGAAGTCACATTAACTAATGCTGGAACTGAGAGAAAAAACAGGAGCAGAGATTAGGAGGATCCTAGACTCAATAGTAGGTCTGTGTATTCTTGGTCATTAATCACCGCTGAACACTTGATTCCAGAGCTGTGCCAAAGAAGCTGTAAGTGGCATAATACTATCTATGTCAACATGAACTGTATAATGAAACAATATCTACATCTTAAATCATCTCGACAAAGATCAAAAGAATGTATCATGTTTCATTCAATTATCTGGCAGAAAGAGACGGAATTTAAATATATGAAAGCCACACTAATTGGAAATACCCTGTTCAGGCTTTTTTTCTGCCTTTTTCCTAGGGAATTAGAATGTATCTGTGAAGGGGAGGAGGTGAGAATTTGTCTGAATAGCTGCTAAAATTAACTTAAATGTGCAGTTACAGGCCTTCTCTTCAGCTAACAAGTGCTTACTGATACCATTTTATTTAGTAAGAAGCTGACTTCTACACTAACAAGAAGCTCAATGGGGAACAATTCAAGCAACTTCATGGGGGAAAAACAGAAATTCTTCTATATGTCTACTTTTTGAGGTCTTACAGACTATTGTTAAAACTACATATTTTTTTAATTTCTCTATCAAAGTTCAAAAAAGAAGAAAAAAATTAACAGGTTTAGACATTCAGTATCATAGACATAGATACGTGTGCTTAGCTTGTTATAGAGCCATTTGGAACTGTAAAAGCTGCTCATTGAAGCTGCAAATATTAGCAAATAAAGCCTGTCTAAGCTATAGCGTTAACACTTTAAGCTGGCATGAACAGATGCTGCTACCAAACATAGTCCTGTATCTCTCTATCGATGTTTCTGCCTTTGTGGGTTTAACTGGTTCCTTCCAGAAACTTGTGGCAGCACCAGAGAGAGCAGAGGCAAGGGAATAAAACAGTGGGGTGGAAGGAGGACAAAATAATTTCTTTCAGAGGCAGTAGAAGTTTAAAATGCTTGACCTCATCACCACTTTCTTTCCTAAAAGCAGAAAAGGAAGCAGAAGGGAGAGAAAATCTGAACCCTAAACCAAAAGGACTCTTCACTCTACATCCTTGAACTAGCTGCAACCCCCAACCAAGGGTGTATTTCCATTATGTGCTAGTAAAAGAAGAAAATATTATAACATGCCAGAAATTCTAGCCACAAAATTTTATAATTGATGACTTCCTAATAAGAACACATAGGAAAGGATGAGTAACAAATATCTAGCACATAAAGAGAATGATATCTGGGGAAAGACAAGGGAATTTTAAAAACTGAGTGGTGCGCTGTGTAAACAAAAAGGGAGACACAGGGTGTAGATCTGCTAGGGTGTAACATCCCAAAATATAACATAAAGTCTTGTAAGCATCACAAGTTATTTCAGTTCTGTACTTCTCAGAAATAGAGTCTGTGGAATGTATTTCCAGTGTTTCTTTAAAAAAATGTGTCAATATCTACTCTTCGTCTCAAACTTCAGAGTTTGGAAAAGCTTGCTTCTTATACATATTCTGATCACTACTACACTCCAGCCATTTATACAGGAACAGCTGTTTATGAATCTTTCCAATACAGTTCCGTGAATGTTCATTTGGCTGCTTGCAATGAACTTTCTCACCATGATTTCCTTCAAAATAGATTACATGCTCTTCACCAGTTTTCTAGTTTTGTTTCCATTTTTGGAACAGTTTTCCATTTTTGTTTCCTTTAGAAGCAAAAGGAAGTAGACATTAAAGAATTATTCAGGAAACTTCAATTTAAGATGGACTGAGCAGTTGAGGAAGGTTTTCTTCAGAAGTGCAATGTGAAATAGCTGTACTAAATCACATGTGGTCTAGTGCCCTAACATTGACAATAGCTAGCAACAGATATTTATGGTGAAAAAAACACTAAGAATCATGTAAAGAAATTTTAGTAATGGTTGTGTTTGGGACCTTCTGAGGCTGGACTGTTTTGTCCTTAGTCAGACTTAAAAGATCACTTTAAAATATATTTTTCAAATTTATATTGAAATCATACATACTTTCAGGCCCTAAAATAGGGTAGATAATATGGACAAAAAAAAAGTATTTCCTCAGGTTTTAAAAATTATGCAACTTCTTTCTATGGTTTCTGCATCTTAGATTTGAGAGAAACGCCGATCACTTGGTTTTGTTTAAAATTACCATTTCATGTTTAATCATATCCCACCTCACTCGTCTGTTTTCAAAGCTGAACAACTGTGCAATAAAATAAAAGACGATATTCAATGTTGATAAATGTAAAGGAATAAGTAGGGAGAAGAATATTCCCTCTTACTATTCAAATACACTACTTGTTCTTAATTAGCTACTGCTGTAGAGGAAACAGATCTCAGAATCACCATGGACAGTTTTGTGAAAACATACAATCAGCAGCAGTAGTGGTCAAAAAGGCAAATACAGCATTATTGATAACCAGTAAAGGAGCAGAGAACAAAGCAGAAAAGAAATAATAATAAACAGCTACCAATAATAAATGTTAGCATAATTGAACATTAAGATTATTACTAATATTATTGTTGTTACTATTTTTCATTATTTGTGATTATAGAATCATGGAATCATGGAATAGTTAGGGTTGGAAAGGATGTCAAGATCACCAAGTTCCAACCCCCCTGCCATGGGCAGGGACACCTCGCACTAAACCATGCCACCCAACACTCTGTCCAACCTGGCCTTGAACACCACCAGCAATGGAGCATTCACAACTTCCCTGGGCAACCCATTCCAGTGCCTCACCACCCTCACAGGAAAGAATTTCTTCCTCATAGCCAATATAAACTCCTCCATTTAAGTTTGAATCCGTTATCCCTTGTCCTCTCACTACAGTCCCTAATGAAGAGTCCCTCCCCAGCATCCCTATAGGCCCCCTTCAGATACTGGAAGGCTGCTATGAGGTCTCCACACAGCCTTCTCTTCTCCAGGCTCAACAGCCCCAACTTGCTCAGCCTATCTTCATATGGGAGGTGCTCCAGTCCCCTGATCATCCTCATGGCCCTCCTCTGCACTTGTTCCAACAGTTCCATGTCCTTTTTATGTTAAGGACACCAGAACTGCACACAATACTACAAGTGAGGTCTCACGAGAGCAGAGTAGAGGGGCAGGATCACCTCTCTCCACCTGCTGGCCACACTCCTCTTGATGCAGCCCAGGATACAGTTGGCTTTCTGGGCTGCAAGCGCACACTGCCGGCTCATGTTCATTTTTTCATTGACCAACACCCCCAAGTCCTTCTCCTCAGGGCTGCTCTCAATCTCTTCTCTGCCCAACCTGGAGCTGTGCCTGGGACTGCTCCCACCCAGCTAGTAGGACCTTGCACTTGGCATGATTAAACTTCATCAGGTTGGCATTAGCCCCACTTCACAAGCGTGTCAAGGTCCCTCAGATGGCATTCCTTCCCTCCAGCGTATCAACCGAACCACACAGCTTGGTGTCACTGGCAAACTTGCTGAGGGCACACTCAATCCCACTGTCCATGTCACTGACAAAGATGTTGACCAAGACCGGTCCCAACACCTATCCTTGAGGGACACCACTCGTTACTGGTCTCCAGCTGGACATTGAGCCATTGAGCACAACTCTTTGCGTGCGGCCATCCAGCCAGTTCTTTATCCATCGAGTGGTGCACCTGTCAAATTGATGTCTCTCCAACTTAGAGACAAGGATGTCATGTGAGACAGTGTCAAATGCTTTGCACAAGTCCAGGTAGGTGACATCAAATGCTCTACCCCTGTCCATCAGTTCTGTAGCCCCATCATAGAAGGCCACCAGATTGGTTTGGCAGGATATTCCCCTTAGTGAAGCCATGCTGGCTGTCACCAACCACCTTGTTGTTTCTCATGTGCCTTAGCGTGCCTTCCAGGAGAATCTGCTCCAAGATTTTGCCAGGCACAGAGGTGAGGCTGACTGGGCTGTAGCTCCCCAGCTCATCCATTTTCCCCTCCTTGAAAATGGGGTTATATTTCCCCTTTTCCAGTCGTCGGGAACTTCACCTGACTGCCATGATTTTTCAAATATGATGGACAGTGGCTTAGCAACTTCATTTGGCAGCTCCTTCAGGACCCGCACATGGATTTCATCAGGTCCCATGGACTTGTGTACGTTCAGGTTCCTAAGATGGTCTTGAACCAGATCCTCTCCTACAGTGGGCCCAGGGTCTTCATTCTCACTGTCCCTGTGTCTGCTTTCCAAGACTTGGGTGGTGTGGTCAGAGCATTTGTCGGTGAAGACTGAGGCAAAGAAGTCATTAAAAACCTCAGCCTTCTCCAAATCCAGGCTAGCCAGTTCTCCCAATAGCTTCTGGAGAGGGCCCACGTTGTCCCTAGTCTGTCTTGTATTTGCAATGTATCTATAGAATCCCTTCCTGTTATCTTTAACATCCCTAGCCAAGTTTAATTCTAAGTGGGCCTTAGCTTTCCTAACCTGCTCCCTAGCTTCCCGGACAACATCCCTATAAACTTCCCAGGCTGCCTGTCCTTGCTTCCACCTTTTATAAGCCTCTTTTCTCCTTCAAATTTTCCTCAGCAGCTCCTTATCCATCCAAGGAGGTCTCCTGGCCCTCCTGCTGCACTTCCTTCTAGTTGGGATGTATCACTCCTGAGCTTGCAGCAGGTGATCCTTGAATATCATACAACAGTCTTGGGCCCCCCTGCCCTCTAGGGCTGTATCCCATGGAACCTTACTGAGCAGGTTCCTGAAGAGGCCAAAGTCTGCTCTCTTGAAGTCCAGGACAGTGAGCTTGCTGCATGCTCTTCTCACTGTCCTGAGGATCTCGAATTCAACCATCTCATGATCGCTGCAATCAAGGCTGCCCTGGAGCATCACATTTCCAGCCATTCCTTCCCTGTTGGTGAGCACGAGGTCAAGCATGGCATCTCTCCTTGTCGGCTCCTCTATTACTTGCAGAAGGAAGTTGTCTTCCACACAATAGAGGAACTTCCTGGCTTGTTTGTGCCGGGCCGTACCATCCCTCCAGCAGATATCAGGGTGGTTGAAGTCCCCCATGAGAACAAGGGCCTGCGAGTGTGAGGCTGTTCCTATCTGTATATAGAGCGCTTCGTCCACCGAGTCGTCTTGGTCAAGCGGTCTGTAACAGATCCCCACAATAATGTCTCCCATTGCTGTTCCCCCTTTAACCCTGACCCACTAACTCTCTGCTGTCTGCTCACCTGTCCCCAGGCAGAGTTGCATACTGTCCAGTCTATCCCTAATATAAACAGCAACTCCCCCTTCCCACTTACTGGGCCTGTCTTTCCTAAAGAGCCTGTAACCTTCCATTCCAACACTGCAGTCATATTATTATGCTATTGCACAAAACTACTACTGGTCCATACCTTCACTGCTCCAAACTCTGTGAGAAATAATAAAATAAGATGCAACAAGTGATATATTAAGTACCACATCATACAGAGATCTCAACAGGGAGGAACACTGGGCAATGCAAATTGAATGACATTTAACAAAGATAATTGTGACATCTTGCATCAGGGATGGAACTAATCCCAAGCAGTGGTGGAGGCCAGGGACTGAATGGATTGGGTTTACATCCTTGCAGCAATGAAACCAAACTGGGTCTTTTACTGCATCAGCCAAAATGAAACCAAAGAATGAAAGATTGTCACTGTTTCATATTTGTTAGGTCGCTCCTGTAATAATACGCCCAGTTTTGGGCATCCACTTCAAAAGAGTCATTGAAATATTGGAGATAATCCAGAGAAGGACTACAAAATCGATTAGAGGGTTGAAGACCTTGGTGTATGTTGACAGCTCGAAGGAATTCAGTTTGCTCAAAGAAGAAAAGAGGCAGAGGAGTCTAATCACATTCACTCAAATACCTAAAAGGTAGTTACAGAGAAGATGAATGTGCTTTTATCACAAGGGCAAAGCAACGGGACAAGAAGCAATGGGCATCAGCCGCTTCAAAAGGTAATTTCATCAGTCTATATGAAAAGGTTCTTTACTGTGAAAAGAACCAAACATTGCAAAACTGGTGGAATCTCCCTTGTTGAAAGTATTTCAGGACTTGTGTTTCTGGGCCAGTGGATAACCTAACCCAAACCCCTGCTGTCAACTGTAGAGGGGCACAGATAATGTCCAGAAAACCCTTCAAATCTAGGCTTTTTCTGCTTTGGGGGGGGGGGGGGGGGGGGCAGGGGAAGAAGGGAGGTGCAGCAGGCACAAGAAAACAGCTTCTACAATGGGCAAGATGCAGTAGATAGCACTCCTTAACAATAAAAAAGAAATGACAGAGGGCAGAAAGGGGGAAGAGAGAGGTTTATATCATCATAAAAGACCCAGATAAGGTAAGTATGGAACAGATATTCCATCTTTTTTCACAGGGCAGGAAGGAGGAAATATGAAATTTTCAAAGGGAAAGAAACAAAAGTACTTTTACCAACAAAATGTAACTGACCGTGAAACTTACTGATTTGTATTTTCTGAGTGTCAAAAGAGTAAAGAGAATCCAAAGGACATGCTGAAATTATTTCATCAGGGGCTGTTAACATAAGAGATGCAGGATCAAACTCTGTACAGGAATTCAGCAAGCACTGAGCTGACCGAACATGGGAGAGTATACAGTGGCAAGGACCACGATATCTACTCATGCCTATTCTGAAAAGCTTTTCCATACTTGGGAAACTAGAGTTGAAGGGAGAATGAGAATGCTTTACCTAAAAACACCTCAATAAAAATAAATTCTGATGCCTTTACCGTCATGTCTGAATCAGGAAAACATTCACCAGCTCAGTGGCTCACCACTATTTTTTTTTTCCTTTTTTCTTTCTGTTTTTTAAGATTTCCACTAAAAAGTTTAATTCGTTTCCTGAGGGCAAAATTAAATCCTGCAAAATATATCAGATTCCTAAGCTTTTGGATAGCTGACTACATAACAACCAACATTTGGCCTATTTTTCAACTGATGCTGGGCGCACTGAGATGGAAGAAGGATCGTGCATATGATTACAGCAACAGTGGGAATTCTCCTGGCTTTACAAATGAGAACCACGGCTAACTACAGGGAAGCCACAGAATGCCTTAAGGCCCCAACTGTAGCAGCCTGTCTAAACCTGCTGTGCAGCAGGATTTGTTTCTTAAAATTTACAATTTACATCTTTTTGCTAGAAGGGAGGTTGCACAGTCTTCTATTAAAAAATAAAAGATGAAGAAAAAGTGTAGATTTTATCAGTAGCCTTTGGTAAGTATTTATTTCTTTCTTCTAACCTAAAGGCTCCAGGGGAAACCTGACTCATTTAAAAGTGAAAGATGAGCTCACTTGCATTTTCTTGGTAGAATTCACAGACCTTGACACTGCAATGTTGTTCCATCACAGCAGAGCTCTGGTTAGCTCATTTTCTCTGTCACACAAACTCAGAGGTAGCTGAGGGTAGCTAAGTTGCCCAGCCACACCAAAAGGAGTACAGGACAGGAATTGCCATAACATGTATCTCCATTGGGATCAATGTCAGAATGCTGACAGTTTTCATTTCAGCCGTAATTTCTTATTTCAAGTGTTTATATGGAGTAATCGAGGGCAGACATGCTAATATCAAAACTTCTCTTGATTTTTATACATTTCTAGCATTAGAGGACTGAGCGCTAGAATTGTTACTTCAAACAAAATCTTCTGATAGATCCAAATTAAACTGCTGTGATCAAATACCAAATCTAAATGGCAGTATCCTAGAATGATAAACACCTCTGAGCTACATTCACAGACATTCTAGCCCACCATTTTAACTCATTTTAAGGCTGTGTGTTACATCCATTCTGTCAAAATATTGATAAGAAATTCAAACATCCATGTTTGAGTCACTTATAGCACATGGCTCAAACACTCATTTCCCAAAATAAACAGCAGACCATTAAATTTCTTTCTACTTTGCTTTTTGAAAGTTCTTCAAAAATCAGAGGTAAATGAGTGGGCCTGTTCATATATAAATGCCTCATTTATCAGATCCATTGTGAAGTATAATTTCATTCTTTTGTGAATCAATTTCAGATTCTTGACAGAATTTGATTCTGTTCATATAAAAATCTCTGTATATTCAGTGACAAAGAAACAAAATTTTCCTTTGCAGACAGTGGTAAGCAGTTGTCCAAAAATGCTGAAATCTGCCTTACTCCAAGCCACTACATTAATTTTCTATTGCGGTAATTTGCCAACTGTAACTTATCAATTCATTTGTAAGCAATCAGTTGTGTTTTTCAGCAGAGATGTTCTGTGGGTTGCCTTGGTTTCACCAAAGAAAGGAGACATCTCTGTCTTCTGGTTTCTTTGTACAGATGAAATGGTGTTTGGAAGTGGAGCAAGATTACCCAGCAGATTATTTTGATTTTAAATACAGAGTAAAAAAGAAACCGTCCGAACCCACCCATTTGTATAATGATGTTAATCTGGTGAGACTTCATGAAGGAGTAGTAAATCTCAAGTTGAATGGATGACTGAGAAAGATTGGTGAGGAGCAATGGATTTTACAAGATTTTAAAAGAAGTCGAAGAGAAAACCTTAGACTCAGTAGATTACACAACATTAATTGAATGCATGGACTCTTTCAAGGTGTTCCTCTCATTTATGACACAAAGTAAATAAAACTATGTGGCAATGCTAGAATCCCAGATAAATTTTCTCTTTAGGCTAGTGAAGGGAGCGGTGCATTTCATCTAAAATTGCAAACCATTTAAATTGATCACAATTTGCTCTTTAAATACTTCTTTTTTATTTTTTTTTTTTCAGAATAAGTAAACCAGATGATCATTATTCTAATTGAATTTCAAATATCTTGGCCCTATTTTGTTGTTATTTGGAATACACTTGACAAAGTGGAAAAGGTTTGTTGATCGTTCCATCAAGATGATGTACTGTTATAAGCAGATAATCAATGAACTTCAGATATGGTTGTCAGCTGCTTAAACACAAACAGAAAATCAAACTTTGGAGAAGAACAGAACTGATGTTATTATCCTGTGACCCCAAATGAAGTTGATTTTTCAATCACTATGAATATAAAAAATACAAAATAAAACTACAGAGTGCTCTACAGCTGCTGCATTTAAAATACCCCAAGGTGCATCTTTTTGTCAAAAGTCTTTTAAAGTCCATCTACATTGCAATAATGGAAGCACGAAGCAATTAATCACAAGTTAATTTTTTAAATGGAATTCTTAGAAGATAAAATACTGACTCCTTCACTGACATAAACCCCACATATGTATTAGTAAGTGGCATCCATACAATTCCAAAGCTAGACAACGTTACAGTCTTATTTTCTCCCAGGCTGGCAATCTGTGCAAAACACAAGCAGTTATGAGACAGCATTTCATTTGCATGTTACCCCTGAATATGAAAAAATCGTTATTTTTGTTTGGGTTTAGGGTTGTTTCTAAGGAAATTAGAAAGGGAAGCTTATAATCAGGCTTGACTACTCTAAAATAACATTTGCATTCAGATCATACACAAATCACTTTAGCAGACCTGAAATGAAAGCATATAAAAATGTATGCATGTTTAATGCGCAAGGTATCTAGGTATTTTACCTTCACAAAACATCTAGAACACTATATTGTGAATTTTGAAAGATTTCTATATTCACAATTGCAATATCAAGTTGATAAAACTCTGATCATTGTAATATAAAAGCCCTAACACATACATTAGGTCTGCTCCTTTATCCAATGTAACTTGAGTAGCTAATCTGTTTTCAGGACAGGTCTTACCTGCACATGCACAGAAATTTGCAGTATCTAAACTTTGACTTCAAACTGGTCTGTTTGTACCTCAGTATCTTGACATTTCTCATGGGATTTCAGGTTTTCAAAGATGATTAGGTCAATCTCCTGCTACATCCATGAGTCAGAGAAACAGATAGAGCAAATAGCCCGAGTGGGAGCACTCTTAGCTTCCCTCATTCCTGAGCTGGTTCTTTGCAGTTTCTAGCACAATTTAATTCCAGTCTTGCTGCACAGCAAGAAATGATCATATGAAATAAAGTGATGGAGCACTGGCCAGGAGCACAACATTTCTCCAAACCTGGAAGAGAAAATAGCTCAGGCTCCCAGGCCAGAAACCATTAGCTGTTTTACTCTGTTTTTATTTCAGCACTTCCCTTCTGTGGCAATCTGGGATTGAAGTAAGACAACAAGCTAACCTGGCCACAGCTATCAAAAATCATGACTGGACTCAGGATACTGCCTGTGATATTAGTAAATCATTCTGGTCATATTTTCCTGCCTGATAGCCCTTATTGTGTTTTCAGACCACACAGTATTGCTATATTCCAGTTACACTACATTTTTTGTTACCAGTCTTAATAACAGATAAAGCAATTCCCTGGAGTGTAAACCCCTGCCTTTCCCCACCCCAAATCACATCATGTCATGCTCTCTTAAGTCAACACCTGGTTTTGCCTCAAATTCACTTCTATCTTTCTTTCATGAGCCAAGGTTATTCCCTCCACCTAGAACTGAGAGAAACACTAGAGAAATGTTTGTTTCCTTCCTTTGTGACCAAAAGGAAGAGCAGGACACAGGCTACTCTCTGGTCCCAGGATGCGGAAAATCTCAGCAGAGCTGTGGTTGGCTAAACACAGCCTTCACTTTTCCCTTGCCTTGCCTTTCTTTGCCTTCCTTTCCCTTCCTTTCCTTTCTTCTTTTCCTTCTGTTTTGCTGCTCAAGGGCAGAATGCCTATCAGTGTTATTTAGATTGGTGACTCTAAATACTGTATTGTAACTCAAAATTTGCAGTAATTCTGTGCTCTTCTTCCAAGAAAAGAGGTGATGCTCATCAGCTTTAACAACTACACTATACTATACTGATTAACATGCCAAAGTTGTGTTGTCCTGCTTGCCAGTCAGAGAGCACCAAGTGCCACCTTCTCACTTGCAGATTCTCTTCACAAGTTGGTTAACAAGCTCTGTTCTTTGTCTGTGGACAATTCATCAATACTACTTAGAATTATTTTAATGCTAGATTAGGCAGTCATTGCACTTGCCTTTTTGAAAGAAAAATGTTTTAATACATCCCAATCTGTAGAAAATAGTTTGGTTAACTAGTTTTAATAAAACTATAATTTATCTTGTCCCAAGAACCTAACTCTCTGCCAAGAGGTTCTCTTTTATAATAATGAAGTGAGGGCTTTGCCTGCTTGTAAAGGCATTTCTAAGTAGATTTACTTTTCCACAGACAGAGGAAAAAGCAACACATTCAGAAGACCTGCTTCTGAAAAGGTTACTTCTTGCATCACCTTCCTCTGTCCTAAAACTAGTTAAAGCTAGAGCCAGGACCAGCACTGAGATAAATTAGTTTTTAAAAGAAACAAAAAAAATGGCTATATGAAGCTGAAAGCAATGGTGGACCACAAAAGAATGACTGGAAATGACTGCCCTGCAGACATTAATGCAAAAATGTGAAACATGATAGAGGGGGAATTGTCTGGTTTTTAATATTATGATGTGCCCACTGGCCAAACCCTGTTACTCTCCATAAGGTTGATGAGATGGATCTAATAAGTAGAGCTTGGCCATAAATATTGCATTCCAAAATAGAAAAAAAAGAGGACAACACATCATCTGTATTGCAAAAGTCAATAACCATAACTTGACTCAATGGAATATTCAAGATTATTCTAAGATCTAAACAGTAAAAATGTTAGTGTCCTGAAACTGCCTCAAACTGCATATGAATGGCTACTGAGCTAAAACCTCACTGAGGTTTGAAGAGCGAAGGACAGCAAGACAGGTTGTCAGGGTTGAATACTTATAGACATATTTAAAAGCATACGGTGAAGTCAGTGTTTATATCAATAACTGCAATTAAATTATAGAAAAGACAATACAGAGAATAATGCTTATTATTTTTTCAGGTGGCAGTAACACAGTCAGGAGTTTTCCTTGGGTAAACATTCTTCATTTTGTGTACAAGATAGTACTGCAACTTTAAACTTTGTATTTAGTGTGATGCGTATTCTTTTTATTGGTGACATGAAAAGTATTGGGATTGTGTGCCATTTGAAAATCTTATTTCAATTTGGATTTTATTTCCTGCTAGTAAATCCAGAATAACACTTTCATAGGGTTTGCCAAAACTATAGAATTGCTTGCACACGTATCAGCTGCTTCCCATTAAGAGGGGGTTTCACATCAGCATTCCTCTGGCCCTCTAGAACAGATGCCATGCTATTTTGCAATATATAATTCTAATTTATCACCATCAGTAATGCTGAATTATGAAAACAAGTCATTGTTGGAAGACACTATAAACAATTCCTTTAAAGCATTCTCCGACTGCTATACTTCTAATTCCTGCCACAAAGAAGCACTTAATCTGAGATTGATTCTCCAAACCACAGATTCAAAATCAACGTATTAGACCATTTTAAAAACAGGAGGAGGAGTATTGCTCTTGGAGTGTCATTTAATTTTAACAGTTTTAGGAATTTAGGTCTCAGTGCTGCTTCCAATGAAGTCATTGGGAGTTCCAATAAAGACTCCGGTAGAGGAAAAATTAATTATATATGATTGAGATAGGGCAGGTTCAGATTTTCAGACTTTGATTCTTTACTCTTAATGAATACAAACCGAAAGAGGTCAGCTTCTCATAGTACTTCTATTGCATAGCTACATATGACGACATGTATGTAATAAAACCAGATCTGGCCATGAATAGAAAAAGATTAAATATTTATTTACATTAATAACTCTGTACATTTTTTTCTCCCATCGGCTTTGTTTCAGAGACAAAGTGAGTGCCACTTAGTTTTGTATTCTGTTTTGGAAAGTATTGGAACAATAATTTCTGATTAAAATGAAATTACAATTTCTGAAGGGTTCTAGAGAGGAATAACTGCCATGAAGACGTTGTCTTGGAGTGTTTGTTAGTGCCAGTCACCCATGCTGGGGAATTAAACCTATCTTTCCTAGAGAGGCAGAATTTCATCCAGAAACCCCACCAAAACCTTCGTCTGAAAAAACCATCATTTTTGCTCACAAGCAAACCCAGTTGCCCATCCAGCATCAAGTTTGAAATCAAAATTCCTCTTTCTCTTTTTTTTTTTGCCAGGATATGGATGACTGTTATATACTGTACAGAGGAGGCCAAGAGTCACCGCACATTCTGTTAATGTTTGGTACCTGTCCCCCTGGGTCCCTTACTTAAATTCATTCATTATGTCAAGGATAGTTAAAAAAGAAATGGCCTGGGAATCCATCTCTCTTAAGCTCTACTGCTACCATTTTATTTTTTCATTTGAGTCTCACTACTTCATGTACTGTCTTTAACTCACCATATATAAAGGGCAACAAACTCTCTCCCTCATATTTTAATGCAAGTACGTGCTTGCTGAATAGCTCCAGGAAGGCTCATCAGCTAGACTGTCAGCATTTCTGAAACACAACAGAAAGAAGACAAGTGCTTCTCTGGCTGCTGCTTGTCTGAAGCTCTTCGTAGATGCAGAAGAAGGAACTAGATTTTGCCATATAGCATCCTATAACTGCATCAAGTAGAAACACCAATCTGGAATTCTACAAAACACGCGGCTCAACCCAGCCCATACCTCTGATATGTAGGGCAGGGTGAATCAAGGACATCCTGCAGTGCTTTTGATCTAAATGCCAGAAGTGATTTATAAGTATCTACATGGTAAATGTTTTTCACAAATTATTCCATAAATGCTATTTGTAAAGAAATTAACGCGATACTATTTAGGGGCATGGCTTTTAATGCTACAGATACAGTGGGAGAAATGTAGCTGGACAGTTTTGATGTGAGATTTGTTATTGATTGAATACACAACCATTTATATTAATTTCAAAATGCACAGCCCCTTGTACAGCTGCATATGCATTAGAAGTGATTCTTTTTTATCCTCCATGGATTACTGATAACTATGCAAGTAAGTAACATTATTCTAATGCTTTTGTTTTGTCCTTTGATTGCAGTTAATTGTTTATCTTTGTATTGTCTGTTGGAGCAGCACATACTAGACCTAATAAATATTTCCATGCAGTAACAGGACACATGCACTGTAAGTAGATTTAATTTGCGCTGTCAGAAGTAATACTCCACCAAATGAAAGATGCCTCCATGCATTTTTGAGGCATGATAATGAATGCTGTGCAGCTGAAATTAAGAACAAGCTCTCTACATAACATTTATTCTATCAGTTCTTTTAATTTTGTAAAAAATACTTTAGGTTTTAAGGACAAAATATGGATAATTTGATCTACATTTACTAATGGGAATGTTTCCACTGACATGCAAAAGACTATCCAGGAAAGTAAACAATACATCATGGAAAAAGATTTACAGAATTTCCCTTGAAGCCATGAATTACCTATTTCCTCTTGGTAAATCTTACATTTTCAGAGGACATACTTTTCCAAGACTTGCATGCTCACCTGTAACATTTGCTTTCATTCTTCCTGCTCTATTTTTCATTCTTCCAGACAGAATTAATTGCATAACATTAATTAAACTAATGCTTGAGCAAATATCTTCCCTATCTTTGAAGAGGAATTTTGATTTTTTTTCATTTTACATCTAGATAATTTCTCAGTTCCTAACTTAGCAGGGGGTAAAACTTGTGACCTGTGATGTACATAAATAAATCTGGAAACAGTGGTAGATCCCAGCTCCAGAGAAGAATAAAGTAAAGCTGGCTTTCTTCCTCAGTAAAACAAGTGGAAGTCTGTACCAGTAAGTGGGCTGCAACATTCTGCAGCACTGTCTGGCACCACAAGCATCTCCACAGCACACAGGCACATTTTCATGTTCTGTCGTGGTTTAAGCTGTAAATCACGCAGCCTGCTCACCCACTCCCCCCTCCTTCTTCCCCCCACCCCCAGTGTGGGGGGGAATGGGGAGAAGAATCAAAAGAATATAACTCCCACAGGTTGAGATAAGAACTGTCCAGTAACTAAGGTATAACACAAATCACTACTGCTACCACCAATAATAATAATGACCAGGGAAATGCAAGGGAAGAGGATACAACTGCTCACCACACGACAACCGAGCCATGAACTGAACTCTTCCAGATTCCTGCCCCCAGTTTTTACATTCTGGGCATGACGCACTGTGGTATGGAATACCTCCTTGGTCAGTTTGGGTCAGGTATCCTGTTTCTGCTTCCTCCTGGCTTCCCCTCCTCCTTGGCAGAGCATGAGAATCAGAAAGTCCCTGGTCAGACCAAAACATTCTAAGCTTTAACTATAAACATCGGTGTTATCAGCACTGTTCCCAGGCCGAAAGTCAGAAACACAGCACTGCACCAGCTACTACGATGGAGAAAAATGACTGCTGCTGCTGAACCCATGACATGTCCTCATGCCTTGGTTCTTCATGTGGTATCCCATGAAAAAAACTTGGCCCTTGAAACAGTGTCAGTGAATAAGATCACTGCCCACACAAAGCTAAGGTTAGAAGAACCTATGGAGATACTCATCAAACAGCTAAGCACTTCAAAGCTCTGCCTCTGGCCTACATAGTGCATATTTTCTTTTCAATCTATCTGGTTTTCAAAACCAGTAAGGATCCTGCACTATGCTCTTCTCACAAGTCAAATTTCCTGATTCAGCTTTGTTCTCCACTTTGCTACATAAGTAACATCATCTTAGACTCTAGCACGAACACAAGAAAGTGTTGCTTACTCGTCTGCTCCCATTTCTGTCACATCTGAATCAGACCAATTGCATCCGTTAAGCTTTATATGGGAACATCCTTACTTTGCTGAGTTCAAGAAGCCTGCTGTGATGTATCCTTTGTAGGGAATGCTTCACTCGTTTTTCAAGCAGACCTTTCCCACCACCCATTCACTAACATATTTTGCAGTTCTTTCTACAATACATGACTTCTGATAGAGTCAGTTCTTTTACAGGTAACTAAGTGTCACAGAACTCAGAGGCACAGGAAAAAAGAAAAAAGTGTACCATGTCATCCATGAGGAGAACAGTGTGTACTAAAATGTTGAGGATTTTTGCTAGTGCCCAACCTAACCACCACAGAGGAAGAAGTCCATGAGAAATGTATGGCCAAATCCAGTTAATATATTCCAGCTTCACGCGGTTCTCTTCTGTATGACTATGGGTCTACAGCTTTGGAAGTACCACAGTAGGAAGTAATGAAATATCTACTGTAAGACTTCATCATCTACCATTCCTTTTTCCTGTGATGTTATTACATGCAATGCTAAGATGCAAGAGAATTATTTCCTTCCTGGAGTATTATTTTTAATGAGTTGCATGTTTGTGGTTTTACAGTGTTCTGGCTAATTAATTCAAGAGGGCAATAAAAGGTTTCAGTTTTTAATACCATATTTTGAAACATTATTCTTCAAACATAATGAGTCGGGTTTGTGATTTTCTTCCCTGACTACTTGTGTCTACTCATCAATTTTATATTTGGCTGCTTCATTTCACTTTCATTTTGACAGCTGTTGTGTTTATATAAGTGTGTATGTGTGTGCATGTGTGTATATATAAAAATAAATATTGCTCTTAATGCTTGTGTTGTTAGCCTAGATTATCGGATCAAGATATAATTTTTCATATGATAATATTTTAGATGTATAAAAATATGTTCTTCAATAGAAATCTTAGTCACAATAGTGGCTTTTTCCTAGCTGTATTAGTTTTGTCACTTCTGTAAAGGGACATCATCATCTTGGTATGTGACTTGGAGGAGGGATTTACTACTTACTAGTAGGCATTTGATAAAAAAAGTCAGACTTTTTCCTAAGTCATAATTTTATGTATTTGAAATCTCTAGAAGCGAAGTATAGACTTATTAGAACAGCATTTAATGAAAGTATTCTATGTGTACAATTACATGTAATTAGCATTTCATATGGAGAAACCCAAGCAGAAATGGTTTCTGCTGCTGTTCACAAAGGCTTTTAAGGCTGTTTATTCTATGAAAGAACTTTCTTCCACAAGAAAATGCATCATAATTTTCAGTGATTTATGATTACCAAGACTATAGCAATTATAGGACCCAGTCACTGGCTTTATTTATCTTGAAGGGGCAGAATAGCAACTGGGTTAATTGTGCATGAGTCCAAGTGCTTTCATGTGCAAAAATAAAGCTTAGGTTCATTGTTCACTGATTCTTGGCAAAAATTATATCAAGCTTTTAATGGTCAGATATGGTACAAAATTAAGCTATTTGTTTCACAAAATGGTGGGACAGTACATGTCAGGTGCTTTGACCCTGTGGCTCACTGAGGTCACTTACCCAATCATTAAAACCCTTTTTTAGATACCATAGTTTCCCCTTGAAGATGTCTTGTGAAAGCTGTAGTGAAATCTGATCTTGTACAGTTAGTAGCAGGCTCACAGCCCACGGTCACATTTTATGTTCGAAGGCTAAGATATGGATGGATAATAAGACATTACATTTAATGAGATGGGCCCAGCAGGGCAATTAAGAGTTGACTATAGAGCACATATTTCCTCCAGGTTCACATGAGCGTTTCTATAGAGGTTTGAAAAGCAGTAGTGCCAGGGAACTGGATGCACAAAGAATTAAAAGAAAAATGTTGAAAATTTTCAAAGATCTAGAGGAGACTCAGGAGCCTATTCACTGGAAACATCAACTCAGTGAAAATCAGAGAGGCACAGAGGTTTAATTCATCTTTCTGTCTTTGAAAACCTCTCATGATAATGAAAAAAATATCTGAAGGTCCAGAAGACTCACTACTTACTTGAATGGCAAGATTCTACATGGGAGAAGGACAATAATTCTCTAGACGTTGTCAGTAAATAATTTTCTGTGGGATATATTTTAGATTCACAATGATTAGAATACTGTTTGGCCTTATAATCTTGTAGGAAAAAAAATTCCCTATGACAACACCTTCTGAAAACTGTAAGTGTGGTCACACTAGCTAGAGAACAGACTGCAGCTGAGCTACTTCAAAAGGCAGGTTTTAAGTGCCATGTGAAGAGTAATGGAAAAGCACTGCATTATTCTGATTTAGCAAAGAACCTGCCTTTCAAAGATTTTTGGTGTTTATCTTCTGGTGCAAACTTAAACAGAGGAAGTTTAGATTGGATATGAGGAAGAAATTCTTTACTGTTAGGGTGGTGAGGCACTGGAATGGGTTGCCCAGGGAAGTTGTGAATGCTCCATTGGTGGCAGTGTTCAAGGCCAGGTTGGAGAGAACCTTGGCTGGCATAGTTTAGTGGGAGGTGTCCCTGCCCATGTCAGGGGGGTTGGAACTAGATGATCTTCAGGTCCTTTCCAACCCTAACTATTCTATGATTCTATGATTCTAACTAAACTGCTCCCTTCAAGAAATAGTAATGAAATACAATTTTACAAAATAACAATTTATAAGAGTTGTCATGTATCAAACTATCATATTGAGAACATCAGTAGCCAAGTCACATAGGTAAAGAAGTCTGCTGTGAAGCATTTTAATACAGAATAGCTCTTGCCACAAGAATTTCTTAGTCTGATATAGTAGATCAAACAGAGAAGACTTTGGTTTGAAAGACACCATGAAGAGCAATGTCCACTGTAGCGTGGCCATTGTGTTACAGATTAAACTTATTATACGAACATCTGAATCCACAACCTTGCCACTGGCTTACTTTTAGAGAGAGATCATTTCACGTCCGTAAATTACCATCCAGGTGGACAGAATGACTGTTCCGCATGACTACCTCTACCCCCTAAAATCATGGGAATTGTGAAATTTCAAAGGCAGTTTTCACTGCACGATACTTCTCCCTTCATTAGTCATTTATTTGGGAAGCACTGCAAGTATAAAAGTCAAATTCTCTGAACCAAAGCATTCCATTGCAATGAAGTTTACTTTGAAAGAAAATGAACTGGATCAAGGCTTCTGCTTAGGCTTACCTTTAGTATTTCTAGCAGGGTACCTCAACTATCTGAGGAAACAGCTCCAAAAGTTCATGAACACATTTCAGAGAAGACAAAGTAAAAAAAAAAAACCAGGAAGATGGAAAAATGACATATAGAAGGTAGTCCTACACTTTCTGGAGTTACTTTTAAAATAAGATAGCATATTATGTGCTGGAAGAATATAATAAGTGGAAGAAATTTCTCAGGTACATTTATATGCAATATCCTTTCAGTCAAGTAAATACAAACACAAACACCATAAACAATACAAATTCCAGATGGAATTATATAAAGAATTCTGCTACTTTTCAACAGGTTTGTTTTTTTCTTTTTTCAGGGAGATCCAACAAGATGCAAGAGTTCAAGATTATGCTTTCTTTGACACGTGATGGAAAAAATAGCGACCATCACTTAAAGTAAATTACTATTTTCAGTGAATTCACTCACTGAATGAGAACATGACCAAATTACTTGCTGTTACCTAACCAAGGAATCTCAGAGGGAGAAAAGACTGGTTACCCTTTCACTAAGCATGCAAAGCAAGGAATACTCAGGCAATAAATGTAGCCCCATGACAGGCTGCCATACCGGTAGCCACCTCAAGAGTATTATTATGCCTTTATGAAGCTAAAGCCTCGGTAACACATGCGATACTTCTGGGGGAAAGAGAGTTATTATCACCATGTGCAAAGCACCAAAGGTAAAGCAATAGAAGTTCTTGGCTCTGTGTCAACTAAGCAGGAATTTGTCGGCTGACACACACTTGACTCACAAGACCTTTTCCTCGCTAAACACTCTGGGCTTTGGAAAGCTTAAATTGCTCTGTACTTTTGAATAGAGCAATTTGGAGTGAATCCTCCTTATTCTGTGTCACTTGGCACTTGGAATGCATACAGCATTCACAACTCCCAATAATTTTGAACAATTATTTAGATGTTTCCCTTGTTTTCCACCTGAAATGATTACAGACAGTGGCATGTCATTATTGAGGGCTCAAGGCTCCCTAAAATACCTGAGAATGGACACGGATAGAGGTGACAGGTTTGCTGTACTGTCACCTGTAAGAGAGGGAATAGTCCTTTCCATCTCATTTGCATTCCAGGAAAAGAAAAATATTTCAATTGTGATTAATTTGTTAATGGTGAGCTGGCCATCTCTTCATTGTGTAATTTAATATGGTTCTTGAGACCTCTGAAGAAAAATGCATCTTTTGATTGACAGCCTGTCCGGGTTTCAGCTGTAACAGTTATTTTTCTTCCTAGTAGCTAGTGCAGTGCTGTGTTTTGGCTTTAGCCTGACAGTAATGCTGATAACACACCAATGTTTTAGTTGTTGCTAAGTAGCACTTACTCTGATCAAGGACTTTTCAGTCTCTCATGCTCTGCCAGTGAGGAGGGGCACAAGTAGCCAGGAGGAAGCAGACACAGGACATCTGACCCAAACTAGCCAAAGGGGTATTCCATACCACAGCAAATCATGCCCAGTTTATAAACTGGGGGCAGTTACCCAGAAGGCCCAGATCGCTGCTTGGGTCACACCAGGTATCAGGTGGCAGGTGGTGAACAATTGTATTGTGCATTCACTTGTGTTTATTCTTTTTCTTTCCCTTTTTAGTTTTATATTCTCTCCTTTTGTTATTTCCCTTATCGTAATAATGATCATCATCATTAGTAGTAGTATTATTAGTAGTAGTATTATACTTTAGTTACTGGACTGTTCTTTTCTCAACCTGTGGGATTTATATTTTTACGATTCTCCTTCCCATCCTGCCCAGAACACGGGTAAGGAGAGGGGTGAGCCAATGGCTGCATGGTGCTGAGTTTTCGGCTGGCTTAAACCACAACACAGTCCCATGTAGATCAAATAAAGTGATGTTCTAAGTCCTGGATTTATTAGGTGATAAGCACTGCACAATGAGGTCTGTGAGTAATAAATGCCATGTACCACAACAAAGACACAAATCACTTAGCCCTGTAACAATTCAAAAAGGGAAGTGAATATTGATCAAGCATTCCGAGAACTGCTCTTAAACAAAGAAGAATTGATTTGGCTCCCAGTTACAATGGCCTGACAGGAACAATACTACCAAATTTGAGTCCTCAGCTACCCCAGAGGAACACAACAAAAGTCCTCCTGGCTTACAAGCACTGTCCTTGAACTATTAATTTTCTGTACCTGCCTTTCAAGGCACCAGTTCTACTCAATAGAAATGCATGCTGTCTTTTCAGACTGTCCTCAGCCCAGCCCCATCGGATGAGCACATCTGTTGCTGAGCATTTCTTTGATTTGGCTTCTATTTCTGAACAAAAAGAAAAAGAAACCCAACAAACTGCTTGTGCTTTCCCAAGCAGTTACAATGCCCAAACAGACCAGTTACCAGTGGTTACCCTGGCAAGATTTAAGAGCAGTCTTCTGCCATTTTATCCCACCAGTTCATGGTGGGGTGTACAGGGTGGAAAAAATGTACCTTCCTGAGCAATACCTATCTGCATGGCTATGAGCTGCTATTTTACAACCAGAGAGCTCCACATATTTTCCTCTGATGCACTCTATTATCTATTTATTCCTTTCAAAGTGAAGCACAACACACAGCATAGATCTATACTCTTATTATTCAGCAAGATTAAATAATATCTTTAAGGCACTTACTTAGAGTTACAAACAAATAAATATTAGCTCTTCAAATTTTCTACTCAGACACTAGCTGATTTATGCTCATTGATCAGGAAACTTCTCATCTAAATTCAGTGAGATTATTTATAAGATAACATTTTTCAGCCCTATTTTTTCAAACGCAGGCCTTGGGTTTTAGCTATTGTATAGACATCCCTGTTCCTCACTTCAGCGACTTACTCCTAGAAAAGCGGCTTCATTTTCTTCAATAAAATTCTATAGACATTCAATATAACCTATTCAGGTGCGACCATAGAAAAGATTTTCACAGATATGCAGTGGTGACAGAATTATTGTTATTGCTATTACTTGTTTCTTGGCTTGAACATTATCCAGAACTGGGGCCTTTAAAATGTTGCTTCTACTAATGTAAGAAAAAGATTTGTTTCCACTAAAATAAGAAAGAGATTCTAAGCATTTTAGTTGAGTTAATGCTGCTTACACATGCACACACAGAAAGGGAAAAAAAATGCCAACAATTTCTGCTTCTCGAATGCAGCAGAAAGGAAAGAAGAAAAACAAGTACGTTTTGTTCTGATCAGATTTTCTATTACAAATAAGTCCTGTGCCAAAGAAGTCCCCTATCTTCCTTCTTTTCAGGGTCACACTCAGAGATTCCCAGACTGGCTTCTTCTGCAGCCTGCAGCTGGCATTTCTGCCACTAAGCACAAGCAACAGGCTGTGCAGTTTCTCTCTAACATTTCCTTCTGCCCAAAGCCTCAGATCAAGCCTCCAGCTAGCACTGCTGAGCTGCATGCAGGGGCTATTTATTCATGCTTTAGTGAGAAGAATCAGTTTGTACATTTGCAGACTCATACATAGGTGCACTAGCACCCTTGGATCTGAAACTGCCTGCCTAACAGCTGGTGTGGCTACAAATTCCTTTCAAGGCTATCCTCTAGCTATCTGCACCTTCTTGAATCACTTGCATAATCCCGGAAGAACTATTCTGAACAAAATAAAATGCCTGCTTTTGAAGCACATGCTTGGTCACCTTTGTCCCCTCTCGAAAGAACTTTTTATGCTTTCTAAGACACTTTAGTTTTGTTTATCTCACAACTCTTCATATTTTCTCTTGTCTTGTTCTTCTTGCTGGATAACCTAGTTGACTGTTGCAATGTAGTTTTATAAACATAGTACTGTGATTAAATACTTCAGCAAAGATTTTATCATTCGTACTATAATATTTACTGCCTAAATGAATACTTCATTCTTTGGTTTTAGCATATATACATATTTATTTTTATATCTCACAAAAGACACCTGGTACTCTGAAAAATTCCATGTCTATTTTTTGTTATCAGTTTCTACTTTGGACATGTTCACACATGGACACAAAGAATAACCTCAAATTATGAATTCAATTGTTTTAAATGAATTTTTTTTATTTGCCACAACACTAATATATCCTACATATCTATCATAGAAAAATATTTGTGGATAGATTTCATGGGCCTACAACCTCTAGAGAATGTTACACATTAATACAATGCTCCCAAACATCCAAACATCTGTAGGTATTGAAGGATACATGAAACTTCTTGCCATCAAAGGACCTCTCATATTGCACACATTAATAAAGACATTAACGCAAATTGCTTATACACATAGCAAAAGAAACATGATATGTGGAAAAATAATGTAAATACTAGGGGAAAAAAATAAACCTTCACACTCGTAAAAATATCCTTCTCCCATTCTAAATCCCACATTTTCTTTACAAAGAAATATCTAGAGCTACTACGTCTACTAGCCAGGAGCAAAACTCCTGTTCTAAAAGCACAGGAAAGGTAGACAGTGCAAAAGAAAACAATGCTCTGTACTTACTTCTATTATAATTTCTAACCACTTTTTTGAGCCAGGTGGGGCTCAGATGTGCAGGTTTTTATGTCTATATCTTAGCTTCACTCTTATCATATGTGCTACTACATTATTTAACAATTTATAGCAATGGGAATTGCTAAAAACACTGGAACTGATAGCCTAGAGGGCTTGTGAGGTCTCAGTCTGTGGAGTTACATAAAACCCAACTGGACAGGGTCCTCGGGAGCCTACTCTAGATGAGTCTACTTGAGCAGGAGGGGTGAACTGCTCTTGAGCTGGATGATGCCAGGACGCTCCTTCCAACATCAATGATTCTGTGATTCTGTGAAATGGAAGTATGCACGTGTACTGCTGTAAGTCAGGAAAGTCCTTCAATACTCTATTTTTAATGACATAAGCAAGACACCAGACTGCTTTTGCACTTAAAATTACACAAGTGATTAAACAATTTGATATATCCTCATATCTCATTTCAGTGAAGAGATTTAATCTGCTTCACTTTGCTGATGCATAGAAAAATCCCAAGCCATAATCGCCCCTTCAAAAATAAACCTTGTTAACTGCACATTAAGCATGATCAATAATTAAATACGGAAAATTTTCTTCTTAAATTTACCAATAATCTCTGAATGCTTATATATAGATACAAACTGAGATAACCATCTCCTTGTAAACATATACACATAATGCCATACTGTACTGTGTGGCTGCAATCAATGGAAAGCAAAATAATATTTATATGGAGAGAATTTAAACAGCTTAGACTAGACACTGGAAGTTGGGTGAGATAAACCCAAAATTAACACACTGCAGTCAGGTAGTCCTTCTAAGTATTTACGGGATGGCTGGGATTCTTTTGCTCATATATTGAGCTGGATTTGTGCAACAAGACCCATTTTATTTGAGAAGCTGCCTGTGTAAATGAAGGCAATTTGGCCAGTTCGCAGGGGCCCCAGCATCCTGCCTCTTTCCTGGAGCTGTCCAAACACAAAAAAATACATGCTTACTGTAGAGCTGGGTGGAAAATGCCTTCTGGCTCATATGGGTTACCACAGGACTCGAATAATTCACCCATCTAGCAGCACAAAAGTGAGAGGATCCTGTAATGTAAATTATCTTGGAATTATTGTTCATACTGTAATTACTGAGGCTCTTGTTTGCTTTTAATTTTTTTATTAGTAGAAGCCAACGCTGTTGTAACAGTGTGAAATAAAGAAATAAAATCTTCCCTAAATGGAAAGGCTTTCAAGCAGCAAGCTTAGTATCTTCATCAGGTGCCAGTGGTATAAATACCAGAAAGAGTGACAGCTAATCCACATGCACTCAGAAGCAAAAAATGAACAGGCCAGTTACAAGCACTTGTCAGCGCTCATCTCATACACACCTACTAGCTTGCGAGAACTTCAGACAATCAGTCATGAGTAGGGGGAGGAGAAGAACAGAGGAACAGGGCAGCAAATTGATGGAACACCAGCAAAACATTATTTGCCATTCATGGAAAAGGGAACAGGACATTTTAAATGGAACTTTACAGCGTAGCTTAAATAATTTTAGGACTAAAGATCTCTCTGCATTGTATCAGTTTCCCAGAATCACTGTTCATTGGGTTTTCGTAATCCCCTATATCCTTTTCCACCTCCCCTTTCCTACTTGCCATCATTGTCAGCATTTCTGTCTTGGCAACATCGGAGCAAACAGAGAACAGACTGAAATAAGAGAATCACATAGACGAGATTGTTTTGGCAGAGATATGCAGGGCTGCCTTACTAATCCAGCACATGCACAGTATTACTGACTTGTATTCTATTAAAAAATATTATCAGAGTGAAAAAGCACCCTATGCCAAAAACAAGGGCTGCTGAGCTCCAAGTGAAGCTGTCTCTTGCAGAGCTTCACCTTTCAAATTCACCTCACTTTACAAATGACAGAAAAAATGAGAGGTCATAGTTTTTATTTGCCTAATAACAACATTAAAAAAAAGGAATATATATACAGAGCTAGTGTGCTCAGTAATTTGATCAGCCATGCTTGACTGACATATGTGCTCCCCTAAACTGTGAGTTATGTTACGTGGCATCTATGCATCAAAGGAGAGCTTTTGCATATTCTCTGACAGCTGTGGGGTGGAAGTACTGACTTACAATACTTTTTTACACAGGTTTATAAACAAGGCATTTAATTCCTTCAGGCTCCTTGAAAAGTCCCATCTGAACATATTCCTATAGAGAAATCTTCCATGATTACGTCTGAGAGATCCACTGTTTTTTCCATTGAGATTTCCAAGTTCACTCAAGGCAGAAAATATGGCCCTGAAGCTTTGCAGTGACAAAGCCTGGCAGTGTTTCAGGAATACCATTTTCACAAACTTCGTCATGACGACAATATCCATGAACAAAGATCAGCATGGTAAAAAGAAAACCAAACCCCAAACAAGAAAAACAACAAAATCACCAAAGAAAAACCTATCTTTGGTGAATTTGTCAGTGAAAACACTACTGCATTATCATTTTGCTCAAGCAGGCTATTATTCGGTGAATCTGAAGGCTAACATCAGACTTCCAGAACTGATCTTCAAATCCTCATACATTTATTATTACAGGTAAGATGGAAATTTAAGGAAATATTTAAATAAAGCCACATTGTATCATTAATATCTGACATTTTGTAAAAACTACGTGCTGCTCAGTAGTACATGCATATATGCTGGATATAATGCTCGTACTGGCAGATAGTTGGAGAAATGTTAATTGTCGCCTTATTCAGCTTTTGTCCTTTAAATTTCCCTGTCTTAAAGCATGACAGACACACCAATTTTCTACTGTAAAAGTCTGTTAGAGTTGCTTTATTAAACATTTTTTCAAACTTCTGGGAATTATTGTTCTGGATAGATATTATAATATTTCCTGTTATTTCTGGTGAGTGTATTCTGCAGCCTTAAAGATGGTACTCCTCTAGCTATTCATGAAAAATGTAGAAAAGATTCTTGTGAGATTAAATTTGCTTGCCAAACAAGCAGAAGTCATGATAGCCCCCAAAATGTTAGCATTTCCTATGCAGGAAACAACAAAAAGCCTACAAACGAAAAAGGAAAAAAGGGAAAAAGAAAGGGAGACAGGACATCAGTGTGCAACTAAATTTCAACACCATGCTTATTCTAGTCTTGGCCTTTTACTAAAGTCTCAGGAAGAAATGAACAACAGAAATTTAAGATGCAACTGTCAACCAGTTGAACCCTCTCTTTTCCCACTTCTCCTGGACATTGATCTTCCTGTAGCAAAGCTGCTTTTTCTTCAGAGGCTCCAGCTGACAGCCTGGTATATTAATGCAGCAGAGATTGAAGCAGTTAGTTACTTCAGAAAGTGATCTGCAGTGGCTGAGAATCTAATATATGCTCCCTTCTGTTATTTCTGCTCCAGGCCCCTTGTTCACTGGAGGATGGATGGCACAGACCATGGGATGCTATTGCACTGCTGCAGCAAGATTCAATAGAGCTTGATCCACTCGTGACCTTATTAGATTTGTCATTTCAAGTATTAAAAAATACAGTTGACCAATCGTATCCAGCAGTTTATGATGGTACTCTCCAAAAAGAGGGAAGCCGTGATCTGCTGTCAAAGGCTTGAGCAAGTATTGTCAAATTTGATCTCTACCATCTTCTTGAGGAACTGTGTTTGCCTGAACATGTGCAGTTTGTGGCTGGCTCAGATCAGCATGAAATCAATGAGTCCTCAGAAAGCAAAAAAAGAAGTACAAATTCATGCTTACTGAAACTTCTTACAATCTCTGCCAAACACACTAACCTACTGACAACACCAAAACCAGCTCTTAGCATCCTCTTCTTCAGTCATCCAACCTTTTCCTTTGTATTTGGACCTAATTTGTTTCTAATCTATGTGACACTAAAGACTATTTACATTCTGTAAAAAAGAAAAAAAACGAACAGAAAACCCCAAAAGAAAATACTATAAACAATACTTACTCTCCTTCCCTCCATTTAAGTCTGACAAGAATATGGTTTCCAAACAGAGGCCTGAGAGTCCTCTTACCAGTATTACAGATCTCACCTTATCCTCTGATAACATAAGAGGCAACTTCATCTTTGTAGGTGGCTTGGTATATCTTCTAAAATGAATCCCTGACTGACTGAAGACAGTAGATATCTGGTAAGGTCACCACACTTACTCATGGAGATGGAGTGAATCTTTACCCTCATAGGAATACACACTGGTGCGGTCAGTAGGAAAATCCTGTCTTGGTGGTCTAGTACAGACCATGAAATGATTAAATTAGGGGTGAGAAACAGCTGGGAAGAAAATCACCCATACAGTCTTGGAGTACCAAGGTGGTTTTGGAAGTTCTTGAACACGGGACAAATTAAACTAGTAGCAAACTAATGTAAATTGTTACATCTGCAGTTGGCATTGTCATGTCCAAAAAGAAGCCACTTACATGGATCTGCAGGCCAGGACCTCACCACAATGAGCAATCTATGATTGTGTCTCCATGACGATTTTCATGTGTACATAAGAGCTGGACTTCAGAGGTGGTTTAGGGCCCTAAAGATGCACATATCTCACAAATTTTTGTTCTCTGTCCATGTAGCACGGAAATTTAATTTCAAGCAAATTTGCATTAATGCAAATTAATTTTTTTAATATTATTTAAATAATATTTTTATTTATTAATGCAAATTAACCTTTAATTAACTCAAGATGGGAAAGCTTTCACATCTCAGCTGAGCAAGACATCAGAGACATCACTAGCAGTATCAGCATTAACACATTGAAAACTCTGACAAATAAAATGATAGTCAGGGGCATAGTTGGTGCACCCCAATTAATTACTAATGAAATAAAATACTACTATTATGTAGACATAGTTTACTTGAACCCTTATGTCCCTCAGTGCTGCATAATAAATAAATGGCATCCTATAAGCAAGTGTCTGGTAGGGTATATGGAAACCAAATAATATCCTATATAATGCTTATTATCTCTCTAAACTTTCAAGATGATGTGTGCTCTGATGTCCTGAAGCTTTATAAAACAAGCTCCCACACTTCCTATAGATCTGGCAATACAGCAGGTCCCAAACATTTAAGTCTTCTTTTTGTTTATTCATGATGAAACCATGGATTAAATTCTCAGTACTGCACTTATTTTCTAGACTGTCTTGTTTCTGAGAATTCATTTAGAATGAAGAGGTCTCTTAAGAATAAATATTTACAAATAGAGGAGAGCTCAAAATGTTAGAAACCTGTTATGTTAAGCATCCAGAATTATCAGTAGTGGGTAAGTAAATAATATGCATCACTTGTTGTGTTTGGCAACCTGGGAGCACATCTCTCTGGTGCCTGTGAAACTCTCACATACTGGTGTGAGAGGACATCCTTGTTGGTATCTGTCCCCAGGCACCAGAAGTCAGTATACTTCTATGGCAGTGGAATATAGTTTCAGTTAACAATTACAGTCTGCAATTACATCTTAGAAATAGCAAGAAGATTAGAGGTTCTCCAAAATCCACTCAGGCAGACTGCAGCAAAACTAAAGAAATGCTGTAAATATCGGGCTGCTCAAGACAGTCCGTATTCTGGGTCCTGCACACTCTGGAAGGAATATTCCTCAGGAAATATCTAGGACTTTGTCTAAAAGATCACCATTTATCTGGATTGACAAATAATTTGGCAATACTGTCTGCTGACTCAGGGCAACTTTAAAAAGGCAGCATGGGCATACGTATTGTTCTTTACAAGACAATGAGGAACATCCACAGTAATTTAGTGCAAGTGTAGTTCCAGTGCTTCTCATACAGAAGCAATCTTAGCTACAGGGTAAGATATAAACTGTCCGCTAACAGTTTAATGCAATTTTAGACTCGGGTTTGTCTGTTTCTGGGGTATCTGCTTCAAGATGCGACACAACTCAGTAAGATTCATGCAAAAAAAAAGTGCGTCTAACAAAAGAATTGGACAACATAAAAGTCTTTTCATTTGTGCTCGTAATTTTATGTGGGCTAAGGCTACCAAGGCAAGCAAAGACTAACAAAACAAGATTTAACATTTAATTCATCAGAGCTATGTAGTACTTCTGTTAATGAAATGGGGAGCTCAAGCTTAGTGGAAAAGAAAAAGAATCAAAATAATATCATTATTCATCCATCTATAGAAACTGAATTCTAATTCTCTGAGTACAATTCCCTGATTTCAACATCATGATAACCTTGTGCATTTGTATCCATAAAGAAGTAGCACATCTCTGTAGAGCAGCTCCAGACTCCAGCTGTCTTGACAAGACACTTGCTGAAATACCATGCGAGAGTTATCCCCACAGCTAAGGTAGCTGATGGAGAAGAAGCTCAAAGAAGTTATAGAGTCATTGTGCTGCAGGGTATGTCTAGAAGGAGTACATAGAGGACAAATTTCAGATTTTTATTGTTGAGCAAGAAGTTCAATAGACATTAACAATAGATACAGAAAAAAAAATGAACAAGAAAATTCCTGACCTGAAAGTAAAGCTTGGAAACAAACTAGCCCACATCCAAAGCCCAGGGGACTATTTTGAAGCCTGATGCATAATATATAATTTCTCAACAATTCAGGGTCAATCAGAATATTCCTCTGTAGATATTGTGCTAATAAATATTCTGACAGATCTTTTTAATGCAAACGTGCTAATAGTGAAAGAACGTGCTGTTACTTCAAGTCTGGAGCACTCTCCATTAGCTATCTGATTAGTGGGTGGAGGACTTATTGAATAATAAATTGCCTACAGGCAACAGGCTTGCAAAAGCTCAATACGTCCTTATTAGTGTCTCAAAATTCTGCAATACAATAATTAGTCTTTGAGTGGAACAGGGACATTTTTTCTGCATTCCATGAAGTTTTGACTACTGATTTTGTGAAGTTCTTTCTGTTTCAGTTACAGTACATTACTTATTTGTTAAGATACATGGGACTTACTTACACTTAGCAACTCCTGATGGGTCAAAAGTGTTCTCTATGGGAAATTCTAACTGAGTAGAGCATGCAAAATTAAGACCATATGCAGTGTATTACAGTGAACATTATTCATTTCATACATAATATAAACAAATTTTTCATAAAAATGGAGGATACCTCAAACTGCGTCTTAAAATTATAGTATTTCTCTACATCTGTCTGCCAGGGAATAGAATGGCACATTACATGGAGCTTGCATTAGCTGAATAGATCTAAAAAATGTATTAGCCAACAGAGTGAATGTGGACTGTAAATCCCATTTTTAGCTACCTCAAAACTTTGGGGAGTGGTCCTCTTAAAAGGCCCAAAAGGGCAAAACTATATATTGGAGGTGTAAAAAAAATTAGCATACAAAAGAAATCATTCCAATATTGCAAGCATGAAAACATAACCCCTAACTTAGTTACAAAGCTCTTTTGCACAGTCCAGCTAAAGATTATTCCAGCTTCTACAATAAGTTATTTTGGAGATGATGGTAGTTGCTGAACTGATATACAACAGACAAGACACAGATGTTTTAAGCAAGAGCAGATTACTTCTTCCTCTAAAGATACAGAGAACATACATATCATATTCTGACTCAGTCTTTCTTCTTTCTTCTGATATAACACAAACCTAAATAATTAAGAATATTCGGACTCAGACAGTAATTAATTGCTTTTTAGAGGGGAGGAAAAATTCCTCCAGTTCCACTAGCAGCCAGAAGAGAATAGCAACTGAGAATACATCCATCCCAAACTAATCTAACCCCATCCTTCCACCCTGATTCTGTATCTCTATTGAATTATTTTCAAACTATTAAAGGTTAACGGAAGGGTTCATCTCTTTTCCTAATTACTGAAGTCTATAGCACAGTACATGCACACACACAGAGGCATGTGGTTTGGGGTCAGATGTTATTCTTTCCTGAATCTTTCTCTCTCCCCTTGATTTTCAGTATTATTGTAAGAAAAACGTATAATATCTAAACAGCATGACTAGGTAAGCAGTGTATGCAAATTAGAAGACTTGAAATCTCTTGCTGCCTTTGACCACCACATCGCACAACTTTCCTAAGCCCTATTTTCTCTAAAGATAAAATGCCATTCTTAGTAAACTGGTGTGACAGCTACAGATGAATCATGATATTTAAAAAGCAAAACACAGGAATGAGCTGTAGAAACATGAGCAATACAGGAAAACGATAAGCATGAAACGCACAGTGTGAATAAACTACTGCAAAATCAGAGTAACTGGGCAAAACTGTTTGGTATTGAATAAAACTGGGGTTGCAGGATAATCAGGGAAAGGACAGAGAATGTGTTTTTACAGCTGGTTTTATTTACAGAGATGAAACTGCAATTGTGACTGGGTAAAACACCAATTCTGATACTAAGAAAAATCAGCTAATCTTATAAAAAACATGCCATGCTGTATAAATCTAAATCAATCCTGAGGCAATGAACACTATGAAGCTACCCTTTCCAGCTTATTATTTCCCCATTTTATCAAAACCAGGTCAAATAAGACTATTCATTACATACCTCGTATCTGTAAGCAAAAGATCTGAATTGCTAGCTACAACAAATGCTCTGGTTTGTTTTTCACACAAATTGTTTCCTAACTGTTCTCTTTACAATTTTAAAGACTTAAAATAGATAGGGTAATAGTAGTCTGTGTAACATCTACAACATTGACTTCTACCCATTTATCCATTAAATGCAAATTTATAAAGACTTGCTTTAAAGTGCAGTTTCCGGGAGAATACATGAGTAACCATCAGAAAGGGACCAGTCCACCAAATATTCCACAGAAATAAGTCCTGATTTGTTCAATTCCATGGCAGAAAGACTCACTGAAAAGTGTAGATTTTATCCTGCATGAATTACTAGCAGTGGTGATTCATTTTGAACAAATCATGACTTTTTTCCTGTGCTGTATTTGACACCAGTGCAGTATAGTACATAACCAATATGCATTGTCCACTACCTAGGAGGCAAAAAGAAAATGAAAAATCCTACTCCATCGTATTTTAAGGAACCAAACTACAATCAAGGCTGGATGTACAAGAGATCAAGGCTGGATGCAAAAGAGAAACAGGTAAATCTTTTGCAAAACCTTTTAAATTAGTTTCAAAGTCATTCCGGACTCCCTCTCATAAACAAAGACCTATCTGTAAGGGGGACCAGCAAAAAATACAATTAGGTTGGCATCTTTTCCTGTTTCTTTGCCCTATGTGAAATCGAGGCTGGACACTGCAAGATCAGAAATCTTTATTTATTTATTTATTTATTAAGGAAGAATAAGCTCTGCTTTTCTACTAAAATTCAAAGTTTGTTTACCTTAGTAAACTACAATGACAAGGCAGCTCATGAAAAAAGGACAGTATGAAACCCAGGGAACAAAAGTTGAGTAAATAAAAGAACGTTTCGTTGTTGCTGTATAGAAACAAACTCTTTGTTTCTATAAAAAAAAAATCTTGACACTCCAGTGATTGACATTTTGGAGAAAAGATTTTTTTGTTAACACTTTTGTTTTTCAGCTTAAAGTGTGAGAACTTGCAGTATATATCTTTAAGATTTCCGGTAAGTATTCCAGAAATAAGAATCAGAACAGGTGTTTCTGACATTTTTTATTTTTAGATAATGAGGGAAAAGTCAACATTTCTAAGAACCTTTCTGTCTTAGTGCAAGAGCACAAGGGAAGGAAAAGTTGGAATGGTTAACAACCACTTGACAGTCACCTTGTATTAAGTGATCATTTACAGAGACTGCAAATGCATTTTTTCTGTTATCCAGGAAATGGATTTCAAGCAATATATACAGAGGACCTTGAATTTCATCCTTAACAGTAAGGTAGCTACAGCAGAATTAGACTCTAAACTGTAATTGTCAATATCTGAATATTCTGGGAAATAAAATAATTACATTATGCTCTTCTAAAAAAAGAAGTGCCATTTAAAGTGGAAATATTAAGTAACTAACTGACCAAATTTATCCTGTTTGTTACTTATTTCTAATGTTACATGAACTTATACTTGAAAACAGGCAAAAGTACTTCTTAAACTTTGTAAGATATTCATCAATCAATATGAAACTTCTGAAGCTTTGTTTTCTAGTACTGCTTATCCCAGAAAGTGGTGTCAGTGAACATGCTGGTGTACATAATTACCACATAAGCTGACTGTGTACCACAATGGTGCATCTTACCTTTGCCCTACATCACAGAATTTTGCCATGTTCCCAGGTTATCCCCAAGCAGTGAGCAGCACACCTTAGCCACCTCCAGAAAGTCCAGATGCTCTTGCATGTGATGACCAAGTTCAAGTTCTTGCACCTACCACTCTCTAATGTGAATGCAGTGCTTCCCTTATGATGTTCTATGTCAGGACAAGGAAAACACATACCTATGGCTTTATTTAGTCTAATAATATTGGAAAAGTGTGCCAATTTTTCCACACATGGTTGTAATGTTTTCTAGTGAAATCTTTTAACTTTCTAAGCCATCATTAAAGGAGCAATTGATCTTAAAATATATCTTCTGAAGAGTTAGAGGCAAGTCCTTAAAATTATTGTTATGTACAATGTGATGGCAACTCTCAGACCTGAGGAAGTTGGTGCCAGCTTTGGCATGGTCCTGAATATGGTCAAGACTGTATTCAGCTTCTCAGTTTCATACAGTATCTATATGTCTTGATTATTTAACTCTGAATACAGATTCATATGCCACAATGCACACTGAAGCAACTCCCAATAATCACTGTTACACTGAAGGTACTGAGTCATTGTTGATTCAACTGAGAATCAAGCAAATCAAACAAAAATAATTAGATATTCAGCCTTTGCTTGTTTAAAATGATAACACCACCCACTGCCACCACCATAATCCAGTACAAACATTCATCAACTTTGGTCTATAGTCATTCCCATGGCAAAATGATAAGCTGTGTATTAAGGCAGCCTCTTAACTCTGTAATGCATGTACTATAATCCCTCCTAAACCAGTTGGAAGAAAAACATAAATCAGCAATTCTTATCTCAATGTTTCATTCTTTGATGATCTACTACAGGAAAGGAATTATGGGCATTCCTGGTGTCACTGTGGAGCTGAAGCCAGCTTCACAGTCAGTCATTGAAGGCCAATTGAAAGGGTTTAGGGGAAAAAAACCCTGAAGTTCCTTATTCAATAAAAGGGACTAATTTTAAAAGCCTTGGGCAATATTCTTAGATTATTATTTTTCAGCTGAATGACTGAAAATACAAAAAGTCAGTGGATGGTTCTTCATTTTTGCTTTCTTTTATTACCTCAGTCTTCTCTCATAAAATGGAAAGACACAGCAAAATGGAAAGAGAAGTGAACAAAAGTCATCATCATTATTCCTAATTGAAAAAAGTTAAGCATTTTAAGGATCTGCAAGTTTAAAACAAATACATAAGAATGCACTGAAAATCCAACTGAACAATCTTATTAACCGCTCACAAGCATGAGTGAAAAAATCATTTAGTCATATTCTGATAACCTACAACAACTACAATTAAACTGGCACTTGGCTATAACCCCATGTTTAAAAAATGACCGACAAAGTGATATTTTTGTCTGCAGGTTCTTCTTCCATATCCAGCTATAATAGTTTCATCTGTAAAATTAAGCCTTCCAGGCTTCATATTCATAACCCTTAAAAATCTCTTTGCCCTAAAAGCAGTTTTCTCTAAAGCCTCTGTTTCACCACAAAGATGTAAGGGTTGCATGTGTCAGGTCTGAGATGCCTGAAATCAGTAAAATTGCAGCTTTTCATCCTACCAGTTTACTACAGATGAAATAGATTACATATAGCCTGCCCATGTGTGAATGCATCCATACGTATTCAAAACTGCATTTCTTGCTCACTCTGCAGCATTTTTCTTAGAGGTTTATGTCAATATCTTTGGCAAAATTTCCCCTCCTTCCCACTGTTTTGCAGTATGCTATGAAACTGTTACCCATTGCCCATCTGTAAGGTGGCTGAATGTGAGCAACTTGCAAGCACAGACTGAGCAATGTAAAGCAATGAGTGTGCCAGAAACTTGCAAAATAGTATATAAATTAATGACATTATTCTGCATTTCATTTGGTAAGCCACACGATCCTGTTTCAGCCAGTAGAAAGGCTTAAACATTGCTTTATGACAACTAGTGTAATTTGCTATTCATCACTTCTTTATATTGCAGATCCTCCGCATTAACTTTGCTCTTCAGATCTGATTGAGAACATCTCCAAGTCAAATCTGTTGCCTTCTGGCATATATAAAATTATATTTTTTTCCTATATGTCATCTATCTTCAGTTCCCCATCAATAGCACTGGATCTCTGTCATGCAGCTGAAAATTCTTACAGTGAAAAGATAGAAAAAGAACAGTAATTTGTGAGCTGAGTGAATCAAATGTAAATATTTCAGAGCTTCCCAAGGCATGCTTAAACTTCAACTCTTAAAAAGCGTTTTTCAGGTGCAATGGGCGGAGAACCTTCCAGTGACTACAAAGAACACTGAATATATTGCAGATGGCACTGCACAAGAACTTGACCTTGTGACAGCAGGAGTCATTTTTCATAAAATAAAATATAAAAAATAAGCCTAGTGCAACCTCAACAAACAAGCTGCTGCATGGCATTTTGTCTAGTAGCGACTATTCTGCCACAGCCTCCTACAAGTATGACCCAAATTCTGTCTGATCAATACCTGTCTGAAAACTTTCTACCATTCATGCAAAAGTGCTCGAGGATACATTATTAATTACTAACACCTAGTGCTGTTTGAAATCTCTAGGTTTTCACAGCATTGCCTAGACATTAAAGGTAATAACTTGATCCAGATCCTGTATCAGAGAACAAAATTATCTTAAAGATCAAATTACTCCCAGGGAATAATTTTGCCTTTTTTGAAGGCATTTAGTGTTGGGGGTTTTTAATCCTCATTTCAGTGGCTGAGATTTCACCTACAAGAATGTAATGATTGCAATGGTTAAAACACACTGGAATTTGATTTTAATAATTATTACTATTAGCCTCCAGTCACTCAATCTGCATGTTTAAAAAAGAAAATCGTTCCTACCTTTGCATGGATCGTGGCGCCAGTTTGCAAGTAATTTCTTTCATTTTTATCTCTTCAGTGTCACACTTTTGCTTGTCTTTTTTTTTTCCCAGTTAGAGCATACTACAGTTAGGAGTACACATGCCCTCTTCCTTCACCCTTCCCTTCCTCCCAATAATAATAAAAAAAGGAGAAAGTAACTTTATTTGGTATTAAAATTCTCAGTAGAACTTGTACCCCTTTGTAAGATTTTGTTTCCATGGAAGAATATGAGTTGCAGATCTTCTGAGATGCAATGATCATTTCTCTTGCATGAACAAAATAGAATTTACCCATATCATCCCTGTGACAGTATTTCAACATTTATTTTAGGAAACTTAACAACAGAGAACCATCTCCCTGATGCAGTAATGGATGCACTACATACAAATAAGGGAAGGTTAAGCAAATGTGTATATTAATAAACAGTATTACCCCTATTGTAGGAATATGTTAAATTTTACAACATACAAATGTAAGGGGTTAACAATTCCACTGAATACTTTGGTAACAGAAGAATCCTCTCCAGCAATAAAATAAAATAGAATGTCATTTATAGATTAAGCAACTTTAATATAGTAAATGCTATATTATACATCAGATTTGTTTTGTTTAATAGTAGCAAAAATCTTTATACAAAACACCTGCTAGAATTGCTTTCATTTTAGTTTTCCCCTGTGTTCTTCTATAAGGATAACACTACTAAAAGGATAAACTGTATAAACCAGTTTCCTCATTGGATTTAGATCACAACATGTCCTGAATTAAAGCTCTCTTTGGAATGCAACTTGCATTCCAAGTCCCTGTTTATTTTCTTGGCAGACATGTGAGTCTCATCCCATCTGCATTAATTCCCATTAAAGAGCAGCAGTAAACTCCAGAACTGGAGAACTGCTGGAACACAGCACCAGGTGCTCTTTCGTATAAGGGTCCCCATGGGGAACACCTTTCACTGAGACTCCCAAGCTTCTGTTGTAGTTGTCAGCACTGGGCAGCAATGCAAACCCACCAGGCAGATGGTGGCCAAGTGCCTGCAGAGGACCAACAAGGTGCTGGACCAACTTTGGTCCCTACACCCCACCATCACTCTCTGACCTCGTGGTCTTCAGCAGAGGGGGCTGGAGCACTCTCCCTCTGAAGTGAACATGTGAACTGCCTACACACATGCATCTCTGGCTATGGTGAACCTGAGATAAGTGCACATAATGAAATAAACAATGTCCTCTTAATTTTTCATCCTTTCTCTAGTGGTATTAAATTTTTGAAAAGAATTGCTCCTCCCTGAGTGAAAAATGTCAGCTCTGTATTTTATAAATTCGCACATTTGCACTACTTCAAATGCACAAGCTTGGTTTGGAGGGTACGAGTGTATGGTGCGGAACGGGGAAAAAATGAGCATGTTTGAAAATTAGTTCACATGTTTCCTTGGCTATTTGTCATGTCATTATATTTATTCTCCACAAACTTGTAGTCATCTTTCTTTGTCATTCTAGGCTTCTCACAGTTGTCACAATTTATTTTACATTCTACAATTATATTGACAGGGTGCATACACATCTGACGATTTCAATATGAATACTGAGGAAACATTATATTGCATTCTGTAGACCAATATAAAAGAAACCCCAAATACTTCATTTTCATAAGATTTGAAAAAGTATTCAAGGTAAAGTAGTACTGTTACATTCACAAAGTATAGCAGAAATGCCAAATAAAAAGAGCTGGTTGCAAAAGTAATCAAAACAGATGTAATGAATTACAGTACTTGGGGGAGGAAAAAAGGATCCTTAAGATCATTTAAACATGTAGTTATTAGTATTATTTCTTCTTTTTGGTAACCGGATCAGTTTAAAATCATTGAATAGCGCTGGATTACAGTTCTTAAGAAAAAAAAACACCACCCTCAGCAAGGTTTTTCCATCTGTTTCCAGCTTCTGGTCTTTTCAGAATCAATTTTCAGTACTTCATCTCTCCACTGCAGTCATTATTCAGGGGTGGCATTAATACAGCCAGTGATAAAACTGATGAGAAAAAGTGGGCAGGATGGGTAAACACATTAGGAGTGAATGAGAGAAGCCATGGGAAACCAAGTTGCTTTTGTTATACATGCCATGGGAGCTAGGACCATACACCAGGGAGGATCTTATATAGGCAGCTCACATTAATGCAGCACTAGTGGCTAATGGACGTGGAACAGGATTAAATCCACATGGTAATGGCACTGAAAAGGGAAAAGAGGGAGTAATAAGAAAAGAAAAATCATAAAAAGGAACAGTCATCTCCTCTCAAATAATTTTAAACCCCAATCCATCTTCTGATGAAGTAGACCAATTTGCCATTGGTTTTGATAGGAGTAGCACTGGCCTCATTATTTGCATCTGATGTATTTACAGTATGTAGCATAACCCTTCATAATCCACTCCTAGAAAAAGTGAATACTCAAAAAAAGCCCCAGAAAGCGTTCACTATGGGAAGAGCTTTTATTAGTGTGTAGTGTACAAAATCCAGCTGAGTTCTTACATTGCCTAAAAGGCAGTGGTCAGGGGCCTTGGTCCAGCAGCTGATCTCTCATTTCCATTCCTCCTTTCAACAACAAATGCTTGGGATATCCTCACATTTAAGGAGGCTGCTGCCAAGTGAATAGAAGCATTAACAGAACCCTCCCCACGGCACTTTCGTGGTCACTTAAGTGCTCATTCAGGCTTGAAGGTCCAATACTTTCCAATATACCTAATGTCAATCAAGAATATTCCTCTGCCTGGATTAACTTGACTGCTACTAAGCTTAAATATGTGGTAAATGCAGAATTATTGTTAGGACTGAAACAGTTCCTCCTCTGCTCCTGCTAGGTCAAAAATTAATTTTCCCATTTTTTCAGAAATTGTGATCTGCCCGAATGGAGCTGCAGTGTATGGAATTCAAAGAATAGTTCCTACAGTGATTTCAATATGTGAGGAAAGAGAAGTACATTTGCAGTATATTCCCAGTGAGCACAAGAGCTATTGTTTACAACAGCACTCAAGATAGGAAGTGCTTGATATTTTGCTTCCACAGCCCAGTAAAATATTTGAGTGCCATCCACAAACAATTAGGACCTTGAATCAACTGAAATCCTATTGCTCTACCTTAGGAAAGTTTAAAGGCACAGCATTTATGACTATGGTTTCATAATGGCACCCTGAAATCCAACTGATAATTTTGCACTGTTTCTGAAGGTAGTGACTTAATGGCACTAAAAGAAACAAGTGCATGCCTTTTCTTGTAGCACTGCTTTAAATGTAATACTAAAACGGAGGGGACAGGAACAGGAGACAGTTCTGCTGGGGTTAACAGGAGCATTGCTGACCCAAGTTATGAAGAACTCCCTTTTTAGTCAAGTAGACTTGATGAGCTCTCTGCTGCTCTCATTCCTGACAGACAATAAGTAGTTCTTTTTTAGCGCAGCTGCCAAATAACTGATAGGTCATTTCCGTTAAGGGCTTGAGATGGAAACTGACAAGGAGGAGTCTTAGTCCTGGGTGTCAGGGAGCACTCCATGAAACAAAACCAGTAGCGCACAGCTCCATGGTCCTTCTGTTCCCCTACGACTACAAGCCTGCTTGTCCTGCTAAGACCCATGGATGTCTGAAACAGCCCCGGCTGCTCACATAAGAGAACCACAAAGTGAAAGTGGAAAATCAAGCCCAAAATGAAACATCTGGATTTCAGTTATCCCAGAACTTAGAAGAATATTTGAAGCCAGGGCTTTAATTCACACTCTTTCACATCTACAGAGTGATACACATCTATTTAGTATCTCTACGAAATACTAGAATCTATAGCACACATGTATACTCAGGTCTTCACAGAGATCAGTTCAAACTGCTTCACACTGAAGAAGTGATGTGAAACTTCTTGTATCAAGCAAATGGGAAGTTTGCTGGACTGAAATTTGCCTTTGGCTTAGAGGTTTGTAATGACTGACATGGCAAAATTCAAACACCAGTTATAAAGTAAACATGAAGAATCAAAAACTTCAAGGAACAACTAGAGAAAATCACTGAACAAGTGTGATGCGAAAACTAAATGTCAGAAGTATCAAGAACTTGTCACACTATTAAATATTGATACTGATAGATGGCTAACAGATACGAAGCTTCTATATCCAAATGCTTTGGAAATTTGGGAAAGCTCTTATTCTGGGCAGGTTATGCATAGTGTTACTTTCTGACCTGAGGCCAGCCTAGGTACAAAAACACATGGCTACCTCCACTATACAGCTGCACTCTGAGATGCACCACAGATAGAATCACAGAATAGAATCATAGAATAGTTAGGGTTGGAAAGGACCTCAAGATCATCTAGTTCCAACCCCCCTGCCATGATCAGGGACACCTCACACTAAACCATGTCACCCAAGGCTCTGTTCAACCTGGCCTTGAACACCACCAGGAACGCAGTATCCACAACTTCCCTGGGCAACCCATTCCAGTGCCTCACCACCCTTAGAGTAAAGAATTTCTTCCTTATATCCAATCTGAATTTCCCCCATTTAAGTTTGAACCTGTTACCCCTTGTCCTATCACTACAGTCCCTAATGAAGTGTCCCTCCCCAGCATTCTTATAGGCTCCCTTCAGACACATAGATGAAAATCTATGGCTTCTATAAATATAATAATCACCACTCTGTTCTCTTGTCCCATCCTGCCCAGCATATTTTAACAGCTGAATCTTTCCCTTTTTGCCCTCTAATGAGTGCCCAGTTTGGCACACTGTAAGAAATACATCTTTGCTTTGATTTTGTGATAAAAAAGGTAAGTGAAAACCAGCACTTCCATCTACTTCTCAGTGACAGAGCCAGTGTTAAATTCTCCTCAGCTGAAAATCACACTAGCTACATTGACATCATACCTCCACCATATTTTTTGAGACCTCCTGCCAAAAGGCAGGCTCTGACTTACAAGACCAGAACATAAACATTTCTGGTCTTTAATTTTCATAACACCTTTTTTTCCTAGATGCAGTTCCATGGCCTGTTAAAAAAGCAAAAGTTTGATCTATCACACTAAAAACATCACCTCTTGGGCTAGATTTAGGAGTAGCCTACACAGCTGCTCTATGTAAACAGAGTGGCAGGGAGAGGCACTCTCTCTCCCCAGATCACTCTACTTGGAGAGGTTCCTCTGATAGCTGTCAGCTGCTCACCCTCTGGGGAATGGTGTCACCAGGTTGTGACACTGACTTCTATAACAAGATCTGATGCAGCTACACTTTTGCTTTAAATGAGCTTTTTGAGTATCAGAAGAATTTGTACTAAGCAGCACAAACTCCACACATGCTAAAAATGGAGTTATGACCCTGAACTGAGCTCTGTGCTTTTGTGACAAGACTATTCAAGCTAGCTATTTAAAATTCTCTCTGGTATCTCTACAAAACACTAAAATCTATAGCACAGATGTGTACTCAGGTCGTCACAGAGATCAAGCTCCTCCTTACAGGTAAAGCTGCTGAACAGAAACCATTTTTTTTCCACCTTTGAGTAAATAACTATTTAAAATCATTAAAAACCCACTCTAGATTATAGGTGTAATATGCTTGTTTTATACAGGAAGGAATCCTAAATGAAGTAAACAAGGGACATGAGTGTTCCTTGCTGTTGATGTTAGCCCACAAGATCTGAAAAGAAGCCATGGTAGGGACACATATGATTTACTCAGCAATAAAAAGCTTTTTTTTTAACTATGACACAGGGAAAAATATGCACATCAGGAGAGATGTTCTATCATCCTTCAATTTATATGCTCCTGTAATGCTAGGAACTAGCAATAGTAAGTTACTTCTGAGTAATAATAGTAAGTTACTTCTGAGCTGGTGTGACTGAGCTCAGCATCAAGTGCTCATAAAGTGAGGACATCTGTGCTCTCTGTTTAAAATAAGAAAAGGTAGCAGTTTCAACTATTAAAAAAAACACAAACAAACAAATCAAAACCGAATGAACCACCCTTATGTTTCAGCAGTATGCAATAAATACCTTAGCAGTTCAGCACATTTTAAATGTAAAGTGATGTGCTCACTAACGAATAAAGGGAATGATATTACAACGCCACAGAATCACAGTATGATTAAGGTTGGAAGGGACCTTTGGAGGTCATCTGGTCCACTCCCCTGCTTAAGCAGGGCCAGCGAGAGCAGGATGCCCAGGACTCATCTAGATGGCTTTTTAAGCTCTTCATTAAAAGCTTATTAGATGTTACTCTGTTATACTCTGTGACACATGTATCACATTTTGCTAAGTGACTGAAAAGAGGAAAATAATCCTTGAACCTCCTAAGGAAGTACTTGCTTATTACAATTATGACTGTGTTTAGGTGGGTATCCTAAATTATACCTGTGAGTGAATACTAGAATCTGCAAAACTGTGTAAAACAGAATGACAAATTTTATCCAACAGAGAATTTGGATACTACTTCTCATTTTTACATCACATCTCAATTGAGCAAATTGACTGTTTTAAAGTGTTTGCTAACCATGCCAAGAAAATTATCCTTTTGAGGGAAAAAAAAAAAATGGTGGTAGGAAGTTTGCCGAACAGAAAATTTCAATACATCCAAAATACAATATTCATACAATAAGCAATATTTAAACAGACCTTCAAGCACACTGAAAGGGAAAACACAATTTAAAAATTACAAAAATCCCAACCCAAACCAAACCAAAATCAAACGTGGGTGGAGCAGGACTTCCCAGTAAAATTACACGTTAAAGATATGAATAGCCAGTGTTGAACCTTTCCATCTTGTCTAATAGTTATTTTTATATGTACTGCTTAACACATCAGACTATGGGTCTTAAAACATTACCGATTTTTCCATAATCTAAACATAAAATCATATTCAGACCATGGGAAAGGGCATCTCTGGTTGTCACCCTTCATCAGATGCTGCTCTGCTACTTCCTATGCAGTATTTCTTCAAATGGTGTACTCCAGCATAGGAAGCAATTACAGCTACTGATGATGCTTTCCTCAGCAGGATCTGCACGTCTATAAAAGATAGCCTGATAAGGAGCTGGGGCTGAGATAAGGCTGCTAACAGATTGCTTGCTGCTCCACCAATATGCTGCCGTATGTCGCACCCTTCTCTCAGGAACTGCACTGGATCTTACACATCCTGCAAGAAGTACTTCATGCTACCCTCTATGTAAAACTAGGTGATCCCTTTATGATTATTGCCTTTGGAAGTATGTAATTCTAGTAAAGCACTTAATTCCTCTTGCTTGGGCTGGGAACAAATGCCTATAGCAAAGATTTTGTTTTCTCTGCCTCCAGGGCATCTGGTGTATGACAGACAAATGACAGTGCCAAGGTGGTGAAAGAGAACAAACAATGAAGACCATCTCCTGAATGCACTTTTTTTGTTAAGCCATATATTTATAGAAGTCTAAAGACTGAGATAAGTCACGATTATCTGAAATACGTAGGATTTCATGGCATGGAGTTGCAGTACCATCTCCTGAGATTAATGGTGGGGCACAGAGCTGCTTCTCAGTCTGAATGCTACAGTTGCTCTGAGAAAGAAAATATCATCTCCTTTTCCCAAGCTTTTGCATTTAAATGCTATCTTGTCCCAGTTACACTTAAATGTGTTAGGCATGCAATAAGAAATATGGAGTTGTTGAAACTTTTATTTTGAGATGGGTAGGATGGCAATTCAAAGTCAGGTTTAAAATAGAAAGCACGCTGATTCTGTCAGTGAGGAAGCATTCCTGTGACTGTAACAGAACTTGCTCTTATTTGAGCAAACCTTACTGCTAAAGAGCCAAATTATGCCATTGGTTTAAAGCAGACTTTCCGGTGAGATCAACGGAGATGTCTGCTTAAAAAACAGTGGTACAGCATGGAAAAGGTATTTAATACAATGAGTTTTCAATCTAAGTAGAAAATCCCCTAATGGAGTGTTTACAGAAAGGTACTGGTGCTTTGAAATCAATGAGGTGGAGTGCTTAAAGAGAATGGAAAGATGATCGTTGGCTTGGGAACCGAGTTGTTTCTGAGCAATGGTGCAGCAGCCTTCCAGCTGTTCAGTGTGCACTGCCGGCCTAACCTTCCACACTTCTGGACAAACAATCACTTGCAAGTGGTGTTCTGTGGTAGCTGTTGAATATAGATACAGTGTCTTTTTATTTGAAAAAAAAAAAAAAACAACAAAAAACCAAAAACCCAAATGGTGGTCTGAAGGGACTCCAAAGTCCCGAATACGCAAATTGGTGCTGAGGAAGATGGTAATACATGAATAGATGGTACGGCTGTAGTAAAAAAATATAGTCTCTTACATAGGTCTATAATTTATCACCTGGACCAGCACCAACTTCCAAGGTGAGCAGGCACCACAGAAGGAATGAGGGAGAAGGAGGAGAGGAAGGGAGGAAGGAAGGATGAGGGTGGCATTCAACACACCTAAGCTTAATATGGCTGCTCTTTCTCAGCTGTCATCCACAGTTAACAGGAAACAGACTCCAAAAGGACTATGCTGGCCACGTGGTTAAGTTTCCGCTCCACATGATAATCCAGGAGCACAGAGCAGTGTAATTTATGCAGTGTAAGATACCCTGTCCTAATTTCTCTTTCTGCTAAAGACTGGGGATGGGAGTGAGACACAGCCTTCCATACTTTCATCAGCTCTGCTTTATTACAACAGAGTCAGTACAAAAAGTAGTAACTAAAACAAAACAAACAAAAAACCCCAAACAATTTATTACTATAAATCCAGCTTCTGAAAAGACCTTTGGTAATTTTCCTGGGCTACATGCCACCCCAGACTACTCCTATAACTACCTAGCACAACTAAACCATGGACCTTTGTCTCCTTAGATATAGCAGTGATATTACTGTGATTCACACATTATTCACTTTGACACTACATAATGCTTCCAAAGTAGCAAAAAGCCAAAGAAAAGGGGATAATGTTTTGGGCTGTAAAAGACATTTCTGACTTCCTAATATAACATCAAAAATATCTAATAGATATCTAATAGATATCTATTAGATATTTTTGTAGACATTTAAAAAAAATATACGTGGAATCAGGTTTCCAAGCTTTTTTCTGTAAGAAGGATGGCTAGATATGTGCATTTCCTGAAGGAAGCTGAAGTTACAATGGGCATCAGAGGAAAAATCATGAAACATGGCAATACTTTGTCACTTTACAGGACTTAAACACCAGTATGGTCAACAATAACGTGGGATAACAAACAGAATGCCGTACCTTTACAGAAGCTGCAGACAGGAAAACGGTAACAACACGGTAAGAATAAGGGAAAAAAGTCAGAATAGAACAGATGAAGTAAGCTGTTTGGCACAGATCAAATGTATTTTAAAATACAGTTTGATTCAGTTTAATTAAATAAATACTTTGAAGGAAAATGAAATAATTTTTTTCTTTCCATTATGCCAATGGTGGGTTTAAAAAAGAACAGAAACAAAGAAATTTTTGGCTGAGCTGAGGTGATGTTTTGCCTTTGACATTTTCTTGTTGGAAACAGAACTTAAAAGAAAATCTCGCTTATCACAGCTTTCTAGTTGATGGCCATGACCAAGACCTCCAAAGGTATTTTCTCTTGACCCCTGACTATTTCTTATCTCCCCTTATCTTATACTCTTCAGTGCATAACAACAAAAACAGTGTTCCCTATTCAGTCCTTCCACTGTTAGAAAAGATGCTTTTTCACATCAGGATATAGAATTTAATTTATGTAATTATTCTCAGTGTTTTGTTTTACAAGATAATCTAATGATACAGCAAGTAAAAAAATCCATTCCACTATTTGTCACAAAGGGTATTATTAACTATTTCTGTTTGTGATATGTTAGGATGTCACCATACTGGGTGTACCTAATTCAGCATCAAGCCTCTCAAGAATTTTGCGTATCTCTTCTAAACATAACAAAATGAGTAAGAATGCTTCCTAAATCAGAATCAATCCAGTAGAATATAGAGCTGAGGCTTACGCTCTCTCTGGTAACTTTTTTAATTGCTTTTCATTTTACCTACCCATCTCACAACTTTTCCTGGGAATATGAAAAAGTTTTCTTTCTTAAACACATAATGAAATATACAGTTTATGACAACGCTTTCTTCAGCTTATTCCATGAAGTAAATATACTCCAGGCTATTATGGAGGCATGTGAATGAAGGACTAAGTGGAGGCTAGATAGATAGGTCTATTTGCTGCATGGTTTTAGGAAAACAAACAAAACGGAAGAAAACTAAACCCAACCCAACAAAATCAAACCGAATCAACCAAACAAAAACACCCATGAAAAAAACCGAACCACAGCATTAAATACACTTTATATCATACCCCTGATGCTAGTGTAGTCATAATTGTTTGAATTTGCAGAAATTTTGGAACAATTGCTTTGAAGTTTGAATATCCTGAATTCTCTTGATAGATGCTAACTCAATGTTACTTATACAGAGCAACCTCATTCGCTTTTTTCATCCATTACATGTACAATAAGGGGCCAAGAAAAATATGAATGGCAAGTATTCATACTCATACACAGAACACTGACTTGTCTTTTCCTTACATGCATCTTTTTACAAACCAGCAATAGTATGATTTTTAGTACTGCGAAGTATTATTATTTCTCTGTATGCCCCTTGTTACTCATGTGAGTGATTTTAGATTTTGGCTCTATCATCATGACAGCATTTTCCCTTATGTATCCAGCATGTGAATGCTATTTTGAATCACCTTTTCTTTTTTTTTTTTTTTTAATAACTTCCTGTCTGTCATAATTTGTTCACAATTATGTGAACATTAAAAACCAGTGGTAGAGCATGGCAAAAATATGTAATATCTTGTTGTAACTCCCAAGATAATGAGATTAACCCTAATCAATAGAATTTTTAACAGAAAAGAGTTTCAGAATTTGAGTCCTTCTGAAATTCTTGTTCAGCTGCAGACCACAGTATCCAAAAGATAACACAACCATAACAAACTTCATTTCCCTTCTGAGGTAGCTTTAAGTGAAATTGCAATAATCTTCTTGGACTACATAAAGTCTTTTTGATCTATCAACAGTACTTGAAAGCTGGCTTATATCAACAAAGCCTCTTTACTTCTCAGAAGGTAGTCAAAACCTGGGATATACAGCTGGAATGCCATTGGGTTGAGATAGCTCTTGAGCAAGTACTTACTTACTTTCAACACATAAATGAAAGAGAATAAATAACAAAGCATCCAAGAAGATGGAAGAAAAGAAAAGAAAGAAAAGAAAGAAAAGAAAGAAAAGAAAGAAAAGAGAAGAGAAGAGAAGAGAAAGAAAAGAAAAGAAAAGAAAAGAAAAGAAAAGAAAAGAAAAGAAAAGAAAAGAAAAGAAAAGAAAAGAAAAGAAAAGAAAAGAAAAAAGAAAAAACACAAGTAAAAAAAGGAGAAAAAAATTACTTTTTCTTTTTCTTCTTGGAGGGGTGGAGTGTGGGGAGAAGGGAAAATAAATTAGAAACAAATACCTACAGGCAAATGACCAAGGCAGATCCACACCCTGACATATAAATAACCAGATAAAATGATATCTGGATCTCAACATCTTTTAGCTGATGAATAGACTAACTTCTTTGTGTCGCATCTAACACAACAGGGCTCCTACTAGTGGTACTTCAAGCATTCAGAACACCAAATTGTTTCTTCAGCAGAAACAACTGATCAATGACTAGATTGATCAGTGACTAAAATACTTACAGACCACAGATGGGACATGCCAGCAGAACATGCTAGGGAAGCCTAAATTATATTCATAATTTCCCTGGGAAACTGGTAGATGATGATCACAAAATGGGCAAGCATAAATCTTGAGGTAAACAGTCCCACATCAATTCTACAAATATTCTAGTGATAAGTATGTATACAGACATTTACCAAATTCAGAAATACTCATTCTTCTTTAATAATTGCAAAAGTGATATAACTAATACACTAAAATTTAAATTTAGCCACTTAAAAGTTTCTTCCAAAAATACAAAGGTTGAAATACGTCACATATGATTATCCATGTTGCCTTCAGAATAATAACAACCACCACCACAAACAAGAAAAGGTCTATCCATTCTTTGAAAGTTGAGTTAGTGTTTAAGGATAATTTTGCTACAAGATTATTTTAACATACTCTAAAGCCTATGGTATAGTGCTCAAAGTACTTAAAAGACATCAAGAGTTAAAACCACTAGACTTCTTCCTTCCTGGGACATCAGTTCCACCCAGTAACACCAGATCAAGCCTTTTATAAACACTATAACCTGTTAAACCTAGATAGGATTTTTTCTGCTTATACTGCTAGGTTTTCGCAGAAACCCATGCCTCTGACACTTAATAATCTTTAAATGTGTTTCCTGCTCATACCCACTTTTCCTCTGTGCCAATGCAGTTCCTTAGTTCATTCATCGCAAAAGTTAACCTTCTTGGTGTTGTAACAGAAAATAACAATGTCCACTCTCAGCCTTTGTTTTTCTAGACTAAGAAGTCAGGCTCTTTGAATCTCTCCATAGAACATAGCTTTAATTTTCCTGCCACTGAGCCTAATATCTCTTTCAGACAAATTCAGATTTTTTTATGAGGCCCTAAATGCATAACCTTGCAATTCTCACTCTTGAATTCCATTTCAAAGACATTACTTCTCCCCTTAAGGTGATCCCATTTTCCTCCTATATTGTGATCTTTCTCTTTGTTGTTAATCTCTACAAATCTGAAGTATCAGGCCATTCCCTTTCACTCTCTCTTTTTTTTTCCTAGGGTCACTAATAAAATTATGGTAGGATAGACATTTAGAATACTTCTTAGCAGTTTCTGGCATGATTTTAAGAGGTATTTTTTCAGCCAAAAGAAGCATCTATGTGCTTGCTAGAATTTTTAGCAGTGTTTAGATACCTAACAGACTAAATTCTGTGACTGCTGTACTTTTGAATTCCCATTATGGACCCACTGGCTTCTTTAGGTCCTTACAGACCAACTGGTTGCAATTTGAAGTTTTTCTACAAATTTTTAGAGGTCGATCTTCCAAACACCTACACTGCTCAAACTCAGTCATCACCAACCTTTCTGGAAATCTGATCCTGAACATCTGGAAAAAAAACCCAGAAAACCCCTTCTTTGACTGAATATTTTCTAAAATGCACCCCCTTTTTTTTTTTTTTTTAAGGCATTGGAATGCACTATAGCGATTTTCCCTGTCACGGGTGTGTTTCATAACCCGGTCATCCAAGACTTAACATGTACAGTTTTCAGGTTATTACCCTGTTGCATGCAGCAATCAGAAAAAAATTCAAACAGTTCTCTCCTGAACAACATACGTGCTCCGTAATGAAAGCCTTTTTCCTTGAAGACGACAGCATGCAAAGGGGGACTACCACCGCTACTGCTTAGAAACAAGGGAAACCCTGAAACCACAAGGCCAAGCAGAAAAGACATCTCTTTCTCAGCTGAAAGAACAACCTTCTTGTCCCCCTACATTCTCAAGAGCTTTCTGTGACACTAGAAATTACGTCCCCTTGCTTTTAGGCATCAGAGTGGTGACTTGCTATATGGATTCTACATTTAATGCGAAAGATGACTAATTTTTTTACCCAGCAAGGATGTACTTTTGTTTTATTAAGAAAAAATTGGCTGAATTGCCCCTCAATAGGGATACACCTAGATAACCCATGCGTTATATAATAAACATAGTTAAAATATCCAAAACTCAAAGAAAAAAACAAAGACAGACTGAAACAGGAGAGCTTGCATTTCTTTCAATATTTTTCTTATTACTACAGTAACTATTGTTACTGCGATGTTTTCCATAAATGCTCAAGTCTTCAGTGTAGACTGCTAAGGCCCAAGCTCCCACCAAAACTTGCGACTGTAAGTAATCATAAGTAATTGATAAAGTATTGGCTTTTCACCTGCTTTGAATCTGCCACGACAATTGTTTCATTCATCATATATTTTTCACTTAAAGACTTGCTGTGACAGTGACAAATTTTTGAAATTTAATGAGTTTCATATAGTATTATTCACCTTTTTTGCGTTTGTGCCAAGGTGCACTTATCAGTGATGCTGACAAATTGCACACCTGGAATTATGCCAACTTTGAGATTACATTGTTCTTTTAAAGGCTCACTAACAGATAGGTAATGTGTGGGGTTTAGACTGCTCCTCTTTTTTTTGGAAACAGGAATTTCTTTGGTACTTTGACTGATAAACCAAAACGGTTTGGACCTGGTTAACTCTTGGACAGGGAGATCTGTTACTACAAGGGTGCTTGTGCCTGTGTTACAGTCACAGCGTTCATCTTTCATAACAAGCCTTCAGCACCCTTCAAGGCAAGAATGAAGAATGTTTCTTCTATTTAATCCTGAGTTATTTTGTTGACTGTGGCTTTGACTGATAGGGATTCGAGAGATGACTGCAATGGTGGTGGAGAGAAGCATACAAAGGAAGGGTCTGCTTGGTCTCATTTTTCACTCTCATATTTGGCCTCCCACCTTATTTGGATGCTTGCAATTTTGTTTGTAAAACACTGATAAAACCACAAAATGCCTCAGATATGAAGCAGCAAGAGAGGAAAAAAGTTTATTACAAGAATTCTTACTTTGCTGTATGGTTTCTAAGTAAAATTGACTCATACACTGTTACTTTCTTATGATAATCCAGTGTCAGTGCTCCATAATGTTATGTACATGACCTGGATTTTATTCATCTTTCTGTTGTGTCACCCCCAGAGGCTTCAAGTCACCCAGATTAAAAAAAAAAAAACACCACCAACCACCCCCCCCCCCCCCCCCAGTACCAACTAAGCATATGAAACCAATCTAGGCTTTAATCTTTTACAAGCAAAGGAAGGTTGTGTCTCACCAGGGCCTCAATAGAGGCCTTCAAAGAAAGCAAAGGAAAGGAGACATGCCATCATTATTCATCCCAAAGGAAATGTTCGTTGCTTTACAGATTCGTTCTCCAGTTTTGGCAAAACTGCTTTTTCTTCACCTATTTGTCTCCTCATTAAAACCTGGTTTGCAACTTCCTCCTTGAATTTTTGTGAAAAATTAATAGATCACATACGTAACATACAGACAACAGAAAGTTAACAATATCTACAGTAACTCTGACTCAGCCACACTGGAGAACTGCTGCATGAACTTCAGTAACCTAGTTTAGATTACCAAATGAAGTTCCCCCTGGGGCCAGCGGAAATACGTAGTCTCCTCCAGAAGATACAGAACATTTTGTGTGGAGCTTCTCTCATTTTTTTTTCCAGCAACTGAAAAGATAACCTAAATATTGACAGTAGCAATGCTCTTCTGTCTGTGTATGTATCCCAACAGCTCTTTCCTTATCAAGCAGTTCCCTCTGATTATCACTGGTCTTGTGGGGTAGCTTTCCCAAAGGACATCATGCCCTGGTGATCAAGGAGCCTCCCTCCAGTGTGTCAGCAAGGTAACTCCGGAAAGACAACTGGTCTTTGATATTGCTGAAAGGAAAAGGATAGCAACCTGCCACCAGCCTGCTCCTACTACATGATTTAAAACAGAAGCAAACTAAGAAGTCCCAGGCTCAAGCAATCTGTTTATGCCTCAAGCTTGAAGGAGCCTGAAGCTCTTGAGAAGTCGGAAAGTTAAGAAAAACATCTGATTAGAGGTGCAGAAACCATGAACTAATGCCCAGTTTTAAGACCAGTATATCTCAAGTAAATAAAGGAACTCCTGGGAGCCCTGTATCTTCACTAATAGAGCCATTAATTTAGATTCTTAATTATGAATTTAGAGTCTGCCATGGACACAGTGTTCCTGATCTGACGAACTGCAAACTGCTTCAGCATTTCTAATTCCTCTTATAGGGCTGTGTAAGTGTGTGTGAAAGTGGGTGACATAACAATAATGGTATTCAAACGAAATACTGCACACATGTAAATGAGCTCTGTCAGGACAGTAGGCAGACATTTGGGAATCCAGAGCTTAAAATGTAACAGAATGACTCTGTGGTTTATAAAAGGAATTTTTGTTAGCTATCATTATCTGTGGTTACTTGAGAATAACTACTTGATAAAAATCTGAGGTACTAAGGCATACATAGCTTGATTTAGAAAATCTATCCAGTCATTAACCCTAAGCAATATATGCTTATCTTTGCTGGTGATGCTGTCAGTGTTTAATTTCCTTTAGGTCATAAATTCAATAGAGAATTGACAGTGCTGCCTGCAGTAAGTAGGGGGAAAAAATCCCTTTTAATATCTTATACTATTGATCATTTTCTTTACTAGTGAAGCCCTCTGTAAGCCATTTGGACAGCAAGATCATTCCTGAAAGTGTCAACAGGCATATGATTCATCGCGTCTTTCTGGTCAAAATGAATGGGGAAGGGAAGAAAATGGATTTCCCTTTCTCACTCCCCTTTTTTAGATTCTTGAGTTTGCCAGTTGCTGTTAGTTTTATTTTGTTGGGTTTTGGTTTGATTTTTTTTTTCTCCTTATGAGCAAGTCCTACATTCTTCTGAAAGATTTATCTGCTCATAAAACGCTTTTCTCTGAGAAATCAGATTACTAACACAATTTCTCCTCCATTACTGGGACTTTAATGCAACTTCTTTGGTTCTTTGTTTATTCAGACTGTTATCCAAACAATCATTTCTACTCTGTGTATTTAAATGGCCTCTTAAACTCACTACAATATTATGTAAGACCTGATTCTGTTCTCAAATAATCAGGTGTCCACTACCAAGATGGGGAACAATCCAGATAGATGGCGCCTGAGTAAGTCTAGGGAGGTAAAGTCACTCCACTGACTCAGCCCTGACAAGGCATGAGCTGCAGCCTCCTATCAAACGTGCTTCACTGAAATGTTAGGGAATGGTCCATATGTCTAATGCTCTTGTGCTGGAGATCTGGTAACTGGCATATGGCTTAAATTGGAGAGTGGATTTAAGTCTGGAAACTTCAGAGCAAATAGCTCTGGAGTTACCTACTTTAGACTTTAAGACTAAGCAATGTGCATCAGCCCTCTCAAATGTATATTCAACTGGAAACCGTCTGGCTACTTTTGAGTTGATACATCTGTCAAGCGAAGAGAAGCATCAACATAAAAAAAAATGCTGTGTTCAGAAACATCAGAATTATTGCCACATTCCTACAGGGCTATGTTTATAAACCTGTGAATGGTTTATATTTAGCGACATACATAGTTTCAAAATTTATATAAACAAGCACTACTACTGCAGCAATCTACTTCACTATTCAGTATTGCACACAAAAGATCTCACAGATTTTGGAGAGGCTCTGTTACACTAAGGCTTATTATCTCTAATGTTCAAAGGCTTGCAGCTTCACTGGACAGCAAGTCAGCTGTTCTCCATGGGCAAGGTAGCACCAGTGTAACCTTATTAATTAAGTTTCTTATTCTTTGTGTTTTGTGAAACGAAAATCTTAGTAGAAATTCATTGAGAGAAAGTTTGGACTACTTCATAGTTTGCTACAAAAGCCTAGAGTCCAATTATACTCCTGGGGAGGAAAACATGTATTATAAGCTTCAGTTGCAGGACAGCAGTGTTTAACCAAGAGCAGTTCTTACTGCATCATCTCGGTGTGATTAATATTTACGAAACTTTTAGACAGGATTGGGATTTTCACCGTAGGAGCAGAACTGTTATAATGATCCAACCTGAGGATAATATCCTGCAGGGAACTCCAGATCTGCCTCTGGAGCTATGTTTATTATATACTTTACCTTTGACTAGAACCAGAGTCATCAAAACACCTTTTTCATGTGAGCAAGCACCACACCATTACTATGTTTCGAATACAAAATGACTGGTTCTTGCAACTTCAGAGCAATTACAGCATGCCTGTTGCAAACATAATGAGCAATGTCCTGGGTAGCTTTTAATGGATCTTGCATGGGTCTAGCCATTTTAATTCTACAACCAGAACACACTGACTAACCACACTGACTAGAAAATTTTGACAAATAATATCCACACATACACCTAAGAAGGAAAAACTTTTAGAAGATTGCATAGTTTCGGTTTTTTTGAATCAGAACTCATAAAGCAGATGTGCAATGGATCCACAGTAACATCACGATCAGACAAGCTGGAAGAAGAAAAAACTTCCTTGGCATGAGGACATACTGGGATGTCTTCAGAGTGGGTTTTTTTTCCCTCAAAAAAATTACTTCAACAAAGTTAAATCTTTTTTTAAAAGGGAATTATTCAGGAATCAGTCTAAAAAGAAGGACATAAACTCAGATTTCCTAAAATATCTGAAAATAAAAAGGGCAGATGCTATTTATGTTACTTCGCTGCTAGAGCCGGGAAATGAAAACCATAAACATCACTGCTGCTATAGCTGGGCAGTGGGGGAGTCATCCAATTTTAGTAATGCTTCTTGTAAATAAGTGCATGTTTGTTTGGGCACTACAGAGCTAGGGCTGTTGCTTTCAAAGGAACAGCGGAGCAAAGGGACTATGTTCTATCGGAACTCTCCAGCTTGGAAACGGTTACAAAGCTGCCTAGAAATGAAGGACAGGGTATGTCAGCCAGGGAAATGTCTTTCTCTGAGGACTCTTCAGTAACAAAAACCCTACCATACAGGACTGAAAAAAAAAAAAAAAAAAGATTGTGTAATCCCTATTCACCATTACTCCAATTCATCCACCCATGATGATGGTGGATTGTGTGTATTGCCCTTCTCAGCAACTCATCACAGATGGCCAGTTATGAAAGAGCTCTGTTCACTGCTGCAAGCCACACAGTTGTCTGAATCATGAATGAAGACAACAACAAGCTTCAAAATCCCAGAAGCTAGAGGAGATAAACCTGTAGCATGACAGACCACAACGGTAAAGATTTACTGGCACAGCAACAGAAACGTGTGCAGAAAGAGTGATAAAAATGAAGGTAGGAGTGGTGCTGCCCCTTGGTTTGTGAGAAAAGTCATATCCTTCATTTCTTAAACTGATAGGTTAGGATATATCTTGCTGCATGGCAATTTGTTTTGTTTAATGGTGGTTTTTTTTTCTCCTGTTGTTTTTAAGATGGTAAGGTATGAAAAATGGAAGTTACATAAGAAAACACATCACATCTCCTACAGCATTTCTGCCACACGAATTTTAGAGACTAAAGCAGATGCTGAAAATCTAGAAGGGATCATCTACATTAATACAGAAAAACTGAGCAGTTCCTGTCAAAGAAAACAAAAACCACAAATCCTCCATAAACTGTAACAGATGTTTTTAGGACAACAAACCTAGCTGACCTTAATCAAAGATAACACCCTGCCACATCCATGATCAATGGTAGGTCAGGATTACTGTATTCTTGTATTATCTGGTCATTCTGTATTTCTTTTCATCTGGCAGGTGGAAAAGGTCACCCATATTTTACCATGCTACTTACACACAACTAGTTTGTAGATTGTGTGAATGATGTGTACTGCAACAAGTAAACATAATAATAAAATGAGGAATGTAGACAAGAGTAAACCACTGTATTTTATCAGAATCTACGTACAACACATTTTTCACTTGATGGCATGTGCATCCACTTCTTTTACTTATGTACAGCTTCCAAAACTGACACTTTTGTATGCAAAAATACATGGATTCTCCTTATCCTGTCAAGAATAATTGCCTTGTCATGAAACCAGAGAAAGCTCACGAATCTCATGATTGTTATTAATTTTTGTGAGTAGTTTTGGGGCATCAGGGAATGGGGTTTTTTTCTTCACTGATTTTGAATTAATTTAATTTCTATTTTACAATATTTTCTTAATACAATTACAGCTTCATTGTGCTTTATTTCTTTTGAAGGAGTCTATTGCAAGTACTTGTGTGAACTCTGCACTTGTTTTATGTGTCCAGTTGTTTTAGGATCAACAAGTTATATTAGTCATGCTCTCATCTACAAAGGAATAAATCATTTAAGAAAAAAACAAAAGTTCTGAACTAGTAGCTTAACAGCTAAAGAGTCTGTATATTAGAACACACAAGAGTCTTATTCAGCTATCAAAAAGAACAGTCTGACCCACTAATGCTTTATGCAATTCCAGTAAAACTATAGCTCAGGATGTCTAAGGTTTTCTTTGCTTCATATCACCAAGAAACGAGTGAAACAGGAACTGAATTCCATCCTGTCCAAGTGATAGCAAATTCCTCCTTTAATTAATCAATATCATCTTTATTAATTGAATCTGAAAAAAAAGATTACTCTTTCCATAAAGAATGCTGACTTTTCAGCCTACTAATGGTTCATTTTTCTTTTTTTAAATCAGAAAACTGTAGTCCTGTCAGCTCATCAACTGATTAACATTGATTCATGGACACCACTGAACATAAGCTAAAAATACTACATTCAAACTTATTAAAACATCAGCAAGGTATATTACTATTCCTGTGATATTTAACGTTTTAAAGCAGCGCAAAGCTACCTAACCCCCCAAACCATGGCTCTGTCTTCACCATGCATGGGGCCTAAAATATATTTGCAGCTTACGCGCTGAAGACGACATTATGGGATATATTCCCTGAGAGTAGATGCTTGCACTACTTGCATAGATTCTAGTAAGTCGTTTGCATACTCTCCTACTCTCCAAGATGGGCCACTGAGCTGGAAATGCCCCTGACAGAAATGTGGGGTTTTGACTATATGATTAAATAAACATACTGAAATGTAATAAAATCTTACTGGAAGTTTTGAAGAAAACAGGGACAAAAGAGAATACATTCCTCATAAAAGAATATACACTCCTTTTAGGGCTTCTCTAGTACAAAAATGACAGTGAAAGACTAGTAAGGCTTTCAGGAGGATTTTTTACTGAGCACTGAGCTTAGTAAGCTCTGGCTTGTGTAGGGGTACTGAGAAGAGGCAAGATACTGCAGAAATCTTTGACAGAGTCAGGGACAAGCCAAGGTGCTTAAGAGAGGGCTTTGTATCTCTATTATTATAACTTCTCAGCATGCTCCCTCTGCTTATCCATGGGCTTCAGGGCTGCTGCACAGCTTCAGCTTACTCCACAAAAGCTTCTGTGAGGCAGCAATTAAGTGACTCTTGGAAAAGTTCAGCAAAAGATACAGAAGACAAAGGTTCGAAAAGGAAAATCCTCAATCACTAAGAGAACACATTTTTTCTATGTCCTGTACAAGGTAAAAATGACATGAACTGATTGTTTTTTTCAGTATTTATCTCTACCTTCACATTGTACCTTCCAGTGTATGTGCTTGTGTGGCTCTGGCTGTCTACGGTGAGACTACACCTGAAGAACCACCTTGCTCTGAAGGCCAGCCATTGTGAGCAACCAGTAGTGTCACATTTGCAGCCCAACTCCAGAAAAGACATGGCGTCTGCCTACCTGAGGTTCATGTTTGATGGATTTATCAAAATAAATCTTGAGAAAATGCTATGATCATTCAGGAGCTATGTTACTCTGAGTAATCTGTCTGCTCTGTGAAGGACTTTTAGATCAGGACCAATACCATCTTGGTATTACGCTGGTCACAGTCCTAAGTGAAGCTAAGTTCACAACCTGTTTTGTCATTAGATTGGCAGAGATTTCTGGATCCTCCTTTGCATCTATTATTAGAAAATCTCTTCATCATGCACAAAGAGCTTAAAGTTTGAGAAAACTTAGTTTATGTGAAGCACTTAAGCATAAGGCTATTAGATGATTTCTGTACATAATGTTTTTTATTTCAAATAAAGCTGAATTTTGGTCCTTTTCATTAACCAAAAAATAGAAAAAAACACCAACCAAAAAAAAACCCCCAACATCCCAAGAACCCTCCCCCCAAAAAAAACCAACCAAAAAAAGAAAAAAACAAACCGACAAAAAAACCAGAAAAAATCTGAACTTCTTAATGTCTCATTTTGAAGACAGCTCCTGGTTTTGTGCTATTTACAGTTGTAGTTCTAATTGTGACTTTGACTGCTAATCTATAATGCAGTCTGTAACTTTTCCAAATTGCCATTTTATGTGTGCTAATTAATTGTTAAAGACATAATATCCTTCATGTATTTTACCTTTCTTGCTTAGGTATTGAAATACTAAATCTTTCTTTTGGTTATTTATATTTAAAAAGCACCTTACTAATTTCAAGATATTTAACGCCACTAATACAATAGAATATCCTCTGTATATTTTATGATAAAAACTATTACTTTGAAAGTGAATTTCTTTGACAGTGAATTCCAGTTAAAGTGGTACAAAGACCAACCATATAAGATTTTATTAGATAGGCTCTTAAAAAGGTATTTCTGTTGTCAGACTCATCTTTCTCGATTTCACACAGTACAAGAAGTCCAAAGACTTTCCAAGCATACTCCCCCAGCTTTCATGCAGAGTGGGGTGGCATTACCTATTGTACAGAGAAAAGCTGGTTTTACAGAGAATGAAACAGAAGAACTAAAGGTTTAACAGGGTTGAATTTAGTTTCTATTCTAGCAAGGATTCTGCTGAAATCACAGCTAGGTAGAGCACCTACCTCCTTCATTCCCCAAAGTAAATTTGCCATTGATCTTGAATGCACATAATGCTCTTGACTAGCACCTCAAAGCGCCATAGGATGTCTTCAAACCATACAGAAATTTGTATTTGATAGTTTAAAGGTCACTATGTCTAAAAAAGACAAACTTAAAAATTACTTTTAAAACCACTGCAAAAGTAGCTATTTACTGCATTTCTGTAAAGCAGTGTCTTTGCAAGCACTTAAGAAGTCTTCTTCCCATGCTACCCATACATAACCAATTATACACAGTAGGAGTGATGTGCACGCCTGAAAGGAAAAATGTCCCAGAATGTGGATTTCACAGTAACACCAGTACTGAAGCGAAGTGGACAGAAAGGTGATGAATGGATCATGCTGAGTTTCCCATAATACACGAATCCAAAGGTTGCTTTGCAAGAACAGAACCAGGATGAAAATTGTCCAGTTTTCATGCTCTGTTCAAAAGCTGATTCAATTGTTTGTTTGACTTCTAAGCGAGGTCCTAATTGCGTGTTTCTTTAAATATCCTATGTACAAGACATAATGAAAGACAATAAAATTTGTCTGTTAAAATACCAAGCCAACTTATTGCAATGGAAAAGATACCATTGACTGTTTTAAGTATACAGTGACAGAAATAATTTTTCCAAGACACTTTTTCTGTGAATTCCTGCAAGAACGTTAACCTCTTTGGCACTAAATGACACCTTAAACACTTAAACACCAGACTGCATCACAGAACCCCTCATGTACAAACACATGAAGAATCTCTCAACGGCATAAAGACACCAGTAATAGCCAATAGCAAAACCAAGCTGGTTTTTACAAGACATGCCAGTTAACACTTATCCCAGTCACCTGGTAATAGATCTTACAGAAGGAGGCACAGAAAGAAAAGTTCCACTAAATCTCTCATACAGTCTACAGGAAGTATCACTACAAAAAATCTTCCCCTACAATTGTTTTGATCCTGTAAGAGATTAGGTGCAGCATGCAGGGAAAATAAGAACAAGGTTTCTACTTTTCAGTGCAGTGTGACAGGAGAAGCAGTACCACTACAGCTGGACATCTGGCATAGCGGGATGTTGAAACCACTCGCATATTCAGTCCTTTTCGATACTGAGTGCAAAGCAACTGAGCTGTAGTATGGCTACTGGCAATTAGTTTTGCTTCTGCATCTCAAAAGATACTAGCTGTAGTGCGATTCAGGTCTCCTGGGAACTGAACGGATAATAGCAACTTCCAAGGATTTTATACTCTGGCTTTGCCTCAAATTACAGCAAAACTGAAGCACTTCCAATAACCTTGGAAGGAAAATTCCACGTCGTTTTTGTTTATTTGTTTATTGTTTGCACTTGCTTCTAAAGAAATCAAAATAGACAAAAAACCAAATCCGAAGAATCCCTTCAAAACTAAGAATTTTAAAAGATGTATTCCAAAACATTAAAATGTGTAATGTCTGACAGCCTTTTTTATTTTTTTGAAAAAAAGTCTACTGCAGTTGACCTGCTTTTGTGAAGTATTTTGATTTCAATAGAGCTGCATTTTCCAGAAGAGCCTTCACACCCCCAAAATTTGCAGATTTCTTCCATCTGTCTCTCACTTAGCCAAGTTAAGCATTTAAATTTTATTCATTTCTCATCTTCAGCTCATTAAACAACTGATTCTCATTTTTGCATTCCCCACTGCCAATCTATTTATCTCGTGCCATGTGATAGTGCATGAGTACATAGTCTGCCAGATGCGTTTTCGGCATGATACCACACCTTGGCCCAATAAATACAGCAATACATGTAGAACATTTGCATTTCTGCAAACTTCTTTATAAACAAATATAAACAAGGGTCCAGGTCACATCTACCAGTCCCAAATAAATCTACTGTTTTGTGAACATTGCAGTTGGCATAGTATAGGAGAAGCCCCAGTAAATTAAGTTCCACATGTATTGTCCACTGCTACCCCTTGCTCTGTAGTTCGATAATTTCTTCAATTCCTCCCTGCTATTAATCAATCTGATCAAACTCTGTTATCACTGACCTTAGCACAAAATGCTATGCTTTTCAGACAACCACTGAAACTGATCTGAAGGTACAATTCCTCATGTATCCCCAACCACTGCGATTGTGCAAGGATTCTTCCTTGGAGGAAATATCAGTCAGCAACTACAGAAGGACTCAGATTTTTACTAACAGCACATGCCATATGAATGTGGCGTTCACTGCTGCTAACAATAATTTGGGTTTCTTGGGTATCTCAACATGCTGTTGAGCAGCAGAAAATGAAAGTCATTTCACTTTCTCCCCCACCATCACAAGCATGTTAAGAATTCACAGAAAGCATATAAAGATAAGGACACCTCTGATACACAGAAGATGAATGACTGATACACAGTGAATCATAGAAGCGATGGTTGGAACAAACCTCCGGAAGTCATCTAATCTAACCTTCCACTCAAAGCAAGGACTATCACTAACATAAGATGACATCAGCTGTGTCCATGTTTAGCTAACTAGAACATCTCCAGGGACCAGCAAAAAAAAAACCAAAATAAATAAACCTGACGGATGTCAAAACCGTCAGATACTTCAGAGTTAAGAAAAGGACAAAACGTAGAAAGCATAATAATACACATTAATAATAAATATTATGCAATCACATTTGAAACAGCACTGCCAACATCTAAATTTAGGCTACTTGATCATCAGAACACCTGAAACCCAACCATGCTAAAAACAACATTTCTAAAACTGGGAGACGTCATGGAGGGAGGTGGAGCATGCTCAAGAAAATAACAAAAGCAATGAGAAGACTGAGTGGATTAGGTATTGTAAGACAACACATACCTCTTTGCATCTGGGTCATATGGTTTTAAACCATATGAGTATAAAAGCATTCCCCACCGTGGAATAAAGATGCGATAAAAGCATCTTGAAGTAGTGTGAGCAGATCTTCCTTTCATTGCACCTATCTTCAGAAATAATCCACCTCATGGAATTCACCCTGATATAGTTACACCAGCACTTTGTGCACACAACCAGGATAACAAAAAGTTCAGTCTGGATGTACATTTTCCTTTAATCTGCCTGGAAAATACTTCTTCTGGAAATCAAAGGGACTCTCTATTTCTGTATTTCAGTCCACAGAAATTCATCCAGGTGGCAGAAGGAAAGACACCATAAGCAGGACTTCTAGCTTGTCATGTGCCTTCTCTTTGCAGCAAGATTATGCATGTGCAATTGCTCTTATACACAATTCTCCATTCCAGTGTTCATCACACTTCAGAGATGTTTTATTTGTTCATAGGTTTATCTGTACCAGGATAACAAGAAAATGAACCCAAAAGCAAGCTGTCTGGTGGCTACAGATACTCTTAGCAAAAACTCTCTAAGTAAGTTGGCGGACATACATTTGACTAGTGAATTGTAAAACCAGTGTAGGAAAACGCTTCATGAAAAGGTGAATAAAAGAGTTTTGAAGATGATAGAAAAAAAATGGAGCTCATGAGAAAAGTTTAAAACATGTTACTGATAATTTTTCATATTTACACAAGGATCTAAGTGTTGCACGTTGCAAAATATTATGTGAACCAGAGGTCTATGTATGAGTTAGGAGACTGGACTATCTTCAAGCACCCAGCAGCCAGTAAGTATCGGAATGAGCACCGTAGTTTGCAGGATCCGCTTCATTCTGAAGTCTTCAAAACCACTTTTATTTAATTCTGTTTGTCCTATTTTGTTCATACTGCTGATGAGAAAAAAGTCTTCAGATCAGCCTTTCACCTAGAATTCCAGCTCATTAGCTATATTAAAAAAGAGTTGGTGGCCATCCCATTTCCTAGCACGCAGGTGTCTCCTCCTACATGGCCTTTAGGATAACAGCTTATTCAGAGGACAAGCCTTGTGAGAGGACAGTGACATACCCGCTGGGCTCCAAGGACAATTTCTTTCAGCTAGGATCATGAAGCATCAGCAAGGCTTGCCTGGGTGAAAGCCTGTAAGGCAGCTGGTGATCCTGCCCTATCATTAGACCAAAGATCCCTGCTTCCAGAGGAAGAAAACCCATCATGATTTTAATCAAAAGCATGTCTTTTAAAGAGAGTAAATAGAAGAAACTTTCAAATAATAAAACAGAACCTAGTAACATCATGAACAACTGTCTTGAATGTGTTAGCGCATAGCCTATGCTGTTATTTTTTAAAGCATTTTAAAGAGTATTCCATTTTCTTCTGGCTAGAATAGAAATCTTAATCACAGGACTGGGGAGTGCTGATCGTATGATATCTGCAAAACTGCAGCCACACTCTTCTGAATAATCTCCCAGTTTTAAAAAAGCTCTTTCAAACAGATATTAAATCATCTTTAAGAAATGCTAATGTTAACCAACATAAATGAAGAGCTGTCCTGAAGACGCTGAATTGTAATGACATTTCATTTACATCTACAAATGAAATGCTTTTCTCCTCTCTAAGCTTAAGTGTTATTATGCCTGATTACATTTTCAGATTTTTTTTCCCCTCTTTTGTTCCCCTATTGGACTGCCTGTTTTACAAACAGGTTTAAGCAAAAACAGTTAACATTTCCATCACGTGGACACTCATCTCACTTAATTGCATAGAGTTCAAACATTTTTGGGATTACTAAAATGGCTTTGCTTAGTAATTCAAACTTCCTTGATCTGACTGAGCACAGCCTAAGACACAACAGTGGTTTTGTTCTGTACTTTTAACAAAGACAAAAAATTGGACGGATTTAGGTCAAAGAAAAAAGAGCATGCTAAAATGCTGTGGAGTTAAAATTCAGCTGCAACAGTAAAAACATATCCTAATTAATTATAAACTTCATGAATACCAACTCAAAGATAAAGTCAGTTATCACAGCATTACATTATTTGCAATATTTTTCCTCAAAATAGTACCTCACTATTCTTGGTGCCTAAACCTGCAGTGGAATTTCCTGTTTATCTTACCTCACTCATATTTTTCCTTTCCTCTTTGTCACAGTGAGAAGTGAATTTTTCATTGTGGTGCTCTGAAGATGTCCTATTTTCTGCTGGCAATAATGAGGTTGACTCGAAGCATCAGAAGTTATATACTGAATATATTTATCCATTCCTGTTCCATTACTTTATTGTCAACATGTAGTCATTTTCCAAAGTATTTTAACAGCAAAATATCACTGCACATGCCAACTTTTATACTGGTTCTCCCACAGAATTTTTTCCTATTTAAAACTGGTCAGCCCATGACAAGTACACACATTCCATCATATAGATTACCAAAAAAAAAGGGGAAGGGAAGGGAAAGGAAAAGGGAAAGAGGAAAGGGGAAAGAGGAAAGGGAAAAGGAAGTGGAAAGGAAGAAGGGAAGGGGAAGGAAAGGGGAAAGGGAAGGGGAAGGGGAAAAGGAAGGGAAGGGAAAGGGGAAGTGAAGAGGGAAGGGAAAGGGAAAGGGAAAGAGAAGGGGAAGGGAAGGGGAAAGGGAAGGGGAAAAGGAAGGGAAAGGGAAAGGGGAAGTGAAGGGCAACGGGAAGGGGAAAAGGAAGGGAAGGGGAAGGGGAAAAGGAAGGGAAGGGAAAGGGGAAGTGAAGGGGGAAGGGAAAGGGAAAGGGAAGGGGAAAGGGAAGGGGAAAGGAAGAGGAAAGGGAAAGGGGAAGGGAAAGGGGAAACAGAAGGGGAAAGGGAAGGGGAGGGAAGGGGAAACAGAAGGGGAACACTGATCTCTGCTGGTGTTCATATTTTGCTGAAAATTCTATTTGCAAATCAAACCAAAGTGGAAAGAAACCTGTTTATTCAGAAGCTTTTTCCACTGAAAACAGCAGCAGCATTGTTTTCAAGAAGAAAAGAAAAGCGCTATTATAGGAACGGAAAAGAGCTCCCTGCTTTGTGCAGTACCTGTAAATCATACATCCTCTAGACATGTCTATGGGCAGCCAGTTTGCCAGGAAGTGGCACATGAAACAGAGCACGAGTTAACAAACTGCATGGCTTACCAGCTCAGGAGCCAGGCTGGGGTTAGTGCCCTGCTGTGGCCATAGACAGGCGGCTGGAGATGCAGAAGTGAGAGCACGCCAGAGCAAGAGGAGCCAGCAGCAAGGCTTCTGCTCTAGGGTAAACTGCAGGAGAGAAGAGCTATTGATGTTACATATGGTGGCAAGAACTGCTTTCACCAGGTCAGTGATGACTGTGCTACAGAGGAGACACTTTGTCTCTGCTCCTTGTGAGACAGTGAGTGCTGAAAAATCAAAACTCACCTCTTGCCCCCATTACCCAAATGCACTGATCGAGGGACCGGCCTTACTCCAACTGGCCAGTGAAAACATGACCAGTTACTGTTCTGGCTATAGCAAAAACTGTACCAACCTGCAATTCCATGTTCTAGTAAAAGGAAATACATAAACAATACAAATATGTTTCAGTTAAATTCGCTGAATATTTAGAAGAGGAGCTAAAATGAATTCAGTATTGTTCCCTGCCCTCTCCTAAAATAATCTTCAGATCTCCAAGGACCAATTCATGCATTAAGACTGCAGAATGCTCCTAATCAATCCATCTGGCAATGTTAATTTCAGGACAAATCAAAAGGCAGATAGATTTCATGTTATGCTATATACCTAGCAAATTTAAGTTGCTAGTGGTTACCGAAAAAGTACTAAATTTCTGAGATTGGAAGGTGTTGTCATTAACTGTATTGCACTGTGATGCTTCTGAATTTCACTGATGAGTTAAGACTTACCCAGAATGGCAGCAGATGAAAAAATGCTCTAAATAAGAGTAAAAATCATCAGCAAGCAAAGAGGTGATGAAGAATTAAAGGGGAGCTATGCTTAACATTCTTTTTTTTTCAGCAGATTGCTAAACTTTCAGAGAAAGTATAGAATTGCAACTCCTAAATGAGTCAACAGCTCTATCCAACTGTATGTTTCACAAAAACATCCTTCAGAAAAGGGCATGCTTTCTATGTCATTTAAAGTACAGGTAATATTAGTAATAACTTGAGCGCAGTCATCAGGAAGAATGAGTTTGACAAAACTTGTCAAAGGTTCAAACAACTATCTAGCAGTTAACTTCTGAATTCTTGACAAACAGGATACCAACTTCCTCTTACAACTCTTAGCTCCAGTGCACAGTTTTTAGCATGTCTCACAAGAAGATGAAAAAAGGAAGAAGAAAATCGAATGAAAAATACATGAAAGTGGTATCTGAAAGTTGGTATACCCTATCTGGGTGCATTCACCAGGGGAGTCAAAGCAGACTGACACAAAAGTATTATTAGCTAGCTGCATGAACAAGGTTAGTGAATCAGCTCATTTATCATTGCACTGTTCTAGCCTCTGGTTCACCCAAAATACTGTTTTCCAGGATGAATCACTCAACCTAAAGTATCATTTCATAGTACTCAGATGATCATAAATCTGCTCTGTAGCAAAAGCTGACCCTTAACCAACAAACCCAGCATATGTAACTGATACTGTCACACACACACCCCAAAGGCAATAAAAGCATTATAACATTTAAAAATAATTGAGAAAAATCTTTTAAAATACAGACACTCTAGATCCTTGCACTTTATCTCAAATATCATTCTTAGTTGCATCTGATCTCCTGCTACATTAATATGCTGCCCACTGCAAAACTTCTTTAGAGCCACTGAAATAGTATCTGGTAGCACAAGATTAATACAGTAGGGGGACATGTTGTGAAACCTCAGATGAGGTACCTGACCAGATGTTAAATAAAACTGAATAAGAACCCTAAAAGCCATATCTAACAGCTCTTCTTGAACTGCCAGTGAAATCTACAGCCTCAGCATCGCTATCACTGAATTATGCTACTGAGCTAAATGTACACTGAAATAAAGCATGCCGGCATGAATTATTCATAGTCCTAAGCGGTGTCCTAATACACTCTGTAACCATTACACCGCCTAAAGATTTGGAATACTGTAAGAATATGAAAATCAAATATTTCTCCTTTGAACAGAGGGCGGACACATATTCAGGACAGAATAATACCTAATCAGGTGTACAAGGAGAAGCAGGAGCAGTAACAGAAGTATGGAAGATGATGCACGATTGCAGGAAGGTTAATCTGGGAAGGGAAATAACAGTTTATATTTGCATTAGTTCAAATTAGACTCTTCTCAAGATGTTAAAAAGGAGAGGCATAAGAACAGAAAAAAAATTTCATTCAAGCCAATGAATCATTTTGAAATATTTTTAGCAAAAAAATGTGTTGATTCCCATCTCCACCTTTGTTCTGATACAGTCAACAGGAGACATACTTGTCAGCTTGACTGAAAGTTTCAGGACTTGACATGCAGTTTCAGTGCATCAGAAACATGAGCTATCTTGATTACAGAGGGCTGAACATGTCAAAGATTAATACCCTGATGTAAAGCAAAAAAAAAACTCCAAACAAAACTCAACCCAAAGAAAGCATCAAAACCCATTTATACCTTCTATAGGTCACCTCAAAACATATTTAACCAGATGTCTGCTTGGCTATGTTCTGCTTCATGATCAATATTGTCATTTAAAGAAAGACTTGAAGACAAAAGCTTTAACCCTTCCCTCCAAAAAAAGTTTCAGAACTTTAAAGAAGTTGTGCACGCACACTATCTCATGGTGCAAAAATATTCACTAGTCTTGAAGTTACAATAATTTTTCTTTCTTAAAAATTCTGCAAATAAAAGAAAGCATTTGCAGATGATAAGTTAATATGTGAGTAGGTGTTATTTTTATTTACATATGTTTATTTTAACAGGTAGAATAACTTAATGGTTGTCATGATGTAAAATAAAGTGTGAAAGCACCAAATGAGAACCAACATGGATTTGATTGATTGAATTATGATTAATAATTTTCTCAATACAATTAGCTATTTTAAAAGACTGTACAGAATGTGTTTAGAGATAAAACTCTACAATGTAAATGCAGAACTAAGGACTTAACTGCTGCCTTTCTTCATTAATTTCTCAATTCAGTTTTGTTTCCTTGGTTTCTTAAACTTACTGTTAAGATTTATCTATGTTCTGATACACTATTTATAATCACATAATCAAAGCCATTCCCCCAAAAATAAATCATAGAATCACTTAGGTTGGAAAAGACCTTTAAGATCATCAAGTCCAACCATTAACCTAGCACTGCCAAGTCCAACACTAAACTATGTCCCTAAGTGTCACGTCTAAATGTCTTTTAAACATCTCTGGGGATAATGATTCAACCACTTCCTTGGACTGTCTGTTCCCTAGTGCTTGATAACTCTTTTGGTGAGAAAATGCCAGTTACTATTCTATTGCTAGAAAACTAGGCATGATGTTCATACAAAAACAGCCTGTGACAAAAGCAGACTACAGACAGTAGTACAGTAACTATATCTGCCAAAACTCAGGATCTGAACCATGCAACCACCTCTGGTTATTTATGAGACGCACCCTCCATCCTCTTAAGAAGCAGCAGCACTGCCTCTATCATGATTCGCTCCTAAAGAGTTGTAATGATGAAACATGTAACACAATGGGTTCATAAACAACTTCACTACAAGTGGGAAGATTCAGTGCTCAGAATGATTAATGTTAATTATCATTGTCAATGACCTTCATTAAATGGATACTGGAACAGCTTACTGAGTTGCCTCACTTGATTGAAACACATATATTAGCTGTTCGCTACAGTGTGCCTTCCCTTTAAACGAAACCAATTTTGGAAGGGGAAAGAAAAAGCTTGTCACTGAAGATGTCCATTGACTTTGTTAATACCTGTATACAAACACACACTGGTTTCAGGGGAGACATACTACATCCCAAACCAAAGCAGGATTTGCGTTAAGAATAGCTAGTTGCTGGTGGGTTCATCATTTGAAATGTTAGCATGCTCCTGATGTCACCTGAAAACTTGCAATAGCTCCCATAAATGCTAGGGACCAGCAGCCCTGATTTAGTCTTGAACCTGAATGCAGAACTCCATGCCTATGTAGGGATTATCATGCAGCAGAAACATTAACTATTTTTTTTTCCTGTCAGCACTTCAGTGTAGCAGCACAGCTCCACAAATGTTCTTGTAGGTTTAGGATAGAGAACGGGAGAATCATCTCATAAGTACAGAGATTTCAGAAACTTTCTGGAGGAGCAAAAAAAGACTGCAATGACAATCTGTAGACAGGGTTACAGAAAAAGGGAGCCACACAAACTCTGACCTTACTTTTCTCTTTTCATTCTTGCATTACATATTGATGGTGAAAGAGAGGCCTCTGAGAACTGAGAAGGGAAATTGGCCAAGAACAGTTCACAGATTTAATAGCCTACAGAAACTATTTCCATGAAAATCTAATGGGTTGATGAAGTGCCACCCTAGAGGGAAGTATCTGCCTCCTGAAGAATTTCCTGGTCTATTTCTGCAGAATGTTTCTGTGGAGCATGCTTTCACAGCAGTTGAGACCCTAGTTTGACTGCTTACTTTCATGTCCAGCTTTTTATAAAAGCGCACCAGAGTAAGCCCTGATCTTAGACCATGACATATGAAGAGGTTTTAGGTCTTAATCTCCTTTGAAAAACTGACCATGTGCACTTAAACCTTTCAACACATACACAGTGAACACACACCTCAACAGACTAACAGCTTGCTCAAATATCACACCTACTGACTGCTTGTCACTCCTTATTTTAAGAATATTTAGGGGTTTGCATCTCTCACCTCCATTAAGTTACACCACTCACACACAGTCAGGGTTTATTCCCAGAAGTGATTTCATTGAGGAAGTCTGAGTAGCTGATCAACATATAAAGGAAGGCATTAACAACCTGAAGAGGAGCCATTCCAAGCGATCAATTTCATCTTCCTCCCCATACTTTTGCTCACACAGTTAATGAGGTTTCATAAAAAATTATAAGACAAGTCCATAGTGTTTGGTTATTATCAGATTACCATACCCCAAGAGCATTTCAGAGGCAAGGCACTCTGGTCAGCTGCATAATTTGAATGGCACATCCACGTGCTAATAAGACAAGATATGAATTTGAAGGTCTCCATTTATTTCAGTAGAACTAAACAGCCATTTACAAAGCACACACAAAGCCTGACTCAGACTACAATATCAAACATTTCCTGCTTTCCAGTTACAAGATGTTTGACTTCTTAAGGCAACTGCAGTCTCATCAGAAATGTTGCCATGCTCCTGAAGTAAATTACAAAAAAAAAAAAAAAAAAAAAGAGAAAGAAAAAGGAAAATCAGACCTTGTCAAACTTAGTGCATGCCATATTCAAACACTGGAGATGCAAGATATGGGCGTGCTACTCCGCTGAGCATCTAAAAAAAAGGCTCACAGGCCTGCCCTAGCAAAATTCAGCCAGAACTCAATACAAAGGCTTGGCTTTTTTAGCTGTGTATGGGAAAAAAAAATCTAGGCAGTAGTAAATTACGTGTTCTAATGTTTGTTTCTGAGTAAAACTAGCTGAATTTCTAGTTAAAAGTTTAAAAAACATAATGCTGCATGAGCATAATTGTCACTTCAGGTTAAACTAAATATTGGGGTTGGTGTTTTATTTTTCTTTGTAGATTTTCATTTGCTGAACCAATCTTTTTCTTATTCTTCCAGTTCATGTAGTCAATAAAATCAACTGCCTGCATTGCTCTCTCTACACAATTCTCCATAAAGTTGCTAATGTAAATTGTGCCTCTTGACTAGTCATGAGAACCTCAGGCAGGGTAATTGTGCACAATTCTGAATGAATGAAAGTAGGAGAAAGGGGAATACTCTCCAAACACTGCTGGGCAGTAAATAAAGGTGAATCAGTGGTACCTTCTCTGACAAAATGCCTTCAAAACAAATCGTCCTGCAACACCTGATTAAATATTCCTGTTGCTTTCACTGACTGTGGTCTTCTGAGTTGCGCTGCTTCTTTACACAGCTTTCTACTAGCATTCATTGCCATAAGTGTGAGCACAATGAGCTCAAAGAACCAAACTCTTGAAAAGTTTCACTTTTACCTACCAGGCAATCAGATGCTACAGTCATACACACAACTGCAGCTCCACACTTCAAACTTCTCATTTTTCTCTCATAAATGTAAGACTGGAAGACCTAACTCAGAAACTCAGAACTAATTTCAGGACAATTGGTTTTAGGAGAAATGCAGTTTCAGTTAGCCCTGTGAAAATGTAGTCACATAGGAAACATAGCTCCCAGGAGGAAGCGGTGTAAGATCATTATAGTCTTTAGACATGCGTACAGGACGCCTTATAATTTTGAGATATTTAAGGAATATCTCTGTTTGCATCATAATTCAGAATGTTTCTTCAACTGCTATTATCATTTGGCTCTGATGCAGCAGCTATCTGTGGTTTTCAACATTTTTCTGTTTATATTCCCCAATATTTTTCTCTTGAATGAATGGATCACTAGATAGCAAAATTAAATTTTCTACCAGTGAATTGCATTCCTATTGTTAATTACCTTTCACAGGTCCCTTAGGAGTAGTCCAAAGATGCCTGGGGATCTGTAAGATCACATCTAAAAACTGTTATGATTCATGTAACAATTATTATTTATCTTCCCACAGAAATGCTACTTAAGACTTTGCAGGACAAATTAAAACACCCATTTAGCAGGGAGTTATTATTATCTTAAAACTGAGGGTAACTCAATCCATTTAGTAACTGAATGGCCCACTGGAAGTTGACAGCTTTCTACAATGACTAACAGATGTGCTTAAGGCAGCTGCTCAAGAAATTAAAGAAGGGAAATACATGACCATATAACCAATGGTTGGCTAAACAGGTTTGCCATCCTAAGTTGCATATCCCATTTATGCTGAAAGAAGTCTTCTTGTGATAGGTGTTGGTTCACAAAATAGTATTTTATTGCAGTGGTTGGAGCTTAAGTGCATCAGTTCATGTTAGTTTTTCAAAAGGGCAAGACTGAGATATTCAAAGGTATTAAAGGTATTCATGTGAAGGCTCACAAAACACTTTGTGGCAGTTTAGTGCCTTTGAGAGCTTGGATCCTGTACGCATCTTTTTAGGTCACTCTAAATGTGCAAAGAACTGCGTAGGTTATGATCAACACAGATTCCTACAGACATTTCTAAGGCATCATGTTAAACAAACCAGTTTATTTTGCATCACAAGGCTCAAAATTAATCAAGAATATTGATGGCTAGGCATCAATCTCTGAAAAAACTGTCTGCTTGACTTCTTGTGGCACATGCTTTATGATAACACTGCTAGGAACTCTGCTTTCATCCAGAAGGAGCACAGAGCAAGATCAAGGGTATGAAAGGTTATAGTCTTATCAGTGGCCCATGTCTCAAAACTATTCATGCTTAAGGTCTTAAGTTTCAGTTGTTTGGATTTTTTACACTTGCTTTGAGAATATTAGGTTTGGGTTTTTTTTAAAAAGGGAGCAATGTGCTCTCTTTTTATAAGTGCTTTCTCTCTCTAATTCCCTCAGATGCCAAGCCCCAGTACATAGCAGGAAATGGATGCTGAGCAGTATAAAAAAAAAGACTCTGGAAAGAAGGAGATAGGGGTGCATGCATGATAAGAAGGTTTGAGATGTGGTTATCTATAAGTCTGCTTTGCTTACATATGGTTTTTGCTAGATATTTAATTGCAAATATCTTAATTTTTTTTTAAGTGAGAATGAGAAGCTGCACTCATTTATATTGCAGCAAGGCAATCCCTGCCCGGTGTTTTTCAGCTCAGTAAGTATTTTCTTGTGGAACTAACATATGTGCTTTGGAGTGCTAATGTGCTTTCTCAATTGTTTTTCTTCTTGCTAGCTGTATTGACAGTAAGGTATGTGCAGCACTGTTGTACCTCAAAGGTCATTATTCAAAACATTTTTACACAGCCCCTACCTTCAAATATAGAGTTATCTCAAACAATATATGTCGATGCAGCTTCTATGCCAGCTATTGCACCACAAATAATAGACAATTAAAAAGTTTTAAAATTAATAAATAGTGGATGAAATCTTCAGCTGCAGTTAATTTTTGTCTATATCCACCCAAGTATTTGCAATGAAAACAAGCACCAGAATAAGGTTACGTAAGCTAGCAGCACTTCTCACAAACGAAACCCTTGGCTTTCTGAATGATAGACAGAAAAAATGGAACCAAAAATGTAGACTACTAACATCAATATTTATATAACTATTGCATTATTGAGAGATAGATGGGTAATTGTTGTAAGTTTTTATCCTAGATTTTTTGCATTCCTATGAATTTGGGCTGGGAAAAGCTTAAAGGATTAGAAAGATGGTTATGGAGAGGCAATAAGTTCATCTGTATTGAGATGGCTAACAAGGTGTTGTTTCCCTATAGCGAAGTTGACACTTTCAGTGACCAAAGAAACTGCAGTACATTAACCTAAAAAGGAGCTGTGAAAACTTGATCCTTCTTTACATCCAGCTACAATCCAAAGACGAATACTTAAAACCCAGATTCTGCCTAAATATTTAGCATAGTAAGAACATTCACTCATAGGTATGGACTAAAAGGCAGATAAAATTGCCACCACTGCACCTGTGAAGACATGCTTGCATAACTAGAGTCAGATTGCTGCCCCAAACAAAGCCTGTAGTTTAGTTACACAGACACTGCAGGCGAGTGTAAAATGGCATCTTCGTCCTAATGATGAAGTAGGAAGGCATGATAGCCTGGCAGAGGAAGGAGAGAGCTAAAAGCAGATGTCCTGCTGCATAGCTTCAAAAATAAATATGAAAGGAACAACATCAAGAAAATAGTGGCTCTGAGCAGGGAGCCTGGAGTGCCTTCTTGTAAGTCTAAAATTCTGGGATTCACTAATGCACAAAAAACCTTCTGACAGTAAGCCTTGAGCAGGCATTCTCCATGTAGGCAAGACTGGGAGTTACTGGGGAACCCTATGAATCAGATTCCAGGGCTCACAGAGTGAAAAAACTTACTTGGCACGGAGCACTTAATAGAAACATAGACTCAACTAGGCTGGAAAAAACCTTTAAGATCATAAAGTCCAACCTTTACTCCAGGACTGTCAAGTCCACCACTAAACCATGTCACCGAGGGCCTCCTCTACAAAGTTTTTGAACACTTCCAGGGACAGTGAGTACACCACTTCTCTGGGAAGTGTGTTCATGAGACTCTTTGGAAGGCTGAAAGTGGAGGACACATGCAGACACAAGAATACTTGTTTCACTTTCATTTCCCATCCCTGCCTTGCTCTTTTCTGCATTTCTCAAGCTTGTGGTATTCTGGGGACAGCTGAGCAGTCGGCAGAGAGTTTGTGGGTCAGGGTTAAAGAGAGAACAGCAATGGGAAACATTATTGTGGGGATCTGTTACAGACTGCCTGATCAAGAGGACTCAGTGGATGAAGCGCTCTATAGACAGAGAGGAATAGCCTCACCTGTTGGAGGGATGGTACGGCCCGGCACAAGCAATCCAGGAAGTTCCTCGATTGTGTGGAAAAGAACTTCCTTCTGCAAGGAAAAGAGGAGCCAACAAGGAGAGGTGCCATGCTTGACCTCATGCTCAGCAACAGGGAAGGGATGGCTGGAAATGTGACACTCCAGGGCAGCCTTGGTTGCAGTGATCATGAGATGGTTGAATTCGAGATCCTCAGAACAGTGAAAAGAGCGTGCAGCAAGCTCACTGCCCTGGACTTCAAGAGAGCAGACTTTGGCCTCTTCAGGAACCTGCTCAGTAAGATTTCATGGGATATAGCCCTAGGGGGCAGGGAGGCCCAGGACTGTTGGTTGATATTCAAGGATCTCCTGCTGCAAGCTCAGGAGCGATACATCCCAACTACAAGGAAGTGGTGCAGGAGTGCCAGGAGACCTCCTTGGATGGATAAGGAGCTGCTGAGGAAAATTTGAAAGAAAAAAGAGGTTTATAAAAGGGGGAAGCAAGGACAGGCAGCCTGGGAAGAATACAGAGATGTTGTCCAGGAAGCTAGGGACCAGGTTAGGAAAGCTAAGGCCCACTTAGAATTAAACTTGGCTAGGGATGTTAAGGATAACAGGAAGGGATTCTATAGATACATTGCAAATACAAGACAGGCTAGGGACAACGTGGGCCCTCTCCAGAAGCTACTGGGAGAACTGGCTAGCCTGGATTTGGAGAAAGCTGAGGTTCTTAATGACTTCTTTGCTTCAGCCTCCACCGACAAATGCTCTGACCACACCACCCAAGTCTTGGAAGGCAGAAGCAGGGACAGTAAGAATGAAGACCTGTATGACAGGATCTGGTTCGAGACCACCTGAGGAACCTGAACATACACAAGACCATGGGACCTGATGAAATCCATGCGCGGGTCCTGAAGGAGCTGGCAAATGAAGTTGCTAAGCCACTGTCCATCATATTTGAAAAATCATGGCAGTCAGGTGAAGTTCCCGATGATTGGAAAAAGGGAAATATAACCCCCATTTTCAAGGAGGGGAAAATGGGTGATTCAGGGGACTACAGACCAGTCAGCCTTAGGTCTGTGCCTGGAAAAATCTTGGAGCAGATTCTCCATGCTGAGGCACATGAAAAACAACAAGGTGGTTGGTGACAGCCAGCATGACTTCACTAAGGGGAAATCCTGCCTGACCAATCTGGTGGCCTTCTATGATGGGGCTATGGAACTGATGGACAGGGGGAGAGCAGTTGATGTCACCTACCTGGACTTGTGCAAAACGTCTGACACTGTCCCGCGCAACAACATCCTTGTCTCTAAGTTGGAGAGGCACCAATTTGATAGGTGGACCACTCGGTGAATAAAGAACTGGCTGGATGGCTGCACACCAAGAGTTGTGCTCAATGGCTCAATGTCCAGCTGGAGACCAGTAATGAGTGGTGTCCCTCAGGGATCGGTGTTGGGACTGGTCTTGTTTAACATCTCTTTGTCACTGACATGGACAGTGGGATTGAGTGTGACCTCAGCAAGTTTGCCGATGACACCAAGCTGTGTGGTTGGATTGATATGTTAGAGGGAAGGAATGCCATCCAGAGAGATCTTGACATGCTTGTGAGGTGGGCTGATGCCAACCTGATGAAGTTTAACTACGTCGAGTGCAAGGTCCTAAAGCTGGGTCAGAGCAATCCCAGGCACAGCTCCAGGTAGGGCAGGGAAGAGATTGAGAGCAGCCCTGCGGAGAAGGACTTGGGGGTGTTGGTCGATGACAAAATGAACGTGAGCCGGCAGTGTGTGCTCACAGCCCAGAAGGCCAACCGTATCCCGGGCTGCATCAAAAGGAATATGACCAGCAGGTCGAAGGAGGTGATCCTGCCCCTCTACTCTGCTCTCGTGAGACCTTACTTGGAGTACTGTGTGCAGTTCTGGTGTCCTCAACATAAAAATGACATGGAACTGTTGGAACAAGTCCAGAGGAGGCCACGAGGATGATCAGGGGACTGGAGCACCTCCTGTATGAAGCTAGGCTGAGCAAGTTGGGGGTGTTGAGCCTGGAGAAGAGAAGGCTGTGTGGAGACCTCATAGCAGCCTTCCAGTATCTGAAGGGAGCCTATAGGGATGCTGGGCATGGACTCTTGATTAGGGACTGTATTGAGAGGACAAGGGGTAATGGGTTCAAACTTAAACAGGGGAAGTTTAGATTGGCTATGAGGAAGAAATTCTTTACTGTGAGGGTGGTGAGACACTGGAATGGGTTGCCCAGGGAAGCTGTGAATGCTCCATCTCTGGCAGTGTTCAAGGCTGGGCTGGACGTAGCCTTGGGTGGCATGGTTTAGTGGGAGGTGTCCCTGCCCATGGCAGGGGAGTTGGAATTAGATGACCTTACGGTCCTTTCCTCCCCTAATTATTCTATGATTCTATGATTTGTGACAGAAGCAGAATACTATTGGGTTATGTGAATTGCTGTGTTCACTTTCTTTGAGTTTCTTTCCACAATCACTTGCGAAAAGTCAATGCAATGGAGATGTTCTGTTTCTCCTGTTTGCTGGGGAGCACCATCAAGTCTTCAATTCATCAAGTCTGAGTCAGAGAATACCTGCCCAGGGTAGCTGAAATGTTGCTACCTGGTTATACTGTATGACCGGCAGTACTTATCACTCTCATCTGAATGTACTTGAAAGAAGACTTGCTGGTAAGTCAGAGGTGGCTTTCCACACCTTACTAATCAATTGATGAGGAGTAACACACATGGTGCTCACAAGGAAAAGGAAAGAAAATGGTCTCAGAAAATAAAAAGGAACATTCTAATCTATGAATAAAAAAAAAAAACCCAAACATTTTATCAGAAACCTTTCTAATACCAAATAGCGTTGGGTAGAACTGCAGATTTAAAATATGCAGACCTGAAAATCCATACCATCTCTAGCTTTGATGTGATTTTCTTTTCTGCAGTAGTCAAGCATGTATTTGGGACAGCAGCAGTTTCTCTAATTTATGAAGCCTAAGGTTTGGTCCACTGGCTTCAGGAGGAATTGATGGTGGCTGAGCAATGTTCATCAACCTGTAAAACTGAGCTTTCAGAGAAGGGCTGAAATATACACCAGTGAAGCTGATTTTTCTCCCTGCCAAGTATACTCTATCTGTAATCTTTGCAAGCCTGAGGCTGTTCTCATCCTGGTTACAGGAGCGTTTTCCAACTGGATGGAGTTCTGAAGTCAGGTTCACAGGAACAGGAGCGAAGGTTGGTCACTGAGCCACAAATGTGGCTTCTAGGAATCAAATCCCACAGCTTGAGGCTGAGGTTCAAAGTGTAGCTTTTTTTCATGGATAATTAGCTTTAAGACCTTTCACTGGATCAAAGTGCAGGATGTTTCCCAGTTCTAACTCATCCTCTGTTCCTAACTTCTCAACACACTGAAAACAGAAATCTGTTTAATCTAAAGTTCCCTATAAAGAAATGAGTAAACTGCTGTGAGAGAGGCATCAAGAATAACAATGTGTATCTAACAACAGAATCAAGTGCTTTGATGACTTTAACTTGAATCTGCATGTTGATTGTGCATAGCTTGATCACAATCAGCCATCTGTGGTCATTTTTGAGCATGGCTTTCTTAAGTAACAAAACACATCACATGCAAGCCAGAAAAGCCCAAACAGTCTGCAGTTAGCTGTTGGAATTAAATGGTCAGTTTATGAAACGAACATAATTTTTTGGAAGGTACAGTATTTTCTTTCCTCAAATACGTTTATTCAACAAAAATGTTCCCAACTTTGAGTTAACTAACAAAAAAAGTAAGGTACAAAATGAGTATTTATACACTTAAACTGAAAACTAAAGGATTTTTAGCATGCTGAACAGAAGAATATAGGTCCTTTTTATAAACAATCCCTACTGGAAAAGCAACAGCTCTGGCACAACTCACAGGAGGAAGGGGGAGAGGTAGGACACTTTTTTTTTTTTGGTGGAGAAACGTAGTCTTGCTTTGAAGAATGCATGTCAGAGAGATCATCCTTTGAACTTGCTCTAACGGAGCCATTTAAAATATTTCTTTCCAACCAAAGACTTGTGGTGGAATACGTTAAAGTGCTCAGAATGGTGAAACAAGTAAGAGGGATTTTAACACTGATCTTACCTACACAGTCAGAAGGAAAATTGGGGACTGGGGCTGTTCAGCCTGGAGAAGTGAAGGCTGAGTGGAGACCTCATAGCAGCCTTCAAGGATCTGAAGGGGGCCTGCAGAGATGCTGGGGGGGGACTCTTCATTAGGGACTGTAGCGACAGGACAATTGGTAATGGGTTTAAATTTAAACAGGAGAAGTTCAGATTAAATATAAGGAAGAAGTTCTTTAATGTGAGGTTGATGAGGCACTGGAACAGGTTGCCCAAAGAAGTAGTGAATGCTCCATCCCTGGCAGTGTTCAAGGCCAGGCTGGACGGGACCTTGAGCAACCTGGTTTAGTGTGAGGTGTCCCTGTCCATGGCAGGGGGCTTAGAACTAGATGATCTTAAGGTCCTTTCCAACTATATCTATTTTATGGTTCTATGTTAGCTACTAGGGTGGACTCCAAAGCAACTATACCAGTTGAACTAAATTACCCTGAATGGCAGTATCTTAGTAATGCTTTATACTTTATTCCACTAGTTAAAATTTCTGTAAAAAAAGAAACCCAGTGTTACTTTAAAGTTTACAGATGAAATTAGCAAAACCAGATGAGACTAGCAGACTACCACGACTCATAATAAAACCCCAGTAAATCTGTCTGTGAGAGGTTCTACAATGAAAATCAAAACCACAGAAGACTCTAATTACATTGGGGTTTGAATAAGAAAATTGAAACCTGATTCTCTACACAGAATTATACAAGTGTATTTTCATGCAATATCATTGCAGAGAAATAAAGCACACAGTGCTTGCGCCTTTATGTGCATTTCTCAAGCTTGAATTTTATGAAAACTGTGAATATCTAGGCAGATAGCAGATTGAAAAAATCTCAGTTGTAATTGAGCAATTACAAAATACTGGCTTGGATTATTCTTCTTCATAATAAACTTCACAAGAACACGCTCAGGAGGTGGAGTTTTCTTTAGGCATCTATATGAAGCACTCTTATTCATTAAATCCCCAATTTATATGAATTTGACTACCCAACCTACTCTCCAACAGCAGAAAATATACTTCAAGCATTAGAGGAAGTTTCTAGGAGCCCACGCAGGATGGTAGCCCTCCTTGAAAGAAAACATAATGAAAATATATTGAGGTGACTCCTTCACTCATCCATACCCAACTGTATCCTTACACCAAAAAAAGAGGGACACTGCAGATAACACTGATTATACAACAAATATTTGAGACCAAGGTGTCTTCCTATCTGCTCTCACAACCCCAGCGTAGGTATAATTTGCATCAGCAGCTGTAAATAACAATATGCAACCAGATTTTTTGAGTGATCTCTTGGTTTCTGCATAGGAAAGAATTTGAGCATAAAACCTGACTCCTGTTCCCTCTTCTGGCCTTGTACCACTGTTTTGGACTTCAGAAGGGCAGAAAAGAAATTTCCTGTATATATGGTCTGTGCTGATGAGGCAAGCAGGACAAATGAAAATGGAACATATCTCTGCTGAAGGTGGAATATTATTCTATACTTAGTTCAATTTCAGTAATATATCAAGAGTGATATAAGGCCACATTATCATCTGTGGCCTTAAAAAAAGATAAATACGTTAATAGTCACACCAACCATAGAGTTAACAACATACCTAATTACTTGGATTAGGTAAAGCCTAGAAATGTAAAAGAAAGAAATTAAAGTCAGCTATATGCCAGGCAGGATGCTCTATAAATGCATGAGATCCCTCAGTATCAGACTGCTTCATACTTTCTGACTTCCTATAAAGATATTAGATTGGATATAAGGAAGAAATCCTTTACTGTAAGGGTGGTGAGGCACTGGAATGGGTTGCCCGGGGAAGCTGTGAATGATCCATCTCTGGCGGTGTTCAAGGCAGGGTTGGACGTAGCCTTGGGTGGCATGGTTTAGTGGGAGGTGTCCGTGCCCATGGCAGGGGGGTTGGAATTAGATGACCTTACGGTCCTTTCCAACCCTAAGTATTCTATGATTCTATGATTCTATATCAATAAGGGAGATTCAAAAGAACAACAGATATTCAGAAGTACACCTTCATATCAGGCTACTTCATTTCTCTGATTTCTGATATCTGATTTTGCTTTTATTTCACCAGCATATCTGAAGAGCCTTTTTGCTCTTCTGCAATACCATAGTATGAACTGATAATTTAGCAAGTAAATTAGGAAAAGAGAGTTGTATGTGCCATCATACCAGCCTTTAAGACATCTGTCTTCTCTCTCAAATATTCATATTGATTGATCACATTCCACTTTCTCCAAGGCACAAATATTTTTGGGATAATTCCTTTCCTTTTTCTTTAAATCAGATTCCACTTTGCATTATTTTCAGCCTCCTTAAAATGCCTTGTACCAGAATTATTTGTTAACTTAAATGAGTGCTAATCAGAACAGGACAAGGCTTTCTATTTTCTCCTTCACCACCAGGTTTCTCCAGAAAGCTGCAATAATTTATAGGTCTGTGACAATAAACTCCTGCTGTATGTTAAAAACCAGGTATTTATTTATTGAAAATGATCCTTTCACAGGAAATATTTGATGAATTGGTAAATTCAAGTCAACAAGCAAGCAAAAGCTGCTTTTACTTGTACACTTCTGATTAATTCTGCCCATAACCACAGATATTTATTTTGACCCAAATGCTGTTAGACTGGATGAGATACAACCACTCTAGTAAGAAGGGCTTGGTTTAAAGTGCTCATGCGTGCATGCTCAAGTGTGTATGCTCCCCCACTAGAGGAGGTACTCTTGATCACCATCTAACAGCAACTGCTTTCACCACTAGCTTAACAAATTTCCTCTAGAAAATGTGTGATTGTTAATAGACTACCAAAACTCCCTTTATGCCATTACTCCTGATTTTCACTGCTTTTGTAAACAAGCATTAATTGAAAACCTATCTGGAATGAAGGGACACAGCACTAGGGAACTGCAATTGCTGGCTTATTCACTGTGGCCAGAGTGGCTCAAGGCCTGTTAGCAGACTTTTGTAGGAAGGTTTTTTGAACCATGGACCAATACACTTGCAGGCCCTAAATCTAGCACATAACAGTGGCATTTCCAAGCAGGCAGCCCATTCAGGAAAGACCAGTTCAGTGCTGCCTGTATAAAATTTGCTGAAACGTCATCTGAGGGCTCAGCAGAAGTGAAAGCGTTAAACAGAAATCTTGTATAAATCACATTTTGCAGGAATCACTCTGTTACAACAGATTGTGCATCACTATTTTTTCCCCACTCTTTCTGATACAAGCACCCTAGGCAAACTTTCTAATTAGAGCAGCAGATGTATGCAATGCCATGTCTCTGTGAAGTTATTATGCTCAAACCAAATTTTGTCACTAGCAGCCAATAATCCGTTTGTCTACGAAGGGCTTGAAGTGGCCGTATCAATTATTTAAAACGTACTAAGAAGACAAATCCATTTAAAATCTTCTGGGAAGCCCAGTTATAAACCAGTGCATGTTCAGATTTCATTCACAATATTGTCTTTTTAAAAATACAATATTACTAATTAAGGCTTAGTGCATTAGGCCATTAGAACTTGAGTGATTCATGACAGCATAACGATCTTGCTTACCATTTGTGCTTTAATTTATGGGGTACTAAGAAAAAACAAAGAAAAAAAAAAAACAAACCCTAAGCAATTTGCAAAATTGAAACTCATCCAAAAATTGCTTGCAGTAATTTCTCCTGAAAAGTGATTTCACTGTGTCTAAGTGCTATGCTGGTAAGAAAATGCTTCCTATCAATAATTAAAGTATAATGAAAGTTTCATGTGTCAGAAGACATTTTCAAAATAGGGCTACAAAGAAGAATGTTGCTTTTCTTCCAGACCTTCCACATCTTAAAGCTCACAAAACCACCCTTTCAAAGAAGCATTTTAAATAAACTATTTAGAGAAATACATGACTATTCAAAGCATACCAGAAGTTGTAACAACAGTGAAAATTAATGCAATTCTAACAAAAGTTGCAGCAGAAAATAAATGTCTACACAGTGCCAAGCATCCCTAACTGCCAAGGGTAGCTGTGAAAGATGTGGACAGTTACCATATGTCAGGGTTATGAACAAAAGCATTACAAAGGGCACTAAAGAAGCCTGTTTTTCTACAAACTTGGGTTAATTTCAAGAGTCCTAGCTGTCTACAAAGGTCCAGCCATTGACTGACTCCTGTGGTTGAAGGATGTCAAAGGTCTGCCTTGGGCTCACACCACAGACAATCTGTGGTCTCCTCCTTAGGGTCACTGTCCTCCTCATCTGTCCAGATGAGGAAGAAACTTCTAGGGATTGGACTGTATTTTGAGCTTTTTGGCCTCATGGTAGACGTGGCTTATGTCAGCAAATGGACACAAGAGTTACTGGAGCAAGAGGAAGAAGGCAAGAAGCAGACTGCCCTCAGCTTTTCAGAAAAAAAAACAGTCTAAGAATAACAGTAATTTTGCACACTGATTTAAAATATCTACATCTAATACTGACAAAGGCAGAAGGTTAGCAGGATTTTCAGAGAGGTCCTTGTCATAAAATCCTTTTTAATATTGACAGAAGTTAGAGAATGGAATGTGTTATAGGGGGATCTCCTAACAGGCCTAAGTTTTCAGACAGCTGATCCCCCAGCTTCCTCACTCTAGTTGTTACTGAACTCCATTCTCTTCAGTGAAAGCACTTATGCTAGCAGGTGGAGGACCATCCAAGCTCAGGATGGCCAGGTCTGCTGTATCCCTCAGGAGGAATACAGTCCTTCCAGTGCCAAGGAGGCACCTTCACCACAACTTTGCTGCTCAGGAAGTTTGCAACCTAGCCTGCAAGTGAGATCTGGTATGTTGGATAAAAATACTAAGCAGGCTAAACAGCAGAAAGCTAGCCCTCAGAACATGTAGGTACTGTGGGCAAACTGCAGCCAGGACAGTTCAAGGAAGCCTGCCACATTGCTGAATCACTAACTGGAAACACTATTGCAATGAGAACTCTGCATGGTTCCAAAGGGATGCTGGGCTCAGCACGAGTCCACCTAGTCTGTGACTGAGGAGGTGCCTGCTTCAAAAATAACTGAAGTCATTGTAGCCTGAAGTAACTAAACCTCTAACTAAACCTTGTTTATACTTTCCATTTTAAATTGCTTAATATTGCAAAGCTACTCTCCTAAGTGCCATTTAGGTTAACATCTAGATTGATGGGGTCATTCATATAAAAAAAATGTTTCTCATTGTGGTGAGAAACATTAAATTTGAACTAAACTCCCTTAGTCTTCCTAGTTCTGGCTATCTAATGGACAGAATCAGACTAGATTCTCCTGCATTCAAAGTCCATAACTCAGGAGGGAATCAGCATTCCTTTCAAATTTTTTTCCCCTCAGCATCCTATTACAGGAACAGGAGTTAGCCTTGCTGCATGGCAAACCCACTCTCTTCTAACACTGAACAAGGACTCCTTGATCTCCTGATCTTCCGACAGAGCCACTACCTGTCATCCCCCTGACTTCAGCTACTTAGATAAACTTGGAGTCTCTGATCTCTTCTCCACCTCTTCCCATGCGTATGATCAATCTGTAACTACAGTTACTGTTTAAAAAGTGTACAAAGTAGAGCTTCACCTTGTGATCAGCTTAGGTCATCACATTTCAAAAGGTAGGTAACTTCTGTTCAGTAAACTGAAAACTCTCCTTAACAGGATCTCTGTTTAGCAGGCTGTGGCACACAAGTACTCTTGGTAACAGAGTTGCAGCAATTAGATCTGGAGCCATCTGAAGATGTCACTTTGCTTTCAATACTCAAATACTTTTATCAGTCTTTACCATGTAGGAGCTTGGCATGCCATTGTAAGGCCATAGCTGGCATTTCCAAGTTCTTGCATTCACCCAATTTTATCATGACTTGATCCCTAAAAGTCAAAGTGAATAAACCTTGGGCCACATCCTCCCTCCCTTCCCCCTGAAAAAGCTGGAAATCTCTTATTTTGCTTTTCTTAGCTTCATCTCCATTATCCCATTACATTTCCTTCTGGCTTTTTCTCTTTATATTTTTCCTCCTGATTTATTGAACACCTAAAATTTCTAAAGGAGGTAAGAATTTGCTTAAAGTTAATATAACCTTGTTGACAAAAGGGTGGACTTTCTTGACTTCTTTTTGTCACGAAAAAAGTAGTCCATAAATAACAAGAGAGATGCCACCCACAGTTTGATAACTCTTTTGACAGGGCTTTAGTAGAAACTCCAAATGGATCCTGTGCTGTCCCAGGAAATGCAAAGCTCTTAGATTATCTGTTATGATCTTACTTGTTATGATACCTCTCCCTGATGCGCTGATTCTTACCATAGCAACAGCTTATGGAAAAAAAAAAATTAGAAAACCGAAAAGCATCCACAGCATCCTAGGAAAACATGTCACACTCTGCCATGACATATTACTTTTTTTTTTTGCCAGATAAATAGTTCATTTTTAATAATAAAAACAAACAAACAAAAAAAGAAGTTTGGTTATGGAGTTTTTGTTGTGGAGGTTTTGGGTGTTTTGTTTTGTTTGTTAATAACAGGAACATAAACAACAGTTTTGAGTGCATTGCTGCATTCTTTTCTGTCAGCACAAACATTTTGGTTTTCTGTGAGTTTGTGCAAAGGACTACAGGCTTTTTCCCAGCCCCTTTCCAACCTTGGTGCATGCACACACTAGCAATCTACCCCCCTACACAGATCTCCCCTCCACGCCCAGGTCCGCAGACAACTATGACTCAGAGCTTACTCCTACAAACACTCAGATGAGAAACTACAGCTCTGTTAGGTTAAATAGGACAAATCCAGTGCGTAAAGATATTTGCCCATGTAAGTATATATAAATGTTAATGCTGTGACACACACCCTTTTCCATGAAGGGATTGTCTACACCAGGATTAAGGGTTGCTCATTATGGATAGTCTAACACCTTGCAGATAACATGCATAGTCATTCTGCGGTGAGGCAAATGTCAAGAGGCCCAGGAGAAAGCAGAAAGAACTGTCTCGTGTTGGGCTGATGATATAAGTCACAGAGCCAGCTGCTTCATTCACTATGGAATTTTACTGGTTTAGATATTGCTTATTGTAGTATTACTGTAGCACTGCTGTATTAGATACTACTTATTGTGATATCTTTAAATATCTAATAACAGAACTGTATTTTATTCATCCACATTAATCTTCCAACAGAAGATTAATGACCAGTAATATAGAAAGGTGGCTTTTTTTAAAAATGACAAATGCAATAATTCCACATTAGGTAAACACGAACCTCTATGTATAAAACAGTAATGTATAAAATAGTTGCATATACCTGAACTTGATAAACACTGATAGTCATATCGATGTAGCTATAGAGCATTCACCCTTCCACATGTAATGTTGGTTAAAACATTTCACATATAGGGACAATCACTTCAAAGTTGCAAATTATTTAAAAGCTTAAATGTCATGACTTTACCGCTTGTGGTTTGTTTTTTTTTTTGAGAAAGAACAGAAAAAGTGAACTGAAAAAGAATAGAGTCGAGTTAAGCTGAGTTGAATAGAATCAAGTCAAACAGAATAGAATAGAACACTGTTCCAGTGTTTGACCAGTAAAGAAATGCTTCCTAATGCCCAATCTAAACCTTTTCTGATGAAGCTTTGAGCCATTCCCATGCCTCTTGTCACGGGATACCTATAAGAATTGTGCTGCACTCCCCCCACCCCTTCTCTTCTCAGGAAGCTGTAGAGGACTGCCCCCCTAAGCCTCCTTTTCTCCAAACTAGATAAGCCCAGTCTGCAGCTGCTCCTCGCAGGACATTTCTTCCAGATGTATCATAAGCTTTGCTGCCCTTGCCCTTCTCTGGACACATTCAAGGACTTTTACATCCTTCTTAAATCATGGGTCCCAGAACTGTACACAGTACTCAAAGTGAGGCTGTCCTTCACTTTTCAAAATAAAGCCATTTCAAGTAAACTAAAAACCCGCAGCCAATTGTATTTTCTGTCCCGTTTACAACTATATTTCAAGAAACAAACAAAAAAAAAAAAACAACAGAAAATGAGTCCAGAATCAAAATTTACTGATTTCCATCTTCCCAAATGAAGTACAAGTGGTAAATCCACATGAAATCCAGTGCATTCTTGATTAGGACTATTAGATAGTCTGATTTGAAAATAATTTTGCTTAGCGCATAATGGCTACCTCCTATTTGAAAGGTTAATGCTTAGAATAGTGTATCATCTGTTTAAATGTTAAAGTATCAACTCTCACCAATTGAAATTTAATCCAAATGAGAAACAGGTTCGGTTTTATTTTTTTCAGACTATAGACAAAGGTTCCTAAAAGGTCGTACTTGAACTATTTATAGAAAGAAACCAGAACTAAGCCAAATGAAAATGAGTCTGCAAAAACTCCATGGAACATGACACACTGGAAGACCAAATTCAGCCCCAAAGAGAAATATGGGTAAGGCAACTGACTTATCACTCACTCTCTGAAGGTCAGTACTAAAGACTGATTCAAGATTAGTCGTCACAGGAAAGACGATCATGACCAGAACCCTACCGTGCTTAACGTTACACCATTGTCTATCCTCCACAAGAATTTAGGAGTCCTCATCAGAGCTGAACTCTGTCAGGCAAGAACCTTGCTTTTTCAGCATAACACAGGAAGACAGCAAGCGGGACTGCTCCACACATTGTGGCAGTTAAAGGCCATTGAAGCTCAAGTACAAGATCAGACCAAGAATAAAGTAATATAAGCAAGCCATGAACATATTTAAGGAGAAAAGAAACCAGTTTACTGAAACAGCCTCCAAAAGGTAGTATGGGAACTAAAAAAAAAATCCACAGTCATCAGAAGGAGTTTGATCAGAGCATGAAAAGAATTGTATGATATCTTGGATACAAGAGTAAGGGACTGAACTGGATAACCAGAAGAATCAGTCGTATCTTCTTCTGAGTGTACAATTTTCTATAGGTATGCCTAAGGGGAGAAAAATAAGCATTTAAAAAGTATGCTATGAAATGACACCAGAACCCAAGATCAGAATAAAATATAAGATCATCAGCTAGCACTGGTGATTTAGTAGAATTTTAAAATATTTTATTTAAATAAGTTATCTGAGATTTTAAAAAATGCATCTTTTATTCTAGTCTAAACAGCCTTGCATCATCTGCCAGCACCTTATTTCTCACAGGGCTGGGTAAACTGTTCTATTTCAACCCTTTCCTTCAAAGAGTGAAATCCATAATGTCATTCTGTGTATTTGAACATATTCTAATTTCCCCATTTCATATAAAAAAAAAAATATTAAAAAGATAGTAAATAAGACCTAGGAGCTTTATATTTCATTTATTACAAAACATTTTCTAATCTCTGTTTCATTTTCTCTGAAGGCATTTTATTCTGAATGTCTTTTTATTTCTCTATATTGTTTCTTCTTACTCCAAGAGATACTTGAAGCATACATTACCATTTAAAAGTAATTTTAACATGCTGCACATGCACATTGCAGGTGCAGTTATGAGGCAAAAAGAGGGAGAGTCACAAATACTGGATTACTAAAAAACAGTACAAGTCAGTATGGAATATGCTGGAGCCCATGAAAGAGGATGTGACTCCCAGGTACCTCTGGGACTGCTGAGCACTGGACTTTGTCATTTGGAATGGGCTGTCCAGGGAAGTTGTGAATGCTCCATCGCTGGCACTGTTCAAGGCAGGGTTGGACGTAGCCTTGGGTGGCATGGTTTAGTTGGAGGTGTCCCTGACCATGGCAGGAGGGTTGCAACTAGATGATCTTAAGGTCCTTTCCAACCCTAACTATTCTTCGGTTCTATGACCCAATGAAGTGAAGTAAGCTGCATGTCATAGGCACTGCTTTGCTCAGCAAGGAGCATGAGGGACATGGTGTGGTACTCCTGGAGACTCAACTACCCTCTCTGCGCACTGCCCCAAGGGAAAAGCACCCAACTTGATCAGTATTAAAGACTACACTAGCAGGCCTGCCGATGGATGCTGAATTAAATACACTGGCAACATAAATAGTGGCTTTTGTAACTTTTAATTGTTTGATTTTTGCCTCCTAAGTGTTCTGAGCATATTTTTACGTTTGCAGGCAGCCATCTAAACAGCTCACTCTAAATCCTGTCCCAGATGGTTTCTTCCTTTCTTTGCGTTACCACTCCAAGTTTTCCTAGCCAGCCTCTCTGCTAAATAATTCCTAACTCAGAATCTCACCAGAAATTTCAGACCAAGAACACAGATCCACCATTAATGTAAGAATTTTATGTTGCCCTTTCTTCTGTCTGCCCCCCAGCCTCTGCATTGGCAGTTGTAAATGCTGAAATGAACAGTTAGTCAACTGGATCAAGGATCTGATCAGGATAAATACTTCTTTTTTCATATTGCCAGTTGCAGCACATCATTGGGAGGAAGAAAGAAGTGTGCAGGATTTCGTTTGCAGAAGCAGCTGGACTCTAGATCTAATTAAGCTGATCTTGAAACTAAATTGATATTGTACAGCTCCCTTCCAGCCTGCCTTTTTGCATTCTACCATTAGTTGTGCTGTCTTTCTTACAGTCCAGCTTCTCTCTCTGATACTTGTCTTGGGCTTTTTCTCTTTTGCATTCTGTTAATCTTATTAATTCCATCTCTGCACGATGCCTTTCCCTCTTCCATCCTCCCTCTTAAGAACTCTCCCATTCTTACTTTTTTGCATTTTTGTTTAGGAATGTACTTTGTAACCTTCTGCTAAATCCTTTCCTTGATTTCAGCTACTTTGCTAGCCTTGATTTTGCCTCCCATCACTTACATTTCCAGGCTGCATGTATAGGCGCCACACACAAGCAAAATCTGAGTGAGATTGCAAATTTAGAAGCTGGTTTTAGGATTTTGGCCTTGAAGATCTAGCCTGAGCTTGCCTTTGCAATATGCCCTGGAAAGATCTCAGAGGAGTGAATGATCTGATATTATCCATATGGCACTGCAGATTCAAAAGAATCACAAAATCCTCTCCTTCCCAGATTCTTCTGTATTGCCAGGCAAAGGAATCATGCCAATCACAAATGCTAATACAAGCACCAATTCCCAGTCAAAAAGCATAAGCAGTCTTAAAACTAAACCAGTGGCTAGGAAGAGTCAAATGCCTAATTCTTTTCCACTCTCTAGCCTACATTACCACTGAAAGCTTGCTAAAAAAAGAAGAAAAATTTATTATCCTCTCCCACTCTCATTTTACTATTGCTGCTGCTTAATAATTTGTCTATGTATGTACTACAAAACCCAATGGGGTGGAGGGGGAAGAAGGCAGGGGGAAGGGCTGATGTAATGGCTAACTAGTTAATGTGTGTAACCCCGAGTCATAGAATGGTTTGCATTGGAAGGGACCTTAAAGATCATCCAGTTCCAACCTCCCTGCCACGGGCAGGGACATCTTCCACTAGACCAGGATGCTCAAAGCTCCATCCAAACTGGCCTTGAACACAGCCAGGGCTGGAGCATCCACAACTTCTCTGGTCAACCCGTTCCTGTGTCTCACCAGTACCTTATCTCTGACATGTAAAGAATCACCTATGAAGTAAATATCTGCTTCTAGAATTTAAATGTATTTTTATATGACGTGAAAATCCAAATATAGACAAAATAAATTCTTGCACGTAGATGGACATCCAGAAACGTACAGCTAAAACATTACGTTTGAACTATTATATACAATTAATGTATGCAAAATGTTCCTACATTTAACAACTTCTTTATTTATACCTCAGATTTTAGACGTGATTTTCAATGTATTTCATCCTGCTACAGAATTGAGCAGTGGCATGCTGCAGAAATCAAGTGAAAGTGCCAAGGAATTTTGGTCTAGTGATGCAGACTGTTTGGAACATAAGGCATTTCATACAAGATAAGTTTCTCTGAGATAATAATAATAATGATGATGATTCTTCACACCTTCCCTGTTGTCAGTGTTCAACGAGCCCGTTTCTGAGTCTCTCACTGAGGCAAGTAATACTACTGAAGTTGAGGAACTATTTAACATGAATAGGAATTGCTGAATTTAGCCTTAACTATACTATCTGTTTCTACAAGTAGCATCACACAAACCCCACATTCAGTGCCACTTTAGGAGATGTTTATTGAAGTTACAAGAACTCCCAAGTCACAGATTGTGCCTCTGTAATGGTTAAGAGCAAGATAAGCCTTAACTTTGAATTTCCATATTTTCCTTGTCTAAATCATTCCCCAAAAGGTACGCAAATGAAACAAGACACTTCTCCATTGGTATCACAACAGGAGATGGAACCATTCACAATATTACCTAAATAACACTTGCAAAGTTCTCCTTTTCTACTCCTGTTCCAGCCTCTGCTGAACTATATAAATTTAATTAGGATTGCACACTCTTGGTAAGCCACTGGGATTCTGTTATGTACAGAAACAGCCTTTAAGTCCAAGGAAGCTTAGAAGTACATCATGGACACACGCTGACCTCTCCTCCAGAAAGACAGACTTTCGTATTTCTTTCTGAGGGGTTTTCTAAGCCCACCTGAGGGCCCTATTTACTTCCTTTTTACTTCCGGTCTTTCACCACACTGTCATTCAGTACTGGTGTATCTCTACCCAGATAAGTGGAGCAGCCATCATGACCTAAAGGTATTGTCCCAGATTGCTAAGGCTAGTGTGTAGGTGTTTTATACTAAAATCACCCAAGTGAAATGATAGCAATGGTACGACTGATAAGGAAACCACACATTTATGGCTGGTTTGTTCTTTACCACTTTGATTTACTTAAAATTTTCATATTTTCAGTGCTTTACCTATTAAACTGTCCCTATCACAACCCATGATTTTTCTCACTTTTACCCTTCTGACTCTCTCCCCTATCCCACTGGGGGGGGGGGGGTGAGCAACAGGCTGTGCGGCATAGTTGCCAGCTGGGGTTAAACCATGACAATATGTCATTTATATTAATGTAAGAATGAAAACGACCCGTCATTCAGAGGGCTAAGTTCTCATCATACCTCAGTGGTCTATCCTAAAAGCTCATTATGAAACTAAACATTTTTTTTTAAATGCATCCAAAAGAGACTATCCAAAATTATTAATAAAAATCCATTTGCAACAATTATTAAGCAAACTAAGACAAATTTTAATCAAGCGTAGTCCTGAAATATCCACACCCCTCAAAACTAAGTGAAAGAAAAATTAAGGGGTTTATCTATCAATTACAGAAGATAAGCATTTTGCTTCCTTGTAGCCTGTTAAGTGTCCACTGCATTTAAATATATCTAATGCTTAGATATATTAGACAATAATGCATGGATGCTGCAAGGTAAACAGATCCATAATCAAAATGACTGGATTCATACACCCCGTTAAAAGCATCGCCCGTTAGCAGAAATCAATTGCATGTTATATATTTTGCCCTATAAACAAAGCTTAGATTTCACTACTGATACCACTGCAGAACTGGAAGATGTACCCAGTTACAAGCATGGAGTTACAGCAGTGGATCAAATGGGGTCTCACCCCACTTCAACCAGGAATTAACTGGGCAGCTCCAAGCAGATTTCAGAGGACAGGAGGGGTCATGGGCTCTTACGAATACTGAGTCTTATTCCAAAAAGAGCATTCCCTTTGAATTACTTCTAAAAATGTGTCTCCTCTCCTGAAGTATGAAATCTCATATTCCTGTCAAGCAAATTCTGAATGTTTTACCTACAGCACCACAGCTATTCCTGCATTTCGTTAGAGTTAGTGGAAGATGTTACACTGTCTTGGCCAGAGTTAACAATAATGTTCTTTTCCCCCTTCCTACAAACACTTTCTCCACACAAAGCAGCCTCCAGCCTACAGGCAGGTAGGGTATAATAGCTGGATTCAATCCTAGGGAAAACTGTTGTAAATGAAAATATACCACACCAAAAAAAAAAAAAACAACCAACACGGTAGCTGGAGACTCTCCACAATTATTTTCCATTTGACCTCCTATAAACAGTTGTCATCAGAGAGCTGTGTTAGCATTACCAGACTGTAATTAAGCCTCCCATATCTAATACAAAGGGAAAACCAAGCAGATCACTGAATGCAAACAGCAAGACAGAGGACTTTCAGACTGTTATGGGTGAGGAAGTGACTTGCTTTTTTAGCCCTTAAGCACGCAGCCACTCCAGCACCAGATAGTTAGACATTCTGCTTTCCCAAGAGCAACGCTCTTCCTTTCCCTGCCATGCTCCAGCACTTGTAACCCCTGACACTCATTCGCGTTCACTTAGACTGGGCAGGTAACTGCTTGTAGCTCAGCACCTGGCTCTTCAGTTACACATGGCTCCCAGGAGGAAAATACTAATTTTCTTCTGTGTGTAAGCAAGTGCAGCAGAAAAAAAAAACATTTATTTTATTACAAAAAGTGTATTTCTAGCAGACAAAAGGCAACTAAAAAGCCAGCCTTGCATAAAGTAACCTCATTCACCTAAACATTTTAAAATCACAAATACACACTCAGACTGAAACACACACACAGTGCCATTTAAAAGTAGTAAAGAAAGGGGCATTTACAGAGAAAAATGGATTAATTTGTTTTCAGATGGATTATGCCACTGCTTTTTAATGTATACTGTGATTAAATTCTGCATGGATATAGATAATACTGTCACACCCCATCCTCAAAAATCCCAGGCAACACTGTGATAAGCTTAGTTTCCTTTGTTAAAAATTTAAGAAAATCTGGGATCACTATAGCTTCCTCAATAAGTGCGACCAAATGAAACAGCAATTTTGCCCTGTGACAAAATGATACCGAAACTGACAGGTACTAGTAGTTTAGGACAAGACAAAATATACATGTTCTTCCTTTGTGGAAGCACCACATCCACAAAATAAAAACTCCTTGGAATAAGCATTTCAGACCAATATTGCAGAATAATAAAGTACAATAATACAAGAAAATCATTTCAGTTGGCAAGTAGTAGAGAGATCCCACCTTACTTTTATAGCAAAAAAGCTCCACAGTGACTTCTGAACTCTCTCTCCATTACTTTGTTTATAGAAGTTCACAGCTTTATCACGCTTGTTTCAAGAGCAAAAAAAAAAGCTTCAGAGGTGAATAAATCCAAGGTTTGAGGTTTTATCCAAGCCTCGAAACATAAATTAAAGGGACGCTTAATCTAGGCTAGTACATTACAGAATAACCTAAGTGTTGGTGGGCTGCCATTCATGTAAGTGGGAACAATCAACAGATCAAACTCAGCATTAACCTTGCTTCAGCATTTTCATATCCATCTGAAAGCACTCTGGCCTTTCAGTTGTTATGATAAGAAAGCACATAACTTGCTCTTATTTTTTTTTACTTTTCTGTACAAACATTCCATCTGGTTTTTTCCTTCAGCAATGTCAACAGCTAATCAACCAGTGTAAGGAACTTAGTGCATAGCTTTTTGAAGTGAACACTGCTTTTCGTAAACAGCTAAAGGATACCAAGAGAATTCTCTTTAAAAGCCCAGGAGAAAAACAATGCTAGAAGTTTTCCATTTCCTGACACATTTCAGTGTTGCTGTGGTAAAAGAAAACATTAACTTGTAAATATACTAAATGCATCCAATGTAAAATCTAAACAAAATGAGGCATCGTAGATCTGTTGTCAATTGTGTCCTTTGGAAATATCCTAAATCCTGGCATGCTGAGGTAAAAAAACCTGATGAGCGCTGAACAAGAGTAGCTCCTAGTGACTTCAGTAGTTGTTGTGGGTATTTCAGCCTTCTCTGGATTAAAATGAGGTGGCATGATTTTTATCAACAGAACAAGAGCTCTCCTGCACCACAAGTGAATTTAACAGCAAACTCTATCAAATCAGAAAAATTGGATCACATCGTAGTGCTTACCAAGAAAATATGTTTAGCCAGTAGCCAGGGTTCAGCAGAACAGCAGCTGACAAGCTAACGTGCATCACCTTTTTTATTTATTTAAACTGCTAACGCACTGTGCTGGTTCTCCATCTCTTTTTCTCAACCCTGCATAGCTTCAGGGATGATGTACAAAGCACATCAGGTGTTTCTCCCCTTGCTGCTGCTATCAAGCATTAGGAATGGCACAACTCACTCGAAGCACGCTTCCTGCTTTCACCACATCACCCAGCCACAGCAGAAACATAGAAAAATCCCAAGGCAAACTTGTGTAAAATATTTTAATTTAGGCTAACAAGAAATGATGGAATGACTCGATAGCACAAGACTACTTCCATGACAGCTCTTTTTTTGCTGAACGTCATCTATGCAGCATGTGGAAAGATAGGTTACTTCAGAATTGGCATTAACTAGACAGTCAACATCCATGTTTCCGTATCCATACAGCACAAAGGCCTCCAAACGCAGATGACAGAAACCTTTTTAGTGCAATTGTAAACTTTTAGATGCAAAAATGATCCAACCTGCTAGAAAACTATGTATAGAAAGTGTTCTTCCAGGTACTTTGGACCCGCTAGATTTCATGAACAAATTCAAGTTTCACAGAGGAGTACCGTAATTGAGCTCTGAATATTTGAAATTGTGTATCATTGTGAAGCCAGTTTTCCTTCCAAGTTCTTAAGAAAGATCACCTGCATGTTTTGCAACAATCAGGGGAGATGTGAAAGATCCCTGAAAAAGATCCATGAAAGAGAGCTACGGGCTGTTATTTTGCTTTATATTAAGTGACATTTTGCAAATGGCACCCTGCAAGTTATGCCTTAACTCCTTGTTAAAATTCAACTAAAGTCTGTATTACCCCACTTGATATACATAGGCAAAATACACAGCTGAAAATCTACGAAACAGATAAATTACTTGATTGCCTCTGAATAATAAATCATTCCCCAGCAGATTTATAATAGACTGGTCTACTGTACATCCATAGGACCAGTTAGCTGGAGAGCTGAAGAAAGAAAAACTGTCTAAAACAACTTTGGAATTAGGAAGTAAACCAGGCTGCAATGCTGCTTCTGGCTGGCCAAACTAATAATGTTTCATCTTTTTCTCAATGAACACTAATATGCGACAGCAAATGATCCATTAGGTCTGGATCACAATGGTATTTCTCCACTTATCCCTGGAATAACACGATCTCAGACTGTTGGAGGAACAGAAAAGCTATCAATTCATGTTAGCCCTAAAGTTTTCCCTCAGAGCACTCCTCTACTGAGAAGCCAGGAGAGGAAGGAGAGACATCACCTTAAAGGTGCCAGTAATGAACTATGGAAAGATGTCCTGGAGCACAAAGGACCCAACTCTGGGGAGAGCTCTGTAGCTTTCCTGCATACCTCACCAATTTCTCCATCAGCACTCTCTGCTGTGCTCCTTGCACTATGTACAATGCCTGTTTTGGAAGCTTTATCACTCACCATCCCATAAACACATAATACAAATGCACTTCACACATACATATGCACACACACTTGAGACACACATGTACACGCACACTTGCTCCCCGACATCACATGCAATTCTTCCGAAGCCCCCTGTGTATTGCTTAAAACCAGAAACCAAGCACACACACGCCAACACCCCCCCCAAAAGAAAACAAAACAAAAGAAAACCCAACCCAACCCAAACAAAACCCAAAACCCCAAACCAGTAAACAAAACCAACAAAACACAGAAAGGAGGAGGGAAAGGGGGGGGCAGAGGGGCAAAGGAAAAAAAGAGAAGCTTTTTTTTTTCCTGCTGTTGCTGCGGCTCCCAAGCATGCAGTGCTAAGGAAGAGTAGTTCCCCACTTTCATCAGCTAGCTACATCCTTGGGATCAAAGGGAGCAGACCAGAATGATGCTGAGGCTGCATAAGGGAAAATAAGGTTTTGCAAACATGCCCGACTCTCAACGAAATTCTCTCCTCCACATCCCCTCCTTCCTAAAACCTACCCGGAGGGGGGGGGGGGGGGGGGGGGAAGGAAGAAAACAAAACAAAACAAAACCAACAACACATAAGGAAAAAAGTGATGAAAAGACACAACTCACCTTAACAAGGGGTGTTGGATGGGGTCAGAGAGGAGGAAGGGTATATAAAAAGATCTATTTTTAGCAGAGGTTGTGATAGTATTGAAACACACAGACACAGGGTTTGGAAGCAAGGGAGAAGAGTATAAAAAAAAAACGAGGGGAAGAGAAATTATCAGAAGGTGCAAGTCAGTCTGGCACGAGAGAGGAGAATCCCCACGGAAAAATAAAAATAAAAGAAAAACCAAAACAACAACCACCAAATGCCAAGAGGAGCAGGAGGGAGAGCGTGGCGGTGCCGGGGTTTTGTTTTGTTTCCCTTCGCTGGGGGCGGGCGGAGGCGGCGGAGCAGGGGGGAGTCGCGCTTTCGGCGAGGAGCACCTCGCTGCCTCCCCGCGACCGTCTCTCTGCCCGGCGGCTCCGGGTGGCCGGGCTCGCTCCTCGCCCGGCTCCGGTTCCGGCGGCGGCTGCGGCGGGCGCGGCGCTCCGCTCCCGCGGCTCACTGGGGCTCTGCAACCGCGTTCACGCCGCCGCCGCCGCTGCCGCTCCTTGGCCACCCCCGCGCACCGCGCTCCCGCCGCCGCCCGCGGGCGCCCCCCGCCGCCCGCTGCTGCGGGCCGGGGCGCAGGGACGCTCCGTGTCAGGGGCGGGACGGCAGCGGCGGGGAGCAGAGGGCAGCGCTCCTGCGGGGCTATTGAGGGGGATACCTCTTCGAGGTGGGTGCCGGGCGCGGAGAGGGACCTGCACGGGGGAAGTGCCCGTGCGGGCCCCGGGGACCCCGGTGACCCTGCCCGGCGCCTCGGTGCGGGAGACAACTCACCCTCTGGGCTGTCGAACCCCCTCCCCTCTCCCGGCGCCCAGGGGGAAGGGGAGGTAGGGTCTGGGAAGCGAAACTCGGGCACGCTGAAAGACGACAGGCGATTTATCGGTGGCACATAAGCGTCGCTCGGTGTCACTGAGAAAAGCACCAGCAACAAGCTGGGAGACTGAGAACTGTACTTACTTCCATTAAAAGTAGTAAAACTACATCCAGCTTTGCCTTTCATACCTGAAGCATAGCTTACAGGGAGCGGCGCCAGCAGATGATGATCATTCGTGATCCAAACGGGAGCTACTTGCAGGATTTTGTTGATAAGGACCATCAGAGGGTCACATTGCCTTAAGCAGCTGACAAAATCCAGCAAACATTTAGGTGTTACGGAAACAACCTTTTACAGGACTTAACACCCCCAGAAATACTCTCCAACTAAAAATAAATCCTGTGAAAGTTGTTTTTGAGCAGATAAATATAAAAACTTAGGAAGGCCTTTTGCATTTTCATTGTCTAGATTGAAAGAAGTCGGGAATAAAGTGGAGAATTTGAATGCAGAGAAATAGGCTTTTAAAAAGTATTATATTTATCCATGGTGCTATTACCAACCATATGTAAACATGCCCATTTATGACTTGTGATTCTGAATTGGCATTGTCCCATAAATGATGAGAGCAAATGCAGGTCAAGCTGTTGGATCCATGACTTGCAACAGATATACAAGCTGTGCTTCAGCACCACTGCTACACTGAGATCAGCAGAAGTACATATAGTAAATAGTAGAAGGATATGCTCCTGTATGTAAATCAATGCTAAGAAAGAAGACACTTCCTCAAAGTAGTACCATTTGTTGGTACCTGGCAGTAGATGAAACTGTGTGGAACTGAGAGTTTGGATGTACTGGGGCAGGCAGTGGTTGCTCCTAAATACTAGTCTTGGTACCCACAGGGAGGACAGTGGATAAACCAGCTGGCTACAAGAGGACTGCAGGCATAAAAAAGACATAACAATCTCATTATCCTGTATTTGAACTCTTTTTTTCCTCCTCCAGAGAAAAAAAGTGCTTTCTAAAGGTTTACAGCAGAGGAACTGGAGGAATAATGAGCTTTCCAAATCTCTCATATGAAGCAGAAATAAAATAAGAGGATGTTGTTCCTTTAGTGAGCTTCTCACAGGAGTCAGAGGAAGAAGATCTTCTGTCTCGGTGCAGGTTTAGCTTCTGCCCATTTCTTCTCCCATTTCCTATGAGAGTCCAATTGTTCAGCAGTCTAATGACTCCACACAAGAATTTACAGAGTTTGGATCACATTTCTCTTTTTAAAAAATCAGATATATATTGAATTACTCACAGCCACACAAAGGGGAGTAAAGACATTGGAAATAAACTCTGTGCTGCTTGGAGCTTTGATTTCCGCAATAACTAAGTTGGGAAAATGTTTTATAGGTTAAAGTGGAGGTAATGTTTTGTACATTATGTTAGTAAATATTGTCTTTAATTTCAGTTAATTTTCAAGAAGCTGCATCTCAGTTAACATGTATTTACATGAACTCTCCTTGACTACTATTATTACGAACCAATTTGCACTATTGCAAAAGTGCCAATTTATTGTCAAACACAAGTCCGTCCAGGATGAGGGGCAAGGCTCTGAGCATTACCAGCTCTCTGAGCCACTCTATGCCTGGTAATATCAGGGCAGTTTTTATTGTTAATTACAACTCGTGGCCCTGTTGACTTTCCCATATTTGCACAGACCTATTATTTTTGATTCCACTTCTCCGGAAAGATAGCACCCTTTGATGAATGGTTTTATAGTTGGATTGTGAAAAGCACACACACTGGTGGTATTCAGGAACACCTAAGCACAAAATGCTGAAATGCCAGCATATCTTTTTAAAACATACATTTCAGTTGTCATGTCACAGGATCTGCATATTCAATATCTGATTTACAAGCCTAACTTGTCACTCAAGTAATTTGCATGCTTGGAAACAGTTTTACAGCTTGAACATATATTTAAATGGATGGAAATCATGACAAGGGTTAAAATTGGAGAATTTGATTGTGTAAAGAGCTGCTGTAGAAATCCTTTTTCCAGAAGACAGTATACCTACATTGTAGATAATTGTCTAAATTGCTCAAAACCCAAAGGTAGTCAAAAAGGTTATTGAGAGAACAAGACAGAGCATCTAAACTGACAAACAAAATCACTCATAGGTCATTATATTGCTTCAGGGTATCACTGTTGCAGCAAATAGTTAATGCTGGGCACCTTTGGTTTTCATTCTGGCGGTTTAGAGGAAGACACATGTTGTATTTGGTTCATTATGGAACATACAAATCATGTACGCTGGCAGAGCAACAAAGAATCTTTGAGGCAGAGAGATAAAATCTTCAGTTTGGGTAATGAATTCAGTGGCCTTATGCTGAGAGGTATGTCTCAGGTCACCATGAGCCCTTGCCTGCCAGCCCTTCTTTTTCAAGTCTCTGCTGCAGGGTAGACCCAGCTGACGAGCAACTTGCTTCTCCCTCAACCTGGTGAAGATACATGCAGATCTCCACTGCTGCTTTAGTACTGTTCCCCAAAGCTATGATGTAGCCAACATGAGGTGAACCTTTGGTACGGCCTCACTTTGAGTACTGTGTACAGTTCTGGGTCCCACAATTCAAGGTGGATGTGGAGGTCCTTGTATGCATCCAGGGGAGGGCAGTAAAAGAACTGGAAGGAATGAGGAACTGCGAAGGACTTTGGGCTTATCTAGTTTGGAGGAAAGGAGGCTGAGAGAACCTCATTGCTCTCTGCAGCTTCCTGAGAAGGGGAAATGGAGGAAGGAGTTGCTGAGCTCTTCTCCCTGGCATGCAGTGACAGCATGTATGGGAATGGTTCAAGGCTGCATCAGGGGAGATTCAGACTACACATTAGGAAGCATTTATGTTTTTAATGAGAGGATGGTCAAACACTGGAACAGGCTTCCTGGAGAGGTGGTTGATGCCCCAAGCCTGTCAGTGTTTTAAGAGGCATTTGGATAGTGTCCTTAATAGCATGCTTTTACTTCTGGTCAGCCAGTTGGACTAGGTGATCACTGTAGCTCTCTTCCAACTGGAATATTACGTTTTCTCTTCCTTTCCCTTCCCTTCTGTTCCCTTTCCTTCCCATTTTCTTTCCCTTACTCTTCCCCTTCATCTCTTATTTCATTGTTTCAATTTATTTGAGATACTCTGACTATCCCTCTTGTTTAGACTTTTGTCTGCTTCACCCAAGAATAGTGAAGTCCACATGTCATGCCCAGGTGTGATGGAAGTCCACTCACCACTTCACAGGTTATGGAAACTTTAAACAGAGCATGTCAAAGTATTAATTTAATACACTCCCAAATTTAATATGGATGTTCAAGTAATGAGTAGTACTTCAAGGCAGGTTGGGAAGTCCCCAAAGAGATCACATATATGCCAGTTACTTCACACTATGCCTTCTAAAATATTATGTCATGGTTATCTATTATTGTGTAAGGGTCTTAAACACAACTAGACAGAAACCTAGGTTCCATGGGTTTTAATAGTATGATTTACTGCATTTGTGAAGAAAGTTGTTTCACAAGGGTGTGATGTTAGAGTTCCAAAAATGTGACAGGGAAATAATGATAAAACAGGCTTTTAAACTGAACAAATATCAAGAACACTGAAATGAAACACTTCAGACTGCAAAACCAACCTAGGTAGTCTTAGGATATTGTATATTATCAACAGTTCTGTTAACATTTTCAGGCATTTTAAACTTATTATCAAAAACCTCTTTTAAAAGGTTTGTATTATACTAGTCTACATGTCTTTAAAATTCTAAACATTCCTAATACTGTGTGATGTTGAATGAGTTGTATTTGACATTTGATGGCAGTTCAATGTAACTGACAGCAATTTTAAATATCTAACTACTTATTAATAGAAATATGGAATGCTTTATCATTTTTTCCTCTTAAATTATTAGCATTGTGACAGATCTGGATACAATTTTACATACCAATTTGAATTAACATAAACCAGGCTAATAATGTGCACTTGTGAGCATATCTTTTGTTCCAGACTGAGGCAGAGTGACTGAGCTAGAAACCAGGCAGACACTCCCAGATGGACTTATGAAGGGAAATCCCTTCTCCTTCAGCAGAGAAGTAGCTGTTATCTGAAGTTCCCTATTAATATGAAAGTCTCTACCCTCTAGCAGAGGAGCATTTTGTGATCACTAGTCCAGAGTCGCAGCTGTATTTAAGTGTCTGCTTCCTGTCAAAACTGCTCAAAGTATTTAGGATTACTTGTGATACCTTGGTTTTGCAGAGGGATGTCATACTGAACTTTGTCAACATTCATGTATACTGTAGCCGTTAAGTCCGTGAACAGTCCTTTCTGGGCTAAATTGATAAATATGTATCTCTAGATGACAATGATGAGCACTTTCCCCTCCTCCCAGTTAACTGTTTTGTACTATTGGGTAACAGCAACAGTCTATTTATTTCCTGCATCCTTCCAAGGATGTCACACAGGCCAGGACTAATGGACTTCTGTGAAAGCCGTATTACTCCAGTTCACTTTCTGTGTTTCAACAGCTATGTCACAAACTTGCCAGAAGCTACCCAAAGTGACTTGTTTCCCACCACCGAATGTACTTCTTCCAGAAAACAATCAACAAGTTCTCTAAATGACCTTCCACTGCAATGACTTCTGAAATTACAACTGTATTTTAGAAACTGAGCATGGTTCTCATTTTGGCACCTGGCACCATGCATGCAAGGCTGATCTCTATGAGTTCTTTCTACTGCATCACAATGACCCTAGCTCTTTCCCCAGACTATTAGTTTATTTATTAAACTTTGGTGGCTATCTATTCAGACTTATTGGTAATTCTTATCTGACCAAGAAGATTACTGACAGGTTCATCCATTTTAAAGGAGACTAGAATGGATTTCTCATTTGGCTGTCAGTCCGTGTTCTTCATTTGTCAGAAAAAAAGTCAAAGCTTGATCCTCATTTGTCAAATCTGTCTTCCCCATCATATACAGTGAGTCAGAGATTACAACTCATCTCAAGTACTTAGAGTAAATAAGCTGTGAACAATAAGAATATGATTGCTTGACTTTGAAAGACATGTACAGTAGCTCATAGCAGGTTCCACAGGACACCACTGGTAGGATCAAGCCAATAAAACAGAGCAGCAAAATTTTGCAGACTCCTGCTCCACTCATAGGTACACAAGCTTTCTCTTTTTGGTCTTGCTTTATTTGTCTCTGATGCTTGTTGCAGAAGGAAATGAAGTTTCCCCTCTTCTGGCATCATACATGTAAAAAACTATCAATTAGCAGGGTTTTCTTAAGGAATCAGTTGGGTTATTTTTTAATTCTGATAAGCTTTTTAGATTTTTGCATCCCCATGATATTAATTAATCAGAAGAGAAGTTTTGGGTTTTTTGGTTTGGTTCTTTTTTTTTTTTTTGAAAGTAGTTCCTTAGCCTCAAAGATAAAGCTAGATTTTGTAGAGGATAAGAAATATCCTAGAACTCAACAGACCAGGTGTCAAGGAACAGTAAGGACTGGCAGCTCCCTCAAGGACAGGGAACAAGGAGCCAACAGGGATAAACCCTTCTCACATTGCAACACTCATCCTATAGCACCCAAATGAAGTGAACAAAACAGGCCTAGAAATTATGGTCAGATTCAAGCAAGAGTCCAAATCATCAGGCAAATTCAGTATGAAATCAACCTTATGAGATCAAGTCCAGTGACTGCTGAGCTGGTCCATCATAGCAGAGCAGCTCTGAGATTAAGCTGGAAAATTAGGCTGCAGATCAGAACCATCCATGGCCAGGAATAACTGTGCTGCTCAAGACCAGCACTCCTGCAGCATAGCTGAAAAAGAGACTGAAGGCGCTGGGCTGAGCTTAAAAAAGCCTTGGTATCCATGGGTAGCGGTGTGGATTGAGGTCGCAGGTGAAGTTGGGTAGTGCCAATAAGGCTTACTAATGCATTCATAGACTGTGAAAGTAACAAAAGAAGTATTTCTACTTGCCTTTTCAGTGTTTATGGAAATAAGTCAAAAAATTCTGCTATATGTGCTTATATTACCCATTTTGGGGGCAGCTGGAGCTTTGTCCTTGTAACTGTGCCAAAAAGGGAAAAGAAAATTTTGCTGTCATTATATTCCATCTTTTTGCTCTCTCCTTCAAGTTGCCTTCATATTTTCTGTTACTTTTTATTGTCCTCCATGGTGCAAGGGTCTCTATTTCCCCTGTGTGTCTTTTGGGTTTTCTATGAAGAAGGCTATTTTTCCTTTTGCTTCTACCCTCTGCTTTCCAACTTCTGTGCCCTGAGCTGAGTGAAGAATTTCTTATGGCCAAACTAGCATGCAGCTGACTGCATTTTGCTCTCGCTTTTACTTAGGTATGTATTTATTTTGCTCACTGTGTACTCTATTAGGAAGAGGCTTCTGACTTACAGCAGATCAGACTTTGAACTTACCTGCAGTGATGTCAGTGTGGTTGTACACCAGGAGAGCTTAGATCAGATCATCATTAATTGCCTCTATTAATTTCTCAACCCATGTACTCAATTTAAAGTGCTTCTTTCGGCTTGACGATACCTCTTCCCCTTTCATGCATCTTCAGCTCTTCCATCATCAGTCCTTCTGATATTTTCCTGTCAACTCAGATTTCCTCCATGTCATTTTCCTCCTGCTTCCTAATCACAGCTTTAAGCACAATTCTCATCGTCCTTGGCAACCTTGGACCAGTGAGCAATTTCATAAAATGAGAATCAATTCCAATATCATTTTATACTCCTACATTTGGAAGTATATTTTAAGATAAATGTAAATTCTTTTTACTCTGTTGTGCTAAAATATCTGACAGTGCCTGAATATTTTAAGTTATTGTACCTTTTCAGTATTTAGTATATAAATCCAATTAATAAACAGAATATTAGGAAAAAATAGAAAACTTATCAAGACCGTTACAAGAGAATAAATTATTCTTAGCTCTGATCGCAGATTCTTTTTGCACAGAATTTCACATCCTGCTTTCAAAATAATTGAACCACAGCATGAAAGAAAATGTTACTTACCAGGACCAGTGAAGAGAAAATGTGAAACAATAAAAATATCTCAGTGGAACATACATATTACTTAATGGCTGCACACTTACATTGTGTCCTCTGCATGGACAGTCACTTATGACTATATTTGAAAAGAGATGGCTACCTGTGAATTAATCAAATTCTGCTGTATTAAGTGTAGTTTACCCTTATGCTTATAAATCTGACCCATAATCTAATTAACTTCCACTCCTATATTTAAATTCATGCATGATCTGACAGATCTGATAATCTAAGTTACCATAATGAATTTCTCCCTTCAGAAAACAAAGTATGAAGCATCAAATTGCTGGAATTGACCTAAAAATTTTAAATCAAGTCTCATGTAAAGGTTGTCAGGAAAAGCACAACTTTTTATTTTTAAACTGACATGTAGAAGGTTGGTTTCTATTTCTGGTATGTGATAACAAGAACAGACAGGACACAGTCCTTTAGTGTAGAAATGGGAGGCACGTTCTCAAGTTGCTTTGATTTTAATAATAAGAAATTATATTTCTTTTTTGAAATTGTAAAATATTGAGTGTTGAGTGGGGAATTTGAGAAATTGATTGAATTAGTGTATTTATATTATTTGATTATGTCAACGAGGAAGGAGCTTCTTTCTGTAAATAATTTGAATCTTCCATATTTTTGCTTCAACAGACAATGAAATCAATATTTGTTTTCTGCCTGACATACCAAATTACATCAATATTTCAAGAGTTCAACCTGAGCCTGATTCCACAGGAACCTTTATCTACCAGTTTGACCTTCTTCAGAAGGTTTTTTCATTGTCACTCAATATCAATTGTTTTCACCTGTGACTCCTCAGGCAGAGGAATCAAGTCAGTGCCCTTTGAGACAGTGACTGTCCTGGTTCATTTAGGAAGGCTTCCAAGAATCTCACTCATGCAAATACAGGCTTCCAACCATGTCATAGACTTCTTCCATTGTGGCCCTGATCCACAGGCAGGATCAGGTCCTAGGGTGCCAGGGAACAGGGTGATTGCTACCAGCAGCAGCAGTGGGCACTTCCTAATCTACAAGATCAGCAGGGTTAATATAAACAGTTTAAATGCATTTTCCCTCTTGCGAGGTAGAGCCTGCTCCTATGAACTTTTCCACCCGAAGATTAGTGACTGCAGCAACCTCTAAATGGGAGGCATTGCTGCACAGCAAGGATTAGCAAGGGGCAGTTTCCTCCGTCTCTGGCAAAGATGGGTGTAAAGATTACGGTTCAAATGAGTAAGTGAATGCACTTTGGCACAGTGCACATGTGTCGACTTCTGGATAGGATGGAATGGCTCCTACTCCTCTTACCTTAGATTGTACTAGGGTTCCTATGTGAGAATCTGCACCCATCTGAGATGGCTGAGCTGTTGATGGAGTCAGAGATAGTAAGCAGCAGGAACACAGCTTCAAAATCACCACAGATATACTATAAACAGTACTTAATCTACTGAATTTGATAAAACTTTGAACATTAATTTGCTGTTCTAACTTGCATTTAGTCCTTGCTCAGCAAATGGTTGGGGGATTCTTTTTCCGTGTGGGGGAATAGATAAGAGACGTCAGCCATCTCCTTTCCTTCGGAAAGTCAGTGGTGGAAACCATCAAAAGCTTTTGGGAACATGCAACACCTTTGTCATGGTTTAAGCCTCACCCAGGCTAACAAATCACGAAGTTTTACTCACTCACTTCACTCCCCTCTCTTTTTTCCCCCAGTCAAAGGGGGATGGGGAGGAGAATCAAAAAAAAAAAAAATGCAACTCGCCCAGGTTGAGATAAGAACAGTTTAGTAACTAAAGTATAACACAAATCACTGCTGCTACCATCAATAATAATTCAAGAGAAATACAAGGAAAGAGAATAGAGCTGCTCACCAAGCCCAACCCAGCCAGTGCACCCCCCAGCAGCGAACCCCCCCCAATACCAAAAACCTGACCATGCCGTGCACCCCCAGTCCACCACCACACCCTTCAGGGTCTCTGTTCTCTATCTACACATCCTGGGCATGATGTGCTGTGGTATGGAATAACCTCTTTGGTCAGTTTGGGTCAGGTGTCCTGTCTCTGCTTCCTCCCGGCTCCCCCTCCTCCCTGGCATAGCATGAGGACTCAGAAAGTCCTTGGCCAGACAAAACACTACCAAGCTATAACTGAAAACACTGGTGTTATCAGCACTGCTCCCAGGCCCAAAATCAAAAACACAGAGCTGCACCAGCTACCAAGAAGGAGAAAAATGACTGCTGCTGCTGAACCCATGACAACCTTATACTTGGATTACATAAAATGTCACTATTTCTTATCTGTGTTGTGGTTTAAGCCAGCAACCCAGAACAATGCAGCCGCTTGCTCACTCCCCCCACCTTGCTCCCCCTGCTCCCAGAGGGATGGGGAGGAGAATCGAAAGAATGTAACTCCCATGGGCTGAGATAAGAACCGTCCAGTAACTAAGGTATAACACAAACCACTGCTGCTACCACCAATAATAATAATGACAAGAGAAATAACAAGGGAAGAGAATGCAAGCTCTCGCTACCCGCTGACTGATACCCAGTCCGGCCAATCTACTCTGAAAGGAACAGAAGCACCCATCTGTCAGCCTGACCCAGGCTCAAGGGAGGTGTGTTGCCTACCAGGGGCTGGGATCAAAGATGTTGCAGAGAAGCTGCCTGCTCTAATCAGTACCACTGACTGTTACCCACTTATAGTGATCCATGTGGGTGCTACTGATATAGATAGCAGTAACTCAGAGAACATAAAGAAGGACTACAGAGCTCTGGGAGAGGTGTTTAGGGGCTCTGGAGCTCAGATTGTCTTTTTGTGAATTCTCCAGGACACAGGGCAGGACCTTAAAAAGGCTAGGAGGATTGGCCAGGTTAATAAATGGTTAGAAAGGTGGTGCCACAGTCAGGGGTTTGGGCACCTTGAGCACGGGACTCAGTTTAGTAGGCCAGGTCTACTGGGGGCTGGTGGAGCTGGTCTGACAAAGAAAGGGAAGAGTGGATTTGGTAGGAGGCTTGCCAGACTGGTCAAGGATGCTTTAAACTAGGTACATTGGGGGTGAGGGGAATCATTCCATTCCAACCCAACACACCCAATCACTTGCCAGCACCTATAGTAAACATTCAGAACAATGTAGAGTTATTCCAGCTGTTCCAGCCAATGAGCCAGCTTCAATTGGAGATGGCTTAGATGCCTCTATACAAATGCCCATAGCACGGGGAACAAACAAGAGGAATTAGAGATGTGTGCATGCCTATGGGGGTATGATATCATAGGCATCCCAGAAACATGGTTGAATGGCTCCTATGACTGGTGTGTTGGAATGGAATGTTACAGGCACTTTAGGAAAGACAGGCCCAGTAGGCGGGGAGGGGGAGTTGCTATCTATGTTAGGGATAATCTGGAGAGTATGGAACTCTGTCTGGGGACAGGTGAGCAATTGACAGAGAGTTTGTGGGTGCAGGGAGAACAGCAATGGGAGACGTTATTGTGGGGATCTATTACAGACCGCCAGACCAAGAGGACTCGGTGGATGAAGCGCTCTATAGACAGATAGGAACAGCCTCATGCTCACAGGCCCCCATTCTCATGAAGGACTTCAACCACCCTGATATCTGTTGGAGGGATGGTACGGCCCGGCACAAGCAATCCAGGAAGTTCCTCTATTGTGTGGAAAACAACTTCCTTCTGCAAGTAATAGAGAAGCTGATAAGGAGAGGTGCCATGCTTGACCTCGTGCTCACCAACAGGGAAGGGATGGCTGGAAATGTGACGCTCCAGGGCAGCCTTGATTGCAGCGATCACGAGATGGTTGAACTAGAGATCCTCAGGACAGTGAGAAGAGCGTGCAGCAAGCTCACTGCCCTGGACTTCAAGAGAGCAGACTTCGGCCACTTCAGGAACATGCTCAGTAAGATTCCATGGGATATAGCCCTAGAGAGCAGGGGGGCCCAGGGCTGTTGGTTGTTATTCAAGGATCTTCTGCTGCAAGCTCAGGAGCGATACATCCCTACTAGAAGAAAGTGCAGCAGGAGTGCCAGGAGACCTCCTTGGATGGATAAGGAGCTGCTGAGGAAACTTCAAAGGAAGAAAGAGGCTTATAGAAGGTGGAAGCAAGGACAGGCGGCCTGGGAAGAATACAGAGATGTTGTCCGGGAAGCTAGGGACCAGGTTAGGAAAGCTAAGGCCCACTTAGAATTAAAGTTAGCTAGGGATGTGAAAGATAACGGGAAGGGATTCTATAGATACATTGCAAATACAAGACAGACTAGGGACAACGTGGGCACTCTCCAGAAGCTATTGGGAGAGCTGGCTAGCCTGGATTTGGAGAAAGCTGAGGCTCTTAATGACTTCTTTGCCTCAGTCTTCACCGACAAATGCTCTAACCACACCACCCAAGTCTTGGAAAGCAGAAGCAGGGACAGTAAGAATGAAGACCCTGGGCCCACTGTAGGAGAGGATCTGATTGGAGAGCACCTTAGGAACCTGAACATACAGAAGTCTATGGGACCTGATGAAATCCATCCGCGCGGGTCCTGAAGGAGCTGGCAAATGAAGTTGCTAAGCCACTATCCATCGTATTTGAAAAATCATGGCAGTCAGGTGAAGTTCCTGATGAGTGGAAAAAGGGAAATATAACCCCCATTTTCAAGGAGGGGATAATGGATGAGCCAGGGAACAACAGACCAGTCAGCCTCACCTCTGTGCCTGGCAAAATCTGGGAGCGGATTCTCCATGCTGAGGCACATGAAAAACAACAAAGTGGTTAGTGACAGCCAGCGTGGCTTCACTAAAGGGAAATCCTGCCTGACCAATTTGGTGGCCTTCTATGATGGGGTTACGGAACTGGTGGACAAGAGCAGAGCAGTTGATGTCACCTACCTGGACTTGTGCAAAGCGTTTGACACTGTCTCACATGACATCCTTGTCTCTAAATTGGAGAGACATCAATTGGATAGGTGGACCACTCGGTGGATAAAGAACTGGCCTGATGGCCGCATGCAAGGAGTAGTGCTCCGTGGCTCAATGTCCAGCTGGAGACCAGTAACGAGCGGTGTCCCTCAGGGATTGGTGTTGGGACTGGTCTTGTTTAACATCTCTTTTGGTGACATGGACAGTGGGATTGAGTGTGCCCTCAGCAAGTTTGCCAATGACACCAAGCTGTGTGGTTGGATTGATATGTTAGAGGGAAGGAATGCCATCCAGAGAGATCTTGACATGCTTGTGAGGTGGGCTGATGCCAATCTGATGAAGTTTAACCATGCCAAGTGCAAGATCCTACAGCTGGGTGGGAGCAATCACAGGCACAGCTGCAGGTTGGGCAGGGAAGAGATTCAGAGCAGCCCTGTGGAGAAGGACTTGGGGGTGTTGGTCAATGAAAAAAGGAACATGAGGCGGCAGTGTGCGCTTGCAGTCCAGAAAACCAACTGCATCCTGGGCTGCATCAAAAGGAGTGTGACCAGCAGTTCGAGAGAGGTGATCCTGCCCCTCTACTCTGCTCTCCTGAGACCTCACTTGGAGTACTGTGTGCAGTTCTGGTGTCCTCAACATAAAAAGGACATGGAACTGTTGGAACAAGTCCAGAGGAGGGCCATGAGGATGATCAGGGGACTGGAGCACCTCCCGTATGAAACTAGGCTGAGAGAGTTGGGGCTGTTGAGCCTGGAGAAGGGAAGGCTGCGTGGAGACTTCATACCAACCTTTCTATATCTGAAGGGGGCCTATAGGGATGCTGGGGAGGGACTCTTCATTAGGGACTGTATTGAGAGGACAAGGGGTAATGGGTTCAAACTTAAACAGGGGAAGTTTAGTTTTGATATGAGGAAGAAATTCTTTACTGTTAGGGTGGTGAGGCACTGGAATGGGTTGCCCAAGGAAGTTGTGAATGCTCCATCACTGGCGGCGTTCATTCCAGGTTGGACAGAGCGTTGGGTGGCATGGTTTAGTGTGAGGTGTCCCTGCCCATGGCAGGGGGGTTGGAACTAGATGATCTTGACATCCTTTCCAACCCTAACTATTTTATGATTCTATGATTCTATGATAAACCTTTCGGCTTACTTCCCACAGTTTATATAGTGGGCCTGATGTGCTGTGGTATGGAATACCTCTTTGGCTAGTTTGGGTCAGGTGTCCTGTCTCTGCTTCCTCCCAGCTTCCCCCCATCCCTGGCAGAGCTTGAGGCTCAGAAAGTCCTTGGTCAGAGTAAACATTACTGAGCAACAACTAAAAACTTTGGTGTTATCTGCCTTGTTCTCAGGCTGAGAGTGAAAAACCCAGCATTGCACCAGCTACTAAGAAGGAGAAAAATGACTGCTACTGCTACTGCTGAGCCCAGGACATTCTTCCATATGAAGAACTCTGCGGAGTTTCTGAATATATGCATTAAAGCTGTTATGGAGGGGGAGTCATGTGGAAGCAATGTAAAAAAATGATTTGGAGGTTTTCTTAAGACACAATTTTTCCGTGAAATTTCCATGCCTTCCCATTTCCCACAGGAAATGCATTTATGGTGTCAATGGAAAAGTAGTATTTGAGAGGAAGCTCTTTTAGAACTTCAAATCCACCGCCACCACCAAACAGCATAGAATCCAATTCAAAACAGTCTCAGGGAAAAGAAAGTAATGAAAATGCAGCAGCTCTACTATTACACCGCTGTATGGACCTTCAGATGTTTCTGGTATGCACTGGTCAATGGGTGTTGTTTTATGCAGAAACCTGTAATATACTGTGCTGGTCTATTGAAATCTGTGTATGGTAAGAAACATTTCTTTGTTAAAATCCTTGGCTGAGATTGATTGATGGACAGCACATTGTGCCAGAGATAAAGGAGGTTTAAAATAATGCCCACCAGCAGTGAAACTCTGGAGTGAACAGCACTTCACTTCGTATCTAAGTAGGAGCTGTAGGGAAGAAGTCAGGTGTGGGTAGCTCCTTTTCTGATCATAGCAGATTCTGAAGCAGCAAATTCTTTTCATAGTTTTCAGGTGTACCAGAGAGAATTGGCTATGAAACTGGACTGCAGAAATCTGGGGAATACTGTGTTCACAGAATCACAGAATGGTTAGAGTTTCAAGGGACTTTAAAGTTCCAGCCCTGCCATGGGCAGGGACACCCTACACTAGATCAGGCTGCTCAAAGTCCCATCCAACCTGGCCATGAACACTGGGAGGGATGGAGCAGCCACAGCTTCTCTGGGCAACCTGTTCCAGTGTTCCATCTGCAAATGTCTGAGTACATTTTAGAGATGCATTTTAGCAGAGATTATGTAAAGGAGAGAAAAACATAGAGGACTTTTTGACTGATAAAAGATTGAAGAGCTAGACTTGAAATATTGAGTATCTGTATCTTGGGTATGAGAGCAGATCTTGAAAAGAGGAGGGACAGAATATGCTATGATTAAAGCAAACAGAATTTATCAAGCAAAAGAAATAAATGTAATACATTTTAATTTGTGGATGGTTTTTTAAAATTTGCTTTTAATTTGTGGATGGTGTGCAGGCTGGACATGACAGAAAATCAAAAAAAAGTAAAGGAACTGAGGATTTAGCTAGAAAGGCATGAAAAGCTCAAGTTGCAGGTTCACAAATAAATACCACAAGAACAATGTAAGCTGAAAGAAGATGAGACATTTCTCTCTCCTAACTGCAAAACAGGAGAGCAATTAAAGAGCTGTCAGAAACGGTTACTTCCCAATTGAATGAAAAGCCACAGGTAGTGGAAGGTAAGAAAGTGAACCTCAAGGCTTAGGGAAGAAGAATTACCCCACTAATTTGTTTTCTGAACATGTGGTAAATCTAATAACAATGATGAAGATTTTAATAGTACAAGGAAAATTTAATATGCCATTCTGTATTAAAAATGGGCTGAACCGTCAACCAATACCTTGTTTAAGCTAGTTCTGAGCAAGAGATCCCATGTGCCCTATAATGTTATAATGTCATTGCACAGAAACAAAATGCCTTTTTTGGGGGGTGGGGGTGGGTGGTGTTTGCTTTGGAAATAAAGCAGCTCAAAGCCCATGACCCTGAACTGTTTTCATACAGAATGGTGGTTTTGGCATAGGCTTGGGCATCACAGGATAATTACTGAAGTTGAGGTAGGGGTATTCCTGCTTTGCAAAGTGTGAGGCTCAAGGAGGTGGCCCAGAGCAGGGCAACAGGAAGTAGAAATCAAGGTCAGGAGGTGAACAAGGTCATTGGAGGGGAAGATCTTGCAACTTTCTTCACCTCCTCAGCAGCAGCTTTACCTAGATGCCTCTCTTGGGACCATGGAAACAACCAGGGCTCTTTCTCCCCTCCTGCACATCCATGCCATGCTTCCACATTCCACTGGCTGTTAGAAGGATGGGGCATCTAGAAAGTGGCAATATTTATAGTTACTTCAGTGTGCAGGCAGTGTAAGGTCTTGAGGAAGAATTTGATTGCTTCTGGTTGGTGCATTCAGAAGTTAGTAAGAGGTTACCTGATGGAGACAGTCACACTGGAGTGTGATTATATAAAGTGAAAACGCTTAGGAAACCAGGGTAGTAGACAAAGAAAGGGTCTGCTTTAACCCAAACAATCTTTGCACTCCTAATTTCCTCCTTGTCCCTTGTCTGGCCACCTCTGCCTGACATGAATCAGAAAGCTTAAGGTCAATTTAGAAATTGAGCTCATATCTCCAGAGTCCACCACTTCATTTAAGCTGAAATAAGTGCTTCTTACGCCAATTGCTATGAATTATGGGGGTTTTAAATACTGTCCTGGGTTCAGCAGTAGCAGTCATTTTTTTCTCCCTCTTAGTAGCTGGTGCAGTACTGTGTTTTTGACTCTCAGCCTCGGAACAGCGCTGATAACACCGATGTTTTTAGTTGTTGCTCAGTAATGTTTACTCTGACCAAGACCTTCCTGAGTCTCAGGCTCTGCCAGGGAGGAGGGGAAGCTGGGAGGAAGCAGAGACAGGACACCTGACCCAAACTGACCAAAGAGGTATTCCATACCACAGCACGTCAGGCCCACTATATAAACTGGGGGTAGTTACCTGGAAGGGTTAGATCACTGCTCGGCTGGGTTGCGTATCGGTCAGCGGATGGTGAGCAGTCGTATTCTCCTCCCTTGTTATTTCCCTTGTCATTATTATTGGTGGTAGCAGCAGTGGTTTGTGTTATACCTTAGTTACTGGGCTGTTCTTATCTCAACCCATGGGAGTTACATTCTTTTGATTCTCCTCTCCATCCCTCCGGGAGTGAGGGGGAGGAACGGGGGGAATGAGTGAGCGGATGTGCGGTTCTGAGTTACGGCTGGGCTTAAACCACGACAAGTAAATTGTATTCGGACTCCAGAAAATAATCTTATAGCTGCAACTGTTTCTTTCAAAATGGTGTTTCAAGTATTTTGTAACCCACATATGTATTTCTCCAAAACTACCTCAGCTCCTTCAGTTTATACACCTCAGTCAAGCATAAAATTAAACAAAAGAAAATTATGCTCAAAGAAATAAAAAAAATCTGGAAAACCAAATAATCCTGTTGTCTTAGTGCATCGAAGTTAAAGGCTGAGAACTGGAAAATAGAAATCACATTCCACTTTGTGAAAGCTCCAGTGATGGCAGAAGTGAAACTAATAAGGCTGGTAAATCTTTGTGATAAATACTTAATAATACTTCACAGGTGTATGATTTACTGCATTATCATTCATTGAAGGAAGAAAGTAACTAAGACCCTATACTTGCAAAGACTATGCATTTCCTTTAATATTGCAAACCACAAGCCTCTCCACTGGTCACAGATATGTGGGTGTAAAAAGGAAATTTCCTCTATTTTCATCTTGGCTGTAACCCATATCTGACCAGTACTTCCTGACCTAAAATGATGAAAAATGATGAAAATATCTCCATATTGGAAAGAAAAAAAAGTGTTCCTGAAGAGAATAGTTGCTTCTTGGAATGTGAGGAATTTTCTTGGTAGAGAGGACACCTGCTTGTAAGTCATAGATGTTGGTCCTCTCAGAGCAGTCAGTGCTCATGGAGTTAGCACAAGCCCTTATTCCTATTTTAATAGATCTTCCCCATGCACTAGAATGTAATTTGCTTAGATGACATCACTTTATTAATTTGATGTGTAATGAACATAAATCTATAATTTTTTTTTGCATGTAATTAAAAGATTCAGTGAGCATATTTATTAAAAAAACCCACAACTTACGAGGTTCCATATCTCTAAATAAAGATGTACAATGTTTCTGTTTTAAGCTTCATTAAGATTCTTATGAAAAAGAAAAGTGCTTCTGGAATGATATGGTTCAGCAGAAAAACTTTGATACGCATGTTAACATCAATTTACAAGTAGGTGTTAGATGTCTGTATACTTATAGGAGTATTTCATATGCTCTTTTGGAGAGGAGAGTCTATTTAAAAGACTAATATGGAATTTTGCATGTAAGGAAAGATCATTTGGAGCCTTTGCAAGACAGTCTGCCTAAAAGAGGCAGCTCTCACTAGTGATTAAACACATGAATTTGCCAAAAATGCAGTGATTCATGGAAGCGGCTGGTATTGCTTTTTTAGCATACAACTCATTTCCATGGATTGATTTATTGATGGGTTTGAGCCCATTAATAACTATATTTGAAAACTCCTGCCTTGTGTGTATTCACATCGTATTAAGTAGTGCTGAACTCCCACAAAAAAGGCATTTTCTAGTTACTTTCCGGCAAGGTAGGGTTTGTCATGTTTCTGAACAGCCAGAATGCTGTGAGGGAAGTAAAAAATACTATAGAAAAGAATAAATGCAATTTATTGCTTTTTTATCACAAAGTTGATGGGGAACAAGACTGTGTTCTGCTACACCCTTGAGATACTGTGAGGGAAAAATATGGGAACTATAAAAATAATGCCAAGTGACATTTTCTCCCAACTTGCACAATAAATACACTGGTTGTGCAGTAAATACACTGGTTGTGGAATAGCTAGGTGGGACAAAAACATGTACAGTGCTTACCTGCTGTTAAAGAAAAGCCTATTTTTGTCCTACAGAATGGAGAAACTGTTCAAGAATAGTTCATCTATGTGAAAATATGACCCAGGAAGGCCTACCAAGCAAGGTCAGTATGTCCTAAAATGATTTGTTAAATAAATTCAGCCCTGAGGTGCTGACAGCTACTTTAACGAGCATATCAGGTCTCTTTTCCAAAGCTTTCTGAGACAGCATAGGATGGCACAAGGCATGATTAAGCAGCAAGTCTTTCCCCTGTGTTTAACTGGGAAGACACCATCCCTGGCCTATTCCAGACAGTTCCGCATGCTATACTGGCACAAAGAAGGAAGCAGAAAACGTACAAAAGAAATCTTCTAGATTTTTTTCTTAAAGATGTTGAAAATCAGGGCTAGCTTTTTAAGAAAATACCAAATTAGGTGAACTTTTGACTGCTCTTTTCCCCTTTTCCTGAAGTTTATATTAGAAAATATGTTCCTTTTGCTTCTGTATGGATTTTGCTTCAGCTGTTAAAACTCATATCTTAAGTTTAAAAATATATGTCAGTCTATGCTGGCATTTGCAACAAGGCAGCAGGTTTGGAACAATGATCCATAAAGTTCCTTTTAGTGTTCTTTTCCTATTTTAAAGCAAACCTTCCCCAAGAATTATGATGAACAAGTGGAGAGATACATTCAACAGCAGGGAGTCACTAATGACCATTTCTGGCCTCACCAGTAAATGACACAGCAGTTAATGGAAATTACTTTTGAGTAATTCTCAAGATAGCTGAATGAAGAAGCCAGCCAAATAGACATTTAAATCTCCTCTCCTTTAATTAACATGCATCTGGTAAATATATAATACTGTAAATACCATATTATCTCTGATACTATAAAAGAACAGTGAGTGGATTGATACAGATAGGGAGATAAATTAGCTCAATAGATGGTCTCCTGGTGTTTGTCACTCCCAACCACTGTAATTATAACTACATTTGAATACCTGGCAGTAATCAAAACACAATTTAAAGTAAATAGTTTAAAATACATGTGTCTGAAGTAACTGTTCAAACAGCATATTCCAAGAGAGACAGAGAAAGGAAAAAGATTTTATGCACTCACCAAAAATAGGGAAAAAATACTGCAGGAGAAGCAATGAGAGAGTGCCCCAAAGTTTTAACTCTCCCTTCCTCTTTTTCAATTGCCTCTTTTTTTTTTTTCTTTCTTTTTTTAAATCTCTTCTCTGCTTTCTATAAGAATAGATTTCTAAGGTAGATCCTCAGTAATTTTTGAGAAAATTAATTCTTTACAGCCTTTCTGATTAAGCACCCATAAAATTGAAACCTCCAAAACTACATCACTTTTGGAAACACAGACCTATGATGAGTGCTGAATGTAAAAAGCCTTCAGACATGACCTTCAGTGCAGTGTAAAATTCTACTGATTTTCCAGTCCAGCATTGCTGAAATGCCCTGGGTTTTAAGAGAATTAAGTATGCCACAAAGTAAGTCTGTGATTTTGCCACCCGTACTGAGAGTTTTAGGCCAGGCATGGTGTGAGGAACAGAGCTGGAAACTTACCACTGGCATGGGACTTACAGCAGTGTGACAATTAGCTCTGTGTGACTGGAAGAAGTCCTAGAAGGATTCAACTTGAAAAAGTGATGAGCATTCCCAAATAATGTGAAAGTTTGTCTATAGATGGGTATAGATAGATGTTGCTCCGACGGAGGAACTAAAACTCTGAGATGGGACTAAACAAGACTGTAGATAACCCTGATCAACAATGCACTTCTTAGGAGAAGGAGCAGACAGAGTACATGCAAGTAATTTTTAAAAGTCCTCTGTTCTTTGTGGACCAGAAAGGACATTAAAAAAAAAAAAAGGCCTCGATTCAGTGGTCATTTAAAAGCAATTTTTCTTGCATTTACCAAACTACTCTGGGCAGAAAAGTCCTACTACCCTTCATGTATGTGTAGTGTCCATCAAAATAGAAAAAATATCTCTAGACCTTGGTATTATGGGACTGACGTTCCACAATATTGGTAGGTACAAGGTGATGACAGAGACTGCGATGGCTCTAAGACCTGCTTCCCAGCCTCTGTCCAGGAATTCTAGGCAGCGCCTTCCTCTGGCTGCGGATCCTACAGAAACTCCCCTGGTTTCCCCTTTCTACTGCCATGCTGTAACTGCCTTACTATTCCTGCACAAGCAATGCTGACATACTGATGATTCCTGACCTCTAAGGCCCAGCCTGACTAAATCATTGTCTGGGGCATAATGACACTGGATTAATGCAAGAACATCTTTAGATGCCCGTGTCTGTGGGAACAGCAATACTGTTTCCACTGTATTTCCCATCTGTGATAAGACACTCCTGATAATGTGCTGTTCTCTTCTACCTTACAGTACCAAAAGATTTCTTTGTGCCCAGTGCTATTTTTCTTTTCCTTCTCCTCAATACGGAAGCTAGAGATTAAGTCATCTCCATTAAAATAACAGTCTCCTAGGCTACCTCTTCCTCTAACTGATGTCAGGACCTGAGCAGACAGGGTTTTTTGCACAGGATTTGCAATACATTCACTTTTGATTATGCAGTCAAACCTTGGCAGATCAAGAAAAACTCTTAGAAGAGGAAAGGCCAAGAATTGTGACTCTGGGGCAATTTATGTGACTCTCTGACCCCTAACTGAAGACTCTGTGGTCCTTGGTGTCCCTCTTTAGTAGCCTTTCTAGCTTCTTTCCCCAGATTCACGAGAGTTTGGACTATGAAGGAGCCAGGCACTTAACAGTCTGAGGTCAGTGCTCCTTGAACTTCCAGGTTTCTGGCTGTCCACTATCTTATTGGATGGTTAACAAGGCAGCTTTTCTTCAGTTTTCTTCATGTGGCTGGCATACTATAGGTGAGATGGAAATACAAGATCTTACAGATCTCTGCACACAGTCTGCCAGGAAGCCTTCTGAGAAAACAAAGGTTGTGGCCTAGCTCCCAGTAGGAAGCTCAAGACAGCAAAACCCAGCTCCTGTCTAAAATATATTCACAGCTACAGGTTGGGTGGAGAAGTGATTTGGAGGAGCCCTGTGGAGAAGGATTTGGGGGTGCTGATTGACAACAAACTGAATGTGAGGCAGCAGTTCCAGAAAAGCCATCCCAGAAAGCCAATTGTATCCTGAGCTGCATCAAAAGGAGCGTGACCAGCAGGTCAAAGGAGGTGATCCTGCCCCTCTGCTCTTGAGAGACCGCACTTGAAGTACTGTGTACGGTTCTGGTGTCCCCAACATAAGAAGGACATGGAGCTGTTGAAGCAAGTCCAGAGAAAGGCCACGAGGACGATCAGGGGACTGGAGCACCTCCTGTATGAAGATAGGCTGGGAAAATTTGGGATCTTCAGCCTGGAGAATAGAAGCTGCATAGAGACCTCATAGCAGCCTTCCAGTATCTGACAGGGGCCTATAAGGATGCTGGAGAGGGACTCTTCGTTAGGGACTGTAGTGATAGGGCAATGGGTAACAGGGTAAAACTTAAACAGAGGATTTTAAAGTTAGATATAAGGAAAAAGTTCTTTACTGTGAGGGTGGTGATGCACTGGCACAGGTTGCTCAAAGAAGTGGGAAATGCTCCATCCTGGCAGTGTTCAAGGCCAGATTGACCAAAGCCTTGGGCAACCTTGTGTGAGGTGTCCCTGCCCATGGCCGTGGGTTGGAACTAGATGATCTTAAGGTCCTTTCCAACCCTAACTATTCTGTGATTCTATGATTCTGTGATTCTGTATAAGTTACATGGATGTGCTCCTTTAGAAGTACCTCACTTAAAGAAGTAGTTAAGTAGCAGCTACCAGAGTATCAGTAGTATGGGAACTGTTGCTGCTCCCTTGTCACTGCAGGGCTTGGCGGCAGTGTCCCACTGCCAGAAAAGCACATTACCAACTTTGTTTTTCCTGCATTAAGCAGGATAAGTTTACTATCTCCCCCTGCACTAAGACTGCATAGTAGTCGTAATGTAATTCTGAGTTGAGCCCAGAGAGAGGATAACAGAATTTCTATCTAAAAGATTGACACTAGTTTCAGTATTTCTTTTGTTCCTAGTCTGCTTAAAAGTCTCATTTGCATTGTTTTTAACTCTTCTGATGAGATTTTCATCATGTTCCTTTTTCCTTTTTTATGTATTTTCTATAGCTTTTTGCTTCTAAGTTAGATTATTTATCTTCATTTTATTCTGGTCATAGAGCCACACTGCTCCACTTGAAGTCTTACTTTCACTAAGTAAATGCTTATTTCATAAATATTAAACAGAGAAATGAACAGTATTCTCATCAAAATCTTATTATGAGCACTATGTTGAGAGTTTACCCCATGTTTATACACATTTTAAAATAATGAAGCACAGTCAAAACACTCTGAGTACTTATGGATATATTCCCTGTGTTGCATTTTTAAAAAAAGCATACGTATGTTTATAACGTGAAAAGAATTTTGTACCTGCTTTTTTCCCCTCACTAATTTTCTTTTTAGGCAGTGTGGGTATTTTTCCACTTTCTGGAACAGTGGATTTTAAATATAAAGTGAAATAGCTCCAGTCATCTCTCAGATATTTATACTTTTTCCCTCGACTGAGTTGATTCATAATTATTTTCAGCATTTCTAAGTTGGGGCTATCAAAACACCAAGTCTAGCGCATACTGGTTGCACAGTTATATATTTGAGCTTGTTTCTACGTAAGAAATGTAAATCAGGCTCCATCATTTCCATTGAATTAGGCACCACTAGCCTGATAATCAAGCACTTTTTGTCGTACACAATGCCCCCATGTCAAACACACTTACAGGTCAGGAAATATTCATCTGTAGTTTTAGAAGTTCCAGGGGCAGAAGCATAGTTTTTGCTGCAATATCTGTCAGTCATTGAGAAAGCTCCCACTATAATTACCCCACATTATTAAGGATCACTTTTGGAGCTCTGTGCTCAGATTTGATGGGAGGAAGAACATGTCTACTACATCCATATTGTGATTTTTCTATTGGAATGGTGGTGCATGATGATTTTAGACCTTTTGATCCCTGGCAGTCAATGACTTGGGAGTGGTCAATGAGCAGGAACACCCTTCCTCCATTGCTTTTGCTGCTTCACTTCTTCAAATATGTCAAGTTTTTAAACATTTGATTAATATGCCCTCTTACTGCTTCAGTGAATGGGTGAAATGTATGCTCGTAGGCAAGCAGTCTGAATATCTCTCGGCTGTTGCCTTTACATATAGTCAGCATATAAAGAGTCTCCATTTCTTCCAGTATTTTGACTCATGTTGTTCTTAACATTTAGATTTCGAACTAAATAGGAGCTGAAAGCTACGTTCCACAAAGCCCAAACACTACTTTCGCATGTATTAAAATCTGTTAAAATACAAGACTGTGCCATTTCCCCCCCAAAAAAAGTAATGACATTTAAAGAATGCATTTCAGAATAAGAATACGAATATGCATTTTTATATATGTGCATTGTTTCTACAAACCTGCATACATGCAGCGCTCTAAATCTGTTTCTTGTTATTCCCAAACTTGTATTCTCTCCTTATCATATATGTATCTAAGGAATAGGGTGATACTTGCATGCAAAAAGTGTCAAATGAACTTCTAGAACTTAATTAAATGAGTACTACCTACATGGAGCACACATTTAGGATGCTAAATCCACAAATTTCTTAGAACACAGAATGCTTTATATATAGGCTTATTTAATCAAAAGCTCCTTCAAACTGTTTCAAAATGTCTTCCTAAATGCAGTGAAGTCAGAGAGAATGGATAATGAAGATCAGGGACACACAGACATTTGTGTTGACAAAGTGTAAAGCTAAAACTAATTTCACTCCCAATAGCATGATACTGTCTCTGTTCATGATAGCAGCTTAATCATTTGGCATTTTTGTACTTCCTAGTAAAATGAAGACCCTTGCAGAATTCGAATTACTTACACTTGAAAGATTTTCGTAGCCCAGCTCAGATAGATTAGCCTTGACAATTTAGAAAATATTGGGCATTAGTAATGAAATTTTGTAAAAACTTGCAGTCTGGGGGCTTTCTTGTGGGGCATTACTTTATAATGTGTATAAACACAGTAAACTCTTAGAAGTATGTAAAATGAGATTTTGATTACAATTTTACAGTGCATTTCAATATTATTATTTATGAAATACGCATTTATTGAATAAAAATAAGTCTCTAGGAAATGCAGTGTGGTGCAGTGGTAAGGATGCAGACCTATGAGTCAGAAGTTTGCATTCTATTTCTGGACGTGCCAGAAGGCTTTTTCCATAAATATCAGCATCTATATTTGTCTCTTTTTTCTCGCTCTCTTTTGTCGTATATTTGGAAACTCACGAGAAAGACAAGAAATTATTTTTAAAAAAGGGTGTCACCATCCATTTTGGGCTGTATCCTGACACTTGGAGAAAGTATAAGTTGCCTCAGTACTTTCAAGTCTTGAAATATTACTCCTTTTTGAAGCCTGTTCATTCAACTGTATCCACATAGAATACCAGGATTTGGGTATTCCTGCTGGCTCCTGTACCTTCAGCAACTACTTCATGCATTGAAAATTTTTTAAGCCAAAAAAGCTTAACCAAAGGTACAGTATTGCAAGTGAGAATCTAAGAAAATCTATTCATATTACAATAGACATGTTTTTACCAGTAGCTGAGAGATGAAGAAATTTGTAGCTCTCCTTATTCCAGGATAGAATGAAGGGCTGAAAGCTCCAGTGAATTCAATTACATTCTATTGGGGATTTCTACAAAGTAGGATTCATTCACCACAAAGGAAGTCATATGATTATGATTTTTAAATGGGATATCTGGTGGAAGGGGAACAAAAATCAAAACACCACCTAAAAGCAATAAACTGCATGGTGCTAAACTGAAAAAAAAATTTCTCTCTGGCATTACAACAATCAAATATCTTTCCAATCATGCAAGCATAAGAAGAACAACAATGTTGTACCCACTGTTGCATGAAATAACAAAATTTATTAGGGCAATTTATCCTCAATCTGTGTTGTATAAATAATATATTGATCAAAAGATGGGCATAGGCAGCATAGCTTCGGTTATATTTTGGAAATTTCAAACTTCTCTATTAGGACATAAGAACCAGACAGGAATAATTTAGTGAGACATTTGAATATCTTGGTTTACCTTTGGTACTCTAACCTTCATATGTAGCATAATTTTAAAGATATTAATCCTAAAATCAAGATCAGTTACATAAAGTGGAACATGGGAAGAATGACCAGAGACAATTTACATAATCTTTCAGGATTTTGCTTCTCTTAATAACCAACTGACAAATACTCACACTAGAAGTAGGCCTTCCAATGTAAAATATTAGATTTACCACTGTGTTCCATATGACTAGGTTTTCTTTTCATTTTTTAATTGCAATTTTGATATGCAAATGGCCCTGATGTCTACCTAATTTAAAATTAACACATGCTCCATTTATATTCAAGCTACTATTCAAGTTACTAGACATAATTGTCCCAATAGAAAATCCTTAGCGATGCTATTATGATCTTAGCTGTTGCTGAATATTTTTCTTTCTGGAGAATATATAGACTTCTGTTCTTATCAGTCCATTTTATTCTTGTTTGCAGCCTTTTGGAAAATTATTTTGTTTTTCACAAATGTAGCAGCTCTCCAAAAGCAGGTCGTTATTTGGCCTGTGTTTGCTTCCACACTATGTGACTGCTCTATTTTTCTGTTTATTTTAGATCTTGGAGCTAAAGCTAAAAAGCAATGAATAAGAGTGAGACTTCTGTAGGATTCTCCATGGGTGTCATGCCTAAGCTCTAAATGCCAGATTTGTGAAGCATCTCCAGCATCCTGGTGGAAGATATGCAGTAGTTACAACACTGTCATGGGTTCAGCAGCAGCAGTCATTTTTCTGTTTCTATAGTAGTTGGTGCAGCGCTGTGTTTTTCATTTTGGGTCTGGGAACAGCGCTGATAACACCAGTGTTTTCAGTTACTGCTTGGTAATGTTTTGGTCTGACCAAGGACTTTCTGAGCCTCATGCTATGCCAGGGAGGAGGGGAAGCCAGGAGGAAGCAGAGACAGGACACCTGACCCAAACTGACCAAAGAGGTTATTCCATACCACAGCACGTCATGTCCAGGATGTGAAGATGGAGAGCAGAGACCTGGAAGGGTGGTGGTGGTGCACTGGGGGGTTCGCTGCTGGGGGGTGCAGTGTCTGGGTCGGGCTTGGTGAGCAGTTGTATTCTCTGTCCTTGTATTTCTCTTGTATTATTACTGGTGGTAGCAGTAGTGATTTGTGTTATACCTTAGTTACTAAACTGTTCTTGTCTCAACCCGTGCGAGTTGCATTTTTTTTTTTGATTCTCCCCCCCATCCCCCCAGGACTGGGAGAAGAAAGAGAGAGAAGTGAGTGAGTGAGAAAACTGCGTGGGGGGTTAGAGGCTTAACCCACAAAAACCACAATGGTCCAAGTCAGTCCCTTCAGTCTTGTACTTCACAATATGTCACAGGTTTTAGTTTCTGGACAGCTTTACAGTTGATGGTGTCTTCTGGCCCATTCTGATTTGCTTGATAGTCTTAAAGTGCAGGTTTTTTCTTCCTTTCTTTGGTGACATACCTGAGAAGGCCTTGTATAGCAGGCCTTTCTCCTGCTGATTTACCTCTATTTAGTAATTTCTGCAGTGAGTGTGCAGGTAACATCTTCCAAAGATACGTTTGCCTTTTGCACCCCTGTTATACTATTCTTTTACATTTTCTGTCTTATGGATGAAAAAGCTTTAACTTGTGTTACCTTTTATCACATAATCTGCTTCATTTTCTCATGGTTAATAGAAGAATTCTATACACTTATTAGCAATAGTGACTACATAAGAGGACCTCCACTTCCTACTGAACTGTGTGAAAGTATTTTATGTAATTATTATAACCATTCCCTGAGACTCTGTGGCACCAAGCAGGGATCTGAATTTCTTTCTATGGGTTTTGAAGTTTTGTTTTTTAAAATATTTTAACAAAGCTTTTATAAGGGCAATTCACTGTGGGTGCCTCAGACACTTGAGCGTTTAAAACCAAATTGTTTAGCGGAACTACAGAAATGCTCCTAACAAATCATGTTGTGCTCCATTACTTGTCACTACCTCACTTGGTATGCCGTATAAGCAGAGAGATATTGATTTTACATGTGAAGAAGCAATTGAAACAGCACAGAAGTAGTGTTCAGAGCGCTATTTCTGAAGAAAGAAATAATTTCGAAACAATGTGTGATATTTTTCAGTGTAAACAAATAAATAAATGCCAGACTTTTACACGGATCTGAAGTTTCCTTTTCTTTGATATTTTTTTCTTTTTCTTTTTCTTTTTTTTTTTTTTTGCCATGAAGGCTTCTAAGTGTTCCACAGCATTTCACGCTTTTCTTTCTTTAAGGAATTTTTCTCTTTCCTGGGGAGTTTAGTTTTTCCTGTGTATGTCTACAGTTTTTCCCTGTCTCTTTTTTTACTTAAAGTTTTGGGTATTAATTCGCTCAGCCTCCTACAGTAAAAATTCTTTCAGAAGGACATGTGAATGAAAATTGTTATCATACTGCCGGGTTTGGTGTAGAACTGCTGATTTTCTGAAGATAACCCATGCTAGAAGGCGTGTTTGACTGTGCAAGATTTAAGAATCACAGAATCATGGCGTACCCAAGGATCATCTGGTCCAACCTTTCTTGGCTAAAGCACAGTCTAGACAATATGGCACAGCACCCTGTCCAGCTGAACCTTAAAAATATCCACTGTTGATGAATACACCACTTCCCTGGGGAGATTATTCCAATGGGTGATTGTTCTTATTGTGAGAAGTTTTCCTTTGTGTCCAGCTGAATCTCCCCAGGAGTAACTTGTGCCCATCTACCCCTCACCTTACCTATGTGACTCCTTGTAAAAAGGGTCTCCACCTTCTCTGTAGCCACCCTTTAAATACTGGTACATGGTGACAAGGAGCTTTCTTTTCTTTAGGCTGAGCAAACTCAGCCTTCCCTCATACAGCAGGCTGCCCCTTCCTTCGATCATCTTTGTGGCCTTTCTCTGGACCCTCTCCATCCTGTCCATTTTGAAGCCCACTTCTATGTTTATAGCAGCATTTAAAATGTGTATTTAAACAGGACAATATTTGCAGAAAGGGATGAATTAACATTTAAAAGTAATTACTTAGTTATATTTTTAAAGTAACCTTTCTAATGAATAGATGCCAAAATAAATCACATTTATTTTTTAAAAGAGTCAAACTACTCTTCACAGTGGGATAATGGATGCCTGTAATGACAAGTTATGTAGCATGCACATTCAGAAATGAATATTCATGCTGCAAGCGTTCACAGATACTGATAATATTTCACTTATTCTATGAGGGAACAAAACAATCGTGTACCGCATCTAGTGAATAATCAAAGAGCAAGTAGATCAGAGACAACTCAGGGGATGAAACTTTTCTGATAAATCAATTGTTAAACAATTACAGCTAATGAGCATATTCATAAAAATCAGGCTATTCATTGATAATACATCAAGTGACTAAAAGTCTATGTTTGATGGCTACATTATTTGCTATGAATAGTTCACCCATCTTCAACAGTGTAGCTTTAATTTTTATTTTAAAGTGTGAACAAATACATCTGAAATTACCTCTGAAATTTGGAGAAACTGAGCTTTCTTCCTTTTTGTGCCAGCAGGTTTCCTGCTTGACTTCGAACAAACCATTTATAGTCAGAGCCTGCTGTACTTGTTCACTGTAGCCAAGATTCCTCCACTATTTTGGCAGTATTTATGGATTTAAAGAGATCCAGGGGTGTGTGATATCCTTTTGATGGCTATGCAGGAGGGTGGACTTAAGTTGCTTCAGTTGTCTGAGGATCTAACATGCAAGCTGTCTGCTCTAGCTTATGCAGGTTCCTATCCAGTCTTGTCTACTCCATTTTGTCCCAGCAGCCTAACTCTCTGAGACCCTTTTCCTCCTGTGATGGCGTCTGCTGGCATTCTTGTCTAGTTCTGTTTATTCCAATACAGAATAAGTATTATACTACTCATCTAGAGTAAGATGATATGGAAGCAGTGGCCAAGCCTTCTGGGACACCCACTGAAGACCAGGTAATGAGTAATTTTGAGCATGGCTCATGCCAACTGCTTGTCAGTGCAGCTTTCAGAATTGAGGCATACCCCAGCCCTGTGTGTAAGCTGCCTTGATTAGAGAGGCAGCTGACACATACTAGATTACAATTCAGCAGGTAAACAGTGTGTGTGTGTGTGTGTTCAGCAGGTTAGGACTCCAGTTTGTGTTCTGGTCCCAAATTAATATGGTAGCACTGGTGTGTCTTTAAATCCCAGCTTCAGCTGGAAGTTGTAGCATGTTGCTTTAAACTCATCTTTCAGAACCATGATCTTCTCAGCTTCATCTGGTTTCTATTGTCAGCTAGAGAGCCAGCTTTAAAGCCAGAGCTGTGAGCCACATCCTTCCCAGCTGCATTGCTGCTAGCCAGACTGCCACTTGCATTGACAACATCCCTGCAAGCCCTTCCTTTGCACAGAAAATTAGTGGTGGACTGGGTGTAGCTAACTTATTTGAAGCCTTGAAGCCAATTTGCATCAGTGAATAACAGCACACATGGCTAGCAGGAGAACAGGAGCATCTGGGTGCATGCATAGGCTTGAGCTGAGAACTGCAGATTGAGGAGAAATTAAATAATTGAATTCTCCGGCCTTGGGAATGGGATTCTCACTCCTTCTGTGTGAAGTGAGGCAAATGATTGCCAGCTGGAGGTCACACCCTTTTTCAGATCCTATTTCAGCCTGTGGGATCTGTTTTGCAGACGTGCTGAATATTTGTTATTGTGCTCAATCAGTGGTTCTCGATTTCAAACACCTGCAGAGCTAGCTAATAGATACCAGCCTGTATGACAAGGATAGAGTGTATAGTACAGTGTCAGGGGCAGGATGTGTAAAGGAGGTGAGAGGTTAGAACTGGAAATAAGCTCATCTGAACTGGAAGCAGCACACAAACAATGCAGTATGCTTAAGCCACTATGGTCAGATACACAACATGTTGGAGAACACAGAAAGAATTAACACATGGGTTTGTAAGATTTCTAAAAAGGAGTATGAAGAAAGATATTATGTTGTGGGCTTGGGCAGTATAACAAAATAATAAAAACAATAAAAATCTTTGAGATAAGTGGTGGCAGGATGGGTGTTATAATGACATTTATGTATTTGGCCTCCTAAGCATGGTATGTCTTTGCAGAAATATTTGTGGGAAGAGTAATTAAAAGCCTAAAGTAAGTGAAAATGGGATAAAATATAACTTGATTCCACTGAAGATGCCTTACAGTATACTGACATCACACCTTTTGTAAGGGAATTGATTTTATAGATTAGAGATACTACATCATCTTGGTCTGTCTTTTCTTCGGCCTGATGTCACATAGGAAACTGTTAGTTCAACTGTAAAAGATGAAGTTTTCACAGAACTGTAAAATTAGTAAGGAAAAAAACAGAGAGGGAGCTCTAGATTGTACTAAAAGAGCATCTATCTGGCTGCAGAATGATTGCTTCTCAAAGATCAGTCTTGAGGCAGAACTCATTAAATATTTTTATTCATGACCTTGACACCAAAAATGGCAGTGTGCTAAATGTGCTGATAACAAGTAGTTGTGAGGCATTGACAATATTCAGGAAGAGTTAGACTGTAATTCAGGGTACACTTCAGAGTATCACTGACAACTGGAGTGGCACAAATAGGGTTCAGTACAGAAACTGGAAGTGGGATTAGGGATGAATAAGACAAATTTCATCAATAAGTTTTGAATTTGTCAATCTTAAAAATTGATGAGGATAAAGCAACCAGCAGTATTAGTCTATTATGGGAATACACGAGACATCAGTCTGACATAAATAGCCTCAAAAATATATGTGAAAGCTTAAGATGTAGCATCTCCAGTACAGAAAAGAAAGTATTAGTGCTAATGTCTAAGACCATGTCTGCAATATTTTATACTATTCTGGATGGTTATGAAGATGAATCCAGACTTGAACAGGTTCAGAGCAGGAGGATTAAAATGAATTGGTAATGGAAAACTTTACCTAGAGAACGGAAATTACAAGAGCACAATTTATTTAGTTAGAGCACAGTTTATTTAGTTCAGTAAAAATAAAAAAGGGGATATGCTTGCTGTCTGTAAGTGAATCAGTTAACTTGGGGTAGAGACAATATCGGTACAAAGGAAAAGGGTATAAACTGAACCTGATTAAGTCTGTTTTGGAAATTAAAGGAGGTCTGGATTTTGATCTGGTTTAGGAAGTAGTTTCCTTCAGTAAAAAACCGGAGGTGTCTAGGTTGTGAGATCCATTCCCTTTGTTACTGTGGGAAAACATTAGATGTAAAATCCTGCAGGACACCTAGTTTGGAACTGGGTATAGAGGTAAAGTCTGGGCATGCAAAGACTTCTCATGAGGCTTTATAGGGATATTGCTATGAGGTGCTGGTGAGGCTAAGTAATGGAAGACTGCACATGGATAGAGGCAATAACATATGGAGAGCCAGATCCTGGACCTCTGGTGAAAGAGTGAAATGAGATTGAGGAGACTGGCTGTATGCAATAAGGATGTAGATAAGCAATGTGAAGAAAGAAAAAGGCTGTGGACAAGGAACTAAAGGTGGGAAAGAAACTGGGAACAAGACAGGCATCATAGACTGTGGCTAACATAGACCAGAGCCCAGAAAGGAACCAGCAATTCTTAAGTCCTGCTATTCCGCTGTTGACACAAAATATCTGTGAAATATCATGTTGCTTCATGCTGTACTACGGATCTAATCTAATAAAATTTATTATCACCTTTAATCCCAGAGATCTGGCCAAGAATCCTTGTTTGCCTGTCCCAACCAGTGAACACAACAGTCACTTCAATGCTCATGATTAAAAAGATATATCTGGGTGATACTAAGAAACGTCAAAAGCTGTCAGTAAGTTTGCATTAGAAATTAACACTTGAAACCCTGTAGTAGTATACTGAATAGTGTAAAGGATGCTCTGCAGTCAGGGTGTTCTGAAAGAGTCCTAGACATTGGGGAAAACCTGGTATAAGAAAAACAGCTCTCAGTTAATTCTGCTCTAATTAAAGTACTGTGGAAAGTACCAGTTTGTTTTTAATTTAACTTAACTGTAATTATGTGAGTTCAGGAGAAAATCTTTCTGTCAAGACTGAGAGAGTTGGGTATTCTGGTCCTATTTTGTTTTCAAAGCAAAGACACTACTACAATGATCTAGCTTTTATTTGCACTATTCAATGTTTAGATTTCTTTAGTGCTACACTGTGCCCTTAATTTGTGGCTCTTAAAATAAATTTAATTAAACCCACACAGTTTTCATGGGGCATTTAAGTCCTATAGATGATCTAAAATGGATGAAGTCTGGGAAAGAATAAGGTTAGCTGCACTTTAGTTCAGGATTTTGTTCTGAAAACACAAATTTACTGCAACATAAAATGACTGACATAAATATGTATATATATAAAACTAATTGGAGGGATAAAAAGATGCTGTAAGAATTTTGAATGTTCAGATCTTACTGCATTTTTATTCACTGCTTTAAAAACATTTGAGACATTTAAGGAGGTTTATTGTTTTTTATTTTCCACAGTGCAGGCAATATCAGCAGGTTGGTAAATCTTCCGAAATTCCAACATGTCTATAACTAGCCACAAGAGAATTACTGAATATCTCCCATAAAATGATGACAGTTTATAAGATGTCAGCATCTACCTTCCTTTTATTTTCTGTCTTTCTAAACAAGCAGTGCTTTAGCTAGGTAAAAACTGACAAATTACTTGATGAGCATTTGTCCTTCATCCAGTGAGGCAATTTGTGCTGGTAGCAGGTAAAAAAAAAATTAACATTTTTGGGATCTAAAGAAACTATAACATTTGCGTTCAGGCAGACCTGGTTCTGATATTAAGGATCAACTTTATGCATTAATTTTCCTTTGAAGTTCTTTAATCCCTTTTATAATCTGACTAGAGCTTGACATCTTTCATAGAGGGTTTATTCTAAAATAATTTTATTTTATTTTAGTTCTATTTCTATCCTTGTACTGTTACCTTCCATTTTACTGATGTCCATATACTTACGTGAGACTGTTATAATTTTTCTAAATGATTACCTGGAGAGGAATGGGAATATTTAGCTGATGTAGGTATCCGTATTGGCTCTCTTGTGCATTAAAATTCAGGGCAAAATATCATCAAGCCAGGATCCCCCCCTCCTCCCAAGTATGGCCTGGAATGTTTGATCACTGCTTTCTGGAAGGGGTGGTTTGCCCTCTTCTTTGGTATGATCTGTTGTTCTCTTGCACAAACTTGTAGATATTCAATGTTACAAAAACAATAACAAAAGGCATTAAAAAACCACTGTGCATATGATGACTTATCAACATAAAGATTAATTCTCACAAGACCATTATTGACAAAAGCTTCAATTCTGGAAATATTTATTTCTTGATTCAAAAAGCCTAGTGTTCAGCTCAACAGATACTGATTTCTACTTAGTATTTAGACACATCCATTGGTGAAATCTAGAATCTCAGAAGAGAAAGCATTGTAAAGACAATAGCAACGATCATGTTTTACATTATCATTCCTACTGCATAATTTTTCAACAGTGAAGGCTCTAACAAAGCCTTTTGAAAAATTAATCACTGCTTCTATTCTGTGCATAGATAGGATGAGTTTGGGAAAATTAAACCCTGTGAGTGTCCCACTATTTAAAGAATGGTTATTGAAGAGCAGGGGATAGAATAGATAGTCATGTCAAGGGATATCCTTATCACTACTACTCTCAGTGTAATCACATGTGGTATGGAAGTACAATTAACCATTATAGTGTTCTGCTAATTTTTGTCAAAATTATTTGTTTTTTTCCAAGAAAACAGTAAACAAGAACACCTATACTTGGAATCAAAATATATATTTCAGTGCAAAGAAGAGCATTTGAGGCTGGCAACAATGAACGAATATTTTTATTTAAATTTCTTTTTAATGCTCTTATTTTTTGTTTTTTTTTTTTTTTATGATTGTTCTATATTTTTATGTTAATGAACTTGAATCTAACTTCTTAATATATAAATCAAGAGAAAATGTGCAGCTTTAATAACTTCAGAAATCTTGAAGCCTCTTTTATGTTGGAGATTAGAATACAAGTTTATAAGAGATAGCTTGGCTTTTCTATGGGAATAAACAGGGATGTGTTAAACGATACAGAACATCACATGCATCTGGCTGTTTAGTAAATGATGTTCTTCAGACAAAAGCTTTCAATAACTCAGTCATTCTCAAGGCTTCTGATTCATATTGTCGTGGTTTAAGCCCCCCACCCACATAGTTTTACTCACTCACTCCCCCTCTTTCTTCCCTCAGTCTCGGGGGGGATGGGGAGGAGAATCAAAAGAATTCAACTCGCACAGGTTGAGATAAGAACAGTTTAGTAACTAAGGTATAACACAAATCACTGCTGCTACCATCAATAATCATACAAGAGAAATACAAGGAAAGAGAATACAACTGCTCACCAAGCCCGACCCAGCCAGTGCACCCCCAATACCAAAAACCTGACCATCCCGTGCACCCCCAGTCCACCATCACCACCACACCCTTCCGGGTTTCTCTCCTCCGTGTTCACCTCCTGGACATGATGTGCTGTGGTATGGGATAACCTCTTTGGTCAGTTTGGGTCAGGTGTCCTGTCTCTGCTTCCTCCTGGGGTTCCCCTCCTCCCTGGCATAGCATGAAACTCAAAGTCCTTGGCCAGGCCAAAACATTGTCAAGCGGAAACTATAAACACTGATGTTATCAGCGCTGTTCCCAGGCCCAAAGTCAAAAACACAGCGCTGCACCAGCTACCAAGAGGGAGAAAAATGACTGCTACTGCTGAACCCATGACACATATGAGTGAACTAGTTAGAGCATTCCATAATCGCATAAAGCTGGAGACAGAAAGATTAATATGCCTGTAGAAAGTAAAATTTACCAACGTGGTTTTTATATAATATGAATGCTCCATCCCTGGCAGTGTTCAAGGCCAGGTTGGAAGGGGCCTTGAAAAACCTGGTGTAATGAAGATGTCCCTGCCTGTGGCAGGAGGGTGGGAACTAGCTGATCTTAAGGTCATTTCCAAACCGAACTATTCTGTGATTCTGTGATTCTATGATAAATTGCCGAGAGATTCACATATGTTCACTCTGCAATATACATCACCAGACACCCACAAAAGTGGGACAGATTCGCATCATGGCTATCAGTAAAACAGCATCGGTGACTGTTTTTTAGTTGTTGAGGTTCTGTTTCATTGTTCATCCAACACACACTGCCAGGTTTGAGTGGAGGAAGCAGTATTAATTCAGGAAGTTAGTGGCAGAGATGGAGGGACTCTCCCCTTCCTCCTTCAATATTCAGTGAATCTCCTCTTGAAAAGTCCTGAAAAGAAACAGAGTAAAGAGAGACAGGCACATTCACACACACACAGACGTCTTTCAGAACCCAACTTCGTCTGAAAGGCTGGATCCTAATCATCTTTCTCAAGCCATACCTGCAGGGTGTGAAAGTCTTCTTTACAACATGTAGGTTGCCCTTTGGCCAGCTGAAAAACATACTTAAGCAAAAAAAATCTCATTTCCATCTACGCCCTCTAGGAAAGGAATGCACGAAAGTAATTTGTGTTGTTTGAGGCTTGAAAATAACTTTTCAGTCAAAGCACAAAACAGACAGTAGAGATTTTACAATATGAGACTGAGATAACACCCTTTCCTCTATGTAGCTGGTAAGATTTGTCTGATGCTATGCTTATAAACTTAATTATTGAGGCACATGCAAGTAACTTAGTCACTTGAAGAGCTGAATGAAGGAGTGAATGAATAAATGAATGAATGAATAAATGCAGTGGTAGCATAGCTTGGTAAATTCAACTTCATTTATTTATTGTTAGGCTGAATGCTTTTGAGAAATTACAAGACAAGCCAGTGCTGGATTAGGCATCTTTTGCTGAAAACCTCTGCACTCTTGAGAAGGTTGTGATACTGAAAAATGGAAGGATCTGCGAGGATAAAAATGGAAGGATCTACGAGGATAAAAATGACATACAGACCCAGAATGATACAAATGGTACCAGCATAGTTGCAGCACCATGAAGTACTTTCCAGTTCCAGCTGATCACTGTAAATAACAGTCTCCTATGTTAACACAGTACAGTTACTGCGTTCAGCTTGTTCTTTGATAAACTGTCGTGCCACATTTCCAGAAAGCCATGGGGAGAATGTTATGGTCTGAGCAGAGCCTGAAGACTTTCTTCCAGCTGTCAGCTGCAAGAAGGAAATCATTCATTCTCAATGAATCCAAGAGGAGTGGCCACTCATTTATTTCTTTTAAACATGAATTTTGCCAAAATTAGAATTTAGGTTGTGCTCCAGGACAGAGCTTAAAAACTTCTACCTTGATTTTATAGGAGTTAATCAAAGAGCTTATTAAAACTGTGTGAGCTGTGCTTGGTTTTGGATCAGAGTCAAGTTTAATGCAGAGTTACATGTGACTAAGGATGACCAAGTCTGTCTCACATATTTAGATTTTATTCAATTGCATTAATTTATGCAAAAAATGGAGAAAAAAAGCAGCAGACATAAGTAACAGTAGCACACTGACAAACCTTGGTTGTATCGCAGTGCAGATTCTGGAATGCTGGTTTTAACCACATGAGTCTATTTTTCGATGACTATTTTTCTTTCTACAAAGGACATACAATACAGTTCAGTAGGACAATGTGCTGCAGTTTATTGCTGAGGTGGAAATAACAAATAACACTGGAAGTTCAACAGCGCCATTAATTTCCCACCAGTTAGGAGTAATCCAAAGTTCTGGACCTCTTTTTTTTTTTTTTTTGGTGGTTTATCTATCATCAAAAAAGTGCTTGGGCAAAATGATGGCCATCCCCACTGGTGAAAATATGTAAGTAAGTGACACGTTACTTAGGTACATCATCTCTTATCCAGACAAGATGAGCTTTTAGGTGAAAGATGTCATGCTGAGGCTTTGCATTGTGCTGAGCACATGGGTCAGGTCTAAGCTTCAGGTAGCAATGCATTATGAACAGCAGCAGTAATACATTATGCCTTTTGGCATTAGGATTTCAGGTCCAAAATGTGAAATCTCTGATTATTTTCCCAGTCTAATCCTGGAGGGGAGTATCAGCAAGGCTTTAAAAAGTCCCAGTAAACTTAAGCAAATGGGGAGCATAGCCAAAAAATAAAAAAATATTACTTATTTATTGCTTCATATGTCTTACTGAATAAAGTAAAAGTCACTTGAAGTATAAGCAATCACATTCAGTATTGCTGAAATACAGATTCAACACATTGGTAGCATACCTCCAAAGTAAACTTTAATAAGTATAGAAGTTTCAAGATAAACATTAGAGCACGGCTGAGATTTGCTTCACTCTGAAAAGTCATCCATCTAATGGCTGTGTCTCTGAATCAGATATTATAACCCTCTTAGAAGACTTAAAATGATCCATTCTGAAAGTTACTCTGCTATTTCTATATTTAAGTAATGCAAAACATTAATAGGAAATCTGTACTGGTCACAAAATTCTGATCATGAAGTCTCTTAGTGAGAGGAATTTGTCCATTTTACCATGAACCAATGAAATAATACTTTTAACATTTAGGCTAAGAAATCCACCACTCATCTTCAGTAAGATGAGTGAAAAAAAACTTTAAAAATATCTGACTGGTTTGATATATATGCAAGAAAACAAAATATGAAACTGCATGGACTTCTCATTCAGATATCTCTGTGCTTGACAGAGCAGGCTCCTACTTTTAGAAGCTTTTTAATTTTGCTGGTATTAACATGGAAGTCACAAATGCAGTGGCAAATATAGAATAATTACTATGACATCCAATTCCATGATCGGCTCACTTTGTCCCAGAACCAAGTGACGATAACTAGACACAGACACGCTATTTTGCTCAGACTAATGGATTTCACTCAAGTACCTGTGCACCCTTCACGATGTCCACGTTGCTTGTGAACATTTACACGTGCATTTTGTTTTTCAGAATAAATGCACGGCAAGTAGGACAAATTCAACCTGCCACACGGAGCCAGCAGCCAAAATATTTCTTCAGTCACTGATGTAACAGATCAACAGTATTTCTGGTAGCATATTCTTGGTTATACTGTCACTGTATGGACTTTACTATCACTTAAAATAGAAGTGTACGCCAGGCTCCTGACCTACAAACCAGGACAGCGGCCCTTTGATTTTCACCATTGATACACTAACATCATACTGTTATTTTTAAACACTTGGAACGTACCATGCCACCCAATCTGGTACTAGCAAATCTTGCCTAGGTGGTTTCTTTCCTTCTGCGGCTCCAGGAGAGCAGTTCGTGCTGCTTTTTTCTGTCTTTATCACAGCACTAACATTTGATATACAATTAGAAAAATGTACTTTTGTTTAAAAATGGATTTGAGTTCTAGATATCTTTAGTATGGTCATTAAGAATTATTAAATATAGCAGATATCTTTACCAGCATAAAACAAATAAGGTCTAATAAACTTAAAGGAGAACAATTTTCCCCTCTTTGAGAGAGTACTAGCTTGGCCATGGAAATTGTACGGAATTCTAAGAAAAAGGTATAGCCTTTTGTATGTTTCTTACTGAAGCCTGAAGACGATGCAGAGATTTCACAGATCAGCCTTTGGAAATAAAGTTCATGATCATTCAAATACAGGTCCATGATGTGTTCACTTAATTTGAATAATATTCAATTGACCCGTATAATTTCTGACCACTGATTCGCAGCCAGACCTGGTTAAGCTAACTTGTAAAGACTTTGTCAGCAGAACCATAATACACAGACACCTTTTCTCTTCAGTTAAAGAAGTTAAAATACCCTACCACATAGAACTGATGTATGACTGATGCATTGCTATGCCTGTTTACAAGCCTGACCTTAGCCCGTCTCTGGCACGAGCAGCACGCTCAGCTTGGTTTCCAAAAGTGGCATCCTCAGATGCACTGAGTCATCTCCTAACCTGTGGGTGATGACGATAGTGATGACAGTGCATCTGGAAGAATTTCTGACTTCCCACTCAGTGAACAAAGTTCCCTGTTTTGTTGGGTGTGCACTAAGCAAGGTTACATTGAACCTCAGGGGAAGGATGCCCTGGAAGGCTCACATTTTCAGCAAAAATTGTGTGGTTTCCTTCCCAGCTCAGAGAGTTTTTTTAAGCTTTCACCCATTCACCCTGCATGCAGCTCTGCCTTCCGGCCCTAAGTGACAGAATTAATCTGTTGCTTATGCAATAAGAAGTTAGTGGTCCTGCTGAAAGAACTGCCTCCATTTTACACTGACCTATGCTCCCACTGGGGTCCTTGAAGAGAATTTATCAGGCAGAAAGCCCAACAACCCCTTTCTTCCCTTGGCTTGTACCCCCTTTCCTCCTTTTCAGTTCTGGGGAGGCCCATCCTGGTATATGGCAGCTGTTCAGGGACCGAACATTGCACTTTGTGGAGTTGAAGATAGGGTATCTGCATGTAATGGGCAGATAAGCATCTCAGGAGAGGGAAAGATGAGCTTCAGAGAGAGACCTTGTTACCTTTCTTCACAGTCTCCTCAGAATCATCCCTCCCAAACATCCCAGGAGTCTCATAAAACAGGTAGATCATTACAAGTAGCCTCGGACCACAGTCGTGACCTTTTTTCCACTCTCCTGATGAGAATGGCAAGTCCTATGTGATGGCTATTCTACAGCAGTAGTAGTTCCCTTTCTCTCTTCTTGCATTCTTGTTGATGCTTCTGCCTGCTGGGTTTGAAAATGGCTCTTTCAAATGCAACGTCTCAGTAGAAGCAGTTTCAGTTCCATGGTTTAAAGCATTCTTGCCAGCAGTATCATGGAGCTGCCCAGCTCTGTAAAGGCGAGAAAGACTACAGTTTGCAAATCACCATTGTAGATTTTAATACTGCATTCATGCCACTTGCAAATATGGGACTTTTAAATGAATCACTGAAGCACAGTAAAACCTCCAGGGACTGGAGGAATCTAGGTGGGAACTGCTGCAATAAAAAAAAATCACATAGCTTATCATCTTACAGGCTTTTGTGGCATGATACAATACTCTTCATATAGATAAAACTTACTTTAAAAATGCTACCCTATTTTTGTATTAACAAAAAATTTTTCCTGAAACGAGTTTCCAGTAAGGAATTTGGAATATGGTCTTCACATCAGCTTTACCTCAGCTATGTCTGACTCAATTGTGAGTCTTAAAGGATCAGGTCTTTTTTTAGACATCTTTCCAATTAAATAATTGAATTGAATGGAAAATGTCGTATTATTGAGGGCATGCATTGCTCTACCATGACAGTGACTTCAATATCCATCAGTGTATTGACAGTGGATATCCAGATAAACTTTCAATATACAGATGTGCTCTGCTTGCTAAAAGGCTGAACAAAATACTCAGGGCTATGTATCCTCTCTCAAAAGTAGGGAGCTTCTCACACTTGGTCAGATATTTAGTGCTGATGGAGGAATTACACAGAATAATTAATGTAAACAGACTTATACGGCAGCAATATCTAGGGTTCCTGAAGCAAGACGTGATGCTCAGTGTTCCATGTGAACTGCAGAGATGCAGGTTACTCCAGATAGAGTGCTCTCAAATGTTCTGCACCATGTACAGGAAAAACCAGGATGTCAGAATTCCCACTCAGCAAAGCAAAAAGGGTAGAGGATGTTGTACTTAGTCTCTCTTTAGAAAATATGAATGAATATAAAATCTCTCACTGCTTGTGCTTTACCCACAGGGCTTAATTAGAGCTGATGAAGGTTAATAACCAGGAATAGGTAAATCTCAAAGTTTGCAACATCTAGATTTTATCTGATTTATCATCTTTTATTCAGAGAACAATTATTCTGCTCTCCTAAATGGAGATTAATTGGGTGACCTGCTCCCAGGGCATATGGCCTAGTGAACCCTGTGCTCAGCTTTGAAAGGGCTGTCTTCCAGGATGAACCATGAAATCCCTAACTGCAATCTGCTGCTGTTTAGTTCTCTGGGGAAGGATTTCACAGCATTGCTGTGTCTGGTGGAATGAGTTTTCTCATATACTCGGTAGATTTTAAGTATGTTATTTAGATGGCAAGGGGTACTGTGTCCTACTGCACCACAATAAGGGTGAAGAGCTTTGCGTTTGAGCATTTTCACAAATGATTTCTTTTCTAATCTAATGGGGTTTAGTAAACCTGTTTAAATTCATTGCTTCCCTTGCATATATAATGCTGAATGCCAGAAAGCAATTGGTGTCAGTGACCTCTGTCCTGGACGCTTAGTACTTTCATCCATAAAGCACTTCACAAACATCAACTAATCCTCATAATGTTCTTGTAGGTAAAACATTAGAGCTAGGTAAATAGCTCACTACCAACAGTTTAAAGAATTAATTCTCATTTTGCATGTAAACTATTGCAAACCTTCTGTGATATTTGCTTTCCCCTCCAGCCCCCACCTATCCACTGCAGTTTGCAGAACACGTGGAAGTGGGGGCTCTGACGCTCTCCCTTGGGAGACATGGCACTATTTGATCCATTGACTACATACAGAATTTTTTTCCAGCAAAAGTGGATACTGACAATGGTGCTCGTTCAAATTCTTTGGAAAAACCTGCATTGTCTTAAGCATACAGTTTTGTGAATCAGTTGAAGAACTTCATGCTGTTCAGTGAGCGATTTCCCACTTTCCCCTCCTACTGGCCACCCTGCTTGCTCATGGCCATGAACTCCGCCCACTTGTCTAGGACTGGTTCTGGTGATCACTAGACCTGTCTGTGAACTGCCGTGGGCCCCCCTAATAGCAGAGAGCAAAAGCTAACTGCTGTGTTAGCATGTTAAATTAGCTCATGGAAAAGAGTGAAGAGTTCCAGAGCTGGCACAAGGGAGAACGCGAGACCTGGATGATCAAAAGAGATGCCAGGGAGTGAGGAAGGCAGGGCCAGCAATGGGCAGGAAGACAGTGTCCCTTCTGAATGTGACTCCCAGTCAGGCATGCTGTGTGGCAATGGGAGCAAGCAATGTTTTTGTATCACTTCCTTTACACTGATGGATTGAGTGGTCTTAATGTGGAAGAGATTAATGGAGAAAGAGGGAAATAAAGTAACAACAAAAAAAGGGAAAGGATTATTACAATATTTGACCAATGGTCTCTTACCTCATTTTTAGAAGCAGGAAATAGCATGTTGTACTTTTTATTTAAGGAAACACTGGCATCTGCTTATTTCCCATGATCATTCAGTGCTTTTGCATTGCCCCACCACTGGTAGTCTTCAGACAGAAAATTCACAAATTCAATACAGATGGGACAGTCCAGAGCTGAATAAAGAAGAAAGCAGTGAAGTGGATAATTTCCTAATGATTCCTCATCATGTTGTGAATATAATTTAAAATCTAAAATGTAGTTATGCATAATGTGGGGCCAAATAACTGTCATCTATTGCTCTCTTTAGGTGTTTTGCATGAAATTTTATTTACTTTCCTGGCTTATCAGCATAAATGCATGCAGAAAATAATTTTGTAAATCATGCAGCCATTGCATGACAGAAAAATACTCAATTATATATTACTGCAAATATGTTGCTCTGAATTGATTGCCTTGTTTTGGAAAGCACTTGTATATGAAATATTTGATGAACAATAACAATAGCAAGCAGTCAAACCAAAACCCAAGAGAATAAATAAATCTGGAGGAAGTAGAGTGCAGGCAAATAAAGTACAGAAAAATAAAAGAGCTTTTGTATCTAGGAAAAAATGGTGTATCATCTTGTTAGTCAGTTGACTCATAGTCAGATCAGTTTTTCAAGGGGTTTATTATTTGATTTAATGAGATGCTTAAACATGTCCCTTTGCATCTGGGTAATCCCACTGGGACAACTTACGTACTTAAGTTAAGCCTGTATTTAAATTGTTAGCTGAACCAGGACCATCTTAAAGATATGGTACGTAACTACTGAGTAACATTTCTTGAGGTGATGCTAAAACAGCCACATGTTCTGTGCCATATACAATTCTTAGAACTGCTGCATCTGGTCACATATATATGTTCTGTTTGTTGGTTTTTTGGTTTTGTTTTGGGTTTGTTTTGTTTTTTTTTTTTTCCTGCATTAACAGCATCTGCAAATTTTTCTCCTTTTGTCTGGGAGTGAATCCAGTACTCTATTTTGGGAATTACTTTGCTGCCAAAACTCCCCTAGCAAACTACCTTCATTCATAACAGGAAAGTTCATATTCTATTCTTCTAAACTTTTTCGTCATTATAAAGAGCTTGAAACTCTTTGAATGGTACTATTAAGTCATTGAATCTCACTCTGTTTTAGCTAATTACTAACATTATTTCTATTTTGGGGGGGTATATTTTAATCTTTGGAACTCAGATTTTCTCCTATAAAGCCAAGTTTCATCATTATTCTATGCTAAAGGCTGAATTTTGAAGCACGCCAATACAGCTGGCATGACATTGGCCTTCCTAATTCAATGACACAAAGGATTACCCTAAACCATATGCAGAAAAGATCCACATTTATTCTATTAATCAAGGTTTTTCTTTTTTGTTAAACATGATTCATATTTGCCTCACTGCTAGGTCTCTGAGCAACTCAGCGCTTTGGTCACAAACTGCTGAGCATTGAACCATGCAGTTTGTCACCTGCCACACTATTTAAAGAGCCAATGGATAGGAACAAAACAATGCAGAGCAGCAACTGTCAATAATTCACCCAGTAGTGACCGCTGACATATAAGATATCACCAGGACAACTTCAGCAAAACCCCATCATTTCAGTTCATAAGCAGTAACTGGCTCTCCTCTCAGCTCTTGCTTCCTCCACAGATTTTTCTTCAACTATAAAAAAATAAATAAACAGAAATAAAGCAAAATGAAGTTAGGGGGGAAAAAACCACTGTGTTCCCTATAAAACATGTGGAATTGTAATGGTTGGTGTGGCAGCAATGATGGGGATCATGGCTTCGGGAATATAAACAGTGGAGCAGGTAGTTCCTTGGGCAGAGGAAGCAAAACCCCTGGCTTTCAACACACCTCTTTCTTACTCTCTCTCTCAACAGTTTGAGTCCCTGATTACCTAATAAGCCTCTGATCTTATTCATCTACTTCACGGTGGGGAACTAATGGCCCCTTAGCTTGCTACCTTGTTTTCACCAAATTCACAGAATCTCTGCCCAATTTGATTGAAAATCAGCAATTGATTAGAAAGCAGGAGACCAGCTTGTACCTACATGTGCAGAGTACATGATAAAACAAGCTTCATTTCAGTGGGGAATGAAGCTAAAATCTTTCCACTCAATGAGGAGCCTCTGAGATTTTACTACAGGAATTGAGGCAGTCAGGTCTATCATAGAGAAAAATTTCAAAATCAAAATAAAACAGAAAATGTAAACTGAGACAGCACTTCAGCTCATGAATTGAATATTATGGGCATGAAAATCTGCTGGTGAGGACAAACATGCCACCTTGCAGGGCTCTCAAGAGCGTTAGTACCCTGTAGTGGGTGAGCGCAGCTGGACACTTCTGAGGGCAGCAGGCCCTGTCCTCCGGGGTTGCCCACGAGGGATGTCAGTGTGGAGTTTGGCTGCTGGAACTGTTTGAGGCTCTGTACAAGACCACAGCCCCTTACACTCACACAAAACTTGCCAAACCTCATCCTCATTTTCTGACAGTCTTAGTTTAATAATGAATTTCAGACATGGCTTGAATGAAAGATGCTTTCTAATATCCTGCAAAGTCCTGAGTGACTCCACTGAAGGTTTCATGATATCTTTGATGAAATGTCCCTGGCTATGTAAAAGTCTTTCTTGATTAGTGAAGTCAGCTGCTATAGAAATTATTTGGGTGGATTTATTTCTGCTTTTAAATTCAAATTACCTCCAAAAAAGTTTTCAAGGCACTGCCTATAGATTAAAGGATAAGAGGAATGTGACACAGAATATCTCAGTAGATTTTCCTTAGAAAACTAATCACTTGGGATTCTAGTTCTGCTAAATGGATTATCTGAACAGGCCCAGAACTTTTAGCTGCAGTATACATCTTAGCCAAAAAGTTACTGAATACAGTCAACATCCCATAGAAGGCAGTGCTCAACAAGAGCACCCTGTACCTCAGGAGGAGCGTTTGTGATCCTAGAAATTATATATTTTGCTCTCTCATGCCTAACCCATGCCCCAGCCTTCCTCCTGCAGCATCCAGAGGTATTTGCTCACTGATACTAAGGGAAAAGGAGAGGCTCAGCGTGACTTAGGAGATCCCAAAGCTGGTTAGTGTGGCTGAGTGCTCACCAACAGCCCTCAGTCCCCCGTTCCCAGGCACTTGCCAGGATATATGATCTGAAGCAGGTGTAAAAGGCAGGGCTCTGATGCAGCTGAGGGAATGCCTGAAGACAAGAAAGATCCTTGACAGATGTAAGAAAAGTGTGGTCGCAGAGGAGTAGGGGGAAATACACATGGACCACAGAAAGGCAGAGAAATGAAAGGGGGGAGGATGGTAGCTTGAGATCTCAGAGGAAGAAGATCAGGCAGAGAAATGGCAGAGGAGCTCTGCAGGCACTTGGGATGGAGAAAGCAGATTTAAGGATTCACTTCTTCAGGGACCTGCATATTCCAGTCTCAGACTCATTTTGATTTTACAGCTTTTGGAAAGGCAGAGCTGTGAATAAATTGCTATACAATGCTCTTCTAGCCTCTTGATTTATTTTCTTTAAAAGAGAGGTTTAAAAAAGACATCTCTTTCAGCACTTTAATATGAAATTGAATAATTTAAGAATAAGGAAGGGCTGCATTGAAAAATAACAGAAGAGGCGTCGTAAATAATAAACACATCCATAGATTTGGGCTCCCTTATATAATAGAAAAAATTGTGTACATTTTTGTATTGTTCAAAAAGAGTGAACTTTATCGTAAAATTCTCTTCTGCCCCTTTAAACACATTTTATGAACTGATTTTAGGGCTCTAAGTAAATCTGCTTAGGATTCTGAGAAAGGAGAGCATTATTAATCTGGAAAAAGTGTCTTTGCTTAGAGCCAATCTGTTTAAAGCTGGAATTTTTAACAAGTGAATAGTATTCCCTCAGTTACCCTTAGATTAGCTTCCTTCATGGGTACTGGGCAGAGTCAGTACAATTTCACTCCTGGAGAAAAGTTTTTACATCCCTGAACAGATATTAAACATGATCATCATAACATCAGTGAATTTGATGAGATTCAGCCCACACAGTTTGTTCCTCCAGAGCTGACAGAGCTTTTGCTAGCCCTTATATCCCAAACTAATAAAAAAGAAAGACTGAATGAACTCCCACGACTGAAGCAAATAAAACCAAATACTAGACAATTTTAACAAAAATAATAAGGTTACAGTCGTTAGTGAACATTGCAATTCTGCTGAAATGAAATGTTTTCAGCGAGCCAAGTGCAAAGCATGTTTAATTTAATATTATTGCCAAATCTTCACTGACTATGGTGGACCCTATCTTCAAATGTTTGCATCTTACTAGTGTATTCCAACCTCATGTAGGGATGCTAGCATTCGAGTTATATTGCAAAAGCACTCACTTTTAAGGGGTGCTACCTGTGTCAGGTAAGAACTTTCCTTTCTAAAACCAAAACAGTTGTCATTAAATCTATGTTATGTTGATGATTTCAAATTTGAGCCCAGGTATCTACCAATTTCTTTTATATTGTGGTATGATTTTGAATACCTGATTATTTAGTTTACTTACTGAAATTGAAATAAATCTACTTGATACTATTTAAGTTGAAACATTTTAATGGTTTAGTTCATATAATACAGGCAAATAAATGGTTTTTAACAATTCCTTTGGATCCTTGCCATTTGAGACCACTAGTTTCCCATTCCTGACAGTCATGCTGGTAGCTCACATAATGCTGGCTATTCTGTAATCTTTCATTTCCCTTCTAGTTTTCCCCCAAGCCAAAGCTAAAGGGTATGCAAGAGGTAGAAGTGCTCCAGGTCATAGCTCATCTCCATGCTTTCTTCAGGCCAGAGTCACCCTGATCACAGAAGCCACCATATAGCAGGAAGGCACTCAGCCTTCCTACTAACAGCACTATAAAATCCCATGCAGAATCTGACAGACTGGTTTATGCAATATACTTTCAGCACTGGCCTTGAACTTCAGCCCAATAACTCCTTTGCACAAGACATATGCAAGCTGCTTCGGGTCTGATTCCATAGGATACCCAGGTCCTTTTCCCTTTGTTTGTTTTCCATGACCATGTTTTTCTATGCTTTTATAGAGCTGCCATCCTTCCTGGATAGGCTTGAGATGGGCCTGTGCAAATCTCATGAAGTGCAACAAGGCCAAGTGCAAGGTCTTGCATGTGGGTCAAGGCAGTCCTAAGCACGAATACAAGCTGAGTAGAGACTGGATTGAGATCATTCCTGAGGAGATAGCCTGGGGGTGTTTGTTGATGAGAAGCTAAAGATGACCCAGAAATGTGCACTTGCAGCCCAGAAATCCAACCGCATGCTGGGCTGCCACAAAAAGGAGCATGACCACCAGGTGGAGGGAGGTGATCATAGAATCATAGAATAGTTAGGGTTGGAAGGGACCTTAAGATCATCTAGTTCCAACCCCCCCGCCATGGGCAGCAACACCTCCCACTAGACCATGTCACACAAGGCTCTGTCCAACCTGGCCTTGAACACCACCAGCGATGCAGCACTCACAACTTCCCTGGGCAACCCATTCCAGCGCCTCACCACCCTTACAGTAAAGAACTTCTTCCTCATATCCAGTCTAAATTTCCCCAGTGTGATCCTGCCCCTCTACTCTGAGATCCCACCTGCAGTACTGCATTCAGCTTTGGAGACCCCAACACAAGACCCCAACACAAGACCCCAACACCTGTTGGAACAAGTCCAGAGGAGGGTCATGAAGATGATCAGAGGGCTGGAGTACTTCTCCTATGAAGACAGGCTGAGAGGGTTGGGCTTGTTCAGCCTGGAGACAAGAAGGCTTCAGATAGATCTTAAAGCTGCTTTCCAGTGCCTAAAGGGGGGCCTACAAGAAATCTGGAGAGGGACTTTTTACAAGCAGTTGTAGAGATAGGATGAGGGGGAATGGCTTTAAACTGAAAGAGGATAGCTTTAATTAGATATTAGGAAAAAATTCTTTACTATGAAAGTGGTGAGACACTGGCATAGGGCGCCCAGAGAAGCTGTGGCTGCCCCATCCCTGGAAGTGTTCCATGCCAGGCTGGGTGGGGCTTTGAGCAACCTGGTCTAGTGTAAGGTGTCCCTGACAATGGGGTTGGAACTGAATGAGCTTTAAGGTCCCTTCCAGCCCAAACCGTTATGTGATTCCATAATTCTATGAGCCATACCTTGTGCTCAGGTTGAGGAATTGCTTTGATTGGCATACGTTCAGCCTTTAACATCACTTCTCTGGCCTTTCCACATTGCCACCTTATACTCATTTTCAACTACTGCTTTCCTTTCCCAATGTATCAGTGTCTTCTGCTATTCTAAGACATGTCATTCAGGTATCCTTTTCTGTTCCAGTTCCACAATGGTAGCTGAGACATTAATATTTTTACTGTGTTTTAACATTTAAAGATCATGTCTTACTTTCATCAACTTCACAAAGAAGTGTAAAACCTACTTGCTGCTTCTCTATGCCCCTTCTTCCTTTGTGAGATCTTTACAAAGGCTATGGCTAACAGATTCATTCTTACTGTCAAGTATACATGGCTATGTATAGTATCAGTGATGTTTTGTCTGTTACATTGCAGAAAACCTAATTTTAGGCTACTGCTGCACCTATGAGACTAAGCATTTCCTTTTCTACTGAAATCCATGAACAGGTTATCATTAAATTGTTGAAGACTTGCATAGCAACAGGAATTAATTTTCTTTTACTCCTTTGTTCACAGCTGTAGGGTGTTCCTTTATGAAGGCTAGGTCAGGTGCAGGCCCTTGGAGGGTGAAGCAGATGGTTCCTGTCTATCCAGCAGCTGGGCATACATGGGTGTATGCAAAGTTTGCAAAACAGCTGAGTGTGGCACATTGAAGAGTTACAGCATAGAGCTGGGAGCCTGCAGCCTTGGGGAAGCAGACAGGCAGACTTTGGAAGCTAGTGGAAAGGGGGGATTAGTCAAGATTGTGGCAAACTTACCCAAAACCAAGCCTGGGGAAGACAGTGCTTAAAAAACCTTTTCTTCTTTCTATTCTGCTTGAATTTGTCATTTTGAGATTTTTCTATTCATTTTTATTTTATTTTTTCACTTTGGTTGAAGCTCAAAATATTGCTTTCTGAGTTTCACAGTCTTTTGGTCTTCTTTGGGGATCTCATTATAAAGAAAAGGTTTAGGCAGTTCCATTGCAAAACCTTGGCTGACTTTGGCTTCTGTCACAGTTAGGTAGTTAGGAGACACTAAATATCTCCCTTGCTTATATGCTTCAAACCGCTGATCATAATGAGTGCAACAAAAGACAGAATTTGGTGAAATTCAGTATTTTTATGATTTGCACTACTTAATTATGCTACTTTACAGGGCCAGTGTGGGACTGAGCTCTATTCAAATATCTGCATCTGGCAGCAATTACAGCAGTAGTGCTTTTGGACTATCCAGTCTGTTTGGGATTTGGATGTTTCTGCAGTTGGTACCTCAAAAGGAGCCTTAGTCAATAGTTTATGTTCTTATCGAGATCACTAGCCCTTTGGGGCTGGCAGTGGCAGGCCTTCACTGTCTTTTTCCCTAATAACTATGTGTAGATAAACCTGATCCAGCTAGTCATTGCCTAGTTGTTGCGCATTGTGCCTTCAGACAGCAAATTTGCCCCTGATTGGGTGTTTACTGCTTGTCCTGGATCCTGCAGTGTTGATTTAATCTCCTGGCATTTGAGTATTGGCCACCTCCTTGGGTTGCTTTCTGGTTTCATGTTGTAGTTGGTGCTGATGGTCCAGCCACCACCGACTCTTCTCTGTCATGCGGACTGATGTCTCTTCAAGGATATCAGGATCTCGGCATGTCACTCTGAACTGTACACTTCACAGGCTAGTGGGTGATAGCTAGACTTAAATAAACAAATAAATAATATTTTAATAATAGTAAATAATACATAGTAGAAGTCAATGTTTTGTACATTACAGTGAAAATTCCCCATATAGTTCATCGTTAGGATGTTTATGGAGCATGTAAAGAGTATTTTCAAAAAAAACCATTCATTTTATTATGCACAAGGTTGCCTTCCCTCTTTGGGGCCTAACCATAGTGTATAGTTGCTGATTCACTGAGAGAAAGAGCAGTTTCTCAGATTGAGAAGCCATCCCTTACGGGTTGAATTTCTTCTAGTGTGCAAGTGAAAAAAGAAGTGACCAGCGCTGAAGTAATTAAACCAGAATTTTGTTCTCAAGCTCTCAGCAAATGATAAGGAAGGTGATCCACAGAGACTTTGTAAACGTCTGGTAAAGAAAGAAATGCAATGCTACAAAAATGGGAAATGATAATAAGAATGATAATATCCAGGTGGCTCATCTAAAAATTATATGTTTGCAATCTGCTTTTATGTGATCCAACCCTTAGCTGAAGGAACAATAATCCAAGCTAGGGATTCTGGGGAATAAAGGCAGCAAATGTGCCATGACTGGAAATGAAACGAAAGAAAGAAAAGAAAAAAAAGAAAAGAGAAAAAAAGAGAAAAGAAATAAGTTACACCCTCAGAATGAAAAGCTGTAATTGATCCTTAATGCATCCTGCACTCTGAGATTAATGCCAGTTATGATAAATAGAAGAAGGAATAGATTTCTAGCTGAAAGATGGTCAGAACACAAGGGAATGGGTTGAAAAATGGTAAGTAGGTAGGTAGCAAGGAGGTAGGTAGGTAGGCAGGTAGGTTAGGCAGGTAGATACATACATGCATTCACACATACATCCAGATACATCTGGCCAGATTTCTTAATGACTATCTGCTGTAGTGATGTGTCAGTGGTCTGTACTGTATCAATAGATTCATACCAAGATACATGTGCACTGAGAAGCACAAGGTGCACTGTGTGCTGAGCTTGGAAGCATCTATTCTTTGGTTTGGAATATGAATACTTTGTGAGTTTTTCTTTGTTGTACAAAGACTCATGACAAGCTGTGCTGGTTCAGACAATAGCTACTCCAGTATTCTGCCACAGCAGTGGCCAGAAGTTGACTCCTAGGGAAAAGTACAGGGCAAGACCATGTTATTTACCCTCATATTCTCCCAGCATTCAGCTATTTGCAGCTCTGAAGATTTCTTGAGGTTGGTAAACTTCAGTGCAGTTTTATTCCAAATACTTGTTTAGGCTCCCCTTGTACCAATGTAAAATTTTTGGCATCCAAAATATCTTTTGGGAAGCAGTCTGAGGACTCTGCTGCATTCTGTGTGAAGAGCTACCTCCTCTGGTTTGTTTTCATCAAGCTCCTCTCAACTTTGTTTCATTATCCCAGTTATATCACTGATGCGCAATACTATTATCAACTTTTTGAAGTATATATATATATTTGCAACTGAGCCTGTCTCTGAGGCCAAAATGTTTGGACCTACCATGTGTGTCAGAAAGAGGGACCCAAGTACTGATCTGGGACATGTGGGTTGTTCAGGCAGCAGACAGAGATGTCCTATTGAAAAATGTCCCAGGGACCAGGAGCTACTAAGCAGATGTTGCTGCAATTCATAGAGTGTCTGAATTGTCCTTGAATGTAGGTTTAAGGAAATGACTCACCTGCAAGGAAACAGTGGGAAGGAGGAGTTATTTATGAACATTTTAATTTAATTGTTAATATTTATACTCCAGCTGGCATAGTAACTTTGGATTTTCTCTCTTTAGAAAAGTTAAGGATCTTAGTTAATACTACAGTAAAACCTGGCTTTTCTGGCTTTAAAGCCTTTTGTCTTGAAGGAAGGGAAAGTTCATTGGAGATGAAAGCCTGGTCAGATCCATGTCGAAGATATGGTCAATATTTATTTCCTCAGCAGCACTTGTTACTTATACTGTATCCTGCTTTATCAAAAAATCACCCTGTGTTCCCCACAAGGAGATCCCTGACATTTGTTGCTTATAGCTTTTTCTTATATCGTCTCTGTGAAAATCTGCTCATGTCAACCAAGTTATAAGCATTTAAAAAGGGACAGTGATACATTCTCTTTAAATACTAGGACTTTTCCAAAGGCTTTGTAAAGGGTATGCTTCCTCTTGAGACTGAGCATAAATTGCCTGCACTCACATTTCTCTATTAACGAATTGGAGCGGCTGATTAAAGATTAGAAGTGTTACTTGCTCTGGCTTCTTTGTGTCCCCATTTTCTTTCATAAAATAATGTAATATTTTCATTATTCGTAGAAGCCAGCAGGCAGTCTATGTCTAGAGGCATAATTATCTTTCTCATCTGTGATCTAGCAATTAATATAAATGTTACTGATGTCATTTTAAGGTGGCACAAATATTTGAAGTGAAAAGTAATGATCAGATAGTGCCAGCCCAACAGAAATATTTTGCTCTTCAGTAAGGCTGTTTCCAAAAACGCCCATCTCCCAAATGCAGTCCCCAAATTAAATCTAAGGGAATATAAAAGGACAGCCAAAACATATCATAGAATCATAGAATAGTTAGGGTTGGAAAGGACCTTAAGATCATCTAGTTCTAATCCCCTGCCATGGGCAGGGATGCCTCACACTAGACCGCGTCAGCACAAGGCTCTGTCCAACAGAGAATGTAAAAGCAGAAACTTTGCAAAAGAAGTACTGGTCATAGTGGATGAGTATTCAATAAAAGGTTCCAGAAAATTCTGTGACTTAAAAACTCTAATGTGATGCTCAATTATATAGAGGTGTGAATATATGGAGAGTCGGTGGTATTTACGTGTAATTGGAATACAAATTGAGAAGTGGTTCACAACTGTTCTAGCACTAACAGATCTAAGCCAATATGATACCAAATAATATTTATTTGGTTTCATTTAGATGAGTAACATCAAAGTGATACTTATGATATCTTTTATTTTTCATACATTTCTAGACATTGGTCTTTGTGGCTGCGCTTTCTCAAAGTTGAGAAAGATTTTTTCCCTTATTTGGCTACTTGCTGAAACCATAGCTACTCTTTTTTTTTATTATTATTGGATCTCAGTGTTTGCCACGTTCCTGGCTGATAAAATAATCTGTATTTCTATTCAGCTCTAGAATTTTTGAAGCAATTCCAAACTTTGCGTTTTCAACTCTGTGCCTTACCTTTATGCCCCATTCACATCCACCCACTCTGGGAATAATTTCTGCAAGTATCATTGTTATATCTTCCCTTATGCCAACATTTTCTCCTCAAAATTTTCACTTGATGTTTAGATATCTCACTCATTTGTGAGATCTCCTGAGGGATGAAGTTTCCAGGTAGTGTTCCAGACTTCATTTTGAGCAATTTCTACTTTGAGCAGCTAATTAATCTATTTCCTTACATATGTATACCTTTGTGTCTCCTTAGGTATTGTCAATGAGGCTGCGCACTAATGGCTTTATTTCTTTGCAGAGAGATCAACTCTACTAAATGCAGGTTAGTGCTCAGCTCTGGGCTTAATCTCTGTCGTATCCACATTCTTTGTTCTGATCTGGAACACACTGTTTCTTCGTACAGGTTCCCCTATTTTGCTTCTGCATATTCCTGGGTTTTGTTTTATTTTGCTTTTAAACCTAATCCACTGTGGCACCAAGAAGCAGAAAAAAAGAGAAATTAAAACTTGCAATCTGATCTGAGTACATTCTGCTGGTTGGCAAATTTCAGTTTCTTATTCTGTTATTTGTAAGCCTGGTTTCAAAAGTATTTTTTAGCTCTGTTGCATGTCTCCGAGGCCCATTATAATCTGATCTGACATTAGAGATTGTACAAACCCTCCAAACAACGTCAGACTTGCCAAACTGAAGTCTGTTATAAAAGCTTCAAAAATTTTTCCTTTTTTTGATTTCACATATGAAGCTACTTGTCTTGCAAACAAGTCACTCTTTCTAGGAGCAGAGTATTTTCTGTATCTGTGTCATGGCTTCTTCTCTTTCAATACTTTTTCACTATGTGAGTAAAAATGTGCCCTGGATCCTGACAATATAATTTATTTGGCTGCAACATATTGATAAATGTAGACCTTCGTCTCTCCATGCTTTTCCATAGTTTCACCTCCTTTTAGAAGAAAAGCAAATTCTTGCCTGAATCACTTCCAAAATACAACTTCCTGTTGAATCTGTGGCAAATTCTAGATGCATTAGAATGTTAAGACGCTGCTGCATTTACAACTTCCTGTTGAATCTGTGGCAAATTCTAGATGCATTAGAATGTTAAGACGCTGCTGCATTTTATCATTTGACAACTTTTGTCTTGTTTCATGATACTTTGCCCCCTGCACTGAGCATGCAAGTAAATAATTATTGGTGGCAATGTATAAGCAGTCAGTGTCAGACTATGCAAATAATATTAGCTGAGGATGGAGCTGGGGACAGAGGCTGGGCTGCAGCTGCTTTGTGTGTGGATTCATATGCAGCTCACGGATTGGCTTTGGAGAGGATGGACCTCTTTGTCAACACTCACTGACATCCCCAACCACACACCTCAGTGGACTCAAGAGCGCAGGCACTAATGACTGCACTAGTCCACAGTCAAACAGTGTGTGGAGATCAAGAGCCTCATCCAGTGAACCCCATTATACCTCTCTTTCACCCAGATTTAAAATAGGACCTTTTTTCAACAAGTGAATAAAGGATAAGGCAGAGCCAGGAGACATTCATTCCTCTTTAAAAATAAAACCAAAAAAGGAATTAAAAGAAAGTTGAGTTTTTTCATTAACAGATATTAACCATTATCTGCATAACCATACTCAACACAATGGCTTTGATGAGACTCAGCCCACACAGTTTGTTCCTCCAGCACAGGCTGAGTTTTCTGCCAGCCATTCTGCATTCACTGCATCCCAGCCTAATAAAATATACTGAATGAACTCATGATTAAGCCAAATAAAGCTAAATATTGCTACAAAAGAAATAAGATATCAGTCATTACCAGTCACTGTTCTACTGAGAATGAATATTCTCAGCAAACCTCATGGAAAATATACCTAAACCACAACTGTTCCCTCTTTTTTTCTCTTTTTTTTTTTTTTTTTTTAAATAACTGGTGAGGAGAGATATAGTGTTGGCACCTTTTAAAGCATCCTTCAGGAACTCTGTACAGACTGCCATGAAGCACAAATTATTCTGTAGAATGTCCTGCTCATTGCCAGTGTCAGTATAGCCAACTCCTTCATCTCCATGGGTGCTTTATCTGAATTTTCTTTATAAACTGTAACATAAATACCTAGACATTTCAGCTGGCTCTGTATAGGTCATCTCAGGTTCAAGCAGGGTTCATATAACTAGTGGAAACTCAAGCATATACTTGTGTGATTCCAGCAAAAAAAAAAAGGTAGGATAACTTTAGAAGATAGAAGCCCCTAAATCAATCCCAAAGCATGTTGTCAACTGTTTTCTACTAACCTGTAGGTTTAATGTTGGGCAAGAAGGATTTGAGCAGAGGGAGACTAATGTCTAACAACACTGTTGCTAACATATTGCTTTACTCATGGGTTATTTCACTTTGTATTTTATTATCAGTGGAGCGGATAGAACTGCCTATTATTAAAATTGGTGGATGTTGCCCTTGAAACTCCTCTCAGTTTCTTACAACTTTTTGTCAAGCTTTTAACTACTAATGTTTAAAGCTTTCTTGCTGATAAGGTGCCTGTCTATGGCTGCTTTTGTAGGGTTTATTTATTTCCAATACATTCCATCTGTTTTGAGGACTAATGCCTAAGAAACATAGGTTATTTCACATAAATTGAGAAACAAAATGATACTTGACAGTGTTATTCTTTAAGTATCAGTAATATTTAGTTTCTTTTTCTTGTAACCTGAAGTAAGGTCAATTGGTTTGCTGGGGAGAGACTGTTAAGATAAGGAGGTACATTTTGTATTTGTGCAAAGAGTAAACTGTTTTAAAAATGACTCTTTAAATATTATAATTTCTAAAAGGTAAAATTCCCCAAACCTCATGTCTATGATGAACACAATCCTAGAGTGATGCTGTACAATGTCTGCTTGGCAAGTATGGCTGTAAGCAGCAGCATGTTAGCTTCATTTGGCCAATGGGACAACAAGAAACAAGATTGTTTCTGAGCTTTCCATGCCATTATGCTGGACCTCAGAAGAAAAATCTGCTTCATCTGACAGCAAGTGAAGAAGAAACCAAGACTGTGGAGGAAAGGGGAATTTGTCAAGTTGCTCCTTAAGAAAGACAAAGAGAGGAGGAAGCTGGCAAGCAAAAGAAAGAGAAAAAGATTTCATGAGAGGGATGCAAACAAGGACCAACATAGCTGGATGGAGAAGGTGAAGGAGGCTGGAAAATAAATGCAGTGAAGTCTTAAGATGCAGAGAGGAAAACAGAAATTTAAGAGCAAAGAAACAGAAAAAAGACCCCAGAATGCGCAACTTTAAAAACAGGTTTCATACATGTGTATTTAATTGCCTTGTGACATTTACAAGATCTAGGCTTTCCAGTTCATTGGAGTTTTTGAAATTCCATGATTGTGGCTGGATGGAATGTTCTGAAAAGACAAAAGAATTAAAAAAAAAACAAACACCCTGCTTTTTGGACGAAATTGCGGAGAGGAAAAAAAAAAGTCAAGTCAGGCGACAAATTTCTACCTCATACTGTTCAAAAAGTTAGATACAGTCTTGACATTTATCCTTTTAAGCATTGTTACACCGTAAAGTAAAATACATCTAAAATAAGTTCATTCTTCAAAATTACTTTTCAATACATCAGTGATTTACAAGACAAAAATTTTCATATAGGAAAGCATAAACTAGTTTTAGGTTCAATTTTTAGTTTCCTAGTGCTGTGCAATTTCTTATGAATGAGGCTTCTTTTCCTACAGGATACCAGCCACAGGCTTTGGGAGTCATGCAAGATTTGGAAGAGGTACAATTAACGAAGAAAGATATTGCGGAAAGAAAATACAGAAGAAGGCACTACTGAAAGAAAATCAAATAAAATGGGTATTTCACAGGGGGTCTTTTTTTGTGTGTTTTCTTCATTTTCTGAATATCTGATTTGATACCTCAGGGTCTCATTTGCAGAAATAGCGATAACTTTCAAATGCTGTTGAAATCCATGGAAACTGCCTTTTGATACAGTTGCTGTATACAGTAAATCCTTTAAAAAAGTAGGTCCAAGGTATTTCAAACAGAGCAACCAGAATTAGTGGGTATTTTTTACCTTAATCTCTCTGGTTTAGGATTTCCCATCTGTAAAACAGTGATACTGATAAAGCGATGCTAATGCGTGGCAAATGTGGAATCTCTTACTGCTGGAGTGCTGAGCTGTACAACTTCAGCAGTTTTCTTTCAGTGCAAGTTTTCTTTTCTGGACTGAGTATGAAAGAGTAATTGCTTTCTTTCTATGATGATAATTCTGTGGGGGAAAGCCATGTGAACATTCTCGAGCTTCTCACAGAGGAGGCTTGGAAAATATTTTTAAACTGCTGAACTCGAGTCACTTAATCTTTCCTGCTTACTGCAGTATATTGAATTTTTGAGACCAAACAGTGTAGACTTCAGCAAGCTTTATAGCCTTGTCTGTTTATACAGCATTTATCTGAAAGAAAAAAATAGAAGGAAGAAGAGAAAGTAATGCAAGTGCTTCTTAAATTTACCATAAAATGAATGAATTTATAGGAATATTAAGAATAGACGTGGATCTATTGCATAATGGTTAATCATTCTCCATGAATGACTAACACTTATGACATTTATTCTCCAATTAAGTGAATACATGCATAAAGAAAAAATTGCAAGGGCTCTGCAAATAAAATATTTAACTTTAATATGAAATAAGAACCTTTCAGATGTGTAATAATGGGAAAATAGTCTGCTCTCTGAAAAAAATATAAATCTGAAATATGAGAAAACATTTCAGTATTGCATTTCCCCCCAAAGGAAATGTTCTTCTGTGGGCTGATAAAAAAAATAAATTATATGAAATGCTGTTGCCATAATTTTTCTTCTTATTCTATCTGTGTAATGCATTAAAACTATCAGTAATGACTCTGAAATTGTAAGAAATAAGGCTAATTTGTGTTTTTCAGTCTTCTCAGTTGCACAAATTGCTGTGACATACAGCTTAAAACTTTTCCAATTATAATCCATATTCTCTACAGTAAGCAATGAAGACGGAGGCTTGATTGCTTCTGACTTAGCTCCCTGCCCTTATCTCTTCCTTCTGCTCTATCTTTATGGCTGCCTTTTAAAAATTTCTTTTGGATTTGTATCAGCACTCTTGGTACCATGTAAAGATTAGTAATAACTCTGAGAAGCTGTTTTACCTAGAACAACAATAAGGGCCTGTTCTTCAACTTTCTTCAGCGAGGAGGGGAACATGTGATAGCAGCACTTTACCCTAGAATTGTCTACCTTTCTCAGCATATTGAAGCACAGTGCTATTAAATAGCATACCCCTCATCTCCAAGGCTGGCTAGTGTTGGAGTGCATTCAGAGAGCTACACCGGTTGCTAGTCCCTTCTCACATGATGCAGACATCCTTATTCACTGAGTGGGAGGACAATATCCATCTTAGCTTGCATGTATGGCTCATCGGGTAAAAATGCACAGGAGTGGCCTTGTTTTATCCCATCTGCTCATGTGTTGCTAAGACACTTTTCAAGAAATGCCATTTATTACTGGGTTTTGATTATTTATGGTGTGGTGTTAACAAGAATCTGGAAATTCAGACTCATTTGAAAAGAGGACTGTCTGAGCAGCCAGAACAAAGGCAGAGTCTACAGGCAGAAAATTCACAAAGTGATAAAATGACTTGCGAGTGATCCCATAATCAGTCAAGGTCCGGGACAGAAACAATGTTGTCCAACAGCCACCACTTTCACTTACCATCACACTACTCACTGGCTAGTTTCAGAGGATTTGGACTTCTCTGTGGTTTCTTATATAAAACTACAGTGGAGAAAAGCAAAGACAGCTGAATGAGTGTCTCTGGGAACAAAAGAAGATCAGCCGCTACATTGACACAATACCTATTAAAATTGCTGCCTGGGGAGAGTGTGTTTGCAGAGTGTGGCAGCAACAGATTCTGCAAGACAAAGTATTGCACATTTGACCGCTACGGTTGGCAGCTCTTCTGTCAAGTAGGCGTTGGCAGATAATACAGGGTGCATCTCTGAGAGCCAGACCTAGGACATTTTTTCCCCTTCCAGGGGGCTCATGAGTTGCTCAGTGCAGTTCTGTCAAAATTTTCTTCCATTAGGACACTGCCTGTATCCAGTAAAAGCAAAACGCTGTGCAAGTCCCAGCCAAAAGACAGACTGTCTGTTTCAATTCACGTTATGACCCACTGCAGCATCCTATCAGTTTCAGGGAGCTATGAACAGATTTATGTTTTTCAGATACACTCTGAGGTCCATTCATACATGCAGCAGAACACAAAGCAACCTCAGGGCAAATGAGAATAAGGGACATTACCTCTGTCCCTGACAGTCCCTTCATGACTCATTTTTTATCTCTCACTTCTTTGTGGAGAGCCTTCATGTGCCTCAGTGACTCTGGAAAAAACATGTGGCTTCCTAGCCAAGAAAACTGAGCTCTGTAGTGATCTCACCATGATCAAAGAGATTGGTTAAGACCAAGACATTCTTGTTTTGCCCACATATTTTGGTATGGCTTAAGTAATGTCTTTATAAAGACAACTGACAACTGAAGGGTTCTCTGCTGGTGGAAATGGGCTGAAGATGATCACTAAGATGAATCTTTATTACATTCATGAGGAAAATGAAGACGCGAGTGAAGCAGAGACAGGTGAAGGAGAAGCAGAGGATCCACCAGTTTCCTCCTTTGGCAATTTACACCAACGGACAGGAACAGTAGCTGCTTCAGATCTCAATGCTTTGTTTCTCACTGGCTTTGCATGATTATTGCAAAGGCAGAGAAAGAAGGGTACCCCACAACAGCAGTGGGATCAAAGTCATTCGGACCTAAGTAGGAGACAAGTCCCATTCTGTGAGATGAGCTTGCCTTGGGCTTGGACATGTGCTTCCAACATGCCAGGCTCTCATTCAGCCACCCTGGCATCCATTTGCCCTGCAGCTGGGCTATGCTTATAGATGTGTTGGGGATCCCTTTCTGAAGAGCTGCTTATTTTAAATCCCACGTGGAGCTTACTGTTTGTAAGCAGACAAGTACTGATAATTTTCGAGCAGTCCTCCCATTGTATTTTAGGCTAGACACCAAAAAAAATGAGCAGATCTTCTTTTTTAGGACCTAGAGGTTCTGGGCTGTTAATAGAATTTCAGGGGCTGAGTAGTCTTTAATGGATATATTACAACTAGACAATGTTTTCTAAACTGCCTATGAAAGTATGCAAAGAATATATATATATTATTGTCCATTTTTTTTCTCTTCTGCTTCTTTACCCCATGAAACTTCTATTTCTGCCACTGTTCTGCCACTTTTCCATCATTTTGATGTTTCTAGCTAGAGAAAAGAATTGAGTAGGATGCTCATCTCTGAACTAACAGCATCATAGAGCTCTTCTAGTCAATTCTGCTCTTTTACAAATGCATTTCATGGAAAACAATATGGGAAAAAGAAATGTGCAGGTGCATGTTTTCTGATTCCATATGAGAAAAAAGAAGTACATTTGCATGGTATATGGTTGCTGATGAATGTCTTCAAAGGAGAACACACATGAACACAAAAACTAATGATGTGGGAAAGCATCAGTGTAATTTATTTCAGTTTCCTATGGACCCCCTCTAGCTCATACCATTTTTCTCTGTCCGCTTCTCTACATTAATACAGTTAATAATCCTCATCTCATATTTATCTTTTGCAGAAGAGAGTAGAGAGATCAAGGCCATACCTGCATGGAGGCACAGATGATTCATTAGAAGGGTTTAACCAGAGCACCTCCCCCTGAAAGCTTTCCCTGCAGTGGTACTCTGTCCTGTGACAGTAGGTGGTTTCTTCTGAGCTCTCATTGGAGCTCCTTTGCGTGTCATGGAAAAAATTAAATATTCACCTTACAAAGTGGCTGTGGCTTGGCTCTGTTGTTTAGTAACATGAATTAGGGAAAGCTGAGTGCCATTACTCACAAAAGTAAATGCTTTATTTACTTTAATACTAAACGAAACAGTATGGGTTTCAGAGTTAAAATCAGCATTCATTGTTGTCTAGATATTTTAGATATGCCACACAAAATGGAGAAGTCCCACCAGGGATGATGACTAACTCCATGGTTGGCTACTGTGTATGGTATAATGGCTAGCAGTTGCCTAGACTTAGATTCTTTTAGAAAGAGGTCTGAATTCAACCCATGTCTCCTATATCCAAATTTTCTAGGTGTAGAGCTGTTTTCCAAAAGCAGAAGGCTGCTTCACGTCCCCTCTCATTTTGCATGGAGCCCAGCTGATCAGGCAGAATTGACAAGGAAGTACCTGGTTTGAAAACTACAGCTCCTCAGGGCATCCTTGGCAGATCTGTGGGACCTTTGACAATGAGAAGCTGACTCTTTCTGGGTTTCAGGTGTCTTCAGGGGGAGGTGGCAACTTAAGCAGGATGTATGAAGTTTCAGTTATGGTTGTAGGTGCTTCTTAGGTAGTTTGAAAGACCCTTTTGTAGGTTAAACAGCACCTAGACATTGAGAAGCTTGCCTATTGGTGACACCAATGAGGTTTAGGACATGTAATGACCCTTGCACATTTGCACCATAGCCTCAGGGGTGGGCTGTGCCTTGTCAAAGTTGTTGACACTCATCACATCAGGGCAGGTTGACTCTGTGTGCCTCATGGCTCACAATCTCTGCCTAGATTCCTTTGGGGCTGTGATATGGTGCCCCTCTAGTCAGGAGGATTTGAAGCAAATACTGAAGTTGTGCGGTGCTGTCACTTAAGCTTCAGTCTTTCAAAGTTATGGTCATTATAATTCAGTTGTATTTAATTAAGTGCCTGTATCCATGCTCCCATACACAAATCAGGCATTATCAGCCAACACGGTAGATGCTGCAGGAGAATAATATAACTCCTGACACAGTGAGGATTTGAATCTCCTATTGATCCCACAGATCAAGGCTTCCAGCTTGGCTATATAGTGCATAACATGCAACAACAACAACGGCTTTCTTCTCTAGATTATGATGTGCAATACTTTGAACTATTTAAATTAATAACTATTTTCAGCTTTGTCAGATGCATCCTGTACTTCAAAGACACATCTTCACATTTTCCATTTTCCAGGGAAGTTGCTCATCAGGCATGTTGCCTCACAGTGACCTGTGATAGAGAGAGACCCATTGAGCTAATCAGGACTGCAAAAAAAAAGTGAGAGAAACCCCTGACCCAAAAGACTGTCTATTGATGGGAAGAGGGAATAGTTAGGCACAAGCCTCCTGTTTGCACAACCCAGTGCTGCATGCTCTTTGCGGCATGTGGGGAGGAACAGCTGAGCTGGGCAGCCCAGCTCTATCTGGACTAATGTCCAAACAGACTTCAAACAAATCCCACACTTGCAAAAGTTGGCTCGACTTCCACTGATCTCAATAACAGCTACAAAAAAACATCAAAAGAGCAGAATTTGGCCCCATGAAAGGCAAGAAATAACCCATTTATGGGTCTCATTGTAAGGTATTAGCAGTTTAAAATTACAGTCATTGTGTGGCACAAAGAACATTCTGAACAATCCATTCCCTTATGGATGTGATTTAAAATTAATTCATTCTTCCGCCTCACTCCATTATTGCAAGCAAACCAGTGATGTGGAATTACTTCTAAGCCATACGGTCTTCTGAGGACAGATACCTCCTTAGCTTATTCTAATTAATACATTTCATGTATCAGAAGTTCACTCTGATTTTTAATTTTTTCTTAACTAAATTGAACAAAAGGAAAAGTCAATTTTGCAAATAGAGGTTAGGGAGAGTTTTGTTGCTTTTCTCATTTCCTATTTAGTTTAAAATGGAAGGAGCTTGCATCCAGGCATGTCAGTGCTTTCTAGCAAAGCATTACAGTATGTTGGAGAAGAGATCAAATGGTGTTAAAACCCAGTTTTTGATTTTCATGCTTCTACCTAAAAAATGTTATTCTTTAACAGGATTTCTCATGACAGAGTCACTTGCCCACGACTGAATGAATAGCAGGGATCTAGACCTTGCTTACTCATTTAGAGAGACTTCTTGATTTTCCTAACAATTCAGGTTTTGTTTTGTTTCCTTCCCTGTTTTGTTTCCTGATGTCAATAATGCAAAAACTGTAGCCCACTATGGCTCATCTGTTCAGCTGAATCGAGGCAGGCACGGTAAGAGGGGCAAAATGCTACCTTAGCAAGTTAATTCATAACATTCTCAAAGACCAAATTCAATGTCCTGAATTGAGGAACATTTGAAAATTATTTCCTGCAAAATATTTTTATGTAAAAAAAAATCTGTTTGATACTTGGGTGGAATTTGGTGTTATAATACTTAACATCCTGTTAAAATATCAGTGGATGTGTAAACCAGATCAAATATGTCCCACATAAATTCACACATTTCCCTTTAAATGTATTTTGCTACCTTTCCACTATTTTACGTCTCATTAACCAGGTACTGTTTCCATCTTCCTTTTTCTTTATCTGTGTAATTGTCCTCTGTGGGAGTATATTGTTTCACAGAAGACCTTTGCCTGCCACTGGGCAGTAGTGACATCCCATTTTGAAGGTTATGCCAACAATTAGAGAGGGAAAATGAGAGGTCCTACTGGAACTGCAAATGGAATGCTAGTCTGGATTCCCTCCATACCTTTTCTTGCCTTTATGAAAAATCAGTTTGATGCTTGTCTGTATCAGCTACTTCTATGACAAAATCTAAACTGGAAGGAAAAACCTTCCATATAGAATCCGTTGACCTTCACTACCAGTGAAAACTAAGACTCCTGAAAGGGCATGAGATTTATGCAGAGGTTTGAGCGTGCACACAGACATTTCAGACCTCTCCTCAGTCCTGCATCAATATTTATTTATTTACTTATTCACTTACGTATTTATTTTAAGGCAATTACTAGTTCCACATGCATGCAGAAAGCCTTGAATCTGTGACCCAAACAGATGGGTCTGGAAAAAAAGAGTCACTTTGTTTAACTTCGGCAATTGCACTGAAGAGGACTGAGCACCCACTCAGTCTGTTTACGCAAGTCATCCTTGCAACTCATAACATTCTTCTTGAAAGCAGTGGATGTCGATATTATTCCTCCTCAGCCTCCAGCAGCTCTTCTGGTTGATCCCAGAGAAAAAAAAATTCTCCCTCACTTCAGGATATGAATGCCCACAGAGTGACTTAAAGGAACTGAAATAATGCAAGCTAAATTTCTATCGTATATGATGAAGGCATAACCTTCTGCCCTGTGTTCAGCAGTAACAGTCATTTTTTTTTCTCCTTCTTGGTAGGTGGGAGCAGCGCTGATAACACCAGTGTTTTCAGTTACTGCTTGGTAATGTTTTGGTCTGACCAAGGACTTTCTGAGCCTCATGCTCTGCCTGGGAGGAGGGGAAGCCAGGAGGAAGCAGAGACAGGACACCTGACCCAAACTGACCAAAGAGGTTATTCCATACCACAGCACATCATGTCCAGGATGTGTAGACGGAGAGCAGAGACCTGGAAAGGTGTGGTGGTGCACTGGGGGGTTCGCTGCTGGGGGGTGCACTGGCTGGGTCAGGCTTGGTGAGCAGTTGTATTCTCTTTCTTTGTAATTCTCTTGTATTATTACTGGTGGTAGCAGCAGTGATTTGTGTTATATCTTAGTTACTAAACTGTTCTTATCTCAACCTGTGGGAGTTGCATTCTTTCGATTCTCCTCCCCATCCCCCCAGGACTGGGGGAAGAAAGAGAAGGAAGTGAGTGAGAAAACTTCGTGGGTGAGGGGCTAAAACCATGACATCTCCCCACATAGACAAGGCCCTATAACGCATCCTCTCGTTTTCCTGCCAGTCCTGTGCAAGGATTTTACACCCCATACCTTCTGGCTATCATCCCTCCCTCTAATAATTCATTCTCCCATGAGGCCTAAGAGAGTGCTGATTAATTTAGTATTAAGAAAAAAACTATGATATCAGAGCCTGCAGGGAAAGAAATCATATAGCTTAATGTGTGTTTGGATGCCCCAAATGATAATCATATGGTCATTCGGATAAGCTGAACACATGTATATTTATATTTGTTAACGTAATTCCCTTAGCTGTTCAAAGATTATAGTTAGTGTTCCACATTTCCTTAAAGAATAATTTATTTCTAGCCTTGAGGCAGGCTCACAAAATAACTGATAGCTTTCTGTATGTCTGCAACTTACTTAGATCACAATCCCATTTTTAGGAAGTATCTCTACCAATCTCAGTATGTTCATTATGATGAAATAATTATGATAGTATTAAAATTCATCCTTTGCCAGTAACAAGCTGCAGGAATCTTGAATGCTCCCTAGGCTAAGGTTCACAATCTGTTTAAATTGGCCTTTCATTGCACAAGTAAACAGCTTTAATTATCTGGGCAAATAATCAAAGTGTTCTTAGTTCTGAGGGTGAGGTTATATTAATCATATTCTACCTCTAGAGAAGATCCAATTCTATCAAGCACTTCATGAGAAGACAGGAGTACTTATTCCATAATAGCACTCATTAGCTTTCACAGATTATGAAAATATTACGAGTGTCATAATGTCAATTCTGTGAAGCTGGAGCTTCCTAATAACAAATTACTGAGGGTCAGTTTATGCCAATGAGGAAAAAGCACTGAATATATGTGTTTACCACCTGTATTTGTCAGGGACAAGAGCTGCCACTGAATAATGTACTTACAATACATGCATCTATGATGCATATCACATGCCAGAGGCAGGTAGAGCACCTGTGTAACTAGTTAAGTAGCTTTGGACTTACTCCAAACAATCTGGAAAAGAGAGAGGGCATTGCACCATTAAGATTAATGGTTGGAACTAAAAACCTTTCCTCAAATCTCTCCTTTCTCCGGTAAATCTGCCTCAGAACTCATTTGCACAATATTTAAGTGGAGGAAATGGCACTGGTCAAAAGGTACTATACCAAATCTGAGATTTATTGAGGACTACATTTATGGTTTTGCCTTGTCACAGGCTTCCAAGTATCTTATGCAGTGCTGTATTTATTACATTAGAGGTCTGCTATAGCTTTCCTGTTACTTCTATTATGTGAACTCAGAGGAGAAATAAGGTAGAAATAAATATACTGTCAAATTTCCAGACAAATTGCTCAAAATACTAAACTTGGCACATGAAATTTATGGCACGGGGAACTAAATTACTTAATAATATAAATTTGGCAACATGGCTTTTTTTAACTTCATATGTTGTAATACACTGCCTTGACAATATCTCTGTGGAGTTAAAAAAATAACCGTGTTTTTATATTACCTGTAAGAACTTTGAGAGGAAATTTAGTGAAATGTAAGTTCAGCATGTTTGAATTAAGATGATGATTTATAAAAAGATGCCTCTGTGATTGATAATAAATGGCTGGGTGAAGCCTCCATTCCCCATCTAATTTTTTTCTTGACTGCTTCCATGAAGAGGCTGGGAGACAGAGATCCTTATTTCTTTTACATTAGATTTTCAAAGGACTTGTACTCTTTGTTAGTGTCAGTTTTTCAAAGTATTTCAGAGCTTATATGAACACCTAATTGGGAGTTGCTCCTTCACAGGTGCTTCAGTCTTGCTTTTAATTGTGGTGGCAGACTACATATGAAGATGGGAAAAAGCATGGAGATAGGAGGGGGTTGACCAGCCCCCAGGATGCACATCTTTGCTCTGGCAAGCTCTGCAGCCTGCCTCCTTTTCCTAGATTTTCAAATTCATTTGCCACCCAGTAACAACTGCTTTTAAAAAAACACTCCAGTGGTTAATTTGAGCCTGGATTCCTTTTCATACCCAACCCGACTGCAGGCACTGAACACTGACTAACATCTAGCAGAAATGGTAGGTTGTAGCAATTTAGCCTACATCCCTAGTGGAGCCAAAACAAGTGATGACTACCTCTGCAGCACTCAAATGGAGAGGTCTCTAATGTGGTCAGGAGCACAGCCCTCTCCATTTCAGGCAGCCCATGTCAATGGCATCATCTGTGACATTTGTGTAATAGCCCATTTGTGTAATAGCCCTTTGTGTAATAGGGCTACATACAGCCTGCAATTGAAGCCAGAGATCAATGGGTTGGGTGCATTGCTGGTCCATATAGCTGGTTTTGAGCTACTTTCAGCTTGATGAACAGTCAAACCCACTCACCCAGGAATCTTTTAGCATATGCACTTTAGCCATGGGGCAGAGAAGGAAGCAAAAAGCCCCAGGGGGGTCTGTGAGACACATTCCCTCCCAGTGTGCCCCTCCCTTGCCAGGAGTCACGTGGGATAACAGCCACCTTCGGGAAGACGAGGGTGTATAGGTAGGATGCTCCAAAGAAGTGTGTGTGTGAGCCCACCACTTCTGTTTCCTCACCCACACCAGCTTAGGTTCACAGCAACCCATGGACACATGATGAAAATGATACCCTTCATACCACAGGGACCTAACTTAGGCTTTCCAGTGTTGCCTTGCTCACTCCTCCACTTCCATCAGCTATGTACCCACAGTAGTACCATAGTGGCAATGGTCTGGGTCCAGAAATAAAACATAGTGAAATTTTGCAATATCAAAAATATGCCATGCCTTTTTAAGGTTTTCTCTGATCCTTCATAGGTAAATAGAGGTTTAGTAATAAACACTGAATGTATCTTAAATATGAACCAGAAAAGCTATTTTTTTTGACAGAAAATTCTTAAGATCTAACTCAAATCCCCCAGGAAGGCAGAGTGGTTTTGTATAGATAGGAATTCTTTCACAACAGGCCTTGTCTTACTAACTTCAGATGTGCTACGTGCTTCACAATGCTTGTGTTTCGTGATACTGTTTGTGTTTCATAAAGCATGAGCAGTCACATGGCTGTACACAAGCGCACACTTCAATTCTGAAAGACTTTCTGTCATAATTTTGAAAATTAACATTCAGAAGTCATGAAAACTGAGGGTAAATACAAACTAAAAAAAAACAAACCCTACTGTCTGATTTGATTTAGATTATCATGATTTCAAAAAGCAACCTCAGGACTGATCTGACTCTTGGCTTTTGAATGTGTAAAGTTGGCATTTACTTGGAGCCTGATCAAGGCGCCACTAAAATCGATAGAAAAGAGACCTGGGAGTTAGAAGTAAGTTTGGTTCAAAGTGATGAAAATATAGATATCAAATTACTAAAAAGTTCTGCATATATCAGACATGGGAAGCAAATACATTATATAGATTCCTTATTATTCAACTTCTTGCTTGTTCTAATGACTTCCCTTACCAATCTAACTTGTACTGTTCTGCTGCTTCTCAGTCTTAAATAGTGAAAGGTCCTCAAGCAGAGAGAATAAGGAAATTGAGCCCATCTATAAAACATTTCAATAAAGTATGAAGGTGGCATTGGTTCTGTCACCTGTGGATTAAAGTAGCTGCTTTCGTTATAATTTGATAGCATTTTGTTCTTGTTCTATTATTTCACCGTATTTTATTTAAAAGAAAAAGAATTGAAGATATTTAAAAATACATTGCCATTGTGGAAAAAGGGAATTACATTAGCTTTCTGCTGCTGTACTTCTGTTTTAATGTTAAAATTTCTTAGGTTTAAAGTAGGTTTTACTTTTCTCTTAAGAGTGGGTATCGACTCTCCTTGAATAACCTGTGGATCCTCTTCCTGTTGTTTCTGTGTTTGTATATAACCACCATAGGAAATCACTCTGAGAGCAAATGATGAAATGCCCATTTATATCAGTGGAACAATAACGTCTCTTCTGGGTTTAATGCTTGCTGCCTGATGTTCCAGAGGTGTCTTAATTTTTGTGAATGGACAAAGTGATCCATTTAAGATTTCCTCTTTGATGACTAAGCTGATAATTTGGTTTAGTACTTTAAGCCTCTTGAGAAATGCTAAGAAGGACCTCATGGAAAAGCCTCTTGGAAAAAATGGCAAGACTCTCCCTTACATCAACAGACTTAAGTCTAACCTTCACATCTATTAGCAGCACCAGAAAGAGTACTAGACCCAAATCTACAGAATTTGGTACTTCAGAACTCACTGCAATATATCTCCAGATACATGAGTCAATTTTTCCTGTGGGGCACATGAGAAGTTGAACCAACCTACTGTCATTATCTGTTCCTGTAAAGTATTGATATCTGAAATGCTGATGCTTCAGGCTGTGGTTACAGTAAGCATTAAAGCTTCCTGCAGTATTATTTTCTTTCTGGTTCTTGTCCCATATTTTGGCCTTGTCCACTTCTAGAACAAGTAGTGATGGGCTGTGACTGAGAGATCACCATTGTCTGTGTATTTATGATTACCTGCATTCATTTCAGGAATATCAGAGAAAATCCAATCTTAATTATTAATTTCAAGCAGGAGAAGGCAATACTTCCTTTTAACAGCAAAAATCTTTACAGCTACAGTAAGCTTGACTTAAAAAATTGAAAGCATGTGTTTACCTATCTGCACAATGCCAGAAATGCTTTTGCTGGGATTCAGCAGCCCTCTCACTCTTCTCTCTGTTGTTCTGCTGCTTAGAGAAAAGCAACAGTTATGGAATTCTCTGCTGTTAGTGACAAGCAGAGAGCAGTAGGTCCAAACTGGTTGCCTGGGTCTGGAAGGAAGGAATTTCTTCTGCTAGGAAGAGAACAGTTGCTGCAGATCAGGAAGGATACTCCCTTTCACAAAAAAAAAAAAAAAAAAAAACACAAGCCAAAAAACCAACAAAACAGCAAACAACAAAGCAGAGCGAAGATTTCAGAGCCTTTCTGAAATGTGCTGTTGACTGGTATGGCAACAGCAGAGCTCTTAGAGAGTGCATTGTTACTCTTCTGTGGGGTGAAAGAGTGTGTGTGTATGAGAAGCCTGAAAGCACAGTAGTAAATTATTATGTGTAAGGCTTCTGGGACAGATTACTCAACCCTATTTTCCTGAGGAATTTTATCATCTCCTGTCAAGGAGTACATATTACAGAAATCCAGGCCTCTGTGTGCCTGCAAACTCCTTCAACAGATGCAAAACCTGAAACTGGAATGGTAGGGTAGTGAGCAACCCAATTCACCCAGTGCACACCAAGATTAATTAAGACTGCTTGGATCTCAAAAACTCAGGCTCTGAAGTGATTTATCTGAGGTCATACTGAAGCCTGTAAGTGAATTGATCCATGATGTTTATATAAAGCTTAAGCTGCTATTATGTTAGGCTGTCCTTTACCTGGTAACCCAAGCTGAGGGGCCAGGGAGCTCCAGCCCCCTCCTATCAAAGTACGTAAGTACAGACCAGAGTATGAACACAAAGCCCATAAACACAGGGTTTGCATTAATAATTCCACAGGGATTCAGATTACATGTGAGGTTTGCTGTAACAGGCATGTGATGGCGTCTTCTCTCCGCTCTTGGTTATAAGTGCAAGGAGAGGTATTTATCCTCCTAGAAGGAAACATGAAATAGATTCCAAGTGCTGAGAATATCCCTGGAGGTTCTGGACATTTTGGGGTAGCAAGTTGTCTATGTATGCTCCTGAAACCCCAGCAATGTCCTTTCAAATACAACGTTACTGTCTGTCTGAGGCCCTCCATATTTTCTTGTTTGAAACACACTGCTGCCAGGACAGTTTGGATCCTTCCCTTGGCATCACCCTGCCTCCTGCTCTGCTGTATCTCCGTGCCATCTATCCTGATCCAGAATCCTAGTGAGCTCTGTTTGTGGGCTGCAGGGGAAGGGGGAACATTGCTGTGGAAGTAACAGCTCCTGACATTCAACTCGAGGAGTGGGAAATCTGCCACCACACCTTCTGCTAATACAGAGTGAACTTTGAGATTTGAATTACACTCTCAGTCCTGAATGTCAAGCTTGAGAGTCTCACAGGAAGCTGACATGGACCCCATGATCACAGTACAGGAGGGCATCTCACAACGCAACCATATGTTGAAGATGATGTAGTGGCTTGTGAGACAAACTTCTCCAAAGGAGAGTGACAGATATCTTGAATGATGTCTAAAAGCAGTCAGGTTTTAGCTTATTAATCTTGCAGAACACTCACTAAGTCATGTGTTGCTTTATTTGTGATAATGGAACCAGCCTTTAACTCATGCTGATGATGCCAGCTGTCTGGATATGCCAGCCGTCTGGATATGCCAGCCTGCTTTTGACCACTATTTAAAACATTCCATGCTGTCCTTCTCCTCTCCTAACTTGCTCACCCTTGCTCCTGTACACGATTATAAAAAGGATTTTCTTCATCTTCTATTCATCTTTTAACTTACAAGAGCCAAACATACTTACAAGGATCCGGGTCTCTCAGCACTTGAAAAAAAAATAAAAAGGATTATTATTTACTACTTTTCTGATATCAGAATTAAACTGTGCCTTGCCAGGCTTGCTTAGCTGGCACTAGGAAGATTAATACACCCACATTTGGCTTACTCAAGTTACAGACTGTTTACGCTAACAATTCGGAGAAAATGACACCAGTGGTCTCCAAGAAGTAAAGTGCCAACACAACAGATTTTAAAACCTGCAAGAAGTGAAACGATGGGTCTCAGTAAGAAGTGAAAGCCTTGCATGCTGGATTAATAAAGAGGAGACTGTTCACAGTGTATAAAATACAATGTGTGTGCAGGATCTGCTTGCTAATCCAAAGCTATACCAAAACTAAACAGTGTTTTTTCCGTTGCTAAATATCTAGGAAACCCAGATATGCTACTATATTAAAATGTTCTGTCAACATGGCATTTCCTTGCACATAGAAAAGTCCTTTTCTAATCAAATCTCCATTCAAATCCACATATTGCAAATGCTTCTGCACAAGCCCAATTGAAGTTGTGTACATAAATACTTGCAAGATTATGGCCTGAAAGTATATCTTTCTTAACCTTTTAGCCCTGACCTTGAGTGTGGTAAAGAGTGGGATTTTCAACTGTGCTTAAGTAAGGTATGCAGTTCTTCTCACTTCTCATATTAGGGGCCTGATCCTAAAGATCTTTCAAAAGTACTGACCAGGATACTTGAAGGAAGAAGAGAGTGTCCCTCACTGCAAGCCTGAAAAGAGTTTTTAAAGAAAAAACAATACTGAAGGAACCGCCAAGAGAACAATGACTAACAGTTGTGACTGCAAGACAGAACAGCCTTGAGTAAATAACATAACTGTACCTAGTAAGCATTTCAATGCAGAACATTTATTTATATAACCATGTGGAGAGGGGAATGTGTAGTAAATGACTCACCCTCACTACCAAGTACTTACAGGCCTCACATCATGTTTAAATCTAAATTATTATGATCCTAGTCCATGAAGAATATGACCTTTGCACATGATGATACAACTAAAACAGGGGTATGCAAAGAATACTTATTTTTATTTGCAGTGAGTTTTCATCAAAGTCCCAAAGACCAGTTTATCAATAGTGTCCATATCACCTACATTTAAACACTATTTTTGATTTATCCACAATCTTTAGCTCACTGGCGGCAGTGAAAAGACTTTCATTGAGAACAGCACAGACACAATCAGCTTCTAACCTTCCAAATCAGAGTCTGAGTTGTTTCCCAAAATTACTTCCAATGGGGGGTAAAAATTGCCTCTTCTGTAACTCTCAAATTCCCCTCCTCTCAAGACAATGAAAACCACTGGTATATTCAATAACATACCATTAGCCTGTTTCTAAGAGTTCTTAAAATGTCACAGAAATCCATGCCTCTTTCAAAAAGCCACTGACAACTTTTTAACTGATCCAACCTGCATTGCTGTTACTTACTGTGCTGAATCTGCTTAGGCTAGGGATGGAAACTTTCCCGCAAAACCATGTGGCTGTAAGCTCTTTCGTGGTCTTGGTCACTTCTGAAAACTGCTTTCAGTGCCTCTCTATTGTTCTGTCCACAGAGAGATAGTGCAATCCAAATAGAACATTAATGCCCCAATGAAGTACTGCCCAGACAGAGGTGCTTGGGAAAAGATAGTTCTTAAAACTGAATGAAAGCAAATAAACAAACAAAATAAATAGATCTAAACCTCTCCTGCAGCTGTTGAGGCTGTCATGAATTTTATGGAGAGAATAGTTCCAATAAAATTTTAATTAAAAGAGAGTTGCTTTTACTAATTCTTTACTTGCTGACCCAGATAACTCCATACTGTACAAGGCAGTGGATCTTCATGCGCTGATAGTCTGTTCCTGTCATTTCACTTGGAGAAAACACTATCATCTAAATACAAGCAGTGAATGGCCAAAAGATGTGAGGTGTGATTCTCCACGTCAGCACACTTGAGCAAGTGGATACTCTCACATCCACATTGCAGTACAGAGAACGCAAGAACAACAGAAAATGACCTCTCCTTTTTTTTTTTTTTTCATTCTATCAAGAATAACAATTAACTCTAAACAAATTAATAGTGACTGTTGTTGATCCTAACCAATACTGTGTGTTATGGAAATCAGCTACTGGCAGTCCCCATATTAGTGGTGGTTTGCCTCTGATGGAAGGAATGACACCTGGAGACACATGGGAAACCTGGGAGCTTGAAGCTTCTGTCAATTATCAGAGAAAGATCTTGCTTCCAGATGTGCGGTAGAGAGAGCTTTTCCAGAAGAAAAGCAGTGACTCTGACTGCAAACCTGTCACTCTTGATCCTGCGTTAGAGAACATGATTGTCATTGCTTACGTGTGCCAACATACTTTTTGTGCAAGAACTTTCTGCAATTAATTATTAGAACATTAAAAATTTGTGCACAATTTTGTGCTATCCCTTGACCTGATCAAAAATAAGATACTGAACATCTTGAAACAGCAATACACACTCATACCTGTCTCTTTAAATGATACTGAAATGGAAGAGAAAATATATAGAGAAAAAAACAGGGTATGAATTTAGCTGATCTTGCTGAAATACTGTCTTGGATACTGGCTGGGCTTAAACCACAACAAATACAAACTTGGAGAACAGAATGAGGACTGAATTCAGAAGGAATGCAAATCAAGGTGGAGTTTAACATACTTTGGGAGAATGATTTACATAAGATTTGTAATATAAAATAAAATCTTCAAGTGCATTTTCATTTGGAAAAATGGGATGTTAAAATGCTTCCTCTTCTTCCTTGCAGATCTTTGCATTGAAGTCTCTTTCTGCTAAGACTTCACAAACAAGAAATATGTACTGCTTTATTCTCTTAATATTCTTGTACAGCTGGCCTCCACTGCACATCAACAGGATGTATTAACTTAGTTGCAGCTGTAAATTTTACTCAGTGTCACTGAGAACATAACTTGACGACAATAGATGCTCCGTGGATATAACAGACACCTCAATTTATGTCACACAACCTTGTGTGGAATAATCTTTCCTTTGTTAGAGCCCTTAGAAGCTGGTTGAGTCTACAAGACTGGGATTATACAAGACTGGTATTTAATACCAATAATATAAGAACCTAAAATACAGAAATTGAGAGAAAATAAATGTTCGAGATTTATTTTCCAAGCATCTATCCTTTGAACTCCAAAGGAGCAATCATACTTATTTATACATGCAAATACAACATGAGTGAGCCAGAGATGTTGACATATTTGAATGGAAGTTCTCAGGAAGAGGCAATTAAACAGCCTAATAAGCCCACACAACTTTTATCTCCCATTTTAAATTTTAATTTTTAGCTAGTTTAGATTTATTTAAACTTTGCTCTTTCTGTTTTTTTGTTTGTTTGTTTGTTTTTTCTTCTTTCTTTAGCATTCCTTTCTACTTCCTTCCTAAACAATCCCATAGCTAGCAGGTCTCCCACATCTTCATGATTCTTGATGAACTGCCTTTTTTCCTGATCACCCCTGTCAGTTCATTTATAAGACAGAAACACCACGTTCTCACTAGAACCAAATCCTGATAACCAGTTGCTCTGACAGCTCTACCCACAGTGCACATTTGATAGCTTTGAGTCTCACTCAGTCGTAAGATGTACAGTGAAAAGATGTTTGAGCAATGAGGATAATAATGGATCAAAAAAACACGCAAATACTGTGCCAGCATAGTACGAAAAGCAAGAGTGATATTATGTCATACTGTCTCTTTTATAAGTAAGAACTCATTGTTCTCACAGAGTTTCTCACTTGATAATAGGTGCCACCTTTTTGAAAGGCAGACAAATTGAAGAAAATTTAGAGGTGGCAAAGTATTAGTAAATGGTCTGTAAAATAAGAACGTCCAAGGAAAAAATCAGAGTTGGGCATGTCCGGTCAGGAAATAAAATGATTAAGGGGAGATACAATTTGTACATTAAGCATGTTACAGTCAGGGATGATTAATCTACAGAGGAAGATAAGAAGCCAAAAGCCTCAAGCAGAGAGGGAAAATGTAACTTTGATACTAGGAAAAGCTTCCTAGTACAAGGCAAATTTGACAAAGATCAAACCATTTGGAAAGATTGCACAGATTGCTATCACTGTAGAAGCTCAAGATCAGATGAGAGACCCTCATGCATTTAACATCAGTTAAGGAGAACTAATCATACCTGCCCTTTAGGAGGAAGACCCAAACCACAGTCTTCTTCCAAAAGATTCTCTTCAACAATCCTCACAGGTAACTCATCTTAAGTTTTTGTCTTAATGTAAGCCACATATGTTTGGCATAGGATTAAGTGTTGGGATTTGTGATGCTTAAAGAAATTAAAATATTTTCTCTATTGAGACACAGGGACCAATGAAATTCAGATAAATAGACAACCCCATAAGCACTTAAAAAGAATACCTAGCATATAAATGAAGGTACCAATAGCAATTCCTGAAGTTGCTTAATGGAGTTTAGCTACAGCCAGCCTACTTGATGGATCACACCTGACCATTCTCTGAGCTTTAACAAAATGCAGATGCCTGAGAAAATGTTATAAATGCTAGTGGTGTTCTCCTCTACTTTCCTAGCATTGTGGGCCTGGTGTTAGGTTTTTTGATAGTTGTGTTACTTGGATGAAAGTGCTACTCTGGTTTTCTTCAGTACAGCAGCTACCCATCCGGATAATGTTTGCTTTATTGCCTGCCTGGAATTTTTTTCTCCTTTGGTAGGTAATATTTCTCCTTCCCATTTTTTTATTCTTCATTCATTTTGACTTGACTTCCATAGACTTACAGTGAAAAGATAATACTGTCTTCATGTGTGGGCATCTCCAGTCATGCCCAAGTACCAAGTTTTCTGATTCTGCTGAAGTTAAGAGATCTGTGCTGTATACTCTTGTCACCATTTTGAGGTTCAGATGCAATTTCTGAAGGAGCAATAGAGAGAGATGTGCTCTTGCAGATGCAATATACAGAGGTACAAATGTAATGCTAGCATTTAAATATGTGTAAGAACTTAAGAAGCAAACTAACAGAGGAATTGTTTAATACTTTTTGCCGAAGTTATTCACAAGATTCTAGGCATCTCTTGTGATGCTATCTCTGCATTGAAAACTTGTTTACCAAAAAGCTAATCCAAAACAGCTAGGATATGCTCTTATTTAAACTGACTATGAACTGTTAGCTAGTTAGTGTAAAGTTCTTCTTACTCTGAGGTTTATTTTTGCAAATTTATTTCTAGAAGCACAGAAATCTGTCCTGTGTCAAATTAAAATGAAAGTCTGTATGTATGCTGAATGGCATGGAATGCTGCCCTGTCATATTTTCATGCCATTATGGAAAGCAAGCTCTCTATCCTCCCTATCTAGCTTTTTATTTTAAGTTTGAAATTTTGATTCAGACAACACATTAGGTTTCAGGGCTATGTAATTACAACCAGTGACAGCAGGGCAGAACATAGGTTCTGTAAGTGCAGATGAGAGTCATAAAGTGTTAATGCCCCAAAGATGTTACAGGCCACTGTCGTGGTTTAAGCCCAGCTGTAAATCAGGCACACAGTTCGCTCGCTCACTCCCATCCCCTTTCTCCCCACCCCCACCCCTCATGGCTCATGGAAGGATGGGGAGGAGAATCGAAAGAATGTAACTCCCATGGGTTGAGGTAAGAACAGTCCAGTAACTGAGGTATAACACAAATCACTACTGCTACCACCAATAATAATAATGACAAGGGAAATAACACGGGAAGAGAATACGACCACTCACCACCGGCTGACAGATACCCAGCCCGACCCGAGCAGCGATCTAGCCCTTCCAGGTAACTGCCCCCAGTTTATATAGTGGGCATGACATGCTGTGGCATGGAATACCTCTTTGATTAGTTTGGGTCAGGTGTTCTGTCTTTGCTTTCCTCCCAGCTTCCCCTCCTCCCTGGCAAAGCATGAGGCTCAGAATGTCCTGGGTCAGACTAAACATTACTAAGCAACAAGCTAAAAACATTGGTGTTATTAGCGCTGTTCCCAGGCTGAAAGTCAAAAACAGCTACTGTTTTTCCTGCACCAGCTACTAAGAAGGAGAAAAATGACTGCTACTGCTGAACCCAGGACAGTCACCTTCTAATTGAGCCCTGTTGACCCTTTGAGTGAAGGTAGAAGGAGCAGGGCTAAGACAGATGACATTGAGGTTTGTAGTGGAGTAGGAATGAGTGTGGATTTGCCTAATCAGATGGTTGTGGATGCTGCAGAGTGACTTAACAAGCTACTAGAGGTTATATAGTGAATTGACCATTTTACAAATTGAACTAAGGGCTAAGTCTATCATGCTGAAGGAAGCCTTTTTAGATTGCAAATGAATAATTTGAATTTTACTTGTGGCATTGTGCATCATGTGTTCAGCCTTGTCACCCCATCAGTGCTCTGCCCATCCTTTCAGTGTTAAACCATCCTGTACCAGCTGTTGTGTCAGAACTTAGTGTTGTAAGTAAGCAGGGTCAGTGTATGTAGGACACAGTGCTGTTCACTGATAAAACTGCATATGAACATCCATAACTAAAGTGAAAATTTAGTGTGATGGTAACTGTGTGCAAACACAAGACCCCCCAAACTGAGTTATTTTTTCTCCAGAGAGAAAAAGACAATTTCTCTTCAAAACTCTTACAAATTTTCTGTTAGGTTTGTGGGATGAGATCTTTTCTTTTCCACTGTACTTTTATGAAATCCAAGGTCAAATCGTGCAGGCTGAATTAGGTAACAGTGTCTAGAGAGAGGATGACTCAGTTTATTTGGGCTGCACAATATGAGCTCTTCATAGTCCCAAGAGCTACTTTCAACATGTCAGGGATTTGCAGGCAATATTTATGCTTGTCTGTTTTCCCTTTTAGATTTTCATACTGGAAAAAAATTCATAATCTTCACCTGGTTTATTTGGGGAGTGGGTGTGGGATTTAAGCGGTTGTCAGTAATGCTGGAGAGAGGTTTCTGCGTTGTGAAGTACTTTACTTATTACTGATTACTTAATGAGCCTATCTGATTCATAGCTCAATACTCTAATTGTCTCATAGTGTCTATCTTTTGGGTAGTGTGTGATGGAGGACATGGGTTGGGTATCAAGGATGACTCCAGGCTGCAGAAGTGGATTGTACCTTGTAGCAAGTGTCCCTTGACTTCAGCCTCTCCAGGTTGGTGATGCAGCAGCAGGGTGCCTGTCCCGTACCCTTATCTCACTCACCAGACTTACCAGGCTGCTGTGTCCCTCTCTACTGGGGGAGGCTGGCCTAGCTTCCAGGGAGCTTGAAATGAAAGTTTGCATCAGTGCGTGAGGAGGGTGGCATGCTGTCTTTAGAAGAGGTGGCACTGCTCTGCAGCAGGGACACATATGGAAACCACCTTAACTAATAAGCACATCAACTGCATTTGCTCTAAGCAGTGCTGCCTCATAGGGGAAAGTAATCTACATTAATAGTGGCTAAAGCATTTTACCTTGTCTCAGGAGACAGATGTAAGTATATCTTTTTCTTTTGTGGTTCATGGATGCTAAATGCAGAGTAGATGTCAGCTGCCTTCTCACTCAAGCCAACCTGGAACTCCCTTTTAACAGCCTAACACAATTAGAAGCTTGCTGACATTTTTGTTAGGAGACAAGCAACCCAATAAATAACCTGGAGAGTTGCTCTATGATAGATTGAGTCACTGCTTTCGGAAATAGGGCAAAGATCATCTAATTTATATGCCTGATCTTCCATCTGGCTGTCTTTGAAGCACTTTAAAACTTAGGATGCAAGACAAAATATGCCTGATCTCATCTTGGTTCTGAACAAACAGTTTTGATTCCTGGAATTGGTCTCACCATTTTAAAAGGTATCTGATTTTCTTTGACAGCAGAAGAGGTAGAAGGAGGTTTAAAAGTGGGCGTAAGCTCATTGCCGCATCTTATTTTTTTAATATTAAAGGTACATCTGTTGATATGTGTTCCCAAGTTATATAGCCATAGGAGTAGGTGAAAAGAGAAAGCTTGTTAATTCAATAGTTTATTTGCAAAAGTTCGTCATTGAGTCTCCAAATGGCCTTTTTCACTGCTGACATTCATTTTTCTTGTGCCTGCAGTCTGATTTCCTTTTGTAAGTGGAGTTAGAGTCTCAGCCTGGATTAAATCTTATGTGTCATCAGTTAAATATCCTCTATCTCATATTTATTGTAGCCCTGTGATTACCTTTGAAAAGGTTTGTGTGTAGAACTGGATTTTTGTCAAAGGAGCCCTTGATAAATATTTCCGGGGACCCTTTCCTCAGAAATGCCTTTGGCATGTCCCACACTTACTCCAGTAACTCCTGTGACCTTGATAAGCATGTCATGACAGGCTTGGTTGTTTTTTTTTGTTTCTTAAACAAAAATCAAACAAACTCACTCCACCCCCAAAAACACCCCGCAAGCTTTGGTAGCTTTTTCTTCGAGAGAGACAAGTAGGTCATGGTCATAGCATGCAAGTTATGGCAACAACCAATTTATGTCCTTCCTATTCAGCTCCAGTCGGGTTTTCTAAATTCATATGTACTCAGCATCTTTTAGAGTGGAACCCTACTACCAAATAAAAAAAGTCTTTTTTTCCATGTTAGTTAACTCTATTGTGCTTTGTTTTCCTCTAGTAAGCAGATGAACTTGCACCCATTCTGAACTCCTCAGAATATAATAAGAGAACTGAGTTTCTAGTTCAAGATGAAAGTCAATAAAAAACCTCTCAGGTTCTGATCTTTGAATGATGATGGCTGTGCTGTAAAGTTTGACTCTGGATTTCTGAGCTGTCAACTTCTCCCTGCAGAAGAAATGGGAGCATGGAACTTCCACTTTAGTTCCTGATTAGATTAACATAAAAATGTAACACAACTGCTAAGAAAGCCAGCTGCACAAGAGATATTATTAAATATATATTTAAAAAGCATAATAAAAATAGAAGTATAATGTCTAATACCTTCAGAGAATTAAAGGGGACTTTTAATTAGTGGAGATGCTCTTGTCCATTTTCTTACTATGGGAGTAAAAATGGATTTACTGTAGTGCATGTCTGAGGTATTTGCCATCAAAACCCTAGTAACTCATAATTAAAAAAAAACAAGGGATGGGTGGATCTTTGCAAAAATCACTATTTTAGAGGTCTGTGGATCTTCACTTTTGTTCTTTTTCTCCTTGACACACTAAAAGAGTAGTTATTCCATGACAGCCCATTTCTTATGCTAGTAATGCAAACCTTTACATGTAACTTGCACAAATACATTTTCTAACTGTATTTTAACTGGGGTAATGTTTGACTCCAGAAACGGCATCTCTTTCACTTGCAAAATGCATTGTAGGTAAAAAATTGGATTTGTTTTATTCAACTGACTAAAAATGCCATTCCCAAAAATTGAATAAAGTGTTGGCATATAAAGAAGGCATAAACTAAATCAAATATGTTGCCCACTTTACCTGTGAATACAATAGTCTTCTGGAAAATAGCTATTTTAACATCTAGGTTAGGGTTTTGTCCAAGTAACTCTTCTGAGTAGACGTGTTACCCGATTATGAAACAGCCTATTGGGATCTGCATCATGGAACTAGGAACATGTATGATCTGGCAAAAGGAAGGAAAATGAGAAAAATAGGAAGGAGTTGTTTTTAAAATACTGAAGTTTGAAGTATGCACCACTAGCATTTTCCAAAACTGCAAATTAGAATAAACCCAGGTTTTAAACTGATTATGACAACAATACTTCTGACCTAGCTGCAGACCTTTTCCATTTCTTAATAGGTCTGCAGTGCCAGAACATCCGCAGAAGTCAGTAAAATGATTAAAGCATTCTCTCTAGATTCCAGGGGGTGACTGAGGTATATTACAGCTGTGATGGACAGGAATGATTTGTACCAGCTGTGATAAGCTTGATGTGAAACTGGCAGGACACACTTTCATTGACTGAAATAAACTATAAGAAAGATCTTTGACAATACTAGTGTGGTCCTGAGTGAGAGAAAGGATGTTTTACCATCTTTGTAACAAAGGAAAATGATTTCCATGAAAACTAGGAAAGAAATGTGGTATCTTTAAAAAAAAATAATACTTTGGAGCTGAATCTTTTTAAATTAAGATGCCTTTCCCTCATGCCATGCAGACAATTTATACACTGAGCAAATCTTTTTCTTGCTATTGGCAGAGCCACTGCAATATGTAACACCATTTTTTAACTCCTTTTGGTAAGCTTAGAACTCTTTTTATGAAGGATCCACCACGCTGTTGCAAATCAATATGTGCACACCATAATCTTTTGAGAAAACAAAACTGGGAATGAACTAAAACAGATTATTGGTGTTTGCATTGCTTTGTATGTTTAGTGCAACCTTAAGCACTTAATACTGGAAGGCTCCTCCCGAATTTCAATGATAGTTTGCACCTGTGTTAGATTTTTTTAAAAATTGATTTAGTCAGTTGCATAGGCAGTCAAGACATGAACCAGTAAAATAAACACCTAGTGATGTTCCATAGATTCCTCCTCTCCCTGCTGAAGTGACCTAATTGAAAACACTATATAGGTATTGACTAGGACACCTAGACACTATATTTTAACAGAACCCATAAAACCAACAATGATTTAGTTTAATAGATCGATATGAAATTTACTAAAGCTCTGTTAAAGTTTAAGCAGTTAAAATCAATAGTTAACCTACTGCAAACAGATATGGAGAAGCCCTTGATTCCCAACAGAGCTAAATATCTCTTTTCAAAGGAGTGGTGGGTAGCAGGCATACTTGTCAGTGTCATGCTGTTTGTAGAGATCTTACTAGGAAGAAATGCATTTGAGCGCTACTATGCTAATCTGATTTTACATTGTCATGGGTTCAGCAGCAGCAGTTGTTTTTTATCCTTCTTGGTAGCTGGTGCAGCGCTGTGTTCTTGATTTTGGGCCTGGGAGCAGCGCTGATAACACCAGTGTTAGTGTTTAGTGTTTAGTTCAGTTACAGCTTGGTGATGTTTTGTCTGGCCAAGGACTTTCTGAGCCTCATGCTATGCCTGGGAGGAGGGGAAGCCAGGAGGAAGCAGAGACAGGACACCTGACCCAAACTGACCAAAGAGGTTATCCCATACCACAGCACATCATGCCCAGGATGTGTAGACGGAGAGCAGAGACCCGGAAGGGTGTGGTGGTGGTGGACTGGAAGTGCACGGCATGGTCAGGTTTTTGGTATTGGGGGGTTTGCTGCTGGGGGGTGCACTGGCTGAGTCGGGCTTGGTGAGCAGTTGTATTCTCTTTCCTTGTATTTCTCTTGTATTATTACTGGTGGTAGCAGCAGTGATTTGTGTTATACCTTAGTTACTAAACTGTTCTTATCTCAACCTGTGCGAGTTGCATTCTTTTGATTCTCCTCCCCATTCCCCCTTTGACTGGGGGAAGAAAGAGAGAGAGGGAGTGAGTGAGTAAAACTGCTTGGGTGGGGGGCTTAAACCACGACATACAGGAAATACATATTCAAAGCTGTGGGCATCATTGGCATTTCAGGTTCAAGCACAGACATTTTATTCTGCCCACTGCTCAGCTTTTCCAGGTGCAAGTTTCCTTTTATGCTGTGACTGCAGCTCTCTAGGCCACTCCCCATTCTGTCACTTTGAATCCAAATCCCAAACTGATCACCATAATTTGAGAAGGTTTTATACCTGTACTTGAACACTAGTAGCTTAAGCATGTGTCTACAATGTGTGCTACTTTTAATTCCAGACTTTTTTTGCAGTTAAAGCCCTAAGTACTTTGAATGCTCACAGTATAAATAAAGCAGTGTCAGAGCTGCATTTTTCCATACATTGCCACCTGCTGTACCTGTATGTCTGTGAAAGGTGCTGTGTGCTCATCCCAGTTTTAAGTTAGAGTGGATGCTTGCAATACTGTGTGTTTTTCACAGGCTTCACTGTGGTCTGCAAAGAGCACTCTGAGTGAACTCTGTGCTGCGAGTGTTGCGCCAGTATCAGTGCCTGACCTCCTTAGTTTAAGGCTGGTTTGGGTTTGTATGCAAAGCCTGATGGAGTTATCTTCATGTGTTACAGACTGAATGTGTCCATTCTGAGGATTTAAGTTTTCACTGATTACACCCATAAATCACGACTTGTAAACTGTCAGTAATCACAAATGCTGTCTTGGTTGCCCAGATACGGCTTTTTACAGCAGTTTTTAAAATCTTCTGTTTCTCAAGATCTTTTAGTTAAGAAACTGCCAGGCAACTATTTATTTAATGCTAAAAGGTAGGTTTAGCTTAATCAACAAATGTGTTGGAGTCTCTAGTTCTAGAATCTAACTTGGTGTTGGTGGACCCGTGGTCTCTATGGAGAACTGTATGTTTCCCTGTGGTACAAATCTGGGTGCAGGAGAAGGAGGAGGTAATTTGACAGTAAGGCTTGACCTGGATCTGTGCAAGACTGAAGGAGAACAGGGAAGTAAGAGGTACAGTGCCTGAAATGGGTATGGTAAGGATACTGCTCATAACTGAGGAATACCTGACTCCAATTAGATAAATTAACTCATTCATAGAGTTGCCATCTTAAAGCCAAAGGGCAATTTGGATCACCACAGCCATATCAAGAGTCCTCAGTCTTGGTTGGTGTAATTAGCCTTTTGCCATGCTGAATAGCTTCATAATTAATGGAAATACTGGGCTGTAGGAATAGAGGGGATTTATTATTGGGGCTTCACTGGGGGACAGCAATGTTTTTGGGATTTTTTTTAAAGTTAGGAGTGTGAAGATAATGATACATGTTGTTGTCGTGGCTTAAGCCCAGCTGGTAACTCAGTACCACACAGTCACTCTCTCACCCCCCCTCTTTCTCCCCTTCTCTCCCAGAGGGATGGGGAGGAGAATTGAAAGAATGTAACTCCCATGGGTTGAGGTAAGAACAGTCCAGTTACTAAGGTATAACACAAATCACTACTGCTACCACCAATAATAACAATGACAAGGGAAATAACAAGGGAAGAGAATACAACCACTCACCACCTGCTGACAGACACCCAGCCCGACCCGAGCAGCGATCTAGCCCTTCCAGGTAACTGCCCCCAGTTTATATAGTGGGCATGATGTGCTGAGGCATGGAATACCTCTTTGGTCAGTTTGGGTCAGGTGTTCTGTCTCTGCTTCCTCATGGCTTCCCCTCCTCCCTGGCAGAGCATGAGGCTCAGAAAGTCCTTGGTCAGACTAAACATCACTGAGCCACAACTAAAAACATTGGTGTTATCAGCTCTGTTCCGAGGCTGAAAGTCAAAACCGCAGCACTGCACCAGCTACTAAGAAGGAGAAAAATGACTGCTACTGCTGAGCCCAGGACAGTTGTCTTATGCCCTGCTGGAAAAGGTGGGACTTATATAATCTGGTTAACCAACCTTTTACGGCTTCATTCCCAGTATGTCCCTGGATATGTACACTTTGTAACACAAATGCTATTCCGCTAGGCTGTTGTGCTGAAAGCACAAACTTGCAAACAATGAAGAAAGCGTGGGTTGTAACAAAGTGATAGGATTCTCTCCCTTACTGTTAGGTGTCTTACAATATCTGGAAGATAAATTCTTATTCCCAGGTGTATATTAAATCTTTATAATAAAACCAGTTTTTGTGGTTAGTTGCAATTTAGCTCTAAAACAAAGCCCTGACACTAATCACTTTTACAAATCCTTTTTCTAGGGCTTGAGTCCTTTCAACTCCTTTGAAGTCAGTGAAAGCCTGAATTTATTGAGAGTTAGTTGAGGCACCCACATTATAAGCAGGACTTGGTTGATTTGATTAAAAAAAAAAAGAAAGCCCACTTACATTAACTGCACTTACAGCGCTAAAACTTTCAAATAACAGCCTCCTAATAAAAATCTTAATTTCTAGAACATGTGAGCCTAATTATTATTCATCTGCACTTGCATGCTGTGCTACCTCTTGCAAAGCTTTCTGCCTCATATATCATGTTGTAATTAGTAAAATGGGAAAACTCATTCATCTCTTCTTCAAAGCAAAAAAATAGAAACTCACACTTTAATCTTGAGTACATTGTAATTGGCAAGAGGAAAAAGGGTGGGGGAGGTATCTGCAGAGTACCTCAAGAATTTTGCATGAGGTAACCTTTATGGTAGGGCACTGTTGCTGTGTAACTCTGCTGTATTCTTACTGTAAAAAGTAAGGGAAAGGGACAAAGAAAGAAGCACAAAAGGAGTATGAGGATGGAGCATCAATACAGTTAAATCCACCCTTTATGGGGAAAACCTGCTCTCCCCCTCATCTAGGAACAAGATACAAGCAACAATAGGCTGTCAAATACCAGTGCTACTGATCTTACTCATAGTGCTGTCTGCTTAACGCAGCCAGCAGGTTGTGGTAAGCATGGCTTCTGGAACCACACAGAGCAGAAAAAAAAAATAAATTTTCTAAACTAAAATTCAGATGATGAGGCTACGTTGTGGTCCAGGGGACATTCTGGTGGTGAGCAGAAGCCTATTGGTCTAACATTTGGGAAATCCTGGTTGAAGAATTGCTTTTTGGCAAAAACTTCCAGTAAGACAAAAATGAAATGCATATTTTTACAGCAATGAAACAGGAAGATGTTCTAATCTGTCCCTGTAATAGGCTTGACTAGGGACAGGAATTCAAATGTATAAATCACTTTGGGCTGCAATTTGATGTTGTTAGTTTCTCTGATCTAAACACTAGTACTGCAAAATGATCAATTATCTGTCTAAGGAATATTCAATTAGGCTGAATATTTAACAATAAGAGCATCAGGGGGTATATATTTTTTAAATAGTTTAAAATGAATGTGAGCTAAAATACTACCAAAGTGTGAGTGAAGAGTGATACAATATGCTTCCCTGGTGTCAGCTTGCTGAGGATCCCAGAATACTTTAAGCAAACACCATCTGAGACTACAACCAACAAATTCTTTAAGCTTTATAATGTGTTACTCTGAAGAAAAGTATTAGTCTGGATTTAAGTCGAAGCTTGAAATTGCAGGAAACTGCCTAGGAGCCTAGCTTAGCTACCAAGAACCAACATTGCGTTTCAGGTGTCTCACCCAAACTTAAACACAATGTTGTCTCAGTTGGAAACATGATCTAAGGTTTGTTAGTCTTCCATCCTATCAAATCCTGAAATGCAAATGTTACAAGGCAGTGCAAATTTTGCTTCAAGCTGTGGTTAGTGTGGTTTATTCTGGACTTCTGGAAGAAAGAAGCAAACTCCAACAGACAGAGTTGAACGTCTCCTTAGCACAGTAGATAAACTGCCTTTTCCACACTGGAGTGGATTGAAAAAGCCCCCACTTCAGACTTCAATTTGTCTACATTTTAGCTTTCCAAGTCAGCAATTTTAGCAGACTTCCACCCATTATGGATCTGGTCCAGTGTTCTCAAGCTCTTACATTTCAATCACTTTTTTTTTTTTTTTTAATAAATAAATAAATTAATTAATTAATTAATCTACATTTGCAGTCAGGTTCTCCATGGAAATATGTCCATTTCCACTTATATAGTCTATGGAGCTGAAAGAATTGGGCAGGAATTCTCCTCGAAGGAAAGCCTCAACAAATGAGTCCCAAGGAATTGGCGTGCTCACTCCCTTTGGATGTTTAGTGTTTCTATATTATAATCAGGACTTTGTAGGCATAGGGTTGACTGCTTCACATTGGTTTTAGGGTGCTTTCTTGTAAATTCTTTGTTTAAACATCTATGACTTTGGGCAAACTACTCAGCTGTTTTGCAGCCTGTGAAATCTGTATAAACTTTCTGCTGCTTACCTATGTTTTATGAAGTATCAGAAATGCTCAGAGAGTACTCCAGTATGGAAATGGTAGGTGACATAAACATTTTGCTGTACCAGAGTGCACACTTCTCAGAAGGAGCTAGAATATGGTAGGTATTAGCTGTGTACTGAGCCTGACAGGAAAACCTTTTTGCCTGACTCTGAACATCAGAGTATTATATTTTGTCTCTTTTCTGTTCGCTGCACCGAGCTGAATAACTTGTGTTTGTTTAAATGTATGTTGCTTTGTTGAGCAGCAGGCTGGAGCTTGCTTTACCTGTGCTTTGAAAATGTTGTAGTGAGCCTGTCCAACAACAGCAGGATGCTGAGGTGTGCTTGTAGGACAGCAGCATGTAATGGTGGTAGCCTGTGCGCTCTCGGGAGGCTGGTGGGCATTGTGGGTGCCTCCAGGTACCCCTCTGAGCAACGATGTTCTGCCTGACAGTGACAACAAGTGAGGGTGAAGTCGCCTCTCCTTGAAATTAGTTTTGATAATTGGCTAGTTTTCAAGTAACATGTTAGTTCAAATAAAGGCTTGTTGAGTACCAGCTTCCAGTTATCGGCCCTTTCTTATTTCTTATCTTGGCACCTCCAGAACTCTTTTCTTTCCCTGTAAAGGAGGTAAGATTGTGTTGTGAAGCCATGTCTTACAGTTCCTTCTGATATTGAAAACTGATGGACTCCTTTCACTGAAGGGCATTTTCTCTGATCCTTTGCTAATAGTTTTTGTGCTTCACCTGCTTTAAATTTTTCATAATTTATAATTCATAAACTATACTTTTTAGCAAGTAGACACTAGCATTGGAAAGGGAATTTAAAAACAGAAAATGATAGCTTTGTGGTTATAATTCAATATGCACTATGTGCTTTGGTCAAGAATGGAGCTGCCAGGCAAGAAACATAAGATTGTATAAGTCATAATATGCAGCATTCTCTGGTTTTCCTGCCTTAACACTCTGCTGCCTTTGTGATAGGTGACTTGCTTGACCATATATCCATTGACTGAATGCTAAATTACATTACACTACTATGCACATAGCATTCAGTTCTTGGCTCAGTGAATCTTGGTTACCAGGCCTTACCCTTTTAAGAAGATGACTCTCGTTGCATATGAATATCTTCATTCAGTAAAATAAAATGAATCAGTAAGTTTTAGCTCATTAGGCAAAATGTTGCTTAAATGAAGAGAAAAAGCCTATTTGTTGCTATAAATATGTTTCAGGAAGTAAATGTTAAATTGGATTAAACATTTAATAACAGCAACATCAAGGGTTTTTTAGACTGTGCAGTACAAATATATTGAGGCACAAAGTTGGGAACTTGGTTCTCACTCCATTGTGGGGTGTAGAATCGTGAAGTAATATTAATAAGATACAAAGGATAAAAATATGCATACCATACACCTGTACACCAAAAAAACAATGTAATTTGTAGCAATTCAGGGGAAATTAATTTCATAGAATCATAGAATAGTTAGGGTTGGAAAGGACCTCAAGATCATCTAGTTCCAACCCCCCTGCCATAGGCAGGGACACCTCCCAATAAACAATACCATCCAAGGCTATGTCCAACTCGGCCTTGAACACCGCCAGGGATGGAGCATTCACAACTTCCCTGGGCAACCCATTCCAGTGCCTCACCATCCTCACAGTAAAGACTTTCTTCCTCATAGCCAATCTAAACTTCCCCTGTTTAAGTTTGAACCCATTGCCCCTTCTCCTCTCACTACAGTCCCTCATGAAGAGTCCCTCCCCAGCATCCCTATAGGCCCCCTTCAGATATAGAAAGGTTGGCATGAGGTCTCCACGCAGCCTTCTCTTCTCCAGGCTCAACAGCCCCAACTTTCTCAGCCTGTCTTCATATGGGAGATGCTCCAGTCCCCTGATGATCCTCATGGCCCTCCTCTGGACTTGTTCCAACAGTTCCATGTCCTTTTTATGTTGAGGACACCAGAACTGCACACAGTACTCCAAGTGAGGTCTCAGGAGAGCAGAGTAGAGGGGCAGGATCACCTCCCTCGACCTGCTGGTCATATTCCTTTTGATGCAGCCCAGGATTTGATTGGCTTTCTGGACTGCAAGCGCACACTGCCGCCTCATCTTCATTTTCTCATTGACCAGCACCCCCAAGTCCTTCTCCACAGGGCTGCTCTCAATCTCTTCTCTGCCCAACCTGGAGCTGTGCCTGGGATTGCTCTGACCCAGCTTTAGGACCTTGCACTTGTCATGATTAAACTTCATCAGGTTGGCATCAGCCCACCTCACAAGCATGTCAAGATCTCTCTGGATGGCATTCCTTCCCTCCAACGTATCAACCCTACCACACAGCTTGGTGTCATCGGCAAACTTACTGAGGTCACACTCAATCCCACTGTCCATGTCACTGACAAAGATGTTGAACAATACTGGTCCCAACACTGATCCCTGAGGGACACCACTCGATACTGGTCTCCAGCTGGACATTGAGCCATTGACAACCGCTCTTTGTGTGCGGCCATCCAGACAGTTCTTTATCCACAGAGTGGTCCACCTATCAAATTGATGTCTCTCCAACTTAGAGACAAGGATGTCGTGTGAGACAGTGTCAAATACTTTGCAGAAGTCCAGGTAGGTGACATCAGCTGCTCTACCGTAGCTCCATCATGGAAGGCCACCAAATTGGTCAGGCAGGATTTCCCTTTAGTGAAGTCATGCTGGCTGTCGCCAACCACCTTGTTGTTTTTCATGTGCCTCAGCATGCTTTCCAGGAGAATCTGCTCCAAGATTTTGCCAGGCACAGAGGTGAGACTGACTGGTCTGTAGTTCCCAACTCATCCATTTTCCCCTCCTTGAAAATGAGGGTTATATTTCCCTTTTTCCAGTCGTCGGGAACTTCACCTGACTGCCATGATTTTTCAAATACGATGGACAGTGGCTTAGCAACTTCATTTGGCAGCTCCTTCAAGCTCCTAAGATGGATTTCATCAGGTCCCATGGACTTGTGTACGTTCAGGTTCCTAAGATGGTCTTGAACCAGATCCTCTCCTACAGTGGGCCCAGGGTTTTCATTCTCACTGTCCCTGCATCTGCCTTCCAGGACTTGGGTGGTGTGGTTAGAGCATTTGCTGGTGAAGACTGAGGCAAAGAAGTCATTAAGAACCTCAGCCTTCTCCAAATCCAGGCTAGCCAGTTCTCCCAATAGCTTCTGGAGAGGGTCCACGTTGTCCCTAGTCTGTCTTGTATTTGCAATGTATGTATAGAATCCCTTCCTGTTATCCTTAATATCCCTAGCTAAGTTTAATTCTAAGTGGGCCTTAGTTTCCTAACCTGGTCCCTAGATTCCCACACAACATCTCTGTATTCCTTCTAAGCCACCTGTCCTTGCTTCCACCTTTTATAAGCCTCTTTTTTCCTTCAAATTTTCCTCAGCAGCTCCTTATCCATCTAAGGAGGTCTCCTGGCACTCCTGCACCACTTCCTTCTAGTAGGGATGTATCACTCCTGAGCTTGCTGCAGGTGGTCCTTGAATATTAACCAGCAATCTTGGGTCCCCCTGCCCTCTAGGGCTGTATCCCATGGAACCTTACTGAGCATGTTCCTGAAGTGGCCGAAGTCTGCTCTCTTGAAGTCCAGGGCAGTGAGCTTGCTGCACACTCTTCTCACTGTCCTGAGGATCTCGAATTCAACCATCTCATGATCGCTGCAATCAAGGCTCACATTTCCAGCCAGCCCTTCCCTGTTGGTGAGAATGAGGTCAAGCATGGCACCTCTCCTTGTTGGCTCCTCTATTACTTGCAGAAGGAAGTTGTTTTCCACACAATAGAGGAACTTCCTAGATCACTTGTGCCGGGCCGTACCGTCCCTCCAACAGATATCAGGGTGGTTGAAGTCCCCCATGAGAACAAGGGCCTGCCAGTTTGAGACTGTTTCTATCTATCTATAGAGCGCTTCACCCACAGAGTCCTCTTGGTCAGGCAGTCTGTAACAGATCCCCATAATTTCCTGGATATTTAAAAAAATGTTGGACTAATTTGCAGGGAGTGATATGTCAAATGAACCCCAAGCTCAATTCTTCACTCAACTGCCATGAATTTGTCTTTCTAAAAAGTTTTATGTGCTCACAACCACTCTGCAAATCTGCCAAAAATGTCTGGGAAAAAATAGTGATGGTTGTAACTTCCTGTCATGGGGCTTCTCTAAGTGGGTTTCAGAATATGTCAGAATTCAGTGGTCTTGGCATTTGAACCTGGAATTCCTTGTCAATGGTCATTTGAGAGCAGATGAGGCAATAAGTGTGGATAGCCTTGCCCTAACTGTGATTGCAGGAAATATTTTCAGAGAATGCTGTAAGATCGACCTAAATCTGTTATAGCTTTTGTCTTGAGTACTGGCTCACTGAATGGAGTCTTTTCCTAGCAGTGAATATGGATGTTGTTTTCGTATGAGGGAAGAACTCAACTTCCATCAGATATCAACTTCTTACACAACACTGTGAGCTCAGGGAGTCAGGAAACTGGGTCTGAGTACAGCCCTTGAGCTTCACAACTTTATAGTAAAGGAAGTATCAAGGAAGTTATCTGAAAGCAACAAATCAATTAAACACCCACATTACTGATTTGATTATAGTTAATTTATCCTACATTTAAAAAAAAACAAAACAAAACAAAACAAAAAAAAACAAAACAAAAAAACAACAGCAAATGTTTGACTGGGAAATAAACCAAATATTAACATAGATAACAACGGGCTCTTATTTCCCCCAGGGGACACAGATATCATAGAGTCATCATCATGCAAATGATGACAATCGTAGAGTTGATGAGAAATGACAAAAGTGCTATTGTTGTGGGAAAGTAGCATATTTATTGTTTACTGACTCTATTCTGGGGGAGCAGGGGAAATTTTTTTGAAGATGATACCACAGAAATATAGCTGAACACTTATAAAGTTCAGTGATAAGCACTTAAATCTTGACTGAGCTGTCCCATCCTCTCTTCAATAAACAGAGTTTTTACCTTGCCCTAACACCTCTACTAATCAGTTTATCTTCTGTGCTCTCCCATGTTTTCTTGTGGTGAAAGAACTTCTCTCTGGATTTCAGTGTTGAGGGTGAAGGGCTTGCTCTAAAATTAAGTCTTTCGCAGCACAGCCATATGTTCTCACAGCTGGCTCCTGGTGTGAGTATGTAGGAACAGGCTGGGGCCAGCTTTGCCCCAAAATTCTGTAGAGAAGGCTCAGAAAAGATTATTCAGAGTCACAACCTTATCTTCCTTACTGCGGAAATCCTAAGGATGTTTGATTATATAGTAGGAGTTATGACTTGGACCAGAAACACTAACGTATAAGTGTAACTAGATGAGATTCCCATAGGACTAATCATAGAATCATAGAATAGTTAGGGTTGGAAAGGATCTGAAGATCACCGAGTTCCAACCCCCCTGCCATGGGCAGGGACACCTCCCACTAAACCATGCCATCCAAGGCTATGTCCAACCCGGCCTTGAACGCTTCCAGCAATGGAACATTCATAACTTCCCTGGGCCAACCCATTCCAGTGCCTCATCACCCTTACAGTAAAGATTTTCTTCCTCATATCCAATCTAAACTTCCCTGTTTAAGTTAGAACCCATTACCCCTTGTCTTCTCACTACAGTCCCTCATGAAGAGTCCCTCCCCAGCATCCCTATAGGCCCCCTTCAGGTATTGGGAGGCTGCTATGAGGTCTCTACACAGCCTTCTCTTCTCCACGCTGAACAGCCCCAACTTTCTCATCTTCATACAGGAGGTGCTCATCCCCAATGGCAGGAGCATCTAGTAAATCTGTTTTTTTCAATCCAAAAAATCCACATCACAGACACAGGACAAGCTGAGATGCTATTTTTCAGATGAGTGACAATTGTTACTTTTTTTGGAACCTAGTTTTGGCAAACTGTTCTTTGTTAATCAATAATAGTGATGCCCCCTGGTAGCTGGAGTTTAAATTTGTTCTAATTAGTGATGAAAATAATTTGTGAGGCTGTCTTTCACTGAGTTGCTGTCACTGAAAAAGAAACTAAAGGATCATTTCTATTGACAATTCAAGATAACTGCAGTGCTGATCAGATCCCAAATTCTGAGATTAACACAGCATTTCTCACTGCCCTGTCTACTGACTTGAAACTGTGCCAAACACAAGAATCATAGAATCATAGAGTAGTTTGGGTTGGAAAGGACCTGAAAATCATCTAGTTTCAACCCCCCTGCCATGGGCAGGGACACCTCCCACTAAACCATGCCACCCAAGCAATGGTAAAAGTTTTTGCTGGTGAGGAATGCTTGGTGCCTACTGCTGAAATTGCTGTTTTGCCATTCTGTAATGGCTGTTTTGCAAGTCTCAGGTTAAAAGCAGGTGGCTTCTGTCTGCTTTAAACTCTTTAAAGCTGTCCACTGGTTTCAGCTTTCAAGAATTGATGTGAATGGCCACAGAAGTCCCTGTGTGTAGGAGTGTGCATGCACTGCCTTCCTGGAGTCTGGAATACAAACACAAAAAGGTACATGCTGGAGGGAAGCCGACAGCAGAATAAGCAGGAAGAAAATGCTGAATAGCTTATTTTACATATAGATGCTTTTCTTATTCTAGCAAAGTTTCTTTGGTAGAGAGGAAAAATACCTAATTTGAGATAATATAGATCTGCCACATGACAGATTGCTGTTCACCAGACTGAGACATGCTTATTTTCATTTCTTTTTAAAACAAAAAAGATCTAGCTTGCCAGTTGAATGCTTCTTGAATTATTATGTTTTCTGCATGTAAAGCAATAACACAGAAGCCAGACTATAAGATAGCATGTTCAGTGTGCCATAATCAGATGGAACCAAACGTGTTTTAGGCACAACTCTATTAATTTTGGTGGTCTTACAGGAGAGAAAAGCACAGACCATTGACATTAAGTGGAAAACTTTTCCTGGATAGAGTGCTGAAATATCTCTACAGGTAATAATACTGGTGTGATTGTTCTGTGTCTTGGAGGCATAGTCATTACAATTAATGGAGTGAGTCAACATGATATACTGGCATTTTACTGCATGCCTTTTTTCATTTAGTAGGCTTATACTACATTTTTACGTGCACTATTTCTGTTCAAGAGTAATAGCTGTGTTTTCCATGCTCTCACTGCTCAGTGTGCAGTCTCTGAACTGAATAGTGGGAGTGTTTCTAAGGAAATAACTTTACTCAGGACAGTAACTGCTAAGCACACAGTACAGGTGGATGTGATTTGCTGCTGACCAAGTCTCACTTGAACTGTTTGGCATACCTCTAAATTAACTGAACAGATGGATTTTTAATTAGTTCTGTCATTTCCTTTTCTGCATTCTTAATATATGTCAAGCTGTATGTCAGGGAGTATTAGCATCAATTCCAAGTGATACAAAAACATTCATAGCAAGAATAAGCTGATAATAACAATAACAAAACATAATTAGAGTACAAATTGGGAGGTTTGTAACTTTACAAACACGATAAACCCAGATTTATGAGACTTCAGAGATTTGTTTAAAATGAAAAATGCATGAAACTTCCTGCAAACCAATTAGTTCTGTGCAGACCTAGAGCAGGATTTTCTGGCTTGCAGTTACTGGGATGAACCTTGCTCATGTGACTTGGCTGTGAAGGGCAAGTGAATTTATGCAATTGATTTATGTGGTTCCACCTGCCCCAAAGAGCATAAGCACTTGCCCAGGGACTAAAGTGCCTTTTAGCTTCAGAGACAGTAGTAAAAAATTTAGTTATTCTTTCCTTCAGACCAAAGTGATATTTGCCCAAGTGCAAAATCCTTTCTTTGCAATTTACAGCCTAGTTATTTGGACTGTTTTCAAGAGTAAGGTAGCAGTAGAATCTAGTCCAAGTATAGCAATATGGCAGCAATAGTTGCACTACTATATAAAATTTAAATGTTAGTGATTTCTGTGCACAGATAAAGCAACAAAATATTACATACTTGTTTTATTAAGACAATCTTTCAGAATACTAATGATGTTTATATGATGGTAGCTAATGAGATGAAGTGCAATCTAGATAAAAACAAATTCCACACAACTGTATAGAATTATGATGTTGCACTGTTCATATAGTTTAAGCTACAAAGATTGGTTTTTATACATTTTTAATTTTCAATGGCAAGTTGTGATAAAAATACTCATTTCCTCCGCATTTATCACTGTAAGGAATACCTTAAAATTGTGGCAAGCCCTACACCACGAGTAGTATCAACATCTAAGATAAAGCAAATAGCTTTAATCATAGATTTCCAAAACATGCTCCTCTTTGGATCTGCAGAAAATAGCTAACATGTAAACAGGCCTAATTAGTGCAATAATGTTTCCAGCAGCAGGATCCTAGAGAAATTAAATAGGAGACACCTCATCAAGGGGATGTAATGATGCCTGGTAGAATCTCCATCCCTTGACACTTATCGACAATATTATGCAATATGAGCATGGTGGGAACTGTTTTATTTAATATACAACATTAAGACTCTCATGACTCATGTTAATTTAGGGATATCTTTTGATAACTTCCAATTATCTGGTTAAAACCTACACAGAAAATTGTTGACTTTTTCAAAGAATAAGGAAAGTATTTAAACCTGAATGACTTTATGCATGTTCCAGCTATTACCTGGATTTCTTATTCAGTCTTAGCCCACTTGCTGTCCTTTGAGCCAAATCTCTGCGTCTCATGAAAAGCAGTTATCAGAAACAGAGCTTCTGTTTGCAGAGCAGGCCATATGCTGGCTACTAGGAAATGCTGGTTTAAAATCAGAATTGGGGGAAATACCTAGATCTTTCCTGGGGCCTAATCATAAGGGTACTGGCTCTTCTGTGGTAGGGTTTTTTGCATGACCTCTTTTGCTCAGGCCATAGACAATATCCTGAATATGCTGCAGCCAGCATTTTGTTTTTGTGAGATGTTTCATTTCAAACAATAGCACTTTGCAGATTTTGAAAAACTTACATTTGGAAATTTTCCAGTAAAATCTGAGGCTGAATAACCTTAGTTGATGCTTTGTATCATCAGAGGACATGTTTGGCAGTCTTTGAACATAGGAGGGGTATGCTGACCCAGCCCTGAATACTTCACATTCATGCTGTGATAGATGAGAGCCTTGTGCACAGCTCACCTTTACTCAGTCCTAGGGAGGTCTTTTCAGCATCTGGGCTATTTCATAGCTGGTGCTTTAACCCACAGTGGCAGTTCAGGATCTGGTCTTCTTCAGCTTTGCAGCCTAGAGGGTTTGACAGATTGATCTATATCTGCAGGTAAGCGGGCTCTTGCGTTTCTGCTCTGCCTCTTCGGCAAGGAACACATTGTACCTCTGCAGTGCTTTTCAGTCTGCAAGGTAGCCAGAATCACCTGAGAGAACCAGAGTCAGCCTGACCTCCTCCTGGGCGGATAAATTAATGTTGCTGTTTTAATGAGGTTTGGAATTTGTATGGTTTGAGGTGAGAGGCAAAGTTAGCGAGACTGTCTTTGGCTGTAAGCAGGACTAATGCTGAAAAGGAATAGTTAAGAGACCTCATGTTAGAGCACCAGGCAGGACTTTCGTGTAGCCCTGTTATCACCCCCAGCCAGCACATTCTCGTGCTGTCTGTTTGCCTTTGACAATACAGAGATATTAATGAACTCATTTATAACATGCATTGTGATCTGATTTTATTGTATAAAAGTCAGCTATATTTATTTTTACAGGAATAAAAGATTCGTGTATACAAGGACTACAGGACATCAAATAAAATCAACGCCAGCCAGATTCAAACCAGAGAATTGCTGTTACACAGTCTGTGGTTGAGCTGTGGAACACCTGGACATAGGGTGCAATGGATCCTAAAGTTCTCAAAGTTTGAAAAGGAACTGGATGTATTACTGACAGGACACTAATTAAGGTTATTAAATATTAAAAGCATTATCTCTGCTTCAGGTAGCACCTGAGGTTAGAAGAGGATGCTAAGCCAGTGTTGCTACGTTACCTCCCTTAATTGTTCTGTGAGCATGAGCTATTAGCATGCGATGGGAGACAGGTGCTAAGCTACACAGACCTTTTAGAATGGGCTTTCTTATGTTTTTATGTGCTCTTATGATCACTAATTTCCAAAGAAATTTTCAGGTCAGGGAATCCTTTTATCTTGTCAAAAGAGGGAAAATTTTGGAGAACGAGCAAACAAAAATCTTTCCAAGAACATGCAACCTCTCTCTTCTCACAATCTATTCAACTGTGAGAGCAAAAAGACAACCAGATGTTGTGAAACAGAAAGTAAAGGTGAAGAGGAGACAACAGGCACTGGAGTTGCATGCCTGCTTCAAGTTGTCAATACAGTCAAAACTGTTTTCATCAGCCTGATAGCCAGGACCCTTGATGGAAACAGAAGACTACTTAAATTGTGACTAATGGGTTACTGAAGGTAGCAGCCAGACTTATCACCTCAGTAAAGTATACATTGTTGGGAAGACCTGTACCACATTATTCATGTAACATAAAAGCAGATTCTGAATAATTGTGTTGTGCTAGGCTCAACAACATGTTTGTAATGGTCCGAGGCCAGTGTGAGTGGAAAGATATTTCAAAATATTTAGTAGCAGTGGGGAGGAGGATCCTTATGGGCCAGTAAATACTGGATGAAGGAAATGTAGGTTCATCAATACAAATCTGAATAAATAGGCTCGCTTCATTCTGCAGCTGTTTTTTAGCTACATTATTTGTTGTTTGTAGCAACTGCCAGATACTGTTGAAAATGTTCGTGAGCTCTGGATGATTCACAATTCCTTTGTGAAGGTGTTTTTTCGTCAAATGGTTCTTGCCAAAGGTGTGTTATTTGTTATTAGTTCAGTATTTGCTATTTATTGCTCTGTCGTCTTCTGTTTTTAAAGTTTCAGGAAGCCCAGATAGTGTCTAGTAACTTAGGCCTAGTTATGAACCATGAAGAGCAAGTAGATAAAATGGAACAGTATGCTGACATCAAAAATAGTATGTCTGAACTAGCAGATGAATACCTTTCATTAAGGAATATGTTAATAGAAAAGAATACTTTCTCATAAACAGTTTGAAGCCAAAAAATAAATTGATTCTCAGCCAATAAACATTCACCTGGCTTTAATTAAATACTCTTATGGAATGAGTTTCTTGTTAGAGGCCCTGGAAGACAGTGTTCATGAACACAAATATGCGTAGCATGGAGAATAAACAAGTTAGACATGCTTATGTCTGCAGGGCTATGATCTTATTGGCGTCATGGAGACCTGGTGGGATGGTTCCTGTGACTGGAGTGTTGGAATGGAAGAGGAGGGGGCGTCACCCGTACGTCAGTGACCAGCTAGAGGGTTCAGAGCTCCACCTAGAGATGGATGAGGAGCTGACCAAGATCTTAGGGCTCAAGATTAAAGGAAGGGCAGAGACAGGTGACGCTGCACTGGGGGTTTTCTAAAGGTCACCTGACTAGGAAGACCAACATGATGAGGCTCTCTATAGACAGATAGGAGCAGCCTCATATTCACAAGCCTGGTCCTTGTGGGGGACTTCAACCACCCTGGTATCTGTTGAGTGGACCACACAGTAAGATATAAGCAACCCAGAAAGTTCCTGGAATGTGTTGATGATCACTTCCTTCTCCAAGTGGCAGAGGAGATAATGAGAGGTGCTATGCTGGTCCTTGTTCTCACCAACCAGGTGGGGCTGGTGGGGAATGTGAGGCTGGAGGGCAGCCTAGTTTGCAGTGACCATGAAATGGTGAATTTCAACATCCTTAGGGCAGTGAGGAGGGCATACAGCAATCTCACTATCCTGGACTTCAGGAGGGCGGACTTTGGCCTCTTGAAGGATCTACTTGGCAGAGTACCATGGGATAAAGGCCTGGAGGGAAGAGAGGCCCAAGAAAGCTGGTCAGTGTTCAAGAATCACCTCCTTCAAACTCAGGAGTGATGCATCCTGATAAAGAGGCAGTAGGGTAAATGTTCCAGTATTTAAAGGATGGCTACAAAGATTGAGAGTCTCGTCTTAAAGGGAGTTACATGGAAAAGATGAGGGGAAATGCATACAAGTTACTCCTCAGGAGATTGATCGGACATGAGGAAAATTGGTCGCAAAGAGAACAATCAGCCATTGGAATAATCTCCCCAGGGAAGTGACGCACTCCCCAGTGTTGGATGCTTTTAAGATTTGGCTGGACAGGGTGCTGGGCTATCTAGTCTAAGTCATGGTTTTGCCAAGAAAGGTTGGACCAGAGGTCCCTTCAAGCTGGTATGGTTACCTGGGATATAGAGAAGGCTGAGGTGCTCTATGACTTTTTTGCCTCATCCTTCACTGGTAAGCTTTTCAGCCACATTGGCCAAGTTGCAGAAGGCAAAGGCAGAGACTGGGAGAATGAAAACCTGACTGCATTAATTGACATTAGCTTCTATCCTTTGCAGGTGGACTGATGTTTCTTTTTGTGTTCCCTCCTACTCTCTAGTTAGTGACAGGATTTTGGTTCCTCACACGAAGCACTAACGTGATATAAATAGTACTTTGCTGAAGAAGTGTATTTTCCTCCCTTCCATCCTGTGCCCTCCCCCTCCAGAACAGCATATAGCAAGATGTCCTCACTTTCTTGAAACAGGCCAAGCTTCAGAAAACCTTGAATGTGAAGCACTGTAACTGGGTACTTCTAAGACTGTCAGTAGAGAGAAGCACAAGTGAAGTCATAGACAGAAAGTGATATAGTGTCAGTTTTTGAACAAACTGCCAAATTACGAGAACACAGGTAATGAAAGTTCTACCTCCAGCAAGGAAAGAGAGGCAAGAGACTTCAGAGTGTGTTGATTCTGATGCCTGACTTTTCTCTCTGCTCCGTATCAAGCAGATGTTGAAGTACCAAGGATATCTAAACCAGCTTATGAAAACCTGATCTTTCAGGCCTGTGATTAATAATCTCTCAGCTTCCATGCGCATCCAGTTAGCATCACTGTGGGAGGTGCTGATAAGCATCTTTTGTCTTTCACCTGCTTTGGTGATAAATGCTAGAAAATTCTTTGAGTGTGCTTCTGCCATGTAAGACAAATGGTAATGAGAAGTTAAATTCTCCCTCCAGTGAAAAATCAGTCTTCCTGTGCACATTTAGAAGATCTTTTTTCTCCATTAAATCTTTCATTTAGTGACTACCTTTGTGCTCCAGTAGAAAATTATAAGGCTGCATGTCACCTTGGGAACCTGCCCTTCAGAAAGAGAATGATCTTTTACAATCATGCACTTTAGATTAGTTTTGCTGTGACGAAGTGGTGAAGCAGAGGTGTTGGCCCCACAGATCTAGCTGCAACACACTTGTCTCCAAATTTAGGTATTTGCAAGTTGTGAAGAAGGTGCAGCAACTACCATTACCTCTTAGTTATGCTGTGATAGTCTTTTTAACTGCTGGGATGCCAGTGGTGGCAGAGATGCAACTGCTGTCAGAAGCAAGAAGTTGTGGAAAGAGAAGTAGAAAAGCATAGTACTTAGTGTGATACGGTAGCAAGAGTAAGGTAATACTTCAGGGAGCTGTCTATTCAAGTGGGATCTCCTAGGGGTCGACGGCCTCAACAAGGATGTAGGAAGATAAAGGGGGACGTGAAGACATCAGATTTTCCAATGACCTGCCAAAGCAAGCAATGATTGGTCAACAGGTATCTATTAAATACGTTTTTGTCCACTTGTGTGAACTCTTCTTCTTCTCCAGCAACAGAAATGTGGCAGCAGTGCTATAAACAGAAACCCTTGAATCCAAGAGTGACCATCATCAGAGTATCCGTCATTCTCTTTGTGTAGGAAACATGAACACGGAGATTAGAGGATAGCTAAACATGGCATGAAGTATAACTCTTTAGAGAAAGAGATTGTCAGTATGTATGTGTGAATAATGTTTCAGAGGGTTCAATTTGAAGAATTACATAGGAAAATACAATTTGAAAAAATATTAAAATATCCACCCAAGAATATCTGCACGATGTTTTTATTATTAACTTATTTCCCAACGCTCTTGCAGTTAATGTCAGTCTAACTGTATAAAGGAAAAAAAAATAGACATGTTATTGAAATGTTGAGGTGGTAACGTACATTTATGTATGTGTGTGCAGGGCCATATTCAGACTGAATTTAAATAGTATACCGTAGTCTAGAAGTCATATTATTCTTGTATATTTTAATTCCTGTTTCATTAACTCACATTGGCAATAATGTCTTAATAATTCAGTAAGTCTCAATTCAGTAATTCAGTCTTAAATCTTGGACAGCTGGTGGAGATTTTAATAGAATTCAGCAATTTAGTCAAGATATGGGAACTGAGATAAGCAAATTAAGATCTACCAGAAATCAGATATAAAATTAGAGACAGCATAATTTTTGATGGGCCATGACCTCAGCAGCTAGGGATTGTCATTTCTCTGTGAAAATAGATGAAGAGATAATGAGGCAATTACCTTGTGAACTTTTAAATGATAAACAAACAGTAGGCAGCAGGACAGGCAAAGCAAGTTATTTCCACAATCTGGAGAACCTGATGCAATTTATCTTTAAATTCCATATAAACTATTTAAATCTGCTTATATTAGTATAAATACGAGTATAAATAAAACTCAAATATGACTTTTTATTCCTCCCAAAGGCATGCCCATTTCTTAGTGACACAGATATGAATAAATAAATAAATTTATAACAGATTAACAATCACAAGTCAACCAAGCTGTTGTATGATTTATGTATTGAATTCAGGTGGCCAAGTAACTAACTTTATCATATTTATGCCAGTGAAATCTGAGATAAAATACACCTTATGTTTTCCTTAGCTTTCAGTGAAATTGCTGCTTTACTTCAGCAGGAAATTAAAAGCATGTCGTGGTTTAAGCACCTCACCCACAAAGTTTTCTCACTCACTCACTCACCCACTCCCTCCCCTCTCTTTCTTCCCCCAGTCCTGGGGGGATGGGGAGGAGAATCAAAAGAATGCAACTTCCATAGTTGAGATAAGAACAGTTTAGTAACTAAAGTATAACCCAAATCACTACTGCTACCACCAGTAATAATACAAGAGAAATACAAGGAAAGAGAATACAACTGCTCACCAAGCCCAACCCAGACAGTGCACCCCCACAGCAGCGAACCCCCCCACTGTACCACCACCCCCTTCCGGGTCTCTACCCTCCGGTTTTACATCCTGTGCATGATGTGCTGTGGTATGGAATAACCTCTTTGGTCAGTTTGGGTCAGGTGTCCTGTCTCTGTTTCCTCCCAGCTTCCCCTCCTCTCTGGCGTAGCATGAGACTCAGAAAGTCCTTGGCCAGACCAAAACATTACCAGGCAGTAACTGAAAACACTGGTGTTATCAGCGCTGTTCCAAGGCCCAAAATCAAAAACACAGCGCTGCACCAGCTACCAAGAAGGAGAAAAATGACTGCTACTGCTGAACCCATGAGAGAGCATCAGAAAGATCTGAATGCCTTTGCACAGTGGCTCTGTGAATATGAAGATTGCTTGCTTTTTCTTTACCTTGGGCACAAATGTGCAGTCAGCAGATTCATTTTGAGCTTGTCTTGCTGAAAACTAAGGTGCGAGAACGATGTTCTTGTAAAACTCTGATGGACAGGACAACTGGCAAAATCTGTTATTCCACCCTGGAGGGCAAGGGAAAGATGTTGAGTAAAGGACAGGATAGGCAAGTAAACTGCATTTTACCCTGTTGTGATTTGAGTAATATAAACTTCATGCACTTTCCACTCTGTACAGCAGTTGATTTTGATTGACATATTTCTGCCAGTTTTAGACACAATTTTATTGCAAGCAGATCATTTTCATTGTCTCTGTAGTCACGTGCATTTTCTCTGAGTGTGTAGAAGTCCCCTACTATAGGTGCATGTTTATATAATCTTCTTTATTGCGTTATACATGTACTTAATGAAGTGTGATCTTTCAGTAGGTGTTCATGACAACTATTCCTCCAGCCAGGCAGTAGCACATTTGGCGATCACAGTTGCATTTACTGTCTGGTTCATTCAACCCTGGAGTTATCAAAAAGGTGGGAAGAATTGCATTATCTAAGTAGTAAAAAAAAATAATGTTATATAAAACCTGATTATAATCTATAACCCAATTTTAAACAACCAGGATATCAGTGATAGAAGGCTTTTTTCTTTGACTGGGAAACATGAGTAGGGTAGGGAAGATAGAGATAGCATTAGAAGTAGAGGTGTCGTGGTTTAAGCTGTATATTTCACTTCTCCCTCCCTCCCCCCCCCCCCCTCCTCCGTTGGGGGAAATGGGGAGAAGAACCAAAAGAATGTAACTCCCACGGGTTGAGATAAGAACAGTCCAGTAACTGAGATACAATACAAATCACTCCTGCTACCACCAATAATAATAATAATGACAAGGCAAATACAAGGGAAAAGGATACAACCGCTCACCACCCGACCGAGCCGAGAGAGCGAGAGAGCCACTTCCGGGTTCCTGCCCCCAGTATTTTACATCCTGGGCATGACGTGCTGTGGCATGGAATAGCTCTTTGGTCAGTTTGTGTCAGGCGCCCTGTCTCTGCTTCCTCTCGCCCCCCTCCTCCTACCTGGCATAGCATGAGACTCAGAAAGTCCTTGGCCAGACCAAAACATTGCCAAGCAGTAACTGAAAACACTGGTGTTATCAGCGCTGCTCCCGGGCACGAAATTAAAAACACAGTGCTGCACCAGCTACCAAGAGGGAGAAAAATGACTGCTACTGCTGAACCCATGACAAGAGGAAAAACCTTTATTTGCTTGTTCAAAAACTCAGCCCAGAAAGCCAACCATATCCTGGGCTGCATCAAAAGGAATATGACCAGCAGGTCGAGGGAGGTGATCCTGCCCCTCTACTCTGCTCTTGTGAGACCTTACTTGGAGTATTGTGTGCAGTTCTGGTGTCCTCAACATAAAAAGGACATGGAACTGTTGGAACAAGTCCAGAGGAGGGCCATGAGGATCATCAGGGGACTGGAGCACCTCCCGTATGAAGATAGGGTGAGCAAGTTGGGGCTGTTCAACCTGGAGAAGAGAAGGCTGCGTGGAGACCTCATAGCAGCCTTCCAGTATCTGAAGGGGGCCCATAGGGATGCTGGGGAGGGACTCTTCATGAGGGACTGGAGTGAGAGGACAAGGAGCAATGGATTTAGACTTAAATGGGGGTAGTTTAGATTGGATATGAGGAAGAAATTCTTTACTGTGAGGATGGTGAGGCACTGGAATGGGTTGCCCAGGGAAGTTGTGAATGCTCCATCCCTGGCGGCGTTCATTCCAGGTTGGACATAGCCTTGGGTGGTATGGTTTAGTGGAGGTGTCCCTGCCCATGGCAGGGGGGTTGTAACTAGATGATCTTAAGGTCCTTTCCAACCCTAACTATTCTATGATTCTATGATTATAAGCAAAGCAAACTGAAACTCAAACTACAGGCAGACTAAACCAGAATCTCCTCCTCTGAACCTAGGACTCTCGCACTGTCTTTTGAAAGACTTTTATGCTGTGTTACAGACAATGTCTAGAGGAGATGCCTATAAAATGAGGAAGTTCTTATCAGTGTTACTAAAACTTACTCAAACAACAACAAAACCCCCAACAAATTCTAATACTACCTTGCACCACTGCTATTGGTTACTTTTTGTACTTGCTAACAATTTTTTAATGTCTAGAAGCTTCAACCAGTGAAGTGAATGAAAAAAAAAAAAAAAACACAAAAAACCCACAACTTTTTTTTTACTTAGTTTTCCAGTTAGTTTACTTAGTTTACCTACAGTTTTTATCCTGTTGTGGCGCTGTACTCACTGGATTGCAAACATTGTGAGGAATCATTCTGATACAAATGAAGCAATTGTTATTCATTTGCTGAGATGGAACAGACTTCTGGTATTGTTAGATCTTGTAAACTCTTTAAAAGAAACTAAACTTTGAGAGTAAACAAGCAGTACCACCTTACCAGAAGCCATGTGATGTATATACTGCTAAGGAACTAAAAACATACAGTAGTTTGGGATATTCATCTTAACAATATTAACCTTTCTCTACAGAGATGTTTCAGTCTGTTCCATCTGCTTATATCCATTTTTATCATGCTTATTCCTGTTTCTAAATTGAATTTGGCTCTCTTATTCTAGTTTCTTTTTATTCCTAAACTTAAATACTTTATCCATTAAGATTCCTATGCAAAATTCCCATTTATGTGAAGAGCTCTGTATTACCTCTTGGTTAGGGACAAATTTCAGATTTATCCCATTACTTTGTAATTTCAAGCTACAGTAGAGCACCCTTATTTCTTTCAAAATTTCAAAAGTAGCTACCTTCTGTCCAATGAAAAAGTATATTCCATGTATATGGGAACATGGCTACATAATTTTGACATCCAACTGCTTTTCCATTAGCATTTAAATCCTCCTTTTATAGTACCGTTCTGTGTTTATAAGCACACAGATGATGATGACAATAAGGAAATAAATACCACCTTAGTAAATGTTGCTTATCCAACAAACATCTGTACGATGGAGAAGTATTTACATATTTGATGGAAAAAGTTACTTCAACACTTTTTACAAGCAGAGATTCCACTTGACCTGCAGCAGACTCCTCTGAAAAGTGCTCAGCAGAATTTAGTCTTTGATGCACAACTCCTGACCTTCATCCTGTGCTGCTTTCTTAATATCACCTCCCTTTCTTGACTTTCCTAACTCTGATGTGCTGAGTATGATTCAATAACAGAATAAAAGGTATTATACTACAATCTCAAATAACATTTCACAATGGATAGCTTAAGCTGTGAATTTATGTGGAAAAAGAATCTGTTACCTAGTGGGGAGAAGGGAGGGAGGCTGTGTCCACTGGCGATGCTCTTTATCTTTTCTTCATTGGAGAAAGAACATTTTTTTGCTCTCTAAATGCTTTGCAGATGATGCAAGCGTAATCCAACAGATTACACAGAGCTATGCCTGCTCATCCCGGCTGAGAATCTAACCCAGCACTCCATGAGCCAATTCTTCATGAGCCAGTTGTCTTCTCCCAGGTTTTTATTTCTTGGCCAGGTTTTATTATCAGTGATGAAAGTACAGTGAAAGAGGAGAGGAGAAGCTGTACAGTTCTTGAGGTACCAACCAAAAGGAAATGAATCCTCAGGGAAGCTACAAAGCAGGGAGGGTAAGCTGCTACCCGTGAGGTTGAACTTTCCTTTTGACTTCCAGCTTGGAAGACATAAATATGGTCTTTACAGAGGAGTTTGCAGATCTTATGTACAGGAAACACTCATACAAAATCTTGCATCTTTGAGTGCTTAAAATTCTCACACTGGGAAACAGATATTTAGGAGAATTTGCTGTCTTCATTGCCCACTAAATTGCTTTGTTTCCTGCTCGAGTGAAGGTGGAAGTTTTTTGCCTTCCCTTCCTGGTTAAAGTGGTGGTCCTTCTGATTAGCAGCCACCTGCTCTCAAGTTCATCTGGCTATAATAAATGCAACCTCTAGTTAAAGAAACTGGGGGGAAGTATTCTTGGCAACTGGACAACACTTTCACTGCCTATTATAAGGCTCTTAAGAAGGGATATGTATGAGACACCCACAGGTCCCTTGACAGGAAAGGAGGACCATGGATCTGTGAGGTGTGAAGGGGCTGCCTTATGGCCATGTGGAGAAGATACAAATCTTCCCAGGAAAAAGATGCATTTTCTCACAGAAACAGGATGAAAATGACTAAGAGCAGGTAAACGTTTTACTTTTTGGTGCCTGAAGTCTGCATCCCTCAAGGCATCTGACCCCACAGTATCACAGCGGCTGAAAGCTCTTTTGTGCAGTTCCCAATTGGACTTTGATATACTGTTTTTTCTGGTGACTCAGATCACTGGTGACTGGTTTGTTTTGGTTTTTTTTTGTTTGTGTGGGGTTTTGGGGGGAGGAGGGGCTGTGATTTTTTGATTGATTGATTGGGTTTTTTTCTAATGAGGTAAGCATTTTCTCACCTTCGAATGAAACTAGAATGACCCTGTGGTGAGCTGGTGTGCAGTATTGAAAGGAGGAAGAAAAACCGCAGAGATGCCACAGCATATCAGTACATACAAAGTGAAAATTAATCTGATTATAGGATAAGGAAAGGAAGAAAAGCTACTTAGTTTTTAAATCTATAATGTTGATTAAATGATCATAATTATAGGTTGATGCTGCAGCAACTTAGACTCCGCAATATACTATAATTGTAGATAAAGTAATACAACAGGTATTTGAAATACTGTCCTAACAAGTAAGTAATACTATAGCAGCTGGCCTTTATTACTTCAAATATTTTTCTTTTATATAGCTAAAAATAAACCCAGAAACAAAGGAATAAACAACAGATTAAAATAACCTTATCATAAACATACCAGTCAGTGTTAGATAGCTGCAGAACTGAAATAATGCTGGATCAAATGTTCCCCCCTGTTTCTGCATGGCAACTGTATAAGCTCCCTGCCAGGCTCTGAAGTTCCCCGCCCAGAGCAGACACATCAGCAGACACTGTGGCTCCACTTGATACATGCTGTAGCAGGCTGAAAGATGCTCTGGAGGGCAAAGGAACACTTTGTGGATGTAATTCTTTGATTTTAATTTTTTTTTTAATCCTCTGAAAACAGACCAAGCCATTATTTAGACATTTTAATGTGAAAATCTATTTCTACTTTCATAAGAGTAAGTAGAATTAAAAAAAACCCCCAAACTTAACAGTATCAGCACACTTGGAAGTCCCACTTTCCCTTTTTCAGGATACCTTTATGGAAAAGCATGGGGTTTTTCAGTCATATCATTTTGAGAAGAAGAGAGAAAAACCAGTTGAGCTGACACATGGATGGCTCCACATCAGAGATTTTTTCATAAAAAAATTGTCTTTATTTTAGTTAAAGTGCCCTAAGTTCCTCTTGAAACTAAGGTTAAAAGATTCCTAATTTAAGTTACCTAATGAAAAAGGAATTTCGTAGCTTAAGCACAGAGACTGACTGGATTTTTTTTTTTTTTATTTTTTTCCCTTCTGATTCGGAGAACTGTATGGTAAATCTTGCAGAAGGCAGGTGCTTTGCACCACACACGTGGCTGATAAGGCCACACACATGGCTGATAAGGCTGTCAGTTTCTCTAACCTCAAAGAAGAGAAGTTAGCTCTCAAAATTAGAAGAAAAAGGATTATTGGCATTGCTTATACTGTATATTTCCACTCCTAATCAATCCTAATATATCTAATCAGATACATATGGAAAGAACCTATGGAATTGAAATAACTACAGACAAAACCAAAACTAAAATAATTATGGTAAACCCCTTATATTTCCTAATAATTAGGAATGATGTTGTGCTATGCATGTATTTATAATTGCCTTCTTCATGATGGCATATATATCATTGACTTGAAATTTTGAGGTGGAAGGAAGTAAGGTTTGATCTCTTGGTGGGAGAAAAACTTCCAAATTGAAAGATGTCTTTGTCAATGTTTAAAATTTCCATCCAGCTAGAATACTTCAGGATGGATCAACTGAAACATTTTTGCTAAGCTCAATCCTTTCTTTTGATGTCAACCCTATGAGAAATAAAGGAAAACTTAAAAAATAGAAATTATTTTGTTATTTTGAAGTGAAAATTTTTCTTTAGTGTATGTTAATCCACCCTGTGCTTCCTAAGTATGGAGACTTGCTACCCAGGTAAGTGTCCAAAAAGCACACTTGAGAAGTTCGAAACTTTTAGAGAAACAATTTTTTTTTTTCCAGAACGTTTTTCATGGCCGATAAGAATCCCCCAGGGGTATGTGAAAATTAAAACTGTGCAGAACTGAAGTGGTCTCAAATTCTATTCTAACATAGCTGTTCCTAAAGCAATCTCTATTATGATATTTATGTGCTATATATTGAAATAACTTCATGTTCTCTTGCTAGAGGTGGAAATAGAAGCTGTCTATATTAAGGCCTGCCTCTCAAATTCTATTCTAACATAGCTGTTCCTAAAGCAGTCTCTATTATGACATTTATATGCTATATATGTAAATAACTTCATGTACTCTTGCTAGAGGTGGAAATAGAAGCTGTCTATATTAAGGCCTCCCTACTACCCTAGATCTGTGATGAACAGTCCTGTTAAAATAAGCAAAAATTCACTAAATCTAGAGCATGTTAATGAGCATGGTAGAAATAGATGTACTGTTGTTCTGCTGACTGGGAGCTTCCAGAGATTGCTTTGAGGCACTCCATTGGTGTTGCCTCACATGTTTCCAAGGTAGGTTGGTGTTAGTGTTGGAGAAATTAGATTAGTCTTGAGAGATAAAAGAAGAATTGTCTGTTATGACAATTCTTTCAACCAGAAAAGAGGGAGGAGAACTGCATTAAGCCAGCTCTGCATCCTTGATAGGAGCTACAGATAGAACATCAGCAGCTGATGATACACTCGTAGAAGTGTTGATTGTTAGGGACCTCTGGAGGCTGCTTCAACCACTGTGAAAGCATTGTCTACTTAAACCACATAGAAGCATGTGCCTCCAACCCTAAAGATTTTAGTCATGGTTTTATGTAGCCAAGTACAAGGAAAAAAAAAAAAATCTGCCATAATCTCAAAAAATTACTTATTCCACTCTGAAAATAACTTATTTCAGTGATGTGTTGCTCCCCTGGTGAAGAAATGTTTCCTGTATGCTTTTTGAACTTATCAAACTGCAGGTTTTGGCCATTTCTCCTTATTTTATACCACCTACCATTGTTGAGAAGAGTTTGGTCCCATTGTCTTCTAACTCTTTTTCATGCAATTGTAGGCTATTGGCAAATTACCCCTTAGTATTCTCTTCATCAGACTAAGTCCAGTTGTCTTAGTACGCAGCTTCTGAGGAGCAGCTCTAGGACCCAGCCACCTTGATAGCAACCTACTAGACCCTCTCTAGTTTCTCAGCAACTTCCTTGAAATGGGAGGCTGGAAACAGGGCACTTATTCCAACTGCAGTCTCAACAGCAATAAGAGCAGAACTTCACTCTGTGTTGCCCAGCACCAGCTTCCTGCACTGATGATGGCAACACAAAGCTGGCTCATGTTTGATCTCATGTTTGCTGCAATCCCCAGGTCCTTTTTAGCAGGGCTGCTCTTCACTCAGTTGTCTTCCAGCTGTGCTGACACCTGGTCACCTTGTTCCCAGTGTGGTACTTGGTAATTTTTGCTGAGCTTCTTAAGGCTCCTGTTGGCTCAGTCCCAAATTTCTAAGGTCCTTCTGGACTGAACCTTGTGTATCTGCTGAGGTTTTTCTCTGTTGCTATCAAATCTGCTGATGAAGATAGTGAGCAAAATGGCTCCTGCTACTTACCTGTGGCATTCTCTGCTGCTTAATCACCATCTCAGCATTAAATTACTAGTTGTTGTTTTTTGTTAGGTTTGTTTGTTTGATTGGTTGGTTGGTTTGTTTATTTGTTTTCTTATTCTCCTTTGAATTTGTTGTGGTGCAGCCAGTTTACTATCCAGAGTCAATATCAGAGTCAGTTAAATTACTGCTTGTGCATTGTCTTTGTCTGTAGCATGGCAGTGATATGTCAGTGGTATCAGATGTGTTAAATTACACAATATTCAAATCTGAAGACTAACTGGAGTGGTTTCGAGTGCAGGTGAATATCATCCTGTTCTACTATTTTTTTTCTCTCTCCTTTTTTTTTAATCCTGTATTAAGAAATCTTATATCTGAAATAATATTGATTTAAATTACTGTAGTTAAGCTTCTTCAGTGTGCTTCTATTCAGACACCTTTCCAGATATCTCCCAGGACTGCTCTGATAATGCTGGCAATAAAATGAAGCACTTCTTGCTAATTTTTGAATAACATAAACAGGCAAGAAGAAATAGCAAGCAGGAGAGATCTTTCTGAGATATGAAACTCAGATTACCTTATGTTCCACTTCCTCCAGATTGTTGAACTGGGCGATTTCTCCATCTTTAATCTAGTGTTGAGATACAGTTCAAATTTTTATACCAAGTACAATGTTGTTGCCACATTTCACATCATTCTTTGGCAGTAACACAGAGGTCTCAAAGGTAATGACCGTATTTTCTTTTTTCTCCTTATATTGGCTATGCTTTTCAAAAAAGGTAATTATGAACTCCAGAAATAATTGTGGTATTTAGTATCAATGCATGTACTGTTCAAAGGAATAATGTATCCATGTTTTGTTTTTTTTTTTTTTCCACTTCCACCTGTCCTTAAAAAATTGCTATCTATTAGTGTAAGAGCAACTTTTATGAGCCTAAAGATAGTAATTCAGATCTCAAGAAACACATTTAGTAGGATAGAGTTATTTTGCCTAAAGTATAGTGCTTTTCTGAAATGAGCCTACATTAAAGTGGTGGGTTTTCTCCCCATCTCTCTTGCAGAGCACTTTCAGACTCCCATCTGCTAATTTGAGTGACACAAATACACTTCTACTGTGCTTTATTCCTGTTTGCCCTGCAGAGAGATGCTTTCATTTCTTTTTCTTGTACTTTATCAACAGAATTGTTTGTTAAGAACCATTCACAGAATATATCAAAGGCAAAAAAATAGGGTAACTGTCACGGAAAGCACAATCAGAAACCTTGAGGCTATGCAGGAATACCTCAGGACAAGATTTGGCAAAAAACATTAATAACCAATTCTTGAAAAAGAATCCAGCAGGATTATAAAGAATTAAAAAAGGAAAAGAGCAAGGAGGGATTATTTGCAAACCAAACACATCTGCAACACATTTGTTGAGATACACTAAACAGAAGAAGTTGAAGAACAGAATGCCCTTTTTTGGCAGGATTTATCAAAATTTTATTTCTTCCCACATCAGGATGAGAAATTTTAACAATGCAATCCACAGTGAAAATGTCTTTTTGTTAGTAAATGTGCATTTTACTTTTGTTTGTGGTTAAAAACAGACTATTCCAACTGTATCAAGATGCTGTGATAACTTTTTGTCACCATTTTATAATACCATTGTATGGCACACATCTAAATTTTATTGACTTGGCAGCTTTCAGTAGAAAACGACTTCCCTGGAAGTTGTTTAATCAGCCCATACATGAAATAGCAGATGAAATAGTGCACTATAATTTTTTTTCAGTTTCTTTACATACTTCTCTGTGTAGTGAGTGTTTGTCTCATCAAAATCAGGGAACTTGCTCTGTTATCACACTTTTGTTCTCTTTGCCTTTCCTCACCCACTCCACCTAAGCATTCTGCTTTACCCTCACAAATGATTCAAAGGAGGTGAGGAAATATTAGGCTCTGACAGTAAAAAAATGAAATGAATCAATAAAAATGAAATGAATATGAAAATATTTATGAAAATAAAAATGAATCAAAAATTCCCTTTAAGTACGCCAGTAGACCTGAACTACTCCTAGAGGATGTAAGTCTCTTCTATCTAGTTTTTAAGTGGCTTTCTATTTTAACATAAATCTGGCCTTCAAGACTAGAGATCCAAAGAAGAACTTACTTGCTGCAGGTCTGTTCTGCCAAACAGCTCATCACTGCTGACACATGCTGCTCCTATTGTCAGGAGCTTGTCATAAAAATTAAATCCCTCAGCTCCTGAAGGCTCAGAAAAACACTGAAATTGGAGGCTGCTGAGATGTACTTCCCCAGATTCAAACCCAGAAATAATTATCAAAAGGAAAGACTTTATTCTTACAACAAGGATAAAGGACTATTTTTTTAAAACTTGACACTAGTCTTTATGTTCCTGGAATTTTTAAAAGCACTCAGTCTCTTCAAACCAGGCATGGAGTTTCATAATTCTGCTTCACTGGCAAGGGTTCAAATTAACATTCCCACTGATATTCCTGATGCCTGGTTCAAGGAGACATTGGGCTTAATTTGGAAACCTCTTTTGCCAAAGGTTTCCTGGAATCATAAATATTAATGGAGTTAATATTTCATATTAACTTCAGTCCGCAAGACTTCTGGAAAATATTTGTTATGAACCAGCATCTAAAGTGAGTTGAAAGATGAATGCTGTGCTAGATGGGATGATAACAGAGGCAGCATCAAAGATGACATTTTCTTAAGGGTTCTGATTGTTCATGTCTCTTTTTTCACAAGCAATAAGACTAAAAGTCTTGCTTATAGCATTTAAATGACACTAGACTATGTAGAGAGTTTTCCTGAATAGTACCTCATCAGTATTCAACAGAGCTTTGTGTTTAGGATATTTTCATAAGAAAACAACGTTTGGATGATCAGAAGACTTCTTGAAATATAGATATTTTATCTATTAAATTATGGTTGTAATATTACTGTGTGCATTTTGGAAAATAGCAATAGTACTTGATTGTAGTCTATTATGCTAGAGCTGATCAGTTCTTCAGTTTTTACCCATGAGGTCATTGGGAATTGGAACAATTTACCAAAGGTTGTTGTAGCTTGCCCAGAACTGGAAGTTGCCTTATCAAGATTGTGTGGGATTTTACTTTCTTTTGCCACCCTCCCTTTCCACTCTTCCCCCCCCAGAATGCTCTTTAAAGAGAAAATTAATTAATTCAGGGGATTCCTCTGGCCTGCATTGCATAGTATCATAGCCTATAGTATTACAGGCAGTTACTTTTGGTCTTATGACCTATTCATTTACAGTGTATTAGATGAACCTATACAATTGGCAGTACAACCAGGCCTCCCAAAAAGTTCCCTGGTGACTTTGAAACGTGTTGTACAGTAGTAATGTCCAGTTCTTCTCAAAGGGTAGTTGTGCTCATGTTCATAGTGTCAGCTTTCACAAAAGATTTAAAAACGTTGGATTTGATTTTGTGTTCCTGTAAGTAGAGGAGTGGTATAACAGCTGTGAGTGATACAACTTTGTTACATGGAGTTATCAGTATGCTGTGAAAGCTGTTTGGAAAAAAAATGCACGGAAAGCTGGTGAGGGATAGGATACCTTGCTAACAACCACTTCATTTCCCAATCTCAAACCTAAACTGGGGTTATAACCACCTTTAACCAGCTTTTATCCTCCTGGCTTAAGGAGGTGATAATGAAATTGTGAAATGTCATCTCTGGTTTGTCTTGCTATTGGTGTCTGAAACTCAGGTTATTCCAGGTGAAGGGAGACTATTCCTTTTGAAGGACTTATAATAGCATTTTAGGGTAAGATAGTGGAAAGATTAAACCCTGTGTTGTCAAGTTAGCTTGTCTAAAACAAGATATCAAAATGTGTGTCTGTGCCTACATATAGACAAGTAAGTAAATAGCTTAGTGTTCAGAAGTGCTGAGCACATTCAAAACTAATCAAACTCAGTGGGATTAAAAGTATTTCCTGCCTGCATAATTATTTTAATATCTGTTTTAAATACTTCAGGAAAAATTTAGGATCAGGCTTTTATGCCGTCCAACTGTAAACTTTCTTGTCACACTGCGATCACATCCCCAGTCGTATTCCATCAGCCCAGCCAAAGAATCATAGAATCATAGGTCACAATAGTTACTGTTGTGCTATAGTCCTGGGAATGAACAACTTCCCTTCATCCTGAGAAAATAATCTTCTGTCTTCCCAGGTATTTGTGTATCAATCTCAAATGTTTGTCAGGGTTTCTGGGACAAGTTGATTTTACAGATCTGAATTGCAACTAACCTCAGGACAAGGTGATTGCTCTCCCCTGCCTCTACAATTAAAGCTTCTTTTAAGGCTCAAGCAGGGCATGTGATTTCCTCCAGACTGCTGAATTTCACAGACCAATAGTTTCATGTATCTTTTGTCCTTTACTGTGCCTGCAGGTAAAACTGCTAACACTGATTTTCGGTGATTTATTTTTTCTGATATTTTAATAATGCATGGAAGTCTAGATCTCTGCATGTAATTTGCAATCTCACCTCATCAGCATGAACATGGCTGGTGGCAGGTTGGTAAAGAGCTTGTGGGTCACCTGAATGCACTGTTGTGGAAACACACCACTAAAGAACCTGAAACCAACCCAAGGGCTGCCAGGCTTAAAACGAGGAAACCTTTGGTGGAAGAGATGACGGTAGGGGTGTGTAGGAAGACCAAGTGAGAGACAATGCATTTTAATTTTTGCATGTTGTCATCTCAGTTCTCAGTGTGACAACTCCTGCCTGAGATTTCAAGCCACTGCACTAGTCAGGTGAACTTTAACTTCTGCTTTGACTTTACTGACTCTTCTCAAGAAGGGATGTTTCACTTGGAAAAACAGAAACAACAACAATGTAAAACAAACAAACCAACCCCCCTACAAAGCAAACAAATAACCCCCCCTACAAACCGCCCTTCCAAAACCACCAAACAACAAAACACCACCACCAAAAAAAAAAAAAAAAACCAACAGAAATACACCCAACAACAAAACACCCAAAACCCCAAACTCTACAAGATTTAGCTAAGCTTTGCAAACTTGGAACTCGCAGCTTCATTTAATTTTAATAACAGTTCAAGGAATAGTTTCTTCCTAGACAAAGTGATGCGACTTCCCAACCTGATGCTGGAGTGTGTGTTGGCAAATGCTTGATGCGTTTCAGCCAACATCAATAACAAAAAAGCAACACATTGCATGCTGGATAAGACTTTACTGTTTCTAAAGTCATTTGATATACACAAATGTATGCAAGTGCATACAAATGCATGTGTAATCTCCGCCCCCCTACATTTGCAGATAACTGGATATTGCCGTGTTATTTTTCATGCCACATTTTGACTGCTGTTCTATTTCAGTCATAAGAGGCTTGAGGTATGGGACTTAGTGCCTGTTAAAACTAATTGCCCCTAACATTATCATCAATTAGCCCCAATTAATGTCAGACAGAAATGCAAAAATGTCGAATCATTTTCTATGATTCAGTACAGATGAGTTCAGGGGAACTGGTAATGATATCTTTAGGCTGTGCATGAGAAACTCAGGCTACCAAAATATTAAAAGCTTTCTTCTAGGTTATACACATACATCACGCCGTATAGGAACCTTTTCCCCTATAGGTGTTGATTATGGAGGCCAAGAATTTGGTGCTTTCTGTCACCAGGTCATCCACCTCTTCAGACCGAAGGGGATATGGGTGAGAGAATACAGCGGGCGACTTTTTCCAGCGTGGCAACATTGACAGCCTTGTTAGCAGCTTGACACAGAGGATGTGCTACAGGCGCAGCCTTTGTTACTTGGCAAATTTCTCTCTGTCTTCTAGCATTACTGATTAATTATCCTAGCACAAAGCAGTATGACAAAATCTGCATTCTACAGCAATCTGATAAATATTTAGTATATAATGAAACAAATATTATTGAGGCTTTTCAAGTTTTGAATTCTGCTCTTCCAGACCTGATTTTTGACATCTGCTTCAGGCTACAGGGGCCTTGCTGAGTAAGGACCAAGCCTTCTGCTTTACATGACATCATTGGAAGAGATGTCAGTGTCCTTGTCCCTAGTCTGCTCCTCATCCTAGTAAATGAAAGGAAATCCAAATCTGTTACAAGGTTCTGTGTGTAGGGTGAGCACCTGCTGAGGGAGGGGCAATGGCTTGCAGGTCAGGGAGCTGTGAACCAGGAATGAGATCAGCTCAGACTCCCTGGAGTTGTGCTTTAAAATGAAAATGAAGAAAAAAACATTAAAAAGAGAAGTAAATGGATTCTGCCACAGAGCTGCTTCCCCAACTTGTTTAAGAACCTGAATTAACTAATTCACTAAACAATAGGCATTATGACATTAATGTTTACAGTTTTACCACATATGCTTTTCATACATAGCTTTGCTGTTGAACTATGAATGGGAGTCACTTTTACTAAATTAGTATTATGATACTTATTATATTTGTTATATGTAACAGCATGAGTATAGTAATGTTGTCGGCTTATGAATGCCAAGACTCACCCAAGATTTAGAGTCCTGGCTGTGGCTCTAGGGACAATGGATCTATGTAAGGAGTTTGCTCATAATGTTCACATTTTCTGCAACACTTCCTAAATCAGTGGCTTTATCCTGGCTGCAGTATGTACCTTGGAAACCTAGGGCAGAGCTGTGCGTTACTGGGATGATGCTCTGTTCAAAATATCCACTGACTGTATCTGCCAGCATAGCTCCTCTGCAACCCCTAGCATCACTCATCACTTTCTGATCCTTTCTATTGATATCACCTACATCAGGACTTGGAAAGCTTTCAGGGATAATTGTTGCATGTGTGCAAGCCAGAGACTATTGGTTTTCATTATTCTCTTAGGACATAGCATGATAGTTATGACAAATACTGTGACAACTAGGTCTCTTTTGTATTTGAACAGATTTAATTCTTAATAGAAGGTGACAAGCCTCCTTAATTTTTCACTTTTTTTGTAATAAAACAATGAACATCAGTAATTAAAAAATTGCAGATTTTTCTAATGTCAGAAAGTGTTATATGAAATATAGCACCAAATTTTTCTTTATCTTGGTTTTCTACTTTAAGAATGGAACTTGTTTCAGTACACAGCAATACAAAGCATTGCTAGTTATGTTATGAAAGGTTACCATGCGAGAGAACAATATACATGTCTTTGAGGTCTACGCACAGTGATACCTCATTTCTTCCTATGCTACAAATAGCCGTGGGATACAATATTTTAAACCACAGCTGTGAAACTGCTGGATGGCATTAGGCTTTAGGGAGCACAACTGTGATCTACTATCCAAAGCACAAGACTGAGATAGGGAGAATTTATACTGTAGGTGTGTGTTTGTGGTGCTGTTTAAATCATTGTATCTGATCAACTTAAAGGCAGTTTGGTTATATACAATGGTATCTCAACCATACCTCATGGCTTTCCTGTCTAAAAAAATGGAGTAGGAACAAAAATCATTATCTTATTGACCAAAACATTGTTTGGTCCTTAAGAAAGGTCAGTAATATATGCTTCAAAGAAAAGCACAAGAATACTAAAGCAAAGAGGTTTTAAAATAATAATATGGAGTTTTCCCATGCTGGTCTGGTTTTTTTGCCTCATATTAAGGCTGGTATATGCTATAGAGTACCAATGTTTTAAATCTCTGCTGAATGTTAAGATTTGTGAAGTATTTTGATAATTTCAGTTGAGCAGCACTATATAAACCAAAGCATGATGATGATTATTATTAATTGTTTTATTAGACAGTACACATAGATGTTGAGAAATACTTTTTTTGGCTGTCATAGGCCTAACCAGGTTTCCACAATGTGGAATGACAGACTTGGGAGTTTTTATTTTTCTGAATGTTGTCTGCAGAAATATATGCTTTAAGAATTTAACTTTTCAGTTCTTGCAGCATGAAAGAGATTTCCTTCTGCATCATTGCTATAAAAGCAACTATCACTTTCTCCCCACTAGAAAGGGAGAAAATATATGAAGTGAAGAGAGAGTCTGGCTTTGCCTGTTGCCACCATGAAGCTGTCTCTGATCCCTGAAATGTGCGGGGTTTTGTTTTTTGTTGGTTTTGTTTGGGTTTTTTTCCACATTTTATTGCTGTCTTGTGTAAAAATAAGGATCCTATGCCTGTATTTGTCACATTGTCCTAGCTGAGCTTACTGACATGGGAATTGCAAGATCTCAGTTAAGTCCTGGTTCTGCATTGCACAGTATTTTACTTATCTCTTTGTGTAATGGTTTGGGGATTTTTTTGTACCATTCATAAGATAAATAGAAGTTTGCAAGAGTAGAACGAAGCATGCATCTGCTAAGCCTTCAATACTATTTTGCATCACAAGTATATGCACACCCACCCTACAATAAATGGCCTGTACTGCTCATGAATGTCAACTTCACATTTTGCTCAGTAGAAGTGGTGTGGTCCTGATCTTGATTCCTTCCCCTCTCCCTCCCAAGTCCCCAGATCCTATAGATTGCACATTCTTATGATAGAGGTAATAGCCCTTTTGTCTTTTCCCTTCTAGCTTGCTTGACAGTTTGTAGGAATGCCAAGAAATTATTTTTGCCTTCCACAACCCCTGTTTTATATTCCTGAAAGACCTCGTATATTTTTGTAGTATTCCTAATCTCTTTTGTCCTGCAAGGTGAGAGACTTGGGATTAGGAAAAATAATCACTTGTATCTGATTCTTGGAAATGGTGGGCTTTTTGTGTTGTCAGCACAGAACTGTGAGTGAGCACTGCTGCCAGACCCATGCAGCAAACACGCTGAGATTGCCAGCACAGAGAAATTTATCTATGCACAGTTTTGGTTAGCTATAGAAAAGATGAGGTAGTCTCAGGTATGTCATTCAAAGAGAAAACCCAGAAGTAACTGCTTTTTGCTGTGGGAAATAGGTTCTGGTTTATATTCATTACATTCATGTCATAACCTTTATGAGACTGACTTGATTTCCCCCCTTTGTCTTACTTACAAAGCTTCCATTTCCATCTATTTCTTCATTTGATACTGCCTAAAAGGGCCTTGTAAAGACAGAAAAATAAAAATAAAAGAAAAATCTGAGCAGTATCTGTAACAAATGTCTCAGTCTTGCCTGCCAAGGTCTGACATTAACTCCTTTCGCTTATGTGACAGCTGGCAGGTAGATCTCCCTTTGCTGTTTAAAAGGAAGTGTGGCTTTTATTTCTCCCTGGCCTTCCACTTTTATGCAAAATTCCCTTATTTCCTTATGCTATTAATATTTTCTCTGAATTCGAAGGAAGCCAGAAACTGCTTCTCTTTCATTTCCTTTTCACAAATCTCCTGATTCTTTGTTGTGTACTATAAATACCATCTGACTGTTTCCAGTGCTCTACCCGGATATTTCAGTAAGCTGAAGAGCCAACTAGGGGCTGCTGCCTGCCATTCAGATGGAGTAGGAGGATGTGTCCACGTGCACAGGGCAAGATGAGAGACATCCTGGCAGGGTTAAGCGTGCATGTTCACTTTGCCAAGTGTCAACTCTAATTACAGAATGCTACCTCCCAACATTTTTAAGAATGCAGCCCCTTCTAAAAGTTCATGGAGTACTTCTTAATTGCAAGAAAACTCTCTTACTCTTAATTTTTTATGTCAAGCATAAAAAATTTAACTCAAAACTTTTAAAGGGTGTAGCTTGAAATGTAAGGAGGTTTGAAGAGTTGCTGCAACACATCTGACTCCAGACTCTGACTGTAAATTAGCACAACTTTTATTGTGCTGTAGTCTATCTCATTTCCATTATATATCTTCTTCTTAGGTTCAAGAGAAGTGATCATTCCTTTCTTAAGCTAGGCAATGTACCCATGACTATTACAAACCACAGACTTGAATCAAACTCTGAAGACATTAGGTAGAGCCCACTTAAGTGCTTTTAATGGACCTTCATTGATGCCAGTGATCTTGAGATTTAGCTCTTTTGTTATAAATGGTACAGTCCTTTTCTATCCAAAAATAGATAAAGCACAAAGTTTAAAATGTGTTTTGCAAAAAATATAGACTAAGAAATAAATTCAGGATATACAGTGCTCTGGAGTCAGATTCACCAGGTTTACTGCAGTCCACTAAGATTAAATATTTTTATGGGGTATGTAATCTGCCACCAGACTATAAACACTAAGGGAACCTCCACTGCAGAACACCCAGCGTATTCAGTATTTGTATCAGTCCTGTGCAGTATGCTTTAAAGTCTCTGTTTTGAATTAGACATTTGGACATTCTGTTGTAACCCTATAAGCACTAACTTTCAGGGTTTGTCACTTGCCAGTGCATTTGCTCACAACCGCAACTGAGGGAGGCAGTTTCTTTTCAGCCTTGCCTAAGGCTAGCAAATGATCTGGACAGAATTTACTTCCCTATAAACTTAATCTCCCCAACATCTGTTTGTGATTGGTTCCTATTACTTTAAATTGCTTCCTGACAAGCTGATTTCTGTGGCTTCTTCCTTAATTCTGCCCATTGAATGTTAGAGGAAAAAGCCTAGAGGGATATTTGGAGGTGACACTGCCTCTAAGCGGCAGAAGCCTGAGATGAGCACTGCCTCGTGTTGAACTGCCCATGGGAGCAGAGCCTTTGTGCCAGCTAGAGGCGAATGAGTTGTCTGAAGCTTCACCAGCAAGTCAGACCACCATTTCTTTTCAACAATTTTATAAACCATTGTGCTGGTCTAATCAGCTGAGGCTAAATGCCATGGTCGATAGAAAATCTGAGTGGAATCAGCATTTACACAACTGCTGCCCTTCACAAGCTTTCAAACATTTCCTTGATACAAAACAGCAAGGGTAACCAGGAGGGTTCGCTATCAAAGTCTGCTCTGAAACACTCCTGAAGATTCTCTGATTAAGTGAAAATATGCCAAAGACTTGCCATGTATTTAGAAACTCAAAACTTCCATATGCTTTTCTAACTGTGTTTCCAAAACATGAGTCATGGAGGTTTATATTTTCAGGGGTGCTCAATTGTTAAGTATGAAATCCATGAGAAACGTGGGTGTTCAAGTATCTGGAACTGTACTTGTTTCAGCTGGGATGGAGTGTATTTTCTTTCTAGTAGCTGGTATAGTTCTGTGTTTTGGATTTAGGGTGAGAATAATGTTGATAAGACACATTTGATAATTGCATTTACAAAGCAATTGGAAAAGGTGTGCAATCCCTCAGCCTCTGGAGGCAACTCCTGAGAGGCATGAAAGAAAAGTATGCCTTTAAGGAAGATGTTATATATCACCCAGGCAAGTGAACCACCATGGAGAGAGGTAGTCAGTACCTGAGGGAATTATCTGTGTTGGAGATGATTTATGATGATCTGGACAATGAGTAGTTACGCAAAGATCCAAATGAAGTCAAGTGTACATGACCTAAATGGCAGAAATTTGTATGGAGCCTACCATTGTCGTATGCCAACTCAGTGGCAGTAATGATCTGAAAAGACAGAGAGGGACAAACAGTGCATGAATTGGCTGGTCAACTCTGGCAATACAAAGAAAGTCTCTATTTTTCCCTATGGACCTGCATCTTGGCTATGGAGAAACTGTCCCAGGAGTTCCAGCAATTCAAAGAGGATATGTCCTACTCCCCACATATATGGACTAGTATCTCAGCTATTAGGGGTAAGTGTTCCTCTTCTTTAGAGAGGAACCACCCTGTGGTTTTACCTGTGTGACCACCAAGAGGATATGAAGTGGTATGGAAAAATCTACCTCAACCCTCGGGGCACAGGTGTGTGAGCTGCAAGGAAAAACTTTCCCAACCTACTGCGGAAGAGGGAGTAAGTGTCTGTGTGCTGTTTAGGTGGCTGCTAGGTTAAACTGCAACAGGAACCTAAAACCTTCCCTTTTCTGTTCTTACAATAATTTTGTCAAGTCCTGGTGCCTCTATCCATTCTCTGGTAAGATTTATTTCACTGTGCTGAAGAATTACAGATTCACGTTATTGCATGTACTAATATTCTGTGTTTTCTTTCTTCCAGTTCAGTTTTACCTAATGGATTTCTTACAGGTGTGTGAAACACTGGCCACAGGTTAATGTGTCATAATCTGACTTACTGATCATTGCTGATGGCATGCATTATTATCATACATAAAGTAGGACTCAGAAGCAATATTTCTAAAACCATGAATGATGACAGCTGCAGTGCCTTTCAGAATTTGGTATAGGAGAAGAATTTCAGTTAGTTGAGACTCCATCAAAGACAAGACATTAAATGTTCTTTTTTATTTTTGAATTGTAAACTAGTGTAAGTATCTTAGGAAAAAGCCCAAATTAAAAAGACCAGCAGTCATCACTTCATTAAAGCTTCTGGTCCCAAGATGGAGGCAATCTCTTCTTGCAGTGTGTTTCCAACATTTTCAAGGAAAAAAAATTAACACCTAAATCTTATGTCAAATTGTCTGTGTAGATAAAGTATTTTTACTTTAATAAAATGTCTGCTATAGCCTGGAACCCTTCTGCAAACACAGAAGAGACTGTCAAAACTCACCAGGAGCTGGACTATTTTAAATTAACAAAGGTGATCTTCATTTTTCCCACCACCCATTTTCACTTCCAAAACTAAGCATAAAGGTGTCTTCAAAGTGAAAGTTCTTGTGCTTGGAAATGCTTATTTTTACATGGAGGATTTTGTATAGCAAAAATTTCTATTGAAAATCACTATTCACAATACCTTGATGTGCTCCAAAAGCAGCAAAATTGGTCAACAGGATCAAATATACTTTAACTTTGTGTTTGGAGAGAGGTGTCAAATATATCATCTAACAGACACAGTGAGTACCTTAAAAAAAAGAAAATTCAGAAAAATATATTGAAAATTATGAAGCTTAACTGGTAACAATAGCTCATCATCTATTGGTTTCATTTTGGTTTTTAGTCTGCACAAGATTCTGGATTTTTTCAAATGGAACAATCAAATAATAATGGAAAGGCTTTAAGAGTGGGAAGTGAGATGAGGAACATTATTGCATACTTAGGTAAGTATTTAAGTTTGCAAAGCTATTTCAAAGAAAGAGAGAATTAAATTTCTGACAAAGTTGCCAGCATGTTAAAGAAGAACTGCTGGGAATGTTTTTTGGTAGCTTGTGATAACAGATATAAATTGTAAGCTTCATGGTTATAAACAACACATATGTGGATGTGTTGCATCTATTATGCAGTACAGAAACCTCCACACTTTTGCATGTGGATATATAAAATATTTTGGATTTTGTAACTGTAAAAAGCTGTTTGCCATTTGAAGTTGATATCACTTAAGCCTCAACCAGCAAGATTATAACTCCAATCCGCATTAATAATTCAGTGTGAAATATCTTTGTGGCACTTGCAGCCCTGTCAGACATCAGAAGTATTTATGTTTTCTGGATACATTATATTAAAGCAAAAAACATTAGTATTTTGCATACATCTATAAGTTCTAGTCATGGTGGATATGCTATATAATGAAACCTACCATTTTAAACCAAGCCTTGCATTATCACTCATGCTGATTTTTGTGCACAATACTGATTTGTAACAGGCATCTCATGATTAAGCTGCCCTATCTTGGGCAAGTGATATGGATGAGGACAAGCAGTGAAACCCTGAATCCCAGATTCACTTCTGGTCTTTGTATGGGGTATGAGGTTCTTCAAACATGTTGAGTTTGGTCCGTCATGTTAAAATCAATTTTGTTTTGTGTTTTCTTACATCCTTTAGTTCTCCTCACATCTCCATCCAGTGCCTTCTTATCACCTTCTTAGGGTGACAAGGGGTGCATGAAAGTGTCTTTCCACTAAAATCTGCTTTAGCCAGAATGCCTTAATGAGATATGGCCTAGCTACTGTTTGTCAAACTCGTGCATGTCATACTTACAACACAGTCAGCCTCTTGAAAGTAAAGGCTTATGTGATCAAGTCTTCCTTTGAACTTCTGGATTCTCGTTAGCAGCACAAAGCTTTGTCACGCTGTTGCAATAAATCATATTTTAATAACTGTTAAACCCTTTGAACATAAAGTTTAATAGTAACACTTGCAAGAATTAAATGCTTTCATGCAAGGCTTTTGACACTGTCCCACAAGACATCCTTGTCTCTAAATTGGAGAAACATGGATTTGACAGATGGACCACTTAGTGGGTAAAGAATTGGCTGGATGGTCATACTCAAAGAATTGTGGTCAACAGCTCAACGTCCAAGTGGAGATCAGTGATGAATGGTGTTCCTCAGGAGCTGGTATTGAGACTGGCACTGTTTAATGTCAGGCAGTGGGACTAAGTGCATCCCCAACAAGCTTGCGGATGACACCAAGCTGTGTGGTGTGGTTAACATGCTGGAGGGAAGGGACGCCATGCAGAGGGACCTTGACACAGCTGAGAGGTGGGCCCATGAGAACCTCATGAAGTTCAACAAGGCCAAATGCAAGGTCCTGCACCTAGGTCAGGGCAATCCCAAGCACAGATACAGTCTGGGCGGGGACTGGATTGAGAGCAACCCTGAGGAGAAAGACTTGGGGGTGCTGGCTGACAAGAAGCTCAACATGGGCCAGCATTGTGTGCATTTGCAGCCCCAAAAGCCGTCTGTATGCTGGGCTGCATCACAAGCAGCTTAGCCGTAGGTAGAGGGAGGTCATTCTCTCCCTCTACTTCACTCTGGTGAGGCCCCATGTGCAGTACTGTGTTCAGCTCTGGGACCCCTACCATAAGAAGGACATGGACCTGTTAGAGTGTTGGAGCAAATCCAAAGGAGGCCACAAAGATTATTAGAAAGCTGGAGCACCTCTCCTAAGAAGATGGGCTCAGCAAGTTGGGCTTGTTCAGCCTGAAGAAGAGAGGCACAGGGATAAGCCTTTTTCTAAGGGGAAAATATATATAAGCCTTCCAGTACTGAGGGGGGGCTAGAAGAAATCTGGAGAGGAACTTTTTTATAAGGGCATGTAGGGATAACATAAGGGTGAATGGCTCTAAACTGAAAGAGGGTAGACTTAGATTAGATATTAGGAAGAATTCTTTACTAAGAGGGTGGTGAGACACTGGAACAAGTTGCCCAGAGAAGCTGTGCTTCTAGGAATGGGCTGCCCCATTCCTGGAAGTCTCCAAGACCAGGTTGGATGGAGCTTTGAGCAACCTGGTCTAGTGGAAGGTGTCCCTGACCATGGCAGGGAGGTTGGAACTAGATGATCTTTAAGGTCAGTTCCAGACCAAACCATTCTATGATGATTCTATGATGGAACATCGATACTTAGGGCTTAAACCCATTAGATGCTCGCTAGCTATTCCCTAATGTGGGGACTGGTGTTTACCTTGGAACAGGGCTGGTTGTTTTGAACGTTGAACAAATGCACTTGGTAATAGTAGAAATAAAGGGGTTTTGTCCCAGAATTTAGTTTAAAAACAAAAGCCCGAAGAGGAGCATTGAAATGAGGCAAAATGCACAAGCTGTGCCATCACAAGATTCCTTTCCCATCTCATGACTGTTGCTATTTTTTGAAGGGACGGGGCTCTCTCTTGGGATTCAGCATTGGCAGGCAAGGATTAGCCAAATTTAAAGACAACTAGAAAAGAAGGTATACTGCACATAGACTGGATGAGACAGGGTTTAGCACACACAGATTGAAGATACAAAAGAATTATGAGCATTAGTGGAACAGAAGGGGCAGAAAGAGCAAGGAACTGCGAGGAAACTGTCCTGTTGGCTGCCTGCCTAGTCCCACCAAATCACTACACTACCTGTGTTTCTGCTCAAGCTCCTTGCTCTGCTGCCTCAGGAATCTTCTCAACCTGCTGGTCTGGGTTTGTTTAGAAATGGTAGCCCTCACAGGGGAAGGAGTAAGCAGCATAGTCATGCGCCACTTGGCTGTACTGCCTTGGAAGTGGTTGACCACAGTGGCCTGGAGGATGCAGAGGTTTAGAGGGTTAGGTCTGTACCAGAGCTCCATCTTTACAACTGCACCCTGAAGGAGTGTGAGGAGTTGCTTTCCTGTCTGCTTTAACATTCCCTTCCTAAAAATGCTTCACATCAGCTATCAAGGAGGCATTAAGCGCCTAATGGGTGCCAATAGTCACAGGCCTGACAGCCTCAGGGGATACACACAGCAAGCCGGCAAGCAGGGGCAGCTGTCACTCTGTGATTCTTCTGCTAATAAGTTATATAGGAGCAAATCTCAAGTCCCACTGAAGCCCACGGCAATGCACTTCCCAATCTACTTCAAAGCTGGAGTTAGTCCTCTGAGTGCTGAGGCATCTTCTGTGATTTGAATCAGTAGCCTCATTCCACTTAAGCCACCAAAGCTGTATCTTCATGTTTGGTTCTGCTACAACTGGAACATAATTACGGAGGGCTCGTGTGGGTAAAAGGCTCCTTTTTTTTTTTTTTTTTCCCCAAGTAAATCAGCACACACCAACAGTCTAAACAGTTCACAGTTATAAGCCCTAATTCTGGGGAGAAATAAGCCTATTTTCATTACTAAAGATAATGATCTTTGTGCAAAACAGAATATTGGATGTCAGTGAGAAAATACGAGTTTGTTGGGTTTGGGTTTTTTTGTTTGTTTGTTTGTTGGTTTTTTTGGGTTTTTTTTGTTGGTTTGTTGTTTTTTTTTTTTGTGCATAGAAAAAGCTTGGTTTGAGTTTTTTAATGTTCACAGGGATAAACTAGGAGTTGTAATCTTGACTTTTATCATACATGTCCTGGAAGCTTTTTATAACTGGTAGGTTCAAAGGTCCATATAAGAAATAGATTTCTTGTAACTAATTGCAAACATTTGGTGAATTAGATTAAGTTTTCTGTACAGTCAATAAATAACTTTTTACAGTCAGCAAGCAAATGCATTTGAGTTTCTGACTGCACATCTTTTCAGATCAGTTAACTAATTAGAGACTAGAGCAATGTGTGCATGCTGTGCTTGTGTCAACTTCTGTATAATCATTTAATGCCTGTAGCATTCATTTCCACTAATGCTTTCAGTGTCAGTGGAGGATCACAGCAGACTCTCACTTCCTGCAAGCAAAAATTCTGCCTGAGAGCAAAATTTCTTCTTTCCAAGACCCTTCTTGCAGTTTTCACATATACTGCGTTATGTTGGTTCTTAATATTCTGCATGCTTCGTGTTAAGTAATTCCAAACTTCTTAACCCTTTAATGTAATATCCAATCATGTCCATAGGCTCCAAGATTTCATTAATGCATACCTAAGGCTACTACAAGGAAGGGATAAACTCTCCTGCTCATACAGTAAGCCAGTGGCAGAGATAAAGCCCAAGTTCATGGCTTTCTACAGCATCAGTCTATGCATTTTATACTAGCCTTGTCACTTTATCAAAGGGGAGACTGTAAGGTGTGTCTTGTGCTAGTCATGTAATGGTAAAGCAAGCTGATGTGACAGGGCTCAGAACTGGAAGTTGGTGACAACTAGGCTTATTGTGATGTGCAGTGGTTTTTGTATAGTAGCTGTCAATTGCTGTTATCATTATAAAAGATGTGATTGTTACTGTAGATCAGTGGCAGAATGGTAAGTAACCACAAATAAATGGACCGGTAAGGGGTTGAAATAGGTGACCTCCAGAGGTCCCTTTCAATCTCAACTATTCTGCAGCTCTGTTTTTTAAACAATTTGGACAATATGAATAATCCTTTGCTTTGTCTAATAAGCCAAATAGACAGGGTATTATTTTGTTTTCTCTTTGAGCAGAGCCACCTTTATTGCCTATTTGCCACTGGTGGAGATCCTGCCTGCATTCAGTGCTGTTCAGTTGGTTTATATACAGGTAGGATGTAGTTACAAAGTGTGCTGGAGGGGACAGAGAAAGGTTATGCAATCCATGCTCCTGCCTCAGGACAGCCATTTCTTGTTTGCCAAGCTATCTGAGAGCTGGTGTTAACAGTCAAACATTAATTGCTTAGAAATATTTTGCTGATCATCAGAATTAATTATTATACCACAGAGGTTGGAAAGGACCTCTTGATGTCTGTCCAACCTCATTCTCAAAGCAGTTTCAGCTGGAGGAGATTGCTTAGAGCTATGTCCTGGTGGGTTCTGAATCTCCCTAAGGATGGACACTCCACAGCCTTTCTAAGGAATATGCTCCAGTATTTGATCACTTTCATGGGAATTAACATTTTTTTTTTTTTGTAATGTATCTATTCAGAATTTTCTTTGTTCCAGCTTCTGTCCATTGTCTTTTGTCCTTCCATCAAGCACCATTTTCTCTCTCCCTACCACCATGTAATTGTATTATGATGATGGTTTATTATTTGCATTGAAATAGACTCCAAAGAACCAATACTGCAGTCTCACTGCTCTTCTGTAGAGCTGCAAGAGAACAGTGCAAACCCTTTATAGAGAAGTATATTGTTTTTTAGTTGTTTGCAACAGATTCATTGCAGATGCTAATTCTTTTTATAGTGCTTTTGAATAGTTGCTAGAAAGAATAAAAGAAGCACTGTCACACTGCAGTGAAGGGATCAACAAAAACCTTTTCCTATTTTGTAGCATTTTCCAAGGAATGGCAGTGTTACATATTAACATTTATGCATCAAGAAACCTACTAACCAAATTACCTTAGAGGCATTATTTCACTCTGCTAAAACTTGGAAAGAGCAAGTTAAATTGCTCTGTTTCTATTATTGAGCCTCCATTAAGGAAAAAACCTGCAAAACTCTGCGTGTGTGCATGGGCTGGCAGGTGTGTGTTAATGCACACAACTTGTGTGTCTGGTGCATGTGTATAGTAATCCTTTCACTTACAGCATTTTATCACTTTATAGTTTTGTGAACATGACTCTACAGGCATAACTGTCCCCGAGTGTATATAATTTAACGTGCTTACATGGTCTGATCTCCTGGCTTCGCTTAATAAACATAGAAGAGGAAAAGTTACTCTGTAACTACAGATCCCTAATGTGCAGACGGAAAAACTGGTTTCATGAAGAAATTCCAAGAAATCTCCAGCTTTTACCTCAGTCAGCAGTAAAACCTAGTTAGTTTATACAAGTTATGTTAATTTTTAAACACATACTGACAATTTTCAATCTTCAGACTTACATACTGACACAGATTGACCTTAATGCCTCTTGTTATTTAGAAGGTTCTCATGGGCCTTTATGATGGATGAAGGATGAACTAAGCCCTGTATCGGAAACTGGTATCTCCCCAGTGATCGGTGATCACCAGGTTACATGCAAAGTGCAGACAGATTACATTCCCAATTAGCACTATATCCATGCATGTGTTGTTTCTAAAGGGCTGATCTTCCAAAATCAGGAAGGAATAAAGAAAAATGGAAGTTGATTGTAAAGAATCATTTTAGATAAAAAATGTGAATGCAAATTAAATCTTTATGATTTATTGTAAAATCAGGAAGCTGCATTCTACCATCAAGAAAAAGGGCTTTTTTATGGGGAAAACTCATCTTGGTTCAATAAGGAAATAAAACAACTATTTGACATAAAATATGAAAAAGGTGAGGGAACTATGCATAGTGATCAATACAAATAAATTGCTTTGGAAATCAATAACAGGAAGCTAGAACTATGAGGGAAAATCCATGGCATTTTCTACATATACTTGCAGTAAAAATACAAACACATAGTGATGGCATAGGCCCTTCTAACTTGCAATGCACAAGTCATTAAAATAAAAAAAGGTATTTGGTGCAGGATTCTAGTCATTTTTTAAAAAGTGACTTCAGGACATCAGCTAAAAAAAACATTCCTCCACTTGATGGCAACTGTTATTTTTCAACAGAGGCATTTTGTTCATCTGGAGGGAAATGCGTAGGTTCATTTGGTACCTAGTTTTGGTGAGACCATCAGCTAGGCCAAAAAATATACTACTATGTCAGGGAGTGAGATGCAGTATTATATACCTAACCCAAGCACGAATAGAGAGTCAGGAACCAATGTACTCTTATAGCATTATAGAAATACTCCTCAGCAGCTTGGAGCCGGGGCTGTATGTTTAAACTGGGCAAAATCTCCTGATATATAAAGTAGGGAGCATATTAGTATGCTATTTCATGTCAGGCTTATTTTTTAATTTTCTACGTGGCTTTCATTCAATACTCCTTTGTAACTGAAAATCATATGGAATCATAGAATAGTTAGGGTTGGAAAGGACCTTAAGATCATCTAGTTCCAACCCCCCTGCCAAGGGCAGGGACACCTCACACTAAATCATGTCACCCAAGGCTCTGTCCAACCCGGCCTTGAACACTGCCAGCGATGGAGCATTCACAACTTCCCTGGGCAACCCATTCCAGTGCCTCACCACCCTTACAGTAAAGAATTTCTTCCTGTTCATAGTTCAATTTGGGATGAAATATTTTCTGATAGTTTTCCATATTTCACTGATGACCAATTTATAGTCTTTAAAATAATCTAACTAAGGAATCTGCCTCACCAGTATTTTGATGTAGATCCATCCTAGCACATGCAGTTTTATTTCAGTATTGGAATGGGGGGTCATTTAACATTCTGCAGATTGCAGAGCTATGACCAGGAAAATCCCTTGCAAATACTATGTCAGGATTCTTTTTTTATATATATAATCCCAACAAAACAAATCCCAGCCCTCCCCCCCCAGAAAACCCTTTCCTTTGGCTATGATGTTTTGTGTATATTTATATTTATAGTTTATGCTACATGAGTGGCTGCCGTTCTCTCTACACCTGATGATCAGCCCATAACAGCCCTTAGGCCTCTGGCCAGCCATATTCCTGTGCACGAACCACATAGCATCTATGGGCAGCAAAGCCAGTTAAGTCTAATGCAGGAGTATCACAAACCAAATGCAAGGTGTGAGAGAATGACTTCCACTACCTATGAGTAACAATGGATAGGCATCATCTAGGGGAAATAAGGAAAATTTGAACACTGAATTTGAAAATTTTAGAGATTTCCGTGAGCTATTGCTATTTTAAACAGTGTGCCTCAGTAGGAAAGGATGTGAGGAGGCACTCATCACTGTGAACACAAACCTGATGTCTGTGTGCTTCCAGAAACTTCATTATAGGAACTGGCTCTGCTTGGATCCGTGGGGGTCTGCCTGCATGGTAGTCCAACTCTGGATGACTGCTGCCGGATGGCCGCTGGCTGGAGCAGGGCAAGTTCTTTACTGCCGGGGTGGTGAGATAGAGAAGCTGTGGCTGCCGCATCTCTGGCAGTGTTCAAGGCCAGGTTGGACGGGGCCTTGAGCAGCCTACTCTAGTGGAAAGTGTCCCTGCCCATGGCAGGGGGGTTGGAACTTAAAGTCCCTTCCAACCCAAACCATTCCATGATTCTCTGATCGGTCCAGGCCCTGCTCTCGGCCCGTCCCGGCAGCGCACCCCGTGCCCGCCGCCTGCCTCCTCGGGCGCAGCCGCCGGCTCAGCTGCCGTCGGAGAGCAGCGGGCCCTGTCCGGCTCCAGCACCGCGCCCTGCCGCCGCTCCCGAGACAGGACGGGCAGGCGGGGCACGGGCAAGCCGGCGGGGGCGGGAGGCGGGAGGAGCGAGGCCGACTGGGCCGGGTCGGACCAGGCTGTGCGGGGCCAGCCGCAGCGCCTGCCCGTAGAGCTGCCGGCCGGGAGGCACAGTGACCGGCAGTGTCGAGCTGGTGCTTTAGTCAGACTTCCTCTGCCCCTCCTCTCGCCTGCAGCCCTTAGCATGGCCGGGGCGCCGCAGGGGGACCTGCTTTCCTTCCGTGCCTTCCGGGCCTCCTGCCCTGCTGGGTACCAGTATGGGTATGGGTACGGCGGCGGCCTGCCCGGACTCCGGGAGAGCGAGTTCCCCCGGCTCCGAGGTACCGCGGGACGGGCGCAGCCCAGAGGGGCGGGTGAGGGGCGGGCCGGGGGAGGGTGAGGGGCGGGCCGGGGGCGGGGGAGGCTCTGGCCGGTCTTGGCTCTCCTTATCGCTGTGTGGGAAGTTTCTGGTGCGAGGGAGCGGCGATAGGAAGCGCCGGTCTCACCTCTCGGCAGCCGCCTCAGCCCCAGGGCGGCGGGGCTAGGAGCAGCCCCGCTTCTTCCCTTTCTTCTCCTTGTCATTGTCCTTCTCCCTGTTCTCCGGCACAGTGCCCCGGAGGTGCCATGAGTTCAGTAGAACAAGATTTAGGTACAGCAACATTCAGAGGTATTGGGCGGGGGGGGGGGGGGGGGGGGGGAGGGCAATTAAATTGGTAAACCAGCTTATGTCAAGTAAAGGTTTGTGGTTAGGTAGGTCTTTGTAAACTACTTTTGCAGGTTAGATTTCTGCCCCCCCCCCCCCCCCCCCCCCCCCAATATTAAACGTTGCTTAGGCATATTACTTCAAATCTCCTAATGGTGATGGGTATACTACAGTAATTTATTTTACTTAAAGAGATATCAATGCCTGTGATAATAGCACTTCAAAATACTTAGGGGTAAAACCAGGGTAGAAAGCAGAGTAAATAACATCAGTTTGGATGCCCTGATACTGTTATTTAGGCCACCTTCCTATCACGGTTCCTTTTTGTCATGTCTTTGAGTTTTGGTGATAAAATGCAAGAGTAGGCTTTCCCTCCCATGTATTTCTAAATACACACATGACTATTTAGTAAAGAATGGAGTTACAGTTTGCCTTTGAAGGGATGTGGAAAAAAACTTATTTACAAGCAGCAGTTCAAGGAACTTTAATATTCAGTAAGTTAATTTCACAGCCTGCTGTTTGCCATGCTAGTTGCATCGCCGAAAGTTTGCCAAAAAGAAGCTGCTCGTCCTTAAATTCAAGGCGGATTCTGAAAACTGGGTATTTGCAACTGAAACAGTTAACTGAAACATTGTTTAGATGTTTAAGCAAATGGCTTTTCACAGCTGTTGAGGATCAGCCGCTTTTGTTGCGAGGCTCCCCAGTTTTGAAATAAAGTGTATCTGCTAAGGAATGGTGGCTGGTATGTCAACCAGGGATCCCAAATGGAGGTCGCTGCAAAAGCAGAGCCTTAGGAGTTTACCTTCATGAAGATCAGTGTCCTTACCTGATTGCTGTACATACATATGGTGTCCTTTATGGGATTTTTGTCTTAAAAACAAGGGCATATCTGTCGTCAAGAACTTGTACCTTCAAGTGATGCCATATGAAGATAGGCTGAGAAAGTTGGGGCTGTTCAGCCTGGAGAAGAGAAGGCTGTGTGGAGACCTCATATCAGCCTTCCAGTATCTGAAGGGGGGCTATAGGGATGCTGGGGAGGGACTCCTCATCAGGGACTGTAGTGATAAGAGAAGGGGTAACAGTTTAAATCTTAAACAGGGGAAGTTTAGATTGGATATGAGGAAGAAATTCTTTACTGTGAGGGTGGTGAGGCACTGGAATGGGTTGCCCAGGGAAGCTGTGAATGCTCCATTGCTGGCGATATTCAAGGCTGGGTTAGACAGAGCCTTGGGTGGCATGGTTTAGTGTGAGGAGTCGCTGCCCATGGCAGGGGGTTCGGAACTTGATGATCTTATGGTTCTTTCCAACCCTAACTATTCTATGATTCTATGATTAAAGTTGGATAAAAACCCAGATATTGCATCTCACTTTTTATGTGAACAGAATTTTTAGTGTCCCTGTCTAGATATCCATGAATTAAGCCGAATGCTCAATTTTGGAAGTGTCATCTTTGTATGAGCAGCACGTAATAATAATAATTATTGCTTATCAATGTAATTACTTCTTCCTCATATTTCGTGGCATCTGCCAAGGACATCTTGTGCAAATGGTGCTCTCCGGGGAATTCAGAAACCGTTTCTGTGTTATAAACCTTTGCTTGCATGGGGCTTGTGGTCCTGTTATAGCTCTAGTGTGAATAATTGCAGAAGTGTCTGTTCAGAAGGTACCACAGAGGCATGTAGGGAACACCAGTTGCTGAACATACTATAAAGCTAGGATTTTTAGGCTAGAGGTGGTCTACTGGTGGTCTTATCAAAGTCTGCAGGAGTTTAACTCTTAGCTCCATCAGAAGGAAAGTTAGGCTCATATTGAGTGTGTTGGGGATTTTCCCTTCAGGTTTTGGGAAGGATAAGAGGAGCTACTTTCCTTCCTTGAATCAGCAGGGGTCTGTCTTTTTTAGCACAGAAGCCTTACATTTTACCTTTAAAGCCAAAGTTTATCTTCACTTTCGTAATTCAAGTGCTGTTAACTAGTGGCTAGAGCAGGTCCTTCTAAAAATATATATGGAGTCTGTGAAATGGATCCCTGTTTCACAGGCAGCAGCATATGCACAATATGTGACCTTGACTTTAATCTTGTGAACAGCACACCCTTATCTGCAATGTAGGACTGTAAATTGTGCTTTAGAAATGGATAAAGAAATCAGCGGGAGTTCATAGGTTCTGTTGTTAAGTAAAAGGAATGTATGTGCTTCTGTGATATTTATCATAGGAAATAAAAAATCAGCTTCAGTTTGTATCATGGTTTTAAAAAAGAAAAAGCTGGTATGTGATTTGCGATGCAGCATTTAATCCCAAGATAGCTTTCCAGTTTCAGTTGTGTGCCAGTATTCTCAGCTCAGATAGCTGTGTCCATTTCAGTGGGAGCTTTCCAAGAGTGATAAGCAGTGGATACCCATCCCCCAAATAAGAATCACTGCATATTAGTGATCACACATTCTTTAAGGCCTGCTGACTCTCTGAAGATAGTCTTTAACAGAGGCAAAACGCACTGTCACATTTAATTTCAAATCTGTCACTGTTCAAATCTGACCCATACTTCAACGAGAGTAATTTGGCAAACCACGTGTTACTTTAGTTGTATGAATATTTGTGATATGTATGATTACATACAACTAACAACAATAATGTAGCTTTCCTGTTAAACAAAAAAGAAAGGCAGACTAATTTTTGACTGAGAGAATCGGCCTTTGTTTCTTCGAAACTCAAATGATGTTCCATGAACTGGTCACTCATATGACAGCGTATTCTGTTCAGCTAAGGAATAGCTGAGTATTGGATCTGACCTTACAGATAAATAAGACTTTTTACTTATATTGCTGATATTTATTTGCATGGAGACTTTCCTGTAAGTAGGAGAATGGGAAAAGCATGTCTTCTCCGTGCACTTCTGTTAGTTCTCAGTGACTCATCTAGCAAAGGTCAGCTCTTTTCTTCTGGGAACAGAAAAGCCTACCTGTTTTGTCATGTTTGGGGTAACCTGGAGTTTTGGCTGAATTTCAGGAGTAGGAAATGCATTCTGGTACGTCAGCTTAGAGTAATTTTGTTGATAGGTAGCCAATGCTCACATTTCATGAAACCTGTGAAGAGGAGTGTACTCGGAGCCTGAAGAGTTATGCTCATCCCTTAACAGCAAACGTAGGCATGGCAGTTTCTCTACTGCAATGCCAGTTTCCTTGCTTTGTCAAACCAGAAGTTCCACCAGCCTTGTGTCTGAGGGATTCTCCCTTTTCTGAAAAAAAAAAAAAAAAAAAAAAAAAAAGGAATAATTTTTGTATTCTAACATAATTTGAGTGTTTGTTTTTTTTTTGCATCTTTTTTACATCTAAAGAGATTTGAAGTTTTTGCATTTTTTTTTTTAAGACTGTGCTGTTTGATCTGGTAGCTGTATTCTACTTCTGCTTATTTATGTTATTTTCTGCTGATTTCCTAACTATTAATTATTATTTATCTGTAGATGAAGCTTTTCTTTTTAATCCAGTTTTTTTTTTTTTCTTGTAAACTAGGTGACTGTGTTCAGTAAAACCTTTTATGTTTAGGTTCTTTGAGCAAATTAGCAATATTAGTCTCATCATGCTATTTACAAAACAGTTTGATAATGAGGGATAAGTTTATTTTGATTGATTGTTGTCTACGGTCTATGCTGAACCAGAAATAAGGCATGTGTCATTTTATGGTCAGATGCAATACTTGATTGTGAGTTCCCTAAAGCCTTCCCACCCAATGCTGGCAGAATTAAGCTAGGCAGCTACAGTCCTGGGAGAAGCAGTATTTCCTGGAAAGGTAAAATGATTTCACCCACTTGTAAATACTTCATATGTTAATCCAGTGCTTACATCTCCTATACAAAGGAAATAAATGCAATGTGTAGGGGAAGGGCAAGGCTGCTTTTGTTGTCTCTTTGGAAGATTTTGGGTAGCTAGAAATGCTGCTAGTAGTGCTGGAGATTAAGTCTCACTGAGTTACCTCATCCCTAGCCCATCATGAAAAGAGAAGAAATTTTCTAAACCTTTCATTTTGGTGTCTAAAGCTGAGAGCTCCTGTCTACCACTTTGAAATCTCTGGCTGGTAACCTGCTCCTGTCTCCTGTAGCTCTTATGTTACAACATAATTTCATTTTATGAAACACTTTTTTATTATTATTTTTACTTGGGGGGGGGGAAAGGAAGCAAAAGAAATTATATTTATTGAAATAGGCTGCTGGTGGATAGTTTAAAATCCTAGAAGACAACTGGGAAGATGCATTTAGTGTGTGGAGAACGTATCATAAGAAGAAGCTGTGGTATGGAAAGTGTAACTGCATAACCATATGACAATTATTTTGTGAAAACCAATATATATGCTCATTTAAAACCTTAATGCTTCCTGTCGATTTCAAGCCAGCAGTACTTATCTAAATAAGCTATTATAGGAAGAATTGATATTAAAGAAGAAACGTGTATGGAACATAAAGTGGATTTAGTACCAAGAGCAGTTAGCATTAATTGTGCGATAGTTTCAGATGTTTTTCTCTGCCTTTATAGAAGTAACCGTTAAAGTTACATAGAAGTAACTGTTTAGGTTTCTTAACAGTTACTGCTGTTAAGAAGTTTCCTACCTTGTATTTCAGGATTCAGAAGACAGACAGTGGTCTGCTCTGTGCAGGACTGACCTTTCAATTGATCAGAGCAAGATGACCTTTTGTAATGGACATAGCTCTTATGGAAGAGTAGTCAATGATATTGTCATTGTAATATTTCAGCACTGAATTAAGTATTAATTACTTTAAAGTTTAATTACAGGGGGAAAAATATCCCGGAAAGATAAAGGTACTGTCTTTCCTTTCTTGAGTTGTATTACTAACAGTAATACATAATTCATTTCTAACTTCAGATTTGGTGTTGTAGTACCCATATAAAGATGTTCACTGCACCATTACACTGGCTCTGTAATCACCTGTGTCACAAAGTGCAAGACGTTTAAAACTCTGTCTTGAATACAGAAATGTTGAGCAAAAAACAACATACTAAACCCTATAAACGTGATACAGTTAACAAACTCATAATTTTCAGGTATATCTTAGAAATAAATAGTTGATCAGTTGGGACCAGGTTCTTACAGCAGGAAATAGTCATCTGTAGGCATTAGATTTTTTTAAAATCAGCATGTAGATATTAAAAAAAAAAAAAAAAAGAGAAGAAAATTTAGATTTGGAAAGAAACTTTATGGAACTCCATAGATGCTGCAGGATATCAGCCACCCATTAAAAAAAAAATAGCGTTTTTAATTAAAAGATACATTATCTTTAAAATTAATGCCTACAAAAGAAGTGTATTAGTGTATGAAGGTGTTGAGGCAGGCAAATATTTTATTTGGAAAAGCACAAAATGATTTCTTATCGCTTACTCAAAAATTGGAACTGGACCAAAATCTTGTTCCTACAGAATACTGCATCAGTGGTGCTGTCTTCCTTCTGCCACCTTTGCTTTCTCTTAGATTCTCCTGTTTGTTCTCTGTTGCTATGATGTTGCTTTATGTGAAACGTGTATTGATTTCTTCTCCAGTGTTTTCTGTATATTTTCTTGCGGTGTATATCTGACCTGGTTTGGCTTGGTTTTTTTAATATGAAATATAATTTTGTTAATTAAAGAGTAGATGCAAATTTTCAGACAGATGTGATCTGCTTCTTATTTCCCTGCACATACACTGGATTTTCCTCTGCAGCATCAGAACTTGCCCTGTGAAGCTCTTGAAATTTCCATTATATGTTATGGCAGCAATTCCCATATCTGATCTGCTCACCAGAATTCAAGGGTACTCTCAGTTTAAGGACAAAAAGACAGAGAGGTGAGAGGTCTGTTTCTTCTGATCAGCTTGATTCATTGCATACTTGGTACCGGAGAGATGCTGCAGAGGCATCATTTGGGTGTGAAAAGACTCATTGAACTCAGGAAGGCCATACTGCAGAGTGCTGCATAATGAAAAGCACTGATATGAGAGACTGATAAATGGCTAGGCAGCACAATATATTTGCAGAGCAGGAGGTTAGTGGGATGTTTAACTCATAGATGATACTTAGGAAGTAGGATGGTGAGCAGCCAAACGTCTTAGGCTTTTTATAATAGGCTGTCTTGGCCCAAGCCATCAATGCAGATGTTCTCCTTTATGTGACACTAAAATACTAGTAAGGTGCGGTTTGTTTGGTTTGGGTTTGGTTATGGTTTGTTGTTGTTTTTGGTTTTGCTTGTTTGTTTTTAATTTTTGTATTTGCCCTAACTTAAAAACAGAACTAAAATTAAATAAATTAAATAAATAATAGGGATATATCAGCTTGGTGTATTTTTTTTTTCTCTTCCAAATTTAATCATGCTGATAGTGTTACCATGTCTGCATTTTGAGAACCAAAGGTTTGTTTCTGTCACATTTGTTAGGAGGAAATGTGATTTTTTTCAAGGTATTATGAAAAAGGGGATATCAAGAACTGAAGGTGTGAGAAAGGGGTGCCAGATTTATAGGGAAACATGGGTATAGTAGGGCAGGCAGGCATAAAGACAGGCCAGAAAGTAGTAAAAAGTCATGCTTAATTAGTTTCATTGCTAATGGGGCAAGTTGTTAACACTCCTGGCAGTATCCGTGGCAGCCCAGGTAGACCCAGTGCTGTGATGCTCTTTGCCCCTTCACCTTCTGTTCTGCTGCAGAGAGGCAACGGACTGCCAGGTGCCTATGAAGTGACAGGATGATCTACAGAGGTCCCTTCCAACCCTAATGATTCTGTGATTCTGTGATGTGACCCCAGGCAGGCAGCTGTTGTTAATGTGTCATGCAGGGTAGTGTTAAGACATTTTTTTCCTGCTATGTGAAGTGCCCATATAAAATGGGAAGATGTGTCTATGAGAGAGAAATCTTTCGTCTCCCCACTATTTTTATTTCCCCCTTTCTGCTTTTAGGATGGTACTGACTCACTCCTTTCTTGTAGTAGCCAAGGGAATATGCCTTTTACAAGAGAAGTGAAAAAGATGTAGTTTCTATGCTCATTCAGATTATTCCCTGGAATAACAGGATCTAAAATGCTTTTAAAAGAAAGCTAAAAACATGACTGGACAGAATTTTTTGTCACTTATGGTCTTCTTAAAAGAAAGAGACACCCAAGAATGTGATCTTTTGGTGACATGGTTAGCTGAGGAAGGACAATTGCACAACTAAGCTTACTTCCCCTGGCAATATGCAGAACGATGTCCTAAATTAAAATTTGGAAAGATAACAGGAAGCTCATTTGAGCAAATATTCATTAATTGAATTAATGTTGTGTGAATTTATTTCATTAATGTACAATTAAACACCAAATATCACTGTTCTTGTAAAGTTTGTAAAACTTATGAGCAGGACAGATGAAGCTACACTATCATCAGAAAGTTTGTCCTGTGATTTCTTCCTGAGGAAGACATTGAAGCCCAGGATTTTCACATTTCTATATGCATGCCAACAGTGCATTAAATATGTCATAATTCAATAGTTTGGAACTGTTGGTATCAGTAATGGGTACAAACATATATTGCCTTTCTTTAAGAAAAAGGACTTTGTATTGCTGTTGAGTAAAATACACTCTTCATCTGCTGTGCCATTAATTTCCCAAGTAACTTGTTAAGGATTGTAAGTTATCAAGTAACTTATTAAATATGTGACTGGGAGTCACATTTTTATTATTTATCTGCCTCTAATTTATTATAATGTAAACAATTAGAATTGTCACAAACCAAAATGTTACTCGGCTGCTCTGGCAGTATGCAACGTTTTAAATATCTGTCATTGTCTTTGATTCACCACACGCAAGGAAAATATTTCTTACAGGTTTAATTAATTTAGGAATGTGTAAACCCAGTGAGCAGAATGGAAGACTCTTCTTAATACCCTGTCTGATCTCAGTTGTGATGGACAATTTGCTTTGATAATGCATGTCGCCTTCTCATGAGACTGGATAAAAGCCGATAAATAGAAGTGATTAACCTGCAAGAACTCTTTACCCAGTGGACTGAATGCAATATAATTAAAGACTGAATAAAAAAAAGAGCCTTTGCCACCTGTTGACATGCTACTTTCTCCCACACATGAGCAATGAGCAGCTAGGAAGCTGGCTGAATTGATGTTCAGACAAAACTGTATGTAGATTCTTAAGGTCCTTTCCAACCCTAACTATTCTATGATTCTATGATTATTGCACTCCATTTTTACTTAATCATAGGATTTCTGTTCACAAACAAACAAAACACTTGATTAGTGATAGCAGCTTTTAAATGCATTCTTTTAAGAATATGAATACCTGAGAAGTAATGTATTGTGGAAGCTGGTCATGAAGTGCAGCAATACGATAATTGTCCTCTTTATCACCTTAGCTTAGAGGTTTAGCAACAGCTACAATGCTGCTGAAACAGCTTAATAGTACAAATGCAGGATGACTGGTTGCACTTCTAAGAAGGAAATAATGTAATAGTTGTATAAGTGAAGAAAAACATATGCTGTTTAAATTTATTAGAAGTTAACTGGAGCAGGGGAAGAGTGTAAGGAGTCCTCCTCTGAGGAGGAAGGAGCGACAAAGTGGGATGAACTGACCACAACTCCCATTTAGTGTACACCTGTGATGCTGGAGGGGAGGAGGCGGAGAACTCAGGAGTGAAGTTAAACCTGGGAAGAAGAGAGGATTGGGCGGGGGGGAAGGTGTTTTTGAGATTTGGGTTTATTTCTCCTACTCCAATTTTATTTGGTAATAAATTAAACTAATTTCCCTGAGTTTAGTCTGTTTTACCTGTGATGGCAGTTGGTGAGTGATCTCTTCCTATTCTTACCTAGACCCATAAGCCCTTTGTTACATGTTCTCTCCATTGTCCAGCTGAGCAGGGGAGTGATAGAGACACTTTGGGGGGGGACCTGGCATCCAGCTAGGGTCATCCCACCACACCTTGCCATGTTTTATACTGGTAATGAAATTAAGCCTTCTGTTTAAAAGATTGTTAACTGTCCAGTTAACGTTTGATCAGTGAACTATCTTATTATCACTTCAAACTCACCAAGAGCAGAAATATAGAAGAGAGAAAAACTATGACACTTGTAATGGGAAAATCACTTGCTGTGTACGTTAGATGCCCTGAAAAGCCATCTTAATTTGCTCTCTGCTCTCTCTGCTCCTACTCTCTCCACTTCTCAGAAGCTGTCTTTGATTCAGGTTTTGTTGAAACCATAGCTATAAATCTGTCATTTCTGGGGGGAAATGAATTGAAGAGTTTAGTGGAAATATTCCAGATTCATGCTCAGGTGAAACTTTTCTAAAGTGGAATTTGACAGAAAAGTCATGGCACTAGCAGTTTTATCTGCTCTTTGTCCTTCAGGGTCAGTTCCTGAGTAACAGAATAACTTCTCTAAGCAATTAAAAAAATAATAATTTGTTTTTCTTCTGCAGAGTAAACCCAGAGGAAAGGCTCTAATTTTGTTTTTCTGTGGAAATTCAGCTTTTCATTAATTAGAATAGCAGCTATTGATGTACTCATACTCATTTAATAGCTCTACAGTGTTGAAGGTATACTGTACATTGAAGTGATTCTCCTATGAACAAACCGCTGCAACTGTAATTCCAGCATAAAGGAAATCTATTCCTTTGGAAGCAGCCGTTGATCATGAGTTGAGATTCTTGCTTCAACCGCATTCTTTAAAGCCTCTCCAGTGTGTATAAAACACTGAGCTGAAGGAAGATGTGTGGTATGAGGAAGGGAAAAGAGGCAGATGTCTGGGACAAAGAGTAAGCTTCTTTAATATTCCTTTTCCATGTCACAGATGGCTATTTCAATAATAACTTTCATAGCTCATTGTCAAGTTTACTTTTAAACTTTCCATTTTTCTATAGAAGCCTAGGGGTTTGGGTTAGAAAATAGAATTTAAAGTGATCTTTGGGTATAAACTACTGCTTGGAAAGAAACCAGATTTTCTCATCTGCAGAGCACAGAAAGCATCACTGCACCACAGGGCTGTGCATCCAGGACTATCCTCTAGTGAGAGCTACTGTGGGCCCAGCTTAACCCGATCTGCAGGGGGAGATGTAGGGACAGAAGACAAAGCCTTCTTGTGGCACCATAGGAACCTTCCTTGAGTTGTAGGCTGTATAAAAACAAACCCTCCCTCCACCTGCTGTTTTTCAATATCAGTTTGCCCAGAGAGTGGGTCTAGTCCAACGAAATGCTCTCTGAGGGCTGAAGCCATCTATGTCTCCCTCTTATAACTCACCCTCTAGGTTATTCTTAGACGTCTGTAACAGTATGAAGTTGAGTACTTTGCAACTGACAAAAAAGTACAAATCCTAGTGAGTTACAGTGATTTTTTTTTTTTTTTAAATGAATTTCCATCTGGTATTTTTCAAAAGTTGGGAGATACCTTCCCCTGCCTGCCACCCAAATGTCAAATTTAAAACCACCTGCTTTTATTGGAATATTTATATTCCGATTAGCTCTAATGAAAGGCAAAACCAACTTTGTAGCTCATGGGGGCTGAAGCTACCCATTAAAGAAAAATTATGAAAACCTCTGTTTCTTTGAATGTGTGGACTGTTGCAGAGTTCAGTGTGTAATGCTTGTTTGGAGGCACTCAGTCAATTCTCTGAACTTTGCATCACTGAGTGTGACAGCTCCTGAGAGATTAAATAGCTGTTACTATTAGAACTTTAATCAGTTTTTCTTCCGTTTCTGCAAGTACAGAGAAGGATAGGTGTGCTTGTAAAGTGGTGCGAGGATTACACTGCAGAGCTTCCCAGATAAACTTCAGTGCCACTGAAGTGGGGGAAACAGTACCAAATAATCTCATGACAGCTGTCATGTTTCCAAAAGTGTCTGATCAGATCTTCAAATCTGAACATTAGATACCTTGTGGGTACATCCATTGTCTAGTATCAGTCACTTCTGCTTCAGTTTCCTTCCATTCTAGTGGTGGAAATGTGATTATGTACTAAACTAATTAAATAACAGTTAATTTTCAGTGGTCTTTTTCAGTTTTTGTATTTCACTGTTATATGTAGAACTGTTTAAAATGAGTGATCTTTACGAAGTTAAGGGGAAAACCCGCCTTTGTCTAGTTGCCACTTTTTCAAATGCCTGCTAAACTCTCTGTTTATTAATAACATATTCTGTCTTTAAAAATTATCTGGGTTCTTACATGAATTGGATTGAAACAGCATGAGAATTTCTCAAATGAGTAAAATTGGAATTTGCAATATATTATGAATATATGTTATGAAAATATATGTTATGAAAAGCTTCCAGATATGAGGGGTGGGACGTGGGAGCTCTCTTGTTTTTTCTTTTAGGATAAGAGATTATTTTTTATACTTTTTTTTTTTTAAATAATCTATCAACATGACTTATGATCTTTCTAGTCATTATGCATCTCTTTTTTTTTTTTTTTTTTTTTTTTTTTTTTTGGCTGTAGATTTTATTTCCCTGCATTCAGAAATACCTGAATGCAGAGGAGAAACTTTACTGTTTAATCTCTTAATGTAAATGAGTTACAGACAGTGTTGCATGCATTGAATGTACTTTACTGCACTATGTGTTTGTTGTGAAATAACTCAGAAGAAAACAGCAGTCTAGTTGAATATATATAGTCTCCGAATACATATTGGTTAGGGTTTCCAGCTCGTAGACAGGAATATGCTATCAGAAAAAACGAAACACTAGAGAAAAAAGTCATATAAGGAAGAACCTATTCCTATCAAAACTGATTGCTTCTTATTGCCTTTCCACTGAACAATCATTACAGTGGGTATATATAAAAAAGTAAATAAATAAAAATAAATGGGATTTTGTGTATAAATCCAGGAATTTTAGTCTCACTGTGGTGAGAACACAAAGTGTTTAACAGCCATCTTTCTTAGCAGAGAAAATAAAAGTATTTCAGATTGGAAGGACGGTAGGCAGAAAAAGTGCATGGCATGGGCACGGGGAAAAATTTACACTTACTGCCTTTCTTCTATCCCTCTGTCAGCAGAAGCTGGAAAAGGAAAGGCTGTGGTTTGCTCCTGGGGTGGGGTGGGGTGGTGGGGGAGGGGAGCGAGGGGGCTGGGAAATCTGCACACAGTATGAATAATTGATCTCATGAGGTTCACTTTATCACTTTATCCTGACTTTCTGTGGAGGAAAAGTACCAACTATCTGGTGTTTATACAAAACGTTGAGGAATGCTCGCTGTCTTTCTGGAAGCAAACTTCCTCAAAGTAGTGATCTCACATGAAACGTGTGTGATGTTTTGTGCAGCTAATTGTCTGGGTTCCTTCTAGGTTGACTATTAGGGAGCCACTGATTGTGTGGTGATTACATGATCTAATAGGGATCATTCCCATTTTGGTATTCATAGAAGAAATTCGGAGGCAGTTCTTAGAAATGAATGGGTCTGCAGTGAAACATGTAGAACCAATTGCATGCAGAGTTAGATGCACTCTTTGTGTTATTGGATTAGAACATTCTGACCAAAATTTCTCCAATTCCCCTCCCCTTAATTGTTTGAGTTTTGGATACTCTGATTTGAAAGGTGGTGGGGCAGATTGAGACATCTGACTGAATCACATTTAAAATTAATGTGATCTTGCAATTGTTTGAAAATCAGGTCTTTCTTGATTAACTTAACTGTAACTAAGGACACAAATGAGGGCACTCTAACACACAGATTTTAAAATTTAAGTTTTTGTTTAATAACTTGATTTTTCGCTTCTTTTGCTTAGTTATACTATTTTCCCTTAAATTTTCCAACCCCCTGATCTGCACCTTGGCCTTTCTGTGCTCCACTAGGAACCTTTAGTGTTTCAGAAGGTGGTTTGTATATGTTTAGGTGTTTCATTTTTAGATCTTCTGGGTGATCCTTTTGGTGAAAAATTATTGTGGAGTTTTGCTAAAAATAAATGGGAATTACAAAATAATTTCATCTTAATGACAAATAAGTACCTTAAAAATGCAGATGATAAAAACCAAACACAGTATTTTTGCCTTAAACATATGTGTTTGGGGGAATATGGTAATATTATGCCCTCAAACACAAATTGAACAAAAAGCAGAAATTTTCAGGATAAAATAAGAGCGGATTAGAGAAACCCAGTAGTATTCTGTCATGTTACTTCTAGTTACACTTTTAGACTAGTAAGTCTGAGGAGGTATTTGAAAATGAACACTACAGAAATTAGCTCTGAAATATTAGCAAATTACTATTTTCCATTCATAATAATACTGTTATTAATTTGATCACTCATTGTCTTAAATTATGTTCACCTCACGATTCCTCTCCATCCTTACTTTGTGCTACAGATTCAATTCCTGAATTTTTTAGCTTGCATAACTCTCTAGTTGCCACCTGGCATCCTTTGCACATGTGAGAATAGGTGTATTCAACAATTTTGTGTTTTGTACAGTGCTGGAAGAAGTGGTCTATAGAGAACAACCAAGCTTTATCATAGGTGGGGAACTCTTACAACTCCAGCACTTCAGTGTGGTTATAATAATTATGGAGGCTCCGGATATGAAATTGGTACACAAACTCAACATCCAATCCTGTAGTAAGTTCTGGAGGCAGAGTATCCTATGTGTGGGTTTATCTGGATAATATTTGGAAGTATCTTGTGTCATAAACAGAGTAAGGTATGTTGTATTAATGTTGCATCTGGTTTTCTCATTTATTAAAATATGGCAAGACTATACAAATTGTGGGGGAAGACCTTGATTTTTAAGTGCATAACATTTTCTTGTCTGCATTGAGACAAAATGCAATAGCTGGTATTGTGACAGAGTTGTGGTTTTTAAACTCAGAGTTCAGAGATTAGGGAAACTGAAATATTTGTTTTTCCATACACAATCTTTTTTCTTCATTCTCAAAGCTAGTCTAGTGTAAATGAGGCCATTTGTATTTAGTACTTTGAATAATTTATGTTGAAATTATAATTCTCTTTCATTTCTAATGTTGTTAGTATTGAAAGAAGCCCTTTAATTGAGAGGAATTATACCATGATTTAGTGAAGCACAGCAAAATATTCTTTTGGTATATGGATACAAAATTGGGATAAAGTTGTAATTGCTTCATTGCTGGGTCTATAAGAAAAAAAAAGGAGCAACTGCAGAGACCCATTTTTGTAGGCAAAAGTATCCACTGGAATCTCAAACATGAAATTCTGTTCATTTATATCAGTAGTGTTGGTCTTTTATTAGATTTATGATGCTCATATATTTGTATTCTCTCAGTACTAGCATAAATTGGATTAACTTTACAGGTGCCCCAAATCCTACTTTTATTTAAACACAAAGCATCCTCATTAACCAAGTTAAGTTGCAAAAGGAAGGAGTAGCTGACTGAATGGACTTTCATTGAACTCAGCATTAGAACTCAGTTCCCAGTACTGGAATTCTCTAGTGAATGCAAATTTATTCAAGTTAGAAGCTTGCCTAACTGTCTTCAATGATACCCATCAGTCACTGTGGTTAACATAGATATTTTAGATACCTTTTTTTTCATCTGTCCTATTTGGGTTAGAGGGAAGGGGCACTTGAGATGAAGTATCTTCAACAAAAGACGCCAAGCCTTGGCGAAAACCCACTACTTTGGTATGTTACCAAAAGTTCGTATTGTTTTTGTTGAGTGTCGATGCTGTTCTGTAGATGTTAATTTTGAGATGTTAGTTTAAATGAGACTGAAAGCAGATGTGATGGCTTCTAGGTTATCACTTTGTCAAAAATACCAAAATATACAGTTAGAGAAGTGGTAGAGAAGAGAAAGTGGAAAAGAGCTGTAAAGGAATTCTCCAGATTCACATCTGCTTTTCTTATGTTCTGCTACAGGAAGCAACATGAAAACACTAATTATCCTCTTAAGGAGATACTTACATACATATATTTATATACCCATCCCAGTACCACATACACAGGCATATTTGTGCGTATTTATAAATAAAGGTGTATAATATATGCTTGGAGGAAGCACTCAGTCACCTGGATACACTTCTAGAGCAATTCTTTCTTTGATGTAACTGATGCTAGTAAGCTGATTTATGTCATTTTGAGATTCCATTGCTGTTGCTTCTGTTATTATAGCCCTCCTACTCTTTTTGTAAATTTTAAAATTACTAAAAATAGCATTATTTTTATTAATAATAAATATTCTTATTATTTATGAAATAATAAAATTTTAATAAATTATTTTAAATGTTGCACTTTTTTAATTGATACCTGGACTTTGAGAGGATGTGTGCATACCTCAGAGACTGAAGATGTGCTGTGGCCATCGTTTGAGGAGATAGAAATATGAGAGGCCTGGCATTTCTTATTCAAGAAAGAAGTATTTCACTCGTTTCAAGGGTCATTTAAGCTCCTGTGCAGATCAGAACTCATGGCTTTAATGTGGCCTGGAATCAAAAAGGTAATCATTGCTGTATGTTTAGGAAGTGCTGATTATAGTGTATTTGTTAATGGTTTAAGTCATACAGAGTTCAGCAGAGCCTCACAATTAATTCAAAGGCTTTGAATCAGACCTTGATGTATGTTCTTATGCTTGAACGGAGCTTGCTTCTCTTCCTCAGAGGTGAGGTCTCTGTGACCTGAAGGCAAAGTTTTGCTCTGGTTATTCACTGTGGTACAGCTGGAAACTCAATCAGACTTGGCTTGGCTTACTTTTGATTCACTGGACCTTGGAAAAGACTTTTTTTGTCCATTGCAGCCCTTCAGATGTCAGAGAATCTGATCTCTGAAATGCTAATGTCGGTACCCAACACAAGGTAACATCTCTTGAAGAGCCACAAACTCCTCCTCTTAAACAGTTGTAGAGCAGTATCCAGCAGTATGTTTTTGTTGTCCAAAGTGAGATTCAAAGAGCAAACCTCCAATAGTTGTGCCTCGTATTGACAGTTCTTTAGAAGGAGGGACACTAACTACATGCTTGTGCCAATAGCACAAGTGATTTTTAGTTTTGTTTTAGTAAGCTGTAACATGCTGGACATTATAGAAGTTAAAAAAGTATGCAGTAGCTGGAAACTACATGCTGCTATTCCTGTCAAAAGCAGGAATGTGTTAGGTAGGATTTCTCTCACATACTGCTGCATTCAGACCTAGTCATTAGGAAGCTGGTATTTTCTTACTTTTGTCAGAACTAGTTAACAAATCTCTTCAGTTGTCATACTCTTCCAGGATTAAAAACTGTGGTTTGCTATAACATTATTTTTTGTTAAATGCACTTTTTCATTCTTAGCACATTCCTGGAAATGGCTGTTAAAGACTTTGAATTTATGCTTGGGAAAACACTTAATAAAGGGAAAAAAAGCTGTAGAAACTAATTTAGGTCAAATATAATAAGGCATTAACAGAACTTTTGTGCCAATGTATAATTACCTTCCTATTAATTTATTGATATAAACCTGTTTGTGTCTGTTAGATTTTTATCTTTTTTTTTGAGTGAGGCTTTTTTCTTTTTTTGCACTGAAGTATTACACGTTTTGTGGAGATATTAGGAAATTACAGTCAGTCCTGAAAAAAATTACCAAATAATTCTCATTTTAAAAAAATCCCCAAATAAGAAATTAATTTATTTAATGAGTTTTGTTATTGACGTCTTTATATCTAATACAGTCTGTGAACTTCAGTAAAGATAAAGCAATTGAGCATAGTCTTACCATATAGATTGGTCTGTTTATAGTTGAATAAGTTTCACTTGTGGTAACAGCTTTGGATCAAGTTACTACAAAGTAAAAGTTAAACTGGCTTGCTGAGTGGGGAATTAGTGGCAAAAGATTTTATGGCGGAATAATGTTTAGATTAACCCAATACATATGCCCTGGAAAAGCCTATACCTTGGTTTTCATGCATGCTTACTATCTCCCTAATAAAATCTTACTACTTCTGTGTCATTAAAATTAAATTCCCACCATACATAGCTTGGTTGATGAGTGTGTTTACCAGTTGTAGCAAAGGACAGCCCACTGTGGGCCAGGATAATCCTCTCAGACCTCTCGTCTTAAAAGAGTGGGGGTTTGGCCAGTGGTCCTCACACTCTTCATTTCACAGTCTTTGAACTTACATACAGTTTCTACTGGTAATGTGGTTGGTTGGTTCTGTTTGTCTCTGACAGATAGTTCAAATTCATGCTGAAGGGAAACTTTTATTTGTTGTATATCCCTTAAATTGATCTTAACTATCTGTTCCTGGCAATGGACTGTTTGCTGGATGCTATCAGTAAATTAAGTAATTGTCTGTGGGGAACCTTGTGTGAAGAAGCTCCACTAGAAAATTACTACTAGTTTGCAGTAGCAGCCTCTTCTCTTTGCCGGAAAAAGCCAGCAGAGGGAGGTACTGTTGTGTTTGCCAAACAAGGCATTACACCTCTTCTTGTCATCAGGAAGAAATGATGGCTGGGAAGTACTTCTGTAGGGCCTCAACAGTTGAGTTAACTGAATTTTTGCTGTCTGTCATTCAGTATTTGTTGCATTTACGAGTTCTCATGTAGGTGTTTAATTATTGCAATGGTTGCATACTGAACCCAAGCCTCTAGCTCCCAGGGGCAATTAGTGATTAGAGTATTTCTGCCTAGCAAAATGAGTTTTAAGGGAAAGGGGAGAAGAAAAGGGTTACTTTTTGATTTTCTTTTATTTTGAACTTAGCTTGTCTTCTGTTGGTGTTTTTGGAAACCCATAAAATAATTTAAAATGTTTCCTATGCATCACTGCACATTTCATTTGATGTATTTTGCAGTGAATATTTAGAGTCACTAATTTGTCCTAGATTTTATATGAATCCAATTAATTCAGGTCACAGAGAAAGAAATAGAGCTGAATAGAAAATTCAGTTTCAAACGCTATCGTGGTATGTTGTTGTAAGACTGTGGCTGTTTTATGGGAAGAATGGGAAGAAAAGTAGAGCAGAATTCTACTAGAATGTTTAGCTAATGACTGCTATGATAAATAATTATTATTAAAATTCCTTAAACATCACCTTTTGCCATCATGTTTTCTTTTCCAGTGGAAATTCTTTCCTACTCAAAAAGAAATGTTTCTGTGAAAGTTTCAGCAAAATCAACAAAAGCAATTTCCAGTTATAGAAGAACAGGGAAAATGTTGGTTTTGAAGTCTCCTTTCATTTGATTAATTGCATTAGTGAAAAAGAAAAAAAAAAAAAAGGCAACTGAAAGATGGTAGTGTCTTCACTAGGGAGGTATGAAAGCTAGTTTCAGTTTGGGTGAGCTACAGTTGTTTTAAGACTTGCATAAATATGAATCACTTGTGATTTATATTTCATCCAAAGGAGATGAAACAGTAGGTAGGCTGCAGTATGCTATTCACATGTAGCTGAGGTACCTCTGCTTCATGCCTAGAAGTAAGGCATCAGCTGGTCTCACACAACCTGTTAGTATCTGTGGAAATAACATCACTGACTATAGTCAATATTTAATCACGACCCAGTAAGCAAAAAGTGGGCATTGCATAAAGCTGTGCCCTACAGGTAAGCCAAATGGACAAATGTGGGTGCTGATTGATCCCTTTACTGTAGTCTCATTTAGCACAGGAGCTTTCAAGTGATGAAATTTGAAGGCATGCAATTTTATTTTCGTGGCTGTGAAAGATACATTTCATAGGTTTGGATGTAACTTCTTAATAAATGTGAAATCCTGCTTTCTTTTGCACTCACATAAGCCTCAATATCAGTAAGCTTTAAACTGTGAGCTGCAAGTAGGGGCTCATGTTCCTAAAATAGTGCCAATGCTTATTGGAATACTCTAGCCACCTAAACAGCTTTTGTGGAGTCAGTATGTGCCCGCTGAGGAGTACAGCAAACGAAGAGGGTGTATGGTATTGACTGTAAACTGTTTCAACGTTCTGTTGGCTTTGCTGTAGGTAATAATGCAATGAGAGCAAATAACGGAAGCTAATAGCATGTGGAAAAAATAATGGGAACTCATTATGGATAAACGTAATTGCACATTTCAGGCTTTGCTTTTTGAAATCGGTCCTTCAAGTCAAACACTAAAATGCATTAATTAAATACCAGTTTCCCACAGAACTCAGTAACTTGTTAGCGGCCCTTAAAATATTAAAACCATTATCCAGGTTGTTCTCAGACCAGTATGGATCAGCATTTGGCAGTCTAGTCAAGCTGTGATTATTTCAATTAATTAAATTAGTGGACTGGCAGTGGGAAGCAGAATGTGCCCCATAGCTGCAGGCTGATCGCTGTGTTACTCACCAGGCCTGTAGCAACTAAGTTAAATTGTGCTGAGGAGCAGTGTCTCCTTAACTGCATGGTAACTGTTCAGGCATGGACATTATGGCCTTGTCCATGCCTATGCTTTTGTGGTCATTTGAAGTGTTCCTTGGCCCTAAGCAAGGGAAAACTTGTCTAGCAGAGCAGGAGTGTTTAGGTGAGAGGCACATTATTATATAAAACATACTCTGGTTTAGATAGCTGTTATCTAAATTGATGCCAAACAGGAGCTGAAAGTACAGATAACAATATTCACTAAATACTTAATCCAGAAAATATCCAATAAAAGTAAAACTCAAGCCATATTAGCAGGATTTTTTTTTTCTTTCAATGTATTTCATCAATGGGCTTACAAAACCAGAATCCTTATCTGTCTGCTGTCTGTCCAGTGTGTGGGCATATCATGGGCTCATCATTCTGAGATTTCAGGCACTTTTACAAAGGTTATATGTATTACATAGCTAAAGCTATTTTTGATGTTTAATTTAAGAGCATCTCTGGGAGTAGCTAAGTTCTTATGTGTCAATAGAAAGAGGGAACTGCCTCTATAAAGGGTATCTGACTTAGACGACTAAAATGAGTAGAGGCTCCTGATATGAGGATACCTGTTAAAACCTCACTGCTTGTCCAAATGATATCAAACTTGTCTACAACCTTTGTAGACCCCACTTCTCCCTATTATGTCACTTAGTTGTTCTCTTGCTTCTAGAGTTCTGGTGTATGAAAATCTCATATATATCTTGTGACAGATAATGCTTTACTTTGCCTTCAGCTTGTTTTCATACAATCTATTTCATACTGGTTTTGTTAATATTGCTGTACTTAAGACATATACTATCTCCCCAGGGCACTGGCTGTATCTACTTTCCAAGTAATATTGTGATATAATCCTACTGAATTGCAATTATATCCTCCAATCAAAATTCATGACACTGTACGGTTGTTGCCTTGTAAACTGCATTTTTCATTTTTCCTTATGAAGCTTTTGGCAAGGAAACTATCAGCCTGTAATCAGCTGGACTGCATGGGTTTACAGGTAGGGTGTGAAGGAGGAGAAAGCTTAGTCTGATGCGCTGAGAGGCCGTTGTAGGAAGTGCTTCCATGGCCCCTCTGTGCTCCTCCCTATCTAGACAATCCTCTTGATGGTAGGCATATAAATAGCTTAATAATTACTAAAAGATTTAATAAGGATGTAACTACCTTGTTCTACTCTCAGCTCACCAATGATGTCTTCAAATTTCTTCAAAGTCAGGTGAAGTCACCTTTTATAAAAGTGTAGTTTTGTCAGAAGCAGGTATCTCAGCTCCAAAAGATAGTTTCTTTAATTTTCCTGCCAGTTTCCTTTAGCCTTGCATGTTTTGCAGGCAGTCAGACTATGTACAGTTGAGTGTTCTCTCCTGGCCTTAAACTCTGATTTTAAAATGCTCCAAATTAAATTATCATTATCTTTTTTCATTAAGAGATAGAAATGTTGAGTTAAACTGAATAGTCCCCTGGCATTTCTAAGGCTCTATGTGCACATGCACTCATGAAGATTTACAAAGAGCCAAGGCAGCTACACAGAGATGGCAGATGCTTTATTAAGAGGTGAATTGTAGCACAGAAAGAGAACAGAAAGCTGGGCTGGGGCTTTCTTCAGCAATGCAGACTGGCTTGCATTGGTTCCCAAAGAGTTCTCCATGTAAAATTAATCTGCAAGAATATTAGCATATGAATATTACAGCTTATGAACCAATACTCTTGTTGAATAACTTTCCATAACTAATGCCAAAACACTGAATGATTTTCGATACTTCTATAAAAAAAACCGGCTTCTGAAATGTGATTTTATCAAATAGTTGGTATATTACTAGATCAATGAAGTCAGTTACATATTCCAAACATAATGGTATGTAAATTAAACTAAAAGTTAATTTTACATTTTCCCTGAGCAATGAAATGATGTCCTGATGGATATTTCATTTTCATTTTCTTAGTAGATTGTATTATATTTTCTTTCTCCTGTTATTTCCCGTAAACTGTATAATTTCATATTGCTGACAGCCTATATACTAAATACCACAGTGAACCAGGGAGAATTATATTATTCTGTATATACTGACAAATCTCTTTGGTTAATGTGCATTCAATAAAGTTAAAATAGTAAATGTTATTAAACTAAGGGAAAAGCACAATGAATGTTATTAATGTTCTTTGCCAATGTTATGCATGTGCCACATTTTTTTCTTTCCTTTGAAAATATAGGTTTATTGAAATAAGTAAAAAAAACCCCAAAACTAATCCATAAAAGTACAATAGCAATAAAGATATATGTTTCAGTACAGTCTCAAATGATAAGAGAGCCTATTTCTTTTTTGGGGTCAGTGGAGAGAGGGCATCAAATGCTGTTCTCTGTTTCCAATTAAACAGCAGCATTAAAGATAAAATAAAAGTTTAAGAATCAATATGTTTTCCTTCCTCAGCCAGATGCCCTCCCATGTTTTTGAAGTCATATACCCATAGGAAGAATTTAAAAAATGACCAGCTGCTTATTTTACCTCCATTTCACAGAACTGCAATATTGTCCTTCATAATGAGCTACATAACAAATCAATGTTGAAAAACCACTTTAGGGAGCCTTTAGCTAAAGATCTCTTAGTCCCCATTGCCTCACAGGAGTGTCAATCAGTACGGAAAGTGCCCATCGCCTTGTCAGTGAATGGTTTGTGTTTGAGAAGCCTCAGCTGGGTGCTTGGTTTTTTGCTTGTGCTGTAGTTGTGTTATCATGTCAATGCTGTCAACCTCGTTGATTGATCCTTCCAGCTCCATTTTCCATAAGGCTGGAGGAATCCAAAAACAGTGGTTGTCTGCCTTTGGAGGAGCATCATGAGGCTGTGCTTGTGATGCCCATAAGAGCTAATGAGCCAAATGGCATCTCTGTGGGCTTTGTTGAGAAAGAGTGTCAGCCGGGATGATTGCCTCCAGTACAGCAGTCTTTCTACCCTATCTGTTGCTCAGGGCTGCCTCTTCCCTTTCTCAGCTCTAAACCTGCCTTTCCCAACTCTTCCAGCTGTAGCCAATGACCCTGGGTTGTTTATAGCCATGGAGCTGGGCCGCGTTGTTGGTGTTCACTGCTATTACTCCAGCTTCAACTCCACCTCATGGCAGAAGCATTTGGTGCCAAGCCATTAGCTGCATGGCAGGCCCTGGTCTCAGGGCAGCCTTGGTGAGCATACAGCCTGATAGAGGAAGAGTGGCTGTCCCTTTGCTGGTGCTTCCTTTCTGGCAAAGGACATGCTGCTGTGCTGGAAAGGATTCTGGCTGTCTCCTGCCATGATGCAGTATGCATCTGTTCCTTCAAACCCCCTGCATTTCAGCCATGATTGGTTTTATCATTAGCACTGCCTCACGTTTTTACCCACTGAATCACTGCTACAGCAGCATAATATGTAATAATGTGTCTTTCTGAGTGCCAGGGCTTCTCGTTTAAAACTTAACTCAGTTTTAAATCCCTTTGGAAAGGGAAAGCCTTTAAAATACTTAATAAATTCTAATCTTAATCATATTCATCATTATTAAAATTTGAAATAGGTTGAAATACTTAAGGTAAGTGAAATGAAAAAACTAATAAAGGGCATGAAACACACTGGAGAAATGGAAGAATAATTGCTAAAGATTAGGAAATCTAAAATGGCCAAACATGAGAAAGCCTTCATTCCAATAAGCGTTTATTTTAAAGTTTTGCTATACTTTAATAATATAAAAGGAGATTTTGAAAATGAATTGTATGTTAAGTGCAGCAGAGTGGCAAGAAATATTTAAATCTATCAAAACTTAAACTAGTCCTGTCTGTGGGCTTCATGCATGATTTAAGCCTTGCCAGTTCTTGAAAGAGTTGATTCATTTGTCATCAAGGAGACAACACTACTGTTGTTGTTATTAATAATATTTGTTATCATAGTGATAATAGTAGTTTTCATAATTAGTGCCTAGGACTAATAAAATACTATGGCTGAAGATGCTAGCTTGCTTAGTCCTGTAGAGGCATAACAAGATTTTTCATTTCCAATGAATGTGTAATCTAAACATGAAAGGAAGGATCTCTTAAAATATTTTGGTTTTAATTAATATTTCTAAAGATGCAATTGAAATGTCAGGCTTCTATTGTATCTTTTTTCTTTTTTTCTTTTTTTCTTTTTTAATTCTAATGAATGAAATATGCCTTTCTTGACTATTGGAATGTATTTGAGAAACATTTTTTGAGAGCTGTAGAGACCTTTAAGTCAGGTAGGGAAATATCATTCCCCAGGAAGTTTAGGGAAATTGGCTTTTTGAGGGGGGAACTGCACTAGGGGTGTTTGGATGATGCCCTTCAAAATGTATTCTGTGAGAGAAATTGGAATTAAATATTAAAAAAAAATGAATCTATTAATTTTATTTTTCTTTTAGGAATTACCTACCTTGACCATGCTGGTTCAACACTTTTCCCAGAGAGTTTACTTAAAGCTTTTACTGACGACCTCAGAAATAATATTTATGGTAAGTGCAAAACAGAGTTCCCATCATTCTTCTCAAGTTCTCATCTAAATAGATAAAACTGTGCCTCTTGAATTGTTGGAAGAATACTTCTGTGGGTATTTTAATGCTGCTACAGAGCTCTTGGAAGACCAGTGGTTCTATACAGGAGTCATAGTTCCTTTACATCACCCCTGGCTTTGTTCTTTGGTGGACACATCTGTATTGGTGAATAAGAAAAATCAAACGGAGCATGGTTGCTGCCCAGGGGTTAGGGCACCCTGCTGGGGATAAACAAATACAATGTAGCTCTGAGAACTGTTTGTTCAGTCTTTTTTTTTTTTTCCTCACACAAAATGTAACAAAACCGATTTCTTATGAAAGGACCAGAATCTGGAACCACCTCCTTCTCAATGAGAGTCATCACAGGGAGCTTATACTGTGGCTTAGTACAGAAGGAAGCTTAGCTAAAAGATGCCAAGTGAATTGAGGCAGAGAATAGGTGCTATACCTCTCCCAGATTATTAGACTGATGTGCGTAATCACGAAAAGGATGTGTATTGCCAAAGCAATCTTGCACTTAAAAAAGTGAGTAAAAATATCTGCAGAATTGTGTAGTATCTAGGTGTAGGTTAAGCTATTGCTCCTGTGAATGTGGGCACTTCAGCACCATCTATAAGTACTTTGTCCCCAGATCCTCTACTTAAACCTTTCATCTCTTTCTAACATTATTATCTAGCTTCTGCAAAGAAAGGTTGGACCAGATGATCCTTGTGGTCCCTTCCAACCTGGTATTCTGAGTCTATAAGCTAAGAACCACACACTGAATATACTTTCATACAAACGCAGCAGCATCCATTGTTTAGGAAATATTGTGTGAAACAATTTACATTAGAGTGATACATGCTGAACCAGAAAGAAAATAAACACACTTCAATATTATCTACATATTCTGTTAGTAATCCCACTGAAGAAATCAAGATTTCTTACTGTCTTACATCTATGGGCTATATGTCCTTTTTGTTAGTTTTGTGTCTTTCTTGTGTCCCTGATACCCAGATCGAAGTGATTCTTCACTTAGAAACTAGATACAACTGTTTTAAAAGAAAATTGTTCACTGAAGCACTGGCACACTTGAGATTATCACCTGGACATGCCACTTGACAGTTCTGGGTAGTTTTAATTTTCAATGTGCCATTGTACTTGTCATTTCCCTCTCTTTTTTGTTCCCTGAATGCTGGGAAGGCCAGGATCCGGAGTGTGGATCTGGGAAATAGATGTCATTCTTGATACGGATAGGGTTTTTTTCTGTTACAAGATACATTGATTCGATTACATTCAAAATCTTTTATTCAAGTGCATGTCAGTGCTATTAAAATTAATGTCCTGTCACTACAGTCATTGCAAAGTGAAATGTACGTACTCTGGTTCTAGTTATTTCAAACAACAGTGGGCTCAACCCTAATGATAACTGCAATCTGTGGCAGAAAAATAAATTAATTTGTGAATCAACTGAGTTCTTATAAAAAGAAATAGTAGTGCTGCCAGTTTGCAGCAGATTTGCATAGTACCTATAATGTTGTGGGAGAACAAACTGTATCATTTCTAATACTGCATTAATCTAAAATGATAATATGAGTTCTAGTATGGCCAAATCTCTTTTCTTTTTTTTTTTTTTCTTCAGTTATATCTCTGATATGCTGAGGATTGTAAAGAGTTAATTTAAAAGGCACAGATGTGAGTGAGGGGGGAGTTTGACTTCCAGCTCTTTTTTGTTATTCTTGATGCTAATCCACAGACTTGAAGAACTGCAGTTTAGCTGTTGCAAGTGCAAATGAGGGAAAGTAATGTAAGTAAGAGAGATTCTCACTTCTAAATTGAGAATATTTGAATTGGAAATTACAGAAATGCAACATCAGACATGAAAAGTCTAAGTATTAGTTTTGGGTTTGAGCTCTAAATTTATTCTTTTCAACACCTTCACTCAATAACTTTCAGCAGGGTGATTTTGAAATTTTCAAGAGAGTAGCTAATATTGTAGCTTACTGATGAAACTGTATTAATATAGGGTTTTTTTTTTTTTTCTTGTTCTCTTTCCAAACTGTTTAGGCATGTTCTTTGAGCATTTACTAATAGGAAAGTGTGCTGTGCCTGTGTTGATATTGCTGCAATCTTTTCTGCTCAAGAAGATAAATTCATGCTGTTCCTATGTGCCGTCTTAATTATTAATACATGCTTGTGCTGAGCTGTTCTAAAGTGGCTCCTAATTTTGCAATAAAACTTATGTTTTCATGAGCTATTTAAATTTCAGACTCTAAAACCACCGGGGTTAGTCCTGGTGTCCAAGCATAAATGTCTATTATCTCCAGATGCTGTTTCTTCTAAATTGCTTCTTAGCTAGTGTGCAAATATATTTATGAATGTGCATTCTGTCTATGTTTTTTCCTTGTATGTTTGTGCATATGCAGTTGTGTTGTTTTGTTGGTTTTTTTTTTTTTTTTTTTAAGAGAGCTACCTAAGTGTTAGTAGCTGAAGTTTCAAGGTCTGTCATAATTGCTTTCTTCTGTTATACGTCCCTTCCTTTGGCTAACCACTCAAAGCAGCTTCAGGGCATTGCTGTGAAGTATATGTTAAATCTTTGTCATCTTTTCAGGCTGGCTTGCTGTAATACTTTCATGAAAGAAAACATTAGTAGCAAAATGTGATTAATGATTAACTTCTATATCTCTGTTGTCTCCTAGGCAACCCTCATAGTCAGAATATCAGCAGCAAGCTGACGTATGACACAATTGAGCATGTCCGATACAGGTAGAATAATCTTTCTTTCAGATGTTGCACGATGTACTTCATAGTTTTCTTTTTGATTAGCCTGTGCTGTTTTGATGACTTTAATGAGATGTCATTTTCTGAGTGTCATCTATCACATCCAGAGAAAACACCTCACGTATAAAGCACAAGGTACTTGTACAATCAAGTGTTGGACAGTCAGTACTTTTTCTCCCAGATGCCCCAATTCTCAAACTCATGGAGTTAAATTAGTGCTGTAATGTAAGTCTACAGTTTTAATTAAGATATAGAAGTTGCAATCTCAAAAGTGATTATTAGTAAGATGGTATGGTAAGATAGTAAGGTGGAACTAAATACAAGGACATAGTTAAAATTCAGATGAAATTAAATAGGTTATAATGGCTTGTGAGAATTTATAAAAAGCTTATGGGAATGTGTACATTGTTTAATAGCAGGTACTTCTGTTAGACTAAAAAAATACCTTTTAATGTAATTTTAGTGTAATTTTTAAGAGCAAAAAGTAAAAGAAAAGTTAAAATTGAGTGTTGGGGTTTCTGTGTTTGGCAAGGGGGTGAACTGAATCTCTAAATAAAGTATTCCGCTGAGAGTTTGGGGTAGAGTATGCTGAAAATATACTTCTTGCCATTAGACACCATGAAGAAATATACAGCTTAGGTACTTTGTTATTGGTTTTAGGGGGTTGTTTTAACTAACTTGCCATTTTATAAAATATGTCTTTATTGAAGGACATGTATATTTTAGTTTGTTTGCCTGCTTTTAATGTCACTCTTTGTGCAAGAAAAGAAGTGTTGTGGATTCCTCTTTGTTTTATCATCTTTCTTGAAAGCAATGATTTCTCCAAAACACATTACAGAATTCAGATCAGTTGTGAAGGAGCTATAGCACTGTAATGTTCATCATTGTAATGAAGAAAATCTGTTGTACACCTTTCTGCTTCTTTTTTCTGACTACATTTTTATGAGAGTGTGAAAAAACCCCAGTATTTCTAGCTGGAAGATGCTGCTGGCTATGAACCTGTTTCCAACTTCCCACCCCCCATCCCCCTGCAATTTTCAGGAGAACTATTTATTTTTACTTCTTCTGCAACCCTCTCAATATGCTTTGCAGGCTGACAACCTATTAAGTAGGTCCAAATGAAATGGGACTATCTATAAGCAGTAACTGTTTCCAAAAGCAGACACTTATAGCCAGGTACAGCAATCCCTGCAGCCCTGCATAGTCTCCTGAGCCTACCTGTGTGCTTGCATGCAACATTAGCATTCTGGTTTCTATTTACTCTCAGTGATATTTCAGTGTTGCCATTTCATCGTTCTTCCTATGAAGGCACAGTAGAAAGTGTAGCTGTTTCTAGAATAATTACTACTGTACTCTGTGTTCTTCATTTTTAAGGAGTAAGGAAATACACTTTCACCATGTAACTTAGATTACTCTAAAAGGGCTGAGATCTTCAGCTTGTTTTATTTTGGATCCTGCTCTAGAAAAGATTAAGACTTTTATAAGAGAAGGATGTAAGATGATAAGAATCAAACCAGAGGGTTTTTTTTGTTTGCTTGTTTGTTTGTTTGTTTTTTCTTTTTAGGGAGAAAAGCCCCCTGCATCCAAATGAACATAAAAGAATTTGTCATCTGTCCCTATAGAAATTCAGTCATTATTCCTCAATAAAAATTTTAAACGCATAGTCATCAAAAAGATATAGTCATAAAAATTCAGGAAAAAAAATCCCCCAAACCAGTCAGTAAGTCAGCTACCTAAAAGGCAATGAAAGTATATTAAAAATCTATATTTCCATGCTGTTGCAGCTAATCAAAATAAGCAATATGGCAAGAGAGGCAGACAGACATATCTGTCTTGCATCACAGTGCGTAGACTGGATTTCCTTAGTGAAAGAATAATTCAGTGACTAGTTTCAGAAATCTTAAAACAAATAGCTTGAACATAAATCTGGTTTTGGCGCACGGCTGCAGCCAGAAATATGGCTTTTTCCAGTGTTTGACTCCAACATAACACATTTTTTTTTAAATAAAAATTAATTTGATTTTCTGATGATATGACGCGAGCAACTAATTAAAAATAAACACAAAGCTTAATTTCTGATTTATATTAGTCAATATCAGTGATAGCAGCATCAGAATAGACCTTCCTAGTCTGGCAATGTACACTGTTCCACAGTACAAGGCTGTATGATTGGTTTTGCCTTAATATTTGCTTGGTAGAGAGAATTGACTCTTAGAACAAGGATTTGCAAGAAAATAAAAAAAATAACTAAATATTTGAGTCAGTGGATGTTTTCTATCACTTATGAAATTACAATAATCAAAGCATCTTACCTCTTGACCAGCTGAAGTACCATAAGAGTAAAATAATTATTTTACTCTTAAAAACATTGCTTCTTTTTACTTGAAATGAATTGCAGAGACATTTCTAACATTGTGTGTATCTCTGCTTAAGCATGAGTGATTCTGAGAAAAGGAAGCAAGAACTGTAGTAAACCTTACTGAAAAGTATTAAATGTATGCACCAAAAGTTTATAGATCCTTTTTATGACTTTGCTTACAGATGTATGGAAATGCCATTGCTCCACTTCCATAGAGCTGAAGAACATAAGTGCAGTATCTCCTTATGATGCTGCAGATAATGCAACACAAGAAGTCATTACACTGAGTATTAAATAACCCTTTCTCCTTATGGAAACATTTTAAAATGCTAGCTTTCTGGATATTTTAAAACTTTGTCCTTGTAGATCTTGCAATATCAAATTGTGTAGCAGTGTCTTCTAACCAGAGCCAGACTGAAGTTTTAGTTGTTTTATGTTTGTGGTGTGTTTAAGATAAACAAGAGGACATTTTTCATTTAAACACAGTTTTGTTGAATTTAATAGAGTTTTAATATCAATCCTCAAACTTTTAGGTACTGTGATATGCTAAACTTAAGCATATTTTGGGAATTCAAATATACATTGAAAAAGAACCCACAAAATTTCAGTTTAGATTTCACTACCAGTCATCTAGACTGTGGTGATATGTATCATAGAATATTATAGAATTTTCTCACTGAGGCTAAAAGGATTTGTCATTGACCTAAATGGGATCAAGTTTAAATATGGAATCAAAACATATATTTCTATAAAGGCCTCTCAAAATATGCCATCTAAGTGAACTGTAAGAGGAGAATAATCTCTGTAGCCTTTGCATACAAATGAAAAAAGGTGCAGCAGGCATATACAAAATGAATGTAAATGGTTTAGTATTTTTAAAAGTATTTGCTTCTATGGTAAAACACATAGGTGATACTGGATTCTGCTAAGGAAGTAGTCTTATAAATGCTGTTTGCAATTTCATTTACTTTGTATTTGTAGAGAATATTTCATGATAGCAGGGTAAAGCTTTGCATTCCCTCTTTAAGCATCCTACATTGCTATGAAATATGTTTCCATTCCAAGTCTATTTTTTATTATTATTATTATAACATGCTCTGAAATGGTGCTATGCACAAGATAAGATTTTATTTTCTTTTATTCCCAGGTTTAAGCTGGTTTTGTGTCTGAAAATAGTAACATTAGAACTGATACATACATGAAAATTGGTTGACCTTTCCTACACAGGAAGAAATAGTAGATACAGTATCTGCTTAGTATTGATTTGTCCTTTGCAAAGGTCATCAGTGGGAGACCATGCAGATGAGTGACATCTGAGTGCTGCATCCTGTCCTCCTTAATGGTACCTATCAACTCGAAAACCTTGTTTCAAAACTGGGATGGCTCAGACCTTTTGCATTCTTGTTTTACAATACTATTTACAAATGATGTTTTTCCTCATCCTACTGCTCAGCAGGGCAAGTCTGAAATACCACAGTCAGTGAAGTCTAGCAAAAGGAGTCAGTGCTCACCAGAGTGGTGATTTCTTCTGTACATGGCACATGGGAGAAGCATTAGAGGATAATTATGAATAATGGATAGTCTTTTTTTTTGAAGAGTTTGATGATAGGCAAGAGGGATGATCCTTTTCCTCATGGTTCATGAAATGATTTTAGGTAGGTGGGCAATGGAACAATCCCAGTGTGCCACAGTGAGCTGGCTGATATCCCAGCTCCGTGCTCTGTTATGCCCTGCACAGAAACAGCGCAATGGCTTTGGTGCAGATGCTTCTTGTTTTCTCCTTGGCCACACCTATCCTGTTCTGCAACTGTGGGAAGCTTTTTTTTTTTTTTGTCTCCTTCTTAGCAGTAAAAGGAAAAAATCTAGGCAGGTGAACAGTAAACTTAAAATGAAGACGAATGTCTCCATTTTATAGACAGTTGTTTTGAGGGGTCAATTCATTAATTTAGGTGGATTTACTCTTTGCAATCCTATGCAAGGTAGTAAAAAGCTTCTGTACAGGGTTACAGGTACTGTTATTTTTTAATTAATTAGGAGGCTGGTTTAAGGACCAACAAAATCAGTCTGTTTTATTCTGGAACTTCGCTCCTGGACTTTTGTCTCTGTTTTATTAAACTCATTAACATGATAAACTAAAGCTTTAGAAATGAATTTGTTAATATTGTTACTCTTCCAGTAGTCAGCTTTATACCTTCACAGTTTGTATGAAGAGACTGCAGTAAATAAAAGTTGTGTATCATGGTCATGCTCTTTGAGTAACCTCTGTTGCAAAGAAAGCCAAATCCGGAATACTCCATTTAATGAGAGAAATAAATATTTCAGTAAAATAAATTAAAACCTGGAGGTCAGGATTGCTACTTTATAATCACAAAGGATGAAATGCTTCTGGGCAATTCTAATTTGTATGGGTGGTTAGAGGGTGTTTTGCAAAGAGTTCTGAAAACAGTGAATACGACATTTAATTATTTTCCTTCTCAACTCAGGAGAAATACCTCAGGAATCTGCTTTTATAATGTGGCTGTGACAAAGCAGCAATGGCAAATAAGTGTAAAAGCAATGTTGCTGTGCCATTGCTCTCTAAATAGCATTCAGTGTAGGGAGAGTGGTGCAGGCTTACTTGGATTTAGGCCACCGTCTTAGCTCATATTTTTAAAGTGCACATAGCATTGCTGCCTCCTCAGCTGCTCTTTTGGCAAAGACCTGATGCCCTCTATGTCTGCGGAGAAGCCTGGGAGAGGGAACCTAAGGTGATGAATGAGCTATTTCAATTGGAGCAAAATACACTGATAAAAGTGGTGACATTTCCCCAATGCAAATTCCGGTTTTCCCTTCTCTTTACATCTTTGTCTCTTTTAGGGTTTATATGGAGGCTTTTTTTTGCCTCAAAAGGCTGTACAATACTTGTAGAAGAAATGCAGTGTTTCTCCTTCCTCTGGATTTGCAGTTACTTCCTAAGAAACAGTATAGTGAGACATCGGTCTGTGACTTTTCTGGGAACACTTGCTGTCCAAGCTGTTTAGTGAGGACACATAGTCCTGTTTAGCTCCTTGGAGCACTAGCCAAGTCCAGGGGAATCTGACAACTTCATTACTGGCCTAGATGATTATTTACATTCTAAATTAGATGGAATATTTAGCACAAAAATAATTTCTGCCATCCCCTGTGTGCACCTGTTTGTGCTTGACAAATTTGTTTTGACTGAGGTGAGTAGCTCGAGAGAGGACGCCTTCAACACCTGAGCGGATGGAAGCTCAGCACCTAGGAGCCTCAACTCAGAATGGCAAGAGCTGACAAGGGAGCCTCTAATCCTCGACAGGACTTGCCCAGGAGCCGGCAGCTCACCTGACACAGGCATCTGACTCACAGGGGGAGGCGCCAGGAGGAGTGGCACCAGCCCTGAGTGGTTAAAAACCTGCCGCAGGGAGTGCAAGCAACCAGGAGCGTGGTGAACCGGGAGGGTTAAGGCAGTTTGGTTGGGCAGGCGAGCGAGATAGTTAGCACTCGCCTTATGACCAGAGGGTGGGCATTCTGCTCTGGCTGCCCTGGCAGTGGCCGGTGTAGGCGCTCAGACAGAGCCGGTGGCAGGGGAGGCTGCAGCGCAGAGCTCTGGGTGTAGTGAGCGCCTGCACTGCTCTCCTGAGAGGAGGGTGCACAATGGGCAGGGCTGCACTCTGTGCTCCCTGGTGGAGGTCCTCCTGCAGCAGGGGCTGAGCTGCGGGACGCTGTTACTGGGCTGGAAGGTGTCAGGGAAGCTGAGGGGAAGCAGCACTGCTTGCTGCAGGACCAGACTGTGCAGGGGCCTCAAGCGTCCACTGTAGCTCATGGAGGGAAGAAGAAGGCTGCTAACCCACGAAGCTGGGAAACAGTAACAGAAAAAAACAACAAAAAAAGGAGGAAGAGGACAATTAAAAGCAAGGGGCTTCCTCCTAAATCTGTTGTTCTCACCCAGAACCGCTTTGCTGTCCTGCAGGGGGCTGATGAGGAACCGCACTCCCGCCAGGAACAACCGGCTGATGCACTGGTAAAGAAGATCACTGCTGGTGCTGCCAGGAAAAAGCAGCGGGCTGTAGTGGTAGGGGACTCTACTCTGAAAGGAACAGAAACACCCATCTGTTGGCCTGACCCAGTCTCAAGGGATAATAAACAGTTCAGAGCAATGTAGAGTTATTCCAGCTGCTCCAGCCAATGAGCTTGCTTCATTTGGAGCTCAGCTCAGATACCTCTATACAAAAGCGTGAAGCATGGGGAACAAGCCAGAGGAATTTGAGATGACTGCACGTCTATGGGGGTATGATATAATAGGCATCACAGAAACATGGTGGGATGGCTCCTGTGACTGGAGTGTTGGAAGAGAAAGTTACAGGCCCTTTAGAAAAGACAGGCGCGGCAGGCGGGGAGAGGGAGTTACTACTGATGTTAGGGATAGACTGGAGAGCATGCAAGTCTGTCTGGGGACAGGTGAGCAGTTGACTAGAGAGTTTGTGGGTGCAGGGAGAACAGCAATGGGAGACGTTATTGTGGGGATCTGTTACAGACCGCCTGGTCAAGAGGACTCGGTGGATGAAGCACTCTGTAGACAGATAGGAACAGCTTCATGCTCGCAGGCCCTTGTTCTCATGGGGAACTTCAACCACCCTGATATCTGTTGGAGGGACGGTACAGCCCGGCACAGGCAGTACAGGAGGTTCCTTAATTGTGAGGAAGACAACTTCCTTCTGCAAGTAATAGAGGAGCTGACAAGGAGAGGTACCATGCTTGACCTTGTCCTCAATAACAGGGAAGGACTGGTTGGAAATATGACTCTCCAGGGCAGCCTTGGTTGCAGCGATGAAGAGATGGTCGAATTTGAGATCCTCAGGACAGTGAGAAGAGTGTGCAGCAAGCTCACTGCCCTGGACTTCAAGAGAGCAGACTTTGGCCTCTTCAGGAACCTGCTCAGTAAAATTCCATGGGATACAGCCCTAGAGGGCAGGGGGCCCAAGACTGATGGTTAATATTCAAGGATCACCTACTACAAGCTCAGGAGCTGATACATCCCAATCAGAAGGAAGTGCAGCAGGAGTGCCAGGAGGAGACCTCCTTAGGATGGATAAGGTGCTGCTGAGGAAAATTTGAAAGAAAAAAGAGGCTTATAAAAGGTGGAAGCAAGGACAGGCAGCCTGGGAAGCATACAGGGATATTGTCTGGGAAGCTAGGGACCAGGTTAGGAAAACTAAGGCCCACTTAGAATTCAACTTGGCTAGGGATGTGAAAGATAACAGGAAGGGATTCTATAGGTACATTGCAAATAAAAGACAGACTAGGGACAATGTAGGCCCTCTTCAGAAGCTATCAGGAGAACTAGCTACCCTGGATTTGGAGAAGGCTGAGGTTCTTAATGACGTCTTTGCCTCAGTCTTCACTAGCAAACACTCTGACTACACCACCCAAGTCTTGGAAGGCAGACGCAGGGACAGTGAGAATGAAGACCCTGGGCCCACTGTAGGAGAGGATCTGGTTTGAGACCATCTGAGGAACCTGAACATACACAAGTCCATGGGACCCGGTGAAATCCATGCACGGGTCCTGAAGGAGCTGGCAAATGAAGTTGCTAAGCCACTGTCCATCATATTTGAAAAATCATGGCAGTCAGATGAAGTTCCCAATGAGTGGAAAAAGGGAAATACAACCCCCATTTTCAAGGAGGGGAAAATGGATGATCCAGGGAACTACAGAGCAGTCAGCCTCAGGTCTGTGCCTGGAAAACTCTTGGAGCAGATTCTTCTGGAAGGCATGTTAATGCACATGAAAAACAACAAGGTGGTTGGTGACAGCCAGCATGGCTTCACTGAGGGGAAATCCTGCCAGACCAATCTGGTGGCCATCCAGAGAAACTTTGACATGCTTGTGAGGTGGGCTGATGCCAACGTGATGAAGTTTAACCATGCCAAGTGCAAGGTCTGAGTCGGAGCAATCCCAGGAACAGCTACAGGTTGGGCAGAGATGAGATTCAAAGGAGCCCTGCAGGGACGGACTTTGGGGGTGTTAGTCGATGAGAAAATGAACATGAGCCGGCTTCAGTGTGTGCTCCCAGCCCAGAAAGCCAACTGTATCCTGGACTGCATCAAAAGGAGCATGACCAGCAGGTCAAGGGAGGTGATCCTGCCCCTCTACTCTGCTCTCATGAGACCTCACTTGGAGTATTGTGTACAGTTCTGGTGTCCTCAACATAAAAAGGACATGGAACTGTTGGAACAAGTGCAGAGGAGGGCCACGAGGATGATCAGGGGACTGGAGAACCTCCTGTATGTAGATGATAGGATGAGAGAGTTGGGGCTGTTCAGGCCTGGAGAAGAGAAGGCTGCGTGGAGACCTCATAACAGCCTTCCAGTATCTGAGGGGGGCTGTAGGGATGCTGAGAGGGACTCTTCATGGGGGACTGTAGTGATAGGACAAGGGGTAATGGGTTCAGACATAAATAGGGGAAGTTTAGATTGGATATAAGGAAGAAATTCTTTACTGTAAGGGTGGTGAGGCATGGAATGGGTTTCCCAGGGAAGTTGTGAATGCTCCATCTCTGGTGGTGTTCAAGGCCGGGTTGGCCATAGCCTCGGGTGGCATGGTTTAGTGGGAGGTGTCCTTGCCCATTTCAGGCAGGGGGTTTGGAACTAGAGGTTCTTAAGGTCCTTTCCAACCCTAACTATTCTATGATTCTATGACTACAGTGCACTTCTGTTTCTCAGCATAGTTATATAGTGTTGAAGTGGTGTTTCACTTGTTCAAGTCAAGAAATTTTGAATTCCGTTTTGAGTTATGCATGTTGTACAAAATTCTGTTGATTTTTTTTATTGTGTCTATTTTTTTTGAAGACTTCAGACACCTTTTGTTTTGCTCCACCATCTGAAACTTAATAGCCCTCTACCGAGAATTGCACGACAGACGAAAATTTGACCTAAGACTATTTCATTTTATGTTATATTTACCATCATAACCCTGGGAAGGACTAATTCATCCATGTTTTTAGAAGCACAAAGATAATTTATTACTGCACCTTTTAAAGAAGTCTCTAAGAATCTTTCTGTGAAGTGAGCAAGTCTAGTATTGAGCTCTATTTCGAATCTTACTCATTTCACTTATAAGGCAGTCTGAATATCTATTGTTATAATTAAACTGTTGAAGAGACATTACAGCATTTCAAAGTGTGGCATCTGTGTCTCAACGAATCTGAAATTTCTAGTGTCACTTCTTCTAAAAGGCAGATCTTTTTGCACAAATCCTTATACTTGCTATCTGCACTCCACCTTGCTGCAGTTTTAACCAGCAAACTTGAGTCCCTTAAAGGATCATCATTTGCATTATGAGTCTTTTCCCTGTTCAAAAGCATGTAAATTCTGACTACTTACTGTTCTGTTTCCTAAGCTCTTTGGTACTGTTTTTGTTACACTTCATGATCCTGTCTTGATTTTTAGCACTTTAAACAGTGGTATCCACTGAAACGGTTTTAGTATAAAGTCCACCTAAGTGAATAGCTATTAGTGTTGATTGTACTTTTTATCATTATGAACAGGGGCTAGCTAGTTCATGGCATACTATTTACATCTTGAAAAAAACATGTATTTCTAAACTACTGGTTAACTTCTAACCTGAATTTAGTTATGTGTTCAGGAACTTCAGTTATTTCTCCAGAAGCAGATGAGATCTGCAAATAGTAGTAACCTTGGGAGAAGATGACTCTGCAGTGTTTGAGTGATTTCATTACATTTTTTTTTTCTTTTAGTTGTGATGTTGCCTGAGAATTATCTCTGTCCCTATTACATCAAGTATAGCTGTGGCTGCCTTCTCATCTCTGATAATGCCATTGGCTTTTATGTGTTGTTGTAGGCTATGTGTAGCTCATCCAAGTCTTCTAGCAGACAGAGAAAACACATTTACTTTTCCAAACAATGGCACACACCTTCAGGTCTCTCTCTAATGAGCAGGTTATTTGTGGTATCCATGCTAGATGTTGTAGTCCTAATGCTGGTGGATTTTTTTCTTTTTTGCTGCCCTCTGCAATCTTTTGTCTTGATGCAAGTCTCAGTTAATATCCCACATATGTTAGTGGCTGTTACTTTTTTGTCTCCCCTCAGCACTGAGAATCCAGTTGGCCACAGGCCGATGCCAGCTAGCTGTGTTCGTTAAGTATGTAGCGGCTTGTAACCTAGGTCATTGCTGCTGTGGTGAAAATTTGAACCTTTCTGTGGCAAAAAGCAAGGCAGCTGCCCAGGTAATATTTTAACCAAAGGGACTGGAGCCAGGGGGAGTACTGCACCAGCAGTGCTGCACTAGAAGAAACTGGCAAGAGGGAGTGCAGAAGGATGGGCGGTGACTGGCAAAGGGTAATGATGTGGCGCAAACCAGCCAACTTAGCCTGAGCGGGGATGAAATGAAAATGTGAAGTCCCAGTAAGGATTTTAGGGGGTTTCAGGAGAGCCAGGTCATAAACATATCTGGGCTAGTATGGTTCAAGAATATGGGAATGCGCTGAGATTGAGTCTCATTTCCCGCTAATGCAGGGTACTTTTCATCTACTATTGATGATCTTTTCCCACTGGGTGGGCTAGAAAACTCCCTTTTCTACTGGCTCCTGTGAAGTCAGTGTTCTTTTGTTTCTGCACCAGAAATTTTTGTTGCTTATAGCCTTTTGCGGTCTTTTCTACCATTAACACCTTCTGATGCATTTGTGTAAAGGAGGCCTGTCCCATTCTCCCCCTTTTTGTAGACTGAGCAAGATAAGCTCCTCTAGATTCTACTTCCAAGGTGTACTCTTATCCCCTACCCCAACCTCATTGACCCTGTTTCTGGACTTGTTCTGGATTGCCTTCATCTTTCAAAAATGTGTAGCCAAAATAGAATAGGGTTGTTGAAGTAAGTCCTACAGCATGGCAATCAGGGCTATAATAACTAAGACAGAATAAAAAAATTGAATGTGGTGTGGCCTGATCAAGTGTTCTGGGTTCTAGGAGAAGACAAAAAGTATTGTCAATATAAGGAATGGCACAGGCATTTCAAATGAACAGAGGAAACCAACAGACACAATGGATTTCCAGGATGAAAGAAACTACCTCTTTGTGGGGATTTTCTAAAATGTAATAAATTTGTTGGAAGATGGTTTTTTGTGTTCTTTTTTGTTCTGAATTTTCATGCTAGGCTGAGAGTGATAATGTGATCCATCAACTGGTTGATACTGATATGAATGGAGCAAAAATGAAAGACCATAAGATTTTGTACAGGGAAGTGTTATGTAGGAAACTACATTGACTTGAAGGAGAACAAGTTATTGGAATATCTTGATCACTTTGGACATCTAGTTCTTTGAAGCTAAACGCACTAGTTTTCTTTGGTAGATGAAAAATATGCAACAAATAAGTGCCTAAAACTCAGAAAGACCTTTGTAGTATATGTTGACAATATTAATGAGTTCCTTCTAAGTTAATTTATTCTTCTTTTGTTTCTCTGCTTATTTCATTCAAATTTCTCACCTGTTTTAAACTTTATTTCTAACAAGAATGTTGTAGGCAAAGATGTTGTCCTTGAAATTAAAGGGTGCCTAAGAAGCAGCATAAGTCGTGGTAATATGCAGGAATATGAAAGACAAATGACGCAACACTTTGAACAGAACTATCTCCTTTATATTAAGGTTAAAAACATCTAGTAAATCCAGGTTTAATTTGCTAGATTTTATTAGTATATTTACTGTGTGTCAAGGCAGAAGAAAATTGCATCATTCGTATTATTGAGTGCCAGTTCAATAACAGTGTTGCTAATATTTTAGAATTTATTGCAGTCTTCTGGATGGTGAGACTGTTTAGAGGAGTAAGATGTGTATACTTTGGATTTTATGAAGACTCTGTAAGCTGTAGTGAATCCAGTGTTCACAGTCAATAGCGTTCAAAATAGTTTTTCAACACACAGGCTTTTCTCAGCCATACACCTACCACTCATTTTAATTTGTCTTTCTTTACCTTTTTTAAAGGTGTTTAGTATTTCACTAGGTTTTTTTCACAATACTGGTTACATGGTAAGGAGTTTTTAAAGATAGGAATAATTTCTTGGAAAATCTGTCTATGTTCACAGACCAGATTTTTCTGACTTGTGAGTAGACTATGTATGAAAAGAGTGTTGTCTTAGAGGAAGCAAAAGAAACCAAACCACCAAAAGATGAAAGATAATGAACAATACTAAAACTGACCTCTGGAATATAATGCTGAGGCTTTTGTGCTAGCAAGGGAAGCACTGTGCTTTATTGGTGCAAAGCATAATCCTTGTTAATTTTGCCCTGCTAAGAAGAATTTCACTGACAAGTTGGTTTCAAAATCCAGCTGGAAAATCCTGTGTGATGTCTACTCAGCTATCTCTAGGAAGCTGGCTCTCTGGTGAGCCTTCTTTGAAACTTCTAGTTCACTTGCTGTCCATTCAAGTTCCTTGCAACAGGAGAATGAGATCTGCCCAACAATAAGAGCTTGTTTGAAGATCCTTACAATCTTGCTGTAAATCCATAAAAGCTGAAGGATTTTTTTGTTTCACACAGATTTGTCTTGTGGAAAGTGAAAACTAGAATCCAAAACATTCTGTTAGGCAACAGCTGCTCTGCTAACCTTTCAGGGCTGGAAACCCTTTAGTCCCACACTGATACACAGCATAGCCTGTAGTCCCCTTGTACAAGCTTATTGGAAAGTACCTATCGGGTCTTCCAGGGACATGAACAGTGGGCCACATATATTTAACTTTAATTATGCAAAAATGCTGAATGTGAATTCTGTTAATGTCATGCACATAGTATAATGTGGTTTTCTGTGTAAGCATACTTGAGAAATGTTTCCTCCCCTGCAAAAGGTATTTAGGAATGATTCTTTAGGAATTTAGGTATTTAGGAATGATCACTTTATTTTTACCTGAAATCATGTAACAACACATTTCCAGTAACTGTATTACAGTTTGCCTTTTTAGCTCTTGGAGCATTACCATGCTTTCAAACTTGAGTGAGAAACTACAGACCTCTGAAGTGTGGCTGAGGCAGTGTCTGAAGGCAATGACTGAGCCTGGGTCACAACAGACCTCCCAGATCTTTTTAGTCATGTTTCTCCTATGTGAATAGTGTGGTACAAGTGAATAATTTCTGCATGATTGCCCATGACTGCAGCATAAACTTTGCTTATGTTTCTTTGTGATGAGTTGAATATGTTGCCATAGTAGATTGAAAGGAATTTGTAAATTTGTCAGCAACAGGTTACCTTATCTAAGGAAGAAGCCTGTACAACCTAATAGGTCAGGTAACCAAACTTGCCTGAGCCAAAACAGGTAGGAGCAGTGCCTCTTCTCCCTCCTACTTGGCAGACATAGCTGTTCAGAGGAATGAGGGAGGCCTCCCCAACCTAGCTTTCCAGTAGCTCTTTCCAGCTGTCTTGATAGTTATCTCAGTAAATGGGATGCTGTTACTTCTCCTTCAAGTCTTCCTCTTTCTTCTTTAGGTGGGAGAATGTTTTACCATGTGCCAAGTCCTTACTGGGTACAGGTCTGAGCCACATGCATCATCTGAAGATAGTGCACAAGGGTAAATTTCTGTCAGTCAGTGAGAAATCCTTGCTGTGTGGGATACAGTCCAGTAATGAGTGTAATATGCTGCTTCATTTGTAAGGAAAATAAAGTAGCCTAATGTACTTTGTAGGCACAGGTAAAAGCAAGAAAATTCTGTACTTTTTCAACACCTTGAACTATACCTGTGAAAACTTAAAATCAAGGATACATTACACAGCTCACATTTTGTTCAAATGCAAAAGACTTCATCTGAAAAAGTATAAAGCATTAACAAGCTGCTCCAAGTTTATCTGACCATGTTTGCCTATTTAAACATCCAAATGGGATGAGATTGCTATAACAAATACTACTGGTATTTAGCGTTTGTAATGAACTTCAGAATGAGTTTGATTAAGTATGCTTTTAGTACAAATTGGAGTTAAGCTGTACTGCCAAAATGTGATATTATAGGTAGTATTCTTAACAATGAAGTGCAAATGAAATTCTGCCTGTTTTTAATTAAATAACTACACACTTCACTGAGTTTTGGAAATTTAATTTTCTTAATCTGAGGTCTCAGGCCCTGAACAGCTATTGTAATTTGGAAGATAGTGCTGATATGTTTCAAGGCCATTTGTACTTAACATAATATTAATGGTGTTTTCTTTTACAAATTTGGGGTCCTTTTGATTTCTTTGGGTGTTTTTTCTATTGTGTGAAAAGGAGTGAAGATAACATTTTTCCTGGTTGTGGCCCATGAAAGAGCTGAAAGCTATGTATCAATGAAGATGCAGTCAATGCCTCCCATGGTAGGGAGGTTGGAACTTAGATGTTCTTAAGGTCCTTTCCAACCCAAAGCGTTCTATGATTTCTATGATATCTATGTATACCAGGAAGATACTCCTGGCAATTCAAAGCCATCACAGGCCTTCCAATGTGGGAGGAATTGACCATAAATTCTTGCTGGGAAGGGTACCTGCCATTTTTAAACTGCATGGACTTGATAAAACACTGGAAAGACAGGTAGCTGAAGATGCTCCTGTGGGCAGGTCATGAAGCTTGGAGGAAAGGGATTCCCCCGACAAATATGTCAGAGATGAGTGTAATAAATTTATACATACCAGTGCTAATTACTTCATTCTCAGTATTGCCAAGAGATCTGCAGAGCTTATTGCATAGAGGAGAAAAAGGAAAAAATAACTTTTAATATTCATGTTATACTATGCTTTGAGTTATGTGCCTTTTTGAGAGAAATTATTATATGCTTCCTCCTTTTCTACTCTTCCTAATTACATTATCATATGATTCAAGTTACTACAAACTAAACCAAAGATGGATATAAAGTCATTTAAGAATGAAAGTACAGTTTTACTTAGGAAGGGTACATGATATGGATGAAGGTCTAGGTAATTAGCTAGTATGTAAAAAGTGTTGATGTTTCCCGAGTTCAGTATAGTCAAATTTAAATGTTTTGATGGTGAGTTTCGCATAAAATGACCACATTCAAAACATTTCAGAACTATATATAAGAGGCAGCAATCTTTTTGAAAATGTTTGTACATGGTTCAAATGCTTTGGAGTCATCTCGGTTTTATTTTCACAGCCTCAGGTATTTTTTGACCTCCATTATAAGTAATTTAAAAACAGTGGCATATCACATTTTCTATGTCACTTCCTTGACTTTCATTTTCAAATCTAATTGAGGTTTACTGGCAATGAATTTGAGCTCTCAAATCACTTAAGCCGTTACTGTAGCAGAAGCACTCTGCCTTTAGGGTGTACTTGTATTTCTACATTAGCAAAATTGTGTTTTGTACCTGTACAGTGAAATTCATATCAAACTCAAACAAGAGAAACAGAAATGAAATCCTCTTTCTATGTGGGAGAATTTTGCTGAAACGGCTGTATTGATTTGTTATCATATACCTGACCAGTGTAGTAGCTGTGCAGTAGAATTAGGTAAATGTGGAATTAAGCATTTGGGAAACTATATTCAACATAACTTTTCAAGAAATCAGAGTTATAGTGTGCAATTAACAGCTTAATGGACCTTTACCTCCTCTAGCAGCTCATTTTAAATGAGACAGATTGCTTGGCAGTGTTTAATAAAAAGTTTGATTAAATACAGTGTGTAAAATGAAGACTTTAAAATTAAGCATGTTAGAAGTAATTTCTCTCCAGCACACGTGGGTTGCTAGAAAAAGAGCGTGTATGAACTTGGTAACTTAGAATATAATTACTGAGCTGCAAAACATTGTGAGTCATTTTGAATTTGTGAATGGCAGCTCTGTGGGAAGATCCAATCACAGCAAAATATAAATGTTGCTAAACTTATCTTTACAACCACAGTGAAAGAAATCACCCTAGAGATATGTTCTGTGTAGCATACAGATTAGTGCCACTTTCTATATGGAAAAGAAAAACCAGCAAAATCTGCACAGAGGCCAGCAGATGTATCTTTCATTCATTCTTATGTGGCAAAGCTTAGAGGACAGCTTTTCAGGGAGCCACAAAATGAGTAGAGACACAAATCCTGCTCTACCAGCTTCGGTTGAGCACTATTACGCTCCCATAGCGTCCTTCCATGCCTCTTCTGGAGATTCATCCTTGGTACTGGAGCCAGCAGACTGGGTCTGCTCGCAGTCATTTTAAGTTCAGATGTGGGATGTGTAGCAGAAGCAGAGGAGACACACACAAACACTCGGTGCCAGCTGTGACAAAGATGGGTAGTTCTTGGCAGGCAGCAGGGCAGGCAAATGAGTAGGTCAAAACCACTGCTGTCAGACTCCCAGCAGCTCATAATAATGGATGCAGCATGTGGCTTACCTAAGGTCCCTCCTAGCCTGGTGTCCTCTCTCTGAAAGTGAGTATGTAAAATAGCAAATACTCTCCTGGAACATGCCCTTCTGTCAGTGCTCTGCGTGGATGCTCAAATTGCTTGAGACTTGCACTGACTTGTGGATCTGGGGCTGAGAAGTCCAGGATCCTGGGTATCACTTGGTAGAGAACAGCTTTCAGAAGGTTCTATGTCTGGGCACATATTTCTCAACCTGTCTTGTACTTTATTCCTACTGTTAATGGTGTCGGGGAGAGTTGTCGTAGGTGACTTTCAACTGTACGTAACTTCTACGCTTTTGGGTCTAGTGCAAGCATGTTGCCAAGGCAAAGCTACTGATACAAGGTAAAGAAGAAAATGAGAATCTAAAATCCTTCCTAGAAGTTTGTGAGAAAATTACTGTGTTATGCAACATTTTAGGGTCTGTTAGACCTATTAGAAAATGAAAACATGTTTCTCTGGTGCGTTGGTAGTCACACTGCCGCTGAACTTTCTGAACCTACAGTGTTTATAGTTTGATAAGCATAATGTTATATGCTAATAGTGTTATATTTGCTTATTTATGTAGGTAATTTTAAATGTAGCCTCTCACCATTGTGCCAGGTGCTTTGCAGAAAAATTAAAAACATAAATTACATGAGCTGCCTGCAGTGGGTACAGTTAACTAGTGCTGCTGATAAAAATGACCACCAAAGCACATAGCTGAGTTGTCTGAAATAAACACAGAGAAAGAGATACAAGTCAGATGAGGAGAACAACTACTCAGATGCAAAAATCAATAGAGGGATTTGTACTCTTCTTCAGTTTGTACTAAACTAAACAGGAACCGTTTGTACCAGGCCAAAATTACTAATGAACTGGAAACAGGGTTCTAGTAAATTTAATCATATATTTTCTACATTTCTTGAATAGGTGTTTCTTCCCTTTTCTTTAGCCACTGTGCTCTAGATATTTGCTACAGGTTTATCTGCTGATTAAATAACAATGCAAAGGGGTTATTATGTTTTCTTTCTGCTAACATGGACAGATGATACAGCTATAGGAAAAAGCTTTGTAAGGAAAAACAGCATTGCATACAGAATGCTATTTTTGTGTTCTATTAAATGTGGCTAGAAGACTGGTAATGTAAAGGAAAAAAAAAAACCCAACTACCAAACAAATTCAAATATATGGGTGGTAGGTTACTGGCAAACTCTTTGGTCTTTACACATGCAATTTTTCTATTTCTGTGGAGCAGACTTAGATGAGAAACCCCAGAAGGCTGTTTTACTGTTAACATGGCTACCATGATTTTACTTTTATTACTTATATTTTAAAAAAAATATATATATATTACTTATATACTTTTATAATTCCCATCCTCTAGCCCACACTTTAAACCTAAGTTTTAGAAGAGATTCTGGAAATTTTGGATGAGAAGTTTCTCAGCCATTTTCACAGCATTTTGCTGCTGAGCTCCAGAGTTTAGGGCTTCTGACATTATTTTCATTACACAGGGTAAGACTGATCTCATACTATTATTGTTCAGTGAAGAGTTATACTTTAAGGAGAAAAGACTTACTGCCCTTCATTACTATTTTCTGTGAACTTAATTTTCCTGCTTGTTTTCTATCTAAAGTGTTATTTTCTCACTTCACAGGCTACACTGATTTTACCTGAATATTCTAACTCCTTGCACTCTCTTCAGTGATTCCAATGTCAGCTGCATTACTTTGAGATATATTTTCCAGTTAAGAATAACTATAGAAGCTTGCTTATGTCCTGATATTGTCTGTGTAAAATAGATCTTCAAATCTGCCATGCTGCTTCTGAAGATCTGCTAGAAAAGCAACAACCCCTAACTTCTAGCCAGGTGGCTGCCTTGAAAAGATTTGAAAATGATGCTATGGGCATTATCAAACTTTTTAAAAATACTCTGCATTGAATAATCTTCAAACCAAGCAAGAATAAAACAAACTCAACCCCCAGAACAGAATTTAAGATTCCTGCATTTCTGCCTCTCTGGAACTCCAGGTCCGGTCCTTGGTCTATGTGTTATGTCTGTGCAAAGACCTGGCGCTTTCTTGCGTACAAGAGGGACGCTACTTGCACTGACTATGAAATTAAAACTGTGAGGCTGTGTGTTACAGCCCACAGCTGTTACTTCTGCTTCCAAGAGGAAAACTGATGTGGTTGTTTTAAAAACTGATGTGGTTGCTGTAAGTATCAGGATTTCCATTTCCATTTTTGAAAATTTCTGAATTGGCAGTACTAGCGGAGAGTACAGTAGGCTTGTTAGGCTCAAATGGACATTTGCTTAACTGCGTGGTGCTTGTGTGTGGCTTGGCTCCTGGTAGATGGCACGCTTCATAGCAGCAACCTACCCACTTTTTTCTGAACCAGAGGTACTTATCTGGGTCTACTTCAACTGCAGCTGAGAAACCCAGCATCTGCTTTTCCCTGTACCAAAGGTCTCTAAGACCTCTTCCCATCAGTAAGACTGATTCAAAATTTGGCAACATCCTCAGGAGGAGCTTGAGGTAGAGGTGCTACCAAAGTTTGTGTCATGCCATAAGGTTACTCTGCATCCTCCCGAGGCTAAATTATCACTGGAATTTGGCTTTCTGATCTATGCATTTTTGCTTTGACAATTTGCTTGTAACAAGACAGAGAAGTTGCACCAACAATGGAGAGTTGTGGTTGGATAATCAAAGGGAAGAGAATGCATGAAGTTGAAAAATATGAAGTAGATTCTATATGAGCATGTCTAGTGGATATCCCAAAAACTATTTTTCTAAGCAGTCTTTTCTGCCTGATTGGACCAAGGATTTTAAACTTCTTTTTTTCCCTCTGATGATGCCACTAGCCATTGGTCAAGAGACTTGGTCCCCTTTCATCCAATTTCTCTTTGTTATATGGAAAACAAAGTGGAGGAAGGAGATAGATCTACTTTTTATTTTGTTTTTCCCTCTCTCCCACCTAGATTGTGTTATACTGGAATTTAAATAAACCTCCCAGTCTCAATCTTGAAGACAAGGAAATTAAAGCCCAGTATTCTGCATAATAAACGCTGTGGTTCATTATGTAATGGGGTTTTAGCTCTTCTGGGATTTCCCTTTAGCTCTCCTAGCCTGCTTGGGTTTAACCTATGTTAAACATGGAAAGCAAAATCACAAACACTTGTGGGTTCAAGAAACCCTGTTCTCCCCAAACGCTTTCCTCTTCAGCATTTGGCTCTGTAGAAAACCTGGCAGAATTAACTGTGAATTTTTCTCACTGCAGTAACTTCAAGGGCTAATACCACTACCTGGAGGATGTACCGCTTTACAATTTGCAATATCAGAGTTAGTTTGCTTCTGCCTAAGTCACTGGAGTTGGTTCACTGCCAACCACAGGAAGATGTGCATTGTTGTTCTGGTAAAATATTTTAGACCCCAAATGTACATAACATTATAATGCCTTTTTTAATAGTGGATTCACAAATTGATACAATGTCTGGAGTTTTATCCAGTGAGAATTAATCTAAACTTGTCTTCCTTTTGTCACTGATTTTGAATTCAATTACCTATATGGAAGCATCTTGGATTGATTGCACAATATAAATGCCACACAGCTTTGAGCACAAATGATTGGATGGCAGCAGTTGGACTACTTACATTATTTGATAATAGCTGCAAGTACATGTGTGTAAATTATGAAGAATCCACATTCTTGATGAGAAAAGTTAATTTCTGGTTTTATAGTCTATTGTATATGCACAAAATTAGACTGCACTGCTGTAAGTGGTCTCTAATTTCTTTTGATAACTCATATGTTCAGTAGTCAGACAGTATTTCTTTGTTTATGTACCCACTGCAGTTTAGACATGCTAGAAGAGGTGGGGTGGGCTATTTCATTTAACTTTTCCACTGAAATCTGTGCACATTTTATACAATGGATTTTCTCCCAGACTGTGTGCTCATGTGTTGCCAGTACCAAATATATACTAATATCCTCTTCCTGTGGTCTCCTTCTCTTTCTTAACCTCCATGCACCAAGAAGGCATTTCTTTTTGCAGGAGAACTGAAACATAAGAGTTGCTATAAATTATAATAATTAATGACCCTATTTAAATGAAAAAGGCTTGTTATTACCATGATCAAGAAAGTAAGGAACACCACATGATAAATGAATGCACAGCTATATGCATTATCTGAAAATACTTTCACTTCCTTGTTCCTGTACAATATTTGAGTTGATTTGAGCAAGGAAGAAGGTGGAATATTTGTCTATGTGGACCAGTGCTGGAGAGTTGTGGAGATAATGGTTGGAGAATCCCATTTTCAAAGAGGATTTTGCAGAGTAACAGGAAGACAGTTCCATCAAAAACTAGGATATGTTTTACTGCTAAATAGTGTGTTAAGTAACTGAAATGCTTAAATCACATTGTATTCATGTCACTTAAAAATCCTGGCTTAGATTTCACTTCTCCCTCCAAATAATGAATAATTTAAAAAATGAAAAGAAACACTGCTTTAAGAATTTGAAATTATTTGACTTGAGATATTTTTATTGTCTTAAGAGTGAAACACAAGATCATAATTTTTCGTTCATGAAGGTGAAAGCATTCCCCACTGACCCTCCAGGCAGAATCTGACCTTGCAGAATGCTGTGGCACAGATGGATATAAACCCTCCGTGAGCTTCCCTAACCTTACTGCACACAGAGCTAGCAGCAAACCTGCCGATTGTTTGTTGATTTTTGTGTGGACCTTTGTGAGTTCTCAGTGTATGTGTATATCTCCCATCACCTACCTGAAATGTGAAAGAAATTAATATAAAAGGTTTTGTGTTTGGGTTTTTTTGGGTTTTTTTTTGGTTTTTGTTTTGTTTTTTTACATCAGAACATTAAAAAAAATCAAATTCATTTGATACCATTAAATGCTGGGGGTTGGAAGTGGAAATAATTTTTGTCAAATGCTAATGTTGGGGTATTAACATTTTTTTGTGTGAAAACCTGATATAATTAGACATCAACTGCAATAAACCCTCTTATTTGTTGTGACAAACTCGTCACATCATTTTGGCGCTATTCATGTACAAGCTAGTCAGTTTAGTTAGCTATTTTGACTGCCACAAGTTGAGATTGGTATCCAAAGTAGCTAGAATAAATCACTTTTTAGATGGTATTTACTTGTATAGGCTTCAATGTTAAACTTATGTGAAGTGAATCCTGTCACAGAATCTAAGAAACATGATTTACTGTACATATTTCTGATAGTGTAAGTGAACTTATTGAAGAAAATAGATATTTTTTTGGTTGCCTGATCCAGAATTGGTACCTTTTTAGCTATGTAGAGTTTCAGTGCAAAACCAGGATGGTGGGGGAAAAGGTGATGATAAGAAAGGAAACTTTATTTTTTCTTCAATGGCAGGCAGAAATGATTGAACCAAGACCGACATTGGCAGTTGTTATTAGTGCTGTAATGGTAAAAGAGGCAGAAAGAATCACGTTACTGTAGTACAGTAGCCTGAATTGAGCAGTAACTTATGTGAAACAGTCTACATCTGAGAAAAGCAGGAAAATATCATGGATTCTTCAATGCAAAGCTTGCCTGTGTTTGTGGGAAGCATTCATCCCAAGCACCATTACTGCTAGCTGAGGATCAGAAACAGTTGATTCGTTAGACTCAATGAAAACTGTAAGGAGTTGGTAGGTTTAAGTTCCATGGGTTTTTTAATTTTTTCATGGGGATGAGGAGGGGTAAAACAGTGCTACTCTTTGCCACTATATTTCTTTTCCTTTCAACTGAGGGCCAGTAAGTTTCCTATGGTGAGTATAAACGGCTATGGCATGGTCAATATCAACAACTATAGCACATGTGAGTGGAGACAATATGTAGTGTGTACACTGTCCTTTACAAATTACAAGGTTGGAATGTTATTTAAATTGGAATCCAACTTTAAAAAAAGAATAGATTTTGCTCACCAAAAAGCGTGTGTGCCAAGGAAGGTGTAAAACTAGAGTTTCTTTCCATTTCACAAGCATCCTTAAAGCTTACTTTTGCAGAGACTGTGAAATAACGCGTTAGTAAGAGACAATATAATTCTCATTGCAGAACTGATGTTTTAAGTATCTAGATAGGAATATATGGCATTACCATCAATCTCTCTGCTGAACAAGTGAAAAAGAGAAGAGCTCTTGTTTGTAGAAGCCTATGTATTGTTTTTGTCTGGTGTTTAACCCTTTTAGGGTTTTAGGGAGAAAAAGAAGTGTTAGCAGCATATGTGGTTGTTTCACAGCCTGCTCCTTAGCTGCTTCTGAATTTACAAATTTTCAGAGAAACTCAGAATTGTTGGAGAAATAAAACTAATTATTGAGAGCATATTATTTAAAAGTTTAAGACAATCAGATACATAGTTATTTTTATACATGGTTCAGTATAGCTGTTAGAGTTCTGGAGAGAGTTTCAGGTACATTAAAATGTTCCTCCCTTGAGAGAATATGCTAGACGTTTTATTAATGGGGGTGTAAGATGAGGTTAAGGGCTGTTGTTTTGTAGTTACCCACAGCTGTACAAGCTGTGAAGTGGTTATACTTTAGCCCCACCTGTCAATAGTGTAAACTAGACTTTAGTATTAAAAAAAGTATTAAAAAGTATTCCTTTTAGTATTAAAAAAGAAACCAAGAGGTCTATCTGCTCGCTTCTTATTTTCACAAATGCCTTCCTCACTGCAACTTAAGCAAGCAGGTATGAGAAACAGGAAAGACAAATTCACCTGTACTGGGGCTCCCAGCATGGTTCATAGAGCTACAGCTCAGCCAGTATTAATTAAACAAGGAAAGCTACAGATCAATCCTTCATTTGCACAGGACAGCTGTCTTATCAGAAGCAAAGAAATTGATACATGCAATAAATAATATTTCTCCATATATTGGCATAGGAGAGAGTAAATTTTGTTTTTAGAGAATTCTGGGAAGAAATTTTATAGAGAGAATATATTTCTCACCTAAGAAAACTCATTAAAGGAAAATTTTTAGGAAGTGATTGTCAAGGTGTCCCAGCTGCAGTGGTGAAATGTAGAATAAGAAATATTGTAACAAAGGAATCGCACCCTCATCCAGTATTCTGCCTAATTAGCATTAGACATGTTAGTGCATGTAAATACAAGCTTCCCTCATGTATACTTTGCTGTTCACACTCAGGGTTAAACTCAGCTGTGGGACAGCTACTAGCATGCCTGCTGCATCATTAGTACATTTGATACATTATAATGCAGGAATGTACTTCAGTAAATAATAAGTACTGAAGAGGTAAGGGAGTATGTAGGTTGTAGTTTTATTAGCATACTCCTGTCTGAGGTGTTCTGGGAAAATTTGGTAGTAGCAGTGTAGTCCAGCAGTACTTACGATGACCCACAAGTTAGACTGCTCAAAATAGAAATTTAGGGTATGTCTGAAGTTAAGCCACACCAGAAATATGGCACTGTAGCTAATATAATCAATACAGCAGTGAAAAAGAAATTCAGCATATTTTAATTCTGCAAGTGTACACTTCACTGAGTTGCTGGAATTTAATTCTGTTGGATTAAATTCACAAGACCTGAATAACTGTTGTGCTGCACAATTAAAATACTCTCTTGTTATATTCTTAAGTGATGTTTCCATATTGGAGCAGCCTTGCTTTTTGTAGCTTTCTAGGTCAAATTTTTGAATCCTTTACTTACTAAGACCTTTTTGAGATTTTTATGTTGCATTGTCCCCTTAATGTAACGCAAAATAGTCAGTTTGTTATTATTGGAAAGATACCTTAAAAGTCTGCAGATTTTGCACCTCTTTGTATGTAACCTTGTAATATTCCACATACTACAAATCTGTAAGGTGTTGATTAGCAAGGTCAAAACATTAGTTATATTAGGGATTAGAGAGCTAATCACAGGTTTCTAGTTTACTAGAATTAGAATTCTTCCTGATACACCAAATTATGTGATGCTAAGTGATTGGTTTAGCTTCTGGGAATGTTTCTTGCCATGTAAAATGTAAAAATAATATCTCACTGAGGTATTCTGAGGCTTAATAGGAGGATACTTTGTCTGATTTTAAGTAATTTGAGTGGGAAATATTGTATTGGAACAAATCCTCAAAAAATAAATCCCAAACCAACCAACCAAATAAAAAAAACTCAACAAAACAAAACCCCAAGATTTAATTTTGGAAATAGTGCAGCCAAACTATCAAGATCAATGTTACAGAAGTAATACTACTCATCTTTGGACAGATCCAAACCAAGGTTAGAGGTCGACATTTTCTTAGGATAAGTATCTCATGCTTATACAAGCAGCATATACTCCTTTTGATGATTTGCTGTGAAACAAACGCCGCTAAAATTCCATTTGGTCTGCATACAAGCGCAGTTAATAAGACCTAGGGCCCTTTCAGTACTCAAAATTGCACTTTATATCATTTGAAAGTGTGCTATGCCACTGTAAAGCATCAGACATGCAGGTGAGGTTTGAGCTCTGTTTGTTTTGGTGTTTCTATAGTTTGTTCTTCTGAAATCTTGCTCACAACCAGTAATACTTTTGCCTTCATGAGAGCCCTTCTGAAATATTTGCTTGAAATGGTGATGAATGAGGCATCCAGGAGGCTCATGGAAAGGAACCACCATTTTCTGAGTTCCCTACCAGTGTTCTAACTCTTGGGCCTTGATCCCTTCTCTTTGGCTTTTGAGCTAGCAAGTGCTAGCGAAGTGTGTACAAGTTTTATTTTATTTTAATTTAGCCTTTTAAATAAGTCTATTTAAAGCTGTGTGTCTTTGAGCATGAACAAGATATGCAAAGCATATTGGCTTGGTTTTTCTTTTCCCCATCTGTGAAATTTTGTTCCCCTTCCACACCTTAAAAAAAAACAAAGCAGCTTTAAGGAGTTTGTAGTTTACAGTGATGCTGACTGGGAGGATCTGTCTTGTTACTTCTGCTGCTTAAATGCATTACATCTCTTTTTTATAGCTGTTTAGAGGGAACAACCCCACAGTCTAGCTCTTTTTTGGGTACTTTTTGTTCTTTTTTTTCCACTTATGTAGGAGGGAAAGGTTTGCAGGTACTTGGGAACTATCTATGAAAGCCTAGGCTTAGATAGAGTGGTACAAGTCAATAATTATCAGCCACATTGCAAATAACAATGGCTTCTTTGTGAGCTTATCTGAATGTCTCTGTGACCTGGGCATTTTGGTCTTGGCAATGGGGCGAGGTCAGGGTTTTGTCATCAGGGCCTCTTGTACCTTGATTTCAGGATTTTGTCATCAGGGCCTCTTGTACCTTGATTTCAGGGTTTTGCCATCAGGGCCTCATCACCAGGGCCTCTTGTACCTTGATTTCAGCTACTTAATCCACTGTCTGGATATACTTTTTACTCCTTTCATGTTCTTTCCCTTCAAAGGGTTAAGAGAGACAGCTTGCATTGATAATTTCTAAATAATTCAAGTCTGATTGCACACATTGTGAAAAATGATGGATTTTAAATTACACACATTTGGAACTAATTTCTCCAACACACAGATGGCTTGATAGACAAAAAGAAAAAGTGAACCTAATAACTTATTGAAGAAGAAAATATGTGCAGTACCATTCTGACATTTATGTAGCTTGTTGGGGGACTCCAAATGTGTTATTTAAAATGCCCAGGCTTTGAACAGTTCAAAAGTATTCTGCTGTGAAGCTCAAGTAACTTTATACCAGATAGCTTGGCATCTGTACTGAGATATATATGAAAGATTCAATCAGTGAAGTATGAAAGGATAGCAACTTTATTAACATAGATCAACATGTTTTCATGGAAAACATCTTGTTTGCACGAGAACATTTTCTGAATTTGCACAGTGTTTTCATGTCTTTATGATTTAGAGGTTCTGCACCCAGGTATGAAAAGCAAATTTTCCTTCTACAAACTAACGATCTATAATCTGGAAAGACTCAATAAGGTTTGAGACGCATGACGTATGCTGCACTTCTGCCACTAACGTATATAAACGGGGGAATTTTAATCAAGAGATTGTCCAGCCAGTTCAGGAAAACTGACATGTGGATATGCCAGAAAGAAAGGATGTATGTAAAAAAGTAAAGTGTACATTTTTGTTTGCTTGTTTTTAATGTAGGCAGTTTAAAATAGCAGCAAAGAAAGTTGAGTTTGCAGGGCACGAAACGGTATGTAGGATGCAAAGGAACCATGGCATGGACTGGAATATACTGAAACTTGTATAAACAGTCGTGAAGATACTCCCATGGAACACACACATTTATAAAAATACATTTTCTAAGATGGGGAGATAGCTTAGAGGTCCTGACACATATTTTGTACTGTTTGCTTCTACCAGTAGTTCCCACTGAAATCAATAAAAATGCATATGGACCAAGATAATACTCAATATAAGGTAAGGTGCCTTAACGCACACCAGTACAAATATGTGCCATATGGAACACTGGGAAGTGTAAAGCTTGTTTGTAAGCTGAAAAGGTCAAAGTCTCAGATCACCTCCTTAAACCATGTGTGTTTATTTTCTCCCTTCTTAGATCACTTAAGCTGTGTGTGGCTTTTCCCTCCTGGCAAAAGAAGCCATATTTTATGACAATTCTTTTCTGTGTTTCTTCTTTGAATGACAGTAAGGAGTATGTATAAAAATATACCACAATGCTGAAAGTTAATCCTCTGAAATGAATTAATGTTTTTTTTTCATATGGCCATCAACAAAGAGTCTTCTCCACAAGGAAACATGCGCTGTATCTGTTGCTGAAGGATTGCTATATTCTGAAAGTTGGGCAAAGCTTCTTGATTTAGTCAGGCTATCTGCAAATGGCTGTTGAGAGGACAAAAAAGAATTGGTGACCACTGAAAGCCCCATGGCATTCTGTGATAGCTGGCAAGTTGCTTTTATTAATGCTTCGGAGATCCTCACAACTTTTTCTTCTCTAAAACAATGTACCTCTGTGAGACTTGAGGCTTGACCTGGCTTGCTTTTTAATAGCAAAGGAGTAAATAAATAGAAAAATACTATTTCAGATAACACCCTGAAACCGTTATTTAAATATTCTTGAGATCCCAAGAATGCATAGCTCTCCTTTGCATTGAAGATGACAGATTGCAGTGTACTCTTAGGAAATATTTTCCTTCTTAAACAGCTATAAGCAGTAAGATTTTTCTCGTGGTTTATTTGAAACAAATTGCTGGAAGTGTCTCCATGGGTAGCATAATTGAATCATTCAAGATAGAAGGAAGACATTGGCTGGGAAAAGGGCATAAGTCATCGTTGAATTTCAGTCCAATTTGAATTTCAGTGGCTTTGGGCAAAATGATAAGAAGTCAGAAGTTGTCATCTTTGCAAATGAAGGTGATCAATATTCTTTAAAATAGTTCTGTTTTCTAATTAAGTCTACTTACATGAGGTAGGTTTTATAGTTTGCACCTTAGATTGTGTCCAAATTACATGTTATGAAAATCACAGTTTCTTGTTGCATCAGGAGCTGTAAGTAATCAGTGTCTTTTGGCAGCTGAGGAGGATTGTGTTAACTGGAATTAAAACCATATTTCAAACATTATGTGGGAATGTCTGCTCATAATGACAGAGGACTTCCATTTTCTCAAAAGAACTTTTAGTTCTGCTGTATTAGGGAGTTGTGATTTTGGAGTTCATATTCAGTCACAACCAGTATACATCTAATTCATTGCCATTTGCTACTTAGATGCCTAAGTAACAAAAGAAGATAAAATACCTTTGAAATTTGAAAAGCTGCCTTTAAAGCTTGTCTGTGCCATGAGATTACATTTTATTTGTATGTACAATTGTTTGTTTATTTACAACAATGCAGTGATCTGTTACTGCAAGGAACAGATGTATCTCCATCTTCATGGAACACTGAAGTCTAATTGTTGGTGATAAGTGCATTAGATGTTGAAAAGTTATCAGTTTTTTTTACTGAGCTGGAAATTAAGAGTTGGGAGTTACAGGCAGTATTCTCAGGTAGAAGCAGTTGTTCTTCCACCCCTTCAGTGAATATCAAGACACTTTGCTCACTTTTCACAATGATCCAAATAGGAATTTAAAGCTTTTATTAATTTGGGTATTAACAAAAAGCTACCTTTCCTCTGTGTCATGAACTTCAGTGATTTTTGAACATGGCACTTAGACAGAAGTCAGTGCCACTGTTCTTACCAATTTAATGGTTAGATGCTGCTTTGGTACTAATTATAGGAGTACAGTCTTTTTCTAAAGAGGGAAGGATTTATGCACATATCCGCCTTGACCTCATCTTAACATTCACTATATTTTTTAAGATGCAAGACATTGGTGTTGTTCTGAGAGGTTTTTACGTATTGAACAATCACAGAGTACACATGTGAGTTTTTTATCCTATTGAAATCAATGCATCTTACCTAGTTTTCATCACTCGGTAATATTTAATTATCTACAGGCAAGTCAAATTGATTACGCAATAGAAGAACCTTACAGCTTTGAACCAAAATAACTGAGCCTTTAGATGTGGCTAGGATAGCTATCAATGCCAGTGGCAAAGTAAAATTAATACCATTTATTAATATTTTTGATTGGGAAGAACAACTTTAGCAACTTTGGATGACTTTATATAGCTGCAGCTTTGAATTAAAATCCATGATAAGAGCAAAAATCATTGTTAGAGGTTGGTGGAGTTTTTTAGGTCTTCTGTCCCATGTTCTTCATTATTAAAGGTGCTGGTTCACATGCATCTTCCTTATATTTTGGACTTAAAGAAAACAGTCTTACAGTTTGGTCCTTTAATTAAACTTTTGTGATTATTGGTGGAAGAGGTTTTAAGCTTGGGTCAAAAACAGAGCAAAGTATCTGTACATAGGCACCTAAGAAAAGGGTTGAATGAGCCCTATTTGCAAACAGGAAATGTACAACTTGCATACAGTGTATATACATGCGTACCTTGCATGAAATCTCTAGATACTTATAGAAATCCTTCAGCTAACCAGAAAAAAATATGTAGATCTTGTCCCTAAGAAGACATTTCACTACTCTCTGTTTCATATTTCCTTACAATGAAAGTGAAAAAGAAGCCTGTTTAAGGTAAAACCTAAGCATATTTAAAGGAGAGAGAGAATAAAGGTCAACTAAAATGCAAGTGCAGCAGAATGAAGTAAATTCCAGAGGGAAAGAGGATCTAGGGAAGGAAGGAGAACTCTTGGTCAGGTAGCAGATGTTTTCCCTCAAGGTTAGTGATGGAACAGACACCAGAGGAGCAAAAAAAAAAAAAAAAAAAAAGATAAAAAAAAAATCCTAATGAACAGCAAAATTTTTTTTTCCTTCTACTCCCAATGTCAGAACGATCTGCCTTAAGAAATGTGAAAAGAACTGTCACCTTCTTTGATATTCAAACAGTATCTAAGTAAACAGGTAGTTAATTTCAAATTTCCATGTAGCAAGAAAGAAAATTCTGCCATAATTCAGATGACTAGATATATCAAGGGAAGCTCTACTGCATTTGGTTGAACCACCTTTAAAGGGAGTGTTGAATGGGCCAACACTGATTGTCTTCTCCTTTACATAGCTACAAACAGAAAAAGTAGCATCAAAACGCTTTACTCCCTAGAATGCTCACTAATGTAAGATATTAGTAGAATATTTGTTAGCAATTTATCTATGTTTGTGTTGTGCAGGATACTTAGGAATTTAATGTGCCTTTGATACTTGTCTAGTTACGTGCTTATTCTCAGGCTCCCTTGCACAGCTTTCCTTTTTGCAGTTCCTGTGCACTGTCTTGCAAAAGAACTGGATAAGTCCATTTAATGTGAAATAACAGACTTTGACATTTGGCATGCAGAGGTTTTTTAAAAGGACAACGCTTCAGTCAGTTTCCATGTGATAAAAGCATTGTTTCCGATATTCAAAGAATCAGCAATTTATCAGAATAAAAGGTCACCACTGAGTCAGACATATACCCATGAGTGCATGTGTCTTTTTCCTTTTTTACTTTGTTTCCTCCTTTTTATAGCAGCCACTAGGTAATGCAACAGTAAACCGGGAGCCAAATTTGCCCTTTGACACAGAACTCCTGTTGGTTAGAAACCACTAGAAGCCATATGCTTCAGAAGTTAAAACATGTTCCTTTATGTTTATGCTGTTTTAATGTAGGCTATGATCCTGCAGTCATTTGTGCAGTAAAAATTCCCATCAAATTCAACAGCAGCATGAGGATCAACAGTGGCAATTTTCTCTTAGTAGGGCTTCCAGCAAGAGGCTGCCTGCTGCTTCCAGCTATTGCAGAATGCAGCCTCACACTGCTCATGGGACTGAACAGCTGTGATCACATTACATCCACCCAGCGGTCTTTTCGCGCACTGCCTATAAAATGACAATGGATCAATTTTAAACTGACCCTGTTGACTTTTAAAGCCCTTAGTGTAAAAGGAACTGGTTTTCTGCAAGCTTCCCCCATTCATTTGGCTCTTGAGTCCTCTTAGTTTTCTTCCAGTCAGAGGCTGTTTGGCAGAAATTCTGTTGTTGTAACCCCAATGGTTTTGTAACTTGTTTCTTCTCAAACACCTCTGTTTTTTATTCCTTCCATCTTTTTTAAAACATTGCAGAAATCCCAATTCCTGATACACCATTCTCCCTCTCTGCCTCCCAGAAGTATGCTTAGTTTCAATTGCTGTTCTACAAAGCAGCAGCAGCCTCTTGCCTCCTTATAGGTTTCATGATTTTGTGTAGTTTCACTTTTAAAATACACTTATACAATAATTCAAATTAGAAGGGACCTCTGGAGTCGATCAGGTCTCAAAACAGGGCTGGCTTCAAATCTAGGTTACACTGCTCAGGGCTCTGGGTTCCGTCAAGTTTTGAGTAATCTCCAAGGGTGGAGATTATGCAGCCTCTCTGGGAAACCTGTTGCAGTGATTGACTGAGCTCATGGGGAAGACTTTCTTCTTTATGTTTGATCAGAATTTTTCTTGCTCAGTTATGATTGCTGCCTCTTATCCTTTGACTGTGTAAACCTGAAAAGAATCTGGCCCTGTCTTGTCTGTAACTCCCCTCTCTTTGATAACTGATGACAATAATGAGGCTCCCTGAAGCTTCTTCTTCTGTAGGGTGAGCAAACACTTCATTCTCTTCATAGGTCATGTGCTTCAACCTCCTGACAATTTTAGTGGGCCACTGCTGAACCCGCTCAAGCATGTGAAGACTAAAGACACACACAAAACTGTAGACAGTCTTCCAGACACCTTTAGAGTGCTGGACCATAGGAATAATGCTGCTATCCGTGCTATTAATAGTTCTGCCCAGCATATGGTTGGCATTCATTGCCACACAAGTGCACTGGTTGCTCATATTCAACTCTTCTATGGGGACTAAATGGTTTTCTGCCCAGTCAGCTGGTCCTCAGTCTGTGCTGAGTTCTTCCATTTCAGGAGCAGAACTTATTTATTTCTGAATTTTGTGAGGTTTGTCAGCTTGTTTCCTCAGCCTTTTAAGGTCCCTGTGAACAGCAGCTCTGCTCTCTGACCTATCAGCCAATCTCTATGACAGTACCATTCATGAGCTTTGCTGAGGGTGCATTTCATCCCACTCTCCAGACTGTTGATGAAGATGTTAAGTAGTATTGGTCCCAGTATATTTCTTTTTTCACATTTCAAAGTGTTCCTTAGAGCTGTGAGCACCTTGGTAGGAGAAAAATAGATTATTTATAGTAATGTTAATCTTGTAGCAGTATAAAACATAACAAGTCTTACAAATGTTGGAATAGCATCTTATGATAATGTGTTGGATATATCTCCACCAAAACCAGATAAAAAAGAAGATTTGTCTGAATATTCCCATCTTGGGGTCATACAGCTGAGACCAGGCTTTTGAGATTGGGCTCACTTTGCACTAGAATTTTGTATTTAGTTGTGGCTTAAAATGTGGCTGCTTAAAAATGAAGAAGGTGGCAATGATTCATATTGCAGTCACAGATCTGTAACTGCTTAGGACTTGGAGATGGGAGCTTTGCTACTGTAAACATTAATGAGATATGATCTACTCTCTACTCATCAGATAGAGAGCATGATGCTGATAACAGAGTAGTTTCTAGGTATGTTTGGGGGAAAGCAGAAAGAACCCATGGTTTGTCCAAAGGTGCATAGGAAATTACAGTTGCACCATTTGACCTAAATTCGATCTTTTGAGTCCCAGACCAACACTTTTATTTTAGCATAAGGCATTAGCACTGTATCAGTAGCAGACACCTAGGGAAGAATAAGGGAATAATTTTGTGGTGCTTTCCTTTATCCAGTATCCGTTGACCTCTGGCTCAGAAACCCTTGGGCCAGATAGGGTGTTTTAGAATTTTAATACCTTTTTGTGTTTAGTGGTATCATTCATAGTTAAATAATGAGTTGATTTCAAAGAGCTTTGACACTTATACCTCCAAAGTCCTTCTTACATGGTAAGGCACTTGGCAGTGGATTTTGAAGTGATCATGATGCTGGGTACCTGACAATTGAATCCCACTGAACTATCATGTCTTATGTCAATTGAAAACTAATTTCGACATATATTGACTTCTCTGTCTGTGCTGAATATCCTGAGTCTACTCAATCCAGTGTGTCGTGATGTGTCATTTAATCACAATCACAGCAAACAATCAGCATTTTTGTTGTTGTATGCTTATCTTTTTCTCATACAGTCTCATTGCTTTTGCTGTCTTTTTAGTGTTTGTTAAGAGTTGAATTGACTGTTGCTGTTTGCTCAGAAGAAAATTTCCACCTGATAGGAAACATGGAAATGGTGGGGCAATATTAGGGAGAATTACTTTCTAATAGCCTGGAAATTCGTGTTGGCCAGAGAGAAAGGCAGCACCACAAGAAAGGGTTTCTATGACCATTCTGTAGTGTTTCTACCTTTATTTGCCTCTGTATTATTCTTGCCTTTGGTTCTTTGTTCACATGCAGTAGAAATGCTGCCCGTCATGAATCTGACACTGGGTGACTGAGTTCTCCAAAATCAGAATGTTTTGGAATTGTATGTACAGGACATGTAATTAAACACTTGGAAGATAAGATGAAAACTTGTGGTTTTTGTTTCAGTATCTCAAAAGTGAATTTCAGCTCAGGATACCAGGTTCTGAAGCTCTCACCACACCATGCTTTCTAGGCCCTTAGTTCTTTTGCAAGAATCAAAGAAAATGGGGAAAATATTCTTTTTGTACAAATGGTGGTCACACTGTGTAAACACAGCCATACGTCCACAGACATAGTACATAGACCCTGATTATTTTTTGCTTAGCTAGCTGATTCTGTTCTTTTTTTGAAAGTTTAGAGCCACTGTGGTTGCTCAGGTGACTGAACGTGACACCTTGAGTAAAGAATAATGGAAGAACTTATAAAATGATAAAGAGAATTCTTGCCATTTAGAGAAATCTGTTCACATAAAATATTCAACAATTACTTGCAAAAAACTTTGATAAGCAAACTCAGGAATAATTTATAAACAGGCTTTGAGGAAAAAATGTGTCCTTGTCAACTGTTTAATTTGTAATTACAGATCCTGATTGCTTTATTGATGATTCTAGGGCTAGAGTTCCAGGTAGCACCAAAGGGAATGGAAGTAGCATTTGATGAGAAGAGTACATTTGCACTCAGTAGGAACATTTTCTCCCATTGATGCATTGGTTTGCGAGCCTGGGTATGCTGAAAATGCAATATGCATTTTCTTTCTTGCTTGGGAGTGCGAGTGTTATTCTGTGTTGCGAGTAATACTACTGAGAACTAGTAGGGGAATGGTGTATTCCTCTGGATAGGGAGTGGGTAATAAGTAAATGCCCACAGTTCTGAACAACTTCAAGGAATGGAAATGTTTTGAAATGAGTTCAGATAGTCCTGATGTTTTGTACAAATAAAAGAGGTTTCTCAGGACTGTTCACTGGATCTTAGTGCTGGTCAGTACCACAGTGGAGGCAAGTCCAGAGCTTGTTCTTTTGGTGTAGGTTGCTTATACATGAAAAAGTCTCTAAGACTCTTAACGGCTTGGCCTGTTTAGGTTGCTATGGAAATTTTGCAGGATACTTTTGGCTACATATACATGTGCTAAAATTGACTGTACAGGCACAATAGCAAAGCTTAGCATCTTTATGAACCTTTTTTATTATTACTTGAGTGAAATAAATAGCTTTCTATATTATGCATGAGCATGCTGTGTTACTGCACTACTCTGTCTTCCATCAGTATGTCTTGCTCTTTTCTTTTCTCAGCTAATACTCATGATAATTCCAGAAGTAACATCTTAAAGCTCGACCAAATGAATATCATAACCCTAACAGGTGGAAGAAAATAATATTAGACTGTTGAATATTCTAATACATGAAACAGTCAGCTGTATAGTTATGTTATAGCAACATAATCAAAACAGAGGTTTATCTGTGTAATAAAATTGACTGTTGCTATAACCAATACACTTAGAATAACTACATGATTATAATAATGTGGTGGTTATTTGCTAATTAATTAGCTGTTGATTTAATATTATACAAATGTGCTTCCTTTCTAGTAATCATATTTCTTGCTCACATTTCTGGATAGGACTATCAGTTAAACATGGGTAAGTCAAGGTGCTGATTATAGGCAGAACAACAGAAGGCAGTAGAATGTGGCTTCATAATTTTAAGCTACTAGCATGTACTATCCAAAGCATGTTACTGTTAATACAAACTTTTGGTTGCATTAGCAACGCCTTTTAAATAATCACACATCATTTGTATCCGTGTCACAGTCAAAGTTGCTAAAGAAAGAGATGTTTCTTCCCTATGCTGAGCTTTTCCTTGAGATCCTATATTCCTGTGTCTCTGAACAAGGTCAGCTTCCAAAGCCCATGGAAAAATATTTAGTGGTTTACCCCACTCCATCTCAAGGTGAAACTGAGGGAGGTTTTTTGTGTTTTGGACTTTATTACCATGTCACGATGCCTCTGAAGGTGTATAAAATTACTTTGACTTAATGAAAAGATAAATAATTATATAATTAGAAAGTAAAAAAGTGTACAGCCTAAACTTTCTTCTTGAGTTGAACTTTCTTGAGTACAGAAGACACAGCTTATCCTGTGCTAATGGGGTTGTTTCATAAATCATCCTCATAACAAGAATGCTTGCAGAATCCCTCTGCCTCTTGCTTGCCTATGCAAACCAAAGCCACATCCTCAACTGACAACAGGGCCTGCTTTCAGCAAGGATTATTTCCAACAACTTGTGTTCGACCTGTTGTATCTGAGGACTAGATCCACATGATTTCCATCTGTAGGGATCCTGCACTTAAGCAAAATTAATGAGCCTGAAAACGGACATGTTTAAACATATTTTTTTGCTTCATTGGTGGATTCCTTAAATAAAAAATGAATTCCTTGATCAAAGCTCTCTTTTGTAGTGATTGTACAACATCCTAAGGTATAAGCTGGAGGTGATTTGGAGGTTAACAATATGTGGTGTTTGCTCTAGACGTTTTTTTCAAAAGAATCTTTTCTTGTGCCATCTCTTGTTTTCCTTAATAACTTTTGATCTGCCCCCAAACCACACAAAGTGCAAGCCCTCCTGTCCTCTCCAAATCTGTAATGCTCAGTATTTAAGAATTAACTTGCTACCAGAACTCCTCATCTTGCACAAGCAAAATTACCATGATTTTTGTATCTGGTTTCAAATTTTCACAGTCATAAATCAAAACCTCATACACAAAACTGATACAACAAAACCTGGGAAGCTGATTAATGCATTAAAAATCTATTATGCAAAATATGGTTTGGTACCAGATTTTCCTCATTGATGTGTTAGTTCAAAACAAGAATTTCCTCTGAAGGACTGTCGGATGAAGAAAAATATGCTCACACACAAATCTCAGACCGTAGAAAACTTCATTCCAATCTCTTTTTATTGGATTTTGTTCTTGGCAGACAGAATTAAAACCATCAGAAAGGAAGGAGGTAGACAGGAAGTGAATAATGATTTTATATGCTGTGTTTTGGAAGGCACCAGTGGAAGACCAGACCCATTGGTCTTGGCCTTTTTGCTGCCTTCTTTTTTCTCCTATAGGACTTGCAGGTAGCTGTGGTGGTAGATGCCAGAAAGATATAGACAGATATGGCCAAATTTTAATGAGCTGCTGCTGGCCTGCTTAAACTTCCCTCCTGGTGAGTGGTGTCAGGCCTCCACCCCAGAAAATAATTCCTTTTATCTGTTGCTCTCTGGGATTATGCATAAGCACAGGTCAAATCTGAAGCCTCTCCTTCAGTGGGACACAAGCCCCTATTTAGTACTTCACACATGTTTAACTGCTGTTCAGGATAGATTTTATTTTTGTAAGTATGCTTTGTTTTTTAGTTGCACAAACCCAAAGAAATACAGCTTTTTTGTTTTGTTTTGTTTTGTTTTTAATTTCTGACTTGGTTTACGTTCTGGTAACTTATTTATCTTTAGACAAGTGTTTTGACCGTACCATGGTGCCAGAGACTTCAATCTCTTCTAAGTCACTCCTTAAGTACTTCCCCCACTACATAAACACATTTTATTATTCCCTTTGCTAGTAAGAATGGTGAGTAAAATTATCTGTTCTTCTCTCTGCATTATTGTGCTTTCTTCATATCGTCTAACAGGCTTAAGTGCGAGTGGATGTCAAGAATCTGATCAAGAATCCTTTTTCTAAATATTGAACTTGTCTTGCATGCTTGCTCTCTCAGTCAGCTTTGAAAAAAACCAACCAGACGGTGGCACATCCAGTTGGAGTTAGTAGCCAGATTTCAGGTTCTTAATTATGTAAGACTTAACCATTTTTATTTTTTTTTTGTTGTATGGCATGTATCAAACTAGTTTTCATACTGAAAGAAGGATAGCAGTGTTTGCTTTGGGAGACATTTTTGCTCTTGCTTCTTGCCTTCTTGTTTCTGTGAAGTGCAAAAAAATCCAGACAAAAATATTGTCATCCCTTGTGCTTTAAATGTAGAAAACCTTGACTGAAGAGTGGAAGGAGAAGGTATTTGGTATGTGGTGAAAATGGTGGGTTCTGTACTGAGGAGGAAGAGATAAGGATGAAATGAAGAAAGCTTATGCTGACTTTTTCTTAGTCACAGGTTAGTTCAGGTTGGAAGGGATCTCAGGAGGCCTGTATTCCAACCTCCTGCTTGAAGTGGGTCAGCATATTAAACTAGATTGCTCAGGGCTTTATCTAGTTCTTGAAAGTCATACCAGTTTGAAAACCTCCATGAACTCCAGGCTGTTCAATACCTCTCAACAGCCCATTTCATTGTTTTATTACTCTCATGGTGAAAAAGCTTTTTCGTCTATCCAGTTGGATCCTCTCTCATTTAATTTGATATCTTTTGCCCTATATCATCCTGATGCAAAACTGTAAAGAGCCTGGTTCTGTCTTCTTGATGACCTCCTCCCAGGTAATGAAAGGCTGCTATTAGATTCCCTCCAAAGCTTTTGCTTTCATAGGCTAAAACCCTCTCCCTGCGGGGCATGTGTTCCACCTTGAGGTCCCTTCACTGAACTAGCTCCATTTGATAATTATCCTTCCTGTTCTGGCTGCCCACAACAGCAGTACTCCTGATATGGTCTAATGATTGCTCAGTACAGGAGGATGATGGGCTGTGCCTCTGTTAATCCAGCCCCAGATGCTTCTTGCATTATTAGCCGCTGGGGTGTCCTTCTGGCTTATATTCCCTTTGTAGATTTTTATCTTTATCTGAAAGGGAATGCTACTTGATTAATAAAACTTTACAGAGCTAACCAAGTCCCCAGTGATTGGAGCTGGTTAACTACTTACATTTGATAGAATTACCTCGGCCTCACTTAGCAATACAGTGCTGTTATTCTCTTAAGAGAATTGCCTGACCCTGGCATATGTAAAGGCTGTGGAGTTTGGTCTGTCGTATAGTTTGGTGAGTTGTAAATGTTCTGAACTCACTTTTTCCCAGATCATCTGCTAATCCCTGGTGACAATGGCCTGCTGTTTTGAGCATGGAATTAGTGCATTATTGATTAACCCATCTTAGACTGAACTTAAAGTGGTTTTATTTTAATTGCATTTGGTATCTAGAAATAATAACTTAGCACTTCAGAGGCTTCTTGGAAGAGATGGGTTTTTGTATTCTGCAGAATATTTCTTCTCATGGCGTTTTTTTATCAGAAAAAAGTTTATCTATTAATGGAGTAGTAATTCTTTTAATCTGGTTCCTTTTCTATTGTAATAATAGAATCATAAAATGGTTTGGGTTAGAAAGGACCTTAAAGATCATCTAGTTACAACCCCTTGCCATGGGAAAGGACACCTTCCTGCCCAGCCTGGCCTTGAACACTTCCAGGGGGGGAGCATCCACAGCTTCTCTGGGCAACCTGCGCCAGTGCCTCACCACCTTCAAAGCAAGGAATTTCTTCCTAATGTCAAATCTAAATCTACCGTCTGTCAATTTAAAGCCATTCCCCTTTTCCTCTCACTACATGCCCTTGCAAAAAAATCCCTCTCCAGAATTCTTGTCAGCCCCTTTTATGTACTGGAAGGCTTCTCTAAGGTCTCCCCTGAGCTTTCTCTTCTCCAGGTTGAAGCAAGCCCAACTCTCTCAGCCTGTCTTCACAGGAGATGTGCTCCAGTCCTCTGATCATTACAATAATTTATCATAAGAAAGCTTCTTTTTCCTGTAGCTGTCTTATTTTTACAATAAAATTTGTTACTTCCAAAGAAAATAATGCATCACTTGAAACCAATATGCTGTAATTTCAAAATTAAGATTTGTTATTGAACCTTATCCTTGTGTGTGTGTATGTGGTTTTTGGTCAGTTGCTCCTGTTTTATTAATTCTGAATTCTTTTAAAATTATTTATATTCATCGTTTCTAGCTGCGCCCATTATGTACTCTCTTGCTTTTTGATATTGAGAGCAAAAAGTACATGACGAAAAAAACAACAAAAAAAGGAGGAAGAGGACAATTAAAAGCAAGGGGCTTCCTCTTAAATCTGTTGTCCCAACCCAGAACCACTTTGATGTCCTGCAGGGGGTTGATGAGGAAACACACTCGCACCAGAAACCGGCTGATGCACTGGTAAAGAAAATCACTCCTGGTGCTGCCAGGAAAAAGCAGCGGGTTGTAGTAGTAGGGGACTCTACTCTGAAAGGAACAGAGGCAGCCATCTGTCAGCCTGACCCAGGCTCAAGGGAGGTGTGTTGCCTACCAGGGGCTCGGATCAAGGATGTTGCAGAGAAGCTACCTGGTCTAGTCAGTCCCACTGACTATTACCCACTTCTAGTGATTCATGTGGGTGCTACTGATACAGATAGCAGTAGCTCAGAGAACATAAAGAAGAACTACAGAGCTCTGGGAGAGGTGGTTAGGAGGTCTGGAGCTCAGATTGTCTTTTTGTCAATTCTCCAGGATACAGGGCAGGACCTTAAAAAGGCTAGGAGGATTGGCCAGGTTAATAAATGGTTAGAAGCATGTGCCCTTGCTCTCATGGGGAACTTCAACCACCCTGATATCTGTTGGAGGGATGGTATGGCCCAGCACAAGCAATCCAGTAAGTTCCTTAATTGTGTGGAAGACAGCTCCTTTCTGCAAGGGATAGAGGAGCTGACAAGGAGAGGTACCATGCTTGACCTTGTCTTCACAAATAGGGAAGGACTGGTTGGAAATGTGACTCTCCAGGGCAGCCTTGGTTGCAGCGATCATGAGACGGTTGAATTCAAGATCCTCAGGACAGTGAGAAGAGCATGCAGCAAGCTCACTGCCCTGGACTTCAAGAGAGCAGACTTTGGCCTCTTCAGGAACCTGCTCAGTAAGATTCCATGGGATATAGCCCTAGAGGGCAGGGGGCCCAAGACTGATGGTTAATATTCAAGGATCACCTACTACAAGCTCAGGAGCGATACATCCCAACTAGAAGGAAGTGCAGCAGGAGGGCCAGGAGACCTCCTTGGATGGATAAGGAGCTGCTGAGGAAAATTTGAAGGAAGAAAGAGGTTATAAAAGGTGGAAGCAAGGACAGGCGGCCTGGGAAGCATACAGGGATGTTGTCCTGGGAAGCTAGGGACCAGGTTAGGAAAACTAAGGCCCACTTAGAATTCAACTTGGCTAGGGATGTGAAAGATAACAGAAAGGGATTCTGTAGGTACATTGCAAATAAAAGACAGACTAGGGACAATGTAGGCCCTCTCCAGAAGCTATCGGGAGAACTGACTACCCTGGACCTGGAGAAGGCTGAAGTTCTTAATGACTTCTTTGCCTCAGTCTTCTCTGGCAAATGCTCTGACCACACCACCCAAGTCTTGGAAGGCAGACGCAGGGACAGTGAGAATGAAGACCCTGGGCCCACTGTAGGAGAGGATCTGGTTCGAGACCATCTTAGGAACCTGAACATACACAAGTCCATGGGACCTGATGAAATCCATGCGCGAGTCCTGAAGGAGCTGGCAAATGAAGTTTCTAAGCCACTGTCCATCATATTTGAAAAATCATGGCAGTCAGGGGAAGTTCCCGATGACTGGAAAAAGGGAAATATAACCCCCATTCTCAAGAAGTGGAGAATGGATGACCCAGGAACTACAGACCAGTCAGCCTCAGGTCTGTGCCTGGAAAACTCTTGGAGCAGATTCTTCTGGAAGGCATGTTAATGCACATGAAAAACAACAAGGTGGTTGATGACAGCCAGCATGACTTCACTAAAGGGAAATCCTGCCAGACCAACCTTGTGGCCGTTTATGATGGGGCTATGGAACTGATGGACAGGGGTAGAGCAGTTGATGTCATCTACCTGGACTTGTGCAAAGCGTTTGACACTGTTTCAGAGCAGCCCTGTGGAGAAAAACTTGGGGGTGTTGGTCGATTAAAAAATGATTATGAGTCGGCAGTGCGTGCTCCCAGCCCAGAAAGCCAAATGCATCCTGGGCTGCATCAAAAGGAGCATGAGTAGCAGGTGGAGGGTGTGATCCTTCCCCTCTACTCTGCTCTTGTGAGACCTCACTTGGAGTATTGTGTGTAGTTCTGGTGTTCCCAACACAAAAAGGACATGGAACTGTTGGAACAAGTGCAGAGGAGGGCCACGAGGATGATGAGGGGAGTGGAGCACCTCCTGTATGAAGACAGGCTGAGCAAGTTGGGGCTGTGGAGCCTGGAGAAGAGAGGGCTGCGTGGAGACTTCATAGCAGCCTTCCAGTATCTGAAGGGGGCCTATAGGGATGCTGGGGAGGGACTCTCCATGAGGGACTGTTGTGATAAGGCAGGGGGTAATGGTTTCAAACTTAAACAGAGGAAGTTTAGATTGGGTATGAGGAAGAAGTTCTTTACTTTAAGGGTGGTGAGGCACTGGAATGGGCTGCCCAGATAAGCTGTGAATGCTCCATTGCTGGCGGTGTTCAAGGCTGGGCTGGACATAGCCTTGGGTGGCATGTTTTAGTGGGAGGTGTCTCTGCCCATGGCAAGGGGGTTGGAACTTGATGAGCTTAAGGTCCTTTCTAACCCTAACTATTCTATGATTCTATGTAGCTGAGTTTCATATTTTAATAGATATTATGGGTCTCTGGGTGGCTTTCACATAAAAAGCTTTTATATTCTTTTGTGGGTACTAATAAGTAGGTCTTCAGCAACATGCTGATAATGAAACATTTCAGATTCTACTGCTGAGAGGAGCGGGCTTTATCTAGTAATTTGTAGAGAGGAGGTCTACATTTGCACATATCTTCTATGTGATTTATTAGAGGAATCACTTCAATAAAATTATCAGCAAAAGTAAGATCAGTTTAAAATATAATCAATTATTGATTAAAAAGTAGTTAAATGTGTTAAGCTGTTATCAACATTAGTAGGTGCTAGAAGTATATTGCATGAGCCTGAATCTCAGGGGTGCTACCAAATCAGGCGTTCTGAATCTTCACATTTTATATGCATTTTAGATTGCATTTAAACATTAATGGTACACATGTTTATCATATATCTATTTTAATTTGTGCTCTGATAGTGTATAAAATACCTGATGCATGCTGTGGCATGTTAGTGTCTGGGGAATGTAGTCTCTTTCTTGAAAAATTTATTGTCTACATTTAAAAACAGAGACCACAGGTGGGCACAGCGTTTAAGGGAGTATAGGAGACTCAGTAAACTGCATGAGATCAACCTGGGAAATAACAATGCCAGTGTCCCACTTGCTGAAAGAATATTTATTCTGGGGAATGGCAGGGGTAGAACGCAAGAAGGGGAACTTATAATCGAGTAACTGTAAATATTTTTTCCACTAATGGATGTTTGATGCAAGGTTTTTCTAGAGCTGAAATGATACCATTTGTAAATGTATGAGTAAGCGATGAGGCTCGTGGCCTGGAGCCAAAAGTCAAAACCTTGGCAGTGGATGAGAAGTACGAAGTGGCAAGATCACAATTACCAGAGACAACCAAGTTCAGTTAAGTTGAGATAGGGGGAAGCTACCTGGGGACAATGAGTCCTCAAGTAAAAAGTGCCAAAGAGGAAACTGTTTCTTGTGGTAGAATGTAGAATAGTGGGCAGTGGGAGAAGGAAGTTGTGGCAAAGGCAGGGGAGAGCATGCCAAGGAAGTTGTGTTGTATTTACAAACCTTGCTGTTGTGGATAGGTAAAGACAGGCATGCCTTGGAACATTATAGTAAGTTGTGTAAATTTAACTTAGTTCAAGCTCAGATGAATTAAAAGAAGCATTTGATTTATTTATTCATTTATTCTTTAAAAGATTTAGTGGAAAGAAATGCTTGAAATGAAATAATACTGTTAATTTTGGGGGTACCAAAATAAAAATATATGATCGCACTCACCAACTTTTTCTTGCCTTAGCAGTCTTTATTTGGCACAAATTAAGTGGAATTTCTAGCAAGAGTGTCAATTGGCAGGATCTGGCACATGGCACTTGATAGGACAAATTTCTAAATGTTACCACCATGCAGAGAAAAAGCAAAAAAGACTTTAGCCTGCATGAGGACTTCAGATTGCAGCTTTCTAAGAATAGCAAAGGATCAAAGTGCAGCATTCCTTGATTACTGTAGGTAACAGTGGATGTACAAGAGCAATAGAATATGTGTGAGTACATTGTAATGCTTGTGTTTTTCTGACCTTGGTTTCTGAGCATCAGTTGCCTTCTGCAAAAGCACAGGGGGGAAAAGGAGATCAAGGGGAGGAAAAAAACATTCAAATTGTTGCACTCCCTGATTGTTCAGTCATTACTCAATATATAAGCTAAAAATGCTTACTGAGTTATTGTACAAAAATATTTTTAGCGCCTATGTATCATGACTTAAACCTCTGTTTCTCATTCAGAGTAAAACAAGTACCTCTGTTGATCATAAAGGTATGCAATTTTGTGTTAGATGCTTATTTTTTAATTCCTTTGTAATATTGCTGAGCAATATTGAAGAATAACAGTAAGCTTAATGCTCATGAGAACAAGAAGGACAATAAAGCCACAAACGGTATCTATGTGTCCATATGAAGTCTTATGCACTGAATGAAGTAGACAGCACAGGAATGTAAGTTTTTACTTTTACTTAAATCAACAGTTGATTAACTTTGTCTGGAGAGCACATAGATCTGTTCCTTTGCATATTTGTGTTTTTCAAGGCTGTGCTGTAAACCTGGATGATGTAAACCTGCAGGACACATAAACTTTCCTGGGAATCAGAAGGTGCCCAGAACCATCCCTAAGTTCTTTGGGGAATTTAGTTTGCGCTGTGTGCATATAACATCTGTCACAGTGCCGTCCTCTGGGTGATCTGAGCTTCTTGCATATTCAAAGAATGCAAACAATTAAAAAACAGTGAGCACGTGTGTTTGTACTACCAATTCATGGTAACAGGAAGTGAGATTTTGGGAGATGGTTTTGGAGGTGGTTCTTTATGAACTCAGTCCTTATGTGTTAAACTCACATATGTTAGATGAAGGATGAAGGCAATGGAAACAGTTACCATTTTCAAAAAGATTGCAATAGAAAGTAAATAATATAAAAATATGTTGTACATAATATTTTATATTAATATAACAAAGTACAAAAATAGTATTATCAGTTGGTAAATGGCATTATTTTGTTAAAAATAAACATCAAAAGTTGCATTTAAAGAAATGTATAGGCACAGAGATCTTAGGAGATATCTGCACTGCAAATTAAAAGAATTTTATAAACAAAGCAGCTTTTTTTTTTTTATCTAGAAGCTCTCTACCTGTGTTTCTTAGAAACCTCCACAACAAGACCTTCATACAATGAAAGAAACAGAAAAAAGGCCATGCCAAAAGCCATTACAAGTCTGCTCAATATCTCCCTCCTCGCTGTCAGCCTGCTGGCAATAAGAGGAGCAACACTCAACTTTCATTTTGCTGCTTGACCTGTGGCTACACAAAATTAATCAGTACGGCTCAACATTGAATACATAAACATTGAATTCCTTATGAAATTGTTATGAGATTTAAGACATTTGACTAATTTGGGGGCTTTGAGGAAGAATGAGGAGAAGCTTACTGTGTAATATCTCAGTTCAAGAAATTTTTTACACATATGTAACTGTAAACAAATTGAAAATAATGGATAAGCATCAGGAGTTAAAGACATGCTTAAATACTCTCCTGAACAGAAGCTTAAGCGTCCAATAAATCTGCAGTGATCTTGTAGTACAGATATGTCATGTCAATACTCCCTTACTAACTTTAGTGAAGTGTTATGGGTACATCTGCTGCTTCGAGTGAAAAATAGATGGGATTTGAAGTGATAGCTGTTGCTGCAGGGGTTTTCAGTAATAGCTGCCAAATGGGAGGGAGGAGGGGAAGACAGCAGAAGAGGAAAGAGTAACCTTCCTGTTTCAAGAAAAGAAACACATCAATCAGTAGCTCTGTGCAGAGAATTGGAGAGCCTGGCCAGTATCTGTCAGATTAAAACTGACACACTGCAGCAGAATCTGCTTTATAAACAACCATTGTGGGTGTTCTACCTTCAGAGAGGTATTCAGAGCTCTGTGTGAAGTTCTTTACACAGTACAAAGGTAGGACATCAGCAGTAGTGCATCCCTGCATAAATTTGAAGCAGTACCTCAGCAATAAGTATAAACAGAGCTTTATATCTTTCATATTCTTTTGTTAAGCTCTTTTGTCTGGATTACTACGAGCAATGTGACGCTTTGATATAAGAGGACCTCTAACCAAAGTGTACAGCAAGTACACCAAAACCAGTGGTGGTTGTTTCAGAGGGAATAAGCGGTTTAGAGGTATGCATAGTCTCCATAGTATGTAGATATTTTCCAGCTCATCGTAGCATGCAGAAACACTCCATTAACCTCAGGAGGTCTCTGGGAATTTCAATACCCTGGAACAGGAACATCCAGTAAACGGATCCCACTGCTTCTGGTTTCTGCTGAGAGGGAACTGCTTTATTGCAAAGGTAACTCCTTGGATTTTGGCTTGTGGAAGTGAAAATATGAACAAAAATACTGTAGGTTCTTTTAGAACAGAAACATTTAGTGCGCAAGTGGGGCTTTTAGGTTCCTGCCTCTAACTGCAGGAGACTAACCAGAATGCACTGAAGTCTCCGCAATCTTTCTATAGGGCCAGTAGTCTAAACAATATTGTTAGGTGAATGACTCACTGAGTACTGATTCCCAGTTCTGACTCTTTGCTGGTGAGCCTGATAGCAGCTTTCTAGTAAGTAGCATGGATTGAGCACCCAGAAGTAAGTTGGCCAAGGCTACTCTAAGCCACACAGACTTGTAGCAATACATGCAGTGTTAAACATACTGTGATGAGCACTGTCTCAGTGGTCAACATCTGCACATCTTGAATGAAAGACTGATTGATGGCTGCCTAATCTCAACAAAGCAAGGTGTTGCCTTACAGTTTGGGCTAAGTAAAGGTGTTTGCTTTCTTGAAGGTTTTGTGCAACAGGCTGTCACAATACCTTTATGTTTATACTGCTATGAAAATATTGTTATGCAAGGGAATGGCAGAGTTTCAATAGGCAGGGCGATACAAGAATTAAACTGCAAGTTTGAAAATATATATGCAACTCTTGCCTTTTTAAAAAGCTTGTTTAAAAATCATGCATAATCAGAAAAAGCCCAATAGACCTATCATGTGAATAAGCAGTAACAGTATAAAATATCTTGTACCTATCACATTTAATTGTCTTTGAATCACACATGAAGCACATTTGGAAAGAGCTCTTCTGCTTTTTATAGTGGACCACATACTGTGTCAGTCTCCTCTACTAATACTCATAGGTAACATACTTTCATAGCATCTCTTGACAATTCATGCATCTGACTTTGTTTTAGGGGCATGCAGTGTTGAGCCAGATGGTCTAGACAGATGATAAAGAAGCATGAAATGATACACCAGAGCACTTATCTCCTGCTGTGCTGTCACACTGAACAAACACTTAATGAAATCTGAAATTGTAATAGCTAAAAATATGTACTGCAGTAAAATGGGCTTTCACACATCCCTCTAGGATTTAATTGTCTTTTAAATATGGCTTCTGCAAAAAAAGTTTCCCTTTGGTGACTGTTTCTGTGCAAATTCCTAGTCAGCTGGTGGCAGTGAGCTGGAGAAAGGACACATTTATTTATTCTGTTTTAGGAATTACATATCTCTTATTCTGGAAATTGCCCATAAAAATTAGACTGCTCTTCAGTGTGGTTTGTTATTCACCACATAATTTCTGCTGACATCCTTGTTGGATGGAGTGCTTGCCAGCAATTTATTTTGAGATCTTGCAATTAAATATTTGAACCCTTTGATGACACACAGGGTGTGTGTTAAGCTTCTGCCTTTGGCTTTAAGAACATAGCCCTTAGAATCAGATTTCTAGTGTACAATTACAAGTTCAATATTTACTTTGCCAGAACATTCTTTACTCATTCATACTCACTGTACATTTGCTGGGATGTTTGCAGAAAACAATGTACAAAGGGCACAGACATACATAAAATAAGTGTCTTCAGAACTCTAAATAAATATTCATCAAATATATTCTGCACTTTTCATTCTGGTGCTCGTGATATTAGGATTTGCCAAAGCTAATATCAAAGCATCAGAGTTGTGACAAATCTTCAGAAACAGTGTTGAAAACATGATAGGTAGAGTTAAAAAGTACACAGAGCAGAAAAGTCAGTAGATTTTATCTGAAAAACCTTTGTAAAGTTAACATCTTGAAATGCTGCTCTCCTGCTTTGTGAGTATGAAATCGGACTTGATCCTGTTGGAATTTTAGGCCAGGGCTGTGGAGAGCAGCTTTGGTAGATCTCTAGATCTCTGATCATATCATACTACTCACATCCCATCTGGTTTGTATTTAAGAAGAGATCACTTTCACAACAGTTATCCTATTGTAATGTGATGCTGCGTTGCAACACAGAGGCTATTGCAATTTCTAGGTTTCATGGAATATGTCTTTTTCAGGCATTAATAAAGCTTTCCAATTTTGATGATTTTATAAGGTGTTTAAATTCACTAATGCAAAAAGGTTATAGGTTAAATCCATGTTTACTGTAAGGTTTATTCACTCTATCATGTTTTTCCCAAAAGGGCTTAATCACTGTACAAAGTAATGCATGAATGTACCAAGGCTTTTGTTTCAGCTTGAATACACTTTCAGGACTTTCGTATCCCAGCAGCAATAAATTCTAGACCATATTTTTCCCAGAAAGTTAATCAAGGGTAGAGAGCTTCCTTTCATGAAACTGTGAATATGTAACAACACATGTGCCCCTACATATGCGCCCTTACACATGCATACACTGATAGGAATTGCAACAGTGATGTCACAACTATTCTGTTGCAATGACCACAAGTTTTCCAGTAAACCCAAGAATAATTAATCCCTCCCCTCAACAGCAACAAAATTTAAGAAATCTTGTAATGAGGAAAAATTTATTTCACGTTTTTTCTTGGTGCATGTTCATGGACTGACTGTATTATGAAGTTAGCCAAGTCTGAATTTGGTAGTGGCTGTGTATGTATGTGTAATCAAGAAGGAGAAGTTTTTTTGCTTTTCCTAGCTTGACGCATTCAGGTTTCAACTGAAGTACTGAAAGGCTACAATACAGATTTCAGTTGCTAGCTGAAACATGTTCCTTTTTTTTTTTTCCCCAAAGTACTTGATATCTGGAATCAGAATTTTGTAGATGTTCTTAACTGTTGATCATCCCATTTAAAATAACTATTCAAAGAAGTAAACCGTAATGAGGTTTTCCTATCCTAGCTTTTTTTTCTGGTTTTATTCAGTAAAAATTCTTGAACTTAAAAAGTCATCTTTACCATTGTTCTGAAGGTGTGACCTGTGGGTCTCTTCCCACAAGATGTTAAGCATTTTGTCCCAGCTGAGCAGGTTATGTTACATGGCTATATCCTATGCATTTGAGTTGTCCTCTGCTCACTTTGAGAATCTTCCCTGACTTGTTTACCACATTTTCTGGCTCAGGTTTTCTGCCTAGTAGCTCTGTATGATGGAGATGCAGTGTAACAGGATTATAGGAAATTATGGTTGTTAGTATACTCTTTAGTTACTTCTGATTTCATGAGGATTTTGACTGCCAGGCAGCACAAATTGCAAAAAAAGAAAGGTTACTTAACATACATCCTCTGTGGTGAACTTTCTAATCAATAGCAGCTCTAATTTATATCAGAATTAACTAATGGGACACTTTATACAGCTTTACTTACTTTCAGTTTATAATTTCCATGTCCATTTCTCTAAGCTCTCTCTCATATATGCAGTGGCTGAGTTTGATTAATATTTTCTGTTCAATTAGTAAAGCAATGTCATTTATACGGAGGTTTCGTGTTGCTCTGGGTTTTAAGTTGCCTCTAAGCTGCTTTTCTTTTACGATTCTAAAAATGCCACTGGTGATCTCCTTAAAGTGTTTTTATTGTTCCTTGTTCCCTAATGTATTTGTTGTAGATTGCAACCAGGTTCTGTTTTAAGTTAAGCCAAGAGTATCCCTCAGCAGTCATTTATGCCTTGTTTTATCCATCATGTATAAAACGGTTTCTCCCTCAACTGCCAAGATCACTGGAAACACAGCTGTCAGGATTTAAAATGAATGAATAGTAACTTGACAGGGAGAAATTATATTTCCCATATGAGCAAACATCCATTCATAGTTTCTGGGAAATCTTGGGGCTGTTTTAGCTGAAATATGAACGTGGCTCAGTGCAAACAGAGTGCAGCAAGGACACACTGACACTGATAATCCTTTGGTCAGCTCAACAAATAAGCAGAAAAGACTTTTTCTCTTGGGTATTTCTGCAATTGTGGTCACTGGGATGGTTTTACTAACAGTCATGTTATCGTGCTATTTCTAACTTGTAAGTGATGAGATGATAGTGCACTGTTTTACCAAAGTGTGAGGGTCTGGCAGGTTTCAGGAGCAACATACGCCAAGGGTTACTGGCTGTGCTGTTCTTGTTGTTCTCACTGCTTTTCATACTGGCAGGAGGTTTTTTTATGGTTTTGTGTAAAGTGCTTCAGTGTTCTTTCTAGAAAGCAAAATGAGAGCTACACTGCTGAGGTGGACCATCACACCATATGAAAAGCAAACTGTGGCCAGCAGTCTTCCAGACTTCTCTCTTGTGGCTTTTTCCCAGAGCAAGTGGAAGTACAAACTGCTTTTGAGGATTTGTCTAATTTGCCATGTAAAGTAAAATGCTGTTGAAATGCATTAATGGGTTTCTGTAAGCCTCTGTATTTTGAAAGCAGACTGAGATGATTGAGGATTAACATCTCCATCTAAAGCCATTTCCAGACAAAAGCATAGTACTTGAAAAGCAACCCTTGATGAAACAAGGTGTATTATTGTATGAGTGTTTGCCATAGTTCCTGTCACCATAGTAACTGAGGCACAAATTAACAAAATAACCTAATTCCCATTTAAGCACCTGAGTACCTCTGAAGTTCTGGGTTTGTTTCCCAAGTAAATGTGTAGTCACTGTACAGGCCATTTATGAGTTGCAAGAACTAATCCCTTCTTTGTCTTTTTTTTTTTTTGCCCCTCCTGAACAAGAAAGTTCTGGGTAGGGCTGTGCTGATATTCTGTAGTCAGGCCATCATTCATACTGTGGAAATACATTGAAGAGGTGGATCCAAAATGTTATGCTGTAAATGGTCAGTTTCTGAGCTTCTGGACATGTGAATCAGAATACTTCATCTCTGCCTTGGGTCCACTTTATGTAGTTGGCTGTTTTTGACATGAAAGTGTTTTGTCTTGTCTCCTTTCACCCTGTATTTAGTAATATTTTTCCAGAGGAACAGTTTAATGTAAAGAGTCAGCTATAAATATGTGATCATTGATACAGTTATCTTTATTTGCAGTTGATATGTATCAAGATTACGTTCAAGGCTTTGTTTCAGAGCAGGAATTGGAGTAAGAACCGTCAGAGGGCTCTCAGCATTGGGAAGATGCCTGCCAAGTGGTGCACCCTACCAAGGATGCAGGCAGCTATACTCCTCACGGGCTATATAGGTTCTAATGTATCCATTGTTTTACCGTAAATAATAGTGATTGAGTCTTGATGCGTCAGACCTGTTGTTCTGGGTTCAGACAACACATATGAGTCCTTAAACTTCAGAAAGAAGAGGGCAGAAGAAGGTTGTTAGCCATCTGGAGTGTTTGCAACACCTTGAGCACCTTTGAGCACCTTGTCAAAACTGCTTTGATTTGATCCCCAGCAGAGCACAGGAACAGACTTGCTTACAGCCAGCATAGAGTTGCACCCAGTACACAGAGGTTGCACAGGCTCATCTACACAACTGCTGCCCTACTACTTCTCAACCCTACTTTAGTCCCAGGCCATACCACCCCAAAGTAAAAATACAAAGACTAGATAAGTAATGGAAAAGTTAGTAAGTAATGAGCATATGTCTGTGCTTGAGTCCTGCACCTCAGAATAAGCCTGACTGTTGCTGGATAGTATAAGAAATGCGGGGCTATGCTTTAGAAGCTATGCTTAGTTACTTGCTTGTTATAATCCAAAATGCCAGGCAACACGCAAAGAAGCCAAAGCTAATTAGTTTCCAGAGCAAATCCATTTTGTAGATGGGTCATAGACAGTTACTAGCTGTCAAAAGTCCATCCTCTGGCACTAACGAGGAAAAGAGATTGACTAGGGTCACAACGTCTGGACTACATGACATACTGCTTTTGGAAAAAATGTTGCTGTAGTTTTTCAAGCTGATTGAAAAAACACTGCCAAAAAGCCCCATTCTACCACAGCTGGAGAGATTACATAAATACACAGTTTAAAGGCAAAGCTGATCTAGAAAAAAATTCCTTTAATGAAAAGTTAAAGAACTGGGAATGATGGCATGTTATTAAAAAACAAAAAAAAAGTCTCTGTTAAGAAGGTTTTTTTAACACCTTAAAGAATATGTAATTTCTTATCTGAGGTTACTTGAAAGGTTAAGCAGCTATAAAATCTTGAGAGTATGGAACAATCAGAACATCTAAATGTGCTTTTTTTTCCCTTTTCATTTATTTTATTTTTTTTTTCTGAAGCACCCTTTACAACTTTATGCTTGTTATACTCCTGGAAAATAGCCAACTGTCATGCTCTGCTTTTCAAGAATCAGGAAACAAAGTGAAGTAACTGCTGACCAGTTACCAGCAAGTATCCCTATGGTAGGTAGGCAGGCCTCATGCCAGTGATGCTTGCTGGCATTAGCAGAATTAATTAGACACTGTAGCACTGAAGAACTAATCTCTCAGAACTTGTAGAAAGGTTAGAGATTAGTACTCACTGAGTAAGACTGGGAAGAGGCATGATGATGCTCCAAAGATACTGAAGCTGAGATGAGCTTCAGTAGATACTAATACAATTCTTATTTATTAAGCTGGATAAGAATAACTGTGTATGATGCACAAGGCATTTAGATGCCTTTGACACTCAATGGAAGGAACTGGATGTGTCCAGGATGAGATATCTCATGCCTGAGGTAGATTTCTACCTTAGGTCAGATGAGCTGTTTGACGTAGAGCGTGTGGCTTTTGAGTGTCTCTAAAGGCTGATGCTCTCTGCTGTCCACAGTGTAGCTGTCTTGAGCTGACATGAATTTGTATATACCCCCCCTGTAATTTGTTCAAATAGCTTGTGAATAGGGTAGCCTTCCAATATCTCAAGGGGACCTATAGGGATGCTGGGGAGGGACTCCTCATCAAGGACTGTAGTGAGAGGACAAGGGGTAACAGGTTCAAACTTAAACAGGGGAAGTTTAGATTGGATATGAGGAAGAAATTCTTTACTGTAAGGGTGGTGAGGCACTGGAATGGGTTTCCCAGGGAAGCTGTGAATGCTCCATTGTTGGCAGTGTTCAAGGCTGGGTTGGACAGAGCCTTGGGTGACTTGGTTTAGTGGGAGGTGTCCTCTCCTATTTCAGGCAGGTTGGAACTAGATTATCTTAAGGTCCTTTCCAACCCTAACTATTCTATGATTCTATGATTCTATTGCACTTACTACTGGTAGAAATTATACCTCTGTCTGGTACTGTGCTGTCTTGAGTGTTCACTGTTGAAGTCACTGCATTCTTTGTTTCTGCTAAATAAAAAACTTATGGTCTGCAATAGGTAAGAGAAATTTGGAAAGGGAAAATACAGTGACCTTAGTTTTTTGGTACTATCATATGAAGAAAATACTGTGATGGAAACATCCCATGCTGAAGTTGCCTAGACAGCAGCTGAGGTAATATGCTAGTCTATGTATAAAATCATCCTATGTTTGGTTTTGATTTTGCTTCCTTGTGGTAACTGCTAAGATTTGCTGCAAAAAATACTTTGAATTCTAATACAAGAATTATTTACAAACTGATTAAGATTAATTTGCAGTTTTCTATTTGGCAGTTAGTTTGTGCAAATACTGCTTTGGAATGGTTTGTTCATGAGCGGTTTGTTGTTCATATGTAGTCCTCCTTAAACGGTTGCCTAAAATATGGTTTATTTTTTTCATTTCCTTCCTGGTTGACTTGAATGCCAGGTGGTGAATTTTCATTTGAGTGACCTATGATATAAATTTGCAGAGTCATTTCTGTCCTAATTAATGAAAATACCAGAATTCACAAGTGTTTTACAAATACTTGGCAGTTGTTCAAGCACTGGAATAAACGGAGCTGGCTGGTCTTACTCAGAAAAAAATATCCACAAAGTGGTTTTAAAGCCACGTAGCTATTGATTGTCCCTCTCTACACAGAAAAATAACTATTTAATTTCAAAGGAAACAGTTACCCAGGGGTTTCTGCCACATCTAGAAAGTTATAAGAGTTATATTCTCTGTCAGCGAGAGGAGTTATATTTGTGCATTAGAACAAACTGTACCAACAAGTAGCCCGCAGTGTCAGATTTTATGGTTTTCATGATTCCTTCCAACTGCTTTTCACTCTTCTGGTTATATGCAGTGCCAAAATACCACCCTGAATTTTAGTTTGCTCTGTCAGTATGCCTGCTGTGACACTGAACGTTTTCTGGATGTGTGCTTTGTAATGAGGGTCAACACCTTTCGATCAGGGTGTGTGCTTCTTATAGGCTTTGTTCATCAAAGCATCTTTTCCTGAAAAAAAGACATTTTGTAGCCATTAAAGAGTTTCTGCTCTTCTAAAGATGATGTGTAAAGGAAACTCCAGACATTCTGCTGTGCTGCCAGCTCTGCAGAATTGGAGAGGGGATTTATTTGGTAAAGATCAACTATGACCCTTTGTAAGTAAACAGGTATTTCCAGTCTGTCTCCGGTGAATTGGGCAATGACTAGCAGAATAAATATAATGTATTATAATGCTCCAATTCAGATGGCTGAGCATGAATACCTAAAGCAAGTAATGTTTTCAAATAGAAAGGGAGAGATTTTTCCATCACGTACCCATGCCAAGTGGAGCTTAAGAGATACATTCCAGCTAATCATTTATTTCAGGGAGCTGATTTCAGTGTTGCCATAAGCAGCAGTTGTGTAAATGGGTGAGATCCTAATCACTCTGATGCAAGCAGAAATGGGAAGAAGCTGGGTTCAGAATGTGTGCCTTTTGAGTAAAATGGTCAGAAAACAAGTATATGTGGATATAACCAGTGAAGATAAATAGAGCAGAGGCTACCTACCTCACAGTTAGCATGTGCTCTGAAAGGTTTAAATTTTTGTGTTGTCAGTATGAGAAAGAAAACTGAAACACAAAAGGGGACTGAGAAAAGTCTGAGAGAGAACTATAAATTATTATTTATCCCAGTGCTCTTTCTTATGCAGCTATTAATCCATGGGCAAATCTTTCAATTTAATGGACCTCTGCTGGGTTAGCTACACAGGTCAAAGAGATGATATAGCATAGATTTCTGTTGAAAATTTTGCTTTAAGAGAAAAACCCCAAACCTTTAGAAGGGTTTTTTCATTAAATTAATGCTTTGCTGGAGGAGGACAGACTAGATAGATTTTTTTTTTCCTATGCTTAAATACATTTGATCCTCAAAAATATTCATAGATTTCAGTTTGCTTTTGTTTGGATTGGCAATTGAAAATCAGAATTTAACTTGGTGCCGTGACATGCTGATTGAATAGACCTTGTCTTTACAAAACAAGATATAAGATATTCCCTACCCAGAAGGCTTGTCTTTTTAGTGTGTTAAGCCAGAGCATTCCCCTTATGGATGTAGCCATAACTAGTTAAGCTAAGCTGTCACTTCTGTCAGTGAGAGAAGTTAAGGAACATCAGTTTGTACGTTAAGCAGTATGTACTTCTTTACAGTACCATTCTGTGTTGGCTTGAATGAGGATACCCACATCTTCTTTTTTTCTGCATATGCACAGAGAGAAAACCACATTCAGAAGAACTACTGCTATACATTAAGTTAAGCCTGAAAGCAGGGTTCAGGTCCTGGTGTCTGTATCAGCCACAGCAGTTTGCAAGACCTTAAGATCCCTCACCAAAATTGATGGAAGTTTTTAAATTTACTGCATTGATAGCTGGACCTGACCCCTAGTTAATAAATGAGGAAGGTTAAAATGCTCTTACCCAGAAATGTAACTGCAACCACTGTACATATTCCTCTCTTGTACTTCTGTGTGGAAAGAATTAAAGCACCATTTATGAAAAATGCTAGCTTCTAACTTAAAAAACAAGCAAACAAAAAAAGACAAACGAAACCTAAATCAAAATCAAACATTTTGATTAATAATAATAACAATAAAAAGACTTCTGAGTCAATCAAATGTCAAATTCATTCAAAACCTATTCCTTAAACAATGTAACATCTTTTCATAATTTTTGTAGAGCAGAAAACAGTGTGATGAAAATTTTGAGGCCCAAGATAAGCACCTCTCAGTACAAGTCCAAACTGGATTTGTGCTCCTGAGTAACACAAAAAATGGAAAAAAATTGTAATAAATATTTTTTATATATAAATATGCAGCTTAAAAGTAGCCTTTATAGATTGCTGCCTAAACTTGTACTGCTAAATGGATAAGTATGCTTCTGTCTTCAAATCTGAATCTCTTGTTACAATGGCAGTACTTGAACTTTTAAAAGGAGTCTTTTTTTAGCTAGATGGGCTACTGGCTAGAAAATCACTGTAGTTATGAAAGTTCATATACAATCTAAATAAAAATGTCAATATAAATATAAAACATGAAAGTCAGAAACTGGCCATATTTTGATCTTGCCAACTAGAAATTGAACTGTTGGCATCAGTTGGAATGAAAGTGTGAAAGCACCCAAACCTAGCAATCGAATTTCTTGCTCAGCTTTTTTATAGGTGTTTGCAAAATGGTGATTTTGAAGAAAGTGGAGAAACTGATATAAAGCATATTTTAGAAGTATTTAAAGCTTAGAATCATGGAAGAAAAGCCATGTAAATCAACTGAATTTTAGGTGGCTGTAATGGAAATGGTATAACATGGTCATCTGTACGTTTGTGGGAGTGCTACTACTGATCTGCTACTCAGAACCAGAAATGAAGAGCTAGTGCCAAGGAAGAACATGTGGTTTCTTGAATGAGGTAATAGCAGCCAGACAGCAGCTTTGGAGGATATCCCTCTCGTCTGACTTCACGTGACACTGTGCACCTAAGGTAGCCGTACAAATCAGTAGCCTTTACCTTCCACAGAGCTGCCAGTAGCAATGTGGAGTGCCTGCTTCTCATTAAACTATTAATTCAGGCTGTTGAGTTAGTTGAGTTAGATGATAAGACTACATACATAAGTTTAAATATAAAGCCCATTATTAATTATGTGTGCATTAAGTGTATAAAATGAGACAGCAAGCTTGGTTGAAATTTAGTTGGTTTTCCCTAGCAATGTTTACCTTAGTTTTGGCTCAGCTGAAGTCATAAAGATACAAAACTTGCATGGCAACATTTTAAAAGGATTAAACACCAGCTAATGGAGTGGTCCGGATACAAGCAAAGATTGGTCTCAGGATACAAGCTAACAGAGAGGTCTCAGGATACAAGAGTGCCCAGAGAAGTGCGGGTGAGTGGGGGCATCTTCAGTGGTTTCTTCCTGGACAGGCTTCTTGGCTATACATTATTGACCTCCTTGTGTTGTGATCTGTGTGCTCTTGGGGAGCACTTGAGGAGGTGGAGAAGAGGTGGCCAGTCATGGTAGGTCTTTGATACAATGCAATGATGGAGCACGCAGCTTCCTCCCCCGCCTTGCCAATATGAATGCAAGGAGCTGGGTCAAGTTTCTCAGCCTTTGTGCCGACTTCCCTATGATGGCACATATCGGTATGTTTAATGAAACAATTATCTTTTCAGTCTTTCGTTCCAAAGAATCCTTTCGAAAGTGGAAATTTGTAATACTATAAAATACCTTTGCTGTTTGCAGCTGTGAGCTGTAATAGATCAAACTATCAGTTTTTCACTGCAAGTCTTTAGTCCTGCTGCCAAGAACAAGCTTATATATGGCTATAAATCTTACAGGAGTGCAATAAAGGTGAACTGCATTTCACTGTAATGGCGTATGTGTTACACACAGACAGAGAGCATTAGGAACTGTAATAGCCAGTGCTTCCCAGTATTCATGTCAAAACAGAAGCTGTAGTACTGTGGACTGCAGAAGTCATTGAGACATATTGCAGGTTTCTAGCCCTGAGTACTCTGATTTTATCATAGCACTGCTGCTCTGTTTCAGGATTTTGTGGTATTCATTTTATAAACCTTATTCTGAGGTGCTTACAGCTCTTCTGCTCTGCACATCAGAAGTCATTCTGGAGAAGACAATTTCCTCATCTCAGTTGCTATTGCCTTATTTATTTGCCTTTTGTAACATTAGAAATAGTTCAATCAAAATGTAAGTATGACTTTGAAAATTCTAACTCTTTTTCAAGTACTAGAGTCATAGCAATTTTATGATGCATTTAGAGACCTGAAATGCAAATAGGTACCTAAGCATATTCACAAAGGAGCCTGTTTCTTATTGAAGTTAGTTAGAAATGTAACTTCATTATTTCTCTAACTTTAGAAACTTAAATGTCTTTTACAAAAAATGGCTCTAATTCATTTGTGTGCTTTTGAAAATCTCACCCTAAAGCTTTATTTTTTTCATGTGAAAATCAATACCTGATACTGAACTGAATGGATAAATGTATCAGTCTCATGGGGTTTATTTCAGAATTTTCAGCTGCTTCTAAATTTGCATGATTTAAAACTAAATACAGTTGAAATACTATCAATGTGCATGAGCTTTATTCTCTTACTATTTGTGAGCTTAAAGAACCCACAATAATAGTTTTGATTTTATAAAGTTGGGAAAATATTTAAAAATGTACTCACTGGTTCTGGTATTCATGGTTGGGCAACAGCATCCCATTATTAAATTCTGATCCACCATTCCTGCGTTCCAGCTATTGTCATTTTATGGCATCTTTTGGTCAAATTAAGTGCTGTGATAAGCGAGTACAATTTCAATGGAGAACTGCAGGTTATTATTCCTGAGCAAAATCTGGCATCTTGCCTAGATGTGTCTCACCTCCCACTCAGCTTGTGGGGAGGATGGTAAAGAAAGTGTAGAGTAGAGGAGAAGCAGACTTGACAAGTCTTCAGTGTGCTTTTTGTTGTTGCTCTTGTCAGTTTGCTCATATGAGAAGATGTTAAGTATTAAGAATTTGCTCCTGTCACCTATGTTATTACTCAAAAGGTATTCTGTGTGTGCTCATACATGTGAATATATAACTTGGCTTAGTGCTCACTGAGGACTGAACACTTAATTGTTGTTTTTTCTTGGAATTGCACATTGTTGCAATTTGTGTTTATATCAGGGTAATGATTCTAAAACCCTTCCAATATGACTGTAGTGCATGCAAAAATAAGCCACATCATAAGATAATGCAAACAAAATTATGTCCATAGCCACAAAGATCCAGCCCCCTTACTAATCCACTTTCCACAATTTCTTTCCCCTAGAAACAAGAGTCTAATGCTCTCCTATTCTCTCCTTGAAGAAGTTAGGACTCTTGGTTGCCTTGCTTTCCACCTTTTCTGTATCTAGGTGAATGCAAGAAAAGGAGAATAAAGGCAGAAAGCTGTAAGGACTGAAATTCACGGCATGCTCTGACTAGTAACCCTTAACTTCAGCAGAGGCTGCTGTCTGGATTGTTTCCGATTTCTTCAGTGAGATGCCCTGTAGGGCACTCGTGTGCTTCAAGCTGGAGTATGGGGGGTGGTGGGGAAGGCTATGTAGCTCATGGCAGGGGAAGGGGGAGTACGTGTGATTCAGCAACTAGACAGAGCAGGTCACCATGATGAATGAGGCAGGCTGACAGTTCAGTACACTATACAAAAACTTCACTGTTTGTCCCCATCTTCCTTCCTAACATGGTTTCTAAAGTCTAATGGAGAAGTTTGGTTTCTCTGAGCACAGCCTTTGAGAATTATGTCCAGAGGTGCTAATGCTTGCAGCATCTATTCCCTGGCAGATCTATTTCAGAAAGACCCTTATGAACTATTTTGAATGGTTTCTCAGAGCATTTAAAGCTTAAAACCATGACCTGCTGATGTCTTTCATAAAGGCTGAAATTCTTTCTTCATTTCCAGAAGACATAAAATGCGTACCAATTGCACCAGACTTTAAAAAAATTAAGTTCTGTAGAGAGTCAAGATTCATTTGAGCCTATGAATCAATCTGTTGCATTCTGTACTCCCCAGTACAATAAGAGCATTCCTTCAGCTGAGAAAAGTATTAACAGTATCATTTCAGTGGGCCTTTACAGGTGGGTTTTAGTCCTAATAATCACAGTCACCGCACTTTTCCAGTGTTCTGCACCCCACACACCCAGGTTTACCACTCTTTGCCTGTAGCATTTGTGTTTCAGACTGGATACATAAAACTTCCAGGTATTTGTCTCTGCTGCCTTATGGCTCAGGAAATTTTATCTTGAGTTTCCCACATAGCCTTTTGTATAACTTACACTTAAATTCAACTGTGTCCTTCAGTTTCTGCCTGCTCTAGGAAGGGAATCTCCCGTTACATAAAACATGCTATCTTTTAATGATGCACATTGGGAACCAGAGTTCATAGACTCTCCAAATGCTGGTCTGTACCTTGGAATTAGGCAGATCAGAGTGTCAGCTGCTTGGGGAGCGCTGATACATTATGTTGCTTACAGAAGCGCCATGAAGCAGGAGAGATGCACTGAGAAACCCTGTTACCTCTTACCTTCCTTTAAAGCCACACAGCATTGCTAAGCGGTAGCATTTATGCCCTGGTTCAATTTTTTTTTGCCCTGCCCCACGCACGGAAGCTGGTGTCTCTCAGCTGGTTGCAACATTTCCTGTTAATGTTAGTAGGAGTTTTCTGAAAGTTAATTCAGAAGAAGTTCATTAGGTGGAAAAGGCAAGAAAGGTGACTGAATTAAAGCTGTTCCTCAGCCTCTGAGAAGACCCATTTTGCAGGCTGCAAAACTGTAATTGATGTGCAAGCTAGCATTGGCACCAAAAGGTGCTTTAGATACGGTTCACAAAAGGTAGTTTAAAGCCAATGAGGTGCTGTCCAGGCACCAATGAGTGTGTAGCGTAGACTGGCTTGCTTAAGTCTGGCATATTGGAAGACATTAAGTTGCTTCTGGTTTAAGCAATCTTTGTGGACTACAGAGATTACAGCCTTATTTATGTGCAACAGACACAGAGGAAGCATATGTTGCTTCTTGCTGTCTTCTCTTTCTAATGTTAATAGTATAAGCAAGGAACAAAACTGTATGCTAAGGTTTTCCCACTGAATCCTGTGGCCCTTGATTGGGATGCCCAGTATTTAAGTAGATTATTTTGTTTTAACTGAAAGATACTCTGTCTGCTGCGAATCCTTTGTAAGCTAAAACCCCTAATAGTTTGTAAATAAAACTGGGTTCTCTCAAGGAAAATGTAATTTTAATCATAGGCAGTCTTGATTCTGATCCCCCTGAGGGACCAGACTGGCCACTCTATTCAGAGCCAGGAAGAAGTGGCTTCTAGCCTTAAAAACACAACCATGTTCACTGCTGCACTGGAAAGAGTCTGTTGTGGGCAAAATTATTTGAGCTACGCTTGTTGAAGTTTATTGTTCTATTTGCAAAAACCTGTCTACTTCTATTCATATCAGGTGTCAGAGTAGAAGAATATATGCTGGGAAAAAAAAATGTATATATATATACCACACAGCAATAAAATAGAAAAATCAGAAAATAACTGTTTTGTTTTGTTTTTTAATTTTTCAGAATATTGCAACACTTTCACACTGCTCCTGAAGAGTACACCATCATTTTCACATCTGGATGCACAACAGCACTTAAACTGGTAGCAGAAGCATTCCCTTGGATACCTGAAGGCACAAAGCAGCCCAGCAGTCGATTTTGTTACCTAACTGACAGCCACACATCTGTGGTCGGTATTAGGGGGATAACTGGCTCAATGAATGTCTTGTCTGTTCCAATAAAACCAAAGGAAATCTTGTTATCAGAAAAGAACAGGTTATCAGCTGAAGAACAAAACTGCACGACACCTCATCTTTTTTCTTATCCAGCTCAGAGCAACTTTTCTGGTACCAAATATCCCCTTTCATGGATACAGGATATAAAATCTGGAAAACTTTGCCCCATCAAAATACCAGGGAAGTGGTTTGTTCTGCTAGATGCAGCTTCATATGTGAGCAGTTCTCCGTTAGACTTGGGAGTTCACCAAGCTGACTTTATCCCCATCTCATTCTATAAAATCTTTGGATTCCCAACTGGTTTAGGGGCACTACTAGTAAACAACCGGATTGCCCCCCTCTTGAGGAAAACTTACTTCGGAGGTGGAACTGCAGCTGCCTACCTTGCAGGAGAGGATTTTTATATCCCAAGGAAATCTATAGCTGAAAGGTAAGGTTTTGTTTAACAAAAGGGGAGGGGGGGGGGGCGGGTTTGCTAATACTGTTTTTGTCAGATAAGCATCTTAGGGTTGGTGCATGCACTGGGCTGTGACAGCTGTACTCCCTTTTTAGAGTAGTTGCATACATGTGCCACATCTAACTGTTTTCTTTTAGTATTGATTTTTCCATTCTAAAGAGCATAATCTGAAATATCTACTTTCCTTCCCTGATCTAGTAAAAACTAGTAAAAATATAAGGCTTCAGTCAGTGTCTTAAAGGTCAGTACATGCATTTTTAAATTTATATTTAAGATACCTCAGTGGAACCCTGATTTGGTTTTGAAGCTCTGCACCTGGAGCAGCCAGGTCAAGGTTGATCACACAGTATAATGACCATCAGTGAAACCTGGAAAGTAAGGTCCATGTATTTCACTGGAAAGATGGCATGCTTTACTCTCAAGAGAAGCTATCAGAAGGATGTGCATTAAGATAAATAACCTAAGACAAATATTTGTAGCTCTCTTATTAACCTGACTGAGGTTCTGGAGAAGCTGTAAAGCACTCCTACAGGAAATAGAGGACACCTACAGGAGATTAAGCATACACACATAAGTAAATGCACAGCAATGGATATATTTTCTCCTAGTCTCTTAACATATTGAAATGTCACTCTTAGTGTTGCTTGGTCCCTCTGCCTCTCCTCATCATGCCAGCAACAGCTCACATAAATGCAGTAAAGGGTCTTTCTTCCTGTCATATATACATCTGTGCAAAGGAAATGCTTGAGATCAGCCTTTAATATTAAATTACAGTGCTTGGGAGAGGCTAGAGGTGAAAAGGGGAATTGATAAAAAAAGCCATTCATGCCTTGCATTTGTTTATGGATGTATATTCAGCAGCACAATATTCTACATCTCCTAGGATGAAAATGTCTGACCTTTCACTGTGCATATAGCAATGCATAATGATGCTTCATGTGTGTGTACCTCTTCTAGGTGCGTGTTTTGAGTGTTGCTGTGGGGTTTTGATTCAGGACTGGTAAATGCAGAGGCTGGCTACATTAGCATGGCCCTCTTGCCACACAAGGCCATACATTATTTCCAAAACAGAAATTGGTACAGTTAATCTTTCAATTTAGAAATAAAAACATCAGAGAAACATTTGCATTATGACCTCTGTTTCTGGTTCTTCAAACTAAAAAGGCTTTGAAGTGCAGTATTCACTAAAAGTCAGGATGAAAGGACATAAAAATCGTGAGATCCTAGAGTGCTCTTGCATCACCTGCAAACCAAGGAGAAAACCTGCTTTAATTTGACCTGGTCAGGCTCTAATTTCACAGTAGCTTTTCTAGAGATAATTAACACATCAGCCCTGAGATTGCATAGCAGATAAAAATATCTGAAGCACAGCTTAGGTCTCAATTCTGCTTTTATATTTATTTTTTTTTAAGTAAGAGGGGAAGAGTATGTGGGAACCTGGAAGGGAGCTCAGTCTCTGGTATCTTTCTTGCGAGTTTTCAGAGGTTGACTTAATTACATGCCTTTCAAGTATCTGAGGTACCCACTGCTTTCAAGGGCTTTTTTGACTGGATCAGAAGGCCCTGCTTTAACCGGTTTATACTAGAGTCATAAACAAAGGGATTTGCCCAATCTGATTTCTCAGTCAAGTTCAGTACAGACTGTCTAATCTTCGTATGAGGGAACCTAACTAAAATAGTCAAATCTGACAGCTGGATACCGAGGCATGGGACGCTAGTTCTTGTTATACACTAAAGTGTCAGACAGACAGTTTGAGTCATTGTACATATATATATATTTACATTAGTCCTCATCTTTGGTTATTATTTGTAAACCTAATATTTAAAAGTTCATGTTTAGAGTATTATTGATGCTGTCTGTAATCCCTATGAACTGTGGATACTTAAATCCTACCTGTAGATGCATGAAGTTTACAAAGATAGATCAGGAATGAGGATAACCACTTTCTTGAAAAAATAAAAGCAACAGCTTTGAAATTTTCCAACAAATTCCTCCAAACTATGTCATCCAAATTTGTTATTTGTAATTTCTAATGTCATGGGGTTTTTCTTTTTTATGCTTTAAAGTGTTTTCCTGAGAATAAAATACAGAGAGAGAGCAGTTAGGAACAGAACTACTACACCTTGAAATGCCAGGCCACCGTGGCCAAAGCTAATATGATTACATTACCTGTGGGCCATGTTTCCATTTCTTTACTAGTGACTGAAACCTGGGTCATTACTTCTCATATAAATAGGAACTCTAGTCAGGTTTTATCTCTGCCAAGTTGCAGTAAGGAGCCTCCATCATTACAGGTATCCAAACCCAACTGGAAAAGGTCCTGAGCAACCTGCTTCAGCTGGATGTGCTTTGAGCATGAGATTGGACTTGAGATCCCTAGGGGTCCTTTACAGCCTCTGGGCTTCTGTTGTTGATTCTGTGTACCTCTGCCAAACCCCATCTGCATTCTGTCTTTAGGCATGTCTGTGTGGTTTCAAAAGGTTGATTTCTTAAAATGTCTTTTTTAAGGGCAGCTTGTTTTTAGTGCTGGATTAACACTGGGATTGAATACACTGGAACATGTCATTTCATGTGTTTATTCATAAGGATATGTGAACTCTAGCAAATACTATTGGAAAAGTTATTAGAATATGTGCATCTGAATACCCTTAGCAGAAAGTATTCCTCATATATGCATAATCAAAGTGCAGTGTGCTAAAGGAATTAGCTTTTTCTAAGTCAAGGTAAAACTTGAGTGATGATGTGTAATGAGAGGGCATTTCATCTTTTGTTCCCAGGACTGTCAAAATGGTTACCTTTTGTCTCAATAGATACAGCTTTTCTTAGTGTTTCTTCTATTTTATTTTGTTGTTCTTGCTATATAAATTATTCTATCATGGTTTCTTTTACATTCCTTTAATACCCTTAAATCACTTCCACATTTTCCAATTTCATAGCAGTTGCCAGTCTCCTATCTCAACTTTTAAAATCATGTTTATTGTATTTTCATCCTTGTATCAAACAGCTTGACAAATTATTATTATCATTCACAAATCTAGCCTCATTTCCTATCTTTTTTTCTGCACAGCATGAGATAAAAAAATAATATGATTATGTATAGCAAGAATTCAGCGATAAAATATTCGTCATCTGCCCTATTTTTCTTTTGTATCTGTGAGTGCTATTCAGAATCTGATCATCCTGGAATTTGCGACTAAGGGAAAAGAGGCTGTTGTGTTATCTGTAAACTGGATATCTGCATCTTAGTCTACTGGTGTGAAATATCTAGTGCATTAACTGTTGTGTGTTTTTCATTTCCAAATGCATTTTCAAAAGCTTCGGAAATCCAGATGGCATGACTTTGTCCCTGATGAGTTTTAGTAGCTCTTGCCTCTACTGCTTGAATGATTTGACAGCCCCAAAGCAGCACCCACACTTTTATAGTCTGTGATGGATTTTACTTAAACAAAGCAGGTTTCTTTATTCTTGATGCTGTAGCTTTTTATTTTTGAGGTGATTCCATGGCTGATACTTTTGACCTGCAGATAAAAGATTAGACCCCTTAAGTTCTGCAGGAGATGTCCTTAATTAGTGCCCATCCATGTACTATGGTGCAGAACTATGCAAGATTTCCCCAGGAAATTCTGCACATGCCTCTGCAGGTATATGTATGGGGACATGGTCTGGATCCTCAATTACTTGCTGAGTTTGTGCATGCTGACGGGAAGGGAAGGTGGGAGTGGAAAATGGACTCAGAAAGATGGGGATGAGAGCTTTCACTATCAACCCAAGATCTGGAGCTGGCAACAAAATCCTGAGGCAGTGTAGTGAGTATGCAGCATGGAGCAAAAAGCTCGTCTTCAGCTTGAAGCTGTCTCTTCAGCATTACTGCATCTTTCTGTAAACACAGAGAGAAAGAATACAGTGACAGGTGCTGGTTTATTCCTTAGAAACTATTCATAGTGCTGAGAAATCACTTAAGGACTGGACAGTGTTTAGAAGAGCACAACACTTTTGCACATGCTCACCTTGTAGTCCAGTGTATGCGCATTCACTACACATTCAAGGGCTCTGTCCATCTGCCCATGATTACTTTAAAGTGGTAAGTGGACTAAAATATCACCCTGTTGATGAGTACCTTTTGTTCAAGCATTTTGTTATGCTGCTTCCATGTGTTATGTTATGCTCCTAAACATGATCTTTTGAGATCTCCAAGCAGTACCACTTACTGGGAAATATATAAATCTGTAAAATTCCTGAACAAATACCTTTTTAAACATCAGTGACAACTTTCAGATGAGATACTTAGGAAATGACAAGCAGTTTCTTTTTTTGCCTTGAAAACCTGCATGAGTTTTGAGACAGCCTTTATTCTTGAACTTTTGTTTGAGCAGCTGGTGTTGCATTTTTTTTTAACCACACAGCTGGAGAAGATTGGTGGTTAAGGTCTTCCAGGTTATACAAAACCCTAGCTCAGTGTTACCTGCAGAGTTTCAGACAGACACCTCCTGGAGTACAAAAATCATCTGTAACTACCAGGTTCTTCCATCAGAGATTCTGGGGGGAAAAAAAGAGAATAAACTTCCATTCAACTCCTGAACTGCCTGCTCCCATGTTTTACAGAGTCCAGAGCCATAGAAGAAGGTGCTCACCTGATTAAGCTCTTCACGATGTCCTAGGGAGAATTTATTTGAGTTGTGCTTTCATCCTCAGTTGCAGTTGGGAAATCCCAATCTGAAGTGGGTCATATGTAGGGCTTAGAGTTGTAAATGCCAGGAATAAGCCCAAAAGAGAGGCATCATATTGGTTAATGTCTAAATGTTTGGGTCTATCACAGCATGCAGTTCCAATGTACAGATTCCCAAACTACTTTTAATCAAACCAGTTCAGGACCTCAATGCAATGTAGCCACGGTGACACAGACATCCATGCTGGGCAATTTACACTGCCTTTGAGAAGGATAATACACTTAGGCACACTGGAATGTTTTTGTGCTTGGCTTCAACCTACAGTATGAAAATACATAAGTGGGTTTTTTAGGCAGCGGAGGTAGTGGACCTTGCACACTTTTTAACAATCTATCTTTACCAAAGTGCAATTAATAAAAAACATAAATAATTTTAAAGGCTACTGAGGATTCTTATATTTGAAAACAGACTGAACTACACTAAGCATTTTTCTTCTTTCATTGTTAAAGGGTCACTGAAAACCAGTAGTAATTGTGTGCCTAATGCAGTCACACGCCTAGCACACAGGGGTTCATGTAAGTCACCTACATTCTAGTATATGACTGGCAACAAATTATTGACTTATGAAAAAAAAGCTTATAAATTGCTAGGAGGTTATAATGCATGCATTTTTAAATAAAAGAAAGAAATTTGGAGCTCATTATAAAATGCATTTTTCTTAAAACGTAAAATGCTTTTGAGATGATAGCATGAAGGAAAACAATTCTGTTATATACCAGGATTTTGATCAAATGCAGCAAAAATTCTGCCTGAACCAGGATGTACCTTTGCAGTCATTGTGGTTAGGAAGTTTTCATGATGTAGTTTTACCCTAGAGAGTTCTTATAGTCAAATATAGAATCAAACCTTTTCCCTAATGTCTTCTTCAAGAGGATTTGTAAATTTCTATCACCAGCTATTGAGATCTTACAGCATTCGTTTACTGCTGATAAATCTATTTTGCACTTTCTATTGTGCTTTGTAGTTGTTATATTTGTGATTGATTAACCTGTTTGATATATGAGGAAAAACAATGGTAACTTGATTGGCATAAAAATCCCATTTTTTTTTCTTCACTATTTATACTGCGTACTTAGAATGTCTTGATACTAGCAGTGTAAAAGCGTGAGGCTGGCTTTTTGACCCAGACAATATTTACCTCATCCAAGGCCTGCTCAGATAATGTTAAGGGATTGATTTACTTCAAAGTGCAGGAATTAAAGCTTTTGCTCTCCCTTTATACCTCAGGCAGTTCTTAGGAACAGGAATTACTGTAAATACTCCACGGTATAGTATATAATTAGTATAGTGCTCTTCGTTTGACTCGTGAAGTCTTAGAGAAAAAAGCATGAGCTAAGGCAGACATATGGAAGAGCTGTAACTAGTACCAGGGGGTCAATTTCAATATTTAACATTATTTTAACCTAGGTTTTTTTATGCTCTGAGTCTTCCGGCAAGAGTGTGTGCATTTTAAATACTTTCACAGTGATGCTGAAATTGTTCCGAGTTGGCTACTGAAACTTTATTGGCTTTTTTGGAGTGAATTCAATCTTGGTTTACAGAGTGCGGCCTGAGATGCGCAGGAAGCACTAAATCCGGGCACAAGTGTGCGCTTCTTGTGGGCCTGGCCTCGCATGGGACATATATCCCTATGCCTTTCCGAAACCAACCAGAAAGGGATGAATCCTTCTCACATCTTCCCTCCTGCCCTAGGGAAGCAATTGCTGCTGTTTCTAACCTTGGGGAAGGGGTGTTTCTCTTCTTCCTTGTGCTGCGGTAGTTCTGCTGCCCAAGCAGGGGAGGAGTGGCAAGGGAGTCATCAGAGCAAGGAATGACCATGACAATGAGTTTATTTTTTTCTGTTTGGGGATTTCTTTAAAGCATGAAATGATGTGAGCGGGAGACAGGTATGAGCTAATGGAAATGAGAAAAACTACTATGAAGATGACAAACATGGAGGAAAGGTTGAAAAAACATGTCTATAAGGGTGGTCCCCCAGGCCCCACATGTGGTGATGTGAGATTGCTGCTGAGAAGGTGGCAGCTTTTCATGGGGAGAGGTGGGTCTGACCCTGGAGCTGACCCAGCACACAAGGGTTCCTTCGGGCAGAATGGTGGGGCTGCCTTGGGAAGGGGCTTTCTTCACGAATCATTAGCACCAGGCAGGGAAATCCCTGGTGCATTCTAGCAATACAGGCTCAATGTCTCCATCTTCTCATGTGTCTCCAATCTGCACATGTATCATGACAGGTCTTTCTGTTCTGTAGAGTAAATGAATCCAAACTGCAGAATACTACTGTGCATATCTGCTGTACTGCCCAGGCCCATTGCCAGCTGGGTGGACTTTGCACCACAGATCGAGATATTTGGGTCCCCATGTGGAGTCAGGGCTTGCATGCTTGCCTTCTCACAGCTGTGAACATGAAGTTTAGTTTCCCATGTCTGAATGAGAGCTGAATCCCTTATGGCCCTTTCTGTTGCCAGGTAGAGCAAATCAACTGGGGCCATGAACTACCTATGAGTCCATTTGCTAGGTCTGATGGTGTCTTTGCAGCGCCATAGCAGTCCATGGCCACCTCTCCAGAGGCAAAAGCTGGTAGTGAGGTTGTCTAGCTGCATAAACCCTAAATTTTGAACCATCTCAATATCAACGCTTTTGTCATTTTCCCATTGGAACTTCTCTCGTGGTAAAATCCCATCCAGCTCTGCTGTGCGGTTTCCTGAGCTGAGTTTCACACAGAACTGTGGTATTTGTGTCAGGTAAACCAAGGACTGTTTTGGTTGTGTAGAGGGGAAAGTATGGGGGGAGGAAAGCAGGCGTCACCCACGCCAGGCCTCTCTGGGGGGATGGTGACAGAGAACAACTTCTAGGCTTAAGAAAGAGATTCTGAGTTGGGTTTTAGAACAGAGTAATGCAGAGTGATGAAAGTGGTTGGGGAGGGGAATATTGGTGTCTCTTCTCCACTTCAGAAAAGGACTGAAGCATATGTATTTAAGTCAGTCTCTAGTTCAGAAATGTTTCTGAGCATTAGTGGTGACTTCAGCTTGTACTAGAAGTAGAATAGATTTATGCTAATTGCAATGCTGTCTTTCTGTGTGGATCCTTTTGGGAGCAAAACTCACAAAATACTTATTTTGTCCCTTTACAGCAGAGCCTGTCCCACTTTTACTTGTGTCAGTTTGGGTTATTCTTTTTGGAGGGCAGGGGGAAGAGAGAGACATGGTGGAGTACATGGCAATTAAAATTACTGACTGAATGCAATACAAATTTAGTGTGATGGGTCTAGGTTTCTTCCTTTGACATTCTGTCCTTACTGGAAATAATAATTATACAATGAAAAAGTATACTTCTTTCATTGAAACTGATACTAAGCTTATGTCAGGAAATGTCTGACCACAAATAAAGCATCTCCTCTACTGCAACATACTAATGCACTATAGTGTCATGAGTTGACGTTAACTGTTCTTGCTTACTTTTCAATGCCCTTTTCAGGAAAAGGTGCTAAAAATCATTGGTGTTCAGCACATCGTGCACGGATCCTTTGAGACCCATGAAATCACCATGAAGTCTCCACAAAAGGAGACCAAGGCATCTTCATATATCATGCAGCATCCATGTGTGTGACATTTGAAAAGAAATCTTCATCTTCACTGGATTTTTTTTTCTAGTCCAGTGACTTCCTTCCACTCAGAATCATGCTACTAAAACCTTTCTTGAAAGTTATTCTTGATCAGACGTATTCTTGCCAGTATCATCAGAGATAAGCATTTTAGGAGAAGGATGCATTTCTGCAGTCTGAGTGAAGTCAGAATAAGAGAGAGTGAGCTGAAATGACCATTGTGGCTTTTCGGTTAATAGCTAAAGACTCACAAATCCATCTTAAATTTAATGACTCAGATTATGTGACTTCCTGTGTGATACTCATATTATTTTAAATTTTATTTATAGCTAAGATGCTGAGAGTTACTTTTCAAAAAAGTTTAGTGATCACTGACTTCCTAGCGAGGAAAAAGAGAGATAAAGGAAAAGAGTAGTTTAAATGTTTAGGGGATACGATTCAGGCTAGTATTGGAAAATACCAAGTACAAGCATGGGGTTTTGGTTGTTTTTTTTCCATCTTCTTACTAGTCAAATATATGCAAGAGTGTATCTGGCAGTTGTGCTCTTGGGAACCCATGAAAGAAACATCTACAGGCTTCTCAAACAGATTTAATTCAGAAGAAAAAGGAAAATATTGATGCTCTTGAGAAAAAAAGGTTTTGCAGTCTATCTATCTTGACTTACACGTATAAGCAACGGTTTCCAAAACAGGAAATTCTCAGATTTGATTAAATACTTGGCTGTCACATTTCAGTCTGTTCATGTTCAATTAAAAAATTAAGAGGGATTCTCTAGCATTATTATAATCTACTTTTTCCATATCTAGGCATTTATAATATCAAATAACATCTGCTATGGCTTAATAACTGTGTCAAATGATTGTAATAGCTTCATTTTCAGTGAATTTTATGACAAAAAGTTCTAGAGTTGCAGCAGGGGAAGTACTTATGCTGAAAGAATTCTGTCTCCTATTTCATACTTTATGGTAGAAGTTGTGCAGTGATTGTTTTCAGGTAGGACTTTGAAGTAGCCCTTTCATTTTTATTTTTATTTTTTTGCTACTGACGCCATTATTTTGTAAGCTCAGCAATACAGATGGAATGGCTTTTCTTCGTAACATCCACTGCTAAAATGAGTTTAGTATGAATCTAATGCTTATCACTCACTTGGGCCTAAATTAGGGGTGTCTTGGTTGATCTTAAGTTAGCTAGTACTAATAGATGACCAGTATAAGTGAGACAAATGTCACAATTCTTTTCTCAGTGACAGATTTAGAATGGTCTGACCTCTTGTTCAAAATGATAAATTCATGCTAATTAACAGTAACCCAGGTAACCCTTCCTACAAAAGCAAATGTTGGGTATTTTTTAAGTTTTTCTGCTGTCAGTATACAAATGAAAGCAGATCTTTTGAATCCTCATCAGCATTAAAGAAGAATTTTGTTCATGACAAATTATGTTTAGGTCTTGTTTGTTTTGTATAGTCATTTTTCCTGTATTTCATTGTGATGGGTTAGTTTGAAAGGACTGAATCAAAATAAAGAGCCAGGGTCGTAGTTAGGCTTAGATTTTCAGACTTCAAAAAGATGAAAGACAAACCTTGCATGAGATATTATCAAATTAAATACAACATTTCTATGCATATAAGAAATAAAATCATTCTCTGTAATGGCTGAAAAAAGTACACCACAGGGAGAATGGCACTGTACCAATATTGCTCCTTTAACAGCTTTCTCATTTGAGACACCCATTTGGGTGGAGCATGTCAGCATCGGCAGCAAGATGCCATGCAAATAAGGGTGAGGGTTAAGCATAGGATTCAGAAAGACAAAAACCCTACAGCTGGAGGGACAGTGGTAGCTGCCAAAGGCATACCAAGGGGAGCTTGGCACAGCATCAACATTGTTACTTCCACAACTTTCCCAAATGATCCAGTCATGGGACTGGTGATGTAGGCCTCATCTCTACAGTGGCAGCTTATATTAAGGTTAGGGTTAGGGTTCGGAGATCCACAAAGCCTACAGCTCCAGAGACACAGAAGATAGAAAAAGGCATGCCAAGGGAATCTTGGCGCAGCAACAGCATTGCGCCTTCCACACCTGTTTCATCTGGGCCAGCAATTGGTGCAGGGTATGTAGACCTCATCTCTGTGGTAGCGGCTTAAACTAGGGTTAGGTTTAGGGTTTGATTTCAGAGCACCAACATTGCTTCTTCCACAACTTTCCCAAGTGGCACAGTCATGGTGCTGGGGATGTAGGCTTCCCCTTTATGGTGGCGGTTAAATTAAGTTTAGGGTTATAGATAGGATCACAGTTCAGTGATACAAAAAGCCAACAGCTCCTGGGACACTGGTGATACCAAAGGCATGCCAAGGGGAGTACGCCACTGCAGCAACATTGCTCCTTTCTCATCGGGGACACAAATTATGGTGGAGGACGTCAGCATCAGCTCCAAAATTCCATGAAAATTACATTCCTGTTATGGGTAAGGTCAGGGTTTAGAGAACCACAAATTCTACAGCTCCTGGGATACTGAGGTTTCCAAAGACATAGCAAGGGGAGCTTGGCAAAGCACCAGCATTGCTCCTACAACAGTTTTCATCTGGGCCACAATTGGTGCTGGGTATGTAAACCTCATCTCCAGGGTGGTGACTATCACTGGTGTTAGCTTTAGGGTTAGTCTTCAGAGAACGCAAAGCCTACAGCACCAAGGACACTGGTGATACCGACTGGCATGCCAAAAGGGAACACTGCGCTGTATTGACATTCCTCCTTCAAAACATTTCTCATACGGGACATGAATTCATGTGGAGGATGTCAGCCTCAGCTCCAAGATGCCATGCAATTAGGGTTAGGGTTAGGTTTAGGGTTCAGAGCCACAAAGCCTGCAGCTCCAGGGATATTGGAGGCATGCCAAGTGGAGCACAGCAGTGCACCGACATTGCTTTATACACATCTTTCCCAAATTGCCCATCCGTGGTACTGGGGAGGTACACCACCTCTTCACAGTGGTTGCTTATATTAGGGGTAGGATTAGGGTAAGCTTTCAGAGATCACCAAAACCTACAGCGCCAGGGACATGGGTGCTGTAAAAGACATGGCAAGGGGAGCTTGACACAGCACCAACATTGCTTCTTCCACATATTTCAAAAATGAGTCATGGTGCTGAGGATGTGCTCAGCATCTTTAAGGTGGCAGCTTAATTTAGGGCTTGATTTAGGGTCAGAGCTCAGAGATCCACAAAGCCTACAGCTCCACTTGTGCTGCCAAAGGCATGCCAAGGGCAGCATGGCACTGCACCAACATTGCTCCTTCAACACCTTTTCCATCTGGTTCAGCCCTGGTGCTGGGAGCTGTAGACCTCATCTGCACGGTGATGGCTTAATTCGGAATTAAGTCTAGTGTTCTGAGATCCACAAACCTACAACTCCCAGAATACTGAGACTGTAAAAGGCATGCCAAGGGTAGTACGGCACTGCAGCAACATTAATCCTCCCACAACTTTCCCAAATGGCCCAGTCATGGTGTTTGGGATGTAGTCATCATCTCTATGGTGACGGCTTAATGTAGGATTGGACTTAGGGTTAGGATTCAGAGATCCACAAAGCCTACAGCTACAGGGACCCTGGATATATAAAAGCCGTGCCAAGGGGAGTATGGAACTGCACCAACATTGTTCTGTCAACATCTTTCTCATCTGGGACACCCATTTGGCAACAACATGTCAGCCTCAGCTCCAAGATACCATGGAAATTAGCGTTTAGATTAAGCTTAGGGTTAGGGTTAATTTTGAGAGAGCCTAAACGCCTACCACTCCAGGGACATTGGTGCTGCCAAAGTCATGCCAAGGGTAGTGCGGCTCTGCACCAGTGTTGCTCCTTCAGCACCTTTTCATCTGAGACTGTCATTCGGGTGGAAATCATCAGCTTCAGCTCCAACATGCCATGCAAGTTAGGGTTTAGCTTGGGGTTAGGGTTCAGAAAGCATAAATACCAAGAAATGCAAGGATATTTGTGCTGGCTAAGGCATACCAAGCTTTGCACGGCACTTCACCAACATTGCTCCTTTCTCATCTGGGACACCCTTTCAGGTGGAGAATATCAACCTTCAGCTTTAAGATGCCATGCATATTATATTTATGGTTAGGTTTCAGACACCAATTTATCTCTCATAATTTTTGCATCTATTTCTGATACTCATTTGTAATATTTTTTCTAATGTCATCTCTGCTACTTGATTCTAGTGTAGTTTTAATTACTCTCTGTGGCAGTAATCCTTCAAAATATTTCTTCCACATCAGCTGTTTGTAGATTAGGCTGTCTTTCTTTTAAAGAAATATGTTTCATACTGACTTGACTGCCAATATAATTCAAAAGCAGAGAGATATTAGCATTTTGATCTCAATATTAGAGCTTGTTTTGTATAAGAAGAATGCAAGAATGTTGTGTGTTGTTTTGTCAAGTATCATAAACTTAGTTTTGTCTCTGTCTTTGGATATTGCACATCTGAGTAGGGAACAGTCTTGTCATTATCTAGCTTTTCACTGTTACAAGAATCACCTTTTAGAAGCACAGGAACATGCAACTACCCTCTGTCTTAATTCAAGCACATGTGGCAGAAGACCAGCTTTGCTGAATAGAGAACTCCTTTTGGGGTTCAAGAGGGAAAAGAAATTGTAATGATCTCTGGAAGTGAGGTCAGGTTTTGCAGGAAGATTACAGAGCTGTGGTTCGTATGCAGGAGAGAAGACATGAAAGGCTGAAGCTCGGAGTCAAAACTAGTCAATATTGTTTCAGATAATAAGAGCATTAAGAATGCCAACAGTGAGAGGGGGTGTAAAGAAAACACTGGACCAATACTTGTTGAAGATGAACCTCTGACTAATAGGGATGAAGAAAAAGCAGAGGCATTTAATGCATTTTTTTATATCAGTCTTCAATAATACTGATAGACCTTGTGCTGTCCTGCCCCCTTAGTTGAAGGATCACAAGCATGGGAACAGTGACTTTCCATTTGTGGACACTGAAATTGTAAGTGTCATGGGTTCAGCAGTAGCAGTCATTTTTCTCCTTCTTAGTATATGTGGTGCAGCACTGTGTTTTTTACTTTCTGCCGGGGAACAGTACTGATAACACCGATGTTTTTACTTGTTGCTGTAATGTTTAGTCTGACCAAGAACTGTCTGAGTCTCATATTCTGCCAGGGAGGAGGGGAAGCTGGGAGAAAGCAGAGATGGGACACCTCAGACAAACTGACCGAAGAGGTATTCCATACCACAGTACGCCAAGCCCAGGATGTAAAAACTGGGGGCAGGAACCCAGAAGAGTTAGTTCACTGCTGGGTTGGGCTTGATATCGAGTGGTGAGTGGTTGTATTCTCTTCCCTTTTATTTCCCTTGTCATTATTATTATTGGTAGTAGCAGTAGCGGTTTGTGTTATACCTTAGTTACTAAACTGTTCTTATCTCAACCTGTGGGAGTTACATTCCTTCTATTCTCCTGCCTATCCCTCCAGGAGTGGGGGCAAGAAAGGGGGGTGAGTGAGTGAGCGAACTATGTGGCTGGCTGGGCTTAAACCACGACAGTTCTTTTTGGCACTGAACTGTGGGGCTCGAAGGGTTGAGATAACACAGGATTAAAAGTCACTCGTCACTATGCTGATTTATTGGATCTCAAAGTTGTTGCTCTTGGTTCTCTTGATTTCAAGGTTTCAGCCTGTTGTACTTTACTTACATCTGGTATTTGCTGTCTTAGTGTTTATCAGATGGGGGGCTTGGGCTGAGGTTCTTGTTTCATTGTACTTTATGGTAATGACTTGTAATACAGGTGGGCTCTGGAAGCAGGAGGGAATGGACATGGCCGCGGATTGGCACCTGCCCATCTGGCTGCTCTTCACTGTCCTGGCCCTCGTCGTCACCTCTGTCTTTGTGAGGCTGCGGAGAGCCGAGGGGGGAGTGGCCCCGGGAACAGCCGGTGGCCAAACTGTCCCACGAGCATGGCTCCGGGGACCAGGAGGCCGGGAGGAAGCAGCTGCCCCTGGAGGAGGTCAGAGCGGTTGAGGAGGGGAAGGAGGCGGCTACTGAGCAGTGGGAGGAGGCAGCGGAGGAGCTGAGCCACAAGGCCCAGCCCAGCCCAGAAGTTGCCAAGAGCATTCCCCAGCAACCACCTGCTGAGCCCCATAAGCCCAATCCCCAGGAGGATGCAGGAGACTGCGCAGCAATTCCCAGCAAGGCAGAGGGAGGAAGATCTGGATCTCAGACAAAGAGCAGCTGGTGGTGAGAGAGCCGGCAAGCACAGCAGCTACACCAGCCCCAGTGACAAGTACAGCAGCCTCATTGGAGAGTTCTGAAGGGTTTGAATGGCCTTCAGGTTCCCTTGAGACCTGCCTGCTGATTGTGATGGGGATCAGCATGTTGGCATGCATACAGAGTGTGTTTTACCCACGACCATTTTGTCTGGTCCCGAGAGTTAAGCAGAGTGGGGTGTGGGCCTTGTCTGGGGTTAGACAACGATGTAGGAGGACCAAGAGGTTTTCCCTGAGGCTGGACAGTCATGAGTGGCAGGGTGTGTGGGACGGTATGGGTGAGTATCTAGTCCACTGGACCCCTCCAGTGCTTTGGAAGCGTCGGAGATGTAAGGCAGCTGTATGGAGTCCCCAGCGACAAGCTGCAGAAACTGCTGAAGGGGAGGATGAATTATTTTGAGCCTGGTGGGCCCATGACACTTCAGGCCATCAGGGCAGAGGTGAAACATACAGATGGACTCATGATCGAGGGGTGGACTTAACAATGGACACTATTGCCCAGGTTATTCACGAGTGTGAGCACTGCACACAGCCTCCCCTGCTCTGAAAGACTGTTACAAAAGATGGAGCCCGATATCATGGACTCGATGGACTCAGCAGCTTTATAGGGATTGGTTCATGCACTAGGGATGATCTTTCTCTCTCTCTCTCTGTGGAGATATATATATATATACACATGATATATATACATACACACACAGAGGGAGAGAGATCATTCCTGCAGTGAACCCCTCCTCTTATTCCATACCTTAGCCCAAATTACGTTCTTTCGATTCTCCTGCCCATCCCTCTGGGAGCAGGGGCTAGAAAGAGGGGGAAGCGAGTGAGAAAACTACGTGGCTGACTGGGCTTAAACCATGACAGTAAGGGAGCTGCTGTACCCTCTGAATATTCACAAGTCTATGGGGCCTGATGGGCTTCATCCCAGATTACTTAAGGAGCTAAGTAGGTGCTATAGCAGGACCTTCTTGATCATCTGACAACATTCTTGGGGGTTTGGGGAGCTCCCTGCTGACTGAAAGCTAGCAAATCTATAATCTACAAAAAGGGCAGGAAACTCCAGAGAACTACAGACTTGAGATTCCTAACCTTAATCTTACTAGTCAGACATCAAATTTTTTGGATGCAGTCGTTTGCTTCTGCATTATATACTGAGATCACATGGACGTCTTTCAGAAGGTACTACATATTCCACAAACAGCATCATGTTTTACTTTCTTTTTAAAATTTATTCATGGAGTTGCCAGAATATTAAGTTTGAGATCTTATTATTCTGAAAATCATTATTAAAGTCTTCTGTTAAAATTCTGACTGCAGTTTCACTGAGATGCAACTATTTCAAGAGAAAGCATCAATTTATGTGACTTGTTAATGTAAAAGGGAGACATCTTTCAATCAAAATACAATATTTGGTTGAAACTTCATCATTCTCCATTAATTCACGTGCAATTTGTATTTTGTGTAAGGTTTAATACTTGGTCATATTTGCATGGCTAACATAAAAATGTTCAATATTTACTAATAAATTCATGCTGAAGCTTCTGTAGTGTTTGCAAAGTCAAAGTAATTTTTTTCATTTGCGGGTTTTAAACTGTGTTGCTGATGTAAGTTCACAACAGAGCACAGGTAAACATTATTGATGGAAATGATGTAAAACTTTGACTCCAGCCAAGGAGGCATCTGAATGTGTTCAGCTTCTAAACAAAATATGAATCAAACTGTGTCATGTTTCTCTCATTAAAGGGAAAGATCTTCTAAGTTGTTAAGGTGGGAGTTTGTAGCAGACATCCTAAATATTATGGAATAAAGTATATAAAGATTAATGCCCACAGAATGAATATACCTGCAACCTTCATTTATATGAAATGCGTACAAGAATGTAGATATATTTATGTTCCCTAAAAATGCATGCTGTTAACATTGTCACCAAAACTCAATGTGATAATATGCATTCCTTGGTGGATGTGCTACCTTTTAAGATCAAGTATATGAAATTTTCAGAAATTCAGATATTTGATGAATTGAACTTACTGTATAACTACATTTAAAGTATAGCAAATGCAGAGTTTATTTCAGTTCCCCGTGTGCAAGAAAATGTGACCTGACGCATACTTCTCCCATGCAGAGAGCTCTGAATAGTTCTCATTTAATCTCCCTTCCTGTCTGATGAACACAAATGCTTGGCAATCAGAACTATGAGTCAAAGATAAAGGAAGATTTCTTATCCTAGCCTGGTTTATTTAAATTATGAGCTAACGGGGAGAATTTGAATCTTGAAGAGATCATTTTGTAGTTAATGAAGCAGTCATAACAGCCGAGATCTACCTTCAGCTATTTAAATGGCCTCAGGAATGTTAAAAATTGATATGATCATAAGAATTCTCAGCAGAATATCTTCAGTAAACTTTTCTTATCTTTGCTGCATTCCCAAGTTAAAGATTAATAATCTGTTAATTTAACATTTTTGAAACTTTTTTTCCTCAGGTACACAAAGAATTTAACAAGGAAAACCTAACTGTCATTAAATACCATTGGGGTTCATTCAGATACTTTTTAATCTACAGTGGCAAATTGAAGAGGTGTGAAAATACTTGACAGGTCTGTCAAATGTGCTTTTGTGTGGGTGTCCTGAAAGAGGTGGAGGAAAATTATTATTCCTTCAATATATTAATGTCTGTAAATCGCACTGTCAGCACATTTTCAAGTGTAAATGCCATGCACGAAAAGGAAAACTGCATACACACAAACAAGGAGAGTATGCCACTAGAGAGTTTTTTTCATTGAAATACTGAGCAAACAATACCTAAGCCATAAGTATGGATGCAGCATATTGCATGACAAATATTTTTTCCTGCAAATTAAATTGAGACCTGTCTCTTCATCTGAGCATAATGGAGATTGAAGCCTGTAGCTAATACCCAGAGTACTCCAGGCATGGGACCCCCTGCTTGTGACAGGTTAATTTTTTGATTCTGCATGGTGCTGTGTGTAAGAGCTATTTTACGTCCTTTGCCTTTGAATTCTATCTGGCCAAAGAGCATCTCAGGCAATGACCTGGCAAAAAAGACTGATCAGTGTGCAGGGTGAGCAATAGCTGAGATGCTGTATTCCTAACTATTTCTAATTTTGTTAGCCTATTTACCATGCCTTGCTGTCAGCATGTCTGTAGATTTAACTGTACAGAAAGTAAAAATAGAAGCCATGTCTTCTCCTCACTTTTTCTCTGGGCTGTGCTGAGATGCATATTGATTATAGCTACAGATTAAAATTTAGAAAACATCAGAACTTGATGTTATAGAAAACATCAGCATATCAGCTCAGTAAACTTATAATGGCATGACTGTTCCAGGACTCCTCATGATTCAAAAAATCTTTAAGTGACGATATCCTTGGAATAAGTAATGTGGATCTTACCTCTTTCTGCAATAACAGCTGATTAATCACTTAATTTCAAACTGATAACTTTGCAGGCATGCACTGCCTAATGTAAGATTATTTACACTGTATTTATGCCCACTTAGTTTCCATTGAAAACCTAAAGTACATGACAAATTCTCTAATCCCAAGTTTTCATTTAGGGAGGAGGCCAAAACCCATCAGTTTTCATGTCACAAACAGAGGAGTAGCAGGTTTCAAGCCTGCTTCTGTGGTCCAGGCTGGCCATGGTGCTGTAACCAGAAGTTTTCAGCCAATTTCTTGCCCCTGAGACTTTGAGCACACTGGAGTTGTTGTAGTCATAATAGTCTAAAATGCAGGTGAGGCAATGTTGATGAGTTGCAATAACCTAATTTATTGGACCAACCAATACAGCTGTGAAATCTGTTTAGCTGTCTTCATAAAACTTGTCTTACAAGGTTTAGAAACCATTATATTAGGCAGCATTTGTTGGTATTCCATTGAAAATAAAAAGGCATCCAAACACTGTCTCCTGCTTTTTGCCTGTTTCTCCTTAAGCTAAAACCACAATTCTAACTAAGCTTTATTTCTAGGGAATAGCCTTATTGTAGGGATGAAATTTGAAATACAGCACAATATAACTTCATTTCTACCGAAACATAAAGTTATCAATTGCAACAGAGAGTTTCTGGCTTCATATACCACAGTGATTTGACATCCCATGGTGATATAATTACTATATGCATTAGAGATCTGCAGGAAAATAAGAAAGCAATGACAGTACCATTTGTCTGATTTCCACAGGGGAAAATATCTTTGTCATCTGTTTCAGTTCGCAGAAAAAAAAAAGGTAAAAAAAAAAAAGACTTTGGCAGTCTTTGTATGACATTAAGCTAAACTGCACAGTAAAAACAAGATAATCTCCTTCCTAATACGTCTTTGAACAAACCCTAATCCTAAAAGGAAGAAGAAAGTTGTTACCAGTATAATTTTAGAACTATGGGAATTTTTAATTTCACTATAACCAGTGAACACTAGTTTAGGTTAGTGATTGATTTTTAGACAGTGTGTTACACTCAAAGACAAACTTGATACTCAGCCTCAGGCAACTAAAATTCACTGAGGTGTGGTGTATATCATATTTTCTCTATTTGTTTAATAATTTACATATCTAGACAACCCCAATTAGGATTGGAAGTTCAGCTCCCTGCTGGGTCTTCAGGCAGTCTCTGGGCAGATCTGAGAACTGCCCAGTTCTATTTCTAACTATTTCCAACATTCTCTCTTAATATTTTTATTTCAATTGCTTCCCTGGTTGTGGGGAAAATTTAGTCAACAGAATGAGAGAACCTTGAATCTTCTTCATCCTGGCAATTTGATTACCATTTAAAATGAGAATTTCTTTGTGACTGAAAATTTCAAAGTTTGTATTTTCCCTTTTAGAATTGCCTTATAGCAGCATCCTAAGAGAATAAGATCTTCTTGGCATATAGGAGATGCATCAGTAATAATCCTGTTTGTAGAAACCCTGCATTGGAAGAAAATGTTGACATTCAGACTAAGTGGGACAGTTTTGGAGGGTATTTTTATAAATTACATTTTCATGATCTTCCTTGTAAGATTATCCCAATGAAATATTGGCTCATTATGTTTTCACTCCATTGTTTTTCTGGTTTTGTTTTGCAATCCCTGATTATACTTGACTCTTAAGAATAGCTTCAGAAAATGCCCTGTATTTGCAGTGTGAATTACAATTGTGCCAGTGTGCATAACAATTACATTATAAATATTTCCTCAGCCACTTGATAAAGACTCAAATTAAGAAAAATAATTACCAGTACAATTACAATTATATATAATTACTCTATATTCTATTTAGTTTATCTCTAACCTCCTCTTGCCATAATGTGTTCATTGTTGAAGAGTGAGATTTTAGCTGAATGTGTTGGAAGTAAACATGAAATTTTCTGTGCTTTATGGCATATTTTTATTAAATGAAGGATCTTATCAGCATGTATTCTGATTGGAAAATAATGTAGTTTAGCTGGTTCAACTTCAAAGCAGACTCCTAGATGAAGATTTTTTTCTTAGTGGAGTTTATCTAGCATTAGACTAGAGAGACTGTTTCCTCCTAAACGTGCTGCTTCCCTAGATACAAATTATTTGTATCTGGGCAAGCATAGTTAACTTCCGATTAACACAGTAAAAGAGATGCATGGCCACTGGAACATCATACTTTTCCAGAGAAGCCCAGTCTTTCAGAGCATTAAGTGAGAACCCTGTGTCTTGGAGAGGGATTGGTACAAAGTCTTAACCCTTATTTAGCATAAATATTAGCCCTTGGCTAATCAGTATGTACCAAAACTCCCCAGGAGGCAGAGCAGCTAAGCTGTGTGAGCTTGCTTTGTTTCCTTAGAGCAAGTATGTACGTACCTGCTGTTCCCAAGATCTGCACTTACACTGTCTTGCTTTGGAAGGATTCATCAACCCTTTATAAAAGAAAAAGAGAACAAATGATCTGAAAAGAAAGGACTGTTTATTTTGCATATTACAGATTAAAAAAATGCTCTGTGGTACTCCACTGCTGCTGCTTCTGACTCAAAATACTCAATAGATATTAACAAGACCATGTTATCTGGTCATATGCCTCTCAAATGGTACACAATTTTGCTGATAAGAGGCTATGCAGAGCATAGTCTGTATGGGGGTATTGTTGTTTATAATGCATTTTATTTGGTATCTTTTTTATGTTGCTTTCAAATAGCCCCTTGATACATTAAAGCAATCCTTGCATGTTAAGCAGTCATGTTAATTGTGCTTTTCAGGGACTCTGAGACTAAATATTTTTTCTTTCTCTACTTACTTTAGGGGATTCTTGCCCTATTCCAATTGAAACCCTGGGTTTAGACAGTCTCTCTGCGCAGCTCTGTGTCTTAGATGTATGTAATACTGATTACTTGTTGTTCATTATTCAGTATACAATTTGCCAGTGTACTTTGACTCCATAAAGGAATAATAGCCTATGATTAAAGGTAATTCTTAGAATTTAAGATATCTGGATCATCTTTCTTTTTCGAGTTACATAAAATTTTTATTTGTTTGAATTTAGGCTAAGTATCTTTGCTGTTTAACGCAATTTTTGAAGGTGGCTGCCAATTTTATTTCCCCAGCCTGTGTTAAACTCAGAAATCCAACACTGACGTTAGTTGGCAGAACATTAGCTCTTCCCAGCACCTGAAAACAGAACCTCAAAATAATACCTCAAAATAGGAACTGCAGCTCTTTTTTTTTTTTAAGCTGCAGGTCACTGTCATAAAGCAGGAGAGCAGTGTTTATCTTCTGTATGTGCGTACTGCCAAAATGCCAACCAGAGCTGCAGATTTGGTTTTAAATAGTGACTGAGGAAAACATGCAAACGAAGATAATAAACTTACAGTTGCATTTAGGTTAATGTACAGTTGCTTGTATTTCATTATCATCTCTTTATGGGGATGTCCATGGTAGGGCACAAGGTACTAATTTATAACCTGTTAACTGTAGCTAGCAGCACTGAGCTGACCACAGAGCAGTGCAAGGTAGCTGACTTAAGTTGAATGGTTGAATGTGTTTCTGAACAAATGCTTGTAAGCAATAGTTTGGCAAATGCTCAATATACTCTAATCAAGACAAATGTTGAGGGTATATATCTCACAGATATGTAGGAAAGACATCTGAAATAACTCCAGTCACTCTTCACATCAGTGGATGGTTTGCAGGGATTTATCTTGGTCATAAACTGAACTAAGTGCCACATATCTGCCCAAAAGCAGGGAAGTCAGTCAAGATGACTCCCTTAACATTAATCAAAACTTTAATTTTTTATTTTTTTTTTTTTCTTTTTGTTAATTAGAAATTGCAGCTTCAATTTTTTGGAGGAAAAAGTGGAAGAAAATGTAACATAGCAGGTGGCACTTACTGTGACCGAGGGAAAGTGCAAGATCTAAAGGACAGAGAAGTTGCATATAGGCACCAGTACTCCATAAGGACATCCCATGGTGAGAGCTGGTAGTGGGTCTTGACCAGTCTCCAGAAAACCCCTCAAGCACCATCTCCCCCTGCAGGCATGTGTGCTATGAGAAGCAAGCAGCAAACTGCTCTTTCTTCAGCCTACCTGCACAAAGATTCTGCTTGGTGACATCCACCTATTAGTGTAGGGAGCAGGTGAGGCAGAAAGAGCCACAAATTTTGATTACAGCCCTTGTTAAATTAGCCCACAGAGCTTGCTGCTGCTAGCAGGAGTGCCATTAGAACAATTCAAAAGCTCTGGGGCTCACCTTTAAATGAGTAGCCAGACTCTCTGCCTGGGGCCAAGTGCTTCTTGAGAGTCAAATTTTACCAGGATCTCTCTGACTAATCAATATCCATTTCTATGGATAATCAGTGTTATCTTCAGTCCATTCCATCATTTGCATTTCTTATTATGGTGACAGAAGGTGGTAAAAAATGCTGATTCTTTTCTCATAGATTAAAATTTTCCAAGCTTTTTGTGATGATGGATGTGACGATATCAGATGGTGTACTCCTTAAAAATCATCCACTTACCTCACTAATGTATTCTGGTTTTCTCAAAGGAGCCTTTGAAATAGCTCCAATGAGTTTGAACACCACAATTTTAATAGATGGTATGATAGCTAATTGAACAAAAACATTAGTCAAGTTCTATTATACATGGTATTTGCAGATCTGAATTCCAATAACTAATGTATCTTTAAAACCATTAGTAAACTCAAAACTGCATTAGGCAAAATGTTCTTAACATTGTACTATCAGGTATATCCCTTCTCAAAAAGAATATACAATGTGAGACACAAAACACTCAAAAAAGACCCAGTTTGCTAGACACCTTAAAATTAAAGAATATACTTGTTATGAAAACACTTGTTATGATCAGTTATTTTACCAGGTTACAACTGAAAAGGAATTGCAGATAGGTCTTTTTTTTTTTTGCATTTCAGACATAGCAACAAGATGCTACGAATTTTTATATGTTTTTACTAATGAATGATGGTTTAGAATTGTTTCTACAAGAATGGAAAAACTGAATAAAAGATTATGTGTGTTTTATGTCTCAGCTGAGCTGCAAGCACTTTTAGTAGTTGGTTTGTTTTCAGAAGAATTTGTGGAGAATGGTGCCTTTTCATCAGAGACTAGAATCTTGCTCTAGAAGTATATTTAACTTCAGGAGTATGGAATTGCAACATGTTAATAAATTGTACATGCCATGTCATATATGCACAGAATGCTACCGCACAGTGAGAAACTACAGCAAAAGAAACAAATTCTGTTATGAAGTTTGAACTTTAAATATGAGTTTTCAACATGTCACAACTTGAAAACAATATCCCAAAATAAACTGTTTTTTCTATATACCTGCACAATTTTCCTTGATCTAGACCTTGCAGCTAGATTTAAACTGAGTATTAGATCTTTTCCATTTCAATGACGCTAACTACAAAAAATGACAACATATTATTTGCTGTTGCCCACCCTGCCTGATATTTTCCTGGTAAAAACATGTAGCATTCAGTTATCTTCGTTTAGTCATCACAGGCAACTCATGTAAAATTATTGCTTTCCCTTCAGATCTGAGGTCAGTGAGAGCAGCTTTGTGCGGTACTGGGACACAGCTCCTCAGGGCACAATTGCACATTCATTGCAGAAGAAAGCCTAAGGCCAGAGACAAGATTCATAAGCATACGAGGGAATACACAACAGAGACCCACTGAGATCTGAAAATTCTTTAGAACTACATCTGAGCTGAAAACAAAATTAATTTAGCGGCTACAAAGAGAAAAAAAAGAAAACAAACAACAAGCCAGGACAGCTAAGACTTACCTTAAAATACCCTGACCTGTCTGCCTATGGTACCCAAAGTTATTACTTTCCCCCCCCTCCCCAGGATCTGAGGTTCCAATCTTTTGTGTGTATGTACATATTGAAAAGGAAGATCTCTCTTTAGAAATTATATCCGAAAGAACAAAGACTGTTTTTTCCTCACATGGTTGGGCTGCCCTATTAATGTCAATTCTTAATTTTATCCTTTGGATTTCTCATTAGCTTTACAACATGTCTGGATTATTTAATTATTATATTTCAGCTTGTAGATGACATAAGATTTAAGAGCTTTTGCTAGGCTCTAGCAACTTGTCTCTACATTTTGCCTGAAGCTGCTTTTGTATATAATAATCTTCCCCTAGTTAGCAGTCAGGATAATCTGCAGAGCATCTTAAGAAGACTTAAATGCTAAATAACTGTCACATAGTAAGTCTTAGTATTATTGCATTAGATTACATTGCAAGCAGTGTGATAAACAACGTCATAATACTTAGACACTTTCAGCATCAATTATAACTGAAATCAAATCTCAACTGGATTTTTTTCAGTAATTATATCCAGTAAAGCAAACATTAAGCTATATGAGGGCGGGAGGGTGGAGGAAAGAAACCTTCTGAAAGCATAGGTGATATATTAAAATACTGAATGGCCTGACAAGTCTTATTAGGCTTTATTATTAGGCTTTAGGTTTTCTACTTATGTTAAGGGATTAAAATATCTGAAATATATTTGGAATTCATTATGTGAATAATTGTTTTGAATGCAAAACTTTGCAGTGACTTACTGGTTGTGTCATTTTAAGGAGCCACTTGAGACTGTCATATGAAATCCCAAATTTCCATTCTCTGACTTGAAAGACTAGTATTTAACTAAATTTAAAATCATGGATTCCTCTGACCATCAAAAGTACTGGATGGGTGGAATTTTAGGCTTTACACTACTATGCTTTCTGTATTTCCCTAAAAACTGCATATGGTATTTGTGAATGGCAATTCCATGTACCTTTTGTCTTCAAATTCATTTTTGTTTTCCACTAGGGAACTTTCTGAAGTCATGGAGCTCCCGTTCTGTTAATGCAAACTATTTTCATTTGTACTGGGAAATTCAAGAGCCTGGCAGCCAAGCTGTGGGCAGCAATGCTGTGGACTGCTTATCATCACACTGTGATACAACACCCCAGCATCCTTTTGGCTGAATCAGAGTCTATGTGAGAGAATGTGAATTTTCTTTTTGCTTTGTTTGCTATCTTCCTAAGACTTCATTTTTGCAAAGTACTTCATTGTTTGTGTAATACTAAGCATATTTAAAGTGCAATTTTATTTTCCTCTGTATATTATTATGATTTCCCAGCATGAAGAGCTACCTGCGTTCTGCCATATTTAGTTCTCTCCAGCAGTTAGCAAGTCTAAACAGACAGTACTATATTTAAAGCAACTTCTGCTGGTTCTTTTGTTGTATATTTCTACTTATACCAAACATCTTCACTGGCTAATATTTTACAAGCCGAGTTACCTGGCTGCATGTCCCTGAAATATCTACGTAGTGTTCTTGCAACGTCATAGTTGGGAAGAGCAAGTAATTCCATTTCAGCGCTAGTTAGTCTTTGGTTGATAAATGAACTACAAGAATCTCTTCTTCAGTGAACTTTTAATAGAAAATATACCTATTTTTCTGTGGTGTGGGGATGCAAATCTCTGAAACTTGCATGCAACCATTTTCTCTTCTACTTACTGGTACGCTCTCCATAGCATATAAAAAACTCAGTATTATTTCCAGCCAGAAGGATTATACACTCATTGAAATATGAATTTTGAAAGTGTTTTCATTGATAAGAGATAATATATGACTTGCTGCATTAGTTCATGTTGAGTTTTTCAACTGAGTACTTTGTATTATAATGTTACCATATACTTTTCTTTTCTTAACAACTCTTTTGTGTCTAGTATGATAGAGGCAGGGAGTTTTTCTGGACTTTTACATAAAACCCGAACATTAATGGAGTTGGATATTTCTATTTTTAGTGTGTTAACATCATTTTATAAAATCAGTTAACAGAGACCTTCCTTACTGGAAGTGTATGGAACTAGTCAATATGCCATATTGTCAGGCTGAGAGAACATGCGTGCAAATTTATAAGAGAAAAAAATCTGTTTGTTAGTAAGTGGGTTTCTTTTTTCTTGTCTGAGCAGCTTCTTTGTAAAAATGATGCTGTGCAAGTTAATGCCAGCTTGTATTGGGTGTCAAATGGAGCTGATTTGGTCAGAGGAGAATCATCAAGAGGGATGACTCCAGGGTTTTCAGAGGTTCACAAAGTTTTAAACTTCTATATTTTTTTTTATATACAGTTTCACAAAGTGAGAGGAGTTGCTATTTTGGCATTTCCATTTATTGGATTCTTTGGAAGGGCAAAAGCCTTACGGGTCCTGTAATCAATCTATTTTGCTGTCAAAGACACCCACACTATATAATCCCTTCTTTATACTGAGCCTATGTGCAGAATGAGGAGGAAGCTTTTGACAAAGGAGAGGGAACGGATGTTGGATTTGATTTGCTCCTGCTACTCCTGTTGGAAAACTGTCATCTCATATCTTGGGTGGATACAAGACATCTACTTTGCAGTCTGCATCATCTTGTGGTCAGTTTGGTCTTTTATCTGCATTTTGTCCTGTAGCTCTTTTTCCTCCCTGGTTATTACCCACCTTTCCATCTCTAGAAGTACCAAGAGCAATTCTAACTGAGCTTTGCATTTCCATAGTAAGTGAAGATGGGTTTTCCTTTTCTCTGATCATCCTATACAGCATACCACAGAAAATCTTACCAGACCTTTATTAATGGTGTTAGTATTTTTTTATCTCTAAGTCGTATCATGTTTTCTTGTCTGTCATGTTGATGGCTGATAACTGATCTGGTCAACTAATAAGTCTGATATTTAAGATGATGCTTCTCCAGTTCATGGTAGAAGTTAATGTCAGTAATCCTTAACTGCATGATGATATACTTATTAAACATTATAGCATATTATACATTTAATCTTGTTTCTGTTTTCAGGGCTTTCAGGATTATCTGTTTCTTGCTGCACATAATATACAGTCCCATCTTCTGCATTGACAATCTCCAGATTTCATTTCAGTAGCCTGTTTTATCTTCACATTCTTGCCTTTTATGCAGGGTCATTACTAAGATATTACTAAAAGAGATACTTGTCCCAAAACCAGTGCTTGAGGAACTGAACAGGTAACCTTCTCCTAGCTTAATAGTTCCCCTTTTAGCATAATTTCTTAGCCTACTGTAGCACTCTTCTAATATTCCTTATTCTGTAATAGCTTCTCATATGAAATTAGAAGTTATGGTTTCTGAAATCCAGATAAATTAGTTCTGCATTTCCTTTGCCTAGCAAAATAACGTGCTTTTAAAATGTCAGCCTCTATGGGCTTGATTTTCCCTTGGCATAACCCATGGTGCATTCGAAAGTTCTTATATTTACTCATTTAATTGATCCATTCATTCAGAACTTGTTTTAAGGATGTACCTAACACTGAAGACAAGCTAACAGGCATGTTGCTACCTGGGTCTCTCTACTTTCTTCAGTAGAATTGTTGTGTTTCCTGTTTTCCATTCTGGATCTAAAATTTTTTTTTTTTACTGGCCTGCATTTTTGGACTTGGGAGATTTTCATGCCACTTTCTTACCAATCTCACACATAGCTGGTCTGTCTGACTGTGTTCAAATACATTAACTCATTTGAAGTGAGTTTCTACATCAGTTGCAATAACTTCTATTTTCACACTTTCCACAAACTTTCAGCCATGAGTCACCCTGTTCTGACCTGTTTTATTCGTCAATGTTATAATCTGAAGCCAAGTATTCATTTAGTTTTCAGACCCTTTTTTCTCTTCCATCTCGTTGCTTCTTGAATGACAGTCATTGCATGGAATCATGGAATCATAAAATTATATTGGGTGCAAGAGACTTTATTGATCATCTAGTTCCAACCCCCCTGCCATTGGCACGGACACCTTCCACCAGATCAGGTTGCTCAAAGCCTCATCCAGTGTGGTTTTGAAAACTTCCAGGAACGGGGCAGCCACAACTTCTCTGAGCAACCTGCTCCAGTACTTCACACCCCTCACACTAAAGAATATTTTCCTAATATCTAATATCCTAATATTTCTAATATCTAATCTAAATCTACCCTCTTTTGTTTTAAAGCCACTATCCCTTGTCCTATCCCCCCATGCCCTTGTAAAAAGTCCCTGTCCTTTTCTTTTTATTTATATTTCTTATTTCATTATATATTGTGTGTTATTATTTACATTTTCCTTTGATTTTATATAAAGAAGAGTTTACTGTTCAGTTTTTTGCTTTGTCAGAGATAGTCTTTTGGAATTCTCACAATATCCCTGTATTGTCTCTTTCCAACAGTAGCTTCCTTTACTGAGCAGCACTTTTTCTGCTTTCATGTCAGCTTTTATAAGCATTGCTAAAACCTCTCTTCAGAGGTTTATTTTGAGTGCAAGTTATTGCTGAAGGCTTTCTTTAAAAGTTCATTTTCTTTCCTTTTTCATCATTTTACGATGAAAATTCCATGCATTTTTGAACCTTAACTTCAAGCAATTTTAGGTCTGCTCTATATCTAAATATCTGAAGACTTCAGTTAGTCTTCCTGACCAAGTAATTTCACTTATATTTCATTTTGCCCTAATCATATTCAAAACCTCAGTTAAGGTGGCTTATCTGTCTATGCCATGTAAACTAGAAATCCCTCTGAACAGGGTTTCTATCAAAGTCTTCAATTATGTCTTGCATAATTGTTTGTAAAAGCCAATTTTCAGATAACTATTTTATTTTTGACAGGTTTTGTTTGGGTTTGGCTCTGATGTTGAGGAATAATTGAACTCAACCTTTATTTTCTCTGTTACCTTGGTGATGCTTGTAGGAAATTTAAGGTAGCATTTATTTCTGTGAGAATGACAGGAAAGTATCTGTTACCCAAAAATGTGGGGTTTTTTTCCTGCATAGCTATATAGGCTATGGCAGAATCTCAGCAACTAGTCCTGCTTGCTTTGATAGCCTGACCAATGATATTTCAATTCAAATCATTTCTGTTTCCTTCGCCATCATCTCTCTTATGTGTTTTCTTTAGCAAATGTTTTCTGTGATTATTTTTCCACCACATAGTAAGTGTCCTACAGAAGCTTTAATCCCTCCATTTTGTAGCCCACATACTTTGTCTGAACTTTCAAACAACTCTGGCTTTTTTACCCACTCATTATTCTGTTTTCTATTTGGATGATACTTGGGATGATATTACTTACATAACAAATACTTCTATGAATATTAAACTTCTTATTTTTCTGTTGATCCTAACCCTCTGCACATACTCCTACCCTTTGCTGTTTCTTTACCTTGCTGTCTCCTCATCTACCTGATTCATGCTCTTTTTCTGTCAGAGACAGACACATGAGTCATCTCCCTGTGCTCCCTCTTTCAAGCATCAGCAATGCCAGGTAACATGCCAGAATGTTACTTGAAGGAATCATTAGTTGAGGTGATCCTCTTTCTTCTAGACTTGCGTGACTGGAAGACCTCCAGAAATTCCTCCAGCCGCTGACCTTATCAATGCAGGCCTAGGACACCTGTGACATCAGCCCCTACCTCCATTTATAACATGAGTTCATGATATTCCTGGGCTCTCCATCACTGCCCTCTTATTGAAGAAACAATTGGACAAAAGGGTTCTTTCTTTTCTGCAGTATAAACTGCAGACTGCTTTTATACCAGTGATAAATTAGGAGTACTTGCTAATTCAATATCACCGTTATAAGTTTAATTTTCTGGAAATTTGGTAGCTCTCAATATCCAGACCAAGCTTTGCAAATAAGTCAGAGAAGGTCCTTGGAAAGAAAATTCACTTACTTCAACTACCGTGTCCTCATTTTATGAATAAGATGCTACCAGTTAACCTCACAGGGTAGTGTGAAGTTTTAGCAAGTTGCATAACAATGCTGAAAAATGTAAAATATCATTGGAAGAAGTCTGCATATTAGTCTGCCCAGTAGTAATGAGGTCCCAAAGTAGAAAGATAGCCTGGTAGGTTTTGCAGTAATAAAGCTGATTGCCAGGATGCAGCTGGTTTGGTGTAGCATAACTTTCTATGCAATATTTTGTTCAAGCATGAGAATGGGGCAGAAAGAATATGTTTTGTTCCTTGTGAAAATCTCAGGTGGCTGCCCCCTCTAGGCCCCAAAATGCTACATGTATACCTTGGAATGCCTTATTAGCTGTCTTCCTTTGTCTCATTCTGCTTTGACAATTTTCCTGTTATCACAAAGGTCTCAACATGTAAACTAACTAATCAGACATTATTCTGAACCTGAGCTGTTTTATAGCAGTAATTTAATAATACCAGTCCTATTAAGCTGCCAGCCTTTCTGAATACATAGGGTGTTGCTGGTACATATGTCTTACATTAAACGGATTTTAGCTGCTTAGTGCTTACTTGTTATTACTTATAGTTGGCATATGCCACCAATTATGAGGTGCAGCCTTTTCCTGGTTTCAGCTGGGAGAGAGTTAATTTTCTTCCTAGTAGCTGGTGCAGTGCTGCGGTTTGTCTTCAGTCTGAGAACTAGTGCTGATAACAGACTGATGTTTTAGTTGTTGCTCATTACTTACCCTGATCAAGGACTTTTCAGTCTCATCCTCTGCCAGTGAGGAGGGGCACAAGAAGCTGACAGCATCTGAACCAAATCAGTCAAAGGTATATTCTATACCGAAGCATGCTCAGTATATAAACTGGGAGAATCACCCAGAAAGGAACACATTGCTGCTTGGGTAGGGCTGGGTACCAGTCTGTGGGTGGTGAGCAATTGTATTATGCATCACTGTCATTTTTTGTTTTCTCTTTTCCCATTTAGTTTTATATCTCTTCCTGTTATTTCCCTTAGTAGTAGTAGTAGTAGTAGTAGTAGTAGCAGCAGCATCTTGCACTTTATTTGAGTTATTAAACTGTTCTTATTTCAACCTCTGGGTTTTACATTATTTCAATCCTCTTTCCCATCCTATGTGGGGGACGAGGAAGGAGAGGGGTGAGCAAGCAGCTGCATGGTATTGAGTTACCATTTGAGTTTAAATCATGACAGGCCTCTCCTGCGCTGAGTATAGTGGAACAATCACTTCCCTATTCCTGCTGGCCATACTGCTGATAAATGCCAGGATGCTGTTGGCCTTCTTGGCCACCTGGGCACACTGTTGGCTCATATTCAGCCAGCTGTTGACCAACATCATCAGGTCCTTTTCCGCTGGGCGGTTTTCCAGCCACACTTCCACAAACCTGTTGTGGCCTAAGTGCAGGACTTCACTTTCTAAGTGCACTTCACTTTGTTGAACCTCATATAATTGGCCATTGATGCAGCCTGTTCAGATGCCTCATGATCACGAGCACATTTTTAGTTTCTGTCTTATTGACAGTACCAGCATTTGAAATTCTTTTAGTTTTCAGGTTGCCATGAAGGAAGTCTGCCCCAAATGGTGACTTAATATGAAATGGGCTTAATAGTGAAGAACCTGTTTTCATTCACACACAGCATGAATTCTGCTAATCTTGGGTATATATTGCCTCTGAAAATTAGATCCAGAAAGAATTTTTACTTCTAGAGAAATAAGATTTCTGGATGAAATCAGAGAAGCATTTTCACACCTCTAACTAAGGAAATAAAGTGCTCAGAAATGTTTCTGGATTCACTTTTATCTGCAGTGGAAATAAGGCTTACGTATTACAGTAACCCCTGCTCTGAGGCACAGACCTTTCTGTAAAATAGAGCACACCCATGGAAAGCAATCATAGGGATATTTTTCTATTATCAGAGGATAAGTTACTACTGATAATACCCGAGATATTTGATCTTGGTCTGGCATACATTATTAGATAGCAGTATTTTTATGTGTGTTTAAGAATAAATTCATGTTCAAGGGGAGTTTTTTGTCTGTCAAATTTTAAACTGATTTGCCTTTAGCAGCTCATTACAAAGTTATTCTTTATCCCCAAATGCACTTGTAGAAGGATGAAAGATTGAATCTCAATCTTCATGAGGAAATAAACAAGTCTGTTTATACTGAGTATGGACAAATGATTACAGCTGGTCAGGTTATTGCCTATGAAAAATTTATCTCCAAAATGTCTTTCATACTTTCTTTCCTCCTAAGTAGAAAATCAGAGAAAAGGCTTTGAATTTTTATTAATGATTTATTACTCATAACTGATCAGTGAACAGTTTATGCAAATACACGTTGCAAATTGCTCACTTTACTACGTGGGATTTTATCTGGATATTAACCATCCCATGGGAAGCAGAGGTGTGAACGTCTGGATTATTGATATTTAATCATAGCAGAATAACACATATCAAACGTTAAATACCCAGATACAGAAATCATTTGCAGTACCCTTGTTCACGCTAGAATGCACCTTAATGGAGTTCTTGTTGACATTAATAAGTTACAAGTTAAGATGAATGAGTATAAATTGCAGGCTAACTAGCTGATAGTTGAACATATTATTCTTTGAGGCCAGTTAACCAGCAGGCCCCAAGTTCCTGCAGACTTAAATTTAATGTACCTAAAAGAAATATCCCTTTGAATAATGGAATTTTGAAGAGAAAGATTATTTTTTTTTACCCCGCTCTGCCCTGTCAGTGCAATGAAACCACATTGGCCTGTTCTGGGACTTGTGGAGGGAACCTTTTGCCAAGGACAAAGGTAGTGCAGTTTTTTTTTTGTGAGCAATGACTCTTCTTGGAGAGGAAGAGAAGTATTTTATTATTATTTGAATTTTTAGGTGTAGGGGCTGGTGGGGGGAGTAGCTGATCCTTGATATATAACTTATTCATTTTTTAATGAATTTAAATGCTTACGGGCAAAGTTCTTGTATAAATATTGGTCTTCTATATTTTAAAGTATTAATTTAAAAAATATATTAGTAGGAAAAATCTATTTATGTTTAAAAGTTGAGTACAGCTGAAAGTAATTGTGATATATAGTTGTCAGAAGTGCATTTTTACTGAAAGGCAGAGACCTCAGGAAATTATAATCTTCACCATCAGAATGTGACATTCAGATGGGTTTGAGTAACACACTCAAGGATTGCTAATCTTTTAGTGGAAAAGTGGAAGATTTCTTCAGATACAGGTAGTGAGCAAAATTGCCAGTTAGAAGCTCACCAAATTGTACATAAAAGAGAGATGCACAGGGACATCTGCGAAATAAAAATGGATTGATTTATTCATTCAATTTTCTCCTCCACAAATGGCAGTTGTTCAGTCACTGGATAAGCATTCTTCTTTCATTGTGTGAGAACAATCATCACTCATGAACCAGTAACTCATGCGCCACTAACAGAGGTAAAAAGGAGTTGGTGAAATAGTGAGAGTAGGTGTTTTATTCAGAGGTCTATAATTTATTACTGCCCTCCCAGTATTTAAATTTTTGGCTTACTGTAATATGCTCCTGTGTATGCAGTTACACACAAGTTAGATTATTATGAAAGCATGGTTTAATGATAGCACACATGCCCATTAAATCAGGCTATCTATCTCCTAATTGTATTTACTTGCTTCAGTGGCATCTAATGTGAAACAAAGATATTTAGTCCAAAGGGAATGTGTGCCTGAGGTTAGTGGTTTAGGGCTCAGATCCTGTTTCAAAGGTTTTTACTTAGTAGAGGGTCAAAAAGCACACCGATAAATGCTTGGTCTTGTGTCATGTTGCTTTAAAAATCAGCTGTTGGTGTCAACATGACCAGGTTTTCACTCAGTTAAGAAAGTGGCTAGTATGGAAAAATATCAAACTGCTAGAAAGAAGAGCATCATCTGTGGGAGACAAAGCCAGGACCAAGGACAGCATGTCCCCGGGAGAGCTACAAACACCCTGGAAAGGTACCTGAGAACTTGGTCTCGGGAAATGATAGATGTGCTAAAAGAGCAGAATAGGGCCCTAAAGGGGTTTCATAGACCAGTAGTGATGCATTTTAAGTTCAAGGAAAGCAAAATAAATACAGTTGCTTTTGCAAATGTTGTTTTTTGATGTTGGAAAGCAGTGAGACCAATTAAGATCCGTTCCCCTGCTAATTTCAGAGATGGCAATTACTAAGCTAAGTACATGAATATGACTGAAAACAGGCTGCTCCTACAGCCACAAGCTTGACACTGCATACACTTAGTGCTGTTATAATTCCAGCAAATGTCAATTTAGAATAAACAAGTAAATGTAGAACATGTAAAAATTAAATTTGCCAAGACAGTTTATTCATGTAGAGGTGATATGGAATATCTCTAAGAGGTGAAAAACAGGATCTGAATGAACTACTTTTAAATGCACACCAAGAACCTCTTTGTATTGTTGTACTTTTTAATTAGATGAAAATAAATGAAGTGAAAAGATGAAAGGAACTCATGTAACATCTCACTTCAAAGGGCAGCACTACTCTTGAGAAATGTTAAAAAAAAAAGAAAAATGAAAAGGAAAGCAGCTTATTCAAGAAATGTGCTTTCTCTGTGCATTTGGTTTCACTTTTACCTGCTTTAGAAACTCGGGAATGACTTCTGCTTATTTGACCTAAATGGAGTCATTACCCCATTGTAAAGGAGAGAGGAAGCTGGTTGGCACTGGTGTTCTCCCCTGCCACGTTCCTTCATTGCACTTTGCATTGACTCAGCAACACTCTCAAATGAATGGGATTATTTTTGACCTTGTGATGGTTTATTTATCAGTTTCAAAACTCTGGGCTATGTTCTGGCTAGAAATTGCACATGTATAAATGTTCCTTAGCTACCTCCCAGAATGAGAATGAGAAGATTAACCACCTCAAGTGTATGTATACCAATGCACGCAGCCTGGGGAACAAACAGAAGGAACTGGAGCTCTATGTCCAGACAGAAAGTTAAGATATAAATAGATAACTGAAACTTGGTGAGACAGCTCACATGACTGCAGGATCATGACGGATGGCTATAGGCTGTTTTCTAAAGAAGGCAGGGAAGAATCCTCTTGTGACTCAAAGGAAAAATTGCTGCTTCTAGAAGCAGCGATCTTGTGTGACTTGGAAAAGAGCAGCTCATTAACTTCATAACTCCTTGATAGATTTAGGCAGGCTGCTCTGTTTTTTCTTATGCCATGAGCTGTCAGATAGCAGGTTGATGTGAAATGGTATCAGCTTCTCACAAACACAATCAGCTAAGCAATTGAGCTCATCCCAGATGTGATTAAGTAGGATCAATTATAATAGGAACTAGATAAGACAGGTAAGCTTGTTTCTTGGGTTGGTATTCTGCAGTAACAGCCTTTGTAAGTATTCTTTATACATCATCAGCTGCCAAACCATGATTATTTCAGGATATGGCTTCTAGACCAGCATTCAGATGAACTTCGTCCTAAACTGATTATTCTAACACTGAAACTGACATCAAGTGGGGAACCAATTTATTTGAAGCATCAATTGCATCTAACAGAAAAGTAGCCATTGAAGTCAATATTTTGTAGTGCAAGTAGCATGTTTCCTCTCAATCTTAAATACAGTTAAACATTCTGTGACAGAGCTCTTTGTGTCCCAAGAGATTAATAGCTACCCTTCATAGCATTATATGTTTTGCCATGGTACTAAGTAAAATTGCTGTAGCATTTAATGCTTAATTTTCTAAATATCAGAATTTATATATTATTCCTGTAAATTTTTACATGACATTGCACATCAGGTGTTCAGTAAATCCAAAGAATATATGTGAGAATCAAGTGCACTAGAAATAGCATAAATATACGTAGGTGTAGCTAAATATTAGTGCTTTATCAGAAATAGAAAGCTGGTAATGTAGAAATAGAGGGAGCCATATGAACATACATAATCACAGAGAAGAATGTTGCAAAATAGTCCATATCTAAATTGTAAAAAAAGAGAATTGGCTATATTTTTGAGCAAATACTTTTATCATTAGTTTCAATTCTTTCATGGCTTCTAGTTCTTGCAGTGGAGCTCCCAGCAGGAAACTTTTTGTGATACAGATAGAATAAATAACGGGGGTCTGACAAAGCAATGCAGGATGTGGCATATACAGCCACAGCAATTGTGCTGTTCTGAAGCATAATGATTAACCAAAGCTCCACAACTGTGTTTGCTTTCTTTTCTGAACAGAAAGAGATTCCTAAGCTCTGGACTATTTCCATAAAAGTCTTTAAGATCTTACAACAGTAACAGAGTTCATGCACCTTTTCTATTACTAAGCAAATGATGTACTGCAATTGTCTGCTTAGTTATTAATCACATCTAATCAACGGAAATCAAATTTTCATTTCTCTTTTAATATAAGTAAGTTACAGAGGCCTTTGAACAGGTTGGCACCTGTTTTACCCTTTCAAGTGCTTTTCTATTCTGATAATGATAAGGTTGTTGAGAGTTCTGCAGTCTTCTTGATAGGCTCAGTGCCAATGTCTCTGCTTTGGTCTTTAGTTGCCATTGTTTTATTTGCTTTGCTTGCCATTGCAAGTAATGGAGCAGGGCAGGTCAATTCACCCTCACAGATCCTTTTTGTAATCTCTCCTTGGCAGCTGTGTGGGACCACTATTTTCTGCAGACAGTGCGAATTTTTAATGTTTTTCCTACATTTAATTCCAAAACCACTGTTAGCCTCTGCTTTATCTCTTCTTCCTCCTTCTCCCCAATTTTTCTGGCTGTTAAAGTATTGCTTCCCTCAGATATTGGTCCACAGGTCTCTGTGAAAATATTCCTGGTGTTAGGTCTCTTCCAAATCACAAGTGGCCATTTTAAATATCATTGACAACCAGTGAAGTTTCTTCCCTAAAGCTCAGAAGCAATAGAATGTGCTATTAATTATCACTAGGCAAGATGCAGAAATTCCTGAGAAGGATTTTGTGGCCTATGTTGTATTGAAATATTTGAACATGAGTGTTCTTTTTTTGGGCTGTTCATCCTTGTAGCAGTCCACCACTTCTCACTTATGACTTAGTTTATAATTATTTGCTGCCTTTATCTCTCTTCTTTCATCCCAGTTGAACATATTTTTGAATATATATACACAATACTCTTGCATTATTCTTTTGTGAGGAACCTTATTAAATGTTTTTGGAAGTTTATGTCTGTCATGGTTTAAGTCTCTACCCCCCCCCCCCCCCCACGCAGTTTTCTCACTCATTCCCCTCTTTCTTCCCCCAGTCTCGGGGGAATGGGGAGGAGAAATAAAAGAATGCAACTTCCACAGGTTGAGATAAGAACAGTTTAGTAACTAAGGTATAACACAAATCACTACTGCTACCACCAGTAATAATACACGAGAAATACAAGGAAAGAGAATACAACTGCTCACCAAGACCGACTCAGCCAGTGCACCCCCCAGCAGCGAACCCCCCAATACCAAAAACCTGACCATGCCGTGCACCCGCAGTACCACCACCACCACACCCTTCCGGGTCTCTGCTCTCCGTCTTCACACCCTGGACATGACGTGCTGTGGTATGGAATAACCTCTTTGGTCAGTTTGGGTCAGGTGTCCTGTCTCTGCTTCCTCCCGGCTCCCCCTCCTCCCTGGCATAGCATGAGACTCAGAAAGTCCTTGGCCAGATCAAAACATTATCAAGCAGTAACTGAAAACACTGGTGTTATCAGCGCTGTTCTCAGGCCCAAAATCAAAAACACAGCGCTGCACCAGCTACCAAGAAGGATAAAAATGACTGCTCCTGCTGAACCCATGACAATGTCCTTCACCTGACGGTATTACTTGCAGTGTTTAAATTATTTGATAGCTATAGAAAACTGAAGAGAAAATAAGTAAGAAAAATCAACGCAGAAGTGAGACCTATTATAAAATTCTTTTGAGGTTTATTTTATTAAAGGCAAAGCATTTGAAGTCTGACATTTTTAACCTTTGGGCCATTTTACAATGCATACTTAATTGTGGCACCAAAAGCTTTTACATACATTATGAAAAATTATACATCCAGAAAAAAAAAAATAATCCCTTATTTTCCTCTCTATTATGTGTGCATGTAAAGTATTTTTGCCCAAGAGTGCCTCTTTTGTGCTCAATGCTGTTCATTCATTTTTCAATGCAGACATCAACAGACCTTTATGAGAAAGATCCAAGGAGCACCATGTCCTTGGGAAGGTCTCATTCTTATGGTCAGAGTTGAATTTTAAACTTTAACCATGATATCTTGGGCTGTTGCTACTGGGTCCTTGTCCAGCATTAACTGCTACAGTTTTGGTGATAGCTTCCTCCTTCTTAAAGAGACTTTTTGTGACCTATGGTTCAGCCTTACAAGATAGTGAGTTCTGTACACTTTTGACTTTATCATTTGTCAGCATCATTCTGAATTCCCCTTTGTGATGAAGCAAGATGAATTATCACACCTTGGAACCTCTTGCACACTGCAGTGCACATAAAGCCTAAATAAGTGTCCCTTCTACACCGTTTAAATTCTCTTGGGCACCACTTCCTGAATACGTTCCCTCCTTGGAGCTGCACTTTCTCCTTCTGAACTGAGGGAATGGCTGCAGTGGTTCATCAAATCCACCATTTTTGTTTCCATTTGATGTTTCCTTTAAAAGATATCAGTAGGGGTGCACCTTTTCACCTTTGTACAGTGCTATTGTTATAGATCAGGTTTTTTTTAATTTCGGGAACGAGCACATGAAGGGAGATTTTACAGTGATCTTTCTCTTTGCTCCAGGTAAGGAAGGTTTCTCTTGCCTTCTAAATCAGCTGTATTAGATGTAATCACTTTGGAGTTGGGGGACAAACACAATGTCTTCACTTGTCTCCTCAGCTATTCCCAGCATTGTCAGAAGGACCTTATAACATTAGCTCATAAGACATAACTGTTATCCATTACTTTAAAAATCCAAAATCCACAAGTAGCCCATGCAAGGGAGAATATAACTTTCTATGTGCAAGCAACTGTTCATGGGAACCTCTATAGCTTTGAGGAATATATTTTTGCTTCACAGGGCACTAGAAGACTGGAAGATGAATCCCTGAGGGAAGAGTTCCCACTCTGGGAGTTAGATTCATTGAATACAAAATAACACTCAAAATACATTTAAAGTCTATACTGTAGCTGCATGATTGTTTACTGTGCTCATTTATTCCATTCTTTAGGTTTGAAGATGGCACAGTCTCTTTTCTTGATATCATTGCTCTGAAACATGGATTTGATGTTCTGGAAAAACTCACAGGTCAGTTAACATAACTTAATACTGAAGAGTGAAGTTCTAGATTTATACTCAGGGCAGAAGACTGTTTATGTTTCCTATGGCTGTAGCTTTATTTGCCTTTCTAGATTTACTTTCCATGTTCAGCAGTGTGAAGATAAGACCACAATTACTCAGTGTAATTGTTTTACTCAGGTCTTATGTATTGGATCATTCCAGCCTAGTTTGGAAGAAAAAAAAGTATACAGACTTTTCTCCACAAATGCGCACACAAGACTTGAGTATATTGAACACATCTATTCTGCCTCAAGCTCACAAAGACGCAATAACAAAGTAAGAGTAGAAAGTAGCTGACTGGACTGGCTTCCGCTGTTGGAGTATCTTTGAAGCCATTAACATGGAGCAGTTTGTTTACCTTTCCAAACATTTAGCCCTCCAGCTTGTATTGGTGTTTAGTATATCGGTGCCTGGCATGACCAATGTGACAAGAGATTCAGTGCTTAGTAACTGCCATTTTCTCTCACCGCCTTTTTCTTCCCTGCACACTGTTTAGAAATTAGAGTTTTGCAGGTTATTTAATTTCTGTTAAAGGTCCTCTGTTCTTTTTGAATGGAGATTATTGGCAATTATGTGTATGCAACAAAGCTGTTGCATGTTGTAGAAACACTTCATAATCCAGAAGGTCTGCAGATTTGGTTTAAGCCACTTTATGCATATGTCTCCCACTGTTAGTTTTCAGTGGCAAAATGCTCTGTCAGAGGTGAACTTCTCCCAAATCTCACTTTGCTGTAGATCCTGGAGTACTTGCTTTGCATTCCCCTAACACAAATAATGATTCTTATTCTAGGTTGGAATCAGCCTGGAGTAGAAACAAACAAAATAAACGAAGTATTGTTGTTATTAATTGTATCCATCTGTGTAATAAAAGCACTGCTGTAGTTCTTTTGGGATGAACTGTAGCAGCATTCTACCAGTATAATTATTGAAGATGGGGAGGGAAATCACTAATGGAAGGTGAATCAGAGATTCAGTGTTAAGCAGTTTTGTGAAGAAGAGAGATCTGTTTCTGAGTCTGATATCATCTGACTAAATTCTTGACCTGTCTTAACTTTCATTAAACAAGACTTATTTCATGCCAGAGTTTCACCATGATATGTTTGTGTATTTAAGCCATTTTCAGGGGTTTTACATCTATGTGATTTTTAAACTTAATCTTAGCTGGTATGTATTTTTCTTAGTAAATTTTCATCAGTTTTACAAAAGGTATGTAATTTGCAATTATGTTACAGGGAGTACTTTAATTATAATGTCTGTTCAGGAAGCATATACTCACTTCACAAGAAAATATGATATGTATTGGAAAAAAATGTAAAATGCAAACTAGGTCTCCTAAAGATGATGAATTAAAAGTTGTTTTTAAATTCACTGGATGCTTGGTTGGTTGTTGGCGAGTTAAGGTTGCATTAGCTTTCATAAAGGCGATTGTGTCATATAACAGCCAAAGCATCCCAAAGTGTGGGATGCTGAATGGTGAGGCTACCTTTGATTTTTAACTTGGTCTTTGGGACTGTTGGCTTCTGTTTTGCCCTATTATAATTTTACCATCCTCCAGTACATCAAGGACTAGTTGCAGCCAGTGATGGGATGTGGGTCAGCCTGCGTTTGGTGGTATTGCACAGATTCTCATGTGTGTTGTGTTTAAACTTTTAGGGTTATGCAAGTCATCCAGTTTAGGGACAGAAAGAATTTCCTCCTCAGTCAGATTGGCAGGGATTACTGGGATTTCTTCTCCTGTGTGGAGTCTGTGATTTATTCTGTCATTGTCTGGGTATGTCAACTAAACTTGGACCGTGGGTGCGATGTTTGTGAATTTTACTGCTTTCATCCTTGGTGCTGCTTTCATAATTTTAATGGGTTTGTGTTTTTTCTTTTAAAAATCAGAAGATTAAAGATGACATTAATAGATGTGTTCTGGCTTGTGATATATAGGTGTTTTGGAAGTAGATGCTCCATTTTGGCTGACATTTATAAAATTCTTCATTTTGGGAGGAAATTCTTCCCTTGATTTAAAAGAGAGAATGAATCATTGACGAAAATTTTACTTTCTTTATGCCAGCTGTTTGCCACAAGATGAACATTAACGTAAAAGAAAACTGGGCAATTTGTACTAATATCCCCACCTAACTGCTTGTAATTAACACCTTCTCTAAATGTACTTGTGGGAGAGTTTTGGGTTGCTGTTTTGGGGTTTATTCCTCAGAAAAAGTTTTGATGAGTTAACTAGGGAGAAGACGCTGCATCCACACTCTAAACAGGAAAATACGGATGCACTAAAGAGAAAGCATTTTAAATTCTGGCATCAGAAAGAAGAGGCTGATTTCTAAATGCAAAGGCAGTATGTAAGAACTTAAAATCCAAAATTATTCTGACGCCCAGATAATGACATTATTGGTATGTCAAAAACCAAAAATCTCACCTCTCCTTTCATGGGTGGTGAGGTGGATGTTTCTGTTTTTAAATTTCTGCCCCAAGGTAAACTTGGCTTAGAGAACAAACTAGAAAGAAAGTTATTTATTTACTGCTAACAGCTCTTGCTGCTAGCATGTTATATCAGTCCAGGTTTTCATCTTTCTTTTGTGACTTGACTAATGCAAACTAGGCATCATTTGTACCCTTGAAAGCAGAGAAGAACAGCTAGAGCATGATTTGAGAAGCTTTTAAAAAGTGAGTTGCCAGAAGAAATCTGGCAAGGCTGTCTTTGCAGAGTTTAATCTGAATATAAGGTTATTTTCTAGAAATAAAAACTGTTTATAAGTTTGGGGTTTTTTTTAGTATGCATTTGCTAATATTGATGTGGATTGTATTCACAAACTGCCTGTTCTGTGAAGAGGCCTTGAAAAGGACCAGAAATGTCAGTCATTCCTCAGACCTGTAGAGATAACACAGGAAAGGTAGTACTGCACATAAATGTCTTGGAAGATTTGCCAAATACAGCTAGAGAGAAAAATATGCTTCTCGAGATCTAAAAGAAGGGGGAAATGCCTTTATTAAAACCTGAGCTGATGAAGAAAAAGTGCAGCACTGTTACTAGAAAATATACTCTTGGCAAGAGATAATTGTTCTATGTTCAGACAAAGTAGCAAGCCTTCTACAGTGCAGGCATTTGATGGCATCCAGTGTTATTACGGGGGAGAAATTTGTAGCAAACTCCTTTCATGCTTGGGAGACTTCTGGAAAGAGGAGGCTGGGGCAGCTAATAACTGGGGAATCCCCACAGATGCTGTTGCATATAGCTTGCCACAGCAAGAAATGGCAGGGATCATCAGTGACCAACACTGACAGGCTTTTCGTCCAGTGATAACTGAGCTCTTGAGGTCTGCAGCTATTGAGAACTCCTCCTTTGGCAGAGCTGTGTACATTGCAGATCCCAAATATTAAAGACTGCAAGGAGAAACCTGAGACAATTCTGCTTTGAGGCGCCTTACATGTTTCCACATGAAAAGATGATGGAGTCACTGATCTAATTTTTCTCAGCAAGGAAGGCTTGACCTCACCCTGTTGGCAGCCGGAGGGTATCTTGTATGCCAGTTCGTGTGGCCTGTGCCTGCCTTTCCCCTTCCATTCTTCTCAAATAGCAAGAACAGCATTTACATGGGGAATCTGACATCTGCTGAACATGTTAGTGTTCTCAGTTATATTGTGTTGTGGGTCACAGTGTTGACTTTACTAAAGCCAGCAGAAATGCTGAAGAGCTATTGAATTTAAAAGAAAATTGTTCTGGATCCTGAAGAGTGGCAAGCTGTACTCCTACACTTCTCATTCCCTAATACAGACTTTAAGACAGGAATAGGGTCATTAGTTGTACATTCTTGTCTGTTTTCTGTCTCTGTTAATCCTTTTTTTTCCCAACGCAGGTTGGTAACATAAGGATGTGGGTGTCCCCACTGAACTGGGTCTAGCTATAAATCAAACTCAGTTGTTAATAAGCTGGTAAGAGTATAGTTTTCCCATGTTGTTTGTTGTTCAGATTCTTTGAGATTGTGGGTGGTGATCTAACAAATACAAAAAAATCCTGGCCAGCTCTCTCCCTAGTCACTGAAATCAGGAGAGGTATACAGTAGTACCCAACCAGGAAAGAAAGATGGGAGAACATTTACTAAACTGCAGTGATTAATCTATTTCTATATCTACTCTATTTATTTAATTCAAAATAAATCATTATGTTCCTAACCAAGGAGCTTGTCTTTTTTTTTCACAGTAGTACAGCAGATGACTAAGCAATCAGCATATGGGTTTTATTACATTGTATATGAATGCTACCTATCCCTGACTTGAACTGTGGATCCTCATTCCTATTCAAATCATCCACTGAACAAGGTTTTACTAATGTGAACAGTCTAAATTTCTTATGATTCTGTGTAGTTTACTGAACATGGGATAACATAAGAAAGGTATCATTTCTGCCTTACATCAGATGGCTTTCTGAAAACTAAACCCTGACTGACTGATGAATCAGAACCTCTACAGAGTAATTACCTTCACTTGTTCACTTTTATGTTTGCAACAAGAAATTGAGTTTCACGGTGAGGACTGCGTCTGCATGGCCACTCTTATGAATGCTTCCGCAAAAAGAAAGCTAATGTAATAGCCAGGCAGCTAGATGAGGACTTGAGAGACTTGAGTTTCTTTCCTCAGCCACAAAATTTACTTTACTTTTAGTAAGTCACATAGATGCTAATCTTCACAGGAGCAGGGAGTTAGGTGACTAAATGTATTTCCAGATCTACATTCAATCTCTGGGTGGGATTTACCTTATGTTGCTGTCAGCACCTACACCTGAGTGAACATTCAGATTCCCACTGCAGTCTGTGGAACAGGCCGTACTTCACCAGCTTGATCCCTGTGGCATTTTTTGGAAATTTAGGACAGGAGTTATAGTCAGCAATACCAGTTCTTCTCATTGTCCATTAAAGGAGCTTAAATGATTAGCTTAGTGTGGTATAGGACATTACTTTTAAATAACTTTCTCGCTAATGATCCCTTTGGGAATAGAAAGCTGAACTGTCAGATAAGTTAAGGTGAAATGATGTTTTAGGTTTTTTACCTTTCCTTATATCTGTGACTTGTATTGGGCAGGGCAGGTTCTACATTTCTTGTGGTTGAAATAAACCAGTAAAGCAAAACAGGGAATGCAATGGAAGAACCCTGAGGAGCACAAGGGTTCAGCATCAGGATTTATAGTTGTGAAACCCTTACCTGACCATTACTCTATGAGTAATTTCGGATGCTTGAAATCCAAGTTTATCTAGGTGGATGCTGCTTTCCCTGAGAAGGAAAGGGTTGCAGTCTCGCAACAGAAAAAAATATCTTGTAAAGGCAAAAAAACCCTCTGTCGTAAGGATGAGCATGTCCCTGTTATGGTAAAACAGTCAAAAAGATGTCTTATATAAAGAGTGTGTATGTACAGCTGACTTCACGAGTCTGTGATCATGTTCATTTTCAGATGACTGGTTAAAGCGGATTATAAAGAAAGCTCAGTTGGTTCTTTTGCATCAAAAGAAGGTTGCTGGAACTGTGGTTAATTTCTTAGGACAGACATGCTCAACTGAATACACATTTGCTAGTGGCTGTAGATGAAATTAAAACAATTAAGGAAATAAGTATTACAAAATGAGCAAGTAGGTGAGGCAGTCTTGCGCAACTGTCTGGAAGTACAGCCAAACACATACAATGTATTTAGAAGGCAATCCATAAATCCAATTTAATGGATTCATTAAATCCATGAATTAATGGATGAGGCCTACCTTTTTTACTGTAGATACAGAATTTGTTCCCAGTTCTGCCTGAGATAACACTGTTAAATTTGTCACTTTCAATAAATAACCTACATCAAGAAAGAATGGGTGTAAAACCAAGTCTTCAACAAAGGCTGCAGGAATATTAACAGCAGTCAAGAGTAATGGAACTCAGATCCCCTGGTTCCTACACACTGATCCATCATTGCCAGCACATGGCCAAAGGATATCTTGGAGAAGAGGTATTATCTGACTGCAGATAATTTTCTGCATCAAATATAGTTAGGATCTGAAGAATTGTAATTTTCAGTGCAAGGTTGTCATAATTGCTAAGTGACAAATATAAAGTCTTATGGGACTGTAGTTTTCAGAGCAGAAAAGAAGTGAGGGCTTCTACTCTTGGTTGCAGACCTTCCAAAGACTTTTTATACCAAAATTGATTGATTTAGGTTAGGGTCCTTGTTATATTTTGAATACCCTTTTAAAATGAAAAAAAAAACAACAAAATCTGGTTCAGTTGTATTCTTAAGACCTGTATAAGAAGTACTCAAGAATTGCCTCTGTATAGACCCAGCTAAAAAACAGAACTGAAAAGGAAATGGAAAATAAAATTATACTTAAAGTAAGTCCATTAGGTTCTAAACAATGTAATATATTGCTAATTAATTTTGCCATGTCTTGATATACTAACAAAGAAATAAAATGTTACTGTGTGGATATTAATTTCTGCGGATGGTACACGAACAGTTTTCTTACCAACATGCACCTGGAAAATGAACCTTGGTAGGGCAGTGAAGTTAATTTAGTTATATGCAGGAAAACTAAGGAGCAGCATCATGGCTTTTGCAGAAGAAGGTCCAGCTGGCATTAAGGGTATGCAGACATTCCTCTGCAGATCCCACGGTCCCATTCTAGTGCATGCTGGCTCCTGTGGCAAAAATTATCTTATTTCATTTCTAACATTTTTAATTTTGTAGCTAACTGGATCCAGCTGTTTCAGCTGTTCATGCAACACAGAGATTTTATGCTAAATCCAAAAAGGATAAATTAAAGTGAAAGGAAATTTGCATATTGTGTAAAACTCTACTTGTTCAGCAGATCCAGATTATAGTGCTAATCACAAGCACTAGATAGAGTAAATCCTCTTGAAGTCACCCTGGGGTTAAGTCAAATGCTTTACACTCTTTGACACATACCCATGAAATATGTAATCAAGTCTGTTTGACGTCCTCTCCTAATTATGTGTGTGTATTTTAAGCAGATGCTTTTCCAGCTGATCTGCGCCTTTTGAGATCTTTTTTTCATTATTAATCAGAAAATCACGCTGTATGTTAATGGCAAGTACCAATTATGAGAATCTAATATTAGTTTCTTTGCTTAGAAGCTGAGCTTTTGCAAATAATACCATTGCCAAATAACATATAGATGTAAAGAAAATATAGGAATCTCGAAATTCTATCCATCAGGGGCATAATTATTGTACCATGCACTGCAAGTATTTCAGCCTAAAACTAAAATTTATTCTTCCAGATACTGTTTTTTGTTTGTTTGAGGAGAAATATTAAGCAAAGAAAGTTCTCTGCTGGATATAGGAATAGACTTCTTGCTTTCACATAGAGTAGAATTTAAATGGTAAAAACATTTTTCCCCCAAGATTCTACATTCATAACTTCTGTCAAGAATATTAATACATAAGCTTAACCTTTTGTAAACTCTTCTTACTTAGCGAGATAATATCAGGAGACAATTAATATTTAATTAACTTGGGAGTCACTGAGTTTTAAGTAAACTCCATTTTTATTGTGACTATGTAAGAATAGTCTTCAGAAATTACTAATGACCTAGTTGGTCTTACCCCTACTCTTCAGTTGAAGGATGCAAACTGCCACCTGCATTTTGCTGATGTTTCAAATTGAGTATGCTCCTTTCAGTGTGTTTAGCAGAGACATCCTACTGGCAAAATGATAGCTAGCATTCTGTTCCTCGGGTTCCACAATGCCATTCTTTACACCTCTGAAGGGAGACCTGCTAATGTAGAAGTGAGTATTTTTTGGCTTTTAGATGTCCTGGAGCATCAAATCTATTATTTGGGAAGAAACATTATGTAGTATACCAACAGACACAAAATTAATGAAGGCAAAATGCATTTTTCCTATTGTTTCACTAAGGTTACTTCCTGTTGAATCTACTGCACTACTTTTGGTGGAGATCTGCATATCAGAAAAGGAGAGAATAAAAGAGTTTATGATCCACTGTAGTTGAACAGGACTAATTTCAAATCATGGCTGGACTATGATCTCAAAGGTCTTTTCCAACCTAGTTGATCCTATGATTCTATGTATTAATCATAGTCTCCACCAACTTTGATATAGTCAATATAGAATGAAAAGAATTAAAGGATATATTCAGAAGAACTATTCTGCCTACCATGGCTGCTTTCACATCTAATGCTTGCTCTATACTTGCAGTTTGTTTTTAGATAAACATCTGCCGCAGCTGTCACCTTTGCTGAGTTTTTAATGGCTCACAATAGAGCTGTTGTAGACAGGGTTTCAACACTTGTACACTAGCTGCTCTAGTTGTGGTTTAAACACTTAGAGTTGGTAAGTGGTGGAATGAGCAAATGGCTGGCGCTTGCACAGATGGAGATGCCAGCAAGGCCCCCTTCAACTGAAGCCCTGGAGGAGCCCTGGGAGTTCACTCAGCAGCCCTGCTTCTTCTTCTCTGGTCCAGCCTCACTGCCCTCCCTGGAGGAATCCATGTACCTTGGGGTGGGCGTATCCTTATGAAGGTGGAAAATCAGAACTGAAAGAATACAGATGATTACATCCCCTCAACAAAAGGTCATTAAATATTTAAAAACGGGGCTTTGCATTTTCAGATAACCTGTGGATTCAAGACACTAGGAAAAATCTCATCCACCTAGCTGGAATGGGCATATTTTCTCAAAATTGTTACTGATAAAATATATTTTTAAAAGCATCTGGCTTCTTATGTTGGTTTTTCAGCGGCAGTTGAATCATTTTAAATGAGCCCTCCTTATAAGAGCCCTGCTAAAGCAGTGAACTTTATTTAACTAAAATGTCACTATTCTCTGAGGTAACTGTTCACTGAATCAGTTTTTGTCACTTCATACGCTGCATTCCTAAAGGTATCAATTTTGTATCGCTCTGGGTTTATATGCATTTTCAATGGCTATTTCAGGTCTATTATGCTTTCAGGTCTATGTATGCACCTTAGCCAAACTCCAGATCTAAGATCCATACATCTGCTTACTCATATCACACCCTCTACTCCCCCATTTTCACCCACATACCGATTTCCATGAAAACAAGACTTCACTGGGCAAAGGATTTCCACTTGTGAGCTGCTTTAATTGCAAATGCTGAAGTTCCATAGCAGCTGAGAAAATATTTTTAAAAGTTCTTCCTTTGCTCCTCCTTTCTTCTCCTCTTCTTTCTCCTTCCTTTTTTCTTCTTACCCTTTTATTTTAAAGAGCTTACAAGTACTTTGTTAAAGCATCATACAAACCGTGCTTAACTGTACTGAATTTAATACAAAGGCTTGAAATTGGTTGGTTTAACTTGGTTGTTGCTTATTTTCTCTTAGCACGGGTGTGTTGTCTCAAGATGATGTTAAAATTCCCATTTAATTTCTGTTTTGACACAGAATTGCTGCTTTTTGTATTTTATTCACAATATTAGCTGAAATCCCAGGACACTAAAATTTCTGCCTAGTTTCTCCTTTGAAGAATAAGCTTTCAAATCTGCTCAAACTTTGGCTACCTTCCTACTGAATACTTCATAAGTTTTTAAGGCAGACATAAAAATCAATTTATTTTGTAAGTACTAGGCTAGTATCAATGACATTCTCCCAAGTACCAACAAAGAATAGTGCTGAGCAAGAAAAATTCCGCCATAAGATAGTATTTCAATGAAAGACACATTTAGCTTTATAAATTGAGGGTACAGCAATGTAATATAAACTTCTCAGGTTATCCAGTCCATGAAAAAAAGTTGGTATTCCCTTAAAACATGAGGATTGAATGAGCAGATTTCTAATTTTAATGAATTTTATCATTAGTAGTACAAATCACAGGGATTTAGAGAGATAAGGTTGCCTAAGACAAATTTTATCATCTTAACTATGTGATTTTTTTACAGTAGAATGATGTTGGCACAAAGTCTGCAAGTTGTATGTAGTTATTTCACTAGGCAAACTAGGTTGAACTGTCGTCGCAAGAGCTGGTGTAAACCCTCTGTGTTAGAAGGATTTTGGTACCATAACCATACAGACAAAACCTTTAAGGAATACAAATTTATTTGCTTCTGAGTGTCTACCAGCGCAATTCTATATTTCAGGTAATTCCAAGTCGGTGTAAAATAAAGTGAAACTGCTGCATTTCTGATATGGCATCATATTGCACTCTTTTTCTGATGACCTAAACAATTACAGCACTGTGCAGGGCAACCAATATTCATGATGCTGTGGGAAGTCCTCACCTGATAAAAACTGTCATTGTTTATTGATGTTAGTGGAGGTATGATAGTTGACACCATCTGCCCCTAAATCTTTAGCCAAGATCATGGAGTCACTGTTTGAAAAGCTGCCATTTATAGGTGGATATGAGAAATATTTTTAAAGTACTGACCCTTAACAACTGAGCTAGTTTCACACCTTGAACATGTCTAGGAGTTCACACATTAAAATAACTTAATCCCAGAAATTAAAAAGCAAGGCTGAGATCAGAATTATTGAGCTGGTTTTATTTGTATAAATAATTTTTCATAAATTTGAACAACACTTTTGAGTGATGTGATTTTCTTTCCATTCTGTACAGAAAAAGAAAATTGGAGCAAATTAATTCTAGATGAGTGAGCAGATGACAGGGTAGTTTGGATGCTCACAGTTATGTCGTGTTTGAGCCTATGTGGGGATAGAGGAAGGTGTCTGTTTTGCAAGGTTTCTTTTTCAATATAGATCCCATAATCACAACAGTAGTTTATTTTCTTTCTTGTGACTCTATGTTAAGCAGTGAAACCCAGCTTCTAATTAGTAGAGAGCCTGATCCCAGTTTGAATAAGCTATTTTTTTAAAGTATATCAAAATTATGTTATGTGAGTAACTTGAAAGCAACAGGCCAGTGCTTTTTCCGAGGGCTTCCATGTACCTGGCTTTAATTTCTTACACTTACTTGTTCCCTTTTCTTCCTCACATTAGTGGCAGCTTTGTTGTTGCATTGCTTTTTTGAAACTAGGATCATGTCTGTTCATGGAGATGTTTTCAACCCCATTTCATTTAGAACAAGTATCACCAATATTTTTGTTGTAATTTCTCTGTTCACCACTGTTTCTATTGATTTGGCGTGAGAATATCTTTTTATTTTTATTTTGAGTTAAATAAGATGATCTTCTAGAGGGACATGAACCTCAGTTAGATTTCACTTAGGATGTGGTTTGCAAAATAATCTAATTTGCCTGTCATCACAGATTAAGTGACTAAAAGATTTCTGTTTCCAGACATCCACCTCAAATCTTGGTCAGATTAGATGCCTAGAGGCTAAATAGTCATTGTACATACCCAACCTATTAACCTAAGTTTCATTTGGCTCCATGAATAAAAATTATGAAATGCTGTGGCTGAATGCTTGAACACAATCCTCGTTAGGGCTATGAGTTTGCCACTACTGATATATAGCCCCTTCTAGAGGCACCATGTTGTGTACCCTGTCAGAAGCTGCTAAACAGAGGCCTGAATTTCATATCAAAACAATCTAAAAAATGTGAGTCAGATCCAAAGGTATTTGAGACATAAAATCTCCCATAATTTTATATTAAGATGATATGGGTGGAGGACAGAAGCTCCATAGACTATCTGGAGACTTATGTGGAAAATACTCCAGTGCCACCCTGCAAATCAGTTGTTTCTTATAATCCAAAATATGTAATGCAATCCTGATTACCTCATCACACAACTATGCCCACACAGTTGGAGGGTGCTCAGTGATAAGCAGCAGCACAAAAGACTGCTTACATGAACAGGGACAAAAATAATCAATGGCATCCTTTGGGGATGTGTCTCTGCTTATCAAACAGAAAAAAAATAAAAAAAAAAAAGAAAGAAAGAAAAGAAAAAAGGATGTTTGTATGGATTTAAAACCCTGCTTAGCAGAACACAAAATGTGTGTTTTCCCAAATATGTTTGGGTCTGCAGTGTTTGCCATGTTTAAAGCATTCCCATGGTGACGCCTGTTCCTGCTGTTCCGCAAGGCCTTTACTATTATAAGCAAGTCATCAGGGGAATTATATCAGTGTACAAGAAAGAGGAGGAGAGGGGGAGAATGGGAAGGGAAAAAGAAACTTTGAGGACAATCTAATTGTTCCTATGCCACTTCATTCAATAAGAACAAAAACAGTAAAAGGATTGTAAAAGGATTTGGAGGCTGCAAGCTGTTGTTGTACTGACTTATTTTCTATGTGTGCCAAAGATCAATGAAGGAGGCCTTGAGCTAGCCAACATGTACTGTTGATTCAGGCAGTCAAACTGCTGGATTCACACAATTATTAAGGAAAACAATGAAGTTCAGATTCCAGAATATCTTTTTCTTGATGCGTGTAATGCATTTGGATGTTTGGATTGTGCTAGTTTAATTGCAAGAAACTTAATGCAGAGATAATAATTACCCATTTCAATGGGTTGACATGTTTCTGTTAATCACTTCCATTAAATTATTAAGCCACTTATCTTTCTGTAGCACTAATATGCACTACATGACTAGCGGACATTGCATTGATAAGAAATATAGAAGGAATTTTTATCTTTTTCAAGAATTGTCAGCCTAAGCAATCTAGATACTTTTGCACATCTGTCTTGTATTGATAATGCAAATCACAGCTGGGAAAGGTGCCCATGGGGTTGTGCAGTTCAAAACCCTCCTATTCACACTCTGAGCGCCGGCACAACTGGTTCAGCAGAGCAGCAGTACTCGGGGTGCAATGCTATGTGTTCTCCTGGATTTCTACTTTCCATCATGTACTTTGTGTTCATATCTTTTCTAAGTACAGAAAACAAGGTTTTCTTGCTAGTTAGTTGGTGGAAACATGATCAATGGGAGTTTTGGAATGGTATAACAAAGCAAAGGAGATTCTCCAATGATTCCAAATGGTCAGGGAGCAGGAAATACATCAGATATTCAGATTAGAAAACTGATGTTAAAAAGGGTACGAGTACAGGCAGCATTTTTTGTTTAGTTGCCTTTTTTGTTGGTTTGGTTTTTTTCAGCAAATTCCAGAGAAAAAAAAAAATGCTGTGATTTGATGCTCATAAAACCTAAAAGCAGTGGGGGACACAATTAACAGATCACTGCAATTTGGGAGGTGAAACAAGAGATGAATTTGATTCATGGGTTTTAGTAGCCCAAAGATATTTTTATGTCATCGTTTCTTGTGTTTATGATGTTTGATAATAGCTATACAGTATGAGATAAAGTGCAGCAAATTTTCTGCTAGTGCAGGAACTGCTAGAGGAAGTCTCTGGGAGAGAAGAGTATAACAATATGGAAACAAAGGACAAAAAATGCCAAGGGCAAATAGCTCCAGAAGACAACTCAGGCATGTGGTGTTTACTATAAAACATTGGAGGTAGAGCAGATGTTGGATAGAATGAAGAATATCAAGATGGATCTGAATAAAGCTCAGAAATGAAATCTGTTACTATTTCTCTGTGGTCTTATTTACAACATGAAGTCAGATCATCAACTGGTGTAACATGGTTTATGGCCTAGCAATATTAATGCAATTAGGACAGCTGAACACCATTAAGAATCTGCTGAAGTTTACACCTATCCTGTAAAAAGAAGACTGAATTCCCATTGTTGCATTAAGTTTGTCTGAGCACTGTGCATCACCCAAACGACAAACAGTGACTAAGCAATGTCATGTTTTAATGAATATTCAAATGTAGATACATCATTTTATTTCTGTTAGCTTTTTAATTTTCTAATGCTTTTTTCAAGGTCTGTGCTTTTGGGAGGGGAAGGGAAACGTTTGCTCTTAGAGGAGAAAAAGGCACATTGCCATTTCATTTCTTAATAGAGGTTCGTAATGCGATTACCAAAATGTGAATAACAATCAAATAGTGTAGAGACTTATTCCCTATGGATAGTAAAAATAAATTTCAGTCAAATGTTTCCAGCAGAAATCTCAAATTTGTCATGCAAAGTACTTTTCTGCCTTCAAACATAATGTATTTATGTGAGTCAGAAACATCAAACATTAGGATAAATAGCCAGATTAGAAGTTCAGTCTGCTTATGAAATGATTGGAATAGAAATGCAATTAATAGAACTGGCAGAATGGCTATGAAGCAGTATTAATGCCTTGAGATTTAAAGAAAGCACCCATATCTGCTTTTCAACATGGGGTGGAGGAGACACTTATAGAATCATAGAGTCATAGAATAGTTAGGGTTGGAAAGGACATTAAGATCATCTAGTTCCAGCCCCCCTGCCATGGGCAGGGACACCTCGCACTAAACCATGCCACCCAAGGCTCTGTCCAACCTGGCCTTGAACACCGCAAGGGATGGAGCATTCACAACTTCCCTGGGCAACCCATTCCAGTGCCTCACCATCCTTGCAGTAAAGAATTTCTTCCTCATATCCAATCTAAACTTACCCTGTTTAAGTTAAGAGACTGCTTCCCATTCTCCCCTGTTAACAATCTTTGACTATCTTTTCATTCTTTGTGACTTACATTCATGTCGGAAGAGAATTAGGACCAGTTTTTACAAACTTCTCCTGGGCTTATATTCAAAAGGGGAATGAGGCCTGGGAGGCCAAGGGAAAGAAAACAAAAAGATGGACAACATCATCAATACTTTCCTTCTACCTCAAAGGCTGTGTGGCACAACATACTTATAGAGAAAATAAGAAGAAACAGACGTAGAGAAAGATAGTATGTACCTACATCTGACAAAGGTGCTTCTATGAACTTCCTTTCCAACTTTCCCATCTCTAGTGACCAGTCAGATGTGTTCTCTAAGTTGCTGCAGGTCTTACTTGTCCCCAGAGGAGATAGTTTAGCTGAGATAATGGTAGCTTCTGTCTCCTCTTCTCACTTGCTTTCTCTGTACCCTTAAAAGGGAATGAGTATGATCTGAGATACCTGGGTTGGATCTGTTGGTGTTTAAGGGAGGCTAGATAGGAGTGACATAAATCATGTTACTTCATTGAAGAAGCTATGAGGTTGTTTAAGCGTTATCTGCTCTTTGTAAATCCATGCTGATTACTCCTGATCAGCTCCTTGTCCTTTGTGTGTGTGAAAATGGTTTCCAGACTCATCTATCATCTTTTCAAGGTCTGAGGTGAGGCTGACCAAAAGTCCGGGCGAAACATTTTTAGGGTTTTGCAGCTTGTTTTCTTCTGATGCTTTTGAACATACCAATACATATTTTGACCAATGAGGTTAAAATTATAGTCAATGTAATGTTATGAGTCTTTTAAATGTAATTCTTTTTCATCCTCAAAATATTCATGTTTTAAAGTCATTTACAGTTTTTGGCTGAAAAGTCAAATACCTGGTTTTGTGTGAATAAATCCAGTGTCAATTGCATAGTGTCATGTTTCAGTAATTTCAGCTACAACTACAAATTTCCAAATAGAGTAATAAAAAAATAGCAGGGAAAAAAAATCAATGTTTGCAGAACAGAGGAAATTTTCTGCTGGGCTCTAGCACCAGGGAATCCTATAGCTAGTGTAGTTCTGCTTTATGGTAACAGCAGAATCTGAGTAATTGAATCATTCACCTGTATCTTGAAGATGGGATCAGCACTGTCCAAGAGGGTCCCCTCTCTGGGGGCTACCACAGCATCTAGAAGGCAGCCCTTCAGCTATTTCACAAATAGGAGGAGGCAAATTACTTTCATTTAGAGATGCCCAACACATGGCTTGGCATTCATGTTATGCCTTAAATGGGAGAATTTAAACCTAATTAAACAATAGTTGTTAACTTGCATGTTCTGTAATATGCACGACACCATTTGGTGCTTAGTTGTGGTGTAGCATCAAACAGCTCCCTTCAAGTGTAGATCTGAGGCACAGGTCAAAGAATAATTATGTTCGCCTGCAAAAAAGCCAGGGACTGGCTGACAGAACAAATAGTATTAGCAAGGGTGGAGACTGCCAGCATCAATAATGATTCAATGTATGTGCCGCTTCTGCCTGTGAAGGCCTGCCAGCTTGTAAGTGCTGAACAGTTGAGTGACCTTGGACAAACCCCTCCCAGTAATGACACAACATTTGTTTTAATATGAAAATGACAAGAAGGAAAAGATCACAGCATATCTTTCTTTCATGCAATCCCTCATCTCCAAAATGGATGCATCTCATGTGACTTTAATAATTTGTTTCATATGCAAAGCCTCTTTCTCTGGTATTAAGAACATCTTCATTTCAAAGCTTAGAAAAGTTAAAGCAGATTGAAAGCTGGAGTCAAAGAAGAAAGATAGTTCTTATACCTGGTAGTAGCTGTCACCTGCTTAGAGATAATAAAAATATCCTCTGAAATTTAAAACTGTACTTTATCTCAGCATAGGTACCTCCAAACTTTTTTTATTCAAATCCATATTTAGTATTGAGACAAATCAGTTAGTTGAGTTAAATTGCTTCTTTGATTAAAGAAAAAGAATAAAATATTGGCAAAATATTTGTGGCAAAAATATGAACCAGAGCTAATCTTTTTTGCACAGTTCTAGAAAGTTTCTTTACACTTCAGAGTGGAACACCTGCAAACAGTGTTTGCATAAAACCTCTCTAAGCAGAAGAATGAAGTGTCCAGGATTGACAAAACTCTGTGAAGCTAGCTTCAAAATTCAAGCTGCTCCACAAAACCAGGGGGAGTGCGGGGAGACGACAGAACACATATATAACAAGCTATTCAAAGCCCATAAGCTCTCATTCCCACGATTTCTTCAAAACCCTGACAAATAGCACAGCTTTAATATAAGTTTTTAAAATCTCATTCATCTGTTCCTCATTAATGTTCAATTTCAATTTTCAGCATTGCTCCTTTGTTTCCTAGTCAACACAAGAAAGCATTTCTTCAGATAGAATCTGTGGGACACTGAATATAGCTTCAGCCAGTCTTTCTCCTTTTATAACACAATTTCTTCTGAACATCTTTATTTTTAACTAGAAAAAAAAAAAAAATGGTAGTTTCCAGCTCATGATCCACCGAAAGTCCAGTTTTTGTCGCTCTCACAGTATGAGAGATAATGCCATTTAGAATAGAAAATCATGGAATTTAATGTGATGCTCCAGGGCAGATGCAGGAACTGTGAGAATGAAGACCTTAGGCCCACTGTAGGAGAGGATCTGGTTCGAAACCATCTTAGGAGCTTGAACACACACACACACACACACACACACACACACACACACACAAGTCCATGGGACCTGATCAAATCCATCTGTGGGTCCTGAAGGAGCTGGCAAATGAAGTTGCTAAGCCACTGTCCATCATATTTGAAAAATCATGGCAGTCAGGTGAAGTTCCCAATGACTGGAAAAAAGGGAAATACAACCCCCATCTTCAAGAAGGGGAAAATGGATGATCCAGGGAACTACAGCCCAGTCAGCCTCACTTCTGTGCATGGAAAAATCTTGGAGTATATTCTCCTGAAAGGCATGCTGAGGCACATGAAAAACAACAAGGTGGTTGGTGGCAGCCAGCATGGCTTCACTGAAGGGGAAATCCTGCCTGACCAATCTGGTGACCTTCTATGATGGGGCTATGGAACTGATGGACAGGGGTAGAGCAGCTGATGTCATCTCCCTGGACTTGTGCAAAGCGTTTGACACTGTCTCACATGACATCCTTGTCTCAAAGTTGGAGAGACATCAATTTGATAGGTGGACCACTTGGTGGGTAAAGAACTGGCTGGATGGCCGCATGCAAAGAGTTGTGCTCCATGGCTCAATGTCCATCTGGAGACCAGTAACGAGTGGTGTCCCCCAGGGATTGGTGTTGGGACCGGTCTTGTTCAACATCTCTTTCGGTGACATGGACAGTGGGATCAAGTGCGCCTTCAGCAAGTTTGCCGATGACACCAAGCTGTGTGGTTGGGTTGATATGTTGGAGAGAAGGAATGCCATCCAGAGGGACCTTGACACACTTGTGAGGTGGGCTAATGCCAACCTGATGAAGTTTAACCATGCCGAGTGCAAGGTCCTACACCTGGGTCGGAGCAATCCCAGGCACAACTACAGGTTGGCCAGAGAAGAGATTCAGAGCAGCCCTGCGGAGAATGACATGGGGGTGTTGGTCGATGGGAAAATGAATATGAGCTGGCTTCAGTGTGCGCTCGCAGCCCAGAAAGCCAATCGTATCCTGGGCTGTATTAAAAGGAGCATGACCAGCAGGTCGAAGGAGGTGATCCTGCCCCTCTACTCTCGTGAGACCTCACTTGGAGTATTGTGTGCAATTCTGGTGTCCTCAACATAAAAAGAACATGGAACTGTTGGAACAAGTCCCGAGGAGGGCCACGAGGATGATCAGGGGACTGGAGCACCTCCTGTATGAAGACTAGGCTGAGAAAGTTGGGGCTGTTGAGCCTGGAGAAGAGAGGGCTGCGTGGAGGCCTCCTAGCAGCCTTCCAGTATCTTAAGGGGGCCTATAGGGATGCTGGGGAGGGACTCTTCATTAGGGACTGTAACAACAGGACAAGGGGTAACAGGGTTCAAACTTAAACAAGGGAAGTTTAGATTGGATATGAGGAAGAAATTCTTTACTGTAAGGGTGGTGAGGCACTGGAATGGGTTTCCCAGGGAAGCTGTGAATGCTCCATCGCTGGCAGTGCTCTAGGCCAGGGTTGGACAAAGCCTTGGGTGACAGTGGTTTAGTGGGAGGTGTCCCTGTCCGCTAGCAGGGGGGTTGGAACTAGATGATCTTAAGGTCCTTTCCAACCCTAACTATTCTATGAATCTATGATTCTATGCTTCCAGCTACTTTTAGAAGTGCAAAGTATCATATTGCCTTATACAGATCTGATGGCTTTCAAAAGACGGTGGTTCTGGTTTACCTTTTTTCAGCATGTTCTTCTGGTGAGATGTTTCTGAGGACTAGGGCTAAGCAAGATGAGCTTTTGCAGTGAAATACAGCTGCAGTACTACTTGGCTGCTGAGAAACTCCAATGCTGCTGTCTTATTTTACATAGGGCTTTTGCCACCCTTAATTTGAGCACCTTATAAAAAGGGCGGAGTTTATTTTTGTAATGAAAACCTGCATTCTTGTATTTATTAATTGTGAATATTAGTTTTAGGCATTGAATGCTTTTGGTTTCAGAAACAGTTGAGACACACAAGTGAGCAGGCAAAAAACGGAGAGCTACAGAACTTGCATTATTTGAGAAGCATAGGGAAGCTGGTTTACCTGCAAGTCATGGTAATTAGTGCCTTACTCTCTTTGAGATTTGAGATTTTCATGCGTGTCCAAGACTACACAGTGCAGCTGTGGTCATAGTCAAGCTGAAGAAGCTGGGTATGGCCTGTCTTTGAGCATGTCTAATTCCTATGGCATTCACTGGGACCTATGTGCCTGGTACAGGAAGACATAATGTTTCAGTGTGGTTTGATTCACTGCAGTTGTTTCAGTGAGGTTAAGAGATTTGTTTCAAATATTCTTGATTTAAAAGCAGTATTCTTTGGAGGTAGAAATTGGAAACTGTCTGGTAAATGCTTTACATGTTAAGAGAAATTTAACTATGATTTCAGCACCACATTTTAAAAAAATTGGTTTTATTAGGCATTGCATAGTATTCATTGAAGAATTTACAGGGGTTTAATGAAGGTATTTGGGCACTTGCTTATGGTCAAACATCTTCACTCTAATACAGAGAAGAACCAGAAATCTCCCTCTTCCTTCCAGTCCCATTTTAATGTTACATAGGAAACTGCTTGCAGCATCCAAGTCTTCTGGTTTGAGAGACCTTATGCTGTTGTGCAGGCACCAAAATAAAGTTGCAGCCTTCAGCCTGAGAACTGTCCCAGCAGGGACAGGGAGAATAAAACAAAGGTATCGCAAGCACCAGGTCAGATTGGGCACTCTGCTAGGAACCTCTTTGCAGAAGAGTAGTTGGTGGTGCCAAGGTACATAGGTGAGCTGGGCCAGGTCAGAGCTGCTGACCAGTACCCATTCCATCCCACCCCAGATCATGCCAGCATTTGTGGCTTCCTGTAAAGAGCTCATAGCCAATGAGGGCATAGTGAACAGTTGCAGGGTGGAAGCCACTGTATATGTGTATGTGGTTTGTTCTTGGGTTGGGTTTTTTAGTTATAAGGTCTTTCTTAATATTGCAGAATAGATATAAATATGCAGATTCACGGTTGTGTGAATAGGAATCTAAGACCTGTTTTGTAGCTAAACAAAACCCTTGTATTTGATGTGCAGCTTATGCAAATGATGTGTGTTTGTGAGCAGTGCATGTTTCACAGTGTGCTTATAGAGCACCTGTGTTAGGTCTGCTTAACTGCTATATCTTGTGAGGTTGTCACTTTATTCCTTCCTTTCATGTCTCAGAGTTTCCATCCACCAAATTCCCAACTGTTTGATAAGGACACATTTGATTCCTCAGCCAGTGCAAAAGAAATTATTCTGAAATTCAGTTTAAGTTTGTATGTTTATTGGGCATTCTTTTGTGTCTCTCTGCTTCAGCTTAGTTTATGGGTTTAATAAAGCACAAGCTATGAAATTACTAGGTATATATTTATGCATTTGAAGTAATGGACCAACAATTTGAGAATGCTTTCAAAATGTGTGTAGGTTCAGTGATCTCAGCAGTTCAGGTTTTTTCCCAATCTGAGATAATTAATTTGTTAGTCATGTGACTAACAAAAGACTCAGTCAAAAGCTCAGTTTTCTAGTTCATTGTTTCAGAGAAAAGCTTGAAAACATAAGCTGTCTGTATTCAGAAAGCAGAAAACAAGAAGTAACAGCAAGCCCTGAGGATTAAAATTCATGAGTTCTGCAATGCATTGGTATTAATTTCATCTCTTGGACAACTAAACTGGAACTTAGATTTTCTGGTAAACCCTTTCTTTTTTAAGAGGGAATTGTCCCCTGTTACTTTCCATTCCCAGCTGCAGTGTGGTCTCAGATTGCTGAACAAAGCAATCAATTAGAAGATTCTGAAATTGCTGAAGTAGTTCCAGATTTGGAACATTATTTATCATTCCTGTTTCTTTCCCAAGAAAAGTATCTAAAAAAATAACATTTCAAGTAGTCTATGAATCACCTTGCCACCTGAAAGTTTCTACATTATGAAAATACATAGCTTTAGCAATGTAGAAAGAATGAAGCCCATGAAATAAATAGGAAATACAATGAAGGGAAAATCAGTAAAGGAATACATCCAAACTTGTGTAAATAATTCAGAGAATTATTAGCCTGCATTTTGAGTGGATTTAGAGTAATTGTATATAAGTTAAAATATTTTATGAATGCAGCAGAAAATAATTATAAAGTTAAATTTGACTGATGGATTTCTCTAGATTGATACCACTTTATATGAGAATTCAATATGGCCTTGGTTTTTTTTTTTTTTTTTGAAAAGACTGTGATCTTTATTTGGAGGAAGTACCATTCTAAAAGTTAAGGGGCCAGCAAATTACTGTAAACCATAGACTATGCCTAGAATTTCCAATTCTCCCACTGTTTTCCTAGTCTTATGCTGTGTGGTATCTTTCCTAAGCAGCAACCACCCATCCTCAGAATTCTGAGTATGAGTGGTATTTAATTTTATTGTGTTAACAAGAATACATCTCTTGTCCTTGTGCTTATAGAATATAACTTGAAAATATGTTGGTTTTTTTTTAAACCCTGATGTTCCTTATTTCTATCATCTCTCTTCTGGTAAAACAGTCTTGGTTTTATAGATATTTTACAGAATAGAATTGCCTTTAGAATGCATGAGTTAAATAATACTTCATGGTCCATCCTTCAAGCAAGTTTTTAAACATTCAACAGGTGAAAAAAGTGAATATACATACATTTTGCCATCACACTTACGTTTCAGGTGTTGACCAAGGGACTGAGAAGGGGCCTCTTCAGAGTTTCTGCCCTTATTACAAGAAGAAATCAATTCTTAGTTCCACGAGTGGATTTGAACTTAATTTGTGAGATCTCCAGCTCTGGTTTTAATGTATTTGCGCAATCAGTATCTCCTTGTCAGGTTCAGAGAAAGTGTCATTCTGTGGGTATTGTTCATGAAGCATGAATTCGCAACAAAACCAAGTAGCCCAACCACTGCTGGTTCATGAAAGGTCTAGAGAAGAACACCAGTACAAGAACAGAACAAGTAGAAAAAAAGCCATGAAAATGCTTGAGCTAGAGGGAGAGAAGGGGGCCTGGCCAAAGAAGAAACCCAACACAAAAAGTTTTATTGCCTAAAATATAAAATCTCCCTGGACTGTGGCAGCTCCCCTATTAATCACAAACCAGAAAGTGATTTTTAAAGGAGTCTTTCTTCACTAAAGCCCAATAATAAGACTTTTTTTTTTTTTATTACATTTTACTCATTAGGCCTTCATTAGGACTTACATTAGATATTTTTGACAGATGGTATTTTACTGAACATGATTAACGTGTTTTTGCATGGGAGTGCATGTGTATGGACCAACTATTAGACGACTTTTTGCCTCTGGTTTTCTTTTTGTGCTGCTACTTTTCTTTCTAAGAATTGGTTGAATTTATCAAGACATAAAGAAAGAGTAGACCCCTTAATAAACACAAGAGTTTTTGAAAAAATAGATGGAAAAAGACGAAACATAATATAAAACCAAGCCAAATTTGAGTTATTTCTGGAGAAGTAATTTTATATGACCTGGACATCTCCTTGAAATACAAAATCAAACAAAAATTGTGGATATGCTATTGCAGAATGTCTAAGGAGTAATTAAGTCTCACATTCTAATCCTTTTCCTAAAATAATGGTTTCTAAATATAAAATAATAGTAATAATAATAATAAAACATCTTTCCCCCCCGTTGATTTGCTCAGTCATTTGAATTATCAAATGGACTGGGAGGGAAGGAGAGACTAAAACTGGTTAAAGTCTTCACTGGAGAGTTCTCAAGGGGACATCTGTCTTGCTGAACTCTGTTTATTTTGATATAACATTTTGCATGAGAAGCTCTAAAATTATACTATCAGATCATCTAGATATAGTACTCATTATTTATTTCATTGTATTTTAAATGTATTACTTAATACATCCTGCATTTCAGTATTTGCAAAAGTTTTGACTGCATGGACGTGAAATATTTGAATATCTTAGAAACAAACATTTCTTTGAGGCTTTATCAACTAGGAGATCTGGATACTTCGGCATTTTTCCTGATATGACATTTAGAAAATATCACAATCATAGTTTATAGTGAAGCAGAATGCCATTTTCCAACATGTCATTAACTAAAAGTGAGAATTCTATGTAACGATAATGGATAAATATCTGCCTGAAACTAATTAATGATGTATTTTAGAATTTTAGCACATTTAATTTCATCGCTTCTACAAAAATGGACACGCCCTTAGACTGTTCCAATTTCCGAATAGCTGACCCTCACCTTTAAGGGGAAAAGTGAGCGCCTTATGTAAAATACAATTCAATGTAACTGCCAGACAACATTTCTGATTTTCTTTGATTATCTGTAAAAGCTGGAGGTTAATAAAAGGGGGAGCATGAGAACAAGAAAAGGGTAAACTAAGGGTAGAAAAAAGAGGCTAAAAGTTATATAAATTGGAATTTCTAAAATGAGAGTAGCAATATCAATCCATTAATTGAATAACATCATAGGTGTTGGAAAGCAATATATTTTTATGGCTGTGTTAAGGGGTTTTAAAGACATATTTTGTTCTTCATTTCATAAATTAGTCTTGAAAATGTCTTCCTGTTCATGAAAGCAGAAGTTCTTGAAATCTGTCTCTGGGCATCATGCCATTTTGTAGTACTAATAGATCATTCTGTTCTGACAGGAAGAATTCTAAATAAATGTCTGCTCAACAAGCAGCTGTGGGAAGCAGGCTGATCATGTCTCTGTCTCTGGGTCAAATACTATCCCTCCTGCAAAACAAACTACAAAAAAATGAAGAACTGAAGTCTGATGGGGTGCATTTGGTTAGCTTGGGGAAATTTCAAAATGACTTGAAAAGGCGGGTCCATATCTCAGCAGCTCGTAGGGTATGGAAGGATGTTATTTCTGTTTGCTGCAAGAGAGCTTTGCAGCTGCAAAGGATCCTGTTGGCTTTAATAGGCTCTGAATACATAAATGACTAACCTGGGGTACAAGCAACTGACATTAAACTGCCTGATGTCCCTGACACATGCCTTTGTCTCTTCCCTGTGTATAGATTAAAAAGCAAAATCCATGGAAGAAACTAATACCAGCGTATTCAAAAAAGCTAAAGTAACAGAGCAGTATAGAAATGTGTTTAACTTATGTCTTACAGAATATCTTCACATAAAATTGCAAACAAATCACACATACCCAAGTTCAGTGAATATTATCCATAAAGAGTTGTGGAAATGAGGAAAGAGTAAAATCTGGATAAGATGTGGGAAATGATTTAATCCTTCATGACAGAGCTCATCACATGTTACTAGAAAGAGTGGTATGAGCTGATTCAAAGTTAGGTGGGTTGCAGAAGAAAATAAGGACTGCGGTTGCTTTCTCTGGCTGTTAAGCAAAGTGACCCTTCAAGGTTCAGCTTTTAGTCAGAAATAATCAACACAGTCTTGTTACCAACACATCTTGTTATCTGCTCTGGTAGAGAAGGATCTAAGACTTTATAGAAGATTGCATACTGAGCTTGACAGCATCATTCTGATAGAAGAAGAAAAAAGGGAAGAGTAGTAATGAGTACATTTGGCACGACTCATACTGTCAAGGCCTCAGAAAGAAAGCTTTTTTTTTATTATTGATTGATTGACTGGTTTGACCTGATGGGTTAGCCAAGTCTGGCAGAACCATAAAATTAGAACATTTCTGACCCTTGGATTTATGATGCCTTCCTTTTTCCTTTACTATTCTGTGTCAAGAAAGGTGAAGAGTTCCAACTTCATCACTTCTACTCTTCGTAGAACAATCATGTTATTCGTCATAACTTGAGGATGTCAATCTATATATTTCTTGCATGTACAGAGACACAGAAGTGCATGAGCCAACATTTATTTACCTATTTATTTATCTGTTCTGCATCTTTATAGGGGTGACTTAATCCTTTGAAACATCTTTCTTGAGATGGCATGTGACATAGTAGAACATGGGACAGTAAGAGAGTCTTAAGAGCAAAGTGTAGGTATTCTGCACTTCTTACATTACGTGAAAGCTGTGACATTAGAATAGTGAAGAAGAATTAAAAGAGAAAAAAGGTAAAACACAATAGTATTAGAATAGAGAGCAAGAGGTATGCCACATGCTAAGCCTCCTCATACTGTGGAGAGCATGGTCTTAAAAGTAGGTAAGAACCAAAAAAATAAACCAAAACTGCTGATCAGGGTAAAAACCCTCCCACACCAGTTCCAGACAACTGAAGTTTCAGCAGCCTGCTGAAAAGGGCTCTCTGTGTAGCTGTCAGTGCTGCTTTGTGTCTCCTGGGGAATTCAAGCTGACTGCCTGCTATGGTAGCAAAAGGCCAGCTGATCATGTATCCTTCTGATCTCTCGTCATAGCTTTACTGATGTCTTCTCATTTGAAAAAGCTCTCTGGTGAGAGTCATAATGGGAGTTATAATGAAAGGAAAAAGGAAAAACCTTGTTACTTTCCAGGTTAACATCATCTAATAAAACTTCATCTGATCATGTTGTCACTTTAAGACACCCTAAACCAGAATGAGACACTAAGTTGATGTACTAGCAGTTGTCTTTTGGTCTCACTGAATTAGTAAAATTTCCCTCTTGAATATTTCTTAGTAAGTTCAAACCATTATAGCAAACACTGAAGGTGTTCTTGAACTTTTGAAAGTTATTGGTGAGGAAATCATTGGAAAAATGCCACTGAGTGCCAGTAAAAGATTTTTTGGGTGGGAACCCACAAAATATTGTGGGATTGTTACTGTTTACGTATTGCTTTCCCCCATATCCTTCCATATGCAAGAAGGCAGAAGAGGTTCAGGGAGGTGAATGAATATACCAGTTCTGCATGAAATGCACCCACAAGAATATTTGATGCATGCAGACTTTAAATGCATTGTCAGGCGTTTCAATTCGCACTTCTTCTTCAAGTTTTCTTGTTGTTTTACAGTCAAATGTTTGAACAGTTTGATTAATCACTGCAGTCTTAATTAATCTGAAGTAAGGTGCTGTTTTGAATTTGGTGTCTTGTATCTCTCTCGAAGTACCACATTAGAGGGATATAGTTCCTATAGGGTTGTGTCCTAGAGATGTAAGGCCACCAAAGGCCTGATATCATGGTGTCAGCTGGAATAAAAGTTGTTTTTCTTCCTAGTAGCTGGTGCAGTGCTGTGTTTTGGTTTTAGTCTGAGAACAATGCTGATAACACACTAGTGTTTTAGCTGTTGCTAAGTAGCGCTTACCCTGAGCAAGGACTTTTCAGTCTCTCATGCTGTGCTAGTGAGGAGGGACACAAGAAGCTGGGAGGGAGCTGAGACTGGACACCTGACCCAAACAAGCCAAAGGGGTATTCCATACCATAGCACGTCATGCCCAGGATATAAACTGGGAGGAGTTACCCAGAAGAGACCAATCACTGCTCTGGTCGGGATGGGTATTGGTCAGCAGATGGTGAACAACTGTATTGTGCATCTCTTGTGTTTATTGGTTTCTCTTTTTCCCTTTTCCTTTCCCCTTTCGGTTTTGTATTCTCTCCCGTTGTTATTTCCCTTGTCATTATTATTATAAGTAGTAGTAGTAGTATATTGTACTTTAGTTATTAAACTGCTCTTATCTCAACCCGCGGGTTTTATATTCCTTTAATTCACTTCCTCACCCCACCCGGGGAAGGGAGGAATGTGGGGATTGTGAGCAAGCAGCTGCATGGTGCTTAGCTGCTGGCTGGATTTAAACCATGACACCTGGTCAGACGAGAAGGTTTGAGTCTAGAAATATTAGAAACTTGGGCAGCCTGAAATAGCCATTCTGGTTAGTTCAATTCCGAAAGGGTTTCTGTTGCATAAAGTCATTTAATAAATTAAATAGACTAAATAATCTTTAAAAGGATTAGGTCATTTCAGTTAGAAAACAGGGCTTATAATTGCTCAGCTAAAGAGACTAAGCCAAGCCAAGGTTATCTAAGAAGAGGTCTCATTGTCTGCAGCTGAAGATTCAAATTGTGCCATTTAGTTAAGCATCTTTCAAGACGGCAATAAGAAAAAAGTATTAGATGAGCATATTTCAACAAGTTTTTGTAATTCAAGGATAAAGTAATATAACAGACTCTTTGCTTCATATTATGGCATTTGCAAATCTCATGTTGTGTCGCATCTCTGTGTAGCCAAAGATCATGCAGTTAAGCTTGCCTCGACTTTCTTTGCCAACAGCACTAGCACTCAGGGTCTGGTATAATAGCTATATATACTGTGATTAATGTATAAGCATTTTTATTTCATGATGCTTTAAATATGAATCACTTTTCATGTTCCTACTTTTCTTGCAGAAGCAAAACTGCACTTTTCATTTGCAGGGCAAGAATGACAAAGAAAATAACAATGTTTTTCTGTGTATTTATTTCCTTAAATGTATTATTCCTTAGTAAAACTCTCAATATATACTGAGTATTTACATTAGTTAAATAATAAAAAGGGTGTGTTTCTGTATTTTAGATGTCTTTGGCAAATATGCCACATCAGAGAAAGAAGGAGGTGTAGGGCAGTAATAACTAAATAGCCAGAAAACACAGGAAGAACTATATTTCTGATTTTTCCCTGCGTTTGAACTGTGTTGTTCTTTAGCATCTTAAAATATGGATCTCATAGAACAAGTCTGAATAGCAGTAGCCAATATTACCACTTTAGTAATGCGGTGTCAGAATGCAACAAAAAGCATTCAAAAAATTGAGAGCTCCAAAAAAAGCAGGGAAGTAAAATGTATTGTTTTACTGTTATGTCTGGTGACAAGCTAGAGTCTGAAGCACCTCAAGGGAAGAGATAAGTGAATCTGGGCTCCCACACCCCTTGTGAATGTTATAGCTTCATCCTTACTTGAAGGGAGAGGAATCTCTGCCATCTTGCCTTCTCTCCCTCACCTGAAAAGGAAAAGTTGAGCAGTGCCTTGAGCTGGACCATATTTTCTAAAGGAATATTGTTAAAAATATCTGAAATGGAAATGATAGGGAAAATGTTTTATGGGTATTTTTGAAGCCATTTTTTAAATCTTTTGTTTACACCTTAACTGCAAAGTCCTTCATTTGACACAACAGCAGCAGTCCATACTCTTCTTCCTTCACTTCTGCAGAGCTCAGGTGTAATGGGTTGCCATGTGAACAGGCTAGGGCTTCCTAAGCACATGCTACCTTGCTTCTCTTCCCTGACAGTGGCTCTCTCCAAGTTTGTAGAATTTATCCTTCACCAATGCTTTACTCAGATCAGTGTTTTCTTTAAACCTTGTCTAAGCCTGTCTTCAGAAGCAGTTCTCAGTTTTGCCATAGATCTTGATTTACAGCATCAGACAGCAAGTGGTACACATAAGAATTGCTCATGTCTTGAAATACTTCAGCTCCTCTGAACTGAATCTGAAGTACAGACTCTGACTGATTTATGGGGTTACATCTTACTGAAGCTGACGTAATACCAAAAGTGGCTAATTTTTTCTGGAGCATACTACCTACAGTCTTCAAAAGGAAGCAAAAGCTCAAATAAATTGCTCTATAATATTCATATTTTCTACCTTAGGTTTCTCTTTCAGTCTTCTGTTTAGGAGATCTGCACTCTGGGCTTGCAATTTTTTAAAATAACTAGCCTTGTGCTTACAAAATTACCGATGTTCAGTCTTCATCCACCACACTATCTTATTACTCATCACTCCCATGACTCGGAAAGCACACAGTATTTTAGGTTCAGTGGATTTCAGAAGCTCATAGCAACAAGCAGTGTAATGACAACCTGCTGAAAGTTAATATATGGCAGCCAACGCTGCAGGACTTTCTGCTAATAACAACACTGGTACTGTTTTATAGAGATTATTGCTGAATATCCCTCAACAATGGCTGTACTTTAGAAGTGCTGTCTGCTCACTCTTATTGAATAAACTCTTGAGAAGTCATACTGGGACTGTAACATTGTTGCTCTAACCTGTGTTGAGCGTGTGCAGCATTGCAGCAAAGTGGCCATGTTTTGCTCTGTTTTTCCTTCCACTGTGAAATGTTATTGTGTGTTCACATATCTTGCTGTCTCACAAACTTCGCTAATAACTTCAAGAGGTTATTATATATATAACTTTTATATATATATAAAAAACTTCTGAGCCTGCCACAACCAGGCAGAAAAGATGGCCACATGAAGGGAAGTGTCTCAGCAGGTCACCCTTTGGTCTTCACAAGAACAGTGAGTGATGTAATGCAGAGATAATGCTATGACTTTGGGGGAGAGACAATAAAAACAGCAGTAAAAAAATAAAGGATTCAGGGGTTTCTGAAAAGTAGTTAAACATCTCTTTTGTGGTATCAGTGTAGATATTGAGTAAAAAACATTTGCCTGTTTAAGAAGCTTGGGAAAAGTTCTGATATAATTCAGTTTAGGAAAAGGTCCAAGAATCCTGAGCGCTTTTCAATATGGTGAAAGCCATCCAGCTGGCCTTGGACATTGCTGAACGAGAAAAGTGGACAGTACTTTGCCTTTATACTGACTCATGGATGGTGGCAAATGCCCTGTGGGGGTGGTTGCAGCAATGGAAGCAGAGCAACTGGCAACGCAGAGGTAAACCCATCTGGGCTGCTGCATTGTGGCAAGATATTGCTGCCCAAGTGCAGAACTTGGTGGTCAAGGTACGCCACATAGACGCTCACGTACCCAAGAGTCGGGCCACTGAGGAACACCAGAACAACCAACAAGTGGATCAAGCTGCTAAAATTGAAGTGGCTCAGATGGACTTAGATTGGCAACATAAGGGTGAATTAGTTTTGGCCCGGTGGGCCCATGACATTTCAGGCCATCAAGGCAGATATGCAACATACAGATGGGCATGTGATCAAGGGGTGGACTTAACAATGGATACTATTGCCCAGGTAATTCATGACTGTGAAACATGTGCTGCAATTAAGCAAGCTAAACGGTTAAAGCCTCTTTGGTATGGAGGACGATGGCTGAAGTACACATATGGGGAGGCTTGGCAGATTGATTATATCACACTCCCACCAATCCGCCAAGGCAAGCGCCATGTGCTTACCATGGTGGAAGCAAACACCGGATGGCTGGAAGCATAGGCTGTGCCCCATGCCACTGACTGGAATACTATCCTAGGCCTTGAGAAACAGATTTTGTGGCGACATGGCACCCCAGGGAGAATTGAGTCAGACAATGGAACTCATTTCCAGAGCAGCCTTATAGACACTTGGGCCAAAGAGCATGGCGTTGAGTGGGTATATCACATCCCCTACCAGCCTCTGGGAAAATCAAACGGTACAATGGGTTGTTAAAAACTACACTGAGAGCAATGGGTGGTGAAACTTTCAAACATTGGGATACACATTTACCAAAAGCCACTTGGTAGGTCAACACCAGAGGATCTGCCAACAGGGCTGGCTCAGCCCAGTCAGAACTCTTACATGCTGTAGAAGGGGATAAAGTTCCTGTGGTGCACATAAAGAATTTGCTGGGGAAGACAGTCTGGGTTATTCCTGCTTCAGGTAAAGGCAAAAACACTTGTGGGTTGCGTTTGCTCAGGGACCTGGATATACTTGGTGGGTAATATGGGAAGATTGGAAAGCCTGATGTGTGCCTCAAGGGGATTTGATTTTGAGGGAAAACAGCCAGTGAACTCAATTGTATGCTGCTCTCTGCTATGTAGCACTTTTATAGCCCACCAACTAGATGCCTTCATGTCACCAGCGACTGTCCCTGTCTTCCCTCTAACTGTCATACCAACAAAGAATGAACTTTGATGAAACCAGACTAGTTCTGTGGTATCATCATCAGACAACAATCCAACACTGCACACTGTCTCTCTTGCTCTGAAAGACTGCTATAAGAGATAGAACCTGACATCATGGACTGGATGAACTCAGCAGTTTTATAGCGATTGGTCCATGCACCAAGGAATGATCTCTCTCCCACTTTGTGTGTGCATGTTTGTGTACATATATATATATGAGATAAGAGTGATGGTATATTAAAAAATGCAGGATCTGAACATGACATGAATGGTATGGAATAAGGGGTGGATGCTGTCCTGGGTTCAACAGTAGCAGTCATTTTTCTCCTTCTTAGTAGCTGGTGCAGTACTGTGGTTTTGACTTTCAGCCTTGGAACAGCACTGATAACACTGATGTTTTTAATTGATGCTCAGTAATGTTTACTCTGACCAAGGACTTTATGAGTCTCATGCTCTGCCAGGGAGGAGGGGAAGCTGGGAGGAAGCAGAGACAGGACACCTGACCCAAACTAGCCAAAGAGGTATTCCATACCACAGCACGTCATGCCCAGCATAGAAACTGGGGCATTTACCCGGAAGGGTTATATCACTGTTCAGTCTGGCTGGGTATCGGTCGGCGGGTGGTGAGCGGTTGTATTCTCTTCCCTTGTTACTTCCTTTGTCTTTATTATTACTGGTGGTAGCAGCAGTGGTTTGTGTTATACCTTAGTTACTGGACTGTTCTGATCTCAATCCATGGGAGTTACATTCTTTCGATTCTCCTCCCCATCTGTCCAGGAGCACGGGGAGGAAGGGGGGGGGGGGGGGGGGGAGTGAACAAATGGCTGCGTAGTTCTGGAATGCCAGCTTGTCTTAAACCACAACAGCTACATGTTTCCTTATGATTAAGGCATCAAATCAAGGAAATTTCATAGCAGTTTTTAGAATTCATCGTTGCTACTTTATTACCTCTGTCTCATGAATGGCACTATTCCTTCCGCAGTAGCTATTATAATAACACTACCCGGCAGAGACTTAGCCTGAGAATGCATAACAAGTGGCTAAGCACACTTTCTGGCTGTCAGAAAATTCTGAATATCAATAAATCAAAAATTTCACTAATGAAAATATTGTTGTCTTAATGATAATGGCTAGAGCTGATTTTACCAACTTTCAATGTTCCTGAATGTTACAGATACAGAATGGAAAAATTGAGTGTATTTCTTCCTTATTCCATCACTAATCAACATTATAACTTAGAATTTGTTGTCTGGAAACTATTCTTTTTGTGTGCCATATTTCTTGGGTTAATTAAATAAACTTGTGGTATTTCCTGTGTTGCTGTGATTGGAAAGCTCTGTGGAGCCTTAGAAAGAGTGGATACAAAGGCTCCACAAGAACAAACATGGAGCATCCCCACTACTTCATACACTGTCACCCACAGCCGTGGTTCAGAGATTGCCAGAGAAAAAAGGCAAAGATGTCCAACCAATATTATCAGGCAGAGAAAACCTGGACTGCAAATCAATATGCTGCCTTGGGTATCAAAGCATTTCACCAACAAAGAGGTTCCAGAAACATTATGTTAAAAGGATTGCTAACGTAAAACCTGTAAGCAGGTAGAGTCAAACTGCTGGGTACTGAAATGTGAGGTTTCTGCACATGATTGCCCATCCTTCTTCACCTAATGCAGGCATGGTGAGCTTTGAAACAGAACTGATTTATATCCTATCAAGGCTTTAAATTGGGATCTGTCATCTTGGAAAGAAAAAGAAAGAAGCTGGCTGGTTTTTCAGAATATTTTAAAGGGCTCTCTTGATGCTGAGGGAGAGATTTCCTCCTATGAAAAACACATTTGGATTTGTTTTATATTCAGCTTATTTTTTTGGGCAAGTTGTTTGTCTCCATTGGTCTGCATCTTGCCTCAGGGGAAAACAAAAACAAACAACCCATAAAACTGCAGAGCCATTAGACAGTTATGACACCATCAAGTGGTACTGGTGTCTGAGTCTTAAAGAAAAGTTATTTGAGGAAAGAATCATATTTAACTGCAGACCTATGATGTTATCATAGCCCCTGGTTGACCAGAAGATGGGAAAGGTTTTCCTTCTACTGTATTAAACTGATTCAAAAGTTGTTGCTAACTCAAATAAATAACTAAATAAATAAGTGTTCATGCAAATTCAGTGCTGAATTAGTCTTATTGACTTGAAAACGTAAGACTTACTGCTCCATCTTACATCTTCTAAACCCCCAGGACGAAGAAAGAATTTTATGTTCTTGTCATACTAGCATCTCTAGTCGTTAAGAGTTAAAAATACCAGGAAAAAAGCAGTAGTAAAGCTTTCACATGCTGACTTCAAGAACTCTGCATAGCAGGCTTCATTAAACAAAGGACAGAGCCACTCTTATAATAAGCAGAAAACAGGCCTGTATGTCACATTCAGGTTTCTAACAGCTACCAGGAGAATTGATGGGTCCTTATTGTACAAGCTTCACTTGCATTTAGTCCCTGAGATAACAGAATCATAAGCAGAAGTTGTTCTGCTAGACTGAGGAAAACCTTGGGAGATGAAACCTTTGGAGGCAAAATGCAAGTGAAAAACCTTGGGAGATGAAACTTTTGGAGGCAAAATGCAAGTATCACATAAAAACGTATTTTCAGGGATGATTCTGCTGTTCTCACAGAAGCCTCTGTGAGTTCATGTCATCCAGCACTCTGGAGATGTAGTTTGAATGCTGCTTCCATGAGGTGTACAAAACATTGTCTTTTCAAGAAAGCCTCCCCATTCATCTTTTATGTTGCTGGCTTAGTGGTTTGAAAAGCCATCCTGAAATCATTTCCTCTGCTGAGAATATGGCTTGTGCTCATGGAAGAATAATAAGGATGGACAGATGCACAGGCATTCCCCTGGTTCAAAAAAAAAAATCTCAGAACAGTAGCAAACAGTAGATTGAATGGATCTTACCTGGAGCTTATTTAAATTCTTAGATAGTGTTCAGTCTAACAAGCAGTTAACCAAAATTGAATTCTACCTGTAATTAAAATAGCTATACTAAAAGTGAGTCAGCCAGTTGGCATGCACAACTTCCCTTCTTTTATAGTACTCCCAAGAAGTAAAAAAATAATAAAAATTCCTCATTAGGATGTTTGAAAATTAGGAGCTGCTTCTTCAGAATGTGCTGCTTGTTTTATTCAGAACAAAGCCTTCAAACTTCTCTCGCTGTGCAAAAACAGAGTTTGAATTAGCTGCTCTAAAGAAGTGGGAGATGGAGCGTCAAAGAGCCTTCTGTTCATTAAGATAAACACCAAATACGTGTTTCATGTTTGGTTTCGGTATAACATTCTGAATAGAGGATTAAGCTGTTGCTTCCCACAGTCTTAGGCCATTGAGACGGTGTGGGAGAAGGAGGAGAATAAAAGGATTTAAGCTATTATGCAAAGAGTTAGTGTCGAGAGAGTGAAAGGTCCCCCTATTTGTCACTGAATTCTACATGGATTTAGTAAAGTTGAGAGTGTTACATAACTCTCCATTTTGGACACACAGAAAGTACATAATCGAGTTGCAAGAGTCCGTCTAAAGTTCCGACCTGGATGCTGATCTTGTTAGATGGACTCTTGCAACTCGATTATGTACATTCAAATAAAACTATGTACTTTTAATAAAAAAACCACAGCTTCGTAACTGAAATTTTCCCTGTATGGCAAGGTATTATTTTTTTTTTTGACGTAGAAATGACATCTGGGGCATAGATTTTTCCCTTCTCGCTCACAAATGAAGTCACTTCAGTTGCAGAAAGGGTCATGGTCCACCCCACTTTGTGTTCCCCAAGTCAATTTTTATTACATGTGTTTTATAGATCAAGTTGATTGGACTGTTCATGTGAGTAGCTGTGAATAAGAGGTCTGCAATTTGACCGTGGCTTATGCATTCTCTGTGAGTGTAGATGATGGATGGTTTTAAGAATTTGCTGATAAGCCATTTACAGGGTTTTATTTTGAGATTTAATGAATTAGATTTGCTAATGGTTATGACCAATATTGTAATGCTGTTATGTTAGAATAGCTACTTTCCATTGACTCCAAGGAAATGCTAATGTATTAATTTTAATGCTTGAGTTCCACAAGGGGCTCTTATATCCTTTTTTCTGTTTTTGAAACTAACATTTAATTGCTGTTAGTCAACCTGTAGGCTCATTTTCATGTATTTTTGGTTTCTATCCTATTTAATCTTTAAACTAACAATTGTGGCTGCTTAGAAGTTACATACTTTTTTCATATCTTTTTTTCCTCCAGGCATCTGCTGCTTCTTACTGTGGCAAGCAGGCAAGAACTAGAGTTAGGAGAGCTATTCTCATAACTTAGGGAAAAAAAAAACCAAGCAAACCTTCAGGAATGTCTCTGTTTAATATTTTTATTAATTAATGTAGGAGACATAACAGAGGATGAGTGATCAAGCTTTCTTACTAAGTTGATTATATTTTCTTCTCATTATTTGCTCTTCTAGTATTATATTTATAACATTTCAGGGTTGTACTGTGGGGCAGGGAGTTGGATCATCTTATGAATATTTCATTTTTGTGTTGCAGTGTTTGTTTGAAGCAGGATTGCTAAAAAATAACAGTGTTTAGAATACATTGTTTAATATGATTTTAAGCCAAAGCACTCAAATTTGCAACTGAGATGTATGAAGCTACCATTACCAAGTTCATCCTCAGGAGATGTTCTTTGGGAGAATAAAATAAATAGGTGACAGACTTCAGTCAGAGACTTTTAGTTCTACACATAAAAGAGCACCAAATTAAGAAATTAATGTATGCTTCTCGGAAGAAGTGGAGGACTCCAAATGTTAAACAAGATTTACAGGTTCCATGATTTCATTAGCATATTGACTCCAGCTCCCACATTGTTATCTGTCTTGTTTGGGACTTACTAGAAGGTGGCTACATCCTGATTTCGCTCCCTGCTGATTGGTTTGCTGAGATTTCAGCTCATCATTTCTTTGCCTTGCTCTCTGCTAGGTAATGCTGAAGAATAATGAATCACATCGATCTTTTTCTTATTCAAAGATATATGTGATTTTGGATTTACTGCAGTAACACAGTATTTGTTCACTTAAATCTCATTTTCTGTGGTTTTTTTTTCACAGCAAGTTAGAACAATAACGGTATATTTGATTCATGGCTCTCATCTCCCTTATCTCCAGTATTTAATTTCTCATAATAAGAGAGATAAGAAATGTATTTGAATGCAGATCACAGAAGCCTCTGAGCACAGCCTGAAAACCTTAAGCACTAAAGCTTTCATTCTAGAGGCTCAATTTCAGGCTCTTCTTTATCTTAATCTCTTTATTCAAAATCTGTTCAAGATGTTGACATATGCCTACCTGTCTACAGTTCTTTCAGGAAGAACTGACATTTGAACATTTTGAGCTACTGAAATCATGGTTGTTTCAGAGAGGAGTTTGTATGCTATTACATGTTTTCCATTTATGTAATGCAAAACTAGGTCTATACTAACCCAAAGACATTACTCAGAGGTAATGCAAACGTTACCACTAGGCAAGCCAAGCAGTAGATTAACAGTGCCATGGTGACAACTGTGGATAGTTTGAATGCACATAGTTTGAACCCTCTTTTAAATGTGAGATAACTTACCCTTCTCTTCCAGATGACTGAGTGGTTTCTGTGGATAGGCACATGCATACATGCAATTCCTATGGAAGAGCTGACATTGTAGGTTTATCTGTGGATTATTCAGTGCACTGAAACTATGAATTTTCCATAATGGAACATTATCCATTCCATAACAATACAAACTGCAGAATGAGATGGGATGGTAAGTCTGAGATGGAGCTAACCTGCCAGGATGTTTTAGTGTGCAAACATACATCAGCATCTCCACAGGTTTACTGGAGTACTTTGGCAAGGAGGTTTGTACACGAATGTATCAGCTTTTTTTTATCAATCTCCTCTGCTCAATAACTTTGCCACTGCAAAAATATATGGCATTCATTGTGCAACCAATAGTGTGAAAAATTAAGTAGTATTGGGAAGAAGAATTAATTGCATGACAAAGTTTGGCTTAATGTAAAGTCAAAACATACACATGGGACAAAATAATATAAAAATGTTAATCCACAGAAATGCAACTGGTTCCCTTTTAACAGGGAAGTCCTTGCATTCCTACCATAGATAGAAGTCATTACTGAGTGCAAACTGTGGGCTTTAAGCATCCTTTGTCCTGAATGTGTTCCTACACACATAAATACAGTGAATGGTATTAGAAAGACTTTGCCTGGTGTAATTTAGACTACATCAGATTCATTCTGATCCAAATTACAAAATGCATAAATTGCTCTTCATTTTAAAATCATTTTAGGAGCAACGAGATGCAATTCACCTTAATGAAACAATGCACTGATAAGGAATAAAATCCATTAAGTAAGAGGGTGTCAGGGCACTTGAGTCCTTCCCAGAATCTTCTTGAGGTGAAGTATTGATGATTGCTCTAAGCTGTAAGTCTTCCAAAAGATTTAAGGTATGCTACTTCCTTTATCCCAAACAGGCATCTAGGGACAAGTCTCCAAGTATTCGGAGTCAAGGAAGAGGTCATAAAACCAGAGTTCTGTATAGAGAGAAGATAAAATACACAAATGCAATAAGCTAATAAATACCAAGTCAACCATAATACAGGAAGTTAGGTTCGCATTTAACTGAAGCAGTTTCAGTCAAGCAATGAGTTTTATTTTGGTCATCCCCATATATGAGACTAGGTGCAATAATGTAAGTCCTTAGATCATGTTAGAGACCAAAGATTTGTTCTGGTTTTAATTTTCTCATCCTCACATTCTTTTCCCTAGTGGGGAAAGTGAGATGATTTACGTAGGACACAGTATAGATTATTTTGTTTAACAAAATAAAAATAAACCAAGACTATTTTCTGAATATACCCCTTTTTCTGTCAGAACAAACTTCAGATTGCTGGCAGTTGCTTCATAAGTCTTTCTGTGACATCAGACCTAATCACAACCTATTCTGTGGCTAAAAATATGGAACTGTGGCAACACGGCTTCCTCTCTCCAATCACAAGTCAGCAAAGCAACTGCAGGCTATTACATTTGGATATGTCAGAATAAATAATTAAGAAGCTCATCAGCTTCTCACTAATGAACAGGGAAATGTGATTAAACAATTTTAAAAGAGAATGCCTGAAGATGATATAGAAATGATAGCAGGATGATTGCTGTAAATGAGAGACTGAAATTTCTGAATAAGAGATTTCTTCAACAAGACACAAGGACAGTAGTTTAATCTTCCATTAAAAGGTTCCTGCCAATTTGGAAATGCTCTGAATGAGATTACAGACATCTTAGAGGCTGATAAGGAAGTCTCTTAAGACAGCTACTTTCTGGCAACTGCTGAGAAAGACCTTTATTTTTATTATTTTTAATGGTATTTCAAGACTCTTAACTTCTACCAAACAATGACTAGGCAATCTTTTATTCTTAGAGACTTAGAAAATAAAAATCGTGTTTCAGACCAAAATGTTCTAGAGATGCTTGCCAAGTTTACTGTGGCTAACATCTAGAAATTGTACTGATTAGTTCCTGGCAACATTCCTTGAAAGTACTTTGTGTGTTAGTATCTCATTAAATATCTTATTCCTCTTTATTATTCTTTAGCATCACAAAAATGTGCTTCTGCTTTATATCTAATCTGTTTCTATGCTTTTACTGTCTGTTTTCCTAGCTTATCTAAAGCAGATAGTGCATAATACGGATGGTTGAAGAAAAGTGAAATAGCAGAAGTTGCTTTAATTTTTCTGTATGTCAGGAGAAGGTTTTTTTTTCCTTTATGTACATTCATAAATGATACAGTCTTTTTACAAGTTAACAGAAGTTAACAAACAGATTACAAGATTTCTGTCCAAAAGCCCTTATATCACACTGTAGAAGTTTCCAGATATTCAGATATAAAAATTGTATGCACAGAACTGTGAGTTATAGTTATGCAGTTAAAAAAAAAGGAGAAAAAAAAGGCAAAAGAAAAGAAAATTTCAAACATATTTTTAGTTGCAGAAATGCTCATGTACTTCAAATAAGATACCCAACATCACAGAAAACACTCTGAGTCTAAATCCAGGCAGAAGAATACTATTGTACTTCTAGGGACATTTGAGGAAATTATTCTTTTCTTTTCTTTCTTACATCATGTAGGGCCACAATAGTGCAATGCATAGTGTGCATGACAGAAACTACTTTGGATTTTTAGCCAAAACTCCAGCTGTCTTCAGTGGAGATTTGATTAGGTTTAAATATATTGTTAAACTTCTGTGTTTACTACACTACTTTGTGATCATATTGTTCTAATTGTTTTTATAAAGATGCAAATTTGTATGTTTTCAGTTTCTGCTTTGAAAAATACTTGTACTTTTCTTGTTCCAAGTCATAGATTACCGTTTCATTAGGGTTATTCCTTTTCTTATACCATATTTATTGTCATACCCAGTTACTTGCCCCCTCTCAGCAGTTTATCCCAGTGAATATCAAAACCTACCTTTTCATCTCAGATTACATATGTTCATTCTTTGACTGAAATGGCTGGTTTTGTACCTGAAGCTTATGCTTTAGTTTCCTTTATGCTTTCTCAAGGACAAGTTCTTTGGAAATTTCTCTGCAAAGCTTCTCTGGAGCAAATAGATTGGATGTGTGTAGTCAGTGAGGCATTCACAACATCCTCTTTCTTTTTCTTCTACAAATAAAGCAGACCTGGAAGAATATTTCTTCAGTATTCAAGTAAATTAGGCCTTGTAGACTGGCATTTGTATTTTGTCATTACATTTAGAATTTTGTTATTTTTATTTTCTCTTAAACATAGAAATTTCCTTTCTGTGCTGTGTTAGGCTTTTTGCCTCATTCCCATGATTTCCAAAGCCAGATCCTGAGCAAAACTTGTTTTTCAATTTAATTGTGCCAGAACATCCTAGTGATATTTATAGACTGGAACTATCAAGGTTGTAATGCACCTGAATATATTTCAGTGTAAGTTTAGTTTTTTCTACAGTAGATTAATTGTAGATAAATACTAACAGTGTTTCCGAAGCTTGTGTATGATGAAAGAAACATTAGCATATTGTGTATTTATTTAAAGGAAGCCAAAACTGCTAGTTTTCTGCTAGTCCCCTTGCAGCTACCCCCTTCTGAAAAAAAATGGTCCTTTTTTACATTTCCATGAAGATACAGCATCTGACATATGCATGCATTTTTGTTTTGTAGGTGGAATGGAGAAAATAAAACAGCATACCTTTGCATTAGCTCGCTACACCTATAACGTGCTGTCTACCTTAAAATATGCCAACGGGGCTCCTGTCATACGTATTTACAGTGATACAGATTTCAGTAATCCTGATGTCCAGGGTCCAATCATTAATTTTAACATCCTTGATGAAAATGGGGAAGTGATCGGCTTTTCACAGGTAAGTTTTTCTCTTGACTTAACTGAGCATCATATTTCTTTTTTTACGCATATTCACAATGAGTTCTTTCCTAAAAGAAATATATTGTCCATAGTAGTCACTTATGAGGTTTTTGTTTTGTTTCTTCATATCTCTGTGTCGTGGTTTAAGCCTCTCATGCAGTTCTCTCACTTCCTCCTCTTTCTTCCACCCCCACCCCACCCCCCCCCCCCCCCCGACAGATGGGCAGGAGAATGGAAAGAATGTAACTCTCACGGGTTGAGATAAGAACTGTCCAGTAACAAAGGTATAACAAAAACCACTGCTGCTACCATCAATAATAATAATGACCAGGAAAATACAAGGGAAGAGACTACAACTGCTCACTACCCAACAACCGAGCCGTGAGCTAACTCTTTCGAGTTCCTGCCCCCAGTTTTACATCCTGGGAATGACATGCTGTGGTATGGAATACTTCTTTGGTCAGTTTGGTGTCAGGTGTCCTGTTTCTGCTTCCTCCCAGCTTCCACTCCTCCCTGGCAGAGCATGAGACTCAGAAAGTCCTAGGTCAGACCAAACATTACTAAGCAGTAACCGAAAACATCGGTGTTGTCAGCATTGTTCCCAGGCTGAAAGTCAAAAACACAGCACTGCACCAGCTAGCAAGAAGGAGAAAAATGACTACTACTGCTGATCCCATGATACTCTGCACAATATATACATTCTAAGAAGTAGTACCAGAACAATGCAAAGTACATAAGTACATAATAGACAAAGCCAATGTTAAATATTTAGTACTCTACAAGTAAGATGCTTGCAAGTGGGCTATTTTAAAAGGATGCATTGACTGGGCAACTTGGTTTCTTGTTGAATTCCTTCTCTAGACTACTCAGAACTGTGAACTGAAGAGCAACTTGAGAAAAGCTGTTGTAAGAGACTGCCTTGGAGCTTTGGCATACAAATGAAATCAGATCTCAAAATAATGCAGTCATCGATGAAAGAGGAGCTTCTTTTCCCTTCAGTTCTAATAATTGAATTCTTGCAGTATTCCTGAGGAAGTGCAAAGAAAGTTGAATTAGAAGTTTAAGGAGTGAGATTGAACCTCAAAAAATACTTAAATGCTGTAATTCTCAACACCTTTATATAGCCTTTTCCATCAGGTATACCAAGTACCTCTAAGATGAAACTTTATAAAACTTTTTTACCTTTAGTAGAGAGGCAGTGGTGTATGACCATAATTGTATGTGACTGTGCACTATGTAGTTAGCGGGCAACTCAGGGTAACGTTGGCTCACTTGCTCATCAGCAGAAATCAGAAAAAACCCAGTGCTCTATTTTTACTTAATTCTTGTTATTCATTGTCTAATGATTGAATAAGCTCACAAGTCAAGTTATTGTATGACCTTGATCTTTTTAAAAGCCGTCAATAGCTGACACCATCTGTCTCAGCGGCTACCTCCCTCTGCCAACAATAGTGACAGAGCTGTGTTGCTTTTGGAACCTGAGAGTTCTGGACCATTAGCGAGAGAGCAGGAGCTCTGCAAAAGGTGTTCCTCAACACCCCTCTGCCAGAGATAAGAATCAGATAATGAGGGGAACACAGAGACATGTCTATGAGAATACAAGTGAAAGTCTTTTTTTGGACTATGCTACTTAAATATGCGACACATTTCATTTCAAAGAATTTCACATTTTAGGAGTGAATTAGCCATATATGTAGTTTTGAATAGGTGTTGCTATAATAAGGGAAGACTGGAGCAATTAACACAGCTGGGTTGGTAAAATACTCCAGAAACAGTCTGATATTGCTTCTGTCCTTTGGTTATAACCAAAACCTTTGTTTGCACTTCTTATTACCACAATTTCTTACTAAAAATGGCTTTTGCCTGTTTCACCTTTTTCAACTAAACTGTACCCTCAAAGACAAAAATATTTATACTCTTATGCCTCAATTGTGCTTGTTTCCTGCAGTGGCTGCTCATAAAAAGCTTTTTTACTCATCTGTATCATCTCAATTGCGCTATTCACCCGGTTTTTAAGGAATGATAGAATCATAGAATCATAGATTAGTTAGGATTGGAAAGGACCTTAAGATCATCTAGTTCCAACCCCTCTGACATGGGCAGGGATACCTCACACTAAACCATACCACCCAAGGCTATGTCCAACCTGGCCTTGAACACTGCCAGCGATGGAGCATTCACAACTTCTCTGGGCAACCCATTCCATACCTCACCAACCTTACAGTAAAGAATTTCTTCCTCATATCCAATCTAAACTTCCACTCTTTAAGTTTGAACCCATTACCCCTTGTCTTCTCACTACAGTCCCTAATGAAGAGTCCCTCCCCAGCATCCTTGTAGGTCCCCTTCAGATACTGGAAGGCTGCTAGGAGGCCTCCACGCAGCCTTCTCTTCCCCAGGCTGAACAGCCCCAACTTTCTCAGCCTAGCTTCATACGGGAGGTGCTCCAGTCCCCTCATCATCCTCGTGGCCCTCCTCTAGACTTGTTCCAACAGTTCCATGTCCTTTTTATGTTGAGGGCACCAGAACTGCACACAATACTCCAAGTGAGGTCTCATGAGAGCAGAGTAGAGGGGCAGGATCACCTCCCTCCACCTGCTGGTCATATTCCTTTTGATGCAGCCCAGGATACCGTTGGCTTTCTGGGCTGCGAGCGCACACTGCCGGCACATCTTCATTTTCTCATTGACCAGCACCCCCAAGTCCTTCTCCACAGGACTGCTCTCAATCTCTTCTATGCCCAACCGGGAGCTGTGCCTGGGATTGCTCCCACCCAGGTGTAGGACCTTGCACTTGGCATGGTTAAGCTTCATCAGGTTGGCATTAGCCCACCTCATAAGTGTGTCAAGGTCCCTCTGGATGGCATTCCTTCCCTCCAACTATCAACCCAACCACACAGCTTGGTGTCATCAGCAAACTTGCTGAGGGCGCACTCAGTCCCATTGTCCATGTTCACCGAAAGAGATGTTGAACAAGACCAGTCCCAACACCGATCCTTGGGGGACACCACTCATTACTGGTCTCCAGATGGACATTGAGCCATTGAGCACAACTCTTTGCATGCGGCCATCCAGGCAGTTCTTCATCCACCGAGTGGTCCACCTATCCAATTGATGTCTCTCCCACTTAGAGACAAGGATGTCATGTAAGACAGTGTCAAACGTTTTGCACAAGTCCAGGGAGATGACATCAACTGCTCTACCTCCGTCCATCAGTTCTGTAGCTCCATCACGAAAGGCCATCAGATTGGTCAGGCAGGATTTCCCTTTAGTGAAGCCACGCTGGCTGTCACCAACCACCTTGTTGTTTTTCATGTGCCTCAGCATGCCTTCCAGGAGAATCTGCTCCAAGATTTTTCCATGTACAGAGGTGAGGCTGACTGGGCTGTAGTTCCTGACTCATCCATTTTCCCCTTCTTGAAAATGGGGGTTATATTTCCTTTTTTTCCAGTCATTGGGAACTTCACCTGACTGCCATGATTTTTCAAATATGATGGACAGTGGCTTAGCAACTTCATTTGCCAGCTCCTTCAGGACCCACGGATGGGTTTCGTCAGGTCCCATGGACTTGTGTATGTTCAGGTTCTTAAGATGGTCTTGAACCAGATCTTCTCCTACAGTGGGCCTAAGGTCTTCATTCTCACAGTCCCTGCTTCTGCCTTCCAAGACTTGGGTGGTGTGGTCAGAGCATTTGCTAGTGAAGACCGAGGCAAAGAAATCATTAAGAACCTCAGCCTTCTCCAAATCTAGGCTAGCCAGTTCTCCTGATAGCTTCTGAGAGGGGCCCACGTTGTCCCTAGTCTGTCTTTTATTTGCAATGTACCTATAGAATCCCTTCCTGTTATCTTTCACATCCCTAGCTAACTTTAATTCTAAGTGGGCCTTAGCTTTCCTAACCTGGTCCCTAGCTTCCCAGACAACATCCCTGTATTCTTCCCAGGCTGCCTGTCCTTGCTTCCACCTTCTATAAGCCTCTTTCTTCCTTCGAAGTTTCGTCAGCAGCTCCTTGTCCATCCAAGGAGGTCTCCTGGCCCTCCTGCTGCACTTCCTTGTAGTTGGGATGCATCACTCCTGAGCTTGCAGCAGGTGATCCTTGAATAACAACCAACATTCTTGGGCTCCCCCTGCCCTCTAGGGCTATATCCCATGGAATCTTACTGAGCATGTTCCTGAAGAGGCCAAAGTCTGCTCTCTTGAAGTCCAGGGCAGTGAGCTTTCTGCATGCTCTTCTCACTGTCTTGAGGATCTTGAATTCGATCATCTCATGATCGCTGCATCAAGGCTGCCCTGAAGCATCACATTTCCAACCAGCCCTTCTCTGTTGCTGAGCATGAGGTCAAGAATGGCACCTCTCCTTGTTGGCTCCTCTATTACTTGCAGAAGGAAGTTGTCTTCCGCACAATAGAGGAACCTCCTGGCTTGTTTGTGCCGGGCCGTACCGTCCCTCCAACAGATATCAGGGTGGTTGAAGTCCCCCATGAGAACAAGGGCCTGCCAGTGTGAGGCTGTTCCTATCTGTCTATAGAGCTCTTCATCCACCGAGTCCTCTTGGTCTGGTGGTCTGTAACAGATCCCCACAATAATGTCTCCCATCTCTGTTCTCTCTTTAACCGTGACCCACAAACTCTCTGTCAATTGCTCACCTGTCCCCAGACAGATTTCCATACTCTTCAGCCTATCCCTAACATAAATAGCAACTCCCCCTCCCCGGCTACCTGGCCTGTCTTTTCTAAAGAGCCTGAAACCTTCCATTCCAACACCCCACTCATAGGAGCCATCCCACCATGTTTCTGTGATGCCTATTATATCATACCTCCATAGACGTGCGCACATCTGTAATTCCTCTTGTTTGTTCCCCATGCTATGGGCATTTGTATGGAGGCATCTGAGCTGAGCTCCAAATGAAGCCAACTCATTAGCTGGAGTATCTCTACATTGCTCTGAACGGTTATTATAGGTGCTGGCAAGTGATTGGGTGTGTTGGGATGCAATGATGTCCCCCTCCCCCAACACATCTAGTTAAAATTATTCTTGAGCAGTCTGGCAAGCCTCTTACCAAATCCACTCTTCCCTTTCTTTGTCAGACCAGCTCCACCAGCCCCCAGTAGACCTGGCCTACTAAATTGAGTCCCATGTTCAAGGTACCCAAACCCCTGACAACAGCACCATCTTTCTAACCATTTATTAACCTGGCCAATCCTCCTCGCCTTTTTAAGGTCCTGCCCTGTATCCGGAGAATTGACAAAAGGCAGTCTGAGCTCCAGAGCTCCTAACCACTCACTTCTGATGTATGTAGAAAAAAGAACTATAAAGTTTTCAAATGCATAACAGTCACATTTGCAGTATCCATTAGATTACTTTGTTTAATTAAAATAATGGGCAATTTAATGACTTTTAGAGATTAACGACCAACAGCACTATTCTTTCCAAAGCTACAGTATGTGCAAGATATATATAATTGGCTTCTTCATGGAATGAAATTCTTTCATAGGCATCTCATAGCAGTTATGTTGGAGAAAAATGTTTGCTGCTTCTTTATGATTGCAAAAAATATACAGCAGAGTAATCTCCATCAAAATGACAATAAAATCTCATCTTAATACCTGTATGCATGTCTAAAATTAGATAAGCTTATTCAAATAAAAGTTAAATCCAATACTTCTATTAATGGTTTAGAAATGAAATTGTGTCCTATAGTTTGATCATGTCTGTGATCTGCGCATTCCTGTAGATGCACAGTTAAGTCTCCAAATGCAATCTAGAAGAGTTAGGAGAACACAGTCTCAGTAGGCTCCCAGAAAACATTTTAGGGAATTTTTAATGAGGGCAAAAAATTGGATGACATTTCTATCCTACATATCTACTACTAAGGGACACCAATTAGCAACTCAAGTTGTATTTTAGCTAGTATATTAAAAGAGAAATGACAGAATGTCCTATTCCTTTATGGATTATATTCCTTCTATAATTAATTACATCCAACCAATTCTATTTGTCTTTCTGACAGGCAACTTGTTATGTGTCCAATGCCTATTAGATGGCAAAATGCAGCTGGACAGTTGCATCTGGTAGCCTGAAAAGGACAATCTAACTAAACTGATAGCAGAGAAAATATTATTACAAGGTTTGGAGCAGTTTAGTTGGAAAATTTATGATTGGCAAGAAAGAGTTCATAAGTAGACAGTATCTTCAGAGGATACCATGCTTACATTTAAGCCTCGAGGTTTACATAATTTTCATGATATCCAAAACTGAACTAAGTTCAACATATTTAGGGTGTGAGCAGCATGTAGTGAAAAACATGACATTTAACACTGCCACTGGAAAAGTTAAAGCAGAGAAAAAAGTATGTCTTTCATCTGTGTAACATTTGGGAGGATAGTTGTTCTTATGTGGTTCTATTATTGAAATCCATTTCTCACTGATATCAGAGTTTCATTAAGCAGAGCTAACAAGATTGTGACACTAAAGTCAAACATGCTTGAACTACATACATGGTGGCCTGGCTTTGGCTGACATAGTAAATTTTCTTCCCACTGCTGTGGTTTGGATTTAGTATGAGAATAATCAATGGATTAGTGTGAGAATAATCAAAACCATCAAGGTTTTAGCTGTTGTTAAGCAGTGCTTGCTCTAAACCAAGGACTTTTCAGTCTCTCATGCTCTGCCAGTGAGGCGGGGCACAAGAAGCCAGGAGGGAGCACAGCCAGGACAGCTGACTCAAATTAGCCAAAGGTATATTTGATACCACAGAATGTCATGTTCAGTACAGAAACTGGGGAGGGGGAGTTGGGGGGGGTGAAAGGGGAAGTTGGCTAAGAGGGGTTGATTACTACTGGGGGATGACTTGGGCATCTGTCAGTGGATGGTAAGCAATTGTATTGCGCATCATTTATCTTTCCTGGGTTTTATTCCTCTTCTATTTTTGCTCTCTCCCTTTTCTCCTTAATTACCATCATCATCATCATTATTTCATTTTACTTTATTTCAGTTATTGAACTGTTCATATCTGAGCCCATGGGTTTTTCCTTTTTCCAGTTCTTCTCCCAGTATCACTGAGATAGGGTGGGGGTGAGAGAGCAGCTGCGTGGTACTCAGTTGCCAGCTGGGGCTAAACAATAATAGTGGGGTCAATTGCACCAACAAGTAATAGCCGTAGTCTCAGGTTCAGCCTGGAGTGAAGTCTTCATTGCAGCAGTCAAGATCAAATGAAGGGATTTCATTAAAGTGAGACACACAAATTATATCATACCATGAGGGCATGCTCAAAGATGGCAGCTTTTCTTACAGCCATCTGCCCCAATATTTATGATAAAGAAAACTTGGATGTTAGGAAATTATAAGGTGGCAGTGAAATAATTAGGAAGTTGAATAGCTATTGCTTTCTCATTTCTGTTTTATTTTTTGATTGTTGAAGGGTATCAGTGGCTTAGAGTTTTATACTTGGAATAAACTTGCTCTGTGTACAATATGTATAGTTGGTTTAATTGACATTTTAATAACTGGTTTAGTTGTTTTGCTCTAAATGGCAATTAAAACAATTAAAGAAGAGGGACTTGCAGGCTCCAAACACCAATAGTCACTCAAAAGTTTTGTTTTTTCTTCAGATTTCTCATGAAACATTTCTATATCTAGGGATAAAACTACTATAGCTTTGAAAGCTGTGTAAACTTTTTGTCTTTGGGCCGTAAAAATACATTAAATTACCTCCTGTAAGCTGCACCAAATACTTCCCATGAAAATTATTTCCTTCAGTAAAGCTGTCTTGTAGGCTACTATTGGTAGTAATTTGTTCTTGAAATTACTTAGGAGAATACTTATATTCTTTTCACGCAACCTGCCTGTCCTCTACAGCAGCATGTCTGTCATTTTATGTTATGTACTTATTTGCACTGCAGAACCAAAAAGACCTGGTTATGACCAGGGTTTAGACCATGATGAGTGCTCAACAGGTCCAGCATATAAAGATGTCCTTTACGCCAAACAGCTTCTTCATACATACTTGTCTCGTTAAGAATGGATAATTCTCTGGCATTATAGTTTTTGCCATTAATGCAGTGTGGACAGATGACAGGCTGGTGATTTTGGAAGGTGAGAAAGTGCAGGGGTAGAGATGAAGAACTTCTGTTAATCAGTGGTGCAGGATGGAAGTAGCAGAATTGACATTAACGGAGCAAGCTGTGAACATTCTAATTCCTTGTGAGGCTACCAGGAAAAGAAGCAGTTAGCCCTAGATATTAAAGCAGGTTGTGATGTCACAAAAAAGGTACTATGTATATGCTCAGTGCTGAGCTAATATTGCAGACCCCTCACATAGAGATTCACCCTTAACTCACTTATCAACAGGGAGTATCTGCAGTCTTCAGCATGCATGAATGTCAGGTGTTTATACATCCCCAGGTCCTTCTAATCTCTAAAACACTGTTTGACAGCAATGATTCAGCTTCAGTTTTCATCTTTGCCATCTTCTTTTATCAAAACCCTGCATATAACTCTATGTAGTTCCAACCTAGTTTGAATGCCAAAGAGGAGGTGGACCAGTTGTAAGGGATCAACATTGATTTGAAATAATCATATACCCCTCAAAAAAAGTGTATTTCTTACAAATCAGGGCAAAATGCAAAGTTCTCTTCCATTTGCAGATTAAAACAAAACAAAACAAAACCACACCATCTCTGCTATGAGAAATGTTTTGTGCTAAAATTAACTTTTCCTCTTTGTTCTACTAGATAGTAGAGACCTGGGAAATGTTCTTCGTACAATCAGTAGATAATTACAGAGTAATTTTATAAACCTTTCACATTTTATTCGTAGAGTCACTTTGGAATCTGGAAGAGAAGAAAGGGGTAAGAGACAGAGATGGGCAGATGGAATTTCACTGAAACATTTGTTGAATTGTATGCCCTGGAGAGCTCTTACCCAGTCACGCCTCTCAATTCAGTTTTCTGCCCCCAGTGACAAACAGCACTTCCCTTATCAAACTTATTCTTTTTTCACTCTGGTCTTCTGAAACAATGTTTTTTTTAACTCCTGTGTGTCATGGACTTAAAAAAGTGAGCAAACCATCATACCTATCTTTTGAAAAATGACTATCATTTCAGCTGTGGATTACTAGCTCCCTTTCCCATTCTGTTTTTTTCACACTGCCTCCTTTGCCTGGAGCCTGAAGCTAAACAGAAGGAGCTTGCCGTGATTGTCTCACCTGCAAAAGTTCCCTTGGTGTCTATATATGCTTGCCATGCCTCCTAAAAATCCTGTCAGGGAGCAAACAAGCATCAGTCCATTAGCAGTCTCAGCCTTCTTGCCTGCCACTTCACACTTGTGTGATAGACAAACTGCTATAACAGGAATTGGCTGCCAAAGATAGAGAATGTAAACAGTTTGGTTTGCCTAAGGAAGGTTCTTCTGCAGTGTTGCATATGGATGAGTTTTGCGTCTCAAGACTGAGAATCCTGCTCAGATTATGATCAGTTTTGTCTAAGAGCCTACGTTAACATGTCCCAGCTCACTCTCATCAATCCAGATAGAGCGAAGAGAGCTCTAGACTTTGAATTTACCTTTCTTCATCCATTTCTCAATAAAAAACTATAAACACTTCTGAGTAAATAACTTCCAGTTTGTGTCGCTTCAGCATAAATCTAGAATGCAATTTTATGACTGCTTTTATTATGGCATCTGCTGACAATCTTACTCAGTTCCCTTCTGTCCCAACCTCCCTTGAGTTAATGTAAGGATAGACTCAATGACCAACTGCTGTTTTTTTACTTTCCTACCTTTATGGTCTATCACTCTGAAGTGAAGACCAGGCTGGCCCCAATTCACCGAGATGTAAGAAAAGTCACATAGGGTCTCACAGTTAGACCTTCTATACACTGATAGCCTCTTTCTGCCAGTGTTCACATGCTGGCACTATAAGAAGGCAAAACCAGAATAAGACTCCCCCAAGAAACAACAAAAAAATGTTTTCTTTTGAACTCTGTTTATCCTTCTTCATCCAAAGTAACCGATGGCAGTGAATTGTCCTGTGAGTAGCTCAGCAGCCAAGACAAATTCATCCCTGCGGTTCCTGTGAGTAGCTTAGCAGCCAAGACAAATTCATCCCCTGTGGTTTGAGAAGATGTGGAGGGGGAAAACATCTTAGGATTGCCAGGACCTTGAGAGGTTACTCATCAACACTGTGTGCCAAGATTAGATCATATTTACCAGAACCGTTCAGCAGCCTCTGGAGGCAGTTTGTTCTAGAACTTAGCTATACTCAATACTGCAAAATATTTCCTAATGATTAATCTAAATTTCCCACTGTGCAGCTGAAGTTCATTACTACATGGATTTGGTAAAAAATGAGACACCAGTTTGGGCAGGAAAGCATTTTAAAAAAATGAGGTTTCAGCCATTCTCAGCAGAGAAGAGTTAGATAAGCAGTCTGAAAAGGTGTTGTATGGGAGAGCTTTGACCAGGAAGAAAAAGAGCAGTATAAGCAGATAGAAGTTGTTCTTTCTTTTTTGCATTTGGACAGGTCTGCAAGTCCAATGAGGCAGGATGGGAAATGCACACAAAAGTAATTATGCAAGGTAAATAAAATAATGATAGTCAGTCCTGGAAACACCTTCATACTCCAAGAATGCTTACTTTACATTAGTTTCAGAATGTTCTCTTTTAAGAGGTTCTTTTTCCTTTGGTGATTTATTAATGAATTGCTTAGCTGGATCTAGATCAATCACCAGGACCTAGCAATGGCCAGGTGAAATCCCCTTCTGTTGTAGTCTTTCAGTGTCACCTTGAGCGATTCACTGTCTATCTTTCCCACTTATTCTAACCTCACAGGATTGGAGAGAAAACGCTGGCAAATCTTCAGATCTCAAGTGGCGGATACATTTGTATATACACACAGCTGGCTGCATACATATTCATATCACTACTCAATGTTACATGATAAAAAGTACCCTGTAATACCTGAAGTGGGTAGATTTCTTGAAATAATTGCTGTTTGTGTCTTAGATGATACCCTCAGATTAGTTCCAATGCACTGTACATCTGGTATATAGGTACAGAATTAGGGTAATGGCAACATGTGAATGACAGGAGTGGAAAAAAATGGAGCTACAGCATTCCCCAAGCTTTACCAGTTCAATTTGATCAGACTACTGACCAAAGTCTGGTAGTAGCTATAAGTACTTACCTAGAAATTTATGCCATATCCCTACAGGAGAACGTGTGTTGCTCTTAAACAATGAGGAGAGCTACTTCTACTTCATTTAATCTTTATAAATTAAATCTTCATAGAAAGCTATTGAGCAAGAGTTTTTGTTGTTCTTTAAACTTTAATCCTTTTATGTTTTTTTCTAGCTAATATTTTTACTTTTGAGTAAAACAACAATTCAGTTTTGCAAGTGGAGAAGTGCAGCATTTTTTAATCTGGGCCATTGAAAATGGAAATCCAGCATTTGTTAATTCCAGCTAAGAATGTCTTTGCAGAGATGGTCAAATGACTCTGAGCTAGTTACGCTAATGCATTTAGAAGCATAACCACTCATTATATCAATTTTGATGACTCAGGGAAAGAAAAGTGTTCTTAACTTGCCTAATGGCATTTTTGGCCATCTTCCCAACAGCTACCTAAAAATTGCTGAGGTGATTGCTCATTATTGATTTTAGCTATGGATTTAGCCATTGATTTCAGGAAGCCGGAGATGGCAGATGGACCAGCACAATAGAATGCAAACAGGATTACAAGGAGAAAAAGATTGTTGTGAAGATTTCTGTTGAATGTCCACTAATTTCCTTGGTTCCAATTAGTTTTCAATAGCACTGTGGATGTCTCGTAAACAGGGAGATAGCAGCAATGCAGCAAACCACACTGGCTTGTCAGTAAATGGCACTTTGTTTCTTCTTCAAACTGTCAAGAAATGTCACTACAGTCTGGATCTTTGCTTACATTTGAGTACATGGCACTGGGTACTCAAAGGCAGCCCTTAAAATAAGGGGCTCGCAATACAGAAGGCAATTTCAATGACCTAGGTAGGGGATCACTGACTGACCATCAGGCAGTGCTGCACTTGAGAGATTCAGTGTGATAAATACAAACCTAGCTAGTAGGTAATGAAGCTCTCTTCCTGCTGAGGAAGTAGTGACAGAGTACAGGCTAAGTTGCCTTCTGTTATATCTCATTACAGAGGGACAAAGACACATGTGATATAGTATGCTTGAAATTGCCTACTATTAAATTGCTTATCAGAGCTGGTCAAGGTTAGAAAGCTTCATGAAAGCCTAGACTGTTGCTTGACAGTGCTTCTCTGGAGTGTCCTTGCATGTTGCTAAGGAAACTGGAAAGGAGCTAAAATAAAGATACTCTCAGTTGTTCAGATGAAACAATCTTAGATGAATGAGGGAGGGTAAATATTTAGTTTAGTCCCCGTTTAGTAACAGGGACAAATTGTGTCTCTAAACTGCAGACCTCGTTACACAGGGGAGAAATGTGAAATGAAGCCATATGGTAGCAGCAAAAGGGCTGCGCTGAGAGCCTCTGCTGGATTCCTTTTTTACTTGATCTGCTTGAAAGCAGATCAGCTGGTTTTGGATGCATGCAATGTCCAGTTTCAGTCCACCATCTGAATCCTTTGAATAGAGCCTGGTCCCTTCCTTATTTCCTTGCTTGCATCTTCCTATCCTTCTATCTCCCCCTCCCTTCCCCCCAAATCCTGTAAAGGACCCTGTATGGCCTTAATTAAAGTAATTTTTCTACACAGTCCATTATGGGATTTTAACCCCACAACCTCCTTGTGACCTGTTATCCCCTTTTTCAGGGGATAGATACAAACAATGGAGGATTTAAGGGATTAAAGAGAAAGAGGAAAAAGTAGAGAATGTTTTGGTTGAGACATGAATTAAATCTACACTTTTAGTATCATGCACTGCACCTTTTGATTCCTAGACATTGTTTCCATTTGTATTAGTCTGCTGTACTCCCCGTTATCGCTTCGTGATATGAGTTATGGCTTAGTCTTTGGTGTTGTTTGCCTCTGTCTTCCATTTATCTGACTGGTAGTAGTCTGACCCAAAGCCTTTTGGGTCAAAAAATAGCTAATGATGCTCAGTGTAACATAAAGTTCAGTCTTTTTCCTATGACTCATGATGGAATGCTCTGTTGAAGTCAGAGTTAGGAAGCCTCAAGAGGGCTTGGGCTCCTTTGCTTTGCTTTTCTTCCTGGAATCTATCCTTTCCCCATGTCATTTTATCAAACCAGATTTTCATTGTCAATGAATGCAGTTTAGAAGAATAAAAAAGCTAAGAAAAATAACATTAATTGGAGAGAACTGTGGTCACTGAGATGCCAATTCAAAGAAAACTAGGGCATTTAGCCTACTCATCAGCCTGATCAGTTTCAGCTGGCTGGACTTTGGACTTATGAAGTTTATATATGTTCCAAATAAGTCGTACTCCTAATTCATCGCATGTATTACAGGGAAGAAAAAGGCAGTTGAGAAAATGTGAGACCACCCATTAACAATCAAGACTGTGTTTAATTTCTTCCTTATAGCCACCCCACCTTCAAAGTATCTTCTAGCTTTTGAATCTCAGAAATGTAAAATTATTGTTAATCCCTTAAGTATGGAGGACCTGCAGTTTGCTATGTGTATGGCATCTTCTAAGTGAGAGTTCCTGCAGAATGGCAACCCGCATATTCTGAATTATGCTGATGTTTCCATCCTTCTTCTCTCCTGTGCAATCTTCCCAGCTGTTTGACCATGTTTGAAACTAGCAGAGAAAATTGTCACATCAACTAGAAAGTTCCTGATAAGCAAGCATTTCCACTATTGGGACCCTGAGTTTGAGAATTTCAGTAAATTTCAGAATCTGTCTAATCCTTCACTGCCTTCTACCAGTACCTCATTATCTACTGACCAAAGGGATTTTGGTCAAAGTGAGTGATGAATAGGTGTAGACTGAAGAGAAAGTTAGATCCACTCTCCAGTTAATTTAAACCGTTGTCAACAGCTGGAGACACAATAAGGAGCAGAGGATCAGATTCACCAATATGACGGGAACCTTCCCACACAGACATTTTTTCCCTGGGATGGTAAAAAATGCCTCTGTTGCAGGAAACCATGCAGTTACTTCAGTTTAATGATACTGTAACTCAGTTGAAATACTTCTTTCCCCTACTAAATGATTTGGAAACAAGTGCTGATTTTATTTTTTTTTTCCTTCTGACCTACTTATAAATTGTGTTGAACAAGATTAAGCGTGCATTTGCATCAGGAACAACATTTCACAGTCAAATGCTGGGTGACAGAAAGAGCTAGCTTACTTTCTCTCCAATTCGATGCTGTGAATCAGTGAATTAATTTACCAGTGGATGTGGAGAACAGTGTCATGAAACCTGTTTTATAACCAGCCATCAGTGGTGTGCATCAGTGGTGCAGTGAAATTCCTGTAATGAGCAAAGTCTATCAGACAGACAAACTGCTCTGAAATTTGGGCATTGTAACAAGTAGAATGAGAAATCCCAATCCCAGTTCCTGAAGGGAACTTCAGGAACTGGCAGTACCTGCCAGTATTGACTTATGATTTTGGGGTTTTTGGGACATTTCATGATGTGTTATAAAAAGTTCCTTTTTTCGTGTGAATAATTCTTGTAATACTTGTAAATAATTCTTGTAATACCCAGTAAAATAGCTTGCACAAATAAGAAGTACTTGCTTGAATAAGAGCTACAGAATTGGATCCTATGGGAATGACTTCATCAGGAGTTCCTAAAGAATCCATCATTTTTATTGAAAAGCATAGACTTAGCTGATTAGAAATTATCTGCAAAATATGGCCCATCCCTGGAAATGGTCAAAACCAGGTTGGGTGGGTCTTTGAGCAACCTAGTTTAGTGGAAGGTGTCCCTACCCACGGCAGGGGGGTTGGAAATAGATGACCTTTAAGATCCCTTCCAACCCAGAACTTATTGTGATTCTATGAGCTATTTGTAAATCTTTACTATCACTTAGTTTATATCTACTTACAATAAGCATTATTCTCAGACCTATTTCAATGGATCCTGAAGCCTGAGAAAAGTTTACACCTTTCAGCTGACTGTCCCAGAGGTCCTGAAGTGAATGGATAGCCTAAGTCAGTCATTTAGCAAAGGCAGAGAAGGCACCAGACAGCTGTGTGACAGAGAACGGGTGATCGAACACACCAGGATCACCTTCTTTTCGGAGCTGTCCAACTGCTGGATGTAAAATAAAATACCAGGTATCCAAGAGGGGATTATTGAAGGATAAGACATTAAAACCAGGGGGGAAGTCCTTCTCTGCTTCAATATTCTTTATACTAAAAATCTCCCAAAGTTGTCATAGTATTTATCAGAGAGAGCACTATGAAAAGAACTCTGAATGTGAGCATTTGGGCAGTCTGCCAACACTGAAGGAAGACTCACTGAGGAAGGCAGCTGTGCTTAAAATAGAAATTATCTCTAAAAAAAGAAACCAAACCAAAACAAAAAAAACCAAACCAAAACTGTTTTAAAAAATAGGTTTAGATGAACTTTGTTCATGTGTGTTTATTAAACTTGAAGACCATGACCTGGAAGTGTGAAAAGCACTTTTTTCTTGTCGAGTATCAAGACACTATGACATCAAAAGTGTTGGGGTATGAAGTAACTTACAGGGCTAGGCCCACAGGAAAGAGCTTCAGAAAAAGTAATGAATGCCAAAGGGCTCTAAGGGACAGAAGCTACTCTCAGATGTTTTGATGGCTTAATTACCATGTCCTCGCTGACTGAAATCAGTAAAAATGCAGCAAGATTTCTGCATATGTTTTGCAGTTTAATTGTAGTCTTCAAGCTCTGAAATACCAAGGCACAATAGTTCCAAATATCAGACCCAGGGAATCACCAAAACTGACAATTTTTGATATTAAGCTGTGTAGTTACCATTAGTACCATTCATGCTTCTGTGCCTTCATTGATGAACATATTCCTGGCTCCCAAAAGTCAGCTGCTGCTGTTACAGAGAGAGCTGCAAGCAGTGTTCTGTATTTCATAACCCTGAGCTCAATATCCATTATTGCTCCTTATGGCAATTTTAAAGATGTGCTTTAAGTAAGCTTTTCTTCATTGAAACAACTGCAGCAGATGTTTTATGTTCTATTTGGTTTGCTATGTAATAGCACTGCAGAGATTAAATTAACTCCCCAAGTAGCATATTTCTGGGGTGAAACTAAACAAGAAGAAATCAAAGCATATATCCAAGGGAAAGTCAAGCATGAATTCAAGGCATAGATTGGCAACACTGCCCTAAATGATTCTTTACATGGTGTCATTGTTTGCGATGAGAAGTGTGCACCATGTTCCCAACACCTGGGTGCAGTTATCACATTGGTGATAGCAGAGTATGATTAATGCTAAAGCTCTGGATAACTTATCTTTGTTCTCCTAAATCACAATTCCCCATAATCCTCTAATGTTCATACATCTTTATGTCCCAATAATTCTTGTCTACTGTACAGATTAATATATATCAAAATGTAAAGTATTATTGGAGAGTGGTATTGGGTCACACAACTAGAAAGAAATTACTGTTCATTAAATAATAGTAATAATTTATTTGACAAAATTAAAAAGATCTTGTTGACAATTCCTTGAAGTTGTGTCATGAATAATTCATTACTGTCGTGGTTTAAGCCCCCCACCCATGCAGTTTTACTCACTCACTCACTCACTCACTCACTCACTCACTCCCTCCCTCTCTTTCTTCCCCCAGTCCCGGAGGGATGGGGAGGAGAATCAAAAGAATTCAACTTGCACAGGTTGAGATCAGAACAGTTTAGTAACCAAGGTATAACACAAATCACTACTGCTACCACCAGTAATAATACAAGAGAAATACAAGGAAAGAGAATACAACTGCTCACCAAGCCCTGACCCAGCCAGTGCACCCCCACAGCAGCGAACCCCCCAATACCAAAAACCTGACCATGCCGTGCACCCCCAGTCCACCACCACCACACCCTTCCGGGTCTCTGCTCTCTGTCTTCATATACTGGACATGACATGCTGTGGTATGGAATAACCTCTTTGGTCAGTTTGGGTCAGGTGTCCTGTCTCTGTTTCCTCCCGGCTCCCCTCCTCCCTGGCATAGCATGAGACTCAGAAAGTCCTTGGCCAGACAAAACATTACCAGGCAGTAACTGAAAACACTGGTGTTATCAGCGCTGTTCCCAGGCCCAAAATCAAAAACACAGTGCTGCACCAGCTACCAAGAAGGAGAAAAATGACTGCTGCTGCTGAACCCATGACAATTACACTTTGATAAGCAAGGCTGCCCCTGCAATGTTTCTTCAAAAAGTAATAATAATACTAAAAAGATTATATATTTTAAAGTTTTTTGTATATTGAGCAAATAAACCCGAACACTGTGTGAATTCAGCAGTGAAATATCTGTCATGATTTTTTCTTTGCTTGTCATCATTAACAGAATGATAGATCCACCCACAAGTCACTAGCACCATGAAAAACCATGTTATGCCAGGATGACAACTTTTCTCATATAAATGAAAAAAGAAGTTAAGAAAATGTCACTGTTCCCAGATTGAAGTCTTCTGACAAAACAAAGCTAATGGCACCACAACAATCTTTCTCAGTGGATGCCTTTTACTGTAACTTTGATTTGAGAAACATGCTTTGAAAGCAGGATATTCTCCAAGGCATTAATCATGAATAGGAATCTCAGGACTGATTCTATTCTTTGCTTTCCAAGTCTGAATATATAAAGAGTAATTTTGATTGTATCTCCATCTAAGAACTGAACCATTTTGAACTGAACTAGTGGTGCAGAACATATTTGAGCTCTTGTGCACTATAATGATGAAGGATTTCTTTTGGTTGTTTTTATATACAGCATATTTTTGTGAGAGTAACTTGTGCCCCGCATATGAGAAAAAATAAATTCTGAATGATAGGCTGAATATTTTGGCTATTATCCTATTTTCACAATCTATGTTAAAAATAATAAATGCCAATAAAGATTAAGCTCTCTAGAAATGCTAGTTTGGATTGATACCTCAGGCAGATAAAGCATGAGCTCACAGTTAGGGAAGTGCATTACCACACATTTAGGCTGAGCTCTTGCTCTGTGCTGTAGCTGAACCTGAGCTCCCTGTGAGGCGGATTGTGTCACTGGTAAAGCTGGCTCCTCTCAGTCTGCAGCACGGTTATTCTCAGAGCTCTCAGCTCTCCATTTCGCAAAAGCATTGAGGTTAATGCAGCTTGTGCAAGGTTGTTTTGGAAGTCTGTGGCAGAGATAGGATCTGCCAGGTTTCATGCTCTCTTTCTGACTGTTTGACTGCCCTTTATTCCAGTCCTGACTAAGAATGTTCATCATTTGTTGTCAAAGAAATAACTGGTGGTAGCTACACCTGCTCAGCTAACCCTACCAGCTGCTGTTGTTGCTTTTTGAAATCAACATAAAGCATTTACAGCCCCCTTGAGTGTGCTTCCATGGTTTCTTAGCTGTGCTAAGAGGATCCCCATAGTGCGCTTCCATTTTTTCTTAGCTGTGCTATGAAACCCTGACAATCCATATGTCTTCTCTGCAATGCCATCCTACCAGTGTTGCCTTCTCAGCGCATGCATATGCGTTTCCTTCCGAAACACACATACACATGTGCTTCTGTTCTCCTTGCACATCCTTTTCATTCCTTCACATAATTTATTTATGTGAGCTTGTCCTCAAGTATTGTATTTCTGCCCATTCATTATTTAGTGGACAATAAGGAAATCTTATAGCATACAACAGCACAGCACAAGGAAAAGTACACCTGGAACTTGGTAGACTATGTAGTTTTACGAGGAAGACTCAAGGAGGTATTCCAATTCAGTCCCTGCCCTATCAGATGTTATTGCTTACTGAGGGGTGATTCTTCAAGCACTTGTGTGTCAAAATCCCACAGATACAGTCAGTTTCTGTAATAAGAACTTGCAGATTCAGATCCTTGGATAAAAAAGCTTTCTTTAGCTAACCGAACAGGTGCCCCAGGCCTCTCTTCAGTCACTGCAAAGGCAGTCGTAGGTGATGGTTCTGTCAAAACACTGAATGACACTTGACTGCAGGCCTGTAATTAGCACTACTGATGTGAATGAACCTGTTCATTGGTTTAAAATTAAGCACATGTACCAGCATTAAAAAGATCAGGACCTGAACTGATATGCTCTGTGTGTGTGTGTGCGATGTGCTCTCAGTGCCCAGGTAAGCATTTCTGTCTCTGTCCTAAATGTTTATGAGAACAATAAAAGCTATGGTAAGTTGTTAATAATTTAGAGAGGTAATATACTTCAAATTGATTTGTACCTTTCAAACATTTTATCTTGTTCACCACAACTTAAAAATATCTATTTTTCTGTTCTTCTACATCTTCTCTCCTGCTGAATTGGAAAGGTGGACAAGATGGCAAGTCTTTACAACATACATGTCCGCACAGGTTGCTTCTGTAACACAGGAGCCTGCCAAATGCATTTGGGTATAAGCAATGAAGACATACAAAGGAACCTGCAGGTTAGTATCTGAATGAGATTACATGGAAAATACCTTACATTCAGTGACCCAGGTGACATCTTCTGGCTCCCAGCTTCTAAATTTCCTAAAGACAGAAGCTTTGAAGAGGAAAAGAGAATGCATCTCTGCATCAAAAATACCCCAAATCCAAAGTAGTTAAAAGCTAAATTTGGTGTATTATGTCCTGTGGTTTTGAGTGTCTGCAACTTTAAGAATAATGGTAAATTTTATTTGCTTTCTCTGACCTGTCAACACAACTGTCATGTTAAAGAACTAAGTGAACTGGCACTGAGTTCACTGAAATGGGGTGTTGAAACAAAATTATTTGATGGACCCAAAGCAGTATGTGTTGCTTGCCTTTATTTCTCTGGAAAATATGAAATTGTGGGTTCTTGTTCTGATTTGGAATTACACGAACTCAAGACTTCCTGCAGAACAGAAGTTCCTGATCAATTCACCTCATGTTGATGCTTAAGTATACTTAATTGTACTTAATAACATTCAAGTATTATAGACCTATTGTTATTGGATGTTACAGTTTAAAAGGCATACACAAATTGGATAAGAAACAATAAATGGGAATACACAGTGAATCTCAGAGAGTAAAGTAAATTTAGATGATATCCACCTAGCTAACTGGTGAGTTAGATTGTTAGAACATGAATGTAAAGACTGTTTTCTAGATTACTAATATTTTCCATAAGTTGTCATTAAAAGCCCTGTGACAGGATATATTACAATGAAGTGAGGGAGTCTTCATGTCTGTATATTTATCAGAGTCTGAAATTGTAGTAAATTAGTGCAGGACAATCAAAAATTTTATTGATAGTATTGTTCAAAAGATTAAAAATTATAATGGTTGTGTTGATATTATAGCTCCCTTATAATTTCATGGAGACATTCATATAACTTTTGCAAATACATTTACATGCAAGACTGATCACACAAGTTCTTAAAGGGGAAGGGCTCTTTAATACCTTCCTTGCCAAAATGGTACTTTGATTTACTGTGGAACCTCTCTCCCCTGAGAATGGAGGAAAAGGTTTACCCTTCTGATGAAGTGCAAAATGCCAGATGACCAGCTGCGTGGATTTCCTTATATGCTAAGGAGCACTTGGCCTCTTGCAGATCTGTATTATCTAACTGGGGACAGTTTAAACCTAAACTTATAAAGAGACGCTTTATCTGCTAAAAGTTGTCTGATGAGTTGGTGCAGTCAGGCAGTCATTATTTTGGGATGCTCCATTCCCACCAGTCCTTTAAGAAGGATCTGGATGAATTATTGATAGCATTTCTGTGTAGAGGAAGGCACTTCTGTCACGTTATATGCACAGATACTTTGGTTTCACTTTGTCCCAGGGTGCTGAATGTGTGTTCTTCCTTCCTTCATGAAGACTTCCATGTATAGAATGCCTATGAGAGAGGACTTTCTGTCCTCAAGGGTCCCTGGAGAGGTGTGGTTAGTTTCTTAGGATGTTACATAGGAACTCGCTTACTTATTTGTACAGCAGGAGCCTCTCCTCAGTCAGTCAATCAATACTCAGCAAAGGGTTACATGTATATTAACAGATCCAACCTAATTTTGCAAATAGTGCTTCTGCTCTATTGTCAAGGGTAAAAACTGCATCACACTGCATTAAAATATTTACTACCTTATTGCATGCTATGACATATAGGGTTGGGGGCTTTTGTTTCTCCTTGCGCAAATGGCATCAGTGTTCATAGAACCATTAAATTTCTTGCTTTAAAAATCCCTCATGTAAATGAACTATTTACACTTCCATTTTTATATAACAGAAAATGCATAAATAGATAAATTCTGAGGGGATAAAAAAAGAAAAAAGCCATGCTGCACTTATAGGAATAAGGATACTGATTTAGGACTAAATCTTGTGTTCATTGGTGAGTTAATGTTAGATGGATGAACAAAGGGGTTCTCTAGCTTATCTCACTGGAGGTGAGTAGCAGCATTCACTGACCCACTTAGTGAAGGAGAAACTGTTCTAGGAGAGAATTTTCCATCAAGTGCTGTACGAAAGACTTATCAAATAGGGGGCATCTACATGGAGTTCACTATTAGGGTATTTGAGGGATTTTTCAAGCAAAATTTTTTGAGTGTATTCTTCAAGGAGGAAGTGCTAGGGGGAAGGCTAGTTTCCCTCCATTGGGAAGAGTATTTTCCCTCCACTGTAAAAGCAATGTGCTAACTGGGTCAGCAAGGCAGATTTGCTGCACATCCCAGTGACAAAGGATGTCACTTTGGATGTTGGAACTCTAAATACAAGGCTCTGCTTTGCTAATATCCCAGACCAGCTCTCAGATGTATAGCTATCCATTGGACTATTTAACACAAGCCTCGAATAAGCCTCTAATAGTATAAACTGGAATTGTTCTGATAGCAAACATGAAAACTGCAACAGTTCAGTCTCGTGCTGCAGATCAGCAGTCTCGTAGTTTGTTCACTTCTCTGAATGTAATATCCCAGTTAAAATCACAGTGAACTATGCAGATGAGACTAGAATATACCTGGAGACTACCCTAGCTAAGAGGCCATCTTAGGGCGCACAACCTTTTTGTGATTCTTGATGTGCTCTTGAAAAGTCTCTTTTGCCTTAGAGTAGATTAGGACAAGCAACTTAGAACAAACTTCTTCTCCGTTTGAATAATGAGATAGTTGGTTTTGTTTTTTTTCACTCCAGTTTTAGCCTGTATTCATGAGTTAACTTTGTATATTTCAAAACAGTTTTTCAGGTTAGAATGAAGAGATTCATAAATAACTGTGTAAAATTAGAGGAAAACATAGCAAAGCCTGTCATAATAGCGCTCGTGTTTTCTTCCTATTTCAAACTAGGCTGGCCATGTCTGTGGAGATGATATAGACCTAGTTGATGGACGTCCCACTGGTTCTGTGAGAATATCCTTTGGCTACATGTCTTCTTTTGAAGATGCACAGACTTTTTTGAAATTCATCATAACCACCAGACTTTCCAAATCAGATGCTGAGATTCCGTTCAAGTCCTCTGTTACAACGCTGACGACAGAGTCTGTCCCAGATGACTGCCTTCCCTTTAGCAGTGCATATAAATTGTCTCAAATATCACACATCTCGGACAGAGAACTCAGGAATAATTCATCTGTGACAATGACAACTGGCAGCTGGCAGCCACCAGAGTCAGAGGCAGAAAGTATAAGGGCAGCTCTTTCTGAGACTGCAATACCAACATGTAGGAAAGGTGGCAAGCCCATCACTGTCACCAACATTTATCTCTACCCGATTAAATCCTGCTCTGCATTTGAGGTATGCACTTTGAATCATTCTTGAATGTTCATCTCAACCTTGTGTTTTTCCTTACTCCTGTCGGACATGACAACCAGGAATGCCATGTGCATGAGATAATATGAAGCAGTGGGTGGGTACCCATTTTTCCTGTTTTCCAGTTTTGATCAAGTCCTACATGCTAAGGTACTTTAAAGGATTTCCAATTAGGCTGAAGTTGCAGGATGCAAATGTATTTTCTGCTTTCCCCTCCCTCCCAACAGACAAATCTGCACGTAATATGCAGTCTTGAAGAAAACAGTTGGATTTGCAAAACTTGACTAAAACATAATCAAGTAATTAGTATGCTTTTACAGAATGATTTGTGATGGACTTGTAGGCATTGATGAGTAAGCAGCAATTGAGAAATAACTTGATTAACATGTTATAATTGAGAGGAGGCTGATTTACATTACAAAGAAATGTTATCATTAAAAATACATTTGCAACAGAAATATGACATTTAAGTGTTGCTACACTATTTGAAAGTTCACTCTCTGAAGATTTTAATTGCTTTTTTACCAAGTTAATAATATCATCACCTTAGCTGTGACTTTTTCTTTTTTTAATAATGCAAGATGAAATATGGCCCACATATGACCTAGAACGGGACTCTGCTTAGTACCCTACTGGGAAGTGATTTAATGAATGTCAATAGCAGTATAATATTCCCTATGAACACTGTCGTGGTTTAAGCTGTAAAGCACGCAGCCCATTCCCTCCCTCCTCCCAATTTCTTCCCCCCCCAACTCCGAGGGGGAGGGGGGAGAGAATGGGGAGAAGAATTGAAAGAATGCAACTCCCACGGGTTGAGATAAGAACTGTCCAGTAACTAAGGTATAACACAAATCACTGCTGCTACCACCAATAATAATAATGACCAGGGAAATACAAGGGAAGAGGATACAACCGCTCACCACCTGATGACCGAGCCGAGAGAGAGAGAGACTTCCAGGTTCCTGCCCCCAGTTTTTTACATCCTGGGCATGACGTGCTGTGGCATGGAATACCTCTTTGGTCAGTTTGGGTCAGGTGTCCTGTCTCCTCTTCCTCCCGGCTTCCCCTCCTCCCCAGCAGAGCATGAGACTCAGAAAGTCCTTGGCCAGACCAAAACATTACCAAGCAGTAACTGAAAACACTGGTGTTATCAGCGCTGCTCCCAGGCCCAAAATCAAAAACACAGTGCTGCACTAGTTACCAAGAAGGAGAAAAATGACTGCTGCTGCTGAACCCATGACAGTATCCACCCCTTGTTCCATACCATTCATGTCATGCTCAGATCCCACATTTTCAATATGCCATCACAATGTGTATATATGCATACACACACACACACAGAGGGAGAGAAATCATCACTTGCTCTGCTTCCATTGCTGCAACCACCCCCACAGGGCATTCGCCACCATCCATGAGTCAGTATAAAGCACTGGCCACTTTTCTCGTTCAGCAATGTCCAAGGCCAGCTGAATGGCTTTCACCTCGGCAAACTGACTCAATTCACTCTCTCCTTCAGCAGTTTCTGCAACTTGTTGTCGAGGACTCCATACGGCTGCCTTCCATCTACAGTGCTTTCCCACAATGCGACAAGACCCATCAGTAAATAAGGCATATTGCTTTTCACTTTCTGACAGCTCATTATATGGTGGGGCCTCTTCAGCACGCATCACTCCTTCCTCCTCTGGTGACCTTCCAGAATCTTTACCCTCTGGCCAGTCCATGCTGGCTTCTAGAATTCCCGGGTGACTGGGATTTCCTATTCGAGCTCGTTGTGTAATTAATGCGGCCCACTTACTCCATGTAGCATCAGTTGCATGATGTGTAGAGGAGACCCTGCCTTTGAACATCCAGCCCAGCACGGGCAACCGGGGTGCCAGGAGGAGCTGTGCTTCAGTACCAGTCACTTCTGAAGTGGCTCGAACCCCTTCATAGGCTGCCAATATCTCTTTTTCAGTTGGGGTGTAGCTGGCCTCAGATCCTTTGTATCCCCGACTCCAAAAGCCGAGGGGTCGACCTCGAGTCTTCCCTGGAGCTTTCTGCCAGAGGCTCCAGGTAGGACCGTTCTCCCCAGCTGCGGTGTACGGTACATTTTTAACATCTGGCCCAGTCCAGATTGGTCCGAGGGCTACTGCATGAACTATCTCACGTTTAATTTGCTCAAAGGCTTGTTGCTGCTCAGGGACCCATTTAAAATCATTCTTCTTCCGGGTCACATGATAGAGAGGGCTTACAATCAAACTGTAATTCGGGATGTGCATCCTGCAGAACCCCACAGCACCCAAGAAAGCTTGTGTTTTTTTCTTATTAGTTGGTGGCAACATTGCTGTTATCTTGTTGATCACATCTGTGGGGATCTGGCGACGTCCATCTTGCCATTTTATTCCCAAAAATTGCATCTTCTGTGCAGGTCCCTTGACCTTACTCCGTTTTATGGCAAAACCGGCTGTCAGCAGGATTTGGATTATTTTCCTCCCTTTCTCAAAGACTTCTTCCATTGTATCGCCCCACACAATAATATCATCAATGTATTGCAGGTGTTCTGGAGCTTGCCCCTGTTCCAGTGCAGTCTGGATCAGTCCATGGCAGATGGTAGGGCTGTGTTTCCATCCCTGGGGCAGTAGGTTCCAAGTGTACTGGACGCCCCTCCAAGTAAAAGCGAACTGTGGCCTGCACTCTGCTGCCAGAGGAATTGAGAAAAAGGCATTGGCAATATCAATCGTGGCATACCACTTGGCTGCCTTTGACTCCAGTTCATACTGAAGTTCTAGCATGTCTCGTATGGCAGCACTCAAGGGTGGTATGACTTTGCTCAAGCCACGATAGTCTACTGTTCGTCTCCACTCTCTGTTAGACTTTCTCACTGGCCATATGGGGTTATTAAAGGGTGAGTGGGTCCTACTGATCACTCCTTGACTCTCCAATCTACGGATCAGCTTATGGATGGGAATCAGGGAGTCTCGATTGGTGCGATATTGCCTCCGGTGCACTGTTGTGGTCACGATTGGCACTTGTTGTTCATCGACTTTCAGCAACCCCACAACAAAAGGATTCTCTGAGAGACCAGGCAAGGTGGACATTGCTCAATTTCCTCTGTCTCCAAAGCAGCAATACCGAAAGCCCATGGCAAACATGTACTGGTGTAGGACATTGTCTCACATCTGAGTGAAAATTGGGGTCAAATCCAGTGATAAATCACTGGCATTTAAAATATGGCTTCTCAGCTGATTTGTTAATGATCTATTACTTTTGGTCTTGATGCAAAAAGGGGATGAGGAATAAAGGCAGACACTGCAAAATGATCAACAAAACATCTGTATTTTTAAGTTTGTTTTGGTTTATGATGTCTATATTTCAGAGGCACAATCTTGAGCATTAAATGAGACCTGGACAAACAATTTTCATCCCTTGTAAACCTCCCACTAAGTCAAACTGTTTTGAAAATCAAAGTAATTCCACATTTCCTGTGAAAATGTTTTAACCTTCTTTATAGTGTTGCAGTTGCTACAGCTGTATTGTTACAGCTGTATTACAGAAGCCCACTACAGAAGCTGGTGTAATATGTTATAACAGTATTCAGGCCCTTTTGGGGTTAAATTCTATTTTCAGCTTTCAGGCTGGTGTTGTGAGATACATACCACAGCATTCAGTTCTAGGAAGCCTTTGAAGTGATTGTGCCCATGAGCAGGTAAGATGTACGTCAGCATGAAAGAAAGCTCATTTCCCCACAAGCTGAGCTAGGTTTCTTCTCCTCAAGCTTTGTGAGGGGGAACAACTCTAGGTGATGTAGTCATACAAACCTGGTACTCCCTGACAGACAGAACTGCAATTTTGTATGGAAAGGGTAAAATCCCCATGCCTCATGCATACTTCGTGTGCCAGGCATGTGTTAATGGGCCCAGTGTGAAAGCAGGGCTCATCTTACCTCAACTTACCCCTCTAAAGTTAGATATTATTTTGTAAGCAGTGAGGCATCTTCTGTAGGAAATATTAATTGTTCCTGGATATTTCTGTCTCTTTATATTGACTACAAGAGAAATACAAGGCAACTTGGACTGCACAGATAACACTAGCTGATTTGAATAGTTTAAAAATAGATCTTAAAACTGTAATTACATTATGAGGTTTAGTTTTTCATGCCTGGAGTGCAGTTGATGCTCTTTATCACAAAGCATCAGTCATGAAGCTCAGCACTGTCAGAGCCTGCATTGCCAAAGCGTGAGATACAGTTAAATGTATACCGGATTTAGTATATGGCATTGGAAGGGAGTGGAAGTTCACTATAAATAGCATTTAGTTCTCCTCCTCTTCTCAAAGAGTGTTTCTTGTGCATTTCCACTTGTTTCATAGAAGATACATGAGTACGTGTGAAACGACAGCAGAAGTTGACCTAATACATACTTTGACAAAGAGCTTTCATTGCATAAGGAGAGGAGGCCAGGAGATGGAGTCAAGAGGATTTTGATTCTCGATATTTTCTGTATTGAAGTAAATCCCCAAAGAAAATCCATTTGCTTTTGTGATTTTCTACCTGTCCACCAGGCAGTCTTCATTTTTTTTCTTCCCAAAGTCTGAGTGGCACTTCTAGACCTGTCATATATTTATAACCGGTAAGTCTCATTGTCTGCTTATAGAAGAGGTAAAAATGGTAACATACAGCCTATCATTTGTAATGAGCTTCAAAATTTTGTTCATCCCATTCTTTATCAGGCAGTGGTTTGGTCTCTTCCCCATAGGTACAAGTGGAATAGAAAGCCATCACTGCCAAACCCACACCATTGCTAACTACAGAGTGCACCCACCTCCACAGATCTATGTATATCATTAATGCAACTTCAGCCCGTATCACGTTAAAACAGGAAAATAACCTGTGCTACATGCACTGGAGTTTGAAGCACGACATGCTAAAGAAACCTGACCACAATTAGATGGCATCAAATTGTGAAAATCATTTTGCTTTCTAAAGTATTGATTATACCAACATCACTAGACATGACCATGAATAGACTGAATACTATAGAAAATTATTCCTTTGCCATTCTCTTAATGGTCTTTGTCATATGGACTTCACACTTAACATTTTATTATGTCTTTACTTTAGTAGATTCATAAACCTCTGAAGCAATAATTGTGTAGCTTGTAGTTTCCTTGTCCTTTGTTTAGAATCCAAAAATTGAAATTCATTTTCATGTTTTAAATCTAAAATATATTTAGATGATTTACAGTTGCTGGAAAATTAAGGAAGTATTTTCCCAGTTAAAAAAATGATCTCCGTTTTTATTAGTTATAGGGCTCTAAGCTAGCTGCTGTGAAACGTGAAAGTGGTTTAGATACTGGGCAGCAATAAATTCATTCATTTTGTGATACTTGGATACTTGAGATCAAATCTCATAGGTTTTTAAGTTCAAGTGCAGGCCTCCAGCTGGTATGGGAGGTCAGACTGTAAGCATGTGTAATAAATAGGCTTTGCAAGTGCATGATCACTTGCGTTTGCCTAAAATAATATGTGCAGTGCAAAATTCTGGCTCACTTGGGTGTGCACTACCCAGCCCATCTGCCATTGAAATCTGCCCACCAACCTACTTGTTGCAGAACAGATGACTTGATTAGTGGCAGTGGGACAAGCTCAATGAGGATGTGAGTACAAACTCACAGCTGTTTGATTTCCTCTTTAGAGTCAGATCATCTCCTCCTCTCCTAAACTCTGATTTCTCTGTTCTATTCTAAGTGGTTTAGTAAGGCAGGTACTTGACCTCTAGAGAAAATGAGTGCAGCACGCTTTGGCAGCTGGGACCATGAAGCTTGGCATGAAGATCAGCCTACTTCAGGTCACATAGTTCTTACAGCATTTTATAAAGTGTTCCTGGCCATGGGAACATCTCTGTTCAGTGTTGTGCCATGGGTTTTGTACACATGGCTCAGGAATTGGAGGGCAGAATGTTCTAACTCAGTTTCTTAAATGCACTTTCTTTTCCTTAACGATTCTTTTATTAATTGGGCAGAAGCAGAGAAGAGAAATCTTTAACCCAGAGCACTTTTTTCTTCTTTCCAACATAAAACTGTGTTTTAAACATACATTTTTAAATATGAACATCTCTCGTGTCAATGAATTTTGCATAATTACATAATGCAATGTGGCCAGTGAAAAAGGTTAGGACTTTAAACATTAATAACTTTATTATTCTTCCAGTAGTTTTCACAGTATAAAAATTGCATCTCAGCACAGAAGACAAATTAGCTTTTAATTTAAAATTCCTAGTAATCAGTGGATACATTGTATGCAAGACCACTAACATTTCTAAACTTACATAATTTAAAACCTATTCAGTGATTCCTTTAATATGTTCAAAAATTGTGTTAGCCTTCATGATGGCATTACTGTGAACTGTGGAGAAATACAGCCCAAAATGGTTTAAAGAAAATTCTGGAAGAAAAATAAAGTAAAATAAAAAAGTAAAAACAAAAATAAAGAAAACCCACCATGTTTTTTGCGATGCATAGTTTTACATTGCAAGAAGAAAAAGGGACTAATGCAGTCAGGAAAATACCATGTCTTATGCAAAGATCCTTGTTTATGATAGGTTGAGAAGAGCTTACATTGGATGATTAGCCCACCTGCCATGCTGAGAATGAAGCTGCAGGCTAACATCTACCAGTAAAATGATGGTCTCCCTTCTTCCTTTCTGTTCCCCCTTTTTAATTTGCCTCAGTAGTCAGAGATGGTCAGACAACTTCAGAGAATCAAGCTGGAAGCTATGTATTGCTTACTGAAGTGTATGCTATCCTGTTTTATTTTCCTTCACAATGCGCTTCATTGTTTCCTTTATCGGTTGCCTGACTATAGGTATTTAGCGACATTTGAGTGCCCTGCCTGACCTCCTTCTGCTGGTCTATGTGGATGTGGACTGTCTTTACAGCCTATGTCATATCTGTTAGCTTCGAGCAGGTATCTCAGACATAATCTGAGGGAGCCGAATTGAACCACTCTTTTCATGTCTCAGGTGAAAGCAGAGCAGGCAGACTTTGTCCGGACTTCGCCATTCAGTTGTTTCTAATTATGTAACAAACCTTTCAGCCTCTCTGAAATAACGGCAGGAAATAGTCTATGGAGGTCACAAGCCTAAGTATCAAGACTAGAAATGTATACATTCTTCCATGCTCATCTCCAGTATCAGTATTAGCAACAAACCAGCTCTGTTTCACAGTCGTCAGTGGCAATCTGTCCAAGGTAGGGTACATAGTTCTTGTGTTGTTGCAGCTTTATTTACTGGGATCCTAGCAACACATGCAATAGAGTAAGCTGAAAACTGAAGAGGAAGTAAGGCACTTGACAGTCTACAGGGGACTCCCACGAGAGGTCAGGGACTTGCTGCAGGGTACACATATTTATGACCTCACTACCATTGCAAATACCCAGAGGAAGGGAAAAAATGGGCTGAGGACTTAAATCATGTGCTGCATCTTATGGTAAAGCCTTTTGTTAGTTGCTATTATTTTGGACCTACCAGAGGTATTCTGAATGGAAGATGTTGATCATTTCCAGCTATATGCTACCTTAGTTATCTGGCCTTTCCCCACAGTGCCTATCAGCGTGTAAGAATTAATAGAAGTTCTAATTCAAGAAAGAATGTTTTGCTTTGCTCATAAACCTCTTGCCTTCAGTGAGGGGTAAGCAAACACTTACGGTATTTCCTGAACAAGATTGCTGTCCTGAAGTGGAACCAAAACCACTGGATGGTACAATAGGGAGCTGGAAATCTTTGTACTCTTTTTTCTATTTTTCTGTTCTTTTAGTTTATTCTGCTCTTTTTATCTTGCAAATCCTGTAAAGACCTGTTGTATCCATGGGAAGATGTATCAGTGATTACTGATCTTCTGTTTTGGAAGGGAGATTTGTTAGCAGGAAATTATTGAAGCTCTTGGATGATCACCAGCTGTTCAAATGCATTTTGTAATCTAATTATACAGGATAACCAGAAAATACTGGCATCTCCAAATATAATTTCCAGCAAGAATTAAAGTCTATTCTTCAGCTAATATTGCAGTCCTTGGGCTATCATTCTTCTTCTAAAAAGACAGGGCAAAGGTGCACATCATTTAGGTGCTGACAGTTAGAAGTGCTTAGACAACATGGTTTCAGATGACACTGTCAGACTAATTGAAACTAAAGTTTCGATTTTTGACTGAACTTTTCATTCCTGCTCATTTAAAAACCTGCCAAAGAATATTATAAATTAAGTAACTTGATAAAATATATTTCTTCTCTTTAAAGAAGAGTCCATGTATTTTCTATATTCAGTACAGTTGATAGCGCTAAAGCCGCGTATTCAGAGTTCAGCTTTAATGCTTTCATTTTTCAGTTCCAGAGCACCTGCCCTCAGCTTTCTTTCACTGTCAGGCCACCAGTGTCAATTTACTGCTGCAGGCTCCTATAAAACCTGGAGAGGTTTATAAGGGTGGTCTATTGTGTGTTCTCTCAGGTTTGGATAGAGCACATGTTAAACAAAAATGTGATTTTTACTTAATCTAACCAGTGCTTCCAGCAATGCTTTTCTTCAGAGCGTCAGGCTGTGCTTGACATATCTTTTTCACAATACTTTTTGCTGCAGTCTTTTGCCAGGTAATTAGTGTGAGCTGCACTAAGTTTTTCGACAAGAATCCAACAGAGTTCAGCTGTAGTTAACTTTTCTCGATATTCAACTGTGACTAGAAAGCATACATGAGCTGAAGCATTGTGTTTAAATGCCCAGCTTTATGTTGAATGGTATTAATATTTTAACATTCTGAAGGAGAAAGCAGTTATTAATATCACCCAAAGGCATTACTAAAATTGCTCTCTTTTTGGATTTCATGATTACCATCTGTGTAGCATCAGTAACAGATGTTCTTTTCACCAGAAAAATGTACATGAAAACAGGGACAATATGCTTGTGTGAGCTATTGGATGTAAAGAGTGTTATAGAAGTACTGGAAGAACAGATAGCAAAGAAGACAATGTGCTTTGTTGTGAGGAGATCTGGAGAAATTATTATGCTCCTAGCTAAACCAAAAGTGTCAGTGGTTGAAGTTTTCTCAAGTGGATTCACATAGTTTTGTGAAAAATAGGTTTTGAATAGAAAAAATGAATTTTAATAGAACTTTGAATTTCACATTTCTCTTGCTTTTTGTTTGTTTGGTTTTGCCTGAATTCATACAACATGAATTCATACACCCATGAAATGTCCATGCTTTGTAAATTTAAAGAAAATTGCTGAGGAGAGAGGTCCTAAAAATGGATGAGTATAAGACTGAAAGCAATTTTCAGAGTGTTTCAGAGATTGTTTATTCTTATAGCTCTGTGAAATCAAAGTGTGCGATAATATAGAACAAATTCTAGTAATTCCATTTTGTTTTGTCGTCTTTGTGAAGTGATATCTTTATCTTTGATTTGTAATTAAGGCTTCTTTTATTAAAGGCTGACCTGGGCTTGCACAAGTTTCCCTGATTTCAAAGAATTTCTTTAGAGGTTTCTTTTCCTTCTCTTTTCTTTTCAGCATGAATCCGGTAGCACAAATAACATTTTCTAAACCTGATACTTTCCCAGGTTACAGAATGGCCAGTAGGAAACAAGGGTTTGCTCTATGACCGAAACTGGATGGTTGTAAACCAGAATGGAGTCTGCATAACTCAGAAGCAGGAGCCAAGGTTGTGTCTTATAAATCCCGCGATTGATTTGAAGAAAAAAGTTATGGTCATTCAAGCAGAAGGTTAGTAACCAAAACATATTTCCCATCTTCATTATTGGTGACAAACTTATAGGCAGAGACACCTGCATGTACCCAGCAAAATACTGAATGCTGTGTGTACTTACTGAATTCAGGGACACGTTCTGCTACAAGCTGTGGATGAAGAAAGCCCACAGTGCAATATACAGCCCTGGGTAGTTTCCTAGCTTGTTTTGGGGACAGGTAGAGAGTAGGCAATGATTCCCTATGTGCAACCATGAAGTGGATGCTCCAGGAAGAACTAATCAGCTGACAGATGTGGAAATCTACTAACTAGTGTATCTATCCAAATCTTGAAGTTTACCAGCCTGAAGGGACTATTATTGGTAAAGGTACAGGAGTCTAACATCAAGCAGCCTGGCCAAAGACCTTCCCATTTTATAGCTCTCCTCCTTCAAGATGTGGGATTAGAGAGGTAGAGTCTTCCGCGGAAATTAGTATGAATTAAAATGAGGACTAGGCAATATTTAGCCCAGTTAAATACTTGCACTAGCAGGCAAATATTTCAGGGTGTTTTGACATCAAAACTCTTTTTATACTATGCTGATTAAAAAAAAAAAAGAGATAAAACCCTGATGGCAAGTATTATGGGAAACCCTTTTTAGTTGGGGGTGCAAATTGCTTATTTTGCTAACAGTGCGGTTATCACGGGGCACTGGAACAGGTTTGTATTCCACAAAGTAGTTGCTTATGCTGAGATTGCATGTGTCTGAATGCTGTGCATCACTTCCCAGGGGTCTACCATTTACTCAGCCTATATGTCTTAACCATTAATAATGTATGTTCCTGCATTTTCAGCAGCAAGAGCAAAACAAGGGAAGCCTGTAGTCACATTTTTTGCTCTCTATTAGAAATCCATATGAGTGGATCTGTAACTACGATCTCCTTTCTGTTTGTACATTACGGTTTTTGTCCTCCCCAGCTGCCTGAGCACTGTTCATAAAATTAAGTCAGACCACTTGATTTCTTTTGTCTGGAATAGATTTGTAAAATGAACACTTAGGTACTTCCAGTAGTCTTGTGCAATTCTGTGTGTGTGTTTCTGATCCCAAACACAATCTGGTCTCTTCCTGGGGATTTGACTAGCTCATTGGAACACATGCTGCTATTTTCAACCACTCCCTCTACAATCTTTCTTGGAAAAGGTATTGTTAATTCATTTCAATTCTGTGTGGAGCACCTTGTACCTCAAATTTTTGTAGTACAGAGGCATAGAGAGCCTTCTGTCATGATGTTTAAATTGCCAAGTGCTTCAGAGCAAATTATTTCTAGAAATTCAGTTCCTTACCACCTCTCTTCCTTTCTGCCTATACCTCTTATTTGCAGACACAGCATGAAGTCCTGTCCAAACTTTCTCATTTATCCTTCACATTTTCAGAGGCTTAACTCTGTTAGGTCTCTTGGTTGTTTCATTCTGCTCTTTTAAACATGTTCTTCATTTTTTCCCTTACTAGTACCACATTGTTCAGAAAAGTGGATATCCATTGGAATGTTTGCCTGTCAATAATACCTGCACTGACATACTTGAGAGGAAGTTTTCTCAGACAACACTGACAGTCTGGGTACCCATTTCTCACTGAGATTTGCAATCTCTTGCCATAGTTAGGGCCAGGGTGAAATTCACCTTAAAATCCTACATTTTACTTTGTGTCATTTTTGGAGTTTTCACTGTCATTCACCTTCCTTCTGATGAAAGTGAGAAACATTTCCACCCAGAACTGATTGACCACATATACGGATCACTTTTCTGCCAAAAAAGAAAGTTATCAGATTTTCAGTACACTGTAATAGAAAAATGCTCAACATTTATTTATAGCTTGCTTTGGTACAGCCAGTGTGTAAGAGTGGAGTAATTTTATTCTCTGTTTAATGACTGTAGATACCAATAATCCTAGCCCATAAACAGGTCTGGGCCCTTTTTATAATCCGTCCTGCTATTTTTCACTGTCAAGATGTTCTTGCAACCTGTGGCATTTTTTTCATACTCAACAGTGAGAAAATGGCTCTCATTTTCTTGAGGAGACTATACCAGTGGTCAGTGATCATAAGACAGCACAGTGGTGGGTACATATACAAACCAGCAGGGTAAGAGTAAGCAGAAAAATCTGTAGGAAGTTGTTCCAAAATTCATTCTGTTTTCTTTCCTCTTACGTGCAGACTAAATGCGTGATTTGTTTGTTGGCATTAAAATTTTAATTTTGTCTTTTACCCCTTCACATACATGCACCATTATTGTATCTCCCACTTATTTAATGGCAGACAGATTTAATTTGATAAGTTAATTCTTTCCATGAAAATCGTGTGTTAATCAGTGTTGTTTTGTCACCACTCTCACCAACCTGTCAGTAGTTCGTTGCTAATTTAGGACCTGAAGCTGAAGGCGTATGTGTAGCTGGAGCATTGATCAGTGTGGTGAGGAACCAGGGTGGTTGCTCTGCAACACAAAGCCTTCACTGGCTTATATTGGTGGCTAGTGTTATTTCTGATTTCTAGCACTTAGCCTGCTGAGTACAGCCACCTCCAGGTCTCTTCCAGCTTTGTTGCTTTATGAGTTATTTCTCCCACTGGATGGCTCCCACCCAAACTGCCTTTCCTTAGCTACAGTATAGTTCATCTTTCCAAGATGAGTTTCATTTCTCCAACTGCCCCTCTCCTTCCCCTGCCCTCACAGTCCCTGTGCAGAGTTTCTCTGTTCTTCTCAGTGTGATGGGGACATATATGGTGGTGAAGAGCGGGTGAGGAAGGTGACAGCAGTGGAAAAGAAAGACAAAATCTATATGCTGTTGATTTACTGAATCCCTTCAGTCCACTGAACATGAAAACCCAGCAGCTCCTGGCTGAATGGGTGATAGCTGCTGTGAAGCTAGCTGTCTTTCTCCTTCTCCTCTGCAAAGAGGTAGTAACCACTGCTTTCTCTACCAGTTTCTCTGTTATCATCTGTACTCTTCTCATTGTGAGAACAGGCTGTGGCAATGATATCTGTGCGGAGCATGCTTTGCTGTCTGGAGGTGTCATTGTCCAACAGAGGCAGACGAAGGTAACTGCGCTGCTGGATTGGGTGCCTCTGGCAAGTGCCTTGAGACAAGTGGGGTGAATCCCACATAGATGAAGTATACAGCATTTTTAAAGAACATTTTGCTGATGCAGTACTAGATGATGGTGAAGACTTTATTGTGCCACTTTTAAACACTCATGAGAGTTCGCTCTCCCCCTCCAGGCACATGCTATTCTCTCCCTCCAGAACTTTTCATAAGTGGAAAATCATAGAATCATAGAATAGTTAGGATTGGAAAGGACCTTAAGAACCTCTAGTTCCAACCCCTCTGACATGGACAGGGACACCTCACACTAAACCATACCACTCAAGCTATGTCCAACCCGGCCTTGAACACTGCCAGCGATGGAGCATTCACAACTTTCCTGGCAAACCCATGCCAGTGCCTCACCACCCTCACAGTAAAGAATTTCTTCCTCATATCCAATCTAAACTTCCCCTCTTTAAGTTTGAACCCATTACCCCTTGTCCTATCACTACAGTCCCTCATGAAGAGTCCCTCCCCAGCATCCCTACAGCCCCCCTTAAGATACTGGAAGGCTGCTAGGAGGCCTCCATGCAGCCTTCTCTTCTCCAGGCTCAACAGCCCCAGCTTTCTCAGCCTGTCTTCATACGGGAGGTGCTCCAGTCCCCTGGTCATCCTCGTGGCCCTCCTCTGCACTTGTTCCAACAGTTCCATGTCCTTTTTATGTTGAGGACACCAGAACTGCACACAATACTCCAAGTGAGGTCTCACAAGAGCAGAGTAGAGGGGCAGGATCACCTCCCTCCACCTGCTGGTCATATTCCTTTTGATGCAGCCCAGGATTTGATTGGCTTTCAGGGCTGCAAGCGCACACTGCCGGCACATCTTCATTTTCTCATTGACCAACACCCTCAAGTCCTTCTCTGCAGGGCTGCTCTGAATCTCTTCTCTGCCCAACCTGGAGCTGTGCCTGCAATTGCTCCCACCCAGGTGGAGGACCTTGCACTTGGCATGGTTCAACTTCATCAGGTTGGCATCAGCCCACCTCACAAGCATGTCAAGGTCCCTCTGGATGGCATTCCTTCCCTCCAGCGTATCAACGCAACCACACAGCTTGGTGTCATCGGCAAACTTGCTGAGGGCACACTCAATCCCACTGTCCATGTCACAGACCAAGATGTTGAACAAGACCAGTCCCAACACCGATCCCTGAGGGACACCACTCATTACTGGTCTCCAGCTGGACACTGAGCCATTGAGCACAACTCTTTGCGTGTGGCCATCCAGGCAGTTCTTCATCCACAGAGTGGTCCACCTATCAAATCGGTGCCTCTCCAACTTAGAGACAAGGATGCTGTTGCACAGAACAGTGTCAAACGCTTTGCACAAGTCCAGGGAGATGACATCAACTGCTCTTCCCCTGTCCATCAGTTCTGTAGCCCCATCATAGAAGGCCATCAGATTGGTCAGGCAGGATTTCCCTTTAGTGAAGCCATGCTGGCAGTCACCAACCACCTTGTTGTTTTTCATGTGCCTCAGCATGCCTTCCAGGAGAATTTTCTCCAAGATTTTTCCAGGCACAGACCTGAGGCTGACTGGTCTGTAGTCCCCTGAATCATCCATTTTCCCCTCCTTGAAAATGGGGGTTATATTTCCCTTTTTCCAATCATCGGGAACTTCACCTGACTGCCATGATTTTTCAAATACAATGGACAGTGGCTTAGCAACTTCATTTGCCAGCTCCTTCAGGACCCGCGCATGGATTTCATCAGGTCCCATGGACCTGTGTATGTTCAGGCTCCTAAAATGGTCTTGAACCAGATCCTCTCCTACAGTGGGCCCAGGGTCTTCATTCTCACTGTCCCTGCTTCTGCCTTCCAAGACTTGGGTGTTGTGGTCAGAGTGTTTGCTAGTGAGGACTGAGGCAAAGACGTCATTAAGAATCTCAACCTGCTCCAAATCCAGGGTAGCCAGTTCTCCTGATAGCTTCCAGAGGGGGCCCACGTTGTCACCAGTCTGTCTTTTATTCTCTATATACCTATAGAATCCCTTCCTGTTATCTTTCACATCCCTAGCTAAGTTGAATTCTAAGTGGGCCTTAGCTTTCCTAACCTGGTTCCTAGCTTGCCAGACAACATTCCTGTATTCTTCCCAGGCCACCTGTCCTTCTTTCCACCTTTTATAAGCCTTTTTTTATCCTTCAAATTTTTCTCATGTGTTTATGGCTCTTCTATTTCAATATGGTTGACATTCTCAGTCTTCTCTGTCCAACAAAATAATATTGCCAGCATGATTTAGTGTGTCAGTAACTACTTTGATGCCTTTTGCTGTATCCTCCTTGTGCTGAGACAGCACCTCAAGTTCTTTCTTTAATCTCTGTCCATTGGGTGTCTCCGTAGCTTGCCTAACAACAAGCCTTTGATGGGAAGACCCACTCTCTGCCTGAACCAGCTGTGCTATCCTGCAGCCAATGGGGGTAGCAAGGGTATCAGACAGGGCTCTAGACAAGACACAAACTTCTTGAAGGCTTAGAATCTTTCCCTGGCATGCCTGCAAATTTAGTTGTCTTGCATGGCAACTGAGGAGCTCCAGGCATTTCCCTGATCCCCAAGGAAGTTGGTAAGTGAGCAGAGGCAGGGGAAAGGCTTGTGCTTGGTTTCTCACTAGCTTTATTCCACTTTAGTACAGGAAGCGAGATTTTAATTTTGAGAAACTGCATTTATTAATTTTGTCAGAATTATTTTTTTAGGCTACATGGCTGTTAAGAGGTATCTCCTGTTTGCCATGAAGAGTGCAATGAACCTTTGCAATCACAGGACCGGGTCTAAGAAAATCAGTGTAACTCTAGCTCCCATGGGTAAAAACAACTTCTTGTATCTCCACTGAAGCATTTAATGGTCAGGCTCCCAACAATGAAGATGGGCAGGAGCAAGCACCTTTATTTCTAGAAACCCTATCACTTGAGTGGGAATTAAGGGAAATCTTGTCCTGCTCGATGAAATACATTGGGGCACAGATTAAACTGGGCTTTTTCCTAACCTACACAAAAGTCAGCCAAAGACTATTTGGCTGAGAGTACATTTCTGTAGAAGACTAATTTCTCTCTTTCGATTTTAGCTGGCAATCAGCATTATTCTGACAAGTTGTGCATTAGTTTGCCACCGCAGAGAGGGAAAAATTCTGAGTGTTGTGAAGGCTCTTTAAAATTGGAGTAGAAAGATGTTAGCAAAACTGAGCAACTAATTACACTTTATGGAGTTTATTGTGCCTTCAAATAGTCATGTGTTACTGCCAATAAAAATAATGGGAATTAAGTGCATACACTGATGAAAGAATATGCATGAATAGTTTATATTTCAGTCTATTGAAATAACAGACCTCTATTTTTTCTCATTGACTGAAAATGGGAACTATAAAGACAAGAATTTTGTTTTATATTAATACTATGAGCACATCTGTGAATTTTATTACCAAGCCAATGACCATGAAGAATGACAGCTTTTATATTTTAGTAACTGGCAATATTCTGCTTTATTTTTTGCCTTAAGTTAGAATAAAATTGTAATTAACAATGTTCAACTGACCTAAGCATCACTGTAAAACGTGTACTGTTCAATAAAAATGTGATACAGTTGCTGGTGTATAAACACAGGTTTTTTTAAAGCCCCAAGACTCTATTTTAAGAAATTTTGTGAGTATGCCTTGCTTAGAAAGTATTTTTAAAAGATATAACAGCTAAAGATGCATCCAGGATTAAACCTTTCTACTTCTTCTTTTCCAGAAGGAATGATGCTGATGTTTATTGTTTCAAAGTACTAGAGTGCTAGTTCTATTCTATAAGGTGATAATATTGGATTCTTTTTTCAGGTTGTTGCAAGTGAGTTCAATGCATATATTCCATGTTTTATTTTCCTAAGTGAACCTAGCTTTTCTCTCTCTGTCTTCACTTCTGAAGTATACAAATATCACTAACTAAGAAAGGAGTAGACAACTTTGTTTTGTAAAGTGTACATGGAACAGATCTGATAGTTGGGGTATAGTGAGTCTAAGCTACATTGCATTACTCTCCAGAAGAGAATAAAACAATTTAATTTCACCATATCACAGAGCTGGTAAAGCTTTATTCTTATTTGTCCTACAATATAAACAGGAAGAAGCAAGTGAATTCAAAGTATGTTGTTATAAAGCTGGGATATGGGAGATCGAAGTCTTTGCTATATGTTGCAGTATAATGGAAAAGAGTTTGAAGTCGTTGCAGCCACACACTAAAACTCTGTCATTTAAGATTACTGCTTTCAGCTAACAGAAAGCAAAATAGTATAGCTTTTCTTTTTTGCTTCTAGTAAACTGCAGTAGCCTTTCCATCTCTTTGGCTGATTCTGTTCAAGATAAGAAAACTATGGAAGAAGTTGTTAACATAAATCATTACCAGGGATTCCTTATCTGCTTTAAACTTAGAGATGGATAGATGAGAATAGTTCTCTCATTAGTGGTTTCAATACACATTATATTTAAATTATTGTAGTTTTACATGATATATTATATTTCTTTCCTTGACCAGCCTGTGCTTATTTTTTACCTTTCCCTCCTCCATCTTTCATCTTTCAGATCACTCTATCCCACCACTCTAAAAAAACATCAACGTGACCTCATCTCCTGATTTGCTAGAGGGGCCACAATAGTGATAAACTCATCCTTTCAACAGAAACCATGCCTGAGACAGGAATTCTGTGCCAGTTTCATTACCTGAGATACACAGAGAATTAAATTACTCAAAGCTGAAACTACATTCCTTAATGTGGCTTGCGTACCAAGGTCATCTACAGCCTTTGTTCTTTGCATTATCATTTGGAGCCACCTGCAGGCAGAGAATATAATTCTAGCGAAAAGAAAAGATTTTTGTCATGCTATTTGGGAGGCTGCTGTGACTGTGAACATGTGCAAAAATAAGAACTTTTTGCATGACCCTGTGATTTTGCATAAATGTTTTAATTTAATATGTCTTGGTTTTTGCCCATCTAGGCATGGACCCAATATCTGTATCACTAGAAGAAAATACCGGAAAAGAAACTGTGGTCTCTGAGAGCAAAGTCTGTTCACACAGGTGAGAACAGAGAAGAATCAAATTTGAAAATCACTGTGATGACACTCAGGACACAAATGGGTGGACACACAGGGACAGAACTCCTTAAAAAGAGGTAGGGGGAGGGGTGGAAAGCAATGAATGACTTGGTAGACCAGGAGAAGACAGATTTAGTAGACAATTTGGCATGTCCAGCACATCTGGTAGAAAACAGTAAAAAATAATAAAAAAGAAAAAGGGGGGAAGAATGCTATAAGAGACTGTGACTACTTGGCACTCACTTGAGTAAGGGAAGGAAGATCCTTTTTTTCCTTATTTGCTCCAAGGATGAGAAGAGGGAGAGATGTCCCCAGGTACTTCCAAATGCCAGCTGGAGACCTCAGTAGAAATTGAATTCAATTCCTTCTTTTGACAGTAATGATGCAGGCAACTTTTCCCATTTTGTGATGCATGGATTGAAAATCGCTAGAACCTGCTGAAGTTATGAACAGCTTTCCATATTTACAACCCTTTTTAATTTTGTTTTGACCACACATGTTGATCAGTGTCCCCTTAACAATCTTGGGAAGATTGCAGGTGAGCATGCAAAATAACATTAACTCTAATCAAGAGACATGCCACTTCAGCAAATACAACACTATGAATAAATTAATATCCTTTCAGTGAACTGAAGTGTTTATCCATCATATTGTCTAAGCACTTCCTAGTCTCATTAAGTTTTCTGAGTGGCAGTGTGTCAAGTGCCTTCCTAAAGAACATTTGCATTATCACTGTTTCTTTTCACAAAGCTCCTTGATATGTCCAACTAAAAGAGCCATTTAGAGATTTATGTTTTATTTCAGCCAAGGTATACTAATCCTTTGCAATACTCTACATTTGCTTCTCTGAGGGTAACGCTTAAAAAAACCAGCAGAAGACCTGGCCATTTTCCCCATGGAGCCATGCAGGCAATGATCTTGTCCTTCTTTTCTACTAGCTGTTCAGATGATAAAGAGGATGTTTTCTTCAGAAGTGTATTTTATTCAGATAATGGAATTCACCCAAGAGTAATTTGTTTTAACCATCTGTCCCACTTCCCTTCGTGTTGACTCATCCTTAGGCTCCCCATGGTTAGCCCATCTATTACAGGCTCTAAAATAGCCTAGGTTATCTTTCTATGTTCATATAATTTACTGCCATACTATGTATTGTAGCTTGTCTTTCATGTCGCTGACTGCGTCATTTTTACTGTAGGAAGTAGGAAATCTTCATGGGAAACTCCTTAGAGTTCTGAAGAGGAAGAAATAGATGGAATCACAAAGAAAGGGGAAATGTAAGAAAAAGTGCATAGAATGGACTGTGGTTAGCAAGTAAACACGGCAGGAAGTAAGGAAGAATGAGTGAAAAACATTGGTGAGGCTCTGAAACTCCACAGACATTCAGCAACACTTGATGCTAGGTTCCCACGTTTCAGCAGAAAAGACTGGAGCCAAAAATACGAGGAGCAAAACAGTGCTTTGCAGTAGGACAGGAGGTGGTTTCTGGTCTGGGGTCTTTTCTGAAAATTGCCTTAGGTAAACAAGGGATCAAAAATCTTTGCTAAAAGACTTTTATTCAAAAGAAACCCCTACTAAAGGAATTTTCCACTTATTTCTGCTCTCTGATGCTGTGATTTCATCCAGTTCTGTTGGCTTAGGCAGTTACTCTGAATTCACACTGAGATAGCTGAGGAAAGCACATGATGTAGACACGTGATGTAGAATCTGCAAGCAGTTAAGTGAAAAAGTTTAATTTCCCAAAAGCTATGAAAGGTTTATGAGTTCAAGTTTCTCCTGTGAAGCAATTTATTAGTGTTAGCCTTCATCTCAGTGGGGGTTGTCCATCAGCATGTGCTGCTCACACCAGAGGGACATGGCTTTTATGTATCTAACAGTGGACAGATGCAAGTAGAAGCTAGTGATGTTAAGGTTATTGATGCTGTAGAAAACCCCAAATGCTCAAGGTTAGTTCTCCACTGAATTAGGCAGGGACACAGCCCCCTTTTTGACAGGCCATAATAACAAAGGGATTAAGAGAAAGATATCAGTGGTAAGAAAGACAAAGGTATACTTAAAGAGAAGGTGAACTGAGCCTGTTGTATGTCAATGTGTGTATTATATCCCTTGGGATCAATATTCAGACTTCATCTGTCCTTGTTTCTTGTTCTGTAAATTACCTAGCTAGAAGGACCAGGTGTAATACGCTGAAGCTAAATGACAGAACAGGAAGATGAGTAGGGAACTCAAGGCAAGCAGCAAGTAAAGTCTGACAGAACTAGGCCCTCCTTTATAAATTGCCTGACATATGCCAAATGAAATGTAACGCTGACAGATGTAAAATAATACCCCAGAAAAATAAACACAAGCAGAAAATGAGTAGAATCGAGCTACAGCAGAAGGACTTTGAATGAGACCTTGAAGAGATGATGGTGCTGGCTCAGAAAATAGCTTGACAATAAGGAAGAGCAATTTGAAAACACAGGAGTCTTGGAATACAAAAACTACACAATGACATTTGATGAAATGCTAAGAACACTGTGTGCCTCTAACTCAGCCACTCTCACTCAAAATACTTAGCAAATAAAAAAAGAAGACAAAATTTCGTTCCTGATTTATATGGTATTAAGCCCCAGCAGGCTGCTAAAGGCAGTTCTCTCAGAAGAGAATTTAAACACCCCTAGCAGCTGTTTTTAGGTGGGAAATATATTCTGGGAAATTGTTTCACCTGCACTGTTACCATGCAAGATTCATGCTTTCTCATTAGCAGCCTCCTCCCTAACACAGTGAGCAGCTAGGACACAAAACCCACACAGCTCAGACTATGAAATCTCATGTGTAGACTTGCTTTTTGGCCTCTTTCTTGCCACACTGCCCACATCTCATAGTATCAGTTTCATTTCAGTTATAAGACAGCACTGGCTAGATGCAGTGGTCCAGTTAGAGCTGCACTCCAATCAACATTCAGAACAAGTGCTGAAGAGACACCTGATCCCTACAGGATTATAAAATCTCTTTGATTTCACTTGCCTTGGTTTTCTACATCTGTAACTCTGTTGAACCTACAAAGCATTTCGTAAAGCCAAGCCACTTCATCTCTCAGTCCTAGGGCTTAGCATTTTTTGTTGTGAGGAGCTGTTTTCTTGTTTCACAGAGCAGGTGTTTTCCACTCAGATCAGCCTCTTTGGCTGGGTAGGACAACAAGGAAAGCATAGGACTCCTGCTACTTCACTTTCCTTGCTACAAGAATCCTACCTAGATCAACATGGGAATTTGCATTCCTCTTTATGTCATTTTAAAGTTAGGTGTCAGTCAAATTTCCTTTTGTAGTCAATGAAAAGAGTTAAATACTACCAGAGGGTTATCCCATCCTGACATCTAAGACAGACAGGAACTAGTTACCTCTTTCCATTATCTGTGAGGGGAACCCAGAGCACTAACTTAAACTAGAGGCCTGGTTTTTAAAAGATTGATGTTAAAGATTACTTAGGGCTGAGGAATCTAATGGCAAATAGGATCACTTCCCAGTGATCTGATCTGTGCCCTTCCTGAACTGAGAGGTGATCTCAAAATCCTTCTAGGAGTGATTGCATCCAAGTAAAGAGGGCAAATCTATTGCCAGCCTTGCATGACTCACTAGGCAATTTACTAGTAATGGAAATCATCTTTAGATAGAGAGATACTTGGGCTCTGCTAGTGGACTCATGGTTAATGTGGAATGTCTGTGCAAACATGAATTAAATTAGGAAATTAACATCATTGTACCTGATGGGATCATTAAAAATTAGATACAGAGTGGCACAGTGGGGCAATATTAAATTCAGCTCAGATTAATCCTCTTCATTTTAGTAAAAAGCACAGACCAGAGAGTAACTTTTTCATAATACTGTCCTGTACTTCACAGTGTCTTGAGCATTATGGTTATTTAATCCTTTATTCCACAGTAATTTTCTGTATAAAATTACATTAGATCTCATGAATGTTGACTTCAAGAGTAACAGAATAAAGTTGAGGAAATTGGGAGACAAAATGATGGAGGAATTTTGCATCAGACACTTACCAGTCAATATAGATTCTGTATTTTGTATAGAAAGAAGCAGAATACACATCTTTGTAATTTGTCTTCAGTTTTGCAAATTAATATTTGGGCAATCAAATTTTAAGTTACTCTTATCTTATAATAGGGTAAAAACATATGACTGTGGAGAAAGAATTGCTGGCTGGTTCTCTCTGTTTCTTTCTCGTCCATGTCGCTTGATAAGACAAAGTTCAGAGATGTCACATCAGAAAAATACAAAAGGTATGTTGTCATTCTTAACAATATTTGTGATTCCTCACTAAACATCAGACTCATAGATGTCATACTGTATATATAATTACCCCGCTAAAGGGTGAAAAAGTCATCCACTTTGAGGTTTCACATTTATACCCAAACTGTCTTTACCTTCTACTTCTTATCTTTGGTGAAAATGCAAAGCTACATCAGCCTGGGGATTTTATTTTTTTATCATCATGACCATTTTGAAAAATGAGTTTGAAAAATCTATAAACGAAGAATTTATTCTTAGACTAAATGTCATTATAAAAAGGATCAAATTGATAGAGCATCAAAAATCCATAGATATTGCTGTTGCAAATTGTTTCATAGATTTAGTAAAATCTCAGCTCTACCTTAAGTTCCAAATGCACGGCATCATTATCATTTACAGGTTTGAGATGATTCTTGGAATCTTTCCTTAGTGTCTGGAGCCAAATGAATAATTTTTTTAATGAGAATGAGTAAGAGGTCAAAGGAAAGATGAAGTGAAATTGCTTTTATAATCTTCCTGATTTTTAACAATCATTCTGGAATGCTGGATTGATTTTTTTAGGTCTGGCATCTGCTACAAACATTTCACTCTCTCTTGTGAATGAAGCACAATACCTCCTGATAAATGTAGCGAGCATTCTGCAGCTGAAAGAACATATTTCTGCAAGGTAAGAGCCTCCTATCTCCAAATGTCTCTCAGCAGTCTTGGATCCCAGAATTTTCTCATAAGATTCCATTGTAACTCTTTTATCTGGAAATTCAGAGATAGTTATTTTAAATGTTCAACAAATTTATAGGTACTAAACTGCTCACAGGTACTATGAGCATATATGTACTAAATTGCTCATTCTTGCGTGACTTCTGAAAATTTGGATTAAACACTTGAACATAATCTGCTAGTCATCTTTAGGAAAACTTAAACAACATTCTTGTCAAATGATTAGGTGGCAGGAGATTATTAGGAACCAGCCAACCTCTATTTGTGGGAAGAACATGGATAATTAGATTTTCTCAACATAAATAATCTGGCAGGTGAAAATACAAAATATTGCTTCCTGCTGAGCTATTCTTTCCTATGGGAAGGATTAAGATTTACATTCACGACATTCACAACAGAAATATTTTAAAACTACCTCAGGATTCATTTCATTTCTTTATTGAAATTGGCTTTACTTGTGCAAAAGTGAGAGAAAGAAGCAGCAAATGAAACACTGACGCAGCCCACAGTTCAAAGATAAGGAACCCATTGCCCACCAGATTTTCATATACTGGCAATATAAAGTTGTTTCTTGAATATAACTAGGACAGGCTCAAATTGCACAGAAAATCTGCTCTCAAGGCCTCAATCATAGCTGTGCCGCAGCCCTGGCACTCATATCTGATCCCCTTTTCTGTTTTGCCCAACTTCCCTGCCTCTGCTTGGAGTCATCTTCTCTTAGTCAGATGCAATGCCAGATGATCCACTGATTTTACACCTCTTCCAGTACAACTAGGCTTATAATCTTCTTTTCCTCAAAGGAAACTCCAGATGTGACTGAAGTAGCCATGCTGCCTGAGAAGCTTCTGGCTTCCCATTCTGCAGCAGAAGTTGGAAAACTTGTACCTGTTTCACCATGCAGTGCTTTCTCAGGGTGCTGGGGAAATGAATTCAGCGCAGATATACAGCATCCTCATTCTGTGCTGATACTAAATCGTGTTGTACCAACTTTCCAAATTCTGAATTCTGCAATGTACTTTCAAGAATATGCATAGATGGGTCTTTTTAAAATGTTTTTCTTTTTTTTTTTTTAGAAAGCATTATTTAGCTGCTTGGCATGTGGGTTTGTTTTTGTTTAATGGAAAACTGCTAAGATTTATGAAACAATTTCGATCTTCAGTTGAGTTTTAACAATTTCTCTGTGAGTTAAAATTAATCTTCCAGTTTGCACTTGGCTCTTGAGAGGTAATCTGAAACAGAAACAACAATTTAATTAAAAATGACCATGCAACATACTGTTGGAGAGCTACATGTACATAGAGACATCCATCACTGGTGTTGCTGTTACAGGTCTCCATGAAAATGCACGTGGTCAGGCCTTATACTCAGATGTTCTTGTTAGAGATACTCCCCTGAAGGTGCAAATATTAATTTTCAAGTCTGCCTGTTAAATATATGTAATGCATTTCTGCATTGCAGGACCCACTACTGTGAAAAGTCCAAAGTACCCAGGCTGACTTTGACAAATCCCAGTGATTTTCACAGCAGACTCTTGTTGAGATTTGCAGGATGAAGGTGCCTCTCACTCCATCCACACAATGCAGGTTTTGTTTTAAGAAAGGAGGAATAATGGGAATTTACTCAGATACACTCTGCAAAGCAATTAGAAGCAGTTCTGAGTACACAGGAGAGGTGAGGTATTTTGGAGGTGAGCCTGAGCAGGTTGAAGGTAATGGGACTGGGAGTAGGGACACTGCAGTCTTTGAGGACCAGCACCAAGGGATAAAATAGTAGAAAATCATAGAAACCCAAAGCAGCTTTCTGCAGCTTGCTCAAGATGATGCAAGCACTTTGTTACTGGGGCTTTTGGCGCCTGCTCTGGTTCTGGCTGGGGTTGCAGGCACTTTTATGCAAAATGCATTCAAAACTAGAGGCTACACAGCACCCAAACTCCAAGAACCCATAGCAAAGTGAGGAAACACAACAGCATAACTGAACTTGTTCATGAGATCTATTTTTCTTCTTGTCTGTGTGTCAGCATAGTCTACACCTTCTGTTGGCTCTGATCTCTCTCAGTCGTGACAAATTGCGTCTCAGCCATTGTATTGCTTGTGGGATCTCAAGCAAAAATGTGCAACCCTTCAGTTTCCCATCTCACTTTCTACCCTCAGGCTGCTGGAGCCCTTGTGAGCAGCAAAGCCTTGATGAAGCTGGGCTTGTGCGGTTTGACTGAAAGTCTGCACAGGCAGTTTATCTTTTGCACATTTGCCTGCTGAAGATCATCCAGACTATTCTAAATAACATCAAGCTCTTTTCTTCACCTAACAGGCCTCCTCTGCCAAGACTGCTTGATGTGAACAGTTTTCCATGTACCTCGATTTTATATGTTTTTCCTCATTTTAGTTAAAGCACATTTTAAACTGTGTCCTTACTTTTTTAAAGGTGTTTTTTGGGGGTTTGGTTTTGCACTTTTTTTTTCCTTAGGTCAGAAAATTCTCTCTTCAGTACTTACCCAGGTTTCTGACTCTGCTGTAGGGTGTCATATCCCAAAGTTGTCAGACCATGGCTGATGGAGTATCAGAAATTATTCATGCTCATAAAAGTCAATGCAGAAAGAAATGTTCTTCTCTATTAACAATGCTGCTGAAAGAATTCTCACAAATTTTAAGGATGCCTGTTTTTCTGGCACTGATCTGGTTCTCCTTTGGAAGAAGAGTGAAGAATGACACCTCAAAGGTGCAGCCAGATTTCAGATATTTGTATGCAGTCTGCTGCTCTATTTGTCTCATATATGTTCTCCACGCTGACACAAATCTACACTCTGGCAGTTTAAATGCTTGTAAAGAGGCGGAGATATCGCTACACAGAGGTTAATTTTTTTCAAAACACCTGTCATTTGGTGGAATCTGATGCATCCCAAAGGCAAATAATAATAATATAAGGAATAGATTCTCTCATAAATGCCTTTACTGGTCTTTTTCATCTTCAGCATCTTCTGGTTTTGTCTCTTTTACCATTGCAGCATGTGAAGAATGAGTTTCTATTTGTTTTCTTTCTAGAAATATTAAACGAGTCAAATGACTGCTAATTCAAAGGATCTTTCCATTTGTTACCATTAGTCTTACATACGATGACTAATAAGGAAATAAATAACAATACACATTGTTCACAATTGCCTATGTGTTTTCATATCTACAGTTCCAGGTTACACCTCTGAGGAAGCCACCTAGAGGATTCCATATCATAGTTGAAGGATTACAGGTTATAGTTAAATACCTTGTGTCGTTTTCGTACCCTTTGTAATAAAGCTTGGTCCAGGTTATTCTGGAAAAATATTGAACCATATTAGCCGCTAGATTCTTCCAACACAAGCATCTGGTGCAGAACTAGTTAACAAACCTTATTTTTTGGTTTTCCCTGTCATCTCTATGAGACAGATTAGAAGAGCCATTGGAAATGGAGGAATTAATCCGGCGTTTCCGTGCCAACATTGTCATCAGTGCACCAGAGCCCTTTGAAGAAGAAGAGTGGGCTGATATTTCAATAGGTGCTCTGCGATTCCAGGTACAAACACATCTCTCTTGTCTATCACAAAGTATTTTGACCAGTGGAGACAGAGCAATTTTTGCAGGGTTTTGACCTCAACATGAGCGGCGCAATTTGTGCAGATGAAATTTATGGAGTATGTAAAAAAAAGCCGTGCTGTGACCCATAGCAAACATGCTTCAATATAACTGAGAGGTTCTGACATATATCTCCATACCTTTTTTTTTTTAATTTCATAATTCATAAAATTTCCCACCTCTATCCAGCTGAGCAGAACAATAGTCACTGTTCTGAGGCAGAGTTACAGCAAGTATTTAGCCAGTATTTGCACAAGAGAATACTGGTTGCTGTTAAGCATAATAATCCAGATGTAACCTTGGATTGCTGCACATCAAGCAATGGATTGCTGAAAGACCAGATGTGAATACAAGTGAACAATCTATTGCCCTCTGTTGTACACATTTTGTCTTAATCTCCAGTCAAGGCACATTTCAAATTGTAGCCTGGCAGAGTTTTTTCATATGTTGTGCTTTGTATCATATCTAACAACACAACATGCTTTGTACTGCGAGGAATATGCTGAAGAGTCAAACTTTGTTGGCAAATACATTCTCTTGAGAAAATATTCAACAAAGGATGCATGAAGAAGCTACACATGAAACCTATCATTTCCTTAGGGGTGATAATGAAGGTATGAATAACAGAAGTGCTAAGGTCAAATCTAGAAGCTGTGATGGACATCAGTCCTATTTCTTTCTGGTCAGCATGCTGTAAGAAATGGACAATTAATTTTTTCTCTAAGGGTGGAAAATATGACTTATCTGCTCTTTTTATGGCTACTTTTATCAGTAAGCTGTAATAAGACTTCAAGAAAGTTGAGGAAAGATTCCTTTAAGTAGGAGATGAAGAATACAGAGTACAAAATCCTTAGTGTATAGCCTGTTGGAGGCTGGAGCTACACTCGGGAACTCGTCTCAGGATCCTGCTGTGTTAGATACTGTAAAACTACAAAGATAAAAATGTATTCCTCTTTCTGGCACTGAAATGTTTCAGGAATACAAGCCAAAACCAGAAAGGCTTATGCAAGTTGTATTGTCTTTTCCAGTTTCTACCAGGACCTTATTCAGATACTGATGTAGTAATGGTGGAGATTATGTTAATAGTTGAAGAAGCTGTTGAACAAAGCAAAACAGGGAAAAATATTTCCTTCTCTGTCTTGTTTCTTGTTCTTTAAATAAAATATTAAAGCTGTGGAAAATCATCTTCTGAAAAAGCTGCCAAATGCATGGTTTCGATGATTACACTGAAGAGCTGTAGATGCAGTTCTAGATGTATCTCCAAAAAAAACTGAAATGGCAATTCAGATCAGCATTTAAAAATGTTGGCAGTGTAAAGTTTAATTATTTGCCCTATTTGAAATTTATATCATATTTTACAAAAGTAGAATGTGTATATTGGGATACTCTAAGAACAGTTAGTTTCTACAACGTACAGCTTTGCTAAAGTTAGGGATGCAATCTTAAGCAAAACTGCAATATGTCAGCCTTCTTCATTTGAATGCTTTAAGAAGGAATCTGTTCAGGGTTTTTTTTTCCCTAAAAGCACACCCTATTTCAAACAAGAATTAACTTTAAGATCCATGCTCTGGTGTTAGAATAGAGGATCTCATTATTCCGTCTGATTATGTAAACTTGTGAAAATTCACATTTTGCATTCTGATTATCTACAAGTGTCATGCATATATGAAAGACATTGTGCATTTCAGCTGCACAGAAACAATGTAAAGCAAACCCAAGAAAATTCTCCTTGGGTTAAATCCTGAGGCACTGCCTTGATTTTGTATTCAGTTCTCCTTTGGGCAAGTGGCCCTGGCAGCCTGTAGATGAAGTGAAGACATCGGGAAATGCAATTATGTAAATGTTTGGTATTTCTCAGATTCTGTCTGTGGGAAAGTTTTCCTTAAAAGAATAGAAAATAAAAGAAAAAAGCGAACTAAAAATTCAGTGAGACCTTCAGAAGTAGACCCTTTGAAAACGTACCCACTACATTAGGTGAACAGGCCTGACCTCTTACGTAAAAAAAGCATAAAAGAACACAGGAAAGGTATGTGAGAGGTAAGTGTTTAAGGTATTATGATGGTCAGAAGCTTGTACTGTTCTGTGTTGTACTGCTTTGATATACAGCTCTGAACCTTCTTTAATTAGGTTGTGGGTCCATGTAGCAGATGTCAAATAATCTGTATCGATCAACAGTCTGCGGAACGAAACAAAGAATTTATGCAGTCTCTGTCTCTGGCCAGAGGTAGAAAGGTCAGTACAGTAATCTAAAATAGCTGCATAGAAAGATGTGGTGACTTTATTGCATGTAAAGTGAAATATCTGCTGAGAGAATATTCATGACTAAGTTGTTATGCTAATCCATTTGTCTTTCAGTAAAAAGAAGATGCGCTTACAACCCAGATGTGACATTGTTTATTTCCATTAAATGATCAACGTGTTTTTATTCAGAAATTGACTATTAATATACATTGGGGTTTTTTGTGTGCTTGCTGTTATTCAGTACGTACTACTTTACAATGATGTTTTTATTTTGGTCTTGAAAAACAAGAGCTGATGTACTGATGTCATTCAAGAAGACAAATCTGCAGAAAAACAGTATTTGATATGATGCAGTTAGCTCATATGACTAAACTCTATTCTTACTGTGAGAAACTACTTAACAGGAAAAAAAGAGCAGATGCAAATATAGTCAAAGCTGAGAGTAATTGATTGACTGGAGAATAAGTGTGAAAAGCAGGTGCTCATTGGAGTCCTTATGCTTCCTGAAGCTGCATTGTTTCTTGGAATTGAGAGTGCTCAGACTGTGGCTAGACACTTTGGCATCCCAAAAACTTCACAAATCTCCTCTTAAGTATTTATTTATCTGAAAAATCCTTACTTTAAATTCATTGCTTCCTGTTCATTAAGCTTCTGTTGTAAAAGTTCCTTAGCCAGTCAGGGCTCAGAAGCCTTGCCAATACCAGTCAAACACCAGAGATGATTGGGCACAGCACAGGGGACAGAGCAATGACAAATAGGCTGAAAATCATTCACCTAAACAATGCACAAACAAGTTACAAATAAGGCATTCTTTGTTTGGAAAAAAAAAATACATTGATTCGTCTCAGTGACTCATGAGGCAAACAAAGGCCTACATTTTCAATGGATGCTATCCCTGGTGAAAAGCTCTGCCGACTCTTGGAGCCAGCCACCTGGTGCAGAATGAGATGGAGAGAGGCGGGAAGGCGGGGGCCAGCTGTCTGGCCACAGCTTCCCAGTGACCTAAGATGACTTCGGGTTGCACGGCACGCTTTGTCGTCCAAATCCTGCCTTTGTGAGATGAGCTTCTGCCCATGGTGTATAGCCTGAAGACAAGAATTCTCTCCAGGCAATGTTGACCCACAGCTGGAACACCTGGGACACTTTAAAGAACATTCTGGCACTTGGGCAGGGATGTTGCCCAGCTGCCACATATGCAGAGGTGTTGTATGCCAAGGACTTTCTCTAGCCCCATAGGTGTTACTGGATTATGATTTTAATTGTCTGTAGAAGGAAAGTACTCCGTATCCAGGAACCGTCCCAAATGGCAACAAAACCTTACCCAGGACATAGATTCTCAGAAGAGGCAAAATACCTTTGGCATGTTTCCCACAGCGAAGATGAGCTCCTCCTTCATTCTGATTAACTCAGCAATGGAAAGTTTTTCTGGATACAAGCACTCCTAGAACCAAGTAACTCATTCAAACAGAACGAAGGCAATGAGAGCAATCCAGCCTCTCGGGAACAACCTGGCACCAGATAAGAGGCACATAGCAAGGCAAGGCACTGCTCGGCAAAGCACAGCACTGCTATTCACAGCGGGGGAATGCTTTGCTTCCCTCAGCTGCACAGCCATAGTCATGCTGCAAAGAACCAGGCCTTCAGCTTTTTCTATTTTTCCCAGTCTTCAGCATTGCTGGCAGATGGGATCTTGTGAGCATGCCCTGCTCTACATAAAGCCAAGTCCTCTGGGTTAGCTTGGTAGCCAAAAGAGATAGTTTGAACTGGTAGCTTTGCTTGAACTGGTCTAAGAAGACCTCAGAGCCCATCCCTCCTGCAAATCGTCTGTGGGGTGATGGTCGCCAACTGGCTATTGTTGAGAATGAGGACTATGGCAGCTTCAGTGTGTTAAGCAGACCTGGCAGGGAGCACTGTTCCAGGCCTTTCACAGTTCACAGTGTAGTGAGAGAAAGAACATCGAGTTCATGTGACTGTGTCAAATTGCGGAGTTAATCCTTCGGTGACTCATGTCTCTAGCTTGTGCTTTTCTGTTAAGCAGTCATCTAATAGTCTTCGTTTTCTTTTTTCATCAGATACAGATTCAGTGAAGGAATTTAGCACTGTTTGCTCCCAGCTGTCAATAATGCAATTCAAACTACAAAAAACAAGTGCCACAAAGTAAGATTCAAACTTAATTTTGCAGTACAAGCGGTACAGATATTTTTGAAAGGTTGTTGTAGTAGCTTGATTTCCGAAACATTAAAGATACTGCACATACGAATGGATTTCAAGCCCTGAAAGCTTAACAAGAGAGGCAGATGTCAATATTTACCATTTTGCTTTGTTTTTCGAAGAACACCAACCTGGAAAAAGATATCAAAATTTATCAAACTGGAGCCCAAATAACAACACCGCTGATGAACTTCAATAATAACATAAGGCTTGTAAAAGGTGGTTCAGTATTTATTTGTAAAACCATATTTTTCTGCATACTTCTGAGACTCTGAGAACCTGATGCTCCAAGTTGAAAAATTGAGGATTGTGTAGATGGATTGCAGCTGAAATTCAGAACCAGCTACTGTAATTAGCCACACAAGATATTTGCATGTTTCCTATTAAATGTAAAGCAGGGTGCTGAAGCCCAGCCAGCTGCTTTTTACGAAACCTTTCATCACATTGTTTGAAATAAAACACAAACACCTCTACAAAGGGAACTTGAGCTCTGCTGCCACCAGTTCTGAAGAAATGTTCATTAAGGATTCCTTCTGTAAATTTTGACTGAAAAGGCAAAAGGGGCTCTCCTTCTGTGACAGAGCTCTCTCTGTTATTGCAGGAAACTGCAAAACACTAGGTAACTATATTAACCAAATAGCATAAAAATAGCCATATGCTATTTCACATGCTTCACCACCTGATGCCAGGCACACATAGACAAAAAGGAGAGAACACTGAATTCTTGGCTATCATCTTCTGTGTTTTGCAGATGCAGTTTTAAGCTAACAGTAGCGGAAGCCCTGTGGGTAGATTTGTAACAGTGCTATAAGCTGGGACTTGCTGTCATGCTAGCAAAGGGAACTGCATCAGCAATTTGCCCCAGCATAAATGTCTGGATAGCGGTACATCAAGAGAAATCCATTATGTTTGTACATGCCCTCATATGCTAAAAGGCTTGTGTTTTTTTCCTGCAGGCTGTTGATCCTCCTTGATGTATCTAATTGTGCCTTGGGAGAGCTTTTTTTCCTGTAGGATGAGATGCTGTGCCTTCGGACTGCTTATTGAAATGTTAGCAAGGATGGCAAATTACTTCTCTTATCTGATGCATCATTATCATAATTTTCATCGTAATGCTGGGCTTTATACTATGCAATGCTTTTCATCCAAAGAGCTGGAACATTTGCAAACACTGATTGATATAATTAATAGACCTCTGAAATACTATGGTTCTCTTTTCTCATTGGTGGCTGAACTAGAAAATGCGTTTATTTAAGGTAGAGCAAAAGAAAATCAGTTCTTAGAAAAACTCTTCTGCCCAGATATTTTCAACAGAACAAAATGGGGACTTTTGACACCAAGTTAAAACTTTCCTTCTTTTCTAATATAAAAAACCAGCATGCTGAAAGTGAGTACTTCCACTTTCCTTTCCTACTTTTACTAAGAAGTTTTGGTGAATACAGAGCTAAGAAAACATCTATATGTTAAAAACAAGACAACCTCCCCCCCAAAAAAAGACCTAAACTTAAATAATTGCATCTCCCAAAGCTTTGCATGGGATGGAGATTATGTTATTGTATTAATAAAATCATAGAATCATAGAATCACCTAGGTTGGAAAAGACATTTAAGATTGTCAAGTCCAGCCATTGCACCAGGACTGCCAAGACCACCACTAAACCATGTCACTGAGGGCCTCATCTACATAGTTTGTGAACACTTCAAGGGACGGTGATTCCACCACTTCCCTGGGAAGCCTGTTCCAATGCCTGATCACCCTTCCGGTTAAGAAATTTAATAATATCCAGTCTAAACCTCCTCTGGCACAGCTTGAGGAAATTTTCTCTTGTCTTAAAAGAGCAGAAATGAACAAGTAAATTCATCTGTTGGGAGAAGGCAGCCAAGAGCTACATATAGGGGCAAAATCCAGAACTTATCCACCCAGAGCTTTATTTTAACATGCAGTATCAGTTATGGGCTTGTTACACATTCTAACAGGGCATTTTCCCTACCAAGTGCTAGCCTGAATTAACTCATTGTTTAGGAGCTGTAGCTTGAAGGCACTTCATCTCAGTCTTTCTCAGAAGTAGCACCTCAGGTTTCTATCTTACAGAGGAAGATACTACACCCAGGATATTTCTGCCAGTGAATATCTAAGCAGTGCATATTATTGTTGATCCAGTATAAGTACTTGAAACAACATGCAAGAATGACAGCATTTTGTAGCTTCTCTTTTAAGTGAGTGTGATGACTATCATGTGATTCACTGTTGGCAAGAATAAGAACATTTTATCTATTTCTTCCAGCAGTGAAGTGTTGTGCTTTTTCCTAATCATAAGCTTTACTTCTTTTGCCTGTGCGAAGTTTAAGAGTGATGGAAGAGCCCCTACTGCCATCTGACCAAGCTGATAAAGCCATTGAGCTCTCAGCCCAGCAATCCCTGCCCAGTTCTTGGTGTGTCCTGGGGAGGTTATATGCAGAATAAAATGCCCTTGAAGTCAGGAAAAGGTAGCAACAACAGAGAGAGATTATATGGTTCACTGTAATAACTCTGCAGGCTGTAATCTCTGCCTCTGAAAGCTTCATTTTTCATCAGTGAAATGTGAGAAGGGCAAATTTCTATCTTTTTCTTGAAACAGAGCTGAAATGGCAGGATGCACATCTTTTGTGGTTGCTATTATCAGTACTTGCTGAGTCAATATTTGCAATTATTGAAAAAAACAAGTAAATTCACTTAAAAGATATTAAATCCAATTCTGTTAATCACAAGCTAAATTTTGGTCTTAAGAACATTCAGAAAAGAAAAGGGTCAGCAGTTCCAAGCAGGTGTTAGTACTAAAATATGTATACCATCAATATACCATCACCTTGAAAACACCTTAGGCATCACCCAGTCTCAGCACTGAAAAAAGTACTATGAGACTTTAGATGCCAGATCAGAGTAAGGAAATACTAAGGACCACTATTAAACAGTATATGAGAACTCCTGAAGATAAAATGTGTTTACACGTCTTTTCTTAAATAATTCTAAATAGTTTGATTTACGAAAAAAAATAAAAAAAAAAATTGCTAAATGATTCACATCAATAGAAAAATTGGTAAATCAAATTCTCTACAGTGAACAAACTGCCCAGATGTATTTTAGTCTCATTTTAAGATAAATTGAGATGTCAATAGAGTAAATATAAATAAAAACTTCTCTTGTGTCAAATAAGTTCATTTACACAGATGAGTTATAAATATCCTCCCTGTGTAAAATGTGGTGCAGTATGGACTAATATTAATTTTACAATATTTGTTTTATGCTTGTCTGATTTTATAAACCAACAAATTTATGACAACTGTTCTTTTTGCACTAGGGGATAGGAAGTAAATCCAAGTTACTAATCACGAGGCTGAAAAACACATCATTTATACCAATAGAGAAAACACAGCTTGACAAAAAACAAGAGAAAAGCAAGAATGGAAATATAATACTGCATTGTTTAATAATTTAAATGAAACAGTTACTAACTTACCATTTTAGCATCACAGAATCATAGGATCCTGGAATGGTTTGGATTGGAAGGGACATTAAAGATCATCCAGCTCCAATGCCCTCGCCATGGGCAGGAACACTTTCCAATAGAGCAGGTTTCTCCAAGCCCCATCCAGTCTGGCCTTGAACACTTCCAGAGACGGGGCATCATAGTTGATCCAACACAGTCACTATGCTAAAGGATTGGGATCTTACTGTCCTGCAGTCATTAAATACTCAGCATTAAACACTACAATGCTGATCATAAGGATCTACCCCTGTGTCCACCACTGTTGACACCATTATGGTGACAGTTATCAAAAAAGTGTCATTAATAGGATAAGCCTGATCAGGAGCAACTCACAGCACATTTATGTGAAATGCTGGGGAGATGAAGTAATAGCAGAAGCAGCCAAAAAAACCTCTGCTTGTTTTTCTTTTTAATGGACAAGGGGAAGAAAGGGTTTTTTTAATGTATTTCATTTATTTATTTACTTTACACTTTAGACTGGCTGGTACATTTTGGCTGTAGCCTACCAAAACAAAATACTTTTTATTGAAACCTGTAAAAAAAGACAAGAAAGTCAGTATGGGGTTTCCAAGGTCGTCAGTTTGGAGAACAAAGACATTCTGAAATCTACATATCAATTACCAATTTGACATGGTCTTCAGCATTCCTTTATTTCTTACTTTACATATTTCTTTAACTATTATCTAATAATTTGGAAAATATTATCATGAGATCATGAATCTATTTCTTGTGCACTTCCAAACTCTTCACTGTTGGAAAACAAAACCACAAAACAACACCACTCTCTTACTGCGACCTTTCCAGGTCACACCCAGCTGTTCACAGCTACAACTGTAATATTCAACATGCTTAAGATCAAGACCACACATAAAAGTGCAAACACACTGATCAGGTTCTGTGGTCACTGGGTGAAGTGGTTATTTTGTTCCTTTTTTCCTTAATATTCAGTATCATGAGGACACATATCTAAGTATTTTTAATATTTACATGGGATGGCTTCATAGGTAATGACAGATAACAAGTGATAGACCTAATAAAACAAACTTTCTGAATATTTTCTGTAAAATATACTGAAATGTTCATAAAAACGAGTGAAGGGAAATTTGCAAAGTTTAAACAGAACAAAGTTCTGTTAACAAAGCAAATAATTCATGGTAAAAGGTGCAAGACTTTTCTTACTGTTTGAACATACATGCATTCTCATGTTGCCTAGACTTTATTGGTGGTAATGCATTAACTGTATTTGTCAAGAAGCCAGAACAGTCATTAAATTACAAGACTGTGAGGGAGTGCAAATTACATACATGATACTATGGAACTCATGATGAAATACTACCTTATTTATCTACTCACTTCTTGAATAACATGGGATTAACTTTTGTTTACTAGTCTATTATAGTTAATCAGTTAAAAATGTTCTTAATTACATGGAGATAGTTCGTATCTCCTCATTCTTAAAGCAGTATTTTTTTCCTAAATGTATCTGGGTTGTGGGACTTTCTATAGGCCTGATTACTTTAGCATGAGTTGCATCTTAATAAATACTTTGCTTTTTTCAGACAAACTTTGGCATATACCTGATGAACCAGCCCTTGCATTCATCCCTTCCAGATATGTTATCTGTTGGGTCTCAAGTACTTCCAGTGCTGAAGGAGAATATGGAAATTCAGCCCCCGACACCCAGTGAAGAAAAATGTTCGGGATAGATTCCCTGCTGGAGATGAGATTTCCATGCAAGTCCAGGGAAAAGTCAGTAGTCGGTTACTAAAAAGAAAAAAAGCTTCTGCTTGCTTGGTTCTGATTTAAGTCTTTTAATATTCTGTTTGCTGTAAACGTTATCAGATGGCAGAAACCTCAATAATTGCAGCTCACCTACATGTTTATGCTTGTGATTAAGTTACAGCAGCCGTAAGTCTATTTTGCTCAATTGCTTCAGGATGCAACAAGTTTGATCAAGTTTTACTGGTGGATGACTCCCAAAGCAAGCACAACATCATTGTCAGAAACCCACATCTCTGTGAAGGAAAGTAAACACAGCAATGCTCTAGTTCCTTAAGTTGCTTAGTTAAAACCACAGTTAGGAAAGAGGATGAAGGAAATATTATAGAAACAGTGTGGGTGGGATGGGAACAGTGGGAGAGCACCATGAAAGTAACTGGCTTACCAATTCAGTCCATTCAGCTTACCAAAAATGAAACTGAAGGTGATGTGTAGACAAGGCTGAAAGCACCAGAGAAGAGGGAAATTTTATTGGGAAAACCATGCCTACCTCTTCACAAGTGGAATGTGAGGATGCCAGAAAGGCACAAAGATCAAGGAAGATTTGGTATGCCATTTGCAGAACACAAGTTTCACTCTGTGAAACTATTTCATTCATTCATTATCAACTTTTCTCTCATTCTCATTTCCTACTTTTCTATATGATTTCTTTCATGTGATTTCGCCCACTGTTTCCTTACATATTTGTGGATGTTGACACATTTTTTTCTAATTAGAGCTCTTTCAACTAATGCAATCATCTAATATTTTCTATCTAAACTTTGTTTATCCTCAGTGGTGCCTAATGGCCACTTCAGGGAGCTCTTGAAAGTTTGAATAGATAGAAGGAAAGTTCCTTCTCCATCCTGAATGGCTCAAAGTACTTTTTTTTATTCTTTGTGCGTTTGATAACTTCCTTCTTAGGAGGATTTTCAGTTCTTCATTCTTCTAAATGTGACTCGTGCTTTTTTTGATTTCTGAGAACAGATAACTAAAAGTAGGACTTTGTCTGAAATATGAATTAATGTGAGAACTAAAAAAATAAAGCAAGGCACACAGTAAAAAAAAACACATGGAAAGTCAATGTAATGCAAGACTGAACACATTGAGGCCAGGTGTTTCATGACCCCCCACGTGTCCGCCCAGCCACGGGGAGATTTCATGCTTTCAGGAAGTCCTTCTGGAAAAGGAAATTCTCCTAGATTAGGTGCTCTATTGCCATTTGGAAAGTGAAATTTTGACCCTGTTAAAAGCACTGTCAAAACTCTCATCCACTGTGATTTAGGTCTTCCTTGGGGCAATTTTGGCTCAAACTGTGTGAAAGTGCTTCTGGCTGAAGCAATCCCTGAGTTGTTTGAGTATATCGCTGGAGGGGAGCAGGCAGCTTTATGAAAGAATTGGTCAAAGAGTTATTCTGAAAGGGAAACAACTACCACAGAGTGGGGTACAATGGGAAAAGGGAAGCGTGTAGCCCAGTGTGTGAGTCAGAATTCAAAGATAGTCTTTTTTCTTTCTCTCTCTTTCCCCCTCCACCCCCCCCACCCCCCCCCCCCAGTTTCTTCTTGCTTTCTTTCTTTCTTTTGAAGAACTGGTTTTACTCACTTCAGCTGGAACAGACTCTTATTAGTCTCCCAGCAGAGCTTTGTAATGGAAATGAGAAGAGACATTATCTGTTTCTTACAACCTGCCATAATACATGGAAAGAAAGAGGTGTTTCATATGTATGTAAACTAAGGATCAGTTTTGAGAGTTGTACCTTCCACTTCAGAGCCCAAGCACTGCTCCTTGATGTCTGCTTTGAAAAGCAGAAGTTTTATCTGTCTAATAGTCAATTATCTAACGTTGTAATCAGCAGGCTTTCTGGAACCTTCAAAAACAGTTTCCTTATATCTAAATCTCTTAACTGTTTTACTTTGCCTTTCTGTTATGCAGAGCATTGTTTTATTGGATAGAAAGCCAGCACAGCTCTGGCAAATCTAATACAAAAAGACCTGCTGTATGCTGACCTTCAGGTGATCTCTGGTGCTTTGCTCTGTCCTCTTCACCTCACCAGTATGTCATTTGTTTAAAATGGCACAGAAGTTAGAAAAGGAAAAAAAAAAAGCAAAGCTCAACAAGCTCTCTTTCACTTGTTATTGGATTTACTACAAAATAAGTCACTTTGGTACACAGTGGCTTGGCAAATACTGTTTGTGAATAGCCTTAATGCAATGTATGATAACGGAGGATGAGAGGATTTGAACTTTAAAAATGTCATGCTTGGCCATTTTGACCTATTATTTACAGGCAATTACACTTTCGCTCTGCTATGGGTTAGTAATATTAGATCAAGAATAATTTTGTCATTTTACAGGGGGAAAAAAAGATTTTCTTGATGTATGAACATGTTCATTAGTATATTCTGCGCATTTCCCAGAAGGCTCTTCCTTGTGCTACAGTGATAGGAAGTGTCACAACACTTCAGATTGATGGAATAGACATAAGGAATCTTTCACCTCAACAAAGGATATTTCCCTTCTAGTAAGTAGAGTGTTTCTGCCACCATTGATATGTCTTCCCATCAGTAATGACAAATTCTTCTCAGTGTCAATACTCTATGGAGAATCTTGAAGTAGGAAGTCACTTTTAAATGACATGCACTGTAAATGTGTAGAAAGAGCTTCTCTCTCATAATGTGAGAAAGATTGAAAAAAAAAGACAAAACTTAGCATAATGTAAACCAAGGTATTGCAGGAACAAAAATGGCATAAACACTTCAAAATGCTGTATATATTACAGTTCAAGATTATAATGTTCCATAAGGGGTGAGTTCTCAATCTTCAGAGTATGTAGAAAAAGGACCATTACATATGAATATGGGGTCCTTCATCTAAGTTCTCCCATTACTGCAAAATTAATTCTTTGGACTAATTGCAGATACATGCCTACCCTATATTGATAAGAAATGTACTTAATGCAGTATTTCCAGAGTGCTGTAAGAGGAAAGTCCTCTGCATATTTGAGAACTAAGTCCATATTTGCTTACAATGAATTATTCAGACACATTCCATTTTCCATGAGACTTAACTCCTTCTCCAATCCGAAGGCAAGAATGGTGATTATGACAAGCTCTGATAATAGCCAGGAGGCTGAAATCACAAACCAGAAATCAGCATTTTTAGGAGAAGCCTCTGGACTGTGTTCTCTAATATGACTAAGATATTTCAGATACAGTTCATGATTTATATGCTTTCAATTACAACCATCAAAATATAGTCAAAATTTGAGGTCATCCTGTCAAAATTATACACTAGTCAAAAAGGAGAACTGCATAAAAAACATGATTATTGTTCAGAAATTGTAGAGGTTAAGCTGTGCATTTCTTCTTCAATCTGGTTTTTAACTTTCTTGTAAATGAAATCAATAAAATATATATTGTGCTTGACATGTCTACTGTTGGTGGTTGCATTCTTGACCTCTGAACTCATCAGATGCTAAGTTCTGCTTGGAGGCATTACCAGGTTCATGGGGTGAGTCTGTGGCTCAGGACTGAAAGGATGTTTCATCTCTGCTGGGATTCACACATGAGGTGATCTCCATGTATTGCGCTGGTGGCCTCTGTGTGTCTGGTCAGCATGCCAATCAGCTGCGCACTCAGTTCAGGGCCTGCGCAATACACACTAATAATGGCCGGTTTCTTTAAAAAGTATCCAGAGGCAGTCCTGTTGAAGCCATCTCTATTATCCAAAGGTTGGAACTCTCCCAAAGAGTGATTGACAAAAGAAGATTAATTTCCCTCTCCTTTGCTGGAGGGATCCAACACCATCTTTCTCCACCACCTAACCCATCAGTCAGTACGTAACACTAGGGACTTAATAAGTGTGTGTGGAAATCACAGGGAAGGCTTGTCCCTCCCTTCTCATGAGTTTTACATGGAAATGATCTGTGATTCACTGGGCCAGAGAGAGAGGACATGGACACATTGAGGCAGGATCCACACGTGACTCTGAGCTACTCATTCATGCTGACTTGGATTCATTGAGGCTGGGAGGGGAAGAAGAGCATGAATCTTTAACCCAACAGGTAGGTCACTCCTCATGGAGGTGAAAGATGTGGGTGCACCCCTGTCTCTCTGAACATACAACTGTCATGAGGCAACTACTTGGACAAAACATAGATACAGCCCCCAGAGAAGGGAGGACAAGGTAGAGTGCTCCTCCTCTCTGCTGGGCATGTGAGATACTAGCTTACAGAGTCACAACTCCTTCCTCTGATCACCAGCATTTAAGTACAAGGTGGAGCTTCAGCAAAAATAAAGGACAATGCTCCAAGCCTGTTCTGGAAAAGGCCATTAAGTGAAACATGAGTTAGAGACTTCAAAAGCAGAAATGACAATGAACCAAGGCTTCTGCCCTCTTACTAGTTACATCAGCCACAAGGTCAGAGTGATAAGGAAAAAATGTGTGAGGGAAAGCAAAGTGGCATCTCCTACAGTCAAAGTTTAAAAGAAAATAGTGGTATGCATGCCTTTGCCACCCAGTTTGTGATTCTTTTAGGAAAGAAAGGATGCAGGTATCCTCAGGCCCAAAAATCTTATTCAGAGAACTCAGAGTATGTCATCAAGAGAGGTGCCTCTTAAGCAAGGTGCCATTTAAGGGGCCTCTCTTCCCTTCCTTTCATGTCAACTAGCTTACTTAGATGCTCACTCAGTATGAAGGCAGTTGTGGGTCCCTTCCAGTGGAAAAGAAAACAGGCATGTGCCCTACATAAGGAGCAAAGTGACCCACTTAGGACTGCAGACATGGATTGATGTTTGGGAGGTTCGAAATAGGGCATCCTTGAGCATCACTGCCATGTGCAGTGGTGCACCAGAAACCTCTGTGTAATAATCCCAGAAATATTTATCACAAAACAAGTTAGTCATTTTTCTGATGGTGCTGTGAAATCACCCTGGTGGGTGATGTTCAAGAATTGTGCTGTTGGGGAAGCAGATCGTGGCAAACGCATGATTGGAAAAGGGGACAAACAACAAAATGCGTGTTGCAGCATTTGCCACTAAAAATTGCTGAGGGGGTTCTCTAATACCCAACAAGTAAGATGAAATGTCAGAAATGAGGGAATTTGATTTAATATAGCAGTTCCATGTCAAATTTGAAATGACACTGATCTGAAATGAAGAGCCTCTTTGCCTTTTGTGGCTCATGCATAGCCTGTAATTAGGCGCTTATCTACGTTAACCCCAGTTTCTTCTGTGAACTGATCTATTCCTGACCTGCAACCAAAACTTGTCAACACACTGCAAGCAAGGACAGCATTATCAGCTTCTCCTAGGTAACCGGTATATCCCATATTTAAGCCCATCTTATGCATCTCATTGTATTTCAGAGGTAAGATTCTCATCTGGATTAAAGTACTCTGGTCAGGATCAGTTAATAAAGATATGATACCTCAGTCCAAAAGTGAAATCAGTGTTTGGTTTCTGAAAGAGCTGTGTTTGAAAAGCCAGCCATGAACCAATGTCCAGTCTGTTGTTTCCTGATACTTCTAATAGATGAATCAGGTAAACTTGTTGAAAAGTTTGTGAATTATTATTTGCCAAAGCAGAACAAAGCTAGAAGGCTACAGAAGGCCCTGCACTGCTGAACCCATTTATGTACTTCTACAAATGGACAACAGCCTCTGAGGTATTCATCATTCATGGATGTAATTCCCAGTGAGTCATGTATTAGATATTTGTAATTTTACTGGTTTAGCCAAATGCTTTCTACTGTTGCTTATGTTTGTACATTTGCATTTACTAGCATACTAAAAAAAGATTTTTCCAGCAAAAATTTCAATACTGAAATGAAATTGAATGTCTTATGTCAAATGTTTGTTCTGTTTCAAGAAGCAAGATGCAAGATTTCTGTGTTTGACTCGCTATCCAAAGTTTGATGCGCTGATTTAATACCCCTGAAAAGAGAAGGTTCTTGTCTGAGTTGCTTTATCTTTCAGTGAGTACTTATAAAAAGCTGTGTTCCTCTGTAACATCTAGTCAATTAGAAGAAAAGACCTAAGCTACTGGAGGTGGACACAGCTTGCAAACACTCGTTGTATAGGAAATTTTGCATTTACCCATATATATATATATATATATATATATACGTGGTTAAGCACAAGAAGTCTAAACAGTCAGTTACTTTATTTTAGTCCTGAAAATACTCAGAAAAAACCATGCACAGATTTTCTGAGGGAGCACACAATGTGGCCCCCTGTTTTATGTATCAGACTTACAAGCAGCACCCCTCACAACCAAACAGCTGCTGTCCCTGCAAACAGAACAGTTCTTCAGACATTTAAAAGTGCAGGATTAAGTTTTGTAATGCAGCTTTGTGCCCTCTCTCTTTCATCATGCACTAAGGAGCAGTTTACAACAGATTTGCCGGCTGAACTCTGAGCAACTCCAGGGGCTGAGGACCTGTGTTTCTCCCCAGGTATGATGTGACCTGCCTCCACTGTGTGCCCTACTCAAAATTGTCCCAGGGATCCTCTCTGAAAACTGCCTGTGCTGTAGCCACAGAGTTGTATATTGTGGCTGGAGCCTCTTAGAGCACTTAAAAGGCAATAAACATTGCTAATTTAACTTGCTAAGCTTGGAGGACATTTTGTGAACTAGCTGTGTGTGCCTTCATCTGAGAAAAGTACTTCAACGAGTTCTCATGCTATTTTATGTTGTCTTGTACTGGCATCGTGGAATCATTTGGTATTCATTCAATCTCACATACCTTTCCCACTGGTAGGGCATGGTAATTTGAGGCTATTTACGTGCAAAGTGAAGATTATGTCAAGGAAGAGAGAATCTGACTTTTCATTGAGTGGGTAACCTGAAACAATTGGTTAAATTAGTCAAGCAAGATTGAGAGCTGTGTGTATCAGAGGCATGCATGAAACATTAGGGGAAATACAAGTGGATTCCTAAAGACCTTTTTTCTAAGAGCAAAACCAGCACAAACATGCAATCATGTATTTAAGAAGCTAAGTAATCATGTATTTAAGAAGTTATATATGATCTAAGGGAGATTGGCAGGTATTGCAATTAGCACATTTATCTGCATTTACAAATGTTCTGCTGCAAATAAGAACATTTGGATTGGGAGAGTCATTCTATCCTGTTGTATTTCTTCTAATTTCGTCCATCAGCCCAAAAATACTGATGGGTAAAATGTAAAAAATAAAATAAAAGGAAATAAAATAGTTTCCGTTTTGTAGGAGTAATTTCACATTGAAAATGCCTAAGCAAGACACAGCTTTCCGAGTTGGAAGATTACAAGTTAGCCATATAGTGATATTACAGGACCAGTCACCTGAAAAAATGGCCATGACAATTGTCAAAGAGAAGAAAATCCAGTGATTCAGGAGTTAGAGGCAAGGCGCACTGTTAGGCATCACATTCTGTGTGGAGAGGAATGCTTGCTGGAAGAGAATTTCCTAAACATATGCACACATATCTCTCTGAAACCGCCCGCATTAGGACATTTTCTTAAGTACGTATCGCTATTTTTCTGAAATCTCTGCTGACACACTTTATGCCACAAGAAGCAGGCAGACTGAGAGGCAAAGTAGTATCAGATGGCAAGTGCCATGAAACAATGGAATACTCTTGCTGCCTACAGTATTCTCTATAGGCGAAAGTCCCATTACAATTCAGTTTAGAAAGAATATTGCAATAAAAAGTGAATAATGGAACTATATAAGATTATCTAAGCCATCCAGAGTGCATTAACATAAATAAAAGAGATTTCTAAGTACATGAAACTCCATACCTTGGTTCATCCTACCAGTCCTTGTTATTGCAGCTCACGAACTCCTGGATCACTGAAATCCTGTTGTTAGCTGATTCTTGAAAAAGAGGCTCATGCTGCATAAGGACATGGTGATAAAGCCACTAATAAAAGTAGTTACATGACAAAGTAAACCTAAAAGTCATGGACCTTAAAATCATATCTGGATGCAGAACTGGGAAGAACAGGGAACACCCCACAAAGGGACACTTTTTCTCAGACAGAGGAAACTTCTGACCTTAATCTTGCAGTGAAAACTGAAAATCTTTCCAGCTGCAGGAAGACTTCCTGGTTCAGAAACATGATTTGTTGCCTTCTGATGCTGGCTTTATTTTGATATACATTCAGCCTTTCTTAACCTGGATTTTCTGTGGAAGTAATAACTGCAGCTTTCAGAAAGAGGATGTGTGATCATGAATGGCTGAGGAGATGAAACCTCTTAAGAGGCTGTTCATGCAATAAGAGGCTGTGACTCCCAGCTGCCCTTTGGACAATAGGAGCCATGAAGCCCAGAAATCCAACTGGAAATACAGCTACAAATTCGTGAATGAATTTGAGAATTGGGAAATTCTGACTTAAAAATATGCTGCCCTCCAACTTTCAGTTATTTTTCATTTCTATCTAAAAATAATGCTGCATGAATACCAATGTCATCCAGATGAAATGTAATTCCTTTTCATTCTGATGAGTTGTTTTCTCAGCCAAAAAGTACATTGCAATGCAATAGCAACTTAATATGATTTAAAAAACAATAGTACGAGGGGCTTTAATTGAATTCCTTCATGTGGAATTTTGTTCTTAGTGCTATTAATGCTAATTTCTGGTTAGCCTTTTGGTTATCATGTTGTCAAACTGTGTTTGAAGGAACTTCTGAAGGTACCCTTGGGAACACAGTTCAAAATGCTGCTCCAAGCGTCAGCGCTAGATCAGGTTTCTTACAGAATCACAGAATCATTAGGGTTGCAAGGGACCTCTGCAGATCATCTAGTCCAACACTCCTGCCAAGGCAGGGCCACCTAGAGCAGGTTACACAGGAACACATCCAGGTAGGTTTTGAATGTCTCTAGAGAGGGAGACTCCAAACTTCTCCATATCAGTCAAGTTTCAAGTATCTCTGGGCAACCTCTTCCTGTGGTTTTCCACAGGAAAGAAGAAATCTGTCTTTAGATCCTCTCAGAAATTCAGCTTATGACTCTTGTTTCTTATCCTTTCATTGTGCACCTTTGAGAAGACTCTCTACCTCCCACTCATAGGTAATTATACTCCCTGCCCTAAGCTTTCTCTTCTCAAAGCTGAAGAAAGCTGCTCCCTCAGTCTCTCCTCATACATTATGTGCTGCAATCCTCTAACTTTTCTCTCCAGTGATAAATATGATGAGTGACTTCAGATATCCTTTGCTGAATGCTGGAAGGTTTAAGCCAGATAACACAACACATTGACCCCTGAGCTACAGGGCTGAACCACCTTCTGCTCTTGTAGTGAATAAGTGAGAAAGGTCATGCAGTTCATGCATGTACCATTCCTCTGGCAATCTAGGTCAAAACACTACCTTACTATAAGACTAGATTCATCAGTTTGGAGTCATGGCTGTGGCACATCCACTTTTGGTCCTCAAAGACTGGCTGTGAATTTAGTTTTAAATGAAACCTTACACTGAATTCAGTGTGTAAGTCTATTGCCAATGACTTACTGGCTGAGTCCCTTTTTCACTCAATCAAGGAAAAGTCTTTTTTTCTAGTTTTCGAGGATGAGGGTCCTGTTTAATACATTCTTTGCAAAGCTGGAATGTGGTCAAAATCTTGGTCTGAGTGAAGTCAGCAGCAGAATTAAACTCCTTTCTGCTGGGTAAACTCCTTTCTCCTCTAGCAGGTTGGAGGTAATGTTTGCTTCTCTCACTATGGTCTAAAGAGGTCTTCTTAATGCTCAGAAAACTGCTGTGTGGCTGAAGCATTTCCACTTCTGCATACCCAGTTTTGGATACTTAACAAATTTGGTTTTCTAGAAGTATGAGCTGAACACTCAATAAAAACTGGGTTGAATGAACAGTCCAACAACCAAATACGTGTGCAAACCAAGTCCTTCTGAAGGTTTAGACAAAGATGTACCACTTCCTAATTTACTAAATCAACTGCATCCGAAAGCAGTTAATCAGCTTTTTCTTTGCCAGCAAGCAAAACGAAATTGACAGCTATTGATGACTGTGTCTTTGTGTTTCCTCTTCAGCATATACAATGAAAAAAGCATGAATGAGACATAAATAGGTAAATTAGATTTTCAGACAATCATGGGAATGAAATAAGAGTTGAGCCATTGAGCAACCTCATATTTCTCTCCCTGGTACCTAGCATGCTGCTTTGTCCCAGCACAACCCATGTTTAAAAACCATAATCGCATGGGAGCAGAAAATCCTCCCTCAGTATTATCCTGAAATCTCTGTGCTCAGGTGATGAGTAACCTACATGAATCCCAAAGTGATGAAGAATCAGAATCAGCAGGATAGCTTTATTGGAAAGAAGTTGCTAGAGCAAAAAAATCTTTGTCTGCTGAGACTGCAAAGCTCAAAGTAATTTCCAACTTTTTTGTTTCCTTTTTCTGCTGTGAAGCAGTTACAAGGTATAGGCTAATTTTGCTACCGTAACAGCTGAACTTTGTGAAAGTGAAAATATCATAGGGTGTCCTTGCATTCGAGTCTTTTATAACCAGACAAAGGCTATAAAAGCAAGTCAGTCAGCATTTCTTGCCTTTATGGACTTTGTTTGATGTGATATCCTCATATGCATATTAGCTAGCTGAACTACAGAGGAGCTGCGCATAGCTGGGCTGTTCCAGCAGATGTCTTGGAAGATTCACAAGAATTCAATATTTGCAGTGAAATGCAGTTGATCTCAAAGATGAACGTTGAGTACATTAGAGAAAGTTAGCAAAATAGATGGAGGAAGGTCATTGAGAAGTTATCAGATCAGTCCCTTAGCCCTAAACCAGTGTCAAATTCATCTGCACAACTCCCGAGAGGTGATGAAGGGATCAAAAAGGATCCCTGATTCTAACATTGTTCACACCTGGTCCATTGCAGCACAAGGTAGGGCTGCATAGGGGGCCCAGATGGAGCTCAGCCAGATCCCTAAGGTGGGCAAGGATAGCGGGTGTCCCTGGGAGGCTGATAAGGACAACTCAGTGCGCTTAAGGCCTGCACCTAGGGTGAAGTGCCCTCTAAAATACACAGTTGTCTATATGACAGACAGGATCATTTTCCATCTGGAACAGAAAGCAGCAAGGACTACTTTGATTAAGTGGTTGTTCTGCTTCTATACAAGCCTGGATGGCATGGTCAGTCATTTCCACTGCTTTTCTCCCTGTGTTTTCTACATGCCAAGTAACTGAGGTGGGCCAAGGACCAAAGCAATTCCCTCTTTCTTGCTTTTTCAACAAATATCTGAACTTGGAAACTTCTGTCATCTGTGGGCTGACACAGGCTGACACAGCCATGTACACAGGCTATTGCAGGCATTGTGTTCAGAGGCTTATACTCATGTAGGTTAATGAGCAAAGGGCAGATCTTCATGAAAAGGTTTTGCTGGTCTGCTCAAGTAGATCTTATAATCACCACCAAGCTGACAGGGATCTGAGGGATTTCTATTATTGTGTTCCCTGCACTTGTTTTCTCTGATGAAGGCTGGGTATTGCTCATCCTTTATCAGCAGAGCTTTAGCTGTTCTTAAAATTTCCAAGGTGGAATGTAAAGAAGAAAATTCTTGTCAGACAGATATTTGCCACTGATTGATGCTCTTGCAAGAGATAATGTCACCTGAAGAGGATCAATTAACAGCATTTCTCTTTCTTTCATCATAAATCTCAGTAAACCAGGAAATAGTATGAAACTTGAAAGAAAGATAAATGAGTCTCATTAGGGGGAGTGAGGTATGATTAAACAATAGGGTTCAGCAGGGTGGGTAACATATCAGGCAAGCACTTAGCCAGAGAGGACTCATCTAATTGTCACCAGCTTCCCAGCCCAAAGGAGTGGCAATTCAGAAGTTAAACACGGGTCCTGAGGTACGCCATTGCAGTGCTAAAAATTACAGTTTGGGCAGATCCCTAGAAGTGAACTCAGAAGAATCCCTGAACTGATGAGCTCATAATTAGCCGGAGGGACGACAGCTCACGATCAGTAGTGCTTACCCCTGGTGTAAGCCAGAAGCATCTCACTGACTTCCACTGAGACATGACTCTTCCAAAATCAGTGTGCCCATGAAAAGGCAAAAGCACAGTGAACATTCTCCTGTGTAATAGCTGTAAATGGCAAAACTTTTGATTTCAAGAGAAGCAGGACAGAGCTGTTTGCTTAATTATAATAAGTCCTCCCTACCGAGTGTAATGGAAATTAATGTGAATCTCTGTTCAGTGTTTCACCCTGCTGTGCCTGAAGCTGGAAGGAGATATTACTTTCCATCCAGTGAAATGAGAGTGGCACTCACTCTCCTCATAATCTCTTTGAAGCATCTGTGCTTAAGGCAGAAGCTAAGGTCTGAAATTGAGGCATTTTAACAAACAGTGTCAATGACCTTGTGCCTAGCACCGTGCCTAGACAAATAATTGCATCACCATGCTGTATGCTGGTGCTTACCTAATGCGCTCTTGTGCAAGAGAAAGTAGCTGAGACTCTCTTTGACGATGGGTGAGTGGCATAGCAGCCTCGACTGGATTGCACGCAACCAGGGCAGCTTGCTTTCACCTGAAGAGCAGGGACATGATTTTCCTTGATCTCGCTGCCTGGACACAGTCATGTCTGCCCACGATGGTCACCTTCCTTCTGTTCCATCCTGCACATGCTGCTGCAGGATTGGCAATCCCATCAGCTTTATCAAGCAAGTGAGCCATATGCGCTGCTCTGCAACTCCCACCGCAAGGTGTTTCTTACCCAGGGACTTGCAACATGCCTGTGAGGTTTTACCAGACCATAGCAGTACCACATCTCCCTTGCTTTTTTCAAAGGCAGTTTTGGCAGCTCCAATACCTTGAGACCTGGATCCCTTTGTGTTCCTGAGCTCCTGGTTGAAGCAATTGCTCCATAACCTGCTGTTTCACCTGTACCTCCTGCTTGCTAGCTTCTGCCCTTTTCCAAACAGGTATAGAACCTTGTCAGAGTCTCCAGGGCTGTCCCCTGCAGCTTAGTCAGCTTGCAGCTCCTCTTGGAGGTGAGTAGGATGCTAAGGCTGGTGAGACAGTAGCAAGCCCCTAGGGGAGTGTGCTAGGCTGTGCAGTAGGGCACTTCACAGCCCTATTCTCCTCTGAGTAACCTGTTTCAGAGGGTAGGTTACACAGAGCTGGTCTTAGTAGCTAAAGATCTTGGCTAAAAGCTATAAACTCCATGTGGTGTAGAACCCATCCCATTACAGTTCTGGCCCTGAGGACTTTTTACGTGGTTTTCCCCTTGCTGTTTGAGATAAAAAACACACACAGGTGATGTGACTTAATTATTTCTATTTATCTAGAGGTGAATGAGGCAGGGTGTTATTGTCCTTTGACCTTCTTGATGGTCTAAAGACTCTGTCTTTCTATGGAGAGCAGAAAATGATGTCCTGGAAAAGGGAGAAGTTGATATTTCAGTCTCTTGAAGCAGATGAAGGAATTGAGCTGTAAGCTTTCATACTGCGTCAGCACTGAGAGTGGCAAACTCTGCAAAAGAGAAGCTGCTCATGTCTCTTGTCTACAAAACACCCACAGGGCTCCATCAGACCACGGGATAACTCAGGTTTACCAGGACTTCAGGGAGGATATCTTGTCCATCTTTCAGACTGCACCTCACCAAAATGTCAGGGCAGAGATTCACCTCGTCTGCCATCCCATCTCATTGCACAGAAAAGTGTAGGAAGGGGATTATCACCGTTGCATACGGGGGGGGGGGGGGGGTGTGAGAGGGAGAAGATGGAGTGAGGGCCCTTCTACAAGATGGAAAAAGAGGGAGAAATTGTATGATAAAAAGATTAAATTAAAGGCAGATCTCCCTAGGCATGTCTCCCTATCATCTTGTTTAAAACTCTTTGTTAGCTGATTAGTTATGATCAATACTAAAAGGCGTCGATTGCTTTTGTTTGCCTGCTCCTGCTCACACGAACAACTGCAAGAACAGATTCAGTAGAAAGAAAATTGGATTTCAGGTCAGTTCCTCTAGATGGCAAACTTTATCTATTCTATTTATCTTATCTATTCAAAAGCAAGTACATTCAGGCTCAGCCTCACTGGAAAAAAAAACATCCTACACTACTGGGACCATTCAGACAGTTCTGGAATATCAGTTCCTAGAGCTCTAAGCAAATTGTTATAGGGAAACAAAATTATTGATGATGCCTCAAGTCCTTGAGAAATGTGTTTACTGGTGCAATATGATTTGGGAAGTACAACAAGTAAATTTTTTTGAAATATGACATATTTTTCAAACCTCCTTTTGTACCTAACAATGAAGATGTTGCTCCCTTTACTCCCAGGGGTTGAATGTGCTGAAAGTGAGGGAAGTCTCTCTTTCTTTCTGCACAACTGCTCAAGATATTAATGCTGATCATTTTTTTACACTGTTTCTAAGCCAGTGAGGAATGGGTGTAAGGAATCTGAAACAGAATGAGGAAATCAATAAAATTGCCTCAAGAGCTGATCCTGATCTAAAGCCTGTATAATTGGTAATGACTCCAGTGGACTTCCTGGCATAAAATTGCCATAAGATGTCTGGTCTTGAATGCACCCAGTATTTAAATCTTAGACAAGAATGATAATAAAGATCAGCTATTTTGCATCCTAGGTTGCCTTATTAACAGCTATAAAGTAAGCGTGATGGTAATGTTGAGACAAAGACTTCAAAGTGTATTACAGACTTCATGGTATTAAATGTTTTACTGGGAAACAAGACATCAAAGAATCAAACCATATCTGTCTCTGGAAATCAGAATACAGTCCTAGCCTTTATGCTTCATGCAACAGAAATGGAGCTTCCAAAACCATTTATGGCATTTATGAAACTACTCTACTGATATATCATTGGTGTAATGAGGCTCTGTATGACAGAATTTGTCATTCTGCATTTTCTGTGAATAAAAGAAACAAAGTCTGCAAAGGCTGATGCTTGCATCCAACACTCCGTTGTTTGCATTGTTCCTGTATGCTCCTTGCTGAGACCCCTCCTCTGTTCCTTTGCTGGCATGAAACAGCTTGTGAACTCTTCCAGGGGGAGAACTTCATTCATTTCCCAGGTGATACTATAAATGGCATTTTGCTCAAGTGTGATAAATGGAATATTTCATCAATATTCTTAGGGATTTTGCTATGTCCCTAATGATCTACTTGAATTTTAACATTCAGTTTGAGTTTGCACTCTCTTAGTTTCAACACATTACTTATAACGATATCCCCCAACCTCCATTTTCTTTCCTTCCACTCTTGAACTTGTGCACCCTGTCACGCCTCTGACTAGTCTGTAAGTGTCTCAGACCATGGATTTTTACTTGCTCTGTAAAATTTCTGAGCAATCCTTAACTGCTGTACAAATACAGTAATGCTCAGCCTCAAGTGATTTATCTTCTTTTCTTGTCTTTTGACTTATCAGTCTTATCTCAGAAATTGCCTGTAGCTTAACCAGCCTCTCGTAGTTTTCCTCAAATTGGTCATCCCATCCAGGAGATGATTGCTGAAACCACTTGACCTTCCTCTGACTCAGGATTTGCTTTCTAGCAGAGGGATGCGCGGACCTCTGTGCAGTTGTGCTGATCACACCTTAGCCAAGTCACCTCAAGAGAGTTTCTCATCTCACCTCTTTGATGAGATGCCTCTTTGGTCAGCTTCCTTCTGCTGCCACATTGCATTGCGCACTCGTGTTCGTGACACCACCTCTTCTTCTTGCCTTGAGTTCCTCGCCTTTCACTTCTCTGGTGACTGTGCCTGCCCTAGATAATGAAGTGGTTTGTGCTTGTTTCTTGCATAACTTTCCAGTCAGGGCAGAGACCTGTTTTCTTTATTTCCTCTGCTTAGGGTTACCATGTGCATCTGAACTCTTTGTGGTCAGGTATCAACCATCCCTCAAAATAGCAGGGAAGTGGATTAATCTAATTCCTGTGACTTTTACTGAGTCAGAGGCATCTGTTGACTAGGAGAATGTGCCACGTCCTTAACATGCCAATATATAAAATACATGACAATATAATTTAGGCCATCCCTACCAATAAACATGACTGAATCCTTGTGTTGCCTAGAATTAGTTCCCCCTATTTTGACAAGAAAGCGATAATAACTTAATCTAGCTTGATTGGAGCAAACAGATTTTTCTTTGGATTTTCCCCCCAGTTTTACTGTTGAAGGAGAAAAAAAAAATCCTACCTGGCTTTGTTTATAAACAAAGACACAGCAAGCACGATTCAGTGCATGTAGTGTACTGAGGAGCCTTATTCTTCCTACCTGAGGCAATGGCACAACACAGTCTTTTAGAAGGTCCATAGATAGCCAGCCTTTGCTTTCCCTATAGCATCTGATTTCATATCCTTTGCATATATTTAGTATATCTCTTTAAACGCAGAGTGATGAGAAGCCCTACCTTTCAGCTCTCAGCCCCTCAGCGTGACTAACAAATGACATGTTGACCCCTTCCACGAGATGTAGGATGGAGATGCATTGTGGTACCGTATCTTCCACAGGTACTGCGATACGCCCTTATGCAAGACAACCTTGGTCTTACCTCATAGCAGAGAGGAATAATCAACATCTGAACTGCTTGTTTTCACAGAGCAGGTATTTCTTTGATCCTAATTAAAAGATGTCCCTGTCTGATAGATGCACGTAGACCTTCTCTTTCAAGGTCAGAGTGTCCCAGAACATCCAGATAAATGGTGGAAAATCTTTTGGATATACATGTGTGTAAGTGCTGAGAAAAATGATGATATTACTGACTCTTATGCTGAATAAGTAGTGAAGGAAACAGTGGCCTCTGACAATGTGCCAGCTAGGGAATTTGAGAAAAGGATATATTTCCTCACAGACTTGTATGTGAAATATGCTGTGGTTGCCATGTATTGCAGCCAAGCTTTACTCAAGTTTAGATTCTTCTTCATTCCTTTCTTTTTTTTAACACTGGTACTTTAGATGCATGTATAATCACCCTTGCCTCCACTTTTTAGGCACTTTTATTTCCTCTCTTCTTCACACCCTTTGGAAGCGGATCTCTGAGTGGTGCTTGAATATTTATTTTTCTTGTATTGTGTTTTTAGAGCACCTCCAAGTAAGAATCAATGGGAAGACCCCGAGGAAATTATTTTTGGCTTCTTTTTCTAGTCACAAAGCAGTAGGTCATGTAAACTAAATACAACCTCTACATCCTTTACCCCAGGCTATTCCCCTGGGCTGGAGTAAACCCAGAAGGCCAGATCTCTTGCAAGCTGCTCAGTGCATGGAGGCTATATTATCCTTTTGTGAGGTGCATAAGCACCTGCGTAAGTAAGTTTCTCTGCCCAATAGAAAGTGGGAGGAGTGAAATGGGAGAGCAAGTTACAAACCTCTTCTTTTTGTTCCAGTGGACAATGAGTCTGGTATGACTGGGCTCTTGTTTTAACCTCCCTTGCTTTGCTCTAACTGAGGTCTAGTTTAAGCACAGCATAAGTAAAATCTGAGCTCATGTTCTGCTGTCTCCTTCATTAAATGTGCAGTAGTGTGCAGGTTTGCAGTTCCTCATGAGTTCATCATCAACTTTTTCAATGAAATATAAAACTGCATGAGTATAGATATATTATGAGGCTTCTCACAAATCAGAAATGTTTCATCATGCTGATTAAATGAAGCTTTAGAATAAAGAATTTCTTACCTACCTCAATAACAAATGTGATGGATGTTTTACCCTACCCTGCACTGCAGTATGCATTGATGGCTGTGTATCATACCTCTAAATGTGAAGACAAGCTAACAAATTCTGTGCCTCTGGAAAAGCCACGCTTTGTAAGTCCAGCCTATATATAATGTTATACTGTGTTCATACTGGTAACAAATACTAAGTGTATTTTATTACAAAGAGGGCGAGAATGGCTGCCAGGGGGATGGCATTTTCAAATGATCCATCCCTAATCTGCTCTTCCAGAGCATGACTCACATCTTGTTGCTGTCATTCTCCTTTTCTTTGAAGGATTAACGTGAGACTTTTCCAAGCAGGATCTATCCTTCAGAGTGCATAGTAAGTACCAAGTGCTTTTGGCTGCTGGTATTCGGATTCCTTGCTTCCTAGAGCAGAACCATCTCCGACCTCCTTAAAAACAGCATCATAAACATTAACCTGAAGTCCCAGGGACACAGTGTAAAATTTTATTGGAAAACCATCAGTCATTGCACTATCACCAGTCATATATTTTCCTGTACACAGGGATAGGTTGGCATCATGGGCAGGAGCTGGCATCTAAAGGCCAGTCCAATATTCAGAGCAGAGCAAAGCAAAGGCTGCCAGGTGTCACTGGAGATGTGAGAAGAGGAAGAAATCCCCACGTAATGGCTAGCCAATGGTCATAGCCCAGCCTGAGCTTCCTTTAAAAATGTTTTTCTAATGTAAATAGTGCTCCTTATGTTTCCAGGAAGCCCTGGGGAAAATGGCTGGCTGTACAAAGGACTTCTGTTGTTGCCTGACCAGTTGACTCACTCAGCATCTTACATCTCCCCACTGCCTTTTGGTCAGTCATGTTATTATGAGTATATAATTGTGTGTTTAGCTGCTAGCTCCTCTGTTAGAGCTACAATTTCAAATACTAAAGGAATCTAATTTATATCACTGATGCTCCCTGTATGTGCTGAACACAAGGCTATAATAAGCTAATTTATAAATGACACATATTTTCCCCAAAACCAGACAAAATGAAAAGTAATAGTGAGAAGGACTGACTGGCTACGTGCTTCATGAGAGCTCATTCCAAAAATAGGTCTGAGCTGGTTCAAAAATGTACTTTGCTAAAGCGTACAAGCAATTTGGAATGTTTCTTTATATTTTTCACAGGAAAATTAGCCCAATTCACAAATAACTGAGTCAGAGGGCATTTTGATTGGCTTTTTCTGTAGCAAGAGTTAGAAGCAACATTTGCTTCACACACACTGTTGACAAACTGATTTTAATAGTTTGAATTTGATTTTTTGAGAAGGAATCAAGCTGAGGGTTAAGAGAAGTCTCTTAGGCAAATTTCCAAAGCAATCTGAGACTCTATTCACTAATTGAAGTCAATGTCTGGGAGCATGTTTTAACATGACCTTCATGAAGTTCTTTAATTTGTTGTTAATATGTCAGCCTTCTCTTTTCCCTTCAGTATAAACAGCAACTTCATACAGCTTGCTTTATTTTCTCCTTCACCATGCCTCAGCAATGGCATGATGAAGAGCTGTTCACACTGAACCAGGAGAAATAGAAGGTGGCCATTCCTGGAGAAGGTGCCTCTCTCTCCTTAGCATCCTGACACAGCAGGGTGGCTGCTCACAGATTAGGAAACTGGTTGAAAGGCTCATCATTACCCAAGCAAGGCTGTTGCCTTTGGGTTACCCAAAGGGCTGCAGCAGGTCAGTGCTGGCGCTTCTATCCCTACTTACCAGGAGGCTGAGTCAGGCCCTCTCCAGCTCCAATCATGCCATTGCATCTCATGTGTTCATGACATCAAGCCTCAGCTGCTGTCGCTCACAGCAGGGCAATAAAACGCATGCTACAGTTTCTCTTGGGTTGCCCTTACCCAAACCATTCAGCTAAGCATTGCTGCACTAATACTGAGCATCATTTCCACTTCTTGTCCTTGCTTCTTTGGGGGGATCCCTCTCATCATCTCTTCCTCAGTGTCCAAGCCAAAATCACCAGCGAGCTTTGTTTTCCTGGAAATGTTAACCTGCCTTCTGGTTTAGGTAATGTAGCAAGAGAAAGAAACTGAGCTGAGGCAGTGCCCAATAAAACCAGAATGCCCACAGACCAATGGCTGTAACTGGGGTAAATGCAAAGCCTATTCGTCACCCAAGCTGCCTCACAAAACCACTCAAAACCTTGCACAGACATTTTGTACCAGGACAATATTCAACTGGTTGTGTAAGTACTAACTTGATTGCACACAGTGCTATTCAACTATTCTGAAAAATGCACTGTAGCATCTTCTTCTTCCTGTATGCAAACAACAGTAGTAGGATTAAAAAAAATATATTTTTTTACCCCATTTTAAGGAGTGCAATCCAAATAAATTAGACACTATAAATCTTTCCACTTCATTGGCAGAGAAGGCGAGCTCTGTGTTCTCCAAGCTTCACACACCTTCATGTTAATTGTTTCAATGCCATCTCTTTCAGGCTGACAACAGAAATTATTGTCTTTTTTACCTTGGGAGGAGCCCAAATGCGATGGGTGGTGGAAGGACGTCAGGCGAGGAAAGGAAAGGACTACTTGCACTTCTGCATGCTCAGCAACGTGCTTCCTTGAAAGGGGCAGAGGCTGGTACCAATAGGAAGAAATTTGCTTTCCTCTGACTCTTTGCAGATGCACAAAATTCCATGACTACAGAGCACTGTACCATTTGTAGTAGGAGAACAAGCTAATGGGAGCAAAGTTGAGGCTCCTCAGGCATTTACCACAAATTCGGATGTGCAGGTTAATATTCTGCTGACTTTTGCTGGAAAATAACAACTCACAACAGACCGAATGATTTATAGGTAGCAGCAGCTACCAAAGTGGAGTATATAAGTGTGTTACTGAAACCTGTGCTCAGCTATATCTGGTGTACTAGTGCCAGATCACCAATAGTTGAAGAGAGCTTTCTGGAAAATGAAATTTAGTCCCAGAGGAAATTCTGATATTTCAGAAGTATGGGAGATTTGGCATGGATTTAGATGAAAACTTGATTATTTTTTTCTTTTTTACTTATGTGCAAAATATTCTCATTTGGAAATTGAAAATTGATTTTGAAACAGATATTTTATAATGTTGATATACCCAAATTATTAGTATAGTGTACAGTAAAAGCTAACATCCACAAGAAATTGGAGCCAAGTCAATCAAAAAACCTCCAGGCTCCACACCACAATCCTCCAGTTACCCAGTACTGAATTGCTTCAACCGTGCTCTCATGCCTTCCCTCCAAAAATATTGCCTGTTCCTCTGAAGCATTTATTTTTATGGATTATATTCTCCAGGAGACAGTGTGTTTTGATCACTAAGAAACTTTCAAACAGTTTACTGAAACAGTCATGCTGAGCACTCTGAGGACATGTCCAAATTTGCAATCTGTTCAGAGCAATAGGAGTGGCTCCACAGGGCATCCCCACTATCGCTCTCTCAGGGTTTTTTTTCACTTGGTGGACTGAATACCTATTTTGATTGAAGTTTGATGCAATTTACACTCTTTTAGGCCAAACCAAAGCACAGGAACTGAGAGAGTCACACCCTTCTGATCTGGACTAAAATGCTAATGAGGATGCATCATGAATATGAACCTGACTCACACTAGCAAAAAGTCCCATCTGCTTACACCATTAGCTGTTGAATGACATTTATATGCTGAGGTACTACTGACTGATGAAATAAGGTATCCAAAGCATCCTATAAAAGGGTTTGGTTTTTCGGAGGTAGTGGATATTTGCTCAGACAGGGTACCAGTTGAATTCCCTATTTTTTTATGTCTAGTTTTCTATCACTCTGTAAAAATTGTTAATGGAACAAGTATTACTTAGATGTAAATGACTGAACAGAATGTCTGGGCTTAAAAGTAGAAATGCACAGCACACAGTGTTAGCTCACACTTCTTACCAAAGCCTGTGCTACACAAAGCACTGGGTTTAGAATACAGTAATCACTGGTATTTACATCCAGCAGTAAAAACAGGAAAAGATCCCCCTTTCTCAAGACATACAATATATGCTAAATAAGAATAGGATCAATTTCCTGTTATTTCCTTTATCTCATTAATTTACTGAATTACCAGTGGACTGTAATTCCACTTTTGTTTTTCAGACTCACTCAAACAGAAACTGTACCTGGTCCTTAAGGGTATATCAGAAAAGGTCAGACTGTAAAACACTAATGATTTAAATAATAAAATAATTAAATAATAATAATACTAATAAAAGACCAAATAAAAAAAAAAACTCCCTGAAATAACAGGACATCAGCATTGTCACTTTAAGAACCGGGTGCTGAAAGTTACTGAAGAAAGAGCAACGGAACACTTCTATCAGCTCACTGATTTACTTGTGTTATCAGCTATTTCGGTTAGAAGCCATGACAAGAATTTTCTGTCTTGAATCTCATAAAATGTTTTTATTTAGAGTAATTATACTGGTAAGACCACACTTACTTAAAAGCATGAAAACAACCCCGTCTGCTTTTGCAAGTAGGCACGTGATGTCCTGAGTTTCCTCAGCCTAACAGTGTATTTCAGTCATACTTACAAAAAGACTAAAACATCCAACTTCATCATGTCAAGTCAATGCCTCATGATGCAGTCATCTTTGGTTGAACTTCTTACTGTCTTTGGGTCGAGTTTAACGCTTAAGACAGCTGACATGCTGTGTGTGATGATTAGTGAAGTTTTATATGCTTGTCTCAGAACTAAAGTCTTTTTTTTTAATTCCTAAGTAGCTCTTACAAAACTAGTATAGCAAACTGAGCTAAAACCCATTCTTAATCATTTGTATGTCAGCAGCAGCATTGTTAAGGAAGACTAAAGCAGTTCAACAAGTCACAAAAAACCATACTGTTTGAAAGGAGTAACTAAGGCACCACTTGGAGCGTGCGATAGACTGATTCAAAATAATGTGAAAATTTCCTAATTTTCATATTTTGAATGACTTTTACAATAATAAGTAATTTTAAGATGAAGAGCATATTGTGAGAAAGTGCCTGAAGACAATGTGTTTCAAACTCTTCCATGTTATATTTGTACCTCCTTTTTGGGGCATTCTCTTCAAAGGCAGAAAGGTATCCTTGTGTGAATAATAAGCAAGTTTGAATTGTTTTCCAGGAATTTTTAGCATCTTCTGCTGTAGTGGCATTCTATTAGTTCCTAAAATTTAGTATACACACAGAATTTTAGAGAACAGTTTTAAGACCTACTAGCTAATGTCTTTCCGTACTGGTGTGCATGACCTCATCAAGAACAATAACAGTTTAAATCATGGCATTGGTGCAGATTTATAAGATCAGGGTAATTAACAGCAGAAATAATGAGGTGTATATGTTGGCATTATATCACAGACATGCTTTGATAAGCCATGAAGGGATGGCATTTTTTGGAAATTTGAAACATCATATTAGAACTGTATATATACATGAAGTAATGCAAAAACTAAAACTGTAGCTTTTCTTATTATTGTCAGTCAAAAGATGATACCATGAAAACAGTATGATAATTGTAAAACTGAACTGGAATGATTTTTTTAGTAAAGTTACACTGAATAGTTCTGTAAATCATTATTTCATCTCTTGAAAGTTTATGTTCTCTTTAAAACAGTCATGTTTACTTAACGGTCTTGAATATCCCCTGAAACAGTCTATTCTATTGTACAACATACTGAACTTTTCCATCTAAGTTATGTGAATGAAAAAAAAAAAAAGTTGAGCCTAGGACTGTCGTGGTTTAAGCCTCACCCAGGCTAATAACTCACGAAGTCGCTCACTCACTCACTCCCTCTCTTTTCTTCCCCCAGTCCCGGGGGGATGGGGAAGAGAATCAAAAGAATTCAACTCGCACAGGTTGAGATAAGAACAGTTTAGTAACTAAGGTATAACACAAATCATTACTGCTACCACCAGTAATAATACAAGAGAGATACAAGGAAAGAGAATACAACTGCTCACCAAGCCTGACCCAGCCAGTGCAACTCCAAGCAGCGAACCCCCAGTCCACCACCACCACACCCTTCCGGGTCTCTGCTCTCTGTCTTCATATACTGGACATGACATGCTGTGGTATGGAATAACCTCTTTGGTCAGTTTGGGTCAGGTGTCCTGTCTCTGCTTCCTCCCTGCTCCCCCTCCTCCCTGGCATAGCATGAGGCTCAGAAAGTCCTTGGCCAGACAAAACACTACCAATCAGTAACTGAAAACACTGGTGTTATCAGCGCTGTTCCCAGACCCAAAATCAAAAAACACAACGCTGCACCAACTACCAAGAAGGAGAAAAATGACTGCTACTGCTGAAACCATGACACCTTTATTTACATCTTTTATGAAATCTGCTGATCCCCAGCAAGCAGAGCATAGATGCCAAAGAAATCTGTAGCAGAGCTGATAATAAGGTACCTGTCATCCTCTGGTGAAGAAGGTATTTGGGAATATAAAAGAATTCTAAAAATCTCTTGGATAGCTGCAAAACCATCAATAGATATAGTACTTCAATGTGCTGAGTTATTAAACATATTGCACTTAGATGTGAGAAAGCTGGAGTCCTGTGCATAAAATGAAACAGCATCTCTATGTAATGAACATAAGAGGAGAGTGATTAAATTCAGCAAATATATCTCCAAAAATCATCATCTTGAAATATTAATTCTATGCAGTGTTAAAAATAGTTTCTCACTACCCTTCTGTAAGCTAATTTGCACCCAACATGTCGCTTCCTTTCGCCTAAGTGTAACAAGTATCTAACTGAATACTTACCTGATTTTTGAAGTCACACCAAGAGTTTGTGCAGTTCTTAGTAGGGTGATTAAACAAAGGATGCCCCATTGCCTTGCTGTCTGAATAGGGGACATTTTACTTTGCTGGTGTGCGTGCACACACCTGGCTCCCTCTAGTTGCACAGAGTTGCATAGGCGCATTTCTAGCTCCTTCTTTAAGCATAAAGCTTAATATATTTGGAGCTTCAAATTTACTACAGCTACTGGACATGGCACAAATAGTCTAGTAAGGTTAAAGCTTTAATCAGAGATTGCCTAAATTTGGGTTGCCTCTACGGGGCCTTTTCATTGCTTAGGCTCTTTTGGTACTCACATCCTTCTGCATTAGGTTTTCTTAAAATACAGTTAATAGAGGCTGGCTGCTTATAGTGGTTGTGCAAGAGTCATGCTTGTGAAAAGGAGCATTGAGCCATAAGAAATGATGGCACTTAAAACTAAGTTAAGAAGGAGGCATGCTTCTGAGGCTTATACCTGTGGAAAAGAAGCAGAATGCCACTCCATGTCATTGTGGTGTCACACTCACTTGCCAGTAACATAGCTATTTCTTTGTTGACAATTTGTGTAATGATAACTTGATGGAGATGACCAGTCACCATTTGGCTGCATGAAAACATGTGGCTGTCACTCGGAATTCGTTTACCCTAAGGTATTTAGTAAATATAGTGAAGCTTACACATGTCCTCTGGTCAGCACATTGAAAAGAAGTCAAGAAGCTTACTCATCCAAGAAATACAACATAATTAAACCCTCCAACTAACTCTGAGCAACCTCCTACACCCTAAATAGTCAGTTTTATGATTTTTTTAAAATGAATGTTTGTGTTTTCATGTGTCCCCCCCCTTGCAATAATCCCCCTTTTTTCACTTCACACATACAAAATCATACTAAGGATCTCCTGCGTATTTAACACCCTCAATGTGCTTTCTAGTTTTAACCTGTCATTTCCAGAAAAGATTAGAATTATCTAATCTATTTATGCTTAATTATTGTTTTCTAGAAGAACTTAGCTGCGTGCACTAACAGGCAAGACTATCTTCTTCCTCTCGTTATTCTACCTTTCTGGGCTTTTTTGTTCCCCAAAAATAAATAATTCTCTGCACTAAGGGTGAGGAAGCGCTAGTTTATGCTAATTGTGGCTGAAAAAAAGATGAGAATCCAGGCAATCACGTAAAATGACAAGCAATGAGAAGAGGAGGTGTGCAACACTGGGTTTAAGCCAGCTTTGCTTTCCCCTAACCCAGCACTGCTCAAAGAGGCTTCTGGCTCCTGATGTATACTTAGATGCTGTAAGTGGTAGAGTAGCTGTAACAGGAGGACACTTAACGGAGGGTTTCCATAACCAAGGGAACTATCCATGCCCTCTCTACTCCAGCAATCCTCCCTCTTGAATTAAATTAATTGAGCTTCCCTATTCCTTCAGTTTAAGGTAATCCACAAAGGTTAACTGTGGAACATGGTCCAAGCAGAACGAGTAGTGGAGACCCTGCTCTCTAGCAATACATAGTGAATGGAAGAAAGTAATGCAGTCTTTCCTTTTCTGTTACATGTAAGAGCATTAAAAAGGAACTTATGTACTGCCTTTTTTGTCATTATAAAGAGTTCCAGGGCTGACACTTGGATATCTATCTTTCCCTTTGTTTTTCAGCAAGAACAATTTTGACCTATAGAGTATAATTTATTGATTCTAACATGGGACTTTTGCAGCTCATATCTGACTTTCTTTTACCCATATGGATCTAATAGGAATCACTACAAGAGACCTGAGTGATGTTGGCCCACCAAGCATCTCAGTGCACCCTCATCTGTTGTAGCTGGGTGAATCCTTGGAAATCCTGAATCTGCATTCAAACCTGCAAATAATGAAGCTGGTCAGCAAGGCTTTGAGGGGACCTACTGCAAGTGCGAGTGTATCACAGGAGCAGACTCACAGTGTTTTCATCCCTCTTGTTTAACCAGCCCATCCGTCAGCTACTCACACCATGATGTAACCAAATACAGAGAGAAAATAAGTTGGAAAGAGAATTTAATACTTAAAAACCAATCTTCCAGATTGTGCCCCCTCACTCTCCCCTTCAGCAGGCAGGATTAGGCAGTGGAACAGCACACAGAGCTAACTGGAAATCTGTGTGTGCTGGCAGTAATTTATTACTAGATTCATTATGCTGCATGGTTTTGTTGTTGCAACTACTGCAACCATCTCCTTTTTACCTTATGCAGTCTTTCTGCTTGCCTGTTTTTAAGTCTGAGATTTTGAATCTATTCACATCTCCTTTGTTTAAACACATCCCTCATGCCTACAGGTGTGTTTGTTGATCCCTTGAGCTGAAGCTAGGAAAAAAAAAAAACTAGAGCTGGATTAACAGCCTGTTGCATCACCCTCAAAGAGAGTGGGAAAGCACGTCACTTCCGTGTAGCCTTTTGTCCCTGGATCTCTTCAGGTTTCTGCAGCAGCTTGGCAGACTGATTTCACTCCCATGGTCCTTTCAGTCTAATGGGATTTCTATTCATTAATCTAAAGGAACTGACAGTTTAGAAGGAAAAAATTAGATAATAGTGTTGAATGGGTAAGTATTGAAAGCTGAATTCCTTGAAATTACTCCAATCAAAGTAGCCAACGTGCCGAGTTATCTTACTGCTGTTTGCTCTGCAGAAATCTGCATTGGATCTGACAGCAGATACATGTCACACAGAAATCACCCTGCCAGTAGACGCTTAAATTAGATTTTTCCTAAAAATGTGTGATGGCTTTTGATTTGTGATCTTGAGGAAACAAAATGTTAAGTGACTGTTTAATTTAAACTAAAACATTAGAATAGTTTGATATTATCTTCAGGAAATCTTGTTCTAGGATAAATTTCAAGTGTTCCATACAGGTCTTCTACTTTTCCTTTGAGGCAGTGACATGTACAGCAGTGGTATTCCTGTGTATTTCCTGTGACTCCTCTTGCTTGTTAGGGTCCAAGCAGTAGGTCTCAGGAGGATGAAGTATGTCATCCTTGAGTCCCCAGGGCATAACCTAGTGGAAACTGTTCAACCCCTGTGGGATAAAAAGAATGGTAAAGTGAAGCTAGAAGAATGAATGCAGTCTGAAAAGCAGAATTTATCTTAGTAAATGCAGAGGCTTGCCTCGGAGCTGGTCACAGTAGGTCTCCTTTGCGGACAATGGTAAGCAAGTCAGTGCAGAAAGAGATCCTCCTAAAGGAAATGTCTGGAAGAGCTCACATGACTCATGTTCTCAGTGTGCCTAGTTCTCTCCACTAGCTGGGGAGACAGGCTGGGCTGACCACCTCAAATACATGGATCTATACCACAGACGTTTGAAACTCAGTGTGAGGAGCCAGCCTCTCATGCCAAACCCACGGACAACAAGATAAATCCTTTGCACATAGCAGCTCTAGGTCCAGTGTGTATCATGCCCTTCACCTCCATGCTCTTGCTGTGGATGTGTACTCTGCTAACACCACACTTTGCATCTTTGTGTTTTATAACTTCACAGCTCACTGCTTCCAGGTTGAGGCAGCAGTTTCAGCACCATTTCATGCAGGTGAGCTTCATCCCTTTCAAAGAGAGCACTGGCTTCCTTTCCCCTCCTTGTCCCAGTTCTGCAGCATTTGCTGTGCAAGCAGCAAATGCTTTGTAGTAATACCTGAAAGCCTTTTTCAGAAAAACACTGCTCTGCTCAATGAAGCATTTTAAGGTCCTTTTGTTAGAACAGAAAAGTAAAGATTACCCAAATGATCTGAATGACATCATCACATGCCTCTGTGGACCAGTATATTCAGGATTTCATCTACACATTGCACGGGGTAATAGAGTTATTACCTGAAGTGCTGTTTAAAGAAACAATTGCTTAAGCCTGCTCTGTTTTATGCCAGTAAGGGTCCACCCTCAGGCTTTTGGCATATTCCCAAATCAGCCTTGAATTGGATAACCTTTGATCAGTTCCACAAAAAGCTAATGCCACATAATTGTAGGTTATGGCCAGATACTGATGTGAGGACAAATGCAGCAATATAAGGAAGCAGATGTGAGCACGACTGGCTTATTTTGTCACTTCAGCAACAGAAGTGGAGACAAGCATCAATTGTGCAGTTACTGTAAACCTGTACTGGTTTTTTGGACAATGATTATAATTATAGATATGAGCTTCTTGGAAGATAAAGCACCACAATTATAGGATGTTTGTCATTTGAACACACTGCAATATCTCACATACAAATGTATGCAGCACTTTGAACATCTGGAGTCTGTCCAAAGGCATAAATGGCTGATATCACTTCATACTTTAATTTCATGATTACAACAAAATGCTCTTCTTGTATGTAAACTTGACTCTTCCTAGTGGTTTTGCTGCAGTTGACAGTACTGGTTGACTTAGCTCATTAGATGGTTTTCAGATTTTTAGGATTTGTTTTTTTGACCAAATGTGGACACTCATCCAAATGTTAAGCACAGAAATGCCTATCTTCAAATGCTATTTTTAACTTCTCTGCTGTAAAAAGTTGAAATCAACTCACACTGTGCCTTCCATTTCCAAAGGCTGGGTAGCAGCTTTAATTCCTGACCTGTTTCATTCACAGGCAGAATTACATCTCAACACAGAAAGAGAAACTAAAAACTAAAGGATTTCTTTTTTTATAGTAACTTTTTATATTATCTCTCTACAAGAAGCTTTAATTTTTTCACAACAGCCTTTCCACTGAAATTCAAATCAGACCATGCTAATCTGATACACAGTATGAGTTTGCTAATGTTGTAAGAATGTGATTATTGAGAAGTCATCTACTGCAAATGTATGTATTCAGACAATACAAATAAAAGCACACTCTTCTGCAAATGCGTTTCCAAGGGTTTCTGAGCTTACAGCTCTGAGCAATTCACTTCTTACTATAAATCATCAAGGCAGTAACCTTAGGACATCTTAGAACATGGCTGTGAAGTTAATGGATTATGGAGTAAGAAGCAAGTAGGTTATACATTTACCATTCTCCTGGACTGTAATAAATCTAGCTAGCCATGTTAAGTCATGTAGAGAATTATGTTTCAAGATACAGGTAAGCTTTCAGAATGTGCCAGTATTAACGTGCAATCAAAAGGTATTTCACAAAAAGCTGTTTTCCCACAGCCACTTATCTTCAATTCAGCATTGCTCAGCATAATCACTGGACTATCACCCATGTTAAGAATTGCCTAGGATTACCTAGTCTAAGCAGGACAGTGGATCAACAAATTTCTATTGAGAACAGTCTTATAGAAAAAGGACGCAACGGGAAAAAAGCAATAACTTTGGTTCTTCATAGACAACACTGACAATATAATTCCTGAAGTTTTTCTTATTTTTCAACCTTATATGGAGTCTCAATATATCATCTCAAGAGTGTTGCCATCATTTGATATGTCTTCAGGCTGAGTGAAAGCGCATGGATTATAGCAGCAGAAGCAGAGGCAGAAAAGCCAAGGCAGCTCCGTCCTACGCTTCTCATTGCTCAGCAGCTGCTGTCTTCACAAGTAGAGCAGGTGCAAAATTATTTGCTATAAACGCCATGGGAAAATTAATTCACTGTCATGCCTTTTACTGTCCTCCTCATTGAGGAAGTCCCCTCAATGAGAAACACTGTAGAAATGGGGTGAATGCACACAGAACCATATAATGGTTTGGATTGGAAATGACCTTTAAAGATCACACAGTTCCAACCCCCTGCCACAGGCAGAGACACCTTCCACTAGACCAGGTTGCTTCAAGCCACGTCCAACCTGGCCTTGAACACTGCCAGGGATGGGACAGCCAAAACTCCTCTGGGCACCTCTTTAATTTTGTTCACTGAAGTATTAAAATGAGTACAAGGCTCTCATATGAGTGAATTTATCCTCTGGAAAAAAAAACCTTTGTATCAATCTGTTCAATCTTACCTGCACATGAAAGAAAAAAAAAAACCAAACAAACCAAAACCACAACAAAAAAAAAACCTTTGCAAAAATTGTTGATTTTTATTTTTCAAAGAGAGAGGAAAGAGAATGAGTATTTAGACCTATTGAGTATATATCATAGAACCATAGAATAGTTAGGGTTGGAAAGGACCTTAAGATCATTTAGTTCCACCCCCCTGACATGGGCAGGGACACCTCACACTAAACCATGTCACCCAAGGCTCTGTCCAACCTGGCCTTGAACACTGCAACTTCCCTGGGCAACCCATTCCAGTGCCTCACCATCCTAACAGTAAAGAACTTCTTCCAATATCTAACCTGAACTTCCCCAGTTTAAGTTTGAACCCACTACCCCTTCTCCTATCACTACAGTCCCTCATGAAGAGTCCCTCCCCAGCATCCTTATAGTCCCCCTTAAGATACTGGAAGGCTGCTATGAAGCCTCCACGCAGCCTTCTCTTCTCCAGGATGAACAGCTCCAGCATTCTCAGCCTATCTTCATATGGGAGGTGCTCCAGTTCCCTGATCACCCTTGTGGCCCTCCTCTGGACTTGTTCCAACAGTTCCATGTCCTTTTTATGTTGAGGACACCAGAACTGCACACAATACTCCAAGTGAGGTCTCACAAGAGCAGAGTAGAGAGGCAGGATCACCTCCCTCTACCTGCTGGTCACACTCCTTTGGATGCAGCCCGGGATACCGTTGGCTTTCTGGGCTGCAAGCGCACACTGCCGGCACATCTTCATTTTCTCATCACCCAACACCCCCAAGTCCTTCTCCGCAGGGCTGCTCTGAATTTCTTCTCTGCCCAACCTGGAGCTGTGCCTGCAATTGCTCCCACCCAGGTGGAGGACCTTGTACTTGGCATGGTTAAGCTTCATCAGGTTGGCATCAGCCCACCTCACAAGCATGTCAAGGTCTCTCTGGGTGGCATTCCTTCCCTCCAACATATCAACCCAACCACACAGTTTGGTGTCATTGGCAAACTTGCTGAGGGCGCACTCAATCCCACTGTCCATGTCACAGACCAAGATGTTGAACAAGACCAGTCCCAACACCGATCCCTGAGGGACACCACTCGTTACTGGTCTCCAGCTGGACATTGAGCCATTGACCACAACTCTTCGCGTGTGGCCATCCAGGCAGTTCTTTATCCACCAAGTGGTCCACCTATCAAATTGATGTGTCTCCCACTTAGAGACAAGGATGTCATGTGGGACAGTGTCAAACGTTTTGCACAAGTCCAGGTACAAGGCATCAACGGTTTTGCCCCTGTCCATCAGTTCTGTAGCCCCATCATAGAAGGCCACCAATGGAAAAGTTGGCCTTGGAATGTACTGGAAGTACAATGTAATGGAAGCACTCACAGGCTGCAAAATGAGAGATTTTATTCACCCAGGCTAGAGAAAAGCAGGAAATTGCTGCATTATGTCATTTTCCACTGAGGAACCTCTGGTGGACTTAATGTTTCCAGGAGGGTGTGATGTTCCTAGAAGTGAGAATTGATTTAGATTTTTCTCTCAGCATTCCAGTGTGAAAACAGAAATTGAACTTTTTCCAAATTCTGCAGGATTTCTTTTTTTTTTTTGGTTTTATTATGATAAGGTCATGTTCTTCTTAAAACACAGCACTTTACATGCATGGAATCTCAGATGTTTGCTCCTCATTGTTGTCTGCCTCATCCCAGTATTTTACAAGTGTGTAATAATGATAGCTTCCTCTTTCATGCTGCATTTGGTACATAGGTTTCAAAGCATTTTCCAAAGAAAGGAAACTATAATTATCCATATGTTAGAGATGGAGAAACAGAAACACTGAGAGGTAAAGCAATTTGCCCAAGGTGACAGAGAAAATTAGAGGCAGAGTCAGGCTTAAATCCTGCGTCTCTTGCTTTTTGATTCCTTGCTAATCACAGCCTTGCTCGCACTTGACAGTGGTATCAAAAGCTTGCAAGAGCAACAGTAGTAGGAACATGCTTTGGGAGTTCTATGAGATGCCCCCCAGTGTGAAATTGATAAGGTCTTAAGGAAGGCCTACCTGAAATCCCTTTTGGTCATGGGGGTAACAGATAAATAGTAACTGAGCTGTAATGTGCTTCCAGGGTAATGCTGGGGAATCCTCACTGAGTCCTGGATGGGTAGATGGAAGCTGCTGAAAGGCAGAGCAATCTCCACAGTTGCTGCATGGAGGAATCATCTCTGCAAGCACTGAGGCACCATTAACCTTGCATTTCTGGGGGTGTATCTCTCAGAAATCAGGTTCACACAATTAGTTCAAATCAGTAGCCATCAGAATTGCTGTTCACAGAAGCAGAAGCCTCTGTAGATGAGATATAGAATTGTTTTGTCCCAGAAGAAATCGTGCCTTGGGGAGGCTCAGAGGCAGCCCTTGCCACCTCGGTATACAGCTGAAAGATTCTTGCTCTCCCACAGTGCAGGAGTGTCTGAATTATACCGCTAGCTGTGGTTTATTTGGCTTGTAAGATGGATTTTAAATTATTTCCTGTATATTCGCAAACTCAGCAAGTAGTTTCCCTTTAAAGTGCACCAGCTGTGACATTTGTTAGGTTCTGTAATTTCAAATGAGGCGCTAAGAGACTACTCCTTTCAACAACTTTTTTTTTAATGAGGGTGGGTACCTGTTGCAATGAATCAATTAAAGCTCTTCTGACACACAAGAGGTGTGTTGCCAGACCTGTTTCACAGGTTTCTCAGGAGGGAGGATAACATGTGACAACACACAGAAGCAGAGTACTGGAGAAGATCAGAAGCCTGCATGAGTGAGCTTAGCCTTCCAAAATATATCCTTAAAGCTATTCAAAAGACCACTGACATCAACAGACAGCACCATGGTGGAGCAAGAGATGCTGCTGTCGTGTGCTTATCCTCAAGAAAAGTGTAAGTGACCAAATATGATTTTGTATAAAAAATGAAAACAGGATACTGGGAAGGAAATTAAAGAAATGATCTAGCTAGTATAATTGAAAAGACAGAGCAGAGGGGAAATGCTAAAATAAGGAAATAAGGAAGTTATTAACTTTATATTGTAGGCATGCAATTGAAATATGATTAGTGTACCTACAAGTGAAAGAAAGGATGCTTGTATGAAGAAGTCTGATATAAAAACGTCTTGTAGAAACTTGCTTTAATCTTTGACTTTCCACTTGTATTTGAAAAGTGCTGTGGCATGGGGCTGCTTGTGTGGTGGAGAATGTGAGTAATGGCCTTTGATTTAGTTACTTGAGTGGCAGACTGGTAGATTGGAGTGCTGTGGAAGCATTTTCTGGGAAGACATAGTATGATTAAAAGCAGTGTCTTTTTTTTTGTCACTGTTGACAATGCAAAGCATCTTTTTTCCTAAAGGCATCAGCAGGCTTTCTAATATTTTTCCCAAATGTCAGCTATGAGTTATAGTACAGTACCAATGTTCCCAAACACATTCCTCTTTCTCCAAAGGAAGCTGTCACAGAACTTCTTAGCTAAGCAGAAATTTCATTTTTATTACTAGAAAATGTAACATAGGCAAGAAAAAACAAAACAAAACCTGTACATGCTGGCTTTTAAAATTATTAGGAATGTTTTAGAAGACTTCTGAAAACACCAAGTCAGATTTCCAGCATGCCAAGGATGGGTATGACAGAAAGGTAGAAATGCAGCTGTCTATAATGAAATCAGGTAACTCTGGACAGGACTTGTCTGAACAAAATAATTAAGCAAAGGTAGAAATGGAACTAGTATGTCCTGAAACACTTCGATGTGCTGCTAGAACACAGTTCAGTGCAAAAAAGAAAGCTTCTCACTTTAAACTCAAGAAACTTTGCTTTTTGAATGGCCTGGCTCATTTTGGCAGCTTCACGAGGGTATTATTTAAAATTTACTTCAGATAGAAAGATCATCTTTGTTCTGAATGTAAAAATGTCACTTTGCATGAGGCTTTATGTTGGTTATCAAGAGTGGAATAGGACGGGGATATCAGCAAAGGTGCAGTTTGCCTGTGGAGAGATGTTTTCTATTTTGTCTTGTTTTCTACTCCCTACAAAGTCCCATGTGCAAAAGGTGATAGGCAGTTAAGAATCTTCCTTGCATACAGTGTCCTGCTGAGCTGACTTACAAGCCAGCCCACTTGTAACCCAGTGATAGTAAGAGTTTAAAGGAGTAATAATACCTGTGCTATGAAAAAAAAAAAACCCAAACAGTGATGCTTTCCTTTCTGCTGCTTCATGTCTTATTAAAGGGTTTTAGAACGCAGGATGGTAATAATTGATTTTTAGTTTTGCTGTAACCTAAGCAATATAAATGAGCATTTTTCTCTTTCATGGGCTAATTTCCTTTTTTTTTCTGTTGTTTGCTTTAATGCTAAAAGAAAAAACGAGTCATACTGGGTTAAAATCATCCAATTGCCTTTTATGAAAGACATAAAAGGTAACTGGAGCTCTTAGATTGCTCAGATTTGTGTATGAAATATAACTTTGTAGAGTGTGTTTTTGATTTTTGTATGTGTGTAAGAGAGAAAGGGAGATTTCTCAATCTCAGTTTTGCCCCAGATTTTGCAGAAATGGGCCATGCACTGTAGAGGCTGCAAAATTTGTAAGGGAAAATCAAATCAAGCCCAGAGAAAATGAACCCATGGGAGGAAGGAATACATGTAATACCTCAGGATATACAATCCGGGCCCTCTAATTACATCTGGTGGCACGAATCAGAAGTGACCCCCCCAAAAGCCAATCAAGGTTCCCCTATGTGCTGAAGAAAGGACAATGTGGAGGACCAGCCTTGTATTTACAGTATTAAGCACTTGTCAGGAACAGATAGTGCATGTAACTGACACGTTAAAGAAAAAAATTGAGCACTGAATGGGCCCATTCTGGATGTAAAGGGGCAAATTGTGTCTCAGCAGGCAATGCATTTCAGCTCAAAACTAAGTGCTTTCTTAGGCTGGTCCAAAAGGTCAACCTGCTGTAGATTTTAGCTTATAAATAAAAACCCAAGTCTTTTAAGAAATATTTTCTGCTAAGCAAAATGGGTATGGTACATCTTCGTGAGTCTGCAGCTACTTGTTTGGGGCTGTTGACTTCGTATCTGTGGCTATGTGAAGTCAACAAATATCTCAGAACTTCATAATTGAACCTCTATGCTAGCTGTCCATGATGATGAATTTCCATGTGTCTTCTGCTTAATGTCATTTGTTTCCCTAAATATCTTTTAAGGTAAAAAAAAGACATTTATGTTTGGGGTATTTTTTTGCCCTCCAAGATGCACCAGGATGGTTACAGCATTGAAAAATTAGCCCATAGTTAGTCATGGGACATGTTTTCCATAGGTCCATGATGGTCCAATGTTTTAGTGCTGAGGTATTCACTCCACAAGTGAATACTGCTCTTTCCTTGTGAATATTAGGTGGGATTTTCCTGTGGTCTGTCACTCTGCTTCATCAGACAGTAGGGGCAAACTGCACATTAGTAACTTCTGGTGTAGGTATCCCTCCAGGAGGCTTGTCTCATGACAGATATGACAAGACCAGGAAAGAAAAATGTCCTGAAGCAGCAGAACAGAGGTTAAGATTCCACCATCTCTTGCTACTGTTGTGTTTTGGAGCTGTTTTTTCTGTCTCAAAAACTATAATTATCGAAACAACTTTGTGGGAGGTGTACATAGAGCACCCAAGCACAGCTACCTAACTAGGCTCAGCACACCACCTTCCTCATCAATCTTTTTGAAGCCATTTGAAAAGAGCCTCTTGGCAGAGATGGTTTTCAAATGAAAATATACAAAATTAACCATTACAATGGATTTTACTCCTCTTAGAAAGTGAAATCTATGTAATAAATGCAGTTTCTTCTGGCATAGTAGTAAACGGACTTCTGAACTATGTGGCATAGTCCTAGATAGAATCATAGAATAGTTAGGGTTGGAAAGGATCTTAAGATAATCTAGTTCCAACCCCCCTGCCATGGGTAGGGACACCTCACAATAAACCATGTCCCCCCAGGCTTTGTCCAACCTGGCCTTGAACACCGCCAGGGATGGAGCATTCACAACTTCCTTGGACGACCCGTTTCAGTACCTCACCACCCACACAGTAAAGAATTTCCTCCTTATATCTAATCTAAACTTCCCCTGATATTCCTAAATAGCTGCTTGCAAATGTAAATTTCAAAGAAAAATAATAGAAGCTATCTTTTCGCACTTCTCCCTCTGTGTTATTGCTTATTTTAATAATGGTTTCATAATTTTCGTGTATTTTGAATATGATCTGTTAGTCTGCTCCTCTTGGCAGTATTTCTATATTCCCTGTGCCCAGATGTATATTTTTTTAATGTAAGCCTAGAAAAGCATATAACAGAAGTACATTAGTCTCAACCACTAAGGTTTTATTTGTTTGCTTGCTTTTTTATGGTTATGTTTTCCCAGCCATGAAATGTCAAGCATACACTTTCAGGATGGCTTAATTAGATTTCAGATTCAAGAAACCATTCTAAAATTAATATAATTCATTCTCACTGCTTAAGAGCAGCACTGTGGTATTATGTGAGTGCCGATGGGAAAATGTGGTAGGTCTCTATTCTCTATGTGTCTTGAGGAGACAAAAATGTGGTGACTGTCTAGGAGGAGTCTTTAAAAAGTCATTCTCTGGAACATTTTCCCAGCCATTTGCTCGTCCTCAGCCTCATTTCTCTGTTTTCAGATATAAAATCTTTTGAGTACATCAGAATGCATATATTTTTTTTAGACTTTGACCATTTAAACAAACGATCACCCTCAAAGAAGGACTGATTCCCTATTAACAACCGCGCTTATTTTTTGAATCACCTACTAGATTTGCCAGTAAATACTTCAGATTTTTTGTTTGGACTGTGAATTGACTTATTAAATCATGTCAGGATTAGAACCAGTCCCAGGTGGACCACAAGAAAAACAACCCCAGTTATATCCTTGTAAAGATCTACCAGGGAATCAATTCTTAATCAATCTAATGCATATCCTATAAGTTCCAGTAAGTGCACATTTTAAATCAAAATGTGATGTGGTGTTAAATTGCGTGCCTTGTAAAAATCAAAATACTGCTGTCCCAATACAGCTCCTGTTCATGAAAAGAGCTGTCACGTTGTCAAAACAAAAGATTTATTTAAGAGTCTGTTTTTCAGGAAACTGTGCTGCCTGACTGTCAGCTTTTTTGGTTCTGATTTTTTGGTATCTTGCCAAATTAACACATCAGTGTATGTCAAGTCAATCTGTATCTGTAGTCAACTAATAGAAAATGATCTCTATATCATTCCTCACATTCTGAAGATCAGATATGTCCAAAGGAAGGAAAAACAAAGTGAAAACAAGCCAAAAGTAATACACATAAGTCTTCATAGGCTCTGCCTCTCAGTACCACATTGCAGGATGTTTCCATGTGAATTTCTCTGTGTTGGCTTATCTCTGGGAGAAGGACTTATGTAATGCAAGGGTGGATCCCAGGTAGAAATATAATATGGACATTTGTACCAGTCAAATGTTACCAAGAAGTGTATTTGGGGAAACAGCTTAAGTTATGCTCACCCTGAATAGCTGGGCCATTATGGTTCTCTTAAAAAAAAAAAAGCTCTTAAAAGTGGGTTTAACCAGCTCTGTCTGCTTGTTTTGCACATAGATAATCTTAGTTGTCCCATATATGTGCCAGGCTTAGCTGGAAAAGGAGCTGAAGCAAACACCCAAGCTCTGCAGGCTCCTCTGGAACCTGGCAGCTGCATAAAGGTTGCTCATGAACCCAGAGGATGCAGGGACTTTGCCCACACAGCACCCTTGGTTTGCTGTTTCTGCTGCTGTGGTAACGTGGGTGGGAAGTCTACCAGCAGCTGGAGGTGTTCAGCTCCTCAAGCAGGATGATGGCTCTGAGGGACAGTGGGCGGCTGGACTAGGCTGGCTTTGCAAGGAAGGGAAATGATGTCAAGGAAGAAAACAGAAGAAATGGACTTGGAATATGGCTACGGTGCCGCTCAGCATGCACTTTGCGTCTCAAAGGTACACACATATGGTCCACTGACCTCCTGAGTCTGGAAGGACTTCTGAGTCTTTGGAGAGTTTTTCTTTATCACGTCTGTGAGGTATCTGCTGTGCTGGATTTCTGAGGGATAGAGACTCTACTGCATTGGCTATACAGAGTTCTTGGTAGGGGCAGGTCTCCTTACTTGCATTTATCCTCACCTTTTTGTAGCACGGCCTTGCCTCTAAAGGGAAAAAAAAAAACCAACCCAATTCTGCTATTATATTTTTGGCCCAGTTATGCTGTCCATCACCATGGAGTCAAAGTTGTAATGGGATAACTGACAGCAAAACTTTGCATGGTGTTTCCTTCCAGATCGATGGTTTATCTTGGGGCACTGCAGTCTGCAGGGGGCTCTATCCCTTGTTCATAGCAAAAGGAGCTAGGTGTCAAATCCATACAAGATTTTCTGACCCGGGACTTGACCCAAATGAGGCATTTAAGACCAAAATCCCAACAAAGCTGGTGGTGATTAAGTTCAGACACTTACTTGCTCTTAGGTTTACCAGAAGCTTGGAGCTGTGCTTCTGTGCATGTCCTGAGTTGTCCCAGTCTTGGTGGAGTCGGGTGAGCAATTAAAGGCTTTCTTTGTACCTATCCCTAACTAAACATACTGTGGGGACAGTCAGTCCCACGAGTGTCCTTAGAGCATGCTCAGCTTTCAGGGTTCTATTTCTTACTTTATCACATACAGTGGCTGTTGCAGTCTGCAACAGAAACACAAAATTCCTCCCCTCTTCCCAAGCTCTACACAGTAGCCTGATTAATTTACTTAGAGGATTTGGAAGTTTTCATTCTCTATTCAAATAGGGAATATTCAAATATATTGGGACCCAAACATATGTTGCTTCAAATCTATTATGTCTCTTGAGAGAAAGCCTGGCCAGCAGGAGTGAGGATAATCTAGCACTGGGCAGTGTCACCAGCCCGGTTGTGGTTACAACACTCACTCCAAGCAAAGCTGGACAGGAATGAGTTTTATTTCCCCTGTTGGGCCCCTTTTTCTTGCAGTTCAAATATAACCCCCATTGGTTAACACACAGAAAATCAAAGATAGACAAGAGCCAGAAACATGGTTACCCTCATGCCAGGTGAGTGTCCTGAGCATGAGGAAACATGACTTGGTTGCTTAATATGCTGTTTCTCTTTACGGACTAATGAATCTTGAATTGTTTTCTGAACAGTTGCAGCTGGAGGATGAGAAGTATATCCCTCCAGCCCACTCATACTGACCTACTTTAGAGCTGCTAATTGCATAATCTCGGGGGAATGGAGGAGTTGCAGCCCCCCTCCCACATACTGTGCAGCCAAAGCAGGGACTGAGCTTAGGACATCCCCTTCCCAGGTTACAGCTTTAGCAGATGGGCATTAAATCAACGTGTGACAATCCTGGCAAAGGAGGAACATTAAAAAGCATTAAGGCCTACTCAAGTCTCTGAAAGGAAACAAAAAAAAAAAAGGGGGGGGGGGCAAAAGAAAAAGCAATATTTTGGAATATATTTTTGGAATATAGGATCGTGATTGAATGCAAGTATCTCTTTGCAGGTCTGCCAGGTTTGTCTCCCCACCCAGTCAGCTTTATTGGTTAGGTCTAAGCAGGTACATGCAAAGCTGCTTGGGGTTGTTATTGCAAGCACCTAACACTCTCTTTGTGCGCTTTATAGATCTATTGCTCAGGATTCAGACTCTGCTCAAAGGCCTGAGATCTTAAATATGGGGTATTACACCAACTTACGCTGAGTCACCTAAGCCCTTTATTGAATCTGGCCCCAGTGCATTTTTCAGGCTTATTTGCAGAGCAGCAGGTATTATTACCAGCAGTAACTGGGTTAATAACAGGGCCTCCAAGAGAGAAAGCAATTTGTAACACCTGTGATGCTTTGACTGACACATGTTCATTATCCATGTTCCCAGTTATGTAATAAGCAGAACAATAAAATAGGGAATAAAATAAAAGGAATTCTCTTTGCAGAAATCTCTATGGTGCCTCCTGCCTGCATATGGCCACTGTATCCTGTTTGCTTAGTACTTGCACAGTTACAGTTGCCTGGAGCGTCCTCAGCAGAATGCCCCTTGTGTATCTAGGCATGGATTAAAAAAAATAAATACAGCAAATGCCAAAAAATAATACTAATAAAAAAAATCCCTAGACATTTATCTTCACTGTGGACAGACAGTTGTTATTTCACACTTGAAGCCTGACAGATGTGGTTTGCTGGCGAGTGGGTGAGAAAAAAAAGCAGTATCTTAATTCATGTTGGGAGGAGGCTCTACTTCTTCAGCTAGAGAGAATAAGGTCTGAAAACATTCAAAGATTTTCTTAGCAGCTCCATACACAAAATATAGACCTTCCTGAGCTTTTGACCATTCCCATTGTGGGACTCTGCCAAATGCAAGTTTAACAAAAGTTACCCTTACAAAAATATTTAGGAAGCCCTGTTTTAGAAGTGAGTGCACATGTTGGCTATGACTCAGAGCACACCCACACACTGGGTAGACAGATTAGCATCTAAACCACTAGGCAAGTTCCAATTCTTGCTCAGAAGGTCAAAAAAAGCCTGGGAAATGGCCATTGCTCCCTTTCTCCTCAGCATAATCATTTTTTTTTCCAGATTATAAAGTCATTTTGGATGGCACAGCAGCAGTGAAGTCAACTGATTTATTGTCATAAACAACTGTGTTCCAAGTTGGGAATCAATGCTGTCATTTCTGGACAAAAGAATAAAGAGGAGATAAAAAAAAAAATCAAAACCTAACACACCAAAACCCAAACCTTTTCCTTTGAATTTGTTTCTTTTAACGTTTGTTTCTGTTCCACAGAAACCACTGGGATCTGTAAAATGTTTACTAGGGAGGCACATATTAGACAGAAGAGAGATAAAATCCAAAAACCTCCTTGATAATACGTTTGTTTTGTGCAGAACCAGGGAAGGTCAAATATGATGCTGTTTGCTCTTTTTATTTCTATTTGGTGCTGTATTAACAGAACAGCTCAAAAGACCAAGACTGCCATATGCATTTCACTTGGCTTCCACAAACGCTAGGAGGCCTGTTTCCAAGCTACCTGGGAACAAAGACCCTGCAGCTCCGCTGGTGTTGCCAGAAAGGTAACAGATACCCATCCCTTCTGCTCCCCTTCCCACACTAAGATGACACAGGGATGCAGTTTGGTGCAGAGCTAATAGCACCAGGAGCCCTTATTAGGCCAGAAATAAAGTTGTCTTGAAGTTTGAGGTACCTCCTATCGAGAAAGGGAAAAAAGCTGTCAACCAAAAACTTCATACTAATGCATGTTTTATGGATTGTTACTAAAAAGGGTTTAATATAGCACTGGAAGTCTGTAGGCTGTCCTGAAGCCCTAGGTTCTGTCCTCTCTATAAACCTCAGACATTCATGCAATGTAACGCGTGACTATTTGTGAGATCGAAACAAATGAATAAAGCTCAAAGCTTCTAGAGGTGACAAAACTATATAAACATGACAGAGGCAGAAATGAAGTCAGAATAAAAAAGCAATTTCAAGATTTCCAACAATGGTATCAAACCAAAATCTCATTGCAAAAGGAAGCTGGCTAATTAGGCAATATATGACATTAAGTATTTTAAGTTGCCTCCAAGGGGTTTTGTTTGTGTTTTGTTTAGTACTTTTACTGTTGTGGTCCACATAATGAGGGAGGCAGATAACATACACTGAGCATGGAGAGTGACAGCAGGGTCTGAGCAGAAGAAACACTTTTTCATCTTTCTTTTTAATGATAATGCAGTAAAAGGGTTAGAAAATTACAATGATGTGAATTTCAGTAATACAGAAACAGCCTAGAGCTATATTCATTGCTGCAGACTTGCTGTGGAGGAAATACGACCTATCTACAAGATGCAGGGCTGTTATTAATACTGCAGCTGTACAGGCAAAGCAGAGCTTAGTTAAACCTTTATTAATACCTAATCCCTTGCAAAACCATGGGTGGAAATACAAACTCACCTTGCTGGCTTGCGGTTTGGATTTCTCTTCCCCCATTCTGGCTTTTCATTGAATTGCCTGTTGATCTCTGTGCTTCAGAGACAAACGGACTGAAAATCCCTCTGGAGAATCCTCTACCAATATTAAAACCAGCAGGAATGAGAGGGAGAAAAAGTAAATGGCAAGGACGAGATGGCTTTTCTACCTTTATTCCTCCTGCTGGTGCTGTGTCAGAGGTAGTCCAAGACCTGGACTGCAACTCTCATTTCATTTACATCCATAAGACAAACATCTATAGAAGTGTCCAGAAACAGTGCTTGGTAAAACCTGCTTTTCTTCTGCATTTGCAGAGCCATTTCAACAAGTCAGCTCTTGTTCCCTCTTCCAGAATAACCATCACATATTCAACAACGAGGGTGTTCCTGCCAAAAAGTTTTTCTTATGAGGATTATGCTTCTGCAGGATGAAATGTCAAAGAATCTGTATGATTAATCTTTTGAATTTTTCCTGTTAATAAATATAGAATTCTTTCTGACTTCAGAAATGTTTTTACATTAACACTTTTCCTTTAACATTGAGTGAAACTTTTAAAGTTTATGAGAATTATTTTGGAAACTTTTCCTATTTGGATTTTGCCTATTTATTAAAAAAAGACCAAACAAGCAAACAAAAAAAAAAAAACCACACCAAAACAAAGACGTCAACACTTTTCATTAAGAATCTTTTTCATTTTTATTCACTTTTATCTATTAAATAAGGGCAGGTCCTTTCCTCCCATTAGTCTTGCGGGATGGAGCTACGCAATCTTCCTGCAAGTAGTTACTGCTCAGAGAAAGCAATACAGGGCGAATGTTTTATGCTTCACTAAAGAGAAATTACCCAAGAAACAAAAAAGTGCACTTCTGTAGGAGGTGCTATGCTATCCATGGGGATCATCCTCTGGAGCAGTGGCATTCCCCAGGGGTGCAGGGTGACATCTGCTGTGGTTACGGCACAGGAAGGGATGGCAGTGCCTGTGTCCCTGTTTTGTAACCAGCTCAGATGACAGGAAACTATCGGCCATTAAGTCTGTTTTAATAGCTAGTAGTCACAGCTTCTATGACTTGAAAAGCCTATGGAAACTGTGGTTCTGCTCTACCATTTCATATTTTGCCTGTGGCATTTGTTCATATGTTGTGGGAGGGCTCAGGCAAGCTGTCTTCCTTCCTTCCGCACCTTAGTATTGTAGTTTGTTTGCTGGTTTTTTTATCCTGCTTCCTTGTTACCTTTTATCCTTTGCAATATCAGCTAGCCCTCACAGTCAGTCAGAGAGGGCCCTGCTCTAAGCCGTGGGAGAAGACCTGGTATGGGGGCTGGTGACCAGCTGTCTAGACACCTCCCCTTCTCCTAGACAGGCTGGAATGAAGAGATGCATGGGATCTACAGGGGTGGCTTCCATGAGAAGCTGCTGGAAGCTTCCCCTGTGTTTGAAAGAGCCAATGCCAGCCAGCTCCAAGACAGACCCATCGCTGGCCAAGGCTGAGCCCATCAGCAATGGTGGTAGCACCTCTGGGGTAACAGTCAAGAAAGAGAAAAGTTACTGCACAAGAGGACCTGCAGCCAGACAGGAGTGAGGATACATGAGAGAGGCAGCTCTGCAGACACCAAAGTCAGTGCAGAAGGAGGGGAGGAGGCACTCCAGGCACAGAGCAGAGATTCCTCTGCAGCCTGCAGTGCAGACCATGGTGGGGCAGGCTGTGCCCTTGCAGCCCATGGAGGTCCATGGTGGAGCAGATATCCACCTGCAGCCCATGGAGGACCCCCCACTGGAGCAGGGGAAAGCCCAGAGGAGAAGTTTCTGGAATGCTGTCTCTTCTGGGAAGGACCCTATGCTGGAGCAGGGTAAGAGTGTGAGGAGGAAGGAGTGGCAGAGACAAAGTGTGATGCACTGACCACAAATCCCATTCCCCATACTTCTGTGCTGCTCAGGGTGAGGAGATAGAGAAAAATTGAGAGTGACTCTCCATCAGAAAACCCACTGCTATTTATCAGTCAGCTTCTGGTATTCATAGCTAAAGTGCCTTGGTCAACACAGAGGAAAGATGAGCAGGTTTCTCCCCAAGCATCTTCTCAAGTGAGAAGCTTCCTCTTCTTTTGCAGCTCAAGCTCACCTGCCACACAGATCAGCCCATGGAAAGGCATTCTTTGAGAGCAAAGTGAGGCTACCAAATCTATCCCCTTGGCCAGACTTGACCTGGGAGAAAACTTGTGGGGGGCTGTAAGTTGCTATGTCACAGGCATGTTAGGAAAGAGTAGGAGAAAGTAAAGGCTCCTGATGGCAGAGTAGAGTGCACAACTGTTTCCAGAGTCCAGATTAATTGAATATCACTGTAATTTGATTTGCTGATATTTGTTGTTTTTTTTTTCTGCTGCGTAAAGCTGCAATAGCAACTAGCAGACAGAAATACTCTCTGCTCTTGCTGGGAACATATAATGTATGTGTGTAGAGTGAAATGTTATTTTTTCAGCTCTACGAAAAGCAAGAAATAGCCAAGTAGCCAAAATAAAAAAGCAGCCAGAATGAAAAAGTGGTTTAGCAATCTGAAGTATACTCTTATTATCACTGGAACATGCCATTTTCTTAATTGTATTTGATTCCATTAAGCTGGGCCTGATGACACATTTAATGCAGTCTTTTTTTTGAACAATAACTTTTATTGCTATTCTGGTATTACTGCTTGAATTTTTAAGGAAGCCAATGAACCTTTATTCATGAGATTAATTTCTCTGAAGTATTTTGTCAATTCTAGGAAATGAACAAGAGGTTATTATATAAAAGAAACACAATGTGTATCTGAGAGCTGAAGAAGAGCATATTAGCAATAATCAAGTTCATGCTTATTATCTTCACAGCCCCACAGGTGTGCATGGTGCTTTGTGGGCAAACATAATGACAAGCCTGTGCTTTTTTTCCACTAGGCAACAATCTATCAGGTGACTCATTCAGTCAGCTCGATTTTATAGGCTCAGATAATATAATATTGAAAACCTGGAAAGATGCACCAGACTAGTTACTGTGATGAGTAAGCAAACAGCACGCACCACATGCTGTCAGCGAAAAGGCAGGGCTGTGTTTTAATCTCAGGTACGCAGTTTGGTATTTTTTATGCCATACATTTTTTTAAAGGTAGCCACCATGCATTTTAGTAGATTAAATCTTGCTTAACTAGGGAGGAAAATGGATCTGCAAAGCATTGTTTGAATCAAGTACACCCCTATATCCACTGAGAACGTCAGCACTGTAACCAAGTTCTTGCAAATTCTTCCCATAGCCATAATCCTTTCCTAAACTGGGTGTAGGTGTTTACAAAACATGAGTGTTGATTCCTAACAGAGTGATAAGGAAGTGAAAGAAAGCTAAAGACTGACAGCAGAGTGCATCTACTTGACAAGTTCTGTGAGCTTGAAGGAAAGACAGCTATCAAATTGGACTTGATACACCAGCTTCTTCAGAAAGATGCATCTTTTCCCACTTTTCTTACTTCTCTGCACAGAACATATCCGCGGTGTTGTGTCAGATAAAATGAGTTAAACAGAAATCTGACTCATGAAACTGGAATCTTGAGAGGATGAGCTTCCTGGCAAAAAGGACTCCCCTCCTCCCTGGTCTGATTAGCACAGACAATTCTTCTGGGAAGGAATACTTAATAAATAACATAATAAATAACATACTATGGCTTATAGAGATACACAGGTGTAGTGGATGCTACCATGGCACCCTGGGCACAGAGGCAGTGCAGCCTGTTAAGTGAAACAGCGTAGTTCCTAGCCCAGCGTTTCACATGACTCTGCGTACATGGAAAAATTGCCTTTATAAGGACATGGCAAATTCCTTCCTTGCTTTTTGTGCCACTGGATGTGTCTACTGTCTCCAAGTGGGGTGTAGTGATTTTCCTGAGTCTGAGCCACAAGACATCTGCTGGAGAACTAAAGGGAGGAGAATTTCTGCGCATAATTGGTAGTGATGGATGAAAACAGCTTCTCCAGGGCTCTGGGCTCTTTGCCATGGGAAGGGGCCAGGCTAGGCAGGCAGCTGGGTCCCAGCCCAGCTCAGCAATGCCACCTTCAAAACACCATGTTCTGGCTTCCTCCCTCATGTCTCCAGGGTTTCACCCCCACGCCACGGCACACCTGCCGTCAGCCATGGGCTCTACCATCTCACAGTGGAGAAGCTCGGGGAGACCCCACATGTAGCACTCCATATGCAGGCTGTCCAACTTACAAGTTGGGCTTCCCTTCTTGGTCTCTGCAAAGACAGGGTCAGGATGCTGGCTCTGTGCTGGCTTTAGAAAAGCTCCGATATGTCTGGTATCTCCGGAAAGGGCCCCTGGGAATTTCTTTGTCATCTTCAGCAAAACACCTGCAAGCCATGAGTCATAGCATCACGGAATGGTTTAGGTGGAAAGGGACCTTTAAAGATTGTCTAGTTCCAACACCCTAACATAGTCAGGGACACCTACAGAACCAGGTTGCTCAAAGCCCCATTAACCTGGTCTTGAGCACTTGTAGGAATGGGGCATCCACAGCTTCTCTGGGCAACATGTTACAGTGCCTCACCACCTTCATAGTGAAGAATTTCTTCCTAATACCTAATCTAAATCTATGGATATGTGACACAATAAGGAATCATGGGTCTTTTGTGTAACTCACTGTCAACCAGTGACTGTAAAATGCACCAAGTTGCATAGTTTTTTTGAAGTTATAAGCTTAGCTAAAAGAGCTAATTTTTAAAAACAAATGACAGCTTTTTGTACAGTGGTTACAAATCAGCAATGGATTAGCAGCTTTTAAAAGAAAATCCACTCTGACTATGAAATACATAGAAAATAATAGGAAAGAACAGATAAAGCAAACAGAAAGGAAAGGCAAAAGATGCTACTTTCATTTTCTGGTAGGGTGCCAGTTTGCAATTGCTAGATATTAGCAAGGTGAAAGGTGTGAATTACAATGACAAAAGTGTCATTAAGCCAAATTTCAACAAATGTCTTCAAACTGTGCCTAGTTTCTGATGTAATATAATCTCATTTTAGATCTATGTTTATGTTTAAAGGAGTGAATTAACCCACTTGGTAATTGCAGGCTAGCTTATCCTGCTTTTGCTTACTATAGGAGAATAGTGTCACAGAGCAGTTGCTACAGAGCCCTCAGTAACACCCTACTTGTTTATGTTGCTTTGTGCAGGCAATCACACTGTCACTTGGCTCTTTACTGCCCCTAAAATCATAATCACAGAACAGTTATGGTTGGAAGGGGCCAACCCCCCAGCCATGGGCAGGAGCATCTTTCACTAGACCAGATTGCTCCAAGCCCCATCCAGACTAGCCTTAAACACTGCCGGGGATGGGGCAGCAGGTTCTCTGGACAACCTGTTCCAGTGTCTCACCACCCGCACAGTAAAGAACTTCTTCCTAATATCTAACTAAATCTATCTACTTTCAGCTTAAAGCCATTCCCCCTTGTCCTTTCACTACTTGCTTTTAAAAAAGCCCCTCTCCAGCTTTCTTTTCAGCCCCCTTTATATACTAGAAGGCTGCTCTAAGGTCTGTATCACACTAGCTAGTAAACTTGGGCAGCAAACCTGCACAAGAACCACTTATGGAGCAGAGTTTTGTTTTGAAGAGAAAATATTAGGGTGGGACAAAAGGCTGCTCAAAAAAAAAAAAAAAAAAAAAAGACTTGTTTTCTGTATCAATGATTTTAAGAACTGTTTTTTTAATCTATTTTCTTCTAAAATGGCTTTTGGCTTACCACCATGCTTCCCACAGGCTCGTGGTCCAAACTGTGCCTTTTTTAATCCCTCTTTTCAACTTGTGATGTTTACTGTTCCTCTGCCTTGGGCTGCATGACCACCTAGTGCAACCCCCATTCCTAGTGGGATGCTGGTATTGCCATACACTCTCTGTCCAGTTCACAGAAAAGCTCAGCTGCATTTGAAGGTTTAAGGTTATTTCTGTGGAACTCAGTATTAGTGTTTTAATAATAACCTGCCAACAGCTTTTTCAAAACATTACTGATTCTTCTCCTCATATTCACATTAAATTACAGCAAAGGATGAAACAGGTCCACTTCCCTACCTCCAAATATTTGCTTGAAAACACACATATGTTTTTTCAACCTAGACCCCTATTACTGGCTGGAAGCAACCTGCTGTGTGATGGGCAGGCTTTTTCTTCAATTCCAGGACCTGCCTTATTGTACTGGAAATTTCTCTGGAGTACTCACAGATCACCTCAGTCTCTGTAGATTTCTAGATCCAGAATGAAGCAGTAGTTGGGATCATCCTTATTTTTCTTCCTTTTATTTTTCTTTTTATTTTTTCATTGTGTTGAGTGTGGGAAGACAACATCCTTTTAGACCATTCCCAGCTGAAGGCAGTTTCTCAATATTTGGCTTCCCTATTATTTCTTCGGAGCCTTATCCTTGCCTCTATTTTGCTGTTTCTTGTTTCTTTAAAACTTTGACTTTAACCCTATGCATTCACCCAGGAGGCCATCATGCAGACAGCCTGAACTCCCCAGCAATGGTAACAAGCTGTTCTGTCAGTGGTGGGACTGTAATGAGAAACTCTGGTACAGATTCTCCCACATTTAATAAGATATATATTTGGTTTTCTGTCCTTAATGGTGTATTAATAGTGTTTCTTTTCCAACCTTACCAGCATGCTTTCCTGAGATTGCAAGGATTGCGGAACTTTCTGATCAAAACTAGGCTCAAATCCTTTTGGGGGTGTAGAAAGAGAGGAGGAGGACAGACAAGCAGAGAAGCAGACGGAGAACATGGTAATGTAATCCTTATTTCCTTAGGACACCAGACCAAATCATATCACAGATAACTTTCTCCTCCTCCACAATATTCCAAAATAAAAATAGAGTGAATCTGAATAAAATGCCAAAATTTGAGTTAGTTGAAGGGAAAAAATTCAGTGAGTCCAAACCAAGTGATTTGGAACTGACTTTTGGAGGACTTGGGAACATTGCAGCCTTCTGTTCTTAAGTAAAATAAAATTTAAAAGAGAACACTCTCCAAACCCATGCAGCCCTGTATGGGGGAATTAAAAAAAAAAACCAACCACCTACAAAACAACAAAGCCCACTTACTACTTTTTCTTTTTTCCTCTTCTAATCCCTACTAAGTACATAAAGGAATCAGATTCATGCATCAAGTATGTCAGCTCAGAAGATAAGCGTTTTCAGTTGTAACAAAGCACTAATTGCTCCTACAACTTCACAACATCTGAACAAAGGCAGGTCTAGCAGTTGGTTTTCTTTTCACATCATCTCAAACCTCTTGACTAATTTCTTATCCACTGGCACACGTTCAAGAAAGCACTTAGATGAAAGCAGGGAAATTCAAAATCTTTAGCTTAAGTAAAAAGGATCAAGTCCCCTTTTTCTGATTATAAAGCAAAGACTGTAGCTGTTCCTCTTCCTCTGTCCCTCTGTCCCTCTGTCCCTCTGTCCCTCTGTCCCTCTGTCCCTCTGTCCCTCTGTCCCTCTGTCCCTCTGTCCCTCTGTCCATGTTTCGAATGCAAAACTGTTCTGGGTGTTGCTCTTTCTAACCAACAATGCAATTCTGCTGTTAAGAACGGAAAGCTCCACAACTTTCCCAAGCAGGGGATGCTACCGCTGTTTGGGGTTTGGGGTTTTTTCCTTCTTTCTTTCCAATTTGGACTTCAGTTGAAGCTGATTAAAATGAAAATTTCTATGTTTACTAGAATACAAACATTCTGAAAAAAAGGACAAATGTTTCACTCTAAAGTGGAAAAAAAAACCCCAGTGTTTCAAAATGTTTCACAGTAGAAGAAAAAAAAATGTTCTGAAACCAACCAAAACTTATGGTTTGTGAATGAAATTGAGCTTGAAAAGTCCACTTTCTATCTGCTTCCATATGGCTTTCAAGATCCAGTGACAGGAGGCACCAGTTGTGAAATAGAAGTCTAAAGCTAAGTTTCAGTGAAGCTAAAACCCCAGAGTTACTAGACCCTTGTTTCTGTGGCAGGAACCTGGTTTTGGGGTATTTTTTATTCCATGTGGCAAGGCCATGCAGGAATCTGACCGAAAACCCCACGAGTATTACAAGCGCTACAAGCTGTAGGATCACTTTAGCCCACCAGGTGTCTTCTCAGGATATCGTGTTTCATTGGCAGCTTTTGGTGATTTGGTATTTTAACAGTTACACTTTGGAGAAACATTTCAGTTCTCAGAGACTGAAATTTCCAGCAGAAAAAGAATTTGTTAGAAAAACCCCCAACCACTCTGACTTTTGCTGCCTTTATCAGACAAGACCAGTGTTGAGACAGAGGATTTTTAGGAACAAACAGGGTGTAAATGTGGTGGACGTGGAGGAGGTAGAGAGTTCATTACTTAGACAGCTGGAGGTTGCATTATAATGGGTGCTGTCCTACAGGGTGCTGTGACTACATCTTGTGTATTATACAGGTTTAGCCACATTTTTGTGAGCTATTATTAATGCTGACTTGCAGCATACGCCTTTGGAAGCAGTACAGTCAATGCATACCTGCTTACAGTGGGAAACTCAAAAGCCTCAAATTTCCTCTTGGCTGGTTCTTCCTCCTACGCCCAACTCAGTCAGTGCCATTTGAAAACAGTAGTTGACATCAAGTTATTTTCTATTGTTGGAAAAACACTCATGGGGAAACCCACATCCCCTGTTGTAAAGGCATTGGAAGGTTGTGAAACAGGTAAATTTGGAGATTGCTTCTTTTTAGATTGTTTGCAAATGTGTCATCTCCATGTTTGGTTTCCCCCCCCCCCCCCCCTCGTCTAATATTATTTTTGCAGCTGTAGCAGGAATGGGCACCTTAGACACTTTCTAATCAAATTAACCAGGCCTCCTCCCACTCACGTGGAAGTCTGGTTGGATTTTCCAGCTTGGATTTATACCCTATGGACATGAGTTCAGAGGCTTTTTATCCGCTCTCAAGGCTTCAGTTGCCTTGTTGCTGAAGTAGAAGCATTTCAGTAGTTATCGGGGTTGCTTTCGCACAGCTGCACGAAGTTGGATTAGCTACTGTACAAAAAAAAAAAAGGTATTTAACTCACCCAATATGATCAGGTTTATTATTAACTGAAAAAATCCAACTTAAAATGAGGCCGTAGAACAGGATAGCAGAGTTACCAAGGCAAATGCCTGTTGGATTCAGACTGGGCTCATTTTAGTATAAGGAGGAGCCATGCGGAGTTTGAAATATCCATAGAACGGGCAGGTATCAAACTGCAGTTCTCTTCTGCGCAGAAACCCTGATAGCTCAGATGCTCTGCTAGGATTTATCAGTACAGCCCCAGTTATTTCAGCAATGCTTTGATACTTCACAATAATTAGAACATTTTTGGTTAAGGTATGTTTCATCTCACAGTCTTAATTTTGCAGATAAGAAAGATTATTTTTAAAGCAGTGCTAATAGTCCAGAGTCTAATTTCTGCTTTATGGGTATAACTGAGAAAAATCAGACTTTTTATTTTATATGCTTGTGTTTCAACAGCTGCTTTGTATCTATATTTGTACTAAAATTATACTAATTTCCAGCTTCATTAGTTAATTGGTGCTATGAGTGTTGCATTTGCAAAAGATGAGTTTTCTAATGATCCCCTTGGAAATGGTCCTACTTAAACCACCAGGTATTTAAATCCACCTTCCTGTCTGAGATGGATTCACAACAATCCCTGCTCAATTAAAAATTACTTTTGGAGTTTTTATTTATTCATCATTTTCTAATACAGCTAAAATTTATTAGGATATGAGACTTCATTTATTAGAATATCTCTGAGCAGGAGCAATATCAGTAAGGTACGCTTCAGTAAAGACAAATGCAATCCTTACAGTAATCAACCTACTGTTCACAGCACAGAACTTCATTAGCCAATGTTAATTTGAGGCAGAAATATGCAAAAGTAAAAAAGCTAACCTCAAAGTGAAGATTTTTTGTGAAAGTGAAAACTTCTTTTGTCCTTTCTTCCCTAGTGGCTTTGCCATCCTGAGGTTGTCTTTCCACATATCACACAAGAAGAAACCATGTGACTCAGCATGGGCTTCAACAAAGCTGTCATAGACTATGGTAGCTGTATGCCTAATCACAGCTGTTGTTTTAACTTTGGGAAGATTTGGGATATTGCAGTCACCACTGAACCAGTGTTGGAGTCATTGTGCAAAAAAATACATCTCTTTTTAAAAATATATCTCTTTTTCTATATCTCTTTCATTTCAAAATATATCTCTTTTTAAATAGAAAAAATAGCTGTTCTCTTAAGGCTACCCTACTAATTCACATCAGTTCATCCTGAGGATCAATTCCTATAGACAAGGTGAAAGGTGAGGTGCGTTCTGCACCCTCCCTTCCCTGCCTTCCTGGAGAAATGCTGGAGGCTTCAGTGCTGTAATTTCCTTGAGTGGACTTAATTCATCCTGCCCCACTTGCTCCCTCCAGCACTGGGGCCCGACCTGGTGCAGGGCAGGAGGAGCAAACTACAGGCTTCCTTGATACCTATCCCTGCAAAGGTTCCTACTCTTAGGAAAAGTCCTTTCATTTCCAGGAGGATAGGATCTGGTACACGGCTAAATCATGCTGCTTGCACCATCACTTTGCATTTTCCAATTGTCTTAGGGATGAAGCAGACACAGAGTAACACTATTTCTGTGCAGCACCTAAATCACCACTGTCCTCCAAACCCACTCCTCAAATTTACATATTGTTTACTGATGAACAATGGGTTTAGATCTTGAGGTGACCTGCACAAACCTGAAGAGAATGTGTCTCTAATGAGAGAACTGGGCTTGCTCAGCCTGGATAAGGTTCAGGGGAGACGTTATAACAGTCTTCCAGGACCTAAAAGAGGCCTATAAGAAATCCGGAGAGGGACTTTTTATAAGGGTATGGAGTGACAGGACACGAAGGAATGGCTTGAAACTGAGAGAGGGGAGATTTAGGTTAGGTATTAGGGAGAAATTATTTATTATGAGGGCAGTGAGACGCCAGAATAGGTTGCCCAGAAAAGTTGCTGCTGCCCCGTAGCTGGAAGCGTTCAAGGCCAGGTTGGATGGGGCCTTGATGCAACCTGGTCAAGTGGGAGGCGTTGGAACTAGATGACATTTAAAGGTTGCTTCCAACCCAAACCACTCTATGATTCTATGACTGGGCAAGTCCATGCCAACTCACAGCTTCCAGTCACCATCAGGAGTTTCCACAAGCCTACATGTGAAGTAGCGGCCCAGCATTCAGTGATGCTTTACCTTATTGGGTGTGAGTATTGCCAACGGACAAGCTACAGATTAGCCAAAAAGCTAAGCATTTCTACAATAACAACCCTTTTCCAGAATGGAATTTCAGATACTTAAAGCTACTAAATGCCTCCAGAAAGGTAGTTTTGTTTATTTTTCTTAACATAATGTAGAAATCCAGCTGAGTAACTGCGTACTGTAAATATTTCTTCACAAATGCTTTTATATTGTTACAATAATCAGCAGATTAATGAAAGTTGTGTGTGGGAAAATACAATTATAAATGAAATCTTGTCCTGATTAATTTTGGAGCTTCAGCTTCTACATCCATGGGTTTGGGATTTATTATTTCAAGGGGCTGGGTACTCTGTGTATTGTGATTGAACGCTGAAGACATTTAGCACCATGAAGAGTTGGAAAAAGCTGAAGCCCTTGAAACAAAGTTGTGCCCAACTCCCATCAAGCCATATATTGTGGTGAGGAGATAGCAGACCCTGTCTTTTGATCCCAAAACAAAAGCAGACAGCATTTCAGCCTTATGAGTTCGGAGAACCCACGCGCATGATGCTCTTGAGGATTTCCCTTTCACCTGAGAACAAAATCATTCCAGTTCAGGAAAACTGTAAGAGAAAAGAAGAGGTAAAGGACAGCATGTTGTGATGGCATCTTCCTTCAAGCAGGCAATCCCTAAGAGGCCATGACATTTACAGTCCTGCTCCTTTTTGAACTTCAACAGACTCTGCTATTGGAGCTCCCTGTGACTCACACAGTTCATTTATCTCAAGAGGCATTGTACATTTGATACTTACTTACTTCAGTTCTGTTTTGGATAGTGTTGCTATTAGACTTTCAGTTTTATAAACAGCTGTATGCAGATGATGAGATATCCAGGCTTATTGTTGTTCTGCATGTGTGTAGGGCAGTTCACTGCCCAGTCATCCATCACAAGCCCAGTGGGGAGGCAGGGATCATCAACAGTCCACTTAACAGCATGTTTCGACAGGGCTGTTGCCAGTCTGTTACTGATTGATAGGATGACAGGGGCAGAGGAAGGTTGCTTGGTTATATCTCTGGAGATCATTGCTGCTCAGATGCCAGCATCCCAGCACAGGACTTGTTTATCTGCAGCATGGCTTTCTAGACGACACCTCACAGGTTTGGGAAGCTGCAGCTGGCTGAGTGTACGCAGGTCACCCAGAGCTCAGCTACAGCAGTAGCTGCGGTAATGACAGTGCAGCCAGGCCAAATGGCACCTTACCAGCATGTCACCTAGGTTTGCAAGCAGACTGCAAGCAGGCAGAGCTCAAGTCGCTACCAGCATGGGCAGTGCACAGCACACCCAGGGAAAGCAAAGGTAAACCCAAACCCTGAATTTCTTTCTGTGGAAACAACTACATTTCAAATGTTACAGTAAAACAACACTGGTAATGGCATGAGCTGGCCAAAACTGAAGTTAATTATACTTTGCTTTCCCTCTGCTTCTCCAGTGTCAGAACTGGAATAATACACTTTCTGCCTGTGATGTTTCCTATGTTATTTTTTTCCAAATTATAACACACTTTCATTCATTAAATTTCTTAAAGAATGGAATATTTACTTCCTTCCTGCATTTGGCATTAGTTAATGAAGTGCAAGCAAATGTCAACTGAATTCTCAAAGATGCGTATCTGTTCTTTCCTTTTTCTAATTAAGGTTCAACACAGCCAAAGGCATGTGGGGAAAATCTTATTCCTATGCTGGAAACAAATGCAAGATTCAGAACCAAATAAATATTAATTTAAAAACTGTTCATGGCTAAAAGTAGAAGAAATTACTGTTATCTCAGAATCAACAACTGGAAGAGCTTAAAATTGAAGTTAGGTCTAAAATCTGGAAGTCAGCAGGGTAGCAAGCAACCTTCTAACTGTTCATGTCTTGCCAATTAATCTCATCCCATATAAACAGACTTTTTATGCCTTGATATTTGGGCATGGATGAAAACAAGTGCGTAGGAGAAGGATTAAGAAGAAATGGGAGGGAACCTTCAAGCTCAGGGAATCTTGAATGACTTCTGTTGAAAGAAAACAGAAGTATCTTTGATACGGGGCTACAAAAAGCACTCATGCACTCTCCCAGTTTCTCAAGTTTCTTTATTTCAATGTGAAGTAAGAATCAAAACTATATTTGCATTGAAGTTACAGACAAAATTCAACAGGAATGTTTCAATTGACTGAGATTTACAGTTGAAAGGTAATTTCATTGAAGGTGTTAGGGATAAATGACTGTTTAAAACGCATATTAAATTCATGCAATACACAAATAAGAGGTGGAAAAATTGTGCTTGTATTGATCATGTTCCAATTCAAGGTGAAAATAGAACTAGAAGATAACAGTGAGTGTCATAAATACTTGGTCAAGCCTGTTGTTGATACGTTTTGCTGATCCAGCTGTGTTGCATTAAATGTCACAAAAGAATATAATTTTTATCTAGCTGTGATGATTTTAATGCTCAGTGGTAAAGGACAGCTCCTTTATCCAGCATGAGGGAGGTAAAATGCAGTGAAGGATTGTGTTGTGTGCATTCTCTTTCACGTTGCTTTAGCTAGATCTATGTACCCCCTTTGCAATTCTAGCACTGTCAGGAAGAAACTTCCTATTACCTTCAGAGATGGATCTAACCCCAAACCCTCAGTCCAGTAAGCCCTTATGCACATTGATAGCTGGATTTCTGACCAAGGAGCCAAATGGTTACCACAGTAGGAAATGCCAAGTTGAGGTTGAAGGACTGAGTCGGCAGCTGTGAGAAAGAATAGTCTGGGTTGGAAGGGAGCTTCAAAAGTCCAACCCCCTGCAATGAGCATCTTCAACTAGATTAGGTCACTCAGAACCACATCCAGCCTGGCCCTGAATCTAGCTGTTGGCTGGAAGAATTACAGCCATGGATACTGTTCTGGATATAGGCATATAATTCAGCTCAAGTCTTTACCAAAAGTGAGGCACAAGCAGTTATAACTTGCAGGCCTTTGAGTTTCTGCTCTCAGCTCATACAGGAGTCTGATGTTTGGGATTTTTTCTCAAATATGCTTTATCTGGAGCTAGGATTTGAATCTCCCAAGAGCTGCAGGGGAGGCAAATACTTGGTCCTATCAGCAAGGTAGATGGAGCAACAGCTAGCCTTGCAATCTCAGTGCATGTCGCAGGTATTGAACTGTGGGGCACTGCCCAAACCCAGGTACATGACTGATGAGCTGCTTTTCCTCCTTAGGTTCTGCACATTTATAAACAGCAGGTAGATGGAGACAGGGTTATTGTGTATATAACCTCCAATTTCACCTGTATGTGTCCAAACATAATGCTGCCACTGGCTAGAAATATATTTGGACCCTCTCCCCTCTCAGGTGGATTCCTGAGAGAGGAGAAGGTTGACATATGAGATGACACAGAACTAGTATCCAGGCTGCAGCACTGAATAATTTAGACCAGCTTGCCACAGTGGCTGGAAAACTGAAATTAAGACTGAACAGCTTTATGGAGAATAACATCAATCTGCACCTGCACAAAGGTACTGCCTGTAACAGAAGTGGCAGCAGCATTGCTCATGTCCAAAGGCAGATGAGATCCTCTCTGTAATAAGTTTGTGTGTACACTAATGGGTGTATCTGTAATTATTTGCAATGATAAAAAGTATGGCTTGCTCAACAACACAGGCACATGCCAGATGAGTGGTCACACCTTTATTCCTCCTCTTTCTCTCTGTACTACTAGCTCCCCTCTCTGCTACTAAGCCCTCTCTGTTCAGCTTCGGTTTGGAGCTCTGCTTGCAGCTGAGCAGCTGACTACCTTCAGCAGTTCAGTACATGACATGTATCACATGCCCGTTCTTCCGTTTGCCCTCATCTTAATTTACATTACTTCCTCTCTGCAGGGAATCTAATATGATCTACATCATAAAGCTCAAACACACTCCTAAAAGTGCATGATCATAACAGAGATAAGTAGCAAGGAGATGCAGCACGTTTGGGAGCACGCTTGGGAAATAGCTGTTTTCTGTGGAAAAAAGGCAAAACTCTCAAAGACAACCTCGAAAGAGAGAACTGTGTAGTGGCAGGGTTGCAACACACATCAGACAGGTATTTGGGGAGAGAAGAAAAAAGGAGCTATGGAATGAGATTCCTAGATACAGTATTTGTATTTTGTGCTTCATTATTTTGGCTGTTACTGCACATGATTTCAGTGTCAACACAGCAGAAACCACAGGAGTATAAGCAACAACAAACCCTCAGCTCAGTTTACCAGTGCTCGTACAGCTGGGAGTTCCACCGTTTTCTTTACAGCTAATACCACTTCGTTTATACAAAAACAAAAAAACAAAAGGAAAAAAAACCCACCCAAATCAAAACCCCTTCATTTCCAGAAGCTGTAAATTATGATTACCATGCCATAACCGACAGTAAACAGGTTCCTGGCCCATGACTAAGTCTGGTAGGCTGTCGTGCAATGCAAACAGCAGCATGGACGTCTTCCAAAGGTGTTGGATGTGGGGAAGGCTCTGCTGGGCTCAGAATCCCAGGCATCTAGCTTCTTGTTTGACTGAGAGAGCTTCAAGACTGGGGCATTTCTACTGGAAATGCAACGCTTGAGAACTGTAAATGCAGAGCGTTATGGAAAGGACTGTGTTAAGAACAGAGAGAACTGAGGATCTACATGCAGGTCCGTTTCCACAGAGCAACAGCTTCAGCCAGGGAAGGAATGCGTTTATCAGGGGGCACTGGCCTTTGTAAGTACCACCCAGGGGAAGCCCAGCAGCACGGACAGGACCGACGCCTCCCACAGTGAGGGTGTTTTTGTGTCCCTTTCCTTCCCCTCTCCCGCTCCGAGGAGGCAGCGGAGGGGCGCGGGGCAGCCACGGTCAGCAGGGGGTGGCAAAGGACCTCACAGAGCGCGTCCCTCCCGCGGGGCGGGGCAGCGGCCGCGGCAGGAAGCGAGTGCGCTGTGTGAGCAGAGCCGGGTGTGGGTCAATTAAGGGCTTATTCGGGTTAAAAACGAGTTTGGGTTTTACCGCATGGTCTCATTCCCTTTTTACAGGGCGAAAGAAAAAGAAACAGAACCTGCAGCAGCATTCCTGTAACCTCATGGACTCTCGGAAGTGCTAGGGCTCTCAAAACGTGGTTTTTTTTTTTCTCCAATTCCCTTTGAGAATGATCATTTTGTTCAGGACTGTCTTACGTGCTTTTGGTAAATTCAGGACGTTTTTACAAGCTTGGCTCTCAGGTCTGACTGATCGCAGCTCTGATCTGTGGGCGGGGGGGGGTTGGGGTGGTGTTTGGCTGTGGATATTCGGACTACTTGGTGTCCCACACATACATACTTCTAAAGGCAGTTTTAATATGAAAGGTTTATGCAAATTAAACTTCCTTCAGGTTTGTCACCAGAGTTGCTCCAGGTGCCTCATCTGTGAGTTACCCACCTACAACTATGCACTCCCTTCCTACATCCACACACGGAGTTAGTCAGAAATACCTATCTACTATTGTTCACACCCTCTCTTCAGTTCAAGTGTTGACTTTACTCAGCAGGTATTTCTGTTTGTGTCCAAAATGGGATTGTACTGTTCTTTATTTCTGCTAGTGGTAGAAAGCAAGCAGGGCTGAGCAGGAGCTTTATCCTGTTCCTGTTAATCACAGAATGGTTTGGGTTGGAAGGAACCTTAAAGCTCATCGAGCTCTGACTCCCCCTACTGTGGGCAGGGACACCATTCACTAGACCAGGCTGCTGAAACCCAGTCCGGCCTTGAATGCTGCCAGGGATGGGGCATCCACAGCTTCAAGCCCTGTAAATTACTTGTAAATACAGAGTTAAAATCCTTATAATGCACACAGAAATGGAAGCAATGACTTTTTTGTTTAGAAGATCTTTCCTCTTCTGTAGACCTTGCTGGTATATGCTACAGCCATGAGATTCCATAACCAAGCACAGCATGCTTTGACTTCTGTCAGTTTTTCTGATAAAATCTCACTTTTCTCTACAAATGCTGCCTTCTTGAACATCACCCTTCAGAATCCAATAGAAGCCTGTAATTTTTGCAGCTACCTTATGCAGTGTACCCATTTGACTGGATGTCACTGGCTAGTGATGTCTGTGAGCTGCTGTGTCTCCTCCGTATCTCCATGGCTCAAGCATCCAGATCATTAGGTTTTAGCATAGACACTTACTACTAGTTGCCAATAAAAATAAAAGTCCATGATTACATCATGAGAAGGGTATTTTTGGCCTCTAAGGAAGCAGTGTATTGACTCATCAGTATGGTTTGCTGGCCAAGTAAGTATAGCATTATTTCTTACCTTTTAAGTTAAAGTACTGAAAAGGCAAATAGCCAACAGGAAGACAGGGAAATGTGGACTGACACAAACCTAGAAAGACAAGGTTGGCAGAAATCCACATTAATTTTAGCTGTAAATGACTGGTAGCTTTCCTGACTCAAACTCCTTCAACAACATTTAGGACACTCTGAGATTTGTTTCATTTTAGTTTTGTGTGTGTGTTTTTTTTTTTGTTTTGTTTTTTTTTTTTTTTTTTCTTAGATCTTCATGCCCTTTTGGTGCCATCATAGGGAATGCCATACTACAGGTTCACACATGCTTCCTAATTTTCTTTTTTTCTTTTCTTTTTTTTTTTTTTTAATTGCATTGCCTTTCTGGTAATTTTTCCTCTTTACAATATTTTCCATCTGTCCTCCTACAGAGTACTGAGAACACAGGAGGCACTTTTCTGAAGGACAGGATTTTCTGAAGGGTTATCACCTCATCAGATTAGTTGCTAGACTTTTCCTTTAGTCATCTGACTGCATGTAAGTTGAAGCAGGAAATCACACATAACCCACCACCAAATGAATTAACATAACAAGAAAATAAAGTGATGCTTGTAGATTGTGACCTAATACAATTCTGCCATTATGCATAGAAACTGTATCTTGAATTTTAAACATTTCCAGCTTCTATTAAGATTACAGCATTATATTTATGTTGAAACTATGAAACAAGCACAACAGCCTCTCTGTGATGGAGAAGAGCAGATGGGAAGAATGCTTTATGTTTGGGAGCAGGGAACTAGTCCTTTAAAGCATCATTCCTTAGATTAGACTTTCAATATGGATCATTAGTAGGGGCTAGAAATTAGGACAAATGACTTTCATATAGTTTTACTTCAATTTCTTCATATTACTGAAAGGTCTTCAAACTGGGGCAGAGTCAGATAAAATATCTCCCTCCTCTGAGATGGCTAATAATAGCAGGTTCAGGGATTTGTTTCTGAAACTTACCCTCAGCCACCAGAAAAAGCATTCTTTAAATATAAACTGTTTTCTCATTCTCAACTAAATGTATGATCATATTAAAAAGTGTTTTCCCCTCTTCTTTACATTCCAAACAAACAGAATATAGAATTCAGCTGCAGTTTCAGAATGGACAGTTTCATTTGATTTATCGTACCATCTTATATTAACTATAAGGTCAGTTCCTTTCAGAAAAAAAAATCCCTAGAATTAAGTCTGGAGTCCCACTTATCTATGGGTCCAATTGTCTTTTTTCTTTCAAGCTGCTTCTTCTGTAATGGTGTACTACATTGTTTGTGGGCAGGCATGGTTTGCCTCCATTTTGACGCAGGCTATTAAATCACAAAATCTCAGGTTTTTGTGTAAAGAAAATTTTTGGCATTACCATTAAATAGCAATACATGCTGGTGGATTTATTTTAAAAAAAGTAGATCGTACCATTGCAAAACATCAAGTTCTGGTTTCCCAGGCAGTTAGCATCATGGAAACATTTGCTCTGATTCAGCTTGACCAAGTTGTTTGAATTCAGGCTGAAGTTATTTTGTTGCATTTATCCTTTTCAAGTTGTCTTCAGAAGTGACTGACAGCCAATGCCTTCCAGTGCTCAGAGCCCCAGTGTCACTTTCTAAGCTCATACTCTCACATTGTTCCCTGAAATCCAGACTGGAGGAGTGGATTAAAGATATTGAAAGAATACGTTGCACAGTAAACTTCACGCACAGCTGGACTGAGAGTGATTTTTATTTCCTGCATGTCATTTCTCTTGCTGTGATGTGTAGAGTTACAGTGTAGTTTTGTCTGATGAAAAAGATTAAAGATACTGAATGCTCTTTCACTGAAAATATAAGCGTAAAGGAAAAAATATGATGGATTCTTAATGCACTTGTTAAGCTAGCCCGTCAGCTTACAAGTGCTTAGGAACAGGCTTTAACTTTTATGTGTATGAACAGTCCTCTTCAGTTCCCATGGGACTCCTTATGGGCACAAAACAAAGCACGTAAGCATGTGCAGTCTAGAGTCCCTAAGTACATACTGTGCTTTTTTTAACATCCATTTCAATACAAAGGTGTTAGTTTTGTCACCAGGAGGCTTCTTATTTCCTCCCTCTATTAGAATAGAAATAAATAACAAGATTTAAGAGACTAAAATGATTACTCATTTCTAGTATATACCAAGGTCTGCCTGGCTGAAAAAAATTATTGAAAATTAATCTTCACGTCATACTATGCTTTGCACCCTTGGCAGAATATTATTTTCAGCCATAAAGTACTGCATTGAAACAAGTTCTCTTTGGCACACAAAATAGACAACAAATAGTTCTAAGGCATCTACTTTTATATGAAAATGGCATAAGTTTTGCTCCAATGGTAAAGAAATTACTGCTGTCAACTTCACATAATTCTTTAAAAAAAATTTACCAAGCTCCTCATAATAATCCCATCAAAAAAATTACAGTTGTAATATTTTGCACATGATTTTTTCCTAGATATTAACCATAAAAAGCAAATAGATACTTCCAAATTTTCACATGCTTTTGATGTTTGGTTTTGGTGTTTGATATTGAGGCTATCAACCAAACTTTTGCATCAAGTTTGATCTTGTAAAGATAATGTCAGTACATTCTACATTTACTGTCCCACAAACCAGTTCATGTCCTAAATTCTAGCATTAACTACAATTTTTATTTAATTCTACACTAAGCTGTGAATAGTATGAAAGCAGGTTAGTTGAAAATGCATAGTTTTAAAAATACTAGGCTTTTCATGAATAGATGTCTAACTATATAATGCACACATCTTCCATTGTGGCAACTGCTTCGGTGTGTGGAAGAGACAGCAAGAAACTTAACTGCAAGGAATCCCTGGGTTGACTGATGAACCCCCTAAAAGGCATGCACAGCTTTCAGATTAAAAGATGCATCACCTTCTCTGCCACAAATCTTCAAAGACTCCCAGACACATGTAACTTGCAGGAAATGCAGAGTTGTTTTTAGGACTCATCACAGAAATAATCATGGGGAAATCGTAAGGTCTTCATCATTCCCTTCAGGCCTGCTATATCTCTTCCATTTCTCTGAGCCGCACTGCCAGAATTTCACAAGAGTTGGGAGAAAAGATTTTTTGGATGTATGGTCTGTAACCCTAATGCTGGATGTCAGCACTGTTGACAGGGTTGAATTTATTAAGCACTCAAAGAAACTCTTTACTTATAACAGTTGTCTTGATATTGATAGGAATAAATTAGCCAGACCTGGACACTCTCATGCATAATACTGTTATATTTCTGGACTACTTTTATCTATGAGCCTTCTACTTTTACAAGGGGGCCTACAGGGATGCTGGGGAGGGACTCTTCATTAGGGACTGTAGTGATAGGACAAGGGGTAACAGGTTCAAACTTAAACAGGGTAAGTTTAGATTGGATATGAGGAAGAAATTCTTTACTGTAAGGGTGGTGAGGCACTGGAATGGGCTGCCCAGAGAAGTTGTGAATGCTCCATTGCTGGTGGTGTTCAAGTCCAGGTTGAACAGAGCCTTGGATGGCATGGTTTAGTGGGAGGTGTCCCTGCCCTTGGCAGGGGTGTTGGAACTAGATGATCTTAAGGTCCTTTCCAACCCTAACTATTCTATGATTCTATGATTCTATGAAGTTACATGCACACTGGATGATCTGAATAACAACAGAGGACAAGTTAAATTCAGGTACAGTTAAAATATTCTCTCTTAATTACTCCTTTGGTGTGCTTATAACCAATGTAAATGGTGTTGTATTAACAAGCTGCCAGAGAGTTTATAAAAAGCTTTGTGCTAATCAAGAGATTGAATGGCAGCTTAAACTCTGAGCTATATTGCCTTGATAGGATGAGTTCGGGCAATGGTGCACAGCAGTCACCCATGCAAAGAGGCAAGCCCTGTGCTCTCATCCCATGCTCACTCCGAAGAGTAAGCCAATTTATTTGAACTATAGACATGAGAAAGGCTGGCTGGGATGGATTCTTAATAGCTTTTTCATACCAAACACTTTCTGTGGTTTTGTATCAGTAAATGATGACAAATTTTTCCAGGGAAAGAAGGTTGCTCTCTATTTTATTTCTTTTGAGAAATAAATAATTTTTTGTCTCTACGGACTTCTGCAGCACAGTGGTAATGAAGTTCTTCCTCTTACTTCTTGATAAGTATGCATACATGGTGCAGGAGAGGAGAAATGGGAAAAATAAGAAATAGGTTACCATATTTTGTCATTATTTTGAAGTTTCCTTTCACTTCTTCAAATGTGCAAAGAAGACCTCTTGAGGTGGTGAAACATACTTTTGCATATAAGCTCTCAGAAGCTTCTTGTCTCTCAGAAGCAATACATAATACCCCAAACCCATAAACATTTTAGCAGGCTGAATTACTTCCTCACTTCATGCAAATTGTACCTGGAATTAGAACTGACCTTCAGAGACAGCACTGCAAATGATAGTAAGCACATTTGCAATAAGGTCCCTGGGTTTATGTTTCCAAAGGACCTTGTAAAATTCTTCACTTCCTTGCCTATGCTGTTTTGGTGGCAGGCGGAGCAGAGGTCACTTTGTTTGTTTTACTCCTCTCATGTCATTGCTTTGCCAGGCATGTGTCTGTAAGATACATCATGGCTCTTTAAAAACAAATTATGTCATGCAGTAAAAAGATTACTTTAAAGGATTGTGTCAAAAGCTATTTCTGTTCCCAGCTGTTAAAATTGTAGCACGACTTTGCTATTTTATTTGCCTTTAGAAAGCTGCTGATCTTATATTAGCAAGTGAACCTAAGTTTACAATTGGAACGACTGATGAAATATGGTGAAATCAGTAGTGACCATGTTAAAATAAATATTGTGCAGAAGAATAAATGTTACTATTTATGAAGCAGGAAAGGTCACAGGCTATAGGAAATAATGAGTGCATTTATCTTAACCACTGTATCACAATCAAACCGATCAGTGACTCATCCCTTTGCACACGTTTTTCTCTTACATCACTTACAATAGACACTACTTGTGTAGCCTCTGCCTTTGTTGTCAGTGTGAAAATCACTGAGGCATGGCTGCAGGACCCCATCATATAGCTCATGCTCCTCTTTAATTCAAGTGGAGCCTTGTTTGATGATAAAACTGTTGTGGCAGGGAACTATATTTAAAACTTGGTTACTCATTCATCTTATGGGTTTTTTTTTGGAGTCATTAGTGGGTCACATAACTATACGTATTTCCTTCAAGTTCCCATTATAATTCCTACTTACAATTGTAGTTGTTTTGCTCCAACTAACTCTCTTAACAGAACTGCAGTCTCTAACCCACTGTAAGCAATTCCCCTTTATTCTGCTCTTTGACAGTTTTATGACAGAGTCTAACCTGAATTTCCAGGTAGTAGCAGTAGGTTACAGCAGTGTTTGTCATTTGCTGCTTGGAGCTACTGACTCCTAAAAAAGGCTTGAAGAGAAACACCAGGATTCATATAGTTCTGTTGTAGCAAAATAACTGAATTTTTATTTGCATAAAGGCCAAATAGTCTACTCTTATCAGTTTAATTTGTTTCTGTACTTAAAATAGTCTTTCAACAGTTAGGATATTTCAAAAATTCTTTTGCTTTGCCACTTCCATTCAGGAAAGATATTACTATCTTTTATTTTGTTTTCCCTTTTGAATAGACATGAAAACTGAAGATAAGTTCCAATAGCAAGCACATCAGTTTATACCGAATCTTATCATGCCAAAACATCTTTATGCACAAGTATCAGCAATGAGATCGGCTCTGCTTTGAAAACAGTTTTTGTTAGCTACTGAGCTTTACAGAGATAGTAATGTTAGCAGCGGAAGTGTTGGTGATTATGTCATATCTGTAATTCCAGATTTATAGAAGTCCCATATGGAGTGGAAGGCAGGAAAGGAAGAACATGTGATGGCACTATATACTTGTTTATTTATAAAAATGGTAGTTAACCAAAAGTGCCCAATCTGTTCACATCAGCAAGCTAGCTCCGCACAGGATCCACATGCATCTGAGCATTGAAAACTGCAGTTCCCAGTGGAACTAGGCACCCATTGGCATCTAAAATCCTTTTGTTCCTACACTTCCTAATAAAAATGGCAAAAGATCCATATGTGATCCTTCAAAATCGGCATTCATTCCTCCACCATCCTGAAGATTTCAGAGTCATTCGATGCCACTCTTACTACATGTTTAACCCAGAAATGCTGGCATTGATACTTTACTAGGAAAGCAGGAAATCACATTTTGACTTCTTTCTCTAACTAAAGCAATTAGAAAAGGTTGCTTAGTTACCTGGCCACCCTGGGGAATGTGTCTTGCCCTGCTTGGAATAATTAGGAATGAAAGCACTTGACTGCAGTGCTGGGACCTGGAGAATAAATTTTGTTCCTTTTTACTGTAGAAAGGAACGAGACAATCTAAGGATCTGAAGTACAGATGGAAGAGTCTAAAATAGCAGTAAAGCACTCATCCCTTGGCCCATACTGTACAGAAAAGCAATAAGAATATGCATAGCAGATTAAAGACAACCAAGCCTCTATTATGCATGAACAAAAGAAATAGCCAGTGACAAATAACATCGAGAACATCCCCATTCCAAACTACTTAACACAAGAAATTTCAGAGGTTGCTATCCCTTCCTCCTATTTCCTCCCCTTGCCCTCCCACTGCTTCTCATTATCCAACAGACTTCTAAATTCCACAGGCATCTACCCAGCACAGAGTTGAGGGCAGCCAAAGCCCATCTAAGGACAGGCTGTGACAAAACCGTCTTTTCCTGCTCTCTGAACATGTTCTCCTATTTTTGCCTTGCAAAGACACCAGAGTTACCAAAAACCCCATTACGAAGCGATTCAGGGAAAAAAAAACTGATTGCTATTGTCTGGGCGCTTTGTACTGCCCCAAAATCTAATGTTTGAGAAACCATGATGAACTTGAGAAATGGTTTTGCAAGAAAGAGGAAAAAATCAGGAGGTTGTGTTTCTTCTCAAAACTGGCCAATATTTTTAAAAAGGTGTAATAATCCCTCAAAAGATAGCTTTGTGACAAGGAATGTGTAGCATTCCAATATTAAATGGGACACTGTGGCTGAGAAGTTTGCTAACATTGCTAACTTTGCTAGTGAGGCAGAATTATAAATCTGTGAATGATTTTAACACTGATATTTCCTAATCTGGGAGAGCATGACTCTGCAGGCTTTATGCTCTCTTTTTATTCTTATCTATCTGCTTGTGTAATCCACGGAACGCTGATAACCCTTTCAGACCTTCAGATAATTTCTCATGAAAGCCAAGGTAAGTATGAACAGCATGAAATGCCACGTACAACATGGTGTTTAAAAGCCTAGAGTGGGACGTGGACTGAATTTCAATCTCCTGCATTATACCCCTTAGTGTTTACAAAAGGTACAATCAGAGATTTTAGGGGCACCTTATTTTGGTTATACGCAGCCTGTGTTCTTTGAGTTGCACCCCTGCAGACACTGACATTTGCATCAACGGGGCTGTGAAACCGCAGCTCAGGAAATACCTGGTCTTGATTAGAATCCAGAAATAAGGGACATAAATCCTACCCATGTTCAAGAGCACACTTCCAGGAAATAAATCCCCAGTGAACAGCTGTGCCTCTTGGAGCACCTGAAGCAGAGATGTGAGACTTAATAGGTACTTGTGTAGGGAGTGCTTCCCACTGGCAACAGCATCTCTCTGCTGAAGATGTTGACCAAGCACTCCCAATTCAGTGTGTTGACAGTTCTCCAGCACAAGAGCTAGAAAACTTTTCCTGCATACTCTGTTGAAGCTGGCCAACAGCTGCATGTAGGAGTCCTCATTTTACTCCAGAGTTGAGCATCTGTAAATTCAATGCTACAACATCCAGCTTTTAAGTCCCCTGACACATTGCTTTTTGTGCACGTCACAACAAATAGAGACAGACATATACAAGATATGTGTGGAGGGTTCATTGGAAGAAAACCCCTCCAGCTGCTTTACATCCTTAATACCTGGAGCACAAGACCTCACAGTTACTGAAAGTTACTGAAAGTTTATAGTTAAATTTAGAATTTCTTCTCCTCCCTCCAAAACAGGGCCTCATTAGTATTTTCACTGTATAGATTTTTAAAACATCAGTCTGGAAATCAATTAGTCTAGTCAAGCTGTTTCCTTCCCTAGACTCCAGACCTAATTCTTTACGTCTTTTACCCTTAGGTACATTATAACCCCGTGTGCTACTGGACTGAATTGTGCTGAACGAAAATGCTGAGGCATTTGCACATTTCAGTAACAACCTCTTAAAAGAAGCTATAGCTAAGGTTTTAATTTTTTTGCATTAACTGTGACCTTCAGAAAGAAGCTGCTCTATTACTAATCTTCTGAAACATATGGTTTCCCTGTCAGGGGGTGGGGAGTGGGTAGGAAGAGGGACCTGATTTTTTTTTTATTTCTCCATTTTTGAGAGCATTAATGAACACTGCTGTATGATAACATGAGCAAAACAGAAGCCATTTGTTCCATTCATGTAGAACGCAGAAGCATTAATGTCATTAATTGGCCTATATGCCATCTGTTGGAAGGTGCTTTTGGTTTTCACAATGGTCAGAGCAGTATTATCAGCAGTGCAGCAAGAACAGTTACCCAGTTAAACTCTCTGGGCAGAAATGGTTCACCAAAACTAAAAGTATGGAGCTATTTTGCTTTTGTTTTTTTGTAAAGAAAGTCTGATTGCAGTAGATGTGCGTGTAGCAACAAATAAGGAGACTGATTCAACCCTTTTTAAATAGAATGCTTTCATGGGAAGTCACACAGCAGCAAGACACGGTGTTCCTACAGAAGCCAGCCTAGGTTTGGCATACATTACAATGTAAATATGAACAGTAAAATAGGCTTTGGGTTGTTTTTCTTTTCCTTTAGGGGACATCTCAAGTCTCATCATTAAGGCTTGTTGGTTGTCTGCTAATTCAGAGCAGTATTTCTCAAGGAACCATGAAAGTGACGTTTTAAGTTTAATGACTTCCAGCTTGTTCATACACATTTGAGTCAGGAAACCAAAAAAGAGAAGGTACTTACTCAATACAGGAGACTAGTGATAATGTATTGCAGCATCTGATATTCTGAATTGACTTGAATATTGCACTTTTGAGAGGGTGTAAATGGTGCTATTTTACTTATTCTGGCCCGCAGCACAATGTCTGTTCTAAAGCTTGTATGCTCGCCCCTCACTTTAAAGCTGACACAGCCAGTACAAAATTAAAATGGACAGCCTGATCAACATTCCCCACCCACATAATGCAAATCAATCAACCAGAATGACTAGAAAAGTGCCCAGCACTCCCTGAAGGCTCAATTCTGTATCTTTCAAGCTGCAATTAAAGCAGCTTTCTTCAATGTTCCATCTCAAATTCAAATGATACAGAACTTAAAATGGGTTCCTGTTATACTTTAGGGAGTGGCAATTTTAAAAGAAACAAAGTATGCTTTACAGAAAATTAGCATAGTACCATGTTGTTTCTCTTGTGCAGCTGTATTAAATAAATACACTTTGTTCATTTAAATAGGATCAATCTAAATATGCTTTTCATGGTTAATTGCTAAATGTAAAACATTTGCAAATTTAGACAAACCAAAAATTATCTGACACTTCTTTCCTATGAATCATATTTTTTAGATTTAAAAAGATATATCCTGAAGTAGGGAAAATACTGTTACAGGTGAATGCAAGAAAAATATATGACTTACAACAATATCTCTCCCTCTCTCATAATTTGCAATAATTATATATTGCCACTCAAAGAGGAAATCATTGAGTAGCCATAAGGAGGAGTAAAGGAAGACCAAGCCAAAAAGGTAATTTGAGGCACATAATCATCGGTGACAGAAAGACCAATATTTGTGTAAATACATATTCACCATACTACAGATAATCAAAGTAGAGATAAAAATGATCACTTAATTTTCTATAAAGTGTATGCGCAAGGTACTTTCCCAGCAACATATTTTAATCTACAATGTTCTGCCTAAATCTAGATGGTTGAGTTGATTTCACCCTTTCCCTCAGAAATGCATTCTTACGGTCTGGTACATTTTCACTGTTTAGGACTTTGTGCAGTGTTGTAGGTACACCAAGTGTCAGTTTTTTCATGTGCCCTTTCACCCTGTTTGACCCATATTTCATGATGAATATTTCAAGTATCAGCACATAACATAACTTGCTTCATACATGCTTGTAAGTAAATGCAGGCACTTTTGACAATCTCAGCCAAAGTGTGGGAGGATAATGTCCACAGAGACTGTGCAAGCACATAAATTACTTTGGCCAGACAAGTTGCTGCCTAACTGCTGAGTAATGTTCACTGCCTGTGTGTATACTCTAGCCTGTATCCTCTTAAACTGGCATTTTGTGATAGTGTGAACATACCATAAGACCCTTAGGTTTTTTTTGAAAGTTCACTGTTGGTTTATGCTTTTAAAAGACTGAGACTTCAAAATACATCTCAGGAACTTGTGATAAGGACGGTTGTTAGAACTTCAGTGTCTCTGGAAGTGCAGTGAAGCTTATCCTGTGCATGCATATGCAGATCTATCTGTAAGTAGAGTGACCACGTCTACAGCTAGATCTGCCAAACATTTTCCTTATAAAGATCCAGTTTCAGTTAAAACTGTGCCAGGATTTAATTATTTGGGATGAAGTTTCCCATCATTAGCTTCTGCCTCAAGCAGTTTAAGCACAATTTAGCCTTTTCAAGAAAAAGAGTTAGAATAAAGAATTGCTAACTTAAAACAAACGCACAAAACCCCTCCTTGTAACTACATGTTGAGAAGTTTTAGCATGTCCAAGATTCTGACAACAAGGAGTCTTTTGCTGACCTGAATGAAATCCTCTTAAATTTGGCTGATTAACTTCTGAAAATCTGTGTGTGCACATATATACACAGATACATATACACACACACATACATACACAGTATATATTTTACTCATTAGAGGCTTCCTGGTCTTGACAACACAAGCCTGAAGCATTTTCCCTCCACAGGTCATACAGACTACAGACATGGATTGACAGAGGCCTCAGGTAGTCTTTTCTTTTACACCTCTCTAATAAAGGGGTCAATCCTTAGATACAGAATGTTTACTAAAGCTGCACTTAAAACATGGGAGTGAAAGAGGTACTGCCATTTGCCTAGGTAGCTTGGTTTATGCCTAAAATTATTTGTTCTAACATGTAATTGCAGTCTTTGTTTTGAATGAAGCTGTTTGCACGTCAGCCACAGGGGATGTTGTACATGGCTGGAGACAGCTGTCTTTCTGTCTTGTGCCCATCCCTAGCCTGCCAAAATCTTTAACTTTTCCCTTTTAGACTTGTTTCCTAAAACAGTTATTCATACTTCTTTCCTCTAGGTTGTCCAAAACTGGATACTAAGTGTAACAGGATCATTTTATACCTCTCTTAAAATACGGTCTGTGCTTTACCTCCACCTAAGTCACAGCCCAGCAATGGTCAGGACATTTTCCTACTAATCTTTCTCTGGCTACTAATGCTGAAAACAGAAAGCCAGTCTAAGATGTGAAATCAGACTATGGTTTCATGAACTCACTAAGGGGTAGCATAAGCTGGCTGTTCTGCTCAAATAAGCAGCATTTTCTTCTCCCTCAACTTTTTACAGTGCTACACTTTTCCTCACATCACTACAGGTTAACCGAACTGGAGAATTTATCTGTATTAAAAGTAACACTGCTCACATTTTTTTTCCTTATCTAGTTTTATTGAATACCTGTTCCCTGGCTGGGCAGCTGTACAAACTGCTTTCAGAGATGTTTGCTACTGCCACAGCACTTCTGGGTGATGCTGAGGAAGTTACTCCAGCAGGACTTTTCCGCTCTGATCAGTAACTGAGTGCTTTCCTTTTCTGAGTAAACTGAACAGAGAGGTTCAGATTGTGATTTTTTTTATTTAAGGAAGTGCTCAGAGATGTGAATAAACACATTCAGGAACTGCGAGTTGAAAAACTGTGTTCGACAGTTCCTCAGCTGGGTACTGAACAGGATGAGAGCATCCATCCAGTTTCTTGGTGCTAACATGCGCACTGAAGGCAGCTGTTGAGACATGCAGTAAATGGGAGACAATCCTGCAAAAAAATGGTGTGTTTATGTAATTACAGAAACTAAGAATGTACCTTTGCCACAAAAGGGGAAATTAACTGAACAACCTTTATCCTGTTTTATTTTTTTGTTTGTTTTGGTGCTGCTTTTCTTTTTTTTTTTTTCTTGGGGGGGGAGAAGGGGAAGAAGTGTTTTTTTCTTTTTACTTCCAGGCTGTTTTAATGGAATTAATTTTTTGTCCACATTTTTGGTTCTGGATAGGAAAATGACTTAAAGACAATGAATTTGTATTTACCTAGTTTAGCACATTTTTAACAAATAGGTGATGTGTGGAAAAATTCACATACAGAAGTGTTTTCGAAACATCACTATTTTGTTATTAACTGATATCTCATTTGGTGGGAGAGATCATGTATAGGTGGGAGAAATTCACTCACACTCCCATGGTATTCTGTATGTGGCAATCATAGCTATTATATTCCTTCTTCTTTTCCCTGCTCTTTCTTCATCAGTATAGGATTCCCTGTCTTTCCATACAACCAAGGAATTTGGGAAGGTGCTTTCCAACAACAGAATTTTAGAGCTGTAAGTAATAGTGTAATAAGAAAGCTGTTGTTTGCTCCTATTAAATCTGCAACTCTCCGTCAACAAAGCAGGGGATACTCTTCTTTGCTGGTATGACTGATACCGGTCAGTACTTGATACAACAGTGTTTTTAACGCATGGGAATACTGGGACTATGTACTTACTTTAAGGTCCAACAGTATAATTTCTCGTGTTGGAATAAAAGAGCTATCTACTACACAGCTTTGGTCCTACTGGAAACATAGGAATTGTACAACTAAATCAAATTCCTAATACAATCACATCTCATCTCTGAAAGTCATCAGGCCCTTGCTAAGATTGACGAGTGACAAGGAGCATGGTGAACAGGGTGGGTCGAGGCAGTTTGCGTGGCAGTTTCTGCGGTAGTTTGCACGGGCAGGCGAGCGGGATGGTGAGCACTCGCCTTATGACAGGGGCCCAGTATGGGAGCTCTGCTCCGGCTGCCTCAGTTGTGGCCAGTGTAGGCACACAGACAGAGCCAATGAGAGGGGAGGCTGCAGCGCAGAGCTCGGGGTGTAGTGTCTGCACTGCTCTCCTGAGAGGAGGGTGCAGAATGGGCAGGGCTGCACTCTGTGCTCCCTGGTGGAGGTCCTCCTGCAGCAGGTGGCTGAAGTGCAGAATGCTGTTACTAGGCTGGAAGGTGTCAGGGAAGCTGAGAGGAAGCTGCACTGCTTGCTGCAGGACCAGACTGTGCAGGGGCCTCAAGTATCCACTGTAGCTCATGCCGGAAAGGAGGCCACTAACCCACGAAGCTGGGAAACAGTAACAGAAAAAAACAACAAAAAAAGGAGGAAGAGGACAATTAAAAGCAAGGGGCTTCCTCCTAAATCTGTTGTCCCCACCCAGAACCGCTTTGCTGTCCTGCAGGGGGCTGATGAGGAACCGCACTCCCACCAGGAACAACCGGCTGATGCACTGGTAAAGAAGATCACTGCTGGTGCTGCCAGGAAAAAGCAGCGGGCTGTAGTGGTAGGGGACTCTACTCTGAAAGGAACAGAGGCACCCACCTGTTGGCCTGATCCAGTCTCAAGGGAGGTATGTTGCCTACCAGGGGCTCGGATCAGGGATGTTGCAGAGAGGCTGCTTGATCTAGTCGGTCCCACTGACTATTACCCACTTCTAGTGATCCATGTGGGTGCTACTGATATAGATAGCAGTAGCCCAGAGAACATAAAGAAGGACTACAGAGACATGGGAAGGTGGTTAGGAGGTCTGGAGCTCAGATTGTCATTTTGTCAATTCTCCAGGATACAGAGCAGGACCTTAAAAAGGCTAGAAGGATTGGCCAGGTTAAAAAATGGTTAGAAGGGTGCTGCCATAGTCAGGGGTTTGGGTATCTAGAACATGGAACTCAATTTAGTAGGCCAGGTCTACTGGGGGCTGGTGGAGCTGGTCTGACAAAGAAGGGGAAGAGCGGTTTTGGTAGGAGGCTTGCCAGACTGGTCAAGGATAATTTAAACTACATGTGTTGGGGGAGGGGGTATCATTCCATCCCAACACACCCAGTCACTTGCCAGCACCTATAATAAATGCTCAGAGCAATGTAGAGATATTCCAATGAGCTGGCTTCATTTGGAGCTCGGCTCAGATGCCTCTATACAAACGCTTGTAGCATGGGAAACAAACAAGGAATTAGAGATGTGCGCACGTCTATGGGGGTATGATATCATAGGCATCACAGAAACATGGTGGGATGGCTCCTATGAATGGGGTGTTGGAATGGATTGTTACAGGCTGTTTAGGAAAGACAGGCCCGGTAGGCAGGGAGGAAGAGTTGCTATTTATGTTAGGGATAGGCTGAAGAGTATGGAAATCTCTCTGGGGACAGGTGAGCAGTCAATAGAGAGTTTGTGGGTCAGGGTTAAAGGGAGAGCAGCAATGGCAGACATTATTATGGGGATCTGTTACAGACCGCCAGACCAAGAGGACTCGGTGGATGAAGCGCTCTATAGACAGATAGGAACAGCCTCACGCTCGCAGGCCCTTGTTCTCATGGGGGACTTCAACCACCCTGATATCTGTTGGAGGGATGGTACGGCCCAGCACAAGCAATCCAGGAGGTTCCTCGATTGTGCGGAAGACAACTTCCTTCTGCAAGTAATACAGGAGCCAACAAGGAGAGGTGCCATGCTTGACCTCGTCCTCACCCACAGGGAAGGGCTGGCTGGAAATGTGATGCTTCAGGGCAGCCTTGGTTGCAGCGATCATGAGATGGTTGAATTCAAGATCCTCAGGACAGTGAGAAGAGCGTGCAGAAAGCTCACTGCCCTGGACTTCAAGACAGCAGACTTTGGCCTCTTCAGGAATCTGCTCAGTAAGATTCCATGGGATATAGCCCTAGAGGGTAGAGGGGGCCAAGACTCTTTGTTGATATTCAAGGATCACCTGCTGCAAGCTCAGGAGCGATGCATCCCAACTAGAAGGAAGTGCAGCAGGAGGGCCAGGAGACCTCCTTGGATGGACAAGGAGCTGCTGACGAAACTTCGAAGGAAGAAAGAGGCTTATAGAAGGTGGAAGCAAGCACAGGCGGCCTGGGAAGAATACAGAGATGTTGTCCGGGAAGCTAGGGACCAGGTTAGGAAAGCTAAGGCCCACTTAGAATTAAAGTTAGCTAGGGATGTGAAAGATAACAGGAAGGGATTCTATAGGTACATTGCAAATAAAAGACAGACTAGGGACAACGTGGGCCCTCTCCAGAAGCTATCGGAAGAACTGGCTAGCCTGGATTTGGAGAAGGCTGAGGTTCTTAATGAAGTCTTTGCCTCAGTCTTCACTAGCAAACACTCTGACCACACCACCCAAGTCTTGGAAGGCAGACGCAGGGACAGTGAGAATGAAGACCCTGGGCCCACTGTAGGAGAGGATCTGGTTCGAGACCATCTTAGGAGCCTGAACATACACAAGTCCATGGGACCTGATGAAATCCATGTGCGGGTCCTGAAGGAGCTGGCAAATGAAGTTGCTAAGCCACTGTCCATCATATTTGAAAAATCATGGCAGTCAGGGGAAGTTCCCGATGACTGGAAAAGGGGAAATATAAACCCCATTCTCAAGAAGGGGAAAATGGATGACCTGGAGAATTACAGCCGAGTCAGCCTCACCTCTGTGCCTGGAAAAATCTTGGAGCAGATTCTCCTGGGAGGCATGCTGAGGCACATGAAAAACAACAAGGTGGTTGGTGACAGCCAGCATGGCTTCACTAAGGGGAAATCCTGCCTGACCAATCTGGTGGCATTCTATGATGGGGCTATGGAACTGATGGACAGGGGTAGAGCAGTTGATGTCATCTACCTGGACATGTGCAAAGTGTCTGACACTGTCTCACACGATATCCTTGTCTCTAAGTGGGAGAGACATCAATTGGATAGGTGGACCACTCTGTGGATAAAGAACTGGCTGGATGGCCGCACACCAAGAGTTGTGCTCAATGGCTCAATGTCCAGCTGGAGACCAGTAATGAGTGGTGTCCCTCAGGGATGGGTGTTGGGACCGGTCTTGTTCAACATCTTTGTCTGTGACATGGACAGTGGGATTGAGTGTGCCCCCAGCAAGTTTGCCGATGACAACAAGCTGTGTGGTTGCGTTGATACACTGGAGGGAAGAAATGCCATCCAGAGAGACCTTGACATGCTTGTGAGGTGGGCTGATGCCAACCTGATGAAGCTTAACCATGCCAAGTGCAAGGTCCTACACCTGGGTCAGAGCAATCCCAGGCACAGCTATAGGTTGGGCAGAGAAGAGATTCAGAGCAGCCCTGTGGAGAAGGGCTTGGGGGTGTTGGTCAATGAGAAAATGAACATGAGCCGGCAGTGTGTGCTCGCAGCCCAGAAAGCCAACGGTATCCTGGGCTGCATCAAAAGGAGCATGACCAGCAGGTTGAAAGAGGTGATCCTGTCCCTCTACTCTGCTCTTGTGAGACCAGACTTGGAGTATTGTGTGCAGTTCTGGTGCCCTCAACATAAAAAGGACATGGAACTGTTGGAACAAGTCCAGAGGAGGCCATGAGGATGACCAGGGGACAGCAGCACCTCCCATATGAAGATAAGCTGAGAAAGTTGGGGCTGCTCATCCTGGAGAAGAGAAGGCTGCGTGGAGACCTCATAGCAGCCTTCCAGTATCTGAAGGGGGCCTATAAGGATGCTGGGGAGGGACTCTTCATGAGGGACTGTAGTGATAGGAGAAGGGGTAGTGGGTTCAAACTTAAACAGGGGAAGTTTAGATTTGATATAAGGAGGAAGTTCTTTACTTTGGTGAGGCACTGGAATGGGTTGCTCAAGGAAGTTGTGAATGCTCCATTGCTGGCAGTGTTCCAAGGCCAGGCTGGACAGAGCTTTGGGTGACATGGTTTAGTGGACGTGTCCCTGCCCATGTTAAGGGGGTTGGAACTAGATGATCTTAAGGTCCTTTCCAACCCTATCTATTCTATGATTCTATGATTCTGTGATTATTTGGAATGTGTTTGCTATCATGTCAGTAAACGAATGCTCCCATAGACTAACATGGGACTATGTGGAGGGCAAGAAGCAGTAACCTTCAATATGTGGAGGAGCAGTGTGGCCCTTGGGTATGTGTTAATAAGTTTATGTACCTGTTATGTAGCACACACTACTGCATTCCTTCTAAAGGAAGAGGTGTTGACTATTGCTCAGAAAGTACTTCGTTTGGAAATGCAGAGTATCAGTTAAAAGGTGGTATAACTGCCCTCCGTGGCACAAAGTGTTAGAGTGCTCTAAGCCTCAGTCATTAAGCAGGAGAGGTTCTAGTGGAAACACACCCACTTAATGGTCTGATCCAGGATGGCAATATCAGTGCCTTTCTACAAACTATCATTCCAGAGGTGAATGTTCTCACACTCTGGAAGAATGTTACAGAGTGAACAAATGAACTTATTCCCACCTTGAGTCTCAGAACAATTAACTAGAATTAAGCCTGCTGACTGAATATTTCATTAGGATTTAAATGTGTGGAAGATCAGGTCTATGTATGTTTTATAAATGAAGAGGGATGAGATTATTAGATGGCTTCCTTCATCAAGTCTTTTGATCACTCTTCAGGGTAGGTATTAACAAACATGTTTATGAGGGTAAAATAGAACTGTCCACAGGACCTTTTGGGAAATCTGAAAACCCCTGTGAATCAGCCATGCTGACCAGCAGCATGCATTATCCCTGATGGGAAAACGTGATACAGCCATGTTCCTTCTTCCAGTACTCAAGTTTAGATAGGCAGTACTGCATAGACATATGCAAACTGGCTCCCATTCTTCTGCCTTTACTGCATCTCGCGTTGCGGCTTTCAAGTTACTTTGCCCAAACTAGCCAGCAAAGTGGAGTACCAAAGCATGGCTAATGAGATGAACAGTACAGAGCAAGCAGACCGCAAGAGCCAAGTATAATTTCGGAAAGCCACATCTCCACTGCAGGCATATTTATACTATGTAATGCTGCACAGAGATCCCTAAATTGAGTTTGGAAAGGGTAATTTTGGAATTTGAAACAATATAGCCATGTCAAGGAATAGACTGATAAGCTTTTCCATGGTACGTCTCTGGTTTTCTCAGCATCTGCCTCTTGCTCACAAAGCTTCTGGCACAGCAGCTCACTCTCCCCCTGCTTCCACCCCTGCATTTGTTAACAGAGATGCCTGAGGACAGGGGCCAAAGAAGATCAGCAACACAGCACCCAAGTTTCACACATTTTTTGAGAGTTTCTGGTTTATGCTTTAACCTAGACTGTTTTCACAAATCTCATTTACAATTGCCTTAGCACAAGTGTGCCACAAGGGCAGGAACAAGCATCTCGAAATTTCTTTGCCACTAGAGAAAACATACAACCGGTTGCTTGGCCACTGAGGTATTCTGCTTTAACTAATTAGGTCCTCTGAACAGCTCAGTTAATTAGCATGGGTGTACAGCTGCTCTGACACAGATATACTGCTTCCAAAACCTGAGCTAACCTCTGCACGGTGCTGCAGGATGCCCTGTAGGAGTTAGGAAGTGAGAGGACAAGGAGGCATGGCACACCTCCCTCTGGCACCTCCCTTCAGGAGAAGTGAGCGGATAGGTTGTGCTATAAACTCTTTCTTTGACGATACTTCTCATCTCTCTGCATTTGGGTCCTTACTAACACAGGCGTTAAAGCAAGCACACAGTAGGTCCCGTGTTTCCTCATACAGCCCGTCAGCTGGCCTACCCTCAAGTGGCTGAGGCAGGCCCCGCCAGTCCCACGCTAATCACCCCTGAGGCGGCCCACTGTAACTTCAAAGTGCCCCGCAGCCAGGAGGCACATCCCGCACACCGCACTGCGGGAGCAGGGGCCCAGCAGAGCCCGGGGCCGCCATACTTACAGCCAGGCCACCCGCACCCCGCACTCGCAAGCACCCGCGAGGCAGCTCCCGCCACTGCGCATGCGCAGCCGCCGCGGGGCAAGGATAGAGGGTGTGAAGAGCACCACCGCCGTGCCTCTCCAATTCCCCCTCCCGGAAGCGGCGGAAAGTGCCGAAAGCTTCCGAGTGCAGCCGAAGAGGAGAGTTACTGCCGGGCCCGAGCAGTCGCTCCCTCCGCTAGGGGGCGGGCGCGGGATGGTGGGCGCGCTCCCCGCCGCCTGTCCCGTCCCTTCCCCTCCCCTCCCGCCCCGCCCCGCCCAGCCCAAGCGCTGGAGCCGGCGGCGGCGGCGGCGGGAGCGGGGTGGTCTCCGCGGTCGCGCGCTCCGCACCTGCTCGCCTTGGTCCGCGCGGTGGCGGCGGCCGCGGCGGCCTTTTGCGCCCCCTGGGGGAGTGGGGCGGCGGCGGCGCGGCAGGTACGGGGCGAAGAGGCGGTGGCGGGAGCTGCGCGGGGCGCGGAAGCGGGGCTAAGGGGAAAGTCGGCGAGGCAGGGGCCGCCCCTGCGCCTCCCTCCTCCTCCTCCTCCTCGGTCGGCCTGGCGGAGTGCCCGGCGGCAAGGGAAAGGGCTGCTCCCGGCGAGGCTGGCGCAGGAGGCGAGCGGGAAGGTGAGCGGCGGGGCCGGGCTGGTTGTCAGCCTGGTAGCCCGCTGTGCTGTGCTGTGCCGTGCCGTGCCGGCGGGGAGCGGGCGGCTTGGGGCTCTCCGGGGCGCGGCGCTCCTCAGCCCCGAGGGGTCCGTCCTTTTTCCGTCCCCCTCCGCGCCTTGAGTTTCCTGCCCCTACGGCGGGGCAGGTGGGCGCCGTCGGGTCCCCAGTAGAGGGACGGTGGGGGAAGTTCCCGTCCTGTTCCCGCTGCGCTTGCCTCTTACTGCAGGGCTGGTTTGGCTCCTTCTTCCGTGCGACCTTTCCTGCCCCCGAGTCGCTGGCGGAGCACCTCGCCCCAGAGGTTTTTCCCAGCCCGTCCAAGCGCTGAGCGCCTGGAGCAGGTTTAGGAGAGGAGCGCTGCCGGCGCAGAGCGGCCCTGCCCGTGCTCCTGCCCGTGCTCCTGCCCGCACGGCCGGGCGGCATGGGTCTGCCAAGGGATCGGAACTCAAATCCCGGACGTAACTAGTCTGTGGTGCCCTATCAGCAGGTACCGCTCCCCAAAGGCTGCAGGGTCTCTGCCGTGGTTACTTTCAGAATTTTGGGTGCCGAGTTACAGTGTGGAGATACAAAGATCTCCAGTATGTCATATATCCATACCTGTAACGTTTAACCTGACGTATTTATAGTGTATTTATAATACATACATATATATGAAGTGTGTGAACAACTTACCTTACTGGTATTGTGAAGCAGATGCAACAGCAGTAAAAGATACTACTTTGAATATAAAATTCCCGTTAATCTACAGCATTCTCACTTCCTCTCATTACTGAGATTATCTGAAATAATTAGCCTCTCCTTCTGTTGCTCCTTACCTTTCTCTTTTTCGAAGATGTAGAGGTTTGTTTGTGTTTTCCCTGCTAGGGTAGTTGCTTCCCTCATGGCTGTACAGCCTGTCATCCAAATTGATTGCTGCTGCTCTAATACCTGCGTAACAGAAATCGGAGCAAATTAGTGCTTTGGTAATGTTAACTACTGGTGCTGCTTTGATCATCTAAAACTGTCTTGGTTTTGGCAGAAATATCTGTATCACTGAAGTACTAATTGTGCACAGTATTGCATAGAGAAGTTATTTATCGAAAGGGAATTTAGATGTGTAGAATACTTAGGTTTGGAGGGGAGTTGCGCTTTCACTTTTATAAAGTTTGTCTGAAACTAATATATAGAAGAAAGAAATTGTCCCTATTACCTGGGTGGCTTAGATCATAAAGGAAACAGTTAACAAACAGGAATTGTGGGGAAGAAAGGTCTGCTTAATTACTATATCTGGAAAAACCTGCTAATAAAATACAAATACTACATTTTTATGATGCTGACATTATCTGGCACTGTCTTGTGGCACAAATGCCTTGCATGGGTTGGTGACAAATGTCTAATACATCTTTGGTCTCTAAGAAAAAAGGTAATATTCCACATATTTCAAAGCACACTTAAGAGTTCATTTGAAGCACCATCTTGCTTTGATAAGATTTATTTCCTTTCATTAAACACTCTTAATATTGCTGGCAGTAGATTCCTGGAAAAACTCCTAACACTTGTCATCTCTCTCTGTGATTTAACAAGGGTTTCTTATGTGCCTCTTATCACCTTTTTGCACGTTCTTAGACTGGAACAGTTAGTTCATGATTTCAGGGCAGAAGTTTTGGGTAATATCACAGTGATGTGTTGTACTGTACAATACTTAACTTGTTACCCCTGTGCCTCCAAAATACTTCTAACACAAACCAAGACTGTAATAATACTACCATTAAGTGAACTTTGTAATTTAATAGCATATCCAGAAGGCTTCTTAATTGCTTCTTAATTAATCAGTTTGTATTATTGGTGTGATATGCTTAATGCAGAAGATGCTAATGCAAAAGCTAGTGTGGTAGTAACATCAGCTTCTTGCACATGTCCATGACTTGTCATGTGATAAATCATGTTTTTATCCACTCCAGTGGTCTAAAATAGTAACCAATTTCTAAAGGTCTTGGGTGGTGGTTTTTTAGTAGTCATTATAGCAGAGAAATAGTGATAGTATTATAGCAGAGACAGTGTCCATACATTTCTAAGCTGTGACCTCCTTTTTGTACTGATGAGTAAATGATAGCTTTACATAGGCGCTAAAAGCGTAGCCTTATATAGGTGCAACACTAGGAGTGTTAGGTACAGAAGTCATTGATGTTAAGTTCTCTAAGGATGGACTAAATGCAAGTACAGTAAGCAGGTCTTGTATTTTGTTACTTTGTGTGTTTGCAAATAACTCTTGCTGTACTGGCATCTATGCATAGGGCTATTTGTTCCTTACAAATAGAGCAGGTAAAAGTAAACTTAAGATTAGTAGTGATGAGGGCGGTTGATACGATGTTATTTGTAGCATGGTAAGCGTGCATTGTAAGTTTTGTAGGACCTTGTGGCATGTCTTTTTGAGTGAGAAACAATTCCATAACTACAGATTTGAGTACACTAAACAAAAATTATTTATTTTCTCCTTCTGTTAGTTGGTGTTAGTTTGTAATATTGGTTTCTCTTATCTTCTGACTACCTATGTGTAGCAGTGCAATGTATGCTTTGTTCTATGGTGTTAAGTGTATTAGATTAGTCAACAAGGAGGTTTTGACACATTGTTGATGAGCGCTAACACGCCCAGTTTTCAGGTGTCTGCCTTGTGCTGAGTATCCATAACTGACTGTTTCAGTCCCCAGTGGTAACATCGGATACCTTGGGCTAGTACATGGGATGGCTTTTACTTGAGTAGGAAGCTACCCAAATCAATCAACAGGTAATTCTGAACTGGGGTTGTCTCTTAAGCCCTGCAGGAAAGGCAGGGCTTAGGCAACTTGGTTCAGGCTACATGGAAATGTCAGTATCAGCCAGGAACAGTCTGCCTGCAGTTTTGTTTTGGAGTTGGAGGCTTTTCATGAACTATATTGTTTTCTTGTTATCAAGGCCTAAAAATCAGAAGGTGTGTATGGTCTTACCTCATGACAAGTGTGAATTAATGGGAGGTAAGTTATTCTTCTGTCAGGGTGTTTACTGAGGGGAAAGAGCAGGCACAGAGGCAGTTGGAGTAGAGTAACAGATGTGCTGCAAGTTCCATCCTGACTTACCTTGAGATAATTTATTCTAATCTCCCCATAGCTTAAGATACCATTGCCTTCCTATCAGCTTGTACTGAACCTTACTGAGTTCTTATTCCTATTATTAGCATTGTAATATGAAACTCAGTCACATGTCCTGTACAGGACTTTGTATTCCTTTTCTTTCTTCTTCTCGTATCCCTGCACAGAAAATACTTAATGAAATGCTAGGAAATCATGTATTATAGAAAACATTCTCCAATAGCTTGCTTTATAAAGTTCTTTTTGGTTTTAATTTTTCCTCCTGTTGCCAAACTACATACAAAATCTTGAAGCCTTCTCTCTAAGGAAAAATGTTGATGCTTCTGTACATATTTCAGTCACTTGAGCTGTGCTGCAATCACCATGATGCTGAAGTCTGGTCATGCTTATGTGCTAGATTTTATGTTTTAAATTTTTAAACATTGCACGTGAGCAATGGTAATGAAGGGTTCCTGTCTGCATGGCCAGAAAGATACAAGAGAAACTTCAAAACCTAGTAGGTGCTTGGTGCACTGCTGTATTGTCATTAATCTGATGAGTCCTATGTGCTCTTGGTTTGCAAGTTGGAGAAGTCCAAGCAAATTCTGGGCTCTGAGCATACATTCGGAATACAGATTCTCCATCTGGCACTCCTCAATAAGATGTGAGGTATTTTTAAATCTGTTTCCAGGAAAAAAAAAAAAGTTGGAAAAGATACAGGCAGAAATGTATCTGTCTTTTCACTATTCTGAGAGTTCCTCTGGATTTAGCTGACACACTTAGTTTGAGAGCCTTCTCACCTGGCCTTGTTGTCTCATCTCAGCATGCATCTTCATCCAATAACAATACCTTTCCTTTTAATAAATGCAGTTCTTCCATCCGAATCCTCGCCACTGATTTAACCAAAGAGGGTATCACTGAATTAAGGGATGCAGTGGATCTCTGCAGGCTGTAGACCCCTTAGTCTGCATCCAGCACATTATACTAATTGCCTCTGAAATAAAGGTCATCAGGATTGAGCTAATCTGACTGATTTCTGTGACTAGTTTCCCCATGGTAAACTTCTGCAAATGTCTCTTCAATATGAAGATGAAAGAATAGTAGAATATTTTTGCAGACAGAATGGAAGTCACAAGAAACTGAAGCTTGCACATAGTACAGACATATGTCAATCTGCTATATTGGTTGTAATTTCATCAGTTCTCTCTCTTGACAAGTTTAGGTTTCATACAAGCACTTGCAACAACTTATGTTGTGGGGAGAGAGAGTGTCCCCAGCTTTGAAGCATGACTAAAAGCCCTGCTGAAGAAACTTTGTTTTTCAGAATCTGGAATCGAGAGGAGCTCTTAAAGTGAAGTGATCATAATCCCTTTCCTAGCAGAAGGAATTTGGGGCTTTTTGAAAGATGTTGCTTTGCCAGAAGTGAACCTGATACTTTTTCAGGCATTATGAACTAGAAATAAAGCCAAAGTAGTATGTTGTGTTCTTGCTTCTGTTGACCAGTTCAGTGCGTTTTCAAGAGGTATGTAGTAACCCTTGTCACGACCACCTACTTTCTATCATCTTTATTGACAACCAGCTTTTTACTGTTCCTAACTTTATGTAGTGGCCTGTGTGCTCTGAAGTTGGTTGGGTAACTATTCTTAAACAGTACTGTGCTGTATTGTGGTAATAACTTATCAGTCATAGGCATCACTTGTTTTTATTTTTAGAATATCCTCACTGAGATTTAGTGTTGATGCTTATAGAAATCCAGGCAAAATGGGAGCAAAAGCCAGTCCTTAATTCAAACTTGTACATATGTGTTATTATAGTGGGCAGTTTTACAAGGGGTTCAAGAGGTCTTTAATCATTTGAGGTGAAAATAAATTCAATATCTTTTTTAAGTTCTGTGCAAGAAGAAAACTGGATGTACAGAAAGTGATTCGAACTCAACTTGATCTTCTGTTGTAATACAAAATTAATTATTAAGTTTACATAACCTTTCAAACAAGCTAAAATGTTTAATTACTGAAATGGTAAGATGGACAATACTGAAGTGTGCTTCACTTTTATTTTTTCATCTTCTGAAAAAGAAGAAATGGTAAAATTGGTGTGAAATCATAAAATGCTTCAAGGTTTGTAGCTGACAAATGCATTTCCTGTGTTTTGGTAGCAGCTTTAATTTTAGTGATTCTGACACATAAATATAAAATAAAACATGCCATGTGCAGAAAGTAAAGCTAGCTTTTAATTTTTTGTGTAGTAAGAAGCAAAAAGCTTATTTTCAAGTAATTTATTATTTACACTATTAACCAGTTGTGTGTTTTGTTTTGTTTTTTGACCTAAATGAGACTTTGGAAATAAATGGCTTTGGAAAAAGAGCAGTTGTAAGCAACTGAAATCAACAGTAGAGCACTTTATTACTAAGTCAAACATTTCTGTTTGCACTTTAGTGTACCAAAGTAGTTACGATTTGACGTCTTGTTCATTGATTTCCCACTGTCCTCTCTCTCCGCCCCCAGACGGATTTTAATCTGGTGTGTGTAGTGTTATGGAAAGCAAGTGGTTCATAGCACCAAGCTGTGATGAGTAACCATGGCTATTTCCCTAGCAAGTTATGCGATACAGTTATGCTCTGTGGAATGACGCATTTTATGAATCAAAGCTGGGAGCCTGAGCTGTGACTTGTATGCGCGTGGGCTTAAATACTGTAGTGTTGTTCTTGTGTTGTTTTGCCTACAGTTGTGTGAATACGGATCCTGTTGTTCAACATAGGACATCTCCCGGGGATTGTCCCTGAGTGTGCAGAGGTCTGATCTCTGCTCTTTCACTGAATATTTTTTTTTGGGGTGGGAGTTAAAGCTTAATATTCTTATTCCAGGTATTGGATAGTATGTGCAGTTGGCTTCTATTTCTACAACTGCTTCAGTATAAAATATTTTTCATAGTTTTTTCAATTTTCTGGTTTGATTTTTAATTTTTTTTTCATATTCTTACATAGATGGGAAAGGACTATTGTGCTGTAAGAGTGCAGGTAGAGGCACAGCTTTTGGTTGTAGGCAAACTTGGACATGTACCTGAAGTTAAGCGCATGCAAGGATTTTTTTTTTTTTGATTGCTGTGGTTGCTTCAGTACTAGTGGTTTATCTGGAAGAGGGTAACCAATGTGTTGCCAATGTTCTAGGTAACACATTAAAAATCTCTAGTCTGTAGATAAAGCAGGTTGTACTTTGGTCAAGTTGAAGACCAGCAAGCATATGCTAAAGTACAGCTTGCCTTATCTTCATGTTGTTGTGGATTGGCACATTCTGAAATGTTTACTATAGGAAAGAAAGGCGTCTTTGAACAGCCTAGTGATCACAGGTTGCTCCGATTAGCTTTCAGTGGTTGTTACAGGATGGGCCAGATTTTAGTTTGGGCAGCCATATATATATATATATGCACCTATATATATATATATATATATATATGCACATATATATATGTATATATATAAATATTCATTAAAGCCCAGTTGCAATTTCAGTCTCTTTTCTGCCCATTATCACCTTCAACTATGCCTTTCTTAGGTGCCTGGTAAAAGTAGTGTCACAATTTTTGGTTGATGGAAACTCACTGGGGAGTTCTAATTTGGGTAAAACCGCTATGAATTATCTTGCGCATTATTTTACCTAGGATTAATGTGAAAAGAGATCATGTCTTTTTACAGCAAGATCCTATTGTATTAAGGATCATAAGCCTTTTTTCCTTCAAAGTATATTTCTGTAAATATAATTTGGTTTGCATGACATCTGAAAAAGTTATGAAGAATTTAGGCATGTGACTTTGAATAACTCTTAAATTGCCCATGCATTTAACAAAATAAGTAGTAACAGAAAAACACGGTGTAGGCTACTTACCAAGGTATGCAGCATTTGATGGCTGTTTGTTACAGTGTTGAATGCCAATGATATAACTATAATTATTTTTTTACTATTTGTAATGATGAAGAATAATGAGAGGAAGAAGTCAATATTTCTCATTTTATGCCAGAAGTAATAAGCAACTTCAGCTGTCACTGAGAAAATTCAGATTTGTAAATATTGAGCAAGTTTCATGTGTGAAATACGATACTGTACTTCAGGTATATTAAATTAACAGTTGTTTTCAATAAAACTGCACACAAGTGTGGATTTTTATATATTTGGAACCATAGTGGACATTTTTAAATTAAAAACTAAAAACCTTCAGCAACTGATTCTTCTTACTTTCAGATTTATGTGACTTTAACAACACAGTTGTTCTTTGAAGTACTTGCCAGAATGTTTCATAAGCTGAGGGAAAGTCTGTGGGACTGTACCAGTCAAGGCGCACTACTAATGTGTCAAGAGACTAAAAATCCCTGACAGGTTTTAAAACTCCACAGCAATACTCCTGTAGTAAAGCAGCTGTCTTAATTGTAGCTTTCATTCATTAAATTCAGTGGATTTTAAGTTTATTCTCCATCTTTGGTTATGTATGTTCGCTATTCGTATTGAAAATGCACACCTGGAGAAAAAGATCTCTATCTGAAGGAAGCTGGTGATTTGGCACCTGGGAGCTGATAAGGCTCTAGGATAAAGGGGAATGCACTGATTTTTTTGGTAACTAGGAAGTGATTCAGTGTTTAATAGTGGGAAAGGTTGCACTTTCTTTTGTTTTATGCTTTTCTGAGCAGATATGACTTTATTATTGTTCAGATAAAAATTCAGTCCTTTTTTTCATTCTGTCCTGATGTGTGGAACCTTTGAACAAAGGTGCCAAATAACTGATGGAGCATGTGAGTGTGCCATTACTATTCAGTTAAGAAGCACTTAACTGACTCGCAGTATTCTGCTTCTGGCCAGTGCACTGTGTCTATCAGGTGGTATCTCCCTGGAATGAATAGGGAGCATCATCTTTTTCTTGTAGCTGAATGCATAGGCTTGCAACATCATGTTTCTTCCAAGTGTGAAAGAAACACCTATCTGCCAGTGTAACAGTAATAGACAGCTTTTATTAATAGCATGTGCTTTTCTGGCACGTTATTATGCAATAGTTCACTACCTTAATGAATTCACTACCCTTCCCCAACTGGCTACTTACAAGAATGCAGTTGCATTTGGCATAGAACCTTTGACATCTTGTTGTAATGACGCTATGTGCTTAATAATAAGGGAGGGTTATGTATTGGGATATTACCCTTTTGATACAAGCTTCACCAGTTTGGCAAATGCTCAAGAATAGATACAGTGCTCTGGATGCTTTTTTCTTAATTTCCTTACAGATTTAATTTTTTATCAATATATGGCATAATGTGAAGGTGAATTTACATGCTTAAGTTTGAATTCCTTAGGTAAAGATGGCAGACTCTTTGTTTTTTCTTTTCTGTCCAGGTGTTTCACTGAGCATTCTAGGGAGAAATTTGTTGCCTCTTTCCAAGGATTACTTGCTTTATTATCCAAGTGTAGAGCAAAACGGCTGGAAGTCCTGCTGCAAGTTTTCGCTGTAGCCTGGCTGTTGAAACGCCTTCCTGCCTCTCTTGTTGGGGGGAAGAGGGTGGTGGTGGTGTATTTTTCTTTTTAATTTTTTAAATTATTATTATTTTCTTTAATTGTGAAAGTCTTGCATTTTGATGTGATGGAAGTACTGCACTCAACTCTGTTCTGTAATGTAGAATTAGTTATTTCTCCATAACAGTATGAACAGAATAATGCAATTACAGAGTTATTTAAAATCTGTGGTAAATTGGTAAATCCTATTTATTACACATTGATTATATAATTATGTACATATATTTCTATATGTATATATATTATAAAATATTTAATTTTATAATTTTATGTATATATTATATAAAATTGTTTTATTTTATATTTTTATGTATATATTATATAAAATTTATTTTTTACATATATTCAGCTGAGTATATTGGTTTCAGATTGGATATAGCAGTACATTTGATTTTGCAGTATCACTATCTAACAAGACTTAGTTTCTAAACAGGTATATCTAACTTGTGAGCAACTGAAGATTTTGTGGTAGTCCGCGTGATTCAGTGGAATATGAAGCTAGCTATATTCAGAATAGACCTATTAAGAAAGGTAATTAATCACATGAATAACTTGCTGTTATTTGTGTTGATCTAGATTCTGGAAACACGATATAAATAATGTTTCTTAAAAAAATCCCCAAAATATCCTCTTGGAAGAAAATGATTGTAGAGGAGTTGTAGTCTTTTTATATAGGAAATCAAGCTTACTCATAATGTTACACATTTTCCTTAGCTTGTGAGAGAGGACTCTGACCCTTGTATTAAATGGAGCTTTGGCGGATAACATACTTTGCTGAGATTAATAAAGGGGTTAAACTGAGGTCTTTACAAGTGAGCCTCTAGAATCTGATGTGCTGGGGCCTAAAGTTAGTGCTGTCATCAGGTACTCCCAAGAGGAAGAGATTTTGTTACTATTATCAGTTACAAATTCTGTTACTTGTTAACCAGCGTGCACCATGTTTGATTGACTTGGAGTAGTGTCATGTTGCAATAGGGTCATCTGTGTTTATTTTTTTCTAATTACCCAGGAAGTAAATCTTTCCCAGTATAAGAGAAAAGGTTTAAAATTTCTCTGGGTGTTAAAGCAAGCAGCCAAAACCAAATACAGGCTGTGTTAAGCTGATATGTTGTTTAGTCTGACAAGTGTCCAACACTGTAGCTTTTTTTATCACCTCACTTGCCAAAAGCAAAAGCTTGCCTTTTTTTTTTTTTTTTTTGACCCCCGTTTTTCCCTCTGCCTCCCATTCCCCAGGCATTTGTAAGCAGAGTGCATTAACTTGAAGGCCAAACTTGGTTTCATCCCTTCTGCTACTTAATAAAGTAAAATTATTTCTAAGCCCTAGCTAATGTGCTTATCCTTTTAACTTTCTCTACAAAAGTAGGTTGTAGGCCATATGCTACAGAAGCTCTGAAGAAAGTGTTCCTGTAGGTGCCACCTCAGTTGTGTTGATGGTCACAACGCTGGCCAGTCCTGTGCTTATTGATGGTCCCCAGCTGCCAAGTGCACATACCAAGAATTGTCTAATGGCTTTTCTTGGTTAGAGATGTTGTGCATCATTCACTGAATCTCACGTGCTTTTCTTTCTGGCAAGGGGGAGAAAAACTGGCTTTACAACCATTTGCAGTATGTTATAAGGCAAAGTTGAACTCAACATGGGTAATAAAAAAAAAGCCTGTTTTACTGGATTGATTAGATGCAGCTTCAAGGCAGTCAGCGATGTGCTTCTCACCAGCAGATAAAGTCAGAAAGTGTGTCAAGCCTGTCTTTATTAGTGTCCCTCCTTTCTATTTCTTGAGATCCCTTTTGGCAGTTGGTGTGTGAAGAGTAAATGAGGTGAAAGTTTCTTCAGTACTTTCAACATTGGTGTGCTGTCAGGTGACCTAAAGCAACACTGGATCAAATGAACCTTCAAATCCTAAGCCTGTTTTGTTGTCTGAAGATCATACCAGTAATGTTCAACTGTTGGTTAGTTTGCAAACGTTCTATAAAAAAGAAAAAATAATAAATCAAGGTGTCTTGAAGACATAAGGCTGTGAACTATATTAAAAAGGTTAGTGCCTGTCCTAAGGATAGGGCTTCAGTGAGAGGCTCAGCAGATATATATATTGTTTTGCCTGCAGGGTGATGAATAAGCAGGTTCTTGGCTTGGGTTCAACCACTATGCCTACATGCTACGTCCTCTAGCTAATGGTCTGGGAGTAGAAGAGGGGAAGAGCTCAAGCTTGTAGAGATAGCAGCCTAGGATCCAACGAGATGAGAGTAGTCATTACCTACATGATCAGAGGCATCCTGGCATGTTAATGTGACTGTGAATGGTGCCAGAGATAGCCACCAAAAGGGATCACTGGTATATTATCAAATTCTTCAATAATAAGTTATTTGAGCAGTTACATATATTATAAACTGTAGCTACTTGAAATAAATATTCTGCAGGCATTAACTTCTAATGCCTGACAGTTCCTGCTGCATTGCCAGTGTTAAAACATGACAGTTGTCCAGTGTTGAATAATTTCTGCAATACAGAGGTTTCAGTCTTTATTGTGTACTTAGATTATATTATCAAACAACATGATACATTAGGCTAGTGTCTTGAAATTTGAGGATGAAGTTGGAAGTGTACTAAACTACCTGTTTGTTCCTTCTTTTATTTGGAGTTTTGTGTTTTTGGTTTGGGTTGGGTTTTTTTTTGTTGTTGTTTGTTTTTTGGTTTTGTGTTGGTTGGTTGGTTGGTTTATTTTTAAATTAGATGCCTGGATACGAGGGAAAATACATCTTTACCTTGAGAACTATTGAACACTGGAACAGATTGCCTAGAGCAGTGGTAGAGTCTTCCTTGCTGGAAATCAAGGTTTGACCTTATGGGACCTTGGAAAATCATTTTTAGATTTAGATGGTTAGACCAGATGATCTCCAGAGATCCCTTCCAACCTAGATTTTTCTATGATTCTGTGACCTAGGTGACCTATATATAGCCATGTTTTCTTAAAATACTGGTGAATGCTTGCTGAAAATAACATTAATATTGTTAAAACATGTTTTTTTCCCTGCTAAAAATAAATGTGGGAAATAAGTTAATGCATCAATGCAAAACACTACCACCACACAATGATACTATTAAGGGAGTTGAGACTTGTTCTGTATTGGAGAAACAGTTATAATAGTAGTACTCCATTATTTACATGAACAGAGTCTAAAATGAGGCAAGAGCTCTCAGTCAGGTTGTCTCCTATAGATTTTTTTGATGCATACCATACTTCTAGAGTAGTGTTTAAAAACTAAGTGTCAAATATGAGAAAGCACTTGACTAGTAGTACCAAGTACCTCTTTCTTTATTATTAGTTATGACAGTAAATGATGAATGCCTGAATGAAAAAGATTTTATGTGTGTATCTAGAGAGACATGTTATATACTTATTGGTATACTCGTAGAACAAATTGAGCATGTTACGACATACTTGAGAGTACTTGAAATATATATGTTTCAAGACACTTTGAAGTAGACAAATCCTGATGGGGTAGTTCTATGTGTTTGATTGGTTTGTAGGTATTTTGTTTTGTTTTGTTTTGCTGGTTTTGGGGTGTTTTTTTCCAACTATAGTGGTTGGCCTTCCTGCAGCAAGTCTTTTTAAGGTTTTGTCTCAGCAGTTCATTGTAGAAGTTATTCAAAAGTCAGTGTTCTTTTTGGAAATTCCCTCTAACAGGATGCTAACTTGCCTTTCAAATTTTGCCAAGAAAATTCTGCTGTATACTGGCTCTGGAAATAATTCTAAGAACTGTGTTAAAATGGAGATGTCTGTGAATGTGATGCCTGAAATGCAAAAGAAAACTTAAAAAAATTAGACTGGCTTCCAGAATGGAACTTAAGTGTCTCTTGTTGGAGATAATGAAGTCCTGTAAGCTACTTAGTGGGAATATATACTTAAATATTCAAAACCTTGTGTGTTAACCTGTGGCAGACTTGCATATCAAAATAGGTATGGGGTCTGCATGGGTAGTTGCCATTCATGTTGAGTTTATTTAGCAACTTCTGAATACTGTTTCAAATACTTAACTTTGCAATCAAAGCCTACTACGTATATATGGATATACTTTATGAGCCTGTTTTATAATGACTCCTTTCCCCTTAGCAATGAATTACAAAGTCAGCATGACTCTTAAGTGAAAACTTTCTGGTTTTTTACCTCCTGTGTGGTTGCTGTTGATTTCCCCCCCCCCCCCCCCCTTCTTTTTCTGGTTGGTTTGGTTTGTTGTTTGATATCTTTATTTTTCTTTGCATTTAGATCAACCATAACTCTTTTCTTCCCTGGCACATAACCACTTTAGCAGCTGGTGCCGCTGCAGAATGGGCAGGGATGTGCTGGAGTTTGGGATCCTGGAGCCTTTCCCTTTAGGGAAGATGGTGGAGGCCCAGCTTTAGAGCCTAGTTTGTGATCCTGTTTTAGAGGTTTGCATGGCTGAAGACCAGAGGGAAGTGGCCATCTGAAACCTGCATTTTGCATTTTTGGAAAACGTGTATTTTACCCAGTAAAAGAAGCATTTTTTTATTGTGTGGAGGTTTTGTTTGTTCATTTGAATCTTAAGGAATGTTTCACATGAGGTGTTAGTTGGCTGCAATAAACCCAGATTAACTTTTATCTTCCTTTTAATTTCCTTTGTCTTTCTGTGTTATTCCAAAAGATACATGACTCCTTTGCTCATAATGATTTTTTTTACCTTTCTTTACTGCATTTGTAATGAGACCTGTATTTTGATACTGAATTTTTTAGGTCTGATAACAGTAGAGTTGATGAAGAGGAAACTGTAATAAACTTATTCAGCAGTAGCTGGACTTGTGAATTCAGGAAAAGGTGCTAAATCCTTAAAGACTTAAATATACTGCAACTGTTTTGATATCCTGCCCTCTTTGCCTTCCAAATGTCTGATTAATTATTCCAAACAGTTAAATTAATATTGTTTTTCTTATAGAGCAAATTACAGTATGATTCCTCTGAGTCAATGCATGTAAGTAAGCATATACATAGTCTGCATGTATCTGCACATTTATTTCTCACAAATTTAGTACACTACAGTGTACTGGTTTAATTTTGTGTGCCTTCTACAATATTGCCATTTTTACCTTAATAGTTCAGTATTGGTCATAAAGTGATAGGAAGGTGAGAGTTTGCTGAACTGCTGTGTACTGAAATATGGTTGAAAGCTTGCAGTGGGAAAAAAAGAATTAGTACATTCTGTGCTGATGGTTGTAATAGTGCTACTAGAGTTGTCATCTTGGTTCTGAGGTTTTAATTTCCTTCTCTTTCTGACAATGGTAATAGGGTGAAGCTGAGGAGTTGGTCTGGAAACGTTAGAAGTGATTGCTTTAAACTTCAGCAGGTCAAACCTTTATCTGTTTAGAAAACAAGATGTCTAAGTGTAGTACTGCATGTCTGGCAGAGAAAGTAATGTGTGTATATGGTCACTGTTAGTCTGCTGTCTGTAGACTGCTTATTTGAGTAATTCTGGAGAAAAAAAGTGACAAACTCAGCAGTAAAAGAATGCCAGATAGTTGAATGAGATGCCTCCTTGCTCAATTGTGCAGATAACATTGTTTGACTAAGACTAAAAAGTAGCGCTGTCAAGGAAACCTTTCAGGCTCAACATGAAATCATACTATCTAATATTTATGAAGGGAAACTCACAAAAGATGCCGGAACTTCAAAGGGCATTTAAAAAAACCCTAAACAAACCCCAAAATCCCAACAATAAAACCCCCGCCCTAGCCCCCCCCCGTCTTGTATGTCAGAGTAATTGATGGTCCAACCCTCCCACATTTTTCTCCCCATAATGGTACTAGTAGGAATTTGTACAAATGACATTACCCATCCTATTTTTTTTCCTGTCTCTGATCTAGTTCCTTAGGAACAAACTTATTAATTATTTAAAAAATGTCAGATAACTCCCACTATTTTATCTAATTTCTTCTTCCTCCATCTCTGCATTGCTGTCATACTCTTGTTGCTGTTTGCTTTGTTCTAACCCATCCCATTATGCTTTTATTCATAATGGGATCTTCTGCTTATTCTACTTGAACTGCCCTTTACTCTTCAGAGACTGCACTAATCATTGGCTCAATTAGCCTTATCAGTTCTGATTTATTTTTTCATTTGAACATCATCTGATATAATGCTTTTGATATTTATGGAAAGGGGAGCCCCTTTTTTTAATGAATGCAATAAGAATGAAACCAGAAGGTGTTACCTTTTGATTTTTTTTCCTCGAGGTTTTGAACTGTTTTGCAGCCAGAGCTCTGCTATGAAGTTTTCTTAGACTTCAAGGCATGCTACTGTGGTTCCCTTCGGCTGCTTTGTGTTTGCTGGCTCAAGGTAGGCAGCCAGCTTGTCAGTGCATTCAGTCCCCAACAAAACTGTTCTGCCGCTTACTTTGTCTAGTCATGCAAACTGCCTTTGCTGTGAAAGGGTTCCTGTTCTCATCATTGCTTCAAAAGGGGGACTATATGCTACTGAATGGTTGAAGGTTAGATACGTTGCTTATCAATTATGGTGATGTTTTAGCCAGATTTGGCAGTTCATGCTGCACTTGAATCCCCACCCCATTTTTGCAAGGGACTAACTTGCTTGAGTGAAATTCTAGGTTTTATTAACAGTAGGAAAGAATACGTGGGACAGGCTAGAATTTGTACTTTGATTCCAAAGATCAGGTGAGGGTTGAATGCATTCAGCTTGTGTAAATATTGATGTCACATTCAGAAAGCTCTTGTGGGCAAGCAGACCTCTTACCTGGTCATGGCAAGGTGTATTTTGCACTAGGAAGGCAAGTAAGTTTAAGTAAACTAAGATGAGTATTTTTATAGAGGTGTAATTTAGGGTAGACAGAGTGGAATAGGGGTCATTACCTTTGTAACTGATCACATCATAAGCTATATAAAGGTTTGGCTAATAGCTTTCAAAATGAAGTTGTTAATCTACTTTATTCAGTTACTTAGGTAAAATAAGCTTGACAACATTGTTTGTAGAATTGATTTCAAATTAATTTCTCCTTTAAAGCTGTCTTGCCAATCAGTTCTTTCCAGGGAAATGGGCTGCTTTGTCAGTGATTTGCTGTATACATGGTTTTGGTTAATTTACTTGTTTTAAGCAAAACCAGAAGCACAGTATTATGTTTTCATGTAGTCCTTGTTTTCATGTTTTCCTTTAAAATGTACTTCTGGTATATTGCATGGTTGTGAAACTACAAGGAAAGAAAGTATTAGTGAATGTGGATTTGTGTTTCTCAGTCCAGCTATGATCATAGCTCTAACCTGATAAGGTGCTGCAGTCAACTCCCACTTTGCCTTTCCCAGCCTTTCCATGTTAAGTTTTGAGGAATTCCCCTATTGGGAGGCATTACTCTTTATCACTGCCATGCAAAAGTACCTAATGGTGGGGAAACCAGGAAAGAGATACCAGATCTCAGCCCTTTAAGCAAAACTCTCCTTTTTTTTGCTCCTGTTTCAGTGTAAACCAGCAATGCTGGCCTAGTGCCTGCATTCCTCTGTAAGCATGCTGTGATTGCTTTGTGGGAAGTAGATAAATATTCTACCTGCCAGCCAGGAATACAAAATCTGACATAGGAAGGAGTGGGGAATGTCAGATCTACTTGGTAAAATTTGGCTCTGTGTATGTGTGTTTAAGAAATGCCTGGCGTTGTCTCAGGTATTAAGTGACTTGAAACTCTAAAATCAAACTATCCTCCAAGTTTAAAACTCTGAAAAATAACAGCAGTTGAGATGTATTGGGTAATAGAGATGTGTTCTCAAGCATTAAGTTGTTTAATTCTGTAAATTACAGGAGCCTGGCTGCTCATGGGAGCTTTAACAAGCTTGTAAATACAAGGTTCAAGAGACTTGCGTTACTTCAGATCGCAACAGGAAGCTTTGTTAAAACACTCATTTGTTGGGTAGCTGTGTTAAAAATGAACAAAACCCACATAAGTGGTTTGAATTACTTGTGAAGGCACTATATGTCAGTAAGAGACCTGAAGAGAAAAACAACAAACCCAACAAAATACCAAGAAAATCTAAAGGCAAAACCACAAACTCAAAGGAGTACTTCTCTCAAGAGCAAGCAGCTCTTTACCAAGTCATCTTTCCAAAATCGCACTCTATCCAGCTCCGTTTTACACCCCCAGACTCCAGCCATGGCTCCTGCTTGCTGTGGATGCAGGCTGCCATCTGCTTCCTGATGGGTATCCCCATTCTGGCTTCAGATTTCTAATGTCCTAGTGTGTTCCTCTTGTCTTGGGGCTGGAAATCAGCTGTCAGAAAATCACCCGAGCCTGGTCACATTGTAGCAGCTGGAATAGGCAGACTTACTTTGCCAGCGCTGTGAATAAAAAGCTCGCACAATGAAAGAAGTGTTATCGCTTTGGTAGCTTTGTGGCAGAAGGTTTAGCAGGTGTTTACCTAGACGTTGGCCCAACATTTTCACCCAGCTTGTGATGTTGGAAGGGTACTCTGCCTGCTCTGGTGCCAGAAGGCGTTCGATGCTGCTGGGGACACAGCTTTCCAGCTACCCAGCCTGTATCTAAGCTTGGCACTCAAGCCACATTGCGTACTGACCAAGCCACTGCTTTTTAACTGTTTGGGAGATTTAAGTGAATTAATTTGTTGAAAGGAAGGAACTGACCGAAAGATAGCTGCCACTGCATTTGCGGTGGGGGGGAGACACAGGAGCAGCTATTTTAGATGGATGCTTTCCAGAGTGGTTTCTTTGTGGTGTGATACACTGTGGTCGCTAGGTGCGTTTTGATCTTGTAGTGTAATGAAAAATTGCCTAACGGGGATGTAAAGATGTAAATGTTTAGATTTCACTGGTCTAAAGCATACACTGTTTAAATGCTGATTGAAAAACAGCACAGATTGTTTGCAAGCTAGGACATGTCTGTCATATGTTTACTCTTCTTTTTTTTCTTCACTGTGTAGGAAGTGCTTTCCTCTTTTAAAGTGAGGATACCCAAGCATGTGCAGTGATTGGAAAAATGGCTAGCTATTTTGGGTGTCAGTGTTGTTCTTTTTTCATTTACCTGTTCTCTTGGTGCAGGAGGAGAACTTGTGCAAAAGCTATATGCAGTCAGTGCCACTGCAGATCCTGGCAAACAGTTCGATCTCATCAGATAGAAGATAGCAAATTGATGTGATCCTAGATGTTTTGAAGTCTCTACAAAAAAACTGAAAGGTGAAGGAAGAGGTGTGCTTTGGTAAGCTTGTAACAGGAATCTTTCAGCTAGTCATAAATGGGGAGGAAGATGAAGTGAAGATAGAGAGGAAAGAATGGCAGAAAACTGTTCTTCCATGACAGATTTTTTGCAAAGTGCAGGTCTTCATAGGCTGGCTTTTCAGTGTGCATTTGCTCTTTCTTCTGGAGGGCTGGGAAAACATCACTGTTGTAAACTTTCTGAAGAGGTTCTTCTCCCCTAGTTCCCTCGCATGGCAAATAAACTTCATATGTGAACACCTTCAGTTTTGCTACACTGAATATGTTATGATCAAAGTTATGATCAAAGTTGTCAGGAGGTGTTTTAATTTTATCTTGTTTAGGTTCTGGCTCTGAATTGCAAGACTTTTGCAATGCTTCTTCAAGTCTTTTCCTGTAGTTTGAGAGGCAGGACCCGGTGTAATTCCTTCAAACAAATTAGCTTTGTGAGACTTTTGGATCTTTAGAACGTGTGTCAGTTTGAACAGTCCTGGAGGATGAATTGAATACAACCAGACTGTATAAAAGAAATTATTTTTTCTGCCCTTATAGCTTGAAGTTAGGTTGTCAGTTTTAAGTTCCCTCCATAACAGAACTTTTTTTTTTTTTTTTTTTTTTTTTAAAAAAAGAGGAAGATTTACTGTGGTCAGGTTATTCTACCATCTTATCTTTTTTCTGTGGTTAACTGTGCAAATTCCAGTGCTTTCTTCCAGATCCCTTTGAGGACCTTTTGTGGTTGTGAGCTTTATAGCAGAAGTTATTTGTTATGCTTGAGACAATATATTTTAAAAGTATGTAGCAGAACATGGGTTATAAAATAAATGAAGCATGAATGTATAGAACTCAGATCCATGAAGTCTGAAGCTTTAAAGCCTGGAATAAAAGCCTGCATGCAGAAAGATAATTCATAGTAATTCTAACGAGTGTTTTTTGTTCATTAGGTAGGCTTTCTTTTGAGATTTGGATGTTTCTCCAGCAGGAATGTTTTCTTGCAAAACATGTGGACTGAGTTTTTTTTCCTGCCTATGATGAAACTTTTTCTTCTCAAGTTTGAGTAGCACACCATCCTGTCTTGTGTTGAGGAGCAGATAGAATAATGACCATGAATGAAAAACACTGGGTAACAGTGCAAAACTTTGTCGAGTATAGGATCACGAATTCTAATGAAAATCTAGCATATAGTTAAAAATGGCTTTAAGACTGTTTGAGTTTGCCAGCTGAGTACCATTTGCAGCACAAAAACTGTGTCATCAGTCTTGGCTGTTGCTTGCCTGCTTCTGACACTTGTGAAAGCAATAAAAACTGTTCTAGCTAATGTGTGAGCAATATTAGAAATCTTAACCTGCAAGCATAGTGGATAGTGTGACATTGGTGTGGATAATCCTTATTTTTCTTTTGTCTGTCTTTTAAAATCATAGAAGTAGCACAGGTAGTTCCTAGACTGCCTGACTAGTATCATACTATGGATATAGTAAACCAGTAGAATTTTCCCTTTAAAAGTATATTTTGTATATAGAATCATAGAATAGTTATGGTTGGAAAGGACCTTAAGATTATCTACTTCCACCCCCCTGCCATGGGGCAGGGACACCTCCCACTAAATCATGTCACCCAAGGCTCTGTCCAACCTGGCCTTGAACACCGCCAGCAACGGAGCATTCACAACTTCCCTGGGAAACCCATTCCAGTGCCTCACTGACCTCACAGTGAAGAACTTCCTTATATCCAATCTAAACTTCCCCTGTTTAAGTTTGAACCTGTTATCCCTTGTCCTGTCACTACAGTCCCTAATGAAGAGTCCCTCCCCAGCATCCCTACAGCCCCCCTTCAGATGTCTCCATGAAGCCTTCTCTTCTCCAGGCTCAACAGCCCCAACTTTCTCAGCCTATCTTCATACAGGAGGTGCTCCAGTCCCCTGATCATCCTCGTGGCCCTCCTCTGCACTTGTTCCAACAGTTCCATGTCCTTTTTATGTTGAGGACACCAGAACTGCACACAATACTCCAAGTGTGGTCTCACGAGAGCAGAGTAGAGGGGCAGGATCACCTCCCTCTACCTGCTGGTCATGCTCCTTTTGATGCAGCCCAGGATACCGTTGGCTTTCTGGACTGCAAGCGCACACTGAAGCCAGCTCATGTTCTTTTTCTCATAGACCAACACCCCCAAGTCCTTCTCCGCAGGGCTGCTCTCAATCTCTTCTCTGCCCAACCTGTAGCTGTGCCTGGGATTGCTCTGACCCAGGTGTAGGACCTTGCACTTGGCATGGTTAAACTTCATCAGGTTGGCATCAGCCCACCTCACAAGTGTGTCAAGGTCCCTCTGGATGGCATTCTTTCCTTCCAACGAATCAACCTGATGATCAAACCTATATATCTGTTTTAATCCTTAGAGAGTATGTTTGGTCATTTGTTTTTGTATACCCTTTCCTGAATCTGTAATGCAAATTAAAATTATGCTTAATTACCACAATTTCACTTGGTATTATATGGACATGATGGTTCTATCTGTCATACAATAGTTCATGAAATGCAGTTTATTGCCTACTAAGAGAGTATGATTTCTCTTTATATTTCAATTTTGTTATAGTAATTAACTTGATACCTGAGGTTTCGGGATATTTTAGTAGCTTGTCTATGTAAAATTCAGCAGTGAATGCTTACTTATTTGGTTTTAAAAATTTGAAGTCATAAATTACTTATTTATATAAACCCATGACATTATTTAGTTACCCAAATATGTAGGTGTGGACAAAGCTTCATATTTGATTTTACAACAGGGCAGTTAGGCTTAAAATAAATTACCTTTGTATAGCTTGTCCCATAAATAGTTCAGGATAGGCTATCTTGGTAGTTGGGCACTGCAGTGCTCAGCTTCCACTTTGACTCAGCTTTTCATGTCCTCTCACTTTTCAGTGTTGTTAACGTAAGACACTCAAGCTGAGGAAGGTGAACTTTGACTTTCAATCTGCAGCTTCTAATTTGAGTTCATGCAGTCGTGTTTGTAGTGCCCAAAAAGGCTTTATTTAGGAAATAAATTAGTGATAGATACGTGTTTTTGAAAAGACAGTTTTCTTTTGCGCTGCGGTGCTGTTAAACAGCTGAGGAAGGCGATAGAGGAAGCTGTAGAATTCCTGAATTCTTCAATTGGTACAGTGCAGGAAATGGAGCAATGAGTTGTTATTGCCCTGAGTCCACTGGCTTAAGGTGTTGTTTTTTAAATGTTTTTTTAAAAATAAGCATCACAAAGGTCTTTTACATGAGCAATAAGAATTACTGGAAATATGAAAGCATTATAAGTATGCCTTGCTCTCATATATATTATGTAGAACTTGAGCAGTGCAGGAAGCAGATATCTGCTATTACTTCAGTTGCTTTTTCCTATTTGGTTTTCTTCTCTTATTCATTCTACATGCAGTAGATGGTATCTGAACTACTGCTAATGCAGTATCCAGAGTCTTACACTAATGCTTCACACTGTGTAAGATGACACGTTGGATTCTGCCATGACTTAGCTGCATGGTTTCATTCTGTGTGTGTAACGCAGCATCAGTGAAGCTGGCATGACCAGATTCACACCCTTGAAGTTTGGAGGGTGGTTCATACAATCTGGTTTGGTCCTTTGCAAATGTGGCAGAAGTATTTTCCATAGAAGTTGGAGTAAAGGATGCTAAGAACCCGAGTACTGAAATTGATGGTCAGTATTGGTTTTCTACCAATAAACTCTTCTAGAATTTAATTAACTTTAGGTTATCTGATTTCAAGATTAAGTTTTCAGATAACCAGTCTTGCTGTTGAACATGTTGAGAGGCTGCAATAATTCTTTTTTTCCCTACATGTAAATATTATGAATATGTAAAGAATATGACTGTTTTGGCCAAGTAACTTCTATAAACCTAAAATAGCTGCCTGTCCTGTTTTATTACTAGCCATACTTTGTCCTCTTCAGTCTTAAGGGCAAAAAGTGGCATGCCTGAAGCTGTCCACATTTTAAGATTTTGCAGGTAAAAATCTGTATGAGGAGGGCCACAAAAATAATCAGGGGACTGGAGCACTTCCCATATGAAGATAGGCTGAGAAAGTTGGGGCTGTTCAGCCTGGAGAAGAGAAGGCTGCGTGGAGACCTCATAGCAGCCTTCCAGTATCTGAAGGGAGGCTGTAGGGATGCTGGGGAGGGACTCTTCGTTAGGGACTGTAGTGATAGGACAAGGGGTAACAGGTTCAAACTTAAAGAGGGGAAGTTTAGATTGGATATGAGAAAGAAATTCTTCACTGTGAGGTCAGTGAGGCACTGGAATGGGTTTCCCAGGGAAGTTGTGAATGCTCCGTCGCTGGTGGTGTTCAAGGCCGGGTTGGACATAGCCTTGGGTGACATGGTTTAGTGTGAGGTGTCCCTGCCCCTGGCATGGGGGTTGGAACTAGATGATCTTAAGGTCCTTTCCAACCCTAACTATTCTATGATTCTATGATGCAGGTAACTTCACCCTCACCTTTTTTTTAGCAAAAGGTTTAAGAGGAAGAAAGATCTCAGAAAAGCTGAAGTAGGGTCTTTGTCTCTAAAACTTGTCTCAATGAAAAAATATATATGTATATATAAAATTTTTATATATAAATACATACATACATAAAGAACAAACATTTGACGTGAGTATTCCTTTTTTTAAGGATAATTAATTTACTTAGTGTTGTTACTCTGACAGTAAGTGCAGCTCTGCTTTCTGTAACTGAACCAGTATTAATGTATAATTAATGGTCTGAAGAGAGCGAAGCTTTTTCTGTTACATCTGTACAGTATTTTGAGGGCACGGAGTCTGTCATCAAGTCCCTCCATGCCATTCATCAAGAGACTGGATGGTTCCCAACAGAAGTGTTAACCCCAGTCCAGCTGTGTGAGTGTACATACGTACATATCAGACAGCAGAACTGAATTAAGAATGGGCTTATCTCCCCCAGTTTTTTGCAGCTTCTCACAGTGCTTGCATTGCCCTCAGTATGTTGTTGGCTTAGTGGGATCTTAGGGACATGTCAATCAAGATATAGCGTGATGCTAGAAATGAAACTCAGGCTTACTTCCTCTCCTGGCCACCTTCTCCAGTCCATCCTTGACATTCATGGGTGGTCTTGCTGAATCCAGTGTTCAACTTAGCTGGATTTTTCTTGAAAACACTTCACAATACAAGTTTACCAAGAGATACGTTATAATGGAAAGCTAAGTAAAGTGCAGGGAAGTCTTGCAAAGCACTTCATAACTCAATCTTATGCACTAATTAGGCCCCTGACCTCTTGAAGTGGTGTGGGGATGTTTTTTAATTTATTCAACTGCATGTATTGGATTTTCTTCTTAGAGGCAATAACTACTGAGCAGTCTGTAGGTACCTGATTCCTAGATTTAGGAGTGATCCAGTTTTTCTACTTACTGGCTTTTAAAAGTAAAATAAAAAGTTAGGTTCCAATTTTGTGGAAGTTAGCTAAGGAAAAAGTGTTCAAAATTACTTGTGGTCTGGGTTTTGTTTTTAAATCGAAGCTTTTTTCTTCATAACTACTTTCATCAAAGTTAAAATGCTTTCAAGTACTTCCTAAATAAGCAAATAGAGATAATACCATATATACAGTCTACCCTGAAGGCTTATTTGTGGGTGAGCTCCAGCATAAAAAGCTGTCGGATGAAGAAGAGGTATCATTATATTTTACTATGGAAGATCTTTTTTCTTTACTCTGTACTACTTCTTGTAAATTTTGGGCTGGAGGTATGTGTGAGAATATGTGTTATTATAGGTATTTTCATACCTATTTAAATTCTAACTTTAAAATGCCTATTCTTTTGGGGGTTTTGTTTTTTTGGTTGTGTTTTTTTTTTTTTTTTTTTTTTTCTTAATGGACTCATTTTCTGTTTTTTCTGGAAAATTTAAGATGGTAACTAGCATGACTGAAACCTTATCCCTGCAATTTTTGATAACATATATTCTCAGAATGCTTTGCTAGACCTAGTCATTGTTTATCTGACAGGCAAATAATTTTGCTATGCTGGGATTTATCATAGCTGTTAGCCACTGGAAGCAAATATAAGAAAACTGAATCTTTAATTCCTTTAATATTGATTTTAATTTGGGGGTGAAGAGCTTCTGTTATAATGATATTGTACTCTGTCTTTAGCGTGACAGTTGGAAACCTTGCAGCTACTGCTTTCGATGTTGTATGTGTGTAGAGATGCACACAGACTTTCAACATGGATATTAACCTTTATTCTGGTTCTAATTAAGAAGATGCTTCAAGAAGCCTTTATTCTTTGTATCTCAATTTGGAGGCATTTTTACACCATAAGCTGTAATGCTTAATCATCTAAGGCTTTCATGCTTGTTCTATGCTTAAAGTTTAATTGATTTTTATTTTTTTTAAGTGATGAAAAATTTCATCATGTGATACTTCTAGCTTCCAAATTTATTTTATATATAATTTATGATCAATATGCCCAGAAAAGTTTGTGGGAAATAACTGTAGGTAAGGAGCAAGTGCTCAGAATGAAGTTTACTTTAGTTGTTGCTTTAGTAATGCCTTGTAATTTGTATGGAAACGTCTAAATATTGCATTGTGGTTAAATATCTCAAGGATTTTCCTGCAAAATATTAGAATAAAATTTTATATTCATGGGTGACATCTTGTTTCTCATTGTGAATGTAGAAACGGCAAAGTATTTCCTCTGCAGAAGGTGAAAACAGAAATTGGTTTTCATAGGTGTTGAGTTAAACTTCAAGTCTTCTCTTCACAAAGTCTGGCTGGACAACTTAACCCTCATTAAAATGCATTGATAACTTATATGGCTTTGAAGTATTTAAATAATTCTTAACTACATGGGAAGAATAATCAGAATATAGATTAGTACAAAAAATACAGGTTGACTAAGGTTGTTTTGTCTGATGATAATTTGGGAGATTATTTTAACCAGCAAATAGGCAAAGCTGATGGATGCTTAAGAGCATTTGTATTGGTTGTCATAAGGCTCTATGTTGGTATAAAATCACCTTTAATTTGTTATGCTTCTTTTTATTCTCATTTACTTTATTTCATATCTTTGAAAGAAATCGATAGGTAACCATAAAATGTAACTATTATTGAAAGGCCGAACAAGGCTTGCCTATGTCTTTAGTGCTAGTTTTTCCATTTGACAATGCAAGTGAGTTAGAAGCACTATCCTTTCATAAATGACATTCCCACAGATTCTGTAATGTTTACAATTTTCAAGAGCCTGACATGTAATGTACATTCTCAGTCATGACTAAAGAAACTCTGAGAACACTTGGAGTGCATTAGTCCCATCTAGAAAACGCAGGAGTGCACCTACTTGCATGAGTGGAAATTCCCCATTTACCCAATGAAATTGTGGTAATGAGTAATTCATAGTAAAGTAAAAAACAAACAACAAAACCCAAAAAAACCCAAACAAATAACAACAACAACCAACCAACCAAACAAACAAAAAAACAACAAAAAACCCCAAAGAAAACCCAACAAAGAAAAAAACCCGCTATTCACAGCTATATATGGTGCGATTATATGTAGAAAGTCTTTGAGTATATACTCAGCAAACCTGCTCTTAATTTAATTCCTTGGTAACAAGCACATTAATGATAGTTATTCTGAAAATCAGGTCATAGGTTTCTTTTACAAACTATTCATAAATGAGTTGGAAAGAAATTAAATGTTGGTATGGAAAAAGTCCTTTTAAAAGTCAGTCTGCAATACAAAAGATGAGGAAAACAAGTTATTTTTGTTCTGCTTGACTGCAGCGTTAGTGTAGGAGAAGGCATGCATAACCAAACTTGTCCAGAAATGTGTTTAATGTACTTGGAAAACATTAACTTCTTTTTGTAGTTGTATTTGTTGCTCCTGTAAGCCTGTTGCATTGTTTGATTATAGGATAGAGTTCCACATCTTTGTTTTATACCCAAGGGTGAAAATAACTGCTTTGGGGGTGATTTAGCTTGGTTTGTTTTTAAATGAAAATATAACTCTCAACTTTCTGGATTTGAGTTGTTTATTTTAGGGAAAGGGGAATAATAATTAAACTACTCATATGTTAGAATCATAGAATAGTTAGAGTTGGAAGATCTTAAGATCACCTAGTTCCAACCCCCTGCCATGGGCAGGGACACCTCCCACTAAACCATGTCACCCAAGGCTCTGTCCAGCCTGGCCTTGAACACCGCCAGCAACGGAGCATTCATGACTTCCCTGGGAAACCCATTCCAGTGCCTCACCACCCTTACAGTAAACAATTTCTTCCTCATATCCAATCTAACCTTCCCGTTTAAGTTTGAACCTGTTACCCCTTGTCCTATCACTACAGTCCCTAATGAAGAGTCCCACCCCAGCATCCCTACATTAGCAACTGAACATTATTGATAATGTTCAAGCATGTCTCTGAGTTTTTTGTTGGTTTGTTCTGTGAACTACCCTACTGCCCAAGGCTACAAAGTGGGAGCTGTGATTTGCATGTGATGGCTGGTCCTGGTTGCTCGTGGCTAGTGGCTGATTGCTGGTGTTTAGAGCCGGCATCTGGTCTTGCCTGAGATCTCCGTGACCCTTTGCCTGTCCCAAACGCAGTTGCCATTGCAGGTTGCTTTATGTGATTCCACATACCCATTTATATTGCTCTGGGGTTGATAAGCCATTTCAGTAGCCTGGGTCTATTTAAAATACAGTTTTAAACACAGGTCATATATGGAAGAAAAGTAGTAGAGCAAGTGTTAATAACTGAGCTGCTCACCTGTTCTGTTCTCCTTGCTCTTTAGACTAGGGATTCGCAAAGTTGTTTCCTTACAGACTTACTGAGTGTATGGCGTGTTAGCCTGGTGCCTCTTATGTGATGCATGTAAAATTGCTCCTTCAGGAGCTTACTGTCTGCAGAGTAATTTTGAGGGCCATGAAGGTGGGAAGTAGAGAGTCTGGCTTTCCCTGCGCGAGATTCCCAGCTGGTGGCAGTTTCTTGAGGTTTGACTAGACTATTTGAGCTCTAGTTGACTAATGGCTGTGGCGTCCAAACATTCAGCTGTTTATCCTGACCTTGGCACAGTTTCCATGGTCAGCTGGCTCTGTTAAAGACAGCCTCAGCTGGGGCTCTTTGCATGCTGTAAACACAAACCGTGAACTTTCAATGTGTTACTTGTTTGATTTTACATAAAGTCATAAAAATCAAGGAATTCCACATTTTCATTTGTGACTTCCATGTGAATTGGTCACACTAGTGTTTTTGAATTTCTTATGATGAATTTCCAAGTTATTGTTTCAGTTGGGGCATTCAGCATATGACCTGAGGATAGGAAAAGAAAAGTAACTGTTTAAACAAAAGTAACTAGTGAAGAACAAGCATAAAAAACAACTGTAACCTTAATCTAAAACTGAAGCACCTCTCTGATTTTATAATGAATAGCAACATTCAAGTGTGTATTACTGTTAATTCTTGAGTAGTTTCTATGGATACAGCTAGACAGACTGTTAACAGCTTTATGACATAGAAAACAGCAGGTCTGACTTGCTGGAGGACATATGGAAGTTCAGCAATAACAATGTACATTTATGATCTCTTTGATAGCATTCATAATTCGTTTTATTTTGTGAAAAACTTCAAAACGGAATTTCATCCTTGTTGCAGATAGCTTTAGGATGAAACTCCTGTCATCTTTTGTGAAGAGTTGACAGCATTTAATGGAGACCTGGGTTTAGGATTAGAGACTACCAGGGGCAATGGTTGAATTTCATGTAGAAATAGATACAGAAGTGGAGAAGACATTTTAGGGGTTTAAGTTAAAAAGAACATAGGGGAACCTAATCTGAAAAGTAAACCTAGCCTACCAAGTCCACCTCAAGTGTGGGCTAGGTTATCCAGGTTATCCAGGTGACACACGAGGCTTTCTACCGAGAGGGACCTTGGCATGAAATGGACACGTAATTACTTGTGCTACTATGCATAGTCAGTTAAATAGAAATCATCAATTTGTTTATTCAGGTTTATGGGGTTTTTTTTCATAGCAGTAAGAGTTGGGAGCTTTTTATGGTTTTGGTTTTCGTTTGGTTTTGGCAGGTTTTTGTTAGTTTTGTTTTTTCACCAGGTAGAAAGCACATATATATATATATAGAAGTTATTGGTGCTATTTTATCAGCTTTTATATTTGAAGCTTGAACAAATGTCATGGTTTAAGCCTCTCATCCACATAGTTTTCTCGCGCACTCACTCCCCCTCTTTCTTCCCCCAGTCCCGGGGGAAAGGGGAGGAGAATCAAAAGAATGCAACTCCCAGAGGTTGAGATAAGAACAGTTTAGTAACTAAGGTATAACACAAATCATGACTGCTACCATCAATAATAATAATGATGAGAGAAATACAAGGGAAAAGAATACAATTGCTCACCACCCGATACCAAGCCTGACACAGCAGCGAACCCCGCAGTGCACCCCCCACCCTTCCGGGTCCCTGCCCTCAGTTTTCACATCCTGAACATGACATGCAGTGGTATGGAATAACCTCTTTGGTCAGTTTGGGTCAGGTGTCCTGTCTCTGCTTCTTCCTGGCTTCCCCTCCTCCTCAGCAGAGCGTGAGGCTCAGAAAGTCTTTGGTCAAACCAAAACATTACCAAGTAGTAACTGAAAACACTGGTGTTATCAGCACTGTTCCCAGGCCCAAAATAAAAAACACAGCACTGCACCACCTACCAAGAAGGAGAAAAATGACTGCTACTGCTGAACCCATGACAGCAAGTGAACGGCAAGATCTAGCTGTAATATAACAGTTGAAAAAATAATGCTCTGCTGGAATGTGATTAGGATTATGTATCTATTTCCACAGGGTCTCCAAGCATGGCTTATCCTGCAACACTCTGCACTAGGAGTTGTGGGGCTGAGTGCCATTTTCTTGCTTTCTCCGGGCAGATCAGGAGCTGAACGTTGAAGATGCCTTGTGGCTGTTGCTCTCTGCTGCAGCCCAGCTGAAGTGGGAGAGAAGTAGAACATACATAGAAAAAGGGAATGGCGGAAGTATAAGATCAGAAGCACTGAGGGCGGCAAGTGAGAAAGTTTGGGGAATATGAGCAAAAGGGTCAAATAGTGCTTTCCCAAGAGCAAAGTCTAAGGTTCAGGAATGTTAGGCATTGCAATGTGGACTGAGCCCCAAAAGCCAGGCTGACAAGGCATTGAATGCAGGTACCAAAAACTTTTTCTCATCTAGTGGCTGAAGAGTAATTTTTCCTCAATGAAGAATAATTTTTCCTTTTTCCCATCAGTGTACTAGCTGGTAGAGAGCTATTTCTGCAAGTGAAAGGTTTTGGGGGTTTTCTATTTGTTTTGGGTGGTGGAAAGGGACAAAAAGGCTGTGCAGACTTGTGTAGTCACCTGGCTGTTTGTTAAAAGGTGAACACAGTGCTGACTAAATAGTTTAAAACTTTGCTGCTAGAAAATTAGAGAATGTGCAAATGAAGGCATTGTATACAGTTGCAATCTGTCTTCACTGTCTGTATGTCTCTCACCATTAGGTGACTGCATGTTTTACTTATCAACAATCACTGCTGAATAAGAAAAACCATTTTCTGGATTAATAAAAAAAATAAATTAACCTGACTAACTGCAGACCTTATATCAAGAAGAGCTTCAAAGCAATAGGAGTATGTAAAGGTTTATATGGAAGTACTGTTCAGAATTCACCTAAAGAATTCATCTTTTTTCCCCTCCCTTAAAAGCAGAAGAAAACAAAAAATGCCAAAGCAAACAAACAAACAAAACCCACACCTTTGGGAAATAATAGGAAAATACTGCTGATTTCCTCAGAAGAGAAGTTGGCTAAATAAATCAGTCTTGGCAACTTAGAGTGTTTGTTTTAGAAAATACACAACAGCAAACTGTCAATTGGCTGTCAAAGAAAAGTATGAGGGAATATTAGCTGAATTCTTTTGCCTCTCTAACTCCTGAGTTCTCTGTGAAAGGGGAATTATAACAATTGCGCATTGTTATGTGAGGATGCATCACTGCACTCCTTTGTTGCCCCTGGTGCTCTGTACAATTTTGCATGGTTTTTCATGCATTTCACATTTGCTTTTTGTGGTGAGGTGTGTGTAGATATGTTTCAGAATTAGTTTTTTTCTGAATTGTTCAGCATCTTTATCTGCTTAAAAGAAAAGCCGGCCCACGTTTTAAGGCAGGTACACAAATAAGGGGAGATTGCAAAATAGTACTGATGTTGGACCTATCTAGGTTGGCCAGCAGTCTAGGAAACACTAATATTATGCAAGTCTCTTTGTAGTTAGCCTCTAGTAAGTGAGGTATAATGTGATAATTGGTATGGTAATTAACCTGGAAAACTACCCTCTGCTTCGCTTGCCAACTGACTTTATACACTCTGATGTTAATGGGTAAACTGATCCAGTGAAGAGAAGCTTGAAATGTTTGCAGGCTTGATTGTATTTAATTACTCTCTTATTTCAATGACTAGTTTGTTTTATTTTGTTTTGTTTTTTTCAGTTTTGGATTTGTTTTGTTTTCCTTTACATCTGTAAATATGGCTGTTTGGTGTTTATGAAAATTTTCTTCAGAACAGAAAAACCACCCGAAACTTCTTTTTTTTGTGTGAATGTTCTTCCTGGATTTAAATTTCTGGCTTCATGAATTTATGTATGCCAGGCTGTAAAATATTGACATGTTTTGATGTTAATTCTGGTTGCTTTGCACATGGTGTTTGTGTATATATTTTCCTAAACCAAAATGTTGTTTGACAGGATGTGATCTCCATTAACACCAAGCTGTTTTGTAAGTTAAGAGTAAACAAAGTTGTTTTATTTTAGTGAAACTTGTATGGTAAATAAAGAAATATGTAGGAAATCTGTAAATGGGTGAGAGACTTACAAGTTTTTATCCCCTGTAACTAGTATTGACGTTGTCTTCCCGGTTTATAGTAGGTGTTTGGGTGGGTTTTTCACTGATTTAAACTAAAGCAGTGTCAGATGCCTGACATAAGCATGTATTTCAGAGGTTACCTGTGATTCCCTTTAGAATATTCACATTTGGAACTTGGAAATGCCTTTATATATGCATTCATGTTCTGGTATACAGCATGCTAATTTTTACAACTTATTCTTTTTTACAACAAGTATTTGTTATTATATGTATTTGGGGTGTATTAAGGTCTGCATGATCTGGATTTCTCTGCAAAACCATAGATGTAACATAGTGAATTATAAGAACTGCTATTAAACATAATTTTTGTTTTGTAGGTTATTCGGCAATAGTTATGAACTCCCGTTTACGGGCCTTAGGTGGGAGGATAAATAACATACGAGCGTCAGAACTACCGAAAGAGAAAACCCGGTCGGAGATTATCTGTAACGTCCACTTTTTGGATGGCTCAGTACAAAGCTTCAAAGTTAATGTAAGTTTGGAAAACTACTTTTTTAAAAAAATGCATAGAAGTTTGCTTGAAAGCTGAATATCAAATGTTGGACCTTGTAGCGTGAGAGTTCCAAAAGATGGTGAAGATGTAGTGTTGCCATTGCAAATTGCAGAATTATTGGTTCTGAAACGGATTTCTGCAGTGCTACTTTAATTTTATTTAAAGTCAACCGGCTGAAACATCACAAAATATTGTGTGCAAATTGTATCTGAAAAAGGGTCTTCTGTATGATATGGGAACCATGAAGAAACAGATCTGGTGATCATTGTCAGCTATGAATAAGTAATTCATATTTAAAGGGAACTCCCAAATTTGGATGTGCTTCTCCTCTCATCAAAGCACTGGCAGTGTTAAAATGAGGAGGCCTTGTACCGATGTCAGTACATGTTTTCTGAAATGTAAAGATGTTACGAAAAGTGAAGGTGTCATGGCTTAGTAGGGCAGTTCTGTTCAGGCTTTTGTACTTCAGTGTGGTTTCTTTGGGAGTGGGGAGGGAAAGGGGATTAATGGAGGTTTGTACTCTACATTTTTACTGTATTTTATCCTATAAATATTATGGTTTGTAACCTTTACTGCTTAAAACAATTCTTAGTTAAATTTAAATAAGAACAAAGGAAATACCTTCACTCCTCAGTCAATTTTCAGTAGAATTGTCTGACCATGCAGAAAAATTGTGGGTGAATTCAAGTATAATCATATGAATTTCTGTTATGATACTTTTTTTAGCAATTTGCCCTGTTTGAGAAGAAGCATTTTGCTGAGAAAGGAACATTGCTGGATCTCTTATATTATGTGGTACTTTATTGTAGGAGATTAAAAACTTCACCTGAAAATTGTATTTTCCCAAGTGTTATTACAGTTCTGTCTGCTGACTAATTTAATTTTTAACTTTATCTATTGGATATTTATTGAAATAGAAATTTTTTGGCAGGCAATTTTTTTTTCTAATATATAGAGAATTAGGCTCACGTTTTAGTATCTATTTTATCTACTGTATATGTACCTATATATGTCTTTGTGTGTGCATGTATATGAAGTAGCTAACATTGGGGACTGGAGTACAAGAAAAGTAGGTATTTAAGAGAAAGGGCGCTACATCAGTATACAATTCCCATTGTTTGTATTCAGAATGCTCTAGAGGATTGCTTTGTCTATCACTAAGCTAGCATAATTGCCTTTCCCCCCTGCACAAAGATCTTTGAAAAACTGGGACTTCTAAACTTTTTGAAATCCATAAATAGTAGTATACTTCTTCCTTGTAAACAAGTGTTAACACAGCTTTAGGTTTACTGTTTGGCCTGAAGTCCAGCATTGTAAAGTGAACTTTCTCACTTCATCCTTTAAGGAGTGAATGCAATAGGATAAATGCAAACCACATTGAAACTCCAGACCCAGCTGCCTTCAATAGGTATTCCTGCTGGTTACCTCCTTCATCCAGGAACTGAAAAGGCCTCCTTTACTGCAGCTATAATGCTGAGCTGTCATAGGGGTACTGGAGGACCCATTATTGCTGAACTGGCATAGGGATACTGAAGGACCCATTATTGCTCAGTTGAGAAGAAGCAGGGAGCATGGCTACCCCACTATGTTATGGGCTAATGCAAGGAAAAGGTTTACCAGAAGATTTACGTTCTTCGAATACTGAGCTTTCTTCTCAGGACTGACTACAGAGAAAGCCTGCACTTACCTTCTAGGATGGATGGCCCTTCCTGATTACCTTACTGTGATGACTGCCTAAGGACAGGCTTTGTCACACTGGTTGAGTTGCAAGGTCCACTTCTCAAAAGGGTTTGAAGCCATCTGCAGAAAATTTGTATCTGAGTTCTGCTTACTTTAACAGAAAAATTCAGCACAGTGAAAAATCTGTGCCTGACTGAGCTTGTGTTTTTTATTTTAATTGCCAACGTCGTTCAGTTTTATGGCTATTAGCAAAGAGCAACTCAGGTCTGTGGTCAGTCTGGAAATCAGCTAGGCACGTATCAAAGGAAAAATAGTCTTGCCCTGAACAGATTTTCCCCACTAGTGTGAATTCTTTCTGTATTACTTTAGAGAAACTTTTTCTCAAATCAAGACATTGATTTAGAGATCTGATTTTGCTCCACACTGTATTGCATCATCTTTGATTTATGCTTCTGTCTTAGTACCTGTGATTATTGCTTTTTTTAACAAGTTGTTTTTTGGTAATAGGGTTTTCTTCTAGAAATAAGATAATTAGGCAGTAATAATGAGAAGAGTTGCACACTTGAAATGTAAATCATAAGGAATGCTTTTCCTTCCTCACCATCTCAGTTAAGTTCCTCCTTCCAGTATTTGAGAAGGAACATGCTTGTTACAATTAAAACCAGCAGTTACTGTTGGTATCTTTCAAATTATAGGCAGGGATATGTGTCTTACAGGTTCTTTTTTTTGCTTGTGGTGTGAGTTTTATAATTTTAAGCCACTCATAATAAAATGCAATGATGCAGAATTGTTGGATCTCTGTCACTAAGTTTTCCTGAGGGATATTGTTTGATAACATGAGATCTGTGTCCTTGCATGTCGATAGAACTGCTGCATGAAGTTTCAGGCTGGCAACAAATATTTATTTTTATATTGAGGTAGAGATTAGTATACTCTGACTGCAAAACAGTAAGGCAGTATGAAATTTGATGATGCCTTTGGGGACAGTGACAAAGTGATCTGACCTACAGCAGGCTTGTTAGTCTTAGCCTTTCATGGGGCCTGACTTCATAATAAATGCTGAAGAAAAGACTTAATGGAGGGGAAATTTTTCTGAAGTTAGAACTGGAATGACTAACCTCATGTATATGTTGTTTTAAATCATTTTTGACGCAGAGGAAATGCAGTGGGTCAGAGCTCTGTGAGCTTGGATAAATATTTTGTATGACCTTTATATAGGAAAATACTAGTGTATGGAATCTAAAAGAGTTATGGGAATGGCAGGGAGCTGGCTCAAGAGGTGGCAGTAGATCTTGCTGAAAAGGAGATGTTAAAAGAATACAGGGATATTAATAGGGTTCTTGACTGTCAAATTTCATTAACATATTGCTATTGAATCTCTTCCAGTAAATTAAAGTGCAACTTTTGAGGCCTTAATAAAAAGGATACAGGAATATGAGGTAGCAAGTAGGTTATCTTGAATAAAGAGTAATTGCAGTGAGGGAAATCAGTAGTGTAAACTCGATAGCTTTCATAAGATGGTGTAGTGGGTTTTTTTTTAAGCTCTATTTTCAGTTGCAGACAGCAGAGGAGAACACTTGTAGTTTAGAGGCTGAGCTGCTCATGTGTTATTGTTTCTAAAGTGGAGCACTATTAAGCACCAGACAGGAGTCTTCAGCCAATGTCAAGGAAGTATTAACAGTGTTAGTCTTGGCATTGAGGCCATCTTCCAGGGAATGTCAGATACGGATCCTGACTACTCACAGACAAAAGAGGGAAGTTCCAGTCAGGCAGGCAAAGTACAACTAGGATGCTCTGCAAAAAGTCAGGACCTAAGGAAAGAAGAGGCTGTTCTGTTTATTCTAGCTAAACAAAATCTTGCATGCACTGAATAAGGGTACCAGATGAGTAAATAGATTCCAGGAACAAAAAAGGACAGTTAGCAGAAGAGCAAATAAATAAGCTGTGTGTAAAATTAGTGTGTAAATTAAAAGAAAGTATAGCAGTTCAAGCTCAGAGGCATATGGGGACCAAAGGACACAAGCTGTTTGGTGGTAGATGACTGTTACAGGCTAAATTAGGAAAGAATTACTTCAAACAGCACATGAGGGACAATGGATGTTGTGTTTGAAGTGAGACTGAATTTGCAAAAACTTAGATGGTGCTTAACTTTGAGGTTGTCATTGCCAGGAAGTGGGGACAAAGCTCTTGCAGAGGAGAGGGGTAAGGGCATGTGCTACAGGGGGATGTTGCACTGTCCTCTTAAAATGACACTTTGTACCACTTACGTGTAGAAGTTAGCAAACTGGAAAGGTTTATTTGCATATTTATGCCGTCACTTCAAAGAGCTGACACTCTTCAACTTAGGTTTGTACAGTACTTAAGACAGTGGGTCTTGATCAACCCATCTTCTAGGCAGTACCTGACATCAAAAATAGTGAATGGGTTCTTTCTCTTCAAAATAATGTAGCTTACAAGAAATTAAACTTGACTAATCTAATTCCCTAAATACTGCAGGAAATTGTTGCGGCATAGGCAGAATGTAATAGGTGTTAGTTATGACTTCTTTAAATATTAATTTTTGGCCTATCCACCATATGGTGAAATATATTTCAAGGCAGACTTTAAATGCAGGTGAATGTGGTTACGTGGTGGTTGATGCAAGGCTTTTAACAGTTCAGAATAAGGATTGGTAGATGTCAGGAAGATTAAATAAATGAAAATTTCTGGTACAAACAAGCAGACTTCTTGGAAATATTTCTTTTTAGTAGAAAAAAAAATTTTAAGATCTTGTGTCACTGCAACAGAATAGGCTAGTGTGGAAAGTGGATGTTGTTTGTCCTTTTTATTTCGTTGTAGAAAGGCAGGAGCTTTATTAAGAATACCTTAACTACTTGCTGTAATGGTTGACAGGATTAAGAAGAATTCTCTTCTAATGTCCAGTTAAGCTGAACAGTGTTCACATTGATTTGCCCTCTTCCTGTGGTGGAGGGCAGTAAGACTAATGTGCTGTAAAGCACTTGACATGTAGTATTGGAGTACGCTGTTTTATGGACTGTATTGAAATGGATGTCAAGATTCAAAAACAGCCATGTGACATGCTTAGCCTGCCTCATTTTACATCTCAAAACTGTTTACGTGCAATATAGATTGAAGATTGTGTGGTGTGAGCTTGTGTGGTATCTTTAAGGTGTATAGGCTGAAAAATAATTCAGGTGTTTCATAAAGCCAAAGCTGAATAAATATATATATTCTTCTTGAGAAAAAACAAAAATCTTTGGATTTTGGAATTTTAACAACTGAATTAGATTATTACAATTTAAAATGGCATTTTGTACTTAGCTTAGATTTCTGGAGTGAATACTTGATCTAGGCACTGTGTAAGAAACTTTGTGCTTTTAATACCAGAGAGCAAGAGCTGGAGCCACAGAAAAGTAGTGTTAGAAATTGCTTTTGGTAGGAAATGTGGAGACAAGAAAGAGAAGGAAATAGTAAGTATGTAGGTAGAGGAGAATAGAACTGTCTGAGCTGCTGAGTTTAAGGCTGGGAAACCCATGGGAGCATTGCAAAGAGCACTTGAGCTGCTGAGCAAGAATTATGTAGCAGGGAGCTTGCTTGTCTTCTAAGGGAAACAGAAAGCAAAGCAATTCATGTGTGCTGTGGGGTGACAGGGGGCATGCAGTTGTAAGAAGGTGGGGAGAGAGAGAATGAAGGCATCTGAAATGGGATGAAGGAGCAGAAGCATGAAAAACGAGAAGGAAATTGGGGGATAATGCCGTTGCAAAGAAAGGAGAATGAAAGGAGTCAGAAGTGTTGAAATTCAGAGAGAAAAGGAAATAGCAGAAGAATCTGCCCTCTGTTGTCTCCTCCTGCCCCATTTGTAATGAAAGCTGAGAAGCCTGAACACTTTCTTTCAAGAAGTCTATGTCTCATCCTCTGTAATTACTGCTTTTGGTCACAATATGACTTCAGTTGCTCATTTAGCTCGTGTCAGAAGTACGCACCATAGATATGCAATTATGCTTCTGAGCAGTGCTGGTGTCATGAGATGTCACTTGAAAGGGATTCAGTGTTCTGCTTATAGAAAAACAGCCCTGGGGAAATAAATATGATATGTTTACTAAGACAGTGCTAAAGACGTTCACATCAGGAAATGCCCATTATTTCAGAGGGTTAAGGTGATGTCTGCTGTTTTCATAGGGCCCTCTTGTGTACACATATGGTTAATCTCTTGACAGCAAATCTCGGGTCTTCATAGTGGAGCCCACTTCATTGGTGGTACTGGACAGAGCTGCTGCAGAGGTGCACAGCAGCGTGGCTATGAATAACAAGGGATGCTTGGTTGTGTGGTCCTTACCTGTCACTAGGTCTATACTATTTAAGGGAAAAAAAAAGGGTTTGATCAGTGTTGTGGTTTGAATATCCCAGAGAACAGTAGCCTGTTTGGAAGAAGGGGAGGGAGTAGGAATGTGCAGCTGGGGAAGGAGGGGACAGAGCTGCTGCTTTCGATGGCTGCACAGACTTACAGGCCTGCGTGGACTCACTTTTATTGCAAGGCCTTTTGTTGTGAAAGTTAAACAAGATGGGAGACTGTTGGAGAGGAAAGAGTAGTCTGATATGTAAGACAGTCAAATGTTACCTACATTATTTTCTTTATATGTGACTTTGATCCAGGAAAAATGGGCACAGCTTTCCACAGGAGGCCAATAGTTGGCTGTTACCATACCTTACATCTGGAGCCTGATGTGGAAACACTGAGCATTCCTATCACAAATGAGCTGCTGGGAGTTTTGATCTAGCAGTAGGAAGTGTTGGATAATATTCCATCCTCCAAAATAAGGTAGCCAAGTGGGTGTCTTGCTTGAATCTTTGTTCTTCTTTCCTCATCTTTTAAATAGAAAGTTTGCTTCTATGATAAAAGGGGAAGACTATGGTATATGTTACTATCTAAAGCACTCAATTACAAGAGCATGGTACCCTGTTAAAAAAAAAAAAAGATTAATCTATCATCTGAAAAGGACTTGACTGTTGTATAATAAACAAGGTCTAGATAAGGAGAATTGAATACAATATTGGCTTAGTAAGTGGGCATTCTTATGCACTGAGTAACACTGGAGCCAACCACAAAAATGTGGTCACTCTCATGCTTATACATGAGGTTCTTTGTTTCAAAAGATTAAGAAATTTGCTTAGAATCATAGAATCATAGAGTAGTTACAGTTGGAAAGCACCTTAAGATCATCTAGTTCCAACCCCCCTGCCAGGGGCAGGGACGCCTCCCACTAAACCATGTCACCCAAGGCTCTGTCCAACCCGGCCTTGAGCACTGCCAGGGATGGAGCATTCACAACTTCCTTGGGCAGCCCATTCCAGTGCCTCACCACCCTTACAGTAAAGAATTTCTTCCGTATATCAAATCTAAACTTCCCCTGTTTAAGTTTGAACCTGTTACCCCTTGTCCTATCACTACAGTCCCTCATGAAGAGTCCCTCCCCAGCATCCCTACAGCCCCCCTTCAGATACTGGAAGGTTGCTCTGAGGTCTCCACGCAGCCTTCTCTTCTCCAGGCTGAACAGCCCCAACTTTCTCAGCCTATCTTCATACAGGAGGTGCTCCAGTCCCCTGATGGTCCTTGTGGCCCTCCTCTGCACTTGTTCCAACAGTTCCATGTCCTTTTATGTTGAGGACACCAGAACTGCACACAATACTCCAAGTGTGGTCTCACGAGAGCAGAGTAGAGGGGCAGGATCACCTCCCTCTACCTGCTGGTCATGCTCCTTTTGACACAGCCCAGGATACTGTTGGCTTTCTGGACTGCAAGCGCACACTGAAGCCGGCTCATGTTCATTTTGTCATCGACCAACACCCCTAAGTCCTTCTCCGCAGGGCTGCTCTCAATCTCTTCTCTGCCCAACCTGTAGCTGTGCCTGGGATTGCTCCTACCCAGCTGTAGGACCTTGTACTTGGCATGGTTAAACTTCATCAGGTTGGCATCTGCTCACCTCATGAGCATGTCAGGGTCCCTCTGGAAGAAGATTTCTGCTTAAGAAATCAGAACTTAAATCAGAACTTAATTTTTAAGAAACTTGTTTCAGAACAAAATGCTTGTCTTTGCAGTCTCTGTAATTTTTTTTTTTTTTTGCACATGTATATTTTTTTTTTTTTTTGCTTTTAAGAGTTAAGATTTGGAAGATCTCATGAACAATTAGTTTGCTGTATTTTTTTGAGTAGATCAGATAGCAAGCAAACTTGCCTGATTTTTGTTCTGTCCAGCAATTTCGTATGTGACAATCTTGACATAATGTGCCATACAGCTTTGCAAACTGTTATGTATTAGCATATTTAGGATTACAATGTTCTTGAAGGGGGTTTGTTTGCTCCTTTTTTGTGGTTGTGTTTTTGTTCTTTGTTTGATTGACTTTTTAGTAGAATTGGTTCACAGTGTTCCCTGGCAGAATTTGATTAATCCACAATGCCATGGCATGGATGTACTTGTTTGGTTTTGGAAAATTATACTATGCTCATATTTCTGGATCTCTGCTGCCTGTGTAATTCTCTGTTGCACCAGTTCTTCAGTGGTACCTCCCTTGAGGCATGTCTAGGCAGAAAGCACATACTGGCTCAATGGCAGCTGAGGGGCACGTGGGAATTCAGGCTGAAGGACAAAATCCTACGGCTGGAGCATAGCATGCTACAGCTTTTTTCTCTGTCCTAGTGTATACTTATTTTGCCTTTTGACAGCTGATGTGGAAAACAGCAGAGACCAGAGCAGCCCCATGTGGCTGTAAGCCACCCTTGCAGGCTGCACTCCGGAGAACTGAAGACTATGGTCCTGGAAGAGGTTGCTTAGAACTTGCTGAACTGACCTCAAGGGCTTGTTGAGTTCATGTTAATTCATATTGAGATTTCACATGCCTAATGTATTTTTGGGAAGGAATCCCCTTTCAAAACCAATCTAACTGAAGATACTTTTATCAAAACAAAGTTCTTATTGCTGGTAAACTTTGATCCATAGCACTACCAGCTATTTTTATTCATGGGTTATTAAAAAAAAACCTCACACCATTTATTTCAATTAATTGTATCTTAACTTCTGCAACACTTACATATTTTAACTTCTAAAGTTTTCTTGATTTCAGAAACAAGACACTGGACAGATTCTGTTGGATATGACCTATAACCAGTTGGGTGTGACAGAGAAGGAATATTTTGGTTTACAGCAAAATGAAACTTCAGTAGATTCACCTGTAAGTATAGTAAATAATATATGTGTGCATGTATATGTGTATATACGTATATACACACATGCATACACATGTATGCGTACACACATATACATGTACACAAACAAACAGTATTCATTTGTAAATATTTTTAATCCATCTAATAGTTTTTCATTTCACAGCGATGGCTTGAACCAAACAAACCTATTAGAAAACAGTTAAAAGGTAAGACTTGTTTTTAATATTGTTTTTAATCTTAATTGTAACTGTGTAGTCCTGCTTTTTGGTGTTTTTATGACTAGAATAAATGCAGTTCTTGTAAACTAGTGTGTCCAGATGATAGACTTGTTTTACAAACAAGTCTTATATGTGCCAGTCTTTTCTGCAGAGCTTTCTAATTTCTTACTGCTAAGTGCTAATAAGACCTGGTAGGTCTTTGAACTTTGATGCTGTAATAGCATCTATACCTGGCTTCTGAGCAGTGTTGGGCATTATGGCTGTGAAAGCAGTTGTCATGTCGTATGGTGCCAGTAAATTCCTCTTGATGGGGTGATAAAGAAGAGGAGTTTTGATTGAGGGAGGTGGAGCCAATTTCATGTATAGGTTCTGACAATTTCTTGTCTTAAGTAGAATAATAATAACTTTTTAAAAAATGCTTGTTTTTAATTAAAAAACCTAACCAAACAAAATCCCAGCCCTACACACTTCCAAGCGCATGCGTTAGTCTAGTATGTCTTGCTTATAAACAGCTTTGGGTAATACAGAATGCTTACCAAGAAGGACAGGCTGGCCAGCATGACTCTGCCAGGTAGCAGTTTAGGACTGACTGATACTGTCCTAATTTGTGCTGTGACACTCGAGTTATGTTTTTCAGTTCTCTTATTTTTACCATATGCTATAGATTGTGTAAAAATTGAAATAAAAATACATGATGTTAACATGCTGAACTTCTGTTTTCTTGTATTTATATATAAGATAGAATTGTGCATTATCCCAATTGAGATGCTTCAATACATTTGCCACTTTTTTCTCATCTACTATCTACGAGGTAAAGATAACTAGCTAATGCCTTTTATGTAAAGTAGTATATACGAAGTACTTCAAATGAAAGCATCACAAAGTCTGAGAGTATTTTCTTTTCATAGTTGGTGTTCGTAGTTGGCGATCAGGAGACACATCTTGTGGTTACTTTTAAGTTCATGAGAAACAAGCAAGACATTTCTATATAATTCATGTATTTTTTCTATAAATACAGAAATGAAAACCTTTTTCTTTTTTGACTAAAAATTTATTTGCTCTTCTAAAATATTGCAGGAGGTTTTCCCTGCACCCTTCGTTTTCGTGTAAGGTTTTTTATACCTGATCCTAACACGCTTCAGCAGGAACAAACCAGGTAATTTCTGTTTGATGTTTGCTTCCATGATATAGGAATATATAAAGCCCTTCTTTACCATCTCCACAGCTTGACAGACTATGCTTTCTTAAGTTGAAAACTTCTTACAACTTTATGTATTCAATGTGTTTGGAATTGACAGCTTGATGTGATGCTGATAATGAACGGTTTCTGTTACACGCAGCCTACAGCTCCAAAATGCAGCCAAGAGTGTAAGCTAGTGCAAAGATGGCCATTAGTTTATTGTGTGTTGGATTCCCCCTACCGTTTTTTTTTAACACCTTCCTTACTTGAAGTACTTGACTATTGCATTTTTTTACTTTTCTTTCTGGATCCCTTAATTAATCAGATGCAAAGATTAAAAAATAGGGAAGTTCAGTGATTAAGCTGTCTGTATGCCCTAGGTCTATGTTACAAGTTCTGTATCAACACTGAGTCAGTTTTGAACATGTGTAGTACATTTAATGTTGAGGGTGTGGGAGGGTGGTGTTTATTTTGTGTCAGGAAGGACAGATAACAGTTCTCATTTTCTAGTTTGCCCATTACTTGTAACATGCAAAGATCTGTAATGTTTCAGTTTATTGTAGACCTTTAAAATTTACTTTTGTAACCTGTCTCTGAGGTTTTGGGGGGATGGGTGCCTGAATTATAGGCAATTTTCTGTTTACTTCTCACAAGGCTTTAACTGAATACTTGTTTTGTTCAGGGCTTATCATTTGGACTTTAGAATTCAGATATGCCCATTAATCTGGATTTTTGTAACTTTCATTATTAATTTCAGTGATTTGAGAATAGAAATAGTAGATCATGTTATATAATACTTGTAGAAAATTTGGCTGTTGATTTGTTTTGGTATTTGGTAATTGCATAGTTGTAAGCTCTTCTGCAATTTTAAACTGAAATTATTCAAAGACCTGCTGTGTATGGTTCTTCACATCCCAACTTCCCAGTATCACTATAAAATAACATCATCGAACACACTAATAAAAGCGAGGCTGAACTGTTCTTGGACAACTGTTTCAGAGCTTTTTGTCAGCATCTGCTACTTGAGAAATGCTTTGTCCTCCACTGAGTAGTTCCAAGATAGACTATCACAGTTTGGGGATGGCTTTTTTTTTTTTTTTTTAAGTTATATCCAAGATGACTATTACTGGGAGTAAAAGAGCCCAGTTTTGTAATGGTTTGGGTTTTATAGTGTTTGTTGTGGCGTTAATGCTGTGGTCCTGGAGTTGTAGTACAGGCTGCCAAAAGACTTTTAAAACTAGTTGTGAGAGTGAGTGGGTGTATGATTGCATTATTTGTAAATGCCACTAAGGTTTATTGATCTGTTTGCTTAGTTTGCCAGGAAATCTTAATGAAATAAAACTAATGCATGTAACCATTTAAACCATACCTTTTAAATGTGAAAATAAATGTATGTTTGTTTTTGTTTTCAAAAAACTTTGCTCTAGGCACTTATTCTTCCTGCAATTGAAGACTGATATTGTGGAAGGAAGGTAATAAGAAGAATCCTCAATTTCTCTAAAATTCTTTTTAAAATAAAATTAAGTACTAAAACAGAATAAAAAAAAAGGAAAAAAAATCTGATAGTATCAGTTGCTATAAGAATGTACCTTGTGAAATATTGCTTTAAAAGAAAATAAAATTGCTAGGGTAAACATTCGCAAATTTTCGTACAGCTCACTTATGAAGAACAGTTTGCAAGCCTGTAGTGAGTGGTCCACGGGAGGTGCTGTGTGTTTGCAAAGCATGGTATTCCGAACGTGGGGACGCACTGTCTACTACAGTAATTGGGATGGAGTAGCAAAGTGAATTCTTTCTCTCATTTCTCTTTATTTCAGGGTTATATTCCCTCTGTGGTGGCATATACCCAGTAGTTCCTTTTCCTGTGTGTTTGTACATTTTTGAGAGGAAAAAGGACGTCTGGGTATCTGCTGCCAAATGTAAATTGCCTTTAGGTGCTGGCTTTTTGATTTCATGCAGTCATTTTTGGTTATGAGATTGGAGCTGTCTTTGTGCTTGGTTTTTGGCTAATTTTAGTGTTTGTGTCTAGTTTAGAGTACACCAGACTGCAGCTATTAAAGTGATGTCCAGAGCTCCATAAAAATCCTTTATCCTTTTGCTTTCCTGAATAAGCATCCAGCAAGAATACGAACATGTCCTTTTATGTTTAGTTACTTCCATTCACTCAAGCTGTTGCACAGCAGCTAGCTTTTAATGTCCAGCCCTACTGTGCTTTGGCAGTCAAAATTTGTAAGAAAAAATCAGGTACTCTTTGAAGTAAAGGAGTCTTCATATACCGAACTAATTGCAGAGGCATAGTTAACCATACGTTTGTACATTCCATGTTTCAATAAAAACATCTTCCCTTCTCTCCAGGTTGTCATGCCCCATTAATTCTGCTGTTGTTCTGGCATCGTATGCAGTACAATGTAAGTAATAACCAATTACTTTTTTCTTAATAAATATATTTAACTGACTACCTTCTCTGCCGCATGGCACTGAAATATAAGGAAAGATTTCCTTCCTTATATGTGTGTGTAGTATTCAAAATGCTACAGTGATGCTTCGTAAAGAAGATGCAGGTTATTATAAAGCCTTCAGTCAGTCTATATAGAAAAAGTGTACTTGTTAGGTCTTTAAAAATAATGAAATTGATTCAAGAGTAACATTGCTCTTATTTATGTGTACTTGAACTGCTGACAAAAAAGGCAGGCTTTCATCATCACTGGAAACAAAGTAATGAAACTTACTGTGTGTTACAATAGCTATGGGAAATGTTTTCAGGGAAATAAGTAGATCATCTAGAGTACAGTCAGGGGGAAGGTAAACTCGTGATTAAGAAACGCCAATGTTCTTATGTAGTTTTTTGTTTCAAGGAATTTGGGTTGTTATGTAAAACTGTCACCTTGCAGTACATTTAAGGTGACTCTACGTACAAGAACTTACATCCTCCTTGTCTTCCTGCAACTGGCAAAATGCAGCTTTAAAGGTGGTATTAAAAACAGTCTTCTGGAGGATAACCAAAATGGTGCCTGATTCCTATGCCTTACAGGCATCCTAAACAGATGGGTCTCCCTCTAGCTGATTTTTACTTTCTCATTAAAAAAACAAAAACCAATCCCCAACAGGTTGAGGGTTTAGTGGAGTTTGTCTATTTGTAAAATAATAGTCAGGGGAAAGCATACTAGAATAGCTGGGCTTTCCTAACTCAGGGTAGTGCTATTGTTACCAGCTTGTGGGGATTGATTTTGGGGGTATTTTTATGTATACACACAAAAATATAAAGTATATATAGAAATATATGAGTGTGTGTATATATTTATATTTATATGAAAAAAAGACAAAACCAAAACAAACACAAAACAACCCCAACAATAATAATAGTAAAAAAAAAATCCAACTTTCTTTATTTTTTTGCTAGCTGATGGCCTTTTTTTTGCTGTTTATATGATTCTCTGCCTCAGCAAAGCAAGAAGCATATGAAAGACAAATTCCGTTAAAGGAAAACAAAAAGAAAAGTTTTTTGTTTTGCTGGCAGGTTGTTGCTATTTACCTAAAGATGATGGCATAGGAAAGACCTTCTGAAATCTGACTATATAGGTCTCCTTATCTAGTCATGTTTGCTAGGACTCGTCAACTTAAATTCTTTTAAATAGCTTACTTTTGGTGTTTCAATTTTTAATTATGCTTAATAAGGAGAGATAAAGTTTTGGGATATGAGATATCTGCTTATTAAAGAGCCATTGTCTGAAGTTGGATCAGTTCTACCTGAGCTGTTTATTATTACTGCTACTTCTTGTGGGTTTTCAGGCTGTTCTCTACTTCTCTGGCATCCCTGGTATTCAGAAAGGGAAATCATTATTGTCTGTCAAACTTATGTTTATTTATTTAAAAGGTGGAGCAGTTCTCACTGGCGGGAGGGCTGAGGCAGATGTCTTTCATTGAAGCTTGATGTTTGGTATTTCTGCTCTTGTTATTTTAACTGTAATTTTCACATGTGGCAATTGTATGGTTTGCCTTCTCAAACTCTTGAGTTTTTCGAAGGAACAATCGGTGTTGACCTCTGTGGTGCCTCTGAGTGCTGCTTCTCTGTATTGTCCTTTGTGCAGGTGTTTGGGTTCAGCCCTGTGATTCTCGAGTAAAACTGTGACGTGCTACTCTGCACTGTTGTGGCACACCCTGTTGTCTGGTGGTGCTAAGTTACAGGAGAATACAAATGGGTGTGAATACTATGTCTAAGTACCATGTGACTAAACTTGATTATGAGTACAGACACTTGAATAAGTTCTTAGTTTATTATTTCTAAATATACTTTGTGACAGAAATGATCAATGGATTTTGAAATCCTTTTTAAAGGAGAATTTATTAAGGTGTATTTCAAATAATTCCAAAATTTTTTAGTCTGAAGGGTACTCATACTGAAAAAACAATCTAATGATAAATCATTGTCATGGTTAAGCCTCTAAAACTCATGAAGTCGCTCACTCACTCACTCACTCCCCTCTCTTTCTTCTCCCAGTCCCGGGGGGATGGGGAGGAGAATTGAAAGAATTCAACTTCGCACAGGTTGAGGATAGGAACAGGTTAGTAACTAAGGTATAACACAAATCACTACTGCTACCACCAGTAATAATACAAGAGAAATACAAGGAAAGAGAATACAACTGCTCACCAAGCCCGACCCAGCCAGTGCACCCCCCAGCAGCAAACCCCCCAGTGCACCACCACACCCTTCCAGGTCTCTGCTCTCCGATTTCACATCCTGGACATGACGTGCTGTGGTATGGAATAACCTCTTTGATCAGTTTGGGTCAGGTGTCCTGTCTCTGCTTCCTCCCTCCTCCCCCTCCTCCCTGGCATAGCATGAGGCTCAGAAAGTCCTTGGTCAGACCAAAACATTACCAAGCAGTAACTGAAAACACTGGTGTTATCAGCGCTGTTCCCAGGCCCAAAATCAAAAACACAGTGCTGCACCAGCTACCAAGAAGGAGAAAAATGACTGCTGCTGCTGAACCCACGACAGTCATTACATCTTAGTTTTTACTAGTGTAAAATGGGAATGTTGTATAGTCTATAAAACTAAGTAAGGGACCTATGCAGTGTGTGCATCCATTTTTGTTTGTTTGGTTGGTTTGGTTTTTACTTAAAATCACACAAAGCTGATTCAGCACCACTTGTTTTCTATCACTTTGTGTAGGAAATTCAAATTTCCGGAACAGTATTTAAATGACTATTGTTATGTAAGAAGTCCCATGGGTTGGTGGGAATATGCTCTTATATGTGTCAATCCTTCGGTGAGCTGGGGCTTGTATCTAAAGCACAGCAAGAAAACCAAGATAAGATGTTATGAATACTTCTAAGCTTTCTTTTTCCTGAGCATCAGTTGCTCAGCGATTCATTATGGCGGGTGTCTTTCTCGTATCTTCTGTGTTACTGTTCCCCACTCAGCTCTGCTTTGAGAACCAGGAGATTTCTCTAGCATGCTGCTGTCTATTTTTGGGAGTTTGTTCAGGAAGTGGTTGGCTGATTAATTACTTGGGATTCAAATGGGCTTTAACCTCTTCTAAGCAAAGGAAGGCGGGTGAGGATTTGGGGAAAACTGAACTTAGTGTGCAAGTCCCTCAGGAACTAGGCATAAGAGAGTTTGTTAGAATTTTGGGTACATCAAAAAGGCTGAGATCCCAGGGGAGGAGGGGGGCTTTAAGATTTAGAGGAACATCAACAGCAGCTCTACATTGACTGTTGCACCACATAATTCCCCCATCAGCATTCTTCTTGCCACCTCTTCCAAATTGCCTTTGTTTTGCCCCTCTCTTTTCTTGCAGATACTACACCAAAACCTCATACTTCCTAATTTATGGTGACCTGTCTCTCTTCATAATATCATTTGGGAATATGTGTGTGTGCTCCCTGCTTGTGCTTTTGTAAGCGAAATAGTGCACAAGTCATCATTTAAACAGAGAGATTTGCTCAGAGGTCATTCAGGTTCCTGCTGCTGTCCAGGGCCTCTGTAGCTCTCATGGCTCAGAGTCATAATCAGACTGGAAGAATAAAGGTGACTTTGACTTGAATTTCCACTGTCTGAATTTATTTACCAGATATGTTGTGTAGGTTGAGGATTCTGTGCCATCTGTTCTTCTTAAGCCTGCATCAGTGCTGTTCAGTCACAGGTTCTTTTTATCATGTCTTACAGTACCTGTTGTCAGCAGTTATCTGTGTGATAGTGATGAAACTCCCAATAAAATCTGCTTGGAGAGATTCACTGTAATACATGCCCATTTTCTTCCATATGGTTCACTGTGGTCTAGATTGATTCTCAAGCTTGCTAGCATCTCTTTGTACAACAGCTCTTCTAAGACTGTCCTGACAGTTCAAATATAGCAGCTCTCCAGCTGTTTTGGACTGTTTTCCCTTAACTACCTTTTATACTTGCACTAGGCAATAAAGGCCACTTCAAGGGATCATTGCTTTAACTACTGTTTGTCTGCTGTTCTTGCGCTATGCTACAAATAATTTTTTGAATCAATAACACTTCAACATAAGTATAATACTATAATCTCTGAAGTGGAGAACTCCAGACTAGGATATTGGTCAGTGTTGTAACTGACTTTCTACAGTGTCTTGTAAGCTTGATACTATTCTGTAATTTTAAGGTGATGAAACTATTAAATATTTTTGTCTAACATAACTAAAAAGGGGAAAAGAATGGTTACTCAAAGTCAAGGTCCATGTAGTACCCTGTTATACTAATGGCGATGAAAATTGTTGAATGCTGAGACACAACATAGATGGTAGAAGATCAGAGTAGCTTTAAGATGCATTAGTTCTGCAAAACCTCTTAAAGTTTTGGGAGTACTGATAACTATTCCTCTAAGCCTTTTATCCTCATAATTTTGTAAAATGACTACTCTTTGTACTTTGGATTATGCTTTGCTTTTATCAGTACTTTTCCTGATGGTGACTCTATGGTTTCTAAAGTACACTCTGTATTTGAGATGCAGAATTAGCAACTTAGTATAACATTCTTTAATTTGTTTTTTCCTTTTAATTGTGATTTTGTTGTGTTTAATTGTGACTGGGTTTTGAGTTGCTGGGGTTTTGGTTTTGGTTGGTTTGCTTTTTAATACAAGGTATTACATTGGCTGATTCATTTTTCATTCTGGAATGGTGATAGGTAACTTGGAGACCACCATTGTGTATCCGTAGTGGGTGTTTTTTGTTTGGTTTTTTGTTCTTTTTCCTACAAATGTTCATTTTTATTAATGCCTAATTTCTGATTCTGTCTTACCACAAAGTCTCATTAAGTGGTCATAAGTAGCTACTTAGTCATCCCTGGGCTGGAACACTTTTAAGGTCTCTTGAGTGTGAATCATTCTTTTCCTTTACAAAACAGGTTAGTTTTATCCACATGATAGTTAGTTCTACTTGTCCAGTAGAGACATCATGCTTGCTTGCTTACTTAGTGGCTGAGTGGATTAGATTTCATTCTCTTGTCCTTATTTGGGTACAGGCTCCACTTGTTGAAACACCTTTCCTTCTCTCAGCATCCACTTATGAGTGTTTTGGTCCTTTTTGGAGTCCCTCTCTGATAACAGTTTTCAACACGGCATCTTTAATCTCTCCATCTGCATGTATTTTTGCCATTTCAGTGCTCCTTTTTAGTCCCCAAGTGTCTACATTTTTATGTTAGTTCTTTGAAACTTAACTATGATGTAGTGGATTATTTTCTGAATCCAGAAGCGTTTTCATACCTGAATACTTTAGTTACTGTTGAGAATAGCTTATGCTATGCAGTGCATCATCTTTCTTCTGTTCTCTATTTGTGCCAAGAAGTGATCACTTAAAATGTATAAACTGATTGAACTGTACAGATTAAGAAATATCTTTTTGTACCTCAGTGTTCATATGAAGATAAAATTATCATTAGCCTCTAATATATTTCATGCTCATCTCAGCACATGAGTCATTACTGCTGTCCTAATTTGGAGGCCAGTCATATAACTCTATTTTAATCCTGGATTGGAATATTGTATCTGAGGATTTTTACTCCTTGATAAAAGTTAAATTATACAGTTTGTCTGCTAGACTTGTCCCATTCGTTTTTTTGTGTTCCACTGGAACCTGATCTGTTTGTTTAATTATCCTCTTTTAAAAACAGGCAACTCAGTTCACTTCTGTGCTTTATTCATGTCACCTAAAATAGGCAAGCCTGCAAAAAGTTATGAGTTCAATGTGAATGAATGAAATTTTTTATTTTTTTCCTGGTACATTTTTTGGGTCTTTAGAAGGTTGATATTTAACATATTTTCAAGGAGTAGCTTTTGTAAACGTTCCTTTGGACCAAACTGTCCATATTATCTGTGACTGATTCCCCTTCATGCTTGGCCGATAAGTAGTTCTTACATTTTCCATCAGACATCTGTAGTTACTTGGAATGCCATATGGAGAAAGAGTTTCTCATGCTATTACTTGGTATGCAGATTTTTTTTATTACTGTTTACAAGCACAGTTTGTATAGAATTGGAGACCAACTTGTCTTCTGTATCTTAAAGGATATCACAGAGATGACAAGTAGAAATCAGTCACCCTTTAGATTATACAAAGCTAAAGGCTTATCTTTTCTACTATTATGTTTTCTGGAGGAAACCGGAAGTTGGGCCAGCTTGACATGGTGGTATTTTGGTATTCTTAACATTCAAAATCATCAACAAAATTGATTTCTGAAACTGGAACCAAACAAATAAGTATCTTGGTTGAATAGCAGAAAGCTTGAATGTCAAAAATAGCTTGGTGTACACAAGAGCCACAGGCAAATTTAGCTTGGAAGGGGCTTATTCAAAGTCAGTTCACATCGCCCAGGGCCTTTCTGGCTCGGTTTTACATTTCTAGTGCCAAAATTTGTTGACTGTCATCTTTTTTGGTTTTCGACTCAAACAAGAGTCTGGTTCTGTCTTTATTGCACCCTCCCTCTGGGGTAGTGGAAGGCAAAAATGAGATTAGTGCTGCCTTACCCTAGTGTGTAAGCCAACTGACCAGTGGTTTCTTCGAAGAAACCACTGAATAAATGAAATCTCAATAATTACTGTAAGAGTTGGCTTCAATGGCTTTTTTTGCTTCCATGTGTGTCAGACCTTCCCTCTATAAAGCTGCTCTCCCTGCTCCCTGGCCTTAATTCAGCAATATATGTGGTACTCAGGTTTCTCTTTTTAGGGAAGATGCATGTGTACCTGTAGAATTCATATTGAAATTAATCTGTACTACATAAACACACTTGTTCTTGGTCTTCCCTTTCTCTGTATCTGAACCTTATAAAAATTGGGGGTGGGATGGGAAGGAAGGGTGTCTATTTGAATTAGTCCTCTTCTTTGATGCCTTCCTGCACAAAACTGTTTTTGCTGCCTGGAGAAAGAGACAAAAATATATACCCTTGACATTGTTCTAACTGAACAAATTCTTTGTACGTTCTGACGAAAAAGTGTCTTGTTCAGGCTTCAGTAAGGCATAGGCAGTTCATACCCTATGTGAACATACATAATGTCAGGATTTTTATTTGGTTTGAATTTTTTTTCTTAAGCATTTATGAATTCTTACTGTATTGAGAGTTTGCACAACTACTGTTTTGGTATGTTAACATGGGAATTCATCCACGGAAAATTGTTCCCTGGCTGCTTGACTATTGCACTGTTCTTTCATTAAGAATTATAAAATAAATATCCTCTTTCTTTTTTTTTTTTTAATTGAATATGACTTTCTCAATGAATGGTCCATCATGTTCTTATTTTTAAGCTTTGTATACTAGATATAGAACTCTAAAATACAAGAATCTGAAATTCAAATAAATATGGTTTGTGATTTCCCAAATTAGAAATAGGTCTATACTGCCCCTCTGTTCTCTTCTGGAGAAATCCCATGAAGAGGTAGAAACCTCACATATGAGATTTGATATGTCCGAATTTTTTTTTTTTTTCCCAACTTGGATAATTAAATTCTGCACAAGATCATTAGTCCTCCAAGATGTCTACTAATCAGCGTTTATAGTTTCTCTTCAACTGTGACAGTTGGCTGGGGAGTTGAAGAAGCAAATAGTACTCTAAACTGCTCCCCCTTGTTGGCATGACCTCAGGTAGCTAGGAGGAAGAGGAAAAAAAGACCAGAGCACCCTCCATATTTGGAAGATGAGCAAGAAGACTACCTCATAATGCATGAAGGAACAGCAGTTGCCCTCTTTAGAGAAGGTAAAACTACAGTAAAAACTTTTTGCCTAATGCAAATAAAATTGAAGTGGACAGTTACGTTGTCTTATTTCTGGCAATCTGGCCTCTTCCCATTGACAAGAATGTAGTTCAAGCCTGCTGCAACAAACCTTAAAAATGTAGACTGTGTTTCACAGAAAAGGTGGGTTGTGATAATCACTAATAAAGGAAAAAGTTTGAAATCAACTACTGTCATTGTGAAATTGTGTGTTTTATTTTTAAGCAGTCATTAACATACCTGTTTTGTTCAGAAGGTTTTAAAATGTTTTTACTGTTACAATAGCCTTAGTCTTGGCAGACTTGGACTTTTGTAAATATACAGATATTCCTAAAAATTATTTCCATTTCTTGTTATACTTCTGGATCTTCTGTCTTGTTTTTTTGTTCTGTTTTCTTCTTCAGATATGTTATTTGACAGAAGTGTTCAAATAAGTGTTTTGGTTCTAATGGCAAATATTTAGTCTTTTGCCAGCCATTTTGTAAAATAATTTAAAATTCAGGCTACCTTTTAAAGAGAAAGGGCTAAGCATTGCAGGAACATCTGCATTCCAAATAAGTTACTTGTTTATCATTCCATTTTTTATTTTTACATTTCCCTTGTTGCTGACAATTAGGTGTGCCGCTATAGTGGCTTTTGACTGCATTTGTCTGGGAGTTGTTTCATATCACATTCTGTTTTCTTGACAATAAATATTATGCTTTTTTGAATACATACCTGTCAAATACTAGTTATCCCCTGCATTACAGATACTCCATAGTTATTGTAGCTGTAAGTTATTTCTAAAGTCCAGAACTTTTCCCACCCCCCAACCTGAATCATTTAAATGGCACTTTCATACCTTGCATTTTCTGGAAAATAATGGTAGTAATATTGTTCTTAAAAGTAGTCTCTTTAACTTTGATTTAACTGAGGGGCTTTCTATGCTGAATTGTTTGCAGTCTATTGTGTTAATTTATAAGTCATATAAGTAACTTCCAGGAAGCTTTAATGCTTTATAAAAAGTATTCTATGGTTCTTAGGGAACAAGCAGATCAGTACAGGTTTTAATTCCTTTCTTAAACATAGCATAATTTTTTGTGTTAAATCTCAACTAGTTTAATGAAAACATAATTTCATGAAATATGGGGCTTGAATTACTTGTTTAATTGAAGTTAGGTAAATTTGTGGCAAATAAGCAAGTACCTTATTTGCAGGCAACCTCACTGCTGTCCGAAACCGTGCACCTTTATAACAAGTAAAAGGCTTATGTATGTTTTCCAGGATATAAGCCCAACCTAGCTTCTAAAGAAAACTTGCATAGACTGAGGCTATAAACTTATAATCATATATACTTTCATTTTGTTTCAGATATACAACCAACTGTGGATCAGAATTAGTTTTTGTCTAGTAAATATTTCAAACCATCTATGAATTAATATAATTTTTGAAGGTATAAAGTTTAGGGAACTTTTTAGTTTATTTGGCTGTAAATATACATTTACTTTTGGTAGCAGTTTGGTGATTTTATGTACAAATCAGCAGTTATTTCTAGTGTTTTAAGTAACTCAGCTGAGTCCAGCTGAGACAAAATTGACAATTTGTTAGGACAGAACCACAATTGGTAGTTTGAACAGTTTTTACCTGACAGTGTGAAGAGTAGATGCTTTCTGAGTCACAGATCTTGTTGAAGACTTCTAGTATGTTATAGTCACGTGCATATCAAATTGATTTCTTTTATGATCTCTTACTGAAGCAATTTGGTTCTCTCTGATCTCACAGTACTGCATGTCTGTGCTGCTGTGCAATGCCTGTTTGGTGGGGGTACAGCTTGTGATGCAAAAGTGAGGCTATGTAACTAGCTAAAAGTACCAAGTCATTAATTGTCTGAGGTTATAGTTATGGTAAGTGTATTTGGAAAAAAAGCCTTTCTTCACTGATGTCATGCAATTCTCTGCATTGAACACTGCTTGTCTGTTGGGAAATAGTTTGTAATTCTTGCATTTCCCCATATGTGTATGTGTTTTCATGAAGAGAAAGAATTCCTTCTGAATAGTAATCAATTAAGTATTAAAATTTTGTGTATCTGTTTCTTGTTTCCTAACAGCACAACTTGGAGACTATAATGCTGCAGTACATCATTCAGGATATCTGTCAAATTACAGCTTTATACCAGAGCAGAACAAAGATTTTCTTACCAAAGTAGAATCGCTACATGAGCAACACAGGTAACATTAACTTTTAGTTCTCCCTCACCTCTTGAGTTTTTAAAGAAAAAAAAAAGCCAAAATGATGACTATTAAATGAAATATTTGGTTTTAGCACATAGATGGTATTCTAATAATATGTATGGTATGATGCCAATGTGGTAAAATGTTTAAATAAATCTCTAGCTGTAACAACCAGTAAGATCAGTTGGCCTTCTCCATTATTAATTTCAACCATCTAGAATGCTGTACTAGATGGCTGAGGATTTTTTTGTATCAAGGACATTTGGCTATTTTTTCAAATCCTATATATTTTTCTGGTCTATCAGTGGGGGGAAAAAAAAGAAACACAACCAAGCAAACATGAAACATTTCAATTAATATTCCAAATACTATTTCAAATAATTCATATAATAATACAATTATAATCACAATATTTCCATTAATAACAATAATAATAATCAATAATAACAATATTTCAAATAATGCTTTCTCTCCACTCCCCTGAATGTAATACAAAGGCTACAATAGATTATTCCTGTCAGTCCTGCTGCTAATTACTCTTTTTGACCCTGCTGATTTGTCTCTTGTAAGACTGCAGCTCCTGAATTAGTGCTCTTGATCAGATACTTGTAAGCTGAATGTAAATACTGCCAGCCTAAGAAATTATCTGTGAGCATTTGAGCAAATGAAATCCCAGTCTCTCTGGGCTTGTTCTCTCTGTCTGTATCTTTACTGCAACAGAGCTAATTCTCCACTCTCCTTTGGTTTATACCCTGAAATAGATTCATATCTCCTCCTGACTTTTTTGTCATCTTTTAATACTCTCACCTCTCCCTCTTGTTTCTTTACTGCTAGTGGGTGTAGTGAGTAGTTCTGAAGTTTAGGTGTGCTGCTTTGCAGTCCAGAACATGTATGTTGAATTGTTATTTATGGGGCAAAAAAGAGATAATCACTGAACTCTAAATGCAAGCCATTCCCTGTGTGGGTACCTAATGTAGACTCCTTTCCTAGCAGTTGATATTCAGGAATGCAGCAGCTGAAGCCTCTACTTCCAAATTAATTAGCAGTTTCCAATAGGCTCAGGAGTTTTTAGAGGGAAGCTTGTAGATGGGCATGAATAAATCTGCTTGTCTTTAGGAAGCATCATATCTAGACTCTGAAGAGTCTTGAAGTGGTTTGTTTGAATTAATTTATTTACGTGCTGTCAGAGATATAAAACTGATTAGTGTCCTGCAGAGAAAAGACTAGTAGTTACTATTGGTCCAGACAGAGGTATAGTGAGGTCTGTGGGAAAGACTTCTTTCTTTTCTGGGTCCTTTTAATATAATTGCTTTCATTGAGGGGTTTTGGTAGAGTGAAGCCTTGATGACTGAGAGGTTTAAAGTAGGTGGTGGTAGTTGAAGTTCTGAATAAAAATACTTGAGCAGGCTGGACTGGGAAAAATGTTTCTTTTTTGTTTTGACACCCTTTTTGAAACTTAGCTCTTCAGTACTATTTGTTTCAGAGTGCAAGGGAGAAGAAGCAGATTATTGTACATCCTGGCAGTATTTCTTGCATCCCTTCTTTGGCATTTATAATGAATATTTATGTCTGAGACATGGTTTTGACTATGTCAGTACCAGTAACATACCTGATGAGAATGGATTACTGATTGGATTCTTTGGTTTCAAAAAACTCCTTAGTAGATTCTATATAGGCCTTTCCATGAAGATATAGAAAATGCTTATTTGAGGTATGTAGATTTTTGGGTCCTTGTCACTGAGGAGCAAAATAGCATCGGAGTCATAGAAGCTTTCCAGAAGACCCAAAGATAGAATCATTGTAAGTCTTACAGCACATTTCACATGTAGTGGCAGGAGAAAAAAGTATTTTAGGCTTTATACATAGTAGGATAAACTTGGATGGCTTTTCCTTTGTGAATTTCATAACTATAATTTAATTTTCTTTATCACCTTATTTTTATTTTTTTTTAGACAGTCTTGTTTCTAATCTTTCTAAATTGCTTCCTTCCGAGAGGCAATATAGAATATTTACAGATACAGCTTCTTGTTACAAAGAAAGTTTTTATTGGGAAATTGGTTGCTTACCCCTTTAAACAAAACATATACAAATGATTTTTCAGTAGAACAGGTCCAGAATGGCTAAGGTGTAATTTGCTCCATTTTTGAGAAGAGTTTAGGAGGGCCTTCATCCACTGAGGATCTTGTGGCACTAGTTAATGAAGTTTATTTGTCAGACACTGAGCTGTGAGTGTCCTCTGGTTTCCCACATTTGAAATAAATATAATATCATGCCTTTTGTTTTTGACTGTGGTAAATATATATTTCTTTTTTCCTTCTTTCAGCGGCCTCAAGCAATCTGAAGCAGAGTCCTGCTACATAAATATAGCACGAACACTTGAATTCTATGGAGTGGAATTGCACAGTGGTAGAGTATGTTTACATTGTGATTTTTTACCTGGAAAAAGAAAAGTTATGTGTTTTACACGAAGCTTAATAGCAGAAGAAAACACTAGTGTTTAAGTATTGACTTTGATGTGTGATCCTTTTATTAGAGTAGGGTAAATTTTTAATACATTTTTCCATGTAACATAGGTGTTGGAATTTCAACCATCTAAGCTAGATCTCCTTGAAGGAGTAATAGTGTATTTTTAACAGAAATTGTTTCAATGCTGTGATATATTTTACTTAATAATTTTACTAAAGTTTATCATTGTCTTAGCATGAAAGAAAAGGAATACTCTGTTTAGTGCTATGATGTAGTTGGCAAGTGTTTTAAGAGTTCATTTTCTCTGAATTTCTAACAGTGTTAAGAATATAAAGAGTTTGGTTGTGACTTGTTTTTTTTGGTTGGATGGGTTTTGGTTTTTTTTTTAGATTTATTCTTGTATTTCCTGACTCAGGCTAAATCTAAGCAGTACTTAACAGTATGGAAGATGACCACTAAAAATCAATGTGAGATCTTTCAGATACAGGTGTACATTGATAAGAAACATGTCCCAGTATTTCACTGGCTGCTGGGATTTCATAAAATCATAGAATCTTGGTTTAGGATTTTTTAGGTATAACATCAATGAATTCATTATAACAAATAGGATGGGAGATTAGTATTTTGGACTGGGACAGAGGGGAGTGGGGAATGATTTTTATTTTTCTGGCAAGGCTCCTGGACAAAATAGTTTAGCCTGAGTAATCCTTATCAAGTGTTTAGCTAATCCTTTATTTCTGCTAAATCATGTAGGTTTTCAGCTTTTTTCTCCTAAAGCTGTTTAAATTGGTATTGATTTTTAAAAGTAGGAACCTGGAGTAAGCTCTACAGTGCTAATAATACAGGGTTTTGCCCTACTTTAGGATGGCTGTATCATGTTAGGGGCAGCTAATGTACATGCAGTTTATCAGCTGAAATACCTTAGTTTTCTCCAGAAGTGTTAAAATAAAGGGCTATCAATTCTGGATTCCTGACAATGCTGACATAAACAGATAGTTCAGGCATTTTTTCCAATGGAGATTCAAGCAGCTCCTCTAGCAACAGTTCTTGGCAAAGTGGAGCAGAAAGTAGCTGAGGTTTACTAATAATTTCGGCTGATTCTGGTCTATCTTGGGCATATTTGAGCTGCTACCTACCTAATGATTTTTCTTTTACTATACTCTCAGAGATAGCACTGATATTCCTCTCATCAGTATTCAGTGTTAAGGCACTATGTATTAAATAGATTATGCTCATTCTCTATGTACTGCTCTGGTATTTCCCTGGAGATTTATAAATAATGCAAATTTGCTTCAGCTTCATTCATTCATGTACCATTATCATGCTTCTATGCAACTATTTTTAAAGGATTTATTGTAGACTTTCCATTGCATTATTACAGCACATGCTATCTGTTCTATTCTTCCATACCCTCTTAATATAAAGAAATCAGGATTGGACATACAAGAAAATCATATGTTAACTGAGCACAGAGTACCATCTAGAGGAGCATCTAAGCTACTGAAGTCTTTAACAGAATCCATTACCTTTGGTCATCCTTAAAAAAATAGTGTGCAACTACTTTTAAGTCAACCCTGTTGTTTTAATCAATGGATTCTACACTTACATGTACATTTATGCATGTGCCCATCTCTGTTTACAGATTTGTTTAATAATGTTTAGCTGGAGGTGTCCCTGCCCATGGCAGGGGGGTTGGAACTAATGATCTTAAGGTCCTTTCCAACCCTAACTATTCTATGATTCTATGTGTTGATTACAGAGAAATAGGATGCCAAGATTTGTAACTTCTATAACATTAGTTTGGGTTTAGATTCAAATTGACAATTCCGTATCCTCCCCAACCTTTTAATTTGAGCATTTGCTTATATGGAAGCATGTGTTTCCTCTTGAGTCTCTCAGTACCTATAAAGAATTGTAAATGTGTGGATTAATTTTTCCGGATAAGCGTGTTAAGCTAATGCACAGCTTTTAGTTTAGTTGGCAATGAATTTACTTCAGTGTATCAAATATCCATGTACATGTGTATATTCCTCTAGCATGCTCTCATATGCAGAATTGTGGTCACTTCCTGCCCAGTCTTTGTTGGCAAGACCCTTTGGGAAAAAAATAAGGAATTGTTTCCTTTGTCTTTTTAAGCAGCTTAGTCAGGACTTTTGTGGTCAGTTCCCAAAATTCTGTGGCATTTACCTTGAGTGATCTTGGGAAGTACTTTGGTTTCTTTCCCATGGTAAGATTAATAAGGCTGGACTTGAAAATTTAGTTTGATACTGATCTAAAGAATATCTAGTGTAGTAAGACGAACATTATAACTTGTTTTATTGAGTGAAAGTTAATTATACCTAGTAGATAATATCAGAGGAAAATGATGCATGTGAAGAGAAATCCAAATATGTGATTGAATTTTTGCCTCAGGAGTAGCAACTTAAGTATAAAAAACTTGAAAATTAATTTCAAAGTAGATAAGTAGGAATAACGCAAACTGCATCTGTGTTTTTACAGTATTTTTCTTTTGCAGGATCTCCATAATTTAGATCTCATGATTGGGATTGCATCTGGTGGAATTGCTGTATATAGAAAACTCATCTGCACAAGCTTCTATCCCTGGTAAAATCCTTTACTAGCAAAGAAATATGTCTGACCTTTTCAGTCTTATTTTCATTTGCTTTAACATTTATTCCAAAGAAGCCTGCAATACATAAATTTGTGCATAATGGAATATCATTGTATTTGCTCATGTTGAGACAGAAATGAAACCTATTGCCTAGGCTTTTAATTCTCTAACACTTTTGAACTCCTTGCACTATGTGAAGTCTTGAGATAACTCACGTAAAGGTGTAAGTATATAATTAGGAGGACCCTGTGATCTTAGAGATTCACTGCTGTTATACCCACCAATATGTCTTTTTAAAAAAACCAAACAACAGTATTACTATTAAAGCTCATCAGCTTTGGTGTGATCATTTTATCCTGTCACTCAGCTAGAAGGTATTTGCTTCATGGAAATAAAATGTAGAATTACTTCTTTCGAGTTTCAGGTTTACTGGAACTTGGATAATATAATCTAGACAAATTTTTGAAAGTCATCAAACAAGGCTGTGTAACATAAACAAGGCTATAGAACATTAATAAGTTTTGGAGTTTCAGGGGAGAGACCTTTGCATTATTCTGTGATACTAAAAACATTAGAAGGCATCATAATGCTTCTTTGTACAAGTTATATTTTACAGCAATGTGTACAAGAAGTCTAACACAAATGACATTAGAAATTAGTTAAGCTATGAGTATTTATAATACGTATGGGCTTTATTCGTTATACTAAAAATGATAACATAAATTAGAAATTATATGGAGGCTGGGCATTTCCTTGAGGTTGTATTGGATCGGAAAGATTTTTTTCCACTTTTTCTTATTTAAAATAAGTCGCGAATTTGTTTTGCATACTTTATCAAGTATAGCTTTATCATGTTATGCATGATTTCATTATGTAATTTGTGGCAGTTTTTCTGTAGAATGTTTTCAGTAAGATGATTTAGTGTTCTTAATCATGACAGAAAAGTGCATTCTAATGGGTTGAACTTGTTTTTTGCCAGTTAATTATATAAAAAGGTCCTTTCTAGCAATATTCCTTAAATAATCAGGTCATTCTATTCTTTCCTTTATGAACCCAACCACATAGGTATTTCCTAGGGGAAAACAATAAAATTGGTTTCAATTTAAATTTTAGTGGAAGATGTCTTGCACAGTCTCTGGATTTTTCTTTTATTTGTTTGCAGTGAGTTGCATTTCAACTCACTTGAATGTTCTGTAGCCATCCCAAATGTCTGTCCATAATGCTTCCATACAGCACAGCAACATGTTGTATTTTTCCATTTCTAATGCACACTAAAGTATAAAATACTCTTTCATCTTTGTGCTCTGAGCTCTGCCCTTTCATTAGTCAATCTCTCAGCTTCTCTAAAAAGCTGCAGGTTTTAAAAACTGCCAGCTGGAGGCACATTTTCTGTCTTCATCAAGTCTTGTTCTGCCAACTTGGTGACCTTGGGTATGAGTAGATGAAAGTTATTCCTGAACTCCATTAGCAATGGCATTTTAAAATCCAGGATGATATGATTTATTCTTGTGAAGGAAGAGGGACCTTTTTAGCACATAAGACAGAAGGAATCCACAACTACCTGTGCTTTTACTCTTGGAGAGCCCAGAGGGATAAAATACAGAAGCTAAATCAACATTCACAAAACCATTCTCATTTACAAAAATAAACTTAGGGAATAGAACCCACAGATTTTTCAGTTTAGGCAGCAATATTTTCAGCTGACAGATAATGCAATTGTTCCAAGCTTTCCTACTCTCTCTCTAAAAATATCTTCTCAACATGAGAGGAGCAAAACCTCACTACATAGGGGATAACTTTTTGCTATTTTATTCTTGAACAAATTAGTCTTATTTCTTTAGGTAGGAATGGTGTCCATTCCCTGCCCACCCCGGTTTCCCTCACTCAAACAAGCAAACAAGAAAAGTCACCAGAGCAGACTACATTGTACTGCATTTCAGTATAAACTTTCAGTTTCTTTTTAGACCTCAAAGCAGGATTTATTTCTGTAATGTCTGGAGTTTTAATGTGTCATGAGCTGAAGATGTGGAGGTAAGGAGATTCCTTACAGAACAGGATATACCTAAAAATAAAAAGAGACCCTATTCAGATAATTGAAATAGTATTTAGGCTTTTTATGTAACACCACTTGTACTAAGTAGTTTTTCCTATAGGCTGAACAAGATTCACCATAAACGTGATGGAACTCAAGGTGGCAGCAGACACCATCAAACCACTGTTTCCGAAACTTTAAGTACTCTGCAGCATTAGTGCATAACAATACAATTTAGCCATATGGTAGTAGTCAAAGGGGACCTAAAAGTTTTCAGGAACAGAGGCAGTGAGAGAGTACTGCCTTGGCAAAAGGCAGATTTTCAATCAAAGCAACCTACATAAAGAGCTGACTGATCAGTCAGAGGCAATCCAAGTCAAGACAGGTTTAAAAAAACCCTCTGGATTTAATGTAGTATTCTATATGCTCTGTAAAGTTAATCTTGGGGTTGCTTGACTGTTTTGTGATTATTTCCAAATTCGTTTTGCAAGTAAAATATTATATTTATGGCAAAAACCATGCAAGCACTCTCTACATAGGCAGGAATTGAGGTTATGCATTAAATGCTATTCAATGTGTGCAGTTTCTAGCTTTGAAAACTTCAGAGAAACTGCTAGAGCAATAGTGGGTAGCAGGGAATGAGCAATATGACATTGTCCCAGATGGTAACTGCAATGCAGAAACTGCAGTAAGAACCAAGATGAACTTCAGCATGGTTCATACCTGATGAGGACTAAGATGCTGTGAAATGTTATCAGTTGACAAGAATATTCTGAAACTTCTAGCAGCAACCTTCCAAAATCTTTTCATGGTGTGTTTTTTTTTTCAGGCAAATATTACTTGGTCAGACCTTAAGTAACTTTCCCAAGGCAACCATATGATTCCAGCTGATCACAGACATTTTTTTTTCCCCAAAATGTGTAGATTTACAGTTATTGAAGTAGAAGTATTGCAGAGAAAATTTAGGTATTTTAGGCAAATCTTGTTTTGCTGTAGGAAGGTGCGTGGGTTCCTAGCAGTTTGTTTAATTTAGCAAAACTGATAAGCATTTAACTAAATTGAAAATTGCTTGAGCACCCATTCCAATTGCAATCCTTACCTTAGACATTCTTATTAATATTTATATATATATATATGTGAAGTGTTTAGTTCTGTATAAAATTATCACATAAGTTATGTAGGAATGTTAACAAATTAAGTGAAAAGTGTATTAATATTCATTCTTAGAGTTTTCATCCTTCTACAATTATGATTTTAACTGCAGTGTTTCTCTAGTTATTACTACAAGTACATGGTATTTTTCATATTATGAAGCCAATTCTGTGAAGTCTCTGGGAAATACCAGATATTGTATGACCAACCTTTGTCATGTCATTAGGTTCTTAAATTTTGTTCCTTTAGTCACAGTTGTCATATGATTCTTAAATTATAGAAACTTGACATGCTTAACATTTGTGCAGCTTGGTAAAGATGTCATCAAGTTTTTGATGCAAGAATAGATTTGGTGGGAGAGAATTGCTAGCGAACTATTTAAGGAGTAAATGAGGAAGAATCTTAATTTTAAAAAGGCTTTTCCTTCTTAGCTAGAACTTTTCCTTTGATTTTCTTGACACCTATTTGCTAATCAACACAGGAGTTGACTGCCTATTATTCACTGAATATTTAATAGGTATAATCTTTTAGGTTTGCTGTATGTGGTATTGTTTTTCATTGTTTTATCCCTCTTACTGTTTAGTGTTTCACAGTCTGTTTCTTTCTTTTAGGGTAAATATATTAAAAATTTCCTTTAAAAGGAAAAAGTTTTTTATACAACAACGACAAAAGCATGTAAGTAGTCCATTTTCTTTTGCTCAAGTGGTCATGTTCAATTTTTTTTTTCTTAAATGTAAAGACAATAAAATGCGGACGAGAAGGCTTTGTTGTGGTAACCTTCCTTTGAAATTTTGTTTTGTTAACTTGTCCTTACTGTTCTGGTGCTCATCATATTTCTGTTTCCCATTTTTGTGTCCTTTCCAATACTGAATCCTTCCACATTCAGTCTGTTGGACTGTATCTTTGCTATGCAGGTTTCTTCTCCCTTAAGAACTTGGGGTAAATGCAGATCTTCATTCTTTCTCCACTATTTAGTAACCTGGCATCTTTTCCTTTTTTGTCAGTATCTGCTGCTCTTTTCTTTGATGCTTTCCCTGCCCTGTAGTGTTCCTTAATGCAGTGAATCTATTAAAGAGCTTAGGAGGACTTTGTGAGGCTCCTTCTGATTATGGGTCTCAGTTTTGGGAGAAGGGATGATTCCTGAAGAAACGTAGAGCTCTGCAGCCAAAAGACCTAAGGTTGGAAATGGGGATAGTGCTCCTCCTGCTGCATATAACGTGGAGGGCTTTAGAAGTTGACAAAATACATGAAGATAGCTGATAAAGCTGATATTAAAGTTTTCTGCCTTAACAGACATCTCCATAATGCTGTGTGCTTTTTGCAGAACAGATGTAATATTAGTCTATCTAATGGGGGAAAAAAATTTTGATTACAGTACTATATATAGTTTATATATATATATAAACAGATAAATTTAGGTAGCTTTTTACAAAGAGAAAAGAATGTTTGATGTTCTGGTTGCGCAGAAATTAGTGACCAGCAGATATACATATATTTTCATTCAGTTGTGGATAGAACTTGAATAGATAATAAAAGGTAAATGTTAAAAGAAACCTAAACTTTATGAAGGCTCTTTCCAGTAGTAAATGAGCTCTTTAAACTGATAAGACTTGTGTTACAAGAAGACTTCTTGACCCACATTGATTAGAAGGTCTGCTGAACACAGATTGCTATAGATGCTTTTTTCCTATCCAAAAGGAGAATGTTTTCATCTCCACCCACCCCCGCCCAAGTTTTGTGGGTATCTTCTAGATTTGAGGAGTGTGCGCATATGAACTCTTGCTTCCTTTTCAGGGCTCATATAAATGAAGTTACTATCTAGAGATACTGTTACTGTACGAATGCTTACACACATAGCATGCACAAATGACACTGTTTTCTCTTTTGAGGTAGTATGTCCTAACCCACCATAAAGGGATCTTAAGTTTTTTGGAAGCTGTATGCTTATAAATGCAGTTTCCATGCAGACTTATCTCAGTCCGTATGTATTTCACTGAAGAAGCAAGTGGTTGGCAAACTATTCTATTAGCTTGTGAGTGTACTTGTATTTGAATTACACTCAGTGTAATTATATTACACTTGCAAGTATTACCCTTAGATTTGACAATTAAAAATTCACTGATAAGTAGTCATTTTAAATTCTAAATATCTTCAAGTATACAAATATGGGCAGGCTTATGGACAGCAATTTCCAAATGTGTCTGTGAGAACAAATGTAGGAACAGAACCCTCTCTGAGAGGATTAGTAACAGTGAATAGTAAAATGAATGTACTTACAGGTTTTGATGGGTTTTTTTGAATATGGAAGAATTCAATGAGTATATATAACAGTCTCTGTACTTAAAATCCTATAAAATGTGTGTTTGTTGCATAAAGACTTGACTGCTGTCAAGAATGGAATTTTTCTTTCTGGAGACCTTTGGAGAGGACAGTATGCTTAAAGTTTGCTCAATTAAGTATTTGATAAATGGTGATAGTTCAAGGCCCTTGATTCTTTTAACTAATTTCCTTTTAAGTGATCATAGCTCTTTATTTCCTAACCCTTTGAGATTAAGTAATGCACACTGTATCATGCTGAAAGATCTACAGAACTGTAGGAAAAATAGGGCCAGCAACATGACCTTTTTACTCATTCTCAATAGATATGAAAAAGCAGACCAGGTGTGCTGTTAAATCTCTAGATATATCCATCCTTGACAGTTAGCCTCTTTTGCTTGAAATTCAGGGCAGCAAGCCTGCAGTACTTCAGTGGTATTACTGGGATAAGCTTGCTCTTGCAGTGCAGTAGTAGTGAGGGACAGCTGGATTACTAGAAGTTTTCTCCAGAATGGTAGGTCACTTGGGGTTTGCAAGGGCAGATAACTGAGGTGGTGTCAGTCTTTGGATTGATCAGATTTTTACTTGGAAGTACAGGAAGAAATAGGTAAATGAAGGTGAAAATAAGGAAGATGGAAGAATGTGGAGAAAGCAGAGCAAATACTGCGTATTCAAGTTCGCGAAAATGCTGTGGCATTTCTGTTCTGTGTGTCATGTAGATTTCTTTGCAGACTCTTCAGAAAGTTCTGAGATGCTATGAATTTGCAATCATCTGAGATGTGCCATGTTTATTTTCCTTAATTCTCTTACTCCTTTTTTCTTATGGCCCTGTTCTGAAGAGTTGGCTTACCTTATTTCACTTTCTTCCTGCTCCTCACCTTCTCTTTTACCCTCCCACTACTTCAGTCTGTTGATCAGCTACTTGATAGGAGTACACAATATTTCTGTATCTACTGAAGAGCTTCATAAGGACTGGGGAGCAGGACTGATGAATCAGTGGATGTCTGATGCCATAAAAGCTCATGACATGTAGACTTAATGAAGGGTGCAAGATTTAAAGTAGGAATAGAAACTATGCGGGTTTACAGGCAACATTTTAAAGCTTCCAGAAATGAAACTTTATTTGAAATGTGCTTATCTAATGCTTAAAATCAACTTCATTTTCTGCATATTAAAATGTATTTTTACTTGCTATGCTGTAGATATTTTCAAATTCTCTGTGAATGAAATAGGCGTACATCTGATGCAAAGTTCTTCCCTGATGCTGAAATAGCAAGACACTCACTTTAGCTATTGAGATTTGTTCCCTTTACCTTGGCGGCCACAAAATTCTCTAATCCTCATTTCTTAATAATAAAACTATTAAAATACCATTCTTTTTGAACTTGTAGGATGGGCATTAGATACTTGGATCCTGCTAGAACTGTCTTCACCTTTAAAACTGCACAGATTTAATAGCATGACTTGCAAGGTGGTCTGTTACTGAGCCAGGTGGTTATGTTACAAAATGTTCTGTTAATTTAAAAATTAACTGCATCCTTCTGAAACTCTTGAAAGTATTTTTGCTAATTTAAGTATATATTTAGACTTTTAGCCCATTTAAAGGCTGCTGTGAAGGTTCAGTGACAACAGTTGGGAAGAACACATTTGTGATGTAGAGAGCAAGGTTAATTACTATTTTCAAACCTAAATTTAAACCTAAGATTTTAGGTGTATTTAATTCCTTATCTTTATACTATGGCTTTACAGTACAATTGAGATGTTTGGATAAAGTAATTTTTTGTGGCAATTGAAATGCTGGTACTGCAGGCTAACAAAAATACCTATACACTTCCTTTCATTTGTCTTTTGGAGTAGTAAAACACTTAAAGTGGCATTTAACCAATAGAGAATGTGTCACAAATGCCATTTGTCATTATGTCTTTAAGTGATGTATGTTTTTTGTATTGCAAGAAATTCTGAGTTAAAATTTCACTAGGCTTGCACACTTTATTTTATATGAGCTAATTAGAAGCAACTGTGGAAAACTGACAAAGATATGAATTGATTCTAGTACGCATGAGGCTCAAATAAAAAAACCCTATTTCTTAAGAGAAACAGGAAATATATTCCGGAAAGTTTGCATCAGGTAAATGCTTTGCAGTGCCCATGTAAAATCAAGAGGCAAACCCTTTTTATCTTTGTCTTAAGATTCTCACTGGTTTTCTGAAGTAGTGACTTCAATCATGGATTCTCTGAACTAGTTAGTTAAAGTGACTTACAGAATGTGGCATTGTTCTCTGATACAGGGCATTTGTAAAATGTTGCCTAGAAATAAAAAGAATACAGGAAAAACAGATTGAATATTCCAGCCAAAATGTTCTGTAGTTACTTCCCAGCAGTGTTGTTGCTCTGGAACAAACGAAAAAAAAGCAAAAGTACAATAGCAACTAGAAATCAAGTTGTTATCCAGATGGGACCTCTATTTCTTGCTGGACTGGATGAGAAGGCTGTATTAGATCTTTTGAGTCCTTTAATAAAATGTCTTTGCAACCTAAGTCCTGACTTCCTCTGAAGTATGAGCTAGAAAGAGCTTTACCGCATTGGTTGCCTGCCTAATTATATGCCAAGATATCAAAACTCAGTCATAATTCAGAGCAGCTGGAAAAAGATGAGCGATGAAATTGAAAACCTGCTTTGGTTTGTTGTTTTTTTTTTTCCCACTGAAGTGCTGAGCTGTATCAGCAGTTAACTCAGGTCTCACATTATCTTCCTTTCTCCTCTTTGCTTTACTCTTCATTCCACTTTCTTTGCATCAATAACTGCATTAACTAACCAAAGCTTATGTTGTACAAAACTCTTTTGGCATCTGAAATAGCTCCACAAGTGGTATGGTTGGTGAGGGCATAAACATGGGTGGCACCATTGTGTTACAACAGTGTTTCACTGGCACTTTGTGGCACTGAAGTTACAAGTAAGAATTTGCACCAAGGCACTCAAGCTTTGTATTATGCTTTCTTTTAATCTCTTCATTGTGGCCTCATGTTATCATCCAGGAAATAGGATTGGATTTGAACAGCAGTAGCAGCAGCTCTGGTCCCATCACAGCTACTTTCTTTCCCCCACGGTGGATCACTGTTGACATCCTTAGTATCTTCTATGAGATTGTCAAGCAGATGTTTTTTGCTGATTGTGGCTCTTGAAAGAACATTATTGAAGTCATACGTGAAGAGTTTGAATTCAAAGTTTGGGGTTGTTTTTTTTACTTTCCCTTTCTACATTGCACCCTTAATGTAATGTTTGAAAGAGGTTTTTTTTTTGTCACAGGAGCTCAAGATATGACTGGAAACCTGAAACTCTATTTAGCTGCTTAATGTTACACTCGTACATACAAAATTTTTGCCATTTTAGACTTAAATATTTCCTTAAATCTGTAAGGATCAGAAACCGGAAAACTTAAGCTTTTCAACATTGCTTAAATTTGTGGAGTGTCCATTTTTCAATTTAGAATTTCATATAATCACAGGGCTATTTTGACTATCGCTTGCTCAAAATCTACTATATGCTAATTTTTTGTTTCCCTAAATGCATTTTTTTCTGTTTAAGAGAAAAGTAATTTTATTGCTGTTTTGTGAGCTCATTCTACTGTGTTTGATCTGCTTGTATGTATTGAAACATGGTATTTCTTACTCTTACAGAATGAATCCAGAGAGCATATTGTTGCCTTCAACATGTTAAATTACAGAGCGTGCAAAAATCTTTGGAAATCTTGTGTAGAGCATCACACATTTTTTCAGGCAAAGAAGTCACTACCTCATGAAAGAAAGATGCTGTCAAATTATTGGACGCTTGGTTCTAGAAATCCAGCAAAGTAAGTATTGTGTGAAAGCATGTATTGCTTTGTAGTGTGAACAAAAGGATTTGTATCAGTGATAGCTTAAGTTGGAGTGACAGAGTTTGGTTCTGCCTGTAGCTGTGTCCCAGTCTGTATGCAGTCTCTGTCTTCAATAGTTCTTTCCATCCAAATTCTGTCAGCATTGAAGGAGGTTGCATTAAGGTTTCACCACCTTAAGTATCACAATTTTTTAACCAGGAATTTGTGGCTTTCTTGTACTGCATTCTTTTACACTCATATGAGGCACATATCCTAGTGTTTATTGCATCAGCTAGTTGAACCCTTGGAACCCTTTAGTACAGTTTCTTATTTGCACATCTCTGTACCCTTCTAGGTTATCTTAGCTTAAGGTAGTAGTGGTGTTCTATTTAAATTAGGCTCCGAGTTGCATAAATCGTCTTAAACTCTATTCTAAAGGCAAGCTGAATCGTATTTCCCAGATTCTGAGAGGCAAGTTCATTCAGCATTTCTGGACTGAATGCTGAATAACCTCTTCTAGGTTCATTTTTATTCCTTGCTGAAAAGATAAAAAACATACTTATTTTTTTCCTACAAAGGATAACCTTGATAATAGGTGAGAGCAAGGAATTGTCACCGCAAGATGTTACAGCCCATTCCAGAAAGGCATTGGCAGCCTTTCAGTATGTTTGCTGTGAAGTATGTTTGTATTCAACGTCTGAAGAGCAGCTATTTGAAGTTCAGGAGATTGTTATGTTCTGTACCTTAATTGAAATGTCTAAAGAATATATTGTTAAAGTGATTCCGTGGACAGGGTTAGGGGTTTGGATTAGGGGTTGGAACTCTGGCTTCCATCACACAAGTTACGTTGCACCTCAAAAGTCACCTGCATTGGAAAAGGCATGAACAGGCCTTTGTAAGAAAAGGCAAACTGACTAATGCAAGATATGTGGAATTCTTCAAGATGCATTTTTTGTAATAAATCTTCCTTTTCTACTCTCCCTCTCTGCTTCACCCATATAAGGCTTCTTTAAAAGAACTCTTTGTTTTTGTAGAAGACCAGAGAAGTTTGGTGTCTTATCACTGGCATACAGAAGACTTACAGAAATAAAATGGGTAATACAGGCAAAAGCTTTTCATGAGTTCATGAGCTATGTGTTAACTAAGATTGAAAGTACGTATGGGTAACTGATTTTGTTATGTTGACACTTGATATTAAGTTTCCTCTCTTAGTTTTTGAAACTGGGAAAAGCTTTAAAAGTACACATTTAGAAGATGAAGGAATTAATTTGCGTTATAAACGTGAACAAGATATGTAAAATAATTCAGAATATAAAAAAAAAGGTTTGGGTTGCTTGTTATCTTTTACTTGTTTAAATGAAAAGCAGCACAATGCGAGGCATACTTTAGGTTTGATATTTGCATGAGAAATATTCACAGCATCAACTTTTTTTTATGCTATGTAAACTTGAGACATTTCAAATCTATGGTGAAGTCCTTGCATACTGTGCTATCCCAGCTGCCCATTGTGTATTGCGTAGTACTTAATAAGCCAAAGGTAGTTTCTCTGTAATTCCGAAATTGCTTCTTTTACATGAGAAATCTTAGGCCTGTAAACTTGAGCATGGGGAGCTTATTTCTCTGCTTGTCTTGTGGAGTGCTGTGTAAAAAGATGTATTAAAGTTAATCTCAATTTTAATACAGTTTAAATTTTTCTTTATGCTGTATAATTCCACTAGTAAGATACTTCTGTTGTTTTCCTAGTTGAGGTTCTGGTTCTGATGCAACCCTTATTTTGTGAGGCGCTTGTCACAAGTAGTCATCCAGACTTGGAGATCCAATTTTCATGTCATATCTTTCTCTAATGTTTTATTGCTGTGAGGAACACATCACTCAAATTTGGCTTCCTTCTGGAAACAGTGTGGTCTGGTGTAGCTCTTACTTGGTGATAAAGCAGGTAGACAGTTAAAGTAGTCCTGTGTTCAGTGAGTTGGTAAATTGTTACGCCTTTATGAGTTTTAGCAGTGACATGTAGAATCTTTTGCCTGTATTTGAACCATGTTTTCTTAGGCACTCAGTTCAGTGCCAATAGGACATATCAAATTTCCTGTTTTCCCCTCCATCTTCTTAAACACAATTGGGTTAAAAATAACTCTCAGAAAAAGTTATTTTTGCACAGGCTTGTGATTAGCATTGTAGCAGGGATCACCAAATAGTTTTATTGCCACAAGTGAAAGATAGCAAATGGCTCTGTGAGAATGCAAATGCATAAATAAAGCGAGGTAAGCAGAGGGGATTCTTTAAAACACATTAATTATAAAATTGACTTTCAGAAGCATATTTTATTTCATTTGATTTTTCTGCGCTAAGTAATTAATGCACAGGTTTTTATTTCTTTTCAGGTCTGTAAACAGCCAGTACTGCAGAAAAGTTATAGGTGGGATGGTTTGGAACCCATCTATGAGACGATCTTTATCTGTTGAGCATCTAGAGACCAAAAGCCTTCCTTCTCGATCACCTCCTGTTACCCCTAATTGGTAAATCCAGTTTCAGCTTTTCCCACACCTTCCAGCCTCCTACCTTTTCTTCTTGTATGTTCTCCAGCAGAATAATTATGTTGTGTGTACATATACATTCAAGCATTGTTATTCTGAAAATACGTATGACGACAGGAGAAGAGTGGATGTCTCATCTCAACTTTAGCAAGGATTTTTATGATATTATAGCCAAGTTAGAAGGGTGGACAACAAGATAATTTAGAAAAATATAAATTCAACAAAAAAAAGTATGACCGGACTCAGAGGGGAGTTGTTTTAATGGGTCATACTCTACCTGGAGGCCAATAACAAGTGGAGTACTGCTGAGGTCTGTCTTGGGACCTGTCCTGGTTAAAATCGCTATGACCTGGAGGAGGCAATGGAGTGCTTGCTCATTAAGTTTGCAGACCCCAACCTGGAGGGATGATGCAACATGCCTGGGGGCAGGGCTGCTATCTAATGGGACCTTGGAAATCTGGAGAAATGAGCCAGTAGGAACTACATGAAATTCAGTGAAAGCAGAAACAGCGGCCTGGGAAAGAAGAACCCAGTGCACAACACTATTGTCTGCAATGCAACCTTCTGGAAAAGGGGCTGGTAATATTAGGTTGCAAGCTGTACATGAGCTATATTAATATCTGGTGGTATTAACAGAAGCATAGATGGTAGATCAAGGGAAGTGGTTATCCCCCTTTTGCTCAGCATTCATTAGACCTTATTAGAATGCTGCAGCCACTTTTGTGTTTGTTAGTACAAAATGAACACTGACAAACTGGAGCAAACTCAGCAAAAGCCACCAGCCACCAAGGTAGCCAGGAGGCTGGAGCATTTACCCTACGAGGAGAGGCTGAAACAACTGCACCTTTTCAGCCTGGAGAAGCAAAGTTTTCTCAAATGCCTAATAACAGCCTGGCAATGCTTAGGAGGAAGCTATCTGAAGGATGAAGCCAGGTTCTTCAGTGTTGTATGGTGGGAAGATGAGGTAACACATATATATGTTGAAATGAGAGGCTCTGGACATAATGCAAAACTACTTCAACACAAGGAGAGCTGAGCAGTGGTTGCTGAGAGAAGTTGTGCACTCTCCATCCTTCCTAGTTTTTTGATGTCTGACTGAATAAAGCTTTAAGCAGCCTGCTGTGACCTCAGTTGACCCTGCTTTCAGCACAAAGTTGGACTAGATGACCTCCATGTCTCCCTTTGAGCCTGAATTATTCTACGATCAGAACTAACAATGCATGTAGCATTTTAGAAGGGGGGGAGGGAAATCTAATCACTTCTGTGTACTGAACCTAGCAATGTATGAATGCCTAGTATAACATACTAAATGTTTAAAAATTGATTATTTAAAGTGAGACATATAGGCCTGTCATGAAGATTTCAGAACATAGATTTCAATAGCATAGAAATTTCACTTGGATAAATTTTAGGAATTACTCTGATCTTCCAACTTGTGTTTGTGTTCCTTATTTTTAAGGCGGAGTCCTAGACTACGTCATGAAATTCGTAAACCACGACACTCATCTGTAGATAACCTTACAAACGAGATTAGTTATATTACTGAAACAGAGGATGTTTTTTATACATATAAGGGCTCTCCAATCTCAAAGGACAGTGATTCAGAGTTCTCTCAAAACCGTAGTCCACAGAGGAGGTAAGGACATCTGCAAATAATTCATTGCCTATTTTTACATTTTATAAAAACACCAAATAAAACTCCAAATGTCTTTAGTATAAAACAACCACCATTGGTTATACCATTAAAATGAGTTCAGACAGTTTTGGTTTTGCATAAGCTTTATTTTGACAAATTGCATAGCTGCAAATGCTGTGATACAAAAACCAATTCTGTCATTGAGTTCTCAGTAAAATTAGAGAATCTGTTAAGGCATGCCTGTGCATATCTGTAATATCCTGTTTCCTAGTAGCTTCTGCAACTCTTTCCTACCTGTTATAAACTTTTACCTTTTTTTTTGGGGGGGGGGGGGGGAGAGAGGGAGGAAGACTTTGGCTCAGTACTGTCAGTTGAAAGAGGTACTGTATTTGAGTGAAGACAAGAACATAATGGGGCAAGCGGTCATCCATCTTTTTCTCTCTCAGAGGAGCTACAGATTGCTGCTCTAATGGCAGTGCCTGCCTTTTGCCTAGAAGCATTTTTGCTGTATTCCTTGAGGATCAAGTTTGTTCTCCCCTGAAGCACTCTGACCACTGCTAGCTTTGCTTCCAGGGCTTGAAGCACCTGTCTTTGTGCACTGATTGTTTGTTCATATATTACATCTCACTCTTATTTTACAGAGGCAACTTAATGACTGACTTCAGATTAACTCAATATTAACTTCAGAATTAATGTAGAAAGTCAGTAATTGTTCAGGCTCAAAGGAAAAAAACAAAACCCAAACCAGAGCCACTTTAAAACTCTCAGCTGGGAAAATACGATGTATTAAAATGCAGGTTCATGTGTAATGTTGCAAAAGGAATATGGTTTCCAGTGATCCCTAGTAACTTTAAGGCAAGATGTATTTTGAGAAGCAATGTATTAATGGAAGCTGATAGGACTCGTCTATCTCTGTGATAGTGTGCAGCTGTTAACTGTAACTTTAAATAATGGATTTAAACTGTTTTCTTCAAATTTTAATACAATAATATTGTTCTATGTTACAGCAGAGAGGTTTCTATAAAAGAAGGGAAAAATTATCGCTTACATATTTGGAGTTTGTCACTGTGGTGTTTTAAATTGTTGTTCTATTTTTCTGACTGGAAGTCAGATGAGGCTTAGTACTAGTAGTATCAGTAATAGCCATGATAATATATAAAACAATGTGTCTAGATGCTGCGAATAGTCATAGTTAGGAAGCCATGTCTTTCCTGTACTTTAACATTTACAGATTATACACTTTTAGTAGTATTTTATGAGTAAAAATAATGTGGCAGACCATAACAGGATATTATGAGGATAGAAGCCATAGACGGAAAACTAAGTTGCTATGCTGTGTTTTGTAACTGGTGGATTGTATCCTGCCTGTTAGTATGTTGTTGGGTTTTTTTCATTTTCCTTTTTGTTTTCTTCCACTGTATTTTCTCACTTTCTTTCCTGTTTCACCTATTCTATGCCTACTGAGAATGGAGTGGGAAAACCTGGTTTTATGCTGTTTCTCATACAGTGAAAATAGGATGTTCCAAATTTGAAAATAGCACGCTCATTTATTTTCTGAGCTTTACATGACTACGCTGTATCTGAGTAATATCACTCACTGTGGGGGAGATGGCTGTTATTACCTCATATAAATCAAATTTTCTATATGTCTTATCCCCAACACATTCTTAGTTTCTTGGGCCTGTTTATAATATTTAATACCATACAGGTAACTGGAAAAATGCTTGCATAAATCTAATGAATTTAAATACAAAGTGTGTGTTTTGGAAGGAGAATGTAGCACATGGAATGAATGATCCTTTGTTGTACTGACTGTTAGACCTTTGCAAAGTAAAATGGTTGTTAATACTTTCTTTTTTAATAATTGAGGTAAAATATACAGTAACCATACAAATAAAGAGTTTCTTCTCTACACTGATGTTTTTAGTAGGTCATGCTAGTCCACATCCCAGATCTTCTCCTATTGTATTCTTACAGTACTTACTAGTTGCCTCGCTGCCCTTGTTGAAAGATGTAAAGTAAAATTAAGTATTGCATGAGTAGTAAAGTCTCTTTCCCTTTTTTTTTTTTTTTTTTTTTTTTGTTTAATTGGGAGACGGAATCTTACCCTTTCAGCTAAATCTGGTTTCTAAGAAAAATGTTTAACTTGCCTGTCTTCGGTATTAAATGTAGGTACTTGTCCTGGACTTCTGCCACACTTCAGGAATATTTAGATGTTAACTATGGAACACCTCACAGTGTTCTGATAAGTCATTTAAAGCCTACTTGCTCATTTTTTCCATTCTAGTCTTTAGTACATTTGAATTGACATAATTGAAGCTCGTTATGGAAAAAAACAGATTTGCAGTTTCAGTTTTTCTTTTTCGTTAGAGGTGAGCTAAAGGTAGCTTCTTATAGTCCTGCTAATATATATTGTCTTTAGAGAGCTGTGGCTCTTTTCTACTACTAGCCTGCTGTCTGAGACTATGAAGAAGGTGTAGTTAATGCTAATTATAACTAATGAACAACTTTGGTGTGAAAAAAATCTGAAGCATTTTCTGAGAAGTACTTGCAGTACAGGTACCTTTATGACGCTGATTTTTAATCACTGAATTTTTATGCCTGGGACCTCAAATCTTAATTATAATCATACAACTGCTTCACTTTCGTAAACTAAATATGTTCACATCAGTTTCATTTACTGTATCTGAAGCTCAAGACTGCAAGTTGCAGTTAGCATGGGATATGGCTCTTCTCTATTTTTCAGGCTGCCATCAGCACTTTTGGGGCAGAGGGACAGTATTCATGTGTTTCACTTCAGCCTCTGGGTAATATCTTAAGTCCTTTTTGTCAAAACGACAGGTGGTCCGAGATAGCCCTACCTTTAAACTGTGGTGATATAGTACTTCTTGAGACAAATATATAGGTAAAGCTCATATGCCAAGACTTGCTGTGTACCTAATCCTACCTGACAGGTGTCAGAACTTAGAAACCACCGCTTCTGGCAGAGTACATGCACCTGCATTTATTCCCTATGCACCTTCTTTTAACTCCTGGCAATACCAAGTGTAATAATTTTCTTAATAATCTTTTTTCTTCCTTGCTCTATTTACTCACTTAAGGAAATCAATCAAACTATTTCTATAAAGCATTACACAATTTAGAAAACAAATTATATGGAACAGCTCTTAGTTTAGAGAGCATAAAACATACCAATTGTTAACATTTCTTCTTCCATTTCTTTAAATATATCGTACTGTATCAATATGTCAACACCTAGAACTGTTTACTGCTAAATATTTTAAATGAGCATACTGGAGATGAGGGCCAAGGATATTTTGCTTATGTATTATATTCTTTCCCTGAAGAACACAGTGATTGTTTTAAAAATGTGCTTTGTGTGAACATTCTAGCTTCTAACTGAATTTATGAGGTAAATCCTACAGGCTGTGACCAGAAAAAGAAAGTTAGAAAATAGAGCAAATTCTGCACATAGATGAACTACAGAAAGCCAGGGGCAGGCTTGTGAGTCGTGTCTTTCGTGTAGCTGGACTGCTTCTGCGATCTAAATTACCTGAAGTCCTTTCACATTCAACAGCAATTTGAGGCTCGGACATAGTAAAATGAAGCAATTTTTCTCTCTCAGATTAGTGTCTGCAGAAAAGATTGGAGCTGCCTATTACATAGGTATTATAGACAAAAAATTACTCTAATCCCAAATTAACATATATTAAATAGAGCTTTATTCACTGGGCATGAATAGGTTTGCCTATCTAAGCCAGCTGTCTCAAATCACAGCTGCATACAAAGCCTGTCATCAAAGACTGTGCTGAAGAAGACTTCAAGAAGACTTGTTTAGGCCAGGGCTCCCTAGCTTTTGTGAAGAAAGCGTCCCCTGTCAATTCTTTCTCCTCTTTTTTTGCCCTGCTGCTGGGCATCCCATCTGGCTGCTACTGCCACTGAAAAAAAATAACGCTGGCACAGAGTTAATCTGTGAGATTAACGTGTTAGCAGGTAATCTGTGTTCTGACTATATGTTGTACTCTGTCACTGTATTTATCCTATGTCAACATGCATATAGTCATGATCTTACTATTATTTTGGGAGGTTTTTTAATGTTTTCAAGAATAATAGTAAGATAAAACATGGTAAATGCACTTTTTTGACAACTGTTTTTCAGTTAAAACTGGTTTTGCGTAGTCTTGACTTCAGATTTCCTGAAGAGGCTTTCCTTGAGAAATTTGAATTTCGTTCATTGAAGCACTGCTGCTGCTGGCTTACTAAATTTCTTGTTTTAAGCGGAGTAGAAAACTTCTCTTCATTCTGTGAGGTTACATATCTTATCTTCAGATGTCCTTAAACACTCTAATGTGCATCAGGGAAGAGTTACTAATATGAAGTCTTATGGCTTTTCTTTAAGATAGTAAATAAGTTGTATGATAAGGCTTTATTTCTGAAGTATCTCTGTGGAAAAGCTGGTTTAATTTGTTCAGGGGTTTTCTCAAAGTTGTATCGTACCAACAAGCTACCTGGCATCAGCTTAACTTGACCATCTGCTATCCTCATAGGTAGCTTGGATAAAGCTCCTGGAAGACCTCAAAGTTGCCTTTGAGAAACATTTTTCGCTTTCAGTATAACAGGTTTCGACCACAGCTAGTTATTTTTAAAGGGAGGCTGATGGGCTTGTACAGGCAATTCTTTTAGATTGAGATTTTACTCTTTTTTCGCCTGTTATAGTACCTGATGATTACTGCTGTTGCAGTCTGCTGATAAAGGTACCACTACTGTTTCCAACTTTGGAATAAGGAAAGCCTCAGCGGTATAGAGGAACAAATCAACGTTACTGATTTGCTTTTCTTTGACACTAATGTAATCTGTATGCTACTGTGTCATTTAAGGGCAAAAGAATACAGTGAAAATGAAGTAGCCATATTGAAGGCTGACATTGTTTCAAGACCAGGTTGGAAAATTCCATAACATCTCTGATTTAAGCACTAACCTTCAAAACTTAGTGGGCTTTAATTGGGACAATAGACTGGTTACATTTTGGGATCGTGTACTCCGACATTTTTGATCTTGTATCAGATGTTAGATTTTTTCTTGAAAGACTGCTCTGTCCATCCCCAGAGCAAGTTCTGGTTCTTAATATTGATAGCTACCAAAAAAAAGTAAATAAATGTAATTTAATGCTTATCACAACCAGTAATTCATGGATAGGTTTCTTCCTAGCTGAGGTGTTACAAGAATGGGCATGGGGGGAAGCTTGAAAGAAACTAGATACCCTTCATCTTCAGGTAAATAAGTGAAAATTTAAAAGACTAAAATCAGTTTTCTTGTTTCATTATGTTCAGGTATCTGTTATGAATTAAAAATCTATAGATTTAAGTGTTTCAATAATACATATTTTAATCACTTGGTAAACTTAAAATACCGAGATCTAAGGCTTGCCATGAAAGCATAAAGACATGTAGCCAAGTAATGTTTAAGAAGTTTTGAACTTTATTTTTCCCTGTATGGTCCTCTCCTTTTTCTCAAGCATCTTCTGGTGCATGAGGTGTGATACAGATGTTCACACTTCACAGTGCAATGACAAATGAAAGAGAATGAATGAATGACAAGAAAAACTGAAAGCCACTGTTTTTAATGCTCTTACCCTCAGAGAACCCAACTGCAGGAAGCTGCATGGTTTTCTGCTGGCCACTGTGAAAATTATAAATGTTGTCCATTCTTTCCTATTCCTGGAGTTAAGGCTTTAATCTGGTTTTGTTGGAAAACTGTGCATTGTTGCCAGTACCCACATTTGCCCCCTAACTGAATGTTGTCTCATTAAAGTAAGCTGGGCTTTCTTTCAGAGAAGAACATGTCAGATGCGAAGGATTACTGAAACAAACACATTACCTTGCAGTTCAGGGTAACCTTATTCATGTTACCTGTGTAGGACAAATTTCTCCTTTATATGAGGAACAGAGCTTGCTTTTGACCTTTATACCACAAGCCATTAAACCTGCAAATTTAGTTTCAATGGCTTGTGCTTTTTAAAATGCTTTTTATACTATAGGTGGAATAGTTTGGGGTGTAAATATAGCTGTTGCTTACTCTCTTAATGCCTTTTTTCATGTTTTTGAACACACTTTTCTGAGTGGGAGGGGTATTTGTTAGTTAAGAATAAATAAATTTAACCATGTATATAATGTACTAACTCAAGGGAAAAAATAACTGGCTTGTAGGCTTGGAAAAGTACCCTGATAAACCTGTGTGGAGGGTCTTGCTACCTGAACAATATTCAATTTCTCTTGGAAACCAAAGATGTCTGTCTTGTTTGCAACAGCAGACTGCATAGGAACAAGTGTTTTGGTTGTTCTTCAGAGCAGACTCAGTGGCCTAACAGAAAAGATTAGCTGTGAAATTTTCTGTTTAACCAGAAGGATTATTGTAAAACACATTTCTAAGTGATAAGGTATAGTAGAAGTCAGTAAGAAAAAGTTACTGACAGATGAGGCATTACAGATCTTATATTTAGAGTCATACATTGATTGGTGAGATAAATCTGGCTAGTTATTCATAGATTGGAGCGTATGATGTATGAGGAGAACCAGAAGGCTGGGGGGGTTGAGGAGGAGTTGGTTGCACTGTTGACTTACTCTGCTAGAAGAGGGTTATGAAAAATGTGAAGCCAACTCTTTTCGGAGATGCACAGTAAAAACATGTGTGGCAATGGACACAAGTTACAGCAAGGGAAATGCTCAAGACACTGTGGGGGTGAAAATTACACTGAGATTAGTTAAGTCCTTATACATGTTGACAGAAAGATGGAGGTGTTTCCATCCTTGGAGAGCCTGAAAACGCAATGTGATAAGGACCTGAACACCCTCATCTAACTTTGATGTTGGCTGATCATTGAACAAGAGTTTAGGTGATCTCTCAAGATCCCACCCAAACTAAATTACTTTGAGTCTATAATTCTACTTGTTTTAAATGCAACATATTCCTGTATAAGCTTTTCTCTTAAACATGCTTACAAAGCTACCAACCTCTTTAATTTATATTCTACAACTATCTTTTGCTAGTGATAAATGAATAACATGAACAGTCCCGGATTTGGAAGGGAGGGGAAGGAAATTAAATGATGAACTAGTATACAAAAAGGAAATTCACTTGCACTGTGCTGTGAATTTCTGGAAGTACATATATGTTCCTGGTGTAAGTGTTATGCATCATGGTGAAGGTATTGCACTGAAAATAGATTTCCTGAACGGATGCTGCATTCGTTCAGTTCTTTCAGCTTACCATTTTGATAAACAATAAAGTGTAGCTGCATAGTGAGCTTTGGAGAATGTACTGTTGGAACACATAATTTTTTTAACTAAAACATAATTCCTTTTGTGAACAAAGTTTTTAAAGTGTTAGTGTTGGTGAAAGTACCCCTCAGATGTATCCAGCCAAGTCCTACTAAATACTTTCTTGGTAGAAAATTGCAAACAAAAAAACCCCAACAAATTGCACTAAGTTATTTATCCTTAGATTTTAATCATGTGCAGATATGATCAATTCCTTGCTATTAGGAAATCTGCTGCATTTCACAAGATTCCATCGTCCTTGTTTCTGTACTTCAGTCTTTCCCAAAGAAGATGTCCTTATTATACTAGGCAGTGAATCTGAGAACTTTTACTTTAATTTCAATTTAGGGCTTTAAGTTTACTAAGAGTTCTATGAGTTTTACTATGCTCTTCCATTCAAATATACATGAAAATAGTGCGTCTATATTTTGCTTACATGAAAACTTTTTTTTTTTAAATATCTATCCTTACTGAAATGTGCTCCACTTTCTTTCCCAGTTCAACAAACATTTTGCATCCAAAAAATAAGTCTCAAAGTTGAATAGCAAATGTGTAATATGTCAAATTTTGTAGCAAGCCAAGCAGTTGCAGAGTATCAGAATACATGAAACTCCTGTGGAAAGTCAGTAAACTGGAATCTGGTCAATAGAGGCAATGCAGAGTAGCTGAAAGTATCCTTTTATGAGTGATGGCAGCAGCTTACAAATGTGAATGTTTGAAATTCATAGAAAAATCACTGAAAAATTTATGTATACCATGAAGTGTTCAAGTTTTTCTGTAGTGGTACTCTTAAGAATGTAGCACAAAGAATCTATATTGCCTTCTTACACAGTCACTGTGTTCATAGAAATGCTGAATATTCTGTATATATATTTCTCCAAAAGGCAGCAAAAAAGTGTTGCTGCAAATATCTTCCACTTGTTTGGCTTTTGAATAGTAATCCCACTTCCAATAGTCAGCACTCAGAAAAGAGGTGATAATGGAAGTGCTGGCACATTCAGTCTCCCCAACAGAAAACAGAAGCTTTAGGAACTTCAAGAACAGCACAAGGGCAAAACCTACAGATGTTTCCTTCAGTTGTTTGTAAAGGTGGAGTTTTGCTACAGTTCTATTGTTTCAGTTGTCCCTTTTCTCTTGGGGTTTTACTTTGCTGTAGTTTATCATCCTCAGTTCTCAGAATAGCAGAATACCCTGGTAGGGCACAGCAAAATAGGGAAGAGGGGTCTTTCCTTAAGACCTTTCCTTTCTGTCCTCTTGACAGAAGAGAAAAGAGACTTTTAGGGGCAAAGAGTTTTCTTATCAATATCATCATCATAGCAATCTACACTGAGTGAAAGATTGAAATGGCATTATTTTAGATATATTAGGGAATAAGGAAGAGAAATTACCTCCAGTTTTAAAGTGTTTGCTTGTTAGCTACACCAATGGAAAGCTTAATCTCCTTGCAAGGAAGAGCTCTCTTTCTTGATGAAAAAGTTGAATGGCTGGTCTGGTGAGTGGTGTCTTTTATTGACTTAAAATGTGGTCCTTGTAGTATGTTGTGCAATAAAGAAGATAGGTTAGAAAAATGTGAGATACTGTGTAGCCAGAAAAGATCATCTAGTTATTCATGTTTGAGGTACTTTATCTTATAGGTAGTAATTAAATGCTAGAAATACTGTTTTTCTGAGTTGCAGAGCAAAATTCTGCAGATCTAGCATGCTGAGCTACTAAGGACTTTAGGAAGACACAGCTGTATTGTCCCTGATGAATTCTTTTAGGCTTTTAATAGGGTCATTTTTTAGGTCAAATTTTTGGTTACCTTTTTCCACTTTAGAAGGTTACAGAATGTTTCAGTAACTCTTTCCGAGCAGGTATGTTTGAATCGAAATGTAGTAATTCAACAGATAAGCCTTCGGCAAATATTAGTTAAAATTTATATCCTACATTAAAGTCTCCAAATGTATTACTGAGGCGATGAAAAATTTGCTGTGTGTTTTACACATAATATATGAGTCCCAGGTTGGTGGTTTGTTTTTTTTTTTCTGTCTCAAATTATCGCACTCTATTGAGAGGAAAGATGGGAGATAAATAATAAAATTTGAAATAAGGACATTACATTGATTTGAATCACAATTCTATGTGTGTAAATTTTGGGTGAAGGCTTTTGAAAGTGTTAACTTATGGCAACTTGAATTCTACACAGATTTTGGTAATAGAGGTATAGCTATGCCAACCATAGAAATGATGTACAGTTTCATTGTTCTTTGCCTCACAAGGAAATCAATTAGCTTAAACAAAAATAAATTCAATGATTCTTTATTTTTAGCATGACTTCCTAAGGAAATAAGGCTTATGTCATTGCACTGCCCGTCTGCCTCTGTTCCCACTTGAGAACCTTCGGACAGTTGCAGTCAAATCTAATATAGGAGCTAAGTTTTCAAAGATGAAAAGTTTTCCACAAGATTAGTGGAAGTCAGTGACTAGGCAGAAAAAAAGCCCACCTTAAACTGATATTCTCCTCTCTCTGAGCAATTATGTTATGAGTTCAGTAGCTGTTCCATTTAGATGTGGGCTGGTCATGCAGCAAGTGCATGCACATTCCCAAAGGATCTACTGTGCACTGCTGGCACTGAAGGGATTGCAAACAAGGAGAACCAGAGGTGTTTGTGTGAGAGCGGGGTGGATCTCAGTGGAGTCAGAATTGAAGCATGACTGTAGTAAAAAGGGAAGTTTAGTGCTTTAAAAATATAAGAGTACACACAACCCTAACCTCCACAAATTCTTTGGGAATCAAACTTCACCACTTCTGCTCTTAAGGAATAATTTTTTCATATTGCAGAATACATATCAGCAAAATTAATTAGACAGATGCTTCTATTTTTACTGTAGTCTTGATGAAACGTAGTACAAAATTCTTAGTACTGAGGGTGTCTTAGAGACAATAATTGAAAATGTAACTGTATACTGTGAATTGACAATTCAACAGCTTTACATTCAAACCGAACAACTTCATGTTTGTATTTTTGCAGGCTATACCAAAATATTTTGTATATTTTGTTATACTCTTATATCACTTGAGGGTTTTGGTCACTACTTAAGTAAATTTGTAAAGCTGTCCCATCTGCCTTAAACTTACTTTGCTTTGCAAGCATCTTTTTAGTAACTTTTACTTTCAGCTTTATCTTAGTATCACAGTTATTGCTTTTATTGATGTAATATAGTTTATCTCAATGTTTCAGGTGAATTCTGATGTTCGTTGAAAGCCTTTGAAAATGCTATTTGCTGAAAATTCTGATTTCTTTTCTGTTCTACATTGTCCTCATCTGTGTAATCACTTTTGCTTTAGTAATGCTTTGTCTTAAAATTCTCTGTCAACATCATTTGCTCTCTTATTGTAAGAAACATCGTGCTTCTGAAGCTGCATGTGCTTATTTCTTGTTAAAAGATTTTGCCACATTTGACTTCTTAAGAATACAGTTAATGATGCTTGTCATTGTGATCCACAATGAAGACTTTCTTAACAGATGTAGTGAGTCCTAAATAATTGCCTCTGTAAACTCCTATATAGTTTAAGTTGTGGTAGCAGATGTGTGTTTTCTGTAGTTAGGCTTGTGCCAAAAGTAGAAGAGTGGAAGTGAGTGGTTAGAGCTGCCTTGTGATTTCTGTTGAGTGTTTCATAAATTCTGTAATTGTCTGATTTCAGCATAGAAATAAGTGTTCTTTAATTTACTGTGCGCACATATTTTGGCATTTATGCAGGCTTTTTTAGTTCTTGCACATTTGCCATTTTTTTTTGTCTGTTGTTTTTTTTTTTACAGGTCATCTGAACAAGAATCACCAAAGTGAGTTTTCTTTTAACCTTTGTGCTATGGAATCTCTAGCTTGGTAAAATGCATGACAAACTGATTTTTTTAAGGTAGTGGATTTGTATGGTTAAAGACACAAATAAATGTATAAATCAATGGAGTTTGTAAAGATTTGTTAAAAACAAAATAAAAAAAAATAAGTGTTTTTATTAGGTTGTGGAAAGTCTTAAGGCCTAATACATTCCTAATCACTATTAAGTAAAAGGTTGGTTTAAAAACTGTTGTAAAAGTTTAATGATGCAAAAAACCTGATAATTTTATCTGGTAACTCTTTATATAGTGCCAGAAGGCATTAACTGAAATTATTTATTGTATTTTTCTAGAAATTGCTTTTTCTGCATTGAAAAATCATTATGATCTGTAATCTATGGGGTTTTGGGGGGGGGCTTGGGATGTATTTATATATATAATGTTCCTCCTTGCTTAACATTGACCTCACAGGAATCATGAAAAGTCCTGGAAGCTATCAGATAAAAACCACAGTTTTGACGGTGTAATTCCTTTAAGTGTCATTATAGTTCACTCCTTCAGAGTATTTTGAAATTATTCAAAGCACCACGTGAATAAAATCTCCCAAACACTGAAAAAATGTTTTCTGTAATAACTGAAAATTCTGCAAACGTTGCACAAAATTCTTCATTGCCAATCCCACCTACACGTAGTATAACTGAACGTCAGAAATAATATGGCAAGAATACATTTGCTTGATGGCATCTTTCAGAATGTTTATATTTATTCCAGTCGGATTTCCAAAAGCCAAGAAATGAATGGTTTTGTTATTAAAGTTTGCTGCAATGTTAGTTCTGTATGTTAAAAGCCTAAGCTACATTTCCCTGTAGTATAGCATTACATCTTCATTGACAGCTAGTAGTGGCTGTTGGAAATGGTTCAGAAAAGCTCATGTATATAGTCAGACTAGTACCAGAGCAGAAATAAATGTTTGAATTTGCAGATTTTAATGTCAGGGTTTACTTACATATACTCCTGCTACTTTACCCTGTGAGAGTTTGATATTGCTTTTAGGAATAAACTGCGATAAACAACTAACAGCACGTGTACTTCCAAGGATCAAATGTGCTTCATTGCAGTGCTGGTTTGTCAGCAGCAGTGTCGAGTGTTCTTGCAAAATGATGATGATATATTGTGTAAGTGAAGGGCCTGTCTGCAGCGGGGTACAGTAGCTGGGACTCAGGATTTGCTATTCACAATGCTGTATGATAGTGGTAGGAATCTGCATCTGAACTATACCTGAGTTTTCCCCAAGACATATTTTTCACAAACTATTATGTAATATTTATAAAGATGGACCAGTTTTACGGTATCTGTGAGTTTAGTCCAATTAAAGGAGAGGTCTAGTTGTATTAGGCATCTGCATTTCATCCTTTTCATCAGAGGGTATGGAGCTAAATGAATGTTGGAAAGGTTCTGGAGCGCCACCAGGCAACTTGTCAAGTTCTAAGATTTGAAGTATTTAATTACTGACTTTAGTTATCCTTGAATTTTAAGGTATTTGAATCACTAGACCAGGTCTGCACCTCCATTTAGTTCTGTGTCCTTCTACATGCTATATATATTCATGGTAGGATTGGCAACTGAAGTGCTTTTTGCTCGGGGTTCAGCTCTTTTCATGTTATTATAATTTCCCAAACCACTGCAACAGTGCCTTTCACTGCTAATATCCAGACATTTTGCTAAGAATGTTTTTGTTGCTCTAATTTTTTTGTGCATTCTTCCGGGTACCCACTGATCAAATGGTAGGCTTAGATCATACTCCAGTCCTGTTACCCTGCACTTAAAGAAGTGATGTTAAGTCTAAGTATGAAGTTGGCTTGCTCTGTGAACTGGGCAGTACATTTATATGGTTTACTATTTAATTTAAAAATCTGGATAACAGTATCTTTGTAATATTTATTCATCCTTTCTAACTAAAGGAATATATTGGGAAACAGTCCAACGCGGAGTTCTCTGGCACATATCTCACCTAAAGCCTTGGCTCAGTCTCCCAATGGAGTTGGTAACATTTCTGGCTCTTACCCATTGGAAGGGGTGGATAAACAGTTCTTAGAAACATACGACGTTACAAAAAGTAGCTCAATTGAAGATTCCAGTCAATACTACTGCGATAAGGTATGTTCAACTGAGTGCTTTTAAAGTCAAAACTAGTACTGAATGTAGCTTTGAGCTGTAGATTGAGTGCATAACAACTAAGGTTATATTTCAGGATGAGTATATTTTATGCAGTAATAAGAATAAATCTTGTCTTAGTCAGATTTATCCAAGACTGTATATACAGTATGATAGGCAATTCTGCTTGCTGCATTGGTTTTTATGGTGTCCAGGCTTTCAGAAGCATCTGCAGGGGAAATTCTTAGTGGAATGTGATTCCTTATTTGTTTAAGTCTTAATTCCTCCAAGGAGAAAGATGGTCTAACTGAAGTTGCTATATGTCTTGATAGCAGGCACGACTCTTCTTTATCCCAGGCATTTCTTCTTCAGGAGGGCTAAACATCATCCTTTGAATTCTTCGCTCCCTTGAAAGCAGCTGCATGTGCTGTTAGTGTAATGGTAGCGGATCATTCCTCCCCTTTCTCCAGCCTTTTCCAGAGGGGTGTTGAACAGCTTCCTAACCTGCCTGCCCAGTGGCTGCTGCCAACTTTTATCCTTCTAGCTTGTGGATTTCTTGCAGAAGATACCAATGCACTCACTTACAGGAGAAAAACTGGGGAAAAGGTAGTCTCTTCATAGTCCTTAGAGTAGAATTGATTCGAAGGCGTTGCATATACCAGTAAATACAACATGTTGAAAATTTTAATAGGAGCTATCAATTGAGAAAGCTGAGAGTAACAGTGTTGGAACTGAGTAAGCAGAGCATATATGTGCTGTTCTGTTGCTATTTTTACAATCCAAATGGTTACAGTCATGAGTATATTCTGCAACCTTAGCTGATGCTTAAACATGAGTTTGTGTATTCTTGTTCAGTATGTTTAAATTTGGATCTACAATTTTTTTAATTGCTACCATTTTCTTTTAAAAATTATGAAAGCTTTGGGTTTTTTTTTTTTTTTTTCTGTATATTTCAGAACGACCTAATTGAAGGAGATTTACTTCTGGTGCGTATCATACCAGATGAAGATGGGAAGTTTGGATTTAATCTAAAGGTAAACCAGCAATCTTTTAGTTATGTTTAAAGACTTTATAGGTGTAGTATGCTTTGAGTTTATGATTATTTTGTAGAACATACTGCTTTATCCAAAGCAGTATATTCTGCAGGAATTTTTTATGGGCTGAGACTTTTTTAGAAGAAGTCTAATCCTTAAATGCTAAAGCACATTTACAGAAATAAGCCTCCACAAGTTCTCTGGGTTTTAGTTACATATGGGTATGGCACATTTACAAAGCAGGCTGCCTATTTGGCTGCTTAAATATGAACTTAGAAGCCTAATATAAAGCATCAATACAAAGCCTTGTATAAAGCTCCTTTAGAAAATGGGACCTCTGTATTATAAAACAAGTTAAATAGTCTGTGCTATCCAGTTTAATATGTCTATTAAAAATTGGAAAGATGCAAATTAATTTATGAAGAAAATGGAAATTACTATTTGTAATTGACTGTTGTAAATTTTTCTCACTGAAATATTGTAAATTTTATCACTGAAATTCCATTTAAGCAGATGGAGTAATATAAAGTAGCCATAATATAAAAATTGGGGGAGAGTTTGATCTTTTCACCATGGACATTTATTGTTGGGGTATAATAGAATATGATGTAATGAGAATAACAGAGTACAGTTGTCCAGAACTTTGATCCTACCTGATCCATTGCAGGTTCATTGCGACATCTAAGAGCATTGTCTGCCTTTTGAGTTTAAGTGTTGAATTAGATTTTCTTGAAGGGTAGGATTGGTATAAATGCTGCATTTGATCTGTTTATTGCCCATTAAAATATATGGCCAAGCAAAGACACTGGATCTAATTGGTGTATTTAAAGACACTGCATCGCACCCCCATGTACTGATGAAAATTCAATCTCAACAGCCCTGCCTATAATGACAGAGCACAAAGTGTATTTATTTATATATATATCTATGTACGCATAAAAAAGCCAATTGCTTGTTTAAAAAATGCTGTTTATGCTTAATAGTATATTTATGGTTGTTACTTACTTGATATTCCTCTAGGGTGGTGTAGATCAAAAAATGCCATTAGTGGTATCAAGAATAACTCCAGGATCACCTGTAAGTAAATTTTCAAGACTTTTAATCCCTCCCTTTATTACTCCCTCTACTACTCCAAGGTCCATACATGTAGGAATTTTGGGCCTCTGTAACCAGTATGAAATAGCAGCTGTGCTGTTCTCTTTGTAAATGGATTTGACCAGTGGTTTCTTGAACAACAGATTAAAAGATCTGGAAGTGTTAGACAAACAAGATACCAATAGAAAAATCGTTTGTTTCCCCCTGTCATCTCAAAAAATGCATCTTAAACTGGAAAAGGTTTGATGAGGGGCAAGAGTGATGCCTGAAGATATGGAATAGTGTTCATTAAAGCAGCAGGTAGTCTGAGGCCCTATAGCCTCAGAAAAGAGAACTAGTTTAAGGGGACTGTAGTAAGGATCTGTAAGATTAGGAGCCCTGTGATCAGGGAATTCTGGCAGAACAACTACAGGCTATCAAATTAAGTTAGCAAGGTCAGGTTTTTCATGCTTAGTCAAGTAGTTCTTCATGCATAAGACAGTAGACTTGTAAAACTCCTTGACAAAAGATGCTGTAGTTAAAATAATTTTATGGGTGGTCAAGAGAGGACAAATACTTGGGGGAAAAAAGTCTGCTGACAGTTACAGAATAGATTAATTGCAATAGGCTGAGGAAATCCTTATGGCTAAAAATATTTATAGGATGGGAGAGTACTTGGCAGGGGAGGGGACAGAGAATATGTTCACTTTGTTCTTATTTTACTGTGGATTTTTGCTTATGGAGATAGTTATGGTCTAGATGGAACATTCATCAGAGTTTTTTTTGTTGAATTGTGAAATAATTATAGTAACATATGTCTTGGTAGCTTTAAATAATTAAAACATAAATTTGTGAGGGCATGTTACCGTAAATTATTTTCACTCACCTTCTTCTAAAGCGTATTTCCCAACTCCCATAAAATAATTTCAGTGCAAACTTGATAGGAAATATTGCTGACTTAATCCCAGAAATCTGATGTATTCTGCATCTTCTATACTCTTCTGAAATTTTATAAGCAGTCACAGGACTGAGATCTAAGTGTCATGATGTAGATCAAGCTAAAAACAGATTGAGAAGTTTTCCGTCAGATTTATGATTTGTGGCTTGACTTACGCAGTGCGTAGCACTCCTTTATGAACTACAACAATTATTTAAATTAAAGAGTAGTAAGAAATTGTCATTATAACTTCAGTCCACAAAGTGAAAATAAAAGAGTTCTTAACACATTTAATGGCCAATCTACCAAACTTCTTAAGGTGATTTGAAATACCAAAGTTAATGTAGAGCTAAGAGGTTCATTCCACAATCAGAGAATCGAAGATGCCTCTTCAGAGGCAGTGATTTTCTTTGGAAGATTTAGATCGTCTTCTGGAAAATGTTGATCTGGATTTTGTTGGTTTTGTTTTTTTTTTTCTCTTGGATTAGATAAGGGCTGGATTTCTAACTTATAGACTTCATTTAAGTGTCTCCAGTTCGTAGCATAGACATAGACACAAGTGACAAGCTCTATAGCCTAGTAAGCCACCAAGCAAGCAGGTTATCAAGAGTCAGGGAATAAATTGGAAACAGTTATCCAATACAATGTACTCAACAGTGGTGTTATAGAAATCATGTTATGTTACAGCAAGAGGAAAAATAATAATTTGCTTATTTGTAGAGCACAGCAGTATTAACAGTGATTCTGTTGTTTTCCATAAACTGTATTTCACTTGCCTGTTTAATGAAATGTAGCTGATACTTGAAAATTCAAGTTAAGCAGTCTATAGAATGCATTTTTAAGTTATTTTAGCCTTTCCTTCATTGTATTTGCTACTATTTTGACACTCTAGATTCACTCATTACCCTGTAAATTGTCCTCAGGGGTGCTGCTTGCTAATATGATTTTCTAAAATTATTTCTTAGGTTTGTATGTCACTTTTTCCCACTTTCCTACAAAAAGATCCATATTTTTTGTGGAAGTGGGGAAGCAAATCTACTCACCAAAATAAGGCACTATTTTCCCTTTTATATCCTAAAGTTCTTTTAAAAATGCCCCTCTAATACAGCAGCAATCTAGTATGCTGCAATGACTGTAAGGCAGAGTAGCCAAAATTGGTGTGGGAGAGCACTAGGTGTAAAGAACCAGCATTTATTACATCGTGTATTTCTTCTTCTTTTAACTAAAGTCTGATACTGATTTTTTTTCACACGAACAGTATTAATGTCCTAAGGTGCTAAAGAAGTCATAGTGGTTTTATTTAATAGAACTTCTCATTGAAAAATAGTATTCATGCTTCTTGGAGCAATAGCAAGGTGATTAGCATAAAGTGAAACATTGGATGTGCCAAGAGGACAGGAAGCCTTTGACATAATTAATTGTGTGAAGAAGTGCAGTATCTGAAAAATCTACAAATTATGCTTACATAGACTGAATTAATTCTCCTTTAAGATATATTTTATGTAGACAAATGATTCAAGAAAGAGAGCTGAGGCATTATCATGTCTCATGATTAACAAAGTTTCTTTGAGCAAAGGTATTGATCTCCTTCTGTAATAAGGAGTAATAGCCATCAACCAGCCAAGAAATCTAAATTATAGACAAATTTAGGAGATCAGAAACCATTCCCTCCCTATTTTTGTTGACTTCTTGACTTTCCTAGACTGACCTGATACGGTCTTTGTATCACTTATCTTTTCAAATAATTATATTTCAGAAAGAATAATTTCTATCTCAATAATATTTCGGTGATTAAATCAGTCATTCACACTTGCAGTCTTCTGCCTTTTTAAATTGTGCAAAATATGGTGAGAGAGGTTTTTAGGAACTGTGAATACCTGGTTAAATCACTGTTGAAGAGCACCGTGGCTGTTCCTAATTCCCATTCTTATTCTGTTTGCATTGTCTTTTATATTAATCATTGCAATCTTCCCTATCCTTCATTATTTTCATACCTTTTATCTTTGGCAAATGTTGGGAGAAACTATTCCTTTTTTAAAAGTTTTTAAGCAGCTTTTCTGCTTGGGATTTATTTCCTTTTGCACACATATATCTTTCTTTTCTCTCTCTTCCTCTTTACTTGCTTTGTGGGACTCATGCATGTCTTAAATTTTCTTTCCTTTTACTTTATTCTCTGACACAAATGGCTCCCAATTTATTTTCTTCGTATTATTCTTGCCTCTTTCTGTTTTGTTTTGTTTTTTACCCTTCATTTTTCTTGTTGTTTTTTCCATTATCACTTTTCCGTCTCTTCCTTTTTTTTTTACTTGTTAATACAGTATGACACTGATAACTTGCTTTAGGAGCCATAAGTGCAAAGCATAACCAGGATCAGGTCTAATTAGAACATTTGTTCACATTTGTGGGGTTGGTGATGGTTTCTTGAAAGGGCTAATAACATTGGATTTATAAAGTCCAGGTTAGCAGTGCTGGACTTAAGGTAACACAGGGAAACAACTATGAATAGAGAATAATGGTAAAGGTCTATGTCTCATTCACATAACTAATTAAATGGAATGTATATGTATCACTCTTGTGCAGCCAGGTACTTCCTAGGCAAAATAAAAATTAGAATACCAATGAAAATAAAGTTGTTACACTGCTTGCCACTCAAGGGTTGTAGAATCCAATGCATTCATATTACAGAATTACGCCAGGTTGGAAGGGACCTGGAGTTCATCAAGTCCAAGCCCCCCTGCTCAAGGGTCACCTGGAGCCAGTTGATCAGGGCCATGTCCAGGTGGCTTTTGAATACTCCAAAACCCCACAATGTCTCTGAACAATGTCTCTGCTTAAGTGCTCGGTCACTCTCACAGTAAAACAAGTGTTTCCTGGTGTTCAGATGGAGCTTTCTGTGTTTCAGTTTGTGCCCATTGCCTCATAACCTGTCACTGGGCACCACTGAAGAGAGCGTAGCTCCATCATCTCTGCACTTTCCCTTCAGTTGTTTGTATACATTGAGAAGATGTCCCTGAGTTTCTCTAGGTTAAACACTCCCAGCTCTCTTAGCCTTTCCTCATACGAAAGATGCTATAGTCCCTTCATACCATCATCATATTCTGGCCATAGCTTGAATTGCTTTGCATTGGACTTGGAGCTAAGCAATCTAAGTAGTGTGGCAGACTAAAGCTAACCAAACCTACAGTTCAGCAGTTAAATCTAAGTTGCTGTATCCAAGACAAGACATAATGCAAGTTTTCATTTGAGATGAAACTTCTTTTGCTGCCTGAAGCACAGATAGCAAAAGAATTTGTCCCAAATACAGGGTACCTGAGCATCATAGGTTGAGTACTTACTGTATCTTCTTTTTAAAACTTTCAGTGAGGAAGAATGTTCTCTATTTGTAGATAGAATTTCATATTTTCCAAACAAGAATCTGAAAAACAACAAAATTATGAAATGTGTATGGATTTCTTTTAATTTTTAAAAATGCATGCCTGGGGATATATCATGTTACTGAAATTATGTCAATCAAAATCATGTTTGGACCTCTCAGTATTCACTGCATAAAAACTGCTGTGTTATCTTATGTGCCTGTAACACTTTTTCCAGAAATCCCTTTGCAAATGGCTATAACCAGTGGTTGCTGAGGCTTGATGTCTGACATGTAGATCTTTAAGAGCAATCTGATAATGGCTGTTTGATAAACACAAATTCCTTTTACAGCTATCAATATGCCATTTGAACTGTTTCTCATCTTCATTGAGAGACTTTGAAGCAAGACAAGAAAAATAGCTTTAGAACTGAATCCTTTCATATAACTTCTGACACAGAAGACAAAACTTTGTCAGGAGAACTCTGAAGACTGCTTACATGACGAACTTAATATCCTGATGTGTTCTTGATTACATGACTGGATGCGATGACATTAACGTGTTTCTTTGGTCTTGAAACAGGCTGATAAATGCATTCCAAAACTGAATGAAGGTGATCAGATAGTATTAATTAATGGCCGAGATATCTCAGAGCACACGCATGACCAGGTGGTCATGTTCATAAAAGCCAGCAGAGAATCTCACACAAGAGAGCTTGCACTTTTGGTCAGGCGGAAAGGTAACTTGGCTGATTTTATTTGCTTTTAATGTTTGAGACTGTCACTCTTATGCTTGGTGGTATAACCTCTTCTGTTTACATATATGTGTTCTTATGAAACAAAGAATCCATCAAATTAGAGTTTCATCTTATTTTTTAAGTCTAAGAAAAAATCTATGAGAACAGTCACTTGCAAAAGTTTTGGGTTTGTTTTGGGCTTTTTTGTAAACATAGTATAATTTCACAAATCCACAGCTGAATGTTTGCAAATACTGGTGGGCTGTTCCCCAGCACAATTATACAATGAAGGAAGTCAAATAAGCTTCCCCACACACACCTCCCCCCAAAGCTTATAATAGACATTTTGTGACCATACTGAACTTGAACTCTGCTGGCTACTAACAGGAGACAATCTCTGAAACATGAAGGATCTTAAGCCTGCATATTTAAAATATGGGTAACCCCTCCAGCTTGATTTTGCTTGCTCCATGTTTAAACACATGCAGATCCCAAGAGTTTTCAGATGATGTGAAACTTCTAATTTTTTGTTTACTTTCTTTAAGAGCTATGATAAGACCTTAACACACAATTATGGAAGGGTTTTGCACAGATTTTCTGATTACATTAAGGCTTAAAAATCTTACAGGATTATGCATCACGGGGAAACAGGAGGGAATGAAAGTGCCTAAATTATATGTATGTCTGTACCATTTCCTTTTATTTAATTTTTTTCTGTGTTTGTAGGAAGACAGATGTGCTCTTGGTCTTGTTTTTCCTGAAGAGTCCTGCTCCTGTTATTTTAGGCCTTTCTACTGGCTTTATGCAGTGTTAGGCATCCCTTAACTTTTCTAGTCCTCTCTCTACAGGCAGATAAGAATTTTCTGCTCTTGGCTAAAGATAAATTGTGGTCTCAGCCAGTCAGCTGTATAGATATGAGTATGAACAGCTCCCCATTTTCTGAAGTTCAGCAGGTATTAGACATTCAGGTCATTGCAGAGAATAACCACACCTGCTAGATACTTTTGGTGATATAATAGCTTTCATAAAGAGAGAACTGTTGTGTAAATTAATTTGTTAATATTTATCATGTTCTTGAACATGCTAGCATAAAAAATTACAGAAAACTGACTAATTCTATTTTTTTAAATTTATTAATTCCTTCAATATTAGCATAAGAAATTGCAAAAGATAATTTGGTTGCTTCTCTAAATGGCAGGGGAGTACATTGTAAGCATATTTGTGTCCATTCTGCTGTTGTAGATACAAACTTATATAAGCTTCTCATTAATTATGCTCTAAACTTTTTTAGGTAAAAATCATTTGATTTTTTTACTGAGAGGGATGTTGTGATTAATATAGGCTATCCAGAAATTCATTCTGTAAGACAAGATTGCACCAATATCTCTGTGCTTGGAGTCAAGTTATTTCAGTTCATAGATAGGCATAGAATCATAGAATACTTAGAGTTGGAAAGCACCTTAAGATCATCTAGTTACACCCCCCCTGCCAGGGGCAGGGACACCTCACACTAAACCGTGCCAACCAAGGCTCTGTCCAACCCAGCCCTGAACACCGCCAGCAGTGGAGCATTCACTTCCCTGGGCAACCCATTCCAGTGCCTCACCACCCTCACAGTAAAGAATTTCTTCCTCATATCCAATCTGAACTTCCTCTCTTTAAGTTTGAACCCATTACCCCTGTCCTATCACTACAGTCCCTGATGAACAGTCCCTCCCCAGCATCCCTATAGCCCCCCTTCAGATACTGGAAGGCTGCTGTGAGGTCTCCACGCAGCCTTCTCTTCTCCAGGCTGAATTGCCCCAACTTTCTCAGCCTATCTTCATACAGGAGGTACTCCAGTCCCCTGATCATCCTCGTGGCCCTCCTCTGCACTCGTTCCAACAGTTCCATGTTCTTTTTATGTTGAGGACACCAGAACTGCACACAATACTCCAAGTGAGGTCTCACAAGAGCAGAGTAGAGGGGCAGGATCACCTCCTTCAACCTGCTGGTCATGCTTCTTTTAATGCAGCCCAGGATATGGTTGGCTTTCTGGGCTGCAAGCGCACACTGCCGGCGCATGTTCAGTTTCCCAATGACCAACACCCCTAAGTCCTTCTCCACAGGGCTGCTCTGAATCTCTTCTCTGCCCAACCTATAGCTGTGCCTGGGATTGCTCCCACCCAGCTGTGAGACCTTGCACTTGTCGCCGTTAAACTTCATCAGGTTGGCATCAGCCCACCTCACAAGCGTGTCAAGTTCCCTCTGGATGGCATTCCTTTCCTCCAGCATATCAACCGAACCACACAGCTTGGTGTCATTGGCAAACTTGCTGAGGGCGCACTCAATCCCACTGTCCATGTCACCGATGACAAAGATGTTGAACAAGACCGGTCCCAACACCCATCCCTGAGGGACGCCACTCATTACTTGTCTCCAGCTGGACGTTGAGCCATTGTGCAGAACTCTTTGCATGCGGCCATCCAGCCAGTTCTTCATCCACCAAGTGGTCCACCTATCCAATTGATGTCTCTCCCACTTAGAGACAAGGATGCCCTGTGGGACAGTGGCAAACGTTTTGCCCAAGTCCAGGTAGATGACATCAACTGCTCTTCCCCTCTCCGTCAGTTCCGTAACCCCGTCATAGAAGGCCACCAGATTGGTCAGGCAGGATTTCCCCTTAGTGAAGCCATACTGGCTGTCACCAACCGCCTTGTTGTTTTTTATGTGCATTAGCATGCCTTCCAGGAGAATCTGCTCCAAGATTTTTCCAGGCACAGAGGTGAGGCTGACTGGGCTGTAATTCTCCAGGTCATCCATTTTCCCCTTCTTGAAAAAGGGGGTTTATATTTCCCTCTTTTCCAGTCGTCGGGAACTTCACCTGACTGCCATGATTTTTCAAATATGATGGACAGTGGCTTAGCAACTTCATTTGCCCGCTCCTTCAGGACCCGCGCATGGATTTCATCAGGTCCCATGGACTTGTGTATGTTCAGGTTCCTAAGATGGTCTCGAACCAGATCCTCTCCTACAGTGGGCCCAGGGTCTTCATTCTCACTGTCCCTGCGTCTGCCTTCCAAGACTTGGGTGTTGTGGTCAGAGTGTTTGCTAGTGAAGACTGAGACAAAGACATCATTAAGAAACTCAGCCTTCTCCAAATCCAGGGTAGCTAGTTCTCCCGATAGCTTCTGAAGAGGGCCTACATTGTCCCTAGTCTGTCTTTTATTTGCAGTGTATCTATGGAATCCATTCCTGTTATCTTTCACATCCCTAGCTAACTTTAATTCTAAGTGGGCCTTAGCTTTCCTAACCTGGTCCAGAGCTTCCCAGACAACATCCCTGTATTCTTCCCAGGCCGCCTGCCCTTGCTTCCACCTTCTATAAGCCTCTTTCTTCCTTCAAAGTTTCCTCAGCAGCTCCTTGTCCATCCAAGGAGGTCTCCTGGCCCTCCTGCATGCACTTCCTTGTAGTTGGGCTGCATCGCTCCTGAGCTTGCAGCAGGTGATCCTTGAATATCAACAAAGAGTCTTGGCCCCCCCTGCCCTCTAGGGCTATATCCCATGGAATTTTACTGAGCAGGTTCCTGAAGAGGCCGAAGTCTGCTCTCTTGAAGTCCAGGGCAGTGAGCTTCCTGCACGCTCTTCTCACTGTCCTGAGGATCTTGAATTCAACCATCTCATGATCGCTGCAACCAAGGCTGGCCTGGAGAGTCACATTTCCAACCTCACCCTGTTGGTGAGGACGAAGTCAAGTATGGCACCTCTCCTTGTTGGCTCCTCTATTACTTGCAGAAGGAAGTTGTGTTCCATACAATCGAGGAATTCCATACAAACCTCCTGGATTGCTTGTGCTGGGCTGTACCATCTCTGCAACAGATACCAGGGTGGTTGAAGTCCCCCATGAGAACAAGGGCCTGCGAGCGTGAGGCTATTCCTATCTGTCTATAGAGCACTTCATCCAGAGAGTCCTCTTGGTCAGGCGGTCTGTAGCAGATCCCCATAATAATGTCTGCCATTGCTGCTCTCCCTTTAACCCTGACCCACGAGCTCTCTATTGACTGCTCACCTGTCTCCAGACAGTGTTCCATACTCTCCAGACTATCCCTAGCATAAATAGCAACTCCCTCTCCCCGCCTGCCGCGCCTGTCTTTTCTAAAGGGCCTGTAACCTTCCCTTCCAACACTCCAGTAACAGGAGCCATCCCACCATGTTTCTGTGATGCCTATTATATCATACCCCTGTAGACGTATCTTGAGTAGTTTCACTTTCTGAAAGGTCAAAAGGACATTTTCCTTTAAGTAGTTTTGACAGTAATATAGTACTTAAAGGCAGTTAAATGTTATGCTGTTCTTGTTTTCCTGGGGTCTCTTTGCATATCTTGTAGTTCTTGCAAACTGGGAAATTTTAATATGTGTTGCATTACTGTTTTTAATTTTCAATATATCTCAGTAGTTGAACAGTTTGTGGAGCCTAAATCAGAAGACGAAGCTGATTCCCACAATCTCCCAGAATCTCTGCTTCCTATGTGTTCCGAGTATGGTGGTGATACATTGGAGGAGTCTATGGAGCAGCTAAAAAGAGGGCTAGAAAGTGGGACTGTTCTTATTCAGTTTGAGGTAGGTAATACTCAGCTCTCAAATGCCATTAATACAGACCAATAGCTGTGACCAGCAAGTAATGTAAGGGCTTAATTAATTGGAAATCTTGTTGCTGCTGTTCAGTCTTAAGAGAGAAAGAATGTGACTTGCCTATCAGTTTGACCCTTCACTACTTAGAACAGGGAGGAATGAGTTATTAGTCTTGCATAAATATCATCTGCTGAGAAAAATGTGTTTTAATTAACATATTTCTTGCGCAGGTACCCAAAGCTCACTTGATATTTTTTTCTTAGCGGTTTTATTGGATAGAATAGTGGGGTTTTGCGGGAGGTCAGTCAGTCTTGAACTTTGTTTCTTTTTCCATGCTACTTAGTGACATTTCTAAATATCTTTTATACTTTAAGTTAGAGTTTCAAGTTCTTGTGTGGCCTTCTTTCACGGAATAAAAGGAGCAACTTGACCATTCCTCGCCATCTTCTCTTAGGGGTTGATATGAAAGTGTTGGAATGTTAACTTACATTTGGAGGACATTTGTGTTGTCCAATTCTGTGGTGTTGCTCCCTGGCAATCTAAAGCGCTGCTGGTTACTTCTTGGGCAGATTATAGGTGTGATTCCCCAGTATCAAGGATGAGACTTTGAAGAGCTGCTCTACAGACCAATGAATTAACAACGTATTAGCAAGGAATGTCATAGAAAACTGACTAATAAAATGTTTTTTATTAAATCGTTTCCTTCAGTGTTATCTTAAGAAATTCCAAAAGATAACGCAGCTGCTACTCTAATAGCAAATTCTCTCAGGTAAATTTTGCAGACGGTTAGGAAAAAATATTAGAGAAAATAACTTAAGATATTTTTCCAGTTTCTGTATTTTCATTTGAATCTATTTAGTGTGTGTCTTGCACGATCATATCCCTCAAAATCCTACCATTTCTTATCTGTTTTGCAGCAACTTTATAGAAAGAAGCCAGGTTTGGCTGTTACATGTGCAAAGGTACCTCAGAATATGGACAAGAATAGATATAAAGATGTTCTACCTTGTAAGTATAAAGTACTGTTTCTGCCTCTTTTGCTGTATCCTCTAAATGATAGCTTATAAAACAGTTGTATGGAATTCGTCATTTAAAAATTCATTATATAATCAAAGTCATATAATTGTTCACTTTATTTTCTGAAAGGTAATCTATTTTCATTTATATTCTGCTGTTTGTGTGTCTGCCATTCTTCATTTTTTTTGACTGAATAAGAGGGAAGCATGGCTCTTATTTATCCCCTCCTTCCCCCCCTTCTTTTTTTCTGTTGGCAGATGATGCCACAAGGATAATTTTGCAAGGAGATGAAGATTACATTAATGCGAATTATGTGAATGTAAGTCGTACAGAGACCTGCATTTGCTCTCTTTCTGTATTATAGTAGCAGGCTGAATTCAGCCTTTCTAAGAAATAAGGGTTTTCTGAGGATTTGTAAGTGTAAAATATGTGAAGATTCATAATGCAAAGGATTAAGTGTCTCTTGAGAAACAAGTGGCAATCCTGATACGCAGTAGATGCAAGCATATGGTATGCACTGTGATATGTGCAATCTCTTTAACCATTAAAAATTGTTTTAGCTTTCCATATACTGCAAATGCTGAGGTTGTCTCCTATAGCTTAAAACTAAGCCTTTTCCCCCTCTAGAAACACTTATTGCCTATCTGCTATGCCCTGAAGGGTCCCGAAGATAAACCAGAGCTCTGTTTGCCCTAATCATGTGTATAGACTGGGAGACAGGGAAAAGAGGGAAAAATACGTGTAATGTTTGTGTCAGGTACTTAAGTTAAACACATCACAGAATCAGCTGTTAACTCAATGTGTCTAGAATCAGGCAATAAACAGCTTTTGCCCGTGTACCTTTGGTATACCTTGCTATTGTTCCTTACTAAATATTAAAGAAAATTTAAAAAGCTTTGCAATTTCAAGTTTTCAAATACGTTTTCATTCTTAGCCATCTCTTCTAGTTCAGCTTGAAGGACTATAGAATCTTTAATGTATATCTGGTTTAGATAAATATTTGAAGGTTTTTCACATAACGAATTGTGATCTTGATTGTCTTATTACTCATCTTGCCACCTTAATCTTCCCTGAGAACTTTCTGTTTGAATGCAATGTGAAATTAAAACACTATTGGAGTAGTGAGAGCAAACTTTACATAGGATATTTCTTTGTCTTTATAGATGGAAATTCCTTCTGTGGGCATTGTGAACAGGTACATTGCTACTCAGGGGCCTCTTCCACACACATGTGCACACTTTTGGCAAGTAGTCTGGGATCACAAGTTGTCACTGATCATCATGTTAACAACTCTCACTGAACGAGGACGGGTAAGTGTTCAGGTTCTTTGTATGCTGAACAAATGTATAAATAAATGTGCCTTTAAACTTTTTTCCCATTGTTATGATTAAATAACCCTAAAAAGGCCAGCTTATTCTGTTGAATTATTTATCTGAAGTCCCAGCTTTCCAAGTTATTTAGAGGAATACATACTCTGCAACTTTCTTTTTGTTCTGCTTGTTTGAAAAGAAAATAGCTGTCTGATAAATAGAAATCACTGCACTGATTTCTTTTTCCTAATCAGCCAGGTACTATGTGCTGTCATTTTTATCCCTTGAGAACGTGTGGCAATTGCTCTCTTAATGGTTCAGCAGAAGTTTGGAAGCGTGGAGCAGGTTGAGCAAAACTTGCAAACCTTGCTTCAACCAAGAGTCTAACATTGCAATGTTTACTAGTTTCAGCATGCTGATGATCAAAATTTAACTTGCTTAAATTTATATATGTCATAGGTTCTTTCCTAGCATTGCCTGAAAAATTCCTTTAAATCTGTCAAATAAATACCAGCAATCCATGAATTTCAGAATAATATAGAATGGTTTGGGTTTGAAGGGACCTTAAAGATCACTTGTTTTCAACCCCCCTGCCATGGGCAGGGACACCTTCTACTAGGCCAGGTTGCTCAAACCCCATCCAACCTGGCCTTGAAAATTAATGCAATATCTGGTGTATTCTGGTGTACTTTGATTTACCCTATGCTTTGTAGTTTTAAAGACGAAGTTTTTAGATTATTAATGTGCATAAAAGCATTGGTTTTGACAGTTTTAGAGACTGAAAACTTAACAGTTTGGGGTTTTTCTGAGGTGGATGATGACTCTTGTATGACTGTGCTGTAGCCTTTATCATTATTTCCTATGTAATCTATCCTATGTTACCAAATTTATGGCACCTCAGTCAAAAGCATTTTGTTTAGAAAGCAAGAGAGTAAGTATTTGAGTTCCCAAACAGCATAATGATTGAGAAATAAGTAAGGACAGTTGTGTATTCCTTTTCCTACCCTTCTCTTTGTAGAATAGGTTATCTCTTAGGGCTTCCACAAATGGAGCCTGCCGTTCTCTTTCCTTCAGCTGCAAGACTGCAGTGTTGGAACAGGGTGGGAAAGACTGGTTCACACTGCTTTTTGCATTCCAGCATGATCTTGCTTCAAGGTCTAAGAATAATTCAGTTTGAAGAGACTTGTGAAGGTATCACGTGCACTTCTCAATTCAAAGCAGGGGCAGCTCTGAATTTCATTCAGGTTGCACAGTGTCATGTCAGTTCAGGTTTGATTATTTCCATGGATGAAGGTTCCACAGCCTCATAGAGCATCTTGGTTTTGTGCTTGATTACCCTCATGGACATCTAATAAGAATTTCTATTTTTCTATCTTTTATTCAGTTGCCTCTTGTCCTCTCTTTGTTCACTTCCAAGAAAAGTGTGACTGTCTTTACTGTAACCTGCTATTAGGTGGCTGAAGTTAGTTATAAATTTGTCCCCTATATTTTTCTTATTAAAAAGGAATAAATCCATCTGTTTCTCCTCCTGTATTATGCCTGGAGAAGTCATTTTAGCAATTGCAGGTACGTACCAGACAGAAAGTATCTTGCATCCAATTTACCTGAACTTTTTAGTATAAATTACTAAAATAAAGGTTTGTAGAGAATTTAACCTCTTTTGTCAAGCTATTTTGCAATTTGGATGTAAACACCTCACTGACAAACCGGAACAGATTTTATACCGCTCCTCAAATTCTGTGAATCATAGCATAGGAGAGGAACCTGGAAACAGAAATGCTTGTATACAGTCTTGACGTACTTATTTTTCATTACAGACCAAATGTCATCAGTACTGGCCTGATCCGCCAGATGTAATGGAATATGGCAGCTTTCGTGTCAGATGCCATTCTGAAGATTGTACGATTGCTTATGTTGTTAGAGAAATGGTGATTACAAATGTTGAGGTAAATACCTGTTATCTTTAGTTATTCCCAAGGAAACTGAATGAATACATGTATAGATAGGTAGATATAGACTCTGTGTCTGAGAATGTACATGTGTGTATGTATATATACACACATTTTTATAAAGCAAATATGCATATATGAATTAACATTCATATAATTCATATAATCATCAACAGGATGATTATTTCTTTAGAGCTTCTTCAAAACCATATTTTTTGAACTTCTATAATACATTAATGCATTATGCTGTACTGGTACTGTAATAAGCTTTGTAAAGAAGTGTAGTGCTTTTCTGTAATCAGTTTTGCAGTTACTGACTCTTCACAAGTATTCTGATTTTCAATGAGGGACTTTTTTCAAACTGTGTTCTTTCAAGGATGAAATGTGGGTCTCTTGGGTAATGGCACATGCAGCTAGAATAGCTTACAAAGAAGTGAAGCGTAATAATGTTGTTTTGAGAGAAGATGCGAAATGTCACCAGCTCCTTTTCATTGTATTTAGTCAGATTTTAAAAAAGAAAAAGAAAAATCCTTATATATCTCAATCAAAATGTGCTCAATTCATGTAAGGTACTTTTTCCATAGCTGTTAATAGTTTATGCTAATGGAAGGGTTATAAAGCAAAGAGAACATGAAATACTTCTTGTATATCAGGTTGTGCTGTAAAATCTATGTTGAGATCACATCTAGACTTCCCACAATCTGAATATATGAGATTAAGGTTAGCTTTGTTTGTAAGTTGTCCTACATTTCTTACACATTTCCCTTTTCATCTCTTTTCCTAAATTCTATGGTCACAAGTATTTTCTAAAAACATTCAGGGTTTATGCTATAGTAAGATACATGCATAAGGAATCACTGTGTACTGACCAAATACTACAGTTCCAATGCTATTCCATCTTTTAAACTTCTGTATGGTTAAGTAGATTTTACTGTTACTAGAATTGCTGGTAGTAAGAAAAAGGAAATAGCAGTTTTAAAATGTAACATTTAATTGATGTTCTTACAGCAAGATGATCAATCCTTTAGTCTCATAAATTTGTAACAGAAACACTTGACAGTGCATCCATATTTGCTTTAACATGATTAAGATTTCATTTGAAGTCATAAACATCACATGTTTAGAGGGGCCAGTACTTAAAAGTCTTTCAGTTAAGACTGTTTACAGTTCCTACATATAAGAAACTATCCAGTCAGGGAGCAGCATGACTTTTGCTTCTGTTTTCCAACCAATTAATCTGCAAGTGGTAAACTTGAATGTCAGTGTGGAAGAAATTAACCTCATTAAAGCAGTACTGCAGAGTCTGTAGACCAACTTTTAATCCGTTACTTAAATTAGCTGATTGCCAGTTAACTTTGGGTAGCTAAGGCTTCGTGTAAATACTAGTTTACTCTTTTCAAATGCTCGTTCTTTTCCCTCATTAGTATTTATCAAACCATTACGTAATTTTGAGTAAATTCAACAGAGACCATATTCAGTATGAAGCGGGGTTTTTTTTTTTCACTTCAGGTGTGTCTATTAGCATGTGATAAGTCAAAATTCTAATGAGAGTGAGGCAGTCAACTGTATTTTTTATTTCTTTTAATACAAGTTAATTATTTTTGTGATAAAGTGTTTGTGATAATATAGTGTGCCTTTGTAGGCATGTTAACAGCTGTGAAATTGCAAGGGTCTTCAGCTAAGATGTCTCATGATAGCTCTCAGCTAGAACATTTTTCCTACTCTAAAGGTGTATACTTGCATAGATTTCATCTAGGTTAGCCAAAGCATGCTGAAGCAAATCCTAGGTGGATGTGTGTTGCGGTAAGGGCAAAGTTGTTTTGAGGGGGTCTTTTATTTTGGTTTATTTTTTCACTATAGGCAAGCTTATTTGTACACTGAAATAAAGTGGCTACACTCAAACCTGACCTGTCCACACAGTAAAAATATGACCTTAATAATTGGTAGCTCTGTGTGCATTTGGCATTTTAGATGGAAATAACCTTTGTATCTTGTTAAAACATACTGAAAGAACTCACTGTAACACTGAAGTATCTCCTAGTTTTATATGTCATTTTAGCTGCTTTCTTAAAGCTGGCCAAATGTGTTCTTCTGGAGGCATCTTGTGTTTGAGTAGACTTTGTATAGCTTTAAATGCACTACCTCCCACAGATAGTGGTGTTGTATTCTTTGAAGAATACATTGAAAGTCATCTGAATTCAAACCAGGGTTTTAGTATTCCCTGAACTAATGTGAGCATCATTGAACTGGTCTTTTTGAAGATAAGTAGCTTTTAATGGTAAGATGGATAAAGCTTCCAAACTCACAAGAGAATTGATTTCTGTTGAAAAGGCATAATGGTGAAAGAGTTTCCTGCAAATTAAGTTGCACAGATTTCACATCTGCCTTTAGGGGAAAATAGCTTGAAAGAGAAGTGTATGAAATTATGCCCTTGGCCTTTTATTCAGATATGTTCTGAAGACTTGAGGAACTTAAAACTTCCTAGGATTTTTCTGACACAGTTTAACTTTCTGCTTCTCTACCTGTGATTGAGCATCAACCAGTGTGTGAAATACTTGTAACTGTTCTAAGCCTCATGAAATTAGATAAGGATTAATTTTCTACTTTTTATTTTCAAGACCAAAATTTAAAGCTATCCTGTAACAAAATGAAAAAAAAAGCAAATAAAGCACTAATTTGGGGATTTTTTCAGGTTAGGTAAGTGATTTTTTTTACTTTTCAGAAAGCTTCACTTTGGGAATGAGAACAAACAGACCAAAGGCAATAAATTGTGTAGTGTGATTGCAGAAATTCATCACACTATGCACTGTTTTGTAAAACAAGATAAATATTTCTTTCAACCATTGAAAAAATAGCATAGCAAGCCTGAGGGGAAACTTCCATTCAATTTGCTTTAGGATAATCACCTTGCAACATACCATTGCTTGTTAAATCTCACCAATTGCATCCAGTTGTGTGATGGAAAAAAAAAAATTTTTGTTGTTTTCTCTTGCTTAAACAAGGATTTTTCATTATTTCTGTTAAGTGTGACTGGAACCCAGCCATGGAACTTAGCAAGGCTGTGGAGATGATACATAGAATCATAGAATAGTTAGGGATGGAACGGGCCTAAAGGATCATCTAGTTCCAATCCCCCAGCTGTGGGCAGGAACACCTCCCACTAAACCATGCCACCCAAGGCTCTGTCCAACCTGGCCTTGAACACTGACAGGATTGGAGCATCCATAACTTCCCTGGGCAGCCCATTCCAGTGCCTCACCACCCTTACAGTAAATAATTTCTTCCTCATATCCAATCTAAACTTCCCCTGTTTAAGTTTGAACCCGTTACCCCTTGTCCTATCACTACAGTCCTTACTGAAGAGCCCCTCCCCAGCATGCTGAAGCATATAACTCATATAACCTTGAAGAACTGTAATTTTGCAAGGGTTGTTTTTTTGGGGAGGGAGGACGGGACACAGTTGTTGCTTTATTTTTAATTCTGCCACATAGAATCATAGAATGGTTAAGGTTGGAAAGGACCTTAAGATTATCTAGTTCCAACCCCTCTGCCATGGGTAGGGACACCTCACACTAAACCATGCCACCCGAGGCTATGTCTAATCCAGCCCTGAACACCGCCAGCAGTGGAGCATTCACAACTTCCCTGGGCAACCCATTCCATGCCTCACCACCCTCACAGTAAAGAATTTCTTCCTCATATCCAATCTGAACTTCCCCTGTTTAAATTTCAACCCATTACCCCTTGTCCTCTCACTACAGTCCCTCATGAAGAGTCCCTCCCCAGCATCCCTATAGCCCCCCTTCAGATACTGGAAGGCTGCTATGAGGCCTCCACGCAGCCTTCTCTTCTCCAAGCTCAACAGCCCCAACTTTCTCAGCCTATCTTCATATGGGAGGTGCTCCAGTCCCCTCATGGTCCTTGTGGCCCTCCTCTGCACTTGTTCCAACAGTTCCATGTCCTTTTTATGTTGAGGACACCAGAACTGCACACAATACTCCAAGTGAGGTCTCACCAGAGCTGCACACAGTACTCCAAGTGAGGTCTCACAAAGAACTGCATACAGTACTCCAAGTGAGGTCTCATCTAATTAACATCTCATCATTAACATCTAATGTTAGTTCTTGCCACTTCTTGTTGGTTGCTTCCAAAGTGCCTTCATTCTCCCACCTGATCAATTTTATTAACTAAACTAAATAATTCAAAGAAAAAGAAAAAAAAATCAAAACCAATATGTCTAAAAATTGTTTGAATTTCAGTCTTTAAACACAAGTTATACCATTGCTATAATGAACGAGTGAGTGCCATGAAAGAGCATTTGCACCTTATAAAAAACCCAGGTCAATGTTCTTAAGTCAATTCCTTGTGTCATAATGCATACTGTTTAGCGTGATTGTGCAGACAGTGACAATGCAAAAAGCAGGATTTGGGGAGGTAAGCTGCTTTTTCATTTCAAAGTTCTCGCTTTCCATGGACATCACAGTGGTGGAGGGGATGGTTTGAAGAAAAAGAAAATAAATTGCTTCAGCAAGTCAAACAAATTGAAGATTAAGCATAAATTCATTTTGATAAGGAACGATATTACTGTTTGCTGAAGGGAGGACATAAAATTGCAAGATGACGAATGACTGGTAATCTTTATGTTTGTGAATGACCAACATGTAGGCCTTCCAGTGACTGTGTTAAATTGATATTAGATGAAACAAAGACAGCAGTCTAGATGAGTATACAGCCAGCAGCACTTGCAGCTATATGGAGCTGAAAATAGAAACTCTGATATTTTTACACATCTTAATTGTTTGGGCTGAGGATTTCCATGCCGTTTGTCTTCCTTCCAGATACATGTCGTACAACAGTTTGTGGGGGGAAATATTGAGTTTGCTCATGTTAGATTCTCAGATTGATCACTGAAACTTTCGCTTCTGCGCATTAAACAAGACCTTATCTTTTCTATTTCCACAGAAATCTGTAGAAATATGATCATATCATAAATGTCTTGAATAAACCTGTCACACTGCAGAGGCATTTCAAAGGCTTCTCTGAAAAGTGTCTGCACTAAACGTGCTTCTGTTCTGTCAGATACTTGAGGTAGAAGAACACAAATTGATTTTGAGTAGTAAAGAGCTGAAGAACAAATGTAGATTTAAAGTGTTACGGCAAGAGCATACAGGAACATGATAGAGTAGGAACAGTGGTCAATAAAAATCCAAATGCCACTGCCAAATTATCCTGCTCTTTAGAACCTAGGCTTTAGCCCTGATCACTGAGTCTCTTTCAAGGTGTATTTTTGAAGTTCACTAGCGAAGAACATACCTTTTCCTGCTTAGAAGATAAGAGGACCATTTCAAGGTTAATGTAGTTCATGGTGAAATTTCTTTTGTGGTAGATTATTATAACCTAGACCAAATAGGACATTAAATGAAAAGGTGAAATGCAAAATCAATGGCTTGGATTTTAAGAAAAGTCAAAATTAAGGTTGACCTTTCAAGCCTAAATTTCCTTCTTTCTATGCGAGTATTATCATTCTAAGCTCTGTGTGTTTTGTTGTGTTGTTTTTTTTTTCTGAAGAGCACTCAATTCTTTTATTAATCAGGGAGAATCATTTTAGGAGAATGAAACATGGAAGCCCGCCTTTGGATTTAATTATAATAAGCAGGGCTGCAAAATACAGAAAGATGAAGAATTGATATTTTTGTGGTTGAAGGTCTTGAAAATGAGATTGTTTTGCAAGTGTTACAGCAGCCTGTTACAGCAGCCATTTGAAGCATTACCACTGACAGCACCATATTTTGTTAGGAGTTGCAATCCCAATGACAGGCTTAGTAAAGATCATGTATCTTTACCCTGTGTTTCTGAGCAAAATCTAGGATGTTAGCTTAACCACAATAAAGTTGCTTTTGCAGTAAGATGTCTTGAATTTGCGCAGGAAGGGTAGGTACAAGTACATTTTATTTTTGGCAGGTACCTTTGCTGCAACAATGATAACCATTTTCAGAAGAACACTAACAAATACCTTGGGACATGTCTAAGACTTCTGTAGATGCTTTCCAAGTGAATATGGTTCAATGCTGTGGAGCAGCTAAATGGTGGCCATTTGGCTGATGATAAACTGGGCATATGACAATCTAGAAGTATCACTGGAGTCTGTACATTGTTTGGACTCATTTTTTTTAAATCTACCATTGTTAAGCTGATTTGTGAAAATACCAAATATCTAAATTCAATCGAAATCAGTCCATGTGCATTCAAAAAACATTAAATATTTTTGGAACAATAAGGTGTATAATGTCAAGTTAGGTAAAAACGGCAACTGGGACATGAGCAGCTCTTGTAAATCTAAGCTTACAGACAGTGAGACAGCAAAACAGGACTAATAGAGCCAGATTTTATAAAGATAAATTCTACATTTATCAGTCATTACAATGCTACAATAATAACTTATTTAAAACCTCAGTCAAAAAAAAAAATAATTTTAGAAAAGATTTAAGCTGACTTGCAGAGGACAATGGTTTGGATAGCAACTTGAGTATAATGAGAAGCTATTTCTTCCACTACGAGCTTTGTACAAAGAAGCAGGATCTGGGAGAAAAAAGGTGATTAAAAATAAGTATTTGTAGTAGGACATATACAGCGAGGCTAACTATGGGACCAGTAACTGTAATTCTATCACTTTTTTCAATATATGAGTGCTAGATTTCAGTAAATATGGTGGTCTTTTAGTGCAATTTATTTCCATGTATGGTGGTATTTGACTGACATTTTCTGAATTTAAAGGCTGACTTTTATTATGAGGGTAAAGACCACTAAAAATAGCTTAAAAAAATCTGGACTTCTTCAGAGTACTGATTTGATATTGTCTGCATGAGACATAAAGGTATTAGAATTTGAAGAACTAGTTCTAACATATATGAATAAAGCTGCTATTTACAATAGGTTTAGCTTTCTAATTAAAAAAAAAAAAGTATTTTTAAATATTTGTGCATTTTGAAAAGTGAGTGATGTAACAGTCAAGTTTTCACAAATTGAATCATCTCAGACAAGCTCAACCAGAAGAATCAAAACTCATCTCAAAACAATACAGATAAAATGCAAACAACCAGAAAGCTATACTGAAGCTTAAGGCAAACCTAAAATAATCAATGAACAGCTATACTGGTGTTTAGGAGTGAGTATGGCAGTTGACAGATAATGAAGGTGATCACACCAGAAGGAGCAGCTCTGAGGATTAGGTGCATGCTCTGACATGTATTCTTACTCCAAGTAAGTCTTATGTAATATGCTTGTGGTACTTAATGTCTATGAACTATTTCTTAAAAATGCAACTTGCTATATTTGAGTCTGAATTACTGATAAGTAAAAATTAAGTTAACACCATTCTCTTTTCTGAGCTTGTAAAATGGCTTTTGATGCTACAGATCACTGTTGGTGGTTCTTAGGTGTGCCTCTGGCTTTTATCCATAATGCATGGCTTGAAGTTCCTGATGCACATGAAAGGTCACTGGATGCTCACTCTTGGATAATTTTAGAATGAATCAAGTCTTTGTTTCACCTGAATGACGTAATTCACATGTCTTTGATTTAAGAGAATCAGCTTAAACTGCTGCATGTAATTGCTGCTTTATTTCCCTTTTGAAGAGCTCCTGATTAAGCAGGCACAGGTTTCCAAAAGACAACTTTTTAATGACATTTTCTTGTCATGTGTTTTGCATTCGTTTTTAATCTGTAGCATTTCAGAAAAATGTACAGTGTAATCATTTGATCAAGCTCTCAGCTACATAATGACAGCAAAGATGACTAGAAAAAGGCCATGTTTTTTCTTGCAGAGATCCCAGTCATTGTGAGGTCTTTTGGGTGATAGTTCCCAATGCAATTTGTATTACAGCAATCTTGGTCATTAACGGTAGATTATATTATATACTAGGCCCTATGCTAGACCTTTTAATAGTGATTGCTCAGACTCTACCTTTAAGAAGCTAAGTATGAGCTGCATTGTTTATCTTCACGTCCCTGCAGGTAATTGTAAATTTCTGCAATTGCAATTACTTTGACTGAGATGAACACATTTCCTAGAACTCTACTTGGTACACAGGCAGTAGTTTATCCTGTCTTCTGTATCTAACTGGCCTGCTCCCTGGGAGCGGAATCATTTTCTCAAGTGGAAGAGGAAAGCAGGCAGTTGAAGGCATTTGAAACAGGTCATATGTTTCAGTAGTTCTGCATTAAAAGGAAGAAAATACTTCTTAAAGTCACAAGCGTCATGAAAGCATTCTTGCATGGAACACTAGGGAGAGGACAGCTTTTATAGACTCATACAGTGATAAAGGAGTTTTTATTTCAGTAGGGTGTCAAATGCTGTCTAGTAATGGACATCAATAAATTCCAGCTAACAGCTTAACTGTTGCTAAACATGTGGAATCATTAAAGGAGCCTGAAGACTTGTCTCAGTTTGTGAAGAGAGAGATCATTGTTGCACAATGCAGCAGAGCTGAGGAGTGTGTTAGGTTTTTTCCTTCCCGCCTAATCATTGGTTTTATCTGTAACATAGCAGTTGAGCCCAATCTGAATGCAAAGATGATTGAGTGATTTCATAATCAAAGTTAACAAAAAGCTAAACTGAAAGAACTTCTGTAAAGCTACTCTTTTAGGTATAATTGAATGAAAAAAGAGCTCTTCCTCCAACAGAATCTTGTAACTGATTTTATTGCTTCCATACATAAGTATCCTTCTGTGGGTCATACTGAAGTCATTCATATATGTACAATGAATGTGTATGTATGAACTATTGGTTTTGAACAGAAAATGTATCTAGCAAATGTTGCAGGCAACTTTATAACTGAATCTGTAAGTACACGAAGATATATATTTGGAATGGATTACGTAGCCCCAAGACCCTGTTATTTTGATACAGTTCTCAGTAGTTCTCTGATGTTTTAGCTGTTTCTTCCAACCTGTTTGATTATATAGTACTATTATGTTTGCATCTTGTAGCATTTTACCTGGGGTGAATCGCTGATGTCAAGGTATAATAAGTCAGCAGTCAATAAATAAAGAAAATTACAGTCTGTTTAGATCACAGAAGTTAAACTTGACATGTCATTTATTTGGAAAATGTTATGCCTTTTGCATGCTTTGCTAAGAATTGCATGTTCATGCTTTGAGTTTTAAAATGACAGATATTTTCTACATTGTATGCGTCTTTTATAGCATCTGCAGAATACACCTCCTGTGAAAAGTATGAATTGTATATAGTAAACATCAATAGAGGAGTCATAACACTGAACACTTTTTAAAAACCTTACTTATTTTAGACAGAAGAACACCACACAGTCACCCATCTCCAGTACGTTGCTTGGCCTGATCATGGTGTTCCTGATGACTCAATGGACTTCCTGGAGTTTGTGACCTGTATGAGGCCAAAGAGAGTAAAGAATGAGCCTGTCCTTGTTCACTGCAGGTACTTGTGTTTAAGATTCTGATTATAGGTTTGCTTCAGCCTTGGAATAAGCATTCGCTTTTGAAAAGTTTGTCTGCAAGGCATGAAATTCTTTGAATAAGATGAAATGTTAAACTGTGCAATACCAGTGTTCACTGTTGAAGACAGATACTGGTGTATCTAAAAGACAAGTTTCTTTTCTCTCCCATTTTTACTGCAGTCTTTGGGTGAAATGGCTTAGTCATGTAATTGTCACAGAGCTGGTAGTCTGCAGTGTAAGTTGTTAGAATCATAGAATGTTCTCCATTTTTATCCTCTACCACTGTTGTAACTTCATTTTGAATGGTAGTGCAAAGGGTTTTTTTCAGCTTTTCACGTGCCTGTCAAAAAGCAGTCAGTTATCTTTTACATTTTTAGTTAAAAATACCACCAAACAATAAATTTACATTTGTAAACAGTTATTATTGTTAAAAATCCATTTGGTGACATTTTAGTTTTATTTGTATAAAAATTATTTTTAATAATTGGAAGGAAATGCACTGAACTTGCTTTAAAGATAAGCTTCTCACTGTTCTTATATTAAGGTCTTCCTGTAATTTCTAAGGCTCTTTGGCATCCCAATATGAAGACTGTGATATGAATCTGGTGTGTTGCAAAAAACTAATTTATAGACTATTTTTCTGTTACATTTCGCAGTGCTGGAATTGGTCGCACTGGTGTATTAGTCACTATGGAAACAGCCATGTGCTTAATTGAAAGGAACCAACCTGTTTATCCCCTGGATATTGTACGAAAAATGCGAGACCAGCGAGCTATGATGGTTCAAACATCCGTAAGTGATAGAGAGGAAGGCTTATTTTCTCTACATATGCACTGCATTTGCTCAGCTGTGAGAAAACAGAATACCAAAGAGCTGCATGTTAACATCTTGCTCTATCCTGGGTGCTCTACCGCATTCCCATGCCTGCATTTTACCTAGCTCCACTGCTCATACTTGATATTCAGTTTAGGGCTTCTGGGAAAAGCCATTGGGGATTATTCAGATGCAATACAAGGATTGTTGTAATAGCCTTGCCTGAAGCATGTTGAACTGCCCTGTGAGTATTGTGTGTGCTCCAGTTCTAAGATGATACACGCAGCCAGAATCATGTTGTGAGTTAGTATCAGGGCATACTCAATGAGTAAGAATGGCCACATCAGAGCTATTAACTTTATTTTTTATAATAATAAAATAATAAATAATAAATATAATAAATTTATATAAATTTATATAAATATAATATATAATAATATATAATAATATAATATATAATTTTATATATAAATATATAAAAAAAATAATAAAAAATAATAAATATAATAATAAAAAAATAAAATAATAAAGCTATTAACACTAAACTCAGTTTAGTGTCTGCTGTTTAATCATGTGAAGGCTGTAGTTTCTGAAAGATCTGCAATCTGATCATCAGGAATACCAAAACAAAAGCTTTGACCAAAATAATAAAGCTAAAACAAAATCTATGTAGCAGTATGGCCTTTCATTAAAAAAAAAAAAAAAAAGAAAGAAAAAAAACTAACCATGTTGTTCCATTAAAGAGAAATTAGAGATACTAAACAATCATAGAATCATAGAATAGTTAAGGTTGGAAAGGACCTTAAGATCATCTAGTTCTAAACCCCCTGCTGTGGCAGGGGCATCTTCCACTAAACCATGTCACCCAAGGCTCTGTCCAACCTGGCCTTGAGCACCACCAGCAATAGAGCATTCACAACTTCCCTGGACAACCCATTCCAGTGCCTCACCATCCTTACAATAAAGAATTTCTTCCTCATATCCAATCTAAACTTCCCCTGTTTAAGTTTGAACCCGTTACCCCTTGTCCTATCACTGCAGTCATAAACATTTATTCAGTCTAGGTGGATTTTTAGTCCTATTGCTAATGTCTTCTTTTATCACTTTTCAGAAGGCGGCTCACAGGCTAATTGGCTTTAGCAAACAGGTCCATCAACAGAAATAGTCTTTGCAATAGTATAATTAGAAATTAATATATACTATTAATTATAATTATATTTATTTATGATTATATTAATATATTATATATTAACAAAATATTGTTTTAATTATCATTATTAATATTAATAATAAAAAAGAAGCACTAATCTAGTTTCTGAAGACTTTATAAGAACTAAATGAGCTCAGAATTTTCCATGATGGAAGAATTAATGTGACTGCTAGTCTTCAAAATTATTCATTCCAAGGTTTTGATCCCATTCTCTTACAAATGGTGATGTGTGCTCTAATCACAAATTAAAATTAAGTGACTCCATCTTCTGCAATATTGTAGTTGGTTGAAAAAAAAAACCAAAGTTTTTAGCAAGGCAGTTGGACCTATATATCCTATATGGTAACTTTAAATTCATTTTTAGTCATGTAACTTAAATATGCCCAGTAATATGTAATTGCAGGATTGTCAAGGTTAGAATATACTTGCAGTAATGAGATAGCTACCAAATAAATAGATGAGAGGTATAAAGAACAATAGAGAGATGTATAAGGAATCTCATAAATTTGTATAGCTTTTTCAACTAAATCCTATTTCCTGAAATTTAAGCATGTGTTCTTTTAAATTTGAGGATTGTGTTTTCACTTGGCATGAGATTTTTAGTGCTTGTCCTTCAAAGAATGTTACTTTTGGTTTTGGAGAACACAGCCAGGAGAGCTGGATTTTCTCCTTCCATCCTTGTGTCTCCTCTCCTGTCCTTTTCCAAGAGAAAAGGAAGCAGTGGGTCTGTTAGCTCTATTTACTATCTGCTACTCTATCTACTCTATAATCAGGAATTGAATCATCCATAAATGTTTTGGTTTTTTATTTCTTGCACAGAGTCAATACAAATTCGTTTGTGAAGCTATTCTTCGTGTTTACAAAGAAGGATTGGTTCGACCACTGGATTCCAGTTAGCACAGCACTGAAGAACGAATAATTTTTTCCCCTAAAAAAACTGTTCTTTAAGAAAAGCAAGGGCTTGTTTCTGAAGGCGACTAGAATGGACTTGGGAAGTCCATGAAAGGACAGATGAGCACATTTGAACTGTGGCACTTTAAATTTCTCAAGAAGATTGCTAAATCATGTACAGCATAATGAAGTCATGTAGATAAACATGTGACAGCAATTGTGTGTAATATGCTTTATTCATGTAGACAACCATAAACAATCATGGGAACCTCAATACGTATCTTTTACTGCCTTAAAACACCATTCACTTTGAAAGTTAAAAAGGTCCTTGTGTTTCCTTTGAAATAGCAAAAAGAAAACTCACAGTATTGAAATGATTCAGCTAAGGTATTTAATATCTTTGTATGAAAGTTCGTTGGAGGGGAATATTTAAACTTTCTTACTGGAACACTAGATATTCATGGAGATGTAACCTTGATTGCTAAAAGACTGAGGAAGAGCTTTAAAGGCTAATGTGTAAGTACTGTACATTAAGAGCTGGACAAATTAAGTATTCAGTTACCATAAACCTATTAGTAAATATGCCAGCTGTTATAATATGCTTCTTAGAAATCACATCTACTGTATGTGATGTGAAAATAATGCTGCATTTAAGCATTTATGCAGATGGTACTGTCTACATCTTCTGTTGATCAATTTTAATTGCAACTTGCCCATTTAACAGTGACTTGCTTCGTACATTTTTAGTTATTTTATTCCTTATCTTCTGTTTCTGCTGTCTATCTCCTTTATACTTGTTTTTCACTGCTGTTTTTTGTATGTGGACTGAAAGCATTTTAACTTAAAAGAGGTTTAATTCTCTGTCATCTTTGTTTTCATGTGTATTTATGACTTCTCAGATGTAAATGTGGATTAATGTTGCACACAAGATACAAGACTTTTGACTTACTGTATATGCAAAGTAGTATAATCCAATACTGGAAGAAAAATTACTACTGAACCCATCAAATATGTTGCTGCTATTTCAAGGTGTGAAGCTTACAAGGGCACCGGGTGTTGCTAGTGTTCATATGGTGATAAAATGTTGACTTGCTGCCCTTCAGCAAAAACTGCTCTTACCCAGTGAAACACAACTCCCTCTTGCAAGAATTCTGTGGATTTACTGTGTTTCTTGCTTTATGGAAATGCAGCTAAATTCACATGAAGATTTACATTGAAAGAGAACGAATTTGTGCATTGATGAATAATTCACCCTAAGGTACACTGGTCTCCATTTCATTTCAAATGGGAGAATTGGACTTTCTGAACAATATAACCACATTTGTATGATGTTAATTTATTTTGTGTGTGCTTTTTGATTACCCTGTCATAGTACTTCATTTTTGAATAGTGTTTAAAAAAATATTCTAAGGGACTGTTTAAAACTGTTATTTAAAAGATTAGTCCTAAATAAGGAAAAATTTGTATGGGGCATATTAGCCATATGTTTATATGTGTATAAAAGAGAAAATTAGATCATTTTCTTTTTAGAGATATATATACACACATAATCAGATATATTTTAGAATTATGGTTTGTGTTATGGATATTATCATTTATATCTGGAGTTTCATTATAGAAACTGCCACAGCTGTACAGAATGCATCTTTCATGTTACCAGAAGGCTATGTTTCTTCCCCAGGAGATCGCTGAAAAGGGAATGTAGGATGTGCTAAATTGCTGACTCTTGCCTTTCTGCAGGCTTGGTCTTGAAGAAGATTACATTATTAGCTATAGGTAAAGATACTTGGCTACTATTTATTGGTCAGAAGTGTTTTACTTGGAACATGCAGGGTAATTGGTGAAACGGAAAGCTTCTTGGTTTTGTTAGGTTATAGGGTGGATAGGTTTGTGCTCATTCTTATTTACTGCATTCCAAATTTCACTTTCACTGAAGTTTTTGTAATACTTTAGATCATTATCCTCTTGCTTGATTGGGCACAGATTGGAAGGCAAGAGACCATAACTCTGTTTACTCTTAACTTGCTAAAGTGCATCATGTCAATCTGTCTGTGACTCCAAATATAAAATTATAACTGGACCTGCACATGTTGCTTGGATAGCTTTTTTTGGAAGATGCATGCGGAAAAGTGTTGTACAAGTGTAGGCCACCTGCTGCTGTTAGAGAGGATATTGAGCAGTGAAAAACCCTAGTGGCTCTTTCCCACCCAAAAAGTAGTGGGCACTAAAGAGTCTGTTCCTGTCGGGTGGTTAACAAAAGTCTCCCTTTTGTTATGTGTGTGCCTTGCTGTTAAAACATCTCTTCTTTTTCTTTTCTTTTAAGTTTTATTGTGCCCAGGTCTCAAAGTCATCCCTTGCAGTTGTCATGACTTGCAGTTAATAGTTTGTCAAGAAGTGAAAAAGGCAAGGAGGAAAAAAGCAAGAAAATGAATAGTAAGAAAATGTTTAGAGCATCTCTGCGACATCTCTTTCTTTCACAGAGTACTTGATTAAACTTATGGTTTATTTGCATTCAAGGTTATTGCTATATTCCTACTGCTATTTATGTTTCTTCATATTGAATGTGTATTTAGTGAAACACTGTAAATTTATTCCTTACATAACTCCCTTCTCAACATACATGGTATAGGCTTGACTTACACTGTCTGTTTCAATGATGACGGTTATATTGTGACATCAAATGCTGCTCTTCTTGTGGTAAACTTAGTTGGTTTGGGTAATGCCATTCTTGAAGTCTTCCTTTGGACTTTAATAACTTGTTTGAAATTGCTGGCCACTGAGAGACTACTGAAAATTATAAAGTAGTAAAAATAGTAATCTCTGTATTATTGGTTTTGGAAAATCATAGAGCAGATATTAACTAGGCAAGTAACTTGTACATTGTGTCCATCTTTATTTCAGTCTTGCTCGGTTTTGCACAAGTACCTGTAGGGTCTGTAGGGGAGAATGAAGGAGGGTTTGTCCTCAGTCTGTAGTGTGTGATGACTTTGCACTGAATAATGTATGCCTTATATCTGATCTTGCAATGAGAGCATAATTATGAAAAGATCTTCTTAATGCTGGCTTTTGTTTCCACAAGAACTGGGAAAATAAAACCACACCGAGTTGGTTGATCAGGGGGAAGGGAGGGGGTGGGTAGAGTTAAACCTCCTAACACAAAATTTCTAATTGTCAAGCTATTGACAAATAGCAGGAAATTCTGTGAAGTCAAGATTCTGCATAACCTTCATAAACAGTTTAACCTCAGTTTTGCTTATGTGGTCATAACAAAAGTAGTCAGAAATTCTAGCATTGCAGTGGATGAAGAGGGAGTAATAAGTCTTTGAGGTTTTCATCACTGTGAAATACAATAACATTTATTCTTCAAAAATTCAGTAAATTTTAACTAAATGGCTTTATATTTGATACCGAAGTAGCTAAAATGCCTATTCAGAGCGTCTTCAGAAATATCACAGGGGAACACTTCTGAGGTGGAAGTGGGAGGGACACATCTTGCTATGTATTGCAAATAAGAAAAATGGTGCCATAAACCATGAATGCCTTTGTGTAACAGGATGTATGAAATATAAATCATTAAAATATAACAAAACCTTGAACAGTGGTGGTGTTTTGGAAAAAAAAGAAATTAAAAAAAAAAATGTAATCCAGGGTTTTGCTTTCATTAATCCTGTCTTTTAGGTGTTGGTACTAAATTACATGCAATCAAAATGTACCTAAGAATTCAGCAATAGCTCTTCATATACACTTATTTTTTTAACAGTTAGTTTTTTATTTTCCCTCCTTTTTTCTACTATGCCATACTTGGTTAAAATATATATATATATTTCAAAAGAACTGTGATTCTGAAAAACCAAATGAACTATGCATTTGCTTTATTACAAGAATAATATGATACTGTTTTACAGCAAACATTCTTCCCTGTAGATAATGTTCTTATGTGTCAGACTAAATGTGTAAGTGGTCCACTGATTGAAGATGCTGAAAATAGACACACATGGTTCATATTCAGTCAACTACGATTTAAACATAGTTATTTCACTGATAATGGCTTTATTGTTATATCCTGAAGTGAAGCATTTAAGTGCAAGTTTATTTTACTCCTTCACATAAAGCCTTTCCAAAGAGAACATGCACTAGGAAATGTTTGTATTTCGATTAGTAACCTGCAATTAGTCTACTTGGTTAAAAACGTTGATTAATTGAAACTGTATAGAAGGTAAGGTTGTGTCATAAAATACTGTGTTCAGAGGCAGTTGAAAGCCAAGTGAATGATTAATTCATTATATAAAACATAATGTTTTGATTAAATTGATTCTCTTGCATTTAAATTCTGACACTGATAGTGTTAAGCCGTCTTAGATTAACAATAGCACTATATTAACAGTTTAAATATAGCAATCAAATGCAATGTGGTTTAGTTGTGGTGTACTTTAACATATTTAAATTTCCAGTTGTCCAGTAGCTGTACAAACTTCAAACAAGAGCATCCACAATCACTGAAAATTAGTGTCTTTAAAAAAAAAAACAGCAAGTTTTTCCAAATTTTGAAAGGAAGAAGGAGCACATGATCTTGATCCATTCAAGCATTTTTCAGCTCAGAGTAACTGTGACAGTAGTGGTCTGATTGACCACTGATAGAAAGAGCAGTTGTTGAGGACCAAGAATATAATGGAAAAGCCAAGTAAGAGACTAGTAACTACTGTCTTTTTAAGACAAATTCATCTCAGGAGGTGGCATTGGGGGTGGGGAGTTGAATGTGCCTTTATTGACTCTCCTAATTTTGTTGCAGACTTCTTGGATAAGAGTCTTAGATTATGTGTTGGTTTGAGTTTAGCTGTGGGTTTTGAATCTTTAAAGAAATTCTTATTTAAAATATTAAAGCCTTGGTTTTTTGTAGACATTAATGAAACAATTCAGTTTGCTGTCAGTTGTTCAACTTCTGTTTTCTTGGCTTTCATGATTTTGTTTCATTAGTTGTCATTTTTTTATCTTATAAAAACACTTTTTGAGGTTTCCCAAAACTGTAAAGCTGGTTTTGTCAGACAGGCTAAGTGATCCTGCTGTTGCTTAAGATAGGATGCTACTTACACCTGCTGATGATGCAACATGGTCTTCAGCCTGAACTGAGCTCCTTTCTGAGAGTTTTAAACAGTGCTGCTAGCAGTGGTAAAAATCATAAAGGTATTTTAAAAAAGCGTATAGGGAGTGTTTTGTTCAGGGCAGATAGACCTGTGTTTTCTTTAAAAATTAAAAATTGTGAAAATGAAAATGTTTTTAACAGATAAAGTAGGGGTGGGAAATGCACGAATTTTTTCCCTTTGCAGAAAGCACTTTTCTATGTTTCAAATGCATAATTTCTCTTGGCGTAATTTCTTTACTAAGGAGCCCTGCTGTTGATGTGATTGAATTTTTGTCAAGCTGACCTAGAAAATAATTTTGTTTAGCTTTTCCTAATTTACTGCCTTGTGCTTTTAGGTAATATCAAACTAATCTGAAATCTTTTCCTTCTAAAAATTATTTTGGCTGGTTTTATTTGGTGTCTTTTTCTGAGACATAGATTTAACCTGAACGTGTCTGCCTAACTGCTGAGGTTTGCAACGCATGCAAAGAGGAAACAGATGCTTTGCTAGACCTATTAAATCCATTATCTAACATCAGTTACCAACTCAGTGTAGCATCATATTTCTATCAGCCTTTTGCAGTAACTGTTTTGTAAACAGGACATCTGTGGAGCCTGTTCTCCCAAGCATTAGAAAGTCTCCTCACGCTAAGCTACAGTTGATGCTTTAAAAAAAAAATAAATAAACATTAAAATCTGAACCTTCAAGTAAGGAAGGACTTTTTACCAAAATCTATACGAAACACACACCTCTTACAAGGAATTAAAGAGTTTCTCTGTAAAAAAGAAAGCTGCTCGGAAGCATCTTCTTTGCTGTGTTTGAATCTTATGTAGTCATAAACCAAACTAGCTCTCAAGTAGTAAGCAGTATGGCCATTAAACCACAGAAACATCCATCTTGACCTAACTACCTGATTAATTTCTCAACTTCCTTGTGAAGAGTTGTTTGCAATCCTGGGTCAGAAGTCCCTGCTGCAGACTGGAAGATGTAGAAGGGGCTTGCATCCTTCTTGACTAAAAGCCTGCTCAGAAATCAGCTGTATATATTACCTTAGTGGGGTTGTATTGTCTAACCTGAGCAGTCCAGTTTAAAGTAAGGTCAGGTGTATCCATATGAGTTTGCAAGTACATTGAAGCCATACATTCATTTCAGAAAAAAAGCTCAGAGCAGCAGTGTTAATTTCTGTGGGCTTCATTTGCTTCAATTAAGCAGCAGGTTAGCATGGTGGCAGTTGAGTTGTTCCTGAACAGTGCCCTTCTAATTCAGAGCTTTGCATACACAAATGAAAAGTTGCTAGAACTGTTGTTTAGCTAGTTTTTAGTAGAAGTCAAATTACTGTCTGTAGAAATTAGGTAGGGAATTAGTATATGCTCCCAAATGTAAATACAGTTTAAATCCCAGTTTTGCAAAATAAATTACAAGAATCATCGCTTCTATTCTGGTGACCTGTGCAGTGAGTAGTAAACATGATTTATTTAGGGTTTCACACTTATTGGGTAACCTTAATGAGAGGTACAAGATAAATAATGAGGATAGTCCTGTTATGGCTTTGAAAATCTGCCAAGCACTTGTCATAACAAATGTTGTATCGGTTAAAACTGACCTTTATTACGACTGATATGGAAGTGGGAAAGGCAAAGTTAGGATTTGGGGTTTTTTTTTGCAAGCATTGCAAAAAGCTGCTTCAGATAGAAAAAAAGTTGGAAGATAATATCCATTCAGTGACTCTGGCCATTCCTTTGCCTGTTTATTTTAATGGTTGTTTCTGTAGCCCTCTGTAGTTTCTTCTTTTGATATCTTAGGTGCCAGTGCATGAAAGGAATAAAAGAATGTAGTGATGTATTTGGAAGGTAAGGAAAGCGTTTATTTTGTATCCTAAGCTGTACTTTTCAATCATTTGAAATGTAAATTGATGTTGATACTACAAAGCTTAATTTATTGTTTAAAAATGTAGACACTTCCTGAAATGAATGTATCATTTTCCTTTTTTATTTTTATAGGAATAAAGTATTGGTTAAATGTTTTCAGTATAGTTTTCTTTGGGTTTGGAACAAAAATACGGCACCATTTTCTGCATATTGGTTATATGGCTAATGGTGAAATAAAGCATATTTAGCTATGTGGTTTTACTGTGGTTTTATTCAAGAAGAAAATGAGTTGCATAGAAAAGTTACTGACCTTTTTAATCCTTTAAAAAAAAATCACACATGGCTGCAGCTTGAATTTTATCTAAGCAAGCAAACGTATGGAAAGTGTCTGCTATAGATAGAGTGTGTAGTTCTTTCTTAAGTGGCTCGCTGGAGAAGTAAAGCAACCAAGTAATCCATAAATTCTTATGCATATTTCACTTGCAGCAGTTTTTATAAAAAAGGTTTGTTTTGATTAATTAGACCAATAAATCTTTGCGCTTACATCATATGAGGCCACATAACCAACTGTTTGAATGCAGATAGGGGTTTGTTTGGGTTTTTTGCTACTATGCATAAAATGTGCAGGCTACCTTTCCTTTTGGGATTTCCTGTGTCCTCAGGATATTCCCAAGATGCATCTGAATAGTTCTGTCTTCTACACCCTCTGCTACTCCAGGGTGGTTGTCTTATTTTCACAGCACATCAGAGCCCAGTGATGCTGGGTTTGAATTACTTCTGTTTACATGTGTATGTAAAATGCAAGTTTATAAGCTTCAGAATAGAAAACACTCTGAAGATTAAACTCAACACTGCCAGATGGATAGGGCGTTGACCTTAAAATATGTTTGGGATACAGTTAGAACTAGGATGGTTGTTAGTGAGCACTTTTTGCTGTTTACAAGACATGCCTCTGCCTACTGATTAGTCTTTTTAAGCTGGAGGCCAATGATCCTTCAAGATGTAGTTAAGAATTTAATAAAATCTTGGTGAAAGAAAGTACAAGGCCAGAACCAACCATCTCAGCAGCTCAGACGTGGGCTATGCATGCAGGTTGAAATCTCTTGTAGGTGCGTAGAAAGCTGACAATATATGTATGTTTTGCTGGAAATCCATATGACCATATGGTACCAGTTCCTTGCAAATTCTTAGGAGGATAGGGTGCAGAAGACCCTTTTGGTAGAGGTAAGATTCTAAGCATGTGGCTGTATCATCAAGACCTTAAGAACCTGAACATGCTCAGGTCCATGGGACCTGATGAAATCCATCTGCAGGTCCTGAAGGAGCTGGCAAATGAAGTTGCTAAGATACTGCCCATCATATTTGAAAAATCGTGGCAGTCAGGTGAAGTTCCCAACAACTGGAAAAAGGGAAATATAAACCCCCTTTTTCAAGAAAGGGAAATTGGATGAGCCAGGGAATTACAGCCCAGACAGTCTCACCTCTGTGCCTGGCAAAATCATGGAGCAGATTCTCCTGGAAGGCATGCTAAGGCACGTGAAAAACAGCAAGGTGGTTGGTGACAGCCAGTATGGCTTCACTGAGGGGAAATCCTGCCCAACCAATTTGGTGGCCTTCTATGATGGGGCTGTGGAACTGATGGACAGGGGTAGAGCAGTTGATGTCATCTCCCTGGACTTGTGCAAAGCGTTTGACACTGTCTCACATGACATCCTTGTCTCTAAGTGGGAGAGACATCAGTTTGATAGGTGGACCACTTGGTGGATGAAGAACTGTCTGGATGGCCACACACAGAGTTGTGGTCAATGGCTCAATGTCCAGCTGGAGACCAGTAATGAGTGGTGTCCCTCAGGGATCGGTGTTGGGACTGGTCTTGTTCAACATCTTTGTCATCGATGACATGGACAGTGGGATTGAGTGCGCCCTCAGCAAGTTTGCCGATGACACCAAGCTGTGTGGTTGAGTTGATACGCTGGAGGGAAGGAATGCCATCCAGAGGGACCTTGACACACTTGTGAGGTGGGCTGATGCCAACCTGATGAAGTTTAACCACGCCAAGTGCAAGGTCCTACAGCTGGGTGGGAGCAATCCCAGGCACAGCTCCAGGCTGGGCAGAGAAGAGATTGAGAGCAGCCCTGTGGAGAAGGATGTAGGGGTGTTGGTCGATGAGAAAATGAGCATGAGCTGTCAGTGTGCACTCGCAGCCCAGAAAGCCAACGGTATCCTGGGCTGTGTCAAAAGGAGTGTGACCAGGAGGTCGAAGGAGGTGATCCTGACCCTCTACTCTCCTCTCATGAGACCTCACTTGGAGTATTGTGTTCAGTTCTGGTGTCCTCAACATAAAAAGGACATGGAACTGTTGGAACAAGTCCAGAGGAGGGCCACGAGGATGATGAGGGGAGTGGAGCACCTCCTGTATGAAGATAGGCTGAGAAAGTTGGGGCAATTCAGCCTGGAGAAGAGAAGGCTGCGTGGAGACCTCATAGCAGCCTTCCAGTATCTGAAGGGGGGCTATAGGGATGCGGGGAGGGACTGTTCATTAGGGACTGTAGTGATAGGACAAGAGGTAATGGGTTCAAACTTAAACAGGGCAAGTTTAGATTGGATGTGAGCAGGAATTTCTTTACTGTAAGGGTGGTGAGGCAGTGGAATGGATTTCCCAGGGAAGTTGTGAATGCTCCATTGCTGGTGGTGTTCAAACCCAGGTTGGACAGAGTCTCGGGTGAAATAGTTTAGTGGGAGGTGTCCCTACCCATGGCAGGGGGGTTGGAACTAGATGATCTTAAGGTCCTTTCCAACCATAACTGTTCTATGATTCTATGACTTGCATAGCTGATTGCTGGTGTGGAGAAGAGCCTTAACATGCCTGGTGTTATGGTTGACTTCAGACTTAATGCACTTCCATTCCTACGCACAAGGCAATCCTTTAGAACCCTTACAGTACTGGCAACCCCACAGAGAAACAGGATGCTCTGCTAGGGAGCCAGGAGTATGAAAGAAGTGTCTTTGCATAATTCATGTCAGGCAAAGACTCCTAACAGGCAGCCACTGGTGAGAAAACCTGAATTTTGACAGCTGTGCTTGAATTCATAATAATTGGGAAGACATATATCAAACTGGCATTTCCCAATATATGTATTATTTCCATGTGTAACTTTTTTGTGCTATATCTCCATGATATAAAAATTCTCTAGCAGTGACTCAGTTTAGCTTATCTTCCTTACAGTACTTGAAGTATAATTTTACAATATTAAAATATTTTGAAGTATCTGATTTCATCTTGATTTGGGATTAAATTCCTTTTTGGTCAGTCCAAGAATAATGTAACTAAACTGATTTCCATGTGCTAAAAAATGAATATGAATTTTCTCCTGGTTTTTTGGTTTAAGAAATGCTATTACAAGAAAATCTTCTCCCTTTGTTTAAGTGATCCTTCGAAATCTCATTGCTGAGGACACTTGCATTTTGAATAGAGAACTCTTCTCTGTGAGAATTGCTCGCAGTAAATTTGCTGGGATATAGCCCCTCTGCTACTTCAGTAGCTCTGCCTGCTGCATGAAATGAGATGTCAGAGCACAGGTAAGAGTCTGGAGTCTCCAACACGCAGCTGGGAATATACCGCCTCTGTAGGAGCTCTTATACAGTGAATTATTTTCCTGCTTTTGAAGACTGAAGCAGGAACTGAGGAGAAGCAGAACTTTCTGCTCAAGGAAAGGTAGGACTGAATGGATCCTAGATGCAGAAGACCTAATGTGTTGAGCTGGAGAGTTACTATTTCAAGGAGCTTCTTCCTCTTTCCTTCTCTCCATTGCCCTTAGATTTTTTGCTAAGGAAAAAAGGCAGTTCAGCTACAGTCCCTGTGGCAGGGGGGTACAACAGCCAGTCCGAGCTCCTTCCATAGTGACAAGGTTTCTTCCCATTGTTCTTTCCCTGGTGGGGGTCATACTGTTCTTTTCCCGTTTGACCTGTTATTCAACCTGACAGGTACAGCAGTGACTACTCAGAACTGGCCTGGTTTAAAGATCAAGAGCTACGTAGCTAAAAAACCCAGTCTTGCAACCAATTTTACGAGAAGAGTCTTAAAGATTTACTTAAATGGCATTACTTTCAAATGCTGTCTCTTCTTTTATCAAGTGGATAGGAAGGGGGTGTATATATAGATATGTGTATGTGTGCATATATATAAAATAGAACATAAGTGAATAATAAAAGTAGCTCTAAAAAGGGCAGAGAAGATGTAAATTCAGTTTGACATCCCAACCATGCACAGAATTAAAAAGGGAGGAGTCTAAAATGAAGGTGGCAATGCAGGTAATATGAATAAGGTTTAAGTAAGGAGCACTTTCTTCTACTGTGCCACAGTAATCTTTGTCCTAATGCAAAAACTTGATTCAAACTATTGAAAAAGAAATCTGAATATTCCCTGGTTTTATTACTTATATGCATACTGTTTGCTTTTGTAGATTCCTGTAATACATGCATAGATTTTCTTGTTTAAGTAACGCTGAATGTTGTTTCTTTATTGCCATCTGTGTAAACTGTTTATTTTTTTGTCATTGCAAGCTTATGTAGATTGAGGACTTTTTTTAAAGGGTAATGATTTAGAAAAGTGATCTCCTGGTATTTGAGGGAGTGTAGATGGTGGAGAATAAGAAAAATAATATACTTTATGGAACTGTGATTGCATTCAGCATGGATTTAAACAGATTAACTAACATATCATGTCTTGTTTCCCAAATCAAACCCGTTATTGTATCAGATGATGAACTTGAATGATTAGGGTGCTTGATGCTGTGCAAAACGCCATCAAATGCAATCCCATTTCCAAAGTACTTTCAAGCTATTTTGGAGGAGACACAAAACAGGCTCAATAACATAAATGATGCCTCAAATAATTTCAGCAGACATTTTAGGAGCAGAAGTTGAGCCATGTGAACTTGGAATGTTTCTGAAGCATCCAAATGCAAAGGGAACGGTAATGTATGGAGTCTGGGGTTTCCAAGTGTAGCAAGAAAGAAAGTTATGGAAACTGGAAATACAGCACTGGCAACGTGCCCTGAGAGGAAGCCCACATAGTGCAGAACCCTTTCTGGAGAGAGAACTGAAACCCTGGGTAAAAAGCTTGTTCTCAGCGTGATCCTATTGCCTCATAGAAATCAGACCTTGATGAAATTGTTTAAAAAAGTTTATACAAAAAAAAAAGGTTTTATTTTACATTTCTAGCGCGAGAGTCTTGCCAGCTTTCTTGCATTCCCTGTTGGGAGCAGTGGGGGGAAGCAGCAATAACTGAAGTTTTTCAGAAGAGATTACTTTTTGTGTATCCCCCTCAGGGACAAGGTACTGTATCTTGTATCTCGTTGCCAAGCAGGGTTTGTTTTACAGTACAGTGAGGTACAGTTATTTATATCTGTTCTCTGAATGGGTAAGGCTAGGTGTAGAGACTCTGTGGTGCTCACAGCCACAGAACAAAACTGTCAGATCAGGGAACTGACCACGTGGGCTAAGTTGTGATCCTCTGCCCATACCAGGCCTGATGCCAGCTCCCAGAATTATTTACCTGTGTTTCATGGGATGCCCTACTTGGGTAAAAGTATTCTGTAGACTTCTGCACTGGAGAACTTTCACACTAAAAACTATTGCACTACTGGTTGTAGCAGATAAGGAAGCAATAGATTTGGGTAGCGGCATCAGGGTGTCATGGGTTCAGCAGTAGCAGTCATTTTTTCTAAGCAGGTTATATGACAGTGAAACATTTGGTTCCCCCAGGATGAATTCCCCCATCACTACCTTCTTGAGTGTGGCCAACTTGGTGTCCTCCTGAAAAGAACATTTCATCTCAGCTGCACCCTGCTCCCCCTCCAGCAGTAATTGTCCCTTCCTTATCCTAGTTTGCTGTCCTTCATCACTCTCAACACATGTGCCTCCCCTGCGCACACAGCATGCAGTGTTAAATTCTGGTCATGCGAGTGGGTTGAAGTGGGTGAGTTGCTGTTGTGGTGGAACAGATGGCGTCTGCAATGCAGCCACCAGTTATGTGCATGTGCTGTAGGTGGTTGCTAAAGGAAAGCGGATAATTTAGAGGTTTTGTTGAAAAGGTTTGATAGTTTTATTTGCTGGGGGTGGAACAATTCGAAAGCTGAGGTCAGCTTGTTTTTAGTCAGTGGCTGGTGACTGTCAATTATTTGGTTTGTTTAGGTGAGGGGAACTTGGTGCATTGATCCAAAGCAGCATGATAGGAATGGTTAAGAGAGGAACCTAATGATTTCCTGTCTCTTGATAACTTTCAAGTAGCTGGATTTCTGGACTACAGTCCACAACTTCCAGGTGTCTCCATCTACTTCTGTTATGTCCCCATCACTTATTGCAAGCAATAAAGTGGCGACCTCACTCAGGTCGCCTGCCACTGACACTTTGCCTGCCCAGCCTGGTACCACAGCCTGCAAGCAGGCCCCTTTTCCCCTTTCCCTCAGAAGGAAAAGCCTGAAGCCCCCATCAGGTTTCCCTCTCATGGATCCCCAAAATCTCTCGGCATGCTGCATCTCACCTGAGCTTCCTCAGGCCCACGTGTCCCCCCTCACATATCTGCAGCACTCAGAGGTTCTTTACAAGCCCCTGGCACAGCAACCGCTGGTCCCTGCCCCAGGGTCTGCTGTGCAGTGCCCCACTCCTTGAAGATCCCCTTCTCCATGAAGAGACAGTTTCAAGAAGGTGCAAAGGAGCCATTGAGAGCAAGGGCTGGCCCAAGGGTGTTCGTGGCCTGTAATGGGCCACTTCTGCCCCTTGGGTGTGTGGCCCTGTGTTGGGCTTTGTGGTGTTTTGGATGTGTCCCATGACATCCCAGGCAACTCATCTGTGCTAGTGGTTCTCCTTTAGGAAGGGCGTCAGAGGCTGGTTGGTTAGGTAGATTTTTTTTAAGAAGATTTTTCTGTAGTCATAATGAATATCTCCATAAAAGTACTTTTTGCTGCAGTGTTTCATTTGCAGTGGATATGTTTTTATAGCTAAAGAGATTTTAATCTACATGAGGGAAGATCTGGCAAACCTTGGAGGAGGAGGTAGACTATTCATGTCCAACAGCTCACGAACAGGGTTGTTTTTTTTCCTTATGAAACAAATTGCAGATGTCCCTTGAAGGCCCATGGTACCAACGGTAGGCGCTGAATTGCCTTGTTCGGTTGTGCAGCAAATAGTCTTAGGATTTGCAACCGAAGCTTTCCTGCCTTCTCAGTAACATTGTACTGTGAGCTTCTGTCTAATAAAATTAGAAGATAATTTACATATGTTGTATACTTCACAGCTTCATTTTTCATGCTGAGTGGTGTATGGTATTTATGAACTGGTTTAATAGATTAGATCTCTGCCTGCACCTCCCCACACTCCACTGTGTGGATGGAGGCTGACAACTCTGCCTTTATAAAAGCATTCCTTGCTCAACCCCATGACTAATGCAGATAATTATTTTTAAACCAGCTCTGGATGCCACTGCAGTGTGCTTTCATGTGCATGCAGAAATATACTTACATTCATCTGGTGTTTGTGAAACCCAGGGTGCCACGTAAATATTACTCTAACTGTGCGGGTGCAATACTTTGTAGGGCTAGTGTTACAGTGGGGAGCCAGTTCATGTGATCTGGATACCTAGAGTTACAAAACAGTAAGTATAAAATAAAGATAAACATTAAAGAGATCTCATTTCATAGCATGTTATCGAACTCCTGTATTCCTGAAGATCCTCACAGTTGGTCCATTTGGCACAGTGACAGACTATTTCTCCTTTTCAAACCTAGCTGAATGTGGAATACAAAACCTACCTCAAAACCAAACAGGGAGCAGGGGGGATGACAAAAACACCCTCAACCACAAGCCTCTCTTAGATTTTTACATCCTGGTATGTCAATGGGTTAAAAACTAGATTGATTCAATGTGAACTTTTTTAATGAGTTGGTGATGGTGGTTGCTCATATCTCGGTTGCTTTACTGCGTGATCACGTACAATTACATAATTTGTTCCGATGGTTTTCTAGGAATTGAAATTGGTGCCACTTGCTCCATTGAAGTATCCAAGGATAGTCTTCTTTTCAAGGTGAAAATCTTGCTTGTCTCTTTTCCCATTATCCAGCATAATTCTTTCTCCAAGCACTCAACAAAAACTTCTAGATGTTCTGATGTGTTCCCCTGCAGGCTGATGAGCACCCAAGGTGCATTCACTCAGATCTAGCTAGTTAAATAATATTAGGTGTTTTCTGCCTTACCAAGACTACTCTTTGGCTTGCTCTGTTTCTGGCAACATTGTCACTCTTCCACCCCTTCCCTGGGTGTTTCTCTTCTGCACATCCTCATCCTAGCTGGAGCTTTTTTAGTGAACACTGAAGCAAAGCAGCATTAATTGCTCTGATCCTCAGTGCCAGCTGCTCTCTTCCCACTGAGAAATGATCATTATTGTCTTGCTAATTTATTAATTTACATACTTCACTGTTAATGTTACTGGGTCTGTTCTGTGTCTTTGGCCTTGGATTTTACCCTTATATATTCATGCTTTTCTGTCATGCTTCTCCTGAATAACTTATCCTGTTTCCTAGTTTTCTTATTCTTCTCAAGTTTCAGGCTGTTGCATAGCTCCTGACACAGCCAAGTTGCTCTGTCAAGAGCTATGCTGCTGCTATGCTTCCTCCACACTGGCATAGCTTGTGTATGTGCTTTCAATACTGTTTGTTTAGAGGGCTACCCATACTCCAAAACTCCTTCTTCCCTTTCCAGAAAATTATTGCCATTGTATCCCAGGAATCACAGAATGGGTTGGGTTGGAAGGGACCTTAAAATCATCTAGTTGCAGCCCCCACTGCCACTGGCCAGGGACACCTTCCACTAAACCAGGTTGCTCAAAGCCCCATCCAACCTGGCCTTGAACACCACCAGGGATGGGGCATCATCTCTTGAGCTTCTTGCCTGTTTTATAGCTTTCTGCCGGGAAAGGAAAAGGCCACCAAAGTCTGCAGTTAATAGCTAAAAAAACCCCCCAAAAAAAAACAACCAAACAAACAAAAACAAAGAAAAAAAGGCAACTGAAATTGCCTACCCAATGTTCCTTGTTAAATGGCCTGTAGCAAACCTCTCATGTCCCATGCTGCCTCTTTCATTTTCGTTATGAAGCAGAAAGTTTCTAAGTTTATCCTTGTGCCCCATCAGAATAAAGAGAGGATATAAAAATTAAAAAAAAAAAATTGTTGATACACCGAACTAATTACTTTTTTTCTTCTTGGCCCTTCCTAAACGCCTGTATTACGTTATTTCATAATAGTCCAGTCACATGCGTCACCTAGCAAGTTTTCCTATTCTAATTACTTTCTAATCAATGATTTGAGTTCCTTTTTGACTGTTCTATTTATTTAAGGAAGGTTTTCCACAGAGAGTTTTTATTTCTAAAATACATTTTTAAAAGAAATAATATTTTTAAAAACTTTGTCATTTCATGAAGATTCATTTTTATGGTCAAATTTGTTTTAGGAAAGTTGCTTGCTTTCTTTCCACTTTCAGTGCACATGCAGTCAGCAGCATGGCAAGACTCTGATACAAAGAGGTGGGAGAAGCATCTGTGGAGAGTCTGGGGGTAGAGGAGGGACAGGATATCTGCCTGAATAGCCCCAAATTCTGCCCATACTTAACAAAAAAACAGAACAAAACAGAACAAAAGATAACTTGGACTCGGTTCATTCATCCAGCCCTTTGAAGAAACACAGAGTAGGTGGCTTGACACATCCTCACCACTTGAGACTTCCAGCCATTCTGAGCCCTAACACTGCTCTAGCATCAGCTTAGTGGGTGACTCCCAAGGAGACTTTCATGCCTGGGGGAGCATATCTGCTGCTGTAGGCTGAACATGGAGATCAAAACCCAACAGCTGACTGATGTGAGCATTAGCAATGCAGCTGGTGAAGAAGCACGAGAAAGCCGCTGTGTCTGGTCTTGAGCATAACAGAGCATTTAGCTGGTAGCTGTACCTGTTCCGAAGGCTGCCTAGCAGAGATAGGAAATGCAGCAAGTGTTTCTCCGGCATTTTTCTTATTTCAACTCTTCTGTTTTACAGCAGCTAAGCATAAAAATCAAAAGGCTTCTGAAGAAGGTTATTGTGAATTCATGGGACTGTTTTCTTTTCCTCTGCAGCCCACAGCACTGATTAGCTAAAGTAAAATACAGTTATTGTGACGTTTATCCCCTTCCTTGAAAATGAATCAAAGTAATTAGCAGGTTGGAGAAGCTGTTTACCTCAGCTGTATGTTACCTCACCAGGGGCTCCTGTAAGATCTCTTGGCACTTTGGATGTGCTTGGGTTTTTTATGTGACTTCTTCTTTCCCAACATCAGTTTGCTGCTTGTAATGAATCCAGGAACAATAAAGATTAATTTCTGCAGACACCAACTCTCTTTTTCAAGGAAGGAATATAGTAGTGCATTGCAGTGACTCTTTAATGCACTGATAGATCTTTTCCTGCTTCCGGTGATGAGGCAATGAGCAGAGCAGCAGATCTGTGCACTAAAAATGACTTGCTGTCCAACCTTGAGATCCACCTGGCCTATCTGCCATTGATTCTTTCTGATAAAATAGAAAGATTACTTTGCTTGCTGTTTTCAAAGTACAAGGTGGTATTATGAAAGCTGACCTAACTGATTTCCATTGATGTTTCTGTTGGACAAATCAGGCTTTCACAGTTCTCATGGAAAGTGCTTGCTACCCACAAGAGTAAAGAAGTTCTCATTATGGAAAAGAATACACCCAATAAAAATACTGATTTTTAGTCAGTCCATATGTCATAGTGCTTCTTGAACTGTGTTTTAGGCTTTACCAGACAGCCTCTCTTGCTTAACTTCACCCACAGGGAACAGCAGTCTTCCTCCTACTGTACACCCAATGAAGCATGCCTTGCATGAGCCTGACTTGGGTTCTAAGTGCACAGCAGAGGCTGGGCTCAAAAATGCCAAACTACAGTTCTTATCAGGCCCTCAGTGGCACTTAGAGCTAAAACTACTCCAGTATGATTTTTTTTTTCCATCCCTGCTTTTATCTCATTTTCCATGAAAACTATTAACAATGCGACTTTTTTCATCAAGTGTTTTCCCTTGGGCCAGAAATTCATTTTCTGCCCTCTTGAAATTCTTATTTGTTAGACCCCAGGGTAGGAATGCAATATTGAGCCTGGGGTACTGAAGTAGCACATGTACAATATTCTGACAAGCAATACCAAAGTGAAGCCATAGTATTTGCATCCCGCAGCAGCTGATGCTAATGTGCAAAATTAGAATAAATCCAAGTGATACCGTAGATTTATGATCAATACCTAATCAAGTTATTTCCTTAATAATCAGAAAGAGTATCAAGTAGATCTGTCTGGAAACATGCTGACCTGCAATAAGTGACCTTTTTATCCCCTGGAATAAATGAATTAGACCTGAAAGCACTAAAGGGCTTAGAAACTAAACAAAAATCTTTCCTTCAAGCTGTATATATGCTTCTGCATGCCTTAGAGGCAATCTGCCTTTTTTTTCTAAATAGTAGTGAGTGCATTGGAAGCAAAACCCTTTCGAACACTTCTGTAAACAGCAATTTGAAAGAGAAATACAGTGAATAGCTCCTATCTGGAGCAGCAATTTCAGCTGGGCATGGCCATTATCTGAATTGACTGCACGGGCAGGGGTCCATGTTCCTGCTTTGTACAAGTGCTGAGAGGTTCCCTGGAGCCTGTGTGAGGGAAGGGATGATCTCTGCATCCCTTCTCTTTCCTTTCCCCTCCTGGTTGGTTCCCCGACATGGCTTCTGAGGAGTGGTTTCTAGATGTTCCTGATGTCTTCAGACAGCAGGAGTGTGTGTGCATCCTGAGATCGCAAATGGAGTGGGTCACAAAATCCCTTAAGGCTCCTTATTTTTTAGCCCTTGTGCAGTTCGGACCTGAAGCTAGAATAACACTAAAGGAAATATCTGTAACTTGTAAAAGCAGGAAGACAAGTGGCTTCCACAGCAGCGTAGCACCCATACAAATGCATGTTCACGCTGCCCAGGTTGCAGGATAGACTTAAGACAAGCACTTTTGCATCTGGTGGAGCAGGATGCCCATTTCCCAACTTCAGATGGTGCCCAGGTTGATTAAGCAGTTCTTACAAAGGGGCTTGCTGGGGTTTAGTCCAGCCAACCCACTGGCTAGAAAGGAACGAAGAGACCAGACAATCTGGGGTGCAACAAGCAGTGCTGAGCCTTGCAGCAAGGACAGGGTCATCACCACCGTGAACAGCAGAAACAGCTACTGAGAGGGTGCCTAAGAAATGCTGTCAGCAGGTAAAGCCACTCATGCTTTGAGGCTGCTGTGTCTGCGTTGTTCTCCTGTGAAGCTTGATCAGCAGCAATCAGTGCTGGCAATTGAAGGGGAAAGCAAGGGGCAGGCACTAGGGCAAATTCACCTCTTAACGATGGAAACAGCCTTCCTTTAGAGGGTCAGAGATTAAAATGGCTGTAAGTGTGAAGCACACAGGTTTGCTGCTCAAGAGGATTGCTTCTTACAGTGAAGGCTGTTCGAAAGGAGAGAAGAGCTGCCACTCTGGCCGATATTCGGGGTGTTGCTATGGGCAGCATGAAGCTTGAGAGGAGGGGCCTATGGAAGCACAGTATGAGGGCAAGAAGATGGCTGCAAGGCAAACCTCTATTAATCATTCTGGGAGTAGTTCCTGCAGCAGCACATAGGAACCTAACTTCCAATTAGGGCTTCCCTGAAACCTAAGTTTGCCTATTGGTTTGCTGCATAGGAGCATGGCACCTATGCTGGTGGAGCAGAAGCTTAAAGGATCTTTGTGTATGTGTATATGTAGCCTTTCTCTGCTGCTGGGCTGGTGCAGGGGAATTTAGTTAATAACAGAAGTGATGCAAAATTTTTTCAGCCCTCTGTAAGGTGCTGCCAGCCAGCTTCACTGCACTGGGCTGGGATGTAGCTGGGTAAACATTTTCCATTCCCATGCATTATTCACAGTGAGATCTGAATATTTTATCTAAGGCAGGTTCTTGATATTCACTTACATTCACTTTCCTTTCCTCCCCTTTTCCTCCCCCACAGCTCAAGGAACAACAAAGGTGAACACATGAAGTCAGTATCCAACTCAGCTCCTGCAAGCAAGGAGGGTGAGAGATGCTGATGGCAGCTGGCTGTAAATGGAAAAAAACTGTTGTATGGAGAAGGCAGAGCTGAGAGAGATGTAAAAAGCCCTTGTGCTTTCCTCAGTGCTTAGAAATATGTGGATAATTTATTCCTGGGATGAGAGGTGCCACTGCTGGAGAAAGGGATGCAGGCAGAGAAAACATCTCTGGGAGGTTTTCTTACATTAAGTGTTCTTTAATGTCTGTTTCTGCTGCATGTATCATTTTGGTACTTAACAGGGGATATAAGCTCAGCTTTAAGAAGAGTGGCTGAAAGGTGAAACATTTCCCTATAGTTCAGCTTACAGCCAGTCATACCTGCTGGCTTTAGTGATCGTTGTTGCTCCTATAGTGCCTGGGAGGAAATTTTGTCACCAGGATAGGAGCTGGATGCACCACTTGATCCCCTGTGATCATGAGAATTGCTAAGTGGTAATCCCACTTGTGCCAAATTGCCTTGCCACTTGTAATTGCAGAGCCTTCCTTGGGCAATGGGTAAGCAAAGGATGTTCTCAGACAGTGGGTTTCAGAGCTCTGCTGTAGTCTCTGCCACTTGTGCTTAACTTATTAAATGGAAGGGTAGAACAAGAAAATAAGCCCTGGAAAGCCTTGGAAATGGCCAGGAATAATCAGAAAAGTGGTCATGGGCTCATCTCAAAGCTCTTCTTGGCAGGAAACTGTGTCCTTAGGAATGGAAGGGACCCTAAAGGCTGCCTAATCCTAACATGGGGCATCTCACATGGTTGTTTGTAGCCCTTGCCCATTTGTGGGTCTGAATCTGCTCTCCAGAGTCTCCTGTATTCATCAGTTTGGAAGTAGCATCCTCCCCGAACCTTTATGACAGCCACTCAGCAGGTGCCCAGGGCAATCCCAGTAGTGGAAGTCTAATGGCTTGAAATAAACTGAGGATCTTGTTGTGGGTTTGGGGCATACCCTGTATGTTTTGTTTAGTCAAGATGTTCTGCTTTGAGAAGCTGGACTTCTTTCTCTCACAGGGACTGACGCTATTATGTTATCCAAAGCACCATTTCTGCCAGTACCCAGGACGGATTTTCCTCCATTAACATTAGCAGATGTCACTGGTGGGTTTACTGGCTCAGATGCAAAAGGAGGAAACCCACCCCTTGCTTGGTCATCCCATGTAAAGCAACTGGTGCCATGACAAATCTATGCCATTCAGGGCTTGTTATCCTTTCAGAGACACTGAGCACTTCAGGCTGCATAATTTTTCTGTCTGTATTGTGCCAGCTGGACAAATATACTCTGTATTCCCTCCTTTCCCTTTTGACACATTGCTGGGGACCAAGATTTGCTCTGTTTATGTTTTCTGGGAATAAGGTGGAGAGGTGTGGGGTGGCCTTTTTTGGATCATACTTTTTTCTCATCTTGTTGACTTGCACTGGGGCAGCTGCTCTTCTGTAGCATGCGCAGTCTTTAAGTACAGCAGTTATCAAGTGTTTAGGCTGTGAGAAGGTCAGCTCACTGCTGAAGAACCTAACTGGTCCTTGGTTTTTCCTTAACTGGTGCAGCTCCAACTGCTCTTTGGTAGCAGAGTTGGCCACTTATAGGAAATAATTCATCAGTAACTTTTGAGTGCTTGAATCACCCTCTTCCACTCAGCACCTCCTCTGGTCCCAGGCACTCCTGATTTGTCCTTTTCTGATTTTCAGGTCTTCCTTCTCCCAGCAGACCCAACAGCAGTTCAGCACAATGCGCTGTTGCTCTGCTCTCTCCTGTAAATTCACAGTACTGAATAGTCAAGCAGCTGCACGCAGAACAAAAATGAGCCTCAGTCCAGCTCCTCAGTGCTGAGGGCTGTGGTTATGTGAGTTCCTCTAGTTACAAACTCTTTACTCCAAAACTGCCTTCATGCTGCAGCTGTACGAGTGACTACCCACTTCACTATATAAACACTCGATTTTTTTGAATTGGAAAGGATTGAGATGAAAAGCTGAGTGTTGCAATGACCTTTCTTCTACAGAAGCGCAAATAACTCTTAAGGGAAGAGGAAAGGTAATGAATGACAGAATTGCAAAACTGGTATGTTGTCCTTCTGCAGGCCCAGGTAAATTAGGAGGTCCGTGTAAATGTTCCAGCCTTTCCAACTGAAAAGAAACTTCTCCTTTTCCTCCTGGCAATGGGCCAAATCGTAGCAATCTTCTGTATCAGCTTTCTACTAAAGCAAGCTGGAGTATCAGCTGCTCAAAGCCCATCTTCTTTTCTTTCTATGAATTTACTAGCTTTAGTGCAAAGGTCATCTCAAGCAGCGTACAAAGAAACCCCTTCTCAAAGAAAGCTCATCCTTATGAGCCCAGAGTGCTGGTTTTGGAGGTTTTGTCTCTAAACACAGCGAATAAACCTCAGAGCAACCTCCCAGCTGCAAGCCACACTCTTTCTCAAAATAAGACTCCTTTATTAAACAAGCAAACAAAACCCCAAACCCAATCCCTAACACTACAATAGTTTTTTGAAGATTAAAAACTTGCTCAGAAGAAATAGACAATCTACACAGGGTCACCCAGTGATGCCAGAAGAGCAATGGAAGAAGACATGCTGGCACCTATGTTCCCAGGCACTCTTTGGTCCCCGTCTGAAACTGGGCTTGTTGGTCTATTTACAGCACAGATCTCAGCTGGAGCACCTGGTCTGGATGGATCAATGCTGTTTCTAGAGAGAGGAAAGCAATCAAGAGTATTGTGAAAGAGCCTGCACCAGATCCCACCTCTTCTAAACCCCGAGATAATATTTTTTCTGCAAGGGAGACTTACCATGTTGTTCCAATGGAAAGTTATGATTAAACCCAGTTGGTTTTAAGCTTATTTCAATTGCTTTTTTTAAAAGGCCATCTGGCAAACCATATAACTTCTTTATTGCTCTTTGCTGTCTGATTTCTACATGCTTTTAAGATCCATGTAGCTCTCATGCCACAGGCTGCGCCTTTGCATAAAAAGCCTGGCATTTAGGTAATCTTGAAGGAGATCCCTTTATTTCTCCTGTTTCCCTGCAGCCAGATGTATCTCATCTCTAGACTCATAAAACAGTAAGCATGACAGTGCTCATGCCCAAGGAAGCAAGCAAAAGCCGTGGGACAAGAGAGTTGAAATATTGAGCAGATTCACTGGTCTCTTGAAGAACCATCCCAAAGGCCGTGTAGCTGCACACTGTGCTCACTGTTTGCAGGAATACCAGGCAGGTAAAATCATCATGCCTACTCACTCTACAAGCATTCTGGGGGGTACAGTTATGAGCCTATTCAATGCCTTATGTGGGGATAGGCTGTGAGGTTTTAACCTTTTCAGAAGTTGGCAAATTGGCCTAACAGAGCTTTAATATTTATTTGCTGTTAGGAAAGAGCTAGGGACAGGTCAGCTGAGGGCATCTGTGTTGGCAGCCCACTGTTTCCTGAGACCATGGGAAGGTGTGCATGTTTTCCAAGGAACAAAGGTGGTTTCAGTGCTCATCTGATGAAGCACACACTTCATGTACAAGCTGCCTTCGCCTAGCATGAGCAAGGGGCTTGCAGCATTTATGTGGAGACCTGGTGGGACCTCTAAGGGCCTTGAGGGCTTTCTCAAGCAATGTGGGGAAGCCCTGGCCTGCTAAAGCTTGTCTTTTTGTTTCTTACAGTATATTATATCATTAATATAGGAAGCTGATGAAAATTCATTCAACTTCCCTTGTGCTAGCTGTTACATTCATTTTTTCTATGACTGTCAGCTCAGGAAATAGCATAGGCTTGTGTGTTTTGTGTTTGCATATAAATTGTATAGATTTGTAAAATTCAAAGATACACGTGCCCTGTCATAAAAGTATTTGAACATGCTTTTAATGACAGGGAAATTGAAATTAGACTGTTTTCAGAGCCTCTTGCTTCACAAAAAGGCAGGATCAAAAAATGATCAGTTTTGCTCCATGCTCTCTTTGCCTGGTTGTGCTAATATTTGCAGAGGAGTTTGAGCAGTCATTTGTCATCACTTAGAATAAAATTTCCATTAGTAAGTCTTTAAAAGAATTGAGCTTGTTTTATTTTGTTTTGTTTTAGTTTCAGTCTGAGTTTTGGTCCTATAAAGACCTGGCAACATCCCTTCAGTTTCCTAATGCTGAGGGAGGTCATTATCCGTTTTGTGTGCCAATGAAACAGCAGGGATGATGCTGACTGATTTGTTCCACACCAGTTCAGTGGCAGTTGTCAGGTAAATTAGCTGGACACTGGCTCTGTGGCCCACTCTATAAGCTCAAGCAAGACTCTGAATCATGAACCATATGCACGAGTCTCCTCAAGTCCTCCTAAAGAATAACTTTTCCTGAGGCTCTCCTGGAAAATTATTCATCTGGCCAGCTGCTGTCTGACATGTGCGGTACTAAATAGTATATATGATATTGTTTTCTGTCTCTTGTTTGTGCGATTTGCTGCATCTGGACTCTGGGATCTCAGAAATACCCGAACATGTTCAAGGTGAGGTGCAAGGGGACCTTCTGACCTCGGATGCAGCTCAGTTGAAAACCATCATCAGTCACAACTTCTCCCATTGAAGGTTTTTAATGGGGCACACAACATACATTATTCAGAATATTCCAAATGCCAGTATAATCATCCAGATGTGTGAACCCAGATCAACTTCACATGTTTTATATTAGAACAGCTTAAGCTGATTGCTTTTTCCACAGTTCATTCAGCTCTACTTGTTTTAATTAGGCAGACTTGCAAACGCTGGATTTAATATTTAGCTGACTAAGTTCCACACAGCCTGATGGGTGGTACTGTAAATGCAGTACATGGGTCATAAACATCCCTGCTGAAGGAAGGACGGAAATGAAATATGCCACAACTATGAGAGGTAGGGAATCACCACATTTCTGGGGTACCGTGCCTCTCCCAAGACCATACAGAGTTTAAATAGTGGTTAAGGTCTATAAATTCCAAAGCAGAGGAGACCTTTGTGTTACAAATTGACCATGAAATATTTCCTTTTCAGGGGTTTAATTCACACACATCACTGCTACTTTTTCAGTGGTGGTAGGAGATTCTGCTCCTGGACTGTTGTTGTTTATGTAGCAAGACAAAGCCAAGGGATGTGCCATTCGTGCCCAGGGATGCGCCACAGCAATGCAGCTGCCACGGTCAAGCTCTGGCTGCACTGGAAGTACAGAGACTGCACTGCATCGTGTGCTGCAGGCAGAGGAAAGTGGAGCATGAATCCCTGTGAGACATCTTTGCATTGTATCATAAACAAGCACTCAAACACAATACCTTCCTTTCCCTTCCAGCAGGCAGCTGCTCTGTTTCGCCCACACCAGCACATCAGTGTGCTGATGAACACAGCCTTGCAATAAGTTGTCATGCTGTGAATACCAGTGCATGGGAAGAGGGACATGCCCTGCTCTGCCGCAGGAGCGCTTGCTAGCCTCTGGTAAAGGAACAAAGTCAGCAGGCAGCCTGATGGGCGGATGCCTGGCTGAGTATGCCAGGCAGAGATGCCCCAACAGCAGGGAGAGAGCTGTTGGCTGAGGTGGTATTTCCCCAGAGTTTCTGTCCATCCATTCTTCTTGTGTCTGTTCTGTCACTGGCAGCTAGGAGGCCAAGTCTTGGACATAGGTACACACAAAGGCTTTTGTGCAATCACACCTACTGCTAAAGCAAATTCTGGGGCTCTTGTCTGCCACAGTCTGTTAGAGAGACAGAGATGCTATCAGAGGTCACTTTGTTACTGGAGGGTGGGTTGTGCTTTTCTGTTGGATTCTGAAAGAAGCTTGAAGCTATTTGACACCCAAAAAGATACCAGAGTGCCACACTGACATGTCCTTCTGTTTCTCAGAGCTGTGATACCTTGAAAATGGGCTCACAAATCATAGTAATTCTGCTTCTTGTACTCAAATTGGTAGCCTTTCTTGCAGAGATGTATATGCTATTTAATAAAAGTGGCCTTTATTATGCCAAGATGTTTTTCTGTGGCAATGATGAGAAGGGAATTGTATGCTCTTCCCCGCATTTATAACCCAGTAGAGTTCTAACATACGAAGGAATGTGCTATAGGCCACCCACTGTGCTATATGACCCTCGCCTTGCAGGCAGGCTACACCAGAGAACAACCAACATAATTTGCTTCACAGTCCATCTGACCTGCTGCCCTGGGTACCACATCAGCTGGCACCGTCACCCAGCTAATTGCAGAGTTGTAACATCTCCTACATTTCCTATTACACAGGGGAGATGCATTGCAGAGAGGGCACTGGGTGAGCAGCCTATAGACAGAGAACAGGGGAGAAGCAGGTGGTCAGCAGCACACATACTACTATCAGGAATTTCTGGCTCAGTCACGTGACTTGACACGGGCAAATGATAACCTAAAATATATGGCTGTATTTATAGAATCAGAACTATGGAACGGTTTGGGTTGGAAGGGACCTTAAGATCATCCAGTTCCAACTGCCTTGCCATGGGCAGGAGCGCCTCCCAGTAGACTAGATTGCTAAAAGCCCCATCCAGCTTGGCCTTGAACACTGCCATGGATGAAGCAGCCACAGCTTCTTTGGGCAATCTGTGCCAGTGACAAAGTTCCAGTTTAGAAGCAAACAGATATAAAGAAAATAAAATCCTCGGAAGCAAATTGTCCAAGCCATTCTGAATTTGTGTATGCATGTGTGTGAGGGTTGCTGGTTTCCCCTAGAGAGCCTCTTCTCTGCAGATTGATGTATCTGAAAAAGTAAAAGAACTCCAACCCTAAACATAGCTTTAATATTCAGTAGCTAAATATCTGTCCCAGTCAAATCTGTGAGATGTTTTAAGCTTACTAAGGCCTCCCTGGTATGGTGTATGAGAGTGTAGTATGTGGGGTCAGTGAATGCACGGCATAGATCAATGTTCCTGATACCTCTCCCAGCTGCCTGCAGGTGATCATGTTGCCCCACCTCAACCTTGTGCTTGTGCAGACATGCCTGACAGCTGTTAATCGAGCCTGGGACTACCCGAAAGCAGCAAGGTTGCAGGGAACTAGAGGTAGGCACCCAGTTAAATAGCTGTCAGGACGAGACTTGCAGACAGTGTTTAAGTGGGTGATCAGGTCTCACAGGTCTCATGTACTCAATACGCAGCTTGTCCTTTGGTTTCCAGCTCCTGTTCTCCTATGGAAGTGCCCAAACCCTGTGAATGCTGCTGCACATTGTTTGCATTAGGAGGCAAGCCACCCTTGTATGTGCCGTCAGGACAGTGCAGTGCTTCCTGTGCTCTCCCATGTTGGCCTGGGGGATCCCTGGCCATAGGCAGGGATGCTCTGTCTGTCTGGCAGCACAGCACAGCACACCATGGCAGGCACATCTGTGCTCTAACCAAGTGTGGCCCTGCTGCAGGTGTCCTGGATACTGGCCCATGAGTCAGGGAAGGGTTTTTTAAGGAGTATGTGAAAAGAGGCAGAGCCATTTTTCCAAAGGAAGGAAATGATGGAAAGCGAGCAATAATTCAGTGGTTTGACCTTGCACTGACTGCGAGTGGCTCTGACTCCCAGTGCTCAGAACTGACAGATGAAAAACGTTTTCAGAGTAATTGCAAAGAAAAGGACTTTCCTGCTGGCCCCAAGCAGGTGGGAAGGTGTTCATGCCTTGGCTGCTGTTCATTCCCTTGCTATCACATCCAGCCAGGCAGCCCCATCTGGGAGCTAGTCAGGAAAGGACTTGAAGGCATTGGGTGCATTTGTCTGGCAAAGAGAGCCAGCTCCCTGACTTGTCACTGTAAGTGCTGTTCATGCGGAGTAATCACACCCTTACACTTCCTCCTCTCTCCAAAAGGTCATGTCCAGGCCATGTTTCAAAGCAAAGTTTTGTTTTATCGGGTACAAACTAACATTTTTTAATATGCTTATTTGTACTTTTACCCTTTTCTATTTAAATTTACCCAAAGTGTTGTCACATGCTGCTCTCATAACACAAATATACAAAGGCTAAAACAGAATATAAGATAGGAAAGAAAAGAAGTTTATGAGGATTTTGGTCTGAAATCACCTTTGTGGAAAGAAGCAACTAGATCAACAGCAATCAAAGTATTAGATGGCTGCATGTGATGGAAAAGTGTTTTCATTCAGCCATTCAACAGAGTGAGTCCAATATCAATAAAAGCAGTCATTTAGAAAATCGTTTCCTTCACTATGTTTGGAAGCAGATGTGCACAGACATATCTATGTGTGTGTGTTGACTGTATATATATGCCTCACTACACCATTACTTAATTTTTGCACCCTTTCACCTGTGCATTAGGTCATTGCCTCATTTTGCAATTGATTGACATCTGTAAATGTCATAAGCATGTTATTCATCTTTTCCAGGTCACTCAGGCAGATGTTAAATGGGACACATCCTAAAGAGGATTCCTTTGTCATATCTCCCTTGACTTAAGCACTATGAACTTAGGCAGATGGGTGAACCTTTATAGCCATTACCATTGTGGGTGACGTATGACAAAGTATATTTCTCTTTAAAAGTACTTTTCCCACATCTCTTCTTTAAGCCTCCTGAGCCCTCTGAACCCTCCTGAGGCTGACAAGGGCTTAGCAGCAGAAACTTTTGTGGCAGCATTGATCCTTTACATTTCTCTGAAAATAGAAGACTGTACTTAAGTGCTTTGCTGAGTGAGGGCACAAAGACTGCTGCAGCTACTCATACAATTTGATCATGCTGTGTGCTGACAGCTACCCCTCCTAAAGACTATTCTGTCATATGGTCAGCACTTAAAGACCCCTGTAACACCTATGAGGCGAACCTCTTAAAAAGATGGTCTAAATCAGCACAAAATCTTGTGGGACTCAATTCTCCTGTGACATCTTCAAATTCTGTCTCAGTTTTATTTCTCACAAGAAAGTGAAGGTAATTTTTATGATGAGCTAAAATTCAAGCAGTTGAATGTTTTTCCATCTTATTCTGTAACATTTTGTTTCCTTTTAGATTTTTTGTTTGCTTTTTGCTACTGACAGATTGTCCAGAGATTGACACTAAATTGTCTATTAAAATGCATTGGTGCCTCTTCTAAATTGATGTATTCAATTCAGTACCTAGCAGCATTTGGAAACAATTCAAATTGTGTATATTTAATCTGGCAACATGCTGTGTGGTTCTTCACCTTTCTTCAGTTCCCTCTGGAGTAAACCCAGAATAGCTCTGTGTCATTGGCAAATGTTGGGAATGAAACTCAATTTCAGATAACAGAGAACTGTTTTTGGACCTCAGTGTATTCCAGCCTTCTCTATTTTTTAAAACATTTATGTAAGAGTTAATTGAGAACAATACAGCTTCAGTTCTAAGCCAGCGTTTAGGTGTTAATGACAAACTATGAAGGCATGCCCCACATAGCTCTGTTATCCTCTGTACCCATGAACCCTGGTCCCACCCAAAAGACTCGAATGTTTCTTGTGGAAGCCATTTCCTGTGCTGACAGACGCTGCTGGAAGTCCCTTATTCCTGGTCCTGCTCTTCCTGTTGCACAAAACACTTAGCAATTTCAAAACCAGCTTGAGAAATAGTTCTGTTATTTTTCTAACCCTTAAGCCAGTGGCCTAGTACCTTGCCTAGATTGCAAATTCCAAAGAGGTGATTAAAAAGCTATGGCCTCTTCTGACCCCATAAGTAAAACTTTTTAATCCTTTTGTTGAGCAGGTATTAGTTTCTCGTGAGCTATGATGATTTATGGATACAAGAGGACAGTGTTTTCTTTTTGGACCAAAAGCTATGTATTTTTTTTTAATATTTGTATTTTGAGTCAAAAGTTCCTTTGGGCCTTATCATATGCATTAAAGATGGGTTTTGTCACTGTCAGGTTTTGATGGTGATACTTATCATTAGCTGAGATGGGTCCCACTGCTGTACATGCATCTGGCATCTTGCTGTGATTGCAGAGTTCATGAATGCTTCCTGAGAAGGCTGGATTTTGTAAAGGCACACAGACAAGGGGTGGGTGGTGCAGCCAGCTATGCTGGTGTTTATGTACAGGTAAGTCCCTGTTTACTCCTTGCCAGGAGCAAGGCTGCATGAAACACTACAACAGTGGCAGCCTTCTTTCATGCTCAGCTTCCAGAAATAGGCTAGAGAACAGCTTCTTTTGCCACTTGTCCCCAAGCTGGTCTCTGCCACACTGGAGAGAGACTAGCAGTATCCTCAGAAGAGGCAGTTGCCAGGAATGGCACCCCCTTCCATGGATATTGCATGTTGTGTGCTGAACATCCCAGTCCTAAAGAAGAAATACCCCTCTATCAGCACAATCTGGTGACTGGCAGAAAAAAAGCAGCCCAGAGCTGTGTGAAAATGCCAAGTAAATGAAAACATCTTGTCACAGGCAAAACAGTCTTGACTCGGAGAATTTAATTTAACTCATTGCTAATTGACATCAACTTTTAATAACTGATTTGGTTATTGAGGGAAAAAACCCGATGTCGAGTAACAAAACAAACACCCCTAGACTCAGCTTCAGTTCAACACTTCTCCCTCTTTCCTTGTCCTCACTTCCCTTGTTTTCACTGCAAGTTGCACTTGCTCCCTCCCCATCCCTTGGGTAATGTGCAGGTGACACAGGAGGTTGGGGTCAGTGCACGGCAGTATTTATCTGCTGATCCATGCCATCTGCTTCTCCTTTGCCTGGTCTTGGCTCTTCATGGGTTGCAGTCCCTCTAGGGTCCTTCTTGGCACAGAGAGCCACCTCCCAGGCCCGTGCCTCCAGCCCTGTACCCCGTCACATGCCTCCTCTATGTAGTTTCTCCAGATGTTGGAAGTCACAGCAGAAAAGCATTGTCATCCCTGTAATTGTCCAAATTCATTCTCTTCCTGACCTGTCTAGCCTTTTCTTCAAATAAAGTTATGTCTCTTTCCCTTCAGCTACCGCAGGGTATCCACACCAGCTCATTTGTTTTATCCTTGTTGCTAGTCTTCAACAGTGCCTGCTGAACAGTCTGTGTTTTGACACACATAGAGACCTCTCTTTCAAGCATTCAAGGCCATTTTAGGTGTGTGACTCTTAGATATCCTCTCTGAAGTTTATATTAAAAAATTGCAGGGGGTGTGCTCACCTGAAAGAGCACTTCTCTGGGGTCTGACATTGAAAGGAAAAGGTGTGAATGCTCTCTAGTAAATAGAAACTGCTCAGCACATAGAATGATATGCCTGAGCCCCCATGATACAAAAATAGGTGCTACCTCCTTTCTTCTGCTCCTTTTAAGGAACAGAATTTGTGTACATAGATTAATCAGTAACTGCGAGTTACTATCAACTATTGAGAGTTGGGCATTCCCTTATCTAATCTCAAGCTTGTTTTCTGAAATTTACCTCTGTTGAAGCATGGCTTTTATGTCAGACTCTTATTTGTTCTATTTTGTACAGCTTCGGGAAAGGCTGGGCCAGTCCTGTGTTGCTCTGTGTTACTTTAGTGCAGCGCTGGTTTCTGCACCCTAATTTTTTCGATGGGCCAGGAAAAGGTGATGGCAGGCCTTACAAAATCTAAATCTTGTATCTTCTTTGGCTTCCCCTCCTGAAGATTAAATCACAGGGGAATCCTAGAACATTTGAAGCAGAAGCCCAGTCTGTGCCATGTGTCTTTATAGGCACACTCCTGAATCCTTTTCCAGCTGAAGATCACATATAAAATAAGGAAAAGAAAAAAATAACCCAGAGATTTTCTCAGCTGTGTTTTAACCTCTGAGCTGTTTACTTACACGTGTAATAGCTTGGGACCTGACTGTGCTGCAGTCACTGAATTTCATCTTAGGGATGAAATGAAAGGTGTTTTCATGAAAAATTTCTTTGACCCATCTACAGGCAAGTCACTGCTGGCCTTTTTATCTTGTTTTCACCCCCTGCTGAGATAGCAGTGCTGCAGCCAGAAGCTGTTGAAATGAAAGGATTTGCTGTCTGTTTTGTGATCGTAAATGGGTTGTGGAAAGGAAACATTTGAAGATGGTGACTCCAAAAATCATGCCAGCATTAGTTTCTGATGCTGGAGTGCCTGACACCTCTTACAGTCATCTCTCATAGCCCTTGGAGATGACATTTATGGCAGACAGAACCAATTCCAACTTCTATGTGCTTTGCTAGCAATACAAATGCTTATTTTCTGTAAACTTCTAACTCTTTGGAATAAATTTGCAGGGAGCAACCAACTAACAAACTTTTAATATCATGGAGGTTGAGCTGGATGTAGCTGTTTGCTGCTGGTTCTGCTCTTTCAGCTGTGTGTGCCATGAGAATGAATCAAACCAGTTTTGAAGAGGAACATGCTTCCAGCCCTTAGATGTATTGAGGAGCCTTTTAAATTCAAAGCATATCTTGAGAATTACTTGAGAGTATAAGTAGCAAAAAGTAGCATAGACCTGTGTGAAAAATTTATTCCTTGTACCCACGGAAGGCAAGTGAAGCAATGTTACTTAGCATTAGAATTAACTAATGCTGACAGCTGAAGCTAAAATAAAATTATCACCTACCACTGGAATAGCTGAGATCTTAAAACATGATGTGCATTGACTTCTTTGGAGTCATCTGTATCTGTCGAGCATTTTAAAGAACAAGCTTCTTCATAAAGAAGAGGGAGGGCATATCTATTGTTCCTCCCCAGCAGCTGCTGTGTGTCATCAATTACATGTTGAAGAGCAGTTTTGCAACTAGGGCAAACTACTGTTAACTCCCTTAATATTAGTGACAATAATAAGATCATTCTGATTTATACTGGCAAGCTTTTATTTTGTTCATTTCTGCTATATCAGGTAGTTCAAAGATGCAAAAGTTAAGGGACCTTAACTTTTAGGAATTTGTATGGCACAAGCCATGAAGGCAACCCAGTTAGAGCTGCCAGAGGGGTAGCTTAGCCTGGGCAGTGCTTTACCAGGTTATAAATACAAAGCTACCATGATCCCATGTTAATAACAGCAGCCAGCTGAATTACTCTCAGCTGTGTGAGAAGAGTGAGGCAAACCAGCCATGTACATAAAGATATGAAACCAGGAGGAAGGTGGCCCTAGTGAATACCAGATTGGTCAAACTCCCCCGCCCTGGCCTCCCCTGACTGCCTCCATTGATAAAGCAAAAGGTGGATTTCCTAAAACTGAAAGGAATGACTCGTTCTACCATCATTAGTGGCTGAAGGCAAATACTCTTGAGAATGAATTAACAAAACTACTACCTTTATAATGCTATGGTTAAAGGCTCTCCAGGGAAGGCACTGACTCACAAAACTAGTGTTGCTCATCCTTTTCATCCTGAGCAGGAGAGCAACGTGCACAGATGTGTGACACATGCTGCATATGAATCGCGAGCAAGTGGGGAAGGTACTGTTGATTCAGATACTAACCTCAGTGTCAGGAACCAATTGATACGCTCATCAGTTCCTGGATTTTGAATGTGAATATTTGCATGAGTCAAACAGAGCCTTATTTTGTATGGATTTTCAAATTCTCATCTTGTTTCTGATTTTTTTAAAAAATGAAAGGTCATAAGTGGAGCTGAGCAAGGAATTTGACGGGGTGGTGGTAGAATTGGAAGCTGAACGAAAAAATTGGAAGGGAAAATAGTGCTACTGAAGTTTCTTTTGGGCTTTCTTTTTTTTAGTGCATTTGGGGGGTGGGTTGGGGTTTTTCTGGGTTGTTTGGGTTTTTTTGTTTTGTTTTGATTTGGGATTTGTTTTGGTTTAGATATTATTTATTTTAAAATGAAGGGGAAAACTCCCCCACCAGTTTCAGTCCAAAGAAGGCCTTTTGTATGAAACCTGCTTTGTGGATTTTGGGCAGTTATTATAATAGTTTGTGGACCCATTTGTACAATTGATGTTAAAGAAAGTGCTATTCACAGGTACAAATGAAAGGGCTAAATCAAAATATTTCATTGAGAAAGCCAAGACAAACTGGTTTAAACCTTTCAAACCCTTCCCCTAATATCCTTGGGTTTTGGCAAAAAAAGTGTGTATTTGGTTTACTCTGTATTTCTTTGTAATTTCAGTAGAAATTTTTGTTTCTGGTCGATTTTGGTAGACGTCCATGTCAATGAAGCCAGTGTCTAGCAATAAAGAAGATAAAAATAAGAATCTATTTTCATAACTCTCAGAAGAATTTCCTAGCAACTTTTCAGTCTGCTTTCTAGTTAATTGAAATTTCTTTCTCTTGACTCATTATTTTCAAGGGCAAAACTGAAGGGCATCTTCTGGGCTTGGTCCCCACATGGGAATGTACATGGTGGTCACTGTCTCTTCTGACTTCTTCAAAGATGGTTGCAATTTTTGTTTGGTTTGGTTAATCAAATGTTTGGTATCATTTATGCAAGTTAAACACACATACGAGTAGCAGTATGTAATCTATAACCATGAAATTACCACAGTCAAATTTCCCCTAATATCAAAGTCCTTGCTCTGTGATTTGCAAACCAAACAAAAAACCAAGCCAAAACCCTCCAACAAAACCAATAGACTCATCAGCCTTTAGGAAAACAAAAGTAAGTCTAGTAATGCTCATTCAAAAATTGAACCTGCTCCTTTTCCAGTTGAGGGACCTTAGCTTGCCCTTTCCATAGTGGTGTCTTACAGAAAGAAAGATAATTCCTCAGGCAACCACATGATATAGAGCATTTTGGTTAAAACCTATGTATCATTATTGCTTGGAAATGTACTGAAATTATGATAACGCATCCTGTGATACACTTTCAAGCAGCTGTGCCATTGCTTCTCACTGTGTACCTATACAGACTCTTGACATGTGCTAAAATAGACAAATCAAGGGTAAAGAAATTTCAGCTTTTGCTCTCTGGTAATACATGGCTTAGAAAAGCATGAGGCATGGAAGAGCGTCTGTGTGGGTGGGAAATACTTATCTGCAGTTATATTTTAATTACTGACACACATTAGAAGAGCTTTTTGCCTCAGGAAATGGGCAGAAGGCCAGGACACGGAGATACCTGCGCACTTTCCCAATTATCTTCCACTAGATGGGATGAGGATTGTGTCCTTTGGCCTTAGACGAGAACACATGCTCTGGAGATACACCACAAAAAATGTAAAGGATTATAAGGACAAGTGAACAGAACAGGACAATACTGATTAGGTGCTACTTTCATAATCCATGTTTATCTGTGGCTGTGTCATGAACCTAATGTCCAGAGAATGCAACTCCCTGGATAATAAAAATCTCCTGATTTATTCTCTGCTTGCTAGAGAAACTGAAAACAGCACTGTACAAGTAATGCACTTTCTTTACTTTTAGCATAGGAACTGTGTCATAATCCACAAAGGATTTTTTTAAGCCTTGTACTAAAACCAAAAATAATTTTGTAGTCAGAGCAGATGTCACAATTTATCCTCCCGTGTACATCTTTTCATACTGTAATGAGCTGCTGTCCACTTACATATGAATACCCAGGTCATCATGTAGCCTGGGTGATCATGGCAAGGGGGTTGGAACTAGAAGGCCTTTAAGGTCCCTTCCAATCCAAATCATTCTGTGATTCATTCTATGACTTAGACCAATATGGACGTGAAACCTTGCAGTGAAAATACACATATTGCTTATTCTGCTGCAAAAATGTCCCTTTAAAGAACTGAAAGAAAACTGTAAAGCTGAGGTAATCTAACATTCTCTGCATAGCAAAGGGCTCTGCTGCTTGGGAGCAATGACATCTGTGCAGGGTCACTTTTATTCCCAGACAGGTCTTTAATAGCCAGAATAACACATGTGCCTGCGTGGCATTGCAGTCAGCCTCAGAAATTGCCATCAGACTAGGAAATACTTCTGGGTCTGGTTCTGCATCTTGCCCTGCTAGACACCCAGAGACATGTCCCTAATTTGCTTTGGCTGCTTTTGACCAGCACAACTTAGTAGTCAGCACACCATGCAGGGACGCCCAATCCCACTCACAGGCTGCTGCATGGTGAGCCCTGGGCTGTGCAAAGACCATGGGTGAACATCACCCTCTCACCTACCCCTCTACACCTCTGGTTGTGGAGGCTCCACAGCAGCCTACACATTCATGCCTCTTAGTGTTAGGGATTTGCTTTTAACACTGCCCCTAACAGCTGCTTGCACTTTTGGCAGGGTTTGGTTTTGGTTTTGTTTGCTCTTTGGGGTATTTTATTAGCATTTCACCTTTTGTGACAAAATTTACACAGCATTTTCTGTTGCCAACTTGTGTTGAGAAAGTTCTTCAAATGAATATGGCCTTACTGTGAACTGCCAACTTTTTCTCTGGAGGAAACCCAATATGTTTTTCAAGGTATTTTGTAGTCCTTTTCTTAATACCTTTCTCCAATGAAATTCAGTTTAACCAGTTGTTATTTTCTAGATTGCCACTTCTCCTTTGCTGCTGTCCTCTTCAGAAAGAAAAAATGGGAAAGAGACTCAGGTAACTGTGAGAAGAAAAAAAGTTATCCTTGCTTTCTCAGGGATACCTTGTTCACTTGGAAATTGGCACATTTGGGAACCTTCAAAAAGGAAATGTTAAAGTGTGTCATTTCCCCCATCCCTTCTTCTGACAGTCTTTAATGATTTGTTTTCAAGAACATTTTTAATTCAACCTACAGTGTATCGGAAAAAGATAATTATCATTCTGAGGTTTTAAATTGTTTCCCAGAAAGATTCAGGGAGGAATTCCAGGCGGATCATGCTTGTCTTTTTGGGTGAGTGAAGGACAGCAACCAGATTTTGCTTCAGCTCCTGCCATTTTCAGCTGGTTTTGCATTAGGATCTGTTTCTAAAAACCTGAACTGTAGCAGGGGCAGTGGAAAGATGTTCCTCTTCAGTGGGTTCTGGGTTAAATCCAGATTTTGACCCTGGATCGCTGTGATGTAGGAAGTTTAGAGACTTGAGCCCAGTTACTTTCTTTGGGCTTTTCCTTTTAGAATTTGATATTATGATGGCAGATGAAATGTCAGCTGTTTCAACTGGAACCTTGTACTACAGGGATGAGTTTTAAAGTTTTTCCAACTCCAACTGGATTTATTCAAGTGCATGTATTAAATAGCTGCAATAGGATTGTATTCACTGTGTGGACATAAAGAAGACAAAATGAGCAATGTTCACTTCTGCATTATATTCATGTGTGTGTATGAAACAAGAGTAGGAATACTGGCAATTCTCTGTATTCACTCATAGATGGCACTAGAAATTCTTGGAATTCCTTTCTTTAGAACAAAGTAAAATGGTTTTACTTTTCTGCCAATAGGTGGAACTAGCAACGTCTTCACTACTTACGGCCTGACAAAAACAGAAGTGATGCTTTCCTTTTCCTAGCTCCATTTAATTAAATTGCAAAATGCAAACCACTTATCCCCCATCCCAATTTTTCCACCAACACCTCTCAAAGAGCAGCCCTGTCCCCTAAAACGATACACAGTATTGAGTCTATTTCAATATCCGACCAGAGCAGGCTATCAGAGGCAGAAGAAGGAATCAATGTGCTTTAGAAGGCAGGATGCATGCTCCGTTTCCCAAACAATCTGTAGGACCACATAGATTACCTTTATCGCTCATTTTTATAAATCTAGCTTTACATTTGAAACAAACTTTGTATGTGCAGCAGCACAGTGACCATGCTGCCTGCCAGCTGCTCTCGAGTGTTCACTCCATCCTTATCAGTATTCTTGAGATAAAGCTAAGTGCATGAAAATTAGGGCAAACAGACTAATTTCATCACATTTAAATTAGGTCGCATTCACCTCTTATAGCTAAAGTTAGGTATTGGCCTCCTTAGTCTTCCAGCGTTTTTACTTCCTATACAATGCAGATGTTGCTGTTTTAATTGGAAATGCTAAGTATGCAGGGCAGATGGCCTCATAGATTGATATTACTGGAATGATGCACTTCAGGAGCAGGTGAATGAGGCACTGTCCAAAATGAAAGGATGTACTGAGATCCCCTGAAAGGGTGAACACATCTCTTACTAATGTACAGCAAGGACGCCAGGATGAATGGGGCTGTGTGTGTATTTCCTTGCCTTTTGATGGGCTGAATGAATTAGGCAGGCTCAAAGGTTTATCAGTTCCCTTTCTTGGCTAAGTGAATTTTTCCTTTGACAGAATAAGGGAAAAGACCCAGAAGCCATCAGCTTTATTTTTCTCACCTCATGTTCCTCAGTTGCCTTTCAGGGATGATATGTACATCTGTGTGTCCGTGAGGAAAAAAACCCACCAACTGAAATCTGAACAAATGGGAAAATCATTCCTATTTGTAAGAACTAGCAGAGTAGCTCAGCAAGCCAGCACAATCTCAGATACTCTGCAGCACTGAAAACAAACTCCTGTCCAGCTATGTTCCCACCATATAGTTTAGTGGTGCTTGAACAACACAGGAGCCTTATATACAGGACAATTTATAGATTGCCCATTGCTCCCAGCTACATATCGTCTTCTGTCCCCAAGGTCATGAATAGTACCAATGAGAAGCCTTTTTTTGCATCTGTCTGCCTCACTGTGCAGGCAGGGCATGTGGGAATTTCCCAAGTTACTCTCCAGTTAGGAAGGCATTGCAAGCCCTGGAACTGCTCACTTGCGTCTGCCTTGGCAAGCCTTCCTGTAGGTCCATACCTGGGGAAAATGCCTTCCAGCAGTGGGAACATTTCACTCCATGCTAAAACAGTCCAGATGAGTCTTCTCCAGTAGTTCATTTTCAGTTGGGCCTCTAACATATGTAACTGGGCGGGAGAAGAAAGTGGGAAAAGAAGCTGTTTTCAATATACTTTGGCATAGAGAAATGTTTCAGGTTTATTTTTAAATGCTTATCCTCCCCTTCCTAAGAATGATTTTTCTTGACATCTTTTTAAAACCTGTATTCTCTGTATTACCTTGACTTTTAGCACTTCCCCGGTACCTGACGCCTGTAGTATTCATTTGCCCCTTTTCATTGCCTATAGCAAAAAAAAAAAAAAGGAATGAAGAGATAATAATATTGAGAAACACCTGGGAGTTCTCTTGTTTCCAAGGACAGCAAAGTTGATAGGCCAAAACATGTCCACATACCCAACAAAAGGACAAGCTCTGTGGTACTAAGGGCTACTGCAGTTTGTTAACTTTATGAAGGTCATGAGTCTAACATTAGTTTGTTTCGTGGGGGCGGTTGGGTTTTTTTGCTGCGGTTTTCTCCAGTCTGGCTTTCTCTGCAGAGCTGCTCCAGTACTTTGCCTCTTTGATGTTAGAGACCTTTAACTTCCACCATGCTCACTTATGGCTACTTTATCATAACTATTTTTAGCTGGCTTTTCTACTCTTTCTAGTCTGTTTACTCTTCAGTGTGGAGCATTGAGCTGCTGATGTCCACTTGCACTCTGAAAATGCGTGGTATTATAAAGTAGTGTCTAAAATAGAGCTATTCTTTTCACATAGAAAAAAAAGCTTGTTCAGAGAACAATGAATAGTTACATAGTGAGAAAGTTCATGCTCAGGCACCCCATCAATGCATCTCAGCATGAGTCTATCCAGTCTACTGGGCATCCTAATGCTTGTGCTGCTCAGAGGACCAGCACTCCTAAACAAGCATAACACTCTTGTACTATCTTTATCACAGTTGTATCAGCAACGCTGTGTGTTTCCTTATGGAGATCAGCTTTCCTTATGAGATCAGCTGAGGAGCACTTTTCTGCTGTAGAGATTGGCTGGACAAAGGCCATCTCATCCCATGAAAAAAAAAAAAAAGTTATATTGATTTCATTTCTTGTTCTACCTGTCTAGAAACCTGCAAATTCAGTCCAAACTGCAGGAATATGTCTCAGCCCGCCACAGACAACTACCCAGTGGTTAGCAAACTCATCTAAAGGGAAAATGTGCAGGTTCAGTTCTCTACTCCGCCCTGCTACAGTGTCAGACTGTAACCCATTTATTGTCATTCAGTGAACGGCTACTTAGTGGTTCAAGTAGCATCTATGGGCTGCATTGATTGTGCTCAGAAATCTCATGCTGAGCATAATAACTTTGCTGTGAAATGTTTCTATTTGGAGGCATCATCATGAATAACTATGTTGTCAAAACAACCTCTGCTGGCACCTGACAAGCCACCAAGGAGCTCTTACACAGATGCATGCAGAGTGTGTGTGGGGTAGGGACATTGTCAGGTGCTGATAAACATTTTCTCTTGTAAGTCGTGAGGAAAGCTGGTTAAATGTCTGAACATACAGCACAAGGACTGCCTTCAGCTTCCTCTGAAGGCAAGGATAAATAGAAACTGTCTCCTGTTTCCTTGGGAGGGAAATATCAAGCCCTGATAACTTATTGATGCTTGTCATGAATGCAAGAAAAACTGCAGGGCAGCAGCCTCAGGAAAGCCACCCGGGCCACCTGGAGGCCAAGGAATGCCTGTGGCAACACAGGCCTTTGACCAGATCCACATTCACTCATGAGCCACAAATCCACCTGAAAGGAGTAAGAGCCCATCCTGAGGAGCCTTCAAGAACAAGATTGTGTTCTATCATCTGCTCAATGTTAATGTCTTCACACAGAGATTTTTCCTTCTCCCACTGAAAAGCCACAGTAAATAGTAATGCCAAGGGAAAAACCACTTCTGAATGAGGTAAGGCGGGAATGAATAACTGGACTTTTCAGTTTTCATCTTTTGTTCATTGAACCTGAATGCAAAAACTAAATGATCTTGGGGCAGAGAACGATTGTATTGTTAGCTGTTGTGTGCAGCGTGTTTTGACATTGATTCATTGGAACTCTCATGAAAGTGTAAGTTTCTGCATTCAATGTTTTGGAGACATACGTCTTAAAATTGTAGCTCTAATAGGCTTTATTTTTTAAAAAAAGCCAATTAGTACTGCAAATAAAGTTTAACTGAAAGACATTAAGGGGAAAAAAGCGCTTTCAGTTTTTCACGTTAAGTATTTCATCATATCTTGTACAGAAATTCCAATTTGCATCTCCCCACAGTAGAGGAGAAAAATATATTTTAAAGAAAGGCAAAATGCAGCTGGCACTGCTACGGTCAGAGAGAAGAGGCAGGCGCTTCCCAAACTCATTTCTCAGATTTTAATTTTAAGTTAACTGTGCCCTTAAGAGAAACAAAAGATCACTTGCTCCTGCACTAACGCTGCCAGACAACTATAATGCAGCTAGAGCAAATATGTAACCTTACTTGCTATCTTGTATGCATATAAGAAAACCTGAAGTTACACAGTCCAAAGCCAAGCAGAGACATTGTCCTGAGTGTGGGTGTTACTGCCCTGGTAAACAGAAACTAAGACTTTTGATAACCAGGAATATCGCTAAAGTAATAAAAGTTCATGGAGGCTGCAACCAGAGAGAATTTAGATATAGAATAATTAACCATGAAATTATGATCTCAGCCAAGAAAGAAGTGCCAAGATTCATTCAGCTAATTTCAGAGGCTTATTTTCATGGTCATTAAAAAGACAGATAGGAGAAAAACGATCTTATCTTTCATTTCTCCTCCCACTGTGCAAGAGAGTGATTGCCATTACTTTCTGAGTCAATTTGTCTGTAATTACATTCATTGGTAAAAAGATAAGACAGTTTAGGGTATAAAAATTAAATAACAAGCCTGATTCGTTGGTGTTGGCTGTTTACAGCAATATCACAGGGAATTTGTGCGCAAAGATCAAAGACTAGAAAGCCTTCAGCAGCTGGTGCCAGGGTGTAGGTACAACATCACGTCCCTCTAACAGTACTCATCTGATGGCCGAGCCTGACTCAGCTCCTGCAGAACCACCTGGAAACTTTCAGGGCTTTAAATCGATGTGGTTTTTGTATTTTCTTTATTTTGTTCCATCGAGGTTGATCTGAAAATCATTCTGTGAAAAGGACTCAGTGGTTGGACCTGTGGAAGTTAAACATGTGTGTGGGTGCTCTGAACTATTCACAGTGGCCGTGGGCTGGAATACAAGAGTGGGTGAAGTTTTTGCCGCATAGGAAAAAGCATTTTAAAAATGGCAAATAACTTAAATAGAGACCATACCATATTTGAACATCTTTTTTTGTTGTTGTTTCCCAAGAAATGTACTTCAGCTTTTTATTTTGTGAAACGTCTATCTTATACACTGTGCTGTAAAATATTTTTTTCAGAGCTGAATCATATAAAGTTAAAATTAAATATGATAACACAGAAATTAAAAAGGTGGGCCAGATGGGAGAGCTGAGGCAACACAAAAACACTGTGCAGTTGACAAGAGTTAACAAATGAAAAGCCCCTTGGCCCAGAATCAACATGTCTAAGTGCAGGAACAGAGGCAAGACCTGGTCTGGAGAGCAAAAAAATAAAGTCTGGGGCTGATCTATAGCCACTCCATTGAGAGGTTGTTGACAGTTTGGAGCTCAATCCTAAAACAAAAGTAAAAGAATTTAAGACTGGGAGCAACTTGAAAATGCTTCTTATTGAGGGCAGAATATACAGGTATGTGTAGACTTTAAATTTTTGCTGGAATATGCTGATTATGAACTTGGGGGGGTTTATTAGATCATGACAAATAGATTTATTCAGCTTAATAAACACTGTCTCATCTGCAGTCAAGTTCTGCTTTCAATTTGAAAGAGAAGGCAGTGACTTTCCAGCTGTTAGCAGATTTCTAAACAGAAGAGGGAGGAGAACTGCTTGCAGCTTCTGTGGTCTGTGTGTGTTTGTGGAACTCCAAGGCATTTCTACTTTAATAAGTGACAATGGAACATGAATAGCAAAATCTTTACAATGCATGACTTTACTGTGATTGGAGCATTTTATTTTCCAACTGTTCTTATAATTCAGGGGAAAAAAAACCAAAGTGAAACTGGAAGGTAGAAAAGAAAACTAGAGAGAGGTACCATGGTACCATGTGGAATTAGGTAATGTGTTACACAAGTAGCCTCAGTTCCTGTGGCTTTCTGGATGACATGCCTCGCTGTCTCTGGAGGCCTGGCGCCTGGAAGAGCTCTTCCAATATGCAGCTTGTGTTGAACAAAATTTGAGCTTGATGCTCAGTGGGCAGAGCCCTGTGCAATAATGGGAAGCCGTGGGCTGAGCTCCTCTGGATACAGAAGTTCCTCAGACTCACTTTGTCATGCATTAGGGTGAATAGAGCTAGCCCCAAAACCTATATGATGCCTTCACCGGCTGGGGACTATGTGTTGCCCAGGGCAGGGAGACCACAACCAGCTGCTCCCCTTAGGCAAGACAACACTGGGACAAATATGCGTACATTGTTCCACAGAACAAAAGGGATGTGGGGCCCTTTCCACAGCCTGCACAGGAGGCAGGAGTTCTGCCTTCACGTGGCCCTGTGCTCCTGCAGCCCGGATGGTGACTGCTGTTGCATGCGACAGCCAAGTGCATCTACCTCCAGAAAGGCCACGGGGCACAAAGAGGAATAAAATATTAATTTAAATTGTATTTGATAAATTTTTAACGCAGTGAGACCAATGAATTGAAGGCCAAAGCTACTTGCATTAGAAAATGGAATTACAGTATTCTGCGAAATTAAGCCGAAGCTGGGATTTTGAAGAGCACAGTTCTGTGCGGCAACTACTGTGAGTCACTCCTTTCAGCGAATAATAGCCCTGTGTTCCACTCCTTGGTGCTTTCACATAATTTACATTAATTTGAGCTTTCTTGTACTGGATAAGCTGCTTATCAAGGTGACACACAGCCATTGTAGCTTCATACAAAATCTGTGACAATTAGAAGATTTTCTATTTTATCCATATTCAGTCTGGGTACACTAAATATGGCAAATCAAGATAAAATATTGACCCATCTGTGAGAATAAATGTAATTCAGTTTGAAAAACAGAGCCTTCTTAACACATGAAGAACATGACATTGGTTTTTTTTAACCAGTGGTTTTCAGGCCTAAGGTTAATGTGCAGTCTGAATTTGCTCCTGCTTGCAAGGCGCTTATCAACGTACACTATTTTTTCCTTCAGAGCCAGGAGCAAATCATATATTTTCCTTCAAACTGTAATGTATATGTTGAAGTAAATAAATGGTCTCACCTCTCCCACACTGTTTTAGGAAGAGAGAAAGCAGTAAGTTGGAAAGACTGATGGTCTAGTTGCCATTTTTTTATTATTATTGTTTATTTTCTACTTGATTAGCTAGAACCATGCGAGTTGGACAGAAAGATTAAATCAAAGTGTATCATTTCTGTGGCATGCCAGCTGCAAAAGAGAGATTGTATTTATTCCAGTCTTACAGGTAATAATGTTTAAAACATCTGTGGTAAAAAAACAAAGCAAAACAAAACAGAACAAAACAGCGAAAGAAAAATAAAGAACAAAAAAGGACCCTGAAGACTTTTTGTTTGACTTACACAACTGTATTCCAAAACCAGGAAAAAAAACCATTGATTACACAGCCATTACAGAAACCACCAAGGCACATAGGCTGACTTTGACAGAGAGAGGAAAGAACACTAAGATCGCAGTCTGATTTTTCCAGTATGGTGTTTTTCCCAAACCCCAAGACATAGTGTTTGGCCTTTTCTGTTATTAACAAAATCAGTAGAAACCTTGCCCTCTAAATACACCTCCGTTTTCTTAAAGACTGCAGTGAATAAATGGGGCATCCTGAAATTAAGTCAGCTGGGAGCTACACGGTAGCAATGAAGGGATGTGGGTGCGAGCCTCCGCAAGTAACTCAGAGCAACAGCTCATGAAGTTTCCACAAACCTTGTGGCTGTCAGGTGTGATTGCTCCTTCTTTGTCTTATTCTGCATCGGTGAACCTTCCATGCTTTATTTCACCTTTTAATTTGAACAAGAAATAATCACATGAAGAATAATGTATGAATATACCTGGTGTCTTAAGAATCTGCCAAGCCAGTTGCTGCTGACATACTTCTCTGAGAAGGGCAGGTCCCTGTGAGCTACCATCCCCACCATACTGTCCTCCCCTCCCTGCCCTCTGAGGCAGTGTCCCTTCAGCCAGCAGTGGCAGGTGAGTTCTGGGGGTGATTGGAGAAGTTGGGCCATAGGCTGAGAGTGTGTCTTTTACAGCTTTAAAATCTTGTATTATCTTCGGATATCAGTGGGGATGGAGAGAGGGGCATTCAAGATTAGCACCCAGACTCCAGCTTGTCTGTGGTTTGTTATTTATGCTTTCTGCTTTCTCAGGCTCCTGTTCTACCATGTTTCTCTTTCTCTAGTACCTTTTGATGGGCTTCACTCAGGGTCTTGGGCTGGATGCCTGGTTTACTCATTTTTCATCAAGCTCTTTGCTGCAGTGGAAACCTGTCCAGTGCTGTGATTCCACCAAGGCGCTGCAGTTCTGAGCAGCACTTGGCATTTGACAAGCATGATTTTTCTAAAGGTAATCTTTCATTATACAGTTTTTCCAGCTAAATAGTGTACTTGGTGGTTAAAACTCATGACATATCTAAGAGGCATAGAGATCTTTGAAAATGGGAAAAAAGTACCCGTTTCTCCTCTTAGACTACTGATTTATTTTGATTGCAATGTGGACTGGCTCTAAAGCATTGCTAACTTTGAATTGGTTCTTGCTACCATCTAACATCCTTTTTCCTGTTGCTTTAAAGATCTGTTGCAACCAGCAGTAGGGTCAGACCTAAACTAAGAGTATCTGCTCAGCACATTTACAGATCCTCAGGGAGTACTGATACCAAACCAAGCACCCAGTCACTTTACAGAAGGAGTTGAAAGTCTTTCAGATCCATCCCTGTGGACCTCAGCAGACCTCAGCAAATGGTTCCTTATGCATCTCCCGTGGGCATTGTCCCTACTTCTTTTCCCCATACCCGCCTCCCAGGCAGGGCTTAAGAGTTGCCTCAGGACAAGACTTAGGTTAATATTCTGGCACAGTATCTGTATGTCACTGACTGCCTGCAGGACCAGATAACCTCTGTCTCTTAGAGGAGTCACTGCCACCAGGAAGTAACCAGCACATGTGAAGCCCTGCGCCTGTTGTGGGTAGCAGGTGCCTGACACCAGGGCACCCAAAAGAGATATCTTCAACACAGCCACCAGGCCACACAAGATCCCCTCTTAAATTTTTTCAGAAACATGTCAGTAAACTTTCCATGTTTGTTACCTATCTTGATTTCTTGTTGTATTCAGGCAGTCAGTGTAGGTTTTTAGCTTTTATATCCCAGCTGGCAGGGGTTTTGTTTGGCACTGCTATTAATTCCACTGGATTAGAATGCTCTTCTGTGAAGGATGCTGTCTGAATGACCAGTGTTGTCATTTATTAGAAGGCACACATTTGCACACAGATCATGAAGGACAAGATGATTTCTGTCGAAGTTGGGAAAAGACAGCATGGGTATCATTTGTACAGGCAGAGAGTAACCTTAAAAGTGTCAAGAGAGAATGAAGCTGCCTCACTAGGTGGGGGATGGCAGGCAAATTTGCTGCATTGAGCAAGAGTGAGCAACATTTAGTGTATAATAATGGAAAGGAGGATAAACCTCTATTTTAAGACCATATTCTGGCTGTATAGTACCTCTGCTTTCAAGGCATCATCCTCTGCTACAAATAGTGAGCTTATATATACTCCTTTTAAATAAACACACTCAGTACGACTGATGTAACAGTTTTGCATTTAGGCTTTCTATGACTACGCTTATATGCGTCCTCAGTATTTGTGGTATTCTACATGTGTGTATACATATTATTGTACCTGTCAGTACACTACATCATTACTAGCTGGCAAATTATTCATATTATAAACCCATAATGCACTGTATCATTACGAGTTGGTAAATTATTTGTATTATAAACCCATAATAGAATACAGTTCTATTAGTTTACATATTAACAGGTAAATTCTCACTATCAGGAGCAGAATAAATCTCCTGCCCACTTAACAAGAAGGCATTTCCTAGTGTACAGCTGCAGACCGGGACATTTTGCTATTTTGCATCTCTTTGTAGTTTGTCAAAAGTTTCCTGGAGGCACATGTTTCTTTTTCTCCAAAGGCACTGATTCAGCTAAGCCAAAAGCTCTCGGTTGAACAGAAACAATTTTCTTTTCATGCAGCTGAAGGATTTTTGGGTTTTTGAACCTGGTGGAAATGTAGAGGGTTTGATGAAGTTGGAGTGGATTATGTCAGCTTTACATTTCCTATAGAATGACAGAATCATGTAAATTTGTAGTTCTACCCTATTCACTTCATGAGATTGAAGTGTAATTTTTATTTGCTCCCTTAGGCAGTGCCAGCGTGTCTATTTTTCTGTACTGGTTGTAACCAGGCAAACAGAACCTGACAAAGTCAGAATTACCCAATGGTGTGAGAAGTGAGTTTCAATGACTGCAATTCTCATATATTGAGGTTTGAGTTGATGAAAATCTGATTAATGTTTCTCTTCATTTCTGTATGTTTCGCATCCAGTGTAGCAAGTTTGAGTTTCTGCCAATGTCCTCAGACAAAGTGAGGGCAGAATGAGACTGACTCAGAAGGCAAGTAGATGGATATGAGCAACTTTTCAAGGTTGCGTAGAAGCAGGCCTGAAGAGATGCGCTTAAAATCACAGATGAATTGTTCATTCTGGATCAAATTCCAGAATGCAGCAATTCCTGCTTCTTCCCCTCTTCTCAAACCCTGAGACTGAGAGAAGCATTTTGGCAGCCATCCATACAGGTGGAGGAAAAAGAAGCAATTGCTGGCAGCTGGCTGCAGAGGGTCACTTTTAAGATAGAAATGTAAAAGAGCTTGTCTGATTTTTTTTCCCTCTCCTAATTAGGTGATTTGTGACTATATTCTTATCAGTGACCTTGTTAATGCATCTGTAACCATTCTCATTAGCTTCAGAGTTATCCTTGGGATTTGCCTAATGAGAGTGTGCCCTATCAGGACATCAGATGCATTGCACACTAGCCCTCACTGGCAATATACTTTCCAGAGAGAACATAGTCTATATGGGACTGGCTTCAAAAGGAGAAACGGGCTAAATGGAGTACACACATTCAAAATACAATGTATTTTCTGATACTGTCATCAATAAACCTGAATGGTGATGAGGCAAGGTTTTCCAGTGCCCTCCATGCTGAAGAAAAGAAGCTCCTGACACTGGTCAGAGTAACTGTGCAGGCAAGAAGGATGGATGGGCTACATCCAGGAGGTGTTTGCTGCACACTGCAAATGCTATTATGCAGTAACAATTTTAAGACTGATGTTTTGGTCTATCCATTATTTGGAAGCATCAGCTTTCAACAATTACCAAAAAAGACTAATTTCATTCCCAGCAAATAGATGGAAAACGAGCCACAGAGTATCATGAGCCGTGAAGTTTTTATTTTTATTCTTTAAAGTGGAACCGAAATTAGAATTCTAAAGGCTATTTGATGAGAACTAGAAAGACCTGAGAGAAATTGAATCACACATGAGAAAATGATTCTTCTTTGACTTGATCTCTGCCCTACTCCCCAGTACTCATGTGAATGATAGGTAAAATGCTGCCAGATCAGAAAGGGTCATTTTTATACAAGTGTCAAAGATGCTACAAGGTATAGACTTGTGGAGAATCTCTCTCCATTACCCATGCACAGCAATTTTCATGTTTGCAGTCCAAGCTGGGATTGAAATTTGCAATGAACTGATCTAGTGTAGATCTAAATAGCATCTTGTAGGCATAAGGCCTTCTTACCGCATGCAAAGGCTTTCAGTCTGGGTCTGGTGACACTTTGGTGGCACTGTATCAAGGTAAGCTTTTGCTGATGTGCTTATATAGTACCACAGCAACCTATCCTCCACTACACAATGTGTTCTGCTTGGCTGTCATGCTCATCTTGGATGTGTCTTACCAGCAGCGTACTACCCTGGTCCTCAGCTATCTTCTCCAAGAATTTCTTGTGCTCTCGCCTCAGGAACGCAGGGAGCAGTGATGCCAATTCCACAGTGGGAAGCCCACAGGTAGTGACAAGGTCACCACTGTATGCCAGACACATTGTCTTCTCCTGGGCACCATTCTCAAAAAGCTAAACTGTTGGACTTGTGTCCTGGGCTCAGCAGTAGCAGTCATTTTTCTCCTTCTTAGTAGCTGGTGCAGTGCTGTGTTTTTGACTTTCAGCCTGGGAACAGCGCTGATAACACCGATGTTTTTAGTCGCTGCTCAGTAACGTTTACTCTGACCAAGGACTTTCTGAGCCTCATGCTCTGCCAGGGAGGAGGGGAAGTCAGGAGGAAGCAGAGACAGGACACCTGACCCAAACTGACCAAAGAGGTATTCCATACCACAGCACGTCATGCCCACTATATAAACTGGGGCAGTTACCCAGAAGGGCTAGATCACTACTCGGGTCAGTTTTGGTATCGGTTGGCGGGTGGAGAGAGGTTGTATTCTCTTCCCTTGTTGTTTCCCTTATCATTATTACTATTGTGATAGCAGCAGTGGTTTGTGTTATACCTTAGTTACTGGGCTGCTCTTATCGCAGCCCATGGGAGTTACATTCTTTTGATTCTCCTCTCCATGCCTCCAGGAGCAGGGGGGAGGAAGAAGGGAGGGGACTGAGCCAGCGGCTGCATGGTTCTGAGTTATGGGCTGGGCTTAAAGTATGACAACTTGTCACAGTTGTCACTATGCAGACAGCGCAATGACCTTTCTGTTAGTGACAGCTTTGCCGTTGGCTTCAAAGTTGATAAAATCACTGTTCTCCATGAGCCTTATATCGGCAGTGTTACCTAGGTCATTTCCATGCCATCGTGTTTATTGAACATGGACTCTAATTTTATGAATCCTTCCCAGTGCCAAGCAGCAGGCCTTCATGCCAACAGGGCACATGGGGAGTGGGGAGCTCTTCTGTGTTAGGGGACAAGGTTAGAAGTGATGGCAAGGCAGCTCAGCCCTAAATTTATGAAAGTGTGCTTGATTTCTTGATCTGCTGCCAAGTTACTCCCAGCCTGGAGCAAAAGCCAGGCCTGGAATGGGCACATGTCACTGAAAGAAGCACATTTGCAAGCTGAGGACTGTAGAGGGGGAAGCAAAAAAGAACCACTTTTCCCTGGATATGTCTCTTGATTTCCGCCTCTTTCTGTCTTTTCTTCCATGAGGAACTTGAAACTGGCAAGCACCAGTGAAAACAGCACCCCACACTTCACCCAGAGCCCTTAAAGTGGATGACTCACCACTGTATGCTAGGTCTTCCCATCCTTACTATGTGAATTGGCTTATTTCTTTTGCTTTGGGTATCTTCATGTTCAGTTTCTCCCAGGAGAGAGTTAAGGCTTGCATTATGAATGCATTAGCTATATTCTTCTCCCTCTTTGTGTCAGTTTTGTCTCTTCGTCATCCGTTATCTCTTCGACTCCGTTAGCTGCTTTCCCCCCAAGCTGAACCATGTGGAGCAGGCAGAAAAGCAAATTGTATCAGGTATAAACAAGCAAGGAGCAGGACCACCCCTTGCTTCCCAGAGGTACAGTTGGTTCCTCATATACAGTCTGCTTGCTCAGGTGTTGTGGCCAAGCCAGAGTGCAGCCAGCAAGTTTGGTGTTGGCTGCCTTATATGGTACCCCCAGAGGGAAATCTGGGGGCCTAAATGTGCTGTCAGTCCACACCAGTGTGTAGTTGTTATACTAGTTATAATGCTAGTTATTAGTGTGTCAACCATATGACCAGATGCAGCTTCTTTGTTGTCCTGAATGGCCAGTTTACAAGCTAAGTTCCCCCTGACATAGGTGGGAACTGATTGCCTGTTGAGACTTCATATGCAGAGAAGGAGCTGGGCTCCAAAGTGCTTCAGGACCCATATTCTGTGGTATGTATAAATTGGATTTTGGTTGCTCTGTGTCTTTTATTAGAGGCATTTACAGTTGTATGTCTCCTCTGTTACAATCTCTGTGTTCCTGTCTTCCAAGTGTTGTAGGAAGAGGAGGAGGAGGAGCAGCACAACCTCAGCAGTGCTAAGGAGTACAGCAATGTCTGTGCCAGCAGGCAGAGAGGAGCTGACATGCAGAGAGCAATTTAGCCATGCTGAGACAAGGGCTCACTTCAGCTGAACAGAGCCAGATATAAACTTTGTTTCCCAATAAGTGCCTTTATATTATGCTTTTATAGAAGCTAAATAAGGGTACTCTGGCAGAACCATTAAGCTAGGGAGGTTTATGACTTTCAGCAGGATCACACACAGCTTTAACTAAATGCATGTCCTTTGGCTATGATCTTAAAAACAGCTAAACATGTGAGGAGAGATATATTACTTTTGGGTGTTTTTTAAGAACGTATTATGGAATTGATAAGCAGAGGCACTCAGCCACTTTTGGGGCTAAATCAAATCATAAGGAGTGAAACAGGGTACTCAGATAAACGGCTTATACAAAGAACTGTGGTTATCTTGACTGTAAGGTGTTAATAAGGATTCTCTACATCGTTTCAAACTGTAAAGCTTATGTAAGAATGGTATAACTCTATGGTGTCAGTACCATACTGAGTGCAGCCAAAAGAAGACCTGGAAGTGAACATTGATTTAAAGTGAGCAAGTACTGTAGTAGACATGCTTTTTAAAATAGGACTACATTTGCTTTAGCAGCTGCAGCAGTGATGAAGCAGTAATGAATTCTGCTTGCTTGATTTGTTCTACACGGCTTAGCTGCTGTGAAGGAGCTTATAAGGGAGTTGGGACCTACAACGCTGTTGTAGTGTTTTTTATAAACTCTTGTTATTTGATAGATTAGCTCAGATACAATTCTGCTCACTCAGTCCTTCTCTATTCTTCTGTAGAGCTGTGTATGTCAGCTTATTGAAATTTTATGGGAGCTGTGTGTGCATGTCTGTTTTTTCCATTGCTCTCATCAAACCAGCTGTGTTTGAGCAATGGAAAAAACGTTCCTCACACTATGGCAAAACAAAGCTGTGCCACAGCAATATACACAAGATATTAAATCTAAGGATCTTTCAATCAGATATACAACATTGGCATGAATTTGCAAATATTATTGTGAATTTAGAAAAGTACAGAACTCTCAAACCATACTTTCAAGTCCTATAAGGAATTCTGAGAGTGCAACATCCATGTGGAATTTTTCTAGCAATTTTTGCAATTTTTTGTCTAAGAAAAAGGTATTCTGCTTTTTCTGGACACATTTTTTCTTTTTACTTTAGGGACAAAAGATGTATTATTAGTATTTTATTTCTTCACTCTCTTATCTTCTAAAAAACTCATTAATACTTATCTCTCAGTATTTCCTCTAAAACAACTGGGTTATGGAGTGTTTAATAGTTTTGTCTTCCTTAGTCAATTCCCCATGATTTAGATAATTCACAGTCTGAAAGGGCCTTGGACTTTTTACAGCAAGCCTCATTGAAGAATCCCAGAGCACTTTACCAGAAGGCTAAATATAACTCCACATTACCTTGGGAAAAGAAAGGGAAAGTAGGAAAAATTTTGGATGTAGCGGGAAACATAGTGACAAAGGCTGAGGAAAAGACTGAAGTTCTTAATGTGTTCTTTGTCTCCATCTTTAATAATAAGACCAGTTACTGGGTACACAACCTGCTGAAGTGGAAGACAGGGACAGGTAGTAGAATGAAAACCCCATAATCCAAGGGGAAAGAGTCAGCAACCTGCTACACCGCTTAGACATACACAGGTCTATGGGGACAGGTGGGATTCACCCAAGGGTACGGAAAGAGCTGGTGGAAGTGCTCACCGAGCTGTGCCCTCTTTAATTAGCAGTATGTGGTGAATTAGCATTTTAGGAATTCACAGATGAATAGTTAATATGCTAATGTTGTTGGTAATAATCTGCATAAATGCTTTATAACAAGTTTCATGATTTAGCCTGGCCAGAACAATTAAAATGCCTCAAATATGTAGTTCCTTTTCTACAGGAAAAGATACTTCTAATACCAGTGCCACAGCAAAGGGCTCATTAATGGCATCAGCAATAAAACAGGGAAGAACATAAAATTAGTAAAATTTCAGTAGAATGGCAGCCGTGTTTTGGTTTATAGCCATCTTCATTGGAGAGGTAGCACAGCACAAATGCAAGACTGTATACAAATCCTTCAGGCAGGAAATAGCCTTCTCTTACTTCTGCAAGGCCCGTTGCCTGAAGACCAGAGGGTAAGTATCTGCAGTTAAGCCTGGAGGTGATGCTTCCTCTACATTGCCTACACAGGATGGATTTAGCCTAAGTCAGGAGGAGCTGTCCATGCAAGTGAGATCCTCTCTCCCCTGTTGCAATATTTGGTTGCAATGAAAAGCCATAGCACCCTGTACCAAATACCCAGAGCTTCTTCTTCTTTCTTTTTAAATTTAGTTTATTTTAAATTTTAATTTTTTTAAGAAAGTGTATGTTTTTAAACATGATATTTTTTAAACCGGATTGCATCTTTCAGTGGGAATAAAGACTTTCTTTCTAAAATACTTTTCCTATTACTGGACACCCAGATAAATGTAGATACAACCTATCCCTGGTCAACCAATGGAATTTACAAGTGTCCAGAAGAACCAGAAAACACAGCTATTCCAGAAAGACAGAGGAAACTCAAAGTACATAGAGTCTGGCTTGTAAAGTGTCCACACAAGGAGGAAAAATATGTGCATTTGTGAACACGAGCCGGAGAGAAGGGGAATGTAACTGAAGGGATAAAAAATCTAACAACGTATTTCACTGGGATTAAGTAATGCTGTCCCAGGAGCTCATCCAAGAGTGGAGAGATTTACAGCTTATAGAGAAACAAAATACATGTCCCCTCTGTAAGCACTCACCCTGTAACATCCAATGTAATGTACTTACCCCCTACATAGAAAGGGCAATGTTAAAAGCAGTGACGAGCTACTGTTGAACAGTTGCTGCTTACTCCTCCAGTGACAGATGAGTATCTCCAGCCTAGTTTTGTAAATCAAAATCATTCAGGCATAGTCCTGACTCCTGACTACATTTGCCCATGCGTCTCAATGCTAATCCAGCCCAGCCTCCAACCTCCTTCGGGTTACAGACAGGAAATGTCCCTAGGGATAAGCTGTAAAGACTGAGAATGGAACATGCTTGAAATCCTTAGAGAGAAAGCTTTGCATCCATGCAAACCAATTTATAATGATAGGTGTTGTTTTCCTACTCGATACAAGTATATGTTAAAAATCTACATGGCAAGATACTGTAAATATAAATCAGTACATGAATGTACATTTGAGGAAATATAAACCATTGAAGGCATTCCCCTGGGAAAGCTAGAGTACATTTTTCAATATCCCTAAACCCAGGATATTCTCATTTGCTTCATTTACGAGGTAGTAGTTATTTGGTTTTGCTCTGTGAGGTGGAGCACTAAGTCAGAAGGGAGTCAGGAGGACTCCATCTTGCAGGACTGAACAGGATTCTGCAAATGTTGCACATAAACTCAAATTCAGCACTTTGTAGTGTTGTTTTCTCGTTGTACCCTGTCTTCATTGAGACACAGCTACCTTTGCAAATGGCACTTTGTGTTCTGTGCCAGGGAACAGTAATGGTAACGACAGGTCTCATTGCAAAGACACAGTAAGGTTAATCAAAAAGCAGATGATGAGATCCTGAACTCTTTTTCAGTTGAGTTGTGTAAATAGTGTTATGAGGCTGCTGAATGGCTGTTTTGCATTATGGCTATTAATTACAGTGAAGGTCAGCAAGGAAGAATAAGCTGATATTCTTCATACAGTGTGTCCTAGAGATTGCTATTGTTGTTAGAACAATGAAATAACAATTCCCACCTCTTTTTCACTTACCACTTTGTTAAACTGAGTTTCAGCTGCTGAAAACATTAGGTAAAATCCATTGCAGTATTCATTGCGTGTAGGTGGCAAAGTGTTGCCAACAGTGGCGGCTATTACCTGATGAAAGTTGTCTTAGAAACACAGTAAGAAGAGGCCAATAGCTGCCCTGTACCGAACACAGCCAGTCGCAGCTACCTCTGCAGTAGACCCACTGCAGGACACAGCCAAGCCTATCAGCCGTGGATGGGCACACTGGAGACTAGCAAAATTCATAGCACTGCTTGGGGTGGGATGTAGGGGAGTTGGACACAAAGCTGAGCCTAGGAAAAAAACAGGAGTGGGGGTAGGGAAAAAGTGTTGTTTTCATATTTATTTTCTGTGTTTCTCACTATCCAAATCTATTCTAATTGACAATAAATTAAGTATCCCCAAGTAGAGTCCTGCTTTGCCCATGATGCTAGCTGGTAAGTAATTTCCTTGTTATCTCGTCCCACTTAGTTTTTTCATCTTATTTTCTCTCCCTGCCCTTCTTAAGGAGCGGCTGTGTGGGTGTCCTGGCTGCTTGCTAAGGTTAACACAAGTGAATATCTAAGAAGTTAATTTACTGGATCCTTTCTCATTCCAGTCCTACATCTGACACCAGCTGCCTCCTTACACTATACTACATGTTTTACTCTTGACTCACCAACAGTTTTTCAGCACCACTGCCTCTGAGCCAAGAGCAGCTGGATTTCTCAGAACTGTATAGGGAGGAAGAATAATTTGGAAGTACCTGCCGAAATCTAACTTGTGGAACAGAATGGGATGGAGAGAAAGCGATACAGAACACATAACAGCTAGGGAAAAGGTTAGCTGGTACAAAAGCAAGGACCTGCTATCATGTGGCTTCAGGTCCATATTCCTGTTTACTGGTAGTGTCATGGATGTATGTACAAGCCTTATTGACACAATACCATATTTTATGTCTAAATACTTCTTATAGCAGAGGATGCTATATGTGTTTTTAAAAAAATGTATGGGAAGGAAGACTGATTTTGATTCAGTTGCTTATCTTCTTGGTATTACTGTAAAAAGTAATTGGTAGTCAACAAAAAATACTTCTACAATTGAACACATTATTTTCATGCAGACCTATCTACTTTTTATGTATTCTATTCATGGGCTCATTTGTTCCCTCATGACATAGGGTTTGCACATGATACAGCTATTCATTTTTACTCTGAAAGGTTTTCATTATTAGTAATAGCTTCCTGTAAAGTATCATGTTTCTGTGTGCTAGTTTTTCAGATGTACTTGCCAATAAAGCATTTATCAATATAGCAAATCAAGACAGTATTCTGAGATAATTATATTAAGTAAATGACAGAGCCATTTTCCTGAGAAGACCATTTTGGAAGGAGTTTATTGCTGGAAATTTGGAAACAGGTTTTCCTGTACAAGCTATTAGCTGCTTTGCATCACCTCCCATTACGTGCTTTGACAAACACTGCAGTCTTCCTGCAGCAGATAAAACTGGGAAACAATTTCTATGGCCAGGGAGTTTATTGTGAAAGTTTGTAGTTGAGCAGACAGTTGCACTTTGAGTGGAAATTGCTTGTCAGAATCAGCTACTGACCATCAGCGTTTAATTTATGGTGTATTTTTAAGAAGGCTTTCATCAGACATGAATGACTCTATCAGGCACATTTTTGACATGTGTAGGGCAGTATCGGGATGTACTCGTCCAGGAAGTAGGACAAAGCTTTGATCAATATTTACCTGAAGAGAATTAATTTTGTTATTAGACACAGAGGGATTTTATAAATTGAGTCTCTATCTATTAAATCCAAAAAGGGGTGAGGCACATCTGTCAGTGTGTGAGCACCAAAGTGATTTCCTCTCCTCCTCTGCATCCTAGCTTAAACATTTTATGAATAAAAGTTAGTGACAAATAAATTAAAAAGCACGTGCTTAGACCAGGCAGGAAACTGAATTAATTAAGCCAGATTAAATGTTGTGTCCTACCACATTCGCTTGGCAGATACCATAAATATACCCTCTCTTACAAATAGCTGTGAAGCTCTTCCACCTCTGAGTTGTAGACATTTTCTTCTATATCTACATCTGTGGAACTACTGAACCTTCACTGAATTGGTTGGTGTCTCACCCAGCACAAAGTCTTTCACAGTCCTGTTTTGGAATACTCTGTTTAACATTAAACTTCCATGCCCCTGTAACTAAAAGTAATCTGCGGAAGTGCAGCATAAGATGTCTGCTGGCTTTTTGTGCAGATAAAATCACAAACGGGTGAATGTCTGTTTGCTACACATGCTGCCTTCTATACTACCACATACCACAAATGCAAGCACCTGGATTACTCAAACCGAAATATTCAGTAGACTCATTTGAGGATAAAAAAAAAAAAGGAAGGGGGTAATATGAATTAAAATTTAGTTGCTGACCCAAAGCCTTGATGAAACTGATGGGCCAAAGTCATTTGGTTTGGGTAGTTCTTAAAATATACTCTGTAGATGTGAATTCTAGCTACTGCATGAAATGGAATACATTGGGCAAAGTACTTTTATTCTTTCTTTTCAAAACTGATGTATTATGAATAACCATGTCATCTTAATTCTTATTCCTAGTTTGCAATGATTATTTGGGATGACTACCTGGGGCACTTTTATTTCCTGATTTTCCCTGAGAATCTTTTATCAGACAGCTGTCTATCAGCAGTGCTCTATGATCTTTCCTCAGAGCTTAAAGGTGACCTAAAAGACTGAGGTTCCTATGAACATTGAAGTCCTGTGGCAAGGTCATAATTTTATGATGGAAGAGTTTTTTGCATGCCAAATCTATCAACAAGTGTAACCACAAATTTCCTTTCAATTAAAATGCCTAAGCAATCAAGGGTAAAGTTAGGGAGGAGTGCTCCACTTTTGGAGCTGATGAGGAGTCCAGCTGATTTGTGCAGCTTCTCATGATCCAGGGAGGCTCAGACTTTCAGATACACATTCAAATGGCACCTGTGTGTCAGCCCAGCCACCTTGCCTCGTTATATGTGCCTCCCTGGCCTGCAACAAACAGCAGCAAAGCTCATTAAAGCATCATAGCTAAACTGGGAGTCTGAGTCCTGTGTCTCTTTCTGAAAGAGCCCATGGGTTCCTATGTTGTTAAGGAGCTTCTGACATTTCACTTTCTGGGCTGGTAAATAAAGAAAACTGAGGAAGCTTAAAAGATGCCCAACCTTTCACGTATCTTATGTCACCTCCTAACAGTCTGAAAATCACAAGAAGTGTGCCAGAATGACAACTTTAAATAAACAACCATTAATGTTGCTCGCTAAAAAGTAATTTCCATCTCAAGAATAGAAGTGTTCACTTCATATATGAGTTTTTTAAATTAAGCTCTTCATGCCATTCCAGTAATCTAAGACCCAATTTTCTCTTCCTCATTCAAGGTCTAATCAAACCTGAAGAGACATCATTGTTCTATTTGTGTTTGTAGAGATGTGAATGCCACCCCCTCGCCCCCTTAACTAATGGGCTGGAAGGCTTTATAGTGGTATATCTAAATTTGCTATTAGCAGTTATAATGAAGTTAGCACGTCAAAGGAGTGAAGGTACTATGGACTTTCTCAAAGCATAAGAGAAGGGCTTCCATTGCCTTTGAAGACTGAGGCTTCTATTGCAACTTGTAGAAACACTAGAAGGTGAAGCACAGAAGGTTTTGTTTGCAATGTTTTTTTTACTCAGTGGGGAGGTTACTTCTAATTCAATTTTAAACTTCTTGAAGTGAGGGTCTTAGCAAATTCTCTGTGTTTCTCCTGCAGTTAGTGAAGAGTGGCAAGTAGTTTCAGATAACGACTCTTCCTCCTGATCTTAAGCAATTGACAGTGTCATTGTTCATGGAGCACTGATAGGATATATGGATTATAGGGATCAGGACAAGCAACTTCGGTGCTTATTTTTCAGACATTTGTAAGTCTAAGTGGGACTAATCCTAGCCCAAAATGAAGGGCTTCTGAAATAAAATTACTGGAGACAAGCACACTTTGAGGTAACGCAGAAAGCATTGCCTACTGCAGCTGGAAATGAGTTCTAGAAAAAAAGAAAGAAAAACAATCAAAGCAGCTGTGTATAGTGCAGACCATAAGGCTCAGCTCCATTCTCCCCACACAGATGTTCTGCATCATGTTAGGTACTACAAACTACCTGATCCTCAGCTGGTCCCCCAGAAGCATGGGGAACTCCTGTGAGGTTTGAGTTATGTCTTGCTAGCCTTTTCCCTGTTAGATGGATAGTCCTGTCCTTATCCAAGAGGGTCTGTAATGTCTTAAAAGACAATAGAAGCTCATGTTTAAGTAATGGATTCACCTCCACAGTTCGTTCTATCAGCAAACTATGCTTTCAATAGACTTAGCTCTGGGAGTCTTTGCAGGCATGGAACTGGAGGAGGTATACCAAGAGTGTTTGAAACACAGACCCAGATGAGGCTTACAAATGACAGAGAATGGAGTATTTTGAAAGCTTCTACGATTCTGGCTGTCATGGATTCAGAGGCAGCAGTCATTTTTTCTCCTTCTTGGTAGCTGGTGCAGCGCTGTGTTTTTGATTTTGGGCCTGGGAGCAGCGCTGATAACACCAGTGTTTTCAGTTACTGCTTGGTAGTGTTTTGTCTGGCCAAGGACTTTCTGAGCCTCATGTTATGCCAGGGAGGAGGGGAAGCTGGGAGGAAGCAGAGACAGGACACCTGACCCAAACTGACCAAAGAGATTATTCCATACCACAGCACGTCATGCCCAGGATGTGAAAACAGAGAGCAGAGACCCGGAAGGGTGTGGTGGTGCATTGGGGGGTTCGTTGTTGGGGGTGCACTGGCTGGGTACGGGCTTGGTGAGCAGTTGTATTCTTTTTCCTTGTATTTCTCTTGTATTATTACTGGTGGTAGCAGCAGTGATTTGTGTTATACCTTAGTTACTAAACTGTTCTTATCTCAACCTGTGCGAGTTGAATTTTTTTTCGATTCTCCTCCCCATCCCCCCTGGACTGGGGGAAGAAAAAGAGGGGAGTGAGTGAGTGAGTAAAAGTTCATGAGTTTTAGAGGCTTAAACCACGACATTGGCTCTTCCAGTAAGCTGCAAACCTCTTTTTTCTTGTCAGAGTTTCTCTTTAGCTTCTATATAAATAGGTAATTTCTCCACAATAGTATTTGAAATCCCAGATATAGCTGCGGTTTGTATTCACTTTTGGGAAGGATTTAGGCTAAGAATTAGATGACAGTGTCTCTCATCATCTGTTAGAAAAAGCCACATTGCAGCAGAATACTGAAAATGGGATACAGTGAACAAAAGGATATGGAAAGCCAAAATATCTCCACCATCTTCTTTAACACTCTGTGCTTCTGCCTTGATCAGTGACAGGCAATTCTCGGACATTCATAACACCTGCAAAAGCATAAAAGAAGCAACAAGTGGTATCTTCCTCTGAAGGAATGAAAACTGGCCCTATTTTCCTCTCTCACACGTACAAAAATAAAAAGTGGTATTTTCTTCTTCAAGGTTATGCCTTTTGTAGCTTGCCATTTCTCAGACCAAACTAGCTTCGATTATTTCAAAGAAGTTCACATTAAATCACTCAGGGAACTGAGAAAAGGAAAAAAAGAAAACAAAAATTATTAGAAAACTAGAAAGTGGAGAAAGAAGCAGCTTTGATCACCCTGTGCTCGAAGGCAGTTTGGTTATATCAGTACACAGCACAGATACAGGCACACATTCCCAATCTACTGGGATGAAATGTCAGCAGCAGAAGCAAACAGGAAACTTCAGAGAGATTCACTATCCAAAACATCAGCATTGGAAAAAAAAATACCAATAAGGCACTCATGAAAAAGAATCAAAACAAAGCCAGACCCATTGCTTAAAACATTTATCAGAAAGAGCAGGACAGGCAGGCATGTGTTTTAAAGACTGAACCAGAATTAGAAAAGTTTTTTAAACGTGAATGATGTTCGGTGTCATCTACTGGTCCATCACCTATGCCAGTACAAGCAATGTGGCTTTTCCTCACCCTTAGGCTTTGCAAGGGCTGCTCTCAAGAGTCTTCACCGGCCTTCACCCTGCATGTTTTGCATAAGCACCACTGATGGAGATACACAGACAACACTTCAGGGGCATCTGCAGCCTCCTGATCATTCACAGGTACCAAAGTCAGCAAGACCAGTGAATGCCTCAGTTGCCTATGAGGACCAAACTGCGGTTCTCCTGCCCTGCAGCTGTGGAGAGGGAGTAAGCAGCAAATTGTTGCAGCTCCTGATGCCAGTCACTTGGGATGCATAAACATACATATGCACAAAGACTTGTTAAATCAGTTAGGTTGCAGGTAGTTCAAGTGTCTCTTAGCTGGATACCTTGAGCATGGGAAGGAAGCTGAATTTTGTATTCCTGCAAGAAGCAAACTAAACTATAGATTTACTCATCCTGGAGCTATGGATGATCTGGGGTCTAGATCCAGATCAGTGCTCAACAACTTGCCAGTTTCTAACTGCTTGCTGATATCTTCTCACTGTTTCTTTTCCTTTTGTTTTCATTTAGCTGTGTGCCAAAGCACTGAAGCAGCTTGTTGCTTTGCTACAACTGCCAGCTGCTTGAGTATATATGGCCCAAAAGCAGTTTTGGTGCTTGGATAGGAAAATATTGTTGGCTGTATTGCCATACTGGCAGATGGCAATTTCCCTCTTTCTGTCATCACATAACACATTTTCAGTGAGGAGTTTTAGCCAAAAAATGAAAACAGATCATGTGCTTTAAGTAACCTGAGTTTTGACGGAACTTGCCTCTTTTGCTGTCCTCCTTATCCATCATTATGTCATTTCTGTTCCTCAGGAACTGGACAGGGTTTCAGCCCCCAGCAAGCATACATTATCTGATGACAATATTGACAGCTGCCTGGCAAAACCATCATCACATGTACATGCCCTATGAATCTGCACAATTTCTCTATTCTTGTTTGCATTTCTCTTTCACCTTCATGAAAAAGTCTTCCTGCAGTATTTATTCCTTCAGTGAGCCACATTGTTTGCATGTCTTGTGCTGAGTCAGAAAATGGCAATATATAAAGCAGTTGTACACAGCAGGCAGTGCTAAAAGATTGTGATGCTTGTCAGGTAAAGACCTACAGCAGTAGAGAGTGAGGGGTTATTGTCCCCCAGGTGCAATGACAAAACCCTCTGTTGCATGACTGCATAGTTCTATTCTCACAAAGCTCTGGCTGGCACAAAAAGTGGATGATACCCAGCTTATGAGTAAACACTCAATTTCTGTTGTTCTTTTATTGTTTAATAGGCTACTTACCAAATGCTATATAAGGTCAGTTCTGAGAAAGGAGCTGTTCTTTGCCCTGCGGGCCTTTGTGTAGCATCTATGACTCCAGTTCTCGGTACTTGACAAACACTTATTTCTGCTTTGCTCCTTCAGGTCAGAGAGGGACCATCATCATTCCTATCAAGAGAAGGAAGCTGAGCCCTGAACAAATACTGCCCTCCTGCTGGCTGATGGCACTGGCATCTCTCTATCCAGGAGGCCCCAGCACAGCAGGAGCAAGGCTCCCTTCCAGCCTCCTCTCCTTTACCTGCACAAGCCGGACACTGTGAGCTCCAGCTTAGCACCCTGGCAGCAGTGACTCTGCAGTTCATGGCCATTGCAGAAGAGCTTGGTTTGCCTTGTTCCTCATTAGGGGCAGGGAAAGAAACTGGTGCTTGAGAATTTCACTCAGCAGCCTTGGTTATGAGATGGACCAGGGCAGAGGGAACTGTCCTGCTCCTGCACGGCTTGCTTTGCTGGTTTTCTACAAACTGCTTTGTATCAGAGATTAAAAGCTGTAGTTTTAAAAGCAGCAGTTCTACAGACTGGTCCATCCTGGGTGAGGAATAAGGCCAAAATTCTTTGAAAAACACTGGAGATAGAGACATTCAGCAAGCTGGTTCATCACCATGAGGTAGGGAAACAGAATAATTTTGAATCACTTTGTTGATTTCAGTGTTATCACAGCTAAGTTTTGGTATTTCACTTTGAAAGCTTATTTTTTTAATGTACAAGATGCATTTGAGTTTACAATACAGATTAGTTCTACCCTTGTATTTATCAGCTAATTCTAGGTGATGTATTGTGTCTTAGGTTTTTAAAATATGAATGGGAAAATGTAAGGTTCTTTCCCTTCTCCTTCACCACTGCTCAAGGGTAAAGCAAGAGCCTACTCACACACGATTCATTGAAATCCATGTGCTACGGTGCTGGGGCTTAAACACAATGTATTTGCTCTGGTTTAGTACCTGAAGTCAAGGAAATGACTTTCTATGAAGGTGTAGAGTCGTTACAGCTTTTCAAGTGAGTAATCTTACTGTAGGTCAGCAATGGGCTAGGACACTCAGCGCTGTGGCAGCATCACAGTAGCACCTGATCTGCAATGAGATACCTGTGAAACTTGCTGCACAGGGCTTGCCCATGCTGGTCACAGGGTAAAATCCCTGCAGCCCAGGAGTTACAAGATCTGAAAAGTGGGCAGGCTGATAAATCACTCAAAAATGCAATTATCTGTCATTTTCCCCCTTTTCCTTCATTCAAGGCATTTCCTTTTCTCTCTCATTAAAGGTGACTGGAATAAAGAAAACCGTTTTGTAAACATTTTGTCACGTCAGACTTCAGCTTTGCCCTGAAATTTTGTATTCTTTCATGGACAGATAAAACCGAAACACTTCATTTTATTCCAAGTAGTTCTAGTAATTTTTGGCATGATCAGTAGGACTTAAAACCCAGATTTTTTTCCTGTAAAATGGATTTTTTTTTTCCATGAAAAAGTTTTGACATTTATTTTCTGTTTTATCCCACTCTATGCACAGTTCTTTTCCAGTCACCCTGACAACGGCAGGGCTAAATGCTGAGCATCAAAAGGCTGCTTCTTTCATACAGTGCTATGAAAAGTCCTTTCAGCTAGCCACAGTGATTGCTGTCAGGTTGATTATTGCCTGATGACCAGATTGTTCTGCATCTAAAAAGAGGCTATGAGTATTCTTTTATGGGCATTCCCCTTAATGAATCTACTCAGGACGCAGTTGTCATTGCTGATGTTGTGTTAGCATTGAAGGGACCTGACTTGTCAAGTTTTCTACTTTGAAATATTTGGATTTTTTTGAGGTTTTAGCTAGATTAATACTTTTTCACTTTCCAATGTGTACTTCTCTAACTACTCCTTTAACTTTCCCTTATTCTGTATGCTGTGGATATATATGCCAACTTAAGGCAAGAAAACTTGTTGTCAATCTATGTTATATTTCCTGTATATAATAAATGCTAATTCAGGCCTAGAAAAACTGGACCCAGCTGCTTGAAATACGGTCAGATCAGGTTCTTTAGTCCTTCCCAGAATATCCACTCAAATATGAGTAAAATAAAAATTAAGCAGTTGGATTGGTGTAAATCAGACCAGCCACAAAATGGTAAATAATAGTTATCACTATATTACTATTTTATGTCTACTGTATGCTTAAAATACAAAGCACTAAATAAAGCTCTCAAAATTGTAAACATAACACAGCAGCAACAGCAATATATACAGGACTTTTGAAAGCCTCCTTCCTTCATGTGACAAGTAATAGGAGGAAAAGTAAGTTGTAGAAAAACCATTTCCTATTTGATTTTCTTTATTTCTTTAACTCAGCTATTTATGTAATGAACAATAAATGCCATCAATGTATAAGAATGCGGCCAAACATGCATTTAATTGCTGAAGCAGGAAAGCTTGCCTGGTTTTAACTGGGGAACATTATAAACATTTATATAACATCAAATGGTGGGGCTTGAACATCTGTTTTACAGTATTATTAGTACTTGTGTGCAAACACAGACCCTGCTCTATTGCATTTCACAGCTTTTCTAAAAAGTAGCTGTATTACTCACCAGAATAATACAGGCATTTCTAAAGAAAGGACACTTTTTTTGGAAGCTAAATCTATTGGATTTCCGGAGATTTGGATGTGTACCTCTCTAGTCTTGTCTCCAAAGCAACAGCCTGCACTTCTCAGTGCAAGGGGTGCCAGGCTGAGAGTCATCAGGGTTGTGAGCAGGGCTACTCTGTCCTGCTGGATTGGAGGCATACTCTGGCATGCCAGACAGCACAGCACAGAGCTGTGAAGCTCCTGGGATCCCAGGCCATTCCCAGACACAGGATGCCACTTCTGGGTTAGGTCTGCAATGGCTGGTGGGGGACCAGCTGCTGGGCACCTTGTGATGGAGGCAGGAGAGAGGTGGCCAGAAGGTGGCAATTAAGAACAAGCAGGCTATGTGAAGCTGTGGGTGTCGTCTATGTATCAGAGAATTATAGAATGGTTTGGTTTGGAAATGACCTTAAAGCTCACCTAATTCCAATCTCCCTGCCATGGGCAGGGCCACCTTCCACTAAACCAGGTTGCTCAAAGCCTCATCCAACCTGGTCTTGAGCAATTCCATGGAGCATCCACAGCTTTTCTGGACAGCTTGTCCCACTGCCTCATCACCCTCAGTAAAGAATTTCTTCCTAATATCTAATCTAAATCTCTTTCAGTTTAAAGACATTCCCCTTGTCCTGTCACCACATGCCCCAGTAAAAATTCCAGCTTTACTTGTAGGCCCCCTGGAAGCTGTTATTAGGTCTCCCCTGAGCTTCTCTTCTCCAGGCTGAACAACCCCAACTCTCTCAGCCTGTCCTCATAAGAGAGATTCTCTAGCCCTTTGATCACCTTCTGCGGACCACCCAGAGCTTCTAGACCCTTCCAAGGGCATGGTTGCCCTTCCACTGCAGTGCCACTCTGTATTCATGACCACAGCCTATTTAATGATAGCATGGTGGGAGGGACAGCCATGCTCCCCTGGTCTCTCTCTGACTAACCCCAGGCAGCTGATGTAGTTTTGGCAATCAAGGAGAGGCGGCTGACTCACTGTGATGCCAGGAGAGTCAGGGGAAATGTGCCAGGTGATGGATTTTGGTCCCAGAAGCTTCTCCCTGTACCTCCAACAGTGAATCTCAGCAGCACGTCCCAGTCCAGCCAGTGTGTTTATATTACTGATACTTTTATTTTTAGAGTTTGTTCTATGATAACGCACCAAGTCCTAGCCCCTACAAACAATGCATGATTAATGTCCCAAGCAGGGAAGCTGCTATAAAATTACAGATTGTGTTTTCAGTTTGAAGATGTTAATTTAGTGAGTGAAGTACCTGCCTGGTACTCCTGTCTGGAGTGAGGCAGGGTAAGAAGGAGAAAGCAATAAACTCTTGAGGGAGAAAATAAAGATGAGAGACTTCAAGAAGAATTAAGTGACTAAACCAAAAATAAAAAGAAAGGTGATTTTTATGGTATAACATTCTTGCACACTGACTTTTTCCACTGCTGTCTTAAGGATCCCGATGGAGCTGCTGTTCACAGCTATGCATGAACTTGAGCAAGACCGGGCTTTTATACTTATATGAGAACAGAGATCTGAGCAAGAATTAGGTTTCTTTCCTGTTTCAAACACAAACTGTTTCTTTAGCCCTTTCCTCAATATTTCATTCCCTTAAAAAAAAACAGATTGCTGTCGCATTATTTATAAAACCCAAGTGGTTTCCTCCATGTTTCTTGCTCACTCTGGTAGTAGGAGTGCATGTGTTACAACCCAGCCTTGGTATGGGTTCTCCTACTGTGCTGGGTAATGGGGTTAGGTGCATTTCCCCAGGGCTCTGGAACACAAATGTCTCATAGGAGATGAACTGATATTATTTTATGATGATTTTTACAGAGAAGCAAAAGAACAAGAAGTGTGGCTCCTCACAGGTCTAGAACCCTTCATCCCCAAAATATTAAACCCAAACCTCACTGAGGAAAAAGAGTGAAGGTAAGCTGTGTAGCATCACTTTCTGATTCCACAGACAAAATGCTACATGCATTATGCATTCCCCAAGCAACAAAATGTGAGGGTTTGACAGCTTCCTGTTGTAATTTTAATTCTTCTGCTTTGCCTTATAATGGTGAGGGTCTCTTCATTTGCTTATTTAAATACCCACTGAAACATGTACAAAGCAAATAAGTTATTTACATTCACGTTCAGTTGTATCAATTCTCTTTTATTTTTCTGTGAAAACTGTAAACAAAAGCTGACACAGCATTAATAAGCTACAGTCAGTGTAATTATCATGAAGAAGAGAGACATTTCCCAAAGGAATGCCTAATCCTTTTCATTTCTGTTTATCACAGCAGGTTATTAGTAAACAAATCCGTGTTTATTTTACTCTTTGTAACCTGTGCACTGTTATTTCCGAAACAGGGCTCACTCTTGCAAAGGCTTGCTACCATAGCTACCAAGCTACCTATACTTGCAGCAAGAAATGCGTCCTCATTTGCTTCTGTAGGGGGAAGCTAATTGGTCTGAGCATAAAGAAGCAAAGTCTTACATACCTTACATGACTGAAAGAATAAATATTGTTTTAATGTAGCAGATCACTGTAAGAAATTAGACTGTTATCAAGAAACTGTATGATATCATTAGTTATAGCATCTAGTTTTGATACCTCAGTATTCAGTATGGTTACACCTCACCTTGCTGTCCTGGTGTGGGCCATTGCCTTTTGTACAGCTAAATAACAACTGTGCAGCTGGGAAAATCTTTTTTACAGCCCTCTGGGGACTTTCATGCTGTTGCGAGAATTCTGGAGCCGGTAACAGAAGTCAGTTAAACCCAGCTTTTGCCGCTGTGGAGATAAGCAAGCTTAAGTTAAGTAGCAAGGTTGGAAGGAGGCCTCCAGGCACCCTGGGGGTGCAGAGCGGGATAATCAATGCTCAAATGACTTGGTCCTCTGCTGCAGCCTCTTCTAGTAACCTCTGAAGAAGCTGTGCCTGCCATTTCCCTCCAATCAATGGGTTTAGGATGAGAAAATGTAATGGAAAATGAATGGTGCTTATCTGGACATGGAATAACATCCATATATATGTATGTACACAGTATATATGTATATATACAGTATAAACACGGAAGCAGGCACAGAAAGTTTAACAGCAGTATGTTAAAGTAAAATTTAAATGTAGACTGCTTAGACAGTTTTTTTATTTAATACCAAAAAGCCATTTGTATCAAAAAAAATGGATCTGTCTGCCAGTCACTCCGGAGATATTCAAAATGCAATTGTAAATATATTACATTCAGATAGTGCTTGGTATTTCCAAGAAGCAATACATAGAGCCATTAAGTTGTAGGGCGTCTGTGAAAATGCAGTGCCTGTAACTAATAGATGTTGATGGTCAAAGCTTTTGACGTACTGTTTTACACAAAAGAGAATCACTCCTGGCTTGGCTGGAGAGGTAACTCTTTCACCCCAAGTAATTTCATACATCATCACAGTGATCTACTCAAATAGGTGAAGGCCTTTATTCACGTCTTTCATTCAGGCTCTGCTATGTTGACATTACTGATATTAAAACGATACCTGTTCATTAGTAATAGTACATTATGTCCCTTTCCAAAAGCCTGAAAGTAATGGTGATTTGATGGTTACTTGGAGACTTGCTTCTGCATCTGCTAAAACCATCAGGAATCAGCAGGTAACTGTCCAGGCAGGACTTGTATTGTACAAAGAAAACGAGTGCCTGTGGCATCATGAGCAAGCACTGTGTATGTTCTTATTGCCTCATGCAGCAATCTCAGATTACTTCATGCCTCTCCCTCTACCAGGAAGATAGACAAAAGCTGGAAGACTACAAAACAGTTTGTGCCAGAAGACTAAATTTTTATCTTACCAGCCTGTCACACGCTGTCCAAGTACATTTCTAATACTTATTCCATCCACTGTCCCAAACATGATTCATTAAAGTTAACGATTCTTCTGTCTGCAATAATCAGTCATTCTAAGCTTCATTAGTTCAACTCCAGTGTATTTAAGGACCTATCATTAATTAAATACAGCTAGTACTGAGATTTGTAAATGTAAAGTGCTATCTGAAGACTAACTATTAATAATTGTCAGATCCTTGTGAAAATTATGGAAGTACATCCATATTTCCCCCCAGGCACCATCCTTGTGGGGAATACAAGTTCTCCATCAAATTTAATCTGGAGAGAGAGGAATGTGAGTCCTCCAGAGCAATTTCTTTCAGACACCTGCTTTTGGTGCAAGCTGCATGTTGCACCACATAGTCCCCTTCTCTGTTTGATGCCCCATTTCTGCATGTATGCTCAGCAATAGCACGCATGGTCTTGGGAGCTGTGCTTTTCCCCTCAACTTTCTGGAAATATCAAGTACTCTTCATCATGGGCTCGGTGTTTTCTATGCTGTAGTTGTGGCTTTAGATGTGATTTGCCACTTCTTGTGCATGAAGGGGCAGTGTGGAATAATTCTCCTGCTCCTCCTGCGGTTCATCTGCAAATAGCTTGCACTGAGCATAAATATACACTTGCCTGCTACAGAAACTAAGCCAGAGGTAACTGTGAGACAAAGAACTTCCTCCTCAGGGAATAAGTAGCAGTGGAGAGGACACCAAACTGAGAGCTTATTTTTAGATCACTTCAGTGATCCACAGTTCAGACCTAAGTTTGCTGTTGAGGATTTGCTGAGATGAAATGGACAGACCTTTGGCTTTAATGGTATTTAGGAGGAGCATAGCACTGTATTCCAAGTCCATTATGATTTCTGTGGAGATCTTGTTTCAGGGGATATTACTGCAAGGTTGAATGAGTTGATGTCTGGCAAGTCAGAGGTGCAGAATTCCACAAGTGATCTATCTGACTGAAGGCAAGTAGATCTAGTATTTTCTCTTCAAATAATAGTAAACTTACTTAGAAAAAATATAGCTCTTGGAAGTATGTTAAGAAGAATACTTCATCTAAGGAAGCCTGAATCTTGCTGTGGGCTGACAGGACATGCCACATTTCCACTCCTTTTCCTGGCCATATTATCCACTGGAGCAGGGAACACTTCCAGTGAAGATATTTTCACATAGAGGGTCTTGATGGAAGATAAGTTTGCAAAGGAACATCCAGCACCAAAAACTAGGAAAAAAAAGATGTTCTCGTGTCTGGTTTATTTTCTCTTCCTTTCCCATCATATCCCATCAGACGTAGATGATTTGCTCTGACAGGTCGTGAGCAGATGAGAGTCTTAAAGTTTCCTCTGTACTTGAGGATAGTTTGGTGGAACATTGCTCCACTTCTAGTACCAAAATCTCTCATGTACCACACTTCTGATCTCTATTGGCCATCAAAGGTATACCCAAGTACATATAGCAGACAGGTGGACATTGTCATCCAGTAGTATTTAAAAAAAAAAGAAAAAAGTAGATAAAAAAGTAATGAATGAAAAATTAATGTCACTTACAGGATCTATAAAACATTTTGATCATAGGATCATTAAATATTTAACTGTGGCATTTCTCACTACTGCACATAATACATATGTGTGTGTATTCCAATAAGGAACTAGCATTTTCCCTTTTTAAGAAAGGGAAATTTTGCTTTCCTTTGCTGTGTATGCCTTTAAGTGTAAAATCTCTTTATGCAGGATATACATTTCCTGCACTGCTAGAACTTGAACTAGAGCTTTTGATTTGTTGCTCAGCTCAATAATAGGTATCTTATTTGTTTATAGCAATATTACTCTAGTTGATTCAATAAATTCCATAGATTTATAAATCAAAATAATCCATATTATTAAAAAGAAGGCAAATAGTTATATTGAGTAATCTGTTACAAATTCATTATTAATGATCAAAATATTGTTAGTGGACCTTTTACTGATTTGTGTATGTGTGAATTTTATTCTCACCCTGTTGAAATAGTACATCTATTCAGTAGTATAAATAAACCCTTCACGAAATCTAAAGCTTCCATAGATCTTGTGAAACAATCTGCAAGAACTTTTGACTTTATATTGTCACAGGTAAAACCTGTACCTGACTAGGAGCAGATGATGAGACAACAGAGAAATAAAATTGCTTCCTCTGAGAAAGTGTTTAAGCTACAAAGAATAAATGAAATAGATTTGACAGAAAGAAAAAAAATGAAGTGTAGGTCTAGCCACAGAAAAGAAGAAATGTGCAGTAAAAAAACTTCCTAAGGATACTAAATTGCAATAAGCAAGTTTTAAAATGGTCTCTTTTTTTCATTTTTCATCTCTTTTATTACAATTTTGTTATGATTTAGCTTCCAGGACATTCCCCTTCAAAATCCAGGCAAGCCACTTCACTAGTGTGTTTTGTAATAAATATGACTGGGAAAAGTCTTCAGTGAACAAGTTAGTTTAAAAATATTCCTTTGCTGATGGTATTTGTTTTGGTGGTTGTTACTCGCTGTCCTCCCAAAGCCCTGAGGAATTCATCAACAATTTTTCAGCTAGTACTTTTTATCTTTCAGCAGTTCGTTTCTTTGTGCTGTAGATACATGTGTTTGTGGGAGGGTGCAGAGGATAAATACTGAGCATCAAAAAAAAATACTTTAAAGAGACAAAAAGAAGTTAATTAATCCGAGTGCTCAATAGAAATGGCAAATTAGCCCCACCCTTTCTAGTTATGTGCTGTGAAACCTAAATAAATTCACATTTGTGGGTATGATTTCTTCTTTTTTTTTTTGCTTCACCACCACCTTATAACACATATTCTTTTCATGGGACTTATCTACAGAAATGTTTTATAGCCTTGTCATTTGTCTTTGATCCATGTATTTGCTTGGTGAATCCCATCCAATCTTCATCTGATCCCCATGATTTGCCCCACTCTTGTGTTGTCTCAGTGCCATCTGTTCTCAACTCCTGTCTACCTCCTGATGCTCCTGTCCAGCAGCAATATCTTTCTCATCTCTGTCATTATTTCTGTCCTGGGCTTTTGTTCCTCCAGGCCATTTCTCCCTGCATCCCTCTTTCTTGTCAAAATCTTTCCTGTATCCTGCACACATTGGCTCCTGATGTCCCTGCCCCACCAGTTTCAGCTGCTGTAACAGGAAATGGACCGGCATACATATGTTTATAAATTAATTTCTATAATTATTTTGCAGTGATTCTTTGATTACCTGCATTTTTTTGCTGCATGGAATAGTACCCCACAACTGTATGTGTGCCTATTGTTCAAACAGAAGTGGATGGTTTTGAAGGGATTTGAAATGCTGGTTGAGCACATAGGTACATACACACAACTATGTGCACGTGCTTAGGTTAATCCTGATATACTATTTTAAAGAAGACTTCTGTGGTTTAGGTGTAAGGTTTTATGATTCATTCACTTACTGTTTTATTTATTCACGTAGTTTCACTCTGCACCCTTAAGCTATCACAGATATTTTATATGATGGTACTTAACTGTGTTCATCCACCAGAAATGCTTATTGAAAATTAAAATGTTCCTGTTCATTTCTTTCTGGAGATATGCACATAGAAGATTAATAGATTAATTTCTATTACATACATGAAAAGAAAAAGACCTTGGCAGAGCAGCAAAATGCTTAAATTAATTCTTCTACAACCAGAAATCTTACCTGAAGCAGTTAGTTTGGGTTTTAGTGGTTGTTCTACTTTAGCCATGACCAGCTCGCTAACAGTCCTAGTACTTGAGCTTTATCTTCATTATTGGTTTAATGAACTGAGGAAAAATAGATTAAGCTAAACGTATGTAAACCCTCTGTGAAGATGCACTGAAACTCCTCAAAGGTAAGGTTTACCCCATTAAGCAAGGGGTAAACTGCCTTACATGGCCTTTGCATTGGTGAAGCCTGTTCCTGCATTTTCCTGGGAAAGGAAGAGCAGAGGCAGAATGAGGGATCCCACAACATACCCCATTAGAAGAGCAGATGAAAGGTGTTTTCATTTTAACACATCCCACTGCAATATATTAGCTCTTGTTCAGTGAGTGGAACAGACAGCAACACTGGTTAGCCTGTCCTCAGTCCTCTCTCTCCTGTCCTCAAGGCTGGCCTCAAGAGGCTGGTGAGAGCAATCTCTTACTGACTCTTCTCTCTGCCTCCTTGCTGGAGAAGTGACATTTGCACGCCCTTCCCTTACAGAGGTGGACCAAGGGGTTTGAGGGGCAGAACCAGTGCCAAAGCCTCTTGGAAAGAAAAGACCCCACAGGATGCGAGCACCCTGCAGTTGCCCAAGGCTACCTGTCAGCAAGTATTTCCCTGCTTGACTGACATCTTCCCTGACATAAAGAAAGGAAAAGAAAAATGAGGCTGAGCCTGAAGTTCACAGCCCTCCCTGCTTGCTCTTGACTGAGGGAAGTTGCGTCACAATTTCAGTCTCATGGAGCAGGATTTGCTCTCTTTTCTTTCTCTGCTGGAGCTCAAGGGGAGAAGCTGTGACTGGGAGTGGGTACTAGAGGAGCACTGCCTATAAGGCAAGTATGTCAGAGAAATACAACCTAAATTCACCACCTACTGAATCTGGGGCCCTCCTGCACATCTAGATGTGGCATTGCCACTTTGGGCTTTAACCAAGCCTGCTCTCCATGGTCTTACCAGGTTGGGCTGGGAGAAAGGAAGGGAATATTCAGCCTAGCTACACATTTAACCCCAAGGACAACATGCATTTCATCTTGAAAGACAACAGCAGACTGTTTGCTTTTAAACTTTCTTTCTTAGGAACTGAATGTTGGTTGTCTTCAGCTGCCAGTGAATTGATTTTGTCTGAATTAAAATGAAGTTAGCAGTGTAGATGACAGTCCAATGCTGGGTTCAGTATATCGGGTATGCAACAATTGACTGCAAAACCCTTATCCTGGAAATAAATTATGGTCCCAGACATTGTATGTTTCCAAGTATTTCAATGGTTGAATACCTCACATCCTGTAGCAGTCATGTACTGTCTTCTTGTGTCAAATTAGGAATACTGGTGGACAAGCAGAAAGGATTTTGTTCTCCTTTGAGTTTCTCTAACCCAGTTGCCTGATTAGTCATTACAGCCTTACACTAATAGAGTTTTTACCAGAAGTATAATTCTTGAAATTAAGTTGATATGTGTGAAATATCTTCTTTTGCTTCAATAGTTTGCCTGCTGGCCATGGGCAAATACAATCGGGAAGAGGAAATGCCCTTCTGAGGTAAAGAATCAAAATAAAGAACAATGGGAAGAACTGAATACTTTTGCATATTTTTATGGCTTGCCCTCAGCTCTAGCATTGGGACTGGCAGTCATGGACCATGTTAGAAACAAAAGCAGGTAAAAAGGTAAAATATCCTAACTACAATATAGAAGTGGTTTTGGTAGCTTCATTCAGAATTGCACCAAACTACACAGAGGGATCATGATACATGTTTGCATTTTAGAATTCAGTGCATCTCTCTTCTCTTTACGCACATTCATCACAGCTGTGAAAAAGTGACATTAGTCAGAAGTTCGAGACTCATGCCCACCATCCCCAAACTGGCAAGTTTTTAATTGCATTAACATTCACATTTACTTGCTTCCATGTTCCTAAAATGAAGATTAATTTTCATTATGCCGAAGTTCTGAATGTCACAGGATTTCTGTAGTCATCATTTACAATACTTGCCAAGAAGTCAAGTGAAAGCAATTCCAGCTGTGATGGAATGCATGTATGGGAGTCTGGAGGTTGAGGAGGAATAATTGCACAATCCTGGTGTCTTCATATGCATAACTTTGTAAATGCTTTGCTTAAATTTTGAAGTAACAATGTGATTTCCAAAAACCTTAATGCATGTTTTGTTCCTAACTTGTGTTTTCAGTCAGTATAATAGCTGGGAGTATACTAGTAAGTAGAGAAGGTAAGTTGCTATAAACTGAAACAAAAAATAGTGGAAAGTTCTGAGTTGTGGGTAAGAATTGTGCCCTGTGGTATAATTTGGGCTGAGGGGGATTCATGATTTATGCTAACAATAAAGAAAAGAACTTAAAATACTGTAGGTGCTTTATTAATATAGTTATTAATTTATTTTTATGATGCATATGAAGAAAGATGGATTATCTCATAAACATCCTTTCCTAAAGACAGGGCAGTAACTGAATAATGAACTGTGAACAAGGCAGTGGTTGCAGCAGTAGGTAGGAATAGGAGAATTACTGTTGTGCAGAATGAGAAACCTGGGCACCTTGGGTTGAGGAGCAACATCTGAGACTGCATTGCTGATGTGGCTTTCAACATTTCTATGCAACTGCAGCTGTGTTCCTGTTTTTAACTATTTCTTGTTGAAGCTGTACTACAGGCAACCTTAGCAAGCTCTTGAATCCAAGTGAGAGCAAGGTAACAGAAAGCTTAACAACTGCTACAACATCACCATGTGTTGATGCATAACGAGCACTTGAGCTACTGTTTTAGCCCCCATGAAATCTCTCTAAAAAAAGGATATTTGCTGTCATTTTTTTTCTCAAGAAGAAAGTCTAAATGCTGGTGGTGGTGTCTTAAACACCCAATCTCTTCATGAGGACAGGGTTAAAAGAGCCTCTGTTCTGCTAAAGCTTGGATGTGCTGCAGTGAAAAGTTCAAACTTAATGCCAAAGGCACCGAGGCCTTTAAGCTGGTGCTGTGGAATTTATTCATCTCAAAGTCAGTCTTAGGCAGACATGGGCTGTCCCTGTGGTTGAGTGAAAACCCACGTAGCCCAGGCAGCCTTCACTCCATTGAGTTACATCATCCCATGAAATTGCCCTGCACCAGCATTTGTTCTGAGCTCACAGAATGGCAGTTCAGCTCCTAAATTACCTTGTCCAGATATGCTCTGGGTGAAGAGAAAGGTGCTGCAGGCAGTTCTCATGGGGCCATCTGCATGTGCCTTGTGAGGCAGGGGCTCATGGTTCCCGTGCTTGCTCTGAGTGGCCCTTTGGCAATACTAAACTCCCACAGATGCTTCACCCTGGGGGTGTGGATGCTAGGTAGATACAGAACAAGGAAGTCAGAAGGATGAGAAAGTTGGGGCAATTCTGCCTGGAAAAGAGAAGGCTGCGTGGAGACCTCATAGCAGCCTTCCAGTATCTGAAGGGAGCCTATAGGGATGTTGGGGAGGGACTCTTCATAAGGGACTGTAGTGACAGGACAAGGGGTAACGGGATCAAACTTAAACAGAGGAAGCTTAGATTGGATATGAGGAAGAAATTCTTTACTGTAAGGGTGGTGAGGCACTGGAATGGGTTGCCCAGGGAAGTTGTGAATGCTCCATCACTGGCAGTGTTCAAGGCCAGGTTGGACAGAGCCTTAGGTGGCATGGTTTAGTGTGAGGTGTCCCTGCTGATGGCAGGGAGGTTGGAACTAGATGATCTTAAGGTCCTTTCCAAACCTAACTGTTCTATGATTCTAAGGCAGAGCACCAAGGAAGTGGAAAGACATGGCTCTAATCTGAAGCTGTGTAGTAGAAGGAAGACAAAAATTGGACGTGTTCCTGGATTAGCACTTAGGAAGGAAATATCTTAATTTCCTTTGTATTGAATAATTTATTGAGTAATTTAGCACAACATTTCCTAAGTGTAGCTTATTTTCACAGGCAAACCCGAAAAAGATGGTTGATTTTCAGACATCAAGGTTAACCACCTCTTAGTTATTGACAGCAGTCAAGTTCAGCACCAATCTGCTGCTGTTGCACCTCTGCTGCTTTGCCAGCACAAACTCTGCGTCCTCTAGACAATGCAGGAGCGCTCACTGCTCAGAGGAGATTTGTGCTCCTCCTGTAGTGCATCCCCTACTTCGTGCTGTAACCAGTTAGAAAGCTTTCAGTAAGATTCTTCTCTGTGTATTTATTTCCTTTGCCCTGCAGATAGAAGAGATCTTCCGTTCCTTCCAGGCTGCCCCTTCACCAGGCTACTGCTCTGCATTTGAATCCGTGTCAGAAAGTGTCATCCGTCCATCCCCCTGCCTTGTGTCTGCCTGCCCTTTTACTTGCATCACTGTGAGGCAGGCAAAAAGACCTGAAATCATAAGTTTGAAGAGGGAATAAGACATCATTTTCAGCAGCAATATAATCTTAGATCAGCTTAAACTGACAGACAAATGACACCCTCTATATCTATATTGAGTTATTCCCAGATACTTAGCAGAATTGGTCCATTTAACCTATGACTTTGTTTGCAGGAGAGGTCACATCCTAACAATGTGAAGTTAAGGTATTGATCTGCCCATTACTGACAACATGCTGATTTATTACTATTTCACCAGTTATCTTCCATCAAGTATGTGCTGTTCATGCCTAACCAGAGTACCAACATTTCATTGCCAGCACAGCACTGCAGTCCCTGTTACCAGCAGGGACTGCTGAGCATGTTGACTGTCATGGAGTTCATCACAGCCCCATCTGATACTCAGCAATTCCCATGCACACAGGGACTGCTGGGACTGCCTGGGTCAGAGCTGACTATCAAAGCCCACTGTTGGATCATGATTACTCTGTGCTGGAAGCAATCTCAGCTGTTGGCTGAAAATCATTTTGTGTGGCTTGCAAGAAGAGGGATTTATAGGGAAGATGTATATTTTGAGCATTTAGAAGGAGCAGAGAGGGAGAACATGAAAGAGGCATCATAAAATCATACCTTTATTAAGTAATTTAGGAGTAATTGATTATCTACAAGAAGAGCAAGAAAACCATTTTAGGAGCCTTTGTTTTCAATTCACTTGTATCTGGCAATCAAAAGATATAATAAATCTGTGTGGGGGCATGACTGACAGACTGACTTGCATTATGACTTGCTGGAATAGCATAAATGTTTGATATAGGCATAGTTTACCTTTGTTAAAAACTGTAAAATACATGCGGATCTTGTGAAATCAGTGGCAAGCACTGCACGCTGGTTGGACACAAACTTCCTCTATCTCAGGAGGTGCCCCAGGCCTGAAACCACAAACTGCTACCATTTGCCCTTGTAAAAAGGTAATCAGCACAGTCTGTTTGAGATAGATCTCCCAGGACTTCTTACAGTTTCTCATAAAAGCACTTATCTCATCCCTGGAGCCTGGAGAAATAAATTTACTTCAAATGTATGCTAAGGATTTCTAAAATGCAAATAAATTATAAAACACTCAGTGTCACAAACAGGGAGAGGTAGTTGCAGTATATTTTCCAAGATATTTGGGATTCAAATATATACCTGGTGATGTCCACAGAGGTATCACAGTGAGCTGAAACCCTCAGAAATAAATTACAAGCTATTCAGAGACTTCAGAAAATCCTTCTGGATGCATAATCAGTTTCCTTAGGACCCCAGTGCTTCCAGAAATCTTGTCCACCTCTCAGGCCTGCAAATGCCTATACAATGCACGAAACACCTCCAAGGCAAAGGAAATTAATTTTCTGTAAACCAATTCCTTCTCATAAGTGGCTTAGATGAGCAGCGTGAGTTTTAGTATCTGGGCCATTACTGGTAAATAGTTGAGTTCCAGCCTTCAGGATAGTAAAAGATTTTTGAAATATTCCAGACATCCCTGTTTACAGGAACGTTATTTTTTATTTTTTACTTCCTTAAAAAAAAGAACCAAACAGAACAGTTTTTCCTTTGCAAAAGGATCAATATGATATTACAAACAATAACTGCATAAATGAGACCTTGAAGGTGAATGCATATATAAAGCCACTTAATATGATTTTTGCTCTACTTGATTTTATTGGTTTGTAAGATTTATTTTTGGTTTACATTTTGGCTTCATTTCTCTCTCTTCATTTACTGTGCTATCAAAAGTTTTCCCTCCCTTACAATTACATCATTAGCAACCTCCAAAAAACTCTAATGTACAAGTTCTACCCCCACATTAATGTCTAGTGGCAGATAATAGCAACGAGTAGTTAGCTAGTATTCCTTATAATTGTGTCCTGGGAAACTGACTGCTGAGCTAAGACATGTGGCCTGAAGCTACAGAGCTACAGATTTCTTTGCCTCCAACAGCTGGTGAGCACTGAGCAAGACAACTACAGAAAAGATCTTTTTTGTCAAAAGCTTTCTTGCCTGTTATGTTGGGAGGTTATCAGAAAGACCTGTAAAATCAATATTGGTTTAGTAGCTTAACTAATTGTAATAGTGAATAAAATCCTGGATTCCTGCTGGTTTTGGTCTTCAGTAATGATCCGTGATCCTGAATGGAACTGAGGTAGAAAGTGGCACTGGGCTGACTCTATTAGTGAGAGGCACTTTCTGCTCAGCCGCCAGCCAAAGCCAAAAAATATGAATGGACATGAACAGCAGGGCCAGATGGCACTGCCTCAGTTATAGGGATGGTTTTGGCTAGTGAACCTCAAACACTGCAACTACACTGTTCCCAACCCAAACCACAGGTTGGCCAAAGTACAGAGGAAACTGAGAAAAAAAGGGGTATGAGACATTTCTATGTTGAATGTTCACCTTAGTTGTAGGGGAGACAAGTTACTAGGTCATTCTTGCTTAATAGACTTTTTATTTAGGCACATCCATATTAAGATGAGAATTTTCCATACTGCAAAGATGCTTCAGACTAACTTGTTTGTATCTACTTATTTAGAGAAAGGAGGGACACAATTTTAGCTGACAGCTTAGATATTCCCCAAAGTGAGACAAATTCTGGAAACCTTTGTCCAAAAAGCTCTGTCATGTTAGTGCTCATGGGCCAGCTTAGCCCTGTTTGTTGTGTGTAAAAGACTTTTTAATACCTAACCTGCACGAGGCTTGAGAAAATCCACCTCTGATAGGATGGTGAGGTGGAGGACCACTCCATCCGGATGGGATGTATCAGCAATGGTGTCATAAAAGGCTTTCATTTAGAAGGTGACCTTATGCTGTTCAGCATGACTTCACTTCTTGGCCAACTCTCCAGCTTTATTTCACTCTTTGAATAATGTTAAGCCATAATGACTGGTGTCTGGCTTTTTTGTCTCACAGTATTGCTGTTGCTGACTAAATGTCCAGAAGACAAGTTTCCTTCCTACCTCACCTTACTGCATTGAACTTAGCAAAGTTACTTTTTAAGGCTGGAGTCACATCAAAACCTTTCCTCAAAACCACAGGAGTGCCTCTCAAGAAGGAACTGGTGAAAAAAAAGGTCTACTGATTTCCCATGTGAAAGTGTTGGAAACAGAGCATCTCATACCAAGATGCCTTTGTAGTCTTTGTGCAATGAGGGATAAACCACCACTTTTCGTTCCTAGGTAATGGCAGCTTTTAAGTAAAACAACACTCTTTGGTGGGGGAAGTGGGGGTGGAGGCAGAGGTTTTGTTCTCTTATTTTAGTATTAATCTCCAATTAATACTAAAATAATTAGAATTTCCAAGCTAAGTATGCTTTGTTTGGAGCAAAGTTAAATTTTCTTTTTTTAAAGGAGATGATTGACACATCTGCATATCATCAAGGTTCTGTATGAATTTTGTGGTGCTGAAGCTTTTTGCCACCAAAGTGTATTATCTGATTATCAAAGATTTCAATCTACTGGAAAAATCGTCCTACAGTGTAGGAAGGACAAGGAAGTGGAGAGGAGGATTTGGGAAGTTACACAACGAAGGCGTTTTTAATTCCAAAATCTCAGTTACCTCAGAGAATGATACCATATCACGCTGCTTAAAAACAGAATCTATTGTCAGTAAAGAGTTACCCTTAAAACTGCGTTTTAACTTGATTTCTGAGATAATTGCAAAACTAAGAGTGTCTATTTTTAATATACTTCCTCCCACCAAAGAAATCCCTCAAGAATGGGAACTAGCACCTGTTTATAGGGGAAATTAGTGCTGATTGCAGTAATGCTGCATGCCAAACTGCTACATAAAGCTTGCTCAAGTCTCACAAATTGATAACTATTCATAACTCAGTGGCCTCTGAAGGTCTCTGAAGTAACACACAGCATTATGGCAGGATTACCAAAGTCTGCTCAGATTTCTTCCTATGAGAGAGAGAAAAAGAAGAACATTCTTCACTGTCTATGACTTATACCAGACAATACTATGTAATTTTTATTATGAAGGGTTGACCATGGGCCAATTAGGCTCTGTCAGGCTGTACTGGACACCAGCATGTACAGGAAACTGTAGAAATGGTTCTGCATAAAGGAATGCAAAAGGACAAGAAAAACAGGAGGAACAATGGGACACATAGAAACAAGACAAAACACATACAGCAGTAATTTCTGGGAATCTGCTGGTCTACCAGAGTTCAGACGAGAGAATGTCCTGCTATCTGAGAGGCCTGAGCCATTGTGTGTTTGTGGGTCAACTGAGAGCTTGAGGTCAAAAAATCAGGCATTGGGCACTTCTGGTCTTTGTATTACACATATTTCTTTGGCAGTTTTCAATGAAAAAACTTCCATGATTTCACTGTGTGTCTGCTGCTATCACGGGGCTAGGATTCATGCTGGTGGGGAGCTTAAGGTGCTACGGTGCCCATCTGTCTGCCAAGAGTTACTGCATGCTGGCTAGGTCAGAAGAATGGGCAGTGCCTCTGCTCCTCACCTGCTGCTGTTTGCTGCTGAAAATCTGCAAACAAACTGAAATCAGCAGTGGTTTATGTCCATTTGGGGTTTTGAACTACTTGGGCTCTTGGAAAGATGAACTGCTTCTGCCACTGGGACAGTAATGTCTAGTAGAGACACCAGCCTTCCTAGGGCATCTTCTATGAGAAAAGTCTTTACATCACAGCCACCACAGCCTCCTGAGACTGCAAGGCAGAGCCCTAATTCTCATGCAACTCAGGCTCTGGCTAGAGACCCACAGAGGTCAGTAGGAGTGACTGTTGCATCAAGATAGGGGACAGGATATGAGAAGAACATCCCAAGGTATTGTAGTTAAGTTGGAAACCAAAAGCCCCAGGGCACATGAACACGTACACACACATGTTCTTCTTCCAGGTTGAGTGGATGTGCTGGCGCTGCCAGTGAACTCTAGCCAGTGAATCCATGCCCATGGAAAGCAAGCAGATGTGGCAGAGGTCATCTTGTCAAGCAGCAATTTCTATGCTGCTCCAGGAAGACCCCGCAGTCTTTCAGAAACTTGTGTTCAGCCTTGGTTTATCTTGCTCATTTATTCTGTGTTATGCTATAGAAGTAGTGTACCTATCCATCACTAGCTGTGTATTACCATATGGATAACCTCTAACTGAAGCAAACATAGCAACAGAGCAGGAGGCAGGATACTGCTACAGCTGCAACAGAGGAGGGAGGCAGAAGAGAGAGAACTGGGCTGAAGTCTTTCTTCACCTAAGGGTGCTTTAGGCAGTCACAATCCTCTCAGGAAATCTGGCTGTGCTGCTTACCCTGTATTTCCAACATCCACAAGCTGCTTTTAAAAGCAGCATTTGAGAAATAGCTTGTGGTCATGTGTGATTAAAAGAAACAGCAGGTCCTGGGTTCAGGCCCACCGGTGACAGAGGAAAGGTGCATGTATGCTCTGAACATTTCCTTTTCTTGCACAGCCACTGTAATGTGCCTGAATAATTCCCTACTCAGGAAAACAAAGGAGCAAGCTCTCCCAGTTTGCAAACCATAGCAGTTCTGCAAGGAAACTGCATAGATGGTCCTTGAATAGCCCCTGGAGACATGCGCCTGATGGTGGGAGTTCTTGCAACATCCTAGGACAGGGTGGGAAATCACAAAACATGCACTATGCCCCCTTGATCTCAGGATATTGTGCTACTCCAAAGCCAGGTTGCAGCGTGGCATTTGGATGTCTAGGTCACCCTAGAAGGTCTCTATGGGTTTCAGACTAATCTCCTCAACACCAGTAGGGTGGCCAAAAATGTTTTCAGAATGAGGCTGCTTATCCATGAGCTGTTCTTTCTCCGAGTCAGCAGCACTGAAATGCAGCCTCGGCATAGAGGCTTCTAAGAGAGATTGGCAATCTGGGCTGTAAGGTAGCAAGCTGCTTTAGCACAAACTCTTTTCTGTCTTTTAAGATGAATTGAGTTAGTTTATAGCATGTTTTTCTAGACCAAGGACTATCTTCAGCTCTGTCATGTTGACATTATGACCTCTTGTGTGAGACATTTGCCAGCAGCTAACAGCCTAGTGCTCCCTATGTACGAAGCAGGTAGGACCCTGTTCCTTTCAGCCACAAGCCCAAATGATTCTCATTTAATGATTCTGAGTACATCTTAAATGCTGACAATTTTAGAGATAAAAATCAGCATGCAGTTGCTGTTACGGAGACAGGTCAATCTGCAGCTGAATTATTTTCTCCTCCACAGAACATCTCTATTTCCTAGAGCATGATACCTCCATCTGGAATGTGGGCTGAGGGCAGCTCAGATTAACTAGACTGTCTTTGCCCTAAAAGCAATCGAATGCTGACAGTTCATCTCCAGCTGCTGTGGTGGAAACAAGCAATCCCTTCATTACCTGCAGAGCTTTTGTATATGTCTTCCCCTTGTGCCTGGCTCTTATTTAGAGTCAGGCTTCTTTGTGCTGTTACAACTATTCACAGTCAGCTTAAATTTCACTTGTGACCACTTTTAAGGTAGTTTTGTGCTACCAGAGAGACCCCAGGTTTGTAGCAACAGAACAAAAGCTAAATGTGACCTTTGCAAAACCCAGTTTACAAGAACTTCTCTGCCTTGGAGCAGAGACCTGTGCGCCTATCCTCCTTATGTTGTCGAGTTAACAGCATCTATTGTAGCCTGACTGAGGAGCAGCAAGTCACCTACAATCAGCCAATTCTGCAACCTGCTGCATCGGTTGAGTCAGCCGATGCTTTAGGCCTTTACTAAGGGCAGAAGCTCCATCTGCCACCCAGAACATCATCACAGGGGAAGGCGCACCTTATATCCATGCCTTATTAAAGAAAAGCCCAGAGGATAGCAGGAGTTGTTCACTGGTAGTAGCATTTTGCTTCATTTTGCATGCTTGTTTATTTCTGTAGTTACTGCACAAAATAACAGTAGCAATCCTGAGAGTCCTCATGAATCAAAGGCATCTTCTCAGCTGAATGCCCCATTGAAACTGTAGATATTTGCTTCCTCTGCATTTTGGTGGAGCTTAAACTCTTTTTGAGCAATGTGGAACAACTTTCACAGGGAGATTAAGCCTGTTGGAAAATTGTTGAGCAATTGTCCCTCTCCTAAGCAAACATTGTGACCCCGCACCACTGCTGGGTTGTATGCTGCACCATGTCCCATCATTCTAGAAGGCACAGGCAATGACGAGTGGAAGGAGTTCATCCCTTCCCCTTGGCAGAAGTACCCTCAGCTCCTGGATTTCACTGAGGCTCAGCAGAAGCAAAGCGCACGATCACTTAGCCCAGCCAAAACAGTAGCACCCTGTGGCACATGACAATGTCCAGCGCGTGAACTGCATTTTATGTCAGACAAGGTAGACTCAGGCACCTTCAAGACAGTGACAGCCAGCATGTCAGAAGCACCATTTTGGCTGCTGCTGGAATTTAAGTGCTGAAGCCTATGTCTGCTTTCATCTGCTGGACAGAATGCAAATCCAATCCTGTCCCATTTTGGGTAAGTGTGCATCAGTGCCCCATCTTGTGAGCAGTCAGAATTTTGTGTCAAAAGTCTCCACAAAATATGAATAAATGGTAAACTCTATGCCTAGGAACTGAAATGGTGAAAATACCCTACAGGCATAGCTTAAAATGAGCTACTCTCCCTCAGTACTTGCTGTGTGCGCATGATCAGGTATTCTTCATTTTCTGTTACAAGATTTCCCTGGTTTAATTTTCCCTCTGCTGTTGAAACCTATTAAAGGCAAATTATGGAGCAAGCAACTAGAACTTACACGTGTGATGTTCAGTTGTTTCCATAATCAGAAGAAAATAAAGTCCGATGGATCATGTAATAGAGAAATGAAGAAAATCCAAGCACCGTCTCAAGCAATATTTGCTTAATTAAAACAAGATTGCATTGATAGCAGTATTCCTTGTTGCTGGTACTTTGCAATGTGATAGGAACTGCATTATGCACAATATAATTCTGATGTGTGTTTCTTAATATGCTCTTAATGAAGGAATATGCTTTAAATGAGTGCACTTTTTGCTTGTAGATAGAAATAGAGGGAGGAAATGGCTTTGGGATGGGGGAAAAAGAAGCCTCTTGTATGTGAAAAGGAAAAGAATAAAGGGATCTTTGGGGCTTCCATGTCCTTTTCCACAAGCCACACGTACCTCTGTGTAACCAATACAGTTTCAAAAGACCTTCTCGTTCTGAAATCTACTTTCAAATTAGTAAGAACACATTCAGCTGCTGTTGCATTTTGAAAGGTACTCTTACAGCTAATTTCACAACCATATTGTCCGTTGGTTATATTCCTGCAGACCGAGGGCTTTCATGTGCATACATCCATGGACATTTACGTGCATAAGGTAGTTGCATCTAACGTATTCTTTTCGGCTGATGTAAGTGGGAAACCAAAGCAAAAGTGTATGCTGTAATTTCTTAATAAGGTTCAAAGGGATTTTAGTTATAAATGATATTTTGAATGCATATATATATAAAAAAATGAACCCCCAAACTTGTTCTTTTTTAGTAGCGTCTTTGTCATTGCTATGAATTTTACCACAGGGGGTATATATGCAGAAGTGGAAAATTCATAGTGCATTGCCCTCTCTGTTGGAACTGTTGTCTCTCATTATATAAATAACTGAAAAGAACTGTTGAAAGATTGGGTGTGTAAAAAAGGCCATCTTTTTATTTTAATGTAATCCTTTTTGCTTTTTTTCTTGTTACAAATGAAAACTATGTCGGTTGAAATCCTTTCTGAATCTTTTCCCTTGTGTCTTGGTCACCTCGATTTTGGAATAAAGCAGAAATCTGCTGCAATTCATATTCTGCAGCATCTTGTGCTAATTAATCCCAGCCCTGAACAAAGCTAAGTAGAGAGAGAAGCAATGAGTTAAAATAATAAAACCAATACTTAGGCAAAGATATTCCCTGGTGGTTGGCAAGGTTAACATACAGCTCATTTTTCCTCCTCTGTATATCCTCTTTTGCTTCCCTCATTTATTCATCTTCTCATTTCTTCCAGAAATCCTGAACTGAGAGCAAAGCACAAATACTACTGTTCGAGCACACTGTCTGTGTGTATGAGGTAAACATCACGCTTGTACGGGGATGCTTCACTATGCCATGGTACATGATTATGCATCCTAGCTCAGTCAGGAAACTCCCATCCAGAAGGATGTTTTGATGCAGATAAGTGTGTGTTATGATTTACCCCAATCATATCTATGAGTCTTCCCCGGCAAGTAAAAATTAAATGTGTATATTTATTATGTTTTATTTCTTTACAGACCCAAGCAGCTCTGCAGATGAAATCACAAAGGGCCACATTTGAGTGGACAGCACTAACCTAGGAGACCAAGCTGGTGTTTCCAGATCTCAGGGAGACTCCTCAACACCCTGCCTTCAAGGTAATCCCATCCTGATCTCTTCCTTCCTTCCTCTACCCTTGATGTAGGGATTTAAGTGTTTTGGCACATAACGGACATACAGGCAGCAAGATGTAACTAAAAGGGCTTTCTATACTGAGATTGTTACAGTAAGTCTTTCTTGACACTGTACAGCCAAGATACACCCCAACAGGAAGTCCCTACCCCTAAGAGCTAAATGGAGAAACAGTGTCCTTGGCATAAGTGGATGCGGTGGAGAGTGCATGGGGTCCTGGTTACAGCTGCTGGTACTGCAGTATAGCACTTAAAAAATAATTGGAGCAGGTCTCTGTAGCATAGCTCTGCTCAGTCCTGACGTGCAACACCCATTATAGCTGATGGAAGTGCAAACTAATGGTGAGCTAAAGAAGCGTGTGGATAGAAGAGGCCTTGCAATTTTTGGGAACCCAGAATACCCTGCTCCTCCTATCTTGCAAATGACAGACAGGATGTTTTCAAACATAATGGACTTAAAAATGTCAGGTGTAATCAAGGGTGAGACTGTGAATGCAAATGAACTGGTTTGATAAGTGCAATCTAAATACCAAAGCCAAATTATAGCTTCCCTGTCACTGCAGTTCTGCCACGTGAGGCAAAAGCAGCCCAGAGTCCTGAGAGGTAAGCAGAGGATGCACATCTTCTCACTGCAGCTGGGGCACAGGCATCCCTTGAAACCTGAAAGGGCAAACGGCTGCCATTAGGTGTGGTCATCCAAGAGGGAAAGCTGTGATAAAAGTGCAGGGCAGTTGAACTGAAGCAGAAAAACCCAAACATCTTCCTGACATTTTCTTTAACTAGTGGCTCTGTCTTCTCAAACGCTTGTGTAACATGCTTGCACTGGAGGGAAGACACCTTCCATCTGAATGATGTATAGGTGGTCCCAGATCCTGCTAGAGGAGGCCTGCTACAGAAGCAGGCTATCCAGTCCTTCTGCACGACATGTCCCAGCTAATCCCCAGCACCTGCTTTTCTCTTTTTGGCATCGCTGAATTACATAGCCTGTGCTCTGGAGAGTGCCTTCTCCCCTACTACCATTTTGAAATTACTAATACTTTATTTTGCTTTAGAAATAAAGTCTTTCACTAAAGCAGAGATGGAGACATTTAAATTATTCAACTACACTATGCAAATTGTAACTAATTTTTGCAATGCCCTGGTGAGGAACATAATTACATGGTATCCTTTCTGACAGGCAGAGACATTAAGTTTGAATCACTGGCTCCAGACCAGTGGAGAACTTTGAACTAAATTTTCCTGGGCTCAGGTGAGATTTTAGATAAATCTCTATCTAAAAGTTCGACCAAAATGTGGTTTTTCATTTTCCGTTTTTGTCTCATCAAGAAACCAGGCTTGGAAGACTCTCCCCTGGCTGAGCTGCCAGAATATGCTCATAAATGATTCACTTGAACCTTTTGCAGTCAAAAATGACACTGAGAGTACCATGGAAATAAATTTTTGAGGGTAGATGAGTCACCTGGGTTTTATTGCAAGCAATGACAAAAGCTGATTCTGTTACTCACATGAATTTTATCCTTGCTGCCTAAAATTCTGTTGCTGCATCCCCTGTAAGGGATCTGGCCCAACTATCTTTCTGGTTTAGGGTCTTGTCACAGATGAGGCAGCATGGTTTTAGTGTGCTAAAACTGTGTAAGCCTGGAGCAATCGGCATCCATGTTAGGTGCAGGCCCTCAGTAATCCAAAATTGGTTTGTGGTCTGAAACAGATTTTGTATCTCTTCAAAAGTCTGCCACCTACAACAGCTCAATTATCTTGTGAATGATTCACTGAGTTCTTGTGGCAGTGAGCTCCTATCCTAATTAAGGGAACAGCAACCTGAACTCTTTCCTTGTATAGCTTTCCTGTCCCCTTTCCACATTCTCTCTGCCATTCCTCAACTTACTTCCCTTTGACCTGTCCCCACCTGTTTGTGCCCAAGCTAACCTTCCCCACTCATCACATTTGAATGCTCACCATCACTCTGAACCCCTTCTGCATGATTTAAGGTGACCAGGAGGGTGCACGATACCCCAGGGGCAGTGACACAGGAGTTACACAACAGTGCTATGAAAAAGAGCACTGTATCTTCTCCTTTGTGACATCTTGCTAAACTGCTGACTATAGGCAGGCTCTCACCAGAGATGTCAAACTGTACTTGCTGATGAAAGCCATCAGCCATGCTATCTGATCCCTGAGTACCCTGGGATAGGCACCTTCATCCCTGAGCACATGCTACTCTCACACCACCATCATCTTTAGCTTCAGAACACAGCAAAAATCGTAGTCCTGAAGAAATAAGGGAACTTCTGTAACTTGTTCTGCACTACACAAAACCTTGGTCCTGAAAAGTACTCCCAGCCCAATCCTCACAAGAACTGCAGCACTATAAAAGTCTTGTAATATTTCTGAAACAACTTTTTATGTTTCTTGACAGGAACTTACAGTTTTCACAAGCTTTGAAAGCTCATTTTTGGAAGAAAAAAAAACAAAACCCAACATTATTTCCTAATGAAGTAATGTACAGAATGTTACCAAATCTTTGCCTCAAACATTCTATAAAAGATCTCTTCATCCTGATTTTTTAGGGGTGGTGAATACAAGGCAAAGGAAGATGAAGCAGTTTGACAAAAGTCACTCAAAGTCTGCTATGACAAATGAGAACTGAACTGAGAACTGTACTGTACTTCTACTTTGCTGATATGCTGCTCACTAAGCTACTGAGCATCTGCACTATAGTTGTGCTTGCTTATTTTAAATCCAGTGTTTAGAAAACAGAAATCAGTTTTTCTAGTGATGCATGCATGCGTATACAAGCAGATATGACATGTAGCTCTTTACACTTTACTTCATGCTAATACACATAGAAAACTGCCATCTGCCAACTGGTCAGGTGTGGAGCTGTGATTTTTCCTATGACAGGGGGTGGGGGTTCTGTCCACAGCCAGGGTACAGTGAGATGTACTCTTGCTTTAGCATCCTTCATCTTAGATCTTTAAAATGGAGGATGAAGACTTCCACTCTGATATGGCAAGGCTTTTTCCAGTATTCTAACTAATGCAAACGCAAGTACCGTTAAAGATGACAGTCGTATGAAATGGATATAAGCCATCCTTTTTTTCTTGTTTTCAGTCCCCATTGCCAAAAAGGGATTGAGGATCTGCTTGTGACATAACTACCAACAAATCAATACAGTTAAATACTAATTTTCAAATTCAATATATCATGTGGGTTGTTATAATAATTCAGGGTTTTAGAAGCATATAAAAGAGAGAACCTGAAGAGAGGTCGCACATAGGAAAACTGAACTAATTTATCTGTGTTTTCTGGAGCCACCTCAACACATTTGCTGATTTAATAAATACTCTTTGCTCCTGCTGGCTGGATTTAGTGTTCACCACAGGTGCTATTTACCTCTGAAATTCATGATGACTACTAGTCAGATTCGGGGAAAGGCACATTTTTCAATAATAGATCATTGTCTGAATGCGTCAGCAACTTTTACCTCATCCCATACTTCAGTCTTGTAATAGTAACACTGAAAACAAAGGTTCAGTTAATAGATTTAGAGGACTTAGCTAAGACAAGTAAGAGTATATCAACTACAGTTTTATTACTGCAGGTTTTTTTCTGGCAATACCTTTACCCATCTTGTTATCAAAGGCATTGTCTCACTTTGTCGCCAATATCTGGGCATCCTTATGAGTGTACACTTGCTACAGATCTCTCTCTGGACATATGTCCCAGGGCCACATGTGGAACCAGGAGCATCAGCTGTGAGAAAAACTCCTCATTCCCATTCTCAGCATCTTCCATCCTGGCCAGAGGATAAATAGAAAGCAGTATATGAAATTGCAGTGAATAGTGAGAGGCAACAAAAAATTAAATAAGTATGAAAAGACAGAAATCCCACTTCAAGCACATATGAAGATAGTTATGCTGTTCAGATTTGATAGGCCCAGCCTCATGCTGGGGTATACCAGCATAATGCAGTATTCTTGTGGCTTCAGCAATTTACATAGCCCTAACTTGGCTCATGCCAGAAAACCAAGGAACTGTGATTTGTTTAAAAAATAGGAGTTTGGAACTTTCCATTCTGAATAGAGTGAAAACGAAGCTTTCTGGCTTAGAAAAAAGAACATAAATAGGAGAGTAAGAGCACGTCCACCTGAATACAAACAATAACCTGGAGATTACTGTGTGGACAAAAATCACCTGAATGTGATGGTAAAAGAACTAAGTCTACCTATGCTTACCATGACTCAAGCAGCTTCATAGGTGGACAGATTTTTGAGGAAAAATCTTTCCCTCCTTATAGGAACTATCCTATTTTATATATTTAGCCAAATATTTGCCACTCTCAAAAGAGAGGTCAGAATTTCAGTTTGGCTCTTCTACATCTCAGGAGAATGCTGTAATCATTGTGTACTTGTTGATATGAAACTCAGTCTTTTTCACCTCCTGGAAGCAATTTGGTGCTTCATAAGCTTTCTGGATCAATACAGTGAGTTAATTGAAGCTTCCAGTAGAATATTTCTGTTTCACCTAACAGAAGTCTTTTTCTTGGGAAAGACTCAGAAAATAACTCCATACCATTATTTCTTCATATGTGCTGCATGAGAATGCCATCTATTTTGGCTACCTATTTTAGTAAATATATTTGGGTAGACCACAGTATTTTTTCCAATTGCTTTTTCTGATTCTCCTTAGATGCTACACACAAGGGGTGACTGAAAAATTCCTTATGCTATATTCTTCTCTGGATAGATTTTTTCTTTTACAGCTCGGAGCTGCTGCTGACAGGAGATGAGCATCAAAACTTAGAAAATACTGAAACTGTCTCCCTAAAAAAGAAAAATCCTCTACTAAAATAAAACAGCTCTAAATATCAGAATATCTCTCAAAAGAAGTATACAGTGTTCTGATGAGTCCAGATGATCTAGCATGGAATTGGAAAATGACAAACAGAAACAAAGTCCCATCACTCTGTCATGAGTGATCCTACCGTGTTGTGTGCACTGAGTGAGTTTGTAGTGCCATTCACATATCACAGGGCGCTTTCTAACACACATTTGAAAGCGAGACTTACATAAATGTGATGGTGGTCTTGAGGGGTGGCATTCATCAATAAAATGTAGGATTCACAAAAATTATAACTTCCAGATACCATCACGAATATATAGTTTTGCCTCCTATTCATATTACTAATTGTTGTGCCCAAAAGAAGGCTTCAAGATCAGATAGAAGAGATTAATGAGGTAATAGCTGGTGGGTACATATTATAAGACATGGGAGAAAGAAGGAAGGAAAATAACTGTGAAAAATAGTAGCATTGTTTGAGAAATCAAAGTGGAAGTAGCCTAGGAAGAATAGTAAAAGTAATAAAGAACTGCAGTAATACAGAGATGTAGGCTTTGGAGTAAGCTTTCAAATCCTCTTTGCCTAAAGCAGATAAAGTGCCTGAAGAGGGTATTTCACAATATCTCTGCAAGTTCTTGGTCTCAAATCTCAGGAGCGAAGGAAGGCATCTTACTCACATATAAAATGAATGTAGCTGAAGTGAATGAAGTGAATAATGAACGGCCACTTGGCCACATGGAGAGACTGGTGGTTAGGCGCTAAAATAAATGAAAATAGACTGTTCAGCACCTATGCAGGGATAGAAGGTTGGATTGCTTCTCATATAGAAGTCAAAACTCAGATGTTACAACTCTGCAGCTGTGGCAAATGACGCAGAATTAGAATGTGCTTGTAGAAAATCTATTAACAATTACAAACTGTTTCAAAGCCTTCCTTCTCCCTTTCTCTTTCATGAGTGCTCCTTAATTAGACTATTTTTCAAATGTGGTTACTAGCTAATGAGAACCTTCGAAACACAACAGGGCTAAATTGACAATGATTGTGAAAAAATGCCCGAGTTTTTTGGCTTTAATCCTTCATGCCAAACAAACTGATGTTTTCCTTACTTTCATAACTTATTTCAGAAAATTTGGTTGCCTCAGAATGAGTATCTGCAGACAAATAAGAAGACAGAATTTGCTATAAATGCACCCACACCCAGTTTTTGTTCTCAGCTGCTCAGCATGGGTATATTAGTGCAGGAAAACAAGCAATTCCTACTGTAGCTAGAGTTCATTACAGAGCTGTAAGTATTTATCACTCACCCCTTCAAGCACACTTTCCCAATACCGCAAATGCTGAGCTACCTACCAACCTTGTATTACCTGGTGCACATTTTTATGAAAAACGATGTTTACAGTGCTCTCGCTGCCCATACATGAATTACTTAAGCTTCTTTAAGCAGGTGTGGATTGAAGCTTTCCTGACTGAAGTGCACACAGCAGTGAAGTGAAGCTTTTTCCCTGGAGACATTTTCATTGAAGGAAGCCCAAGAGATATAATGCTGAGGGGCACTGAAAGGCAGTTTCTCTCATCAGAACACATCCTAAAGCAAGTGGATTCAAAAGAACTGGAGGGGGAGGAGAGGGCAAAAAGGGTAGGGTACATGGCAGGAGTTAATTTCAAGGCAGGGCACTGTCAGTGTAAGGAGCCACAGGGAAAAGCAGGGCATTAGTGAGAATTCAGAAAAGCCTTGGAAAAAACATAGTGAGCTGGCAAGGTAGAGGAGAAGATAAGGACAGAAGCATAACTGCTTGCTTTGGAGTTACACTGAATGTTAGATAGAAAAACGGAAACTAGTCTGTGTGCCTAACATGACCTACAAAGTGAAATAGAAAAGTCGGTGATGGAAACGGGAAGAAATCCTTGATACTGCTCGAATGTCTGAGGGATAAAGAAGAGAAGCCAGGAGAAAGAAACTGCAGGTTACGAAAATGCAGGTTCTCCAATGTTTCTCTGGGTATATCCTTTTATTTTTTCTTCCTAAAAAATGTAGATGTGGAGGGTTGTTACAGCTTAATGGTTCAACATTCCTGGACCTAGCTTGGCTTTAGCCAGAGGCACTGAGATCCCCAAAATTCCTGACCCTGTGGAGAGTCCAGGTCAGTGGGACCACATGGGAAGTTGTCGCTGGGCCACCAACTACCAAATCCTCGCCACATATGCCCAATAGTGACTTGCATAGCTAGATAGGGCTGAAGGGTACTCAAGATGGAAACTGGGACTGCTTTGATCACAAGCTAAACTGAAGAAAAGGAGAAGGCAGGTATTACCTTATCCATATTTGTAGGACTCTGACACTACCCCCATAAAAATAATTGGGATAACACTCAAAAAGCATCACAGAACGCAAGTGTCTCACTGTCTGCCCGGAGTGGTGGAGCACAGTGATGAGGATTTTATGGGGGTTTCCAGGTTTTGGATCATAAGTTGGGCTTGCAGGAGCAGGCAATTGAGGGTAAGAGAAATGATGGCAAGTACAGGAAGGGAAAAATACACAGCATATTACTTTTCAGGTGATTGTTATACAGTAAGACAAATATAATCTGACAACTTCACACTTTTCTATGCTTTCCTACATATATATATATGTATACACAGATATATAGGTAGTCTTTCTTTCACATGCATAGTTACATCTCAACAATTTCTTAGAAAGTTTCTTCTCTGGTATTTTGCATGTTTTATTCCCAAGACAAGAGAAAAGAGGTGGAAACAAAACTGTTCTCAATACAAATCAGATCAGCCCCTTCAGTTTCTTTGTTATGGTAATTGGTAATTACAGGAAAAAAATATCTTAATTTAAGATGAAGATTGCTCCAAGTACCTTCCCTACACATGATCTGTCAGCAGCCCACCTATGGATGACACCTACACTGGAGGTTAGAACAGGTCATACAAGCTCTCCGAGCAGCCACCAGCTATGGGTCTCTGCTCTGCTTTCCCCAGCATCTGGGGAGCAGCTACAGCAGCACTGAGACTTTGAGAGTTGAAATGGGATCCAACAGGAGGCAGCTCTGGTACACATTATGCTTTCCTCCTTGTTTAGATCGGTGGGTTGAAAATTGCATGGTGCTGGTGAAGCTTTTGAGCAAAACTCAGAAGCATAAAGAGGGTTAACCCCACTAAAGGAAGAGTCGCTGCCTCGTCATCCTCCTCTAATGGAGACAGACAGATCCTTGTCCCTGTGAGGATGACTGTGGCTACAGGGTCTCTGCGCACCTGCCTCTATGAACAGGACCTTCAGAGCAAAAACCTGCCCAGCTTCATGCCTACCTGCTGTACTTCAGCAGAGTGCTTAAGTGACTTCTCCAAAGTCAGCTTCTGCCCATCCTGAACAGGTATTTTATTTCTAGGGGGAGACCTGACACATTTCTGATCAGCATTAGGCTATGGCACTTGCACTAACTTCCAAATTCAGAGTTGGATTTGTACCCAGTTCCTGGTTTCATCCTGGCTTGAACACTTGGTCAGAGTTACAAGGTTCACTGCAGGTTTCCCATCACAGGGTCTGACACTCCCCCAGCCTGCAGGTGAGCTTTCTTGGCAGTCTTTGGTAAGCTTTGCTCCCAGCAATGTGGGGGAACTGCTCTGACAAGTACCTGGGGACTTCCACTGGGAGAGCAAGGGGAAATGGCTAAGGTCTGATGGAGGGCTGTTTGACCTATTTCTCCAGCTGCTTAATTATCTGGTTGCCTTCCTGGCTATGTTTTCTTGCTCACACACACGCACATGTGCGTGTCTGTGCACAAACACACACATTGATCAAGCACTTCCAAGTTCAGATGAGAGTACTGTTGCTCAAAACTTGGATTTTATTTTTTTTCCTGAAGCAAATAGGTGTCATCCATGCTGGAGAGATTAGATATGGATAAATTCGATGTATGGTTAACACCAGGCAATTTTCAGAGCAGAAACAAACCTTTTGGATGTTGTGGATCCAACCACAACTTCCATCCCTCAAGTGTTTAAGGCCAGGTTGGAGAGGGCTTTGAGCAACCTGGTCTAGTGGAAGGTGTCCCTGCCCATGGCACTGGGGTTGGAACTGGATGGTCTTTAAGGTACTTTCCAACCCAAACCATTCTGTGATTCTGTGATTTTTAAAATGGTCTTGGGAAAGGGGGAAATATTCATACTTCAGAAAAGTATTTGTTAACACTGCTGAAAGGAGTCATAATTTGATTCAAGGATAGCCTCGTCTCTTTGTTTCCTGCTGAATGCTTTCAGGAGCTTGCTTTCTAATCTTGACAAGATACATGTGCTTATGTATGCCCATTTTATACTGCTGTGCTCCTGCTTTTTATTTCTGAACTGTTATAAAAAAAAGGAAACAAAGGAAAAAACATTGATGTGAAAGAAATTTCCAGCTGAATTTGGATGCTTGACAGTGTTTATAGGCGTCCTGAAATAAAAACGCAGCCTCTCAGAAAATTTAAGACAGGCTTTCATGCACGCTGTATGCACTGTATGATACAGCACAAACAAATCTGCCAACAGGTAATAAATGACTAATGTCAGTGACTACTAACCTCAAACAAATATATTTCACTGTTAACCAGAGGACAAGTGCACTCAAATGCAGTCACAGATTATACAGTACCATTTTAAAGGACATTGTATTTGTCATAAAACCGTTAAATATAAAGGTAGAAGGAACTGACTGGGTATATTCAGTGAAAAATACGTAGCAATCATGCCACACCAATTGGAGATACTATTGTCGGGAACAGAGCAAACTCAGTGTTGAATCTTACTTCCCTTAAGAGGCTGAGCAGTGTTGTATATAGATAGCGTGAGAAAAGCAAACAGAATCTGACATTATCTGGACTTTCTGGTGTGCAGCAAACACTTCTTTGTCTTTTACTGGTAATTTCTCAGTTCTAACGGTCTTAAACTGCAATTGCATTGGTATTATCACTAGCGCTTTTCAATCTGGTTTTGCTTAATGAGATTTTTAGAGTGGTTTTGGTGTTCCCACAAATTCTTTCCTGTATTGTAAAACCAGTTACAGGACTGCACTCTCTCACTATCGATTTGGTATGTGCTGTGTTTGTATAAGATGCTACATCAGAACTCTAAGTAACGATTTGCAGTAATTGAGCTCATGCGGGAGCTTCTCATGATGTGCACTGCCCATGAAAACATAGCCACTGCATTAAAAATAATGCTTACCCCACAGAACCACAGCAGTTTCACACTGTAAGTCACACATTCCCTACTCGTTACACTTTTGGCCATTTGAGACCAGATGAGAGCAGCCACCACAAGCAACCTGCATCCCTGACAGCTGATTCCCTTGGCACTAAACTGCAAAGACTTCTGCTGGACCCAAGGCTGCCACTATGGATGGGGAGGTGTTGACAAGGACATCGCTGCTTTCCGCAGAAATAAACCTTAGGTCTTTCAGCTACAGGTAGGTGACAAGGAGGGGCCAGCAACAAAACTTCAAACCAAGAGCTTTCTTTGGGAGCCTGTTTTTAATGTCCACAGACCTCCATCAGAGGTCAAACCTGATGCCACATCATTTCTGCACTGGTTCAAAATGCCAAGAGGTCAGCCTGCCTTGGAAGGGCAAGTACCAGCTCATCTCCTAGGGGTCCTGTTGGGAAATGCCAGTGCTTTCTAATAGCCACAGGCCAGCACCTTCGCCCTGGCTCGGTAATGCAGAAGTACAAGAGGCTGCTGCCTCCACCATCCTCTGCCAGCATTTTATGGGTTCTTCTCCACGTCCCCTATTCAGCTACTGGTCAGGCCAAAACCTTACTGACCCCATTAGCTCCGTGAGTCTTAAAGGCTCTGACTCCCACACAGCAGCACATTAAAACTGAAGCTGTTATTACCTCCCAGCCACCCATCACATCTTGCTTTAGCAGGCCAGGCTGAAAACTCACAACCACTCACGCTTCTCTGACTGGGTTACTTAAAAACTCACTGGTGCAGGGTGGCAGAGTATGGCACTGACTCCTCACACATATGAAAAGTGTCTTGTGGGTTCCCACTATAGTTTATGACCTTTTCCTTGGTGGGTTTATGCTCCTCCTTAACGTTTCCTGATGCACAGTTGTCTCTCTGACCCACATGAAGGCCAGCATAACCTGTTCCAGTCAGATGACTCCCTGACACCATTAGTGAACAGAGTGGGACCATCCATACAGGAGCCAGGACTGCAGCCATAGCTGTTCCTATGTCAAGCACGATGGAATCTAGCATGAGATTTCATAGGTCGCAACTTACCTTCCATTTTGTTTGCAGCTCTACGGTGTTACCACTTGCCCAGGATGTCCCATACATGTCCGGTCAGAGGTTCTGAGCAGCATTTGGAGAATCTGCTCACAACATCCAGAGACCCCTGGCAAATTGATTGGAGTGGCAGCAGTTGCGCTGACCTGCCTGCAGAGGTCCAGAAACATCAGGCAACCCAGCTCTGCCCGCTCCGATCACCTTACAGAGATGCTCGCTGCATATCTGATGCTGGCAGGCAGATAAGATGTACAGCGTGTGACCCGTGCTGCATGCATCTGCAACTGAGCAACTGCACTTGAAATGCATTTAGGCCACAGCTCATGTTGTACATCACACTCGTGCTTCTCTTCAGAACTTCCCGGCTGGTGTCACATCAGCCCCATTTCTATGCCCTTTCTCTCTAGAGCTGCTTGTTGCAACATGCTGGCCTCAGTCCTTGTGGGCTTTGTCCTTGCTATCGGTGCAAAGGTTTGTGATATTTTTAAGGTCTAAACAAATGCTGTGCATTAGGTCATTACTTCTATAGAGTGAAATATTTGGTGCAAAATCACATTCACACTTCATTTACCAGACCCCATAGCTGCAGAGGAATCAGGACCATTCTTTCCTAACCACACCAATATAACTAAGAACAGCAATGGAAAGCAGCTGGGAGAGGTTATCTAGGTTCATTTCAAAGCCAGTTTACAGGTCAATAAATGCAGATACATTCATTATAGCTGTATCTGGAAGCTGCGTAGATAGAGTTGTACATTTGGAGACCATAAAGCTTTCTAACGTTATTCAGGAAGGGTAACACTGAAATTGCTTCCTCTGCCTTTCATGAAGAGGTGGTGTAATGAATGACAGAGGAAAGCCAAAGCCTTTTCTCAGAGACAACTTATACTTTCTAAGTGGCTCCTGAACAGATAAAGTCAACCAACTCATGTCAATGAGAGTGGAGTCAATAAAGATAATTGTATTTGCTTAGCTCAGGGGACTGGTATAGGTGAACTATGCAGTAGCAGAGCTTGCTGGGAACCTAAATGTCTTTTCCAAGGACAGTTCTGACATTTTAGGCAGGAAAGAAATCCTTCTAAACAGGAACCAGGAGACAAAACTTTCAAATTTTACACCACATAAAATTTCTGGCAAATGTTGACTTGGTACTTAGCACTTTTGTCATGAGTCATGGCTGAGCATTTCAACAAGATAAAGACCTTTGTTTTCCTTTACCTTTGTAATTAGTTTCATCTATAGATATGTCATACAGAATGTAAATTCCCATAAATATTCAATGGGAATCTCTTCTGCCTCAACTTTTCGACCTGTTGCAAACGGTATCTACTTTAAGAAATCATCACATTCCTGAAGTCTCATCTCTTTTATGTGGAGAACAGAGTTACAGTTATGGCTTTCTAGGTATTTTATAGTCAGATATTAATCCCGTACTTGTTACATTGCAGTTTGGAGGGTCAGATTATTTCCCTGTTGGAGCACATTCTGGGAGGGATAGGAAAGACTTACTGGAATACCCTCTGCCCTCTTAAGTTTTCATCAGTATTAACCTGCAGCTTCCTCAGTCACTCTTGCTTCCATTTTTTCTCTTTAATGAGCACAGGGAGAACTGGTCTGTTATGAAATACCAGCAAGATACTGACAGGCAATATCAACTGAAAGCATAGCAGTACGATTAGGTTTTAGCAAGATAGCAAGAAAAGCTCAAGTTCTACTCCCACTCTCACCATACCTTAAAATCCTAAGAAACTTGACAGCACTGCTGCTGGGACTAAAAAGTAACTTTGTTCTTGTGAGATGAACGAGGCCAGGATGTACTTGGGGCTGTCATACTGCAGTACATTAAAAATGGCCAAAAAGACCAACAAAAGCATCCCTGTCACACAGCTTGCCAAATCTGGGTGTCCCCTGGAAGGCCAGCACTCATTAGGTGCATCAGAAACCATCTAATCAAAGGTGTTTGCTATGCAGAATTTGCTGTATTTCACATTCAATTCAAGTGTTATTTCTCAGAAGATATAATAATATGCTACTTTATAAAGTACATTGTATTTTAATTTTCATTCATATAAGTACATACAAATACATTTCTATGTGTGTGCTCATACAAATTAAATTTAGAGCTGTGTTGAAAATAATTTTTTGGGTTTTGCCTTTCATCCGTTTAATTATCAGTTTGTGCATCTCTTGCGATTTCTTTGAATTTACCTTGAATTAGTTGTCTAATGTGGGGATGCAATGGCTTTTGAGATGTTCTCTGCTCTACCACCCAGCCTCCAACATCTGCTCCAGGGATCTGCCAGTGCTGTGCAGACCTCTCTGCAGCCTGAGTGTGCCCAAAAGGGCACTAAAGACCTGAACAGCAGAATCCCAATTGGCAACCTCTTCATTGAGGGAAATAATGGAGGGGGAGAAGCATGAGACACTGACATGGAGATTCAGGTTTCTAGCTGCTGCTGCTCATATTGCTGCTTTTTCAGCGTGGTAGTTGTTTCCTAAGTGCTGCTGCAGGATGGCTTTACTTTTTCAGTCTGCTTACACTGCTGTTAGAGCTGCCTGTCAGGAGACGAAGCCATTCTGTTTCCTGACTGAGTATGCTTGTGTGGGGTTCGATTTAGTGAGGATCCCCATGGGAATGGCTTATAGGTGTTATTGGTTCCCTTCCCAGCCTGGTTTCTCCCCATGCTACAGACACCAATCCAGGTGCTGGGTGAGATGAAGTGTGTGGAATTACCTGCAGTCCACGCAGAGCAGGATTTAAGATGCTTAACAAAAGCAAAGGGCCTCATCTCTCTAGCTTACCGGCTGTGGCACATTGCTTGGACCAGAAATGGTGCTCTGGTTGTCCAGATCCCACCACTTGGTGTGACTCCTCAATTCTAACCCATCTCCTGCGCTTTGTTTTTTTACTTCTCCCTCTTCCCAGCTGCCTCTCACGATGAAGTTGTATTCTATTCACTTCATCTGAGAAAGCCTAGCACTTTGAAAATAATTGTGTGCCAGAACTCCATGGCCATTTCAATTTGCTTACAGGAGGTAGTTAGCACTGGTTCATGCAGAACAGACCTCCCACATATCTGGGGGACAGAGTTGGTGATGCATGAATCACAGGTCTTGTCAGGCTGGTTTTAACCAATGGTCTTTCTTGTTCCATCTTCCGTGTCCAGTGATGAGGCATACCAGTGATGCTGGTGCTCCTTTCCAAACAGGAAAATGCATCTTAACCTCCTCAGATGAGGCTTGTTCTGTGCCCTGGAACACGAAATTCCTCCTACAACCATGTTTTCAGTTCTGCAAACAGTTGAGCCATCTTCCACCTTTTTTTGAAGTAGAAAAAAAAAAAAAAGCAGAATTATTAGAAGTAAAATATGTTATTAAATGGGAGCTGGCATGTGTCAGGCTTATTGATGGGAACTTGCATAAAATGTAATATTACTTCATTCCTACCTTAATTGAAGATATTTTCAGCCTAAGTGATGTGTAACTGCTCAGTGATTTAGCTCTCTTTTTATGAATAATTACATTACATGTATTCTCTCTGGATATTTCCATTGATACATAGGATGTGTCTCTCAGAATAGCCTGTAAAGGGGTCAGGCAGATCTCGTTTTATTGAATCCCTTTGAAAACAGCATATATTGCCTTCTTAAAGTCAATGGTTAAATTAATAAACACAATGAGAAACCTTTTAAATGAGAGGAACATTCCCTCCGCTTATGATCTAATTCCCTGGACACCCACTTACTAAAGACTTGACAGGAGTAACATGAAGCTACAGCATTCACTATGTGGTTCATTTTTTATGAAACAAGACAGAAAGAATGAAGCCTTGTCTGTGTTTGAAAGCTGTATCATGTTTCTGCTGTTTCTTTAGGCATTCTTACAGAAACCTTTCAATTCTCCCTTTCTCATCTTCTGCAGGCTAATGTATTGGCAATAACTTCTCAGCAATTAACAAAATGATGGTGACTTCTGCATGAAGAATAGGAAGAGCCTCATTCTTACCTATGTACTCATGAATTAACCAATTTCAAACTGTGATGAAAACAGAAGTAATTACAAACACTCCAGCAAATAAAGAAATCTTCAGGAGCTATATTTAATATTAAACACCACACGGAAAATTTCCCAGGCAACAGGCCAAGCTGAGATTAGCTGGATATTTTTTAAGAGGCATTTGTAATAAAAATTCAAAACCAAACAGTAAAAAACACATTGACAAACCTTTGCATTATTACTACAATCTTCATCTAGACCCAATAAAATAGTAGACCGGAAAGCTGCCAGCATCCAAGCCAGGAGTATGCAAATGCCCTATTCTGCAGCTCACTGATAGCAGCTGGAGAGCTGAATTTGAAAAGCACCACTTCAAAGCTTTTCTGGGAAATAATTAAACACTTAATGATTTTAAAGTTCCATGATAGCTCTAATGCCAAATTGTTGTTTAAATTCATTTATGTAACTAATGATCAACACATGTGTCTGGAGGATGCTTCTCTGTGCATGTTTGTGGCTCTACTACGGTAATGACTTAAACAAGAAATATGGTGGGTCATGGGACTAGCCCCAGGGCACCAGGGCAATCTGGGTAGGCAGCTGGCTCTGGAGGAGGTGCAAAGTCTTGCAGACCACAGAATTACTTGAAATCGTATATTTGGTGTCAACTGGGTCTGCTTCCAGAGTGAACTAGGAGGGCATCCTTCTTCAAAATGCAACAAAAGACCCATACTTGCCTACAGCAAGGAAGAAATAGCTTTTGCTTAAGGTCTTGCTGGGTGGTTTTGGTGTTTCAGTGACAGCTAAGGTGGCTCCTGCCAGTTTGAGGGAGAGAAGACAGGGAGGTCAACCAGCAATGTCAGGATGGGGCAAGTACAGGAACTTCTGTCTCTGTGCCCAAGGTGTGGGGCAGAAGGAGCTCCCTGCAGAGCTGGTGTTAGTGGCAGTGGTCCTGGGGGAGGCATCACAGCAGGGAACCCCACTTGGGCAAGGGGTATAAGGGTGTGGGTGAAGGGTAAATATCCACAGTAACTTCAGCAGCTTGTTCTAGCAAAATGTTTCTTGTACAGTTTTGAGGTCATTTCCCTCCCAGAGCAGTTATACTATCGTTTCATTTTGCTCACCCTCTGTCTCTGCTTGTTTAGATGAAAAAGTCTGAAGCACATGGGCTGTGACTGTAGGGGAACCCAATGGGCTTAACAGAGCTTTGCTCTGAAGTCAGCCAGCTCCTGTTTGAAGTGAGAAATAGTAATTTGAGCAAGGAGATAAGCTGGGTGAGAAAAAGAAATCAGTCCCAAAATCTAGTCTCACAGTGCAGAGCCCACCCTGTTAAAATTGCAGCTGTGTTTTCTCAGTGTACTGATGCCATCAGTGAGGACATACAAAATTTATGAGGATTCTTGACAGAGAAGTGAGGGAAACGTGACAGAAGCCTTCACACTCAGAAAAGGTGGGATAAAGATGCATAAGAAATGATAATTCACAGTTTCTCTGAGTGCTAAGGGTTGAAATGATGGGGCATCCCATTTAAAATAAAAGGCAACGCCGTTCCACACCACCTGTAATTGAAATGTGGCCTTCATCACCATGGCATGTGTACCTCCATTACGTGAGGTGAAGGTCGCCATGTGCTACGCTTGCGTTCCCCTTCACTTCCCATGTCCTAAGGGAACTTCATTTGCACCACCTTTTGGTATTCACACTACATTTGTCATGCCTTGCCACTTTTGCTCATTGTCTCTTCTGGTCCCAGAACTCACTGTAACTTTGCCTTTCTACAGGTCAAGCTTGAAGTATGCTGAAGGCTTAGTGCGAAGAAGTTCATATTGCCAAGGGCAAAACAGTTCTTGCCTTGTGGATAAATAGGAATTTTCACCCGCCGGGTCTCTGAATTAAAACACCTGGCCTCAAAAAGCCATAAGTCATGTTGGTGAAAAAATTCTCCACAAAAGAGCTGTGCATTAAAAAGATTGAGAGCCTTGTAGCATGAAAGGGGGAAAGAGAAATTCCAACCAGCCTGGTCTTGCAGAGGGATTAATCCTTCTTTATAAATTAGCCTCTTTGTACCTTTGAAACATGTTTGATCAGATTCCAAATCGTGGCAGTGATTTGTGCCAAGTGGGAAGCTGAGGAATAGAGGAATGTCTGATATTTAAATATTTTACCAGCCCTCCATCTTGGTTAATATTTTATTAGCAGCATATGTGCCTCTTTGCTAAGGAGTCTACAACTACTACTCAGTGTGGTGAGATAACGGGTGGTCTTGCACAAAGGTAGGGTAAAAGACTACTGTTGATGCCACTCACATATCCTTTCTTAAGGATGCATTGCATGCATCCACATTGATGGGCTTTTGCATTCTCTGTGCCTTGATTTGCAAGTCTGAGGCGTATATGGGGCTTTTCCCCATTCACATTGTTTTCTGCAGTACATACCACCCCCTGCATAGCTGCTTCATCCTAACCATACCAAACTGCTGGGGCTGTGCCTGATCAGGACGGTGCTATTGACGCAGCTGGCAGGTCAGTAGGATGGGGGGGTTTGCAACACTAGATGCTGCAAAAAGTAGTTCAAGCCTAGCTCTGAGAAAGTGTTTGCCGACGAGACAGGCATGCGCACGATTTGTGTTCCTTCATTCACCAGCAAATGTTTCACTGCAAAGGTCTATCAGCCTCTCCTTTGTAAGGAACACAAGTGCAGTAAGCTGTGGCTAAGAGTCACATCACCATGTCTCTACAAAGATCAGGCATGGATTGGTAGGGCAACCAACAAGTCCATTGATCACAGCAGGTATGGGTAAGCACTGTTATTTGAAAAGATTCCGCTTTTTTTCTATGGCTGTGAACTGGAGACAAACTCATTTTGTTTCTTGAATGGACTATTGCAACCACAGGAGTGAAATGGGGTGGTGGTGCTGCCTCTACAGCCAGTAAAGGAGATGTTGTAAATGTGACTGCAGGGTTCTGTACCCTGCATAGTCTGGGACACTTTTCTGGAAAAGCAGGATTCTTGGCTCACCAGGCACTCTTAATACTATTTGATCCTGGGACATTTCCTCTCTTCTCTTTGCTCTCCTTTATTTCTTCAAAAGGAAAGCAATTCTTTGAGTGCAGAATAGGATCTTGGAAGATTGTTAGCTCAGGGCTCAGGGTGAAAGGGCCAGAACAGGATGCAGGAGTAGATTCTGTACAGCGCTACAAGCTGATCCAGCCATGTGAAACCATCTTCAGTATAAACCCCCAAGACAGCATCTGAGGAGCCTATTAGTCAAATGGCAGCATAGGAGTGAATTAGTAGGTAGGGAGTATAGGGGGGTGCAATGATAATGTAAATCATTTACACAAAAAGCTGACCTATTACAGTAAAACTGATGCATTAGAGTAAAACTTGTGGGGAATTTGCCTGATTGTGTGATGCTACCAAAGTCTTGAAGCTTTCATTTTCATGTATTTTTATGCGTACCTAGCTAGTCAGTCACACCCAGGCTTGCCGGCTGGCCAGCTTATACTGGGATATTTATTCTATCAGAAATGCTAAATTCATTTTCTTCCAGTATTATGGTTGAGGAATACACAGAACAATACCTGGAATTTGCATGAAATTTAGCATTAGTAGAGATTGTGGTAGTGACGAGGACCACCCTGCCTTTGCTCCTTCCTCCATTCTTTCATACCGGATGTCCTACTAAATTAATTAAAAAATTGGGGAGCCCTCCAGTGGCTAAAATTATAGAGCCTAAATTGTGTGTGTTAAAGAGGTATCCAAGCATATGATGGTGTCTTCGGACTTCACAAAAATCCATACAATTTAAATACAGAACTTTATAAAATGTCACTTTTTTTTTAATTGAAGAGATTTTTTTTTTAAGGCAAATCCAGAGAAGTACATGTGGAGGTACTTGTGGGAAAAAAATCCTAAAAGTTCTGTTTAGAAAATACCCCCAAATGCAACATAAAAACTATCAACCTCCAGCTCTTAGAAACCACCCTTTAAATGTAAGCTAAAGGAATTTTGGCATGTTCTGGTTTAGTAATAAAACTACTCCTGCTCCTCGGACTGGTACTTGGCATTCTGTTCCTCATTCCCCAGAAAAGTCAACCTCGAGGTGGAGGTGGGAATCAGATTCTTGACTTTTGTACAATCTCTACACTGATTCTTTAAAAGCCTGTATATTGCAGATTTATCCAGCAGCGATAACAGCCAACAAAGGTTGCTGGTAAAAGAAGGGAGAAAAGTATGCAAACCTAAACCCAGATTTGCAGCCCAGAGCAGCAGCTTTTTGAGGTAAACAAAAAGTGCTGAGGGACTCTGCTCTTGATCGTCCTTGGTCTCACTTCTAAAATGCTTATTGATTTCTATGAGAGGGAATTTGGACTAGAAGTCTGTGGGGAGGTGTTGTGAAGGAATACACATTTTTTTGTGCTTAAGATAGTGATTGTGTCTTACTACATGCTTCGGATTTCTGTTAGATCATGGAATTAAGCACAGAGGGAAAATAAGGAATATTTTTATAAATGAGGACATTTGGGACTATATTATCTGTGCCTCATTCCAACAAACTGGAAACCCAATGCAAAGCCTATTTAAGTCGATAGGTTTTGGCTCAGGCTCTTGGAGAAGGATAAGTGGATCAAACTAAGAAAAATGCTAAATCTCCTTTTGAGCCATAAGACAATCTTTGCACAGGAAGCAACTGCTGGGCTGCTGGCGGGATTTGCTGTCAAGTGGGGTGGAGGTGCCCAGCCCAAAGCCTGAGCTCCCCATCACCTAAGCGTTGTTGTCAATGCAGAGCAGCCACGAGGCAGAGCCAGTCCGATCACTAGCCCGGAAGACCCTCCTGCCCTCTAATTAGCTATGAATTTAAGTTGGTACCTTCAAAGACCTTCTGGTATGTTTTCTTCCCCTCTTCTCAAACATTGAAAAGGTTTCTGTTGCCTTGAGCACTGCTCCACAGCCTACAGGTGATCACAGCACTTTGTTGGCAGCCTGAGACAAGAATCCCTTCTTCCAGAATCTGCACAGTGGGACCTGCATCATACTCCACACAACAGGAGGGCTGCGCCCATCACATAGGCTTGTCTCAGGGTACACATCACCTACCCTGGCAGAGCTAGACTACAGGGAATGACAGCTACCATAAGAAAGATGGAGCATCAGCTTCAACCTGCTGGAAACATCCTTCTTCACGTGTACAAGGACGGCCAATTTCTACACTGCACCATGGGCCGCTGCATCAACACTACCATCTGCTGCTGGTGCTGGTGCAGTCTGGAAGGCCCTCTCCCAACCGCCATCACTGCACAAGTCCAGCAGCTCTTCCGTGAAGAAAAGGAGGTGCACATAGCAGCCTTCGATCATCTGCAAAAGCACAAAAATAACATGGGGTGCCTACAAGTTGAAAGCGGTCTGTGTCAAGAGCTGTCAAAAGCTGTGGTTGCCACAGGGATAATTGGTTTGTGCCAGCTGTAGTTGATGGGTACCAAGCTGATGAAAGGAGACAGGATAATATGCCTTCTGTTGTTTAATTAAGGATTTTCTAAATCTGCAAAACTGAAAGTTCTGGATGCTGAAAACTACCCAAATGTACCCCAATATGTGTGTTAATGAGAGAATGCTAGGAAACAGGCAGGATTCCTTCCAAAATGTGCAGGCACCTACATAAAGCACCCCCCATGCAAGAAGAGGCCATTTGGCGATGCTCTTGCCCTTTATTTCCCACTGAACTGCTCCCTGCAGATTAACGCTTGTCAGAATCTTCACTTATCGCAGGGGATGCAATCTTTACTTAATACCCTGAGGGAGTGACATCTTGGTTTATTTTGCACAGTGTGAGTGATTGAAATACAACAGTAAACCGTTAACATGATCCCAAAAGTACAGGCTCACAGCCCGATATCTTTTCTACAGTCATTTCAAAAGAGGTGATTAGTAGCATGTCAGAGAGCTGCTCTGTATACCGAGCACTACTTGAAGGACTGTAAATAGATAAACCTGAATGATCCACAAACATATGCTGATACAAGAACAGGTACCCAAAAGATGCTGGGAATCTCAGTTTTTGAGTTCTACTTTTAATGGTTATCAAGAGGGGATATTAACAGTAGTTATATAGAGGGGATGAATAGCTCTCAAGTTAAATTTGCAGCTAATCTCATAGTAGGGGGCAAAGACTACCATGCAGGCAAGTAGCCTTATCTGGAGGTTATAGTAATAAAATCCAACCTGGACAACACAAGCTAATACACCCAGAGAAATGATGAAACGTGTAGCTGTTTTTTTGGGCTGGAAGTACTTAGAAAGCAGCAATGTTTAAAAAATGCTGAGGAAAATTATGGGGGGGAAAGCCAGAAAACCAGCTGCAAACTCAGTGTGGCAGGTCATAAGGCTGGGCAGTTTGTAAGAGCCTTGGCTCATGGTTGCAAGTCTGGACATTGTATATTGTACATACAATATATATTGCATATTATGTATATCTGAATATTACTGCACTTGTGTTCTCTACAAAGGAAAGGCTGATAGATCTTTGCAGTGAAACATTTGCTGGTGAATGAAGGAACACAGGACTGACTTCAAGCTTAAACAGGGGAGATTTCAAGAGTAAACAGGAAGTTTAGGTTAGATATAAGGAAGAAGTTCTTTATTGTGAGGGTGGTGAGGCACTGGAATGGGTTGCCCAAGGAAGTTGTGAATGCTCCATCGCTGGCGGTATGCAAGGCAGGTTGGATAGTCTTTGGCAACATGGTCTATTATGAGGTGTCTGGGCCTGTGGCAGGGGGGTTGGAACTAGATGATCTTAAGGTCTTTTCCAACCATAACTATTCTGTGATTCTATGATTCCATGACATGCTGGAGGGAAAAAAAAAAAAAAAAAGACCACTTGTATGTCATCAAGTATTAAACTTGTGAAGAAGGGGACAGTGATTTCCAGGGTGAAGGATTTCTCTGTAACACACCTCCCCCTTTGAAATTTCCCATCTCTCCCAGGTTACCCAGTTTTGCAGGGAAGGAACCTGCTCCTGAGGCCAACTCCTTTGCAGGAGGAGCAGTGGTGGCACAACCGTTCATTCCAGCCAGGGTACCCAGGGCATCCACTTCTGCTGGTGGCTGGTGAGTGCCCCGCAGCCCAGCTGTGCTCTGGTCCTCAGCTGCAGAGTTAATGAGCATCATCAGAAGAGGTGACAGAAGCAGGAATAAAAGTGCAGCATCCCCTGCCCATCCTCAGATAAAGCAGAGTGGCTGGGGGAAAGAAGGAGGAGGAGGAGTGGGGCAGAGGAAGCAGGTCAGGCCTGCGCTGACTAATGCTAGATGCAAAGTTGGTCACGCGGCTACAGAGATAGTGCCGGCACCACATAACTGAGGTACTACTTAGCGGAGGGCATATTTGTCCTCATTACAAATGTGACAGGATGGGAAATAGTTCAGAAATAGGTAACCAGGATTCTCAGGAGTGTGGAATGTCTTTTACACCAGAAGCAGCCTCCAGGACCATCCAGCCCAGGAAAAGATGTATCCAAGGATGGATGTGCTAGAAGTTCACCAAGTGGCATGAGAAGGTGAGTAGGCAATGACTGTTGATTGTCCCATGTGGGCCTGGTGTCCCACCAGGATCCAGTGATGCCAGAGTGTGGACAGGGCAGAACTGGCAAAAGGAAATGGGTCTTCACAGAGACGGAGTAAAATATTCACATTGGATCAAAATCAACTGGGTGACCTCCAAACATCCAAACACCCAAGGCAAGCTTTTAAATACCAGAATAACCCTTTGGGTCAGGAGCTGAAAATCTTCTAAGGCTGGAAGAATATTCTGAGAAAACATGCCTAACCTGTTCTTGTACTCTTGCTTACGTGTCCACTATGATCGTGGTCAGAGGCTTAATACTGGTTCATGTTGACAAAGGGTCTGACTCAGTACGGCCTCTCTGAAGTCTCTGTTGATATATATGTGCCACAGGTTTCCTTGTATATGTTCTCTTACCACAGTTCCTCTTGCCGCAGTGCAAAAGCTGCACCAGGCCACTCCTGCTGCCTCCCTTTTCTCTGCTTTATTGAGTCTGCTGGTCATGATGAAGCTACATGTTTCTATGCCTCCAGTGACTGCCTCTTCCAGAGGTCACTATCTTCTCCAAGGCAGGACAGGCAATAACGTCCTCCAGCCCCAAAACAAACATATGCTGTGTGACTGCGTGTGGCTGAATTGGGGTCTCAGGTTATGACTGCTCTCCTCTCCCATGTGCATTGTGTCTTGGATCAAAACCTTGTTACTTCGCAGGTGGAACTGGCGTTGGCAGCTCCCCAGAATATGCACTGCATGTTCAGCTTCTCCGTTTCTGCCCTGAGGTACGCTCTGGCTGCTTTTGAAGATTGTAAAAATAATCAATAATAGATTAAACTGCACGTTTTCTTCAGGCACTGGGTCTGCTTACACATAATGAGTATTTACGAACTGAGGAAGGCATCCCAAAATTACAGAAACACATTTTGTAAAACTGAATCTAGATTTTTTTCTGTATCTGCAAGTTCTGTGATGCCAATTTTATTGTGGTTGGGGGCTAAATTTAAAGCACTAGCACTGATTTGGATGGGTTTGCTTTTATCACATTTGGAAACAGAGGGCTAGTCCCCCCTTACACTGCTATTTCTTAATGATGTGCCTTTGTCAGTGAAGATGAGTTGGAAAAGACACAAGGATTACATTTAAATTCAGCTGTATTTGTAGTTTAAACATGCAGGAAATGAGATGAGGGAGGAAGAGCTTATGCTAATCCAAATGGGAGAGCTCGTATCATTTTCATGTGGTTTATTTGAAATCACATTAAATTCTGCTTGCAACCTGATGCGTCTGTGAAACTGGGGGTACCAAAATACACTCACCTGTTGTAATACAACTGCTTCTGGTCTTTTCATGAACATGTGCAGCCCCAGGGATGCTTCAGTCATGTGCTGCATATGCAAAGCACAATAGAATTTATTAAATAACTAATCCATAAAGCCCATCTTTTAACTCATTCAGGTGGTCAAATGAAGGCAGAAAGACAGAAGTGACCAGCTTGTGGCCCTACAGCAAACCTGCCTGAGCTGGAATGGCAGTGCAGGAATATGGCATTACCCTCGCAAGCCCTAATTCTTCTCCCAAGGCTGCAGTAAGCCTGTACCTTGGCATCCCAGATGAGTTTTTAAGCACAGTCAGCAGCGTGTCTCCCAGCTCCGAAGGAGAGATTACTTTGCAGAGGAAAACAATGCTGCCTGGGAAACTAATTAATCACCTCTCTCTCCTTTGAAAGGCAGTATCAGTCTTGCTTCACACCACTTAGTATATGCTCATGTGCCCCTTTGGCTTGGCTGTTTCTGGGAGGTGATGATGGTTCCCTCTGCCATGTGCTCCATCACCCCTAGTCATACACCATCTCAGCTGAGGGGGACAATTGGTCTTGAAGACATTGAGGAGATGAAAGACACAGAGCCCCTCTGCCCTGAGCACAAGATTTGCCTTTCTAGTTGCAGAGCTGGCAGAAGCAGTGCTTCTACAAGTGGAATTGTCTGGTCTGTGCTAACTTCATCCTTCACAAGGTAAAAGAAAACAGATAGAATAGGGGTACTAGAAGAAAACATCCTGCCAGGGATTGGTGGGTTGGCACTCTTTGAATGGGGAGCTGCTCCCATTCCAACTCTGCAGATGCTTCCCAGATCTACAAAAAGAGGACACTACCCTACATGTATTAACTTTTTTGTTGGCCTTATAAACACTTCTGTGAAGAATCAGAGAAGGCAGCTCACCAGGTAGTTTTTACTGCTCCTTGGTAAGCTACCCCAGCACAAGACATCAAAATGACACTATGCATGTCCCTCATGAAGCCATTCAAAACTGCATGCAAACTGCTTTTTCTGAACACAAAGTGTTGTAGTCTTTTTTTCTTAGGAAGTCATCCTTTACATCAATATACGTAATCAACTGATTGTTTCCCTAAGAAATAAATACACATTAGGGATTTCTGGAGGCTTTTTATCCACTTTTGTTTCTATTCCTCCCTCTTACTCCTTTAAAGCAAGCCTGCTGGCCCACATGTGCAATGCTGATAAAAAGTGTAACAACATTTCTAATATTAAATATTTTTGTTGAAACCATCTTGAGAAAATAATTTTTAATGAAACACATTTACTACTTCTCATCTCTGTGTGATCTGATTTCCTGACTCCTCAAAATGACAAAAAACATTTGTCTGTTCAGAGATGTTGGCCTAAAGCCCATTACACCCACAAGCTGTAGTTTTGTCATATGAAATGTTTGCCTAATTCTCCATACCACGGAATTATAACCTTGGTTAAGGGAAGAAAAAAATGCTGTTACATAAGCAATCTCACCAGAACATGGAATTAAAGGACAAATCCAATCTAGGCGACTCAGAGGAGTGGACTCTCTGAGATTACCTCTTGGCAAGTGCTAAGATACCACAGGGAGAGGTGCTGCTATAAAGAGAAAACTCAGAATGCTGGAGTAAGAGCTGAACTGCTCCAGAGAATACCAGAAAATACTTCTGCCTCTGCTTTCTACACTTGCTCTCATGCAAGTGTAACAGGTACCCATGTGCAGCATGGGATAAAAGAAAAAAGGATGGTAGCGCCTCATTGTGCAAGATGCAAAACAGTTCAGGTAGATGTTAAATAATCTCAACTCTTGATTTCAGTGGAAGCTGAAAGTGCTTTGTTACGCCACTGGATGAGGCAGAAGAAGTAGGATGATGTGCTCAAGGCTTTCAAGGAGAAGCTTTGCACATATGACAGCTTTCTTTTGTTATGGAAGGGATGTGACACAGGTGGAATTTCTTGGTGAATCGCAGGTATATCTGAAATCAATTTCATGACATTGCAGCAATTCCAACAAATAACATGACATTTTCCTCCCCTTTCTTTTACAAATCACTCATTTGTGTCTTGTAGGCTTAGGAGTATAATCATCGCCCAGTTGCATTGTTCAGTACAACATCATGTTTCTTTCTTTCTCTGGTGACCTAATCTAACAATGTGCAAATAGTTCTTGGTTTTAACTGTATCTACTTTGCACCTCCTGATACCACTAACTCCTCACAAACAATAGATGAACTGTTTCTGTAGGTTCCTTTTTCGCCCGAATTGACGTAGCAGCTCCATTTTGAATATGCCAGTATTTCCCAAATTCACGTTTTTCAGGGACATTACATTCTGCTTCTCAGCACACCCTGACATGCTCCTGCCTTAATGATGGTGAGCAGCATGGGGGCCTATCTCTTATCACACACTTCTCTTTTTGGCTCCTCCTCCTGTTCCACCAGCAGAGCCCAATTTGAGGGCGATGTCAAATTCCTGCCCAGGAATGCACCTTAACAGTTGGGCATACACAACTGCCTTTGTCCGGGAAGGCACAGTCCCCTATTTATGCTGCTCCATTTTGTATGAGATAAATAAACGTTCATTGAGGGTGAGAAAAAGTACAAGAATGAACTTGCCTCTGTGCAGCCACAATTACAGCTGGTGAGTTTGTGCACAGGGAGGTGGGAGATGAGATGTGCTCCAAGGTAAGGGCTTGGAACACAGTCTGTGCCCTGTCCCCAGAGAAATGCTGTGACTACACTGTCCCTGGGTCACCCATGTTCTCTTTCTTCCACTTGGTGTTTAGCAATGCCAAAGTGAAGAGTGACATCTCCTCCTTGGGGCATGAGTGCCCCAAGTCCTATCTCTCCATGAGTTACAGCATGGGAAGGTGAAAGGCACTGACATAAGCTGTCCTGTGTAGGGAGCAGTCTTGCCACCTGTCTGAAAATGTTTTCTTTGGGACACTTTGGAGCCTTCCTGTTGGCATGCTGACTCTGTCAGCACCACTCCTGCAGCTCCAGCACAGGTCACCAAGTCAACCTGGGCACTGCCCTGCCTTGGACTTGGGCCTTCTTAAATGTGAGTTAGCATAGCTGCCACTCACAGAGGATCTCAAAATAGAGAAGAGCAGCTGACCACATGGTGATATGTGAAAGAAGCCCCTACGAAGGCAAGCACTGCTCATAGGGGCAGCCCTGCATCCTTGCAGTGGCAGCCACCACACTCACTGTTTTACAGCCCATGAGCACGCTGCAATAGAATGGTGTGCATGATTGTGAGTGGTTGGCCATTGCAGCAGCACCAGCAAGGCATTAGACAGGTAGAGCCTATGAGCTGTGCAATAAGATGTCCGTGCTCAAGAGGGAGGTATCACTGTCTCACCCCTGGACAGACTGGTGGCTGCTTGGCAAGCAAGATGCTGGTAAGGTGCTGTTTGCCAGGAGAAAAGGAAGTCCATGTAGCACAGCCAGACCAGGGTCAAGAGAGGTCCTTGGCAAGGGCAAGCAGGCTAATGAGAGAAGCAGATCCAATTTAGCAGATCCTGTGTGTGCCACTGAGCATACACGCACTCCAAGGGCATGCACCTGCATTCAACAAGAGCCTTATGCAGCAGCTAGCCCAAGGCCTCCTTTCTCTGCTGAGCTACTGTGCTTCTCCTCTTTGTCTGTAAATGACTTTTTTCATAACCACCTACCAAGAATATACACAGCATATGTATCAGGGAACCGGCTAACTCCTGAGGACGCAGTGAATCAGCTTTTAGAAATGACAGCAACTTCTTTCACCTGTTTCTTTCATCTGTTAGAGTAGCTAAAACAAATTAGCTACTCTGCTGCCTTAAATCACTGATTAACTTCAACAGAGACTGTTTCTGTGATGTGAAGTTTGCAGGTAAAAACATTATTGTTAGTTAGATCAACTGGTATAGTTTGAAAAGGAGCCAAGGTTTGGGGCATTGGTTTCTTTTTTTAATCTGGAGTAGAAGGAGCATAACTAATGCATTTCTTTTGCAATGCAAGTGAATCAAAGTGATTTCTTCTTCTGTTTTGACAAAAGTTTATATTTTTTGTACCTGATTTTCACATCAGGTAAATACCGGAAAAAAACCCAGAATGTTTTGTTTTAATTAGTAATGGAATAAACTTAGTCAAAAGAAGTGTTCACAACCAAAAGTCATTTTGCCATGAAGATTATGTATTAGTGACAAAAAAACGGATGTTCCGGACTATAAACAAAGACCATACACTGTTTAAAGAACATACACTCATAGCCATATTCATAACCTGTTGAAATCAGCAGCTCTATCTCAGTAAGATCCAAATGACCTTTGAATGGGTTCCTTTTAAAAAGAAAAGAAAACCAAAGGGCTGTTACAGTGAAGCTCCCCCTTCATTAGCTCAATTAACAATAATGATTGAAAACACTTAACTCCTTTTCAGGCTTTTCTTCATTGTTTTTTGCAAAGAGCAAAGTAAAAGTGACCCTATGTGTGTGTGTAGTTACTCTACACCCTAAAAGTTCAAGAGAGACTTGTTACGAAATACTCCGGGTTGCATTGTAAGGCTTCCAGCAGCTCTGGAAGAGGGATAAGAAATGTAATTGATTTGCACCCACTGCTGTAAATTCATTGTTTCTCTCCTGTCAGTCACTGTCAGGGGTAGTGTAGGAGAATGGCTGAGAAGCAGATGGCTTCATCTAATAAATTTTGCAGGCTCATTTTTAAACAAGCGAAGCAGTCAGCACTGACAGTGCTACGTAAAACCCCTTCTGCCTGTCCTAATCTCTGCAGCAGCACTGAAAATGCACATATGATCCTGCTGGTTGGTAGGTCAGTCAGGTAGGCAACACCAGCTCCTGCTGGGACTGCTGATAGCCCATTTCTCAATTCCCAAAATGGTGGTGCAAGTTTCTCCCTCTATAGCAAATAACTTCTGGGGGAGACAGGAAGAAACCTGGTGGATGGGAGGAAATAAGAATATATTCTTCAAACCATCAGCTTGCACCTACTTTGATGTTCCCTGTTACAGCAATGTGTAGAATTGTCAGGTCCTCTTCAGTATGCATAAGCAAAGGGGACTAATTCACAGAAGGTGCTGCTGGTAGTTTTGCTATTCTCAAAGGGATTCTCTTTTTCACTTCCTGATATCTCTGGCAGCTATTCTCAGCAATAGGTCAGGAAGGCCCAAGCAAAATGCTGAATATGCCTCCAATAGCTTTTCCAAGCAATGGTACTTTATTGTGCTTGTATATGCGCTATTAATATATATACTATAAACATGTGCATGATTCATATCGAATCATAGAATCACAGAATGGTTTGGGTTGGAAAGAACCTTGAGGTCATCTAGGTCCAACCCCCCTGACATGGACAGGAACACTTCCTACTAGAACAGGTTGCTCAAAGTCCCATCCAGCCTGGCCTTGAACACCACCAGCAGTGGAGCATTCACAACTTCCCTGGGAAACCCATTCTAGTGCCTCACCACCCTCACAGTAAAGAACTTTTTCCTTATATATAACCTAAACTTCCCTGTTTAAGTTTGAACCCGCTACCCCTTGTCCTATCACGACAGTCCCTAATGAAGAATCCCTCTTCAGCATCCTTGCAGGTCCCCTTCAGATACTAGAGGGCTGCTATGAGGTCTCCCTGCAGCTTCTCTTCTCCAGGCTGAACAGCCTCAGTTTTCTCAGCCTGTCTTTGTATGGGAGGTTAAGCAGACCAGCTTTGCAGCTATGGCAAGCACCTTTTCTCTAAGGAAAATTCAGTGAAGCAATTCTTGTTGTCTGTAGAATCCAGGGGGGAAAAAGAAATCTGTCTTCGTGGGTTCATGTAAGTGAAATATTTAACATATTCTGGAGACAAAAGTTAGTTTTCTCACATTTTAAGAAGAAAGTAGTAGTGCATGCATATTCATGAGTATATGAAATTGATGGGGAATAATTATGCTATTCCGGGTAGTAGTGAAAATGGTTACATGTTAGTCACTTTTAGCCCGAGAACCACTGTGGAAATAGTCAGTCAAATGTTTAGAAAATAGATTATTGATGAATAAAGGGTTCCTGGAGTTTCTGCGTGTCGGAACAGTCTCCAATTTTAGAAGGTCTGCAGAAAATTTAGTGTGAGGTGTCCCTGCCCATGTCAGGGGGGTTGGAACTAGATGATCTTAAGGTCCTTTCCAACCCTAACTATTCTATGATTCTATTAAGTCATTTTCCTCCATTTCCCTGTCCCAGAATTTAGACCTATTTCACACCCATTTGAAGGTGGAAGATACCAGCTGCCTTCAATCTTTAACACTAAAACTCAGAAGCATATGACAAGGTATAAAGGACATGTTTAATAGATACTTAATACAAACAGGTGCAGCCTGGAGACGCAGAGGCCAGCAATGAATATGAACACTAGAAACTCCATCTTCTTGCAGCACTGCATAATTTGCTTTAATTATGTCTATAGCCATTACATCTGATGCTGGTTTAACCAGGGCTTCTGTAAGCACATGGGAGATGCCATTGTGGTACCAAGAGTTTTGCTCTGTCAGTGAATTGGGCATTCTGTCTTTGAGCAGAGTGCCCTTTTATCAGGTATTTGATGACTGTATTCCTCAAGGCTGATTTCACGGCAAAGGTTCTCTGTTTAAAATCTTTAGCATTGCACAGGGAGCATTCTGCAACCTGGAAGTGACTATATGTTTGATGGCATTTAAACGATGTTTGAAGTGCTGAGTTGCATTTTGATATGTAAGATTTGCAAGTTGTGGATACATACCAAAAATAGCTTTTCAAGAATATTCAACTGAATGTTTGCTTTTATACAAGAATACAGACAGAAAGCAAACCAATAACATTTCAGATTTAGTCAAGAATTTATTGTTTAAAAATAATTCAAAATTTCCATATAACTGCAATGTGTGCTGAAGAATAAATCTTGATGCAATTTTGTTCTGAAACTCTGATAGCAGTTCTTTGATGCTTTTTCTTTTCCTCATGGATAACTGTGAAGTCCTGCAAGACAGCTGCCTAATAATACTAGTGAATACCCTGCAACATGCTTTCTGTTCTGAGGCAAAGCAAGTGTAACAATTTACCAGCTTCACTTCATAGTTTGCATATATAAAAATAATATGTATTTAAAATGTATTATAGCATTATATATATTTTTTCTATAATATATAGAATATATGCTACATAAAATATAAAAGAATATACAGTCAATCGAGTTCACTTTCATAGAATCATAGTCATAGAATCATAGAGTAGTTAGGGTTGGAAAGGACCTTAAGATCATCTAGTTCCAACCCCCCTGCCATGGGCAGGGACACCTCCCACTAAACCATGTCACTCAAGACTATGTCCAACCTGGCCTTGAACACCACCAGCAATGGAGCATTCACAACTTCCCTGGGAAACCCATTCTAGTGCCTCACCACCCTCACAGTAAAGAATTTCTTCCTCATATCCAATCTAAGCTTCCCCTGTTTAAGTTTGAACCCATTACCCCTTGTCCTATCACTACAGTCCCTTATGAAGGGTCCCTCCCCAACATCCCTATAGGCCCCCTTCAGATATTGGAAGGCTGCTATGAAGTCTCCATGCAGTCTTCTCTTCTCCAGGCTGAACAGCCCCAACTTTCTCATCCTCACCTTCTCAAACTTCATATTTGGAACTACTAATGTAGTGTTAGAGATGGTGTTTTGCGATAGAGACTGCTGATAACTGCCTCTCCAGACATGCTTTCCTCAGAGAGAGGAAGAGAATCTATAACCTCAATGACCAAAAGTGCCTAATACAGCAGCCTATATGCCCCAACACTATGGATATACAGGTATAAGTACTTCTTTACATTAATCTTCCTTCCTAACTAAAAATATTTCACCATGGATGTGAAAATAATGTAGAATCCAAATAATACTTTTAATAAAATAGTGGTAGCATTCAAACCCTGCTGTGTTTGCTTACTGCATAAAATTCCTTTGTTTTTGTGAAGAGTCAAGTAAGACATGGCACTGTATAATTTGCTTGCTTTCAACGTATATGGATTGAGATTGCACTTAATTACTGGTTATGGAGCAAACCTTTTGAAACTGGAATGTTTTAAGCAGTATTCAAAGCAGAAGGTACAGGGTTTTGCGGTTTCTTTTGTGTATTTTTCTTTCAGCAGGTATTTGACCTATGAAAATAGGGCATGGCAAGAAAGTAGGCTTGTGAGCCTTCTTCTAGATTCAAGAGATTCGGTCTATTATTGACGTTTCAGCAGAGGCAGAACATCCAATTATGCTCACAAAATACAGACATGCAATCCTTGCTCCAGGAGAAATATGCTTCAAAGCCCTGATCTGATTTACAGATGCGGGCAATTCTATCCTTGCAGGTGATGCTATCGAAATCAGGGAAACTTCTCTCCCGATGCAGTTTCTAGCAGCTGGAGATGTGATTTTTTGATTTGGCCCTTGAACATTATTTGAAATATGTTGTGATGCATTTACTCATGGTGGGTAACACATTACTCTGAGTAAACTCCCACTGACTTCAAGGAGCCTGCTCACAGCCCAAGAACCCATTCCGCAGTCAAAACCTGGTCTCAGGCATAAAGTATATTTTCACAATAAAAATTTAGTTTGAGTTGTGTTTGCGGAAACCCTTGTGCACCTCAGTGGGTGACAGCCATCAGTGTGTTTGGTGCTGCTTCCTATTTATTCTTAATGCCGTAGGGAGGAAAATCAGCATCAACTCTTCTTTTGAGGTTACACGAGTCATCAGGAGCACCAGCAGTGCCTTTCTCACAAGCTGCTATGTGCATCGCTCCCATCTTTTAAGGCTGAAGACTTTTGGGTCCCGATCAGTGTGCTGGCCTCCGCATTTATTAGATCCTGTGAATTTATTTCTGTGCATTGAATGCATTTAGATGCCAGGAGAGTGAGATGAAGTTTCTAGCCCAAATGAGATCCTTACAGCTAAGTTTAGAGGAAAGTCCACAACACCCTATTGATGATATTTTTTTTTTCTTCTCAGTACTTTATTCATTTTTTTCACTCTAGAAGTATAACAAAATGATTGGATTGCATGTTCCATTTACCAGGATGTCATCCCGAGATAGTGACTGCCTGCTTTTAAAAGGACATAGACTCTCTTCAATCATCTTATCTGAAGGGGATATATGCACAGAAGCAGGTAAGAATTTCTGTATTAGTTTTCAGTGAAATACTAGTAGTTATATGGCTGGGCCACTGCAAAACTTTGCTCAGAAAACACCAACACTGTGTTTACAAACGCAGGGATTTCATCCTACTGAGATATTTGTTAACCTCTGTCAGCGTATAGAGGCATTTCTCATAACACTCAATTTCATACTGAAACCACACCATTGTTCAACATAAATATACTAGAAACCAACCAAAACCTTTCTTCTGGGGAAGGAGAGAAGGAAAGAGAAGAAGAGCCTGTTTTTTCATCTTACTCGGAGAGGAACAAAAGAGTGTGGTCCCATGCTTACGACTGAGATATAAATAATAGTCATTTTTTGGCCTCCAGCAAAACAAACCATATGTTTACACTGCAGCCACCACCGGTCGCATGAACAAACCCAAGTTAGGCTTCAACTCGCTGGCTGGATGTCGCTCCCAGGCCTGCCTTGGCAGCAGGGAGCTCAGCGCAGACTCATCTCTCCAATCAGTCAGCAACTTGGACAACATTGCTGCTGCACCTATGGTCTAAGCAGTGCCTAATGCAGCTTTGTCTCTTGGAGCTTCACCAAGGTAAGGAAACAGTACACAGAAAAAAAAAAAAGGAAAAATGAACAGTGAACATAGTAAAAATCAGTGTTCTCTAGAACAAGAGCAGTCACAGAAGCTGCTCTGGGTTAACTGGTGAGCCACAGTTTAGAACTCTGACTCCCTTTGCTATGCAGGGACTCCATTGGTCTGATCAGGCTTCCCTTCTTCATTTCTCCTTCCCAGGCATGGCAGAGCTGGCTGCCCTGCATGCTCTCCTCATGCCAATGCAGTGCAGATCACATGAAAGCCCAGAGAGGGGGGAAAGATTGCGACATCAGCAAGGAACTCATGAGGGAGGAGAAAGCAGAGCAAGGTCTTGGATGTCTCACACTGGGGTTTCAAGGCTCACTGACAAGTGTGGCCAGTGGTTACTACTCTTTCATTTGCAGTGTCTGAGGTCTGAGGGACCATGGATCTCAAGATACATGAGCAACTGGCAGTGTCTGAAGGCTGAGCCACAGCAGCTTCAGCACAGTGTCCTTCCATATTTCATTCCATGGAAGGATCCTTTCATTAACATGTTCCCCAGAAGTTATCAATGGCAGAATAACTGGTCCACACTTCTACCCCTCAGACACTGTATCTGTTAAACCCAACTCCTTACACTTTTGACCACTGAATTCTGGTAGAGTCCATGCCACATTTCTCTTGTTTACCAGACAAAGGAAAATATGAGAGGACTAAACAAGTAATTTGGTCTCCCTTTGGCAATTCTCCAAACGCCAGCATTTAGCATTCCAGGTAAGTGACACACATTATGGTCCTCCCACAGAAGGTTGTTGTGGCAGCGTCTGCGCACCCTTGGGTGCTTGGGACCAAGCCACAGCACTGCACCCTGGCAGGCAGGCACAGTAACTTCTGTACACAGGACAAACTAAACATAGCGGTGTAATTCACAGCTAGGTGATACACAGTTATAGGCGCAACCAGATTAAAATCAGGGTTATTCCAATACAGATTTATGGTGCAGTTTGTTAGAATAGTCAAAGCCAGATGAGACCAACATTCCTCCTTCATTCCCATGGCATACTGAGATCCTGGTTTTGGTGTATTTGTCATTAATAAGGGGTGATTCAGGTGAAGGTTAGATCCTGCTCTACACTCTCCCTCCCACCCCAAGTCAGGAAAGTAAATATAGAAAGAACTCCACAAGAAAATTAGAGTATTATGTTTCTATAAAAGAATTTCCAGAAAGTAACAGGTGACTAAGATTACTGATGCAACACAAATGCAATAGGTGAATTTCAGGAGTAAATCACAATCATGATACATATGCCTTAGAGTATTAAGATGTGATGTAAACTTGAGCTCTTTAGAGACCTCTGATCTGTGTTCCATTACAGGGACCCAAAAGCATTGTCTCATGAGAACAAGGCGGGGGGGGGGGAGGGGGCAGAATGATATAGCACTTGAGTCTTTAAAAAGCTGCTGCATTCTGCCATAGCTCTTACCAGATTTCTGATGTAATCATGAGCCTGCAGTATAAGATCTTGACACTGTGCTATGGTGATAAAATCCTTACTGAAAAGTTTCTGTGGTCTCGGTTTTCTTTCGTTTTATTTAAACAGAGGTTCAAACAAAGGAGAAAATTACTGGGAATGGCCACAGCAAGGTGAAATGACACACTTCTTTCTAAGACAACAGTCCAACTGGTTCCAACTAGATATAAGCAAAAACAAATCACCATGAGGAAAACTGGGGATTGGAGCAAGTCGTCCAAGATTGTTGTGCAATCTCCACCCTTGGAGGTTTTCAGAACACAGCTGGATAAAACCCTGTGCAACCCAGTCTGATCTCAGAGATGACCCTGCTTTGAGCAGGAGGTGAGACTAAGGACATTCTCAGGTGTCTTTTGACCCAAATTCTTTATGTTCATCTTAGTAGTGGGTGACAATCCCTCTTTGTTGTGATTTGTTTATTTTTTAGCATGTAGACAGGGGTTCCTTTGTTTTTTGGGGAAAAATGAAACCTTTTGGACATTTACATGAAAATGAAAGTGTGGGAGTGTCAGTTGCATCCATCTGAGCCTCCTGGCTAGGGTGGTGGCTCAAAGGTGGGAGATCCAGCTTCACATCTCTGCTGCATGACTCAGAGTAGAAGCTTGCACCCTGCATCACTCTGGATGGGTTGCAAATGGCACTCTATTTGGATCAACGTTTGTGTCAGCCTGCTAACCATCCTTGATTTGTTTGTGGTCACCTTTGTGCTTTTGGCTCAGCATGGTTTGGGGATTAAGTCCTAAACTGCCTCCAAACCCAGCAGCGGTCAAAGTTGGTGCAGTGTCTGCTGTACCTTGGCCCAGGCCCAGAGGCTGCTGCAACTTGTTTGTGGCCCCTTCTTTCTTTTGCAGGGCAGCTCTCTGAGACTCCACAATACCCTGAGAAAGGATATGTTGCTGATTTCCTCTTTCTCCTTGGCACATACCTGGCGTGGTCCAGTTCTGGAAGGTACCTATGGGATAAAAGGAAATGTCAGCACACAGATCAGTCTCTTGCCACCTTAAAGCCAGTATACAGAGACTGCAAGGGAGCCCTAAGGGGAGAGCAGTGTTTTCAGCATCTCTCTGAGAGCCCGTTCAGTACCTCTGGAGACTGACTATGCTGCACAGAGCAAGGAGCTTCTGATGGATAACCCTGCTCCTAAAGTTTTCTCCTTTTGCGGCTTCAAGCACAGCATTTTACCTCTCTGTTGCAATTTTTTCATCTGTAAAATTGGGATAATGACATTTTACTAACTCGCAGGACTGCTGTGAACTTTAATTAAAGCAGGGTTTGTAAAATGCTTTAATGAGGGAAAGCACTAAGAACAAGTAGATTATTTGGTTAAGCTGGCTGATGTGGTGCTGCCAGACTTGCCCAAATAACTCAGGATCCGTATGTACACACCACAGATTGTTATTCTGTATGCCTTTAAAGATAAGCATTGCAGGGCTTGGGTCTTGGGCAGGCCGGATTCAGTCTGGAAGTGCCTCTTCCCATGAAGGTTGGTGTACAGCACTTATATTCACTGCTCCCCTTGTTCTCCTTTATTTTGCAGACAGCAAACACCTTTGACCTACCAAGAGCCACTTTAAAATGAGGTACAAAGCCAGATGGTGGGATAGCCTGTAACACCAAGGACTGAATGCAGAATGCTCTTTCTGATCCCTTGTTTCTGGGTATAGGGAAAGCTACTGGTACATACAAATTACAGGTAAGAAACTGAACAATTTCTATACTGCAGTGGCAGCTATTATGACAGCTCTGCATCCTCTTCCTTAGCGTGCAAGCAGGAGTGGTGTTCTACGATGGAGCTGCTCTGTTTCACTGTCACCACACGGCCTCAGACCCTCCTCTGCCTTGGGCTGTAACTCATGTAAGGCAGCTGAGGCAGAGTTTCTTTCAGGGAAGGAAGCACTGTCTCCAGGGTGAGCTGCAGGCAGAGGGAAGGGATTGCCCTGCCTGCTGTCTCCAACTCTTCACATGCTCTCAGACATCATGTCGCTATTTTCTCTACACTGGGAAGGCAGCCAGCAAGGCTTTGGGCATCTGGCAGTACTCAGCAGAGGGGTGACTATCACATCAATCTATTCGAATACAGTGTCTCACAGGTATAAGTCCATCCAACCGCTGTCTTTCATTTTGCACCTTACGGCAGGCAGCTGGTGATAACTGCCATCCTTGCATCTTTCTTCCAGTTTCTTTCTTCTTTTGAGCCAAGAAAGAATTAACTGCTGTGAGCTACACTGAACATCTGAGGAAGTGGATGGAGAAAGGCATCACCACGAGAGGCAGAACTGGAACCAGCAATTCAAATCTGACAATCAAAGGTAATTCAGGCCCAAGCTGCACCTCTGGTCCTTCAGGCAGGCAGTCACAAGGACACTGCTGGGACAATGTTCCTCTCTGTGTGGACCTTTCACTGTCCTTCTACACCTACAGAGGTGCAGGTGCCACTGCAGCCTTGCCTAGGGATCACAGCCCTGCCCCGCTCCTTCCCTGCTTGCCGCTGCCTGCTTGTACCCTCCTGGAGCATGAGAAAGGACCAGTCCCTCCAGTTAATTCATATGGAGCAGTGGTGAGACCTGGGACTCCATGTTCTTCTCTGAGGAAGATTTAATCTGTCTGGCTCTTAATACCATGCTGTTGCTCTTTGATCAAGGGTTATTTAAGCTATTATTGAAATATTGTGCTCAGTCCTCTATTACAGCTGGTATTCACAGAAACAATTCTGCTCTCTAGCTGAGCAAATAATGTCGAGCTGTTTCTTTTAGACAGAATTCCACATACTCACTTTACGTTACTTTCACACTGCTGGTCAGGAACAATGATACTTGTCCAGGGCCACAAATAATTACTGGGAATCATATTTTGGTGACATTTCCAGCAAGCTTTTACAATGGAAAACCCTTTGCAGCATTTCCAATTCCTAGGCATTTCTTTAGGAATCAGACATCTGACTGGCTTTTGGGTTTTCTATTCTGACAAGTGCAAGACTTCCTCACTGTGTTTCCATTCTTTAATTTTTTAGCCATATTTACAAAACGTCAGACATCGAAATCAGTTTTTCTTTTGTCAGATATGAAAGATTATTGTCTGGAAAAATCAGCAGCCACTAATTAGCTAAATCCATGCTGTTTGAGGGTTCTAGTATAGACACCTTGGCTCCCAGGTATTCTCAAGATAAAGTGTTAGCACAATGTCTTCCTTTTAGGCAAGATTGCTCAGAGCAGTGGATACACAGTCAGAGCAATGACCACAGACCAAGACTGATGTATTTAAATGTTTGATGTGGCTGCTCCGTTTAGATGCCTAACATGGAATATAGATGGACATGCATTTTCAAAGGAGAGATACTTAGTCCAGCCTGAAAAATCAAGCTGCTGAAGTGAGCTTCAAGTTAGGCATAACAAATTAGTAGATGCTATGGATAATCATGAACTTACAGCAAAGTTCCTGGCAAGTTTTTTTCTTGTTTTTAAATTATTCCTGAGAATCACAGAATCATCATAGAATGATAGAATTGTTTGGGTTGGACCTTAAAGATCATCTAGTTCCACCTGCCCTTGTCATGGGCAGAGACACATTCCACTAGACCAGGTTGCTCAAATCCCCATCCAGCCTGGCCTTGAACACTTCCAGGGAGGGTATACTCTGCCACCCTGTTTTGTTTGTTTGCTTTCAATGAAGATTCACACAGATATTTCCAAGGTACAGGAAAAAAACTCCAAATGCTGCCCCACTTAACAGAGAGTATTTGCACTTGCTGAGATTTGTCATGCATTCGAAAACTATTGTGCGGCAAATCCAATAATCCAAATCATCATTTGCTAATCTAATTAGGTATTTTAATTAAACTGTGCAAAGTTCAGTGCTGCAGTTTTATATCTGGGGTTTGGTTCATTTTATGTTATAATTCTTGGGTGTCATCAGACTAGAGAGCTTTAGTTCAGAAAAACAAAGGCATCTGCATACTGGCATACCCAGCAAGTAGCTCTCAAACACTCCCATCACTTTATCTGAACAGCCAAACTAGATAAAATTGTAGATCCTGTCATCAGCAAAGACATCCAGTCCATTCCTCTGCCACCAGCATGCTCCCAGCTGTATATTTTCTTCTGTTTCTTTGTGACCTTCACTTAACCTTCAAATCCCACCAGAATACTCTTACAGGATCTGGGCCCAAAATGTGAATGTGAAAATTTTGTTACATAAACTAACAAAACCCAGAAACAGACTGAGGGAGGGAGTGCACATGAACCATTAATTCCATCAGAAGTGAAGTATAGCTAAGCTGTAGTTGATTTGCACTTGACAAAAGAGCCATGCTATTCAAGCACACCCTTTACTCCACAACATGTCTTACTATATCTATTCTTGTGCTTGCAAGAGAGAAGGAAGGGGAGGACGATAACTCCTCCATGGCCAAACATGTGAGCCCTTTCCCTTTTTACAAGAGAGAGAGCGATCAACACAATGTGCTCTTCCTCCGAAGAAAAGATGGAGTGACGCAGAAAATCAGCCTTCCCAAGTAGAGAGGTCTGATGAGTTGATACATCCTGGTGCGCTGCCTTCAGGGTCAGTACGAGATCCACACTAGCAGCCAGCTAGGCTCTGAGAGTGCAACATTTCCTTTTCCCTCTGCACAAGTAATACTGTTTCTGAATCAACTAAAAGTGACTGGCCACGCTGGTAGGCAAGCAGTATGACCATGACTCCTCATCCTCTGCTTGTAGACATTGCTCACCAATGGATGGATGGAAAAAAATAGCAATACAGTGCCCTACACAGGGCACAGGGGTAGGACAGGCACCCATCTCTCCTGACTCTTCCGGGGAGAAAGACTAGGTGGCATAGCTTAAACTTTCTTCTGTGCTGCTGCAACAACACCAGGTGGACATGAGGGGAGAATAGAAAAGACATCCTATATTTCTTTAATTTTATGCTTTTGAGCCTTACTCTTTTCTTTGCCTTACTCTTTTCTTTGCCATGCTCAGATGATCATAGAATCATAGAATAGTTAGGGTTGGAAAGGACATTAAGATCATCTAGTTCCAACCCCCCTGCCATGGGCAGGGACACCTCACACTAAACCATGCCACCCAAGGCTCTGTCCAACCCAGCCTTGAACACCACCAGCAATGGAGCATTCACAACTTCCCTGGGAAACCCATTCCAGTGCCTCACCACCCTCACAGTAAAGAATTTCTTCCTCATATCCAATCTAAACTTCCTCTGTTTAAGTTTGAACCCATTGCCCCTTGTCCTCTCACTACAGTTCCTGATGAAGAGTCCCTCCCCAGCATCTCTATAGGCCCCCTTCAGATACTGGAAGGCTGCTATGAGGTCTCCACGCAGCCTTCTATTCTCCAGGCTCAACAGCACCAACTCTCTCAGCCTGTCTTCATATGGGAGGTGCTCCAGTCCCCTGATCATCCTCGTGACCCACCTCTGGACTTGTTCCAACAGTTCCATGTCCTTTTTATGTTGAGGACACCAGAACTGCACACAATACTCCAAGTGAGGTCTCACAGGAGGAGAGTAGAGGGGCAGGATCACCTCCTTTGACCTGCTGGTCATGCTCCCTTTGGTGCAGCCCAGGATACCATTGGCTTTCTGGGCTGCGAGCGCACACTGAAGCTGGCTCATGTTCATTTTGTCATCGATCAACACCCCCAAGTCCTTCTCTGCAGGGCTGCTCTCAATCTCTTCTCTGCCCAACCTGTAGTTGTGCCTGGGATTGCTCCCACCCAGCTGTAGGACCTTGCACTTGGCATGGTTAAACTTCATCAGGTTGGCATCAGCCCACCTCACAAGCATGTCAAGGTCCCTCTGGATGGCATTCCTTCCCTCCAACATATCAACCCAACCACACAGCTTGGTGTCATCAGCAAACTTGCTGAGGGCACACTCAATCCCACTGTCCAGGTCACCAACAAAGATGTTGAACAAGACCGGTCCCAGCACCCATCCCTGAGGGACACCACTTGTTACTGGTCTCCAGCTGGACATTGAGCTACATTGACCACAATTCTTTGCGTTTGGCCATCCAGCCAGTTCTTCATCCACCAAGTGGTCCACCTATCAAATTGATGTCTTTCCAACTTAGAGACAAGGATGTCATGTGGGACAGCGTCAAACGCTTTGCACAAGTCCATGTAGATGACATCAACTGCTCTCCCCCTGTCCATCAGTTCCGTAGCTCCATCATAGGAGGCCACCAAATTGGTCAGGCAGGATTCCCCCTTAGTGAAGCCATGCTGGCTGTCACCGAGCACCTTGTTGTTTTCATGTGCCTTAGTATGCCTTCCAGGAGAATTTGCTCCAAGATTTTTCCAGGCACAGTAGTGAGGCTGACTTGTCTGTAATTTCCGGGTCATCCATTTTCCCCTTCTTGAAAATGGGGGTTGTATTTCCCCTTTTCCTGTTGCCAGGAACCTCACCTGTCTGCCACGATGATTTTTCAAACATGATGGAGAGTGGCTAAGTAACTTCGTTTTCCAGCTCCTTCAGGACCCACAGATGGATTTCATCAGGTCTCATGGACTTGTGTACGTACAGGTTCCTAAGATGGTTTCGAACCAAATACTCTCCTAGGCCTAAAGTCTTCATTCTCACAGTCCCTGCGTCTGCCTTCCAAGACTTGGGTGGTGTGGTCAGAAATCAGATTTCATTTATTTTTAATTATTTAGAATTGTACTTGGTTCTTTTATTTTCATTCTTTTGAATGATTTTGAATTTCTTTCATTTTGAATGATCTTAGAAATCCAAATGTCCCCTCCAAATCTCTCAGTTTCACGGCCCTTTTCCTGCTGTGATGTGGCATGTTAGAAAACCCTTCCGTTTGATGCGTGGAGAGCCACACTTCATGCTGGCACTGGGGTTCTCATCAATTGCTGATTGAGATTTGTAAAATTACACATTAGCTGATAGCTGAGGTCTGTAATTGCACTATTAGGTGTGCCTGCCAAAGGAGGCAGAAGGAAGATTCAAGTCAGAAAGACAAATGCAGACTATGATTCTTGTTAGTATGATCATTTGTTCTGTCCTGCATCAGCATTTAGGATCAGCATTTAGGATACACATTACCTGGGACTGGACGTCAAGGCTACCCACAGGCACCAGCAGCCCAGCTACCCATTTGTCTGATGCTGTGGAAAACTCAGCATCAGCGTCTCACGGGTTGCAGTGTTTGCTCAATTGGTGGTTTTACTCTGCAGTAAGGTTATATATGATCTCGACTATGGCCACCTTCCTGCTCACCCTTTTTCCCCACCAGCAGCAGAAGCAGCCAGGGAGCTTTTCCCACCCCTCCTGACACCTACTCTGTATGTTAGAGAGGGAGGTATTACCCCTGGATGGCTCCCAGCTCTTCCAGTTGGCTGGGCAGAACTCCAGTTTGGGATTGTTGCCAGTCTTATCTAATCTATGGAGGTTTTTTGCCTGAAGCCAGGCTTGAAGGGTTTTCGGTCCTCACAAGTGACTGGGATTTTTTGGTCTGACTTTTTACCAGAGGAGGCTATATCACTCTGGGTTCTCTTTCTCGTTTTCATGTAAACAACTCTGTAGTCTGTGTAGAATGTGCCTCATGGCAGGTATAGGTACACTTTAGGAATTGAATAAATACTTCAGCCACACATTTAATTTTAGCAAGGAGGGAGTTGCTTCACCCTGCAAGATGGAGATGGCCCTTGTTATGTAGGTAAGATAAGAGGCAGTTTTCAGAGCTACTTCTCAATTCTAGCTTACACTTGGCAGTGTTCCTATCTGAGTTATCTGAAGCCTCTAAAGTAAGATCTTTCAGTGCAGTGTGCTTGAAAAAAGTCAGTTTTCATCCTTACAAAACCCTCAAATTTTCATGACTGTGCATGCTTCATTTCAGCATTCGAGGAAAGGGAGATGCACGCGAGCCTATGACATGATGTTAGGAGAGAGCACACAGTGACAGTGATCCAGGAACCAGGCAAGGCTAAGCACAATCCCATTTCTTCTGTTGCCTTGGAAAATAAAATGGGATAACCTTTTCTTCCCATGCCTAAGCGGATCTTCCATGGGCACTACCTGACTGGCTGAGGGGGCCAGGCACATTCATCTACAACACAATTTTCTGACAAGCTGCTCTTTCAAACAACTTGCACATCAGCAAGTAAACACTCATCTCCATTCTATTTACTGTTTTTTTAACCTGAGACATGAATCTTCCTCCCACATTGAAGGAACACTTGGTAAACTCCTGACTGGGAGCCCTGCCGCTCCTAATATTAGCTTGCACCATCATGCAAATGTAGCCCTGGTGTTCCCACACTCTAGGGATGGACCTGATCCCAGCTTCCCACCACATCTAATAGATACCTACAGCTCATGTCCTACTACCACTGAGGACCTGATCACTGTGATGAGCATTTGTCTCTACTTCAGTTCTGACTTGGTTTTGTTAGCCTCTGTCACTGAATGTACTTGTTCCAGCCCTGTGCTTGAGTCTCCCTGCTCCAGTTTTGAAATGCAGTAAAACATTAACTGCTAAGAATACACAACATCAGCTGCTAACATTTAAGAGAGATGGTGAAAGCAAGATTTTAATCATAATGCTTTATCTCAATGTCGACATGTAAACCTAATTCAGTAACTTTCTGTTTACCTTTTCTGTACAACTGTATAAACCCGCTCAGCAGTTTCAAAAGACATTGAAAAACCACAAAACCCTGGGTATTTTATTATTTAATTTAAACTCCCAGCAAAGCCTGAGAAGACATTAAAGCTCCCGACAAAAAGTAAGCTGACTGTTTCTCCACATTCAAGAGACATACCAGTAGCACACTGAGCTTTTTCATTCAGGTCAAGTAAACTATATCAGCTTCAGTTCTCCATTAAATGGGATACTAGCCTGAACACACTGAAGCTTGAATATTACAGGGTTGCAGGTTGATAGATCCTACCACGTGGCTTGATGATCCTGGGCTAAGTTTTGTATAACTCATGCCCTAGCTGAGATGGTAACATAGTGCTGTACCCCTGTGGAAGACCATATCTAGAAGAGCTGAGATCTCCCTCCTTTTCCCACCTCTCTTAAAAAGGCCCTGTCACCTCCCTGAAGCACAGAAGGGGAGCAGCTAGTAAACATCACTGTCAGCCACAGTCCCTGTTTCAGGGAAGCAGCTAGAAATCCTCTTCGCTATCATCACTTATCTGCATTGCTCTGTGCAGGGCAACCTCACTGGACGATGCTTACAGCCGCCTATTTTCTCATTTTGTTTTGCTGATCTCAGATGGTAAGAATACTTAAATATCCAAACAGAGAATACTTCTGTTTGCCTGCCTGTTATCACAATTTTTTTACGCCTGCCTCCAAACCTGGAAACATCGGAATCAAACATCTGTTGTGCTTTCAGCAGTGGGAGGGATCAGAGTGAGGTACAACTACTATAATTTTATTTCTGGCTTGGATTTTTTTCTTAATTGCCAAGAGATTTAACACAATGATCTTACACACAATATAAAAGAACTTACATTTAAATAGGCTTATAATTATTTTCACTATATATTAATAATTTGGATGACACATGCCTTACTCTTTCATGAGCTGCCAAGGTAAAAAAGTTCCATCTAGCCCAGCATACTTCTGTCTGCATGGCTTCACAACAGTGAACAAGAAAGAACGCTCCCCAGATCTCCAAGCTTCACCTAAAGCCACCCAGTGACTTTGCCATGTCTGCAAATGGTCCCATCTATCAGGGTTTAAGACAGATGTTTGCTGCACTGCAGCTGTTCAGAGAATTCATGTTCAAACTTGTAAAGGAGACAGGCCACTGCGTCTGAAATATACATGCACCCAGTCAACTGAGTTCAGGTGTGGCTGAAAGCATGCCAAGTATTTAGGAGAAAATACCTATGGGGACTACTGTTCTTATAAAAACTAAAGGTATGTAAATGGATTTGTAGATATCAGGCAGAATTCTTCTTATCAGTTGGGTTCGCTTTTGGAGTGATTTGATTTTTAGACAGATTTCTGGTGTGCTGTAAGCTGGACCACATTTAAGGGACATTTAGATAAGCAAAGAAATAGTTGTTTCTGTTTCTTCATCAATACCTTCTAATATTGCCAAATCTGTCAAGCTTTCTTACAAAAATATCACAAAAACATTTCTTTAAGCACTGGGATACATATAAGGAAAAGGATACATATACATATGACATTAATTGTCCTTTTCTTTTTAACTTGCCCTGATTAAGATGTGGCACCCAGCACTTTGCTGTATGTCATTATGCAGCCCTGTCTTAGAGAAAACATGTCTTTCTGTATCACTGTATGACTTTTAAAAGATGAGAAAAATAAATTCATCCCTTTGCATGCTTGGGACTCACTGCCTGTCCTCCTGATGAACTTCACAGGATACAAATTTCCTTCCAGTGATGTAAGGAGGATCCTTCTGATCTTTCTGCATGCTCCAGCCAGTCTTCATCAGTCTACTTTCGGGAAAGGGCTTCTGCAAACCTTCCAGAAGTTTGCCCAGTGATTCCAACTGCTGATTTGCTACAAAGTATGGGAAAATCTCAAAAGGAAGATGAGATGAACCCTTTTCTACCCTCAACAGCATCTTTCTGTGGTCTAAGCATTTCTCCACCTTACACTACCATCATCTGACAGAGGATCTAGAGAGAATAAAAATATTGTTAAATAAAAATGGGTTTATGAGACAATAGAAAAGAAAATAGCCTCAGCAGAACATTAGTGTTCTGAGGCTGTCATTGCAAGATGGCATAGGACAATGTATGTACCACAGTGCAGAGCAATAATAAGAACGAAGTGTTGGGCAAGAAGGAACCTCTGTTGACAGTATATGTATATATTAATACTTGATGGAGGAGGTGAAGGAGAGAAGGATTCAGAGAAGGTTTCCTTCAGCTGGTACTGTACTTCTGATGAAACAAGACCCCCACAAACTCAGTAGAAAAGCAGGATGTCAGAAAACTTAACTGATCAAGTAGGTGTTAACAGATTTAATATCCTCAGAAGATTTTCCCCCTCTGGGTCATATATTACAAAGAGGTACTGCACTCCAACCCTACCATGGATCTTCTTTTTTACTGTAAAATAATTTTGGATTTGTGGCTGACAATCAAACTTGGAAGCTAAAGCCTGTATACACACAAAAGAGGACTGTAAGCTTTCCCATCAGTGTGTCCTACAACAGAAAGGAAAAGCCATACTGTGGGGTGAATAAGTGATTCAGTTCTCCTTCGATTTTATTCTTTCGAGCATTGATGTAGGTTCCACCTGAATGGCAGATTCTTGTTCTGTGGGAAGCAGATGGCGTTATTTCACTTTATACTCAGGTTATCAGACAGACACTGACTGCGTTGTAATGAATATATACTTTATGTATTAAAATAAGCTGTTTGCTGCTTAGGAAAATTCAATTTCTAAAAAAACAAGTGACAGAACATTTCTACTTTATGATTTACTTTGTAATAATTCAACAGTTTGGTTCCATGCCTCTCAGTTTTCAGCAAAACCTGTGCTAGAAAATGTAAATTTACAGATTGGAAATAAAGATTGTATTCTTTCTTCTTGTTCCTATTTTTATTTAAACTACTGGCACTGACAGTTCAGTCTTTCAGTCCTGACTTTTCCCTTCCATTTTTCTTGCTAGTGGTAGACATAGGACAAACAGACTGACTCAGCAGTCTTGTCAGTGGATACATCTTTTCCTTTTTTGTTGCTTTCTCTTTTGTTCCCTTAGAAATACTTTGCTTGACTCAGCTCTTCATTTGTTGACTAGTTTGTCTCCAGCAAGCTCCTCTTCCTTCAGGTACAGTGCCCTGTCCTTCTTCTGTCCCTTGTTCTCTGACTCTGAGAACAGTTCAAGAGATGAAGACTCCAAGTCTCCACATGAGAAGAGGATCTCCTTTCTGTAACCAAAGCTGGCAACAATGTCCTGGCAGTGGAGTAAAAATTCTCATGCAGCTGACTTAAGCTTCTTTTAATTATCCACATCTAACGTGATGTTTATTCATTATAACCTCCACCTTTGTTTTCTTTCTAGGTTGATTTTTGATAAACACTGAAGGTTTCCAGAGGGTTTCACAACCAGTTCATTTCTCCATCATACCTATACAAGGTACCACTCAACATTGCTGTGTCAGTCAAACAGCTCTTTATTGCAAGATTCAGATCTTATTAATTCCTACATAGCACAAAAAGCCATAGGTATCTTTTTTCAGTGGAGATATAATTAAAAGACACATAATTACTGTCAGAAAATATTTCAAGGAAACATTACTGTTTCAGCATGTGATGCTTGTTTATAGGTAATATTCTGAGCAGTTTTCTAGGCTGCCCTAAGATTAATATCAAAACATTTCACCAGTGCAAAGATGCCTCTATTTTTCAACTGAGCATCTGATATCTTTGCACTTTAACACAGCATTGAAAACTTTTTCGCTAATGCTTTAAACCTAATCATAGGCTTGAATATAAACAATTTCTATGCATTGAGGTCAGTACAAATCTGATAAAATCCTCACTAAAGGAAAGAACATCTGATTAAGTCATATTGAACCTGCTTATTGTAGGCATTTCAAAGTGTTCACTCAGCAAGAAACATTTTATTTCTGTAGATTTTCTAATGAAAAGGTATTTGCTCTTACATCCTTATCAATAAACCTCTCTAACTATACTAGAACAGCTCTTTGAGTGGACAAACTTAGTCTGGAATGAGCCACTTTTCTTATTCTGACAGAAAGAATTTTTGTCCCCAGAACATAAGGATTGCCATGACCAGCAATAGCTGCCAAAATTCATGCCTACAGTAACAATGGTATTATTCCAAATGGAGAAATATTAAGTTTCCATGCTAATGCAGTTCTTTTGTAATGCATTGGGGAGCTAGTTGATGCAGTATAAAGGAAAACCCAGCCTATGATTGTGTGGTACCTTTTGCAGGAATACATCCACTAGCCCCAGCATCACGGCCATACAATTTTCATGACAACATTCTGACTATCCAATTCATACTTCCATGACAATTATATAAGAGGGATTCTTAGTATTATTTTTTTTTCTGCTGCTAAACAGCTATTGCATTTCAGTGTTGGTGAAATAGCTCTACATATCGTTCTCTTTTTTTTTTTTTTTTTTAATGAAAGTGCTTTGGGCTCTCTCTAGCTGAAAGATGGTATAGAAGTGCAAATTATCTTTAGCCATGTAACTCAGAATTACCTTTGCATTTTATTCTTGATCTGTATATAAAGCAATCCTGAAAAACAGAAGCATTAAGCCTGCTCATATAACTGACATGCTTTTGGGGAAAATGAACAGAAAGAACTGCCAACTGCTACATGAATGTAATCCAATGAATGTTCATGCTGAACTCCTGAATCTCCTTTTTTTGACAAAAGAGTTTATTTACATTTATAAGGTTAGAAAACAAAACCCAGCAAATTCATACCCTAAAGTCTGAGTGAATGTATTTCTTCCAAGTTTCTTCCCCCCTCCCCCTCCCCCCCCCCCCCCCAATTTTATTAACACAGACATTTATGGGCTTCTTAGCAGTTTGCTCCCTGTTCCCATTCAGGTGGCTGTCTCCACTATGAAACTTTCAAACAGCAATCAGACAAGATTTGAACAAAACCAAAACTCTGAATTGAAAGGGCAAGAATAGAGGGCTTATCATGTTTTTATTTTGTTATTTAGCCATGACCAACAATACTGCCTCCAAGGCTTACAGATTCCCCATCTTGCTGCCGCTACTCAAATGTCAGAAAGGATTTTGATAAATACTCTCCCATTTACACACTGCTTAGCACTATGGCAAACCCACTGCTAAGGCTGGTTGCCTGCAATATTTGCTATTAGAACTATGATGTTGGTCAGTACAACTAGGTCACTACCTTTCCTGTGGCAGCAATCAAATACTCCATCAGATACAGATGTTTAAATGGAGAGATATTTTGATAAAGATTTAAAAGTAATGCCCTTAACTACAGTACAGCTAAGGATCACAGCAGCTCCTGCTTGTGCTTCTCATTGAAAAGCAGGCAAGCAGTAGGCACTCTGAGGAGGGACTGCAGGGCAGAAGCACCAGCAAACCAAACCACTTCAGGGTTTGCCTACCTGAAAATGGAGAGAGGATGTAGATGGGTGGAATGTATAAGTACAATCCAAATGTAAATACTAGTTTAAATACCTCTCATCTTGCAATAAACGTATCATGACATCCCCAGTACCCACAGTTGCTCAAGCCTCTTTTTCCAGGGCTAAAGATAGCTCTGCTGTTCACATGAGACAAAATACTGGTGGAATTGTTTTACTCCAGAAGAGGCTGGGTACTGAAGAACAAGCTTTATGTCCTCCCACCACCAGCTCCTTTGGGAAGATCCTTTACCATAAGCATTATCTCATATTCTTACTATGAGATTCAATGGGGCCTCAGCATCTCTATGACAGTTCTGTAAATACAGCACTGCCTCTGGGGTATGACCACTATGGCCTGTACTCTGTGTGCTGCTAATGCAAGTCAAGCAAGCCTAGGTTTATGTATTTTGAAACACCAGACTTCTATTTTCATGACAAAAGTTGAAAGAGACAAAGGGCTGAATTGTCTTTACAGCTTTACAGCTGAGTAATTAAGCTTTTTAGCATTGCAAACACTTGCTCAGTTTTCTGCCAGGCCAGACCTGACTGATGCCCACCTCCCTTCCACCCCACTCCCATTTGCACCAGGATTGCTGCTGCTTCGTCGAGAGACAACAGTATTTCTGCTGAATTTCTAACCCTTAAGATGATTTGTGTTGCTTATGGTATGCAAACGAGCTTTATGAGACTGCGATGTCTTCATAGAATCATAGAACTGTTTGGGCTGGAAGGGACCTTAAAGATCATCCAGTTCCAACCCCCTCGCATGGGCAGGGGCACCTTCCACTAGACCAGGTTGCTCCAAGCCCCATCCTGCATGGGTCTGAAATCTTTTCAATGCTCAAGGCAGTGACAGAATCCCAAGGTATGCTGCACAGGATCTGAAAGAAATTCTAATTCTGCTCCTAATGCAAAGAAAAAAAAAAAGGAAAAAGCCCAAAATAAGTGTCTGTTCTTGACGTGAACATTAGCAGGCAAAGATTAGCACCTTTCCACTCTGTTTCTATAAAAGCTCTTTTATGCAGCTACACAGTGCAAAAGGGCTGGGTATGCATCCTTCCCAAAGACCATGCAGTTTAGTGACAGTCTCAGTTGATGAGACACTTCAAGACCTGATCTAGTGCATTGGAGAAACATGAAAAAGGATGCAGAAGCAGCAGGTAGTTACCTAACACTACCAAGTCTCAATAAAAAAAAAAAAAAAATGACAAGCTGAGACATTTTGGCAGGCTTTCTGAATACCTAATAGGCAATGCTTGTGTAAACCAGCCTGGAAGCAAGGTTAGTAAACCCACAGCAGAAAAAAAGAAACCCACCAAACTTTAGAAGGAGCAATTTTAGCTCAAAGCCACTTAGATCATTTCTGACCATAGGTTGACAGAATTAGTCCTACTGATTGCGTCCATTCACGTCTAGTACTTTATATATGGCAACTAAACAAAAGTGCTCCTGCCCGAGCCAGAATAACTAAATATTTAACTTATTGGAAGAGCGACTGCCTGAGATTGTTTGTACCTATGGAGTTGCTATGACGCTTAAACACGTACTGCTTCCTCACAGCTGCAGGAAACTAAAGGGAGCGAAACCCCAGGAAGGTCTGGCTGGCCCGCTTTACCACGGGATCACATTCTCATACGTTTCCCCAAATCACCAGACCACGTTGACTGCAAAGGCAAATGCGGGAGTTTTTTCACACACCGGACAGACGCGCTTGTGCACAAGGGCTACAGGCAGCAGCACCTTCGGCGGTGGTGGGAAAAGCGGTGTGGTGTCCTCCTCCCCTCTCCCTGCGCCTCCTCCCTCTCCCTGCAGAACCCGCCGCTTCAGCCTCCCCCGGGATGGTTACTTCTCCATTCTCCCTTGTCGTTATTTCGCTATTAACCTCCCCCGTTCCCTCTCTCGCCCGTCCGAAGGGGCGGAAGCGGCAGACGGAGGGAGGGAACGCAGGGCGGGCGCAAAGCAGAGCGCACGGAGCGAAGGACGGGCCGCCCCCGGCCCCGAGTGAGCAGCTGGGAGCAGGTCCCGGCGGGCCGCCCCCCGGAAAGGAGCCAGCACCCGGAGGCGGCAGTCCCGGCTGCAGGCCTGATCAGAGAAGACCCCGCGAGGCGGCGAGGGGCAGCCACCGCCCCAACGGCCAGCGTGATCGTTCCGGCCACCGCAGCGCCGGGGCAGTTGCTGGAGGAGCGGCGCGCCTCGGCACTGCCCTCTCCCCGCTGCGGTGCTGCGGCCGGCGGCGAGCGGGGCTAAGGCGCAGAGACCCGGCGGGTCAAGGGCGAGCGCCCCGGCCGCGCCACCGCCGCCACCACAGGTGGGCTCCCGGCTGCCGCCTCAGTAGCTCCCCCTGCCAGCCGCTCAGGTTCCCCCACCTCAGTGGCGGCAGGAGGGGCCGCAGCGCGTCCCGCCCCGCCGTGCCGGTGGCGGGCGGTGCTGCAGAGGGCGGGGCGGCCGGCGGGCGGCGCGGGCTGGCTCCCGGCGGGCGGCGCTGCTGCGTTGCCCTGGGAGGCGCCGCGGGCCGGGCGCGGAGCTGCGGGCTCGGGGGTGTGAGCGGCCGGGCAGGGCGCCCCCAGGATGCTGCGGTTCCTGCGCAGGACCTTTGGCCGACGGTCGATGCAGCGCTACGGGCGAGGAGCCGGGCGCGGAGGGCTCGGCGGCGAGGGGGACGAGCGGGACGGGGGGCTGCGGGGAGCAGCCGCCGTCGGCTCGGGAGGCTTCCCCTCCTCGCCGCACCCCGGAGGGGTCGCGCATAGCGCCGGAGCCCCCGTCCACATCCCAGCGGCCGGCGGCAGTAAGCCGGTGCTGCAGTGCCGCGTCCTTCTCCTGGACGGGACCGAAGTCAGCGTGGAGCTGCCGGTGAGTAACGTGCGCTCTCCTCTCCTGCCTGCGGAACGGCGCTTGCATTTCCCCTCTCCCCTCCTCCGCATCGTCCCCCCCTTCTTGGTGACAGGCACCTGCGAGTGCCCCCCGCCGGCTGCACAACATGCGCCGTTCTCCTGGCAAGCCTCGCTAGTTTCTTCTTCCCCTCCGCGGGCGTCCTCCCCCGCCTGCCTGCACCTGCTGCCAGGTGCGCGCCGTGACTCCCCGCCATGACCGGCGCTCCGCTCGCCCCCCGCTGCCCGCCCGCTTTCGGCTGGCTGAAGCTGCCTCCCTCCCTCTTCCCTCTCCCCGGAGCGAGCGTGGAGGTGGGCACCTGCTCTCCTCCCCCTCCGCAGCCAGTAAACAGCCTCCTGCGGTGATGCCTTCAGCAGCGCCCCTCCGGGGGGGGGGGGGGGGGGGATCGCCCCTGTGGTGCGGGCGCTACCTGTGTGTGTCCCTGGCAGGGGAGAGGGGATTGCCCGCATACCCCGCCCGGCGGTACCACTGGCCTTGGCGGGTACCGGGGCGCGGGACGTGAACTAGAGCGCGCTGAGAAGGAGCGGTGCCTTTAGCCTCTGCAGCCGGCAGTGGCGGCCCCAGCCCCGCAGCACTTGTGGCGCCGGCGAGGGGAGCGCAGCGGGGCGAGGCTGGCCGTGAGGCGAGACCGCGCTGCGCCCACCGCGGCGGGGGGTGGCCGGGGCGCCGCCTCTTCGTCTCCTGTTTCTCTCCCGCCCCTCTGCCGGCGGGAGGAGAGCGGGGCTGGCTGGGGGGCTGCGGGGCTGCGGCTAGGAGCCGAGCCGCACTGCCCTCCGTCTGTGGGGTAACCGGGGTGCTGCCCTTGTCCCAGGCCGGTGTCCGCCCGGTGAGGGGAGGGACGCCCGAGTGCAGCGCCGCGATCCCGGGTAACCCCTGCGGCTCCGGGGTTGTCCTCCAGCCGCCGGCCGTGAGGGGCGGCAGGGCCGTCAGCGCCTCAGGCGGCGGGCGGCCGGATCCGCGGTCCGGACGGGTGCGCGGTTGGTGCCGGTGCTGAACTTTTCCCCCCTCCTGCTGCCCTGCTGGAGGAATGAGGAAGGGCCGGTGACGGCCTGCTTGGTGAACTTGGGCCGCGTTTATAGGTGTGTTGGCATCTCCGGAGCCTTTTGTGTATCCTCTTGTCTCTTAAAGGAAGTTGTACACTGTATATTACTAATATGCAGAGTTTGCGTTGTGCCAGACACTCATTCCCCACAGCTGCTAAATATTTGATATGCGTCCTTTCTTGCTGACTTTTCCTTTCCCTCTTGAAAACCTAGCTTCCCGTGAAATAGGATGGAGGCTTATCATAATTGAAAAAACATGTAATCTTATTTCCATTTCAACCCAAATAATCACCAGCCATTAAGGCTGGTCTACAAAAACAGGTGGAGAAACTTACTAATAATGAGTGTCACAGTCTAATAAATTCCAAGTTAATTTATTCTCCAGTAGTGTAAAGGAGAGAGTTGGGTTTTTTTCATAGTACTTTTTTAATCTTACTAGATGCCTTTCATATTAATAATTATCTGTGTATATTGGCATCATTTCACTAAAACATGGGATTTGGCAACCCTGTGATTTCTGTTTAAAAGAAACTGAAAAGATGGAGTAAGACTCTTACAAGTGAATGTAGAAGTATGTGAATAGAGCCATCTAGAGAGGCTTGCTGTAGAATTATCTGGCCTCCTTTACCTTACAGAATAGATTGTGCATTTCCAGATATTGGAGGTGCTAGTATGTTTCCTCTCATCACATCTCCTTCATAACTTGCTGCAGTCCTAACATCCTGGCACAAATCTTTTCTTAAAATGACATGATGAATGTTATCAGCATGCTAAGGATTTGCTTATAGAGGTTTTTGTAGATAAGTTCAGTAAATGTTGCTTGAGGTTATACTCCTTCTGATTTATCAAGAGTTCAGCTTTTGCTGTAGAGCCCGTCTAAGATGATCTGTGGTTTTGAAGCACCAGAAAATGAGCTGATGGCAGTCTTTGTAGTACTTCAGTGTTGAAAGTAGATGGAAGTATCTGCTGGGTCTTGCTTGAACTTGACCTCCAAATGAAGCCTAAGCTGCCAGTGTTTGCAGATTGTGAGCTGCAGATGTGGTGGCTGTAGTTCATTTGTCTGAAGGTGGGATAAGAAGTTGATATTTCTTTCCCACTGAAATATCTAGACTGGTGGAGGCCTCTGGAGCATGTAATAGCTGTTAATATTTTCATGGTTAAATACTGTTCTGTTGAATTACATATCTGTTCTTCATGCTTTTTCCCTTTCTTTCACAGAAAGTAACACCCACACTGAGAGTTAGAAAAACTGAAAGAGGCGTTGCACCATTTATAGCAGTTCATCAGTAAAGTTTCTCTGAGCTTTGCAGCTCTAGATTTTATGGCCTGGAACAGAACGTGCTTCAAATGCTCTGAAGTTGTGGTACAGGACCAGTTAAGCTGAATGAATCAAATAGCATCTTTTCCATTAAAAAATAAATAGTGTATGATGGTTTCTCTCCATTTCAGCTCAAGTTTCTTATGGAAAGGGAGGGAATGTGAGCTTTGTCACCAGTGAGCAGCTTACCCATGAAGTCAAGTATGGAGATAATTGCAGAGGACTTTACTGTGCTGCTGATCATAAGCACTTTTCCGGAGATAGTGGCATCTGTAAAAAGTGCTCTTTTCACTCCCTGCTAACGTTACACACAGGTTGTCTTACCAGTGGAAAAAGGAACTTGTTGATACTAGGACATGATACTCTTGAAACTACAACTTTTTAGGCTGCTATCTAGGGCTTCACTTAGTAGTCATTGAAAGGTTTATTAGATTTTAAAGACTACAGGGTCTGTTTGTTTGGAAAAGTGGCAGAAAAGATGAGACTGACGGAAAAATGTGTAGAAAAAAATGTTTCAGGGGTTTTTGTTATCCTATTTTGTTTTTTTTTAAATACTCAAGTAAAGCTAAATCTTTGAAACTTTTGCCCAGGTTAAATGTAGCATGCTCCGCCACAGTGTTTTCTTATATGTGTGGGCTGATGTTGGCATTGGAAAAGTAAATCCTACATCAGTAAGTTGGTAACTGTGTTTGGGGTTAACATTTTCATTTGTGAGATAGTGTCTGTATTGGAAACCGCACATCTAGTAAGCTCTTGTTTGCTCATGCTGGTAACAGAAATAGAGATCCCCTTCTAATCTGTCTATCTTCCCTTTTGAGGAATCCTTCCTTAGCTTATTTTTCTTTAGGCTGCATAGCAATATTGTGACCATTGTCACCTTTCTTCTCTATTTGCCTTTCCATGCTCACTTCCTTCTGGGGCATGCGTACTTCATTCTTTTTACTGAATGTCCTCTGCCCCCAGACTACCCATCTGCTAGCCTGCTGTCCTGCAGAGCTTTCACCTGTAGGTGTTCTCTGGTTTCTCTAAACTTGTTTTCCACCCAGCTGTCCTTTTACAAATGTCAGCATAAAATTATTCTGAGCACTGTAGATACCCCTGGACAATGGTTTCTATACTCAGCTTCTTGCATGAAATTTCAAGGATTGTTTAATGAATGATGCTTTTTTTGTTCAGTCATAAGGCAAGAATCGTGTACTTTGAAAGTATCCTTTCTAAAAGGGATAATGCACTGGATGGGTTTTTAAACCCATGAGCTCCTCAGGGCCCCATTATTGAATGTGAGGTGCTATTAAGGTTGGATCTGTTGTATAGGAGTGAGTGGCAGTTGACCAGTTCTGTTGCTGTGGGGTGATTTCCCATGGGAAGGGGAGCATAAATAGTGCCATTACTTCCTCTTGACCTGATACCACTTGTCTGCACATTTGAAATCTGGTTATAAAAATTGATGCAAGGAGAAAAATGCTTGCATTGCAAGCCATCCTTTCCTCCCTCCCACGCAGATATCTGTGTATTCCTTTTTACCATTGAGAACCTATTTAGTATCTTTTATGTTGCAGCCTCACTTACATAGGAGGCTGTTACTTGGTTAGGGTTTGTAGCTCAGCTGGAGGTAGATGGAAGGCCACTTACTGCTAACAAAACGATCCTGCCTGTTTTTCTGGAGGATTCATGACTTTAATGTAAGACAGACTGGTTTGGGTGATGCTGTGTTCTTGCATAAAGAATGCAGGGAAAGATCATTGATGTTTACGAAGCGGTGATGATACTGGCTACTTAATACGTAAATGAAACAGACTATAGATGGCTTTCAGATGAGGCCCAAAAGTCAAATCTGTGTTGACTTTCAGACATGGTTGTTGGCATTTCTAAAACTGGAGTCTCTGATTTTTATTTCAGCTCATCTTATGAAAGCTTAAAGGGAGGATATGAAAGATGGCTATTCAGTGGGAATGTCCAGAGTAGCAGGAATTAATGTCCCTTAATGCCACTGAAAACAGTGTTCTGTGTAAGGTGGGGAAAGGCAGGAGGGGAATGAACACAGGTAAGGTGTTCCTGGCTTTGTGTAATGTAAGTGGGATGAAAAGGAGCAATGGTAAGCTTACTCTATTTGGAAATCCTCATCCTGCAAAGCAGGTACAGATTACCTTACATTTTTTGTGACATGAAGCTACAGCAGTCAATGTGTTGTTTGTTATAAATACTCCTTTCTAAAAATCTCCTTGCTCTGATAAATTTCTGTGCTGTGATGAATGTCATTGCAAAGACCTGTGTGATGTATTTGAAGAGTGATGTTTAATGATTAAACTAATGAACAAGTAAATTATAACTGTTCAAATCTATGCATTGTTTTCAGATGGATAGCTTCTGTACTATTTCTTTGCCTTCCTTTTGGTATATCTTTTTTTAATAATTGTTTCAGCTGCTATGGAAACACTTCAGGATAGGGATAGTAAATATTCTTCCCTACTCTTTTCTCATCTCTTATCTTCTATTTGTTGTATTTTTTTCTTGTTGGAGTAAGATGAAAATAAAAAAAATCTGCTGTCTGGCCTCTATGCTTACATCACATGTAAATGTAAAATTAACTCTTGAGTAGTTATCTGCGTCTTGCAGTTATTGCTTAGTGTATTTGATTTGATGAAGTTATAAATATTGGGAGAGAAGTACAACTCATTTTTTCTCTTTTACATCACCATGTGATTTCCTAGTAGCATTTCAGGAATATTAACTCTGGAGAAATGCACTAATACGCATGTAGACACTTGGATTCAAGTCGTTCTCTGGAGCCTCCTAATTGGGGAGCTACCTTCTCCCCAGATAGATAAATTGCATGAGATGGAGATCAGGACTTTTTATTATTTTTTAAAAAGCTTTTGTCACTTACAAAATTGATAATATGCCTTCTTTATGCAGAAACTACCTTTCAACAACATAAAATTAGAGTTCTTGCTGGAAAATGTTAAAATCATATTTGCAGCAATCGAAATGCCTCTTATGCCCATGAACTCCTGTGGGCACTAGCACCTGTAGTCCGCTTCATAACCAATTGAGCTCCATTTTTAGAAGGGGTTGAGTATTTTGCTTCTGCAGCTCATGTTGAAATCCTTTTCATTACCTTGCAGCTCAGATCAAGTAACTGTAGCTACAACTCAGTGTATTGTCTTCTGGAAGTAGCCTTTAATTATGTTATCCATGTACGCTGATGCATTGCTTTGAAGAGTATTCGTAGTAGAATCACATACAGAATCAGGGACATACACAGCCCCAGAGGAATAAGAATGAGATGGGGTATGCACATGTGACTGCAGCTGTGCTTCAGAAACGCACAGTGTTAGGTTCCTAAGAGAGAAGAGGGAATTTTAGTCCCTTCATGGACTCCCCAAACATCCCAAATAGATCTACAGCAGATAAGACATTTCAACACTACATTGTAGAAGAGGGAGACAATGGACAGCGTTTTGTTTTGGCATATGTTAGTTGCATTAGTTATTTATGGAAACCAAAACCATTTCTTAGTGCAGTACAGATTGACAGGATAACAGGACTGCTGCTACGAAGAGTTGACAATCAGTGAGGGGGAGAAAGCCAATGATGGCAGTAGTATATTGCAGAGACAAAAGTATCAGCAGCTGATACTAATTCTCTGATAGAAAGTTTATGTGTCTGAAGAGATGAGGAGAAGATAAGGTTGTTGTATGCATTCCTTCGGAAGCCTTTTTACGGTGGACTAGAATACAGCTATACTTAGGAAAATAACCATGTGAAACCTCAGTGTGGCTGGGCTTCCCACTGTCAGCACAAAATTGCCGTTTGGTGGCAGCTGTTTAGCACTGGGTGTAACTACGTGATCATAAACACTGGAGAAACTTTGAAGACCATCATGGATTTGAATGGAGATGCTCTATATAAAAGAAACTTTCAGAATACTTAGAAAATAACTATATTTTTTTAGAAACAGTGAACACCTATTATGTTGGGTTTTGTTTTGTTTTTTTCCCAGTGGTTGTTTCTATAGCAAAACTGTAGTTTCAGGCTTGTAATAGTGGTCCTGAAAAGGAAGAATGGGTGTGTATAAAGATCCTACAAGACATGAAATAGGAGCAAAGAGACTTTGGAAACGCAGCCCATATAAGAAGAGCAAGCAGAGAACTAGTATTTTTGGATTGCAGGAGGTATATTGTCTATGCATCCTTTCTGAAATCATGAGGAGACAGATGTCTACTCCTCTCTGCATGCTTTTTTTCATGTGCTTCCTTGTGCTTCTACTTGTGGTGCCTCTGTAAATATCTTTTTTTCCTGTAACTTTCTCTAAGAGTCTGGTTTCAGTTGTTTTTTTGGGGTTTTTTTATTATTATTATTCTTATATATATATAAATAAGAACAGATTTCTTTTAGTTTTGTGGGGATCTTTTACCCTACTCTGTTTTCCCAATCTATAAAAGCAGTTTTCTTTGCATACCAGGAGCAGCTACATATGCTGTGAAGAAGTTCACCATGGAGGATCTCTTCTGGGAGACACTTCAAAGAGCACTAGAGGTCTGCTTCCTTCTACATTGGGCTTCAAGCATAGTTCTCTGTCCCATTCCCTCCTAACAGTTTAGGTAATTTCTGTGGTTCTCTGAAGTCGTGTTCCTTCCCCATTCAGATAAATTTCCCAGCTGTGGCCAGGGATCTATGGCTAGTTCAGCAGCTCATTTAGTGAGCTTAACTAGCCAAGTGTCCTGTCTGTCAGGGCACAGATGGTACAGGTGACCACTTGTCCTGACCATTGCCAGTTGTAGGGCAGATATTAGGGGAACATTGGTAGCGATTGGTGGAATAGTTCATTCAAAGGTTAAACCTCCTTGCTTTAAAATTGGATGTTTTCATATGAGACAGCAAAACTGGACCTGAAAACTCAGATGGTGTGGAAACGAGCTTGAGAGAAGAAGGGAGAACATACTTGTTATGAATTTGTGGACCCTTTGCAAAGTAAAATATAAGTACAAATAATTTATTTTTTGATAGAAGGATGAAGTCGACAGCTGTTAACTGTACATATAGTGTTGCTGGGTTAGTATTTTAAGTCACTTAAGAAACACATGGTTTTTTTTAGTATTTGTTTTCCAATGTAGACTGTGGTTCTTTTATTCTTTTATTAGATGTTCTTTTCTTTCCGCATTAGAAATATAAGGTTTGGAGGGTATTGAAGTGTTTAGAATGACCATTTGACTTGCTATTTCCATTTATTTCTATGCATCAATTTAAATATGTCCCAGACCATTAGCTATATAGCAATGAGATTATTAAAATAGTTGTTGAAGTTCCAGAGTCAGACTCCAGCTATGAAGCATGAAAAAATATTAAGGATTAATTTATATTATCTGGTTTTGATTTGTACAGATTCAGGTTATTTCCTTTCCTTGTTGTTATGGAACCACAGTTAGTTTATCCAAACAAAAGACCAAATGCTGTCTTTTTTTTTAGTATCCTGGTAAGCGCATTGATTTGAGATGCTACTGTATTTCATTATTTTAATAGATGTGGTACAGTTTATATGATAGAGACTGGAAATCCTAATAGATTCAATTAAATGTTTGTGAAATGCCACAAGTAACTCTACACAAATACATACAGAGTATAGATCTTTTCTTTAGAAGAACTCATATGAACATACTAGTATCAAATATATGATTAGAAAAGCATGGTGCTATAACCTAGGGATTGTAACCTGTAATTAAGTTATTGTAGACTGCAACATTATTTCATGGATAACTTATCCAAGGATGAGTTGTGTTGTGGCTGATTGAAGATAATGCTTTTCACAGTAGTTCTTTGTAGTACTAGTAATTGATCTTACACGTTGGTTTTGTTAGTGGTTTTTTTAAATATATATATATAAATAAATGTAGACTTGAGAGGAATTTTGTAGCTTAGCAGTCTTGGCTGGAAAAAGCGCCAATTTATTTTTCTGCCTAAATTGAGACTAAACATGAAAATCACTTCCCATTTTTATGTTCGGAATTTCTTACTGTGTATGTTTCACTACTTGAGGTCTTGTAGGTTAGATGATAAGGAATTTTAGTTGGCTGTATTAAGCTTTTGTGTTATTCTAGGGTGTGAACAAATCCTCATTATTGATGGAGAAAATAAGCACGCTAACTACATCACATCTTTTTTGTTGGTGTTGAATGAAATTATTGAATGTTCTAATGTTACCTGCTTTAACTGTGCAAGTGAAGGTTTTCCTCTTTTTTGGAAACAAAGAGCAGTTCGATTAAGTTTTTCCTTCTCCCTCGCTCCCATCCAGAGTTGATTGAGGCTGTCATTTAAATAAATCTCTTTTATACCTTGTTAGTGGTTCCCTGTGATATGGTATGATTTTAAATGGAGTGCTTACATTTATGTAAAAAGGCCAAACCCAAAATCTTCAGTTTTTATAAGCAGATCTGAAAACACTAGTACTCTGTACAATCGTTGTGTTGCAACAAAGATCACTATTCAGCAGAGATGCAAATCCTCAGTATGTAGGTTTTATATTCAGGCTACTTACTGAGTAGAAATTCTTCCTGAATAGTGAACCTTCCATGAGTGCTTTGCTTTGAGAAATGATGAATGATGAGTCTGTTATCTCTTTGAATTAAGCAAATAAGTGAAGAGCGGTGTTATTCCTCAAAATAGGTCATATCATAGACAACACCCTGGAAGTGTAAAGACCAGTGGGCAGTATCCACTTACTTTCTCTGATATTGTGATCTTTGGATGCTGATGCATATCTATGTGAATTAAAGCATCCTGCTATAGCTCTGTGAAGGAAAGAGCTGGTTTAATAAAGCAGCAGTGAAAAGACTGTTTCTTCTCCTCCTTCTCCTAATTCTTGTATTGGGCTTGATTTAGATTTTTTCTTTTTCTTTCCCTGCTGTTCAGCAATGAAGAGAGGGTGGCAGGGTGCTTTCCTTTTTGTTACCAAAATGTCCTTTCCCTGAGGAGGAGCATTCCCAGGCCTGCTCCATGACAGCTCCAGAGCCTAAGTCTCATCTGCCAAGGCCACATTGTGAGATGTGGTTTGGAACACGTAGCTGTAGGGTTCACTCTGTGCTCAGGGTCAGCCTTGCAAAATTCATTCTGTGCGCAGCTCTCAGCGGCATGTTGGAGTTCTGCTCTTGATTTCCAGTTAATTAGAAGATGTTAATTTTGATGAGTTTTCTTTACTGCTTACTAAGACGACAGAGATTGCTGATTCCTTTTACAGAGGCCAGTGAAGCCATTAAATGTTGACTGTAGCACTTTTCCTTTTCTCTTTCCTCTAAGCTCATTGCTTAACCTATCATCTGCCTGTATATCTGCTCCAACTCCCTTCACTCCCCTCCTCTTGTAAGATGATATTTCACAGTTGGCTTTTGTCTGTTGGATGGCGAACTGTTGCAGAACTTGTAAAATAGATGATGAAACCCTTGTTTTCAGTCGTGAAAACGGGAGCCTTTGGACCTTCAAAACACTTGACACAGTGCTCAAATTGTTTGTTACAAACAGTAGGCACTTGAAGGGAAACTTTTTTTTAATTGATGGATTTTGGTAGTTAGGGAAAGGTGCTTAAAATATTTTGGGAGGTGTCATAGGTTCAGCAGTAGCAGTCATTTTTTCTCCTTGGTAGCTGGTGCAGCACTGTGTTTTTGGCTTTTGGCCTGGGAACAGCGCTGGTCACACCAGTGTTTTCAGTTCACTGCTTGATAATGTTTTGGTCTGACCAAGGACTTTCTGAGCCTCATGCTCTGCCGAGGAGGAGGGGAAGCCGGGAGGAAGCAGAGACAGGACACCTGACCCAAACTGACCAATGAGGTTATTCCATACCACAGCACGTCATGTCCAGGATGTGAAAACGGAGAGCAGAGACCTGGGAGGGTGTGGGAGGTGCACGACTGGGTCGGGCTGGGTGTAGGTGGTGAGCGATTGTATTCTTTTCCCTTGTATTTCTCTTGTCATTATTATTATTGATGGTAGCAGCAGTGGTTTGTGTTATACCTTAGTTACTGGACTGTTCTTATCTTAACCTGTGGGAGTTGCGTTCTTTCGATTCTCCTCCCCATCCCACCGGGAATGGGGGAAGAAAGAGGGGGGGAGTGAGTGAGCGAGAAAACTGTGTGGCCCACTGGTCTTAAACCATGACAGGAGGTCAGTCTATGAAGAAATAATCTGCACAACAAATACTTGTGTAGTAGTCTTAAATTTAGAATTGGAAGCAAGCTGAGGTTACTCTCTGCCTTCACTGCTTTTACCCCTTGAATTCTCAGAGCCATCCCCTCTTTTGTTGGCAGTTAACAATTGCTTTTTTTCTGTCTAGCATGTTGATGTGCAATTCACATTATAAATTTATCTGATAGTAAAGCTTTTCTGATGCATCAGAAGTTTCAAAGTATGAGTTTGAGCATTTGTCTGTAAATTAGCAAAAAAGTGGACAGGAGTTGATGACTGTGTTTCCTGCAGAGGGTGGGGATAGAAAAAGTCAGTGCTGAGAAACAAAACCAGTTGGGTTTTGTTTGCTGGCATTGAAATGTGCTGGCAGATATTCTCATTTTACAGTTTGCATGCTTGGATTTTGAGGTATTTTCACATTAAACACTCAGCATATTTTTGTTTATAATTTGAACACAAAGTGTATTTATTTATTTATTTGCTTTTTTATTTGAAGTTCAGCTGTTTTGACAAAGATTTTGCTTTAAGACTATGGTTATGGTGAGGAAAGGGGATCTTGATTTCTTCCCTCCCACATTATGGTATTAGCTAGTGATAGAAGTATTTCTTCTAGGAGAATTTCATCTTTGACAGAAAGGGATCATCTGATAACATTTTCAGATTATGATCATGCTGGAAAATTGTCAAAGCAAAAAGATGGGGTCTTTCTTAAATACAGGTATTGTTAATCTGAAGTTTGTTTCAGAAAGCAGATTTTTCTGTTACAGCTGTCAGTTTCTTGGCATTTGTGTAATCCCAGGAGTGGAGAACTTTCCCAGCTATTTCAGTAAACTGAGTGCTGGAGGCTTTCTAGGGAGAGAAAATAGTTTGAAGAACCTCTATGGCTTCATTGTGACTTTCAGGAGCTGTTGAAAGTGGGCAAACTGAAGTGCAAATTCTGTCTTGAAGGATAACCCTCAAAATGAATTCTCTTTGTTTTGCTTTCAGGATTTCCAAGGCATCTTACTGTTTACTGGAATTAAAAGTTATTTCTTAATTTAAGGCAGATACAGTCTTAAAGTAACATCAAAATCTTCAGCAGGGTGTTTAGAAAAGCTGGTTTTGGCAAGCTACAGGGCAAATGAGTGGTTTGGTTGCAAAGAAGGTAGGGCAATATTTAAAGAGTACAAATTCCTCTTTATTGCATATGTACTAACCTCATTAACAGGATAAGGCTGTCAAGACTAGGGCAGCACTAAATGACTTGTGGGAGCTACTAAATATAGATCCCATGAAAAGTCCCAGGCCTGGGAGCTCTCGCTGCAGCGAGCAGCTCTCTGAGCAGTGCTGCCTGTTTTCCTGCAGGAGTTTTGGGTCAGACTCCAAGTCCCAGTACTTATCTGGGAAGACAGCTTTTCTCCCAGTTTTCCTTTTGCGAGTCTTGCAAACTGGTACAAAAAGTTTGCAGTTTCATAAGGTCGTGCAGTAGACTCTCTGCATTGCAGAGCTGGTACAGGTGAGATGGAGAATGAAGGTGTTCTTTTGTTTCTGCGGTCTTGTACAGTAAAGTGAAAGCGCTCATTGGAAGCAAGCACACAGATACTTGTCTGATCCGGTGCAATCCAGCAGCAGTTTGTGGTGCTGAAAAAATGTCCCTGAAGGCAAAATATGAGTTCCGTGCAGTTCCAGAGAAGCAAGATGTGACCACCTAGTCTACTTCCAAGATTGTCACCTGCTTTGTTTGAAAAGTATGTTCTGTGAAATTCCATACTTGGGTAGCCTCTGCACAGATGGAGTACAAGTAAGCTCTTTGATAGACAAACCATGGAGTGAGAGGCTGGATGCAGGGCTGGTGAGGAAATGTGTTCTCTGGAAAATTCTGTTTCTGCCCTATATGGGGACATAACCTGCAGTGCTAATAAACTTGGACTGGTTTCATCACTAAAGGATAGGTTGTAAGTGCAGAAACAGGCACCATAGCCAGTGTAGGAGGCAAGCATGCAGCTTTGGTTTCAGAGCTAAATGAATTTATAGTGTTCTTCAAAGCGACTTTTGTATCTCAAAAGCTCTTGTGAGGCTGTTGGTTCCTATGGCAGAAAGCAGTACAATTGGTGTTTGAGGTAGCTAGGATTTATGACTTTTTTTGTGTACTTCTGTGCTGGAGTGTAGGGCAGGAGTGAGTTTTCCTATTGCCTGAATAAATGAATACAAACTTATTCATGCTAACAGGACTTCCTGGGTTTGTTTTTTTTACATGCATTTATTTTTCAAAGAGAATTGTTAGAATAAAGAATTTGCAGAAAATCTCTAATGTGCCTATTCTTACCTCTTTGTATCTTCCCTTCCCAAAGTCCTGGGAGCTTCATCACCACTTCCAATAAAGCTACTGCATTTACTATATAAGAAAATTTGTTTTGGGTAAGCAGCTAGCAGAGGTTCCAGCTGTCTCTGTTCCCATTTGTTCCTCCTTTTAGCATCTCATGTTAAGGCTGTTATGATGATGATAAATGGGAGTCAACTGTCTATCCTTCCTAGATATCATTTGGACTATCACTCTTAAAGAGTCATATGGCTGGTTTATAAATGAATAGGTTCTGAACTGTAGATTTGTTTCAGGTCAGGGTCATTGTGAACACTTAATCTGTTCTACTTCTGTGGTCAGTCTCTAGAATTTCTTCTAGAACATCTTCTAAGCCTGTCACTTTCTAGCATCAGCTTTTTCCTTGGATCTTGTTGTTTTGTCTGCCTTTAAGTGTCTTTAATGAGAAGCAGTTACTTATTCAGGTTCTATATGGACTCTTCAGAGTGATAACAGGTATTTTAATGTATCTGGTATTTTTATGGTTCCTGGTATCCCCTGTCTTGGTTCTTGAGCAGGCATGTGATGAAAGTCCTGGGATTATGAGAAAAAAATATTCTCTACATGAAGATATGTGAAGTTCACATGCAAGCCACCTCTTAGTGTTATTGTATCTTTCTTCTGACTTTGTGCGTAATGTGCAGACTAAACTGTACACTGCAATGTTGTTCTGGCTTGCTGAATGCTTTATGAAACGGCGTTGCCCTTTATTTGATTTTCCCTTGTTAAGTATTCATGGCTCACTTTCTTAGTGTAGCATTACACTAGGAGCTCACTGTCAGTTGTTTTTCTGTTGTTACACCAGAGTTCTTACAGTGCTGCTGAAATCCAGGGCACTGTCTTGGGCCTGGTGAGTCTGAGTGAACTTGCTCCTCTATGTGTGACCTGTGATTTCACTGAATTCAGCTACAGTCTATTGATGCCGTTCTCTGTCCCCAAGAGATGCAAATCAGCATGTGCAGCCAACAAGACCCATAATCTCCTGCTACTGTGCAAGTTTTGTGGCATTCAGCAGGGGGGATTTTACTAGTTCCCTCCCAGGAAAAGCAAGAGTGACTGTGAGCAGAGCACTTCAGGATTGCATTGACAGTGCTGGTGGCTGCTTTCCTTCCTTCCCTTCCTGATTTTTTTTTTCTTTTAAATCTTCCTGTTATGGACTATACACATCTAGTTTGGGAACACTTATCCTTGTTTTTGTCAGACTGTCTCATAAGCTGTGTTTTGAGAGTACAGGTATTTCATGATCAATAGGAGTTCAAAGAATTTTCGGCTTCCTGTTCCAATCCTGGAGCTGCAGGCAGGTACCTGCCCTTTCAGCTGTTTGTGGGACTGTGATGAAAGCCAGGTCAGGGATCAAATCCAGGGATGTTTCACTGTAAAAAAAAAAAAAGAAATAAAAAAAAAAAGAGTGCTTTTGCGGCATTGCATGTCAGAAATTTGTTAATGATATGGCATAAGTAAGAGGCCGAGCAGTATGGAGAAACCTGATGGAGGGCATGGGGGCTCTTTAAAATGAAAGTGTTTTAAAAGCCCATGTGTTGTTGAGTTGGGCCTTGAGGGTATAAATAATCACTTTTGGAATGGTTTGATTCATGTACCTTGTACTGTCATAGTTTGATCATGTGAGTGCTCCTTGTCTGCTCCACTGAAGTCAGACAGATTAGTATGAAGTGGAGAAGAAATGCTTAGTTACAACAGTGTGGCTTAGTTACAGAAATTGTGGCAAGTAGCTCAAACTAGATCCGCAAGAGGTAATCTGTGTGAAAGTCAGATATTGTACAGAAACATATTCTAAGGTTCCTTATTGCACAATCAAACAAAAGTGTAGTCTTATGGAGAAAGTTAGACTTGTTTAAAAGACTTCATTTTCTTGAAATCATGATGAGTGGTATAAATTATGCTGCTGTTCTTTAATTTATTGCTGATGAGCCCCAGCCATCTCTCATTTATTTTTGTAATGTAACAGGGAACCAGAACTGATAAGAATAACAAAGCTGATACTGAAAGTAGAAAGATTCTAGGAATTTTAGAGAAGGGCACCTTTATCTAGGTTCCATCTGTAGGCATTCAAATACAGCCAGGACTGAAAAGTTCTTCTTATGGCCATTACTTAATCTGTGTATCCTGTGAAGAAGTATTTCTACACTCCTTTTTTCCTTTGAAGCTGTTTGCAAGTGAGGTGAAAATCTATGCTGTTGAGTGGAAATTACATTGTATTGAGCTGAGTTTGGACTCCTAACCTGTCAGGGATCCATAAAATTCAAGTGGTTTAATTGTAAATCCTTATTTATAGGTATTCCAGAGCTGAGTCTTACTGTGTCATGGGTTCAGCAGTAGCAGTCATTTTTCTCCTTCTTGGTAGCTGGTGCAGCGCTGTGTTTTTGATTTTGGGCCTGGGAGCAGTGCTGATAACACCAGTGTTTATAGTTACTGCTTGGCAATGTTTTGGTTTGACCAAGGACTTTTCTGAGCCTCATGCTATGCCAGGGAGGAGGGGAGCCGGGAAGGAGGGGAGAGCTGGGAGGAGGCAGAGACAGGGCGCCTGACCCAGGCTGACCAATGGGGTTATTCCATACCACAGCACGTCATGTCCAGGATGTGAGGACGGAGGGCAGAGACCCGGAAGGGTGATGGTGGACTGGGAGTGCATGGCATGGTCAGGTTTTTGGGACTTTGGGGTTCGCTGCTGGGGGGTGCACTGGCTGGGTCGGGCTTGGTGAGCAGTTGTATTCTCTTTCCTTGTATTTCTCTTGTATTATTACTGGTGGTAGCAGTAGTGATTTGTGTTATACCTTAGTTACTAACCTGTTCTTATCTCAACCTGTGCGAGTTGCATTCGTTTAATTCTCCTCCCCATCCCCCGGGACTGGGGGCAGAAAGAGGGGAGTGAGTGAGAGAGTAAAACTTCGTGAGTTATTAGCCTGGGTGAGGCTTAAACCACGACATACTGCTAGTGCAAATCCAGTAATTCTTGATTGTGAGTAAAATAGAAAGATATAAATTGAATTGACACTTGTAACTCTCAGGTTTTTTTATTTGTTTCTGAGTGAGAGACTGTAGATGAGTTTGGCTTCATGTTGTCTTTTCCAAATTAACTTTACAAGCTTTAATCATAGAATCATAGAATAGTTAGGGTTGGAAAGGACCTGAAGATCATTTAGTTCCAACCCCTCTGCCATGGGCAGGGACACCTCCCACTAAACCATGCCACCCAACGCTCTGTCCAGCCTGGCCTTGAACACCACCAGCAATGGAGCATTCACAACTTCCCTGGGAAACCCATTCCAGTGCCTCACCACCCTTACAGTAAAGAATTTCTTCCTTATATCCAATCTAAACTTCCCCTGTTTAAGTTTGAACCCATTACCTCTTGTTCTATCACTACAGTCCCTCATGAAGAGTCCCTCTCAGCATCCCTACAGCCCCCCTTCAGATACTGGAAGGCTGCTCTGAGGTCTCCATGCAGCCTTCTCTTCTCCAGGCTCAACAGCACCAACTTTCTCAGCCTATCATCTTCATACAGGAGGTGCTCCGGTCCCCTCATCATCCTCGTGACCCACCTCTGGACTTGTTCCAACAGTTCCATGTTCTTTTTATGTTGAGGACACCAGAACTGCACACAATACTCCAAGTGAGGTCTCACGAGAGTAGAGGGGCAGGATCATCTCCTTCGACCTGCTGGTCATGCTCCCTTTGATGCAGCCCAGGATACGGTTGGCTTTCTGGGCTGCGAGCGCACACTGAAGCTGGCTCATGTTCATTTTGTCATCGATCAACACCCCCAAGTCCTCTGCAGGGCTGCTCTCAATCTCTTCTCTGCCCAGCCTGTAGTTGTGCCTGGGATTGCTCCCACCCAGCTGTAGGACCTTGCACTTATCATTTTTAAACTTCATCAGGTTGGCATCAGCCAACTAATGATGATTAAGTTATCACCTGTATGAAAAGAAACTTTATTTAGAATGTGATCTAAGCCAACATTTTTAAGAAGCAGGTGGAAGATTATTTATGTCTTGAAAGCACAAATGGAGAGTTCTGAATAATGTTGAAAGAGTTTCAGTGGAAAATATGCTTTTAGCGTCAAATCCACAAGTTACAATAGAAAGACAGGTTTCAACTAGAATGACAACTATTTTAAACATTTGAATTAACCTGCTTTTTTTTTTTTTTTTTTTTTTTTAAAGAGGAAAAACAGAGAAAAACAGTTTTTGGTTTTGCTTCAGGATTTTCTTTCTTTTTACCAACTAGTTGTGTTCTTCTGATGGCTTGTGGAATAAATCCAATTTTCAAAATGCTTGAGAAAACAGAGTTCCCAGGCCATCTGGTGCTTCTTTGTGTACATGCATGCCTGCATCCATTTACAGTCAGGGATGTTGCACTGCAGCTGCAGAGTGAATGAGATAACTTGGGTTCCTGGTCTGGGAAGCTGAAGGGTGAATGCGTGCTGACCAGATTGCTCAATGCGTGCTGACCAGATTGCTCAGAGGTGCTAGTTTTAGGGTTCATGGGTGAAGGTTTCCAGTTCAAGATTCGTTTAACTTTTGTTATTATTTACTTATTTTAAGCTGCAGGCATTTGCTGCTCCTCTTGTGACGCTCCCAAAGCGTCTTTGGAGGTGTTATGCTGTCTGGGTAGTAAGGTAACAATGTAATCCCCATCTGGACAGAAAGACTTGAAGCTTTGATAAACTGCTGGTAAAAGATTACTGGAGATGCCTGAGATATTATTGCCTTTAGCTGTCCTGCTTTGCGACTAAAGTGACAGAAGGCTCTGTGTGTGCCTGTATCTCAGCCTGTCTGTTGAATAACCAGATGTGAGTTTCAACCTTGAGGTTCTGCAGTGCTGTGACCAAGATAAAAGAGTATGTTTTGGGTTGTGGAGGAAATGGTGATATCTAGCTGAGTCATGGGGCAAGGGGTTTGTAGAGGGTACTGATGCATTCAAGACCTGCAGTAAGATTTCCCATTTCGGCCTCCTCCTTAGTAAGAAAAGTCCACTCTTCCAGCATGCTTCATCAGCAAGAGTTACCAAATCCTTTGCTCTTGTGTTACCACGAGCTTGCTGTTTCAGTTTACAGGTACTCTATGGCTGTAGTGTGGCAGATGTTATGCGAGTGGAGCATTTGTTGTGGTTCTCTGAGAAGCTGGGAGCAGCAATTGCTTGCCCTATGAGGCTTCTTGGTATGATTCTGGACTGCTCTTTCTGCATTCAGAGAATTCCTTTATAGGGATTTTTGTCTGGAAAACCCCCAGAAGCTACTATAAATGTACTTTGGAAGCAAACTGAGTTTTATACTGGCCAAGATGGGATATGAAGCCCTGTCTGCAAGAGAAATTGGATTGATAAACTACAGGAAACATAAGACGTAGTCTGTAGGTACAAAGCTTTTTGACTACGTGAGATGGAGGTGATTAGTTTAGCTGTAGTGTGTTTTTATTTGGACTTTGTTCTGGAAGCAGAGTTTCACCTTGCACAAATACTGGAAAGTTGACTAAGGGTATTGCAGTGTTACAGTACAAAGTTCCTTTTGCTTTGACATTCTTTATTGGATTGAGGTGATTGTCTTGTGATAACCTTGTAGGGTGGAAAAGATGAGGTTTCCTTGTGGAACACCAGGTAAGCCTAAATTAAAAACTTAAAGCTTTTTACATGAAGCCGGCTGTAAATTTGGCTAAGAACAGTGCTAAAATGTAGACAAAGCTAAAATACAATTCTGTCTCTGCTACAGCTAATCTAGACAGATTATAGGTATTCTAGGTATATATTAGTGACTCGTGATACACTTGTAATCACGGAAAAACAAACGTTTGAGATCCACAGGACAGTGAGAAGAGTGTGCAGCAGGCTCACTGCCCTGGACTTCAAGAGAGCAGACTTTGGCCTCTTCAGGAACATGCTTAGTAATGTTCTGTGGGATATAGCCCTAGAGGGCAGAGGGGCCCAAGACTGTTGGTTGGTATTCAAGGATCATCTACTACAAGCTCAGGAGTGTTGCATCCCAATTAGAAGGAAGTGCTGCAGGAGGGCCAGGAGACCTCCTTGGATGGACAAGGAGCTGCTGAGGAAAATTTGAAGGAAAAAAGAGGCTTATAAAAGGTGGAAGCAAGGAGAGGCGGCCTGGGAAGAATACAGGGATGTTATCCGGGAAGCTAGGGACCAGGTTAGGAAAGCTAAGGCCCAGTTAGAATTAAACTTGGCTAGGGATGTGAAAGATAACAGGAAGGGATTCTATAGGTATATAGCGAATAAAAGAGAGACTAGGGAAAATGTGGGCGCCCTTTGGAAGCTATCAGGAGAACTGGCTAGCCTGGATTTTGAGAAGGCTGAGGTTCTTAATGACTTATTTGCCTCAGTCTTCACTAGCAAATGCTCTGACCATGCCACCAGAGGCAGATGCAGGGACAGTGAGAATGAAGACCTTAGGCACACTGTAGGAGAGGGTCTGGTTCAAGAGCATCATAGGAACCTGAACATACACAAGTCTATGGGACCTGATGAAACCCATCCACGCAGGTCCTGAAGGAGCTGGCAAATGAAGTTGCTAAGCCACTGTCCATCATGTTTGAAAAATCATCGTGGCACTCAGGTGAAGTTCCCGATGAATGGAAAAAGGGAAATATAACCCCCGTTTTCAAGAAGGGGAAAATGGATGAGCCGGGGAACTACAGACCAGTCAGCCTCACCTCTGTGCCTGGAAAAATCTTGGAGGAGATCCTCTTGGAAGGCATGCTGAGGCACATAAAAAACAACAAGGTGGTTGGTGACAAACAACTAAGGGGAAATCCTGCCAGCCCAATCTGGTGGCCTTCTGTGATGGGGCTACGGAACCGATGGACAGGGGGAGAGCAGTTGATGTCATCTACATGGACTTGTGCAAAGCGTTTGACTGCTGTCCCACACGACACTCTTGTCTCTAAACTGGAGAGACATCAATTTGATAGGTGGACCACTTGGTGGATGAAGAACTGTCTGGATGGCTGCATGCAAAGAGTTGTGGTCAATGGCTCAATGTCCAGCTGGAGGCCAGTAATGAGTGGTGTCCCTCAGGGATGGGTGCTGGGACTGGTCTTGTTCCACATCTTTGTCAGTGACATGGACAGTGGGATTGAGTGAGCCCTCAGCAAGTTTGCTGATGACACCAAGCTGTGTGGTTCGGTTGATATGCTGGAGGGAAGGAATGGCATCCAGAGGGACCTTGACACACTTGTGAGGTGGGCTGATGCCAACCTGATGAAGTTCAGCAATGCCAAGTGCAAGGTCCTACAGCTGGGTGGGAGCAATCCCAGGCACAGCTATAGGATTGGGCAGAGAAGAGATTGAGAGCAGCCCTGCAGAGAAGGACTTGAGGGTGTTGGTCGATGGGAAAATGAATATGAGCTGGCTTCAGTGTGCGCTCACAGCCAGAAAGCCAATCGTATCCTGGGCTGCATCAAAGGGAGCATGACCAGCAGGTCAAAGGAGGTGATCCTGCCCCTCTGCTCTTGTGAGACCTCACTTGGAGTATTGTGTGCAGTTCTGGTGTCCTCAACATAAAAAGGACATGGAACTGTTGGAACAAGTCCAGAGGTGGGTCACGAGGATGATCAGGGGACTGGAGCACCTCCCGTATGAAGATGATAGGCTGAGAAAGTTGGTGCTGTTGAGCCTGGAGAAGAGAAGTCTGCGTGGAGACCTCATAGCAGCCTTCCAGTATCTGAAGGGGGGCTGTAGGGATGCTGAGAGGGACTCTTCATGAGGGACTGTAGTGATAGAACAAGAGGTAATGGGTTCAAACTTAAACAGGGGAAGTTTAGATTGGATATAAGGAAGAAATTCTTTACTGTAAGGGTGGTGAGGCACTGGAATGGGTTGCCCAGGGAAGTTGTGAATGCTCCATTGCTGGCAGTGTTCAAGGCCAGGTTGGACATAGCCTTGGGTGGCATGGTTTAGTGTGAGGTGTCCCTGCCCATGGCAGAGGGGGTTGGAGCTAGATGATCTTCAGGTCCTTTCCAACCCTAACTATTCTATGAATTGAATATGGTTAATTGAATCTTATGCTAAGGAAGGTAAGGAGAGAAAAAAACACCTTTTCCTTTCTTATAATTCTTCTCTCCTTTCTCTAAGTTGATCATCATTCAGATTCAAGCTGTTACCTCACTCAAACTAGACTTTTCCTTTTTTTTTGATACTTTCAGCATGAGGTTGTCACAGTAAATTACGATCAAGATTTCAGCTATCGTGTCTGAAGTTGATTATCAGCATGGCATGTGGATTTGTATCGGAATTGTAAGTGGATTTGTATGTGGGTAACAGACTGAACAAAGCTTAGAGAATATGCTCAAAAGGAGGAGTTCAGATCGGTTCTGTCAAATGTACCGTTTATAGAGCTGCTTTTCAGACTGGCCTCCCTGAAAAGTTTTTTTTTCCCTCGCTGATAAAGGTGGGGGAGGGTATCCGCTTTTTATTTGTCTTGGTGTCATCTCTAGTTTGTTCTTTTCCTGCATCTTCCTGGGCAGTGTTTAAAAGCTGTGGATGTTCTACTCTTTTGATATGCATACCTCTGAGAATCTGCCAGGTGATCACTGCAGCTTTCTCTGGATTTCATGCTGCTGACACAGGAGACAGCTATTTTACTGTGATAATCTGTTCCCATCAGGTTCAGCTACATTGGCCAATATATTCAAGACTGTACATCAATGTGGTGCTGTAGCTGGATTTTTTTTTTTTTATTGTCTTAGTATGCCTCTTAACAGAGCTAACCTGTCTTACCTGGTGATTGTCCTTCTCACACCAGTTCTGTGGGCTTTGAATTTCATTGTCTGAACTTAAAATAGTCTATGTGCCATGCTCATAGCATATTATTTTCCAGCCTGGTGGACTATATGTATACTTGCATAAGTACTGTGGGGAATGAGTCAGTCAAATGGTAGTTACCTTCCCCCATCTCCAGAAGCCTAGTCTTTTCTCTTGATACTTTGGGTTGAACTACATCTTTTGTTAGGAAAATTTCAAGGCTAAAATTTGTATTATTTGTATTTTTTAGGACATGAAGTATGTTTTTGATACTTGATGAGTTGGAGGTGTCCCTGCCCATGGCAGGGGGGTTCGAACTTGATCTTAAGGTCCTTTCCAACCCTAACTATTCTTTGATTCTGTGATTCTAAGTGTTTACTACTTATGGCTTAACTTTATCTGGGATCTTGGTTTTGATGAATGTGAACCTTTCAAAAACTAAACCCATGGAGGAAATCTCATTTTTGTGGAGGAAATTTCATTTTTGTGGAAGGCATACCTTATGACTGCCATCTATAAAGTGTCATTTAAGAACAAAGACAGGAGAATGATGCTGCCAACCTCAGACTGCTAATGTAATTTTAGACAATACTTTAAGCGAAGTAGGACTATTGTATTTGTTTTTATTAGATGAGGAGAAATGTTGTAAACTGGCTTCTGTGAAGACCTAGCAAATAAAGTATTACTCAGACAGTCAACTAGTAGAGACCTTTATGATGCTCTGGAGTTTGGTACTTTGGTGCACAGTTTGTTCAAACTGGGGGAAAAGATTTGAGAAGTTGTTCTGCTTCAGCCTTTTAGCGAGTAAGACTGTTGAAGCTCAGTAACAAAATAAGTCAAAAGGTGGGTTAAACTGGGTTTTACAACCTTAGTGATAACTTGGATTTAGTTAAATGGAATGTTAAGCATTAACACATGAAAAGATTAATGGCAAAATACTGAAGTTAGAAAATGAACAGCTTATAGCAATCCATTCAATGTGCATTCTTCTAAACAAAGATGAACTTATATATTTGTCTTAAAGGCAGAGATTGGATTAACTCTGCTCCAAGTCTGTGTAATTTGTTGTAATTTGTTTATAATAGTAAGAAAGAATGTTACAAACCATGCAACTCTCCATAGTTGTCATTCTTTTTGACACATTGAATTTGTATGTTCATGCAGCAGTCTTGACAAAAAAATGTGTCTTCAATTTGCTGCATGCTTTTAGGAAAAAAATGAAATCAACCTGAGGTCCTCCAGTGTTGACACCCTTAAGAATTTGAAAGTGTTTTCTAACTTGCATAGAAATAGGTGCAAATATGAGATTATGTGAGTCAGGAAAGGCTTTTTTAAAATACATAATCACTTAGTTTTCTTGAATAAAATCTACTGCATTCCTCAGTGATCTTACGAAATGCAGTAACTTGGTGGTTTTGCTCTAATATTGCTAAAGTACAGCTATCTGTTGTTCGATAAAACTTCATTATGTATGCTTTGTGGCTATCAAATGATCTCTGTTTTGAGTTACCATGACTCATTTGGGGATAGGCTATGATGACCAGCCAAACACATGACACTTAACTGTTTTTGTTGTCTGTGTTCTCTTCCTGAAGCTGTCGTACTCTTCACATGAATTTTTAGTGTCTGCTTCCTGACTTTCTAAATTAGTTGTATGTTGGTGCATTCTGTATTTGCTTTGTGCAAAGGAAATTCCAACTAGAGCTCTGGGACGTAAAGATCTACAGAGTGATAAAAACTTGCTTCTAAATCAGAACATAAATAAACTGGCACCAGTACTTAGCGCAGTGTTGTGAAAACTGTCTTTGGTGTAAAACCAAACTTGAACTTGGGAAGATAAATCATGAGTTTATTTATAAAAAGAGGGGGAAAAAAATGGTGCCTTTGTTATTCCAATGTAAAGGATGTACTTGTCCAGTCTGAGGGGAGAAGTGGAGCAAGAAAAAGGTTTGTGGTCAAAGCTAGATTTACATTCCTGAAATAGAAAGATTCATTGATGGGGGAAAACTTGACTGCTCTCATTAGTTTAAATATCTCCTATGGTCAAGCAGTGGGCAGATAATTTCTGATTGCCTTTATTATGGAGCTTCTGTTACAGGCAGAAGATCTTTTCTTTATATAATTTGAACAGTCATGCTTGATTTTCTAGTGTTGGATTTTTTTCTTTTCTTAAAAATTTTACTCTAACATTAGTTTTTAAAATCAGGGTTGACAGAAGGTTTCTGGAAACTAATGAGCCTCTGCTGTGGAAGGTGTGGTATAAAGGTTGGGAACCTTGTGTTTATTTAAAATGTCGCATGAATAAAAGAGCAGTAAAAGTGAGAGGAAGGGCAAGGCAGTAAGAATGTGACTTTGGTGGCTGACTGCAGTATGTGCACACCTTTAAAGGCTCCAGACCACAAGCTTGCTTTGTTGATAGTGATTACCTCAGTGAACTTATGCCAGTGACATAGAATAAAGCAGGACTCCAGCTTTTCAACTAATTACACTGAATGTTACACTTTGCTAATAACAAATTCAAGCAAGGTACACATTTGTAACATACTTCAATTCTGATTCTTCTTCCTATCCCCTCCCTCTTTCAATAATCATGATGTCTAGTAATAAAGGCTTTCACAAGCACTTTGTATAATTCAAAAGTCCAGAAAAGCTGAAGTACAAGCTATGATGTTACTTTGTTGAGAAACCAGGATGACTGTGCCATCTTTCTTCCAAAATGAAGAATTCTGGCAGCCCAAAATGGGCAAGAAGTAAAGCAGGAAGTAATATCTGAATAGCATCCTTACTTTAAAAAATACAATACCGGAGTGATATGGAAAAGTAGACGCAGCTTATCCAGAAAACACCAGTCATTAAATGCTGTCATTTATATTGTCCATTTAGCATATGTCCATTTAGTATGAGTGCTAATTTTCAGATAAAGGAAGTTGATGGGAACAGATTCAGGTCAACAGAGTTGGTTTTATTCCTGACGTTTTAGGGATTATGTTCTTTTAGTTCATGTTGTTAGAAGCTTTTTGCCAGGAAAATGCATCAAAGATGAAACAAATCAACAAGTAAGAACGCTATTCAGTAGCTAAAACATCCTTCTTGGTGGCAGTATTTATTTACTGAAGTTGAATGTTTGCCTACTTTGCACAGGTCTTCCAATGTAATCAGCATGTATATACTGTTACATAGTAATTAAAAAAAGTGGCAATTTAAAAGGCTCTAAACTGTAAAAATTCCAGGCTTGAGGAAACCATGCATATGTGTGGTTTCTAGAGTAATTTGTAAGGTGAATTGGGAATGAAGCCCGTATTGAAAGCAAATGAACTAGTAAAGAGCTGATCCAGCTCTATTGTAAATAAGCCTTAGAAATGAATATAAGGCCAGTGTTCATTCATACTGAAAATATAAGATAGCTACTTGTGACAGTGGAAGGATGTTTAACTGTTGCACGATGATTTTGTTTTCCAAAAAGGTGTGAGGTAAGGAGGTATAGGAGGCAGGGGGAAAAAAGGCACTTAAGGAAAAATGGTAGCGGCATACTTGTCAGTCTTGGTACTAAATGTGAGTGGCTTTTAAGAGTGCTATTTAAATAATGGCATGTGGTGAAAGTATGTCATTGCTAGTAGCAGTGAATTGTAGTAGTTCATAATCGGGTATTTTTGCCTGCATGGATCCATTTTTTGATAATCTGTAGTAGGACATGCTGAGATTGTGTTCTTTTTGTTCAGTAGCATGATGTATATGGCCTATAGTGCGCTTGCATTCCCTTCTTTGAAAGCCATGTTTTGTTCTAGTTCTTGATCCAGAGTAGCGGTTTGACCCCACACCACTGTGTACTTGAAATTTGGGAAGATACCACTCAAAGTTCTGGACAGAACCATAGTAAGATCAGCTATTTCTGAGTTTATTGTGGTGCCAGCAAGCTGGGACCTGCTTACTCCAGTGCTCCACCCTTCTCAGGAGGCAAGTAGGCAGTGCAAACAGTAATATGTCAGTAGGCCTTTCACCTGGCCAGAACAAACACAGATCTGATGGACTATCTTGGCAGATGATATGCAGCCAGCATGATGAATTTCTATTCTGTAGTTCATATTTGGTATAGATCTGTTTCTCTGTACAGAAAATACCATGCTTTGTGCTCTGAAGTAGGTGTCAAGCTTCAGACTGCCTTTATTGTCTTAGTCTTCTTTATGCCTACTTCTTTTTAAGTATGGTTTTGGGGAGTGGGGATTTGAAAAAAAGAGAGTCAATGGAAGTCTCACAGTCACCAGCATTTAGTTGCTCCTCAGATTCACCATTTTCCATTTTGGAAATTGGTTTGTTGAAAGAGTAGAGCAAGACTGGTATGCCGTGCAATAGAAACTTTTTGCAAGATTGCGTTACTGATAAAAGTGCTTTTTCAACTGCGCTCATCCCTTATATTTCACTATTCGAAATTTTCTAGGAGGGATGTTTTATCTAGTTCTGTATCTTCAGCAATTTTTGTCTTGGCAGTATTACAGCCTATATAGTAAGCCATTTTTAGTGATCTTTCTGTCTCCTTTTTCTACACATTCCAGTTGCTTAGCATATTGGGTTTGTTTCAGTTAAACCAGAATGTTAGTTGTACTCATTCTTCTCCATGTCACTTTTATGCCTGGGAGATTTTTAGGTCCATTAGTTTTGCTGGATGAGCAGATGAGGACTTTGTTCCTGGTTTGTCCAAGTAGACTGCTATCTAGCAGAGGTGCTCTTTTCCACTTCCAAAAGAGGTCCTGGCAGCTTTTGTCAGCATAGAAAGTGTATTGGATGTCTGCGGGGCTGCTGCTTCAGCCTAGATGTTCCTTCCCCCAAAATAATTCAGCAGGAGCCCAGTTCTTTTGTTCTTATTTAGGTAGGCTTTAAGATACCTAAGACTCAACTGATTCTTATCTTGCAGACTTTGAGATTTGCTGTTTGTTGCAAAAGTGGGAAGAAAGTAGGAGAATGTGAGGGAACAGTTCTTGCACAACCTGTGGTTATTTGGACTCTGTGGTAGTCTTAACTTGGGTTGCATTCGTCCTCTGCCCCCATTTCTTTAGCCGGTTGGTGCGGAGATGAAGCGTTAGCAAGGGAAGCAGGACGGCAGAGATTAAGCCACCTTTGTATGGAAGCCACATGTACCTGGGGTGATAAGGAAGTTCTAGAGCTCTGCACAGGTGAGCAGTTTCCATGGACAGTGGCAGCTGGGTACTATGTGAAGGAGTCTGAGGTGCTTTTACCTGGGAGACAAGGAATCCTCACAGACATGTTTTCTTTGTGGAGATCCAGTTGCTGAAGAGAGGTAATGGTGGGGAAGCTTTTTTCCTGTGTACAAGGCAGCGCCATATCCTGCTCTTTCCAAGAGTGAGAGAGGGCTGTGGTGAGCACAGGTACAGAACAGAGGAATGTTGCTGGGCATTGAAACCAAAATTAGGTTTAGATTGTCTTATCTCCTGCCTGGCTTCTGATAAACATGGAAATTGCCACTAAATTTCGCAATTTGAACCTTTGGTATATACGTCTTAGTGTCATAATGTTATCTATTTTATGGTAATTTGTCATCCAAGACATAACAGAAGCACAAAATGACTTTTATGCTAATTGTGCTGCAGACTTCGTGGCTAAATGTTTGTGTATGGAGGGGGGGAAAAGATCACAGCAATATCCACACAAAATTGATGTATTGGTTGCAGGTATCTCTGTAACCGTGTCTCGTCATCAGCAAATGGCCTTTGGCAAGAAATTTTATAATTTGCATAGGTACCATTCTTGCCTGTGATAACGAGATGTAGAGATGCAGTACATAACTCTATATGTGCTTAGAGGATAGGTTTTGCTGCATTTCAAGCCAAGGCGCAGATTTCTGGTGGTGGTCTATTGTACCTTGGCAAACGTCCAGCATATTTGCTATTCACTTGTGATCCTATCTGCTGCAAAGGAGCTAGTCATACAAACAGATCCATCTCTCTTTAATCTATTACCGCATAATAAAATTTTACTGAAAGCATCCAAAAATAGTTTCATTTTTTGGAATGCATGCCTCAATCCTGTTATGTAATACAGGTATGTATGACTTGTTGTTCAGTTGCTAAATGAAAAGATAGAGGAACTCTCCCTTAGGAAGATAAACAGTTTTCTTGGAATAGCTGCTTAAATAAATGAGAGATCCTGTTTTACCCCTCCTCCCCTCAAAAAAGGCTGAATTAATGGATGCTTTCATACCAGCCCTTAGGTATTCTGAATCTTAATTTAAACTTGAATGAGGCTGGAATGTTGTTTGCTCTTGTGAGTGTGTGCGCAGTTTGAAAAAGACATTTACGCTGCAGCTGTTACTAGTGACACCTGCTTTGATTCCTGATTGTTCTCTTTCTCTGCTGCTAAATGACGCACATGCCAGTATGAGTTTCTTTTTTTTTTTATGTAATTTTAAAGAAAACTCATTTTGGTGAATTTCTTGAAGTACTCTCTTAGAATAAAGGACCTTTACTCTTATTCCATATAAATATTTACATGGCAGTTTGACTTTCTGAATGCAGTAAATCTGTTCCTGAAAGCTGATAGCTTTTAAGAAAACCAACAGTTTAATAACTTTTGGTGGATCTTTCATGTATGAGGACAAATTACTGAGACAATTAGAGCCTTAGGACCAATGACATAGCTAGAACAGATAATTCCCCCCCCCCCCCCCAAAAAAAAAAAAATAAATTGGAAGAATATGGAACAGTTCTGTGCAAGTAAAGATGCTAAAATCCCTGATAGCAGGGAAATTAGGAGTTTCAGTAAATTAGAGCATTTTGAGTATGTAGAAAGTGGCCTGATTGCTTGTAATAAAGCAGCAGTGCTTCAGGTGAAAGCTGAACCCACATTCCAGGATTATCTGATGTGTATTATCAAGAAAAGTTCCTCATGTTGGAGGAAATATAAACTAATGCTATTAAATAACCTGGAATAAAGCAGGCTTCTACCAGTCATAGCTTGCTTGTAGCAGAGTGTAATACTCAGGAGAAACTAATGTGGAAAGAATTATTGCAAACGCAGATCTCTCCATCTGAGTTTTGGATGTTGAAACAGGAGAGTGATAACTGAGAATTTGCTTCCGTGCTTGGAAGCTGGCAGACATGCAAAGTGATCCAGAATAGTGAACACTTGCTAGCAATAGTATTGGGAACAAATACAGCTGTTTATAAACTGTGTTCCCAATTAAATTATTTGGGTTTTGCGCAGGCTTAATTGAAAGCGGTATAGACCTCTGCCTGTGCTCTACATTGTTTTCATCTCAGAACTTCACAAACAGCTGCTTAACAAAATAGAAAAATAAGGGACTGAAGCAGTAGCAAAATTTAGGGTTTAAAATCAGAAGTCTGCTTTCAGCGCTGAGTTCTGTTTGTTGTTGCATGGATTTTTTTCTTTGTGTTATTTATTTATTCTTCATTTGAACCTGAAGTGTAGCTGAAGGTTATGTGCCTTGGAGGGTGGTGGTGTGCGCCCAGATATTTCACTTCATTTCAGTTGGGTGCGCGTTCCTTTGGGTTGCCTTGTAAATACCAACCTCTGTGTATGTGTGTTTCTTTTTAATCTTGATAGCATTTGTTTTGATTTTTGGCATGCATATATATTAGCCCCCGGTAGAGATGAGTCACAGCTGAGACACTGTACAAGTGCAGTGCTGTTTATCAAGTAGTAATTTCAGACTTCATTTAAATATATTTCATTTAGCTTGAAGGTGTGTGCGCCTTGAATAACAGGCTTGACAACATCTTGAAGTTTAAGTTGTAGCAAGGCAGATTTGATCTGTAAGGAGTTTATAGCTCTGAAGAGCAGTATTAAGAGTTGTTGAAATGATGCAGTGAACAGAAGAAAGATTTGGTACAAGATGAAAAATACAGAAGAAAATAGAGAATGGATAATGTATAAAATCAGACAGTTGGGGAGCAGATTGCTGAAGTAAACCTTGGAAACAAGAATATAATTTACAGGAGGAAAGTTCTCTTTACCATAAAGCTAAGCTACTAAAAAGGATGAAAAAGAACATTATGAATTAGAAATTAAAAAGAGGAATAAACAAGAGGAAAAGAGTGTTTCAGTCTTTTCTCCTTTTAAAATATGCCTTAATGCTGCATGGCAGTGTCCATTCTCAGATGTATATGGGTGAGACTTCAGTGGTTTGAGCTGTTCTGTCAGGACCTTCCTTGCATTTTGTGACTTCTAATTCTTGCACTAAAGCATGAAAGGAGTGCATGTCTCCTCTCTCAGATTTTTCTTACAACAGTGGTAGGGAGACAGAATCTAGAAACCATTTAATTTTTTATCTTTGCTAAGTAGTCATAGGCTAGCTTATTATTTGGTTAGAAGTCTTACCTGCCTGTTCCTCAGCAAAGGCAAGGGCCAAGTCCCGCATCTAGGGAGGAACAGTCCCAGGAAGCTGTACATGCTGGGGGGAGGTGTGGGGTGGTGGTGGTGTGGAGCGTTGTCATGTTTTAAGCCTCTCAGACATGCACTTTGCTCACTCACTGCCCTCGCTTTCTTCCCCCTTTCTTTCTTTCATCCCCCCCGGGGATGGGAAGGGGAATCAAAAGAATGCAACTCCTACAGGTTGAGATAAGAACAGTTTAGTAACTAAGGTATAACACAAATGACCAGGGAAATAAAAGGGAAGAGAATACAACCTCTCACCGCTCGATATCAAGCCTGACCCCGCAGCGAACCACCCCCCCCCTTCCGGATCTCTGCCCTCTGTTTCTACATCCTGGGCATGACGTGCTGTGGCATGGAATACCTCTTTGGTCAGTTTGGGTCAGGTGTCCTGTCTCTGCTTCCTCTCAGCTTCCCCTCCTCCCTGGCATAGCATGAGGCTCAGAAAGTCCTTGATCAGGCGAAACATTCTAAGCAGTAACCGAAAACATTGGTGTTATCAGCGCTGTTCCCAGGCCAAAAGTCAAAAACACAGCGCTGCACCAGCTACTATAGGAGAAAAATGATTGCTACTGCTGAACCCAGGACGAGCGTCTTATCAATGAGGGTGCAAGGAAATTGGAGCCAGGCTCCACTGGTGCCCAGTAGCAGGACCAGAGGCAGTGAGAGCAAGCTGAAGCAGAGGAAGGTCTGCCTGAAAGTCAGGAAGAGGTTTTTCACTGAGGGTGAGCAAACACTGGAACAGGTTGTTCAGAGAGATGGAATTTCTATCCGTGGAGATACTCGGAAACAATTTGCAGTCTTGGACAACCTGCTATAGTCAGCTCTACTTGAGCAGAGGGGTTGGACCAGTTGACCTCCAGAGGTCCATTCCAACCTCAACCTTTCTGATTCTGTTCTTAACATGGATAGTTATTATTTACAGAACAAACCCGCTCTGAAGATACCAGGGACTTAATACTTCAAAGGCATTTTGTACCACAGAAATGCAAGTGGTGATGTTTGTTTGTCCAAGATACTGGGACAGAATCACATCTCTTTGAACTATTTGTCAGTCTTGTTTTTGCAAGTCGTCGAAGGCTAGAGATCACAAAACATCCTTTGGTATCTTGTTTTTTTTTTAATGTTTTAACTATGAAAAGTTTAGTCTAATCCAGATAATTTCAGATGCAAGTTTAAACTTTATTGTTCCATGCAAAACATTGCTGGCTGCTGTCTTCTTCCTAACAAACTCGTATGTGTTGAGACAGTATACATTTAGACTGTTGTGGTTGGACTCTGGGTTCTTGGGTGGCAGGCAGAGTAGCCTTTTGCATTTTTGAGGCAAGCATCCAAAACAGCCTTGTTACTTGTTCTTTATAAGCTGTATTTGCTAAAACCATTATTCTTGCAGTTCTTTCTTGAGTGCTTTATCTTTCTCTGTCAGCAGTTTAAACCATGAAGCCCCAAACTGAGTGTGGGATTCTGGTTGTGATTCCTTATTAGCACCAAGGAGCTATAACTGCTTTCCAGACCTCACTGATTGTCCAGGATAACAATCCTCCTAAAAGTGGGACTTAATTCTTTAGGCAATGGTCTGGTACTGACCGTATGCAGTTTCTAATCCACTGTGATCGCCTCATTCTCCTCTGCTCCACTGGTTTATTTCCTTTGTGTAATATCTTATTTGATGTGGGTTTTTTTTTGTGTGTGTGTGTTTAAACCTCTTTTGGTTGGTACTTTACAAGCACCCCTTTGACTTCTTAGTGCAATCTTTAAAAAAAAGCTTGGTGCAGAATTGTTTAGTTTGGACACTTTTGCCTAAGTTACCTGAGCTGTGATCTTAATGCCGTCTATAAATGTTTAAAAGCATACCCATTCTGTCATCCAAATGACTAATTGAAACTGTTGGAAATAATCAGATCCAGGAAATAACCAGCAGAAGAGCATTTTAAGTTATTTAGCTGCTGTCTTGTGAGTGCAATTGATCAACCAGATGAGTCCCCACGTTGTTGTATATTGGATCATATTTCTCCAAGTTGTTTATGAGAGCATTTAGGGAAATTTATGTTTGGAACCTACTGGGCTAGAACTATACCTGTGGCTTTCCTTTCAACCTCTGGGTTAATTAGCTAGGAAGTAACATCGATCTTCCCTTCAAATATTTCTTCTGTATTGTGGTCATTTGGACTCTTCAGTGGGAAACCTGGACACCTGTGGAAACCTTCAAAACAGTATGTCCTGTGGAAATACTTGAAATGCCCTTAGTGGGAGGGGAGGAAGTAATGTAGCGTCTATTATGTACTTGTGTAAAGAGAAGCAAAGTATCTTACTTGTGTTAACCTCAAATACTGAGAATTTGCAGAAAGAACCTATTCTGACTATGGAAAGAGGACAGTCCTCTCCTATTCCAATAGGGGCCACAAATAGAGAAAGTAGCAGTCAAGAGTTTCTGACTTTTTATTGAAGTAGTAGGATGGAAGAAATAGCATGTCAATAGGCTCCTAGCTTGTAAATACTTGTCTTCATACTATTTGCTGTAACATTTCCTAGACAAATCAACCCCCCTTTAACATATACTGAGAATAAATAAATAATTCAAAAAGTGTTTGACCAGGACCTTTGTTCTAAGGGAATGTGGCACCTGATTTGTACATCAGAGGGATTTTTTTCTTTGTTCTTTTTAGTGGCTATTTGCTTGCTAGTAATGAGTACAGATGGGATCCAGTACTGTGGAAGGACTTACTCAAACTGCCTTCTTGGAGGGGACCAATTTATGTTTTGGGAGCTTTTCTCTTTGTATTTATCTTGCTGAAGTGCCACTGTGTTATTACAAGGATTTTCTTTGGATATTGCTCTTTTCCACTTCAGTCATAACTTCTCTTCTAGAAGAACTGGTTATAGAAGCAGCTTTGCTTTTCTGGTATCCTAGGTTGATAAAGGAAAAGAAATACATGATTTTTCCCTTTTCATAGTAGGAATTCCTGGAAAAAAGTGGTGTATGGAAGGTTAGTTGGGATTAACAGTACAAAGCTTCTTTCTAACTGCTTCCTGCCCAACGGTGGGGCTTGCACGAGTGCGGGGTCCAGGAGCACTCTGTGCCTCTGGAAGAAGCAAACCGGCAGGTATTTTTGAGGCGTATGCTGCTAAGGTATAGTTGCATGTGCATCCCTTCATCTGTAATAGAGCAGAAAGATTCCCACATTGGCTCATTCTGAACTGAACTTCATGGGGTGTCTGCAAACCAAGAAATATCTCATGACTTGTTCATTTTTATGTTCAAATTAGTTATTTCAGCTTTCTGTAGAAAATGCCACTTCTTTGCCCCAGAAAATGCTATCTACTGCAGAAATTTTGGAGCATTGTTCTGTTGGCTGCTAGTCAGTGCAGTATTTAATAAAAATACTATTCTACTCTTGTGAAAAAGGACTGAGAATTCCCAATTGGGAATTTCTTCATAGGGAAGGTGTTGAAGATCTTCACTTGGGTTCCATTTCCTAATTCATGGTCAAGAAATTACTACCTAATAATGTGCATTTAACAAGAGTACGTTTACCCAATGTTATTGCCTTCTGTGGCAAAAAATGGCTGGCTATATGAATGATAGAAGAATAGTGAATAATAGTACCTCTGGAGTTAACTGAAATTTTGGGAACTGTCTGCAACTGCATTCACATTTAGAAGTTGAGGGTAGTATGGACTGGCTGAACAATTTGTTTAATGAGTTGAAAATCAGCCAGGCTATTAGTTGTTTGACACCCAGCTGGCAGCTGGCATGAGTGCAGTGTGACAAGGGTTGATTCTGGGGTCTGTGTTTTTCAATACGTAGTGATTTGGATATGACATATTTACAAATGACACTAAATTAGTGGGAGTGGCTGACATATAGCAAAACAGAAATCCCAAGAGATCATAAGAGACTTAAGGATTAGGACATCAGAGGCTTCATGAAAAAAGGCTAATGCTACACCCATCTGCAAGAAAGTCAGGGAAAACTGTAAAAGATACAGGCTTGTTGTGCAAAGTTGCGCACCTGAGGCATAACAATACTGTCAACCAGTACAGGCTGGGAAATGATGGGCTAAGTGGCACCTTTGCTCTAAAGGGCTGGAGGCTATGGTTGAAACCAAGTTGAATATGAACCGGTAGTGTGCTGTTGCTGTCAGTAAATCTGGTATTGTGCTATATTAGGAGTGTGGCCAGCAGATCAAGGGAAATTATTGTTCTTCTATACTTGGCGCTGATAAGCCTTCACCAAGAACATTCCCTTTGGGCCCACTAATTTAAAATAAATGTCAAGAAACTGTAGATATTTCTGTGAATGATGACCACGGTGGTCTGCGTGACCTGCAAGGGGAAGCTGAGGGAAGTAAGTTTTGTCTTGTGTAGGATAGGCTAAGGGGTGGTCAAATAGCAGCCTGCAGCTATTTGGAGAGCAGTTATAAAGGTGAGGAGGCAAGCATGTCTTCATAGTGTTAGGTGATGTGGCAAGACCAAAAACCTGTTTTCAGCTTGAGAGGTTCACACTGGACATTACAAAAAATTTCTTCCCTGAGAATATAGTGTTGTATTAGAGCAGGTTAGTCAGAGAAGCTGTGAGATCTCTACCCTTACTAGTTTTCAGGAGCTGGCTTGTCTGTCTATACATCCATCCTTACTGTGTCTGGATCTGCAAGACAAAGGATATATTGGAACATCGTATCCTTTGATAATTTTACATTATCTTAGTTTGGTTTTCTTTTGCTTTAGAGTGTGTATGTATAGATGTGAAACCTCTCTGAATTCAGTGGAGATGCTTTAACATGCTCTAGCAGCATGCTTTGCAGTTAATTAATGTACCTCCAGTGTATAGGGAGGGAGAGGTGGGGAAAGAAAAAACAACACCATTGTATCCCTTTGAACAAGAATGCTTTGTTCAGCATTGGCACCAGTAGTCTTATGGGCTTTTCCTAGGGGAATGTGGTAATCTTTCTGGCTCCAGGATTGCAGTCTGATTTTTCTTCCTACCAAGGGACCAGAGTCTAGGCAGATCTACTAGGCAAGGGTTTTGGGTTTTGGGTTTGTTTGTTGTTGTGTTTTTTTGTTGGTTATTTATTTATTTATTTATTTTTATTTTTCAGTGTTGGGGATTTTTGTTTTATTTTCCTCATAATGATGAGAAATACTCTTCTATTAATGGAATTCTAATAATGCTGTTGGGGAATCTTTAGTATCCTAGTAGGCTTTGCTGCTTTAAATCAGCGTCTTGACAGAAATGGAACTGAGAATGCGGGATCTAAGTGTGCATGGGTACCTTCACATGCCAATTCGAGTTCAGCATAATAAGAAGCAAGAAACTTGAAAGCAGTAGAGAGCTTGTGAAATTCTTAAGAGTGTGTTTAGTAATTCCTGTCTGTGTCTTCAAGAATTAGCAAAGACTATGTATATTCACACGAGAAGACAGTTTACTTTTTGAGTATAAACATTGGCTTGCTGCAGCAGTATAATAATCCAAATCTCTGTGCTTAGTATGTTTAATATGAAATAATCTTTTATTCTGAGTAGTACAACACTGATTATCCCCCTACATAAACCTTAGTTGCTGCTTAATTATTATCTTTCAGGAGTAATATGCTATACCTCAACACCTGATTTTTTTTTTTTTTTTTTTTTTTTTTTTGGTCTGGAACCAACAGTAATTTTGTACTAGTCATTAAATCCAACCTTCCCATGCTAGGCATGTGCTGTGAATGTGAAGCACAAAATCTGAGTTACTTACGAGTTTGTGTTTGGAAGCCACTGCAGGGTAGCGGGTTGTGTGAGAGCTCTGCTTCCTTTCTCTTACTTTGAGGCACAGAATTTGTTGCACCATTTTCTGGAGTTGTTCGTCTGGGCAATGTGTTGCTTGGGCAATCCTTTGAGTATGGGCTGTTGATTCAGGGCCTTCTGCCAACTGATTGCCCAGTTCATTTTCCTGCTGTACCTTAATTCTTGACTTGCAATCTGTTCTCTAGTACAATTATATACACATGCAAGAATTTTGTTAACTGATTGAAGTTTTCCAAAGCTTTCATATATCTGTTCATAAATATCTCGTCTGCCTTGTTTTTTTACTGCCATTTTCTTCCCCCTTCTGGGGTCTCCAGATTGGGCTTTTATATTTGGTTCTCTAACAAAAGAAGCTCTTAAGTAGCTTTGAATTACAGCTGTGTTTAGGCAAAAGTTAGAATGTCTCTTCTCAAGTTTTACAGCAGTGCAAGGCCAATGGTATGAGATACTAGATCACGTTAGTGGTGTCCAACCAGGCACCATGAAGGCATAGCTGTACTGGGCATTGCAGGATTCGGCAGCAAGATGAATTAGTTGCCATAAACAGATCTTGTAAGACTCAGTAAATTGTGTTTACCATCTAATCAAGAAAGGTGTTTGATGTATTAATACTAGCAATAACCTATGGGTTCCAGGCTAGTAGAAGATGACCAGCTAACTTCCTGCCTTTCTCCACATTGTCCTTTCCCCAGGTTGCATTCCTCAAATGTACCTCATATAAGTCAAAACTTACACCTGCTTCTGTGGTTCTTGTTCCCTTCTTCTCAGTTTTATTGCTGTCTTCTCTTGATTCTTACATGCTCCACGTTAGCTGTCAACCTTTCACTTCTTTCAGTTAAAGCCTTTCTCTGCTTCACAGCAATGACTGATTCTTCAGTTTCTGGATCAGTAGCTTGTGAGATGTTAGATGTATACTCCTGGTATTGTATGCTTTCTTTGCCAGGTAGCTTATCTGCCTGCTATGCTTAATGCAGACAAAAATGCTCCTTTTGTATTAATATTGTAGCATTACATGAACAAAAGGTTATTTGGCTCTTAGCCCCTATTCTGTCTGAAAACATCAAAGTAAGATTTCATTAGCTTATCAAGACACTGGAAAAAGAATACAGGATCAATAGCTGAAAGTGCAAAAAATGCAGATGCCATCTAGAGCTGTTAAAAAAAAAAAAGTGGTTTTAGTGCATGATAAAAATACGGTGTGATGATGTCTGTTCCAGTACATAGTGTTATATGTGTGCCAGCTTGTTCTGACATGTAAATAAGACAGTTCTAGCTTCCTTATGAAGTTTTGTAAGTAGTGCAGCATAACTGCTGATAGCTTCAAAAATGAGGAAGTCATTTGGGTAAATTCTTATCTCTTAACTATGATGTAAACAACTCTAGTGAAAAACACGTAGTGCTCTGTGTTCCACTCTCAGTTCTTAATCATCCTGATAGGTTATATTCAGGGATTTCTGTATTTTGAGCAATGCCTTTGAACCTTTTTTGGTCTTTGAATCAGTCTCATTGTGCAGCAGGCAATTATAGTGTTTAATCCGGTTTTTAGTATTAAGATTTAGCAGCATCAGGTACATAGCCATAGTAGTTCTAGCAGAGTTGCTCTGCAGTGGTTACCTTGCAGACATTCTATTCTGAAATGGGTGCTCAACTTCCTGAGAACTTCCTCTTTCCAGGGTGCAGAAATTACTCCAGAATAAATTGCTTGTAGCACAACCTCTCCATGGGGGAAGTGGAATGTCAGTTACCTTAGAGGGATGGCTTTCCCAGCCTTTTGTGGTTAGCATCCAAAAGGTAAACAAGCTGTACTAATTCCTTCATCCATGTATCCCGTCCAGGCTCTTAAAGGCAACTGGCCGTTCTCTGGAAGATGGTGTTTTAAGCATTGACTGTGTTGGGTTAAAACAAATGGGTTAGACATGCACATTTCTGATCTTGTGACCATTGAACCAAGTGTATGGGTTTCCTTAATTTTTTTTTTCAATGCTTGCTTTTTTCAAGACTTCGATTTTTCATGCACTTGACTAGACATTATGGATTAGAATAACAGAGATGATTGTTTAAGCTGGAGTTTTATGTCTACCATTATCCTTGTGCTTCAGCAAATTCCTACAATTTAATACTCGCCCTAGTGCACGGCTTGTCCTGAAAATTCAAAACAACCAGCAGCTTTAACCGTGATGAAAGCTAGAAGACAGCTGGAACGTAACATGAGAAAATGCTTTGCTTCTAAGTTCTGCATTGTAAACAAAGCTGCATTAATTCAGTATGAGTTACACACAAAGTCAAGAAAGGCTTGTCACCAACACACTGTCAGTCTTATGTCTGTTCACTTGCAGGAAACTTAAATTAGGGGGTGGGGGAAAGTGGGAAAATTTATGACTCATGGATTGTGAGATAATAAATCTATATCTAAGTTTACATTTACAGTAACATAAAGCTTTAAAAATGCTCTTAAAGTGTTAAGTATTTGTCACATTGTGGTTTGTAAAATTTGTGTTTTTATGATTTACCAGGGAAAATGGATTCATTGGGAATGAGAGAATAACAGACTGGACAGGGACAATTTCAAATACGTAGAATCATAGAATAGTTAGGGTTGGAAAGGACCTTAAGATCATCTAGTTCCAACCTCCCTGCCATGGGCAGGGACACCTCACACTAAACCACGTCACCCGAGGCTCTGTCCAACCTGTCCTTGAACACCACCAGCAATGGAGCATTCACAACTTCCCTGGGCAGCCCATTCCAGAGCCTCACCACCCTTACAGTAAAGAATTTCTTCCTCATATCCAATCTAAACTTGCCCTGTTTAAGCTTGAACCCATTACCCCTTGTCCTATCACTACAGTCCCTAATGAAGAGTCCCTCCCCAGCATCCCTGTAGGCTCCCTTCAGATATTGGAAGGCTGCTATGAGGTCTACATGAGATGGCGCAGCCCTTGGATGTTGGGCAAATGAGGCTGGAAGGCATTTGGTGTTGCTTGCAGGCACGTGTGTACTTTCCACTGGCTCTGTGGCTGATGCAGTCTTAGCACTTCACTTTGTGTGGAATCTCTGAGCAAGAAAGAGGGAGTGCTGTCACATCAAAATAACCCGTATTTTGGTGGGTTGGTAGTGCTTATATCAGTAACTATATTATAAAAAAAATTCTTAATGGAATGCCCACAGTTACTGAATAACAGAGTAGAGTTATTTCCTCCTCTGAATGTTGGGGGTAGAGGGGGAGGATGAGAGACACAGACAAAGGAGCCATCCTGTTTCTCTGAGTGAAAGAGGTTTTATTCATTGAGGATGTGAGTTCAGTCATCTGTATTGTGAGTCAAGAGTATTGCCTTTCTGTAGCAATGAATGTGTCAGATCTCAGATAACCTTCTTGAGCTAGGACAGTAAAAGTGACTGAGGTGACTTCCTTCCCTCCACCTTCCCCCTGAACACTGGCTTTTTTGAATCTCCTGATGAAGGCCTAGTAACCTGAATGTGATGTATGAGAAGCCTAGATACTGAGATCAAGACTGCAGAGTCTGCAAGGGAGGGGAGGCATTTGTATTGGGCTTACATGGCAAGGTTTTGGTATCAGGGTGCTGCAGGGGTGGTTTTTGATAGAAAATGACAGAAGCTGTCCCCATGTGGATGGAGCCAGTTCCAGCTGGCCTAAAGACGAAGCTGCCACTGGCTAAAGCTGACCCCATCAGCAATTTTAGCAGCACCTCTGTTATAACTCATTTTAGAAGGGGTAAAAACTGCAGAATGGCAGCTGAGAGAAAGCAGTGAGAATATGTGAGAGAAACAGCTCTGCAGACACCAAGGTCAGTGACGAAGGAGGGGAGGAAATGCTTCAGGTCTATGATGGAGCACATATTCCCCCTGCAGCCCATGGAGGACTCCACACTGGAGCAGGGGGATGCCCACAGGAGGCTGTGACCCTGTGGGAAGCCTGTGCTGGAGCAGGCTCCTGTCAGGACCAGTAGCCCCATGGAGAGAGGAGCCCACACTGAAGCAGTCTGTTCCTGAAAGAGAAAGGTCCCACGTGGGAGTAGTTCATGAAGAACTTCAGACCATGAGAAAGACCCGCAATGGAGAAGTCCCTGAAGAACTGTGTTCCATGGGAAGAACCTCATGCTGGAGCAGGGAAGCAGCATGAGGAGGAAGAAGCAACAGAGAGGAAGCGTTACAGACAGATTACTACCCCTGTTCCCCAGTGCTACTCAAGGAGGGAGAAAGTAGAAGAATCAGAAATGAGCCTGGGAAGAAGGTGTGTGGGGAGGTGGTGGTGTTCTATTTTTATTTCTCACCATCCTACTGTTACTAATTGGCAATGAATTAAATTAATCTTCCCTGGGTTGAGTCTGTTTTGTCCGTCATGGTAGTGATCTTCCTGTACTTGTTTCAATCTAACGGGGCATATGGTCCAGCCTCATAATACCATTGCAGCCTTTTCCAGATCTCTGGTTTGTCAGTATCCTTGTGTATTACCTTCACACAAGTCACCAGTGCACCCTAGCTTGGTGTCTTCCAGAAAGTCAATGAACATGTGTTCCATCTCTTCCTTCGTATAGTAGATGGTGTTGAATAAGACAGGCTCCAAAACAGATCCCTTACATCCGGTGTCCAGGTAGTGTACAAACCATGAATTGCTAGCTACCCTTTGAGCTCAGTGATCCAGCCATCCATAGTAATCCACCGATCTAGTCTATAATGTCCCAGTGAGGATGAAAGGACGTGTGGGAAACCATGTTGAAGCCCAGCAGTCATGGTAAATAACTTTTGCTGGTCTTTCAGCCAAGACTTAAAAGGAGGGTATAATTTAAGATCTTCATTTGTGTATGTCTGGCGAGTGATTGAGCATTCAGGTTTAGTTGCTTGTTTTCCTCCAACATATGGTATTTTCTATACAGTGAAATGAAGAACTGAGTCTCTCTTAATCTACACTCTCTGGCTGTATCAACAGTCATATGTGCTTTGCTGCTCAGCCTGAATAAACTTCATCACATGCTGTCTCTTTCTGAATTGACACAGCTGAACAAGTGAGCTGACACTTGTTCTTCCTACGTCATTGGTACAGGGTTGTAGTCGGTTGCTTTAACATGTCTGCTGGCTACATGTGTATGACTTTGAAGTCAGCTGAGTTGTCAGTGTTGTTTAACAGCTGTTAGGCAGCAAAATTGCCACTATAGTCAGAGTTTGGCTTGCATAACTTTGCTTCAGCAGAAGAACTGGAGTTCGCTTTTGACTCTGTTGTCCAAGTCTGCAAGTCTGGAAATTGGAAACTCTGTTTTCTATTAATGATCTTCTCAGGGAAGTGGGGTACTCCCCAACATTGAACACTCTTAAGGTTCAACTGGACAGGGTGCTGGGCCATGTTGTCTAGACCATGCTTTTGCCAAGAAAAGTCGGACCAGATGATCCTTGAGGTCCCTTCCAACCTGGTATGCTATGATTCTATAATTAGTGATAGAATAGGGAATTAGGACAGCAAAATCTGATCCTCCAGTGACTTAGTCACTTTTCAGTCAGTATGTATGTTTGGTATTAATGCGGGTGGTATAAGTTTAATTGACTATACAGTTCAAGTATTGTGAGTTTGTGAGGATTCTCTGCTTTTCTGTTCACTTCTGTTGTGAAATAAAAATCTTCTGAGATGGAAAGCTCCTTGTTGATTTTGTTTGCTTTATACACAAAGGTTTTTGTTAATACCTCCATGGAGGCTGTCCTTCAACTGCAAAGAACTGGTGCTACAGCATTTGCTGGGGTTACCACAAGTGATTTCATTTTTAACTAGTTCATTATCCCTCCAACTAAAAGCTGTGCTGTGAAGTGGCTTCATGTTTCAGTGGCCTTTGGGTATAGACTTGACCATGCTGAGTATGATTTTCATACTGTGATTAAGGAATTCTTGCCATTTGTTTCCCTGAATTAGAAAAAAACCATTTGGCTAAAAGACCAATTTACCTCTTTAAACAACTGAGACGGTTGCAGTTCAGCCATGTGTGACTGGCCGATTTGGAGTGTTTGATCTGATCTGTCTTGAGGTCCAGACTCTGAGAAAAAGACTTTTGCCAAAGATGTCAAGCATAGCAAAACTTTTGTGTTGAGGTGAAATGCCCAGGTGGAAAAAGCCAGCCACAAGGAATGCTCCATTAACCTGCCACAGTAAACTGGGATCCTCACCAGCTTAAGAGATCTACTGAATCTCTGGCAATCACTGTGGCAGTATTGAAGTGTTTCTGTGTTGTGTGGTGCTCTGAATCAACAGTATAAGCTCCTGTTGAGTCTGTTAATACACAGCTAAAATAAGTAAACTGAAAAGCAGATATACTTTACTCCTTTATTGTGCTTGGGGTTAATTTCTACTACAGTCTTTCGGATTCGGTTTTATTTCCCTTGACATGTAAATGTCCGGAATCTGTTTAATGCCATGGAGACAGGCAGGGCAGTCAAATTTCAAAGTGAAAGACAAAACTGAAACCTTCCAGCAAATTACTGAAAACTGCAGCCTGATGCAAATGGATTTTCAAATCAAACCATATGCGGGGTAGCCTTCTAGCTATTGCTAACCTGTCTTTTTGGAATGTATGGACATGTAGCATGTACCTTGGGTCTTGTATTTTGCTTTTCATCTACAGTCTTTCAAAGTACATCCAAAGGAAGTGCTGGCATACAATATTTCCTCCAAGCAGGCAACAAAAATTGAAGCTTGCAGGGAATCTGACAGGGGAGAAGTCTGACACTTGTGCAGATTTGTGGTTCCTCTTACTTGTCTGTCTGTCTTTTTGAAAAATGTTACTTTTCCAGATTCTGAGCAATACTGTGTTTTTCTGCATACTAACAATGGGGTCAGAGGTTTGGTTAATAACCACTGCTTTTATCTTCTCAGCCTTTTACTTTATCTTGATAGGATGATCTGTTGGTTGGCATGAAATATAAGTAATCAATTTTAGCTATAACCCAATCTTTCTGCTTCTCACGTTGACACTCAGAACTTCTAACTTAATGTTGGTTTTTTTCTTTAATGAAAAAAAAAACCTCCAGACACATCAGTCCTTGTTCATTCTTCAGGATGAAGATGTTATGCTGGCATGCCTACTTCAGTGTTCTAAGGTGTCCATTTCCCCTTCAGAGCTGAATATTTGTAACAGAGCAAAAAGTCGGATTGTGCAGCATGATGAGAATTTGTCTTGACTTGCATAATTCCTTTGTGGCAATGAGGAGATTAGAGTGCTGGGCTTTTCAATACAATAAACCCAGGTCTGGCATTTGGGGTTTTTTAACTAAGCAGTGGCATCCGCTGAGAGGTGGTTTCTCTAAGCTTGAACTATTGTTTATTTTAACTTTTTAAACTTATACTAGTGATGGTTTGGGGTTTTTTTTGGGGGGGTGGGGTGGTTGGTTGTTTGGGTTTTATTTTTTATAAATACATATCCACATGGCTGTTCCTATTGCATCTTCTGCCTTGCTAGAAATAAATGTAATTTGTAGTGATTTTCCTTAATTGCATCTACTTGGCTAATTATGTTTGTGTTTAAAAAGAATTATGTCTTCCTGGCTGCCCACTAAATAAAATATTTTTCATGGCAAGCTTCCCTGGTCTTTCTCTGTTTTCTTTAAATTGCTGATTATAAACCTGCAGTAGAAGAGGTTTTTACTGGCTTTTCTGAATCTCTAGATTTCTGGTTCTCTTCAGAGAGAAGCAAGTAATTGGAGTTGATTCTTTGGAGAGATCCTGTGATTTAGTGTATAAAAGAACAAAGAGTGAAGAGTGCTGAAGTCTGTTGGTTTCCTGAATAAATAGGTAACTTCTTAAAGAGTTTGTCTTTGCATTTTAAATCCATAGAGCTTCTGAGGAACTACCACCTTAGAGCTTTGTCCTCAACTTCTCCCTTTGTGGTCACTGCTTCTATGTTTGAGATCTTTTAACTTTGTTTACTGGCTGTAACTGTCAGGGTAATCAATAATTAATATGATTTATATGGAAGGTTTAGCACTTTGTAAGACTTTGTGGCAGATAAGGGAATAGGGAATTAATGCTAATGTTAGCATGCATGTGGAATTAATTTTCTGCCTTTAAAAGTGCCACAAAGAGTATGTATTTAAGTAAAAAAAAAAAAAACCAACCCAAAAACCCCCAACCAAAAAACAAATGAAACAAACAAAAAAACCCATAGAAACAATTGACTGTGAATTATGTGAACCTAAGCAGTATGCATTATTATGCTGGAGCAGAGGAGTGGTTCTAAAGAACTCTTAGTTTTATCTAGACATAGGTAAAAGTAAATTTCATGCAGCATACATGATGTGATTTTTCTAGAGGAGTCTGCACCCTTCTGGTTTTACAGGTCTGCAGGTGGTGGTGGTGATGGGGATCTTGTTCTGTATGTTCAAAGTGATGGTCTATAAGGTATAGTGTAAGATATCAGTTCTTAGAGCAGCCCTTCTAGGTTTTGCTCTCTGGCCACAAAATAGCTTTGTGTGCCCTCTTTCTTGTGCCAGTACCCAACTTTCAAGAAACAGCTTCTGGCATGACAGGCCACATACCAGGCTGTACAGTGTGGCCCGTGAGGGTTTATGTTGAAGGAGCCTGAAAGAATTGTTAGCTTAAATTAGTAGTGATGTTACACTGATGGAACTTCCCCCTGTAGGCAGTTCTTTACTATGCATATAGCTATACAGCTACGCTGGCAAATCTCTCGGGTATGGGTCAGAAACAGAACCTGTGACTTGATTGGCTGGGGTAGCAGGGACAGTGCTGGCTTCCTTTATATAAGCCAGAGGTTACTTCTAGCTTGTATGTCTGACTAGGCAGTACTGCTGGTCTTAGAGAAGTCTATGCTAGAGGAAGGTTGCCAGTAGAGCCTTATCAGTAAACTGTTTTGTCGTAGACAGTCATAGTGTGCTATTTAAAAACAAGTTAAAAAAACTGGAAAGAGTTGAGTCAAGTACCCATACATTCAAAATGTATATGAAAGACGTATGTCCATATGGAAAATTCTGTTTGTACAATTGCATCTATTTAAAGCCTCTCTCATGAAGCTTTCAAATGCATGCATATAAGAAAGCAAAAATGTCTTTTGAAACTTTGGTACTGCCGTTAGCATAAGATAATGGAGAGTCTTTGCTAAACTCTCCTGTGATTCTTTTCTGATAGCATTTGCCTCTTTCTCCTGGTTCTCTTAGGTTAGCTTAGCTTATGCTGGTGTTCTGTGTTGTTTCTCAAATGCAATCTAAAGTCATTACCTAGAGTCTTCTCTCTCTCTCTTGCAAAATGGCACCTATATCCCGCTGTTCTACAGGTGCAAGAGGGCAATGGTCAAGTCACTTGAGGGAAGAGTGGCATTCTGTGGCGTGTGTTTGATGGTATCATTTCTTAGGGGTGGCTTCCACTTCAGGAAACCCATAGCTTAGCTTTACTGCATTCTACCTCTTCATCTGGGGTGCAGGACTGTAAATTATATTTTGAGTGAAATCATGTAGGTTAAGAAGTCTCAACATCGTTTTTTGTTCTCCTCACTTTTAAGATATTTCATATTCTCTCAGCTCTGTGCTTGAACCTGAGGGGCATGTAGTATTCCGAGCAGGTCAGGAGAGGGAGCTGTCAGTCTAGGGGTGAAAAAGAATCTTCTTTCCATACAAAAACCCATTTCTTTATTGTGCCTCTGCATGCCAAAGCGTGATGGGTAAGCTGTCTGTATCTGAAATAACAAGAGTCTGGACCCACTTCTAGAACACAAAATTACCAGTAAGGATTTTTTTTTGCTACTTTGTTCTGTGGCTTATGGTAGTTTTTATCTGCTGCCTGAGGATCCCATTTAGAAGTGTTGACAGTGCTTTTCTCTTGAAAGAGGTCTGTGTTGCCAGTAGTACATGTGGATGATACGGACAGTAAACAGAAACTCTCACCTTTATCCGAGTCCAATAAAACAAAAATGTCGGTGCTGATTGTAATGTTGCCAAGAGTAATTGCATTTATAGGGCACCCATCACAGTATCTGCTTGCCCTTCATGTGGCTTTTGGGGAAATTAAAGGCTCTTCAAAACAGCATGCCCTTCGGATGACCGCTGACATGATCGAAATGTAAAACAGCCCTGCATAAGGATTTCCCCATTGTGGTGGGTTAGCCTTAGCCAACAGGCTCCCACACAGCCCCTCATTCATCCTCCCCATCTGCAGGATGGGGAAAATATGGAGAGGCAAAAACAGGAATAAGAAAGCTTGTGGGTCAAGATAGACAGCTCCTTCCGAGGCTGAAATCTACCCCCTTCACTCCTGACTTTTGTACCCGCTTTCTTCCACCACCACCTGTGGCCAGTGTGTCCATCATGGAGATGGCTGGAACCAGCTCCAACATCTTCCCTGAAAAAAACTAAGCAGCGGTGAAATTCTCCTTTCCAGATAACATAGGTCTTGAGACATGGTGGTTTTGTGCTCCTCTTTTAACCAGCTAAACAGACTTATGATGCCCTTGGTATGCTACTGTAATTAGTTCTTGAAGGGCTGTACTGTAAGGCACAGTCAGCAAAAGTATGTGTGTTGAAACAACTGCAAGAACAGATTTCAGTGAAAGTTAGCTTTGTACATGTCATTTTACACAGCTGGTCCACTTGTATTTGCCCGCTTGAGGAAGAAGGAGAATGTATTTTGGAGGTGGGGAAGGAAGTGAGTAGAAGCAGGGATACGTGAACTGGCAAAGGAAACCTTATACTCACCCTTCAAATTTCACCTGACTTTCTTGAATCTGTTTTAAGTAGTGCCGTGTATATAACATCTTTCCAACAGTTTACTAGGCATGGTTTTGGGCTCTTTAATTATTGTTCTGCTTGTAAGGTAATTCTCTCTCTGCTGTATTTTCTGTGTATTCTCTATGATGCTGTGCTGCTCTTCCAGTCTTTGATTCATCTCAATGGGTTTGTACTCTAAGAGTAATTAAAGTGTTTTTTTTTCATTCCTATTGCAGAGCTTGAAAATGGCATACTGTTCTTCCCTACCCTTCAGTCTTCTTCTTATTTTTTTATTTTATATATTCACAACTGTCTGCCCTTACATAGCAGGCAGAAAGCTTAGGCTAACACAAGAGAATTGCCTGATGTCATACTAGCATAGTCATGATAGCATGATCTAACTAGAAACCCACTGCCATTTGGGTTTATGTAGTGCTTTGGCTGGTACATATACAATATGGTGATCTGTTTATTCTTGTTCAGGTTTCTCTTCCATGCCAGTTCTATAGGCTTTCTATCTTCAATCCTTGCTCTCCTGTGAAAAGAGGCAGAGGTGCTACTTGTCTTTTGCAATCATTAATCACTGTTTCCAGCTTCTTCTAGCAGGGAGTAAACACTGCTTCTTCTTGTCAGTAATTGATGGAGACATGAGAGTTTGAGCGCTGTTGGGAAATGCTGCTGTGCAGCAATAGTGAAGTTTATTATGCCCAGTGTTTGATGATTACTTCTTTTTCTTATAGCTATAATATAAGTATAATTGCTATATATATACACTTATAACTATAATATAACTCTCTGCAAATTCTCATTGGTGTCTTAGTTGCAGAAACCTAGCTCACTTGCTTTATGTAACACTCATAGAGACAATGTAAATACCTAAATAGTAGTGTGTTGTTTCTTGAGGTCCCCTGATCTCCTTGATGGGATGTGACTGGTAAGAGTCCTAGTATGTAAGAGTTATTTTTATCACGGGCTTTGAGAGTGGCTTGGTTTGTTGGTTGGGGAGGTTTTTTGCTTTGGTGTTTTGTCAGTTTTTGAGGGGTTCTTTAATTTTGCTTGTAAGCTTCTTTGCTCAGGAAATCACAATTTTAGTTTAGGGGCTTGACAAAAATGACTGGCAGTGAAATGTTTGTGCTTTCAAGGTTATAATAAGTAAATGCCATTCAGTGGGGGTTTTTTGTCTTCTGATGATTGTCTGAGGGTTTGGTGCTCTGTGTGTTTGGCATTTTCTGTTGTTCTGGGCTTTTTTGCAGGGGAGGTTAAGGCGATTTTTTGCTCTCATTTTTAGCTATTTCTCAAAGGGTTAGAATGAATTTTGTTCTCCTTCAGCTAGAAGTTCATATGCATCATCAGTTGCATTTTCTTCTGGGCACGTTCAGGAATGCTGCTTGTTTCTGTGGTCTGTACTACATTTAAACATAATTTGCATGCAGTAGCAGGCTCTGAAGCAATCGTTATTTGAACAGTGTCACATTTTCAAGGGAGCTTGGAGCCAGAACTGAAAACTTGAGTCAGTGGTTGACTGGTAAGAAAATAACCTAACATCTTTGCATAGCTTGAGCAAGTTAGCTATCCTCATAGAAGTATAATGTGTTAAGGAATAACTTGCTTTTCTTTTAGTCTAAACACTGAATTTATTGTATATTGAAAGAAAGCAATATTTGCATAATTTCAAGAAACGCAACTGTCTCCAAAATATAATGAATCTGTTCATTAGGTCCCCTGGGAGGAGGGTGGAATTGGTACCAACATCATGGCTAGTTTGCAGAGAGTAGTGTGCCCTCTGCAGAGTGTCATCTCTGGATGGAGGCACGGAAACTGGAACTTAAAAAGTGTTACCATCTTTAATAGTGCTACCTTTAGCAGTGTTGCTGGGATGGACGGCATGGTTTTCAGTGCAGCTTTTGTAAGCCCAGCCATGGCCTTAAATACACATAGTTGGCTGAAGCTATTAGATATCATAGCAACTGTGATGTATAATATGCATCTCTTTTTAGTTGTGCTGACTTTAATGTGCCTACAAGAGTCATGATCCAAAGGATGTAGTCACATACCCCCTAATGACTAAGCTTAGAGGGTGCAGAGTCTGTACCATCCTCTTCCCGAGGGTCCTAATGAACGGATATATAAGAATATAGAATTTTGTTGCATTTTTGTGCTTAAAATTCTGCAAATGCTGTTTTCTTTCAGTACAGGTGGATGTGTTTGAGAAACTGACTAGAAGAAAGCAATTTAAAGAATTGAAGCATCATAGAAATGGTTTGGCTTGGAAGGGGCCTTAAAGGTCATCTAGTTCCAACCCTATTCCATGGGCAGGGATGCCTCACACTAGACCATGTCACCCAAGGCTCTGTCCAACCTGGCCTTGAACACTGCCAGGGACGGGGCATCCACAACTTCTCTGAACAACTTGTTCCAGTGCCTTACCACCCTCATAGTGAAGAATTTCTTCCTAATATCTAGTCTAAATCTACCCTCCTTCAGTTTAGAGCAATTCTCCCTTGTCCTCTCACTACATGCCCTTGTAAAAAGCCCCTCTCCGGATTTCTTGTAGGCCTCCTTTAGGTACTGGAAGGCTGCTGTAAGTTCTCCCCGGAGCCTTTTCTTTAGGCTGAACAGCCCCAACTCTCTCACCTGTTTCCGTAGGAGAGGTGCTCCAGCCCCCTGATCATTTTGGTTGCTTCCTCTGGACTTGATAGAGCAGGTCCACATCCTTCTTGTACTGGGGGCCCCAGAGCTGAATGCAGTACTCCAGGTAGAGCCTCACCAGAGCAGAGCAGAGGGGGGAAAAAGCACCTCCATCAACCTGCTGGTGACACTTTTGGTGCAGCCCAGGGTATGATTTGCTTTCTGGGCTGTGAGTGCACACTGCTGGCTCAGGCTGGGCTTCTCATCAGCCACCTCTGACAAGTCCTCCCCAGGGCTGCTTTTAATCCATTTGTGCTTGGGATTGCCCCAATACCAGGTGCACTTGGCCTCATTGAGCTTCATGAGGTTCTCAAGTGTGTCAGGATCCCACTGAATGGCATCCCTTCCCTCCACTGTGTCAGCTGCACCACGCAGCTTGGTGTCATCAGCAAACTTGCTGAGGGCACACTCAATCCCTCTTTCCATGTTGCTGAAAAAGATGTTGAACAAGACTGGTCCCAGCACTGACCCCTGAGGGGACACTAGTCATTACTGGTCTCCAGCTGGACATTGAGCACAACTCATTGGGTGAACCATCCAGTCAGTTTGTTATCCACAGAGTGGTCCATCCATCAAATCCATTTATCTCCAGTGTAGAGACAAGGATGTCTCATAGGACAGTGTCAAACGCCTTGCACAAGTCCAGATAGATGATGTCAGTTGCTCTTCCTTTATCCACCAACTCTGTCACCCTGTCATGGAAGGCCACCAAATTTTTCCCTTTCACTAAGATCATGATTTGCCCTTAGTGAAGCCGTGTTGGCTGTCACTGATCACCTCCTTATTTTCCATGTGCTTTAGCGTAGTTTTCAGGAGGACATGTTCCATGATCTTGCCAGGCACTGAGGGAAGACTGACCACCCTGTAGCTCCCTGCATCTTCCTTTTTCATTTTCTAAAATGGAAGTTTCCCTTCTTCCAGTCAGTGGGGACTCCACTGGACTGCCACAGCTTCTCAAATACAATGGATAGTGGCTTAGCCACTTCATCTGCCAGTTCCCTGCGCAGATGAAGTTCTCTGACAGCTGGTGGTTCTTTGTTCTCCCAGTCCCTGCCTTTGCCTTGTGGCTGGAGCAATGTGACTGGAGCACTTGCTGCTGAAGACCGAGTCAAAAAAGTTGAGTACCTCAGCAAGGATAGCTGGTAACAAGCAGCAAGAGTTGAGACTAGTTAGAAGCCCAAATGGCTTTAAGCATGTCTAGCCTGTAGTATGTCTGAAATGCTGGGAAACAGCTTTGCCAATGACTCTTAAAAAAGCAAAGCAAATTCTTGTTACTAAGCCATATGGCCAGCACATAAAGCCTTAGTTATAGGTTTGAAAAATGGGTTAATAACAGTTCAGGTTTAAAAGGACTGAGCAGAATATACTTAGCTACCATGTTCCAGGGAGTGCCTGGGAGAGGAAATGCTGATGTGTCAGAGCAGTTGTGGAGCAGAGTATCGCTAGCTACAAATGCTCCTTTAGAGTAACTTACTAGAAGCTAAAAAAACCTGGTGTCTGTGGCCATGAGATCATAGCAGCTCACTCTGAAAAAATATTTTATGTATTGCAGAGCACACGATCCTGTGTTTTCTTCAGAAAAAGAATCTAAACCTACCCTACCTATTAATTCCTGCTACTATCCCTGTTCAGTTTGGGAGACATTACAGTTAATTGGCTTTGACCTTTTTCTTGGCAGTAGTTTATTTTCCTTTTTTTTTTGCTATCATTTTGTCAACCTGCGGGCTATTTCATGTACCTCCTGGCATATTTGAGAGGTTGTTTCAACAAGCACAACTTCAGCTATTTCTGAAATCTGCTAATAGTTTGTAATACTGTGACCACAGCGCTTTAGTATGACTCGATAAATACAGCCACTCCACTTGGGTTCACGTAACGCACTATGCTTGGTTGCCACATACGCTTCTGTTTGGGGAAGATGTGCAGAGAAGCTCTCAAGCTTTGCTGTGTGTGCTTTGAGAGTGGTCGATAACATTCTTGCACTGTATCTGCACTAAAATGGGACATTTCTGGCTTGTATGTCTCCTTTTCATGCCCTTTGGCAAAAAGCTGTCAAACAACTCTGGAATAGTTAAAATCAACAATGATCAGCCTGTTTAGACAGAGCCAGTTGGTATAAGATGTCCCTGGCTAATGAGTTTGCCTTTTCCTTCGTGCCCACCAAAAGCATGTTAAAGCCTGTTGCCTATTCACATGTCAAGTCTGAAAGAGTTTCTAATTAGAGAAGTTAATCTTTGTTTTGTCAGGTTTTAGCTGACAGGAATTTCCACAGATTCCCTGAGGCTGGAAGCCTTTGACTGCTAAAAATTTAGCCCACTTGAAATGTGGGCCATGCAGCCGTCACTGTGACTCTATATGGTGCTTTATTTTATACCAGTGCTGATTTGGGTCCTTGTTGGAGGACACAGCAATAAGTTCTCCTTAAATGTAAGAATTTTCTTTGATGCTTTGATGATTCATGATCCCAAAGAAAATATGATGGGGAAAGGGTAGGGGGCAGGGGGTATTTAAGAAGGGTTTCCAGGTTACAGAGTGAAGGAAACTATCACAACTGTCAGGCAGGACAGGGCTGACTGACATGAAGCACCTTTTCCTAGATTACAGGTAAATTAAATACAAGAAGTTCTTTACAGTGAGGGTGGTGAGGCAGTGGAACAGGTTGCCCAGAGAAGCAGATGTATATTGTTTGTTGCCATCTACTCCCTTTTTTTAATATCTAAGTTACACTTGGCTTTTTCATCTGACAGTTCTGAACCATCTGTCTAGCAAGGTATGACTGTAAAATAGTTTAAAGTTGGGTATTTTCAGATGTCTCTTCAAAAAATGCACAATTTGAAGGTCTGCAGAGAAACTGTGATATGTTAAATTCTAACTTATTAGACCTACTCAGAAATTTTTTTGTATGAAATCAGTTTCACATTCTTTATATGGTGCCAGGTTTTGAAAAAGGAAGCATTTTTTATCTTCTTTGTTATCTAGGAGGGGAGGAGGAAAAGACTGTGAAGATCAAAAGTTTCTTATAATAAGGACATTTTTCCCATTAAGGATCACTTTTATTTATATATATGCAATTCCTGAGGAAAACCCCTTCTATTTTGCCTATGCCAGTTATATTAAATGCAGTTATATAGCATTTAATTCGATGCACAGGTACCAATTTATCATTTCGCCATGTGACTCCCTAGCTTGTCGCACAGTGGAGAGGCAGAATGAAGGAGAACAGGTCACCCCTTACTATTAGTAGAGGAAAGGCATTAGTCACTTTTATCTCCCCTTTTAGTGTAACATCTCAAAGAAAGTTTTTTGTCAGCAGTTTGTTGGCTGCAGCAACTTTATCATCTAAGCAGTATGAGCTGCTGTGAAAGCTCATTTAGCGACAAGTTAAATGTTATAATCTCCTGTAAACTATGTATGTAATACTGCATTTTATGGCCTAGCCGTGCCATACAGAGCTATTCTCTGTGTAACACACATGTTGAACATTAACTATTATTTGGGTACAGAAGGTGGAGTGTGCTCTCTCTGGTTTCTATTGGGTGTATGGCAGTCAAAGATAAACATACTGGTAGTTAATGCCATAAAGTAAGCAACGAGAAGTAGAGAGATCATAAGGCATCAAATCAGTTGTTCCTAGTTTTATGAATTTCTCATGTCTTGCCATTTCTTTTTTATTGCTTTGAAGGGTTTTCTCATTTGAGCAGAATGAGTTTAAATTCTGTTGTGTTTTGGTATGGCTTCTTTTAACAAGTGCTGAATTGACTGCATATCAGAAAATGTGTTCTGGATACTTCTTAGCAAACTTTTGGTTTATAGCAGTTACTGTACATCTAAAGGTGATGGTTTCTTAGGAACTGATTGCTATAAGGAGCTATTGTGTTCTCAGTTTCTTTAAGAATGTCTATTATTTGCCTCTTGCCCTTCCAGATCAATCAAGCAGTACCTTACAATGATAAATCAGTGATTGATTTTAGGGTTTTTGTAGCTTGTTTTAATGGAGCTCCTAATACTGTTTCTGAAATTTGATAAGATTTGACTTCTGTGCTTCTGCTTTGTTAGTTTAAAACAAACAAAAAGCCCAAACAAAAACCCACCAAAACACCAAAGCCCCCTCTCAGAATTTGATATGTACACCTAAGCTTGCTTGGTCTTTTTTGAAAAATAGAGTAAGATTAGACTCTTCATCTTGCCTTTGCTGAAGAAGACAGATTTTAGACAGCTTGGAGTCCTGGGCAGCAGTTCTGCATCTTATGATTGATACTGCTTTTGTGCAGAAGACCAAACTAATGGAACTGAATGCTGTTCAGTTCTTCAGCTGAAATTAATGAATTTTGCTACATTTTGGGATGAAATGTGAATGCCTAATATGTTGGAGCTTTAAAAAGAAACCTCAAAGGTGTATGAGGGACAGCAGGCACAAAAGTGTTTCCAGATGTGTACTTTCCTGTATAAAATATGCCTGTAGTTTTGGTCTCTTACTGAGGTTTATGATCATCTCATGTATTTTTAGGGGGCTTTGTGCTCAGGAACTTGAAAACTTCCTTCCCTAAGTAACTCAACAGGGTTTGCATGAAAACTTGTTTTGTTATTCCCTCTTAATCCTACCCACCTGTAACCTCCAAGCTTTGCCTCTTCTAGTGGTTGAAGGTGAAGCACTGGGTATTTAAATTCTTGACTTAACCTGAGAACAAGTATACAGGCCAATGCAGACTAGTTTTAGGATCAGCTAACTTTTCTACTAGTACTGTAGCCCATGATTGGGATTAGTTTTGTTTCCATGCCTATGTGTTTCAGATGGCATGCCAAGTAAGAATTGTAGACTTCTTTTTTTTTCCTTTTTTGTTTCTCCATTTGAAGGATATAAAAGTTGTTGCAGTTAGCAACATTACTGAAAGATTCTTATCAAATTCCATTAATTTTCCTCAAAGTGCTGCTCAAGTATTCAAGCTGTCCAGAATTTATGTTGCAGCTGGAATGGTGGTGTGGCACTGCATGGCTGCAGATTTCTGGCAGATGTCAAGCAAGCTTTTCCTGGAGAATTTGGCTTTCTGAGGTTTAAAACGGGAGCTCTGTGACTTACAGGATATAAGCCTTTCTTTTCTCTCCAGTATTTCTAGTTACAGTGAACTTTGACAGTTTTCTTTGAGAGTGAAGTCTAATGCTATTGGAATAGCTGCAAATAGGAAGTGTGTCACTGTGACTTTCTTGAAGAAAATAAACTTCAACAGAATTCTTTAGAATAATTAGTAATTCTGTTTAGATATTGTTTTCTATTGTGCATCTCCTCTTCCCCATTTAAACTTAAAAAGTAACCCAACCAACCACACCCACACCCACCCACAAAAAAAAACCAAACAAAACCTTTGCTTTCTGTTACAGAAAAATGCAAAAGGACAGGAGTTGTTTGACCAGATTGTATATCATTTGGACCTTGTGGAAACTGATTACTTTGGCTTACAATTCATGGATGCTTCCCAGGTTACAGTGAGTATAACTTCAGGTTATTTTTGTGTTCTGTGGTAGGTTATGTTGCCTATTATAAATGTTTTACTGGTGTTGCTGCATGGAGAGATGTAGGCATTAGGAGACATACTGCTGAAACAGCTGATACCATGTTTGGTTCTTGCACATAAAGCCAATTCCTCTAAATGAGTCGTGTGGCACTTTATATGATATGCGCATGACATGATGGCACATGGCACGATTGCACATAAGTGAAAAAACAATAATTGTGGGTAAAGAAAAATGTTTTATGTTTAGTAGGCTCATGATATAAAAACCAATTTACATCTCTCTTGCAAGCAAGGGTTTCTTGTAACTCTTATCTTTGCTGTTCCATATAGAGATTATTTTACTTTGTAGAGTTTAATTTAGTTGTATTTGAAATAGAGAAAATTTTTCCTTCTTTTCCTCTATCCAGTGACCTCCATTATCTGCAGGTAAAATGAGGAAAAGAAAGGACTGTATTTACAGATGCAGGTAGATAGATGTATTAAGAAGATAAGGTTGAAAGACTGCAGCCTTGTGGTTAAACTTTATTGCTGTATATTTAATCTTCTCCTTTCTTCTCCTTATGTGCTGAGGTATTGCTATGACAGCAACCTGGACTGTGAACAAAAAATATGCAGACTTGAAAAATAAGCATTTGCTTTTAGGTTATCTGGTCAGTAAATAATTTATTCCATAAATCAGCAGGTGAATGATGTATTTAGTGCTATTAGAATAAGATAGTCAGAAAATATAGCCACTATATTGACATCTTGTTGAATGTAGGTAGGTTCTACCTTTATACTCTCAGAATTCTCAGCTTTATTCTCTAGATAGCTTGGGGCAATGTGACCAGGTCTGATCAGTGTTTTATCAGCTTGCGTGATCATCTGGTTTACTGATGACTTTGGGCAAGTCTTCTTTTATTTAAATATTATAACAATTTGCTGATTGAGAAAGGGGATCTATGCTTTTGGGGAAAACCGCTATTACCTATTTAAACATTATCCTGATATCCCAGTTGATTTAAGGGTATGTACTTATCACTGGAAACTGATGTTTGTAGTATGTCCATAATGGGATTAGGGTTTTTATGTAGATAGTCTGTATATTGCTGATAAAATTTATTACATAAATTGTGTCTTTTTATGATGGACCTGGTAATAAAAGACATAGCTAATAGAGCAGAGCTTCCTCAGAATAGCAAAAAGGATTAGGTTATTACCGATTGTCAAATCACCTGAAACTTGATAGCTAGGAGAAGTTACCTAGCAAGGAGTTCTGTAATGTTTTGAAAGAAAGGAAGCAGAAAGGGAGAGTGAAGCATTCTTTCCTTGCAAAAAAGAGGGCAGATAAGAAGAAGACCTGGTTGAGGTAGCAGAGAATGCTCTTTTTCTTGTATGTTTGCTAAACTGAAGGGCTCTTTTGAACAGTAAAAGATGAAGCAGAGATGTGAGCAAGTATATTTTCTGTAGGTAGTTGTATTCCTGGTGTTCAGGGCAAAATGTGCCTTTATGTGGAAGTATTTTAGCTTTGTATGCTATTTCTTTCCTCTGTATTGGGTGGGGAGTAAAACATTGTGTCTACAGTTACAAGAGGGATAAGTGCTATATGAACAGCATCTGGCGGGGCTAAAAAAGCCACTGATGGTTGGAGAGCTTTAATAGTAGGGTTATGGCTACCTGGATTAAGAGGAGTGTTTAGGGTAGAGTTCTTCACCTCCGCTGGAGTGTGAGGCTGAAAGCTCTCATTTAGGTTGTGGGTTTGTGGTTTTTTGTCTGATTCAAGGTGGTCAGAGAGTAGAGCTTCAAGAGCTTTAAGGCACAGGCTTTTATGTTCCCCAGTACCCTGTGCAAAAAGGTTCCACGATTTAACATCCTTCCTTAGTCTGTTTTGAACTTGTTATCTACTTATTTCATTTGCATAGCTATTAATGTGTAGCTTCTGTGTGCTTCTGCTTAGTGCCAGCCCAGCCATGAAGTGGACTGGGAGATTAAAGTTCTGTAAACAACTTGAGGACTCTGAGCCTTTCTCTTTGTTATATTTTATTAAGTGCTGAACATATTTAAGCCCCCATTATAAATAAAAGAGCAGAAAATAGTCTTTGAATAGTGGAAATTACTTCTGTGTGCTTCCAGACCAGCAGCTTTTGAGTGCAGTTTCCTGCAGTCCTGTTAACTTTGTTAGAGATGGACAAGCAGTGTTGATACCTGTGATTTAGAACAACAAAAACAAATCAATATTAGAGCTGGTCTGTTTTGAAAAAGAAAAAAACTTTGAACAACTTCTTTTTAATACCCCAAAAGAAGTTTTTCAGTGCAACCAAAAACCATAAAATTGTGAAAAGCAGGATTTCAGCAGCAAGGCAGAAAATGCTGTAAAGCCTAATTCAGTGAACTCTGCAGCAGTTTGTATCATGTGCTCTTTGAAGATATCCATGAATAGAAGAATGTAGACAGTTATCTAGTAGTTTATTCTAAAGCAAAGCTTTGTGCACTGTTGTATTTTAAGTTATCTGATATTAACTCCAGAAGTAGAAATATTCCGGGTGACATGGATTGTTAAGTATTATTAGTGTGAGGAAGAATTGATCTAGTAGAAAACCTTTATTCATAAGTGAGGTTTAAAAAGCAACACAGATATATTGCCTGCTGATGTTCAGCTCCTTGACTGATCACAATTTATAGGTTATAGTGAGGGATAAAACTGTACTGTTCTTTTTCTAACAGACTCAAACAAAACTGAGACTTGGTGCTCTGCAGCTGTTCTGGTGGTGGTACTTTCATTGTTCACATCCTTTTTTAAAATTTCTATTTTTGTGTATGTTTTATAATATGCATAATATTGCAGTGAGAACTAGAGTCCTGGATGCTTCAGCAGGTATTGATTGGGTCAGGGCCTTGTAGGGACTTGGTGCTTCATGACTGCACCTGCTGCATCTAAATTTTCTTTTAAGGCTCATTGTCATTCAGATCAAGAGTTTTTCATGTGGTTGCTTTTGATACTGCTTCTGTGAGTTCTTAAAGGTGTGAGGGATATGGAAAAATGTGCAACTCAAACCAGTCAGCCTTAGTGTGATATCTGGGAGTCTTTTTGCTTATGTACTGCTTAATACTGTAACAACAAGGGCTCATTAGGCAGAACAAAATAGGGACAAGCCTCGCTGTTTAATACATTGAATGTTGGGAGAAAGCTATACTGGTTCATATTTTGATAATGCAAACTGTTTACTTTTCTGCTTCTAGTAGAAATATCAAATTTCCCCATGAAAAAGATACGAAATTCATCTGTGATTGTTTCACCTCCCTAAATCTCTCTTGTTCTTCTGGATGATGAGCTTTTTGGGACTGTGGTTGTGGCAGGACGTGTGTCTGTGGGTTGTAGCCCAGAACAATAAATACCAGTCACAGCTGGAGGGTCCCAAGAGCTGTGCAGGTAACAATATCCTTTAGTACTCGGTGCTTCAGTTACTAATAGTGGTAGTGATATGGATGCCAGTTCAGTAGCTGGACATAGGAAATGTGCCTGCCTCCACACCAATGCAGAACACGTGATCAATGACTGCTTCCAGCTGTGGCTGTCCAAAGATGTATTGCAGTCTAGGAACATGTGGTGAGAGACTGTAATACACTAAGAATTCACAGAGCATCTCCAGGTTTTCATCTTCCGGTAGCACTTGCTATTTCTGGGAGGATTGGAGGCACAGACTTGAGAAGCAGCTGTACAAGGCATGTATTTGCAATACCGTCTCAATGATGCTTCTCCACCTCTCTTGTAAGTGTAGAGAAGTCAAGTCGTCAGTTTATCCAGGACAACAAAGAGCTTTTGCCATTTTCTTTTGTCTTTGGTCATGGCCAGAGCGTAAGCTGAAGAGAGGGCTGTGGAGGTTGCTTTTTGGTGGATGCTGGAATGTGCCCATGGTGGACAGAGCCAGTTGAAAAAGCTCCAAAAGAGACCCACTGCTGACTAAAGCTGAGCCCATCAGCAGTGTTGGCAATGCCTCCAGTGACAGCAGATTTAAGAAAAGGTTAAAAACTGCTGTGTAACAGCAGCTGAGAGAAAGCAGTGAGAATATGTGAGAGAAGCAGTTCTGCAAACACCAAGCTCAGTGGAGAAGGAGGGGAGGAGGAGCTCCAGGCACCAAAGCAGAGATTCCCCCTGCGGTGCAGACCATGGTGAGGCAGGCTGTGCCCCTGCAGCCCATGGAGGTCCATGGCGGAGCAGATAGCTGCCCTGCAGCCATGGAGATGCATGGTGGAGCAGATATCCCCCTGCAGTCTATGGAGGACCTCACACTGGAACAGGGGGATGCCCAAAGGAGTCTGTGACCCCATGGGAAGCCTGTGCTGAAGCAGGACCTGTGGCCCCATGGAGATTGGAGCTCACGCTGGAGCAGGTTTGCTGCAGGACTTGTGACCCCATGGGAGACCCACACTGGAGCAGCCTGTTCCTGAAGTACTGCATCTGTGGAAGGGACCCACCCTGGAGCAGTCTCTTCCTGAAGGACTGCACCCATGGAAGGGACCCACACTGGAGCAGTTTGTGAACTGAAGCCTGTGGGAAGGATTCACGTTGGAGAAGTTGGTGGATAACTGTCTCCTGTGAGAGACACATGCTGGGGCAGGGGAAGAGTGTAAGGAGTCCTCCCTTGAGGAGGAGGGAGTGGTAGAAACAACATGTGATGACCTGATCACAGTCCCCGTTACTCGGGGGAAGGAGGTAGAACAATTTGGAATGAAGTTGAGCCTGAGAAAAAGGGAGGGGTGGAAGGAAAATTAAGATTTGTACTGTGTTCTTGTTATCCTACTCCAATTTGATTGGTAATGTTAAATTAATTTCCCTGAGTTTAGTGTGTTCTGCCTGTGATGGTAATTGGTCAGAGTGATATGTCTGTCATCATGTTTACTCCCCCTGTCCAGATGAGGAGAGGAATCATAGAGTAGCTTTGGTGGGCACCTGGTGGCCAGCCAAAGTCAAACCATCACACCAAAGCAAAAGCTGTTTCTCAGCTTCTTTGCTTGATCTGTTGGTATTCATTGTGTACTACCATGGAGAGTCTGGCTTCATCTTCAGTACACCCCTTGGTCAGACTTCTTGTCCTCAGGCTGAACACCCCCACCTCCAGGTCCCAAGGACCTAGGTGGCACTATGAGAGTCTTCTCCTATCACCCTGGTGCAGCAGCCCAATGAAACCCAGGTGGTGCTCTTCTCCCCTCTCCCTTGGGGCTCAGCCTGTAATTTGGGAATGCTGTAGTTGTCCATGCTAATATCACAGAATCTGTTTTTAAATAGCTCCTCCAGCCAGTTTAAAAATGCCTCCCTTTGCCCCAGCACTCTCTTGCTCTCTCTTTGCAGTTGTATTATGTATGTAGTAACCCCATGCAGTTGTATCGTGCCCCATCATCCTGCTTCCTATTGAAAATACTAGCTAGTATCACCCCTGGTGTTCATTGCGTCTTCAGCTGTATCTGAACAATTTATCTAAAAGCAGTTCTTCTCTGCATCTACATTTTCAAGAGGAGCATAACTTTCCAGGAGGGATCAAAGATACTTAGATGAGTGTGATGAACAACCTCCTCATCGTTTTAAGCCAGTGAACTCCTGTGAGCTTATACCATTTCTAAGTATGTGCTTGTGTAGTCTCTGAGTTTCTACATGACCCCAGTTCTCATTTGGTTTTCTCCTTCTACCATAATATTATTTAAAAGGTGACCCTCAGAAAGAAAGAGGAAAGGGATTTTTCTCCTTTGTAACTTTATTACTTTTTAGCTTTATATGGTTAGAATTGTCCCAGTCTGTGGTTGGTGGGTAGGGGTTTTATTGGCTTTGTTTTGGCGATTCCTTCCTCCCATGTGTTACATACATTTTCATCCACTCTGCTTTAGAAAGCCATGTGCCTAGTGGCAGACAGCTTGGGAGGGCTCAGGTGCCTAGGAAATCAGACAGCAAGAAGACAGTTGAAGGGATAATTGACTTTTGGTTTTAAAGGTGCCAGCTTTTGTTTAGCACACCTTCTTTTCCAAACCTGAGCACCTAGCACGGTTCTCCCTCCTGTACCTCCAGGTAAGGTTTGAATTAAGCAATGTTTTTCAGAAAGCAAATAAAACTTTCAGTAAGAATGGGCATTCTCTTACTGAATGAGCATAAGGAGAATAGTCTATTCAAGACATTCTTTGTGCAGTTTAAGCTAGGAAACCAAACCAACCAAAAAGGGTCAAACACAATTTTTTTCCTTTTCAGGTCGCCTTTGAGGGCAGTATAGAACAAGACAAGGATTTTTCCTTCTTTTAGGAAGCAAGTAGAGAGACGATGGAATTTGCAAAGTTCAGGTGTGTGTAAAGGGTTTGCGTCAACCTGTGGTACTCCCCTTTTCAGTCTTCGTTTGGCAGTCACTCTGGTCCTTACGTAGACCAGAAACTATAGTTTATCTGCTGTATCTTGACACAAATACATCTTTCCCTTGCTGTGTGACTATTTTGAGAAAATACTGGTTGCTATCACTTATGAAATGTTGAGGTACTTAGTTTTTCCCCTTCCATTAGATAAAGTGAGTGGTCAACAGGAGAACATGCTGAGATGCATACATCCCTCCACTATTTTAAGAAATCTTTTTTTCAAATGGCGTTTCTCTCATGTGGAATTGTTTGAGGTGTGTTTTCAACACATGAATCCCAGCAAGTAACTACTGGTTTATGTCAGTTAATACCATAGGAACCTATTCATTTGGCAAAGGAAAGAAATTACACTGGCATTAAACAGGAATAAATGGAATTTAATCCAGCATTTGAATTTCCTGTTTACCTGACAGAATTAAAGGAGTAACCTCATTGCTTTCTGCAGCTTTCTGAGGAGGGAAAGTGGAAAGGGAGGTGCTGAGTTCTTCTCACTGGTATCCAGTGATAGGACACATGGGAGTGGTTCAGAGCTGCATGGACGTTAGGAAGCATTTCTTTACTGAGAGGGCGGTCAAACACTGGAACGGGCTTCCTAGAGAGATCGATGCCCCAGGCCTGTCTGTGTTTAAGAGGCATTTGGACGCTGCCCTTGATAACATAGTCAGGCACTTGGACCAGATGATTGTTGTAGATCCCTTCCAACTGTTCTGTTCTGTTTTGTTCTATTCTGTTCTAAAGTAATCACAGAATCTTGATTACCTGCAGTTTGACTGGGTTTGTTTTGGTTTGCTTTGTTTCCCCTTGATGTGGTCCAAGTAGCTTAGATACGCTTTCTGTAGTCCTAAACCAATTAATCATTTTCCTCCTCCTTGGATACTTCTGAGTCCAGACTGGATACGGGGAATGTGGCATTGTATAGTTGAAATTACTGTATCAGCCTCTGTCCTACTCTTTGAGATCCATCATTAAGTTTCTTTGATGAGTTTGGATCTTGAAATGGTGCACAGTTGCTTAGAGCTACAGTGACAGATGCTGGGAGAGAAAAAGTCCCCTCTTTTCAACTTCCTAGTGAGACTTCAGAATTCGTTGCTTTCACTTTCCTGTTCCTGAGTCAGCAAGCAGTGTGTAGCCAAGCCCAAACCTTTTTTTGGCTTTAGCTAGAATGCTGTTGGACACAATATCTGACTTTTTAAATTGGCAAATCTGCATGAAAACTCCCAGGACTGGTAGCTCTGGGCCAATAATACTGCTGGTCCATGTCCTACCTCTATTTTTATTTTGTCATCTGTGTGGTGGCAGTATCACACGCAGCTGTGATGTGCAATGTGGGATGAGGGCAAAATGGCAGCTCATTCTTGCTTCTGAAGAGGGGTGAGTTTAATGATTGCTGTGCTTTTATCTCCTGAAGCAGTCTGCCTCTGGCTGCTTGGCTATGGAGAGTGAATGATAGTTCCCTGTCTTGGTTATAGACTCATTTAATGGTCTGCACAAGTAGTTCCTAGAGTCTTGTGAGCTATTTTTAAGCCGCCTTTGAAGTATTTACACTTACAAATAACCGTTTTGACACTTGCTGTGTTTGAGTTTTAGTACACCTAGAATACCACATACCAAGATTGGGACTGTCAGCTGTTATTTCATTGGTAATTATTTTAGTTCAGGCTGTGCGGTGCTTATTTCTGAACATGGTAGTAGTGAGCCACAGATGGAAAAGTAACTGGAGGATTTTTGCCTGTAGTATAGATATTATTTATGTTTGACTTGATTTAATATGAAGCCAAACTTTTAATGGAATCAGTACATTTGTCTTCGCACGTGTTTTATCTTTAGCCAAAATAAATATTGAGGTGAAAGACATTTTTATAGCTAGGTGTTGGAAGCATAAAAGAGTAATCTGCCCTGGAGGTATGAAAGTAACAGAAAGTATAATTTCAGTTTAAAAAAAAGCTAAGCAAACAAAGCAAAAAACTCACAAAGAAAATTCACTGAAGTTTCAATGTTAATATCAAAAATCTGAAATTTCACAAAGCTTCTGCGAACTGCTGTGTTTTCTGGTGTAATTCTTCGTAAAAGAGCAAAGTAGAGTCTAAATAAATTACTTGTAACTCCAAGGAATGTTTTTGTATGAGCTGCTGTAATATTTTATTTCCATTCTGGTAGAGATTTCGCCGATTGTAAGGATGGATTCCCTGGCAGCCTCACCGAAGGGAGTCTAGCAAGTCTCATGCAAATAAAAGCACCTTCAGAAGAAGTGTTATTTCTTTTTCTCTTTCTCCTTTTTGTGAGATTTATTTACCTCAGGGGTCATAAGTTATCAGACTTTAGATCTATACCCTTGTCTATACCTGTGATGAATAACTTTTTGCTTTGGCTTAGGGCAGACTTAGTAAATAAATACCAGCATTACTACCCAGCAAATATTTTTTCACATTTATTAGTTGTAGCTTGGTGTTAGTGGAATGTTAGTCATTTACAAATTCTCCTTTTTCTGAAAGCATGAATGCTTTAATAGGGAGGCAGAGGTTTTTTTCTCTTAAGTTTTTGTGCCATAGCACCTAGTTTATTATTCTAAAATTAATATAGCAAAATATTTATTTCAAGGAATTCCAAATACTGGTTTATTATCTTATGTGACTGCTTTAAATCAGATTGGAGCCTTGTGTAGGGCATTCTGCAGAGACAGTCAAAAGTTTAAGCTAAGTTTAAACCAGAGATTGTTCGTTGTTACTCTTCTGTAGATACAACCTGCGCTGACAAGAGAGTGCATAAACTTTGCTGGGAAGCATACATTTTTGTCAGCATAGATGCATCTATTAAAGATCTTTTGATTAGTTCAAAAAGAGGAGGTGGGTATGCATCAGTGTTTCCCAGATGCTTTTAGTGAGGGTTAATTATTCTACTTACCTTGAAAAAACTTGGCCATGGAGCAATGGAAGGCAGGGCAGTGTAGGATCTGGAGGGTCTTCATCAAACAGGAGAGATGAAAAGAAAATGAAGCCCAGGGGTTTGGCCTGGTGTCCACAAGGGCCTTTCCATAACAGATGTTAAACCTGGTATGGAAGGGTATTTTCCATACACCACTGCTTTGTTGTTTTGGTTTTTGAGGTTTCTTCTCTGGAAGAGTGAAACTTCTCTGGCAATACTGATGCATTTGTAAATCAAGCTTTTCCCTATCAAAGAAAGTAAGTTGGTAAATGTGAAAATGAACACTTGTGCAAATGTATAGAAGTTTAAGAAATAAATATAGCAATATTTCCTCCTAAGAGATATTTTTTTCTGTTAAATTTTACTCTAATTAGTTTATCATGTCAACAAAATCTTTCAATGGAACTGCTTTTAAATGTGGTTTTTCTTTTTTTAGCACTGGCTGGACCATTCAAAATTCATTAAGAAGCAAATAAAAAGTAAGTACCATGTCTCTGCCTGTTTATTTTGTTACTTCCTTAAAAATATAAGCTTAGAGTATTTGAACATGATTGTGAATGTTTAAACATGGCCTTTAATGGAATAGGTATTTCTTAGGAAATAGATTTAATGGCTAATTGGCTGACTATATCATGCTAAATGCAAGAGCATGTATAAGCGATAGACCAGCCTTCAGCAGCCCTTGTAAAACACATGCTGTTCATCTGACACAGGGTAAGTTGTCAGGTAATTTCAGCCTGATCTGTGAAATCAGATAGCGTGGACACAGATCGTGGTTTCTGTCACTGCTACTGATCCACAGCAAATTTTCTGATTTTTATTTTATTACTTTTTTCAAAGACTGAGTAATGGAAAATATTTCATTGTGTAATGGTTAACCTCTCTTTTTATATCATGAATAAAACCAGCAGATATACCTGCTGTTTCATCAAAGGGAGTTCTGGTGGTGGGGTTGGTTTTGGTCACTGAGTTCTTTGGCTAAGTCAGGCAAGTCACTTTTGGATCTCTAATAAGCTGGTTACAGGCTTGGATACAGTACAGCATCAGCACTGGCATGTTTTGTTAGTATACTGCAGTTAGCAACAGCCATAGACAGGCATAGATAAACTTATGTGAGATTAAAATACCATTTTTGTGAGATAAAAATACAGTGTTTTGGAAGGAAATTGTTGACCCTCTTGCAGGATCTCACAGAAATGGGTCTTGATTGCTTCAGTGGTGCTTTGCCTTTCTTTCTGATAAGTATCCAAATATCTAGATGATTTTTGTAAATGGCAGAGTTCTTCAAAGGCCTTTAGAACAGTTTGCTTTCAACCCACAGTGTGTGGGTATCATTCTGCTAGAATAGACAGTAAAGGTAGATGCTGTAGGCAAGGTTTTGGTGGTTGGCTTTCTCTCATCTTTTCATCACATCACAGGCTGCTTTACCTGAAGTGACTAAGGGATTTGCAGGTGCACTTTCTATTACAGCTGTGTCCTTTTCTTGATCTGCCTTAAAATGTGGAAAATCAATGATTCTGTAACACCTTCAACCAGTTTAGTTGCACGGTTTTGTCTGTTCAATCTGTGAAGGGCCTGTTTTAAAAAGAAATTGGCCAAGCCATGCCCTGAGGAATGCTGAAGAGGGAAGCAATTTGATGGGTGTTGTAAAGGTCTGCCTCACAACAGGATACTTTTCTTTACCTTGCATTCAGCAGGTGCTTTGAGAAGAGTTCCTCTTTCATGATAGATGTGCTCACTGCTCTTTTTTTCCCAGCAGTGGGCAGGTAAGAGTCATTATCTCACTGATGCAGACCTTACCAGTAATGCCTAACTGTTAGCTGAGGGTACTATAACCTGTCTTCTAGGAGCTATCACTGGAGACAGTGTCAAAGCTCTAATAATTACAGGTTTAGCTGCGCATGTTTTAGTAGAGTGGATCATTAATATGCACATACATACTGTGTTGATGTGGTGTTACAGAAGACCTTAGGTGTGAAAGAGAGTTACTTTTCTAGCACTTAATATACCAGCAGGCTGTTGTTCTGGAAGATGACACACAGATAAGGAAATGTTGGTCACAGTCTCATGGTATTTGGTTTTATTATCTGTGTTACATAGAAAGTCAGACCTAGCATTCATCTTCTGGTATTATAAAACAATTCTCACAACACCACTTTGTGGAATCTGTTAGCTTTCTGTATTCATGGGTGCCTTCCAGAGCCCTCTCTTACATTTTCCACAGTATTTATCTTACCCTTTCTCATTCATGTTTATCAATCAAAATCTGATCTTTTAGGTCAGGTGTTTTTTGGAGTTGTGTTTGTGCCTGGTAAGAAGAAGCATCACCCTCTCCCTCCCTCTCCCTTCCATCTCCCTCTGCCTCCAGTAGCAGGCAGTGTACCTGGAACTTCCTGCAGGCACACCTCTGTGAGCAAAAATGTGTTTGTCAAATGGATTATTGCTGGATTAATCTAATTATTAGAGTATCAGAAAGTATGGTGGTAATCTAATTATTTTTTTATTCGCATGCATTTTGCTATTTAAAACCATGAAATATTGACTTCTTTGAAGAATGTGAAAAACATACCTCGCTTTGGGTTTCTTGGGTTGTGGGGTGGTGGCTGTTGTCCTGTGTTAGGAGACACGCAACTAGTGTAAACTTTTTGTTTTCCTCTGTTTAAAATCTCTGCATACACAGTTGGACCTCCATACACGTTGCATTTTCGAATAAAGTACTATTCATCAGAACCAAACAACCTTCATGAGGAGTTTACAAGGTAGGAACTTTGTTCCCTTTGCTCTGAGAATTGGAGATGATTTAATAATGGTACAAAGGCCACAGAATTATGGGAATAGGCAGCTTGAGTTCTTGGTTAACAGTTGATTTGACTGAATCTCTTCCACTTCCCTATGTGTTCTCTGTAGTACAAAAGACTGGCAATTGTATAAACTCACCTTAGACTACCTGGAGGTCTTTTGTTTCAGTCTGGTGGGCTATTTTCAGGGCTATAAGAACTACATCTTGCTGGGTTCATAGCACCCTGATGTGATCTAGAGGATATTCTGAAAACTGGGAAAGGAGCAGCTGGAGGAAAAGGATTTACTTACCTTTTGTATCTGCCAACTTTGTGTCTTCTTCATATAGTAATTATCTATCGTAATGTTATTCTATCTTTTTTTTTTTTCTGTTTCTCACCATAGGGCATTTCCTATGTCTTCTAATTTACTTGGCAATAGTCAGTGTACTACCAATCAGCCTAAGGTGCTTCAAGACTTTTGGTTGCTGTAGTTCATGTGCATGTGATGTTTACATTAAGCTTACACTTGCAGACAAAAGTTTACTGTCTCCTATCTGCTGTGTTGACCGTAGTGGGTTTTTTTCACTGCCTGAGACAAGATAAAAGAGCTAATTGTCACTACCTTATGATACTGACATGGAGGATTTAATATCCGCTGTCAAGTTAGTGCAGCAGTGTTAATTGGATAAAAGGACATATTCCTAAACAATGTATAATTAACCTATAGAACTCCCTACCACTTATGTGATTGAATACAAGATCTTAAGGGAATCAAAAAGTCTGCATGATTTGAGGGCATCTGTAATGAGTAAATGTGGTTAAATTAGTAGGAATAATATATATTTTCTGAAAATTGATGTAAGTCTTCATATATCAGAGTGCATGTCTGACAAGTATTGCGTTTCCCCTGTGGTCAAATTATTCCATTACTGTCTACTGCAAGATTTCTTGCTTAATCCTCTGAAGCATATGATCCTAGTCACTGCAAGATGTGGGTTTCTGAGCTATGTGATCATTGCTGTGATCGAGTAAGACATTTCCTCTGAAAGTATTAACCTCTGATGCTTTGTGATCTAACTGTTGCTGAAAGATGACATTTCAGAAGACTATTTTAATTAGAAAAACACTTTAGTCAGCTAAATTTTCAGTGTTACGAACAATTTTATTTAATTACAAGCTTGACAGAAGGTGACTGCTAAACTAGGGAAGGAAAATGAAAATGAGCTAGAAATTGATTTTTACGGTGAACAAATAGTTGTACTTTCCTTCTTTGTAGGGGAGAGTAATTTGAATGTTGCTGGTTTTTTTAAGAATCTTTATGCTGGCTGGATCATATTTTCCATGTAGCATGTTGAGTACAAAGTGAGGATTAACAACTATATACTCAGAATTCAAATTGGGAGTAAGAGGAGGAGGAAATATTACCATTAACAGCAACCATGAACTGACCTGGTTGGGGGCGGATGTTCAAAATTCCTTGTGGAGACCTGTTTTCTAGTAGACTCCAGTTTGTAGTGAAGATATAAATGTCACATTCTCATAATAAGCACAGAGTTGAAACCCTTCACTCTGTCTTTTAACAGTTTAGCAACACAGTTTAAATCCAGTGCATTTTGGAAGACATCTTCTGTCACCTTTATGGGACTTGTTTAGGTACATTAGTTAGAAAAACGACAGAGGAATGTATCTGTACATGTGTGTCATGGAGAATTTGCTGATTTGGAATATCAGCAATTGAGATGCTGATGCTTGTCAGTCTGTGTGCAGAAAAGGAGCAAGAATAAGCCATACCTGCCAGAGCAGAGCCGTGGTGCTGTACAGGCCAGCTGACACAGGCAGAACTGCCCAGATTTTTCTTTCGAATTTAGAAGAGTTCATGAGATTGTGAATCATCAGGAGGAAACAATAGGAACAGGAAATACACTTGTCTACATTTAATCTATGCATGCAAATACCTAGGTTTGATTGGCATGTCAGGTATTAGCCAAGTATGTGAATCAGAGCTGTGACACAGAGCTAACGTGGATAAATCTGATTCTGCTTTAGTGTGTCATGAGAAGTCTTTTTAATCTTCCTTTTTATTTCTGTTTCCCTGTCTGACCCAACTATTCATGCTTCCTCACATTCACAGCACATCCTCTATGATGAAAAACACTTTTGTCTTTCTGACTCCTTTGTAAAGATAGCAGAGGTTTACTTACATTCACATTTACTGGGTTGACACTCAGTAGTGCTTCATGCTTGCTTCTCTTGCATAAAGCATCATTGCAAGCCTCACCCCGCAGTGTCCAGAGCAGTGCAGAGCCTGCCTGTGCCACCTTGTCCTGAACAGAGCTCTTGCGTGACCTGGGGTGTTTCTGCATGCCTCAAACCCCAACTCTGAGTGGCTATGAAACGTGGAATGTGCCTATAACTGAAAATCAGCAACAGCTTAAACTACTACTACAGTTTGAAGGCTATAAATTCCTACTTGGCCTCCTAAATAAATGCGTGGACTCTATGGAGTTCGTGTTTCTTTTATTCATAAGTTTTCTGCTATTTTAAATGATAATTCAACCTGGGCTTTTTCTTTTGCCAGTGTGGACTTTTTTTTCCCATGTTCTGTAATTGTGTTTGAGAAGGTAGACCTGAAGTCTTCATGCCTGTGACTCTAGCTCCTGTAGTTCAATTCTTCTTGAATTGGGAAGGACTCAGATCAGGTGGACGTCAGAATGTCAGTTACATTTAGGTTGCTGTGGTGTATACTCAGATAGAGCACATCTCCAAACAACAAGGCTTTGGACAATGTCCTGAACGCAGCCAGCAGATGAAAAATGTTTTCTTCTTTTTGATTTTAATGAAAGCTATGGGAAGTTTGAAGGTTGCAAGGCGTATCTGGTGATCCCAAGGGCCCTTTTTCTTAAGAACTATCAGGGCTAGAAAGATGAGATTATATATACTTCTGACCTTCTGAATTTTTATTTGTCAGGTACCTGTTTGTATTACAGCTCCGGCAAGACATTCTTTCAGGGAAGTAAGTACCTCTTTGCTCTTGCAACTGTAATTGAATGTATTTATAGTAGCTCATCGCTCAGTGATTTGAAATTTTACTTTAACTATGTGATCTTTTTAATCCTCTGTGGTATTCATGCACAGATTATAAGCATGATTTACAGTTCCACATGCATGAGGTTTTTTTGCTTTAGAATACAGAGATAGATGACTTTGTGTGCATCGTGATTATATTATTGGCAAATAGAATGGGTGAAGACCTTTAATGGATTGACCAGGTGATGGAAACAACATAAAGAGCAAAGACTGTCCTGATTATTATTATGACTTGAAAATGTAACTTGTGCTTGCTGTATTTTTCAGCATGGTAGGTAAAACATAGGAGGAAAAGATGAAGTGCAACACTTTCTCTACAGATCAACCCTGCAAAAGTACTTTGTGTGTTTATAGTCTCACCCTGGCCAATAAATTCACACCTGCTTTTTTTTCTTTTTTTTTTTTTTTTGATTACAAGATCAAAAAACCTCAAAGCCATGTTTTATGCATGTTTTTAATACAGTGTGGAAGCAAAAATGGTCTCTTAGTCAATTTATTGTTGTCTCTATTTGTTCAAGCTTGTTTTATGGTGGAGCATGTCGTGTGTTCAATGCTAATTAGAGTGTACCAAATTAGGAACATGTACAAGTAAAAATAATTGTAGGTGCTTCATATCATTAGTAGTTTGTGGAAGTTAATGTTTCCGTTTCTTATATCAAGCTACTTTTTAGCTTTATTGCAAGAAGAATTCACTGAGAAAGACAACATGATTTTTATAACTTGTTTTTTTCTTTTCAAGACTGAAATGCCCATATGAAACTGCTGTTGAACTCGCAGCTCTGTGTCTTCAAGGTATGGTCTCTTTTCACTCTTTGTTACTAATACTTTCTCATTGATCATATATAAGTGTCATTCCTTTACCTGAGGAGAAGAATGTTAGGAGATCACTTCCATGCCTTCCTCCCGTTCATAACTTCTGAACTCCATTGGCCAGCATTGGCACACTTGCTAAGGGGAAGAAACCTTAAAGGAATGGATAGGCGAAATGTTTCATGGCAACCAGGGGCCGAACAGGGAAGAAAGACCTCAAATAGTTGCCCACTGAGGGAGAAGCTGTGGTGTGTTCACAGTGCTACCAGCTCAGCCTGAAGAGCCAGCTGGCCCTTCAGCCTATGCTTCATAGAATCAGCTAGGTTGGAAAAGACCTTTAAGAGTATCGAGTTCAACCATTACTCCAAGACTGCCATGTCTGACACTAAACTGTGTCTCTGAGAGCCTCGTCTACGTGAGTTTTGAACAATGATTCCACCGCTTCCCTGAACAGCCTGTTCCAGTACCCGACCACCCTCTCTGTGAAGAAGTTTTTGTTAATATCCAATCTAAACATCCCCTGCTGCAGCTTGAGGCCGTTACCGCTTGTCCTGTCACTTGTTACTTAGGAAAAGAGATCAGCCACATCTTCTCTCCATCCTCTTTTCAGATAGTTGTAGAGCTTTGCACTAGGTGGGTCCCTGTGGGTGTAGCATTGAACATGGGCTTCCTGCTGCTAAAACAAAGTGCAGTGAGCTTGGATCACTGTAGGCATAGCAGCAGCAAAATTAATTGCAATGAAAAATGCTCTTTCTCCTTCATTTTGTGGTTGGCAATGGCGCATGGAGTGCTTAGGCAGAGCCTTTTAATTTAATATGGCAATGGAGACAACTCAGTGATGCTAGATGGACTTGACAGTCAAAACTGGGAGTTTGAAACAGCAACAGGTATAAATCTTAAGGCAGTGGGTTATTTTTCTGCTCTAGTCTGGCACAGCTCTGATGGTTAGGTGTGCAAAGAACTACTGCAGGCAAACTTTGTCTCTTTTAAGATGGAAAAAGTCTGGAGCTCATATTTAATTTGTTACTTCCATTTTCCATTTTCACAGATAAAAACAGTGGTAATCTTACTTACCCTGGTCTGAGCCAGTAGAACCAAGCAAAAGGCAATAGGTTGATGCCTCTACATTTTAGATAGTAGCTAACACCTATGATTACTGTGTAAAGGTAATACCACAGCTGTCCATCACGTTCATGATGTCCCCAGCTAGGTACCAAAGCTAACTCTTCTTGACACTGTCTGTGAGAACATACTTATATACTTTTCTGCATTTTTTTTGCTTCTGTTACCTACAATTTTGACGTCATCACAATAAGTTTCTCCAAAATTCTTTCATTATTGTAACTAATATCTCTGCTGACATACACTGTAAGTAGCATTTGATATTCTATGATTCTATGATGTAACATTTAGTACATTTTACTGGCATTGGAAATTTAATTAAGCAGAAGAGTTTTAAGAAATGTCATAGAATCATAGAATAGTTAGGGTTGGAAAGGACCTGAAGATCATCTAGTTCCAACCCCCCTGCCATGGGCAGGGATACCTCCCACTAAACCATGCCACCCAAGGCTCTGTCCAGCCTGGCCTTCAACACCGCCAGCAATGGAGCATTCAATACGTCCCTAGGAAACTCATTCCAGTGCCTCACCACCCTTACAATAAAGAATTTCTTCCTCATATCCAGTCTAAACTTCCCCTCTTTCAGTTTGAACCCATTACCCATTGTCCTATCACTACGGTCCCTAATGTCAAATGATTACTTCCTCTTCAGCAGGTTACGTTTACCCTGTAAAATCTAATCTTGTTCCTTAGCGAGCCTTTCCTAAGAGTGAAGAAGAAATTACAAATGACTAGTTAGAAATTGCTACACTAAGGCCTCTGAAAGAAAAGCCTGTTCTTTTCACAGGACAGCTTTAAACTTCATACCTTTTCTGTATCAAAAAAGTTGTTCCATTATGGTAATGCTTCCTTTGTTTCAAACAACAGTTTCCAAGGCTGGTATTTGGTGTGAATCATCTTTCAAATATAAATTGTTAGTTTGTTGCCAGGCCCAGGAGGAAATTCTGTAGCAAGTAACTTTGATTTGCAATAGGGGTAACCTGTGAAGCAGATACATAATTGTATACTTCACCTAGGGATTATCTGCAGAAAGCGCTTAATCAAAGTTGAATCGTCACTCTTAGAATAACTCTTTTAACTACCTCATTAGTCTTGCTTGGCTTTCCTATTCAACCAGGTATACTTATGAAACTACTCATTAAACTCAAAAGAGAAGCATTCTCTCAGATATCCAGTTTTCAGTTCTAGTTGTAAGCCATCTTCCTGGGATAGTGAAAACTTTTTCTTCCTTCTGTGTAAAAGAATGAGCAATATAAACATGTTGATGAATGAACAATATAAACAGATAAACATGTTTTTGTGGTTTTCAAAACCTTTCTCAGAAACTTCCTTTTAAATATTTCGCCCTGTTTATGCAGTTATTTATTAAAGAATATGGGTAATATATATAAATGCATTATGTAACAACTCATCACCCCCACCACCACCTCCAAAAAAAACCAGCAGAGGAGGGGCATGCCAAAGCGTAATTCTTTGTCATAAAACCTTAAATTAAGAGATGGGTCCTCTTCTGTGCTCTTGTGTTGAAAAACGTTAGTGCTGCTGAGCCGTTCAGGGAACATAATTCCACAAGCAGAGTCACTAGTGAGAGCATCCTTGTACTGAGCCTGCGCTTTTCCCCTTCTTCCTCTCTACAGGGAGCTGGTGAGACTCTTGCTGGCTCTTACTCTTAAGAGCTATTTCTTAGAGCTCAAAATGATGACATAGTTTGTTTGCCTGAAAGTGAATAAACAGTGACTGTAGCCATTGGGAAACAAGGATGATATTTTTCTTGTGCCTAATACTCCTGCCCTAGCTTCTCTGTGTATCTTTTGTCCTACACACTTATGATTCTTCTCATCCTTACACATCCTCTTTATGGCACAGTCAGCTTTCATTCCCCGCCTTCTCTCTCAGTTAACTAGTAGAGAAATCTCCCATGTTTTTCCTAGATGGTTGTCAACACATCCAACTTCAGATTCATACTTTTTTTTTTTCCCTGAAGTCCTCCTGCTAATGTGTGTGTTGTGGCTCCCTCTTACAGTCTGGAGACTGGACTGCCAGTAATTCTTTGCAACATGTGTTAAATAGGCTTCCCACTTAGATGAAACAGCAGCACAGCTGAGATAACTCTGTTAAAGAAGGCATATAGATCAGAATAATGTAACTCACCATGTAACTTCATATGTTCTAATATATCCTGCTAGCTATCTTTGAAGACTGACAGTGAATTAATTTTTTACTGTTATGTCTAATACTGCCCTGAAGCAATAAAACTGTTTTCTTCACACAAGTTTATTTCTCTCGATGCCTGCCGTTTTTTCTTTCCCTTTTTTCTTTTTTCCTTTTTGTTTTCCCTTTTTTTTTTTTTTTTTTTCCTTTTTTTTTCTTTTGGTGGTAGTAGTAATAGGAGTCAAGAAACACTGACTAACAAAGCCCTGGTTTGGAATCACATCATATGTTAGGGGGTGACAGGTGGTACTGCTGAATCGTATATTGCTGCTGATGTTTGTGTCTCAGTGCTGAGGCGATGCCATTATAGCCTCTTTGTGTAGCTAAAAGGTGCCAGGAGCAAAGCAGGTTGCAGGCACAAGACAGTCAAGGATTTCAGTCACTGAGATGCCCAGCACTTGCATCTTCTGCTGAGCTCAGTAGAGTTTGCAAGCGTTCTGCTCCTAGGAAAAAAAGATACCAGGCCCTGAGCAGCTAAGCAGAAAGTGACACCTCAATTATGTAGTGGTTTTCCTTAAAAACTACTTAATCTGAATATTATAGCACTTCTGTAGTTTCAAAAACAACCCCACAACTTTAGCACTAGTTTCTTAAGACTAAGTATTATCTTTGTGTTCGGACATGAGCAGTAACATAACTAAGCATGCAATAGAATCAGAAGTGTTTTGGAATGAAAAATACACACTGAGAGGAAATTTCAAAGTAACCTCTTTTGAAACAGTAGTACATTGATTTTTGCTTTTGATAGAAACTTCATTTCCTTTAAATGCTTTAAAACCCAAAGAAGCAGCTTTAGTTAAGATGGTTTAGTTCTAGCATTCTTGAGTGTCAGAATTCTTTACCATAACCTTACACTGCTCCTGAGAATGCATTTGTCAGACTTGTGCTGTAAAATCTGGTTTGAGTTTGCAGGGAGGAGGTTAACTTACAATATCTGGAGAAGTGCATTCTTCTACAACATACTTAGAAACTTGCAAACATTATTGACTGTGTGGAGGTTATGGATGTAAATGTTCTTGGTCATCTCATGATCTTTGTGTTTTTTCAATTGATTAATTGCAGCTGAGCTGGGAGAGTGTGAGCACCCAGAGCACACACCAGAACTTGTGTCTGAATTCAGGTTTGCACCAAACCAGACCGAAGCAATGGAATTTGACATTTTTCAGAAGTGGAAAGAGTGCAGGTAGGGTACCTGTGTGGGAGTGGAGTCTCTAGCAACAGAAGATTTTCTTCTCTTCTAAAGTCAAATATGTCCACAAGAACGCCTTCAAGAGATGTGAACCAGTGATAATGTTTGTCAGTTGAAAAGTACTGTAAATAGACTTTGAGCCCTCCCCTCCCGTAGAAGTGGCAAGTGGCAATTTAGGGAAAGTTGGTGGATGAGCTTTAATTCTTTTCGTTTTTCTTTAGAAAATTTCATAACAGGTTAAGCAGTCAGGTCTTTTTGCTGTTTATGTTGGAAATAATTTTCTTTCTCTCTCTTTCTCTCACACGTAAGCACATAAAGTTTTGTATTCAGGGTAATAGTAAATTCTTTTGCCTGTCTTTTGTTAATAAATATAATAGATTTTGGTGATTCTGTCTTACCTGAGCTTTCATCCTTATTGTTGATTTTAGACCTTTTTCAATTTTCATCCCTCCGATTTACTTTTCATTTGGAGGGAAAAGGGTAAAAACATAAGCTAAGCTTGAAATACCATTCAGTGTCATTAAGATTGAGGTCCTAAAGAAAAAGAGTAGGGGAAAAAAATTTAAAAGACTTTAAATTGACAAAAATTTCGTACCCTAAAGTATAAATAAATCTTATGTTCTTAGGGGAAAGAGTCCAGCACAGGCTGAATTGTGCTACTTGAACAAAGCTAAATGGCTAGAAATGTATGGTGTAGATATGCATGTAGTTAAGGTAAGATCCATGTGATACTTCGTTAATGTGGGGTCCCTCAGGTGTGGGTCAGCCCCTTAGGGATGTCCTTGTGGTGGTGTGGGTTGCCTGTGATCCCTCAGAAGCACCTCCCTCCTGCAGGGCTCCTCCCAAGAATGCATCTCTAGCACACATCCCCCAGAGTGTCCCTTTCCACATGCCTTTTCCCATGTCCCTTGATTTTTAACTTCTGTGTCTCCTTCCCCTGGCAGCTACTGCTTGCTCTTAAATATAGGTGAGCTGAGGTGTGGGCTTCCCTGAGTGCAGTATCAGTGCAGGGCTGTTTCCATGGACATTAGAGCCATCCGGGCCAGCACACAGCCCTCTCCCGTGCAGGGCACCCTGTAGCCTTCTATTGCCAAAACCTGCTAGTTTGCACCCAATACAAATATATATTCTCTTGCTCTGTAATATTAAAAAAACGTGCAAACCTTATTGTTTAGTTTAAAACCTATTACTTCTCTACTCAGTTTTACTCTCTTAATGGCGTATTGATTATTGATTCTGTGCTTGCTTGCAGGGAAGAGATGGTTGTGAATATGCTCTTGGACTGACACCAACAGGCATATTGATCTTTGAAGGAGCCAACAAAATAGGCTTATTCTTTTGGTAATCTGTTTTTGTGTTACATTCCTTTCTGCTAAAATGCTGAAATGTTTCTCCTTTGCATAGCGGCATCTTGACTATACTTTGTAATGTAGATTAAGTCTGCAAGGTTGAAACATCAAGATTTAATCTGAAGGTAAATCAGCTTGGTTAGGAATACCACTTTCAAATCACTGAGTCAACTAGGTTGGAAAAGACCTTTAAGATCATCAAGTCCAACCATTACCCCAGCACCGCCAAGTCCATCACTAAACCATGTCACTTGAGGGCCTCATCTACACAGTTTCTGAACCCTTCCAGGGGCTGTGATTCCACAAATTCCCTGGGCAGCCTGTTCCAATGCCTGATCACCCTCTTTGTGAAGAAATTTTTCGTAATATCCAATCTGAATCTCCTCTGGTGCAGCTTGAGGCTGTTACTTCTTGTCCTATCACTTATTACTTGGGAGAAGAGACCAGCCACCTTCTCTCTCCATCCTCCTTTCAGGTAGATGTAGAGAGTGGTAAGGTCTCCCCTGAGCCTTCTCTTCTCCAGACTAAATGTGAAACATTCTGTTGCAAAATAGTCACATTTCCAGGAAATCAAACTTTCATTGCAATTCCTGAAGTATTCCAGAATTTCAAATCCCTCATACATTTAGGGGAATGGTCCTAGATTATACAATGACATTTTCCCATTAATTTTCTTTTTGCTTTTTGTGTTTAGGCCTAAAATCACAAAAATGGACTTTAAAAAGAGCAAGCTAACGCTTGTGGTTGTAGAAGATGATGAACAGGTAACTTTCTTCACTTAATTGGGCCTGATCCAATAGAGTGTGGTGTGTGCTCAGGCTGGTAAGAACAAAAGAGAGGCTCAGCACACTGTTGGCCCAGGCTGTATTTCTCCTGCCAAGGATAATAACTAATACCATGCATGCCAACTTCCAAAGCTTTTATTTCTGCATTTAGGGCAGAGAGCAAGAGCACACATTTGTTTTCCGGTTAGACAGTGCCAAAACATGCAAACATTTGTGGAAGTGTGCGGTGGAACACCATGCTTTCTTCAGATTGCGAGCGCCAGCAAATAGCAAATCTAATAGATCTGACTTCATAAGGCTGGGATCACGCTTCAGATTCAGGTATTTAGCAAAGGAGCAGCAATATATTTGGGTTTATACAAAAGCGCAAAAGACAGTGGTAAACTTTGTTGATTTCTGTATTTGAAGTGGGCGGACAGAGTATCAAGCAACACATGGGACAAGGTTACGCAGAACTAGTACATTTGAAAGGAGGCCCAGCAAGCGATACCCTTCTCGAAGGCATTCAACTTTTAAGGGTAAGTGTTTGTACATGTGCTCACTGAACTGGTCATGCAGGTGTCCTGTTAACTTGTATAAATATCACATTAAAACAGTAAAATCTGTACCACAGTATAAAAAGAAAAAAATGTCAGATCACCTAAAAAAATCAGGATGTACAAGTGTGTTTTTTTAATCCTGAGTCCATTGTTCATATCTACCGGTTTTAATCTCTGTCTACACTTCATTCTTCCATCCCAAATCTATGGAGAGGGAGGTACCTATTTGTTGCTTCAATGAGCAGCAAAGAAAAGTTGCTTCACACTCAATGAAGGAAAGCGTGTAACATTTTCTTTGAAGAAGCGCATTTGTTCTGTAGAGCGGAGCAGCATCCAAAAGCCTTGCTGACTTGCTTACCTAGCCAGGCAGCAGTTTCATGCAGTTTTTGCTGCTTTCCTGCCTGTGATGGCTTGTTATTCACCTATCCAGACTCTGGCTTTAAATAGCTTTCTCTGGGAGTTGAAATGTGCTGAATTTGAATGGAATGAACAGGAATTGATTTCCCTTGTGGTTTCTGTCATTTTTCCTTCAAAACTGAAGCTGAGATTTTCATTCCTTATAGAAAAACTGAGGAAGGAGCAGTGCAAGACAATTCCCGCTAAATTCTGTGTTAGTTGGGGTTGAAGCTGTAGTTAGTATATGATGCAGGGTGACCTACATCCTCTTAGGATGTCTTTGCGTTCCTAGAATATGAACCTCAGTGCCATGAAAAGTCCTTGTGCTGTTATGGGGGGCACTTCTATTTCTCATGTACAGGGGGAACAGGTAGCAGCAGGCATGCTTCCTAGGGGCTGTAACCTCCTCCTCCCACCTTTAGTACCCTCAGTTTTTTATGCCAATGCAAATTCATTAAATTTGTGAGATACTGTTATGTGATACATAATAGTCAGTTATGTGGTAAGTGGGGGTGATTTCATAAGTGGAAGTATGGATTATTATAATTTTATTTTTACAATAGTAGCATCTGTCAGACGTACAGGTTATACCTTGCGTCTCAGTGCTCGTGCACTTATGTCTGGGAGGTGAGGGGAGAAGAGTGAAAGTATGGCTTATGCTCAGTTTAGTTCTCTGTGCATAGCAGCCAGGCAGAACATCTTTGTCAGAAGACAAACCCAGATGATCTCCCTCCAGAGTGCTCAGCAGTATGTTTAAGTTAATGCAAAAACTGCCTTTAGATGGCTTAGTCCTTACCTAGTAGCAACCCACAAGCACTGGATTCTGCCCTAGTTCGGTCTCTTTGAGACTTCTACAGTGTCTCATTAAGTTTGTCGTCCACCTTCTGTATTCAGCAGGGGCTTGGATTTTCAGATGTATCACTCAGCTGTTTTTCACTGCTCTTGAAATATATGCTGTTTGTCAGGAAAAAAATTATCCATCCCAGTTACTCAGCTGCCTTCTTCACTGTTCTTTCCAGCCTGTCCAAAGCACAAGCCACGACCTTGTCACTCAAGATTGCTTGGTGCCTTCCCATATTCCCAACTGATGGGCTTTTTTGGCTACTATCATTCACTGTAATAAGACACAGGCTGTTACCAGCTTCAGGAATACTCTAGTTTCAGTAAGATGCAAAATTCCTGTGAGGAGTAGCTTCAGATTTTCAAGGGACTCAGTGTTACTGACATGGTAGCTACAGCAAAGTGGAGATGAGATGTAGTGTCCTGGTTGTGCAGAACTTGATCTGCACATTTATTTTTATGATCTTTGCCTTTTGCAGAAACAGAGGCTTGTGTCTGCCTCATAGTCTATGTACTTGCACAAGAATGGTACAAAAGCACAGGGATGTACTTGTGATTGATGCATTTGTGCAAATATGTCTGTATGAGGATGGGCTTAAACTGTAGTATAACATCCCAGTCACAATAGCTGCAGAATGACTGATGCTTCACACATCTTAAGTTTTCTTGTTTTATTTCTTTTTAAGCAAACAATCCTGTGAAAGCAGCACAACTGTGGTGAGTGCTTAAGTTCTCTCTATTGCTGTTGTCAGGCAAAAAAGATTCTGAAGACCATGTCTGCCTTAGGATTTGTCAAAACAAATTTCTCTGGTGTGGGATGAGTAAATTGCTTTGGGGTCTCATTATACAGCACCAGATTCTTCTTGGGGACTGCCTGTGAGACTAAGTGCTTTCATTTTTTAGTTTTCTTTTGGTGTTTGAGATCAGACTAAAGTAAACCAAATTTCCTTTCTGCTCATTGCTATTGAGCTAACTTATCTACCATTATTTGTTTCTGCTTCACAAGCGTAACATGAAGAAAAAGAATTTGCACCCCTTTTTCTTACACTCTAATTCCTGTAGTATATGTTAGAATAAAATATTGGTGTCCTCAAGAACACAAATTTTACTTCACTGTAATACCTCCCTGAAGAATAGAACCCTGAACTATAGGAAATATTGGCATAGATGTATTGATCATATAAAAACTAATTTTCTTTCTCCCTTAGTGCTAAAAATACTCCTGAAGTCCATAACTACCAGGTAAGAGCATAATAATTGTTGAGAATATTGTCATTTTGTTATTTAGAAGTAGATCTTTTTGCCCTCTATAATTACCACAGCTGTTTTGCTCCCTTTCCTTACTCTAGGGTAGGATTCTCTGAGGAGGTTCAGAAATTAACAGTATTACACTGGGAGTTACAAGGAAAGTGGAGGGACTCTTCTCTATTCCCCTGTGTTCTTGGATGCTCTGCAAGCTGAATATGCTCCATTTGCCATGCTCTTTCCCTTCTGTTTCTGTGAAATCACAGATTAAAACCCTTGGGATAGTGAATATGATAGATCCCAGGAGACTGCTCTGTGAGCAAGCTTTTGTCTAGAGCAGCCTCTCACATTGGATGATCCCTGCCAACAAGCTCAAAGTTTCAATTATCTCCCCCATCACAACACTTAAGGAGTTCATTGCTGGTCAAATGCTTGTTTGTTGATTTGTTGTTAGTTTGTTTTTTAACAAGCTCCGTTATACACTTAAGGGAAAAACCTTACCCAGTTTTCATTTATGATACTAGCAGTCATTGCTACCAAGAAAGCAAGCTGTGCTTTCATCCAAACTGAGTGTGTACATCAAAACTTAGTCTTTATACTTGTTTTTATTAAAAGCCTTGCTAGTGATTTTTTTTCATTGTTTCTTTTCAAGATCTTGTGGATATGAGAGAGTAATGCTGTCAGCAAAGATAGGTGGCCTTCTGAAGACTGCTATTATTCTTGTAACCTTTCTCACTCTCCACCTTTGATTAAAGCTGACATTCTTTTGATGTGCTTTCTATGAGAAGCGCTAGATGTGCCAGGTTGTCTCTCAAATAGAAAGGCGATTTCTTTGCATTTTACCGTGAGTGTGGCCTAACAAACAAGCTCATCATCAAGGTCTCATGTATATGCTTAATGGCATGGGAGAACGTCTGAAACAGGGTGTTTCTAGGGCCCCAGGGAGCATGTTCCTCATGGCTTCAGGAAAATAAGAAGTTAATATTAGTAGGTAGTTTTTTATATGATTTTATTAACCAGGCTTAATGTTTTCACTTGCAGCCACAGTATCATCCTAATATACTTCCTGCTCAGCCACACTGGCATCCACATACACCTGTGAATGTAAGGTAAGCAATCTTCACTTTGTGAATGAGATGATTACTTCTTTTGTTATCTTAATCTGTTGGCATGAAGCTTTGGTGGATGTACTGGGCAGTTTTCTGCACATGAAAAGCAAACAGACTTATGTGACAAAGAGGCAGTATTAGATAACTTGTATTTAGATTTTGCTTTGGAGTGGCCTAAGCTCCTTGGTGAATTGATTTGTAATTCTGAATTTGAAATACAACTTCAGTGTATTTCTGTAGACGGTATGTATGTTGGATGGAAAGGTGCTCAGTAGCATCAACAAAGCTAATTGTAATTTGATCAGTATTTAACCTTCTAAAATAAAGAAGAAACTAATTTTAGGGTAAGATTAAGTTATGAGTGGACAGATTCTTGCATTGCAGCACTTTTTCTCATCTTTTACAGAAATGTATGTGGAAAAATAGCATGTATGTGGAAAAACAGCATGTATGTGGAACAATGTATCTGTATCCACTTTCTGGATAACTAGTATTAGTGAAATTACATTATGGAGTTTTGAGAACTGTTTCACAGAAATACTCCCATATGTGGTTTGTGCTGTTTTCTTACATACTTTTTTATTTTGCAACTAGTAAGGAGAAAAATTATGTGAAAATAAATTTTGGAAGAAATTCAGTCTAAGTTAGAAGCAGCTTGGTGGACTGCACAGTGGAGGCATGCACCTGCTTGTGGATATGTGTCTGTGCGTGTCCATGTGATAAAAAGCAGCTGCTATTTCATCCCAATACAAATTAACCTTTTTAGCCTACTCAGTGTTTCAGACAAATAATCACTGTCTTGACTGAAAAATACCAATACCCTAATCTGCATTCCTATTCATCTTACATTTTTATCTCTATATTGTTTAACCTCAGGACAGGTAGACTTCATTCTTAGTGTAGGCAAGCCCTGGAGACGAGGCTGAGCTTAAAATGGTTGAAAAGACAGTTTGGTCCAAGTTTGAGTCTGAGAATGCAGGAAATGGCCAATATGTTATTAGAAATATTTACTAGGCAGAGAAGCAGACATACTCATTTTCATCTCAAAATTCCTAGCATAGAGCAGTAAAGCAGCTATGAGATTTTTGCTGCAAACAGAAGACTTTAAATTGGGTAATTAACTTTGCCTGTGCTTCATGTTCAAGATTCTTCCTGTTTAGGGTTTATTTGTCCTTCTAATTGTGCATGGTTTAAAATGTACAATTTCACATTACAGAAGAGTGATTGCTGATAGGTTAATGATTTTATAAATCATTTGAGGTTTTGCTGAAATTTTTCTAGATTGAAGAAAAAAAGATTTCTTCACTTACGATACAAGTCAGTAACACTTTATAGCCAAATTGTTCACCCTGAAGCAGAGTGATATTGAAATAAGCACAGTAAGTTATTGTAATGCATGTAGATATTCTCCCCCTTCAGCCCCTCCACTGCCTGGGCAAAAAATTAAGGTCAGTGAAAAATGAACAATGGCTTTTTTATAGCTAGGCTTGTAAGGCTAAAAACATACCTAAGAGCTCAGTCATGCAAGCTTGGTAGACAAGGTGCTCCGATTTTTTGTCCCAGTCAGGTAGAAGCATTTAAATATGTGGTTAAAGCGGAAGCTTCAAGTTATTCTAACTTGGGGTCAAAGTGGAAGAATTGGATGTTCAACGTTCTGGATAGCTTGATTTGAGAAAGCTTAATCCATTCAACTGTGAACTTGAGATCAAATCACAGATTCATGTGATTTTTTCTGCTGGGCATGCAAATCTAGAATGGGCCAACGGCCAAAATGGAAATACCTGTGCAATGCATGTTGTTATATATGGGGTTTTTTTGTTGATTGATTTGTGTAATAATACGTGGAATTGTGTCTGTCGTCTTAGTAAGATCCTTTCAGTGGAATTACTTGTTTGCAGTTAACTTAATATTCAGTCTTCTGAGAAAATTCATTCCAATTAACATTTGTCATTATATAACTTTAGGATATCTAAAAAAGGTAAACTGTAAACCTGTGTGTGTATCTGCTATCATAGCAAACTGAAAACATTACCAAAATAAGAAGTGCAACTGCCTTTTGGTAATAAGGGAATCCCAAGTACTGTGGCTTCCTACATACTGTTCAGATTTTGTTTTAGTTAGTTATTTATCCCAACACACACACACGCACACAATTGATTAGGAGACGCTGTAGGAGTGGTTGAGGTTGATATCTCCAAGCAGCAATGAATAATGAACAAATACACAAAAATATATTTTTCCTCTCAGTACTTCTTGCTAGTTTCACTGCAGTCACAGACAAATACTGGTACTAACTATGGACTCTTAATAAAATGCGACTGTGTAACTCACAGGCCAGTTCAGTATGAATAACTGCATCAGTGCTGAGTGAGGAACAATATTTACAGAAGAGCAATTTTAATTCTTAATAGGATTGGTTTTTTAATTTTGTAGACTTTAAGGATATATTTTCATGAGCTCAACTCCGTGCATGATAAGGTTTATTTTACTAGATTGTTGTTAGCATTTAGTTTTCCTATAGCCTCCTCCTCCCTCCCCACCATCCCTCTGGGATTCAGGAGCAGTGATGCACGACACTTGTCTGTAAGACTTGAAAACAGAGAGGGTTTTTAAGGACTGAGCTCTGATTCAAAGACTTTTGAAATCGGCTAAAAGATTCCCATTGCTTCAGTGGCTTCTGCATCAGGCCTGTAGGTCTGTCAGCAATTCCCTCCCTTGCTGGTAGCTGCCCGTCCCACTGTATGCGTGCTTAGCACTTGCTGGATGAACTCATGTTGCTGTGTAGCACTCATAAGTTTACTTCCATCTCTCACTAACCAATAACTGTGCAAATGGTACAGGCCACCCTATCATGATGACAGGCCATATTGGAAACCCCCCACAAGTGGAGAGGACAACAATTTACGATATATCCAGGAACAGAACCAGAAGAATTTAGGAGGCATCCAAAGCATGATGTACCAAGATAAACTCATGACGACACTCTGAAAAACATCCATCTTCATTTCACCTGCCATCTCAGACGATCATTGCATTCCATGGTCCTTGTCTGTCTGCAGTACGTTCAAAGTGTATTGTGCATAATGTGTGTGTCTTTGTATGTGCATCCATTGTTGTTTAGTGTTCATGGACATTCTTGGGAAAAGTATTTTCCATATCTTTGTTAAAAAAAATCTTGAAAAACCTTTTGTGAAGGCTGGTGAGAATTTGCAGTGCCCCGAGACCAGAAATATTTCTGGGGATTTACATTCCACCATACTTTGGAGTCTGTGACCCTCTGCCTGCTGGTGAAGATCAGCTATTTGTGCCTTAGTTATTTTTTTATCATCTTGGGGGTTTTTGAGTCAAATTAATAGATGAAGCTTGAGAAAATTTGAAGTTGACGTGCAAATAGGAGTTTGGAGAGAGGGAAAAACTGAATTCGCACTGGCAATCAAACTGGCTTGTGGACCACCAACAGAGGGAAGCTACTGAGGTAGTCATAGGTATGGGTGTCTTTTGCTTTTTATCTTTTGTGTTCTGCAGCAAAAATAGAGGTGCTTGCCTAACTTTAAAACACGTATGGAGAAAGAAGCACTATTATAAACTTCGTGGAGTATGTCCACTTCTTTTTTGACTGATTATGTTGATAGCATTCCCCAAAACCATACCTGCTGCTATAAAGGCAAGAATGTTAAAAATGGATCCTTGCTGAAAGGGTGCTGCTGTCTTCTTATTTTTAATGTGATTATGGAAATGAACTGTACAGTCACATAAAACTACCTACTGGTAACTTCTCTGAGTGGATTCGAAAACACAGCTTATAATGGGTGCACGTCAAGATGAGGACAATCTTGTGAAATAGCTCTATTCTCATACAGTTAGATGTTTGCAAAGTTGAATGTACATTTTACAAACCTAGGTCTTTAATTAGGCTTGGCTGGTATTTTGATCACTTGCTGATTATTTTTTTTTATCTTATTTTTAAACTGGAAATCATAGTGCCATGTCCATTCATGCATCTGTTTTAATTAGGCCTTACCTCTGTGGTCTGTCTGAAGTTGTTGGAATAAATCTTCATTTGGGATATCTTAAAAATGAAGTAGTTTTTTACTTGATTTTGATAAGTACACGTTTATAAATGGCTATAACTAAATTTTTTTCAGGGCAAATTTGATAGTGTTTAACTTTTTGTGAAATATATTGGTTTACAAATGCTATCTTTTAATATTTGTTTTGATCTTTCCTGTTTGTGCTAAGTACAAATAAAAATTTTCAATCTTGTTCTGGTTATGATGCATTATTTAATTTTGAAGGATATGGGGGGAGGGTGAGTAGATATGATAGAGCTTATGCTTGTACCTGTTTTGTACCTGGAATCAGTAATGTTGTGCTGGATCAACATTTTCAGTGCAGTCTGTAGAGGGGAAAGCAATAAAGCAATTGTGCCAGTAAGATGTATTGATGCCAGGGTAAGACCTGAGGTGGGTAGTCACAGACGCTGACTCCAGTTTCCCTAGTATGCTTTTCCTGTGTTTCAGCAGTGGTTTATGTGGGGAAGGAAGGAAGGAAGAGAAACTTTGCTGGAGCTGTTGGAGCCTAGCTTAGCTGCCATTCTGAATGCCCTCTGGAGGAGGCTTTTATTTTTCTTGAATACTCACATTAAAGTGGAGCATTGTTGCTTCGTGATTCACACTTCCTACGTTCATAATACAGTATTGTTCTTGTCATATAACTGCATTGGCTTCTCTGTGGCTTGTTCTCAGTATTTCTCCTTACCATATGCTGTTATCTGTGGTTTGGTTTATTGCTGAAGGTGCACTGAATGAGGGATTTCCCTTGCAGATGTCAAGAAAAGACAGCACAAGGTCGAACTGATACTTAAGTATTAAAATGCCGCATGCAGGAGGTCTGCCCACTGGTGAAGAACAACCTGTGGGACTCCTGTGTTCTGCAGTTTGTGTGTGTCACCTCGAGGGAAGCACTTGTCATTCTGCTTCTCTGGAAGAGGAGCTCATACACTCTGCACTGTCATTTTTTCATCCCACATCCACCTTTCTGTGTGCAGAAGTCTCTGTACAAGCAAAATCACCTGGCAGTCAGATAGGTAAGAAGAGGTCAATTTCTCTGTCCTTCCTCACTCTAGTCTTAGTTGACTTCTTGCAGCAAATGGGCTGGGATGCAGTTGGGAAGAGGGGGAGTATATCTATCTCCTTCCTCTCTGCTCCCAGCACTGCTATGACCAGCCTATGCAGCTTCCCTTAACTGAGCAAAGGTGGATATAGTATCATAGAATACTTACTTAGGGTTGGAAAGGACCTGAAGATCATCTAGTTCCAACCCCCCTGCCATGGGCAGGGACACCTCCCACTAAACCATGCCAACCAAGGCTCTGTTCAACCTGGCCTTGAACACTGCCAGGGTTGGAGCATTCACAACTTCCCTGGGCAACCCATTCCAGTGCCTCACCACCCTTACAGTAAAGAATTTCTTCCTTATATCCAGTCTAAACTTGCCCTGTTTAAGTTTGAACCCATTACCCCTTGTCCTGTCACGACAGTCCCTCATGAAGAGTCCCTCCCCAACATCCCTATAGGCCCCCTTGAGATACTGGAAGGCTGCTATGAGGTCTCCACGCAGCCTTCTCTTCTCCAGGCTCAACAGCCCCAACTTTCTCTTCCTATCTTCATACAGGAGGTGCTCCACTCCCCTCATCATCCTCATGGCCCTCCTCTGGACTTGTTCCAACAGTTCCATGTCCTTTTTATGTTGAGGACACCAAAACTGCATACAGTACTCCAAGTGAGGTCTCATGAGAGGAGAGTAGAGGGGCAGGATCACCTCCCTCGACCTCCTGGTCACTATTCCTTTTGATGCAGCCCAGGATACCGTTGGCTTTCTGGGCTGCGAGCGCACACTGAAGCTGGCTCATGATCATTTTCTCATCAACCAACACCCCCAAGTCATTCTCTGCAGGGCTGCTCTGAATCTCTTCCCTGCCCAACCTGTAGCTGTGCCTGGGATTGCTCCGACCCAGGTGTAGGACCTTGCACTTGGCATGGTTAAACTTCATCAGGTTGGCATCAGCCCACCTCACAAGCGTGCCAAGATCCTTCTGGATGGCATTCTTTCCCTCCAGCATATCAACCGAACCACACAGCTTGGTGTCATCAGCAGACTTGCTGAGGGCTCACTCAATCCCACTGTCCATGTCACCAACAAAGATGTTGAACAAGACCGGTCCCAGCACCCATCCCTGAGGGACACCACTCGTTACTGGTCTCCAGTTGGACATTGAGCTACATTGACTACAATTCTTTGCGTGTGGCCATCCAGCCAGTTCTTTATCCACCGAGTGGTTCACCTATCAAATTGATGTCTCTCCCACTTAGAGCCAAGGGTGTCGTGTGGGACAGTGTCAAACGCTTTTCACAAGTCCATGTAGATGACATCAACTGCTCTTCCCCTGTCCATCAGTTCCATAGCCCCATCATAGAAGGCCACCAGATTGGTCAGGCAGGATTTCCCCTTAGTGAAGCCACTGCTGGCTGTCACCAACCACCTTGTTGTTTTTCATGTGCCTCAGCATGCCTTCCAGGAGAATCTGCTCCAAGACTTTGCCAAGTCACAGAGGTGAGGCTGACTGATCTGTAGTTTCCAGGGTGGATAGTATCCATCTGAACAGGGTAATACAAATAAAGTAATAATACAGGGTAATACAAATAAGTTGCTTTAAATTTGAAAGCACACTGGGTTTTCTAAAAGTAGCACACTCATTACTGACAAAGTATTGTTTTTATCAAGTGATTAATACAGGCCTTGTGGTGTTAGGAATTCAATTTTGTCTTTGAAGCAATACAGAGCACTGCAGGTGAAAACCAAACTACGTGGGGAGAGAGGAGAAAGGTGGAAAATGTTTGGTTAACTTTGCTGTTAAATGTAGTAGCACCGTGTGTTTAAAAATCAAAACACTGGGAAAGTTCTGACAATATAAATTGATACCGCATCCTAAATTCATGCTGCTACAGGGAGGCATTGGTGTTTATAGATGCACCAACTTAATACAGGGACTTGAGAGCCCCGGTATGTGAGTCTTTATTTGTTATGTTGAGTGATTTTTAACTAGCAGTTACTCATGAGGAAATGCCACACAGTTTTTACAAAAGAGCATGTTATACAGTCATGCTGGATACAGGAAACTCAACACACGTGTTCCAAATACACAGGAAAGTTGGTTTTGTTTAAAAAAAAACAAAGACTCCTTCAGACTGCTTGAAGGAGGTACCTGCCACCTTCTGAATCCAAAGGAAGCAGATTCTCAGAGTACCTGTTGAACCCTGCGTGCAAATTGTCTCCATCCCGTTCTGAAGTGTGTTCATTGTGCATGGCTGAAATAGTCTTTTTACAAGTCCAGTACACACTTGGCAACTCTTCTGTGATCTGATTACAGGTGATAAACACTATCCTCGGGATGGAGGGTGGTGTTAGGCATCTGGGTAATTACACTGATCCGAAGTCCAGTGTGTAGTCAGTGGCATTCTTCCACTTGCTGGAGAATTGCTTCATACTTCTTGGTTGAGGGTATCTTCTGATGTTCTCTCTACATGCCTTCCTCCTGCATTCAAGTGAAGGTGGAAACCACTTCTTCTCCAGCAGAGCTCAGGCCTAGCTCTCTACTCTTGATTCAGATTTGCTGGGGAGTTACTTTTGCCCTGTAATAACTCTCTAGTCCTGTGTCCTATCCCCCAAGATCTGCTAGGGGAATCAAAAAGCTGGTGATACCACTTCTGTAACTTGGGCTGAAATGTGTTGCTCTTCAGCCCCAGCCAGGCTCTGGTATGCAAACTGATGACTAGTATTGAATGCTGAAATACAATACTGTCATGGTTTAAGCCCCCCATCCACGCAGTTTTACTCATTCACTCACTCCCCCTCTTTCTTCCCCCAGTCCCGGGGGGATGGGGAGGAGAATCGAAAGAACGCAACTCCTACAGGTTGAGATAAGAGCAGTTTAGTAACTAAGGTATAACACAAATTGCTACTGCTACCACCAGTAATAATACAAGAGAAATACAAAGAAAGAGAATACAACTGCTCATCAAGCCCGACCCAGCTAGTGCACCCCCCAGCAGCGAACCCCCCAATGCACCAAAAACCTGACCATGCCATGCACCCCTAGTCCACTACCACACCATTCTGGGTCTCTGCCCTCCGTTTTCACATCCTGGACATGACGTGCTGTGGTATGGAATAACCTCTTAGGTCAGTTTGGGTCAGGCTCCCTGTCTCTGCTTCCTCCCAGCTTCCCCTCCTCCCTGGCATAGCATGAGACTCAGAAAGTCCTTGATCAAACCAAAACATTGCCAAGCAGTAACTACAAACACTGGTGTTATCAGCGCTGCTCCCAGGCCCAAAATCAAAAACACAGTGCTGCACCAGCTACCAAGAAGGAGAAAAATGACTGCTGCTGCTGAACCCATGACAAATACTGAAAGTGATGGCACTCTTGGTTAATTGTTTTAGTGTGGGCTTTTTCCTTAAACTTTAATTTTCAGCTATTTTTCTCTCGCTGATGTGAGTCACAAGCAAAGTGAACAAAGGGATCGGGTTTTGTAATACATTTCCAAAGCTGGCAGCAGGGGGGTTGCATGCTTCAGGAGAAGAATTGACAAGTCCTTCCAGACCCTTTAATCAGTAACCCACATGCAGATTGACCAAAAGGAGGATTACATTCTCACATTGTGGATGGGAACAAAGCATATATTACAGCCTTTGATGTGAAATGCCTTCCTTCTGGATGAGTGTTGCAGAAGATACCTTCAGCCTGCAAGAGAAAGAGTGTTAGAGCTTGCAAGTAATTTTGAGAATGGAACTTGAGCTGCTGGCAGAGAATGAGCTGGGAAATGTCTAAGACGGGTAAAAGTGAAACTGAGTATATCGCTTGCTCCTCAGGCTCTGAAGTTGGCTAGATGGAGCCCTCTGAGGGGGGAAGAGGAAGACAATTCAGCACTGCAATCATCTATTTTCAGAGGAGGTCTTCCACAAGTCATTCCGGTTTGGTTATCTAGCAGGCTGACTAGCTCAAAGAAGAGAAGTTTTGACACACATCCGTCCAACCTGACTCGCCAGATCTCTGGAAAGACTGTTGGTGATGAGTGGTTTTCCTCATGCTCTGTGAAGAAGAACCAAGGACAGCAGACTTTAGGGATGCTGTCATTGTAGCATTGCTAATGGTAGCCAAAGAGACTGTTGGAGTCAGAGTTGCTGTAGATCAGGTGGCATTAATGGACATAAAGTAGGAACTGTATGTTTTCTAAATTCATCTCAGACTATGTGCTGAGGGCTGATCCACCGCGACCCTGCCTTTTTTGTCAAGACTGTGTTAGTCCTTGCTTTGAGAGCCAGCTTGAACTAGTGTTTTGCTGGTCAAGCCTCTGCACCGCAGCCAAACTTGTGCTGCGGTGTGAGGATCAAGATTTTGAGCTGTTTCAGAATAAACACTTTTCTCTATAGTCATAATGCAAATGTTTAGAAAAACACAGGGCCCTTGTGCATGCTCCCTAGTTTTAGGGTCAAAGGGCCTGCAGGAAAACCAGTCGTCCTTGCTCAGCTGGCACCAGACACATAGAAAGATGAAGCTTTTGGACAAAACCAATGCTAGTCAAAGTAGATAAAAAAAACAGGTAAAGGGACGGACCACACTTTTCTACCTGCCTCTTGCAGTACATTGCAAAGCAGCCTTTGGAAATGATGAAGACCTTGTTTGGCTTCAGTTGTTTTCCATGTACTGTTTGTTGTTCCTTAAAGTGGCTGGCCAAATCAGCTTCCTTTCTGATTATATGTGCTGTTGCTTTTGTTGCTGCTGCGTCACAAAGAGCAGGTGAAAACTTGATTCAGCTGGAGACCTCCCTTGATATGAGTCACTTCCAGTAATAAAGCTTCTGCAGACTAAATGCTGCTCTCAACTGCTAATGACTTTCATGACTGCTTTAAAGCAAAACAACTTACTTTCAACCAGTTGGTTTCACAAGCATTAATCTAGATTTAGTTTGTGAAGTTCGTAAGTTGAGCCTCTCTCTGCACTGCCCACTCTGTGTATTAGTAGGTGCATGCTACAGAAAATGCAAGCATGTCTGTAATAACTTGCATATTGCTTTTAATTTCTGAATGCATTATACCTCCAATTTTGAACAGGAGGAAAAAGTATTGGATTTTTATTTATTTTTTCTTTTTTTATACTGTATTTCCCATCCACATTTCCTAAAGATGGTGGTGGTGTTTTAATTGTTTTTTTCAGATACAATCTTGGCAGTCTTGGCACACAGATTGATGAAGATGAGAAGTTCCACCAGCCTGATATCTTAGACCCAGTGTTACTTCTTTGGTTTGTGTTTCTGGACTACTGGCTTTCTTTTAACTCTGTGGGGCTACTTTTGGTTTGGTGGCATCTTCTCTTCCATGATCTGTTGCATGTGTCTTTCAGAAGAAATCTAGTTCAGTTTTCTCTCTAGCAGAAGCAGCATTCATTATGACTGTCTTAGTCATCACACCTTCTGAGAACTGAGAAATATGCCAATTTAAAACTAAGATAGATGTTGAGCTAAGCCCATTGGGGAACCAGTGGAAATGCTCCTCTGGTTCTGTTTTCAAGTTGCCACCACAATTACATTTCCACTTTGGATACTTTTTTTTTTTTGTACTTTCTGTCTTTTTAGTTTGTAATAGGCTTGGTTTTTCCTTTCCTCTTTTCTTTTTCTTCTTCCTACTTTCTAGCACTAGTGATACGACCTTCAACTTTCAACTATCAAACAGCAAAACCTGCAGCTCATCATATCAAAGGTGAAGATGTATTGGATTAAGCAAGAAAAGATGTTTCATTAGAGGAACAGTAGGAAAAACATGGAGTTCCTGCCTTAATGATGTCATATGTTGGTGGATTATAAAAAAAAGATACTTTTTTTAATGAGGCAGTGAAAATATCTTTTACTTTCTGTGCCCTGAAGAAAAGGAAAAGCAGCCATTCTTAATTAGTAGTAGGAAGCGCTGATCTAATACAATTAAACTCCATATAAGAAGCTAAGTATTTATAAATCTTTTTTTTTTCCTCACTAAACCTGTAACAGTCTGTGCTGGAATTATAACCACAGTGGTTTCCTTGCCATTATTGATTTCTGCAGTTTTGAAAACCTTAGAGAAGTAGAAATACAAAGCACTAATAAATCTCCAGTGCTCTCTAAATTGCATATTGAGGTAGCAATGAGCTGAGTAGCCAAACAGATGACACAGTGGCTGTGTTTCATTTCATCTCCAGGGGCCAAGCGCCTGAATTTTGAGGCCTCACTGGCAGACAGCAGGGCCAGTATGGTTGTGTCCTCGAGCCAAGTCTTTCTCATCAGTAGATGTGCAGGAATCGGACAGGAAGGAAAAGCTCAGGATAGGAATGGACCAGGGAAACAAAAGGGTTTATGAGAAGCAGAGTTTTACAATGGAATGTGCAATGGGAGGAACTGGAAAAGAAAAACCAATGAAGTCTGCTGGAGACCGTGGGAATGGAGAAGAGGAATGAAGGAGGCAAGGGAGCTCTGAGACTTCAGCGTCTCTGTCTTCAGCACCTGAAGCTCATTGAATCAATAAGCAAGGCTGATCTAAAGCAAGGCTTCAAGAAACTTGAATGTAAAACTGGATGCTGCTTCTCTATCAAAAGTTTGAAGCCTGGGAGGGAGCCATTTCTTATCATTCATTTTCAGATTCTACTGTTGTATTTAATGTGTCTCTCATTCTCCATTTCTGACTTTGAAAAATGTCTGAAAATCACTTTTAAGATGTGAACAGTTTCTTGCTGTAACTCAGGTGAGTTTCCCAAGTGTTGCGGTGAGAGCAGAGATGGGACAAGTTGCAGATTTGTAAATAAGAAACACTCTGCTGTGCTAAATGATTGATCTTTTGTCTTACCTTTACCTGTTAATGCTGCCTGCTGAGCAGCTAACTGGCCTCACTGGTAGCATGTTAAAAGGGCAAAAACCTATAACCTAAGCTGAAGTCGCTGGTGTGGCACTAGTGTCAGGTATGTTCAGGTATGCATGCTGGGCTTTAAAGTTATAGCCAATTACTGAAATTCAGAAGGCCATGTGTTTCTTTGTCGGGGATTAGCAATATTCAGAATCTAGATAATTTAGAAGTATGAAACTTCTACAGTTTGATTAATTTCTTTAAAAACATGGGTGTTTTTTCCAGGTATTTTAGCTTTGCAGGGACAAAGAAAGAAATGAGATTTTGTAAGATGGGAGCTTATTGTTAAGGGAAGCCAAATCCAGTGAACTTGGCTTTAAAGCTGAAGTGATTTCACCTTCCTGATCTGCAAGATGTGAGGCTGCTGTAGTTCCTGGTTTCTAAGCTCAGCCTGTAGAGATGGTTAGCATGTATTCCAGAGATAAAAATGCTCATAGAGCACACATTCATCCAACCACAGAGACGAAAAGGGTGGAGAATAGTGCCTTTAACAGCAGCCACTGACACATATAGCAGCACACAAGCCTGGGGCAGCACTGAGAGCTCAATCTGGTCTGCATACACTCCCAGAGATAATTGGAGTACAGGTGAGAAGATGGCCTAGGCTACAGTTGAACCCAGCTTGACCAGCCAAGCATACTGACCAGCAGCTTGCTTATGGGTGGCTTGTTCTTCCCTGATGCACACAGGGAAGAACATTCCCTTCCTTTGTCTTCTCAGTTATCCCTGCTTTTCCTCTGCATTGCTCCCCATTCTGTAAGTCCAGGCCCAAATTTTCTAAGGCTACCTAGGTAGTTTGGCCCTCATGGGGTGTTCAGGTTTCCCAGGCAGTGCTGGCCTTGCAGTGGTTGCTCTCACCAAAAACATCCTTGATACTCCCCTTTAGTGCTCTTTGTCCATTTCTCATGTAGCTCTCCTGTGAAATCCGGCAATCCTTCAGGGCATGCTCTGTAACATTTGTTAGGTGCTTATGCTTTCATCTGTCATATCCAGCAGCAACTTCTATCACATCCCGTGGTTTCTCATGTTCTCCTTTATTAGCTAAGCCTTAGGCGCATATCTGCATCTCTGTCTACATGCTTTAGCAGGTATGTAATACTGAGGAAAGGAGAAAGATAAGGATGTGCTTAGCTCGCAGGACCCGAGTTACCTAATGAGTTAAGTGGTATGAAAGGCTGTAGCACGGTTAGCAAGCCAAGATCAGCTACAGGCTGTCTTGGAGGCCTCATTTGGTTTGCTCCTATTTTAACCTGAGTTATCTTTCTTGGATTAGCCACTGCAAGCTGTTTTGTTTCCCAACAAGAGACATATATTGTCTGCCTGTGACTGAAAAGGGAAAGCAGCACTGACTTCAGGGAGGATTTAATCTGTTTTAGGAAATTTTCTGTCTGCTCTTCAGAGTTTTTCTCATCTGCAAGGAGATCGGGGACAGTGAGATTTTTTGACAGGTGATTAAATATCATTAGCTAGCGTTATGATCAATTAAAACCATTTGTAAACGAAGAAAAGCAAGATTAGTTCCTCCTGGGCATCTTTTGTGCGACCGTTTTGCAAGGCAGCATGTTTTTAACTGTCATAAAGAGAAGGTGAAATCTGTGAGGACAATGGCTTTGTGGAGCCAGGATTTGTTTCTCAGTATTTTATTAGAGCATGCTTTGCCACAGGCTCTGTTCTTCTCGCGGAGAACTCCAGATTACTCCTGCTTCAAAACTTAGTTCCGCACCCTGTACTGCAGGAAGCTGCTGCCTATACTTTTGTTTCCTACATGAGAAATCCTCCCTGTCTCTGTCACCGTTTCTGAACACTTATTTCTGCATGGCCATTTTCTCTTTCTTTCCAAGGTTAGGTTGTCTGTCTGTCTGGGAGAAGGCTGCTGGTTGCCCACTTCGCTTTCTGAGATATCCCTAGGAGTGGATGGGAACTGCTGATTATCCCTGGCAGCAGGGAGGGACAGCTGAAACATATATTCCCAGGCCTTCCCTAAAGGAAGCAAATGGGCCAGGTCTCTGGTCATCTGGTGATGTCAGAGCATAGAAACGTAACAGCTCATCTTCAGTTACACTTCTCACAGTTTAGGAAGCAAGTTCTGACCGGCAGAGAGGTCTTGGCTGTATGGTATGGGGATTAAAAATGGCATAGGTTTGCTTTCAGTGATCCCAATCCTCCTTAGGACCTCATTGCTTTTATGTGTCCCAGTCCTTGGCTGCAAAAATGAAACTTCATCCTCTCTCTTTTATAAGCAGTCCTCCTGCCATGATCTACATTTCCTTCATATATAAGCAGACTGGCTGCTGGCTCTTCTCAAAGTCTTTTGCTTCAATCCAATGGTTCTGGCTATTAATTAATACTTACACAGAACACCGCCCTCCTATCCCCCTGTTTCCTCTTCATTCCTCTCCACATGGAAATTTCCCTAGTATGTGAATTCCTAGGCTCTCTGTGCTACATTATGTGCTTTAGCAACACAAAGGTGTGTGAGATTCTGAGCGCATTTAAAGTTTGGCTAAAAGTTCGGTTGGGGTTGTTTGAGTGGTTTAAACTTCTTTTGAAGTGTGGGAACAAGCCCAGAGTCTTCCCTCCCTTAAAGGGTGAGACTAAGCACAAAAATGAATGTTTGGCTTAACATAGCTGTTAAATCTCATCCCTGAGCTGCCACACTGAAGCTACACGTGCAGTGGTTGCTTTCTTTAGACTTCTGAGAGTCCCTCCATGCACGCACACTGATGCATGAACATGCATGTTAACATATACCTTAGCCGTTTCACTGGTGGCCATTTGGGAGCACACCTAAAGCCCATTTTGATGTTGGAGGAGGTATTGTTACGATATGGTGGTGGATTAAATATCTCCTATTAGGGAATGATATGGTTGGAAGGAGCCTCCCAGTGCATTCAGGAGGAAGCCTGTTGTGTGGATTTGAGCTGCTGAAAGCAGCACAAATCACTATGAGGCTTGCTCTGAGCTGTGGATGGGGGAGGATTGAGAGGGGTTGTGAAGATGTTTGTGTAAGGCTTGAGGGTTTCTAAATATTGGAAAATTGCAGTGGTTTGGTGCAGAAGCAGTGTTCAAAGCAAAGAACAGAGGTGGGTGTGGTGATTGTGGAAGGTTATTTATCACAACCAGACCTAGAAGCCTGTGATGTTTTTAAACCACTGTTCAGTTATAGCAGGGAGGGTCTAAACTCAATGCAGAGAAATCCAAGAGGCACAGTAGTTTGAGCCTGCTTTCTGCTGTTGCCCCACCAGGAGAGGAGAAAAGGGAGCCCCACCATTTGCAATCCAAGTGTAACTTCAGGCAGGTGGGAGATGCGTGTAGGAAGAGTGTTCAAAAAGGGGACACCGACAGGTTGCAGGGGTAAGCCATCTCTGTGATACAGGTGGAAGATATTTATGCAGGGCAACATAGTTATGTTCTACGGGACCAGAGAATGAGAATGGCAGTTGGGAGGATGGCATGAAAAGGCAATTACTTTGTTTAAAAAACCTCTTGTCACTCACAGCTTACACCAAAATGGGAAGCCTTCTCACCCCAGGCATGGTGTGGATGAGAGAAAGGTCCTGAATGGGTTATGATCTTAGCAGATGGGAAAGTTTAGGACACAGCTCAGGATTGATTATATGTTTGTGCTGGTAGGGTTAATCTGCTTCCCAGCTGAGGCTGTGCGGAGTGAAAACCTGGCCAGTTTAGGAAGGGATCTGGTGTTCCTGAGGGTCAGAAGATGAACATGAATCCATGACCCCAGGCTATTTAGGAAAAAGTAAATGTCAAAGTTCCAGTGCAGAAACAGGATCAGGTCCCGTAGGACATGGGAAGCAACCCTTCCTCTTCGCAATGTACTTAAAAACCTCAGCTGAAATGGGGTACCCGGTTCTGAGCACCACACACTGGAGCAGAGCAGGAGCCAGTTGGGCAGATGGGGATGACAAGAGCTGTAGGAAATGTGTGATCTGTGAGGGACGATTGAAGAAATCAGAGCTCTTCAGACTCTGAAGCGAGATGTGAAGAGCCATTTTCAAAACCACAGGTCTGTAGCAAGAAATAACCTGTCTGTGATGGATGAGAGAGGAAATAGCAGGCTTAAATTGCAGTAAAGGAGACAGGATAAACAAAGAAAGTAAGTGTAGGCATGGCAAGACACTGAAATTGACTGCACAGGGAGGTCATAAAGTCTCTGCTAGTGAAGGTGTTGAAGGCTCAGTTCAGCCAATCAGTTAGGGTAACATTGGCTTAATTAGTTTGATTTTCAGGTGAAAGGTGGATAATTCGGACCTTCAAGCACCTTTCTGTTCCCCTTTTTTCTATTATCTCTTAACACTTGTACACTAGACACATAGTTTGGGGAGGCAGTAGATGGCTGGAGCACATGCAATACAAGAATGTCAACTGAAAATAGCTATTAAAGCAAAGGACAAGGAGTATAAAATTAGGATAAAGGACTAATGATGTAAAATGAACATAATGAAAGGTAAAAGAACATGGAAAAGGTAGTCAGAAAATACATGTTATTTGCCCTGTTCCTCAATATGCTGCCTTTATGGTCAAAATAAAGTAATTGCAGGAGGTTGAGGCTAAAGGCAATGCCAAGCGTCTCGTGAACTTTCAGTGGCTTTTTGAAGGTTCAGCCTCTGGTAACAGAATCCTCGGAAGTGCTTTGCCAGAGGTGGGAACAGAGAAAGAAGAAATGTTTTCTTCATTTACATAATAGTCTGTGGGGCTGTGCCTCATTTTCCTTGAAGGACAGGAGTACAGGGAGCAGCTGGAGCTTTTGGGAGAACTACAGAGGTTAAGAGCAGAGGAAAAAGAGGAAACCTGCAGGACAGCCAATTGCTATTAAAAGGTAAAACAAAGGTGTAGCACTGGCATACTAGGAGGGCCAAAAGACAAATACAAGAGGTAGGATGAAAAGTGATGCCTGTCCATGTATGCGTATGGTCTGAGAGCAATGTCCAGGGAGCAAGTACGAAAACCTAGAGGATTTAGAATGCAGCCAGAAATTTGGTTCCTTGAAACTTGTGATTTATTTGCATCAACGTTTTGGGGAGAGTGTATGAGCATATTACCTTTTCAGGTAAGCCAGACAGAAGCAAGCAATAGAAAAAAAAGTTAATGGCAAAAAGATGCATTGAGGGGAAAAGTCTCAAGTCTCTAGATTTAAGACAGTGGAAGCACAGAAAGATAAGTGAAAACCAGATACAATGTATGATAATAATGGTGTAGCAAGAAATGACCCTTGTAGAAACTGCACTTTGATGTCCATTGTGCCCCTAATTTATATCATCCATCTGAAGTGCAAGAGCTGGCTGACTGCTGAGGTGAGTTTGCCTCAATATCTGTTAACTGCTCTCAGCCGTGGAAGAGTACAGATGACTGCGTTCTTTTAAATGGGCCAGAAGTTTCCATATGGGATTTCACATCAGAGAGCACTGCCTGAGTATTGACAGCCTGACTGGAGCTTTGCAACTTACTGTCCTCAAGTATTTCAGTGTATACTGGAACATCCGCTTTGCTGGGCTAGCTCTTTACTTCATTGAAGTAATGGTCTCCCTGGATTTTATATGGTGTGAGCACTCCTCTCTGAACAGTCAAAAAATACATGTAGAGAATTTGGTGCATGTTTGACCTCATGCCAAAGGGGTTTTGTCTCATTCCGTTGCTCAGCTAATTTCCATTTTAGCATGGAAGCTGCCTCGTGCCCGTAGCAATATAAGGAGTCAGTGTAAGGATTTGGTGTGATCTCATTCATTTTGAAAAGACCAGTTGAAAATGTGCTAAACCAGCCTGCCAGTGGGTAAAAGGAAAGCGACTCCTAAGCACATGGGGTCTAGGCCTTGAAAAATATTTAATCACAGACTGAAAAAAGGATGTTCTGAGGCTCCGACTCAAAGTTGATCCTATTTCCAATAAGGGTTTTAACTGTGTGAACAAAACCAGCTATCCTCTCAGTCAAAAAATGTCACTTCAATCCAAGGTGCTTGAAGGGGGAGTGCAGGAGAGCTGCTACAATTAGCTTGCAATCTCATTAGCCTGTACCATTTTCCTCCAGTGGGTGCTTGCTTGTTTTGATTATAACAGTGAAGATCTAGTGCAGTTTCAAAGACAGACCAGTCCTGGATTATCTGAGCTCACCAAAGCTGTCCCCTGTGGATCAGACACCTATTTGTATTGTTTCCTTAAGGCAAATAAGGCATCAGAAGTGCCTTTATTGGCATTTGTTGCTACGTGCAGGGAACCTGCCAAGATTAATATACACAACGTTCTTTTCCCCACCTCCTGCTTTGAAGAAGTAGCCAACATAAAAGTGTTATTCAATTACTACCCAGTCAGAAGCCTCATGTTGTCAGAAGCTGTTACTAAGAAGACAGCAGTTATTAATGATGTACCAATTGGCATGCTTCAGCATATCTTTGGAAAATATACAGATGTGGTTTTTTGCAGGTGACTGGTTAATTTTTCTTTGAATCAGTAAGTAATCTGCAGAGAACATATGTAACAAGTAGCTAGGTATAATTTATTCACTGTTTCCTTAATTATTCTGTTTGGGTTTATTCCATACTGTCAGGTTTTCAGCTGCTGTTAGTAATAAAAGCTGAAGATATCATTTCTTCAGCATTTTTTGAATGGGCAGGAGATCCATCTTTTCTTGGAATGAATTGATTTACTGCAACTACCATCTAATGTAATACCATAGGATAAGTTAAAACCTTGTAAAAAAATTAAGCATTCCTCTGAGGAAAAAGCAGTCAAGTCATTTGCAGTATCTGCATAGAGTTATCTCAGTCTTTGTTGTTTGTCAGTATGGAGACAAAATGTCATTCCTGGAAATTCATCATCCTTTCAAACAGTAAGTTGAAACAGCAGCAGTTAAAACCATAGAGGAAAATCAACAGCGTCATTTGACACTTCTGAGTTAGATATGATGAATTAAGATTTCAGCATGTCTCCATTTCTCTGTATGTTGTAGACTGACAACAGTTTGTCTGATGAAACGTGTGCTAAAAAAACCCTCTTAGTTTGCCAGAACACATATAATTCCTTTTTGACCATGCACTACTTTGTATGTTGTTGCCTCTAAATGCTGTTATTTCCAATGGGAACTTTCTACATTTTTCCCAAGTCACAGACTTTTCATAGAGCTATTTTGCACCATGAATTTGGAGGCCCGAACTTTCTCAGGAACGTAATGTTATTCTGGGACTGTTCCTTTGATCTGCTCTTCTGTCAATTTCACTTTAAAAAAAAGCTATTGTTTGCTGCCTGTCTGCTTTCCTATCCCACTTTCCTAAGGTTGCAAATTCCAGCAGGACAAATTTTGATGTTTTTGAGGATCCTATTCCATCACTCAGAATTTGGCTCTGCATAGGGCTCTAGCAAAGACTGTATAGTGTGTAAAATTAAAGCTATTTCTATTAATAAGGTCGTACCAAACAAGAAGAGGCATCCTTTGTCCTCACCTTATGAGTCCCCTAGTTAACAGAAAGCTAACGATTCGGGATATAAGTCATGAAAAATTTTCTTTACAAAAAATCTAAGCATTTTTTACCCAAGAAAGTTTGCACACTGTCCAAAAGTACCATTTGTCCTACTGTTTACCACTCTAATCTGAACTGAATTTATTTTGTAGCTATCCTTTGAACAACAGTGATCTGCATCAGTTCAACATTGAGGAGAACGGGGGAACACCGTATACTGCAAAAATGCCTGCAAGGCACCACCATCACCACCGTCATCACCACCACCTCGCAAACTATGGCGCCCTTGCTCCAGAGAGCAAAGACATTGTTTCTGCTGTTCCAAACCCAAACAGTAAGTACACTGCAGTAAATGTCCTTTCAGTAACTGTGCTGCTGTGATTTGTCTCTGGCAAGAAGGCAAAGGAAGCGAAAGGAAAACGACACGGTGTTTCAGTTTTCCCTCTTGAAGAATATGCTTCTTGTTATTATTTGCTAGCTTTGTAAGTGTGTGCAAATGAGACAGGATTTTTGCAATTTCCTGGTTTTGCTACAGGGCTGTGGAATTGGTGTTAGTTTGGTGTTCCATAGCTGAACAAACACCCAATTAGTCACAGATACTGAGGCTCTAGCCGCTTGGCGCAGGCTATCTTTTCATTGTTACTATTTACTTGTATAGTTTCCTACCCTCATCTGCTATTGTGTTTTGCTGATCTGCCCAGCTGTCCCTCAGCCCTCATTATCTGGATCTGACTTTTGCTTGTGTGTCTGGGCACAAACAACAGAAACTTTGGAGCACCGGGCAATCAGCATCTTGCTCTTAGTTTGTGTAATGGGAGCAATTCCCGCTCAGCCTCACCTACCATGACTGGAGTGTGCTTGCTTGTTTGGTGGAGAAAGTCTTGGCTTGTAGAAAACAAAGAGAAGAAAAGCCTTTCTATGCCTGATGTAACCTTGGAGAGTTTGGTTGTAAGTCTCCATAGCTAAACATGTACAGGCTTTTTTAAGGGTGCATAGCTTGTCCAAATATTCGTAGGTTTACACAGGAAGAGAAACAGCCCTGCCATTGGGCAATTCTACCTCTTGCTCTCCAAATTTATAACCTCTACACTCTTCAGTGTGTGAGACACTGAAGCTGTGTAAGAATTTCAGAAGATGAGGAAAACAAAGTACGACCTATTGTTTTCCTTGCTTCATGGGCATGATAAATTCTTTCTTTGCCCAGTTCTTGCCCTTATAATTGTAAATCACCCTGAGACAGGCATCCGTTATGGAAACTTTCAGCCTGGGTTGTTAATCTGACAACTTTCAAATGCCTGAAACCAGGATCTTGTAAGGGACAGTGCTGGGTGACAGTGACTTTAGGCTGTCCCATCTCTTTCATTGGTTGAACATTCACTGCGGGCATAAGTTTGTGCTGGGAAGTGCTGAGGGCTGGTGTGGCACCCCTACTTGGTGCTGCCATAGAGGGCCCTGGCCAGGTAACTGGGTGCTCCGGCACTTCCAATGGGTATCTTGGCCATGGTCTGCAGTGACCTGACTGCAGAGGGTGGCACAGGCCATCCTGCTGGTACCTTCTGGGCCTCAGCCAGCCTCTCGTGGACTGCCCTGAGGTGTGTCTGAGTGCTGGCGATGGAGGGATGCTGGCAGGGCTGATCTGGACAGCATCGCCGGGCTGTCAGCCTGGTGCAGCGGGAGGCAGTGACCTTTCTGCGAGGTCTGCCAGCCCATGTTTTTCTTTCCCAAATTAGAGTGAAGCACACCAGGAAATTGGGTCAGAGCCAGCTCTGCTGCTGCTGAGTGTTCCAGCCTTGAGGATGCAGCAGACCCCATCACTGTGTCCCCCTCCAAGGGGCTCCCCCCATCCTGCCTATGGCCCACAGCCCCAAGTCGGCCCCTGGGGACTCAGCTTCTGCCCCAGAAGTGCTGCAGTCTCCACCTTCCCACTGCCTTGCCGAGCTGGGCTCACCTGTAGAGCAGAAGGTGATTTGAAACAACACCAAAACCACAGTACAAGGTGTTTACTCCAGCTCTGTGTCTCCTTTTAGGCTGCACTGCTTTCCTACTCCTCCTTATTGCTGAAATAACCTTAGAAACAGCTTAGAAAAGTATAACAGCAAAACATCAGGAGCAGGTTTGCCCAGGAACAGGTTGCCCTGAGAAGGTATGGCTGCCACATCCCTGGCAGTGTTCAAGGCCAGGCTGGATGTGGCTTTGATCAACCTGGTTTAGTGGAAGGTGTCCCTGCTGATGGCAAAGGGTTGGAACTAAATGAGCTTTAAGGTCCCTTCCAGCCCAAACCCTTCTAGGATTCTACGATTCTCTTTGTGCCTAGTGCCTACCTTCAAGATGAGATATGGGGCTGAGGGGGCTGTGTTCCCCAGGCATGGGAAAGACCAGCTGTCTCCTCCAAATCCCACAGCCCTCCTGGGGCACAGCCTCTCCAACCTGTTCAGCAGCTTCAATGTTCTGAATGGGATTTCAACAACCAAGACAAGACTTTCATGGAAGCACCTATTCCTGGAGATAGATTTACCTTTCTCTTTGTTGTGTCAGCTTAAGGCTGTTTCATGCTAGCTATTTGATTAGAGAAAAGGGAATCAGTGCTAGTTCCTGACATGGCCTAATGCCACTAGCGCCAAATGCCAATTCCTGGTTTCTCTAAGGGAGCAGAAAAGAACGGGGCACCTCCAAGGGGAATCTATGGAGCAGGCATGCTGGCTGTGTCCAGCCGAGCTCTTCAGGCAGCTGTACATGCAGCGCACTGGCTTGTCTTAATGCAGGCGTGCTGCCCCACAGCAACCCATTACTGATTCCCTGAGGAGATGCAGCCGGAGGCACAAACATGATTTTCCTTGAAAGGCCGGTCTGCAGTTAGACCTCGCATGTTTACTCTGTTAGAGTGGTGGCAGTGTGGGCAGGAACACTTCCCTTAGAACAGAGTCAAAGTTACTCATTTGCAGCTTGAGGTGAGAGGTGTAGGTGCCTTTTCAAGGTTGGTGCTCAGGGGGCTTGCTTTGGTTTGGTTTGCTTTTAATGGATTCATTAAAATGCTGCTCATGCTATTTCAACTGAGAAAACCATCTTGTAGAGAGCATGTGGAAAAGGCTTGTGGTCTATGTGCTGAAACAGTTAGGAGCATGATGTCTGTCAGTCTGTTATCTAGGACAGCGCATGTGGCAGAGTGTGGGACAAGAAGAGCTCAGGCAGAGAGGAGGCACTATCAGGGGTCTGTGTCAGGAACATGGGGACATGGGGGGCTGATGTCTGGCTTCAGGCTGTGTGGAAAGGCCACTGCTGTAAAAGCATTTCTAGGAAGTAAACGGTCACTAACCTGGGGACAGTCTCGGGGAAGAGGGTGCTTGTGACCAAAATATCTCAAGTGGAAATGCCTGGAGAGCATGGGAGAATACACTGTCCTAGTGGAAGCTTCCTCATGAGGCTGACAGAGGAGAGGCCATGCACACCAGCACTTCAGTTTGCCTTCCTTGTGGTTTTCCAAGGGATCAGAGACAGTTTGTGACTTCTTCCACTTCCTACAGACTGGATTCATCTCTGAGGTGGCTTTAAATTCTTCTCAAGTGGACCGTGGCGTGACCCATCAATATGTGTGTGGCGTCGTGTCAACAGAGGGAGAAAGCATGTGCCTTCACTCCACTTACTCTGATAAATGCCGAAATTCCAGTCCAATTCACAGAACATGGACAGGAGAGAGGGAAATGACAGCATGCCCAGCCGAGGTTCCCTTTAAATACTGGTGCTTGTTTCTCAGCAAACGCACAGCCTGGGATTTTGTTATGAAAAACAAACCCGGGCCAGACCTGCCCGATTTTTCACATTCCAAGTAATTTGTCTACTTCAATTACTGGAGGAAGTGAAACCCGGTGAAACAAATCTGACATGTGTGCTTATGAAGGCAGTTCAGGAGAAGATGTTGTTTTCCTGCATTCAGCCTGATGATTGTATTTGCGATGCTGCCCTTCACCTCAAAGCTAATGTACAGAGATCATGTCTTTTGTGAAGCAGATCCTGCCCTGGTGTATTCACAGAATCCTGGTCCCAAGGACTGCTGTATTCAACAGCACTTAGCCTTACAGCGCCATCGCCACCACACAGGGGGGTTGAGCTGCTTGCTAAGCCTAATCGGCATGGCAACGTCGTGCATGGGTTACCAAATGCACATGAGCAGATCTACTGGCAGCAGCTGGGGCTATCACTGAAAGCAGATGCCAACAAGTATGCAATGTAGCTTGCTGAATTTTTATGATGGAAAGTGATGAACGAGAAGAGGGAGCCCAGCTTGCCTCTGGAGCTCTGGGCTGAGCTTGCAGGTTATCACTTAAAAATAGGCATCCTTTACTCCTGAAGTGCTCACTACAAAAGTCCTCGTGTAACCCTGAGCAGAGAATGATGTAATACAGACTGAATTTCAGGCTGAAAACAGTGATTTAAAAGACCCCAGTGCCTCCAGATCCTTTCTTGAAATGAAAACCAGGTTTTGCCAAGACTTAATGCTGACTCAGGAAATGTGTGCCTTTTGTAGCGTAGAACTTCAATTTTTGGCCTTTTTTTCTTTTTTGATCTGTTTTCAAGGTTGCATTAGAAGGCTGCAGTGACTGCCTTGTTTTCCAGAGCTCTCCCTTCAAACAAAAATACAGTTTAAAAATGAGTTTTAAATCACAGCAGACTTAAATAAAATAATTTAGATAAGGCACTTTTCCCCCTCCACGTTCTTTCTTGACAGGAAAATAGAATGACTATTTCTAAAAAAAACCTCATCCAAACAAAAAAACCCAAACCACTCAAACACAAAAAACCCCCACCCAAATAACACATTGTCATGTCTTATTTTATAGCTGTGGTGATTTATTCCCAGATATCATCGGGCAGTTTCACAGTGTCATATCCACAGAAGCAGCTGTGATGTGAGAAATGCCAAATTCTTGCATCGCTATCTTGTGATTAGAGACCACCAATGTCAATGCTGATACTGTAACCCCTTCTAGGATATTATCACCTCATGGTCTGATAATGTTTCATAATGCGAAAACAGTCGTTTTTTCTTCTGTCTCTATAATCTGGTTTTAGCAGCTTGTCTTTAGTCAGCAAAGCTCTTAATGTATATTTAAACAGCTGTAGAATTAGATCTTGAATGGGTAATATTTAATATTCTTAGGACAGCTTACGAACCTGATCCAGGCTAAACTGCAGTCAGTGCAAGGCTTTTATTGATTTCAGTGGGCTTTGAATCAGACTCCAGAGATTACAGACTGTTCCCAACTGTTATTATCTCGAATCCATGGTAAAAAGAAATACAGGAGGAGGCAGAGATCAGTCAAATCATTGCATGCTGAAGCTCATTTTTCTCAGAGTACTTGCAAATATATATATGCCACACCATCCCCAAGATGTTGCAGAGACCTTTCAGGGCTGTCTCAAGAAATATTTTTCCTTGTCTTTCTGTGTCGGTGGCTTGCTCAGAATCTCTGTTGACAAAGTACAGCAAATTCCTGACAATGGTCTTAAAGAGGCTGGCATATAAATAAAGATGTCTGAGAGAAGCCAAAAGCTATACTCTGATCTCTTTACACATCACATGTTCCGAGAGTGGCACCTTGGCTGCATAAATAATCCCTCTGGTGTCAACTGAGTTTTAGAATACAGGGGGGGTGGTGAGGGGGAGGTAAGGAGAGAAGTGTCTAGCCCAAAGCTGGCAAAAGCCCTGCTGAAATGAAAGGATGGGCAAGAAGGAGGAGGGGGACGAATTGTTTGCTAAATAGAAAAAAGCAAAATGACCCAACAGGCATAATTCTGAAGCATTTTAGAGGGTCTTACAGGGAATGTGGTTTGCTGACTGCTGTCTCTTCAAATGCAGTTGAGTGTCTTGCTCTGCAGTTCTTCTGTAGCTTCCCTTCAGACTGTTTCTTTTTCTTTCTTTCCTTTGGGCATCTCTTTAGAACTGAGCTCAGGACTTCCCCTTTTTTATGATGAAACCTCTCATCTGAAGAAAATAGAAACGGAGAGTGTGAAGGTAGTTGGACCATGGCCAGCCCTGCACGTCAGCATGAACAAGGTATAGCACATACATATATACTTTTACATCTATATGCCAGAGAGCCCTGTTGTCACTTCATACTCTAAAGCTGCTGCTTTCTCACTTTCAACTCAAATCAACATTCATCTGCAACTGGCTTGCTGTTTAATCACCTCTCACCATCTCCTGATTGGATTGGGGTTTGGTTTCTAGATTGAGCATTTCCTTCCCTTTTGCCTTTTAAAATTTCAGAGGCTGCTGCAACAATGTTATTGATGTAGTTTTAGATCAGTTGTGAAGAGTTAGTCATCTAGACAGCCCAGAGGTGTAAAGAAGAAACAACACTTTAAGTGATAGAAAAAAAAAATCGAAAACCTTGTTTTTCTACATAAGGAGCCCATATTATGCTTTAAACACCCCCTGGCATCTGATGGTAGTGGGTGTTTTGTGAGTGAGTTTTTGCAGGGGTGGCAAAACAGCCATGTCTCACTGCCTCTGCCAGAGATCAGAGGCCAGCAGGTCAATGGCTCCTTCTAACCACGTGAGGCAAAATCTACTGTGCCACTGTTGTGGGGTGTGCCTTGAGCTGGGTCTCAATAGAGCCACAGAAGCCTGGACCTTTGGTTTGCAACCACATCAGTCCTGAGCTTGGCCCAGTGAAGTCAATGAGAGCATTGCCACTGGCTTCAAATGGGATGGGTTTGGGCCCCCAGTAACAGTACAGATATGTTAAAAGAAATGTGGTGTGGAGAGTTTTCTGTCAGCTCAAGGGAGAACTCAGGTTACTTTACCTTGATTTTACAAGCAGCTGTTTGTTATTGATATTATTTTAATGAGCATTAGGAAATTAAAAATCAAATGGGATGTGGAAAAGTGTATCAAAAATACATACACAAAGGGACTGTATATCTGTATAGCATAATCTTTCTTTCTCTGGATGAGAGAATGCAGAAGATGGAAGTCAAGGCCGAAAATCAATGAGTCAGGTTTTTCTAATAAAAAAACAAAAATCTTGAAATATTTTTTTTTAACAGTTCTAGTTAATTGAAGTTAATCCATAATGCAGATTTTCTGTCATGGACGTTTGCTTGAAGAACCGTGTTCAGGATAGTCATGGGGTGGTATTGTACTTCAGCTAAGGACTGCGGTCCTTATGCTTTATGAATGTGGTCATGAGGCAATGACCTATGTTATGACTGTCGGAGACTTCTGAATGAACAGGTGAAGGTGGAATACTTCAGGCATTTTCCAAAGTCTATTTGCTTATCAGCTGTGAGGAGCTGTCATTTTGTCTGACTGATTGGCCCGAGTGGGGATGAAAAGTTAAATCATAAAGTAGACAAACTGGGGTGAAAAGGAAAAGAAAACGTCATTTTCCCATGGACATTTCACAAGTTGTTCTTCTAGAAATACTCTTCTCTGGTAATAGGTACAGTTTTTTACAGGCCAAGCTAATTAAGCGTGGTTTGCCAAAGGAAAATTCTCCATCTCACAGACTCATCCATTGAATATCCAGGTCTTATGACAGGAACACTGTAGTTCAGGTGTAATTACTTATACTCTATCTGAACCCCAGCTGAGAACATTCACTTAGATACAGTGCCCAAAACATGCTTTAAAAGACAGTCCTACGCTATTGAGCTTCTTGGCAGCTCAGTTTGGCGTATAGAAAGGGCTAAAGTAAAAGTGAGAGGTCTCCCTCCATGTTGACCAAAGTGCACAAGTGGTTAAACCAGTCTGACCTGTGTTGCACCAAAGATCTGAACAGGTGATCTCAGTGGTACCCTTGTGATCTCATAATGAGTAGATTTATGGTCTCTTTTTTCTATAAATGAAAGCTTAAAACTCCTTGGTCCTGTATTCCCCCCCACTGTGCAAGTAGTGCCAATAGAGTCACTGTGACTTCTGCCTGGCAAAGCCTGACCTCTGATCCTCTCACTCTCCTCTGAAAATCCTGTAGAGCAAGAGCTCAGCTCTTCTATAATTAATGGTTTTCTTTGGCTTAGTCCTGACAGCTCTAGAATCTTGTCCACAATCAAATAGACTATTTATATAAGGAGTAATTAGCAGAACCCAATATCGTAGCAAGTCTGTACTTCACAATAAGCGCAGCTGCACAGTAAACACAGCCTGTGTCTGCTGCAGCCATCAGTCAAAGTTTAGCTGGTGAAAAGCTCTTGCAATGAGCACCAGGAGCTGCTAAATGCTTCTGTTTCTGGCAGAGGCTCAGCAGAAGGCAAGTTTAGAGACATGGTCTATCTAATGAAAATATCTCTCCTGGCAGTCATAGCGGGTTTGGGTTTAAAAGCTGGACAGCAGTCCCCTGAATAGAGGTTACCATGTGAATGCAAAGGAGGCCAGTCTCTCAACATTTATTAAAATTGCCAGTTTGAGCCATCTGAAAGTTGTACGTGCTCTTGAAACAGGCCCAGAATCTCCACCCAAAAGCACCTCAACGATAAAGTGCTCACGTTACAGGTTGTGGATTGCGACCAACAAATCATTCGCAGGTTCTTTTGGCCCTTTCCTTGTGGTTTCTTCTTCAAGCACCATTTTCTAAACTAGATCCTGGCGAAATGTGGACACAGGGCTCATAAAGCTAAAACAAACAGCAGGGCTTTGAGCAGAGACTTCATGGAGTTGCCTTAGCAGATAGCTGCTCCAATGAAAGAGGGACATGCTGTTAATATTGGGCTAGCCCTGAGCTGAAATGCTGTGGACCATCACCCAGCACAAAGGCAGCAGGGCAGGTTAGACATGACTGAACAGCCCTGATCTGGGACAAGCATTTTTCAGTGGCCCTTAAAGCTCCTTTGGTTATGGTAGTTAACTGGCTACTGAGTCCAGCAGCAAACAGATTTTAGTGAGTGGTCTGGGTGTCTAGTTTCTGGCAAAAATATTAAACATTACCAGCTCTCCTGCCCCACTCCATTGATTTCTATTCTACTAAGTGCTTTTTATTCCCCGGTTTTATATCTGAAATATTATGCTTAAACAAAACCAGTGAACCAGTTCCAAAGCTGCTTCATTTGCTCTATTTCTGAAAATAAAGCAATGGTTTCCACATCTATTTTGGCGTCCCGACTTTCACTCCCTCTCTTCCTGTTGCTAATTATTATTTTTTCAAGCAAAGTGCTTTGGGGCTGGAATTTGTCAGGCTTAATAATCAACCCATAGGAGAATTAACAAGAAATTTGGTAAATTAGATTCAGCAGTTAATTAATTTGATTGTCTGCTACAGCAAACTTCATCTCATGGGAATGATGAATGGATGTGTCCAATCTCTTTTCCAGAGCTGTTTGGTACAGTGGACGTGTCTGTCCACCTACTGAATGATAAAAGTCAGTTTCAATATGCATTTCATATCCTTAAGTGCTAGCAGATGCCTTCATCTCCAGGAGAGACAAGCCTAAGTGTTGTAGCTGTGAATGTATTTCTGATTTTCTTTCTTGCAAGCCTTTCATTAGAAACATATGTTCACCCACCCGCTTTGCTCCATGTATATATGCGTAGCCACAAATGTATTGTTCACATTTCTGAAATCTGGGGAGTCTAGTAGTTAGTCCAGATGTAATTATTACATAAAAAGAGAGAATACTAATGCAGTTCAGATTTTTTCCTCCCTTTTTCCTGATGTTATGCTCACCCTTACCATGCACCCTTGGGTCCTAATGTTGGTGATTTCAGTGTGATGAGGTCTGAGCAGGTGTTATCATGGTCACAGAATCATAAAATCATTTAGATTGGAAAAGACCTTTAAGATCATCAAGTCCAACCATTAACCTAGCACTGCCAGGTTCACCACTAAACGGAATCCCTAAGTGACACGTTTTAAATACCTTCAGGGGAGGTGACTCAACAACCACTCCCGTGGGCAGCTGGTTCCAGTGTTCCATCAAGTCATGTTCCCGTTTTCTTCTTCGTCACTCTAGGATCCACTTTGGGTCCTTTCGTATGTCTGCAAACATGCTTTTACACCTTCTTTCTTGAATGTAGACATTCAAGGCCAGGCTGGATGTGGTTCTGGGCAACCTGATCTAGCTGAAGATGTCCCTGCTCATTAGAGGAGTGTTGCAATTGCATTTGAACGTCCCTTCCAACCCAAACTGTTCTATGATTCTATGATTCTTCATCGATCTGCGTCTTCACATTGCACCTTAACACATTATACATGGTGGCTTTTACATAATTATGCTAGATACTATGTCTTTGCTCTCTTCATTGCCTCTAAAACCAGTTTTGTCCAGGTTCAGGTCTGCATTTCTTTAACTGTCCATTGGCAAGTTTTTACAGCTGTAGGGTCTTCAGTGCCAGCCTGCACCCCTTATGCTATCACCCCATGCATGCACTCCTCTACGCCACCTCCTGTGTCTCCACCTCTTAAGACCCATGTTATCCTAGCTTTGCATAGCTTTATACTACGTTGTGTTACAGTTATATTTATTCTACAAAAAAAAAAAAACCTGCTTGTGTTACTGCTTTCTATATGAGATTAATGCTTTTACAGCTAACTCTAGCAAAACAAAGCTGCAGGCAGATCAAGAAAGGTTCAGAGTGAGCCTGATGAGCCTCAATGACTTTGCAAGCTCTGTTCAAAGCTTATGGCCTTTTGTTGGCACGGTAGTAACATGTTACAAGGCTACCCAGCTGCATTGCTGACTGCTTGCAAATGAAACCACTTTCGAAAAAGCTGTGGAACTACCTGCCCCATGCACAACTGTAAAGCCTAAAGCTGCTGCAGCTCCAAAGATCATTTGTGGTTTAAAAAAACCCATAAAGCCAACTCACTTTGTTCATATATTTCAGGCTCTTTTGTGCTATACACTGATCATAGGGTATACCCTGGGAAACATGGCTACCATGACTGAGTAAGGTTATCATGAAGCTTGGCACTGACAGATGCAGGATCTAATAATATTGAACAATAGCATTTTATAAAATAAATTTGATACCAGGCATTGAAGGGCTTTGCTCCAAGGATAAAAGCATAACAAGATTTATTGGGGGTTATATCGTTCATTAGACCAACTGATAGTTGACTGGAGGAAGGTCTTGTGTGTCTGACAGCTTAGTGAGGGGATCTTTTACTTGTTGGGTTTTTTCCAAATGTTTTTTTCTAATAAAAGATGCAGCTTCTGCTTGCACACTTTGCCTCAAGTAAGAATAACACATAATCATAGAGGCCTTGCCATTGTGATGTCTGTTCCGAATTTCTGTTAGCTATTGCATGGGGAAAGAAAAAAATCAATAAAGTTATTGATGGAAAGGGGACAAAGGAGTCTGTAGATTTTCATGCACATTTGCAGATGTAGTTGCATCCCAGGAAACCAGAGGGTTTGACCTCACAGAGCTGATGTGCATTCAGAACCTGTACATCTGTGTTGTCTTCATTAAAATTTTACCTCCTACTAGTAGTGATGACTAACAACAAAGAATAGACTGGCATTCCTAAACAAAATGTCTATTCTATTCTTCAGGTGTCTCCTGATAAATGTGTGTTCTACACATACTGTTTGACTGAGAAGAGACTATTGATAAATTCACAGAGGCAAAAGATCATGCATCTTGCTGTTGGTATAGAGTGTGATGTGGAACAAAGCATGAATCTTTTAAAGCAGAGAGAATGGAAATGTTAAGTACAGGAGTAGTTTTGCTGTGTTTCATGCAACTCTTTTTATATTCTGTATGTGTTCTTAATATTCAGTTAGCTTTGCAAACCAAAGCCAGTGTCATCATTATCTAAGACTCTACAAATCTGATTTCTGTTCTCATATCAGCAAATGTAATTGAATTTAGAGTAAATGTTTGAGAGGACAAAAGCAAACCTAAGACCTCAATTATAGAAAGAAAAAAAGACATCTAGTTTTGTTCATGTGTATATCTGAGCTTGATCAAACCACTTCTATCAAACCCAGTTAAGTGCAATTCTACAGCGTTCTCCTTCTCTGGAAGAATAAAGTTCTCCATCAATAGTGAAAATGATGAGAATACATTGCTATTTGTTAGCACCAGCAGAAGCGTAGATGGAAATTTGAACTGTTATCAAATAACTTAATGGGGTTTTCTGCATTTTAAAACCTTTTTGGATGAGATTAGATTACAATTTTAGGTAAGAAGATGACTTATTTTTGTTTGACTCTCAGACATTCACTTGAAAGGAACATCTCAGATTCTTTGGAATTGCATTATAAGAAATTATAAAATTCAAAGTCTCAATAATATTATGCCATGTTTAGTTTTCTAATGACTTCCACTAATGACTAAGAATGCTCTTAGTTTATAAATGAAAATGAAATTTTAATAACTGAAAACCTGGTACAGCATTTGAATACCCAGCTGCTATCTTTATGCTTCACTTATCACTGCAAACAATAAAGATTGTGGAAATATAAGATCCCTTTATTATACAACAAAATTAAGCAGATTACAGCTTTCATTCTTGCAGGATAAGTATATACAAATTCCTAATGCAGGCAGTGTTTAAATCTTTGATTTTCTTGTAAACCAGTGAAATGAGCCATAGAAGGTGATGTATGGTTTTTCTTTTGCCTTCTTGATTGCAGTTATACTTGAGGAGTTAAACTGGGGGATGAGCGGACTTCTATGTAAAGATTAGTGGCATTAAGGACAATAGGAACTGATATAGATGCTTACAAGTACTGATAGTCTGCAGTACAAAGGTGCTCTTTCTTTCTTATCTTTGTAGTCTGTGATTTGAGTTTTCACTTTCAGTCTGGATTTTCAGTGCCACTGACTGTATATATAATAGTCTCAGCTAATCAGCTGTGTGAAAGCAGAATTCAGTAATGATTCAGGATGTGCTGCAGCTGTGGCAGAAAAGTGCCGGTGCCAAGGCAGGCTGGCAAAGAAGCCTTTCACAGATGTTTAGAAGCTAGAGGAGGTCTGGATCAGGTCAAGCCCCATATGGGGCTTGTGTGCAGTCAGCATTTCCACTGAGGCAAGGGAGGTGATGGCCTTCAGCTGCTGGTTCAGCATCTGGTGAGCAGGATGAGGCCAAGCAGCGGTTGCAGCAGAGTCTGCTCTTCATGTGTGACCAGTCACTAAAGGTGCTACTGGTCCTCGTGGGGTGCGAGCAAAGCAAGATTTGCTTGCTTGAAGGTAAAACCTTCAATGTGTGACCCAAACAAGAGCTAAAGCAGAACTGAGTGGCCAGGAATGGCTTCTAAGAAGTCTGCAACCACCAGCAGCAGCAGCTTTCCCTTCTCAGCCAGATCAGTGAGCATCAGTGTTTGGGTGTCTCAAGTTCTGAGAATCTCAGCTGGAGACTTGCACATCAGATCACACACTAGGGACAGTCTCTATTACATGGACTCATCTGGTATAATCCTGAATGCAGCAGGACATTGAGACCTTTTGAGGGTTCCCAGCTGTGCATGGCACACCCAAGAGCTTTTATCTTGCTCTTAGTCGATGTGGGGAAGTTAGGGAAGGAAGAACATAAGGACTGAAAATATCCATATCCATCTGACTAACAGATGGATGGGACTTTGGAACTTTGAGTTACACAACAAGCTTGTGTCCTAAACAAGCACAAGTTGTCTTGATTTAGCTAGTAAAATACAGTTTGCTTAATCTTGCTTGACTGAAATGATATTTAATTAGTATCCAGTGTAAAACAAAGGTGAAATTGTGCAATGGCCTTTTGAAATGCCACTGCTTAGTGCGTTGTTCTTTCTGGTGTTAAAAATCAGTGCACTTAAAAGTCAACAGTAATAGCAGCCCGTTAAAAGTATGTAATAGTGTACTGTGGCTACCAAGACTACTGGCGAAGGAAAAGTTGTGCTTGCTTTACAGTCAATTTTGTCCTTCTGAGTATCTCCACTTCTCAGCTTCATGAGTATTGCAGAAAAGACGCCTATGGCAAACAAATATTTCATGTTGGCTTTTTTTTATATGCTTGCCAGAACTACCATTATACTCAACACTGAATAGACGACTACAGTTCTGTAAGTTGCTCCAGCTAGATATTGTCACTTTTAATTTTAAGTATTTTCTTCTTCACTTAGGAGGAAAGTGGGGAGAATGAAAAGTCCAAAAATATCTCCCACTAAAACCAGTAAAAGGGGCTCGGCAAATAAATATGTAAAAGTTATTAGACATTAGCTAGAGAAAAAAAAGTCCCATGATGAGCAGGCCTTTAACACTTGTTCAGTTGTTCAAAATCATACCTGGCAACTGTGGCATTTTAGATGCAAAAGTCTGCTAAGCCAACTTTGCTTACGTGTGAGAAATACCTTTCAGTCTCAATGGAGCTCTGCAGAGGTCTGGCTCTTCCCCTCCCCAGTGTTTGCCAAACAGCTTCCTCAGCCAATATAATTGCATTGTGCTTTGATCCACTTGCAAAAGTGTCTCCCGAATCTTGATGTTCCCTTTTGTCTGTCCTGGGCCTGAGAGAAGAGTCAGTAAGACTGTAGGTACCACCAGGTATGGGGAGGGCAGAAAGAAAGGTAAAGCAGGCAGGTTTTGAAGTTAAAGGGCTAATCTTATGGCAATTTCAGTGGCTAAAAAATGACCAGCTCTCTCTTGAAATACTTTGTCAGAAGTGAACCTCAGGGATGTGCTGTACCTGGTTTACTGATGACTTGTATCCATTTTATATGAAATCTGAATGATAGCGTTTCATATCTGTTCTGTCTGGGTGTATACGACCACTCAGTCTTTGCAGCAATGAGAGTGGAAAATGAATGTATAAGCTACATGTTACTTGGTTGTAATTCACGTCTCCTTTCCCGGAAGAGTAGGGAAGCTTGCAATGGCTGTTATGCCATTGCCCAATTCTTCTTTAAAAATATATGATATTACAGTTTGTTTGTGTAAGAGTTCACATTTACAATCCTGATCTCATTCATACCCAGTTTGTTTATATATTAGTATTGCATTGTCCTCTTTTTTTTTCCTTTATTTTTGTGTTCTTTTTTTCTGCATGGGAGGCTCATTCATGCTGACATTGCTGCTGGATGTAGTTTGTTGGAGGCACAAAATCTTTAAGTCATGTTTAAACGGGTCACTAAACCACCTGTCCTAGGGGTTTAGATTTCTGATCCAGATCGCTGCATATGTAAGGGTTGACATCAAGTGGAAACAGCAGCAACAGTATTTAAATTCCCTGGATTTTTCTTTTCTTTCTGATGAAGGAGATTTTGCTTGGATTGCAGTTACATGGAGATTCCTTCAGATCCCTCTGGTTAAATTTGCAAAGCCCCGTCACATTCTTAGGGTAATATAAGAAACCAGCGTTCACTACAGTTGAGTGTTGTGAACCTTTCCTTCTTCTGCCTGCTGTGGGATATTTTGAGACAGTATTTTGCTTCCTCAGTGTCATCATAGGTTTGGACAACCAGTGCCTGGCTGGGCTTTTTCCATGTATCTGCACATCTGTTTCTTGCTTTTATTGCTTAGGCTTCCCCGAGGCTTTTCATGTCTTGAAAATAATATAAAGTCATTAAATATTTTGAAAACACTTTCTTCTAAGATGCATCCGGGTATGAACATGGAAGTTTTAACCAGTATTGCTGAATCAAGTTGTTACAAGTAAAAATTTGATCTTTGGCCATTTTCTTATCTCTCGATTACATGTCACTGTGCTTGTCTTTTATATTAAATACAGGGCGAAGACAAGAAAGTACCTGAAAAGACTCTTCATGCCCCTGTTTCGCCTTCATCTGTACCTGACCATATGAAGTGCAACATCCTCAAAGCTCAAGTGGAAGCTGCTTTTAGAGTAGGCACCCAGGTAATCTGTGTTTAATGTTTTTCCTTTCTAGTTTTGGCATAGCTTACACTAATTTTCCAAAATCATGTAATTCCTGAGGAAGCACCTTATTTTATCTCAAGTATCCACAGTGACCTAGCTCTCTCTAGCTGCTTTTCAGTTTCTTCAGGGAACTCAAAATGATTGATATGATGGAAGCAGGAAATTTGTCCTAGCTGACATGATTAATACAGTTGAGAGAGGCTGAGAAAATAGGAGAGAAGACCCCAGGAAATCTCCATGTTTTGATTTTGTCACTGTAGCTTTTACTTACTCTGTAGCTGAGAAACAATAAACTCTGGAGTTTTCTGAGGCTACCCACCACTCATGGAAACTGTGGTTAAGGGTGTTATAAAGGTAGTATCTATGCATCCAGATGCAACCTTTATTTTAGGGGATTAACTTTAGCTGTCTGAATGTGGAATGTTAGCTAGTCTATTGTTTTCTTACTTGGGTTTGTGCATTTGACTAGATTTTGAGCTGCTATTTTCTCTATGTGGTCAGAGGTTACATCAAATGCATCCTGTTTCAAAAACACCACTAGTCTTGTAATGATGTCGTGCAGCTTAAAACTGATGCTAGATGGCATGACTGTAAACAGTTAATTTTCCAACCAGAGGTAAATCCAAATGAAACCTAAAATATGTGATCCTTTTCAAGTGTGATTTGTGGACAAAAGGTAATGCCATTGGTGCCAAAAATAAAGCCAAATACAATGCTTTAGGAACAAAAGGAGAAGTAGAAAGACTGGTATGACTCCTATTCAAAGTTCCTGTGGTATCCTTGTGCATGCTATTCTCTTTGAATGCAAACTGTGTTGGTATTTCCACCGCTTTGTTTCTTTCCATAACAACAGAACAGGTCAACTTGCCCTGCAAAGGATTTTGTTAACAATCATCTTTGTGTATTTGCTGTTCCCTGGCAGATCTTTCATCTGAGAGCCAGATTACATCTGGTCTAGCTAGACCTAGGGAAGTATCAAACTTTGGTTATCCTGACTGCCCTAGATTTCAAGAGCAGAAACCATAAATCTGACAGCATGTGGGGGAAGGAGGTTGGGGTTTTTCTTTCAGTTTTTGCTTAAAGCAGTTCTCTCACCTCTCTGAATTCTGTGTTGTTTCAACTGTGGTTTATGCAGCATGTTTCTTATTTGATTGCCCTTGGGTTTGCCCTCTGTTTTTTCCTGTGTGTCTTTTCTACAGGATGTTATGGTATATTTCTCACATTTGTATTTTCTACTGACTATTCTTAATGGTCATGTTTGACTGGATAGTTAAAAACTGGAAGGAGTGTGTGCAGATAGGAAATGTGCTTAACATATGAATCTCTCAGTTCACCTGCCCTGCCTCAATTTTCCACTCTGAGGCTTTCCAATTGAGAACATCTTGGCTTGCTTTTTCATGTATGCCGTAACCGTATTCTTTAGCTGCTGCTCTGTGGTAAATAAGTTTCAGAGCAAGCTGAACATACTTTTTTTCCTTTTTACCTGTATTGTTTTGCACAAGGCTTCAGCAGTCAGCTTGAATTGAGTAGGTGTCTGTAGGACTGGCATCAATGAGAAACGTCCTATGATTTCAGGGTGAAGGAGGGAGAAAAAGACTTGCAGGGTAGTATGTATTGTGGAAAAATAATGGCATACAGTTCAATTTGAAATCCCTGAAGCTTTCAGTGCTGTAACAAAGTATGGCTTAAAAGTTGCAGCCAGTAAATAAGGATGTCACCTTAATCTTGGAAATTCTCATTCAGCTCCCTGATTAGCCACAAAATTGCCTGTGGAACTAGGGGTGAGTTCTTCTGCACTTGAGCTCCCCTCCTGTCAGCCATGAGATTACCCTTCTCAGATGCATTGCAAAAATAAGTAGACAGAGTTCAAGCAATGATCAGCCATTTCCATAAGGAGCTGTGGCTACACAAGCACTGGTGAGGGTAGGCAAAATGTTCATGGTGAAGGAATGAGTAGAACTACACCATCTGTCATCTAGAATGTGGGAGGAGAGAAAGGGGCTACAGGAGGCCCTAATAAACCACTGTACCAGCATACTATAAAATCACACCCCCCACACCCCCCCAAACCCCCAAACATCAACCCAAACTGGCTGAATACAGTAGCTAAGCTATTTCCCAGTGGAAATTCAGTCATCTTCTGAGAAAACCAAGCTGGGATGGCATTACACTGCCCAGAGACACTTACAGCATCCTTTGAGGGAGCAGATAAGAAATAGTTAATTTGTAGAAGACAACCATTTAACTCCGTGTATTCCTTCAGGGTTGTGATCTTGCCTCTCTTTGACCCTATCTGACATATCCTGCTGCCTAGTATACCTGGAGGTCTAACTGCTATCCTCTGCCCAATTCTGTCTTTTAATACCAGTTCCACATTAAATTCCAGAAACGTCCTGCCTCTGGGCTTATTCGTAAGACTCCCGTTTCTCATTTCTCATTTTCTGTATTTCAGCTTACAAGGCAGCCAGGACAAGAAGCATAGGTTCTGTAAGGCACAGCCTATATTCCTTGAGCTGTAAAGCAAGACAAACTGATTTTCCTCATGTGCAGCATATATTATCCTTTATTTCATGATATCACAAAAAAGATGGGGATTTGCTCCTCTTTGTTTTGTAAAGGAAGAAGAAAGAACCAGATTCTGTCTTATGCACACACTATTTGAAGTTAAATTTTCTTTTAAAGGTCCCCAAAATCTATGGTCTACATCATCCTTTATGAAACTTCATGGGGCATCTTCATTATACAGCTAGGTGTAAAAGCATGAGAAAAATACTGGTGCAGTGTGGGATTGCATCCAAAATTCACAAACTATTGCTTGAAATATTTGTAACAGCTCTCTATTCCTAAGCAGTAAGGAGATTTTCAATACCATATGCTACTAACATCAGGATGTGACAAATTTATGAAGGCACCTCCTGCATGTAGTAGAAGAAGAAGCTGTTCCTCATTAATTCTGAGAATGGAGTGTACGTTTACAAGTGGAAAATGCAAACTGGGACAGAAATTCTCTGTAGCTTTATCTTTATGGCAGCTAGACACCAACACACGAGAGAACTACAGAAATGAATTATTCCAGTGTTTATGAGTTAAAAAGTAAAAACAGGGGAGATTATGCAATCCTGTTGAAAATATATTCTGGAAGATCGTCTCTGCACTGCTTCATTTCAGAATTAATCTGAAGAGCTGCTTATTGCATTCCTAGGGGGCAATACACCATCTCCCATGGCTATAGTCCTGATTTAGAGACTGAAAATTTGTAAGTTTATGGTGCCGATCACTGAGCCCTGCATGTGGTTGAGAGATATAGAGCAGCAGGAAACTAACACGAGTGAGTTTGTTTATTTGGTGAAGATGGAAATATTTATGTGCCGTTCTGCTAGATGGAGAATCAAACTCCAGTGTGCATGGGGGTGCTGGAAGCTGAATCCAGGAGCACGCTGCCACAGATACCAGAGGTGAGAAACGTGAAGAACCCATACAGAACTGTGGGAACCTGTGGTTTACACAGGACATGCCATGCAATTTCTGTAGGCCTGGAGCAAACGAGTAGTGTTTCACAACACACCTTCCAAACTGTGCCAGAGGGATCTGCCACCTTCTAGCTGACAGACTGCATATCACAGTTCCCACATAATTAAGCTCCAGGGGAGCACTAAACACTGGGAAGCAACTGACATCTTTTCTTTTTTTCTTTTTTTTTTTTTTTGCTTTTATTCCAGACTCTTCATTTGGGAGGGAGTGGTATAAAGCAGCAGTGAGGAGCTGACAGAATACAAAAGACCAGCTCCCCCAGGCATTTAAAACCCCTTTGCAGCTTGCATGAGTCAGTGCTGATATGCTGTGATTGAGCAGACAACTTGTTAGTATCACAAAGAGCCCTTTTTGCCAAACAGTTCATGGTCCAACTGATGGAGGAGAGATGCTAGCAGGTTTTGGTTGCTATTTATATCCACTTTGGCTAGGGGAGATTCTAATTATCTTTAGAATTAAACACAGGCTCCTGAGCAAATGTGCAGCTATCTCGGCAGGGCAGTGTGCCTTTTGGCAGGGCAGTGTGTGCTGTGTTCTGGAAGTTTGTCTTCTGTAAGTGGTGTTTGTGTTCTCCACCTGTTAACCAAAATTTCCTTGCATTAATTTAAGTTTAGCAGGTTAGCACAGGGAAGGAACTTAAGATCTTGTTTCTCCCAGATTTCTTCTGTAGCTGTTTTTTGCACTACTTGCATCTATCTCTGCAGACAAGGGAAGGCCAAGCTCATTTTAAGAAACCTTTCTGCAGTGTGGTTTATGGAAGACAAATAGAGGTAGCATATCCACCCGAGCTGTTCATCGCTGAACATTATGGGTGGTTAAAGGTAGTCTGGAGATCTGGAGTTATTTACAAAGAGCATACAACTTTATCAACCCCAAGGGAAACTCTTGAGTATCTTCTATCAGCCAGGCTTGGGTTCTTGAGCAATCGATTCTTCTGGTTTGATTCAGAGTAAACAAAGGGACATTTATGCTGAACAAAGGAATGTTCAGTCATCTAGCTCCTTTCACATGCTATCTTTCTTCACAGGCTTATACACATGTAAATTTTTAGGCCAGGTCGATAGCCGTCTCTCTTTTTTTCCTCCCTGTCCTAGAAACAAGTACAGACCACCATCGTGTCATTTTGCTTCAAGTGTTGCAAATACGTAAGTGCAAGGTGCTTATGCTGTCAGGAGTTACTCTGAGGAAAGGACTGGACTGTGGTACAGCAAATGTTTCAGGACATGCATGGGTACAGGTGTCATCCTACCACCTGTGCTCTCTACAAGGACGCAAGCCATGGCTGCAAATGCAAATGAGACTGGGATCTATTCATTATTTATGGTAGAAAGGGTGCATAAGTGAGGTGACTCACAGCACTAGTCTGTCTTTTCTACATTTTTCATGATTCTTTGCCTTTTTCATTGTACTGCCTCCTTCAAGGAGAAATTCAAGTGTGAGGACTTATCAACTTCAAAGTCCAGGTGCTTTTGTCATATATTTCTAGAAGAAAATCACCTTATATGAGCTGGGTCTTTGGAGCTTTATTCACTTATGGGGATCTGGATTCAAACCTCAATCAGGTCATGAATGAAAATAGAGTAGGTGAGGGGAAGGCACTTAATGATTTCTAATCTTATGCCATCTTTCTTGTAATAGAACTTAAACAAATCCTTCTGGATGCCCAAAGGAGTTCTTAGCTTTCACTAGATGTTGGCTTAAGCACCTTGAAAGGATCAGCTTCTCCAACATTTGAACATCTTTCCATCATGAATTAGATGCTGTTTTCTTTCCTCTCCTTCTCCTTTCCTCCCTCCCTCCACCCGTGCTTATTCACAGCACTGAGCTACTGCACAATTTGACAGTGTTTGCACAGAGATCAGAATTACATGAGTATAACAGGTCACAGCTGAGGTGTTCAGGTTGTGGGCGAAACTTGCACAGCTCCTTATGTACATGATGCCTTCCTTGCTAAAGCTGTTGCTGTTAGTCACCCACTTGGATGAGCAATAAACTCACTGGCAAATTTCAGGCTTAGTAAAAAGAAGCAACTGCGCTGGAACTCTCAACTGGAACAGCAGTGTCAGTTATAATTGCTCATAACAATGGAATCTGAAAACAGCTCCGCTTCAAATTCTCTGTGTTCAATTGCCACGGGGAAACAGGTTTTTTGTGGGGCTACAGGAAATGAAGGGTGTCAGAGGTACAAGCCACAAGATTTTGAATGTGCATGATCAATATACAATACATGGCAGCTCATTAGAAGCGTGTCAGCAGTGATACCTTAGGCAAGGAGCTGAGGAGATGATGCAGCAATCTTCCTGAGGTACAGAAGGGAGGGAGGATTTCGATAAACAGAATGTGGGAAAAAGGAAATCTTTAATTTATTCCCCAGGATACTGGAGGCAAATGTGGCAGTGGTGTCACAAGACTGTGACAGTGCATTGTGGATATGTCAGCTATGTCTGCTAGCTGGCATGTCTGTAAGTGCTAGTACATGATAAGACAAGTACTGTTAATTGCGGTGATGTGTAGGAGCCCCACCACAGCTCGGGAGACACATGGTGCCAAGCCCTGTTCAGAGGGAGAAAAACAGAGTAGTCTGTTTCCAAGGGACTTAACCATGATGCTTTTCTGCCTGAAAGGATACATTTGACATATTAAATCACCAAGGCAGGTTTATCTTGGCAGGGCGTTCTTCCTGATGATATGTTGCTTAGCCTGTATTATCTAATGAGATCAGCCAACAGTCTGCTTGGCTGATAAATGACCAAGGCATTGGTGAAGACCTGAAAAATCTGGTATGTTTCAGGCCTCCTTAGCATCCAGAAACAGCCAGGATAAAGAAGTATTTAGAGGCCACTGCAGTGAGAGCCATTGCTCCCTTAACTTTAAAGATCTCCAAACAGGGACTGTAGTCATACGACAAGGCATAATGGGTTCAAACAGGGGAAGCACCAAAAGGAGCGTGACCAGCAGTTAGAGAGGGGTGATCCTGCCCCTCTACTCTACTCTTGTGGGACCTCACTTGGAGTATTGTGTGCAGTTCTGGTGTCCTCAACATAGAAAGGACATGGAACTGTTGGAACAAGTGCAAAGGAGGGCCACGAGGATGATCAGGGGACTGGAGCACTTCCCACATGAAGACAGGCTGAGAAAGTTGGGGCTGTTGAGCCTGGAGAAGAGAAGGCTGCATGGAGATCTCATAGCAGCCTTCCAGTATTTGAGGGGAGCTGTAGAGATGCTGGGAGGGACTCTTCGTTAGGGGCTATAGTGACAGGACAATGGGTAATTGATTCAAACTTAAGGAGGGCAAGTTTAGATTGGATATGAGGAAGAAATTCTTTACTGTAAGGGTGGTGAGGCACTGGAATGGGTTGCCCAGGGAAGTTGTGAATGCACTATTGCTGGCGGTGTTCAGGGCCAGGTTGGACAGAGCCTTGGATGACATGGTTTAGTGTGAGGTGTCCCTGCCCATGGCAGGGGGGTTGGAGCTAGATGATCATTCAGGTCCTTTCCAACCATAACTATTCTATGATTCTATGATTCTAAGTTCAGGTTAGATATAAGGAAGTTCCTTACTGTGAAGGTGGTGAGGCACTGGAACAGGTTGCCCAGAGATGTGGTGAATGGTCCATCTCTGGCAGTGTTCATGGCTAGGCTGGACAGGCAAATCCAGCCACCAGGGCTTATGAATTTATGCATGGAGTTTTGCCTGCAGGCCAGAAAGTGTTCCTACCCCTGGTAGAAAGTTCGACAGGGTCTGATGCAGGATCCCTGGAACATCCATCCTCTAAGGCCCCAAAGGACCAGGCTGCCAGGAGAGCAGCAGAGGTTATGGGTGCTTAGGATCCAACTGAAAAGCAGTCTGAAAATTGTCAGGATCAGCCTGGCAGCCCAAAGGTAGATCTCTTAGGCAGCTGTGGATACAATTTGGTATTAAGTGCTTTTCTCCTCTTTTCATCTTTTGGTGAAACTACTATTTCTTAGCAATCATCTATGAAGAGAGCCTGTGCAATGGCATTTCTGTCCAGGCATGTTTCTTGTCTCTAGTATGATAAAGTAATGCTTTACCTTTGTTTCTGACATCATCCAGAAAGTTAATGGCATATGAAATCAGAATGTTAATAATTTTTCTTCTGCTCAGAGCCCAGTGCAGATAAGAAAAGAGAATGACATTGTGTGGATGGATTATATGGATCAACCTTTAATTTTGTTTGTTTTTTACTCTGGTAGCCAGCTTGTTTTTCTTTGGATAATTATTAAATGATTTTGCTTCTTGTCGTGGTTTAAGCCTAGTCAGCCACGCGACCTCTTTCTCACTCTCCTCCTTTCCTCCCCCCAGCTCCCAGGGGAATGGGGAGGAGAATCAAAAGAATGTAACTCCCACGGGTTGAGATAAGAACATTCCAGTAGCTAAGGTATAACATAAACCACTGCTGCTACCACCAGTAATAATAATGACAAGGGAAATAACAAGGGAAGAGAATACAACCTCTCACCACCCACCAACCGATACCCAGCCCGACCCAGCAGTGTTCTAACTCTATGGGTCACTGTCCCCAGTTTTTACATACTGGACATGACGTGCTGTGGTATGGAATACCTCTTTGGTTAGTTTGGGTCAGGTGTCCTGTCTCTGCTTCCTCCTGGCTTCCCCTCCTCCCTGGCAGAGCACGAGCCTCAGAAAGTCCTTGGTCAGACCAAGCATTACTGAGCAGTAGCTAAAAACATCGGTGCTATCAGCGCTGTTCCAGGCCAAAAGTCAAAACCACAGCACTGCACCAGCTACTAAGGAGGAGAAAAATGACTGCTTACTGCTGAACCCTGGACACTTCTGTATAAATGAAGTTTCCAGATCTGTTATGCCCTCAAATATTTCTCTCTCAGAGCAGCAGCCTCTGGGTGAGGGGAGAATCTGCTTTAGGTAAGGAGATCTGAACAGCTCCATACTTTTGCCTTTGTCCTTACACAGCTCATTGCTGGGCTTTCTGTGGGTGACAGAGCCTCTGCCCAGCACTCCATGTACATTCCCCAGCAAGTATCTCCTGCTAGCCTTGGCTAAACTCCCCTGTGCCACTGATGGAGGTCACCCTGCAGTAGAAACCCAAATCCTGGCCCTGGCATGTGTGGCTTTTTTCAAATGAAGGCAAACCATCTGCAAATCATATTGTAAGAGCTGTGTACAAGTATAACTCTTGGTTTACAGTCACATAGAATCATAGAATGGTTTGGGTTGGTAAGAACCATAAGATCATCCAGTTTCAACCACTCTTCCATGGGCAGCGAGGCCTCACACTAGACCACGTCACCCAAGGCTCTGTCCAACCTGGCCTTGAACACTGCCAGGGATGGAGCATTCACAGCTTCCTTGGGCAGCCTGTTCCAGCACTTCACCGCTCTCACAGTAAAGAACATCTTCCTTATGTCTAACCTGTTCTAAACCTGTTGCCCCTTGTTCTATCACTACAGTCCCTTATGAAGAGTCTCTCTTCAGCATCCTTGTAGGCCCCCTCCACATACTGGAAGGCTGCTAGGAGGTCTCCACTCAGCCTTCTCTTGCCCAGGCTGAACAGCCTCAACTTTCTCAGCCTGTCTTCATGTGGGAAGTGCTCCAGTCCCCTGATCATCCTCATGGCCCTCCTCTGCGCTTGTTCCAACAGTTCCATGTCCTTTCTATGTTGAGGACACCAGAACTGCACACAATACTCCCAAGTGGGGTCTCACGAGAGCAGAGTAGAGGGGCAGGATCACCTCCTTTGAACTGCTGGTCATGCTCCTTTTGATGCGGCCCAGGATACATCTTTCCAGTGAGGCTGAGGAAGTCCTTGTGTAGTCAGTGAGTGTGATTTACAGAGTTAGAAGGAAAATAAAAGAAACATGCTGTCATCTGGTGATTTACTGACCTCCTCCTGAAAACAAACCAAAAGCCAACATGTTAAGTAAGCTCAGTATAGTTCCTGATAGCTGAAGCCCTTTGCAGAAGTGTTTGCAGGTACATTTTCCTGTATCTGTTCATTCATAGACATGCAAGGAGAGGCATAGGCTGAAGAGAATTAGCCCATCCTTATTAGTATATATCTGCCAATGCACAGCTGTGTCACCTGGTGTACACACCTCGTCATCCTGTGGCTGTTCAGGCCACTCCATTTTTTTGCATGCTCTCTCTTCCTCCAGTTTAGAGTGGGATTGCTTGTTCACTGATGTGCAGCACTTACTTGTGTTGTACAGGAGTCTTTTGTGTTGTCCTGAAGCATGAGTAATAATGGAAAAAATTAATACCAAGAGAAGTTTCTGAGGGTGCTGATCATGCCATTTAGGAATACACCACTACTTGAAATGCAGGCTTAGACTTCCAATGCAGAGAAGGAAAAAGAGAGTAGTAATGTAGTCATGGAGCTGAAAGAAACCAAGAGTCCTCTGTTAGGGACTAATACAGCAAAGCCCTCTCATCTGGCTAATAAGGTCCATGGCTTATAATGTTTAAAGAGGCTGAGTTCTAATTTCATTCCTGGCCATAGCCCCTGCACTGCATCCTTGATCTCCGTATTTTTTTTCTATTGTTGTGTTCAAGTGCATCTTAAAATGCAGCTAATTTTTTTGGTAGAAATTGGAATAAAGTAAAATTTATGGTATTAAAAAGTAGCCCATTTGACACATAGTAAGCAGCTAGCTTGTCAGGCGTAACAATAAAATATTGTTAAGGCATCAGCATGGAAGAAGAGATTTTGTATTAAGTTTCTGACAGCCAGATTCATGTTTGCAGCATTCAGAAACCCAGCAGCTTTATAGAAAGCATTATAATTTCTGTAGAACAAAAGAAGATTACTTCAGTGCTCATCTATGCCAACAAAGAATGATTTTCTATGCTTTCTCTCAATTCCTTAAAAAACATTTTTCCTTTCAAGAAAGCACTCTATTTGGAATAAACAAAATGTCACTAGAGCGGAGCTAAATTTCTTGAAGTTGTTATTTTATTAGCATTTGAAAAATTGCACTCCTGGTCCTGAAATTATTCGTGGTGTGATGCTAGTTCACTGACAACCTTAGCTGCAAAACATTTGGTGGCCGAGTTACAGTAGTGGTGCTGGTGTGGTTATGTCCACTCTTATCTGACTCATTAATGCATTTGCCCAGCACCAAGGAAACCTTTGGCTGATGGAGATTAAACCCAGATACATAAAAGCACAGTTCTGGGGTGGAGCTCCCCCAGTGCTACTGCTGATCCTGTTCTCCTCTGAGTAAGCTAGCTCTAAAGTAAACCAGCTCCCTAGCAGCAGGACAAACCTGCTGATGAGGTTTCGAGGGATCGCTGTCTGCTGATGGTGGTTTTGGCATCAATATAGAAGGTGCAACAACTCTAATAGGAAGGGTTACAGGAGGACTTATTTCAAAATGCTCCCTAATCTATACCTCAGGTATGTGCCTGGGCTGGAGTAGGCCCAGGATAAAGTTCATTCTCTGCTAGGCTCCCAGTGGTTCCAGTTTAATTGCCCGTACAGTTAATTATATGTACGAGCTGGAACATCCTGTTCCAACCATGGCTGAAGATCTAGTAAATAATGACCTGGGAAGTGGCAATGAGGGTTTTGTTCTCTGTGGCTCAAGGGGGAAATGAACCTAAAGCTATCACAGCTTGGGAAGTTTTCCCAAGCACTGATTATTCCAACTGATAGTTCGTAGTTCTTTGCTAAGTTATAGAAGAAACTCAGCTTTGATTTTATTTCTTTTTCTTATAAGTACCCTCAAATGGAATATATCAATGTTTATTGAATGGAAGGTCTCACATCAAATTTCCAATATTTTTACATGCCTGTAAAATCCTTTCCCTTGGATTCTGATAGATTTGAAGGAACCTGTCTCATCTTATTTGGAGAGGGACTGGGACATTTAATTCAATTTGATCTGGATCAATGGCCCCAAATTATTACGGTTCAGATATTCAACACTGAAAAATCACTCTGTTGTAGGACCATTTAGCAGAATGGAAATGTCAGAGCCCGCCAAATCCATTACTGATTTTGAGATACTCATGTGTCTTCAGGCAGTATTTTCTGTAGAGGGGTGCATTGTTGCACTGACACTGGAATTTACAGATAGACTGTGGAACCCTGCATCTCAGTTGAAGAGTATAGTGTACCAACACCTGCCTTAATTGGGTGTTTCCTGTGTAATCAAGCAATTTTCATGTAAGTCATTTTGCGATACTAGTATTTTCAAATCTATAGACAAATGCTATGTGAGAGACAGGACTCTGTAATTTAGCAGAGAGCAATAATGGGTGAGATTTTCTGTGATTTGTATGTACAGTGTGATTATATGTAGGGGATCCCATTTTTCAATGAATTTTATGAAGTCTGTATGAAAAGCTGGCATCATGATTTTGATTAGACTACATAAATATTTATTCTACTCCAATTAGAAGAGCAACTTTACTACAGTATGTTTGCCTGGGCTGATTTATATTACTTCTGCTCAAATGCTTTCTGGAGAAACCAATGGTTTCTTTCTTCTTCTTTATCCCTATCCAATCTCTTCCTAATACTATCGCTTTGCACATTGTACATTGTAGCTCATCGCAGTGAATCTCACAGAGAAAATCAAGTTGAGATGAATTCAAAAAACATTGCTGTGCCTTCTAAATGTGGGCAGAGTAGTAATTTGGGGTATTGCAGTTTTCTGGGGTGCTTACAGGGGTATATTTTAAATAAACAGTTGTATTATCCTAAGTATATGGATGTCATACTAAACTTTGGCTCCTTCTTTTAACAGGCTGTGAAAGAAGAGTCCTCTTTTGTAAATCCCAGTAAGACCTCCAGCCTGCAGGACCCTAATGTAAGGTCTGTTGTTTCTTGTCCATAGGGAAAACATCAAATAAATGCATGATGTAGTGAGGCATTTTCCAAACATTATCTCCAACAGATGTTACAGGTTAATTTGCTCATCCCCAAGTTCACCAAGCAATGACCTGTCTGTCAGAAGGGTGCTTGTTTTATATGCATATACCACATATAGTTGAAGAATTAATAAAGCTCAGCTTTAAAAAATTAGATGGAGTGTATATACTTAAACAATGCATAAATGCTGAAGGCTAAAAATCAGGTCCAGTGAAAAACCTAAAAACATTGTGTAAAAATAAGTCAGTTTTCATGACTTTGTATCAGAAGCATGCTAGATATTCCAAACTGGGAATATCCTTTGTGTTTGTTTTTTTTCTGATGGCTCATTTGCAGGCAGTAGTGACTAGTTTGGTTTGTACTTTTATTCTGATGATAGTGGATAGAAGTCTTCCTTTTTGGGAATGGCCATTTTAAAGAGGCATATTAATTGTAAACATTATTCGAATGGCACAGGGTGCTGCCTCTCATTAAGTGGCTAGAGAGGTTACAGCATGAGTATTTGGAAATTGCCTGCCTCTGTTTATATGGTAGCACCACCACTTTGGACATCTGAAGTATCCAAATCTGAGAAGAGAGTTGAATGAAAGAGAATTATGAATTCAAAGCAATCACACTGGCTGTTAATCAGCTAACATGCAAGTGTATATGCTATGTATATGCATATCTAATATATACATGTATATGTGATATACATATGTACTAGAACACTAGTTATCCCATTATTTTATTTTATAACTTGCTGGTGGTGACTCCTGCAGTTGAAAGCAGACATTTAAGTATCTTATAGAAAAGTCTGGGTGAGGGGGGTAATGAATTATATTTGACAGATCCTTCTGAATGCAAAAAGAAACAGTTACAGTTGTGAAAATTTGTCCACCCTTTTTTCCAATGTATACCTTTCCTATAAGGTGAAAAATCACCAATAGTCTTCAAAAACCATTTCGTTGAAATATTTCTGTCTGGTCAGATTGGACTAGCAGAACTGCTGTGTTTGCTTAGTTGAAAGCTCACCAATCCACCTAGAGAAGAATGGTGAGGATGGTTGGTGGTGCTGAGGCAGGAGGAGATGTGAGAGACAATGATATTGCTTTCCATGGCAGTCCCCATCTTGCCTGCAGTACAGCTATGATTCCCAGTTCCCCATATGTTTCTCATCTCGGGACACCCTACAGAGCTGTAGCTTCTAGCCTGGCAGGCTGTGATTTTCCCATTTGTCCAAGGGGCTGCAAAGTCTACTTGATATTTAGACTCACCCATTTTTCTCCTGTGCAGTTGCCCTTTCTAGACCTCTACAACACTTTCTTATGTCCACTGAGAAAATTCATCACATACGTTACACAGTGACCTGTTTCTTTATTTAATAGAAATGGGTTTCATATATTGTCTTTGCCACAGCCGCCTTTGTTGGGTTGCTGTCACTTCCAGAAGCAGTTCAGGAGGACCTGGGTTGTAAAGCCCTGTGTGATTTGGAAAGTGGCAAGAGTCTTGTTTTCCTTACCTTCGGAAATTCTTATGCTGAACCTCTGTATAACATATGTAGAAAAAGCTTTCTATTTCACATTTGGTAGTAGATTCTCTCCTGCTTCATCGTGCTGAGCTGTAAATGAATTGTGTGCTTTGTGAAGTGAAATACTATTCAGCATGAGTAAGGATGGCAACCTGCCTGCAAAGCTGATGTTACTGTTTTCTTTTGCACACATCCAAGCTTATAAGCTCATAAAAGCCACTTTGGAGTTCTCAGTATGCAGCAGGCTGGTGTATATTTGCCTAATATGTATTTTTATCTGGTTTATGTCAGGCATTGTTTCCTCTACCGTCAGTTCTGCCAAATGAGATGGTATTGTTTTATTGCTTTGTGCCTGTGTCCTGGAGGTACAAATATACAAGTAATCAGCACTCACGGATAGATCAATTTTAACAGCTTGCATTCAAAACTCAGAGAATAATGCAAAGTAAACTCAGTGTCTAACCAATTCTCTCTCCTTCAAGTGGCTTTCCTTTCTGCAGGGACATATGCACTCTTGCAGACAGCCAGCATGTGACCTTTTTGCTAATAACATCCTCTATAACCTCTGTTTTATGGACTTGGATGGACACAAATAAGCCTTTGCTGTGCTAGGAATTGCATCTGAGTAGAGTTAAGGGTTAGTTCATACTGATCAGGAAAGTCACCTGGGATTTTTTTCTCTTCTTTAGTTGAGAAATACATAAATATCCTTTGTACAAAAGCCCTCCCTATGGAATATAGTTTTTATTCCTTAAAGAACCCATGCAGACATTCCTGTGGAAAACACCTGTCTGAATATTTGAGGATGTTTGTTTGCTGAAATATCTTTCCAGTTGAAACCAGTGTCTGTTGCAGCTTTTTAACTAATAAATACTCTTTTCATACAAGGGATTTACAGCAGGTACAATGAGTTTACGTGTTTCGTTACTGATGACTGCACAATGCATTAGCAAAGTGCTCTGTTTTTTCTAGACCCACGCCATTGGGAAGTTTGTTCAGGCTACCTAGTATGCAAACATGCAGTTTTCATCATTAAATGAAGTATGAATTGTCCATAAAAATAGGGAAATAGGTGGTGAGGAAGATGGGCAGTAGTGCTTGTTTGATTAAAGAACTGTGCTCTCTTTTCTACCATTTTGTCTGCTCATCCATTGCCACTCCGAAGATTACACTTCTAATGAATTAACTACTTGGATGTGGCCTGTAATCCCCCTGAGCAATTATTTTAGCATCTGCCATGGCAGACTCAATTTGGCTAACAATTGCTATAGCTCTTTGTAGAATTAGTTCTGGTTCAACTAGTAATTACTCATATTTACGTTTGGTACAGCCACTTTCACTGCAAGCAGGTCTCCAGTCATTTTGTTGGGCATGGCCACTGGAATTATGTTGTGTTTATGCAAAGTTGCCGTGTGTCAGTTGCTTTATTCGCCTGTTTTCTGTCTCTGTTGACAAACTGCACATACTTCTATATCTAAGTCAGTTTAAATATGGGGGAAAGAGAAACCACACCTGAAGCTGAAATTACACTATTTTGTCAGCTTTCAGGAGGGAAAAGCTTGTGAAATTTGCTCTGGTGTTTGGTGCAAAGGCTGGAAGTGTAAGGTTGTCTCCTGATCTTTTTGTTAATAGCTAACCTGTACATGCCAGATTAGGCTGCGGGAGGATGTGGGACCACAGAAGAGTACAGTCCTCCCTCCTCCCTGCTTTTGGAGAGCAGTGCTGTATGTTTCTTTATGTAGCTTTCCCTCCTCTGGATAGGGTGGGTTTTTTCTCTCACACTGCTTCAAGTGCTGGCCCCACATTCAGTGAGGAAAAAGCTAGTGACTCAGTAAACCAATACGTGCTGCGCTGTCCTAGCTTACACTCTCCTTAAGCCTCAATTAAGACTGATATATTGCATATGAATTGGGACACGGTTGTATGTTCCCCTTGTTGACCCTGCTGCTTTGCTGATAACCCCTAGCAGAGCAGCAGACCTGGACGGTGACGGAGAAGTCGTCTGGTTACCTAAGCTGGATCCATCCAGGCTGCACATGATCAAAGTCAAAAGGCAACAACTAATAGGAAGGGAATTTCAAAAGCAATTTAAACAGGATAGCCGTGAGTTATCCTGATAAGAGTCCTACCAAGGAGAGTTAGACATAGCTTTATTACAGCTCTGTTGTAACAGACTTGAAAGCGCACACGTGTTTGTCAACATCGAAGTAATACGTACAGAGAAGTACAGCCCAGCTATACAGCTGAGGCATAAGCGCTTTGGACAAGGCAGAAATTAATGTTGGTTTGCAGGAAGAAGAAATACATGAAAAAAGAATTGTTATTTATGTATCTGCATTATTTTGGTTTTTATACTGCCTGTATTTAGTCAAGAAAAGATGCAGTTAGTTTGCAGTTACTGCCTTGCATAGTGAGGCATGCTTTGCAAGACATGTAGTAAAAGCATGTTTGTGTGGACATTGGTCTCATTTGGAATTTACAATGTCAATCATTTTGCAGTGATTTTTAATGGTACTTTCTTTTGGGATGTAGGGCCCAAGTCTGCAAGGGAAGCAGTGATCACATCAGTCGTTTTTGTGACCAATGAGAGGAATTTGTCTTCCACTAGAGCTAGAAAAGCCTTTCTAACAGAACATTTTCTTCTTTAGTGTTGTAAGAGAAGAATCTGTCATGGTGCTGAATGGGCCAGAAGGAATTATGAGGAAGTAACAGAGGTATTTCCATGTCTGTTAGGAGCTTCCTTGCACCCAAGTATCTGAGTTAGTGTCCAGATGGAAGCATTGAGGGAGAAGTGTTCATGGGAGAATTCACTGATCAGATATCTAATTTAATTTAGGTTTGAGACTACTGCATGTTCTTATGTATAATTTTGGTAAGGATCTCATCACCTGCCTCCAGATGGGATTTTTTTATTTGGTTCTTTTAGCCTTGAGAGATCAGGGTTCAGGCTGCCTGCCAGAACATTCGTATAATGAAGGAAGTATAAAATACTGTAGGAAATATAAAAATAACAATTGTGGTTGCCCAGTTTTGTATTCACCTCTGGTCACACTCTCCCTGTGATCAAGAGATCCAGCCTATCTAGTGATTAGGGATGCAAAGGTTTCTCTCCTGCAGCGTATCAAGCAAATGTGAATCACGTAGTCCCCTCCTCACCTGTTTGTAAACCTCACCCATTTCTTACTAAAGGTGTAGGCTGCTAGAAAGGTAACCTTTTAAACCTTCTTTCCAGAAATTTACCACTTAATTGTGAGCCTGCTTCATTTGTTAAGTGTAATAAATATATGGCTAACCACGGAACCCCATCAAGATAATTCCTTCCATTATTCCTCAAAGCTTTGCCAGGCAGAAGCACCATCTGTATAACTTTCCCACTGCCTATACACAAACTTCTCCTGGAGACTCTTTGAAGTGTCTGTTTTCCCTCTGGCTATGACCATCTGGGTAAGCCTGAAGCATGTATATGAGTGTGCATGTGCACACAGATTCACACATGCAGAGTTTGACTATATTTAATATAAAGTCTACACTTTCCTATTTTGTTCTTTTCTTCAAATATATCTGAATGTAATCCCCAGATTAACACTACTGTGCCTTCTTCAGGGATTCCAGTGAGTGAAGAATTGGACCAAAATAGTCTAGATGTCAGGAACTGCTAATTTGAACCAGGCAAAATAGTGGCTGTCCTTGGGCATAGCCTGTTTGCCAAGCCAAGTTTCCATCTTGGGACAACTCAGAAAGTGGAAATGTTAGCGAGAAATGCCTAAAGTTAAACAAAGTTTTGTAAGGAGCAGAAGTTAAGTTGGTAAGACAGGAATTACCTGGCAACAGGATTTGTTCATAATGTGTTTTTTTTCTTCACGGTCATTTGAAGCTCAGAAAAGCTTAGACATGATGTATGCCTGATTCAGGTGACCTGGCTGAAGGTCTTCAAGTGCTGGTACATGTAAACGCTAATACCATCTTCAATTGCTAAATGTTTGTCTTCATTTTATGAGTAGCTGTTTACTGTTGCACACAAAAGACTGTCCAGATGTTAAAATAGATACACTCTTCTGAGGTTGTGTTTTGGAAAATTTAAATAGTAATTGACATTGCTTCTGTGAAATTTTAGTTATTTATTGTAGTATTATAGAACTGTTGATTGGAAGGGACATCTGGAGGTCATCTAGTCCAGCCTTCTGCTCAAAGCAGGACTTCTACCAACACAAGATCACATCAGCCACAGCTTTGTCTATCTGGATTTTGAAAACCTCCAAGGATGAAGATCATACGGCCTCTTATGCAGAATACTGATTGAATGTGCGAACGCAAGTTCCTGCATTTCTGAAGCAGGTGCCCAGTAGTTTTCAGTCAAGTGCCCTCTTCAAGCTGAAGCCCTCAAGTTGGTTGGTCAGTTATTACTGTTCTTGTTGCTGTTGCCACTTGCTGTTTTGCACCATGTGGTGCGTTTATGGACTGCAATATTTATTTTCCCTTATAGCACGCTTCTGGATTTCTAACAGCTTTGGCATGCTTTACATTCCACATGGTTCAGGATTTGTGTGTGGATTTCTTTCTGTTTCGACCAACTGCTGCAGCACCCTTTGTTGATCCCTGTTATCCAAATTATCTCCTCTTTCATAGCATTGCAAATAACAATATTCTTCTTCTGTGGGAGTAGGTATAAGCACCAGCTGGAGCTTTGTGCATTCATTTATTCTAATTTTCTTTGTAAATCTTCCCATCCAAAACCAAATTACACTATTACATTAAGACTAATTATATTAGAAGCTGCTCAACATGTAATGTAAAATTAAATGTTATCTCACAGAGCTTGATGATGCTGCACACCAGAAAACAAGGGTGGAAAGTATTATATCAAGTTATACAGGGTACAGATGAATCAGAAGTAATAGCAGGCACTCTTCTGAATGCCCAATGCAGAGTAAGCTTTGCTCTTACAAATTGTCATAATGTGATTCCCTTGCTGAGGCTGATCCATCTGCTGTACACCAGGCTTTGAGTTTGTCTGCCTTTCAGTTTATGTGAATACATCCTACACCTTTCCTGACCAAAGTGATGATTCTTCTTACATGTATCTTTTATATACCACAAAGAGAGAAGTGTCATTCAAAGTAATGTCTGCATTCTTATGCTTTTCCCTTTCATTTCTCACCTGCACATATTATATTAGCATTTGAATTATCATCTTTCGGTTTGCCTAATCTATACACATTTTGGATCTGAAACTAACCCTCAGTATCTGTCTTTATACCTACGCTTCCATTGACTGTCAGGGTAGCTTTTCAACAGCATGTGACTGTGCACAGGGAGTTTTTTCTACATTATCCGACAGTATGTACTCTGTGCACTGAGTTTTTCTATCAGTGACACTGATTTAGGACTCTTCATGATCATAAGAGTCCTCCAGACAACATTTTCTTAAGGAAAAAAAGCCCTCAACTTTCCTTTTCTTTTTTATAAGGAAAACTAGAATCCTGAGGTGGTAGTAGTGTTTTCAGAGAGGTAGAATTTATTGTACAGCTGCTTATCAGCTGCTCAATACTTCAAGAAACATGAACTGATTTTTAGTTAGAAATTTCAATTGACAGAGAGGCTGTGTCCCACAAAGCTCTATTGGACATGGTATGTGACAGCAGTTCTTATAAAGACTGCAACTAGCACCAGGTCTTTGAGTCTGTGGCCTTAACCATAGACAGTTTCCAGGTAGGTAGCTTCTAAGAATCATACAGCCTGAAGTTTTGTACCAGCTATCCAATGAAAGCTGTGGTAGGAGATGTCCATGTTGACAATTGGAGGTTAAGAATAAGCATGTCACCCGGATGATTCTGGACAGCTTGTTTCCTCGAGTCAAAGACTTCAGTTTTTTAGAGAACTAGATAAATGAGAAAGAACTTTTAGGCAGGTCAGAACTGATGCTGCTCAAAAATTATGTGCTTAGTTTTACCTGACATTAACTTCAGTGAATCCAAGCAGGTTGTGTTTTCTTAGAATCAGAATGGACTTAACTCTAGGAGGCAGAGTCTGAAACATAACATTTAAATATCTCCTTCTAAATGGATCATGAAAACTGGAAAACTAGGAAAACTTAAAGCATTAACTAATTTGTCTTCTTCCTAACAAATATTGATTGCTTTTAAAAAGCTGCTTTTTCATTTAATCTTTACCCTAAAAATTAAAAAACATTCATTCTCCAACTGAAAAATTTCAACCAGCGTTTCCAAAACCAAAGTGAATAGCTAAATATACACCAGCCTGGCCTCAATCCAATAGAAAGGCTAATAGATCTTCTACTCTGGCTTTTTACAGGAACTTCAGTATTTTCTGCGTCAAAGTCATAAGCTTCTAGCTGAACTCTTGCATATCCTTTGCATGCCAGTCTGCATTAAAGATTGCGTATAGGACACCTAGTTATGTCCTTTGACTTCATTCCATGTGCTGAAGACCTCTTTGACCTGTCGTCTGAAGTCAGATGCTGATGAGTTGTCTGTAATTGTACCATTAATCTCGGAACTACAGAGCAAGGAGCAACACTCAGACCTTTCAGATGAGGTTAAACTGATGAAATACCCCAGTTGAGGTGCATTTCTTTGGTTGGGTCCTGTAAACTGCCCCTGGGTTCTTTGGAAGCCACAGCATTTACAGTGGCTGTCCTGACTGCTGTATGGAGAAGTAGGATTTGTAGCTTAGTTTGACCTTACATACTGGGTGTTGACCTGCAACATTATTCTGAGCTGGGGGAGAAGAACATTTTCTGTATCATCATTATCTGTCTGTTGAACCACAGGAGCATCACATTTTCATCTAGACTGCAGATACATTTTCATTATAAGGACAAGGCAGAAGAGGGAATTTTTTACTTTGGAAGAAACAGAACTCAAGTGAGGAGGGTAAGGAAAGGGCACAAGCTGATTTTGGATTAGGCTGCTGCTCTGTAGCAAGGAGCTTTGATGTACAGCTGCAATCTATATAAAAAAATGGTGAAAAGAAGAAAAAACCTTTCTTCAGAAAGTTTGATGATGACAATAGCTTTCAAATGTTCAAATAACATTTTGGAGAGCTAACCTGTCTTCTGAGAAAAGCTACTATATCAAAGTGAAAAAGCACAAATTATTGTGTCTTCAGATAGCCATAACTTTGGAAAAGAAGAAAGCGTGGAATCCTTAGAACACAGACTTAGAAAGATTGTGCGTGCTTGTGTGTGTTTCCTTAGCATACTAGGCTATGCCTTTGATGCATAAAACAATGAATCTATCAGATACTTAGTCTTCCTTCTTCCCAAGATTTCACTACTATATTCCCACTCAAAGGACGTTCTGAAGCAAAAACTCAGACAGTATTTTTTTGTGGGCATTTTTGGTTGGTTGGTTGGTTTTTCCCCCAGGAATCAGCACCTGTAGGTCAGCTTTCATGCAGATGGCTGTATCCTTATAAATCATGGGGCTTTTAGTCTCTACCCCTTGGCCTTAGTCTGGGAGGATGGAGGGAGATTGTTCCAGGTGGCAAAATAGGCACAAACAGAAGCAAAGAAAGAGGATAAAACCTGTTAAAAACAAATGCAGAAAATGGGTTCACCCAGCAGGCGTTAGTGGGCTTAAAACTCTGAACTGGATTCTCCAAGGAGAGAGAAGTTGTTTTATCCCTTTCAGCTTGTTAGGTGTACAATTATTTGCTCCCGGATGGTTCACGTGCCACATTTCAAACAAGTACAGAGGTCTGCCCAGAGCCAGCTTGTCAGGGGACAAGGGAGTCATGTCCGTCTACAGAAGCCACGGTACACAAAGAGATGGTGCAGGCAGCAGCATAGACCCAGTCTCCCCATTACAGCTGAGTTGAGGGTGGGGTGCGTCACCGGGAGCCCCTCAGCGCAAGCATGTACATTATGTCCCCAAGGAAGATTCAAGCTAAATCAGTGGACATCTGTGGTCACTTGAAATGTCCCACAGTGTGTGCTTTTTGTGAGCAGTTTTGGTTTCAGTAGTCCTGTTGGCTGCTACTCTGAGAAAAAGACCCAAATTGCTTAGGTTTGGGGGGATCTCTCTCTAGGACTTGTTTATGCTTCTGTGCAGGCTTGTGAAACTGGCTGAAGTAGGGATGAAGTAGAGTGCGCTGGCTGCTGCTCAGGAGTATGCTGAGGCTCTCCATGCACAGGCAGTTTTTGATGACCTGGCACTGTATGCTGACATTCGTGGTTGCTATTGTCATTCTCACCAGGAAGTGACAGATGCTTATGTAAGGTGCCAGATCATGCAGTGACTCTGTCTTGGTTTGGTACCTTCATTTTTATGCTGTAGTGGTTGGATACCGTTATGGAAAAAAGTTTGTTATGAACTAATGATAATGAAACAGAACCTTATAAAGAAAATGTAATATACTGCACATTTCACTTTCTTTTTAAGTCTGAGTCCCACTGATCTTTCAACACTTCAGATTTTGTTCAAGTTATATAGGTTTATATAGGACTATAAACCACAAATGGTAATATCTGCACGTAATGACTATTTAGATAGGCAAGATAATTGCAAGGCTTCTCTTCAAGAAAAGAAGCCTTTCCATATATGATAATACATTCTGGCTGTAGAATTCAAAAGATAACAATGGAAGTTATTCTGCTTTATAGTTGCTGCTTTTTCAAAAATATCAATGAGATCTTTTTGAAGAGTCTGTGTGATATTAAAAGTCTGCCAGTTTTTAAAGCACAGATCAGGCTCTGAGTTGATCAAGCTGAGCACTGCTTGCATCTGGTTGCTGATGGAAGAGTAGCAACAGTTTTGAACATGTTCAGACTGAGGAAGAGTGTTTTCAGATGAAACAGGAGCTGTCACAGGATTTTTAGGCTGTTGTGGAACTGAGTTAACCTAGCAAGGTTTTAATGAGGACAAAAATCCAGCTCTGCAGTTGGTGGGACTAGTCTAACTTTTCATCTCATGATAATGGCCTCTTTGGATGGAGGCATTGCCACTACTCCTTTTCATTCATTGGTAGCTTCAATTTACACCCTAGCTAAGCTGCAGCTTCTCAAAATGTGCAGTTAAATGGTGCCTGTGTCTCTCTCAGAGGCCTGATAAATACCAGGAGAAAGGTAGTCACTGCTTTGCTGTTCCACTCTCTGCTGCTTCCTCACCCATTAATAGTATTAGTGCATCATTTGCTACCATTTTGAGGAAAGGTTTCTCAACATAGTTTAGTTTATACCACTAGTTTTGTTCCTGCTTTCACTGGGGTGTTGAAAAAGCTTTAAAACTTTAAAGTACCGTCTTACAGAGGTACTGGAGAATTGTGAGGACTACTCGTTCCAAGCAAGAATTTCAGCTAATGTATTTCAGAAAACTCGAGCTGAAAGTAATGGCATTACAACATTCACACCCCTTGAGGGTTTGACCATCAGATCCAATTGTTAAATGGCTTTTAACGTATTTATCCTGCTTATGTCAGAACTTGAATTGAAAATCACCTTGGGTAAATTGAACTAGCAATTTTTTTTTCCAGTTCTCAAAAACTACCTTTGGCAGAGCAAAAGTTGTCTAAGAAAACAATAGAGCCATCATCCATTCTGAAGCCTGACTTCATGAAATTACATTGTGAGCTTCCATAGTGATACTGCTTCGCAGATTTCCAGAGCATACTGACTTCAAGACTAAAACAAGATCTTTTGGTCTTTTTTCTTCTCTTATCTCCCCCTTACTTGCCAGCCTAACAAACTCAGCAAAACGTCTCAAAATCTGGCTCGATTGTTCTGCATTAATTTTACTGCTAATCTGAGCTATAAATGACTAACCTTGAAATTGGAATTTGGGAAGGGGCAAAATATGAATCTTGCTGCTATCTTGCTGACTTTTTGAAATTAATGGGGTCAAGGTGCAGGAAAAAAATGGGCAAAAATTGTTCCATGAGAAGTGGAACTAGTGGAGTCACATATATGATTTATGTATCTCCTTTCTACTCTCATGCTCCCCATTGGTCTACCTTATGTTCTGTGACCTCCCCAAAGACTGAAAAAAATGACCTGAGGGCTGTGCCATCCCAGTAGGTTCTGTTGTAGCTGGACAGCAGGTTCAGAAGTTATCAGAGAGTTAATGAAGCTTAAAACCTGCAGGGGCATCAGAGGGAACTGCAACTATGAAGATTAAATCTGCTTATCTGGTTGTGGTCTTAGAAGGCCAATAAGATGCAAATAGACTCAAAAAACTCAACCCAAATTTATAATGTCAGAGACAATACTGTGCCACTTCTGCCAGCTGTGGAATATACCTCAGTACATAAGGAATCCCACCAGCAATCAGTATGGCTGCTTAAGTGCTAATTTAGTATCTGACTCCAGATTAGACACCATTTCACAAATGATTAATCAAAACTTTCAAGTTACTCCTTTAATGTTTGGAATATTTATTATGTTTATAGCAGTTGTAATATGCATACAGTGTATTTAATCATAGTGTGTTGCTTCAAATAGAAGTAGTATTTAAGACATTTAATGTGTCTTCATGCCACTCAAGCTTACAGTTGAAATGGCCATGAAGATCTTGTGTTTAGTATTTAGGCTATTTGTATTCAAGCCCCAGTTAACTCTACTGATAAATGGTTAAAAAGAAGATCCTTTTATGTGGGTCTCCTCATTCCCATTTCTATCCTTTGCTGGAGCTCTGCAAGTGTATTTCACATTGATGAGCTTCTGAAAAGTAGCCTGAGTTTTGCTATGTTTCTAGTAAGTATCCTATTCTTGGATCAAACCGATTAGTTTATTTCTGTTGAGCTGCTCTTTCAAATGCAGAAGGATAATGTTCAATTTAATATAAAATCTATTTTAATCAGAACAGGTTTCACAATTCATAAAATAGTTCATACAAATGTTAAAGGCATTTTTTTGTAAAAATGTTTCTGACATAACTGAATTGCTGGGCTGTCATTAAATTGTGTTCTGGAAACAATGACATTTCCACATGGTCTCTTACATAGGTTCTGTATTTGTAATCAGTTGCTGCTTTTATAAATGGAATGCAATGCACAGGAGGGTGAGTTCACACATCCTTTTCTGTTCATGCACACTGGCCTGTGAACTATAAATGGAGCAAAGGATGAACTGCACTGGGCACTTGCCACTTTTATGTGTTGATGAGTTAGAACTTTGTTGATATGCCTGAAGTAGTTTAGATAAAGACTGTGCCACATATATTTTTCTTGTTATTTTTAGAAGTCCAGCTCCAGTGCGACCCGAAACTACGCCATCAACTGCCCCTACAGAGAAGCAGGAGGTTAAAGTTTCTCGTGTGAGGAAGTTAACAAGGCAGTACAGTTTGTGAGTAATGCATAGCACTATCTTTGTGGTTTTGCCTACTACAGCTGAAAATGAAGGGGGATGCTAATTACTGTTCTAGCTATGCCTTCTGAAAGGCATGAGTGCAATTACATGATAATGATCTTATACTGGTACCAATCCTTTCATCACTGAGAATCTTCAAACTTTTAATATGAAATGCATTTGCTGTTCTTAAGCAGTTGCTAACCCTCAGAACTGCAGGCCCTCTGCCTTTCTCTGAGTTTACAGATTAGGAATTGAAAACCTCTTTTCCACATGAAATGCCAAAGACCTCATGTGAGCTAAAGCAAGCTGCTCTGTCTGCTTCACTGCAACCCCATTTGCAAAATGAGGAAAACTGTCCTTGTTGGATGGTCAAGCTGTGTTGCCAGGCATTCCCTCCCAGAAAGTGCACCCTCTCTTCCTCTGTGATTTTGTCACATGCAAAAATTGCTGAGCTTGCTACAGCTACAGTTAGTCCTGGCTAGAGTGATCTGTGCCTATAGGGCTTTGGCATCCATTTACATGTAAGTCAACCGATTTTAGAGTCTCTAAAGGTGTGAAGTACTGAAGAGATGTGGAAATCGGTTTGTTGTTTTGTTATTCCTATGGAGGGACAGACAACACCACCAGAAAATAGGGTTTAAAAAAGGAATAATGTCAGCATAAACTTATTAGTACAAGAACACGAGTGCCATAACAAATTAAAAAATATGAATGTGTTCTATGCAGAATGGCAACTGTTAATCCCCTCCAGCAATTTAATACTATAGTGTCCCTAAACATATAGAAACATTAGCAAACATTTTCCTTCTCTCCAGATGGATTCTAATAAATATCAATATGTAATCATTTTCTGCCTCAATCTTAAGAACGCTGGCATTTGTTATGGAAAAAAAAAAAGAATCAACATCGACAGAACTAAAAAATTATTTAGAAGAAGAAACAGAAAAATGAATCAATTTGAAACTAGGAGGAAGATGAGCAATTAACCAAATTGGTGTTTGTCAGAGAGACCAAGGCTGACACATGGGAACACACAGGCGCAGCTTGGTCTGCAGCCACATGGCATGCTCTCTCTTACAATAACACATCAGCCAGGATGGTTTGAAAATGAGATGGGAGTTGACAACTCAAGCTGGAAAGAGTACTCAGTTTCCCTTACTGCTTGCTAATCCTGAAGATAATGTGTGACAGGAACTTGACAGCATTTGGTAGGAGCAGTTTCCCAAGGCCTGAATGAAGCCGGCTCACTCACTCTGCCCAGCATAGCCCAGGCAGCAGTGTGCTTTTCTTAAATGAGACATCACTTCTACTACCTCATTTTCTACAAGCCAGGGGAAGGAAATCTCCTACATATTTCAAGATGCATCTTATTTTTTTTCAGATTTTATATAATGCAGGGACTTGTAGATAGCAGTCAGCAAAGGAAAAGGCTGTGACACAGAGAACCAATTATTTGATGCTCATCGTATGGCAGGCAATGAACAGGATGCAGTGGCTGATCCTGTTCTTTAAGCACACTGATGTGCAAGGAAATTCATGTCCTATTGCAGGTATAGTCACAGGTTTTCTACAAGCACTTGGAGAAGTTTTTGTTTTAAGTTTTAACCTAAACAGGTTGTTAAACTTGGTCCTCAAATACTGTTACATGGAAAACAAAGAGAACAGGGTTATTCTATGTAGACAGGTATGTGTATGTAGGGTATATTAGGGCTGGAGAGGGTGTGTTTACCAATAAGTGACAACCAAAGGAGAGGTACAGGTAATAGGAGAGAATAGTGAAAATAAGTACCTCAAGGCATCATCGCTGAAGTAATAGCAGAAGCAGCTGTTACTAGATCATTCTTGTCTGAGAAACTGTTTAGCTAATCTGTTCTTAAAGGGCAAAGAGAAGCTCTTCAGGCCAGACTGAGCCCTTTCCTGTACATGGACAGTCATCTGGTCCCCCAGAGCTGCTGAGCACCTACAGAATGGTACTGGGGAAAGGAGGAGAGAGTAAATGAAAATTAGTGAGAGTTTTTCCCAAAGAGAAGGGAAAGGATGCCAGGGGCCATTGGGAGTAACAGTACCACAGAGAATTCAGCAGTGTCCGGGAAAAGCAGAATCCGGGAAGGCAAGACCTGAAGTGACAATCACTGTGGTGGAGGCAAGTGGAATGGAAAGGAGACTAGAAGCAGGTTCATGCAGAAAAGGCAATGGTGTTGATTATACACACATTGAGAAGCAGCATGTAAACATTGGAACTATATACAAAAAAAAATAAAAAAATAATGTGTTTGGGAGTGAATTCTCAATTTTTGGTTGTTGAATTTTTGAGGAACCATTTTCAAGCGTGTCTTGCCCTCATGTAGATTTTCAGTTGTACAGTGTTTGACACTGAGAAACAGCACATAAAAACATCTAACCACAGATGTCACCTGTGCTATGGCCATGTGTAGGGCTGAAGACTCCTTAGTTAAAAATACAGGCTGTGATTTTTTTAAATTTTTCTGTAGACCCAAATTCTTTTCGATTTAAATTATCTTGTGTCTGGGATGCAAATATGGGAAATGCAAACAAATAGTGAAGGAGTATTGTGAAAGGAATACAGTGAAGGGCAATTCTCCGTCTTATAGCTGGCATGCTAATATCTTGATGACTGATAAGACTAGACTCTTACCCTTAGTTTTTGTTCGCAGATGCTAAGAAGCCTTTCTGAGCTGGCAAGTTCTCGGCAATTTTCCACTTTCTTGCATGCAACAGAGCAGCTTTACCCAGCAAGGATGGGGAGGGTGCCAGTACATTCCTGCTGAGAGTGGGGAGCAAGGACTGAGGAAATGCCAGTTACATGTTTCTGAAAGAGAGATTAACTAGGTCAACAGCCCAATACTGACTTGTTGCATTAATAAAATACCTATTGAACAGGTCCAAAAGGTTTTGCATTTTCTTTCCAGAATAAAAACAGTGTATTGTACATGCTTTGGTACTGAATTGTACCCTTTCCCAAAGGAAATGAAAAGTGAAGCGTTGGAAAGATAACATTAATCACCATAGCTTTATATCACAATAGAAAACCGTTGCTGTCACACCAAACAACCCACCATAAGGCTGTGTATGTCACATAGTTTTGAAGTACTGTGTTGCCCAGGTATGATGCCTTCAAGTAGCACTGAACCAAGTACAGTTCTGTTCTGGAAGTGTCTGTCAAACGGGCATAACAGGTTTCTGTGCACTGTGCCTACATAATTGGTAGTTCAAATAGGTGCCATTTTATGAGCAGAAATATTTTTTCTTATCATTTTTCTTTGTGCTTTAAACTGTCAAACTGTAGTTTTTCCTTTTTACACATTATTTCCAGTAATAAAGGTTCTGTAGGCCAAATTGTGACTTTGTTTACCTCCATGCAATTGCAATTAGTAATTGGAAACATCCGTGCTCAGGGTTGACTGATCCCAATGATTTGTAGTCGATGTAGCTCTACAAAAGTAAATGAAAGGGTGATATCCTCTACAAGCTTTCATTTAGTAGTGGCAGTAGGTGAGATGGAAAGAGCTCAGCTTGACGGCCCAGAGCCCAAGGGAAGCATGCAACCTGGTTTTAAATAAAGTGTTTTCTCTGTAAGAGGAATAAATGGGACAGGAAAAAGATACTCTCACAAGAGTGTTTCTAAAGAGCTCTTTTTTGGAGTCAAAGTCCTTTAAAAACAGTTTGAAAGCAACAGCACAGACTAGCTGCATCAAATCTCCCACTGGTCTAAAGCCAATGAAGCAGTCAGTCCCGTGGATGGATCTAACCAGATCTGTTCTTATCAATACTGCCAGCCTTCATAGAAAAGAATAAACATTACCATCAAATAAGTTTATTTAGTTATATATATGTATATACACACACTCAGTAGAAAGACTACTTGCACGTAAGATTTCCACTTGCAGATGGGAATTGCCTAGCCAATCCACTTTGGAGGAATCTTTAAAGCTTAAAAAATGTAATTTACTTGAAAAGTAAATTCCTGCATTATAGATAGAAGAGTAGACAGAACTTCACTCCAAAGAACTACAGCTGGTAGTATAGACAGGTTATCACCAGTGCCTCTTCCTGGTGAAGGAATATGGGTAAAGTCTGGTCACATTTTCTAATGAGATCTGTCTGCTTGTATCAACTGCAGTGATGAAGATGATCTTCCTCCAGCACTGGCAGCAGCAGCAGCAGCATCCACACCTGTGTCCTCAGCATCTCCTGGGTCACAGAAAACTTGTACGCCACAGACGTCAGAAGGACAAACACAGGTTTCACCTGGTGGCAAGGTAATATACAGAGAAATGAGCTTTTGTCAGTCCGGAGAGTGTTCAGAAAGGGTGGGATGGAGTGGCAGATAACATGTTTTCCTTACATGGAGTAATTCTACATTTAGGAGTAGTTTTTAATGCAGATTTGTAGTTAGTAATGTGTTTAACCTATTGTATAAGGGAATATTTAAAGCTTGCTCCAAGACCCAACTAAAACCTGTAATAGTTTTTCATCAATATTTAGGGGGGCATTGGATCAGGATGAAATTAATAGTTACCTTGATTTCAAAGGTGCATGATTCTGTCGTTTGTCTTTCCTGAGTAGCCAATACTTAATAAAACATGGTGTGAAATTTGAAATCCTTTTGGAAATCTATGCTTCAAGGAATAAAAAAACTACCAAAACAAACAAAAAACCAAACAAACAAACAAAAAAATGAAGCAAAAAAGCCCCAACAACCAACAGAATTACAGAAATTCAATGTCCTTTTCAATGCTGGGTTTCTTTTTTGCCTTTAGAGTTCCACAGACGCCGGAAGCACATTTGCTTTGGAGCCGGGTGACCTCCTGATGGATTTCACAGAGGCCACACCTATGGTAAATAATTTCAGTTTGCCACCAAAAAAATGTGAAGGTTTTCAGTAATTTGCCTGCAGCTAAAATGGATGGGATACTATACAATGTGTTGGATAGCGCAAAGGACTGAAGCGCGTTTCCTTGGTATTTAGTGGTCATGAGCATCCATCAAACTCAGCTCAGCATCTCTGAAAATCAGTCCCCACCAACAAATATTATGGCTGATCTTCTGCGTGTGATTTTTTATTGTTGGATGACTTCTCAATTCTCTCTCTTGCCTGGGTATCTTCATACCTTGCTGCACTGGTTTCACAAGCTTCTTTGTCCCTTTAGCATAAATTCCTAATCTGATCATAGATTTGCTTTTGGGAGTTGTCTGAAAAGTCTCTCTTCTCCTCATAAGACCTTGCCCAATAGCCAATCAAAAGACATGTACCTGCACTTTCATGTTTCATTAGCAGAGTGCTTTGCTTCCCTTTACATCAAAATAGTCTGTAACGTGTTGATTGGTAACTTCATTTTTTAGAGGCATGTGATTTGTGGTTTTGCTTAAAAGCCAAGGAAAGATATTGGTCCTACTGAAGACAAAATGCATCTTGCCTCAGTCATCTCAGGCTTTCAGCTCAGATTCCCAGCAGACTACTTGAAGGATCACAGTATGATCCTTAACTTTTTTCTGAGTCATCTTGCATTGGAAATAGCTTTAATGTCAGATAGTTCCTCTGCTGTCCAAAGACATTTTTGCTGTCTTTTAGAAACCATATTTAAACCATATAAAAACCACGACATGGACAGCACTGGTTTTGGCATAAACCTTTTTGTATTAATGTGCTTACGTTCTAGGCATTGCTTTCACTACATGGTTAGGTGCTATTTTACAGTATTGGAAAAGCTGTGTGGGAATGTGCCTTTTCCTTCAGAGACTGTATTGTATCTGTCTGTAAATGATTGCCTGTGTCCTGTTACCACTGGATGAGATATGTGGCTTCCCTGTCAGTCTAAAGAAGTGAAGACTTATCCTTCCTAGGCCCCTCCCTGCTTGCAAAAGAGATGTGAATATTCAGCTGTGGCTCTTTGGCTTCAGAGGCGTTCTGAGGTAGGCACAGATGTACTACGACTAAAGACTTGCTGCTGTGAGGGGTAAACAGGTTTGATGCAGGGGACTGAGCAGGGGCTGTGGAGCAGCTGAGACTGTCACTGTTACACTGCAGCTTGGAAATGGACACCAGCTCTAGGATAGAAAGATTTGCAAAGATATTCTCTCTTATGCAGCTTCAAGCATGTAGTATTGTTCAAAAAGTCCTTAAGGATACTTGATGGTCCCTCTAATACGTCAGGGGGTTCAATAAGCATGTTCTTCACCTTCAGTCGGCAAGCTATCTGTACCCACCCTGTTCCTCCTGACCCTCTTCTTATTTTTGCCCTTCAACCAAGTCAGCTGAACAGTCTTTGTGCCCTAAGACTTTCATGGTGCAGGTGTTTGTATCTCTGAACTGTGACAAATTGGTATTTAAGGGGCCTTCTAGCTCCTTGACTCCCTGGGTCTCCTTGGTAGGAGAGCTGTTCCAGCACTAGCAGCTATGATGACAGCACAGCACTTACTGCTGCTATATCTACCATATAGGAGGGACCTGCTTTTGCACCTGAAAATACCACTGCAGACTGAGGAGCATCTGTGGAAATGAGGCTTACCTGGAAGCTCCTTGAATGGTGGATGATGAAACTATTCCATTTCAGAAAGTGACAGAAAGAGATGCATTTAAGCTGAACAATTACAATTGCTCGCTTACATTTCTGGGGGAAGGGAAAATTAAAAGGGAGTAAAGTAAAGTGAGAAAGAGGGGCAGCATTCTGCAGCCTTTTGTGGTAGTTTGGGTTGACAACACACAGGCAGACTGAAACTGAGACTACCTGAAAGGAAGTTGTAGCAAGGTAGATGTTGGTTTCTTCCCAAGTAAGAAGTGATAGGACAAAAGGAAGTGGCCTCAAGTTGCACCAGGGGAGGTTTAGATTGGATATTAGGAAAAATTTCTTCACTTGAAGGATTATCTAGCGCTGGAAAAGGCTGCCCACAGAAGTAGTTGTTCCACCATCCCTGGAGGTACTTATAAGATGTGTAGCTAAGGCACTGAGGCACATGGTTTAGGGGTGGACTTGGCAGTGTTAGGTTTACGGTTGCACTTGATGATCCTAAAGGTTTTTTCCAATCTAAATGATTCTATGATTCTATATAGATTAGATTATTCTCTGTGTTAATAACATGTTTGTGGCTAAACCGTAAGTAATTATCCTTTAGAGTTTATTAATAGATTCCTTATTCTAAAAATCATCATACCATGTCTTACTGTATTAAGCAGAATTTTAAAAAGTCAGTCATGGAGACTTTAGCAATTGACCTGCTCTAGATAACGGGTTTGGTTTTTGTTTCCATTTGATAGGAATCAGCATTAAACACTTTTGCAGCTGAGGATTTAGGCTTTTTTCCCCAAATATTTTACCCAGTCATGCTTTCCCATCTTCTACCCCCTATCCGCTGACATAATTTGTCACACTGTATGTTCATAAACTAACCTTCCATTATTTTCTTGGGTTTAACATTTTGGAGAGATGTACTGCAGAGCATCAATCAACCCTTTCTGTTTTGTTTAACATCTATAAAGGTCAATCTTGTTCCCTACAGAGCAGTTATTGTTTACAGACCTTTCTCTGCAGTTTCACTGGCTACAGGCTGCTCTCAATTGAGGTTTGAATGAAAAGTTTACTCTTCAGGGAAGGAGGCTCCAAACTAAAGCAAGCTATGTGAAATGCATAGCTCTAAGCCAGTCTGATTATTTCATAATTCTGTTGTGATAACATGTGCTGTCATTTGAGGGTCAAGACGGTGTACAGCTTACATTGTGTTACTGTCAAGTCAGTGGTGGTGTGCTGGTGTTGCATGCTATGACCTGGCCCTTGGGAGGTTGCTTGTTAATTGCACACATTTATTTCACATTCAGTGATAGGTACAATGACTAAGAGGGTAATTCACGCTGCCTGATTTGGGGCATTTGCCTGAGGTGATAGGGTTAGAAGTTCAGGTTCCTACATAGTCAGGGGGTTTCCTGAAGAGGAGCATTCAGTGCTGTCTTCTTGTCATCTGGGCTAGAGAGTCTATGGCACCTAAATTGGACACCTAAAATGAATGGGGGTGTGTGTGTGTGATGTGTGTGTCATGATGTTTGCTGCCAAAATTCTCCAGTTCACTGGAGAAGAGTTAATTTAAAGCAGTTTTAGACATCCTCCCTTCTGTAACGATACTGGTTGAGAGTGATTAATAATCACTGACTCAGCTGCTTGATCTTCATTGTACGGTGTCTAACCATTGATGCTTCTTGATGGCCCTGGGTTTTATCCATGTTTTGCTGCTGTTGCCCGTACAGTGGAAGCTTTAGTACCTGCTGAGAGTTACAGTTAGAAGTGGAGCTCACAAAATGAAATTATAATATAAAAATGGAAGGATTACTGAATGGATTGGATTAATAGAATTCATGCAGGTGTCCATGCAGGAATCAGAGCACTCAAATTTGTCCACCCGGTCAGCCTTGAGGATCTACTGTGATATGTACGAGAACCAGCTGAGCTGTAATAGTCACTTAATCATCAATACTTAGACTGCCAGTAACAGCAGGGCAATTATGAGGCAGACTGATTTCAGGAAATAATTTTGCAGGAGAAATAACATACATTTACTAATGCAGATTGCCTAGAAGGAAAGGTATCCTTTTGCGCTCTAAACTCCTCAAACCATGTGGTTTATGCATGCTTCCATTAAGTTTTCAAGTAAATCCTACAGTTAATTGACTACGACACATTACTTGTCCTTAAAATCATTATAACATACACAGAAGAAAACCCCCATCTTTTTACACTACTTAATTGTGACTTTGAGCATTGTATCTGACTTATATGTAAAGAAGATTCAATTCTTTCTGCTTCCGTGTTTCAGAAAGAAGTGGATTTTAGAAAATAATACAGCATTATACATGAAGAATTTTGAGCATCCTTAGTGTGGTTTATTAAAATTAGTTTTATCAGTGTAGTAGGCTCTTTCTGCCACCAGTCTCTGGTTTGACCCAATGGAGTAGGACAAAAGAAATAAGAATGAACAGGTTTATACACAAAATGGAGCTAATGGACTAAAGTTTATAATGCAAGGTGGATGGCTAGGACTAAATCATGATCACATCTGAAGAGATATCAAAAACACTGATTTATGGCTGGCTATATACTTGCAAACTATAAGCGTTCTTGCTTCATGATGCATTAAGTGAATAAATTGCTAGAGCTTCACCTGCCATCTATTGGTGAAAAACAGGAAGTAGAAAATTTTTTGCCTTGTCACAAGAAGATGCAACGTTTAAGAGGTATAAATCATCAATATGAGAGCTTAAATAATTAAATAGTCTTCCATCTAAAACTAGATATTTTTGTTTAGGATGGGTTGAAAACAAATATTTCTGTTTCAGTAATAGCATTACTAGTGTATGCAATCGTATTTGCTGAAAGTGATCTCAGTTTTGAGTCTGAAAGAGTACATAATTTGATGCATTAGCATCTACCATTTTGAAAACAAAGCGAAGGTAACCGGGTTGACAGCCAGTCATCTCAGGGTGAAGTTGTGCTTTAAAGAAGTCCAGTAACTTGATGGCAAGTAAAACATCCTTGCAAACTCTAAGTGGATAGAGTGAGCAAGGGGTAGTTAATGAAAGAGAATAAGTTAAGAATCTCTTCATTTCACTTCCCTTTATGATTTGTGATGTTGATGAAGAAGAGTTGATTGAACTTTTAGTTGCTAAATTTTTGTGACAGTTTTGCAAGGTTGCAATAAGCCAAATAACAGAGTGGGAAATGAGTTCAGTATTTCTACCTTCATTTTAAAGAACTTCTCACAGTGCAAAACAATTTTTCAAAGGAAGAAAGGACAAACATATCAAACTCTAATACCTCCATAACCAGTCCTTTTGGCATTGAATTCTAAACAAAACAGCTACAATGTAGTTCAAGACTAATATTTGATAAGAGTATTAGATAGCCTGTATCTACTGTCTAGCTGGCTGAAAGCATAGATCAAGTATCTCTGCATACCCAGAGGTCTTTAAAACCTCTCAGTCAGAGACAAATTTATAAATGCTTTGTTCATGGTGAACTACGTGCAGAAGATAAAATAGGTCTTCTCAAGAAACTTATAAAGACTGTGTGATGTATTTCAGGATTAGAAGGTTTTTCCTTTTACATCTCCATAACACAAAAAAAAATCCTAAACATTTCTTAGGACAAGATGAATTGGAAGCAGTAACTCTGACCTGGTTTCAAAGGAGTGTTCAAAAATGCCATTTTCCAAGCCAGCTTCTCAATTAACAGTATTAGCACATTCAAGCTTGCATGCAATAGCCAATTATGAGCAAAAGAATCTGCACAAGAGAATTAGTTTGTCAGTCATATGTATGGATAAGAACCAGAAGCAGTAAGCAGCAGAGGAAATGTACATTTATTCCCAGTTTCAACTTCATGCCCTTTAACTCCGTATTAAGCTAAGAAAAAGCAAAGAGCAGCAATTTGCTAAAGCAAACAACTTTAACACAAAAAAACCTTGTGGCAACGGACAATAAATCTAGTTCCATATGAACTCAAGGAATACTCTGAATTTACTGATATTGCAAAGGACCATTTTTTCTACTGCAAGAAAAGGGCATCAACTAGATGAGAACACAGTTCGAAGGGGTGCATTGTAATGCTCAGTCAAATTGAGTACGAGACACGTGACTGGGGGTTTGCAGAAAGTCCTCAGTGGTGCATGCAGTGCAAGGCTCCTGAGAGCACACAGCCTGAACCAAGCAAATGCAAATTACCTGACCATCATTTAGGTTATATAAGCATGCTAATAACTAGAGAAAGGGACTTAGTACATTTAAAACTAATCATGGCACTTGGGCAGCCAGCATAATGGGTGAATACGTTTTGGACTGGGTTTTCACACTCCCTGATAACTGCTGCTTATAGTCTATGCACATAAAGCGTTATAAATAGGACTCGCAACTAACATGTAGCTCTGTATGTTCAAGCACAGGGCTTTACTGATGGGTGCCAGTCTCATAAGCAGTCGATTGAGTTACTTATATGCAAGATAACTGAGTGTCCAGCTCAGAGGCTGCCTCTTGGATCTTAGTTTAGCATTCATTAAAAAATTTAAAACTCTGACTGCTACTCAACTATTTGGTGATTTGCTTGCATTCGTCTATTATAGAAGGACACACAGGGTCAGTGAAGAAACAGAATGAGAGAACACTAAAAGATTACCTCTATGCATCTAGATTTAATTCTTATTTTGTCTCTACTTTAAGTCATTTAAATTCATTGGCTAAATGATTTTTTCCCCATTATCTGTATGTTGAGCAGAGCAGCTCATGTGTTCTGTAGATGCACAACAAACAATTCAACACTTCCCTGTTTCTTTAACTAACTACAAGTGAATTCAGCAAGAAATAAAAGGATCCACAAAGTGAAATCCATTGCTGACTTTATACCAGTGGGCACAGTGATAAACTGGATACAGTGTGTACATGAACACTGTAGGTACCAGAAAGAGGGGAAGGTGTTAAATGGGAAAAAAATGCAGGGAAAATGCTGCACTGTGCCAGCTTTGTGTCTTCTAATTCACTGATTTTAAATAATGAATGGCCCACTGGCTAGTTTTTTATAGAACTTGACATGGCAGGTAAGGGTGGAATGTCATAAGACAGTTTGGATCAAGAGGGTGTAAGTTTTTCTCTGAGAGGTGATAAATTCTGCCACATACACTTATTTTTAGGCACCTCTGTACATTGTAAGGTGATGTCTCAACTGTCCTCTGGCATTCCATGTGCCTGCCGCATGCCTGAAGAATTTATAAAATAAGTAAATGCCTATCCTTTGATCTGGTTCTTGCCAGATCATGCAAGCAGAGCTGGCCCTGGAACTTAAAACTTTGGCTGGACTCCATAGCAGGCCTACCACATGGTGGGAGCTCATTTGAGGAGACATTTACACCAGAAAACTGGTGGGTCTTTTACCACTTGTGTGCCTGCAGGGAGATGCAGTCAGGAAAATAGCTTGAATAACCGCTAGTGCTCCTTGACTGAAGTCTGCGATATTATTGCACAGTGGCAGGATGTTTGCTGTGCCTCTGCAGTGGGTTGCTTGATGGCCATTTACAGATTTGTCTGTGAAGCTGGACGATTGAGGTTGTGGTGTCACAGCTGTATACATAGGTCTTTGCTAGATGGATTGCTGGATGGTTTCATTTGTCCCTGCTTCCTTAGTGGGGCTGTGACAGCAAGCAGCTGGATCACTGATTCAGCTGAACACTAACCCCACAAACAAAATTATTTAGCTATAGGTTCTCCTGAGGACTGTAGAAGTGATAAAGTACATTTGCAAGCAGTGTAGTTTCTGGAGTAGTACTCCAAATAGGATTACTCTGGCTGTTGAAGTAACTTTAAGATGAGGCTTGATCACTATGAGAGGGAGTCTAGGGTGTGTGTGACTGCAATAACAGTGACTTGAGGCCAACTGACATGCAAGATCTTAGGGAGGCTGCTCCCTTATTAATGATGCAGAGTATCTGAAACTGCTAAATTCCATAAACAGGGCAGTGCAAGACTGTGTGCTTCTCTTTTAGTGTAATTAGTGCAATAACCATTTTTAGCTTTTCTAAGTGCCTCTGAAGTGGTATAGATTGCCACCACTTCGGCAACGGTCGGGAAAATCAGAAACTTGAGAATCATAAACATTATTGTAGCTTAAGAAAATAAAATAAGAAAATGCTACGTGCAATCTCTTTCTCCTCCCTCCTCATCAAAAATTGGATCATTCCATGACAGTCGCAGCTTTCTCTTTTGCTTAAAATCAACATCAAAGTAAAAGGAGATCGAGTAAATGCAAGCAAACAGATTTTAAACTGGCTGACATCTACCTCCTGCTTCAAGCTGAGCAGGCAAATCTTTAGCAAATCATTTAGAACCTGCTCATTGTTATAAATCAGGTCTGATATGTTCAATCATACTTTTGCTCAGTATCTTTTTATTTTACTTCAGATTATTGTTTTATTTTTCAAGTGAATGTGTTTCATGTCCTTAGCAGCAGTAAGTAGGTGTAGCATTGCCAAGGAAGAATAAAAGTGAGCAATAGATACATAGAGCTTTTCAGACAGTGCATCAACTTTTGGATGTACTGGCTGAGTCTTCTTTTCCACTCTTCAGTAATTCGAGTAATAGAAAAAATGTTCAGCTTTTGTGCAAAAGCCTACTTCAAACTAGGTATATTGTTTTATGTTTGCTCTCAATGAGAAGAGTATAATGATGAAGCTATTATGGCTCAAAGTCTTCTGATGAAGGCTTATTAATCACTTTTCCTTTGGCCTGAGAAGTATATAATTTCTTTTGTCTCAGCAGCTGTGAAGTTCATAATCTCTCTTCCTCAATGTAATTAGTGACAATTGCATTTAAACTCCAGTGAGTAACTATTGTTTGTTTGCGTTCCTACCCACTAATGAATTGATATATGTGTAGTTCTAATTCACATTGTTGCAATGTGATAGCAAGTGTGATGCTGACGGGTTGGGCTGTTCTGTGGAATTTCAATTGAATGCCTCCAAGCTCTAACAGAAAATGGAAACATCTGCTTTCCGAGCTGTTTTTTGGCTGGTTGGGTGACTCAACTTGTAAAACCAGCAAAAAGAGCAAGTAAATTTTATTTGTCACTCATTGAAACTGAACTGATAGGAATTTTTTTTTAATCTTCTTTGATTAAAGTAAAAGCTGTTTGTTTACATTTTCTTTCAAGAGCCTGTATTTTGGAAAACATCCGGAAACAAATGTCAGGGAATGCTAAGAAGGGTAGAGAGGAGGATCAAGGCAGTTTGAATGTTTTCATTTTAGCAGTTATGAAGTGTTTCAGTTTCAAGTAATGCTTGTTAATTAATTTCTATGAACTCATGTTTCCAACCAAAACTTCTTTTCTAAATTAGGCACTAAAAACTCCTCTGACAAAATGATGAGTGAAACCATTTAGAATATATATATTTTTAATACAGAGAAAATTCAATCAGCACAGATTCTTTTCTAACACTTTCAGTTTAAATAAGTAGGCATTTTCTGATGAAAATTCCCGAGTAGTTCCAGTAGCAGTGTCTTCTGATGAGCCACAAGTGGTACCTAAGTGACCAGAGATTTTCTCTATTGGCCTATTTACTGATTTGTCATCTTCTTTTTACTGCTATCCACAACAGTGGGAAAATACCCTAATGAAGCATAACATCTATTCATCTGTTGTAGTCTGTCTCCTAGCAAGCAAAACCCAACCAGAGACCCCATCATTGGATTGTGAGATTTGCATCAGGACAGATCTTTTGTTTTGACTGCACAGAGCCTAGTACAAGTTTCATAACTGAGAGGAATGGCAGTAGTAGAAATAACCAGGAAGTTGAACTGATAAGCTTACATAAATCTCAGCATGGCTATGGTAATTCCACAGCCTCTGTGCCATGTCCCAAATATTGTAGATAAGAGAGGAAAATTGTAATTTAACTGTGGAAGGAAGAAAACAAGAGTTGTTTAATTCAAGATAACAAACTAGCATGATAACTGGATTGAAAACCACTGAACTCAGTAAGAACTGTCTTCTTCTGTTCATTACCCCTTGTATCACGCTCTGAAAACAAAATCCTGAACTGTATTGGGCTGAGGAAGAAAATTTCTACATACGTAGATGTCCTACACATCCAATTTAAATCAGATGACTAGAAAATGATCCTTGTATCCTCCTTAGAGTTATTCCTTGGAACTTGTCCACAGAACTGTGGAATAACTGTGGATTTATGGCTTGTTATATGGCTTGGCATCCATCTCATGCTCAACAACCCAAGACCAAATCCCCCCACTGTCTAGGAGAAACATCCAGTGAGGTCGTGAAGTGAACCCCTACAAAACTCTTTCAGCAAGTTAATGTCATTTATTGATCCCCTGCCAAAACGTTGGGTAGAGTCTTGCAAGTGCTCTGAAATGTCACTTAGCCACTTCTGGCAAAGTGAGAGATTTTACCAGAATGGATTTTGATGAAGGAGCTACCCATGCCATCTGGCACACACACCAAGCCATGTGGACATGCTCTGCTGAGAACTCTGTTGGAGGTGCTGGAGAAGGGAAATGTGCGCCAAGCACAGTGGGCTCTTACCACCTGAATTTGTGCACAATTTGGCACTCATGCTGCAACTGACTAGAGCAAACTAGTCAAGATCAATAACCGTGAAGCTCAAGTGCTCCTATCCAGATAAAGTCCATGTGGTTGCATCAGTGGCTGAACTGCCTAGCCTTCAGACAGAGCTTGTTCTCTTCAGAATGTCTGTGATCAACAAAGCCCACGTTTGTGTGTCCCTCTAAAGTGATTTACTCCTTCAGATCTCTCCTGTCTTGCTGCTAGTGGTTTGGGAAAAAGGTTGAAGAAACTGCTTTTTCCTTTCTTTCTCACCGAGAGCAGGGGCACTGAGGCAGTGTGGGTACATCTACAGCATGTCTGAAGTGGGCATATTCCTGCATCAAGAGCAATTAGTTCCCAAGCTCATAGACAGCATGCTCAAAAAGCAGCAGGCACAGGATTATAACCAAACAAATAGAAAACCCCAACAAACCAAAACCCAACAACAAATCAGAGTGATGCTCTCCTCTCCCCCAAAACAGAGTATCTCAGGTCTCAGATCTTAGCTTTCATCTATCCCAGGGCTCTTGGGAAGAAAGTTTAAAGTAACCACTGTAAGCCCCCTCATTGTTCCCCAGTAATGAAGTTGACAGTTTCTGCTCCTCTTACATTTTAGAAATACTTCAGGGTTTTTTTGAATTGATTGAGTTAACCATAATCTTCCCAGGGACCATAGCATCAAAAGAGGTTGCCAAACAGCAGCATGTTTTGGCCTCCATCAGGACACAGTGCTGGGAAGCAGCCTTGGAGACAGCAGTGCTGGAAATGTGCCTTGCAGGAAATCCCCAGCTCCCAGTTTGGCTTCCCTGTGAGCCCCTGCTGGGGTGGGCAGGAAGATACTGAGTGGAGACCAGAATCATGCCTGTGACATTTCATTCACGGGGTGTTTTCTGCCCTGAAGAAATGCCACAAGCAGACCTCCAGGAAGAAGACTGTCTCTGTTTGGCCTTTCTCCCATTTCACTTTTCTTTTCCTGTTCACTGTAGCATTATAAACTTCTTCAGTCGCTTCCACAGAGATGTCTATAATAGTGGATCCCCTGGATCCTTTGCCCAATAAACAAATTATGGGGAAGCAGAGTTCTGCTCAAATGATAGAGCATCCTTCTGGCATTGAAACTGCTGTCATTCCTGGGCCAGTCAGAAGAGTTCTATACTTTTCTTCTCAGTCCAAAGGAGAAATTTCTACTGTAATTAAGAATGGGAGAGAGTGAGCTATGTGCTAATAGCCCTAATCAATTGGGATTATCCCTTGGTTGGGACTAATCTCTTTAGCTATGGAACATGCCTGAGTGTGGTGTCTCAGACTGGGAGAGTGGCTCTTAAGGTAGCATCCCAATTTATTCTTGAAAAGATGGAAATAGCATGAGAAAAGGAACAAAGGAACAATACATTTACTTTCATAGTGGATTGCTTTAATGAGGGACTCAACAGACAGGGGCATTTGATGTGTTTCATGGCACCAAATTTGAAAAGTATTACAATGCAGGTATCCATAATCTGTAAATGTATATGTCTAATGAGCTTTTGTGTTTGAACACAACAAGATATAAATTACAGTGAATACAGAATCTTTGTGGTTTTCCAGTGCTTGGTGTCTGGTAATATGAATGATTCCATAGCCAAGGCTGTGAGGTTATGAATAAATAGTATTTGTATTCAGTAATCACAAAAGATTTATAGATATGGAATTAGATTTCTTCATGAAGGAATCTTAAACCATGCAAAACATTGTTCTTTATAGACTTTCAGCTTCTATTCAAGTTGGTCTTATTTACAGGATCAAATGGGTTTGCACACACTACATTTAAAGAAGCAGTGTCATGTTTCCGCAGGGCATGTTGGAAAGGTTGACGTATTATGCTGGGAACAGATTATTGTTGTACAGAAGCTTAAGTCGGAGCAGACTTCTAGAATAGTGAGCCCGGCAAACTGCAGCACAGCACAGCAGTCAGCACTCCTATGTCTACTTGAGGAGGGACTAATCCATGAGAGGTCACCAAAATTTGTAGGCAAATGCATTGTTAAAGGCTGCAGTAATCACCAGGACAAGTCACATGCTGAAGTTGAAAGTATGCTCAAGTGTCCTTCTGGACAGATATGAAAGTAGAGCAGCAGTCTGTAATTTCAACACGTTTCCTGTAGCTCCACTGACTTTAATCTACCTGTGCTATTCTTTTCCTTTAGAATAATGAACTGTATAAACTCCTGGGGATTTTAGCAGAGCTCAACAGACCAGAAAAATAGGACAAAAATTAATGCAAAGTATTTCTTACTATCCTGGCATTCAAGGAGGCTGTGACTGGTTGAGTTTCTGGACACTTAAGGACTTTCAGCCAGTTTTTGCTCTTATAGAAGTAAAGATTGAAAGCCAAATTATTTGTGTGGGACAAGGGTCAGGCATTGTGCTGTTTGTGTCAATCTATCATAACTGTTCAACAGAGGAATGAGATTCTGATGCTTTTGAGAAAATGCAGGTATGTCCTGTGGTTATTAGTCAGCCTTTGGTGAAACATCCCTGGGTTTGAATTCTCTGTGTTAATAAGGCATGGAGTGAATGGATGATGAGCTGTCAGTGTCTACGCTTAGAAGTAATCAGGCGTGGCTAGTGGTGACTTTCCATCTGGTAAAGAATCATGGACAGTCTGCTTGCAGGCAGTGAAATCAGGAAATATATGGCTTACCTGGGTCACTCTCAACTGGCGGAAATCATAATATTCATTTCCTCCTCTTCATGTTATCCATCTTTAGTGACTTTCTCCTATGACAACAGCCTCCATCTGCAGAAGATGCCACTTGATTTTGTTTGTGCGCTGTGATCTAGGCACCGGGCACTGGATCGTCGTGGATTCAATTGATAAAGACCAAGGGGCAAAACTGGTAACTTTGTATTAGCTGTCCCAGCAATGCAACTAACTTACACTGCAGCAGTGCTGGAGAGCAGCTGTATCCCGCCGGTGTACCTACTGCGTTTCCTTTGCTACATTTCTGCGTTTTAAGTAAAGGCAGCAAATCCTGCAATATTTAGTCTGCGTTTTAGCCAGTGCATCAAGACTGTGACATCATTTTGCCTCGCCACATTTTCCTCAGGGGATGGTGACTGGACTGACAGCTCATGCAGAGATTGTGGTGAGCCCATTTGCTCACCTTCACAGCATCAGCGAAAGAGTACTAAATATCCTGAGGACTGGCGAGAACATGGACACTGTCTCGCTTTTGTCACATCTGAGTTGTTCTTATTCTGTATTGTTTTGAAGAAAGTCTTCTCAAAAACAGTTCAAGGCAAAGCTACAGTTGTAAAAATGACCCAGAACATGTATTCCCTTCCCATGTGCTGCAGCGATGTTGGGCTGACTTAATAACATTAGTACTGTCATCACCTGTCCCTTCCCAATACCTCCAAAATCACTTTGCTAGTAACCCATAATTACAACCCTTAGAATGAAGACCAACAGAATACTCAGTCTTTAAAGGCAGCACAAGAGGGATGCTAACACCAACATGATTTTCAGGGCTGCCCTTGTAAGTTAGTTGGCATGAAGGTTCAGGATTTTATCCATGGCACCTTAACTATTGTGTTTTAGGTAGACCTACTTGTAAATAGCATATAGCTTATATGGTAGCAACAAACTACTACACATTAAGTATATGTGAAATGCTATAGGTGCAGCAAAACCAAGCTTTAGCAGAAGCTGAACCTTGTAAATCACTCCCACGAACTTCCTTGAGCATCTGTTTGGGAGCCAGAAGTCACTGGAGCACAGCCAAGGAGCCAGGAAGCCACCTCCTGGCAACACCTCTATGTTAGGAAAAGTTGAGCAAAGTCACTCTTAAGAGAGAGGAAAGTATCTGATGGAAAGGAAAGTATTAGCCCTGTTGTGCAAGTACTCAGTGAGACATCAAGAATGTGGTTCATGCTGCCAAGTCATGTTCCAGGACAGTGGACTCAGCCTGCAGCAAGGTCTAGAGAAGGGCTGCCATATGTCAGTGACCAGGGGAATGGCAAGTTCATAATTTAAGAGGACCCCAAGAGAACTTGGCTCAGCAAGGATACCATAGGATGGATATACACTACTTTCATGGTGGACTTCTCTCAGTTTTCCAAAAGGAATTAAGTGGTACCTGTGTGGAGGTGGACTCAGTCCTACAGGTCTGTGGAATCTTGAACCAAGCAGATAAACCAGATGAGTCAAACAGCTGGATTCACTTACATTGGTTCTTATGTGCCAGTGAATGTTGTTCACAGCATGTCCTTGAACTCCAGTCTCTGCAGATTTTTGCAAGATGAGCAATGGAGACCCAAAGACCAGATGGAGCTAGGACAGAGATTTCACAGTATTATCACCCCAGAGGGAGTGGCAATAGCAGGGAACATATATGTCTCCCTGGCTTAGTGACTTGTACAGAAACCCTTCTGCTTCAGAAACCTCACATTTGGTGCCTTAGGGTATTTTTACTAGTACATTCTGCAAAACTACCCCTCCTTAATGTGTGTAAATGAAATCTGTGTGCTGACACTGGCACCTGGACATCATTTCAACAAGTAGAAAAAATCCTGCATCGGATGAGAGGAAGATGGCCTGTAATGCAATGTGTGTGGGATTCACACCAAGCAGGGTTCATCAAGGCATTTAGTTCACACAGCCCTTTCCAAGACTGATTAGCCAATGGTACTGCTGATTTATAGTCTCTGTCCCTGTTGCAGGTTTATTGGGCTGCAGTGGTTTGGTCTGATTTTTGCCCGTCTCCACCCAGGCAATGACTATGCCTGCCTACCTATCACACTGGTTTTGTTACCACTTGCAAATGGAGTGAATTGAGGTTGACATTACCTGAGCGATCGATCGTTGAAGCTGAGAACTACTCCCACTCAAAAGAACTTGTTTAGGAGTATTACATAGTGAAAAATACCAGAAACTATTTGGTTTTACATCTTCCACCTCATTATTCACTTCAGCCACTGAAATGGTATGACAGCAGACGAAGAGCTTTACTGAACAATTGCAGAGTCCAGAATCGTATCACTGGCTTTGGAAACCAGGTCTAATGGTTAACTGATGTTTTTAGAGTCACATCATGTCAGGCCTCTGAAATGCTAATGCAAGTGTACTCCAGAAGTTTGGGCTGCTGGTCTTTCCTAACTTGATGAGTAGAAACGAGTCTCTGTGCTGTACGGATGTGCTGGTATTCAACTTATGTATTTTGAAATAAAGCACCACACAATATTCCTTTGTCTATATGTGTATACTGAGGGCTGTGTTTATGACACCACTTCAGGTGTTAGCATCTGCTGTGATGCACAGGAATATAGTGAAGTGTTTGGCCTACAGTTTGCCTTCCATCTGGCCGGTATACAAAGTTACAGTGCAAACTCACTGAGATTACACATTTTCTGACTCATGTTGTAAAGGCCTCCAGTGCAGGGGATGGGAGTGAAGGAAGTGTTGACAGCTGCACAAGTTACTGGACATCTGTAGAAGGAAAGAAAGTTATTGCAGAGCAGTGAATATGCTGACTACCCCAAAAGTTAGAGAACCAAATACCCAAAATACCCAAAATGATATTCTTTGCCACAGTAAAGGCATTTGTAATATTCCCTTCTGATAGAAATACCAAAAATAGCTATTTTTCTATCATTTAACTTGATAAAAGTACCCTTTGTCTCCATCCACTTGTGTTTGCATGTATGAGAAAGTTACAGGGTATTTTTCTTCTAACCCATCTAAAAGGCATTTCAGGGAAATACAATTGTTTTTAGTGAGATTTTAAACTCTGTCCAGAAGATCTCTTTGCACAAATGCAAATAAAGTAGGGAGGTTCTTGTCGTGTTGCCCCTTTTCTTCCTTTGCCCTCCTTCATTCTTCTTTGCAGTAGAAATCTGCTCTTCTGTCGACATGTGATAATGCAACGAGAATCTTTCAGTACTAGCAGAAAATCATCCACAGAGGGATAAAATTTGGCTCATTTTCCCACAAAATCAATGTGACTGTACTATTGACTGGTTTTTGGCTTTTTCTCCTGAAAGATTACTCAAGCACTGGACTTTTCCTGAGACTGTGCTGATCCTTTTTGTATTATTCTTTTCTTTTTCTTTTTTTCTTTCTTTTTGGCAAGGGTCAACTGCTCTTTAAAGCTGAATAAATTCTCCCCTTGCCAAGCTAAATATTCCAGACAAGGAGGTGCTTGTCCAAAGTAGTTCTTCTATGGTAATGCACCCTGACCTTTCAAGCAAGGGGCATTTCAGGTTGTGAAACAAGCCATCAGTATGTGAGGTGGCACCGGAGCATATAACGTATTCACTCTCCCTTCACACCGTACCCCTTTGGTGTGGCAGTTACTTCAGATGGGACCTGCCTTAATGGTTGTTTTATGGCTGTGACTTTGGCTGCAAGACTGTTTTAGCCCTGCAGAGAGAGTAGGCATGCTTGAAATCAAGTGTTAGAAGTCTGTTTATGCTGTTACCGAGAGCACAGCTCTGACCTCTTGTTGCTCATGACATTTCTGTAGCCTCTGTGACACCAGTTAGTACCATTTGCTCCTGTGGAAGAGCCTGATTGTGTCAGAACATGCTCATCTAAGCAGCTCTACAACATGGACACAATTGCTGCACCACCTGCCACCACAGTAATTTCTGTGCTCAGCTTTAAACTTCAAAGCTATTATTTCTCTCATTTTGTCTGATACCAAAGTAGACAGAATAATTCAGCAGCAACCCACACACTAGCAGCTAGTGTGTGTTGCTAGTTTGAGCAGCTACAATTTCACTTCATGACACTGTCCTGCACATAGTGCCCACCTCCTCTTCCCTCTTCCTTTTCCCCTTGTATTTGCAATCCCAGGTAAAGCCCAGAAGCTGCTGAAGGTCTCCAGAGGCTGGAGGAAATAAGGGTTTGTGGGAGGTGGTGGTGAATGGCTCTGCTCTTCTCCTTTTCTCTGTTCCCAGGTGGCATCTTTCAACAGATGCTGCTGCAGCAGGGAAAAGAAAGCACCCAGGAGAAGGTTAGGGTCTGCTTCTGCCACGTGAGGCAGGAGGTGTTCGAAGGTCTGGTCTGTCTGCCTCCTAGTGCAGAGAGAGTGGCTATATACTGTGTGGGGAATGCATAACATTTAGGTCTTTGCCTCTGGTTTTGGTCAGGGAGTTGATTTGCTTTCCCAGCTACTCTGAGAGTTTTGAGTCCATGCAATAGACTCAAACCCAAGATAAGGGTCAGGCAGATACTCACACATGATGCTGCTTTCCTTGTGGAATGGGAATCACAGGGCTGTCTTTCTCATCCCAGGTGCTGGTAACTGCTGCTGTCGTCAGCACACTGCTGGCCATGGTGGGCATGTAGGACAGTCAGGACAAATTGTATTCCTGGGTGAAAAGGCTGTTCAAATTTCCAAATGCAGTTTCACAAAACCCAGTTGCTTAACGGAAGTTTTCCATATGACTGCCTCCCCATCCTGCATATCCCCAGTTCTCGAATTCTTTTGAAGTTGTTCTCAAATATATAGATTTTTTTCTGCTGTTGCGTGGATGAGGATCTTGTACCTGCTTCCTACTGAAAAGAGCCAAGCCATCAATAGGTAAGAATTTCTTGCCAGTGCTGTGGAGACAAGAGTGTTGTCCCTCTGCTTTTCCTGTGGGAGCTGGCAGCAGCACTCATATTAAGATGCTGGCCAAAGCCAATAAACTTTGTTGTGCCATTTGAGTAACAATGGTCTCTTCTCAGAGGGAAAAAAAGATGAGAAGAAGAAAGAGCAAATCCTGGCGGCTAAGCAGGATGGTTTCTGCTTGTCAGTCTTAAGTTGAGCTTTTGAAAGTATGGCGTTTTTTTCCCTCTGTTCCTTAATTTCTGTTTTCAGTTTCTTTAAAATGATGGAAATTGGTGGGTTTAGAGCCTAGAGAGCCTTTCATTTGTCAAGATTGTCTTATTCCCAAGATTAAATAAGCACAGCTCCCCGAGAGAGGAACTCACACTGATAGCTAAGCCAGATTGACCATTTTTGCTGTTCTCATGTGTAGACTGGCCTCAGGAACATCCACAGATTGCACTACTGACTCTGCAAGGGAGTATTCTGCATGGCTGTATTCCTCAGCTTGTAATCAGGGCTGACTCTTTTTATGGGACGCTTGTCCCAAATCCCCAAGGGCTCTTGAATATTGTTCTGCGTCCTTTTTTACAGTATTCAGTAACTGAGCTTCATTTCTTTAATGAGACCAACCTGCAAAATTAGAGAGATTTTGGCTGTAGAATATCAAACTCATACTGCATACGAACAACCAACTTCCCATCCCTGTTTGCCTTTGGCCCAGAGATTGTGTTCGTAGTGGAGTACAGTTATATTTTGTACTGTAACATATTGTATACCCTTTATAACCCAAGAATGACAACCTGAGCTCATGGGTATTTTCTGTCTCTCAAGAGTGAGACATGCTGCAGCTGTCCATGTTTTATGTTGACAGGCTTGGCTCTGGGTATGAAGAAACATAACAAACTTACTAGAAGCTATTGCTTCAATCCAATGAGTAGGTTCAATCAGCAATGTAGTATGCGTACGCTTTGCTGACAGGCATGAATATAAGACTATAAAAGGAGTGTGAGATTTATATGTTTGCATAGAAAGTTGCAATTTCAAAGAATTTCTCCCTTGCACAGTTGTTCATTTATGCCTGTGTAATTGACTTATAAGCGCCCTTATTTTGTTAAAAAGGTGTTTACATTCTTAACTGTGCGCTCGCTATCCATACTCCTCATGTGTAAAAAGCCTGACAATTAATGCCAAGATTCATTCCACATGTTTGCAGAAGTGGGCCCACAGATGGCTGCTAATTTCCCTTGGCATCCTTGTAAGCCAATATGTTTCTGTTATTTTATTTCCAAAATAAACACTATGCATTTACTTTATTATACTTGACATCATAATTTCAGGGTTTGCTTTGGACTATGAGGCTCAGGGCTCTCAGGGTACCTTTTCTCATTGTTAAGCAACAGTTACATAGTTGTAGTTAGTGAATTGTGTTTGAAGACATGCTTAACAAACAAATGCACAGCAGTTTCTATAATAAAGTGAAAAACACACCTTTGTAACATGTGGGTTTCCAAATAGAAAGCATAAAGTACAGTTCAAAATTGATACCTATATATTTTATTTTGTCCTTTCTTTTAACGAATGAAAAATGTCTGCATTCTAAAGAGGAAAATCATGAGAAACAGCATTCACAATGAAGTTGGACAAAGATTGTTGTTGATTTAAATATGTTTTTAATCTCAGTTAATGTTTGAAATGATTTTAAGGCCAGAAGTGACTTCCAGCAGAGCCTGGTCCCACCAGTGAGTGTACACTCATGAACCAAGCCCTGGGAGCTCTCAGGCTTCTCAGCATATGGATGCATTGGTCTCTCACTTCTCCATCTCCAGGCACTTTTCCTAAGGTCAACCCTATATCCACAGCCCTCCTCTTAACATAAGGCCTCATAGCTGCCTGAAACTGTTGTCCCCAGTGCTTTTTGTATGTATGGTGTTCTTTCAATCCCACCTTATGTGATTGTTTGCCTTTATCTATGTAACTGAAAATCTGGAAGTCTAAAATCTGTAAAGGATGAGTTCTTTAGCCAGAGTTGCTGCACTGCAGAATTTGCTCCTGTGCAAAATTTAGTACTGGCTGAAGGAAGCAGGTAATAATCCAATGGCTGTTGTCAGAATTGGAAGATACATTATATATGCAATCAGCTCTGTATTTACACAACATATAATTACATGGTAGAATTAATTTATCAAGTTTTCATATTTATGCTTTGACTATTCATCATCAGGTTTCTGTATGCATTTTCAGAGGGTCTTTTTTGGTCTGGTCCAATCTCTGCTGAACTGCTCTAATTTGTTGGATATGTCATTGTAGTTGCAAAGCTTTGCTGCTTTTTTTTTCTTTTGCTTTTGCTTTTTTATGCTCTGAAAGTAACATCTTTTTCTTTATCTTTTTTAAAGATAAAGACATTCCCTGCTGATACATCTAATCCTTTTTTCGATCCTTTTCCAACAGTACCACAGTTTTCTGTAAGTAGAACGTGCAACTAAAAAACTGTGTATTTAACACAATTCCAATTATTTTTTTTAACAGTGTCAGAAACTTATATGTTAAGCAATCCTAAAAGAAAAAAAAACCAAAAAAGAAAAAAGAAAAAAAATCCAAGTCAAAATTACAGTGCAAACCAGTTAAATGTTTCCATTATATATATATATATATAACTCACCTGCATTCAGACATTGCTGCTTACTAGACAGAGGACTAAGAGTTAATGGTCAAGGCTAAACCACTAAGGCTGTTGGTCCCAAAATGTTGTTCAGTTCAGGACTGTAGAGGACACTTGTGAAGTTCCACAGCATCTTTCCAAAGAGCAGTAAGGGAATGGGAAGACTTAGTCCTCTGTCTAGCGATTGCATGGCCTCCTGCCTGAAACCACCTGCTGTGCCATCACGAAGAGGGGCCTGATTTTCATTGAATTTACATCTGAATTTTAAGGAAGAATTATAGTTAGTGTTGATGATTACAATGGTATCCTCATATAAGCTCCCATGTTTGCTTAATAATTTGAATCAAGTACTGAACTTAATTCCAGTACCTAAAAGTGGGCTACAAGAATGCTGGAGAGGGACTTCTTACAAGGGCAGGAAGGGATAGGACAAGGGGGAATGTCTTTAAATTGAAAGAGGGGAGATTTAGGTTAGATATTAGGAAGAAATTCTTTACTGTGAACGTGGTGAGGCACTGGAAGAGGTTGCCCAGAGAAGCTGTGGATGCTACAACCCTGGCAGTGCTCAAGGCCAGGTTGGACAGGGCTTTGAGCAACCTGGTCTAGTGGAAGGTATCCCTGACAATGGCAAAGGGGATGGATCTAGATGATCTTTCCAACCCGAACCTTTCTATGATTCTATAATTCTTGTTAAACTTCCACAAAAGTTGGGATTTAGGCATTTTGATAAGATAAACTATTAGCAAAACAATTATAAGGAACATATAAGCAGTTGTATAAACAAAAGCTTTATATATAAGAAAACAGTTATTTGACAATTTAAAAAATAAGTCCAATCTATGTCCTACTTTAAGGTCAGAGCCGTTGTGTAATAAGTATGACAAAATCACCTATCTGTAAGAAACACTGATTATAATTATAAACCACAGTAACTGACTTTTAGAGTTTTTATATTACATTGGAAAAATGAAGCATTTCCTACTTTTAACCTTAATTTATACTGGTAGCAGCAATCTGTAACTGGCATATAATCAGAGATAAGTAACTTCAGTCACTGTTGGGCCATGTGCAATAACTGTCTGTGTTTAATGACTTAAAGAGAGAGGCTTTTCTTTCACAGTAGACCTGACCGTGAGATTGATCTGTTGTTTTTCTCCACATAGGTATTTTAAAGCCAAAGTTAGTTAGCCTCCCCAAGCTGTGTCGGTGCCACTGTTGAGCTTTAATTAAAGGTACCTGAAAATACATGGGAATAAGTCACAGCAGGTCAACCAAGCCCAGATAATACAACTGTGGTAGAAGATAAATCAAAGTTACAGTGTTTGTGTCTTTCATGCTACTACTTTATATAAGCAAGAAGATACACCCAAAATAGCTTTCCCTCTAATTAGAATGATTGTTCGGAAATTGGTTTTCTGCCTAGGAGAGTTATGATAAAAACAAAATTTAGGAAGGCTATATAAAATATTTTTTCATCATTGGGGCAATGGAACTTTAAAATGTTACAGAAACTACCTTGATATACTTACCCACAGAAATTTCTATCTTGCAGAAAATGGCTCTTTTATGGTAAATTCAAATGCTGACATTTTTGTTATGCTCTGTTGGGAGAGAAGAAGCAAAGTAAAATTCAAACCAATCTTTCTGAAATTCCCTCTTCTTCCTATAGAGTCACATTTCCCTGGGCAGAGTGGAGGGTAGAATCCGGAGCACAGATACTTAAAACACCATTACAATAAAAATCTAATGGTGTGTAATCCACTATAGGTTTCCATACATGAATGAGTTATGTACAAATAGCTGTGGTAAAGGAGCAGCTACTGAGAGGACTGCATAAAGATGGGAAAACAATTAGGGAGGTTAATTAGACTTTGGTCCTGTGTTTCATGGTCCTCCATCCCAGCCCAAAGAGACGTGCTTCTCCTCAGCAGCATTTCAGTTCATCCTGCTAAACAGGCTCTGTTGAGGACTTGAGCTTCTTGCTGAAGGCTTCCTACACCGCAGGTGGGAGCTGTAAGGGAAAGGTCTAGATCAATGCTTGGACCTGCAGGCAGATTCAACTCTCAGTGTCCTCCAGTCACACACAGTCCCAGATGGTAACATTTGTTAATGCTTTTCCTTGTTTGGGTTTTTTCTTTTCTTTTCCTTGCTTCCTGTTCACTTTTTTTTATTATTTTTTATTTTTTATTTTTATTTTTTTTTAGCTTGGAGCAAAACACTGAAATGTCATTGAGGACAGAAAAGCTAAGAATGGTGACATTTGGAAGGCTTTACCTTTTGTGTAGGGCCTCTAATTCGGTGGTGTATATATAGCTGTGTTATTCTTAGCAGAGGTAAAAGAAGAGAACCTGGTTGCCTGGAATGTTTAAAAACAAGCTGCATGCCAGGAAGCCCTTTGAATTTCAGAGATTTCTGCAGAGAAATGGCAGGCTCCATGACCATATTCACAGGCTGGTATGAGTCACAGAGATTTAAATGAATGGAATTGTATCTGTTTAGACCAGTTAAATATTTGGCTCAAACATACTGCGCAAGCATATATATATATATAAAGATGCTTTGGATATATTTACTGTAAATATACTGTTATCCAGAGCAAAAGCACTTTAGGACTCAGAGCAAATCTTCAGCAAGTGTAATCTGTCATTGCTCTGCTGATTTCAGTATGGCTGGGAGAATTTCCATCAGCTTCACAGAGTGATGCCTCCTCATAAAGTAAATTAAGATCTGACAGTCCTCAGAGCACATGGACCCTGTATGAGGAACACAAAGTTTGATCCTCCTGAAGCTTATAATTTTGAGTTTTAAAGGTTGAATGACAGAGAACTTCCAACAGGTTGTATTAGCCACTATTTACACACATAATTGGCCAAGTGTGGAGGAAGAGTTTCTTTAGTTTGTTTTACACTTTCCATTTTACTAATTTGATGGAGTTAATGGAATTCCTTTTGCTGCAGAGGTTGTTTTGGAGCACGTCAGATGCATTTAGCTGAAACGTGAGCAGAAATAAGTTAAAAAATGGGAATGGGCAAGCAAACCTAAGCAGCCATTCTTTCCTGGGCTCAAATAATTGTCCCACTGATCAAACTGATTTGTTTGTGGTTCGTATTGATCTGTGTGGCTTGCAGAATTTGAGAAATAATTAAGACAGAGAAAATGTTGCTATTCAAGCAGCTGCTCCATTATGATGGTGAATTATCTTCCTCCCTGCCTTAAAGCCTGAACCAAGTTCAGAAGAAAAAGTTGTCAAGAAAGAAATTCAGCTGATATCAGGAAGATACTAGCCAGTGTGGTTTGCATGAGAAATAGTCCATGCCAAAAAGCAGGATCAGGGCTGTTTTATTTTTAGGGATCCTATCCCTCCAGTTTTGTTATCTGGAGCAGTCTTTGCTGTAATACTGCAGTGCTGAAAGACAGATGGTTGCCTGCTGTTTTGTCTTAGAACAGCACTTTCAATATTGCTTTTATGTTACCTCTCACTAGATACTACAAGGATATTTCTTTTGAGGCATGTTCCAGTTAGTAAGTGTGGAAAAGGGACGGACACTTTGAAACTTGGGACCCACCAGAAAATTTTATAGGATATCTGAAGAATAATCCAAATGTAGTCAGCGTTCTATATCTTCAGGGAAAATGCAGTAATGACAAGCAGCATTCTCCAAACTGATTATGTCTTTTATCCAGATGCTGCCAGTCCCATACATGGAGTTTCATCTCACATAGGCCATGTTGCCATTGGGCTTGTCCCTTGGGCACAGCTCTGAGAAAGCCATCAAAAGAGGTGGCTGTTCAGCACGCATGGAGGTGGCACTGAGCAGCTGTAGCTACAGACTCCTGTTTGTTCTTGTTATTACTTATTACTGAGTGTTTGGCAATGAATTGGATGGTGAAAGATAGCAAAAGCTAATCTACATTTTTTTCATTTCTGTGTCTGTATACTTTTTTGTAGGCAGAATTTGCAGACAGCAAATTACAATGCTGTACAGTGCAGTCATCCCCTAAGATAACGCTGGTAACTCCGTCACCCGTACTGAGATCTTTGGCAGACACTATACCTACTCCAACAGTGCAGACAGTATATACGTCGCATAAACCGATTTCGCTGGCTGACAGGTACTGTGCAATTCTTCCACAGAAATACTATGATGCTCTCTGCATTAAAGGAATCAGAATGATTTCTTTTTTTTTTATTATAATTACTATAAGTTGCCATTTCCCCCATAGTAAAAGATTTCTACTTGCTGCTTGACGCCTACTTCAGAATATGTAAAGGGTTATAAGAAATATCTATTGCTCATATCTGCTCTGAGAGAAAGCCCCTACCTTAATTAACTGCTGCAGGCAGCAGTGTACAGCGTCTGTGGCCAGTGGCCTGAAGAGAAAGGGTTGTGCAGATTTTCCTCAGGCAAGTCTGAACCACAAAGGTTTTCTTTTAATAATTGCTGTTGCAATTTGTTTTTTGAAATGAAATATCTGTGGGGGAAAGCTGAGGTTAAGAAATGTCTGCTCTTCTAAATGAAAAGCAGACCCTGGTTTTCTTTTTTTTCCATCTTTATTTTTTTTTAAGTCATGTCATGCTGCAGTGGTCTTTCTTGTAGTTTCTCAGAAAAACAATAAGCCATCCCATCTTTCCAGAGACAGCCTGCTTCCAGTTTTCTATTCTTCCATCTTACCAGTTTTGCATGCTGGCTTCTTATTCTAGAATGTAATCACAGCCGAATTTCCCAAGCTAATAAGTTACTGAATGCAAATGTAAAAGTGAATATGCTCAATATTTCTGGAGCAAAAAAAGCCCTATGGTTACGTTGAAAAGCGTTTCTTTGGCATCATTATAAATGAAGCTTTTTTACTTTCAGATTCACGGTCAATTCCCATTTTCATTTGTGAATTATTTCTTGCAGATGGTGGTTTGATTACACCTGCACACTTGTTCAACATTGCTAACTCATTGAAAAATTTATCATCCCAGTGAAAATGTAATTCTGGAGGTGTAGTTCTGAACCCAGCTTCTGTAGGGTGTCTCAAATACTAGTGGGTGATTCCACCCCTACTTGTTCATGAATGGGCTGCAAGGTTTCTGTACTGCAGTTTAAATCTCCAAACTGGTTTACAAGCATAAAGATACTTAACTGTCAGAACAGCACAGTAAACAGTTTTGTGTTGGCTTCCCCCACCCTCCCCTACACACATTATTTATTAAGAAATGGAATCACTAACTCAGGATATTCCCAGTGTTGCAGAGTGCGCTTGCTCTTGAGTGATTTGTGGTATGAGAGCAAGGACTTCAGGCTCTGCTTCCTTCACATCTGCCTGATGTGTGCAGGGCTATGGGAAATTCCATGAATATAGATGTCCCCAGTATCAGACCACACTGACGAGCAGAAGGCTGGAACACCAGTCTTTTGTGGTGGTGTTTACTGTCGCTCTTTCGTTTGAAATCAGTAGCCTTTAATGGGGGTGACATGAAATCCTAAACTGCTTTGCCATGTGGGTCTTTTTACGTCCTTTTTCTTGCCCCTGTTTGCTCTTCAGAAATACCAAGCGGTACTTGTTTTTAAATTGGCCATCAGTTGTCAGCCTTTTCCCTGAATTGAGCCTGACCTTTTCTCCCCTCATTGATATTTTGAAAATGTTAATTATTTTAAATTGAGATCTGAGACTTATTGTTGTCCCCATAATTGCCTGTTTGTGCATTAATTACACAGTGCTGAGACTCTGAGGCGTGAACTTGAGAGAGAGAAAATGATGAAAAGACTCTTGATGACAGAATTATGAAATTCGCACTTCCATCAGATGGAGACTGGATTGGGGCCTTTCATGTGCCTTCTGTCTACATTCCTCTGCTTCTGCGTACTCAACATAATGCATCAGGAAAACGTGTGATATACCTGGCTCACCTGGATTCACTATGGTTGGTTAAAATTAAGTCTCAGCTAGACTTTAACTTGAAGGAGTCCCTTTATTCATTTGCTGCTGGGAAATCAACCTTCAATCCTTTGTCTCTCCTGAGATTTTTTACTATTAACACAATTAATTTCTGGTTTGGTTTTGGTAAATCTAGGGCAAAAAGGATCAGCAAGGAGCATACTGATTTCTATTGGGAAACACTGTTCTGTACATATGTTAATAAGTGCACAGAAATTAATGTTATGCAGAATATTTTGATAGTAACATAGAAAATATGTCATTTTGTACAACTGAAAATTGCAATGAGCTACTGCTGTTTGTTAAAGAACCGTTTTTAAAGCAGAAGAATGATTATTACATCCTAACCCCAGGACTGTTAGTTTCCACAGAAAAATAAATGGCTGTCTTATTCAATTCCTAACCTTAACCTTCACTCAGAGATATAAATAGCTGCAAGGGGAAAAGACACCCCACTATACAGGTATACGCACCCAACGATCCCTATAGATTGTCATCTTGACCTAAACCTTCAACTAAATCCTTCTGTATTTCCATTAATGAAAAACATTAGTTGTTTAAAGTAATTTGCTACTGACTTTCTAGGTTGATACTGACTTTTTTTAACTGAGTGAGAAGCTTTACCTTCTCTAGGTTGCCTAGGCATTAGGGCTTGCCCAGACTCAGACAGCTTCTGCCCCAGCACTGAAGGTTGCAGAGCCTCAGCGGTGTGGACGTAGCTCATGCAGGGGGCTATTTTTTCCTCCCTGGGTAGATAAACCACCTTCCTGAATGACATGAATTTATTGATCGCTTTAAAGAATAGTAACAATGATAGTTTGTGGCATAGCTGTGTCAATACCCTCTTTTTCACTCTACTAATCAGCACATGTGTACGGAAAACCTGTGAAGGGTACGCCTGGCTATACGTCCCCTTTGCTTCCAGCACGCAAGCAGCCTCTACATTCAGTGGAGCTATCTCAGGCATCAGGTGGGGTGGGTGGTCCAGCACTAGCAGAACCACAGCCCCAGGGAGGGTGTTTATGGTGTGCAGGTAATGCTACCAACTATTTCCTAGGTAAAAAAAGAAGAAAGAAGTTCTCCATTCCCCCCCTGTTCAGTATTGCAGGGTCATCTAGAAAGCTACCAACAGCTGTCAGCTACAAGGTACTCTTCCAACAGGAAAGCTTTTGTGGGTTTTGTATGGCTGAAGATGTGTAATTTTCTGTTACTCTGTATGTTCTTTTGTTTGTATTAAGATAAAAGATTGCCCTTAATTTGATACTGATTACAATGGCTTTATCTCAACTTAAGCAGATTGTGTGGAGCCTGGGAAGTTTTTGATGTGAAACTGGGTTTCCTTCGGAGTTAACTTATGCTGTTTTTCTGAAATGAGAGTTCTTGAGAGCATCGCAGAACTGTGGATTGCAATGTGGAGGTACAAAATGACTTGTCTATTTTATATTTACTGGGACAGGAAATTGGCATTAGGCTTCCCAGTCAAATCCACCAACCCCAAAATTTCAGTTTGCAATAAAAAGGGGCAAGAAATCCAGCACAAGTATTAGATAGAAACTCACAATACAAAATGTATTGAAGTAGCTCAACATGAGCAATGGGCACAAGGAGCCACAGAAGCACACCTGGACTGCAGATTTCTGAGCACTTAGGTGACTTTGCAGGGTGATCAGATACGACTTGTACACTGCCCACCTTCTAGTTACAGTCCCAGGACACTTCTGCTCCTTATATTTTAATGTACCACTCCATCAATCCAAAGTTATTAAAAACAGCTTAGGAACTTGAAATCCCTATGAAGAAATCAGAAACGAGGCGAAACGCAACTACCACAAGAGCCTGCATCTTCCATGTCCTTTTACTCTTTTCTCGCCACTTCCCAGAAAGGACTGGAGGGGGGAGAAGAGCAGCTCATTTTGTCTGTGCTCAAGTGGAAATGAGCACTGTGAAGAACAAATAAAAGAAAATTAGAATTAAAGCTGCTGTTTTGGGAGAGGAAAGCAAAGTAAGGTTGACAGTGGCACAGCACTGACTCCAGCTGAACTTGGTCTTCTGCCTACTGTTAGGCAACCGCCAGTTCTGTGTGAACTGGCAGCGGTTTCACAAAGTCATTGTCAAGGAAAACAGAAAAACACTTGATCTGAACGCACATATCAGCTGTATTGATTGCCATGGAGTGGACTTTGGGAACCCCACAATATGCCTTCAAGTTTGGGGGCAAACAGATCCAATTACCCACATCAGGGCAGTCTGGTCACATAAGCAAAAGCCTTTAGCAAAACTGAATGCCTGACGCAGACCAGCCCATCAGGTGTTCTGGCCTGTGAACAAGCTATTTATTTAATATTTTAAATGCAACCTGTTGATCCCCTTGTATAAAAATTCTGGAGCTGAAATAGAACTGGAGAACAAGAAATGTGAAGCAAGGTTATTTTACAGCGGCCAAGTCTTTATAGCTAACTCATGCTCTGGCATAGCCAAGAAAGAGCAGAAACTCCTCCCTCCTTGGTTCCCACCAGGAGAAGAGGGAAAGGCTCGCACGGCCACTTAGGTCCTGGGGGATGTTTTCCACAGAACAACCCCAAGTATGTTGCCTTGTCTTGTTTTAGTGTCTTATCCACTGGCTGCCACCGTTTCCTATTCTGCAGCCTAATGGAGCTTTATTAAAACTCTTCTACTGTTATCAAACTAAACTTTTAACTGTGGAATGTCATTGCCTTGTTCTTTCTTACTGTGTACTTTCTTCAGCCACGCTTAAGTGTCTCAGTTTTCACATCCCCTGAATAAACACTCCTGCCTCACGTCTGGTTGGGAATTACAGTGTTAGGACACATGTTACCCAAAACCACTGTAAACAAGACAATGTCAACATGAACATATGCTGAGGGGCAGATAGTCTAGATTTGCCCCTAGACTTTAATTTTACAGGTGTTAAAGGATACTCTGCCAAGGGTATGTCTATATAATAGCGCAGAAGTATCTGAGCTAGCTTTAATGAGCTTGCATATGTAGTTGTGGCAGCATGAAGCCCAGCACAGGCTATCATTATCATGTACATTGACAAGTGTAAAGATAACGCATTTGAACAGCAGCCTTCTGAAGCATGGTCTCCAGAGTTGGTGACAGGAAAGGGTGGCTGAAAGGAGTTTGTCTCTTCAGCTCTCCTGGGAAAGGGTTCATCTCACCTAATGTTAATATGCTCAGCTCTCACCTGACGAGAGATCAAAGGAACTGTCTTCCGGAGGTGCCTCTGACTTAAATGTCTACCTTTATATTGCTTACAGTTAAGTGAGATGAATCCTGCTCTCCGTCCCTCTGGTTAGGACTACATTGCAAACCCTTGCCCACACAGACGTATCATCCAGGGTGCTTTGAGGTACGATTTGTGATCGATGTAGCTCTGCCAGCAAAAGCCTTGCGCGTTAGGTGTAAATATACTACCAGAAACACCCTGTTGTCAGAACAGCTTGTGTCCCTTATGGGGAGAACAGAGAGCTGGAGTAATTCACAGTGGCGTAGCAAGCACAGAGGCTTCGTTTTAGTTGTGCCCCGTTTGGGAGGCGCTGGTTGATGAACCCTCCTGCTATCACCATGCTGGCAAAGCCTGCCAGGGGTGGCCCTGGCTTTTAACAGTGCCCCGAGTGATGCTCTGACCCGCTCAGCAGATCGCAGCTTTCCAGCGTGAAGTCTCTAAGCGGCAGAATGCAATGTTGTCATGTTTGGGTGGTTCCAGCAAAATTTATTGGCCATTTAAATAGCTATGCAAGGAGTTAAATATTTTCTCATATTGCAGTCTCTTATGGAAGCCAGCCAATTGTGCTTTGGCTTTGTGTGGTTCAGCTGTTTTCACTATTTTGTTTTAAAAGGAATAACCGAGTTTTCTTTCATTGTTTGAGATCCCATCTCTCTATCAGGTTCCACAGCGTGTGTAGATTTTTCACATTTCAAACATCCTTAGGCCCTGAAAGTGCAATGTATGAAAATTAACTCCTCCAAAGTTTCAGTGTGTGGCTTCACAACTCTCTTGCAACAGGATGCCTACGTGCCCATTTGAAACAGAGCTAGCAATGCAGTGAAATGTTTCATTGGAGGCAGCATCGTGTTTTGTTTGCACTGTTTACAACTATCCTTTGGTTTTCTTTTTATTCTTTTTTTTTTGTTTCTGAATACGTTTCCGGTTCATTGGCTACAGAAACCTACTCGTAATTATGCAATGGGATAGTGTTTCTTTTTTTTGTTTCTTTTTGTTTCTTTTTTTTTCAATGTCCTGATGTTCAAGGAGTTTGCAATAAATATACTGAGGCTGCTCTGTAATTGCATGTAAGATCAGCCTCACAACTGTGTTTTGTAAAGTTAAGTGCCGTAAAAGAACCTGTAGATGACGTGGAGAAGGAGGGAAGGGAGAGAGTAAGTGGAGGAGAAGGCTTCTCTGGCAGCTGCAGCATTGACTGGTGGGTGGCAGCTTTAAAGTCGGACTGCTCACACCATTTTGTTTCATCCGAGTAGCAGCGTGTATCATCAGACAGTGTATGATGGCATTTTGTTGAAAACATGCCTAGAGAGAAACTTTTACGGCTCAGCTGTTTACCTGTTCCTGTATTCATGCCTGCAATAAATGAGATGAAAAATAAACCACAGAGTCTGAGCAGTTTGTAGTCAAATCAGTCATTTAGGAGGCACGGGGCAGTGTGCCAATTAAAGAAACATTTTGTTGCTAATGAAGTGGATTCATCTTTATAAAAAATAAAGTACAACCTAAGGAAAAACAGGGAACTTCTTCATAAAGCCCAGAGGGTTTTATCCAGCTTAAGGTTACAGACTAGTGTTGTAGGCTACCAGTCATCTGTTGGGTCATTAGCTGGAGCATGCTTTGCTGAATATCAGATCTGGAAAAACACTGGCAGGATCAAGGTGGAGAAACATGAAATGCGGCATTTTGCTGGTCTTGCAGCAGGGGCTCAACAAGGGAGAAAAGCATTGCAGGAGAAGGGGTGGGGGCAAATGTTCCTTTTCACACAGAGCTGAGACACCCCAAGTTATTAAACTGCTTCATGAAGGAAAATACAGAAAACCAAACCACGGGAACAAGAAACCCCAAACGAACAAACAAACAAAAACCCAACAGCAACAAAGACAAAACCCATTTGTTGCAAATATTTTTTGTTTAACACAATTGTAACATTTCACTCAGATTTTTGCCGCTGATTTTGCCATTCTTGAAATGTCTAAATGAAAAGTTGCTTCAGAATGAAACATTTCCATTTTCTTTTGTTCCAAGATCTCTAAATCAGGACATTTTAACATTTAACTTTTCCAACGCACTTATGAAATGAAATCCCAGTAATGCTCACCCCATTTTCTGAGGTTGCCAGAACTCTATATTCAGAAGGAGTATGATCCCATCCCAGTTTCTCCAAATGGGTATTCTATTTTTAATCTCCATGCAGGGAAAGCAGAGGAGCAACTAGATCAACATTCCTCCATCAGTACTCAATTTGTACCAAGAAAACTGATTATCCAGCCAGCAAACCTAGTTAATTAATTCCTCTTAAAATTCTTTGCAAAAGAATTAGTGTTCTGGGGTGTAGGGAAATGAGAAGCTGTGTGTTAAAAGGTCAGCAAACACTCTCGTGTAACTTGGCCGCAACTGAGAAGCATGAGGACTTGAGAGATATAAATCTGAACAATGTTTTGGTTTATTCTCATCAGGTGACTGATCTATGGGACTGGGTGCAAGGTCGTTGAGATAAATCCTATTTCTCAGGGGACATGCTTTCTAGAGCAGAAAACCACCCCTGCACGCAGGCACTGTTAACTCAGGGCAGGGGAGAAGATGAAGCAACAGTTACAAGCCTGGCTGTGTTGCACAAATGCTGCTGCACTGGGACAGAAAGGTGCCATACAGGTGCAGGCGGGTGGAACAAAACCCAGCCCTAGTGAAAGGCCATGGCCATGCTCTTTCAAGTGCAGTGAAGCCTTTGGGCTGGCCAGCAGTGGGATCCCCATGCCTATGCAACTTGCCCTATAGGGCAACCATGCAGCAAATGCAGTCCCATGGCTGCCTGTCACCAGACCTGCTGGAAAAGATGCCAATAAGTAAAAGACCTACCATTTCTCTTTCCCAGCCTCTTCAGGCCAGGCCCATGGAATATCCCCAGCTCCTGGTGTCAGACGAGGAGAGTGAGCTTGCCCTTGTGATAAACTGGGCATGGGATCAGCTTAGATGTGGCATCAGATGTGTCTGACAACCCTGACCATTGCAGTTACGTCTTATGTGCTGCCAGTAGCACATATGGTATGTGAGGTGGCTTCTCGACAGGCTTTCAAGTCTGCAATGGTCAGGGGAGAAGGGAGGAAAACAACAGGGAGACTGAGGATCAAACAACCCACACCATCACCTGCTGGGTGGCCTCATGGCAAAAGTATTGCCTTAACCAGTGTTTGCCTTTTTAGTTTATTTTAAAACTGCATATATAAAATTGCATCATTACATAGGTAACATGCAATTGATGCTATTTATGTAGGTTATAAAGAGCATTTCTACAGTGTGTGTGGTATACGATGTCAGTGACAGCACAGCTCCGCCATCAGAGTATCTGGCACAGCAGTGAGGCGTAAAAGCTGCATGGATCCTTACTGTTTCATGCACTGATTATTCAACTCTTCAAGCAGAGAGCCACTTAGCCTCTTGCATCGCTTTTCCTTTGCCTTTCGTTAGCAAACTCGTCTGGAAATCCAAGGAAAACAGAGCACAAATTCTTTTCTTTAAAGACATTTGGTCACTGACGCTGAGCACCACAGGGCCCCAGTGAGGTGAAGAACTGAAGGTGGTTGGGGGTTTATTTTGAATTATTTGCCTTGCTGCTTTCCGAAACAACCACCAAAAAAGCGATTTCCTTGCTAACTGCCTCCTGCTCTGCTCTAGCTGCTGGCCCTGTCCAGTGGTGTCAGGCTTGGCAAGGGCATGGGGTAGCTAGGTTGGTTTGGCAGGAGGGGACAAGGGTTGGTTGGGGTCTTTTTTGGGGGGGTGGTGGACTGCCAGCACCCCCAGCACTTCCTTCCCTCCTGTGGTGCATTTCATGCTGTGGCTGACACAACCTCTGCAGCCTCCAAGGTGGGATGTGCACTGCCCTGCTGAGAGCTCGGAAGATGTTTGCAGCTCCAGGGTCACCCAGGGAGGGTTTGGGGCTGGTGGGGCTGAAAACTGTGGTGGTTGTGATGTGTAAGGGGCTGTCCTAGGTTCAGCTGTAACACCACAACAAGGACACATGCATGAGTTTGGGCTCTGGAGATTTTGGAGACTGCCTTGCCCCTGTGTGGTGTGGGCTTGAGGAGACATGTGAGGCTATGGGGAGCATCAGCATGACTTGTCCTCTTCCTGATGTGTGAAATAATGGCAGGGGCATCACTGCAAGACTGGTCATTCCTCCCTGCTGCAAAGGAGTTTCAAACTTGTGCCCTTCAAAGCCGAGGAACAGAGTGAGTTCTGTGGCAGGGCTGCAGTGTGCTTTCAGCAGTACAGGTGCTAGCTCTGAATGAGACCCTGCAGTACCCTTGTCACACTGGCTCGCAGCTCTTTTGTGGCAATGCAAGGATGACAGCACCTCTGAGAAGCACCTTCACCTTGGCTGCCAACTTATGGAGACAGTGAGGGGCAGCCCTGAAGCCAACTGTCTTTGCAACCAAAGAGTGCTCCCATTTTTTCATTTCCAGCCATTACAAGCCAAGGCTCAGCGTGAGTCCTGGCCAGCTTGACAACTTGCCCTAGTGATCGCAAGCCAGAAGGTATCTCCTCTAGCCACCTGCTCCTCACCCCCCTCGTGTCTCTCCATGCCATCCTGCTAATCCTCTTCCCTCCTATGCTCATCACTCATCACTGACAGGTTCATGGCTGACAGCTTTCTTCATCCCTGTGAGCATCCCTCCCCTCCAACACACACAGCCTCTGGCTTTGTTCACTTTCCAGATGGAAGTCTTTTGCACTTCTGAAGCCCCTTGCCATCCCTCACTTTCCCTTGCCCTCAGTAGGTGTTCCTCCATCCACAGTTGTCTTTTACCCTTCTCGTGTGTAACACTCATCTCTCCATCTCCCCTTCATCTGTCCCACCTCTGGCAAGCTCTGCTCACATTGCAGCTGCCTCAGGCTCACTGCCTGCTCATTGCTTTTAGGCTTCCTCAAGTCCAAACTTTGAAGCACTGGAAAGAAATGGGGAATGTGATGGAAGAGAGAGAGAGGTCTCATCTCTTCATAATGCCAAACTATCAACTCATTAATCCCCTTCAGCTGTCTTCAAATAAGTGCTCTCTTCTTAAAGCAACACAGCTGTAATTAATCTTGCTCCACATTACGTGGTAATAAATCACAAGGACAGCCTAAGCTGAGTGCTTTTCTTCTTTACTCTAAACTACTGCTCCTGGCAGTGAAATCAGTAATGAACTTCTGGTCTTGCCCATGTAGTCTCACATGAAAAACATACCATCAAGTTTCACTGAAACAGTTTTAATTGCTTTCTGTTTTGTTTTGGTTTTTTTTTTTCCCTTTGTGTCTGCATGCTGAGAAAAACAAAACAAAAATCAGGCCTGTGGAGCAGCATCTAACAAACCAGAATTGTTAAATGCCTTTCTGGAAGGAAAAACCTTTCTTCTGACAGTCATAAGGATATTTCCAAGCAATCTGCACTCTTCCTCCTCTCGTGGGATTTCCATTTACCATCCTGCCCCAGCAAACACAGTGTTGGTTCTCTCTCTGGAAAAGCTGCATTAGCATGGTGACTTGAGCCCCTGCACTGCTGGTCCTGTGTCCTGTTCACAGTGGCTTAAAGCATCTTCCCAAACAGGAGCTGTACCACAGCTGCTGTTTCATGACCTGCCCAGCTCAGCAGACCCAGACACCAGGAGGTGCAGGTAAGCTGACCCTGATAGGTCCCATTGTAAGTCCACAGAGAGCTCAGCAATGAGTTTGGCAAAGAGAAGTGTGCTGTGGTAGGTCTCAGCAGACCGGTATTCAGGGATGACCCGTCTCCTAGCTGTGTGCATTACCTAAGGAACTGAGTGGCAAAAGCTCCAAGCTCCACTTTCTAAGGACACCCTGCTCCTGAAAGAAAACTTTCTGCAACACTAAGGTGGCTCAGTTGATCTTCAAGGGCCACCTCTGCTGTCCACAAGCCACTGTCCCGCTGGCCTGTTCACCCCTGCTTGCAGAGCCCTGGCTGCACAGCAGTCTCTGCTTGAACAAAGCTCTTGCAGGACAGCTTTGCTTACTTGGAAACCCTTTCAAGGATGCTGTGCCAAGCCCCAGAAAGGAGCTTTAAGACATGCAGGACTTGTCCCCTGTAGCTGTGGCATAGTTCAGGGCAGCTGCTATGTCCCTGAGCAGCTCTTGTGCACCGTGTGCTGGCACTGCTGTATCCAGTGGGGAGAGCCTGGCACAGCTCTGGCAGGTTTAGTCCTAAAGTCCAATTAGTGTTGTTTATGCTCATATTGCAACTGAAAGAAAGAAAAACAGTGGTGCTTCAGTAGGTCAAAGAGTGTGATGAGGTAAATGTAATTACAAAAAATGCATTATATTAAAGATACTGCAGTTTAATTAAAAGTATATGGATTATGCATGTATCTCTTCCACAGCGTGTAACTGCGTGGGCTCAAGCAGTAACTGAGTGCGTTTAGCCCTAGCTACCACGTGAAACACATGGCTGCTTAGTTTCTCACTCACAAACCTAACACCTGAACTTTTGCTAGGAGTAAACAAGAACATATGTGTGGGGCTGCTTGGAGTGATCTTTGCTTTTCTGTGCTGTCAGGTGCCTGATGAGGGATGTGAATCTTATCCCACCAGTGTCTCCTGCAGGAGGAGACTGTCTTTTGGGCAACTTGTACAACATCAGACTTTAAAATCACATTATTTAGAGGAGCAGAGTTGCTGCCAAGGACAGCAGCAGGGTGGGCTACCTATACCTGTCCCTATGGGGCCATGCAGGTGGTACTATCCCGCAGTTTTGGGGTGTAAATCCTTATGTGGGGCCCAAAGGCTAGCCGACAACTGTAGCAGCCCAGTAAGGGTGGGACAGGAGGACAAGGCTTGGTGGTGGGAAGATGCCAGCACCTACAGCTCCCCAGAGCACTCCAGGGCTGGCACTGCCACCACCTTTACCCCACAGTGCCTCATGTCACTGTCAGATGCCTGGGGCTCAGCTCAGCTTTCAGTGAACTACTGCAAACCATTTCATTAATATGGAAAAGTGCCTTGTTATAAATGCTTTGCTGTCCTTTGGGGTAGACAGGATATCTTCTCTGTCAAGGTAGACAGTTGCTGTTTGTGGTATTGCTGAGCCCATCCTGGCAGATTGCGCCCAGGGCTGTGGCATCAATCTTCTGCTAAAGGCTGTTTCCTTCTATCTTCATTTACCAAATGTGGTGAAGCAAACTCCCAAGAGAGGAAACAGATGCCATTAGTGTTTATAGGAAATTCAAACTGTCCATTATGAAATTAAAACAGGAAACAAGCAACCTGGGGGGGAGGGATACTCCTCTCCCTAATCACTTAATAGAGGTCCATACATCTTGTTAGAGCTTGCCATAAATCACACCTTGTTATCAGCCAGATGTGCAAGTTTATGAAATCTGAATGCAAATGTTCATCTGTAGCTAATGTACTGTTGATTTGTTCCTCATTTCCATGTCTTATGGAAAACAGAATGGAGAAGATTATCTTTTTCTTCATGCTTATATAAACTCTGCCTTTTTCTTCTAGGGAAGCTTTGGCCTGGGTTCAGCCAGGCACTTATACATGCCCATCTTTAGGGTGGGACTGGTCTCCCAGCCTCCCTCAGAAATAGCTGTGGTAATTCAAGGAGTCACAGTGGAAGCACTCCCCTATGCTGGCTGCTGTTCCAAGGCTTTAAATCATGAGATATTCTTACCAGGCATATTGGGTAAGTCGTGCTCTGCTGTTTTCATGTGTGCTTTTTTGCTAATGACAAGAATAACATACAGTGAAGGTGAGAAGTTGCAGCCTGCTTTGAGGAAGATAGGGGAGCTGATCTCCTCTCTGTCCCTGGCATGCCCAGGTCTGGGTAAATCCTCAGGGGCCAGTCTCACTTGTTTGGCTTGCACTGACTCAGGGTGACAGTGGACCTCATCTGCTGTGTGAGAGTGGAGGCTATGGGGAAGTGGACAGAAGCTCTGGGGGGAGGGTTATTCGGGCATCACAGGAAAGGCAGCTCAGCTAGGAAATTAAAGGACAGCAGTTTGGTGCTGTGGACAGAGCTAGGGATGGAGGGTTGCATGGGGGGAGTTGCATGTCTGCAGGGACCAGGGTTCAGAAGGAAGAGGCAAAAGCAGCTAAAGCCCAGAACTACTATTGGTTTTTATACTCTGACCTTTTCAGGGTGTGCTACAGGATGTGTGCCCTGTTGTCTGCACTCTGAAGGCAGGGGAGGCTGCCGAAAGGCAGAGGAGGCTGCAGAAAGGCAGAGGAGGCTGCAGAAAGGCAGAGGAGGACTGGAAGCTGTGATGTGAGCTACTGCTGTTTATTTGGTGATGTCCCTCTCCTGATTTCATCTGTGTTGCATGTGCCAGTGCCAGCCTGGGTTCGCTGTGAGTCTTGGCTCCTCTGCTAGAGGCTGCCTACACATTACATCTGGCCATTGATACATAGCAATAGGCTTTTAGGGATGTTTTGGGATATCTTTCTTGAAGCTGATATAGATATTTAAGTTAAAGGCTTGAGCATGGGTAAGGAAGAGAGGACGTGGAGAGAAGTCTGGGTATGGGATGTGTTTCACAAACAGTCTGTGGGAGCTTCCCACTCAAATGTAAGCCACATAGAAATGTATCTGTGACCCCTAGCTTGCTTGGTGATCTGGCTGCTTGATCTGTGGTGCAAGTATCTAGTCCATACCCCTCCCACAAGCACTGCAGAGCACAGCACAGGAGATGCAGGCGGATTTGTGGCCTCTGTGAAAAGGTACAGGGAAGCATGGTCAAGGTCTTGCCATTCTCCTCTTTTTCTCACTTGGAGGAAAGGAATGGGGCAGGAAAGAGTTGCACCAAAGTCTGCATGGGTTGCAGATAACTTTGATTGATTCATAGGTGATTTTCATATGTTGCTCCAAATGGATGAGCCCAGCGTGCTGTTTTAACTTGTAGAATTCTTTCTTTTTACTATTTATTAATACAATACTTTAAAAGTGTGTGTCGGTAAGTGGAAATGGACTTGAGAGACAAGAGAAATACTCCTCCGGGCCTTTTTCTGCTTTGAAAGCAATAAAAAATAGCTTTTGGCTTGTAGTTATGCTGCCATACTTATTTTTACGTTCTGGGGTTTCTCTTACTTGTGTGTACATGGTTGTAACAGAAATAAACTTTAAACAATGGAATTTCATCGCAGGCATGTATATGGAAATGAAAGAAAGACAATCAATGCACATATAAATGTTACCTGGACATTGGACCTAAAGAAGTGTCAGACCTCAAAAAAAAGAAGGGGAGTAGAGAAATCTGAAGAAAATCCTGGTACAGGCACTCCTCATTGGAAAGACATTAGGAAAATGCAGCAGCTGCCTCACAACAGTGCAGTTGTGGCCCAGTCTGGAGCAATCGGGCTGCCACCACAGGAGACGATGTCTAAACAGTGAACCTTGAAAAACTCTGGTTTGCCAGCATGATGAATCTTTCTTGAAGTTGTGAAAATGTGAAAGCTGCAGTTGGTCAACAGAATTTCTATTGGGTAAAATACCAGAAAGGTATAAAATCCCGGCATGCTGGCTCAGCTCGTGTTGTCAGGAAATAGCTTGGCTGCACAGAGCCCAGACATAGCCCTGGGAAGAGATGCATAAGCCGGGTGCATTGGTGTTGAAGTGTTGAGGATCCTTCCAAAGGCAAAGGCTGGTAATTAACATGGGATCCCTCCAAAATAGGCTGAAACCCCCAGTCAGGGCAGCCCTACTGAACAAGCTTTCTTTGTCTTTGAGCTCCCAAGAGGCAGGAAAAGGGCTCACCACCGAAAAACACTCCAAAATGGACAGTAGCTGTTGGTAATATGTGTGGAGGCACCCACAGACTGAGGGAGGTGAGGAGGTTACATCCTGGCAGTTTCCTCAGCTGAACGGCTCCAGGGGGATGTAGATGGATATAAATCCCTCTCCTGTGGGCACAAGATATGCTCTGCAGCTGTCAGGCTTGTTCAGGAGCTGAGGAGAGTTTAACATTGGCTCCACTCTGAAGAAACCCCACCACTCAAAACTAAAAGAGGTCTTGCTTCTCCTGAGAAAGAAGACTGGAGGGTTGGCACTAGCCATGGGGCTCATACCACAGCAACACCAGTGTGTTTCGGAAATGCTTAAAGAGGGAAACCAGTAGAAAAACTAAATCCGTAGGAAATAAAAGGGTGGAATTAGGATAATTCTGCACACGTGAATAAATGCTCATGCCCACACCCAGAAAGAAACCTGTACAATACCAGTGAGAAATAAATAACTGGGCTTATTTTCTTGGGTGGCATTCCAAGCTCTCTGGAAAAGGCTTTATCCATAGTCATACCTGTATTCTGTAACCTATGGACTTCCTTTCTGCCCAAAAGGTTTATCCTCAGCCTGCTCTGCTTTGTACTTCACAAAGGTAGCAAGTGATAGTTCACTGGCATTTTTAAAGATCATTGATTTTTTTCTGCACAATGGCTGTGCCTCATGCAGGGTAAATACGCAAAAGAATAAAACCCTTTTGTGGGCAGAGCTCTCTGCTCCATGTGAAAGCCAGCAAGGTGGGGCTGCTCACCCATCCTGCTGAGGAAGATTTAAAGTTCACTTTTCTCCAGAGCTACCATGGTCTGTAAATGCAAACACAAAGGCAGAAATACAAGAGAAGAAAAGGCAGCCACAAGACCTCAGGCACAAATAGTGATAACTTCTTCCTTGAAGCCTGGGTCAGGAAAAGAGTTTTGGGCCCCCTTGGGGATGAAAACAAGAAACAGCCTTCCCATCTGACTTGTACTATGACTGTGGAGATTAGACTTTGCATACTGGGGGGAGAGAGAGAAAACCTGAGAATATCTGTTACTAACTGGCTTAGAAAAAACCACACAGCCATAATCTGTAAATGTACCATGATCCTGTGGGTTGGACTTCAAACCCTTTAAAATATAGGTGAAACTTAAGAAATATTCAGGTGAGTAAAAGCTCTTTCCTGGACTTCACTGCACTGAACTGTGCACAAAATGCAGTGGAAACACCAACGCCAAGAACAGGGTTGGTGAGAAGGCAGGAAGGTCTTGCTGTAGCTTAGCAAGAAAAAAGCTTAGCTTTCCTTACCCTGTGAAGACTGCAGCAATAGTGATAGTGGGAGTTTTGATCTTAAAATCCATTCTCATTCAAAAGAGAGCATTGTGAGGAAAGGTGCTGCCTAGTGTTACTCAGGCCTCTGTTTTTGCACTGGTTTATGTGCCCAGACAGATTGCTGGTTAGGGAAGAAGGAATGACTGCCACCTGAATCAGATTGCTGTCCTGCTAAAGCACCTCTCTTACCACCTCTTTTAACAAAGAAATGGAGAAAAGTACATCTGCTTTTTTCAAGCTGTCAAAAAAGCTATTCACCATAGTTTCTTCCCTGAAGAAGAGTGATGCTTAAAAGTATATTCAGTGTCTCTAAAACATATACTCAGAGAAGGGGAAGGAATGTGCTTCCCACTGTGACCTGTGACAGCTTAGGGCAGCCTGAAGAAGTGGTGAACTAAGCCGAGGACATCCTGCAGACTGTCCTTGGCCAAGTAGACAGAGAAACCAAGGCTGCCTTTGTACGGTCTAATTTGAGCAAGATCAAAAACATGGTCAATGGTAAGCTTAAAGGCACCAGCACAAGGTTGAAGGACAGAGCTATAGCCGAACAGTAGCCGGAGTCCACAGTATGTGACCAAGAGGACCAGGCTTCTTGCGCACACAGAGCTCTTTTCATCAAGCCAGGTTTTTTCATCTTGTCTTCTCAGTGCTCTTGGAAAGGACTGCAATGAAATGAAAATGGGACCAGCAAAGGTAGAAAGAAGGAGGGAGAGTCATTTAGAAGAAATAATCTTATCTTTTTAGACATTGCCAAGCTATCCAATCTGCCTGCACCCAAAGGATTTAATACTGGTTTTTTTCAGCATCTGCTGATAAGGTCACATGCAGCATTTCAATTTGCACTGGTAAAAGAAATACAGGTTCTAGCAAGCTCTTACTTCATTATCAAAACCAACATCTCAAGAAAGGCTGGGTTTCTAGTTCTGGCCCTTTTGAGTCCATTATAACCACAACAAATGGAGCAAAGCCATTTGTGTAGAGCTTGACATGGGAAGGGAGTGAGTCACAGCAATGGTATGTCACAATACCATACCACACCACAGCAACAAAATCAGATGAGTAATCTTGGAGCTTGCCTTGAGGCAGCTGTCTGGCTGATCTCACAGATCTCACTGCAACAACATGTCAATGTCTTAATACCTTTGACATTTCTTTAGCTTGAAGAGGCAATAATGAATCTTTCTTGGATACTTACTAGGGGGTGATTGTATCAGAAAAAGCAGCTAATTCTTCCTATCTGAAGAGACAATACTGGAAATAATCTTTTTTTCATTGAATGGAAGAGTAACCAGCATCAAATAAAAACCTAGTTAATTAACTAAAGTCATTGAACAAGCCTCAAATGGATTTAGTTTCAAGTAGCAACTAAATAGATTTAACGCCTAGGAACTGTCTAGACACCTCAGGCAGATCCTGCCTTTTCTGTTCCTCCAGAAATGTATGCTCAAGGAAAGGTAGCCTGTAATGCACAAGGCAGACCAAAGCGATACTCAGAGCTTAGTAAGCAAGTCTTACTACAGCTTACAAGAGGGTACAGGCCAATTGCCTGCTACCATAAGCTGGCACAGCTCTATTCAGCTTGAGGCCTGCACAAGTACCTTCTAAGAAATGGGAGAAAGTACAGCCTGGTGGAAATTAGCAAGTTTCTGAAGGGCTATGATAGAGGACTAAGCTGCCAAGTAAAGGAAGATAATGTCTGTGACTTAGACCTGCTTGGGAAAGATTACATTAAATCTGCATGTAGCTATAGTGATGTAGGTGCTCCTTCCCTGTAAAAAGGCAGATGCTGCTCTGTACCTATACCAATCCTTAGGACAAGACACACACATACAATATTTCTAGTGAGCTTTAGGGAGCAGCCTTGATCTTTGAAGAGCCCTGTCAGACAGCAACCTCAGAATGCGGTTGCCATCCATTATATGTTCTCCTGCCCAAACAGGGCAGCAGCACAAGGATAAAGTTAGTGTGATTGTTGCAAGACAGCAAAACTGAAAGGTTTGCCATTTGAAGCTAGCCTTGCAAAGCATGGTAGGGCTGAGGAGGGTGCAGAAGAACAAGTCTTTACAGATGGTTGTGTGGGGACCTTACCGCACACGTTTGGTTATGCTGCTGCTTCAGCATTGCTCAGTTCAGGGAAAGGGATGTTTGATCACCTTGACATTGCACTGCTCAACACGTCACAGAGAACATGCGCATTTTCAAAGTTATTTTTAGGTTTTCTGCAGTCTGACAAAAGGCTTTCTGCAGAAGCTGGCCAACCAAGTCCTACGGTCAAAGCAACATAGCTGAGTTAGCACTTGCTTGTGCTATAAACCAGATGTAGCACTACATTGTGTATCTATCTCATCTGTTGCCATATATGCTCCTTTTTCTGGATCTGACAGTTTAGTCAGCTTGGGGAGGAATATGAATTCACAGCAAAGGTGTTACCTAAAAGTCAGAGGAGTGCAAAGCAATAGGAGCTTGGTGAGCAATTGATCCTGCAACCTCCTCAGACCTGGTAACGCCAACAGAGTATGCCCTCAGGTTCACCAGAGCTGTCCCACTGAACAGCTTGTCAGTGTGTGAGAAACTGTTTCACAGTGTCAAAGCACCATCAGAGGGTGATATTTTCCCTGCTCGGGGTTAGGTTTCTTAGCAGGCAGGCTTAGTGCTGTGTGGGAGACTTGAGAGAGGTTTCACGCACTTCTGGATGCTGCTCCGTCCCGTCCCGTCGCGTGTCGACCCCCCCCCCCCCACCCCCATAACCACACAGGTCTGCAAATCTGCCTGAAAATAAAGCGAACAGCCACCCTTGTCCTGCTAAGGACTGCCAATTTCCATTCAGATGCCACATTTCCATGTGAAGCATCCCTGCTGTGACTGCTGTACAAGGGCATCTCTGGTCTTATTCATTTTCCTCTTGTTCTGTGTCATTGTGATCTAAATAGACGACAGCTATTTTGGAAGGAAGAAGGGAGCCCAGTGGTAGGTGGGACTTTGAGGCACTAATTGAGGAAAGGAGGGAGCTGCATTGATAGTCCTCCCTGGCTCCTGAAGCATCGTCTTCCCTTTTTGGTGCTCACTTACAGGCTTTGCTGAATATAAGTGAATGGTAATATTCTGGCTGCTTTGTCATCTGCAGAATGGATAAGCTCTTTTTAATGAAGTTTGCTTCCAAAAGCACACACACACAAAAAGTATGCTTTATACATGAGCTAGCATTGTATTTTTTTACAGTACCTTTTGAGGTCCCCGAAAATTCATGAGAAGAAAAATTTTCCTTTGATGTTGTCTCACTATCACTTATGGCCAGATAATTAAACATTTGGGAAGCCAAAACGTAGGCTTTCTACCTTTTTCATTGAAATTTGTGGGCAACAGTTCAAGTTAAAATGTGAGCGATGGAATAGATTAAATGACTTTTCCCTTAAACAGAACTTTTAATGATGACTTGATTCTCTGAAAGGAAAAATGTTTTACTGTCCTTTTAAAAAATTTCAAATAGAAAAATAAATTACAATTTGTTTCACTTTAATATGCTTGTAGAGGGGGATGTTTTTAATTAAGACAAAAAATCTCCATGTTAATAGTCCTGATTAAAGGAGCTTTTAAATAGTTTATTTGCCTGGCTACATTCCATCTGTAAGCTCTGTTGAGGATGATGTCTTTCATGTTGAATTTAAATGCTTATTATCCCTTTGAACTCTGCCAGTCCACTTATTTGACATCTTATTTTTCCCTTCTAGCCTGTGGAGTCAGCTCACTAAGACATTTTGTTAATGTCACTCTCTAGGGAGCTCTGTTGGCTTATTTGAACCTTGAGCTAGCAGCTGAGGGTAGTATTTCAAAGCTCACTGTGATCGGCTGCCTCATTTCAGTACCAGCCCTACAGCAGGTACCTGTATCATCTATGTGGATGCATCACCTGGAACAATGAAGGTTAGACAAGCAGCTCACCTGAGAGATACACACCTGTACAAATATGGACCACAGCTACTTTTGTGTGTTAAGAAACTGCCAACCTGCTCACCCAATCCTGCCAGTGAAAGCAGTGAACCTGGTCAGTGCTAATAAATGATACTGTCCTCTGTAGTTGAGCTGCTCCTTTACTGTTCAGACACATAGGTTTGCAGGACTAATCAGTAAACTGGGTTTGACATAAGCAAATGGGAATTGTTATTCCAGAGTGCACAAAGGTGAAGGTTCTGTTGCCTGCCCAGCTCTATGACACATCGTATTTGCTCCCCTTGGGAAGAGGAGAATTAAAAGCACTTGACAAATGGATCAAAATGCACCTGCTCTTGTCTATGCAAGTGTTACTTAGCAAAGGTTTTACTGTATGTTTCTTATACCAGAAGGGTATGCACTTCTCTGTTTCTGTTGCCTGAGCAGCACACGCGATGAGCTGGAGGAGGCAGCTGGGTGAATTGCTGCTTGTCATGGTTGTGTGCAGCCAAAGAAGGTTTCCTGCCTGCAGATGCCTAGCAGTGGGAGGAGGTGCAGGTTGCAGGGGAAGAACAGCCAGGACTGAAGAGGAAAATTTTGTGGGGTAAGAGGAAGTTCTGAGGGTTTACAGAGAGCACCCAGTATCCATTCAGGCCCTCTGTCAGTCCCTGCTTGGGGTCAGGTACCTGTCAAATCCTCCCACTATGGGAACTGTTAGAAGGAAAGGAACACAAGAGAATGAGACCTCTGTCAACAGAGGACAATGAGTGAAGAAAAGCAGAAGTGATGTGAGCCTCAATTGCTCAAACAAGGATCAAGGAAGCGCTAGAAATGTTTATTTTTGCTGTCCTGCCTTCACACTTCTTTAGCTAGCACTTGTCAGCACAGCTTGTGCTGCCCCTGTGAGCATCCCTCAGGCCTGTGGCTAGCTGCCCTGCTAAAATGTTTTACATAAAATACTTGTAACAGCATTCCTCTGTGAAATGGGAAAGGATGACTCTGTTAGAACTATGGTGCTGTGGAAGAGCTGGAAGAGATTCCTTCTCCCCTTGAAGTTGAAATACCAAACCTGAAGCTCAAGCCTATGCAGGTCTCTGGGTTCCCTTATGAGAAATGCAAAATTCTACTGGGTCCCTTCCTTAATAAAATCAGAAAAGTAAAGCAAAAGTCTTCTCCTAAGAAATAGTGACTTAGCATAGCAGTAGTTCTGGAGGTCAATCTCATATGGCCACGGCTGGAAGTAGTGGTTAAGTGGTTAAATAAGCCTTTGACAGTTGCCCCCAAAGTAGAGCTCAAATAGAAAAGAGCAGATAAAAATAAACATCACTCAGCCCTCTCCTTCATTGTAGGCTGTCAAATGGGACAGGTGCTGTGGAAAAACTCAAGTGTGATTGTATCATTAGAAGTTGAGTCATCGTGCGAGGGCAGGGAGCGGGGCGGAAGGGCTGCAGGTACTGCTGCCAACCTTAACTTTGATCTTCTTCCTGATGGTCAGAAGCAGGAGTTGCTTGTGTTTTGAGAACTACCTTCTAACTGAGAATGAAAAGAAAAAATGTCCCATGGATAAAACCAAACTATCCAAAGCAGCAGTTTTCTGCAAACAAAATAAATATGGATATAATAAGCACAGTAAGATATCATGAGTTTGAACAAAATGGAGAATCAAATAAGAACTCTGATTCCCTGAAGAAAATAAGAAAACTGAAATATTGCTCTTGACTTTCACTTTGAAAATATTACTGATAGTGATACTTTGCTACAAATGAGAGTTCTGGTAAGTTGGAGGTTTTTTGCTTTGTGTTGTTTTAGCAAATGAGTGCTTCTAAAAATACTCCAACTACGTGCTGAGACATTTTATGAGAAGAAGCACTGTTTACTATGGATGGAAAAAGCTGTGCTGCTTCACAAGCACTAGTGCCACCTGACTCATTGACTCATCCTTGAGGGGCTATCTGGAGCTGGGACTAGAGCAGGACCCAGCCCCTGCCTGGAAGTTACCATTTTGCCTGGAGGCTGCACAATTAAATCACGGCCCCTCCTCAGCCAGTCAAAGGGCCCAATCCACCTAGGATGTCTCTCCTCAGCACATTACACGGGTACAAAAGAGCAAACTAATCTCTCCTGGGGATGCACAGAAGAGAACGCAGATGGCGGATTTAAAGTGTCTGCATCATGCAGCCAACACCAGCTTAACTGCTTTTTCTGTATGTGAGTTCAGGGCTTCTGCACGTCTGCTGGCTATACAAAAAGGACCTTACCCCATTGCGGCCTGAGCTTAGAAAAGCTGCTGAGCACCGGCACAGCAATACGATGACTGCCTGTGAGGAATGGTAAGAAAGCCTCAGCTTAGTGCTCTTTTGCTCTCAGCTGCTACATTTTGAGGGTGTTGATATATGTGAGTATTTTACAGTGGCAGGAAGAGGTTTCTGTGCACATGTGGAAGAAGTGGCCATTGGAACAGAGGAGTCTGTATTTCTCTCCAAGTGACAGACTGATGTCTAGATTTCCCCCCGTTTTCTCCCCCTCCCATGTATGAGCACTGTTTTCAGTAAATGCTTAGAGACTATTTTCCTGTCTCAAATTGGCATAGCAACAGCATCAGAACAAAACTCAAAAGCATCGATTTAACGACATACTGAAATGGCTTCAGAACTCATAATAGGCTCTCATTTATTTGAAGTAAGGGAAGGGCTTGTTGCACAGCATACACCTTAGGCTGTTGGAAACCTTTCCTCCATGCACATGTTGACTGCCAAATGAAGATAAGCTGCTTAAATACTTGTTCTTTAATTAGGTTTATCCTTGTAAACATCTGTGTGAAAAACATTGAAGTAACCTTAGGCTATATTATGTAGCTGCACAGTAGAAACAAGAAAGTGTAACTTTTTTTATTATTTATTGCTGGTGTCATATGAAGATCTCAATGAGAAAATCCCAATCGTTTATCAACTCTACAATATTTCAGTTAGCAGAAACAAGAGATGTATTTCTGGTTAGAGATTCTCTCTCAAAGAGGCAACTCCTCCTCTAAATAAGTCAAATAAGATGGTTTTATCCCCACACTAACTGGTATAAGTGCTATAAGTGAATCTGGTATAAGTGAATCCTGGCCATTACACAATGTTTTATTCTGTTCAGTAACACTATTTTATAAAACATGCCTGTATTCTAGCATCTCTGGGTAAATAAGCCACATTAGACTCTGACTTCATTTGTGTTATGAGAATAAACCTGATGTCATTAAATTAAATATCAGTAACAACCTAAGTAAATTAAAATTTACTAGATGATCCTTTCCAAGTAGGTCCTTTCCAACCATAACTATTCTATGATTCTATGAAAATATTAAAAATTTCTCTTTTAACTTCATTTACAAGCATTTCCAAACAATATATCCAAGTTCTCTAAAACTGCTTGCTGTTATGTCATTAGCAGATGTATGGGATCTTTTCTACACCAGAATGAGTTGTTTTATGCTTAGTTCATCCACACAGCCAAGTTTCAAAGACTCTTAATACACGTCACGGATGTTAGCAAAGCCTGCAAACAGTGTAACCCTCCATTGGTGTACCTCTTTGGTACCCAAAGCCTTCAGAATAGCTGACTTTCACTTGTTTTAGATGTGAATAAGAGAACAAATTATTTTAAAGTCAGTGAAGCCACTCGTGTGCCTGACTCTGTCATAACAAATACAGATGTGCCTTTAGATGACGAGGGAAGCTTGAGAGAAAACCCATGTTTTGCACCGTGAATTCCCCCACAGTGCTATGTAACCCTCCCTACAGCCCGAAAAGCAACTTTTGCAGTCCCACTTTCGCAGTTTTCCAGCCATTTGCGTGTAGGCCTTGCTCAGCCTAGCACTGATGGTTCCCACACATCACTTCGTGTGTACGCATGCAGGACCGTAAGAGGCAGGGATGCACCTGCATGGCTCTGGCTGCTTCAGGCTCCCCCAGGGCGGCTGCGGGGTGCCCCGTCTCGGCCTGGGTGCCTTGCGAAGGCCGTCCTACCGCCCGGCTGCCGCTGCGAGCACGAGTTTCTCAGCACCCCGCCGCACTCCGGTGGTTTGGTGCCCCTCGGCGGCGGGCGGCTGCTACTGCCAAACCGGCCGATTCCCTGGAGGGGCAGGGAGAGCCGGGCTGGGACGGCCGGCGGGACGGGGGAGGCAGTGGTAAAGGGGGTACAGGGGCCAGGGGCAGAGGGTAGCAGGGGGGAAGACATATAAGGGGGTGCAGGGGTGTAGCCCCGGTCAGCGGCTGGAGCAGCTTCCCCGGCAGTGTAGGGATGGGTTCGGAATATACCCGGGAGAAAGTCGCCTGTTTCTCTGTGCTCTTTTCTCTAGCCTCACTTGCTCTTCTTCCCCCTTCCTCAAACAACAAGCTGTACTTGTAGCTGTAAGGTAATGCGCCATTGCATTTGAGGGTGAGAGAAATCACCTGCATCCCGAGCCCAAGCGGGTGTGGATGAGACATTTGGGGTAAGCAGTGCCAGGGGGGCAGCAAACCGGGTTGGAGTGCTCCAGCCCAAAGCCAGGCTTGAAGCCTGTTCCTGGGGGCTGCCCTTCACCTGGGCTCCAGCATCACAAGGAGAAAGAGAAAACTCCCCTGATCCAGGCATTTTTCCCTGGTCCGTTTGAAGCAAAGCATCCCCTCCTGTAGCCTTCACCTGGGAGGGGAGACAAGCCCAGTTCCTTGACAGAAACACCTTCACTGCAAAGGGGCAAGCCAGGAGGAGCTGCTCCGCTGATTTCTCCTGCCCACTGACATTTTCCTGGCAGATAAGGGCAGCATTATTCTTCTCATTATTCTGTTGTTGTTATTGTCATTATGGTGAGGCACTGGAACAGGTTGCCCAGAGGTGTTGTGGATGCCCCATCACTGGAGGTGTCAAGGCCAGGCTGGACAGGGCTTTGAGCAACCTGGTCTAGTGAAAGGTGTCCCTGCCTGTGGCTGGGTGTTGGAACTGGATGATCTTTAAGGTTCCCACCAAACAAAACCATTCTATGATTATAATTAATATTATTATAATAATCCTAGTAATTATTTGGACTCAGAGGTGTCTGAGTTTGGGCTGAGAAAAGTCTGTTTTAACTGACTGCTTTCCAGAAGGCAAACTTACAGAACTTTTATCATAACTCTTCAGATGGAGTCTCATGAGGGAACAGGGTTTTCTCTTTTTTTTTTCCCTTTCTTATTTCTGAGCTCTTAACTAATTAGGATGAAATGACATTGTCACACAAGAAATTAATTGAATTCTGCCAGTACTGCTTAAACTCTTTAAAGCATTCTTACCTAAATAAGATCTTTGCTAATGTGAGCTGAATTTTGCAGCTTTCAGGGCCAATTTTTCCACAAAAGTAAATGGTATTTATGCGCTGGGAGGCCTCAATGCAATGTTTCCTACAGCGAATTCTAATAAAAGGCTGCTCTGTTTTGGCTCCTTATTGGAATAACACTATAAATAACCTCTTTGTAACAAGGACTTTTTTAAAAATGGGAAAAGTTTTGCTCCAAACCCTCCTGGTGCACATTGTGCCACCATCTGGCAGATCTGGCTCTCAGGGTAGCTGCACCTCCCAGCACTGCATTCACGCTGGGGAAGCAAAGAGTGCCAAACAGGTAAAAAACCCACAATCTTGGAAAGAAAGGCATAGACTGCCTGATGTAAAGCAACACAAAAATAAAAGCTGCACAGTTTAAGTATACTTTGGGAAGTGTCCATGGTGCTTACTGAAGCAAAAAGTCATGCTGATTTACTGTCTAAGACTGCTAGACTTAGCCTTTAGATTGGTGTAAGTAATGCTTGTGGAAAAGAGCTTGGAGCCATCTCTTATTTTCTTACATTAGATTAATTTTATAGAAAGAGTGCTGTTGTGAGCAGTATTGGCAGCGGAGGCATGGTTGCCCTTGCAGCAAGACCAGATACATAGCTCAGTGGCAGCAGAAAGATTTACTAGTGCTGAGAAAGAGATGATCTAATGATTTAATGCATTTTTTATTTGGATGGTAACATGTTTAGAGTTTATATTTTCTTGCCTTTCTCCAGAAGACCCAAAGCAGTACCATGCCTTCAAAAAGCTCACTCATCTTTGTTGTGAGCAGCTTTCATCTTTTTCCTCCATAGTGTTCTGGTTTTTTCTTAGTTTTTACTTTTCTCACAGGAGATAGTCTTAATGAATTGGCATTTGACATTTTTTCCTTTGTCAGTCAGTTTTGTACATGGTGAGAAAGCTCTGCTTGCAAGAAATTCCTAGCATATTTTCTCCTACATCTTAGTCTAAGTAGCTAACACAGGAAGCATATATCCGTAGAGTCAAGGGTAGTTAACTACAGCACAGAATGAATGACTATTAACGAAATCGGGGTGATTTCTCAATTTCTACTATTTTTATTATTGTTTAATAAATGAAAGCCCAAGATAAATTGCTGGTAGATACACTTACCACATTGAACAAGACTGTGGTAAGGGTTTGAGAAACCGTGTATGAATTACAAATTCTGGTTCAGGTTACTGCAGAGTTATTGTAAGGAAGCTGCTGTCTCACGAGTCATTTTGTTACTCGGCACTGGTGGATATGAACTAATTTTTTTAATATTCATTGATTTGATGGAAATAACCAGGAGCATTAAAGTTTAAGGTGCTGTTTTTGAGATGTGGACATACTGAAGAAGTAGCTGGGAAGAGGCAGGGTGGTATGAACTTAACTAGCTTCAGGATTTTTGGGGTGACCTGGGAACAGTAACAACTTCTGAAAAGCTGAGTAAGGAAGTTGAGCTTCTTTTAATAGAAGAAATCTTACTAAATCATGCACAGAAACAGAAAAGCAACTGGATTGGGCAGAATCCAGCCTAACTGGCCAAGGCAGCAGGGAATTGTGAGGAACATGTTTGGCATGGGTGCTCCCAAAGGAGGAGTGGCCACAAAAGATGTTGTATGAGGGGTTTATGTAGCTTAAAGGTCTGACAGCATCACTGGCCTTTCCCAACTTCTCTCTTCATTGGTCAGGCCATGCTGTCATATAACTAGTGAGGTTTTACCCTCTCCCCCACCAGTACAGGAGCTGTGGCTACTCCTGAATAATGCAACCAGAGACTCAGATATCATTTTTCCCTTAATGTTATGTAAACTATGGCTGATTCCCAAAGCTTTAGTTTCTAGTTCAAATGCCCTGAAAAGAATGAGCCTCCAGGGAAAAGGTGTTATTTGAGAGACAGAGCCAAGACAAAAGGCAGGATAGGCCTCAAGGGACAGCTGGGGATAATCCTGGTCTCCAGTCCGGAGAAGACACCTCTAGACAGACTGCTAGCACCAGAGAATTGTCCAAGCTAGGGCAATTAATCATGCAAGGAATTCGACTGCTGGATACCCCTGAGGCAGGAGACAGTGGTGCAAGAATCAATAGAAATGACTTCATCTCCAATTCACTGAAATCAAGAAGACTCCTGAGAGAAGAACTTTTCATAAGATCCAGTAGTGATAGGACAAAGGGTAAAGAGGGTAGATTTAGATTAGATATTAGGAAGAAATTATTTACTATGAGGGTGATGAGGCATTGAACACTCTGAGGTTGCCCAGAGAAGTGCCTGCCTGATCCCTGGCAGTGTTCAAGGCTGTGCTGGATGCAACTTTGAGCAACCTGGTCTAGTGGAAGGTGTCCCTGTCTGTGGCAGAGTGTTAGAAACGGATGATATGATCTTTAAGGTCCCTTCCAAGACAGACCATTCTGTGATTCTATGACTCCTGCTGTCAGAGTACGGTGACGCCTTCCTACCCACTGTTCACATATGGCATGCATATGTGCTGTCTAAGAAAGGCATCACCAGCACGTGCAAGCTGTGAAAACTGGCATTCAGAAAGTTCAGGTGTTTGAGGACTAAGGCTGCTCATGCAACTGCAGTTTGGACTCCTGCTAAAGGTTTTTTGATGGCAACCTTAATTATTTGATCAGATAAGGATCTTCTCTACAGAACTGCTGTGAATGGGCAGTGCTGTTAGTTGCAGCGCAGCCTTTTTTATCTGCTGAAAATTGAAGGTACTCATTAGTGCTCCACCAGTCTCAGTGTGAGATTGAGATTGCTTCCTGCAAGCAACCCATTTTTGTGATAGGGACAACCTTCAGGCAAATGCAGTAAGTTCTATTAAGAAAAAAATGCGTCAAGAGTATTTTAATTTTTAAGGATTTATTAGGAGGGAGGCACAGGCAATGGGGTCAGTCTCTCAGCCAAGTCTTCACCCAGAAAACCAGCGCAGCTCCTCTGTAAATCATAATTATCTTAGCTGTCAGATTTAAACCAATAGGTGTCATGTAGGTACAAACAACTCAAGATAAATACCCTAAATGTTTACTATGACTGCAAAGCATTGCCTGTATCGCAGTGCGCTAAAGCCTTTTCCCAGGGAGGAAAACCAGCATGCAGCTGACAGCTGCTCCCTTGCTGAGCAAATGCTTCTTCACAGGCACTGCCACCCTGGGCTAGCTATTTCAAAAAGGAGACAGGGGGCCTTCATCAGAGTTGATTATTGCCAGAAAGAATAAGCTGCAGCCTTATTTTCCCCTTCGCCTGATTTATAAGGCTTTTTCTATTGCCATTTGTTTGCTTGTTTTCCACTGGCCTGGCAAAGTTTGCCAAGCTCAGCGAGGTGGGAAGAAGGGTCTCATTATTTTGCACTTGAGCTTGGTGTTGCTCTCCCGCAGCTTTTTCCATACACTTCTATGAAAGACACTGAATTTGCATGCAATCAGAATTTCTTTTGCAACCTACTTATTACCTCTGTGTGGCTGTTCCTCTATTTGCAGGGACAGAGAGCATGCTACTCTGCCAGACTGAAGTGTGGAGATGTGAATGAACGTACTCCACTTGATCGAGCTGAGCACACTGCAGTATTACACACAACCACTCAGCTGAAGGGAATGAACTTTTCCCTAGCAGCCTAGGTCTTGGGCAGGCTCAGTGCCCCATCAAAAAGTAACTCAGTTCAGATACTGATACTAAAAAGGAAAATATTAAAATTGAGGGTACTTTCAATGTTCAGAATATTGCTGACTGCTGCGTCTTCTCTCTCCCTCCCTCCCTCCCCCCTGATGTTTTGCTCAATTTTCTACCAGGCTCTCAGAGGAGGAATTGTAGCCATGCAGAAAAACATAAAAAAGAAATTATAACCGGAAGACAGCAATCCAAACCCAATAAAAGAGCCATTTTGGTGAAGATGTGGGATGAAAAGTCACTTTTCCATCATCATCCCATAGATACCATGGCACAGCGAGAGCACAAACATACCCTTAATGCCCAGCTGCAAGTCCAGCATCAATTACAAGAGCCCAAGCAAGCTTTGGGAGCACAAGAAGGGGTTTCTTTCAGTTCCGCCAGGTTTTCAGCATACCTGCATTACTGTGGTTACATTGCATAAAATACAAAAGCAAGAACGCGCCACCAGATAGCAAATGCTCACTAGCATGGGCTTTTACCTGAAACGAATGGTAAGTCACGCTGTGCCTCCAGTCCCATCTCAGAAGTCATTAAAAATAAAGAGATGAGAGATATTCACCCAGCAATTACGGAGAGGGATTTACCACATCCTCTTGAAGCTCACGCTGAGACATTTTGGTGAATTGAGGCCACGGGGGTAGCTGTGGAGGGCCTGCGCAGCCCTTGGGAGATGTGCACCAGCCTGGGGGAAGGGAGAAGGCATCCCAGTGGCGGGGTGCTGCCAGGTAGGCTGTGAGCTGTGGTTTATGGGGTGTGAGCTATGGGGTGTGAGCTATGGGGTATGAGCTGTGGGCTGTGAGGTGTAAGCTGTGGGCTATAGCCTGTGAGCCGTGGGCTGTGAGCTGTGAACTGTGTGCTACGGGCTGTGAACTGTGGGCTGTAGCTGTGAGCTGTGGGTTGGTCCCTTCTTGGGGCTGGGGCTGGGGCCGGGGGTGGTGGGAAGCCGCAAGCGGGGCAAGCCACCGCGCACCCCTTTGGCGGCGGTCCCAGCGGGAGGGCTCAGTGCTGCCACGGCTCTGCTCGGGACGGGTCTGGGGACGACCCTCACCACAGCCCCCACGCACTCCTCCCCGACCTTATCCCCGAACACGCTCCCGCTCGGTTCCCCCTCGCACCCCGCAGTCCCCCCTGCACCGCCCGCCCCCGGGGCCGGCTCCCCGCACCGCCCCCTCGCTCCTCTCCGCTCCGCCGCCTGCAGCCGCGCGGCAGCCCGCGGGCGGCCGCGCAGGAAGCGCGCTCGGCCGCCGCCTCCCCGCCGCCGCCATGGCGGTGCGGAGCCGCGGCTCTTGGCGGCGGCTGCGGCGGCTGCTGCTGCTGCTGCTCCTGGCCGGCTCCGCTGCCAGCCCGGCGGAGGAGGGTGGCGGGCGGCGGGAGGCGGGCGGCGGGGAGCACGGCGAGGAGGCGGCGCGGTCTCATCACGACTCCTCGTACGGCACCTTCGCCAGCGAGTTCTACGACCTGCGCTACCTCTCCGAAGAAGGTTCGGCGGGCCGGGACAGGCAGCGGGCGCGCGAGCCCGGCGCGGGGCGGAAGGCCGGGCTGGGGTGGGCGGGTAGCGGTGGCGGCACGTTGTTCAGCACGAAGGCCAGCGCCCGCCGCCATCTTCCGCCAGGGCTGCCGCCAGTCCTGCCGCTCCGGCACCGCGACCGAGAGCGGCAGCGGAGGGCAGACCTGGGTGCCTTACCCAACGGCCGAGCCCTCCGCAGGGCTACAGGCTCGCTCCCCGCCGGGCTGCGGCTCAGCGGCACCCCGGGGCCCGGGCATCTTCTCTCCGCGGGCGGGTGCTGGGCAGTTCAGGCCGGGCGGCGCAGCCGGGGGCTGCGGGGCTGTGGCATGAGGACGGGAGGCGGCCTGGGACCGGGGGCTGGAGGCCGGGGACCGAGGCCAGGCTCTTCCCGCGTTCCGCTGTGCGGGGCCAGCCGGCAAGGGCTCGCTTCCGAGGTGCAAACCCCCTCCTGAAAAGCTTTCCGGGCTGCTTGGTTGAGAGGAGTCCTGGGTTCTGTGAGTTCAGATGTTGTGCGATGTCCTTAGGGACAGCAAACGCAGTAGTCGTGGGTTTTGCGGTGGGTTTCTTTGGAATTTGCAAGTGGCAGAGTCTTAAAACTCCAATTTTGTGTCTGGGCTGCGCTGAAAGCCAATTGTTTGATGCATCTGACAAAGAGGAAGAAGTGAGAAGGTAGGATGTCCTGTGGCTATTCTTTCAGTGATGCTCTGCTACAGGCTGCTGCAAAATTTTGACAACTTAATGCATTTATGCTGCATAATTTACCCAGGCCCCTGATAAAGTTCATGGAGGCTGTAATTACGCTTTATTTACGTACTTTCTGTCTCCATTGGCATTGTTAGAAATCTAGGAAAGCGAATCAAGGCTCCCAGATGCCTTAAAAAGTAGTTTAAATGTTTGTTTGTAGATGCTGTAGCTCATAACAGTATTATTTCCTATTTAGTGAAACACTTTCAGAGGACTTTCTGGTTTCAGAACTAGGATTTTGGTTTTCAGTTGGCTAAGTAAAAGAACATCCGGTTAAAATACCTGTGTTCATGCAACAGACAAACTTCTACAAGCCAAGACAGAAAGGGTCTGTTTGCAGATGTTCACGCTTTCTCTTTGGTCTACTATTGTACATCAGACAGGGGATTGCTTGGGATCATAGCTCTCATTGTCTGGCTTTTCTGAGTCTTCCTTCGCAAGCAATTGCAGGCAATTCCCAGTTTTGGTACTCCTTTGCCTTTTATTGCAGTGCATGTTTGATTTTACTTCCTAGTGGAAGATGTGTTGTAAGGTCTTTTCGGTATCCATTCCTACAGCTCTGAATCTGGTCCCTTGCATTTATACTTAATACTGTCATTTATGGCTAAGGCCTCAGATTGAGTGCCCTTATGGATTTCCTAGGGGTACTTAATGACCTTCTTGATCTTAAAGGTCTGATTTTGGTTACACTTGGGGATCTTAAAAGTCTTTTACAACCTAGCTGATTCTATGATTCAATGACTAAGAGTGCATAAAGAGATAGCAGAGTGGAGATCCCTCATAGCTAGTTGACTGCTCTACTCTGTGTTTCTGCTGGCTTGAGTTAACTTTTGCCCTCAGTGTAGCAAAGCCATGCTCCAGACTCCTTTTCCCTTCTTGACGAACGTAGGAAATCCGAGAAAATTTTTTGTTTTCAGTTATCAGTGTTACTTTGGTACCTGGATTCAGGAGCATCTGAGCTAAGGACTGTGCATGTGACAAAACAGTCCCTCATCTGAACAGTTCAACAGGCAAAGCAAATGCTGTTGAAAGCCTTTCTCTTTAGTGTTATTACTTTTTATTCCTCGCATTTTATTTAGTAATGATTTATTCTGCTTATACAGGTTACCCTTTCCCTACTGCTCCTCCTGTGGATCCATTTGCAAAGATCAGAGTAGATGACTGTGGAAAAACCAAGGGATGCTTCAGGTCAGTCTGAGATTCTATGTTTCTATGATCAGAGTGCCTTTATGTTTGCAAATGTTGCAAATGCTGACCAATTGCATTGTAGACTTTGATAAATGTTCCATGTTAAGTTTAATAAATGCTTATTACTTAAGAATGTACTTGGTAGAAATGGGCAATATTATTTGAGGAAACAATATTATTTAAGGATATACATCATAGTTATGGACCTACAGTTATTTCATGTTTCTCGTGTTTTCATGAAGCACTTACAAAACCGGGGCTAGGAAGGTCAACAGAGTAATAGTGCCTGTAACTAATGGCTTGCTATGCTGTTTAAATACTATACATTCTTACACTAAAGAAGTAAAAATTGCAAACAATTAATGGTACTTTGTATTTAGCATAATATAACATGTTTTACTACCATTACACCAAAATGAATTCTTTTATTTTCTTGCACAAATGTAATTAAATTCCGTAGCAGAAAATCATAAGGAAAATTGACATGTATTTCCACTTCTGTTTAGGTATGGTAAACCCGGATGCAATGCGGAGACTTGTGACTACTTTCTAAGTTACCGTAGAATAGGAGCTGATGTTGAATTTGAGTTGAGTGCTGATACTGATGGCTGGGTAGCAGTGGGATTTTCCTCAGACAAGAAAATGGTAAGACATGTACAGTTCTTGCTGTTGACAGTGTGCATGCTTTTATTTGCTAGGGTATAAACGGCTTATATTTGATCTATGAGAAACAGAGCACATAAATTAAAAATGACTTACTGAAAACAAAGCGCTGTTTGGTAGCCGCCCTGGGAGCAGAAGCCAGGCCTACTGCTTCCCAAAAAATTGCTGCATCCTTCCTAACATAGAATCATAGAATAGTTAGGGTTGGAAAGGACCTTAAGATCATCTAGTTCCAACCCCCCTGCCATGGGCAGGGACACCTCCCACTAAACCATGCCACCCAAGGCTCTGTCCAACCCAGCCTTGGACACCACCAGTGATGGAGCATTCACAACTTCCCTGGGCAACCCATTCCAGTGCCTCACCACCCTTACACCTTCCTTATATCCAATCTAAGCTTCCCCTGTTTAAGTTTGAACCCATTACCCCTTGTCCTGTCACTACAGTCCCTAATGAAGAGTCCCTCCCCAGTATCCCTATAGGCCCCTTTGAGATATTGGAAGGCTGCTATGAGGTCTCCACGCTCAGTTCCATAGCCCCATCATAGAAGGCCACCAGATTGTTCTGGCAGGATTTCCCTTAGTGAAGCCATGCTGGCTGTCACCAAGCACCTTGTTGTTTTTCATGTGCCTCAGCACACCTTCCAGGAGAATCTGCTCCAAGATTTTGCCAGGCACAGAGGTGAGACTGACTGGTCTGTAGTTCCCCAGCTCATCCATTTTCCCCTTCTTGAAAATGGGGGTTATATTTCCCTTCTTCCAGTCGTCGAAAACCTCACCTGACTGCTGTGATTTTTCAATGTCCTTTCCCTTCTTCTCTGAGAAGTACAACATTCAGTAGTGCTGTTCAGTATTTCAGTTCAGCTCTGGATGTCTGAATGGTACTAGCTTTTTACCTTTTTATTAGAAAAGTCCTCAGGGATAAGCCGTTTCATTTGGAAATCACCTGTCGTGCTTTATGTCAGTGTTACTTGGACAAAAGGCTCATCAGAAACTAAATGGCAAATAATTTTATTCTTCAGTAAATCAGCTGAATTTCAGTGGTATAGATGTGACTTTCACTTTTAAGCTCTGGAAATAATTTTCTTTGTTTCTTTTTGTTTCTTTTGTTTACCTGCGTGTTATTCCAGGGAAGCTACAAATGTGTCACAAAATTATTCCTGCTAATTTAAACATATGTACTCTAGAAAACAGTCTTGTTAAAACCTGTTCTGTCTCTCCTGAATTTTATGTGGTTTGGTTTTATGTTTATTCCTGGACTTCGTCATTCAAAAGGTTCACTTTTCATCGTGTTTCAGTAAGCAAAACAGGAGCTTGTACTGTGTGAACTTTAACAAAGTAAGCAATAGACAACTTAGGCAAAAATGTTTTGTCTATGATCCTTGATAAAATATTTAGGATTAAAATGCAGTTCATAATGTAGGTGTTCATATACAGAAACACTACTGAGTATATAAAACAATACTGATCTATGTCTTAAATCGCAAATCAGAGTACAGGACTGTTTCTTGCACAGTTGTAAGCAGTAGTCAGAAAAAACTGTGAGGGCAGGTGCTTTTCAGTCCTTACAACATATGTTTTATTATGAGACCGTAAATAAGCAGAATAAAGGTAGAAGTCTATTGTGTCAGGAAGAACAATTTATGTCACAAGAAGCAGTTCATGTGTTTAATGTTGTGAGGAACAGTTTTACAGCCAAATTTTGGGAAGATTTCAGATGCCTGGAAATGCAAGTTCTCAGCAGGGTTTTCAAAGCAGCTCACCACCTTTAAGTATTTGTCTCCAAGCCATCAGAGATCGTGTAATCAGTTTGTAACTGATATACTTGCAGCAGATTCAGGGTCTCACTGCCTGCATCTCATCAGCCACTTGGAAAGCAGGTATTTCCTTTTGTCCCAGAGACACCATCCAGCATGTTAAGTCTCAGCTTCTGGTTAGAAGAATAAAGTAAGTGTAAAGTAACAGGTTTTGCTTCCAAATTTGCTGTCTAGGTGGCCTAATGTCCATCGGTCAGCTAGACTAAAACAAGTAGCATCTGTCTTCCTCTGTTTTCCCCCTGCTGACTTCATCCTTTTTCATAACTTCCAGGATGTTTTGGTGTCCTGGGATGTGCAGGCTTTAATGGTAAAATGACACTGGGTCAAAACAGCTGAGCTGTGGGAAGTGGGCTGTACTTTGGAGGTGCTAATCAAAATGGTGTGTCCTGGGTAGCTACAGGAATTCAGAAAAAATACCTATTTTGTGTCCTTAATAGATTTTTTTAAAGGCCTGTGACCTATTTCTTTGTCTCAAATCACATTGTGCTTTTCCACTTGCAGGCTTTTGTGCCAAGGCAGGATTTTGTAATGTCATTCTGTTAACTGAGATTCAGAAGACTTTTTTCTTTCCTTTTAGTTTTCTTTTTTTCCTATGTGAAAATAGATTTATTTTTTCCTCTTTGTACTTAAGAATGAGGGATTTGTGCTCAGATATATAAAACTTAAGCTTGGAGAAAGTTATGGAGGGTGAGGATAGGCTCCAGACAGAAGCTGAAAAGGTTGAGGTGCAGAAATTGTTTGAGCATGTGTTTTACCTGGTTGTCCCCTTTTTCCTTCACTTTTGGCACATCTTTCACAAATCCACATAAAAATATTCCAAAATTGATGAAATGCACCCTTTTCCTCTCCTTTCCCGATACAAAAGAACTGAGAGATGATCACACTAGCAAGCATCATGTCTATCATCAGCATGATACATTAGAAAGATTAATATTGGAGAAGTAGGGCCTGTATTTAATATGTCACTGATACCTGGATAGTAAGGTTAAGTAAATATTACTAGCCACTTTGTGCCTTTCAATCTGACCAAAGACACATAGTTAAGAAACAAGTATTTGTGTAATATAACTTAGAGGGAGTGAGAGCCCTACATATGTGAGGAAATGCTTTGTGACACTTCTGTTTTCCTTCTACCAATACGTACCATGTAGGGAGGAGATGATGTCATGGCTTGTGTTCATGATGATAATGGAAGAGTCCGAATACAGCACTTCTATAACGTTGGTCAGTGGGCTAAAGAAATCCAGAGGAATCCTGCTAGAGATGAAGAGGGGGTTTTTGAAAACAATCGTGTGACATGTCGATTCAAGCGTCCGGTGTATGTCCCCAGAGAGGAAACCATTGTAGATCTACACTTGAGTTGGTACTATCTGTTTGCTTGGGGTCCAGCAATTCAGGGTAAGTTGATTTCTGTGTTACTGACAGCACTGAGGTGCCAAAACTGGTGAATGTGTTTTAGTTACATTATTCTTACTAGATCTCCTTTTTGTTAATGAACTAAAATTCTGGCACCATGAAGCTTGAAAATAGATAAAAAGGAAGACAAGGTAAGCAACAGGGTCCGACATGTCATGTTTTCTTGACTATGTAGTTAATACCCCCACTCCCCAAAGCTAAATTAGAAGAGCTTCATAACTAGAAATTCTGAGTTCCTTTGAAGGATGTTTATCGTTTACTTGAATTTCATTTGTTTTATTCGGATGTTTAATTTCTGAAAACATATAAATGACCCTGCTCACTGTAATATTGCATGCTTTGGGTTTGAAAATTACTTGGCTGTTTACCTGTTTCTTTGGTAGAGTTATAATAAAAATGCATCTGATATTATTTCTTTCTGCCCTTACCTGTTAAAGGTTCTATAACACGTCATGATATAGACTCACCACCTGTATCAGAGCACGTTGTCAGTATTTACAAGTATGAAGATATTTTCATGCCATCAGCTGCCTATCAGACCTTCTCTTCTCCATTCTGCTTGCTCCTCATTGTTGCACTGACCTTTTATTTATTGATGGGAACTCCATGACTGATGGAAAACAGCAAGAATTTGTCAGTGGAAGTTTCTCAGGATGGACGGCTATACTGATGGACAATGCATTTTTCTATTGGAATTTATATCACACCACCATCCTCATCTAGCTGCTTTTGAACATAGTTAGCTTCTCAGAAGAATGAAATAGACATCTCTTTTGAGTGGCAAAGTGGTGACAAATCGTTTAAGAATAATCAGTGAACACATAAGAGAATATTTTCAGTGTTGTGACTACTTTCTTAAAGAAAAGGAGACTTGTAAAATTAATGTGCATGTGTGTATGTGTGTCTGGGAGGAGTGTCTGTATGTGTGTTTAGGAGAATTTAGTGATGGACATCTTATCACATAATAAAATTGCCTTCCAAATTGCTCCCAAAAGAAAATTTGGGAAAATATTATAATGCTGTTTGGTATTCCTGGAGCAGACAGCACAACTCCAAATGCATTTTCTGAACTTGAGATCTGGATACTGACACAGCAGTATAAAACTTGCCCTTCAGTAATGGACAGTTCTCCCAGGTGTTTTTTATATCTGTCAAGGTTCATGTGACCATGGTACTTTATAAAACTAAACTTGCATAATCAAGCATTAACATGATTTTTTTCAATGGAAAAAAGGTGACTAATGTCTTTCTTTATTATAATAGTGTTTAAACAGCCTTCTTGAAAGAAATGGCTGCTTCTTTTCTGAGTGATATAAAGTTATTTAAACAAGGGGAAGGGAGAATACAGTAATGAAAATTTTCCATACATAGGCGAGCCACGTGTAAAACATACAGAATATAGAAGTTCCCAACAAGGCATAGATTAAATCCTAATAGATTAAATCAATTTTTCTCTTTTTATGAAAAAAACCCAAACAAAACCAAACAGTAATTTTGCTGACATGTAAATATATTTTTAAGCAGTCATGTAATAGTATGAAGAAATCTGGTTTTCTGTGTTGTATGCCTGTATATCCTGTTCATGTTAAGGGTGAATATGAGCAGCTGGTGTTAACTTACATAGAAATGGAAACATAATTGTGATTATTTGTAAGGAAAGACAGGGATTAATAAGAAGAGCAGTAGCTTTAGTTTCACCAAACCATTGCTAAGATGTAGTTACTATGGAAAAAGGTGAGGTAAAGAGAAAATACATTAGATTTTTTTATCACTAATAAGTATTACAAAGATGAATGCTAAATATTACAGAAATTAAAAGTGTCGAAATGTAATTATGAGCCACAGAAGATTATGAAAAACTTTGAGTTCTTGTGGAGAGTTTCTTTTTTTTTCTCCTAATAGGAACTGTATGAAACATCTACATGTAGCAGTCAAATATGTTTAGATAAATTTGTTCATTCACTTCCCAACTTGCATTAAAATTCTGTTTAAATAGAATTAAAATTTAAATTGTGCCAAAGTTCTAATGAATGTGGTACGCTTGAGGACTCTGCAACATAGGATCTGGTACAGTGTGTGATTGACCTCCTTTGTATTATCATTGCTGCCTACAGTGCAAAAAGGTAAACTAGCTTTGCTGGGTTTGCATCATTATTTACAGACTGAAGTTTGTAGACTAATATTTTTTTAGACTTAGCATTCTTCAAACGTATGCTTAAAGTATATGAATTCAATTTAAAATGAATTTATCTCCATCACAGTTTATTCCACTTTCAAAAGAAGGATTGCTTAGCAATACATCGTTACATCGATGTCTTTAAGGATTTGTTCACTTAAAATTACTGGACTAGAGTTCAGGAGAGGGAAGAAAAATTCAGAATTAAATGAATTTTACAAGTACATATAATAACTTTATTTAGTATAAATTCTGTCAAGTAGGATAAAATGTTTATCATCTGATGAAATTTGTAGCAGAGACAACTTAATAAGGAAGGTCTACTTTGGTCTATGATGGCTGTAAACTTTAGCCTTAAGACTGGCTGAAGCAGATAGCTGAAGCCTGGATAAAGAGTTTTATATTCAGCAATCAGGTGAAGTGAAGAAATCACTAGGGCAAATTCTTTCTCCCTTGTGCTAATTTGTATACAGCTGAGATAACTGTGATCTCTGAGAAGGAACTGAACTATTTAAAGTAGCCTCAGGGTTGCTTTAGTTTATGGCCTTGTATTTACTATTTTAGTGTCAGGCATTTACCTGATTACCTAGTAAAGGGCTAATCTAATAATTATAAGGTACTGAAATAGGATAGAAACCCACTTTGGCTCCTCTTTTCTTTAATACAGTGATGGATTTAGGATAACCTGATTGGGCCTGGGTGCAGAGGTACGTTAATGATGACAATGCTAACAGGAAGGTACATGTGCAGCACCCACCGAACTGCTTTCCGCTTACACGGAGTCAGACATGGTTAAAGTTCAGGCTCTAAATCAGCAGTGAATTCAGAGCAGAGGCAGAGCTGCTTAAGGATATGTCTGCTGCAACATAAAAACTATACTGTCTTCAGCTGTACCAGTGTTCTAAAGTAGAGCAGAAAATACATTTGCTTGTTAGGGTTTTTTTCCTTTTTCTGTTTACTTGTCAGTGTCTCTCTGGTGGTTTTGTCATCGTATTTTTCTGTTGAAGTATTATCAAAAATGTGCATTTCTATAAAAACTTTCACCCAAGCTTTGAAGTACTTAATTAGCACCAATTAAGTATTTATAATCAAATGGGTGGAAATAAAAGGCCACAACAAGCAGCAAAACACTCTATTTGGCATTTCAACTGACAGTTGAGTTTAGCACTGAGTTTCTGAGAGTTGATCTTCCAAGTAGGAAAAGCAGGAATATGATATTCAAGTTGATAAAAGAAGAAGGTGCAAGTGTTTAGAAATTTCTAGTTCAGAAAAGGTAGGAAAAGAAAAATGCATACAAGAAATGAAAAGGTTTTAACTCAGTAGTATTTAATTTTGTATGATATTTGTTAAGTCTTGAGTGGTCATAGTAACGTCATGGAAGGTATTTTGGGTTTTGTATGTTTGGGTGGATTCTTTTCTTTTCAATATTGAAACCCAGGATTTGTCTCTGTTATAGAAAGTTACTACCGAGTAACTTCCCTAAAAGTAATTTTGAAGTTATTATGATTATTTGATTTTTCTAATTAACAGTTACCAACATAAAGTAGAGGGAAAGGCCACTTTTGGAAAAGGAGGCAGATGTTTCCTTCTCCAAATCAAATATGTTTTAAGTCTTTTATGGTTACTACTGGCAGGCAGCTGTTAAGCACTTTAGCAATATGCTCTTCTTATTTTGAGCATTACTTGCTGCAGGGTGACCTAATACAGAAGCATAGAGTTTTGAAAGTGCATATTTAGAGTATGGTGTCCTTTTGAAACTCAACTTTGATTATTAATAAGAAAGGCAGGACTGGCAAAGACCACAAGATATTAATTGACATCCTCTAATAGGTTCTTTCCATGCAGAACTAAATTCAGTTGTGACCATCGCTTGTTACATTAACTATATTATCATCCTCTGCTCGCTCTGTCCATCTTATCTAGAATGCTTTACACTTAAAGTCTGTACATTTCTTGGAAGGGAAATCAGGTGCTTATATTTGTCACAGTGCCTATCGCAAAGGGACCTTGTATTTTGACTGTAGTGTCTGACTGGTACCCTGCTACAAATACTAAGGTAGGCCTGAAATTACATTGACAAGTAGGATAGGAAAGAAAGAATAATAAATGGAAAGGTCAGGCTTTCAGAAAGTAATTTTTTCTTTGCTGCAATTAAATAACTGTGTGCATTTTTACGTATAGGTGAGATACTCCTGAACACTATTTGATCCCCTGCCTTTTTCCCCCCAAATAAAAAAAAAGCCTGATAATGGTTTGATTTTATTTGATTTGATAGCTGATTTGATAATGTCATTGGATTCAGGGTGATGCTTGCTTCAAAACTCCATTGCTGTAAAAGGAATGCTCTGGTTTTGAAAGGGAACATATTGAGATGAGAAAAGTCTGAAATCCCTATGTGGCCTTCTTGTCCCTTCTGATTAGTTTTGTAGTAGATAGAAAGACAATAAACACTTGAGGCCTCCCTAATCTGAGGAAACATGCCGATTGGGTTAAAAGTTGTCAAAGCTGTGTTTGGCACTGACTCTTCCAGTCTTCAGCACAGTGATTTAGAGAATAACTGGAGCATGGTCTTCTTCAGCAAGCCCTCCAGACAATGGACTTGAAGCTTGCTTGGGGTACCATATTGGGCTTGAACCAAGAAGAAGAGCTAGTTGGAACTAGATGATCTTTAAGGCCTCTTCCAATTCAACCCAATTCTATGATTCTTTTGCCAAACTGTGGATGGTGTTCTTATCATGAGTGAGTACTATGCTCCTTGTCAGTAACTTGTGTCCTGTCCCTGTTTCTGCATATGCCTTCTGTTATTTAGTGAGGTAATAGTAAGAAGTCTTAGCCCAGCTGTGACAAGGAATTAGTGGGTAAAGAGGACTGACACACAGCTGTCTTGATGATTATTCAGGTCACAGTTAGAAATTTGTGTTGATGATACTCCAGTTGTCTGTGAGCAAATTACCGCTATAAATCTAAGGGAAGACAGAGGTCTCCCTACTTTTTTTGCTGTCTTTTCCTTACTTTGTAATCCCTCCAATGCATCAGATATTTACAAAGAAGCAAGTTATTCTCCTTCTAGAGAATAGACCCTCTGTCTTGTCTTTCTGATCTCTTCTGTGTTCACTGGAAGTTTGCATGTGCCATACTCTAGAGGAAGAATTAAAATCTATGTGCCAATTTCATAAATTTTATTAGCATTTAAATTGCACTTTGTAACTCTGCTTTTGCTGTTTCACCACACTGATGTGTAGCAACTTTTTTTAACATCTCCAAATAGTTTCCCCAAAGAAAAAGTATTGGGTAATACCTTTAGGAAAAGGAAATGTGCGCTTCCCAGAATTACAAAAGTTCTAATAACACTTATTTTCAGAGATCCCTACTGTGAAAGTACCAATATTTTATACAAAGCATAACTTTGTATAGAGCCTTAGATTTATGATAGAAGTGGAAAGACATTTAAATACTACAGTTGTTTCAGTGCTTCATGAAGCTGTGCATAACTTTTCATGAATTGGCTTCCTGTTTCAACCCTAGCTCCACAGTGTGTAAGGAATGGGCAAAGCAATCTGAGTGCTACATAGGGAGGTAGCATTATTTGGTGACCTCAAATAATATGAAATAGAAGAGTGGAGAGACTGATAGTAAGACTGAATGACAAGGAAGGGCTAATGGTTTGGGCATGCTTCCTATTTTTCCATGAGTTTACATGAGGCAGAGCATGTCTGGCACTCTTAATGACAGGCAAATATTACTTGATGTCAATAGAAGGAACAGAGACTGTCTTTAATGAGAATTAAGCTGTTATGCAGGTCCTAGCTGTGTCTGGGCTGATGTGGGCACGAGGTAAAACTATGCTTCAGGATGGCTCCTCTTATCAAACTCCAAGGTAAGAACTAAAGGCTTGATCTTGCCTCCATAGGTAAAAAAGCCTGCCCAGAACCCATAGGCAGTAGTGGCAGTCAGCTGCTGTGGGAAGTACCTGCTTACTGGCTATTTTAAACACTTCTCACAGCAGTTTGAGTGTCAAAAGATGGGTGCTATAAATCTTTTTCCTAACAGCTGCTGTTGTGCAGTATCTATCTTCTCTAGTTAAATTTTCATTATTGCTATTTCTGTACCAGTGCGTTAGGACCTAGTACAGCACTCCCACAACCTGCCCAGCGCAGACATGGATCAAACTGGAAGGTTTTAAAGAAGATCTCAATTTCCTGAGTACAAAAATTAATAAAATATATACGTATTTTTTTTAACCATATGTCAACTTCTTATTTTTTTTTTTTTTAAGTTTTATTTTTTCCTGTAGCTATTTTTGTGGAATTTATATGTCAAGGTATCTGATTTTTTTGCATATAGAGTGTAAGTTCTAGGTAAACCTTCCTTTTCCAAACCTATTTTATTAGTACAAAATAATCACTTTGGTATTTTTCATTTTATTTCTTTGATTTTTATAATAGATTCGGTAAAATTATGTATGCTTGAACTTGGTTATTTAACTTATCTAATTTGGGCTCAGATAGTGAGGCAAAACCAGTGCAATTTTGAAATGTCAGGGAGGATGTGTGCAGCTTGTGGAGTTGATAGGTGTGAAAAAGCAGACTTAAAAGACATTACTTGGTTTGAAAATCTGTGACTTGACTTGGCAATAGCAATGAATCTGCTGTAAGGAAAGGGGCAACTTTTTTTTCCTCTTGGATTGCCAAATAGTTTGAATTGCACTTATAGATTATCTCAAGCTTGAAGGGACCCATAAGGATCGAGTCCCACTCCCTGCTCCATGCAGGACTGCCTAAAATTAACCCATATGATTAAAAGCATCATTGACACTTCTTGAACTCTGACAGGCTTGGTGGTATGACCACTTTCCTGAGGAGCCTGTGCCAATGACCAACCACACTCTCAGTGAAGGATCTTTTCCTAATGGCCAATTGGAACTTTCCATGACCAGCTGCACAGTCATTCACAACTTTTGCTTTTACCCTACTTCTCTGGTTCTTATCTAAATAGGAATGTTCTTTTAAACCGATGTGAGGTTGGGATACGTGCAGGACTTCACAGCCTGTATTTTAGAACAGCTGCTGCTCTGTGTAGGCTTGTTTTGATCTGCAATTAGAGGCTGTTTAGGAATGTCCTTACAAGGTGAACTTTCATGTGGTGCTCTTTCTGCAAAGTTGTGCTCTTTAGAGAGCCGCAGAATTACTTGGTAGCAGCTCTTCTCTGAGCTGTTTCTAAATTATATTTACTCAGATCTATGTTTACACTTTTAAACAAGTAATTGGATTTTTAAAAGTGCCAGGCAGGTGCAAATCTTTTATGGCTCCAATGCCTGCATAGGGCAGTGAATATTTTATGCCAACTAGTGATTGCAACGTTTTGCCTGATTTAGTTTCACATCTCCCCTTTAAGTTTGACATCACTCAGCTCAATTTCATAAGATGGTATTAGTAGAAGACTAAATAAAGGAACTTGAGTTGTATGCCAAGGAATAAAAATATTCTTGCTGATTTCTCATAACAGTAATCTGCAAAGTTTAATAAAAAAATACACTTCTCAGAATTAATATGCGGGTAATGCAGTTTTGCTGAAGGTATTTATGTGTATGTAACTCTGAGACTTATACAAGAGTGTTTAAAACCAAAAGGATAGACTCTGCTTTGGAAACAAAAGAAGGCAAAACACAAACCTACATGTTTCCTGACTCCTAGCTGATTTTGGGGAGGCAGAATGAATATATAGAAACCTGAGAAGTTACCTGCTACAGTATTATGTTTGTGGGTTTTATATGCTAATCTGTCACCTTCTTGGGCACAGAAAATAGCCTCATATTAGTCTTTTTAAGGTATTGGTTTTTAATTTTTTCCCCCAAACAAGATGAAAAAAGGTCAAGTTCGATAAGTCAAGAAAATACTGCCATGGAGAGTATTAGTATAATAGGAACGGAAGCACAAATGTCATATTTAAATCTAGGTGGAAAAATATCTTAGTATTGAAACCCAAAATATTGTGTCTGTTTCTGAAATATTGGACTACTCAGTATAAAGCAGTGGTTACTTTTTAGTTGTTTTCAGTGATCTGAAACCAATGATAAACACTGAAATAGAAAAACCTGCCACAATAGATCTTCTCTAAAGCTGGAAGTATCTATCATTCAGGTCTTGACACAGAGAGTCAAAGATGAAATTCTAAACTGATTAACTCATTAGAAAAATGAAATGGTGGGACCCTGATACTTGTGTGATGTTCCCATGCTTTATATAGGCAAATACATTTTTGTTAGCGTATTTAAAGCATCATGAGTTCTGTTTAGGTTAAAACAGATGCCTGGTATGCCTTGGTATTTCTGATTAATATATTCTGAATTTGCTTTAACCTCTTTGCAATTAGGCAGACTGTCATAACTTTGTTAACTCTTGCCACTTGTTTTGTATTACAAGAAGTTTCATGGCTGAACCTGAAATGTCATCTCTATCTATCCTTGAGCATTCTCAAGACTAATCCATAGATAAAACATACAAATAGGCAACTTGTAACTATAGTGTTAAGTGGTGATCTGCATTCTTTATGCTATGCTCAGCTCTGTATGCCAGTATCTAGCATCCATGTGAAGTCAATGAGCATCTGGTTGGGTAGGAGTGCAGAACTGGGGTTTTCCAGTCCAGAAGTAACCATCAAACTTCTTTGTATTTAAGCACTAGTCTTTTCAGAAAAATATCACTGAATGAATACATAATGAAATTGTGGTGACCTATGGGATTACTTTACAATGAGTGCATGCCCTAAAATACTGCTTTGTAACATCTGTTTTATACTAAATGTTTGTGTTCAAGTGAGCCTTGTTAGCTATTTGATGGTGACAGACAAAAACATTTATAAACCGGTTATAATAAATGCCTTTTCAGTCTAAGAAAATGTGCAGTATGGCATTTATAAAAGGGGGGGGGGGGGGGGGAAGTCTGTGAGGCTAAAGAAGTCTTTGCCGCTGCCCTGTGTTTAAAACTCCTTCCTGTACCGTGGGCTTGGATTTATTACTCTGAGTAATTGCATTCAAGACAGTGAGGCTGATCACAGTAGCAAATTAACAGATGTGGGGAACTACATTTTTATTTTACCATCAGAATCACAGTGAAACTCCAAATAAATGTAGTCACCTGCATTTTAACAAAGAATTAACCCTTTTGTCGCTTACTGTAAGTAAGAGGAATGTAGAGATTTATGTGGTGATCTCTATGCTGTGTTTTTGTAATGTATTTGATGCAACTATGAAGTTGCCAATATTAGAAATTTGGGTGTTCTTTATCTACTGTCATCACTGCCCTATTGCTTGGCCAGGCAGAGCAGGTCCTGAAGTGGTGAGAACAGGCTTTTGCAGAAAAAAAATTTAAATGGTTAGAGATTGCCAACAGATAAGGAAGTTCTGTGGCACTCAGCAAGCAAAAGCAGCTGCAGAAGTCTCAGAGATGCTTCAGTTTTGGAGATCTCACAGGTTTGAGGGGGTATTTTAACTCCTTGCTGGTGGGCTGAGCAGAAGAGTTAGCTCAAGAGATCAAAAAATGTATTGCTTTTACGCCATGTGCTCCATTTATTTGTTTGTAGTATTGCTGTCCTGTAGCTGCAGGCTGCAAGAAAAGATGGCTCTTGTGTGTCAGCTACTTGTGCACTATTCAAGTGATCATGATCAATAGATGCCTTAAATATACTCAAAAGGGGGTCTGAAATTCTATTGTCTTCTGTTGCGGAACCTTTGGCAGATTGTCAAGGCATTTTGTGAAGAGTATATTATTTTGTCATTAAACTGAGGTTAATTTCATTTCATTAATTCACCTCAACTGAACATTCACAAACGTTCAGTAACAGAGGTTATAAGAAACAAGGGAAAAAGAGTTGTTTTCTAACTACACAGGCAAGTGCTGACACCTTGTGGCTTAGTTATTATTTCATAGTTTCATGTGGTTATTTCGGGTATAAATCATGATTAACTTGCTGCTGCCAGTGTTGTCTCCTTCACTTCACAGCTACCTCAGTACCCAGTATTTTACTATCATGTGTAAGACAGCTTGTAACTTCACACTGTGTTAACTACACATAATAAGAACTGGAGTGTCTGTTTTTTTCTTGAAGGGGACTTGGAAAGCTTTGGTTCAGTGCACAAAATCATGGGTCCTAATGCAGCAGCACCAGACAGAAGTTACAAGCTTCTCTCTTACTAGCTAATACCTCATTTTATATTTCCCTTTACACAGAACACTGAAGACTACCATTACATACCATATGTGTACTTTTAGGCACATACATGTTTTCTGCAGTGACACAAAAGCATTCCTTTGCTGCTGTCTTCACTATTGAAGCATTACCAATAGCAAAAATACATCCAAAAGGACTGAGGATTTCTGGCAGTATAGGACCCCGGGGTGTACTTCTTATCTATGGCCATAAAAACATTTAAACCATGATTTATCAGCGCAATTTACCCCTAGATGGGCGTCTAATCTACAATCACATAATGCTCAAATCTTGAATAAAACCAGCTGTTAAGGATGCAGTTGTTGGAAATCTGTTGTGGAAATAAGTTTTCAGAGCTTGAAGTGTGCCTTGTGAAGACCATGCATTGTCCCTCGACAGTCATCTCAGAGCTTGTTTTCTGATGCTTATGGTCATGTCCCTGTTCTTAAGCGTTCATATTGTGGTTATACATGAGTTAGAAATCTTTATTTCATTGTATTGTGGCTTTGGTTTTGTTTGTTTTATTATTTTATTTCTGATATGTTTAGTTATTTATAATGAAGAGTAAAACACAGAATTGGAAAGGAAAGGTTTTCTACAGCAGGGACCAAATCCTTAGCTTATGTAAATCAATATCACTCAAGTCAAAGAGGTGCCATTAATTTCTATTCCTGAAGAACATGACTGCCAGAGTCTGTTAAGAAAAATGCAAGGAATAAGGGTGTGCCTATGGAGGTTTGATTTGCTGGCATCTGTTTATTTAACTCCCCCCTGTGTAGATCATAACTGACACCTATTAATTTAACTTTAATGCAGTAAATGTATTATAATGAGCCATTAGAGTCTCTTTGGCATGCTTTCTCCACTCTGCAGAAACTGAAAACGTTCAGGTAGCAATGCGCACTTGTTACCAGGAGGCAGATCTATCTGATCAAAGAGCAATGAGTGGCAGCATAGTTTTAAGGTGCAATAAAAGCTTCTTATACAGACAACTGCTTGTAATGCCTCACCACCACCAGGATCAAAAGCAGTACCTGTAGGTCTATAAATGCCTTCACTGCAAGAAAGGGAAGTACTCTGCCAAACCCACACGGGAGCTGTTCAGCAGAGGAAAATAAGGAGCTGCAGGAGCCAAGAGTGAACTATGTAAGCATGAACGTGTGTGTAACAGGCAGGAAGGGTTTTGCAGCACCGACAAGCTGGGACTGTGCACAAAACCTCTAGGAAACTGGCTGGGTAGGATGCAGTGTGGTTACAGGAACCATGCAGAGAAATCTCTACTTTTCCTCCTTGGGATGATGAGAGGGATAGGTCTCTGCTATAGTCCACTGTCTTTGTATTGTTCTGCCTTTAAAATCTGGTTTATGAACAGTTGTGTTCCCATTTTACAAGATAAAAGCAATTCGGTTCAGGGGAATTTCAACTTTTAGACATCTGCATTGTGCAAGAAATGCTCCACCAAAGTCCTACTCGTCAGAAATCTACCATCAAGTCACATAACAATGAGTTTCAAACTTGCATGTAAATCCTAAAACGGAAAATAAAGAAAAAATCCCCTACCTCTGCACTTTTTGCATGTTTATTGATACGCAACCTCTGTAATGAGTCGCAGAGGCTATACTAAGCCTTTTCAAGAAGAGGAAGAACCCTCTTGTGGTTTTATGGTGACATTACAATAGTTTTAGTACTCTGAAGGGTTGTGTTGGGCTGTGGAAAGAAAACTGTTTCAGCAGCCTACTGCCAGCACTGAGCTAGTTCAAATGTTGTGGATTCCAGCTCTCAAAACCTGCTCAGTCCAAGCCTCTTTATTATAGAGGCATATGGATCATCTGTAAAATGTTAGCTGTCACCCTCAGGAACGGATGGCAGATGTAAGAAATTAGTTCCTCACTAGATTGTTTGTAGAAAACATTTCATACAACACAGTGTCATAAGCGTCAGGTCTAAAAACCCAGAGAAACTACTTCCTCAGTAAGCCTTAATTCCCAGTAAAAGTGCAGATGCTTCCTTGTTCCTTCCTTCCTTGCTAAGTAACTTGATGCCAGAACACGTTCAGACAAGACAAAATTCTGCAGCCGGTCTAACCAGTGTTGCTCTCCTCCTTACAATGACGCTGCAATTTCCGAGTATTTTCTGCCTCCAGAGACTACAGCAGGGATGGGAGAGCAGCCACAGGGCTGCGTTGCTGGGATGGGGGCGAGGACAGGAAGCCAGCTGCTGAGCTCTCAAACTCCAGCCCTCAGCAGCCTTCTCGAGGAGAAGCAAGGAGAGCGCCGGGAAGCCTCGACCGGCGCTCGGCAGCAATCGAAGCCGGAAGGGTGGGATAAAGGACCCCCCGCGCCGCGGGTTTGGGGCGCGGCCGCCGGCTCCCCCAGAGCGGAACTACATTTCCCAGCACCCTTCCCCGCTGGGCGGGGCGTACGCTCGCGCCCGGAGGCGCGGGGCGGCACTACAGCGCCCGACAGCCGGGGCCACCCCTCCGCGCCCTCGCTTGTGGCGGCGGCGGCGCTGACTGCGCGTCTCCCGCTGTCAGCGGCGGCCGAGCTCGGCGCTGTGCGGCGGGGGCGCGCCATGGCTGACAGCGGAAAGCCCTCGGCGGCTCCGGCCGCGGCCCCTCCGGGCTCGCCGGCGCAGGAGAGGCGGCCGGGTGGCTCCCCCAGCGCGGGTACCGCCGGAGCGGAGGGCGCGGCGGCCGTGCCGCGGCTGCCGTTGGGCAGCCCGGGCGGGGCGGCGGGTATGTCGCTGCCGCGGCTGGAGAAGCCGATCAAACAGGCCTTCTACAACACCGGGGCGCTGCTGTTCGCGGGGCTGTGCTGCGGAGCCGCCGTCCTGGTCTACTTTATCCTGGAGGCCTTCCTGCGGCCGCTGCTTTGGGCTGTGCTCTGCGGCACCTTCCTGCACCCCTTCAAGAGCTCGCTGACGGCGCTGGGCCGCCGCTGGCTCGGCCGCCTGCAGCGCTCCCGCACGCCCGTCCTGCTGGCCGCCCTCCTCCTCCCCATCTGCTTCGCCAACTACGGCGTGGAGGCGCTGGGTGAGCAGGTGCTGCGGCGGCGGCGCCTCCTGCTGCTCCTGGGCGCCGGGGGGCCGCTGCTCTACGGACTCTACTGCCTGGGCAGCTCCCTGGGCGTGCAGGTGCTGCTGGCCCAGGCCGGTCGCCTCATCTGCCAGGGGCTGGACTACTTCAGCAGCCAGTGGGTGAGTGCCCGCCTCGGCGGGAACGGGCTCCGCGGGTGGCCGGGCTCCCCTGGGGGGTAAGCGGGGCGGCGGGCGCCAGCTTTCCCCACCCTGACTCGGCGGTCCGCCGGGGAGGGGGAGATGTGGCCTTAGGCTGCCCCGGGGGGCGGCCGCCATCTCACTTGTTGCGCGGCGGCCGGGGGCTGGCAGGAGCAGGCACGCTTCCTCTGTTGATATTTACTATCGGTAGCTTAGCCATGCTCCAGGTTTGAATTACCTCTGGCTTAACAGCGTCTCTAGCGAGGTCTTGCGCAAACACCGGCTCCTGTGGAGCTGTAAAATGCGTATGAAGTGCTGTAAACTAGCGGCTGAGTTCCTCAGGTGACTTCGGGGGAAGCTTACAAATGTTACTTATGGTAATAAAGAGACTGGGAGACTGCTTTTCCTTGTGTTGTCTTCAATGTGTAGAGACTAGGTAGAACTTCTGGCAGAACTCGTTTTCATTTCGTTAGTGGTAATTGAAAATGCAAAAAGGTACTAGAGATCTGAAGTAAATGCATAGATGAAATGCAGAAGGTCAGTAAGTTGTACTTTTATTAAATACTGATGTGCAGTTGGCATTCTTAGGTTGCTTGGTGCCAAGGACTTACTTTTTAAGCTGTTCTAGTTTTTTAAACATAACAGCATTGCTCCCTTCTTCTTGGGGAAAGTTATGGACACAGTTGGTTTAGTGGGGGTATATGTGGAGATAGAACTGAAGAAATACCTAAACCTGATCTTATATAGGCAAGAAACCAAAACCACCATCAGCAGAACTCTAACAAGCTTGTCCTGGCTCTGATTTTCTATACTAGTTTTATTCCTTTGGTGCAGCTGATGAATGCTGACATCTCAAACACAACTTTGGAGGTGTATACCAGAAACAAAAAAAGTAATATTTCTTCTGAATGTACTGACCAAGGGTGTTGTGAGCTATTTCTAGCTTGAATAGGATGGACTGGAAAATGTGTTTGTCTCTTGGAAGAAAACATTGGAAGAAGAGATTTTATTGGCTTTCTTTTCTAAAGTGTTGTCATATACTGGAAAAATGTCTAGGGGAGATCTGTTTCTGGTCTATTCTGTCTCAGAAGTATAATTAAGACTGAGTAGGTAGAGCCACACTGTATTTTTATAAAGAGGCACGATACAACCATCTTTACCTTCATCTGAATGGTGAAATAATCTAAGCATTGGCTTGGTACTGATGGAAAGTTGAGTTTTCTTGCCACACAATTTGTTTGATAAACTTAAGACAAGCTTTGATAGGCTTTTTAACAAGTCGGCAATGTTGCTACACTAGCTGACTTGGCTAAGTCCAGTCCTTTATTCAGACTTCGTTACACTATGTAAGCAGAAGGGCACTAGAGGAAGCTGCACTGATTTGATCTCCTAACTATGGTTGTAATGTGCTGCTGGATGTCTGTGCATGCTCAGTGCAGTTTTGTTTAGCAGTGTCTGACGTTTTTCACCAGTGTTTCCATTAACAGCACTTGTGTTCACTGAGGTTCTGTAGGTTTTTAACTGGGCAAAAGACATTAAACTCCCAGAACTCTTCTGACTTTGTGTTCCTTGGCGAGATGTTTGGGTTTGTGTCAAAATAATTGACCATGGGCTTCCATAAGCGAACCAGTTGCTGTAGCTTTCAAAGCTAACTGCCTGTGCCTCTTTCTGGGGCCCTATATGAGAAGGAAACTGTAAGCATTCCTTTGTAAATAAGCTCAACTCAGCATGGCATCATCTATAATGCTTTACAGTGTTTTCCTATTCCAGTTTTCCAAATTTTGCTATTAGCTTGATTTGTGTTCTCTCAGATATATACCAGGATAACTTAATTTTATTCATGTTTCTGAGGAGGCTTGAGCTGGATCAGTTAATAGTATCTGTTTTAACTTCAGTTATGCATTTTAAAGCTGTTTAAGTGCCGTGTTGTATTGCCAGACTCTGTTTGCCTGTGTAAATTCTGCCTGCTAGCTGCACAGGAGTTGTGCTTATTACAAGTCAGCTTGTTCCATTGTACTGTTCTTCCCCGGGACGTGACTCTTCCAGGTTCCTTCTGTATGCTATCTTGCATGAAGATTGAAGCTGGTTTTGTTTGTAGATACTCTATTTGATAAGCAAAAGGAATGGTGATTACATTTCCTGCACAGTTTCTTTTAGCAGCCCACTAAGCCAATCTAGATTTTGGGGTTTTGAAATATTTTGATATGGAATAATTTAATTAACACAAGTAAATTTTCCCATTAGACAGCAAGGAATACTTTCTTGCCAAGAACATGGCAGGTATATAAATAATTCATTAAAAGCATAAAAGAGATGAGTAAGCATGGTGTGTTTCAAGTGTGAGACCAGTATCTGACTAGCATAGTACCTTTGTTTACGGTAATTTTCATCTTGTGAACTATGTGTATCTGTGCCCCAGCCACCAAACCTGCCTCGGGCTGCAAAGGTGTATGGTGCATTTATTTTTATTTGGAACTTTGCCTTACTTAGATGGTGCTGCTGCTTACAGAGAGGAAGAACATGCATGGTTGTCTTCTCCCTTTTTGGTACCCTCTGCTGTACTAGAGAAGTGAGGGATTTGAGTAAGAACAATGATGGCTTTTTGGGACACCAATTTGGTGTTCTCTAAAGGTAACTAAGGGTATTTTATGGTATCTACTTGGCCATAATATAGAGACAGAAATTCTCTTCTGTTCCAGAAGTGTTCCCCAAATGCATAAATTGCATGTGATAATGACATAGGAAGCTGTATCTTGGCACCAGTATGTTATGGAGCTTTCCTGTCCTCAAATCTGAGAAAGCCATTCCTGGAGTTGATGAGTGATGATTTGGAAACGCTTATGTACCTGTCAGTGGTTCTTAAGTCACACCTGCAATTTAAGAATTAGGAATCCTAGATACCTCCGTGTTAGGACCTTGTGATAGGTGATTGCAAATCACTGCTTTTGAGGAATAAGTCCAAGACCTTGGGCTAGTCTACTAGCATCTTGTTCCCACAGTCTCCTTTCCCTTCATGCTTTACAGTTCCTGCGTCATTGAAGAAACTTACTCAACAACCATAGGAGCTGGTTATGTATTCCAGACGAGTTCTTTGCTCTGACTCCAGCCTTCTCTATGGGTTGTTTCCAGAAGTGTATCACAGAGGGCATATACTCTACATGAACTTTGGTGGTGTATAATAGGGAAGGGGAATGTTCTTCTGTGGCTTTTTTTTTGTTGTTTTTTTGTTGTGTTTTGTTTGTTTGCTTGTTTTGTTTTGTTTTTTCTTGGAGAGGAGTTTGTCCTTTAGCAGATTGACTCTATACCCTTATATGTGTCATCAGTTTCAGCATGGTTAGCATACCTGCTGAAGATTAATCTTGGATTGCCTTGTCCTAGTTTTAGACATAGAAATATACTTGTATCCAGCACTGTATTAAAGGTACAGGTAATTCTTTCTTTTTGACATGAGTTCAGATTACTTTAGCCTGACATTTTACACTTACAGCAATATAAAGGAAATGCCAGCTATTGGTTGTGGGTTTTATTTTTTTTGTTCAGCAGGGTTCACATGGTCATGTTTATTTAGAAAATGGTTAGTTTGTAGATCCTGACAGATGAAATTGATTATACAACTGCTCTACATTGACTCTGAAGTTCAAGTTAGTAAATTAAATCTGATATAATCATAATTGGCAGAATTCTCTAGACTTAACTTGTTTACAGGATTGTCAGTCATTCTCAGATGACCAGTCTTTCTTCCTTGGTTTGCCACAAGTTACTGATCAGGGTCAGAACTGTGTGCATGCCAGTGTATATTTATATCCCTGTAGTAGGTACAACTCATGTTGTTCTAGTGGTTAGCATGTAGTTAGAAGACCTGATCGGTCCTTTCCTAACTGCAGTGTTGGGCAAATCTGGAAATACCATTTGCTGTGACCCCTACAATGGGGTATTGCCAAAGTAGGTATTTCCTGTTTTAGCCAGTCAGCTGTCTGCTCCTTGCCAGGGAAGCTCTCAAAGACATCAGGGAAACTTATATTGACATCAGGGAAACTTACTTGTGGTGGTGCTACATGTCAGCAGTCCCTGAAGTAACTCTTGCAGACTGAAATTCTGAAGCAGGCTTCTTGGCAAATATTTTGGGTCACAGGCTTCAAGAAGCTTGGATTCCACAGTCCTGTTCATTGTAGAAGGTTCACCTGATGGGTCAGTTTCTCTTCGAGCAAAGGAAAAAGGTTAAGTTTGATTATAAAGTGGGAGTAGCTATAAATGAGCAAAACAGAGTTATGATTTTTGAGGTTCATATAATTTCTCTTTTTTTGAGATTTCTTAATTTTTTTCCCCTTTCTTCTTAGAGTAGGCTTGCAGGTTTCTAAAACTTACTCAGCATAACCCCCAAAACCCAAACAAACCAAGCCAACGCCCCCCCAACTCCTACTACCTAAATAAGCCCTTAAGTATTTTCTCTGCTATTTGTAATAATCCTTTTATTGTTTGGTATCATGGCTTAGAAATCTCACAAACGGGTACTGACTGTAAATGCATCTTGCCAAAACCACTGGTTTTGGTTTGTTTTCACAACTTGATAGACCAACTCTGGAGGCACGGCTTGGGGCCTATTTAAAAACCAGAGGGGAGAGGCAGGGAAAGTCTGAGATTGTTGTTAGTGTTTTCTTTTCCACCTTTGTTTTTCCCTTCCACACCCACCCTCATTTTTGGCAGATCCTGCTGTGAGGTACCTTTCTTGAAAAGGCTTAGGAGCTTGGTTAGATTCACATGCAAGAACTGCAGCCCCAGGCGCTAGGCTGACAGCCAGCCTTGAGGTGAATGAAATAAGCTACATAATGTTACTTACTTTATGTATTTATGTGCATTATTTGAATGCAGTGATATTTCTTTTCCTACCACCTCTGAAATGAGTGACTGTTACGGAACTGTCCAGCAAAATTTTAGCTGTGGTCTGTACAATAATGCAAGAAGGTGAAGAAGCTGTTTGTGTTGAGGAGCCTTTTCTTCTGAAAGTGTCACCATGAAGCATGTCAGAGGAGTGGTACTCTGTATGCAGGGAGAAAACTTGATGTTCTCTGAAAAAAACTCTTTTTCACAAGTGAATCTTGAAAAATTTGATTTCTGAATAGCATTTTTATTAACTGAGTTTCTCATAAGTAACTTGTTTTAAAACAGGAAGAATTAAATAAAGGAGAGTAATCTTAAGCATCCATAGCTGCAGTCTGGATATCTTAGACTTAATGGATTTCCTTAAATTCACAGCATAGGAAGTGTTGCAGGACACACTTGAAAACACTTATAACCTGTGTGTGACAGTGTTGATTTTGATGGTCAGTTTTCCGCTGCCCCAGGATTCTAGTTATAAGTTTGTACTCCTGTCCCTTCAAAAAAAGGTAGGCTTACTAAAGACTAGATTTCTGTTTCACGTTATCTAGCAGTCTGTGTTAATGCCAAGCATATTCATGTGTGTCACTGCTGGGGATTCTAGAGGAAGCAGTTAGTTACTGTTTTAACCCTTTGGACTTAGGACAAGGAATAACTCAGTCTGTCAAGTTTATGCTTACTCGTGTTCACTTAGGAAAGAAATCAGGATGTAATTTACCTGCCTGGGTAGAAGATGGCTTCCTTAGTGAAGGCAAGAGGTGGTTGAGTTTGCTCTGAGGTGAGCAGTAGTGTTACATGTGTGATCAGTTGGTTTGATGGGTTTTGTGTGTGTGTGTGTTTGTATTATTTTTTTTTGGTGTGGATTTTAGTTGTTCTTATATCTGTTTGACCAAGACTGTCTCCATTCTAACTGAAGGGCAGTTACACTTTCTTTGCTCTGCCAAACTCTGCATATTGTGGGACTTTTTTTCCTCTTGTGCACTTAGGAATACACAGTAAAATCATGTGGAATTAATTTCAGTTTGGAAGACTGGAATCAGATTGACATTTTCAGTCCTTGATTGAAATCAGATTGACAATTTCAATTCCTCACCTGCCTCCTTATTATCTTCTTTGGCTGCTTAGAAAACCACTTTCAAATTAACAAATGCGTAAAGAAAACACTGGTGTTCATGTTGGCAAACACAGTTTGGCTTTTAGTGATACATTTGATGCCTTGTGTTGCTTTATTTTTTCAAACAAAACTAAAAAACCCCAAACAAACAAGCACACCAAACCAAACCAAAAAAAAACCCTCAACCCCCAAAAAACCCAAACCACCTTTGCTGTGTGATTTCCAAGTTGAAGAGAGCAGCCTGGAAAAAACAACACTTTACAATAGCAAAGGGAAAGGATAGATAGAATCATAGAATAGTTAGGGTTGGAAAGGGCCTTAAGATCATCTAGTTCCAACCCCCCTGCCATGGGCAGGGACACCTCCCACTAAACCATGCCACCCAAGGCACTGTCCAACCTATCCTTGAACACTGCCAGCAATGGAGCATTCACAGCTTCCCTGGGCAACCCATTCCAGTGCCTTACCACCCTAATGGTAAAGAATTTCTTCCTTATATCCAATCTAAACTTCCCCTGTTTAAGTTTGAACCCATTACCCCTTGTCCTGTCACGACAGTCCCTAATGAATAGTCCCTCCCCAGCATCCATACAACCTTCTTTAAGATACTGGAAGGTTGGTATGAGGTCTTCACGCAGCCTTCCCTTCTCCAGGCGTAACAGCCCCAACTTTCTCAGCCTGTCTTCATATGGGAGGTGCTCCAGTCCTCTGATCATCCTCTTGGCCCTCCTCTGAACTTGTTCCAACACTTCCATGTCCTGCTTGTGTTGAGGACATGCACACAGTACTCCAAGTGAGGTCTCACGAGAGCAGAGTAGAGGGGCAGGATCACCACCCTCGACCTGCTGTTCACGTTCTTTTTGATGCAGCCCAGAATACAGTTGGTTTTCTGGGCTGCGAGCGCACACTGCCAGCTCGTGCTCAGTTTCTCATTGACCAACACCCCCAAGCCCTTCTCCACAGGGCTGCTCTGAAACTCTTCTCTACCCAACCTGGAGCTGTGCCTGGCATTGCTCCCACCCAGCTGTAGGACCTTGCACTTGGCATGGTTCAACTTCATCAGGTTGGCATCAGCCCACCTCACAAGCGTGTCAAGGTCCCTCTGGATGGCATTCCTTCCCTCCAGCATATCAACTGAACCACACAGCTTGGTGTCATCAGCAAACTTGCTGAGGGCTCACTCAATCCCACTGTCCATGTCACTGACAAAGATGTTGAACAAGACCGGTCCCAGTACCCATCCCTGAGGGACACCACTCGTTACTGGTCTCCAGCTGGACATTGAGCCATTCACCACAACACTTTGCGTGTGGCCATCCAGCCAGTTCTTCATCCACTGAGTGGTCCACCTATCAAATTGATGTCTCTCCAATTTAGAAACAAGGATGTCATGTGGGACAGTGTCAAACGCTTTGCACAAGTCCAGGTAGATGACATCAACTGCTCTTCCCCTGTCCATCAGTTCCATAGCCCCATCATAGAAGGCCACCAGATTGGTCAGGCAGGATTTCCCCTTAGTGAAGCCATGCTGGCTGTCACCAACCACCTTGTTGTTTTTCATGTGCCTCAGCATGCCTTCCAGGAGAATCTTATCCAAGATTTTGCCAGGCACAGAGGTGATACTTTTTCCATTTATTAGGGTTGCTGCAAAATGCAAAGGAGGTGTGAGAAATGAGGTCTTCGCTGTCTGTTCAGACAAGATAAGGGAGGCAAGGAAGAAGGAGGAAAGTTTACAGTATTCAACCATCCTAAAATTGTTCTGTATGGGATTTGTGCATGTCTGTAAATGCTAACTGTGATTGACTTGTTTATTTTAAAATTAGTTATTTCTCTCCATTCAATGTAAATAAGAAAAAACTTTAATTTGGGTAATTTGCTAAGCTTTTAGAAATGAGAATTGATGAATTATTGTAACTTACAACACAAAAAAAGTCTTGAATACCTAAACCCTGAAATCTATTAGATTGGTTACATGCATGGTTGAAAGCAGTGCAACAAGTTTTGCTTTGTTGGCTGGCAAACATAGGTTTATGCCCTATTAGCCTCCTACTTTTGGCATATTTTGAATCAGAAAGTTTAATTTATTGAACTTACCGAGTTTATAATTTATCATTAAAGTCAAAAGCAAAAGAGTGAAATTGGCTTGATGCTGGGACCTTTATCATAAAGATGCTGTGTAGCTGATGTTAGCAAGTAGGCTAGCATCTTCATGCTGAGTTACAGTTGTGTTTTAATATGCCTTGTGAGCGAATTAGTTGCAAACCTATGCTGTTCCAGAAATGCTGCAGTGCATTTCAAATAGTTTTTTGTTTATCTGTTGATGACTTTTGTCTTAAAAAAACAACCTTATCTAAGGGCTGTGTTAGGGATTTGTCTTGAGCCCATATTTGGCCATAAGCAAGCTCTGTTGATGCAAAACTGAAGTTAAATAGCAGTGAAAAGTTGGACTGATCAGCTTTGATAAGAAAGATTAGTGTGAAAAGGGTATGTATGCATTTGTTCCCATTTTTTAGGCATTTTTTAAATTGCCTTGTATGTATGAGCATTCCCTCTGAAGTTGGCAGGATCCATCAGTGCTTGTCTGCTGAATTCAGTAGAATTAAGATTTTTTTTCTACACCCAATAGGTACGTGGGAATAGATACACAAACCTGCTTTTCACAGGGACTGTGGTTTCCTCAGCATGAGTCATATAGTGCAGAATAAAGAGGTGAAAGCTCTTTTGGTGTGTCCTGTCCAGTCTCTCGTTCTGTGTCTCTGCCAGTGCACTCTTTCTTCTTACAGTGACATCTGATTCAGTAAACGTTCGTAATAGAAGTTATGTTTAAACTTCGTTGGGATTTACGGGTGTGTAAGTGTAAATTTGAAGGTGCCTGTAACTGGTTATGGCTAGGGAATGTCTGTTGAATTTGGGCCAGAAATATATTTATTGATTTATTAAATTTTTTTTATTTTAAAGATGCAGCACAGTTAACAGCTCTTCATACCTCTTACTTCACGTCTTCTACTGAGTAGCAGCTTTTCACCTCCTGTTGCCTCTTCTGCTTTCTGCTTTCTTTTCAGCATTTTCAAGCTCAAATTCTTCATCTCGGTATTCTTAGAATTCTGTGTTGTGATTTATCTGGTGAGCAGGGTTGTAGAAGGCAGTTAGAAGCAGCAAAACCAAAATAACCACAGCTGCCTCTTGGTATGTTGTCACAGACATTTTTCTGCCTGTGTAATCATTTTAGGTAAATATTTGATAGAATTATGTGTCAGAAGACATTTAAAGGCATGACTCTTTTGTGGCCCAACACTACTGAGGAACATCAATTTTTGTTGTGCGTCCTAATGGCTATGTTTGGTTTACCCCCCCACTCCCCTTTTTATCTCTTTGGGCTGGCGCACAGGAGGTGACAAGCTGCTCTGTGCTGAGTGAGAGGTGCCTTGCTGGCTCTGTCTCCCTGTGGCCCCAGTGGTGGCTCTGTTTAGGTTCTCACCTTTTGGTAATAGTTTCAGAGTAATTGCTTGGTCTCAGGTGCAAAACCATCTTCCTTTAGGGCTTGTGTCCAGCAAAGCATGTATAGTCCTGTTTCACGAGAACCATGCTGGAGGTGCATCTAGCCTGTCCTTAGACTTTGCGCAGACTTAACATTTCTCTTACATGGAGCAAAACCCTGTTTCAGAATTGACAGTTGTGAAATGTGGGCTTCTTAAAGAACTAGAACCTGACTTCAGTTTTTTTGATACAGCAGTTTGGGGTGCATGCATATACACATGGACCAAAATATAGTTCTAGTGTACTCATGCATGTATACATACCTGTGTGTATTGTTTTCTTAAAGATATGGACCTTAGTGGTTGGTTACCTGCTGATGGTTTCATTCAAGTGGAATATAAGCACTGAACGTTACTTAAAAGCAGTCTCTGTCCCTGTCTGGATTATGCTGCTCTTTCACTTAGGTGAGTAACAAGAAGTTATTACCCTAATACGTCCGCTGGGATTCTTTTTTCTTGCAGTCAAAGCTACTCACTTGCTCTTTCACTAAATCTTCATAATGGGCTCTTAGCTGAGCTGCTTTCTGCAGCTGGGATCTGCTGGCTGTTTTCTCTGCTCAGTGATTCTGGCTGCATGTGTGCAGCAGGGAGTGTTGGAGCAGGGAATGGGAAAGCATTAAGAAAGCAACATGTATCTTCCACTGCCCCTGCCTGTTTTGTGCTTTACATGGCTTTCCCTTATTTGGCTCATAGGCCTCATACTTACCTACTAGCAGTAGGGGAGGGCTGGGGTCACATGTGGGTGGATTTAGACTTTCACTTGTGGTGACTTTTAGGTAGTATTATTTTTCAAGAGTCTGACATTAATCGAGGCTGAAGCTGTAAAATTTAATAGTAGTAACAGAAGAAAAAAAGTTTCTATCAGTAGTTACCAAGCATACAGTGTGATATCAACAATCAAATAAATTTGCCAGTAATATATATGATCTGTTAATACAAATAGAAGGTTATAGTTAGTAATATTAAGTATTTAATATAGAATTCTCAGCTTATCGTATCAGTTTACGGTGAAAGTATCATGCAAATAATAGAAGGACATCATGATGAAAGGTTTCGCAGTATACTTCATGACTAACTTTGCTTTAGCAGCAGGTTTCAAGGATTGTTCTGACCATATGGCAACACTTTCCTGAGGTTTTAAGCTACACGTATTGGCTTTGCATTTGCTTACATTTTGACAATCTTGTATTTGCTGGAAGTGCTGGCTGGAAAGCAAAAACTCAAGAAGTCACTGCTTGATGCCAGTCTGTGGAGATTTAACATAAGTGTAGATTGTTGGAGGTGGGAACTTGATTTGTCTCTGATATCTGACATGTTTAAGTGCTTTTATTTTCTGTGTATTTTCATGTAATTTTGCATGTGGATTTTAAAATTGTTCTCTAGATTAGCATGGTTTAAAGTCATTGCAGTTAGGAATGGTACCAACTTGGTTTATTCGTTGAGAAACTTGTTCACCTGTGTTTTCTAGTCTTCCTTTCTGTGACTGTAAAAAAGCTTGTTTGCTTTATGACAGTTTCTGTCCAGATTGTTCTTGATGTGGTTGATGTGGTGCCTTTCTTGGTTTTACTAAATGTAGAGTTTATTAACAGCATAATTTTTCTTTAAAAAGACCCATCCAAAACCTAAACAAAACCCAACCCTATGTCTTTCAGCTTCTGTGGCAGGTTCCTGGAGGATTCCTGTGTTTCTGGTTATAGTTTTTCTGATGACTGTAGGCATGTTGTATGAACAACAGAATGGAAAAGAGTCTTCTGGTAAGAAATGAGTTGCTGTTTATTTTATTGTTGGAGGCAAAAGTTTTGTAAAATCAAGTAAAAAATTCTGGACCAGAAATTCAGTATCATACTGATTGCAAGAATTGATGATAAGAGTTGTAGTATGTTTCCAGTGTTGAAGTGAATCTTTTGACTCTATAGACATTCATTGCAATGGACTGATATTTCTTTTCCATAACAAAATAGTGACTCTCATTGTCAAGCCCGGCAGCTTAAGTTTACAGAATCCTGTATGTTATTTCAAGTGTAAAGCAAGCCCAGGGAATTTGAAATCAGAAATGAGCAATATGGGTTAAGTAGCTCCTATAAGATTGAGTATGAGAGAAACTGAGACAACTGTATCCAGTAAGTTTCTTGTGTCCAGTCATTTGTTTTTAAAATACCGCTTTCTTTAAATTATGATTTGTGTTTAGACTTTGAGAAGAACATGTTTTGCCTGTTGTGAGTCAGTTTTGCATAAAAACAAATGTCAGGTGTTCCTTTTGAGTACTACTTGTATGATTATTTTGGGAGGCTTCCTGTCTTGCTGTTTTAGTTTTCTTGAAAATCATCATCATCTTGTTTAGTGAAAGTGATTATCTGGTACAAAGATTTTTAGATTAATCAGACTGCCAGCAACTGTATGACTTGGCTAGTAGTAGTCCATTATCAAGGAAAGTGCTAAGTAAATAATGGGTTTTGTTGGTTTTGACTCCTGGTATATTGTAATACTAAGTAACACTCTTTCCTGTTTGATTATATTGACTACGTATCATATATGTTAAAAACTGACAGTGTTTATCCATATAATTCTGTTGCTTGAGAGTTTCAGTGGATTTATTTTGAGACTTAAGTTTTTCTTTCTTTGCATACATGTATGTATTTTTCAGGGGCAGAGCTTCCTGGTCAGATGATTTCCATTGCTGCTTCAACGATTGCCATGGCTATTTCAATGACAGAAGACGTGTCTGGTAGTGAACATTCCTCAAAACCCTCAGGTGACTGAATACTCTGTAAGAAACATTTGAATTTGCTCTGAAGACATGAAATTGGAGGGAATTAAGAAAAAGTTTCAAACTAGTCCCTATCGTATTTATCCTGTCCAAAATAGCACATGTATACTTACCTTGTGAAACAGGTTTATCTGTTTTTAAAATGTTAAGATGACAATAACAGAAAAGCTGTCTTGAAAATGATATACATGGCTGCCTGTACATTTAGAAGGCCTGATTAGAAGGATTGTTGGGATTTTTTGGTCATTAGTTTGTTTGTGGTGGTTTGTTTGGGTTTTTATTGTTGTTTTTGTTTTTTTGCTTTTTGTTGTTAGAATGAGAGTATCTTTTTCCTGTCTTTTTTTTTTTTTTTTTTAGTGTTTTTATTTTCCCTAGTCTTTTTTTGATCTGTTGGTAGTTAAAAGATATAACTTCTGTACTGGGTACAGACAGACTGAAATGATTTTTGTGTACATCACAGTGATAAAATCCCTCTTTGTTCAGCTATGCCATGCTGAAACTCTTTCCTGCAGTGAGTTTTCTTGACACTGTAGCTTGAATCACACTACTTTCACTTGCAGTAGCGCAGCTAGAAGTCTGTAAGAAATGACTGGAAAGAGTTGGAAAAAAGTTGTTTTGGTGGCCATCACTGGATATGTATGCTACCATCATTTTTCTGGGTAGGCCTTTGATGGAATTCTGCATTAGAAAAATAAGCTATTATGGAGATCTCTGGAAATGGAAAGATTTCATCCATTTCCCACAAGTAGACAAAACAGGTCATTAAACTTGACAGGATGTGAACTTACAAAAGTTAATTTTTAAATATAAAAAAGGCAGCTAAAGGCAACTAATTCTTATCTTTGTTGCTACATTTTAACGTCATCAATATAAAAATTCTGACTATCATCAAAGCAAATATAAAACCTTGTGGATGTATGTCCTGAAATGTGAGAACGGAGCATCATGGTGACAGTTCTCTTACATCACTGTCTCTAATTTTGGAAATGAGATTATTATTTTAGCTGGATTTTTGAACACCTGGTCAAGCAACACTCCTCCACAAATGTGCTGTTAGTGGTTGTGTTCTTGTTTATTGCCCCCCCCCTTTTTTTTTTAACTCGTCAGTTAATTTTTTTTCTCTTCAAACATTTTTTTTTCCCTGTTTTCATGTTGTAACTTTTATTGGCCAAAAGAAAACTGCAGTGGTTTTACAAAGGTGTCTTTTGTAGTGAATGTGGTTTTGACTTCTTTTCTTGAGACAGTTAACTAGATGGCTTTTTTGTCTTGCAAATTCTGTTGTTTTCTTTCAGAGGAGGAAAAGAACAAACGTGGAGTTTTCTGCTTACTCCTATCAATAGTTCATATGATTTTCCAACAACCTGTTAGGAATTAGCATTCTATTCTGTGATAAGTGTAAAGTATCCTTTTGGTCATCTTTGGTTTGGAATGGTGTGAATGGTGATGAGACATTATTCTTGTACAGAAAAGATTTTACCTGCCAGGTTAAGAAACTACAGCTCTTGGTTTTCCTTTGCAGTGATTTTTGGACTTTTTTTTTTTTTTAATCTTATAATCTTGAAATTAGAGAAATATGTGGTTATTTGTGAAGGGTGTACTTTTATCCTGGTGTTCTGAAAGGCTTTTTAATTAATAATGATAAAATCACTGTTTCATCTAACTCTGAAGAGTTTATTCTGATACCTGCTCCACACTGATACAGACACTTGCCTCCCTGTTTATGCTGTTGTTCCTTCTCCTTATAATTAAAAAGAGAATAATTCAGAATGCTATGCCAGCAAGAAGTTGACTTGATAGAGAACATAATATATAAAGAAAAAAAGGTGTCTTAAGATAGCCTGGAAAGTTATCTTTTTTTGTTGTTCTTATGATGTTTGAATAAGTACCATACATATTGATTTTGCTAGAATTTTGTACAAGGTATTGTGGTAGCCATTTGGGAAAGACTGTCATACTTTAATTATTTGGAAGATAGGTTTTTTTAGATTGCATCTCTAAAAATATCATAAAGCACACTACATGGGGTTTTACAGAACCTGAAGTCACTATATACTGCTTTCAGATTTGTGTTCCTTTAGCAACACTGTAAGTTGGATCTATTTGTTTCTATTAGTACTCTTATGCTTTGTTTAAACATAGATTGAGATGTACAGGGGAATGATAGGTCCTCTATTATGACAAAACCACTTTATAGAAAAACTTCTGTTTACAGGTAACTTTCTCTCCCCTTATGAAAAAATAACTCGTATCTTTTTCTTCAAAATTTAGTTTGTATGATAAGGCTGGCCTTTCATCCCTTTGAGACATGAACTGATTTGCCAAGAAGCATTCCACCTGAAGCTTCTGTTTTGTTTAGCTGCTTGCAGAGATCTTCTTTCAGGATGCATGCTTTAATTCCTTTGGGAGTAATCTGAAGCTCCACTGGATATCTTACCAGCAACGAGCTGATGTTTCTGTTGTCATCCCAGTGTCTATCAATTGGGTGAATCAATAGATCTGCATTATTGTATTAGTGTGGTGGGGGAAGAGTTTATAAGCTCTTAAAATAGTTCCACTTACTTGTAGAACACCAGTGCAGGCTTCTACAACAAAAGAAGAGTGTTCATCTAGTGTGTGAAGCTGCAGACTTTGTCACTTACCATGATTGTACACGTATGACAAATCTGTCTTGTCTTTCTGTACGTTCTAGCTGTCTTGCTTTAGGGTAGGAATGGCTTTAGCAGCACATGGCAGCTAAAATCGCATGTGTGGAACATGAGTGATATGCATGTAGCATATTGTAATACAGGTTTTACAGCAGTTTTTCCTTTGTGGGAGGAAGGTGGTTGGTGTTGATGTGACAGAAGTCCAGAAAAAGGGTTGTTTTCTTTGCTGCAGTACATACCAACATGACAGATTGCCTTTTATTCTTCAGCATAATCTTTCAGCTGCCTGAAAACTTTTCAGATTTTCTTGTGTGTGCATTCTTCCACCACGGCTGCAAATTTTTCTCAAGTAATGGTGTGTGGGAACTGTGTGCATTTTGCCACCAGCATGTGGCCTCAGTAACATTAACACTAGTGTTCTCAGGAAGAGATCCTACATAAAGCAACTGAAAATGGATTTGGTGTCACCCATACTAGATGGATTTGCGAACTAAAAAATATATAATTTGCTATGTTTTCATACAAGAACTTCAATTTGGACATAATATTTTTGCCTGAAATGACTATTTACTATTTATTTATAAACGCCTGTCATGGTTTAAGCTGTAAATCTCACGCAGCCTGTTCACTCACTTCTCCCTTTTTCTTCCCCCCCATTCCGATATCAGTTCACATTCTTGAATTGAATTTCATGTTTACTAACTTACGAATCATAGAATGAGATTTGTTACCCACTAATTTATGCTTCCTCTTGTTACTAAAATATAATCACAGTGTGAGTGTTACGTTAGTAATGTGAATGTTCAGGAAGCTGAAGAGCATAGTAAGAAATTTGTCAATGTATGCTGTATGTTTTGTTTAAATGAACTTTGAGCAAATCTAAGATTTCTTTTTGAGTATTTGAAGATAAATGAAGGATTTCTTTTTAGATTTCTTTTAGTAGTGTTTTTTCAGGGTTTTACCTATCTTTGATACAATATTTGTCTTATAATTTACTTGCAATGACAGGAGGCCTCTTAGAGGCTGTAGCATCTTTTCTTCTCCTTCAAGCATTGCTTGATATGGTGTTAAATGATATGGGAAAACTTACACAGCCCAATACTAGCTTTTCAAAGTTGAGATCAGTGCCCAGGTTGTGTTTTAAATAAAATGCCAAAAGAAACTCCAAAGCCCAACCAAAAAAGAAAAAAGGAAAAAAAAAAAAAGAAATGGTTGATTTGCCATTAGGGAGCATATTCTGTCCTGTGGTGAGCATTAATGTGATCATTTCCACTTCTTTGTTTGCATTTGTTTGTTTTAGGAACAGCAGAAGGTGATCAGCCTCCACAAGCTTCATCATCTGTCTCTTCCTCTTCATCCTCTTCTGGGAGCAGACAAAGAGCTGAGATTGGATCTTTCCTTAGAAGAAAGAAAACTAGTGATATTTACTTTGTTACACTTGTGTGGGCCATTGTTGTTGTCCAGATCTGGCTAAATTTCTGGATTGTGCAGCTATTGCCGGTGCCTTTTGCAGGTAATAATTCAGTTATTAGAAATGTATGTTTAATGATGACTTTGGATAGCCTTAGGCTTTGTGTTAAATAAGATATAAGGAAGGGCTTGTAAGCTTATTTTTAATTTAAAACTTTTCCACAAGTTTTTGTTAAGATGAATTGTAGCTTCAAACAGGAAGATGGATGTGTACTGTCTGCTACCATCTGGAGGACAACTCTCTAAAATTGCTTTGTGTGTTGACTGTTGTAATTACCTGGAATAACTTAGTGACATACATTGTAAGAGTAATTTGGTTTAGAGTGCTTTGGTTTTCTTGTACTTGATGCCATGTCTTTCATGGTTTTGCACCTATAGAAAGAGAATATTTTAGCTGTTATTCAGTAGTGCAGTGCAGCTTATGCTAACTTTTAATTTCCATTAAAAATGGGTTGCTAGGCTCTGTGGACAAGTCTCAAGATAAATTTGATTCTAATTCTAGCTCTAAGGTTAATTAGCTTATTTGCTTCACATCTACATGCATCTGTTCTGTTATATATCAAGCAAGAATGTAATAGTTGTAGCTATCTAAAGAGGTTATTTTAAAACATGAAGTGCCACTTTTTCCAGTACTCTTTTGGAGGATGAATAGAGAAGATGGGAACTCTGGAAATACGCATGAGCTAATATGAATCTGAAGGCATCTCCTCCTTTCCCACTCCTGTAAACAAAATGAGTTTCCTAATTTGCTTGGATTTTCTCTAAGCTTCAGTTAAAATCCTAATTTTCAGCATTTTAAATGTATTTAACATTAAAAGTAGATATTTTCCCTTTACCAAGGGCTGTCCCCAGCTAGCAGCCAATTGCCTGCATACCCAGTTACTCTTTTCCTGTCTTCTGGTGTGGGCTTGTTCATGACTGCACCTCCTTTGAGGAGGTACCAGCTTGGGTGCCTCCTCATCCCTATGCCACAGTCCCTTCAAGAGGTTTACCTGCTCCAGCCTGGGTCGTCCATAGGACACAGTTCCTCTGAGGGGTGTACCTGTTCCATCATGAAGCATTTCTACTCCCCTGGCCTTTTTATTCCTTCTGTTCGTTTTTGTTCTGTACTCACTTGTTCTATGTTCCATCCTCTTTTCCTGCTCTGCTGTTTTCTGCCCTTTCTTAAATGTATTTTCACAGAGACACCACTTCTGTGTCTGATGGACTCAGCTTTGGCCTGTGTTGGGTCCATTGTGGAGCCATCTGGAACTAGTTGTGTCTGGCACAAGACAGCCCCTGGTCTTTCCCTATACAGGCCACCTCAGTGGCCACCCTACTACCAAAACCTTGTGATTTACAGCCGAATAGGCAAGGACATTATTGTTTAGTTGTGCATATGGAAATCATTTCTATGGGGCTATGCTTACAGGTTTGAGGGGCTGTGAACTCTAAGAGGCATGGTGAAAGGAACAGCTGCATGTTTGGCTGTCATGGTTAGGCATATAAATGGCTGAATACAGGTAAGAGGAGAGTGGGGTCTGAGCTTTGTTTCATTCCAGTGTAGCTGATACAGAAGAAACTGCCTGGTTTTGCTCTCTGAGCACCATGGGAAATGGCAATGGCAGGTTGGATGTAGCTCATAAATAAATCATAAAATGATAAACGGATTAGAGAATAAATTTTAGTCTTTCTAGAAGCACAGCTTATGTGAATTAATTTATTGAAGAGGAAAGTCAAGGAGTGACTTGCCACTGTTTGGAAACACCTGCTTGGGTGGGAGTAAAAAATGTATGCAATAATTTTGCAGTTTGGCAGACAACAGTGAATGGTTTTAAGCTTGAATCAGATGAATATAGATGAAAGTGCATAGTCTGTAACTGAAATGGATTAATACTGCTGTGCCATTCATTAGGTCCAAAATAGCTACCCAAACAATAAAGTTAAGCCAATATAGAAATCGATTATGAGAATATCTATGACTTGTTGCCTTAGCAGTGACACTGGACCATTAAGTGCTTTTTCTTGGCATATAACTGAATATAGCTAGATCACCACAAAAATAGTATAAAAAGGCAGTATAATGATAAATAGAGCCAAATTTAGAAGAAGGAACACATTAAGTGTCAGAAGGTGAATGAATGATGTCAAGCTGGATTGTTAAAAGAGAGGTGGCATTAAAATTCGTAGCGGAAAATAGGAAAGCTTGTAAAGCAAGTTTCCTGCTTGCAGCTATTCAAGTTTTAAGGACACTAATAACTTTAAGCACTTCTGATACATTAAGGATAGTGCTTATAGAATGTAAATAACTCCCTAAAACCTTAAATAAATAGGTGTTAATTTCACCAGAATTCCTTACGTCTGTAGACAGGACTTACATGAAGTAGAATTCAGATTATTAGAAATATCTTGGTACCATTAACAAGTTTCCTTGAATGCATTTGTACTTTGGTAGAATTAGAATTTCTTTCAAAATTGCTTTATGTAGAGGGTGGAAAAAGTATACCATAATTATACCATAAAATGAAATGGTGAAACAATGATTTTTGAATTCAAAAGTTAAGCAATAAACCAGGTTGTGGAACATTTGTAGTATTTTATTCAGTGATGCGAGGTTGGGAATCCTGGTAGTCTCTTTTTAAGAACTTTCATTACTACTTTGCTGCTTCTGTTGCATCATATTGTTAATTTTGTGTTTGCCTTCAGGTAGTTTTCTGCTTCCTGGAGATGTTTGGGATGTTATTATGCAGCCTTCCTCTTTAGCTCACAACTTTGTAATAAGTCCTCCTTTATTTTTTTCACTCTTCCCCTTTTTAACCTGATGTAATTATGACTGTGTGATTGATTGGTGTGCCTCCTGACGTCACCTTTGCAATGAGTGTACACTCAATTATTTTAGAAGATATTATTTAAACTCTTCTAAACAATAGCAGAAGGTTAGAATGCCCTTTAAGGAATGTTGTTCACCTCGTGAAATACAAGCTTGCCCTGTTTTGGGGAGCAGCAGTTTGTGTATTTACCATGAGTTGCATTTCATCATATAAAACTTCAGCCTGTAAGTTTGGTGCTGGCACACCAAACTTACTTTTCTCCTATTTTGTATGTTTGCAGCATGATCTTTAGTAGAAAAGATTATTGTAGCATAGTATTTCTTCAAAAGAATAAATCCCATATTTGCCACATGGTGGTGCCAGAGGGTAAGTAAACCAAGCGTTTGCAGCTTGTTGAATGAGCTGTCTATGAACAAGAAGGTAAATTATCGCACGAGTGGCTTACAGATAATAGGCTTGTGTGGAGCTTTAATAAATGCATTGTTACTAAATTCTGGTTTAAGAAAAAATGGGGAGAAATTTGGAGAATTATATGATTCTGTTGCTAATAATTTCACTTTGTTTTCCTTTAGAGCCATAGTTTTCAGTATTTGGGGATGAGGCATAATTTTGTTTAAAGATTTGTGTATCGGTTAATGTCAGGACTGGGTTGTGTGACCTTCTGATCTGTTACTGGTACATTAAATAATTGTGATCCTTTATGTATGTTATAATGTTTTTGGGACTGGTATGTTTGCATCAATACTTCAGTAAAATCAGCTGTAATACAAATCTTTGTTCATTATGTGATTTAACTCTTGTATTCTGATGTTAAATATGCTAGTAGCTTTGGAAGATTACTCTTTTCTTCTCAGTGATGAGAAGGTGGATAATTTGAGAGGTGTTAACATTTTGTTAAAAAAAGAGTATGGCAAATAATTCATGACTATTAAAGGTCTGTTAGCTTCCAAGGAAATTTTCATATATATCATGCTTTTATGCTTTACATTCCTGATTGTGACAATTCACAAGTTTTGCACATATACTCAGTAAGTAAGGGAGTGCAGTGCCTATCACAAAACTGGAATCATAGGCCTTATGCGAAAGTCTCTGGGCTTTATTTCATGGCAACTAAGCAGACATGAGCTTTATATTTCTGTAAACATAAGGCTAGACATTTCTAGTATTGTTGAGAAGCTCTTTATTTTCAAGTGGATTTATGTTAGAAGTGTTGGAGAAAAGCTTCTTTCTGCTAACAAAGTTCTTTTGGGGGAGAAGTTGTGAATATTTCTTGTGTTGTCTGTGTGCTTTTGAGGATCAGTGTGGATTTTTCTGAAGCTTTGTGTGATCATCTTCAAGCCAAGATTAAAAGCTGATGTCAAAGTAATATTTTTTGATGTTTAAGAGCAAAATTAATCAGTAGTTATATTTCAGTAGTTGAAGGTTTAAATGAACACTACTGTGAAATGACACATGATCTGCTGTCAGTTCTTAAAGGAAAGACACAGCTTTTAACAGTATAGAAGGCCTAGAATGTAAGAATTGAGGCTGCAAATTTTGTTGTATGTATAATAAACCATTAAGTTCTGAATGTGATATTTTATGTGTAGTCAACTAGGCTGTTGTATGTGTGAAGATGCAATAAATCCACTGTACTAGAATCATGACATGGTACCTGCTTATCTCAGGCCTTGCTCAAATCTGCTAGCTGTGTAATAAGTAGTGTGCAGGCACCATTCTTCTGCTGCCATCCAAATTCCATATGGGCAAGCATGGTTGTAAAGTGAGTGAAGAGAGTAGTACTAAAACCACTTGAAAATTTTAAAAGTGGTTCCTAATGAGAACTAAAAATTAAGAATCTTTTTTCTTTTTATAGGTCTTGTGATGTGCTTCTCTGAAATCTCTAATACTTAATTTCCTTCTTGTGATTACAGTTTGGGCACTTAAAAAGCTCGTGGTTCATTTTGGAGTTTTGAACTTCATGGCAAACCATTGCAAAAGTTGGTGGCAACTTCTTGAATATTTTGTGAAGGAACGTCGGGAAGCTCTTGCTCCACGGCCCATCAGAGGGCTCGGAAGAGTCATGTTAAAGCTTGACAGTAAGGTATTTCCACTTACTTCCTTAAGCAACTTGATTATTTTTTTTGTTTGTTTCAAATTCTTTGTTCACTCTGTGCTGAGATATTTTAATTCTAAAAATAAATGTCTGTCACTAATGGACACGTCTCTCATGTAAAACTGTATCTGTTTTATGGTGTGTTTTAAACCATGTCTCTTCTGTCACTATTCACTCTTAAAGTATGCATTTAAGATTCGTTAAATGACTACATGCAAAGCATGACAGAAGTCACTTTTTAAATGTTGAGTTAGCTTGAGGAGATTCCATATCTGAGTAAGGCAAACTTCTTGTGGTTCAGGCATCTTACCTGATTACAAAGATACTGACGTTAAGTTTGAGCTTTAATCTGGAGGATGAGATGTTCCTACTTCTGTTGTGAAAACTTAATTTAAAAACCAAGCCATTTTGTTCTGTAAGTAGGGCCTGAGCTAGGTCAAACACTTGTTTATACTGTGTAGAAGTATAGTTGTTGGACACAGTGGCATGTTGATACAGAAGGATGGCTTTCCTGTGTAAAAGAAGAAATATGTTTCATAACGTCTTTGGGAAGTACTGTACAATAAGGCTTGCGTGCTCCCCTCCTGTCTCCCCCACTCAAAATGCACCCACATTTTCACTGCAAACTGCAGAGCTGGAAGGCTCCATAAAATTTAAGAAGGCTTCTCCATTTAGGATTGTGAGCTTTGCCTTAACCTGATAGATTATTTTGTTTGTAATAGCTGTGGCAGTGTGTAAGAACGTGCTTTCTGTAACTGTGTGTTGAAGTATTCTCTGCTTTAGAAAAAACTGTTACCTTAGAGTTTCTATAGCTGAAGAGCTGAACCCTGGAAGTACATTTGTCAGAGCATCTGTATCTTTTCAGATACATCAGCAGATTATAGCTTTGAATTCCCGCAAGAAAAGAAAGAGTTTAAGCCAAAATCTAATGGGTAAATGGATGTCAAAAGGTCAACAAAAGCGTTAAAATGGCTGTAGGAAATAAGTAACGATCTCACAGCATTCATTGGAGAAGAATTTGAAAAAGGAAAGCCTTTCAGAACATGGCTATGAACAAAATAAAAGAGGGTTTCCAAAGGTAGTGGAAAGTATTAACATGGAGATCAAGGCTTACATTATACAAAGCTTTTCATGAAAATGTTTTGTAAGTAATAAGACTTTCTAGACACAATATTGTATGTATTTCATTAGTTGTTTTGTATCCTTGTGTTGTATAATTAAGCAATGCCGTATCCTTCCTAATACCACTAAGTCTTTTCTCCTTAAAGAAGGTAGGGCTTTTGTCGTAATGTGCAACAGAACTTTCCACTCTTCAGCTTAAATGTATTTAAGGTCAGTTTATATTCATGTTGTTCCTGTCTAAGCGAAAGAACAGTGTTGGCACAACTCATTTCTCCATATACCCTCTCCCCGTTTTTTACATGACAGTCACATGCCTTCTGCGTCTGTGCTGTGTGTATTAAAGCAATTCAAGCTCTTCTAGCCATTATAAAGACCCTTGATAGTCTGCATGATTCTACTTGCTTGTGCCTGTTCTAATTAACAGTTCATCTGGCTTTATTATGGGTCGCTGGAATTATATATGGTCTTCCAATGCTTATCACACTAATGCTTTCATATCTTTGAAGTTCTATTGGTTATGCCTATTCTGTGCATTGTAGGATCATAGATGAATCTTACCTTCTGAGAATTCGGGAAGCAATGCTATGGGATATTGTCAGATGTGATTTTAGCAGGGACAGGGAAAGGAGAGGAATGAAGGTAACATCCTTGCAAGTTTTTTTAGGAAGCTGTAGGAAGTTTGTGGGTTTTTTATTGTGTTTTTTTTTTTTGTTTTAGGAAGTTTTTTAGGATGAGCTGTATTAAGTTGGACCAAATGTTTTGACTTCAATAGGCGCTGTTAAAGAAGCAGTAAAAATACACAAACACAAAATAGAAATCCATGGAATAAATTATTACAGCTTAGATTTTGTGCTTACGTGTGAGAGAAACCAAGATTGAAAGATTATTTCCTTTGCAATTGGATATTTTTTTTTTTTTTTTCCTCTGAGCTGAATCTGCTTTTGGTTTTGGTCTTTGTATACTGAGTTAATTGGAGGTCAAATCTCAGCATTAGAAGGTACTTGAGACTTTTAGCTAAGTACAGCAAGGCATTGACAAGGTCTGTTTCACATGCGTATTTGGGGGTACTACTTGGTCTTTCTAAAGCAGTATGCCTGATTAAGAAATAGCTTCAGTTTTGAGTAAAAGGTAGTGAGAACTGTTAGAGTAGCATGTCTTTCTCTCGAAGTTTAGGAAGCTAGTGTAGATGCTCTGGAAAATAATCCATTTTGATAAATGGGAGAGTACTGCTCCTGCATGCAAATCCTTGAGTTTCACTGGTTATGTTTCTGAAATAAAAGCAGGAAGAAAAGAATACTCTTCTTTCCCACTACTTATCAACCTATGGTTATCTTGGAAATGCAGAAAAATTTGAACTGAAGTTCTGATCAAGTGGAAAGAAAGTAGGGCATTCCTTTTAATTTTCTGTATAGACAGTGGGTCAAGCTGTGCCTGCCTGTATGTGCAGGCCTGCTTTAAATAGTAGACTATGAAAACAGGATATTCTTTAGTCCCTAGTGGTGCATTAGTGCCATGAAGCCAACAGAGCAGTTCAGGTATGAGAGACTTGTGGGGAAAGAGTAGAGAGGTTCCTGTTGTCATCCATCACTCATCTTAAAACTTAATAGATACGGCAGCATGCATGTTCTTACAACAGTCAGGAACAAATAAATTGCTTCACTAATATTTATTTTTTTTAAAGAAGACTTTTTGTATGGTAACAGTAGCTTTATTTTGATTAGGGTTTGTGAGGGAGTTCAGCAGCATAGGCAGTTGGCTCAGGTGCAAGCGCTAAACATTTTATTAATTAGAATGTGCTAGTATTTTGCATGCATGCTTTCTGGTAGACTTCAGTGACTCTTGTAATTATTATATGCTTTATCTAAGTATAGTGGACTAGAATTTTATGTATGGAGGACTGTAATGGATTGTTTAGACTTCAGGTAAAGTCAAGATTTGGTTCTTCTAGTACCAAATTTAGCACATAGTTAAACCAAGCACAGAAAACAGGCAGAATCTCTACCACTTCTTAAATTAGTTTCGGAAATACTCCCATAAGCATGTAAGAACTTACATAAGTAGCTTTCCAACATAAGACTGGAAAAGTGGCTGTAGCCTTATTAATTTTGGATGACTTGAAGATATTAATCAAGCAGTAGCCCATTTTTAAATGTAGATTGATTACATTTCTAGAACTATTTAAACACCAGTATTGGTGCGATAGCAGGCAGGTAGAGCCTCCCATATATTGTCTTAAACATTAATTAAAAAATACTTTTGACATATAATGTTGTTTCTTAGTGTATTTATCATCCAATTTGAGGAGGCTGAAATTCTAGAAAAATACCAAAGATTTCCATTCATATTCTTCTAAAATCTCAAGCTAACAACAGAGCTCTAGCTTTTGTTGCGTTGGACTTTCAAAGTGGAGAAGTATGGCTATGAGATCTACATTTTTTTCCCAAAATGAACCTAATGTGTAGTGGCTTTTACTATGCAGAAGTAAAGTTAAAGGCAAAAGTAGATTATTGAACTGGTAAAAAGTTTCACCTTTTTTCACTGATAAATTATTCTGTAGGTGAAGAGGTAAAATAGAAACAAATTCTGCAGTGTCAGTTTAAAGCTTTTGAAGCTTTGTCATTGCTTTCCATGACTGATCCTTTCCATGAGCAGTAAAAGATAATAGAAGTGGGTGCTTTGTAACATTTTATTCTTATGTTTCTGATGTTCGTGTTTCTTTGTAAATCTTCTTTTTGCTTCTAATATAACTTAATTAACTTTGAGGGTTTTTTTAATTTGAAATGTTCCTACATTTTGTTTTCATTGGGAAGTAATGTCATTTCTGGCAGCTGGTGAAAGCACTAGATTTATGGAGCATTTAATGATCTTGTTTTCAAGGAGAAACAAATTTCACTTGCTTGATCTTAACTTCTAACACCGATGATTTACAATATTAAAGCTTTTCACAGTTAATATTTTGCTGCTCTTTACTAATAGCTTGAATTAATAGTATAGCCCTACATAAACTATATCTTAAAATGAGTGTACTTGAGCAATACGGGTGAGAATTAGTAAAGAAAATAACTGTAGTACAAAAGGAAAAATTGACTGTTGAGAAGTGCAAAGAGCCTTCTGCGTGACCAGTAAAGTTAGGTGAAATCCATACATTACTTGACCTAGAATGTGCTGTGTATATCAGATTTAATTACGTATTTGGTGTTGTCATTGAATGTGAATGTTGTAATAAATGTGGTACTAAAAAAGCCAGCCAAAATTTGTCTAATTGCAGTTGACATAATAGGAGTGTTTAGAAATACCCAGGAAAGTGCCTGAATGGGAGCGCTAATGCAATAAACAAGTATCTCATGTTAAGTCTTCATGTTTCAGTAAAGTGCCTTTCTCAGAGTACGTTTACAGGTCCTGCTCTGAAATTTGAAATGTTAGCTCTTAGCATAATTAAGCTGGAATTGCCCAGATTATGCTGATGGCTCTGTTAATACCATTAAATATGAATTGTTATTTGTTCTATCCCTCTTTGTTTCAAATAGTGAATGTTCATAGTAAAATCTAGACTCTTGCATTAGAAGTTGTGATCTCTTCTTCCTATTGCAATTTACCTTTTGTGTCTGGAATAATTTCATTTTCATTGTCGATGACTTTGCTTGCCTCTCATTGCTTTTTTCCCCCTTTTCTATTACTGCATTTTTCAATAATTTTCCACTGTGTTCTTGTCTTTTTCTTTTTTTTTTTTTCCTTCCGTCTCCCCCTGCCACTGACAAGCTGTGGCACTGGCTTAATAAGAAGGTAAATAAACAGAAAAATTGTGATTCCAGTTAATGGATTCTGTGGTTTTGGGGAGTCCTTTGGCTTTTTGGTGTTTTTGCAGCATGAACACTACTTAACATGCCTTGCTTCGTAGTTTTTTCTCCTAAGTGTCTCATCCAGCTCTTGATATAAGCTACTGAAGGTCATAATTCTACCTGATCTCTTGTCTTGTAAAATGAATGCACATAGTTAAATGTTTTGTACAGCAGAATATTGTGTTAGCATTTCAAGCAGCAGTTTGATTTAGTGGCACTTTTGTTTAAGAACAGTAGATCCCCACCTGCTCCCCACTTGTGTGTGTGACAAATCCAGTTCTCTCCTGGACTGGAGGGCTGTCCTCTACTCAGGGAAAGCGTCAGTTAACTGAATTTACGTGGGAGTGGTGAAGGTGAATTGCAGCTGTAAAGCAGTGAATGTAAGTGATCACAATAGTTCATTGGCTAGCTTCAGTCAGTGCTGTTAATTTTTCACTTTTGAAGTGTCAAACTGTCCTGTATACTCAGTGGTACTCAGTGTAGCAGGAGCAAAATGAGAATATGGATGGTCTCAGAACTGCTGGATCTAAGGACAGTCCTAAGGGAAGTGAGGGCTAGCAAAGAAAAAAAATAAAATTAAAGGAGTTGGTGCAGGTAAAATATTTTTTCTTTTGTGTGGCTTTTAAAAGTGTGATGTGTTTTGTAAAATAAGTACTCCTTGGTTCCCATGGTTCACCTGAGTCAACTAGGGTTAACTACTCTATTTTTGAGAACTGACTTAGAATTGTAGAATGGTTTGGGTTGGAAGGGACCTTAAAGCTCATCCAGTTCCCACCCCCCCTGCCATGGACACGGACGGACATCTTCCACTAGACCAGGTTGCTCAAAGCCCCGACCAACCTGGCCTTGAGCACTGCCAGGGATGGGGCAGCTGCAGCTTCTCTGGATAACCTGTTCAAGTGCCTCACCACCCTCATTGTGAAGAATTTTCTTCTCATATCTAAATCTCTCCTCTCTCATCCCAAGTGAAGTTAAAACTGATTCAGTCCATGTTTGGCCTCACACATAATTGAAATCTGGACAACTCGATGCCGTGATATTTCTCTGGGACTTGGGCAGTGTCATTGCTTCAAGCAAGCACAGACCTGGGGAGTGATGCCTGTAATACATTTGCAAGACCTCAAGAGTTTTAAAGGTGAAAATACTAGGATGTGATAAAATATATGGAAACCAAGTAATTAAGTGACAGAGAAAAAATCATACAATATCTGGAAATTAGTTAAGTTTCCAGCACCAACTTTTCTCCTCACCACTTCAGTATTAGTGGGAAAGTCGGCATAGTTGCTATGGTTTTATAAGCAACAACCAATCCTTGCCATTCAATAGCTAGTACAATAGAAACTATAGATCTGCCTTGGGTGTTGTGGAAGACACCAAAAATACTGTCATTCTGAACACTGTAGAAAAAAAGAGCAGAGTAGAGCATGGGGCCATTGGCACAACTCTAAAAGGTTCTTGAAAACAAAGAAATGTGGCTGCACAGCTGTTATCTGCTGTGGGTTGCAGGTGGGCAAGAATGTGGCCTGTAGGGTCCAGGCTGAGTAGCTATAATGAATTTAGAAGGTTTGATCTTCATTAAACTCAATGAATTTGATCTGTGAGTTCAGCATTTTATGATGAGGGGGAAAGGGAAGGGCTTTTTGTGTTCCTGAACAAGAACGTAGAGTTGCTTGCTTCACTGAGTTGTATCTGAATGGTGAATTCAGTTCATGATACAGTTGTATCTGTTCATTAAGAGGGGATTTTTTGAATGTTTTGTTGTTTTAAAATGACATTTTTATTTCCTGACTTGGAACTGTTTGTGTTATATGAGTGACTTATGGTTAGTAAATATGTGCAACCACAACCCTGCATAATTTTTTTTTTATTAGGTATTGGTTTATTAGCACAGTTTAGGTGAAGAGCTGAGTTCAGTGAGCCACAGGTGAAAGTTTAGTCTCAACTCCTTTTTTTCTGGCTCTGAGTTTGTAATTCTGTTGTTTGAAAATTCATGCATGTGGATTTTTCTTTTTTTTTTCTTAATATTGATAGATTGCAAAAATAATTTCACTGTAATTCTTTGAAGTCTAAAATGTCTGCATTTTGAGTTGAGATTTGCATTACTGGGCAAAACCCTGTGGATACAGTTTCTTACCAGAATTATTTCTTAATTCCTAGGAGCTATTTTTCAAAACAGTTGTTCTGTGTTATATCATAGGAAGAGATCCTGAAAGTCCTATAGTGTTACATGCAGTGCCGACTTCTGTTGCATGAGCAAGTAGTGAAAATATTATAATCAAGATGGGGAAAAGAAAACCCAACAAAAATCCCAAAACAACCACCCCCCCTTACCCCCCCCCCCCCCAAAAAAAAAAACAACAAAACAAAAGCAAGGCAAGAAAATGCCATGCAAACTGTATCAGGTTCTTATAGGTTTGTTTTGTTCTTTCTTTCTTAAAAAAAACCCCAAACCACCAAACAACCTAGATTAAATTAAAAAACCAATCATACTTTGCCAGAGGCGAAGAAAGAAGATTTGTAATACAAAACACTGGATGCAGTTAAAAGGTTGATTCCTTTGCACCTTTTTCCTTCTTGCTGGTCTCTGAATGGAAGTACTGTGAGAACACCAAGATAAATTTCTGTTAATCTACCAAGAAAGTAAAAATACACCACCTGAAGACAGTGCCTCGAAAGGATGGGTGATTATGGCTGATAGTGAGAAACCCTTGCTTTTCTTCCTGTTCTAAGAGCTTCTGTCACAGTTGCTTAAAACTTTTTTATTATTATTACTATTCTGGCAAACAAGAAGAGTATATGCTCAAATAGTTTAGCAAGGTATATGTAGCCCAAAACATAGAATAGATTCATTTGGGCTAGCATGATTTGTTCTTTATAACTTTGTGTATGGCTCAAGTCTTTGGAAAGAATTGCCAAATTCTGCCGTAGCTGTTGTGGGGACGCTGGTGTAAGTAAACTGAGACCTTATATAGCCTGTTCTCTATCTTTTTTTAACTTACCTACTAATGTGACTCATTTCAACAGAACCCTGAGATGTGTCCTGTTTACAGGCCTCCCCTTATTCTCATCAGATGATCTTAATAAGATGATACCTTCAAATACTAACTGAGCTAAAAGGAAATGTCTGCAAGTATAAGAAATGTCTTAGATAGATATCTTGATAGATAGTGAAGCTGTTTAAAGAAAGAAAACAGTATATTTTGGCAATTTTGTGTAGATTTAATTGAAAATTAGGTAGATGTCTAGGTATTCTTCACTGTGTGGGTAATGCAGTAAATAAAACATACTAGAAAAATTAGTGTTCTGATGGCTATGCAGTGTGAAAGATGAAAATATGAATTCATATACAAGTAACATGGAGAATCTGTCTAGATAGTAGGATTTCCGATTGTTAAGCATGAACTGTAATTGCATTGCATATGATTTTGTATCATCACCCAAAATTTGAAAGCAGGGAGTATTTGCAAATTATTGAGAAGCATTTTAGTGGAATGCAACTCAACATTTTTTTACAGTGATCTTAATAAAAAAAAAATAATTAAAAGTTGATACCTTTCCCTTCAAAACTCTGACAATTAAGGATAGATTTTTTTTGTGGACATCACAAATAAGTAACATTTCAGTTGGTTTTACAAGTGTGACCTTCTGTAGCTTAGGAGCCTGGCTTTCCTTTACCTTTGCTTAATTTTGGATGATACGGCAACATCAGCTTTCTGCTGTTGACTAACCTTTAGATTAGAACCTTGGAACTGAATTTAAAACTTCATGATCTCTGGCTCATTACTGGTGCTTAGTCAGTATATGTTTGTCTTTGTGTGCATGCCCATGGTTTACAGGGAGGATGTAAAGGGAGGTCTGGCAGGTTTGGGGTAAGAATGAAGTCTGGACCTGCTTCAGTGGTAAGTACAAACACACACAGGGATTTAACAGACTAGCTTACCTGCAGTAACATAGCACCTGTGCAGTATTTAGCATGAGTGTGCAAAGGTGAGTTCTTCTGAAAAAAGTACTGTGGGTAAGTGTAGAGGAAGGAAGGGAGGTTTAATAGCAAACAAAGGAATGGTAAATATAGCCCTAAATGAATGTTATGCATCTGCTTTTACTTATACAATACTCAATCCAATTCAGTCTTCTGTGATGCGTATGTGCCAGTCATGTAACTATAGTGAGAGATGTAATTGCAGTACCTGCTGGCGTACCAGAGCTGGCTTTCATCTAGCTTGCTTGGGCTACCTGCCCAAGTAAATAAACTCAAGGTGTGCCTGCATGGCTGAGGCTGCTGCCTGTTCTGGTACAACATCAGAGCTGCCATTACTTTACTAACTAGATTAAAGGTAATTTGGGCTTCACATGTGCCGCAGCTGCGCCTCAATAGCAGTGTACGCATACTCCAGCCCACCATAAGGAGTGTCAAGGAAAGATCCCCTGTTCATCATGCTCTAGTTCAGAGTGAGTCCTTATCCTAATCTTTTGGTGCTTGATCTTCTAGTAGTTGCTACCATGGTGAAACGCCTGAGCCATACAGCTTTAGCTGTACTAGGATTTCATCTATTACGTACTATTCACACAAACATTGAGGCTAGCATTGTTTGAAATCTGACACTACCTCCATTTTATGGATTCAGCGAGTATGATTAAGGTGCTTATATGCAAGACTAGGTAGTGGATTTCTTTTATCTCTATCTTAGAAGATAAATAGCAATTAGTTTGAACTTTCTTAACTAGGAAATAACAAGGGTAGCTTTAATTTTTTATAGCTTCATTTTGAAGTCTGTACTATAAAATTTCCATCCCTAGGCCATCCAGTGTTTTTCAGTGATATTTTTGATTTCTGACTTTTAAAGCAGGGACTTTTATTTCTTGCTTCTCTTGCATAATCCTTAGATGTATGTCAGGCTTGGAAGGGCACAGCAAATCCTGTTTACAGTCCTATTTCTAAAGTGCCGCATGTAGAGGCTACTCGGAGTTTTTCAGAAAGCTGTAGTACTGCTGTAGGCAGGTAAGCTCCCTTAGCACTGGAAGGGCATTTCTGATGGCTGAAATATTTCAGCAATGCCAAATATCAAAGAAAAGAGTTTGCAGATTCTTTCAGGTTCTCTGAATTCCTTTCTGCAGGTCATAACATAGTGCAGATTTTGTTACAGAAATTTGCTGGCTCAACACCTTGTTTCTTTTAAAAGGATTTTGTTTTCTTCCAGTTTTCTTCAATCTGAACAGCAGTTCTAAAATGCTGGATATACTCTTCATGTTAATTTGGATCAACAAGGAGCTAGTTGTAAAAGAACTTAAAGTTTAAAAATAATTGCTTAATGTATATTAACTGCTGAGATGCTACAGGATGAGCACCAAAAAACAAATCCTTGCCTTTTATTTTTTCCAAATAGGTGGTAGACCTTCATTGTTAGCTAGCTCAATTCTTTTACAGCAGTCTGCAGAAGTTTGTTGTTCCTGGGCCAATTGCACATGTAGAGATAGAGTAGATAAGAAAGAACTAATGTAAACCATCTTGAAGTGTGTTAATAGTTTTGTAAGATTTCTAATTAAAAAGTTACCAGCCTAATCATTGAATATAGGACTTGTATTCACTTGGAAATACTTTTATCTACTGGACATTGGCTTTGACCTCAATTCTCTTAAAGCACAAATTTTACAGCTGTCCTGCTGCTTTTTCCTGCAGTAATGTCAGATGAAGTAGAAAGAGCCTTGGTATTTGAACCATAGAAGTTAGAAAATTGTATTTGGTGATACTTACTTGGGCTTTCACAGCTTTCTATGTAAACAGCCGGTTTGTGTACAAGATAAAGCTCGTCTTGCACTATTCCAAAGAACTCTGCAGAGTCATGTGCCTGTGCAGATCTATTCTTCTGAATGATACTATCAGAATTTCTCCAGTCTTAATTAGTATACCTATTTGTTTGTGGGCATATATAGAATGGGCCTTTCCATACACTAACAGAACAACATACATGCCTGTTTCCTGTATCAGTAGGTTTAGCTGAGGCATGTTCAATGCTGAGCATCCTTTTGAGATTAAAAGTGGATAGAAATAGTTGGTACTGAATAATTGGCCTGATGTTCAGTAATGCAGAAAACCTCTAGCCCCATTTCATTTCAGAAGGTAATAGGCAGCTTTAAAAACTTGGTTACTTGTAGAAATACCCAATTTTTTGTTTAGATATGTATAAGCTAGTCAGATTTGAAAGTCAAAGTTGTACTTTACAGCATACCTTGATAGATTTCAAGTCCTGTGCAGATAGTGTCTGTGAGTTTCCAGGTTTCTGAAGGACAAGAAACAAAGAGAGATTTCTAAGTTCATAGCTGACATGAATGCTAGTTTCTTTAGGTCTAGTAAGTAGATGTCGAATTATTGCTTGCTTTGCAGAGAGCTTGCTATGTCTTGTGGTAATGTGTAAATGTCGTTTGCAAAATCACATGTCACACCATGACCTTAATCATGCTAACATTGCTTGTTAATTGTTCATCTCCAAGCTTGGGCATAAATGCAGTTTGTTTAGAGCCTGATTTTTGCACTGTGATTGTAAATAAAGATAACAATACTGTCATGTAGCATATGGCATTGCTTTCATTAAAGATTGATTTATATGCTATGATTTGGTTTTTCTTTTTTTCTGCACAGATGATCGTGTGGTTGGAGAAAATGCTAGATAAAATAATCAGCATTTTCATAATATTTTTGCTAGTAATAGGAACCCTTCTGCTAGCCCTGCTCCTTACTGCAAAGGTACTGTGTGCTAAGTAACATCATCATAGAGTTCATTTTAAATGCTGAATGAAGATTACTGATATTTATGCAAAATTTTGTAGCTCGAGGACTTTTTTGTGATTTAGCAACTAAATACTTTGTAGTTGAAGGCGTTGCCAGTCCAAGATTTCTTACATATAAAAATCTATATTTTATATTTCTATGTTTGTTTATATATATGACAAAACAAGTATATAAGCATTTGGAAATATGAAATTTATTCTAGTAAAAGAAATATTAGCTTATATGCAATAGGAACAGATTTGTTTTGCATCCCGTTACACTTTCCTTGTCAGCAGCAGTTACTTAGGTTTTTTTTTTCTTTTTAATTTACCCTGATCAGAAACATATTTGCAAAATGCTTAAGGTTTATTTATCAGTTTGTGTAATTGACTGTAATAACCTCATGGTATCCTGTTCTGAGTTTAAATGTGCTGAGGTTCATGATCACATATTCTCTGAAATTGATTTTTGGTTTGCGGTTGGGTTTTGAGTGTTGTTTTTTGGTTGTTTTTTTTTCTCGCCAGAAGAGGTCACTCACATACTTCTTTTTTTTCCTCCTTGTGTTTTGTTTTTATTTAATGAGGCTGTTTCGTACTTGAAACAGTCAATGAAGAGTGGAGATTGAATATTTGACTTGAATACAGTTACAGAACAAAAAATCAATGGGTTCTGATGCAGTCTCCTTTTTCCAAAATGTAGGCTTATATAATGTTGAGTACTTAAAATTGAAAGCTTTAAAAGTTGTGCAAACATTCCTGCCTAAAGCCTCCTTATATTTGTAAAAGGAACATTAATGTATTTATAAAAGGTGTCTCTCAGCTTTCTTATTAAAGAATTAATTTGGTGAAGCACTTCATAGCATGGTTGCTCATGTTAGAGCTGAACATTTATAAACTTTTATATTTCTTTGATCCATGGCTTTAAAAGGTATATCTGAAACTCTGCTTTGTATTTTTTAGTGCTTCCCTTGACAGTACTGCTGTATTGTTAAATTTTTTTCCACTGATAAGGTTTACATTTCCATTTGCAATTGCTAGTCATGCAGTGTGTGACCAAAATTGTCAGAACAGACTGATGATTATTGTATTGACTGCTTTCTGGTGGTTAATGGCACCTAATCTTTCATTGGGTTAAACAAACTTACAATTCTTCTGTGGAAGAATTCTTCTTTAAATGTACAAACTGGTGGTGTTCCTCCTTCCCACCCAAGAAAAAAAGGGGAAAAAAAAATAAGCCTCTCTGAATGTAGGAAGAGTTCCTGTTTGCATTATCTAACATTTCTCCTTTTTATATTTAATTTAGGTACATCAAGAGAGTGTTCACATGATTCAAGTCACAAGCAGCTTGATCAATGAGACAGTAGCCAGTCACCCAGAATGGGCAAAGTAAGAATGCTGAAGTTAAGTGAATAGTATAGAGTGGGTGAACAAGTTTCCAGGTGCTCTTATGCATCTTTTTTAATATAAAGATCCCCTAGGTGAAAAAAATTGGGAGTGGCAGTTATAGGTAGATGTAAAAGCTAAACTCTTAGGCAGCAGTAGTGTTTATGGATTACTATGGAGGACTCTCAGTGTGATATCTCATTTGAGGACTAGTTGGACTTTGGTGACAAAGTACAGCTGTATAAACTTCTCTATTTTCAGTTTTGGAGGGAAAACTTACATAGTGCAGAGACTAGAGGGGTCAACATTATTTTCCCTTTTACCTGTGAGAGTAAAGTAATGGCAAATTAGGTGTCTGTAGAAGGTTGCAAGATGAGAGCTGAGATATTTTGTTGATGAGGAGAGCTGGCTGCAGAATTCCTTTCAAGGAACAGGAGCTGAAGAAAATGTTTTTGGAGTGAACTGCGGAAGAGTTCACGAGTGGAAAGAAGAATGGTGGATGGGGAGAGTTTGGTATTAATCAGCTGGGAAGGGCTGTTCCTGTTAAGAGTAGATCTGTATAGTGTGGAAAACTTCTAAGTTACAGTCTGCGTAATGATTAGAGCAAACACCAAGGCAGCTATTAAGGAGTGAAAGATTTTGAGAAGTGCATATAGAGAAAATCGACTTAAGGCGACTTAAAACATGTTGTTTCATCTGGTCACTTTTTCAGGGAAACTATGTTAACAATTTATATTCAGCTCGTAATTCCGAAGGTTGTGTTTGCAGCTAAAATGAGACTGTTTCATATAGTATTTTCAGAGCTAGAACACTAGGAAAATTCCTAAGAATGTGGTGTGAATAGCATGCATACAGATTAAAGAGCAGATCTCTTTGAAAAGGTTGAGATACTAGTTTAACTAAGGTTTCAGGAACTTTCGAGAATTCCAAATGCAGTGGCATGCTCTAGATTTAACTGTTATTTGCTTATCAAGGAGCAGCTTTCCTCATAATATAAGAGAAAGTATTGTAGTAAGTTTAGATGTAACTTAAATGCTTTTGTTGTTGTGTCAGAATGTTAATTTGTAATGTGTTTTGGGTGTAATGAAATGAGTGAACTACAGAGCATTTAACTTTGTTTTCCTTCTTTGAAAACAAAAAATCAGCTGGCTCCCAGAAGCCCAGGTTATTCAGAAGGCACTCAATTCAGCAGTTAATAATGTATACCAATATGGCCGAGAATGGATTACACATAAGGTAAGCATGAGTTCTCCCACCTCTTAACGTTTTCATTTCTTGTGTTTCATAAAAGTAAGGAGAAAGAAAAATATGTTTGTCAGCAATTTTTTTCTGTGTCGTTAACTGTTTTGTTGACAGATCTATTCTTTCCACTCTCTAGTTTGTGAGTTGAAGGAAGGGTGGGAGTGATTTCGGTAGTCTTTTCTGCTCAGAGGGATATTTATTTTTAATAACTGAAAAATCTGTCATCGCTTCTAATAAGATTGCCACTGAAAATGCATCAGATAAAGATGACTAATTTTTTCATCTAGCTTTAGCTCCTCAATTGTAGACAATGAAGGCGTTATTTTTCTTTTTTTTCCCCCACCAATATTCTCATTTCTGTGTGGGCTGTGTGTGGTAGATTGGAATTTTTTTTTTCTTTTTTAATAATTATTTAAGTTAACTTTCTTCAGGAGAATTTGAAAAGATTCATTTGATACCTAGTGTACATCTCAAATTATTTGAAATATTTACCCAAAGGATGACCAAGGGTTGTGGATTAAGCATTTTAGAGACAACATTTGTTTTTCAGTGCAGAAGGAAGTCCTCAACTTAGTGCAGCAGAATTTTTTTCTGCAGACAAAATGCTCATGTTGTGAACCATGTTGTCTGAAATGTGCATTCTATGCTGATACTCAGCTTTTCATTTGGGTTTGAGTCATGCCTTTACTGATAGTCTTATATGACTCATCTAGCTTGGAGTTGGTGAGGAGATGCCATCTTCATTCTGTCCTGTGCGATAAAAGATTTCTGTTTGGTTTAGCTCCATAAGATTTTAGGAGAAAAAGTGAATAACACCGCTGTGATTGAAAAACAAGTGCTAGAGCTCTGGGACAGGCTTTATCACTCTTGGTTTGTGAAGGTGAGTAACATTTAAATGGCATTTATATAAACTGTTGTTTGGTACTTTGAGATAATTATGCTAAGCGCGTGCTTCTGAGAAAGAGATAAGCAAATAGCTGAATAAAGCCTATAATTAAAAAAATTTGGTAATAATTTCTGGTGTATAAGATGTCTACTACTGTCACAGTGTGAGTGCAGCCAGGCTACGTCCTTCACTTTAGTTATATATGGGTATATGTATGACATTTAATTTATTTTTTCCTTGTTTCTTATATTTAGTGTTTCATAGTTCAGAGCTTTTCATTCAAATTTTGTCATCTTGAGGGGCTAGGAAAAGGAAACTGGTATTCTACATGATTTGTGTAACTTTGATTAATTTGGAATTTTGAGAAAGGAGTTGTCCTTTCACTATGTTTCTTACCATGCATTTTTGCCAACTGTACTAGCCTTCCTATAATGGGTTCTGCACACTGTATCGTGAAAAGTTGGTAAGAGTTAAATCATTTTTATGCTGCCAGTGCTGTTTGCCTTTTAAAGAAAAAAGCAATTCATTAGCCATCATGCAATGGAAGTACCAAAATCCAGAAGTCATACCCCAAGATACTTCTGTGTATTTAAATAATTGCAATTATTGTATTTTAACATTTTTCTTTATACAATTATTTTTAAAGTACCTCTAACATTCCAAGAAGATTTCTTTTAAAAGAAGAAAGAGTTTCAGTACGGTAATCAAAATAGAAGGGGAAAGAATCAGTTTCTTTTTCTGACAAGATAGTGCTGTAGAAGAGAATGTAGAGAGAGAACACGGTACTGTTGAGGAGTATGGGACTACTAGTAAGAAATTAAAGCTGTGTCTACAGTAGATTTTGCTGGCCTTAAGCACTTGGGAATAGTCAGTGTTAAATATTTGACCAAGAAAAGCACTTACTTTTGATGCAGTTAATGCTGATAAACCTGTTGTTTTTACCAATATAACCTGTGTGTGAGATGGTCGGTAGCACTGTATCATTCAGTAGGGCCATGTGTGCTTTAGAAGTACTTCTGTTGCTGCAGTATGCAGCACAATTTCCCTTTGTGCTTATTGCGTTATGTGATTTCTTTCCTGCATCTGTTATTTGAGGGAATACTGTGAGGATTATTCCTCATAGATGCTCTTCTGGTAGGGCAAGAAACAGCTTTTCTGGCTGTCAAAATGGTAGGAAGAGCTCCAGGAATGCACTGATGCTCGTTGCCTACAATCTTCAAATCTGTTTCCCTGGCTGTTGTTTGCATACCAGACACTCTGTTATTACCATTGGCATGCTGAGCTGCGACCAGTTACCTGCCAATTGCAGGTAATGCTTCCAGAGTCTATTTCTAGTCTTGCCCCTTCTGCCGCACTCCATATCCACATAAATATCTTGGTGCTTTCCACCTGGCTATTTCCCTCTGTAATATTACAATAGCCTTGTGTGATCCTTCGGTGTATCTGAAAATGAGTAAACTAGATGATAGTGTGGTGTGGAGGACGTCTGCACTGTATTTAACCCTCCCAGTACAGCTTTCATGCTCCCCACTATTTCAGCTGCATGAGCATAATAATCACACTTAATTTTGAGGCCTGTGTGGTTTTGCTTTAGTCTGTAGGTGACTGAAGAACCCAGGCTCAGGTGATTCGCTTCCGTGAATTGAGGAAGAATTGCTGATGAAATCTGGATTCAATGATTAACTGCTACTTTCTGAGAAGATCAGTAGGTAGCAAGTGGTATACATTTTAATAGGTTCTAGGGATGTTGTGATAGATACGTGCGCAACAACATAGATGCACATACATTGCATCTATGTACCCAGTAAAGTAAAACAGTAGCAGAATAATAAACGACTTGGAAGATGATGGTATAACTCTGCAGTCAAGGTGGTTTTTTTTTCAAGAAGAAGGATCTCCTCTTCCTAGTCAATTTAGGTGTGGGGATTTTTTTTTTAAGATCTAGTGAATTTTTTGAAGAGGAGCCAGTTGAGCATTCATATGCCTCCTTTGTCATCATCTGAGGCCTTAGGTGCTACACCAGTACAGTTGCCGAATATCAATGAGCTTAAAATGTGTATGAGGAACAAATGTTAACAAAATTTGCAAATGATAACTAATTCTGCTAGTAAATCATGAGACCTATCTTTGAAAATAGAACTAGATGAACATAAAATAGGTTCTTGATATGGTTTGCAAATACAAAAGGCCTATTGGAGAGACATTTTTTACTACTTGTAATGTTTCTGCTCTAAATAAACTGCCTGCTCAGAAGCAGTATCCCTGTGTTGCTGTGGATTGTTAAAGAACATTGCTAATTGTGCATGACAAAGTATAACAGTGCATCTAGGAAGAACTGGTAATAAGCAGAAAATGTAATGCTCTTAGATAAACCAGTGCAGGGACTTCACTTGGATTACTACTTGCCATGTATGACAAAAGAAATACTGTCATTTTGAATGCAGGCTGTTACAGTTAAAAGCTTTTGGAAAATTCTAGCAGAGGTAGTAGGATGCTTATATAAACATCAGAGTTGAGAAATTAAAGTCTGTTACTGTCAAAGGTTAAGGTGAGATCTGTTGTAGTCAGTTGGTTTGCTTAGAGTTGTTTACAGTGGAATTTTGTGTCATCCTTCTCTGAAACACTTGTCACAGTCCCTGGCTGAGCTAAGCAGTCTCGTGCTAGACAGTAATCAAGTGGGATTCAATTGGACAATAGTCATCTTCATAAGGGGGAAGCCATTCAAGGACTTGGCTGTTACAGTAATGGCCATTTCCTGTTGTCTTGCTGTGGTGTAGTTACAAAGCTATTTAGTCAGAAGAAACCCTCCATACTTCCCGGCTAGCTTTTAGCTTTTGCATGACTGAACATTGCCAGTGGAGCAGTAGACACTAATTGTGAGAGAACTACTTGTTTTGGCTTCTGCTTGCATTTTCCTTTGTGGGTTGTACTAGGAGAATGTTGCAAACAGTAAATTATGTAGGCACTAACTCAAATAATTACCTCTTTCTTGTGCACTTTCATAAAAAGCAAGATAGCTACCATTGTATCAGTCAAGCAGGAAAGCTAATGTTTAACTGAGGTGAATCAGTACAATATACAGAACTGTAATTATATGGGGTAATTAACTACAGTTTTCTGTCAGATTTCAATTTTTCCAGCGTATAGAGTACATTGAGGTATTTTTGAGGATGCCAATTAAAACAGCTCTAAGTATGCAGATGCATGTTAGAACTGTTCCTTATTAAGAAAACATTAGTCTTCGGCTTTCTCACATCTGTAAGTTATTCAAATATCTGTTTTCTTTACGTTTTTGTTTCTCTTTTTAAGAATGTAACGCATTCTGGAAGACACAAAGGACACAAATGGCACATAAACCGTCAAAACAGCTGGCTTGGTGATATTCTGGACTGGCAAGATGTTGCATCATTTGTTCATGAGAACATCGAAACATTTCTTTCGGTATATTTTTTTGCCCTTATTACAGAATTGGTCTCATTTTTAACTGATAGCAATTCTTCTTTGGACTACCACTAAGGTTATGGATTCAAGTTCATGGAAAAATATGGAAATGGTGTTACTTAGAATTACTATAGCAATTATTGTAAGCCTGCTTAGGATGTTTGTGTCCTGCTTTGGATACAAGCAGAACTGATTGTGATGAAGAGAGCCCCCAGATTTCAGCATCTTCATTAATACTAGCTTCCCACACTACTTCCTGAGAGAGGCTGTTACTGTAGGATTACCTGTAGGTTTTCCAGCAAGCTGGTTTTAAATGCTTTATATTATGTAGTCTTTTTCTTTTAAAATAGAGACGAATTTGTGTAGGTTATAATTGAGGAAACTATTGACCAAGAGCTCGTGAAAACAAAATTTTTTGTTGGTAGTCTTTCATTTTTTTTCCTCAAATTATTATTCATTGTGTTGAAAGCAGCCTATTTTTCCTCTTCTTTTATTGAACTTCTGTGGAGAATCAAATTAATATTTTACACTATATGAGTTCCTGAATTAATACACTGGACCTTTCAGCTCATGAGGAGAAAAAGAAAAAGCATTGAAAGCAATCCAAACTGAAGCAACTACATTTCCCTAAAAAAAATAATGTGAAGTCTGAATTGCTTAATATACACAGAGTCAGTCCCTGATACAGTTCATCTCTTGGCCTGAGCTGTCAGCATAAACTGGAAGTATGTTCAGGTTACTCTTTATCTGTTTTGGAAGAATATTATTTATACCTAATTCACAACATAACATTTCTGTGGGTGTAATTAAAGCTACTGTTTGTCTCAAGGCAGTTCGTTTAGGCTGATGGGCATGTGTGCTTTTCGTGTCCTCCCTTAACTGCTGCTTAAATGCTTAGTCTCTATCATAGAAGATGTGAGTCAAGAAAGAGTTGAAACTTCTTACTGTGTTGAAACTTTTTTCAGTTGATAGTGAAATTTGCTTAATACTTTCTTGAAGTTGACTGTGCATTCTTGAAGCAGAGTTAAAACAATACACAGCACATCATCAGTTAAAATAAATACAGAGTTTTCTTCTAGGCAAGAGAGAGGAGGAAGAGAAACTACACAATAGGTGCTAGCCATGTAATTTACAGCATTGCCACACAGTGCTTAGAAACTGTGGTAAGTGTGCTTCAGTAGTCTAAATAGGATAGAATAATGCAGGAAATAGTGTAAAGAGAATAAATATTTAAGACAAATGCATTAATATTAAAATTTCCATCTAGTTAGTATGTTTTGCTTTACTGCTGAAATCTGGTTTAGAAGTTCAGGAAGAAAAGTGCCAGCAGTTGAGTTGCTTTCCTGTTTATTTCCATGAACTCATTACTCATCAGCTGTGGGGAAACACCTGTCCTATTTCTCCATACCCTCATGTCCTTAGTGACAGTCTGTAAACTAGTCAGCATACCTCTGAATCCTGATTTCACATCCTTACCAGGTAGCATTTTCTTTGCTGGCTTGCTCATCCACGATGCTTCGCATAAATATTACACAGATACGTCAAAATTGATGGAAACCTGATTTCTGTGCCTGTTTAGGTCATTAAAACTTGGAGATGATGAAAATCATCTGTATCTGAAGGGGGCCTATAGGGATGCTGGGGAGGGACTCTTCATTAGGAACTGTAGTGATAGGACAAGGGGTAACGGGTTCAAACTTAAACGGGAAGTTTAGATTAGGTATAAGGAAGAAGTTCTTTAAGGGTGGTGAGGCACTGGAATGGGTTGCCCACGGAACTTGTGAATCCTCCATCGCTGGTGGTGTTCAAGGCCAGGTTGGCCAGAGCCTTGGGTGACATGGTTTAGTGTGAGGTGTCCCTGGCCATGGCAGGGGGGTTGGAAATTGATGATCTTAAGGTCCTTTCCAACCCTAACTATTCTATGATTCTATGATTCTTAAATAAGAATAATTTTAACTTAAGTCTGGTGTTTCAGAGCTGCTTGTTGACCCTAGGATACAATGGAACCTTACTTTATTTCAGATTTATGCTTTTATCAGGGCTTGAAAGTCTTTATCTTGGTATTTTGAAGAAGAACAATGGGTTATTAGAATGACATACTGTATTGGAAAAGGTCAATAAAAAATAAATTTAAAAATTTAAAGTATAAATATAGAAATTAAAAATGAAAATTTAAATTATGTGGGTGCTTTTGAGGGACTTGTTCGGAGTTTTGTTTACTTTTGTGTGTTTTGTGGGACTTAGGGATTTTTTTTTTTTGGTTGAGTGTATTCTGTATGGTGGGGATTGTGGGGGAGCTTTTCTAAATCATCAGTTTGCCTTTTTTTTTTTTTCCTAAAAGCTTTGGTGTTAGCAATACTGCTGCCTTTCAGCTTAAGAGTTTTCCAGTATTCTTTAGAAGCAGTGCTGTTATTAAACAGGTTATTCAGTGATGTGTTTCTGAAGTGGGATTCATTTCATCCTATTCTCACTTTGGGGGGAGAACTAGAGTGGGTTCTCACTCATGCCTCAAATTTTGCACCCTGTGCTCTACTCCAAGGTAGTTTTTCTGGTGTCTGAAATATGCAATACATGGCTGGACTACTAGGATTTAATTTCTCTAACATAACACTCACATGTTTTTCTGTTCATACACTTTCCTCCATTTCTTAAAGGCTTGAAGTAAATTGCCTTGAAAAGTAAATTGCTGCTGGCTAAATCTGTGAGTGATGACTCAGAACTCCCTTGGTCATATATGAGACGTTGCTAATGTCTCCTTAAATTGATCTTTTTGCTTCTTGCACAAGAATATTCATCATTCCACCAGTAGCTAGTTCTCATTCAGAGATGTCCCAGACACAAAGACAGAAGACTTTCCATTAAGACATGTACAGAGACCTTCAGCTCAGTTTGGCTTCTCTGTCTGTGCCTTTAGCATGATTGATGTATGTGTTCCAAATCAAGTCAATTTCTCAAATATTTCACTGAGTTACCACATATCCTAATGTTTTTTTCTGGCCTAAGGATTTTTTTCAAGTAATCTCCTAAGTTTATGGCTAATCCAGTCTGTTCTTCAGTAACAATTCAACTACCATCCCTTTTTATTTTCTTTTTTTTTTTTTTTCCTAGTAAGGTAATCATTCAGAGGTGTACTTGAAAAAGCAAATGCTAGTGATAACTAGTTCAACAGGTCTATGACTCCACCTAACAAGGATGTTCTTCTAGGAGAACCTGATACTGATTGAGCCACTTGATAACTGTGTTCAAACTAACTGCAGTTGTATATTCTTGATTTATTAGCTTCTGAGCCTAAAACTTCTCAGGAAAATGTTAAAATAAATGCAGCCTATACTGGAGGAACATACTATTTTGAAGGAAACTTTCCCAGCCTGAATCGTAGAATGGTTTGGGTTGAAAAGGACCTTAAGACCATCTAGTTCCCACCCCCTGCCATTGGCAGAGACACCTCACCCTAAACCATGCCACCCAAGGCTCTGTGCAGCCTGGCCTTAAACACTGCCAGGAATGGAGCCTTTACCAGTTCTTTGGGCAGCCTGTTCCAGTGCCTCACCACCCTCACAGTACAGAACTTCTTCCTTATATCCAATCTAAACTTCCCCTGTTTAGGTTTAAACCCATTACTGGAAGGCTGCTATGAGGTTTCCACACAGCCTTCTCTTCTCCAGGCGCAACAGCCCCAACTTTCTCAGCCTGTCTTCATACAGGAGGTGCTCCAGTCCCCTGGTCATCCTCATGGCCCTCCTCTGGACTTGTTCCAACAGTTCCATGTCCTCCTTATGTTGAGGACATGCACACAGTACTCCAAGTGAGGTCTCATGAGAACAGAGTAGAGGGACAGGATCACCTCCTTCGACCTGCTGGTCACAGTCCTTTTGATGCAGCCCAGGATACGGTTGGCTTTCTGGGCTGCAAGCGCACACTGCTGGCTCATGTTCAGATTCACATCAATCAGCACCCCCAAGTCAATGTACAATCTCTTGTAACAGGTGGAGCAAGCCCCTCTCCTTGTCACCAGTATCATTTGCTCAGCTGATGCCTTGCCAGTGATGGTGTGCAGGAGAGGGAATTAATGATTGCTGTTATTAGTATTCAGAAGACTGATAAATTAGCCTAGTTTTAATCTTTAAAAAAACACGTTACTAGGCCAACTTTCATTAACAACACACTTCATGCTAGTTGTTTGTTTTACAGTCAAGTAATTATTATTAGTATCAAAGTGGTCAGTCCTTAACAATCATACCTTACATGGGCTGTGAGCATAGACTATTATCATGCTGGTGCTGTGTAGTTGGCACCAGTAGTAGCTGCTATCCTTGATGGTCTGAGTCACGAGTGTCAAAGCAGGTTCATGAGCTTTTAAATCTGGAGAGCTGGAACAGAAATGGACATCTTTGCTCAAATGAAGGAGCTTGTCCTTTTATAACTTTTTTCTGTTTCTGGACAGCTCCCACCCCTTGACCTCTACCCTGGAAGTACACGCTGTGTGACACTTGGAGAGCCACTACTTTTATGGGTCATGCCAGGTGCCTAGTCCTGTTGCTTGCCTGGTTTTGTTGCCCCTCCCTTCCCAGCTTCCTTAGTTGCTACTGCATTTTCTTGAATGCAAAGCATTTTTTTCCTAGCTCTTAAGATTGTACATCTTCAATGCTTTCTTCCTCAAGGAACTGGTTGTGTTTTAGGGGCCTTTGTTTTTGATCTGTGTCCATATTTTCAAGGCTTTTGCTGCTGTTCTCTGATTAAACTCCCCATCATATCAGGAGACCTGTGGCACCAAGCTCCTGTTCACATGCCAAGTTCTAATAACAGGCTTAAACATCTAGGACTTGAACCTGCATAGTTAGCCTACAGTTTATGGCCTGTTACTATGTACTGTTTTTACTGAGTACTAACTGAAAGGGCTCTGCTTTAACTGCAGACTGTTCCCTCAAAAAATCACTGTCCTCTGTGTTTACAGTGCTCATAGTATACTGCACATTTAATGAAGTTACCTGGTGGCTGTGTGAGTTTATACTACTGCTGTACCCTCAGGATTAGTTCTTAATCCATAGAAGAGGGGAACACGTACCAGTGGAAGAATGTCCTCTTCGCTGCTAACCTCTCTTGAAAACTCAAGAGACACTAATAAAATCTGTTCAAAATATGAGCCTTAAAAGTAATAATTCCCATTAAATAGTGAGAAGCATGAACTAAGTAGATCTTTCTGGTTTTACTGTATGTTGTAATTCACTTATTCCAGCACTTACTCCCTCACAAGTTTATGCTTAATAAATTATCTTCTATATGTTTTAATCAATTCTAAGGGAGAGGTGATCACATAGCTTACCCTCCTTTGTCTGCTTTATAAATGCCAGATATTGGAAGGGGGTGTTGTTAGTTGTTTGGTTTTTTTCTTAGATTTTTTTAATTCAGTTTAAGATATTCATTAAACCAAGAGTAACTGTTGCTAGTTTTGAAGTCTTTTCTTACAGCTTTAAACTTGGGGGAAAGGCTTTTGTGTCAGAACTTTTACAGTTTTTCCAGTTAGTCTGAAAGAAGGTGTGGCTTTTTGTCTATAACCTTGCTGCTTTTATATATTTGAATCAATTTGGATAATACTCTCTTACTGTTTTCCTTCTGAATGAAGTATTTCTTAGGAAACTACTGTGCACTGCTTTTAGGATGCCTTCTGGTGGTAGTGTGCCATGCCTTTATCTCCTTAATCTCTCACGAAGTTGCGGCCCTATTCAGATTGATGTGTCTGCATCCATACATAAACTCATTTGGCTGTAGTGGGTATTCTGCATTTAAAGGCATGTCTCAAAACTGCTCTTTACTATCTGTAACTAATCAGCAGTCAGTTCCCTAAGCCAGTACAAAATTTAATAGATGGTCTACCGTTGTCTTCCATAATTAATTCGCTAACTGATGCATCCCTACCCCAAATCACCACTTGTATAGTTGTCTGCAGACATCGTAAAAATTATATATCTCATTACCATAAAACATTTTAAAAACATTTGTTAAAGGAGTAATTCTATTATTTAATTTGAAGCTACTTTCAGATTTATTTCTACCTTGTGATGTAACTCCATGTTCTTTGTGTTGTAGCATTTCTGCTTTTGAAGAGATAAGTTTTCTCTCCCAAGATCTGCTTTCGGTTGATGCCAATGTTAATCACAATAAACAAGTGTCACCACATCTAGTTTTTTTTTGTGATTTTGCATAATGAAGTGATTTGAGCATTGGGAGAAAAAGTCTAAACCCTTGTAACTGTCTGCCTAGAAGCTTGTCTCTGATAAAGTGGACATTTTCACTTGATATTTATTAGCTGCTGTGATTTAGGTACGAGGGAAGATGGCTTGATGGAGATGAATCACTCTGTAAGCAGTTTTCTGGCCTAGTTAGTACCATAAGTTCATAGAATCAGCTAGGTTGGAAAAGACCTTTAAGAGTATCAAGTCCAGCCATTACCCCAGCACTGCCAAGACCACCACTAAGCCATGTCACTGAGGGCCTCATCTACATGGTTTTTGAACCCATCCAGGGACAGTGATTCCACCACTGCCATGGGCAGCCTGTTTCAATACCTGATCACCCTCTTGGTGAGGAAATTTTGCCTAATATCCAATCTAAACCTCCCCTAGTGCAGCTTGAGGTCATTATCTCAGGTCCTGTAACTTGTTACTTGGGAATAAAGACTGACCCCCTTCTCACTACAACCTCCTTTCAGGTAGCTGTAGAGAGTGATAAGGTGCCCCCTGAGCCTTCTGTTTTCCAGACAACAACCCCAGCTCCCTCAGTCATTCCTCATAAGACCTATGGGTATCTGACTTTGTCTTCCCTTTCTTTTCCAGATCCTGGAGTCTTTGTGGATAGTGATGAGTCGCAATGTGAGCCTCTTGTTTACTACAGTTACAACATTAGTGACAATCCTCTTCTATAGTGGGACAGCTCTTCTCAATTTTGTGCTTTCAGTGGTAAGTAGTATGTCATCCGTTTACATGGTCCGTTTTACTGAAGGAACCTAATTGAGCGTGTTGTAACAAATCAAACCTAAAGCATTGAAAAGATCTTGTAATCTTATCTAACACCAAAATTCTTTTAATATTTGGCAACTTTCAAATCTGCTTTGAGGGGCATTCTAGGCAAAGGACAAGATTTGTGTCCTTAACTTCCACATTAAGGAGCTTCAGTCTTCCTGTCATTCTGTTCATGGAAAACTCTTGTTTCACGCCTTGAAGATACTGAGCTGTAACTGTGTAGCTGTGTGATACTTAGTTGCTGGGAGTTTAAACCACAGTAGCCTACGCAGCCACTGAAATCTTGCGGCATGTCTTCATAAACAAGCCAATACCCTCAGAAGATGGAAGAAATTGTTACAGGCAAATGTCAGCAAAAGTATTTATTTTACAAGGATTTCCTTATATTCCCACTTTTAGTGAAGTGTCTTCAGCAAATCCGTATAAAAGGGTTGTTGGGTTGTTTTCATTTAACCACTGTGAGCTCTTAATCGCTGAATGCTTCATACGCAAAGTTAGTTCTTATTAATGTTATTGCCCACAGAGTAGCTCTGAAACATTTTATTAAAGGTGTTTTCTTTACAGGATGTTATTACTGAGACCCCACTAGGGGTTCAGACACATTCCTGTTGTCCTCAACGTAAGAAGGACATGGAGCTGTTGGAGCAAGTCCAGAGGAGGGCCATGAGGATGTCTGGGGGGCTGGAGCACTTCCTGTATGAAGACAGGCTGAGAAAGTTAGGGCTGTTCAACCTGGAGAAAGAGAGGCTGCATGGAGACCTTATAGCAGCCTTCCAGTATCTGAAGAGAGCCTACAAGGATGCTGAAGGAGTCTTCATCAGGGAATGTAGCAATAAGACAATGGGTAAAGTGTTCAAATTTAAACAGGGGACATTTAGGTTGGATACAGGGAAGAAATTTTTTACTGTGAGAGTGTTGAAGCACTGGAACAGGTTGTCCAAAGAAGCAGTAAATGCTCCATCCCTGGCAGTGTTCAAGGCCAGGTTGGACAGGGCCTTGGGCATTATGGTCTAGTGTGAGGCTTCCCTGCCCATGACAGGGTGGTTGAAAGTACATGATCTTAAGCTGTTTTCCAACCCCAACTATTCTATGAGTCTACTTTTTAGTGTATGATGGGAGCTGGACAGTTTATAGTTTCTTCTGTTTCTAAATGCCACAGCTGTCTGGAATAATTTATAATGGTAGAGGTAGCTTCTTTCATCTTACTCACTATGGCAGCTATTACTTAAAATCTAAAACATTGACCCTGTGACTTCTTCCTGTTCTAACTAAACAAATACTAATCTTGGAAGCTTGACTGAAATCTACATCCTGGTTTTTAATTCAGGATCCAAAAATATTTGTTAGAGAACAAAGTGTTTTGCCAGTTTAACTTCATTGCCTTCATTGATGCCTTGCTCAGGAGGGAGGTCTTTTTAGACCAAACTGCAAAATTGAAATTATGGTTAACATTTCAAGGCAGCTGTGTGGATTGTCTTCAATACTTAAGAATGAGCATTTCACAATGAGACTTAATGGAACATCTGTCTTGAGCTGAAGAAAATCACTGGCACTTAATTTTGTAGTTCTCTAGTTATCTTTCAGTTAATAAAGATTGCATGGGAATATTTAATTTCTTTTCTTCCTTAGTCCACAACTTCACCCATGATGACGTATTGAAGACAGTGTCTGAGAAGTCAGTATACTTAAAAATGACAAGTTTGGATAATCAATGTAGATTATTTGAGTGCTTTCAATTGTTCAGATGCAAAATTTAGCCCTAGATGCCTAATGCTTTACACCAAGTTCGTTACATGCTCTTTGTGATGCCTGATCCTGCCTTTTTGTCTGTCAGCAGGGTCCTGCCACTTGCTGGGGCACTGTGCAGCCAGCTGGTTTAGCAGAGCTAGTTGGGATATCGCTGTGATGGAATCCTTTTAAAGATTAGATGCCCTAAAGGCTAATCTGTTTCCTCTATTTCTGCTGTGGGTTGAACACATTATTTAAAATGATCATGTAAAGCTTTCTCCACCAAAGCATGCCAGTCCTGCACTCTTGGTCTCTTGAATTTGACCATGACTTCCATTTTTCACTCCTTTTGGTCAGAGTATGAAAGTGATCTTATATATATAGGAAATATTTGTTTTAATACATTTTCAGGTTCGTTCTTTCACTTCTTCATAATGGTAGCCTATGAAATGCAAACAGCAGAACGGATAAATTAGAAATACTGATTGTGTTTGTCCTGTGTTGTGCTATACTTCAAATGCACCAGGATAATGGCATATGCTTGCCTCCCATTTCTGTGCACAGACAATGTTATCTCTAAGTATTGGTATTCTTGTAACTGTATGAGGTACCTCTTTTGAAGACATTTAAAATTTGCATTGAAGTAGTAATTAATACTGTTGAATGTTGTGGGAGAGCACTATAACTTAGTCTTGTTTGCACTATGTATTTCATAGGCTGCTGTGTCCATTCAGAGGCATGGTTTCTCGTCTTTATAAAAGTCTTTCTCAAAGTATCTTGCTATAAAGTCTAAACAGATTTTCTTAAAACATGAAAAGGAAAATAGATGCGACTTGTTTCAATAGTGTTTAGCGTGCGTTTGTTAACAGCTTATGACTGAAAGAGAAAGGATGTAAATTTAGGGTATCCAGTGAATAACCTGCACTAAATTAAGATAATGCAGTCTGTTATTTGGGGCAATAAGTAAATGAAAATGCTAGTTGCTGTGAGAATTTGGTTGGTTGAATCCTAAGAGTACTTTTTTGGTTAGCTTAACTGAACTGTCATGGAGTCCATGTAGAAATAATATAACTGCTTCTTAGTTTTTCCTTGGGCTTTTTTTCCTCTTAACCTGCTGCCACAGCTTAATGCAATAAGCCAAGAAAATCCAGACGTGACCCTAGGAGAAATCATTGCAGCTTTCTTAAATTGTGGTGTGCGTTGTTGCCGAATCCCATTTGGTATTATATCATTGTTAGATTTACCTGCTATTCACGTTCCTTCCTTCAGAGCTAAAGAAAAACATCTTACAAGTCAGGAGGAGAAGGCCAGAAGTGACCTTAATAGTTCTTGTTCTTCTGGGGTCCCAAAGCTTACTTAGGTCTTTTGCTGTAGTGAGATGTTTTTTCAATAATTTGATTTCTAAAGATGGGTATCTTTAACAATCCATTTTTTTCTTTAAGTTCTCTTTTTGGAAAGTTTTCATTTAAGAAGTTTATAGTTTCCTGGGAGAACTCTCGCTATTCGCCAATGAGGAGAAAGAACTTTTGTATAGAGTTCATTTGGAATGTGAAAGCAAATAGTTTCAAGATTTTTTGATCTAGTTTAATTGCTGCATCTTTGACTGCACCTGGCCCAATGTCCTTATCCATCTCCCTGTCTTTTAATGGAGGTTTGGAATGGAATTTTTAAGTTTCAAATAGACTGAACCCTAACACGAGATAGGCAGCATTTGAGCACATTCTTTGTGTTGCTGTGGTCCAGCCAGCGGTGTCAGCTGAAAAAAGCTGACTCTCTTAAAAATGCCACATCTTTCTTCTTACAAAAGATAGTGGGCTACCTCGGAAAGGACTTTTGGGTTTTTTTCTAAATGTGAAACAGAAGGAACTTGTTTAAATTCTGTCTAGAGCTGTGTTTAAAAGAAAGCACTGCTCCAGCTTTAATTGTACTCTTACATTTTTTGTTTTGCAGGATTCTTAAGTTGCTTCAGAAGAGGTTTTTACTAGCTAAAAGTGTCACAAACTAATGTCAATTTGTCAACAAGATAATTTTTTAAGTGGTTGGCTTTTCAGCTGATTGCATTTCAGTCCAGTTCTAGTTATCTTGAATAAAAATTAAAATGGTGAATTTTGAATTGATATATAGTTTTAAGATATGTGCTTTAAAGCATAGAAATAATGGGCACTTTGTTCAGAGTCTCTGTTTTGAAAAATACATCTTCCATCCAAACATTCAGTAGGAAGTAATATCTGTAGCATGTGACTTGTTTTAGTGCATAGATTGGTTTATCACCCAAGGCAGAAGTTACACACCTGGGAAGATGGAATACAGTCTAATCCTGTATATGACATCTTGGAAAGAGGTCACAGGAGGTGAACAGCAGTGTGGGACTTCCAAGTTAAAGGCTGGAAACATGGTGGGAAGTAATAGTAGCATTTTACTGAATAGGAAGGAATTGGGAACAGACACAAATGGATGGCATTCTTGAGACTGGTAATGGAATACTGCATGCTGTGGTGTTTGCATGGGTATTTTTTCTGAGTGTGCTCAGAGAGAAAAAGGGCATGAAGTGTTTGAAGAATGGATAAAAAACTTGAAGGTAAGATTTATGGAGGCCAGGTTGTTTGGCTTATCAGAAGATTAAGATGTGATTTATCCTAGCATGCAAGGAGGTTGGAAGTAAGGTAAGTGAAAGAATTATTTTTAATCTTGGGGAGAAAGAAAATATAAAGCTTTCAGATGAACCAAATATAAGCCACAGTTTACTACTGGAGCATATGGAATGGATTTTCCTTGTTTGAGGTATTCTGTTTCAAGATGAAGGCATTGATGTAGGCTTAGCCCAAGAAGTTGCTGAGCCCACTAACAAAAAAATAAGGAAAACATAGTGGACTGCACATACAGGAGCTAATATAATCTGATTGGGGTTTTTTTGGTGTTTAAACCGAAACAGTGGAACTGCTGTTGCTTCTCCTGAGGCTCATCTTCAGACTCACAGGAGTATATTCAGGATTGCCAGCCTAATAAATATTACAGATTTTCTGTTTGTGAGTTTGTGTTTAATTCATATCTGATACCTGGCTGCATAATGATTCTTGAGACAACTCAGATCTATTTGGCTTTGTAGTGATAGTGGTGGTGTTAATTGTGTTGGCTTGGATTTTGGGGTTGGTTTTTTTTGTTGTTGTTGTTGTTGTTACTATTAAGCAATTCTTCAATCTGCTAAACATGCTGGGCAAAAAATAATAAAAAATCCAGCATTTGACTTGTTTGATCTCCATGTGACTTTGGGAAGAGCCTGAACAGGGCTGAAAGTTTTATAATGTTTAGTTATAACTCTTAAGTCCTTTGTGGAGCAGGGAAGAAAATTATTCTTCTAGCTCTTGTGTGTTTTTCTAAATCCAGCTTTGTGGTGTAGTATTTTGTGGCTTTCAAATGATGTCCAGTATCTGAAGCATAGCTGCATACTGTAGTTCTGGAAAGTGTTTATTGCCTTTTAATTTAAAACTCCAATTTGTTTTGCAGGTGATTTTTCTGACCACACTGTTCTACCTGTTGAGTTCCAGCGATGAGTACTACAAGCCAGTAAAGTGGGTGATTAGCCTGACACCTTTGTCTCAGCCAGGTCCCTCCTCAAATATAGTGGGTCAATCTGTGGAGGAAGCAATAAGGTACGTTGTTGATTTCTTGCCCTTTCCAGAAAATTGCTTTTTTAAATTTGAAGTTTACTTCTAAATACTTAGCAATTGCAACAGCTTGTGTTTCAAAGATGAGTTGCAAATCTTGACAGATTTTCAAGAACCTAGTGTTGGTTGTTTTACCCTTCGGTTGTTAAAAGAGCAGTTTGATTGGACTCTTAAAAAAAATTTCAGAGGTCTGTGCTGTAGTGAATACTAGTATTTCATAAAGCTAGTACTAGTGAATACTAGCATTTCATAATATTCCTAACCACAGTGTATTTGCAGCTGTGTGGCATTAGCAGCTAATGCAGCTCAGTATAAGCAAATTCATACAGCAGAACAGTTGAAATTGAGGACCTGACATCTGTGCTGTAAACGTTTCAGAGTTACTTAGTTTGAACTAATTTTAGTCTAATCTTGGGGACTGAGTACCCATCTGCAGCTGAAGTGTATTAAATATGATCCTGGAGTGCATCTTCCAGTTCCGTTTCATCTGAAAGGAATCTAGTTAATGATCTCCATGAACCAACTTACACCAAAGGGAACAGCAGGGGAGTGCTCTCCTTATCCCTGGTACAGCAGTGCTGTACTACACCTCCAGAGTGCATCCACAGTGTTTCATGCTTAGTTGCCATTCTTACGTTTCACCTCTGAACTACTACAGTAATTGAAGGAGGACGTGTGTGTGTGTGTGTGTGTGTGTGTGTGTTTAAGTATGGTTCACTGAGATTTCACAATAAAGCAATTTTTGGGGTGGTACAGTAATGTGTTTCATTCATCACAGATGAATGAACCTGTCGGCTTTCACCTGTTAGCAGCTTGAGAGTAACATGTTGGAAATGTGATAAATGGATTTTAAATATGGCATTTAAGTCATCAGTCACTTTTTTTAAAAAGTTGATGGACTGGGCAAAGACAGCAGACTCCATGCTAAATTCTGTGCAGCTGCTGTCTTACACCACTGCTTTCTGTGTCATCTTGCACATACATACACAACAAGAATAAACCAACAATGTATTGCTTCCCAAACTCATTGCCAAATGTTTGCCACTGTTCTTGGGTACACTTCACAAGTAAGCGTTGTTATCTGTCACTGGAATTAAGCTGTTTCTGGATATGTTTTGACAATGAGAAGGTTATATCATGCTGTGAAGGATCTTGAATAACAGTGGTAACTGCTGTTGTCAGTTGAATTGAAGGGGCAACCCAGGTAGAAAGCAACAGATTTGGAAATCTGCCAGAACGTTAATAGCCCTTCACTTGAGTGACTGCTATTGAGTTTTTATTGATCACATGGTTAATATCTCAGTTCTATCTCTTCTGAAGAATGCAAACAGATCTAGACACTGGAAACTGTCTGAAAAATTGTTCTTTTTAGCCTTGGTAGAGGGGAACAGTGGCAAAAATAGGACATGGCTTTTGTGGGTGCAGGTACTCTGGAAGGAAAATTGTATTAAATGCAATTTTAAGTTTATAGATCTGGGACACAGGTGACCCAAGATATTTGTTAGACTTTTGAATGATGGAAAGAAAAAAAAAGATGCTAGAGAAGCCACAGGAAAATGAGCAGGAAAGAGCCATCAGGCATTAGTAACTGCAGGCACTATAAGAAAAAGTAAGTGTCTGGAGAATGTGGAATGTGAAGCTACTTGTCATATACAAGAGAACTCAGTCTGTGTTCACTAAGGTAGCCTGAATTTGTTCGGCATTAGCCTGTATTTGGTGCCTAACCGGAATTTAGTGCCATATGAAAAACAATAGCCACTGCAAGCCATTGTTTTTGTCACAAAGCAGCAGCTGTCCTTTGTTTTTGAAGATGATTTGTTGCTAGAGGGGCAGGAACCTAAAATGTCTCGTTCATCTCATCTATAAAAGGTACGCAAAACGGATGTTAATGCTTGGTGGTGTGATGGGAGGAAGAGGCTCCATCTGTTTCTTCATGTATTATCAAACAATGAACCTTCTGTAGTCAATTTTATCGTTACACTGTGGCTGAATTTCATAACCTGAATCTCGCCTCAAAACACTGATGCATTCAAATTGACCAAAAGTATAGAAAGACCAGGTTATAAATATTGAAAGTCACCAGCTGTGTTCCAGCTCCCATCGCTGTTCAGCAGGACATAGCATGTGCACAAGGCTAAGGCTATTCTAGGACTTCTAGTTCTCTGCAAAGGGCAGGGATCCTTCTGGCAAGAGATGCAGTTACATCTCTATTTCTTAGGGACCACATGACAAGAAAATACTCTTCTTCCATGTTGTCAGTTACTTCTGTTGGTCTTTTACCAAAAATAGTTTCATGAAAAGCACTGGGCAGCTTGAATGCAGTCAAGGAAGTCTGTTCTTTGTGTCTTTTGCTACTTACCTGCGAGAAGAAAAGAAGGGCAATCAAGAAACGGTTTCTGTAACTCAAGAAATTCCTTAAGTTGAAGTTATTATCCAGCAAGTACCTCATCAAACCAAGACCTTTTCCCACTGCGGTTTCTGTCATTGGAGCTGTGTTGTGATTTTTTTTTTTTTGTGTTGGACTATAAGTAGCTATAGATTTTACTAATATTTTTCTAATTCCCTTGATGATGAGTTTTCGAAGACAGTGACAGTTACCTGTGCACATGGACTGATTTATAAGCTGTACTGGTGTAAGAACAGCTTTCCAGCCTATTTTGGGCCAGGTGTTGAATCTGACTCTTTTTGTCACAGTACCTCAGATGTTAATTTGTGCTTGAGTAGCGGGAGGGGAAAAAAGGTGACACTGCATGGTGATACTGCAGGAGTTTTAAAGAAGTTCGGGAATAGAAGTTTTACCTCCTCCAAGCCATGGGATAAAATGCCCTCCTATGAATGCCTTTGTTAGGAAATCTGTTCATCCAGGACAGAGGAAGGCAAAATGTCGGCAGCACATGTCAGGTGGTAAGAACCAACAGGTGTTTGGCAAGGGCAAGTCATGCCATGCCTGACCTGAGGGCTTGCTTGGCTAGCCTAGTGGTACAAAGGCAGAGCAGTGAATGGCAGACAGATCACTTGGAGGCCTTTGAAGGACAAGGTGACTTTAGGGAACACCCAGCACTGTGGGAAGTCCATAGAGTTTGTTTTCAATTAAATAGGACTTTCCCCTTGTGAACCTGTGCTGGCAACAATGAATGACTGCGTTGTCTCTCAGGCAGTTTTTTAATAGCTCTCAGAATGACCTCCCTAATTTTACCTGGCACTGAAGGGAGACTGATAATTTGGAAAGAAATTCCTTTGTTAGGAAGGGGACTGGTGACTGTTGCAGAAGGGTTATCCCAGAGTAGGTTGCAGGAATTCTTTCAGCAGTCCTTTCAGTCAGGGTGAGGAGGATGACTGCATTTAGAAATCTGAGAGGCACTTGGACCAGTTTACTTTATTTAGATGATTTTAGTTCTCAGTACTAGTTAGTGAAAGTTTTCATGGTAATTATAATTGCATGATTAATGAATTATTTTGAGTATATATTTGAGGGTATAAAATGCTCATTATTGCATGAATAATGAGTATTTTGAGGGTCGGGGAAAGCTGTTATTTGGGCATATGAGTGTGAGATTTGCTTTGTTCAGAAAGGTTCTGTAAAATCAAGTTAGTTCATAAAGCACTTAACCTCACTTCATAAGTAGGAAAATTATTGTCCTTTACCCCTGGAATAGGGAGGTGGTACCCTTGTCTGGATTCCTCCTCCTCTTCCCGAATGTATGAACCACTATAAATCTCCAATTCACAGGTCTCCAAAGTAGTGGCATGCACACCTTTGCCTGAACCATTTTCCTTTCCCTGAGCAGCATGTCGTTCTCTTCCTGAATGCACCATACCCTTCTTCCCTGAAGCTCCCATTCTGCTTGCTCTGGTGGAGATATTGCACATTACTAAGTTGCATGTTCTCACGGCCTCAGTGCAATTTAGTATGTGCGATACTTTCACATGAGTGCATGCACACGGGTATGGCTGTGGCTTAAAGTTACTGCAGCTTTCAATTTTGGTGGGGCCTAGTTCCACCGTGAAATGGTCTTAAACTAAGATCAGTATTTTGAGTGATGTCTTGAAACACGTGTTAGTGGAAGTTTGTTCTGTAATGCCAGGAAGATGAGTACCATTTGTTTTCAATTTGAGAAGGGTTATCATTATTTGCTTCATTTTCTTCATTTGCTACATACACCTCAAATTTGATTAGATTCTTCTTTGGTTATATAAAAGTAATTTCAAATATTGGGTGTTTCTAAAGAGGACACAGTAATCATATTCTTAACTGAAATTTTCCAGAAAGTCAAAGAGAGATGCAGTATGAAGAAAACCTATGGTGCCCTGATGGCTGAAGTAGGTTCTTAATGCATTTCCAACTTTTCTTTATTAATATTTACAGAGATCTAAAATTAACTACCATGCAGACAAGCAAATAAACAAAAAAGCTGTTGAAGCATCTAGCTGGTTTGCTCTGGCAGCCCAGCAGTAGTGGTGGAGAAAATGAGACGGTGATACAATTCCCACAGAAAACAATAATCTTCCAGCATGTTAAGCAATGCTTAGAAAAAGCAAAATGTGTGATTTTGTTTGTTTTACTGCAAGAGTAATAATGTCTTTCAGCTTAATTTTTCCAAGACAACTGTTAACTGACTGGTTTTTTTTTGACTGAACTTTTTGCATGCAATGTGTGTTCTTTAGCAGCAAGAGTATCTCTTGCAGAAATCTCCTTTGTCACAAAAATGCATTTAACAGGACCTTCCTGAAATTTTATAAGCTCTACTTATTGCATATGTTATGAGATGGGAATAGAATTGAAAATTATTCTGCTTTAATGAAATAGTTTTCTAGTGTAAAACTCAGAATAACATACTTTTTAATAACATGGTGGAAAGGAAAGCTTCAATTGAACTACTGGAGAGAAGAAAAAAGGTAGAGTGTAGTTTATAAATCTAGAAGAAATGCTGCAATGTTTCAGTACTTTTGCAGAACCAAACTGACAGTGACTGTAACCTTATTATCCTAGTGGGACAGATAGTAGTATTTATCAGCTGAATGTTTTAGTAGCAATAACCCAATAACTTTATGACTCGCTCATAGCACTATATTAGTGTTAAATATTGGCCTATGCAAAAAAAGGATTTCCCTTTACTGGCATTTCCTTTTTCTTTCATACTGAGCTGTTCTTACTAAACACATCTGTACGTGTATTGCTTTGCATACAAATGATTTTAAAAAGTTAAAGAATAATTCAAAGAATACTTCAGAAAATAATGGATTTGCTCATGCTTAATCTTTACTCTTTTTTTCCAAATTTACCTGAAGCTGGGAAAAAATGTTAATTGTACACACATAATTTGGGTCAAGGATATCACAGAGTCTGTAGGAATTTTACAGTTTATTACCCTTAATTCGTGAGATTGTGTAAGTGCATAATCAGATGCTGGAACAAACAGTCTGTTCTCTGTGCTGTGCACACTGTATATAGCAAGTGTATTTTCAAACACATTGACAGGATATTGAGGGCTTCCTTGTTTTATATGAGGCACTGCCGTTTGCTTCTTTCATATTCCAGATGGCACATTCTGTATATTCTAGCAGCAGTTCCCGTCATGCATTTTTGTAGTTTGTAATTCTGTGACTGTCCAGTTTAAGACTGAAGGTGTCTGTAAACACATAGAGGATGTGGGTTGGCTGTGTATGTGCACATTTGCCCACACTCTTTATGAATAATGCAACTACATAGTGTCTTAGATACTAGTCCTTTAATTACATATTGCACTTACGAATTGCGTATGTAAGCTGCTGTTTGTACAACACCAACTTTTTAAAACAGTTATTTGTATATCAGATCTTACAATCTGTATTTAAATTAGTTTAGTTGGTATTTGACATACACTATATCAGTAAAACCAGTGACACTTAATTTGCATCTCAAATTCAGTTCAGCTAGTTAGTTTCTCTCTTTGCTTCTAAGGCAAGCCTAGAAGGTAACTGGGAGGGATGGGAAGGCAAGGGTTGCTGAAAGAATTATTAAATGTATAGGGAAGAGGTCTTCCACCAGGCCTTTCTAACCATAAAGGGATACTATGAGATTTATTTTTAGTATAACAAATTGCAGGATTCTGTGCTCACATATCAAATAACTCTTTTTGTGTGTATGTGAGATTGCAGTATATATTATTGTAACCTTGGTTAGATTTATGCTATTTAAAATACAGGTTTATTGTAACGTAAAAAGGCAGCATGGAGGCCAATATTAAGGATTTCCTGACATTTTAAAGATTTAACATCACAGCTTTAGCTTTTTACTTTTTTTGTCATATTACGACAAATTATAAGGTCGGTCTGTTATTTATTCACACCATCAGCATAAGCAATCAGTGTGCCCTTTTCTCTATGCCTGCTGATTCATAATCTTATAGTAATAAAAACCTGAATAGACTGGGAGTTTCTTAAGATAAGACTGAAATGGATCTCGAGCTTTATTGAGTCCAGGTAGCTGTTTCTCTCATTCATGCACTTTTCAGGCTAAAACGGGGATCTAAAAGAACTACATCCTTACAAGTGGTGTGGAGAAAAATTAATGTTCAATGTACTGTGCCCAGTGCATGTTAAAAGCTAAGAAAGGCTTGAGCAAGGCAAGGGAAGACTGACTCTATAGCTGAACTGCAGAGTAACAAAGGCCAAGGAAATGAGAAACTACCCTTTAAAAAGCTGCCACTTTAGCTAAATGAAGAAAACAAAAGGATCATCAACTTTAGCAAATAAAAATAGGCTGAGAGCAGGGGGGAGGTGGTTCAGTTGCTGAAAGCTCCACAAAATGCTGTTAAACCAAAATACTTTTTTCCATATGCAGCAGGAGCCAGAAGCACTCAGGGGGGCTGAGGGCTGACAAGGAGTACAAGGCAACCACAGGCTGTTGAAGGGGGGAGGTAAATGGATGCTCTGTTGTTTGTTGCTGTGAAGGTAAGTGGAGGGAGTCACATTGTAAAAGCCTTCTTATGGCCAGCTGCAGCAGTATCAGAAATAAAAGTGGCTGTAGAAGAGATTGTAGAAGAAACAGACAGAAAATGAGCAACAGGAAATTACTGAGAGTGGATGAGACTTGACTCACCCAGCTAAACTCAGAGCCAAAATGAAAAAAAGCGGTGTTCTTTTTCTACCTGAGAAGTACAGACATGTCAACTGAATATCAGTATAGTGCAACTTAGTAAGAACTAAAGTTAAGGACATACCAGCACCTGGTGAACATGATTTAGTTGGAGTTTCCACAGAGAGAAGTCTGCCTTACTCTTCATGGTTTTTTCAGAGGTCAGCAAGCAAGGCCACTAATAAGTTGATCTGTCTACTATGTTTTACTTCAGTTTCATGAAGGCATTTTACTGCATCTCTTTCCAAAGACTTTCAAAGAAATTAAGTAGTGATGAGATAACAGAGAAGGTTTCTTCATGGATAAAGAATCATTTAAAATATAAGAAACAGAGGGCAGGAGTAAATGATGGTTTGAGGTAAGGACCTCTGCTATTACGTCTATTCATAATTGCCTTGGGAAGGAAGTAGTGAGGGACGCTTCGCTGATGCTGGTAAACTAGTTTGAGCTAGTAAGGCTAAGGGATGATTGTGGAATTGCAGCAGGATTATAGATAAAGTCAGAAGACAGCAGTGTCCTCTGCTGGGCGATAAAATGATTTATGAAATACTATGTAGATAAAAGTGATGCATGAGGGTAAAAACCAACCCTAACTGCACGCATAAATGGATGGCCTCTGTGCTGTCTTGTTACTGCTTGGGAGCTGTATTTTCAGGCAGGCATGCTGGCTCAATGGTTGGTAATTCTCAAAAGGCATCAGCAGGTATATTAATAACTAAGATTTGTTACAACAGACTCAGACAGCAGAAATACACAGTATTACTTTCATTGTGTGAATCTGTGGTTTGCCTATCCCCTGAATTTCTGTATGCCATTCTGATTCTTGCATCTCAGAAAGCTAAGAATGTAACATAACTGATTAGAAGAATGAGGTTAAGCGTCAGTTTCAGTATGAAGAATGAGTGAGGTGATTAGGACTCTTCGGCCTGGAAGAAGGATGTTACATAAATTAGGTTTGCAAGATCAGAACCAGTGTGAAAAGGATGACTCAGGATTAAAGGATGAAAAGGATGACTCCTCATGGTCTCTTCCAGCATAAAATCTTGGGATCATTAAAAGCAAGGTTTAAAAAAATCAGAAAAGTGTGTTGGTTCATGCAACAGGCAGTGGACATGGGGACGGTCCTGCCAAAGAATTTGAAGTTGCAGCAACTTGCAGAATTTTACAGGGCTAAGAATAGATACTGTGCTCCATCCCTGGTGGTGTTCAAGGCCAGGTTGGACAGAGCCTTGGGTGACATGGTTTAGGGTGAGGTGTCCCTGCCCATGGCAGGGGGGTTGGAACTAAATGATCTTAAGGTCCTTTCCAACCCTGTTTTATGATTCTGTTACTGAATAGACAGCCTGCATAGGGTTTTTGATGTCCCCTGAGGTGGAAATAAAAGTCTGGAAAAATGTTCAGGGGGATTGTTCAATATGTTTGTCTTATTTCTTCTGTTGCCTTAATGTCTGCTTCTGATCTCTACTAGAGAAGGAGTGCTGGCTAGACAGGCCATTGGTCTGAACTAGTTTGGCTTTTCATATGTTGTGTTTCAAGAACCATTTTAAGAATAGTTAGGTGTTGCACTTAGTAAGCATTGTGGTCTGCTCATGGTAACAAACGGGAAATGTTAGAAACAGTTGATTCAGAAATAACTAATGCTTTCAAACACGCTTCTCAGAAGAATAATTGTAAGTTTATGTGGTCTGTGTGACTGCAACAGGCCAAAATAGTCATTAAAAATAATTACAGATATTATGAGTAAAAGAAAATCAAATGCAATTGAACTGCAAAAAAATAATCAAATGTAGATTTTTCTACATTTTGGACTTGTTAATTGTTCTTTTTCAGAGAATGTAGATGTTTCTCTGTTAGAGAAGCAAGTCTGTTTGCTGCTGTGTCCTTTGGACTAGCCAAAGGACAAAGGTCTGAAGTTTTTGTACATTCAGTGAGCCCTGTCTTTCCCTGAGAGGTGCAATATTTGCATCATTTACAGCATCTCGAGGAGCTCTGTTGACGACTGTATGACTTGATCTGATTAGTGTTATTGCTGGCCTCTGTATGTTGGAGCTGTTACCTCTCTTTGTTCAGCTGTATCATTCCTTAAGGAGAAATTAATTTCAACAGCAAAACTGTTGAAATCCTGTTATGGATTTGTCTCTGAGAATTATTTGCATATTTTTATTGCTCCTGAGATGATCTTGCTCTGTCAAGAAACACTTCTGCTTTATTCGAATAAAACACTTCTGCTTTATTTGAATAAAACACTTCTGCTTTGTTTGTAGCTGGAATATGTCTTAGTGCTTTTTATTGATTTTCCTGTATAGTTTGAAACTGAAAAATAATGTGGGTCTTTTTTATTCCTAAAAGAACAGAACCCTTAAAGAGAGTCAACAGCTTAAGAGGTTTTTTTGCAAAAGGATTCCTTTGAGTCATTTAATTTGTCAGCGTTCTCCCAGTGACTGCTTGAAATTTGGAAGAATACTTCAAGTCCTTTTTGAGATAATAGCTGTCCTTTGATTGTCAGTGGTAGGTCATCTTTGCAGTGGATTTTGGTGGTGTCTGAAGGAAGAAAATGAGTTACTCGGTTTTGAAGTTATGGTAGCAGAGGCTGTTAGTTTCAGTTAGAATAAGGCAGTGCTGTTGTCCAAAGATGGGTCCCTGCCCTCCAGCCGTGTGTCTGCCAGCTTCTTTCCTGGTGGGAACACAGGTATTTGTGCCTCTGCTCTAGGAGTTGGATGGGTAGTAGAGAGCTGAGCTGGTTACTTAAAACTAACCCGAGAAAAAATAATTATTAGGTGAATTCATTGTAAATGACATCATGGCATGTAAAAGAGACCATGCTATCAGGTCGGAAAGGAAGGGTGGTCTGAGGCAGAAATGAATGCTCAAGAACAGGGGAATGGGAGGGCTCTTGTGTCAGTTTTGAGTTAACCTGATTTGAAATAAATCGTGAAACTGTGCTGTGAAGTTTGGAATGCATTGCATTTGCCCTTATACCTTGAACCCTCTACTTTTAAGATGTAAGGGTTTTATTCTAGATGATCTTAAGGTCTTTTCCAACACTAACTATGATGATTCCCTACTATATGATTATGTGATTCTGTGATTTTCAAAAGAAATTGAATGGAGTTTCTTACAGCATCATTTCGAATTAGCTCTGTATACAGGAAGACTTTGCAACAAAGATATGGTACAATCTTAGTATTGTCTACCTAGAGAACATGAGAGAATAGCAAACATGAGTTGTGTAAAGAAGGTGACAAAAAAGTGAAATTGTCTTTATCTAATAGTATTTTTGGCCTAGAGTGTTCCTGTTAGCAGACTTGTCTTTTAATTGGATTGTAAACTGCTCTGTGGCTTGTGAAGTATTTTGTAGGGTATTTAGGGAAATATTAATTCTTGCAAACTTTTCCAAAGACAAATACCACTTTTGACTAGTTTTTACTCAAATGCCCATTCAGCAGCCAGGATCAATATACCTTCATTATAAATTTAGCATAGTAACCAGTAACTCTCTTCTGAACTTATTACATGCTTACTCTAATCTTTCTGGAAACTCCAATTCTCATCATTTAAGCCCATATGCTTTGCTTTTCTCCAGTGCTCTAGAGAAAAGAGAGATGCAGAAAATCAAATTAACTCTGAGGTCAAAAAATGAAAACTGTGAGTTGAAGAGCTCCTTTCACCTGGGCTTCTTGCAGCATTAGGTTGAAACTTTTGAAATTTCACTGTGTTGCTGATAGTGAATAGGCCTTGCCTGCAGGCTCTGTGAACCTGAATTCAGATGGACACAGACGAATGCAAACTTCAGGAGAAGCAGAGGGGAAACTGTAGACTTTTTATGGGAGGATCAGTAAGGGGGGAAAAAATCCACTGAAACTCAGAAAACCCATAAAATGAAGAGGTGATGCTTTCCCTTTTGAAATCCACAAGAAAATTCCCTAGCTCTTCAGTGAAGTAGAAAGTAATTTAACAACAACAAAAAACACTTAGGGCAGCTATGCAGAAACATTTGGCAATTTTACAGAAACTTATTAGTTTTTAATCTGAATGGTGTGAAGTATGACCCTTGTGCTCTTTCTTTTTTTTTTATTATTTTATTTTACATGCTTTTCAAAGCTTAGTAAACCCTAATATGTATGTGTAAGTATGCCTTACACCAAAGTGCTCATAAATTACACATTTGCAGATGGCAGTTCCTGTAGGTAAAGTAGTTCATCCAGATACAGTGCCAAAGTGAGACGTGAGCAACAATCAGATTTTCTGATTTCTGGAACATACAATTACTCTTGTATATAAAGGGAAGCTGCATGTATGCCAATAACGTATTAAGAGATGGAATGAATTTACTGTCATAATTGCCCCAGGAAGGTCTCCATTTTACAGAGGATAATAAATTCATTTAGCGTTTGCACTAGCATACTACATCATCTTGAAGTTGCAGAGTAGCAGAAGCATGCTGTTGATGAAAGTTCTGGTTAGTGTTTTCAGTCTAGAGACTTTAAGAGATGATTCTTAATTTTTTTCCTACAAAAATAAAGCCCATGAGTCTTCAGAGACTTAAGGGAGTTCTCTTGGGCCACACTTGCCACAGATTAGGATCTCCTGTGCCTTTTTTCTGGCTAGTTGGGACAGACAGAGAAAGGTGAAGAGGGGAGGAAAATGGAATTAGATATAGCCTCCTCAATGCTGCCTGGCCACTGGCAGCTCACAGCTGCTCAGCACTGTGTAATGCCTTCTCCTTCCAGTTTACTAGTTGTTTGCGCTAGATGCAAGGAGCTAGAGAGATGCTGTACTGTTCTACATCTTTCAGAGGTACATGCTTTTTTGCTATTGAAATATTTTATGTATCAATTTGCTGAATGACATCAAACCAGGCCATCCCTGATGGTCCGTGATGAATTTTTTTGTTACTCAGTGTACCTGTAATGAGTAATGGTCTTAACAGTGTAAAATTTTCTTACAAGCTGCATGACTACAGCAGCAAAAGACATGGGAGAACTTGAATTTAAATTTGAATAAATTTCAGCTGAGGATAAAAGAAAATGATGCTTGTCAGAAATGAAATGTGAAAACTGTAAATTAGGCAATTTTGGTTGTTTTCTTATGAATGAGAAACAGTTTTGCAGTTATACCCTAACATAGTTAAATTCACAGCAATTTATTCTGGCTGTTGTTATCTCTTTTTTGGGGTTGTTGTCTTTCTTTTGGTTACCATAATGAGACTGTCTTCCCTTCTTTTGTAGTCTCTGGGGGAAAATCTAAAATAACTGATTAAAAGTAGTAAAGTTAAAAGTTCTTGTAGTTGTAGATACATATTTTAATTTCAGGTGAAGCTGACGCTTCATTTACCTGCCTCAAGCCAGAGGCCTGCCTCGCCTCCAGTATGCTGATGTGTAGTTTTGGGGCATTCTTATAGAAGTTGTTAAGACCCTGTTAATTTTACTACAGTAGAGAAAACACCTTAATGGGAAATATAAGGAGATACTTGAGGGCAGGTTTATATATTTTAAGGATATAACATATAAGGATATGTTTATATATTTTTGACAACTGAGATGTATTTGTGCCACAGTTCCTGCTTTTTTGATAGGAAAAAATTTACTCAAAAATGTAGATTTAATGCTTCTTTCTAATAGATTGTTCTGAATGTGCTCGGGGCTTTTTCTCTTTTTGGTTTTGTTTTGAAAGGACCTGACAAGTTGTATTAAAATGTTGAAAACTTGCTGTCAACAATTAAAAGTTTCAGAAATTGAGATACCTTCTTTATAGTGCAAAGGGATTTCTATGTGACAGGTCGAAGATTTAAGAGACCAACAAGGTGGTGGAAGTTGGCTTGACAAAAGCATAAGGGTTTAGTGGGAACAAATGTGTCTTTAGTGCAGCAGAAGTTACGTTCTTAGCTGTGTTATTTGTGGCATTAATGGCTTTGCAGTTTTCAAAAACAGCTTGTATGTATCTTTATAGTTCCTAGAATCTTATTGCCAGTAAAATTTAACAGAGTTTCTTTGATTGTTTTAGAGGTGTATTTGATGCTTCCCTCAAAATGGCTGGGTTCTATGGACTCTACACTTGGCTGACTCACACTATATTTGGGATTAACATAGTCTTCATACCATCTGGTAAGAATTTGAACAATTATAATTATTTTTAGAAATATGATTACATATATATTGTACAAGATAAGTATGATTAAATATTGCTGATAAGATTAGTCTTGAAGTTATTTTTAGGAATGGCCATGTGCACAGTGAAGTCCGTGATTGCTGTCCTACCCCTGTGCCTTGCCTTTTTCTGTTTTCACAGCACGTCCCCTACCAGCTATTTTACTTCTCCTGTCTGTTCCTTTTGCAGGATGTAATTCTCCCTTCTGTTCGGTCCAAGTCTTTCCAGGTTTTAACTTCATTCTGCATGCCTTGTATTTTGTTTCTTCTGTAGTTGACAGGTGCTGATTTTTCAAGATGCCTAAATTCAGGAAGACGTGGTATCATGAAAATGCATGATGGAGGCCTGCTGCTTATTCTCAGTACTGTTGCTTGACTGTATTACCAGCCTCTGGTTTTCTTTTATTCTTTAATCTTAGGTTTAGAAATGGCTGAACAGTTTTCACTGAAAAATCTTCTCCTCTGTTCCTCTTTTGCTTCTCTTCCAGTAAAAATAATCTAATAATAGTAAATTTAAAATGTTGTAACTTCGTGTACAAGGGAACAAGAGGGAAAGTCATAAAGCAACAAAACCCAGGATAATAGGAAATGTCTCTGTTAGAAAGTGCAGCTACTTAAAGGCATTGATTGTCGTTATACCTACTTAGAAGGCAGTTGTTCTTTTTCTTTCAGCTACATATGAAATCTTTGAATTTTTTGGTTTCTGATTAATGAGACCAAAAAAAGAGAAAAAAACTCTTAATCATTCATGTTATGTTCATTCCTGTTGCATTAAATTAGAATGACAGCAGTACTGCACCATAAAATCATAGAATCATAGAATAGTTAGGGTTGGAAAGGACCTTAAGATCATCTAGTTCCAACCCCCTGCCATGGGCAGAGACACCTCCCACTAAACCATGCCACCCAAGGCTCTGTGCAGCCTGGCCTTGAACACTGCCAGCGATGGAGCATTCACAGCTTCCCTGGGCAACCCTTTCCAGTGCCTCACCACCCTCGCAGTAAAGAATTTCTTCCTTATATCCAGTCTAAACTTTCCCTGTTTAAGTTTGAACCCATTACCCCTTGTCCTGTCACTACAGTCCCTCATGAATAGTTCCTCCCCAGCATCACTTTAGATTTCAACAGGTATTTGTATAATTTATATGTTTAGAAGGGCATACTCCTGTGTCTACAGAAATACACGTCGTGGAGTTTATATTTGTGTGGTTTCTCGCAGTCCTACCTGCGTTATTATGGTTGAATGCAGGAGCTGCGGTAAGTTACGAGGAGACTTATGCTTGTATGTTTTCTTGCACGCAGTTGCTAATTTGTAGCTATATAAAAGTTTGAAATGTGTAAGACTGGTATAACTGTTATTTTTTTCTGAATTGGTGCCTCCTTTGGAAGTAACTCCTTATGACTGGCAGTTGGTAAAGCTTTCTGGTATGGGGAATAGCATAATTTTCTTTTTTTCCTAAACAACAGCTATAAAACACCAAGAGCTTTATGCAGCACTTCTTCAGTATCTTATTTACAACAGTTGATAGGAGTGGGACTGCCGGTGTGGCAAAAGCATCAGAATTTAACTGTAAATGTATTTGTGAAATGTTTCTCTTTTTTTTTTTTCTCACTTTTCTTGTGTACTCTAGCATTAGCAGCAATCCTTGGAGCAGTGCCGTTTCTGGGGACATACTGGGCAGCCATCCCTGCAGTCCTAGATTTGTGGCTTGTGCAAGGACAGGGATGCAAAGCCATTTTGCTCTTGGTTTTTCACCTCTTGCCAACCTACTTTGTAGATACAGCAATTTATTCAGATATATCAGGGTAAGTACATTGGAGGCTTTTGAAAGTTAGTATTGTAAAAAATTATTAATGATTATTGACACTTTAATTTTTGAAGCATGCAGACAGTGTCTCCAAGCATAGGAATCGCCTTATAGTAAGGAGTCTTTCTTCCTAAGTGCCTTTACTTTGCCAGGCTGCTTTTCTGTGAACTTTGTCACTTGAAGTTGTGAACTTGTTCTCAAGGTCAGCAAAATCAACTGCTTTGGTTGGCAAAGTAATTCTAAGAGTGCCTTTGAAATTTATCTAGTCTAAAGATGTGTAGTATTCCTTTACTTCACCTGTCACCAGATGATGCTGCAGAACAAACAAGAAATCCATGAGCTAGTTAGGGACCTGAGAAAAAACACTTCAATTTTTCAGACTGGATTGGAAGAAATGTGAGGATTTGTTTGAAACCAGCCTTTGTGTTGTGTCACCACACCCCAGTGTAAGAGGCTATTGATTATGGATTGATCTTTAAATGTGTTGAGACAGATAAAATTGCAAAACCGGAGATAGGTTTCTACAGAGACAGAAGACGGTGCTGTTTTCGTGTTGTGGGATGTAGGCATGGATTGCTTGAAAAATCTTGCTAGGTGTTTGTCTGCCTCTATTGACATGAAATGTCTCCTGGTTTCAGCTTTGAGATTGTACACAGAAAAACAAACTCCAGACTATGGAGAGCAAGACATGTTCACAGCCATGTACAGAATAGAGAGAAAGTTGTACTCTTCTAGTTACTGCTTCAGTCTTGATCATCAGAAACAGTTCTGGTAAACTGAATTGAGCATTTTGTGGTCCAGACTTAGATATATACCAGTACTAGTCCTTCATTTGTGCTGATTTTTATTACAGTAGAGTTAATGTTGAGTAAGGACATTAAGTGCTTCGGTTCTGTGTTGTTAGAAACTAATATTTTTGTTCACCAGATATGCTTACACTGAACAGAGAGACCTAATGATAATATGTACAGTATTAATACTAATTTTCATTGACTATGACACTAGTTCTTTTGCATGAATTAAAGCTAACAGGTGAAGTATAGTCAAATTAGGACTTTTTTTCAGCAATAAATTGTAGATACATTTAAGGCTAGTAGCTATTTAACCAGACAATAATTCTTATTATTATTAGAATACATTTTTTGACTGCAGGGGATGCAGGCTCTGTTTATTGTCCAGAAAATACATGTGGCAGGAATAGATTTTCTGACAGTGGAGCAAAATTGTATTTTTCTCATTAAACAGAACAGTAAGCATCATGCTGTCTCATGGATTAGATTAAATATATTTTAAATAGCTATAATTAGGTTATGCAGGGTTTTCCAAATGCATTAAACTTATGCTGTAGTCCTATTTCATCGGGTGATCTGTTGTTTAGCAAACTAGCCAGAAGAATGTTTAAACTGATGCAAGGGCTGGATAAAATTTAGAAATGAATCATGTGTCTACTGTTGGAGAAATCAGTCCCCTCAGAAAAACAGTCTGGCATTACCAGTAGGTTAAACTGGATCTAGGTAAGATATGATTGAGGTGTATATGATGTTACAGGTCTGATTCCACACACAGTTTCAATGTAGGCAAAGACTGCCAGTGTGGGAGTTGAATAGAAGTCAGGACCATAGTAGAAATCTGGCTGAGACTGCTGGAGCTCTATACTAGCTGGTAGTTTCACTCCATTACACTCAGAATTTAGAGCAAGTTCCTGAAAATTGGGTGCTTAGTTTCAACTGTAGCTTTTCTTATATAATTCCATATTAGCATAATTATTTTAACTATAAAGATTAAGCATGATGAGCAGGTTTTGTGTAACTGCTCTTGATAGGATTCATGTGGCGCACCCAAACTGATAACATGGAAAAGAACAGTGCATGGCTTACTTGCTGCCGTAATAGCTCATACCAAAAGCTCCACTGGCCCCCAGCTTTCCAGTAAATATGTTCATAAAAATCTGGATTTGTTGTTCATCTGAAAACATTAAAAGCCTAATGATAACAGTCTGAGAGAGTGTTTTATAACAAAATGAGAAGACATGACTATGTATTTAAAGAATATATGCTAACTGTTCTTTGAAAGGTGCAATGCAAGTTGCTATCATAGTGTAAATTAATGTGTTTGTTCAGGGGCATTCATAGTACATGTTTTTAGTTGTCTTAAAATTTAACAATTCTTGACCATAAGGCATGAACAGTCTTTGTAATCATCATCTTTCCATTTTCAAAATGGAAATGTGTTTGCCATTAACTCTTCAGATATTCTTCAACAGATGTCTATTAAGTAGCTGCTCCATTGTGGATATTTACCAGCATTATGTACTACAATATACTGTTTGATCTGTTGTGCAAGTAGGACACAGAATACAGCTTGGAATATTTGTGCTGTCAGTCAAACAGCACATAAGTGAAACTACGGTATCTATAGCTAACTATGTAGTTTTCTAAGCTTAATAAAATGTTGTGATTAATTCACATTTCATAATTGAGAGTACTGTTTGTTGTTCTTAATTTAATTCTGTACTTTTTGTGCTATCATTCCAGAGGTGGCCATCCTTACCTGACAGGTCTTGCAGTAGCTGGTGGAGCGTACTACCTGGGGCTGGAGGGAGCCATCATAGGACCAATTCTACTTTGTATACTTGTGGTTGCTTCTAACATATATAGTGCCATGTTGGTGAGTCCAACAAATTCAGTGCCCACTCCATCACAATCGGCATGGCCATTACAGATTTACCGGTAAGTTGTAAATGCATTACATGTATGTGTCACGTTTTTACATGGATCAGCATATGTACACATTGGTAAAGAGAGTGTATGCATGAGTTTTATATATGAGTGTGCATATACATCTACATGCCCGTTGAAGTATTTGGAGAGGATTCAGCTATCTCATATTCTAGAAATAAAAGTTATGGCGAAGTAAAATACTCACTGGAACTTGTAAACCTGAACTGTTTGTTTAATGTCGCTCAGCTTCTTATGGGAAGCTCTTTCAAAAAGTTCAGGAGATAATGGAACATCCTTTTTTCTGTGTAAAGCTATTCTGAATGGCTATCTAGTAGTCAGTACTCACTGTTATTATTAAGAGGCCTGCCTATAAATACTGCATTTTTGTGTTACTGTACAATACTGCAAAATATAAATTGGCATACTTGAATTTAACAAATGAGATAATATTATATTGCATTATTCCATTTAAAGTATGGTCTTGATTAATCTCTTTATTGAAGTTACCAAATGTGGAATACGGAAGTATATCTTTAAAGTACAGTTAAGGAATGGGCTGAATAAAATCCTAGTTGAATAATTACAGTTGGAATTCATATTGTGAAGTTACTAATGACAGTAGCCATTTCAATGTCTCTACTGTCTTGTTCAATTACGTAGGTCAGCTCATTATATATACATCTTAAAGAGGTTTCTGTGCTTGTCAGAAATGATCCTTTGCTTTATTCACATGAATAATGTTGTCATCTTTCATATGGGTAATTTAAGAGGAAAAACACTAATTGGACTTGTCTGTAGTTTCTGACTTGTAGAAGTTACGTTCCAAGATTGTGTAGATACAGCTTCCAAAGTACACAGAAAAAAATTGCATGTATATTTTATTCCTGTTTAATTTGTAAGAAACCAGATCAGATCACTGAACATATTTAAATTTTACTTTTTTCTTTATCCTCCCTTCCCCCAGGTCATCTAGAGAGAGTCCTGAAGAGATTAAAATGGCTGCGGAGTGATGAAGGTTCTGTGCTGCATCTATTCAGCATGAGAGAATCACTGTCTTCTGTCTGGAGTTCCCAACAGTCATGGCCTTCTGTCCCTTTCCAGCTGTGCCTAGGGGCAGCTCACAGTGAAGCACAGCAGCATAGCTTGGGTTTTAACAGAAAGCACTTCTTGAACTTCTTGAGCTGGCCTTACATTATTGTGCACTTTGCCTCCTCAGGAGAGAATGTCTACTTCCTATGGCTTTGCGTACTAACGCACAGTTCAGCTACCTTGTTGAACACCTGGAAGACTTTTATCTTCATAAAAATAATAGTTGGAGGACAGGTATATCCACTGGAGTAGTAATCTTGTCTGCAAAAATGACTAACTTGGCTTTTATTTATTGGGCTATTTGTGTTATTAAATTGTAGTAGCTTTAAAGAAAGCTAATTCCAAAATAATTTATTTTCAGTTAATCTGGTGGCAAGAAAAGGTGTAAACCACTTATTGATAAATGAAAGTAGAATATAATTATTTGCTGCTCCTCTATTTAGAGGCTTTGACCATCATCTGTAACTCATAACAGCACTATACAGACTGAAATTTAAGTTTGTTAGAGGCTGATATTTCTCATATCTTCCTGAAATTAGTAGACATGAAAATTGTTAAATGTGACTTTCCCTCATATTGCAATAGGAAGACTTATTTAAATAGTTTTAATATTTTCCTTATTTGCAGTGAAATCTAGTTAGTATTTTGCTGTTTACCCACCATCCCAGTGGAGTCATCTGGTCAACTAAACTTAATCAAAGACCTTAAATGTTTCAGGCAGGGGTAATGTACCTCATCTGTTCATCTGGAAGTCACATCTGCTTCCAATAATAGGAAGAAGGTGAATGGGGATTGTTGAATGTTGTTTTTTAAGTGCTGTGGCAGAGTTCAAGCTTTTCAAACAAATCCATTTCCAAAAGAAGAAGGGGAAAGAGCATGAATTTTGGTTTAGTTCAGTTTGAGTTGGTGGTTTGTTTTTTTTTCCCTGTAGGTCCCTGGCCAAATATTATAATAAGATATATCTTATATATTAAGACAAATCTCAATAATAAATGGAGTTCTTAAATTCCTGAAATGGTGTGTTACCTAGGTCACAGCATCAAACTCCTCTAGTGCTTTTCTTCCATATGTAATTTTGCTTAAATTGCAGTTTTAGTGACATTTAAGACCCGTTGTATTGATTGGATCTTTGTAAATGTATCCTTCCTATAAATGGGAAGTATGGGTTTTGGTAGAAATTTGATACTTGAACGGCTTTTCCACAAATACAGTGAGGGCCATGGGTACAAAGTAGCAGACACACATGCTTAACCAAAGAACCACCTTCCAGTTTTAGTAATGTCTCTTCAATTTATGTCAGAGTTTGAGTGATAAAGAGTTATACAAGATCTAGGCAAGTCTTCCATTTGTTGTTGATGGTAATGCAACTGTTGGAGCAAAAATCTGTTCTTATCTAGGGATAAGGATATCTAAGATTTGTGTACAAACAGCTATTGGTAATATGGGTGTTTGTTTTAATTGAGTTTCAGAAGTGCTGGTAGATTTGGAAGGCTCTTATTTTAATGATGTTGCATGTATTTTTAATTGTTTCTGAAAATACATTGCCATAGAAAGGAATTGGACAGTAGTCTGATACTTCCTAAGCAAGGAAGAGCTGCTATAGGTTTGCAATAAACAGGCTGCCTATTAAGACACAAATAGCCAACTCCTCCAGTTCTCAAAATTAGCTGCTGCAGTTTTACTGGTGAAATTTTATGGTTAAATGAGGGGGTTTGAGTATGATGATTTTACACCTGCAAACTTGCAGGAATGCGTTTAGATTACAGACTCAGGCTTAATTTGGTGGTTTGACTCAAGTCGTTGAAATACGGAAACATACCATTTAATATTTTAAATTCTGAAAGACCTACACATCAATTCCAACTAACTGAATAGGAAGGATATATTGCTTGAACTAAGTAACTGTCCAGTGCTTATTTATTTCCTTGGTTTTGTGGCTTACATAGGATCTTCAGTGAAACACATTCTTATGATTGCTGCTGGCTAGGGTGGAGGATGACAAAGAACCCAAGGGTGTCCCTAAGTATTTCAGTAACATTCTAACCAGTTTGAATACTATGATACTTGGGAAACTTGTTATATTACTTCTTTGTAGTTCACAGTTTTGCACTGAAATGTTGTGTTCTCACTATAGCTTATTGTAGACAGCATTTAATGGAGATTACTAGCAAGAAATATGCATCTTTAAAGTATTTCCAGTTTTCCATTGTTCCCCTTTGCTCACTGGTCAAGACGTTTGTATTGTCCACATTTGCTATCCTAGTTATTTTTGAGATAGTCTTTCAGATTGCTATAGTACTCAATGTAGTAATTTAAGAATGTCATCTTAAAGCTTTCTTTTGTTTGTTTCGAAGTTTTCTTCTTGTCCCTCCTACTTCACCTGACCTCCTTAAATCAAAGAAGGGTCTCTGCTGCGAAAATTTAAAATGGCATTTCAGACACAGTTAGCTTCAGTAATAGCAAATCAGTAAAATCAGCTGAGAAGATATGTTCTTGTTATGAAATGTGCCTTTCCCAACATAAAGAGAAACCATTTTATATAGAGAATTCATATCTGATGTAGTCTTGTTAGTTTTCCCTCCTTTGCCACAAGGCTTCATATTGACACTTCCTGTTCTTCTAAGACTTGCCATGAAGAGCCATCTGTGGTATGGTCTTTCTCAGTAAATGTAGCTTAAGGAGCTCATGCCATGTGCCATGCCTGGTGGAGGAGCCAGCTGTGTGGTTCAGTGGTGGTACAGTAACAGTATACTGTTGTAAAGAAGAAACAAAACCACTAATAATACCTTCTTAGAATATGAAATATTCATTGGATTTTGCCATGCTTTTAAAAAAAACCCAAAACAACAACAAAGAAAACAAAACCCATAAAACCCTATCTTATGAAAAAGCATACCTTGGTTATTTAAGGGTTTAAGTGTGTAATTACCAGTAAAAATGGAAGAACTTGTCCTTGCGTATTTAACAATCTGTATTCTTTTCTGAAAAGACTTAGCCTCTTTAAGAACAGTTTAGGTTAGATCAATCGCAGATTAATGTGAAAATAATCAAACCAGTCATTTTGATTTGTGGTCATTGTAACATACCAGTTCCTGGTTATATTGCCCCATCTGCAAAAGCAACCAGCAGCTCTGGTTTAAGTTTTTAGATGGCTTGTGGCTTTAAAAAAAAAAGGATGAGAAACTGCTCGTACACCCTTTTCTGTAGTGGCATTAAAGTACAGTTTTCTTAGGAGAGACCATCTTGTCATAATGCTTAAAGGCAAGAAGTTGGTGGCCTTCAGCTTTACTGTAAGCAGTCATTCCGAGAGCAGGTATTTACTTGTATTTATTATATTTAGTATTCCATTTGAACAAAACCAATTAGAATTCAGAAGGGAATGCTTGTAGTAAACCAAGACAATGTGGTCTTATGGTATTTTGGAATACAACTCTGATGGTTTTTATCATTCTCTTTTAGCAAATCAGGCTTCTTGCAAGTAGTGGAGTGCCAAAGAGCTAATGATAACTGCTTCTTGTGCTGAGTCAGAGTTCACCTTTCCCCGCCTTCCTGTACCCTCGCTGAATGTTCCTGTGCTATAGCAGAATTAGCAGAAGTGCATGTGTGCCAGTTTACGGCCCAGCATGTTAACTTTGGGTTACTGTAAATAGTGGCTTAATTGAATACATGAAGCAACAAAATGTAATGGGTAAGAATCTGGCACACATTGATTTTGCCAACCTAACTGCAGTATGGTAACTTTCAGCACAGATGCTCCATGACCAGTTGGGAGCAGTAATGTCTTATTTTGAAGACTGCTTTTTTAAAAAAAATAAAGTTTAACGTTATACATACAATACACATTTTTCATAAATTGATACCCGCATATCTAATTAACAGAGACAGCAGTCAAATACTTTCATGTACAGTGGTATGTATTAGCAGCTCATCTAGGGTACATGTAGGCTTGATGAATTCATGGACTATGTGGCTTCTCTTGAAGACTTTGGGGAAGAAGATACGTGTATTTTGTCAGTGATTACTAGATTAGGAAATCCATAATCTGTTTAATTAAAATAATAAAAAAGCATTGTGTAGAAAAATTGGATGCTATCTCCAGTATTGTACTTTGTGGGTATCAGTGTAACTTCTGAAATAGGTGTCCGGCTGCAGCATTAAATATTTGTTTTCAGAAAGCCTGAAAATACGAAAGTGGGTAAAATTATTCCGCAGTGAAAGCAGCGGTAGAATTGTTGTGCTGCTAATCCCTATACTGGTGACAGAATATTGCAGAGTGCTGCCTTCCCTTATGGACCTGATAGACTAAGGGTGGGAAAATACCATTATTCTACTGACTTTGTAGCTTTGTATTAGTGGTAGAAGATGTTCCCACAACTGCTTTATTCACACATTGTGTTCATGTTATCGTGGCTTAAGTTTATCACTGCAGAGAGCACTGCCTTTGTGGACACTACCTCTGAAAATAGCCACAACTTCCTTTAGAAGATGCTGAAAGGTGTTGGAATTGGAGTTAGTATTCATTATGTCCAATAGTGGAGGTAGCATTCATCTTCTAGAGATGCAGTTGTTTGCGTTGAAGTTTTCAATTTTACAAGAGAAAATTGGTTTCCCAATTGAATAACCTTTATTGAGTGACAGCTGACATCTCATAAATCCATGGATGCATCATCTTATAAACTGTCTTGGCTTGTATTTCAAAGGGTTTCCCCTTATCATTATTTCTTACACTTTTTGGTAAAGTGTGCTTTGGCAATTCTCATTTCTAGTTATACAAAACTATAATTGACTGTTAACAAACAGTCAGAAGTGATGAGCATATTCAGGGATTCTACGTAGGGTTTGTAAATGTATATGTTGATATACAGCATTACATAAATACGAGTCGTGTCTGTCCTATTCAGACTTTAACTGAAATTTTGTCCTATCTTTTTTTAAGATATCTGAGAACAAAATAGTGCCTGTATATAGTGAAAACAAGCAACATTTTTCTTAAATTGATACTTGATAAAGGTTGGCGGAAAGCCAGGCAAATACTGGTAGAGTGACTTGAACTGTTTAGTTGTAGTTAATATAAAGTTGGGAAAAGCTGTTGTTACACGTAGTAATACATTGCTAAGTGATTACTCTTCCTGGAAGTATTTGCACAGATCTACTCAAGAGCTGCCAAAATTTATGGTCATGAAATAATGTCTTCATTATTCTTTCAAGCTCTTCCATACCTCAGCTAGTATTCTGTTTCAAATCTGGTTTAATACAAATACATGAGGGTATTGCTTCATGCTGTATTGGGATGAATTCCAGGACCTGAAAAGCATGCTTTGAGTGTCCGTACTGAAATGGTATGTCCAATTCAGGAAGGAATTGCTAATTGGCAAGTAAATGCATCCTTGATGTACTCTGCATATGGATGGACTTGGATAAACATAATTCATGTTGCACTGAATTAGAGATTATTCTTTGAATATAGCACTGTATGACGATACTGAAGCTAGAGTTGGATTAGAAGCAAGGTATACCTGCTTGCAGCAGGAAGCATTTGTAAGCTCATAAAGACAGAATTGAGTGCTCTAAAGTTCACATATATATCAGAAGAATTTTCGTCATGATGGTGTGAAGCAAAAATGTTGATTTCTTTTCCTGGACTCACTTCTTGTCACTTGACTGTTACATGCAATGATCCAATGAGGACCTAAAGTCAAAGTAACTTTTTATGGTATTGGTGTAGATTAATTGCAAGAGGAATCACGAAGCCAAAAAGTAGCCACAGAACGAAAGTTCACAAAGCTTAAAACCTGACATCCAGGCCATAAGGGTAGGGGTTGGGGGGGAATCAAAATCCACATTTTGAGCCCCTTTCTGCCACTCTCTGCCTGAAACCGAAGCTTTTTCAAGAAGTATCAGTAGAAAATATTTTTGTGTTGTTTATAACTTCTTGGCTCTGTAGATCAGTGTTTTCAGTTTCCAGCATCTGTCATCACTGGTATGTTCTGCAAGCATACAATTTGTTCATATTTGTTACCTTTAAAGCGAATTTTCTATGCTTCAATGATTGTCGGAAACCAATTTTTTGTACTAATAGTTAGGTGTTTACCTATACAGATACATATATGTATGTTAACTGTTGTTTGATGTTTTGTTCAGAATACTGGGGAAGTTTTTTTTTCCCTTTGGTAAATCTCACCAAATCAAATCCAAGGAAAGTTTTGACAACCATGTCCTAAGACTGGCTAGACCCTACTCAAACCCAGCAGCAGATCTTTCGCATTATAGAGCACGGGTTGTTCTAAAGCGTGCATTCCGAACCAGGACCTGTGGGAATCTGGAGCAATAACTTCCACTGTTGACACAAATTTTGGTTTTAATTGTATATGTGATATATCTTCAGAGTGGAACTATGTTCAAAACTGGTGTTATCATAATTGGTTTTGGTACGGTACCTGGTTTTGCATGTATAATACTGAAAATATAACCCCTGTGTCCATCTGTGGCAGAACAAAACGTGTGAGTTAAAATTGAGAAGTGCTTGTGTGGACTGCAGAGGTAGTTAAACTAAATTTTGATTGTATGCACCAGTCCTCTTCCTAATAAAAATGGGTTTTTGTAGCAGGTTTAAGAAGCTTTTAACAATATTGTATTCACACGGCAGTCCTTTGTAAGCACAGAATGGTTAATATATTTTGAAATAAAATGCTATTAATGTAAAGAAAACTGTCTTTAATTTGAATAGTGGGATTTTTGTAATGAACCACAAAGGCTGCAGCTAATCTGGTGAAATAACAGGTTTGCTTCAGACAAAGTACAAACATGGCAGTGGATCTGCAGACCCCATGTGTGACTTCAGTGAGAGAATCTATTTTCCACTGGGTAAGGAGGGGCACGGGCCTCAACAGTAGTTATGGTTCAGCTGACATCTGGCTACTGGCTACACTGCCTGTGGTACCACAGCCATGCATCCATACCCTGCAAAAACTTACATGAGGCAGCTGTAGGTAATTCAAGTTACTTCCATTATGGCTTACTCTCTGAAATGGAAATGCTTGGTTACTGTGTGAGCATAATTTTAGATCATTCTATTGACTATAAAGCAAAAGTGATCAAATCCTCCCTTCATGAGAGCTCACACCTTTTGAGAGAGAAATGGCTTGTGTTCAACTTGTCATCCCTCTCACTGTTCTGTGACCAGGCTCATCGCCTTGAAGTGCTTCGTACAGCACAGTCAATTTTAGCTAGCATCTCTTTCATTCTGCAAAGGGATCAAACCTTGTTTAGTGCATCCATGCTTGGGGAGGTTCAGCAATTAATGCCAGTAACATAATAATTTTTTTTATTTATTTTTAAATTGGGGCCATCTTGGTCTTCCAAGATGCTCAGAATTCCTCTAAAGTTAGAACCAAAGTAAATGCCTTTGTAATGAGGCAGCTCAAAGCACATGTGCTTCTGTGAGAACTCCTTTGCTCTTATTTGGGTGGTGTAGTGGTTTTAATGTGCAGATACAGTATTTTTATTGTGAGAAAATGATAGTTGTTCAGCACCCACAGCAGATAAAGCTTTATAAGGATGTAGCACCAGTGAAGCCTATTTGCTCAGTCTCAACTATTCCTTCAGAGCAGTTCAGGAGATTGCATTTACAGTGTAGTTCATTAATATTTAGGGGGTGGAAGGGTAGAGAGTACAAAAGAGTTACTGGGAGATACATAGGCAAAGAAAATGTACTGAAAGAATTGCACTACCTGTGTATTTTGGGCATGATGAGAGTTCTAATTTAAAAGATAATTGTTTCATTGTAAGATATCATCACTTCCAGACTACAAATTTATTCTTTGGGGAAGTCATTTGACTTGTTAATCTAAGCAAAGGTTTTTCTGATACAAATACTTATTTTGTAGTAGATTTTTTTGGAGATTAATTTCTTTATCTTCCTGATGGCCTTCTTTTAAAAATAAAGACACTTTACAACCGTCCTTTAGCCTCAGAGCAGTCAGCTTTGACTACTTGGGGCTGCCATGTTTGTTAAACTCCTTTGTCACTTTTGAGGAGTCGCTTCGTCGCTGAATATATGTAAGACTCTGAAGGCCTTACACCTCCATTCCCTCCTCAGTTCTGCTTGTTGCAATTTGTTTAGCATGTTAAAAAATCCTTCTGGGGAAAGGGTGGTGAAAGCCCCTCCATCAGATGGTTTCAGCTGTTAGCATTTAAAATGCGAAGAGAAATCTGTGGCAAGTGGCTGGTTTCTAATTGCAAGGTAAATCTGCCAGGTTTTTGGAACTCGTAGAAACTAAAACTGGAAGAGTAGTCTTTACCATAGATTACATTTCTTTTTTCTGAAATAATTATTGTTGTATGTGTTATAAATTGGAACAAAGTTTTATCTTAGTTTGGTTTCTAATCTGCTTTTTAAAATTCTCCAGATGAGCAATAATGCATAACTTCCCTCTCCCCGTTGAGTGAGGCCAAAGCCAACAACAGCTGTAGTAAATGCCAAGTCTGCCTATATCAAAATGCACTCTCTTGTATGCTTATGGATGTTTATGTGTATGTACAGTCAAAAGTATATCATTCAGGTGCATTTATTTTGAGTAGATTGATGATGGTAAGAAACAGTTTTATGAAGCTCCAGGCCTGGACAGTTAGCTGTGGAGATACCTGCTTTGTAAGGTTGGAGTATCTTCCTAGACAGTGACTACACACAGCCAGTGCCTTCTGTCTGGAAAAAACAGAAATTTTTACTGAAACTGATACATTTCCCGAAGATTCCTTTCAATTATTTTTATTCTTACTGCTTCAGAAGACTGTAGCGATACAGTTAAGTTTTGCTTTTTAATTAAACAGCACTGAAAAGTAATATTTGGTAAGATAATTTTATTTTTTTAATCTCATGATCAGTAAAGTCGCTTGTTCCCAAGGAAATTGCAGTCTTTTGGCTTTGCCACGCACAAAAATAGCAGTTGGCTTTTTGAGAAAAAAAATACCCTAGATATACAAGTGTATCTGGTTGACAGAAGTCCAAACACACAGTGAATGATATCAAAGAAAATAGTAGGAAGAATGAAAGCAGTTCAGAAGAGCACTGAGATAGTATCTCATGCTGCAGTATAGAATTTCATGCTGCAACTGAAATACATAATGCAATCCTAACATATTGTCATGGGTTCAGCAGCAGCAGTCATTTTTCTCCTTGGTGGCTAGTGCAGCGCTGTTTCTGATTCTGGGCCTTGGAACTGCGCTGGTAACACCAGTGTTTTCAGTTACATCTTGTTAGTGTTTTGGTCTGACCAAGGACTTTCTGCGTCTCATGCTATGCCAGGGAGGAGGAGAAGCCTGGAGGAAACAGAGGCAGCACACCTGGCCCAAACTGACCAAAGAGGTTACTCCATACCACAGCACGTCATGTCCAGGATGTGAAACCTGGGGGGCAGAGACCCGGAAGGGTGTGGTGGTGCATTGGGGGTTCGCTGCTGGGGGGTGCACTGGCTGGGTCTGGCTTGGTGAGCAGTTGTATTCTCTTTCTTTGTACTTCTCTGTCATTATTATTACTATTGGTGGTAGCAGCAGTGATTTGTGTTATACCTCAGTTACTAAACTGTTCTTATCTCAACCTGTGGGAGTTGCATTCTTTAGATTCTCCTCCCCATTCCCCAGGACTGGGGGAAGAAAGAGAGAGAGAGAGAGAGAGTGAGTGAGTGAGTGAGAAAACTCCGTGAGTTTTAAAGGCTTAAACCATGACACATATCAAATGTAAAATGAATTAAGCTTCCAAATGAAACATTGTTTATTCTTACCTTTGGCTGTAGTGTATTGAAATCCTTTGACATGGCTTTGTATGAAATAATTAATAGTTTTCTTCTACCATCCTATATCAAAACTGCTCCAAGCGAATCGCTCTTCACGAGGAAGTTCACATTTCCCATATAGCATGTAGTTCCTTTCTTTTTTTCCTTTGTATGAGGTAATCTTTGAAATTACTGTATTAATGCTACCATTTGTGCTGCGATAGATCCTAACAGCTTCTTTGAGGAACTCGTTCCACTCTCCTGATGAGCTGAGCATGCTCACTGGGAAGCATTTTGGTCAGGTTGGCGAGTGCATGACGGCTTAAGGGAGACACAAGAAATTCATTTAACAGGTGCCCAGTGGCAGGAAACAGTGAATTCATGGCTTTGCTCAACTCAAGAGGGGTGTATTTCTGAAAGTTACACCCAGCCACAAGGGTTACTGATTTTCTGGCTAAAGTGGACTGCACAGCCTCATTTAGGGCTGAAGGCTGTCTGTCTTAAACAGGCAACTGCCTTAAGAAGGCAAAGCCCCAACTCTGTGGTGTGGGGTTTGTGGGGTTTTCTTTCTTGTAGACCTAGAACAGTGCACACACTTGCATTCTTGCATAAGGAATCCAACTTCTATGATTTAGATAACTAAGACAGACTGTTTGCTTTCATTTTGCCTTTCTTACCAGAATCTAATTTTTTTTTGAATACTTAAAAATAAAACCAAAATTATCTTGGGCAAACACCTGCTTTTGTTTACTTCAGAAGATGAACAGCAGAGAAAAGGCCATTGTGATAAAACTTAAGCTTTGGTGCTTTCATAATCTGTTGGTAAGTATCTTTCAGATGCAGTTGTCTGGCAGGTTTTAGAGAAACTCACACATAGTCTTGGCTGGCTTGAATTAAGGCCTTTTTTCTTTTTGATGGGAGAAAATAGCATAATGTAAGGTCTGTGCATGACCTTCCGAAGCGCATCCTTTTTAAAGCACTGTTATTGATGACCACAAACTGTGATTGCTGTAAGAACTGGAGAGAGGTTTGGTTGCAAGTTTTGCATCTTAATCTGTGTTTCTAGTTTCCAGAAGAAAAAAAAATCACTGTAATGGCTGTGAATGTAATTGGGCTTGTTTAGAAAAGGCATGCATGGGTAATTTGGGCCTGCTTGAACTTTAGCAGTTTCATAGGGCATTCACCCATATGCTGGTGAATTAAACTTGCTGCCCTCAGTATGGGATTACAGATTGAAAGTCCAAGAGCATTTGATATGAAGATTTAGAATTGAATCTTCAATTTGATTTAGAAATTAATGAGTACCTAATGGCACAAACAGGTTAATAATCACCTGATTAACAAGCAGCACTGTAGCAAAGAAGTATTTCCATATAATTCCCTACTGCCTCTGTTTTACCAACAGAGGTAACTGGCCTGTTGTAGTTAAAATCATTAAACTTTCCTAAGATACCACAGTCAATGAGTTGTAATGATGTTTATGTGTAAAGTTATTATTTACGGGAGACTTTATCCAGGTAGGTTTATCAAACTAGGAGTATTTTCAAGAACTGACCTACCCTTAGTAGCTTTAGAGCTCAAATTAATGGTGGCAAAGCCAGAAGATGGCAGCCCTGGCAGCCAGAACCATCCCAGGGATTTTGGTATAGGACTGATGACAGGAAGGCTTTATAGGCTAAATGTCGAGGTAACATGTATCCAGTGGGCGTCAAGGCATAGCATTTCCCAAATAGTGTCCACATACAGGTTATGAGTATGTGGATTTCCAAAAATAGGACAAAAGATTTAAGTCATGCTGACTGATAATTAAAGGGTAACTTTGTTTTATGTTAGCTGTTTGGGAGTTTGTGGCAGAACTTCGTGACAAGAGGGGTATTGGTCTTGCAGGTGAGAACAGTATGATGGTTCAAGAGAACTGTGCTACTGTTACCAGATTTTGCTTAAATAGGGTGCATTTCAAAAACCCAGCTTGTACAATTCAGAAAGGGAATCTAGATCTGATTTTTATCAAAGGAAATAGTTGCTTAGATCCCTGTCAAAGAAGGGTTCTATAAAAAGTCATCTTTCCCTGAGGCGTTCTGGAACTTTTTCTCAGTCAAGACATTCAGTTCTACTTATTTAAATTCAACCAGGTAAAAATCACGGCTTCCTGCTCAAATGTCTGAGTAAAAGCCTATAAGCAGTATACATGCCCATCAGGAGGCAGCAATGTCAGACATTTTTTAGATAGATTTTTTTTTTTCCTTTCAACTTATTAATCTACAGAATTTTTCAAAGAAATTCCATTCAGTGAAGAGCAAGGCTGCTGGCTTTCATCAGATGCTGTTTTTGCTGTAGCCTTTTAAGACCTGAGCCAGTGGCAGGGGAATTCAGAAGCTTACACACTAGGAATGTCAAGTATTTTCTTGTATGCTTCTCCATGATCTGTAACTGACATGTAATAACTTATTTCTTTGCTTTATGAAATACAGTTAGCAGATAGTTGTAGCTAAACTCTCATTGCTGTACTATTGTAATTGTTTTAGTGGTTGTTATTCTACTCTCATTTTTTGATACATCCTGACAAATTACAAGATGCCTCTATGCTGTTGTCATGGGTTCAGCAGCAGCAGTCATTTTTTCTCCTTCTTGGTAGCTGGTGCAGCGCTGTTTTTTGATTTTGGGCCTTGGAACAGCGCTGATAACACCAGTGTTTTCAGTCACTGCCTGGTAATGCTTTGGTCTGGCCAAGGACTTTCTGAGCCTCATGCTCTGCCAGGGAGGAGGGGGAGCCGGGAGGAAGCAGAGACAGGACACCTGATCCAAACTGACCAAAGAGGTTATTCCATACCACAGCACGTCATGTCCAGGATGTGAAACCGGAGGGCAGAGACCCGGAAGGGTGTGGTGGTGGACTGGGGGTGCACGGCATGGTCAGGTTTTGGTACTGGGGTTTCGCTGCTGGGGGGTGCACTGTCTGGGTTGGGCTTGGTGAGCAGTTGTATTCTTTTTCCTTGTATTTCTCTTGAATTATTATTGATGGTAGCAGCAGTGATTTGTGTTATACCTTGGTTACTAAACTGTTCTGATCTCAACCTGTGCGAGTTGCATTTTTTTTTTCAATTCTCCTCCTCATACCCCCTGGGACTGGGGGTAGAAAAAGAGGGGAAGTGAGTGAGTGAGAAATCTGCGGGGGGGGGGAGGAGGTTGGAGGCTCAAACCACGACAGCCGTAAAGCCAATTTCTTTGTGGAGATTTAAACTAAAGATTTTTTTTGTCTTAAGGATGAAATAGATTTGATTTTTCTCTTTCACCTACTGCCAATTATTGCAAATTGATGACGTCCTGTAAGTTATCCTAGCCAAATTTATCTGAGAAAGCGTCGACCTTATGGGTTCCTAATAAAACTGTGGAGATGGCAATTAATCTGAACTCTTCCTGCCATCACCACTGGTTTACAAGCATTAGAAAGCTTGCCTTCAAAGCACTTCTGCTCTCTAATGAAAGCAAATGAATGTCGTGTGGTGACAAAGTCTTCCAATATATCTAATTTTCTGGTCAGAGTGAGCTACCTTGCACTGGTAGTTATTAAGCAGCTAAACAGAGACTTCTTAGTGCGCTTTCAAATGTTACTCTCTCTCTCAGGAATAAACACTTCAAGAAAATTGTTTGAAGGTTAAGCTCTCCCAGCTGGGAAAAATCCTTTGTATCTGTGGCCACAGAGCAAAGATACTCACTTCTTCCTAGAAACAGCAGCTTATTTCTACAGTTATGTCCTATCCTTCAAATTAGAAGAGTTCTGAATGTTCTTAAGAATTAAATAAAACATGAAAAATCATTCCCTAGCTAAACAGAAACATTCCCTTGATAAAGGGATTCCTGGGTTCTGGGCAGTCTTCAGACACGGCGGATCTTGGCTAAGGAAATACTTCCATTTATATGGACAGTGAAGAATTTTGTTGATCTGGTAGACTCCTGTGAGAGATGACAAACACCATGTCACAATAACATCAAGACTGAGAAACTGGTAATGCACACAAGCGGAAACTTAGATTATAAACTAGTCAAGTGCCTGCAGAAAGCATAAATGAGAATACTTGTTCTGGACAACATTGCAGTATGTTCCTATGAAAAACTGTTCTTGGTTTGTCACAATATCGCTGATGTATATCAAGACAGAATGAAAAATTGTAATTATTTGAAGGTTAAATGTAATAAGTCTCAGCATTTGCAATGACAAGTAGGAAATCCTCAGAAATCTTGGTTACTTATCAAACTGGTCTCATTTTAACAACGTATATGTTAATACAGCCAAGTGCAAGGTGATGCATTCAGAATTATATATCTGCTATGAGGATTATAATGTTCCTTAAAGCATTTATTATTTAGCTTAGATACCTGACAGGATGAAAATTCCTGCTGTTGGATGAGGGTTAAAACAAATATGATCGTGGGACGTGTAAGAAGACAGCACCAGGTATATGTCTGTGACATTAATACTGAGAACTGATAAAATAATCAGGCTAGTCCTGAGGCTCAGGAAAAGGGTTTTGGATAATAGAAAAAGGTCTGAAACGAGAGAAAGCGTGATTCAGGCCTGACAAATCTCCCTTCTAATGAGAGATTAAAGAAACTCCATCTTTGGATTTTAGCCAAGACAGGGGTTATTGACAGTGGATTGATCAAACTAAGGAAAGCAAATTTAAAAATCAAAGGCTTCTCCTTTCAAGTAGGAAAACCTGTCAGAATTGGATGCTGGAAGTTGATTCTAAACAAATTTGCTCTATAGTTAAGGCACATGTTTTAACACTAATTAACCAGTGGAAGAATCTCACTGATGAAGGTATTAATCATCCTTGAAGATTTAAAATAATTCATTGCACCGTCTAGGGCAGCTGAGTTTCTGAATTAAAAAATCCAATGGCCTCTCTTGTGTAGGATAGAAAATACAGGGTAGAACAATCCCTTTGTCACAAGATTCTGTGAATACTTGAAATAGGGAACGTTTCATTCTGTTAAACCCCTTCATGTAGTTAAAGCATCTGTAGTTGTCTGCAAAGATAAGCGAAGCCTGCTGTCTTGGCAGCTGTGAGACCAGCACCTGACATTTCATGTTCCTTGCATTCTACTGATCTTTGTCCTTTAATATATCTTTTTATTATAATGCAAAAATGATGGTTGCAAAAAGGCATTTTACCTGGGGATTTAGGAGTGGAAATGGGTTCACGAGCCACGCTGAAGCCGGATGGATTTTTCCTCCCCCTGTGCTTTTACTTTGATGTTAGTTTGTTGACTGACATTTTCCAAGTAAGTATCTGTGAAGCTGAGTGAAAAAACACCCTGCTTTTTTTGCCTCGCTTTTAACAAAGCGATGCCTTGCCTTGATCTCTCTTAACAGTAACGTTTGGTGCTGGAAAATGCTGACAAGTTCTCCTGCTTCAGGCTTCTTCATTTTGTTCCCGAGTCAGTACATTTTCAGGAATGGCATGTAGTGTCCACTTATCCTCTGAGTATTAATTGCTCTTTAGTGGAGGAGCAAGCTAATCCATAATGCCCTAGGGTGCTCAAGACTGACCTTGCAGCTTTGCTGAGTTGATGAAAGTACAGGAAAATCCCACTGGCACTGACTGCTTGGGTTTTTTGTTGGCTTTGGCGTTTCTCTCCCTGTGAAATCCATTCAGAGCAAGAACTGGGTAAACTTGCTGGCTGCAGCCTCTTTACCATAGTTAAGTGATACCAAGGCATTGGTGCTATGTTTATAAGGAGGTTAACTCTTTTCATGTGCTGTTTGCTCATGAGTAATTTTTAATCTTTAAAAAAAATTTTCCCCCTCATAATCCAAGTATTTTATATATATACATATATATAAAAAAATGGATATTTTTGCTGATAGATGAAATTCTTAATGGAAAATGATGGCTATTTCTACTGCCAGACAATTCTTTTACTTCTTTCCAAAGGAGGTTGTTTGGGTAACTTGTTAACAGATCTCAGCCTACTGAGAACTGGGAGACTGTTGATAATTGCTTGTTTATTATTCACAGGTAAAGCGAGGTGGTGGGAAATTCTGGGTGGGATAAACAGTGCTGATCTAACTGTGCTTTCACTACAAACAGTGGGAGTTTAACTGGGTACTTCAGTGGCAGCCAAGTCAAACCAATGTACCGAGTGATTTTGAAACCCCTCACCCTGCATGGTTTGCACTGAAGATGGAGAAAGCCAATAAAAGGAATCAAGGATTCTGTTTCCGCATGTTCTCTACCTGTAAATAGTGTGTATCGTGTGCCTGCTACATCTGTGTGTACCTGCTACCACCGAAGCTGCTCTATCTGAAACAGCCTTTAGGATGTCACCTCTCCAACAGCAGGTAACGTGGCTTTGCGTGAAGGTGAAGCTGAGTGATGTCAGTGTTACTGGAGGCGTAGGAGCCCGCCAGCTGTAACAGGATGAAGCCTCAGTCTCATGCCCAGCCACCTCCATGTCCCTGAGCAATGTTTGCTGTTCCCCTGAGGTGTGTGTTGCTGGAGATGTTTCCCATGCCCTCCCTCTGCGCTGAGGGCCACGGGGGCCTGTGGGCCTGCCCTGCCCTCCTGGCTGCTTGCGCTGTCTCAACTAATGGCTAGTTAACTTTCTAATGAGTTTTCAGTTGGATTATTTGGACTGCAGCCTTTTCAGGTTTGGTGAGGGCACCGGGGCCTGAGGTGTTATTGTTGTGTGGGGTGTGTAGCTGAGGGGAGAGGGTGGTGTGTGGGTGATGTAGGGTACCAGGCTGCTTCATTGTCCCCTGGCAGCTTGTCTCCCTGCAGTGTTCTGCTCTGTGGAGCAGGAGCTGCCTGCGGGAAGCAGATATCCACCTCCTGGGTTTGGTCTGGATTCATCTCTTGGTTCAACCGTCAGCCTAGTAACTTCTGTGGGCTTGTTAGACAGTTCACATCTGCTGTAAACTACTGAATATCCTTTGCTGCCCATTGCAGATTGCATTTGCAGCTGCCTTTCCCCCACTGAAAGGCTAAAATATGATGATGGCTCTACTGACGGTGCTGGCAGTCCTGTTGCTGCATCAGGGTTTCTTCAGCTGCTGGAAGTTTTGGGCACTCATTCTGGCCACTGATGGTGTTAATTATCTTTTTGGTTTTGTTCCTCTTTCCAGGCAACCCTTCATGTTTAAGTGCCAACAAGTACAAAACACTGACTAGCAAGGAAAGCTGCTATCTGTGTGTTGGAAGCTGTTATTTGTGTGTTGATACACACAACTCACACAGAGACACAGAATGGAGGCGCAGGCTAAAGATCAGCTCTGGAAAAGGAATTGGGATTTATATGCTAAATATCATAATTGCTCAGTTCATTTTACTCCTCCAGGCAGCTAAAGTTTGTAGGATTATTGGTTTTATGACTGTGTTCTTGGGCGAGCCTCGAAACCCCTCATCTCAGAAACAGAGGCATACCTGAGCTCTCCCAAACCTGTAGCTAGGTGTTGTTCCTCTGCATCTGTTAAGTGTACGTGTTCTCAGTAGACCTGCTCTGCATGCCTGGATTTGGGCTCCTGGTCCAGCAGATAAATGTCTACCATCGTATTGTAAAGCTCGGCCCATATCAGCATTAGATACAGGACTTTTTTCTGCTTGTAAATTATCCCAGTGGCCTAAATATTCATTGGTAATGCAAGATCAGCTTGCTTGTCTTCTTGAGAGCAGCCTGTGTGGAAGAAGATCCTAATTGCTTGCTCTTGCTCTCGTAGCAACTTCATGTGAAGTCGGTGAAGTTATTTTTATGCCTAGGTTAGGGGCTGCTGCTTGCTCTGATTTACTTGCTATTTAAATATTCAGTTTGCAACAGAATAGCTTCAACCTTCACAGTTCAATATGGAGGATGCAGTGAGGAGGAAAAAGTAACGTTTCAGTCGCTTAGGCAGAATAGAGTACTGAACCCTTTCAGGCAGGTCTTCAAAACCTTGGTGGTTGGGTAAAAGGGGCTGGAAACAACCCTCTTCATTTTGGCCGCTTGAGAAGAAAAGAGTTATTCCCTGCTGGTCTCCAACAGAAATGAGGTTTTAGGTGAAGGTCCCAAGCTTTTAGTCCTAAGCCAAATAGTGTTGCTCCAGTAGTGCCAAGTAAGGCTGCTTAAGCACCAGTGAAAATAGATGTAAACCTCATCTTTGCCATGAGCAAAGTAGGTAGTGCTCAGAGTATGTCTGTCTGCTTGGGAGGAGAATGGAAGAAAAAACCCTTAAGGGTATGATTCTGAGATCTGTAGTTGTCCATTTAAGTTGCCATTTCCAGAACATCTGCTTAGTAGGTTCTTGAATGGGATAAAGCTTCATGAAAAGCAGATGCTGCTCTTCAAATAATAGCAATTTCTCCAAAAAGCAATGGCATGGTAGCTGTGGCTGTGCTGCATACCCTATTTTCAGCAGTAGAATTGCTCTCATGGAAGAGTAAAACACTGTATAGTGGGGTGAGCCTGAGCAGCTAAAAATTAAATTCCTAATGATGATCTGCTTGGCAACTTCCGTAACAAAATCTTGTCAAGACCTTAATCTTTAGCAGGTTCTAATGGTGCTGTTTGCAGCTATGCTGATGGCTGTGTTCTTTCTAGGAACTGCAGTTCTTTAGAATAAATGATGCTTTGCAAAGAATTCACATGTTTCAAGACAAAGTTTTAATTGAAACAGGAAGTGAAGCCAAAGGAAAACAGCACAAAGTGAAAATGCAAATGTTTTCTACCAGAAATGGCAAAATGAAAATGTGTTTTTCCTGAAAAGTAAATTCGAAGTTGCTTTCATCTGTCATTGATTTTCAGAATTATTTTTTTTTCTTCAAGCTGAATATTGAAGTTATATTTGTGCTGAACCCATAATTATCACTTGAATATTCCTCACCAGGTATCTGAAATGTTTACTGGGAGTTGTCATGTTCCTGTTGGGGAGGGGGAAAACCCAAACAGTTACAACAGTTAAGAAGTTTCTTAGAGGAAAAAATTTTTATTATCTCAAATTCAGAGGACATCAGAGAATAATCAAAGAAGTCCAGCAAAGAAAAATATACTGCTGCTATGATGTTGTGGGGCACAACAGATTAAAAGAGCGTGACCAGCAGGTAGAAGGAGGTGATCCTGCCCTCTACTCTGCTCTCATGAGGCCTCACTTGGAGTATTGTGTGCAGTTCTGGTGTCCTCAACATAAAAAGGACATGGAACTGTTGGAACAAGTCCAGAGGAGGGCCACAAGGACCATCAGGGGACTGGAGCACCTCCTGTATGAAGATGATAGGCTGAGAAAGTTGGGGCTGTTGAGCCTGGAGAAGAGAAGGCTGTGTGGAGACCTCATAGCAGCCTTCCAGTATCTGAAGGGGGGCTATAGGGATGCTAGGGAGGGACTATTCATCAGGAACTGTAGTGATAGGACAAGGGGTAATGGGTTCAAACTTAAAGAGGAGAAGTTTAGATTGGATATGAGGAAGAAATTCTTTACTGTGAGGGTGGAGAGGCACTGGAATGGGTTGCCCAGGGAAGTTGTGAATGCTCCATCGCTGGCGGTGTTCAAGGCCAGGTTGGACAGAGCCTTGGATGGCATGGTTTAGTGGGGGGTGTCCCTGCCCATGGCAGGGGGGTTGGAACTAGATAATCTTAAGGTCCTTTCCAACCCTTACTATTCTATGATTCTATGATCTTTTGTCTGTTGGTGAAGATAAGACAAAATGTATATTTTAGAATCATTTAGAGGTCCAGCTCTCCTGCAATGAACAGGGACATCTTGAAATAGATCAGGTTGCCCAGAACCACATCCAGCCTGGCCTTGAGTGTCTCCAGGGATAGTGCCTCCACCACCTCTCTGGGCAACCTGTGCCAGGATTTTACCATCCTCATTGCAAAAAATCTCTTCCTCACATCCAGCCTGAATCTCCCCTCTTTTAGTTTAAAACCATCACCCCTTGTCCTGTTTCAACAGGTCCTGCTAAAAAGACTTTCCCTTCTTTTCTATAGCCCCCTTTTAAGAACTGAATGTTTGATATGAAATAGTGTAATGTGATTGACTATAGAAATATATATTGAGAAATATGTAGAGACTTCAGTAAATAAAACCAGATACAGGTGATGTTGTAAGAATTCTCTTAAGGCTTGTGTTTCACATGCACAGTCCTTACTGCCAGTCAGTATTCTCACTTTCTGATAACATTAATCCTAGTCTACCTTAGTTTGCAGTTGTGGTATATTTTTCTCCTTAACAGAACCGTGCTGCAGGGGAAACCAACATAATCTGGGAAGCGAAGATACTGGATCAGCAAAGCAGCAAATAGGCTTTGAACTTTGTAAACAGAGGTTTATTTTTGCATAAGGGTATTGCTATTGACCTTATCCTTAGTTTAAAAATAGATTACTTAAAAAAAAATAAAAAAAAGGATTTGAATATACTCTTTGTTGTAGTAGTCTTCCAAGCTAAGAATCTCCAAGTCTACTATATATTTAGTATACTTCTTTAACCCAAAAGCTTTTGTAAAACAGGGACTCAGCACTGACCTTAGAAAATAAAGGTAGTTCCTTTGGTTCAGAAGTGTGGTTTGCAAGGCTGGCATCTGCATTGATAGAACATGCAGTGACTCCCCAGGAAAAGATCCTGATTTGGAGTGAGTTTATCTAATTACTCACTGTGGTATTATCTTTCTAATGTGTACTGTAAATACCTTGGGAGAGATGTGTTGTATTTGCATATATTACAGTTTTATCTTACTGCCACTTGGTAAATACTACTAATAATCTCAAGATCCTCAGTGTCAGCAAGTAGTTTCCTCCAGGGAGCAGCTGAGTATGCTGCCCTCATCAGGTTCAATTACTGGCCAGCTCTTAAGCCAACAGTGTTGGATAAACTGCTACTTCCAGTGGATTATTTCAGAATTTAGTATGCAGTGCTGTCAGCAAACTCACGCTGTTGTAAAGTAAGGCTGTTATTCTTGGGGAAAGCATCTGTATTGATTTGCTTTGTCTTAGCAGGAACTTGGGAGCCCGTGTTTTCTGGTGCGTAATTAACATCTGAAAGTAAAGGTCACTGGAAAGCTTCAGCATTTAACAGATAATGCTGGTGTGCATTTGTGTAATGCTTTATTTCTCGTCTTAATAAAAGTATTTTAAAAATCTAACCTATGGCTTTCACATACGTAATGGAGCTGGCAGCTGTTCCCTCTACTCATACACAGCTTTTCAGGTAGACACATATATTCCCTTGGCAGCTGAACATTTCTGCCCCAAGTTGTACATTTTTCATAGAAAATGTGACACTGTTGCCAATTTCATGAAGTCTGTCAAGGAAAGGTTGCTTAATTGAAGTTCTCTTTGGATTTTTGGGCGTTGCTGCAACTTTTTACTGCTCTGTTTTATGCTGTCTGTCTTGTCTTTGGCCGGAAGAAAAGAAGAGATGCAAAGGAGAGAAGACATGAGCTGCTTGGTACGTGGTTTTGAAATGATACAGACAAATTTCTTTTGAATAGTGTACTATCTGGGATTACCTTTGGAGAGCTTAGCTGTGTCCTGAGGAGGGCAAGTTAGGAATCCAGAGGCTACAAATGGCCCCCTCAGGAAAGAAAGCCAGAGCAAGACTGTACATGTCTAAATGTGATTTAATTGGATTTATAACAAGGAAATAGTAAAGACAACATTGACTGCATGTTTAGATGCATCCTTAAAGAAAGATCCACTAGAGAACAGGGAAGTGCTCTTCAACCATTGTTTTTCCTAACCCTGAGCAGAATCCTACCCTATGCTTGAGCCTAACAGTAGGGGAGAAGTTTTTGTGCAGGTAGGTACTGCAGTCCTCCTCTGTTTTAGACGCAGGCTACAGGTTTTGGCTTTTGTCTCCAACAGTTAACTTGAGCAGTAAAGAAATGCTGTAGCTACAGAGCCCCCAGCCTGTTTGCTGATGGGGTTTTAGGTGGAGGGCAGGAATAGAAATAGATGTCTTTTTTCTCAGTCTCTGACTCCAGTTAACCTGGTGCTGTTTGATAGTCACACTGTCAAAGCCAAGCATTCAGGGTTAGGATCAATTTATGACATTTCTGTATGTTTCCATGTGTGCTTTTAGCCCTGGGCAAATGCAAGGGAAGTTGATTTAATAAAAGGTGTTTCAGCAGAGTTGCTCTACCTTGCATATTCCCTGGTATTAGAGCATGCCCATCAGCTCTTTTTAGTGCTCATAAGATCCATGGTAATTTGGTTGCATGTCTGAGCCCTAAAGTGTTACCTTTGGAAAAGACAGATGGAAAGTATATTTTGCAAGGATAGTGAAGCACAGAAATATAAATGCTTTAAGCTGTAACTTTGCATTATAATTTCTGTATTAACAAGAATAAAGAGGAAAAGTTAAGAAACCACTGGATTTGCTTTGTAACAGGTTTTAAAAGTGTGAGAGTTTAAAATTTCTGACTTTTCTAAATATTGCTGGCAACATTTCCCATGAAGTCCTAATGCTGTTATTTAAGAACTGTGTGGTATGCTGTATGTGTATGTTTATAACTGTGTGTGAGAGTTGGCTTTTTGCTGCTAACATATATCCTTTGTGTATGGTAATCTCGAGGTCTCAGTAATGCTTTCAGAAAAGATAGAATTCAGCATGTACATCAGCAAAGGGGTGTTCTGAGGTGCAGAAGAAAGGGGAACCCAATTGAAGTATATGTTAATTCACTTTGTTTTCCTCTTGCCTTGTTATGGTACTGCAAGAAATGTAAGAACAACACGGATCAGATTATTCTTTTTTTCATTATTTGCAGTGAAATAAATGAGCTGACATTTTTTAAGTATCAAGTATGTTTATCCAGAATAATAAAGTAATTTTTTGTATTAGATGAGCAGAGGACAGAGTCCAAGGACTATCAGAGCTACCGTGTATCTCTGCCTGCATTGCAGAGAGAGCAAAGAGTTTATTCAGGTTTAGCTGAAAAATCTGAAGTGATAACTACATCTGTGTGTTTATCAAATATTTGCAGAGTTTTCCATTTCAGTGAGTGCAGCTAGTGCCTATAACTGCTTATTTGTAATCATCCCTCTGAATCAGTATATTGAAGAGCTTAGGTTTTTGGAGTATAAGAATGCAGTTTGAAGTTGTAGGACTAACCAAGTTACATGCTGCCTGACAAAATGTCAACCAAAAGGTACTTCAGTCTTGGCTGCTTCTCCAGGGGGTGGTGTGTGAATCATCCCACCGTCACTCCAGATTTTTCTTTCTCTTGGGAGCTCACTGTTGATGTAAGAAATTGTGTTTTTGCAGACAGGATCTTTGTTATTTTCTCTTAACCTATTTACTGGGTAGCCCAACTCTTCATTTAGAACAGGTTTTGAAGTGAAGGAGCAGATCAATGCATGTGAAGAAGAACGTTTTGTTCCTGATTTTAATTTATTGAAGCTCCATATAGATAATTATATTTGTGTTTGAGATTTTTCTATGCAAAGATTTTAGCTTTGAGAGTCTTATGTGTAAGTTATAAATATCCCTTCACTAGAGATGATATTATGAAACTGGTAAAAAAGGAAAAATGCCTTGGTTCGGTCATGAGCTGCTTTCTGCAGAAAAACCTTTGCTTGGGATACATGATGCAAAGGTAAATAAGCATGGTAGCCCTTTTGTAACCAAGAGGGTGCCCTGTCATCCAACCTGCTTTTTTACCTTTGATGGTAGGAGAAAGGTTACAGTACAGCCACAAGCAACAAAAAAACCCTTAATATATACTTTTATTAGTACTCATTCACATATATAGCTTAATACAGTTTTCCTAGCTGTAGAATTGCCTCAGTGTGTGCTTGTCTGTATATAGCTAGTCCTTGATGCCTTGTTGCAGATGCATTTGTTTTGTTAAAACCATTTATACAGATGTAGATCTCAATTCTGTGAAATGTTGAGCACTGCAATCATGGGAGTTCAGTAGCAGCCAGGAGTGTTCAGATTTTAGGCCAAGCCCTCTGTGGCTAGGTCTTTTCATTGATGAAGGCAGATGCACAAATGTGTGAACACAGCATGCATACGATGGGAAATGATTTAAGAGTTAGGTATTAGTCGTGTTGTACATTATTAACGCAAGTTTGCAGAGTTAATAGACATACTGTTTTGGGGTGTGCATTCTTCAAAATGTTCGTTTGATTTTTGAGAAAAGGTAGGCATAAATCCAGTTTGTCAGGTAAACAGAAGTTTACAAAGAAAATAAATGTACATTTTCAGAGGTGTCTGAGGTATTTCTTCATTTGAAATGTGGAAAGATGGATATTTACCTTATGTAAAATGTTTGTGACTTTCTTCTGTATTCTCAACACTTCATGATGATCCAGTAGGCAGTGTGGATGATTTGCTTGTGCCACCATCTCAAAAGTAGATAGGAGTCTCAGGGTGGTGGTATAGGGTAGGTGGAAGGAGCTTAATGATTTCAGGCAAACACTTTAGATACTAACGAAACAATTCTCTGCCACGAACAGTGACAATTCAGTGACACCTTCTAGAAGCTGGTACAGAATATTCTGATGGAAAATAAATTCATTAGCCAGGCCACACAGACTCTTGCAAATGCATCGCTGCTGAAAGCATATGCGTTTAACAGAGTAGCTATCCAAGTTGATGTTAATAGCAAACATCAAGGCCCTTAAACTTCTTAAATCCACTTCAGTAGATATTGATTTGGGAAATTAGAAATATTTCCTCAGGGAAACACTTGATAAAAGAGCTTAAGGCAAGGGGAAGTGATTTTGCACTGCAGCGAATGTGAAGAAAGAGAATATTTAACCAAACAGCAATCTCTGTCATCAGTTGTGTCTTTAAGTGAGTACCTCCCCTGGAGTCTGCAAGCAGTGCTGTCTTCAGGGTGATCCTGCCCTTGACAGGAAAAAGGCTGCTGCTGTCCCTGTGTGACTGCAAATTCAGCTTCAGAAGCTCAGATGGGAGAAATAGGCATATTTGCTCTGCATGAACACATGGCTGTAATGTCTGTTTGTTCAGAAGACCTCTGCCTCTGTGAGTGGGGGCAGTGTGGGCACTGAGTCAGAGTGCGGCCCTGTAGACAGTAATATGCCCAAACAGCAGGAGCTGTGTGCTAGGTTCTTCCAGCACCGCCAGACCTTCACATCTGAATGTCAAGCCTGCTGCTGCTTTGAAGATATGTGGCAAAAGTTAGGAATCATTATGGACAGATGTGGCCCCAAGCTTCCTTCTTCAGCAGCCCAGCTTCTGCCACACTGACCATTAGGATTAGGTTCTTTGCATGCAGCGTTTACGCTTGGATACTGGGATGACAAGCATGATTGAAACACATGCTAAGGGGAGCAATATTAGCAAGCAGAGCGGAAGACAGGTGGTCAGTGACAGATTTTTCTAATGAAGATGAATGACTTCCCAGTTTATCATGCATGTGTATTTGGACTTGTGTATTAGTTTAGTCTTAACATACTTAAATTAGAGCTAAATAAAAATAAAACCTTTTTTGTCACCCCTCACTTCCTATTGCAGTCTAGCGCATTATTCTTATGGCAGGGTGAGAATGAGAGACATAGATTATTATCATACATTTTCAAAGAGGTGTGCAGGAGTATTCATTTCCAGCATTTGGCAAATCTGATGGGTGAAGCATCAATTTTTGCAAACGCTCTGCAGATATTTTTGTGCTGTTTCCAAAGGTATTTGTAACACTGTTCTGGAGAGGACTGACAGGTAGATGAGATAACTATGTGGCTGTTTAAAAGTGCATACACAAGTGCTGTTTCTATTTGTGATGGAAGTATCTGTATTCCATGACCATCTTTTCCTCTAATAACCTTTTGGTTTACAGTCTTATTTTCCCACGATCATGACACAATCGTGACGGCAAAGAGATGTTTCAAGGCTAATTGCATTGAATTGATTTGGTCAGAATCTTTCAAGTCTCACTTCTCTCTGTCCTTTGATAGAAAGAAGATACTGACCTAAAATCAATATTGTTTGCTTTCTGAATTGTCGTGTGTAAATCTAAGTTGGCACTTTTGCAATTTAACTGCAACAACTCTTAGTTAACCACTCACCAATCATCCATTGAAGTATGCTGATTTTTCTCACATCCTTACTTTTAGTTGAATGGAAGTGAGATAATAAACTTCATGTCTAAACCACGTCTACCTCAGAGCAGTTGTGAATATACTGGAAGTGTTGTGAAATCATTAAGCAGTTTGTACCTGTAAGGAGAAATGTAACTTCTCTGTTTTCGCTGCCACCTTGCAACTTAAGTAATAGATTTAAAATTAAATGCAAAACAACAGCAACACATTCCTGAAGGCTTTGGAGTACTTCAGGCTGAAAAAGATCACTGGTGGGATGGAAGATAGTCTAACTTATAGTTAGGGACCATAGAAATAAATTAGATTAAAACATGGCAGTTCATCTACAGTGGTGGATTTTGTATGGGTTTTTTTAATTACATCTAACTTTCTGGAAAGAAAGCTGAATATATTTATTCAGCTAATATATTTAGATGGTGAATGAAGTTGCTAAGCCACTGTCCGTCGTATTTGAAAAATCACGGCAGTCAGGTGAAGTTCCTGATGACTGGATTTTAAGAAGGGGAAAATGGATGACCCAGGGAATTACAGCCCAGTCAGTCTCACCTCTGTTCCTGGCAAAATCTCAGAGTGAATTCTCCTGGAAGGCATGCTGAGACACATGAAAAACAACAAGGTGGTTGGTGACAGCCAACATGGCTTCACTAAGGGGAAATCCTGCCTGACCAATCTGGTGGCCTTCTATGATGGGGCTATAGAACTGATGGACAGGGGAAGAGCAGTTGATGTCATCTACCTGGACTTGTGCAAAGCGTTTGACGCTGTCCCACATGACATCCTTGTTTCTAAATTGGAGAGACATCAATTTGATAGGTGGACCACTCGGTGGATGAAGAACTGGCTGGATGGCCACACGCAAAGTGTTGTGGTGAATGGCTCAGTGTCCAGCTGGAGACCAGTAACGAGTGTCGTCCCTCAGGGATGGGTACTGGGACCGGTCTTGTTCAACATCTTTGTCAGTGACATGGACAGTGGGATTGAGTGTGCCCTCAGCAAGTTTGCTGATGACACCAAGCTGTGTGGTTGGGTTGATATGCTGGAGGGAAGGAATGTCATCCAGAGGAACCTTGACACACTTGTGAGGTGGGCTGATGCCAACCTGATGAAGTTGAACCATGCCAAGTGCAAGGTCCTACAGCTGGGTGGGAGCAATCCCAGGCACAGCTCCAGGTTGGGCAGAGAAGAGATTGAGAGCAGCCCTGTGGAGAAGAACTTGGGGGTGTTGGTCGATGAGAAATTGAACATGAGCCAGCTTCAGTGTGCGCTCGCAGCCCAGAAATCCAACTGTATCCTGGGCTGCATCAAAAGGAGCGTGACCAGCAGGTCAAGGGAGGTGATCCTGTCCCTCTACTCTGCTCTTGTGAGACCCCACTTGGAGTATTGTGTGTAGTTCTGGTGTCATAGAATCACAGAATAGTTAGGGTTGGAAAGGACCTTAAGATCATCTAGTTCCAATCCCCCTGCCATGGGCAGGGACACCTCCCACTAAACCATGCCACCTAAGGCTCTGTCCAACCTGGCCTTGAACAGCACTAGCGATGGAGCATTCACACCTTCCGTGGGCAACCCATTCCAGTGCCTCACCACCCTCACAGTAAAGAACTTCTTCCTCATATCCAGTCTAAACTTCTCCTCTTTAAGTTTGAACCCATTACCCCTTCTCCTATCACTATAGTCCCCCTCTTCATTAAGAGTCCCTCCCCAGCATCCTTATAGGCCCCCTTCAGATGGTGGAAGGCTGCTATGAGGTCTCCACGCAGACTTCTCTTCTCCAGGATGAACAGCCCCAACTGTCTCAGCCTATCATCTTCATACAGGAGGTGCTCCAGTCCCCTGATGATCCTCGTGGCCTTCCTCTGGACTTGCTCCAACAGTTCCATGGCAGGGGGTTGGAACTAGATGATCTTAAGGTCCTTTCCAACCCTAACTATTCTATGATTCTATGATTTGTCTTTTGTTGATCTTATGGAAGAAACAAAGCCTGACATGGGTCAGATGTTTTTTGTGGGCAAAGCTGTTTTTTAAAAAAGCTTTCTGCAGTGATTTAAAAAAAAAAAGTGAACCTGCAACATCGGCATTTGTCTCTACTAGTCAATGTTTTCTGGGATAGTTATATCCTGTAACAGCCTCTCTTTTTTGATTCTGGCTGATAGCTCTCATCAGAATATCTCCAAAGCTACTTTAAGGCACCTCCAGAAATTTGGAAGCTTCTTTATATAACTTCAAGTGCCAGAATAATACTCCTTGAGTAATTTGGCTGCCAACTACTGTGCAGCTCTGTATGTTAGATGGTTTAAAAATTTGAAGGTAATATCCTTCTTGCACTAATGACAGTTCTTGCACACACCACCGCTTGTCTCTTTTTATGTAACAGTATGGATGTAACGCTAGTAAGAGCTGCCCTTTTGATAGTGCTGTGGAAAAATATTAACTAGAAAAGTTTCTCTCATCCACAAATGTGTAAGCATGCCTTTTGGGAAGAGAAAATTACAGAATTTCTTAGGAGCACTAATTAGCTTTAATCTTCATGGTCCATGTAGGTCTGGTCTCTTCTGCTGAGTGTGCTAATTGCTGTAAAGTACAAGGATAAGCTAGTTTTGAGACAGGGGAAATATATTGCATCCACATGTCACTACCTGGCCTAAATAGAAATACAATTTAATCCAGCAGGTGAAGCATAGACACTTGGCTCTGAGGTGATTACCCATGTCCTTGGGAAAACACCTGTAACTTTTCAAAGAACATTGAAATTTTATAGTTGAACACTGTGAATGCAAGAGGTAAAATTGCTTGTATAATCTTTACTCCAACATGGATCAACTTGCACTGTCACAGCCGTTGGTTTTAGGAGAACATGCCATGTTTTTCCACAGTATAGCTGTCCTAGACTTCTGTCATTTGAGCTAAGATAACTATGGTAGCAGATCAGGGTTTCTCTCTCATGTGTTGGGTGCCCATGGAGGATGTATCTCTAAACTTTGTTTCTAAGTTTAGGGATTCTGGTGGCCAGCATATTTTTGAACACTGTAACATAAACAAAGCTTCAGTTTCTGGCAAGGTGTAGTGTGGTGGCTGGAACAGTGCACACACAGAGACCTGTAGCATAGGCAGGTCTGTAGGCTTGGCCTACAGATACAAGCCTTTGTTTGTGTAAGTAAGTGCCATGAGCTGTGCAGAGGCCTTTATACAGGTCTGTAGTGTACATTGGGAAAGAATACAAGGCTTCCTCCCTAGGCTAGGGGCAGTTATATGGGGAGGTAATTTCGAACGCATCTGAAGAATTTTGTTTTCTTCCATCAAGTATTATGACTACTGAACCCTGCAAACAAGTACCAATGAGGCCAGAACATCCAGGCAGAGATCTTAAATGGTGATCTTCCAACTGAAACATCATTATTGTCATGACATTCTTTTTAACGTGTCATCTTTTGCTTCCCAGAGGCTGAATAGCATGTTGCAGTGGCACATTCTGCTTCCTGCTTTATTTTCTTCTCTGAAGCCCCCTAAGAAAACATTTCTCACCCATCGTTTGACAGAAGGTTGAATTTTCATGGCTTGTGCCGTCTTACAAATACATGTATCACTATCCTGGAGTGCTGGTCCCATTGCAGGTTTGCACGTAGTGAACTCCCAAGACTCTTTCCTGTGACTCTGTGACTTCTGAAAGGAAGAGGAAGCTCATGTTTTTCTAAGTGCTTTTATCTCTACCGCTTAGCTGCACTTCCATAAAAAACAACCCAAAATCTACAGCCTATGTCATAACATTTCCTAAATTGCAGGATTCAACCATGTTCTCTATGTGCCAGAGAGACGTGGGGGGGTGGGGGGTGGGGGTGGGGGTGAAGGGTGGAGTAGACATCTAGGGAGGCAAAGATCCATTCTAGCTTTTTCACAGCAATTACTATAGCTATAAGCAAAGAATCCTCCAGGGTGAACTGAAAGTAAATTGAATATCAGCTCTCTGTAGAGTTGGATGGTTAGGCTGTAGGAACAATTTCTGGACTACAGCCACAAATACCAATGCAGGCTGTGAGTGCCTGTAGCAAAAAGGTAGTGAGCATATTATGTACATTCTTGTGTTATTGGTTATGGAATGAAAACTTGGCCAAGTGTGGGGTTTTTTTTCCCTTGTTTGTTTGTTTTTAAACCCACACACCAAGGAACCCCCGCCAGTATTAGGGCTTCTCAGCTTGAGGAATTGATGCATTGTAGCCAGCAAGCACATACTTGGTTGGCAATCAATTTTTATTCAATGTGATCCGTTCTGCTGGAAAATGAGAGCACCCGCGCAGTGGGTGGGTGTACTGGTTATTCCCGCACCAGGGCGCTGTTACCTTGGAATATCATCTTCTGCTGAAGGAAAGACACGAAAAATCAAGCGTTATTGCCCTAGGAATCTGACGCGCTGCAATAGTGACCCTCTGTAACACTGTGCAGGAGCTGGGTAGTGTCCTTCAGCTGGGAGAGCTTCCTCTAGCAGACCTCCAGACTCCTGTGGAAGCCACCAGATCCAACCAGAAACAGCATGTGAATGTAACCAGGCCTTGAATGGTCACATACAGGCAGTAAGCAGGATTGCCTGCAACTGTCTACGCATATGGAGCTTCCTTGTTGCCTTAATCTTAATTAGACACAATAGGGTTGAGCCTAATGGCAGTCTGTGATGTGTTTTGCGACTCCCTCACTTTTATCTGTAATGGATACTTACTTAGGCTGGGGTTTTCCCATTCACAACTTCCTCCCTCCTACTTGGTATTTTTCTGATATTTGAATTATAAGTCATTTAGTTGTGTTTTTATTAGGAAAACTTCCTCTGTACTGTGTGAAAAATTGAGATAAGGGTGAGATTTGAATGACTGCCATTTAAATCTCCTTGAAAGTGGCCTCCTCGCATTGTGTTTTGAGGTTGTCTCTTGATTAGATACAGGTAACTAAATCTGGTGGGGTTTAGGCACAAAGATGAATGTGACAGGGTGGTGTGTCTCATCCTGCTTGGGGGGAGCAGAAAGGTGGAGGTGCTGAGGATCTCATCAGCAGTGCACAAGAAGGGGAAGGCTGGAGACTGGCACCTGCTGGAGAACGGAATAAGCTGCTGTTTTTAACCACCTCTTTTAACTGCTCCTGAACTCCAGCTCAGTGCACCTGGTCTCTCATTTTTCTGTTGGGCAGCTTAGTAAGGAGGGAAAATCATTCACTGCCTAGTTCTGTGAGTTCTTTGCTACCATCCTTAATACAGACCCATGAAATACTGGAAAGCACTACTGCGCCTGATTACCTGGTAGCTGCTGTAGAAGAGACATGAGTTTTCGGTACACAAAAAACATGAAAATTAGGTCTGTGAGCAGATTATTCTTGTATCTTGATTCTAATACTTTTTCTGAAGAGTTGAGTCAATCCTGCTCAGTGACTTTGTTTTTTCACTTTTAAAATAGGCGGGATTGTATTGACATATGGACAGTTATAATGGCTTAATACTCAGATGATTGTTATGGTATGCTTGGTTCTTCTGTGTACACTTCAAGAATGAAATTAAGAAAGTGGAGAAAGCAGAAAAGGAAAACTGTAAGATACGTCTTCTGGTGAAGGACTTTCAGAGCTCCATTCACTTAGCTTTATTGCACAGATTGCTGATCAGATGAGTGAATTTCATGAGTACTTTTATGAGAAGAAAATGCTGGATTCTTAAAAGGCCCTTTAATCTTGCAGAGAGAAGCATAACAAGAAGCTGGAAGTTAAAGCCAAATAAACTCCATTCAGGAGAGACCTGGTGGCTGAGTTTGGGAAACAATGCACATGTTTTTAACAGGGAGAGTGATTAACTGCTGGAATAAACTGACAGTCTCTTGAAGTTTTCAGGAAAGAATGTGATACCTTGTTGCAAGATGTACCATAGCAAAATGCAAGCGGTTGGGGTGAAGCAGGCTTAATGGACTTTTATTGTATAGCAGATAGAAGTGAATGGCCTAGAGGCCATTTCTGCTTTTAAAACACAGAGCTCTGTGCCCATAAGAGGTCCCTTCATCCATATGTATGCATGCAGTAATTTTAAAATAGCAAATATCGAACTACATAAGTAAATTATACTTCCACAATAATTAACATTTTTTTCTCCAAACACATAGTACAGAGCAGGCACATGTAATTTTTGACTTAATTTACATACGGAGTAAAAAGAGTTTGCTTTGCAGTGTAAAGGTAATTGTCAAAATGGAAACGTGGTTTTGCTCAAATCGCCCACTTCCAGCATCTGTAGTTGCTTTCTTTGATATTTTTGCCATAGTTTTGCTTTCTTGTAACCTAAATTTCTCATTGTGTTGTAAAAAAACAAAGCTAAGCATAAAATTAATCACAGTTCAAATCATGTGTTTGAAGTTGAAGAAAGGGCGCCCTTCCAGGGTCTCAAGACTGGGGCTCTGAAAGGCAGTGGGTTCATTTTGGATTAAGTGTGCTTTTTGCCTTTCAACATCAAAACACAATTTCTAGTGTTACAAGAAAAAAAAAAGAAAGAATTAGTCACATGAGCCCTGTAGTTTTATGGCTTTGTGAAAAATTCTCCTCTGATTCACTTGTGCTTTTAATTGATGTAGCAGTGATTTTATACCCTGAGCACTGATGTTTTTGGAGGTCTTGAATGGTGCAGACTGCATGTATTGAGCAGCTTTTTCAGTCTTTTTCTAAAACACAAACAAGATGCTTGGAGGGGGGTTGCTTTGGGTGTTTAGAATTTGCCATCCAAAATATGCTAAGTTGTGTGTATCACGAAAAACTTGGGAGGAGGCTCGTACTCTAACTTCTCATGTTGGCTTTGTTACCTCCTTTTTAATAGAAAAATAGTAAAGAGATATCTCCATTAGCAGCAGCTGGTATAGATATTGCAAACCAAGACATAAATATATGGGAGAGGGAGGGGGAATTGGCTATGAATAAACAGAAATTGAAGAACTGATGCTTGCAGTACACATGTGCATATATATACATGTGCACGCACATACACAGAGTTTGGTACTGTTGGCAGCTCCTGCAAAATAATGTTTTCAAATAGGAAAAAAAGAAGGAATGTTGGCACATAGAGAAAAGCCAGAGGTGAAAATAAAACTTATTTTCACTGTTAATGCAGAGCATTTTGAAGAAGAATGAGCAGCAGGGAAGGTTTTGGCTTTGCAAGCAGGCATAGAAATGTCTGTCAGCCCATAATGAAACTGCTTTTGCTTTGCTTTCTGCCTGAGCTGTCAGTGTTTGTGTTTCCCTTTTTCCTCCCTAGATGAACTTCTTTCTTGATCAAAGCTCCTACTTTTATTTTTAAACTTTTCATTCCTGTAAATGATTGGAAGCTCTCCAGCAGAGCTCTGTTAAAACCAGAGGGGACTGGAAGCAAAGAGCAAGGACAGATCAGAGGACAAATTACAGACGCTTGGGGGATACTCCTTTAAAGCAACAAGACAGAACTCCCCTTCCTCTCCTTGCATTTTAGCTCTTTCCAGTCCTTTCTAAGGAGTAGAGAATTTCATCTTACATCCCAATGCAGGAAGACATGTCAAGGAGACAGGGAAAGTCCTTGGCAGGACAAGGAGCTTAGATGTTTTTAAAGGATGTGAGTACTTATTTTTGGAAAGTTAAAATACACCATTCATTCTGAAGTAGGCAGCTGCACGTAAGATTTAGACTGGAATGACAGGTATGAATGCAAAAACATTAGGTCTCAGCCAAAAGGCACTGTCACCTGAACAGTTTATGTCCAAATAACCAAGGAGAACATCTTGATATTTGCCTGGCAAGAAGTAATAGGCAATGGTAGCTTTTCTACTCTTTGTGACTGGGTGCAAAGGAAGGCAATGCGCCTTCCACCCAACTCAGGCTCCTATTTGCTCTTACCTGAGACATATTGTGTATCAGGCAGATGGAGAAAAGAGTAAATACACAAGGTACTTAGGCTGTTTATATTGCTGATGCTGGCCTTGCGTGACCCATCTCTCTCAGTTTCTTCCTCTGTCAAAGGTGCACGGATGAAGGATGAATGCAATAATGCCATTGCTAGTGATGATGGCATTACATAGAGTCTGTTAACAGAAATCAGTATAAAGCTATTTCCCAGAAAGTTTGTCTTTAGGCATATTTAAACAGCAGCTTTATCTTAGAAACTGTATGCCTAATCAGTCATCATCTTGCTAGATCTTAAGCCAGTTTTTTTTTAGCATTGTTTCCTTGTTGGTCTGCTGAGCTATGTCCATTTAAAGAATGTTTTACTACCATTGTATTGGCAAGAGAGGAGGAGACATTCATACTGATGTGAGTTGGAAAGCAGCTCCTTTTCATCATATTAGTGAGATCCCCTTCAAAGCGTGGTCCAGCTTTCGTATGGCTCTTCATACCAGCTTTGTGAAGGGACTCGATGACCTTCTCTCAAAGACTGTCAAAGTCAAGCTAGTCTTGGCATGAAGAAGAAGTTCATATATTTGTAGGAATGCTGAAGTTTATTAGACTGTAGAATTAACTAGCCTTAACTTAAGGAGACATTGTCAGCTTAGATCTCACCCATTGGTAACATCTTGTATAAATAAGCTGTAAAAAATATTAAGCCTGATGGGGGGGAAAAATAATCTCATTTTAAAATAAACAAAATATGCAGGCATGTTCCTGGACTGTGTGAAAACCCAAATCCCAAAACACAAAGAGCTGACCGTATGCTGACAGTAGGTGGAAACAGAAGTGAAATTGATTTTCTGTGTCTGCTGAATGCAGCGAGGTTAAAAATAAAAAATAATAATAATTTAAAAAAAAAAGAAAAATAAGAAAATACTACCCATCGGAGAGTAGCAGACCTAGAAAACCACTGCTCTTCTGCAGTAGCATCACTGTCCTCTCTCCCTGTATGGGTGTCAGGGAATGTGGGATATGGCAGTTTCTGAATAAAACCTGTTTCTGATGAACTGACCTATCTGTGATGTAGACCTCTCCCATACTCCATGTGGTTTGGATGAGCAAGATGTTATGCATGAGCATCATCATCCCACAGTCAACCCTGGTCTTGTTTTATCCTGTTACAGGGTTAATAGCAGCGCTGTAGCCCAGCTCTGGCCTAGCTGCTGTTTGATCTGTGTTCTGCTGAGTCTGTGTCACAGGATAAGGAATGAAACACAGGGCAGCACTAGGACAGGAGAGGTTTCTCCACTCTGAGATTTCAATGCTTATTTCTGCTGCTTCTCAAATACACATGCAACTCTTCGCTTCAGTGTGTAGGATATTTGAGTTGTGCTATAGGTTCTGCAAACTATTTTCCAACAGGGCTGCTTTTCTTTGGCGTATTGAACATACTTAGCGTCTTCAGAGCAGGATCAGTGAATACATCACAGTGTGACTGCTGTGATTTAACTCCAACTGGCAACTAAATACCACACAGACGCTCACTTGAGACAGTGACAGTAAACCAGCCAAGAAGTACTTCTTGAATTTGGAGTTACCAGTGCTCCTCTGTAGCTAGAATGCCTAAGGCTACTGTTACCTTGACAACTGTAAGCAGGACATGATTTCTCCTGGGCTGGATCTGAATTTTATTGTAATTCCTGGTGTACATTGCTCTATCAAATCTACATTAGTGAAACACCTGTTCTTCACTAAGAGGTAGAAAATGAACATTTTTGGGTTTCCCTCAATACACAAAGGGTATTTTTGTGCCCAGGTTGAGTTCTTAGCCCTGACTTTGTGCATGACCTTGGGCAGATGCTTAACTTGCCTGCGAAATACAGATAATGATCCTGTCTCTTGTCCAAGAAGTACTATGGGGCTTAATCAACTGTAGCAAGTCAACAACAAAACAACATATATCTATATATGCACACACATATATATGTATGTTTTAAAAGCACATATAGCATATATATAGTTCATATATACAGTCTTCCAATACCTAAAGGGGACCTACAAGAAATCTGGAGGGGGACTTTTTACAAGCGCATGTAGAAAGCAAGACAAAGAGGAATGGCTTTAAATGGAAAGAGGAAAGATTTACATTAGATATTAGCAAAAAATTCTTCCCTGTGAGAGTGGCGAGTCACTGGCGCAGGCTGCACAGAAAATCTGTGGCTGCCCCATCCCTGGAAGTGTTCAAGTCTGGGTTGGCTGGGGCTGGGAGCAACCTGGTCCTAGTGGAAGGTGTCCTCGCCCATGGCAGGAGGGTTGGAACTGGATGAGCTTTAAGGTCCCTTCGAACCCAAACTATTCTGTGATATACATATATGTATGCATGAAAAGGGAGAGCACAGAAGAGGGCTATTCAGTTCCTATTTAAGAGGTTTCCATTTTCTGCATGATGTTTCCGAAGGAAGTAGTCATCCTTCCAGTGGGAAATGATGCATACTCATACCTGAAAACTGTATGTAAATATCCCTTATTAAGTAATTAACCTCCCTTTGGTTAACCCAGAGCACAAGCTAATGACAGATGGGAATGCACTGGTACTTTGCAAAGCTCTCCCTCTTCCTCTCACAAGACACAGATCTGTCCTCTCACTGAACAAACAACAGGAAAAGAACATATGAGGGCTACCCTGTTAGTTCTACTTTGCACATCAGAGAAGCTGTTTCTTCAAAAGCCTGTGGCAGATCACATTTTAAAATGTATTTTTATTCTTTTGTTTCCCAAATGAGAAGCCCTGTGACCCAGGTGCTGGTCATGTAGCTGCTAATGGCCTTTTATGCAGCATTCAGCAAGCTTGGGGCCAAATTCCAATGGACCTGTAGGAAGCCCACAGCTGCCAACTGTGGCACCTGGTAGTATGGCCTTCAGAAGTATTTACTGGCAGACTTCTGGGTTTCCTATAGAGATCAAGGAGAAGGAGAGGGTTTTGAAGAGGCCGGGTGTGTTGGCTTCTTAATAGACTCCCAAGAATTTCTTCAGGGTATGTTCCATGTTGGGCTTCACTGTTTTAAGTTCAGATCTGTGTGCAAAATCATTTTTCTCCATTTAAAGGCAATCTTCTGTATTCCCAGCAAACAACCTCTCATATACTGTAAGGGATCAGAGATGCCAAAAGTTCATAATAAAATACAATCTGGAAATGTGCCCTTTTCCTTATGGATAAGTTCTCATTAACAGAAGATGTATAAATATTGTGTGTAGTTGTGTTCCCTAGACATTCCTTGCTGTATGTCTTGGTTTCTAAGCAGGTGATTTAGACAGGAAGAAGTCTACTATTATTTTTTGTCAGGTTTCTCCTAGATGAAGACAATGTGAAATTTGAAAGCTAATGCCGGAATACTTCTGCTATTGTGTGAAAAGGCTGTATGCTGTCATTTTCAGTATGGTCACCTTTTAAAATGGTTACTTTTGTTTATCATTTTCCTTCCTCTTCAAATTTGCTGTTTAAATTCTACTGTTGCATACTTACATTCCTTTTTCAGTGTCTTTCTACTAATGAAGGAGAAGAGAAGCCGTCAGGTTGTTCCAGAGAGGATGAGCATGAATTCTAATTTAATTCTAGCATATCTGGCTTCCTACATATCAGCACGTTTGTATCATTACAGTGTGACCTTTCCCCTCTGAATGCAAGGATTAGAGAAGTTAGAGGTATTTTGCCACTCAGGCTGATAGCTTCCCATGCTCTGCAGCAATGTGAAAGAAGATGCCCAGAACAGAATTTGCAGCCGGAAAAGTCAAGTGTGTATTTCAAATCCTGTATTTTAGAAGAAATAGAAGTAGCCGAGGTTTTATCGTGACAAAGGCTCATCTCTGAAGGCACGACTGATTCCAGAGTGTCAGTAAAGGGGAAAGCACAAAATTTTGCTGGGAGGCAAAACTAGAACCATTCTGAACAAGCCTGTCTGTGCTGTGATTTCTTAAAGTTGGTACAGAAACTGAGCTCAGAACGTACGTCTGCCCTTTTCCCTACCAAAGTTGTTCCCATCTTCAGTGGGAGTTCTTTAAAATTATTTTGCTCTCCTCTTCTAAGTTACATTTTTTGGATTAAAAAACCCAAATGGACAAAATCTGTATAGCAAAAAAAGACAAATGCATACTAAATGCTGTTGTATAGTGCAGCATGAAACTGCTGGTGAATTGCCTCTGTCAGTGTCTGGCTGTTGAATCAAGTGGTATAAATTTGTATATTGACTGCAATGTGGATTATATTCTAGCAGAAACATGTAGCTGATCCCAAATGACTGAATGCCAGGGTCTTCAAGTTCTTTCTTATTTCCTCTCCCCCACTTTAGTGATGTTGCTGTCCTATGTTCATGTACGCAAACGTCTGTAATAAAAGTCCATCACACCACTGCCACTCAGCAAAATAATGTTTTGGGATTTATTTTGTTGCAGGCTCTTCTTACTTTCATCCCATTAAGTTCCTGAGCTTATAAACTGATTCTGCCATAGCATGTATGATATGTTCTGCACTGTTGTGCTGAAATGTAAGATTTCCAGGAATTTCTTGCTTACCATAGCCTCATCGTCCAATTCTTCCTTCAGTACTGAGTTTCATCTCCTTGATGTAAATTCTTTGGGAGCCCGTGTCAGCTTACATCAAACAGAGTTGTAGTGAGAGTTGGTAATGCCTGTGACATACACTTGCACTTTCTCCTTGCCTACTACATCTTCAGTGCTCCTCACTGTGGTCCCAAACCCCTTCTGGCAACACCACTGCTTTTTTTTTGACTTGGCATACATACCCATGTCCCATCACTTGAACCCTTATCTGTGCAATGCCCTGATTAACATTTTAACCAGTTTTCTGTGGATAAGCAATGTGCATAAGTCAGAAACAAGCTAGGCTAAGTATTTTTCTTGTACAGTGGGAAAGATGGTGTCAGGCAATTTCTTGTGTTCTTAATAATTGCTCTCCTTCAGTTTCTGTCAAGGCTGACATTTTAGCATCTTCTAGCAAGGTAGATTGTTTTTTCTGTGGTTTTCCTGGTTGCATACAGCTTTTTTGGTATCATGCCCTGGACATTTTGCACGTATCCTGTTGTTGAAGAATGATTTTCCCACTGTTGCCTTCACTGTTTGTTATATTTGGCAGGAAGCCCTAGTGGTACTTTTATTTCAGCTGAGATTTTTCCTCCTTATTCAGGAAAGCTCAGGAGCACAGCACAGACTTGATGGTTCGCCTGTCTCAGGCACTTAATAAATTTTCTCTTACCCAATATTTAATTTTTTGTGATTTGGTCTATTCTCTAACTACCAACACATTGAAAATATAGGGATTTTTTTCTTCTTTGCATTGAACCTTTCTGCTTTTATTTTGAGTGGTCATGTTTGTAGCTTCTAATGGTGGCCCGATATTTGTAAAATATGCTGTTAGTTATAGGAGAAAGTCCTCTTCTATTTCTTTGTGCTTCTGTTCTTTCTGGTGATCCCACTGCAAACTGTTGCTAGAAGCTCTGTAAGTGAGCAGCTCCGCATTATCTTAGAATCATAGAATGGTTTGGGTTGGAAGGGATCTTAAATATCATCTATTTTGAATTACCCGGCTGTGGGCAGGGACACCTTCCACTAGGTCAGGTTGTTCAAAACCTGGTCTTGAACACTTCCAGGGATGGGGAATCCTAGTTTCGTGCCAGGGTATACGCTGGTAGATAATCATAACCACCTTGCAAGATGAAAGTCAGCTGTCTGTATGATAAGCAGGTCAGGGTGTCAGTGTACTACATCATTTGAGGCTGCAAGTTACAAAAAGTAAATAATCTGTAAGAAGGGGTCCATCTCTTTTAATTTTGTGGAGCAGTGTTTCAGTATTCTTTCTTAAACGTAACTAGAATCCATGCAGTGACTTGTGTTATGTGCTAGGACAGGGACTATTGAGTGATTCACTTGTGCTGATCTAAAAGAGCCAGTATGGTCTTGTAAACACTGATCAATGTAAAATCCCTTCCCCATGTTGCTGTGATTTCTTATGACTTGATGTGCTGCTTCAACAGGACAGCTTTTTCTAGATCAATGATCAGACATCTTGCTTCTTATTTTCTTTATTCTCTCTTCTTTATTTCTATTTTTAGAATAACGAACTGATGATACCAAGAACTGTTTGTGGCCCAAATGACTGAATACAGTTGGGCTCATAAAAGGAGAGCTGAAGATGACCTAGCTGAGCTAGCCATAGGCTATAACTAGATCATTAAACTTTCATTTTTATTTTTCAGTCAAGTAATTCTAATTGAATTTTCTGCTTGGAATCCTTTTTGAAGTGATTCAAACAGAGGATTGAGACACACCAAATAGTAGATTAGAGACAATATATTTGGAATGATTAAAAAGAATGTGTGATAAAAACCATCTCCAGTAGGAAAAAACACCAGTTAAATGTCTGCAATAAGAAAGTTCTTTCTTAAAAGGGAAAAGATAGAGGGGAAAAAAAAAAAGAAAAGAAAAAGAAAGACAGAAATAATAACAGGCCAACATTGCCTTGTCCCACCTTAGCAAGGAACAAAATCAGCTCAACAATTAAGTGCTTTAATTAAGATCCAAAGCAGTGATATTTGACATCAGTTGAAAGGGGAAAAAAAGCCCTATTCTAATGTTCCAAGCAGTGAAGCAGGAGGAAAAGAAACACCATGCTGAGAATCGTTAAGAGCCAAAAGTAATTCATCACAGGGACAACTAACCTTATTACAGGAAAGTTGCATTGTCTTCGTGGTGCAGGCATTGATTCCAAGCTAGGAAATGAACATGAAGGCACCTTTAGTAGTAAAAGCAAAAATATGAAATTGCTCCTGCAAATTGTACTGTGCTGTTTATTCCATCAAGGAAGGATAATGAGACTGTTTAGAGAAGGCCAGCCAGCCAGCATAAGGAATGTGTTTTGTTAAATCTTAATTAAAGACTAATTTCTGATGAACACTGTCCAAGCAGTGAATTATTTATTAAAAAGAGGAAGCTCGGAAAAAAAGAAATAAGCGAACGTATTCCTCTTTAGCTGTCTAGAAGCAGACTAAAATTTCAGCAAGTTACTGGCCAGGTTAACACTGTATTTACCATAATTTCTTGCCTACTAGCATAAAAGGGAGCACATTCAGAAAATGGGCAGTCATTCTTCCCACTTTCAGGAGCCTAATGAGATCAAATAGATTTTAGTTAACGTCTGCTTACAGGGAATCTTTCACAAGAAGCAGATTTGAACACATCCTTCCCAAAGCTGAGAGAGTGCTGTGACAGTCCAGCTACACATCTTTTTTATTACAGCCTAACCGGCTAGAACACATAATGAGAGAGTGCATGACCAGGATAAATTCCTTCCTCAATCTGGAGACGTTTTAACTTTTGTTACTCTCCTACCAGAGTAGAGGAAGTGCTGAGTTGAAGCTGTTTTCCCAGCCTGAATCAGGCTGCCTTCCCATAAAAAAGGCTAGTATATAAATGAGAATATAAAGTCTTAGGTGAGAAGAGGGAGAACACCAGGGGAACATTTCTGTAGTGACTGGGGCATATCGCTGGGAGAAAAATCCTAAACTGCGCTTTGGACTATGCTTCTGTTTGCTTCAGTGACTTTGAAGGAGGAGGAAAAAGCAGAGCTCATGATCACCAGCAGGATTTAAGAGGCTGATTATTTCTTTCTCCTCTGCACTGTGGCCTAGAGTGCCTGGACAGTTTTCCCCATTTAGCTATACTCATCAAATAGGTAAGATTCGCCTTGAGGAGGCAGAAAACATCAATTTGAATCCCATCAGGCTCAGTGAAGCATTGACCTCAGGTCTCCTATTTGCTGGCTTACTGTTTTCAGAAGGAGGCAATTAAAGCCCACTGTGACTCCTTTCTCTCTTGTTTCTCCAAAGAAGCCGGCGAGCCTTGCTCAGTGTTCTTTTTTCATTTCTCAAATTGTAGCTATATCTCATTTGCAGGAGAGGATTTGGGACTCTAGATTGAGGAGGGAGATGGTTGCTCAGAGCTCTTAATCCTGTTGCCTAATTTTATTCTCAGTAACACATTAAATGGCATTATCTAATTATTTCAATTAATTACATTTTATTTCCATTTCCCAGGGGAGCCATTGTTTTGCTCACCATTACATATAAACTAGCTCTTTTTAGCTCTTCCCAAAAATTGTAGGATTTGGGGAAGAGGGCTGGTAAGTTTGGAAAGCATTTGGGGATGAGGAGGCAATTGATTTCTGGTGTTGCAGTGGCTTAGCCAAATGTCTGCCAGCTGCTCACTCACTGCCCCTTCTCAGCAGGCTGTAGGAGAAAATAAGATGGGAAAGCTAATGGGTAGAGATGAGGACAGGGAGACCATCTACCAGTGCAGTTGCAGGCAAATCAGACTCAACTTGGGGAACATTAATTCATTCCAATTAAAATAGATTGGGTAGCAAAAACCAAGAAACAAACATTAAAACAACACCTTCCCCCTCCTTTTCACAGGCTCAACTTCAATCTTTCATTTCCGACTCCTGTTCCCTCCACCCTGATCAGTGCAGGGTGTACGTATGCGGAGGTTGCGTTCAATGCGTAACACTGCCTCTACTATTCCTTCCTCCTTACACTGTTCCCCTGTTCAAGCATTGGTCTTTCCATGGGCTGAAGTCCTTCAAGAAAAACCTGCTCCAGCATGGGCTATCTCCAGGTGCTAATTTGCTTCAGGAAGTGTCCATCTGTTGTGATGTGGGGTCTTTTGTGGTCTGCAGTGTGGATGCCTGTGCTGGTGAGCTCTCCTCCACAGATGCCATGGTGCTTGCTCCAGCACCATGGAGCACCTATTCCCCCTTCTTTTCTGACCTTGGTGTTCCCCCTCTTTTTTCTCACTTTTATTTTGTTGGTTTGTTTTTCCTGTTCTGCCTGATGTTTTCTACCTTACCTTAAATATGTTTTCCCATCACCACACATGTGGCTGGTAGGCTCAGCTTTAGCCAGGAATGAAGCTATGGCAAAGCTGGCTGTGTTCAGCATAAGAGCACCCCCGACATCTTTCCATAGAGGCCACCTCTGCGGCATTCCCTCTACCAAAATCTTGCCACCTAGATCCAGTACAGGTGTTCAGAATTAACAGTACAAGTCCTTATCAAGGTCTTCAGGGCATCTCTAGGCATTAATTACCCTCACCTGCCTCACCTAGGACCTCCACCCAAGACTCCATTTAAGCTCAGGCCTGGGCTTTTACTCTTAAGCTATGTTGTAGGTGTACCTGGCTATTTATGTCTCATCTTTTGGGTTTTGTCTGGATCTCTATACAGGCCTTTCACCTGGTTTGTTCCCTCAGTGTGTCTGGGGCTGTCAGGGGAACCTGTTCGGAACCTGGCTCTCTGCTTGCTGTGTTCAGATACAGTGGGAAAGTGGCCCTGGTTGGTGAGGAAGCTGCCTGTGCAGGGGTCACCTGCTGGCCTTTGCTGCTCCCTGATACTTCTGTTCAGGTAGGTTTTTGCTTCCTTCTATTAGTGTAGTTATATTAATGCGTGAGGAGTAGTGTTGTCTCCTTGTTTTGATTGGAAATCAAATGGGAGATGGTGGTAGGATGCATTTTTGTTGGACTGTGGTCACAGGTTTATTAATTCTGTTGTGAGAGTGCGTAGAAATAGTGAACACGTGATTGTATAGAGGAGAAGTTCTGGAAGGGTGGTAGAGGGGCAGGCCATTTTACAACACTGTGGTCTGTAAGTGCATTGTCAAATCTCAATCCAGCTCTCATTTCCAATTTGAGGGCCAGGTGCTAGAAGTTAGAGATTGCAACTTATAGTGCATGCATTCCCAAACCCATTATCAGATCCAGCCTTCAGACTGTTGATTTGTATACCTTTTCTGCCTTAAGTTCCAAACTGTTTTCCTCCTTGTCAACATTTTCTGTCCTTAGCCAGTTGTCTGACTGAGAAGCTAATTGTGGCCAGATGAGGGTATATTTGTTTGGAGATGTTACTGTGCCTGAGTTTCCAAAGGTGTGCCTTGTTTCTTGAACACTGGAAATGCTGCAGTGTTCTTCAGACCCTCAGAAATCCTTCTGTCTTGCAATGTTCCTGTGTGTTTGCTGGGCAATGCAACACTCTACAGACTCACAGTTACTGTCTTAATCTCATTTCTAGTCATCAGCAATTTGGTTTTATAGAGATTTTACATGTTGTAGGAAGAGGTTGTCTGATTTATTTCCCTTGTTTGTGCAGCCTCACGTTTACTCAGTTTAAGTCTTCTGGGTTTTTTCTTTCCTTTGACATATCGGAAGAACTCATTAAAAAGAGTCCCTGCAGTTTGCTTTGGAAGATTCAGAGAGAGCACATTGATTGAAAACTCTCTTGTACCTGGTTAATTCAGGTCCTACAGCATTCACTTCAGCACATTGCATAAAAATCTGCCTACTCTAAAGAAAAAGTAGACTGGATTGTGCGTTGCCTTTGTTATAAGTGATGTGCCAGAATCTTTGGCTTGTGCTGCTTCTGTCTCTAGATAAAATTGCTGGTTTATATTCAGGCCACAAAAGCATGCAAATGACTGAAGAACATGTGTTTGCTCCAAAAGTGCTTTTGAAAATTTTACTGGTAATTTCCAGTTGCTCTACCTGCCTGACCTGTGTTTGAGTTGTATAAACCCACCACTCGGTTCAACCTAGTTTGTTTTTATCTGACCTCTCTCAATCCTCAGTTGGCTACTGAGCCAAATTCAGTTTTATTTTACTTTCCATAGATAGAGGGGGGAATATTTCTGTTGCAAATAGTTATTATTTTGGTGTTAATTTGTCCATCAATCTAGTAAACATTTTACATCCATCCCACAGAAAAACAAACTGCCTACATTGCAGCCCACAGACTTCATTTCCCAGCCTGTCTAGATACTACCTTTTTCCAGTATATAAGAAAGAGAAGTCCTACCTGGCACTGTGATCTTTCTTTGTTTCTTGGGCATTTTTGCATTACAACCACCTTTGTTTCAAGAAATGCGTTGCTTGAATACATTTTCAGTTGGTTTTTTTTTTTCCCTCTTTGTGAAGACTTTGTTTGCTGTAAAAAGAGGTGAGGCTGAACAGCTTAACTTGCATATCTAACTTTCAACTGGTCACATTTAGCTTTTGCTCAGTGTGGGCACCTAAAAAAGATGGGGACAGATAGATCCAACCCAAAAATATTTGAAGTGTAACTGGGGAGCAGAACAAAGCAGAGTAGTATGAGAGAAGAGACATACCAACCCCATTGTTCATTTGCCAACCTAAGGAAAGTGGGTTTTCAAAGTTAAACGTGCATGTTTGAGCTGCTCGCTCTTTCCTCTTTTTAGAGCAAATGGAAATAAAAGGCAATTTCCAGGGTGAAATTCATCTAAGTCAAAGATATGCGCCTATTCCTAGCCTCCTCCTTAGTAGTCATGAAGTTTTAATAGGTATGGGTAATATCCTTCTCATGTGGTTGCTCTGTAACCCAGTGGAGTTTTCTGTCTAGCTGTCAGTGAAATCTAGCTGTCCAGCAAGAGTACCTGCTGAAGAGAGCTGTTTCTCCCATAGATCCAAGATAACAATGCTGAAAACGAAAAATAGCCCTACTGAAAGTAAGCGAACCAAACCTGAAGTGCTAATTTTCAGTCAAGTCAAGCTTCTGGCCACTGACCCTGAAAACTAAAGTGCTGGCATTAGACTGTTGGGGTGGGGGTGTGCTGTGCATCGATCTGGGGTAGAACAGGTCTGCTGCTTCTAGGGCTGCTGTGTGGTCTTGGATCAGTTTTACAGCTTAGAGTTTATGTATGGTCAACCAGGGTATTAAAAGGGGCTTCTCTTGGTGCAGATTGATTTAAAAACCAAATATTCACCATGTATTAGAAGGATCCATATTTGGAGTGGCTTTTTCTATCAACTTGATCCCTCTGACATCTACACTGGAATACCCTGCATAATTCCTGGAAAACGTTTCATGTTATGTGCAGTAGCTTGGGGGAATCTGCCCTTGACAGCCTTACGTGACACCAGTGCTTGTGTGAAGTAAAAATCTCTAAGTGCGGAGAGCACTATCTCCAGTTCTGTCAGCTGCTTTTTCAGAAATAGTGGTTTGGTTAATCCAGGTTTTTAAACCTTGTCCCATTGATTGCTTCAGAAACCATTTAATAAAGTGATGGTAGGAGATTGAATTTCATTTCCTAGTCTGTAAGCCTGGGCTTTTTTGAGTTTATGGGAGGATAATACTGATGTTCCATCTACTGGGTACAGGCAGTACTTGCTGGCCATTGTAATAATGGAAGTAAAACGAAGCTCTGGGTGCATGAAGCTCTGTTTTCACATGTCTGTGATTAGTTTTTCAGACATAGCACTCTTAGGACAAAGTGCTTTTGCATCACTGTAGAAATGCATAGTTAATATTCAGTTGTTGGATAGCATCCATTTATCTGCTGGGGGGTGTGTAAGTTTTTATTACAACCAGTGGATAAAGAAAACAGGGAGGAGAGGGGAACTTTTGATGACCAACAATCAGACAGTTCTTACTGATCCTTGTAAGTGAGAGCATTTGCTATTACTGTGACAGTTTCGCAACATTATGCCAAATTTGCTTCAGCTTTTTAATATGTTGTTTTGTCTTGCATGAATATGACTGTAGTCATTAAGGTGTCTTGCTGTCTGCTCTTTGAAGTAGCAATTATAAATTCATCTAGGTGCCTGGGAGGAAAACTGTGCTCTTCACTGTGTTGTAAAACCACTTCAGTGTGTGGCATAGCACCTTGAAAGGGAGCGCTATACATTTTTAACATGAGCTGTAGATGATAGGGTCAGAAAAAACCTTAGAGCTGTCATATCTTTTTCTTATTATTATTCAAGGGGTCCCTCCTAAATCACATCCAGTTTAGAGTCTACTCTTTCTGTTGATCCTTTGACTGGGATTTCAAGCTCTCACTTGAGTCAAGTTGAGCTCCCAGACTTGGAGTGGCTTTCTTTTTGGAGCATATCAGGAGAGCCACTAGACAAAGCACTGGCTAGATGCCCTGAGGACCTTGCACAGATTTGTGGTATAACTTTAGACAACTCACTTTTTCCTGCAAGCCTGTCAAATTCTCTAAGTGGTTTCTCTGGAGTCACAAAACATTTTAATATTCACAAACAGTGTACAAGCTTTACATCCATATTTTCCCTGCCTCTGCAGCTATGAAGCAAGATGTGATTGCCAGGGTATTGAAGCTGGTATGTGTCATGGGTTCAGCAGCAGCAGTCATTTTTCTCCTTCTTGGCAGCTGGTGCAGCGCTGTGTTTTTGATTTTTGGGCCTGGGAGCAGTGCTGATAACACCAGTGTTTATCAGTTACTGCTTGGTAATGTTTTGGTCTGGCCAAGGACTTTCTGAGTTTTAGAGGCTTGAACCATGACAGTTCTTTTTGGTGCCCAATGTGGGGCACGAAGGGTTGAGATAAGACAGGATTAATAGCCACTCATCGCAATGCTGATTTGTTGGCTCTCAAAGTTGTTGCTCTGGTTCTCACAGGCTCAGCGTATGATACTTTACTTACTGCCGGTATTTCTTACCTTAACGTTTTTCACATCTGGTTTTGGGTTAAGGTTCTTGTTACATTGTACTCTATTGAAATGGCTTGGAATAGGGGCGAGCTCCAGAAGGGAGGAGGGGAAGCCGCGGTGGGGCGGGCCCGGGAGCCGCCGGCAGCCGAAACGGTCCGGGAGAGCTGCCCCTGGGAACGGGATGCCACGAAGGAGGTGGCAGAGGGGGTGAGCCCCGCGGCTGCCGAGCGGGGGGTGGCGGTGGAGAAGCCGAGCCCCAGGGCCGAGCCCGGCCCCGCAGCGACCGAGAGCATTCCCCAGCAGCCGCCCGCAGAGCCCCGAGAGCCCGAGCCCCAGGAGGATGCAGGAGACCGCGCAGCACTTCCCAGCAAAGCAGAGGAGGAAGATCTGGACTCAGACAAAGAGCAGCTGGTGGTGAGAGAGCCGGCAAGCACAGCAGCTACACCAGCCCCAGGGACAAGTACAGCACCCTCATTGGAGAGTTCTGAAGGGTTTGAATGGCCTTTAGGTTCCCTTGAGACCTGTCTGCTGATTGTGATGGGGATCACCATGTTGGCATGCATTCAGAATGTGTTTTACACACAACCATTCTGTCTGGTCCAAAGAGTTAAGCAGAGTGGGGTGTGGGCCTTGTCTGGGGTTGGACTGCAATGTAAGATGACCAAGAGATTTTCCCCAAGGCTGGACACTCATGAGTGTGTGGGACAGTGTGGGCGAGTGTGAGTATCTAGTCCACTGGACCCCTCCTGTGCCTTGGAAGTATTGGAGATGGAAGGCAGCTGTATGGAGTCCCCAGTGACAAGCGGCTAAAAAGATGTGGCTCAGATGGACTTAGATTGGCAACATAAGGGTGAATTATTTTGAGCCTGGTGGACCCATGACACCTCAGGCCATCAGGGCAGAGATGCAAGCATACAGATGGGCGCATGATCGAGGGGTGGACTTAGCAATGGACACTATTGCCCAGGTTATTCACGAGTGTGAACACTGCACGCAGTCTTCCCTGCTCTGAAAGGCAGTGACAAAAAATGGAGCCTGACATCATGGACTGGATGGACTCAGCAGCTTTGTAGGGATTGGTCCATGCACTGAGGGATGATCTCTCTCCCTTTCTCTGTGTGTGTGTATCCATATATATACATGTGATGGTATATTGAGAATGTGGGATCTGAGCATGACGTGAATGGTATGGAATAAGGGGTGGATTGTCATAGGTTCAGCAGTAGCAGTCGTTTTTTTCCCCTTCTTGGTAGCTGGTGCAGCGCTGTGTTTTTGATTTTGGGCCTGGGAACAGCGCTGATAACACCAGTGTTTTCAGTTACTGCTTGGTAATGTTTTGGTCTGGCCAAGGACTTTCTGAGTCTCATGCTATGCCAGGGAGGAGGGGAAGCCAGGAGGAAGCAGAGACAGACACCTGACCCAAACTGACCAAAGAGGTTATTCCATATCACAGCACATCATGTCCAGGATGTGAAAACAGAGAGCAGAGACCCGGAAGGGTGTGGTGGTGCATTGGGGGGTTCGCTGCCAGGGGGTTGCCCTGGCTGAGTCGGGCTTGGTGAGCATCTGTATATTCTCTTTCCTTGTATCTCTCTTGTATAATTACTGGTGGTAGCAGCAGTGATTTGTGTTATACCTTCAGTTACTAAACTCTTCTTATCTCAACCTGTGCGAGTTGCTTTTTTTTTTTTTTTTTTTTTTTTATTCTCCTCCCCATTCCCCCGGGACTGGGGAAGAAAGAGAGGGGAGTGAGTGAGTGAGTGAGTAAAACTTTGTGAGTTATTAGCCTGGGTGAGGCTTAAACCATGACAGTAAGGAGGGTGTTTTAAAAATACTGGAAAAACATCATGAGAGCTATCAATGCTAATTAATCTGCCTTGTTACTTCAGTTCTTTAGCTGAAGAATGGGAATAGTACACGTAGAAGGTGAAGTTTTCTAGGTAGAGAGAATTTTGTGGATGCTGTCAGGGGCCTTCTTAGTCCAATTAAAACATGGTGGTAAAGTTAGAATGGCACTGATCTCAAGATTCTCTGTTAGCATCAGATGCCCAGATTTGTTTCCTTAAGATCAGTGTTGTTTAATTTTGGATTTATTTTTTTTTTCCCTTCAATCTCAGTTGCGTTGTAGTTGGCAGAGGAAGGAGAGTGCAAAGGACAAAGCTCATGTACTTCGTGTAACCACTGAATGTGCTGTGGAGGGACAATAACAAAAACTACCTTGAAAGAATTATGGACAGTACAGTTATAGCACATTTCTACCTCTGTTACTGGTTTTGAAATATTTTGACATTCGTTAAAGTGATACTGTGAGTAAAGAGAAGTCATCTTTATAGAAAAGACTTAGAATTGTAGAATCAGCTAGGTTGGAAAAGACCTTTAATATCATCAAGTCCAACCATTACACCAGCACTGCCAAGACCACCACTAAATCGTGTCACTGAGGGCCTCGTATACACAGTTTCTGAACACTTCTGGGTAAGATGATTTCACCATGTTCCTGGGCAGCCTGTTCCAATGCCTGATCACCCTGTTGGTAAAGACTGTTTTTCCTAATGTCCAGTCTAAGCCTTCCCTGACACAGCTTAAGGCTATTACCTCTTGTTCTATCACTCGTTAGTTAGGAAGAGAGACCAACCCCACCTCACTACAACCTACTTTCAGGCAGTTGTAGAGAGTGATAAGGTCCCCCTGAGCCTTCTCTTTTCCAGACTAAACCACCCCGGTTCCCTCAGCCATTCCTCATCACACTTGTGCTGCAGACCCTTCACCAGCTTCGTTGCCCTTCTCTGGCCCCGCCCCAGCACCTCAATATCTCTCTTGTAGTGAGAAGCCCAGAACTTAAACACAGGATTTGGGGTGCGACCTCACCAGTACTGATTACAAGGGCATGATCACTGCCCTGGCCCTCCTGCCACACTTGCAAATACAGGCCAGGATGCTGTTGGCCTTCTTGGCTGCCTGGGCACAAGCTGACCCATGTTCAGCTTCCGTCATTCAGCACCCCCAGGTCCTTTTCCACCAAGCCGCTTTCCAGCCACTCTTCCCCAAGCCTCTAGCTTTGCATGGGGTTGTTGTGGCCCAAGTGCAGGACCCAGCACTTTGACTTGTTAAACCTCATACCATTGGCCACAGCCCATTGATAGTGCCTGTCCAGATCCCTCTGCAGAAGCCTTCCTGTCTTTCAGCAAATCAACAGTCCTGTGCAACTTGGTGTCATCTGCAAATTTACTGAGTGTGCACTCGATCCCCTCATTCAGATCATAACTGAAGATATTAAACAACACTGGCCCTAACACCGAGCCTGGAAGAACACCACTAGCGACTGGTAGCCAACTAAATATGATGCCATTTACCACCGCATCTTTGGGCTCTGCCATACAGCCAGTTCCCAATCAGCAAAGAATCCTCCTATTCAGGCCATGAGCAGCCAATTTCTCCAAGAGAATGCTGTGAGAGACAATGTCAAATGCTTTATGAAAGTCCGAACAGACAATGTCCACAGTCTTTCCCTTATCAGCCAGGTGTGTCACCTCCTCATAGGAGGAGATTAGGTTTCTACAAGTCTTCCCTTTGAGCCTAAACAGTACTTGGACTTGTGAATAGAACTAGTGAATAGCTTTAGTGAATAGGAGTAAATGATTTAGTGATAAAGATCAGTTTCCCTAATGGTTGAAGTTTCTGTTTGACTGTACCAGTTATTGCTTGAATGCTTTCAGCTGAGCATTCTTATTTTTGCTCCTTCCCCTGGACTCTGAAGCACTTTATATAAAAGCATTTTGAAAGGAATTGCCTTATAAAACTGATTTGCTGCATGATAGACTAAATAGCATTTGTTTTGAGCAACTGGCTGCTTTCCTCATAAGGGGGACCTCGAAGAAGAGTTCGAAATAATAGTTATGGAAATGTCTGAGATACTGCGAAGTAGCAGCACTTTCAGGAAGAAGCCTTCTATGCAGGCTCTCTGATTCTGGGTGGTGCCACCACTGTCTGACCTTCTTTCCAAAGTAATGTGAATCAGTGGTAGTTCTCAAAATTTTATGGCTTTCTTTCAGACACTTAAAGTGGTATTCTACCTTCTGACTTCAGATAGCTGATAATTACACACCTGCATCTAAGTGACTAGCTGCCCTAGCCTCTATTTACTGTCATTGCTAGAGAAACTGGCACCTCTAGAGAAGTGTTCCTCTGATTTGCTTAAGAAACCGGTTTGGGGACGAGATGACTTCTTCACGTGTTTTTTTTGTCTCCTCTCACTATAAAGTGTGGCTTGGAAAAAGCTCACACTTCTATCTTTTAGCTGTCTGTGTTAGAATGATTTGGTTCCTCTTTCTGCCTCAGGAGAAGCTGAATTACTTCCCCCAAATACTTCTTTTGTTTCTGAGGGAGCTCACCATTTCCTCCCAGTAAGGATGAGTTAACAAAAGGCTTAGCAGAGTGAAGTGCTGTACTTGTAGGACTCTCACAGCTGTGACAAGAACAGAGAAAATTTCTGATTTGGAGCAGCCTGGCTTCTAAATTATAAATTGGACTGATTTATGTCACAGTCCTGTCCCTGAGTGATGTTGTTCTTCATTGCTTAATAAACATTAAAAGCCTGTTTGTAACATCCAGGAAACACCAGGAATGAGAAATATGCTGCACTGGAATTCTTCTGCTTTGGCAATAGAGACCAAAACCAACTTATTCCATTAATAAGACCCATGTTACAAAGCAGGGCATGTTAGTCAGGGGAGAAAATTAACTCCAGTTTGCCAGTCCTTAAAGTACAAAGTCACTACTTTTGTGCTGTGCTGAACCCCCCTGCTAATGTTCAATCTGAGCTTTGCTTTGTATTAAAAAGCAAGAGAGTGCTACCCATTGGTTTATTCACTTTCATTCACTTATCTTGTGACTTTGGAGGTGGGGGGAGGTTTTGGTGCAATTTTCTAAGAAGAAATTCCCTTTCTTAATTTTCTGTGGATGATGGTGGTTATCTAAGAAATAAGTTCTGTTTGCTTTAAAAATAGTCAGCTGAGTTGGTTAATAGTTCAGGAGCTAGCACCCAGAACAAGCTGAGTAGATATGCTCAATACCCTCTGAAATATGAGGAGGTGCAAGGACTGAACAGTGGTTGCAAGGTGTACATAAGCAAATGAATTTTAGGAAAAATAGGTATATCTTAAGAAACAACTAACAGTTGGTTTAATTTAATTTCATGCCTTAATTTATTTGGCTAGGTTTTTTTAATCTGCAGACCACTTCAAATTTTTTGACAGAAGATGTTAGCGCTAATAAGGAGCTAAACTATTTTGCTTGGAAATCAAAGTCTTTGACCAACCAAGTAGTGATCACATAGATAGTAATGATCACATAGACTGGAGCTCTGTTTCTAGATGGCAGCAAATCACCAGAGCCTCATGTAGGCTGCACTGCTGAGTCTGCAGCATGCATGTAGTGTTTGTGACTAAATGGGGACCAATGTGGAATTTGCTTCTGTTATTATTTTCTGAACTGATTTCTCCATCCTTTTGCCATTTTTGTTCCAAAACACTGTTCTGATTAAGGCACCAGTTTCTTTTTTCTTTCCCCCTATTTTTCCATTGTGTGGGAATCCTTTCACACACAAAAGCAGTGGTGATTGTATTGGAGCTGGGTGTCTGCTCTCAGTCTTAACTCTGGATTTATTATTCCATTTTCATCAGCTCTTGCCTTGCTTTCCACTTCACTGGTTTTGATGGTCTTTAATGAGATCCATTAGTTTAAGGAGGCGGCTTTCTTAATGGCTTATACACCCTACGTTATTTTATTTTATTTTCGATGTATTGTAGCTTTTATTTATAATTTAGTAAGTTCTGTGGATGTTTGCTGCTTTAATCGTAGTAAAAATGTGTATTGTCTTCGTGATCATGTCTTCAAACTGGAGGTTATTTAGTACCTTGAGTTATGCCATGTAATGGTGCATGAGTAAGGTGACAGGATAGTAACAGTCCCTTTCCAACTTTAAAACCTCTGAATTTCTGTTGCTTTGTTTTTCAGTTACCTTATAACGCTGCTGCTCGTGGACACTCTATTTTCTTTTACAGCACTCTAACACATTAGTTGGAAACACTGTAACAGGAAGTATTCCAGGCTTAAATTTTTGCAAGTCCTGTTGGAACCACCTGGCTTTTAGAATGTGTTAATTGTGCATAAAATACCAGATAGCCTGTCTTGACTAGGAAGAGATCTGATTAATGCTTTCTCTAAAGACCATTTCCAAAGGGGAATGTATATTAAACGTGCAGTGTTTTTGTTTCCCTCTTGAACCACATACAGGAACAAACAAGTTGTAGACTTTCACTTACTTTTCCCTGGCTGTATTGTCATGATGTATAGTAGGAATAATTTTTGCCAGGAACACTTCCTGTGAGATTTAGTTTTGAAGTTGTTTTCCATTTCCATGATTTGTTTGAGGTTGAATTCCAGAATTATAATGTGTATTTAAAAGTGTCCATCCTGCCTCCTTTCAGTTGTGTAATGGAGCGGACAACGGACACTGTTTATGCTACCATGAATTATTTAGCTGTTTACCCTGCTGACTTAGGCATGTATGATGCTTAGTGTGTAACTGGCAAAAACTTTTAGGCTCTAAGATAGACCCTGTTGAAAGGTGCCAGGTATTTATGCAGTTTTGTTTGCTTTATCTTCAGGTGTCACTGACCTGAAGTCTTGAGTCATTCTAGTAAACGAATGTGAACTTGTCTTTCTCGGTTCACTGCTCGGTTCCTTTGAATGCTGCAGCAGTTCAGTTCTTGAAGGGATAATTACCTCAAGCAGCAAATCCCACCTAAATTGAATTTGGTCCACTTTTTCTGAATTGAGCTGCCCAATAATTGTTTTCCCACAAACACAAATCAAACCACTTAAGTTCATTTCCCCCTGTAATATACTGAACCTTCTGAGACCTGAAAACCAACCAACTAAGCAGAAAGGCCCACCTCTTGCAGCAGACAAGAACTGGATGCTCTTTCTGGCTGGAACTGAGGGGAGGGAAAAAGGAGAGTGTATGACTACTGGAGGGAAGGGATAGGCAACCTGGGAGGGACTACAAGGATGTGTGTCACCATCCCTGGAGAGATTTAACAGACACATAGCTGAGGTATTTAGGGATGTGGTTTAGTGGTGGACTTGGTAGTGTTAGGTTAATGATTGGTCTCAATGATCTTGAAGGTCTTTTTTCAACCCAAACAACTCTATGATTCTGTGATTCATTGTTAGCATTCACTGTGTTTAATGAATTGGTGGATCACACATGTCTGGCAAGTCATGCGCTGACCACAGGTTGCACACAGATTTGGATTTTATGCTGTGCATGCTAAGGCTAGTACCTTTCATAGACTGTGCCCTTGTGCTAGAAAAGTGGCAGCAGCAATCTTCTGGCTTTTATGCTTGCTCACTGCCATCTGCGGGCAAGCTGCCAGTGTAGGTTCTTCAGTTGAAATGGGTTGCCAATAACAGCACCCTTATTAGAATATGCTGTGAATTGGTTTATTCTAGTCAGTAGTCTGCATAATTAGAGGGGAAATGAGAGTAATAAATATACTTAAGTGTTTGGAAATGGCTTTCTTCCTGATGATTTCTTCAGAGGATGAAAATTAGTATTAATTCTAGAGGAGTTGAACTGACCTTAAAAGCCCAATTACAGCTGACCTTAAAGCCACCATTCTTTCCAGTTACTGAGAAACATTTACTAAAAAGTAATTGAAAAGATCACTGAAATCTGACCCACGTTATAACAATGTTGATACTGCCTTTTGCTCATGATTTATCTTCATTTCTAAGGATGTGTTAAAACCAAAAGCGTGCCTGTCACTTGTGTGATGGACAGTGGTGAGGTACAGGAAGCAAAATTTGTGAAAGATGTCTATTAGGATTTACCATAACTTTTTCCCATTTTATGTTTCCTTATTTCACTTGCCTAAAAACTCAGAAGGGTGTGTTGATTTAGAGGTACAGAAGGCATACTATAAATCCCTTTTCTGTTACATCAAAATTATTGGAAGCCCTCCTTATAAAGTTTAGTATCTTTAAGTGCTTTACTACATCTTTTTTCATAAGGTTAAATTAGACACTGGAATTAACTTTTGAGTGACTTGAAATCTTGGTCATCATACAGCAATTCAAACTGAGCAATTCAAGCATCTTCACTTTGATGTCTGCAATATGTTTTTTATTTGTTTGGATCCCCACTTCTCTGTCTCTTATGTATCATTTACTTCTAGCACAGGTACTGAAAACCTCTTCCCTAAAGTGTTTCTCATGTAAAAAGTTTCCCTGCAGTGAGAAACTTACTAAGAGGATTCAACATAAAACATAATTTGAAATGTAAATCTGAATCTACTTTAGCTCCATTAAAGCTCAGTCTGGCTGTTTATTTTGGTATTTTTAGGTATCTACAATGTAGGAAAATAAGTACTGTCAACTTTTCCTCTCCCATTGCAAAGTAAAAGCCAATGAATGCTGTTGCTGTACAGGTGAACTAAGAATAGGTGAAAACTAAAAGATCCATTTTCAAACCCTATATCCACAAATCATAACTCTACTGAGAGAGCAGGCAAGATGTGTGTGTTGGCTTGTTCCTGAGCAAATGCTTCCTTCAGTGCAGCGCATTTTTCACTGCCTGAGAAGGCTTTTTCCCAATTCCATCCCCCTGTAAGTATTTTTAAAGCGTAGTTTAATTCTAGGTCTGTAACAGTATATGCAGCAGCAGCTGCTGAAACAACTGAGAACTGTTTCTGCGCAAGGTCTCCAAGCTTGTTGACTGCGGGAAGCAATGGACTGTGGGGCAGGCTTCCAGCCGGGTCTTCCAAGCTCCACCCTGTAGGGATTTTGCTTGACAGCCATTTCAGTGGAAACAGACAGAAATCAGGAAGTTGTGTTGAGGCTGATGCAGTGCCCTTTGCTTGGGATTTCATGTAGGAGTCGTAGGCTGTTTAGTATGACAAGATTTCGCACTCAGTGTTTCAGTGGTTTATTAGCAGAGTTTAACCCTTTGGTTACCTGTGTTAGTTACAGCCTAATATTAATTCTGTTAATTGCAGTATTAGCTCTGTGTTTCAAAGAGTTGATACTTTTCCTTGACATTTTTCTAGCTTTTACCTGTTTACAGTTGTATGACATACAGATTGTGTATGTGTATCTGCCTATGTAATACATATGCAGACATGCACACACATGCAAATGTGTGCATGTCACATGCACCCCAAAAGCCAGCAGTGTTTATACACAGGAATTTGGATCTTGGTTAACAGATGTCTTATCTTTGGAGTAAATGGTAACGCATAGTAGTATGTAATGAATAGTAATGTATGAAGGCATTTCACTGGTAGCACTGATACTCAGTAGCTTTCAGAGTAAACCATAATGGCTCATTTATAATGAACACCAGTAGTTAAGGACAGGAAATGAAAAAGAAAGCAAAAGACACTTGGAAGTATTGGGGGTGATGTATGTGAATATGTTGCTGGTTGGTAAGTATGTTGGATTCTGGACAAGTCAGTTGCTCTCTCAAGTTTGGGGGCAGAACTGTGAACTCCTATTTCTGTGCAATTTTTGAGGTTGCAGAAAAGCACTTCAAAGGAAAATTTTTCTCGTGTGTCCTTTATTAAAATATCTGTACATATTCAGTTTTGCTTAATGGACCTGTGGAAATGCAGTGTTCCTAAACTTAAGTGTGTGTTTCGCTGTTCTTCCAGACAGATGGGAAACGTGGTTTAGGGCTTACGCATTTGGGAAATGAGCCTGAGCTCTAGAGTGCCGTGGGAGAGTCCTAATACAGGATCTTCTAGAAACTGGAGAGACATACCCAAACAAGCTCTAGATGCTGTATATGCTCTTGGTCCTCTAATATTTTCTTCTTTGTGATCTTCCCAGCTTATAGGAATAGCCTTTATAAAGTATCTTTTGAGCAGAACTGGCCCTTAAATTTGGGGGGAAAGGTATTACACAATTGAACTATTCCAGTTCTGAAGCCAGAAATCCTTAGGTGGGCATAAGTAGTTTATCAAATGTGTTTTTCCAATGCGGGTAATATTGTTTTCCTGGTAAAATGGTTTTGATCCATTTGTCCATTCTGGTCTTGGAAAGGATTTGCAGAAGGCTGGAGGAGAGTGGTTGGTAATTCGGTGGCTGACACCCTTAAGATTAAAAGTGTAGGTGAAAGAGCTGGCCAAAGCCTTGCCCTGGGGCTCATCAGTTGTCTCTGAAACCACTGAGGATTCAGCTAGGGTCAGCAGGTGCTTGCGGTAAATGTAGCCCTGGGAAAAGAGGGGGAAGCCTGACTAGCCCTTGGGGTGATGAGAACAGGGGAATGAGGAGGGGAGGCTGCAATCCCAGCCTACCTAGGGCAACGATGAGACTCTGCTTTATGAAGGCTGAAAGGATAGTTGAAACAAAAGGCGTAATGGAAGCCCTTCTGCTTGGCTGAGGGAGGCACTGCAAGTGGAGGTGTTACAGTTCTGTAAACAAACCATTCAGCCAGAGTTCTTTATTGTTTTTAAGACTTAAGCCTCTGTTGAGATGGTTTCAGTCACTGCTGCCCTGCAGTGCTGTGGATCAGGAGGTACAGAATGGGCAAAACATTCAGCAGGCTCTCTGTTTACCCCAGTAAATAATCTTGATCTGTGCACCAGGAGTGATAAATGGTCTCCTTCTGCTGCAGTTCCCTCTGTTATGACTTAAGGTGCCTTATATTCCGCTTGCTGCTTCACTTCTCACAACAATTGTTTATGCAAGGTGGCATGTGCTCTTGGAGAAGCTAAGAAACAGGGAGTTGTTTGTACACTGCTACTTCACAGATTTTGACCATGCTTCAGAAGATGTGGTCATAGCGTGGGACTTGGCACTGAGCTTATGCAACTGTGCTGTTTTGTCCATTTTTAAAAGCAGCAATAGAAGCATCACGAATGCGCTCGGCTTGCATAGTGAGGCTCCAGACTGGAATCTTAACCGTTAGGTTAAGATGCTCAGCATGCTGGCTCTATTTCCAGCTGCTGAAGAACAAGAAGTTGTTAGTAATAAGTTATCTTAACCGTGTTCAAAACAAAATGTTCCTTTTTTATAACTTTAAAATCTGTTTGCTCACCCTCTGAACTTTGGTGATAAAACATGTAGCCTGGCCTCTAACATGCTTTGATTTCCCATGAGAGAAGCACAGGCCTCTTTTGAAAAAGGGTATGCCTTTATGACTGCTGCCAAAACATGATATTCATACTGGTGCAAGCAATACATAGATGGGGGGTGTATGTAACACAGGAATAGTAATCTCAACAGTCAGCATTGCTTCATGTTCTATATAGTGTGCTGTCCTGCCTAGGATTCTGAGCCTGAATTCAAATATGATGAATCCAGAGCATGACCGGTGAGGGGGGCCTGATTGATTTTTGCTCTCAGGACAAAAAGTCAGAAGGCTGGAATATGGAAAAGACAGTGAGAAAGAGGGGAAAAAACAATCTGTTGTCTATGGCTGTGGTGGGCAAGGCAAGAAGTAATGGAACAATATTAAGTTATTTCTGAATCACGTAAGTGATTTCTGTGGTGTTAGGTGAGAAAAATAGCCAGAAAGATAATGCAGTGTTGGATTAGGTTGCCTAGGAAAGCTGTGAGTGCCTTATTGGAGGCTGGTAAGAACAGGTGAGACCAATCTGTCATGAATGGTTTGTGTCTTGTTGGTCTTCTCTGAGACAGTGGGATAGGCTTGGGCAAGCTCCCAGGCCTTTTTTTGTGATTCTCTGAATACTCAACAAGTCCTGTGTTGTTCTAATGTCTGCTGGGAGCAAAGCAGCTGACAAGCTGCCAGGGCAATGAAAGCAAAGTAGATTAGAGGACTGATGCATTCATAGCCTGTGGGAGAGATGGGAGCAGGGAGCTCTGGTGTTGCTGCTGCAAAACACTGTCTGCACCCCCTTTCTTTGTGTGATGCATGGAACCATGCTGGCATTACATCTGGGGCAGGAGCTCAGCAGCCCTTGAAAGAGAGAGAAAAGGATAGGGGGATGCAAAGAAATAAATAAGCTATCGTTTATCCTCTGCTGCGTCTTCTGTACCCACAGGCAAGGAGATACCATAAGTAATCAGATGTATGCAAACCCAATTGTTAGAATATTTATCAACTTTGTGTAACATGTCTCCAGTTGGCATGGTTCCTTCTCAGGCATAGACTGAAAGATTAAAAAACAAAACACTAATTTCATTGCTTTTGCTAGTGAAATCCTCTGTGATTCATACGACTCCAATGAATTTCTGGTAAGTTCTTCCATAAACTAGAATTTGGCAGGCTTTGCGAAACGTTGTTATACATGTGCTTTTCCCACTGTTCTGTTCTGTTCTGGATATTGAGCCCATCTGAAAAAAATGTCTCTAGCAAGTTCTTACTGTTTGATGGGGAAAAGGAGTCACACAGAAATGGAAGAAAAGGTGATGATAGACCAGAGAAGCTGCTTATTTAAAGCTTGTTCATGTGCAGAAATGGGTGTTAGAGTTGTTTGATGGATGAAGGTGTACTAGTGCTGAAGAAACCCTGAGTGTGCTAGCAGGCTCCCCCTAACTCTTTAGCAAGTCTATGGTATCTGGCAAAAAAGGAAAATGCTCCTAATTCTAACAGAGCATCGTGTGATGCTCTGTTACGGAGTCTGTATAAGGGCAGAGCAACACAATATGTGGATGGGATTGTAACAGTTCCCTAAAAACACAGTGGTGTGAAGATGTAACTTCATCAATATTGCATAGTGAAACAGTCCTTGGTGCCCTAACATGATTGAATCTGGATTTTCTGGGATGTGGCTAATGCTGGGGAAGCAGTGCAATATGATGTAGCGAACTTGAGTACTTTAATTGCTGGTAAGTCTGCATAAAGGTCAGCACAGGCTGAGCACATCCAGGTCCCTCCCTACCTTCTGAGGGGGTCTTGTAGGATTGTTTTGACCTCTAGGGCCAATGGCTTATCTGGTTGGTGTAAGATTTCCGTGCCAACGGTGGGGCTCACTACAAAATAGCAGCACTCTTGGAAAAGTTTCTTTGATCTCTTCTTTTTATTTTTTTTTTCTTCCCAGAAAACTTTGAACTGATTTTTAGTCAGGAAAGGTATCTGAAGACAGTCTTGTCTTCTGATGAGAAAGAAGTGTAAAGGAAATAGGCCAAAAATGATTTTTGTGCTGGAAATGCTACCGTGATGCCTCCTTATTAGCTGGGGTTGCTAATGCTCATATTTGCCATTGATTAGGCTTCCTGTCAGGGCTAAGTATCCCATGACACACTTCAGTCCTGCATCTTATTTTTGATTTCTTTATTAACTCATGGGGTGGGCGGACGTGGGAACATCCACTGCATCTACTCCTGAAATCTCTCATAGAACAATTTGCATTCAAACAGCAGCAAAAAATTTGTTATAGTAAATTACTACACTTACCTACGTGTTTCCTGTGTAGGAGAAGGATAGTTTCGTTTGCATTGTATTGCAGGTGCATAATTTTGCATTCAGAATTTGTGTACATAAACTTGGTGTGAATAAGTTAGATGCTCCTGTGTATGTTTCATCATCATAGGTTATGCTGAGAGATTGCTTAGGAAATCTTTTATTAGTTTCTCATGTAGGATAGGGGAAATGGGAGGAAAAGTTTGTAACAGGGCAGGAGAATGGATGTTAATCATCACCATAAGTAGTCTGCTGCGTGTGCACCCACATAGCTCTCTTAAGAGGATATGAGAAGTCCTAAGGTGCTCTTCAGAAATCAAGTAATGGCTTTTAGTTTAGCTGGTTTGCAACAGATGTGTTTGCAAGGCCGAGTGTTGAAAGCATGGTTGGTCCAATCTGTGTGGCTGACAGATGTTGTGGGATGGGTTATTAAAATTGTTCTTCAGGGAGCAACTGAAGATGTGTTAGAGCCTGGATAAAATACTCAACCAGATTCTCATGACAGGCAGTAATAATGCAATATAAATGCAAGCAAAAATCTCTGCAACAGGAGGGAATTATGTCAGCTCTCCTATGTCTCCTGTATGGCATATCACTGGCAGTTGCATGCCTTGCTTCCAGATCAGATATTTTTTTGCACTGCTATAGACATGTAACACAAATTTTAGGAGATAAGAGGTGGTGAATTCCCATGTATATGTAGAGTGGAGTGATCTATAGATGCTCTTTTATTTTTAATTTCAGAATAATTGGAGCAGTAGCAAAAATGCTTTCAGGGCTCTTGCATGGAAAAAGCTTTCTTTTTTTCTATTTTCTGACTATATAAGTTCATTGACTTTAATCAGAGGGAAAGTGATTCCTGCTTGAGGCATTGGGTCAGGTGTGATGCTTTTCAAAATGTATAGTTGACTAGCTTTCCTTCCTGCTTTATGTATCATTTAAAGAAAGCTGCCTAATCACACTAAGTTGTGGGGCTTTTTTTATTTGGGGTTTTACTTCCAAAGCCCCATGTTCCATCTTCAGAAATAGGAGGATGCCTGAAGTTCAGAATAACATCACAGAGCAGCTGAAGGTCGAGAAAAAGAAACGAGGAGTCGTGTGACGAGAGGGTCACGCGCGCGCGCACACACACACACACATATATTGTAAATAAATCTCAGAGCAATAATTAAGAGTTATTTATATAACACTCTGAGCCACCTAACACTTTTCTCATCCAAATCTGGGGCTATAGGAAGGTACATCTTGCTGTGTTTCAAAAACTGTTCTGTGAGCAACATATGGCATCATATCAGGTGTGGGTTCCTAAAGCTCAAGAAATGCTCACTGGTCTCTTCTGCTGACCTTATAGGTAGTGCCACCTGGCACTCCTGCCTGTGGAGAATACAGAATGAGGACTTAAGGAAATGTTATTTAATTATAAATTGTATTAACAATAGTTTTAAAAAAATGTAAATAGTTGAAAGAATGTACTCACCTTTCTATGTTGTACCTTAGCATGTGAAATTTGAATTGTATTTGAAGAATTAACAACCAGCTGACAACAGAGTGAGAACTCTTCTGACTTCTTTTACTCTTTTCTTTCTGTCCTTTAAAAGCTGTTCTTCTAGATCTGTCTTGAATCCCTGCTGTTCTAGGCACCTCACATGCAGTACATTCATTCTGTTTTAGTAAGCTACAGTAAATCAATGAACAGCCTCATCATTAATATAGTCTAGCATTCATAGTTACAAGAAATATATCAAGTCTGTTTAGGTCACCTCTAAATGTCACTGGCTGGTAGGAGTCATGGAGTAGAGGAGAAAGTTATATACACATGCTTTTCTGTTAATTTTTAGAGCACAGAAAAAAGCTGCAAGCTCTTATGTGTGAGCATTAGGTTTAAACATTTATCTGTCTTAATCTGAGCATATTGGTTGTGTGGATGTGTGTGTATATATGTACATATGGCTTTGCTGAGGGATGACTCAAAAAAGGATTATTTCTGTGGAGACTGTGTGTAGCTCCTTACCATTTTTTAGTCTAAAGCCAACTCCGTTCTTTTCTTTGTTGCTAGTTTCTTTGGGCTCTTGGTGTGTGGTTATTTTGAAGATAGCTACAATGGTAAGAGCGAGTGTCCTCTGAGGTCAGCCTGAATCTTGTAGCCTAGTACAATACAGTGCTTCCTGAGTAGATTTATATATTCATGCAGCTCATCACAGTTCTCTGCAGAGATAACACATGAGGCCTTAAAGCAATTTGATGCTGTAAGCACAGCATTACTCTGAGCTAATAGGTTTTGCCTCTCAGCAAAGCTAATTGCTTTAGATAAAGCAGTGAACTGATGAGATTTCATGGTCTCTGGTGCCTGAGCAAGCCTGGTCACTGTTAATGCTACTATCTGTACTTCTAGTGTAGTGCAGTTAATACAGAAACATCTATGCAGGACTTATTAATATCTAACATTCCCTGTCTTACAGCTGAATAAATACACTCAAGTGCTGAGATTAAAAGCTTATGGCTCTCTTGTCAGGGGGGTGTTTTGTTTTGTACCCACTAGCATTTCTTAAAGATGCTTGTTTTTCTTGCTCTGCTGTGGTTCCAAAATCCAAGGTGAAAAATGTCTGTCTGAACCTACTGAATATATTGAGGAGCTCTACAGGCTAAAGGATATTTATCTATATAAAGATCAGTTTATATGTGCAGAAGCCCTTTGGAGGTCAAAATGATTCTGGAGTGGCTGATTTGTTTAATAACTGAAGATAATGTACCTTTAGTGCTAGGATTTGCTATAAAATAGGTTAATTCTTTTGCACTGCTGGGAGCAAGTATTTGTGTGCTGGTTCCTGTTCTCACGCAACAAAAGGAAAATGATTGCTTTGTTTTACTAGGCATCTTTAGATGGGTGTACTGAGAGCATTTGTTGCTGTTTCATCTTGCATTGGCTCACCCACTCTGGCAGCTAGATATTTTTTGTGGGATCTAGTTTGTAGTTATGCTCTTCCTTCAGAGAGCTTCACCAGCTCAAACGCCTTCTGCATTTTGGGAGGGGTGCTCTTTTGTCAGCTCCTGCTGTATCTTGTGCTGTTCTCCGATACATGATTCTAGTCAGTGTAGCCATCTGGATGAAGTGCCTGACTTGCTTCTTGCAGTGTTTGTGATTTCTGTGGCTTATTCATAATGTTTTCTTTTGTTGAGAATGACTAAAGAACCTTTTGATTTTGTTTTTCCCTTTGTCTTCTGTGGGATGAGTGTAATAGAGTTCTTTTTTCCAACCCATTCATCAGTCATGTAAATGTAAATTTCACAATTCTTTAATGCAGCAAAACAGAAAAGTCCCAATCTTTGTCATTGAGCAGCATTTTAACTTATTCTGCTATCTGAGTTGAATAGCGTACCTCAGGTGCAGGCGCAACAGTAGAACTGTTAGGGGTAACAATATTCATGTTATGCCTTCTTCCATGACCACAGAGCTGTCTATTTATTTTGATTTTTTATTTTTTTTTCCAGGTAAAATGGCCAGGAATAAATGCAATTTATTTTGCATCACCAAGTGTCACCTGGTTCTCCTTTAAGTTCATCCATAAAACAGCGAATAAAGAGCTGTCATAGACTTATCAGACACAACTGGCCTTGCTAGAGGTTGGTTTTTGTTACATCCTGTCTTACTGTAACCTGGGTATATTCCATCTTACCGTAACCTAAATATGCTTGTGTAAAAATGTTGCAGAAGGCACTGGTATGAGAGACTTACCCTGATCTTTTTGAATTAAGTGTTTATCTTTTAGGAAGATTCTGCTTGGGCAGAACTTAGAGGTTGCTTTAAAAAAGACAAACCAACAACTTTTCAAGACTTATTTGTGTCACTTTCTTTTCTGCTTTTAATTGCAATATTCTATTCTGAAACTGATGACATTTGTTAACTCAGTTTCTGCTTTACTGACTGCTTGCTGAATAGGTTCTAAGCACAAGTCCTTACTAATCAGGATTGTTTTCTGTAATGGAGAAAGAATATATTTTCCAACCCGCACCATTCTATAATTCTATGTTTCTTGATTTTTCAGAGCAAGTATGTCCTTGTGATCCGTTAAGGAGGATCCAGAAAGTTATTAACAGTGGAAGAGTTCTATCCATTGTTTACTGTGATATTCACATTATTCCAATTTCGATAATGGGGCAAAATTAGTTTCCTTACTCTGACATCTGTAGTTTCACAACAAAGAGTTATTCATGAAGTTTTCATGGATTTTTTTTTCCTCTCTGTTTGATATAGTTTAGAAAATGGTGCTTTTTCTAAAGCTGTACGTATATATTAACATTAATTTCTTTCCTATTAAATGCATGACTTGAAGCAACCTCTGTCAGCAATATTCTTCTTAAGCAAAGAGTAGGAAGTGTTAGTTTTCAGCTCATTATTACACTTATTTAAATCAATTCACTATTAACTGTATGCACCTTTAACATAACTTTCAAGTATTCTGAAACCTAATTGGAGGATTGCATATAGGTAGTATGCTGAAACAAACCCAATTAATTTCAATATGAGGAGTTCTGTCATATCACTGTGTCCTGAGAATTTAAAGAATATCTAAGTTGTCATTTCTTTGTATATCTCTGGGCGATATCTTTCAAATAAAAGCATTTTAAAACCCTAGGATACTATTGAAATGAGCATTGTGAGGAGAGAGGAATCAACATTCTCTGGAGCTGTGTGTGCAGAGCCATGATCCTCCTCTCTCTTGGAGATAACCTGAAGAGTCCAAGATATGTTTTTGTTTTCTTTCCTCTTCACCTTCTTGTTAGTCAACTAGCAGATCAATAGGATCTTTATCCTTCCCTCCACATTTTTCCTTGCTGCTTGTTTATCTTCAGTGGCGCTAGACCTGAACTTTTCCATCTCCCTCAGAGTACTGCCAGATGCTTATCCATTTCTTCTCTTGTGATGGTTTGAATTTGACCTCCTTCTGTCCTCTGTGTAGATGGCAGATAGCTTTGTAGGCTGTTGTTTTCCAGCCATTTGAATAGGTGTTCATACATTTTTGTGGACTTTTGTAGAAACAGCTTGTACGCAAGGCAAACTAGCTGTCTCTGAGAAGCTGGGTGTTTATGACCCATTAACAAGTGCTGAGTTTTGAGACTTTCTCAAATGATGATACAGAGCTGAAGTACTGAGCACGAGGGAGGTATTTGCTACCTTGGTGCTTAGCACTTCGATACAATTTTTTATGCTTTGATATTATATTTAGTGGCGTGTTGGGAAGTGCATTTTGCTTACAGAATCAGGCTCTTTGCTGTGTGTCTTGTGCTGCTAATACATGTAGTATCTCTGGATGGAAATATTATTGTTCTTTGCGTTAACAGCTTTTCCATCAGAGAAAACTTAAGACTACTTTTTTATGCTTCAGTGATAGCTAAGTAACTTAGAATAACTGTATGTAACCAGAGCCTTTGACATCTTGATGTTCTAGTCTGCACTGCTACAAAATAGAGAGGAGGGAAAGAGGTTACAGCATCTGCAGATGAAGAAACTGAAGGGGTAGGGTCACTCACATAACTTTTCCTAAGGGTAGAAAGCTGATCAGTGAAGAGATGATCTAATGCCATCAGAGATATTGCCTCTTATCTAAACTGATAAGGTCAAAATTTCATTTTCTTTGTGACTGATATTTTGTTAAACTGTTCAGCTTTGACAATAATTCTGCATGTGGATGCTCCATCCCTGGCAGTGTTCAAGGCCAGGTTGGATGGGGCTTTGAGCAACCTTGGTCTAGTGGAACATGTCCCTGCCCATAGCAGTGGGATTGGAGCTAGAGGATCTTTAAGATCTCTTCCAACCCTAGCCATTTCATGATTCTGTTATGAATTCAGCTGCAAAGTCACCATGCTTATTTTATGGAACTCTGTCTGGGGACAGGTGATCAGTTAACAAAGAGTTTGTGGGTCAGGGTCAAAGGGAGAACAGTGATGGGGGACATTACTGTGGGGATGTGTTGCAGACCGCTTGATCAAGAGGACTCTGTGGATGAAGCACTCTATAGACAGATAGGAACAGCCTCATGCTGGCACGCCCTTGTCCTCGTGGGGAATTTCAACCATTCTGATATCTGTTGAAGGGAGGGTACTAAGGCTAAGGCCCAGTTAAACCCGGCTAGGGATGTGAAGATCTCAAACCTCATAGCAGCCTTCCAGTATCTGAAGGGGGCCTATAGGGATGCTGGGGAGGGACTCTTCATTAGGGACTGTCATGATAGGACAAGGGGCAATGGGCTCAGACTTAAACAGGGGAAGTTTAGATTGGATATAAAGATGAAGTTCTTTACCATTAGGGTGGTGAGGCACTGGAATGGGTTTCCCAGGGAAGTTGTGTATGCTCCATCCCTGGGGGTGTTCAGGGTCAGGTTGGACAGAGCCTTGGATGGCATGGTTTAGTGGGAGGTGTCCCTGCCCATGGCAGGGGGGTTGGAACTAGATGATCTTAAAGTCCCTTCCAACTCTAACTATTCTATGATTCTATGATTTTGGTCTGACTTCTACAGTATCAGTTTTTCTTAAATATTTAAAAATACTGTTTGGGGTTAAGGAGGTGATCAGTGGAAGAAAAACAAATACATTAATCAAACATATTTCTAATTCTTTAAAACAAATGTAATTCTTTTTTTAAAGGTCAGATCTGCAGGAACCTGCTTCTTTCCTTTACCTTTTAAATTTGGATCAATCCTCATTTAGCCAGAGCGCAACTTTGGTGGAGAAAACAGACTAGTAGTTGGGAGTTATTTAAATTAAGAGCTGAGAAAGGCAGCAGGTGTTGAGTGTTTTGGTCAGACACATTAATAATACAGAAATATTTTTCAGCCTTTTCAGCCTAGTAAGGAAGAGGACAGGAACACACAGCTGAACTGGAGGAGGAACAGATGGAGATCATGGAGTTAAAATGTCAGAGCACAAAAGTAAAGTGAGTATGTCAGACTAGAAGCTAAAAGAAAATGACTGCTATTGTCTCTACACCTGTGTGAGAGGCTAGAAAGCAAGAAGAGATTAACTCCTTTGTCCGTTGTTACTGAGGCATGGCAGAATGACAGGAATTGATGGACATTTGGGATTCCTGACTGCTGTCTGCATATAGGACAGATTAGGTCATAGATATGAGGGAAGGCTGCTCTGTGCTTCTGTAGAACCGGGAAAGGAGGTGTATGACAGGCATACTGGCCTGACAGCATTTTAATGCGGTCTTGTATGGTTATTCTGCCTTGTAATGTATGCATTCAAAGAAGCCGAGTTAAGTTTACAGATGCAGCCCTAGGTCTTGTGCCTCAGGAATATTGCAGTGCTGGCTTAATATTCAGTTAATACTGGGTTGCTGGTTTTCAGTGGGACTGTAATAAATGTGGCGTGCAGAAGGCTATGTGGGAAAGCCTGAGCAAGAGTGCGGGATGCAAGATTTTCTGCTCGTGTGGGTAATCTGTCCTGTATGTAATCAAGTTGCTGACAGTTTTCCTAATCAGTATTTCATTTTTACAGAGAGCTACTCTGCCTCTGCCATGGAGTTTAATAAAGATGCTTTTATTGTGAGCCTTTTCATCCTTAGCAGGACACTGTTTTCCTTTTACTGGATGAATCTGGGAAAAGTAGTTATGGTGAAAGACACCTTAGGGCATAATTGTGCAATTAACGGGAGATGCTGTCTTACACAAACTATTTTTTTTCCAGAGGCATTAAATACTCTGTAGCTCCATATTAGAGAATGCCCCATGCAACTGTTTGTATTATTCTCTAAGTGCTGTTTGTCTCTCATAGCAGGTTGAAAACCTTTGCTGTAAGAAACACAGTAAATAGGAAAAAGAATCTGATCCCTGGAGAACTATATTATGCTGGTTTCCCCTGATACATAAAGCTGGTGTTTTTTTAGTGGTAATTAACATTTATGTCTTCAGGCCTTAAAAACAAACAACAAAAAACAAGTCCCCAAATAACATTTGGCTGGAACTATAGATAAAACGGTCCATGGCTCTCTGAGACAGTTTGGTAGCTTCTGGGACCTGTGAATAGTCTCCAAGCAGTTACTGCACACTGCGGAAAGGCCCTGCTATGTCCTATCACTCCTCATTCATCTCTCCAGGCAGAGATACAAGCTGGTATAGTTCAAGCATATTTTGTGGCTAATCTAGAGCTCTGTTTCTAGCATGTTTCTGGCAGAATCGGAAGGGAGCCTAACATTAAATAGTTGAAGATCTGTGGAACTGGGATGGTGTTTCATAGCTAGCTATGGCCTTGTTGCTTTCCTAAGACTGAGGTCTTTCCTTTGTGTGCCCATGTAAAAATAGGACAATTACACAAGCAGTGTATAGCGTGGTAGATTCTTTCTCACTCTGGAATTCAAATACAGATGGAGAACTGATAGCAAAAAAAAAAAGCAAAACCTGTTAACATTTTATTCTTGCACTATTCATTATACACATTAAACTATAAAAGGTAATTTGCTGAACACATACTCTCAGTTTCTGGGTGATGTGTGAGTAGCTCAACAGCCACAGGCGACTAGGTTGATGCCTCCAGCTAGCTATGCAAACATGAAACGTTACCTTGAAAGGTTTGGGGTTTTTTTTAATTGTAATTGAAATGTCATTTTCTACATAGCTTTTCATTTGAACATCAGCAAGAATGTTTGAAATCAAGTGGGATCTTCTTGGATATTAACCAGTCCTGATAGCAATAGTAATACTACATGACATTTAGCAAACTAACCTGATTTAATGTGTCCATATGTAAACAAAGCCAATAATGATTTCTATTTTCTGTTTTTAATTAGTGTTGCTGGGTATAAAACTTATGTGGCTTTAAGGAAAGGCACTGATTTTAAGTACTAATGCAGTTTTCCTAGCTTCAAGTCCTGGAGAAATCCTTTGCATTGCTAGTTCAGATGAAGGCGTTTTCGTGCATATCCTTGGGCATGACTCAAAATGAACATTTTAAGAAGTAAAGTGTAATGTTGTTGCAAGTCTGTACTGCATACTGTGTAGCCAGCTCCTGAAGTTGTAAAAGGAAATGTAGGCAGGTTCTTTGGAAAGAACAGGCCTTTCTTCTGACATTCACAGTAGGAGATAGGTAGCCACAGAATTCTGTGGCTACCTGAGAAAAGCTTGTGTACAAAGAGTTGCTATTTATGCCTTTTGGAAGGTACCTGTATGTGATAGGAAGGAAGGGTGGTTTTGCATCATGTGTAAAGGATGCAGAATGGGTCTTCAAGAGAGGGGAAACAGTCCACATTTGTCCAAGAACAAGAGTGAGGGGCAGTACATTTGGGAAAGATAGGAATAGCATATCACAGGCAGAGCTTGTATGTTGCTAGGACCCTGTCAGGATGGCAGGATCCTGAGGAAAAGCAATGGAAAACTCAGCAGTTTTCCTGTGGGAGTCATTGCAGCAGAGTCACGCTCTGTATAAATCAGAGGTATTAAAAGTCTGTTTCATAAAAATTAAGACAGAGGTTAGTGTGTGTGTTTTGATTTGTTTTTTAGTTTGAGATTTTGGTTTGGTTTGGTTTTTTTTGCTAGTAAGGGCCACCAGTGCTGTCAAAGGCTCAATGTTTTTGTGGGCTTTGAAGAAGTGGGTGACTATGATAGACCTTGAATTTCATATTGTTATGGTTTCCTTGAATAATGTGGGAGTGCAAGATGTGGATTCGACTTACAAGGTTTAATAAATCTCTCAAATCTATAGGTAACAAGTTCCTCTGTACATTAACTGTTCATAGAATGAATAGCATCAAATCATAAAAGTTTCTTTATATTAGTTGGGGGGAGCTAGAGCAAATAATTAATTTTTTTTTTTTTTAAGAAATGAGAGTCCATATATACTATGGCTGTGTCTATAGTAAGCGCACTGTTAGCTTCCCTTTGTAGTTCTATAGGGAAAAAAAGTATAATTGAATTCTCTCTAACGGGTCTGATTTTGCTTTTCCTGCTGACTTGCAGAGGACCCAGGATTCTTGAATATCTATTTAGCCATTACAACAAATAGATGAATTTTCCAGGATCCATGTGTCTTACAAGAAATCTTGGAGGAAATTTCAAGAACAAAAAAAAAAGAGCATCAGTTTCTTTTTTTTTTTTTTTTTTTTTCCTTGCACTTGCCTTTGTTGTTTGTGCTTTATGCGTGTCAATGTGTGATATCAGATAATGTAACTCAGTAGCTGGTTTAGAGTATCTGTTATTATTCAGGAGTGGTTTATTCACTTGAGGATGTTAGGAAAGTTTCTGAGAGGCAGGGATTTTTAAGTAGGCCCTTAAGCAGATCAGATTGGATCCAAATAAATATTTTGGTAGTCCCAAGTGTGCCCCATGTTTGCAAGGCAAAAGAAGTGGGAGGTAGCAAAAGAAGTCTGTGGCAGGTAGCAGAAGAAGTCTGCCACTAGCAATGCCATTTCCCCTCTTAAGGCAGGTTAGAAAAACTTCAGAATAGAGGTTCATTATCTTCCTGTTTCGGTGAACAGGGAGATGCACAGCCACCCCTGGCTGTACTCTGTTTGGATCAGCATGGTGACTAAAAGATTGCAGTTAGGCTGTAGTCCTTGTCCTGTGTTCTATACTCCACCATGGTGTGTGCTCTGCAACTTCTAGTCTTAACAGTAAGAGAGGAGGAGGAAGGGTGTGAGCAGTGCTGATAAGTGCCTGCAATTATTTTTGCAGGTTAAATCCTGCCTGAAATTTGATTAAATTGCCCCTTTTAGTGTAGTGTGCAATGGGACTTGTTAATTGTTATCTTTTCACACTGTTTTTCATTAATGTGTTGTACCTGACTCCTAACAACCAGGACATTTTAATGAGGTTCCTGAACACATATGCAGAGAGAGGCTATTTCAAATAAGGTACAGCAATCATGAAATGAATTTTTTAAGTTTTTAACAGGAAACTATTTCTTTACTGTGTAACATAGTGTTTGGAGGGAGGGACTCATGTCAGACTTGGTGGGTTTGTTTGGGTGTTATGAGGATTTTTGTGGTTTGTTTTTTTTTGTTGGACATATAGGAAGCTTTTTTTTTTGTGTGATACTTGAAGAGATAGGGAACATATTTATGGTATATAAAGTAGCTTCTGAAAGAACCTTCACAACTAACACAAATACCTTTTTCCAGCTAAAATTTTCTTTACTCTTAGGTAAGAATAACCTATTTAAATAAAGGAACCAAAGTTCCTTAATATCTTTATTCAGAGAAGCCTGGTAATACATCCTGAGTTGAACACGTTGGGTGTCTGAATTCCATGGGTCAGCATGTTATCAAGATTGGAGTGATTGCCACTGTCTGGCAGTTTAAGTTTTAGCTTGAATTGGGGTGATTAGAAGGAAAAAGTCAGGATTATATTTGGATAGCTTTTGAAGAGGAAAATGCAGGCAGTCCACAGTGCTTGGAAATGCTGAACTGTGGTTTTGGTAATTACCTGAGAATTGAGATACCTGTTTGTTTAAATGTGCATCTCTGTTTGATACCTGCGCATCAATTGCTTGTCCTCTGACAATTAGGAATGGAATGCATCACTACAAGTAGAACAAAACTTCATATTTTTACTTTCTGTGAAGATAAAATCCTCACTCCCGTGAAATGGCATACCAGTGCCTAGAATGCAATACTTTACATATAAATAGCCATGTGCTTGTGCTTGCTGACTTGTATTGCCACAGTCATGGTCTTGGTGTTTTATTGTAAATTAGCCATGCTGTTATGCTGTGGGTTCTTGTAGTGTGTTGCCTTCAGTGTTTATACTCCCTCTCAGTGTGTACACTCACTCTCTGTATTTCAAGATAATGGAAAATGAACCCTAAAACAAGAAGAGAGCCACAATACACAATTGCTTGGGTGACACTAGCTGTTAACTAAACTGGAGAGAGAAGACTGTGCGAGATTGTTACCCAGGGCTCTACAGAGTACTATTTCAGGGAATCAGGGTTTTCTCCTCTCCCAAACCCACTCCCAGGAGTAGGAAGCCCTGAAACAGGCTCACTGCTGCTTTACAATTTTCTCTCTCAGCTGCTCTGCTGTAAATTAACTGTACTCCCCCTGGACATGTGAAAGCCCATTTAATCAACACAAAATGAAAGTTCACGGTGGTTTTCTGTAGCGTTCTGAACAGAAGAGGGAGGGTTTTGTCCAAAATCCTTATTTAAGGACAAGTTTGGAAGCTCGTACTTTCTGGAATTTGTGTCTTTTTGTTGATGTTGAATGTGCTTTCAAAACTATTTTAATTTTAGCAGCCCATCAGCTCTCAATATTTGACTGGTTGTTTGAACTCTTTTGTTGAGAGTTTATTCTAGATGTTTCTGAAGTGTAATATAACATATTCTTTCTGTATATTTGGAGTGTTTCCTCAATTATGAGCAACGAAAACTTTCTGCAGTCAGCTCTAGACTGCATGGAAGAACTGCTCTATGAAGGGTAGGGACTTTTTTGTTGGAGAGTCCATGTTCAGTTCTGTCTTCAGGCATGAGTCATTCAGACCTGCCACAGATCACTGCCTCCTTGTGATATGTCAGTGGGCAAGTTATTTGAGGCTATTCAGCTCTTGGTTTAAGATGGCTTCAGTAAATATTGTTAAATATATGGGTAGCATCTTTTTCTAGGGAAGGCAGTTGGCTCCTTTTGCCTCTTACCCTCTTGGTTTTTTGGTTTTTTTTTAATCGTGACTGAGGTCTTCATGATCCCTCATGTCTGTGTAGTTGTGGGAAGGCAGTTTGGATATCAGTGCAGTTTGGAGGGGTGGGTGTGTGCATTTGAGCAGGGTTGCCAATGGGTTTTTATTGCTCCCATCAGCAGAGGCTGAGGAACTTGACTAACAAAATCCCAAAGTCTGGCAGATGTGTTATTTTCTGTGCTGTAACAAGACTGTGTACAGACTTAATTTTCCAGACCTGCTCACCTGTCATTTTCGGAGGGACAAACTAATGAATCCTGCCCTTCTTGAACTGCAGCAGATTGTCAGTTTATGCTTTGGGATTGGTAATGCGTCTGGAATAGTTAACCTGGTCACTTGAAATGCAGGTTTTGTTTTAGTGATCAATTATTTAATGGAAGTTTTCATTCTCTGACTCCTATTTGATACCTCAGTTTTCTGAAGAGTTTGTAAGATTTTATTTTAATCAATACCACGGATCCTGTGAATGTGTTGCTTGTGAATCATTTGCTCGTGAATCATTTGCCATTCTGGGTGTGAGATACAAGAGCAGATGATGCTGATCCCTGTACAGAAGGGCCAGCAAATCTACTTTCTGTTTGAATTTATAAAAATCCCCCAAATCTGTAAAGCTATCATGCAGCTGCATTCCAGATGAGCTTACTTCACAAGTACTCTGTGAAGCTGAAAATGGTTCCCTAGAATCTCCAATGGCTTCTGATCCTCCTTGCAAAGCCATCTACAGCAGACTCTGGTCAGTGCCTGCCCTATAGCTTACAGATCCCTCAGATGGGTGTTTCTGTGGGCAGCACCACCGGTCTGATTCTTGCTTCTCACTTTACTCTCTTTAAGAACTCTGTTTCTGTAAGGATCTGACAGAAGAATCTTCCCCACTTCCAGGATGTCTTTAATAAATGCCTTGGCTCAGGCTGGCACAAAGCAACTGGGAGCTGCACCTGAAGGGCAACTTAACTGCTTGGTCAGGAGGCACACAGAGGTGCTGATGGTACTATTACGGTGCTTGTAACAGCTAGCAAACTGAAGTACAATCTATTTCCTTCAAGATGTCAACTTGGCCTAATCTAGGGGGATGTTTAGGTAGCTGGGATCACAACCAAATGCAGTCCTATCTTCATTGAATGTCAAGATGGCTTCTTGAAAGCGTGAAGGTGCTAGAGCTTCTAACAGACTCTTGGTTCTTTTTTTCTTAGCAGAAATAAAACATCCTGTACTCTGGCCTACTTGCACAACAAGCAAACTGTTTTGGTTAAAATTTTCCATTAAACAAAATAAAAGTCAGTCTAATACAAGCTCTAGCACAGAAAACTTCATCTTGAGCGTTTGACAAAGCTTCAAGTAATTGAAAACAGGGCTTTCTCATGGAAACGCCTGGCGACTTTAATGTTTGGCAACACCAGCAGTCACACCTATTGTAACAGCAATATTGTCAAGTGCTCCCTGATTTATTATGTGCCACTGGGATGATGACCTGTTTAGCCAAGCATTTTAATAAATCACTCTTGGGCAACTGACACAGATGACCAAAACTGTGACATTTTTGAACACTTCTGAACAACAGATTTATGGTGAAACAAGGCTGGTGATTATGTGGGTAATAGAAGAGAAAAAGTACATATTGATGGATTGTGTTCAAACAACATTTCAGAGTGCCCTTGGGCTCAGCACTCCAACATATTTTATTTGCTTTGACCTTTGCATAGATGTTAGAAATGTTGACTAACCACCTCATACTGACAATGTCATTGAGTATTTTGGGGAGACTTGTGCAAATGCAGCGGTATTCTTAAAGTATTCAAAATGCCTTAAATGCTGCAGGCTTTCATGGAATATCAACATGGTGACCTTTGCTTCATGGCTGTGATAGCTAAGAAAATCTCATTACAGGCACTGCAGTGTAACTTTGATTTGACAAGTTTTGTGTTTCTTAAAAAAACCAGCAGCCTCCCAAAACCACACACAAATCTGCTCAAAATACAATTCAGCAGGTAAAACTAAGGTATTCTGGCCTATGGTTTTATGATAGTTTTCTTAGTGCTGTGAAGTGTATTTCAGGGAATAATAGAAGACATTTTTCAACAGCTTCTGGAAAGAGGACTAGAACTACTTGCAGTTCCATAAGCATCTCTTGATCTCCTGTGTGGCTGGTAATTGCTAGCACAGATACATTACTAGGTATTGCTAACTTAACACCAGAAAGCCCAATTAGTCACCTTTGCTACCAGCAAAAACTTTCTCAAAAGGAACAAGTGGGATAGCTTGTTCTGATGCTTTGCCCTGGATCACAGCTATTTAGAAGGGTTTCTGCAATTGTAAGGGTACTGTTTGAATGGGACACTCTTGTGGTTTAAGCTCAGCCGGTAACTCAGAACCACACAGCTGCTCACTCATTCTCCCCGCCCTCTTTCTCCTCCTGCTCCCAGAAGGATGGGGAAGAGAATGGAAAGAATGTAACTCCCACGGGTTGAGATAAGAACAGTCCAGTAACTAAGGTATAACACAAATCACTGCTGCTACCACCAGTAATAATAATGATAAGGGAAATAAAAAGGGAAGAGAATATAACTGCTCACCACCTGCTGACCAATACCCAACCCAAACTGAGCAGTGATCTAGCCCTCCCCATTCCTCCAGGAGCAGGGGGAAGGAGAAGTGTTGGGGGAGTGAGCAAGCAGCTGCATGTTCTGAATCACAGGCTAGGCTTAAACCATGACAGACACCACATCTATTCCTATCTGGGTATTTGACCAGCTCTGCAATATTTTCATACTGTCACCAGCAGCACAAAAATGTTGAAGGATTTTTACCCTAGCTTTATTTTGGAGTATAATAAAGGATGTTTAACTTTCAGTCTGTGAGCACCACCATGGTTTTAGTACTGCTTACTTTTCAGCCACTTGAGAGTCCTGTAGTGTTGAAGTCCAGGCTGAGGAACTGGCCTGTAGGTTGTTTTGTTTGCAGCCCCATGAAAGTGCAGTTGAGGTTGTGGCCTCAATTCCTAGTGCTTCCATTACAGGCCACTTTTGATGATGAACCCTGGGACAGGAGTCACAGGAATGTCTTAATTTTCCATCCTTCTCTTTGACTTTGTGTGTCACTAGGTGAGAAATTGGATACAAATGCAGGAGATCCAAGAGTACAAGGTGTCTTTTCCAAGCTACCAAACCTTTCTTTTTTGAACATGAACCAACACCTGAGTAAAGTGCATTCTGTCCTGTATCCACAGCTGCAAGGCCCCTTCTGTTACTGCCTCTTGAACCTTCTGGGGTGGTTCTGATACTCTGAAACAACAAATACAGCTGTAGCACCAATTGACTAGTATTTTGATAATACTTTATCACTTCCCTGTAATTGTTTTGTAGTTCACTGTGCCAGCCAAGAGATGACTTGTTTCTTGCCATAAACATTTGTGTTTAAACAATGCGCAAATCTGTCATGACTACAAGAGAGGTTTTTCTGTTATGCTGGAAAGGAAGGAAGGAAAAGACTGACCTGTGAGAGCTGTAAGGATTATTTGGGGTAAAGCTTTTAGGAATTAAATGATCTTTAAAGTTAAGATCTCTTTGAATGGATTTAATGCATCTGACAAAACAACTTGAACTCTCTAAAGTTTTTCAAATATACTTAGCCATTTGTTATTATTCCCACCCTTCTGTTCTGTTTAGATCACTTGTATTTCTGACAAAAGGCAGCTTGTAAAGCACTCATATCACCTAGAAGTGTCTGGGAGCTAGATGACACTGCATCTCATAAATTGACCCATTATCCTGCTCTCTGAGAGGCTTCTGGTTTCCTCTTGTACCCTGGGGTTAAATTCTACTTTGAAATAAATGGATGCAATGATGCAGTTTGAATAGGTTGTAAGCTGCATTCTTTTTTTTTCTTTTCCCCTTGATTCTGTACAGCCATCAAGCAGGGATGGTAGCCTTCCTGATAACTGTTGTTGAGAGGGCTACAGGAGTTTTCAGGTGGTCATCCTGCTGATGTCCCCTATAGCAGGGAGGAATACCTAATGCCCCCCCCCCCCCCCCCCCCCGAATGTGAGGCAGTTTCTTGAAAGTAGAATATTTGGATTTTTGTAGATAATTTTTGCTTTTTTGTGAGCAAAGCAACCTGTATGAATACCAAAAAACCTAATTAGGTGTCTTCATACCCTTAAGACCTGCTTAAATGAGAATAAATGGAATCACTTATTTCAGTAGCTATCAGGGAGAGGAATATCTTTTGAAGATGTTTGAAAGATTATTGAAAAGCTAGTTTATACAGCTTGTAAAATGGTTGCCCTGTAACATTTATGGATGCACTGATTAGCAGCTGCTGAGACTGAGCTGAAACTCTGCCTTGCTGCTTCTCTCTCAAAAAGACCTGGCAGAACAGGCAGATCTTAAACTCTGGCAGACAGGTTTGTTGATTTTTGGCCTTTGGGTGAATTGGCTATTAAAAAAAATGCCAACACAGTTTCAGTGGAGGAGGGGGAAAGTTAGTGCTGTGTTGCAGGAAGCAGCTGCAGTGATCGTTGTTACTGGCTTGGAGGGAATGGCCTGAATACTTTAAAGTCCTGTCTCAGGAGCTTTAGTGAATCTTGAATCTTGCAAGCTGCTGCTGTTTAACCTGCAAAGAAGATAGAGTGACCCACTTTTGCTGTCAGGACTGGCAGTGCTGGAATATTTTGTTCTCTGGTCTCAGAAGCCAAATGGCTACCAAGCTATATTGTGTGATTGCTTAGCTGCTCTTGCACCAAAGGGCAATAGGGAGACTTGTATCCCTTTCCTCATTGTAGTAATTTTAGTACCCCCAGAGTTACAGATTGATGGCCCTTTACCTTTCTCTTACCATCATTAATTGCACTTCCATGCATCCTTGATCTACAAAGGTCTTCTCAGAGAAGAAAAATGGCCCTTTTTTCTCTCCATATTCAGTTCTTGATCTCTGTGAGCAGAGAACCAAATGAAAATTGGTGTTACTCTAACAACACCCATCTTGAAGAGAGTTAACAAAGTACTTCTGCTGAGGAAGCTTAAAGGTAAGTGACATTGTATCAGAGAACTAAATTGGAAACATGTATGTGGCACCCAGGTGGGGGTCCTAAACTTCTATTGCTGCTTATCCTGAGGTTTGAGTCCACAGCTGGCTTTTAACAGAACTAACCTCTTGTGATGAAATAGCATTTCAAGGGTATTGAAAAATCTTAGCTCTGAGTGTGGAGGTTGCAATTGTGGAGATGTTTCTTTGGATAAGATGGAAGAGAAGGGTGCTTTGGTAGTGTCACCGGTTTCTGGCTGTTATTGCTTGAGTGAGTTATTTTACAAAATTAGAGTTAGCACATGAGTATGGGCAGAGGCTAAGGGATGCTGTGAGGGGATAGTGTGATGCACTGGGGACTCTGGGTGGGCACAACTTAAAAATATAGCTGATATGTGTGAAGCTGTCAATCTGAAACAGTTCTATGTATGCTGCTTGGCTGCTGAGTTTAACATATTCGTATGAAACCAAAGACAAGGGGAAGCACTGAACTTCTGCAACTATGGTTTTGAGCAATTGAGTGCTGAGTAGAAGTGGAGGAGCTGTTTTGCCCTGTTTTCAGTGAGAGAGATGTAGGAAATACACATTTCACAGGGAGAACAAAGGAGTAAGGGTGATAAGGAACAAAATAAAAAGAACCTTAAGAGAGAGAGAAAAGGGTTGGCCTTGCCTGGAAGTCTGGACCAGACAAAGAATGGGAAGAGAAAAGCAAGTTGTTACAGTAGTGTGGCTGTTTGGCTCTGCTGTTTGACCTGGTGGGTCTTGCAATGTAAATGAGCTGCGAAGACCAGGAGACAAACTGTAATCTGTCTAGCGAATCAAGGGCTTGACACAAGCCTAGATTTAGCTTCAAATGGCAACAAAGAAGGGTGAGTATACAAAGAGCATATTTTCTTTCTTCTTGACCTCTATTTCACATGTTAATTAAAGAGCAGTCTTAGTTATGGAACATCTGAGTCAAGTCAGCTTGAGTAAATACTTGGTACACAACAACTCTGTAGGGTTTAATTGTAGTATGATGTACCTGGATAATAGCCAGAACATGTGTATATATAAACTGCTAGATGGAAGAGGTAGCTTTTGCCTTGCAGGGTCAAGGTAATTGGGCTTCTCTCTGCTCCTCACCTCTCCAATACAAAGAAACCAAAGGCAACAGTCTGCCAAGACTTGGATTAGCTGAAGGGGTCCAAATATTGCAGTCTGATTCATGCTACATGACTAGCTAGGTGTCATGGGTTCAGCAGCAGCAGTCATTTTTCTCCTTCTTGGTAGCTGGTGCAAGCACTGTGTTTTTGATTTTGGGCCTGGGAGCAGCGCTGATAACACCAGTGTTTATAGTTACTGCTTGGCAATGTTTTGGTCTGGCCAAGGACTTTCTGAGCCTCATGCTATGCCAGGGAGGAGGGGGAGCCATGAGGAAGCAGAGACAGACACCTGACCCAAACTGACCAAAGAGGTTATTCCATACCACAGCACGTCATGTCCAGGATGTGAAAACAGAGAGCAGAGACCCGGAAGGGTGTGGTGGTGCATTGGGGGTTTTGCTGCTGGGGGGTGCACTGTCTGGGTTGGGCTTGGTGAGCAGTTGTATTCTCTTTCCTTGTATTTCTCTTGTATTATTACTGGTGGTAGCAGTAGTGATTTGTGTTATACTTTAGTTACTAAACTGTTCTTATCTCAACCTGTGGAAGTTGCATTCTTTCGATTCTCCTCCCCATTTCCCCAGGACTGGGGAAAGAAAGAGAGGTGAATGAGTGAGTGAGAAAACCTTGTGAGTTTTAGAGCTTAAACCACGACGCTAGGGTGTTTCATCAATCAAAAAGTCTTGGCTGTTGTTTTTTCATATAAAAAAACTTCTTGGGGGAAAAGAAAGAAAAAGTAAAAAAATAAAAGTTTATTCAAATAAAATATTTTTTTAAATCCTCCAAGTAAGATTGTATGTCTGTCGAAAGGAGTAGAAGAGGAGAAATACATCTATTTTCTCCAAGTCACAATACATTTTCAAACTCTTAGTCAAGTAATTTTGCATTTTCTATGTTCAAGGTGTCTCTTTGTCTGGGTTGAAGGTGTTTGAATTTCTTCAGATAAATGGTAATTTAATAAGTATTGTCATAAAGTAGCAACAGAGCATACTGCACTGTGGAGCTATTTTATGCTGGAAGCAGATTTGTTTGGAAAATGCAAGTTCACTTGAGCTTACTGTCAGCAGTGAGAGGTTTTTGTAAAGGAGCTTTTCCAGGTAACTTTCTGCATTCCTGAGTGAAATTTCTTGTAAAAAAAAAAAAAAAAAAAAAAAAAAGTTCTGTGAAAGAGAAAAGGTTTTTCAGGCAGAGTTTTCTGGTTTTAATATTGGATCAGGAATCTGAAAGATGGGTTGTATTTCCAGTACTGCCACTGATATTCTCTGTGGTCTTGGACAAATCACAAACACTTTGTTGTTCAGAATTATCCATAAAATCTGAGCAGTTTGATTCTAGGGTAATTGTTTAAGGGCAATAAACCTGTACTGTTAGTGCTTTAAAATGGGGTGGTTGACCCGAGGTGTCATGTGGAGTAGTTAGGAGACAAATTCATGGGCACTTAAAAATTGGGTCTTTGTATTTCCTTTTACTTGTTTTCCTACTATGTAATGTGAATTACAAATCCAAATACTGTTTTGGAGCTAGTTAGCAATTTGTGAAAAATTCTGGGATCTGAAAAAAGAGGTTGAAATTGGTAACCAAATACAAATTTTAAGAAAATTTGGATAGTAGGGGCTCTGAAATATTTCATTTTAATCTCTTGCACTTTATGTTTTACTGGAAAAGACTTGGGCAATAAGAAATACTATTTGGGCCCAGCCTAAACATTCTGTTGTTTTGCTTTGCTCTAATGAAGTTCTTGGGCTCTTTTATTAAGTGATTATGAATGGCGGCAAGTCCAATAATTCACTCATCAGGAAGCTTCTTGGCTTCAGAAGAACTGAGGGTTGGCATTGACAGAACTAGCTTGTAGTCCCTCATTTTTTCTTACTTGTGGGAAAAAGGTAGATGGCTGCAGCTCTTCTGAAGGGATAGCTATGACCGAAGTATCAAATGAACTTGATATTGTTAATAACCTCCACTGAAAAGCCTTATTGAATCAGTTAGCCCTCTGCCAAAATGGTGTGCTACTGGTCTGGCTGAATCTAAGAAGGCAGGACGGGTAGTATTGTGTTACAGCATGCAAAGCCTGGTAACACTGGGAGTAACCCAGCTTGGGTGTATTGCTTTGCAGAGTTGTATAGCTTTAATGCTTGAGTGTGTCTTCTGCTATCAATAGCAATAATAGGTCAACCTATATAAATACTTATAAGATTTACAGGATGTTAATCTGTGATGTTCCAGTTCTAGAGTCATTTACACCTTTGTTAATGAAACTGATGAAGTAAGTAGAAAAGTAAATTTTAATCCAGAGGTTTAAACCAGCAAATATAGCTTATTTTGTTCCTACAGCACTTAAAATGGAGTGGAAAATTCACCAATTTCACAGTGCTAGTTCTAACAAGAACTGTAAGTTTCTCTAGATAATTTGTCTGTAGTCTAAATGCAATTGTGTTTCCTTTCCCCTGATAGCTGGAGATTTGCTTTCCTAATATTTTATTTTATTTTATTTTTTATTTTATTTTTACTTTCTGTTAACTAAGCTCTTAATTTTCTCTTCTTATAATATTAACTGTTTTTCACATTTGAAAGAGCCTTTATAAACCAGCTGTGTGGCATCTTAGTTTGGCGTGGAAGCTCACTCAAGGCTTTTTTGGAAATCTAAATGCATTATATCTGCAGGATCCCATTTACCTGCATGCTTACTTGACACCCTGTAGAAATCCAGACAGTTGATGGTGCAGAATTGCTTTTTGCAGGAGCTATGGTGACTCCTTGACACAGATTCAGTTTCCCTTTATGCTTTCTGTTTATTGTAGACTGTCATACTGCTGCTGGAAATCACTCTCCATGATGCCTTTGGAGCCTTTTTTGTCAATGTGAGTCCATTGGCAGTCCTCTGGCATAGCAGCTCCGTGGTAATCAGCTACAAGCCTTGGCCAGCAGTGCTGCAGTTCCACATTTGAATTTCATCGGAGCTCTCAGGTAAATTCCATCCACTTCTGGTGATGTACTGACATCCAATTTGTCTATTTGGTTTAATACGTCCTCTGTACTTGCCTTAAATTGATCTTGCTCCTCTGAGCTGTCTGCTGTGATGAATGCCATAAGACATGGGATACTTCCAATACCTTCCGTAGTAACAACAGACCAAAAAGAGTGTATTGAGCTTCTTGGCTGTGGTCTTATCATTTCCGAATCCCCATTTTATAACATAATCATCAAGATTTTTCTAGCTGCCTTGATGGCCTAGTATAGTTAAGAGAGTTTTTACTGTTTAGACTTGAGTATTTCCAAGGCACTCTTCACATTCTTTTTCAGCCACTTTTTCTGTGATGTTTCATTTGCTTTTCTGATCTCCTAGTTTGGACAAACTTCATATTTTTTACATTGTATTTTAATTTGAAATTATGCCCTACAGTATGTTTATTGTTAGAGCAATGGGCAATCAGGTTTGTTACAATCCTGGACCACTCTGAATCAGGTGAGACCTTTTCTGGCATCTCCTCAACACATACTTTGTGTTATTATTATTGCCTTTGATTTGTGTAGCAACATTGCCAGGGCTCAGGGTGCCACTTGGGTGCAGCATGTCTGTACTGGCTCTGGAATGAACAGCTGTTACTGCTGTGGTTGGTTACAAAATGGGCTTGTTACAATGAAATGGCTCAGTGCAGTTATGTGCGCAGTGTACAATAAAAAAGGAATCTCTGGGAGCCAGGAAGCAGAGAAATCCTGAAAGCAGAGGATTGAATAGTACATTCAGATGTTCAGGCCCGCACATCAAATTGATGTATCATAGCTGTCTTTTGCTCTCTTCAGTTTCGTGGGCCCAAGTGTACTAAAAGCACCACCTGGTAAAGTGATGTCAACAGTGATGGGCTCCATAAGAAAAACTGGGGTCAGCATATATGAAGAATCATTGTTAAGCATCCAAAACCTGACTTTGAGGGAGCTTTCTGGATTTTTATTGCAGTGTAGCAAGTGAGAACATATAAAATGAAGATGAAAACCCTGATATTCTATGTGATGACATCTAAATGGGTTGAGTCAGGATCTGTGTGAGAAGGGAGCTGTGGCAGACATCAAAGTTATGCTTTAAGCAGAATATCTGTTGACCAAAAGGGGGCATTAAGTTAGTTCTCACATTCAAAGAAAAAAATAAAAAAAATTCCACTTGAGTTTTCGTGTGCTACGTTACTTAAAAACATACATAAGAGAACACTAAATGGTAGACGTGTGTGTGCATTGTTTTAATCAGAAATGTTGAGAGTAAAAAGTACACATTGATTCCAGAGGCAGATAAATCAGTCTTTCTGGAGAAGGTAATTCATCTGGCACAACTGAAGTAGGCTGACTCCTCCCTCACAGGATATGCCAGGACCTAACCTTACTAGGAGGAGTAAATGCTGCTGGATGCTTATGTCAAATGCTTAGCATCTCAAGGTGTCCTTGAGGAAATTAAATACCAAACTTCAGAGTACTTTTGGATCTGGCTCTGGCTCTGACTCTGACTGGGCGCAGTGTGCCAATGTTGCTTTTTGGTGACACTTTGTAATCCTCCCTAGTTTCAATGGACAGTTTTTAAAGAAAACCTCGGCTCCACGTTTTGTAGCCCCTCAGGTACTCTCAGTGTTTGAAATGCATGTGTGTATCAAATGGAACTTACTTTGGAGTAGTGCTTGGTGGCAACAATTTTGGGTGCTGTTTGATTAAGCACTAGCTGTCTGGGTATATTCCTTCCCATGTTAGCCTCTTGAGGAGCAGAATAGATAGATGCTCCTGGCATCTTTGGCAGGGAAAAATTGACATTCACAGCCCCTCCTCAGGTATATGTAGCCTGTGAGAGATGGGAAGTGGGGTGGAGGAGCTTAAAAACCTTTATAGACTCTGAAATCCAGTGTGGGCAAGGGGACAGGTTGGTTGGTTGTGGTCCTTTTTTAATCTGCCAGGTGTGCATACAGAATAAAGGTGTGCATTGCAGAATAAAGCCTATTAATTTTTCTTGGATGAGAAATCAGGGAAACAGCTTTTATCAGACCTTACATCTGTTGGTGCCCTCGGATATACAGACAGTAACTAACAGCAGGAGGCCTGGAATGTGACAAAATACCGGCAAAGTGTGTTTCATCCGATTTGTTTGTTTGACACTGTGGTAGGAGTTTCAATTAGCAGAATGACTGTACCCTAGCCAAATGAAGGAAAAATTATGGTAAGCCAATGTCTGCAACCCTGTTTGCTCCTTTGAATGTGTCTGCCTTGCAGTAAGGTGGTATGTCTGTTCAGTAGGTAAGGTTTTAGACCCTTGCAGCTGTTCCTTACATCATGAGGCTGGAGTGTTTCTCCCAAAACAGTGAATGGAAAGAATACTCTAGGCTGTTGGTATGGAACTGTCACCTATTGTGTATCTCCTAGTTGTTTCTGAAGAGCTCAGAAATTATGACAATGGTGTTTTCAATTTAGGGCTGTGATCTGTTTCAGAGCATTGCAAATATGTTAGCCCTCAAAAAGTCTTTTCCTGCGAGTGTCCTGCTTCACTACCACGTATAGGTGGTGTGTGGAGCTGTTAGAGAGGGGGAGAGAGACCTTTAATCTGCATCTCCAATTACAGCTGTGCTTGTTTTCCCTGCAGGCAGGCTCAAGGGCGGCTGTCTGCCCATGCCATCAATACAGCCAATGACTTAAGGACTCAGCAAAGTCTGGAGGACTGGGGTGGGACCTTTCCAGACTCTGTTCTAGACATCGGTGTGCCTGTATGAAAAAGTAGCAAGATTTTGCCTTTTTTTTTTTATTAAACTTCTGGAACTGTCCTGCTTTAGAAAAAAAAGCATTGTTGGGGATGTAAAAGTGCCTACTTATGATTCAACTGAAACAGTACAGAGAATCATATTGATGTGCATTGGGGCAGATAAAGCAGTGGGTACTGGACTTAAAACTTCTTATTCTGAAGCAACGAAATAATATTAACTCCCAAATCCCACTAGTTATCCTGTGTTTATGGCAGCTGGGGAATGTATGGCATGAAAATTTAATAATGATTTTTTTCCATTATACAATAAAATACCTCAGAAGCCTTTTTATTTCTTAGGTGAACACCATTTTTAACACTTATTTTTTTTGCCTGATGGATACATCCCCTCTATCCCAAGATCCTCTTATCTGCACTTTGCTTTCTGGAATCAAAAGCAAGCTCTTGTAGTTGCCGAATGGTGTATGAGGGCTTTACAACCTCCAGAGAGAGCTTTGAAAAATGGGTATGTTATTCAGAAAAATCCTTTTTATTTGATGTACTCAATCTTACCATCAAAATGCTTGATTTTGAAATTGGTGTTGTCAACTAAAGCTGCAATAACTGATTTACTGCTAAAGAAACCCACCTTTGTGGATTCTGGTTGGGCATTACTACGTTTTGCCTTTTTTAGGGATTGGTTAGGTCATTAGCATAAAGCAGTGCAGGAAATCATCAGTTCCTTTGCAGTAAATAGAGAAAAATGCATCTTCCCTGACTAAGGGAGGAAAGGAAATATCCTGCCAGCTTACCTTGATGTTTAGATGAGAGTCTGCAAGAGTGAGGCAGAGGCTGCAACAGCTGCCTGTGAGGATTTGGGGTTTCACAGTTCACCCGCATTAGTAATGAACTGATCTACTTGGGTGTTGAGGTTTAAGCCCAGCCAGTAACTCGGAAAAGGAGTTCTAGGAGAAAGAGAGGCATATTTGATAGACCTTTTATAAGCTCTCTGACTGGTCACTATCACTTTTGGCCATAAAAATGACAGGTAGTTCTCCTCTCTGTAGAGTTCAGCTGATCCACCCTTTTATTGTTGTAAAACACAGTGACCTGACTGCATTCCCTAGAAAAGTGAAGGTTTTCCCTTTTTCTGTCTAAATGTTCCTGCTCTGTGATAGTCAATGCCTTCTCTCTCATCCTCACCCAAGGGCTGAGATGAAGACAAGCCTAATACCTTCTCCAGAGCTCTGAGCTGTGGTTTGTGTTAGGGTTTTATTCACACCTTTTCCCCTCTCCCCATCAGGAGAATGCACAGATGTAATCCGCACTACCATAAATCCTTCCATCCAGTTTCTTTCATTTGGGGAAAACAAATCTAAAGGAAGTGGGTCAAGCATAAGTATGATATATACATATATATAATATAAAATATGTTACCTGTGAAAAGTCAGGGTTAGAAAAGCCTAATTATCAGCAACTATTAGATTGTCTTTCTGCCTCTGTAGCACGTAGCTTTTTCCTTCCCTCTAGGGAAGAGTCATAGGCATGCCCAAGTCTCTCAGCACTGCAAATTTCATCAGCCAAGTAAAGTCCAAGACAATGACAATACCAGTACCTAAAGGAGGGCTACAGGAAATCTGGAGAGAGATTTTGTGAAAAGGAATGTAGGGACAGGACAAGGTAGAATGACTTTAAGCTGACAGAGGTTAGGTTTAGGTTAGATATTAGGAAGAAATCCTTCATTATGGGAGTGTTGAGGCACTGAGAAGCTGTGACTGCCCCAGCTTCTCAAGGCCAGGCTGGATGGGGCTTTGAGCAGCATGGTGTAATGGAAGATGTCCTTGCCCATGGCAGGGGAGTTGGAACTGGATAAATTTTAAGGCCCCTTCTGACCCAAACCATTCCATGATTTTATGCCACTAACCAATAATCTCATACCTGCAAAGTAATGTGGGTGTCACCTGGTGAAGAATGGCCTTGCAGAAGTAAGGCTCAGCCTGTTCCTGTGTTGTTCACCCTCTGCCAGGACAATGCACCTGGTTTGTTCCTGGCTAGGATGTTTTCAAAGATACAGTTATATCAAAGGTATAACTTGTAGTTTATGCGCTGCATTTCTGGAAAAAGTCAGACCTACCGCACAGTGTGTGTACTGTGGCTTTTGTGATGGGAATGAAACTATGTGATCTGCCATACTGGAAACTTAGACACTGACCCTTGGAGCAGTTCACCATTCTCACAGCAAGAGAGGCAGTAAATTCTGCAGAGTGCGTTTCCAAAAGGAGATGGAAGTTCATAGTTTTTATGTAGGAGTTGCAGGATATGGTAGCTGTAGTGTAGTAGAGGTACACAGCCAAAAGCTTAAAAATCAGCAGTGCAAGCATGGAGTTTTAATGTATGTCTTGTCATTTTTCCTATTAAGTGATAGCAAATCGGAGAAAATCACCAACTTGCTAACAGTTTTAAGTAACACTTATAGTTGGTAATATATACATCTTTTAATATCCTATCTATGTTGCTTGAGAATCTGAATGGCTTTAGGAGGAAATGGGCACTCGGAGGTTTCACAGCATATTTTAAGATGTGATAATTTAAAACTAGATAAAAATCAGTGACTTGTGTTGGAAGGCAAATAGAACTAAGAAAGACCTTTAGAAAAAGCCAGCAGTCAAAAAGCAGTGCTAGTCATCCTTTTAAAATGTATCTGTATATCTATGTGTTTTCCTTCTCAGTTTTTGAAGGGTGTCTTTCACTGTCATAAAACTTTTCCTCTGTGAATAAGAAAATCTGGAATTAATGATCATTTAAACATAAAATTTAATTAAACTTCTTGTTCTTAAAGAAGAGACTAAATTGTCTGGCATCTGTCACTTGAGGAGGGAAAGAGAAGTATTACAATGGGAATAAATCTTAGGTACTTAGGTTCTTTTACAAATCCCTTTTTTATTGATTAATCCTTTCCTGATAGAGGTTTAATTGTAGTACTCCTTATGTTGTAACGGGTGGATATTTAATTGAAGTAATTCTCCAGATAATTTACAGACATGGACATACATTAATCATGCTCTTTATCTTGAAGGTATTTTAATTGTAGGTTGCCAAAACATAACTTAGTACAAAGCCTACAGAAAAAGTGTGGTCAGATATGAAGCTTTTGCCTAGTGCCAGAAAAAAGAGGAAAGGGATCGGTGGGAGAAGATTAAATTTTCTCAGAGCCAAAGCAATCACTTGGCATACAGGTTTTACTTCCCTAGTGGCTGGACTAATCTGCTGTTGCCAGAATCATGTTTTCATATTTTATCCTGAAGAGACCAGGGAAACTAAAAAAAAAATAAAAGAAAACTTCCATGGACATTCAGTTTAGATAGCTGTTCAGGGTTTGAAAATGTTATTCAGTCTAGATCAGCCTAAAGAGGGCATGACTAGGTTGACAGGTTCAGCTGTAGTGGGAGTCTCATATATACTAGACAGGTGTTTTCCATCATTTAGGACATGTTATTCTGCAACTAATGTTAGTGAGAGCTATGACTTCTGTGTCAGGTGGGAGGGAGACCTCAGTCCAGTCAAGCACTCACCATGTCAGTGTAGTGGGTTCAGCTGTGAGGCTCACACTCCTGGACTGGGCTGGGGGGGTCTCCTCTGTTACTCCTCACAGTGTTCCTGAGGAGCAGGGACATTTCTGCAGTGGCTTCAGACCCTGACTTTCCTGGGGTCAGCTGGTAGACACCCGAGCTTGACTCTTTCAGGTTCCCATGTCACCTAGCCATTGGCTGTTTCTATCACTGGTGCTCATTTTCTGTCACTCTGGAAGGCTCAGCAAAGAACAGGCTACTGCCCTATTCTGCTAACCAGCCTGTCCTGTCCTCACTGCCACAGGTTCTATCTCCTTTTGTGTTGGCTTGAAACTGATCTGTTTATTGGGCTGAAGGGGGGGTGTGGGACAGGAATGACAGCAGCCTAGCTTGTATGGTCACAAGGAAAGCGAAAGTTCTGTTAAATGTCATTGTGACCATATGTTAAATAATTTCAAATGTAAATGTGTTTAGATAGCAGGATCTTTCATGGAAAGAACATGAAAACTGAGTGAATTGAGAGACAGCTGCTCTGTGTTTCCTTATGTCCAGTAAATAACAATGTTGATGATGATTTCAGCTCTTTATGGACAAAGCAATGCTCTAAGCAGGAAGGACAATTCTTAAAAAACCTGCCGGTTGTCATACTTTTTTGATAGGTGGCTCATAATTGTATGCTAGGGAACAATCCCAACCAGTGCTGGCCCATTGAAATTTGTCTTCATGTTCCTGTTGGTGATTTGTTTGTTAAAATGATGTTGTTTTGCCACTTCCAATAGCAATACCGGAGGAATGACAGCAATGACAAACTCTCCAGGTTTTCTCATTGGCAAGCCATCATTATCATGTCTGTTTCTGGCCCAAAAGATCTATCTAGTTCACTCTCATGCTGGCAGCTAATTAACTGTAAGACAAAAAGTGGATAGGTGTTGTTGGTAGGTTTCTCAGACTGTAGGCCTGCCCTACTGTACTGGATGAACTTTGAAATGCCTGTACCCAAAGCAGGTGTCCCCCAGCTGCTGCAGGGGATTTTTACTGAAGATGGGAGCACTTTCTTGTGTTTTCCCATTTGCACTGTCATTTAACAGAAGTATAAAATCTGAAAGGCATTTCCTTAATGTGAACAAAGCTGTAGTTCTCTTTCTTTCAAGTGGTAAAGCACATGTGTAGGCATCTGATTCTATTGTTTCCCTTGGAAGAAGAAGCAGTTGCCCAAGGTCTCATTCGAAGCACTATTCTGGGGAAACTTGCACCAGAAATAGTGTAGTCTCTCCCTTAGTTTTGTATTCTATAAAAATCCCACAACTTGAGCTTCCACAGAAGAAAAGGAGATCTTGATTCTTTCTCTTCTATATGGCTTTTTCTAAATCTGTACTGAATGTAGGTAAGGGTGAGGCCTTGCTGTAAAATTTGAAAGTGGAATTTGTGATGGGAATTCTTTTGAAAGAGAATTTTCAGTAGTGTGATTTTTTTTATTTATTTTTTTAAATCTGAAATCAAATTATTAAAATCCTGAATTACTTTGTTGTTTTATCAGTTTAATAATGCTAGTTTTCTGAACGTGGCATTCTGCGCATCTAACATTCTTTTAAATTTATGACTAGCTGTCATGGTCATCCTTTAAGACAGATAATCACTGTTCTAATTTTACAGATGGGGAAAGAGAAAACTGAACACTGAATATTTACTCAAAGTCTTGTTTATTTGCATTTGGGGGGTGGGGTGGTTTTTAGGCTTCTGCATGGCAAGCAGTCTAAAATGCCACTAATTTTCTCTATTGCTTTAATCCAGAACGGTTCTACTTTACTGAGGCATAGTAAAACTTTTTAGAATATGAGAAATAATACAATAACAGAAAAGCAGCTATTTTACATGAGTGATTTGTCTGCTGTATGCTCAATATAAGGTACCTGTGACACATTCTCTGTGTCTTTGGCATGTGGAGTAAGGGCTGAAGTTTACTTCATCAAGGATCCTATCACCTATACTGGCCCATATTTGATCACCACTGGCTTCATGAGCCAGGGCTGCAGCAGGAATACACTTCATCTTTCTAATTGCTGAAGGTAATAGAAAGTTAATCAGTGAGTATCTGGGTAAGTTTTGCATGCAATTGAAATGCAAATACATTTTGGAGCTTTAGTTTTTAATTTTTTGCAGTTAGAAGCATTCATGTTTGTTGTGTGTTTTAGTGGAAGGTGTAGCCAGATGCTTGGGTTTTGTCTTAATGCTGGATAAACAGCATCTAGAATCAGATCTCGCCTGCTGTTCAGCTCCATCGGTCTTTCACAGTCTTCTAGGACAATAAGGCCAAGTCAGATGAGCCTTGGCTGGTGAGTTGCTTGCTCACAGCTATTTTGGCTTCTGAAACACTGAGATTTGGGCTAGCCTGTGTTGAGTTTTTCCAGATACCTCTCAGTTTTCCTGCCAACACTTTTTGTCCAGGCAGGTGTTGTGGACTGTAGATACTACACTGACGCAGACGAAGCCTGGTCAGAGCATATTTGCATAGTGTTGCTGTAGGCCTACCCTCTTTTTTGCTTTGCTACAAAACTAAACAGATTTCTGCCCTGGAAATCTGAAGATAGTCTCACAGGCTAAAGATAGATGAACTGTGCAGTGCTTTGCTATGCTTGCTTATTCAAATCTTTGTTGTCAAATCTGAATTTCTCATTTAATCCTGTTACTTATGTTATGGATATGCCAATTAGGTAAGGGGAACATGTTTTGAAACAGCCATTGATGAACATGAAAAGTTTTACTATGTTGTCCAGCAAAGAAAGTTGTCATCTGCTCCTGAGTAGCAGGAGGTTGTTTTTAAAACCGTCTTTGCATTGACACTTCCCTTTCTTGCAGGTCAAAGGCATAAATACGTTATGTCACTTGCGGTTGGAAAACTAAAACAAAAAATGTTAAAGGAAGACCTTTCTTTGGCAAAAGTGGGATCTATTGTATTAATCGCATGACATATCTTTAAGAGGAATACAGTGAATTCAGTATTTAGTTGAATGTTGCATGGTTATGTCACTAAATGCATATGAGAGGACCATTTAATCTCTGCTGCAATTATGGTATTAAGGTGGTGTTATTACCCCTCCTCCTTTTTTTTTTTTTTTATCCCCCTCCTCCTTTTTTTTTTTTTTTTTTTTTAAAGGAACGGTCATCTCAGCTGTGGCTTTATTTTCTTTCACTGATATGAACAGTCAGCAGTCAGTGACTTCACAGTAGTTCCAGCGCAGGGCCAGCATATCTTCCTTGTGAGACTGAACACTCCGATGTGATACCAGTTACACAAATACAAAAGGTTGTATTTTCCCATGTCTGAAAGAGGTAAAATTTGTAGAAGATCATGAAGTTCTCCTTCAAAGTTATAGATAAGCACCTCTATAGTTTCTCTTAGCTTACGGAGACCAGTGTATGTTAAGACTGATCAGATGTACACATATCTAAACAGGTTTCTGCATGCTGTATGAATGCTGTGACATTGTCCATGTGTACAGGAAAATGGCCTAGTGGCCAGGTATACTGTCCAAAAATAGTAGGAAGCCAAGTGCCCTTCTAAACCTAGTACTGGCTTTCTGTAAATTACAAGCTATTGGAAAGTGTTTTGCAGTGTTGTGTGAGCTGCAGTTGATAAAGGGCTTATTGCTGGCTTTATGCATTTCCTGCGTTAAAACTTTGCAAGATAAAACTAAAATCAAGCGTAATGAAAAGCTGAAACAAGAAAAATAAATTACTTCCTTTCCTATACCTCAAAAGGTGTTTGTTTGTTTCCTATATCAGTATTATTGGTCAGTTTTCTATCATGAATATTGCAGAAACAGCCTAAGGGCATATTTTCTTCTGCTGTGTGTTCTGCAACCTCACTGACATCAGTGCAAATGCATATATATTTATCAGAGAATGAATCAGACATAGCTAAGAAGTGAAATTCTCCTAATACATTATTTATTTAGATAATTTACTGTGTAGAAGAACCGCATATTCAATTTATCTTTGACAGCCCTGAAAAGTCTGCCAAATATCTCTGTATAAATCCCAACAATCTAATATATTTTCATGATATTTATTGAAAAAAATGGGAGAAGGTGTTTCATCTTGTAAATAGGGCATATGGATTAACTCCTAGAGCAATGAATATTCTGGAGAAAAAGATGTGACAAACAGCTCCCATCTATTTTTGCATGAACCATCTTAATTGTATGGAGGTATCTTTCTTTGATGAGGATGGGGAATGTTGTAACTGTTACTGAGTACTGAGCCACAGTAACTTCCAGAAAGAATCATGGAAACACCACTACCAGTCGCAGCTTGGTCAACTGGTAGAAAGTCTTCAAGAGCAGATGGATGAAAAGTGCAGCAAGAACTTGGGTGAGAGAAATGTGATTCCCTATGTGTGACATTTGACCAAGGAAACAATATAAAATGATGACCTCTGTAAAATAATATGGGCTTTTTAAGTTCAGGTAAGTCAACTGTCATTCAAACCTCATAGTTAAGGGTGTCTCTTCAGCACCCAAACCTGAAGGAAGTTCAGGAGTGACTCACAGGAGCCATCATCCCCTCCATGTGATCACCAGCTCACCAGTTAGGTCACCTCATTCTCTGTGAGACCTCTGAGCCGGACCTTGCCTAGCCTGTGACATTTTGCAAAACATCAGAAGGGACTGTGATGCATTTTGAAAGCTGCAGATGTTCCTGCTGTTGGTAACTAATTTGATTTTGATCCCTAAGGGATGTTGGATCTTGTTGTGGTCTAAGCCCAGCCGATGACCCCGAACCATGCACCTGCTCACTCCCTCTCCCCCCCTCTCCTCCCCTCCTCCCTCTGCTCCTGGAGAGATGGGGAGAATCGAAAGAATGTAACTCCCACAGGTTGAGATCAGAACGGTCCAGTAACTAAGGTATAACACAAATCACTGTTGCTACCACCAGTAGTAATAATGATAACGGAAATAACAAGGGAAGAGAATACAACTGCTCACCACTCGCTGACTGAATACCCAGTCTGACCTGCGCAGTGATCTTGCCCTTCTGGGTAACTGCCCCCCATTTACATAATGGGCATGATGTGCTGTGGCATGGAATACCTGTTTGGTCAGTTTGGGTCAGGTGTTCTGTCTCTGCTTCCTCCTGGCTTCCCCTGCTCCCTGGCAGAGCATGAGACTCAGAAAGGCCTTGGTCAGAGTAAACATTACTGAGAAACAACTGAAAACATCGGTGTTGTCAGCATTGTTCCCAGGCTGAAAGTCAAAACCACAGCACTACACCAGCCACTAAGAAAGAGAAAAATGACTGCTACTGCTGAACTCGGGACAGATCTGCTTTTAGATCAAGGCATTTGCACATTTCAGTGCAGTCTTGCCCCATTGGATTATCTTCTATTCAACAGGCTCTTTGTATTTATTTGGTTTTAGTATGGTTTTTAATGAGAAGGAGGAAGAGGTTTTCAGAGTGCGAAGTAATGAATAACATGGACTAGTTATTGTTGAACTGCACAGCCAAAATCGAAATTTTGGGGCCACGTATGACATGCATAACTCTTTCTTTCTCATGCCTTCCCTTCCACACTTCTCCTCTCCTTCCCTCCTCCACCCAGTACAGTATTTAATTAAGATAGGCAACATGTTTGGCTAAAACAATACTGGGGAACTCTCCTTGCTCCTCTCCGCTTTCCTCCTGATTGCACAAATATATATATTGAATTCAGTCAGAGAGGGAGGAAAAAAATAATCCTATTGCTTCCCTAGCACTGGCTTTTAGACATTATCAGATTGAGTCCATAACTGATATAATGCACTATGCCGGTAATGTTACCTGTGTGTATGCTGCCTGCAGTGAATTAGGTTGGCAGGTTGTCACTGGGCATTTATGACTTGGTAGCACAAGGTGACCATTAAAGACAAGCAAAAAAAAAAAAAAAGAAAAATAATTGGTGTGGAGCTTTGTTGCCAAAAGATGCAGTTTAGAGTTCAGCAAAACCACCTGTGGATTTTGGTGGAACTTAAACAGTTTCATCTGCAGTCAAAATGACAAGTGAGGAAATTGAAAATATTTTATTTTTCTGAACAATTTTTTTTTATAGAAAGCTGTAGTAAACATAATTTTAAGAAATGGAAAAACATTCCAAAAGGAAGAAAAAAGTCATGTTCCCACCCAAACCGAAATGGTTTTGTGTCAGCTGAATATTAAAATTTGGGTTGGGTCATCCTGAAACTGACTTCCCTGCCCCATACCCTCCCATTTCAAGTACTGAAATAAGAATTCATTTTATTCTGCAGCTCTACTTTGGAGTTCCCTGAAATACACTTGCTCTTATTAATTCAAGGATTAAAACTCTTAAAACACACTTTTGCAAATTTATTTCACATAGTTTTAGTACATGTTCTTTGTGAAAGAACTTCGGATTCCTATAATACTCTGACAGGCTGAAGTCTTCCTATTGATGTAGAAAAATATGAATAAGCTGCTTTTGATTTTTGGATGAAACCAAGCTCAGATTGTATATGCTGATACTGTTGTAAGCTTGATTGGTTATACATATTTATGATTTGCTGCATGCCCTTGAGGCTATTGAATTATGTTCTGGATGTTCAGTGTGTCATTTCTGCAGTTGGTTTACAGTGCTAAGACGACAGGGCTGCATCTACCCCTAAGATGTTACAGGCTTGGTGATGTCTGCTAGAGTTCAGATCATCCAACACAGTAAAATTACTGACTACGTTTGGGAGCCATAGGGCTCTGAGTGTTGTTTGTATCACTAATCTTAATCACAGGAATATCGTCCTGGATAAGAAATAAATCAATGAAGCTTCACAGTCTTTAAGCGCGTGTTTTTTTGTGAAACAGAGCACCTTGTCTTATTTCTGCTGTTTTAATGAGTTCTGAAGAGGTCAGGACTCCTAACAAGATGATAAAAATAAAACCCCTAGGATTCAGCTTGTTCAGGTTTTGTTTAATAATAGCTGGGAAAAGAGAGACATATTTTTTTTGCTTTTTTCAAACCATTTGCCTTTTGTGTGTTTGTCACGAATCTAGCTGACAAAGCTGTGTACGCCATTGAAATCTAGAGTGACAGAATGAGGACGTGGGGATATTACTTTCTTAGGAGTATGAGATTGAAGTCATAAGACTTGCCAAATTAAGAAGTGGCTTGTGTAGACTTGATCTGAATCTTGCTGATTTGGTACCTTGTTATTACAGACTTGAGAGTTACCATGTTTTGAACTCTCACTGTAGCTTCATTCTTGAACACTGGTGTTTTAGGATGCAGCTCTTTGTGCTTAAGCCCTTTGTTAAATAAACACTGGATTAACTTTCTGCTAAATTAATCAAGAACTATCTTGGTTTAAGCCCAGCCAGCAACCCAGAACCATGCAGCCGCTTGTTCATTCTCCCCCCCCCCCCCCCCTGCTTCCTCCCACTGCTCCTGGAGAGATGGGGAGGAGAATCAAAAGAATGAAAAGAATGTAACTCCCACAGGTTGAGATCAGAACGGTCCAGTCACTAAAGTATAACAGAAACCACTGCTGCTACCACCAATAATGATAAGGGAAATAACAAAGGAAGAGAATAAAGCTGCTCACCACCCGCTGACCAATACCCAGCCCAACCCGAGCAGTGATCTAACCCTCCCGCGTAACTGCTCCCACTTTTCTATAGTGGGCATGATGTGCTGTGGTATGGAATACCTGTTTGGTCAGTTTGGGTCAGGTGTCCTGCCTCTGCTTCCTCCCTGCTTCCCCTCCTCCCTGGCAGAGCATGAGACTCAGAAAGGCCTTGGTCAGAGTAAACATTACTGAGCAGCAACTGAAAACATAGGTGTTATCAACGCTGTTCCCAGGCTGAAAGTCAAAAACACAGCACTGCACCAGCTACTCAGAAGGAGGAAAAATGACTGCTACTGCTGAACCCTGGACATAAGAGTTGTTCTGAAAACTTTAATGAGCAAATAAATCTGCTACTCCCAAATCTTACAGACTTGATGGTCTCCAGTAGGGATCTCTGTTTTAAAAGATTTGTTTTGCTGACCTGGGGTTTGAATATAGGTCTTGATCCTGAAAACTCTTAAGTGGGTTGAGATGAAAGGTAGTGAAACTTGTAGTCTCTGCAGCATCTGTCACTTCTTCAGCTGACCTGGTGTTTCCAGCTGGTACTCAGACACCTTCTTGACCTGATTCAGGCCTGTGTTCAGTGACTGCATGCATGTATGTGTGCATCTGCTTGGAGCCACTTGATTGTGTGATTTTACAAGGTGGTAGGCTAGAACTGAATGAAACCCACTGTGTAAAGAATATTTGCCAGGAGAAACAATTTCATGGGACTGATTTAACTTTTTTTACACTTTCATAGCAAAGGTTACAGCGCAAAACAAAACCTCTGCCCTCTGTGAAAATAGCAAGCTCCAAATCACTACCTGTAGCACACAGATCAATGTTAATTTTCTTATGCTGGATGGCATTAATATTGATTATAAGAATGAAATTTTAATAATTTAAAGCTAGATTTAAACCACGAAGTCTTAACTTTGCGTCTAGCAAAGGGAAGACAGGCAAGGTAAGAAGGAGAAAAGTGTAAATAAGGAGTAAGGCTTGAGAAAGGAAAAGGCAGAGAGAAGGCTTATTCACATTTTCAGGTTTGCTGTGGAACATGACTCTTTTCTGAGGAGGAACATCAGAGATGCATTGTGATTATGGCTACCTTTGTGAATATTTATAAGGTGCCAGTTCATGGGGTAGATGCTGATTGCATGTTTCTTGATGGGTAAATAATTATTAAAGACCCAGTCAACCTTATTCTAGTGTCAGTTGCTTTTCCTATATATCTACCCAAGGATATTTCTACCATATACTTAGCAGCTTCTTTTATCTTTACTGTAGCACCAGCATGTGTTTATGGAGGCTTTGCGATGTATAATACATTGAAGGTAGAAATAATTCTTCAATTTGCCATAACTATCTAATAGAAGTATCTTGGATGGTGCATTGTGGAAGTTATCTATTGTTAAGCCTGTAAAGCACTCTCCGTTGCACTGTTCTGCATCGTAATAGTATCTTCAAGATGCAGCTAATCCTTTTTTGATTTAGAAGGAACGTGTGGTTGATATTGGTAAGAATTGCTGGTGGAACATTGTTGCTGTATCCTGTGGTTCAGTGCATAAAGTATTGATATTGGCACATTCTGTTGGATTTGGTTTTTTCTTCCTTCTGCCGTTAAGGTTTTAACTTCTGTAATGGATGGCTTTTATGCTTCTGTACACTTGACATTTGGACACTGATGGCGGACCACATGTATAATCAGACTCATTCCAGCTTTTCTACATATTCTTCTGAGTTCTGGTGATTATTTAGCTAGTTGTGCAGAGTTTACGTAAAACTGTAGAGATTAAATAAATTTACTCTTCCTTGTGGGATATTGTACAGTTCTTGTACAGTGCCTATTTTATCTTCTGGACTGATTCCAATATTAAGAGTAAGAAGAATAAAATTGATGCTAGTCAGGCTTCATTATACTTTTGAGATCCCATGATGGATGTTACAGTGATCTCTTCCTATTGTACAGACCAGTGCAGTGACATGGAGAAAGACAACAAAAATGTTTCCTGTGTGCCTGATTCTAGAGTTGGGTGAAGGAATTTGGTGTAAACACAACAGAAAGGCTGAGAAACCTTGTATAAAGTGCCTATAAACCTGGGACTGTCACATTATAAGGTTGCCTGCATGTTCATGTATGTGAAAGAACACTATATGCCTTTTAGATCCCCATGGTAATTATGAAAATGGATGTATCTGTTGCATGCTATTCCCTGAACTAAGGAAATCCTTCTTAGAGCAATTAGAGGAGCTTCAGGGCACCTTTGTACTAAGAGTGTTTCTTTTGCACTTACTGTTCTTTATTGTCTCAATGCATAAAGTCAAACTGGGAAAAAATTTCTAGAACGCTGGGGGCAGTGATGGTTCATTAAGAGTCTTTGAGTATTTGGCAGCTTTGATCATCTTCTGAGTAACGATGGAGCTGGGGTCTAGAAATAGTTTCTGCTGATGGATGAAGCCCCAGTGCAAATAAGCTGGAGAATTGCTGGTCTAGAAGCATTTCCAGGATTTCCACATAAATTGGGTTTTTTTAAAGTGCTGTATCAAGTTCCTTTCTCAAATTGTTCAGTTTTCCAACTGGAAGTACTGAGATTCTTCTTTCCCCCTGATGTCTGCAGTAATTTTTTTTCTTTTCTGGTTTTAGGCTATCTCTGCCTGTTGTTACTTTTACTGCATTTATATATTATCTCCTTCAATTTTCTTCTCTCTATTTGAAACATGCTGAATTTTAATGAGCATGCAAATTAACATTAGCCTTCCATATCTACTTGTTGATCTGCTGCAGTTCTCCTTGTGCCCTCTTCACATTTTAAGCATTACATCATGCTGGCTGGAAAAGACAGTTTCTCACCCATGAAGTTTTCAGGGGAGGAAAATATTCTCCCTAGCTGCTGCAAGGGGGAAGGGGGTTGGAAGAAGGAATTATTTTGGTATCAAATTGGATGAAATTCTTACAAAAATAATATTTTAATCCAGTTTAAATGTTAGTGAGGAGAAACCCAGCAGAACTGCTCCACTGAAGGAAAATCAGCTTTTTGTTTTGAGCCACTCCCTAGGCTATTCAAGGTCATGAATAGTAGAATAGCTTGGGTTGGAACAGACTTTTTAAAGGTCATCTAGTTCCCCATCCTCAGCAACGATCAGGGACACCTTTAACTAGATCAGGTTGCCCAGAACTACATCCAGCCTGACCTTGACTGTCTCCAAGGATGGTGCATCTACCACTTCTCTGAGCACTGCAGGAACTTGTTTTCAGACTTTGTAGGCAGCTGGCAGAATACAGGTTTTCCCCAAATTTAACTTAGCTTTATTTACAGCAAATGCATTTTTGCCTATTCAAAGTAGTGGTGGCTTTAGGGCTTAGTGCTCTAAATTGCTCATAGATCAGAATAAGTAATACTGACACAGGAAGAGTTCTGTCTGGAGAACTGTCCTACTTTTCTGGCAGGACAATGCCCTTCCTTACATTTTTATACCTAACTTTTTATTTCTGCACTAGATGTACCTGGAGGGTGGCTTGGCTGAGCTTTCTCTTGCAATAGAAAAGCTCACCCTGCAACACTGAGGAGACTGCTACTAAAATTATGAAACATCAGTATGTATTGGCTGTGAACAAACTTGCCAGAAAGTTATAATATTGTACCTATAATAGTTAATGTAATAGCTTTATATTTATGAAAGGAAGATGTGGCATCAAATCAAGCAGGCAACCTTCTGTTGGGAGGTCACAAAACCTGCAAACATCCTGATAGATATTGAGCATCCCTGCGTGCGACCAGAGGAGATCCTGTCCTTTCCTTTGGTGTTTAGCAAACATCAATACTTTCAAAACGGCTTCATGCCCAGCAAAACAGAAGGCTGGCTTTGAAGTGGCTCTTACCAACGCTGCTAGCAGTATAACTACAGCAGTGCACTGCTTGGTTGGAAGAATACCTCAAGTCATTTAGACATATTTGTAGCAAACACCATTGGAGATAACAGAGGGCTGGTTTTGGGGTGTGTTTTTTTATTACTATTGAAACAGACTACAGACAGAAAGGAAATTTTATCACTTCTTCACCCAAACAGTTTGCCCATCTTGCCTTCTTCTAGTCACATATACAGTTGTGCCCTTTTATCCCTTTTTCCTTTGCCTCTCTTCTGTGTTTGCACATTTTTTCCTCATTTTTCGCAGCATTTTTTGAGAGTTGGGACCTGAATGATATGGCTTAGACCAAATGTCAAATATTAAGCTTTGGATAATTGCCAGGTTTGGGCATACATGTATAAGATCATTATAAATTTGGCAAGTATTAGCTTTATATCCAGTATGAGTGCCTTGACTCTGTTGCAGTAATTCCACTGCACTGTTATTGCAAAAATCAAATATGAGAGCCACTGTGTTAGGCTGTTAGATGACAACACTTTCTGGTTATCAGTACATACAGACAAATATTTCTGAAAATATTAAGTTATTTAACCAAGTAAAATTTTGTATACTTTGACAGCAGCACTTATTTTCTTTCTCCAAGATATTTTTAAATGTGAATTAAAAAATACTTGTAGAAAATACTTTCATTGACAGAGTTGAAAAAGGCAGCAAGTGTGCAGCTACAAACTGATTAAGATCACAACCCCCAGAGAAGTTTGGTGTCATTAATTTCTCCTAAATGTCTAGATAACTTGGCTATTTCACATATTAGTTACATACTGTGAGTTGAATTGGTTTGCTTGCCTTGTTTCAAATACTAGAGACTTTACTGGCAACATTTAGTAATGCATTAGCAGGCTAACACAAAATACCAGTGGAAATGTATTTTTATATCCTTATACCCCTTTAGGAAATACTGAATATGGATGTGTTTTTCCAAAACAAAATAATTTTAGGTACTACTAACAAACAAATCCTCTGTTTTTGTCACAAAGTAATTCCATTGATCCCTCATCAGTTAACCCAATTTTATGACAAACCTACTGAAAATCTGGAAGAAACAAAAAGTCTGCTTGAGAGACATGTCTTTGCAAATGTCTAGAACCAAAAAGGCTTCCTCTGGCCATATGTAATGCAAAGTTTACGTGACTTTTGAGTACAAACCAATTAATGCATTGCTAAATGTGTTTCAGGATTTGGAGGATACAAAGCACCCCCAAACTCTTGTGAAAGCAAAAGCTGGGATGTGTGTTAGTAATGTCCTCTGTATTCAACAGAGTAATTGGAGACTACAGCACTGTTGGCAAGCAGGGTTCTGCAGTTTATGGGCTACAATTCATCAGGTTGCAGGGATGACACTTTGCTAAAGAAACTGGTGTTTAGGGAAAGATTAGTGAATATTTTTGAGGATAATATTGACTGTCGTGGTTTAAGCTGTAAATGTCACTTCTCCCTCCCTCCCCCCCCCCCCCACTCTGATGGGGGGGAAATGGGGAGAAGAACCGAAAGAATGTAACTCCCACGGGTTGAGATAAGAACAGTTCAGTAACTGAGATATAATACAAATCACTACTGCTACCACCAATAATAATAATAATGACAAGGCAAATACAAGGGAAAAGGATACAACCACTCGCCGCCAGATTGAGTTGAGAGAGCGAGAGAGCCACTTCCGGGTTCCTGCCCCCAGTATTTTACATCCTGGACATGATGTGCTGTGGTATGGAATAACCTCTTTGGTTAGTTTGGGTCAGGTGTCCTGTCTCTGCTTCCTCCTGGCTCCCCCTCCTCCCTGGCATAGCATGAGACTCTGAAAGTCCTTGGCCAGACCAAAACATTGTCAAGCAGTAACTGAAAACACTGGTGTTATCAGCGCTGCTCCCGGGCTGACAGACACACATTAAAGTCTCTTGTTCATTTGTCTAGACACAAATACAAAAATATGGGGTGCCAGAAGTGGGTTGTTTAATGTGAAAGAAGCCACACCCGGAAGGTTTTGGTGGTCCAATGCAGCACACTTATTTAAAACTTCTTTGCTCTAGTTTTTGGAGCTGTGGAACAAGCATAGGTACTTCTATGCAGCACTTCTATAGAGCATGAAACAAGCACAATGGTTAGCAGCTTGATGGGTGACAACACAATTTTACCTCACAAGAGTTAATGAAAAGTAGCTGGGCACCCCTGCAAGACTTAAGAAATGCAAAATTTAAAACCACAGAGGCAGTGCATACAGCATGAAGGATGAGCGCGCAGGAACAGACGTGAAAATCAGCAGCTGGAAGATACACCAGCTTCTCTGAACAAGTATTTGCTCCAAAAGCTCTGTCATACCAAGTGATGAGACTGAGAGGCCAAGTGCATGTGATTAAGGTCAAGTCGGTGTGATTAGTCAGCATGTTCTTGCTGCCTCTTTTTGAACGGTTAAGCTTTTATTGTTGACATAATCTTCCTCAGACTGATCAAGGTCAGTGAAGGACAAAGATGCTGGTTAGTGGAGCACAACATTAAGTGATTGGTGGTGGAGCTCCTAAACAGCTCTAGTTGGAGATAGATAGATAAAGCAGCAACTTATGTTGCTGCATCTATAACTCATGATTTGCCAAGAGCCAGATAGAAAGGACATAATCTACATTTAATCATCAACAGCAAAATTTGGTGGAAGCTTTTCATGCTGCATATTCCAAAAGAGGAGACTTTTAAAGGGCGGTGTTCACTAATGGTGGGATGTCTGCAAAGCACAAGGCCAAATGACAGTGTTGATGTCCACTGAAGACAACTGTCTTTCATATATAGCCTATTGTTTTGCTGGTGAGGAGAATGATGCTTTCAAATCACTGTGGCCCTGGGGCATTTTATTTAGGTTTAGAATAGGTGCATGTTAAACGCAGTTCATCTTTCTTTATTGCAGCACTTGCGGGAACATGAAAACGCATGATATGCTACGGTTTTTTTGCGGTTTGTTTTTCCAGGGAGCCTTCTGTCCTTCTGAACTCCCCTTAAGGATTCTTTGTATAAGTCCAACTAGTGCTCTTGATTCCCCCTGTTCATTTTTTTGCCATTCTAAAGTCTGCTTTCAAAGCACTCATGAGCAGAGCATGATAAGCCCTTCTCAGTGGCTGAATTTAGATGTTAGTCTCCAAATAATATCTCACAGCATCTTCAGGTTTTGGCAGTTTATTCTAAAAGTACAGATCCCTTTGGATTTATGTAGCTCAGTCTCTGAAATTGTTCCTATTTTTAAGAGTCCATATTATTTCATTTTGTCTTTATGAATGACTATTTTGTAATTATTCTCTAACTTTCAAGTAGCTTCTGGTCCTGTTCAAGATGTAAGTGAACCTTAATACACTGCACCGGACTTCAGCTTTGTTTACCAAAAGAAGATAAGGTTGATAAAGTTTTATTGGGAAAATTTAGTGCCTTAGAAGTGCAGGGTTAACATGAGGATGATCTCGTGTGAAAGTAAAGTTCCAAGAACAAAATTTTTCCACCTGCTTGCATTTATCTGTCAAAAAGACATGCAAAAATGTTCTTCATTTTGACACTTAACCAAATGGGTGAGGGGGAGGGAATATTGCCTGTCTTATAATATGGCAGATTGTACATAATGCTGCCCTGTTTGGCAAATAGAGATTGAAGTATCTATGTTGTGAGTGGTTTGTAAAAACACATATATATGTGAAGTTTGATTTTTATCTTTTTTTTTTTTTTTAATTCTCTAGTTCCATGTTATTTCATGAGGGGGCTCATTATTGCAATAAATTACAAAACTATTTTGATAAATAGTTTGTGATATCAAAAAGACCCTCTATGCAAGCATTGTCTGCATAATATAAATACATAATACATAACTGTTTGTGTTCAAACTTGCTTAGCTGAATATGCAATACACAGTGGGTTATGCCAATTCCTCATATGAATCAGGAAATAAAAATCTTTGAATGTTCTTCTCATCATATAACTGGGCTGAATGATAGCACAGACTGTTATCTTCAATGGATAAATGAAGCAGTAAGTAAGTGAAACTTGTGTCTGATGGCAGTAGAGTGTACTTATCATTTTGTCATGACTTTGAAGCATGTACTCTGATTTTCAATTTGATTGGATTATGTACTAGGTAATATGGCAAAATAGAGAAAAAAAACCAACCCAAACCCCAGACAACTCACAGAGAATGTTTACTTCTTCATCCGCAGAAAAAGGCAGATGAGGTATAAACAATGGCACCCTGAATCTCAAAAGCTAAAGAAATTCAAGCAGCTGGCAGGTGGCCTAACATCAGCTTGAGATTCCTGCTGGAACCATCATCCCAGACTGAGAAATGCAGAATAAAAATGTCAGAAGTTGTGAAGACATGCAATTCCCACTGTCAAATGCAACTTTTGATGATTTTTAATATGCATGATGTTTCTGAAATCTAGTTTTGTGACTTAGTCACTTTCTTAAATCCCTTCACTGCTTTTGTGAAGTAGCAGCTCTCAGTAATTAAGGTGGCAGTTACTTTTTCTTTATGAACTGTTTTTCTTTTTTCCTCCCCTTCATATATAGTGCTCAGAAATGGTTCTGTTGGCTTCAGCTATAAATCTCAAGTCCACGACAATGGAAGTAATTTTGGGAAACAAACGGCACTTGAAAGATATGGTGTTGACTAGAGGAGGAAAAAAAAATCAAACCCAAAACCCAAAGAGTTCTGATGTTACAAATCTTAGTGAATGTAGAAACAGGGGTAAACAAAATTATAAGGCATTATTCATATCTCTTACTTTTGGACTTATGAGTATGTGCAAAAATAGTTGTATGTCTGGCAAATATGAGAAGCTGGTTTGTATTTCAGATGCAAAACTTGTCAATACCAAGAGACCTGGATATTTGAAGGTTTGCTGTTCTCCGTAATAGCTGGGCTTAATCGTATCTGTGGCTGTGTAGACAGCAGAATCTGAAAATAGTGCATAAGCTTCAGTCACAGGGGTGGTTCTTCATTGTAAACAATTGTCATGGTCAAACAGCCAGAAATAGGAAGAAGCTGCATTTTCTAGTATGCTTGTCTTTTCTCACATCCTCATTTGCCCATTAACTTCTAATGGACATGTTCCTTTTTACCCTATTTGCTTTTTTTTTTACCATCTTTGTCATGTGTGAGCTCCTCTCTTGGACTTACCCAGAATAGCAACATGCTTCTTTTCCTATTTGCTAATGAGGAGTGTGGGAGACTGAACTGAAATCAGACTTCATCATCCATGGACCCTGACAAGGAGCTGAGAAATGTGTTCAATTTTTCTGTTGGACACAGCTTACTCTGTTTGTGTTAAGGAGTTTTGGCCAAGGCAGAAGGAAAGAAATGGGAGAGGTGAGGTTCCTGACCTATGTAAGTGGCTACAGTAAAGGCTATTGAAGTCTTGCACACCAGCAACTTTTCTAGGGAGCTGCAACCCTTGAGAGGCTGTGAGGAGGTTGTATAACTTCATCAGCATTCAAATGATGAGTGGGATCAGGCTCATGTACTAGTGGCTCTTGGAACCTGAAATGTTTTTTTTTATTCTGGAAGCAACAGAGGTGCAGATGGAGAATGTGCCTATCCAGCCTCAGAGGTGAGATAATGTTCCAGCAGATAATAGATTCCCCAGAAACAGTGTATTCCTCAATGGTGAGGAAGAAACTTGTCTACAACTTTGGCCTTCTTTTAGTTGGAAGAATACTGATTTGTAGCTGGAGCACAGGGAACATTTGCCTCTACAGCTTGGAGGAGCAGACTGAATTTGTAGCTGTGGACAAAGGACCTAGAGATCTTGGCTTGACTGCCATAGATGCAATTTTGGGTTTGCTTTTTCTGTTTCCCGTTGTCTTTTTCCTTCTCAGCTTCCCATTGAAACTCTGCTTAGTTCACACTCATACTTTGGATTTGTTCTATACCTGTGAGCAGAGAAGTATTGCTGATAAGCCCTACCTTGTCTGCATAACTAGGTTTCCCATTTTACAGACCAGAGGAAGCTTGAGTCAGTGTTTGCCAGTTGAAGCACCTAGAGAATGAATTTGACTGTTCTACCTTATAAGCTGTGCCTGTCAGACGTAGGTGAAGTTTTAATTCATTATGTGTTTGTGTATGATTTATAGTATTTGATTGGATTATCTTTCTGCTGTGCTCTTGTACCTACTAAGATGGGGTAAAGGAGCTTCATGCTGCTACTGGAGAATGACTCACAGGACAGGTTTAGTTGCACATATATGTGGTGTGTACCAGCGAATGATGTATGAAGTACACAGAGTAGAGCATTGTTAAAAGGGCCATGATGTGTTTTAATCACAAATACATAAAGTTCACTGATCATGGTTTTTAGTAGGCTGTGTTGGAAGACAGGCAAATGTAAATGGCAAAAACGAGCAATTATGTAGAACCCTATTACAGCATTTTTATGCTTTCCAGAATTTGTGTTTTTGTAAATGTTATCCTTAGCATAAGCTTTCCTTTTTTCTTATTTCTTTTTTTTTTTTTTATTTTTCTTTTTTTTTAAAATTCTATTTGGCTTTCTTTTAAAATAATAATTTAAGTATTTTTGTTAATGCTAGTGATATTTGGTTCCACCTTAACCATTACCCAATGGTTTAATTTTAATCTGGAAGTGAATAAGTACAGGAAAACTTTCACTGGATCATTGAAGATGTCTGGATATTCAGAGATGATAACAAGGTAAGCTTTCTCCTAATTATAACCAAAGGGAAAAATCGATGTGTGACCATGCCACATTTTCCTTAGGTATGGAAAAATCAATGAAATATGCAAATAAATATTTCACTAACATGACCTGAAACCATATGTACAGGAATGTAGTCCTAGAGGACATGCTGAGAAAGTGAAGGGCAAGTTGCTGGACCATACATATTGACAGTTGTCTGTGTTGCAGCAGGTGCAATACCAAGGGTATCAGTGAAAGAATAATTAAAAAAGAAAGATCATTGAGCAGACAAAAGCTAGAAATGTAGTTATTGCAAAAGCTAAATTGTAAATATCACTGTAGTTGGGTCAGGTAAAGGAAGAATTGAGTGGAAAGAATTGAGGTGTTACATTAAAAATGTAGTTGTCAAACAGCGTACACATACATACACACATACAGTAGTGTGGTATACAGAAAGAAAAGGTTCTTATCAGAAGACTTCTAGTCCTTTGTTAATACCAGGGAGTTGGGCTGTGTCTGTGAAATAACACACGATGGTGGATTACGCATTACCAACATAAAAACTGGAGGAAGATGTAAAAAAACATAGAGATACACTATACAACTGTAGAACTATTAGAACTATAGATGTTCAAAGAAGCATGGAAAATTCTAGGGACCCTAGACGAGGCTTAAAATCTGACTGGAAAGAGCTTTGTCATTTTATTTAATTTCCTTTGTGTGTCTTTGGCCTTGTGAGTTGTGCGCACTCTTAAGGAAACATGGGTGGATTCAGTGAGCCTCTCAAATTCACATGCACTAGAAACTAAAGGTTTTGTATTAATTACAACATTTCCCTGGTAAACTCAAAATACAATCCTACACCTCTCTGGCATGAATGTGCATGATTCCAAATTCTACTCATGATTGTTGTTGATGGAGGCAGACTTTTTTCCTTTGGCTTACCTGTGACTGTATACCTAATTAGCGACACCATATTACATAGTGCTGCTTGGGATGTGTATATACTGTTATGATTTCTCTTTCTCCGGTGTTCTTTATCAGAAATATTCTAGGCAGTTCTGACGCTTCCCATCACTTACAAGGAGCTACGCCCAAATTCTCCCGGATTTTTTTTTTTGCTGGGTACGTAGAATTACCAGTCTTGAGGCATTTTAATATATATAATTTAAATATAGGTGTTCAGTGAGGAACAATTTATTTCATGTGAGGTGTTTTCCTATCACTTGAGGGAAATATGTTACTCTTCTGTCTCCTGTTACAAGGCAAATTGGATTCTGCTCTCATTTAAAAATAATGAGCTTTTGTAAGTGCTATTTGTTTAGATATAGATTAAGGGTTTGCCACCAGATAGGATTTGATTTCGTTACATATTTCTAAAAATGTATACATTTGGTACAGCTGTACTCTACAGTTGTTGGGAAACACTGGGGGTGAGCAGATAATCTTACAAGGACAGGAGACAAGTCCTTCTATAGTCTCTGCTTGTTTAGACAACGCAGTAGAATTTTGTCCCTTGTAGTAGTGAGCCTAGCCTCAAGCACAGGCTTATCATGGGGCCAGGACATGGCAAGAAGATCTCTTAATTGCAGTCAATGTGCAGGGACTTAATATCAGAAGCATTAGGAAGCAAGCTGTGAAAGGCATGTGTTTTCCAGATTTCCTAGGATAGTAAAACCTCTCTTGAAGTGTTTTATGGATTGTTGTTTATGTGCAGCTGCTTCCTACAGGACTGGATCACTTCTACGTCCAAGGTGGCACATGTTCCCAGGCACAGTGTTGTGTGGGTCAGTGTCAGAGGCAGCATAGCATTGCTGGCCACTAGAAATCAGATTTTCTGGGCATGTATTTCTTGTAGCCATGGATCATCATAATGCTTTTTCACAGACAGGCCTTCACTCATCAGGCATCCCTTGCAAAACAAGCAGAAACCCTGTCATCTATCGGAGGAAGAATCTGCTCTAGTTTTGAAAATACAGCTGGGTTTAAAATGAACAGTATGAAAATCTGTGACACTTGTAACTCATTTGAAAACTGACCTTTTAAAGGCAGATTGGTTAAAGGTTTTATTTCTCATCTCTGTAGCTATGACTCCTATTCCCCATAGGATTTACTTCAAGAGCTGACTTAAACTCTCCTTTGAGGCAAAAATAAGTACAGCAGCTAAGCGGCAAAACAGGAAGGCAGAGGATGAGAGCTATTGTAAGTTTCAGGTAAAACTTTGAAGAGGAGGCAAGGCTGGCAGGAAACAAGACTACAAGGGGAGGGGATTTTTCTTGAGGGAGGAAGAAGGTCTTTTGGCACCTCTGCTAATGGAGCTGAGTTAGTGCAGAGAGAGCTGCAAGAGGATAATGTAGGAGGAAATGTGCAACATTTTTTCAGATGCATCATTAAGACTGTTGATAGCACACCTCAAATCTTGTATAAAAGGCAACTATTCCCTGAGGCATTAAACCGGAAAGTATACTGTCGTTATTTGTGAAAGGATTTAAGTAGTGCAAGCAGCAGTGCTCTGTCCTGTTCAAAAAGGTGAATGGTTCCTTATAACTAAGGTGATCTAGTGTTAGTTTGAAGAGATGACATCTAATCTTTTGTATTTTTTTTTCTCTTCTATACTCACATCCAGTGATACTCAGAAAGGATGCTTCTTGCAGGTGTTGCAGTTTTGGCTTGCCTTCTCATGGAGGACATTCACACAAGTGGATTCACTAACAGTTTTCATCCTTAATTGATTTTGAAGTGATTTAATGCTGTTAATGACGCTCAGTGTTGGCTGAACAGTCTTGGTACAGCTGTGAGAGCATGAGGAGAATCAAGATATTTTGTTTTCCTCATTTTATCTTTCTTTTGGCATGGGTGTCCTGCTTTGTAACTGTTTCACAGGTAAATTTTAGTTTAAGTATTCTTTTGGCAAAGTGTAATCATAAGTAAGAGTTTTTTCTCTGAAAGCCGTGTTTGTGTTCAGCAAATGGCATTGTGTCTGATAAAAATTATCAAGAACTTGCAAAATGTTTTTTCATCTTGCCAGACTTGTGAAATGAAAAATGTAAATGCTTGTCAGCATTTTTTAGGAATGAGGCAGAGACACAGGGAGAGTTACCACACTGTAGACTTTCTCTGGACTGCAGAAAGAGCACAGCCGGAATAGGTGCCATAACAGATTCTCTTTACATAGTTCTCTGGTGTAGTACAAAATGGAGAATGAGGATATTATGTTCCTATATTCAAAGCAAGCATTGTCTATATCTCATGTAGAGATGCCTTTGTCCATAGAAAAGAAAAAGGCTGTATGTGGGTAAATCGGTTCATGCAGAACATCCCAGCTAAGTGTTAATACTTGTCTAAATCTCAGTTTAATTTGGTGGTGGGAGTGGAATGATAAAAATAAAAGCAACAAAAGCTTTCCTGTATGGGAGATTTTCATAGAAATGAAGAAACTTGCACATGCTGTGAATACCAATGGGAGGTTGAAGTGTTCATCACTTCATGATGAGTGTGTTGAGATTATCTTGGTTTAATTCTAAGACCTAGCAATATCTGAATATCAGTTCTGGCCTTTGGTATTCAGATGTTATTCCAGAATACTTTTTGGAAACTATCTGATTAAGTTTTGAATCAGTCCGTATTTGAACATGATGCTTGGTTTCAGAAAAAGATATAAAAGAACAGCTAATCATTCCCAGAATCATAGCATACAAGTTTGGAAGGGATCCTCCTTGAGGACCAGCTGATTCAACTTTTCTTGGCAAGAGCAGTCTAGACAAGATGGTTCAGCACCCTGTCCAGCTGAATCTTTTGTTACAGCAATTCAAGTTTCTCAGCACGAAACAAGTAGTGCCTCAACAGACTAGTTGGTATGGCCCTCATTTCTTGAGTGCTTGGGGTTGTAGTCCCACAAATATGTTATTTTGGGTGGCAGACTGGCTTAAATGTTGACATCTCTCATGACAGATAGACTTATCCTTCCGTTTTAAAGTGTCTTTTCAGCTAGAGTGTGGCCAAGTTGTGAATCTGCTCTGGAAACTGGTCACTCTTAAAAGTAATCTGTCAAAAGTACAGAGATGTTCTAAAGCCAGATCAGTTCACAACAAAACCACAGAAATGCCATCCAATTGCAGCTTGTTTAGTTGTGGGAGTGAACAACAAGTGGTCAATAAGGGGAGGGATTATTCTGGCAGTACCTAAAGCCAGGATTGTTGTGAGAAGCTTTGCAATGCAATATTGTGGCTCTTTATGGGACAGAAAGCACTATTTTATACATGTAAACTGAAGCAAAGTGGTCTAAGGACTCCTCTACCAGATTTCTTTGGTGGATACTATGTTAAAATAGTTTTATGTCAATGGATTTGAAGTTGTTTTTAATTTAGGAACCAAGAACCAGTATAAGCTGTACTATAACCATAAGCTTTTAGTATATCTATACTGCACTTGAGCATTCGTCAAGGTTACTAGAAAGCTTTGCTCGCAACTCACACCCCTAGAAGCACTGTTTGGAAAATACCACCCTCACAGGAAGGACCCAAATACCAGGCTGAAGATCAGATAGGAGGTTGGGGAGGAGGCAGGCACTGAACCCTGCTTTCCAGATTCCCAAGCAAGCACTAACCACTGAACTATTCTCCTTAGCTACCAAGAAAGTGATTTCCAAAAACGGTAATGGTGAAAAGCAAAATCATTGATCACAAGTCCAAGCCCATTCAAAAGCTGGGAGAGTTGGTACAGGCTAAATTTAAAGTGCAGCAGCAGCAGTTTTCAAGTTATCTCTCTATGTAGGAAAGCCTTCTCTGGTTTCTGTGCCTTTGAAAAATTCTCCCTCAAATCTCAATGATTTAAAAGATAAGCAAACAAGGAAATGATACCTAATTTTTTGTCCTAAACAGTTAACTTCTCCATAATCATAGCTTTGTGACTCAAAATATCTAATCTAGATAAGTTATAGCTGTAAGAATTCTGAAGCAAGACAAGGTTCAGGTAGGATTAAGGTTAAATTAGGCCCAAGTGGAAAACATCTCCCTCGACAAAGGGTAGTCACACTGTTCTGTGTGACTCCATTACAGTCTGACTGCAAGAAACTCTGCCAGTATCAAAGAAAGATCTATTTACTATTACAGCATATAAAATATAAACAGGAAAGACCTTTTCTGATTGGGTGGTTATAAAAACAGAACAGAAATTAGCGTATGCACTCCCCGTGTGGAAGAATCAGTCTGTTAGTGCTAAATGATGTCACTGGATCAACAAGATGGTTGCCAGAAAACCTGGGAATAGGGGGCTATGTTAGCAGCTTTTGCCTTCAGCAGGCTCTGAGTGCACTGAGTGACATTGCTGAATGTCAGGGTGGGGAGCCTTGTGCAGCCAGCCAGATAGGTCTGCCTGTCAGCTCTTATGCATAAGGCACTTGGTTTCTCAACTGTCTCATGATCCCCACTAGCTCTGTCTGTGCTCAGACACAGGTCACCTTCTTGTCTGGCAAAGGAGTGTGTTGTCAGATCCTTACCCCAGGCTAAAAATTACATTAATTATTAGTTCTGTGTGAAACAGTGTCTTTACTTTGAGGTAGGTACTTTGCAGCATTTGGATTACATGGAATAGGAGATCAAATCAAATGAGATGCTTACTACACTAACAGCTCTGGACCTTGATTTTAGCTTCCCTCTGTTATATGTTCTGTGTTAAGAGTCAGAAAACTCAGGATCCGAATCATGAGCAGCTACAAAAGAGAAGATTGTTTTTATTAAGAGTTCTTCAGTTTGTGGGTAAAAAACAAGAATGTCTGAACCTAGATAACTTTTGCTTTAAAGGCTTCAGCATATGTTTTTTTGCATAATTTATAGGTAAAATAGATTTAGTACAGAAATGAGAAACTTATTATTATAACTTCACTTTGTTCCTATGAATTCACATAAAATGGACATGCACACTGTATGAAGATAGGATGAGAAAGTTGGGGCTGTTCAGCCTGGAGAAGAGAAGGCTGTGTGGAGACCTCATAGCAGCCTTCCAATATCTGAAGGGGGGCTATAGGGATGCCGGGGAGGGACTCTTCATGAGGGACTGTAGTGATAGGACAAGAGGTAATGGGTTCAAACTTAAACAGGGGAAGTTTAGATTGGATATAAGGAAGAAGTTCTTTAGTGTAAGGTTGGTGAGGCACTGTAATGGGTTGCTCAGGGAAGTTGCGAAAGCTCCATCCCTGGCAGTGCAATGTTCAAGGCCAGGCTGGCCAGAGCCTTGGATGGCATGGTTTAGTGTGAGGTGTCCCCTGCTCATGGCAGGGGGATTGGAACTAGATGATCTTAAGATTTTTTCTAACCCTAACTATTCTATGATTCTATGCACTAGGAGGGAAAATTATTTTGAATAGTGTGGGATAGATGTGTAAACAGCAAATAACCACAGTATGGGTACAGTCTCACCAAAGACCCTTTCTTTTAGTGATGGATCTTGTGACTCATGATGTTGGAGTTAGGTACATGGCTGAATGAAGATCAGGGAGGAAGAGGTCTTAAGGAGAGAAGTCCTTCACCATTAAAGGATCTAACGAGCTTGCAGGGCAGTATAAAAGCAGGCAATGTAATCATGGCTGTTCCAGTCACTGAGCAGGAGTGCTGCTGTGCACTGCACTTCCTGCTGTGGCAGAGAGGCCTGCTGAGCAGTGTGGCCAAAACAGAGTTATAAGAAATGAAAAAGATAAGCTTCTGAGTTTCACTTTAAAAGCAACTCTTTCCACAGTGCCTGTATTACAAAAGTATTTTAAAAGCTTTTGAGATAACAAAATCACTGTGACGGTTACAAAACTATTGCTGTTAATGGTCAATAATTTACACTTTAAAAATATCTTTATTATCTTTTTTTTTTCTTTTAATGTAGCATAGGAAATAGCAAGAAACAGAAGAGGTTGTTGAAAACAGACTGTGTTTTAAACTGCTGTATGTACATCTGTAACAAAGAAGATGCAATTTTAAATAATGTGAGTCCCTTTGTGTTAAACTTTATGTGTCACCTCTTCAAGAGTCCTGTGTGTTCTGTAGGAAGCTTACCTTTGGTGCAGTGACCATGATATCTGTAACATCCGAGAGGAAGCTCAGCAGCAGTCCTGAAAAATATATGGCACCATAAGATAAAATATTTCATGGAGAATTGTGGTGGAAGAGATGTGAAACTAATGTGTGAAAGGGCAGCTTCTTCACTCTTTGCATTGTCATGCAGTCCCATTTCCTTTGTCTAAATCTTCATTAGGTACCTTCACCACCAAAAAGAAGTTGAAGTCCACTGTGAATCATGTTGAGTATGGCTGCCAGCATAGTAAAGTGTAGCTACATCAGTTCCACTCTTTTTGCATCTAGAAGGTTTTCTTCTAAATGAGAGCTAGAAGGATGCTGTTTAATTATTTAAGTGAATTAGATTTTGTTGCCTCTGGCTGTTTGAACTCACCTCATGGAAAACTCATGAGGTGTGCTTTTTAGAAGAACGTGAAATGACACAACTGAGGCAGCATCCGCATCTTGTGTTCTGGATCTGAATTTTGCTCAGTGTATGAGCTCAAGTTTAGAATTTGTCTGAGTTCATGGCCTTTCATCTAGATTTTATAATTTTTAAAAGGAATAAAAGGCTTTTATTTATTAAGGTTATACTTGAAACCTTTGTTCCCTTATTTTAGTACCCATTTGAGGAAAAAAACTCCAAACCACTCAATAATTAGCAAAATGTTATGTGATTCTTTCTTTATTGCTGAGTGCTTAGGAGAAAGATGTTAGGTTTGATATTGAGCTGATCCTGTAATGCTTCTTCAATGGCGGAGTTTTTATTCCAGAAAAAAATTAACCCTGCTGCATTTTCGTGAGAGGGGAGGAATAATTACCATGGTTTGCTCTCTCATCTACATGTTGGCTCACTGCCCTGGCTTTTTAGCACCAGGTGTTACAGACAACAGTAATTTTGTTTTGTTTCCTGCTACCTTGTCTTTCAGCAGTCAGTATTTGCGTGGTCATTTCACCTTGTGTGTTAATGGCCCTGCTTCCTAAATCCCAGCTATTGTACTTTGGCTGTACTGTTGTACTGATACTAGACCATTCATCATTTTCACTTCTCCTGCTACTTGGGTATTCACCAGATGTCTTCAAGCTTGCATTATATTGCTCTTTTCTTTGTGCCGTTTTTTCTCTGATTCCTCAAGGACCTTTATACAAATACTAGCAGATTGCTATCACACAAGTTGCAATCAAATGGTGAGCTTATGCTTTGACCAAGGGAAATATAAATGTGTTCTTTTCCCTTGTGGAACAGCTTAAAAGGCTGTTTTTTTAATCAAGTGAAGTGTCCTCGCTTCTGTGTAGTATTAATACGGTTGAGATGCAGCGATAGTTACATTCTCTAAGTCCTAAATGCAGAGGCACAAAATGTAATGGACTGATGCAGTGAAATGTCATGATGAGATATTGCACTAAGTAGAATAATTCATTCATTTGACATCATAGAAAATACCTGGGCAGTCCACATTTTGGCTAGATCTGGCAGGTTCGTACTGGTGGAATTAAGACATACATTTTTAAAAGGATGTAGGGGTTCAGTGTGTTGTCCATGCTCCGTGTGTGCTGGAAGATGCTAGACTTTTCATTTCTTTATGGAAAATGAGTTGACAGCCTCTTTCATACATCTGTCAAGCGGCTGGAAAGTAAGCATCAGGATCTTTTCAACTGTCAGCCAGCCAAAGAGACACCCCTTTCCCTGTGTAGGAGAGATAGGAGATAGACATTGGCACATCTCACTAGGATTTCAGAGTCAGTCTTTGAAGGAGGCTCTGTGGGTGTGAAGCTGTGTTCTACTATTCTGGCTGTGCTGCCCTGGCACAGATAATCAGAAAGGTTTCTTTTGCCTTACAATGAACACAGCTGAATATTTTTGCTCAGGGAAACTGCTGCTTGTGGTTACCCTTCCCAGACTGAGTTACATCTGGTTGCAAAATGATTTATTATTTGAGTTACAGTGCTTTTTGGGAAGGATTGAGAATTGCAGTAGGATGTGGGGTGGAAAACCACAGTGGAACCCACGGGAAAACAGTGGAGACAACACCTCAGCGCTCACTACCAGGCCACACAGTTCCTGTTTGTCCCAGTTAAAGTAGCTGGAAAGGGTCTAGCTGTTCCGATGTATGGGATCTGTCAGGCTGTTCATGTCTGGTGCCAGCCCAAACCTCCTCACCGCACCACAGCACTTCAAGCTGGTGCTGATACACATATTCCTTTCTTCTTCTTGGTTCTCTCAGCCTTCCCAACACCCCCAAAATACCAATGCCTTTAAAATACCATAAGCACAAAAATATTCCAACAGATTACTAGGAGGTACTGGTCTGGCATGCTACACTGTAAGACTGCCAAAGCAAATGTTGAGAAAGAGATTTATTTATTTATCAGGGTCTGAGAATGCTGTCTTCATTTTTTTTTCTTTTGCATGTTTTTAGTAAGTCTTTACTGCGAAAATTCTGATGTATCTCTCTGACTCATGATGTGCTGCAGAAGTATATCTAAGGGCTCTGTTCCAGGGGAAAGAAAAGATAACCAACACAAATCATAACAGCTAGACATGTTTTATGGCTGTGGGCCCTTGATGAAGCATAGACCTGATTCAGACCCCCATTAAGGGCTGTTTCTCACAATGTCACTTTCCTGAGGTTTAGCCAAACAATGCTCCCTCACCCAAGACACTGTTACAACTTAGGTGGTAGTCATAATCTATTGCATAGCTGACTAGGGGGCCCAAAATAGAAATCCTGTGCTGACCTGTCACCCTGAAGAAATTGTATTTCTTCTTAATGGGTTGTCCTCTCTTCTTCTGCTGAGATACCTGTCTACAGTCTGGCTCTTAAAATTTGTGACCAGCACTGTCAAAATCCATGTTCTGTAATTAATTCTGTCTGTGTGTGGCATCTCTGTCATATACAGGACAAAGGGATGAGTCTTCCATTTTGGCTCACTAGGTCAGTGGAGGATCCTGGAGATCTGTTGCCTCACTATCACTTATGAATACTGGTCACTGATGTTTACTGAACTGCACCAAGATTCCCTGTCTGTGTCTGGCTCTCCTTTTAGTATGAACTCCTCTGTAGCTATTTGCACTTCTCAAGGTGGCACATCCCGTTCTATTTTGGTGCATTTGTGCCTCATTTTTTCAGTGAAGTAGCTACTTAAAAAGAGTTTTTTCCTCCAGAATGGGGTTTGTGGTCTGAAGCTCAACAGCAGGGAGGATGCTGCTTGCATTTATTTGAGAGCAAGGAGGAGAAGGACCCAGGGCACCTCTGTAGCTCCATGAAACGAAGGAGATGGTGGGAAGGTTATACTTGCTGGCACCTATGCAATTTCTCTTCCTTGCACACATTCACATGTCAGACTTGGTTCAGGAGAGTATTTCTCCTTGTTGAGGAAGTAGTGCTGTCCTGTGTGTGCTCAGAGTAAGCCATTGAAAAGCAGAATAAAATACGCCTATAACACCAGAACCAAGAGGTTTTTGATTTCCTACACTTTCCTGATCTGTGACTATAAACTTCAGTCCCTATGGCTAAGAGTTTCTTCCCCTGTGGATTCTTGGGTGACTTAAACAGTATTAGTTTCCATTACGGTGTTTCCCTTGGTTGTAGGATATTTCTGCTCTCCTCAGGTGTCTGTTTTAATGAAGTCTGTAGGAACCTCAGAGACCTCAACTGTGCTGAAATTATACTTTTAGGTTCTGAAGTTACTGTGGGCAGAGACAAAAGCAAGAAAAGGGGAAAAAAAACCTAGAAGAAGAAACAGGCAAAAGCAAATATTTCATTGGCCTTATTTCCATGGCAAGGCAAGTTCAGTGAAGAAAAAATATAGCAGCTCTTGCTTTTTTTTCTTTGCCTTGGATCTGCATCAGTGTTAAAGAACTGTTTAAGTATTTTCATATACCTGTTGTTTCCTCCTTGTAGATTCAACGCTGAGCCTCTGCACTTTTTAGAGGGTTGTCAGGAAACAGATTGCTTGTGTTGAAGCTCTGGAAGGCAGTGATTGAATCAAGAGGTGACCTCCAATGAGGGACTCCTTTTTTAACTTATCAGCAAATAAAAGCATGTGCACTGCAGCTGAGATAACCTTAAGCATTGCATTCAGAGGCATTAATCTCTTAGCACCAAGAGCTGAACCTGAACAGCAAGCTGCAACTTTGACAGCAGAGAATGAAGGATATGGCTGTACTGAAACCCTGGTTCAATAGCCATCCACAGTTGCGAGAGAAAGACTGAAGTTTGACACATTGCCAAGAGATCCTGAGGATGGGAGTGCCTTACCTAGAAGATCATATTAATTTATCACTCATTGGCTTTCCCGAGTTTATTTTGTTTCCCACTCAGCTTCTTTCTGCTCCAACTAAAAAACATTTTTTTGCCTTCTTCCCTTGGAATTTGTGGGACTGTTGCAGGTAAAAACTCTTCATGAGTGTAGTTAAGTCTCTCTAAGTGATTGAAACTTAAACCATGACTGCACAAATCCTAAGAGGAACTACCAGATATCTGAACTGCTTAAATAACTGCTGCTGGCAGCACTTGGCTAATAGTTGGGTTTTTTTGTCGGTTGGTTGGATTTTTTTGTTCTTAGTGAGTTCAGTTTGCCAACAAATTTGGAAATTTTTGTTTTAAAAGTCGTGCCTTACTGTACTGAGAATCAGGTAGATCCCAACCAGCTTTTTCTTTTAAAAAGCCCATAAATTAGATCCCCCAGATGTGTTTCTGCATGGTAAACTTATATGGTAGATGCCTCAATGCACCTCACTAGCAGCTGCTCTCCTGTCCACTTCTCCAAGGCATGCTTTCTTAATGCTTAGAGGAAATGATAGGAAAGGAGTAATGTCATTTAGAGAAACCAGGAGAGGGAGGGAGAATAAATTATCTTCAACAAAACATATTAGCAGTGAGAGAAATTATTTAACCCTACTCCTTTTGAGGGAAGAGAGAAACATTGGTCTGTTCCATCCCCTGTAGTTCTGCCATGCCTGGATAAATGCTAGAGGGGACCAGGAGGGCAGAGCACAGTGATGATCCCAAGTAGGGAAGCACATTTTTATTTTGTTAGATACAAAAGGGCTCCTGTTGCCTCACTCATCATTTCAGTGACACAGTTCACTGACTTCAGTAGCTCAATTTTGCTGCCCATTCTGTTCAAAGCAGCGCTTAAAGCAGTGTTGGTGGGTTTTTCTGCAGTTCTGCCTGTCTGCTGGTGGCACCGATCTTGTTTCCAAATAGTTCCTACTGAGAGGGATTTTTCTGTTGCAGTGCAACATTCAACCAGCACTAAATAGCGTTTCCATGACAAATGCTGTAGTAAAATCTTTGGAGACAACCCAAACTGCACAGGGTGTTTGTTATCTTTCACATGTATTGTTCTGTGGCACATGAAGTGCCAGCAGGTGTCATTTAAGATGCTGCTCTCTCTGACAATGCTTTTTTAATGGCTGCAGAATGATCCCTGCTGCCCTCACATAGCCAAGCCAGCTGTTCGGATGTATCCCTGGGCTGTGCCTCCACTGGCAATTTTAGCTTAAAATCCAAACCCTGGTGTAAGTTCACAGAAGGGTAAAGCAGTGAGTGTAAGGACTGCTATCAAGGGGCAAGGCTGGAGAATAGGTTTTTTTGGGTTTATTTTCAGGCCCTTATTTTTATAAGTTCCTGAAGGCCTTTTGTTCCTCAGCCAATTTGCTGTTACAGCCTGAGAATGGGCATCCTGTGAGAATACTCACAGATGGACAGAAGAGCAGGCTGGAGAGAGATTGACATTGTGTATCAAATGTTTCTCTTGCTGGATTGTAACCTGGGATCTTCAAATAACAGCGCTTAAATCAATGGCCTCTAGTGGTATGCTAGTTATGGTGTAGATGAGCATGTTATGAAAAGCTGAGACAAGTGTTTATTCTAACATGATACCCAGATTTAATAAACCCTGACGCACAGCCAAGCGACAAGAGGCTCTGAAACAGTGTACCAAAAGATCTGTGGTTACTGAATTACTTCAGAGAATATTTTCAGTATGAACCTCTCCTCCACACACTTCCTTCCTCCTTCAGTGCCCCACAGGGACAAACTCAAAGGCAAGAAGCACTTAGAAGGCTGTTTTGTTGAGAATTGCATTATAAGACAGATTTTTATGCAGGAGGCCTTCAGCATTTCAGTGAAATAAAATGCCAAGTTAATAAAAGTGTGAAGAAAATTAATCTGCTGTGATTGAAAAAGCTGGGCTATGTTTTCTTTAAGTGCACTACAATCCAGAAAATTAGTTTTGCTTTGAAATAGATATTCCTGGCCAAAATGAGATTCGGGATGGGCTGTTAAGACATTCAGGCTCCTCTTCTAGCTTTTCATTCTCCTGTTCTTGTGAAAACCCCTGTCAACTCATCATGTCCTGGAAGAGCTACATTATGTTTTCTTCAGCCCAGCTTGCTTCACTCACACCCCATTGTGGGAGTCAATTACAGGTCCCTTCAATAAATTGTCTCTCTTGATATAAAAACAGTCTCTGGGGACAACAAAGTACCCTATTTTGTTTGCATTCAAAGGCTATTCCACTGTGTTTGGTCCAGCCCTTTGTGCTTTGAATAGCACCAGAACTGTTTGGATGGTGCTATAACTTTCTGGAAGAACTTGAGCTAATAATAAAATATTCTTCTGGTTGTAATTTTCACCCTTTGACTGATAATGGTGGTCTTTGCTGAGATTGCAGATAGATATAGATTATATCTCCCTATGAATTACCTATCTTAACTGGACATTAACTGCCTCATTTTCTTTTAAACACTTATTACTTAAATGCACTGTCCTCTAGGTTTAGAGGATTCTAAGTTTTAGTGCAGTATTAAAGTAGATAATTTTTCAGTTTGTGGGGTTTTTTGGTGTTTATATGGTGGGAACACTGGACATTCCTGTGCTAGAGAGTATTGTGCAGGCTGACCTGAAAGAGCTGGTCCTGGAGCTGTAACCAGGTGTTGGTGGGACAGTAGCCATGTGGATGTGTTCCACCTGGGACTTGTCCAGTTTAGGGAATTTTAGGGTTGTGCAGCTTGTGTCACGTGGTCATGTCCTCTGATACACACACCCCCACACCCACACACACCCCACTTCCCGGTTGCCTAGAAGCTGAACAAAAAGCATCAGCAAGATGTAGGGTATCCTGTTTTGGGAATGTGAAGAAGTAAGCAGACATAGTTAATTAATGTATCTATTTGGGTACCTCTGGGACCAAAGCTCTATGCACCTTGTTCTGGTTATTTGAAGGATACACTTATTGGGAATGAGGAGACCAATTGGCTTGATCCTTGTTACCACACTTGCCTGGTTAACTGCACTACACTGTGTGTTTCAAGTTATGGGCTGCCTGCGTGTGTTTCAGATGCCTAAGTATGTGATGCCAATAAATTCTTACTGCTTCCCAGCATGGGTTGAAATCCGTGCTACATGCTGCCTGGATGTTTGTTGGAAAAGCAATGGAATTAAGTGCTTGTACTGCCTGGCAGCACTGAAAGTGTGAAATCTTTGTGCCACAGCTTTCAACAGTCATAGTGTTTGTAGGCTGAGCATGGGGATGCACCACTTTGACATTCCCCATATTTCAGTGCTGCAGGCTCAGTACGAGTCCTGGAGGTATGGTCCTGACCATGTCCTGCTGCAGCTACAGGGCTGAAGTTCAGCTCTTGTTGAGGTGGATGTTCCATTGTTTCTTGAGATTCATGCCTGGTTTCAAGTGCCTGGATTTCTATGGTAATTATTTTATATACATCTGTAAAAGAATGAAATCTCCTGTTTCTACTCCTTCACTTTTGCCTCTTAAAATACTGCCTTTTATAACAGAGTAGTTTAGTGACATTTTGAGGCAATTACAAGAAATTGAACTGCTAGAAGGGATCTTTTTTGGGCTTTACTATTAAATAGATTTCCCAGGGTTATATCCCAGGCTCTGCTGAAAATTTTGCTGTGCAGTTATTTCCCAGAGGGGAGGTTCCAGCAGAACTTTCAAAGGGCTGCAGGGGCCAGGCAGGTCCTGGTGGATCTTACCACACTGGATGAGTGTGCTCACTGCTCCAAGCCTGCATAAACCCTACACCACTCTCTTTCCCCAGGCTTCCTGGCATATTGCTCTGTTCCCTGTCTATACATGCAAATAGATCCATAATACAGCTGCTACCTATTCAGCCCAGTGTAGATAGCGTTGTATCCCACAGCTCCTTTGGTGAATATGCCAGCTCCTGAGTTCAGTACTACATGGAATAGGAGACAAAAAGAGGCTCTGTGAAGATTCCCAGACCATGCAGGTTTTATTGAGCTACTGCAAGAGCTGTGTAGTTGTGCACAAAGCAACAAAAAAATCCTGCTGCAGAGTCCCTTTCATTGGGGAACAGTAAAACTGAAATTAGACACAGGTTTTACAGGATTCAGGTTCCCTTTTGTGTAGCTTCTTGTCTGAATTGCACGTTTGAGTGTCTGCAGACAGCTTCTTTCTTCCTCACTTGTTATTATAGGCAAATTCACCTTTCCATTTCCCCCTTGCTGCTCAGCTTTCCCTTGTTTGTTCAAGTATTGGCCCCCTTCCTGCCCTCTCTTGCTTCCCTCCAGCTCTTTTAAGCTGTGTGGTCTCCAAGCCTGACACCTGAGCCTTTGTTCTGTTTCTGAGGCAATTTGGTTGTTTCAGCTCCCTCCAGAGAAGTTAGAGAAAAACAGCTTTTTGAAGGACATTACTACTTGTTTGTTTTCCCCAGGTAGGATTGGTTCAGATAGTGATAGTCTTTCATAATCAGCTGTTTCTGAGACAGATCTTCCAACATTCTTCCCCCTTCTCCAAAGTACATGGAGTAGTAGACAGAACACAGTAAAAGGTTTGAAAATAGAGATGGTTCATAAGATCACATTAAAATTCATTAATCGTACATAGGTAGATTCCCCAAACTGTCTCTCACACACATTAATTGTGGAGGGGAAAGATGAGCATGCTTATACACACAGTGTGTCTCCGTAAGTTACAAGTTGCCATCCTAATGAGGTGTTAATTAAAGTTAGTTATATTTGCAGATGTTACTATTCTGATAAAGTTAATAGTCTGGAAAAAAATATAATTTGTAGTTTACTGATCTTGAGACAGATTTAAAAGGGTACTTCTAATAATTTAATGTCATTTTTACCCCATGTTATTCCCTAGAGCTATACAATTATGTCTGTTGAAAAAAAAAAAGAAATAGTTTTATTACCAATAGTTAGGAAAAAAATAAAATCCTTTATGCTTATTATGCCTCTAGCTCAAGACCAAATCTTACAGAAATAAAACCAGGAGAGCTGATTTATAATTTGAAATATTGCACAAATAGAACAACCAAAATTAGAAGAGGAAGAAACACAAACATGTTAAAACAATGAAAGCAAATTATAAATATGACCAATTGTAGTTCAAGTGGAAGTTGCAAAACAAAAGAATTAGGCATAACAAATCAGAACAATGCTAAGAGTAATGAATAACATTGACTATGAAGACTTATTGGTAAGAAGTGCTTTTGAAAGCTCAAGGTTCTGAGAAAGCCTAGACTAACCTTCCAGATATTTCAGAGGTGGTATGCAAATAGGTCTGTGCTGTTAGTCGAAGTTAAACTACTGATAGAATAAGGAGTACCTGCTCTGGTGAGTTCCTGCAGATCAGAAAAGGCAGCTGTTTGAGGACATGTGCCCTACCAGGCCTACTTAAGTTTAGTTCATAACGCTTTACAGCTACACCCAAAATGTATTTGAGAGAGAGACTAATGCCCTGAGCCAGGTATCTTTCCGTGCAGGGAAGCATTCGTTTTGTTAGATGATGTATGGAGCAGAATGGGAAAGCCCAATTTTGGAGTTCTCCAAAACATGCAGGTGCTAATGTGAGATTTATGTGCAGTTTATAGGTTTGCAGTCTCAAAGTATGTGGAGTTGCTAGCAGTGGGATCTACTGGATAAATAAAAGTGGTAGAAATGTTGCCTCTGATTGAATGTTAGAGCTAGATTCAAACCAAAAACTGATGGCACTAATACAAGGAGCAGTCATGATTGTGGAGGGACACTGAGGGAGAAAAATGGACCAAAGGAACCTTCCATTTTTCTAAAATCTGCATTTTTTTTGATAAATAAAGTGACTTTGCAGGTAAAACTGGCCACAGAGTATTAAAGTGCAATGGCAAATTAACTCCTGGGGGAGTAGAAAAAATATTCTTCTGATTAAAATACTGCTTTTAATGGTAAACTCTTAGATTAGCACTCTGCCACTGTGTTTTTCTTGTACAAATACACAACTTCTATGATTTACTGACTAAGTCTGAAGCTGGAATCAGCTGGGATAGGTCCATTTTTAAGGAATGTTATGGATATTAGAAGAGAATTTTTGGAAATTGTCCTTATCCCTCTCTGTGTGCATCCCTGTGTCAGTCACCGAATACAAACGTTGCGCTTTCCTCTCTCCAGTTATGTTTTCTGCCTCTTCTCAGCTTACCCTTCATGCTTTTCAGATCCTTCACACCTACGGACCTGGGGAGCCTGGCTTTGTCAAAGTGCTCCTTCCTTCCTTCTCTGAGCTAGAATGGCTGCCCTGGGGGAACCCATGGGGGTCATTTCTCTCCTCTGTGCTGCCTTGAGGTTCCCTGTAGCACTCCTGGCCCCTTGAACTTGGAAAACACTAGGGTGGTAAGGGAGAGGATTTTTTTAATACAGCTCTGCAAAATTCTAGTAGGTTATTAGAACTTTTTTTTTCATTGCAGTGTTTAAATTCTGAAGTATTGTTGACTGTAGGGACAAAGTGAAGAAGTAAATTCCCAGTCATTTTTGGTATGTGCAACTGCGGGTTTACACCTTGTGGCTGGGGAAGGTTATTCTTTCAGCATTTTCTTGTGTGCTTTAAAATAAGCAAATTAAAAAAGCTCCTAGCTGGTGTTTGAGTCATGCTTCTGATCAGGTTTACTGCTGCTTTGTGATGGCTTGAAAGTTGCACGTAAACTGATGTGACTTACTACAGTGTACTTCATCGGGTCCTATCACGATTAAAAAATGTGTTTTGGGTTTTTTCTAAGAGGATGTTCCCTGCACGTTATGACAAACAGTTTTGGTCTGATTCTGAACACTTTCTTGCAATTTCATCAGAGGTACCTACACAGACGTCAGTGTATTTGTAGCAGGCTTGAACTAGTACAAGGTGGAGAATAAACAGACCTTTACAGAAGACTGTAGTGAAGTGGTAATGCTGGCCTTTTCTTTGAGAGGACTTCATGGTGCATATCATGTCCAGTTTCTGTACATTTTGTATTTTTAAAGGGCAGGCAGAAATAACTAGAATGTTAAGTCTGTAAATACGCCTGACTAGCAAAGCCAGGAGCTTTAATGGCACCTGGGCACCAGGGCTGGCTGCGTCTGAGCTTGACTTCCCTGCTTGATTCAAATTCAGCCCAGCTGCAGCACTCTGGCACTGGTCAAGCTTGGATCCTTTTAGTCTAATTTATCTGTGTTTTGCTCTATGGCTTTGTAATTCCTTGTCAGAAAGGAACTGGCACTACTCCAGTGGTTTGTTAAGCATGTGGGGAGCCTTTTGCCTCTAACAGCGAAATAAGTGAAAGATGGCTCCTTCCTTCCTTCTTTCCTTGCCAGCTATGCTGTCTGTTAAGAAATCTAGAACTCACTGGGATACACAGTGTCCCACTTTGAGTAAAGAAGCTGTGGCAGTGAGAAAGAGAATGAAATTTAAAGTTTTGAGGAAAAAAAGTAAGTGGGGAATTTCAGCATCTCTGGGTCTGCCAGCTCATTTTTATTCTATCAAAAATAAACTGTGAGCATAAATCAGCTTCTGTCATCATGTTTTCTTTCAAATTCCTTGTTTCACAGGAGGCCATTACTGCAGCACACAAGTGATGGAAAGTGCCTTCTCAGCCTTAGTTTATTGTCAGTGCTGTACAGTAGAGTGTCAGCCAGCTTCAGACCTCAGCACTACCCTTTTTTGACATGAGAGCAGTTATGTGGATCCTGGATGTCTCTTCACCAGAGACATGGAAGTTGCTACCCTCAGGAGCCATGCTGAGCTTATACTGAGTCCAATTACCTCTGAAGTGATATTTCATAATAGGGATGTGATCACATGTATCGCCAGGCAATATCTTCTTATTTGACAAGTTTTCTGATTGTGAGGGACTGATCTCATTAATAGGTAATTCTGGAGGAACAAGAGAAAGGAAGCAGGTTTCTCATTAAAGAATTCAGGCAAATTGGTATAAGCCTAAGACTTAGCAGTGGACTGTCTAGTCAATATTTTTAAGTTATTATTTTTATATAGTACTTAATTTAAAGAAAATTACATTAGGTACATCCTTGTCAGTAGCACTGGCTGTATCCAGCTTTCCAAAGCCAACAATAGAAGTCAGACCTACTGCTCTGCTTTTCCTTTTATCACCTCCAGCAGATGTCTGCTCTTGAAAACTGCCTACTTTGCCTGTATCTACATATGACCCTGACTTAAATGTAGATGCAAGAATGTAGATGTAGGTCCTTTGTGTATGTGCACATGTGTGTGCACACTCACATACCATTTGTGCTCAGAATTTTTTGCACACATGTATGCAAGACAGGGAATTTGGGAGTCTGGAGTCACAGACCCCCACTGGCAATACTGCTCAGACTGATATCCACTTTTGAAAACTTGGCTCTTAGACTTTGGAATTTTACGGGAATATGAAATAATGATTTATGAGAGTCCTGTTTTCTGGTGTTCTAGCTTATTCCTTAAACTTCTTTAACTTCTGATTCTTGCTGCAAAATGCAATATTTATTTTCTTTAATATGTTTTGTTTTCTCAACTTTTGGTAGCAAAAAATAATTGTGATTTGCTAATTTCTCTGTAGTTATCCTCTGGTTTTATTTTCTCCTTCTGTGGCTGGCTCACTACACTGTTTTTACCTAGTAGGAATGCAAAGTCATTTAGCCTTTGTTGCCTCAGCAATTAAAGAGCATTAGGTCATGCTCCAGACCCAGTACCCTTGGGTCTTCTTTGCAGTGTTACTGAGCTGTTTCCAAATATAATAGATAATCACCCTATGTTAAGAGAGATGGATTCATTGTGACAGCCTTGTGCTGATGGATTCATTGTGACAGCCTTGTGCTTGCTTCTTAATAATGAGCAGATTTAAAATAATTCATGGACAAAACCAGGCTCCCTTGAAATTTCTGCTATACCTGTCCCCTTGACGTCTTAATGAACTTCTGATTAGCTATGGACATGTTAAATGTGAGCCAGGAAATGTCAAAGCCAAAAATCAAGAGGGAGCAAGAGGACAACAATGCATCACTGAATAAGGCATTTAACTGCTTTACTTCTCCCCGTGTCTGCAGGAAGCAAACCTAGCGCATACCCTAAAGCAGACACTTGTGTGGGTATGTGTGCAGAGTAAGACAACCCTTTCCTGCATGTTTTGCACCAAATCCTTATCCTGTGTACCTACCCTTGGTGGCAGAAGCAATATAATGAAGTTTTATGGCTTGCTTCACAAACCTTTGCTTGTGGATCTAAATCCTGTTGTTCCTGCCTGAAAATTCAGAATTGCGCATATACAGATGATTTTTTTGAAAATTTAGTTCTAAAAAGCGCTTTGGGATGAGTTTTCCCTGGTACATAAAATTCTTTTAGCATTAAATTCAATTGAAGTCCATTATACAGTCTCCCAGTTGCAAGACACTCCCACGATTGTGTTTATCAGCTCTGTATGATCATACAAGACTGAGAATATCATTACTTTTAGGCATTCACTGTGCTGTTTGTGCATGCCTGCCATCTTTTGAGGTTTTCTGGGAGCAGATAACTGCTTGCCTTTTGTGTTGATCATTTTGCCTTTTCACTGCACCTCCTTGGGAAAGGGAATTTGTTCTGACTGTAGGGAATGTCCTAATGGGACCTGCCAGGGAAATGATTCTTTTTTTTTCCCATAGAGATGAAAGTTATGTGCAGTATCATCAACTTTCATCATCAAAAGATGAAAGTTATGTGCAGTATAGATAACTTGCCTTGACAGTGCATAAAGAGCATGGCCACAAACTTATATGCAAATTTAAGTGTCCAAAAATGAGAGATCAATCATGAAATCAAGAGAAACACCCTTCTCAGTAAATCTTTTGCTGCTTTTTAGAAACATCAAGTAGGGACCTGATGAACCAGCCTGTTCCTGCCAAGTTTCAAGGCTACTCTGTGATGTTAAAGAAATGGAATTTTGACATTTCAGAACTAGGGTGGGTTGATTTTGTTTGTGGTATATTTTGTTCTCTGAGTCAGTCCAAATGATTACTTTCAGAAATTAATGGTTCAGAACTCTTTTTCTTTGCCAGATGCCAGTATGTAAGGCAACAAGCTGCTCCCAGTATCAGTCAGTTCTTTGTGAGAAAGACTACCCAAGAGCTCTGGGCCACCCAGGATTTCTGAACTGTGCAGCAGGTAGGCGAAGAGGCCTGATTTGAGCCATGACTTCAGGGCTTTCTTGATTCTGACTTTGGTGTCAGGACTCCCACAGCTGAAAAATAGTCTGGAACAATGAAGGCACCGAAATTTTGTCAAATCCACAGTCCTGGGAGCTCCCAGGCGTTACTCGACCAAAGGAAGACTAGTTGTTAGTGTGACCAAAACTGGTTTGGAGTGCAGGCTCCCTTTTCAGGGTTTCTTGTCATCCACTGGATTTTTCTTTGGGACTTTTCCTTATGACTGAAGTAGTATTTTTCTAGAAAAATAAAACTTTCTTGTCAGTTAAGACATGTTTTCTTTTCCTTTGTGGGAAAGTTGTCATCACCCAGAACATATATAAGGAAGAAATTCTTTGCTGTAAGGGTGGTGAGGCGCTGGAATGGGTTTCCCAGGCAACTTGCGAATGCTCCATCCCTGGCAGTGCAGTGTTCAAGGCTAGGTTGGGCAGAACCTTTGGTGGCATGGTTTAGTGTGAGATGTCCCTGCCCATGGCAGGGGGGTTGGAACTAAATGATCTCAAGGTCCTTTCCAACCCTTACTATTCTATGATTCTATTATAGTTGGTTTGCTATCTAGAACCTGTCAGTTAAGAATTCTTGCACTACGCAGGTAAGTTTCAGAGAGACAGAGTAGTTGGCAGACAGGAGTGTCACAGTCTGCTCAAGATCTCAAGTTCTACATGGAGACACAGGTATTTTCAAGCTGTCTTTGTCTCCATAGCTGACCAAGTCACTTGAGGGATTTACTTCATTCTTAGTGTCATCGCTGGCTCATGTTAATGAATCATATCATGACTTCCTGCTGCCCAGCACACTTCATGCAAGACTCTGGTTTATTTCTCATTCGTTCTTAGGACAGCCAAGTGTGCTGGGGCTTTCATAAATGCTTGCTGTCATCGGTGACCTGCACAAGCTGATTTCTTCAATGAGAGACTTGATATTCTTGAGAGCAAAATGACTTCGCTTTTCTTTTGACCACCTTCATGTGAAGAGTTTGCAGTGAAAAGTCCAGACCTTGCTCACACAGATGGAGTGACGCTAACTTACTGTGTGTCAAGACATTAAGCTGAGAGTAAGAACCAATATGAGTACTTATTCTTGTTTAAATGTTAGCTAGCTCTGCTTAAAGGTTACTTCTTCCCTCCTTTGCCTAATAGGATGCTAGATACACACAGCTTCTTGAAATGGAGAGTCATTACTCTCTTCTCATTGTGCAGCTCTAATCCATACTGCCCTCAGATCTCAAGCTTGCTTTCTCTTGATTTCTTGCTCTAACGTGCAGCTGCTCATGCTCAAGTAAGGACACTTCAGGCATTAAGCCTGCTTTTAAGATCTTTCAAGAGAAGAAGAAGAAGAAGAAAAAAACACTGGGCACCCTCCCTCAGAATGTCTTCCAGTAAGTTCTTAAGCATCTCAAAATTAAATGTGTCAAAGTCAGAGTAGTTGACTGTGGTAAGGAGGATGACAGAGAAAGTTCAGCATCCACTCCTCACTGGTACTGCTTCTACTAACATACCACCTTTCAGAACTGCTGTCTCCAGAGGGCTTACATTTGTCAGAGTCTGCCACAACCTACAGCCAGCTGTAGATGTTCCCTTTACACATCCAGAACCAAAAGTTTGTGCCAGAAATCGGAATGTTTGTTTTACTTTGTAATAGCTTTGCCATGTGGTATCAAAATGCAACAGTTCTCCAAAATATTTAGGGCTTTTTTTCCAGAAACATTGTGAAGTCAAATAGTCTGTATTTGTTCACACGATCATTTTTTTTCACAGCTGACTAAGGTTCTCTTGACCGCAAGCACAGAGTAAAGAAGTCTATAATCCCTCATAGACTTAGGTTTACTCAAGACATTAGCTTAGGTGAAGTGTCTCACCACTTCTAAAATGCAATATGGATCAGTCCCATCTTCCTAAATTAGACTCCAGTGAAAATATCTGTGCAATAAAATGGAATATAGAGAACTGAGGTATTTCTGCAAAGGCAAGATATTGGATATCTGATTGTTAGCTGTTTCTGTGGGTGAGCTGCAGTGTATTTCTGATTGCAAAACTACTCCACTGTTGGTTTTGCAGACTTCTATTCGGCTGTTAACTTTGAGAAAGAGGGCTGCAATGCACCTTTAGGTGCAGTCTTTTTCCCAGGACAGGGAAAGGGTGAACCCTTATCACAAGAATATGAGTCCTAAGGGATGCTGCCTTTAATTAAGAAATGTATGTTCTGATTTGCTTTCTAGGAGTTTGGTTTGGTAGGGAGCCATGGGATGGGTGCTGGAGCATCCCAAACTCTTCTGAACTTAGAACTTTAAAAAGACAGGTATGTTTTCTGTTTTGTAAACGACTGCTATATAGGCTTTCACAGCAGGTAGCTGTTCTACTATGACAGAAACAAAAAATAACAAACTTTTGAACAGCATCCTTGAGCATACACTGCTTCAATGTCTTGCTAACATTTATTGTCTTCGAAGGCAACAGTATAACATGGGGAGGCAAAAAGATCGTTTTGACATTTTGTGCATGTTACAGGAGTGTAGCAGCTAGGTGAGGTTTGCAACATCTCAGATCCTTATTTCTACACAATCTGTCTTGTGCCTTTGCACAAAGAGACAATGCCAAGGGAAAAATAAGCTTTTAAATATTTTAAAGTGCCCATTTAGGATTAATTTCTCAGAAAACTGAATCAGACAGTGTTTGATAGCTCTCTGTAAAATCATCATTAAAAATGCACCTTATTTGACATTTTAAAGCACTCAGACCTAGCCAAAGTCCAGTGAAGACTTATCTATATTTCATGTTTTGTAAGTTTATCTCTCTGTGTAAAAAATGTCAAGTGAAGCATTATGCCCCTGATGAATGTCTTTATGCAGGCTGCACAGAGTATCAGCGTATCCAAACCAGACACAAGCTTCACATTGACTGTTTATTTTTTAATATTTTAGGAAACTTCCATTATCCTAATGCATCACTAAAACTCTGATGCTGGTCTCAGTTGTGACCAACCAGCCTAAGCAAGTTACTGGTGCCTCAAACTGTACTGTCTAGCACTGTTTAGAACCACAGTCAGGGTATGTCTGCAAAGTGTTATGAGGCATAGAGCTGAGAATCACATAGGTAGATTTTCTGTCTCTGCTGCGTTCCTGCATCATGGGTTGACTTTTACAGCTGTGTATTTGGGAAAGTCATCTCCAGCTATGCCTGTGTGTACACCAGTATGACTCAGCTCTCTCTTAGTGCACTGGCCGTGCAGGTGTCTGTAGCCAATACAGGGAATTTGACCAGGAGCTTCCAGAGATTAAAAAAGGGTAACTACTGACACTCATCCCCAAACCCAAATCTACCCACCCCTGCCAGCTTTGTGCAGCTCAGATAAAGAGCCTACCTATTCTAGCGTGTGACATATTGTATGCTCTGGGCATTGTGTAAACAAGTACATAAGTAACACTCTCTTATGGATGCACCGTGCTGTGTTCAGCAGCTCTGTAGACAATGGACGTAATACAAAAAGTTAGTAAAGGCAGTGGCTTAATTCAGTCATCTTGCTCAAGGAGCTGTGAGGAAGAGGAGATACAAAAAATACTTTTGGTCTCTGCTTTTCTTCTTTTTTCATTTTTTTCCATTCTCATTTTCCAAACAAACAGTGAAAATGTGAAGGTTCCTTGTTTTGTTGTGTTATAGAACTTCGTTTGGTGCACAGATTTAATTTCAGGTTTAAAATCTTTGTGTTATGATGGCTGTGAGTACGTGCTGAAGTAGGATGACTGGTTAGTGATATTATTGTTTGGTATAATCTGTCAGAGGTTGTAGATATGGAGGTTTTTTTGGTTGGTTGGTTGGTCTGGAGTTTTGTTTTAGTCTGTGCTTAGCAGCATTTTTTAAGCAGTGAAATGTCTTCAAGTGAAAATATTCCTAATTCCTGCTGCAGTGATTAGGAGGAGTAAAAAGATTTGGCAACCTGTCATTGTCCTCTTCTCTCATAGTGATTTTGTTCCTTGAAGGAAGTATTTTTCTAATAATATGAAATATAAAGCAAGCAGAGAAGGTCTCTTGATTCTAGCTGAGTATGATTTTTCTAAATCTTCCATGCGAAAAACTGTGTTGTTCTGATTGACAGGGCAATTTCAGAGAGTAATGGGTAAAGATGGATGCTCCTGAGCAATTAATCAAATTTCTTTTGGCAACTCTCTCTGTCAATATTCAAGGCTATTATTTAGTCATTTCAGAAAGTAGGTGAATCATAGAATCATAGAATAGTTAGGGTTGGAAAGGACCTTAAGATCATCTAGTTCCAATCCCCCTGCCATGGGTAGGGACACCTCCCACTAAACCATGCTACCTAAGGCACTGTCCAATCCAGCCTTGAACGCAGCCAGCAATGGAGCATTCACACCTTCCCTGGGCAACCCATTCCAGTGCCTCACCACCCTTACAGTAAAGAATTTCTTCCTCATATCCAATCTAAACTTCCCCTCTTTCAATTTGAGCCCGTTACCCCTTGTCCTATCACTATAGTCCCTAATGGAGAATTCCTCCACAGCATTCCTATAGGCCCCCTTCAGATAATGCAAGGCTGCTATGAGGTCTCCATGCAGCCTTCTCTTCTCCAGGCTCAACAGCACCAACTTTCTCAGCCTATCATCTTCATACAGGAGGTGCTCCAGTCCCCTGATCATCCTCGTGGCCCTCCTCTGCACTTGTTCCAACACTTCCATGCCCTTTTTATGCTGAGGACACCAGAACTGCACACAGTCCTCCAAGTGAGGTCCCACGAGAGGAGAGTAGAGGGGCAGGATCACCTCCCTCAACCTATTGGTCACGTTCCTTTTGATGCAGCCCAGGATACAGTTGGTTTTCTGGGCTGCGAGCGCACACTGCAGCTGGCTCATGTTCATTTTCTCATCGATCAACACCCCCAAGTCCTTCTCTGCAGGGCTGCTCTCAGTCTTTTCTCTGCCCAATCTGGAGCTGTGCCTGGGATTGCTCCCACCCAGGCTGTAGGACCTTGCACTTGGCATGGTTCAACTTCATCAGGTTGGCATCAGCCCACCTCACAAGTGTGTCAAGGTCCCTCTGGATGGCATTCCTTCCCTCCAGCATATCAACCCAACCACACAGCTTGGTGTCATCAGCGAACTTGCTGAGGGTGCACTCAATCCCACTGTCCATGTCACCGACAAAGATGTTGAACAAGACCAGTCCCAACACCAATCCCTGAGGGATACCACTTGTTACTGGTCTACAGCTGGACATTGAGCCACTGAACACTACTCTTTGCGTGTAGCCTTCCAGCCAGTTCTTTATCCTCTGAGTGGTCCACCTATCAAATTGATGTCTCTCCAATTTAGAGACAAGGATGTCATGTGAGACAGTGCTCAAACGCTTTGCACAAGTCCAGGTTGCTGACATCAACTGCTCTACCCTTTTCCGTCAGTTCTGTAGTCCTATCATAGAAGGCCACCAGATTGGTCAGGCAGGATTTCCCCTTAGTGAAGCCATAGCTGGCTGTCACCAACCACCTTGTTGTTTTTCATGTGCCTTCAGCATGCCTTCCAGGAGAATTTTCTCCAAGATTTTGCCAGGCACAGAGGTGAGACTGACTGGTCTGTAGCTCCCAGGGTCATCCAATTTCCCCTTCTTGAAAATGGGGGTTATATTTCCCTTTTACCAGTTGTCAGGAACTTCACCTGACTGCCATGATTTTTCAAATATGATGGACAGTGGCTTAGCAACTTCATTTGCCAGCTCCTTCCAGGACCCTGCGTGGATGGATTTCATCAGGTCCCATGGGACTTGTGTATGTTCAGGCTCCTAAGATGGTCTCAAACCAGATCCTCTCCTACAGTGGGCCCAGGGTCTTCATTCTCACAGTCCCCGCATCTGCCTTCCAAGACTTGGGTGGTATGGTCAGAGCATTCACCAGTGCAGACTGAGGCAAAGAAGTCATTAAGAACCTCAGCCTTCTCCAAATCCAGGGTAGTCAGTTGTCCTGATAGCTTCTGGAGAGGGCCCACGTTGTCCCTAGTCTGTCTTTATTTGCAATGTACCTATATAGTATACCTTCCTGTTATCTTTAACATCCCTAGCCAAGTTTAATTCTAAGTGGGCCTTAGCTTTCCTAACCTGGCCCCTAGCTTCCCGGACAACACCCCTGTATTCTTCCCAGGCCGCCTCTCCTTGTTTCCACATTTTATAAGCCTCTTTTTTCCTTCAAAGTTTTGTCAGGAGCTCCTTATCCATCCAAGGAGGTCTCCTGGCCCTCCTGCTGCACTTCCTTGTAGTTGGGATGCATCACTGCTGAGCTTGCAGCAGGTGATCCTTGAATATCAACCAACAGCCTTGGGCCCTCCCTGCCCTCTAGGGCTATATCCCATGGAATCTTACTGAGCAGGTCCCTGAAGAGGCTAATGTCTGCTCTCTTGAAGTCCAGGGCAGTGAGCTTGCTGCACACTCTTTCACTGTCCTGAGGATCTCGATTTCAACCATCTCATGATCGCTGCAATCAAGGTTGACCTGGAGAGTCACATTTCCAACCAGCCCTTCCCTGTTGGTGAGGACGAGGTCAAGCATGGCACCTCTCCTTATCGGCTCCTCTGTTACTTGCAGAAGGAAGTTGTCTTCCACATAATTGAGGAACTCCCTGGATTGCTTGTGCTGGGCCGTACCATCCCTCTAACAGATATCAGGGTAGTTGAAGTCCCCCATGAGAACAAGGGCCTGCGAGCGTGAGGCTATTCCTATCTGTCCATAGAGTGCTTCATCCACTGAGTCCTCTTGGTCAGGTGGTCTGTAACAGATCCCCACAATAATGTCTCCCATTGCTGTTCTCCCTTTAACCCTGACCCACAAACTCTCTGTCAACTGCTCGCCTGTCCCCAGACAGAGTTCCATACTCTCCAGCCTAACCCTGGCATAAGGAGCAACTCCCCCTCCCAGCCTACTGGGCCTGTCTTTCCTAAAGAACCTGTAACTTTCCATTCCAACACTCCAGTCATAGGAGCCATCCCACCATGTTTCTGTGATGCCTATTGTATCATACCCCCATAGACATTCACACTTGTCGAATTCCTCTTGTTTTTTTCCCATGCTATGGGTGTTTGTATAGAGGCATCTGAGCCGAGCTCCAATTGAAGCCGGCTCATTGGCTGGAGCAGCTGGAATATCTCTACATTACTCTGAACGTTTACTATAGGTGCTGGCCAGTGATTGGGTGTTTGGGATGGAATGATACCCCCTCCCCCAACACATCTAGTTTAAATTATCCTTGACCAGTCTGGCAAGCCTCCTACCAAATCCACTCTTCCCTTTCTTTGTCAGACCAGCTCCACTAGCCCCCAGTAGACCTGGCCTACTAAATTGAGTCCCATGTTCAAGGTACCCAAACGCCTGACTACAGCACCACCCTTCTAACCATTTATTAACCTGGCTAATCCTCCTCACCTTTTTAAGGTCCTGCCCTGTATCCTGGAGAACTGATGAAAAGGCAGATCATAGCCATCAACTCCCTTTGTGCTAGCTGATACAAAATTTGGCGATAGTAACAGGTGCCCAAATGGGAAAAGGTGGACTTCTGAAGTACCTTCAGGGTCTGCATCTCCTTCCAGTACTTTGACTGACAAGATGTATAGCGAGGAAAGTCATCCCTCAGTTCCCAGCTAGCTGTTGGATCTTGCTCTTGGTTTGTTGGGGTTTTTTTGTTTGTTTGTTTGCACCTGTGAAACATAACTCCTAGAATCATAGAACGGTTTGGGTGGGAAAGGACTTTAAGATCATCCAGTTCCAATGCCCTGTCATGGACAAGGACACCTTCTGCTTGACCAGGTTACTTAACGCCCTGTCCAACCTGGGTTTGAATGCTGCCAGGGAAGGAGCATATCTGTTTTTTTCTCTTAATGGGAATGAACTTTATAGTTACATCAGAAGGAGTTTTGCAAATGGCTTCTGCTGATGCGGAACTGCGTTGTAGACCAGGTGCAATTGCTAGCTGCAGCTGAAGAAAAGAAAAGCTCAAAGTAACCATAAGCTAAAATTCTTCCTACTTGTGCTCTTCATTTCAGAATGGTTCTGTACATGCTCAGTTTGACTGTCTTTCCACCCAGTATCCTTTCTTATACTTGCAACTGAACTGCTACCCCACTGCCATGAGTGGATGAGAGGTAGTTCTAACTTTTGCATGGGTCTGAAGTTGTTTGGGTCTTTTTTTTTATTATTTTAAAGCAGACAGGAGGAAGTAACAGAGATCTAAAGCAGTGATGCAGTATCTCAGCCAGCCCTGCCAGGCAGCTTCCTTCTTTAGAAATTCTGACAAATCTTACTCCCAGGATTCAGAATTAGCCCCTGAAAGTTCCTATCTGGAAGCAGCACACAAGGGATGTATTCAGCCTTTGCTTTGCATCAAAGCAGGACTGTAAGCAAGCAGGACAGTTTGTGCTCCTCTGTTTTCCTGCTCTCTACAAATACCTGCTGTTTAATTCTGCATACACACACGCGCATATATGTATACGCTCAGAAAGGAAAAGAGTCTGAAAAACTCTTCAAGAGGCAGAGTGAAGAGCATGGTGTAGAATGGCAAGTATCATCTTTGGCCCATAATAATTTAAAACACAGTGTATACTGTGCAGCTTTATAAACAACTTGTGTTTATGCATATTGTGTGCTTGAGTGCGTACATATATTTTCATCTATATATGCTGCTTCAATCACTTCAACTTGAGATGCGATGTTGAAAAATCTATGGCTAAAAATGAGAGAGAAAACGGAAGCATCAAGAGGAAAAAGCAGATACACAAGCTACAGAAAGCTCTTGCAAGACATGAAAAGGCCCATATAGCTTCATGAAAGAGGACTGTAGCCCTCTCTTGCTACTCAACACCTGATCTAGCCTGATAGCCTAATGCCTATCCATTTGCTAGAAGTAATCTAGAAATCTGCCTGAAACACTGGGAAATTATGGTTCATGCATTTGTGCTTAGCTATGCCTCACAATCCTATTAAAATCAATTTGAAGACAGAGGGCTAAGAAAGAGGTGGTAAGAGCCAAATCTGGCTAGGTGGTTTGTTGTGGGATAAAGCATGATTATGCAATTAAACTTCTTTTGTTGTTGGCGTTCATAGACATATGGGCAGACATAGATTTTCATGAATGTAGTTACCATTCTGTTTATAAATGGATTTTACCCTGCATGTTCAGGGTGTGCCTGTCTCTGATCAGTGATGTTAACTGCATTGCATAGGGACTGTACCCTGGAAGGAGAATGAGGTATGTTTCAAGTCGGTTATGTTTTTATGTTTAGGTTTTGTTCTCTCCAAATGAAGAAGTGCTCATACAAACCATGCAAGAGTTCATTTCTAAGGCTTTAATCTTTTCAAGAAAAAGCATTTTAGTGTATGAGCAGAAAAGCAAAGCCAAACATTTTCCCTTTTCAAAGATCTAAACCTTGACATCCATTTTTCTTGCAGACTGAATGTTTTGCTTTTTACATCTAGCATCTGAGCCCTCAAAGTACGGTCACAATATCACAGTAAAAATGTTTCACTTCATACACTGAAAGCTTTATGTGCTTTATGGCCAACTGAAACCAATAGAGTAAGTCAGAGACTGTAAAGTGTGTAACTGCTAGCAGGGTCAGAGAACACACCACACTTCTTATCAGACATTTAATCACATAAGTTTGATTCCGCTCCTGGAAGAGTCTGGACAAGAACCTAGTTTCTTTCACTGGACTTTTCTGTCCTAAGCCCAACATGACAGTCCCTGCACTTTGGGTCATGTTATGGGATGTGCACTTTGCTAACTTGAGTGCATGAAGAGTCAGTGTGTCAGGAAACTTCAAGTCAGTTTGCATCTTGGAAATGAGTCTTTTAGCTGGACCACATTGAGCTTGGGATTATGCTAGGAGATATATTCTTTCTGCAGCTTGGTGTGGTAGTATCTCACTGGCCCTGGAACACTGATGCCAAGTGTAGACAGAAGTGTAAAGCAGTTGTGATTCCACACAGTGAGTGAAAGCCATTGTGGCAGAGGTGTATGATAGCTGCTAGAGAGATGATTCTCCAGCTTGGGCTAATAGATAGACATAAAAAAATGTGCATTTTGTGTGTCTTCCCAAGATTGGACAGATGATAAAATGCTCGTGCAATGAAGAGTCATCCCCGAAACTGTTGTTCAGGAAAGAGAACATCTCTTTCCCACTGAACATCCCTTTGATATGCAAACCATTATCTTTGCAGACTTCAGTTATCTCCTTTATGAGAGAGATACCTGTTTCTGTAATAATTCTTTTCAAGGAGTGCACCACACACAGTAAGTGAGCTCTATATCTAGAAAGCAAACCACAATCCTTTAAAAAAAAATCAAACAAAAAACAGCCCACCACCACCAAAGAAGGAACCTCAATATCATTGGAGTAATGTAATGGCAAGGAAAAGAAGCAATCTCTTGAAAGCTGGATAGATGTGTGTTACAATAACTATAATGAGCTGGATCCATTGCTGCTGTTAAAAGACTGAAAATATTTCAAAGTTAGGTTCCCCAGACAAAATGTACCTGAAAGTGAATTGGCTCCAAAGGAAGTGGAGAAGCTTCCAAAGTTTGCAAGGAAGTGTGAGAGAAAAATATTTCCCCATTTGGAATGTACTTGAAAAAGAATGAACCTTATCACCAAACGATAAGGAGTAAGTTAAAGAACACCTTCAATCCTTGTCTGCTGCAGGTGACCCTGATTGACTTTGAGACAGTAACAAAAGCTTAATCTTGTTTGCAGTGTATTGAGAGATGGCTGGGGGAGATTGACTGTGAAAGGGTAGTCTCTGAGCTGAGCTCAGAAACACACATGAAAGGTAAATTGTTTTAAAAGTTCCAAATACCATTACATTTTCCTTTGTAACTTTGCTTAAACCTTTTAATTCTTGTCTGCCCCACAAAGGCATAAAGCAAATGTAATCACTTCTGTACCATAAGGAAAATTCCAGGTGTCTGGATGGATAGATGTATGTGGGTGGGGGAAGGAGTGAAAACTTGTCAGTGAGAGCAAGGCTTCTGTCACTGATATAATGAAAACCTGGTTAAAAACTATAAATGTCTACAGACAACAGCTATTTACTGTCGTTAGCCAGTTAGATCACAATTGCTAAGTGGTCCAGCATCCAAGCTCATTTCTAGAAGAGACATTCCTGGGCAAAAAAAGAAAAAAATTTGGACAAGTTTTGTCAGCCACAGGGGGCAGAGTGTGAGGTTTCCTTACCCAAGGAAGTGGTTATTGGAAGTTGCTGTCAGTTGTTCTTCCGTGAAGGAAAGAGAAAAGTTGGCTGTAGTGGTTTAGCAGTGTTGCCACTCGGGATGAGTGTTGTGTTCTCCTAAGTAACTAAACCACATGCTTAATGAAAAAGAAATAAACTAATTCCTCTTTCTTCTGTTGATACTGAACTGTAGCCTTGCAGCTGGGAAGGCAGGCACAGTATGAATTTAAATGACCCTGGCTAAAACCTGGCAGACTTGTGCTGGTGGTTGCCTGTGGTAAAATACTGCTCTTAACCAGGTTTTTCAGCTGATCTTACAGCAGTGTTGTGGAGGCTGATCTTGGCCAAGTAAGTAAGGACAGACTTTTATGTATGCAGAAGAAAGTGGGGAATGGGGAAGATTAAGGGTAGTGAATGAGCAGCAGAGCCATTGCTCTGTCATATCTGGGATTTTGAGTAGATGACAGATTTGCAGATAATGTAATGATCATCTCATCACACTATGCTGAATTGTGCAGGAAAACTTCCTTTCATACTTTAGGATATTTCCATCTGCACTCAGTGCCAGTTGAACGTTTTTATCTCCAATTCCATGTTATCTCTCTGGGGGGAAAAACGTCTAACCACCCTGATCAGTGTCTGCTTTTAGAGTTCCTATTTAGCATACTGCTATCATGTTTGCAATAAGGCATAATTATTTCCCTTTAAACTTTTCTTGCAACTTTCCCCTCTTTTCTTTTCAGAGGTGTTTTATTTATCAGGGCATGAATTTATACATCTGAGATCAGAGTGCCTCATGCTGTGCTTCAACATAGATTCTTAGCGATTAGAAACAATATGAAAGGCAAATATAATTGAATTCCTGTCTTTGCAGCCACCTGGCTTTGTGGTTCATCCTTTGATTCAGAGCTTCTGTATTTTATCTATTGCTTCCACATTTGTGTGTTGTTGGGTTTTTTTCTCAGAATTTTACTTCTCTTGGAAAGGCAGTACCCCTATCAGATGTTGTTTCCTCCTTTCCCCCTGCTTTTGCCCATGAGAAGCAATGGGTGCTGGCCCAGAATGGCAATATAGAGGAAGGTAAGGAACTGCATTACCTCATTTCCTTCCCTTTGCAGCAGGATGGAAAGGGAAAAATAAGGTCTAAAGGTGGAGGCAGACACATGGTTGAATGAGATTGGGCCACTGATCACCTGAAGCACTTGGGAACTCCTGTGAAAGTTAGAAGGAATGTGTATGCACACACATGTAGAAGTGTACACCATCATTGTCCTTCTCGTGGTCATTTTTCTGTCACAGAGCCCAATGTGTTGCCCACTGAGGTCACAGAAGAAAAGTGATACCCTCTAATGTGAATTAGATACTTCACCACTGCAGCTCACACAAGTGCCCTGTTTTGCTTTACTTCTGATTGCAGAACCACCATGCTGTCACTTTGGGTTGCCAGTTGCATACATTCTCAAGATAGTTATTTCTGTATGATTTGTGTTTGCATGGCATTGCAGCTTCTACTTGGTATCCTTTAAAGGCAAAATGAGAAGGGAATTAGTATCATCAGTCCGTAGAAAATTTTAGAGAACCTCTGTCAATATTTTATACTGCTTTACATTTTTTTTTACTGGAACCTTTTTGTGAGCACAGGAGTATTTATTGTGCTGATTAAAACACTGCAAGCAATGTATCTGTTGTTTAGATCTCGCTAGTCTCTCTTCCATTTAATGCTTAATACAGAATGAGCCTTTTTCTGTATATTTCATGTCTGAGCAAGTTTCCTGCTGCAATCACCTAATACCTTTACTTCTCCAGAAACAGTCAAACACTTCAGGAATTACATGTTCTGATTTTGGAGAGTGGTTAGGTATGGCTAGACTTAAAATACTCAAGAAAACAAGTGAGGGGTTTCAAAAGGCTGATGGTTTATCAGGTTTTTTTTTCCTCTCCCGAAGAGTTTTCTTTCCTTTAATTTTTAGATTAATGTCATGATTGCATAAACACAGCCCTCAGAATGTTGCAGTTTATAAACTGCATAACTTTGTGAGTATGATCAGGGAAATATTCTATTTCAGAGATGGAATTTTCTACTCATCCACTTTGCTTATAACGGCTGAAAATAATATCCCCCCTTATCTTCTTCCATGTTGTATGGTGACCTCACTCCCTCCAAGAACTTTGTAGGTAGGATGCACTGTCACTGTTTCCTCCCTATTGCCTCCCTGTGTCCCGCTTCCACAAGGCTTCCATGTCTTTCAGTGTGGACTGGCATCTTTGGGCAGCTGAGATAAGTTTCCTTCAACAAATTCTTTGTCATACACTCACACATGTGTGCACACACTTCATGTTGCCTCTACTGTGTGCGCACACACTTCTCATCTGGGGAGTGCTACTTACCTGAAAAATATTGGAATAGCATGAGACAGAGTGCAACGCAGTGTGGATTTGGTGAGGAGAGGGAAGATTATGTCTTAAGCATATAGTGGCTTTGGCTCACTGTTCCTTTTTTTCAGACCATGGACTTTGTGGATTATTATGACTAGTGGCATCCAATTAGAAAATCTAAATCCTTTATTTTTCAGTAGTTTAAAAGTTGTACATCTAGAAAGCATTGTCCCTTTTACTTTGCAAAGTACATTTTGGAGCCTGAACTCTGAACCTAATCATGCCTTTGTTTGAGTATTTTAAAATTGTGTAGTGCATTTCGGTACACTTTGTAAGTGCAGGAACATATGATTTGGAGAAGTCATATGTGTTCACTAGAAATAAATCTTGTTGACTCTTTTTTTTTTTTTAACAATAACACCTACAAATGTAGATTATCAAAGGAAAAACAAATTTAAATTACCAAAGGAGAAAATAAATTGCTGAGTCATCATGCTACTGGAATATAGACCTTTTTATATTTTTAGCCAAAAGGCTTAATTTTTTTATTCTTTTTTTTAGCAGTTTGCAGATGCAAAATGGTCCATCAAAGGACCCAGCATATCAGTAATAAATTTGTTAAATCTATATTGCGTGGCATGAATGTTCTGTTTCATATTTCATTCAGTTTGAAGTCCTCAAAGTTTTCTAGAAAACCCTCCAGGCAGCTGACTAAATTAAAGAGGAGAATTACTCACAGGCTTAGAAGACAACTAAGGGACATTGGCAAAGAAGGATAAGTGTTAAGCTGTCTCTCTCTGCATATTAATTTTATTGCCTGGCTTGATGTATCATAATGTTGGAGATATATTACCTAAAGTAAGTAATGCTGTGTTCCATTAAACACATTATGTTGTAAATAATTAAGATGCTTAATGTTAAAACTTTGGGTAGAATGTAATTACTGTACTTCATGGAAAATCAATGGCTACTCCAACATTGTAAGTAAACATTAAGAACTGTGTTTCATGAACAGACACAGTTGGCAACTGTTTTATAAATGTATTTTATAGGCTGCTTTTTGGTCTCGGTCAGGTGAGATGGAGTGGCTCATGTGCAGAAATTAATTTTCTAAAATACTCTATGTTGAAGATTAGCTCTTTTGAGCAATAAGAGGTGCTTCCTGCTTCAGTCAGCAGCAGCAGAATGCAGAGATCCACACCAGAATCAAATGCATGGTGCTTGGCAGGACTAAGTGCTTTTTGGTGCTTAACAGGACTGAGCACGCTTTGCAGCCTGCACTCTATGGCTATATACATATCCTACACTTATAAGGTATAAGAACAGGTGGGGAATGAATACCTTATGATTATTATTCTGCTCTAAAGAGCTGGGAGCTCAAGAAATGAAATCTCAGAAAGCTGTGAAGACCATTCAGTTGAACCAAACAAGGTGATAGAATTAAAATATGAATTTAACATGTAGTTCTACCCAAATCTTCATTTGGAGTCATGCTAGGAATTTATATGACTGTGTTACATGTAAGCTCTGTTCAGAAATATTTATAAAAGGCACTTCACACACGTAACAAACAACAGATTTGTCAGAGGTGGAATTCTGGCTTTTCAATTACTTTTGGCGACACAAGTGTTTCACTTGCAGTTTCTGTAGTGGATCTGTTAAATTGGCCCTTAGAGAGACTGGAAACAGAAAAGGCAAGTAAAGGCAAGATGCTGGCCTGTACATCAACATAGCATTTTGCTTGCAAGCATTTCTTAGGTCCCAGGGAAGGAAGTTTGAAGTTTGAAGCTTCCTTCCAGTTTGAAGGAAGCAGAAGATAGTGCATGTAGCTCATCCATGAATGCTGCTCTGTCATGTTTCCTGTTTGAAGGAAGTTGTGTGGGTACAGCTTGCAAGCTTGCGGCTGAGGCTGGAAAATCCCTTTTGAGTACCATAAACCCTTGAACAGCAGACCAATATATTGAGAAAATGAAGAATTTCACGGACAGTCCTTCCTGGCATTCAGGAGAGTTATTCTGGATCCCATGCTGATGTAAGATCAGAACTCGTTCCCTTACATGACTTACAGCAGGATGTCCTCTTTTCAGGGCTTCATACTTGGAGAATTGCATTGCCTGGGCAGACCGTCAGTGCTTCAGCAACAAATTTTCAAGACACTGTAAGATTTTCCTCATCTGCTTGCCATTTAATTCAGTTGTTTTGCTTTGGGTTGATGATGTTTTTTTCTGCAGTGTTGTTGTTTGCAGATTTACATTACTGTCTAATAAAGAGCCATGGCAACAGGTGCTGTAGAGATTAATCAGATAAACAAACGATACGTTTAGTGTTCATTCTTATGCACAATTCCATTAAAATGACTAACTCTAAACTCAGAGCTGTCATGGGAGATTCAACCTCTCTTGTATGCAGTTCACTTCATGAGAAGGAAGCACACAGTATGGGTTTTGCCTGGGTTAGGCAAATTACTGTTTTTTAAATGAAAGATATTTTCACAAGAGGCTCCATCTGTGTTGCCAAGGCACAGTGGAAGTATGTGCTTTGCCCTCTGGTTGTTCAGAGTTGAGTTTATGGTCAGATGATTGCATCAGCTGGCTTCTTGAGGTGATCTTGTCGAAGGTGAGCTGCAGACAGTCCTGGGTGGCACATACAGCTGAGTATTTTCACATTTTGAGGCTTTAGTATTAAGCCCTTTATTTTTTTTCTTTTGTCTGCAGATAGACAGTTAACATAAAGCTCTGTTTTAGTTGGTAAATATTGTATTGAAGAAAGAATATCTGCTGCCAACATCCCCATGATAAAAAAAAAAATGTTCTTGTAGCCTTTCTGTTTTATGCCTGCAGTACCATGAGTGGTTTCTCCTTCTCCCATTAATACTCATTCCATTTCACGTGGCTAAAGAAATGAGGATTGACATTGATGGTTCTTCATATTATTACTCTGTGATTACTGAAACTCTGAAGGAGGGATGGCAGCTCATGTCAATGCACTTTATAGCTTTATTTCATAGCATATAATACTGTAACCTTGATGTTAATATTCAGCTTGTGCTTTGTAGCATCCAGCCTTTCAAGTTGCTCACAACAGAATTACTTTGATTTCATTTAACAAAGACAAACATACCTTTCATTCTTAGTCTTTGAGGTACACGTGTTTGTGAACTGTTATTCTTAAATCATTGCATTTTGTGACTTTGTTGTCCTTTTATCTTTGATTTTTAAATTGCTATTGACACAGAGATCAAGTTTATTTTTAAAAGTTTCTTGTGAGCCCTACACTTACTCTAGAGCAGGAAGAAACAGTGTTCCTAACATTTGACATTCTGAGGTCATCTGGCAGACCTTTGGTTCTGAATGTGGGTAACTATCTGCATGCACACATGAGCATTCAATTTTAACTGAGTTAACTGGAACTATCAATTCATCCTGAACTTTGGAATAAGCTTTTTAGAATGTACAGATCTTGCTCACATACAGCATCATGTTTGGGTGTAGAAGTATTTCTTACATGCTAGGTACCTGGTAGAGATCTGATGCCTTGAACCTAAGGTTCTTAAGGAAGAAAGAGGAAAATATGACCATTTTATTTTTTATTAAAAAAATAAATAAAATCTTCTGCGATGTATTTTTCAGGGATGTGAATCTCTGTCACGACAGTTTTCGTTTGGTACAGTTAATTAGATGTTTCATGTAGATATTTTTAGTAATGTTATGCATTTTACAGAAGCTAACTAAGGTCCTGTTTTCACCCTGAGTCCTGAAGTGTGGCAGATTGCTTGGGGGTCTCCTCCTTTGTTCTACTCCAAAGGGGTATTGGCCAATATGGTCTCTGGAAAGTGAAAGGCAACAATATGTTTATCTGTGGGAGGAAAATACTCCTAATTGGATATCTTCATGTCTTTTCACAACACTTGCTAGCCTTCCCTGTTTAGGGTGGGGACTCTTTGAGGACAGAGGTCACTGCCTGTCATATGCATGGGTGTTACCTTGTGCTTGCAGAGGCTCATTCCTCATAGCTCCCAGGCACAGATGCGATCTTAATATAGCAAAACTTCATTGCTCTTTTTAAAGCGTTTGATGAAAATGGGAATATGTCAAAGGAGACTGTTCAGTTCAGTGCTCACATCAGACCTGCTGTCTGAAGCCCTTAGAAGAAAAGAAGTTGCTCTGTTTCACATACTCAAGATGAGCTATGACGTGGTTAAAGTATTATTTTTTTGACAGATATAGTAACTAAGCATTGGAACAAATTGCCATGGGAAATGAAGCTTTTAGGTCAAGGCTGGATATCTGAGTGGATAATACTTTCATTTTCTGACACTGGTTAGGATGCTGGTTCAGAAATTTGGGAAGAATATGTTGTGGACTGAAGAAGTGGCTATCGCACATGGGCACTTTTAGTGCCACTATCAGTTCACATGGGTAAAGACAGTGGTTGTTTGTGGAAGAGGCTTATTTGAGATTCCCACAGCTTGCGCTTCCCACCACACTTTGGCCATATATCCAACACAGTTCAATGAAACTCAGAAGACCCAGGAGGCTTGTGAAAGCCATTTAATAAAACACCTTTTTAGTTGCTTTTGTGTAGGTGCTGCCTATAGTGAAGTACTTTGTTATGAATAGATCAAAATGAAGTGGTCCTTTCTGTAACACTGTGTGAATTTGGGATGAGTTTGAGGTTGCTTTTGTTTCATTTAGTTATTACAGCTGGCAGGGGAGAAGACTATTTCTGTAGGTCTCTGTAGCCAAGAATGTTATGAAAATACAGCCAGTTGATAATATGCATGTTTGGAAAATCTATCTGTAGAAGATCAGAATCATAGAATAGTTAGGGTTGAAAAGGACCTTAAGATCATCTAGTTCCAAACCCCCTGCCATGGGCAGGGACACCTCACACTAAACCATGACACCTAAGGCGCTGTCCAACCTGGCCTTGAACACCGCCAGTGATGGAGCATTCACACCTTCCCTGGGCAACCCATTCCAGTGCCTCACCACCCTTACAGTAAAGAACTTCTTCCTCATATCCAATCTAAACTTCCCCTGTTTAAGTTTGAACCCATTACCCCTTGTCCTCTCACTACAGTCCCTAATAAATAGTCCCTCTGCAGCATCCTTATAGCCCCCTTCAGGTATTGGAAGGCTGCTCTGAGGTCTCCATGCAGACTTCTCTTCTCCAGGCTCAACAGCACCAACTTTCTCATCCTATCATCTTCATATGGGAGGTGCTCCAATCCCCTGATCATCCTCGTGGCCCTCCTCTGCACTTGTTCCACCAGTTCCATGTCCTTTTTATGTTGAGGACACCAGAACTGCACACAGTACTCCAAGTGAGGTCCCACGAGAGGAGAGTAGAGGGGCAGGATCACCTCCCTCAACCTGCTGGTCACGCTCCTTTTGATGCAGCCCAGGATACAGTTGGTTTTCTGGGCTGCGAGCGCACACTGCAGCTGGCTCATGTTCATTTTCTCATCGATCAACACCCCCAAGTCCTTCTCTGCAGGGCTGCTCTCAGTCTTTTCTCTGCCCAACCTGTGGCTGTGCCTGGGATTGCTCCCACCCAGGTGTAGGACTTTGCACTTGGCATGGTTCAACTTCATCAGGTTGTCATCAGCCCACCTCACAAGTGTGTCAAGGTCCCTCTGGATGGCATTCCTTCACTAAATATGTAAAACTTTGTTCTTCAGCACAATTTGGTAACTTAACCTTTAATACACAAAGCCAAAGACCTACAGGCCATTCTAACTGAGAGGGTAGTTGAATGTTTCTGTCAGTTGAGATTTTTTCATTCAGGCAAGCTGGGGTGGCTCTCGATATGTTTCAATTCGATAACTGGAAATGTTTGCAAATAGGCATGCTTTTGGAGTAATCAGCTAATGAGGCAAAATGAATTCTGAACAAATTTTCATGTATTAATTTATTTTCTGCTTGCAGCTAAATGCTCTACATCTATTCTTTATTATTTATAAAACCTGCCCATGTCTGAAGCAGCTCAGTGAAGAGTAAAGTGCTGCAGAGGCACAGGCAATGAAACTGAGAATATAAATTGGCAGAGGATATATCATACCATGACATGGTCATTATGGAATACAGGCTTGAATTAATTCACATAAAAGTAATAAATATCTGTGGATTTCCTGAAAGCTAGGATTAGGGGCTGAAATGTGTGTTAGACCTTGGGGATTTGAGAGCTTTTGGGGTAGCGTTAATAAACTGCATCTCTAGAGGGGAGAGTGCTTGAATGCAGTGGAATGCTTTCCTTAATGGTAGCAATTTTGAGCTTTACAAGACATGGAAAGCCTCATGTAGCTAAGTAAACTGCAGAAGTCATTCTTGTTAAAAGCACGTCTTACTGCTACGCGTAATATATTGTGGAAATGGAAATCTGCTTGTGGATTAGACAGCTGATTGATACAATGTAATGAATCCATTGGAGAATTTAGGGAGGATTTCATGCTGCCTGCAGAATATGAAGGGTACTTGATGGAATTTGGCTCCAGTTTCTATAGTTTGTACAATTATTCATATGCTAAGCACTGTGCTCTTTAGTGAAATATAATTTGTTTTTTAAATGTTTAGTTGCTTATGCTTGTATCTCTTATGTGTCATTTCCTCTCCTTTCTTGCCTAGCAAAAATTTAGTTATTTGAACTAGAGCAAATATATTGCAGATAATTCTTCTAATACTATAATAATTAGCACTGTTTTAAAGGGAAACACTTTTACACGAATACTTAAAAGTGAAATAAAAAATAAAAAGAGTAGATAGAAAGCACCTCCCATCCAAGCAGTGACGAACGCCAGTTCATTTAGCTGCACCAGCCTCTGCAAGATATGTGGGTACTACTGCAACGCATTTCAAACTGTATCAGAGGTGAGCTTGGCAACCTGTCTTCCTATAGTATGTTTTAATTGCAAAACCTTTCTCCTTACCAGATACTATTCAGGCTAAAATTAAGACAGCAAAACATTTGTCATTTTCTGATAAATACCAGGCTTTTGACTTGGATATGGTCAAGTCTAGTATTGACTGTGTGTTGTGGTCATACCCTTGACAAAAGATATTTGCCAACACTGAAAGCATAATAGGTGGTAGAGTCCTTATTTGAGGCATCAACTAGGCCTCTGAGAAACCAGTTTTAATTTAAATTGTAGAATGCAGAACAAGTGTATTCTAGGAAGAAGAAAATGTTTGGGTTTCGTCTAAATTTGCAGTCAGAAATATGTGTTATAGTGGAGCCCTGGTCAAAGGCATGTTGCTGGTTCAAGTCATAGAATCATAGAATCATAGAATAATTAGGGTTGAAAAGGTACCTTAAGATCATCTAGCTCCAACCCCCCTGCCATGGGCAGGGACACCTCACACTAAACCATGACACCCAACACTCTGTCCAATCCAGCCTTGAACACTGCACTGTCAGCAATGGAGCATTCACAACTTCCCTGGGCAACCCATTACAGTGCCTCACCACCCTAACAGTAAAGAATATCCAATCTAAACTTCCCCTGTTTAAGTTTGAACCCATTACCCTTTGTCCTCTCACTACAGTCCCTAATGAAGAATTCCTCCCCAGCATCCCTATAGGCCCCCTTCAGGTACTGGAAGGCTGCTATGAGGTCTCCATGCAGACTTCTCTTCTCCAGGCTGAAGCAGCCCCAACTTTCTCATCCTATGTTCATAAGGGAGGTGCTCCAGTCCCCTGATCATCCTCGTGGCCCTCCTTTGGACTTGTTCCACCAGTTCCATGTCCTTTTTATGTTGAGGACACCAGAACTGCACACAATACTCCAAATGAGGTCTCATGAGAGCAGAGTAGAGGGACAGGATCCCCTCCTTTTACCTGCTGATTCGAGTCAGTGTTAAGGTTCAAAACTATGTCTGCTTTCGAATGACAGAGCCCTTCCCCCACAAATATTAGGAGTCTGGGAAGTAAGAAGATAAAGAAGCTGATTTGCATTCCCTTTTCTGTCAGAAATTACCAGCAGTCTCCCTTCTATTCTTACAGATTTGGAAAGATTTGGAAGCAGAATTGATATGAAAACTGAGTTTGTCATCTTCCACCAACCCTCCCCCCCCCCCGAGATTATCTATGTCTTCATTACAGTTATTTCATTTAAAATTATTTTTGCTGTTTCCATAATGCTCCAGGCGCTCAATCTTAGATACAGTAGCTGTTTAAAAGCCTGAACCACAAATTCTCAGTGTCTCATGAGCTAGAGGCTTCCAGGGATTTTACAGTGAAACAACTTTGTAGTTACAGGCTAAACTGATTAGGTCACAATGGGATTATGGGCAATAGGGTTGCAACAAACTGCTTTCTGAGTCACCCTGTGGTCTCCTGATAAAGGAGACATGGAAAGCACGCTGTAAAGGCTAATAAAAATTACAGTGAGAACATTGCAAGCACAGAATGAATGCCTTCATAAACAAGTTTATAGCTTAACTGGAATTTCCAGGCCATATAATCAACACTTAGCTAACCTCTTTTGAACTTATAGATGTGTTTCAGTGTGCAAAGTGTCATGGGTAGACTACCATGGTATAAAATCGTATTTTCTTCTGAAGCTCCTTGTCATAAAAATCATATTACTATCAAAATGAGTAGTCTCCATCAATCTTGTTATCTTTTTTCACAGCATAATCTACTTTCACTATTCACTTTGCATTTACAAGTCCCCAGAGTTGCTCAGTTCCTCTGGTTTGGCTGGTGCTAATGAGGTGTACCACAAGGGAAAAGGTAGAATTGAGTTTGAGAAAACTGAATTTATGGAAATTGTACTGCGCAGTGTGGGGAAAAGCAGGTAATTTGACAGTATGACTGCATTGCACATGCTGTCAGCCAGTGGTCTAACTTGTTGAATCATCTCAACAACAATGACTGTCAGTTGTAGAACACAGGGAGAAGTACATTTTACAGAGCTTGAGCTCTGTCTCTCTTTTTGAAGGAGTTAACTAGATACAAGGTAAAAAAAGAAAAAAAAAAAAGATCAATTCATAATTCCATGATTTTGAGCAGTTTATAATAGTATGTCAGTGAAGGTATTTGGAGTGGAGCAGAGGATGTGAAGAACAATATAACTTGCAATCTTTTGATAACTAACACTATTAGATATGTGGCAAGACATTGATCAGTATTAGATCAATGCTGCTTGGCTACAGAAGTCAAAGAATGGGATTTATTAACATCATGCAGCAAGAAATAATAAGAGCTGGAGCTCAAGGAGCACAAGTGAGGAACCTGAAGAAGGACAGCCGCATATCAGGCAACTGCACAGAAGGATGACTTGGTGTGAGAGCAAGAATGAAATGGTGAGAAGTTGTCCTTTGAGCCTGAGCTGGTCTGTGAGCTTGGGGGGAAACATGGGGTATGCTGTAGATAGAAGGAGGAACATGCATTGTGAGGCTGTAGACTGGAAGTTTAGAGACAGGTTTAGCTCTAAGGGAAGTGCAAAACTCACAGACAGTGCAAGGAAGAGAAAACAGATGGTTTGGGAGAATGATGATGATGACTAGAAAAGGGCACGAAAGAGCAGCTGCTGAAGGAAATTATGCACTGGTGTTTTTCATGGCTTTGAGTGAATTTGGCTTGGAAATAGTAAAACTGCTGCCAATAGCACTTTTCAGATCTTCCCTCCTATAGGAAGCACAATGCAAAAGTTCATAACAGACCTGTATCTTTTGTTTTATGACTTGTTAGTTACTTTAAAAAGCAAAAACCCTCAAAACACCCCAAGCCAAACCAACCAAACCCAAGGTTTTAGGTAAAATTCAGTGTCTGTCATCTTAAGGCAAAGAAGTAAAATGCAGCAATGGCCTCTTAGAGAAAGAAAATACTTCTTGCAAATGCAGAGACAAGACTTGGCTTGTCATGAGAAATGCTGAGTTTTGGTGAGTGTGGGTTTTTTGTTTTGCTTAGAAACTTGCTAACCCCAAAACTGTCAAGTCTGAGAATCTATTTCAACAGAATCATGAGAACTATATTTCACTCAGTGGGTGACCTGTTGCAAACACATTCAGCATGAGATGGAGGCTCATTGTTTCTTACTTCCCCTGAGTATGAATAGGGTTATCCAGGGAAGGAATATCTCTTATCTACTGAATGAAGGAAAGTTCATTCATATTATTAGATCTCAGGGATAGCTGAAGTGCTTTGATTTGGATAAGCAGCTACCACAGAACTTTCTCTGGTTCATGCGTCTTGTATGATCTTCCAAATTATTAATTATAATTATCTAAGTATCTTCACTTGTTCCTAATGGAGTTACACCACCATGATGGAGAGGTGCCCTGCTTGTTCAAGAACAAAATGTTTAATTTGCTTCTAGCACTTTTACTGTTACAGTGCATTTAGATAAGGTGCCGGTTTCTTATCTTTCAAATGAATTTGCTCTCAAATTCCTGGTATCACCAGTATAAAGCTGCTCATAGAACATAACAATAAATCATTAGATTTGTCTAGCTATGGTATCATTTGCAGTGGATCATGATAATGCTGTTTCATGTTAGGTCTATCACATGATTGCTTCAATAATTGTTTGTCACAGGATCAGATGCATTAGCTATCCGTAGCACTGTCAAATCAGTTATTTGATTTCAGTTAAAACACAGAAGTGATCTCTAGATCTTAGTGATTTGAAAAAAGCTTGATTGCTAGACTGAAGCTTTGGTAACTACTGGGGCTCTGTTATTCTTCTGCAGAATCTGCTTTCAAACCTCAGTTTGACACATACAAAAAACAAAGTCCTAGTGAGTACTTCTCAATGATTATCTGATCATTTTAAAGTTAAATTTAAATATTTTCAGTAAAGTATATTTGACAAATAAGGATTCCCTAATCACTGTTTTAAAATCACGTTTCTAAATTCCTAAGTTCCACAGGTAAAGCAAATTTAAACTTCATTGCTTTGGTTAGTATTTTGTGCATTGCATGAATCACTGAAGTTAGCTTATACTTGTTGCCATTTCCTATATACATTCCTGGCTTTCAAATAGAGAGATCTAATAATATTCTTAGCAGGTCCTGGCTAATCATTATTTATGGAAACAGTACTGTGCATAGAACATTTAAGTCAAATTATTTTTATTTTAACCTGACTTGATGTCCGTTACTGTAGCATAAGTTAATACAATTAAATTCTAACAGGCTGATTAAGAAATGCTGGTGTTTTCCCAACCTAAGCATACTGCTAGGGCTTCCACTATATCAGCTGAGCTTTCAAAAATCCCCTTTATGTAGTGTTTGGGAAAGCCCTCTAGTAGAAATACTGTCCATCACAATGCCACTAGGATGATTAATTACTGCACAGCTCTGTTAACTGCAGACATTAATTATTAATAGACAAAATATTAATTATTTTGCTATTTAAAATGTCATTAATAGTCATCACAGCTTCCTGTATTTTGATCACTTTTTTAATATGATGGTGAATTCCGGCATCACCATGTGGTGAATAATAGCTGAATAATCTCAGTTTCTGTTTAGAGTAATTTACACTTGAAGCAGACTTATCTCTTCTTGACGTCATCAGAGAATGTCAACTAACAGTAACAAAAGCACTTTTGTGAAGACTAGCAATAAGAAATTCTTGAGAGGTAAAAATATACTCACACAGGTCACAGTAAAACTCGTCATAAGCACTTTTCTATGCAGCAGCTGCCCAATGAATTGCTACTGCCCCTTTGGCTTCAATACTCAGGCAGTACCTGGGACTTCTGAAGATTGTTTACCTCAGAGAAAAAGTCGTGAGTGCAACGTAGCGGTATACTTAACATGCATTCTTTTTTGTTTTCTTAATAAGTACTTATTTTTCTCCATCAGAACATAGAAGGGAACAATAGCAGCCAGTCTGCAGGACTCACAGATCTTGCATTTCTGCAGCAAGTGTCTCAGTTTTGTCTCAGCATCGGGCTGCTCCATGGCTCCCTGGCAGCTTAGTTTCTGCCACACGTGGAAGCTATAACAAACTTCCACATTTTTTAAATTAGGTTCCTAATTTCTCACCTGGATCTACCATGTGGTTGCCACATGTTATGAAGTGGGAGTAGTAGCCCCCTTTTCTCCAAGTCATCCAAACATATGTATTTCAGGAATTTTTTAGTTCTTGCTTAACATAACTTCTGAGGATGAGGATTGTTTCATCTAACTGCACCTGAGCTGATCACCAGGACTTTCTTTACAAAAATCTGAGGAGATAAGGGCCACCTTCTCTCCATTTACTGCAAAGAGAAGCTATATAGTTGTGTCAGTAGTTGCCTTCCCCACAGGACTCTAAAACTAGCTGTCATACACGACAAATATCTGTGGTTATCTTTGATTTAGAGTCACTAGGTGGCAGGGCCTGCTACCTTCCAACATATCTGGGAGCACTATAATGCAGTTTTAGCCTCCATTGCTACTTTTCAGTAGAGATGATTGTGAGATTTCAGGAGCACCCCTATTCCAACGAGCTCTCTGCCTCTAGCAGTGGGTCAAGCTTCACACCAGCCAGCTTCAATCTTTTCTGATACTGGATTCTAGGAGTGTCTGAGTGCTGCTGCCTTCTTGCCTCTCTCAATCTCTAGTAACCTTTGTCTTCTACGGTTCATTGTGATTATAGGAGAAGGATGTGGTAGTGTCATTCAAACCTGGCCTTAGCCAGCTGGGGTGTCAGTTGTGCTGCCCACAAATGTTAAATAGTACTCCATTTGTATTTCTTTTCCTTCACTGCTGAGCACCTCTTGAAGGGCTGAACCAAACAATGTCACTTGGTTGTCCCTGTACTTCTTTCAAGTTCTTGGCCGCTTCACTAATGCATGCAGTTTCATAGGTGTCAGAGGCATTTCTCCTGAATGCATTTTAAGCTTATGGTCAGTGGAACAGGTTGCTGGTAACACTTTATGTTTAGGCATAATCCTTAACCCAGCACACCATTTTTATTTTTCTAATATTGCCTATGTTGTATATTGGTGCATTTAGGTCTAAGCAATCAAAAGCACCAAATGACATGAACTTCTACATATGGATGCCAGTAGCTGCTAATGCAAAATGCAGATCTGGTACATGGTAATAAAGCCTTCTTCATATTCGCTATCTTCAACCATGATTGCCAGCCAGTCTCATAGGTGAATTCATATTGCTGCACCTCTTCTATCTCCTAACCTTTGTATACTTGCTTTCTTTTTCATGTTTACTACATCCTGCAGTTTTGTTTCTGTCATTTGAGGACAGTTCTGTTTACAGAAGCTTTTCAGCAAATCCTTTTGTTTCAGTAGGTCTTCATCTTTGCATCTTGCTGACTTGCTGTAGTATTTGACAGGGCTGGCTACTGAAAATATCACTCATCACATGCCATTGAGGTGGAGATGATGTAAGGCAGGGTGCCATTTTTTTCAGACACAGTAAGGCCTATGCCTTGCCTGATGATTGAAAGACTGTCACAACAATTATTTTGACTTGTAGACAATACTGATGATCTCAGGCATTTGTGTTTCTTTAGGAACAGCATTTCTCAGAGACAAAAATGTTGATTGCATATACATTTTCTTATCTAGCCCTTTCCTGTTGATGTTTCCTGTGATCTTTTAGCATGTATCATTTCTGAGAAAACAAACATTCCATCTTGCAGCAGCTGAGTGCTGTGCTTAGACTTTTTACATATAAATGCAGCATATAATTGAAGGCCTCTTTTCGTTTGGGGTGCTAGTGAGCAAACTGCATGGGGTTGCAGTTTTATCGCAGTGAGGGCAGGGATCACACAACCCACCGTAACAGCAAAATACACAAATTTGCTTGCAATGCTAAGCTGACCATCTCCTTGACAGTCTGTCTACATTAGCACTTCCTAATGTTTGGTCTGGATAAGCAAAATGCTAGACTGGCAAAAAAATTCAGCCATAGCACCCTCTGAGCTAACCTCAAAACACTTATTTGGAGGCCTGCTTTGTTATACATTGGATTCAGATAAGGAGTTTATATTTGTGTTTACTTGTGTTGGCTACTAGAAAAGGACTTAGAGTCTTACAGCATTGTTTTAGGGGTTTTGAGGGGAGTAGGTGGGCACAAACATGACTGGAAGAGGTTGGATAGAAGTATGTTACCTAGTTATTTTAGCTCGTATTTGTAAAAATGTTTTTGCAAAAAAGGAAGTTTAATTACAGTACTAAGCAAGTAGTTGAATGCATCTTTTCTGGTAGACTGCAGAATTGCACTGTTGGAGCTGCTGGTTTTTATTTGATTCTTGAGAGAAAAGGAGGAGGCATTGGAGGTGTCCCATTCTGCCTGTACTTTGCAAATGCTGTTGCTGCCACTTCATTGTGTCTTATGAGAGAAAGGGATCCTGAAAGTGCTGGTTTGTGGCCAGTAACGTGACTGATGCACCCTACATTTTCTGCCATTTCCCTAATCTGTAACCTGATGGAATGACTAAGCAAAAGGTAAGGTGTTTTATTTTCCTTCATGAGTACTGTAATTTCAGGAGGGCTAATGCATTCCTGTGTCAGAAGTGGTGGCAGATCTGAAGTCTCTGGAGGAATAGTATTTCACTAGCCATGTGGTTTGCAAAAGAGTTGCCAGTAGAAGCCCTGTTGTTTGTATGTGACCTGCTCATGTAACAAGAGACTCTGTCACACATCTTCAGCCCAAACAGACAAAAGGACAAGAGAAGAAACAGAGGCACAAAGTGTATTATGTGACTGAAATGTCCTAGAGCCTGGAAGAGCCATCTAGGTTCCAGATTATTAGCCTGTGATATTCTCCTTTAGTTGCAGAAAAATCATTTGGGAAAAAAAAAGTAATCTATGCAAGTCACAACCGCAACTTGCTTGGCAACTGCAGCTCTTTTTCTGGTACAGAAAAGATACAAGGGCTTGAGTTCTCAAAGGGTATTGTTGGCTCTGCACTTTGTGGGTAGTGATGTTGGTACAAGTGGGGGTTCTGTGCATGAAGAAGTGATCTCTGTTTTTTATATTGCTTTGTAAAATCATTTGTGACATCAAAAAGGGAAAACAGAAAAGTGATAGAAATGTTAAGGTGCCACCAGTTAAACAGTAAAAACCATTAGCACAATAAAACCATAAAGGAAAGGTGTTACAATGAGGTGGGATCTCCTGAGGTTATTTCATCCTTACATCTGAAGCAATCTTCACTCTATCATTTCCCTAATTTCTTCTTTGGGTGAAAGATAACAGCCTCTGTGTATTCTAGTTCAAGGAGGTTTTCTGTCCTCAGTGCGGATCTCGGCTTTATTTCTCTCAATTCAACAGACTCCAAAAGAAAAATGAAACTGGACATAATTTTTGTTATCAGTCTTTTGTTATTGGCAAAGGGAAGGAATGGTATATTCCAGCCCACTATGTTTGGCAGAAGTCTGGAAAGGTGAGTAGGGTTTCTCTAGCAGAAATAAAATGCTCTGTGCCATGTGTGTTTATGCCAGCAATAACTGCTGAGTCTGCAAACACTGGTTCTTCCTTGCCAAACATAACATAATTACTAAACTGAGTAAGAATTAGGTGGTCTGGACCTTATTTCAGTAAATGATTTTGCAATTTACTTTGTCACTTAATTAGGATTTGCTGCTTCTAAAAAATTTAGCACAATTTTCTGCAGTTAAGATTCCCTCTAGAGATGGAAACTACTGTCTTTGAGAGGACAGCATCCTTAAGATCATTTCCCAATAATTTGCCTGAAGGAGGCAACAATGCTTTCTCGTGAACTTAGATGTTGACACCAAATTTGGGAACGGCTGAGGTGACTGAAGATCGGGATGCTATTCAGAAGAGCCTAGACATGTTCAAGGAGCAGGCTGGTGTTGACCTTACAAAATTCAATGAGAACAAATTCAAAGTCCTGCTCCTGGAAAGGGAGGAACTCCTACAACAGCACAGGCTGGAAGCAGCTCTGGAGTAAAGGACCTGGAGTTGTAGACGACAGCAAGCTGAATGTGAGCCATCAGGATGCCGTGGCAGCCAAGGAGGCCAACAGCATCTGGGGCTGTATTAATGGGAGCACAGCCAGTGCTCCACAGCACAGACTGAAGGAAGGGATTATTTCCCCTTTACTGAGCTCTTAATTGTTGACATCTAAAGTACCAGTATCTCGTTTGGGGCATTCAGCATGAACAAAACACTGACAAACTGAAGTAAACTCAGAAGACGACCACCAGACAGTCAGAGGTCTGGAGGCCATGATCTTTCAGAAGAGGACCGGTGAATTTCTGGTATTTAGCCTGAAGTAGAGGGCTTTGGAGAGGCCTAATAGTAGTAGCCTTCCTCAATACCCATGAGGAGGTCATTGAGAAGAATCCTGGATTTTCGTAGTGGTGCATGGTAGGAGGCTGAGAAGAAAAAGAAATAAATTGAAGCAAAAGAAAGTCCAGCTGGATAGAAGGAAATGTTCTTTCATCATGAGGATGATTAACAGTGTATGAGGCTGCCCAGTAAGGTTGTGCAGTTTCTTACCTATGAGGTTAGAGCTCAAAGCAACCTTGTCTGATATCATAGCTGGCCCTGCTTAGGGCAGCAGATTGGACTAAATGGCCTCCTTAGACTCTTTCCAACCTAAATTATTCCATGATTCCACGATACAATTCAGCATTGACCTTATTGGAAAAAACCGTCCATGTTCTTGAAACAGCTTCAACAGGAAATGGAGTGAGCACAGTACCTTCTGTGGTTGGTTTTCTGAATATGAATCATCTTCATGCAAATTTTTTTACTCTAATTTGATCCAAATGGGGTGAAATATTGTTTGGCATTTTTTTGTATTAGGCCTGCCAGGTTTTGAAAACCTAGTTGAGAAAAAACAACTAGGTTTTCAACTAGGCATATATTACTAAACAACTAGGTATATATTACTAAATATCAGGTCATCATCTCCAATTTTTAGAAATTAAAAGCTTTTGATAGAGAATGCAAGACCCACAGAAGTGATTGCTAAAATCATTCCTATTTATCATATAATCAAGTGGGTAATGATAGCAGGAGATAGCATCAAGCCTGAGAGATAATAGAATGTAGTAGAGAAGGTTTAAGTTGACTATGTTAGATGGCAAGCCTTAATCAGTAACAGCACGCTGACATCAGCAGGCATGACTAAAGAGCATGACAACTCATGCACCTGGAGGGAAAAAAAATAAATAACACCGCACCACCAACAACCAAAACCAACAAGGAAATATCTGGGGGATGCTCATATTCCAATGAAATGGACCTTAGATCTCACAATGTTTGCATGCTTCTTCCACCATGGAAAAATTCTTTCCCATGATTTGCATTGGACAGCTGATAATGTTTGAGGAGGCAACTGTACTGATTGAAATGCAATCTGTGTCTTTTCATCTGCGATCTGAATCTGGTCCTGAGAAGAATCATCTGGATTTCAGGAGAAGGTCAGGAAACACGGAAAGTGAACAGAGGCACTCAGTCTTTCTCAGTGCAGCACTGAGACACAGTGCCTCATATGATTAGATAAATATAATATTGGTAATTTTTATATTTTCAAAAATAATTATCTAAATTTAAGCCAATATAAAAAACGGTTATTCTTAGTCCTAACCAGTTTTTAGTGGGAGGAAAGTATGTTTCAAAACATGTTAGCCAGTTTTTGTGATATGATCAACACATAATCTTTTTTTTACAAGACTTTATATGGCCATTGGACAAATACCCTTTTAGAATTCATTTGTGTGACTTCCAAGTCATTAGAATCATACAATGGTCTGGGTTGGAAGAGATCTTTAAGATCATCTAGTTCCAGCACTCCTGCCATGTGGTTCTCTAAAGCTTCTTGAAGGCATTGATCAACTTTCTGGTAATTTAAAATGTATTTTGGGAAGCAAAAGTTTTCCCCACAAGAAACTTTGAATAAAAAAGCTGGGTTTGGGGTTTCCCAGAGGAAAAGTAGGAAGGGACAAAATAAGCCTTCCGTAACTGATTGAAGAAGTTGTTTTTCTGTGGTTTCCCTCTATCCCTTTTTCTATATTGTGGCCTTTTTAAAATAGGAGTTGTTTAATCTGATCAACTTGAATTCTCTGCACATTTGATTTGAAATAATTAAAAGTTGTTACCATATTTTTTTCTAAAAAGTACCAGTAATTTAGGAATCTTCTGTCTAGGGCCACTGATAAAGTTTTCCAACCACCAAGTGATTCTACAGATGCAAGGAATTTTTCTGACCTAGTTCTGCAAGTGAGAAATCACCTTGAAAATACAAGTAGCGTAACAAACTGTTTGAGATATGGTTGAAAACATGTTGATAGCCTGTTATAAATATTCATGGCTACTGAAGATTTAGACACAGATCTAGCTTTCAAGGTAAACCGTAAGGGTGGATTTTGTACATGGTTGCTATAATGAATTCCTGTTTGTTTGCATGTTCAGTGTTAGATTATATCATAAGAAATGCATAGGAACTCTAAGAAAGCTGAAAGACTGGGATGAATTCAGGTGAATTGTAGCTTGGAACAGAATTAGGGGTTCCAGGGCATAATTTGAAGTAGTACAAAGCTGGGTGTGTTGTGAATTTGGTTGCATAGGCCTAGCCTGCCCAAAGTCCCTGTGTGATCTGTTGTAGCTGTGGAAAGAAAATTCCTGCTGTACTACTTCCTCCTGAATCATCCATCACCTTTGTCTTCATCTTGCCTGCAGTCTATGCTTTCAGATTCTGTGAAGCGCAAAGTGACGTGCACATGAGAATATGCCTATGGAAATGTGATTTACAGCCCTAAAGAGTTTGAGCATGTTCATTGAGCATCTGTGTGTGCATCAGAAGGTTGAGAATCAGGCTGACTGGTTACTCTGCCTCCTCATCTTCCAGATGATGGGCAGCTCAGCTGGAGCAGTAAGAACAAATGAATTGGTTTTGAGTTGTTGCCCTAAGTAGCAGAAGTGTTGTTGGTTTTTTGTTCAGCTACAGCTTTAGGATGAGTCAGACCTTCACCTGGCTAGACACCAAGAGAGTCACAGCCTGGACCCCAAGCAGCATAGGAAAATTTCTGGGTTTTTGTTTTCCGAGTACATAATTTTCTCTCCAGCCCTCAAGGGCTGTCTCAAATTGCTTTTTACTCCCCAGGTCTTGGCAGTGTGATCCTTGGGGAATGAATTACTTGTCTGCTGGAGAGAAATAGTCAGTAGTTTGTGCTGTTAGATGATTTTAGCATATAACTCTGCCAAGCATAGTGAAAATGAAAAGAGGAAGCGTGCACAGGAGTATAGTTCTTTATATGTGGTGTCTCCTCCATGGAAATCTTACCCATTTTCCTTCATAACAGTGAATTAGACAGTTGTGGAACAGTGCAGATGCATTCCAGGCTTCTTCAACTCTATGAATTCCGAGTTGGAAAAAAGAGAGCATAACTCTTCTTAATCATACTGAATGGTATTTGGCCTGTTGGTAATAGTCCCATGTACGAGTGAAGTCCCCCAGTTTTCCACTGGGGGTGAAATGATAACAGCAATAAGTGGAGGTAGAATCCTCTGTGGAATGAAGTGGGAAACCACCACAGAGTGAGCAGAGCAATGGTGTGTGTTCTATCTCTCATAGAAACTACAAAGGATTGTACAGGATAAATTCTAAAGAGTGTGGGACGGAGACTACCCCACATAATCTTTGTCGGCTACCCAGTGTACAAACCTAACCTCAAAAGCAGCACCCCCTAAGAATTTAGAGGCTTGCCTGGCATCTGTTGCAGAGAAGGTACTGATCATACTTGGTATGTTTAAACCAGGAACACTTCCCAAGTGTAGCTGCCAGTCTTGAACACTCATGGCTGCTGAGACAAGAGGTGTGCCACAGCATTTTCCAATGTACCTGACTTTTAGGGCTTTTGACATGAACATAGAGAGGACCAAAACTGTGGAACAAATTGCAAGAGCCCAGCCACTTAGATATGGCTGCAGGAGTAACTTGTGCCTCAGCAAAACAGGGCAGCGTCCCCTTACTTCAGAGTAGCACTATGAAAATAAGCACATTATAAATTTCTAAGTTTCAATAGTTCTTGATAATAGGAACACGGTATTTTCTGTCTAGTTATACACTACAGTCACAACATGGTTGTTCAACAAAGGGTGGGAAAGCAGTATCCATAGAGGAATGGGGTGGGAAAAGGAGAAAGCCTGTCTTTAAAGGAAAGGTACAGGTGAGGATAAAGATGGTTTCTGAAGTAGAATGCAACCCGAGCTCCTTACCATGGAAAGGCTGGGAATATGTCAGTCACCCTGTGAGAAAATTTCCAGCTGTGAAATGTACTTCAGTAGGATGCTCTCCAAGAGGCCTTTTCTCAGGTTATTTAATCAAATTTGAGAAACATTAATAGACAAGTGAATGGAGACAGCTTGCTCTGGCAGGGGAATATACTGGCAGGCAGGTCTTAGCAACAGTTTCTACGTTGAGTCATTCTGCTTAGACGCCTGAAGCAGGAGTTTAGGCCATCCCATCAGTGGTGCTCCCTGTGTGGTTCAGGGAACACCCCCCATAATATTGACCAATATCTCATTTTCCTTTAAGTGGACTGTGATTGATAGCACTGCCTCTGCTGCTGCAAGGTACATTCCCCGTCTTCAGGATGTTCCTCTTTGTTCCTCCCAAGGATACTTTTAGGTCCTAGATCACACTGCAGCATATAGGAAGGTGAGCCCAGAATGTATGAGGAGGCTGAATAGCAACTGAAAAGGGACCAGCTGTTTGGGGTGGTAAAAGGCAGAGACAGGAGGAACACTGCTTCTGGAGGAAGGTGGTGAGACTGAGACTGGGAATCAGAGGCGATCTGGAATAAAATAGGTGTTGGAGTGTTAATTCTGTGAGGATTTAAAGCTTCACACTGCTGAAAAGTTGTTCACCCATTTTTAATTTTTTTCCTATTGGATTTGTAGTTGTGATTACAAGCCAAAACAGACCTGTTCTGAATCCAGTTTCCGTGACCAGAAAGTCTAGATTTATCACTCAGACACCTAAGTTGGATGTGTGAACATAAACAGTGTGAATTTTTCCCTGCAGACAGCAGTAACTGTATAAAGGTGTAAATAGCAACACTTGTAAGAAGTTATATTGGTTGTCTCATCACCCTACCCCTCCAGCTTCCCCACTTGGAGAGTTTTGGCTTAACACTTCCATATGAGAGGTGGATATTACACAAATTCAGTAAAGCTGTTTCTTGTGACCTTGTAAGTGTGAAATACTGTCTTCAGACCATGTCCAGGCTGTGAAATCTAGCTTTCCTCAGTTAGTTGTGGGAATGTCAGCATCTCTGGTACCAAAGATGGAGAGAGCGCTAATAGTGGGCCACATTACATCCTCTATGGCATGGATTTCTCTTAATGAAAATTGGGAATGGCCTATGCCACAGTGTGCATGGCAGGAGGGATAAGAAAAATTGCCAAATCTCCCATGCATCTGTTCTTTCATCTGCCAGGCATGCACATCTTTTTTTGCCAGTGAATGGTAGCTATGAAGTGAAACCACCAGCCTCCTGCAACATCTGTTCTGTCATGCTAATGATTATTATTCATCACCACCTCTGATCAGCTGCAAGGCCACTGGTGTCACTTCGATTTCTCTTGCTATCAGGTATGTGACATGGTACTGACAACCAGCTGCAACACGTTCATTTTGGGCTGCTTATAGTTTCTGGCAGTTAGGCCAGCTTGCTTCTGCAGTGGAACCCACCTTACTGTGTCATCAGGAGAAAATTCCAAGGTTCTTTTGTTGCTCTTTTTTGAATACTGAGCATGATCCTGAAAGGAAATTCAGATAATATAATCTAAAATTAATGTCATTATCTTTTACATGTGTAGGACTGTTATCCATTTCCTTGAAAAACTGTTTTGTTTCCATCAAATAACCTTCCTAAAGAATAACTGACATGTGAAAAATATATGGAATGTCACCAGATTGGAACTGTGTAGGAAAATTAAATCTACTCTTGCAAAACATCTCTTTCTTCTGTTTAAAACAGAAAATGTGATGAACTAGGTCTAAGAAACACTTGGTGCTTAGGTGCTCTTAATCTCAGGGCTAATTTATTTGAAAGTGAAACGTTTGCAAAGCAAGCAATGCATCCTTTTCATATGAGTATGTTGAGTTTTGCCAAGATGCAATGAATTGTGTGTTTTGAACTCCTGTGCAAACCGAATTACTGATTAGATCAATATTCAGCAGTCTCTGATCAGAGTTCCTGGCTCTGACCACTAAATGACTTAATTTACTGATTTGTCAGTGTGACAGATTCAGAGTTGCAGAGAATAGTTTATAAATACCATGTGCTGAAGAAGTTTTTGTTTGCTGCACATAATATTAATTAGCTAATGATTTTGCCAGGAGATAAGTTCAGGATAGCATGCATTTGTCCTGATATTCACATCTTCTGACAAACAACAATGATTCAGTCATCAATGGACTCCAGATGGCAAATATTCCCCCAGGATGGTTTGGCTATCCTGACTGTGCCTAAAGGAAGCAAAGGCATCTTGGAGAGTTTCAAAGACCTAACACTGTTCAAATAAACTCTAAATAAAAGGAAGATGTGGCAGAACCTCATGGGGAGCAGTTTACATTGGTTCCGGTAGATGGGAAAGGGTTCAAGGAAGGTTGAGCTTGACTGAGCCTCTGAGTAATATTGGTAACAGCTCTTCTGTAAGTTCAAAATTTCTGCTCTGTTTGTTCTTATTGTTATAGGAATACATTGTGTTTTATGTAGGAGAGATTGCATCAAAACAGAATACTACATTATGAGAAGCTTGGTTGGTCTAATAGCACTTAGTCATCAAAAAAGATGGACCTAATACCTGCTCATCCCATCTCTTGACAGCATTGCCTCCCAGCCTCACACCAGTTGTCAGAAAACTCTCCACTTCTTTGGCAGCTTTGTGTTTTTTCGTTGAGCTCTTTTAATCCTGCAGTGAGATGATTCATTGCCAGACCTTGTCCAATGGAAGGGGTGGGAACCTATGGCTGGGAATGGGGCTGATCTTTTCACTATACTAAGCAAGCCATTCAGCTCCTGTCAGCCATCGCATGGAACCCACTCTAATTCACATGGCCTATTTGCTGGCTGAAGATGTTCAATGCTGAGGTTGAGTAGTCATTCCCAGGGTTTCTGCCCATCTGAGCCTGTGCTCTTGAGCAATTCAGGCTTGAGTGTTCTGCAAGGCTCTGCCAGCTTGACCTAGGAGAAAGAGAAAGCAGGCTGGGGTAGGCAGCGGACAGCAGCTAAGTACCACCTGGATTTGCTGATGTTATAATCTGAGCTGCAGCCACGGGACCAGGTTTGAACACAGACAACATCAAGCTGGCTGGTTTTCTAGCTGAGCACAAATCACTCTCATTATTACTTCTATTGGCTAAACAGTCATGGGTAGGAATCTGGTGTACACAACAATAAGCCTCTGAAAAGGTTGGATAGAATATGTTTTCCGTCATCACAGCTTGCTCTGGCTCCAATAGTGGTGCAAGCTTTTCACTTAAGGAAGGGATTTCCAAATTTTGTGGTGGAATAATAAAAATCATAAATGTTTTTTTAATTCTTTGTTTTCTGTTTCATTGTTGTCCTGTGGAAGAGCAACAAAAAATGTATTATTGTGTCATGGTTTATCCCCAGCCAGCAACTAAGTGACATGCAAGCTGCTTGCCCACTACTCCTGCATCCCAGTGGGATGGGGGAGAGAATCAGAAGAAGGTAAAACCTGCAGGCCGAACAGTTTAATAATTGAAATAAAGTAAGATATAGTATCAACAACACTATCAATAAAAACAAGAATAAGACTCATTAAACACAAGTGATGCATAATGCAATTACTCATCACCCAGCCTGATCAGAGCAGTGATTGGTCCTTTCCGTGTAACTCCCCCCAGATTATATCCTGGGCATGATGTGCTGTCGTATGGCATACCCTTTTGGCTAGTTTGGGTCAGGTGTCCTGTCTCTGCTTCCTCCCAGCTTCTTGTGCCCCTCCTTATTGCCAGAGCATGAGAGACTGAAAAGTCCTTGATTTAGAGTAAGAGCTGCTTAGCAACAGCTAAAACAACTGTGTTATAAACATTGTTCTCACACTAAATCCAAAATGCAGCACTGTACCAGCTACTCGGAAGAAAATTAACTCTATCCCAGCTGAAACCAGGGCATATTGTAATATTAAGCACTAAATGGGTGCATACGTGTGAAGCCATTTAATTGCAGTGTTAAAATAACAATATTGGTCTATATTGGTATTTTTCAGTAAGACTTCTCACTCTCTGTGGAGTGAATGGGGTACCATTTGCAATGTAGAGTTTATAGTTGGCACTGGTTTTCATCTTACACTAGAAAAATATGAAAGAGTACTTCTTAATCAGTCTATATTTTTTATTATGTCAGTTGCTATCTGCTGATTGCTTGTTCACTTTTGCTCTAGCATTTCTTTTTCCTGTGAAGAAACTTTATTGTACTTTCTAGTGCAAGACGTAAAATCAAACTGAGATGGTCTTCTCCACTAGACTTCCCAGGACAAGGAGATATAAAAGCACTTTAACCAGTGTCTGTTGCTGAACATCCCAACTCATTTCCTGAGTAGATGTTAACGTCATGGCTGCCCAAGGAACTGGAGGGGCCAGAAATAGGGAAGTGCAAAATGCAGACCTAAGAACTTCAGGGCTCTGGCGATGACCCTAGCCCTGATCTTTTCTATCAGCTTGAGGAGTCATTTTTATTTTCTTTCAGTTTAACTTCTGTTATACCCTTAAGGAGGCAAGACTTAACTTCTGTGTACACCATCAAGGCTGTTTTGAGATATTTTTACAAGGCATTGAGAAGCAAGACCAAATTTCATTGTAACTGAGGGTTTTTTTTGTCTTCAGCAAGAGTAGGAAGACAGAACTGGTCTAAGGCTTCATGAAGCTTAAGCAAAATTATAGAAAGACAGGATTTTCAGTGCTCTAAAGAATACACAGCTTAGGCACACAGCTTGACTACAGCCTCGATGCCACTTCTGGCACTTTGCCTGGTTGTAAATTGTCGTGGTTTAAGCCGTAAATGTCACCTCTCCCTCCCTTCCTTCCCCCCCCCCCCCCCCGATGGGGGAGAAATGGGGAGAAGAACTAAAAGAATGTAACTCCCACGGGTTGAGATAAGACCAGTCCAGTAACTGAGATATAATACAAATCACTACTGCTACCACCAATAATAATAATAATGGCAAGGCAAATACAAGGGAAAAGGATACAACTGCTGGGAAAAGGATACAAACCACTCACCCCCCCAACCGAGCCACGAGAGCGCAAGAGCGCAAGAGCCCAGCCCACTTCCGGGTTCCTGCCCCCAGTATTTTACATCCTAGGCATGACGTGCTGTGGCATGGAATAGCTCTTTGGTCAGCTTGGGTCAGGCACCCTGTCTCCGCCTCCTCCCAGTTCCGCCTCCTCCCCGGCATAGCATGAGACTCGGAAAAGCCGAACCCATGACATAAATCTAGGTTGGTGCTAATCAGAAATAAATTCCTAGGTTTTGCGGTTTGTGTTGCCACACACAATCACCTGAATCAGAAATAATCATATACTTTTGGTATAAAATCATGAAACATTAAATGGTTTTTAGAATTTCCTCCTCCTCTTCCAGGTATGGCCAAATTCTCCACAAATGTAAGATGTAAAAGAACACCGCTTTATTTTTGAATGAAAGGTACCATTCCAAATTGATCCTGCTCTCTAGAGGCTGGGATTTAAAATCAACAAAATTCTCAAGACCTGAGACAAAAATCATAAACATCTGGAGGTAGAGTTTGGCAATATATTAAAGCTCTGCCAATTTCATGTCTCAAGAGATGCTTCAGAACTTTTGTCATGTACACCTTACACCACTGGTACAGATGCTGGGGCAGGAGGCAGTGTTTATATCCCACTAGCAGAGTAAATGGGGGAGGCAGAATAAATCTGAGCACTCAGACTGAAATGCAGCATGCAATTAGGAACTTCTTAGGTTAGGTTCTTGAAAAATAACATTAGGTAAAACAACATAGTGTTGCAGAGTCTGAAGGTTTTTGATGAGTGGGGAAGAAAGGAGGCATTTCCCTGGCCTGAAACAAATTCTGTCCTGTTGTCTCTTCACATACAAGTAAATCTGATTTTTAGTGCTCTTGCACTGGCACATGCTAGAGAAAGCTTCACAATAAGATATTCTGCTGTATCTCTGGAGCAAATGGAGTAAAAGACCCAAGTCTATCACTAAACCATGTCCCTAAATGCCATACCTTTAAAGTGCCATGTCTCTTAAATACCTCCAAAGATGGTGACTCCACCACTTCTTTGGCCAGCTTGTTCCAGTGCTTGACAACTGTTCTGACAAGAAGTTTTCATAATATCCAATCTAAACTTCCCTTGATGCAACTTGAGGCCATTTTCTCTCATTCTGTCACTTATTACTTGGGAGAAGATACCAACACCTACCTTACTACAGTGTCCTGTCAAATAGTTGTAGAGTGTGATGAGGCCTCATCAAAAGCTGGTGTTGAATTGTGTAAAACTTTTTATACAGGATGCACTCAACTATGAACTGACCTGCTTTTATTTGAGACCTTGTGATAAACTAACCTGGTCCTTCTCCATTGTTTTTGGTGATTAAGGAAGAAGCTGACGCAGAAAGAGTGAAAGAATACCCGCAGCAGCCCTACTTGTAGAAATTATATTGATCCATGTTGTTTAATCAGAAAAGCCTCTTCCTTAAATGTGGATATCACCAATTTAAAAATTGGGTGATTTTGAGCTGAATGATAGAAGTACTTCTGGATTTCACTGGTAGTCTGACTACAACTGTATTGAATTACAAGTAGAAGGGTGACTGAAATGAAAGCAACTTAAAGATGCTACTTAAGCTGTATCTATCTGCTTCCTTCGCAAAAGTTTTCAGATGTGACATATGAAAAAACTGGGAGAAACAAACTGACGTACATACTTTGCTTTGGCCAACATCCCAGAAATAAAAGTCTGATATGAGTTGGTTTATGATACATGGAAGGCTAGGAATAGAAATTGCCACCTTTGTTGTAACCGTTATCTTCCAAATGACTTTTTGCCATACTTCAAAATGAAACTAAAGCATCATAAAATGAATTGCTTTTCCTCTTTTTTTTTTTTTTGTGTGGGGATTGACACTATGAGAAGTAAGGGAATCTTAGTGTTCCACTGACTGCCATCTGGATATTACTGAAGTAGCCTCTTATAAATATCTAGTATACAAATTGAATTAGTTTAATTCATTATGGTAGAAGTTCATCTGGTTTTTAGAGGTCAGAGGATATAAATATTCCAAGGGGGACTATAATGTAAATTATACCCTGCATTTATGAGAAGGAAGAGTTATGCTGTGATAGTGAAGAAAAGATATTTTTGGGTTGTGTAGGGGTTTTCTTGTTTTCCTTTAAAGTCTGAACTGCAGAAGTATATTGATGTGTGCTGTGCTAAGTCAGTTTAATACTGTAACAAAAGCTCTACATTTGTACACTCCAAAAACCTGAATTGGATTGTATTGCTTTGTAATGTCTTTCTCCTGAAACTACTGACTAGTATTCTTTCTGCACTTGAATTTCATAGAGCTCAAGATGCCATTTTAAAATAAGTTGTATCATGAAAAATGATCATTTAGGCTTTGTCTGAGAAATAGTTACTTGTGTAAAAAATTGAGGAAGAATTTGAACCTGTGAATGTAATTCCCAAGGTTAGAGCTCTGTCATCTGATGCCCAGTTTTGATGGCAATGTTTTTGTCTTGCCTCTCCTGTGAAATCAGAAAAGGTGTAATCTGATGAGACATAGATGTTGTTGAGAAATATCAGGTGAGCTCTGAGATTTGTGACAAGACAGAGCGCTCAAGCATTTAGGCAGAAGAATGTGTCATTTCTGATCTGTGTTGATGCATGAATGATAGTCCAGGAAGCTCATTCTATTTGAAATTTTTTATACTTTTTATACCTTTATGGATGTGCAGAAATAACTCTCATGCACCTAAATATTGTCAGGGCTTGTGGAGTTCTTACGTATCTATAGTTGTGGGTGTCAGCTGAGCAAGGGATTTTTGAATCCCAATTTACACTCTCAAGTCTGTAAGAAGAACTGGTGGTGATTGTCAGTGTTGCAGTAAACTTCTGTGCCATTCCTTTCACACAAGTGTCTGCGTTATGTATGCATAACATTGTCATTCACAGAAGCAGCAAAACTCCCTCAGCAGGTCTATTTTACATTGTTTCCTCAAAAATCAGTCTCTTTCATGATGACTTTTCTTTTTAGATGTTTTCTGTAAAGGAACAATAAGCTATTCCTTTATATTCATATAAACTATATGAGTTCAATATGAAGGATAGAACGCATTCTTGCAACATTATACCAAGTGACTCTCTTATTCTCTTTTTTTTTTATTGGACAGGAATTTCTGCCCTTGAAGATAAAATCAGATCATGGCTCTAATCTGAAGATCCCTGGGTTTCTTCAGTAATAGGTTATGATTTTCTTTTTGCTCCTCAGAGATGAGGATGCTTTCACAAAGTTCTGAGATAGGTTAGTGGGTTGATCGGAACTGGAAAGTGTGTGATTAGTCTCAGAGCCTCTCCTGTGCATGTTAAATCAGAGCAGGATCTTCTAGAAAGCAAACTACAAGCTGTCCAATTTGTACTGTAAGCTCAAAATAATCTTTGCATGTCTGCTTGTTTCAATGGTTCTGGACTTCAGGGGTTTTGGGGATTTTGTTTGTGACTTGGTTGTTGGTGGGGGGAGTGTTTGTTTGAAGAGTTGTTTGGTTTTTTTGGTTTTTTTTTAACCATTCTACTGTTGTTATGGCTTGAAGATACATGTTATTCACAAGGAAACTTCGAAATCGAATAATACATTATCCCCAGAACTAAGCTAATTAATTACCCAGGCTGGGGTCAGCAGTGACCCCAGAAATGTTCAGGCAGTATTACTGAACAATTTCGGTAAGGTTACCACTGCAGAGTGTGTGACTAGGGAATAAAAATTTGATGATGTCTATCTTGCAGTATATCCTAGTTGCTCAAAAGGGGAAGGACAGCAAAGCAACCCATGTGGACTTAATATGTAATTGCTAAAATAACACGGAGCTTGAAGCTCTTCTACTTGCAAGAATTTGCTAGCATTTAACTGGAAGTCTGGCTCAGCTCAAAACCAAATTGCTCCCCTTGTTAATCCCAGCTTGATCTGTTCATCTAGTGCTATTTACATGTATACAAGTGGGCAGCTGAAAATATGCCGTGCGTGTGATACCTGCCTTGAAGTGAGAGAAGCACAGCTAGAAAAAGCAGTTCAGCTTTGAAATCTTATTTTCTTCATTAGTATTTAGGAAGCAGGTAGTAGAGATGGGACCGTGGTTTGTATCATATCAAGGAGAGTAGGCATACCAGCTCGGGAGAAACCAAGCTCTACTTGTTCTTGACACAAGGCATTCCTTGTTCTGAACATCAAAACTGGTAATAGTGAAGGGCATGTGGGAGATACAAAAGATGATTTTCTACATGGTATTGGGTGAGGAAAATAATTTCAATTGATCTGGAAGATCAATATAGAAATAGTTATTTAAGATAGCAGCTCTGTAAGACACATCTTGCTCTGTTTGCAGTCTGGTCAGAAGTAATGGAAGACTTTGAATGAGGTCGCTGTATTGCTCTTAAAAAAAAAATACCTTTTTGTAATGGCAAAGACACCAGAACTGCATCACAAGCTGGTAAGGCTACTGTGAGTGTGGCTAGGGGTACTGTTGATAAAAAAATCTGCAACTACCCTGAAGTGTGAGAAAATAAGATACAGCTACTGTGACATTACAGCAGCTCTGAAGGAGCTGAAGGGAAGCAGAGTTACATACTGTAACTCTTTGCTGTAACCATGAGATTAAATGGTCTCTTCCCCTTTGAAAGGAAATGTATTCATCCAAGTCTGAAGGGAGGTAAAATGCCAGCAGCACATATAAGGTAGTGGGAATCATCAGGGGGAAGAAACCAGATCTATAAACTGTGGCATAGTACTTTCTCTCAGTTCCCAGGAGTAAAGTGTTCCTCAAGCCTTCCACTTCCTAAGTCTACAGCAAAGCCTGTGGTATGAAGCATTGCCTACAGAAGAGAAGAGTTAGGGAGTAGGTAAGCCAAATGGGCGTACACGAATCCAAGCGATGAAAGGGGACTGCATTAGAGAGTGCTGATGGAGTTGATGACGGACAGCAGCCCTCACAGTGGCTTTGTCCTTAAAGGTCATGACAGTCATGCCATTAAAGGTCATGCCTAGAAAAAGGCAGGCATTAGGTCCATCTTCAAGACAGGCAAATAAGAGGATGCCAGAAACAACTAGCTGATCACTCTCCCTTTGTTCTCTGGGAAGACTAGGGACAGCATCTGCCAGAAGATCACTTGAAGGCACACAAAGGACAAGGTAACATCAGGGAACATACAGAGTATAGCTTCACCAAGTACAAGTTCTGTCAGAGCCAATGTGAGCCTTGCTTTGAGGAGGTGTCCAAGTAGGACAAGGTGAAAACAGCGACTGCCATTTACTCTGAGTGTAGCAAGGCCTGTGATAGCCTACCACAGTGTCCAAACGGGTGAGGTGCGGACAGGAGAAGGGGCTACTGTACAGTGGAAGGAGCACTGCCCTGTGCTCAGTAGAAGAAATACCACCCATGGGGCAGTATTGCCAGGGTTGGCATGCCTCAGGTCAGTGGTGGGGCTGAGGCTGGTGATCATCTAAAGTAAGAGCCTAGGTGGTGGTGGGACAGGCCACCTTCCACAAGGTTCTGATGTCCCTTCCCACGTGGGGAAGGCAGCAGCTCAAAGGAAGCCAGGCCCTCTGCTCACCATGAGGTGTCACACTTTTGCTCTTCCAGTTCTTTCCCCCATCCCATGGAGAGAAGTGGGTGAACAGCTGTGTGGGGCTTAGTTGCCAGCTGGGGTTAAGCCACACCACTGCATTACCACGGTGATGGCAGATCCCAGGGTGCCCGTTTCTCCTGTGTGGCTCCATTTCTTGCTCTTATGATTTGTACTGAAACAAAAGGTAATACCCATTGGTAAGCTGTCCATTGGACTCCTGAGGAAAGGTGTCCTCTCTCAGCTATTTAATAGTTTCTTTTCTCTCCATGGCTTGGCATTTTTTGTCAAGCCTGCTGTGCAGATCACATCCTTTGAGGACTGGTTGTCATTTATTTGGGTTATATTGACTGGCTTTTAGGTGACAGAGAGAGGTGGTGTCGGTGGGGAGGAGGCGCTGACAAACACAGTTATTTTCATGTCAGGAGAACCATTCTGGAAGATGGAGATCTCTGGACATCTTTTCCATATTCATACCATACCTCTTGTCATGATGCCATGTGACCAGAAATAAAACATGAGCTAGGTTTAGCTAGCAGTGGTCAGAGGGCAGATTGTCTCTAGGATGTTTCATTGGAGTGATTTGATAGGCAGGTTATCTCCATGATTTGCCTTGTGAATGCATAGCCTGCTCCAACTGTGAGTTTTTGAAGGAGATGATCTCAAGGGTGTGTGATGGGACTGTCAGTATGTGTTTTACATATCTTGAATTAGTTTGCCCACTGACAGAGGGATGTTCTGTACAAAGGTGAGAGGTGCTGTGTGGTTTCTGTGGATGGTGGTCTCAAAGTGAGCAGATGAGAAAAGTGTATGTTATTTTTTCTTTAATAGAATAGGTGAAATTACAGAAAAAGCTTTATTTTGCTCAGAGGTGTGTTGCAATATTCTGGGGAAAAACTAAAACACTTTTGTAACCAAACCTCTTTCCTATTAAAATGAAGGTCAAGTACAGTGTTGCTGCTGCTGTTCTTGCTAGCAGAGCTGTTATGATTGATTTCATTCATTTTTTTTTATGGTATTAGAAGTACTGACTGCAATCCAAAAACAAAATAAAAAGAGAGAACACCAAAGATGCTGCATCAGAGTAGAGAAAGCGTCAGTGTGAGAAAAAGTAATCAGCCCTCAGGTTTGTTGCCTATGACAGGACACTCATTTTACTGCTTGAGAGAAAAGGATTTGTCACAGCCCTGCTTTTAAAGCTGATAATAGAAAAGGGGCAGCCACTGGGACTGTGGGTCAGATGTGTTGTGCAAGGACAGAGCAAGAGCACAAGGTACTTCACCTATGTATCTTATGCATACCGGTGGCTAGGTATCTAGGGGTTGTCACTCTATCTGCCAAGCCCTATAGACTGGGTAGTTGCCAGAAAGCTGGGACAAAAGACTGCGAGGATAGAAGTTCTTAAAAGTGCCCTACTATTTGCCTGTAGAACTGAGCAGAAGAGTAAGTTAGCTATTTGACAAGCCTGTGCTAGCTTCAAAAGAGCATAGAAGGATTACGGACACAAGCTGTGACAGCGAGTTAGCTATGGACACAGATGTAGCTGTAGAAATGTTTCTAGACAAATTATTTGCCAAGTGCTTGGTACATCAACAACACAGCGAGGGAGATTTGTGGCACAAAAAGCAGAACATGCAAAGCTACAGGAAGGGATCTTTAATTTACAGCATGAGCAGTCCTGTGGCGAAAGTAAGTAGCACAATTCATTCCAGGGTTATCTAGCATTAGAGGAAAAAATTATGCTGCAGAGGGCAGGCAGCCCTGAGTTTTGGCAGCAGCAAGTGCTAGAGAATTCATTAGCCTCTGAGTTATAGCTGGATTTGGGTTTGCAAGTTTTCTTGGACTAAACAGGAGCTAACAGATGCTTGGCTCAAAGGAGCTGTCAAGTGTGCTAGCCCTGGGAGGGAGAATCCACTGGAAGGTGGGATGCTATTTTGTTAAACTGTCTTCATCCTTATGATCTTTGATGATTCTCCTACACCCTACCTCTTGTGCCAGTGGGGATGCTTTGTGGAGGTAGGCTGTGCTGGAAGCAAGGATGACCACACTGCAGGCTGTGCCCTTGCTCACGGGGTGCCATCCCATGTGATCTGAACCAGGCAGGCAGAGCTAGGTGTTGGGGACAGGCTCCAGTGACAGCCCTGACAGGCAGGGCTGATCCAGGCTCCAGCTGGGAGCAGCAGGAGATGGGGCTGAAAGCAGAGCTGGAGTTGGACCCTTCTGCACTGTGTTCAAGGCCTATTGAAGAGAAAGAACCCAAGGATAGCCTGGAGACAAGCTGTCCACAGTGAGGGCCTGAAATAGAGCATGACTGGATGGTATGCACTGAGCTGAGCTGAGCTGGTGCCCCTGGCAAGGGGCAGGGGGGGAGTCCCCAGCTAGGTTGCCCAGGGTCATTAGGTCCTTGTGGGCCCTGACTAGAGAGTGGAGTTTGGGGCACATTCTAGCAGCACAGTCACACAAACACTTGGTCCTCTGGCACTGCGGCTACACAGCCTGTGAAGAGGTGGGGTGTTGGTTCAAAGCTTTCCTGTGCTACAGGAGAATGGAACTAATGTCTTCTGTTAACAGAGGTGAGGAGAAGGAGGCAGTAGCAAGACCCAGTTCCTGAGTCCTTAATCTTCATTGGTGCTTGATTCTGGTACTATTCTGCTGTGGGAACACTAGTGGGCTGTTAACTTATTTGTAGGCATTGCAGTTACTTCTGTGTGCCCAGATGGAGTTCTTCAGGGGGCAGTGGAAAGGTGATCATGGGAGGAGAGGCCATTGGAGCACTGAGCACATTTTGCATTTGTGTGTAAGTGTTTTGGTTGTTTTATGTGGCAAAATTAGTTTGCAGACATTTCTTGCAGGTGTAACTATCTGGAATATGTTTTTTATTGTTATAGTCTTGCAGATCTAACCCCAGTTGTGTTACATTATAGAGGTGTTCAGAGAGCAGCAGGAGGCAAAATATTTTGACAGACTAGTTGGTTCACTTATATGACTGAAGGAGTAGAAACCGTGCATGGGAAAGAAAATGTCAAAAAATCCCCATTTCTGAGACACAAAGTAGCAGCTGGGTTATGTGATACTGTGAACAAAAATAGAAGCTTTTACAGATGAAGTAGAAGATGTGTTGTGAAAACAAAATGGGTCACCAAGGATGAGCCAGAGTGGCATATGCACTGCTCTCATATGCTCAGGGTTCCTATCAGAGTTGTAGGCAAAAAGTCATGATAAATATTGCACTCTGATTGTCGAGTAGCAATGAAAAAATGCCACTGAGAAAGAGGTGGGTAAGTTTTCAAGAACTGAAACAGTCACCATAGTGGAAAAATAATGAATATGGCTGGGATGGGAGAGGTATTGTTAGTGCTTCTACCAGAAGAGTGACATTAACAGCTGCACTGTGAAACTGTTAAATGTGTGTAGTATATCAGAAGAAACTCAATTTCCTGACTTTGTTATCTAATGGCCCAGATGTGTTTGGTGAAGTTTAGGATTCCATTTTGCACAAGAATTTAAGGCTGATACCTCGTTTGAGTAAGGTTACATTAATCAATGACTTTTTCTGCATCCGTTGCGGAGATATCTCTTAAAGATCTTGGATTCTTATTTTTGGGTTCACTCTTCACTGGATGCTATTGATGTTGTGGAGGTTACTTAACCTTTCCTCTCCTGGTTTCCTTCTGTGGAAACTCTGGCAGTACCAAGGTTTTATTGATGATTCAGATTCTGACAATGTAGATCCTTATTCTCTGTTTTCTTGTAAAGGAACGAGGATTGTAATGCGTGATATGAACTGCGAGCTACATTGATGATATGCTACTGCAGTATAATTTCTTCCTATTGCATAAAGACCAAACAGGACTCTTTCCTTTTGCTGTAGCTAACAAGATAGTTGTGACTGATCACTTTACAGCAGCTTTTCAAGAACCTTGATGTAGCCAGCTCCTACTTGGCTAAGTGTTGAGGGACGTATGTTTCCTTGGCTGGATTAAAGATCCAGCAGTAGCTGGCCTTAAAGAACTGATGTGGCTTTGTAGAAAGAGGTTTTAATGCAACTGTGACATCTTTCTGATAGAAGCGGGAACAATGTGTAGTTGGATGACATAGTTTTAATAGAAGTGTAGCTGCACTGAGGGATGGGGTTTAGCTATCAGATTGCAAGTTTAGAGCACATACTTAATAAAAAACTGCAGAAAGTGAGAGGGGGAAGAGCAGAGGTGAGTGGGATATTGAATATTTCCCAAGAAAAACAGGGAGAACCAGAGCTAAAATGGAACAGAGGGTGTGCTCTCAGCTGCTGACCCATCACAGTGTTGGCACTTTTACTTTTATGGAGCAACCGTTGTCTCATCACACGGCGAAAACTGCACAGCCTTCATCTTTTCAACACTGATAGAGTTATGACTCTGCCAGTCATATAGTCTAAGAAAAAAAATCACAGCTTCAGTCAGACTAAGGGAGTATTTGATACTGTATAATGTAGAACTCTGTATCACAGGAATTTTCTTTAAGCCTAGATCTGGGAGGCTAGCAGATTCTACAGAGATGCTCATTTGTTTATTTACCAAGATTTTTTTCTCTGAGAAGGAGAAGATGAAGGAAGGTACTGCGGAATACTGATATCCTAATAGAATAACAAGGCATATGATTGAAGAGCCCTTTTCTTTTAGAACATGCGAGGCATGCCTTGCATGCAAGGCAAGGTTCTGGGTCTCTTGACCTATTTTTGATCTGTTAGAAATCTACTATGCAAAGGAGGATTTCTGACAAACAGTTATTTCTTTAGCATTCTTTCTCTAAGCGCTCAGAAAGAAAGAAAACTTCTTTCCTATTTTCTATTTATTACTTTACTTTCCTATTTTACTGAGGGCTACATGTGGCCATCAGTATGTGTATCAGTCAATGTATATCACTAAATCCAGAATGCTGTATGTGGGAGGTCAGCCCTGTAAGGGGAGCAGCAGCAGTGCCAGTCTGATGTTTTTTATTGTATGTGTTGAAATGGTGTAATGCTGAAAGAAATCTACCTGGAACTCCGATCTCTCTGGGGATCTAATCCTTCTGAGGACATGAACTGCATGAGAATAAGCAGGGGAAGACACAACAGGTCACACACAAAGGGAGAAGAAACAGAAGGGAAAAAGGAAGTCTCAATGTAATTGTCTTTTTCAGTGCATCTTTTAAGTTGTGTGTATTTGAGATAACAATAGGTCAGCATGCTATTCAAATTCCACTCTAAACTGTGAATTGTAGAGTATTTGAGGGTAAAGTCCATGGTTTAGAAATAAAGCAGGGGGAGGAGAATCAGTGAATTACTTTAATGCTATTATGTTACTTATGTAGGAGTTATCATAAGTGTAGGTCTATTTAAAGGAAATATAGCTAACAATCATATTGCATTGTAAGGTAACAATGCAGCGTATACTGATGTGGTTGCCAAGCAGATAGAGGTAGAAGTGATTAGCTCTATCCTCAGAAAAGCTACATAAAAATGGGCACAGAATGTCTTTGCTTGCTCAGTAGAAACGCAATGGGACACACACTGACTTGTCAAATACAGAGAAGCAAAGTAAGCATGCTAAGACAAAGTACAACGTGTTTGCAGGTCGACTATTTTATTACACTGTCGTCTCTTTCGACTTGGCAGGATTCAGTGAATGACAGGAATAGATGATCATGGGTTGGGGAATTGGAGTGGAAAGGAGAAGGGGAAAATGACGAAAAGTAATACTTCTGCCTTGGTTTTGGTTTGGGTTTTTTGGGGTTTTTTTTTTGTGGTTTTTTTTTTGTTTTTTTTTGTTTGGTTGGTTGGTTTTTTTTAACTTCCTAAATAATCTTATTTATACATCGATTTTAAAAATTGCCTGTTCATTTATTTCCATGGCATATTCAGGTACCTTATTCTATTTGCAAGTTTCCTTACATCACTGCAGGCCTGGCATTGTTACATGGGCTGTCATATGATGCTTGTAAAGTAAATGATATTATCTGATCAAGCTGCTTCATGCCAAGCAGTGCGCACTCTGATCTGTCAGCCCTGTTCTTTGTGTGGCTTTATTGCCCAACAGAAACAAAACAAGTACCACTTTCTGTGCTAAAAGGAGAGTATTGAATGTATTAACTGGCCTACAACTCATTTAATTTTGTTCGCCTAGCCAATTACTTAAATTATTAGTTACTGCAAGGATTGAATCTTTTAATTCACTCAAAACCTCAATATTGCCAACAGTGTATTGAAAAACATCCACTTAAGAAGCCTTTCAATGCTGTGCAGATGATCTTGGTCAGAAATCACCAGCAGCACCTGGCTTTTTGGTAGTTAATGCCACTGATTACATTAAAGACACCAGCCTTCAGTGAATATGCTGGAATAGTTCAGCCTTTTGGAGTCCACACCTTTCTGAAAACAGTGTGTACATATTCTCTACAGAAAGGAAGTGAAATAGATGATCTCTCATGTGCATTCCAGGCTTATTTTGGCATTATCTCAGCTGATTCCAGGTGACTAAGGCAGGTGTCTAAAATGAGAGGAATGAAGAACTAAAGAAAAGGGAGATTGAGCTTTTCAGTCTCCTAACTGCTGCCTGAGGAAGGTTCAGCTCTTCATCTCTTTCAGCTTTTGTTCCAGTTTTCTCTTGCAAGAATACTTGCCAAGCTTCTGAATGTTTTCCAAACTGAGATTTCCCACTGTATGCACTGCCCTGAAGATGGTGCTTCTGTTACATGGATATCTTTAATCAAGGATGGATGTGGGTGTTGCTGGAAATGGAGTATGCTTTCCCCCCACATCCATTGCAGCATATAGCTTTCTTACCGGGGTTGCTTGTGTGACTAAGGTAAGTTCTCCAAATGTTTAGAGCTAGCAGCCTAGAACCATGCCTGAAAATTGCTCTTCCCACTGGTCTCTCCTAGGCTTGTGAAACTTGGCTTTTCCCGTACAATGTTCTACAGTTCTACAGTACTCTACAGTCTTAGGAATACGAAGTTTGATAATGTCAGCTGCTCCTGTCTGAATTAGGGCACTGCTTAAACAGTTTAGTTAGCCTGGTATAGCCCATAAAGAATTTCAAAACAATTAAGTGCAGGCTGAATTAGAAGGCTTTTAATGATTCCTTGCCATATTCCCTGCACCTCCAAAATCACTCAACCTTCAGCCAGCCCCACAGGACCAACAGCTTTACTCATATGGAGCTTTTTAGTTTTATTTTTTGCCCCTTGGATTTGATCTGGTCTCTCAGTCTACCTCACTGTCCAGATAATGTCAGCTAAATCAGGGAATAGTTTTCTTACCTAGTGACATTTGATGTGGGTCACCTGTGGTCAAGTTTAGACCTGAGTTTTTCCCATACTGCATTCTCTCAAAAAAAAATAAGAGATCACAGGAACCCTTCTTTTTCTCATGTTGTATTATGGGAGGTGCAGGGACTATGGAGAGGCACCTGTGTGAATATGTGGGTGTGAGGAAGAAAGAGAATGGGAGAAAGATTATTTTCCCTCTGATTTTCTATGTGGATTTCAAAGCCGCAAGGGTGGATTGGTGTAACTAGCAAAATTTCTTGAAGGTTGTGTCTGGAAATGAAGAAAAGAGGAGATGGGATATTTCTCTGCCACTTTTCACTGAAGCCACCTATGCTTTTGGTTGCAAAAAGGACAGGTGTGTAAAGGCTCAAACAGGTAATTGTGTGTAATCTGGAGGGGCATGGAGTGGGAAAGAAAATAGAACTGCCTTTTCTATTTGTGTGGTGGCCAAGATGACTACTGCTTACCCTCTGTAGTGCTGGAGATTGGAAGAAATAATACTCTGTTTCTATTTAGCAATGGTGCGAATGTCAAGCACTTTGGACTTTTTTACGTAATGGTAGGAATTGCTGATAAAGGTCAGTATGGTTGAATTTGTTGCTTACTGACACTGTAACTATGAAACCCTGTTTCCAGCCCAATCCCACTTCTGTCCTCAATATGGGATGTTCACAGCTCTTGGGCAGGTGGCACTCTTGTGCTGAAACATCATACCAGAGATTTCTTCCCAGTTTCTTCAGCATTTGTCACTTGAGGGAACTCCTGGTCCAGGATTGCACAACAGCATGGATTGGAAAGCAGACCTGTGTATCTCAGATCACCTGTTCAGCAATGCAGGGGAAGTTTAGAGATCTAATGTGTAGGAAAAGATAGGAAGCCAGCCAAAGACAGCACTATTAATTCTTCCTGGACACTCTGACTCCTGAAGCTGTGATCCATCATCTACTTTACAGCAGATAGTGATAAGTAGCTGATGTACTGTTATTACTGTACATGGAAAGATGAAATTAGCTGCAATTTCTATCTGGCTTGAGAATGAAATAAATAAGCAGCCAAAAGAAGTAAAAGAAATTTTGCAGCTTTTCCATTGGAAATGCTGAAATATGTGTATATGAACCCTCTAAATGAAAAATGGGTTTCGGGATCCCAGCAGCTTTTGACTAAAACTGTTTCTTTGACAGTTTCAGTGCTGCTCTTCTCTAGAATTCAGGGGTAACGGGAGTGGCACAGCTGTGATGGCAGCAATGAGACTAGGAATTATCCTGAGCTCAGACAGATGCTGCTATCTGGATTAGCAAAATAATTTTTCTTTGGGGTAGGGGGTGAACCACCACTCTGTATCTGCAAAATAAAATGTCTATCCTGGTGATCTTTCATGTAGTTGTTTCAGGTTTTGAGGATTTTCGTATTTGCCTCTTGACATTCTTTGGTGACAATTCAATTTTTATTTAATCCAAAACAACTGCAGAATGGACATTTGGTTTATGAAGTGAGCTTTGCTTTTACTGAGGGAATAAAGTGACCATGCTTGTTTCTGTGAGTAGTGAAGTGCAAATAACTACGCTCTGGAGAGGCCTTACAAACGCATTTCAGGAACAGTAGCTGCGTTTGAAGACTCCTTTGTCTGAGCACAAGTGGAGGGAGCACTGTATTTACAGACACTTTCAGTTGTTGTGTGATGAGAAGTGCCTTTACTTGATAAATACTTCAGTGAGGACATGTGCAGCTGGTACTGTTTGGTTTAATTCCCAGACTGCTCTGCCTTGTGCTATTGCAGTGGCCAGAGAATTCAGTATAAGCCTGATGTTTCAGCATAACTTTTTAGGAAGCTAAAATGTATTGTCCAGTGTCAGGTAATAGAAGAAATATTACAGGATAGTTTTAAGAAAAAGAGCTATGTGAGTGGCAGCTTAGCATATGTGAGCAATAAGACAGCACGTGCGCAGTTTAGTTTTAACTTTGCTAGTAGGAAATGGGATGACTGGAAAATGCTGGAGGTAAGAAGATGAAGAAATAAGAAATGAGGCAAAACTCTCCTTGGACAGAAGTCAGGAATCGGGTCACAAACCAGCTAATAAATATATTTGTTAGCAGGTAGAAGAACAAAAGTCAATTTATTTACTGATAACGTTCTTAACTTACACAGTTACCCTGTGTAGACTGAGATAACTTTGCATTAGGGATAATAATAGAGAGAAAAAGATCCTGTTCCATTGTTAGTTAGAAAAGACTTTTAAGATCATCAAGTCCAACTTGTTAGCCTAACTTGGCTAGGTTCACCACTAAATCAGGTCCCTCAGCAGCACGTCTACATGCCTTTTTAATACCTCCAGGTATGGTAACTCAGCCACTGCCCTGTGCAGCCTGTTCCAGTGCTTGACAACCCTTTTGATGAAGAATTTTTTCCTAATATCTTAAAACCTTATTCAATTTTAAACTAAAAGTTTAACAGTTTAAAACTGAAGAATCTGAATCCTGAATTTAGGAAAACTTCTTTCCATTAGCTACCTGATAGTATTCTTCAAAGAAACATTTTTGTTGAAAATAGAAATCTATTTTCTTCAGCGCTTTTTTCCCCCTTAACTTAAAATCACAAATTTTGTGCAATCAGTTTCCCTGTAATACATGAATCTCTTGTATCCTGGTTTTTATTATTATTTTCTCTTTCATGCATTGTATGCTAAATTTTTAATTAACATTCTCTTTCATCTATAGTAAGAACCTTCTTTCTCTGAGGCTGATTACATGAATGACCTATTCATGTCCTTGCTCATATCGGGAGCAGAAAAAGGGATCTGTAATTGGCACTGCAACTGATTTGTGCTCTTAACTCAGGATAATTGAACAGAATTTGCTGTTTTCATGGTAAATTTCCACCCAACTTGTGACAATTCATATCTTTGCAGATAAGGTTGCAGTCATTACAGTTTGTAGAGGGGCTAGGAAGAGAAATGTGTGTTCTTATCACGCAGTAGGGTCCTGGTGAGGATACTTTCTTGCCATCTGGCTTTATTTTTCTGACCTAGTAAAGTATCAGAAATTTGATGATAAAACACAGTTTGTTATGCAAGTGACCCTAGCACTATATTGTGTAGCCTGAATGATATTACCAGCAAGAGTTACTTAACAGGATGTGTGTGTATTTCAGACTCCACTTTGTTGAGCTCCTTTGTTATATACTCATAAAAGAAGTGAAGGGATCTGTGTCTACATGGCTTCCGCTTCCCTGGTTAGGAAAGTGGAAGTAGCTCTAACCTAACCAGGCAGAGCCTGCTGTATATCCTCACTGGTGAGCCTTGGCATAAAGATGACTCTTCTGCCCAAGCAGGCTCTGTAATTCCACCAGCAGATCCCTTCATGTGACTGCAGCTTCCTGCTGTTGCACCTGCCTTTTGCACAGCCTTTTATTTATAACTACTTAGGCAGCAAATGCTACACTCCTGTGAGGAAGTGTTGTGTCCTTTACTCACAGTAAGGCACTCTGTGCAGGCTACTGCACTGCAAAGAAACCCATGTGCTGTAATACCCTGCCTTTTCCCCACTGTTTCAGATGCTTCCTGACACACTGCTGACCCATCACTCTGGTGGGCAGCTCTGTATGTCTCTACATTTCCCTTGCCCCAACACCCACCACTCTCTCACCCTCAAGATTGCATTTTTTCTATGCCTCTATGTCAAGATGGGTGCTCTTCCTTGTGTGCCTGTAGTCATGGTTATCTGGTGTGCACCGAGGTCATGCCTTGCTCATCACAGAGTGATCCCTAGGTGCACATCATCCCCTTGCATGGCCATGCTTCTTTTTGAAGAAAAAACGATCAGGAGGGGACCCACAGCATACACCACCACTACCCTTATGGGCAGATTGGCAAATCAGGCCTGCAAGGTACACCCCAAAGCTTAATTGCCTTCAGGGTGGACATATCCCTCTGTGTGTGTGCCTTTTTGTGAACTGTGAGCGTATGTAGTCTGCTAGCTGGTGTCCCCATGGCGTGTATGGGAGGGATCCTGCAGGACATATTGAGGAGCACAATATACAAGAAGATAGCTGGGATTTGGAAGGACTTAATGAGAGGTTGTAGATCTCTGTTCTTGTTCTCTACTGCTCCCATTTTCAAGTGACTCTTCAAGCCTGGTGCTGAATACACAGTTTCAGATCTCTTACTGCGCTGGCTCCACCTGGAGCAACTGGGTCACTAGATGTTCCTCCTCTGTATTACCCAGAGCAGACATACCTGAGGGAGCTCAGTGTGAAGCTAGTGTGAATCCAGCACAGCCTGTTGACTGTCCGCCCCTGTCATGGAAGATGCTGTACTTTATCTCACTAGAGCTGGTTCCAAGAGTAGTGCAGGAATGCTCATGTGTGTGCTGAATTTGGCAGCCAGCCACCTGTCAGACCAAGGCTGGCTTGCAGTAGAGTCCTGGCTCATTGAATGGCAAACATCAGAGAGTTGGTCTGAGTGTCACCACATCCATTTCTCTGTCATGCTGGCCAGTGGGTGTTGGTGACAGTGTTGGAAAGATCTCTCTCTAGCTTGCTGCAGTGCGATTAGTGCTGCTGCATTTCCAATCAAATTCAAAGGTGCTGCACTCATTCCTTTTAGCTTTCTGACTAATTTTCCTTCCTGTTTTAAGGCCCTGACATAAATGACCCCCTGCCACATTACAGCTGATGGGAGCTGTCATTCAAACACCTGTCATGTCTCAGAAAGAGAAATGTTTTTGTCTAAAGAAAATCAATGTTGGCCGTTGGGGCTACTAATCACTCCCTTGTTCAGTCCAGAACTGTGACTTCTGGGACATATGTGGTAACATACTATCCCATTTCAGTTTGATTCTCTAGGCTCAGGAAGTTGAGGCTTGTGCTTTAATATTCATACTGCAGTCTCAGCTAATGTCTTATGAAAAGATAAGGCATCAAACACAATGCAACACAAGATGAGTGGTGTGCACTGGTGTGCTGGTTTTGGCTGGGATAAGGTTAAGTTTCTTCACAGTAGCCAGTATGGGGCTGGTTTTGGATTTGTGCTGAAAACTCTGTTGATAACAGAGGGATGTTTTAGCTACTGCTGAGCAGTGCTTACACAAAGCCAAGGCCTTTTGTGCCTGTCACATCCTCTCACCAGTGAGTTGGCTGGGGGTGCACAAGAAAGGGACACAGCTGGAACAGTTGACCCCAATTTACCAAAGGGATATCCATACCATATGGCATCATACTCAGCATATAAAGCTAGGGGAAAATGAGAAAGAGGGAGACATTCAGAATGCTAGTGTTTGTCTTCGCAAGTAACTGCTTACACATGATGGAGCCATGCTTTCCTGGGAATGGCTGAACACCTGTCTGATCGTGGGAAGTGGTGAATGAATTCCTGGTTTTGCTTTGCTTGCATGCTTGACTATTGCTTTACCTATTAAGGTTTCTATATCTCAGGCCATGAATTTTCTCACTTTTACTCTTCTGATCCTCAGCCTCATCCCACTGGGGAGGGAGTGAGCAACTGGATACATGGGACTTACATGCATCTCAGGCTAAACCATGACAGCTAGATTGTTTCTGATTTGAAGGCTTACCTTCTAAGGGATTGGATTGCAAAAGGATGGGACTGAGGGACCATTTGACTGATTTGACTGTTCTTGGCTTTATTTCCTTGAGAGCACACAACATTTAAGAGAAACGGGAATGCAGCATAAATGATGGAGCTACAAAACTGGTGGACAGGGGTAGAGCAGTTGATGTCACCTACCTGGACTTGTGCAAAGTGTTCGACACTGTCCCACATGACATCCTTGTCTCTAAATTGGAGAGATATCAATTTGATAGGTGGACCACTCGGTGGACAAAGAACTGGCTGGATGGCCGCATGCAAAGAGTTGTACTCAATGGCTCAATGTCCAGCTGGAGACCAGCAATGAGTGGTGTTCCTCAGGAATCGGTGCTGGAACTGGTCTTGTTCAACATCTTTGTTGGTGACATGGACAGTGAGATTGAGTGTGGCCTCAGCAAGTTTGCTAATGACACCAAGCTGTGTGGTTCAGTTGATACATTGGAGGGAAGGAATGCCATCCAGAGGGACCTTGACATGATTGTGAGGTGGGCTGATGCCAACCTGATGAAGTTTAACCATGACAAGTGCAAGGTCCTACAGCTGGGTGGGAGCAATCCCAGGCACAGCTCCAGGTTGGGCAGAGAAGAGATTGAGAGCAGCCCTGTGGAGAAGGACTTGGGGGTGTTGGTCGATTAGAAAACAAACATGAGCCAACTTCAGTGTGTGCTCGCAGCCCAGAAAGCCAACCGTGTCCTGGGCTGTGTCAAAAGGAGCGTGACCAGCAGGTTGAGGGAGGTGATCCTGCCCCTCTACTCTGCTCTTGTGAGACCACACTTGGAGTATTGTGTGCAGTTCTGGTGTCCTCAGCATAAAAATGACATGGAACTGTTGGAACAAGTGCAGAGGAGGGCAACGAGGATGATCAGGGGACTGGAGCACCTCCCATATGAAGACAGGCCGAGCAAGTTGGTGCTGTTGAGCCTGGAGAAGAGAAGGCTGCATGGAGACCTCAGAGCAGCCTTCCAGTACCCAAAGGGGGGCTGTAGGGATGCTGGGGAGGTAATCTTCGTTATGGACTGTAGTGAGTGGACAAGGGGTAACGGGTTCAAACCGAAACAGGGGAAGTTTAGATTGGATATGAGGAAGAAATTATTTACTGTAAGGGTGGTGAGGCACTGGAATGGGTTGCCCAGGCAAGCTGTGAATGCTCCATCGCTGGTGGTGTTCAAGGCCAGGTTGGACAGAGCCTTGGGTGGCATGGTTTAGTGGGAGGTGTCCCTGCCCATGGCAGGGGGTTGTAACTAGATGATCTTAAGGTCCTTTCCAAACCTAACTATTCTATGATTCTGTGTTTCTATGACTGGGTTTGGGAAGCGTTCTTTATATGTAGGATGGTGCAGGAGCCAGAATGAATGGGCTTCGAAGATGAAAACGCTACCAATACAAAAAAAAATCAACAATAAGTTTTTCTGCAGTGTTCTGAAGTTGAAGACATCTTGTATTTGATTAGTATGTGCTGGAGAATGCTAATAAGCATCACAATACTGGAGAAGGGAATACAGAGATGTGCTTTGGAAAGGGAAATCTTCAGGAATGAGTAATATTGAAAGCAGAGAAGAGTTATGTTGCAAATGGAACTTCACACTCTTGTTCACTGCTCCTTAACACATTGCTGCATTTTAGAATATCCTAACTGCCATGCACAATTTAGGAGAAAAGTTGCTGTGACTTACCTAGGCATAATAAGTCTCTGCCCAAAAGGCCACATGAAATGGCAAAATGTTATTACTGAGCAAGCTTCAACTGTTATTTTAGCTCTTTTTTTGTTGTTGGCTTTTTTTTTTTCCTTAATTTCATCTTTTCTGTTTCTTTCCAGCTTTAGAAACACACCTGTGAAAGCTGTGCCTTTGCAGCATTTCAGATAATGGTTAGTGATGCTGAATGAAATGTATGCAGGAAAAAGAAAGCAAGGGCTGCTGCGAGAGGTACATTAAGAAGGTATTTTTATAGAGAGAGAATCTTTTCACTACTTAGTCAAAACAGAAAACAAAGTGAGGATGGTGCTTGCCTGAAACAGTGCTATCTGCTCAACTGAAAGAATAAGTTATGATTTCTAATGGTAGAGTTTGTCCTTCCATTCTCTGCTTAGATACTGGCATGTTTTCTACCATAATCTGTTTTATATCTGCATGAGACTGGACTGACTCAGAGTGAGTTCTAACCTTTAACAAGGTTTGAAACCCAGAGATTTCTGTTTTAATATTGTTGCATTACCTAAGTAGTGGCAGCCTGGGAGCAGAGATGCATAAAAGGAAACAGGACAAGGCTTTAATCATAGCATATTTTTGGGAGGAAAAACCCTACCTAGGCCAAGCTAGCCACACAACTGGCTTGCTGTTGAAGAATTACTTATTCTGAGTATGTACATTGTCCTATGGCTGACCATTAGGCTGGGTTCATCTTGACACATAATATGTCCCATCAGTTTCAATCAGAGACCATTGTGAAGTAGTTGCTGTACAACAAGAATGCCATCTGAGGGCCTTGTGTGAGAGTTTTGAATGGTTTAACCTGAGAGAACTGTAGTAGTTCTTGCCTTCACCTGTCTTTACTTCTGTGGAGAAGTTCCCACTTGCATAGGATGTTTCCTATAGTTATATACAGTTCCTGAGCCTTTGTAGTTCAGAGCTCTGTGGAAGTGAACTGAAACACAAGTGAGGTTATCTGAGTATGCCTAGCTGTAAATTGCTGCCCAGTGACAACACAAGCAGCTTGAGGTGTTCTTAATGAGAACCAGAAAACTGAGAGAGAAGTGAAATTGAAAGGGGATGAGATCTCTTAAAGCTATCGTGCAGTTTCTCAATTGTGATTCCAAGTCCTAACTTCCCTCTTACTCATTTCAACCTGTTTGGGGGTGGGGTGTAGTTTTTTTGGTTGTTGTTTTTGTTGTTGTTGTGTTTTTTTTTTTCCTTGCTACTTGCTTTCTGGGCTACCTACAGCCCAGGAGGACATTCTGGTGATTCTGAGCTCAGCTGCAGTATTGCATGTCTACCTTCCATAGCATCTGTGTCAAACACTCCTCCCTGAGGATGAAGAAATTAGTGGAGTACCTAGTTAGTGCTGTATCTAGTGGTGTACCATCCTGACATGTTTTTAGGCAATGAGACACGTTTCAGATGTGAATTACGGTAGTAACTTGCTCTGTCCCCTAAGGACTTTTTGATGGCAGTGACCAGTCAGTGGAAACTTGCTCCACCGCTCTGGCAGATCTCAGCGCAAGTTGTGGACCCTGATTTCTGGGACCTGTCTCCTCCCAGTGCCAAAGGAGGTCTTGGTCTTTAGCAGACTTCCTGCAGGCAAGGGAACTGCTGCTTTGTCCCAGTGTCCTGGGTTCAGCTGTCCCTGGGTCCCTTGGGCACTGGCACTGAAATCACAATTATGGAGTCTGTCCACGCCTGCTCATAACCTTGCAGGTATGGTGTTGAGGAAGAAGGGAGGGAGTGAGCAAGTGACTGTATGATTCTGTTAGCAGCTGGGCTTAAACCACAACATCCAGGTAAATAAAAATCATTGCCAGTTCCAATTGTTTCAACCTGGCTGAGTTCACAGTGATGAGTTAGAAGTTGCTTATGCTACAAGTATTTCTCTCCCTTACTGATAGCTGATTTTACTGGGGCTAATATTATAACTAAGTTCTTATCACCATTGCTAAATTGTTACTGAAATATTAAATTTGTCCCATCACACAGATACATAATATAGTTGAACAGATACACTTTGAGGGAAGGTTGTTGGTTGTGTTGGCAGTTCATCTTGTAGCAGTCTGCCACTTCATTTTTACTGGCTAAAGATGATGTGTGATGGTAAATAATTTCTTAAATAGTTTTCAGCTTTGCAAAGTTCCCTATGTAACTGATGTCAGTGTCAATCCTCACTGTGGGCCCACCAAAAAACCAGCAAATTTTCCTGGATTTCTTAGCTTTTTAGAGTATTTTACTTGCTTTTATATGTCTAGAGATAAATTCTACATCTACTGTAAGTAAATAGATCCTGTAATTCACCTACAGAACGCCTTGTGTTTAAGTAAATCTAAGTTTGAAAAATCTTGCAATTGCAATTTTGATAGTAATAATTTCTGTTCACCAGTGTGAATGGAGAACAGCTCGGCAGAAGTTCCTTGCTAAGAGGCATTCTTGGATCATACATCCTCATATAAACTGCACATGTCATATCCATGTGGTTTTGGCACAAGGGTAGTGTACCCTACCAAGGGAGAGATCCTTTGTTTCTTGAGCCAGGATTAATGTGCATTCTCTGCAATTGCTTTCAATTCTAGCCTCATCAGCTTACTAGCTGCTTTCCCATAGTGTTCTTAATACTTTCTAGAGTGATAATTTTTTAGCTTAGTACTCTCAGACAGTTATTGAATTTTTTAGAGCCCATAAGCCTATTTATTGGCTGTCACATTCCTCTTCCTCAGTCTCCTCTCACTTGTCATGTTCCTTTTTCTCAGTCTCCCTCTCACTTTGACCTGTTAATTTATTCATTTATTTATTTATTTTTAATTTAAACACATGAAGAATGAACTTAAGCTGGCTGAGGAGTACCCAGAAAAAAATCTGGGGAAAGTTTTGTGAGGTTATGTTGCTTTGTTCACATAAGTAATTTCTGACATGGATACTTTTTCAGCTGCTACATCTATTTCCATACGCATTGTTCATTTACTACCTTGGCAATGCATGGGGAGAAAAAAACACATCAGCTATTTTTCACTTTTTCAATGCACAGTAGGGTTAACCTGTATTTATTTGCATAGTTGTAATACCAGTTTGTGGGAACTCATGAGCCTTAAATTAAGTGTGATGGCTTCTTCTTTCTCCAAAACTGCCGCAGATTTTAGTGTTTAACATTGCAAAGAATGAAACAAAGATATCAACAACAAATAAGACTGATTTCAAGTGCATAATACCTTACATATGACCACCAAATTGCTTGAAAATTAAACTCAAAACTGTCAGCTCAATCCTTCATTGCCTTCCTTTCCATTTTGTGAGTTATATGTAATGGAAGTGGTAGTAAATTGCTACCACAAATGTAACTGTGTGAGGGATTTTCATCTGGGGTCAAATTCCTAGAAATGACAAGTACACTGCAGGGTGGAAGAGAACTGTGCATGGTGTGCTCTGGCTTACTGCTGCAGAAAACAGGGCTTTCCAGAGTTTCTCTCCTTACATTGTTTATGCTGTTTCTGATGAGCCTCATTTTAATTTATAAAAGGCAAAAAGCAAAAGTAGACTGTTCTCTCTTTTCACAGTTTTGACAGGGGTATATGTACTTATATACTTCTTCGGACACACATTTTTGGGTTGTGATTTGAAGGCTTTGGGAAGAGGTAGTGGTGGTATATTTAGTAGCTTTCTTTTACAGAAGAGGTTTCCATGAAACAGCAAACAAAAGCTGGACAGGCTGGTGGACTGAGATTGTATTTTGCCAGCTTGATTTTACTGTTTGTTTTCCCTCTGTATTCCATTCAATTTTTTATTATTCTCTGCAGTGTGTCCCTTGGGCTCTGTCCCTTACAGCAAACGGATGGTTTTAGGAATTGTTACACTATATTTCCCTGTGTTACCCAGTGTTTTATGGAAGTTACAATTTAGCTCAGTGCTTTGGATGTTGGCTCTTTTTCCTGGGGAAATGGGAGGTGGTCCTGGTGCACCTAATCTGTAGGTTTACTACTGATGCAGTTTTGGGATGGGAGAGTTACGCCCTTTTCTTACTTGTCTTTGAACATCAAATTTCCTGGGAGGAAAACATTGGGGCTGGGGCTAGTCATCAGGTTCTCATAGCAATTTAAACTTCTGTAGCTGTGTAAAACTGTCAGCACAGGAACCAAGTCCTCATAGCTATTGAACTTGCAATGAATCCCACCGCACCTCTGAGGATAGGCGGGTAAAAGGTTTTGAAAGCACCTGAACCTGCCAAAGGCAGAAGAAACAGAATGAATGGCAGCAGCGGGAGTTATTAGAGAAGTGAACTCCAGGTCAGGGTGGCCAGTGAGCCTGGATAAAGCACAGCAGAGATGACTTTAGGGGAAATGACATTGGCAACTCAAAAACTATCAGTGGGATCTGCTAACAGTGAACATGAGTTGTGACCCCCAGTAGAAAGGCCACCATACAACTGTTAGCTCATACTTTTGGAGTGAATATTGCAGTGTTGGTAAATGGATAAGAATTTCTGTCTTTTTAACAGAGTATTTACCACAATAGGAGGAAGTGTGTGTATCTGGAAGCTTGATTCCTATTCTAGTTTTAAAACCTAGCAAAGTAGGAGGGGAAGAAGTAGCTAATGGATTAAAATTTCAAGGCTGTTTATCACAACTGGCTTAAAAACAGCTTCTGCATAGGAAACTGAAATTAAATCTTACTCTGTCATTCTTGTTTTTCTCCCTTTCTTAGGCAAACAAACAGAAGCTCTACTGCTTCTGGATACTTTCACTCAGTTACTTCAAAGCTTTAGATGAGGTTACAAGCCAATCTGGGATAGTTGTTCCACAGTAGGGTCTTCTGCCTTCCAAAATAAGTATAAAATCACCTAACATTTCCCAAATGACGTTATAAGCCCTAGAGTACTGGTTATCTGGAAGGTATCCGGGGAGATAAAGCCCACCATTGACCTCAGATTTTGATTTTGGGATGCTTCTGTTTGCTACTTAGTTTCCCTGCCTTATTCCTCTGATTAGGAGGTCCACCTCAAAGCACTGTACTTGGCTGTCTACCTATTTAAGCTTATTCAGAAAATCAGCCTTTGTCTATTTGCAGCCTTTTGAGCCAGTTCTTTCTTTCCTGTTTAGCTTCTTTCCTCCTTTTCTTCTCTTTTTCTTAGATACAATATGCCACCTTCGACTTTTTGATTTCCTTCTACACCTGTACTTCTATCCACTTATTTACCCCATGAAGTCCCACAGTCACAGCTTTGATTGTGTACAGAATTATGTTTTCCTGGGTTAATACCATGTTCCTGGTATTTATGTGCAATCTTTAAAGACTTCAGTGAAATTGTCCAGTTATTCTCCCACATTATCTCCTTTGCCCTGTTACAATTTTTCTTTCCTCTCCCTCTTAGCTCTGGCTCTAATGCTTTCTGAAGATCATGTTATCCTTTTAACTCTTCTGTAAGCTGTTGTTCCTAGCCTCCAACAGAGATTCAAGATAATTCTCTTGCTGAACACATAGGAAATGGATGTAAAAAAAAAAAAAAATAAGAGTTTCTTCAAGGATTAACATTTTACTGCGAAAAGGGTGGAGTGAGAGTTATACATTTCTGGCATAAGTTTCTTAAAACAAAGGGGAACTTACCAGGGCAAAATGTATGCATATTAATGTGTAATCAACCCAGGGCTGCAACAAGATTTCTTATTTATTTATTTATGTCTTTTACTTGCTTGAAAAGTGACCAGCAGACTTCAGCTAGCTAAGACAGACTGTTTTGATAAATCTTTGGGAATTTTGGTTGGTTTGTTGCTTTGCTTTGTTTTTTGTTTCAGTTGCATTCTCTGGCAAGCACACAAATGATATGTCCCCTCTAGCACCTAGAGCTCAGCTTGACTTTTGTATGTGATATGATTCTCCTTCTGAGTTTGCAAAACCCCTAAAATCTCCATTAAAATGCACTGCAAACCTCCTCTCTTTGGGAGTACAATGGAGCTATGAAAAGAAGACCATAAAAGTGAAGCCAGAATAAATAAACATTATCCCAAATGAGTGTGAATTGGCAAGCTTAGGAATCATTAGTTTTGCCCTAGTGAAAAAGGAGGAAGATGGAAATCCACAGGAGAAGAATTAAGTTGATTCAAGCAATACACCAGCACTGTAACCCTGCTCTCTATTTGTGTACAAGTACACCTGAAGGGACAGAATGGTTTGCAGCATGAAGATTTTATCAGCCTGTGTTTCTGTGACAGTTGAAGAGCTTGTGAGTGGATGAAGCCAGCAGGAATTACTTGTGTTGTTACAAACGAGTGTCACTAAAATCTTTGTACCATACTGTCATGGGTTCAGCAGCAGCAGTCATTTTTCTCCTTCTTGGTAGCTGGTGCAGCACTGTGTTTTTGATTTTGGGCCTGGGAGCAGCGCTGATAACACCAGTGTTTATAGTTACTGCTTGGTAATGTTTTGGTCTGACCAAGGACTTTCTGAGTCTCATGCTATGCCAGGGAGGAGGGGAAGCCGGGAGGAAGCAGAAACAAGACACCTGACCCAAACTGACCAAAGAGCTATTCCATGCCACAGTACATCATGCCCAGGATGAAAAAAAATTGGGGGCAGGAACCCGGAAGTTGCTCTCTTGGCTCGGTCAGGTGGTAAGCGGTTGTATCCTCTTCCCTTGTATTTCCCTGGCCATTATTATTACTGATGGTAGCAGCAGTGATTTGTATTATACCTCAATTACTAAACTGTTCTTACCTCAACCTGTGGGAGTTGCATTCTTTTGTTCTCCTCTCATTCCCTCGGGACTGGGGACAGAAAGAGGGGGAGTGAGTGAGTGAGAAAAATTCGTTGGTTGACTGGGCTTAAACCACGACACATCCACACTTATCCAGCCTCTATGTGCCACATACAACAAACGTGTATCTGTGAAACAGGTGTCTGTATTTTGGTTTTGAAACCTTCTGCTAGCAAACCAGAGTCTAGAGCACCATGATTCCTGTCCCAAACCCAGCAGTGAGAAAACAAAAATTAAAAGCTAGGTTTGGCTCTTTTCACCCCACCCACAAAAAGAAAGTGAAGATTAGCCATTTCCTATTGTCAGTGCATGGCCCTGACATGAGAAGGGTAGGCAAGCAGGAGGAGGGGCTCTCATAGAAATACAGGCATTTGCATTTATTTATTTTATTTACTTAGTATCTCACTAGAAGTATCTCACAGAAATATCTGTTCAGTGACACTGGAGCAGTGTTGCATGAGGACATGGATTGTTCAGTTTAGAAAGAACTGGGAGTCCTCTTATAAATCAGTGCTATCTGAACTGAAGTCCCACGGACTGGTCTATCAGGAGGTGGCTGAGTGGAGACTTGCGCTCTGTGGAGTGTCACAAGGAACCCAAAGTTCCTCTGCACCTGCAACAGCAACTGAGGGCTGGGCAGAACAGGCTGTACTCCCTCAAGGCAGAAAAAACCCTCTTGGTGCTTCCCGCTCTTCATGTGAGCACTGTCATTTTCTGTTGCTTCTAGCTGATAGCTAAACAGTTTTACGAATTTCAAATGTGCTCGCTTTTGCAAAAAAAACAACACAATATTGAGAATCTCAGGACTCTCCTTAACCTAAACCATGTTCTGCTTATCCCAGGAGAAAGTTGGAAGTTTCTTTCTCCCATTACTCTAAGCTTCCATTTCCACCTCTGAATGAAATTGAAATTCAGGACTGTGGGTGTTTGCAGGTCCAGGAAAAGCTGTTTCCTGGTCTTGGCTTCTGACTAGTGGAGCAGTTTGCTTACTTGTTTAATCAAACTGGAAGTAGACTTACTGTTAAGATTTGTATTTACTCAAAAGTTTTTGATAAATGTATCTTCTAATGTGTTTCTGTAGGACAACAAGTTGCATTCAGCCTCATAAGTGACATCTCATAAGAGATTCTCTGCTCTACCCTTCTGTCCTTCAGGTTGCTGTGATGTGCATGGCACAGTTAGTCTTTCCCATTGTTTCTGACAGTAATTTTTGAAGGGTCTTTGTTTACCAGCCTATAAAAAACAAATCCTGTCTATGGATCATCCTGGGATTTATCTTGCACACAGCTCAACAGATGACCTTAAGCAATACTTCTGTGCGTGTAAAGGAGTAATTAAAGGAGGAGTGAAGTTAGAAATGCATTTGGAACTCTGGGGAAGCAGAAGAATCCCAGTATCTGTTTCCCAATGCTGTTCCTTTGTTTGACTCTCATTGACTTTAGTGAGATGCTGTTTATTATATTTCACAGTCTGCAGTCTCTCACCTCTCTTAGAAATGCTGATGGTACAGTATTTCTTTCCTCATGTGATTTTAAATACATTATTTAAAATTTTTAATAGAACTATTTTTGTTCTTAATCTGATGCAGTTGAGAAATTAAAATCCCCAAGCATTTTACTTTCCATATTTTTCTTACAAGGAAGGCCTGTAAGGACCAGGAAGAAAAAACAGAAAAAATGCCCTTTCTCAACTTGAGAACTCTTATTTCTATTTGGTTTCTTAAAAGCTGTTGTTCCTTAAAAACCCCAATCTTTTGCTTTCTGGTGTGATGATGTGATTAAATGATTTGAAGTCTCAAATGACTGGAAAAAATGATAGATTTTTTCTTAAATTTGGTTTAATATGTAGTACAATTTATAATTAATATTAAATTAATTTTCATCTGCTTTTTAGCAGGTATGAATCATGTCAGTTTTTTTTATCACTTGTGAAAAAAGTGAGCTCCATTGTCTTCCCACAGAAATATGGGAGGAGGAAATACGCATTCAGCCTCCTTTCTAATTGGAAGGCATTCTCCCAAAGTTGGCCCCAGTATATGTCTGTAACAGGGCAAAGAATTTGGAGGAAAAAAATACCAGCCAAACCCAGAGAGGAAAAAAACCCCAACATATTAGATGCCTAGGAGAAATCTGTGTAGTACAGTGTGTTGTTGTGTAAGCACATCATTTGCTCACATTTCTGGTTAAGGAGGCAACTAGAAGGGTACCTGCATTCATTACCTGCAGAGAACACATCACTTGCCACAAGCCACACAACCTCCTGGGAACAGCCACAGGCAAGCTGCTTCTCCTGAGCGATACTCAGTCCCAGGGCATCAAAGCTGGCTACCACCTCTCTTGGATGATGTCTCTGTGTGGCTGTTAGCACTGCAGAGCTTCCAGTATTGAAGAACTGGAGTTTGTATCATGCTTAAAACTAGCCCTCAGATTCTTGTTACAGGCCCTGTCCATATCTCCAAGATGAAAATCTGTTGGCTACATACTGCAAAGCAACGGTTGCCTTGTCTACCTGCTGATGCAGGGACAGCTTGATCCACATTGCTCTTACCAGGGTGATCAGAGAAGTTTCCTCAGGACATCCATGCTATCAGGAGTTGGGGGAGGCTTTGTGCAGACGTGGAAATGCTGTTCACAGAAGGCCATCAGTCTGATGGGCTAACTGGGAGCACGATTGTCAATGGCCCTCTTTTAACAGCAAACTGTGATGCTAAAAGCCACTGTTCCCGGCCAGCCCCTGAGGAGAACCAAGGAGGTGATTCATAAAAATAATACTTAAATATGTGCATAGGGGAAGCTGATGAGCTGAGGCAGAGTCTGCAGATGGTGCTGAACTCTTTCCTGTGGTCTTTTACCAGGTCAGCAATTTCTAGATGTGTATTTTGAGGCATAGACCATTTGGCAGTCTTATTTCTGCTTAATTAGCTTCATGATTTAAAACTGTTTGTGGCCTCCTAATGAACTGGGAAAACCCCAGCAGTTGTTAGCAGCTGGCTGGGATTTTAACAGCAGCCATGTGTGTTCAGCAGACAGCAATAAAGTAGTGAGAAGAAAAGACTGGCAATATTGCCGGGGGTCAGGACATGTGAGGGCTATTGCAGTCCTGTTAATGATCATCATTAGCACAATACAGAATTTCAGCTAGACATAAGCAGCCTTGCAAAGTGACAATGGCAATGAAGGCTTTGACAAAGGCAGGGTTCATGCAAAGACCTGCCTCCTATGAAGAAGGATTTGAACTGAGATGCTGGATATGGACTGAAGGGGCTGAGGGATGAGGATGTATTCCCATTGGACTTTTAACAACTTCCCAGCCCTGCTATTTGCCAGAGGAAATCTATCAAAACCCTTTGGCACTGAGTTGCCAGATCCACTAGCCCTGGGGGGCTTTGCTGAGAGATGGACATGATTGTTTTTTGAGTGGTGGCAGATTTTCTAGTTCTGATTACACCTGTGCCTGAGAGCTCAGGCTTCTGAGCCTTTTACACTCATCACCACTGAGCCTGCATCCTGATTTCCCTGTGATCTGGGAAAGGTGTCCCCCATTATGTGACCATCCATGTAACAAGCTCCCATGACTACAGTCTATTTCTTCTGACATTCCTCCTTCTTACACTGCTTCCCAGTTATTCCTGTGATGCAGATTTTCACAGAATTATTTTGGCTGTTCCTGAAGCCCCAGATCACAAGTCTGCTCTATCTCACCTGAAGATTCCTAGCACCAGTCTGGATAAAAGATAAAATATATCCTTATAGTTAAGATAGGTATACTGAGATGTAGCCTGTAATGCTTACTGCTCCATTTTAGCCAGTCTGCAATTTATCAAAACTCAACATGGATCACACTTGGTGTATGCACTTTTTGTAGCTGCCTCTCTTGTTTTGATTATATTTTCTAAGTTTATAGGCAATGGAGAGCAGCTCCAATATTGCTGAACTTGCACTTCAGTGATTACTTCAGCAAAAGAAGTATGTATGAAGCAAAGTATGTTTTATCAGGTGAAAATGCTCAGATTCATGAAAGATTTGCTTAGCTGAGGTACCTGTAGAAAGGCTGGCACCAGCGGCTAAGAGAATCCACTTAGGTCATTTAAGCTCTTCAAGAAGGCCACCCCCCACCTTTGCTCTGGAGAAAGGTTTTTCTTTCTTTCTTTCCTGTTTCACAAATATGAATTCTTTTGCGAGAGTCGCATTACATTTCAGATGTACGTGATAAAATGCATAGAGTTTCCTTAATGTCTGTCAGTGCACCTTTGTGGCCACTATGAAGTATGCCTGGCTCTGGGATTAGGTTTTTCAGTTCATAAATGATCCTCACGTGTCCTCTTAACTGTATTTGTGAGACATTTTGGTACCTTTAAACAAAATTGTCTCTGGAGGTCTGTACACACTTCCTTTTGCTATCACAGGTACTGATTATATTATGTGGAACCTCCTCTCAGTACTATCTCTGATGTTTTGTTTTATGGCTGGATGGATTTCTTATATTTTGCTTTAATCAGGTTGATGTGCGCATAATGCAGTGACCTTTACATTCCTGTGGGTTTTATCAAGTGCTTTGAAAAATATGTCTGCAACCACTAAATAATGCCCTGGTGTGGTTTTGTTATGCAAGTGGTACCTAACAGCAACAGAACTAGCAAAGAATAACTGCATCACTATAGGAATTTGAGTGTATCATCTATTGTGTGTAGTGCTTCATAGTTCAAGCCAGGATTTCTTAGGTCTGTTTCCTTGAGTTATTTTCCAGGATTCGAGTTCAGCAATGCCCTTTGTTAAATCAAGGGAAGTATCATAAGAGAACAAAGCAATGTGTAGGGTTTTTAACTTGCGAGCTACTTCAGGCAGACATGCAGACACTGAGAATTTTAGTCTGTTCTTTTGATGTCCTGACAATGCAGTTGATGATGCACCTGTCATCTACAGGAACTAAAGGTCTCTCAGGTAAGAGAGACGTAGTCTTCTCTGCAAAACTGAGACTGCTTCTTCTGAGCACCTTCTTTTTTCCCATCACAGTCTGCTGTTCCTGGAGGATGACAGCCCCCAGGACCTGAAGACGTAAAAGTGGTTGCTGCTGTTTTGATGTGGGAGTCGCAGAAGATTTATATTGTAGTATCAAAACTAAGACACTTATAATCTGCTTTTTCTTCACTGCTCACAGGTATGCTCTTACCTGAACCTATTGCCTATCTTCCATTCAACAGGGGTCCTTGAGTCTGGAGAGGTATGCCAGGAAAGCTGACCTGAAGATCCTAGCCTCTTTCAAATGCCCACTTGATCTTGCTAAATAGGCCAGATAAGAGGCCTGACTTTTTTTTTCTGCACTTAAGGGTTGTTTTTCTCCCCTTCTGCTGCCACAGTTTGTGTTTTTTGCATTTATTTGTCTGGCTAGGTTGGAAACAAACTTCTCTATTGGGGGGAAAACACCACCACCATAGGATCTCTGTTTTACTTCTCCACCTCTCATTGCCTGTGGTTTTGTTTTTCTTTTTCCTGCCTTCCTTCACCCCCTGTCCCCCCCCACTTTACATCATTTTAACAGTTCTTGACTTAGATATCTACATTTTGAAAGTAAGTTGAACTTTAAGAAATGTCTTTTGGCTTTCAGTGATAAAAGTCTAATTAGCCTCGAATGCAGTTTTCACTGCTATTCCTTCAGGTCTGTTGTGCTGTCTTTATCTTTTTATCCATGGTGTGTAATTCTGGCTTTTGTAAAATATCCATTAGGATGGATACAATCCATGGATACAATGGATAGTATCCATTGCATGTCTTCATCCTTTTCAGAGTATTGGCAACTGCCAACCTGTCTGAGAGAGCCTCTGCTGGGAGAGACAGAAGCAAGTGGAGAGGGTCACTTACGGAAACAGCTTCTCACAGCCATTTCTGTTGAAATGGGATAAATTGCCTACAGCAAAAGCTTTTTCCTTCTAGAGTCCAAGTGTCTTTCCCACTGTCTTCTGAAGCCCTTCTTTTGCAAAGTGGACAAAGTGGCCTGACTTCGGCTAGTAATGTAGCTCAACATTTTTTCCCTCTTTTTTCCTGTCTTCTCCTCCTAGAGAGAACTCTCATATACTGTCATCAGTCTCCTTTTTATACAAAGTGCAAGGCTCCTCAGCTTTCTGTAATGCAGCTTCATAGCCAGTCTCTGAGGAAGCTGAAAACAATTTTAAAAGCCCTTCTACAAGTGCTGTTGTCAAAAATCATCTCATCTTCAAACAACTCGTTGTGTGTGTTTGTATCATCCTTTACAAATCCAACATGTCTGTTTTTAAATCCCTGTCTTCTCCACCTTGAGAGTATTTCAGCTCTGTTGATACTTTGAACCACTCTGTTTTTCTTAGTTCACTTTAGCCTGTTTTGTGGCAGTCTGTAATCTCTCAAAGTCTAAGGCCTGCTTTGTTTCTGCATAGTGCAGCAGCTAACTCCAACTGGCATTTATGTCAGCCTTCAGAAATGCAGATGCTCACAAATGTTACTTTTTGCTCTATTATTTTTACTTGCCTGACAGTGCAGTCACCCTAACAACTCTTCTTTCCTGAAAATCACAGATATAGATGGGATTTTAAAACAGTTCATATCTGTCCTGACGGTGTCTTTTATCTTTTGCTTATAGACGTTCATAGCTGTTAAGGCTGGGGGAACACTACAGCTCTGGAATGTGAGTTAATAATTGCTATATCAATCTCAAAACCTTGTGGTAGGACGCAAATGCATACTGTGGGCCAGCTTAAATCTTTTTGTAACCAACCAGTAGATGAACTGCTGTCCGGTTTTGATGCTCACAAGCATAATGAACAGTGGATCTTCTTCATTGAACAAAACTATTGAAACTGTAACAGCTTCCATACAAAGCATAAGCATACGCCATTACCCAAGCAATGCATATGCGCTTCCATTTGTGTGTCTCACCATGAAAAAGAAGCAATTATAACTCTGGACCACTGTACAGAAAAGCAGCAAGAAGTCAAGCAAAGCAAACATTAAATGAGAACCCTGAGGGATGGATTGGAACTGGATGTGAACTTACAAAAACAGGGTTTTGAGTTCATTGTCAGCTAGATGGAAGTTGAGCACTGTGAGCAAATAAGCTATCTCCTACTGTGTTCAGGGAAATAGATTTTTGTGTATGCGTATTGTAAATACCAAGATCATGTAAGAGACATGCGTCCTCTGTATCAGCTCCTTTGTTTTGGAATAAATGACACTTTGACCCTGAATTTCTGCTAACTTCTTGGGTCGGAAAGGAGTAACAGTATTTCTGCTTAAGCAATCTGGTCCTGATCTTAAACATATTTACTGCAGGAAAATCTGACACCTCGTGATAAACTGCTCAAATCATGACATATCCCACTGTTTAAAAACATGCACTGTAGCTTTAGAATTTCAAAGGGAATTGCGAATGGCCTGAGGGAAGAGGTGATGAAGTCTGTAGCTGGCTGCATTTTTAAACAGAAGAAACTTTGGAAGCCTTTTGCCAGGGCTGTTTGCCATTTATACATGTATTTCTTTATTTTTTGTAGGTTGTAATTTATTTTTTTTCCTTGAAAAACCTCATTTCTATTTCACAGGCTGCCCTTCATCCACCTTCCTCTAAAAGTAAGTTAACCATTAACGTTCTCTCCTTCATTCTTACTTGTAGCCAAAAATGTTCAGATTAGGCTTTCGACAGTAGTCAAGAAATTCTGGAGATGGCAGCCACTTTCCATGAAAACAGTTATTTCTGTAAAACTGTTTATTTCAGTCTAAGGCTTGCTGAGTAGTATCAGAATTCATTTTCATCCTCACCAAAATCTGAAGTCTGGAGGTGTCACTAGGCAGCTCTCTCATTGCACATTTATTTCCATGCTATTTGGTTTCTAAAGTCATTCCAAACACATTAAGTTGGGGAAAGAACAAATTGGAAAGGTATCAACAGAACAGGGAGAGCAAAACTGACAGAAAAAGGAGAAAATTAAAAAATGCTTTTTGTAAAACTAGTAGGAACATGGTGGATCTCTTTATCTGCAGAATGATAGAATTGTTTTGTTTTGTGGTTGGTAAAAGACTAACTCGCTTTCTTTTTTGTAATAATCTGTTTCCTTTTTTGCGTGTTTTTTAAATTCTTTTCTACTACACCTTTAATATCTTATTTGCTTACTTTTCATTCCCAGCTTTCTCTTCTTTCTTGGGAGGTAATTTTAGATGCAGTTCTTCCCTCCTGGCTTGCCAGACACTTAGCCCTTTGGCGATTTCTTCAAAGTCAATATATGTTTATAGTGGCTAACACAATGCCGGTGTATGGGGGACTTATCCTGTTTATGTTGTTGTTTTTGGTTTTTTTTTTAACCTTCCAAATTACAGGTGCAGTTCTTTCCTATGCTTTCAAAATTCACAGATCATTTGTGGATGTAAATCAGTGCATATTAGTTGATTTGTGCTGGTATTTAATATATTCATTCTTGCTTCTCTACAGACTTGAAATTGGAAAGAGTTGTTCCAATTTTCATCTTGGATAATGAAGTCTCTCATTGCCAATGAATGGTTGAAATGTTCCATAAAAACTTGGTTACATCTTTATGAGAGTACATGCCATTGTGCTTTAACTCCAGCCAGCAACTAAGCTCCCCCCAGCCATTTGCTCACTCCCTCCCCAGTGGGATGGAGCTGAGAGTTGGAAAAATTAAAAGTGAGAAAACTCCTGGGTTGAGATGAAGACAGTTCAGTAGATAAAGCAAAAGCCATGAATGCAAGCAAAGCAAACCAAGGAATTCATTCATCACCTTGCACGGACAGGAAGGTGTTCAGCCATCCCCAAGAAAGCAGGGCTCCATTGCATGTTACTTGGGAAGACAAACGCTAGCACTCTGTCTCTCCTTTCCTTCTTCCCTCATCTTTGTATGCTGAGCATGACATCATACAGTATGGTATATCCCTCTGGTTGCTTAGGATGCACTGTTCTGGCTGTGTCCCCTCCCAGCTTCTTGTGCACCCCCAGCCGACACACTGGCAGAACAGTGAGGGGAGCTGAAGAGTCTTTGACCTTTTTCAGCAGCAACTAAAACATTGGTGTGTCATCAATGTTATTCTCATCCTAAATCCAAAACATATCACTGTACCAGCTAATGGAAAGAAAGTTAACTCTATCCCAGCCAAAACCAGGACGCATGCTAGTGGTTTCATGCGCAGTAGAAGAAACTCATGCATTTTCTAGAACATACTCACTATCAGTACCAGGGGTTTCTTTTACTCATTCTGTTTCCCACTCTCAGTTCCTCAGTGAGCTTCTCACTCATCTTTGTCTCTTCCTTTGACTCTCTGCCATTCCCTAATCTGTGCCAGCAGCTCTGTGTTATCATGTCATCATGTTTGCTAATCTCAGCCATCTGGAAGATAGGGTTTTTTTGCTGAGTGCATAAGCAAAACACTCTCCTTCTGCTGCCCCATCATTGACATCTCAGATTAAACTCTTCATTGGTTTATTTTGGGCCTGATACTCCAAAGTCTTGTTCATTAAGAGTTTGGATAATAAAACAGAAAGTGCACTAAAATTTTTGTCATGGTTTGCTTTATTAAAAAAAAAAATAGAATAAGACAAAAATCAGGGGAGAGCAAACTCTCCAGGAGTGACTGTGACAGGAGATGACTTGCCCCTTTCCTCTAAGATCCCAGTTGTATTACTGTGCTCAGCTTTTCCCAGTATTGTAACAAAGATGTAGAAAAACAAGAGGAGATCCATAGTGCAACAGTAGGAATGACAGGAGATACAGAGAAAGTGACCTATGAGGAAAACATGAAGAACTTTTCTTTTACTCCCCTCCCCCTCCAAAAAAGAGAAGGTAGTCTACACTAATGGCTTCTTAGTATAGCAAGGTCTGTTATAAAAAGGCCAGCAACTTGTTCTCCAGGTTTGCTGACAAGGGAAAAATAAGCAGTGAGTCTGCAGCAGGATTAGGTCTTATATTAGAAAATCTTTATTTATAAGGATAACAAAGTGCTGGAACAGAGTGAGTAGGAAGACTGTGAACTTGTCTCGGGAAGATGGGTGTAAGGCAGGCTCATTTTGCCTGCTTTGTGTCAGGGGGCCTCTTCTATCTCTGCAGTTCTGCTGGCGAGGGGAGAGTGGTTACTCTGGAGGCAGCATGCTAGTGGTTGCCATCAGCCAGTTCTTTGATCTGCAGGCAATTGATGTCCTTGCTGAAGCTGATGGTATTACTGACAAGTTGCCATGAGCTCTGAGTGGCCTCATTTCCCACAATAATATTAATAGGCTGCTGGTCTCTCCTGCCTGGAGTATCCCCTTACATCCTGTGTTGTTCAAATGTGGCTGTGTTACCCCTAGGCAAAAAAAGAAGTGATGTTAGGGTTAAGGGAAGACTTGATTTTGTTCTTCTTTTAGTAGTTAGCAGTCATCATTATCAACTTGATGTCCACTTGTGGCTCAGTCAAGGAGGAACACTGAAACATGTTCTGGCCCAGATTCAGATGGGAAAAATGCTCCTTTGGTTCCCGAGACAACCTGTGGGATAGAAGGACAGTGCTATCACTCAGGCTGTCTGGGCTCCTGTGTCTCTTCTGAAGACATCCTAGTATCTTGACTTTAGCAAGCCTTCTCAAGTCCTAGAATCACCGATTCAGTAAGATTTCTCTATGAATAAAAATGCCTGCTTCTTCCCAGGGTTCATTTATTTTAATTATTTTCTCTTTTTCGTCTCTGTTTGAAGGATAAGATTGCAGAAAGATTTTCATTGGAAAAAGTGCTGAATCAAGAACTGCTGCTTTTGTAGTAAGCAGTGAGTGCTCAGGATTTGTACCCTACTGGTGTGGCAAATGTTAGCTGTCCAGCGATTGAACACTTGCACTCTACTCTACAGCACTACTTTGCTTAGGAATGGTTCTGTTTGGATCCTGTTCTCCTTTAACTGACTACTATTAAAAATGTACTTCTAATAAAACTAATAATTTTTTTATCTGCAGGCCTGAGGTGCTAATGTTTTACTTTATTTTTCTCATGGAAGGGGTTAACGTGTTTGTGTTTTAGTACTTGGCATACATTGCAGAGCCTGTGCTTTTTCCAGCTTCTGCTGCTACTTAGTTGGGCTGAATTGCTTTATGGTTCCTTTCCCTTGAGGGACCCCACCTAACAGTATATGAAAGTGTAGGAGAGAGTCCATCACCTTACCGAGGGACCCCTATGGATCAATAGCCAAGCCTACTGGCTACCTACCTGGTATCTATGTTACTGTGCATGTGACCAAACAATCCTGGTTGGCCTAGAGAAAGGCTGATCCATTTGCATTATCTGCAGGCATGAGTGAGAGCTTCCTGCAGAGCTGTGAACCTCGCAGGAGAAATTGCCATGAACTTTCCCTAAAGTGTCCTCCCTGACACATCACTTAATCCGGCATTTTTCACTGGGAGAAGCAATGAAAATGTGTCACCCTGTTTAATGCAGCTGCCTATTGTAGAGCGTAACTTCCATGACTGATGAGCATGAGGAGACAGTCCCAGACTTGCTTTCTGTGTCAGGAATGCAGGCATCAGAGAGGGACAAAGTGAGAGACTTAAGGGTGGTGGAGAGGAGGATCAGAGAGGACAAGTGAATTAACAGAGTTTGGAGAAGTGGTGTAAGCATCTGTGGGAAGGGAAAGGTGGCAGAGATGCTTGTGAGAGGAAGAGAACTAAGGCAAGAACATGAGTGAAAGTCAGTTAAATAGGAAAAAAAAAAGGACATATTTTTACGCTCTTTCTGGTTTGCCTATCCAGATATTTTTCTAAATTAAGGAATTTTCTTGGAAAAAAAGAGTAAAATAGGTGCTCAACAATTAAGACTTTTTAAGAGCAAAAGAGTCATCAGCCTTCTATAACCTGCTTTCCAGGTGAAAGCATTTAGAAGGAAGCATATTTTATTTGTCTTTTTAGACACCTTGTTCAGCTTATGCTCCTTCCTTGAAAGTGGCTCTCTAGCCAAATGTTACTTGCTTCCCCAGCCTTCTTCCCAGCATTTCTAAGCCTTGGCACTTTTCCAGTTCAGTTCTCCCATTTTAAAAAGTTCTGCTGTTACATATGTGGAAAAGTAATCATTCTGATACTCAACAGTAAGCTGTTTTCAAGCACTGCAGTTTAACTGCTTGAAAAGCAACAGTCCACGTTTCACCATCACTTTTAGAAGACTATATTAATTTGTTTTGTAAGCAGGTCTTTGTGGTTATATTTCTTTTTTAAAATCTAGTACGTGATAATTTGTATGTTTGTCTTTTTCTTTGCTGAGTCCCTGAGTCATTATAAAGTTTGCAAACCCCAACTTAAAACCTTTAGCTAACGAAATGGTGAAGAAGCAAGACTGTGAGGGTAAAAAGCTGAGCAGGTGAGATGAGAGGCCAAGACACTGGGTGGTTTGGCAAAGCAGTTTGGTGGCTGGAAATATCAAGACAAATTAGGAGAAGCTCTGGGATTTAGACATGCAGTCTGCGCAGAGTATGCCTCTCCTGTTCTCCCACCCCGCAGATGAGTAATCTCTAGTGACGTCAGTGGGCGTTATCCCCATGTCCTGAGGGTAAATGATTGGACCCCTGTCACGTAAGCAATACCTCATTTGCTCTTAAGCTGGAAAATCATCTGAGTTGTCCTTAAATGTTTCACAGGGGAGCTGAGAGGGAGAAAGAGGGGTTTAATATTCCTTTCTATTTGCAACACTTGCATGTTTCGCAGTTGAACTGCAAAGTAAAAACCCAGATTTTGGAATAGTTTAAATGACAACAGAGTTATTGTTCAGCTTCTCAAATATTTTGGCTGCTCACAGTACTCAGTCAAGCTGCAGTACTCCCCCCAGAAATGCACTCATGGGAGAGCGAATGGCAAAGAACATGAACAGCCTGAAGTGGTGTCAGTGTTTTTGGCAGGGAGATGCCAGCTGACATTGGAAACAAGTTCAGAATTTGCTGCAAGGATCTTTCTAAGGAAAGAAAGTCTTCAAAATCTTATAAAAGGAATGAAGCCCAGAGCAGCAATTCAATAGTGTTTACTGATGATGCTTACACTATTTTATACTGTGAAAAAATTTAGTTCAAAAACCAGCATCTGACTTGGAAGATCCTTATTCTACGTAAAGATACACAAACAATTGCAGAGAAAGAAAAGTTGTCCTGATTCTTTAGGTTCAGGAGCCTAGAGTGAATTTGTTAAAAAGAAGAATAAAAAAACCAGCCTAAACATGAAAGCCTAAACATGTGAAACTTTTATGAGTTATGAACATGGGCGCTGTAATGTAGGAAACTTCCAAGGAACATCTGTAGCTTTCTAGTGGAAATCTAGCACAGAGCTAGATGTTTTACACATGTTTAAAAGCCCTGTCCTTTCTTCAAGTTAAGGCTTGCTTTCATTTAAGAAGGGAGAAAGGAAAGGCTGGGGAAGATGGGGAGAAAAAACTAAACAAGTGTTGACTTTGTTGATCTTAAGCAGAAGCAACTCATCTAGGGAGTAATTTCAGAGCTGACTCTTCCAGTAGCTGCTGCTCTGCCTCATTCTAGGCAGAGTGGCTGAATGCCAGCCCTGGCATTTCTAGGGTGGTGTGCCGGATGGCAGTGAAATTAGGGAGGACTCGAGCCAGCCCTTTGCTCCTCCTTTTTCATTGAATGACCTCCTTTGAGAGTGGAAGGGCCCATGTTAAAGTTGATTTGGTCCTAAGTGTCCTACAGTTTTGGTTTGAGTTTACCAGAGTTGACTCTAAGTAAGAGTATTTCTCTTTAGTGTGATGAAAGCAGATCCACAGGCTGTTCACACCAAAGTTTAATAAAAGTGCATCCTTTATTCATAACTGCTTTTTCAGCATTGCTACAGCAATTCAGATTTAATTTTGGGGTAGGAACGATTTCCATGCAAAGAAGTACTTCAAAGTATATGAAGATAAGGGACTTACAAAAAAACTAAGTAGTCCACGGTCTGCAGAAACACTGAAGTAGCTTTTGCATCCCAGTCAGAAACCTGAGAAGTACCAGAATGAGAGAGCACTCCAACTGGAACAGCACAAGACAAGTCTTTAATGAAAGCAATTGGAATAACACTAAATAGAGTGTTTTAATGGAACTCCAAAGAGATGTGTAAAAGCTGCTAGTAAAGTCAATTGAAGGCTTGTCACAGTGCCTCAGAAATCCCTTCACAGCCCTCGTGCTGGCAGCAGTTCCAGTCTCTTTACAGTACATTAGAGGTAAGTGCAGCAGTATTATACCAGGCCCTTCGAAAAACTAATGAAGTAGTTCTCCCTGTGAGAGAAACCCACTGCTGCTAGGGGAGGAACTGCACGCACTTCAGGTCTGGGAGTCATTTGTTACTTCAGTTGCGATAAAGAAGGGCCTTTAATAATTCTCAAAGTTATTGTCAATAGTTGTATTCCCTGCACTTGTCTCCTAGTACCAACAGACACCCATTAAAATGTGCTGCTCAAAACCAGGACTAAGCAACAGAGCTCAGTGCCCCAAAAGTCCTTTCTCAGGTTCTGGCTTGCATTGGATAAATTAAACTGTAGCTTATGCAACATAGTACCACCTTGCTGGGAATCTCTGCTCAGAGGTTCTCCTGCAGAAAACCATTTTGCTTGGGCAATGGCCTCTTGCTCTGTGGGGATGTGGATATGGGATATAAGTGTATGAGGTGAAGCTCTGGTTCTCTTTTTTGTTGTAACCAAACCTGTGCCATTGGGAAGCTTCTGTGGAAATGCAGCACAATGAGAGACATGGTAATGGCTGACCTGGGATAACATGTTTTTTGCAGCATCTGTGAACCAGAAAGTCTCTTAATGGGTGGCCACCTTAAAAGTTAACAGTAGATTGCTTGTGCTGTGCTGTGATTCCTTGCCATGTGCTGTGGATGCAGATCTGTAAGAAACTTAGCCTGAGGGGATTTTGCTGAGGGCCACAAAACCAGCAAAGCAGCATTAGGTCTTCTTTCTCTCAAGTGTCCTGGAACCAGGTTTTGCAACAGCAGAGATGACGACCCATAACAAATGTGAATGCAAAAGCTGTTAAAAGTGTACCTGCATTCTGAGATTGCATATGTATTTCTACATTGTATGTAGAATATGAGAAGATCCACAGCATCATCAGAAGAAAATTTTGAACTAACAAATAGATTTTGAACAGAGGACAAAGAGCACATTTTGCAGAATATTTTAAGCAAAATATTCTGAAAAAGTATTTTCTTATTAATTTTATTTTCACTTCATCTGTTTTTTACCATTCATTTTGATTTGACTATTCTGAAATTTCATAATGCAAAATATTTTTACCTATCATAATAAAATGTTTGATAATTCCCTTCCAAAACCAAAAAGAAATTAATATATTCTGTTAAATGTTTCAGGTGGCCTTCTCAACAGTCACTTGGAATAGGTGTTTTACCAAAAAATGAAAAAGCCTTGGAAGAATTATCTTAGTCATCTTAGATAAGATCCAAGAACCCTTTATGCCATAATAAATGTGTTCTGTACATGTCATGTATTTTAGAATGAAATAATTTAAGATACAGTTCAGAGACATTTGAAAGAATGATTTTTAAATCACTCCCTGTGAATCTATGCGCTGCTTAATACCGTAAGCATAGCTGCATAGCCTGAACAGGAAGGAGGATATGAAACAATTTTAAGCTTCTTAAAGCTGAATTGTTTTCAACAGAAAAGAAAGTTGAAGATGCTAGACTTGAGACTAAGCTAAAAGCAAGGACACTTGGGTGTGTTATGAGATGTAGGGCATGGGAAGTAGGTGCTGGTCAGTACTTGTTTTGTGTAATGTCTGTCTTATGTCTGGAGGCAGGGGATTAGTGTCTGCAATTCCAGTAAAAAGGCTTATCTTCTAGTGAGGAGAGAGAAAACGCAGTGACCAAAAGGATGGCAGGCACTGGGTCGCTCAGAGCCCTGAGTGACAACAGAATAACTTTCTCATAAGCACTGGATTAGCAGGATTGTCCTGAGAAAATTGAAGTAATCAGTGTCTACAGTAAGTGCATTCGTCTAGTGGCTGTTGCTCTTTAAGTTCCGAATTTGTATGCGCATACAATTCTGTTTAGATCCAGACAGATGGAGAAAACTTTTAGCTGTCATTTTTGTTGCATTTTAGACAATCGAAGTATCTCCCTGTGGCCTCTTCTGCTACACGGAGCCTAGGATATGGATCACTAGTGACACATAAAGATACATGTCTATGCTGTGTGATTCTGTATCTTTGTTTTTACTATCAGCCATAACCAGTAACAAAGAGATTTGCGCAGATGACTATCAATGGTTGCTGAGAGGAGAAAGAAAGAGAAACCCAAAAGAATTAATAAACCCAATATCTTCCCTAGCAGGCTGGCAGAGTTTGAGCTGCGGTCTGTTTTCCCTGTTCTCTAAGCACACAACACATAAACTGATTAACAGAGCAATGGCATTGCCACAGCCTCCCAATGCTTCCACGTTTTACGTTCACAGCAAGTTCCCTCCATAGAAATGGGGGGTAAGAAAGGACTAGTAGACATCTGTTGTTTGTTTTGCAGTGCCTGGGGTGGGGAAGCAGTGCTCCCTTTGTTTTTGTAGTGATGTGTAATCATCCCTTTGATTGTACTATAATGTACCACTGTAGAAAAAAGAGGTGTGAGGTATCTGCACATTTGAAAAATGGGGGATTAAATCAGATGAGTAATTTAAGGCTCTAAATCTACATACTTGCCAATTCTGCCTAATGCTTTTGAGCAGTTATCTATATTTGTTGGGAACTTAAAAAGAGCAAGATGATCTAAAAGTGTAAGAGGACTGTAAAACTTGTATGTCTTGAAGCAAATGTCCCATAGTACTGATGCAATGGTTCAGAAGATGCCTCAGATGACTTTTTCTCAGTGTTTATCTTGGCATTCAGATGAAAGACAGTGTTCAGCTAAAAACTGACACAGGAACTGAGAGCGAGCAGATTTGTACTGGGCTTTGGAAATCGTTCTTCTGCTTCTCACAGTGGGAGTCTAGGATCCTGCCATTGCACTGCTGGACACCTGGTGATGATGTGAGTGTTGTAGATGGATACAAGCACATAGTTCCCCCTGTGGCCTGCTAATGAATAGCTAGATGTCTCTCTACTGCACCGCTGCAAAAGCCTTGTGCTCTGGCAATCATTCTACCATGAGAAATACTTCTGAGCCTCTCAGAATAATTGGATGGGAGGATTACATGTTTCAGATTAACTTGGATTTGTTCCATTTAAACTGTAAATGCAGTGGATATTTAATGGTCCTGTATTGAAAAGGACCTTGTAGCTATTGCACAAGCAAGCCCCTACAAAATATAATACAAGAGAACTGAAGGAAAGCCTAGATGATTCATAGACTCAGGTGATTGACAAGGTGAATAGTTAAAAAAAAAAGTTATTTGGAAACCTCATTCTCAAATGCGCACTTTGAATGTCTGACCCTGGCAAAGTAGGTGTGAGAGTTACTCCTCGTGCTGTGCTTCCTTCTTTCCTTTGATTTTTCCAGCCTCCCTTTCCTCATGAAATCTTGACAGGTTGATGGATGATGTCCTTTCTGCTTGGTTTTTTTTTTGATGCTCATTTCCTTCACACCATTGCTGTGGTCATTTCAAACTTGAATCACTCCTAAACAAATGCCAGACCCCATGGAAACAAACTCAGCTCACCTGTACTGGGCTTGACCATTAGCCTCTTGTCTTAATGACTTCTCAGCAGAAGGAATTGAGAACTTAGACAATCCTGAAGTACCAAAAGGAAAAAACGACAAGTATTGAATGTACTTTTAAATGCCATTCTGCTGACAATAAACATGATAAACAATAGAGGAAAGAGGTCTTTTATCGCCTCAACTGAGGATACACCAAAAATGCCAGGTTAGTTGAATCCTGCTTGCCTGCTTTCAGAACAGCCTTTTCCCTAAGGAAAGGTTTTTATTCCTCCAGAATTGCTCTATACTTTTTTTATTTCCCCCCCCTTTTTTTTTGTTACTTTACCCTGAGCCATCAGATATGCATGAGCAGCCACATCAGCTCCCCTGGAATCCCACTGAGTCCCTGTTCACAGTTGAGTATAACTGCTCGTTTTGATCCTAGAGCAGTACTGAATTGAACCCTCCAGAACAAAGTTTAAAAGTGTGTTTACTAGTGTACTGAATGAAAAAAATCTACATGAAATAAGTATAGTTAAAGCTGTAAGTGCTAGAGGTTAATAACAACTGATCATTAAAGAAAGGATTTGGGGGGGAGGGCGTCACATGGGCAGCTTAAGGTTTACAATCCATACTAAAGACTGCAGAAGGCAAATGAAAACTTGCACTGTAGTGTAACATGCTTTGTTAGAATACTTGATGGAATTTTGCTAAATTGATCAAGTTGATCAACAAAGACTAATGCCCTTTTGGATTACAAGTTAGATTATGAGTCCGTCTTTCAGGGGCAAAAACTCTGTTCTTTGTCTCTGCATAGCTTCTTGCCCCCTTTTTCAAACTTCACCTGACATTTCTCCTTTTTATGTATATTTCATCTGTGAATGCATTGCAGGTGCTCTGGGGTTTAGCCCCTGTCCTTGTTCTTTGTGAAAGAACAAGAATTTATTCATCTTCTCTCTTCAGGAGAAAAATACTTTGAAGACTGAAACATCTGGATCTGCAGGAGTCAAACAAATCTTGCAGAAGGTAGATTCTCACCACCGTTCAGAAGTCATTTTCTGTCTAAAAACTGATTTAAAAAATGGGATGTGGAGAATTTTCATGAAGAGTGACATATATGTCTTTATTTACTTCTAAATCAGAACTGCAATGGAGTAAGTTGTCCTCTAAATGAACATCTCAAAGGAGTGGAAAGGCCAATGTAGCGCCTATTTTCACAACTGCTATGAAGTCTGTGGGTTGTCTACCTAGATGATTGCTGTATGTGTTGTCTAAGTAGCTTTTCTCTTGTTTAAAGCTGGATTAATTGGCATCATTGCATGTTTAACTCTGGAGATTAGAATGCAGAATCCAGATTTTCAGATCAAGTTGTGAGGCTTCAGCCTCTCCCAGGCTTTTATTTCATCCAATTAATGAAACTATGGATTTGGAGGTCACTCTTTTAAATAGCTTTCCCACATCCCAAAATACTGTCTGATCTAGTCTACAGTATGTGGCCGCTGTAGCCATCCTGTTTCATCACTGATCCATGATCACTAAATATTGACTGGCAACTCAGCAGAAGGAATGGTAAGGAACATTTATTCTATCTCTTGGCAGAACCCCTTGATGCAAGGGGGATATAAAAGCCTGTGCATTTTATTGCCTGATACAGCTTTTCTGGAAATACCTAGATTTCTAGAGAAATGCTGATCAAGGGATAGAAGTCTCTAATATTGATAATCTAGCGTTTTTTTCAGTTACGAGCCACTTTTTAATGAAGTGGTTATTGTTTCGCACTGTTGTAACAGAAATATAGCTGAGAAATTCTGCCTGGTGCCACATAATTAAAATCGCTGGTCTGCCTTTTTTACCAACAAGATGAAAAGAATAAGCATAGGAAATGATAAGTTCATACACTTTAAAAATCTATGCAAAGCATAAGGGCAACATGTCATAAAATGGTTCTACTTTATTGAAATGAATGCTGGTCAAAAGTTTTGTGTGATAGCAGCAAGTGCACAAATGCCATGTGAGGAATTAATATTTGGAACTTATACGTAATTTTTCACTAGTATCTTATTTCACACTTTTCAACAAATACTGCTTCAACATACTGATGGGAAACAGAGCAATAGAATTGAAGGTTATAACACTTCCTTTAAAGTGTGTCCTGAGAAAAAACACTTTCTTAATAAGTACCCTGAGTATTTCAGCTTCCACTTGGCACAAATACACAAGAACTCTGCCACTTCACTTTGTCTGGTTTTAGGTTATTTTGATGTGCACCTGAACGCCCACACAACTCAGTCATTTAGAGTCCCATGTCACTGATGTTCGGGTCGGGAACAACTCCTGGTTGTTTTCCTGTACTTAATCTAATCTAGTGGAAATAATGTGATGTGGGAAGATGAGAAGAAGCATGAACATTCCCTGCTCTCTGCACCGTGTGCTTGGAAAGAGGAACATGTCTGAGAAGGTACAAAATGAAGTGAGACCACAAAGCAAATGATATAAAAACCAACCAATTTTTAAATACATTAAAAATAAGTACTCTTTAATGTAGCATATAATCAACTCATGGGATTTTCTGTCGCAGGATTTTACAGAGACAAATAGCAAGATTCAAAAAAAGGATTCAGGCACTTGTATAAATAGTAGTATTACTTGAGGCTTTACTGGGTAGACCAAAGTTTTATAATGGTCATGGCAAGGCTTTCTTTTCAGAGCATAAACTGAGAAGAAAGGATTTTCTTCTGCTTTGTATATCATAGGTTACCGAGTTAGCCAGAGGCACAGGAATTTGATCGAGTCCAAAACCCAGTTCTCTAAAGCACCATCTGAGATCAGTGTCACAAACCAGACCTTTAACTGGTTGGGCTAGTTTCTTGCTTTAACTACATTATTTCTTGTTTTTCTCTAAGATGTGAAGGCCATGGGATGTACTGAAAGCATAGGGTCTGATGGTGGGTCACCCAGAATTTACAAGAATTCTTTTAATTCAGTCTTTTTAAATTGATGGCAGTTTTTACTGGATGTCTTTTTGTTGATTGTTGGCAATCACCTGAATACCTAGCAAGCAGTAGTTAATAAGTTAACAAACTGGGTGAAGATGCTCTACTATGATCATGATATGAACCTAAACTCTCTGTGGTTCTGTTATGATGTCACTTCCTAGACTTTAGAAACTTCCAAAGTCCTGCTCAGTTTCTAGCCAGGGTAAATTCACTTTTCCTCCCTTACCTGGCCATTTCACTTTTTGAGGGTAACCAAAGTGTGTACACATCACACGGTGAGAGAAACCAGGTCTCATTAGAATGTCTGTCGGGTTTTTTTAGGAAGGAATTAAAACTTTGAAGAATTTCTCAAACTCAAAGTAACTAAATCAGCATAGAAATTGGAAGCATGATTTTCAAATAACTTTCTTCCCCTGTCCACTGTGATCTCGCAACCAGGTCTCAGCTCCCAGTATTTATTTTAGTCAATTCAATGATTTTTGAGTTGCTTTAAATTATGCCAAGTTCTTTCTGCTCCATAGGAATGTCTTTCTATTGCTTCTGAAGTCTGTCTTTTCTGCTCCTCCCAGAAGTTTCTCCTGTGTTACTGCAGGCTCCCATTTTGGTGCTGCAGCTTTTTTGCCGCAAGTCACCCTGCAGACTACAGCCTTCTCTTCCCTTTGCATGCTCAGTTACTTACAAAGGAAGGATCAATCCTACTGTCCTTTCAGGATAGCCCACTACTCTTGATTGAACGTAACACTCGGGGGGGGGAAATGACAAATAAAACAGATAACTTTCAAGCATATGTAGAAGATTCTTCATTTCTTGCCTTTTCTTCCAAAGCACACTGTAGCATTGGTGATCTCTCAAGACACATGTCAGTTCTAGGTGGTGAGATATGGAAAAGAGATGCCTAACTTGCATGGTCCTTCCTAGGCTTAGGAGTAGAGATAGAAATGCTGCATCAGATGGTGGCACACAGGCCTTAGGCCTTTGTTGAATTAAGAGGCCAAGCTTGCTAGCTTGAGCACAGCACAAGAATCATTGCAAAGTCATTCCATGTAAGCCAGTATGTCTACCACGCAGTCACTCTACAAACTTCCTTCAGTAGCTTTACTGAGCAGGACAATATCTCTGTACCCCTGCCCAATGTAGGTTGCATTTTCAGATGGGTGAAAATAGTGTTGTCTATAGTTCATATTTGTAGCACTTATGAGGAAGACGTGAATTCTTTTTTGGGGGTGAAAAACTTGGCTAGAAGTTAAAATAGTGGCTGGATCATGACCAGCTTGAATTTTCCAGTGTTTCCTTGATTAGCCAACACTTCCTAACAAGACATCCTTGATTTTAGAGGTACCAGTGCTCCCTTAGTATATTGCCTTATGTGTAACACAGATTTATAGGGAGCTTAAAGTGGTCTCCAGAAAAAGCCACACATTAACAACCTGATGATAAAATTGGAAATTTTTCATAACAGAATGTTCAGGCCAGTACAGCTCACTTTAGATGCATTGATATTGGTATTCCTTTATTTGAGTAGAGCAGAGACATGAAGCTGCCAAAGTAATGGAGATAAACTGGAAAGTGTGTGTGATCTGGGCTGCACATGAACAAGGTCAGCCATAACTTTAACATACTTGCATGCTTTTATGTCCAAGTTGTACCTCGAGCAGGGTCATATGCCCATGGTTAGTTTCGTAGTGCCATGCCAAATAAGTGCAAACTAAGCTGAGATTAGCTGTGACCAGAAATGTACAGGAGGATCTTGACCTTTTTGTCCACAGGATGGAAATTCCTTTTTTCACTGCCTCACTATCTTGTTTCCATTACTTCTTCAAGCCTGATTTGGAGTTGTTAGAAAATGGGGGGTGAACCATTCTCTGATTACTCATTTAGTCTGCTATAAATACATGCTTATGAAGAAGTAGAGGATTACTCCTGAATATGAGCCTGGTTGGTGCACAGCTTTCCTTTGTTTATCTTTGTATGCAGAGGTGAGCTTGCAGGGTGCTATGAGAAGTTCTGAGAAAATGTGCTTGCCTCCTCCAGGGCAGTTGCCTACTTCTAGAAGAAGAATTGAGTTGATTGAATATTTGAAGAATTGCTTAACTGCATATTTAAGGCCAGCTGTCAGGGTCCTTAAGGTATAAGAATCACGTCAACTACTTCTGATAACAGAGAGCCTTGGGCCTGGTGGCCCTTGGGAGAATGGTTCAGGAAGGTGGCCAGGTACAGTTAAAAGTCATCCCCTCAGACTGCAAGTATAATCTGCTGCAGAGGTGTGGAAATACAAACATAAATCATTCCTGTTATTTCTTGTCTCAGAGGAATGTGAGTGCTGTACAAAAAAACAATGAACATGCTCATAACACAGCGCTTTATATTATGCATGCTTTCATACGGTATGTTCACAATGTGCACATTGTGTATGTACCATTACACAGATTTCTATGTAATGATTTATGAGAAACCTGTGTCTTTAGAGAACTGCTATTATTTTACTGTGATGCTTGCAATACATTCAAAACTAAAATATTATGTACATCATGATGATCCTAATTTTGTTGCTGGTCACTTTCAACAACTATTCATCATACAGCTAACCTCTCTGTGGACATATGTGTACTGAAACAAGCCCATCTGCAAATTCACAGCAAATTTGAAGCAAATTAGACAAAGCATTTGCATTGCATGGGAGCTCAAAAATCACCTCGTTTTTTCAGTGTTTCCCTAACTTTCCTTTTGGCTTATTATAATTATGGAATGGCTTATTTTAGAACTTTAAATTTATTTAATCTGTTGGTTTTGGCAAAGACTGATGTCTTGACTAGTTGCAGAGGCCCTGTTGGCAGAATTAATTAGCACTAATAGCATTAGTAACATGGTTTCTGCATAGTTCAAGGGCTTCACAGTGCTGATGAATTCCACATGGTCCTAAAAAAGGAACTAAGCACTGGAGCAAATAAAAAGGAGGTATACAGTCTCATTCATGCTTATCATTGGACATACATTCTTGAAAGCCAAAATCATAAACAGTTTTCTAGAGCATAGCTCACTGGGAAATTTATGCTGACAAAATAGCTTTAGTGCATTTAAGGTGGATATGGGGTATGGGCTATTTAGGTATGATAAACAGATGAACTGAGCATTAGTGGGACAGTAGCAGAGTCAAAGATGCAGAAATGACCTTAATCATGTCTCTTCATGACTCATAGTATTTAAGTTCATGAGTAAATGTGCAGATGAATATTTGCTTTGACTGCTGCATTTTCCTAAATGTTTTCACTTGAACAATATTTAATTTTTTGACATTTTTAGTAGCTTTTCCTCTGTACTTATAGACAAACAGGTGAAACAGAAGACAGACTAGCTGTTAGAATGGTATCAATCTCACTATGTATCCCAAGGTATGCCCATTTGCTTTTCCGTGCATCTGTATATTTCTTTTCTAACTTGCTTTCAGAATTTGGTTGTGAGGATTTATTCACCTACATTTAAAATGTTTCTTCAATATCCTGAACACCAGGGTACTGTAGCAGAGCAGCACAAGGAAGTATTTTAAACATATTTCTGTTAGTATCTCTTTGACAGGGCTTTAAGATAACGCAGTTCTACAAACACCTCAAAAAAGGAAAACACTAGTTAATGGTGCTGTGCAACTCAGTAAGTTTGAAGTGATGAGCAATTAGATGTTGCGTTAACAAGTAGGACGTCTCTCTTTAACAAAGGCTTGTTAAAGCTCTGACCAAGAACCATGATAGTTATGTAGATTAAGATCAGCCTTAGAAGGAAAAACTGTGATTCTATCTGATGGTATTGTTAATGACTGAGACTTGTGCTCAGTATGCAGGTGAAGTAATTTCTGAGTTAGAAAGCTCATAGTAGAGGATAACAATGTGTTACGTTGATACACAATGTGTTGTGTAAGGAACTGATGAAATATTCATCAGGGACAGTCAGAGGTGGAAATACTTGTATTCTAGCTGACCATTAGACCGTACTATATGCAGTTTTATTGCTGGCATGTGTGTCTGATCCCATGTTGAACCTAGTTGCACAGCTGGGTAAGCTAAGATTGGTTCCTGAAGGCAAGAGAAAGGAAAAAAGGCACTGGAGCAGTCGGTTATGGTGTGTGTATCAGCTGTATCCTGATATGCTGTTATGGGTTGGTGGAAAGGTTGAAGAGAGACCCTGGAAGATGCAGTGATAGGGATTAACAGAACATATGCAATACATGTTTGCAGTACCATCCAGGTTTGTATAGAGGTGAGAGAAAGAATGATCTCCTGATGTTCTTCAATGTGCACTTTGTGTTAAAGGACGAAGCGTTACTGCCTTTCCTGTAAGGATCTGGCCAGCTCAGATGCTAACTATCTTGTGGGCTAGAAGACTAATATTTAAGTCCCAAAAAAGGAGTTCTTAAGTTTAATAGCTACGGAGCAGCATTTCTGAATATCAGATTTGAAGAAGAAATTCTTTCAATTCACATTAACAAACACCTTGATTTTTTCTAATGCTAATCGAGGCATTTCAGATACAAGGTTTTATAGAACTGCACACAAAGTATAATTCGATCCATGCTCTAGAAAGATTTGCAAGTAGGGGCTTTGTATCTTGTTTTTAGCCCAGGACCCAATGTAAAACCTGAAATGCCAGGTGCACAATAATTTGCTTTGACAATCAAACTCTCTCTTAATTATGAGATATGGTGATGACCTGATAATCTATAGAAAAGAATTTTAACAGAAGACCTCCAGAATATGTTGTTGTGGCCTGTGGGTTACTAAGCCCCAGCTGTGCACAGTCAGAGGAAATTAATGGCTTTCTTTATGGAAAGAACTGAAGCCTGTTTATACTATTTGTTGTTGCTTTGCAGGGATGCGTATTTACTATCTGGCAGTGATCCTAGCTCTTGCTCAACTCATTCTACTAATAGTATTTTTCCTACCTGCCCATCCGGTGAACTCATTGCTGGAGTCAGACAGTAAAATTGCTGTTTTTACCTCATGCATCATCCTGAGTAGCAAAAGAGAGGGCTGTCAGGAAAGTAAACTGGCCAGAAGTGTCATCAGCTGGGAAGGCAACACACAAAATACATCCACGGTATAAAGCCTACAATTGTCTAACCATCTCTGCACAAGCATCATAGACTGGTAGAGAAAAGAACTGATGTAGACAATGACCTTCTTACACTGACTCAGAGCTGAGCACACAGTCATTTTTTGTCATAACGTTGTCAGTAATGCGCTTCAGTGCCTTTCATCATGATTGATTAATCAGATTCTAAGAAAAATAATGTTAAGCCAGCAGGGGTTTATTTTTAGTAGTATTATTTTAATCTATGTCTTCTGTAGGCTTTCATTGATGAAAAACACTTTTCATATAGTGGTGAAAACATAAGTACATGAGAAGAATATTTGTAGGTATCAAATGAACATCACTTATCTTCTGGCAGCATCCTCAGAAGCTTTTAATCCATGCTGGCTACTGTTCTGCACGTCAGCTGGTACCTGGCAGGAGAGACCAGCTCCTGCTCCAAAGCACAGGGAATGATGTCCCTGACTTTGGTTCTCACTGGCCACTTACCAGGCAGCCCTGTCTGAGGCAGTCAGATTGGGCCACATCTTTCCTGATCAAAGATCATCCCTGCTGAGCAATGTGCCAAGTCTCTGGAAGGAGTATGGGCCCCGACAGCAGCTTCAGCTTGCTTTTGTTTAGGATTTTCCCTCTTTTTATGAGCACCTTTGAATGGAGATGACTTTTAGGTGTGTTGAACAGGCTTATGGAGCAATGATTTATGCAATCATACCACAAAATGCCGGTGTTCTCAGCAGTAGTCTGGGGAGCTGGTGAGGGGAGAGTGGACAATGCTTTCTGCTATTCTTGAAAGACTCCCTCTCTGTTTTTTGGCATTTTTATAAAGATGTATTTCACAAAGGATAGTTATCCTCCTAAGCCACAGATCTGTCACTAAGATGAGGTCTTTCACTAGCTGTGAAGAAACAGGATAAGACATCTGGGAATAGAGTAAAAAGGCAGAGCAAAAATTCAGGAGATTGAATGCAGTCAGACCTCTGCCAGCTGGGGAATGATCTCCCTGAAGAGCTTTTACTTCAACAGAATGACAGATCCAGAGCAGACAAAAGATTTCTTCACCTTTTTCTGAGTAGTTATAGCTGTTTTCCTCTATTTTTTCCATGCTTGCCCTCCTTGTCTGCCACCACTGGTGTATATAGTTAACCAGGAAATCAGCATGTCATTACTTTTGTAGGTAAGTGTCATGGATATGCAGTGTCATGGATATGCAGAGGTCTCTGCGAGAGATCTTTCTTTGAAAAACCACACAGCAGAGGGTGAAAACCCCTTCTTCTGCTCACTGAATATTGTAAAGTCAAAAAAGTCATACCAATCATCATTGCAAAAAATTAATTTCTTCTGTAGGTTTCTTGTACCTCCAGCTGCTGCTGTTCTGCCATTTATACTCACATCAGTATCAATACAGATATTTGATTGCTGTGAAAGTAAAATGGGACAATAAGTTTTCTTACTCTATATGCAGTAAAATACTATCTGAAAATAGTGTCTCTTTCTGGATAGTTGTATCGAAAACAGGGAAAAAAAAGGTATATTCTCATTCTTGAGCAGTCATTCTATCAGAGGCTATTGTGGTATTTTCACAATTAGTATAATAATCCTGATTTTACTTTTTTCTATCCTACTATTACTGTCTGTACTTGAACACTTTAGAAAATTGACAGTGGTAGAATTGGACTGTCAGATCAGAGCTCAGTTCTGCTGTTCACATTTCAGCTTAGATTCAAGAGCTCCTTAACTGGATTTTGGGCCCAAAGTCTAGTCTAAACCTAGTATGTATTTGCATTCCTTACTGTAGCTGTACTTTGAGTACATCTATTTATCATTTCCAGAAAGGAGGTGCTTATGAAGGTTAGTAAACAAGCAGTAAGATCACAGCTTTGTAAAACTGTATCTTCTTGGCTTTCAGTTATAGCCAACACATAGCTTTAGATTTGGTTTTGCTCATGTCAAAGTGAACCAGAATTTTGCTATTGACTTTAATTAGTAAAATCTAGTCAGAAAAAGTAGTTTTGTTGTAAGACCTGTACAGAACAAGGCATTAATTTTCCCATGTGGAATATGGTTAAGCTGCAGACATGGATGACTCAGTACTGTGCTGATTTTGTGGCTCCTTGTATCAGTTGGTATACCAATTGGCTAATCATGTGCCCAAAGGTATTAGAGAGAGAGAGAGTACACAAACCCAAGGTCAGCCTGGGGCCAGGTTTCTGAAGGTTTCCATCGATCTGAAGGGAGCCAGACACCTAAGTAATTAGAAGAAAAAAATCTAGTCCTTGCTTCTAAGTGTACCAATCACGTATAGCAAGCACTCATTTTCCCTGAATGTTGAAAGCACAAGACAAGCTCTGTGAATAAAATAATGCTAGTGATGTGTTTGGAATAAAAAATAATTTACAACTGGCAATTAAGACACTGCTAGCAATGACCATCTAATTGAAGGGACCTCATTTATTACACAAGCCACAAAGGAGCTCATTGCAGCAGACTGTAAACTAATTACTACTTTCCTGTAAAAATTAGGGAAATAATTACGGCTTTGTTTTATTTTGGATGCTTCTAGTTTTGTGTACTCAATTTGAGAGGGACTGCCATGAGGAGGTCAAAAGATGGAGAGCAGAGACTTGGATGGATCAATCTGTCCTCTGAACTACAGACATGCTGGCATAATAGGATCTTGCCGAAGCCTTAGATAATATGAGCAGAATTCCCCGGCTGCATGGTTGGAATGTTTTTTCCCATTGTGCTGACCACTCTGTTGTATTTTAAATATATTATGTTTTCAACAGTATGTTGGAGGATCCCTGTATGAAAGAAGGAAGAATAGGTAGGTGAGCCTTGTAGATTGCATGTATGGTTATTGGTTTTATGCCCTGCAACTGAAATTCCACCTCGGGGCCTGAAACCACAGCAATGTGCATTCAAACCAGACCAGAAACAGGGATGGAGTTCTGCTCCTTCTATCTCATGACAGGCTGCTTGATGCAAGGATGCCTCGAGGAAAACAGCAATTGCCCCTCCTGCCATATTTGCCCCAGGAATCTCATGTTTAAACACATTCTAAGCAGTTGTTTTGCCAAGAAGGAGGTCTGTGCTTCGTCTTTGAATAAAATCTTGTAGCTCTGCTCCAGGATTCCTTTTTCTGGATTAAAGACATACACTGAGGCCCAGCTGGGAAAGCTACTTGTTTTGCTGAGTAGACAGGAGGAGGAGGGCAACAAACCTCTCTGAGTTATTCTCCAGGAAAAAGAGTGATGCTGCAGCAGGCTAGCTTTTTCATTCAGGCTTTCTCCAGCTTGAAACCTTCATCTCAGTGTTGGGATCAGCCCAATTCAGCACTGCCTCTGTTGCCTTGGTCACAGCAGATTAGTGCTAAGATGCACCTGACAACTTTTCACGCTTGCCCCTTGGAAGATCTGATAATGCTCACTAACACGGTGAATGTTGGTATCAAGCCTGTGAGAGATCAATTAAAATAGGAAGCCTGTTTTAAATAATGTGTTTCTGCTTCTTATCAGAGTTGCTTTGGTACTGAGGAGCTAAACTCTTTCTCCAATCTTTTATGGGCACTGTAGTGATTAAATTATACAGCCATATCATTTGGTCTGGAATCTGAGAGCTTCTCAGCCTCTTAGTGTTCTGGATACGAGAGTAGACCTAGGGAGTGTTGCTCTGCACTGCAGCACAGGAACCCTCGTTATTAATCTGTAATTACATAACCATCACTGAGCAAAGACGGCACTTATTTTTTGGTGATTACACAGTAATTACACTCAGCTGATTCCAAATAAAATTTTAGTAGTTCTTTGCAAGCACTAAGGAAAAAGTTAATAGTAATAGTCTGCAATTTACTTGTGATGAAAGTGTACACTGAGGGTCAGTTACTGCTGCTGCTCACTTGAGTTTTGCCTCATAAAATTAAATGATATGATTATATTAAGCCTCATCTGGCTTTCAGGATTCATTGCATTGGAATCTGGCTTCATTTCTTTTAAAATAATTACTGGGAACTACATAGTTTGATGATATTAGTCAGGATTTATGCTGATGTAACTGAGATGAGTTTCAAGCTCAAAGGTTTGCAACTACAGCGCGAAAGGATGCAGAAGTGGTTGTGGTTTGATTACTTACTACACAGTTTGTTGTTGGCCTCTCCCTGTAGTCTGGCAGTGATAGACTGTACTGTCAGACAGAAGCTCAAGACTGAGTGAGTCAAAGAGCCTGGGCTGCAAGTGCTGGATTTCTCAAGCAAAAGGCTGGGTGGTAATGCTGAGGTTACTGCTCACTCTTTCATTATATATTCCTGTCAGGGAGGAGACACCAAGAGACACTAACGGAAATACAAACCACACTAATACATGAAGATTCCTTGACTATAACATTGTCTACTTTCATATGATGGAACATATTGAGGACACTTTTTTGTTTGTTTTACAACTAGTGAGAGCTTTGGCAAGAATTATATTCTTGTGTGCATTTCTAAGCAAAGATATGGCAGAATGTCAGCATCCCAACAGGATGCCGTCTGAACACAGCAGAAAAGTAGTGTCTGGATGGGACTGAGAGGAGAAAAAGAGGTTGAATACAATTACATTATGATAAGATAATTAAAATTCCTCTGGCTTCTGAAATTGGTATACAACTTGATCTTAACTGAAGGCATGTGTTTGATTTTTAAGATAGTATTTTTTAAGACAGCTGAGTAAAAATGGCCATTCATATCCCTGACTAGCCCTGCAGACACGCAGACCTATGAGCGCTGGGGAATCATCTATCACCTTCCCATTAACAGAAAAAAAAAGCATAAAACCAACAGAAATAAAATACCACTTGTATTATCAATCTGAAGGTTTATTGTTCTGTTTTTACTCTGGTATAAATCCATAACGTAGAAATAGATGTGGTTGTCAACATAAAAAGAAGAAATCTAACTCTGCAGAAGGATTATACTGCAAGACACAACAGGTATTTGTATGTCTGCACAATACAGCAGACCTGCATTTCTTCTCTAGTACATTCCTTTGTATTAGTTTGATTGGGAAAACATAACTTTTAACTAAAAATAAGGCATTTTATTTCTTTCAGTAAAGCAAGTGAAGATAGAAAAGGTTTCATGGTGCTACAGCAATTTCTGATTAAGAGCCCATAACACTGTGAGACATCTGGATACTTTTTTTCTCTAAATAGGTTGACCCTTCTGCAGTTCTCTTGAGTGAAATCCTGGCTTCATTAAAATCAAAAGCAAAATTCTTATTGGCTTCTGTGGGCCAGGATTTTGTCTTGGCACACATTCCATAAGAACCTTTCCTCTTTCAGACTTTAGCTCCATGGAGCACTTAAACATATGGTTACCCCTCAGAATGTCTATTTGTTAGCAGAAAAATGCTCTTGAAAATATGTTCATCATCAAGATAGGTACTACTAGTACCACTCAGAGACATCAGCTGAGAGAAAATGCATTTTGAAAGAAATATTCCAATTTTATTTATTTTGTCCTGTGAACATGTTGTCTGCATGTAAGAATCCAATGGGTGCACTTTTCTTTTAGATTTGCCTAGTAACTTTTCATCCCTGGCTTCCATAGAAGCAGGAGTGCTTTGATGAATATTGCTGTGGAGATAATTAATTCCAGTTTTTCATGAACTGTATATTGAAAGTAGAAGAAAGAAGGGAGGCTAAAGAATCGGAAAGTGGAGTAGCCAATTTAAAAACATGTGGCTCATAAAAAGGTTGTGCTGTTGCTGTTGTTCTTCCAAGGAAGGATTTAATTAGTTGCCTGGTTGCTGCTTAATTTTTTAATGCTGTTCAGATTTATAAGACAAAAAAGGTGAAAAAAGATATATTTTCTTATACTTTAAGTGTTCTACTAAAAAGGAACATTTGGGTCAAAGGGTATTGTTCTGCTGAAGAGAAGGAACTGAAGATTGCTGAGGGCATCTCATTAAACATCCGTATATGCTGCTCTGAATGAAGTGGCGGTATGTGGATGTTACAGATGAAGAACAAATGAGAGAACATACTGCACCTCAAACGAATAATTCCAAATACCACCTTCTCTGGCTGAAGCTTCTTACCTCTGGTGAAAGCCTGATACTAGTGACTTCTGGAACTTTCTTTCTGACAAGCTGCAGGCTGTTGCTTTGCAGCCCTTGCAAAGGAGTGTTCAGGAGAATGCAAGAAATACCCACAATGCAAAACCAAGGGCAGTCACAGGCCTTGCTACTGAAGTCACAAAGACCACTAGACTAGACTGCTCATCTCTGTGAGTGGGAAAACTGACATGCAGTACCCATACAGCTAAGTGCTGTAGATCAGCAATTGTCAGCAGCACATACTTGGCTCAGAATACAGTTAAGGCTGACCCTAAGAAGCTGCTGTGGAGAAAGCCACTTAATACCACCAAAGGCCTACCTCTTGTCACTAAATTTTATTTAAAAGAAAAAAAAATGTGCATGTGGGTATAGTCAAAGTAACAAACAAATTTTCATTGTGCCTTTCTTGGAAGAAACGTGAACATTTTGTTTAAATCAACAAAATGTGCAGCTTCAATATGGAAACATAACTCTACATATCCCTTCTGCACATACTGGCTTTTGCAGTGAGAAGGCTGGGGTAAAATGAATGCCTGCTATAGTTTGCATTCATCTCATTAGTTTGTTTATAGAATGCCCTAAAGACAGATTTTTTTTGCTTGTGTCAGTATGATCAGATGGAAATAACAGACCTAATAATAAAATGCGTGCTTAAGAAATACATAAAATTTTAAATGGAGGTAGAGCAAAAATTGAATGTGCATCCCATGCTTTACTTGTAAGACATGAACCATTGTACCAGCGTGAACAAGGGAAGAATGTGGCCTGGTGTATATTGTTAATTTGCTTTTATGTACAAATACAGAGATGTGGGAACATATAATGTTGATAATTAGGGCTTCAGGGTACTCGATACACTACGTATCTCCTAAGTGCTATGGAGTGCATACATGTTGCAACTAAAAGTTAAACCAATACAAGCAGTGAGAAAAGTTGTGCAATCTTTGGGTTTGTTTTTTTTTTCCTCAATTCCCTGTAATAACTTGCAACTTAAACCCTAAGAAGACACTCCCCTGATATTTCCATTAAGTGAACCCAGTGTCCCAGGAGGAGGTGACAGGGTGGAGAATGGGTGTTTACTTTTCCTGTCCACAGTGAAGCATTTTCTCATACCTATGACTAAGGAGGGAATTTTGTCGCTGAGGTTGTTTTTCCTTTCTGCCTACTATGTTTCTCAATATAGTGACAGGAGAAAACAGTGCTTACCTTTGGTTCCTTGACCAGGTGTCATGGGTTCAGCAGTAGCAGTCATTTTTTCTCCTTCTTGGTAGCTGGTGCAGCACTGTGTTTTTGATTTTGGGCCTGGGAACAGCGCTGATAACACCAGTGTTTATAGTTACTTCTTGGTAGTGTTTTGATCTGACGAAGGACTTTCTGAGTCTCATGCTATGCCAGGGAGGAGGGGGAGCCGGGAGGAAGCAGAGACAGGACAGCTGACACAAACTGACCTAAGAGGTTATTCCATACCACAGCACGTCATGCCCAGGATGTGAAACCGGAGGGCAGAGACCCGGAAGGGTGTGGTGGTGGTGCTGTGGGGGGTGCACTGGCTGGGTCGGGCTTGGTGAGCAGTTGTATTCTCTTTCCTTGTATTTCTCTTGTATTATTACTGGTGGTAGCAGTAGTGATTTGTGTTATACCTTAGTTACTAAACTGTTCTTATCTCAACCTGTGCGAGTTGAGTTCTTTCGATTCCCCTCCCCATCCCCCCAGGACTGGGGGAAGAAAGAGGGGGAGTGAGTGAGTGAGAAAAACTGTGTGGCTTAGATGTTTAAACCATGACACCAGTGTAGAAAAAGGGGAAGGATAGCTGTACATCTTGGTTTAATCTTTGGTGCAGGTAAGAGGGACAGACTTGTGACCCTGCAAAACTTGCACAAGAAGGCTCAACCTGGTTTTGAGTCCTTCTGTGCTCCCTGTGACTTCCCTTCAGAGCACTAGAAGAACTTTATTGTATCTTGGTCTCCTGCTCATCTTTTTCCTGTGGTCCTGAGTTAGTGCAGTCTGTGCCAACTTGCTGCTGGCTATTTCAGTGCCTCCTTAGCTGCTGCACTTCTCCTAGACCGTTACTGGGATCTTCCCAAATCTTTCCTACTGCCTGTACTCCCTATACCAGCATGCAGAGCCCTGACAGGATGCGTATGGGCCCTTCAAATGCTCAGCTGCTCTTGAGAGGCTCTTTGCAGTGGTTGAAGACACCTCTGGTCTTCCCTGATGTCAAAAGTAATGTACCTCACAAGTCTCAAGCCAGTGTAGTGCTCAGATTGTTTTGGTTGATCCTTTTGGTGGCATAGTAACCCTCGTAAAATCTGTATCAAGTATAGGCTGTTTGAATATAAACTTGAAGGATGTTTCTAAATAAGACAAACAGAAGAAAGCAATCTTTTGAAATGTGCTAAACCTTAAACATTGCCACTTACAGGCCTCAGGCTGTATATAGATCTTGAGCTTTTCAATGTGAAATGGGGCAGGTTGTGCAGTGCACTGAAGTGTTTGCCTTTGGTATAAGTAGATTAGTTATTATACAGCCTGACTTAAAAAGAGTTAACATAGTCTATTCTTAGTGATAGCATTACCTTTAAGAGAAAGAAAAATCTTTAATTTTGTAAGCTTTTTTCATAATTTTATATTTATATAACAATTTTATTACATAATACTATATTAATATATTATAAAATTATAAAATTATTGTTATAAAATTATATAATAGTTTTTAATACATAATTCATAATTTTAATCTTAATTTTCATAAGTTTTTGTTTTCACCAAACAAGATTAGCTTACATATGGCTCACAGCAGAGCTCATGTCTTAATAGACAAATTGTCTCATGGATGTTTCACAACCCATTCAGGATTATTTATATCCCCTCCCACATGAGCTTGCAACATTTCCCTGATGGCAATTACAGCAGGGGTCTACCTGGAATAGCAGTATGAAAGAGTCTCTGATCTTTCAATTCACGAGCAGCAGCCAGAGACAAAGAGCAGAACCAGCTAGCTGGTCTGGGGAATCTGTCTCCACTTGGTCCACAAACCCTGCTTTGAGAGGTTCTGTCCTGCACAGTGGTTTTCTGAACGGTGCACACAAACATGAAGGAGGCAAACTTGTTTGCTCTTGGACTTTGAGCACAAGGAAATGGTCAGACTTGAAAGAAATTATACATTCTGGTGAATTTAAATCAGATAAATATTGCATAAGCCTGCTGGCTACCTCAGTTATGTGTGAATTCATGAAAGAGTTTAATTCCTGAAACAGGAAGGGCTCAAACCTCAAAGCTTTCCACACCTAAGCCCTGTGACTTAAGGTCACTGAATAATTGACATATAGATTTGTTCTTTTGACTGTAGAAAATGCATGCAAAGTTCTGAAAGTCTCATCAGGGAGAACTTGTGAATATGGTATATGTGACAGGCATTAAGCGCACTTTTAAATACTGCTGGTGTCAGGCAAGCTTATTTATATCAATTGAAGTTTAATATCAGCTACAAATTTTGTCTGAACAAATAAGAATAATAATCAAATTCTGACAGTACTTTATGTAACAGCCAAACTGTAAATGTACCCTTTAGGCCATTAAAACTTTGTTTTGAACTCTCCACTTCCTGCAGCATCTCAGAACTGGGAATTTTACATTGTCTGCTCCAGTTATGGTTAGTCTTGAAGAAGAAAATATGTTCCAAGGATCTATAACTCAGAAATGGTGAAGCAGGCAAAATAAAATTATTTGAAAATCTACCAAGAACCACCTGAGGCATAAAACTGAATCTCAGATGCAAGAATCTTGTTTAAGCAAAAGACCAGCTCTTCCTTCCATATGTTTTAAATAATTCTGAAAAGAATGATTTTTTTTAGAAACTAGCTGCAGACTATTCTGCTTACTCCCTGGAATTCCTTATACAGAATTTGTTTCCAAAATATCGCTGTTTATAGAGCGAGCCACATGGAAAGAGTTTTACTTAATTTTTTTCCTGTATCATAGCTGGGATTGATTATTGTGACTTGGGTTTTCAAAAAAAACCCCAAACCAACAAGCAAAATCCCGGCTTCTTTACAGCAGTAGTTGCTTTCAAATGAATGGATATGATTTCCTTTCTGATATTTGCAGGGCAAGAAATGACTGTTTAGTTTGTTTTAAGATCTTCCCTCCTGTTGAAGTTTATTACGTTTTGTCATTCCAAAACCAGTGTTTCTGGTTCTTTGAGTTACAACTCCTTATTGAACTTTTTAGTAGGGGTAATAGGTTTTTATTCTTTCCACATTGTGTTTTTATCAGCTCTTGGCTCAGAGCCGTGACTTCTGTTTTGTGAGGTCTTGGCCTGTTTTTAGCCTTCAAGGAGGCACGAGGAGCAGGAGCGTGACCATCTAAACCTTCAGCTTATGTCTCACAGAGTTATAACACTTGACTTCATTATTCTTTCATAATGTATATACTGCTGTCATCAGAGTTTGACCTCAGGTTGGCTTTCAAGTTTATAGTATTTATATCTAAAGAAAGCCAAATCGAAATAGGATCAAAACGTGAAAGTAGACAAGCTGTCATAACCTAGAAGGACTTCTAAATACGCAGACTCAACGGGCACCCCATTAAGAACAACTGAGTAGAAACAGATATTTCTTATTCTTTATTCTGCCTTAGAAAATCTTTTCAGAGGTTATTTTCCTTAAATTCTGTCTTCACAGTCAAGCTCTTTACTGTACTAACTTAAAAAAGCCCTGATCTTCGAACTTGGCCTGAAGAGATATGAAGTTTTCCCTTTTTTCTCCTTAAAATATAAAGCTTTTGAATATAATAAACCAAACATTTTAAGCCAGCAAGAAATGCCACTTGTAAAGTAGGTTAAATTTAGACCTTACAATAAAGCTATTCATAAAAACAAATTAAAAGAAGTTTAAAACCAGACAAACAAACAAATCACTCTACCACATTATATACCAGTTCCTAAACTGTTCTGTAACATTGCCCCTATCCTGCTCGTCTGAGAAGTGCTTTTGTTGAGGTCTGAGAATTGCTGGGCTGGACCCTGTGCAAGTCTGTGATTCTCTCCAGCATCCAACTTTGCTGCACTGCAACGGCCGCACAGGGTCTGGTGCAGAATCCTAATGAGATGCCCAGCTTTGACTTGTTCACATGCACCACTCAAGAGCTTATGAAGTGGCTCATTAGTTTGGGTTAATTTTTTTCAGTGCATTGCTTTTGTAAAGGAAAGATGTAGGATGTGAGGCTAAGAAGACTGACAGATAAGATAGAGATAGTAAGGAATCAACTGGGGTGTGGAAAAGGAAGGTTGTTACATCTCCTGAACTGCTGATCAAAGTGGTGGTTGTGTTTTGTGCCCAGCAAGGCTCATGCTCCTTGAGGTTGCTTACAGGCTGGGGTCTTTGGCCTGGGCTGGGCTTATTGTAAGAGGTATTTGCAAAATCGAAGCCTGTTCTAATCAAACAATCTGTTGGAAGCCATGAGGTTGCTAGTCTGTATCTTCTGATGTCAGTGCAGGCTTGGGAACCTCATAGTGACAGCCTTAGGTTGGAAAGTTGAGCTATTTATTGCTGCCACATTCCTGAGTTGTCCTTCAAAGAACATTTTTTGACAACAGGTATCAGACCTTCGATGTAGTCAGAGGTTCAGTTAGGAATGGGGGGAGACTGGACTTCATGTAACTCTCAGCCTATCTCTATCTGATGAGCAGGGTTAAGTCTCATTATTACATTGTGCATCTGGACAGATTTCCTGGATCTTGATGAGATTTCATCCTTCAATTTAGATGGTGCAGGAGGTGTCTGAGGTGTAACCACTGAAATAGTGAGAAAACAGTTTTTAAAATTGAAATCTTTTAAGTCAGAGTTAGTGATATGAAAAATGAAAGGCAGTGTGTTGCCAAAACCATACCAGTGACTGAGGATTTCAACTGCTGTTTAAAAATTATAGACCTGGTTCTTACACTGTAAGTGTATATTATACCCCTACCCCATATAGAGTAATAACTACTTAGAAGCAGGATGTAAGTACTTCAGTAACGTAGAATGAAAATGTGCCATTTGAAACTGCTTCACTTGTCATCCCTGTGATGTATGCTTCTGTAATAAAAAGCACATACAAAGAGGTTCAGCATTCAGTTTGCCTTGCAGACCAAGCTCAGCAGCTGAAAACAGATTAGATTTTTCAGAAAACTAGAGGAAAAGTTGGTTTTAGGCACAGAAATATCAGGAAATATCTCACTCATGAGTACTTAGAACTCTTCAGTCAGCAGCAGAGCAGGAGAATGCTTCAGAAGGAGACACAAAATAAACGAGCAGCCAAAATGGAGAGGGCGGCTAAGGAGGGAAGCAATTTAAATAGATCAGGAGGATTATGTCAAAGCGAGAAAGGTATCTTTTAGACAGCAAAAGCACTTTTTTTCCCCTTCATTGGCCTTCTGCATTACAGTATTTCTTGTCAACTAGTGAGGGAAGAAGGAGGTGGTAATGAAAATAGCTATTTTAGATTTCTTTTTTCTCTAGTTTTTTGATTCCTGCAGCACTGCCTGGCTGATGGAAATTGGTACTAAAAGGCTGAGCAACGCTGAGGGAACAGGAGTTAGTCTCTTGACTGACCTCATCACTCAAGTATTGCCAATATAGAAATTAATTAGAGGTCTTTCAAGTAATTGAGATCCATTACTATTACTTAATAGACCACAGCACATAGAAATCCTTCATTCTTTCTTGAAATAATAAGGTGTGTGTTCCTATGAATCATTTCTGTGGCAGCATAAATGTGTGTTCCGTGTGCCAAACAGTGCTGGCTCAGGTGCCAGAGGTGTGCTGTGGAGACAATGGGAGCTGCCCTCCTGTCTGCAGCCACTGCAAGGCAGAATGGTGTTGGGGCTCTAGGCAGCCCTTTCAGCAGCCTGGCTTTCATTAAAGGACTGCCTACATAGCCATAAAATAACAGTGAGTATTGGATGCGACCTTGTCTTTGACTATGTTAGCTAACCACCGCACTTGACCCTGTGTAACTGTCCTTCAGTCTAGTGTACTGAAAGAGAGGCATTGCAAGTTGTCTCCTTGTATGTGTATTTCTTGTCTTGGAGATTTTAGGAACCGTATAAATGACAACATTAAGCAGTTAGACAGAAATTTCTATCTTCCAAGCTTTGTATGAATACTAAGGAGTAAACACGTTACCATAAGCATGGAAAACAGAGATGGAAATAGCGCAGTTTGAGTGAAATTGGTGACTCAGCTAGAAACCTTCTTGAGCAGGGAGATGATCCAAGCTCAAGCTGTATTGACTGAAAAGGATCAGTAAGAAACAGCAGACTGCTACTCTGCAGTTGGATGGTTTCTAATTCAGTGTCAAACTTTGCTCTCAAATGTACCACCGGTAGCTGGGGAGGATAGGAAGGGAATTTCGGTCTTTGTCCTTACTCATTAAGTGCATCAAGACAATGGTGTTAGAAGATCACTCTTGCCTCTTGTTATATCGCTGTGGGACTTCCACCACTACAGAGTGTGTCCCAATGGGAAATCTGTGATTCTTTACTGGCTTTAGGTAGGAGTAAGCTGTTGTAGACAACTGTATTTGCAGTAAGTATAGTTGTAGAGCACTGCCCACAGACCTGAGCTGTGGTCTGGAAGCAGTGTCACTGTGGCATCACAGAGCTTCAAGGGAGCTGCAGAACTCACTGGGGAAGCTCGGCAAAAAATCAGATGGTCAGCACAGGCTGTGGCTGAACTTCCATCAGCACCTACACTAACAGGTTTAAAGGTGGCTTTTTAAAACATAATATTTGTATATTATTTGTATATATTTGTATTGCATATATATTGCAATATATATGACATATACATGACATATTTGTATTGCAAATATATATTGCAATGTATATGACATATATATGACATATTTGTATTGCACTATGCCCCCATCTCAGGGAAGTGATTCATAGAAACTTTGGTGAAGGTGGTTGTAAATGCACAGAGTTTCCTCGTGTTTCAAGTAAACTTGGTGAATACTTGGAATGGTATTCCACTTTAAACCTTTTGGGGTTTAAATAGTAGACAGACCACATTGTGTTCAGGAAATTGACTGAACCAGTAAGAGCTGAAACTCGGGAAAGCACTCAGGAAAAGGAGAATATATATAGGTATATCCTGTTCTTTTCCTTTCCTTGGTGATCACTCATGGCCAGAAGTGTCAGGGTTAGGATGCTGGGTTAAAAGGACTCATCTGAATGCTTACATTCTTTTGCTTTGGTGTCAAGGGATCACCCTAGCAGTAAAATTACCTGTCAGAGAGCCTGGCTAATCATAAGGTGGCAGCAACTGAGCTATTTTCAGCCATTTTCAGGTGCCTTTGTCTATTACTGGCTTCTGTATGTGTCTGACACCATTGCTTATGTGCCTCTTGAGCAGTACGACTGTAAGCCAGAAGGGTGAGATTCAGGGGGTCCAGAACCGGGTTGTTTAATGTTAGTTCCAGCTTTCAAGGATTTTCCTAAAATACCGATTGTCTCCCTAAGGTTTCAGAGGAATGGGAATCCAGTAGCTGGTGGTTCTGGAAACTATTTGGTGGCTTTTAACAAGTGGTGTACAGTCATATTGTGGGATCTGTTTGGGTTTTCTTTTTCTGTGGATAGCACTTGAATTTTTCTCCAGATCAGTCAGAGAACATGTTAAAAAAACATATATCCAAGAGTGAAGATGTGCAGAATCCCTTCTGACATGGCTCTGGCTCATGGTTCTGTTTCCAGGTGGTTCTTGAGAACTTAACTTAGGCTTTAATCAAAGTAGCGTGTTAATTTTTCTGTTTTGTCCCTCAGTGTGCATAATTCAGCTAAGGAATTTACATATAAAAGACCATTAGGGCTGGATTTATCAGATCTTATTACCAAGATCCTGGAGTTCAGGAAGCTTACCTTGTGAAAGTAGACATTTTTGATTCAAAGCCATATTTTGCCGTAGGCAAAGTAGGTTTATATTAGTCTCTTAATAGCACATCCTTAATAATCAGGAAATAAGTACTTCAGGTCTTCCTTCCTCCAATGTCAATTGATGGAGCTGGTCTGCACTATTTTGTTTTGTATGAAATTTCTAAACAATCATGGAGACAGAAGGCAATTGAGTGGGGGTTACTTGGCCGCCTGGAATTGAGACATTCCCTTGAGAGAGAAAGAATGTAGGCTGAAGCTTTCCACAGCCGAGGGAAGACATCCCCAAGCCAGTTGATGTGTTAGAAAAGAGATGAGAAGGGCAATTAATAAATTAATATCATTGGAAAAATCTTTCTCAAGACTGAAAGTATTTGGCAGTGTCAACCCAAATGCATCATTTTGAAACAGATATTTTCCCCAAAGAAATTTTCTAGGTTTGGGGTTTTGTGGGGTTGTTTGGCTTTTTTCTTCTTGATTGGTTGTTTGAGTTTGTTTTGTTTTCTTTTGTTTGGGTATTTTTACAGAGTTATAATGTGAAAATTGATGTAAACATGAATGAGTGGGAAATTCTTGTTGCTACCCATTAGCATTTGATTTGTACGTTTCCAAATAAGTACTGTACTCTTACAAATGATTCAGACTAATTAGCAGACAGGGAGTTTGAAAAGCAGATGTTATTTACAAAAGGCGATAGACAGGAACTTACGGAGAATAGTTTGGAACAGAAGAATAGAAGCAGAGAGACCAACAAACAATCTGGTGTTTCTTTTCTTCTTCTTCTACTAAATATAGAAGGCAAAGCTGCAGTTTTTTCCAGTGCTGTCAAAAGTGAAGTGCCTTATAAAATAGAAGAGATTTAAAGTAACTCACAAATAAATAGCTGCTGTTGCTAGAGGGAAAGAATAGCTTAGAAAAGGAAGAAAAAGAAACTTAGCTGAGTCTAAATATGAACTTTAATGTCACGGAGACTTTTTCCTGAAATTATACATCCAACCCTGTGGAAGACAGAAAAGGGAAATTCACTCCAAATCTAAAATGTAGTGAAAATGTTCCTTCAGCATTTTGATTGAGTCTTGATCATCATCAGTAGCAAATCAAGTTCAGTAAATCAGATGGCAGGGGAGTGCATCTGCCATAAAAAAGCCGGGTGCAGAACCAAAAACTGATGAGGCTTTCTGAGCAAGGAATTGTGCAGATGCCTGATGAGAAAAGACTTGACTAGCTTAGAATTCACTAGGTAGGATTAAAAACATAGCTCATGCAGTGGATCCAAACAGATTATCCCAGCGATGGTTTTCCTTATGCTATGAAAAACCATTGTCCAAGTTTTACAGAAGCATGAAAATCCCCTTGACCCATTGAAATGACGTTTCTTTCTGTCTTTCCACAGAATTCAAAGTCTAAATTCAACAAGGTGGAAACAAGCCTGTGTTTTCCCCTGTTGGTTGAAATAGGAGCATGAGTGGACCTATCCCTTTTGATTCAAACTAGTCTGGACTTAATGAAGCTACAGACATGTACATTTATAGCATGGGTCAGAAGCTGAACTGTCAATATTCACCCGTAATTGAAGAGCATGAATTAAATCTAGTAAGGAAATCTCATTTCCTACCTTGCTACAGTAGCTAAACTTTGTTAAAAAGCCTAATGCATTTTACATGATTACTGAAAATTATAGCTTGCAGTTTTGATTCATGCCTCAGCTTAGTTTACTATTAGAAGTCCTTAGATAATATACTGCAAATCTTTCTATTAAACCTGCAGAGTTTGTTTTCTGTTGAAAGCATTGAGTTCATAGAAGGCTTTTTTCCTCAATGCTACTGCTTTTACAAGCCGCATGTACTGTAAAAATGCTGTTAATGTGATAAAATTACTTGCTCATTAAGAAACTGCACGCTAACAACTGAGAGATCCAGTACTGTGGCATTTGAGTCAGCAACAACAGGGCCCAGAATGTGAAAGCGTAGGTTTACAGTACATTGGGCTAAAGAGACAAGCCACCATGTAGAAGGATCATCAGACATGGCTGGCTCATGAACTGCTTCTTTCATGGATTTCTGTCATTAGTGGGCAGTTAGGATAAAAAAGCTGGTATGACAGAGCACTACTGGCGCTGCTAGCTTGCATGTCTGTACCAAGCTACTGGAAGGAGGGGTGTTTTGTAATCTCGTGGCTCTTTTAAAGGGGAGTTGAAGTACAAACAAGCTGGCTGAGAACAGGACTGAGAGAAAGACCCAAAACTCTGTGTAGGACCCCAGCTCTTTCCCTCAGTAAGAAAAAGAAAAGACTGTTCAGGCATTGGTATCTACCATGGTGGGGATTAAAATTTTGCTGGCTCCTTAAGAGAATTTGTGCATCTGCCTCCTATCCCTGCCCTCTGTGGTAGGGTTTTGCCCCTCAGATTGCAGAAGCAGCATTGTGAAATTGGGTTTGATATCAGGGTTACCTTTGAAATCTCATCCTCAGCTATATCACTGTATAGTAAGGTACTACCTTTCCTCACAAACACTCCTTCTGTGAAATCCAGGTCATAGTAATTATCCTGATAATACTGAAGGGAGAAATGCTCCAGCGAGCAAATTATCAGAAAGACAAAATCTGTTCTGGCAAGTCTCACTTTGAAATATGTGGATTCCTTAAACTGGCCCTGGCGAGAGTATTTGATGCAAATGCTATCCAAGGGAAAAAAAGTAAAATACCTCTAGTTTATCATTCTGTAATAACTTAAATCATCTTCAGTGACAGCATAATAGTGAAAGTGATTTACATTTCCCTCTATACCAAACTAAAACATAAATTCCTCTGACTGGCTGGAAAGAAGTGCACTATTAATAGGTGGGAAAATGGATGCGGTGCATTTGTAGAATTTTAGGTGGCCTGAAAACAGCACACAGTGTGTACTAGCGTGACAGCACAAACTTTTCAGAAAAGGGCTGTTTCCTGGGCCCCTTTAAAAAAAAGGATCTTTTGCAGTCAGTGAAATTTGGTCAAAGTGAGTTGACTCAGGATGCTGCTTTTGCAGTTTCACACCAGTTTTACCCTTTTGCAGCTCTTCAGCTTAAGGAAGCCTTTCCTCCCAGTGGTTTACCCTTCTGCTTTGCTTCAGACCCATCAGGAAATAAAATGAGAAGTTCTCACCTGTGCGCTGGCACTAGGGGACAGTTACCCAGCATGATGCTCATCCAGAATGGATGTCTGCTCAAGCTGCAGAGACACCAGCTGGCAAAGTAGTTGGCCTGTGCCAGAAATGCATAGGATGTAACATTACAGAGAGCACAATCCACATTTTTGGTCACTTAATACCACTCAGCTATGGTCTTATGACAGGAGCATGTCAGAAATACCAATAACACGTGGAGCACGAACAGGTTTCTGTGACCTCATGAAGTGGATCTCCACAAACCTTGAAGACCTATAGATTTGTGTTTCAAGTACCATATAACCATCTGCCCTCCAGAATAGCCCCTGCTCACCTAGGGGCTTCAGAGCCATCTCTCACTGCTGCAAGTCTGTAACCTTACAGAGTGCTGAATGCTACTTTCCACAATACATCTTTTTTCCCATCTTTCCCGTTAATCTCTCTTTTTCTACATACCTTCCCTGAGGGTGCACATACAAGCAGTAGCTCTTCCCCATGTTTCCTACACTTCCCCAGGTTCCCTACATGTTTTTCTGTATGAATATGTATGTGTTGGTTAATTCTATAAAGTGCTGTATTTTGCTGGTTTTATAATTATTAGGGACACAAATACCTCTGAGTTTCACAGAACTTGCAAAATTTTCCCGTCTTTGGGAGATCACCTGTCTTTGTGATCTGGCTGATATTGCCCAGTGGACTAAAAAGGTTATTAGGAGAAAGAGGCTTACAAACAGTATGACTGAAGAAACATTTTTCCTCGGGAAAGCAGGCTGTAAGGCAGATACATGAAAGGTTTGGAGATCGCTCTCAAGTAACAAAAGTGCACACAGCATTCTGAGATAGCTAACAAAATAACATAAGGATCACCTGACAGATTTCACTAAGTATCAATAATTAACATATAAAATAAGTGTGAAAAAAAAACAAACTAGAAAACATCTTCATTTTTCATTTACCTGTCAGCTTTGCGAGCAGGGAGTGCAGTGAGGCACTGCAACTCTGGCTGCAGTCATGTTATCTGAATAGTATCAGTTACAACCTGGATCTTAAAAGCATAGAGTTGCATGCATCTGTAAATTGAAGAACCTGAGAGTAGGAGTCTGTGGGATGTTGGAGTTGGGGAAATTTTTTTGCCCCTGTGAACTTACGTTTTATGTTTAAACTTGGGACTGAAGAGAGAGGGAGGAAAGACAGAGAAGCCAAGCCTTTCAAAGCAGCCAAGCCTCAGCTACATCAAAGAATGAACAACAGCCTATGTGTTTCTGGAACAACTTCCCACTGCTGGAGATGGATGGAGTGGATCACAAAAGCTGGGAGGAATTTAATGAGATCTGAGGACGTAGCATTCCTTGCCAGCAAACCCTAGTGGTGATGAGGCACATTGATTTTAGTGTCCATCACAACAAAAAAATACTTGTTTCATCCATTTTGGAAAGCAGTATAAAACTCACAGACAGAAACAACATTAATAAGGCTTTACACAGTGGAGGTGATAGTTTGACACAGCAAAGAAATAACACATATTGGGTAAAGTGAGAAATGGAGTCACACCTAAAAGAAGCCTCAGGCTGTTATGTAGTCTTTAAGTCTTTTTCATGTCAAAGGAAGAAATTAAGTTTTTTAGATTATTTTTGCTCTATAAGTTTCAGGTTTCATGAAGCCAAATTGAGATAAATCTGAAATTTCATATAACTTTAAAAGAGCACTTACTAAAATGTTCCTGTTGTTCACAGAAATATGGAGTGAGTCAACTTGTTCCACAAAGTGACCTTAACTTTCTTTATATTCCAGCAAATTCTGTACAATCCCAGGAGTGTAGGTACAGGCCTGTGTATTGTTGTCATTCTGCCCCACCACTCCGATTCTGGTGAAGTAATACTTTCTGAATACTGTGTCTGCTAACTCTTTGTGCAAGAGGCAGATGCACGTACTGTCTGGTTTGTGGTAGAGAATCAATGAAGTACATTTTTAATTGTTTTGTCTTTGCAGAGGCAACAGAATCAAGAAGACAGCAGCTTGGTGACTCCAACTGAGATAGTAATTAAGATAAACCAGTGGTATTTCTAGCATATTTTAAGAAGCCTGGAGAAATTAGCATAGCTTGCAGGAAACTGTGGCCTGGAAAGAGATATTCTTTAGGAGTAAACATGAAAATATTGTCTTTTACCAAGTGTGATGGGGAACTGATATGTCTCTCCTGTGTTTGGATAGATAAGTGGTGTGAGTGAGTTAAGAGGAGCTGAGAATACAATTTGCAGGGCAACTGGGAAATTAATGAAATCATTCAATCTCTTTCCAAATAAGCTTTTTTAAAATATTGTATTTCCATCGTTATCCAAAATTTTTAACACATCCCTTTATTTTAACTAGTTTAGTTTTATGGGTAAGAGCTAACTATGAAAAGAAATAATAACCTGAAGTATCCTTGGAGACATTAACTGTACCTTTCTATTCCCTATGAAGATGTCCTGGATTTAAAGACTTTGTGTATTAAAGCAAGTTAGAGAAGAAATAGCTTCTTTTCTGACACCTGCACTCCTTTCCTTCAGCTTGTGCAGAAGGCTGACAGTCCATCTCATTCCCATCAGTGGTACCCCACCAGCTTCCCTGGAAGTTCAGCACTGCATTTGGTCTATCCTACTGGTCTTCCCGAGCCCCTCATTTCTGACCTGCAACACCACACTCCATGAGAAGTCAGGTAGGATCTGAAAGCATTCGTCATGCTAAAGTATCAAGCCTCACTTGTCAGTTTTAGCTATTTGTCCACCAGGCGTTTATTTTGCTGGATGATGGTATATTTTGGGGGTTTATAATATCATCTCTTTAGAGATTATTTTAAGCTTCCAGTGGAACAGCAGAGGAATAGGTACCCTCCTTAAAAGGAGCTGCACTGTTTTTAGCTGATGTTTGCATATCTTAGCTATCCCTCTGAAATTGTTAATCAATGGTATGGGGCATTTTAAGATTTTTATACTCAGGCATCAGCTGATTCTTCAGCAAGCAGATCCAAATTAGATCCCACACTGTTCCTCTTTTTATTACCTAGAATGTGCTATTTATGCATCTCATGTATTCTGTCTGTTAACTGACCTCTCCTGTTGTGTCACCCCATTAATATCAGCTATTATACCCAACACCCTCTTGCTGGTGATGGCTGCATGGAAAACTGAGGGAGGGAGCAGAACACTTTGTGGCTAAGAAGCAATTTCCTTGTTACAGACTGCTTGGAACAGCTATGGGAGAGCTTGCAGACAAAATTACTGTGCCCATTTGCTCTGTGATAGCTGCTGGCAAGGACGCTTTGGGGTAAGTGATTTGCTTCCCTAATCAGTGATTTGCTTCCCTAACGTCTACATGGTTGTTTCACAGTTCTGTGAAACTCAGAGGAAACACTCTGGAGAGCAGAAGACTAAAGAGTCCTGTTGCAGGCACACATGATGGGAAGAGCAATGTCTAGTTCAAGGTCAAAAGGACACAAGATGTGCTCAGTGGGTTGATTCCCTCCCCTTATCCCCCTTCCCACTCCTCACCCTAAGTTTGGTGCCAGTTTGAGTCAGAGGAGCTTTCGGTGAAAGTGAGTGCGAAAAGCTGCCCCAAAGCGTTTTATTTGGAAAGACTAGTATATTGTGATGCTGTAAAAGAAACACAGTACCGCATCAACAGCGCCCAAGGACACGGCATTCGTTACTGTAGCTGCTTGCAAGTTTACTTCCCGATCCCCACCGAAATGTTTGCTCAAAGGATGAATCACTTACTGTTACTGGAAGTTACACTTTCTGGTCTGAATAATACATTTGTGCTTCTGAGGTCTCACTGGGTAATCAGGTGGAGAAGCCGCTGGCTCATGAGCAACGGTAGAAAATCATGGGATTGCAAAACTGACCCATTTAGAGAAAATGCACTGCTCCTTTCTACAACAGGCCATCCACCCTGAAAACAATGTGAGACTAAACTGCAAGAATAAACTGTATGCCTCAAAATAATTATTCAGACACTTCCAGCAAGGTGCTCCATATTAGCTTGCCCCTAATATGAAACCTATAGTCCTTTGCTCTCTACAGCTTCCTGAGGAGAGAAAGTGGGGAGGGAGGTGCTTATCTCTTCTCCCTGGTATCCAGTAACAGGGTAGGTGGGAATTTTTCAAAGCTGTGCTAAGGCATGTTGGGGATGTTTACACTGAACAATAGGAAGCATTTGTTTTCCAAGTGAGAGGTCAGACACCTGCCTTTTAGAAGTAAGACAGTTTTATGTTTTATGAAATGGACATAAACCAGAATTTGAGATGTGAATATTATCAGTTGTTAGGTCATTCAAAAGAAAAGTAGAAAACATTTCCTTGCTTATCTCAGCCTCTCACCTATGTAATAGATGGCAAAATGTCCCTTTGGCTTTGAGAACTCTGATGTGAGAGTTGATGTAGGCCCATGATCTGGACTTTGACCTGCTCAAGAGTAGTCAGGGGTGCAAGGAGCTACATAAACCAGAGCAAGGGAGCATCCTTGTATCTAAGTGGCAGTTGATCAGTACCATTTGCCCAGTGAGAAAAGGGTGATGAAAATCTCTGGCAGCCCAACTTTCCAGTTGAAATCATTCAGTTCCCAGGAAGCTTATAGTGAGGTGTTGAGATCATTCATCAAGCAGGCAGCTTGTTACCTGAAATGGGCTCTGTACCAGAGCCTTGGAACAGGACAGCAGCAATACTGAAGGAGCTATGATGGAGTCTCAGAAGCACTGAGAAGCAGCTAAGTCAGCCGAAGGTGCAAACCTCTAGGGACTAGAGTGGATAGGAGTGGCAGCATTAAGAAGGTCATGATGACAGCGCCAGAAGCATGCTGCAGCACAGCGGAGCTGTGTCAGAGAGGCTGTTGCCATGAGATTTCTTTGGGTAAACATCTGGAGCCCTTGGACTTACTGACGTGGTGCTGCTTCAAGAGCCAAAACTTCTGTCACTACTTTAATTGAAACACTGTTGCTTAAAGAGCATTTAGCACCATCTCAGTTGTGAAACTACTGCCTTGAATGAGTGTAGTGTCTCAGCGAGGAGACATCTTCATATAAGGTACAATCACATGTAAAAAAGAAAAATGGTCTTGTGGTTGAATCTGAAATGAGGATCCTTGCCCTTGGCTTCTATAGACCGTAATTTTGTCCTCTGGCAGGTCACTTTGGAACAATCTCATTTTAGTGGCACATAACCAAAACAACTGACTTGGCCCCCAGGCTGTGGGTGTGGGTAAGAAGCAGAACATGTTATGCAGCACACAGGGAGAAGGGTACAAGATTATCTTTCTCTGCTAGTGTCTCCATGAACCTGCCTTTTATTCTGCTTTGCACCATAGGTTAAAAAAAAAAAAGCCAAAAAACCCCAAACAAGGCATCTCTTTATTTCAGCTCCAGCCTCCAGGAGTGTATGACCTGGTTTTCTGTGTCATTTAGCTCTCAGAACACCAGCTCTAAAATCACCTGTTCCAACTTTACAATTGCTTGACACCTCTGAAAGCTGTTCTGGGGATCTGGAGTCAAATGGTGATGTGGGCTTTATAGGAGGCATCTAATCTTGGGCTTAAAGGGTATTATGAGGCTGAATAAAAAGCTTCTAGTTAGAACCCATTAATATCCTTAGTGGCGTGTGCTGTACAAGTATTAATAAGGCTTTCTGAGAAGTGCACGGCTCTGTCAGTGCCACATGTTGTGAACTGAATTCAGAGCTGCCTGTAGTTTTGTCCCATTGGTGTTCAAAGAAGAGGAAAGCTTTGTGTTTGCTCTAAGTGGCTTTAATTAAGATGTACTGAAGAAAAAGCTGAAGAGTATAAAAGACTATCCACTGTTAGGAGAGCAGTTTATCTTTCTCCTAAAATGCCTTCTTTATTCAAAAGTACTTTCACACAGAGGGTTCTGTGTTTCCATTATACCTTTGGTATGTGCCTTTGATTTTATCAGCTTGCCTCTAATTTCTCTGTCAGAGTTTGGTAAGCTGTAGACTGTTCATTTAACTCAGAAGCTTTGAAAATCGTTTTGAGTATTGTGTATGAGTCACTGTACTGAAGGGAAAAGGATGAAAAGGAGTGAGTGTGGAGAAAACTGGAGTTGTTAAATGTGAAAGGGGAGACAGGTACCCTCACATACTTGCAGCAACCCAGGAGCCAGTGCTCAAGGGGTCTGCAAAGACAGACTCCAATAGAGTGCACTTTGTCATATCTGAGTCCTGCAAGGTCATTTATGGGAGTATCTGGACTCACCAGCAGGCATCTTGTCATGAAAGAGAATTGGTCTGATCCTTGATTTGACTTTCAAGAAAAAAGGAGACAGCTTCCCTGATAGCCAGCACTTCTTGCTCACGGGTTCCCACGATTGCAGTATTCAGAAACTTGGGAGTTTCATAGAGCCAACAGTAGCTTATGAGTGACCTTGTTCATATCCCTGGAAGAAGATAAACCAGAGTGCTCCAGATTTCTTTTTTCTGGGTCAAGGTCTCCTCCAAAGTTTTCTCACTTTTGAAGAGGATACAGTATATTTTGTGTGAAGTTGGTTAGCCGCTGCATGTTGCTGGCTACCTTGCACGCAGACCCATCTGGTCAAATTGTGTCTCTGCCTTTCTAGCCTGCTGCACATGCCCCTGTTCATGTTTTTACCTCCTCCAGTTCCCTTTCTTCTGGCTTTGCCACCAACATTTTTGCCTCTCTAACCAAAAGGTTTTTCTTATGTGCATCCACTGGTCAGCCACGTTCTTCTCTTTGCAGTGCCAGCTTTCTTCAGATTCTGCCTGTTTCCTTCCAGCATTTTCATTTTCATTTTGCTGTGCTACAGGATGTGCATAAGGCAAGTTTATCTTCTATAATCCACAAATATATCCACATGGCTATAAGCCATCGCTTTACTCCAGGGGACAAAGTCTGCAGAATAGAAGGGAGCATTCTGTTGGGCATCTTTCTGAACCTTGTTATCGCAGCCCAAACGTGAATTCAGGAGTAAGCTCAGACAGCAGAAATCAGCTCAGTCTGTGCTGCAAGGGAGCTAAATCAGCTGATCACAAGTGGCCTTGGTTCTTTTAGCCTCCAAGATTTCAGGTATCTGTGCAAACTGCATCAATGTGTTTTTCCAGTTGTGAAATGTTTTCTATCCCCAAGACTGAAGAAAAATTCCACTCTAACTTCTACAGCCCATGAGTAAAGTATTTTTCTTAATGACAAGAAAGAGATGGATACTACTACCACACAAGAGGTATTAATATGTGTCTGAGGCAAAGGGATTGCACTTGTTTCTGTGAACATCTTGGTACATAGAGATCAGTGGGAAAAGGAAATTTAAAGACGGATGACATGACTGGAAAAAAGCTAATTGCCTGAAGCAGTTGAACTAGGCTAAAGGTATCCATTGTTAAAATTTTCATCCCAAGGAGATTTTGCCCAAGGGAAACTGTAGTTCATAGCATGCTGGTAAGAAAGGGAGAAATCTCAAGGGGGGAATTCATGGAGCAATTTGGAAATCTTAATTCTAGCGAACTGCTAGAAGCATATGGTATTCATCTTAAGCTGTGAGGGATCTCAGCTCCAGAACTGGAAAGCTTCTGACAAACACATGCAATATATTCCTTAAAATAGGAGTTCTTCCTGGTTGCTGTTAAAAGTATCACCAGGGAGCATCACTTCAAAAATGCAGTGAAGAGTGTCCTTGGGAGTTGCAGGTGAACGCGCAATATCCTACCTAGAGGGAAAGCATTTCAGGGTAGTGAGAACAGTAACATATACTTAGAAAAACGATTACATAATCTGACCACATCACAGTTCCTGCATAAAGTCCTCAGCCTGTCTTTGGAGTAATTTGGAAACTTAAAAATATTGGGAAGAAAAATCTGTCATGTGTCATCCATTTTCTTTGGAGATATTGATGACGTTTGTAAGAAAAGGGGACTTTATGTTATGCTAGAGAGGTAAATTTTTGTCCCTAATTAAATTCTGGCTAGGCATCAAATGTTTTAAAAGTACAGGCTGTTTTTCAAAATGTAGATGATCTAACAGTGGCTTGCAAAGATATGTGCTGGGATTGCTCTTGTTCAATTTTGTTGATGATTTAAAGACCGAGTTGAAGATGTGGTCATTGCATATCACTATCCATGCTAGGACAACCTCACACACAAAATCTAGAAAGAATTCATTGAATTCAGTTTCGTTCAGTGAACTAAATAGCAGGCACAATTTAACGTGTATACATACAGACCCGTGTACAATAGACAGCAAAATCTGCGTTTTCCACGGTGATGAACCTAAACAAAGAAGTTTTCCTTCAGAAGCAGAGATCTAGGAATGGTTATTGACAGTGGTTCAGCCTGTTTCACCCAGGCAAACAGCAATGAGAAAGTGCTGCTTTAGGCTCCCCTAAAATGAAAGCTGTAGCCACATGCAGCAGCAATCTGAATATCCTTAAAATAAATGAAAGGAAATAATTCTGCAGAATTCAGTGCTAACAGCATGTCATAAAAAGCAAGGTTTGCAAGATCTAAAGGATTAGATCATTCTGCTACCATTAACAGCTTTACAGCAGACAAATTATATGACCAATATCAAACATCAAAATCTGGGCTATAAACTTCACTTCTGGGAAGTAAAATGAAGAAAAATACCTTCCATAGAACTGTACAGCGAGAGAGGTATAATTTTAGTTGGACAGAGGTTACCTTCCTTTTACACAGAAGAATGACCTGGACTGCAGAGTTAATATGCTACTTTGCTGTTGAATTCTGATGATCCATCTTTGGCTTTAGTATTTGTGAGGAAGAGAAGGCCTGTCTGTGGTCTTGCATCAATTGTGTGTGTTTCCTCATTAGACATTATTTTATAGAGAATGGAAGTTCAGCTGAAGTCAGATGAAATAGTTGGCAGTTTGAAATGCTGTCTGCCTCCTTTGCCCTTTTATGTTATGCAATATGGTAAAAAAAAAAAAAAAGAGAAAATAGAAACTGTATTTTATTCTTCATAGCAATTATTTCCAAAGTAAATGTAGCCATCTCTGCTAAACGTTTTCACTGAAATACCACAAGTCAGGTGTTCTTATTTTAGAGTCTGAAGGTCAACCTCCATCTCCTAGTTACAGATTTTTCCAAGACACTGAATTATATATTAATATCTAATAAAAAATGTAAAAGTACAGAAATTGTTTTTAAAATGAAACTGGAAAAAAAAAAAGATAATCATTTCTTTCAACCACAAAATTGATGTAACTGCTGTTTCCTATTGGGAGTCTGATTGCCCTTCTTCTCAGTTTATTCCCACTGGACTTAAAGAAATTGGTCTTTTCTTCTCTTCCTTTTTTTTTTTTTCTTTTTCTTTTCTTTTTATTCCTTGAGGGGTAATTATAAGGCATTTTCACAGCAGAATAAATTACTGATGTAATAACACATGTAGTGCTTAGTTAACACACATTCACAGACAGGCAGCAATTACTAGCATTTTTCTCATATTAAGTTATAACTGCTGAAATCTGATAAAGCCTTACCAAAGTCAATTCTTTATATCTTTATACACCAGATAAGATTGCCAAAAGCACTTGAAGGTGTTTATAAACATGTAGTGTGCAATTTTTCAAGCACTGCTTGGTATTGAGCCTTAGTTTGAAGTCACCTTTAAGAAGCCAGATGCCACAACATCTGTCTGTGTCTATATGTATATATAAATATATGTATATGCATTATGTATATACATGTATATATGTGGTTTAGAGAAGGAACTAGCAGAGAAGCTTACCTTTGGGACCTTAGGACTGAAGGAGTCACATTTTGAAGGAGGAATTAAAGGAAAATATTTTGCGATAGTGACGTGTATATTCTGAACCTTTACTGCAGACTCTTCTCTCTCTTAAGAAGTATTGTTTCCCCATAAAAACTGTGGAAGACAAAAATGTCCCTAACAAAACTTATAAGTCATTAGATACAAACTGGGTGGTTATATATGAACAGTTCTGTCCTGGGTTCAGCAGTAGCAGTCATTTTTCTCATTGGTAGCTGGTGCAGCGCTGTGTTTTTGATTTTGGGCCTGGGAACAGCGCTGATAACACCAGTGTTTTCAGTTACTGCTTGGTAATATTTTGGTCTGGCCAAGGACTTTCTGAGCCTCATGCTCTGCCAGGGAGGAGGGGAGGCCTAGAGGAAGCAGAGACAGACACCTGACCCAAACTGACCAAAGAGGTTATTCCATACCACAGCACGTCATGTCCAGGATGTGAAACCAGAGAGCAGAGACCTGGAAGGGTGTGGTGGTGCAGTGATGGTGCATTGGGGGTTTCGCTGCTGGGGTGTGCACTGGCTGGGTCAGGCTTGGTGAGCAGTTGTATTCTTTTCCCTTGTATTTCTTTTGTATTACTATTGATGGTAGCAGTAGTGGTTTGTGTTATACTTTAGTTACTAAACTGTTCTTATCTCAACCTGTGCGAGTTGCATTTTTTTTTCGATTCTCCTCCCCATCCCCCCAGGACTGGGGGAAGAAAGAGAGGGGAGTGAGTGAGTGAGTGAGTAAAACTTCGTGAGTTTTAGAGGCTTAAACCATGACAAGTTCCTAAATTGTTCAGTCTGGATAGGTAGGAACTCAATAGTATTAGTAAGCAGGAGTCTCTGATGTGATCATCTATTAGCAGACGTCTCTTGTTAATTGGGAATAATAGCAAAGTAGTGAACAGAGTCTTAATTGTCACTGATTTTCTGTTTTCTTTTTTTTTTTCCCCAAAGTTTTACCTTCTAGAAATTAAAATTGCTTTCTCTAGATTGACCTAACACTGAAAGATACCCTTGATATTCAGCCCCAGTAACTTGACTCAGTGGCTAAATTAGAAAGCACTGCAAATAAATCATGTACTGTTTTCAGAGCACTTCAGTCTGTCATGATCGAAAGTGTTGTGATAAAGGTAATGGATTACTCCTCTTCACTCTGTGTAATCACTGTGAGCATCAGCAGCCACAGCACCTGCTGTGACCAGTGGAAATGCAAACCTTGACATAATCAGTTGTGACTCCCTGAGCCTGGTTTTCAGGCTATGAGGAGCAGTCTGTGTGGAGCACTTGGTCTGAGATCCTTGCTTTGTTTTGACATTCACTGTGAAGCATAGCTGACAAACGAGCTCATTTTCTGGGTGCGGTTCTCCAGGGTTTGGGAAGGACAACTGTAAAGTTCTCAGGGAAAGCTTTTTTAGAGTGCTGAATATCGATGAGCTGGTAAATTGTTTTGACTTGTTTCCTTGTGCCAAGGGTGCTTTTCAGTGACGTGCAGCCACAGTCAAGAACAACTCACTTGTCATGAATGAGAACGCCATGAATGTTTTTTGTCTAAGATTTGCTCTGGGAGTCAGTGGGGCATTATTGTTACACTCTGTCCTTCCCTCTGGATGTCCATCAGTTGCTGCAAGAGAGCAAGCAAAAAGATGAGGAAGGACAAGCAGAAATCCGAGAAACCCATCAGGTAGTTAATACATAACAAGGTTAACACCGGGAAATGGGAGAGAGCCAAGACATATATGTACGGCTCTGTATTCGTTCCAGAGGTTTCTGAAGATCAGGAATGTTGTTGTTGTTCACTGACACAGCTGACCTGGGTGTCTGCCAGGGAAGGGGGCAGGCAGAGCAGGGTGTGTGTGTGTTTGTCTTTCCCTCCTCAGTATGAAATACATCTTCTTTCCTCTGCCATTGGCACTGCTTGTAACTGTGTCAGGTTACAAAATCACCATCTCCCCTGTGGAATGATGAGGTTGTCTGAATCCCAATTTTGAAGGGATGGGCTTCTGCGTAACATTTATTTTTGTTTTGCTTTGTGTTTTATTAAGGTTTTGCTTTTCGGTGCCTATAAGACAGTGTTCTAAATATGTCTTTTGTTTCTGTAATGGCAGTGTCTGAAATGTTCCCTTCTGATTTTTGAGTATGACTATAGAGTATTTTTAATTTCCTCTATTTGGTAGCCTTTAGTAGGGTCTGATACACACTCAAGGACTAAAAGCCTTTTGAAAACATTGTGTCATCCTACAGATAGTCCCTAATAGGTCTAGTATCTATTGTAGGCAAAATAGTTTACAGTACATTTAATAATTTATGCAAAATAACTGGTTCGTTTTGAACTGATTTACTGCTGTTATGCCCATAGACGGGATTCATTAGGATGGGTTAAATGTATGCCTGTGTACATATATATAATAGCTAGATACAAATACATGTTTCTGTATTAATTTTAGAGCTTTGAAAGCATATAAAGCATTTGAAAAAAAAAAATAAAAGCCTTCTTCAGACAAGCTATTGTTATTGGAATTACCTTTTCAGTGCTCCCCAAGGGTCTTTAAGTCTTCTCAGTTCAGGGCATGGGGACAGTGGCCCACAAACAGTGGGATACGGGCCAAGAAGTCTTGCATGTGCACGGTTTCAGTGAGTACTTGCGTGTCACACCTTATGCCAAATCAGTTGGCAAAGGGACAAGTTTTGCTTGCAACAGTTTCCTGTGTGCAGGTCAAAACAGCACAGCTTCCAGTGCCATCCTGTACAAGATGAACTCAAATGCACGCAGTGCTACACCTTATGTCTAACTCCCACACATGCTCTTCTCAGCCGTCGTCACCTCTGGCCTAGATTAAGCCGCTGTTCTTGGGCAGAACTGCCTCGCAATATGGGCTAGGGAAGCCTGGAGAGGTTGAAGGGTGCTTTAGGAATCCTCAATTTCAGGGAAATCAGGCTACATCAAATATGTTGTCACATACGTGGTGGCCAAAAAGGGAGTTTGGATCTGCCTAAACAGTATCTCTTTTGTAAGAAAATCATCCTGGGGGAACTAGCAGGACTTGACACAATCAGAAGGGCTCAAAAGGCTGTCTTGCTACTTTTCTCCCTGTTACACCGAGTAAGAGACACCACTTTCCCTTTCGATAGCAGTTTCCTATAAGGGGAGTGTGCACAGTGTTCCTTACTCGTTCCTACCTTTTTAGCTAATGAAAACGAGCTGTCCATCTCTGAATGATCTTAATTACATACACACTAAGAGCAAAAACAAACCTAATGCTAATAATTATGTTGAATGGAAGTCTACACTACTATAGGCCACTGGGTCAAATGCAAGCTGAATTTAATGCATTGAAATGTGCCTCAGAAGCTCTGCAGGGCCCCTTCTACATTCTTTGTTTTAGCAAATGGGATAGAGGTGTCTTAGATTACCAGTGCCACTAGTGCCAGCAAATTTTTTTTGTCCAGACTGCACTGCAAAAACTGTTGTTCCACTTGTCTCTGCTCAAGTATCTGATTTGACATTCAATAGCTTTTTTTTAAGAAAGCAAGCTTAGAGTGTTGTTTCCTAACATGAGCTGAGCAGGAGGATGGAGGGCACTACCAGATATGTCAGAACTACCAGGAAAATTGTTTTCAAGAACATTTAGACTTCTGAGAAGGACCCTCCTACACACATTCTGTTCCATGTGCTTACCTTGCTAGAAACTGTATTGAGGGCTCACCTGGGTTTATCAGCTCCATGGCACGGGCCCAGCTGTGGCTTAGAAGCAGAGTTCTGTGAGCAAGGGCAGCTGCTCCAGCTGTCAGCCACACTTGATCATTAGTGAGCATATTTGTAGCTCTAACCATAAGGCACTTCAATTTATTTAGTCACAACGTTTAATTTATAGAACCATAGAAGAGTTAGGGTTGAAAAGGACCTTAAGATCATCTAGTTCCAACCCCCTGCCATGAGCAGGAACACCTCCCACTGAACCATGCCACCCAAGGCTCTGTCCAACCTGGCCTTGAACACCGCCAGCGATGGAGCATTCACAACTTCCCTGGGCAACCCATTCCAGTGCCTCACCACTCTTACAGTAAAGAACTTCTTCCTCATATCCAATCTAAACTTCCCCTGTTTAAGTTTGAACCCATTACCCCTTGTCCTATCACTATAGTCCCCCATGAAGAGTCCCTGCTCAGCATCCCTATAGCCCCCCTTTAGATATTGGAAGGCTGCTCTGAGGTCTCCATGCAGCCTTCTCTTCTCCAGGCTCAACAGCCACAACTTTCTCATCCTATCTTCATACAGGAGGTGCTCCAGTCCCCTGATCATCCTCGTGGCCTTCCTTTGGACTTGTTCCAACACTTCCATGTCCTTTTTATGCTGAGGACACCAGAACTGCACACAATACTCCAAGTGAGGTCTCACAAGAGCAGAGTAGAGGGGCAGGATCACCTCCCTCAACCTGCTGGTCTCGCTCCTTTTGATGCAGCCCAGGATACCGTTGGCTTTCTGGGCTGCGAGCGCACACTGAAACTGGCTCATGTTTGTTTTCTAATCAACCAACACCCCCAAGTCCTTCTCCACAGGGCTGCTCTCAATCTCTTTTCTGCCCTACCTGGAACTGTGCCTGGGATTGCTCTGACCCAGGTGTAGGACCTTGCACTTGGCATGGTTCAACTTCATCAGGTTGACAACAGCCCACCTCACAAGCGTGTCAAGGTCTCTCTGGATGGCATTCCTTTTCTCCAGCATATCAACCCAACCACACAGCTTGGTGTCATCGGCAAACTTGCTGAGGCCACACTCAATCCCATTATCCATGTCACCAACAAAGATGTTGAACAAGACCGGTTCCAATACCGATCCCTGAGGGACACCACTCGTTACTGGTCTCCAGTTGGACATTGAGCCATTGAGCACTACTCTTTGCATGCGGCCATCCAGCCAGTTCTTTATCCTCTGAGTGGTCCACCTATCAAATTGATGTCTCTCCAATTTAGAGACAAGGATGTCATGTGGGACAGTGTCGAACGCTTTGCACAAGTCCAGGTAGATGAGACCAACTGCTCTACCCTTTTCTGTCAGTTCCGTAGTCCTATCATAGAAGGCCACCAGATTGGTCAGGCAGGATTTCCCCTTAGTGAAGCCATGTTGGCTGTCACCAACCACCTTGTTGTTTTTCATGTGCCTCAGCATGCCTTCCAGTTGAATTCACTCCAAGATTTTGCCAGGAACAGAGGTGAGACTGACTGGTCTGTAGCTCCCAGGGTCATCCAATTTCCCCTTCTTGAAAATGGGGGTTGTATTTGCCTTTTTCCAGTCGTCGGGAACTTCACCTGACTGCCATGATTTTTCAAATATGATGGACAGTGGCTTAGCAACTTCATTTGCCAACTCCTTCAGGACCCGCACATGGATTTCATCAGGTCCCATGGACTTGTATACGTTCAGGTTCTTAAGACAGTCTCAAACCAGATCCTCTCCTACAGTGGGCCCAGGGTCTTCATTCTCACAGTCCCCGCATCTGCCTTCCAAGACTTGGTTGGTGTGGCCAGAGCATTTGCCAGTGAAGACCAACAAGAAGTTGTTAAGAACCTCAGCCTTCTCCAAATCCAGGGTAGCCAGTTCTCCTGATAGCTTCTGGAGAGGGCTCACATTGCCCCTAGTCTGTTTTTTATTTGTAATGTACCAATAGAATCCCTTCCTGTTATCTTTAACATCTCTAGCTAAGTTTAATTCTAAGTGGGTCCTTAGCTTTCCTAACCTAGTCCCTAGTTTCCTGGACAACATCCTTGTATTCTTCCCAGGCCTGCAGTTCATGTAGGATTGCTTCAGATCTGGATGTTCAACTGCACTGGCTAAAATAGGGATGATACAGGTATTCTTGTGTTTTCAGAAGGGAACATCTAGTGCAACACTACGGTATTAAAAGCTTGGAAGAAAGGAGAATTAAGGGAGAAGAGAACTGGGAGGAAGAAAACCACTTTGAGTTTATTCCCTGTATTACAGGCAATGTTCAAATAATACCCAGTGCTTGAACTCTGAGTATGTGGTCAGAATTTCCTCTCACTTCTGAATGACCTACTGCACAAACATTGACTTGTTGATGTATAATAGCTGCCTTCAAACAGGATATTATTCAGCAGTCTAAAATAATCTAAACCTCATTTGAAATAGCCAGGTTAATCCCCATTACCTGTGAGTGAGGAATAAAAAAATAAATTATTCACAACTTATTACTTCCTTAGCAAAGTGCCATGGATTTTTGCAACTGTTAATATGGAATCAATTAAACTTCTGTGCTGTTCTTTTAGAGTCTTAAAGTACTTAACTTTCAAGTTTGGGCTTAAACATGGACAGTGGTGGACTCTTCACAGTAGGAATTCACAGCACCGCAAGGGCTGTGTTTTAAGATGTTTTGGACCAATAAAGAGTTATTTAGAAAATATTAAAGGCAAAAAGGAGAGAATATTTTCATCTAAAGAAGAAGGCTTGGATACATGGGGTTTGATTTTGACTTAAATCGTACTAAGTGAGCTGGTATGAATGATGAGATGTGGATAGATATACAAAGCTCACTGGAAAGAAACAACTGTATTTGGTTAGTTTATATGAGATAGAAGAAACATAGATCATACCTGTATGATACCAAAGTCCTTCTGACATGAAGCAGCATTAATTGGATGTATTCAGTTAAAAAAAAAAAAAAACATTAATTCTTTACCTGTAAAGAAATGGCAAACAGAAATGCGTTACTGAGCAGAAAAGCCACGTCTAGCATTTCCTCTGCACTGTTATAAGGGCTGGGTCACCCACAGCCAGGTTTTCCACCTGCCAGTAAACAAATGCTTCTTCAAGTAAACTGCATAAACCCCCTTCATAAAACACATCCTCATAGCCTGTTTTTCAGCTCTTTGACCTGTGTTGGAGGGAGGGAGGAGACACCAGTGTGCTAGGAAAACATCTTCCTGAATAGGGAGGGCTGAAGGGTCAGTCGTTTCCTCCACAAGGCAGGGAGAGGTGGGAGAAAGAGCTGCCTTTGTTTTAGAGGCAGTAGAAGTTCCTGCAGTTTTTCCTTTGAGATTTTGTTCAGAGGTGGCTGCACGAGCTAACTGACCTCTGTCATGGTGTGTGCTGGGGAGTAGGCATACTTAGCGATTTGAAGCCTTCTCTTGGGCATGTTCGCTAGCACGGTTACCCAGAGGGTCGCTGCTAAACCAGAGTTTTGTCACAAGGCGAATATAACTCACAGGTAGCCCTCTGAGGCCACTGGGCCTACTACTGGCTTTCCTCCACTATTCTTGACCTCCCTGCTTCCATCTCTTCTCCGAAATGTGCTTTTGAGAGGTGAAAGTGGATACCTTTGTCAGTGTATTTTGCTGTCAATGATCACAGTAACAGCTAATCCCACAGCATTTAAAACATGGTGATGCCAGGTGTACATTTAACAGCCTTCAGAGCCACTAATAGGATATTTCTTTTGCCAAAGAAAAGGATATAAATGCTTGTCAGACAGCTTTGGAAGCAGGTGTGTAATGTGCTGGATCTGAAAAGAAAGCGTTTAATTTTCAGCCCTGTCAGCCAACAAAACCATGCTGAGCTTTTCCAGTCCTTCATATCCCAGAAGGGTATTACACTGAGCTAGCAACTGGCCTTGGAGAAGGAAGGAGTGAAACCCAAGAGCAGAGACTGACACTTTGCATGACCCTGGCTCAACAAAGCAGCTAGGGTGCATCAGCTCTGCCAATAGCTGCAAATGGGCTCCTCTGGAGTCAGCTTCTTGTTTCATGTATCACATAAACTTATAGCCATAACTAAACTAAACTTCAACAAGTTAGGATTTTTGGAAACACTTCTGATTCACACTTTTACCCTGTGAAACCCCATTGCTGTTACTGCTGGAGAGAATTCAGCAGTTATCCAAGCGAGAGTTCTTGCTTATTCTCTCATTTATTCCTAATCATCTTGGTTTCCTTTGGTTTGTTTTGAGAGGGGAGAGGAAAGTAATGCTCACAGCTGCCTAAGCACCTCAGTTTCTGAAGGCTAAATCATTTCCATGACTCATGTTACTCCTCTTGGAAGAGCAGGAGTGAGGAGAATGGCTGTGGAGAGAGATGTTCTGGCCAGATAGCCCATATGCCACCAGAATAGAGCAGACAGACAGAATGCAAGAGAGAGCAGTGGGCAGCTGTCATCTTGAACATCGGCCTTTTATGAGGGAGAATAGTGAATGGACTGAAACAGGGGAGCAGTGTGTTTTTGTGATGGTGGGAGAGGGAGGACAGAGGTGAACATAGTCGTGGTAGGCAAGGGAAAGGAACAGGAGGCAGCACTGTTTGATCAAGAAAAGGTGGCTTTCATTGGAGCACATCTTTTTGTGCTATTAGAGTGAAGTCATCCTAATAGGTTTTCTCTTCAAAATTTCAGAGCTTCCCCACTACAATGCCAAAAAAAAGTTATCTTGCAGAGACACCAAGTCTTCCTCAGCAGCGACACTCACCTGCCAGAACTGCTTTCTGTAGGTAGAATTCTGTAGATCTGTAGAGTGAAAATCTACAGATAAGCACGGGTCTGCTTATCCCATTGTCTTCACTTCAGAAAGACTTAGCCCTTTGAATGCATCAAGCAAACACTTCTAGTTTTGGTAATCAGTTATCTATCCCCCAAATTCATATTGTCCAGATGCTTTTCTGTTACACATTGTGGTGTTGCCCATAATATAAAACTGAAGGATTGGGTGCTGGTCTCTCAAGGTCTTTGTTCAGTCACTTTACCCCAAATAGTCTCTCTTGCATTAGTCTTTGCTGATGGCTTTCACGCAGGGAAATTCTCTACATCAGATACAGCAAGTGCAGAAGCTGCACATTAGCTCCTGTCCCCCACTAACAGACCACCGCTAGAAGAAGGACAGAGACTCTTGGCTCTGTGCACAGCTGGAACTACAAGCAGCACAAATGGTAAGTCATATAGACTGAATAAAGAGATGTTTGTCCTAATCTTGTGGAGCAGTGCTCAAACACAGCTTAACTCGACCATATATATATATATATTCTCACAGCTTCTGCTTCAGGGTCCTCCAGTACCTTGGCTTTGTTTGTGTTGCATCTGCCTGGGCTTTATAAGTAAAATTCATAAAGGTTCTGTGACCTCTTCATATCTGGCACCCTTTTTGAAACTTTGTTTTAATACCCCTAGCAGATTAGTGTTGCCATTGCTTTTAGCCATGCTTCCTGAAGGTAAAGGTTTTGCTTTTATTAGGGCAAATGTCAGGACAACAGTATCTTAACAACTTGAAAGCTCATCTGTTTCTTATGAGTTCTTCCAGCTCAAACTCATTTTAAGGAATGGAGAGCCTGACAAGAATAGCTGTCTTTAATTTTCTGATAGCTACAGAATCCCATTACAAAGATATGGTAACAGGTAAGGGCAACAAGGGAGGGAGGTCCTGGGTCCATTTCCAGACACCACAGAACTGGCAATTCTAGACAACATTTGCAACAACTGCTTAGAGTGACAGCTGTGATGCCACCACGGTGAGTGAAAGCAGATGTATCTAATCACAATGCTGCTACATCTGCTCCAGGAGGGTGACCACAAGCACTAGGACTTCTTTCTAAGTGTAGTATACTAGTAACAGTCATTCAGTGAGGTTTTTTTACTTGATTCAAAACCAAGCATCATCAGTTAACAGACATTATACAAGGCTTGTTTTAAGGGTTTTCTAATTCAACACATTCTTCCTATGCCTATGTAACTGAAAAGAAGAATGGAATAGAATTGACTTTCTAGCATGTTTTAGGCTGAGAAACACAGTGGATGGAAGAAGCATGTGTATGTGCTTGTACCTGGAAACTAGACAAGCCATTTTTCAGCTGGATCTGGTTATTAACTAAACCCAACAAAATGGTAGGGACAGGACTATATTTTGAACAACCTCTTCCTGACTGGAAGCCACCTTTTCTGCTTTGTGTATGTTCATCAATAAAGTCACATTGCATGTGTGTTTGTGTGAGTTTTGGGAGGTCAGCACTGACATGGATTACAGATTTTAAAACACAGCCATCCCTGTAAATAAACAAACTGTAAATTTTATTTAGAGAAAACTCAGCTGATGCTAGGTGTAGTACCAGAACTTTATTGCAGGGATACTGGAATTCAGTCAAATGATCAGAGAGTAAATAGTCTTGTTTAAATGAATAAAATTAGCATGCTTTTAAAACTATACAAGAGGTACTTCTGAATGTTGCCCTAAGACTACAGACTGTGAGTCAGGGAGCATCTGATTGTTCATTAAAGTGTCAAGAGAGGAAGAAGAGGAGTGATAAGATGAGAAAGAGCAGATCCTCCGCTGCTTTGCTTAGCCTTTGAGATGCAAGCTCTTTATATTGTTGTCTTGAAAGAGTTTCAAGGGAAGAATTGACCTCATTTGTGCCCTTTGTGACCCTTAGTGATAACCACAAGTCTCTGCTCCTCCAATCTGCTTAAAAGGTAGCAAAAACTTGTTGTTGCAAGAGGTGAGGAGAAAAACTTGTTTGTTTTGGGGTTAGGGTTTTTTTGGTGCAAAACAACACAAATGGTGATGTGTCACTCCCTGAAGGATGAGGTGTTGAAACAAGCACCTATCTACATCACTGGGGGGTAGAGGGTTGAGGGAGTTGAGATCATCTTCTCATGTTTAAAACAGGAACTCAGACTTATGCGGAGCTATAACCATCAGGTTTTACCTTCCAGAGTTCTTCTGTCTTAAAATGAAGAATGGCCTCCAACTTATAATTTATGGCTAAGTTCCAGTAAATAGTTTGCATTATTTAATCTAAAAACAGGTACTAACAAAAATATTAAAAGGGAGGAGGGAGACTCATAATTATTATTTCAGTGTTAGCTTTCATTCAAGTAACACAGCTAGAGTTACAGTACTAACAACAGTAAAATAGGTGAGCGAATAGAAAAAATACCATGCCAGGATTGTCTCTCCTGGGGCTATATGTATGTATATATATGTTTCTGGTGGGTTGACCTTAATTCTGTTTTTGACCTATTACATATTTTAAAGTTTGCTCATCCAGGTATCCCCCAAAGGCCAGGATTTCCAAAAAGTTAAAGCTTCAAGTCTCTGAGTGACTGCAGCTGACCCCATCACCATTATGGGGAAAAGTAATTAATAGCTAAACACCTACAGAGCAAGCACCATGAGCTGGGAGAAGGCTCTAAGGAATCAAACCCACTCTTTCATGAGCTTGGATTCTGGAAGACACTCTTGGTTTTGTATTCAGAATGAGTGTTGTAACCAACACATCTGCTCTGTAGGCTGACCTCAGTAGACCTAAGACTTTATAAACTGAAATGAAAGTGAGCACATTGTTCTTAACATGGTGTGCCACTCTTTTGCTTCTGCTCCACTGCAGTTATGTTGGTTATAACCATATGCTGCAGGTTGTTTGCCATAGTCTGAGCACAATTTAGTCATTTACTGGTGTAATGGAGCTTAAACAGAAGATTCAGGCTTTTAAAGCTGAAGCTTGATAGTACTGAGCACTTTCATTTCCTCCTTTCAAACATACAATCACTGCTCAAAAGCCCTTTGTGAGAAATTCTTCATCCATTTTTATGTGATCCTGGTAAGAAGATCTTGGCCCTAGTCTATCATCAAGTTAATATATGAGAGATGTGATTTCATCTACATAATTCGTGTGCCTGCAAGAAGTCATTTTCCTAGGAGTACCAGAGGCAGTTCTAGGCAGCCATACCTTAAGGCTAGCTTTCTAATTTAAAGATAAAAAGGCAATTGGTGGCTATTCATGCCTTAAAGCTAGAACCGCAAAGGACAGAGAAATCCTTCCTGTCATGTAAGTCTTTCAAGACTCATCCCTTTTTGTAATATCATGTGTTTATTCTTGGAATACGTTTTACTTTGTGTATAATATATGTAAGTTTGTACACATATATTTGCACCAAAGGATGCTGAGAAGATAAAGGTCTGTGGACTTCAGATAATGAAACTATAAAAAGACCATAACACCTAGCAGTCACATTATCACCATCTCAAAATGAAAACATGTAAAAGTAAACAAACCAAAAATATCTCTTAGTCTTGGCTCAAAAAGTAGCTCTGGAGTTTTTTAAAGGCTTCTATTAATAAAACATTTATGTAGCTTTTTCTTCTTCTAATCTCATTTCTCCACAGTTTTGTCTCGAGAAGTAACTATTAGAGAGTTTCCACCACCCTCATCCTCTGGAGAAAGAGATCTCTGGAACATGAACTTCCAATCTCACTTTGCTACCAAATGCTAGGTAAGTTATGTGCTTAACATAAGTTGAGTACAGTTAGGGAGCTTTTGAGGGGTGCACTAACAGAAATGAAGTAGCTGAGTGAATTCAGAGGAATAGCCTTGATTCACTACTGCTGATGCATGGGGCAGGAGTGGGGGGACTCAGAGCCAGGCAGGACCTCTACATACCAAGCATTGTCTGCTGGCAGCTCCAGTGGGTTCCTGGGTGTCATGGTTTAAGCTCAGCCGGCCAGTAATTCAGAACTACACAGCTGTTTGCTCACTCCCCCCCCTTCCTCCCCCTGCTCCTGTAGGGATGGGGAAGAGAATTGAAAGAATGTAACTCCCACGGGCTGAGATAAGAACAGTCCAGTAACTAAGGTATAACACAAACCACTGCTGCTACCACCAATAATAATAATGATAAGGGAAATAACAAGGGAAGAGAATACAACCGCTCACCACCCACCGACTGATACCCAGCCCGACCCAAGCAGCGATCTAACCCTTCTGGGTAACTGCTCCCAGCTTATATAGTGGGCATGATGTGTTGTGCTATGGAATACCGCTTTGGCTAATTTGGGTCAGGTGTCCTGTCTCTACTTCCTCCCGGCTTCCACCCCTCCCTGGCAGAGCATGAGCTTCAGAAAGTCCTCTGTCAGAGTAAACATTACTGAGCAGCAACTAAAAACATCGGTGTTATCAGCGCTGTTCCCAGGCTGAAAGTCAAAAACACAGCACTGCACCAGCTACTAAGAGGGAGAAAAGTGACTGCTACTGCTGAACACAGGACACTGGGTAAGAACCCATCACTTCACAATGCTGTTGCTGCTGTTCTATAGCAAAAATGCTCCAGTTTGTGTTCTCAGAAAGCACAGCACACAGGTTACCCTTAACTGACCCATTTGAGTATTTGCAGCAATCCAGCCATTCAAACCTTGGCTGCAAAAGCTCCACAAGGAATTAGCTAGGTTGGGTGTGATGCTTGAACTGGCTTCCTTGACTGTGACCTGTATAAACTGCAGTCTCAGCATTCCTGCAGTGCACAGAGCTAGAAATCACTGTATCTGCTTCTAAAGAATGTAGGCTCTGTTCACACTTGGCAGGATTCTTCATCTCTGCTGGTCAGACTAATAACAGATATTCTCTCTGAGTTTTACCTTGCTTATATTCTGGCATTATCACAGCTCTGCTACTTAGGGTCAGACAGAGTAACTCTTTGAGATCAGGTAAAGCTATGGTGATATCAGAAGAAATACCTTGAGAATTATGCTCTTAAACCAATACAGAGTTTAAGGCCATGGAGTGGGTAGTTGACAGGCTTTGCATCTCCTGAGTGTGCTCTGTTTTCATTCAGTGACACAATGAGCTGCCAGACATGTCCTACCAGTGAACTTGTTTGGCATCACACTATGCAGTGTTTCTTCCTGGGGTGTGAGCTGTGCTTGGTCTTAGGCAGGGGCAGTTGCTTCTTTTATAAAAACCTGCCTGTTTTGGATGGGCTTTGAAGCCAGCCAGTCTTCTTACACCAATAACAGCTCTTAAAAGCACTTCTGTGGAATGAGTGGGATTTTGAAAGCTATTGTGTGTCTTTGTTGCATGGATTTTACATGGCTCCACTTCTTACTTGCTAAATCATAACAAATTGAGGGTAGTGTTTCATACTTCTTACTGACTTGGTCATATTTTCAAAAGCTGTTTATTTTTAATATAAACAAATGAAATAACCTGCTTTGCCTTTTCGTGTCTACACCACCACCACCACCACCACCACATTCCCCCCCCCCCCCCCGTGTTTGCAAAACACTGCAACATCCTAACAAAATGCAGAGTATGCTGTTTCCTGCTGTGATCCGAAATACTCGCTTATGTGCTCCAGCCCAGCCATGGCAGTTTGCTGCTTTTGGCTATGAGCAGTGGATGCTTTATAGCAGTTAACTATTATGTTCCGTATACACACGTTATCCTATCTACATTCCCTGCCAAAGCAGTTTCCTCTTGCAAAACTTCCTTTGTCATTTTCCACATTTTTTCCATTTTTTTTTTCTTTTTGTTTCCTCTTATCCAGCACCATTATCCGGTGTTCTGAAAAGCCAAAACAGCCCATTGCTTGTAAACCTTTCCTTCTTTTTCTCTTTTGCTGCACCTCTGTTGGGTTTAATATCTGCAAGTCCTCATTTCCTATGTCTAACTTGTCATATTTCATTTTTTAAATACCCATGGGTCATGTCTCTTCCAGGTGCCATGTGCTATTTGTGTTATTTTTACACTGCAGCCTTGTTCAATATATTTCCCACTGCTATCTTTGTCTACTCAATCTTCAGTAAGAAAAAATGGTTTGCAAACATTACAGTAAAGACTCAGCTAAATGCCCGGTATTATCTGACTAAGAAATGGTTGGATTTCCAGGCATGTTCTTTCATTAGGCAGTATGTCTCAATACTATGATAAAAGTCCTATGAGTACAATTTGTCATATAAATGGCATCTTCCTTTTCCATTCCATGCCAGTATTTGTTGTCCTTTAAAAGAAATAATAATAAAAAACCTACATAAAAAAAGCCCCAAGAAAATCAAAACCAGCTCCCAGGGAGTTCAATGTAAGTTACCAGTAGTCAAATCTCATACAGTGCAACAACTTCTAATGTCTGTTTTAAGACAGAAAGTTTTTTTACAGGAGTGTTTTCCTTTGAGTTGAAATCGGCAATGAAAAAGGGATTTTGTGGCTAAAGTCATCTGCCTTGTTACCGTCAGTTGCAGAGTTCTAAGCTTATGTTCAGTGTTCTAGAGTCCCCTGCATGTGGAAGGGTATGGGAGGACTGTCCATACTGGACTGGGAGTTGCCTGAGTGGAGCAGCACGCTTTCTTGGGGCAATCAGACGCCAGGTTTCTATGGTATCTCTCCAATCCTCTCCATTTATTTAAATTTACTGGCATAGCTCTTTGAGCCACCAAACAAAACCCATGCCTCAAACTCTTTATATGTGTTACAAACCTGCTGGAATAAATAAAGTCTATCAAGCATGTATAATAAGTAAGGGGGAAGAGGGGAAGAAGAGGAAGGGAGGTATCATCACAAATATATTTTTAATTAGTCCATTAATCCATAAAATATTTTGAGAGCTCCGTAAGAAGTGTGCTGACTGCAAAGCCAACTCGATAGCGAAAACATTGAAATATTTTGTAAAACATTTATGATCTTGCATTTGTGAGTGCTGGGAAAGTTAATCTCATACCAGCTTGCTACTGATTGCAGAGCAATGGTGTTACAAAGTCTGTAACAGGAATGATATGGATGTTGCACTTGCCAGAACTGTTTTACTAATGATTTCTGAGCAGAAAACAGTTTGGTTTGTAACACACAAGCCCTCTGCAGTTTCAGTTTAGCAGTAAAACCAGAGACCAACAAGAGGAATGTCTGAGCCTTGGCTACCTTGTTTCCTGTGTTATTTTCACTGGTGTTAAGTCAGAATGAAAATGTCACAGTTTGGATTATTCTCTCCGCTCAGAGCTGCAGCAAGTATCACAAGATGTGATGCATCAGTAGTTTCTACACCAGGCATTTAGATTCATTGCACCTTGCCTGAGAGCTGTGTTTAATCTAGGAAATGGAATCCCTGATTCTGGATTGCTCTTTCCAGGGTGGTGAGGTGTCCTAGGAAATTAAATTAGAGTTCCCTGTTCATCAGCCCTGTCCCATTTAGTTATGGGGACCAAGAGACAGCAAAGTCAAGGGGTTTTCTTCCTCTTTGTGCTGCATAGTCCAATCTGACAAGCAAGGAGATCAAAGCCCCTGTCTAGAAAAACCCTTGCTGGCCTTACTGGCAGGAGACAGGCATGATATGCAAGTGGCATGTGGCAGACCCCAGCGAGACCTGGGGTCAGTGGAGCCATCTGCAGAACAAGGCTGAAAGTCAGGGCATCCTCCCCCTGTACCAGAGGACTTATGTGTGATGGGGTGAAGCGGCTGTCTGTGCAAGCTGATATGCTAAGTTTGCCTGCCAGGTATCTAAAGATTTCGTAAAACTTCAAGGCTTCTGGGATTCATTCCAAATTGCCTTTCACATATCTGCAAGCACAATTTACATTTATTGACAGGCTTTTCTTGGGAGAGGCAAGTAAAAACTAGGACTGACCTGCAAGGACAAGAGCAGTTTCTCCTCTCACAGGAGGAGAGGTAAGTGGCTGCCGCCCAAGTGACCAGGCAGCCGACCCCAGCTCTACCCCAGCCGGTCCTTCCTGTTCATCACCCTGAGCTTCCATGGAAAAATAATTTCATACAAATTTTAGAGGAACATCCAGTTAATCAAAACACAGCAGGCTGCCAGCGGAACCTGAGCAGAGCGGTGCTATCACACACCATGGCAGTTCCAATTCTGCTGCTTCATTTTCTTGACAGAGATATTAACAAAAAGAGGAAACGGGCCATTACCATGACAAAGGCTTTGAGAGCACAGGGAGAATGGCATGTTAACTCATCATCGGGCAGGGGGAAGCTGGCTGGTAATAACTGTGCTCCTGCTGTGTACCTCTCACAGCACTTGAAATCTACCTCGATGCTGTGTGGGTTTGTCTGCTGTGGAGCAGGGCACCTTCTACCCACCTGGGTACTTAGGCATAGCAGCGAAGCACCCCTCTTCTAATAGCACAGGCTATTAAAAGATCATCTTCAGTATGTTTTGTTTCAGATCTCTGAGTTAACACCCACTGATGTATGTATCAAGCAAGTGAAAATTTATGCTTTATTTAACGGACAGGGGGGTGCTTTTATTTTAAAGGGGAGTCAGCTTGCACCATATGTGTAGAAGCACTGTCATCTGCTTTTATTGTGAGCAGATGTCGGGGTGTGTTTGACTTGGAAAAACCCCGGAGTCTCAGAATTAACTACTCTAATAGAGGACATTTTGTAAACTGGGTGTATTTTAGTTACCTCAAGATCCAATTCAGATTGTGAGAAATAAGGATCAGCTTTCTCTGGGGCTCTCAGAAAGCTCTGGAAGCATGGACATTCCTCTGTTCATTCCTCCCTGTCTGAGCTCCACTAGTGATCAGTGTTTGGGAGGCTGCTGTGTTTGCTCTCTGCCGTTTCCATGCCATGGGTCACTCTAGTAACAGCACACTGCAGTTAGCCCTGACAGAGTTCGTTTAGCTAAAGGTGTGCTTGGCAGCACCTCTCCCCCCCAGTCTGTCTGTCAAATCTCTATCATTAAACTAGCTGAATGATGAGAAATTACAGCTTTGGATGGTACTCTGGCCATTTCTTTCAGTTAGGTCTTTAATTGCTGCTACTATTCTCTGGAGTCTGATATCCAGAATACTTTTCCTGACCTCCTTCTCCCAGTCTGTTTAGGTCCCGAACCCCTTAAGCCAGGAGCTGGCTTTCAGTCCACAAGCAAAACTGGGCTCGCTGTGTTCTTCATCAGTGTGAATAGTTACAGAGAGACCACCTTTGTAAGAAGATGTAGCATCATCTGTTATATCAGGTGGAGTAAATGCAGGTAGACAAGCCTTGGGTTGTTTATCAGGTCTGACAAAACAACAGCAAAGAAAACTCCAAAAGGTTTACATGTTCCTGTTCACTGGAGGGTGTCCAGCTATCCAGTCTTTTGAGTGAATTTTCCAGAAAACAGAATAAATGTAGACAACTGGTAAGTCCCTTTTTTATTCTTTTGCCTTAGTAACTGAAGTTGGTGTAATTAAGTCCATCCAAGCACAGACGGATGGCCAGGCTTTCTTCCCCCCCGACTGCTTGTATTCCTTCCTCCTCCACCGTGAAGGCACTGGCGCAGAGCTGGACATCTTTGAGACCTTTTTTGAGGAGTTGTTCTGTCTCAAACCAAATCACTGTCCACCTTGTTCCTGACCCCAGAGTAGCCCCATGCTAATGCTAGCGGAACTATTTCTGTGACCATCCAGTGGACCAAGTTGGGAAGCTGGTCCAGTTGCAAGATAACCAGAAAAGCATATTACATTTGGGTTTCAGCTGAGCCAGTTTCCTAATCTAATGTGTTGAGGTGCTACAACAATACACTTACAGGCAGGACGAAGTTGCAGGGACAGGAGCAAGATCATTAGAGAAAAGGACAAAGTGAGCCTGAAGACATGGAGATTGAGCTGCATCCTTGGAGCTAGAAGCAGATCTCTGCTAGTGGGGAAAGTAGGGCATTGTGACAGCACTGGCTCATCCCAGGACAAGCAGGACTCCCCTGCAGCAGCTCCGTGAGCAGACATCTCATTGGGAGTCTCAATAATAGTTACATGCTCGTAAGCAGGGTGGTGATCTCAATTAGGATCTCTAAATAACACCACCTTGTCTCTGTGTCACCGCCTGGGATGTGCAGCTGTGGGCTTGGGGAGTTAGATGAATTAGGGCTCTCCTGCATGGGAGGAGGCTGTGTTTTGGCTCCTGGTTGAGGCCAGTGGCTTTTCTCCTGTCCCTGTGGTCTGAGGGGGGAGCTGCTGTTTCTTGCTAGGGTGCATGGCTGTTGGTTTCACTGTTTTCTCAGGCTGCAAAACATTTAGAAGAAAAAAGGAACATGATCAGAGAAAGGCTTTGAAAATGCAAGGAAGGAATAGGAACAACCTTTGCCACAGGTGGGAACACTTGCTTTGATCTAAAGAGGAGTTTCTCTCTGGCATTTGTTTTGTTTGTCAGATGTGGTGCCATCACCTCTCTCTGCCCCCTGTGCTCTCAGGGGCAGCACTGGGTGGTGGGTACATGGGTGCTGCAGGGTCTCCTCGCACCCTTGGGGCCTCAAGTACATCCCAAGGTTTCCATCAGCTCTTGAGAGGAGCTTGGGCTTGCAGCAGTTTAGAAAAAGGAACTGAATGGATAAAAACTAGGTCTTGCTTTCTTTTGGCAGCTGTGCTGGCTACCAGTGTTGTCCTCTTCAATACCACCCTACTCCACTCCAGCACATCTAACCTAACAATTGGGAAGCTCCAGTTCCATGTTCTGTAGAAAAACCCAAATCAAACAAAAACCACAAACATACAGAAAAGATAGAGCTAAAGCTTGGCTTTTACAGGTGGGTTTTTTTTGAATGTCACTCCTAAGAAGAGAAATTTTAACTCAGATGTAGACCGCAGAGTCACAGAATGGTTTGGCTTGCAAGGGACCTTAAAGATCATCTAGTAAATCTAGATAATCATCATCTAGATCATCTAGATAATGTTACTGATTGCACAATTACATGAATAACAAAGTAGGAGCCCATAAGATGTACTATAAAATAAATGTTTATCTGGAAAGGGTTTCAGAATCTTACAGGAAATCTGCCTATGACAAAGTATTTTCCCAGACTGGTAGACTTCAAGAGGCAACTAACAGTGTTTTCTTTTTATCTAATGTTTACTTATACCATGAAAATAAAATATAGCACAGACAATATTGGCAGTTCAGAAATGTAGCTACAGCTATTGATATAGGAAGAAGGATTAGTAGGAAACTTCTTTCTTGTATGTGAGATTTGAGTGGCTGCAAAAGATTTAAGGATAGAGACACTCAAATGGTCACAGTGAAGCTTCAGCATGAATGTCTTCTGGAGATGAATGAAGCTACTTCTGATTTAGAAATGTTATTTCAGCATATGATAGGTACTATTTTCAGACACCACATGAATTATACCTTTTCTTACAGTAAAGATTTTACTCACAAGCAAAAGCATACAGATTACACAAACCATCAAGAAAAAAGGTCCTTACATTCTGAAAAAGAAACAACAGTGTCAATGAAGGGGGAAAAAGGTTTACTGAGGGCTTTGCTTTTACCATAAATGAAAGTTTTGGTTAGCTATAATAAATGCTCTCCTAGAAAGTCTTGCTTCCTGCTGACACTCTCTCCCCTATTTTACTTCTGTGACCTTCAACCTAAAACTTTGTCAATATGGTTTTGCTTGCTCTGTAGCTGTTTCAGGTTGTTGCAGAAATCATATGGGTCTGCCTATCTCAGGTTAGTAATCGTGTGCCATCTGGAGCATATTCACTGTTTACTTTTTGCATTTCTTATTGTCCATTTTGCAAAATCAGTTTGCAAGTTAATCCCAGCAATACAGAAACTTGAACAAAAGTGTTAAAGGGATTTGCCCTGACAGCAGCTAGCATCCATTGTCCTGCCACACTGACTCAGGGTTACTCACAGGTGCAGGAGGGTGTGAGGTCCTCTGGAGAAAAAAGAATGCACTGCTTGCAACCTCCCCCCCCCCCCAGCAGCCACTGCTGGAGGGATGTTCCTGCAGATGTGTGGAATAAAGTTAGGCTCCTAACAGCTATGAAATGCTGTCAGTGTGATGTGAATATGGCCACGCAGCAAGGGGAAAGTACCCCTACTTAGGATAGTCTGCCAGGAGGAAAGCAGGGTACAGAATTGATGGAGCTGGAATCCACTAGGAAGTGTTGCCTTGAGGTATGCCATGAAAACATGAAATGAGCAGCTAGCATACCAGAGAATAAGCAGTTAAGGTGTGTTTTGTTTTGATTTGTCTTTTTCTGGATATTCTGGGCTTTTTACACAATTGGTGCATCTACAAGGGACTATATGCTGGTGGTTGATGAAGCCGTACTTACTACTGAAATGACTTATTCAACAAGAAGGCAACCTAGCCAATCCATCATTGGTTAAATTTTAATTCAGTGACAATGTAACCTCTAGAAAACACTGTTTGCATCTATAATTAATAGGTTGTTATGCACTGTAGCTTACAATTTGATATACTTTCCTCAAGCTCTGTGAAGAAGTGTTACATGTCATCTCTTTTTTGAATTCACAACAGATGAAAATGGCCAGGCTGGTTTCATCCAAGGAGTTTTATTTGCAGGGAGATTCAGATCCAGTTTGCTGTTTGCTGTCTAACACAATTTAGGCAGAGCAGTGCAGCACTTCCTTTTTTCTCCGACAGAGATTCTCCCTTGAAAATGAAGTTCTGGCAGTCTGCTTTTGTACAAAGTAGACTCAAATGCAATTATGCTGCTATGACAACTTAGTCTTATAGCACTCACAGTCCTTTTTCTTCTCATCTTTGTAGTGCTGCCATGGTAGAAACTGATTCTGGTTTTTCTTCATCCAGTGTAAATAGAAATGTACGTCAATGAAGTCAAAGTTGTACTGGTGTAAGGTCAGGTCAGGCCCAGCGTATTAAAACGTCTCTCTTAAAGTATATATACACTTCTCTCTTAAAAATGGGAGTGTGAAAAGAAGGAAAACAATGTAAGGTGCTCGATCACCCGGCCCTCACTTAATGCAAGCTGTGTTAACCATCCATCTGCATGGGGAAGGAAATCTCTTTGAATCTCCACAGCCATGGCCACATCTCTCCCCTCCTCATCTTCTTCCTTCAGGAATAAGCCATGTCATTTCTTCAGAGCCTGCCCTGGGTTCAGCAGTAGCAGTCATTTTTCTCCTTCTTGGTAGCTGGTGCAGCACTGTGTTTTTGATTTTGGGCCTGGGAACAGCTCTGATAACACCAGTGTTTTCAGTTACAGCTTGGTAGTGTTTTGTCTGGCCAAGGACTTTCTGAGCCTCATGCTATGCCAGGGAGGAGGGGAGCTGGGAGGAAACAGAGACAGGACACCTGACCCAAACTGACCAAAGAGGTTATTCCATACCACAGCACGTCATGTCCAGGATGTGAAGACAGAGAGCAGAGACCCGGAAGGGTGTGGTGGTGGTGCATTGGGGGGTTCGTTGTTGGGGCTGCACTGGCTGGGTCAGGCTTGGTGAGCAGTTGTACTCTCTTTCTTTGTACTTCTCTGTCATTATTATTACTCTTGGTGGTAGCAGCAGTGATTTGTGTTATACCTTAGTTACTGAACTGTTCTTATCTCAACCTGTGTGAGTTGCATTCTTTCGATTCTCCTCCCCATTTCCCCGGGACTGGGGAAGAAAGAGAGGGGAGTGAGTGAGTGAGAGAGAAAACTACGTGGGGGAAGGGTTGAGGTTTAAACCACGACAGAGCCCCTACTTGCCAAGGGGTCCTGTGCATGCTCTGACCCAGGCTGCTCCTGCGGCTGGGGTTATGAGAGCAAGTTACTGCCTTTCAGGGAGGCCTGCTTTGGGTGAAACAGAACCCAAACAAACTTCGCTGGCCACTGCACAGTGCCTCTGAAGGAAGGCAGGCCAAGGGACTAGGCTGTGTATGGGAAGAGCTGATGAGGGGCATCTGGCTGGAAGGATCATGCCGGGCACCCGGCTTGCTCCAGGGATTAGCTGCTCCAGTGGGACAGCATCATGGGAAATGCTCAAAAGCTGAGGAGAGTTTTATGGAGAATGGGCATCTGCTTTCTGCTAGCTGCTTTCTGTGCCTTGCCCTTGTATAGTGTATGAGTCTGTTATCTCCTGCTACTAAAGCAGAACCTCTGCTGCAACAGGTTTCGGCTTCCCCTTAGATCTTCTCCTCCAGCCTTTAAGGCAGGCAGTAGAAAGTGCCTTTCGAGAGTCACTTCAAAATTGGGAGCCTGGTGCAAACACGCTAATGCAAAATGCCCAGGGCCAGCCCTGGGGGAACATGTGGTTTTGTCATCAAGACATCTCCATTAATTGCTACCAAAGCCAGAGCTTTTCCATGTGTTTACCTTTGATGAGTTATGTTCAGCAAAATGTTGTAAGTGTGGCCAACATAACTTAATTTGCAGTGACAACCAAGGAGCTGTGGAGAGGTGCCAGAGGTGTGATAGAGAGCATTTTAGTTTCATGTGGCTTCCTGATGCTCCCCAGAGCACACTGAAAAGAATCCAGCCATTTTTTTCCTGTTATTTGAGGTAAAAAATATTCCCTTTCCAGCTGTGAAAGCAACTGCATAGGCCAGAACAGAAGGTGTTTGTGGTAAAAAGACACACAGGCTTAGGTAGACTGTTCTGATCTTTTTTTCCTCCCTGAATTCTCTAGGGAGGAGAGGAGTCAGCATCCAGTGGCAGGAGAGAGAATCAGGGCTTCCACTGAATTTCTTCCTTCTGGCACATGCCACAGAAGAAGTAGGTACTTCTGTCACCTGATGTCCTTTCTGTCACTTAGGGTTAGATCGGAGGTCAGAAAAAGACTGTTCCTGGTCAGCTTGGCTAAGGCAGCTTACCAGACCCAGTGAGGGGCAGGAGGGAGCTCATGGCTCACTGCCTCCAAAGCAGACTCCAGCTTAGGAAGTCTAGCCTGCTAGATCTTCTAGCCTAGAAGCAATGACCCGCACCTCAGCAGCTCCAGAGCCCCAGGCGCCCCATGGCCCTCACCCCATGAGCTCCCTCCTTCCCACCATGCAGTCACCTTGCAGTGGAGATCTACTTCCCCAGCTCCTCCTTCTCCATCAAACCCACCCAGAAGCTGCTATTTTCAGAGCTGGGGGTAAATGGGGTGAGTGAACAGGTCCTTAAAGAGTCTTGAGAAAGGCACCACTACAGCTGCCTAGGGTGCTGCAATATAGCCTCAAAAACAAGCCAAGGAATAGCAAGCATTAATGGTGAAGAAGTTACAGGCCTGCATAAACTGTGTGGATTGCCTCCTTGTTTGTGCAGGGCTGTTCCTGGAAGCCCTGGCGCAGAGGTGGGACCTAGCTCCCCAAACGAGGGAACCGTGACAGCCACAGTGGCTCCAGACCTCTTCTGAAACGCTCCCCCAACCTGAGTGCTTTATTCTGTGTGATCCTGGGTGCTGCAGTAACTGTGCCTTCTTCCCTGGCTTTACCCTTCAGTGAGGTCTGTCAGCAAGAGCATCACCTACATCCAAGGGTGGTCCGGAGCCCTGTATGTCTGATATCACCAGACACAGGAAAGCTGCTTTCAAAATGGCATCTGGCCACCCTTTCTCTCCCCCTCTGCCCCTGCCTCAGAAACAGAGAACAGACACCACTGCAGGTGTTTTTCATGTGTCACTTCAACATCTTTGAGGTGGCAGCCTCAGAGAGACGTTTATTCTGTGAAGAGACACCTCCTTTGCAGCTTGTTCTTTGACATTTCAGTGGATGAACTAAGAAGGTTCTAGTCTCTTTTAACTCCATAATGCAAATTTCATGTACAAGCTGGTTGCCCTGGAGCTCACTACAGCATGTGAGAGATATTTTTATCTGAAATAGAGCCCTAAACCCAGCACTGACTTCACAAACACAGTTTCTGTCCCAAGCCCCACATTTGCTTGTGCCCATGTTTCTGGCCAGCCATGATGCTGTCTGCTACACACCTCCCAGCTGAAACCTCATGTTTTTTCTGTCTTACTGTCTAGACTTGTGTCTTATTTACTAAGTTTGTATGAGACTCTTATGAAAGCCAAGACAGACCCTTGACAAAGTAATGTTGGTTGTGGGACTTGTCTGTAGCTAAGTGAGGAGAAACTTGAAGGGGAACTGAACAACTGGTCAGGCAGTTGCCAGCTACAGCCTTCCTGCTGTAGAGGTTCAGCGTTACCTTTTCTAGGGGGAAGTCTTAATGCATCTCCATACGCATGGCAGCTGTTTTCCTTAGGCTGTGAGTGTTCATGAGTTATTTTATATCATGTCTATATTCCAACCAACCTCTCTCCCCTCTTGCACACACTACTCCATATTCCCAAAGGACATGCTTCCAAACATCGACCTCCTTTAGCCCTTACTTGGTTTGTCCTCAGCTCCAAGAGTGCTTGTCCTGTTGTACACCAGGTCTCCCAGCGTGGGATCTGTGTGCACCCCCACACTCTCAGTAGCAGGTCACTGTCGGCTGCACTGCTGCTGCCAGCACTCCTGTACGTCAGCCCTGGGCATTGCCTGCTTCGGCCTGCTCTCCCGAATGGCTCTTTCCTCAGAAGTGAAAACCCTTGTCCTGCTTCTGTATGAGATCAAAATACCTGGCAGTGTTCATTACTAGAGGTAAGCCATATTCACAAGAAGAAAAGGCGAATGAAAGCTTTATGTTCTTGCAGTCTTGATTCTTTCACAGTAAACTGCCTTGTACCATCAATCATATCCCTGCAGAAGTACAAACCAGTGCCCAGAGCTGTCTCTTGTATTCACTTTGTGAACATGCTAATGATTGTTGGACCAAAATGAAGCAGGTCTTCCCTGAGGAGATAATACCATTTCGTTCTGAGAGGCAGGTCATAACAGATGGCATGTATGGGCACTTGCTTGTGTGCACTTCTCTGTTCTTTCCTGTTTTCTTACAGAAGCAAAGTTGAGTCACTGATATGATTTGATTGTTGTCGGCAAAACAAATATTCTGTGCTTTGAAAGTTTCATAAGAGAAGAAATGGGAATCACACTCTTCCTTTGTAGCTTATCTCACAGTCTCTCGAGAAGTGGTGGCTTTCTGGCATGAGGTGATGCTCATACTTAACAATAGCAATTTGTGATCGATAAATTAGAAGTCAAGTGGTCCAGTATCATAAAAAGGGCTTGGAGCTCATTAGGATTCTTCTTTTGTTTCCTTTGTTGGCTTATATAGTGGCTGGACAAACAATATTTCCTGGTTCTGATGCCGTATCAGATTCTATGACTCTGTATTTCACAGCTACCATAAACGCAGGTACAGCAGTGATGGGAGCCATATAAGTACCTATATAGATGATAAAAATATTGTTGCTGAGCCCTTCAGGGTGTGCTTTGTAAGAGAAGACACTTAATCTAAAGAATAAGGGATTGTTAACTTTTACTGTATAGCATATGCAATAGTAGAATTTATTAGCCTATTGTTCAATACAGTAACTGATGTGCTATTTAAGAGGATTTTTTTGTTAAATCCATGAGATAAAAGAAGTTTCCAAACTTCCTCCCTCAGTTTTCCTGGTTGTAACGTATGAATGTTGTCAATACTAAATGAAAGTGCAGTAAATTAAACACCAGCATACATACATAGTACACAGGCAGAACATGACTCATGTGTGTCCTTGAAAAGATTTGGGTTTCCCCTGAATCAATAACGGATTGATTTCTAGTTGAGCTACAGTAATGTAACTTCATAGAGTGGACACTCTGCACTTCTGCATTTGAGAGCATGCAGAAGAGCTGGTCACGGTGGCACTCTTCATGCTGTCTGTAACAAATAGTTAATAAACCACTGTTGTGTGGATATCCAAAGCTGTTCCCAGCAAAATAACCTGCTTGAAGGATTAACACAATCCCTTTAGTGCCTACATAGCTCAAGCAGGCTAGACATCATGCACTGCCAGGTCTGGTTGCTGCTGTGGGGACCTCACTGCTGCGTGTGTAGTGGTGGGGAGCAACAAATAGAAGGAAAAATAACATGAAGGGAAAAAGGTGGTGTCACCACCAAGAGGATTCAGCAATCAGAGAGCTGTGCGTTCATTACATGCTTGTATATAATAATAATACTTTCTACTACTGACTTGTATATAACAGTCAGTAGTTGAAAGCATTGCCAACCTGTATGTCATCCAATGTATTTCTGTATTTTTGCATTTGCATCCAGTTTCTTTTTTAAACTGAGTATGGAGTGACACGTTTAGCCCATAGCTGTTTTCAGTGCACAGGGAGGGAAGAGTGCTTTTCTTTACCTTTCTGCCTTTTGAGGGAAAAGCAATTGTTCTTTACACAAAATCCGCATCAGTGGCAGCTATTAAAGACTTCCCTTCTTGATGTCTGAATCTAGTTCTTAAAAATTCTGAAGTGCCAGCTTTCTCTCTATAAAAGCTGCTTATCCCTCAATTGCAAGAACTTCAAACAGTTTGCTGACAGCATCTAGGGAGCCCCAGCTGAAATAACTTGAGTTGGTTATAGCTTCTCTTGGCAAGTAGGGTGATTAAGAACAGAATCCTATGGTGATGGAGATCATTACGCTGAAGACACTCTCTGCTGTGGATCTCTACACATCTTCAGGCATGCTCAACACTTTCCACATTTCTCTACCTTGCAGTGGGCATACACTGCCACTGCACAGATCCATCTGCAGGAGCAGCCTGTTCCTCTGTGCTTTCCTGACACTGGACCTTGGCTCAGCCAAGAGGCAACCTGTGCTCTGCAGCAGTGCGCACACATGGCTGACACTTGTCTCATATTGCTTCATGCTGGTCTGCAAAGCTAAACTGGCTACTTCACCCATTTCAGTGTCTGACATTAATACATCCCTCCTTCATGCCTGCAGTGTAATAGAGTAGCAGACTTCATTCATGCTTTGTTAAGTTTGCACAACAGGCAGCAAGATGCATTTTAATAGTTTTCATCTGGATATGTGCAGCACAGAGGCACAGTGTATTGATTTTTCGGTTCATTTTCCCATCTCTGAATGAATAAATGTTTTTTGCTCTGCAGTTGTAGGCTCATAACCTCAGGCTCACCAGTATTTGTCTTCACGGTTGACCCTTCCAACTTCCACTTACCTGTCATATATTTTGGGGACCTCCCTTTACATGGTACTCAGAGACATCAAACTAAGATGAAGCTGTTCAGCCTGGAGAAGAGAAGGCTGTGTGGAGACCTCAGAGCAGCCTTCCAGTATCTGAACAGGGGCTATCTGGGGAGGGACTCTTCATCAGGGACTGTAGTGATAGGACAAGGGGTAACAGGTTCAAACTTAAACAGGGGAAGTTTAGATTGGATAGGAGGAAGAAATTCTTTACTGTAAGGGTGGTGAGGCACTGGAATGGGTTGCCCAGGGAAGGTGTGAATGCTCCATCGCTGGCAGTGTTCAAGGCCAGGTTGGACAGAGTCCAACAGAGAGCCTGGCAGCTCCAGGCACAGACATCCCCAGGCACAGATGTGGCAGTGCTGCCACAGGGGAAATCTCAGCGCTGGCAGAAGTTGGTTCAGCAGTGGCTTTCCTTGCCAAGCCCCCAAGTGTGCCAGTCACTGGTGGAAGCTAGGATTTGATTTGATTTTCCTCCCTTTCTGCCAACTCACCATATGAGATGATGGTACTTCTTGTGATATTTTAGTAGGTAACAAACATTATGCGCATGCTGTGAAAAAAATCCTACACTGAAGCATGATAGTGTGTAATGTATGCTTTCCTTTACAGCACCTTTTAAATGACTTTTTTAAGCAGCCTGTGGAACGGAGCGTAACAGAGGAAGACAGGACAAGCTGAGAAAAGAAGCAACAGAGAAGGAAATCTTGGAGTTTGTGGCTATCAGACGAAAAGGCAAAAAGGTAGGATTGCATTTATGTGGCTGTTTGTCTTTCATCCATTCTCAATGATAGTAAGGTAGGCACTGGCTCAGTTTGTCCCACTGTCCATATACTGTCTTGGACCCTCACTTTCTAAAGGTAGAAGGGAACACTAGAAAGCTACAGAAGACCATGGGGATGGGAGAGTGATTAAGACTGGCTTTAGCAGGCTTGTACTCCACATGGCTTGTCTCTAGGCAAGCTAGCGAGGGGCTGTACCACTCTGCATGTGCGTTGGCAACCCCTTTTCCCCCCTGCAAAGGGTCACTGACTCTCTGGGACAAGCCAAATTTCACCATCACCTCACGACACAAACACATGAAATAGAGCGAACCCTGCATTTATTGGCTGAAGCAGCTACCTGCTTAGTGTTTAAAACTGTGGTTTCATTTCCATAATGGTATATGGCAGCATCATAACCTTTAACAGCCCATGAATCAGAAGCTGTCAGCTTTTCCCCTGCTGCCATAAGCATTGTGATTCTTGCCGTGTACTTTAGTTCCCTGTGGTTAGCCGAAGCTTGCTTGCACATTTTTCTGTTTTAGAAACGAGCATCATTTCCTGTGCTCTTTAACAACAGAGGAATGCCAGCCAAGGCAGGCAGCCTTTCCACTGCAGCTCCTTGCCCCTGTGCACCAAGGGTGCTCTCAGTAAACAGGCTGCTGCCTCTCGTTGTATCGAAGCAGGCTGCAATGAGACTCCACTTCGTGCCTTTCTCCTGGCTGAGTGAGGGATGGGGAGGTTGGAGGGCAAAGCTGGCCTGAAAATGTCAAAAACTAAACCAAATCTCACTCAACCAAAGAGAACTCCACGACTTGTATATACTTCCGTGGAAATTTTCCTATTATTGTTATTATTTCAGCTTGTAGTTGGCCATGAGAACGTCTCCAAAGAAATCAGCTGCTCTGGGAAACCTTTTGTTTTCCACAAAGGCTGTTATTCAAAAGCAATTAGCATAAAAACTTTAAAATTGTCTAACTTCAGAGACAGAAGAATGGAGGAAGGAAATATGAATGTGTGTGCGCGCACACGCATAAGGAAGTACAGCAGGCTGGGGTAATGGAAGAGGCAGAAGGGGGACACCAGAGACACAGGTCAACACGTGGATGGGCACAGTTATGAGAGTCGGGATGGGGAGACCACACATAGAGGATGCAGGAGCAGGGAACACAGCTGCAGGCTGCTGTGACCTTGGAGGGTAAGACACCCCAAGGAGAGGTGTGGGGCCTGGGGCAGCCGGACCGTCAGGACTGAGGGTGGAGATGCTCAAAGCATCTCTCTCTGTTCTTCAGGCCAGGTATGAAGTTCGTGTTGTGTGTTTGGCAGCTCTGTTGTGATAAGGTGCAGCTGTGGTTTCAAGACCAGTACTGTGTTCTGGCAGCCCAGGGCAATGCTCCTGAATTGTCTTGCTTCCCACATTAATGCTGGGCAATGGTAGAGGCAGCTACAGTGCTGGTGGTTTTACACAGATACAGTGAAAGTTTTCTCCACCATTTCTCCAGTGGGTTTTGAACCAGCTGGCTGAGTCCACTCTTGCTTCAGAGGTCAAAGGGTCACTAGATACTAAGGCTCTGTCTAGTTGTGTGTAAATGGAGGTTGACCAGAGGGAGCTTCCAGCTGCCCCGAGGCAGATCTCTCTGCCCTTCTCAGAAAACCACAGCTCTTTTAAAGTCTGAACTGCACCATATGCAGCCTGCTTTATTTTGCAAGAGGAGCGCAACAGCTATAAATTCACAGATTATCTCTTGAGGTCTTTTGACCTTTTTTTCTGTCCTTTCCTCTCTCAGTTTTCCCGTCATTTCTTACCCTCCTTATGTTCGGACACATCACTCTGAGCCAGCCAGAAATGTGGAATAAAGCTCATCCCTCCTCAGGAAGAACGTAGGTGACCTGGGAGGCAGCCAGAGGTAATGTTGCAGGCAGGAGACCTGTGGAAAGGAGAAGTGGCAGTAAATACTGTGAAGGCTGAGATTAACAGGGATGGGAAAGGTGAACTGGAGTTGCTGGGGTGGAAGGGAGAGATGTAGAAGTTGACTAAATATCCCAAGACAGACAGGATTCCTGATATCAGCAACACTTGGAAGAACTTACCCATGTCCCAGAGGCAGGTTTGAAAGAGAAATCCACAAAGACCTTTGCTTATACAAAAGTCTGAAATGTGAAAGCTTGTTCTAACCTAGAAAGTGGTCTCATACTCTGAAAAACCCAGAGAAATGGGGCAAGAAGCATGGCATAAAAAGGCAAAAGTTGCATGAAGAGCAGGGTTGCAGGGCTGGCAGAGCTGAAAGTTATTCTGTAAAGGCTTGGGGAGCATGGTGGCCAGTGACATGAGAGGTGTCTGGGACTGTCCTACTGCAGAAGGAGGCTGTTCTGGGGCAGTGCTTTCTGATTGGTGATTTCCTTGCAAGCCTTCCCTTTCATTCAAAGTGCAGCATAAACTTATAATAGTTCATCAGTAGCCAGTTCCACAGGGTCCCCCACCTCCATCCTTCTGCCTTGTTTTGAGATCAAATTTTAATTGAAACAAGATGTGGCAGACAGGATGCGATTCTATAAATAGGTGCTAAAATGTCATCTTAAGGGGAATGTATGTGACCCAGTTCAAATCCAATATGAAGAACAGAAGTGCTAAACACATAGCCCCATTACAGAGAGGAAGGTCTCCTGGTAAATTGTTTTATTCTTTGGCAGATATTTATTTAGGCTGGTTCAAGCAAATGATAACATATTTTCTGCTTTGGTGCCCAGTAAATGTATTTTGCTAACAGTTTCCATTCATATCACACTTCGTATTGTCATTGAATTTGTGGCACAGATAATGTGCACTCTTACTGGTTTCTTCTTCATTCACAATTTTTAAAGAGTTTAATCTATGTATTCTATCACCGGGTATGTAGAAGAGATTTTGTTTGGGTTTTTAACCAAATCCTCATTTAAAATATGCAACTTTTCATGATATAATGTTCTAGGACAACCGTACCTTTTATCTGAGAAACCATTTAGAACATTGTAGAGGTTGTGATGGAGGGTTTGAAACACACATAGGGTGTTTAAACTTCCACTTGCATTTATGTAACACAGTATTGAAGTCACCTGAGCCCCCCTTGAAGATTACCTGTATAAGTAGCAGAGGCAGACAGGATTTACCATTTCTTATTCAATCTCTTTCCAACACATAAAGTGCTCTCAAACATCTGGTTATGTAAGTGGAGGTTTGGCGAGGTTATGTATTTCAGTATTTGCCTCTCTGCGCTGCATATTTTCTCCTTTGTTTCTTGTTTGCCTTGCTTTCTGAGAGGTTGCATGTATTATCCTCACTGCTGAAGTTCTGCAGCAGCTTTGAGGAGACTTTATACTAGAGGTGTAAATCTGTTTCCACTGTAAAAAATATAAAGCTAAGAGTGGCTAAAATAAGAGCCCAATGTAATTTTTTAAGTAAGTTTCTGCAAGCTTAAATAAGTGAAACACAGACTTTTAAACATTATCCATACTCACTGAGCTTGACACAGTATTACTGTAGTCAGCTCTGAGAGCAAACAAGCATTTAAAGACCAGTCATAACAGTAATGTCTTTCTAGGTGTTCTATTAAAATGAATCCTCCTTATCTGTTCTGTGAAGTTAAAGAAAACTTTACACCATACAGCAGTGCTAGCTGCTTATGTACATGCTGCAGACCTTTTCAAGTATTTTGAAACCTTTATCTTTATGAAAGCCAAGTACTTGTATTGCCATCAAAGTTAAGAAACAACACATTCAATGGTCATAAATGTAGAGTGAAGGTCTTAACATTCAAAATATAGGTGCCTTTTTCTTTCTTTTTAAGTGGTGCATTTAGATATAACATACTAATGGAAGCTGCGAATTTAAACATCCTAGGTAGTCTCTAGCATGAAAAGTCACACAGCTTGTATTACAAAATGATATATAAAATTACCTCAAGCTGCAGACAGCAAGTAGTTTGTTTTGATAAGGTTTTTGGGACAGGCTGACAGTTTAGTTCATTGATGTTGCTATTGCTTGAATTTGGGCATTAATCTTGCTATCTAATAGATGTATCTTAAAATGTGTTTTAAAACTTGTTAGCCTGAGTACCAATGTGTACAAAAGCAAGATAAGGTTGTGGTGGTGGAGGAGAAAAAGAGAGAGGTTCTCTACCTAAAAGCATGTGATAGGTCTCCTCTCTGTCAAGCATTCAACACATGTTCTTCAGCAGCAAAACACCAAGGACGGAAACCTCAGGAGACAGGGGACACAGGCCCTCTCTTTGTCACCAGTTTGGAGATGTCCCTCTGGACACAGCATCAAGGGGCCTCAGTTCCTCCCATCTCCTCATGGTTCTATGTGGCAGCAAAAAGGGAGCAATAGAGTAGGACTTTTGGCTATCTGAGGCCTGAAGTTCCCAGGAACCTAGAAGATCTACAGGCTACTGGATGATCTTGTGTCCTTTACACACCTGGAGCACTGTACTTAGCCAGCTGCACCATGATATAAAGCAGGCATGACCCATTCATAGAACCACTAAATATGTGAAATAATATGAGGTACGTGCTGTATGAAAGAAGGTATCTCTGTGAACCTTCAAGTTGGCTTTTAGGTTTGAAAGCAGTAAACTGAGCCAAACTGAGACCTGTCTGCACCTTTTGCGACAGAAAAATCAAAGCATACATGCACAAGGCAGGACTTGGAGTAGTTGTCCTGAGTCAAATACCATCCAGAGAGGTATATCTGCAAGTGAAGAAAAAAGTGGGTATTTCAAAGTCTGGACTGCACATGTACAGCCTTATATGTGGTACTTTCTCTTGAAAGAGGAGAGAAGATTGCTCAATTTTCTAATTTTGCCTCTCTCCCTATATCACCTTTCAATGCGTTTTTGATCATTTCCAGATAGTCCTGGCCTCTTTAAGAATCTGGTTAGGGAGTAGAAACCATATTGTTTAACATGGGTGACCAGTCACACAGTGTATTTGAATCCTGAACAAAAATGCTTGGAGGTATTGGTACCATTAGCAACCCATATTCAAAAACTGCTTTTATTGAACCTGCTCATGACATGGTTATAAGAAAAGGCTGTAAAAAATGCTATCCATTTGTGGTCAGAAGAAGTATCAAGTACACAGATTACTCTTGCTGAATACTTCAGTTCCTGTACTTGGCAGTGAATTTGCTTTATCTCCAGAAGAGCATTGCAAATGAAACCTTTAGCAAACAAATCATGTATTCCTGGCTTTCTGTCCCTTACACCACAGCCCTGCTTCCAGTCCCAGATTCACAATGCCTACCAAGAAATATATTCTCTTCAGGCAGCAGAAAATATAAACATCTCCTACCAGCAGAAGCCAGCTTAGCAGATGAGCTATCTGGGATGAAAGCACCATGAGACAACTGAAGTTCCAGCAAGATTTGGCTTGGGGATCATGTGGGAAGCCTTTCCACTGCCAGATCAGTGATGAAAAAGAGAGAGGGGGTGAAGGGGACACGAGCTCCATGTTGTGAATCACCATTTTTGATGGCCAAGGAGCCTGCAGACAGAAAGGGGAGGGAAACAACCACTGCAGCCTCACCTACCACACTTCCCATTAGGAAGAACTGCGCTTTTTATTTCCCTCTCTGTGATATGCTTTTTCATCAGAGCATCTCCCTCCTGCATCCTAATCAAACAATGCTGTCACTGCAGAGTCGGTGTTCAGGGTGACATGTGACATCCTGGCCAAGTCAGCCAGTGGATCTTTTGTCTCAGACCTGGTGGTAGAGGTCTCCATCTAATTTTATTCAGGATAAAATGATAAAAAGCAACAAAACATGTAGACTGTCCAGAAGAAGGAACCCCTATCACTGAGAGAGAGCTTGACTTTCATATTTTCTTTTTCCCTCAAATACATTCAAAACGTTAAACCCTTTTTCCCACTGGAGGAAAATACTACCAGGTAAAAGATGGCAGCAAACACATTAAAATGGGTGTTACACAGAAAATCACAGGGTCATAGAATAGTTTGGTTTGGAAGGGGCCTTCAAAGATCATCTGGTCCAACCCTCCTGCAGTGAGCAGGGACATTTTCAACCAGATCAGGCTGCCTAGAACCACGTCCAGCCTGGCCTTGAGTGTTCCCAGGGATGGTGCCTCCACCGCCTCTCTGGGCAACAAGAGATGAAAAAAAACAGTTGAGAAAGAGGAATTTAACATCAAAAGTGCATGCATCCTGAGACTTCCCTCATCCTAGTAAGTACATCTTTCAGCCACCTATTTCAAAAGCAACTTCCTACCACAGAGCATGGGTACCCATCCAGCTCTGCACCAGACCAAATGTCCCACAATTGAAGTTGGCTGGGAGTGGGATTTTGGACAAGTATGCAGTGGAAACGCATATCAGCCACAAACTGGCTTCCAAGTGCGGTTTGTAATTTTTCCCAAATGCAGTACAGAAGTGAGATCATGCATCTCCCTGTTACTGGGGCCTGTGCTGATTTATCAAGAAACACCAGGGAGCTGCACAAGCACTCATGCAGTCAACTTTATTATAGTTTAATTCCCCTGCAGGCCCGGGTTTTCACCCTGCTTCCTGGTCCCTAGAGAAACAACCGAGAACAGTAGGGCCCTTTGCAGCGGGCTTGACCCTGTGTCACAATAGATGGAGACACCTGTGTCTGTGTCACTGTGCCTGTGTCCAAGTCAAACAGCTCACTTCCTGGAGTCCCCAGCCAGAGGGGAATGTTGCTGTGCATCACGGCTTGGATCGGAAAGCGGATAGCACTGCAGAGAGCACACGCTGTGACTGGCTTAGATGTAGCCATCGCTCCTGTGAGCTAATGGCAGCAGATGGCTCGCTCCTGTACTTGATGGCAGGAGGCACGGAAGAAGGGGGAGGGTGGCAGTTTTTTCCGGAAACCTATCTGTCTGGCTGATATCAAGCCCAGCATCTGTGTGCTCTGGGAAGTTCAGATAGACATGTTACACCACTGGTTCAGCCCCTGGGCTCCCCAGCTACTAGGCTTAGGGTGTGCTTAGAGGTCAGCCCTGAGCAAGCCTATTGCAGAAGTTAGTTATTTCCTCAGCTCTTCCCCACACCCTGCTAAGGCACCAAACCTCTGGTTCTTTTCTCAGAAACTAAACTAAAGCTTTGCTCCACTGAAACTTGGCCACCATGGAAAAAGGTCTAAAAATAAAACGGTTAATATAATAAATGGATTTGCTCTACAAAAATAAGTTGCAGTTGGATGACAGCCACATCTCTTTGCTTTTTCTGTATTTCTCACTCTTAGCAGTGCACACACATTTCTTCCGTGGTGTGGTTCCTATCATTACAGTTTTAGGCAACCTCCGTCATGAAGCACTGTGGCAATGAGCTGCCTGGGATAGGAGCTGGCCTTTACATTCCCCTATGTGGAGTGCGAGGGAACAGGGATGACATGCCTCTCTACTTGTCTAAATCAACATATAGGTGGTTATAATGATAAGGCACCCTGAAGTAGTGTGAGTCTTCATCCAAGATCACCACTGTGACATGCATAAAATAGCAGTTTAAATGATCTATACTGGTTCTGCATGAAGGGGAGAAGGTTTTCAGTACTTCTGCCTACCACTGCTTACCCACCTTGGCTCCCTGCAGGGCAACTTGCTTTCAACGTGGGCACATGAACAGAGAAGCCACCTCTCTCCTCCAAAGCTCAGTAGCTGGCTGACTGCTCTTTAGTGCAAGTGTTCAGAAAAGCTTTTTAAAGCACGGTCTCTCCAGAGGTTTGTGGTAAAAAAGCACTGATAATTTGCCTAGTCTAGAAGCAGAAAGATGAAAAAAGAGCAAAACACACTGTGTTCTTTGTTCCAAATAACCTGTAATTAGTGTCCTTGTTGGAGACAAGTGCCATAAATGGCTTTAATGGGACTTTTTTTGCTCTTGCTTATGGAGAAATGCAGTATTGCTGCCACAGCACTGGTGCACTGTACAGCACAATCAAGTATTTTCACTTTAATGAGCAGTGACTCTAATTACTGTAGATATTGCACTGGGTGTGCGCCCATATTTTATTGCATTTTCCAAAGGGGATTGTGTCATATCAGCTTCTTGAAAAAGTTTAGGATAGCTGCCTTTGTCATGGAAAAATAAGTCTTTTTTAACAGAGGATGTAGGAAGCCAAAGTAAATATTAGAAATGTGTAAAGCAGTTAAGGTGATGTAGATTAGTACATATGGAGGAATGTGTAAATCTGAGCACTTAACATGACTCATTTTACATTGAAAGGGAAGTCATTGTACATTTTTATTTGGAGGTTCCTGCTGACGGGGTTGGAGCTATTTCAACGTCCCACTCAACTCAAAATCTCAAATATCATGAAGAGTTGGGCCTGCATTCAGATCTTTTCTGACTTGCAAATATGGAAGGACAAGTAATGGGAGAGGAAAAGTGAAACATTCAAAGGTGTGCCTGTCAGCAGAAAGTGCTGGTGTGCACCCATGGCACCTCTCTGTCAAACCAAGAGGTTTGACCTCTGTTTAAAAAAACCCCAATGAACCATGGGAAAGGCAGAGGTGATGGTAGCTGGGTAATGGGACCATCTAAAGGCAGGAGGAGTGCTTTGCACGTCTTTGAGTCTTGCTGCAGAGCTGCTCTTACCCCTTTTTGTGTTGCTGGCACACACAGCTGCAATAAACACACTGAAGACACAGAAGCAGGTGAAAAGCTGCAGTTATTTAAATCAGGAGCTAAGACACCTCTAGTTAACTAGGTTATGCAGACAGCATGAATGATCATATTCTTACCCTGTCATTTAAAGACAAATATTTAGCAGCACAAACCTCATCATTATGTGTATTAAAAATAAAGAGGTTTGTTGTTTTTTTTTTTGGGGGGGGGGTGTTACAGCAATCATAGGACTTCTAGACTTGCTAAGAGGTGGGCCCAACTTGTGGTTAAATTGGCAGGCGATAGTCTTGCTGATCTCAGGATTTTCCAAAGATTAAAATGCAGATGTCTGGATTTCTCAAAACCCCACTGAACTTCAAAAACATTAGACACATTTCACTCTTCCCCAGATATCTGAGATGGCTGTAAACCACTTGAGTGTCCTGGCAAGATTTCCTGCAATAGACATCTGTTGAATAGCTCCTAGTGGCTTATTATTAATTTCAGGTTTTCTGTTTTAGCAAACAAAATCAAAGTTTATCCCTTAGGATTTGCTTGGCTACAATAAAGTATTTATAAGGTACGCCCCATGTGTATGCAGGTGCAATGGTTTTTCCAGTTGTGCTGTTTTTATAAGAGCACCATTTAAAACACACACGTGTGGAGTGTGTTCTGTACAGAGATGTATATAAAGCCTGAGCCAAGAAAAATAAAGAGATCTCCCAGTAAACCCTGGCATTCCTGTGATGGAGATCACCATGCCATCCCCAGCCCTGCTTCCTAACAGAAGCCTGAGGCCAAGATGCGCAGGTTGGTGCCTGCCATGAGGGCTTGGATGTGGGCTTGTCTAGATGAGAATTTGCATTAGCTGAATCAAATGGAAGTCATTACCCAGAGATAAGCCTGAAGTGCTCACACACACCGAGTTCCTAGCAAAATCTTTCCAGTGCATATATTTACATTAAAGGTTTGTACATTTATTTAAGCTCAGGGTTTGTAGACATATATATACAGTGCGATATATACCCCTGATCTAGATGAGTTGGCAGGAGAGAGACAATATTAAGACTGAAGAAGTGCCCATGCGCTTGCTTGAATGAAATCTGAAAGGTTTTAGGGTGTGTGTGTCTTTTAAATTGTTTTAAGTTTCTCAAGTGGTAACTGAGAGCTCTGAGTAGCCATAGAGTTTGAAAAACAGAAATATGCTTGCTGATGGAAAGGGATCTGTACATTAGGATATCTGTCTGGCTCCACGTCAAGCCATTTTTGATTTTTCTGGTGCACTCATTCCATTTTAAGCTTTGCTTCAATGGCCCTTTTGACAGAAGACCTGGTGTAAAGGATGCTTCTGGCTTTGGCCCACCCGGCATTTTGATTATCCTTTGCAGAAGGCTGCCTTTCTGGCAGCATGGGCCATTAACTTCCTTCTTGTAGCTTCAGCTTTTCTTCTTGCTTTTCCACTTAGGGTTTTTCTTCTTCTGATGCTTCTTTTCTGTTTTCAGTAAGCAGTATCTGCAGATCTGCAGGTGGATTCTACTGATTTCATATGAACATCTTCCTTCGATTAACTCAGTCATTTATTTTTCAGTCTCATGTTTAAGATTAATATCACAGGGCTGTGGTTGTTTGCAGGGTTTTGGTTGCTTGCTTGTTGAGTGTTTTTGGAGCAGAGAGGGGAAGCGGAAGGTGGAGGGAATCACATCTCCAAGGAAATGGGCTGGTACTAATTATGCTTTGGAGATTATTTCTTAGTGGCTCAGATATAATTACTACTTGATCAAACTTGTATGTGCTATTTAGGACAAAGTAAAGCCCGTCCTTCAGTATGACCCAAGAAAACCAAGCTGTTACTTCAAATACTCAGCTTTAGGGGGTCAGGAACCTGCATCTGTAATTCTTATGCATCCTACACCCCCTGAACATCTTCCCATAGAGACTACCCCTGCAGCTCCTCTCCTATCAAAACTTTGCCACCTAAAGTGATGCAGAGGTGCAAAGGAAGACTTTCAGGACACCTGTAACTGCTGGATCCTGGTTATGTCTTTTGAGAAGTGCTTAGAAATGTGTGTTTTAGGATAGGGTTTTTAACCTTGGCCAGTGTTTTTTCCAAGTTTGGAAAAACTGGACGTAGAAGACAGTGCTAAATAGGTCATGAAGATAAATAGAGACGTGAAAGGCAGAGCAGTTCTGGGAGAGCAAGAGGGCCCCTTGCCTGCCCTTGATCAAATTTTTTTCCTACTCTAATGCTCATGCTTTCACCACTTCAGATCCAGTACCGGTGGCAATACCAGGTACCTTCTCGTGACAAGAAGCACATGCTTTGTGAGCTGGTCAGATGATATGAGGGTTAAGTCAAATTCCAGAGTTGGTAAGACTCATTCCCAGGTCTTCAGAGAGGAGCAGATCCCCAAAAGGGATCTGAACTGAGTTTAGTAGCCTATGCTCAAATCTGCAGTCCTCCATAGCCTCAGAGCTGCTGGCTGCATCCTGGACAATAACCCAGACATCTGAAGCTTTGCCTTTGAGCGTGCCCAAAGACATGTCAGCCTCAACAGAGCTGAGCAGCTCAGTGCCAGCCTCCTGCCCATATTCCGTCCTGCAGCAGCAGATGCAGCACTCTTCCAGATCACACACTGCAAAAAGGCTATTGTAGGCTATTGAAACGCAGCCAGTACAGCATGCTGCTGCAGTTCCTGCTCTCCTTATCCAACTATCCAGGGTGGGGATGCCTCCCCTTTGCCTTTTGATATGGGCTCAGTCTCCTCTTTCACCTAACAGACACAAAGCACCTCTCCCATTTTCTGGAGAGTGGCAGAACTACCAGGTCGATGTGACTGTTTTGCAATGGGTGCAATTCCATGATTTGTAGAGTTGGAGGAATTAACTTGAGAGGCTGTTAAGCACAGTAAGCAGAGCATGTGTGTGAGAGGTTATAGAGCAGGATTCAGATGTTTGTTCCAAAACCCAGCCATGCTTATGTGTATTTTTAATGAAAGATATAAACAGACATTGGTGTGAGAGTCACTGCCCAAAGGCTCTGGGGAGATCTGCGTGTCTCAGTGGCATTGAAAACAGGAAATGTACAGGAAGAATGGCTTTTGCACGCTCTGTCCCAGTGTGATCCTTCGGAAGGACATCTCAAGGTCCACAGAGAATTTGGCTTCCAATGCATTATTAAGAAAATTATAAGAATGTGGAGACAGTTGCTGAAATGAACCATTTGTTGGGGGTAGGGAGGGCTCACAGTGGTGTTTGATGTGCCATTTCCCAAGGTTTCAGGAAGCATGGGGCCAAACCATGGTACTGATGTGGAACATCTCGTACTTCACTAAAATGGTGGTAATAACTCTCAATTTACAAAGCTCTTGGGAAGGGCTCATGTAACACCTGAAAGGAATTGCTGTTACTTATTTCTTAGCCCTCAGGTTTTGTACAGCCTGATTCAAGAGATGAAGTGTAACAAACAAATCCTTGGTTGTTACAGGCCAGAAATATTTGGTTGATTGTGTTTTGCCATCATCTTCAGTAATAAAAGCCAATTTAATAGGAGAACAAGGCTTGTGCCTATTCGCTGTTGTCACTTCTGCATACAAGACTGATGGTAGCCGTCAACTCCACATCACCAGCTATGACATACCTTCCGGAAAGGAACAATTTGAAGCAGTGAGTTATGCTATATTTATGGTCTTTATTCCAAATATAAAACCACCATCATGCCATACATGTTATTTCAGAGGATTAAGAATCACCCACAGAGTGGTTTATAAATTATTTGTCAGCTTAGCCATATAATGTCAGGCAATTGCTTCTGCAGTCCCGCTTTCAGTCCTCTCATCTTAGCCTAAGTGCAGCTTTTGTTGAAATTCCCAAGATTTCCTCTTTATTAAGGTTATTATCAGACCCCACTCTGCCTCTGTTGTTCCTCATGCAAGAACTGCTATTCAGGTGCACTCGTAGAGGCTGCTGGCTGTTCCCAGTTGTTTGAAAGTGGATGCCTGAGCTGGAAGGCAGACTCTCACCATGAGAATGCCTGCACATATTCACCCCACCACGTTTCCTTAGCCACCTGGTGAAGGGTGAAGCTGTAGACAGAGGATGAGGCGGGGGGGGGTACATACTGTAGAGCCAGCTCTCTATTGTCTCTGTGAGCAGCTGTGGCCTGAAGGTTTCACACAGTTAACCGCTCTAATTGTTTGGGTGGAGTTCAGACCACAGGAACACTCCTCGGTGTGGGTGAGGTCACTCCTTCATGCCCTTCTGTGAGCATGCAGGGTTTACCAGTATCCAAGTTGTGCAAGCTGGAAGATGAGAGAGGATTTGGGCCAACAGGCAATTATATTAAAAGGTCTTGCTTCTGTCCCCTTTATGTCGTCTTGATGCATTAGTTGTGAAACTAGTGACCTGACACACAATATGTAGGCAATTTGTGCTTCTGCTTTTGGTGTCCTTTTAAAGTCATCTCCTCCTTCTGGGAGAAGAGAACCAAGAGAAGCTGTCTTGTAATTCTGCTGTCCCTCAGGGTATAAATGAGATCACAGTCAAAATTCAAACTATTCCCTAGAGTTCCCTAAAATTCCCCATTACCCTTGCTTACCCAATGCCCAGTGCCCACCAACTATTGATGAAGCAGACCAGGCCTGCATCTCCTCTCATAAGGGTTTATTGCTGTAGACTTTCAGATCTACAGGGACGCACTGAATGGATAAGGATACCTATCTATTTTCATGGGATGAGGCAGGAAATGCTTTCGTCCCATGCATGGGTAGGCAGCTGCCTTCAGACATTCTAAAACCTGATGCTGAGAACTTTCTTCTCTGTGTCCTGTGCTGAAACACAAGTACCCATGTAAGGGGCGCCTATTCTCCTTTAATACAAAGTATGCTTTTGATTCAAGACTAGCAGAGAAAAGAGGCATTGTTCATATGTGCTGTGCATGATTTCTTCACTTGAGAGAAGAGTAATTTTTGCATCCCAGATTTGGGACATTGGAGAAGACTTCAGATAGTCCGTGAACTAGATGCAGTTTTCTGGGGTGTTGTGCTGGTGTACTGGAATGAAGTAACAGAGCCACAGCAGTCGGTGTGCAAGCAGATGAGAGGAGGTCTTGCCCACAGAACACACTGGTAAACAGTAACCACAGCCAGCCACAAACAATTATTGTCTAGTCCACTAGTACTACCATTTTTATGCAGAGATTATTGATTTTAGGCTATACTGTCAAAGGAAGCAGTGTTCTGTACTTAACACATGTGATCTCATAGGTCATAAACTGTATACAATTACACAAGCACTACTTCCCAGTAAACAGTGGTGTTGTTATTTCTCCCAAGAGATTACTGCTATTGCTGTCTGTAGGCTGTGATTTACAGTAGTGTAATCATCTGAAAAGACTGGATTTTTTTAAGCTTCTCAGGTAATAAAACCCAAGTCAAGCAATCTTTATAGATACCAAATGAGTTAAACAAAATGTTTTTCTTACCTGAAGATGTATTATTTTATTATGTCCCACTCATCCACTCTCCAACAGGAAAAGTGCTTTTTGTTGGGGCACACATACTAAAATAAGAAAAATACGAAGGGATTTCTGTGACTTCTAATATTAGTGGTGTCATCATCTTAGTACAACTGAAGTGTTCAGTAACAACACAGATACCACTCAACTTTTCTTGTTTAAAAGAGCACCAAGCCAGGGGTTTTCTCCCAGAATGTGACATTAAGTCTGAGAAAGTCACTGCCCTGAAGTGATTCAGAAGAAAACTCTATGAGTCACTTTGTCTCAAATACGTAAAGCACGTACATTGTCAAATTGTAAGAGGCCTTAAAACCCATTTCTAGTAATAAATTATTGCACTAATTTATTAAAGATTACTTAGCCCTTCAGGGAAAAGGCTGTAATCATGCAGGAGCTTGAGCTTTTTTCTGAAGAGATGTGAACTTACTTGCAAAATCTTTTTAGCCTATACTAGTTAAGTTTTACTTTGGCAATCTTCACCAGTCAAAAGCCCTCCCTTTTGCTTACCTTCATTTCCTTGTGCTCTGGAGGGGTTTGATGCTTACAGGCCTCTGTTAAAGGAGATTAAGGTACATCTCCCCGCATGTGCTACTCTTGTCCTCCGTGGAAGCAACTCTGTAGGGATCCAGAACGCTGTGATGAGAGAAAGCTGGCAAATAAAGGACAGTGAAATGCATGGGCTCCGAAATGAGCTGGCCCAAGGCCTTTCTGAAATGAATTTTGCTGCTTTCCAGGACATGGGGCCAAGGTCATTCCTAGTACATATGCCCCTGAGGGGAGGGAAGGGCTGGGACAGGAAGTTTCCATGGGCACAGACCTGGCGTATAAATCAGCAGGGAATAATCAGGGCAAGAGCCCTGGAGCTCCAGCATCCTTCTGTCCCATCCACTACAGAGGATGGGAAGGATGGAAGCAGCAGCTGCAGCTGTTGAGAGCTTCATTCTTCTCATGGCCTCCCAGCACACCCCTTCCTTTAGGGCAGTTGGTGCCGCAGTCCTACAGCCCCATGCTGCCCAGTCCCTGCCCCAGCTGCAGCACAGCAGCACCAGGGCTTTGGCTGTACCAGGCAATTTAGCTACAGCAGCTTTGCTGCCCTGAGGCCAACAGCTGCAGAGGCAGTTGTCTGCTTTCTCCAGGCCTTCCAGAGCAAGCACAAACAGAGCAAGGATGAGATAAATACAAGTTACTGCAGTCTTTAAAACTAATACAGACAACCCCACAGCAAGCTGGAGGTGACCCCTCATCTCCAGCAGTTAGCAGGGCAGGTAGCTGCACAGGAAAACAGGAGCTTGGCCTCTGGTGCACATCCTCATTCCTTCTGAAGGGTAAGACAGATGAGGCAAGGAAAATATGTTTTCTACCTGACAAAAAGACTGAGGGTAAAGCTTTGCCAATTGGACTGTACCTCGCGAGTTGCTGGAGAAGCTCACTTCCTGTTAATGTCTGTGAGACTGCTGTGGGAGCTCAGCAACTGGTATGCTGTAAGCTGTTATAAGGGTAATGAAGGGGGATGACAGGGGAACATATTAATGCAGATGCATGTGAGGCTGAAGCCATCTCTGGTCTGTATTAAATAATGCATTCAGGTGATACTTCACAGATAGTAACGGCTATACTTGAACAAATTAGTCCTCACCCTGACTGCTGGCTTTCTGCTTTACAGACATGACAGTACTATTAGTCAAAATATATTCTCCCAAAACTGAAATGGTATTTGTTGCTGCTTGTCTTTTCAAATGCTTTTCTTTTGTCCTCCTTTTAATTTAATTCAGCTTACTTGTGTTTATCTTGATAGCATCCTGTAAATACTTTTAAATACAAATGCACTTCTCAGTTTTCACTTCTTTTAAAGCTGTCAATAAAACATGGTTTAAAATTACTCCATGACACAGATGAGCTCTTCACTTATCCATATTTTACGTACAGCAAGGGAGGTATTGCTCAGTTCTCTCATACAAGCACTGATGAGGGCAGCAGGTCCACATGCTGTTCCCAAAGAGAGCCTAGCAAGACTGAACAATGTTGTACATGTTTGCCACTAGATCTCTTCTGTCCTCAGCTTCCTGCTAAAAAATCATTTTGATTGCTTCACACAGTAAACTGTTGTTGACCAATGTAATGCTGAATGATGCTGGTGGCTGACTCACCACTCTTGGCTTGACTACTACACAGCCTAATGAGTAAAAGTGAGGTATCACTAAGAAAAAAGGTCCAGTAGCTAACAAAGGAAGAAACAAGGAACAAAAGAAAAGGAAATACAGAAGCCATGGTATGAATAGAGAGCACTGAGAGACGAGTCACTAACGTTTTGCCAAATCTTAGCTGCATTTACTCTTCTGATGCCCATTTTCTCAGTAAGACACTTAGGCTTTGAAAACGGAATGCATATACACCACACTGTAGAAATTATCTGAGAAGCAACATCTTAACATACAGCACAGGAGTTCACGGAGCACTTCTGATGGTGGGGGAGTCTGGGTTCCTAAACAGTCATTTCCCAAAGAATGCTAAAAATATCTGTGGGAGAGAATAAGCTGGTGAAATGCTATTTTCTGAGCTGCTGTCTGCTTAAAGCATAATTGATCTTACAGCAGTTCTATGTGTTTTCTTATCAGCGTTAAGCTTATCTTATAAACATATCTTCAGTACATAAAGTAAGATAAAAACATCGGTTCTAAAACTCGGATGCAAGAGAATGTGGCTTGGATGCTTAATGGCATCAAGAGAGATAGCTAGTCTTATTCTTTTTTGTTCTGTGATACAGTTGTAGCATTATCTGGTATCCAGGACATTGAAGGATCTATTGTAAGCAAGTCAAAGACTTTTTAAATTACTTCAGTTTTGTAAATATTAGATCACAAAAACTGAGGAATGAGTCCCACAGACTTTCATTAAACAATGTGTCCCATTATTGTTTTTTCCTGTTTTGGAACTGAAACGAAGCTACCATTAACAACAATCCGCATACTTTTTTTCTTTCAATGAGGGAAAAAAATCTGTTCTCATAGTTATCATGTCTATAGAAAAGTACATTCAAAGTGTAGCTTAGACACTAACTAGTTACCACTAGTTACCTGCTTGTGCAATCAGAGAGAAGAGGGACCTTGAACAAGATCCCGATGTCCATGATGGAGCCTGGGTGAAACAGGAATGCTGTCCCATGATCAGTGTCTCACCTCCTCAGTGACCTGGGCAGTTCAGGACTGACAAGCTATGGGACAAGTCTTCCACTTGGCAGTTTTGCATGTGGGAAGGAAGCATTCCCACAGCAAGTGGTAACTTGCCTAGCAGCTTTTCTGACTAACACCCACTGACTCGGAGAGGTAAGAGAGGCAAGTGTCACAGCTAAAGGGCAGTTGGTGGAGCATGGGCGTGAAGGCTGTGTGATTGGAGGAAAGGGTGGCTGAGCCTGAACTTGGGAGTCAAGATTAAAACAAGAGTCTATGGTTGTGACTGTTCTCAAATGCAAATATTTGGTGAGGCTGTTCATTTCCACAGTGCTCACTACCATAAACAGTCATCACAATAGCATCACTTACTAAATATTTTAGCTTTATTTTACAAATGGACAACCTTTTTCACTGCCAAGTGACAAGAACATCTGGCAAGGCAGGTTTAGAAGTTGGGATATCTTGGTACCTTTTCCTTAACTGTTTCTTCTGAGCCAGAGCAGTACATAAAATATACAGGGTGGAGATGAAATCCAGTCTCTACAGAAATTAATAAAACTCAGACATTATGGTGCATATACATACCCTTAAGGTCTAAGTTATTCTGTTCACCAAACCAAATCGCTTACAAATTGGCAAACTAACAAATATCAGCATTTATCAAAATTAAATCCATATGTTCTTCAAATCCACATATCAACTATTTCCAGATGTAAAAATCCATGGATAGTTTTTTAAGGAACCTCAGTCCCACAGTCAGTTTCCACCATGATTCGTAAAATTAGCACTGTTCACAAGCAATACACAGCAATATTTGGTCTTTTCAGGAAACAATACTTGTTGCTTTCCTTAGAGCCAGATATCCTGTAACCACATCTGAAGGGAGCATCCGAATGTAGGCAAATTCTTCAATAGTACTAAATCTTAGCTTGCTCTGGGGATCTGTGTAATTTGCCTGAAAAAGAAACAAGGGAAGAGGCACTATTCAAATAAAATCTCAAAACAGAATACTAAAAAAATTATCAAATTACAGGACTACAAAATAATGAGTTTCTTTCCCCAGTAACAACACTGCTGTTCTACCATGTGACCAAGGGTTTGTATTTTTTTCTTTCTCCTCATGTCAGAACTTAAGAGATGTTAACAGACCCCTATAAAATCACATTAGAAATGCATTAAACATAACAGAGAGCTGAAATAGTTTCATACAAAACACTGTGCAAAAGAAATTCCTCAACTTTCTAAACTCACCCTAGCAACTCTGTGCCTTGTGCAGTCTCTTTCAAGGCAGCTCTCCAAAGAGTTAGGCTGCTGCCAATAAATTACCCACAAAGAGGCTGAATTATGGGTGCTCTGATAGCTTTGGACTGATTTTCTCTTCCTGCATATAACTTAGCTTTTAATTTACTTTAAAGTGGCTGTTAAAGCAAGGGAGTCTCAGCTTATGGTTCTGTGACTGAACTGATAAGAAATTTGAACTCAGTTTAGTGCTTTGCTACAGATGCCTGCTTTCAGAATAGCATCCTGGCCACCTAACCCTGGGCTATGCTTGTATCCCTTGCTATATTTTGACCCTGGGTGCCTGCAAGCAGTGCCAGTTTCCTTCATCCTCTCCCATTCCATGTTGCTACAGAAACCTTGAGCTCTGAGGCAGCACAGGAGGCTGGGTTGGCAGAAGGCAGCTTCAGGGTACTGCCTCTCCACCTTCAGCCTTCAGGGCAATCACTGCCTTTTCAGCACTGGATTGCCAAGTGCCTGCCAAGTTTCTAGAAGTGTTCTTCCGTAACTTTCTTTATCAGGACATGGTGGCAGGCTGCAAGGCACAGGCAGCTGATAACCCTTAAGACATTGCTACTAAAAAAGAAAAGGCCAGGAAGAGCCAGAGCATTCCCTTCATCAGTGCAGAGCCCTCTACCACTTTTATGTTGGAAAGGATCTGTTGGCCATGGTAACAATACGGTTAATCATCTGCCCTGATAAGACTTTGCAGTAAATTAAGTGTTATTTGTAGCTTGTTTCTTTACAAAGAAAAGCCACAAGGTTAAATAAGTGTAGTGAGCCAACAGTCAAGCAATCAATTAATTTTCAAACAAAGTTAGGGCATTAGGAGTAAATTTATTTCTGGTGGTAACTTGATGTTACCATGTATAAATTCATGCATAATTTGTCTTTATTTCACACATTAATTCTGCCCTTTTGTAAGAAAAATCTAACCAAGTAAACTGCTTTTTAAGTATGCATGAATCTGTAATAAACCAGCCAAGCAACACCTGCAATTTGTATTGCACATCAATCTGGGTTAAAAATATTATGGCAGAACTCTTCACCATTCTGATACTTCTCAGTGTGCACTGTTTGCACACCTTAATGTATCCTAACTACTCATTTATGCCGTGACTTCAGTCTAAAACCAAAGTTTACTGCTACTTCCGGAATAATTACAACAGATTAGAGAAGTGAGGTGATTTTGCAAAGGAAAAAAACCTGTCGTTTAGAAACTAAGTCAAAGGCCACAGATACATGTTCTCCAAATACAATAAATAAGTTATCTCGATCTGTTTCTATAGTAACAAGGCTGATCCATTTTCAAAAAAGGAAGAGAAATATAAACATCTGAATGTTTGGTTGTTTGAGGGTTTTTATCAGCTCTACAATAAATTACTCTGTTTTGCATGTTAAAATATCTAAATACTCATCTTGCAAATTTTGAAAGAATACTTCTATTTTGCATTGTCAATATAGTAGATAATAGCTATTGAATTCTAGGTTGCCTTACAAATATAAACCAGCAGCTCTGCTCAGACCATTGGTAAATTTAATTCCAGCTGCGTTACACACAGAAAGAGAAGAGGATCAGTAGAATTTAATTGTGGGGTTTAATATAACTGCAGGTATACTGACAAGAGTGTTTTAATACACTTCCTTTTTTTTTGTGCCTGTTAGGCCATTTCATTCTTCCAATATTAGGTAATGCTAATGGATTTATTGTACTATTTTTTTTTCCACCCATGGGGAATCCAGCATTCCCACAGAAAGTATATTCATACACAAATCCTTCCAGATTTTACACTGAAAATAAAGGGATGTTTTTCTTACACTATATGTCTAAAATATTCTATTATCCCACATATCTTCTTGTTAGGGAATTGGCTTGAAAATATATTTAGTGCTTCTTATGAAACATTTCCAGCTTAGCAATTAAGGACACACTGTCTCAGTTATCTTAATAAAAAAGATCTTTTTTAAACATGGTATTTTTATCACAGCCTGCAGAAACCTTGCAGACCAGGTAAAATAGGAAACTTGACTCACAATGCAATTAGAGGATGGAAAATTAAGGGGACAAAAAAGTGGAAAGACAAAAAAGGAAACAAAAGAAGCACTGAATGGACTCATAGGAAGGAGAGCATTTATACTGAGCTAGAGTAGTTAAGAGTACATAAATCAATGATAGAAAGGAGGAGCTGACAAAGAAAAACTGAGGAACTGAGAGGAAGACTTATTTTCTATGGCTAAACTAACCCTTAGCTGGTAGGGATTCGGTCTTCACTCACATCTATAGCCTACCTGCACCATCATCTTCCTAGGTGCAAGGGCTGACTAGTTTTGAAATGCACCAAAGGCCAATGTTGGAAAGCGTTATTTAGTTCCTTAGAGATGGGATAGAGAAAGGGACTTACTTATGCCTTCTGCCCCACATAAACCCCCCACAGGTAACAGATGCTGCAGCAATTTTAATAATACCTGTGGTTATGCCACTAATTAGTATTAGTAATGCCACTAATACTTGCAAAGCAAATCTGAGGGGAGAGGACAGGAAACAGATAAAAACCATTAAGTGATCCAATATGGAATTTTTGCTGTTTTGGTGAAATCTGCTCGTTGTTTCACATGTCCACCTAATCTCTTTTCCTCCATTCGCTGCATCTTATAGAGTAGGAGTACTTATGCAAGGTTCCTTATTCAGCTGACACCTGCTCCTAATCTGAAAACAGGCTGCTATTACATCAAGGCAAGATTATCCTAAGAGTACAATACTGTAAGTCAGCCTGGCTTGAGGGAATTATTTTCCCTGAGTTTTTGAGCAGCCTCTTCCATTTGCTGTCAGTTCATCTGCAAGGGAGATGTTGCTTTTCCATTCCCTCTTGAGCACTGAGGGTTAGCACCCTCAATTCGAGCAACCCGCTCCATTTCCAAATCATGCTCAAAGGCACAGGCTGGAAACATGCTACCTCCTAGGTGCCTCCTTTGAATGAGTTACTTGAAAAATAAAGAAATCAAAGAAAACATATGCTACATATCAAGAACTCAAATGCTAGGATGTGCAGGATTGCAGTCTGCACTACAGGCGTTCTTTATGCCTTGCACTGTTCTTTATGCACACGTTCTTTATGCCTATCCACTATAAGGCAGTCCTTAATTAAGTGCTCATCCTATTTTTTTTTCCCAACAGAGACTTTCACCTAATTCAGTGTACAGAATGCAAGGTGTGTTAACCTGCATTAACATAACAAATGTGAACTTTTATAAGCATCTCTATGAGATGACATCAAGCCTGTGAGATGGGCCAGTACCCTATGGATGAAAAACAGATTAAACTGTGGGAAGGGACTCAGAAATTCTGTCTAACACTCTTTGACGTGACAAAGTTTTCATTATTGGAGTTATTTAGTGTAAGTATTACTTAATGCTTTTTGTAGTCCAAAATACAACATTCCCATTCATTTCAATCACAAAACATGTATGGGATTCTACAAAATAAATCACTGGGCCTGAGGCTGAAAAGTGAAAAGATATGCTGTTACCAACACCTGTTTTGTTTTAAGGATTATTTAAATTATTCATGTCACATAGGAACAGTGTCTGCAGCAGATACAAAATTTTTGTTGGGCAGAATTCAATGTCTTTACTCTTGTTTTGCGCCAACGGAATCTTTGGGGAATTCAGGTGCCAAATTGTAACTACCGAGACTTTTGAAGCATGTGAAAACCGTATCTAAGTCAAATGTGGATTGGTTTCGTTTTCCTTTTCCTTTTTTTTTTTTCCTCCTTTTTTTTTTTTTCTTTTCTTTAACAAAACCGTGTAAAAAAGCCCATCTGTGACACACAGGCTATCTGCCAAAATCCAAGTTCCAGCTCTGAAGCATGGGGGTATTTGACATTCTCAAAAGTCCATGCCAAGTGTCTGTCTCAGACTCATTTGTTTGAGGGAAAGTTTGAGAGCAATGACAACAAGTGGTTTGGGGCTTTTTAACCTGGGCCAATCAATATGATTTTGCCTCGTACCATGTTTGGAAATTGCTGAGCCATCTTTTTAAAACTTCTTCTAAAGGATACAGTGAAATAAATCAGCTTCAGGCAAACTCTCAGCATGGAGAGTTTCAGTCTGTGTGGTTATAGTTTGACAAAGTTAGCAGTCATGGAGACTGTGGGTTACCAGCTTTCCCTGTAACACTCTAAATAAGAAATGATGGGGACCAATGCCGACTCTACAGCTGGGAACATGGTGTGTGACAGGAGAGCCACCTATCACCCACTTCCTGGCAGGAAAAGGGATTTAATCTGTCCTGACATCTATTAACAACCAAAGGATTCTGTGATGTAGTCACAGTATTTGGGGTTTGGCCCTAAATCACTGGACAGCTATTAAGCACAAAGCTGAATAGCAACCTCAGCAAGTACATCTTTTACAAAAGCAAACACCAGCTTTATTTCATTGTGGAAAGTGAGATGCCAATTTTGAAGAGAAAAACAAAATACTTACCGGAAGTCCTGAAATATCCGAATATTTCTTGGCAGGCTTAAAGGAAGGAGGAGCATCAATATTAAAATCTAGAGAGAAACAAAGGGGTAAATTCAGTGTGCTATATATATTTTGAAACATAACACAAAATAATGTAAATAGGCAACAATACTTCTTTAAAAGACTGCCTTTATGATGAAGTCTCTATTAACTAGCGACACTAAGGCAAAGAAATAAGAAGCAGAAAATATTTAGCCTGTTAGCACTGTACAGAACAGCCTGGTTCTGCTCACCTGTTGAAGTACAAGTTTAATAAGCAAAACAGCCTTCCCCAATCAGAAATGTGTTGCTTTCAGCCTCAACTAATTCCTTTGCAGTCAGTTATTTGCAAAGAATGGCCATTATCATACACATGCTGTATGTTAAGGCCACAAAAGTTGCTCAAGACTGCAGATCTGAAATACCATAATCCAGAAAAGCAATCTTTTAAATCAGTTAAATCTTTAAGCATGCACCACTTTAAGCCCAGCCAATGACCTAGAAAATTGTCTGAATGTTTAAATTAAATGATGGAAATTGCTGCTCTTTGGTGCCTTTTAGATAGCTACTCTCATTCATAAACTATTTTAGGATACATTTGGTATGTGTAAATAGTTAAATCGCCATTTTTGGGTGTTTACAAAAATATCTAGTACCTGATTCATTTCTTTCCTGCTTCCTGATCTATCTTGCACCTCATTCAGATGTTATGATCAATTCAAATCCTCCATGCATATCAAATTTCTAACTCATCATCTCATAATTCAAAAGACACTAATGCCACAGACAGCTGGTTTTAAATATGCAACTGAAATTCTTTTCCCTCCTTCGTAAAAATCCTGTAAATTGATGGTTGCAAACAGAACGTAATAGAAATAGCAACATCAGCAGCTTGTCAGTTACAATAGCCAGGAACACACAGTAGCTTGCATTTTTCTGTAACAGTTGTGTCTAAAACACTTCAAAAAATGGCAAGCTATTTTTGGATAAAGCACTAAGTCTGACAAAAAGTGTATACATATGCTCAATTCTGAAATGCCTCCACTTGCTTAAGTAGAATCTGAGGATCACATTCTTCCTCTAGCTGTGTTCAGTTGTATCCTACTTTATGAGTAGACTTGAAGTTTTATCTAGATTAAGACCACTGCTGTAACTCCACTGCTATAGATGTGCGCCAGTTAGAACTGCTAATCAGGACTGCTAGTAGTGTAGTTTCAGCACTGCTGAACTAAATAGGGGACGTAGGATTTAAACCTCCCGAGAATCTAGGATAAGGAGCTGGATAGGAACCTTGGGCTGAAGTTTAAGCTATTGCAGGTATGTGGCTTAGCAGAATCTATTTGAAAATAGTTCAAATACAGGTAATCAAGCAGCAGTCACTTATCAGAAGACATCTGGGCTACATACAGCAGTAAAGAGGTGATCAAAACCTGATGGGAATAAGAAGTTTCTGACCTGCTTAGGATAAATACATTCCCTTTATTACACTCTCCCTGAATGTATTTGAACTTTGTCACAATATTCCAAATTATTTGCCTCCCCCTACTTTCCACTTAGGGCTGATGATTGGACTAGTCTTAAATGTACTGCTGGACCCTGTTCATGCAGGATATTGCATGCACAGATGAAACAATTTAGGTTTGTTTTAAAGAAAGTTATTTGTGTGGATTTTATTATTTATAAATACATGCAAAGCGTCTAAGCAGCTTACAGCTAGGATCATTTAGTTGCCATGGCAATGCCCTTTCAGATGCAAGAATTTGTTTCAGGTTCTTCCAAGTTCTGTTCTTCTTGCCAGCTGCTGCTCCACCAATGCTGGAGTGCTAGAATTAAAGATATGGTGTTTAGAGAAAAAAATAAATGAAGAATGCTATTTCAGAGCATGACACTTCTATTTCATAGTCCTTCTGATATGTCCTATCTTGTCATGAACCATTTGTTATCCTCATTTATTTCATCAGCAGGCTAAGATACTGTACACTTTAATCCTGGTTGCAAGAAAAACAAAGCTTTTTGGACTGTGTCAAAGTTACTATGCTTATGATTAACTGAAGGAAATGAAAATCTCCTTTTTACATGGAAATAGAAAATCACTGTTGTCAGGTTTAGCCTGAGATTACAGGATTCTGTATGTACTTCCCATCTTACTGGAACTTATTACTATGAAGTTGTCTAAAGTTGTGATTACATGGCTAAATTTTCTCTCTCCTTTTTACAGCATATTACAGGGGTAGCTCTAGCCATTTTACAGATTAGAAAACAACTGATCTTGCAAAATGTAATGAATATTATGAGAAAGTTTCTGGAAATTTATCTGTCTTTCAAAGGATAGAAGACAGAAGAATAGAAAAGGAGTAATAAATAGAATGTTGGCTGCCAAGACAATTTTGCATTTTGAAAGGTACACTAATGGAAAGCTTGCCACAGGTACTATAATAGTAGTTTCAGTTATCAAATGTGATTGCTACAGAGTAATTTATTTATGCCCCTCCAGAGACAGAAGCTCCACAACATACTGTACTACTTCTAAATGATCAAAGGACACGGATTTACAGCTTTACTTCAGAAGAGAAAATGTTCTTACATCTGGGGAGTTGTTGTTATTTCTGTTAATAATTACCACCTGCCACATCAGTCTTATCAGAACTTGGCAAAGTTCTGCAGAAACACTTCTGCTGTGATTGGTTTATAAATTAGCTTGTTAAATTGCTGAGAAGGATAGAAGGAAGAATTGAATGAGAAAGCTTTTTTCTGTAGATGTAAGATATATTCAGAAAAGGTGCTCAGGAGCTGATGATATATTGGGTTTTGGCAATGAATATCCAGCATAGAAAGTACATGCAAATGTTTGCTGAGGGCAACATCTTAGTAATCCAGAGATCATTGTAAAATAGAGACTGCTGGAATATGAAATGAAAATAGATGTAATACCGCAATAGTAAGTCAAATTCACCACATTAATATTCCCCCAAATCATTGCATAATGATTTTTTTTTAGTGATCTGGTTTATCAAAAGCAACTATTGGGTTTATATGAACTTATGTCTCCTAGGAATTGGGGTATTACCTCACATACCTACAGTCAAAAGGCAATGACTGCCAAGTGCAAAGGAACCAAGCAACCTCTGCACTAGTGAAATTCAGGGAAAGCTGGAACTAGGACAGGTGATGCTACTCAATGCTCTGCACAATAGTTGGAAGGTCTTCTTCCCCATCCCCATTGCCAAGGCATGCAAATTCCATTCAGGTTAGAAGAAGGTAATTTCTTTCTTTTCTGCTTTTAAAGCTACCCTCTGCAGTGGTTCAAACTTGGGTATATTGATGAGATAGACATTATGTGATTTATTTTCTTCCTTTAAAGGCAAGTTAGGCCAGCAGAATGCAAATCATCATCCAAATTGTTATCACCAGTTCATACTGACAAAAAGCTAGTTAAAACTCAATCCATTTCTTCTCAAATTAGTTACAGTATTGGAGAGGACAATTTCATGATTTTATTATAACTGTCTATTATTTCTGCAGCAGTTGCCAAAGGTCCTGTACATTTATTATTATTTCGAGCATGCAATCATTAGTATTGCCTCTTTGGAAATGGCGACAGCCCTCTAAGAACAGAAGAACAAAGCATCATGGCTATTTAAATCCCTTATGGAAGATACATGGAATGCCTCTGGGCACAAATGTAGCTTTTCCAATAAGCCCCATTTCTCAAAGACACTGGTACTCACTGGAGCATTAGGGTGAGCAAAATATGCGGTTGTTTGAATTCCCCTCTTGTGACAGAAGAGCAAAGCAGACAGAGGGCAACTTGCAAGTCAGAGATTAATTTTATATCCCCTGCCAAACCTGTGCTTAGTGAGCTGTGTGATGTCTGATTACTCAGGTTTTCTGCTATGGGATAGTGTATCTTATTCATACAGAATGAAATCTGGGATAAAGTCCTTCTTTCTACGTACTGGCTTAGGACCAGCAGTCTGAGAAGTCCGCTTGTCTAGAAAGCAGTTGTACAGTGTGCCAATGAGTTGGCCTTGGCACAGTGAGATAAAAAGATATTAAAAAAAAACCCAGCAGTGACAGCATTACTAGCTGTAGTCTTCCTTCACCTTCTCCCCCAGTTTAAAGCTCAGAGTGTTTTAGCAGCCAGTACTTCATCAGCTGTCAGAGTTTACATGACTTCTGAATGCCAGCAGGCCGAGCTTCTGGGGAGCACAGAGCCTTTGCTTCTAAATCTAGCAATTACTGGAAGAACAGACACCACAGGTCTGTTAAAGAGTTTCAGGGACCAGGAGAGGAGCAAAATGCCAATTGCTAATGACTCTCTGGCTGATTTCAATTTGCATTGCAGCCTGCCTTTGCTAGGAACTGGGAGATGGGATTCCTATATTGACAGCAGGGAATGTTATCTCACAAACTACCACAACTAGAGTTTTTGCACCATAGTGTGGCATGGGCTTGAGGTGAATATCTTAAAAACTGTTCGACCTTCTATTTGGCTGTTAAGCTGACTTTCTTCATATTTACATTACCAATATGGTTAAACAGAATCCTAGTTACTGTTTTATTTGAAGAGTTTAGAATTTCAAGTTGTTAAAATCACATGCTTACAATGAAGTTTGGATCTTTAAATGGTAACGGCTTGACGGTTGTTTCCACTGATCCTGTGCTGGAGTCTGTGTTCAGAAATTTGTTCTCATTCATGGCCTCTCCACCTGCACTCTGAAGAAAAAAAAACTTGTTACTCTGAGCAAGTTTAACTGGAGACAGAGCCATCTGCTGTATTACCTACCTGTTTTCTTTTTAGACTTCCTGCCTCTTCTGAACCTTTAAAGATGTTGTATACCAGCAGTGGAGAAGCACGAAACAGAGTATTTTTCAAGCAGTTTACAACTGACATATAAAAGGAGGAAGGGACTAGAGTGGCTAAAGCCTACTATGTAAAGACAGCATCGGGTTTATTTCAGTATTAATGAAAGCCATCTCTATATAATGCAAGACAGCATTGGAAACCTGAAACAGCAGAAATGTACACTGGATCTATTTCAGAAAGTTCAATATTAGAGCATTAATAGCAATATATAAAACTTATTTATAAGGTTTTTTTAAGGTTCTGAAGAAAGAATTGATTAATCAATTTATTCTCCATCCTTGGCTTCAATCATGCCTGAATGAGGATTGAGAGAAAAAAAAAAAGCATACATATATTTGTTTTCTATACAAGCCTCACAAAATCTACTTGGGTACTAGTTGGTGTTTCCTAGGCTTTTCTTTGTGGTTTATTTATTTAGCAGGAAGAACAGTTAGAGAAGGTGTGTGTGTGTGACTGGGAAGCTAAAAATTTGTGTGGTGGTCGAACCAATTTCTGGTAGTTCTGCATGCCTGAGTTTATGTTGGTTTTTATTTTGTGAGCACCTTGTAAATCTCCACACTACCAGAACCGGCCTATATGACATACATAAATGTTCCTTGTCAAATCCTCACCTATATGGAAGCCAATGAGAATTTTGCCATTGAGTTTGGCAGTTTAGGCAATAGGATTTCATACCTCGGTTCTTTGTTCTTGAAGAACACAAAGCCTGGCTAAAAGCTAAATCAATATTTACTGAATGGGTGGTTAAAATGTTTCTTCACCTTCAGACAGATAAGTCTTAGAACAAAAAAAACCCCAACACTTTCCTGTGGAAACCTGCACTGCAAATCCTTCTGTGTTGATACAATACTCCTTTAAGTAGGAGAAAAAAAGGACCATTCTTATTACTGAATTATGGGAGCACCTCTAGAAACTGAGACTATACAGCAAAGACCATGATTCAGCATATCCTTCTCCATGTGATTACAAGGGAAGTGTTTGTATTCTTAACTACATGCATAAGTAATTACAGGATTAGGAACTAGGCAAATTGAACTCTTCTTTGGGGAAATACATCAGTTACTCAACAGTGCCTGCTTTTAACATAGCAAAGAGAGGTCTTAAATATTCAAAGTATGGTATAAAGAAGTATTCAAGCAAAATAGTCATGTTTATAGAGTGTTCTTAAAATAAAATATATGATGATCTAATTTCAAAACAACAGTCGGTCCTCTGTAAGCTCATAGTACAGGGGATGCTGCCATAATAACATCAGTGGAAGCAACACTGAAATCTGTAGCACAAACTCAACTCCTTCCTTGTTGAGGACAACATTAAAAGGCAGTGGCTGTCAAAGAAACAGAAGAAACGCAGATGGATGTTTAGAAATATGTGCATTATGTGACAATGAGCAGAGAAAATACCTCCAGCGATCCGAGTAAAGTGGCTTTGTACAATGAGTTGCTAGGTTTCAAACTATAGTCTTGCACATGCATGCTTCCAACACTTTGGATTTCAGCAGCAAACATTAAAGTCAATCTTGAGAAAGACAACGCTTGAGATACAAGACTATTTTTGATGACTAAATTATCTCTGATACTGCTCATTATCACTATAAAACTCTAAGTGAAGGAATCAGCACTTAGTTACTCTTCAAAGCATTCTTGACTTTTATTTGGTACAATTTGGTCAGTTTTAAATGCGGTCCTTCAGGTTTTTTTATTAATTACTGTACCACTTTTGCCTTTTCAATGATCTTCCCCTAAGTATTCTGTTGTTCGTGAAATGGGTTTTGACTAGCATGTCAACAACATCTCAAAACAGTACCTAGTTTTTCAAGACATAGCAAATGAAAATAGTTATACAGTAAAGGGGAGGAAGCTTCCTTATACATACAGTTCTTGGTTTCTACAGCTGGATACACTGACTTATTCCACTCACTGTCTTCAGTGGGTTCTTCTGTGTGGATTCAGCACTAATCTTGCTGGCACATTGGGAAGGAAAGTAAGGAACAGTTCCTGGCAGGACAATTCCTGACTGAAAATTCTACACGTCATTTCTTTTCCAGACCAACCCCTGAGGGATTTCAGGTATTAGTGCTGCTAAGAGCGAGGATAACTCACATTACAGACCAGATGTTAATTTTGTTTGTGCCGGTATTCCTTGCACAGTGGCAGAGGCAGTAGGATCCAGAGCAGCAGCTGCTGCTTTTCAGGGCCCCATGAACACCCAAGTCATCCTCCAGTCCCACTGAAACATAATGCCAGCAGCACCTTCTGGATCTGTCACGAATAATTTGACAGCAGTGGTTTCCTCTTCAAGGCAAAAGGTGCAGGCTCGTGTGCAGAACCGTAAAGCAGCTTGCATACCATAGTGGTAGGCAATCGATACCATGACTTGGGAGCCCTGTGACAGACTGGGAAACAAGTAAGTCTGAATACTATGATCCCAGTTAAATGCTGGGAACTGAGATACAGACATATTGTAGAGGCATGCCAGTTCCCTCACTCAGCACCGCTTGTATGAAAACTGATTTTAGCAGAAGCACTATGGAAGAGAGATACACAGCTAATGTGCTTTTCTTCCTGGAAAAATGTTAAAGAATGGAGCGGAAGCACTGCTTCCCAAATAATGTGCTACTGCAGAGAGTGAACTCTGGCAAGTACAGAGCTTTGAGATGCTCTTTCTGTGCAGCCTGCAGAAGTCTCGGCTGATATCCTCCGCAGCTTTATAGCCACAAACCGAAAGTGTCTCGACAATTTATAGCTCCATCCAGCCTGTGTTTAAAAATGCTAGTATTTAAAGCATAAGAAACACCATTTAACGTTTCAGGTTAGGGTTTGGAAAGTTTTTTTAAAGGCAGAAGGGGGGGGGGGGAACAGATGCCAAATTAATTTTAACCGATAAGGATCTACCTTTGTACTGCAAACCCCACTTCCTGAAAGTCAGTAATATAGTGATAATACCAAACATTATTTACAGCCTGAAAGCAGATTGCTCAGTGATCAACTGCTATACAGTAAAGGTAACATTTAGCTTTTTAACATTAGTTGAACAAATCTCTCCCAAATGTGCTTAGTCATTTACTTTGGAAGATATTTCATTCTTCACCGACATGTGTCAGGGCAAACAAACAGGAATTAATTCAATTCCCCTTTGTAGTCCTGTGAAGTGATGGCGGCTTCGTGAGCACAGTGAGGAAGCGCCTGTCACCAGGGAACACGTACAACTCAATGTGTGCCATAACCTCCAGTCACGTGTGAGGCAACTTCCCCTTCCTGCCCAACTCATAGCCAGTCCCCAGCACATTTTCTGTACCCGGGCAGTCTCTTAGCTAACTTCCTCACTCCCAGTGTCCTAGGATAATCTCAAATGCTTTGCAGGAGGGCTAGAAAGAAAGTGTAACCATGGGATGAAACTCTGAATAGCTTCTTTAAAGTTTCTGTTTAACTGATCTTGTAATGTAAATGTCTCCTATGGGGAGCTCAGTATACACCGCAAGGAAAGAGTCAGTGAAGCAGCTTTTCATGTGCACTTTATAACTAAAGTGTGCCTTTTAAATGGTGGTTTATGTAACTAGGGCTATGAGGAATTTGTGCTACAACAGTCACTAGGCAGTACTTGTTTTTCACCATAGGCTGTTGAAGATTATAACAACAAAGACTTTAGAGTGGCTTTACATTTGCAGGGTACATCTGCTCTGGCAAATGAAGGTGTGAATTCAGTAGAGCTTATGCTAGTTTTACCCTAAATAACAATAAAAAACACTACAGTAAAGACTACAGCTAAGCCATCAGTAAATTCATCATTTCCTTCCTCTGGCTGTTAACCTCCACAGAAGTCCATGCTACTACCTCTTCCCATGCTACCTCTCTCTGTTCTCCTTCTCCCAGTATCCTATTTAGCCAGGGGTAGAGCAACATTGACTGGAATGGCATATTTTAAAGTTGTAGACAGCAGGTCAAAGGCTTCTTATAGGACCATTTGTGCAATTTTATTCCTTCTGTAAAGTTGAGTTTGTGTGCTTTACCTGAATTTTACCTACAACCACAGTGTGACAGATCGGCAACCTCTGTCCCTCCTGGGATTAACAGGAGCAACAGTGATGGGAGCAGCTTCTTTTTCTGCATTTAATTTCCCAAGACCATATATCAAGTATTCTATGTACCCTAGTGGGTAGGACACTGTCCCTCCTATTATTTAGTAGGACTGGGTGGCAGTCAGCGGGCGAGGAAGCTGGCTGAGAACTTCACTTGGTGAGGAGACAGCAACAATTGGAGGGAGTGAAGACCTGCAGCAAATACTTGGTTGTCCTGAGAGGTTTGTTGTAAGACCTGCCAAGTCTGGGAAAGAGACCTGAGCTAAAGCTTAGGTACCTTAACACTCGTTTCTTTTGAATAAAGCCAAACCCCAGGAATGAGCTTAGTTTGGACCCTATTGTATATGCTTTCTGTAGTGGGAGAAAACACATGCTGCGAGGCTGCCTATTCACATGATACTTTCAATCTTAGGTTTTGGTAGATCTATTAGTTTTTCTAAATATAGTCTGTTCCAAATTCCCTACCGCAGATGTATCAGTTTTCACAGGATTTCCAAAGATTGCTCCATCTGTCTGGTTTTATTTAGGGAGAGGACAAGCAAAACTTGTAGACTATGGAAGCGAATTCTTTGTTTTGGCTATTTCTAGGTGGAATCAGCATTGTGGCATTTGGGATGGGTGTCTGTGATGGGACTAAATACCAGGTTGAAATAGCTTATTATGAAACTGCTTGTCTGAATCATCATTCCCTTTTTTTCCTGGATATTTTTTTTTTCCCCCAGCAAGGACTGAAACTGCATAACTGAGTAACTAATATGTGCTGAAGTATCATTTCTTACCTATTTACTTTTGGATTATAGTCTATAATTTTTTTCATTGTTTTAGACTAATAAGATTTTACAATGTATCAAAACCATAAAAAATATGAAATATGAAAGTCAGAGATGTAAATTTGTGCATTTCTGGCATCCCATCACTGCATAGCATGCATGCCATGAATTAGAAAAAGAATGGATTTGCACATCACTGAAAGTACACTATGATCATCAGAGACCCTTTCTGGTAGATGTTATGGCTTTACATGGCAAAACAGGATTTAGAAATAGGAGGTAAACTGAACAGTGTGTTGGTGAAGGAAAACTTAAATGAATAAATAAATTCTGGAAGAACTAGAAAGGGAGATTCTAGTTTAAAGAAGCAAAACCAATACTGTAAGTAATGATTTTCTCTGTTTTGTTTTCTGGAAATCAGTCAGTAGTGAGTTTTAACACTGTATTGAGTTGTAGATGAAGGTGACTACGTACACAGGGTTTTGGTTTGGTTTTGCTTCTGTATTCAGTATTTCTGATACACTGGCTTTGTCTTACAGTGATGATTAGGGGGTTGTATGTCACTACTGAAAAGTAAGAAAAGGGTTCTGGTTCTAAGTCAAGCCCTCACACTTGCTGGCAACTTTGCCCCAAGCTCCCAGTTCCTCAGGCTTGCTGAGGAACCCACTTGTCTCCAACTTTTGTGTGTGAAATTCAGTAACTAGTTTAAATTATTTTTATTTACTTTTTGCAGCTAATTTTCATAATCACAATACTACTACAATGACATTCTTCATTTCATTGACATAGTTGTTTAAACTCAGCCTTATTAATGGTATATGTCTAATTACTCCTGTAGTAGATTACTTCTAATGCAGCAATATCCAACTTGTAGCAACTTTCTCAGCTTTTAGCTGTAAGTTCTGTGACATCCTGATGAAGCTCTGGCATGCAGCTGGGGAAGGAAATGGTAATTTATAAAATCTATGGATAATACCTGTATTTTCACTAGCAGCCAATTACAGTCGGTGAAAATGCCACGCAGAAACAGAGCATGAATGTCACTAGATGACAGCTGTGATGATATGAGCAGACTTTTCAAAATTGGGAGTAGACTTTGAATGTCAGCTTTCTAACAGAGTCCCAGCTAATACTGCTCATACTGGAACATATATTCAGCCATTTGATTAATATATTAGCTTTGACTGTATAACAAGCCTGGCACAGGCGCTTGCACATTCTGAATATTTAATTCATTTAACTTTGCATGATGACAGGAGCCATTACAACTTGAACACGTACACTCTAGCAGACAAAAATGCAGCTCTTCACATCGCTGGGAAAAATTCACATAGAAAGGTATCAGACTTAGACATGCTTAAGCTCAAGCAAAAATGATGGCTAAAAAAATTTCTCATCACCAATGTTATTAGCATAATGTATTTCTGAAAGCAAACTCACTGAAGACTCAGTAAGGAGGTAAGACTGAAGAAATAGCACTTCCTTGAACAAGATTAACTCTCTCCATGTCTACGACAGAAAGGTTTGCTGGGAAGACTTATTCTGTAACATGTATGAACTCGTCTTCCCCATCTGGTTGCATTTTACTGGTTCTTGGATTCAGCAGGAAAAACATTTTCTCTCTTCCTTTCCACTCACTAAAATGAAGCCCAATACAATTTCCCCAGCCTTTTCTCTCTCAGCACTCTGGTACGTGGTTGCATTTTAGGAACATTGACCCTTCACAGAAGGCCCTGCCTTATTTTGGGATTAAAAAAAAAAACTATTTCAGCTTGAAAATGTTGAAATGGAAGGAACAAAACCCTAAACTTGCATATTCACAGCAAATTCTGTTCCACAGCATACTGAAAAACTTAATTTACTAACCAAAACACCTGAGTAGTAGCCACCTGAAAAAAGGCATCAAGTATACAGTGCTGATCAATGTTCTTGATTTCAAGCAGCTAGTAGGGTGGGCAAGATAATCACACATACAGTGCAAATTGAGAAGAAATCCATTTAAGTCAATGGATTTCATCGTTTCATCATGTGTGCAGTTCTGGTGTCCTCAACATAAAAAGGACATGGAACTGTTGGAACAAGTCCAAAGGAGGGCCACGAGGATGATCAGGGGACTGGAGCACCTCCCGTATGAAGATAGGATGAGAAAGTTGGGGCTGTTCAGCCTGGAGAAGAGAAGGCTGTGTGGAGACCTCAGAGCAGCCTTCCAATATCTCAAGGAGGTCTATAGGGATGCTGGGAAGGGACTCTTCATCAGGGACTGTAGTGATAGGACAAGGGGTAACAGGTTCAAACTTAAACAGGGGAAGTTTAGATTGGATAGGAGGAAGAAATTCTTTACTGTGAGGGTGGTGAGGCACTGGAATGGGTTGCCCAGGGAAGTTGTAAATGCTCCATCGCTGGCAGTGTTCAAGGCTGGGCTGGACAGAGCCTTGTGTGGCATGGTTTAGTGTGAGGTGTCCCTGCCCATGGCAGGGGGGTTGGAACTATATGATCTTAAGGTCCTTTCCAACCCTAACTATTCTATGATTCTATGATCATTGCCAACTCATCTTAAAAGACAGGGTTCCTGGATCAGGTTTCTGCTTCCATTGACATCAAAAGTTAATCTCCCAAATGCCTAACATCAAAAATATTTTTGCTTAAATTAGTGACATTGTCCACAAATGCTGCTGCTCCTTTCACTTATAAAGAAAGCTGACAGAGGGCTGTTGAAAATAAACACAACAACACAAAGCTTGAAACAGATCACTGAATCATTGCAATAATAGTTTATAATTCCATGTATGTGTTGCTAGACGTACTTCAGCTTCTTCCAAGTATTCCCTAGAGGACTTCTGAGTCACATGTAAAACTGCTTTTCTGTGCAAGACTTACAAAATCTGCCCTTCCTAAAGCAGCAGTTCTTTCCCTCTAACTTGCTGAGTATTTCCACTGAGCATCAAGAGTTAATCAACTACGCAAATTAACTCTAAATAGATGACCAAAATTTAGACATAATCTCATCTGTTGGGTGTATTACAGGGACGGAGGAGATGTTTGAAGCAGGACATGGAAAACATTTTGACCGCAATCTAAATAAAGATAATGCATAAAGACACATACGATGTCCAGAAAGCAATCTGTACATTATGCTTTCAAGCTTTTACACTGCTGTTCTGAGTAAAAACATCTTACATTCCAACTGCCTTAGAAAGGCTGAATAAAATTTTACTCATGCAGTAAAAGACTGGACTGTCACAAAGTGATGGATGCCTTTTCTATGTTCTCTGTAGGGCATTTCAATACCATAGACTCCAAGTGCTCTTGATTAAAAGGCGACATTCTCATTTAGGGTCCTGTCACTGCCAGAGCTTCAAACTATTATCATTCCCCTGCACTGGCGCGTCCAGTGGCAAAATACTTACCAAAATGTATAAAATACTAATTACTTCAGACATTTTGATAGAGGTATAAAACACCCTAAAGCAAAGCTCTATTACGCTGTGTGAGGGTCTGAATTCAAAATTAAAAATGCAGCCAAAGGGAGAATAAGATTTTAATTACATTCCCCAGCTCTCAAACATTTCTTCAAAACCTAGGGGGAAAAGACCTAGGAATTTCATGACACAGGAACTCCCTTCTTACTGGTGTACTGATCAATTAAGAAAGAAAAAAAAATAATCCAGAAAACCTCAAGCTTACTTTGTTTTCTTCAGTATTATTAAACTTTCAAACACAGAAAGATACTAACAAGCTTCAGTAAAAAGCTTTGATTTCTTCTCAAGAGATTTCAGATGCCAAACATGTTTTTCCATTTAAAAACTATGATAGACAAAGTTTTATAACTTACAGATATTTCAAGGAAAAAAAAATACTATTTTCTATGGGGAAAAGCCTCAAATAAAATGTAATTGGGACGCAACTGTGAATAGCTTCTCACTATCCCAGAAAAGCTTGGTTTAATTTGCATTTGCCACAAAATTCCCTTCGGCTTAAATAATTGCAAAGGATCTCTCACTTTCAGATTTCACTTGGTGGACTGGGACTATTCCTTGTTTATAATGTTTGACAGTTTTCTTTATTAATAAAATTGTAACTTGGATAAATTCATGAGCTGAATGGCACACTGAAGCAGCTCTGGACCTAACAATTTCAGTATATATGCAATGAAAAATCTCATGTTAGTTCATGCGTTCACAAAGGGTAAAACTGAGCCCAGCTAACAGAATATTTTGATTACCCAAGAGAAAAAGAGTCTTCTAAACTGATGGGCCTTAAGACTGAAAATTGGTGGAAGCATATTGGCAAAAAAAGACCAGAGTGAATCACAATTGAATTTTTATAAAAACTATCAGCAAGTTCCTTTCTCTATCAGAAAAATTCAGTTCAGTCAAGGACTTTGGCTAAACTGCTTCTTAAAGTTTAAAATACATCATTTGATAAAGAACAGTTAAGGTCAAAGTATTTCTGGAGAAAAGACTGGAGGATTACAATATGCTTGTGTGCTGTTAAGATTGTAATGCTGCTCAGGGAGTATTATCAAAATCATCCTGTCGAGCAACAGGCTTCAGCCAAGGCAGGAGAAGGATCCAAGTCCATTCATCTGAATGTGACTGAACCAGGAACAAGGAAAGCAAAAAGATATCCGCTCCTGTGGCTGACGGGAAAGCAATTCCATTCTGCAAAAAATACTCAGTTTCCTGACTCTATTCCGTAAAATGTTACCCATTTTGACAGGAAACAACATTTGAGTAACAAACAAAAACACAAAAAACATCTATTCAAGGAAAAGCAATTAGCTTAAAGACAGGGTGCTTCCAGTGCTCCTATTCTACCTATTTTTCTTAGGAAAAACAGACCTGAATTAGTAAAATTTTACATTTGGATGTTATGAACTGGCAAACTTATACAGAAAACAGAACTTTAGCATTAAGCTAAACATTTAGCACATTTTAACATTTAGCACATTGAGCATTTGCAAATTTTAACACTTCCATCTGTCTTAATTGTCATTTTAAGTAGATAAAAATTCTACTTCTATTATGTTTCTGCTAACTACACCTACTGTTGCCATTATGCATTAGTTAACACTGGCAGTTGTACTGCAAAAGCTTAGCATTGCAGTTGAAAGTTACTCAGAAGGTTTTTCAATTTTTGTACAGGTACCTAAGACTGCCATGACCAAAAACCATGTCAGAAAGATAAACGTTAGGTACATTGACATATGGAACACTTCACTTCTAAAGCAACTCAGAATAAAACTGCTATTTCAGCAAACCTTCAAAAAGTTATCAAAGGCATGACATATCAGAGGGCAGTAATTGTATAAGATGCCCCAAAGGTCTTTAAAAGAGGACAACTATAGTTTAGTTTTTAGAAATCTTCAGGCTACAAATGTCATCTTTACTGTTTGTCTCATATTATGGCACAAAAGAAGTATGGCATGCCCTCACTACTACATCCACTTTCCTTTACCTAGCAAACTCAACACAATCATTGAGTTTTGAATAGCACACCAAGTCTCCTGAACTCAGCAAAATTGTAGGTACATTATCCTATGGATACCTACATTTAACTGGATAATGAAAAAAACTGATGACTGAACAAAAATAAAGAGTGGCAAATTCTAATTTAGATGAAGATAAGGTAATAGAGATATCTGTTGTAGACTATTTTGAGGCTGCTCAGGAGGAAAAGGGGGGAGAGGGTTGTATAGTGATGCTACTTTCAAAGCAAATTTCTGAAATATTTCTGCAGAAACATTTGTACAAGTAGGTGGCTGGTTAATCACCTGTGCAAGTTCCGTGGCCAGACATTTTGCCCTGATACTATATATGGAAGTTCAGAAGCCGCAGCACATCTGAGAAGTGTGTTCAGTGTTTCGCACATCAACTTGTATCCCAACTGTCTTTTTTGCTGGACTTAGAACAGAACTATTAGAAGACTTAATTTTTCCACTATATTAGAATTAGTGAAGTTTTGGTGTCACATCCACAGTTGTAGGTAAGAGAGAAACATAGTATCTGATATTTTGTGAGAGCTTTAACAGGATTTTTGAAGAAGTTTCCCACAATGAATTATTTAGCAAATAAAATAACTTTGGGATAGATGGAAAGGAGGAGGGTAAAAAGGGCAATTCTGAGGCTGCAACAAAAGCCCATTTTGGCTGCAACAAATAGGCTTAACAAAAATTAAGGAGAAAAAGGAATTTCTGACTTGAGAAAGTTTAAGGTTGTTAATGTGAGACTCAAACTTGCATTGCTTGTTGTAGGCTCTGTAAACAAAGATAAGCAACTTAAGGGATGAGGACTTCACAGAAAACCATTTGGTTTGAGAAGCCTGAACACACTGTGCATATATCAAGGAAAAATGGAGTTCTCCTATTCAAATATGTTGATTTTAAGAGTTAATTTTGCTGTAAGAACATTGTGCTGTTCTTCCCAGGGAAAAGCAGTTCTACCAAAACAGAAGCATTGTTACAGTGTAGGGAGAATTATATACTGTCTGAAAGTAGCCATTGAGTTTGGGGCTTTATTAATGCAGGAGTATCTGACTGCTTGTCTAGGGAGAGGACACACCCATCTTAATCACATAAATCAGACATCTGAAATGAGACATGGTAACACTGAATCATTGTGGCTGGAAGGGGTCTTTGGAGGTCACAAGCCCACTTCCTATTCAAAGTGTGGTCAGAACTGACCTTGGACGAGGCTGCTTAGGGCTTTGTCCCAGCAGGTCTTGAACACCTCCAAGGACAAAGATTCCACAACTCTCTGGGCAACTCTCCATCTCCCTAGTTAGAAATCAATATCCTATAAAATAGAAAATACTGGGTTTATTAACAAAAAGCTCTTCTGGTCATGAGCAGTCATATAACTCACGTTAATTACTGCCTTAATTTCAGCATGTTCCATTTCAGCAGTATTTTGCTGTAGTCCTGATGGTTTCAGGGCATAAATGTAACAAAGTTTCTAGGCAGACAGGTCATCTTTCATTAAATGTACCTGTTTATTTGGAAAATTAAGACAAGCTTCTGGATGGACTGCATATCAATACACCACTGACTAAACAGGCAGACTTTTTATGGTACATAATTTTCAAGCAGCTTCCAACAGGGTTTTAACTCCCCGATCCTTTCTCCTAGATGATGAGTACTTTCATAATACTCTCTTCCTTCCCTGATTAACATCCCCTATACTTCTGGAATGCCACTAACCTTTTCTTCAAAGACGGTCTACTTGATACAGACCTAAACAAACGCTAAGCAGTTGTTCTGTTTTTAGCTTGGGAAGTTGCTGTTTCATTTTCAGATTTGAAAAAAGACTTGTATGCTTGCAAGCCTGTATTATTTTTCTAGCTGTACCACTTCAATGACACTATCCATACCTGTAAACCTTGTGTAATATATGCAGAAACTATAAGCTTCTCAGCCTTCTCTACCCTTCTCATTCTTTCACTAACTCAGAAAAGCATAAATCTGAGGAAGCAGTAAACAAGGCAGTTGTGATAGGCACATTGCATCCTTATGACCACAGGAGTAAGTAATGCTACAAGCACGCCAACACTGTAAAACAACTAACTTGCTTAAAATTGTATAGATGCTTTTACCTCGAGGTCCATGAATATTTGCAAAATGAGTTGGGTTTGGGTTTTATAAATTACATCAGATTTTATGTAATTCATGTATTAGGCAGGTTGCGCATAGAAGCACATGGTAGTGCAATATTCTGTCTATTTAATGAAAATTAGCAACATATAGAAACATAGAATGGTTTGGGTTGCAAGGGCCCTTAAAGATCACATAGTTTCACCCCCCTGCCATGGGCAGGGACACCTCCCACTAGATCAGCTTGCTCAAAGCCCCAGCCAACCTAGCCTTGAACTTTTCCAGCCACAATTTCTCTGGGCAGCCTGTTGAGTGCCTCACCATCCTCAGAGCGAAGATCTTTTCCTAAACGTTCCTTGCCCACAGAAGAGTCTTACAATCAGCAAGAACAGTTCTTCCGGAGTCAGCTGGTACTTAAACCCTAGAGCAGGATGGTTACAAACAACATAACTACAGATACTCACCACTTCCAGCATGATGGACTCTGCTGAAGTACATTACTACTCACAAAATAGTTTCCTTCTACCCATTTCAAATTTGTTTGTTGAATTAACAGTGATGCATTTTTATTACAACATAAATGCATGTCATTAGATGACATGACTATGTAGCTTTTTGGCTACAGTTTTGGAAGGAAAATATTTCTGATCCCTGGTTGCACAACTGTGTATTTGGCATTAAAATTATTAGCTAAAACATGCTACAGAAATAAATGCCTAAAATACATAAGCAGACCATTCTGACAGCTGTAGCAGTTCAGTATGTGTTCAATATCAGACTATGGAGTCATTCTCCTTGAAACAGACAGAACTTCCACCCTTGGCTGCATAGGAGAAAACATTTCCATGCTCCCCTCCCACCACACCAGATTGTCTTCCAGCCTGGTGGTTAGGGGGCACATGGGGCAAAAAAGAGATTTGGAATCCTCTCAGGCAGTGGCACAAACAGGACTAACTTGAAGTGGAGGATACAGCAAACACTTGTAAGGACACATGATATAAAAAGCAAGCATCAGTGCCAGAAGTGTGCCTTCTGTTCTATTTTTGGAAGAAGGGATTTAGTACGTACTTTCAAGAATGCTGATAGATGTTCATAGGTCTTTTCTAAGTGGGGACAGTTGCCTAAATCTTCAGGGAGAAGCAGTACTAGTCCATAGAATTTCCTGCTAGATTATTTTGGTGGCATCTCACAGTGCTTTCTGGCATTTGTAGAATCAGTTCAGGTACTTAGAGATGGACTCATTTATTTTCCTACAGTAAACTAATGAAATCACAGTGAAGAGTAGGTTGCTTGTAGTGGAGAAGTAGTTTTTCTTGCCATGTGGTCCTGTCACTTCCTTGTACTACCTACAATACCTGTTAGACCTCCTTGTGATTTAGTGGGGTTCACCAGTGCAGCAGGAGACAACGCAGCTTCCTGGAAGAGGTGGGAAGTTGCCCTCCATCAGTGGCTGAGCAGGCCTGGCGAGTACCAGAGCTCGCTGTGAGCATGCAGCTGAGACTAGTGGAGGCGGGTAAGAGTGAAGAAGACAGGAGGAGGCTGGAACTATATAGATTGACTGAGCCTCTTGAAGTTGCAGGTATGCTTTACAGTGAGACAAGACATGCTCTTCATGGATATGAATTCTGTGAGGATCAAGTGTATTTCACAACATGGAGTGTCACAACTTTTAATGGCCTTTCTACAGGTCTACATAAATAGCCAATCTCTCCATTCTGTTTATTGGAATGTTAAAAATGTGTTCAAAACCATTCCAGGGTACCAAATTAATATTTCTATTAGCCTTTCTAATCCAAAATTAATATATTTACAGAACTACTAATGCCTTGCTAAAGCAAGAACTGAAGTTATTACCTAACGTAAGCATTACACTTTACAAAAATACAGACACAGTCTGACACCTCTTCAGATCTTCAATATCTAGACAGTTAATTTATTCAAAGTTTTCTTTTGTCAGTCTGAACCTTTTAATGCACTAGCTGGATTCTGAGATTGCTTTTTAGGAGCACTATGTCTCAGACAAATTGTCTGGCTAAAGTACATGCATACAGTACTCTACAAAAAATAACCCATCCTATTTTATCTCCTTATGATAGAAGCAGTAAACCATCTTTATTATCTCTCCTACGTTTCTTGCATGTTTATTATGAATCCTGAAATTAAGTGGGATCACTTAAAGTAGAACTCTCAATTTTCTGTTAAATAAAGGAAAAAATAAAATTCTCTACTAGGATAAGGGGAGAAGGGTAAAAACCCTCATGACACCAACATATTGATGCCCAAAGTAGAAGTCAATAGACATATGCTTTTGCCTTTCTACAACATAACACATCTGTGTTTACTCTAAATCTAAAATCTGATCACATTTGGTTGGGGGGTTGGTAATTCTCTGAGCCTGGCATAGTCTGGTTGGGAAATTCACATACTTTCATGATTACAGATCATCTTAAGTCTTCAGTATGTGATAAATGACAAGCAAAGTAAATTCTTAGCTCTCAGTGTTGACAGTTTCTTTTTCAATCTAGATTTCTCTTTAACAGCAATTCCCTTTTTTAAATAAAGTTAAACTTAAAGCACACATACATCTTACCAGATTTCACTATGAAATCTGCTAATTGTCTTTTAATTGTCAGTTTTCCCCATCAGTGACTCGAGATTCTGATTCTTTAACAGACTTGACTTCAAACATGCAAGTTACAAAAGCTGGTACCCAAGGATAATCCTGACTCTCATTAGTGGACTGCCTAAATATAAACTGGTTTTTGGGACGAGTACAAAAACCCATGGAAGAAAAGATGCTTAATATTTCAGCTGTTCACTATCTGCTTTGTTGCAGAAAGTATCTTCGTGGTCTTCTTTGAAAGGATTAGGAGACTAAGGGATGACCCCCTGAGTGCTTCATTCAGAGAACTGCAAGTCTGGGGGATTTTCAGTGTTCTGTGGTCTGGTGACATGCAGCATCATGCCAGAGTATGTTACCCATATGTGGGATAGATGCCCCAATTTAAACACTACCTGCTAAAACTCTTGTTAAGACATGGCAATTTGTTCTAAACTGGCTGCTAGTTTTGTTAGAGATTCTTGGGATGCAAGTGTGCAAGCAGCTGAACTTGAAGAGCTCACCTCAGCAGTTCTTATCAGCAACTACCAAGCAACTGCACTGTATTATGATATCTGTGCTTTATCCAATGAAAGTGTCATTTAAGTAAATTTAATTAGGTTTAAGTTAACATCCTCTGGGAGCACATTACATCTATGAAAGATATCATTCCAGGCAACCAGTAGCTTCAGACTGGCACTGCTTCATTGGTTAAATTCATATATTTTCTGTTACTGTCATAACCTTAAGGACTGGGAGATGTTTAAAAAACCCAGGAAGTGTAGTCTAGAGTAGAATGACCTGGTAGCTTTTTAATAAACTGGCAAATACTTATGCACTTACATATCCTTACTATCATGGAGTATCAGGGTCCTGATGTCTCTTCCAAGGCAGGTGGATTGGTAAGAAACACAACTTGTTTATTAAATTTCCAACTACAAAGGAAAATCATGCTTTTCTGTTACAGACAGTCTTATATGGAATAGCATTATAATAATTAGAATAGGTTTAGTGTTATAATGATTGGAGTAAAGAAGGTCTGAATTCTTAAATAGGAAATTTTTAATTTCAGATCAGAAAGTTATTATACTGTGACGCACAAGAGGAGGTACTTGTACCAGAACATGGTGAGAGCAGCAGTTCAGCTCAGCAGCTGTAGTGGTACTCCCTGATTCTGTAGTTACACTAATTCCCCCTAACCTCATTTTTTCAGGAAATTACAGCCAGATCAAATGGACCCCTTAAAATAAAGTTATTTTTAAATTGATTTGATGGTTTCCTACTTAAGTGATGGGCTTGTTAAAACAGCACAGGAGGAGAACTGATTAAATTTACTGATGGTTTGCAGTCCAACTGCATGCTATTCATGTACTAGGGTGAGCTCTCTATCTTGGCAGACAGCTTTTGAGTACCTAACAGTAACCATGTTAATATGTATGTATTTAAGTATTCTTGTTGAACTCTACACTGATCTTCAGTTTATGACACAAAACTTCATTGCTCATCTACATTTAAAATAAAAATGAATTTCTAAGCTCCTTTTATTTTCATGTTGTGCCTGAGAGAAGCTCATTTTAGGGGACAATAACTTTAAACCATTTTGACTTTATTTTCCAATATTGTTGTATAACTTCTGGTTTTAAGCATGGAACAAGAAATACAGAAAGTGTTAAGTATACATGAGAGCTAGATACATAAAATGAAGGTCACCAGTAGCACTGCTGCAATATTCAATTACAGATAAAATTAGTGTATTTGGTAATTTAACTCTTAAATACACTGCAAGTTCAGAATTTATTTTCTAAATGGTACCAAGACCTGCCCTTGCTACAGTGATGGAGAAGGAAGCAGAAGGTACTCTTTGTGCTTTTCCATAGTCCACAGGGTAGATTACATCAATTCAAAATGTAAGATGAAACATGGTGTCATTCTCAAAGTAAGACATTCACTTCATCACGTAACTCTTCAGAGCTTTTTCACAAATCATGCAAGTAGATATATATTTACTATAGTACTTAGCATATTTTCTCTCTTTGTCATCCAACAAAATCAAGAGACTTTTTTTTTTTTTTTTTTTTTCCAAATCACCCTCTTATCTCACTGCAAATTTTATCTTTAAAGCTTGCTATATGTCATGGGCAAGCATCCTGTTTCATCAATTACATCACGATGTGTCATATAGTCTTAACTGGTTCCTGTTGATGTACAATCTATAAAAATAATAACCATTAAATCTATAAAAATAATAACCATTAAAATAACCATTAAAATAGAAGAACTGCTGGCATTTTAAGATCTGTGTCAAGATTCTATCCCAGGTTAAGTGATAGTTATCAAAAAGACAGGAGACAGGGAGACAAGTCTGCACAAGAGCCAGAGATAGAGCTGAGCCAGCACAGCAGCTATTGGGAATCATTGGACAAGGACGTCTAACTGAACGGTGCTACATAAACAACTCAACAGCATTGTTTTTGAACAGGAATGTTACCATTTAATATATATACTAATCCTCAACACTAAAATCTTCTCCTGCAGCAAAGACTGAGGTATTTTTCAGTGACACAACTGCATGGGAGGAATAATCCTGTAATGCTAATGAGAATGATGTAATCAATTTGCAATCATGCTTTCCTGTAAACTTGCTTTTAATTTTACATTTGGCAAATATAAGCATTATATCCAAAAAGCATGTGTCTCCTTCTGCAGACATGACTGACAAGGCCTGCGTGCAATATGCTTCCAAAACAAACATGACTCAATACCTTTGGGTCGGTAACTCATACGAATGATGAAGAATGTTTTTTGGTAACATTCCTAAAGTGTATCTTAGAGAAAGTAGCAATTCATCTGTTGGAGAAACATAATCAAAATTGGGTTTATAAAAATTTGTATGCTGTGTGATAATTGTGGCTTCTTGTAGGATACGCACAGCTACACAAACTACTTGATTACATGGCTATACTTAAGCAAATTTGTTACATATAAAAAAATAAACACATTTTTGAAATCTACAGCTTTACCAGACCAGCATGTCTTTCAGGGCGAGCACTGAGAGAGCCACTTGTGACATAAAGCATGTGAAAGAAAAACAAACTGTGTGATTTGCAGAACTTACAAAAGCCCCTTTTTGTGTAATTTCACAGTGAGGGAACCACAGATGTGGGTAAGTTCACAGCTGGCACAATGCAAAGTGTATTTTCACGTAGCCCAGGCACTAGGTCCTCAGCAGAGGTTACCAGTTAATATCATGAGGATATTAACTGAGTCCCCAGATCCCAAGTTGACCCCTGAAATTAGTTACAAACCTCTCCGTAGGAATCCTTTTACCTATAGTTTGCTAGTTAACCAAGGAAACAATTCCCTATTTCTCTGTTTCACAATGTCAGTTTATTTCAAATAGAAATTATTTTGTGCTGAGCAACAGCACAATTTATGTTTTCTGAAAGGCTGAAATTAATATTGAAATATCAAAGGGGTTAAGAAAAAATATTTAAAAATATTCAAAGGGTTAAAAAATATTAAAAGGGTTAATTAGGAAAGTGAACAGTCAGGAGGACTAACAAGAGCTACCTGCAAACCTGTGCTGAAAGCGATATGTACTAAAGGTGTGTACCTATTAGACTGCTAGAAGAATGTTCCTTGTTTGGAATTAAAAAAAATAAAAGAAAATAAAAATCCCACAATGACTGGATACTTGGTACGTAACATATTTAGGAAAAGTATTTAAAATTCATGGATGACCTAGTCCCTGGCTGGCTTGGCCACTTAAAGATTGGGTAAGTTATAAAATAGAGTGTTAAGTGCTTGTTGACTGTCTATATTCTGAATAGCACAGCAGGCCAGAATTATTGAGTGCTTCATTGTGTCACAGGTTTCCTTATCCAGAAAGAGTACATTACTCAGCAATTAGCTAAGGACTTTATAAGGACTTCTGGAGATTTTTGCAGAAGAAATTGCCCAATGATCAATGCTTCTCACTCCAAAAATGCAAAGCCCCCATTTAATTTGTTTGAACTGGCTTGCTCCAGAGCCAGTCAGCAACATCGAATGTGATTGCTAGAAGATCAACGACTTGTTTCTTAGCCCATTCCTGAGATTACACATTTTCTGAGGCTCATTTTTTTTCCTTTTCCTTACGGGATTGATCTGCACTGCTGAAGTCAGTGAATGCGTACTCGGACATAACATTGAGAAATTACTCCTTTCTCCACTGAAATCACTTGTGAGAAGAATTACAAAAACTGTTTATCACACACTACCAAAACCCAGCTTGAGTAAGAAATCACAGATTGTCTCAGAATACTGCAAACTGTCCACAAGCTTAAGCTTGGTGTGAACTTAAGAAGACAGTTTTAGAGGCTAAAGGGTTTGGAGGATTTTTTAAATATAAAATATTGAATACACATTTAAATTATATATATCATGTTTTATATCTGCATACACAGACACACACACATGCACACAGCAGCCCTCTCCATATTGGAAAATCCAGGCTGTTATCCCTAGCAGACCTTCAAAAGTTGTCAAACCTGATCACGCCAGGCAGTAACTTTTCACAGTTGCAGCGCAGTTTGTTAGTTAGTTTGTTCCCCAAAACTCAGTTACATTCAGCACTACAGTTCACAAGCCTTCTAGTAGAGATAAGCCCAGGAGGAAAGGAAAATGAACTCTGAACTATGTAACAAGGTGAAAACCAAGCGTTACAAGAGCGCCATTCAGAATGAGGAAGGGTTTGATCCTTTGCTCCAGTGCATGTACAATGGCTTTTAATTGGCTGGGGAGAGAAGACCTGATGAAAAATGCAGCAATGCTCCCCTGATCTGACGGCTCATGTGAAAATGAGCAACCTTAGTGGCAGCTGGGCATATTTTGTAGGTATGCTACTGGTGTAGTTCATAAAACATTACTGAGAAGAATCGTTCTGGAAGGAATAACAAGAAAAAAAAACCAGCCATTTTTTCCAAGCCTTTTTTAGCTACCAAAATCTTTCTAAAAGTAATCCAAGACATACTGCATCTAAAGCCTATACAATTGTCATATACACACTTACTCTGACCCTCTTCCTGGACTTATTTTGGAGCAGGAGGTGCTCCCTCATGATCAAGGGGCAGCTGTCATCAGGTGGGGATGGGTCTGTGGAGCTGTACTGTGGCATCATACAATACAGGAGTAGTGGCTTGGAGAAACGCGCATTAACAGCCCTCCCCTGGTCCTGTTCCCCAAAACTCAGGCTCTGACGTTACGTCTTCATTTCACATATAACATTAAGGTCTGCTCAGATCAACGAGGAGAAGGCCATAATGCAAAACTGTATTTGAGCTCCATACAACAGAATTAGCAGCTCATGGGAGCGCTAGCCCCTAGCTCTAGTAGACGGAGGGCACGCAGCTTCCTCACTGCAGGAGGATAAAAGCAGCCTGAACCTCGGCGTCCAAACGCCTATGAAGGAAGCGCCGGAGGCCCACTGCTCCGCGGCAGACACCCAGCCGGAGGGCCTCGGCAGCTGCCGGCCGCCCCTGGGAGAGACAGGGCGCCTGCGGCAGTACCGAGAGCGCTAACCACCACACCGCCCCGCCCACGGCACGTCAATCGCACAGGAGCATGCGCGGAGGGGAGAGCAGGGGAGAGGCCGCCACCGCGCACGCGCTCTGCCCGCCGCGCTCCTCCGTACCTGAGAGCCGCCCGGCGCCGTCGCCTTCTTTTTCTTGGCGGGTCCGCCGCCTGTGCCTGGGCTCGCCGGGCGCTTCTTGGTACGGGATGGGCCGCCGGCGGGAGAGGAGGCCGCCTGCGGGAATCACACTCGCCATTTCTCACCCCCTCCGCGCCCGGGCTGAGCGCTCCGGCGGGGCGGAACCGGGAGAGAGGGCTTGCCTCTTCCCCGCGCCGAGCGGCGGGACGTGCATGCGCAGTAGGCGCGGCGCGACTTTCGCCTTGCTGTGACCATCTGGGCTATGTGAAGGAAGGTGCTAGCCATGGAGGGATAATAGGATGGTTTGGGTTGCAAAGGATCTTAAGATCATGCAGTTCCAACCCCCCTGCCATGGGCAGAGACACCTTCCACTAGACCAGGTTGCTTCAAGCCCCGTCGAACCTAGCCTTGAACACTGCCGGGGATGGGGCATGCTCAGCCTCTTTGGGCCCCCTGTGCCAGGGCCATAGCATTCTTCAGGGAGGTCATGGCAGTTTGGCCCCACTCGCAAGGTTTTCCAGCACGGGGGTGTGAGACCTGTGCTTCAGCTGCGGGGGCGAACCTTGCAGGAAGCTGCCTGCCTTGTTACTGTGTTCCTCCCACCGGGCCTGCAGTAGCTCAGGCCCCCTCTGTGCTCAGTTTGCCTTACCTCGTCTGGCAGCCTAGCCCTAGTGCTCCCAAGTGTAGGAGGTGACAAAATGTGGTGAGCTTGGGCTTTGCTAACTGTTAGAGGTAGGAAGTGTGCAAGGCTGGGAAGGTGCTCTCTCCAAGCCCCATGTATCACAGAGGCTATTCAGATCTGCACTTTGCAGTCACTTGGGAAGTGCAAACTAAAAAGCTGTGCAAGATTTGACTGAATGAGTGCAATCTGTAGTCGGGGACACGTGGCACCTAGCCCATGCACAGCTTGAGCTCTGGGGTACAGTGCTGTGTTTGCAGGCAGTCGCTGTCTTAAGCCTCCCCAAAGTGAGGTAGTTTATGCACACCACTTTCAGACCACAAGGAGGGTCTGCGAGTCCCAAATGTGTCAGCTTTTTCCATTTGCCTTGATAGAACCTGCAGCTGGTTTTAATCGCGTCCCTCAGTTCTGAGATCATGAGCTCGGAGAAGCCTATCTGTAAGTGTTCTATGTGGTTGTCCACGCTTAAACTGCACCACCTTTAAAATGCAAGTTGCAAGTGATTACAGTTGTCATTAAAGACTTGCAAATACAATTATTTTCAATAGAGCTGATTAGTGAATGTCTTTCTGGTTAATTTCTACTGCTACAGATTTGTTTGCTTCCATGCTGTTTTGGCATGGCTAGTGACCTGGTCCAGCAATTTTTTTCTTTTTATTGGACTCTGGAGTAATTTTGCACTGGAGCAACATGCCAAAATAGATTTGTGATGGTTCAGGCAGAGCTCCAAAGTTTTTTTGCAGTCCTCTTGCTGTCTGGTGCTGTTCCATACCCTACCCCAGAGAACAAGTTGGTGGCAGTAAGGGGTTGCAGATAGTTCTCAAGCTGCTTGATGGCTGTTTAAACTGGTTTTAGCTTCTTTATGCTTTCATACACCTGCATGCAATATACAGGTCAACTTATTACCATATTTGCTTGAAGCACGTCTATATGATGTCTCACTACTAGGTTTCTAGCTGCAGCTGTATGAGATCCTGCCCCAGCATGTGCGCTGTGGGGAGGCAGTGGTCCAACAAGCTGATGTTCAGGCATAAAAATTAGGTCACGTTTATAGATAGTGCTGTAATGAGGGCTGAGCTTGGTCACAGTAGGGGTGCCAGGCAGTGCTGTGTAAAACAAAAGCTCTGAAGGTGGCCTGAAAGAGAGCTGGAGACAAAAGCCTGCATTTCCAGGCTGTGTTCCAGGCACCTGTGTATGTAGCAGAAAAGCAGGACAAGATTTGCTTTACAGGGGTGTAAGCAAGGCCTTGTACAAACATCCAAGTCCCATCTTCTCCTCCCCAATGGTTGTTGTTGTCTTTCTGTCTGAGTGTGTGGGCTGCCAACAGCACTGCAAAGCCAACTGGTAAACATGATTGTGTTTGCCCTCAGTGATGGTTTTTGGCTGTTGACTGCGATGCAGTATGTGTTTCTGCCTGTTTCAGGTGACAGACTCCTGTCACATGCCCAGCCTGGTGACCTGAGCTTGAAATTAGCAGGAACACTGGGAATTGCAGGGGAGTCGTGGTCACTAGCAAAGCCAAATGTGCTGTGCTATGTGTTCAGAGCATTGATCTTAGTCAGCCTTTTTTTGTTCCCAGGGCTGGGTCCTATCCCTTTCCCACACACACACTGTGTGCTCAGCTCCCAGCATGCCTGATTAAAAAAGAAAGTATGCCTTATCATAGGAATGTTTTTACTGGGAGGAACAACTTTAATGCCACTGCAGAGTAGATGTTGCATGTAAGTCATGCAGAGAATGAATGTGTTGCATCAGTGAAAGTTTTTAAATAGCATTTACCCAGGCACTTTCTTATCTGTACCCATTTTTATCAATCAGTTGTCTTGAAACAAGATCACAAGGCCCATGTGTGTTGCAGCAATATTAAATGCAATGCAATTTTACGTGGTACCAAATGCTTTACAATCCCAGGAGGCCTACAACTCATTGGAAAATAGCATTAATGGCAATGTAAAGGGTGAGAGTGTCTGCAGGGGATGAGTAATGGAATTAGGGATGTGGGAAGGGCTGTGGAGTTGCAAGGCAGCCATCTCCCTGCTCCTTGAGTGACTGCCCACACCCAGCCCTGCTGAACATTGGGAGGTGGTGCTCTGGTAAGTGCACATGTATCTTGCTAGGTTCCTGTTACACGCGTAAATAGGCAGTCACTTTGCCATGTGGATGAGGGCTTGCCTGAAGAAGTGCACATTGCAATTGCCAGTCTGCATTGGTGTGACATGGCTTTTCCTGCTGCTTATTCTAAACCTTGCTTGAGGTGAACACCCTTTCCCTCATTAGTACTGCAGTATCTATTTTTTATATGCTGCCTGGCTAATAAGAAAATTAAATACCATTCAGCAATAACCCTGCAAGCTTTTTGATGTGAGCAGTCACCCATCTGCCTGTTAGTAATAGTGTCAATGAACTGGAAAGGCTCCTTGTGCTTTTCTTGGTAATAGGTGTGGAAAAATGCAGGAGTCTCCTGAATTAGGGAAGAAGATCTCAGGCTCCTAGCCCAGAATTGTGAGGTGGTGTTTTTGTTTGTTGTGTGAGGTGTATTTTTTTCCCTTTCACTGGATCAAAAGTGGCCACAAACAATAGTTTTTTCATCACACAGAGGGGATTCCTGTGAAGCTGTTGATGGATGAAGGGTGGGGGATGCTTCATGATTAGGATAATTTAAGATTTTCTATTTTGTTTTTTCCTTAATGGAGGAAGAAAACAATGACAACAGAAAATGTTTGGAAAACCAGCAGAAGGATCTTTAGCATGAATTAGGATAAGGCAGAGTAGAGAGCAAGGCCCCTGTGCAGGCTGTCTGTGAGCTGTGGGAGTTGTGGAAGGGCTCTGCTGTGGGCTGAGAGGCATCACATCAGCAGGGACTGACCTGAAATGGAAAAAGATGCTGCCATTATGAACATCACTAGTGTGTACCTAGAGGTGCAGCAGCAGCTGGTGAAGATCCATAGGCCAAAAGTGTTGGGGCGGCTCACACCTTATCAGAGCCCTGTCCCAGCCCCAGGAGCAGCTTGCTAGTGAGTAGAGAGCTGTGCCAGCTATCTTCCTACCTGTATTGTGAACAGGACTAGCGAGTGGCTGCTTGCAGGAAGACATCCTACAACTGCCACATTCAGGCTGAGTGGGACCAAATACCTTAGATGCTGTCAGACCAAAGGCATTGGTACTGTTCTGCTTCATCAAAAGGAAAAGTCAGTCTCCGCAACTGTGAATTTATTCTGCTCCAAGGTTTGCAATTAAATCTCTCAGTACCTAATTTACATCCCACCTGCCTGTTAAGCTTTCAACATTCCTACTATTTTTACTTCTGTACTACCAGAAAAATGGGGTTAAAAATTAAATGGTCTGTGGCTTCACTCATTAGCCATATTGCAGTTTATAAAGTGATTTAATATCCAAAATGGTGTGAGAGCATATACATAATCCCTCCGTATACCACTGAATTAAACTGAAGGCTTTAAATTTCTTACATGACCTCCTTCTGCATTTCTTTTGGTATCTGCAAAGTGGAGATAACTTTTTACTAGACGGTAAGTTGAACTCAATGTAGGAAGTTGTGGCAGTTGAGATACATTGTCTAGTGATGGTTACATAGTGATTTGCACCAGTACAATTGACTGGCCGCGGTATCAGACAACTTTTCTGTTAATTCAGCCATCTTTAGCAGCACTGCACATATACAATTTGTGTTATAATTTGCAAGGTTTTAACTCTTTAAAGATTTACATTTTATTTAAAAAAATAATAACTTTTGTTTTTAAGCTCCGTATGTGTCTATCAGGTGTCATTTGCATTTTTATAGAGGCAGGCTCTGGAAAAAAGGAACGAAGTTCTTAGCTTCGCTGTTCTATCAGGTAAAAAGCAATGGATTCCTGCAGGGTAGCTTGTGAGGTCTGGTGGCATTTTGTACATTATTCTTTAAAGTACTTGGAGGCTTTGATGACTTTTGAGAGCCTGCAGCTTGAACTCTTGTGATTTGCATTTGTTCCCTGCAATTTGCAGCTGCAGGTGCTGCACTAGCTTTGTTTAAATATAATGCCAAGAGCCTTTAAAATAGGTATTTGAACTTTGGATTAAGGAGACTACTTGTGTAATATTAAAGGCCTTTTTACTGCACACCTCAAATATCTAATTTTCAATGCAATCTTCCTGTTAGAAGTTTTGAAAAAGACATTTCTACATTCTTAGTAACACAGAAAGAGAAGCAGGTCTTTAGAAACGCCTTTTGTGCCATTTTCCTAGTAGCCTCTCCCTCTCTAAGTTTATTTTAAAATGTGATGAATTTGACACATCAGAAATGAGCAGTAAGAGAGGAGTCAGAGTGCTGTTCTGTTTGCAGTTTAGTTGTACTTAATTTGAATTTTTTTGCTACTAATAGTAAAGTTAGGATGGCAGCATGCTTGCCACTTACCAATGTTGTTACATGAAGTGTGGACTTCTGACCAAAATTTGTGTGCATGCTGTTTAACCAAAATACTGTGTAGGCAAGAGAAATCTAACACAAGATGTTAGGTTAAATACAGATTTTGCTATGGTGAAATAGAGTTCTACACTGGAAAACAAGTGACATGTAGTGTTTGACTTTGATTTCAAACGTTACGCTGTTGTTGTATACTGTGAGAGGAAGAAACTGGCCATTGTGCAGTTAATGGAACCCTGTACTCTCTATATTCTGGATAATTTTTTATTATGCAATATTTAACATATTTACCCACTGTCTGAAAAGATTTATGAATTAATTTGTCATACCAGATTTAATCTTATCTTTTTGAAAGTGAAAATGGGTTAAGAATTTCCCTATTTACTTTGTATTCAGATTCTGATGACTGTTTTCCGCAGTTATTAATGTGAACAAGTTCTTGATTTCTGAAATGCTCAGCTGAGAAAGATAAAAATGCCATGATATTCATTTGCATAATCTTTAATACAGTAACCACCTTGAAAACACTGTAGGTTTGTAGACTGCAAAAAATGTGGATTAGCTGAGTAAGTAATCTGATTTATGAGCATAAGAGCTCTGTGGAATGGCAAATAGTTTGTGAGCAATCTGGAGACTGAGCATGGTCATAGAATTAATTTATTAATAATTTTAAATAAAGAATAAATTCACAGAAATAAAGGTGTCCCATTGAATTACTTAACAGAACAGGGGTTGAAGTCACTTAATAAACTGCTCACAGGGATTAGCTCATACATCTTCGCTTGCTAGAGCAAGTCTTCCAGTGCTACAGCACCTTTAGTTCTATAGTAATTCTGCATTTGCCTGTAGATTAAGGCTGTGATATTTTAGTGCAATTAGGATATAAATTTGAGTAAGTTAATACTGTCAACATTATCTGTACTAGTGGGCCACCTGTGAATATTACAGCTTTGCTCACTATTATTTTCTCAATGCAACACCTCCCCCCCAAAAAAAAAATTACGATTATGCAGAGCACAACCAATATGTGATGCCTGCTTGATGACATCTTGACTTTCCTGGTAATTTGTCGGTCTCCCTTTTTCTTGTTTGTTTTCCATACGCAATCTAGGAATTCAAGTGCAAGGTAAACCACAGTGTCTTAGCCAAGGTCTCTGCTCTGCTGAGATGGAAAAGGCAATAACCACCCTAACTGAATTTGAAGATGCTCCCAATCCAAGTGGAGACTGTTGTTAGAGATTAGATTAGTTAGATTAGAATTTAGAGAAAAGTTGGGGTTTGTTTTTGTAATATATATATTATGCATATATACATATATATATAGGAACCAACACAGACAAGTATAAATTCATAGTTTATTTCTACAGCCAATGATTTTTAAGTGTCTTGTCTGTTGATGGTGAAATATCCCTGGAGTCCATGTGAGGTGACCAAAAGAAGCAAATCCATAGTGCTTAGCATCAGTATAATTTTTGTGACATTCCTAAAAAAGATCATCTCTTTTTCAGTAAAAAGTGTCTGTCTACAAGACACAAAAAACCCACAGAAAATAATTGGAACTACGTAAGTCACGGGGTGGAGTAAAAATGAGTGGGTAACAGTCACAGTAGAAGGCATTGCAGAACCTGGGTAAATTATACGCTAAATATGAATCAGCAGTATTGCAGTGCTGTGAAACAGGCATCACACAAGCAGGAAGCCTGCAAGGCGCATGTTGTAATCCCTTCACTTGTCAAAGCTTTGGTTAGGCTCAATTTGAGTGCTATGTCTAGCTTTGGGCATTACACTTCTGGACTCTTTCCAAACCTTTCCCATCTTTCTCAAGGAGAATCAGAGGATGCTCTGAGGTCTAGGAAGCATGAGCTGTGAAGAATGATTGAGAATTTGGGCATAAGGAGGAGAAGGGAGGTGGAGGAGATTATGCAGAAAAGGAAGAACTGTTGTCTGCTCTCATTGTAGGTGAACTCAATTTACTGAGCAGTGGAGGCCATTCTTTATGCACTAACCATACTCCACACATTTTTATTCTTTTTTTTTTTTTTCTACTAGCAATAACCTGACTAGAAGAATCTGTTTTGTTACTTTCTGTGCTGCACTCAAGTGGGTAATATGTAGAGGAGTTTTGGTACTGGGAGGGTGGTTGTGGTGATGTTTGCTTTTTTTCTTTCAATAATTGACAACAAATTGGGAGGGCTTGGGTTCTGTTTTCTAGGTTTTGGTAGACAAGTCCAAGGACATGAAAGTCAGTGCAAGGGGGGGAGGAATCATCTCTCTCCATGTCTGTAACAATGAAGAAATGAAAGTATTAACTTTGCAGCAAGGATGATTTTGGTTGTATTACAAAGAGGTTTTTTTCAGAGAAGGCCAGCTTCTCACTAGAATAGCTTGCTTTTGAAGGTTCTGAAAAACAGGTTAAACATCTCCCACAGAAGGTCACATTCAGCTAGTGCTACCAAGAGACAGGAGAGTAGATGAGATGACCTCTCAAGAATTTTTCCAGTTCTGTTTTTTGTGATTGCATCAATTCCATTATTATTTGTGAAAGGCATGTGCTTTCACATAGAGAAATGAGAATGTGAGGCTGGCTGTACAGGGTCAGATGATTTAACCCAGCACACCATCCTCAGTGGGACCTGAAAGTGTCGGGAAGACTCTACTAACAGGCTAGCTACACAGGACAATACTTGTTCTGTAGATGTTTTCTGTGCATATATTTAGTTGCTCTTGGAGATTTCAATTCTATGAATTTGCTCAGTGCTTCTTGAACAAGTCTGACCAGTTGGTGTTCGTGGTATCCCACAAACAGAAATTACTATGGCTGAATCACCTGTGTGAAGACCCACCTTTCTGTTTTGAACCTATTTCCCTTCTAGATTAATTTGTTTTTTTTTGGCTCTTGTTTTTTTGGAGAGACAATAAAGACACTTCTTCTCCATTGCCACTAAATACTTTATAGGTCTTTACTTTATTCAGTCTTAAAAATTCCTGTTGCTAGACTCAAGGCCTCTAGCTTACTTACCTATTTCTTATATGGAAGATGATACTTGGATTCTCCTTGTTTCCCTATCTGGAACATTTTCACCTCTACATCCTTTCAGATGGAGGAAAAAAACTGCATGCAGTGTTTAAGATGCAGTCACTGTATAAGTAGCAAAGAGATGTTCTCTCTCTTATTCTCAGTTCCTTTTTCAATAAGTGATTTTCTGACTATTGCTGAGCACTCAGCTTATGTTTCCATAATGTGTGTCCTAACCTCAAGGTCTCTTTTCCTGAGTAATACCAGTTGACTCACTGTGTATTTGAAATTTGGACAGCTTTATTCTTCTGTGTCTCTTTTTACGTTTACCTATATTGGATTTCTTGTGCTGATTTATTGCCTAATTGCTAAGTCACATAAGATCTGTGTATAGTTCTTCATTATGGGTCCTCACCTTCACTACCATAAATAATGAAATAGCACCAGCAACTTTTTCCACCTTGCTACACCCCTTTTCCAACTTGCTTATAAATACAATGACCAGCATGAGTCCCAGGACAGATGTTTCTGAGGACTGTTTATTTCCATAACTCTTTTAGGTGTTTATATTCAATTTTTTTACAAGCTCTCTGTATGTGTAAGAACATTCATTATTTTTGGTAGGTACTTAGCTTCCTTAATCTTTCTGGATAGATTGTATCAACTGGATTTTTGCTGTCCATGTGCTTGTGGGTATAAAAATACAACAGTAGTAGCAAACAGTGTGATTCTCTTGTACGGGATAAACTATTCTTTTCACCAAATACAAATTTGTCAGTTTAATCGCAGTATTAAGTTCCTAGTTCTTATGCATAGACTTGCTGTGGAAGAATGCAATGATTAGAATACAATGATTTCATCATCTGTGTCTTCATTTTTGGAATACTGGAATCATGAATGGATGTATTTTACCACTTTAAGAAAGATTTTGAGGAAGAACAAGGTTAACTGTGTGCTGCTGAGGATGTCATGTTATACAGTAAAAAATGTGCAAATCTATTTGAATATTTTCAATAGCCATGATTAGTATTTAAGCAAACTAGATTTTTTTTTTTATTTCAGCACTGTTTAGTGTTGTGTTATTGCTGAGATTATTGACAAAAAATAGGTGGCAGCCTGTTGTACTGTTTTTTTTATTTCTTGCGCTGTAGTTGAATATGGCTCAGCAAACTTGAGAGAGAGGAAGAAGAAGAAGTATCCTTAAACCGGGGTTATGCTGTCCTGGTCATGTCGAAGTCTGGCAAAAGGGATGAGTTTACTTGCTTGCATTAGGTGGATATAGACAGTCCTTTGCAAATGAGGAATTTTACTAATTACTTCATTGTATGTGCAAGCTAAAGATCTCCAGTCTTTTAATGGAGAGAAGGCCATCATTAAAAATGTAATGCATGCTTTGGGGTAATTAAGAATGGTGCATCTGAGTACTTTCAAAGTTTTTACCCTTCCCCCAATTCCTTCCTTCCTCCAACGCATGTCTGGCATGGGGGTGTGTTGTTTCCTGTAGCAAATATTAAGGGCTGATAAGAACAGGAGATATTGGCTTGATCATCTTTCATCTTCTATGACTGAAAGCAAATGTTTTCTGCAAGATTTCAATTTAAAAAAATAGCCCTACCTATCATTTAAATTCCTCTCTTGAAAGGTTCCAAGGAATCTGTCTTCTCCAGCTAAGGATCTGAGAATGCATATAATTATATCTAATCATTCCACCACTGTCAGATTAGATTGATTTTTAGTCACTTTTGTGCAGACTAGATTCAACTCAGGTGCTCAGAGTGAAAGAAGGTGCATTAATCTGCAGTGACGTTTTGTCTCTCCCAATTAGCAAGTTCCAAGAGATGTCAGATAATGCAAGTTTGATGGTATGAAGCATTTCTTTTTCATCTCATGGATTTAATAAAGTTAAGGAGGTTCAGGCCTTCAAAGGCAACCATCATCAACTTAAGTATTTGTCCTACAAAAAATACGATTAAAAAAATTAATGGAAATGAAGAATATTCCTGACAGATTTAAAGGCTGGAGACAAATGATAATGGTTAAATTGAGATTTTGAGGGAGACTTGTAAAAAAAAATCTATTTCTGCAATGTAAGCCTGTAGAGTACACATCTTTGTGCAGTCAGAATCTATCAAAATTTTACTTAGTGCACTGATGTTTATAATCTGTGTAAGTTTGCATGTAATGGGTTCTCTAATGCTGCATAACTGTGTTATCTGGCATGTAGGGTTTCTGTGTAGTGTTGAAGGTCATGCACTGATTTCTTCAAACTGCATGTGGTCAGACCATAATTTTAATTATTTTCAAAGCAGTAATACATGAGCATTACAGAAGTGAATAGTGAAGGACGAAGTACTGAAAAATAAAGTGCAAATAAGTGACATTGCAATGTGTGTCTTCTAATTTGGCAGAATTAATGCTGGCAAAGCTTTACTGTAGCTCAAAGTATATGTTTATCTCTTAATTACCTCAGTTACTGAATATGCTCATTGCATAATCTGGGGTAGCAGTAATTGAGTCCATTACTGTAGATAAACAGTTGCCAATTTATAGTACTTCAGAAGAAAAATCATGACTGTAAACAGATGTTGCAAAAACTAAAATATTGATGCTATCATACTTTTACTATGATGAAATCTTAAATTATTTTCTTAACGTGCGCTCTGCCAAAGCTCGTTGAAAATTGCCAATATTTGCTCTCTATTTCTTGTAGAAAAGAGGCTACTCCAATTCTACTAAAATATTTTTTTCCTTTTCATATTTGCCTTAATTTTGGGATGAGCTATTAATTTTTCTGGGTTTTTTTTTTGTTTTTTTTTTTTGTTTAATGTTGGTATTAGCTAATGTCAAGAAGCCAGTTCTTTTTAATAACTTAAGAAGATTGGCTTTTGATTAAATGAGAGCAATATGGGATGTAATTTTAACTGTTGGAGCAATTATGATTTTGTAGGTGGGTAGGCACTTTTCAGTCTCCTACTTAAAAAGATATAATAAGTTCATCCTTTTTCAGGAATGTTTGCATAAATTCCGATTTAGTATTAAAACTAATAAAAAACCAACCTGGTAGGAGTTCAGTATTAATACCAGCAACTACTTTGAACAGCACTGTGAGATGTAGGGGTTTTCCTGCAGATCAGAATCCCTTGTAATTTTTAGGTTTAATTCTTTCTATCTTGCCAGGATGTTAACTCACCTAACCCCAAAGCAGTGGTCAATATCCACTTTCCCACTTTCATACAGCTCTTAACTGATTGTTTAAAATTCTACCATAGGTTGGAAAGAGGGAATTTTGCTACATCTGAAAAAGCTATATAAGAAATAGGTTTGGTTGGGTGGGTATTTTTGGTTGCTTGGTTGGTTTTGGTTTTTTTTTTTTGTTGTTGTTGTTGTTTTTTTTTTGTTTTGTTTTGTTTTTTCCTTCCTGCATTAGTGATTATGAATTATCCAGTGCCTTAAAATACATAACTACAAGACCCAACTTGTCAATCAGCAGTGACATCATAGTCTTGCTGAATGATTTCTGTTTGGATGAAGCAAGGCCTGGGCTGATTCCTCTTGAAAGCAGAGGAAAACTCTCCATTGACCGTAGAAAGAGCTAGATATTCTCCTGAAACAGGAGTTACTTCATATACTCAAGAAAACTGTGTGACTGTAAAATTGGAAATAGAACCTCTAATGTCTTATGAGAATGAAGTTGCAACCTATATGAAAGCCTTTCTGACTTCTAACTGCCCCCTTGCTTTGTTAGCTTACACATTCTCATGTGCTATACAGCACTGATAGACTGGATTTTAATATATTTGAACATAAATTTTCATCTTTATGCAACTGGAAGTCACATACACAGACACATGCATACATATAAAAAAATAAAACTATATGCATATAGAGAAGTGTGTGTGAGTGTATGTAAAAAGCACTTCAGAGGGCTTTGCTACTATCATTAAAGTTTTGCTACAGAGTATAATGAGAGTGAGAACATGCCTTCTGTTATGCAGAATTATTCTCCCAGTCTCAAGGTGCAATTTTGTATCTTATGTCTGCAAAATGAAAGCGACCTCACAAATACTTAACCCAGAAGTGTTCATTTAATCTTGGAAGTAGTCCCGCTGAATTTAATGAGCCCTTAGACGGTAAATTCTTTGGGGCTCTTATTTTCCTTTGTGCCTTATTCAGTGGTACGCACAATCTCCATTAGTTCTTACATTAACATCTACTGTTACTTACAGCAAAATGCTTTTAGTTTTTGGCTTGAAAATGGCAATTCAAACACATAGACACAAAAACTCTGAGGCAAAAGACAACAATTAAATTAGAATTATTCCAAAATTACATTTGAAGGATCTGAATTGGCTTTGTGAAATTTCAGAAGCTGCATTTCTGAGTGCTACTGCAGGGGTTGTCTGATTTGGCCTTAATTGGAAAAAGACTTTTACAGCCACTGGGATCTTTGAGAGGGGAAGGACTGTAGGCTTCAGTTAGTAAACACACCAACCTACAGATGGATGCTGATAGTCAAGGTAACTCTGGCTTCTGTGTTGCTGGGAGTAAGTGTAGAAAAACACAGTTTTTGTTAACTCAGATGCTGACAGCCAAAAGTATCTGACAGTTACCCATCGGGGTCCTCTCAAAATCCATTCCAGTTAACAGCATTTTTCCAACTGGCTGCACCAGCCCCGGATGAGCCTCCTCTTCTGCATGCTTCCCAAATCACATGCTTAAAATAAGCTTCCTGGAGGCTGGATTTGCTCAGTAGAATTAATGTGGTCTGACTATATATTTATGATTAAGTTACATGTAAAGCACAAGCTCATTTTAGATAATTGACACATCATTTTTTTTCATCCCAGATGGTTTCAATCTTTAGCTTCAGAGCAGAGGATAATTTAACCTTGCCAGCAGAGAATTTCTAGGTTTTATAAGTTTATAAACTTTGTAAGCTTTCTGATTTTGTTAGAACAGCATTTCTATTCTGGTGGTATAAAACAATGTCCCGTGCTGGCGAGAGCTCAGTATGAGGGTTACAGTACATGACCGTAGTCCTTAGCAGCAAGCTTAGAAAGAGTTAATGGAAAATTGTGTATGGTTTCTTAGGTATTTTTATGTTGAGGGGTTACTTTGCTAGCATCTATTAATTTTCTCTTTGGGGAAAAAAAGAGGGATAGGAAATGGGAGGAAGAGGGAGCAGTAATAAATATAAATGTAGGCAATAAATCCAAACTATTCTATCATTGCTATGAGAAAATTAGGTGAGACAAGTTGATTTGTGTATTGGTTTTCACTTTAAAACCATATTTGAAAGGCACATTAGCTACTGCATTGGTTTTCATGTTAAAAAATGGTATTCTGGCTAAGCAGTGCTGTCAAGAAGTACAATATGTCCCACCTCATTAAGTATCATCTTTTTCCTCTCCATCTGTCTAGAACAGCAGGAAGGCTTTTTTTCAAATAGAAAAATAATCAGTTTTGCACGTTTCCTTTCTTCACCTCTATATCTGTATTCATCTAAAAATTCAATCAGATTTCCAGGGAAGTGCTTCTAGAACAACAATCCTAATAAAGGTGCCATTCAGAACATCAGGGTCTGTTGTTTGGGGTTTAGTAAGGTGATCAACTCTGATAGTCCAAAAAAAAACCCAACATTGGACACAGGAGGAAAGGAAAACCTGCCTGTTTATTAGAAACATAAACTGTGGTTGGTTGACTTCACAGCTAAAAGAAATTTAGGAAGGGGGGCATTTCCTTTTCTGTCTGTATACGTGACTAAGAGTGCATCACTCTTTGAGTGTTAGAAGCAGTGGAGCACTTTGTGCCTGAACACATGATTTATATGGAAGTAAATAACTGTGTCATATATAGGAAAAATGCCTTGGAGATTATTTGATTCATGACAGACAGTACTGTTCAGTTTAAGGGCCTGATCCGCTATAACAAAAGTGTAATACTTGACACTTGCTTAGCTGAGCAGACAGCAGCAAGCTGCAGATGCTGGCTTTACTGCTGGAACGAAGAGAAAAACAGCTCCAAAAGCCAGGAAGAAAAGGCAACAGCAAAACCACCAAAACATTGCCTGTGCTTTCAGGTAATTGCTTTCATCACCATTCAGCTTTTGGGAATCCCGGCATTCTTCAGGTTAAAGTGATTCCCCTCATGGTATCAATGCCATCTCATTGTTCTTTACAGCAGCCACTCAGAGTTCCTGCAAGAAACTAATTTTAAGCCTGTATTGTCTTTCTGAAGAATTCTCCCAAAGACTGCATGAGGGGTTCTGATTAAACCTTTTGCTTTCAGAGGCCTCAGAGCAGACTGATAACTGTTCAACTAGGTGGAGTACTGATAATGAATGAATAAAACTGTTAACTTCAAAAGGTCACTACTTTGCAAAGTCAGAGAGTGGCTATGGGCAGGAGCTGGCAGCACACAAGGCTGGAGTCCCACATCAGAGGTTGGGTAGAAAAATGTATTTTGCAGCTGAGATAATACCAGAGGATGTGTAACTGTGTGAATACATACTGTTTGCAATACAAAAAGCCATTTTTAAAAGTAAATAAATACAGGTTTAGAAAAAGGCAAATAGGTTAGCATAATTTATTACCTGCATTCTAAAATGTTTGCATCATTCATTCTACTGTAGATGCAAAAGGTAAGAGCCCCCAGTGTGTAACAAAAGAAATAAGCATGCAAATCCATTTCAAACCACAGACATCAGTTACCAATTTGCCACAAGGTGATGTTTAACAATCTGAGAGTACTGAAAGGAATTTTCAGGGAGAATAATTTAGTGTTCTGGGATATGCATGTGCTGAGGATGATGTCATACCCTGAAAGAATAACTATGCAAACCATAAATAGTCTTTCAGCTAGAGGACTTAACACTTACTTTGCAAGGCAGAGCGTTTCTTTGAAGAAAACGCTTTTCTCTTTATCCAAAGTCTTCTTTTTATCCAAATAAGGATATTTCAAATCATAAAGCAAGTTTTACTGTTAAAAACTGTGCTAAACCGTGATACGCTCCAGTGAAAAGTGAGACACATGTAACAAAATAGGAGTACAACTTAATAATGAAGCACAGGAATGGGAAGGGAGGCAAGACCTTCAGCCCTTTTAGCACTATGTCACTGACTTGCGTTGCAGCCTGAGGCAAGACCCGGCTCTGCCTCCCAAAGAGCAGGGGTAACCTTACTTAGGTTCCAGGGTCACATGAAGTTTGGTTAGCATACTGTGTGGTGTCTCTTGGCCTTGGTGTAAGTTGAATGGGACCAAGACAGTTGTATCAGCAAAAGCCCTGAGAACCTCAGGTTAAGAGCATGTTAGACGTACAACATGTTTACTCAAAGTTTGTACTGACCACAGTGCCAGTGTTCCCAACATTTAATAATACTCAGATCTTATGTACCTTCAGATAAGTAGGCAAAAAAAACCCAGCATGTTCAGTTGTAAAGGTGCAAATGTAAACCAGCATTTTGGAAATGATGATATTGTGCTTACTCTTGGCTCTGATGAAGTGATTAGCCCCAAGATTAGTACCAGGTAACTGGAATGCAATTTATAACCCCAAAAGGGTACTATATTACCTTCCACACCCACTGCCACACGCTGTGTCTTGCTGGTGACTTCATCAGACTGAAAGATTCACACAAAGGTCGTTGGACTTTGAAAGATTAAAAAGGAAATGTCACATTCTTTCCCTGTCTTTGACATTCTGCCATTGTCTCTTTTCCATAGCAAGCTTCAAGATCCCACTGGAACTTGTGGTATTTGGACATTGTATTAAGTACTTTATCTAAGGTCTGTGGAAATACCTACTTACTGAGCTCTGCTCACACACGTCTGCTGATCGCTTACACTGGAAATCTCATAGCCTTTTCCCTTTTGCATCATGGGAAACCATCTCAGAAATGGCACTCTGGAGAGTTAAGCCTCTTTTTTTAGAGAAGACCGGAGGAAAAGAAAGGTATGAAAATAGAGTAATACAAAATTAAATACATGAATTTGATGATGCTGTGCTGCTTCTAGACTATATGCCATCTTTTTCTCATCTCCTCTTAAGTGTATAGCTCATTGCTCGCACAGTCTCCATGCTTGTTACATTTGATGCAATAATCTTTCTGTACTACCCACCTGTGCTAGGATTTCTGAGCATATATCCAAAAAATAATGAGGCTTATCTTTAGTTTAACAACATAATATTTGGGTGGGGATGGGAGAAAGGGAGGGGAGGTTTCTGTAGCTGCACTGTGTAATAGGGATGAAAACATAATCTTTCTCCTAGATGTACAAAATTACTCTCCAAGTAGAACTGTTTGCACTGCATAAAGGAAGAATTAAAAAATGCAGGCAAACTGTGAGGTGGGAAGGAGATCAACAATACAGGCAGATCTTGCTTATTTTATCTGTTCCAAGCAGCACTGCTTTGGCTATGGCAGCTGCTGTAGCTGTAGGGCTGAAACAGCAGCTGCCAAGTACTACCTGGAGGTGCTGGATTTTTTTTCCTCTAATCCCTCCATGCTAGGCTCCTGCTCAGCCACAGTGTACTTGGTTATGGTGCAAGATTTAGGAATTGGTCAGTGAGCATTAAAACGGCTCCAGACAGAGATTTTTATCTACCTTGTCTGAAAACAGTGCAACCCTGGAAGAAACGCAGTGAATGTACTCCTATCAAAAATAACTGCTGTGCAGCAAGATAGAAGAAAACTTGTTAGTATGCCCCTATTACTCAAATGTGTCCTGGGTGAAGCATTTTATGTTTGCATATACTTTGAGATTGTGGGGTAGAAGGATTTAAGAATAAGAACGGAGTGGTAAGAATGTTAGAGAATTTCCTAATGGTTGAAAATTGTTAGCAAAGAAGTCTGAGTGATGGATTATTCCTTGATTTTAAAGAAAGCCTCTTTATACTTTGGATAAATTATTTGACACACACACACACATACACCCTCCATGTTGTCCCCTGGATCCAGAAATCAAAACCCTAGGAAAAGTATGTGAATTCCTATGGTCTGGGACAGATCATAAGGGAGAAACTGAATGAAGACTTAAGAGGTGATACTTGTCTGTTGCTTTTGCCAGCCGCTTGCATGTCTGCAAAGCTCACCTGCAGCAGTTATGTACTGCCAGTACATTTCAGTTAAGCACATACTTAAGGAGAGACCTAGCTGAAGACGACCTTCAGGACTATTGCCTCTGTGGACTTCTGCAAATTGCAGAAAATAAGTGAACTGCAAATCACCTTTGTACTGAAAAGAGAAATTGACCCGAGTTCTGCTGGAAGCTGGGGAGGTGCCCCCATGTATTTGTAGTGGGCCTTGTAATCTTTTCCTGCGTACCCACTTTGGCAGGTGTCAGAGAGAGGATATGAAGCTAGACATACCTTTGGTCTGACCCAAATCATCCCTTTGTGCAGGCGTAGCTTGTTTGCAGTGTCATTGAGGAAAACCCTAGATGTAATTACAACATTAAATTGCAGTTTGTGTTGGCCATTTTAAAACCTTAATTGGGCAATAAAACGGGAATCTAGATTATGGGTGGAGTCCTCTGTCTGGAAATAGTATGCAGGAATGCTAATCAACACACACTTCATGGTAGGGACTAATGGGAAAGGCTTGTTCTACCTGAAAAGTGAGTGGTAGTTAGTGTATTTTCATCACATCAGTCCACTTCCTTTACCTGCCAGTAATTTATTCTGATGCTTGTAACTAAAAAGAAATGTTCCTGCTTTCTTCTGCTGCTTATTCTTCACAAGCCATGTACACATCAAATAGTCCTGTCCTAACACAACTGTTTATTAAGTTCCAACCATTGCCTCCATTAGAAACCTGCTGAAGGCAAATGGACTATACAGTTGTCACTGAAGGCATAATTTAATGATGCAGTGTATCTCTACACTAATGAATTCAGCCTTTTTACTGTGGTTAGTCTATGATGCATGGAGCAGAAGGTACCTTTGTTTTGCAGACCTGTCTGTGGGAAGCCCCCTTTCTCTCCTTTGCTCTTCTGTATATGATAGACAGAGCCTATTTATTAAAGGAGCCTTAAAGGTACAAAGTTGAAACCCTTGGATGCCATTTTTACAGCTCCTTTTGAGAAGGTACTTTCTTCTCCAAGCAATTGGTTTCCAAGTGGCCTCCGGCACCCCATAAAAATTGCCTTGTTTCATATTTGGCAACTAATTATATTGCTGACCCTCTGCATTAACAGCAATGGCAAATAGTGAAGGATAGATGGAAGAATAGATTCGGGTGAGAAATATGTGACAAGCTTTTATGTGAAAACATTTAGTATCTGCTTTCACTTTAATAGCTTATTGTTTTTAAGTCGGTGACAAAAACATCCTGCTGAAATAGGAACACTGGGATCCCATCTGCAGACAGAATGAATGGTGTTAGACAGAACTTACTATCATGCAGACGTGACAGTTCATCAGGCAAACATATTAGTTGCTAGTTTTACTGTTATTTTTAAGACTGCTTGAGAAAAGTTGCTTTAACTAGGCTTATGAACTTTCAAACGGATACATAAAATTATATTTTGTCTTTGCTTATCCATAACAAAGCTATGCTGGTAAAAATAAGAGACTTCATCTTTCAGAGGTTTACTGCACCTTTATGTTGCCCTCAGGCCACTTCTATTTTTCTTGGGAGAAAGCTCATTCATATTTCCTCCAGAATGAGACCAGTCACTTTCACTCTGTAAAGGCTAGAGATGTTTGTGATAAATCCTCAGTCCTTGCGGTCACATTTCTATTTGATTGAAGTGTAACAGTTATTTCTCTCTTGTGATTTAAGCATCCACATTTTGTAGTTGTGAATTAAGTATTTTGTAATATATTGATTTGTCATATATTGAACCATGTCATTGCTGAGACAGAAGTATCCTAGAAACACAGCACTCTTCTTTTTTCCTGTAACAGAACTTGGAAATTCTAAGTATCAAAACAAATTATGACATATGGAATAACAACAGGCTGTGTAAGAATGATGAATATGCTCCAGGTTTAATGTAGATGGAAATAGAAGCACTTTCATACCTGCCAAAGCCTTTTACCAACATTTTGAAAACTGGTGTTTACGTTCTTTGAAATGTTTATATCTAGAAGCAACCCCTTTCCTTGGCAAACTGAGTTTAAATCATTTTGGACCTCTGACAACCAAACTGATGAATATCTTTATGCTCTGATGTTGTTCTAAAGCTTGTTTTCAATAGGAGAGTTAACAGAAGTTAAAATTAAGGAATGGGATTTAAGAAACTAGCTTCTGATGAGGAAGCCTCCAGTGGTTTGCTCCATATGCCCAGGAGGACAAGTATAGTTATCAGTCAAGATGCATTTTAGGAATACTGAAAAAAAGAAAGTGCAAGAGCGCCCACAGCATTCTCTTTTACCAAACCCTTTCTTTAAGATTCATGGTCTCCTGCCACTCCTGACCCTTCTATAGTACAATAGTGCAGCATAGATAGCAGTTATACAGTGTGGCTGCGATACAGCTTGCATTTGGTACCAAATGACCCAATAATTGTTTGTTTGTCAAACTCACATGGTATCTGTAGGGTTAGGGTTACCCAGTCCAGTTTTTCTGGTTCAATCTTGCTGTATCTCTATCCTTAAACTTTCTCCACAGATACAGGACAGCATCCTAGTTGCAGCCCAATATAGGGGAATGAATGGGGTAAAGGAGGGCTGTTCTCCCTCTTACTCCTCTCCAGCAAAGGAGTAAAGCAGAAAAGAGCTGTGCAGTCGTGGGCTCAGGAAGCATGCATGGGAAGTGAAAGTGCTGGAACCCTTGTACCCCGGCAGATGAGAAGGTGCTCTACCCTTCCCTCCAGGGTACCAGTAGAGAGTCAAGCTGTTTCTTTCTCCCATCCTTACAAGTGAGGTGAGATCAGATGAGCTGGGGGTGGGATCAGGTTCATCAAAGACAGTCAAGTTCTCATGGTGCTCTCTCTTTCTTACTTGCCATTTCTTCAAAGGACATTTTTATTGTTATTAAAAAAAATTCTCCCAGTGCAGCTGCACTTCTCTTGGATCGAACAGTGGTATAGCGAGGAGTTACACAGACTACCTGCTCGTGTTTGCTCATTTTGAGCAAATGAGCTTTACCCATCTTTATTCATTGCAGGTCATCAGAACAAATGGAGGGCATAAAGTGCTTTGCTCTTGCCCAGGCTGGAGGGAAAAAAAAAAAGCTGCATTTAATAGAGAGAAGTCTTGGATTCTGGAATAGAAGCTGTGTATGACTACCTCTCAGATGACACTCCAATTCAGGAAAAGTGGTGAAAGGACATCTGTTGGCAAATTGCCTTTCTCGGTTATTGAGAACAGCAAGTTGAAAAACAGAAGAGATATGTGGGATCCCAGCTGACCATAAGAAATCAAATTGTGCTCTTTAAAAGAAAACTGATTACCAGACATATTAAGCTTTAATCTTATTTGCAGTTAGATGCCCCAAAGAGAATGCTTTGTTGGAGACCTTCCAAGAACAACTATTGCAGACAGCTTGTAAAACAAAGACAATGTGATGGAAAAAAATGCAAATACAGCTCAACATTTTCTGTAATAAAGTTAGTTTATGATGCCCTTTGTAACAACCTCAACAATAAAGGCCAATTTCTTCATTGGCAATTAGCTCTGGTGGGATAGACACTTCCCCAAAGTTGACGTGAAGACAACATTTACATATTTCTTTCTTTTTACAAAGCAGATTGTATCTGGCATGTAAGTATACTTTTTATTTCTGAGGTTTTCTTTTAAAAACACCATTTAAGTACTGAGTGCAAAATGACCTCCACCAAGGTACTACTTGTTTGCATTCAGTTCAGATGGGATGCTGCTTCATATTCCGGTGCCGCAAACTGCCAAACCCTGACACAGTGACCTGCTTCAGCTGGGGAACATTTTAATCCCGGTTCTGTGAGGATTCTTTGGCAAGGCTGCTGCTGGCTGTTGTCCTCATGGACCTAAGCCATGTTGCTGACATGAATGATGGTGACACATACCCTGTCTGTGGGATCTGGCCCCTCGTGCCTCTGTTTACCTTGCAGGTAGCCTGAACTTCAGTTCCTCATCTGTCCCAAGCCTAGCAGCTTTGGCATTTGTCTTAGGCCAGTTCATCTCCCTGCAGCTGTAGATGAGCCGCTGGTGTAGGAGACTGCACCCATGAGTGCCTGCTATAGTAAAAATTACACAGGGGGTTTTCCCTCACCAGGCACTATTTTCCCGTGACCTGGCATTTTGGAAGGTTCTGGGCACATCAGAGGGGTGGCACAGTTTGGACAAATGTGTAACCAAAGCAATAAAAATCCTTTATTTTCCCCTTTCTCCCCTCCAGGACAATCAGAAGGATAACATTGACCATAATTACAAACCATCCACAGATTTAAAAAATCTATTTATTTGTTGCCATGACTTGAAGATGTATGTATTTTAAAAGATCCCTCCAATAATAATTTTACGAAGTTGACTTAGTAGTGTTCCACAAGCCATAAACCTGAATCTCAATGTACTTCTCCTAATACACATGCCATAAACTTGGTCCTTAAATTATAGACTACATTTTTGAATGTACACTTACTCCAAAATTACTTCTTTTTTTTTTTCCCTACATGGTTTAGTGAGTTCGTATCACTTCTGAAAGTGTCTTTGGCTGTATCTAGATGTCTCACGCTGACTTCTTCTTTTCATGAAACTGATAACATTTTTGCTAAGTGAGTTTCCTGGACTCGATTGCAGTGCAATAGAATAGATAACCGAGGTGTCATAAAGACATTCCACCAGAGGGGTCTGGGATACATTCTACGGCATCATCAATCATAATGGAACAAGTTTTAAGCTGCTTGCATACAGTAAACTGCTTGTAAACAATAGATCATTCTTGCTAAAACTTTTTAGCGTAAACTGAAACCACGCATTTTTGGCATAGGAAAGCCTGATACTTCTCATATTATTTGCCTGTGTAAACACACACATATTCAATCCTCAGCCTATAAATGCTAAATGAAGGTAGCTCTACAGTTCTTGCAGTGGTGTGCGTTACCTCCCCTGGGGAAGCTGCCTGTCATAGTACACAGTCCCTGGTGAGTGTATCAGCTGAGCAGCGCAGCGAAGCTCAAACATTTAAGTTGTTTAAGCACACAAGAAATCCCATTCAGCTCATTGGAGATGAATGTATGCACGAGTCCTGTACCAGGCAAAGAATGCCTCCTTGTTCTACTGTTTATGCACTGGCTACCTTGGTATTTTTACATATGTGTTTACTCTGTCACCTGACTACAATTTTAAGCATTTTTCAAACTGTTTTTTATACCAACTTTTTCAGTCAACATTAATCAAAGACACTTTTAGTCTAATCTTCAGCTTACCCTGGCCAGATGTCTCCTCTCCTCAGGAATCCATCCTGCACTTTTGACTCTTCCCAGCAAGGGGACAACAGGTAGATGGAGTCCAAGCACAAGCACCCTGCTGCTGCCTGCACTCTCCTGCCTAAAGAAGCTGAGCTTGAAACAGCTTCTTTAATGCTTGCAAAAGTAGACAAGTATAGGGCTGCCAGACTACGTGTACATCAAAATATATGGAGTCACAGGATTCTGTATGCGCTCTACCTAGAAAACTAAGTACTCATTCTCAACAGATCTGTGGGGGCACACAGGGATTCTGAGCTCACTGGTTTTGTCTGAAGAAAAAGTATCCCAAAGGAATGGCTGGGAAAACTAAGTGCCCTTAAAAAAAGTCTACGTTACTTCGAGGGAGGCAAGAGCAAATGGTACCTGTGTGTGTGTCAAACAGAGTGAAAAATCAGCCTTATGGTTAGACAAACTTACCACAGGGCTAGTGGCAGCTGTGAGTGTGTGGTGGGTAAAGGGCTAGAACCAGTCAGTGTTTGAACAGAAAGATCTTTAAAGAGAGAAATAGATGGAAGTATGAGCAAAATTGCAGGGTGTCAGCATGACAGTGTTCAGCACTCACCCAACTTCGTCTGCACACCTTCTTTTTCTATTATTTTTCTCACTTCCCTGTTTAAATTCTATTTAGAATATAGGTTTTCTATATTTTCATAGGAACGTGTTAAATATGTTTATAATGAGCACAGCATAGTTTTTGGGTTCTATAAACAAAAACCTCTTTAAAGTTACACATAATTCAGAGACTTGAGATTCACTCGTCACAGAAACACAGTGTTTTCTTCACTGAAACTTTGTTAGTTAGACTATTTAAAGAGGAAATATAAACTTTGATCTATAAACTTTAAAAAGCTGAATATAGGAGTAGGGAAAGATAAAACAGTTCCCAGAATTCAAGTGTCAAAAATGTATTTTGGGGGTGGGGACAAAGTGATCTTCTAACTGTACTAAATGGTCTTAGGACACAAACATGGTTATAGGGCACGTAGAATCATAGAATGGTTTGGATTGGAAAGGACCTTAAGATTATCTAGCTCCAACCCCTCTGCCACCAGCAGGGAGTCCTCACACTAGACCATGTGGCTCAAGGCTCTCTCCACGCCTAATCTTTTGATGCTGCAATGGGCCCCACACTCACACCGCACTGCCTTGCTCGGGGTCCACTGCCATGTGGAGGCTTGCTACAGCCCAATAACCCAACACATTTCTGTCCACCATGGTGTGCAGCACACAAGCTCCGCCAAAGCCACCCGTGCCCCAGCAAGAAGCCGGGACCGGCTGATGCTGGTGGCGCCCACTGAAATGCGCAGCAAGGTCGATTCAGTCGCATACCCCTTGCACTCCCTCCTAGGCCAGGCCCCCTTTTAGGGCGCAGGTAGGGCGGGCGCAGGCGGAGCTGGGATGACACAGGAGCACACCACACCTGCTCACTGCCCACAACCCTGCACCGCAGTCCCCGCGGGCTGCCGCGCACCCCACCCACACTAGAGTGCGTGTGTGTGTGAGTGGAGGGGGACGCAGGCACAGCCGCTTCCACCCGCGTGGAAGCGGAACCCGACTGGGACCGGCCTTAACGAGCAGCCTCCTCGGCCCCCAAGTGGGGACTACTGTTGCCGTACAGGGGTACAGCGCACCCCACCGTGCGGAGCCCCCTCCCCTCACACCACACGCACACACACACACACATCCGGGGTAGCGCGGGGCGGGGCGCGGGCAGGCGGGGGACGTGCCCGCGCGCGCCGGGGCGGGCAGTCACCGCCCCTCTCCCTGCGCCCGCCGCCGTCGCTGCTGCCGCCTCCGCGCCGGTGATGGAGGCGAGGCGCTGAGGAAGGCTCGAGTTGGGGCGCCGCTGGCGGCGGCAGCAGCAGCAGCAGCAGCAGCAGCAGCAGCAGCAGTAGAAGCAGCAGCAGCAGCAGTAGAAGCAGCAGCAGCAGCAGGAAGCAGCAGCAGCAGCAGAAGCAGAAGCGGCGGTGCGCGCAGTGACGGGGCATGCGGAGCGGGCGCCGCCGCGGGGCTGCAGCGGAGGGCTCCCGGGCGCTGAGGGAGGAGGAGGCGGCGGGGAAGCAGGCTTCCCCGCGGGGATCCGTGTGACCGCGCCGCTGCGGCCGGAGCGCGGCTCCCGGCAGCCGCAGGAAGAGCGGGGCCGGGGAGGCGGTGGCGGCGGTGCTGTAGCGCTCCTTCTCCGGCCGCGGAGCGAGGCGGCGAGAGGAAGGCGCCGGTTCCCCGCGGCTGTAGCGGCCGCCGCCGGCAGCCCGGCGGCGCAGCGGCAACGGCGGCCGCGCCTCAACTTGGTGCGAGGCAGCGGCCGCCGCGACGAGCGGGCGGTACGCGGCTGGTGCCCGTCCCCGCCGCTGCCCGGAGGATTTACCCTGCGGGACTCTCCTCCCCGGGCGCCCGGTGACAGGCGCAGGAGCGGCGGGGCAGGCGCCGCACGGTGACCCCCCACCACACACACAACGGCCGTCCGGCCGCCCCGCAGCGACAGAGAGGGCCGAGGTAAGTGCGGGCTCTGGGCGCCTCGGGTTCCGCTTCCCTCTGCTCTGCGCTGGAGCTGAGGGAAGGGGAAGCGCCAAGTTCAGGCAGCGGCGCTGGGCTTCTCCCCGCTCCCACCGCCGCCTCGGCCGGTCCCCGCTTCCTCCCCGCGGGGTGGCTAGGGGAGCGGGGCGGCCCCGCCGCGGTGCCTGCGCCTCCGGCCGACCAGCGGGGCGGGGGCACGGGCGCGCACAACCGGCTACCGGGCCGATCTTCGCCGGGGAGAAGGGTGGGCGGCCGGCTGAGGACGTCCTGTCGCTGGTTCCAGGGGTCGGGAGCGGCTCTGTGTCAGCAGCAGCCTCCAGAAGCTTGCCTCTGTGTGTGTGCAGGGGGGAGTACCCGGGCAGCATCCACGGCTCTACCTCTCTGCACCGCTGTCACATAGAGTTCGATCAGTTAATGTTTATTACATAATGTGTCACTTAATATTTTAGACTCTTATCTGCCGGAATCCGGATAATCCTTATTATATTTCCTTTTAATTCATAAAGCTGGAGAGGGTCGGGGAAACTAAGGTTCTCGTTCCAAGTAGTTGTCTAAAGCAACTTAGTTTTCATGTGACTTTATCCGTGTTAAGAGTTACTACCTCCTTGCACTCTAAGAAAGCAGAAGTGTTATGTCGTCCATCTCCCCCTCCCTCCCCTTCGTTATTAAGTACAGCTAAGTTTCTTTAGGTCCTACTTGTTTTCAGCGGTCTTCAGAACCCGCCACTTTGTAAACTTAAGTGTGCGATACTGAAATAGAAACTAATTTTTGTGCAGCAGCTGCTGAGAGAAATAATTTTTATGGCGATGAGCAGGAGCGAACCAGCCTCTGTTGTTTATATAAATGATGTTGGCACTACATGAACTGTAAATCAACATAGCCAACAGCTGTGCAAACCAAAACTATGTAACTAACCATGTATTTTTATACACTGATGCTCTCAACTCACTCCTTTGCAAAAGCAGTGAAGATCATGTTGCTCCGAACACTTGGAACACCACAGAACTCGTTTTTCTCCTAAATACAAAGGATTGCTTATATTGGAGAAGGCATTTCACTTTCTAGTGCCAGCTTTGGCATTTTTTGTGACTTGGAATTTTTGCCCGTGTCCTTCTGTGATGTTAGTCTTTTTAAGTAGTAGTGCCAGCACTTTTTATCAGGCTTAATTTGTCTATAAAGCATGAATGTGTATCAGAGAGAACTAGAAATCATTGGCGATACGGAGATTGTGGCAGCATGGTCATCTCGGAAATGGTAGGAATGGTGCCTATCAAGGATGCCACATGCAAGCCACCCTTGAGATCGAGGTGGCAATGATAACACTCAGACTATTATTGGATGCTGCCTGGCTTGTCAGAATTGTAAGCTGTGTGAATGAGGATACTACTCCTCATGTACGTTGTTCTTGTGGGATCAGGGCAATTCAAAGGCACTAATGAAAGTTATGAAAATGGTTTAAAGCTGCCATGTGACAGTCATTGCCTAGCCTAGTGGTGAGGTGGTACTGTTTCAGTTTTGTACAACGATTTGTTCCTTTTCCCTCATCATCTCAGGCTGGATTTGTTCAAATGAGTTCAGGAATAAGCTATACAGAGAAAGAATGGAGGTAATTGAGAATAGATTTCAGTACCAGATTGCTGCCTTAATGAAATAGTACCCAGCTGCCCTTTCTTGGTTGCATATATGTGGATAAGTTGTACATTAGGTGTAAACTTGTTAAATGTTTTTCTTTCTGCTGTTTCAGAAAGGGTGTGATGTTTATCTTTGGGATGAGAACAAAAAGTAGCTCCAGGAACACTCATCTAAAAATAGGGTACTTCCAAGTACTTAAATCATTTGAATGCAATTTACATTATGTTTAGTTCAAGAGGCAAGAGCTTCTTGGCAGATTTTGCGTTTTATATATTCAGGGATTTTTTTTGTGCACATGCTAAGTCTCAGATGATCCACCTGGCACAAAAGTTTGATTCACAGGGCCAAAATCGGAAGGTTTTTGTCTCTGCAGTAATCCTCAGTCTGTTTCTTTAATCGTCTTTGATGTGGAAATGCAGGAACCATCTCTAGATGCACATTGACCTGTATTGGAAGCCTTCAGTGCTTACAAAGGGAAGGACTGACCCACAAGTTGAAATATAGCTTCTTTTTTAGCAGTTGGAGTGGGACTTTTGAGAATGATGCTGTTTCATACTTATAAGCCAATTGCTTTATCAAGAGTTTCAGAGTTCTTTTAGTTGTCTTAAATTATTAACCAAAGCCTGGAAGTCTGTACTGCTGTCTTTCAGTTATAGTGTGTGTTTTGCATTCCAGCGTTGCTCTTCAGGATCTTGATTTTTAAATTTTATTTGGAAGGTGGTGGTTTAGGGCCCCCGCCTTCTTCCCCTCCCCTCCCCTCTTCCCCCCCCCCTCCCCCCCCCCCCCCCCCCCCCCCGGACTATCACTGTGGTTTTAGCATTGAAATTATGGCAGTGACGTTTATTTGGAGTTCATTTAGATGAATAGCTCGTGCAGATATAAGTAGTATTACAGGAGGCCAATGTTGAATACTTCTGACATGGTATGGGGCTTGCACCAGTTACATGAGTACTTAATAGAAGTGGGCTGGAATACTTAAATGTGATGTTCCTCATCGCAGTCCAATTTTCTGTCCTTCTTTGGCTGTTGACGGATTCTTTATTATAAAGATGCACTAGAGATTACCTTGGATATGCACTGTATCAAAAGAGTGTACCTCTGAACTGTATTACTCCCTTTCAGTGAGCAGCATCTTAATTTCTGAGTGTAAACTATTAGCCTTTGGTTTACACTTTTTAGTCCGTAACTATGTATTTTTTCATATTTTGCTTGGTGATTCTTTGTATTACAATTATTAATTTCTAATTCTTCACTCAATCTAATATTGCAGCAACCTTTTGCAGGTAATGATCGAGAACTAAGCGCTAGTTTTAGTATGAAGGTGCAGTTTTGCTAGTGCTTGCCACTGCTGCTTTTGAATCCTGATACTTTTAATTTTCAACAGCTATGTTCTCATACTGAACAGAGATCTTCCTTGAGTTCCACAGGGATGCTTGTAATCTTCTCGTTTACACTAGGTCTATTTAATTTAGAAGGCTGCTGACCATGCTAATAATTCTGCCTTAACTCTCAGTGACATTTCTTCTGCCTTTGTTAGTGTTGAATTTATCTGCCACTGTTACACCTGTACATCATAGTTGATTAGCTCCCAGTTGGTTACATTTTTGGTCTTCTGTACATGACTAATCTATATAACTGTTAACTCTTCTGCTTTCCTTTCCAGATCATTAATTAGTGCCTTTAAATGTTGCTTGCTTTATGGATCCTTGGAGCATCCTGCTGATAACCTTTTGCCTTGTTGAAGCTTGACTATGTATTCATAGTCCAAGCTTCCTGTTTCTTAGCTAGGAATAAAACAAAGTCTTTAAAGCAAAATACAACTGAAATCTGTGAGATACATCTGAAGAGGTGTAATCATAGCTTTTACTCAAGTTTTAGCAGCCAGATCCATTCTTGGCAGTCATATTCTAAATTTAGCATCCCCAAATAAAATGTTTTAACAGTAGGCTTGTCGTAAAAGCATTTTGACACCTGTCTTCCGCTAATTCTGGCAAAGCATTTTTTCCCTTTTACAGTCCTTCTAGTGAGCTTAATCCATTATGCGAAATCAGCCCATCATAAAAATCAATGGAATTGATATACTTTTAGCTAATGTATTAAAGAGCTGGCTAACTGCTCTATTATTCACTTTTTGATTACTTAACTATGATTTTGCACTATAAAATATGAAGGTTCTTAAGGGGTGTCTACTTTCGGCTGAATTAGAAGCTTGTGACTTTGAGCACTGCATAAATATCTTGTGCATGTACGGTTGTAGTAACTCCCAGCTGATTGAGGCATTCTTGCCATCAGGTTCACGTAAAGGTCTCTTGTTATAATCCACTAAAGAGAATTAACTTGAATTCTAAAGCCCTGGACTATACAGGGTACTGAGTCGTGGTTTGTAGTTTCTTGTAGGATACATGACTTTGATTCCTCATGTTTTTCTTTGAAAGGCCAGTGGAATTGAGAACTCGACATAAGAAGATATGCTTAGCTGGTAAGGTTAGCTGTCAGTGAAAGCAAATGTGCTTGGAGACCTGTTGAGTTAAGAGAAGTTACCCTTGGCAGGGTGGTCTCCCTAGATTGCCTCTTGCTATCAGTTACCACCCTTGCTTTTGTGATCCAGGGTTTCATTTTCAATCAGGAAAAAAAAAAAAAATCCATGACTTTTTTTTTCTTGCTCTCTTGTGCCTTTAAATGGTAGATAACTATGGTATGCACTTGTGGTTTCACAACTTTAGGTTTGTTGAGCTTTTTTTAATCCAAGGTATTTGGTTTTGGTGTTGGAGTAGTCAGCTTCATTTCTGTGGAATTAAAAAGTTACCCTTAATAGTCAGAACTTTGTAATGACATCTTTCCACTGGAATCAGTGTTTAATGACCACAGCAACTCTCATTGATAGTTTCAGCTCGTGTATTTTTCCTTTATTATCAGATCTTTTCTAGCATTTGAAAGATATACAGGTAGGGATATTGAGCACAATTTATGTTGTAGGCTGCTATTCTGCATAACCTGATGGTCTCCAAGACATTTTGTTTGTTCTTCTTGACAAGTTTTACTGCTGGGGAAGAATAGTATAAAGCAGCAGCAGTTTGCTGCTGTGGAGGTTCAGGCTGTGGGACCAGCTGATGTACAGCTGCTGTGAAATTCATTGCTAGTTAAGGAGGGAAGTGTTTCATGCCTTTTTTTTTTTTTTTTCTTTTCTTTTTTTGTGCCATGCTGGTGTCAACTTCCAGAAACTTTATTCTGTTAGAAAACTTACCCAAAAGATAAGCCAGTTCAGTGTTCTGCTGTCTAGCTGAAAGAGCATTAGCATCCTTTGGAGGCAGAACATGTGAACTGCTCTTTGTTCCATAATGCTCATCTTGCTTTTTAAAACGTTGTCCTGTAAATTGCGAGCCAGTGTAATATTGTTAATGTTTTGGGAAGTCTACTTTATTTTCAGTAGCGCTAATATTAGTTAAGATGTGCGAGTGATAGAATCTTTAGGATTTTTTTTTCTCTTGGTGAGATTTCGTACTATAGAGAAACTTACCATTTTTTTGTATCAGTATTTCTTTGTAATGGGGTGTGGTACTTTCTTCATGTTAAGTTCCAGTATCCCTTCATGTAAGAGAATTCCTGACATGTAAGTGGAGTCATATGACAAAATTTGTCATCCCAGTTATGTGAAACAATTGAATCAGGATGATATTCAACAACCAAGTTGCCTGTGAAAACTTGTTACGGGCAAGCGAGAGGGAGGATATGTTGTGTTCTTTGACTTTTCTTTTTTTGCAGTGCATCAGAGTAGACTCCAGAACTTCAGCTGGTGCTTCCTGTCAGCCACTGGAATTATGATAATATCACAGTGCATAGATCTCTCGCATTAAGTAGTTCTGCGGGAGACAGGAGTACTAGCCTCATTGTACAGGCCCAACATGACAAAGGCCAGCAGAGCCTGAGGAGCTTGAATCTGAACCTGTTTACTTTTCTGTAACTATGGGTCATCAATATCTTATCTTTTTCCATGCCATTTAAGCCTGCACTCTGTATGCTAGCAATGCTTTAGTATAAATTGTCAATGATAACCAGAATTGCACTGAAAATTAAAAGGGATAATGACAGCATTCTTCCATGGACAGGGAAATGAATTTTGGGATTTTTTTTTTTTTTTTTTTTTTTTTTTGAGGGCTCCATAGGGAGCAAACCAGGGGATAGGAATATTGGTAATGGGTTTTAATCAACTGTCCATATGTAGAGAGAGATTTAGAAGGGCTTATTACATATCTGAATGGAGAAGCTGGCTGAAAAGCAGAATAAAAAATCAATGAAATGACTGTAGGCTTCCTTAAAGAGAGAGAGGTATCTAGTACTGGTCTTAATCAGATGTCTCCACAGCAGTGTTCTAAAATGAGTTTAACTAGAGTGATCAGATGAGCAGGGACTAAGATCAAACATAAAGTTGTGTCTCACCCCTGCCAAAAGTGGGTGATCAGAGGATGTAATTTCATGTGCTCAGTTCTTAACTTTGCGAGGTGATGCTTAAAAAAACCACAATAAACCAAAATGGCCTATGAACAAAAACCACCACAAGTACAGTAGGCTTCTGAATCTTCAGATGATCCAAGTGCAAATTAGTTGCAGGTGAAAAAGAGGATTGGTAAGAGTTGTGGTGAAGTTCATCAGTTGAATTATCACTATGAATAATTTATCAGTAAGAAAAATCTGGCTCTTATGTGCACATCCTGTTCATGATGTTTCTGCATTAAATACATTAAAGCTCTCTTCAACATTCACTGATGGGGCATTTTTTCAAGTATCTTTAAATACTCATTTAAGCTAAAATTAAACTAATGGATTTATTTAATTTTCAGTTCATTGTGTACTCAGGATAATTAGGATTGATACACTTTTCAAACACAGAAGCTGAACCCTAATTCTAGATGCAAAACTCAGCTTTGACTATTGTCTCCAGATAATACTTCTGTTAGAAATTACTTCCATTTCTGCTGATTGGAATCCTACTTAGAGTGTCCAGTTTATGAGTTAGTGACTGTTGTAAAGAGGCTAAGGACCCATTTCCACAGAACTCTGTTATTTTTTTAAGACTACTTTGTTGTTTTAAACTCTGCTGCCTGTAGTAAGTACCATGTGAATGAAATGAATATTTCCATCTTAGAAAAATGGTTGAAGACAGCACAGTAGAGCAGTCCTGTTCTAAAGAGGTACTTGGAATAACAGGTATACTTAGAGTAGTAGAGGAGAGGAAGAAAAAGAAAAACCACCCCTGCAAGCAGTGTGTAATTTCATTCACCACTTTTCCCATGATACTCTTACACGTTTTTTCTTCTTCAGGGCTCAGCAATCAGAAGTTTAAGTAATATAGGTACTTAAATTAGTAAGAGTTTAGTAAACCTTTTGTTTTCAGTTTTCAAATTGTGTAAATATCTGCAGTATAGCCACATCATATTACAATTATTAAGCTTCCTGAAGTGCAGCAGAGGTACTAAAATTTAAATATGCTTATTTGGAATACATATCTCAAGAAAAATGAAACTTGCCCCTTAAGGTCCTCTGCCGGCAAAGAGAGGTTATAAAATTTAAGTTCTTTTTCAGGCTGACATTGGTAAATATTTGATTTTGTGGTTTATATTCCTGAACTGAAAGTCTTGGAAATGGCATGAAAAATACAAAATCGTTCAGTAACTTTAGGGAGTAGTAGCATAGTACCACCCTCAGGTGCCTTAATGAAGATTAGAAGTTATACATTCTTTGCATCTTCTCACAAACTTTGAAAGGCCTTTAGATTCTTACTTACCATGACTTATTCCTTGCTCCAATGCTGTATATGTATAAGAAAGGTTACAGGTAGCATAGGGAAGTACAGTAAGTTGTACTTGCATTTGCCTGGGACTTACCTTTAATCTTAAGAATATGGCCTCTTTAAAGAACAGACTGGTAACCTTTTGGAAATGTGGGCTAGATAGCTGTGGGGAACACAAATCCAAACTGCTCAGCAGTCCCTTTTCTTCAACTTCAGCTGTGGTTTACTTGGGCACTGAAGTGAATAGGGAGAATAATGTGGCAGGAAGGACACACAGGAGTTCTTTATTCTTTGTAAAAGCTCAAGTTCTCTGCTAAAGCAGAACAAAATGGGGCAACTGCTGATATGTTAGATGGCATACTCATCAAAAATGTTTTGTTTGGTTTGTGTTTCCATTCTTTTTCCTCTTCAGCTTCAAATTGGTTTTAACCTGTGGCATCAGCAGGTTTTATGAACTTTGGACTAAAATATTTTCAAAGTGTATAGATCAACATTTCAGCCTTAAGGACTGACTGCTTCAGCCATGCAGAGTTTCAGAAGTAAACAGTCGATAATCTAGCTTTCAAAATAACTCTGTGCTGAGAGCTTAAAAAGTATTGGTGGTATAGCTTTGGAAAAAATAGTGTTCATTATAAGTTTTACAGTGCTCTAAAATCTGTATTTGATGTTCGGCTGTGAATAGGTTCATTGAATTGCTGAGAGCTGCATTAATATTTTATCAAATCTAAAAAAAATGTGTATGTTTATAGCTTAAAATACTACTTTGTTGTAGCAAGATGTTAAAGAACGAGGCAAAATTGAGTACCAGTGACTGTCAGTAACAGTAACAGACTCCTGAAGAAAATATTAAACACTCCATCAACTCTTGTAGAAGTGTAGTGAAAAGAAAGATACCTGAATGCAATACAGCAGAACATGAGTTACTCTGACAAAAGCATCTGGAAAAATCTTAACTTACATATTCAAAATCATATAGAGCAGTTGTTAAAGTTGAAAGTGGGTGGGTGGTTTTGGTATTTCAACTGCAAGTACTATTTCATAATATTATTCTGCTATGGTGTCGTCCCATCAAGTGAAAAAAGGTGTTGAAAAGCTATGAGCAATTCCTGGAGCCTAGTGAATAACCAGAACTGGTTCAAACATTTTAAAGCAATGTGCACCTTGTGTATGAAGACGCAGCACAAAACTTTTCTCTATCAAAATATGCTCGTCAGCCTGTATAGCTAATTCCGCATCACAGTTCTAAATCATAAAAACTTTGTTTGCAGCAGTTTATTTAAAAAAATGCAAGTTAACCAATTCCTGGAAGAAACCAAGTAGTCTTGTATACTGAATTTGTTACATATTTATAAAAGAAACCCTATAAAAACCCCCAGAAGACAAAGCCCCATGTTTCTGATTGTTTTTTGACTCCTTGCCTCCTTTGTGAAGTTGTCAAATCACATCTTTTACTTTGTCTTTCCCTGTCCAAGAAAACTAATCACTCTTCTGCAACCAGTAAATGCTTGAAATCTGCTGTGTGCAAGAAACCAATTGTCCCTATCTCAGCTGTGATCTGATTCAAAGTAGTAAAATAATATGTAATTTTCTTGCTTTGGATTATATCAAAGCTTTCTTATGCAGTTTTAGGCTATCATGACTATTCCTTTTCTCTCCAAATCTGTTCTTTCCCAAACACAGTCGGAGCTTGTTAAAGCTGAAACAATGGTTTCTCTATATTTCATGAGCGTTATGTATATTTGAAAAACATCTAAGGACTCATTTTGACCCCATTTTCTTTTGTTGAAAACTTCATAAAACATCTTGGCTTCTGCCAGGAAAACAATGCCTTCTATTTTTTTATCGCATGCCTCATGTTATTTGTAGTGGAGTTGAATAGCACTGAGTTGTGGTCACTAGTTTGCACTAATCCACTAGTTTGTGTCACTAGCATTTTGAACAAAGAATCCACAGTGGGATGTGTTTTAAAATCAGCAGCTTCTATGCAGAAGTGCCCAGAGTTAAATAGCATGCAAGCCAGGCACAGATTTCCAAAGCAAATGTTTGACCTTGGGATCCGTGTAGCTACATTTTCAACTCTGAGGCTGTAAAAACATTTGATGGCAACTTTCTTAAAATCAAACCATCTTTTGTTGTGGAAGCTAATGAAATTATGATTCACTACTGCTTCCATCTGTGGGGATGAGCTGTACAGTCTATTTCTATGGATCAGAAACAAGAATGACTTCTTGTTATTCTAAGAGATGGTGTTTGCTTCTATATCTGTCACTTGTAGAATGTTGGCTAATAGTTTAAAACAGCTCTTATCAATTACTGATGTATTATATCAGCTTAACAGTCCCATAATTTGTGATTTCTCTATTTTTTCTATTTGTTTGGGTGTGTAATGCATGGTTGGGTGTATCATTAATTTTTATTCAGAAGGATGTGGTAATGATTCAAGAATGGGAGGTGGGAAATGGATCTGAAAGGAGTCAAAATAATAGAAATGGCTAGTAATTTGGGTTTCTTGATAAACTAGGATGTGTCAGGGGAGAGAGACAAGATCTCTTTAAGGGAAGAGTGATGACTGGCATCTTTGCAGTAAATTGAAGTCTGGTTATGGCTGGGCATATTGAAGAGGAAATGAACACAGTGGCCCAAGTGACAAATGCTGTGTTTAAAGATTTCCAAGTCCGACTCTTGCGGTTTGGAGGAAAGAGGATTAGTTTGGCTCTTTGGTGGCATCTGGAACTGCTACTGCTTTGGCATCGTGAAACTTGTTATGGGCTGAGCAGTCACTTTCCTGCACAAGAAGGAGGAAGTTTAGCCAGTTTTATGGAAATACTTGTTGAAGAATTGTCTTCCTATTCCAAAAGGGATCTGTTACTGATGGAGAAGAAAAAAAAAAAGTATTTATAAAAGCTTGAATGCTGATGGAGGAGCATTACTGGAAAACCTCCAAGCCCATGAAATCAACTGTATATAGACTAGGGAAATTTTAAGAGACTTATATCTAAAACTATGTGTACATCTGAAAATCTGTGTGTATCTACTGTAAATGAAGGTTTATGGAAGTAATGCTGTTTTCTGTTCAGCTTCAAAAAGATACATTACTTAATATTTATAAATATTTTGTTTACATGGCTCTTCTAGGACAGAAGAAAGTTAAAGACAAAATTCACAAAAGGTTTGAAGGACGTTGGGAAAAACTTGAAGGCACTTGATGGGGCTGCATTGTATGAATCAAATGTCCAGACTTCAAGTGGTGGGAGGGCATTACTATGGTGGTACCAGCACTGGCGGCATCTTGTCCTCTACCCAGTTTGTCTTTTTTCTCACCACATGTCAAATATGGTCATAATGTGCCCTGTGGTAGTCCTTGTTGTAAAAGCTAATAGTGTTTTTATATGAATGCTTTCCTCAGCCAGGCAACAAAAATCACTTTTGCAGGAGAGGAAGAGTTGCATTTTGAGACAGTTTGATCTCCTGCTCTGTTACCCTTGAGCCTTTCGTTTCTTTTCCCCTGTGCCCTCCTCCCCCAGTTTGTAGGCTGCTTTTAGTCATACTTGATGGGCAGAAATCCCCAAAATACTGAATTGGCATAAGCGTGGAGAAAATTGATTCTGAGGAAGAAAAGTGAACAGCTCAACAGTTGCCTGTTCTTTCCCTAGCCTGCCAGTTCACCAAAGACATGTTTTTAACTGATCAGATGGCATACCTAAACCTTGGAACAAACCCTAGCATGTGATACTTCTTGTTGCTTGTAGCTAAGAAAAAGAGGGAAGATATAATAGTATCGTGTGGGGAATGGCTGTTTTGGGGGTGGAGGAATAAAGGAGAACTTGCAAGGGGCAGCAGCAGCAAGATGCTGAGATTATTGCTGTTCAGTGGGAAATCAGGCCACAAGTTCTGCTTTCCACAAGGTGGATAACTCGCAGGCTGACAACCAAGGGTTGCTTGCAGATAAGCTGTAATTTATTTCTAAGCATCAGCATTCCATCAGATATTTTTCAGTGTGCTGCTACTTCTACTCTGTTCCTGGTCATTTTAAATTATAAATGTGTAGTCTGCTGCTGCTATGGGATAGTTTTTTAGAAGAATACAGTGGTAAAAGTTAAACTATTTTGCTTGTATTAATGAGTAGTTGGGCAGGTTTCTTCTGCCTGGCACAAAGTTTCCACAGTGCACTTAAGAATTTTTCAATCTGAATTTACTGAATGTTTTTTTTTGGTTTTTTTTTAATGGTCATAGTTTGAAATCAACTCATAGAAGAGATAATTAGCATATAAAGTGGTTCTCCTTGAAGTATACCATCTCCTGTTCTTTTGAAAAAAAAAAAAAACACAGGAAAGCAGACTTCAGACAAGATGAGAAGGTTAATGTTTTGTTCATACATGTCAAATACATTAGCTGATGTAATTAGGGACTGTGATAACCTAGTTTATTTACTTTCCAAATACCACGAGGAAAAGGAATGAAAAACTTTCAATTCAGTGCCGTTATGCTGATAGTTTCTAGATTAAAACTGGACACCTTACTGCATTGGGAAAACTGAGCCTTATTTCTGAACTGTGACAGGTACTTGTACAGACAGGTGTTTTGAGAAAAATAATAAAGCAACTGTCTGTTCAGAATTCCTTCCAATTCAATTGTTGAATGTTTAGTTTTGAACTAGTTTCTTTGGATATGTGTTCTACACAGTAATGTCGCAGAAACTATTAGGAAAGACTTTTTATACTATGAGCAATAGTATAATCATTTATAATATTCTTTCACTTTCCTGAATGAATGCTACTAAATGATATTATTTTAAGGATTTGACTTACTAAGAAATGAAATGTTAAGTGTGGACAAATTTTTAACGTTGTTATGTATACTTTTACTCCAGTTTTTACCTGAATTGTCTGCTTTTTTTTCTACATGCAATATGTAACAATAAAGAAATTTTCTTGGCATAAAAAAAGGATAATAATCAACAGTTGTTTGCTTCAAGGATCTAAATTCTAAGAAAAAGCATAGGTTGTCTTAAAGTGTATTTTTTCATTTATTGCTAACGGTGTCTCAGTTGCATGTTTGTTGATGTGCCTGGTGGCAGATCTGTTTGGTTTTTTTGTTTTGTTTTTTTTTTCCTCTTTTAGTATATAAACTAAAATTTGCCAATTACATGTAATACATTCTGTTACACTCAAACTTCTCTTCATTCTGGTAATATTCATGGGTCATTGACATTCAGAGCATTGTAAGGAAATCACTGAGTCACAATACTAAAATACTGTACTGCTGGCTACTCAGCCTGTAATTATTTCAGTATGTAAGCTGTAAATGGTTGAAGGCCAGAGCTCTGCTTAATAAAATAAAATCTCATAATGAGGCATTGCTTTGTTGAAGGCTGTTTCAAAAGACTGTTTCCTCAAAAAGCAAATATTTGAGACTAAGGAAAATTGGGGCTGGGTGCATAAGTGATGTTACCAAGCATATTTTAATGATTAAAAGTAGTTGGAGGTGTGTCAGAATTAAAGGCTTTGGTAGCATCTGAACAGCTTTGAAATAAGAACTGCTGTACAAGGTCCCTGTTGATGATACTAAAGCTTTGATCATCAGCCTCCCCTGGACAACTGCACTGAGCGACGTGAAGGAAGTAATGACATTCCTCTTTTCAACTTAATTTACTGCAGCTACGAGCAACACTGGAGAGTCTCCTAGTCAGTGATTTGCCTAACGGAATGCATTGGGAGCTCCAAGTATAGGCAGACAGGAAACGAATGTGCAGCAGAAGACTAAACTGGTAGAAGAAGGGGATGAGAGAAAATAAAATGTAAATGTATTTCACTGAAAGAAGATAAAATACATAAATGCTAAACAGTATCTCACTATTTCTTTTGGCAAATAGTAACAGTTATGGTTGTGTAGCAGGCTAATTATTTAAAGAGTTTGCAAATCCAGGGACTATTAAGAGAATGTAGAAGTGTTGACTGGAAGACTCTGCCTATAGGTAGCCAAAAGGTTTAACTATCATCATTAGCCTATCTGGCCAATTTCAGATGGGAATAAATCAGTTTGACCTTTTCTTTCCCACCCCTCTTGACTTTCACAAGAGTAAAATTTACTCTTGCCGTAGGACTTAGTTTTCCTTTTTGTGCTTGTTTGTGCTTTTTTGGAAATGGAAACATAAAAGTAAAATAAAAAAATTAAGTTTTGAAAGCTAAAGGTGTTGATATAATTCAGACAAATGAAGATAAGCTATGATTAGCAGGAAAATAGCTGTGGGATCTTTGCAAGAAATGGGAGGGATTTATATACCCCATTAAAATGTAAAATAGGCATAAGGTCTGCTTTCATTTACATCGTGGGGCACACTGTTATAGCCCTGGGGCATGTTGGAATAATTGTTGAGGAGGTAGACAAGACAGTTGATGTATTTGGATAAGATATGATGTCTCCTGAGAAAAAAATTGCATGGTAGTCCAAGCCAGACAGACAAGATAGGTAAATTTAATGTCTTATATAAACAGCTCTCTAAATTCTTGTAGTTTTCTTTCATACACATGTGCTGAAGATAGCACTGAACTTTAAGCCTATTACGAACTTTTTTGTCATGTTCATTCTTGATAGTAAGCACAATGTTGTTATGGTATGGAAAATCAAATTGAGTTTTCCATTCTGTGTATAATTTTTCCATGAATATGAAAGTTGATAAGGCTTTTGTTGAAAGGGTCATATTTAAGTCATCATCTTTTTATTTAGAACTTAGTTTCTGGAAGTATGAAATGCTTTTTGGTGCAAATATAAGAGCAGTGCTGACGAATCAGTGGTTTGAAGCGTACTTGGTTTATGGAACACTTCAGCTTGCAAAGCGAACAACTGTTCTCAGCATTTGCTATTCTTTTGAAGCTGATGAAGTACTTGAGCTGGTACTTATAAGTTGGTTCTTATTAATTTTATATCAAAGTAATTTTAAGCTAACTGTTCATGTAGCATACTGTGGAAATCCATCTTTGGTATCCTGACAAATGGCCAGTCTTCTGTCTTGGTGGGAGCCCCACAGGGAGGTAATTACAAGCCTCCAGTTTTCAATTGCAGAGGAAGGTTGCTTTTTCAGCTGGCATTTCTCCTCTAGTTTAGTTACTAATGATGAATTGAAATTGAGCCTTTAAAAAACATAGTACATTTCCTAATGTACACAAAAAAGTTAGTTGATACTTTCCATGTGAGCCAATGTTAAGAAGTGGTTTGCTAAGAGTATGACTTTGTCAAACAGTTTAGCTGAAAGCAGAGTGAGTTGGGAATCTTTGTTTTGGCCTATCATGAGGTGTGCAAAAGCGTTGAGAGTTTCCTGCTTGCTTTACCTTGATGTCAAGTTAAACATTCTGGGGTAAGTGTTTTAAGACAGTATAGTATTTCCAAGGACTTCGTTTTTTTTTTTCCCCATCTGTCTAAAGGAGTGAGAATAGTTCTGTGTTGACTGAACAAAAGCAATACATTGATATTTTTATTGCTGTATATTTAACTGTATTTTTAAGAGGTGTCTTCTTTCATGGTGCTTGCTGAATTGTTCATAACATAACATACCTGCTATCAGATAACATGTCATAGTTCTTTGTATGTCCTGACCTTCCTTTCAACATAGCAAATACCTGGCCTATTTGTTACATTATTTTATCTTCAGTAAGTTTAGGTTTCGGGGTTGATTAGAAATTTAAACACTTGGAATGTTTTCCTATTCCTACCTTTCTGTGTACCCTAGGATGAGCTTCTCTATGGAAGATTTCTGTTTCATTCCTTTCTAGAACATTCAAGCAAGAATTATTCCTCAACCCTGCACCAGACAGGTGTTCTGGGGAAACAAGAAGTTATACAATTGATGTCTTTGCAGTTACTGAAAATGCTAGATGGTTGAATTTATATTTTACTAGCTGTTGGAGATTTCCAGGAGTGAATGTTTTTCATATCGTGAAGCATTCTGCCAAGTATCAGATCCTTCTCTCATGATGTTATGGTGTAATTCACAATATTCCTGGTCCAGCTGCTAAAGAGGTGTTTATAAATTGAGACAGAAAACAGATACAAAATAATTGGGGGGAGGGAGGGGAAACACCCAACAACCAAAAATCAGTCAAAGCCAAACCCCAAAAAGCAATTAGAGAAAATGGAAGACATAATTATCACATAAAAGGCCTGTTGAGATTTAGTGTAACAACAACAGCACTTCTCAAATTTTAAGAATTAGGTTGTTAGTTTCATAAGCATGCCAGTCTGCCACTGCTGCTGAAGTAAACAGTCTTTTCCTGGCTATTCTTTCCCTTCCTTAGGCATGTATTGTGACATAGATTGCAAAATTTTTTGGATTGCAGCACATGCTAAATTAGCTCTAACCTGTACCCAAATGTGATGTTCTCAGAATGGAGTGTGGGGGTAAAAGCAAATGCTTAAGGAGGAGGAGATGTTGTTATGCGTTACTTGAGCTGCAGTGCTGATTTTCAGTATTCTTGATTTTTTTGCTACTTGACTTTAGGCATGATGTATATGTAAACAGCTTACCTTGTTTCCTGCGTAGCGATCTGTCTTCTGAGTTTGAGCTTGAAAAAAGAAAGGCGCTGCTAGCAGCTGACTGACTCAGCAATCAGTAAACTGAGTGAAACAGTGTATTTCTAGGGAGAAGCCTTAAGGTTTGCAGTATGATTTGGGAAACTCTGCTGGATTGCTGCACTGCTAAAGGCTGCATTAAAACAGCAGCGCTTTTTTTAGAAAACCTAATTCATTGGTTTATTGTTGCACTTTCCTCATCCTTGTTATGACAGTGTTAATAGTGCTCAGTATTCTGTTTCAACTAACTGTTACCGATTTTACAGAAAAGGACAAGAAAGAGGTTAGGATCCGCATTACAAACCAAATCCATTGTTTCGGAAACTTGATAACGTAACATTTCCTGTGTTCCTTTGTGGTAAACAGAACTTCCTGAAATAGGGTCCATTATCTCACCTGAAGCCAGAAAATGTTTGCCTGCTTAGAAGAATGGAAGAATTTTTGTTTAGGGATCTTCCTACTCTTGCAAATGAGAAATGATAGTCATTTGTCAGCTCAGCCAAATTTCAGATACTGTTGCAAGCAGCAGAGCTTTGCCTGGAGGCAGATGAAGATATTCGAAATGAGGATTTCTGTGGGAGGGTTAGTATTTGTGTATGAAGACATATGCTCAGTCAAGCAGTTTGTTGGTTTAGGGTAGCTATTCTCCCATTGACACTGACAGACAGTCTTATGAAATGCTTTAAATCTGGCAGAAGGCAGCAAATGATTCCTCTTTTGTTTATTTCCCGCACCACTAAATTTTTGTTTTAAATCAAGCATGTTTTCAAAGAACTGAGTCCCAGGCCATGCTTTTTTCCTAGTGGAGGTTCTACATGTTACTGCTGTGCTCTAGGCTAAATTTTTCTGAAGGTTTACTTTTATGTGCTGTAAACTTACTGTTCCCTGAGTTAAAGTCCTCCTAATAAGCAGTGTGTCATTGTGGACTTCAGAGTTATGATATGCTTGTTCAACTTTTAAACAACTGCCTCTAATATTTCCATTACTCACTGGGGGATTAATATTGTAATGTGTGATAATACAGGGCTTCGTAAAAGCTTGTGGGCACAAACAGGATTTTCTCATTTTCCTCTTTGATTAACAACTGCTAATTACATGTTGGAAGAGAATACTTCCTATTTATTTTGTAACATTTTTTTATAGTTCTATTTGGTTCCTAAGTTAGTAAATATATAAACAGCCTTATTTAGCTCTGTATACAGCCATAAATTATTTTATTTGGAGTAAGGAATCTAATATATCTTTTGCAGTGGAGGTAGAGAGCTGAATAGGCAGTAGACTGTCACTTATGCCAGAGTGCTGAAAGAAATGCTTTCTCAATGTCTAAAGAGACGTAATTAGATGCATGGAGGAGTGGTTTTACTTTGGAATTTTCTACCACTTAGCACTTTGTTTATTATCTTCACAGGAAAATACTGTGTCACTGAGATCCTTTGTAAATGTTGAGAAGCATTGTGTAAATTTGACATTTGCTATTACAGATTTACCAGTTGATTTATTTCAAGTACTGCCTGTTGTGAATGGTAAGTCTTAAGATCTTGCTTAGATACCCTCCCCCCCTTTTTTCACTTTAAGTAATATGTTGTGATTTAAGCCCAGTACCACGCAGCTGTTTGCTCTACTCCCCCAGCACACACTATGATCATGTATGTGTGATCTCCAAAAAAGCTGTGGCTTTCTTTAAAAGCAGTATTATTTTGTGGTTCCCTTTCTCTTCGTATAGGACAGAGTTGCTGCAATTTTATTGTCCCACAGTTTCCTGTTGCCACTTGCAGACTGATTTCTTGTCTTTTGGAAGGCTGAGGTTGTGATCCTTTAAGCATTATTAAAGCAGCATGTTTGAATGTCCATAATTTTATATCCCTCTGATCATCTCCAAGGTAATGAGAAGTATTTGTAGTTACCTCACTCTCTATATTTCTACTAAAAATTATCAGCGGAAATGGAGAAACTTGGTATGGCAATAACTCGCGTATGTTGTTTTTTTTCCCCCTAGACTCTGTTGTCCCACACTTTCCCACTGTAATCATTCCTGCTGTTTGGATTTATTGTAACAGATAAAAAATTGAGAAGTTACAGATTATTCAGTTAAGTATTATACTTGAGAATATAGCAGGCAGCTTTCCTGAAGTGCTGTGCTCACTGTTAAAGAAAGCATTGATCATCATAGGGCATGCACTTTTACTGAATATTTATGGGGGCAACTGATTGATTTAAATGCAGTTTTTTATTTTAAACATTTTGTACTCATAACTCAATAGGATTTTTTTTCCTCAGTAGGCAGGTCTGGGACTTTTTATTCTCTTCTGTTGTGTCAGGGAAGACTAGAAAAGGTTAAACAGAAAGCATTGTCCTTCTCAGTTGAAGGGCTCCTGTATTTGTTTGCCAGTGTTAATGTCACGTACACTTTTTTCTGGCAAAGAACAATATTCTGGAGGTGGAAGTTGAGCCACATTCATAAAAATTTAGAAATCCACTTTGTGTGTATACCTATGCGCATGCACACATGCACACAGCTGTATATGTAGCTGGGGTTAATGCCAGCTGGCATACTGGAGGGGGTTGCTGATTCTGCCGAATTGCTGCTGCCTGTTTTAAGGCTGTTACCATACTCACATTTTTTTTGAGGAAGATGACTACTTGAGCTGTTATTGTAAGCAGTAGTTATCTGATGTCTCCTGGGCCTCATGTGACTTGTGGTGAAGAGTTTGTCAGTGAGGTCCAAGTCAATATTTTGTGTACAGGAAATGCATTCTCTTCAATGTCAGGGATGTGCATCTGCTGTTGAGCCCACCTGAGCTATTGTGAGCAGGGGGAGAGAAGACAAGAAGAGTTGAAACTGTAGTGGAATAGTATAGGAAGATGGATATTTTGATAAAGAAGTACAGCTCAGTCCTTCATCAGCCCATTACAATAGAAATATTACTGGAAAACTAAATTACCCACTCTTTATAAACAAACAAAACAAACAGAAAACTTGTGGTTGACCCTAAATCTTATTTTTTTGACTTCTGCATTCCTTCATAGTGAATGCTTTGTTGACTGAAGGAGCTGAGAGGTGTCTAATGTATTTTGCACTGTGTCTCACATCCTCCATACGAATCTGTGCTGGTTGCTTTGCATACTTGCAAAACAATGAGGGTAGTGTTTCCTGGTGGTTGAAGAGAAGGTGCAGAGGGTGTCTGCCAGCTCACAGCAGTCAACACGCTCTTTGTTGATAGTCCCACTGAAGGCAAGCATGCCCAGACCATTGATACTCCATGCTCATACTTAAGGCTGATGTACGTTAACACTATCAAAAGAAACTACATTTGCTGGTTGCTTTACTAATATTTTTGAATCATGATAATTAAGAAAGACTTCTGTTGTCTTTACAGACCTGTAGTGCTACTCCTGGTTTGCAAATAATTTGGTTTTTTGTCTTTGTGGAGAGCAGTTGTGAAGGTACAAAAGATGGCTTTTTTCCTTTGAGTTGTGCAGTGTTGTGTAGATACTGTTTGAATTATGAATAAGGTATTTCTTACAGTCCAAAGAAATACAGTAATGGTGCTGATTATGATAGTAGACACTTTACTTTTGAGAGCAGTAGATTGCCTTGTATTTTTATTTTTTTCTTGTGCTTTTCAACAGTGTAGTACTCTCAAGCAAAGTGAAAATGAGCTTTGCTGCAGTCTTGATTTGGTGGTGGGAGAGTGCATTTTACAGCTCAATTCTAAAAATAATATTTACTTAAAAAAAGGTTCAATTACTTTTGGTCTCTTTCATACACTGCTAGTGTTGGCTTGTGTTGCTTTGAGTCAGTGTCTCCAGAAGACAGAAGGAGGCAGGCGGCCTGTGAGATAGAGGCACTGTTGCATTGTTTGCATGGTTGTACTTGCCAGAATCATTAATTGATTGGTGAACAACCTATTAGTGAAGGCCAAGAAAAGCAAGAGCATAAACTTTAGATGTCAGTCTGATTGAAATAACTGTTACCTTGATGATTTTTTTATAAGTTTTGGGGGAATAGTATGATAGCAGTATGTATTTTACATCTGTTAAACACATACCTGTGTTCATGGTTTTGCTAATTGCATTAAAATGATGTCTATGAAACATTTTTTTCCTTTGATAAATTGCATGCAGGAAAAACATATTTGGATTGCCTCCATTAAGAAAGATTTATTCAAATTATGATTTCCCTTGCTGTCTTGCTATATAAGATGAAGCCTTGGAGACTTATGGAATAAAACTGTGGTGGTTTTGTTGTGTGTTTTGGATTTTTTTACATATTGTTGGTCACTTCAAGACCAACAGGTAAAAGATGTGGTTTTCTCAGTGTTATTCATCTTTTTTCTGGGAGTTTCATAGCAAGCTAATAATCTTTTTTCCTGCTCATTCTGATATTTCTGACCATGTGCAGGATCATACCCCTGGACTGAGCTGGTATTGAAATAAGCTGAAGAAATGGAGTTGGCTACATACATTCTGGTATCTGTATTACTTTGTGTCTGTGGGGAGGTGTGTCACTGAATAAACAGAAATTGACTGTACAGGTGGGGAATATCATGCATGACTAAAAATCATCAAGTCAATCCATATTATATTTAGGAAGAGGTGAAAGTGGTAAGTGGGTTAAAGAGTGACGATTAGGAATAGATATGTCATTGTGTATAGATAGCTCTACATGATTATTGCTGTTATTAACATTAAATGTGTCAGAAGGACGGTCTCTGAATAAGGAGAATGCAAATATTGAGACTAATAAAATATTGAGATGCTTGAAAATGAGACAGTTATCTTTTGCACTCTACAAAAAATGTGGCTGTGAATCGATCAATGTGTCAGAGTAGCTAGCTAAAATGTTTATGTTGAAATAAAGGCTCGGAGTATTTGGTTCTCCTGAAAATACAATTTTCAAAGAAACCATTCTTTGTTGTTAGGTGCCACTTTTATACAAAGCTAAGGCACCCACTGTGCAGCAGGTCTGGTGCTTGTGATGACAGAATGATGGTAATGGAGTATAAAATAGGACAGTAAAAACTATAGACAGTGGAGATCTCTGCCTAGATTATCCTCATCTAACTTTCATCCTGTGAAATACTTGATGTGAGAACTTCTTAACAGAAGCTGCTTGGATTCCAAATTCCAAAATCCCAGCTCCAACAACTTCATTTTAAGTCAGTAGGCCATTTGTATGCATAGTTTAAAGCTGAAGTAGTCTTCAGTCTAAATTGTGTAGTAGTGTGAGCATTGAAAACTAATAGCTACTGGTAGCCTTAATCTCAGTGCTCGTAACTGCTATTGCAGCAGATGCTTTCTTGGTTCTTTTTTTCACCTGCATATTTTGTTATCGGTGTCCAGGTCTGCTTATCCACTTGCCTGTCCACATCAGCAGTGTGTGTAGGTTATTACTTTTTTTTCTGCGTTACTTTGAATTTATATCAAGAAAATAAAAGGGCGCAGTGCATCTTCTTGACCTTGGTTTCTTTTGCTTGTTTCTAGCTTAAATAGCTTTTGTTTTGAGTTGGAACTGTGAGAAAATACCAGCTTGTTCTGTGTGCTTACTGTGCCTTAATTTTTGTTCCTGACAGAATATAATGAAATCCAGCTAGAGTAGAAACATAATAAAGAGATGTAGTTACAGGTAAGGCAGTCCTCTCTTTAAACATGCAGTTTAAGTAAGCAGATTTGGAAGCTTTATTATGAAGATCAGAAATGCATAATCAAGCCAATCTAACATCCTCTACAACAGGAAGCTTGTGGACTGGAGAAAGCCACATGTGATACTCTTACAGAGCAAGCTAAGGAAATATGGCCTAGATAAAAAAAGCTATTTTAGGATATGTGTAAAATCATTATGTTAACAGCAGTTTTATTTTTCAGGTAGTTCACTTTCAGCAAGAGAAAGCATACTTGTATGGGAGTTTGTGCAGTTGTTTCAGCTTACTATTCTTGTTCAGGAACTGGGTAATGGATTAACATATAGTTCTGGAATACGAAGACAAGGTGTGTTTGGAAACAGATGCAGGTACACAAAGCGGTGATGGCAGTGCAGAAGAATCTTGACAGTTGGAAAGACTGCCTGAAAGAATAGGATATGATTTAGAAGAGTAAGTGGAATGCTTCATATTTAGCATTAAAAAAAAAAAAAAAAAGTAGAGAAAGCGTTTAAATTGCTCCTGCCACCCTATTCTCTACCCTGATCTAGGGCAAGCCATGGTTTATAAAATGAGAGTTAACAATGCAGCGTTGTTCGGAAAGAGTTGTATATATATATTGGCGTGAGTAAATGGTGGTATAATCTGAAGGGCATGTAGAGTTGAATCTCCTGCTCTGTTCTGTGTTGTAAGATTAAAGTACCGTATCATTTTGTCTATTGTATTTCAAGAAAGATGTAGGTGCAGTTAATTTGCTTCAGGAGGGTAATGGCATTGACTGGTGATTTAGAGAAGATGGTTTGTGCAGAAGGAATGATTGAGTTAGTATTTTTGTAACCCAAGGAAAAGATCAAGGGAAATTATAAGCTTTTAAGTGTGTAGCAGTTCACTACAAAAATAGTGAACATCTGCCCTTGGTAGATGTGCCTTGCTTACTAATGGCAACATGGATCATTCTCTGTGTGTCCTGCTCTCATTGTTCCCTTTTTGTGTTTGATAAGATCTGTTTCTGTCCAGTGTCTGGTCTTAGGATTCTTTGAAGAAATATATAAATTAGCGAAATCACTTAAGTATGGATTTCCTGTAACCAGAGGGATGTGTATATAGATACTTCAGTTAAAACTGCTGAGCAGATAGAATAAAACTTGATCTCAGATTTGCCAACCACTTAGGCAGTAATGAACTAGATTCCTCATCTAAAAGAATGGATCGTGTTCCACACCTCTATAAGGCTCCTGAGTTTTACTGAGAAAAGTGATACTAAAAAAAGCTAATTTAACATAATCAGCACTGATTTTATTTTGTGTGTGCATTGCATGTTACAGTGCAATGTGTAGAGCCTAGTCAGATATATCCTAGAAGTTTGTGTTTAACTTTCTTTAGGGCTGTGAGTAATTTGCTTTGGTAAAGGCAGTTAGATCTCTTCAGAATTACGTCCTGATTTCTTAATATTTAACACTTTCAGAAAGGTAACAATGAGTTAGGTTTCATACTGGGTATGTCCTGGATCATTGTGTGAATCCATATTTTTCTCGCCCTTTGTAATGTCCCTCTTTTTTTTTTTTTTTTTTTTTGTCTTCCAGATTTGGTAAAAATTGATGTTATTTCTGGGTGATCCTTAGCCAGTTAAAATTCAGACTGTAAACCACTTCTGTGGATAGAAAACTGCTTACTATACCTATTCTATCAGTATGCTTTATCAGCAGTTTGGTAATCTATCCTCAAATGGAGAACAAAACTAGGAATTCAGATGTTTTCCCTTTCCTCTTTGATATGCAAAAAAAAAGTGAAACCACCAAGTGTTATACTTCACCTGCCTTGGTACTGGAGTAATATTTTGTTTCAGAATCAGCAGATGACAAACATCTTTTCTGTTACTGCCAGTCTTAGCTTTCCTTACCATGTATTTCCTCTGTACTGTCATGTTGTCATAATGTCAGCATCTCCCTTGTATGTAATGTTTCATCTGGACAGGCAATACATAAAGCTAACAGGTAGAGCACTAAACTTGAAAAACTTAGTAGGCTCATATATAATATGGCAAATATTGCTTCACTCTAGTCAAGTTAAAATTACATTAAAAATGGGAAAGATTTGCTTTCTTTTCTGTTAAGGTATTCTGTTTACTTTAAAGCTGCTTAGAATTTCCTTCAATTATTGCTGTATAAACTGGGTAAAGAAAGCTTTGAAGGAATTCATTCAGTGTTGCTAACATTTTAACAGATAACACTTGAAAAGGCTCAGGCATCATTTTCAGGTGACACTTTCTTTTTAGAAGTGAAGAATATATTACTTAAGCATCACGTCTGTGTTAGTTTAATAACACCTTTTTTTTTTTTTCCTTCCACTAAAGTTGTCATTATAAATGCTAATGTTTAACTTGTGGGCAAGAGATGAAAGAATGTAAGAAACTCCTATAAACTAGAATAGATATATATATGGGGAAAACTTGGTCTGAAAGAATGATCATCTGGGGAGCTGCTCATGTGAATGTGTGCTATTGAGGAGGGTGTTTTCTAGCCTTATCCAAAACAATTCATAGTTTGTTGTGCTAAGTGTTGATGATTGGGTAGAGAGCGACATATATAGAACTCAAAAATAGATAACTGCTTACTTGGGAGGACAGGCAGTCCTCCCACTTAAATCATATCATCTGAAAGGCTAAAAAATTTTGATGACTTGTTCCACCTCTCCACTCTATCCTGCATATGTTGTTTTCCTCACAGGCTTAGTTCACTGCCTCTTTTTAGAAGCAGTCTTTTGGCTCCTTCTCCCTTGGACAGGATTTTTGATTTTTGAAGTCTTATACGCTGGGAAAACTTTCCTCCCCTTCATTTCCACCTCAGGCTCTGCCAGAACCGAGTCTAGAACTTACTTGAATTTCTGTTTTTCTTCTAGGACCGCCTTAAGACCTTGCGGATGGAAGACCTCTTTTGCTTCTACGGTCGCGTCAGAATGGCCTAGGCCAGTCTGTTGCTCTATGGTTCCTAGCACAGGCACTCTACAGCAGTGTGTTGGGATTTTGACACCGGTGCTAGTGGACCATCCAGATGGCTGTAAACCTGCAGAAGAGGTTAGTACAAAATGTGATCCGGGAATTTTTGACATTTTCGTCCGGTCTGTCTGCTTTGGATGTACCTTAGAGCAAAGGGAGCGCTTGGAGATTATATATGTACTACTTTATCACTGCTTTGGGTTTGCATGGCAAGCTTTTGGTAGTCGGAAGGTGCAGGGGTGGCTTCTGTGAGAAGCTGCTGGAAGTTTCCCCTATGTCCAGTAGAGCCAATGCTAGCTGACTGCAAGACAGACCTTCTGCTGGCCAAGGCTGAGCTGGTGGTAGTGCCTCTGGGATAACATCGTTAAGAAGGGTGAAAAATTAGTGTGCAGCATCAACACCAGCCAGAGAGAGGAATGAGACTGTGTGGGAGAAGCAGCTCTACAAACACCCAGGTCAGTACAGCAGAAGGGGAGGAGATGCTCCAGGTGCTGGAGCTGAGATTCACCTGCAGCTTGTGGGACAGGCTGTGCCCCTGCAGCCCACAGGGGTCCATGGTGGAGCAGATACCCGCCAGCAGACCATTCAAAGAAGAAGGCTGGCATGTTGGAATAAGGGAGAAGATAGAGTAGCAGCTACTTACACAGTAGTCTATTGGTGAATCTTTAATCATTGTCTTAACCGTGTGGTATGCTGCTCAGGCACGTCTGCTCTGTCTTGTTGTAAAGATTCGGTTATTTTCAGAGAAGTTGAAAATTTTTCAGGAAAGTCATTTTAAATGCACTGGAGCACAGACTTCTAAAAGAGGCTTTAAAAAGTATCTAATTTAATTTAAATTTAAAAAGTGACTGCATTAGTCAAAAGCTGTATTCTCCAGTTAATGTACAGCTGAATTTACAAAGCAGTTCCATCACATTCCCTTTGTTAATGTTTTCTGACACATTAACCTTTTTTTCTTTTTTATGGTGACATGTTTCTCTCTTGGCTTCTAGTCAGGTATGAATTTTGAATTGCAAAACTTAAGTTGCTTCCTTCAAAAATGATGTGTCAAATTAAATACATTAGCTGGTTTTTACAAGGTGCCTGACAACTTCTGGAAGAAATTGGCAAAGTAATAAGCACCTAAGTATTTGAAGAAACTTAATTTAGTGAAGTCTAATGTATCTCTGCCATACCTAGTGTTCTATTGATGGTTTCCTCTATTCAACTATGCAGAAAATTGTTAGTATCAGTCTTACAGGTAACTAGGGGAAAAAAAAGTGAATTCTTTCAAGAAATAATTTTTCTGCCTTAAATTCCATACCACACTTTTCAGATTTCTCTGGACTGCTGCACAGTGCAACAAGTAAATTCTAAATTTTATTTACTTCTTTCTCTCACTGATGCAACACCTGTATCTTGATATGGCTATTTTATTTAAATTTGCCAAACTTTTTCCACATTAGGAAGAAAACTTACAAATTAAGCCGGATGGAAAACCTTTTTTAGAATCACTAGCTGTAAGAGTATAGTTTTGAAATTTAACATGAGTGAATCAGCCATGTTCCTTCTAAAGTATTGACAAATAAAATCCAGCAACATTTGAGAACCATTTATTACAGAATGCTGAAAATGTAGAATTTCTTATGAAAATTAATTTATTTAAAAACTTCTCGTGATTTAAGAGAAATCTATTTTTTTGTAGTTTCGTTGGCTTTCATTTTTCTAGCATTTTCTTTTACAAATGAGCTGAAAATATGATTTTTTTTAACTGAAATTTTTGCAGCTGTTTACAAAACAAGATTGCTGTTTTCCATAGAAATCAACTTATAATATTTTCCATTATGCATTTTGATTGAATGTGAACTTGAATGTGTTTGTTTTATTTTACTTTTTGTTGAAGTTGAAAGTTGGGAGGAGTGTTCAGATTAACCTTTAGAAATCCAAACTGTGCATCTGATTCGGGCACCAATGCTGTGATTACAGTGACTTGATATGGCTACCCAACAGCTTCTTTAAAATTATATCCTCCTGTTTGATGTAAACCTTTTTCTTTCTCATTATCTTTTCTTTCATTGATAATGGAATGGTTTTTATAGTGGTATGTCCAGAAAGCAGAAGAAAAATTATAAAACCAAGATGTTCTTTGTCATATTTGGTTGGATATAAATGCAACATGTTCTTGGTTTCTATGTTCAGCAAGTTTCAGCAAACTAAGTTTAAGTAGTAGATTTTTTTTTTCCTTGCTGAAGCGTTTGGAAGTACTATTCCAGTGAACATGAAGGAGTTTAAAATAGAGATGAGTCTAAGAAAAGTCTTAGTGTAGCCAATGTTTAATTTGGATATACTAGCAAATACAGTCTTGGTTTCTAAATATTCTTCCCCCCCCATCAAACTTGTGTTACTCTTTCATGGCTATTCAGTTGGGCTTTTTGTTTTTGTTTGTCTATTAATCTAACTCTTTCACATATTCATACTTGAAGAGACTGTTAATATAAAAATGGTTTAATTTATTAAACGGCTTTAATTTATTAGGACGGCTTATGACCTGGGCGGACCAAGCTGAGCTCTCTCCCACACACTTAATGAAATACAGAAGCTCTGTCTGCTGATAATGTATAACAAGCTAGTTGTGCATCTATGGTCAATTACAATTTCTGTGCTTAGGTCCATCATTTGCAATTGTTTACTTTTGCAGTTAACAGAAGGACATTCAGTGAATAGGTGAATACTGTGTGCATCATGTTTTTTAATCATATGGATAGATGTATATTTCTTGGATGGGGGGGGTCTTCTCCTCATCATTCCTCCTCTTTTTGTTATATAGTGTTGATTCCAGCAGCAGCAGCTGGTTACTTTTTCATCCTGTCTCTACTTTACCTGTTATCTTAATTTTTGTGTGCATGGTTGTCGTGGTTCAAGCCCCCCCCCACGCAGTTTTACTCACTCACTCACTTCCCCTCTTTCTTTCCCCAGTCCCGGGGGAATGGGGAGGAGAATTAAAAGAATGCAACTCGCACAGGTTGAGATAAGAACAGTTTCGTAACTAAGGTATAACACAAATCACTACTGCTACCACCAGTAATAATACAAGAGAAATACAAGGAAAGAGAATACAACTGCTCACCAAGCCCGACCCAGCCAGTGCACCCCCCAGCAGTGAACCCCCCACTGCCAAAAACCTGACCATGCCAAGCACCCCCAGTCCACCACCACCACCACACCCTTCCAGGTCTCTGCTCTCTGTCTTCATATACTGGACATGACGTGCTGTGGTATGGAATAACCTCTTTGGTCAGTTCGGGTCAGGTGTCCTGTCTCTGCTTCCTCCCGGCTCCCCTCCTTCCTGGCATAGCATGAAACTCAAAGTCCTTGGCCAGACCAAAACACTACTGAGCAGTAACTGATAAACACTGGTGTTATCAGCGCTGCTCCCAGGCCCAAAATCAAAACCACAGTGCTGCACCAGCTACCAAGAAGGAGAAAAAACGACTGCTACTGCTGAACCCATGACAATGGTAGCAACCTAGGAGATGTAGATATAAGAGCAACTGGGGGAAGGAGAGGACATCTGCTTCCATTCTGTGTGGAACAGAATTGGTCAGAGCTTCTGCCTGCCTAAGAATTAAAGATAGTTTGCTTGTTTCACTATCATTAGGAAAAATGTAGTTAAAGGGAAAGAGTGAGTAGACCTGTGTTGTGAAAATGCCCCTCAATGTGAAAGTGGCCTTTGCAACAGTTAAAAATGGACAGTACTGATGCATCTGTAGATTCTCTTGTGCTATCACAGGTATCCCAGGTTCTTCAGTATATAAACCCTTGTAGCTCAGCTGAAGTCTGAATTCTAGAGTTTAAGCTCTGGTCCTGTGGAAATATCAGTAGCAGAGCGGAAGACCAAGATGCCATGGGGACAAAGGAAGTAGTCAGGACTTTAGTCATGAAGAAGAGCCATTGCTGTATTGGGCTGATTGCAAACTGTTTAGCAACTTCTCCTTTCCAGTTTTTTCTTTCCTGTCCAGTCTTGCAAATGATCCCAAGTTCTGAAGGACTTCTGGAACTCTGCTCTATTATTCTGCCTATTTAGCTTTCTATCTGACAGGTTTTGGATTTTTTTTCTTCTGGTTTAGCTAGTCGAGGTAAAATCCAAAATGCAAACATTGTCTACTCTAGATTGGGGATAGGGTTTCCCAGCTTTCCAGCTGGGATTAAATGTACAGTCTGCTATTCTGTACAGTCCATTTAAGGGACCCAGGGTATGACGACCATTTTTATTGTCACCTAGGAATGGGGGATTTTGAGCGACCTTTTCTAGAACTAGAGGAAGGGGATGCCGTGCGTGATCCCAAAGAAGGCATGTCTGGATGAAGATCTAAACACTGTTTTTGTTTTAGTTCTAATGGTCTTTCTTCTATAAGATGGTTTATTTCTTTCCCCTTTTTGAGCCTCTCTTCTAGATCTAGAAGGACCTGTTCTGCTTGCTAGTGTCACTATAATGCTCCTGGTGATTGCTTCAGTGGTTTTGGCATCTTTTCCTCCATATGCTGGTGGAGTCAACAGCAAAGTTTGTAGTTTTGCAATATATTCCGCCACTACTGATCCACCCCAAGTTAATGCGTTAACATGCCACCAGAGAAATCGTTTTGTTTTTTGAATATTTTCTTCCTGTATCTTAAATAATTCTTCATTAATACAGCTGCTCTTCCTGGAATAGGAAAATTCAGATCAACGTTAGAAATAGCTTCCTGAATCTTAGCAAACAAGGTTTTCCAATCTTCCTGAGGGTCGTAATAGTCACTCAGGTTGGTAGGAGAAGTTGCTGGAGAACCATCCAATTGCCCAGCAGTGATGTACAACTGACTTAAAGCAGTTGTTGGTCTCAAGAATCCTTTTATTAAATCTAGATAATGATATTCCCAAGGTACATGAATAGTTCTAGAATCATTCTTAAGAAAAGGAGTCAACACGATTTCAGCATGTTCTGTAAGTTGTTCTGTTTCAGGAAAGAAATCATCAGGAAGATTTTCAATGTTAGACAAAGATGTTGCAATTACAGGATCCATATATAAATGAGAGTCAATACAGAATTCAGTATCACAAGGTACAGCATAAAGCAACAGCAAGTATAGACGTAAATATACCTTGGTTTTGAGCTCCCATGGAGGTGCAAGTAATCATGAACAAATGTTCATTTACGTGAACAAATTTATGGGTCCTTGAAGAAAATCTCATAGTTGTTTTTTTTATACTGTGTGTACATTTGCATGGATTGACAATGGAAGTAAAGAACTTAAAAGCCATGATATTTTTCAAGCTTATGTTTTCAGAGATTGCTGGGAAGACAACACTAAGAAAAACTCAATCTAAAGCAAGTAAGTATGAGTAAGAGGGAAAGTGAAGGATAGATATGAAGGATCTTTATCCATAATGCAATACTGCATATGTTAATTAAGTACTAAACAGTTGTTAGCAGAAGTTACCTGCTGAGCAAACAGCTATGCGTTGTGACAACAGACTTCATGTGTTAATATATGGTTAAGAACTATATGGCCTGTCTGTATAAATATAGCCATTTGCTATCTGTATAGAATTTATATTTGCATATGGATACAGCAAAGGGGCACAAGTTTTCATGAGAAGCATTGCAGCAATGTCATGAATGTATCACAAAGTTGGACCATGCTAGCTTTTCTTTTTTAATCCATATGTGATCAGGCTTTTTTTTCTAGAGAAGGAGAAACAAACGTATGTTCAGAATTTTTCTTTTTTTTTTTTTTTTTCCTATACTAGGTTTTTTGGATGGAGATCTGATGTTTTCTCTGTATTTCAAAAAAAATGTTTCACCCTGCAAAACTGCTGAGCTACTTTTTTGGTTAGAATTTTGGAGTTTCCCTGGATGTGGTGGGCTGTGTGAGATTCTTTTTTTTTTTTTCTTAAAACTGTCTGCAGCATCACTGCTAAAGGGGTAGGAAGTAAAAATTGTTAACAAACCTTTGAATTCTTTACCATTATTCATTTTACTTGAGATAATATAACTCAGCATGTGTTAAATGATTGTCACCCTTATTTTGTCAAATTATATTTACTAATTCTTTAAGTCTTCGTGTTTAGTCACATGCATTAACTAATTCAGCAGTTTTTAACTTGGTATCTGCCTGCATTTGATTTGTCAGCAAGTTCTGTAGTTACTCAAGGCAGAATTCAGCAAGCTTCTCTAGGACAAACACCCAGTATGGTCCCAAAATGTAACATCAGGGTTTTTTCTGTACCTGTATTGTTTACAAAGCTTTTCTTCTACAACACTTAAAACTTTTTTAGTGTTGTCCACATCTATTGAAGGCAGAGAAAAAAATGTCCTTTGAATGTATCTGGTGTTTCTTCAGCTTCCCCTTCTGTTTTTTTTTTTTTTGTTTTTTTTTTTTGCTTTTTTTTTTTTTTGTTTAATCTATGGTAGGAAGTTTTCAGGATTTGAGATTTCTGCAGTTATTCACATGAGGATGGTTGAATCTGTTCACTGCAACTTACTGTTTGCAGAAATCTCCTTTATAATCTTTTCTTTAATTAGCTGACTCTTCTTAAATTCAAATTCCAGCCCATTAGTGATTCATCCTTAATGATGACTATTTGACTGTGTAATTTTCTGCTGTCTTTAAAACTGTTTGAAGAATTAATGAACAATTTTATTCTACTCTAGCTGTGGGCTCTGATACATATCTAAAAAATAATCAGAAGCTTTGTGAAGGCTGGGTGTTTTAGAACATTTGAGACCTAGCTTGCAAGATTGTGACAATGATTTCTAACATGTGAGGAAGGTTTCAAGAATGTCTTGTAAAAGATTTGTGCACTTCATTGTTCAGAGTTGTAGGACTTTGTCTATGAAAAATATATAACTAGCTTGGTGATAGTGAATTCATCTGACCTTTAAGTTGTTAAAGATTTCTCCTTGAGATTTGTAATTCTTTAATCATAGAATGGGTAGGGTTGGAAAGGACCCTGCCATGGACAGGGACACCCTCCACTTTGACAAGGTTGTTGAAAGCCCTGTCCAACTGACACCTGAGTTGCTAGTTTTCTTCTCTTCTGACTTCTATCTTAATAGCAGGAATAGAGAGTAAATCCCAACCCCCTTTCTAGTGTTCATTGGTGTTTCCAGGAAGGATCTCCTTTTTTGTCAAAGTGCTTCAAAAGCAAATGGTACCTGACATGTGCAGGCTGAAGAAAGTATCATCTGCAGAAAATTCTATTGAGTATTTGACACATCTGTATGAAGAGTGATCTATTGATAAGGATAGTGTTCATTTTAGTTCAGTTTCAGCTGGTAAAAACCAAGTTTGCAGTTTGACACTTTAATGTGGAACTTTAAAAAAAAATCTGAAACTAAATTTTATTTTTCTGGACTATGCAGAAACATTATAAAGGAAGATGGAAAATATGAGCCTTGAATATGGAACAGCTTTCTGTGTTTTTACTTTCATATAGCCTTACCTAGTGCATATGATTTCTTAAAGAAGATTGCTAGCAATAGTAAATTAATTTTTTTCAGCAGGAATTTTTACAGAAGTCCTGTCATTTAGTCTGTTCTACTTATAGATCATCTTCCACCTGCCAGATGATTTAAAATAGTCTTTGGAATGTGTGACTTCTTGGTAATTAGAAATTCTTGACTGCTTGCATGATTTGGTCTTAGTGAACATATGCTTTGTAAGGCCAAGTGATACTGCTTTTGGCTAGAAACCTTCATGCTGTGTTGCATCAAGTCACAAGCCTAAGCATCTAAAGTATGTGGAGGTGTTTACAGGTTTTGCTGCAGACAGCAAGTAGTACACTAATAGCCTAATCTCTACAACTTTGACATTAGCATGTTGTAATACACATCTTGCGTGGTTCAGCTTTTTATTTCCTAAAAGAACCTTCGAACTGGCGTATAGCTCTGATAGGGAAGCTTAGTTTTAAAAAACCTTTCTTCTGAGTAGTGGCGAGCTTGCAAGATCCTGTAGCTCACATCACAAAAACTCATTTTCTTGAGGAAATGGGAAATGTTCAGCTAGAACACCTGAGTTTTCCTCTGCTGGTCCTGTAGTGTTGGGGTTGGAAGACCAGCTAGCACAGCTCTCCAGTGATTTATTAAAGGCTGGAGTCAGTTTATAATTCTGCGATGCTGACTGGCAAGAGTGTGTTTCTGTACTGAAAAAGCTAAGGGCTGGGTCACCAACCATGGATCTTCCAAAAACAAAAACCAAAGAAAATTTTACCTCAGCCTCCTAGGACCTCTCTGAAGGGTAGCAGAAGGTTCTAATAGTTCTTACTGATGCATCTCAGCTATTAATTATAGTATGTTGGGGCTTTGTGAGCTTTGTGCAGTGCTAGCAGTGACATTAAAATCTTGTCTTGCTGCTGTTAATAACAAAAGCTTTTCAGTTGTGAATTGCTCATTGTCTTTGTACTGTCTGTGATACTCACGGATGGAAATACTGTCTGTGTCTTCTAGCTGGCTGTTGCTCTAAGTCAGGCACACTTAGTAGCCCTACCAGAGTGTGTATGCGAAGTAGCTATGGCTTTGAAGAAGCATGTTTGCTCTCTTTCAGCGTCTGAGATGTCAGTGGCTCAATTTAAGATTGTGGTTGTTTCAGGGAAAGAAATAACTGTCTACTGTCTTATAAATCTGATTTCTGAAAAGGATTGCCTGTTCTGTAGCTGTTAGGAGAGGCAATATCTGCTGTTCAGTGTAAGAAGGAAAAGATCTGAATAATGGGTATTTGAACTTACCTGCCAGTACTGTAATACCCAATAAGTTAATGTCTGAGCAAAAACTTACTGCTGTTGGCTTCAAGGTATTATATATGCGTATTCATTTTATTATATATTGTAATTAAATTTGTCTGAGGATGTACTTCTAATATTTGAAGCAGTACTATAAAAAGCTGTGTAGGTTTTTTTTTTTGTATAGGATTGGTAATACTAGGTAATGTATGCTGATTGTTTACTGAGCATAATAGAAACATATTTTAAATCTCAAAGCAGTTGAGAGAACGGAAATGTCTGAAGGATCCCTGAATAAGTGTCTATTTTTAGGTAATTTTCATTCAGCTTGAAGGGCAGACAGAAAAATGAAATTGTTGCCTCAATCATTTGAAAGCTACCTTAAAGTCATGGAATAAGTGTCTAGTGAATCTCAGCTGTTTATATAACAGCAGTAGTCTTTGTACTTTTATTGTATCCTTGGTTTCCAAATTTTAGCTATCCTCTTGAGTCCTTTGTAATATTCATAGTGGTATTCTGATAGGGAATATTTTGTCTCCCTCCTGGATCAATTTACTCTTTTTCTTATATAGAAAAAAGGGTCATAAAAATGAATGCAAATCAAAAATCTGTTGATTATATTGGTTTTGAACTTTTATTTGATTGAAATGTTCATCCGGTCCTTTGAAACCTTGCCGATTTCAGTTTTTTCCTGCAAACAGGATAGGGCTTTCTTAAAGTCAGTCTAAGAATCTTTGTCTACAGCTGTAATAAAAAGTAACCCAAGAAAGCCTTTCAGAGACTTTAATTTGAGGAGTTCTGTAAATAATCTTTTATTTTATTCTCGAAAACCGTACATGTGGAGAATTTGGCATTAGGGGAGTCCATGAGTGTTCGTGTTTGGTTTGCCGTGAGTTTTGGTTTTTTTTTCCTTCTAAAAGACCAACTTAAAACCAACACCTGATGCCTTTCCCCTTCCCTTCTTCCTGCCCCCTTTCCTCTCTTCCCCAAACACTGAGCTGGTATGGAGTTGTTTTATGACAAAAATTTGGCGTCCGAGTTTTCTTATGGAAGCAATTAGTTTAGGCCTTTTCATTTGTATTTTTATTCTTTATTATTCTTGTATGAATTCTGGGCTGGAGGAGTGGGAGTAGGAAGGACTGCCTTGATCACTGTGTCCAGTCCCGTGCAGTGGTCTCTTATAAATCCACAAGGCTATGCTTTGAAACATCTTTGCTGAATACATAGCTTTCCCTCTGCCCTTCCCTTGTGAAATGCTGGTTCACCATACAGTGGTTTCTGGCTTTATGTTTAAGGAGAACACCTAAGTGATGCATCCAAAAATGTAATTGGCCTTTTATACATGACTGGGTGACAGTGGCAGCTAGCTGTGTCACCCTTGTGAGCCTTTGCTTTATTGAAACTCCTCAGCTGATAGCAAAGTTACATATTCCAAGCATACTGTTGAACATATTTTATTAAATGTCACCTTGATTCTGTTACTCTTGTCCACAAACCCATCTTGCTTCCTACCTTATCACTTGTTCCTTTTTAACAGCAATAGGTCTTAAGATTGCCCATCTAGATCTAGCACCAAGATTACTCAAAAAAATAGTTGCCAGGTTATCAAAGGTGCATTCTCGTTTGCTTACTAAGTTTTTTTTATAAGACTTTACAGTCTTTCTTATAATCATCTTACTTATGCACATTATATTTTGCATTCATCCTGATCTTCCTCACTTTAAATAACGACTTTCCTTGTGGGAGCTGTATTTAATACATTTTGTACTGTCTGACAGGAGTAACTTTAATGTCAGTTATAGATTGAATAAAATTTATGCTGTTCTAATTTAATCAGAATTGCATTGCTTTTTATTCAACCTCTGATCTAATTATATCCCTCACTCTTCAGTCAGTCTGTTCTAGAAATATTTGCGGTATTTATATAGTATATTAATTACTACATTAGCATATGTTATGATAAAACAGTATTAATATACTTTTTTTTTATTAAGCTAACTGTATATGTCTGGACAACTTGCTGTCCTGAATATCCTTGCATTTATGCCTTTTTCAGGTAGTATGTGTAGTAAATTTGTAAATGTAAACTCCTATCACACTTTGAAATGTCACATGGCAGTTCTTTCTGAGCCCTATAGAAAGGTTTAGACAAGCCATCCTGATTTTATCAGACTAGGTGATCTCAGCTGGTTTATTTCATCTTGGGTTTAATTATTTCTATGTCCTTGTCCCTGTTGCAATTAATTTTCACATATTTCATCTTTATTAAATAGTATAATTAATATTTGGGCCATACTAGGTTATTATTAATATGAAAATTAGAGTTTTCATTTGAGTAGTGCTAGTTAGGAAGAGAATCAGGAAGGACTGTGTAGTAGTGGGAACTACTTGAAAGTGTTGACCAAATGCTTGCTTATTTTCTTGGAAAAGTTTAAGGAGATTTAATCAAGATAGTACATGCTGCTTACAAACTATGTGAGAAATTGTTAAGCACTAATTTGCAAAATGATAAACTGTTTTCAGAAGTTAAAGGATAGTAGTTAAGATATACTCCAAAAAGTATGGGTAGCAAAATAGCAATATCTTCAATTTTCTTACAGGAACTGAAAGAGCTTGGTTTTGATATTGTTTCTACTCCATTTAGAAATGTTATTTCCTTACTATGTGTCTGTAGTAGTTAATTAACCATGCAAGTTTAGAGGTTAATTGAAAACTCTTTAGATAAGGTCCTTTCCAACCCAAGCTATTCTACGATTTTAAATCGGAAGAATCAGAGGTTCAAGTGCACAGTGACTTAGTTCCATTTGATTATAAACAGTCTGACAAAACTGTGGATGGGAGTGCATAGCTGTTCAGTTTCTGGTATTGCTTTTCTATGTGATTGGCCGGATTTTCATTTTACCAGAGCTTCTACTTTTATAAGCGTATTTATGCATGCTAATTTGTCTGGAGGAAAACCTTCATGAACCAGTAACTTCTGCCTTTGTGTAGGAAATTCATCCTTGGTTTTCAAATGTAATCATCTACTTCTATGTTTCTGTTGTATTCTTGCTTCATTCCGAGGCCTACCAGTTTTAGAAACAAAATTGATAGGGTTTTTTTTCCAAATGGTCAATTTAAAAAATTGACTTCTGAATTGAAAATTCATTTCTGATGAATTAAAAGTGTATTCTTCCTACACAGAGCACGAAGAATAGAAATTAATTTTACTGACCTACATTTTTCAAATTTTCCTGAAGAGTAGGCTTGCTGTTAATGAATTGTTTTCATACTGCTCAGACTAGTATGATCTGTTTTCTCTCATCATTTCTTCAGAACTTACTGTTGCTGAATTATACTGAACAGATGACTTCTGAATACTAAAACCTTTTAAAATCCATCAAACCAGTGTAGCCCAATGAAGAGTATTTCTCTTGCATTAACTTCTGAGCAGAAGAGAGTACTGGCATTGGCAAGCTCATGAATATCCTCTTTGTCTGATGAAATTTACCAATTTTCACATTTCTGTGACGACAATAGTGAAGGTACCTGTTTTCCACAGGTGATGGGTTGACCTTCTGATTTGAATAGCTTTTTTTTTTTCTTCCACAATTGCTTTTATAGCACTGAAACTAGGTGGTGCTTTGTTTCTTCTCAGACCTGTTTTACTGGTGAGCTGAGGGTAATGAGTGCTGTGCAAACAAGCACTAAAGACAATTTAACAGAGCCCACCAACCAGAACCTAAATCCAATCCAAAACAGCCAAACCCAAACAAAAGATCCCCAAACCACAAACAACCCCCCCAAAAAAATCCAACAAAACAACCAGAACAGAATATCATCATGGTAGCAAAATAGTTTTGAAACATGATTCTAGTGTTGGCATCACTTCTGTTTTCAGATATAGACATATTCAACTGGATAAGCTTCATTAATAGTTCAGATATATGAATTTTTACTCACTACTCACATGACAACTTACATTTGCTTCAATTTTTAGAAGTTTAATCCATGTAAAATCTGTACAAATGCCTAATATGTTACCTTAGAATGCGCTAGTCTTTTCTCCATCATTATTATATAGACCGAGAAGCTGAAAAATCAATTTCATGTAGGCCATCAATCTTCTCTTAGATGCTGTTTAGTTAATTACTTTCCATTTTTTTTTAAATTGGTATTAATAACTTAGAAACAGCAAATGTGTCAAGATTTTGGTGAGCCCTTACTTTGTCCAACTTCTCTTTATTCATATCTGAAAGTCTGGAAAGCAAACTTTGCATCAGCTTTGTCTGTTTACATGCCACATCCAGTGTAGAATCCTAATTTAGTTGAATAATGGCAATGAAGTCCTTTGTGAAAGTCTTGTTAGAAAGCCATATTGAAGACTGATCGCTAGTATCAACAAAGATGAAGTTGGTCCAAAGATAAAAATGGCTGAATAGTGGTGTGTCATACTGAAAGAATAAACATTCTCTTGCCAATTGTGTTGGCAAAAGAGGTGGTAAAGTAAAACAGTACACTTTATATGAGCAATAATTTTAAAGATTACTGTTAGTGTCAAGTATATAATGTATTTTTGGGAGGTGGTGACAGAGGAAATAAATCGCTCGACTTTCAGGTGTAGCAAGACTTGAACATAAAGATTTCTCCTCCTTTCACTTTATTCTTGGCAAGTTACAGCCTCTGTTTCTACTGTTCTTTGGGTGCTTTTAATACTTTTTACTTCCATGGTGTAAAGGTTATGTTATCTGTTATGCAATATGTTGAAGGGAGGAAAAATACCTAGTTTTACAAATCTTTGTTTTTATTACATTACTCAGTAGCAAAAGCAATTGTTAAACTTATGCATTTGAGGATTATTGCTGTGGTTACTGGACTTGTTTATACATCTGCAGTTAACTTTGTTTGCTATGAAGACATATTGCTGATTCATATTAAAGTTGCTATCAGGCTCCAAAGGTTTCTTTCTGCAGAGTAGCTTCCTAGCCTTTTGACACCCATCCTGTATGGCAAAGTGTGGGCCCTCTCTAGAAGGAGACAAGAGACTTGGTTATCCAGGACATGGGGAAGGTTGAGGTACTGAATGACTTTTGCCTTGGTCTTCATCAGCAAGTGCTTCAGCCACACTGCCCAAGTTGCAGAAGGCAAAGGCAAGGACTAGAAGAATGAAGAACCACCCCCTATAGGAGAAGATCAGGTTCGAGACCATCTAAGGAATCAGAAGGTGCACAAGTCCACGGGGCCTGGTGAGATGATTCTGTGGGCCTTGTGGAAACTGGCAGACTGGTGAAGTCCCCGCTGACTGGAAAAGGGGAAACAGCACCCGTTTTTAAAAAGGGGGAAAAAAGGAAGATCCAGGGAACTACAAGCTGATCAGTATCACCTCTGTGCACAGCAAGATCATAGAGCAGATCCTCCTAGCAGCTATACCAAGCCACATGGACAACAAGGTGGTGATTGATGACAGGCAACATGGTTTCACTAAGGACAAATTATGCCTGTCAAATTTGGTGGCCTTCTGTGACAGGTTTACAGCTTTGGTGGATAAGGGAAGAACAACTGATGTCATCTACCTGGATTTGTGCAAGTCATTTGACACTCTAATTGAAGAGACATAGATGTGATGGATGGACCACTCAGTGTGTAAAGGATTTATGCTGTACTATGGATGTATTATGGATGGCTGTGCTCAATGTCCAAGTGGAGGTCAATGATGAATGGTGTTCCTCAGGGGTTGGTATTGGTTCTGGTGCTGTTCAACAGTTTTGTCAGTGGCATGGACAGTGAGTTTGAATGCACTCAGGAAGTTTGCTGGTGACACTAAGTTGTGTGGTGCAGTCGATACACTGGAGGGAAGGGGTGCCATCCAGTGGGAACTTGACACGCTTGAGAAGGTGGGCCAGTGCAAACCTTGTGACATTTAACCAGGCCAAGTACAAGATCTTACACCTGGGTTGGGGCAATCCCAAGCACAAATACAGGCTGGGCAGAGAATGGACTGAGAGCAGGACTGGAGACAGGACTTTGTATTAATTTCTTGAGGTGTTCATGCTGCCTGTCTTTCTAGCCCTTGGATGTCCCTTGGATTTTCCAGCCAGTGCCATTCCAAGGTACTGTTTCAGGGTATAAACTGCATGCTCCACCCCCACTGGGTGTCACTAGCAGCCTTGTTGAGTGTGCATTCAGTTCTATCCCCTAAATTCTCGTTAAAGACACTGAGTAGTATGAGCTCCAGCTTTGACCTCTGAAGGACACCACTGATGAATGTCTGTCAGCTGGATTTTGTACTGCTGGTCAAACCCCACAGAGCCTGGTGGTCAAACCTCATTCCTGGATGGGGGAGTTCTCTTTCTGGAGCTCTGTCTGGGACAAGGCTTTGGTATGCTAAGAGCAGTTGCTTCAGCAGTTTCTGAGCTGCTCTTCACTGCTGTGCTCCCTGAATGCTGCTGGTAGGCCAACTGTGGAAGTGCTGTGGTAAAATCAGAGGTAAAGATACAGTGTAATTCATTAGATGGTAAATGGCCCAAGGGAGGCAGAGGTTTTTTCTAAAGGTACAGGAATAGGCCTTGTCAATGGTAACCAGTGTGTGGTGAACTATTACATTACTGTCTCATAATCACTTCTCTGAACTCTCAAAGAGTGCAAAAGGTTCAGAAAGTGTCTCTTTGACATTTCACTTAACTCTCAAAGGAATTTTCTTGCATCAGAGACAGATACAGCGCCAGCTTGTGCATTTCAAAACACTTAATATAGTTGGTGTTTTTATGGCCAGAAAGTCTGGATTACAGTTCTCTTGGTGTCTTGCTAATTTTAGGACCCCTAAGCGCTGTGTTCCTGTCTATTTTACACTTTCTTTTACAGCCCAATATCTCATGAGTCTGAACTTCAAGAAGTCTCGCATTATAATTATTTCATTTTCTTTTAAAACATCTTATTTTGAATTACAATTTATGTTGTTTAAGTACAAGCAAGGTGGTGGTATGGCTTGATTCTTTGCAGGATCATTTTTATGGTGTCCTGAATTAGAACAAAAGAAGAAACTTTTTGTAGGGCGAGTAAGTACAGTCATACCATGTCAGACATATTTCATCTGTATACACTATTTGTTTTTGCCAGTGCTTGACAGTGTATGTCTAGGGAAGAGAACAGGGGAAACTGTAATGATTCTTCCTCATGGTACTCTCCTAGTATGCGGTGACTTGAGAAGTCAGTCAGGGACTGCCTGAGGTAGGGGTGAGAACTTGATATTTAATAGCCAGTGAACAGCACTGGCAATATACTGTGGCAGGTAGTTCCCCTGCATAACTACACATTGTGGGGAATACCTTCCTTTGTTTTGTTTTGGTTTTTTTTAAACCCTTTGCTGCTAAATTCACTTGCTTTCTGCCCATACAAGACGTACAAGTAACAGGCAACGATTGCTATCTATTTACTATCTTCATGCAGTTGTAGACCTGGCGCTTGATTTAGGCTACATCTTCTCCAGCCAGGAAGAATGCTGCTTTTTTCACTTACATCTTATAGTTAAGCTATTCCTTGCTGTCTTCATCCTTTTTCCCTTCTCACTTGGCCTCTCTAATCCTTCTATATTCTTTTTGAAATGACAAGACTGGGTATTTATACAGCACTCAAGATGAGAAAGCAGATAACGTGTAATGGCATTGTGATGGTTTGGTTTCTGTTCCTCTCTTAGTAGTCTGTAACAAATTATTTTTCTTTCACTGCTGCTGATCACCAGACTGATGGTTTTATAAAGCTTCATAGTGCAAGTCCGAGATCCAGAGTTCAGCCCCATCCTTGTCTCTATTTTAGGAAAGCAAAACAAAGTAAAGAAAACCCAACCAACCAACCAATAGGACTTTTTCATAGCATACCTCACTTAATGTTTGTTGTGGTAATTTCATCTGTTATTTTATCATCAAGTGGTTAATTACAGGTATTTTTGCAGTTCCTAATTTTATGTAGTTATCCCTGTGTACCAAAACTATGTAGATGCAAACTGAGATTACCCGAAACAAAACATCTGGCATCCTATGCATGACTGGGGGGGTGGGGGTGGGGGGGGAGGGGAGAGAGAGGGAGGGCAGGAATCAAATTATGACAGGGAAATAGTAAAGGGAAGGTAGTCTTAATTATACAGGTTTTTTTGGTGAGGCTTTTGTATAATCATGGCTTATGATTAAACCATTTAAGTTACTTTAAGCATTAAAATTATTAGTTGACATCTTGAGCTTTGAATGTCTAGTCAGTGATCACAGTGTCTTATGGGTACTTTTCTCATTTTGCCTACTGTTTAACTTGAGCAAAATGGATGTTTGGTTTTGATTTGCTGAAAGCAAAGCATTCTGTTTTTGTGACAAAGTTGGAATATGCTGTTAGACTTCATGTAAAATACAGGCATTTGCAGACTACCATTCCTAGTGATGGCACCAGAAAGTCAGCATGTACTATGTAGGAGGAACATGAGGAATATTAACCATGAGTTTCACACAGCACAGATTGGTACCTAGCTTCTTGATGTGTTCCTGGTTTTCATTCAGTTATGTTGCCCTGATTTCCAGAGGACCCAGAGAGTTTCTTCTAATTTAATTCGATGTGCCTGCCCTCTTCTCCAGTGGCTCAGCAGAGCACTGTGTTTTGGTCACTCATTTTAATGCTTCAGGTGATGAGTGTTAACACAGGAAATGACTGGAGTAATGCTGCTTTAATTGACCCTGTTTTCTTAATCTCTTTGGAGTGCATGGAGCATTCATTTTGATACATACAGCATTTAACAATTGTTACCTTTAAAAAGTACTTAAAATTTTTGCTTCTAGCTGTTGTCTTCAGGTGACTTTTTGTGACATTTTTCTTTCTTTTTTTCTTTTTCCTAGGTATAGAACGTGGTGTCTCAAACTGGATTAAAGCAACCTGTTGATATTTTTATTTATACTTTTTTATTTTTGTATTTGACTTAAAGTGCCATGAAAAAATTTGCATATTGCAAGGTGGTCCTTGCCACCTCTTTGGTTTGGGTCCTTCTGGATATGTTTCTATTGCTATACTTCAGTGAATGCAACAAATGTGATGAGAAAAAAGAGCGAGGCTTGCCTGCTGGAGATGGTAAGTTTTCTGCCTGAGTAGTCTTTAAATTATGCTTATTTAAAATTGCACTGCTTTTAAATATTTGATATCTCCTCCTCCCTCCCACTTCCCCAAAATATAGTATTGCATCAGCACTTAGGTGTTGCATAATGTTGAATGTTTCTTTGGATGACTAGGGAATAAGCATGTTGCCTGAGATTTATGTTGCATGCTTAAATCATAGAATCATAGAATAGTTAGGGTTGGAAAGGACCTTAAGATCAGCTAGTTCCAACCCCCCTACCATGGGCAGGGACACCTCCCACTAAACCATGCCATCCAAGGCTCTGTCCAATCCAGCCTTGAACACCGCCAGCAATGGAGCATTCACAACTTCCCTGGGCAACCCCTTCCAGTGCCTCACTACCCTTACAGTAAACAATTTCTTCCTCCTGTCCAATCTAAACTTGCCCTGTTTAAGTTTGAACCTGTTGCCCCTTGTCCTATCACTACAGTCCCTAATGAAGAGTCCCTCCCCAGCATCCCTGTAGGCCCCTTTTAGATATTGGAAGGCTGCTATAAAGTGTCCACGCAGCCTTCTCTTCTCCAGGCTGAACAGCCTCAACTTTCTCATCCTATCTTCATACGGGAGGTGCTCCAGTCCACTGATCATCCTTGTGGCCCTCCTCTGGACTTGTTCCAACAGTTCCATGTCTTTTTTATGTTGAGGACACCAGAACTGCACACAGTACTCCAAGTGAGGTCTCAGGAGAGCAGAGTAGAGGGGCAGGACCACCTCCCTCGACCTGCTGGTCACACTCCTTTTGATGCAGCCCAGGATACAGTTGGCTTTCTGGGCTGTGAGCGCACACTGAAGCCGGCTCATGTTCATTTTCTCATCAACCAGCACCCCCAAGTCCTTTTCCGCAGGGCTGCTCTGAATCTCTTCTCTTCTCAACCTGTTGCTGTGCCTGGGATTGCTCTGACCCAGGTGTGGGACCTTGCACTTGGCATGGTTGAACTTCATCAGGTTGGCATCAGCCCACCTTCACAAGCGTGTCAAGGTCCCTCTGGATGGCATTCCTTCCCTCCAGTGTATCAGCTGGACCACACAGTTTGGTGAATGCTTTAGATGAAAAATTTTAAGCAGTAATGTATATGGAAAAATAATGAAACTGCACAACAAGCAGTTCAGGATTGTAAGCTATGTTAGTACAGTCTAAAGCATGTTCTAAATTTCTGCCAGTGAGGAAGCAAAGGCACTGTTAATTTCACTAGGCTCGGTAGTAAAACAAACCAAACCAACAAAGAAGCTTATTTGTCCCCTGCCCCCACAAAAAATGTGAAACAACCCCCCCACAAACAAAACAGCAAACAAAAAAAACACAGAACAAAGAAGGTAAGGAAAAAACAAAAAGGCCAAAATTTGACTGGTGACAATAGCAATAAGGGACAGTGAATGTTGTAATGAGAATAAATTTATGAAAATAACTACAATAAACTTGAATGTCAACTTTGCTTTAGGGAAGCCATCATAGTTGATCCTGTGGGAGAAAAGGTTGGTGCAGGGAGAATTCTAATCCCTGCAATATCTCAGCACAGGTATTTAAAACAGCAGGCAGCTGCTGACTCCAGTTCATTTGTGAGACATCGAATTTTGTAGTATGGTGCCTCTCCCACTGGAAAGGCTGTGTCTGTATATTTCACTGCTGCTATAGGAAACTTAGGCAATGATGCTCAATGTGCTTTCCATCACAAAAAACCTTTCTCACTGTTGACATTGGTGTGGTCAACTTTGCTGTTGCTGGGAGATTTTCTGAAATGTTTTAAGAACCATGTTGCTCTGTTACAGAATAACACAGGGGAGATGTTTAGGAAATGCTAGTTTTGTTTTGTGTTCCCTATGATGGAAACAGGCTGATAAAGCTCTTCAGAGAGCAACCATATATAGAAATGTAGAATTTATGTGCTTAGTACCTCTGAACCGTTGGTTCTACATCTGGATGCAAATATTTTGGAGAGGCTCTAGTTCACATGAGTATTGTAGAAGGGACTTAAATTTTCAGTAACTTACATCTCATCTTTTGGGTTTCTTTTTCAATAGATGGAAAATAATATGATGAGGAAATGAATTAGGGTTATATAAAAAGTATGTTTTTATAGGATTATAGTAACTCTGTCTGGCCTTTCCCTAACATGTGTTTGCTAAAATCCTTGATGTCTTTTTAATATCATATAGTTGGCTTTTGAACAAATAAATAAAACCTCAAACCAACCACAGAAAACTTTGTCGATAGTTCTCTGTATTTTTCCTGGGTTTTGTAAACAGATGATTGGTATTGAGGTATGTGCAGAAAAGTCTGCTAGAAACCATGCTTGTAGTTGACACTGTGATGCTTTCTTTCAACTTAGTTGCATTTCTGATTTTAGATACTCTTACTTGTTCCGGTTGTTTACTGACTTGGAGTCCATAGTGCATTTATTCCCACTCAGAATGTCTAGAATCTCCTTAGATAACATTGAAGCTATTTTTTCTGTGATACTTTTATCAAAATCTGCATTTTCATGTCACTTCCGCCCCCATTCATTTTCATAATTGATTTAGTTTTCTTGATTCAGCATAAATTATGTAAGTGTGCTGAATTTAATAGTCTCTTGTCCATGTCACTCTGGTATATAGCTTCTCTTTGCAATTCATGGAAGAATTCCATAGCACTTAATGAACCTATTTGACATACGAGTAAGTTTTTCTGAAGAGTTTGTAAGTTTATTTTAGGCTGTGCTTGCCTAATTGGAAAAATTAGTCTTCAGATATTTCAGCAGGAGTGAAGGATTTTAAGGATAATCTTGGGCAGTTCTGCCTTTTAATGAAGTTAGAAGGATGCTTTCGTTAGGTTGTTTTAATATAGAAAACGGAGGAAGTTTCTTTTCCAGAATGAGACTTATAGCTATGGTCTAAATTGCCTTTGGGAAAAATCTCTCCTTGGTATTGATGGCATAAGATACTAGGATTTTAAATCATGAGCTTCAGCTTATGTATCTAATATTGGATTGCATGTATACTGCTGTTATATTTTACAAAATAAGAAATAGTAAAAGAATGAGAGTGTGAATCTACAGAAAAAAATCTGTGTAAGTAGATGAGTAAAATGAGGTCTTTGTGTTCAGTCACGTAAAGATCAGGGGTTAGTAGTGAAAATGATGTGAGAATGGAAATGGGGGACAAAAAGTGATGAGGAAAAGGGACAGATACTGGGCGGTGAGTAAGAGAACTGAGGTGGAGATGTCTTGGGAAAAGGGGGCCTGGCGTGAGGTCTGGGTGGTACTGGACTGGGGAACTAAAATGACAGCAGAGGAGGGAGAGTTGGAATCTAGTGACTGTAGTTGTATGGGATGATTTGGCTGTAGGCTTAAACGTTTGCCCATCCCCTCCACCGTAGCTGGAGAAGCCTGGGGAAGTGGGATCAGAACAATGAGCAGTGTTGATTGCAACATAAATCTGTGGAAGCTGAGAGGGAGCCTGTGATTGCCCTGGCTGATATTGCTGCTCTTTCTTCTCCCCACCATGGCCACCCCAGAGGTGGGAGTAGGTTGAGCATAGCTCTCTCCGTCTCTGAGGTTGTCTCTCACCTATTCTGAGCGATCCAGAGTGTACACCTTTTGCCCAGTGTTTACAGGTGTTCTTTCTGTTGGTACATCTTTTAGGTGGCATTTGCTTTCTGTGATTCCTGATGGCTCATCAGGAAATTCAAAGAGTAACTGTTGTTGATGGAAGGCTATTGCTGTAAGTTTTAAGGTTCTTAGGAGTCGGAAAGAAAATCATTGAACATTAGTAAGCATAATCAGAAGCAAAATCTCTCTGAACTTTTTTACCTGTCCAAACAGCTTTCTTGTAATTATGGTCTTTCCTTTAAAAATGACTTTGTTTTGGTCAGTTTACTGTTGCTGTGGCCCCTAGAGACATGTCAAAGAAGAATCCATCCATTTTTCTAGCTTAGATGGTCTTAGGTTTTGAAGTATCTGGTTTTCATCAAGCATATTGCTTAGTAAAAAGAAAATTGTAGCCCATAGATGTAAAGAGTTCCTGAATTTTAACAAAGGTCTGGAAGAAATCAAGCCCTGTTGGAAAACTAATGATTTACTGGTACAAATCAGAAATGTCTGGAAAAACATTACTAGATTTCACGTTGAATAAGGTGATGATTAAGTAATTCATTTAGCTTTGAAACTTCTAGCTGTAAATTTGATTTCTGTTTGTTAGAAGTATGTCATCAGTACATCTCTACAGTCCTAAATGATGAAGTATTCTTTTCAGAATTAACTGACAAAACAGCACTGCAGTTTGGATTTTTAGCAATGTGTATTAGTCGTTTTACAAGAATGGTTTTGGTTTGTGTTTATGTGAAAACTATATACTTTTTGTGGGAAAACAAATGACCATAAACACAGAAACCTGTGAAAAGATGGTTAATTTTTCTTGAAAGTCATCTCTCCCTGCTCACCAAGCTTGCCTGGCTTTGTATTTACTGAGTTGCATAAAATACCTATGGATCTAATCAGTTGTTGCTGGATTTTTCTGCAGGGGAAGGGAGTATTTTATTTAGGTAAAATGTGTAATCAAGTAGTATGTGTATTTGCTGATGAAATGTAAAAATTCAATTGATGAATTTGTACATCTGGATACAACTCACTGATGTGCTGAAGTAGCATGTAGCAGCAAGATCTGCAAATGTGAAAGATAAATTTTCAGTTATTTTAGCTATTCAGTTTAGTCAAACTTAACAAACAACTGGAAGTGTAAATGAAACAGGAAATTATATATTCCTCTAAGTAGCAAATATGGTAGGATAAGACATTTACTCTTCAGAATGCTGAAAAACATCAGTATAATTGTATTCTGGTTGCTTTTATTCATTCATTATAGGTATGTGGAACACTCATCATTTAATCATTTCCTGTCCAATTGAACCTGTATACTAATGCTATACACTTAATAAAAATAGCTATGATAATCCCACGTAATAAACCCAAGCTGAATATATAAAATTAAGCCCAAATAATTGCCTTATTGTATACCATAATTTTATGTTAATTATCCCCTAAAAGGCACATGTTCTAGTTAAAAGGTTATGCAATTGCAAATTAGTAAGTTTCAATGCAAGTTCAGCTGTACTTTCTTTGGAGACAAAGATGCAAAACTGCTTGCTCACTGTAGCCAATGATTAAAACAAGTGCCCAAGTCAGTCTGCTCAGGATCTGCTTGGACATATTTATTCTATTAGTTTTCAGTGTCTGAGTGGCTGGCTGGCAACTTCTAGAATTGTATAGTTCAACTGCCAGTCAAGGGGAGTTTGGTAAAAAAAACATCTCTGTGGTGGGAGGGTTTTCTGTGCTAAATGTTACTGCATTAATGCAAATGAAACAGTTGCTTCAGGTGCTTGAAAATGAAAGTTTCTCAAAGAACACATTGTGCTTGTAACTGCTTAACCCTAAATGCAAACTAGCAAAATGTTTCAATTATTAGTAAGTATATATTTTGAGTCTTGTTGTTTCAGCAAGTATGGAAGGCTTGGGCTTTTCTTCTTTCTTTTAATTTTATTTTCATTTTTTACGTGTCTATTTGCTTTTGGCATAAGATTGAGACCCCTGTAAAGGAAAATTTAACTTTTCCTAGAAAAGTGTGTTGCGTACAAGACCAATCTGGGACATAAATGTCTGTTGTACCAGAACTTTAACAGTAAAGTCAGTTAGGACAGGATGATGGATAGATATAAACTCTTACTGTTTTTTCAAATGAATTGCCGTGTCCAAGAGTAGCAGTTAACTACTTCTGCAAAACTCCAATATGAAGATTTATTTTCACTTCCAAAACCTTGTGGGTTTAGAACTCTGTTTTAAACAGGAACACTCCTACTGTGTAAAATAAACTGTAAGCAAATAAAAGCAAGCATAAAAGTAGTTACCAACATCTTATTTATTCTTAGTTCCAGAACCCATACAAAAACCACATGAAGGACCTGGAGAGATGGGGAAGCCTGTGGTCATTCCGAAAGAGGAGCAAGAAAAAATGAAAGAAATGTTTAAAATAAATCAATTTAATTTAATGGCAAGTGAAATGATTGCACTCAACAGATCTTTACCTGATGTCAGGTTAGAAGGGTAAGTGCTTTATATTGTGTTAAAAATGTACTCCACTTAAATGAAGAATGTGCAAAGAGTGATTCAAAACAAAAGTTCAGTCCTGTAAGATATTACTGTTTTGAAGTAACAAGTAGGAGGATTTCCTGTATATATGGTACTTACTTGGGAAACAAGAGTGAACAGCAGAAACCAGTGTTTCTTAGTGTTATTTAACTTTGAATATGATTACAAGTATGAAGCCTGTTCGGGGAATAGAAATTAATTTGGTTGAAGGAAAACAAAGTTAACTTGGCATTTCAGGAAAAAATTACTTGCTTGAAAAAATCATGCATTGCTTGTAATGAGGCAGAGTAAAATTCTGCATTATATGAAATAGAAAAGGTTTGATGATGAGAGAAATGCTTAAAAAATTTCTTACTTGATGAAATGTGCAAGGCCTCATTTAGATTGCATTATAATGTTTTCTAATACCCATCTGGTTTGGTTTTGAGCTTGCCTCTGAAATATTGATTCTTTCAGAGCTGTTTGAGTCATAAGTAATTAGAAAGAAAATTGTAGCCTAATTTTAAATAAAAGTAAGATTGCTTTACTCTCCTGGGGCTACTCTGGCAGGGTAGCTGATGAGTCCTTCCATCCCCAGCCCCTCTTGTTTATGAAAGGGACTCTAAAGTTAAATAAAGCGCATGAAACAAGATTTTCCCAATCAATTATCTGCAGTCTCTTGCAAGAATTGGATGTTATGGAAACTCCACTTCTTTAATAGCTTTACTATTGCTTCTATATACACAAGACCTGGCTGCTGGATTAATCTGTTTTCATCTTCTATCTCAGACAGTAGTATTAGCAAAGTAAGATGAAGCTCTGACCGCTTTTCATTTTTCATGAGTGATAAAAAGCTGGTTTGTAGGTACCTTCATCTATTGGATATGATTCTGTAGTGTGCAGGTTTCTGGTAGTGCTGATGTTTTTAATAGTTGAGCCATATATTTTTCAAAATGTGATCTCATAAGTTTGAATTAACTTTTCAATTGATTTTCAGATGTATCATTAGTCAGATGGTATGGTCACTACTTGCCTATTTCTCAGTATAGTGGAAGAATGTGAATCATGAACTTGTAGGGTTTTCGTTCAAAACTAACAGATGTGGCCAGGGTCAGGGTCATGGGTGGTGGTGTTTATATCCTTTTCTCTCTTATGTTATTGTTCTGGTCATGGTTGTTACTTGCCAATGGAATTTCTTGGCATTTTTGCACATTCATATTCAATGTCTGCACCCTTTTTCACAAGCTGTATATGATAAGAAATTGCCTCAGTGTAAAGTGGTAACTTCCACTGGTTAAGAATTTGTAGTTAGCTTTCTCAACTTGCTTTAGCTGTGAAGAAAATTACGAATTTCATTGGAGATTTTTTGTCAAAGCTGGGATGCTAATCAGGGTCATTTCTATATGCTTTATCTGGAAGAGCTGAATGGAAAGAATAAACAAAACTTTTGGGAGATAATAGTTACAACAGTTGGTTATTTGATAGGTAAACATGATTAATTTGGGTTTTTATGACCCTGAAGTATGGAAGAAACTAAATAGCATCACCTGTTTATCAGTATTCATGTTGGAAAATTTGTATATATAAACTTGTATGTACACTATAAAAATGGTTTTCCATTTTTATAGTGTAAGTTCAAACATAAGGAAGTAAATTTGTGGATCTAACAAGCTGAATTAATTATGAGCTTTGTGAAGTCTAGACTTCAAAGTAACAAAAAATGGAAAGAGAAATTGTTATGAACTATTACAAATTATTACCTAAGCATCACTCAAGCTTTTGCAGACATATGAAATTACTATAGCTCAACTTCGGTTTAAAATTATAATCCTTTGTATTGCACAGTTGGCTGTGCTCTGCAGTTACTGTGTTTCACAGTAAAAGATGAATTATAATGTTGCATTTTTTTATTCTTCCATTGTGTGGACGCAAATGCTGTGACTATGCTATGTGCATGAAAGTGGAATCTTAGAATAGAATTTTAGGTTACATCACAGGGCAGAGTTGGATTTCCTGTTTTTCTAAATAGCTGTCAAGAATTTTAACATTTAGTTGCTGTATACATTTTTAGTAGATTTTGAGAGAGAAATGGTCTCCAAAATAATCCTCCTTGTTTAGTCTTTTCAGTATGTACCCTATAAGGTCACACTAATGAAGAAGTTGGGGGGGGAGGTGTTAACATTTCCCCAGCAAATTTGAGAACAGTACTGTGTTTAAAATGCAAGGGTATCTTGATCTGTATGTGTGGATTAATGCTACTTTTCAAGAACACTGTAGCCATTTTCAGAATTGCAAAAGCTATAAATATACTCTGGTGTTGTATGTATGTCTTGTGAAGTATTTATCTCATTAGCCAAAATACTCACATGGTCAGAAACATTTTCTGCTGTGTTAGTGGAGTTGCTTCTGTTGTAACGTGTTCTATCTGTGCTAATATTTGCTGCTAATATGGAAATAGTTTGTGGAGAAGGAGAATGGGTAGTTTCTAATCATTCCTAACCACATTTCTGTGCTTACAGCACAGCTTCCAGTAACACTTTCAGTCATGGTTTTGAGAAAGAGGAATATGTTCAAAGGCACACTTTGCTGTTCAACCACAGTAATTATTTTCTTCACAGGTTTTGTGGGTTGCTTCCTTTAATGTGGTGGTGGGGGGAAGATTTAAAGTTCTATAATTTTGTGGCATGTCAGTTCTTCTGAAATACAGAAGTCTTTAAAAGCTTTGCCTAATGGTTAATTGTTGAAAAGCTGGTGGAATTAGTTGTGCCAGGACCAATTTGCCATATGTATTTAATGGGGATGGCATAACCTGTCTTATGTATTTAATGGGGATGGCATAACCTGTCAGCTGGACATCAGATCTTGAAGTAGTCTACATTATCCTTTGCATTAATTTCTAGTTCTGTCAACCCTCCCTGTCACCTGTGCCAAGGCAAGCACCTGCTTGGTCCTCAAGTGCTCATAGGTTAATCTCTATAGATGACCCACTCCAGGCATCATGTTTATGTTTTGGCCAAGGCATTTTGTTTCCTTATTAGAAGAACAAAAATGTGAGCTGTTTTAATAACTTGTAGGCATTTCTCCAGCTCAGAGAACTTCTCAGTGCAAGACTTCGACAAAAGCTGAAATCTGTGTTTTGCTGAGCCATGCCCCGGTGGTATTAACAGGTTTATATTTATTTTTATTATCAGGCACAAAATTATTAGGCACATGCATGCGTTTAAAGTCATTGACATATGCCTGAGTTGCTAGTCATTTTGTGTCTGTAAGCAGCGATATTATTCTACTTATTCTTTTCTTTATCTCAATTGAATGATTTACTTAACAGAAAAAGCTACAGCAGAAGTAATTTTTTAGCTTGGATACTTCTCCAAATCTGGACTGGGACATGTTAGTGTAACTAATAACTGACAGGGCCACAACCTCTGGAGGGATGCCTTTGCGTAGGAGCAAGCAGCTGGGGATAACGGGTTGGTTTAGAAGTTGTTAGTAGAATAATTTTTTGTAAGCGTGTCTTATTCTGGTTTGTGAATCAGCCATCAAAGTGGGAGTTGAATCACAGTTGCCAGAAAAATATGCAGCTGTGGGTTTGACATGACAGCAAGGAGTAAAAGATGGGTGATTAGGAGCACTAGAGTGTTGCCTTGATTTTTGCTGGAGACGAGGGAGGCAATGAACAAAATAGGTGTGAATGACTAAAATAGGTGTTTAGCTCTGCCTGTGTGTCTTAGGCCAGTATTCAGGCCAGAAAGTGGTTTGTTAAGTGCATGGAATTTGTTTGTGTCATAGGACTTGGTTTTGCTCTCGTGCTGTTTGAGGTGACTTGGAAGCTGCTTTGCAAAATGAAGAATGAGTACTGTGTTCTAAGGCAGAGCTTTCCAGGCTGCATTCATTATTTAATAATTTGTGGAATATATAAAATGTTAAGGAGACATTTGAGTCCCTGGTGTGAAAGTTTAAACCCAATTCTGACTTTTTTACATTAGAAGAGAGCATCTTAAAATGCTATTCTCTTCCAGGCAGAAGTAGTCAAGGCTGGAAACAAGAGAGTCATAGCTGGGACAGAACAATGTAGTTCATGGCAGCTTTGGTTCTCACTGGAGCTAGACGAGTGTCATATTTTGCAGATTGTGATTTCTTGGAAAGGGGTGGGCTTCCCCAAGCAGACCTGCAGCAAGGAGGCATGTGGATAGCTTTGGGATACCTTAGTAACCCGTTTTCCAAGGCCATAGATTCTCTAGAACTTAAAAATCTAGACCATAAAAAATCTTCCTTTCATTTTGTTCCTTAGTTGGTATAATTTTGCCAGAATTAAGAGATATAGATAGTGATAGGGTATAATCAAAGCTTTTAGCCAGATGGCCTACGTATTTGTGAACTAGGTCTAAATTCATATGAACTGTTACTTCAGCTACGTGATAGAAAAATAAGATGCAGACCTCTGAGAGCTTAATATTTCACTAGTACACTAATATGCTCAGTTTAAGTTACTGATGGAGGCTTTTTTTGCTGATTCAAACTACCGTGCTCAGTTCCTGTTGCCAAGCTTACTTTTACAATCGTGAGGAAGCAGACAATTATTTTTCTGGGGTTAAAAGCCATTCTTCTAAGTCTAACTTACATGAATGTTGTGGAATTTGTTGCAGTTATGCCGGTCTCCTTTCTGAAAAAGTTCTTCAATGACTAATTCTCTTATGCCTTTGATTTCAAAGAACCGTATTTAGATTTAGGCACTATAGTTTTATGACACTATAGAATGCTTTTCAGTTATGGGACTGCAGTGTGGCTCTCATACATGTGCTTTAAAAATGTATTGTTGATTTTAAGCCTGAAGTATACGTGTAAGAATACACTGGAATTGGTATTTTTAACTTCTCAGAACAAATTGATTTGCTGTATACGTTATTACAGTTGAATCATAGTATGATGCATTCATAAAATTTACATAATCCCTGTGTGAGGAAAACAATTTGAGTAAACCTATTCATAGAAAAACAGTAAAGGCATGCATGCAAGAGCGCGCTCTTGGAACTCAAATGTGTGATACTGGGGTTTTAAATGGCAGCATATGCAGTATTCGCTTCTGTGTGAGGCTGGCAAAGGTGTGCTCTGTTTGCTTTCAACTATTCAGGAGAATAGCAAAAGGGTGCCTTTATATACTCATGTATATAATCCAGTGTAAATGTAGAGTTGAGCTAAAAGAAGTCTTCTCACTCCTTCTATTGATGCTGATCTCATGTTTGTGTGCCCTTCACGTTCACTGACTGGATGGAGGTTTGCACATCAAAAAGGGGAAAAATATATTTTGTTGAATCAGCAAACTGAAAGTAATGCACACCCCTGCAGCTATATGATTACCAGAGCTGGTGCAAAGAAGGGGATGGGACAAAACTGTAATGGTGTAAAGTGGGGTTAGTGCTTTTGGCAGCAGCCCACAGTTCCACGGAATTAGGAGGAACATGGCATGGGGAAGGGAAAGGGGAGCAACAAGACACTTTGTTACAAAAAAGTTTGTAATACAAGTTCTGTGTGTACGCACGAAGTGTCTTAAATTGCCCATAAGGTTGTGGAGATTTAAATATCTCCATGAATTTTGATATGCTGTGTGAATCTTTTGGTATTCATTTAGGTCAGGTTGTACTGATGTAAGAGATAACAAAGAAGAGTAACGTTGGCAACATAGGTGGTGGAAGACTTCAGAAGTTTATTCAGCGTTGTGTTACAAGCCAGAAATCCTGGCTGTTCATTAACCTGGCATCTCTAAAGGAAATCTGCTGATCTGACGACCGGTATTGTAACGTTCAGCAGTGTCACACTGGAAATCTGAAAGCATGTGAGGTATTAGAGACTGCAATTCTCTCAAACAAGAGTATTTTTTCATCTGGCTTTTGTGGTGCTTATAGCTTGTTACTGGCCCGCTGTAGAATCAACATTTGGAAATGTTCTTGTCCATGTCAACTTAATGAGTTAGCTTGAAGAATTACCTATAAATCTTTTTTCCTGGAAAATTTAGAAGGTGAGAGGGAAGTCAATATAAAAATTCAGCTTGCTTCTTTATATGTAAATATATATATTTTTATATATATATATACACACCTATCTATGCATATATATATACATGTATGTGCATATATACACAAACACTTGGCAATCTCATTCTTAGTTACGAGTGTCTTCTATTTGGTTAAGCAGCCATATCCTGAACTATGTTCAAATTGATAGGGCAAGTATGGAAAATAATTTGGCTAGGGAACTTAGGGTTCAGTTTCAGTCTTTGAAGACAGAATTGTCTTTGCTTCTGTCAAGAGACGCTTTCCTGTGATTGCTTTCAGGATAAGGAAAATAGTAATTGCAGCTAATTATTTTTGTGAAATTCTGCTTGAATTCTATAACCACAATGGTTTTAAGGACCATTTTGGATTTTGTTTCCAGGGTCTAAAGAAGATTTCTCCTTGACTCATGAGATAATGCGACCTTTCTTATATCCAAATGTTTGAGATCAGAAGAAAGGAAAATTTCATACTCTTGATGTCAGGTAAATTACGTAACACTATTCAAGGCAGACATAAAGCAGGCTGGATGGAAATGCTTAAGCAAGAATAAGGGATTTGCCTGCATTCAAGTCACCTGTTCAGAAAGATTAATTGGAGTTGTGATATGAATTACAGAAATGAAGGCCTCTTTGTAAGCCAAATTGTTCTGATTTGATTCGAAGAAGCAGTTTCAGGGGTAGCATGAAGTTTTGTTGTAACCTTATCTGCAGTGCTTTCTCTTTGCGCAGCCACAAGTCAGAACTGTGGTTGCATGCAGTCTGTGTAGTGAAAAGTGGTTTGGCATGTTATGACAGTCAGCGATTCCATCTTTCTCAGAAGTATTGCTTTTAGCCCTTCTAGCTGTGTTGCTTCTGTGTGAAAATGAGATCTTTATCCATCTTGATTGTCTTCAATTTGGGAGCTGGGGTTTTCTTAAATTTTATACTGGGAGCAGATTTATTGATACTATTGTTCATAACGATATCATGAGGCTGCTGCTTATAAACAGGAAAAATTTAAGTCAGTGTTTACCAGAAACACACCACTTGAGTGCTGGTGGTTCTTGCTGTAGTGTTTTGACACTTTCTCTGCCACCCCTGCTACAGGGCTTTATCATCTGATGGAAATGTAGGTCAGTTTGTACAGTTTAAGGTGTCTTATTTCTAAACTGTTTTCATCCCTGACTTAAGTAGAGAGGAGGTTTTGTGTTAGACATAGCTGTGCCCCAGCTTTGCTACAGAAAGTTTATTGCAGGCTGTAACTTACGGTAAGTGGACAGGTAAACAATGGATTACTGACATTTTATGGCACTGTGGTGATATTCATCAGATATCGGTAATTAAAGCCTGAGAGGAGTTCAGATTTTCTGCTTTTCTTCTCTATTGATCTGGCATTAATTTTGACAACCTCAGTAGAAAATAAATGTGTGTTTTCAAGATCTAAGGGTACTGATGCTTACTTCCCAGAGACTCCAATATATTTGAATACTCTAGAGTATACTCATTGTACTGCATCAGTGATATTAAACGAATTTATTACAGGGGCTGTACTGTATAGTATTTCCTGAAAGTTTCAGCTCTAACCTGATTTTCAGCTAGACTTGGACTACTCCTTTGTCAAATTTTACAAATTTGTGCCAGGATGCAGTTTGTTTATAACTTTAGCCTTTATTTATAACTTGTTTGTGGTATGAAAGATAAAAGATTGTAGTAAATTTGTAAAATAACTAAATATGCTTCCCTTCCTGCCCCAGTCTGTTGCTAGTACAGCTTTCAAATATGTATCAGCACTTCATTATCATACTGCACATATGAGCTCAGGGTCTGAGACCTACTGGGATTTCCCAACTGAGCTGCTTAGTGCACAGGAGACACTTTTGCTTGTGTTCCACCTCTGTTCTTTATCACAATGCTCAGGGCTGTGTGCACTGGGCTAGTAAACAATGATTGCATACATGGTTTACTGCTGTTAATGTTTTTGAGTCCTTGTAACTTGTTGGTCATGCCTTGAACCTATGAAAGGCTGGTGGAATCTGGGAATAAGGTATAGCAAGTGATGGCTCACATAGTGTCTGAATCTATCATTTTTTGTGATTAAGGTAAACATAAGGGGCTTTGTTTTGAAAACTATGTTTAGAAACCAAAAAAAATGTTTCAATGTTAACTTGTGCTCTCATTGTTCCTCTGTGGAGAATAACCTGTTGGCAACATTGGAAGGGGTAGAGAGCTGCCCTGTAGGATTTAGAAATTTCGTGTTTATTTCTAGTACCGAATAGAATTATGACAAAATCGTTATAAAAATACCTTTTTTGTTTTGTTTTCTTGTTTGTTTGTTCAGGGTTTTTTTTATTGCCTCAGTGAATGAGGTTTTTCTGAATTGTATCACGCTGCATAAACATTGTGGCAGTGAATGATTAGTTTCCTACAAGACCTCTACCCTCTTTAGTTTTTTTTTGGGGGGGTGGTTCTTTAGCCTATGAAACAAAAGCATTTAGTAGCTGATATTAAATCCCATTTTATTATGTTATGTTCAGAAATTATTTAGCATGACTTTGAAGGGTGTGCAAACAGATCACTGCTAACATTGTAAATATTTTGTCTTTTGAGATTTGAAAATATTGCACATGTAGCATTCAGTCTTTGGTTTTAGGAATAATTTCTAAGTAAATTCATCTATGAATGCAATTTCGTAGCATCAATAGAAAGGCAAGCAAGTACAGTTCTGTATTAAGATGGCTGCACAGCTGCATTATTTTAAGGTAAATTTGAAGTGCTTGTGAAAGTTCCAACAGCAAACTGAAAGAGGTGGCATTAGGATAGTGAAGGGTGGTGTCCCATGTCCCTGGTGTCTCTGTGTCTGGGGTGCCAATGGCTAGAGCAGGTAAGCCTTGTCGATCTCCCAGTCAGGCACTGAGCAGAGCAGATAGGTATCAGAAGAATTTCACCTTCTGAGAAATTCAAATGAAGGATCTTGTAAGGTCACCTGGTAGATTACTTCTGTCCCCACAGTGGTAAAGTGCATTTTTTCTCATTCCTTCACTGACATTAGAGGAGAGAGAGGCTTCCAGTTCTGCTAGATGTGGAGAGGGGTTGAGATGGCTGTGCTGGTGCAGGAAGTGCAAAATGAAGAGTTGTCTTCCTTCCATGCAAGATTGTGCTGAAGCAGCAATTAAACTCTTGAGATTAATGGCTTAATTTTATTTGGACAGAATTGCATTACTTGCTGTCTCTTCTGGTTATTTTCTTAATGTCTTCTGTGGACTATTTGTACCCTGTGTTGAAAGAGAAAGTAGGAAAGCAGCTTATTCAGAAGTTCTTCAGGTACATCTGAAGTAGCGTCAAGTACTTTCCAAGCGGCTATGTATAACCTGCTGAATACAGTTCTCTTTTGAGATTATTTTTTCTTTTCCAGAATATCCACCTATCTAAAACATGCAGAGCTTCTATATAAGATCCAATTAACACCTTCATTAAAAAATCGCGATAACAGAGAAGTATAACACAACCCATAGTTGATTATTTGGACTGCCATCTTAAAAACTTTTGTGTATTTAAATCAGCCTTGAAATCAGGCTACAGGGTGTTAGGGACAGCTGAAGCTTATTCTGCTGTCACTGTTCTTCTTTAGCAATGTTATATATGCTAGGATCTGTTCTCCTTCCTTTGCTTTTAGTCCATTAAATTTGAATTTAAGTTGTGAAGGATTTGGACGTCTTACGCTGCCTTGTGCTCTTGGGGAGATATGGACCTGAGAGTAACTATGTAGTTCTAAAGAACTGAGCCTAAAGTATTCTGAATGTGTGATGCAAAATTGCAAAAAGGTGAAATTCTGTGAAGAATGTGTATGACTGTTTTAGAGGGATCAGAGTTATGTCTTTATAGTTCTGAGACTCCTTAGTAAAGCAACTTCTAAAAGTCTAGCTTCTAAACTTGTTTTTCTGAAATCTCATTTTGATTGGCATTAAAAATTTGGATAACTTCATTTCCTAACTAACATCCCATTTTATTTCCTAATTACAAGAAAGCAAGAAATCAAAAGTTAGGGAAGAATACAAGGCTAACGCAGCTGAAGGTGGGGATTTCTGTGCGTGAGACGGAGACTTGCTATGAAATAGAAAACATTACTGTTTTAAGCATTGGAATGTGTACATGAAGAAATGTAGACTAATTAGGCTTTTTGTCTTGATCATATTTTAACAATCTGGCGTATTAGTTTCCTGTGCCTGTAGGTAATAGGGCAGTAAGTCTCTGCTTGCATTTTAAATGTCTGACATTTCTGGGGAGTTTCCACAATTTAAATAATATATGGAGTCACATAGCCAAGAGTTTGCATCATGAATGCTGTAGATTAAGGAGAGAATGATGCATTCCATGTGAAGCAGACGTTCTCAGCTGCTATTTGGAGTCTTCATTAAATACCTGGAGATGGTATACTTTCCTAATATTGTGCACTCAATTTTGAAACTGTTTGAGGCAGGATCCAACAAAGGGAACATAATACATTAGTTGTTAATTAAAATTCAAATTGTCCTTAATTCATACACTATGTGTCATACCACTCACGGTTATATTCTGCTACTAATGTTGCATAACAGTTGAAACTAATACTTTATTTTTAAATTCTGTAGTAATCACTTTCTGGGGTAATTTGTTTTCAAATGAAAGACAAGATTCTTAATTTGTATATTAGTAAGGATAAAATGGGGTGTTTATATATAAAGTTAATACTCTAATTACAGACATCAACTGTTCTGTTTTATTTGTCTGATATTCTACAGCAATGCATTCTTGGGGGGAAGGAGTGCATGTCAGTGTTTTCAAAATTAAAAATGGAGTATATAGCTAAAAGGTATTTATGAAAAGGAAGGTGAAAGGAGTATGAAAAATCAGGTATCATACTGTTCTTTCCTTTATTCTGCCTGCATCAATGGGTCTTTCCAGAATAACTTCACACCAAACCCTTTAAGAATAACATTCAAAAATTTCAAGCCAGTTTTATTATGGAATACCCTTCTGTTACACATGGCAGCCTTTTACATAGAATCATTGAATAGTTAGGGTTGGAAAGGACCTTAAGATCATCTAGTTCCAACCCCCCTGCCATGGGCAGGGACACCTCACACTAAACCATGCCACCCAAGGCTCTGTCCTACCTGGCCTTGAACACTGCACTGCCAGGGATGGAGCATTCCCAGCTTCCCTGGGCAACCCATTCCACCTTTACAGTAAAGAAATTTTAAAAAAAACCTCACCACCCTTACAGTAAAGAAATTCTTCCTCATATCCAATCTAAACTTCCAGTCTAGGGTAGCTCTTAAATTGTTACCCCAGAAAGGGTTGATCTGTGGGGGCAAGGATAGGCTTTCCTCTTAAGGAAAAGAGGATGTTCACCTTCTGCAGGACAGGGCAGTTTGAATGCCTTTTTGGCATCCCAAAAGATTCCTGTAAGCCTGCCTTTTAGTACGAAAAAGTTCCCCTTCAAAGATGTGTCTTAAATGTTTTCATATATTTATACTCAGGACAGTGTAATAGTTTATAAGCATGGTAGTCCCTGATCACTTGCCTGGCTTTTATTATACCACTTCGTTGATTTGAGCTCAAATAAAATCTTCTGTAAGACCGTGAAAAAAAAAGCAAGGCTGGAGATGAAAGATTTCATATTACAGTAATAGATCCTGTGGCCACCTCAGCAAGATATTCTTGGTGAATGCCACATTGTTATTGCTTTTCGGAGAACTGCTAGCAGGCTTCTCTCAGGTTTTTTACAAATATTCTGCCAAAAAGTAGAGGAACAATAGGTGGATCGGTGTTGCTACTGTAGCTGAAGGTCTACAATTAGACACTTATTTTCTAGTCTAGGGAGCAGTGCAGCAGAAGGAATAAAACAGTAAGAATCTGGTTTTAAAGTAGCAAAGTAGCCTGAACAAGTGACAAATATGGGAGGAAGATTATTTGGCTTATGATTCAATATTTCATCTGAAATTCATAGCATCTTTTTAAAAGGCTATTTTTTCAAGTGATACCACAGAAATCACTTCTTCAGTTGGCATGCTTTGCAATTTTTTTTGCATGTGAATTAAATTGGAAAACATGGGTATATATGGCTGCTTTCACTAAAGATTTTATGATATTTCCCAAAGTTTTCATGATGTTTACTTCACTGCAGCGAATATTTGGCCAGTAAATGTACAGATAATTATAATGTTGAAGACAGGTAGCGCCTGATCCTACAGCATCAGTTCTCAGAAATGAAAAATGATGCCACAGAAGGTCTTCCAGATATTTCTTCAGTTGTATCTGGATTTATGGATCTTTTCTGGGATCTCTGTGCACACTGAGCTTTTGTCTCCACCTCAGAACTGAAATGACAGTGCTGTGAGAGCTACTGTCACTTCAAAGAGCTCTGGCTAACCAAGTTGTCCAACTAATGGAATATTCCTATTGGGAGCCCAGTTTTGGCTGACATTTCTGGTGTCACTGGTTTGGGTGGGATTAGATGCTGACACCATAATCCTGTATTGGCAGCCCGTTCCTTCAGTATTAGTTTTATATGTTTAGGGTAGAGGATACATACTATGTACTTCTCAAGCCCTCAGACAGCACTACTATTAAGGCGATAGTCATGAACACTTGTTAATATATTTTAATAACATTTAGATCAGGTTACATTATAGTGACTCAACTCAGTAATTTGGGATCTAGTAAAAACTTTTATAATGAAGCTCCATTTCATGTATTTCTTTTTCCTCTTCAATGTTTTCCTTGTGTTTGCGATCTGCATGCATCTCTTTGATTCTTAAAGGATTTGTACCATCAAATCTTATGTAATTGTGATTTTGAAGAGTGAGGAGGAACAGATCTGTGCAGAGAACACTTCAGTTTGAAGGGTTATTTTTTAGAGCAGAATTGTATTTTCAGAATTGTCAAGGGTACTTTATGTACAGCATATTGATTTTTTATTTATTTATTTATTTATTTATTTAGGAGATACTGAAAATATCACTTCTTTTAAAATAGTATTGTGGAATGTAAAATGTTGGCTGCATGTGGGATTCCTTGGAGCGTGTGTCGTACATCTGCTGTTAGGAGAGCTAAACCTGTGGTTTTCTGTGCTGTCTTTGGAATATGAATAAAATTCTCTTTTAACTTGATGAGCCTTTATATAGTACTTCTCACATGTATACAATAAGTAGGAAAATGCTCTCTTTGTATAATTTAAACATGTTAAATTATGAAAAACACTTAACTCACCAGTATTACAGGTCTTGGCTTTTCCAAGCATCAGCTATGCCCAGGATTCTTCCTTATTATTTGGTTTTGTTCATTATAGACTTCTTATTGCATTTACTTCCTAGTTTGTTTGCTGTTTCTTGTGTCTCTCTTTTTCCATTCTCCATACCCATTACAGTACTATGATTTCCCCCTTGCACTCTTAAGGGAATGCAAGCCTAAATTAGGAGCTTGTATTAGTCTATCTGGACATGCTGCACTTCACAAAACAGGGGTAGTGGAGACACATAATGTTATCTCTGTCTCTTAGTAGTATGGGTGTCTCTTCTAGTATTGGTTATTAAATCAAGGTTCTCCTTTTTTAGTGGTATGATGGAATACATAGATGAATACATAGATGTATACGTAAGGGTGTGGTTTAGGTAAAAATATGAATTGGTGCACCATATGCTCCTTTGTCATATTTTGCATACAACTGATATAGCATGAATGTTAGTATTGACACTCAGAAGTAAACTTCAGAATTGCAGTTTTGACTGAAGGCTTGACGTTTACAAATGGATGATGTTATACCTTATTCTTGTTCATAGGTGTAAAACGAAGGTGTATGCAGACAACCTTCCCACAACAAGCGTCGTCATTGTTTTTCACAATGAGGCTTGGAGCACACTTCTACGAACTGTTCATAGTGTGATAAACAGGTCACCACGACACATGCTGGAAGAAATTGTCCTTGTCGATGATGCCAGTGAAAGAGGTAATGATAATGCCAGTGCTTTAGCTTGCTGCTTTTTATACTTAAAAAAAATTGAGACTGACTTTCTACAGGCTTAGCTTTCCTCAGCAAAACACAGTAGCTGGGGCAGGGGAAGGTAGAGTGAGCAGTGCCCATTGTGAAACACAGGTGGGTCATTCTCCACTGAAAACTAGTGTAAGTTTGTCTGTTTACTTTTCTGTTGACAGTGTAGAGTTCATGTTTGCTAGAGGCTTTATTCTGTCATAGGTTTCATATTTTATGTTCAGAATTCTAACACATTCCTCAAGTTTTTGAGAGTATTTAATATTTGAATCACCTGGTGAATGGTGGCAAAGGTGACTGTTCCTCACATGCGTCCAAATTTACTATCACTACCACCAGTAAGGCTGGTCTTCAGAGGGATTCATTTTGATTAATCAGTTCATGGGAAGCTGAAGTTCAGTTTCTGTGCTGTAAGAGCTTCCACTCCGAATGAAAACTCCATGCTGCAGAATGAAACTTTTCATGTATAATGAAATTAACAGGTGAAACTTGAAGCTCATTTTTTCTTAAAATAACTTTACTCAGATTTTACTCTTTTCATATTTTTTGTAAATTACAATGTAGTAGAAATAAAAATGATATTATGGACAATATGTGATATTTCATTTTGGTTAGTAGTTGACATTTGGCTTGTTCCTGGCTTAATCTTCCTCAGTGGTATGGGTCGTAAAATATAAATTGAGAGATACTGTTTTTTCTTGTGTTTTAAACGGAGATGAGAGGTAGTACGTCTTTTGCTTTTAAGACGTTTCTATCTTTTTATATTGAATCACCCTTCTTTTCTGTATTTCTGCATTGAAAGTTTTCCACTAGGACTAATAGCTACTAGGCCACTTTTCTTGGCAGCCACCATAATGTTATCTGTATCAGCAGGAATTCCTGTGGTTTAGTCATGGAAGGGTTTTACATCAAGCATGCTGACACATGTTCCTGATGCTACCAGTGATGCAAAATCCATATTCTGCTGCTTATGGTAATCCCAACTTCAGGATAAGATGGCTGACTGTTGTCCAAACAACAAGATCTGTACAAACAAGATCTATGTATGAAGAGGGACACTTGATTTCAGACTCTATGGTCTAAGTATCAGCATGATAACATGGATTGCAGTGGTTAACAGGTTTTATTGTAGTTAGTAAGCATTACAATATTTGTAGTTGAAGAACCTTAGAAGTGGATTTTTGCACTTTGTCTGACGTTAGCGTAATGAGTTCCTTCAGGTTGTATGTATGATGCGTTAACATATTAACTTACTTATTACAAAATATGTAGTTGTAGAGTACTGCTGGTTGGGGAGTAGCTGAGTGGACTAAAGAAAGATCATATCAACTAATGGTGCTCTGACCCACCTGTTTTCCTAAGGAAGTATAGCTCATGTGCTCAGATTGTTTGCACTTGTGTCTTTCTGTGTTCCTTTCCTCTGTGACACCCTTGCTTGTTTTCGCTTTCTTACCTGATTCTAACTGCTTCAGCCAATTTCAGTGCAATTTAGAAGAAGGGACAGAGGCCTCTAAATATAGTTATGCTTTGGCAGCAGAGGAGGAATGTCTGTGCAAAAGGCTACTGCATAAAGGGTGTTCCAGATTAGATGAGAGAGGTGTGATTAACTTTTGCTTTTAGAAAGGCACAAGATCAAATTTTCATTGTTTTCACTTGTGGGGAAGTTTTAATGACACCCCTCAATTTCTTGTCCTTTTTCAACCTTTATGTAAAAAAATCTGTATTTCTTTGGTTCTAATGTATGTGAAACTGCTTACTTCTCTTGCAGCTTGTTCCCAGGGAACAATCCTCTTTTTAACGGATGCTGATATTTGGATTCTGAATGCATCTACTAGGTTATTGTGCAGCTATATGATTCCTTAACGGAAAAGAGATAGTACGTTTTGTGTACAGACTTTTGCTAGGAAAAGGTTTTTTGCAATTATGCTCTGTTTCATTTGTTAAAACAGTCATTGAAAATAATTCGAATCAGTGCTAATGATCAGTTGTGACAGGTCAGCTTTCAATATGACCTATAAATAGAGCAAACTAATATTAAAATAATGTAGACATAGGATTGTTTATGTCTTTGCCTCTCAATTTCTGTTTTAGAAAAAATCAGTTGTAACATAGCAATAGGTGTGTTGTCATTATGAATCATAGAATTATAGCCCAGTTAAAAAGCCTGTAGCTTTCTCTAGGTAACTTTTCCAGGTTTAGGCTAGGTAATAAAAACAAGGGAACTTAATTCCAGGCTGAAAGATATAACATTTCAGACTTTTTTTCCATGCTGTTGTTGAACCTGTTCCAACATACTAATGTGGCTGTGTAGTCAGGACAGCCAGGAAACAGCCACATGAAAGAAAGGAAGAAAGGAAGGAAAGAAAGGGAGTTTAAGCAGCAAGTGTCGTTTATTACGAGGAGCTCCTGTTTATATATCCTTCTGCATAGCGTGGTACAATCTCATTGGTTAAGCATAGCATAATACAAACTTATTGGTCAAGCATAGCGTAGCATAATACAAACTTATAGGTCAAGCATAGCATAATACAAACTTATAGGTCAAGCATAGCATAATACAAACTTATAGGTCAAGCATAGCATAATACAAACTTATAGGTCAAGCATAGCATAATACAAACTTATTGGTCAATAGATTGTTATTCTATTCATGATTGGTTGTTGATACCAGTTCAAGAATTTTTACTAATGTCCATTGTTTTGCCAAGTTCTTCCTTTGTAGTTAGTTACTCCCCTTATCTGACTTGCTCCTCCAGATGCCTTCTATTTTCCCACGCAGATGCCTCTGGTGCCTCATTTCTTATGGATACACTTTAACATCTTCGAGACTGAGTTCTAACTTCATGTCTTCAGTCAGGGAATCCACGAGCCTACCATAGCCCCGCACCACATACTGGTTTTGAAATCTGTGATCTTCATTTCAGATCACTCGGGCATCTTTTATTCCTAGTTATTTTCAACAGTTACTGAGAGGGTTTCTTTTATTTTGTTTTCCAAAAACTTGTTATTTTGCATGCATGATTTTGCATTAAACAAAACGGAAGGGTATGATGCCTCAGAATTTGAAGTGTTTAGCATATGCTACTTAAGCATTCTGTTTGTGTTGAACTAAACCAGCAGACTTTTCCAGAAAAAGAAAATGTTAAGTCTAGATAGTGTTTTTTGAATTCTAGCATCAGAGGCAATTTAATTGGAATAAAGTAAGCATTCAGTTTGCCTGAAGCACACTTTGTACCTGCTAGTGTCATGCTTTTAGGAGAGTGAATTTGCATAATATCACCCAATTATTTACACCGAAAAGAAAAACTTTGGGGAAACAAGACCTATCTGTAACCCTGTTCTCTAGTTACTGGTCAGAATGATATGGTTTTAAGTATTGATCTTTGGTAACTATTTAGAAAAAAACTGTAATACGAGAAATCAAGATTAGTCAGTACTTAAAACTAGGTCAGCACTGAATGGCCAAGCATGGTAGACAGATTCTATTAGGATAGAATACACTCATAGAAGTTGGTTACATAGATACAGATCAAGGCAATGTAACAAAAAATTGCTGACAGTAATGTCTTATAAAACGTTCATACTTAAAACTGTGTTTGTATACTTAGAGGTGATAAATCTGTGTTTTATTGTCGTTTCATAAGAAGAGACATTGTTTGAAACTTAATTTTTCATTTATATTCATATAAATGTGACTCAGAATTGGCAAGATGTTTTTCAACTTAAGCACTTAGTTGACTTGGTCTGAATGCATCTGTTTTTTACAGAAAAAGTTTGAAAGGAATATCCAGAACAATGAGTTAAATGAAACAAAAGTTATACCTCTGAAAATACATTAATTATTATTGTTTCCAAGTAGAAGCATCTGGGGGAGGAAGGGTGGTGGTTTTTTGTTTGGTTGGGTTTTGGTTCTGTTTTTTCTGTTAAATACCGTCAAAGCTCACTCTGTTGGAAGTGTATGAGGCAGTGCTAAAAATTTGCTCAGCTATCATTCTAGGTCACTTGTAAACAACTGACTCTGTAATGCATCAAATTTTTTTATTCTTCTTATTTACTGTTTTTAATGCAGGATGTAGTATGCACGTGAACCAGTAGGTTTGTATAGAAAATAATCTCTGCAGCTTGATTCTGGCATTACTGGTAGGCCAAAACATATTGCATGCTTTCTTTTAGAGAAAAAGTGTCGCCTTAGAAGAAATTATTACTAGTTCCTGGATGTGTGACTAGTCCAAATCTCTTGACTGTTGCTACTTAAACTAAGGGAGCAGTTTATTAGGGATGTGTGTTGCTCCAAGAGACAGTGCTCTGGAGGGAAAATACGCTGCTTAGATTTGAGCATTGAATCCTGATTGCTGATAGCAGAAGAACACCAGAAATTTTGATGCCTGTGTTATTTTTTCCATGCTTTTGTAGGGGTGAGATATCAAGCTTTACCTTTTTGCTTATTTTGCTGGAAAAGTGTAACTTTCTGCTTTATGCTAGTTCTTGACTGCTGCAGTTGTATTATTGAAATCATTCTTTCTTAAATGTGCAGAGAAACTTGCTGATCTGTGTGACTTGCTCGTGAGATGGTTAGCATAGAGAGGGGTGCTTCGCTGTTTTATTCAATTTGTGTATATCATGGAAGCCATATACATTAAAACAATAAAAATTACCATAATACTAGTTCCTTTAAATTAGTGGCTTTGGAAAGCCCCCCTGTAAGAGATGACATTATATCTGCTGCGTAGTCAGCCAAATGATCTCTGTGCTCAAGCTCAAAAGGCCTACAAAATGCTCAGAAATGTACACTTGGTTTGTACTAATAAACATTTATTCATTTGAGTCTCTGTTGGTATGCAAAATAAGAATTTACTTGTTTTGAGTTTCTCTGGAGGCAAATATTTAAGATCTATCAACCGCTTAGGTTCTTTTAGCACAGTTCAGCTTTCAATATGTCAGAACTTATTTCTGTGGGGTTTAGTCACAGTCCAGAAACGCACAGAAGAAGAAATGAGGAGGCAATTAGAACTCACTCATCTGGAGCAGTGCTAAGGAATGGTAATCACCCCCAGGTCAGGTCTGCCTCTTGAGATTTACAAAACAGCCATTAAGAGTTCATGTGGTGCTTCTTCTCCCCTCCACCCTTCCTTCTCCCCCTGCCCAGTTTATTCTTGTATGAGTTCGTACTATCTTATGATAAATCCTGCTGCAGACTTTGCACTGTTGTAGTACAACTCCCTTGTGCTTTGAGTGTATCATCTAATGTATTCTGTAGATGTTATAAGACTGTTTTGATTTTTTTTTAATTTTTTTGTTTCTGTGACTCTCAACTGCATTCTCCCTTAATTCTTCGTTCTTCCTTTGGCATCATCCATCATAGTCTAATAACTCTTTGTAATGCAAGTAATTTTAAGTCTCCAGGCATATGGTAGTCAGTTATGGCAGTTCTATTTTGGATAATTTGTTCTTGGTAGAGAAGTGTTTGTCCAAGAGCACTTACGCATATGTCTTTGAAAGTAAGAGTTGCATCTAGTCCATAATAAAAACCTGCCTATTCCATCTGCTTTCTGTGTAAACATTCTACACTGTCTTTATTTTTGTGTTTTCCATAGTGAAGAAATGAAGAAGAGAAAGAACTTCCTGCTCTAGCAAGTGAAACACATGGAGATCTGGAAGGGCATATTGTAAAGTGTAGAATAAGCATCAGAGAAAACTAGCTGAGAAAGTAAGAAAGTAGGAAAAGGATAGAAAAGAAATGAGGAAACATCTCTTAATTTAATTCTCTTCTTATTAAAAAAAAAGGGGGAAAAAAAATGCGGAACTATGTGACTGACAGTTTTTATGGTTTTGATCATTCTTTGCAGACTTCTTGAAAAGACCGCTAGAGAATTATGTGAAAAAACTAAAAGTACCTGTTCATGTGATTCGAATGGAACAGCGTTCTGGATTGATTAGAGCCAGATTAAAGGGGGCTGCTGCTTCTAAAGGCCAGGTCATTACCTTCTTAGATGCTCATTGTGAATGTACAGTAGGCTGGCTTGAACCTCTGCTGGCAAGGATCAAAGCTGACAGGTAATTATCCACTTCTTGGTCCAGTGTTGGTTTTCTCAGTTATTAAGAAATGTTAAGGATTACAATACAGTCTACAAGCAATATCTACTTTCTGAACAGCTGGATAAATCCTTATTGGTGTGAGGATAAAAGGCTAATTCAGAACAACTTTTAAAAAGTAAAACTTGGTTTAAAGTGAAACTTACATTGGGATGCATAGGATAATGTATTGCACAGCAGAAGGCGTAAGCATGAATGTAGTTGAGAAAGCAATGGCATTTGAGGTCTTCAGTCTGCAGCCCTACTCATTCCTTCATGAATTTGGGAAGATATTATTGAGGAAGAAATGGAGCCCTGATCTCATGTAACAGCAACACTGTTGGCAAGAACTGTCAGGTTTACTGTTTTCAGGTTCTTATTTGATTGCTTTATTTTGTAATGTATTTGCATTGTGGAAATCTGTGCTGTGTCTTCTGGTGTGTATTTTCTAAAGTTAGAATACTTACTAGAATCATACTGATCTACTGCAGTAACATAGCTTTAGATTTCTATCTTAAGTCAATACTCACAACTTATATCCATGGTAGTGTGATGGAAATTGTGTTGAGGGGGAAAAAAGTGAAAGAATGGTCTGCTTTCTAAAACATTCATATATCTAAACAGTAACCCTGTAGTTGCTTAGCTAGCATCTGTTAATAAACAGCATCCTAAATAGACTAGATATTAAGTATGGTGTTACAGATCTCTATTTTGTTCTTATGGTTGTAGATAAAAATCACTTTAAAATGAAACATTATATAATATAGCATTACACAATGAAAAATCTGCTAGTAAAGAATCTTTGTTCAGCATTGTGCTGTGACATAATACTAACCTTTAAGTTATCATTTATAGACTTTCTTTGAGACTACAGTACATAAATTTTTACGATTTGTGCAAATGGCTCAACTAAATAAGTCCTTTAAATTTAGTTACAACTGCTGAATCTTTTACTGAGCTTTCCATGGGAGGAAGCCTGCTTGAGGAATGGTTACTTAAGTGCTTTTAAGATGATTAGAATTAGTTTCTATGAGTTTGTGTCTTAGTAACATCAGGACAGCGGACAAGAAAGCCTCTTTCTGTCAACCTTGAGGCAGTAGTTCTCCGTTGTTAGTAATGCCTATAATTTCTTAGTCCTGAAAGCATATAAGAATACTTCCCTGGAGCTAATGACCAAGTTTTAATTTCAAAACATGTAAGTTACTTTGACTACTAACTAGAAACAAACCCCCTCCTTTTCTGTACAATCACTGTGTAGCTCTGAGAGCTGTGATCAATTTTTCCATCTGCAAAGGGGTGAATATTTATTTATGGTAATAATACAAATGCTATTTAAAAAAAGAGCTAGCAGTTGCCAAAATTTTATCAGAAAACCACTTTTTGCTTTAGATTAATTAACTCTAATTAGCAAGACAGAATTAGACTATGTTTCATGGCGATAATCTATTGAGTACTGTTGTTAAGAGATGGCATTATAAAAATTTAAACTGTATATGTTAAAAACAAAACCCAAACAAACCAAAGCAACAAAAGCTTCACCTTTTTGGATACTTTAATGAATAGGTTTTGGTTCTTTCCTTTCCCTAGGAGGACAGTAGTGTGTCCGATCATTGATGTAATTAGCGATGACACCTTCGAATATATGGCAGGTTCTGACATGACCTATGGTGGATTCAACTGGAAGCTGAACTTTCGTTGGTATCCTGTTCCTCAGAGAGAGATGGATCGACGGAAAGGAGACCGAACTCTTCCTGTTAGGTAATGAGAAATTATTAAATGGGTTATGATGTTCACCTGATGTTTGCTCATATCCTTTCTAGGTGAATCTTGTAAGTACTTAATGAATTGTGTTGTAGCATCATTTTGGACCGATCATAGGAGCAACATAAAAGTTCTTTCACATGGTTTGGTTGTTGGTAACTTTTGGTAGCAATGAATTACTATCTTTTAACTATTTTTTTTTATACTGATGCGTGGGGTTTTCTTGAAATTTCCTTTCTAACAAAGTAACCAATATTTTGAAAAGATGCATCCATTTATGGTATGTTTGTGTATTTGTGTGTGTGCATGCATATATAAACTTAGCATCTTCACAGTGCATGGGTGGGAGGTGAAATTATACTTGGATGTTATGACAAAGGTAGTAAGAGTATTTGTGTGTAATGTGTACTTTTTAACAATTGCAGACTTATATATTCTGGCCTTGCTGGCCACTTCTGAATAGTGGACAAACTTTACTTACCATAAAGTTGAGATATAGCCTTTACTGGTTTTTGTTTGATTTTTGTTTAAGAAATCAAGAGTTCTTCTCGCTGTATGGCAACTTGCAACACACATGCACCCTGATTTCATTTTTAGGGGAAGGAAGCAACATAAATTTTTAGTTAAGTTGTGACCTAGCTTGTATTTTAGGTGTCTTTCAGAAAAAGCCCAAAGTGTTTCAAGAAAATGACTAGTACTAGAAAATAAAAAACGCTAAAAGTGTAAGTAACTTATATACTTGAACTGCAAGAGTTGTATTGTTTGCCTAATATATAGGCTAATGTGTAATTGTTGACTAAAAAAAAAGATAGAAATCTGGGAGAAACCCAGCACAGGGGAAACCAGCACAGTTTTTTCATACCACTAAGGACTTTGTAAAGAAAATCTAGAGGTAACCCTGACTTTATAATTTTCTTGTACAAATCAGTAATAGTGAAAGTAAGCAGGCCACTTCATGGCCCCCCATAACTTTCACGAGCAGTTGCCAGAAGTATAGATGTCCTGTAAGAAACTGGTTTCGTTTTTATGAGCTATCACCATTGGAGGCAGAAGTCTTTCCAAGGAATGGCAGCAGCTTTTCTCTGGGCTGTTTCTCTATGTGGACTCCAATTTAAAGTGAGAAAATAAGGAGAACTGTCACTAACTGGTTCCATCTCTGGAAAATTTTGAGCTAGGAAGTACATTGATGGTAACTGAATTTGGATGGAAGCCAATGAGAAGGAATGTGTTGGGAACTTGAGAATTAAAAAGCTATTTTGTCATTGAAAGTGTGAAATGTATTTATGTTTTTAATGACTGACACTTATTTTTTTGTGTGTTTTTGTCCCCATCCCAGGACGCCTACAATGGCAGGAGGCCTTTTTTCAATAGACAGAGATTACTTTCAGGAAATTGGAACATATGATGCTGGAATGGATATTTGGGGTGGAGAAAACTTAGAAATTTCTTTCAGGGTAGGTAAAACTCTTCAGTGTTTTGTTACTTAGGACAGTGCATCCTGCGTTCTGTAACAAAAATCTTATCTGCTGCCTGCATCAGTGTCCTCTCCTGTTGCAGTTAGCACTTCACTTCCTGTCAAGTTCCTCCAGTGGTGATACACAGACCCTATTTTTCAGTGAAAAGTGCATGGTGAATAGTTTGAAGAGATCAAAAGATTGGGGTGCTTATTCTGAAGAATGAGTGTATGTGTGTTAAAAGGAGTTGTTAGAAAAGCTAATTTGGGAGCATACCTTAGGGGTGATACCATCAGTGCATGGTTTAATATGTCAGTGAAATGTGTGCTTCTGTACCAACTCTCCTTGCTGTTTCCTAACTTAATGATTTCATGTGTTCATTTGATTGTGGGCTTAGCCAGAGCTGTTCTCACTTTTGTTCCTACCAAATTTCCTATTTCCTTTTGTTTTGCTTGTCAGTTCCAAGTGTGTAGGTGGATACTTCTGAAGTAGTTCAACTTTCTGAATCTGTCATGTTTAGAGGTCCAAAGTAAAATTGAAATTACTTTCAGAAATTACTTGGGAAATGTATGTGGTTTTTTACATGGAGATTCTATTTTATAATGGACGCTTCTGGACAGAAACAGTAACCACCTGTTACTTCCTGTGATTCATGTGAGCATTTTTCTTCGCTGTCAGTTTGCCCAGTTCTCTAAAGTAGTCTCTTGCTGGTGCATTATTGTTGTGAGGCCTGATGTACTCTTTCTTATGTGACCTTATTCAGGCTTATGAGCATCTTTATCTCTTGAGCAGGAAGCAGGCATACATTCTTCTCCCATGCAGTATGTATTTGTTCTAGACCTCAACTAATGTTGTTTCTTCAACTTGAGCAGAAGCAAGTGATTAACATTTTTAAACTTTTTTTAACAATTTGAAGCTATGCAGTTATTGTTCTGTCACTTTCAGATCTGGCAGTGTGGTGGCACTTTGGAAATTGTAACGTGTTCACACGTTGGGCATGTGTTCAGAAAAGCAACACCATATACATTTCCAGGAGGTACAGGGCAGATAATCAACAAAAATAACAGGCGGCTTGCGGAAGTCTGGATGGATGAGTTCAAAAACTTTTTTTACATCATTTCCCCAGGTGAGCCGGTCTTTGGTTATGAGAAATACCTATTAAGAATTAAAATGTTATTACTGCTGGGAAGGAACATGAGTAAATGTTACTGCTTTGAAGTTTGTCAGACAAAGCTCAAGTAAGATGTACAAAAAGGAAGGTCTTAATTGAAAAATAATTTTGTTAGCCAGAAAATATGCCCTGAAGTAATCTTTGTTTTTTAACATGCACATAACTTATGAATGAGCTTCCTATGCAATAGAATTAAAGCTCAGTGGAACATCAAAGAGCTCAACCATAGTGCTAAAAACTAGGCATCCTAATATGTTTCATAATGTGCTGGAGTCCAGCCTCTGACATCTGTGTTGTAGGCTTTCCAGGTTGAGTAGATCAGAAGTGAAATGCTGTAGCAGGAGTAGCAGAAGTTAACATCATTTGACTTGGTGGAGTTTGCACTTTATTATCCAGTGTATAGGGGCAAGTTGCCAATATACTTGACTATGGTGGTATTTATTATGTTTCTTAAAATCAATGTTAAGTAAACAAGAGGATGTAGAATATGCAACCGAATTTCCAATGAACTCAAACTTTCTAGGAGAAAAAAAAAAAAAACAACACAAAAACCATCAGGAAAACAAAGGAACCCTAGGAGATACTGAATTATTACTTTCCACTACAGGATGTTTTTGTTGTCGTTGCTTAAAAAGACAAGAGAGGCAAGCTTTGGGTGGCATCAGACTTCCTTTCTAAATACTTATGACATTAGAGACATTTGACCTTAAATTCCAAGTGGTAGTTCTATATGCCATGCCTGCTTTTCCAAAGACATCTTTAAAACTAATATTTTCCTTTTGACTTGCCTATTAAACCTGCAGTAGTATTGAAATTTAAAAGCGTAATACAGTGCAGTATAAGTCTGAATAGTGTCAAATTTTAGATTGCAGATTTTAAGAATACTTATGAGGACAAGTGACTGTGGATTTATGGTGGGTTTTTTGTCTTAGAAGAATGCATTACTCAAGACTGTAAGTTTGGGTGTTTTTTAATAAAAAATCAATTTTGCTACTAGTCAAAGCCTTGTAGGTGAAATCAGAAGCTATCAGCTTATGATTACTGCTCTGTGTTGTTATTAATGAAGCATTATAAATTCAAACATGACATTGATATTCAGGAAAGTTGTATATAAATTGATGCAGTCATTTTTGGTTAAGATTGGTTTTATGCATCCTTGTCAATCTAGATTGTAAAATATACTGAGTAGCTGGAACTACCTAACTATAAAAATAATCTAATTCTTAAAAACAAATATAAATTAATGAACACCATGATCAGGCTTTGTTACTTTATATAATGCTATATAGTATGTAATACTATATTTATCTGCATAGTCATTCCATTTCATGTGGTCAGTGTAAGCTATGGAAAGAGTTTCACTGTTTGAATTTTGTAGGATTGTTATTTTGATGGGACTTTATTTCACAGCTTTGCAGTGTTATGGTATATGTATGGGTTCTCTTGTCGGAGAAAAGGAATTTAATTTAAAATAGAATATGGTAAGATTTTTGAAATGGTGAAAGTAACTTCAGCAATTATCTGTAACTGCACTGTATATTGTTTTTTTCTTTCAAAAGATGCTTGTCTGCATAGTTTGTATGCTAATAGCCTGAATGAGTGTTGGATAGGGATGTGTGCTTGCCAAACTCCTCTCGGAGCATCTGCGCCTGCCGGCTGGCACACAGTCTCATTTGTGTACCCATATCCATATTGACACTGCAATGAAGATACTAGAATTTCTTAGTGTTTGAAGCACCGAATCATATAATACCTGAATAAGTTCTGTTATTCTGAAGTTGGTTTGTTTCCTGGGCTGTGAAGGGAGTGGCTAGTAGTGTGGATTGCTCTTTCTGATGTTTGGAGAATGAACTGATGTTCTTATATCTGTTTATGCTGCTTACACCTCTCCCCAAATCCATGTAAGTTGTGAGAACTAGTAGGTATCAACTATAAAGGACTACTATTTTGGGAAGTTCACAAACACCTTACTGTTGTTATTCTAGTATCTCCAATCTTATCAGAGCCTTGTAGACCCTGATCTTAACCTTTTGACAGCAAAATAGCATCAGTGTATATTTCAGTTTTTCTGGCCGATAAGAACTCAGTGGAACTCTGCTACATTAGCTCATACAGCCATACTCTGCTTTTCCAGGTGTCCTTCTAATATAAAAATGTAAATGTTTAGTTCTTGCAGAAGGATGGTGTACTGACCTTCTGGCAGAGTACAGTATGCAGCCTGTGGTCTCTTTGCTAGTACAATATGTACTTTCAGTGTTACTGTGACAGTGTCACGAGTTCTTGCAAGGAGCAAGGTGAGGATTTTTAAGCTGATGCTTGTTTGCAAGAAAGGGCGCAGATGAGCAAGGAAAACAGCCAATCCTCTGTGCACCCAGGTTTTTTCTTGTTAGTTGGCATGGACTGAGAAAGTTGGATTTTGGAGGAGGTAATACGCTGACAGGCATCATTGAGCCTAGCTAATAAGATTTTTTTTTTCCTCCTTTATATCCTTTCTCTTCTGCTCCCCTAAGGCTGACTCACAGAGGGATTGGTCCCGAAAAGCAAACCTAAGATTCTCAGGTAGCTTTCCCACTTCATGTAATCTGTGTTTGTGGAAAAAAAAACAAAACACACCAAAAGGCTTACTGCTTGAATGATAGGGACTCAAGAGACTTTTTACTATTGATGTAATGTAGTTAAATGGAAAGCTGACCTCTTGAAAAGTAAGCCTGTAATCCTTTTTTCTTTGGTAAATACAGCCTAGCAGAAATTGTTACTTGTCTGGTTTAAGCTTTCTTGCATTTTTGAAGCCATCTCTCTGCTTAAAGTGGTTAGCTACGAATGGAGGTTGGGCAGGAAAGTGTTGCAGCAGCTGTTGATCAGCCAAAATCAAGCCTATCTCATTGCACAAAACAGCTATTCTCCACTGGCAGTAATGGCGCTAGCTGTAGCCTCTTCTCATTAGCTAACGGTTTTCCTCACAGTCATGTATTACAGCAGGGAGCTGTTTCCCGGACCATTTCCTCTTAGGCTGTCAGAAAACAGATCCAGCATGTGCAGGTGAATAGTCTGATTCCTGCCTCCAGTCATCCTGTTCAGTGGACTCTGCCACTTTATTATTTCTAGTGCTGGCCTTTCACTACTTTCTCCAATCTGAAATACTAGGACTAGATTGTCCACGGTGAGACTTCATGAGTTGATGATGTCAGTCCTAACAGCTTGCTGTGAGGGCAGAATGCCTTGCTTTTCACAGTGGGTGATAGGGATTCACCTCCCCTTAGTCATTGATTGTTCATCTATGTCAACTTCTTTGACTTGCTGAACTTGTCAGGATTGCTTGTTCTGTGGGCTGACTCTCTACTGGTTATGTTAGCACCTGTGTACAGCACAGGAGTCTGAGGAGAAAGCTGCCCCTTTCTGCAGCAGCAGCTGCAAAGCATTAGGCTGGGATACCACAGCTACCTCCCCCATACCTTCTAACTAGTAATTAATGATAAACTGACAGTTGTAGAATTTGTTGGTATCCTTAATCTAAAGATGAAGTGTGGGTACTTTCAGGCTGTGTGACTTCCCCATGCTGTGTGTGAGTCTGGGTTCCAGCTCCTGCATTGCTCTCCCCTGCTCCTTGTTCAGCGTGCATCTTTGTCATTCAGCAGCCTCTCACATCCCAGCCTTTGAGCCTGGGTAGAGTTTTTTCTAGCTTATAGGGAAAATAATTTTATTGTTGATCGGAAGTTTGCCCAGAAGTTATCCTTCCAGAGCACTGGGGCTAAGTGGACAGGCAGACAGCCTGAGAAAACAGCATTGCAGAATGACCTGAGCAAGAGCCATCTAGACAAAGACATAAACATGTTATCCTAAAAACTGGATCAGTATGCCTAGCTTCTAATGCTGCATGCACGTGTCTCTAGCCAGGCATGGGAAGTCAAAGTTCAATGTGTACAGACTGGAAATGAATAACCTCTTTCTGTACGGTTGATAGGGAGGACAGAGAAGGGACTGAGACCACATCTTGCAGTGTAGCTAAGCCTATGTTCAAAATACGTACTAAATGATTCCATGTGTTCTTGTTTTCAGCTAGTATTCCTTATTAGCATTAATTGGGAATGCAAATAATTTAGGCATTCAAATTGATTTAAAATTATTATTGCTTATTGAGTTTCATAATATTAAATAAAAACAGGTTCTATGATTTTTACAGAAGACTAGCTTTAGATGAAAGTTTTCCTACTGTTTTTGAACATGATTGAACAATTTATAATCATGATGAAAACAACATGCTTCCTTTTTTTTTTTTTTTTCCCCCCAAAGCAGTTTAGCATAAATATACTGCCACACATTGAACTTGGCAAGAAAATCTTCAGCCCTTTTGAGGATGTCAGATCTGTTGCAACATGGTTGATGGGAAGCTTAAACATAAGGTGGCAAAGAATATGAAACTGAAAGAGTACTCATGAGACAGCATTAGATGCATGTTTTTTGTAAAGGTATAAGGAGACAATTATATATTACTAGTCCAAGTAGTCTAATACTGCACACCAAACTTCAAGAATAGTGACAGCACAAGCAAGTGCTGAGATAGATCTTACATTTGTTCAAAAGAACTACTGATGATGTGATTTGATAGTTTCATGTGGGGTTTTTTACCTTATCAGTATATATTTCAGAGTGCATCTTTAGGCATATGTGTGGGAAGAAAAGGCATAAAATTGTCCTGCAGCAAATAGCAAGCTGTGAGGCATAGAACCATCAGTGAGGTCCAGGCTGTTAATGTAATTGGGGTTTGGGACAGGGGGTAGGGGTGGCGAGATGGGGAAAAAGCCAACATTGCATGGTTAAAAGCAACAGTGGCAAGTACTGTTAAATACTGTTTCTGATTTATTTATTTATTTTTTAATCAACCAAACCCGAGCATTTGAAAGAACAACTAGTGGCCTATGATTCCTCCTCATGGTGCACATACTTGTAGAGTCTTTCATAATTGTCTTTTGGGAGGAAAATTTCATCTCATTCTTGTTTTGGGGTTTGTTGGGGATTTTTTGCTTGTTTGTTTTAGGTGTTTTGGTTGATTTGTTTGTTTTTCTCAGTCTTTAAAAGTGTACTAAAACACTGGAAGGTATATATCACTGTTTGTGTGTGTAAGTTTTAACAGTTTGTGGATGGAATCATGATTTAGTCGTGTACTTATATGTTTTATACTTCGCAGTTTTCCTAGTTTGCTACGATTTGATTGTTTGGGTTGGGGGTTTTGTCCCCAAAAAGAGCTGTTACCAGTACGTAACTGTATCGTGCAGGTTTATAGGAACACCCAGTCTACTTTTGAGTAGTACACATAAGGTAATACACATGGAAACTTAAGAAATAGAGTGATTCAGCCTTGTTAGAGGACAACCCTACAGCAACTATACCGGTTTTGATAGTCCATCTGCTAACGTCTTGCTAACTGTAGTCTCTGTGCGCTATATGGTTTGGTGCAGATCTAACTTCTGAGAGGACTTTTTTTTTTAAATCTTTTAGTCTAAAAATGATTAAATGGAATATAATACACACTTTCTATTTAATTGTAATGGAGGGAAAAGCAGCTGTTCCTTTTCTTTCTAGGCAGTGACTCTTACTTTAAAAAACAAATGCTTTTATGCTATTATCACTTTTCATTTTATTGTTTGAGTTTGACTTTAATTCTTACTGCTAGTCAGTGATGTAACAAAGCCTCAAAAGTGTTGTTTTCTTAAGGTCAGTAGCAAACTGATGAATGAGTTCTGAATATCATAAGGCTGTTGTGAGGATGTCATAACTGTTTCATCCATCAGCTGCTTTTTGATCACTGAAAAATGAAGAACTCCTTATTTAGCTGTGGTTGATTGGTACAACCTTTCTCTTCTTACTTCATTACTTCTTGAGAGAGTGCTTCTTTTGGTGTAGAGCAAATACTTGCTTTGGTGAAGATAGGGCAGTGTTTTGCAGGGTGGTTTGTTTGTCTTGTGTTTTTGGCTTTAGGATTTGTGACTGAAAAGCACAGCCTGAAACTTTCTGGGATTCTGTTCCAAGAGATACTTCATTCACACTATTCAAAATTTCATGTAAAAAACAAGCTTTCCTTTACCTTAATCTGTCATCTTTGTTAAAGAGTCTTTAGGGTTTGGAGTTTCGGGACTGGTTTGGGTTTTTTTGGTGGGGGTTTTTTTGGTTGTTTTTTGGTGGGATTTTTTTTCTGTTGGTTTTTGGTTGGGTCTTTTGCTTTTGGGTTGTTTTGTTCTGGCTTTGTTTCTGATTTTTTTTTTTTTTTTTTAATTTAAAGCCTGGCTAACTTTTTTTTTTTCCCTCTGGAATATTGAAAATGCTAATGTTTTTATTGATATTTACAAACATTTCGCTGAAATTATGCCATTCTCTCTCCTAATTGAGTAGAAACACCATCTGCTGGCAGGTCGATTTAATAACAGTGTGCCTATTTAGAAATTACTCAAACTCAGTTTCAAGAGGTCAAAAATTGCAGAGGTAATTCACAGTCCTCTAAGTAGAAGGATTCCTGAAAAATGTATGTAGCTGGAGGTCTAAGATGTGGTAGCCAGATGAGCCATGTTTGTGGTCTTTGGGGGGAATTTAAATTGCTAGGACTTGGTTTTGTTCTTTTTCCTTTGTTTTGGGTTTTCTGGTAGTGTGTTACTTCTGGCCTGTGTAGATGGAGTGTAGCGTGGAAAATACAAAACAAACATGATGCCTGAAAACTAGAAATTTTTACCCTTAATTAATTAATGTTGTTAGAATATTGATGACAATATTCTGGTGAGGCAAAAGTGTCTACTGATCATGCACGCCTTCCTCAACCCGTATGCAGATGGGACTTGCACAAATAATTTTCAGAAAGAATTATAATAGTCATCAAGGAGTGGGAAGATACAGGAAGAATGAGCACTTTGATAAATGAGGAGTAAAGAAGAAAAAAGGCAAGCAAAATACCACAAAAAAAAAAAAAGAAAAAGATAACAGTCCTAATGGTGAACATACTTCCTGCAAATGCTGCAGTTACATTGAACAAATACTGAATTATTAAAGGCTTAGTTCCCTGTATGAAGGCTGCTTTCTGACTATTTCTTTGTGCAGTTAGGTAGATGATGAAGGGTCCAGCAGGTGGTACCTGGCTTACAGAATTAAATTAGAATGGAATTCTCCTTGCTCCACAGAGGGATTCTGCTGTGTTATGCTGCATAGATGTGCACCTCATTTGCCATAGGGGGTAGAATGTCATTAATGACTATAACAGTTTCAGCCTTTCCCTTCGGATAGCTTAATAAGCAACTGCATTCAAATTGTTCTGGAAACCACAGGTAAGAAATTGTCATGTGAGCACAGATGTAGTGATTCCGTCTTTTGAATAATTATCTGGAAAGAGAAGTCACAGGTAGTGACTAACATTTCCTCTCTGAGAATATAAACAGCATAACGCTATATGAAGACTAAATAAATAAATCAAATCATTCCTTTGTGTTTGGATGGCTTTCTAAGAGAAAGTCTTTCATGGAAGCAGTGAATTATACTGATGATTTTTGTATTAAGTGGAATTGTAGAACGTTTGTTAGCAGCCATTGAAGAATAAAACTTTCTTTGTTTCTACAGGCGTTACTAAAGTTGATTATGGAGACATATCATCACGACTTGGACTGAGACGCAAGCTCCAGTGCAAGCCTTTCTCCTGGTACCTGGAGAATGTTTATCCTGATTCCCAAATTCCACGCCATTACTTTTCTCTGGGAGAGGTAAGGTTTTATCCTATGTATTTATCTACCCTGTGTAAAGGACGACACAGGAAGTTGGTTGTATTCTGAACTGAGTAGTGCAAACAAATTATCTCCAGCAAAGTTCAGGTGTCTTGCACCTGTGCTCCTGTGATCTGCAAAATGACACATCTGGCTTTTCAGTGGGGCAGAAAACTAAACTTTGGTATATAGTTCTGTAATTTGTTTTCCTTTTTTTACTACAGTACTTAGTGTCACATAAAAGGGCTTTAGAAATATTCCTTCAGAAATGTATCATTATGGATAACATTCTGTATAACATTCTCTGTGTAGAATATGAGCAGAGTTTTTGCTTAAAAAAACTAGACCAAGTCAAGCCAGAGCTTTGCCTAAAAACTGCTCTGAGCTTTGCCCCCAAAAACCTTCATCAGTGACAAGCAATTCTTGTGATCCCTAGCCTTGCTAGGCATTTCTCTGCTTCTTTAAAGTTTTTTAAGTGGTTGTAGAGGTAGTGCAGACGATAGTGCCTACTTATTTAGGATAGCTACTCTCCCCTACAGGTTATATTGAGCAAAATATTGAGCCTGCTGTGGAGTGATTTTGTATGTTTGTTTTTAAAAGAAATGCTTCTAACAAAATTAAGCAGGCTTTTGTGTTGCTGCATGACTATCAGGAGACTTGATATTCATGCCTGCATACTATATAGTAATACAGGGATTAAGGCTGTAACTCAAGAAGTGAGGAAATGGAACCCAGTCACCCTTACTTTCAAAGGGAATTAAACTCACCATGCCTGGGAGAGTGCTTTAAAACTTCTGAGGGTTTTGGGCAGGAGCCTTAATTGTGTCCATTCTGTTGTATCTGAGCCTCTGAGGAAAAAGAGTCCCCACCATGGAAAGATCCCCAAAAGAAAGCAAAGAAACAAATATGGTTCTGTGCCCCGGTAGCTTGAAAATTTGCTTGGGAGTTTTGGACAGTGGTCTGTCATAGAATCATAGAATTATAGAATAGTTAGGGTTGGAAAGGACCTTAAGATCATCTAGTTCCACGCCCCCTGCCGTGGGCAGGGACACCTCCCACTAAACCATGTCATCCAAGGCTCTGTCCACCCCGGCCTTGAACACTGCCAGCGATGGAGCATTTACAACTTCCCTGGGCAACCCATTCCAGTGCCTCTCCACCCTTACAGTAAAGAATTTCTTCCTCATATCCAATCTAAACTTCCCCTGTTTAAGTTTGAACCTGTTACCCCTTGTCGTTGTAGTACAGTTCCTGTGTTTGATATTTCATTCTCATAACCTCTGGTGTATAGCAGAGAGAACTGGTTTGATGCAGACCTAGTTATTTTCTAAAAATGACTGCCTTTGGTGATGTGCTCTTTTCACTTCTAGATAAGAAATGTAGAGACAAATCAATGTCTGGATAACATGGCAAGAAAAGAAAATGAGAAAGTTGGAATCTTTAACTGCCATGGAATGGGTGGCAATCAGGTGATAATTGTGGTTTTTTAATTATCTTAATGTATTGAATTATTTTAACACTGCTTCTCATTGGGACAATTATCTGATTCTTTCCATAGTTGTCTTTAAAATATGCTTAAATTGTAAAGTTTATGGAACCCTCATTGAGGAAGATGGCTGTAAGAGGAAAAGCATGAAAAGAGTTGTTGGGGATTTGTCATTTTTTGAATGACTGCAATAGGTTTTAGACCAGCTTTCACGTCAAAAAGGGAATGAGAGGAGGAGATGACTGCTATAAGCTAGACTTCATCTCCCATGGGTTCTCTGGAACTGTCCTATAGTTAGACCTCCTGATTGGTTATCATTACTTTAAAACAAAATGCCTGTACCCAAACTACTGGGTTTAATACATTTTTTTCTGGGTGTCAGTTTTGTTGTTGCTGCACTTTTGCTAAGAAATCTTGAATTGTTTTCCAATATACAGAGATTATCTACACTGGGGGTCCTCCTGTTTCTTTTTTTTTTTTGTTTTTTTTTTTTTTTCAGTTCCTCTCACTCTTTTTCTGTCTAGGTTTTCTCATATACTGCCAATAAAGAAATTCGAACAGATGATTTGTGTTTAGACGTATCCAAACTTAATGGCCCAGTAACGATGCTCAAGTGTCACCATCTAAAAGGAAATCAGCTTTGGGAATATGATCCAGTGGTAAGTTTTCTAATGACTTGTGACATAAGAATGAGACCACCTGGGTTTTTACATGAGCCTACAAAGCAACATATTCCAGCATGAGACCACTGTTCAACAGTCAGAACAGGAAATAACGTCAGGGTTATGTTCCTTCTGCTACTTTTTTATCATGTAGTCGCTCAGTGGGTGTCTATTGATTTAATTAGCTGGTCAGTTTTGGGGGAGCTTTTAGAAGAATATTTTCTAACTGGAGAAATATAGTATGCTAGTGTAGTGTTGATCAGCACTGGAAAAGTATTCCAGATATCTACTGGACCAGTAAAAGATAGTACTAACAATCTTGTGACAAATTCAGCACATGGTGTCTTATCTTACACAAGGTTAAAAGGAAATAACTGTTCTAATTAAGAAAGTCAGCATCCCAAAATTATAAAGAAAATCTTACATTCCAAATCGTGATGTGTTTAAGGTAGAGATGCTTAAACCAGCTTTATTTTAATCATTCTCTTTCTTGCACGTAATGTTCAAATTTACTTTCAAGGTCCTATGTTGAACTGCCAGATCTAGAAGTCATTGACTGTTGATCTATTCATCATTAATTTGATTTGCAAGTCCTAAAACTCAATTTTGTTACTGAGTAGTGCAGTCAAGAACTCCGACAGTTAGAAAAAGTTCTCAGACTTGTTAATTCAGAATCGGTTATTGCAAAAGGCAGTTGCGAAACATGATTGTGTAAGTAAGATTAGTAGGTATTAGAAAAGATTTATATGTATGTGAATTTCTACACATCCCTTTTTGTTGTATAAAAAAGAAAATATTAAAAAAAACCCAAACAAACCCATAATACTAAAATAATGTAGCATGTGGTCAGTTTTGTGTCCCTAACTGAGAAAAAAAACATACTTTTGAAAACATATTCAATGTGTTCATTCTAATCTGATCAAAACTACTATTATAACTAATGATTGATATTGTGTATCTTAGCGGAATAATCTTATTTAGAGAATGGTGGATATTACTTGATAAAGACCGTCATTTGCAAGTTCAGACTTTTCTGGTTTTCGTAATGCTTTCATTATCTACAACTTCAGATAGCATATTTAAGTGTTCTTGGGGTTTGGATCTGGAGTCAGTGACCATGGGATCTCTTCTAGTTCCTACTTATCTATGGAAGAATTCTAATGGCCACTAGTTGGTTACTTTATGCCTGGAGGGTTTTGTAAAACTAATTTCTTTTTTATTTTTTTCTCCAAGAAATTAACCCTGTTGCATGTGAACAGTAACCAGTGCCTGGACAAAGCCACCGAAGAAGACAGCCAGGTACCCAGCATCAGAGACTGCAACGGCAGCCGCTCCCAGCAGTGGCTGCTTCGCAATGTCACCCTTCCAGAAATATTCTGAGAGGTTCTAAAGAAAAGCAAAGATTGACTGGGCTACCTCGGCTGATACTTTGACTACACTGTTAAGTAGCAACAGAAGAAACTTCTGCTCAGCAGAATCCGCAGTTTGTCAGCTGTTAGAACTCCTGCAGCTTCTCAAGTAGCTGTGAACCAGCCTTCCTGTATAAGGATGTGAAACTTCCACACATACTAGTGAAACTGCACCCACTGATGTTTACAAGATCAAAAGAGTTTCTTCCAGCAAATAATTTAGAGAATGTTTGGACAGTGGAAACATAATCAATGAAATAGTTTCTCTGAAGAGCTGCATATTGTTGTAGTTTGCTTGCACATCAGTAACCTCTGCTGAAAGTGCTGTTGTAATGAAGAAAGTTCCAAGAATATTTTTTTCCCGGTTAGCAGTGGTAACCAGACTTACTAAATATAGATACACAAAAAAACGAAAGACAGCTGGAAACCAGATTCAATAACATGGATTAAGAATTCTGTGGTTTAAAAACAAAAAGTAAACAGGGTTTAATGGAAACTAAATCAGAACTATGAAAAGTACAATTTGTTATAGTGAAGTATCAAATTTATATGTAGATTTTATACCTCAGTGGGGGAAAATAACCATGTCAAAAGGCAGTTGTTTCTCTTTTTCAATTGTGTGATAGTCCATAAATACATTTTTTTTTTTTTCTTACTGGCTACTCTAAGATTCTTTTGGGCGCAAACAAAGATGAGCATAAGAATAAACTTAGCTCTGGAATGTCAGATCAACATTTTCTTCTTTTTTTTTAATTTTAATTTCTTGGCATTTGGAATTGTATCTTTTTATTACTGTTTGAAAACTGGAGGTTTAACATGCTGTCTAACTATTTTTTTTTTCTGTCTAAACCTGCCGTTTCAGTTTATATTTGGGTCAGTCAGCTTACGGACTTTCATGGCCAAACAAAAGATTTAAGTACACTTTGAAATTATTAAGTTATCTTGATGGAACACACATAGCGCCCAAGACACACACTGCTGTACTACGGTTTTACTTTCATAGCAATAAATTTTTTGTTCCTTGTTTGATTTCAGTCAACAGAAAGCCAGAAGAAAAGATATGTGGTTTGGGTAGCAGGGGATTGGCAAGCTGAAGGTTTTCTGGGATCCTTTTTCACTTCATTTTCAGATGTGCTTCATTGTCAAGTGCATATTTAGATTAAACTCTGAACTGTAATGTTGATCTGCTACTTTTTTCTAATAAAACCTAAAGAAAAATAGCTAAATTGGCATGATTTTTAAAGTTAACATAGCCAAAAGCAATATGACTATGTCATTACATCGGTCTGCATTTTCTGACTGAATTGTTTTGTTTTGTTAAGAAAAATCTGTGTGGGCTGATCTTGAAAATGAGCCACTAAATGCTCAGCATATACATTGAATTCTGTTTTGGAAAGAAAAATGAGATTTGCTTAATGGAGAGGATATTTTTATGATAAATGTCATTGTTTGGCCAACTGTCCTGTAAAGCAAATTAAACCTAGACTCATGCAAAGTTTGTGTGGAATTATATTTGTCTGTTATGACCATTTTAGGTTTTCTGTTCCAGGTTGCTTTAGTCAGTGTTATCTGCATTATTTCTGCAGCAGTATGCAAGAGTTTTTGTACACAAAGCAGGGGAAATGCTGACAAATTGCAGTATTATGTTGCTCCTTTAGCAATATAATGAGATGATGTGGGATTAATGTCAGATAAAGCATCTAAATATCTACCTGTCTCATTGCCCCCTGTTTTTGGATAGCCCTGTAAATCTTATGAGATCAAAGTGGATTTATGAAAGTAATGGTATGGTACATTTCCCAGAAAGATATTGAAGTGTACCAAGATGTCTTAAAAAAAAAAAAAAAAAGAACTTTCTGGTTATATGAGAAGACTTATTCCTTGGGTATATCGATAGTGAAGAAGATGGGATGGGTGACAATGCCTTCATTTGTAACTGATACATTTCTTGCTCCTTAGGTGCTCTGTGGTCCCTCCTGCTTTTATACTGTTTCTCAAGTGTAGATTGCATGTGTCTGATACAAGCCAGCAAAATACTGTTTTCAGTTTTCTACTGTGTACCAGGGAATGATGGTTTGGGTCATGTTTTGGAATTTACTTCAGTTTATCTTAGCAAACTAGCACTTTTCAGGGCAGGGGAGGTGTTGGTGTGTAAAAATGTATTTCTATTAGCTCAGAAACAATTTCCTAAACTTGAAGTACGTCCCTTTAAAAACATTGCCAGCAAGAGGCTGTACATCAGAGGTGGGTGACCTTTTGTAGAGTGACAAGCAGGAGCATCAGAAGCAGAGTGTAAAAGTCCAGTAAGTTTTCAAATTTTTTAATTCAGTGTTTCAGTTTTTGCAAGTATATGGCACATCACTGAACACACAAAGCCAAACACATTTTCACTTTATAATTGTTGTGATTACTGCTGTGATATCCTGTTAACCAAACTTAAGTGCCATGGCTTGTAATGTGATTAAGCCTGTAGACAGGCCTTGGAGTTACTATGACTTTAACCTTGTTAATTCCACAAGTCATTTTCTATTGATCATGGGAAACTGCTGTAAAAATCATCACACATCAAGTTGTCAGCTTCAGAACTCTGAAATGGCGATCTGATTTCCAGCTTATACCTTATTGACCCTTACCTGCTGAATGTGGAGGAACAGATGGAGAGTGTCTGCGGCCTCTAGGTGTTTGGCTCAAAACCTCTTAGCTCAGCCAGGCTCGTGGTAGTGGGTGACTGGTACTGGTTGACTGGCAGTGGGCTGTCCTTAGCCTGCCCATCTTGCAGGCTTTCTTCTTGGAGAATCTGCTCCAAGGTTTTGCCAGGCACAGAGGTGGGACTGACTGGGCTGTAGCTCCCCCAGCTGAGCAACTTTGTCTAGTGGAAGTTGTCACTGACACTGTCAGGGGCATTGGAACTGGATGATCTTTCAGGTCTCTTCCAGCTCTAACTAGTCTATAATAATCTGTCTTCTCATATTGAAGTTTTCAGATGGAATTTTTAGAACCTCTGCAGTTATTTTTATTTAGCCCTTTCTGATTACAAAAAAAAAACCAAACAAAAAAAACACAAAAAAAAAAAAAAAAAACAAAAACAAAAACACAAACAAACAAAAACAACGTGCTTTTTCTGTGTTCCATACCTCTCTTACTGGGCATATGAATAATTTCTAATAGAAATCCCACTCTGCTCTCCAGTGCCTCTGCATTTATGGCTGCTTTGTTCAGATCACATATAGGAGGAAAAAAAAAAACCAAACCACTTCTCTTGATAGTAAATACATGCAGGGTAGGTGGGGGGCAAAATCAGTAGTCATACTTTGAAGAGAACTGGTAAATTCAATTTTTGTCCTTTTTCTGCCCTGTGCTCAGTGTGTTTAGCATAAATTTCCTATGCATGCTCTAAGGAGTGTTCTGTTTTCCATCTCTTTTCATGTACTTTTGCAGTGGTCCTAATTTGAGATATGTACGGTAAGCAAAAGAGAGGATCTCTATGTTACACGTTAGCAGCCAAAGATAATCTTTCTAATTCTTACTCTTCAGAAAGCTGCTTAGTTGCTCTATTTGTTCAGGTAAGTGCTTTTTAGATAAGCAGAACCTTGGCAGATTTGTTCTGCCGTATTTCCCCTTCAATTTGAGTAACGAGATGGAAGTATGCTTCAGAAGATTGACTGAGAAATAGGTCCTCAAAGCTTTCCTTCGCTAATTAGCAATTCCTTCGTGCTTTCAAATGAAGAAATGGGAGAAATCTGAACTAATACAGAATAGATTTAAATAGCTTTAGTAGCCTTGCATCTTATTAGAATTTAAGATTTAAGGTAAGGCAGGAATATGTCAAAATTATCGAACTTGGACAGTGTCAGAGTGCTGCTTGCTCTCAGGTCTGTGAGAACATTTCTTGCAATCACCTTAAAGCAAATAGTTCCCAATTTTGTGTCTTACTCTAAACACTAATAATTGAGAACTGTTCAGCTAAACATAGCTGTGATGATATGTGAAGGTGATGCACACAGTTTACAGTACTTTAAATAACAAAATAGCACTTTTTATGTAATAACTTTTTTTTTAAATGTAGAAAGCAAAATTGGCACATAGCTAGTGGGTTATCTAGAGACCAGAAATTATGATACTGAGATGAAAACTAACAACATTGTTCACTTATTTTCTTTTTCAATCTTGGAAAATGAATATGTAGCATTCTGGTTGCATTTCATACAGCGTCAACGGATCCTTACCATGCAGAGCCATTCAGCCAGGTGATGCTACTCCATGTCAAAATGAGATAAAGGAAACTGCTGCTTCTGACAATAAACCAAGTAATTTCCATAGCACCAGTTCAGAGCATAGATTTTAACCTGCTTCTCAAATGATCATTGCTGGTTTCTTCGCCTCTGCCTCCGAAGCTACTAGTAAGACACAAAGAAGAATTTCCCTTCCTTCAGCTTTAAATGCATCATCTTTCATTTGGTAGATAGATGTCTGTAGGAGTTCTCTAATAGGCTTGGTACTATTCATGCTTTGTACTCTTTGAAAAAGCTTTTTGGTCTCACCTCTTGTGTAGTTCTGTCTCATTTTTATCACCTTTCTCTGAGTCTTCTACTTTTTTTATTCTTTCAAAGACTAGATTATGATATTTAAGGCACTGATAAATTCACATATTGCCATTAAAGGTGTGCATTATTTCTATTTGATCCAATATGCAATTGTAATAGTCCATTAAGTAAATGTTTTTCTGAAGTGATCCTCAGTGGCATTTTAATGTTCTGAGCATTAGTTTGTAACACAGGACTATAGAAGTAATGCTTTGTTCCATTTTGCATAGTTGAATTTGTGGATTTTTTACTTTCAGTGTATGCTGTTTAACCACCTAGCTTTGGTTATTTTGCTATCTTAAATAATTTGGACTTCTTTCTTTGTACTTAGTGGTACTGGTTCAGTCACAAGCTTCTCACATTCCCACTTTTGCTTTTTTCCTATGTTGGAACAGATCTTTGCAGATCATCTGGGCAAACCCATGCAAAAGCAGGGCTGATTTCAAAGTTAGATCAGGTTTCTCAGGGCCTTGTCCAGTCAAGTTCTCAGTATCTTGAAAAAAACAGTCTTCTGCACAATTATCTTCTGTTTGACACCCTCATGGTGAAGATTCCCCTCATTCCCCCTGCCCCCCAGTACCTAATTGGAATTCCCTTTCCTGCAGCTTGTCTGTTGCATCTCATCCTTTCACTGTGCATTTCAGAGTTGATCATTATTCTTTACTGTTCAGATACTGTCTGCTTGTCACTTCCCTATTTCTGGGACTGTTAAACAGATGGCCATGTACAGTTTGTATGCTGAAAGTAAACTGCTAATGGAAGGGAGGTTATACCAGTGTTTTAAGAGAAATTGCCTCTACTTCCCCTAAATTCTAGAAATATGCCTTTCCTACAAACTTAACTTTGGCAAAGGGAGGCACCTATCCTGTTAAGTGGTCCAAGAAAAACTGTTGGATCCTTGTCCAGTCCACAGGAAGTGGGAAAGGAGCCCAGCCTTCACTGCTGCGGCAGCTTCAGCATTAGAAATATTCAGACCAAAGAATTCGAGGATAAGTTCAGTAGTTGCCTTGGCTGCACAATGAGGAGATCTGGATTGTTTCAGAGCAGAGACCTTGCTTCAGGTTCAGTGCAAACAGGAAGAATTTTCTAGCTACTGTTTTCTGTCATGGTTCTGATGTATGTGAATTGATTAATCAGCATGTCTGGGTCTCTAATTGAATCATTTTGGTCTGAAGATGTTTGCAGGTAGCTAACCAGATTAGCGAGGTGGTAGTTTCAGATGTAGGCCAGTTAGATGAACACAGCAAAGATGACCAATTCTGATGGTCAGTATTCTATATCTCAGGATATAATAGCTGTCTCTATAGGTGACTGCCATGATACGGTACATGATGACTTGTTGAATGCCAGTGAATCCTTTGCTTGTGATTTCTCCTGCAGCCTTCTAAGTCAGGGAAGTGCTGGGATTGGAAAGTGTCATTTCCATTACCAGGGTAAAGAACCTCTCCCTGTGTGAAATGAAAAAAGAAATGTATCCTTGAGGCAGTAAGATCAAATTGCACATGTAATTCCATTCAGATGTGCTGCACTAATACAGTGAATGAACTGGAGACAAGTCTCAAACCCCAAAATCCTTACTCTCATTCCCAGATGCTGAAAACCACAGGAACCAACTCTATTATCCATATTTATGGCTTGCTTGAATGTGGTAGCTCTCAAAATTACCCTTTGTAGTCAAAGCCAATCATTCTTCTGATCTGGCCTGGGGTTTTTTGTGATCTTGAATGTGAATTGCTAAAAGAAAAAGCAAAGAATTATTTAATTACAGATTGTGCATATGTGCATATTTATGTGAAGTAGTTTAGACAAAACACATTAAACCACTTCAGCCAATTACAACTGAAGTTCTGCCCCACAGCAGCAGTGTATACACTCTGTCACTTGAGAGGCTGTTTTACTTCTGTATTTTCTGTTGCAGGCATGCTTAGCCCTGCTTGTCATATTTGGTACATATGATGTAGTCAGTGCTATCTCAAGCCTGCTCAGTCAGGTCCCTGGTGCACTTCAGTTTTCCCCTTTTCATGTTTTGGGACTGCTAGGAGGGATCACGTACCATTTCCACTTTTCTGTGTTGTTCTTTTGCCTTGAAAAGTGAGTGTTGGCCCCATGCAACCATGCTGAAACACCTCCCAGAGGAAATTGTATGTTCTGAGTCATGGGTTTAGCAGAAACCAGACCACAAAAGCCTGGGTTTTTTTTTTTTTCTTGCTAAGGACTTGCCAGAGACTGGATCTCTTGAATGTGTCAAGATCAGTCCCCTAACACATGCTTTGTTTCTCTAATGCTTCAGTCCAATGGGATCAGTGATGTTCCAACCTTATGTTGTAAGGGGATTTAGTTCTGTTACGTAGTTTGGGGTTGGTTTTTTCTCGTTACTGTTCTTTGCTGTGTTTACATATTACAGCTAGATGAATCCTGCCCCTTCCATGATGGAACTTGCTCATGAAGATGTCTGCAAGCAGAACGCATTCTACCTAGAGAAATATAGAGAAGATGAAAGCAGTTCTGGACAATAACTCCTCTACACTGCACTGACTTTTACCCAGTCTTTTTTGAGATTCAGTAGTTCAGATTCAATTTCTTCCTGCAGTGATCTGAAGTCCACTTTAATTGTGATACAAAGGTACCTGGCTTTTTCATTAACTACTCACCTCAAAAGCTGTGCTTCATCCTATTATCACGAACAGTTTTGCCTTTGTCAATGGTATGAAGTTCTTTAGACAAACCCAGTAAAGGCTGTCTATAGTGTTAGTTGGAAAAGCTGGGGTAATGGTCACCCCTGTGTATGTAGTGGCCTCCTTTGCAGAGTGCTTCACTACAGCTGGGTTATATTAAGTGTTACGTTAAGTGTTCCTGCCACTTCTCAAGTAGATGATACGAATACCTGGAGCCAATGTGGCGTCAGTAAGGTTTTTGTGAAGTTGCTGTTTGCGAGAAGAAACCCTCTGAGAAGTAGTTACTGATGTGTTGGGCACTTCATGTTAACACTATAAGTGGCTCCATATATCTTTTGATAATAGAATACTTAAAACCCCACAACTGGAATTAATTCATATGTGTGTGCTCATGTTCCTTCCTCCTTCTCCTCTCTATAAGAGTCCTTATAGTTTGTGGCTGTCAGTCAAGTAGCTAGATGCTGCTAGGCACGTCTGTACCCCAAATAGGAAGAATGGAAGAGTGACTTTTCCCACTATGGATACTAGAATAAGCAATGGTTGTATACGTACAACCAAGAAACAAACATGCAAGTAGACTGCAGCCTGGAGAAATCCAGTTAGAGGTAATCTCACTTTCATGCAAACTTGTGTATGATATTTTAAAACCAGTGAAGTGTGCCTTGACTTCTGACCCGCGTGAAGTTTATTGAAAACCAAGCTGTTGCAAAAGGCTAATAAAGAAATTGTCTTACATCCTGTGGATGTAGCTTGGTGACTGTGCAGTTCAGATTAGGTTTTTTTAGCATGTGCCTGGACTAGGAATGTTACCTAGCTAAAACAGATTTCCTACAGCTGTGTATAATCAAAGAGAGAAGGTATAGTAGCTCATTTTTTACTTGATGGGGTTTGGATTAAAATGTGATGGGGTAAACATAACTTGGAACAGATTTGTTCCTCGCTGGCACATCAGAAAAAAAGGTACCAAAAAAGCCAGCCCTGCTAGTGACCATACTGTGTTTTAATAATTCCTCACAGTTAGGGGGATAGTGAAAACCTCAATGAACAACCAAATATGTTGCTTCTCTGATTTTTCAAGGATTAAGTTCTAATGCTTCTCAAAGCGGTTTTTTTCTTTTAAAGTCCACGATAGTGCTATGCAACCACTCTTAATGGGAAATGGTTAGTGTCAGTGCAAGGGCAAGTTATGCTTTCCCAGGAGTCATTCTGTTGGTTCAAGTAATTTACAGTAAATAGATATAGCTGAGTCATAGGAAAAACAAATTCTTTTTCTTTTAAGTTAGGAGAGCCAAAAACCGTATCTGGATCACTGATGGGAAAAGAGATGTCTTCACAAGCTTTAGCTAAACTTAAACCTATTATTTTCCCATCCTTCCCCTAAAACAGGTGACTGAGCTCACATGCTTCTTACAGGCAGGTGTCTCGTGTGTGTCACCTCTGTGAGGAGCTACCAGCTCAGTGAGAAAGGCTAGCTCTGCATGTTGCCACCACAGAAATGCGCAGGGAACTTCTGGTTTGGACTGCAGCTGCTGGGCACAGCCCAGAGATCTTGGCTCCAGTGTTACGGCTGGCACAGAGGCAGGATATTGAAAGACAAGAGCACAGGTCTGTTGGAACAGGACGACAGCTGGAAACAAACATGAAACGTTGTGAACTGAAGAAGCATCCCTCTGAAGATCTGACTTTTTGTGCTCTAACGGCATCACTCGTGTCTGCTTCACAGGAAGCAGTATCCTGAAAGAGGTGGGTGTGCTGAGGCTGGGGGAGTGCCTTTCTAAGGGTCAAAATAGCACCAGCCCCAGGACTGGAATTTCAGTAACAGGGACTTCCTCTGAAGCACAACAGTGGTGGTTGTGTCAGAATGGCCACCATTGCTCCATACCCCGTTCAATTTTCATTCACAAAAGGGATAGCCCACAAAAGCCATCCTTCTCATTGGAAAGACAGTGCTCTTCTTTCTCTCCCTTCTTCTACTTATATGTAGAATGAAGTTATTTTTCAAAGAAAAGGAAGCTTTGCTTAACAGTCAAATGAAAAACAATGGATAGGTTCCCTTTTTGTGGGAAGGGAGGGTGCAGGTATGGGGAAGCAGAGAATCTGAAGATACTATGTTTAGTTCTAAACATCCCTGCTGAATTGCAGAGAAAGCCTAGCTAGGCAGGGTCCTGTGGCTGTCAGCATGAGTGTCTAGCTCCTGAGAAGAAAAGTTATACATAAAGCAATTTTAACATACAAAAACCCCAGCACTGAATATTTTGAAATGTTTACGCTTAAAAATGAACACACAACACGTTACTTGGCAAAGAATTGGCAGAGTATTTTGAGGATGATGACAGCTGAGAGAGCTCACTTTTCCCTTCTTAGGCCTAGTCACCTTTTCTTGGCATTGCAACATGTCTTTTCACTTTCTGTGTTTTTTCCTGTTGTCTTGAATGCCAAAAAGGCAACTCTGTTGTTAGCTCAGAGGCTTAATCTTGGGCAGAGCAGGAGGCAGGCAGGTGTGGTGGCTTGCTGCTCTTGCACTGCTCTGTGCTTTTCCCAGTTGTAATTATTCTTGCAGCTCTGCCTCCCACTGTTTATGCTGTTACGGTTGCTTCATGTGGCTTTTCACTCACCAATCAGAGCAGCCATCACCCTCCTCTATCTGATCTCACAGGGACCAAAAATACCATTAGATTTCAAAACCTTCCCTACACAGGGTGTATCTCTCCAACATTATGTCCCCTCTACTTTCCCTTCCCATTGCAAAAGCATCACATATCTGAAGCCGGAACCCTGTTCAGAATGAAGATCCATATCTGTGGTTTCATCTGACTGCTTTTCTGACTGAATCACTGTGGCAGATGCAGCTAAACCAGCTCCACGCTGGCCCTGGGGTGCTGTGGCTGCCCAGCTGCTGCCATCCATACTACCTCCCACAAGGACCACTGCTTTGCCTCAGGTCACTTGGAGGCTCTTGGCGTGCATGGCTTCTGCTAGGCATACCTGTGAGGTACAGCCCTTCTCAAAGGGACAGCTGAAAGCTGGTGGCAAATGCAGAATAGGTTGATGCCAGCCTTGGTTCCAGATGGCATATAAAGTGCCTGTGAGCATTTTGATTTTAATTCAAATGTTTTAAAGGTGAGAGGAAAAAGTGCTCTTTTGGTTTGGTGCTATGAAGGGTGCTTACTGATCTCACTGGTGGCTGTTAGCCATCGACATGGGTTTTGTCCAGCTAGTAATACCTGTGAAAAGCTAGCTTAAAAATCAGGGAATGTGGACCAGCCAAAAGTAGGTCTATTTCTTTAGCAATCTCCTTGCTTGTGAGTTGTGTTGGGAGTTTCTCCCAAGATGTGCAGTCTTTTTCCTCTCTATAATGAAAGTCTTTCAGAAAACATACAAGCATTGCAAGCAAAATCATTATTGCATAGCATCAAGTGATCAACTCTTCAAGCAAACCATTTTACAATTGTTTTAAACACATTTGAAGTGTTTGTATTAGGCTCATTTTTGCCATCTCCCTTTTTGTAGTTAAAACCAGGAGGAGCATCAGTTACTATGAGTACAACTATGAAAGGCCACAGGACAGCTGTAAAAGCATATGTAAGACATTAAAACCTCTTTCCTGTGCCTAATAATGTTGTAAGTTCTGTGATCTGAAATTTTAGGATCCTGTAGTGTTAGCAGTCATTACCAGCTGTCCTGTCAAACTTTGTCACAACTGGCTTAAACGCAGGAGTAAGTATGGAGTTGCCTACCCAAGGTACTCAGCTCCAGCCCCTTTCCAGGGAAGTGGAGGAATACATAGAATGAAAAAGCAGATCTTTCAAGCTTGCACCAAAAAAGCTTTCTAGATGACACTGTAACTGTTCTCAGCTGGCCATGTGAAACCAGCCTGCTGTTTTCACCACAAGTTTGATCCAGTGCATGTGTTAAACGGTTTTCAAGACAGTTATCCAAGACTTCAGTCTAGTTTACAGATTTTGCTTTGACAGAGAGCAAGTGCCCTGAATGTAAAGAGAAGAGGTGGCTCCGGTTATTTGCACTGCTGATAAATGGTCTCTCCTGTGCTTGTCTGGGTAAGTAAATTCAAAGTATCCATGATGGTCGTCTTTTCTTTTGTCCTTCCCCCCACTTCATCACTGGGGGAAGAGTAGGAATGCAAGAGCTACAGCTTCCCTTTGAATTTAAAGTCATCTGCTCCTCTGCTTTTCGGCTTAGCTACATAGGGCTGAACTTCAGTCCTGAAGATCAGTGTGCGTACAAGTATTGCACTTTAACCCTAGGTTGTGTTTGTTCTAAACCTAAATAAGAAACCTGCAGAATCTCATGCAATTTTCAACCCACTTTTCAGGATGGGAATGGTGGTAATTCCCAGAAATTTTCCTTTCTGTGCTTATATATTACTGTATCTCAAGAAGAGACTTAGAACTGACTTGGTTTCTCATATTGTCTAGCTGAAGAAAGCAAGTAAGTTTTCAATTATTTCAGTAAGCTGAGAATGATGAAAAGAGGGGGAGAGAGCAGGAGAGGATTTGAATACAATAGCATCGACTGCTTTTACCTTAGAAATAGTAATACTGCTCTGAACCTATATGCTAAGACTAAACAAAACCCTTGGCAGAGAGCAATGGATTTCTACTACAATACGATAGGACTCCTTTGCTGGTGCCCAGTTATAAATGTCATCCTCAGACAACTGCACTGTGTGCCAAAGAGTTAAGGTGGGAAACTTTTTCAGACCTTGAGTTTGACGTTTTACTTTAAATTTAGATCAAGATTTTGTTGCAGAAAGTTCCTGAGCTGTGTTTGAATGATACCAGAGTTCAAAGGGGAAGGACCAGCACATGACTGTGCCATAAGCCTCCAGCACCTTCGATGCTGCGTCAAGAAGCATGTCTTCAGTCTTTCATGCTTCTGCTTTCTCAAATGCCAATGTGTGGATTTAGTGTGCTAGTTATTATTTAAGTAGGTTGTTTAAAATGATTCTATTTCAGAGTCCATTACTCAGTATTTTTTTACTTTTGTTTGCTTCACATAATGATCATCTGTTTGAAATTAAGGCTTTATATAGAAATAATCTGGAGTGCAGCGGCTGTGTTCTTATTTGGATGCGTTTCTGTTATTTTCTTAATATTATACATCTAGTTCTTACCAAAACAAAAATGAGGGGGGTTACGGCAGTATTTGTGGTATTTCAGTCTCAAGAGCCACTTGCAGAGTACCTAACTTCCCGGTAAAGGCCTGATCACCAGCTACTGAATAAACTTGCATTATTGTTCCTCTGTTTGAGCAGTGCTTTTGGTGAACTTGTCCTTCATCTATTTGCATTGTACTGATACCAGCAGTTTGCTCCCTGTGGGCCTCCTGAGCTCTGCCAGGCAATGTTTCCATCAGGCAGCAGATGGTTTTGCATGAGGGGTTTCGTGGGGGAGTGTACCACTGTTGTCTCCTTCTAATAGGCAGAATGTGTTAGCTGACCCTTTTCTCCCTCCTTTCCCTGTATCCTGAGTTTTCTTATAAGGAAGAAAATATTGTACAACACAAAAGTAAACTGTAAGCAAAATTCTTATCTCGGGGCTTTGAAGGAGGGGTAGGTAGGCTCCTGAGAACAGTGGTCCCCAAAGCACATCCATCTTTTCCACCTTCACAGGCTGCTGCAGTACATCGTAAGATCTGGAGCTTGCATCTGGGTTTACTACCAGTCCTCACGTAAGTTGTGAGCTGCTTTGCGTGGCTGCCTGGGCTTGCAACTGAAACATTCTTATCTGCTTATTGTAGCACTCTCCTGTTCTGAGACACTTGATCAATCTGCTTTGGTCATTGCATGAGGCCTTCCGAGGGAGCAGGAGTCCTTGTCCTCTCCTTCTCTTGGTGTCCTTCTGCCCAGACATGGGAGGGTGGCATTAGCTCTTATCTCCCAAGGCACGTTCCTCTGGAGGGGCAGGTTGGTGTGATGACTGCTGGCTGCAGCCAGTCACTGTTGTCCCCAGCAGATGTGGGCTTGTGTTGCACAAAGTGGAGGTGGCACCTAGAATTAAAAATCAGAGAGCTTTCCATGAAGTTTTATCTACCTCTTATGTATCCATAAACCCCCATCTCCTTTGCTATCAGATTTCAGCATCAGAATCAAATCCTTCTTGAAATGAAAAACACTTTGTTTACCAGAAATTTGTGTAATATTGTAAATGTGCTCTAAATTTAGCTGTTCTGAACATAGTTTAGCCTAACATCCATTATCAGTTGCTGCTTCATTAATTAATACAGTTCCTGTTACATGAAACTTGCCTTGGCTTGTGTTTGCTCTGGCTCTCTCCTGACATGCCAGTTGTCACTGTTTATGCTTCATGGTATTTTTAACCAAATCAAGTGGTCATCGTAGGAGGAAAGTATTTGGAGGTGAAGCTTTGTAGGATGCAAGTTTGTAGTTGTCTTCAGGGTTTATATATTTAAACACTTCAAATTTTGCTTCTGTGTTGTGGCAATGAGCAAGTATTCCCACCCTTTATCCAGCAAAGGTAAGGTACTGTTTTCCCAAGCACTGCTACAAAGATTTTCATCTTCATTAATATTGATGGTGGTTCACTCACAAGCATGTCAAGTTCCCTTCCTCACTTACAGGACAGACTCCTCACAGTAAACCCTGGACTCACAACAGGTTTTTCAGTGCTTGGAACTTCTTTGTTCCATTTAAAACTGTTGTTTCTGGCAGCTGACTTGTAACTGTGAAATTGTCCAACTGACGCTTAATAATCTTATTTGCTTTTCAGAGTGCTTTGCAGCAGGCTATGGACAGATTGTCAATTCCCCTTAGCTTACTGTGCTTGAGGCGATCATTTCTGTCCACTGTGGGTTTGCCAAAAATGAAGCAATCCATGGCATGTCTTTTTTATTCTCCTCCATATAGTAATATTGTCTGGACCTGTGGGGCTCGCCACAGCTTGCTTGTCTGTTTTGAAGCTCAGCATGACTTCCTGTTGCAGGATTTTGGAGGCAGACAGTCCCGATGGCAGCATCGGAGTCTGAGCTTCATTTTAGGTTGTGTGCGACCAGCAGAAATGGAATTGAGTTATGCAGGGATGTGTACAGGTCTCCTGGCAGTCTCTCTTGACTGCTGCTTTGGATTCCCACTGATATCTGGTTTCTTTTCAGGCCCTGACAGTGTCAGGGAGGCTGAAGATCAGCTCTGGATCAGTCACAAACTCAAAACTGCGGTTTACTGCTCATGTCATCCTGTGCCTTCCTCTGCCTGACTCATCTGAAAGCTGCTAAAGATACCATGTGCATGACTTTGCCAAATGCAGGCCTCTCCGCTGTTGCTAGCAAGTTATCACTTCATTCGGGGTCAAGTGCTGCTTAAATATTTCTGTTCCAGAGGGACTTCAGTATACTCAATACCCTGGCATTCAACTCTTTCATTCTTCCAAGTGTGTGTGAACCCAAACTATTCTTTGCATGAATTCTTCTTAGGGTCTGATGTTTGAGACCTGCATGGGGCAAAAGGTGCTTGGAAACATGCCTTCTGTACCCAGCAAGCACATCCCAGGGCACGCAAATACCAGAAAGTGCATTTCTGCCTGCTGGGCCCCCTTGCTCAGTTTGGACCTCTATTGTCTAAGCCACCTGTTTGTGGACTCACACTTCCCTTCTGGCCACTCTATGTGCGTGGATTCAGCTGCTACTTTCTGACAGGAGTTGTTTTGTTCTATGACTGTGGTGGAAATATCATTTATTTTGCAAGTTCCAAAGCCATTTTTGTGTGCAGTAAAGCCTAACAAGTAGTTATGGCCGGAGAATGCCATAATTATGCCACAAGGCAAATGGCTGGTGAACACTATTTTTACTATAACCCCCTGTGTGCAAATGAAATATGCCTATATGCACATATAACAATAGTAAAAATACTTTAATGTGTGTCTATATGGTGGTTTTGGTGGGGATATTTTACAGAGGGATTAGGGTCACATAGACCATGTTTTCCATTTAGAAAATTGAATTACTGTCCATATTTATTGATGAGAATTGTGTGCTGGTAAGTAAAGTTATTTTAAGGGTGTAGATAAATGGCCTGCAAAATGAAGTATATCCAAATAGGCATTTCATAGATGTGTCCAAACAGGCTATTTTACTGTTAATCAATGTTCTGTGTGTAGTTCATTCATCTGTGGATTTCAGCAGCGGCATTTTATGTGCTTGGCAAAGGGAAGTACATTGTTTTGAAGAGCCATCTGTCCTCTGGATTACTGGCCCTGCTGCAACCAGCAGCTGGGTGCCGCAGAGTCTTGCTGGGTACCACCACAGCAGCTGGGCCAGGGAGAAGAGAGCCCTCTGCTTTGGATGCTGGGCTACTTCACTGGTCAAGAGTGGCTGAAACTCACTTAACTCTGACCTTTATATCTAGGAGTGTACTTATCCACCAAGTCTGACAGTATTTTTCGGCTGTTCAGATACATCTGTTTTTTTTCAGTATGATGATGGATTAATAGGATTTGATACATTGCATCTGAGGAATACAAGGCAGGAATCTCATTTCTCAAAGTTTGGATTAAGACAGTGTTGTATTTGTGGATGAGCTCTGGAAGATCATCACTGGAGAGGAAACCTGCTCCTGTATTTTACGTAGAGACACTGAGGGGGAGAGGGAATAGGTGAGGGAGCTTGATAGGTCCTCTGGAGTCTAGCAGCAATAAAGGATTTTATAGATGAACAGCCCTATTTGCAGCACTGGAGTCCTATTTGTGTTCCCTGAGCTTCATTTTGGGTTGTGTGCATCTTTTAGTAAATTAATTGCCTTACCAGGGGGTAAATATGGGTCTCCTGGCAGTCCTTCTTGGTAGTCCCTGTCAATAAAGAGCCTAAGGAGCCTCCTTGCTCCAATATCCTCTGCCTTGTCCTTGCTCTCCTTCTCAGCATGCTGGTATTTGCAGCTGCTAGCATGCAGTCGATTTGTTGGTGGGCTGTAAAGAGCAAGAAGGCAAAAGCCCCCTAGACTGAAGCAGAGGGGTGGCCTGCAAGCTTAATAGTTTTTTGTGTCTTGGACCTTGTAGCCCTTTGTTTTTGCTGTTTCTCTGAAACTACTGCCAAGTCAGGCATAGTGTTTTAACCTTGTCAGAACTATAAATTGTCCTTTAAAAAAAATCAGGAAAGTGAAGTCCTGGGTTAGATCAAGTTTGTTAAATCAGTGTTGGTTCTCTTTGTCTACATGTTTAACTTCAGGTGTTTACTGGTTTCCACTGAAATAAAATCTTTGCTGCTTTTCATGAATGATTACATCAATATCACAACCTCAGAAGACTTGCTGCCTGCTGGAGGTAAGCAGTGGACCTGAATGGCCTTTTCCGCTTTATTGTGCCCCAAAGCTCTGGAGCTGCAGTTGCTCCTTCTGTTATGTGCCAGAGACAAACACACACTCTGTACATCACGTCATTGCCATTATTAGGGTCTTGTTGCTAGAGCCCAGCAGAAAGACTTTCAGCTCAAGGAGTAGTTCTTGAAAGCTATCTGGGACAAAATTAAAATGAGAGCATCACTTGGTGTCTTCAATATTTTGTGATAGCAGGAATGTGGACAGAGAAAGAATCCTTAATTAAATGCTTTCAGAAGGCTTAACGAAATCAGGTGTCAAATCCTGGAGGTAGAGTTTCTTTGAACTTCATAAGGCATATTGGCCTCACACGAGGAAAATTAACTGTGTAGAAAATCAGCTCTGGTTTCACGTTAAATGAAAGTCTTCAGAGATGGCAATGGTTCTGAGTAACACTCAAAGTTATCAATAGTTTTATGAAAGTGCAGTTGTATTATTAAAACCCAGTTTGGATTACATTGCCTCCATCAAGACAAGGTCCATGGGTAGTAGTATATGCATGTCAATACATGTCAGCAGGTGGCTGTCTAAATGCATATCATCTGCTTTGTGCAGACTGCGTGTATGAATGTAAGTGACCAACAATGTGCATTTCTGTTAAGCTAACATGCAGCCCCCACAATTTTCTTTCTTTTTTTTTTCCCCAAAAGCCTCCATGAAACGTATTTTTGTTGTTTGAGTATTGACAACAGTCAGTTATAGGGGACAAACATAATTTCTTTGCCTGTTTTTCATTATGACCTCCTCTTTTAGACAATCTGCAGTTCGCAAGTTCTTTACCTGCCTGGGTGCTCCTTCACTAGACTGGAAATACACATTGGTGTAGCCTGCCAAGTATTTGGGTAAGTCCTTCACAGGACAAGAGTCATAGAATGGCAAAGGAAGCTTAACAAACTGGAAAAAGCACTTGTAGGAACAGAAATAGATGCAGACATGTAAGTAGCAGGTATAGCGTCATACTATGAGTTCAGTTTTGTTTAAACAGGCCAGATTTGAAGTTCATGTCATCTGAACAGTTATTGAGCAGCACACCTATATAATATCCGTATATCACCTGGATATCTGCACCAGCCAACATTGCACTCATTCATGGATAAAAGAGACTATTGTCATACATGGTAGGATTACTGCATTCTGGTTTATTTTTCAGCTGAAGTACCTCAGATTTGGAAGCATCCAGTTTCCCCGGAGGGGTGTGAGTTGTGGCAGAGCACAGGAAATCAGAGCAGCAGTGACAAGTGCATTTTTCATGGCTCTATTCTACTGACTAGCTGTTATTAAATCTAAACCAAAACAAGAAAGCTCCTGAAGTCAGGAGCAGTGTTGGCTTGTGCATATGCAGCTGCCTTGCTTAGTGGCTTCAGCTTTTAGAGGCTCTTCCTTTAATCCACTGTATTTCTCCATTCACGCTCTCGTCTGGCGAGTAGTGTCTTGAAGGGGTAGGCTGTATCTGTGGAAATACAGTTAACAAACAGAGAGACTTGGGCAGAGTTCATATGGACAAAATTGCATTAAGAGAATATATAACACCCAAATGCCCTGGTATGGTGTGATGGAGAGACAGAAAGTTTCATGGTGGAAGAATGTGATGTGCTCCAGAGCTGACCCTCAGCCGGGAGCCTGTGGGGCCATGAAGGCATATGGAATCTTTTGTCTGAGCAAGAAGGTAACAGAGGTTAGAGGCTGGTACCAGACATGAGCTCATATCTTTGTAAATGAAGTGGAGATGAATAACCAAAAAGCTGGGAGGAACTGATGTTGCAATGCAGGCTTCTAAAAAGCAGTTGTTAATCAGAGCTAATCTGTTCAAGGAAGTAAAATGATATAAAGATTCTTGGCTTGTGGATGGAAAATGTCTGTACCACAGATGCAACTTTTTTTAATATAGCAATTCACTCTCACCCCCAAGAAAACCCACGGATCCAAATTTCCATCAAAAGAATAGAAAGCTGCAGCTCAGCCTTGCTGCTTCTGAGGCTTTGAAATGGGGTGTGAGTGTTCAGGATGTCATAATGCACAACCACATCAAAAAGCCTTAGTGGTATGAACTGATCTTTTCTACCTAGGTTTCTAGGTAAGTATGTGCACCAAGGTTTATCTAGGATGGCACTGGGCAGGAGCCTGTTTTGACCTGTTCCTTCATTCCTCTCCTAATAAATTCTTCAGAAAGTATCTTGGCTGCTGAGTAAAGGGGGTGTTTGTAATTTGAACCTGAAAGCGGAATGATGATATTGCTCCCACACAAATGCATCGTTGTGGTAAGGAGGTGAGTTTGTTTGTAGCCAATCATTAACAATAATTTATGCAAAAAAAAAAGTTGGAATGAAGCAAACAATTTGGTTTTATTTTCCCAGAAATCACAAGTCCATGTGGAGTAAAAGCTGTCTTTGTGTCTTGGTAGAAGGTTACAGCTTCTGGAGCTGAATATCAATACAATTTTACATATACCCAGTACCTTTGATTAGTGTTGAAGATAACTGAGAAGTAACTATTGCTATCTCTAACTTTCAAAACTGAAGTTACTCTGTAAGAATTCAAATAGAATTTGGTCATGCAAGATGTTAACTGGGACACATCAGTCAATTCAGCAGAGTCATGGGGGTGATTGCTTTTGTTGCAATGAGAAACAGGCTTTGTAAGTGGATTAAGCATATGATTTAAGCTCTGATTCTAGAGATAAAATGTTCATGTGCATTCCTTCAAGCCTCATCTCAGATCTCCTATCAGCATAGGTTGGTGGCAAATTGTAGGCTGGCACACATAGATTAGACCCGGAAAATTACAGCAACTCTCACAGGCTACCTCACAGTTTCCAGTTAACCTAACTGAATTAAGGAAGACTCAGAGCTGCCTAAGTGTCTGAGACTGAGGCACTGTAGTGAGCAGAGTTCATGTGCTGTGGCCTTTAAGCGTGGGGTTACCAAGAAGCTCTTAGGGGTTTTTCCTGAGGTTTTCTAAGTGTCTTCTTGCTGCCAGACGTCTCTTTTCCCATCAGTAACCTGGGACTTCTGTCTCATCAGTACTTTCAAGGGTCGATGCTTCCCTTGTGTCAAAGATAACTCACTATCAGTTTACATACAGGGCATGATTTAAGCTCTTTACTGTGGCTAATATTACCCTTCCAACAGAAAACTGGCATAGGAGAGATTTAGTAAACCACCATGAATGGCCCCTTCTTTCAGCTTTGCTCATTCTCTGTGACAGGCTCAGCTCGAACCAGTATGAATAAGCTGTCATATGATTTGGCATTTTGCTGGAAGAGCTGAATATGCAGGGGTTTTCATTGTAGTCTGGATTTCCTGCTGTTTAAAAACATGTGATGTAAAGGCAGGGAGGTTAGGGGCATTTTTGCAGATACTTATAAATGGGAACATTGATTTTGAGAACGTCCTTATGGAGCAATCCCAAAGAACCCTCTAAATCAAGAAAACAAAAAGCTCAGATAAACCTTGATGCAGCCCAATGAATCCCAGTGTATTTATGTCTCTTTCCCAAATGATGAGTTGTTTTGTTTGTCACTGTCATAAAAGTTGGAAGTCAAGATGCTGTATCTTTAGGATGATGGCAGAAAATGTGTGGCTCCACAGCATTCAATTACAATGAAGTTCACGGTGGAGTGTTAACAGCATTTCTGGTAAGCAATCTGTAGTAATGTTTGCATTCAGATTTTGCCTGTGATCTGATGAGATCCATTCTGCACCATGTGGATTCCAGGACTGGACTATTCAGTCAAAGCCTCTGAAGTTTTTGGGCCTGAAAGTGAGCCTCCTTGCCAAGCTGATTTTAATCCATCACAGCCTTTAGCTACTGGGTTACCAGGAAGTCCCATTGATGACACATGGGAGCTTACGCTGATTCTGTGGTATACGGGCCTCATATGAAGATGATTGAAAAATTCTCATAGATTTTAATGCAAACAGGAGTGGCTGCTTAAGGAGATTATGCAAACCCTGCTATTTCTGTTGGCCCTTGCCCTTTGCAGCTCTCAGTCATCTACGATTACTGTCATAAATATTATACAGAATACAGCTTTGCCTAGTCCTGTCAGAAATTATTTATATATTGCCTGTAAATTTGTTTAATTCCTTTTTTAACGTGCTGATACTATTGACATCCACAGTCTCCTGTGGCAGCAAGTCCCAGAAGTTCAGTACCTTCTATGTAAGGAACTGATTTTCTAGCTTCTTTTACCTGGTTTCCACCCAGTTGCCTTGAACTTCCTCTAGTTCTTGAAGTATGGCATCTGGCAAAAAGCAGTTTGGTATTCAATAGCTTTGATATTATGTCATTAGATTGATATCGCATTGTATTGATATTGCATTATAATGATATTGCATATCCGTTGACTTTGTTCTTTGCAATTTGAAGAGCCCCAGTTCCTTACAATTTCACTATGTCCTCCTAGATATGCAGAGCAGGTACAAGCCACACACCATTTTCAGGATGTAGGTTTTCAGCTTATGTGGTGGCAGAGAGTTCCTTTCTGTCTTATTCTCATTACCCTCCCTGATGATGCTCAACATATGCTGGTGTTTTCTTTCTTTTTGCTCCTGTAGGCAGAGTTAGAAATTGTTGAGAGCTGTCAATGGTCACTCCAAGATGTCTTTTCTGTGTTGTAACTGCGTCTTCCAAGCTTCATATCGTGTAGGTACAGGTAGGCTCTTTTTCCCTGGGTGTATTTCCAAGCTCACCTGCCACCTTTCTGCCACCTTTCTGCCTGAATCAGCTCTGTTCAGCTCCTCCTGAAATTCTTTGCCATTAACACATACAAAAAAGAGCTTAGCATCATGATCAGAGTTTGTCAACAGAAGAAAGTCTGCCAATGAAGTATGTAGATAAAGGCATTGTGAAATGCTAGTACTGAATGCTGAGAAACATGCCACGTATGCCTGTGCATCAGGTGTGCTTGAGAAATAAGCAGCCTGTCAAGGACCCCAGCTGTGATGGCTGGATACACACCCAGATTTGTCTCAGGCATTAAGCATAAATAACTCTGGCCATTAGATAGGAGAACCGGGATCCAAACCCAAGATGTACAAAAGGTCCCAGGCCACATCTGCCCTGCCAGCCATAAGATTAACTGGCCACATAATGTACCTTTTAGGAAATTAAAATCATTTTTTAAAATAATTGACCTAAATGCACTTTCAATAAATCTGCAAATCTACCTGCTTCTTGAGCTTGGCCTGTTAGAGCTGCACCATTAATTTCAGAGCTAGCTGTAAACTAATGAGGTAAATTATCCAGTCGGTCTCATGTGACTGCAGGGACCACCCTGACACAGTAGCAAACTTGCTTTCTTTTCCTAGTAGCTATGTAATAGTGAAGCTGGAAAGTCTGGCTTAGTGGAAAGTCTTCTTTGTGGAATCCTTATATTCCACACAGCCTGCAGTAGGAAGTTGTGTATATCGGTGTGTATTCAAAAAGCAGATTGTAATTGTGATCTATGTGATAAATAATGCAAAATTAAATTATGCAAATATGTTAGAAAATGTATACTGTTTAATGTTTGATTTGTACTGGGATTTGGGAAATAACATGTGTTATCTCTACGTATGCATTCTAATGCCAGGTGCTACAATGTGCTAAGTGAATGAGATTCCCTTTAAGCTGTGTGTTACTCAACAAATAGCAGATGATTGCATGATATGTAGAGAAGAATTAAGCTTTTGCTTGCAGTTGTAGCACTGAGAATCACAGGCTTGGCTGTGACTAGAAGAACATAAGAACACCAGACTGAGATTTTCAGTGCCAACACTTAAAATCAGTATCATTGCACATAAAGAGCTTGTTTCTATAAAGGAAAGTTGAAGTCCTTAATTGTAAACTCCCTTTATAAAAAAGCCTTTAAAGGGCATCCTGGGAACCACAGGGCAGTGAATCTGACTCCTAGCAACAGTAAGGTGAAAGAACTGATAGCAGCGCTGGGCAGGTAGGTATGAACACGGCCCATGGGAAGCAATCAGCTTGCTTTTTTACTGGAAAACCCTACCAGGCTAGCATGGGGGTGTCACAAGGTATGTGCATAAGGAGGCCCCAGGAGGGATGATGTATGTGGAGTTTCAAACAGCATTAGTCAAGGGTCCACACTAGAGGTTACTGAAGAAACCAAGTTGCTGTGGGACTGCAGGAAAGACTTGTTTAAATGTTTATGTTGGTTTTTTTTAGTGGACATGAAGCTGGGGAGGGGGTGAGATGCTCTGATACACACTGTATTCACGTTTCAGACGTTCTGAAAATTGAATAGTCTGGTCCAAGTCCACAATGAAAAATCCACATTTTATCTTCCTTGTGAGACAAAATACTTAAAGAACATTGTTTAAAACAGACTTCTGGGTGAGCAACCACTGTGTTCAGCGTCATCGATAATGAGTCTGTGGCCTCTTCCTTCCAGGGCTTCAAAGGGCATGCACAGTCAGAAGGAAATGGATGGCCCGCAGGCATGCAGGAGCCGAGTGTGTAAAAAGAATTGGCTTTAGGTTGTTGGCGCCTCAAAGCTAATGTTGATCAGGCATTAACCCAGCTCAGCCCATCTGCAAAACAGAAAGATGAGACACTTGCAACTGAGCTACCAGTTAAAAAGAAGAACAGCGTAATATCCTTTCTTTTATTCTTTCTTCCTCTATATCTTAAAAAAAACCCAAACCCTACCTGACCATTAGTTCAGGCTCTCATTGCTGCGAATAACATTAATAAGAATATTTCTGAGGTGGGAAAAGGTGTGTGAAACTTCAGCCCTGAGGAAAGATGTTACATGCAAGCGGAAATTACTTTTTGCGTTAGAAATGTTTGTTCTGCCATAATGGTATTCATTGGTCCCATGAAACAAAGCAGGGAGAAAGAGCAAAGATGAGAGACTCCAGTGCAAGGTTTGCCTATAGGTTTGCTTGGTTCTTTTTTCTTTGCTCAGAGTTGAATTTGATCCGTTTTCTTTTCTTTGCTCTAGAATAACAATGATCCTCTGCTCCCCAGCAGTAAACATTGCAGCCTGTGAACATCAGGCTTCAGCAAGCAAACTTTCAAAAATCCCTTTACAGGGTAAATGTCAGGCTGTTGTTCAATTAATTACTTTTAAAAGTGAATTCACATGCAGCAGTGACCTTTAGCTGTGCTGCATGCACACTGCTCCTTTTCATGATCTCATTTGCTGTTTCATGTTATGGCCTGATATCAGGGACTGGCATTGTGAATAGCACCCGAAAGGATGCTTGTGATGCTGGGGGTGGGTGGAAGCTGTTTTCTTCACCTCACTGATTTGGGGGGCTGGGAAGGGAGCTCAGTGAGAGCCCCAGACTTCAAAGAGGGGATCTGCTCTCCTTCAACACCTGAGACCTGCTGGGGCCACCTTGGCCTTGGTCAGACTGATCCAGGCTTGGGCAGAGGGGGTGAAAGGTGTATCCCACCTGGCATCATGTCCCCCTTCTCACTACTGGCATCCTTTGTCACCAGCAAATGAGGCACAGCTGGGACTCATGCTGAGAAGAGACAAAAAACTGATGTGCTTTGGAGCCCTGTAATTGAGACTCTGCTGTCTTGACCTCCCCATCTGGCATATTCTGTTGTTCTCACCTGGTATTGCTTCAAAATTCAAATAAGAAAATAACAATTCCTCTTCACGGGTGGACTGAGAACAGCTTTGTTGACACGAGGCATACACATGCATCCCAAGGGAGCTAGAAGCCAGCTGGGGAGCGCTGCAGTTTGTGAGGCTTCTCACAAAGGTGTGGGTTGCTAGTCCTGAGAAAATGCAGCCAGCAGCAATAAGAATATTCACCTGAGAAAAATCTGGTGGGCTGGTATTAATGTAAAACACCAGTGATGGGGCCTGAAGTAATTCCAGAGATGCTCTAGGGCTCTTGCTCTGCACGAAATGATCTTCCTCACCATGCAGCGCAGTTGCTCTCCTGAACTCAGAAACTTAAGAAAATCTTATCTCATTGGAAGGAGCAAAAGAATTTACTTTTTCTTAAACTTCTGAAGCTACTCTAACAGGTGATACCATTACAAACACTCTGATATCCTCTCAGAGATGCATGGAAGACCCCAAACCAGCAAAAGGAACCAAATGAATCAAGGCAGAAAATAGGAATGCCTGATTTGGGAGCGCCCTGTTCAACACACAGGTGGAGTTCCAGGAAACTGCCATGCACTGGCTGGAGACTCAGCAGCTTTGTCTTGTTGAAGTCCATTTGAGTTTCAATCTACTCAGACCCTTACTTGGTGGTTTGAACTTCCTAGCTGCTTCATCCAAAACTTTGTGTTTTGGTTTATAGCTCTGCTGATACTGTCATGGGTTCAGCAGCAGCAGTCGTTTTTCTCCCTCTTGGTAGCTGGTGCAGCGCTGTGTTTTTGATTTTGGGCCTGGGAACAGCGCTGATAACACCAGTGTTTTCAGTTACTGCTTGGTAATGTTTTGGTCTGACCAAGGACTTTCTGAGCCTCATGCTATGCCAGGGAGGAGGAGAAGCCGGGAGGAGGCAGAGACAGGACACCTGACCCAAACTGACCAAAGAGGTTATTCCATACCAGAGCACGTCATGTCCAGGATGTGAAAACAGAGAGCAGAGACCTGGAAGGGTGTGGTGGTGGACTGGGGGGTTCGCTGCTGGGGAGTGCACTGGCTGGGTCGGGCTTGGTGAGCAGTTGTATTCTCTTTCCTTGTATCTCTCTTGTATTATTACTGGTGGTAGCAGCAGTGATTTGTGTTATGCCTTAGTTACTAAACTGTTCTTATCTCAACCTGTGGAAGTTGAATTCTTTCGATTCTCCTCACCATTCTCCTGGGACTGGGGAAGAAAGAGAGGGGAATGAGTGAGTGAGAAAAACTGCGTGCTTTAGGGACTTAAACCACGACAGACACAACTGATGTTTTTCTTGCAGATGACTGTAATGGAAGGTAGCTGAGGGCTGCACGCGAGCAAAGGACCTCAAAGCAGATGTCCATGAGAAAACTTCATGCATGCTCAGTCATTTCCAACTTACTGTGCCAGAAGACTGCATCTACTCTTGCACTGCTTTTGTGGTCATGCAACATCATCAAGGGGTCAAAGTAACTGTTTTACCAGCTATTAAAGATGATGGCGGAGAAATTCTGCAACCAGTACTTCCTCTGTCTATTATTTAATTGAAGAGAATTGAGGATCCTTGCAGTCAGAGATACTTAATATGCAGAACATCAGTGTCTGGGTCCATTTCCTGTCATTAGCCTTCCTGGAAGCACTTTCTGTGACTAATGTGGCCCTTTTATACAGAATGGGGTCATGCAGTTTGTACCCCTGGGGTAGGAAGCACCTGGTTTCTGAAGTGATGCCACAGCAACTGCTGCCAGGATGATAAGGGGGGCCAAGGTGGCAAAGCTGAAGGGATGTGTGGCTTATCTCCCCAGAGATCTGGCAGGAGTGGGGAAAGAAAGCTCCTAAGTAGTGACAATAAGCCAACTGACTTATGCAAAATGCCTAGTTCATAGTCATGTTTGTGGAAACAGGACCCATTTCCTAGATGATACCAACATGAAGCCCAAATGTGTCTCAGCCTCAAAGGCAAGATCTATCCGCTTCCTCATTCCTGCAGGTGTGTTCCTCTGGGTATCTGGCTGATGCAGCATGCTAGCAAGAAAATACGAGCTCCTATTGTCTTCACTTGTTTAACCTAGAGATTAGCACACTATTTTGGTTTTCTGTGGTTCAATGTAACCTTCAACAACTATGTTGTCCTCAGGAGCGTGCGTGGACCTGGAGTTATTGCAGATATTTTGGTACTGTAGAACCTCACATAGTTCCGTGTAATGCTTAGCCTCAGTTTTCTCCTGAATTGGATTTCTCAGTCTCCCTTCAGAAACATTAAGTTCAGTCATTAAAATACAAATAATTCTCCCTTTTTGCTTGTTAAAACTAACAGGAAAGCATGACTCTACCATTGATACATAGGCTTGAAAGGCAAAGGTCTTATGTCTGGGTCACTCCTCTTGGGTGCTACAGGTGCAGCACTGAAGTGCCGCTGGCTGTTCATCTAAGTCTTTTTGTCAGTGACAGTAAAAACACTTTTCTTCAGGTCAAAACACGTTAAAACTAAAATTCAGCTTCATTAGCTGGTCACTGGGGTTGTGCTTATGCATAAGGATAAAATACTGATACAGAACAAAGCTGACTGTAGAGCAGAGACTGAATGTCTGTAGTGTCTTGCTTGCCCTGTGATGTCTTTCTTAAAACCACGCTCCGCAAAAAGGCTCTGAAAATTCCAGCTCAGCCTGGAAGCAGGGGGTGATATGGGTCTTGCAGTCCATGCAGGCTTGGAGAAGAAAGACAAGAAGCCAGACATGACATCATGATAAACTGAATGTAATAAGGGTTTCCAGTGGTATTAATATTAGATGATAATGTCCGAGCACAGCTGGTAATTAGACAGGACTGCTGCTGAGGCCAGCCATTGGTAACATTGATCTATTAGCTTGAAAACCAGAAAAAAAGTGCTGCAGATGTTTCTCTGTCACTTTTGGTTTGGCTGTAATGGACACAATAGCTCTTCTCCTCTATTGCAGGTAAAAAGTTCACACATGCCACTCTCCCCTCCCCCCCCCATTACAGACTTGGATTGTTTGAGTTGCCACAGGATGTTCTTATTTCTTACTTGTTGTGCTTGGCCTAGGGCTGTAAATCACGAATACCAGGCTGTGTAATTCTGACTTTTATTACGTTAATGTATTTTAAGAGCAGGAAATCTATTTCTTCTTGGCTCAGTGCAGCAGAAGCAAAGCACGGTGGGGACTCTGTGGTCAGGAATGTTCTCAGAAATATGCTGCTTGTGGCAAAGGTGACCTCAGAATAATCTTTGCTCAGCTTTTGGGCTGGGGAAGGAAGGACATCTCAACCTCCCGTCTCAGGTGTATTGGTTACGATTAGGGTTTAGGTGTGAGCTGGGACGCAGGTTCTGGGTGGGTGAATTCATTCCCTGACTGTAGTGAGGGAAGGAAGGGTGAAAAAACTGGTGTTAACCTCCTTTTTGAGACCAGCTTGCAGGTGCAGGATCCTGTCTGCTCAAGGTCATTGCAATGCTCATCATTGCATAGCACCAACAGCGCAGCCAAGGCAGCAGTCGAAGGCTCCTGACTCCTCAGCCTGGTGCCTTCTCTACTGGGCCCAGGGGGCAGCAAAAGCTCTACCTGCAATTTCACCCAAGTGTAGGCGTTGTAGCCTGGCTTAGTGTAGTGGCCCCAGTGAGCTTCTGCCCTGTGCTCCACTTCTTGGCAAATGTTTGTAGCCGCAATCAGTTCATACGGTTACACAAAGAAGACGGTCCAAGTGCGAGGTGCAGAGGTGGGGTGGGGAACAGGCTTGAATCTGCATGCTCTGCACTAGGACTCCAGTTCCTGCTCTTGTTGATGCACATGTTACTGCTTTTGGTTTGAGAGCAGGGACTGGGGGGACTCTGCTTTTGCACAGCTATTTTAATTTGCGAGGGGGGTTGGGGGTGCAGGGAAAGGATAGAAGCCAGATTGATAAACATTTGGTCTGCAGGGCCAGGACTGCACCATCCATTTAGGTTGGCCTCTGAGCTAACAAACTCTATATTGCTCTGCCTGAGGGATAAAAACTTCCCCATGTGAACATTCTAACCTGAGAGAGGACTGTCGCTGGCGTTCAGTAGGCTGCATTATATCTGTGAAGTTGCTGGTGAGTACAGATATTTGCAGGAGAGATGTTCAATGAGCATCCATCTTTTCAAAGGCAAAAAAAAATGATGGATTGCTTCTTTTTTACTGCTTCTGAATATCCTGCCCTCAATGTACTCCTCTCCTTTTACGACGACAGTGTGCTGGAGAGTCTTGAGCATAGCAAAGTCATGTTACGGCTCCTAATCCTTCTCATTCCTAGGTGCTCTGCCTATTCAGAAATGCCTCAGGTAAGTAGTGCTGAACTGCTGGGGCAATTATCCATTAAGATACATTTTAGCCTTTCTTTTACATTAGGTATTGTAGGTTGGGAGAATTACACTAAAACAGGTTGTAATAGACATGTTGCAAAATGGAAGTTAGATGAGAGAAACCTGCTTCACTGAAAGTGGAGTGGAGGGAGATTCAAACTACATCTCCAGGTTCAGCCTCTGAAGAGGAAAGGCAGAGGAAGCTAGTGCAGTGAAGTGAGCTGTAACAAAACCATGGCAGGAATTATTCAGCTGTTCACAAGAATTTCAGAAGAACTGTAATTGGGAAATGATGTGACTATCAAACAAAATGTCACTTGACTGAAAGCCTGGCAAAGAGGGGTGAAATGAAAGAAAATGATGAAAAAACCTTCATTACTTGTCACCCTCTTAGAAACACTCTGAGTGAGTTTCCCGCTCCCCACGTGGACCCTTTGGCACACTATTGTGTAGCTTTGTGCATTTCTGTGTGGGGTGCTTCCCCTTGAAGGAAATTAAAATGATGGGAAAGCTGGCTTGTCACATTAAATAACATCACATGCTTTTCTGTCAGGGAGGAAAAAAAAGGAAGAACTACTCCACTGAGTTCCAGGAAAATAACTGCTGAGGAAATGAGTGCAGAGACTCTGGTACCATCCTTGCAAAGTAACAGCCATGCCAGCATGGGGAAACATGCTCTGTATCCTGGCCGGGCTCATATATAGGCTTAAATTTCTTCTGCTGGTGACCTGTGAACTTGATTGTCTACATCACTGATCTCTCCAGCTGTCCATAATGATTTTACTTTTCAAATATTGTTTTATTTTTTTTCCTAAAATTTGAAATATACTTAAAAACATCAGGACTGTTGACCACCATTTCTCATCTTGTTTACTAATATCCACTTTTCCCCTCCAAATTCCCTATCTGCCTTTCTTCTCCAGAAATACATCAACCCGAAAGCACCTCCTCACTCTTTTCTCCCTCATCATTACCTTTCACAGCCAGAGTGCACCTCCAGCTTGCGTCCACTAGTCCCCTTGTTGCTCTCCTCAGCACTCGCAGGGGTATTGTCCTTTGGACAAGCTGCAGGGTCCCATCACTTTAATTTAGTGTAAGCCTTCATTTGAAACACAGAGGAACCACACAGTGCATGTAGGATCGTAAGGACTATACAGGCCGTCAAGCCCACTGTTTCAGGAGGGGAAAGAAGACCAGTACCAGATTTGCTTTGAGGTTTACTCAGGTGAAAAAATGCTCTTTTCTCATGAAAGAAGTTGACAGCTCTGTGGAGAAATCACCCATAAAGACAAGCGCTCTGATGTCAGTTAGTTAGACAGAATTTCTCCATGGCCTCCCTGTTCTCCTTCTTATCTCAGATCTGCTGCAAACAGGAACTTAAAAAAGAGGGTAAGATTGGTTTTGCTTGGGTCAGTTACTGGAGCTGTATGAAGGAAAAGGTGTCTCAAAACATGGCAGTAAGACAGTGAGTTTTCAGAAATATATATATTTCTGATGCATATATGGTATGATATGCATATGATACATTGTATATATAATAGTAATAGATACTATATTTTAGTAACAGTCTAAGCATTGTCATGCATGTGTCATGTTTAGGTGATTTTATAGGGAAGATTCCAGACAAACATGTTTAAAAGGCCTGATGAAACAGATATGCTGGTTTCCATCCAGAAACTATAGTGATTTTGATGGATATTTCCCAATTTGTTTCTTAAAATAATGCTTCATATATAGTTAGCATAAGAAAAAAAACAGCTCTTGGAGTATCAGAGCTAAACAACAAAACACTAAGTCTTCTTTTGTTTTTCCCCCAGTTTAGTGCCTTCACTACAGAGCTAGGACACACTAGCTTTAAAAGAAGAAAAAAGTAAGTCCACCGTCTTGCTGCTAATTCTTCAGAATGAGGTCCTATAATAAGATTTTAATATTTCTGGCTGGTATTGCCTAATTCTGCCTTTGAATGTGTATTTCATTTTATTTTTTACTCTTTATTTTGGTGCTGTTTCCAATCAGCAAACCACATCTCAAAAGGCATTCCCCTATCAGGTGAATCAGGTTATGTCAGGGCACAGTTACCATAAAATACTCACGCAAGCATAGGACCACAAGCTCTGGTCTCAGCTGCTGGTATTAATCTGTGTAGCAGCCAGTGAGTCTCTATAGCTTCAAAGCAAAGCTGGTAGAGCACTTTGGCTGAGCCCAGGCAATAATTCCCAGCTGCTGTGTTAGAGGGGTGCCAGGCAGGAGTCCCTGCACCCCACTGTGTGCCCCTTGAGCACAGAGGGAGGCTGGAGAGGTGGTGGGAGGAGATTTGGGCTGTCAACACTGTGGGCACTCTGCTCCCAAAGAGAGAAGCCCAGTCAAAGGGTGCTGAAGAATAAAATCAGATGTAAAAGACCCAGAGGCATAATTTATTCAGGGAAGCTGCTACTGCAAAAGGAAAGCAATGGGGCAGGTCAGCACTAACAGCTAGCTTCATGCATCATCTTAGCAGAAGGTTTTGGCATCTGCCTGTTTCTCCAAGCTCTCTCTCCCATTCAGAGGGAAACACAAATCAATGCAGGTGGCTTGTGGTCTATTCTTATACCTGCTGCAGAGGAAGAGTGTCACTTTTGTGTTTCAGCAGAGGCAGGTCTCTTATCTCCAGATAGAGAGGCAGACCCTGGGTGTGTTTGTGCTTTTATCTTTGGTCTCAGTTATTAATGGGTCTAATAGTTAATGTTCATTTGAAAGAGACCTTATTAATCAAAGGCTGCCTGCTCTAGTAAAGGTATTTTAAAGTTCTTCCCAGAGCACAGCTTTGTCTGTGAATGGATAACCAAAGTTTTCCCTGGGCTCTCTAGTGTATCACTAAGCACTGCTACTTTCCCTCACAGGGATGGCTGCCTTTTGGCTGATCTGAGACACAAAGGCCAAAATCAAACTAAAATAATGAGCTCCATGTTTAAGTTAAATAACAGTGCTGCTGCTATTCGGTAGTATTCCCTGAAATAATTTCCTAGGAAAGAGTTTGGCAGCCTTTACTTTCCGACTCATACAAATATGAGCTGTTCTTGCTGCTTCGGAGTGACTGAATGGAGGAGCTTGCACGCTGTGGTGTGCTTTTGATTTCCTTTTTACTTTATCCCTGCATTTTTTCCCCCCCAAAAGCATTATAGAACATAAGAAATTCACTTGAAAAGCACTGTGGGGTTTGGGTTTTCTTTTCTGTTCCACTATTCAAAGTTATACCATCAAATACTACTTTTCAGTGTGACTCTCTCTTAGCTGGCTGCATGGCAATACAGTTGAGGGCTAGGCAAATGATAGCAAGTAACCCTTGATGTCACCATAATGTTCAGAAAAGCTTGCATTAGGATGAAGTAGTTTTCAGTTAGGTTTAACTGCAATGCGAAGTGGGAAAAAAACATCATTGGTGAATGACCAAACTGTTCCTGATGGCTTTCTTCTTGTAGCACTTGTATCTGCTGGGGGCAGAAGCTGGTCAGTTTTAAATGCTACTGTAACGTCTCCCTTTAGCAATACATCATACGTTATTACAAACCGAAGAGCAGAGTTCATGCTTCTGCACTAAAGCTTTGCACAGCCCTGGTAATTGATTCAGCTGCTTCATATTGTTGAAAGACCTGGTACGGTGGTAGAGGGAGCCCAGGATGGCAGGTTTCACTTGCGGAAGAGGATGGAAGATTGTTTTGGGTAGAGCAGGGGTGCTGATCTGGGCTCAGGGGTAATGGGGAGCAGCAAGGTGCTGGTGGTGGATGCAGCAGGCTGTTGTGTGGCATTTGGGTGGCTTCATTCAGCTGGTGTCTTAAAGAAGGAATCTGGAAAACGGGGTGGAGAGGGGATCTTTTCCCAGTTTGGTTCCATCTTCTGCACCAGGGCCCTGGGAAGGAAAGAAATTGGCCTTTATTTGTGTTATTGTGTCTCCTCCTGCCCTCTGCTCATTCTGGTGGTCTGAAAACCTACCTCTTTCCTGTATCAGTGCAGTCAGACGTTGCTCTGCATTACACCTTGCTGTAGGAGACAAAGGCGTGCCTATGAATGCCTAAGAAAACCACTGAAAATAGCTAGAAGTGTCCCAGGACAAACAGAAGAAGTGAACATGCAGACATGGGGAAAATATTAGAAGAGAATTGACTGTATTTATTTAAGGTATGAAAGGAGACATTATCCCCAAACAAAGAAGTAACCTGAGGAAGCTGCGGCCAACAAGGAGAAGCAAATAGAATGGATTCTCCCCTTATTTATGTCTCACTAAAATGTGCCAGGGGCTTTGCAAGAGAATAACAAGTAGGGCCCTAAGGCAGATAGCTAACAGCTTAAGGCTAGACCAAACAGTGCATGTTTGCAGGTAGCAGCCTGCAGGTTAGAGAAAGGGGAGAGGAGATTAGACAGGAGATAATCTGCAATCCCAGGGGAGGAGGTGCACAGACTAGCCAGATCAGATAGTTCTGCAATGGAATAGATCTCTGCCAGCTATCTGGGTTAAAGTGTGCATTTTTGGGATGGGTACTTCCTGACTGCTGGAGTGGTCTGACCCTGGAATTACAGGGTGCTTGGGAGTTCAGACAGCTCCACATGCTTCTCCGAGCTTCCCGATGAGAAAATTTTGCCCCTGAGGGGACCTGGAGCAGTGCAGGAAACTTTAGGGTCTCAACCCTGAGTCTCTGATCTAGAAATGCTTATTTTTGGAAGAGCGTTTGCACGAAACCCAGGTTTATATTAATCCTAATTCACCTTGTTCATCAAGGAACCCAAAGCAATGGTCCAAATGCTGCAATATATAATTCATTCCCAAGCATGCCAGCCACTCTTCAGCCAGGATATTTGCGTGGGTTGTACACCTATTTCCAGCTATTAGCTTTTTCCCCTTGTGCAGTTTTGTTTGGTTAAAAATGTTTGATCCAACATTTTAATCTCAGTGTTTAAATCTTGTAGCTGAAACCGTTCTTATGGTTTTAGGTAGGGTCTCAAGAGATCCATGAAGAGAGTTCATCCAGGCAGATCACAGGTAGGACAATGCTGTCTGTCTTCAGCTGACCTGTTGTAATGACTACAAGCACTAACCTGTAGTGCACATTCAGTACCCTGCAGCAGAGAGATTTTTTATGCTGATGCAGTTAAATCAATAAACTTGGTAAGACAGGCTGGTGCAGGTATTTTTAATTGCAGTCCCTACAGTTAGGTTCACATGTCCAATGTCTGATCAGAGCTACAAACTATTCAAAGGAGGTTTTTTTGCAAATAGGTTTATGTGTAATCAATAGCTCAGTGTATGTGTGTGCACAGATACTCTCTGTAATTCTGGCCCACGAACATATTCATTGACCTGACTGCCTGATGTTACCCCACCTTCCCTTCCCTTCTTTGCAAACAGGAAAAAGGAATGCATTCATTGATTATACTGCTTTAATTTATTTGCCTAGCTCTAGCCCCTGCACAAGATAAGGCTGCTAAGAATTGTCAAACTGCATGCTTTGGAGAGCCGAAAAGGCCATTTCCTCTCTATTTCCTCTGTTACATGATAATACAAGATACATGGCAGCATTCTCCCTCTCCCTGCAAAACATCCGTTAATGGATATAGCTTTCAGTGTCACTGTTTTGTGCTAGTATGTTCCATCATTTATGCACAGAGAAATTAAATAAATATTTAATACTGGTGGAACACAATTGAACTTTGAGTAAACAAGCAGAATGAATTACCTACTGACCCATCTCTTTGGGAAAGGCTGGCCTTGATTTAATAAAACCATGCTGGCCCTCTTTGACGTATGTCTTTTTGATGTTGAAGGCTTATTTAATTATGGTGCTTTTAATTCTGTCTCCTGTGAGTTACTGCTCCCACACACCCACCCATTAGTCTGGTGTTGCTCTCAATGACATGCTGTTCTCTGCTTAATGTGTTGCTTACTAGTGAGAGTAGGGGAATTTTTGCAGCAAAACTGTCCTTCAGCTGGTGTTGGAGGTGGTCTTTGATATCACTTACTACAGGAACTGATGGTTCAGCAGCTGCTGCTTTCAGTTGAAACAGGTTTTGTCTTTTTTTCAGCAGCGGGAAAGGGAGACAGCACTTTTAGTGCTGCAAGCGTGGAGCTGCAGGCAAGTGTTGATCTAGTAATTTGCTGGGCTTCTGTGCAGAGTGTAGCATGGTGCCCTCTCCAGGGATGATGGCACTACCAGGCCAACCCGAAGCTGATGCTCTGGAGGATAAACTATAGGAAAGGAGTGCAAGATGCAAGCGAAAAAGAGGAGTGTCAGCAAAGAGAAGGAGAGGAAGGGATAGAAATGTGCTGAGGGAGAGAGGGACAAGCAGCATTGAAGGCATTAGCTAGGGAAGGAGGAGTAATCCCCCATGACCTCTATACTTCCAACAGCACGGATTACCCTTGGGTGCCAACAGGCACCTGGAGATGAACATATGGAGGCAATGTTGTGCTCTGCCTTTTCTGGAGGGTGCAATTTGGCACATGTTTCATCATGCCAGGAGATGGACAGTGTTTTTGTGTCACCAGAGAGCTTCCTCCTTCTACCCCATTCACACTGTGTAATGGCTTCAAACCACCCATGAGAGCACCAGTGTTGGGTGTTGGCTTATTCCTACTAAAACCTCCTTTGCCCACTGACAGGCACCACCCTTCATCTCCCCTGAAGTTGGGGACTTCCTAAGGTAGGGCTTGTGGGTTTGTGCAGGGCTTGTTGCATGGTGGGGTCACAACACTGTTCCCCACCCTGCTTTTCTGTCTGTTTTTTGTAGATGTTAGCCTTGGCTTTTGGCCACAAGGCTCTGAAATGCAGGTGATGGGCCAGAGAGATGATTCTCCTTTTCCTCTGAGCTCATTTATACACAGCCCAGCCTGGGTCAGTCATTAATGAAATGCTGTTGCGTTTCCTCTCTGGAAATGATGGTGGGGCTGTCTGTTTCCAAAGTGATGAAACAGCCCTGCACACTGTGCCAGTGGAACCTGGGAGCATTTCGTCAGGGGTGGGTCAGTCTGGAGAGTTAATGGGAGGTCCTGCTTAACCTTGCACCTTCTTCACTGAACTAGTGAAGAAAAAGGATGAGGAAGCTGAGATACCCACAAGACCTTTTGCCACATCCCCCCGGGTCACTAACTGTACAGTGCCTGGACAAGTCGTTGGGGTTTCATTCCTGATTGTCTTCAGTGCATGGCTAAGAGCGCCTACATGCAGAGAGGTGTTAAGCTGCTGTGATGTGGGGGATTTATTTGTCAAAGGTCTGTGCCCTGGGAACTGCTCATCAGCTCTAAAGTCACATCAGCTCTAAAGTCACATCAGCAGTCCTGAAGTTACTGTGGGTTGTTATTTTCTTTAAGGGGGAGAGGAAATCAAAGCAGAAATAACATCACCCTGCCAGCACTTGACGTATGCAGCCCAGGTGCATGATTTTGAACGTAGTGATGTGTATGGTATGTGACACACTGTCATATCCTCAGAATGGCTCTATGTGTGGAAACATAGCTTCCTCCTGAAGGAAGGGGGAAAGAGGAGGGGGGAGTGTTGCAAACACGATTTACATATCTGGGGGATGAGCTCATCCTCTTCTGTGCAAATGGGAATTGAGAGGATTCATTAAAAATAATTCATTCAGTCTTTTCTGAAAGGTAAAGGAAGCACCACTGTCTCCTGGTAATGGGCTGAAGAGGATGAGGAGGAGGCTGCATCGCTAATATTCTGCAAAAGTGTAAACATCTCTCTGCTTTGTAAGTGCTGTTTATTCCTTTAAAGCAAAGCCTGCAAAAATCCCATATTGCTGAGTTTGTAGCCTCCTGGCCCAGGTGTGTGACTTCTGGTCAGCAATTTCCACTGCCAGCTAGATGACAGATAGCACTACGTTTGGGAGCCATCCGAGATCACCTGGGCGCTTGCCTAAGGAAGGAAAATATTTAGTCTATGAAGTAGCCCCTCTATTTCCTTCCAATTATAGCAACTCTGCATTGGACAGATGGCCAGCCCTCTGCATCATGTCAGGGAAGTTCTGCTTATTTGTCTGCACACCGAACGTTATTACAGCACTTCCAGACACATTTATTTTAAGTTAACTGTGACTACTCTGGAGCTGCATCAGAATAACACACATCTTCCCAGCAGCACCTTCTGCTCACTTGCCCTGGTTGGGAAAACCTTCCTGCTGCTCCTCAAGCAGACCTTGCTCGATGTTTTACTCCCATCTAGTGCTTTCTATGAGAACTGCTGCTGCTCTGCTTCCAGCACAGGACTGGGCTGGGCTGGACAAATATCAGAGGGTCATAGAATAGTTAGGGTTGGAAAGTACCTGAAGACCACCTAGTTCCAACCCCCCTGCCATGACCCAGGGGTTCACCAGATTTCTTTCTATCTAGCTATGAAAATCCCCAGCTCTTTCTCCCTCCCTTCTCCTGGGGAGGGTAAAGGTGCAGCAAGGAGATTCCTGCAGGCTTTTCCTCATGTTTTTCATGGATAACACACTTCTTTCATGGTGGTTTTCTTGTCAGAGGAATCTTGAGAGTTATGCTTCTTCAAAGTGGGCTTCTTAAATGCATTCTTGTTGCTATTGATGGGAATGGGAAGGCTGCTCTATGAAATACAGTTCAGTGTTCAGTGGCGCCCACTCACTGTATTTAAACCCTGATTAAAAACAAAGTGACAAAAAGTAATTTGTGGGGTAACCAGGTGAAACTCACCTTGTTCCTGGACCCGTATCACTTCAAAAACCCCAGCCAGGCTCTTCCAAGTGTCATTAAAACTGGTGAGCCTTCAGGTCCAGGCAGCCCAAAACAGGGGTCAAAGGTCTCAGGTTTTTGAGGGCACTAAATCAGTGTTAACAGCATTTGAAACTGCAGATGAAATACGATGAAATACAATGAAATTCCCCTCACTGACCTGGGGAAGCTCTGAGATGGTTCAGCCCTGGGAGATGGTAGGATACTCCTAGGATAGCTGGTGTGGTGTGTGGAAGCATTCAGTGAGACTGAGCTGGACCCACAGACCCACTTGACTCTGACAGATGCCCCATGTGCCTGCATGGCTTCTGGCTGAGGAAGAGTCACAGAGAGAGCGGGGTTGGCTGTGAGCTCCACCAGCACCCATGGCTGCTGGCCCCTGCATAAGCTATCTGCCTGCATGTGCATCCAGTGTAGCATTTACATGGAAAACCCCAGACCCCTCCAGAGAATACCTTTTGGCTAAAGATGGGTCTTCCTCCCTGGGACGCTGTGCTAGGCTTAGGTTTTCCTCTGCAGTAGCATACCATTTCAACAACAGTAGCTCTCTGATGCATCCTTGGGGAGGAGCAGAAGGGAGCTGCGCATCCTGGGGCAACAAGACACTAGCATGGTCCTGGTTGTGCATCAGTGAAGATTAGTCCTTCTTTCCTTCCCTCCTGCCCGAAGGGAGAGGCTTAGCATAGAGGCCTGTCTCAGCTGCCCTGTTCATCCTTTGTGTGTTGCTCTCCTGATCATTTTTCATGCAGGAAGACTTCTCACCTACTGGCAATGTCAAGACCACCATTCAGTGATGTGCAGTAATGTTTCACCACCTTCCTTGATGTGCAGAACATGTGCATTTTGCGCAGGGTGTATAGGCTTCTGCTTAAACCTACTGCCTTTCCTTAGGTACCTTTCAGAGTACCCCTCGGAGGCCACCTCTGGAGGATCACACACCTGTAGCAGCCAAGCTGGCAATGGGTACCCACAACACATGTCCCCACTGATGAACTTGCTCTGTAAGAGCGGCCCCTTGCCTGTCATTTTGGATTTCAAAGTGCAGGCACCATTGCTTTGGGCACACTAAATGGTGTCATTGGGGAAGACTGTGGTCTAGCAGGACCATCTCCCACGAATTTACAATGAAACTTGGCCCCCGAAATTTGTCAGTGACTGAGAAATCATAGACATCTCTGGAAGTTTGATCCCCTGATTTTCATTTTCCTTTCCTGTTGCATTGCTGCCAGGCTGTGGGTTTGGGTTTTTCTTGGGGGTTGTTTTTTTGATTTTTGTGTTTGGAGGTGAGCTTCTTTGTTAGTTTCCATTGGCTTTATGACCCTCTATTCTTTCTAATCATGATTCTGACCTGGCCATCTCTTCAAACTAATCTATATGATGAATGTTTTAGGAGTGTGATGAGGAAGTGTGGGGGAGCTTATGCTCGTGATTGAATATTTACAGGTGCAATACAGGCTTCAAGCTAGCTTTGAGTGTTTGACAGCCCAACCCTAACTGAGGAAATAAGAGCTTGAGTAAGATGACTGACTGACTCTCATTAAAATTCAATGATGTTCATTAGTTTGCTTTTACCTTGTGAATTTTCTATGGGTGGTATATAACCCAGAGTGGTACCATAGTGTAAATAAGAAATTCTAATGCACAGGTGTTGGAGGTGTGCAAAATAGGCAGATGGGCTATTTGGTTCTTATTGTAACTGTGGTTGCTCCCCTGATACAATTGCTAGCACATTAATTAAAAGAATGATATAGGAGTTGATAGTGTTATGGGAAAACTGGTAATTAAATCAGACTCCTCAGATGGAGGCAAAGCAGCTTTCTATGAGTCAGTGCTGATCTGGTGGGGAGCCTGCACAAATCTCATCTCAGCTGTGCTGCTGAAGTATTGACGTCTCTCTGGCCTGGATCCCTCTCTACTCTGTCCTTGCCCACCATTTCTTTTAATTTCCAGCAGGACTTCACAGAGCAGGCTGATCAGGGGATAACATGGTATCTCCGTAGTTCTCTGACATTTCTGCTTGTGGCCACTGGTAAATCTGCTGCTCTTTCTGATGCAGAGGTTTCAGTCATGCGTAACATGGCTCCTCATTTTATACCCACAACTGAACCACACAGATACATCTTGCTTGTCCTCCCAAGTTTCTACAGCCTGTCTCTCTCCCTGTCCCCATGCTTCTTACACCACCAATAGTTCAAGCTTGGATTGGTCCAGCTGCTGTGTTTCTTACTTGGCTAGCATTTATTACCTAAAACACTGGTCTTTGCTCAATGCTTTGGCCACTCCTGGCCCTATCAAAGACCCCTGCCACTACCAGAAACTCAAGCTCACTTAGAACTCTGTCTGTTGCCACTCCACTGTCCCCGGCTTTTCTCCTCATCTTTGTTCTGCTTCTTCATGAGTGAAATCTGTTTTCCTTAGATGTCCTGTATTTTTCTCCTCCACATCCCTCCTGTATTTCCACTTCTTCCAGTGGAATGCATACATCCTGCTGTGTTTTTTCTTCTCATTTTCCCCAATTAATATCTAGATAAACCTGTTCTGCTCTCTCCATAGTATGGAGAGATTTTTTTCCACCTCATTTTCTTTTGCCTTAACCTTTCTTCACTTCTCTTTGTGGTCAGTTTAACCCCATCCATGAAACCTAACTGTATTCCACTTAGGAGTCGAGACCATATTGCTTAAAAGCTATAAAGCTCTATGTTTGTTTAGTGCCAAAGATAATTTTTGGAAGACGGTGATGAGACTGCAGAGTCAGAGTCCTTCCAACAGCAGAAAATACACAAAGACAGGCAAAATGTTAAGCAATGTTTATAGGCAGATAAATATTTCAAATACAATGCACTGATTAATATGCTAGTGGGATGGGCTTTGATAAACTGGCATGCCATTTTGCAGGTTTTATTTTTAACAGATGGGAAAGAAAAACAACATTTGGTCTAGAGCCTCTATCTGTCTCAATGAGGTTTTGCTCATTTTGGGGGCTGCATCTATTCTAAACATGGCAACCTGATTTAATTAGCCAACTAGGGTCCTGCTTTGTCAGTGGTTTTTCTTTTGTTGGCTTATTGGGTTTTTTGTTGATCTCTCCCCACCACCCCCCAAATGCACTTTAGCAAAACTGACAGTGCTCAGAGCTCCCAGGCTGCTCTGGCCAAGTTTCCATCTGAAATGTGCAAACAGAACAGCTGATGAAATAATGGACATGTTCATGCTGGAAACCTTTCTCTCTTCCCTTTTTCAGGGCAAATTGAATAACAGTTGATTCATCGTTTCTACCAGATGGGGAGCACAGCAGCAATTCCTCTGTGTTTTTGAAAACAGTAGCTTTCACAAGGTTTGCTTTTGTTGACAAGTTATTTTCCCTCTGATCTGGATCCATCTCTAATGTGTGGTTTTGGGGTATTGATTGCACCAACAGACAAGCTCTGATTATGGTTCTTGCGTGGCTTCCAAGGTCCTGCAATTTGCAGGGAGATTGTTTTAGTCCGTACCTTTTGAAAGCCCAAGACTTTCAAGGATGGGATAAAAAGAATGAGGTCCATTAAGCAAAGAAGAAAATCCTGATGCCTAGGAGAGATGTAAAGTCAGACTAGACAGCAATGCTATGTCCTTTGTACGAATTTAAATGTGGCACCATGAAAGGGCCCATTGCCAAGTGCATCCAAAATGTTTGAAGACTGCCTCACTGAAAAAGGTCTGTTGTCTAAAATAAGAGTCCCAATTATAGCACAAATCCAGTGTTATGGGTGTTAGTTTTCAAGAATCTTGTGCTGACCTAAGCTCATAGGAGAGAAGACAAGGGAACTAGCCTGGGTTTATTAATTTTATATGACATTAATAGTTGCCATATCAGCATCTCCCCAACTAAGCCATGTGGACACCCACATACAGTGTTGAATCAAAGGAATGGCTCTGGGAACTTGGCTGGCCAGTTCTCCCAAGGCTTATGTAACGCATGTCCCTAACCTGTTGACTGGTTTTAATCTCGTTAGAAAGGGACATGAAAGCCCTCCAAAAGTAATGTCACTGTTTATGGTCTAGGGGCAGCCAATGAGAGACAGACAAGATCCCAGATTTCACTGAATTTCTTTGTCAGCAGCTGGCATTGCCTTGGTGTGCATGTTTGCTGGCTGACCTGCTTCCAAGTGTTTTCAAACGGGCTGCCACAAATGTTTCCTTTTCTTGGTACTATCAAAGGCAAATGAGAATAGGCAGTAGAAGTTAATGCACCTAGGAGAAGAAAGTTTATGGGACATGTCGCAAATCTGCACAAAAGAGTTTCATTAGTTCTGCTGCTCACAGAACAGTTTGGGTATTCAGATGCTTTTTACTTTCACAAGCATTCTGAATTGTTCTGTTTGATTGTTTTCTGGTTAATGGATTCAGGGTTAAAAGTTGCTGACGAAGTCAAGCAAAGCAGGAGAATATTTTTCTCCAGTTTTTCCCCTCTGCATATGCTGGATAGCACCCCTCTCCCATGAAGTGTTCACAATAGAAAAATTAAGCCAAATTAATGACTGAAGAAGGTCAACTCCAGGGACTGGAGCCGTTTATGTGAACAGAAGTGAGGGCTACAACAATGCTGAACCTGGGCAGAAGGTCACAGCAATCCCAGAGCCATGAGGTTGCCCATTTAGTAATTTAAGATTCAGCTGTGCTGCCACCATTGCAGGTTTTTAATGCACTTAAAAATTACCATTGTGTATATTCACACTGTACATAAGCATATGCCTTATTCCCTGAACATGGGGCATTTATTGCCTGGACTCACGTGCTTGACAGCAGATGTATCTGAAATCCACTGCCAACATCTGTGTTTGGATGAGTTCCTCTAGTAACGCACCACGAAACACTCTCCCTGCCAGGTAGCAGGGAGAGTGTTAGCTCCTGTACAAAACCTTTGTGTGCCGAGCAGCTTCACGCAGGCTGAGGGGTCATGGATGTGCCAACATGTTCCTGCATAGCCAGACTCCTGGTTTTCTGTCTCTTTTAAAAACCTGAGGATCCCCTCCTACTTGTGCACAAACAAAGATGGGAAGACTGTTTTGGGCTCAAATGTTAACCCCCAGGAATTAGGACAGAGCAATATAATATTACTGTAACTTGGACCTTTGTACGCACAGCAATGTAGACTTTAATTAGAATATCATGTTCTGTTGTTTTTTATGCAGATGGCTGCCTCAGTAGCTGCCCTAGAGAACAGCAGAAAAACCTAATGAAACAGAGCAGGACTGTGTGGTTGGAGGCATTTGTTGTCTGGAAGACTCTGGCTTTGCCTGCTGGAGAAGCCTGGAAATGCATAATAAATGAGACAGGATACTGCAGAAAGTCATAAAATGGTCTCATGAGGGGAGGCTCAATGCCTTTGTGGAGAACTAGGCTCTGTGTCTTGCTCAACCATGAGCTTGGTTTCTATCCCTTAAACTGAAAAGGCGACCACAAAGTGCGTGCTGCTTGTTTTTGCATGTCCAAGGTAAGGCAGATGGCACCTTAGATCTTAGAGAGACGCTAACTGCAGAGGCAGTTAGTAGGAGCGTTGTCTAGATGACAAGATACAGGAAAGCTCAGTGCTCTCAAAAATGAGGGTTGCAACCTTGTTATTCAAAATTTGCAGCTGCTTTTAATAGGCCTATGCTTAAGTTTCCCCATCTTTTGGTCCTCTATTGTAAAATGAAGAAAGTAATTCCTAGGTATCCTAACTAAACTGTGAAGAATCCTTAGTATTTGTGGACTATAAGATGCTGCAATGGGAACAACTGGGAGGAAAATACCGATTGCGTTTGAGGCAGGACTTGGATGATATGAAGTGAATAAGGATAAAGGATGCATATTATAGTAGCAGAAAGTAAATAGAAATATGCAGCCACTCATTGAGGAAGACAGGGTCTTTCTATAAAAATATAGTCTGCAACCATGTAATTAAAAGCTGTATTTTAACTTGAAGCTGTGTAGGTGGTTTCAGCACTGCACCAGCCACTAAGGAAAAAAATAACTTTATCCCAGCCAAAACCAAGGCATATAGTCACTGAGTTTCTGCTTTTATAGGTAGCTTTTCAGATGTAGTTCTGTATGTAATGGCAGAGTAATAACTTCCATAAGATAAGCTTAATATTACATTAAAAGCACACATCTTACTTTAAAACAGACATAGAATCACAGAAACATAGAATGTTTTGGGTTGGAAAAGACCTTAAGATCATCTAGTTCCAACCCCCCCTGCCATGGGCAGGGACGCCTCCCACTAAACCATGTCACCCAAGGCTCTGGCCAGCCTGGCCTAGAACACTGCCAGCAATGGAGCATTCACAACTTCTCCGGGAAACCCTTTCCAGTGCCTAACACCACCCTTACAGTAAAGAACTTCTTCCTTATATTCAATCTGAACTTGCCCTGTTTAAGTTTGAACCCATTACCCCTTGTCCTCTCACTACAGTTCCTGATGAAGAATCCCTCCCCAGCATCCCTATAGGCCCCCTTCAGATACTGAAAAGCTGCTATGAGGTCTCCACGCATCCTTCTCTTCTCCAGGCAGAATAGCCCCAACTTTCTCAGCCTGTCTTCATACAGGAGGTGCTCCAGTCCCCTGATCATCCTTGTGACCCTCCCTGGGACTTGTTCCAACAGTTCCATGTGCTTTTTCTGTTGAGGACACCAGAACTGCACACAATACTCCAAGTGAGGTCTCAGGAGAGCAGAGTAGAGGGGCAGGACCACCTCCCTCAACCTGCTGGTCACGCTCCTTTTGATGCAGCCCAGGATACGGTTGGCTTTCTGGGCTGCGAGTGTGCAACTGAAGCCGGCACATGTTCATTTTTAAATCGACCAACACCCCCAAGTCATTCTCTGCAGGGTTGCTCTGAATCTCTTCTCTGCCCAACCTGTGGCTGTGCTGGGGATTGCTCCAACTCAGGTGTGGGACCTTGCACTTGGCATGGTTAAACTTCATGAGGCTGGCATCAGCCGACCTCACAAGCATGTCAAGGTCCTTCTGGATGGCATTCCTTCCCTCCAGAGTATCAACCAAACCACACAGCTTGGTGTCATCGGCAAACTTGCTGAGGGCTCACTCAATCCCACTGTCCATGTCATCGACAAAGGCGTTGAACAAGACCAGTGCCAACACCGATCCCTGAGGGACACCGCACATTACTGACCTCCAGCTGGACATTGAGCCATTGACCACAACTCTTTGCATATAGCTCACTATAACAACATACCTCACTAAACCCAAGTCATGCCCTTCTTTTCCTGACACTCATCTCTTCTGCACCCACATTTCTCTCATTGTTGTCTTTGTGCTTTCTGTGACAGCATGGGTGGGCCATCGTCATGGTTAGCCACAGGTTTAGCCAACACCAATAGCCTGGCACTTGAAGTGCCCGTCCCCTGCCTTTGGGCCTGCACATGAGCAGGCTGCAGGGTAAATGACAACTGGCAGTTTGATAGCTGATGCTGTGGTTGCCAGCCCTGCTCTCTCCCTAGGTTTTGAAGCCTCTGTGGTACCCAAGTATATCACTGGATCGTGTTTAATGAGCATAAACCCTATCGAGTCAGCATCGAGTGCTAATATTGATCTACCTTTTTTCGGGATTGGTCGGTTGGCTTTTTTAGCTTTGCCTCAAATGCTCCAGGGTTCTCCCATTTAATGCCACTTCAATTGTTTGGGTTTGATGTTTATTTTGTGTAGTTTTTTCTGTATGCATTGCCTTTGTCCAGCCATGATTGGTTGCAGTGCATAATTTCTCTTTCTTTTGCAGGGAATATAGGGTGATGAGAAAGCAAATGACGATCACCCCCCACCCCACTACTGTAGTATTTGAGGCTGTGGAGTTGTGTGCATCTGCAGGAGGGAGTGATGCTGAATACAGGAAACCTGAATCCAGGGTGTATTTTACAGCATGGCAGTTATAATGCAGGTTTGTAAGAAATGTTTGCATTTCAAAATGTTTTATCTTATGTTTAAAGGGTAGTGTTTCTGGCAAGTGAAAAAATATGTAAGGGCATTAAATGTCTTTCTTTGCAGGCAATTAAACAATGAAGCCAGTGTGAGGCATTTAAATAATTGTAACAGATGTTTATTGCTTAGTGCAGTTTACTGCATCCTATTATTCCCTTTACATACAGGAGAGAACACATGGCAAACTATACCGTAAAAAGAAATTCTTTACTGCCTTGTGAGTAATGTGGTTGCTTCTCTGACTTCTTAATTGAATCACCTTGGGAACGAGTCAGTAATAAATAGTATTTGGAGAGCAGACAAGGGACTAACTGCCTGAAGGAGTAGCAGCAACTGGTGTGCAAAGACGTGGGGTTGGCAGTAAATACCTTTGAGCAAACAAACTGCAGTGGGGTTGCTCCAGGAGTGATGCTTGGCTTACCCTTGTTAAGGATTTTGGTGCCTCCTGAGGTGGTGTGTTTATGGATACTCACCTTTCCTGAAATCTGTTTTGTGTGCTCCATTGAGAGAGAAGAAATAACATGGGTCCTTGGATAGGCTTTGCACAGGACATCTGTAATCACAGTTTACCACAGATTTATTGTGTGGCCTTATTTCTCAGTCCTCACCTCAGTAAGAAAGGGTATCAGTTCTTTCCAGTCTGTTCAAGTTGTAGCATACAATGTAAGTGTTGGCTGTCCTGGGTCAGGCTGAAGGCCCCATCTCCTGTTGTGACCTCTGGTAATGGCCTCAGATGGATGATAAGGCAATGGTGAAGGACAAGCATATGTGGTATTTCCCCCGAATACTCTTCAACCATATTTGTTGTAGGGCCAGATGTATTTTCTCTGCCTTTAATAATGTATTTATATGAGTATGTGTTTAATTCTGTGTATTTAATAATGATTTCTTTTGTCCATTCTCCTCTTGAATTCATGCAGACATACAATGTTCAGAGCAGCCTGTGCAAGGCTTTAGGATAGTAAATGTCCTAGAGGAGCCCATGGGCTCTTCATTACCTACTTATTAAAAAAAAGTGTCTGCTTTCTCCAAACAAAAAGCCAAAAGATTCCAACAACTCCCTTCCCAATCTCAAATCCCCAAACAAAGCCCTGTAGACTTTCAAACTCTTGCCTAGTATTTCTCCATTTGCCTTATCCTTGGCTTTCACTAAAATATGATTTCTTTTACGAATGTTTCTTTTCAACTTTTCAGCTCACTTCAGCCAAGGCTACTTTGTGAATTTGGGTCAGGTTTGAGAATTTTTCAAGAGTCTAAAGAAACTTTCTGGAGAGGTTTAGTTGCTTTGAGCTTACATAGCATTTGGACACCAAGTTTTGATGCTGTAAATAATAATCATGAAAGAAACAAAACATTTGTTTGACCAGTGCTAGTTACATGGTACTAAAGCATGCCCACAGGTATGCTTGTAGTGTAATCACTGCAGCTGTTACTCTGAATCCAAGATTTCTTTTGACTTGTTTCTCTTTCACTCCCTGTGCTATAGCTGTCTAAAGCTCAAGCTGTGAGTGAAGTGCTCAGGATGCTTCTGGTGGCAGGGCTTGATGGGGCTGTCTTTCTCAACTGCGTTCCCTCCCTATGAGGACCAAGTCTAGGATGTGATTCTCACTCCTCCCTCTTGTTGCACTCAAAAAACATTAGTGGATGAAAAGCAAACATGCCTAGTAGATAAAGACTAGAGTTTATTATTAGTGTAATTGAAATCTTAGCAGTCTAATACAAGAGTTATTATTAGTGATGATCTGGTTACAGAAAAAGAAGGAATGCTTCTAAACAGAGAAAGTCTAAATAATAGCAATAATACAGTTATAGTCGTTATTACATACCTTCTTAATTTCTGCACCTTTTTCTTGGTGTTGTGCTTACTCTTCAACTATCCTCTGGGCACAAGATCGGTAGCTCCAGTCTGGTCATGATGGGAGTGTCAGGGCCACCCATCTGCATCTGGAGTTCTGTCCTGGGAGAAACATGGTGCTGATGGTTTCTTCTTCCTCACTCCTCTTTCTTTCCTTCTTTCTCTCCCCTCACTTTTGATTTGCCATTTTGAACGTGACGTCTGTTAGACCTTGCTCTTTTCTCATTGTCTACAGCTCCATGTTAGATTGAAATTTACTATTTCTGCTGCCTTTCATATATGTTAGATACTGTGTATTTTCTTATCTTCCTTACCCTAGAACCAGTTTTGTCCAGGTCTAGGTCTGCACTTCTTTAACTGGCCATTGGTGAGTCATTTATGTCTATGGAGTTGCAGTGCCAGCCTGTGACCCTTGCACTATTATCCATGCCTGTGCTCCTCTCTACCACTTCTTGTGTTTCTACCTCTCAAGGCCTCTGTTCTTTCTAGTGCATCATTACATTAGAGTATTAAATATGCAATTCTTCATAGAAAAACTGCTTGTTACTGTGATCCATATAAAATCAGTTTGTATCATTCAAAACCAAACAAAAGTAAAGCAAATTAGGTCACCAGAAAAAATGCCATGTCAGCTGAATCAAGCTTTGATGATGTTTCTGAATTGCTCTGGTGTGGTGGTATGTGCCCTTTCCCGGTGCAGCGTTTCACCCTCAGGCAAATTGCTATTACATGCATGACCTTCACAGTGGTCTGCAGTTAAAACACGGCTGGGTGAAAGGTAGGTAGGACAAGGAGGAGGGGGACCAGGGGAGAATCAGTCAACCCCAACTGCAGGATGTGCAGGATCAATGCCTCTGCTTCTCAACGTAACTGGGAGCTTTTATGAGAAGTCCTGTCAGTTTGCCAGAAACTGCCTAGCAGGTTTTGATCTACTGCTTGTCCTAGCAATGTAAGAGTGTAGAAAATGATTGCTGAACTGGGAGTGCTTAAAATTTCTCTCTTCTCTCTCCTGGTTATTCAAAGGAGCCTTCACTGGAAAGGCTGCATCACTTCCAAGACATCTTAGGAAAGACCATATACTTTTCTTAAAGGTAAAGAAATCCCAGTGTGATTTCTCAGCTCCAGCTTGGGGTCGCTCCTGGGTGTGTGCCACTGGGCTTCCTTTAGGAACAGAAACCACCCCACACAAATCAGGATGACTGAAACAGGCCTGAGCAAGCAAGGATGGCAGATGACTAGCTGAATAATTCAGGGAAGAGATGGGGTTTTTTGAGGGCAAGGACAAACTTAAAGGCAGAGGTTGCCTGCATCTGCCTGTGCCAGCTCTGAAAGGGACTCTCTTCACTGGAGAGTCTTGGCTATAGCTTTTTTGGATCAGCTAAACAGGAGCCATATGTACTTCTGGAGCATCCCCTCTGGGAGCATGATAGCACAGAGAAATCTGTGTGATGTGTGCAGATACCATCCATCTCTGCTGAAATCAGGGACCTGGAGTTTTGCTTGGAAAAACTGGGCCAGCCTTGCTGTCACCTTGGCTGACCAAGATCAGCGGTGGCACCCTGGGGACCAGAGGGTGAAAGGGCCATTTTGGCCCTTAGCTTTCTCATTGCCACTTTTCTCATAACTTGCTAGAACCAGGTCTCCATCATTTCTTTCCTAAGTGAGACTCTTAGCAACAACCTTTGTGTATGTTAGAAAGCAATAATCAAATCAGCTTTCCTTCTTGCTGAAGCAGAACAAATCCGTGGCATGTTCCCAGTTGTAAACAAAGGTAAACATACGTGGGGCTGTGGTCATCTCCTTCCCAACAGGAGGGAATATCAGAAAACCTCCATAAATAATGAAAATGTAAATGAGGCATAAAATTCATTTTTAGACATAAACATAAAGTGCTTTGCAAACCACTTTTCCAGTTTAGGAGGAAAGCAATCCCTGCCTCACGTTATGAAATCAGACTGATTTTCTTCTCAGTGAATACTTTAAGACTTTGAACTCTCCACAAAACCCCTCAAAATCCCTCACAAGTTTGATTGTTTGTTTTCTCCTTGTTGTGTTTGCTTGCTACTTAGGATGAAGAGGCTTTCTTCCCCAGCCATTCCCTTTTTCCCTTTTCACTCACCCTTGAATGCACACCCCCTCTCCTCTCCCCTCCCCATTTAGACTTCTTCTTACTCTGCTAGATCTCTCAACTGCATGCTATTACCTTTCCCAGATTCTATCCCAACCCTTTGAACATCAACTCATGTGCTTGGTAATGGGATTTTACAAGTAGTATCAGAACAGCAGTCAAGAGAGAAGTCAAAAACAGTATGAATTTGGGGCAAATACAGCTGCATTCTCAGTTCATACCTCATCGCTGGGCATAGAAAATGGTATATATTACTATTCCCTATGTATATTGTGATTATCTTTGCCATTTGCAGATCATTTCAGAGACCGTGTTTGTTCTCAGGAGAAAAAAGCAAAGCAGAACAACCTACCTGCCTGCTGTACCTCCAGTCCTGACACAGAATCAATTGTGGCAGATTTCATATTGAAATAACATCTGCCTTGAAATCAAGGAGCAGCTGGGCAGGAGTGGCACTAGATGCAGCTGGCTGACAGAAGACCAAGGCTCCAGAGCCTCTCTATATGCTGTGGGTCACCTTGGGAGATTAAGTGGCCTGGGAGCTTGGTTGCCCCCACCTGCACAAATACTCTGCCTCTTATTTGGGGTGAGGAGGCTACCTGAGCACCTATTCCTGTGCCTTAGCTGAAGATCATGTCAAACTGAGGATGCTCCTACTGCATGTGAAAATAGTAGTGTGTTTTGTGGGGGTGTGGTTTGTTTTTGTTTGGTTTGGGATTTTTGTTTGCTTTTGTTTTTCTTCTCAAAAATGGTATCAGGGCGCTCTTGGTGACTGAAGGCAGATCCCAGAAGACCCTAGGTTGGCCTTCAGGAGGAGCCTCTTCTGGAAGCCAAGAGCTGGGCAAGCAGCTAATGCACTTTAAAATGCAAGCTCTTGAAAAGCATCTAGGCTGCACTTAGTAATGCCATAGCACAGGGCCGTAGCTTGCTGCAGAGGGAGAAAGTATAACTGCACAGCAAGGTTTGGTTACAGGGTCTGGAGCTGAGGCTGCTGCTAAATTTCTTGAAACTTGTTTGATTTTGTCATCTATTGAGGGGTGATGAAATAGAAACCAGAAGATTGCCCCATTGTATGGCTTTCTGCAGGTGTTGCTCCCATGGAATGCAGGAAGTTGCCAGAGGGCAGGGGTGTGCTTTGCTATCGGGCCAGCCACTGGCACAGGAATTCGCAGAGATGGCTTCCAACCACCCAGAGTCACATCCTTCTTATCAGAAGGCATGGATCTGTGCTTGCACAGCTCTCTGTCTTGTCCACAAGCATTGCTCCTGGCCATAAGTCTGCCTCAAGAACATTCCCCATAGTGCCGGCAGTTAGAACAAACCATAATCTTCAAGATGAAGAACCTTAGTGCCGCACAGCTCTTTATGGATTATAGCAATCCTATCCCTTGGGAAAGAGTTCACAATTTCTTCTGTTTCAAATTGGAGGGAAAACCAGAAAGTTGTGACAATCTCAGTGGAAGACGAATTAAGTTAAAAACAGTTCAGAAAGACTCGTGAGTTCCGATCATCTCAGGTTACTTCATTGTTTATATTTTTCCCCTTTTTTAATCACATCACAATATTGAATGGTGTGTTTTATAAAGTGGATATGTACAACTCTAAAATATGACAGCAGGCAGAATGTAGCCCACTAAGCTGACGAAGCCAAAATCATTTTAAAATGCCATCTGAGCAAACTGAGGTAGTTGAAACTGCAGCCCTGCAAACTCAAGTTTCCTCTCTCTTGAAGTAAGTTATTTGAAGTTAACATGTTCCAATGAAAATATCTTAGTTTTCAACGAAAAACATTTTTGCATCTATTTTGTGGGGAAATCTTGTCTGGTTTGCTTAAGCACCCATAGTACACCGTATTTTACTTTGCATCTTTACAAAAGCTGGTGAGGATGCTGCCTCTGCAGGACACATTCCTGTGAATAGTGAGGCTTTTACTTCAGGGTGGAGGGGGAAGAAGGTAAACCTCAGTTTGATCCAATCCAGAATGACAGTGTTTGATTGAACTGTTGTTGAAATGAAAACCATAGAATGCAGATTGGAAGAAAGGGATTACTCTACCCAAATAATTTGATTTTGTTTCTAATCAGAGTATCCCTTGGCAAAAAGTACAGCAAATGCAGCAAATGCTGGGTTTAGGCACATCTTGCCGGCTGTTGTGGTTATGGTTGTCTCTTAGCCCATATAACTTGATGTGAATTCACCTCCTCCGGTGCTTGAAGCACTTGGAAAACCCAGTTTAGCCTCATCTTTCATGAGAGGTCACTTGTACTCTGATGTCCCTGGAGACTCCCCTGGCAAGCACCACAAATCAGGCAGTATTTTGGGATAGAGAAATGCCATCTTTCCTGTTGATGGTTTCCAGTATCTATAAAGCAGTTTAATGTTTATTGGAACAAAATCTGGAACATAAGGGCTTCTCCTCTGAGCTGGGTGCCCTCACCAGATGACAACTGCTCTGGCTCATTGAGTATTTTAGTCTTGGTGGAAATTATATCAATTCCAGCAGGAGGACAAAATGAGGAAAATTTACCCCTGAGTGCCCAGAATCGTGCTGGTGTAACATCGCTCCCCTGAAATGCTGTGAATCCAGGTTCCCTTCTCTAGTCTGGCAGACGAGAAGCCAGGTTTGGGATCACCCAGGCATCTTTGATTTCACTTTATAATGCTCCTAGGGCCAGTATGGGGGGGGGGGGGGGGGGAAGGGACAAAGGGGTCCCTGTTGTTTTTGAGGGAGAAGAAGGATATTTAAAATGTTGCAATACTGGCAAATATTTGGTCTACATGCAGTCCACAGTGGTTTCTCCTGTCCTTGGAGAGGCAGAGTCACAGTGGAACTCCTACCATAGCCCTAGGCTCTTACACTGTATGGTTTTGCATTGGCTGATGCCTGGATAAACCAATCTCTGTGGTCACTTTCAGTAACATGATGAATAGGATGACAGAATAAGATTTGGTGCCAGAGAGAAAAAGAGGGAGATGCTAATTTAATGTCCTAGCCCATCTCATTTCAGGTCACAGGAGAGAAAGTAGAGAGGGGAGCTGCAGCTCCAGGACAATGAGCCATGGTGCTGGCACTAGAGGAGGGCTGCTCACTGGAATGAGACTGTTGGCTAATGACTGGTACAAGGGACTGAAATTATCAGTCAGCAGTGCTCAGTACATACAGGTAAAATTCCAAGGAGGTGACCTGCCTTGTCCATTTTGCTCCATTTCTTCAGTTTGTGCCTTGTGAGATCTGGTGCGGGGAGAGGGACAAATGATTTGTTTGTATTAATAAAAGCTTATTTATAGCACTGTGGATTTGCATGCTGCTTTGCAAACTTAGCCGTGTTCCTTACCTCAAAGAGTTTATATCTCTAAGTTGTTTATAGAAAATCCATTGAATAAACTCAATTATTTGGAGGGGAAAAATGGTGAGATGGGAACAATCTAACTTTGTCCTTAGAAGTGAATTTATGCCTGCATGAGGTGAATTTGAGGCATTATGCTGATTTACTTGCTTAAGTGCCTGGCTAAAAAGCTGTCTTTTTTGTTTGCTTGCTTTCTTTTGTCACAATTTCTGTTTTGTGCAAGAAAAATGCAAAATGGTGCTGTTTTCTGAAACTGACCCCTGCTGTGTCTGACCAGTAAGTGAGGTTTTTCGTTTCTTTTCAACACATACAGATGCCTTTTCTTGTCTGTATCTTTATTATTAGTACCTCATCTGAGAGAAACATCTGCTGCTTGCTCAGTATCCCTCTTGGACTTAGGCTGCTTTCTTTTTCTGATCCAGAGTAAGAGCAACCTGAGCAAGAGGAACATCTCCAACACTTCCATGTGCCCAACCAGTGGATATTGTCTGCCTGTGGCTTCCGGTGGTGGAGGGAAGATCAGGGAGGTAAAGTGGACCTCTGCTTTCCCCACGGCACTCCTGGCTGAGCATCCTCTGGGATACCAGAGCTATTGGGTGTAAAGTTTGGTGGGCAGGAGCTCATCCGGTCTCCAGCGCCTGTCCCTTGCCTTCTCACCTGCTGATCTGTTGTGTGGCATCTCCTGCCAGCGGCAATGAAGGCTGACTGTCCTCCCTCTTCCAGGCTAGCCAGCAGCGCTGGAGGTAGGTAAGTTTTGGCTAAGCACCACAACAAAGTATTGCTGGGGCCAAGCAGGGAGGAGGGGACCTTACAGATGTACCTTCGCACGAGTGAATTTTGCCATCCTGAAAGTCCTGGAAAAACAAAGACCTGGCACTGACTGAGCTTAAGTCAGTGTTTTTTCAGCCTTCATCAGGCTGCTGCCTCAGGCTACCTCCTGGTTGGATTATGCCGTAAGAAAGGTCTGTATGCACTCCCTGTTTAAAGACCTTAACTGAATACTGAAGTCCTCAGCAGCATCGAACTAGTGATGCACAGCAGTCATGCTGTAATGAACCTGGATTCGACTTCCCTGTTTATCAAGGCCTTTCCTCTGCCTTAAATAGAAAGGAAGGGAAAGTCAGTTAGTTTTGGCCCATCTTTGTAGCAAGCTGCTCCCAAATTTGAGTCACGTTCGGATCCAGAGTCTAACTTTGTAGTTGGAGCCCACCTGTAGCATTAATAGAAGTGTTTCATTTAAAGCAGCATGGAGCTAGCTGCCAATGCTTGTGAGAAACCTCTCGTGCTGTTAGCAGGCACTGGTCCTGCTGGGAAGGGGGTAAGTCAATTCTGCGGGCTCTGGGAAGCAGAGAGCTTATTACTTTCCTGGAGTAAGGAAGTAATAGGAGAGGTGAGGTGGCAGCAAGACAGAGAATGAGAGAAGTCTTGTATGTGGACTCCTCACTGTTCATGGCTTAGCAGTGTGGATGCAGGGATGGCAGAGTTGGGGTAGGTGCTGAATGGGGCTAGGCACACAGAGGCATGCAGAGCCACCACCACTCATAGCCAGCATCTGGGCTACATGTCCAGAGCTGATTCTGTAAAGACGGCTTGAGTCTAGTGTGTGCTCAGTTAGGACAAATAGCTGCCCAAGTGTGGATGAGCTCTGTGGGACCCCTGGGTTGGGTTTGTACCTGCTGACAGATGCACTGTATTACCAGGCTTGCTTGGTCCTGGGGCTGATGTGAGCTGTGATGTGTCGCTATGAGCAGTGGCAGTAAAAACTCTGTTCTTGTCTTCTCCTGGTGTGGCACGTGACTTGAGTTTGAACCAAAAATGCTGCACAGATCTGGACTTTTATTTTTTATTTAATTCTGTCACTCTGAAAGATTTCCTATCATTGTGATTTATATAAACTGGGAGGTACAGCTTCCTGGTGTTCTTTATGCCTTAGTGGCTTTTAGAGCTGATTACAGCCAAAAAAGAAAGAAAAGGAGAGGCAGGTGTTAATTTAGGGCAAAAAGGAAGCCACCAGAAAACCTGACTGTACATCTACCAGGTGCCTTTTCTGTGTTCAGGGAGTTTATGCAACCAACAGTGGTTAAAGCAAGTTTGCCCGTAGCTGCTGCTTTATTGCTTATGAGAAGCAGGGGCTAACTCCAGAGCTACGCTGTGGGAGCTCCGAACTGCTGAGCATTTCCTCAGGGTGGGTTGTCTTACCGTGAACGTGCTGCTCGGTGAATTTTCCCTCCTGAGCTCCACAAGCCTCAGCTCCAAACCCTGCAGGGGTCCTTCCAAATGGTGCCCCATGTGCCAGGGGTGCTGATGGATCAAATCTCCCCTGAGTGATGGTGGCGAAATTTGCTCAAATGGCTGGGTCTTTCACACACCTTGTTCACGACCTCTTCAAGTTTGATTCCTTGAACCTTTGAGAGCAAGGAGGGAACTGCGCTTTCAAAATGACTCGAGAGGCTCATCTTAGTCTAATCCTGGATTTTCTGTCTCTCTCATTGGCAAAGAGGTTACCCTTGCTTTGCAGCCAAAAATTGATCCAGAGGGAAGCATTTACCCCTCTTTGACTGTTCAGCATTTGGTCCCTAGATGATATGATTGATATACAGTGTGCTGTATATTTTATTAGGTGAAAAAGTACCCACTGAGGCATAGTATCATTTCCAAGGGTGACCTTGTGACAACGGGTGGCAGCAGCGCACATAAAAATGATAAAAGTCTGTCTAAAATCCCTGGCTGCGTAGGTTGAAGAGATGGCTCAGAAACTGTTGATAGATGGGTTAGATTAACAGATACACGTAGGCTCAGACATTGACTTTTCTTTAAAAAGGCAAATTGGAGAGAAATGAATGCAGATGAGCACACAGAAACCAAGAGAAAGGCAAATGCAAGTAGAAAGAGGAGAAAGAAAGGAGAAGGGTTTGCTTTTTTAAGAGAAAGCACTCTTCATGGGGAAATATGGCCAGACCGAGGTGTTGACATGTTGGTTTGTGCTGCAGAGGAAAATCAGAAAGTAGTCTGTGTTAAATTGTACATGGGTTTCTCTATCACTGTAAAGTTCTCTGTCTTCACTTGGTTATTTGTTGTGTGTGTTTGTAGTGAGTTTTCTGGCAGTGTAGATAAATTATCGCATTGATTTTTCTTTCTCGCTTTTTTTGTGGGAGGTGCTGGGGGAATGGGGAATGTTTCTATGTATTGCATAGAAAGCAGAGTGGCTGTTTACAGCCAGCTGGGTTTAGCCTCCTGCTGTACATGAGAGATACCTGAGCCAGAGCCTGGAAAACAAATCCCTTCAGCTGCAGGGGAGCTGGGGGTCTGCATCCAAATTTGCCAGTCAGGACCACTTCTGATACCCAAAACAGGAATAAAAATTTGAATAATGGCTCCCCAGAACTGTATATATCACAGCTTAAGACAAGGAATATCATACATTGATAAAATCAGTGATTAATGTGATGACGGTCTATTAAACAGACTTTGTTGTTTGAGCTGTCATTGCAGTGGGAGTATAGAAGCAATGCTTTCTGTTCAGCGCCGTTTGGGTTTTCATGCCCTACTTTGGCAAGACAGAAATATTAAAGGTGAACAGCTGGGAAAAAGGCTTGAAGCAGTCAAGGGAACAGAGAAGAGATTAATATATCTGCTCAAAAGCAGGAGATGAAACGTGAGACTTGTGCCCATGACAAATATTACCTTGAATCACTCACCACTGACAAATGGGTTTGCTGACTAGAGTATGCTATTTCTCACCAGGGAAGTGTGGCTCAGACAGGAAACTGGTGACCAGGAGTTGCTACCTGAATTTCCCTGAGTTACGTTTCAAGGGAGGGGTATCTGCTAACAGGTTGAGAAACGCACAAACTTAACTTTCAGTTCCCCAGACCATAAAGTGTCCCTTAGAGGGTGCAGAAGAGCGATCCTCACTGGAAGTGGTTATGTATTATTAGGATTTGCCAGCCTTCCACATCTAATCATTCTGAGTTTGTTGTTGGAAATTATGTGACTGCTATGCAGTCTCTGTTGCCTTTTTATACCCTAGCATGCCCTAAGGAGAACTGCTGCCTATAGTCAAACTGTTAATCCAGAAAGTATTATCAGTGCACTGTTAGTTATGCTGTGCTGCACATCAGATCTCCCTGTGCCTGTGTCATGTTGGTTCCTCCCGGTTTTCAGTGTCCTCTGCCACCATGACGTACATGAATTGAGGCCTCTTTGATGGTTAGCTCCTTTGCCTGCTTTTGTGGGCAGGAAAATAATGATGCAGAGGGGAAGAAGTGTGAAATGTAAAAGGATGGCAACAGCAACAGCAAGCAGAGGGCTTGCTGCTGGGGAAGCTCCTGACACCCTGTGCAAAATGGCACATGTGGGACGGAGAGCTGAGGCCAGTTGTGCTCCTGACAGCTCAGGAGAGCTGCTGGCTCCAAGGCAGGTGTGTCTGGGGAATAAAGCTGGGATTTCAGGGATGTTCAGAAAGAAAAGGTCTGGGGATGGCATGACAGTCAAACATAGCTGTCAGATTAGCTAGAGTAATGACATGATCCTATGAATATTTACTTCCAACTATTTATAGGGCCATGCGTTAGATGTCCTTTATAGTTATTTTAGTAGAATTACTGCTAGTGGATATTCTCAATGAAAAACTCTCCCCATGAGTGAGTCAAATCAAATAAATAGATGTGCTGCTCACCATAAAATAGCAAAGGTACACTTAATTTTCCTGCTAGGATGACATCATTTCTGTGGAGATGCTAGAAAAATACCTCTAGTGCATACACTGCTTTGAAATGAAAATAGCTAGAATATAAGGTATTCTGAGTGTAATGCAAAAATGACTTTGAAGGCTGAAAAGAAACATGTACGTTTTGACTTTGATTTTTACTTCAGTTTTGGAATTGTCTGGATTATACGCAGCTACCTCAATCAAAATCAGTGCAGAGTAATTAACATTTTTGTGTACATATGCCAAAGAGTTTGAGAACAATAAGAATTCAGATATTGAAATGAAAGCCATCTCTTAAGAAAACATAGGTTCATTACTTGAAACAATTGGTATGACTGCAGAAAAAGAATTAACTGTTAAATGAATATTCATTATGGATAAGGAAAAGTGTTTTATCATACGTTTGGAAGTCACAGTGATACTGAAATTCTGTTTTGAAAGCAGGTAATGAAAATGTTAGAGAGCCATTGCTATCACTGAACATCTTAAAAATGTCATTTACACAACCAAATGAATCACGCCTATGAGTTCAAGAAAGACACAGTCCAGAAGAGTACACATTGTGAGCAAGCACATCAGAGAAAGGTGTGCACATACAGGAACCCGAGAGGCAGTAGGATTGCATAAGATTATAACATTTGTTTTAAAGATACTTTGAAACCACAGGTAACAAAGGATGGTTCACCTAGCATTAAATTTGGTCCTAAAAAAGAGACATAATTAGAAGAAAAGAGAGAAAGGAAGGCAACTGATGCCTTTCAATATTGTTTTGTAGAGAATATGTCTTGTGGAATTTAGACAGCTTTTTTATGGGATTACAAATTTAGTTCACAATGATAGCAGTTCACATGATGTACTTATCCAAGGTGTTGGACTTAGTGCCATGGAATCTTCTAATTAAAGTTTAGCACTGGGTAAGCCAAACATAGCATTTAGTGAACAAACATTTTAGTGAATTTAATGTGTGCTGCACTTAGTTTACCCACTGCAAACCTGTAATTAGAATCTTCAGTGGCACTAAGACATGTGGTAGGTAACCCACTGGACCCTGATGGGATCTTCTTGCTGAAAACTGCCTTTGAATATGTACTGAGAAAATTAAGACCCTGTCCCCTGTTTCTACTGCCATGTGCGGGACCAGCGAGGCAGTTTGTGGAAGTCTGTGAACAGCAATGTTTCTGGGAAAGTCCTGAGGAAGCAGGGGCATTTACAAGGAAAAAGTAAAGGATTGGCTTAAAATGAATTATAGCCAGTTATTGGTTTTCTTCTGTTACTACATGGTTTTGATCCACATATTTAATGTAACTTTTGGTCAGAGGAGGAGGGTGGAAATCAATCTCTGGTTTAATGTTGCTAGCTACTTCATTGTTCAGGTGTGTATAAATACAATCCCTATCTCTAATTATAAGGAGGCCTACCTGACTGTACACACAATTATTCTTTTATCTCCAGACTCTGTCTGTAACATCTACTTTCTTCCTCTTTTCTAAGACTGGGCCCAGATATTGTCAGCTGATACAGACTAGCTGAAAATCCAAACCCTCCTGACTCACCGGCAGGAGTTTCAGTGCCTGTCACAACCGGCTGAGGAAGTTTGCTTTACAAAGTCTCTATTAGATCGTAAAAACTAGGGACATGACAGAAAGAGAAAGGATGCAACAACCAGCTGAGTAGCAGAGACCTCCATGGGAGTAGTTATCTTCCGAACGTTGTGACTTTGCAGTGGAAGCTACACTATTATTGTCACTTCAGTGCTTTTGTTATATACGGCCTGAACTCAGAGTAGTCTAGGAATAAGCCAGGAAAAATCAGAGCTGCAGCTAGACCTGAGTGTCCTTATAACCCACAGGTGACTTGTGACACTGTCTTGACAGGGAGAGGTCTGGTGTAGCAGCGATGTATCCGGTATAGCACCAGTATAGCCAGTAATATTGAGTCCCAGTTCTGTATGTTATACTAAAGTGAAGAACGAGAGAAAGAATGGCAATTACATTGACCTAAAGGCACGAGGAAAGTGGCACAAATGGGACAGTATGTCCCTTAGAAAGAAGATGAATAAAAAGGCATTTATTAAAATTATAATGTAATAAAGAATGGCCCAGATGTAAGCCAGTTTAGCGCTTCTGTTTTCCCTCTTTCATAAATAGGAATGTTAAGACTAAGAAGGGGAATTCAGTACTGGAAAAGAGAAATACTTTCTCTGTCTGCTTATAATTAAACTACAGAACAGATTGTCGCAGGTTGATGCTGAAATACTTTATTAAGCCTGTATGTTTGTATTCCATTGTGCTAATTACTGTAGCTTGCTCTGTGTTCTCTTCTTATCTTCATGTCTGCCTATCAGGAATACCGTGGGTGGTCATAATGACTGTTGTTAAAAACGTTGAGAGGTGGACAGACTTCTTAAGTCCCCTGCTTCAGAGCTTAAACTAATCTTCAGCTACCAGAGATCTGCTGGGGACAGAACATGGTTTGGAGGAAAGCTGTTGTGGGGTAAAATGCAGGCTATGGCCAGAGCCAAGGCATGGGACTGTTTCACCTTGGTTCTGGTTTATCATCTTCAGTTCTTAGTTCTGGACTTCCATTGCTGGCTTTTGCTTCTTCATATGGTGTAACGAGGCACAGTGCTTTTGTTTCAGCAGCATGCTACAGATTTGCCCCATGCTTTGCCTAAACATAAATGCATCAATATGGTGACTATCCCTGCTACATCAGTCAAACATACAGTCCTTTTCACAGTACCCAGGGAGAGTTTGCACCTGGGGGAATATTTTCTTCTTCCATCTAAAAAAGACTTCAAACACAAAAAGCCTTCAACCAGAGATACAGCAAAAAAGTATTTGTTTCTGGTTGGGTTTGGTTTTGTGGTTTTTCTTTTTTTTAAGCTTAGAATGAATAGACATCCTGTGAGTAGCCAAGCAGACAATTTTGGTCCTGCTGAGTGAGTCTCACTCTTCAGGTGCTCGCTTGCAATTAACAAGCAGAGAAGTTCTGAATATCTTCTGGCGTGTAAGCTCCCTGGATGATGGGGTTTTTTTGATTCCTTGTATTGTGCAAATATTCTTGCAGGGGGCAGGCATGCTGAAGACAAGCCATTTGAGCTTTCGGAATCACCAGCCTCTTGTAATCTTGTTTTCCAGATTTGCAAACGTTGCCCCCACACATACAGCCTCTTGTTACGCTCAGATCTTCACCCTTGCTTCTTTATTTCAAGCAGCAGCATTTGCTCAGTCTCTCAATGTACTGCTTCACGTTCCCCCAAGAAAGAGAAAGACTTCTCGAAACGATCGCTAGATGGCTACACTAGCGCACAGGATTTCACATCTCTGCTCTTCCAGGTCCCCAAACCATTTCTCACGGCCCCTAGTTTGTAATATCTTTGGTCTGAATTGCATTTCAGCCGCAAAATGCAATTTCCATATCTTCAATTTTCTTCTCAGCATGTTGCGGTATAATTCTACACCATTCAAATTTATCGTACAAAGAAGTTTCTGGGTCTTAAATGGCATCTAACCCCTGGAGCATCTGGTGGTGTCCGCTGTTGGAAACAGGATCCTGGACTGCATGCCCCATTGGTTTGATCCAACAGAGCAACTCCTGTCCTTCTGGACTTTCTGCAGAAAACCTTTGGAGTTAATTGGGCATGGCCTGGTGTGTCGATAGACCCGGTTCTGGCTGAGCAGCTCCAAAAGCCATGAGACTGGGGACAGTCTGTGATTCAAACCCTCACCAGTCACCACTGCAGTTTTACAGGATAGCATGGGATTTCTAAAGGAAAGGAGGGAAGAAAAAAATCTGCTTATTTGCCTATTGTAAGCTAAAGCAGACTTTGGGAACAAGAAGCAGCAAATACCAGAGAAGCATTTGCCCTTCTCATTATCTTGTTTCTGTCTCTCATTCAAATCAAAGACTAATACAAATGTTAAACTTTCCAACAGAAATTATTTCTTGGAATAGTTGGCAGGAAGGACCTAATAAAAAGGCACGCCAGGATTAATTTTTTTACTGTTGTGCTAGGATCCATGCAGAATAGAAACGCGTTCCTCTGCCACTCAAAGTCCCCATTTGTGGCCTTACAACAGGTCCTCCCACATGCTCATGAGTACTTACAATAATGACATTTATGTAATATCACTGGGTGTTTATAGCTGTGAAGTCTTAATGTGAATCTGGGTATAAATAATATGATCATCATCTCCAGCGAGGTGGAGAAATGTTATCTATGTTTTACAGATGAGGGAATTGAGGTAAATGGAGGGGGGGAAGTGAATAACCACTCTCACATGCAAGCTGTGGCACCCTGCTATATGCACGGGCAGCACAGGGTGCGGGCCCTGGGGTACCAGCCTCCAGGCAGAGGGGAAGATCTGGGATGCTGCTAGCAGCTCTACTGGCTGGGGACAGGAGAAAAAGGCAGGGCGAGCATTTCAGCAGAGAGAAAGATTGAGGTGAAGAGACCCGGTTTGGGTGGAAGGAAACACCTAGCTGAGGAGTCAGGTGTGTGGTGTGCTCTGGCACCATCTCAAGGAGAAGGGGACTAGAAGTTTCCATGTTAGTTGTGCGCTGGAGGTTCTGAAAATGTGGTGTGAAAAGAAGGGCTATAGATATGTTTCTATATGGTATGGTTTGAGCAGGAGACCATGAAAGAGGAAAAGCATCAGAAAAGAAGAAACTAGAAGAGCACAGGCTGGGTCTCTCTGCCACATAGCCATTTGTCACAGCACTGTCCTCTGCTCCACAGCTCAAAAGAAGCTTTTCTTAGGGACTTCTTTTTCATGAGTGAATGAATAGATTTTGCTTTACTTTATCCAAGAGCAGAGGAGAAAATAATCTGGGATTTAATAACCCCTTGCTCCCCTCTAAGGCTGCTCTACATTGAGTTTTTCCTCAGCAATTATGCCCTTTCACAATTCACAGAATATGTCCCAGCTCATGAACCATTTTGCTGAAATATTAAAGCCAGCTGTGGACCACAAAAGGAGGTGCCAATCATCTATGCAGGAACGTGCTTATCCCTGAGGCTCTGAAACTGACCTTCCTTCCTGGAATGAACAGCTCCAAGTAGGAAGATGGGCGTCCATGCCCCTGCAATGTTGCAGACCCTGTCCCAGCTCAGCGGCTGGGCAATGCTCCAAAAACCTCAGGAATAAAAAGAATAAATTAGTTTATATTCTCTATTCCACCCCAGATCTGCCTGTGGATTTCTTACAGCGGCAACCTGGCCTCAAAAACTGCCAATGCGTAACACAGTGTTTCATGTACTGCACACTAGACAATTACTGGGAGAAGGCTGTTTCATATTAGAAGTTACAGAAATGTTGCCTCAGCAGTCAGCCTTCTAGCCAGAAGCACTGCCTTCCTCGTCCTTGTGCCGGACTTCTCTGTCCAAATCTCAGGGGCTTGTTTCATTCGGGATTAGTTTTATTCAGCATCAATTTTGAGACTAACGACGAAGTTTCCCAAACTCAGAGGTGAAACAGGTGCTGAGTGAATTCGGGGTTCACAAACATAAGATGCAGTTTCCCATGATTGTGCTTTAAACCAGTTTGAAAGACAGACTTTTTGGAGCAATAAAATACTTCTATCTGCAGGACTGAAATTGGGTTAGCAGTTTCCTCGAAGAACAGAAGAAAAGGGGCTGCTTTGGGTCACGCAGTGTGCTTGCATGCCTTTGAAGTAGTCTTTCCAAAATTATTGTGCCAGTGCACAGTTAAACTTGGTTGGGTATTTTTTCACCCCCTTTTTTTTTTTTTGCTGACACTGAGAGGTCTTTGAGGTCGATAAGGTTATTTGTCATCTTGTTGGATAACCTGAGGGGGCTGATGGAGCTGGGAAGTGCATAGATCTGTAGCACGCAGTGAGTTTCAGAAGAACAATCCCGAACACTCATTCAGACTTTGTTTAAGCATGAGCTGTTCCCAATTCTGGCCACAGTCACTGTCACTGCTGTAGATTTATGTTGTTGTGCTTTCTCTCCTTATTACAATTTTTCAAAAGGAAAAGGCATTCATCAGCTCTGACATCAGACAAAAACTAATGAGTTGTGTTACCCAAGCCTGTTCAGCAATGAGAGCACCAAGAAAAGCATCACAGCTCACTCTGCCCACGTGGACCACAATAATATGTAAAGAAGCAAGTGGCTTGGAGTAATTACAAGCAGAATATAATTATCAAGCCCCAGCCTCCAAGAGGGAGTGTGGAGGTTTTAGCTCTGAACTTCTGGGCAGGACTCAGATCAGTGCCTGGTCCTGCTAATGGACTTGCACTGTGGGCAAGAGATCTAAATCTGTATTTTGATTTCTCTGCAAAGGGTATGTGACAATTGTGGTTTCTGGAGAGAATGGGTACTGTGTAAATGTGGGCTCTGATCTCCCTGGCTTATTAGAGGTGTACTCTAGTGAATAACAGCAGATGATGAGTCTCTGAGTAGTGAAAATAGTTCTGGTGGGAACTTAGAAATGAAAAATACTAAAAATGAAATGGGTTTAGCGATACTTGGAGATAAAGTTTAGTAGCAGAGATGCATCATCTTGACCAGAGTAACTTTTGGAGCAACTAATTTCCTCCTTGGTACCATTTAAGAACTTGCTTAAAACTTGCTTTGACATTCGTTATGCTCCGGAGCCCCATGAGCAGCAAATATGCTGATGCTACTTAGTGTTTAGGTCCATGCTATCGTACTGCTGTATTACATTCCACCATCTTTATGTTCACCTGTTATTTGTCCTCTACCATTTGTGTTTCAAACTCTGTGGGTCAAAGCTGGCTTGTGTTACGCCCATGTGCAGTACCTTCTACTGTGAATTTTGGTCATACTGTACTGTCATGTAGTTAATAATTGGTTTTCTGGTCCATGCTCTGACAGATGACTCTGTACTGCCTGTTCTTATTTGGGCTGCTGCTACTGTGACGTGGCATTCCTTTGCTTTTCTCATTTTCACCTGCACTGCGGTCCAAGTAAGCTGCTAAGTATAGCTGAGATAGAGCAAGTGATATCATTGTCTTCCTCTGAATACACAGATGTGTCCTGACACCTCCTAATCCTCAAAGCCAATATGTCAATAAAAATTGGAAACACTGTGGCATCATCACATCTCACCTTCAATATAATCCTAACACAGGGTCTGTGGCCTTGGGTATGTGATGGATGAGTTTTTAAGACTGTGTTCAGTTACTTTATAGCGTCATATGATGATTGTGCTGTCAATAACTAGCTATAACCTCTGCTTGTTTTATGGGTTGTTCTTCTCCCTTAACTGCTACTCTACAGCCCTGAGGCCTAAATTTTAAAATCTGTGTAAGAAAAAACAGGCATCTGCAAAATTAAGACTTATATTCCCCTCTTATTAATCAGCCCTTTTGTGGCAGCTCTGATTGTGTTCCATGCTATATTAGCACGACTGCAGTGCTTGAGATTCATCCCCCTTCTCATCCTTTTCTTTCTCTGATTCCCTTTCTAACTTTTAGGCTAAGAATGGCCATTTAGTCAGAAGGTGGCAGGTGCGAAGTGGCACAGTTTAACGGGGTGGGGGGAAAGAATCAGTGAACAATGCAGTTATTAGACTGTTTCATGTTAAGAGGGAAGGAAGGGATTTTCAGTAAATGGAGAAGAAAAATTAGAGAGCAGCGTGACTATATGTGAATTCAGATTGAAGCCAGGCAACTTCAGAGTTTCGTGTTGGTTTTGCTTTTTTCTTTCCCCTGAAGCTCAGGACAGCCCTTGAAGAAAAGTCAACAGATAAGAGAGACAGGTCTAAACCTAAATTCCAGCCTTAATTTACTGAAGCCCGTGGGACTCCAGATTTTGCTCCATGAGCAAGCTTTGCATTTTGTGGCCAAGGTGGAGCCAGTTGGGATCTATCTCTCCAGTTTTCTCTGGCAAAAGCAACATAAGGAAAAACCATGAGTCATACTAATGAGCTGAATCATAACATCATCTAACATCTCCCCTGAAATGCCTAGGCAGCATTGCTGGGGACCACAACCCACCACGCCTGGGCCTGGGGGCTCTAGCTCAACTCATTTTATGGCACCCCATCCAGCACTGCCCTGCTTTGTATCCTCATTGGGGGCAGATTGTCTCCAGGGTGGTCTTGGACCTTTTATCCTGGGTATACCTTAGACACATTGTGCAGAAGGGTCCAGCTCCAGCCCCATTTCCTGCTGCTCCCAGGTGGACCCTGAATGGACCCTGGATGGACCCTGGATCTGACTCAGCCCTGGCTGTCAGGACTGCCACTGAAGCTTGTACAGCCCTGCCCACCTGGCTCAGGCCCCAGGAACAGCCCCCCATAATGGGGTCACTTATGCTCAGCCCTCCTCCCAGAGCAGCCCCGCTGGCACTGTGCCCTGGCACAATGATACAAGTAAGCAGGCATGAATAGTAGTGTGAATATAACACTGGGTGGCTAACTGGAGAGGTGAGAGGTTATTCTGACCTTGCATCAGACTTTGTTTGGGCTCTCTGGTAGTTAAAAATGACGGTGAAACCTGTTGTTAGAAATAGTAAAAATTGGAAACGAAAAAAAGCTGCAAGTATTTTATGAAGGTCATTCATTCTTCAAGTTCAAAAAGAGAGCTGGATAGTATGAAAGTTTCACAAGTATATTTATCACAAGTTTTCAAGTGAAAACTTCAGCTACAACTTTTTTTGATTTCTTCATTCTTCCTTGTTTCCTTTCTCCTGGGGGGAAAACCACCCCTAAAGCCAAACAACCAAGCAAGCAAACAAAATTGGGAAAAAAACTCCAACCAAAACCCCCACAAAAAAAGCCCTCAAATAAACAAACAAAAAACAAAGCAAGGAAAGGGAAATTATAATGTAAAGGAAACTAGTTTGGGTTGGGAAGGGAGCGGGAAAGTGTAACTGCTACTATTGTTTTGCTGTATCTTTATAAAAAAAAAAAACAAAGTTCTGAGAAACAGCCACCTGCCCAAAAATAATTTAGATTATTTTAAAACATATGTTTATAAAACCTTTAATTTTAAGCAGCTCTTTCATTGAAAGGTGGAATCTGCTGTTATAAGCCTATCTTCTGGTATGATAGCTCTCGAAATAGGGAGGGAAAAAAATATTACCATTTGATAAATCATAATCTCCCAGCTGGAACAATGATCTTTGTGTAGAAATTATAAGAGTCTTAGGAATTCTTAAGAATTTTGCTATTATACCCTATAGCTTGAGGAAGGGTTTGTTAGTCCAAAGCTGGGAATTAAAACGTTATTTTCAAGAGTGTTTTGTTTGTTGTTTGCATGATTGTTACTTCTGTAATTTGGAGACTTTATGGAGGCTCTTGATATTTTTTGAGGCTTTCATTTTCTTTGGAATCCTTCCTCTCCTTATTTTGCTAGCAATAGGTATATTTTCTTTAGCGTGACATAGTGTTTGTTGTTAGACAGTCATTATTTATATGAAAATACTATTTTAATGGAATTAGTTGCTGTGAAATTTAGGCCTGAGGTCTCCTAGCTTAAACTCCTGCAAGTGTGAACATGTAGATGATGAAGTGATAATGCAAAAAGTCCATGATCTGGAGCTGCAGAGAGCTGAAGCCCTTGGTCAGAGCCAGCACAGTGGGTCAACGTCATCAGCTGAACTCAATTTGAGCCATGCTGTTTGGGAATAGCATTTATCATCCTTGCTTCACAGCCAGGACTGCCCAAGGACCAGATGAAACCTGAACTGACTGAAATGAAGGAAAAATACTTTTCTCTACAGTGTACCAAAACCATGTTTTAACATAAATTTTCTGCTACTTCTCAAGCATGGCATAGCATTCACCTTGGTGCTTCTGGGTCATATCTGTTGTTGGAAGATAATAATGTGATAATGAGCTTTCAAGAAGTGTGGGTGCAACCAGCCTTGGTAACGCGAAGTTCTGAGGACAGCCAGCCCAGGTCCCTGTGTTGAGATGGGAACATTTTACTGCAGCATAGGCGCACTCCGTATGTCTTCAAGGGCTTGTGGAGGGTTTACTTAAACTTTCTAAGCCATTCCAGCTCCAGAGCAGGTAAAAATGACATTCTGACAAGGATTATCAGTTAAACTCTAAGTGGCTTCTTGCTCATCACTTTGTTATTTTCAGAGATCAGGTCAAGGAGAACGATCAAGTGTGATGAGGGAATAATCCATTTGCTTCTGCTAAAACATGCCTAACAGAGCAAATGGGAAATGGGCTATTCTAAAGATAGGGAAATAACCTAGCAAAAGAAAGATGGTTTCATAAATACTATTGCTGAGGAAGCAGAAATTGTATTATTAAAAGAATTATTCTTTTGACCTCTAAATAATTCCAAGTCTATAAAAGGCAGACTTTTGTCAATAAATGAGTGTCATTAAGACAGATCCATACAGAAAAAAGATCATAAATCAAAAGGAGGGATGCAGTATCAGAGCACAGCTACAAATTGCTGTCCTGATCATTTCTGCATTGTTAGCAACCTGCTGATAAATATGAAATGTGCACAAAATGTCTGTAGCTATTTCATCAGCAAATGGCCCAGCTTTTGAAAATAGCTGGAGCAGGTGGTTTTAGCTGAACACTGGCTTGGAAGAAAAGACATTTGAGGTTGTTTCTCTGTCTCTGATGAGGACCCCTGTAGAGCGCTGACTTATTTCTATTTGGCTTATTTTCATTGTAACCCTGCTTCTAGGAGCACCCCAATGAAGGTTTGTTAGGGTGAAGTGGCCCAGCCTATGAGGCATTGTGGTGGTGATGTGCTGTAAATGTTGCACCTGATTAACTAAGATATCCAGGGACAATCCGAATGCAGGGAACATTTCTGGAGGGTGGTAAACCACTAAGTGAAGAAAGGAAAGAGTTTAAACCTCTTGGCACACATACTGCTTCAAGCCTCTCTTGATTTTATTCCAGTTTAAAAAAATGAGGGGGAGGTGGGAAGCTACCTCAGTTGACCCTCTCGGACTACTATTCCCATCTTATCTAGGGTCTATTGATTAATATATCATAATGTGCAGAGCATGCCCTCTCAGAGGGGAAAGGAGAAATAATTTTGCTTGGGGAAAATGGGGTCTACAGGGCCATCAGCAGAGAAAGGAAGAGAACTGGACAATCTCCAAAAGGAAGGGGAGACACGGCAATTATATGCGAAGCTTATGGAGTAGGGAGGGAGGAGGGACAATAGAAAACCTCTATGTGGTCAAATCCAGGTGCTCAACCTAGGCTTAGGGGGCACACTGAGAGCACACGAGAGTAGAGTAATAGGCCTTTTCCGCAGTTAACTGAGGGAGAGATGTCTTGCAATGTTTGTGCTCCTCTTTGGCACCCAAACCCATGTAACACACTGTAGTTGACTTACTTAACTGAGGCAGTGGCTGGTGTTGGGTGATGCTCTGGACCTCCTGGTCTGATCCTTTTGACCTCTGCTCCTGTCCCAGTTCTCCTGCTGGCCTTCTGTGGAAGGGGTGGCCCAAACACACTTGCATGGGGCAGGTGGAAAGGGGATCCAGCCAGGGGCAAGGTGGTGGTGAAAGAGGTAGGGCCGTGTTCATGGTCAGATAGCCAGGGAAGAGGTAAGGAACAGTGCAGAAGGGGGCACATGGTGCAGAGTGTGGGCGTCACAGTAAGAGGTGGCTGAGGGGGGACTGAAGTGGCAGGGAGTGGGGATAGAACAAAAGCATGCCTTAAGAAGGGGGCATGGCCTATAGTAAAAGTAAGACTTTACCACCTGCCAGTCTGCTGGATAACATTTGTTAAACTATCTAGGACCAGAGGTCAACAAAAAGATAAAGATATTATCGACTTCCATTATTGAATTCTGATGGAGGTTCTCTTAAAAGCAGTTATTTCAAAGGAATGTGTTATTTTTCCCCTTGACGTGTGAGATAGTAAGAAAGTAGGACTTTATCCTCCAAGTTTAGACTGTGGTTTGTTGCTGATTAAAAGAACCAGAACTTCTCAGCACTTGGTGGCTCTAAGCCATCTTCATGAAGCTGTTGCTGTAAACACACTCTGACAGTAGGAATTAATGTTATAATCATATCAGGACTGTGAACCATAACTTGTTGATGAAGTTGTGAGAAGTGCACTTACCAGATATAGAATGTATGCAGAGCATTTGATACATTACATGTCAGATCCCCACAGCCTACATTCCAGAAATAAAAGAGGATAATTAATTTCCATACATCTTGGCACACTCATTAGAACACTGACAGCAGAAGCAAATGCTGTTACAACTGGTTGCTGAAAAACGCTACTTGAATTTAGGGAATAAGAACAGCAATTCTGGGTCAGTCTGCAAGTTCATCTCACTCAACATCTTCTCTCCATAATGGCTAGAGGCAAAGGTTTAAGGAAAACATATGAGAAGCAAGGGAGCGCAGGGTGATATTTTCCCTGATCTTGTCCTACCTTCTAGCAGTTTGCAGTTCATGGACTTCATGTATTTTCATCATGGTGTTTAAGAGCCTTTGTTGAACCTATTTTTTATTTGTCTAACCATTTTATTTTTAACCCAGTTTTATTTTTGGCATCAGCAATGTCTCAGATCAGAGAGTTTCACAGCTTATGTATACATGTGTGAAAGAGCAATTCCTTGTGCTGCTTTTTAAACCTGCCACCTGATAAGTTCCCCAGTTTCCTCCTACTTATTTCATTGCAATATATTATCAAACTGAATAACAGTCCTTTGTTCTCCTTCTCCAAACTGCTCATTAAGACAATGAGCTAGTTTATTTCCAATTTAAAAAGCTCTACTCTATATATCATGTCCCCTCATACGGTTTATCATAGCACAACCCTTCAGCCTTCAGTCCTTTGTGCGGTAAGCAAGGAATAGCTGAATTTCAAACCTATTTCTTCTCAGAACTGCTTGCCATCTCATGGTTAGCAGCCATTTCCACTCACACCAGCACTTCTTTTCCTACAACCACCACCCTGCAATGTTTGTCTTGATCCTACCTGGCACTGCATCTGCATTTCAGGGCAAATTTCACTTGTGAACTCCTTACCATTTTCCTGAGGAGTTCTTTTGAAGTCGAGGGTTTTCCCCATTTTAGGTACCCCTGGAAGCTCTTTTTTGAATGAGGAAAAACCCAGGGAAGTATTTGATAAGCAAGGCACTTACTCTGCTTTCTCATTTCAGCCTCCAGAGAATGAACAAAGTCAGTCAGCACAGCCTATACTAACTTGCCTCAGGGGAGACCTCCTTTGTCACAGAGAAGAGGGAGGAATGCCAACAAGGCACGCAGATGTTGGTAAGACACAATGAAGATCTAAACATCTAGACACATGCTTGGTTCAGGAAGTTCTTGAGCCATGTATGGTGCATGGGAGAGTGTTCAGGGAAAGTCTTGTGGCCAGTCCCTATTGTCTTCTCTAAGCGATGGCTTTTGATCAGTGTTGGAAATAAAAACGTAGGCTAAATGGACTTTTTATCTGACCTACTGCAGCTGCCTTTACTCTTAAGACAGGAATAGATTAGCTGAATATTGTTGAGCAGAAGATGTGCCTCTTGTACTGGGGTGGATGCAGCCCAGCCCTGAGTACAGATGGGGAAGTGGGTTAGGGAGGGAGGGTGAGTGCTAAGGACCTTTCCTCCTCTAGCAACTCTGTGTTAGCACTGCAAATCACATGTCTTTGTATGAGACATTCCCTGCTGAGATGTTTACTGAGATAATTTTTGGCCTACAGTGGTCCCCAGCCTGCTCCAAGCACCACTCAGATGCTTCCCTTTGAGGCTTGAGCAGTTTCCTCTGTTGTATTTGTGGATTATCTGAAGGAGAGGGGGACTGGCTGAATTCCAGGGTGATGTTGCAGGACTTGCTGGTGACCTGTTCCTGAAGAGTCTTGTCTCACTTCCCTTCCCTTCTTGTTGACAAAGGTATATAATTCTGTTTGAGCTGGAAAATCTGAGGAAATCATACTAAATTGCATGAAATCTCTTTTCTCTGATGTAGTAATTTTCAGAAACTTCTATTCTTAAAGAAAATGGCAATGCCCATAATACAGTCAACTATTCTTGTGGAATTCTTTTGAAAGCAGATTTTACCCATCAAGTTCAGGAACGTGCAAGCACTCCTTGACTCTTACAATAAATACCTCTGACATCTTTTTAAGTGTTTCTCCCATTGTACCCCTTGCAATTTGAAGAATTTTGACAAATAGCCTCTGTGTCTCAGGCCCATCCAAGCGATGCTAGAGCATGGCTTTCATGCACCTTTTACAGATAGAATTAAATTACAAAGCCACAGTCTACTCTTACTATTTCAGGGTCTTGGTTGCGGCACTGGCTGAATGGTATCAGGAACCATTTTATTGCATGGGGATAGTTAAATAAATGTCTCATTTAGATTGAACAACAATAAAGAGTTCTGTGATGAAGATTCCTGACATACATCAATATTTAAATAGCATTCCAAGGCTGAAGCATGAAAGAAACAAGAGAGGGAAATACCTATGCCTACACACTGAACGGTGTGGGGGAAAACTAGAAAGAGTGATTATTATTTCAGGGTCAGACTTCTGTGTTTGTTCTGCAAGGGCTAATTACTAGTGACAAAATTAGCTGTTGCTGTTATCAGAATTCCTGTAAACTGAAAGGGGTGGGAGTCAGAGAAGCAGGAGAGGAGAAGTGCATAGCTGAGCTGGAGTTAGACTCTCTTTACAAGCATTAGCATTTCAGTGAGTAATCAAACCTCTGAATTAGGTCCTGATCTCTGAAGGCTTTTTAACCTGTGTAAGTTTCTGTGGGTGAGCAATCTACCGGAGGTGGTGTTGTGATGTAAATTAGCTCTACAGATAGTGCTCCTCTGTGCACATTATAGCTTGAGCAGATTTAACCTTTCAGGAATGTTCCACGGCATAAAACATGCTGAAACCTGCAGTGTGCGCCTTGTCAGGGGCTTTTCTTGATGGCTGCTGATGGAGGTCTTTGTCCTGGTGTCAAAAAACATTGTCTGTCTTTTTATCATACCTCTGTGGTACAGATTTGAAAGCAGTCAACAGAATAAAATGGGAACTTTGCTGGATTCTGTCCTGGTAACACATTTGGTTTAGAAATGTTAAATCAATCGGCTTAATAGTTCCTATTTAATTTGTATGTTATGTAGGAACCTTGTACAATTGTGGAAGTTGCAGCACCTTGTTTTTTTTTGACCTTCAGACTGTTTTGGAAAGCTACATGAATTTATTGTTCTAGAGTTTAGTGTTTAGCTTTGGGGGGGTTTAAGTTTACAGGTACCTTACTCCTAAACTACAGACACATTTGGGACACTAGACAAAATGTCTAATTGTTTGAAATACCTTATGTATTATTATGGACTCCTTCTTAGACTGGTTGTTAAAGCTGTTTCTTGCCTTCCTAGAGAGTAGGCACAGCTATGTCATTCTTTTCTGCTTCAGGAAAAATGAACTGGTATTATTGGAAATGACATTTTCTTTGTGTTACATTGCATCCCTTTTTGTTTATGTACATGGTACCATCGGAGATGCTAAGATATCTTTTGTGCCAAGAACGAATACACAGAGTGGCGTATCCTGTTGTAACTTGACTGGTGTCAGTACAGTTGAGCTGAAAATGAATAAGATCCATTATATTTCTTTCCATAAATGACAGAGCAAGAGCTTACTCCAGACATGTGCTTAGTAGATGGAGCAAATATATCAACTGTGATCAGCTGTTGCTACATATCGCTCTTGAGCCATTAGAAAGAGATGGCACTCACACCAGCATACAAGCTCTTCACTGTGCAGAATTGGTCACATAGTGCTCCTGCGTAGGTCTCCTTTCCCTGAAGTATAGATGATTTTCCATTTGCATCTTCCTAGCTCATAGAAGGTGCATTACAGCCATTCCTGCGCAGGGGATGGTGCCAGGAGGAAGCCATACAAGCTGATTTCTTAAATGAACTATTGTGCACACTTACCTCGGTAGCTGTTCATGTCAATACTGGACTTTAGTAGTGGATTAGAAGGCAAAGGGCACACAAAGACTCTCTCTCAAATGCCTTCTCAGCAGATGATTGATGAAGTATGAAAGACTGATTGGAAAACCTATAAACTGGCTTTTACTTTTAGTCCTTGCCTACCTCTCCCTGCTGCCAGTGTTCTCTTGTCTTTCTTACTGAAATATCAGGTATTCATGACCTGTAGGCTTTAGGGCTTCAGAATCATTTGGCAGAAAGATGAACACCTGTAAGGAGCTGCTGTGGGACAAACTTGACCATCAGGAAAGAAACATTGAGTGGACTGCCTCAGGATTTATTATTTTTCATCCCCCCAATATGTGTGTGCAATGGGCTTCTGCATTTAAAGTGTCCCAGGTTGAATTTTGGCTGTTGTTTATCTAACATCCGTATGGGGCACTGACACAAGGTCATTTATTTCTCTAGGGAGCTATTTAACTCACAGCCTAATTTCTGTTTTCTGGCTACTGAGGGCAACTGTCCTTCATCCAGGTCCTCAGCTGTGAGTTTATAGGTGGATGGCATCAAACTACTCCATGTTTACATGTGGATAAACATTTCTGAACATTTCAGGTTTTGGTCTGAAAGAGTCAATAGGTCTGCAGACACTAAATGTCTGTCACGAAGATCTTACCAGTTGGTAATCTGCTGCTGTGTGGTGCATATACACCCTTGTAGCAGAAATTAGTTTATTCTGTTGTTCTGCATCCAGTAGTTGAGGATTATAATCTCCTGTCAAGAGTACTTGAGTGTATTGTAATCAAGTAATTGAGATACTGGAATTGAGCATGTTCGCATTGCAATTGAGTAATTGAGTCACTAGAACAAGTTGTCCAGAGAAGCTGTGGATCTCCCATCCCTGGAATTGTTCAAGGCCAGGCTGGATGGGGCTTTGAACAACCTGGTCTAGTGGAAGGTGTTGGGATCAGGGTGATTGGAACCAGATGATCTTTAAGGTCCCTTCCAACTCAAACCATTCTATGATATGTCTAGCCTCATAGTAAAACATGACTAATGATGTTTGGCACAAGTATATGCAGAAAAATAATGAGCATCTATACTCCAAACAGCTATTGCTAAGATACTTCCGGCAAAGAACAGCTGTACTCCAAATCACAAGACTCCATGAAAAATCGGTGCCTCGGCTGGACTCAGGATGGGAACAAACATTGATTTATTTCCGAGAAGTCTGAGCAGTGACAGCAAATGCTGGCTCTCCCTCCAGAGCAAGCTCCTCTCACTGATCAGAACTCCGGTTCCTTTAGCCACAAGCTGGGCTCTCTATCATAAGTACTCCAGGACTTATGTTGGGGAGAGCTTTATTACAAGTGACATAGCTCTAGGCTACTGCTGGGCCTGCTACAAGCAGGGATAGAGGCCAACTGGCAGAAGGTTTTTGGCTCTTTTTTCTCCCGCACTGTATAAAGCATGCGTTTGCATTTATGTTTGCTTTTGGACACAGAGTTTGTTCATCCATTCAGCAAATGCAAACCATTCCTCTCTTGTAGGCCCCCTTCACCAAGCTATTCTCTCTGTTTTTCTGGAAAAGTAGAGGGATGGCTGAGCTTGTGGGTATCTGAATAACCCATTAATGCTGGTTCCTACTCTGGAATGCTCCACCTGCTTGTGCTGATGCATTTCATGTTTCGTTTCACATGTATAATCTATCTGATTGACTGCATGGCTTCATTTTCCTGTTACAAGGATTTTTACTAATTAACTCATTTATATTCTAACTAGTCCCAGGCCTACAGTGAAGACATTTTGCCATTAGAATATTTTTAAAGCACTTTTTCAATTATTAGGGATATTTAACTTTATTTGAACAGCTGTAGAAGTGACACGACTGGGGTTCAAAAGTGCACATTTGGCATAAAGTTGGCCTTCTCTTAATTGCAAATTAGTGTAAATCTAGCCTTCATAAAGCCGTAGAAGCAAGAAGATGTCAAAGGCTATTATGCTGTGGTGTGTTATATTGGTGCATGAAACATTCAGTAAAGACTCATCTCAATTATATGAGTGTAATAGACAGTTTGTGTTTTTTTAATGACTGGGAGGAGAGTCAGGGATGGCAATTAATACCCTATTCCCTGTTTTGTTATAGTATGGTCCAAATATCTTGTCCCACTGGTGGAAACTATATGTGCTTTCTTGCTCTAGTTCAAACAGCCTAAAGAACAAAGCCATACAGTTACTTAGAAAGTAAATGAAACTGATAGCAGGGGGTAAATACAGACAAATGAATGAAACTGTGTCTGTATTTATATGCGCCCCATGTCTGCTTTGTGTTACTATTGCCTTGAAGTAAATAATAGTGTGCTTCCCAAAAGTGAGCAGACCCACCTAACTGTATCATTAATTTCTCTGGAGATGCTATGCCTGAGCTTAAAGCAGACCAACTAGATGTTTACCACTTTAAAAAACCTGCTGAAAGGGAGATGGATGGCAAAGGGTGAAGGCTGGTGGCCATGGTAGTGTTAAAAATGTAATTAACTTACAGATGTGACAGATGTTTCAGAGATTTTGGGGGTTTTATTTCACTGATTTGACAAAGCTGTGCATATCAAAATACACATTTTTCTCAACAAAGCTTGCAAAGCTTAGTTACAGAAGAGTGTTTCCTTATTAAATATGACATTTTCTATAACATTCTTGTAAAAGCTTGAGAATTTTCCAGCCTTTTCCACAGGTGGCTGCAAGTGGCATAATGTTTATGTAAAGAATTAAGGCTTCCTTTTGTCCATGTGATGTGGAAGTTTAGTTGAAAAATTGCAAGTCTGAAAACCTCTAATTCTTACTGTCATAATCACCTTGCAGGCCTCCATGTTAATGTGCCTGATTAAATTGACTTTTTCAAGTGCTTAAATATAAACCTACATGAATTTTAGGGTTTTTTTTAAACTTTTCCCAGGAATGTCTTGCTTCAAACCAAGATGGACATTTCCCAGGGCCAATCTTCCCCCAGTTTTTGATTAATCCCCCCTCAAAACTTGTGAATTTCAGCAAAAGCATTCTTATTGCACTCCAGTTCAAAAGTGCATTCTGATATTTTTTTTTTTTTTTTATGGAAAGGCAAGTATTTATTTGGAAGTCAGCTTTGCTTCGAAGGCTGTAAGGAAACATCTCAGAAGCCAAGGCCCTGTGTGTCCACCAGAACTCCAGTTTTGCAGAAGAAGGACTTTCCACACCTGGAGGCAAGATTTTCCTTCTTTAGCCCTGTGAAGCATTTTAGATACCCATGTTGGTTTTCCCAAAAAATTGTGTGCACCTATGTAAGACAAAAAGACCAATTGAATGTCACAGACTGGATCAGGCCATGTCAGTCTTGAAATGTGGAGTCAGAAATTTGCATCCCTAATGGGCAGAACGGTGTGAAGGGAGGAATGTGTCAGCTGTGCCAGAGGGAAGGCTGTGGCTGTTTCCTGCCTGCACCTGGCACCCTTCAGTGCCTCCATGAAGGAAGACCTATTTCACCTCTTCCTTTAGCTAGTTCTTTTACCTCCCATGCTGGAACAAGGTGTCCTCATAGTGCTATGAAGCCAGAGAGTCAAAGGAAAATGGTAAGTGAAGAACATTTAATGTTTCTAAATTGCTTTCATTACTGTATTGTTAACTTGGCAACAAAATGAGTTTGGAATGGATCCTGGAGTTTTTAATTGTTGGAGGCAATCACCTTGGTTATTAAGTTGCTGGGGAGGATTCACCTAGGGGAAGCAACAGCAATGAGGTGATTGCAACCCATCATTAGTAGGTGTGAAATAATTCCTATGTATAAAACATTTGTTACTTTCCTTCGGGTGCTACTACCTAAGTCATCACCATAAACTCAGTGGACAGAGATTGATCTTTCTTATGTTACTGCTTGTTATAAAGAGGTGTGTAGGAGAGCCAACAAACTCACAACATGATATAGCATATGCCCTGAAGGATTTGCGCTATAAATAAGAGGGAGGCAAATTAGCAACTGATTAATGAACTGTCAGGGTACCTGTCAATAAGGAAAACAAGACCCAGTCTACATCCACTAGACGATTCCATTTATGAAAATATGAACAACTTTGCCAATACCTGTGTGAATAAGATGGGGTCTGGTCTCCTGTGATACAGAGCTTGTACTGCTGCAGAGCACATTTAGAGCAAAATCTGTCTGGGAGACTTGTCAAGAAGCAGAAGACATTTCAAGGACTGCCTTAGACAGAGGACAGCACTAGATGTATAGTCCAAGAGGTATGACATAAGCCATAAAGCCAGATGGATAAATATGTTTACAGAGACATCCTATGCTTTATCATTCTTTAAGTGTCTGCCACTTGGCAAGCCGTTGATCTTAATATTCTTTTTCTTTTGTGAAAAGCATGGAAACTCATCTCAGTTTTCACTTGCTGCAAACTAGATATTTTCTGTGGTAACCAGAGGGTCTCAAGCAATTTACGACATCTGATGACCTGTGTTTTAAAAGAAGACAAGCTCACAGTACCTCACAGGGAAAGAATAAAAGCTGTCAGCAATCTCCACCTTTTCCAGCAAGGGCTGTGCAATTGTGGAATACATCAGAGTTCCAGCAACCCTGATCACATCTAGTCTGGATGCCAGGTGGCTGAGGTATGCCAGGTTTTCACCTTTTCCAATACCCCAGCCATTTTATGAAGAACATTTCAGCGAATGTGATTATTCCAAGGCAATCCCAAGGCAATATCAGAAGCAGCTGAGCCTGGCGCTGTGTGGTCTGTCTGAACCAGTGTACCAGACACATCTCACCTGGAAGTCAGTCTTGCGACAATGGCAATTTATATTTAGAAAATTAAGTGCGTGTTCCGGGCAGCAGCCCTGGTGTCCTCAGGAGTTAGCTTCTGATTTAAGGTGAATAGTCCCAGATAAAGAACCCTCACTTAGAAAAGTCCACTCTCTACAGACACCTTGACGTACACGGGACAACTTTTTTGTTGCTTTTATAGAATGAGCGTCTTATAAAGTGCAATATGCATGAGAACAGGAGAAAGACAAAAGCAGAATTGCAAAGAAGAAAGAGGTCCTCAAAGGCCCTGTGGTGACTTAAAAATATGCTGATGTAGAAAGGATGACAGGAACTCTTGGAGCCAACTGAGAATTGAGTCACTTGTTCCCTGCCTGCTGCTACCTCCGCCTGTGACTAATATTTGTGGCTCACCTTTTTCTTCTTTAAACAGCTGATGTGACTGATGCTGACTCAACTCCAGGGGATGGAAATGTAAGCCAGACCGAAGCCAGAGGTGATCTTGTTTCCATGCATGGGGTTTTATTTTTCATTGTTTGATTAGGATCACAGCCACATCAAAAGCATTGGGGAAAAAAGAAGGCACAGTCTTTGCCCTTCATGAAAGGCCATTGGGAATTTTGGTTCTACCTATGGCAGGGGGGAGGCAGTAAAGTTTACAAGTAGACCAACCAATTCATTTCTCTCCCCCTCAGCTTCCCCTCCCTCTTCATTCCCTCACTTGTTCAAGCTTTTGTGTAGGAAAAAGATAGGGGGAGGTGACTGCGACAGATGAAAATGATGTTAGTTATGTCAGCTGCTGTTGGAAATGGAGCTGAGGAATCCACCTACTAAAAAATACAGCCAGAAAATAGTCTGTCCCAAAGAGTTACTGCAGTCCCTTCACAGGGCATCTGAAGAAGCTTTTGAAGGGCGTCTTTTTTCTAATTACAGTAATATTTTTCAGGTTCAGAAGGTGAGCACTGTATATGGGATGCAGCTGGCTACAGTGATTAATGGCTCTTTCTGCTAAGAGTTCCTCTGCACATCCTTTGGCATTTCATGTATTCAGCAAAGCTTATTTCCACTTAACTGCAGTCTCTCTTGGTGGCTCAACATCCATTTGGACCCTTATAAAGTATATCTGCTTGCTAGTTAATCTCTGCCATTGTCAAGGGGTCTGCCTATGCAGCATGCTGCTTCATCCTCTTCCATCGCCCCGGGCTTCAGACTGTATCTTCTTACTAACACAGGCTAGCTGCATCAGCCTACAAAATATGCTTTTGAAAATTGAACTTTGAAAGCCAATTCTTTTGAAGCACTCATTCGTTTTCATCTTAAAAAAGAAGTGGTATTTGCCTGTTTGATACCATGCTCTTTAGGTTCCTTAAGGAGATATCTTTCCCTACTACAGATATGCTTTGCATGGGGCAGTGAGGTTGCATGGTTTAATATAGTGGTATCCTAAATGTGAACCATTAACAGCAACAGCAGATTGCAAAGGGCAGATGCAAGCAAGTGCAAGAATCTGCTTTGGAGGCATAGCCTATTGCCAAGCATGACGTGAGGGGAGCTTCTCTGCACCATGAGGTGTATCTGGCAGTGGCTGTTACAAATCTGCAGAACTTTCTGGGAGAGGTTTTAAAGGCACAAAGAATGTCCTTTATCTGTTTTGTTCTCTCTCAAATGCTCCTCCTGCAGTGCTTTCTGTCCCTGCTTCTCTGCCTGCAGTTCAGGTTATGAGCACTGGGGAAGAGAGGGAATATTCAGGACATCAGTGTCGAGATGCCGTTTGAGAAAGCAGCAGTTTTTGATACTATAGGTGCAAGGAAGATGTCTGGCAGCTGATAAAGAGGGCAATCCTCTCTGATGGCAGGTGGTGGAGATGGCAGCTTAAGCATCAGTAGTGGCACCTCCTGGTTGCTACAAAGAGTCTCTAGCAACATAGTTGTCAAGGGGGAACTGAAACGCTCAGTCATTCTTTGTATTCACATTCACCACCGTCTTCCCCCTCCTAGTCATGAGGTTTTGCTTGCTTGGTGGCATAAGCAGCATTGACAGAAAAAGAGAGCTATAAGGGAGCTATAGATTTCCTTCCCTTCCTGTGTGCAACTTTGCCAGCCCGCTGAGTAGGCATTATTTCCCATCGTCTTTCCTTTCTGAATGTCCCTGCTGCCTGACCTGCAGCAACTGGAGTATGTGCTGTGTGCTGCTGTTTGCCATTTTTTGCCATTTTTTCTCCATTTTTTCCAGTATTATTTCAAGGCATGCTCACACTTTTCCATGCTGAATTCTCTGTTAATTTGGGATTGACCACAACAGCACTGCCTGCCCAGTAAGGTTGTGTTTTTCTGCTAAGTTGTTCTCCTCCTTTTCAGTGCTCTCTCTGGATTGTTCCAGGATAACTCCTCTGTCCCACTCTGTTCCTGACCATCTCTCTGACCTGCCACACATCCTGACTTTGGCTGGTGAGAGGTCTGTCTTGTCTCAAACATAGCATCCCTTGTCCTGTGCATTCAGACTTCAGCTGAAATATGTTTCTCCACTTCTGCTTCCTAATGAAGTACTCCTCCCCCTTGGTTATCACTATTAGGATGACTAATGTAATACATTAGTTTCAATATGTTGATGCAGTTAGCAATATGGGTGAAAATAGTGTTTCTATGTGTGTACTATGGTAACTTACCAGTACAAAGCAGCTTCAAATTGTTTCTACAAAAGCATGTGAGGAGGAGGTAATGAATTTGTTGTAAAGTTGTCTTTGGTGCTATTAAGACTAGGAAGGAAACTATAGTCTCTGCTACCTCTCTTGCTTTAGCTTTTGACCCTCTGTATGCCCTTAAGGCTATCATCTGGACACCTTCTTGCAGTACAGCCCAGTGTCCATTTAGAGGTGATTGCTAACCTGACACTTCCTGAAAAGTCTGGGCTTGTGCTTTCATTGCTTTTGCTTCAGCTACCAGAATGAATTCATTGTAAACTGTAACATGCCCAAGTGTTCAGTGGACTTGTTATTTTTTTTATTCATTTGCTTGTATCTCTGCTGTCTTCCCAGCCTGACTCTATGGGTAATTCAAATGACAAAGAGTAACAGACAGGCGGTGAACATGGAGGTTATTTGGAGATGGAAGATGAAGTATTTCAGGAGCAGTAGAACCTGATAGTTGCACCCTAGCACCTCAAGCCTGTGCCTATGAGCTCTTGCAGGCTTTAAAGGCAGCTAAGACTGGTGGTTGGTGTCAAAAACCTAGGATAAAGAAAATGCTTAATACTCCAAATGAGATACAAGTTTATCCCAAATGCAGATTCTTTTGATATACGGTTTAATTCATAGTAGTTGTTGTGGTTTTGATGCTACTTTGGAGATCCCTCCTGGAAATGAACTTTGCTACCACCTTTGCATTTGCACGAGTGTCTTCTGCACAAACACAGCAGACACGCTGCAGTGTTGGATATCTGTGTGGAAGAGGTGCCAGAGGAAGGTGCCAGAGGCAAAGCTGCTGGGTCTGAGGAAACTTATGGCAGAATAAGAAAGTCCCTCTGTCTCCTCCAAATCCCACCTTGCAGCTTAAAGTGCCTTTGTGTGTCTTACTGGTGATGGCATAGTCAGAGAGATAAAGTGGGGAGAAACACTTCCTCCCACTCTTCACTTCTGTACAGAGCAGGGTGAGAGCAAACCAGACTAAAAAGAGATGTATTTGCAAACATTTGGCAGATTTTGAAATCAGAGTGTGCCTTTTCTCTGTGCACGCACCTTTTCAGAGGTGGTTGTTGTACAAAGGGGAGGTATTGCTCATGCAAACCTGGATGGTAATTTCAGCCCAGTGGCTGGAATTCACATAACTCTCAAATTAAACAAGTCTGGATCACAAGCAAAGGGGGTTTCAGAAAGTTAAATCTGAAAGCAAACACCGCTACGTGCTTCAGGCTTTAAATTGTGAATCATGAATGTTAAACACTTGAAGGTATCAGCGTAGCATGCTATTTATCACAAAACAAACAACTCACTGAATGCATTTTTAGAGGTTTTGCTCTTTTCCTGCGCTTGGATTCCAGGCAGGTATAGAACTTGTGTAAGGAAGGGCTCCTTTCTCATAGAGCAGAGACATGAAATGGTTAACACCAAATGGAGATATTATTCCAGAGGTGCTCTATAATGAAACCACAAGCATTCTTCACAGCCATCTCTTGAGAGAGCATTTACTCCCACAGTGTACCTGAGAGCTGAATAAAGAAAGGAGTATTAAGGGGAAAAGGAGCCCCATTGCGCTGGCATACAGCAGAGCAGCTTCAGGCGAGCTGTCTGCTGAGGCACAGAATGAAATGAACAGAAACAGGTCCCAGCATACCTGTGCCTGCGTGCACTACCCAAAATCTCGTACCATAAGGTTCCTAGGGTTTCCAAGCACCAGGTATGGCTTATAGTGTCAGCTATGTGCATGTTTTCTGATGTAGCTATTCTGTGATAGTGTTAAGGCTTCTCCAGCTGGCTCCCTCTAGCTTATTGCGATGCAAGGCTTTGTCACATCCAAAATCCTGGTGAATAATGCTACAAATAGCAGGAGTAGCAAGTGCTGGCCTGGGTTGGCTTCTAGCTGGCAAATACTGCCCTGCAGGACCCTTGCTGGAGCCTTCCAAGAATATGTGCTCATAGGGTGGGGGAATCTGTATCATGGCTTGAGCATGGTAGCAACCAGGAGAGGCTGTGGGAAATCAGAGAATGCTGGGTCTTCCCTCAAGGAGCACTCTCAGCTCTCTCACTGTGGTGGCTGTGCTGGTTATCAGTCCTGCAGGATGCACCCAGCCTCCCCCCGAGCTGCCCCACTGCTGTTGGAGGTGGCCATTAGACCCCTGGTCAGGTCCCCATCTTCCCTACAGCATCCCTTGTGTTTCGATTTGAAAGACAGCTCCAGAGCCAAGGTTGTGTGATTAGACTGTCTCTTAAACCTAAGAATCTGTCTTAATCAGTCTGATTTACTCTCTGATTCAGCACATCAGCTCTAGACTGTGCAGCTTCCCAAGCTCCATGGTGTAAAGTATATGTATGCATTCAACAGCTGCAATTAGCAGGCAGCCACTGCTGGGGAAAGCAAACAACCCAGAGTCTAATTCTACCTTTCCCATTGTGACTTCAGTGGGACATTACCTTAAATGTAAGTCCCTGAATTTGCCCTGCAAAGCAGTGGTTAATAGGACCTAGTGTTTCAAAAACCTATTTAAGTAGTAAGGTTTGGGTCAATTCTAATTTTAACCTGAACCAGTTTGCGTATTCCTCTGTGACACAGGCAAGGAAATTGAAAGTGCAGAGCACGTGCAGTACAGTACAGTACCTACGTCAGTGTTTGTTTCGGGACTGGTCATTTGGGTAAGCTGTCTCTTATCGCTTAAAGAAATAGAATTAATTATAAACTTCAAGAAAGTAAAAGGGTTAAGACTTCCCTTTGGGATTCCCAGCAGATAGGTTTAGCATTATGCGATTGTAATGAGAATGCATGAGGCAGAAGCTACCAAAGTAGCTAGGGAAAATATACACAATTAAAATTACATTTCTGTTCTTGTCCTTCAGCTTAACCCCTTGCTGGACCATAAGATCAAATGTTTGTGAGTTTATTTTGGTTTGGTTTTGTTTGCTGGTTGTTTTCTTTTTTCCTCAGAGGTTTTTCAGATAGCCTTACACAAAATTGAAGCTATGATTGGTATACTTAAACCCCTGGTTTAAGTTCTGCTCACAGCCAGCACAGTGATTTACAAAGATACACTTTAACTTATTTTTGTCATAAAAACCATTTATATTTAATATAAATCTGTCAAGCATTCAAAACCATATGTGAAATAATTTAAAATGCTTACAGAGTCATAGAACACTGTGCTTTATTGCATTTGGAAGCAGAAAGCAAGGGCCTGACCTGCAGCAACAGAAATCTGAGCTCAACCTTATATCCAAAGCTGAAAGAGATAAAGGGATCCTGTTGCTGTGTAAATACAGGAAAGGAGACAGAGTTGCACCAAAGCATGAGTCTGCTTCCTTTCTTTAAGTGACTTTCTCTCTCCTGTTCCACCCACACCAGCCCCATCCTCTGAAGCTGTGCGTGGATTGGGGTTGTTGAGATTTTGAGAGGCTGCCAGCCTCTAGATTAACATAACTATAAGTGCTTGTCCCTGCACCAAAATAATGTTTTTGTTGCATCTTGAATTCAGCCTAAGCCAAACCACCAACATCCTCTGTGAGAGCAGGTCATGACAGCTCATCAAACAGAAGTGGCGACCGGTTATGGAGCAGCCACTTATCTAGTCAAACTCTCCTTCCTAGATATGCCTTCAGCAGCATCCCTTGTTGCCAGCTCCTTGCTACATAACTGTCTGCTTCTGTGTGATCTTTCTGAAGTCTATACTGGGGCCAATGTCTCCATAATGCATATAGCAAATGTGCGTTTTACACATGGAAAGTCCATAACACTCACAGAAGCAAACTGGTGCTTCTCACTCCCTGAACAGAATAAAAATACCTTTGCAGAGCATAGGGCCAGTTTGTTTTCCTTTCTCTTAGAGGGTTACTAGGTGTCCTCAGAAAAGGGAGAATGGCAGCTTTTCACAGCATGCTAATTCATCCAAAGATGACCAAAGAGAAGAGCACAGCAAAGAAGTACAAAAGCCCACCTCACCTAGATGTCTTGTCCCATTTGCCTCCAAACTTTCTAATAAAATGACCCATTCTTATCAAATCTAGCTTGTGAAATTCAAGAAGACTGGTTTCATTTTTCAACGCTAAATAGTTGCAGGGAGACAAGATCAGGCTTATAGTGACAGGATATTTGCTACTTAACTATGGTGATACTAGCTTTCCTGCATAATATGTGCTGACTATACAGACGTTTCTAATTTACACTGCTTTCATTTCTTTATATATTTTAATAAAAAAGGCAATAGATATATCTGCTTAAAAATAAAGAAAATAAAATGCTGTATTCATGTTCTACCTCAGTTTTTGTCATGCACAGATGAAGTGGGGCAAGCACTTCAGGGCCAAAGCTGACACCTGCTGTAGTGCATCAGTACTATTTCTGCGGTGGTACACAAGAGCTAGGGAGCAACCAGCTTACTCTCTGTTGGGATACCCCTTTAACGACTCATGGCTCTGGCTGTATCACAGGCAAGGTGAATGTCACTTCACCTTGTCATGAGCTGGTGGAAGACTCTGAGGCTGTGTCCAGCCTCAGAAAAGAGCAGGTGGAAAATTGGCCAGTAGAAAAAAAAGAATCAAAACAAACTGGAAAGCTGCAAAGGAGAAGGCATAGAGCAGTGAGATGGATGCACACATGGAGATTGCACTCTCAGATTCTGACCTGGTGCTCTACTAATTCCAGACCCTGTATCTGTATTTGCACCCAGTGTTGTATTTTAGATCTGCTTGTGCTAGGCTGTTGGTAGGACAGTAGAAGAGGGAATTTCTTCTCTGTGGCTCAAGATGTTGGCCTGTATTAAGCTAAAAGAAGTGTGGTTTGTGGAAAGGAATATATTAAAATAACTCCTGGAGGGGAGGGGGAGAGAGAGAAAAGGGATGGCTAATGAATATAGTTTAAGGAGAGTTATTTGGCAGATGCAGACCCCTGGTCAATTTGGGCTCTCAAGTAGCTGCTGAGATGTCAGCTGGAGGGGAGAGAGAGAGAAAAGAAAGGAACTTAGCTTCGTGATTGTGCATAAAAATAATATTAAAGCTGTCCTGTAACCCTTTCCTATCCATCTCCTCCATAATGAAAGTCTGAGTAGTTTGAAACACCTTTTCAAATGAGTCTACCCTGATTCAAACACTGGGAAGTGCCGTGTGACAGGCTGTCAACAGCAGTAGGCACCATACGTAACTGTTGCTGTTCTCTGTGTATGTACCATGCATATATACAGTCAGCAATGAAACATGTCTATGGAAAAGGAATGAAAAGTAGTCCATGAACTTGATCCTTTTTTGTTTTTTTTCTGTATGATGCAAGTGGATTTATGCACATCATGTGCACATACATCATAAATGTGAGAAATAATCAACTGGAGCATTTGAAGCTGTTTGTGGATTACCAGCCTAGTTCTCTGAGGGGCATCTTGCTAATTTTATTCTCCCTTTAGGAAGAACAATATTCTTTTGTTGCCTATAAAAAGAGAAAACCCAGCACCTAGAAAATGCAGTTGTTTCTAAACAAGCACGATTGCAAATGCAATGGGGGAAGAACTTCAAAATGAATTGCTTTCAATTCTGATACTATTTTGGAATGTGAATTCCGATTCTGCACCTGGGTTGGGGCAATCCCAGGCACAGCTGTAGATTGGATGAAGAAGAGATTCAGAGCAGCCCTGTGGAGAAGGACTTGGGTATGTTGGTCTACAAGAAACTGAACATGAGCCGGCAGTGTGTGCTCACAGACCAGAAAGCCAACCGTATCCTGGGCTGCATTGAAAGGCGCATGACCAGCAGGTTGAAGGAGGTGATCCTGCCCCTCTACTCTCCTCTCATGAGACCTCACTTGGAGTATTGTGTGCAGTTCTGGTGTCCTCAACAGAAAAAGGACATGGAACTTTTGGATCAAGTGCATAGGAGGGCCACGAGGATGATGAGGGGAGTGGAGCACCTCCTGTATGAAGATAGGCTGAGAAAGTTGGAGCTGTTCAGCCTGGAGAAGAGAAGGATGCGTGGAGACCTCATAGCAGCTTTCCAGAATCTGAAGGGGGCCTATAGGGATGCTGGGGAGGGACTCTTCGCTAGGGACTGTAATGATAGAACAAGGGGTAACGGGTTAAAACTTCAACAGGGGAAGTTTATATTGGATATAAGGAAGAAGTTCTTTACTGTGAGGGTGGTGAGGCACTGGAATGAGCTGCCCAAGGAAGTGGATGAGTGCTTCATCCCTGGCAGTGTTTAAGGCCAGGTTGGACAGAACCTTGGGTGACATGGTCTAGTGGAAGGCATCCCTGCTGATGGAAAGGGGATTGGAACTAGATGATCTTAAGGTCTTTTCCAACCCAAACCATTCTATGATTCTATGTCAGGGATGAGTACGTTGGGCGGGGACTCAGCTGTGGAGAGGGCTGGCTGTGTCTCAGAGATCTTCCTTACACAGTTGCAGGACGGAACTTTGCTGGGAAACAGAGCAATCCACATCCCTGTGTACCATGTTGTTGTAGAGCTAACCTCTGGCGTTGACCAAGAGGCATGATCCTGGGCAACTACAGGACTGATCAGCCTTGGGTAGATATCAATGGCTTGCTCTGCTTCTGACCTTCGAACAAAGTCTCTTCTAGGCATTACCACCACTCTTACTAAATGGAGGGTCATAGAATCATGGAACATTTTGGGTAGGAAGGAACCTTCAAAAGTCATTTAGTCCAACACCCTGCAATGAACAGGGACATCTTCAACTAGATCAGGTTGCCTAGAATCACATCCAGCCTGGCATTGAATGTGTCCAGGGATCATCCACCATCGCTCTGGGCAACCTTTTCCAGTATTTTACCACCCTCATTGTAGAAGATTTTTTCCTATGTCCAGCCTGAATCTCCCCTATTGACTTTACGACCATCATCCTTCATCCTGTTGCAACAGGCCCGGCTAAAAAGTCTCTCCCCATCTTCTCTCCCCATCTTTCTTATAGGCCCTTTTTAAGAACTGAAAGGCTCCAATAAGGTCTCCCAGAGTCTTCTCTTCTTCAGGCTGAGCAGTCTTACCTCTCCTTGCCTTTCCTCATAGGTGAGGTGTTCCGTGCCTCTGATCACTTTTCTGGCCCTCCTCTGGACCCTCTCCAATGGCTCTCCATATCTTTCCTGTACTGAGGTCTCCAGTCTGATGGATCCCAGGGTCCGGCTTCCCCTTCTTACCACTCCTGCACAGCAACTTACTTGTGCTAACAAGGAGTTCCCCTACCATCCTCTGCAGGGACATATTATCCTTATTTAATGGTAAGCAGCAGCAGAAGTACTGTCACTCTTCCCTGGTACAGAACAAGTGACTCCCCTGGGAAAGTCAGTCAGTATAATCCATTTCACCCTTAAGGAAAAGAGAATCACAGAAGTGGTGTGTGACTTGCCCAGGCTGGCCTGGTGAATCCATAGTGGTGCTTGGTGCCTGCAAAAGCCAAGATACTGGATTTTTGTTCTCACTACCAGTTTGTAGTGATGTGATCCATTGGCAGGACCCGACATGTCGCACCAGAATAATTGTTACCTAAGCCTGCATGGCTGGCTGCCCTCCATAGTTATGCATGCTCCCTGTGCATACATATTGACTGATGAATGCACACCCTGTTGAATATTATTGCTTTCTTAATGTGCTGCAATTTTTCCCCCAATATCCTAACTGAGACTGATTGTTGTTGTTGAATGTCCTTTCTCCATTTGCCACAACCCATGTTTATTTACATGAGCACATTTTGCATCAGCTGTTACTCCGTTCTCACTAAAATAGAAGTTTCAAGTTCATAAAACAATAAAATATATAAATTAGCTATTATAATTAACTGAATGGCATGAGTGAGCTTTCAAATACCAGACTCTGTTAGGCCCTAATCATACAATAGCACATGAAAGCTTTAGCATCTCTGCCCTTCTGCCTGTGCGGGGGTCTGGGCACTACCTCCATCCTGATCTCAACCCAGCAGGCAGCACTTCATGCCACAGTCCCAGCTGGTGCCAGGCTATGAATGCAGAAGGTGAGGGCTCGCCTACACTAATCATGTTTTATCACCACGCTGCACTATCCTTGTTGGACACCATAAGCAGGCCCAGAAGGGGAGGAGGAGGGAGAAATGCCATTTCCTTGGAAAAGGAGTGTTATTTCCAAGCCTGTGCAGCTTTGGAGAGAAATCCTGGCTGCCACTGAGGTTTGTTTGCTGGCTTTCTCTATAGGGTTCAGGTAGTCATGAGAACAAAGAGGAAGGGGCAATTTTCTCCTAGAGTCCCCTGTAACTCCCCATCTGGAGCTGTGCCTCCCAGACCCCCCAGATATTCACCCATACCATGTTCAGCATCCAGATCCTGGCTGTGAACACCATGCACTACCGTCCCCTAAGGACTCCTGCAAACCTTTCTTCTCTATGTCTATTTGGCACGCTGATTTGAAGGAGCTGAGCTGGGCTACCATGGATAAGTGGTGGTGCTTAACCTCCCTTCAAGCCACTGGTGTGCCTGTAGTTACTTGAGCCCTTAGTCATTTTGACAGGAGGTGATTCCACATGGGCAGACCCAAGAGGCAAGAGCATTGCTCATTTTTAGCTGAGGGCAGTCAATAAGCCTCTGGAAGGAGAGTAAAACTTAGGTCTTGCTCAAGTTATAGACCAGAGAAAACCAGAGGTAGGAGGTTTGCCTGACTACAGCCAAGGAAAGTTTATGCGGACAGGCAACATATATCCCCAGATCAAGAGGGTCCTCAGGGAAGGATACTGTGCTTAAGAGCTGAATCCTTGCAGTGGGGTTTTCCAGGTGTTCAGACAGCTTGTTAACAGCAGGAAATACAGAGTCAGTGAGTCCTTTTGCAGCTCGTTAAAACCCAGGATGGATATGTAAACTTAGTTTTCTGCTCTTTCTTACACCTCTTGGGGGCTCTAACATGTGTGATCTGTATTTAAATTCGTGTAATGTGAATCTTCCTTTATTTCTACCTGAACACTTGGGTGTTTTGCTGTAATATGGTGTCATGGCAATGGACCCACAACTGAGAGCTCCATGCATAGATATGAGAAGCCTTCACAGAAACAAGGTATTTGTTCTTACACCTCTTCAGCCAAGCCAGTTTTCTAGGGCGCCTGTGGAACTGGAGAGGTTTCTTGGCAAAACTTCACAGGTAGAAGTTTAGAAAGGACAATTCATGAATTATCATTACTGTTGAACAGTGGCTTCTCAGCATGCAGTATGGACATGGAAAGAGAGCATGAGCTTTTGGCACAGCCCAGGAAAGTCAAGAGACAGTTCAGTCTGTCCAAAACTTTCACAGAACAGCTATTGCTTTTATTACATTTTGTATTTGAGGAAATCTGGCACCTCTTTTATATGTCTGTTTGCTGTGATAGTGCATGTTATTGTTTCATATTAGTATTTTGAAAGTGTTTTGACATTACTGAAACAAATGATTGTTTTCTTACTGGAGAAAACAACTAGTGAAACAAATGTTCTGAGGGCTTCAAACTGGTTTTTTTTCTTTCAGCTTTGACATTGCTTGGTAAATCTGAAAGCGCAGTTTGTTAGTAGAAAAAAACCCCACACTTCACATATTGGAATTCCTGACCAGGGCTACTATAAGATTGTACTACATGAACCCGCAAAGGATTAACAAGCATTTAAATTAAAGCTGACTGAATAAATTGTAATGAATAATTTATTCAATTAATTTCTCTTTTATTTTCTCTTTGCCAGTTTGTCTACTAATAGATTGTGACTAATTAAGTTGTTTGAAACATATGACTAACAATTTCTGTAAATCATCTGACCAGGAAAAGAATTATCAAATTTAACAGCATGTGTAATCATCATACAGAATTTAAAAGCATAGGATGTAGACATCCTTGAGCTGCTTTTTGCAAGAAAGAAAATCTTATCTGAAACCCACAGTTGTTCGAAATAATCTCTATCTCTACATTTGCTGTTTTTATTGCCATTTTTATATGTAAGGAAAATAATATGTAAGAGAGTCTCAAGCTATAGGTAGGTAAAAAAAAAAAAAAGGCACAGGGTGAATTTGATATTCAAATTTCCTGGAATTTTATTTGCGTTGATAAGATATATAGCCTCTATTTGTTCTCTGATTGGATGATGTCAGCCTTCTGGATTGTTTTCTTATGTGACTACTCAATTACATTTTAAGTCCCAAATTCCAACAACATCTTAGAAGTAGGTATTTCAAGGAAAACTTCCTCCCTAAAGCCACTCACAGGTGTTTTTGCTGCAAAAATGGATTAAAGTTTTCTTTTATTTTAGTATATCAGGTCTGGAAAGATTGTGTATTTCAGTTTTCCTTGCTGTAGTTACTGAATGAAGAAGTCAAAGGCATTTATTTTGGAAACGCATACACTAGTATTTTTCAATGTTTAAACTGACTTTACCCAAGCCAGTCTTGAACATTGTCCTGCACATTCTGTTTTGCTTTGAAGCATGGGGTGTTTTTTTTTGGACAGGCTGTCCCAGCTCACTTCCTGCATTGTGCTGGAACAGCTCCTTCAAGCCTATCAGTCACAGCAGTGAAATCAGCCACAGCAGGAGCGATCCCTGCTGTGCCACCAGCCACGGTGGTAGGGAGCGCTCTTGGTCTTCATTCTCCAGTTTGCCCCAGCACCATGGGGCTATGTCCCATTGAGGTAGGAGGTGCACGCACAAGATATGTATTGGCGAGTAACTAGGAAGAAGAAAGAAAACTTGCTTCCTCTACATCTCAGCGGTGAAGCAGTAGTGTGGTGCTCTCCTTTCTTGGGCTTGTTAGGGGTTAGCAGGCAATGGAGGAGTGACAGTGAAGGCAGCAGCATTGAGAAATGTGCTTTCTGCAAGGTGGTCAGCAGCATTCAGCACATTGCTGTGTGGCAGCTGTGTAGTGGCACTGTGCTGCTGACAGAAGAGCTGAAAGCCTTGTGGTGAAGGGGGAAGAGAGATAAAAGACAGTTTTCTGTGCTTCACGTATTGTGGTTGTTACTGGCAGGTACAGCAATATTTATTCCTAAATGTCTGTTTCATGTCTCCTGTGAGCACCACAGTCTCTCCTTGAAGCTATGTGATACTGATGCAACAAGGTCTGTAACTCCTGTGTCTGAAAACTCATCATGTGCATGAATAACTTGAATTTATACAGATTACAACACGTGTTCATAGCAAAGCATAATTGGCACCACTGAAAACTGGAATAAAGGAGTCTAAGTATCTCAGCCACTGATTTGAGATGTTTTGAAAATACTATCCCCTGCCTTGCAGTTTCATGATGTTTTCATTAACAGGTGAAAACACTGACCCTAAATATGAAGGTTTTTGTCTTGCTTCCTATGTTCAGTTGCATGAAACAAGATTGCATTTTAACTGGGTGCACAGAATTTTGATTAAACGGCTAACTTAGCATTACTTTTAAATCTAATTTTAATTGAGGCTTAGTTAGAATAACTTTTCTCCCGTCTTTCCTCATCAATGCTGACATGGGTTGAAACTCCTTTGTACATTGCTGTTGCCTATTCCTGCACAGCTGAAAACTGTAGCAATAGCATGAATCACTGGTGAAGAGAGGAGCTGCAGTGCCCCTCCTGAGCACCACTCTACTGCTCCTATGCCTAGAACACTTCTGCGTCACTTGCTTTCCTCCTTTTGTGCATCTTGACTCTACTCTCTGAAACAAAAAATGCTTTCCCAGTGAAGACTTCTCAGTCACTTTTCTGATCAAAGCTTCCCTGCAGCAGCCATGGGATCGCATTTGGAGAAGGCTCTCCCCCTCAGGAAGGAGGGGCAAGAGCCAGATCCATCGTAATACCAGGAACAACCCTTCACAGAGGATCTTAAGGGCAAGGTGTGAGGAGCTCACCCATGCAACAGCAATAACATTTATTCCTCAGGAACGTTTTGATTTCCAAACAAAAAATGAAATTGGGTGACGCCATGCCCATGAAGCAGCTTTGTATCAGGCTTCCAGGGCTCAAGTCCTGGGGAAACTCAGCTGTGTATTTAATAATGCCTTTAGGAGCAAAATAATTGCCTTGAGAAAGGCTTTTTTTTCCGTAATGTTTGAGAGAGAATAAATATAACTTTCAGCTGGAACTTTCCTGGGCAAAAGAACCTTCTGGACACACTGATGCCTGTGCAGGTGCTTCAATTGATTTTGAAGGGGCCACGACTTCCACTTTTTTCTTGCTTAATTTGTCTGGACAGGACTCCATGCACTTTTGGCACTAATTCAATGAGAAAGAACAGTGTGGTTTATAAAAAGAGATTTCAGGTTGGTCCTGTCAGTGTTGTGAAGCCAATTTAAGCAATTCTGACTTAAGAAATATTTAACAACCTTTTCACATACCTGTAGGATGGTTCAGGAAAAGTTAGTGGTTTCAGAGTGATTAATGAAGACTCACCTCTCACTTGGAGCTTAATTAATTCTTCTGTTAAAGGAATTACAGTTTTTGCTGTTAGTGGAAAGTAAGCTGACCTTCAAAATACATGACATGTAGCTTAGGAAGAGGAATATTTCAGGGTCTCTTTGGTATCGTACCATCTCTGTGTGCTTTGCAGTATTTGCACATTTTTCTTCTGCCAGTTCTGATAAAGACCTTACTCTGAGCAAAATCTGGTCCTTAACAGCTTTCTATTATTCAGCAGTTGCCTTGCACTCTATGAATGATGTAGCCTTTAAGAGTGGACATTGACTCTACTCTGGTCATTTTAAATTTTATTTTTTTGTAAAGATTCCTCCCAGTAATCTTTTCTGGTTTGGGATTGAAAGGCCTTTCTTCAAAGCTTTTCAGTTCCTTAAAATTCTCCGTTTTATTAATGTAACAGAATAAATAAAGAAAATCAGGACATTCTTCTAATACTATCAAAGCATTTAATAAGAAATAGAAGAGGATTTGTTTTGTTCCTACTGTTATGGCTATTGAAGCAAATTGTAGTAGTGAACATTACTTGGATTTTGATAATTTTGTTATTTGAGAGCAGCTTAGACTGCTGTGCATAGAGTTACAACCTGTTATCACAGAGGAACATAAGGCAGTGAATGCCACATGAGCCACAAATTCTCACACAGGCAGGGAGGAAATAGTGATTTTTGTGGATAAAGCATTCAATTCAGACATTAAAAAAATCTGGTTTATGTATGTTCCTCAGCTATATGCTTTTTATGGGTCCTTGGAGGTGTTGTTCAGGGGCAAATATTCAAAGACATTTAGGCACTGCAGCTCTCATGGACTAAATTCACTATGTGGGCCTCGTCTTTCTGGGTCTAGTTTCCACCAGGTGATGATACTTCTTTCATATCCTCTGTATTACAGTTGCAAGCTTTGGATAAAAGGCATTTTCTCGTTGTGTGTCTTTTCATCTACTACCAAAATGGAGTCAGTGACTAAGTATACAAGACTGAGTACAGGTTATCTTGTACTGCATGGGTATGTACGTGCATGTATATATCCATGTGCATGTGCACAGTCTCTCAAGTAACATTTTTTGTCCCTTTCTAGCTTTGTTGATGCTGAGGTAAAAATCTTTCTCTGTTTCCTGTCTTCTGTAAATGGGTTTCCTGACTTTCCATTCTTCATTTTTCATCTGACTTTATAAGCTGTGAGGGGGATGAACCTCTGACCTGCCGAATAACACCACTCTTGTGAATAAGAAGCTATATAAAAGATGTTTGAGTTCCCCACAGAAACAAAGGGGTTTAAAGCCATTAGATCTGTTTCCTTACAAATTTGACTTTTCTTCACATTGTGCTATGTGCAAAACATAAAAAAGGCAAATTGAGGTGCTATGAATAAGCTCCTAACTATGCATAATCTACTATATTATACAACGTAAAATTTGTTAAAAAGTTAAATGACAAATTATTTCAAAACAGGACGATAGAATGACTGAAGTATCATTTAAAAATATGGAAAGGATATATCTGCATTTTTAAAGCGTAACTTTTCCGCAACTTGCTTTTAAAGGGAAATTCTGGAAAATTTTGGGGCAATTCCACACAACCCCTTGGTTTTAACAAAACCGCATTCACAGAGTCTGATTCCATAGATCTTTTTTCAACAAATCTAAGTACAACCTTAATTAAAACACGCTGTTTCTACTAGTGCTACAGGAAATCAGATAACAAAGCAATGGCACCCAATATGCTGCTCTAGATGGAATAATTTCCTATTTCATTTACGGTCCTAACAAATACTTCACTTTGTCTTCATTAAGTCCATACGCATCTTTCTTCATTCCAAAGATAAGATAACGGCAGGCACTGCAGGTTGCGCTTAAGCAATTGTCATTTGTAAGACCATGAGGCTTATGATACAGTTCTATAGGAGCTCCCTTAATGAAATCAACGGCGGTGTCACTGTGCTCACAAGCATTTACGCAACAGACTAATCCAACTGCTGGCACCAAGTTACATTTGTTTTGGAATTCTGAGGAGAGGCTGTCAAACTCTTCCAGGATTTCACATAATGAAAGAAGAATCCGGTAGTGCCTGTTATATTATTTATCCTGGAAAATATTGGTCTGAGTATTTTAATTCACAGAGGAAGGAGAAAGCGTATCTGACCTTCCTAACACTTAAGCAGTACTGCAGGAAAATGAAAATGAAAGAAAATCCAGGCAGTTTATTAATCTGGAAAATCATCAGTCTTACTTTCTTTTTATGTGCCGAATCTTGTTTACACTCAATGTGTTCACATACAGGTGGAAAGGAGGTTTCAATCAACAGTTTATGCAGCATGCCCAGTTTTCGTGCATTCATGTGTGACCTTTTCTTACCCTGCAGGTACAATTGGTTTCTCAGTGACATATATTTCATTAACATATTTGTGCAGGAGCTGCATTGATGTAATGCTGCTTTTGCCCCCAGAGTCACATCAGGTGACAGGCATTTGAATCAGAATTTACAGAAATGGTCTCCTGCAGAAGTCCTTGGGAGGATGGGAGTCACTTAGAGTACAGCAACTACCCCTGCAACTTAGAGATGACCCTTTATAATTTGTGAGCAATTTCAGTCTGGTGGGCCCTTTAAAACTATTTCCATTTTTATATATACTCTTCACAACTCTCCTCTTGACTGTACATTTCAGTGGTTCTGTAGGGCTGTGAGATTCAGGGATTTCTTTTTCGGTAGCAACATTCGGCTCCTGGGAGTCGGCAGAAACAGCGTTGGGCAAACAGAATCAGGGAAAATTGAGAGGGGATGCAAAAGGCATCATGACCAGAGTAGGCAAGGAGCCAGCATTTCTCTCCAGGCTGGTCAGTGGGCCAACTCTGAGGCAAGCGAGAAGCGCAGCGGTCAGTCAGCCTACAGCAAAAAACAGCTAAGCAGCAGCAGAAAATTTCCTTGGCTAGGGATCTGATCAAAAGCCTGCATAGGGAAGTGGAAAAAGACTTCCACAGAGATCAGTAGACTTTGGATCTGTCCTCCAAATGTGCTCTACCTTTGGTAATTAAAACAACTTTCGCTGTTGCCTGTTCCTCTTAGCATTGCAGATCCCACACTTCTGGTATGGAAGGAGTGGACTTGCATCTGACTAACAGGTGGAGCGGTAGCAAGGAAGCAGCGCTCCAGAATCTGGCCTGAGAAACACTTATGACTAGTAAAGGTGTGAAGGGAAGAAAACCCCCAGGGTGGTTCTCAACCTCTCGGTGATTTTCCAGAACAGCATGAGGCAGCAAATTCCCAGTTTAGTGACTGTAAAACAAGTGCTGTTCATTTGGAAACATCACGAAACAGAAGCCCAGAGCTTTGTTATTACTGCTTTGGAAGTCAAAATGGTGAAATGAACTGCTTGTTTTTATCATCCCTCCACCAGTGAATTTCTGCAACAGTCTTTGGTAAGGAAATGGGAATTTAACATCCAAGACCCCTTCTGAGATCTCATGAAATATTGTAAGCATTAAGAAAAAGGATTGGAGAATTGTAACTATTTGCTACAGTTTCTTTGGCCCAAACATCACCAGGAAGGTTATTTTTCAAGAGGGACTGCTTGAGACATGAAGTCTATATCTAACGCTAGGCTGCAGCTCATAGGGCCCAGAGATAATGATTCATCAAAGCCCAGCTCTGAGTCTCCTCGCAAGATGTCTCACAGCTTCCCAGATCATGCTCACCTGGGACAGGAACTGTGCTCTCACTTTTCATTCTCCAGCATTTAACATGTTTTGGATGCCTCTGTGATACTGAGCAGTAACTGTGCTCCCAATTAGTAACAACAAAAGAAAGTGTTGAGTGCTTATTTTGGTGCTCTGTCCACATCCCTTAATGTATCTGGAGGTTTTATGTAGATCTTGGCAGGGGGCTGAAGGAAACTCACAGCCCTTTTTTCTACAAAGTGAGAAATTACATAGGACCATTCTATGGAATACAGTAAAAGAACATAAACCAAAACATTATTACCAACACAACACTGTCTATCTTTGTCCTGGCTATAAAGAAGTCAGAAGCAAATCTGTCTCTTGTCTTCTGGCCATATAAGTCTTGATTATGATCTACGGCTATCCTCTTTCCCATGCTCAGAGCTATAGCTGGGTAAGGAAGAGCTGGAAAACCCCAGGAGACACCAGGACTTTGTAGATGCATCTCTGCAGGAGATACCTTTTGGGGAAAATACTACAGCGATCAATCTGCAATTGCCAAGCTTACCAGCCTGAGGGAATGCTCTGTGAGTGAAAGGCAAGCACTGCTCTTCAGGAAGGAAAACTGCTGCTTGCTTATAGGTAAATAGGCATTGCTGATCTGCCACTTGTAGCATTGCTGTATTTATTGTGATGCTGAATGCAATGAGGTCATGCTTTCAGCTGAATGTGGGTGCTCTTACCCATATTTATCTGTATTTTGCATGTTTTTTTCCTCCCACTTGTCTGGCCCTCATTCACAGTAAAAGCACTGCTCCCTGGTGTTTCCTGGAAGGAGCAGTCTGTTTCAATTATTATGACAGCAGTACACTATTGCTGATAACAAATAGCTGTTGCGCTCCTGGCCCCAGAAAAAGGCACTGCAGGTAAATGTTTACCTCCAGTTTGTAGGCAACAGTCCAACCTTCTAACTTATTTTCAGTATTCAAAACTTCACCCTTCTGCTTTCAGTTTGCTCCACCATCTACAGTTCTATAGAAAAAGGTGATGATCCAAGCCATTCAATGGTCCCAGGTTAGCAGGGGGTGAAACCTGGCTTCACAAGTTCCAAGATGAATAAAAGTACAAAACCAAGCTTACCTTCATGTTTCTCAAGAGGGATGCTATCATCCCCCACAGAAACAACATCAGTGCAAGAAGGTCTCAGATACTTCAAGTATACTGATGAGTAAAGCTTGGCCATGACCTGTGGAGGAGAGAAGTCCTCTGACTCCCCTGTGTAAAGGTGAGACAGCAAAAGGTATGGTGACCTGCCCAAGGCAGTAGGCAGCTGGTGATAAAGCCAGAAATAGAAAGCCTCTTCCTGACGTCCAGGCCTACAACCTTCTGCTTCCAGGTCTTCCTTCTGTCATCCCAGATTAAATGGTCGCACAGGACAGCTCGATGTGAGCAGAGGTATAAAATAACACTAGTGAATGTCTCTGTTCATTAGCACTGCTTGCCTGGGTTTAATGATGTGCTCTCAAAGTCATACTTACCAGATACCCTATGTTAGGATTTCCCTGGAACCGCTGGCTATACTTCTACACGCACCAGCCTGTAATTTGTGAAAACACTACTTTTGCTTCTGTTTTTGAGTTGTGTTTCCTATCATTTCCTTCAGGGCTGGGTAGTTCTGTAAGAGCTCAGTCAGCGTGAGAGAAACCAGCAGTACGCAGGGGAAATGAAGGTGATAGAAAACTTCAAAAGGTTCAGAGGTTCAGGCAGGAGCATAAGCTTATCTGAGCCTCTTTGGTGTGGAAATTGAGACAGAGTGTCACAAAAAGCCTCAACTCACTGGTAAGACATGTAGCAGATCAGAGGTTCAGCTGGGTTTGAAGTAACTTGAGGGTGACCTTCTCTGCACTGTTTCCATATTTCGCCTTCCTGTCTGCTTCGAGCAAGAAGTGTCAGAAGCGCACGATGGTTTCAGTACAGAAGGGCAGGCTCCCTCCTCCCACGTCCTCTGTCCGTCAGCACATCAAGGAGCCCAGCCTGCAAACAACAAAAACCCCAGCCAAACAAAGCATCCTTTTTATGCCTTACAAGAACGTTTTAGGTGGTTTTGGAAGTTGGCAGAGGATGTGCGCAGAGGTGAATAATTACTTTGCATGAGCAGACTTATTAGTATGGGGACAGCCAGACCAACCGGCAGCCTCGTGATGCGCAGGTGATGTAATGGTTAAAGTGATATAAAACTGCGCAGGACAAATTCCCCCTGCCACACACCCCATGCCACTTCAGAGAAATTGATGGCTTGCATGGCTTGTAAAAAGAGTGCAGATTTTGGCCTTTTGTTTTTATGCAAGGCTACAAATTCCTGACTGCTGTGATTGTTGCCCTTGATACCAAAGTCACATGCTATGATTCAGTGGTTTTAGCTCTTTTCAAAAAGCTCATTAATCACTGGTTGTACATGTGTATAATTATTCTGCTGGAAATCTCAGTCCATTCTTTTTAATGTGAGAGTCAGTAGCTAGAGGTCTGTGAAGTCTATTAATTATAAACCCCTGTTGTCAAGAAAATATAACTGGGCTGTAAACATTCATTCTAATCTAAACAATTGCACAGAGAGAGTCTGCTAAAGAAGGCGATTTTTTTTTCTTTTAAAAAAACAAGATAAAAAAATCCGTATGGCTGTTTTTCAGTTACACATCCTTTAGTGAAGGTAGTACGAGACATCCAGCTCTGCAGGCCCAGGATCACAAGGCTGTGGTGCTTCTCTTCTCTCTGCCGGCAGAGGGAAAGAAAAGGCTGCTATTATTCTCTCCTCCTTCAGATCCTACAGATGGTTTTCTGTCCCAGGCAGACAGCACTGCAGCTCCTGGTGTCAAAGCCTGGGCTCTGCACAGGGGTTTCTGTGCCATGAATGCCTTTCTAGAAGGTGTCTTTAACCACATCCAGGTCCATTCTGTATTTTGCCCGACAGGCGTAATTCTGATACATGGGAGGTTACATCAGACCATGTTATGGTCCCCTTTGGCCTCAAACTTTGTAGTAAAATAATCTAGCCAACCCCTGTACCGGGTCCCTGGCAGGAAGACTGATGCAGCAGCAAATGCTGGGAACTTGTGTTAGAACTGGCACTGGAGCACCCTTTTTGTTGTCCCATCTCCGGTGGTTGGGTTTGGTCAGAGGTGTGCTTCTCGGCTCTGCTAACAAGGCTGTCCCAGCAGTCAGCTGGTGGCTCCATGTGCACATGAAATAGGAGCATGAGCTTGGATGGGGGAGCACCCATTTCAAATCTGCTGGTATATGCATGGATCCACCTATAGTTCAGGGCAGGTCTTGGGGTCCTCCGGTCTGTCTCCACAGCCCTCAGACTTTCATTAATTTCATGTAATTTCATGTAGCTGTGTGTTGCTACATGGAGAAATGGTTGCTTGGATGGACAAGGAGGCCAGGGTGATAAAACATCTGAGTTCCATCCAGAGGAGGGAATATGGAGGATCTCAGTCCCTAAGCCCTGAAGACCATCACCTCCACTGCCTTGTCTTGCAGACAGTAGCTGTGCTGAAAATAACTTTCCTAATTTAAACAGAAAGGTCTCTGATGTTTCCCATTCCTCTCTGAAAGCAAGCATGAGTGGAATGAGTCAAGCAAGAGGAAGCGTCTGGCTTTTCAGCATTCAGTTTCAGGCAGGTGTGGTGCTGGATGTGTCTGCTTAGTAACCACAAAAATGATTTGTGCACATCATTATACATTTCGATGTAGAATTGCTATGGCTGGAGAAGCACCTTTTGCAGAAGTGGATCACTGCATAAGCAACTCCTTGCAATAATACTGTTTTTAAATGGCCCGTGATTCCAAACAGAGCAACAAAGCACATCAATAAATACTTAGGGAAACAGTTGTTACCTGTAAGCCCTAGCTGCATATCCATGCCTCTAAGAGTATGCCAGCTAAAACGGGCTTTGTAAATGGAAAAGAGCACAAAGAAGCTTTCAGTAGGGAGGCACTAGATTTTAAAAATCCCTGAAAGTTTTCTGCTTCTTTCTGTGGGTGTTCCTGCCTTGCAAAAGAGAATCTGAGGGCCAAAGTGATTCAGGACTCATCAAGGATATCTATAGGAGCACTGAGGCTTGAATGTAATGTTTCCTGAAACCCCCAGGTGTGCAGCATACAAAAGGAGAACTTCCCTGTTGCCGCCCAGTCCTTATGCTCCACCAAGATAGCCATTGTATGTATTTACCACATGCAGTGGCCATAGTGTCTATCAATTAGTAGGGTGCAGTGCCTAGGAGAAATGCAGAACTGTATAGTCTGGAAAAGAAGGACTCTAGGGAGGTCCCTATCTCTGGTGCCAAGCAGAGTCAGTATTGTATTCAGACCTGGCTTCCCAGGGCTTTATTCAGTCAGGTGCTGGAAACATCCAAGAATGGAGCCCGTACAACCTTTTTGGGTAATCTGCTTCAAAGTCTAACTGTCCTCATGGTTTTTCCTTACATCCTGTCTGGACAGCCCCTATTTCAGATTACAACTGCTATCCTGTTCTACAGGCATCTCAGGGAAGAGCTTGGCTCCATCTTCTCAATTACCCCTTCTTAAGTACTAGCAGTCTGCTAGTGGGTCTATCAAAGCTTTCTTGTCTCTTCCCCAGGCTGAAAAAAGCCTTAGTTTCTTCATCTTCATCTCATGCACCAAGTGTTGCCACCCCGAACATCTCAGTGGCCCTTTGCTTAGCTCACTCTGTTGGTCAATATCCTGATTTCTGAGGGACACAAAACTGGACACGGTATTTGCCATGCAGTCTTACAAGTGCCAAGAAAAGAGGAGTGAAATGGCACTGCTCTTCACCATTCTAAATTTAAGGGAAATCTGGTAGGAAATATTTTTAGTCCTTTGTGATTTAACATTTAGCTCAACCCTAAAATCGCAGCAAAGACCAAAAAAATCCATGAACTACTTTTACTTTTTTTTTAAAAAATGTTCCTTGCAGCAAAGCTGATAAAAAATTGCTGAAGAGGTAAAAAGGTTTCAAAATCATAATAGTTCATCGAATGCAATTAAGAAATTCTCATCTTTTATTTCAGCACTGCCGGTTCATTTGTGCATCAGAGACCACTGGCATGAGCCAGCATGGAAGGTATGGAAGTCAGCTCTGAGCCATTTAAGGGTGCGGGTGTGCTTGCCTCAGGGCGTCTGAGGGAAGGGACCAGCCAGCTGGGAAAGGGATGAGGAAACAGGATGGCCTAGGGATCTCCAGACTAACACTCTGAAGGTGTTCCTGAAGGTTATATTGCTAACAGATATGCACCTTTCCAAGGGGGATATTAAGCACAGTGCTGCCTGGCTTCTAATTCACCTTGTGAGTTAGAAGCTTTACTTCTGTAACTGCTAAAGCCCTTTGATGGCACCCGAGACTGCTTCCTCAGGAATGTCAGACTATGGCGAAGTCAGTAATACCTCACAGAGCAGTAGAAATATTAAAATATTAAAACATGTATGTATTTGAAAAAAGCCACCAATGAATGCTATTTCCAGCCAAAGCTGAAAGACTCTGACTTTATTACCCAGACTTTCAGTGAGGTTTTCAGGGTTTTTTTTTTCCTTTTAATCCTTCAGGCAATGCTTTCCCCATCTCTTTCCTCCTAAAATCAGATTTTATTTCTTCAGATTTTAATTTTTTTGGAGAATAAACTGCTGTAAATCTTTGGAGGGTTCTCAGAAATGTGATGGCTGCTGTGTCAGGCATTTTGGTTGAAGAAATACTGCAGCTGAGTTGATGGAAAATAACCTATTGCTTGCTTTTATTAACCATTGCCTGATTACTTTTTCTTTCCTAAAAAGGATGGAACTATAACTGATCACAAGCTAGTGCTTCGTCTAGGCAGAGAACAAGTCAAAATGTGTCAAAAGTAAATATCTAACCCACTGGGATAATGTTACCTTAAATGTTTTGGAGGATTTGAATATATATTGTGACATGGAGTTTTTGGACTTCTTCCCATTCTCACTCCTTTGTTTTGAATGCGGATAGGTGCGAGCATTGCTTTCACTCACAAACGGTGTCTGAGTCCAAACTGAAGCATTTCAAAATTAAAAGAGGCAAATTCAGAAAGACTGACTCAGTGAGCAAACCTCTCGGAGAACACTGTTTGGAACTGGTATCATTTAGAAGTGTCAGTGCTGAGACAGGAGAATGTGTGCACAAAATTCCCTGCGTCACTAAATATGACTTTCAAAACCTCATAATACCTTCTGTAAAAGCTACCAGCCTGTTAAATACTTTTGAGGCTGAGCTCCTTGCTGCTGAAAATATAAAGAAGGATCAAATAAAGTTACAACTATTTTTGCTATATAAAAAGAAAAAAAAGCCACATCCATTTTCTTTTCATCTCCTTGTTCTAAAAACCTGGCTACACGGCATTTGATCAGGCTTTTCGGAAAAAAACAAAACAAAATCCTCCCTCAGGCATAAGGCAATCTTGGGAAGTTTTGGCTCAAGGTACAGGTATTTGTGAGAAAATGAAAACAAGATCTTGGAAACAAAATCCAGCAGCAGCCATAGCTGGACATTGCTATTGTGGCCTTAATTATTACGTGGGAGGATGCAGTTAGATATTTAGAAAAGCTGGGGGATTTATATTACTACTGAAAGACTGAAATGGGGCTGGCAGCTGTGATAAGGATGGGGGACCCTGCAGAAGCACAGCTGCTTTCCAGCTCCATGTCAGGATACAACCATGCAGCAATGGGCCGGCAAAAAGAGCTGCTTCTGTGTCTTCTGTGGTCTCCCTGGTAAATCCTCTTCCGAAGGGAAATGCCAGATTGAATGCAGCCAGAGTTCTCTTTCTCCACATCTTTCAGGAACAGGTCTCAGTCCTGGACTGGGAGCTGATGTTTAGCCATCAAAAGCATATTTCATACCTGTTTTGGCCTTTTTAGTTGTTGGCAACCAAGCATGTATGTGAACCCACATCTTTTTTTTTTCTGCTAATAATGATAGCTGAACTGACAGCACGAGGTTATTAATGGATATTTAGATTTCCAGAAACTCTGACCTATAACTAAATTAAATCAGGGATGTAGAAATGATAGCTGACCACCTTCATGACCTCCTGCCATGCAGCTATATCACTATTTAACATATCACATTTTTTCCATCTATATACGTTCTCTGATTTCTATATTATTCTGTCACTATTTTCTCACCATTATCTACCTATAATTTTCTTCAATAAACTGGCAAAATTACTTTGTTGCTCATTTTCAAAGCCAAAGTAAGCATTCTTTAAGCAAATGTTAAATATTAAAAAATAAAGAAAGGAGTAATTATGAATAAATGGGATGACCTGAGTGAAAGATGACAGGAAATAAAGGAAATAATTAAAGGGGAATTACCTTCAGTAAGACAAAGTAAAGTAAGAAAATTTTTGCAGGAGTTACACTTATAGACAGGAACAGCCTCACACTCGCAGGCCCTTGTTCTCATGGGGGACGTCAACCACCCTGATATCTGTTAGAGGGATGGTACGGCCCGGCACAAGCAATCCAGGAAGTTCCTCGATTGTGTGGAAGACAACTTCCTCCTGCAAGTAATAGAGGAGCCCACAAAGAGAGGTGCCATGCTTGACATCGTCCTCAGCAACAGGGAAGGGCTGGTTGGAAATGTGACGCTCCAGGGCAGCCTTGGTTGCAGCGATCATGAGATGATCGAATTCAAGATCCTCAGGACAGTGAGAAGAGTGTGCAGCAAGCTCACTGCCCTGGACTTCAAGAGAGCAGACTTTGGCCTCTTCAGGAACATGCTCAGTATGGTTCCATGAGATATAGCCCTAGAGGGCAGGGAGGCCCAAGGCTGTTGGTTGATATTCAAGGATCACCTGCTGCAAGCTCAGGAGCGATGCATCCCAACTAGGAGGAAGTGCTGCAGGAAGGCCAGGAGACCTCCTTGGATGGATAAGGCGCTGCTGAGGAAACTTTGAAGGAAAAAAGAGGCTTATAAAAGGTGGAAGCAAGGACAGGCTGCCTGGGAAGAATATAGGGATGTTGTCCAGGAAGCTAGGAATCAGGCTAGGAAAGCTAAGGCCCACTTAGAATTAAACTTGGCTAGGGATGTTAAGGATAACAGGAAGGGATTCTATAGGTACATTGCAAATAAAAGGCAAGCTCGGGACAACGTGGGCCCTCTCCAGAAGCTATCGGGAGAACTGGCTAGCCTGGATTTGGAGAAGGCTGAGGTTCTTAATGACTTCTTTGCCTCAGTCTTCACTGGTGAACGCTCTGACCACACCACCCAAATCTTGGAAGGCAGATGCAGGGACTGTGAGAATGAAGACCCTGGGCCCACTGTAGGAGAGGATCTGGTTTGAGACCATCTTAGGAACCTGAATGTACACAAGTCCCCCGGGACCTGATGAAATCCATGCGTGGGTCCTGAAGGAGCTGGCAAATGAAGTTGCCAAGACACTGTCCATCATATTTGAAAAATCATGGCAGTCAGGTGAAGTTCCCGACAACTGGTAAAAGGGAAATATAACCCCCATTTTCAAGAATGGGAAATTGGATGACCCTGGGAGCTACAGACCAGTCAGTCTCACCTCTGTGCCTGGTAAAATCTTGGAGCAGATTCTCCTGGAAGGCATGCTGTGGCACATGAAAAACAGCAAGGTGGTTGGTGACAGCCAGCATGGCTTCACTAAGGGGAAAGAGGACAGGTGAAGACCAGTTGATGTCATCTACCTGGACTTGTGCAAAGCATTTGACAGTGTCTCACATGACATCCTTGTCTCTAAACTGGAGAGGCATCAATTTGATAGGTGGACCACTCGGTGGATGAAGAACAGGCTGGATGGCCGCACGCAAAGAGTAGTGCTCAATGTCCAGCTGGAGACCAGTAACGAGTGGTGTCCCTCAGGGATCAGTGTTGGGACCAGTCTTGTTCAACATCTTTGTTGGTGACTGTGGACAGTGGGATTGAGTGCACCCTCAGCAAGTTTGCCAATGGCACCAAGCTGTGTGGTTGGGTTGATACATTGGAGGGAAGGAATGCCATCCAGAGGGACCTCGACACACTTGTGAGGTGGGCTGATGCCAACCTGATGATGTTTAACCATGCCAAGTGCAAGGTCCTACAGCTGGGTGGGAGCAATCCCAGGCACAGCTCCAGGTTATGTAGAGAAGAGATTGAGAGCAGCCCTGCGGAAAAGGACTTGGGGGTGTTGGTCGATGAAAAAATGAACATGAGCCAGCTTCAGTGTGCACTCGCAGCCCAGAAAGCCAGCCGTGTCCTGGGCTGTGTCAAAAGGAGTGTGACCAGCACGTCGAGGGAGGTGATCCTGCCCCTCTACTCTGCTCTTGCGAGACCTCACTTGGAGTATTGTGTGCAGTTCTGGTGTCCTCAACATAAAAAAGACATGAGACTGTTGGAACAATTCCAAAGGAGGGCCACGAGGATGATGAGGGGAGTGGAGCACCTCCCGTATGAACAGAGGCTGAGAAAGTTGGTGCTGTTGAGCCTGAAGAAGAGAAGGCTGTGCGGAGACCTCATAGCAGCCTTCCAATATCTGAAGGAGGGCTATAGGGATGCTGGGGGGGACTCTTCAGTAGAGGCTGTAGTGAGAGGACAGGTGGTAACAGGTTCAAACTTCAATAGCGGAAGTTTAGATTGGATATGAGGAAGAAATTCTTTACTGTTTGGGTGGTGATGCAATGGAATGGGTTGTCCAGGGAAGTTGTGAATGCTCCATCGCTGGTGATGTTCAAGGCTGGATTGGACATAACCTTGGGTGACATGGTTTAGTGTGAGGTGTCCCTGCCCATGGCAGAGGGGGCTGGAACTAGATGATCTTAAGGTCCTTTCCAACCCTAACTGTTCTATGATTCTATGATTCTATGACTTAGTGTTCTGAGGAATCTCTAATACGAGGAACATATCCAATGTGCGGTTAACTTCTGTCTCAGATACGGCTTTGGGGATTATGCTCTCCGTGTAGCAATCTCAAAGGTAGCTCTGTCATATGCATATAAAATATTGGAGTCATACAGATTTAGAAACATGAAAGCGTGGCTTAAATCTGTGTCACTCTGCTTTCTTCTAAGCTGCAAAGTCTGAGCTTTACTTTTGTAAGAAGCACAACAGAGTCTCTTTCCTTGCCTTTTTCCATTTTCAAAGGAGGGATTTGGGTTTTGGTAAACTCAGAATTTTTGTTAGGGTTGTCACTGTACTAGTAATGGAGCTACAGGACATCATAAAAAGTGACTGTATGTGACTAGCCCCCAGCATTCTTTCTGCAATTTTCCCTGTGTAGGACATGGAGTGGAAGGCACGATTGAAGTCTTATCATAACACAGCCATGCTGTATAATGAAACTTTAATGTCAGAATTTCCCTTCAAACACAGCACCTTGACACCTTAATCATTTTTGCCTTTTGTTCTTTGCACCTGATCCAGTTTTTCTAATTAGGTGGCCTGGTACCTAATGAGGGTTCACAGGGTGGACCTCCCTTCCCTTGCACTGTGCAAGTCCCTCACCCCTCTTCTCTATGATCTTGTGGCTTTACAGTGTTTCTTTATTCAACAGTTTCATGGGTTCAGCAGCAGCAGTCATTTTTCTCCTTCTTGGTAGTTGGTGCAGTGCTGTGTTTTTGATTTTGGGCCTGGGAACAGCGCTGATAACACCAGTGTTTATAGTTACTGCTTGGCAATGTTTTGGTCTGGCCAAGGACTTTCTGAGCCTCATGCTATGCCAGGGAGGAGGGGGAGCCGGGAGGAAGCAGAGACAGGACACCTGACCCAAACTGACCAAAGAGGTTATTCCATACCAGAGCACGTCATGCCCAGGACGTGAAAATGGAGAGCAGAGACTCGGAAGGGTGTGGTGGTGCACTGGGGGGTTCGCTGCTGGGGGGTGCACTGGCTGGGTCAGGCTTGGTGAGCAGTTGTATTCTCTTTCCTTGTATTTGTCTTGTATTATTACTGGTGGTAGCAGCAGTGATTTGTGTTATACTTTAGTTACTAAACTGTTCTTACCTCAACCTGTGCGAGTTGAATTCTTTCAATTCTCCTCCCCATCCCGCAGGGACTAGGGGAAGAAAGAGAGGGGACTGAGTGAGTGAGTGAGTGAGTGAGTGAGTGAGTGAGTGAGTGAGTGAGAAAGCTTAGTGGGTGAGAGGCTTAAACCACGACAAGCAGTTGCAAGCAGTGAACAATTTGCTGTCCAGTTTTGTTCTTCCTAAATACCAGACATCATTGTTTATTCTGTGTTTCTCCTTCTCCTTGCTTGACTCTGCTTTGGGTTATTTCCCCCTGGATGTGTTGGTAGAATTCAGGTTTTGTTTTACAGTGGTTTGCCTTTTGTTACTTCTTGCTTGTAATTCTCTAGATACCTATGTGCTGCCATGTTTTTGCTCTTTCTCTTCAGTACCTGAGTGTGCAATTTTCAACCTCCTTTGCATCCCTAATGAAGGCATTACCCAGAGTCAAAACTGGAGGGAACCCTGTGAAAATTGTACTCCTTCTTCCTCAGTCTCTCTGCTGCAGTTTTGTAAACGGCTCCTTATCAGTCTCCCTTCTGCCAGTGCTCCTCTGTAGGTCTTGATTAAGCAAATCATTTATGCTCATTGCTGAACTTAGAGAAGGCAAACAAGCCTGTCCTTTCATCCAGTGTTGCTCAAAACTTACTTGGAAAGATTTAAGCATGTTCTTAAGTGCTCTGCTGAAGGGAGGCTTCTGTTTCAATTGCATTATTTTTATCCCTTACCTTTTGAGTCTAGTCTTATATGCATAAAACATCAATAACTCCCTCTAGGATGGATTCTTTCTTTATTCCATGTCACTTGTTGCTTGTGTTTCCAATGCCCTCTTGAAGTTTTCTAATAGCTCTTTTTGTACTGCCTGGTCAATTATTTTACTGGAGATTGAAGATGAAAGTGGAGGGCAGTAATTGCCAAGATCATTCTTCTTTCTGCGTAAATCAATACTATATTTGCTTTATTTCCAACCTTTGGGACTTCCATAGTTCTCCATGACTTTCAAAAATAATTGCCAATAGTTCAGTAAATTAACTGGCTAATTCCCTCATCACCTTGGGATGAGTGCAGCCAGACCAGCCGACACATATGGTGGATATTCAAAATTTCCAGCTGTTCCTTTAACCTGAATTACATTAATGGCTATTTGTGCAGGATATTTGTTATTCCCAATGCTACATCCTTTTTTCCCTTTTTAGCCAAGAAAAAAAAATAGTAAGGGGTTAATTTGGCATTTGAAGAAATACTGGTTGTTTCATCTTCTTATTAATGAAACTTCATTCTAGCTGGATTTCCTTTCCCCTATGAGACATTTGCAAAGTCATTCTTATTCCCCAATGGTGCTTTGGTTAGCATAAATTCAGCTAAGTTTTTCCTGTCACTGCCATTTCTCTTTGCTCCTGTTTTCTCCAATTTCTTTTCTATTTGTCGCTGCTCATTTCTGAGCTTTGTTACCTCGAATGAAGCAGCTTGCGTCACAGTCACTGACCTATTCCTGCAAATAGTTAGAAAGAGAGCTGGGCTTGAAGACCTCAATCCATCACCAAATTTTGTTGCACCTCTCCCACACTGACCTGGTGTCCTCTCACACCTGGACTTTTTTCACTTTCTTTTATTTATCAGCAAAGGAAAAAGAATGTCTTTAGGGCAGATATTTATGACTGTCTATCCAAGATGCTCTCTCTTTCCAAGAGAGACCTAATAGACAGGTGAGAGGATTAAGCAAGCCCTGTGTTGCCAGTTCTCCTGAGGCCATGGCAGAGACCCTCCCTGGAGGTGGGTGCCCATTTTCTCTTTAATCTGTTGCTGTTTGACCTTGGCTAGTGTATGATGTTCGAGCCCAGAGCTCTTCTGTCGTCGTCTCTTTCTCATGCGCTCAGAAGGGCACTGACTTACATGACCTAGCAGGACTTTTCTTTCTTTAACTTCTTTGAAATGGTTTACCTTTTACAACATCTCCCTCTGACTCCTTCATTTCTTGGTCATTTCTTTTTCCCAGAGGCTCATTTTTATAGTTCCTAGCTCTCAAGACACTCTTACTTTAATAAATGATGACAGTTTACAAGCTGTGCTTTGGCTGCTATTCTTGTGCTTGAAGTATTTCTGAATAGATAATTGTCACAAACTCTGTCCAGATTTAGGGCAGACTTTTCTTTGTCCTGCTCCTCATGGTATCACCTCTCAAACTGGCCTGTGAAGATTGCAGAGTGGGTCATTGTGTTGTACTCAGAGTAAGGCGATCTAATATAGTATGCTGGGGAGCTCACACAAGCAGTTTCTCATTTAGAGCCACTACTATCCTAAAATTTTAAGGGAGGAAATGGTTTATTCTCTTCTTTGATGTTGTTTCATGTTCACATACCTCTATTTTGCTCATTTTTTTTGAGCTCATTTGCTCATAGTGGAGGCTACTTTTATTGGCCCTGTGACCAGTTGCTTGGGCATGAACAGGTTACCAGCTCTTAGAGGAGTAAAGGAAAGGGGGCTGGGTGAAGAACACCATTATGTTTTCCCTTTCTCTTCAAGATCCTTTGATTAGCTTTTCTACCACACATACTTATTACCACTTTCCTGACTTCCCACTGATTATCTCTGATACAGTCTTCTGAAAACATGGGTAAGACATCAGAAACACATTACAGGAAATATTAAAAGTACTATCTTGTTACTAAATTCATAATTATCTGTCTTTAGAGAGTACCTTATAAAGACCAAGCAGGATACCACAGATGATGTTGCTGGAAACAAGGAGCTTAATAAAAAAAATAAAAAAAAAAATGAAGAAAGCTCAAACTTTTGATTTATTCACTGTCTTGATTTTTCTGGGTGACCTCTATCACCATACTCTTCCAGAAGTGCATCCCTCGTCATTTTTCTGTTTAATGCATGTTGTGCATCTTGCCCTGACAGAAGCAGCTCATGTCCCCAGATAAACCTTTCCATACTTTGTTTTGATGAAACAAGCATGTTTTATCTCATGTGTTTTAAATCTTGTCACTACTCAAAAGAGAAAGCTGAGTGTTTCAAGGACCCTGCTAAAGGAATCACAATGATGGTCCCTGGACCTACAGCCCCATCCCTACCTTTCTATTATTTTGTGAGCAGGACTCCATTCATGTTCAGTGAGCATCTCTATTGCCATGAAAAAAGTGGGTGAACTTGGACTCTTTCTTCTTGCATGACTGAAAATATTTTTATGTATGGAAGAAATTCACACTAAACCCAAAAGAAATAATAGAAGTCCAGCATGTTAACACAGTAGGTGACTTGCTGTAGTCAGTGGCAGTATCTCTTGCTTCCAGGCAATTCGCCCACACTGACTTTGTTCTTTATTCCCTGCTGTCTCATATCTTCAAGAACAGACTCCCAATTAATATTTGCCACGTTGCTTCACACTCAGCCATCAGGTAGGTTTGAAAACCTACCCATTCATTAGGCACTCCCACTTAGAAATGTATGAGGTGCTGTGGAGGATGGTCAAGGGAAGAGAAGGTTCCCAAAAGCTAATGGGTGTCAGCTGAAGACAGCCCTGACATTTGTTTCTAGTCCTAGCATCCTTGATGATGAAGGGATAATAAAAAGCTGCAAAGAAATGTAAAAAAAACCTCCAAACAAACAAACCAAAACCAAACCAATAAATGGAAAAAGGGACAATATGAATGTGAAAGACATCATCCTCCCAGAATTCAGTTATCAAAGAGAAGGTTAGGAGGTGACTTGAATATGGTCTGTTGATAGCTATTTGATAGTTACATATAGAACTGCTGATAGTAGAAGGATCTTAAATTCAGCAGACAGAATCCGTAAGTGAAACTCAGCAGTGAGGCAGTGAAGTGGTATGAGTTTGGATCAGAAATAAGAAGTACATTTCTAGCTATGAGTGCAGTTAACCATTTGAATGTTTTTGCCTATGTGGTGAGTTCCCTATTGCTTGAATATTTTAAATCCACATTACTGCCTTTCTAAAAATAAGCCCCATGGCACCACTGAATTTAGTATAGTCCTTGTGGATGAATTTCCGTGCTATGGAAGCAAGACATTTTTATGCTTTTTCTTGATAGCATCAACTCCCAAACATTTTTCACCCCCCTACCAGCTCCTGAGACACCCCCTCACTCCATGATGCACGCCATCTGCCAGGAGCTCCCTTCAGCTCCTACTGCAGACACCACGCTTTCTTCCTACATAGCAGCTCCTCAGTTAAACTGCCTGGCAGTACTTCTGGGTGTGAATGTCTGGGGCAAGCAGCTCCTCATACCCATCTTTGTTGTGGCTCGGGAGCTCAGCTGTCTCTTCAGGCATGGGAAGTGCATGACTGAAGCATTTGTCCCAGTCTTAGCTAGACCAATAGTTTCACAGTAGGGTTGTGTAGGCCCCAAGGAAACTGCTCATGGTTAAACTGCATCCAATGGAGAGATGCACCCGCCCTGTAGGTCACTGCAGACAGGGAGGTGGATTTATTCTGCCTGCCTGACACACTAGTGCCAAGCTGGTTGTCAGCTGTTTTCCCTTTAGACATTGCCATCAGTTTGGGAGACCCTGCACAACCAAATCTGCAGCTGAGGGTGGATGCATTCATGCACCATTTACTCACTGATGCTGGGTCCATTTGACACTCTGTCTATAACACACTGAAGTGTGTTATGTATTATCTTGTCATACCTGTGCTTATCTTCCCAATTCTCCTTATAGCTATGGGCTGCCTGAAAGATAACAGCTCCACACCAAATGCAGGTGTTTTGCCTAGGCTAAGGCTGAGACAAATTGTGAAAGAGAAAAAAAGGCAGGCAAGGTCTGATGGTTCAGATTCTGCTCTACTCCTCTTATTTAATGAGAAAGTTCCTCTTTATCTTCTCCAAATCTGTTTTCTGTTGCAACACTCTTCAGAAAATAATTTCTTTTATTTTCTGTCTCCCAGCAGGTCATACTGCCACATTTGTTTTCAGTTCTGGTCTGATTGCATATCTTTTAAAATATGATGCTTTGTTCTTTTCAAACAAAGCAAAAAAACCCTCCAAGCTGAACTGGAAGAAAATGGACTGCCTTCTTTTGAAAAATTTTAGGGGTTTTGAACTGCAAAATATATGATCACTGTAAAGTTCCTTTTGTACTGGCTCTATAACCTTGGCAGGAGCTTGGAGTTCCTATCAGTCTAGGTAATGAGCAATAATAATAGTGATAATGACACTTCTGAATGCTTAAAATAGATTCTGTAACAATGTGTTGGTCCAATGTGAGATAATCTTAAATCTAATGCGGTTCTGAATCCCAAGCTGCATAAAAATCCACTTTAGAGATGACATGCCTTTCCGAGATAATCTTCCCTGCATAATGAGTTCAGGTATTTAGGCCTTTCTAAATACCAGTTACTCAGTTTATAATTTTATCTTAGAATTTGAACACATCAGAAGAATAATGAATGAGAGTGCTACCAAGAGCAGGAGACCTACTGGCTTGTAATTTTAGGTGCTTGAAACAGCTATTAAAGCCGCAGCTTCACATGCTCAAAATGCAGTATTTTTTAATCTACCAAAATCAGCTGGCTATGTTTGAGATCCTTCCTAGACAATCAAAACATGTGCAACTCAGACGAAACCCAGTCTTCCAGGCCTGAGACAAGTTGTGTGGTTTTGTTTAAACAGCAAGACAAGCTCTAGCATGGGTTTGCCAGCAAACCCAGTTAATACAAAGTCCCAGTTATTTTGTTTCTGGGCCTAGCAGTTTCAGATATGCCCAGCAGAGAGCTCTTTGTCTCTAAAACTCTGTTTCTAAGAAATGTTCCCCAGAAAACTTTAGCATGAAGAAAGCACACATCAGGCAGGAGAGGCAATCTATGCTATAAGGATGTTCCATGTCTGGTTTAAGCCATCAAAAAGAAACGTCGTGAGTTAACATGCTCTCACCTCCTTTTAAAATGCATCCAGTGTAGTCTCCATTCCTGTTTCAATTAGAAATTCAGATGAACAAGGGTCACTTAAAGTTTGGGGTTCAGCCTTTAGGTTCAGGCAATCTTTCTTTGAGGTATGTGATTGTTCGTCTAATAGTCAATTGCTTGAGGATGCTTATTTAAAGAAAATAACTAGTAATTTATGAATAAACAAATAAATAAATAATTTGGTAGTGAGCATCACTTGGGGACCTTCTCCAGCAACAGTAAACACCTTTCCTTTCCTCATGGCTGAGTGTGTTCCCAAAGTATCCAAAATTTGCACTCCCGAAGCCATGGTTTCCTGCATGGCTGGCGAGCGCAATGCCTGCACCAATAATGCACCACACAGCGCTGCAGATAAAGACCGACTGGCAACTCAGTTGGTCACCCTGATTCTCTTTTCCCTTTCCCCTTCAGAGTAACTGCGGTAAATCTCGTCAGTTTACTTTTGGAGTCAAAGTAAGCACACACCTCTCCTTTGGCTAGCACATGTTACATGGAGTCCCTACTGCCATTCACAGCAGTGTCATTGCAATGGGTCAGAGCAGTAGCAAGGGCTCAGGGACACCTCCCAGTGTATAGTTAAGATGACATGCATTGAATATGAAAGTGCAGGTTAAATGATACTACCTAAAGTCAGCTGAAACCAGGGTGTATCAAATACTTTCTAATGTTGCCAACATTTTTTATTATTATTTTATTTTGAAAGACCTCCCCAGGACTCAGGCCTTGCTAATTCTTATTTATAAGTAAATTCTCAACTTATTCAGAGGAACATATTCTGAGGAGACCCTTGGAAATTTACTGCAGGGATTGTCTGCTGGCTTGCAGTACAATAATGCAGGTAATGAAAAGTTCCAAGCCATAAAAATGAAAGAAAAATGTTCAAGTTCTAGAACTTTATACACAAAGTACAGTTCTAATCTTTAATATTTCTCCTATCCCATGCCACCCTGGCTCCTGCATTTATAATCTCTCCATAACTCCCAGATTTAATTTGCTTAGTTTGCAAGAAAAAAGATGAGACAAGAGGTTTCCTTTCCTCCACATGACTGAATCCGGCTTGTTTAAACTACGATGCAAATAATGATGAATTATTCACTTATCTTCTTTTTCATGAGTTATGCACAGGCCTATTTTTATTAAGTAATTCGTAGTCTCTAGGCATCTTTACTCTCTCCTTGCTGGAAAGTCCAACCAAATACTCCGCAGCAGATTTTCTGCAGACTTCATTGATCGATTCATGCTGCCTAGGCTGTGACTGGTCAATGTGTGGTCTCAAGTGCCTGGGTTTGATTATAAGAAAAAGAACGACTCTGTAAGGAATGATATTTCCCATGCATAAGTATGCTGGCTCCTACACAAATGCAGACTTTGCAAAGACCTCTGTCAACATCCATATGGCTAAAGCTCAGTCAATTAAGTGCTATTGCAGAGTAGAGAGAAAGATGAAGGAAACAGAGGAAAGCAAGTGGCTACTCTGATACCAAAAGAAGGTTCCTGAGATCGATGAATTCATTCCCCCCTGCTCTAGTTCAGTTCTCCACTTTTTACCTAGGAAGAAACTCAGTCTTCACCTATTGGTAGAGAAAATGGAGAGTCAACCTTTCTCTGCTCACTCTAAAACTTGTTGGGAAGCAATTCAGCTGAGTGCTGCAATACCACTACTCATTATCAATTTTTCACAGTACATCAGCAAGTTAGTTTTCTTATGGAAAACCTTACTTCACCACTTTCTATTCTTCTCACCCACAGTCTCTGCCTGAAGGCTGTGATTCTCTCCAAAACCTATCAGTTTGTTTCCCTGGCCAACTGAGAAAGTTAATTAGCTGTTTTCTGCTTATGCCTTTCTCTAGGACAGAGAAGCAGCCAGAGTTCAGATGCCTGAGTGATAACATGAGCATCACAGCTGTGCCTGCCATGATGCTTGTCCACACACATAAGTAGGTTGGTCACTGAAAACAAGCTTTGTCATCTCCCCTCCTTGATCCCACCCAAAGCTTAAGGCTCAGAAGACCCTGAGAAATGGTTCTCTACAGCTCAGGGAAATGTGGAACTCATTGTGATCATTCCTGACATTGCTCGTTGTTGAGGCATTTGCGCTCCCAGCCTGTTTGGGCAGAGGGTGTGCTCCCAGTGCCAGGACCCTTAAAAACAATTAAGAGAGCAGGGTAACCAGAGAGCAGGGCAGAACTGGAAGGGGCTGCTGGCCCAATGCAAGGGTTCCATACCCAGCTTAGGAGGAGTACAAGGCACGCACATTTACCACAGCTACAGGCATCTGGGAAGTTCCAGTGCATTTATGAAGTTACTGAGAAAAAAGCCAGCAGTTAGCAAAGACCTGCATGGCTTTTCAAGCCTCTGAATTTGCTCAGTATCTGAATTTGATCCCTGGCAGCAAATATAAAATCTACCTGGTTTTAGTGTGGGATGCCATTAATGCATGAGGAGACTTTAATAACACCAGAAAATATTCATAAACTGATCCTCAGTGATTTTTCCATGCAGATCTCTGACTATCTAAAATAGTCTTCTACTTTCCATTCTTAGACTCTTCCACTGCAACTTTGAATGCATCTTGCAGAGGGCTGACAACCCCTTTTGCAGTGGAGCCACGGCAATGAGCAATGAAGGTACCCAGAAGGAAAAACATTTGAAACGGTTTGTATTCCAATTCCTGATTTCATGGATTAGTCTGAAAGTTGTATTATCTATTCCGCCTGAGTGGCAGCTGCTTATAAGCCTTGAGGGAGAAATACTAAATATCACTTTCTCTTTCATAAGAAAGATGATCTTATTTATTTGAACTGGGTTTTATTCTGTGCTTTTTATATGCACCAAAGCAGCGAACATTACCTCAGCACTCCAGAAGTGTTCTACCCTGTGCCTTTGAATCAGCCCACCCTGCGAGGCTTGACACTCAGGTTTGACATTTCAAAAGGACTTTGTACTTACATGGTAATTGAGTTCTCCCAAATCTCCTGACAGAACACAGCCCAACTTCATCCCCTGAAAAATTATTGACTGCCCCAGTGATTTCCTTGCTACTTTTCACAGAATTCCTGTGGGATATGTAATATTCCCATGGAGTGGGTTGGAAAATGTGAGATTTAAAGCACAAAGCTTAAAAAGTTTTTCATATCATGTGTTCAATATGACACCAGTTTTTCATTGTTTCAAAGAAGTTTCATGTGTTCTATTTTTCTCAAAAATGTGACTGAGACCAGAATGAGAATGGAACCATCCATTTATTCACCATCATAAACTTACTTGGATAAGGCTTGCAGTGAGAACAGTCTCCCAGAGAACATCATAGGCTGGAACAAAGCTGGAAAAAGCAAAGATTTTGATCTATGTTTTAACTGTTGAGGTTGAAGCCCACCCGTAAATCAGCCACACAGTTCGTTAGCTCCCCCTCTCTTCCTCCCCCTGCTCCTGGAATTTTGGGGAGGAAAATGAAAAGAATGTATCTCCTACGGGTTGAGATAAGAACAGTCCAGTAACTAAGGTATACCACAAACCACTGCTGCTACTAATACCACTACTGCTAATAATAATGACAAGGGAAACAACAAGGGAAAAGAATACAACCGCTCACCACCCGCTGACCAATACTCAGCCCAACCCAAGCAGTGAACTAACTCTTCCGGGTCCCTGTTCCCAGTTTATATAGTGGGCATGATGTGCTGTGGTATGGAATACCTCTTTGGCTAGCTTGGGTCAGGTGTCCTGTCTCTGCTTCCTCCCGGCTTTCCCTTCTCCCTGGCAGAGCATGAGACTCAGAAAGTCCTTGATCAGACTAAATATTTGAGCAGTAACTAAAAACATTGGTGTTATCAGTGCTGTTCCCAGCCCAAAAGTCAAAACCACAACACTGCACCAGCTTCTAAGAAGGAGAAAAATGACTGCTACTGCTGAACCCAGGACAGTGGGCTGCTTGGATGACTGTCCTTGCTGTCAAATGCATTCAGTTTGTTCTGATTCCTGGTCCTCTCATCAGCTGACAGAACTAGGAGTAACAGCTGTCAGCAAGCCCCAGCCCACCCAGCAGATCAATAGATAAGTTTAGATAAGAATATTGTTCTTACCTCCTGGGGCTGTGGCTGGACACCCTGCCTCCTCCATGTTATCAGAAAAGCCCATTAAGTGCAACCTGTTTATCCCAGGACAAACAAATTTAATTTCTTCTTTCTTTTAAGTCTTTCTAGTTCTCTGTCACTAAACATTGATTTAAAAATGGATGTTTATCCTCCTTGGGCAGAACACTTTGGGTATTTGCAGTCCTCTGAACTTGCTCTTTAACACTGGAAAGTGATAGTGCTAGCAAATTGAAACCTGCAATAGGCTTTTTAATAGGCAGATAATGCCACCAGATTTACATGCTGACAATGGAGTTGATGTTAATGGAAGATGGTATGAACTGAGGGAACTTTGGAGTCCTTTAATGCTAAAAGCCAGCAGCAGGTAGGTTTTTAATTTACAAGCTCCACTCACCATCTACTTGTCATTGGGAGCCTGAGGCTTGTGAATGGGTAAAAATGGATAAAGCAGTTAAAGAGGTGCTGGAGAATTATTAGATGTGGAGTGCTCCCAGCAAATAGTCTGCAATTGCCACACTGGTTAGGCACAGAGGCACAGGCTGACAGTCATTACCAGCTGGTGCCAATGTGTTTTAGTGGGAGATTCACAACTATTTGAGCATGTGTTCACAGGGAATAGAGGATGGCAGCCTTAATATTAGCTTCACACCAGGAGAAACAAGCAGTGACCAGGAAGCCATTCTTAATACGACTTATGTATGTTTATATTTTGCTAGCAGTTGGTCTTGCGAAACCAAACTCAGTGCAGGTGTGCTGGAAATGTGCTCCTGAGCTGCGTCAGGCACCACTATGCTGTGCAGGGTGGCCTGAGCCCTTGGCTGCTCTGGTGCTATGAGGTGACTAGTAAAGTCACAGTCTCTGTCACTGGGGGGGTGGCATGATTTGCAATGGGGGACAGGTCTGTGTGCCAGATAGAATGGGTTTGGTGTTCTTTGGTTTTGATTTTTCTGGGAGATGTGAAAGGGGAGGAGAGATCATAGTATGTGTTTAAATTTGCAGAAGCTATTTGGCTCCTTACATGAAGGACTGCACCCGAAAACAGACACATCAGAGTAATGGGGGAGGCAATTTGACAAGAAGGAAGCACTTAAAATAATGGGATCACTGATAAGGTCAGGGTTATGAAGAAATCTCAACTGGGTCAGAGCTCCTCATTTCAAACTAATGAACCCCCTGATGACAGGAGCTGGAGTTTCTTGACGAAGGGGATGGACTGTTCACAGCAAAGTGGTGATGTCAGCGTCTACAGCAACAACGAGAGGTTAAAGACAGTAATTTAATTCAATTGGGCAAGCGTCTGCCACCTTTCTGGTCAAGAGGGTCTGGGCAAATTCCTCTTCTGGGTTCAAATTCAACACTTTATCTTTCAAATATGAAGGCCAAACAGAGCTCAGTTTTACATGCTCACATAGAAGTTCACCTTTCATTCACCAGAAACATCTTGTTCCATGGCTCATAAATATTAAACTAATATAAATGTAACCTCTGTGCCCTCAAGACCAATCATGAGTGAGTGAATTTAAGAACTAAAATTTCCGAGCTGCAGTTTCTTTCCCTGGTTTTGGCATCCTCTACTAGACAATGAGCGAAACCACCACCACCTGTGGTCAGCTCATGCTCAGAAATGACCCCCTCCTTAATTCCCACCTCCCTTCCTCTGGCTCCCCACTTGTAGTAACACAACCACAAATATCCCAGCCTGACTTTGTGAGCTTCTCCATTGCCCCATCCACAAGAGCTGTGTGAGGGCACTACTGGTTTCTGTGGTGCTGTGGCAACATCAGTTCTGCTGTGTCCTCCAGTAATATGTTAGCTCGCTGCCGAAAAACAGCACAGTCTAGAAGTCACTGGTAACAGAAATGTCCAAGTGATTTTGTGCTGTAACTTCTGAGATTAAAAACTTGGCTGGGAAAAAACAGAAGCCATAAGTCTATTTGCCTCACCTACTTACTGTGCGCTTATCTGGAACAGCTTGTGAAATTCTTTGGAAACATAATGTATTTAGCAGATAGGGGCCAAGACTTTGAGCTCGCTAAAAGCAAACTTTAATTCACAGTCTTGATATTATGGGAGAGCTAAACACCAAGTGGTCTGATGCAAGGCTTTTCTGACATTTATATGGTGAAATACAATTCAGTCCCATATTTAAAGGTGAGATGGGGGAAGTAAACAGAAAAAGATCTCTTGGGAAAGCTTCAAGGCTGATGACCAACATTTAAAAGTTACCCTCATTTCTCCTAAGGGTCTTTGAAAGAAGTGCTGGGATTCCCCTTTTGGGCAAGGGAAGTTCTGTAGAGTTGGCTTTGAATCTTGAAGTATTAAATTTTTCCAGGTGCTGAATGTCTTCAGCTTCTGCAATTTCTCTCTGCCATCATACATCTCAGAAATAGCAGAGGTGTTTCTGAGTACTTCTGTCACCAAGCATGCCACCCTATTCCAGGTAGGAAAGCTGTTTTAGCTCTAAGGCTACCCTTAGTCCTGCTTCTTTCTACCTTGCCTCTCTTGCTGAGTGCCTGCTTCAGTCCCATCTACTACCTGCTGCTTACGGAGATAGGACACAGAGCCTGTTGCATGCTTTAGATTTCAAATGTGATGCTTATCTCATACCCAGAGAAGAGGCACAAAGACAACTGAGTAAACGAGCTGAGCGATAGAAAATGTAATTAGCCTATTTTTATGATGAGCAGGAGATGAAGTCCTGACTGCCTGTTGTTATTCAAGAGCTGATGGCACTTTCTGTGCAGAGGAAGCCAATGACTCTTGCCCTGTGTGAACACATTATGTTCCACTTCAGTTTCCATGGCATTTTGCTGTTCTTGGCCCAAATAATTCTTCAGTTTTTGTGAGGGCCACAGTACTGAATAGCAAATCGTTTCAGCACAGATGTAGCAGTATGACAGGTTGTGTGATGAAACTTAGCTTAGAACTGATTTAGCAGAGTACTTGTGTCTGTGAAGGATCACCATGGCTATGGTTTGTATTCAAAGGCTCACAGTATACTGAGAAAAGCTCCAGCATGTTAGACCGAAAAAAGGTACCAATGTGTCTAAAAGTCAGATGTTGCAATGAGATGAGCAATCCAGGACCTAGAGCCCTGCATTAGACACCTGTGTGCAAGGAAAGTCCTGCACCTGAGCTCCCAGACCAGCATGCTGAGAAGATGGCCTCTGCTGACCTGAAAGGTAGCTGAGTCAGGGGTGTGCTTGTGGGGCAGCAGGATGGCACCTCCATCGCTCAGGAGTCATTGTGTTCAGGGCCAGAACCTGTGTCACTGGCTTTTCCTTAAAAGGAATGAAGAGAGGTGCTGGGGAGCAGTGGCTAGAGCTGTTTCCTGGGGAGACAAGAAGGCAAGATTTCATTCCCTCATTTGTCTGGAGGGGACCAAATCCACACAAATTAGGAGGTGTAGACTGGATGTGAGGCATGGCATGTGTGGGTCTACCTCCCACCCAGATGAGGTCTTGTGCCTCCTAGGTTGGTGACAGGGGGAAGAGGGAGTCTGGCTCCCTGCTATTGTAAAAGTCCAAGCCTCTAAAACTCACAAAGTTTCACTCACTCACTCACTTCCCTCTCTTTCTTCCCCCAGTCCCGGCTGGATGGGGAGGAGAATCAAAAGAAAAAAATGCAACTCGCACAGGTTGAGATAAGAACAGTTTAGTAACTAAGGTATAACACAAATCACTGCTGCTACCACCAATAATGATAATGACAAGAGAAATACAAAGAAAGAGAATACAACTGCTCACCAAGCCCGACCCAGCCAGTGCACCCCCAGCAGCGAATCCCCCCAGTGCCACCACCACACTCTTCCGGGTCTCTGCTCTCCAGTCTTCACATCCTGGACATGACGTGCTCTGGTATGGAATAACCTCTTTGGTCAGTTTGGGTCAGGTGTCCTGTCTCTGCTTCCTCCCGGCTCTCCCTCCTCCCTGGCAGAGCATGAGGCTCAGAAAGTCCTTGGCCAGACAAAACATTGCCAAGCAGTAACTATAAACACTGGTGCTATCAGCGCTGCTTCCCAGGCCCAAAATCAAAAACACAGCACTGCACCAGCTTCCAAGAAGGAGAAAAATGACTGCTGCTGCTGAACCCATGACAAAAAGAAGTCTCCATTTTTCTCCCGCCACTTGGTTTGAAGATAAGAGTGATGACTGAGCATGCAGCATGAGTTAAGCATGTTCTGCAACCACCTCTCAGATCAGCAATCTTGAGGATCATAGCTAAAGGTCTAGTTTCACCATAGGGATTGTAGCTGGGCATAGACTAGGTGTTAAGCCCAAGGAAGGAGTATTTGCAAAAACCTAAACTCTAGGCATCTGCAACACTTGAGTGTGGAAGGAATCAGACCTCTGAAGTCAGCAGTCTGGGTGTTTCTTGGCCAGATGAGGATTTTTCTAATGGCAGTTTTAGATTTGGTGTCATGAAGAAAACTGGAGCATGCTTATCTAGACCTTCAGGATTATCTTAATATGTCAAGAAGATTTCTGATGTCTTTCAAAGCATTTGCCTATTCTTTGTCATAGAAAGTGGTATTTGATGGAAGTGACAATCTGCGTGCGTTGCAGTTTAATGATGCTTGTGACTGAAGGTTCTATAAAATATGCTTAGATTCTGCATTACAAGATCCAGTAATAGAGGAATTAGCTTACTGTGTACACAGGAGAAAAGCTTCACTCTGGGACAATTTACAGAGGTTGTAGAAAAGGATTGGCTAGATTTTTTCTCTGAAACAAGGCTGCTGCTTGCTTGCTTGCTTGCTTTTTACTGGCAAGTCCATCCCCAAATGTATTGTTTTGTCATTATTTTCCTATTATTCACACTGAAAAAATATCACCATAAAAATATTACTTGTTTCAGTACGTAACTTGGTTACTAAGGTTACTAGATGAGATCTGCTTGGAATGATTTACAGCTCCTAAATACACTTTCCTCCCCCAGCAAGCTGACTGAGAAGAAGAATCTGCCCTAATAAATTAACCATGGTAAATGTGGACTGACCTACAAATTAAGAAATAGAAGGTTAAATACAAACATCGATCAAAGGCAAGAACTATAAATAGATAATGAACTGAAGAAACAATGCCTGCAAAGCAAAAGACTCCTGGAGTTTTCGCATTTGATGGCAAACACTGCTTAGGTACTCTACTCACCAAAAGAGGAAGATACTGCTTACATGCAGTCAGAGGAAACGTTGTGCAGCAGGAAGCCTTGCTACTTCTACCTAGAAGCCAAAGAAAAAATCCCATCCTCCATGAAACATCTGTGAAAATAGGTTCAGTCATTAACACTGAAACACAGATCATACAGGTAAACAAGCAGATCCCTATATGTCATCACAGGTCCTCAGGGCAGTTGCACTGATCCGTAGTGAATGAGGATCCAGCTTCAAGTTCACCCTTGTGTGTATATAATCCGGTATTGCAAAGTGTACACCAGATTATAGGAGAGTTCAAGTCTCACATGGGCATCCCCCAGACTTCACTTTTAACTCCTGACAACTGAATTTACTTTTGAAAGAAGAGGTTTTGCCCTAGATATTTGCCACAATGTGTTGCTGCTAGTTAATTCTGTTTCTCCTCCACTCAGCCTCCCTAGCTGGGTTTTAGAGACTTAATTTCCTTGCTGTTATCAGCTAAAGGCACATCTGCTTTCTGATTCACTTAAGATGATTTTTAAATCAAGCTGGAGCTGCACATGATTCTTTCTAATTGGTACGCTCTGACTTATCACCTTGGAGAAGTCCTAGCTATGCCCTAAATCCTGATGATTAAGTCAGCCTCTTAATAATATCCCAAATCTCTTCTATGCAGGTGTACAATAATAATTTTATGAGGCAGTTTCTTGGCTGCAGAAAGGTGTAGAAGAGGTGTGGGCCTGTCTCAGAGCATATTGCTCTTCTTAGTGCCAACCAAGAACCATCTTGTCACCGAGGCATTGCTGCATGGTGCCAAAGGGTCTGCCTTTCTATTCTCCCCTTGCCAGCTGCTAAGCTATCTTCTTTCTTTTCACATCATTCTGGCCAATTTAGCAACCTTCTTCAGGAAACCAGCTGTCTGGTTGTACACTGAGCATACAGCGTTACACTTGCATACCCGGGCACAGCTCCCTTGGCTCATTCACATCATCTTGAAGTGGGATTTGGAAAATCACTGAACCTGCTGTTCCACAGTACATCTGTATACATGGGGATGGTGGCATCTGATCCCTCCTTGATTTGACGCTGCTCTGGATGACAGTACTTAAAAGGAACTGTTTTGCCTTTCATCGAGGGCACACAGTGAGCTCTCTCTTGCATGCTGCTGCAGAGGAGTTCATCTTTGAGGTAATGCTCTGCATTATCACCTCTCTGAGGTGAATCTGGTCTCAAGACCAGGCATGTGAATCGTTGTCTCTGCAGTGGCTCTCTCTATCCAATGCTTATATTTTCTGTAATCCATCATCACAGAGCTTTCTATTAGTTGGGGAGGGAAGGAAGAGGAATGAGATCAAGGGATAGGTGAGAATTATCTGACTAGCCTTTTGTCTTCCCTTTAGTGAACCCTATGGGCCAAAGAACTATGTAAATCTCTTCTTGCTGAACCCAGCCCAGAAACTGGGATGCTACCTGCCACAGTCTATAGGTCAAGTTGTTCTGCTCTGGCGCAGCTCTTCTTGAGACACAGCTGGAGACAGCCCAAAGAAACAATAGTACGCTGTAATCCAGTGGGTGAAACTGTAGTCCAGGCAGACCGGGAGCCTAACTGCTGTCAATGTTCCTCCTCTTCTACTCCCTGTCCTGAAATGGCAGTAAATGGAAGCAGACACATGATAAATACTCACACGCGCAGTCACAGGTAGCTTGGTAATGGCTGTCAGGATGTGCTCACTGCTGACCTGCTGCTGAGTTAAAGCTGGAGGAAATGGTGACAGCTAAGAGGAAGCAGCACTTTCAGATCAGGCAATTTAGATGCTGCTGTGGTACCCACTCAGAGAGGCATTACTTTCTGCTAATGGAAGATGTCCTGAAGAGGCTAAATCCTTCTCTTAATCCACTCCCACACCCTCATAAATTCATGACAGCTGACGGGCATCTTTTGTTCTAATGGCTTTGGTCCTTGGATGACTTCTTCTTTACCCTCATGCCCTTTGGATTTAAACTGCATTATCCAACAGTGTTACTTGCCTGCATATTAGTCAGCTGTTGTGTGTTTTAACGAAGGAATAGCACAGTTCAATTCACATATTTGTTAAGCGATTTCTGAAATTATCAAAAGATTTGTTCAGATAACTTTGATGGATTTTATTAACACAGCTCTACTAACAGCATTTTGACAGAAAGAAAATAGACAGCTCCTTCAAGCATCTTCAGCCTAATTTCTCTTGGGTTGTAGGACAGACAGAATGGAACAACCCATATAGCCTGCTTAGGACTCATCTTGAAGAGGGAAATGAAAGCATGGTTGGGCAGGTGTGTAACCCTTGGAAACACATGCCCAGATTTCAATGTGGTGGTACTGGCAATAGCTTTCTCATCAGCCTAAATCTAGGTAATGGGTCAGTCAAGGAATGTCTATTTACTCCCACCTGTCTGTTTTCCTTAAATCTCTGCAATATTTTTGTTAGAAACTTGGCAGACAGTTTTAACTTAGGAAATTTTTTAGTGCAGAGTTGCCATTTCCTTGTGTCCTGGTTTAAGCCTCTAAGCCACGCAGTTTTCTCACTTACTCACTCTGCTCTCTTTCTTGCCCCTGTCCCGGGGGAATGGGGAGGAGAATCGAAAGAATGCAACTTCCACAGGTTGAGATAAGAACAGTTCAGTAACTAAGGTATAACACAAATCACTATTGCTACCACCAGTAATAATACAAGAGAAATACAAGGAAAGAGAATACAACTGCTCACCACGCAGCCCGACCAAGCACTGCACTCCCCACACCCTTCCGGGTCTCTGCTCTCCAGTTTCACATCCTGGACATGACGTGCTGTGGTATGGAATAACCTCTTTGGTCAGTTTGGGTCAGGTGTCCTGTCTCTGCCTTCCTCCCGGCTTCCCCTCCTCCCTGGCAGAGCATGAGACTCAGAAAGTCCTTGGCCAGACAAAACATTACCAAGCAGTAACTGAAAACACTGGTGTTATCAGCGCTGTTCCCAGGCCCAAAATCAAAACCACAGTGCTGCACCAGCTACCCAGAAGGAGAAAAATGACTGCTACTGCTGAACCCATGACACCTTGTTAACCACCATTCATCAGAAAAGAGAAGGTCAAGTCCACCTGACAGCAGTGCCCAGCATTAGAACACCAGCCTCATTTCTCATTAAGGGCAAAGTCAGCACAACGATGATGCATGCTTTGCTGTCAGGAGCCCTGGATTGGGTTTTCTTCCCTATCTTGTTCCTTTCTCGTGGCTCATTGTAGTGCAAGCATGGTAATAACATCTGGACCTCCGATGAAAGAATTTCAAAATGAGCAGGTGTGAAGATATCTTCCTCTGCTATCAAAGTGAGCCTCAGTTTTTCCACCTGAGGTTACAAATGAAAGCTCTGCAATGCTGTCAGCTTAACAAACAACGGTGAGGTGATGTTTAAACCATAAATGTTCCAGGGCAACCAAATCTAGAGTCAAGTTTGGATCCTGACCATACATGGCATGAGCACCACAGGAAGTCTCTGTGTTAAAAGCACACCCCCTTAGCTGAATGATCAGAGAGTACTCACCTTTTGTAGTCTTAAAAGTAGGTTTATATACAGGGAAAATCTCTACAAATTATAAACAAGATCAAAATGCAACCTCATTACCGGTTACCTTGGTAAGTGCTGTGCAGCACAGGGCTCTTCAGGAGAGAGTTTCTGAGGAGAAGAAATGATGTAGCCAAAATATTATCTTCTAGGCTCATAGCCCACTGCTGCCTGTCAGTCACCAGATAAATTCTTTCTCAGGATGGTTTCCCTTGCCAAAAGACGTACTGTGCTGTTGTCTGCGATAGCCAGTTTCAAAGCAGCAGGTTTCTGTTTGTCAGCTACAGCTGTAGCTGGGCTTTTGTCCCTTCGCTTGGGTCATCATGTCTAGTTGCTGGCTTATGGGTGCAAATCAGGTGTCAGAGAAGAGTCAAATTCGATTTGATGCTGTAATTAATTCTGTAGGAATAAAAATGCTTACAGGAATATGACAGCACCTTCTGTCTGCAAGCAGCAATGCTGGGTTCCAGCAAGGCTCAAAATGCAGCATATTTACTCAAATGTAGAGCAATGGATTAATTTTCAAGTGTATTTATGAACACTGGGAAGTCTCTGTCTATCACAGAAGAAAGGCACAGCATGTATCTGAATGCCTAGGTATTGCTGAATCTCTTCAAGCCCTGTGAAAGAGAGTCAAAGGAAGAAACTGCCACCAATTACTTGTTTGCTTTTTTGTGTCCTGCCTCCAAATAATGCAGTAGTTCTTTTACCAACGAGCCTACAGGAGCCCAGTAGAACTGCATGATGTGGTGAAGGATCAAGGCATGAGGTTAGAGTGCAGCAGGCTTGAAAATGGGAAGTGCTGGATGGGCATGTCACAGGACGAGTTGTGGTTTGAAGAGATGGGATGATGGGGAAAGTGGAAAAAGAGGACCTAGAAGTGACATATATACAAATTCTGGTTTTTCACTCATAAATTAATCTTTGTTGGACAACAAGCAAAAAGGGGTTGCTGTGTCAATCTTGCCCAAACTTTAGGCAAGCTCGCTTTGTAAGACTAATACATGGCTAAGAAGGAAAATTCATGCTTTTTCCGTTGGTAGGCAGGTTGTGTGTTTCTTCTGTTCCTTCAGTTGCTCTTTGAAGCATAAGCCAAGAACTAAGGTCTGCATGTCCTCTATACATGTATTGCCACCATTGGGTCTTCTCTGGCGCTGGTTAGGCTTCACACTGCCCATCTGAGTTAAGCAAAGCTGATACAGAACAAGGCTCAGAAAGCTTTCTTGTGGACCTGCTCTGAGCCCTTAGTTTCCATCCCCAGTAGAACAGGACACATTCACAGGCTTGAAACAAGGGCGATACTAAGGTGTCCCTTTTCTGTCCCAGCCTTCAGCTCCCCATGATCTGTGTGACACCCTGCTGAGTCAAAAGCAGAGGAGATCCTACTGGCAGACTGATATGTCTGTGATATGTGCCATGCACTGAGGATGGTGATCGTGGTACTGCCACTGCTCTCTTCATGCAGTTCTCTAAAGGTGAAATTCTCAGTGTAGATAGATAAAGTAAACAGTAACAGTGGTTATCTCAGTCGCCCACTGTGCGGAGAATTGCTTGTGATGTTGTCCCATCACACCATCCCTCAGCTTTGCCATGGCTTTTAAGATAACTTTGTTTCTAAAAAGCTAAAAATAGTTTTCTTTTAATCTATTTTTTTTTGTCAACAGTGCAATTTAATCCATGGGTGACCATATTAGCTTTGACATGAAAAATTCATGGCTGCAATGCCTTCCTCAAGAAAGAGGAAAATGTAGACATTTATCACTATAAAGGTACTAATATACCAATGTTTTTGATTTAAAACTGGTATTTCAAGCCCCTCATGTCAAAACAGAAGAGAATCAGCAATTTCTAACAACAGCTAAAATTTAGGCATTTGTAGCCTACTTATTTTTCCTGGGGGCTAGGATTTAGTGGCATTCTTATGATTTGGGGAAAGACAGTAGAGGAAAAAAAGGGGGCTTTGCAGAGCCATCCTGTGGTAAAGATGTGCTAATAATTAAAGATTTTTTTTCTTACCAGCTGTGTATAGGCTCTATTGTTTTTTCAACTCAAAAGCTGGAGTCATTAAATATCACTTTGCAACATTATTCATCTCTACTTCATTGTTTTAATTTCTCACCTATATCTATTGTGTCATTTTCATTGCTTTGCTATTTCCCTGCATCCCTTCTCTTCAGTAGATTTTGTCTCTGCTCCTGAAATGCTCCCCATAAAACTGGAAGTTCAGCGTGGACTGACATGGATTACCCATTCAACTTGATTTCCTCTATAACTTCTTGCGCGTTTTCCCTCAGTATCTCATGATAAAGACAACAGCCATAAGACAAAGGCATGGTAGCCTGTTTTCTCCTACCCCAATCCTATCCTCTGATGTCCCCTGTGGACAAGTCCTACTCCCTCATCACTATTTTGATGCTCTCTTTCAGGGTATCTTTCGGTCCCTGCAGGGTGCTGGCCACTGGGGTGGTTCTTTTTCACTATGACATCATTGCATGGTCTAACACCTGGTGACACCATCCTCCTCAGACCGTGGGTCATGACACTTCCTCTGATTTTGAGGAGAACTGCTCCCCGCCTCCTTTCCCTGGCTGACCTTCATCTTTCTGGAAGGCTGTGAGTGTCATGCCGTTGCCTCTATCGCTGTTGCAGTACACAATGCCTTTCGTCTTTAGAAGGAAATTTCAGAGCTCAAAACCACTGTGTTTTCTGTACCTCTGTGGCTCACTGATGACAAAGCCCAGCCAATCACACATTGCCAGCAAGCCATGCAAGAAAGCACCTGGTAAGGGCTGGAGCAGGGATCCCCTTTTCTTATAATGTCACCTCTGCTAAGAAGTGGCTTTGGGTAAGATTAGATTTTGCCTTAATGGAGTAGGGACTCTAAATAGCAGCATATGTTGGCGATTTTCCTTGACATGACCTTGTGCAAAAGGCACCTCGAAGACCAGCACTGGTGCTGTTGGTGGAACCCAGGGAGGCTCATTTTACTCAAAGGCATGACCTGTTATATGTTAGCAAAATTGTGTTTGGCACTCAGACAACATTTTCTTTTTTTTTTCCCAGTAAAAATATGTATAAATATAAAAATGCATTGGTGCATTTTCCTATGAAGTGCTTCGACTCTGCACATAGCTGAATGTGTTCCTTTCTCTAGGATGAACCTGATCACCCCTCCTAGTCAGAGGGCTGTAATGTCAGTGTGAGTGAGAGCAAAATAGCAGTGGTGTTTTATTTTAGTCAGAGGACTCTGCAAGCTGCTGCCAGTGCATTGACCTACCTCCCACCTGCTTCATTCTGTCTGAAAGCTGCCATCTATCCCTTTGCTTTTGGGGTCACACTCCCATAGCTTGCACCCTGTCCCGTATCTTCTGTTCCTTGCATCATTGTCCTTGTTGTTAGAGAGAAGAAACACATTCTGTCCAGGCACCTTGTCTTTGTGTCCTGTCTTACCCTTCTTTTTCTAGGATAACTTCCCATGCTCTCCTCCTCTGCTGTTTATCCACGTGTCGGTTCTCATATGCCCCCGGCTCCATCATTTCTCTGCATGTTTTAATTAGGGTGTCCAGCACAGCTTTAGTTCTTTAATTTAATAATTTTCTATCTTACTCTTCATTCCCCTTTTTCAGAACCTCATTTCTTGCTGTATTAAGTTCATTCCTCGTGTTGATCCTTCAGCTGTTAACAAAATTAGGTATAATGAGCATCTATCGAGATCCATTTTTCATTTACCAACAAAACCGTTATGATCACTTTTGATTAACATGCAGATGGGTCTGAATGGATCCAAGGAATAATTAAACTGAAAGAAAATTCACCTCAAGGCTTGTTTTAAATTTCATCTGAATACAAATCTGTATTTCCATAACTTTACCCTGTGTCTACATTCTGTGCTCTTTTATAATCCACAAATGTCTTTGGTATTAGGAATTCACAGACCATTCGTCTTACATTACCTGTAGTGCTAGGATAAAGCTGAAATATATAAGTCTCAATTTACTTCCCTAGAACCGAAAATTAGTCATCTGTAAGCAGTCAATTCTGCTGATTACAGTGATCACTAAACCAGCCGCATCCTCATCTTACCTGCTCTGTTTCAGAACTGGAAATGATTGCATCAGCTTCATTTGTGCTGCATGTTCTTGCTCTCTATCTCTCTGCCTTTTTTCCTTCTAATTCATGTTTATTTTGAACTGAAATGAAGCATCATAGATTATCTATAAAATACAGCTACAAATGTAAGGTACATCAGCCTTTACAGAAACAATAGCCTGGCTGAACACACAATGTTTCTCCTCTGCATTAGTTTGCACAAACCAAAGAGATTCATTATAACTCCTTGATTGATAGGTTCATATTATTCTCCTTGTGCTCATTTTTCTTCTGATTATCTTCTCCACCCTAAACGCAACACAATCCATCCACTACACCCTGGGCAGATCATCATCTTTTAAGAACTACTTCCTACTGCACTTCGTGACGGGTGAAGTCATTTCCTTGCAGCTATGCATGTGAGGCGTGGAGGGACAAGCAAGAATGGACCAAGAGCTCCAAACTGTTGAAATTTCTCTTTATGTATGTCAGACATTGTAAGTATGTGGTACATTCACCAGCATTAGTGCCAGCACTGACTGTCTTTGGAAATTCCGTATTAAGTCACCCTTCAAAGGTGTAATGGGGAGCTGAGTGCTGTTTTCCCCTATGGTCTGACTTTTAGCATCCATCCAATAGAATTGCAAAATTCCCTACTCCAAACTGAACAAAAAGGATCTAGTACCCCTTCTTCCCTCTTTTGCTGTTGTCGTGGTTTAAGCCCCCCACCCATGCGGTTTTACTCACGCACTCACTTTCCTCTCTTTCTTCCCCCAGTCCCGGCGGGATGGGGAGGAGAATCAAAAGAATGCAACTCCCACAGGTTGAGATAAGAACAGTTTAGTAACTAAAGTATAACACAAATCACTACTGCTACCACCAGTAATAATACAAGAGAAATACAAGGAAAGAGAATACAACTGCTCACCAAGCCCGACCCAGCCAGTGCACCCCCAGCAGCGAACCCCCCACTGCCAAACACCTGCCCATGCCAAGCACCCCCAGTCCATCACCACCACCACACCCTTCCGGGTCTCTGCTCTCTGTCTTCATATACTGGACATGACGTGCTGTGGTATGGAATAACCTCTTTGGTTAGTTTGGGTCAGGTGTCCTGTCTCTGCTTCGTCCCGGCTCACCCTCCTCCCTGGCATAGCATGAGACTCAGAAAGTCCTTGATCAAACCAAAACATTACCAAGCAGTAACTGAAAACACTGGTGTTATCAGCGCTGCTCCCAGGCCCAAAATCAAAAACACAGTGCTGCACCAGCTACCAGGAAGGAGAAAAATGACTGCTACTGCTGAACCCATGACAGCTGTCAATTTTCTGACCAAAAATGTATCTTTTCCCTTACTTAAGCTGCAGCTGCAGACTACTGGAACCAAGGAATCCATGATTTTAGAATTCCCATCTCCCTGTACAGTTCTGGCTGTCAAAGCTGCTAAGCATAGAACCATAGAATCATAGAATAGTTAGGGTTGGAAAGGACCTTAAGATCATCTAGTTCCAACACCCCTGCCATGGGCAGGGACACCTTACACTAAACCATGTTACCCAAGGCTCTGTCCAACCCAGCCTTGAACACTGCCAGTGATGGAGCATTCACAGCTTCCCTGGGAAACCTATTCCAATGCCTCACCACCCTTACAGTAACGAATTTCTTCCTCATATCAATCTAAACTTCCCCTGTTTAAGTGTGAACCCGTTATCTCTTGTCCTCTCACTACAGTCCCTCATGAAGAGTCCCTCCCCAGCATCCCTATAGGCCCCCTTCAGATACTGGAAGGCTGCTATGAGGTCTCCATGCAGCCTTCTCTTCTCCAGACTCAACAGCCCCAACTCATCCTATCTTCATACAGGAGGTGCTCCAGTCCCCTGATCATCCTCGTGGCCCTCCTCTGGACTTGTTCCAACAGTTCCATGTCCTTTTTATGTTGAGGACACCAGAACTGCACACAGTACTCCAAGTGAGGTCCCACAAGAGCAGAGTAGATGTGCAGGATCACCTCCCTCGACCTGCTGAATGATGCTGAGCTGTCCAGGTTTACAGGTAGAATTTGCCTCTGACTTTCTTCACTGAAACTATGCAAACTCTCTTCACTTGAAGACCTGTGTTACAAGGAGTCTGATTTCTATTATCTGTTGAAAGTGAAACATTTCTTTTTCTCTCCTATGTAGTTTTATGTAGAATAGGTCCTCAAAAAACACTATTCCACTGTAAGTATTTTTCCCCATATTATACTTAACTGTTAATTGATTGTTCCCTTAAATTTAGGTAAGTGTGATGACAAGAATACTGGGTAATAGGGAGCATGTCCCTGTGCTGCCAAACACTGGTAATTGTGGCACTTCAAGTCTATAGGTTCATGGAGGTTATCTCTGTATTCCTGGTGGAGAGAGGTTCATCTGGTGGACAATATTTATGAGATGTCTTGTGGATGCACTTGACAGGTAATACCTGCACTGATAGGTTTGAATGCTGCAATTTGTTCCCAAAGAGTCTGACTGTTGTAGGCTATGGAGAGATATTTGTTAGGGGATGCTGCCGCCTGGGTTTAGGAGCAAGATGCAAGACTTGGAAGGTGTTAAAGCTGAAGGACTGGAGGTCTGAGGCCTCCCATGTTGGTCACAGAAGTCTGTCCAGTCCTGGGCGTGAAGAGTGGGTCACTCTCACTCAACTCCCACGGTACATGAAGGATAAGAGGGGTTGTCCACACAGACAGGGGACAGAGGGCTGCCCAAAAGGCTGCCATAGGAACCAGTTGTTGGCAGTGTGTGACACCTTCTCCTGTGGGTGGGCTGCAGGGAGCACCTCTGCAGCTGGCCTGACAGCCCTGCCCTCTGCCCTTCAGGAGAAGGAGGGGTTTCCAACAGCTGGCTTACTCAACTGATGTCTGTCCCGGCATCCATCTGTAACTGTCCTCACAGCGCAGGGGAAGGAAGGGCGAAGGGGAGGTGCCAACCCTGCTGTGGGGGAACACGGTTTCTCTGTTGCTGGGCAGTGCAGTTACCTAGTTCTTTCCATACTCATCAGGCATAGGTTATTTCAGCTTTAACAAAGAAATGATGTAAAGAGATAACAGTGGCAAACGCAATCTAACACCACCACCTTGCAGGTACGGGCAAAACCAGCTATAAGGCCATGCTGGTATTTAACTAAGCATGATCCTTTCAGAATGAATGCAGTGTGACTGAGCAGCGAGTTCACCACTTAAAGTGAAAATAAACACTTCCCAGCAGCAAGGTGGATCATTAAACATTTTGTAGCATGAGCCAGCATCACTTCTCTTAAAAAAGGTCTTGGGATGTTCAGCCAAATGAGCAATTCAGTTGGCTTAACTTTCCTGACCGCTTTCTAATTTGGTTTTAATGAAGATATAATTAAGAGGTAATGTCAGTAGAGCAGAACATTGTCACAGGGTAATGGTCTCCTGCTGCTGCATAAATGGCAAATTCAGTGAATACAGAAGGAAAGCTGGAATGTTTATTTTCAAAGCAGGAGGCATTGATCTGGGACACTCTTCTGTTTAGATACCTTTATTTCAATTTTGTCAGAACAATGAGAGGCAGCCAATTCAATCCATTTTGGCCTACTGTCGCTTCGCAAGAGCAGGAGGAAGACTTTCAAGGTGATTCCGCTGCAATGGGAACTGCTGCCAATGGTGGCTCATGGGTTAAACTCTGCAATTGCTTACTTTAACCTGATCCTCCGACAGCATTTGTGCTGCCATACGGAATGCAGCAATTGTGAGCCTCAGTCAGTCGGCACTACAGAATAACTTTTCTATGATAGTACCGTTTATAGAAGAGAACCCCCTTCCAGAAACCAGCCTTTTAAGTTATCGACTGGCTGGAGCTTATGATGTTCGTCTTTTCTGGTGAATAACGTCTGCCTTCCAGCATTGCAATAGCAGAAATAAGGATTTTATGTTCCAGCCCATATCGTTCACCTCCATTGCAATTCAGTCTGCAAAATTATTTCCATTCTGAGCTTCAGTTCCCATTTTTCTTTCAAGTTTGCAAAACTTCTTTGAGGAGAAATTCTCTTCCCAAGCGTTTAAGCCAAGTAATAGCTTTAACTGGTTTTTTTGCATTATGAAGGCTGACAAGACATACTATCTCCTAAAGCTAACACTGTTTTTTCAAGCAGAAAACTGCATGAAATAACTGCAAATGAAACTTATACTAAAATATGGATGAATCTTGGAAGTTAAAACTTCCTGTGAAATTAGCACTTGCTGAAGAGGACTGCCTTTGTTCTGCCTGAAATAGTTGGTGTTTTGTATTTGCAAACTAATGACACTTAAGAGCATGCAGAGTAAATGTTAAATCTTCCAGGACACTCAAGGAATAACACCTCTTAAATAGTACTCTTCATTGATAACTTGCAAAGCATTTTATGCTGATCAGAATGAGGGCTAGCCACACATAGGTTCATTAAAACAAAATCCAGGGTTTTTCCATTCTGGAGCAGGATAAAATCCAGCCTTTCAAAAATGCTAGTAAAATCTGGAAGACCATTAGCACACCATATGTTAAGCATATCCAAGCTGAGGGGGATTTGCCTTCAAACCCAGAGTAGGCCTTGCATTTAAATGTACCCTAACTCCTGTGTTGCTTGCAGGCATTTTGCTCTTGCCCAGAGAGATGTTCACACTGACTAGACGACAGGAGTTCTGTGGGTTTATGGCCCAGCAGTTGGCTAGAAGATGGAAGATGCACTATCCCTCTTTTGGCTCATGCAGGCTTGATCTGGATCTGCCATCTTCTGTGAGATGATACGTTGCCCCTTCACCCATCCCAGTGACATTGTGGAGATGATCTTCACCTGCTTCTCCTTTGTGAATTACAGCAAGTGCCAACTCCCTGCTGCTGTGTATGGACCACCAAGCAGTTGTTTTCACTTACTCCTCCACAGCTGATGCAGAGCATTTGCTCTGATGGAATGGGACATCTCCCTATGGACCAGAGAAACTTGCCTGCTTCACAGAAATTGTTATGACAGTTACATTCCTAGGAAAGGCTCGTTATGTCATATCACCTTTTACAGCCAGAATAAATTATTTTAGCAACCAGCCAATCAAGTCAGCACCTTAGCATCATCTTCTCAGACAGGAAAGACAAGACATCATAAGCTAATGTGAAATTAGCGGCAGAGCTGGGTGTAAGACACAAGTGCTCAGCGTCTTGTGCTTTCAGCACATTGCCTTACCCTTGTCTGTGGGGAGAAATTACAGTATAAAAAGCAGTGGGTGTTTTCAGATATAATGATGTGAATCTGGAAGATACATGAATATAAGTGTCGTGGGGCTGCATTTGCATCAGGGTCACCCAGTCATAATCTGGCCTGTGTTGTGCCTTGCAGTTTTACCTCTCTGCAGGATGTGTCCGTTGCAGTCCCCGTCATTTAGCTGTTGATATGGTCAAAGGAAGATGGGAAAATCACACACAGGATTTGTGTTTGTGTAAAGATATACTCTCACAGCTAAAGCAAATGTTAGAAAGTGAAAGGGACCCAGGATAACAGGGTCATTTTGTCCTTAGCTGGCTCCTACTAAGGCACAGGAGAGGGTCAGTTCCTCCAAACTGTCACTCTTCCTCCAGCTCAGTTTAAAAGCTCCTGGGGGCAGTAGGAGGATCTTGTCCAGCTGGAAGCTGTTTGGAGGTCACCTATTTCCCCCCAAGAAAATGCCTCACAGAGCTTACCTATGGTGTCAGGAGCTGAAGGAAATGGTGCAGGACTTTCCGATGTTTCCTGGGGTGACAGAATCATGCTTTGGATGCTCTTTACACTCCTGGGTGAGGTAGCCATCCTCCTCCCCAAAACAACGTGACGACTCTCTGGAGGGCATGAGGGCTCAGCGTGCTGGGTCAGTCCCTTCAAGGAGGACATGTGCATCCTTGCCCATATGAGTACCCATTGCCCAGCTGAGAGTGGAGGACAGTGGATCCAGAAAGAGAAATCTCTGCTGGAGAGACAGTGCAAATAGTGGGAGTCCGTAACTGTAATACAAATGGAACCTGAGGCTCCTCTCCCACTTTCCTCAAGCCTCTGCATAAAGGTGGCCATAGCATACTGGGGACAAGCAAGGGGCAGCTGCAATGCCCTTGGCACTGTGGGCACCCCAAGAGGTCCAGCAGCTCAGAGAAGTGAGGAAGTGGTCAGAGCAGATTCCTAGGCTGTCCTCAGCCACCCAGGCAAACCCTGAGGCTGTGGCAGGGACTGGAACTGCCCTGCATGACTGGCCTTTGCTTGAGTAGCAGGGTGTGAGCTCTGCCTGATCCCTAATGCACTGTTCCTTCCTCTGCTTCACTACACCACCAAAGGGCTGTCACTGAAACAGATTTATGAGACTGTCTGCTGGAAAGTAAAACTGGGGAGGGAAGAGCAAGGAGCAACACATTTCCCCGTAAATGAATAGGAAACTCCCAATACTTCCCCTCACCCTGTGGGAGCATTTCACTTTGCAGTGAACAGCCCTATAAATTTCACCTATTGGTAGAAGTAAAGATGTTTTATGGTTGTCCAGACTGAGCTATGATTGACTTAAAGTCTAATAAATCATTCCCTTGCTCTCCTCCCACTGGCCTTTTAACCATTCTACACACAGAGCCTGCTTTTCCTTTAAAGATAATCAGGATGGGAGGGAACAGTTGTCAGCAGCCCCTAATGAATGAATTTTGAGCCATCCTATAATTTTTCTCTGCTTGGCTATAAGGACATGAGAAAAACAAGCAGAGCAAAAATCCTCTGTCAAGAAGCAGGCTGAGCTGTGCTCCAAGCATCACGCCCATGCTGTCAGGACACAGACCGCTTCATGGAAAGCTGAAGAAGCTGCTTCCTCAGGAAGCTGGAGGAAGGGATTGGGAGTCAATGGGATCCTTGCCATGAAGGGCTTTTTGACGAAAGGTGCTATGTAACGTTGCATGTTGTGGTGGAGGGCAAATGATGGAGTATTTCCAGCAGGAGATGGTGCATTTGTACTGAATCTGTATGCATGCTGTTTTCTCTGTTGGAATATTGTTGTTGTCCTTTATTACATTAAGGGGAACATCTTTATCTCATGGTGATTTGGGTGGGATGTGACATTGTCTAATGTAAAAGGGGCCTGTAATATCAAGGAGACAACCGTGAAATAACACATTACACACTGAATTGAACAGCAGGCTCATTTACATTCCTTTAATTTGGAACTACGAACGTTCAAAAAACCTCTTTTCCACTCACATTCCCTTATTTGGGAAACATGTAAATTACTTTTATGATAATTTAGTATTTAGCTGGTACAAGCATTGCAAATTCCAGAAGCAAATGTTTCAAAATAGACAGGAGCTGTGCCAGCTTCCTCTGCAAATGCGTGTGGTAAAAGCCACCTCTGCGGATGACTCTGAAAACAGCACCTCTAGCTCCTGGACCTGCACTTACAAGCACTTGGAGAGCAGATGGGACAGCTGGGGTGAGGCTTGTAGGGCTAGACTTTTTGTCCCTATTATGGTGTAAGCTTATCATGTGTGGCAGATGGATTTAATTAATAAAATGAGTGTATCACCTCTCCTGTTGCGTGTAAAGTCATTCTTTGCATTCCCAGAATCGCAGATGAAAATGACAGCAAAGGACCTTTTAGATCAGCTGTGCTCAAACAATGCTGAGAGATCTCTTCTACAGTAATCCCACTGCTAGGTTTTCCAGTCTCGCCTCAGAAACATTTAACCAACAGTGACTCACATTCAGTTTCTCACCAGACAGCTTATTCTGTTACCTGTGTAGCAGCCCTTATTATTAAGTAATTTCTGTTGTATGTAAATGGGATTGTTCCACTTTTAATACAGGATTCTTTTACCATCTCTGCTGCAGGGAAGGTCCATCTTAATGGCACACAAATATTAGTTCTTGTCCCAGTGCTACCTGGGGCTCCAGCCCACCCTGTGAATTGCGTTCCATCACAGCCATCACCTGCAGGTTCCCTTCACCATTCCCACTGCTCATCCTTAAGTCCTCTGCCACTTTTTAGTGTCCTTTTTAGAAAGCGGAGCTTAAAAATGCGTGCTGCGCTCCAGCTCCAGCCTCATCCAGACTGCATAATGCTGCACTCATCTCTCCCTTTTTGTCTCATAACAGGTCCCTCTTTTCTCTATACGCTGTGGGATATAATTGTTCTCCTCACAGTGTGAGCTCTTATGTTTTTCATTACCCACTATAACCTCAAGGTCTTTTCCTATATTAATGTTTTCTAAATGTCTGTGTTGATTGTTATTTCTCTCCAGGTGCATTACTGTCACATTCATTAATATTAAATATACTTTATTTTGTTGACATATTCCTGTGACTTGACACCAGCCAGATAATTCTGCAGTAGGGATTTACTATACCTTTTCACCTATTCATTTCATATTTTATTGCTTTCAGTGTTAGCAAGGTTAAACACACAGTTGACTCATACAGTTCAAATGTCCAGAGTACAGAGGGGAATGAAAATATTAGGATAAATAATTGAAAGTAGGATTTATTTTCTTTTTAGAGAAGCAAGAAAAAGACAATCTATTTTTTCATGAAATATAAGACTTGTATTTAAAATTTTCCCTCTTGCCCAAACTTGATTAAAAAGAGAGAATGTAAAGAAACAAATCCTAATATCTTCTTCCTTTTTCTTTCTTTTTTTTTTTAACAAAGTTGGAAGTCTTCGTGAAATCTAAACTTTGGTGTGGGCATTTTCACCTGAGCTATACAGCCTTTGGGGGCAAAGGTGTTCTGAGTAATTCTAACAAAGGCTGTGAGGAGGCAATGCCTGCCTTGCTTTCTGAAATGCAGAAATCATTGCTCTGAGAAACAGTTCATCTTCTTTCAGGAGGAACTCTGAAACATTTGCCTGAAGTTAATCAGCAGTTGTGGCTCAGTGGGCTTCCATGTGTCTTTGCTGTGTGGAGCAGGGACTGAAGTAAGCACATGCTGTGGAGCCTGAGTCAACAGCAATCCCTTGAGCAAAGTTTTATTTAAAAAAACCCAAAACAACAATAACAGAAAACCTAAAACCTCCAAAATATGTCTGAAGCCCGGAAAAAACAGCATACTCTTTTCTCGACATTGTCACTATCTTTTGATATATTTATGCATAATTTTCTATAGAAATCTGCATAGATCAAAGAGAAAAGGCAACTTGTGGGCAATCCCATGTATAATAAGAAGGCACAACTAAATAGAGGTCTAGTTAAATGAAGAAAGACCTCAGAGATCCAAGTCAATGGGTTTAGCTCAGAGGAGCAAATGAAGATCTCATGCCCATTCCTCAGCTGTATTCACTTTACAACTCATGTCATGTGCTAAGCCCTGTCAAGTCAAGTACTGCATGAAGGTGCAAGGACCTCTGGGCATATGTTGGCTGGCAAGGGCTGCTTGTGCTTCTGAAATGGCATCAGGCTATGTCTGCTGTTTGGCACTAAAATAATCCTGACTTTTGTATAGAGATCCTAAGATAACACCATACGATGTTCCCTGTGGAGGGCTGACTCCCAGATGAAATTACCAGCTCATGGCACAAGTATTTCAGAGTTTCATTAACCTTCTTAGTAAGTTAGCCTTCTACCTGTGTTGCTCATTCCCAGTGGGTTTGAGGAACATTGGTTTAGGTTATCCCTGTGATAAAATAAGTTCAGAATAGGAGCCCAAACAGGACTCCTTCATTATGTGAGATTTCATCTGACAGATTCATTTTCAGTAATTGCATTTGCACATATGATTGAGGGTTCCTTAACAGACAGTAGTTGAAGCTGATTTCTTTGAAAGCGAATTTCCAGCAGCCAGAGCTATAATGAACATTACGGACAGGACCAGTAATTCACTTAACTGTGCCTCAAAACTCCTCTTTTCTATACAGTCTTCCCCAATATTCTCCTGGGCAATCACTAGCCCAGCTAAATTGTGGTTCTCATTTAATTTCCTGACATGTTCTTATTTTTTAAAGCTTTATTTTCAGCTATTGAAGGGCAAGAAATTGCTTTTGGCCTCAAGCCTTGCTTTCCAGAGAGGTGACAAGAGACTCCTACTCCTGATAACTTAAAGAGAATGCTTTCCACTTTGGTGTTTCCGAGCCCACCTGTGCTTTTCCATCCCAGTCCATGCTCCCAGAGGATACAAATCTTTTCCTGCTCTGCCAGTGAAGGGCACAAAGCTCAGACCAAGCTCTTGAGATAAAGAAGCAACTCTTTGAGATAAAAGGCCTGGGTTTAAGTGTAGACAACTTATACACCCTTTCGCCCTAGAGCTTATCTCCCTTTGCAAAACCACTAGGCAGCAAGCAGTTACCTGCAAGAAAGGAGAGACAGGGAGGGCAAGCATGACCTGTGCTGAGAGCAAGGACCCCAGGACAGCCTGTGGTGGGGGAAGAGGGATCTCTTAGCTGTGGGCATTCATGGGCAGCAGGCGGGACTCCAAGGAGGGGTGGCCCCATGCCGCAACCACATGACATCGCAGTCAGCATGCTGTCACCCCACTGTTGGTTATATGGCGCTTCTCCAGAGGTTTGGAAACTTCTTCCCAATTTATTTCTGGGAGCTTCCCTGAGTTGAAGGATCAGGCTGCAGGGGGTCAGGGTCGGGAACAGCCCTGGCAGGTCCCAGTGCATCCTCTTCAGAAACAGGCATGTGGTCATACAGAGATGGTCATACAGCCCATGGTCATACAGCCCATGGCATCACTTGTGTTAAAAGGTAAATGCTGCGGATGACACCTCTCAGCAATGGCATGTAGAAGCATGTGTAGATGCTATGCTCAGGAAGTCATTCTTTTCATGGCATTACATCAGAAATGTTCTGAAATCATTACAAATTATGTCTGCTGTATAATCTTTTTTTCCTTTACCTAGTCTATAATTACAGCACCTCCAAAAAAAAAAAAGGGTATTGGATTTTTCTGTCATGATCTATGTTTAGGGTTTGGCAGGATTCAATTTTAATTTCAGCTTCAATGATAACACTTTATTACCCGTGCTTTTTATTTATAGTTACACACTGCTTATTTATACTGATGTAAATATTTTTCGACTTACATCCATGAAAGTGCTATTATTGGCTGAAAGAAAAGCAGCATCCCTCTTTTAATAGATGGTGTGATTTCAGAGAGATGGGGTCTACGAATTCATCTACCATCCCAAAATTTAGCCCTTAATCTGGACAGAAGAGAAATGACAAATACATTATAAAACCCTTCCTGACAGAGCCTGTCCATGCTGTTTTCTTGGAATACTGCACTAGGTGACAACATGAATCACAAGTAATATTCAATGTGAGTTTGGACAAGCTATAAAATGCTCTTTTTTCTGTTGAGGGGGGAGAAATATATTGTGCTACTGAAAACAGTTGAGCTGAGAAAAAAAAGAAAAGATTGTTGCAAGTATTTGTGCATTTAGATAACCCAAGAAGATCCCATATGGAATATGAGCAAGTGTTAACAGAGAGCTCATTAATCAAGTAATACGCCTACTGGAAACAAAGCCCACAGCAGCTCAGGGAAACAGACAAAAAGTTAGCCTATAGTTAGATAAGCAAGTGGATGTCAGTGCTGGAGCGTTTTTTGCAGAGAGGAAGCAGCATGAGACTGTGGACAGCCATGGATCAGGCATTTCATCATCCAGGCCTCCAGAACCCCAGTACCAATCAGCAGACACCCAGCCAGTGCAGAAAAGTTCCTGAACTGAGACTGGTTACTGAAGAAGGAGTGCATAAGGGTGCTTCAAGGAGGAAACCTCTGATTTATCCAGAATTAAACCCCAAGACTGCAGTGTGATTCGTGTGGGTATGGAGACCAGGTTTCCACTGACTCCAGTCAAGCTGAAGGCTTTACCTGCACAGGAAAGCAGTGGGACAGTGGGCACGTCTTCTCCACACACCCACCCACAACAGCCACCTCTCCCCTGAAGGAGGAGGCACTGAGTAGGGAGCATCTTCCCCACACAAGCAGGGCTGTGCAAATCAGTGTGGCCAGGAACCCTTGTTGCTGTTCAGTAATGCTGAAAGCTGAGAAATACTGTGTTGAAATTTTCATGCATGAAAGAAAGGCTGAATTTTAAAGGAATGTATAATAACACAAAATAATTGGTCCCAAAGCAGAAAACATGGGAGTTTTCAGTCCAGAGCTGCAGAGCAGGGGAATGGGATATGACTGCTCCCATCTTGATGCTGATATTTTTTGCTAAATGGTTTGGCAGAGCAAATAAAAAAAGCCGAGGCTATAACTGTTTTCTGTTGCCACCCTAATGATCCTAAGTGCTCTGAGGGAATTGCCACTAAGCATTTATGCGAAGTATTTGTGGAACAGGCCTTAAGAATTATGATAGTAAGAAAATAACAGATATTAATGGACATTGTCCCCAGGCTATTGTACCACCAGAGAATTTACAAGTCCTAATGCGCACTAAATTGGAAAAGTATAATTTTAATTCCATCCTGGAGAGTATTTAAATCTTAAAGAAAATTGCCTACTAAGTAGGGATCTAAAGTACAATTGTCAGATCTGACATGTCTTTTACCTCCCCTCCTCACCCCCCCCGAAACCAACCAAATCCATCAATCTCAAAGTTTTGTTCAATACTCCATTGCCAGGAACTGTTTTCAAATTCAGATGAAGGGGAAAAAACAACAACAAACAATCCTAAACTTATCATTAAAAACACTGCATATTAAGTAGAAGAGAAATTAGATCAGCTTAGGGTCCTTGATTTATGCCAGACATGAAGCATAACACAACAAAACCATAAACAGCAACATGAGGGAGTAGAGTGCTCCAGGACTTGTCTGACAAGATGTTATGTTTTTCCACATGTGATGAACAGCTCTATATCAAGTCAGAGGAGATAGCAATCTTCCAGACCTTCCTTGCTTTATGGTTTTGGCAGGGATGCCTTTTTGATCAAGTTCAGTTCCTGGATAGGTCCAAACAAGTAGGATTTTTTGGTCTGCCCTGAAATTTGGTGCATCTCACAGAGGGAGGGAGGCAGAAGGTGTGGGCTGGGGAATTCAGACAGGATGCATCTGTTTGAGACGGTTCTCCCCATAACAGCTGCTCTTCTAAGCATTATGTGCATGGATGAATAAGTACAGATGTGTGTGAAGATCTGGGGAAGCAAACAATGGTTTCTGAATAAGCTCAGTCTCTCAGCACGTATTCTGCAGTGTCTTGACATCAGCTCACCTTTGATGATGCAACATTGGCAGCAACCCTCAGGAAAGCATCTGGCTGCCTTAGTAGGTAAATGAGTAGCAGCTGGGGGAAAAAATGGAGTTCACATGGGGACAGAGGCATTGAAGGGCTTCCTGAGCTATTCATTTTTGCACGTGCTCAAGGGAGCCAATGAGGAAACATATTTTATGTCAGCCCAGGTTACCCAGAAATTTCTATAATGTACCATCCAGCTCAGTCACTAGATTGATTGAACCTGGTTAACATTGCTTAATAGCCAGCACAAGTGATCTTTAAACCAAATAATTAATCATTTGAGAAAAGCCTGCTCCACTTTCTTGGTAAAGAGATTTGCATTTGAAATTGCTTCACAAAACATTTTGTGTGAAGGCTGAGATGTATCATACCAGAAAAACAGTGGTGGCTGTGAGCTGGGATGGCGATTGCTCAGCTATGTGGCCCAGCTACGTGGCACTTTCTGCAGGTGAGTGTTGTGTACCAGTGGGGTGCTGGGGTTGCTCTTGTCTAGTTTTCCTCCTCTGCCCACTGCATGGCCAGACTTCGGGCACCCTGAACCATCAGCCATTGGGTGGGCAGAGGATGCATCATCTCCCAGCCCCATTTTTTCCTATACCCCATAGGTTTTTTGCTCCTGTCCAACATTCTCCTCTCATACAGTCATTGCAGTTAATTTGTGAAGAACATCTATGATATTAAGATGTATTTCCAAGACCTTGTATTCCTCGGATTCCTTACACCTTTCCTTGCAGGCAGGTATAGCCAGCACACAGGTTGCAATTGCTTCAGGCCATACCTGCCACTGTACAAGATGCTGTGCTCACTCCTCGCTAATGTCTGTGAGTCAAAGGTTCTCCCAAAATGCGGCTCAAATTGTCAGTTAATAGCCCAAGAACTATTCAAGAAACATCTGCACCCAGGGCCAATTCAAAACACAGCTCTGCTCTCCATGCATCACTCTCCCTGCTGCTCGCTCAGCTCTAATCTTTAGGACCCTATCGCTTAGGAAAGATGAACACATTGATGGGATTTTCTTGAGTCCTGTTGCTCATGAATCTTTGTTCTTATCACACAGTAAGTGTAATTATTACTTTTCTGGACCTTTGGCTGATTGTTTTCAGCGGAATGGAAAAAAGAAAAGCAGCAGAAAAGGGGGAATATGAAATCAGAAATCTTGGAAATACAAATAACCTCTTGCCTCTTTCTGTTAGAATTGTTCCCTTTAGGTCAGAGCCCATATGCACACATTGCTTTCTCTACTCTGCAGTGCGTAGGGTAGTTTGCCTAGTTTTAAATTGGCCAAAGTAGATGAAGGGTGGCAGAAGGTTGTTTTTAATCTGTTAATGTGTTATGGGAGGCTGTTGCAGCAATGAAACGTAGAAGTCAGGGGAAAGCAGAGTGAAAATGTAAAGTAAGTTTGTTTGAACTAAAGAAGCACAAGATGTGAGAATTTCAAAGCTCCTGATACCAGATTGTTACCGTAGCAAAAAAAAAAAAAAAAAAAAAAAAAAGAACTTTTTCTGTTTTTTTTCCTTTATTCCCTGAGAGAGCATATCCCTGTGTAGAATATGGGAGTCTTGGTTTGACTGAGTCTGTGGTAAAGGGATAAAGGAGAGCCTCATTATCAGATTTTTCCGCAAAGCTCCCGGCTGGTTACATAGCTCAGCATAACAAGGAGTATCACCACTAATACACCCAGGAGCTACAGATTTTGCACCACACTGTTAGCCTTCCTGACCCTGGGAGATGGTGTGACTGACCATATGGGCAACCAGAGAACATCCTCTTCTCTGGGCAGCTGTCAAGTCCCTGCTCTTTCCACTCCTTCCCCTTCAAAATATCTCTTTATTCCTGCTTCTCGTGCTTACTATGTCTTCTTTTTTCCCTCTTTTTTCCTTTAGTCCAGCTGTGGTTAATTTGTCATGGAGAAAATAATATCAAATGGAGCGGTGCTGGGGGAACAGACAACCCAGTGCTAAGTCTGCCCCTAATTGATTGATGAAAGGAAAATCAGGGCTGCCTCAAGAAACAATTTCCATAGCAATGGGAACAGACTGGAAGCTGTGTTGTGAATTGTGGGTGACACGTCACAGATACTGAGCATCTGAATTGCCAGCAGTGAGATGCAAGTGCTGGTGGTGGATGTGCCCGGTTAGCATGGGACTACTCTCCCACCAATGAACCCCCATGGCAGGGCATGGGACAGGCTGTGCCCATTGTCAAGCCTGGGGGCTGCCAGGATGGTGCTACACTGTGAGATGGAGATCAGCTTCCTCCCCCGACCTTGGCCAGTCCTAAGACAGAAGCAGATGCTATATTTTGTAGTCTTTTCTCTTCCCTTTGCATTCCTTTTAGGCAAGAAAAAAGATCATACCTCAGCCTACGTTCTGATTGCTCTCACTTCAAAAGGACTGACTTTCTTTTATTTTCTCTATAATAGAATCACCCAGGAGACTTCCAAGCAAGATATTTTACCCTTCAGAAAAAGCTCTGCAGATGCTGTGGGCAATAGGATCACACTGGCAATTACTAAGACCACGTTCTTAATTTCTGATGGTTAAGGTTGCTTGCTTCAAAAGTTCCTGATGTTATGGGGTATATCTGAAATTTTATTTGCTTGATTGGAGATGTCTTCAGGAAGGGTTGCTTTCAGGGAAGGAAGCCCACTGTAGGAGTCTCAAGGTGGGGGGCCACAGTCTCCCACATTGCCAGCTGCTTTTGAAAACCTTGGTCATGGTTATTTTGTGACAGGATGATTTATGAACAACAGGATGCAAAAATACCCTGTCAACGCACTCATCTTTCTGGAAATTGCCAGTTCCTAATCATTATAGCAAATTTGCTTGCACCTTTTGTTTGCCAGGCTGGCCACAAAAAGCAAACTGAAGTTCCTAGCAGCTAAATCATGAACAACTGTTACTTTTAATTTGGTGTAGTACAAAATCAAGGGTTTGCACGTTATAATAAAACTTGTAGAATAAAACCAAACATCTCAAAGAGAAAAAAAAAAAACAACCCTATTCTGGCCTATTCTGGACTTGAAGCTTGAAAAAACAAATCAATTCATTTTCATAGCTGTCTATTGGGTACACCTTCCCCAAGCTGCACATTTACCAAGGCTGCTCTGTTGTGACTCAGGTGCTGATGGGAATTTGGCATCTAGAGGAGGAGTCATCTCTTGCAGCACACAGTGCTGCAGCTGGCTTCATTTCTGTGCATCATTTTGATTGCCAGCAATGACCAAAACTGCATTGGAAGAAAGGCAAGGCTGATGTGATTTCCTCCATCCTGCCTTTGTCTAGCTCACCTTTTTCAACAGCCATTCCCAAAATAAAGGGAAAGACCGGTGACTCAAAAGCTTCTCTTCTACTGAGCGGCCTCTTCATTATTGTCATCTGTACCAACAGCTGGAGGAACATACAGAAGAAACTGCCTGAAAGGTAACAGTCTGAAGACAGTGAAAAATGAAGGTCTTTTCCACCCTAAATGATGCTATGATTTCATGACATGTAATGCTCCAATTGATGGGAAGATGGATTTGTCTCAGAGAAACATGACATTTTCTTATCTGCCTGAATTTATGGAAATAAATTTTAAGGCACTGCTTTCCAGGGCAGACAAAAGTTAGCAGGCTCCAAGGAGCATACATATTTCAGGAATTTGGGAAAAGCTAGAGAGTCTGTATCAGAGAAGATAAGGGACAAAACCAAACAGGAATGGTACAGAATAAGTGAAAACAGTGCTAAGGACGAACTTGGAGATTCTACTCTGCTTGGCAATTTTTTTCTGCTTTTTTTGCTGAATACCCTTTCAAAAGCATCTGCTTTCTGGGGAGAACTGAAGCTCTCCATTGAAAAGCTACTGAAGTATAACTATGTTTGGACCATTTTCTGATATTCAGTTTTCTAATGCAGAAATCAAAATTTGCCAGGGAGCCAAAATATCCTCTGTTGTTGGTGCTGTTGACAATTTTTAGTACAAAATCTTTCCTCACCTGCCCTCATTGGGCAATGGAAAGCTTGAAGTGCTAGAGCAAAATAACAAAATTAGGCAAGTCAAAGCATCCTGATTTATTTATCTACTCTTTGTACTTTCCCTTCTTGTCTATTTTTTTCTACTAGTCAGGGCTCTTCTTTTAGGCTATCAGCTTTTTGTACAGGGATTGCTATTGAGTTTTCACACAGGTTAGCATGTTGTGGGCTTGACTGGCAGAGGGTTAAGGGTTACAGGTATGCCAGTCATGCAGACAGACAGCTAGAAAGAAGGGTCATCTGAGCAACCCTTTGCTGTAGTAAACAGTGGAGGAGCCCAAACAAGCAGGCTGAAGTATTTGATGCAATATTTCCCTTAGGAAAGACTTAGGCAAACAACCAGCTTGAAAACCATCAGAAGCAGCACTCCCACCATCTGAACAGTTGGTCAGACCCTGGAAAGTGTTGTAGCCAAAGGCTGGCAGTTTTATTGTGTGTTCAGCTCACAGTCTTACATGCCATCAACCCCAAGGCAAGACTACATTTCTGCTGGATTAACAGTTCTTCTCAGCTTAATCTCAGGTTCTTGCTTTATGACCTTGGTGCCCATTCACATGTAGGTTTTGGTGAAGGCATGATGCTCAGATGGAAACGGCACTGTTTATAGTGAAAACAATCAGGACTAATAGGATAAGGATAGATCCGATGTGACAGTGTCAGGTAGAGAGAAGGGCTGACGCTGCTAGGGTGACATTTTAAATACGCTCTTATATGGCTTATTTGCAAAGAATGAACATAATGCTCCAAGAGACGAAGAGCTCCACCTGCTCTAGAGATGTAGCTATAGCAACCTCCACACGATTACATTGCTAATCTGCAGGTGTTGAAGAGGCATAGATAGATGCTGTTGAGTAATTCAGCTCCAAATAGATACTTTGATCTGCATAACAGCTTGCATTTATGTCCCAAATATGGATCATTTCCAGTTCTGCAATTCTGCCTTATAAAAACAAAATTCCCTTTATTTTATAACCGGAGTCTTAAAACTTGACCATGCTATCTATCAAGCTAGACAGCTCCATTACTTTTGGGTAGGCAAGGGCTGGCAAATAGAAAACCTTTTCATTGCCAAAAATGCCCATGCTATTTCTTGTATGTTTTATCCCAGTTCCTTCTCAACAGGAGCAAAATCAAACAGAATACTTGTACTTTCCTGTATACATGACATACTGACAAATCAATTGCACCTTCGCATTATAGACAGTCTATTCCGCTGCAGACACTGGCAACAGTCTCTGAACATTTACCAGATCAAATCATGCTTCATTAGCTGTCACAACACTGTTAAAAACATCAAGTTAACGTCTGTCCTGCTTTAGTCTCCACAAGCTGCCATTGAACTTGGTGGGGATGCCTGGGATGGAAGTCACGGCAGAATATGGCTCAACATCAAACAGCTCCAAAGGAACTTGGACTTTTGATAAGCAAAATCTGCAATTCACTGATTCAATAAAAGGAATTCAACAGCTGCAAGAGAAAAATGATCCTCCATTGTATTCCGCCGCTAACCTGGTGGAGCACTCCTTTAGGAGGGTAGTTCAGTCACACACTCATCATTTCATGAAAGCTGGTTAAGGACATCTGATTAAGACTCTGAAGTCTATATTGAATGTCCCTTTCCTTCTCTTGTTTTCATCCTTTGCTTCTTTGCCAGCTGAAGACACACCTCAGTTGCTCCCCTCACCTCTGAAGCAGTCTATGCCACCCTATTTCCTGCTCCCACTGAATTTATTTCTTTGCAGGTTGCTGCATAATCACATTGTTTATTTGTCTGAATGACTTTCTGTTGTTTCTGAACAACAAATCAAACCAGAAAAGCCATTTGATTGCAAAAATCAATGGTCAAGGTTCAATGTTTACCTTTTGGATGAATTACATGCACATAACAGTGAAATAGGCCAAAGCACAACAGCAGACTGTTTTTTCCATAGAACCCTGCTTCATCCCTTGCTCAGGATACAGCTCTTATAGAAAGGTTATTTTACTGCCAAAATCAGATGTTCCTTATTCCACCGCTAAGCTCCCTGTCCAGCTGCCTTTCTGCAGCCTCTTGCCTTCACCCCTGCCTCCTGCCCCACCAACTTTGCTCTCTACAACTACCTGAAAGGAAGATGGAGAAAGGAGGTGGCTGGTAAATTTTGCCAAATAACAAGTGAGAGGACAAGAGGAAATGGCCTCAAGCTGTGCCAGGGGATGTTTAGATTGGATATTAGGAAAAAATTCTTCACAGGTTTGGTGGTGGACTTGGCAATGCTGGGGTAACGGCTGGACTTGATGATCTTAAAGGTCTTTTCCAACTTAGCTGATTCCATGATTCTATAACCCCCTGTCCCTATCTCACTGTCCTTCATTTTGTTACAGCCTCAGCCCTGCATCTACTACTGTGGCCATTTAGGCTACCTCTACCACCAGGAGCCACCAGGCTCCTCTATATCTTACCCTACCTGGGATGTTTCAGACTCCTTATCCTTGGTTCTCCTTTTCCTTTGTGCCTCCCATCACCGCACAGCCTCAGCTATTGTGGCTACCCATCCCTTACAGGATTAGGGGACAGCTGAAGGGGGAAATAATGGCATCTCTCTTGGCCACCAAGGGGAAGAGGTGCTTTTGTCTTTAGTGCCTTGGTCCTGGGTGTTCTGCACACTTATAGAACCATAGAATCATAGAATCATAGATAGATAGGATTGGAAAGGACCTTAAGATCACCTAGTTCCAACCCCCCTGCCATGGCCAGGGACACCTCACACTAAACCATGTCACCCGAGGCTCTGCTCAACCTGGCCTTGAACACTGCCAGTGATGGAGCATTCACAGCTTCCCTGGGCAACCCATTCCAGTACCTCAGCACCCTTACAGTAAAGAATGTCTTCCTCATATCCAATCTAAACTTCCCCTGTTTAAGTTTGAACCCATTACCCCTTGTCCTATCACTACAGTCCCTAATGAAGAGTCCCTCCCCAGCATCCCTATAGGCCCCCTTCAGATACTGGAAGGCTGCTAGGAGGTCTCCATGCAGCCTTCTCTTCTCCAGACTCAACAGCCACAACTTTCTCATCCTATCTTCATACGGGAGGTACTCCAGTTCCCTCATCATCCTCGTGGCCCTCCTATGCACTTGTTCAACAGTTCCATGTCCTTTTTATGTTGAGGACACCAGAACTGCACACAGTACTCCAAGTGAGGTCTCAGGAGAGCAGAGTAGAGGGGCAGGACCACCTCCCTCGACCTGCTGGTCACACTCCTTTTGATGCAGCCCAGGATACGGTTGGCTTTCTGGGCTGTGAGCGCACACTGAAGCTGGCTCATGTTCATTTTCTCATCGACCAACACCCCTAAGTCCTTCTCCACAGGGCTGCTCTCAATCTCTTCTCTACATAACCTGTAGCTGTGCCTGGGATTGCTCCCACCCAGGTGTAGGACCTTGTACTTGGCATGGTTAAATTTCATCAGGTTGGCAAAACCCCCATTTTCAAGAAGGCGAAAATGGATGAGCCGGGCAACTACAGACCAGTCAGTTTCACCTCTGTGCCTGGCAAAATCTTAGAGCAGATTCTCCTGGAAGGCATGCTGAGGCACATGAAAAACAACAAGGTGGTTGGTGACAGCCAGCATGGCTTCACTTAAGGGGAAATCCTGCCTGACCAATCTGGTGGCTTTCTATGATGGGGCTAAGGAACTGATGGACAGGGTAGATCACTTGATGTCATCTACCTGGACTTGTGCAAAGCAGTTTGACATCCTTGTCTCTAAGTTGGAGAGGCATCAATTTGATAGGTAGACCACTCAGTGGATAAAGAACTGGCTGTATGGCCTGCATGCAAAGAGTTGTACTCAATGGCTCAATGTCCAGCTGGAGACCAGGAACGAGTGGTGTCCCTCAGGGATGGGTGTTGGGACCGGTCTTGTTCAACATCTTTGTTGGTGACATGGACAGTGGGATTGAGTGTGGCCTCAGCAAGTTTGCCCATGACACCTAAGCTGTGTGGTTGGGTTGATACATTGGAGGGAAGGAATGCCATCCAGAGGGACCTTGAAATGCTTGTGAGGTGGGCTGATGGCAACCTGATGAAGTTTAACCATGACAAGTTGCACATTAAAGAATTGCATTTCCCATCTCAGGTGATCAGTCATTCTTTATTAATTAAATGTTCCATTAATTTCTCCATCACTTTGCCTGGGATTGGTATCAAGTAAGATGGACTATATTTACCTGTGGTTTCATTTGTCTTAGAATTCTTGCTCAATATTGACATTAACCTTTAAGAATTTTCCCATTATTTCATGACTTATTAAAAATTTACACACACAAGCTAAAAATGTCCTGCACTGAATCTTGGAGACCACTTTTGTGGACCTTCAGATTTCAAAGACGATTAGCCCTAGTGTTGTCTGAAAAGTGGATTCATGCTCAGCACACAATGAGTCAATTTCACATGCTCAGGAGAGATATTGTATTGTGATATCATATCACTAGTGAAAGTTGTTCAATATCTTTCTTCATTAGGAACAGGTCAGAAAATACATTTTTCCAAACGGAAAGCAGAAATAATTGTTGAACAATTTTAGGTTTTTCTTTGTTGCCTTTAACGACCAGGATGTCTCCAACTAGCAATGAGACTATGGCATTGACAGTTTTTCTGCTATTATTATTAAGTTTTCTAGAAACTCTTAATCTTAAACAAAGCCTGAGCAACCACAGACTTTTTCTAATGTCTTCAGTATTCTTTATCAATTTTCTACACTTCATAAACTCTTATTTATATGAATTTTTATTACCACCCCCTTTTATCCATATGTTCCATATTGCTTTTTAATTCATTATTCCTGCCTCCATTCTTCCGCTGAAAGAGAATGGGCTTTTCACCAATATTATTCGGCTCCTTTACCGTGAAGTAATAGCCTTTTGGCCATTTAATACGTGATTCTTCCTAATAACTTTTACACTCAGTTTCACCTGTAACTTTCCTCAGTTTGGGAAACTAGTGTCTTTAAGTACCAAGTGTATGTGGTACTTGGAGTCACACAGCTTGTCAGGGTAGTAATGGGAGCTCTCCTGAGGCAGCCTGTGCTTTCTGCTTCAAGCACAATTTTCCTCGACACACAGCCCAATGCCAAAGAAGGACACCAGTCTGCACCCAGATCCAGGCTGCAAAGGTTCTCGCTCCTCTGAAGGACACCAGTTTGGTTTCATAGGTGGGTGCAGTTTATGAAGCAGTTCCCTGATACACAGGCAGAGGAGGTTTGCTGCCTCTGAGATGCCTGCATCTTCAAACCAGTAATGGTGAAGAGTGTGCCACCTCCCCTTTTACAGCCTGTGCCCTGCCTAGGCAAGTTTAAGCCAGTGCTCTTACGACTGCCATTGTGCGAAGCCTTCCAGGAAGTTTCAGTAGGCCAGTTATATTGAATTTCTTCCCATCAGTGATTACTTTCAGTTCTTCTTCCTTTTTTCCCAAACTCCTCATGTTGGTACATAAACCACTGGAAAACAAGTGCTCTGGAGACGCAGAAGGTAGGAGAGGGTCTCCAGTCAAGGGGAAGCTCCTGATCCACATAACCCTGTGAGAATGGGATGCTTGAGGGGAGGAAGAGGCTGACTCAGAGGTCAGACAGGGCAGAGTTGAACTGGACTGTCCTTAGTCCTCTGCCTTGACTGCAAGACTTATCCTTCCTTCCAAATTGCTTTTGAGCTGTATTGCTCCCAGATGTGCAGAAGTGTTTTTAGTGAACCCAAATAGCCTCTCAGTTATCTAGTTGAGAGGGAAATGTCAGATACTGCTGAAGGAAAACCTCAACTTTCTCTCTGTATGTGCATGCTAGCCCATAGCAGAAATAGTTTCATCTAGAAAAATATTATTTTGGGAATCAAAATCAGCACTTTTTCTTGTTTGAGTGTGTTATTTTTCACTTTGCTTGGCACTTCAAGTGCAAGGTCATGTGGCAAGTCATTACACCAGCAATGTTTATCTCCATTTGAAGAACTCTGTCAAGAACTGATTTGAAAAAGCTTTGGGTAGTGCCTTTTTTTTCCTTTCTTGACAACAGCTCCATTATTCAAACTCTATTTATGTAAAATCAGTTCCTGCAGAGGTGTCTTCATTTTAATTGCAGAGAGACGTCTTAAAAGAAAAAAAAAAAGAAAAAAGTTAATATTCTTAAAGCAGGAGTAATCTTTTTAAAAATGATAACGTTAAATTATAGCACCACTACTCCCATGAATTCCATCAGAAAATCAGGGAAATATTGTTTAGAGAGACCTCTGGAGACGGCTTGGGCAAACCTCCCTCTTGAAGTTGGAGCAGCATCAAGCTAGCTCAGGCCAGCTTGCGCACTCACACAACACAAACAAACATACACATTTCTGTCTATCTCTGTATGTATGTACATACACACCAAATTATAACTTTTATTGGCCTTCACTATTTTTAGTAGTTTTTAAAACCTTACACAGGTGCTGTATCTTAGAAATGCAGCTTTTAACACCAGCTGGTTTCACTTTGCTAAGTGTTTTATCTAGGAGATTAGATTACACACCCTAGGGAAGAAAGCTACTTAACCGCGTTGTACAGCAGGTAAAGTGCTTTGGGGTCTGCATTGTGTTATTAAGACCAATATAAGGAAGCACCAAGACTTAGCTTAATCTTGCTGATCGCCTCAATTAACACAGTCCCTATAGTGTCCTCCTTGATATCTAATCCCCATGGTTTCTTGTTCTACGTATTTTGCTCTGATAGTGTTATCAGATCATTGCTAAGGGTATAAAAGTACATATTTAGTAGGCGAGGATGTGGCAGTTACTGAGAGAAACCACGTGCTAAATTAACATGGAAATCAAGCAATGGACTAGAAAGTCTTTCACATAAGGGAAAGAAATGTACTAGATATGGGCCCTAAAAATAAAAAGTAAAAAAAAAAAAAAAGATGGAAAAGCGCACAAGAAAGAAGGCTAATTATAAGCTGAATTCAAAGGCAATGCCATTCACAATAACATGTCTACTCCTGGCAAACACTTTCATCATTTAGAAATAATTTTTCATACACAGCATTATAAGCAAGTGGCAAAAAAGAGGGGGGCTGTCCTCCCACATCTCGCACATCCAAGACGTAGTGAAATTATCTCTACACCCATGGGACTTTTCCTTATTCCTGAGGGTAGACTCTACTCCCAGATGGAGTGCATTCCTGAGTCATGTGAAGACAAATTGATGAAATGATGATCTATATCTTTCCGGCTAATTCTGCAAATGGTGCCTAGCATAAAGATTGCTGTGGTTAAAAAGAAATAAATTAAAAAAATTGCTTGTGAGAGAGTAAAAATCAGTCTGGGAAGCTGACAACCTTGAACTGGCAATGAGCACTGCTGCCAGAAGCAATGCCACGGCTGAAATTGCTTTCTGCTCTCTGATGTGCCATCTGATGCTCTGGATGGCTTTCAACAAGTGTTCCAGGGCCAGGCTGCCGTGGTGTGGGAGCGCAGCTATCACAGCAAAAGCACCCGTGGGTCCTTCCCCAGGGCAGCAGGGAGGCAGGCAGTGCTCTTCCTTCCCAGTGTGCACCCTGCAATGAAACCTCACATCAGAGATCACATCCCCATCAGTACGAGCTTACTTTCCTCTGAAGTCTCAGGATGAGAGCTCTCTCTGTGAATGCTTCAGTTTAGGATTTTGCTTTCTGTTTTCACCCTCCCCTCCCACTGCACCCTCAGTGTGCAACACATGGGATCGTGTTTTGGAGAAGGAGGGTGGAGGTTGAAATGTTCATTTCAAACCCTGCATCTCTAATCATGTGAATTCTCACATGCTTTATCTGAATCAGCCTTTCAGATCAGCTTACACCTCGCTGGGTGACTGCCATGAAAGAGAGCAGCAGAGGCTCTAATGGTGAATGATTGCTGCAAAAGAGTTTTTCTTCTCCTCTTTCCTCTGCCAAAATTTTAAGCAATGTACAGCAGTGTCTGAGCTAGGAAACCCACTCTGTCTCTTTTAATGCCTTTCCCAACTAACTGACTTCCTCACTAAATGCTATAGTGACATGCCAGGACAGCACTGAAAGGACACATTTCTGGAGGAGGAACAGCCTTCTACTAGCAAAGTCGTATGTGAGAATATCCCATCCTTACTACTCAGAATGCAAACAGAACATCGTTTGCATTTCTGTAGTTTAAATGTAGATGGTCTAAGATAAGTCATTGTCAGATGTCTGTAAATATTGATGAGTGCTCCAGGACTTGGTTTGTAATCGGTTCTTTCTCTTCTGTCTCAATCCGAGAGCTGCAGAGGTATAGATGGAACTTCAGGAGGGAAATGCACACCTTTGCTCAGTGGGTGACAGCGGAAGAACAGAAAAAAGTTAGGGAAGAAAATTTCCGGATGAATAATGAATCTAGCCAGGCTGGAGGCTGGTGAATCTTAATTAGAAACTGACATATCGGCAGACTCTCATCTTCGTGCTCCCTGTACTCAAAGGGATGCTCGCTAGCAGCTGTGTGGTGACCACAATGCCAGCAATGGAGCCTCTCATTGGACTAGGGTGACATGCAGCCACTTGGGTTGGGGATGACATTGCTGCTTCTCTCATGCAGAAGAAAGGGACAGAGAATGTGCTAGCAAAAATGATGGGGAAAGGTGACTCTGTGGCCACCCTGCCTCCCTCCAGAGATTATCAGCAGGTCTGGTGAATTGTATTCATCTTGTCTACTGTGACTAGATCTTGTCACTTCTTTCTGCTTTAACTTTTTTCCTGATAGGAGTTTCAGCACTGCTATTTGAGATGTCTTGGTGAAGTGCCTGAAGTTACAAGGAAGGAAGTAAAAACATCAATCTGCATCTGCTCTCTCCTGCCGAGTTGTCATCAGTCATCTTGTCTGGACTAGCAGGTGAGGGACATCATGGCCCAAAGGGCAGCCCCAGAACCAGGAGGCAGGTGAAGTTCTCCCAGACTGCATTGTGAGAAGGTCATGTCCTTGGGCCTCAGTTTCTCCAATCCCTAAAATGAGAAAAACACTTATTGCTCCAGTTTATTTCATGTTTTAGAGGAAAAGTACTCCATAAGTGCTACGGTTTATTATTCTAATGTGACTGTAAAATCATGATGTCTTTATTGCAAAATGATCTTTAAAACATGAAGCATTAGGATGGTGACTGAAATCATTAGTATCAAATTGTTCTGCTTTTGCCCTGTCACATTGATACTTCAAAGCAAAATTGTCTTGTGGGCGTTTATAAGACTTCATGAGGATAACTTGTCTTTTCAGACCTTGTTCAGAGGAGAGGGAAAAAAAGCCCCCAGGTGTTTTCTTAATGAAAAAGGACTGGGGTTTCTGCCTATTTAATTCTGAGGCTGTCCTTCAATATTTAAATTCCAAAGCCATTAACAATCAACATGATGAACTATCAATGTGATGAAAATGAGCTTCCGATTGTTCACAAGTGGTGCAGGCAGATGTCCCCACACCTCAGTCCCATCCGAGGCTGTTCAGCTCACCAAGACATTTGAGGGGGGAACTGCCACTATGCCCCATCCCTCCCTCTGCCCACAGAAGGGGAGCATAGACGTTTCTGCTCCCTGGCATGAGTGCCCCTTGGCACGAACCACATTTCCCTGCTGTATTTGGAAACTTAGCACAGGGAAGCCACATCCGTGAAGCAGCTCTCTTGGACATGACCTCAGCAGAAATACAGAATAAACAAGATGCTATTGTGCCTTGCACAGATGCTGGGATTGTAAAGTGCCTGGTTCTCAGAACTGTCCTATTTTCTTTGTTTTACAGGTTATATTTCCTCCAGATTAACAAGGGTTTGAGTCTTTGTCTTCGCCCTCCATCTTCACTCAGGCTGGACTGCATCTCAAATCATGTTTCACCTTCTGGCAGAAGACCAGGTAGCATTTCAGTAGGCTCAGTGAAAGCATTCTGCTATGTGAAGACACACCATGAACATCTTTCTTTCATCAACAGCTCCATTGGGACAAACTCATTCTCCTTCAACATGTCATTCGTGGGTCCTCTCTTCCCTCGCACGCTTTGTAGATAATGAATATGCAATTGGTTCCTCTATTTTGGCCCAATCCATATGTGCAAGGAGGGAAGCTTTCTTCTCTCTCTCACTGCACATGGCATGGTACTACCATTTTCTGTTTTCTTTTTCAGCCCCGTTATTTAGCAAAAAAAAAAAAAAAAAAAAAAAAAAACCCTACTGGAAAATGTGTTTATTTGCTTCTTCCTTCCCTCTTTTCTTCCTTGCCAGCTCCCAGTAATAACTTTGAGATTTGCTAGGTAGTTTCCAAGCAAGTTTGATCAAATGGAAGTGGCTTCAAATGCTATAAGTACAGCAAAGGATTAAATGCATCTGGAGCTGTTCCCTGGCATAGAACAGTTGTTGCCCATGTTATTAAACATTGTTTTCCCCACTGTGTATTGGGAATGGTTCTGGGCCTGGCTCTACATCGTGCTGGTCAGTGCAGGCCAGAATGGAGCAAGGGATCATCATCACCTCTGGGCTGTGTAGGTGACAGTGTGCCCATGAACATGGATTAGTTTTTCAGGATGGATGTAACCAAGTGGAAATGCCTGCAAATTGAACAGAGATGAACAGATAGAAGACAGCCAGGAATCTGCACCAAGCCTTCTTCTGACACCGGATAGCCTGGCCACAGGACACAACTCCACAACAAACTATATTTCATCAGTTCAGGAATAAGTTGGTAGTGACTGCCTGAATGGCGCAGAGGCTCTAGGTTTGTGTGGATGGCCTGGTGCAGGGCCATTTGCTTGTACAGTACTGTACAGGCTGCTTCAGAAAATGTGTGGGAAAGTGCTATTCCGCAGCCTTCATGGGGTGATCAGACTTGACCTTTGCTCTCCTTTTCAGTTCTCGCACCCGCTCCTCCAAAACTGAAGTAGGCTTTCCATCCCACTTCATCATATCTTCTCCATGATCCCACAGGTAAAACCATAGGGTGGCCCGTGGTGTATAACTTCTATATCTTCTCTCTCGAACAGTGGGACGCCTTCTTTTAATAGCTGAGACGTGTGTTGGTACACATGAGGAGCTGGATAGATCGTCTCTCAATTGTTGGAGGTTCTGGGACAGTTTTTCCACAGCTGAGATGATGGAAGGGGTGAGATTATCTTCAAACTCTCAGAGTTTATAAATCATTTCATCCACTGTTGGTGGTCTTATGTCACTCCAGGTTATTGCTGCCAATGAATGGGCATATGATTGGGGTGCATTCCGTGTAAATTTCCGCCACATGGGTCGTGTACATTCGATTTCATCTGGATCTATGGGTATATCCCCAACATTCGGCTTGGTGATATAGATCATCTCTACAATGGCTGATTCTCTCAGAGACTGGATGCCTTTCTCTAGAGTAGTCCACTTGGCCGAACGACTCATAACATCATCCTTGTATGGAAACCTCTCTTTCACAGCTGCCAAGAGCCGCTTCCAAAGGCTGAGGGACTTTTTCTCTCTTGCAATTGCTTTGTCAATTCCCCCTTCCCTGGCAAGTGATCCCAGCTGTTTGGCTTCACTACCTTCTAGTTCATGACCGTCGGCCCCATTGTCCCAGCATCGGAGCAGCCAGGTGATGATGTGCTCCCCTGGCTGACAGGTAAAGTCTTTTCGCATATTCAGTAGCTCAGTCGAGGTCCGAGATCGGGAAGTCACCTCTTCCTTTTCTTCTTCTTCTTCTTCATCATGTGATAATGACTCCTGGTCAGATGCTGTCCCAGGTAGTGATGTTTCTTTGTCTTATTTCATCTTTCTTGCCTCTTTTTTGCTTTTCCTCTTGCGTACAGGGGCAACCGATATTGGTAAGAGTTGGTCCTCTGGTTTAGCTGCAGTGATTATTACTGTGGTTTGGGTAGCTGCCGTACTTGTCACTGGGGTTTGAGTCGTGGCTGTACCTGTCGCTGGTGGTGTTGTAGGTGCTGTACTTGGAACTGGAGTAGCTGCACTGTCCATTACTCCTCCCTCAGATCCAGAGACGTTTTTTTCCTTTTGAAGATGCTGGACAGTGTTAAACAAGGCTCTGTAAGCATAAGCCAAGCCCCAGCACGTTGCCATGATTTGTCCATCTCTGGTGTGACCAGCATGATCACACACCTCCTTTAAATGTTTTACTCATTTTTCTGGGTTTTGCATTTGTTCATTGGTGAAGTTCCAAAGCACTGGAGGGACCCACTGCCCTAGATACTTGCCCATACTATCCCACACACCCTGCCACTCATGACTGTCCAGCCTTGGGGAAAATCTCTCGGCCATCCTGGATTGTGGTCTAACCCCAGACATGGCCCACACCCCACTCTGCTTAACTCTCCGGACCAGACAAAATAGTTGTGAGTACAACATATTCAGTATGTGTGCCAACATGATAATTCCCGTCACCACCAGCAGGCAGATCTCAAGGATATCTAAAGGCCATTCAAAACCTTCAGAATTCTCAAACAGTGTTGTAAATGGCCTGGTGGGGCGCTGGGAGCACAAAAGAATGTCTCCTTCACAGGCTGACCACCCGAGGAGGTGAAAAGAGACGTGTAATTTGCTAAAAACTTCCATTATATACCTCCCAAAGTATAGAGTTGGTGGCCACACTGGAAACACAAACCGGGTCAATTTCATGATCACTGAGTCTATTGTATTAACAATCCGTGCAATAAAGTATAATGGTAACAAGAACCTTAACCCAAAACCCAGATCCAAAAAGCGTTAAGATAAGAAGAACCGGCTGTAAGTAAAGTATCATACACTGAACCTGTGAGAACCAGAGCAACAACTTTGAGAGCCAATAAATCAGCATTGTGATGAGTGGCTATTTTGTCTTTATCTCAACCCTTAAGTGCCCCACGTTGGGCGCCAAAAACTGTCGTGGTTTAAGCCGTAAATTTCCCTTCTCCCTCCTTCCCCCCCCCCCCCCCGATGGGGGGGAAATGGGGAGAAGAACCAAAGAAAATGTAACTCCCACGGGTTGAGATAAGAACAGTCCAGTAGCTAAGATACAATACAAATCACTACTGCCACCACCACCACCAATAATAATGACAAAGTAAATACAAAGGAAGAGGATACAACCGTTTCGCTGCCTGACCGAGCCGAGAGACCGCGCGCGCCGAGCCAGCGAGAGCCCGCCAAAACCCCCCACTTCCCGGTTCCTCCGCCCTGTATTCTACCTCCTGGGCATGACGCGCTGTGGTATGGAATAACCTCATTGGCCAGCCCTGGTCAGGCGCCCTGTCTCTGCCTCCTCCCAGCTCTCCCCTCCTTCCCGGCGTAACATGAGACTCGGGGAAGCCAAACCCATAGCAGAGCCCTGTCCCGCCTCTTCTCAGTTCTCCCCTCCTCCCCAGCGTAACATGAGACTCGAAGAAAGCCGAACCCATGACCCCCTTCCTCAGGTTTCCACAATTGGCTCTACAATCAGTTTTTGAGAACTTGGTTTCTGTAGGTTTTTTGGGAAGTCCCTTTTTACTGCAGTGTTGTACAGAGGTCCACGATACATAGCAATACTTGTGAATTTATGTACACAATGTCACACGTGAAGTCCGACAAAAGAAAGAGCAATGCTATGGCTCTGATGCAGTCATTGAGTAGGACTACTATCTAGCTTTATGGCAAACCAGTCCATTAGCATTTAAATTGAGTCTTAATTATTTTCCTAGAAATTCAGAGCACTATAAGCTTTAAATCCAGGACTGGTAATGTTGTGGGTTTTATGTCTAATTTTAGATTTAATTTTTAGTCCAATAGATTGCAATTACATGGCCATGCAATTTCAGAGCTGCTTTAAAACACACAGATTTGTGTTTTGCTGTTAACAGCTAAAAGAAAAAAAAAAAAAAAAGAAAAATGAAGTGGGCACTACCCCATGTCCCTATTCAAAAGTGATGGCAGATCCTGAAATTCTTGGACATAAGCACTTTCATGCATTCTAGTTACACGGCTTACAAATTAATGGCCTAGACAGAAGATGTATCTTTAAAGCTGTGTACAGGATACAAAATATAAATCAAAAGGACATGGGCAACACTGTGAGTTGAATAGCACAGATGTCAGCCAGTGAATAGCTATATTGTTCCAAACCTAGTGTAAAATACAAGCAAAAAGGGTTTTTTTGCTCATCCATCCTCATCCAGCCTCTGTCCATACCTCATGGGATTCAGCCATCATGATGCTCTCTGTTTGACAGTATCTGCCTGACCAGTGCCTCTGGCTGGAGAGGAGCAGTGGTGGTGGCTTGCAGGGGTAAAAGTCACACTCACAATATGTTGACGCTGATAGTGTGTGGACGTAAGCAGTGCCCCTTGTCTCAGCTGTATACTTCAAGCCATTAGTTTCTCTGCTAAATTTCGCCATCCACCCCTAAAGCATTAAAAAAACCACTTCATATTGGTACAAAAAGGCAAAACTCACATAAGCCAGAAGTGTGGCTTTTCAGTAACCTTTGTGATTGGGAGCATGTTTCCACTCCATTTGTTTGATTCTGTTAGTTAATGTCACCCCATGTCAATCCTTGTGAGTTCTGTGATTTCAAAGGGGTGAGTTTTTTTCCAGCTGTGGTTTCCACAGGCTAAGTACTCTGCTGCCACTTACTCCAGTCACGACTGAAACAGGAAATTCCTCAGAGGCTGACAAGCTAACAAATGGACACTTTAGAAATATTGCATTGCTCATCTGCTTGAATCTGTATTTTAATTACCTTGAGGAAGATATAAAGGATGCTTTTTCAGGTGTAAGTTAATACAAGACCCTGGGGGGAAAGAAAGAAACTGTTCAAGGGAAAGGAGTACTTGTGCTATTTATTACAGCTACAGAAGGCTGACTTCACTCAGGCGTGCCCTCTTGACAAGTGCTGCTAATGTTGTATATGAAACACCCCTTCACAGGCTTCATTGGGAGGTCTGATAAGGAAGCCGGTTTAGATGAAGTACCAAAAAACTGACAATCGCACATTTTTGGTATCCCATTAAAAATGAAACAAGTTGCTTGAAAACATCCTTGTTGAGTATTAGTGAAGACATCTGACTTCCATGTGAGAAAGGCTAGGTCAAGCTCCGCATGTTTCTTATCCATTTAACAAGCATTGCTTTAGGGAATCTAAGGGTATAGAGAAATTACTGTCACAGGATTTTATTTTATTGAACTAAATCTTCAATACGAAGGGTGTGACCGCAATTTCTCTTTAACAATAAAATTTGATTATGAACTGAATGTCACCAGTTCAGCAGGGTGCATTTCACTAAGCGCTGAATTCACCTCCTTGTCAGGAACACAATTCAGCTCATTAAAACATGAGGCTACTTAGACCGTTTTTTGTACTGTGTCAAAGGGGACACTGCTCAGCAGATTCACATTTCTTCTCCCACATTTCTCGTACAAGAGTTACTGTACTTGTAAAAATCTCAGTCAAAAACCTCAAAAAGTTATCTGAAGAGCCGAGGTTAAATCAAAAGCTTGCAATCAAATTCTCTTGATGCGATTTGAATTCAAGGTTACATCCAGGTGTTGCAGATCATTCAAATCAATTCTGTGACTCTGAACCTTTGAAACTGAGCTGATTCCAATGGGATTGTGAACTTTCCATCTTTGACTACCTATATGGTTCATTATGAAAGTTAATGTATTTATGGACTATGAACCTAGCCCAAACCTCAGTACAGTCTACACGAATCTCACCACTGACTGCAGTAGACTTTGAACCAAAAGATATCACATCACCAAAAAAAACAGAACCAAACCTAAACATAACAAAACAAAACAATCAAAGGAATGACTGGTTGCTCTGGCTCCAGAGAGCACAAAGTGGCTTCAGTTTTATGCTCACACTTCCACCCAACTTCCCAAACCTGTCTGTTTTAGGTACCCTGTGGAATGTCGTATTTCTTAAACTCCATTTTTATAGGCCTGGCATAGGAATAAAGTAAAAAGCAAAACCGAAGAATGCAGAGATGTGCATTACTCTAACACCGTATTCCTGGATGCTACACTCAGGGCTTCATACAGACTGGCGCAGGGACCAAGAGAAGAGTTCCTTCCCTTGTTTTAACCAGGGTTGGATTAGGCCCTTTGAATATGAATATATTTTGAATATACCTCTGTCAAATTGTTCCCAAAATTGGGCAACTGAGCTCTGTCTGTGCTAAGGTTTCCCTCATCCAGAGGTGTCTATTTGAAAGATGATTTCCTTGCTCACATTCCCAGGAGAGGGATGGGAAACAACTAGATGTATCAGAAGGAAAACTTGTGGAAGTGCCTTGTACATCTGCAACTAAGATGAAGCAGATAGATTGCTGAATATAGCCTGAATGATTTGACCATAAAAGAACTGTTACTATCTTACAAAATGATCTCACTAATATCTCTTTCTCTCAGTGACTACATCCTTTTATATCATATATCTGGTGTACCTTTCCGCCTGATAGCTCATTAGGTATGCTTTTGAGGTACAACCTCAGTAATGACTTCCTTCCAATGTAATTGTATTTTAATTACACATTTAAAGACAAATTCTTTCCTGGTCTATCCCAACTAAAACTCTTTGAGACCTTATTCATTTTAATTAAGTAGAAGTTGGTGCAAAATTTCTAGCTGCTGAATTTCACATTAAAAAATTTAAATTCATTTAAACATGGATTTAATTTCCATAAGCACTTCAGCTGGTAGCGTGCTTCCTCATTTAGTCTTTCATGGCAATAACGCAAAATATATAGAACATAAAGTCCTTTCCAAAAGATTGTATTAGAACATAGACCATCTTTAAATGCTTCCAATTTGCTACAGCTACCTGGAGGATGTTTGCTACAGGCCCTAGCAGGACTTCTCTTTTATGAAGACCAGTAGCAGCGATACTCGATAAAGGATGGTAGAAACTGCTTTTGAGTTCTTTTACTCAATTATGCCTATATGTTTAGTTCTGGAGGAGGGAGGGCCAGGCACAGGGTCTATGCAGGAAGCCCTTAGAGATGGCATCAGGATACACAGAGCAAGAGGGTGACTTGCAGCTGGAGATAAATTGTCCCTTTATAAGATATGGGACAGAGCTTATGTTATTAGCCAGTGTGGTATGTGCATCACTGCAGCAGCAGCCTCACTAGTGAACTGCTCCATGGTCCAGGCGAAAAAGACAGCCAGAAAATAGAGCAGGCAAGCTGCCAGAAGGGACTCAGGTCACTGAGTGCTCAAATAGCCAGTTTGAAACCTTCATGTAAGCATGGATTAAGCAGAGGGAAGAACTGAATTGATACATGGAGTTAGCCATGAAAGACAGTAAGAAATCATGGAAGTAAAACTTTTTACTGTCTCACTGAGCAAGGAGGACAAGAAGTGACCTGAGAGGGACTATTTTCAAAATAATACTTGAAACAATTGAACCATTGAGAAAGTTATTTGAAGACTTGATCTGGACAGAATAAGACCATAGAGGGATACGGTAATTGTGCTTGAAACCGAGAATAAAAATAAAGGGCAATAGAGCCTTATGTTTCAGATGTAAGATCTCTGACACTATGCGCATCTTTGGAGACATTTATGGAGCCTCTAATTAAAAATAGAGCTGCTTGTGGGATTCCAGCCTGCAAGTGAAATTACTGAGAGAAACAGATCCAGCCCTAGAGAAATTAGCCAGCATCACAGAGAAGTCACCGCTGAGTGCTCAGACAACTATAACACATGTCACTGGGACTCCAAAGCTCACAGGTGAGGACAGGGTACTGCCCAGCAACGTCTCTGGCAATACACCAAGCAGGGCATGCTGTGCAGAGTACCACACAAATGTCTGTTTGCAAAACCTTTACAGCTCAGAAGGGAAGCTCCAGCAATTGCTATAACTTACTGACCATGATGAGCACTGCAGAATGTGCCTGTCCTAACTCTCAGCATTTTTCTTCAATAGCCAGTGCAGTAGTTCTGGCAAAGATCTGACATCTTTTCACCAACGTACACCAAACACGTGGGAGACAGGTTTGCCTGAGCAGGCCCATGGAGCACATCCTCCAGCCAAGTATGAGCGCCCATGGTGAACACTGTCAGACAGAAAAAAGAGCGAGCTGGCAGGGAGGCAGCATAGCCTGACCCCTGGAAAAAACAAACAACACAAAACAATGATTGGATAGGTCTGATTGCTTTTAATAAAAGGAACATGTACAGCCACTGCACTCATTGCCTTAGCTCTGCAGAGACCAGCTGCCTCAAAACAGCCTTCTAGCAGCTATAGGGGCAAAGGGGGTGAGGTTGCAGGTTTTGTTCTGGGGCAAAACAGTGATGAAATATGATTTGAGCTTGAAGAATGGAAGGAAAAGTCTGTCTAGCAGAAATTCCTGGAAGGGGAGTTAAAACAGCAGCAGGCAGAGCTGGGTCTGAGTAAAACAGAAAACAGATTACAGTCATGTTGGTATGATACTGCTATATAAAATAGTGTGAGACAACAGGTCAGAAGCTTGGTGTGAGTTTTAGGTGTACGTCTATAATTGTTAGTTGTGCACAAAGTCCTGTGAGACAAAGAGGAAACCGGGCCATATAAATGTCTGTCTGACCCTTCTAAAGCCTCTTCAGTTTTAGTCCAAACAGAGATGTGATGCTCCTGGCCCAGAGGGTCAGGGCAGCTCTTAGTAGCCTCTGCACCAGCCTCACAGGAATCCTCAATGACAAAATCACCAGAACTGTAATTTCTAAGGCGGTATAGGCAGATACCGGATGCAGGAAGCCTGAAAACCATTTACATTGAAAAGTCCAAGAAAACCCTGGACATGTTTGCTATAAGCAGTATTGTTTACTGTTATAACCCATGGCATTGGCCAGATGCCACATGGAAGAGCCCAAGCAGCTGATGCCACCTTCAAGTCCCAGAGGAGAAGACTGCAAAGAGATTGAGCTGGGAAGGTCTTGAACAGACAGAAGACTTTGTTATTTGAGACCTCCTGTCTGAGACTGTACAGCACCTGTAAGACCAGATCATCACAGCCCGAAAAATCAGTACTCTTCCTTATGAGGGGGTAGACAGCTGCAGTCCAACCAGCAGAGAACAGCATCTGTGCTGTGGATGCTACCGGCAGGGCAGAGCCAAAATTGAAAGATTCACTAACAACAGAGTAGCTGATGACTCAGGGAAGAATCGGAGCTCAAAACAGCACAGGGTATCCCAGGACTGTGAACAATTAAATAGGTAGATTTTCTTAATACTTGTTTTTGTTATTGTTTGCTGTTAACATTATTTTTTTGGGTAACAAAGATATGAGGAAAGGTGTTTGTAGGATGCTCAGTCACAAGGCAGCTGGACCTCTCCTGGGGATTGCAGAGGTCCCTGTTAGACACGTATCTACTGACACTGCTTAAACCTGGCCTCTGCCAGGTACCTGCCCCTCTGTGTGATGGCTGAGCAGCCGTCTACATGTCTACATGCCATCCACAGCTGTATTTCCATCAGAAAATAACTTTTTTCAATAACGAGCTTGTTTCATTTTTACAAGCAACAAAGCACTTTTGGTTGTGGCTCACCATGTGTTACCTGACATCCCAGGCATTCCCAGCAGCCAAGAGGAGAGTCAGGCAGCGAGGAACTACTCCGTGACCTGAGCTGAACTTGCTTTCTTGTTTTGCTAGGTTTTGGCAGGCAGGTAAGTTTTTTAAAGGTGATACTTTCTTCTAAATGCATCAAGTAACTCATTTTGCTGCAGTCTATCCATCAAGTGTGCTATGCTTATACGGGGAGAGATGATCACCAGTTAATGTGACTCTGAGAATTAACAAGGAAATATGTGCTTTTCTGTCAGAGAAAAAGTGGCTTGAGTTAAAATAATTCAAGGTATTGTGAAGTTCCGTCGGATTTTGAAGCTCACTGCTCCTCACCTGCTTAAATAACGAGAAGTTGAGGTTAATGGCATGTTTCTGCATAACTGGAAGTGCGCAAGCACAGGCAAAGAGACAGAAAAAAGAGAAAGCTAACGGGTAGCAGTTTCCCAATATGTGCAAGTCACTCGAGCTTTGCCCACAGAACCTGCAGTTTCAAGTTATTTAGGCACTCTGAAAAATGTGTTCTGGTTAATGAAGCTCGCTGCAATGCCAGTCAATACTCTGTGCTGCAGCAAGCCCTAGGAAAAGAGGGGTCCCCTGGAGGGCTGCAGACAGTGTCCTGGGCAGCTTCCAGTCCTCGCCTCCTTCCAACAGTAAATGAAAGCATAATGACGAAAGAAAAGCTACTGCCAACACCCAAAAGCTGATATTGAAGGGAGGAGCATGAGACCAGACAGGCAGAAGCAGCACATCCCCTCTCCTCCTAGTTCTTTGCAACCATGTGTAGCCCGGACACATCCTCAGCCAGACTCGTCTTCTGTGTATTTAGTAGCTCTCAGAGGCTTTCCTCTTCCATGTATTCATCCAGCCTTCTCTCAAGGCTGCTGAAGCGATCAATGTTTTCTAAGCAGCCAGTACCACCAAGGAAGAAGGGAATCAATAGTCACTTTGGTCTTGGCCTCTCCAACCCTTGGCTGTTCCCTTATGTGTCCCTGTGTTAACAACCGTATGTGAGGGATGGGAATGAGATCAGTAGCTGCTGGGAGGGCTCTGTACTGTACAAATTTCCAAATATTTGTTCTTTGTCTCTTAAGGATACAGAGTGCAGCTGACACTCCCATTCTCTTATTAGGCCTTTTTCTGTGCATACAATGCATCCGGCAAATTGATACTAAAGTAAATGTAAGGAAAAGAATCAAAATGAAAGCTCACAAATGAAACTAAAAAGCCAAATCAACATGAAATGGTTATTGCTAAGGGTTTCTTTCATGTACATATATACATGCTGGTGTTAGTAATATGCAGAAATTGCAGGTGTGACTTAATCCTTCTAAGACTTCATGCTAGTTTCCCCCTCTGCAAAATAAAATGTTCAGTAGAGGAAGACTGGTAAGGAAGAACTATGAATCATGATGTTAAGATGGTCAATATTATTGACGTTTTTCCTTTCATATTTTAATTTAACAGAATTAGCCAAACACATTTCCTGAAAGAATGAACCCAGATTGGATTCAGTTGAGTAACTGAGTGAAAGAATGAATTATTTTCTTAATTTCCCCCAGGAAGAAAAGGCCTCTGCATTACTCATACACGCCATCAACCTCAAGGCACGTGAAGAAGTCTCAAGTTAGTCAGCAATTAAATGTTGTGGAATAAATGGGATGCAATCATTCAAAAACCGTCATCAGTGAAGGAGATGTGTATCCTTTGTGATACACATACGTACCATCATCCTGGAAACACCCTTCCCAGGATGTGAGACTTCTTTGCAGACATTCCCCAGGAGAAGCCTGCACATCATTTGCTAACATGGCTGTAGATTTATGTCTTTGTTTTCTTAGAAATATAGAACTTTGTAGATTCATTGATTTTTCAGTCTAGAATTAAACATTAAAATCATGTTGTACATCAGTCCTTACAGGATTGCCACAGACTTCTAAGTTCTCTCCTCATATATTCCAGCTGAACTGAAGCATGACTTCTGCAAGGGAAAAACTGAACAAAAAAAATCCATCCATGATTTAGATACATAAAGTGTTAGAAAACTGCCAGACAAAATCTGATTCCTGGTCTGAGCTGTCTTGTGGTTTTCATCATGTGGTTCAACGGTCCCTGGGCATCTGTGGACTACCTCTAATGCGGTCATGAAATGCAATTGAGGAAATGAAGTTCTTGGTCTCTATGTAGCAATTGACCTCTATAAAATGTCCTTGAAAGCCTGTATTTCCATTGAAAGACATTGAAGGGTCCATACATTTTAAAAATTACCTACCTAGTGTGTAAAAGTGCCAGCACCAGACCCCTCAGAGAAAGATGCAAGCAGTTCCATATTCTATAATTATAAAGTAATGTGTCAGAAGGGGATATTATTCCTATCCCAACCTTCTACGAAGCTTGTTTACGCCCTGAAGCACAAGTTTATTTCACTTCTTTTTTTGAGACCACTTCTATTCTATCCTGCAACTCAGAGTGACTCATTGGAAAATAATTTTGGATTAGTGGTCAGATTTTCTAAACCACAGCATGGTATCTGACGTCCCTTTCTTCAGCATTATCCTTTAATAAGATACTCATGCCTGACCCTAGTCCTGTGTAATCTGAAAACATTACATAAATAAGTTGTATCATAGATATTTGCTGTCATGACAAAACAAACCCAAACCAAACCACACCAAACCACACCAAACCAAAAGAACCCAAACCAGAATGGAAAAAATAGCAAAGTTACCATATGTCAAAAGACGACAAAAATTACACAACTCTCATACTAATATCCCAGCCTTACCTGGAGAGGCAAAGATGAGATGTGCTGTGGTGGAAGCTGCATCCTCAGGGAGTGGGGAGAAGAGGCTGAGCTGTGAGATAGTTTCACATCTGCCTTGGTGGGACTGATGTCAGACACCTATGTGGAGATCTCAGCAGCTTCCCTACTCACTCTTTGAAGTCTGGTCACTTTTGGTTTCGACCCTTGCACTACCATGCTTTCACTGTTAGTCACTGGAGGTCTCATCCTCCTCATGTCCTTGGTCTTAGTGACATTAACGGGTATGCTGATGAGAGAGCAGAGGCCCAGACCTTTTTGGGGAAAAAAATAGAGGTTAAATAGATTTTGAAGTAGGAAGCACCTCTCCCATGTTGAAGAGTCATAACATTTCCAAAATGAGAAGGCATATAAAACGTATGTCACTAGTTGTAGTCAATGTTAAGAATGCTTTAGGCTTTGTAATAACTCAAACACAACACCCTATCCTCCATGGAGGAGTGAGGTGTGGGATTTCTGAGTGGAAGAACATAAGCGCTACCAATGAGATATTTGCAGTAATTCCTCCAACAGCAGCTATCCACACTACATAATATTTCCCCTTAAACCAGAAATCTGACTTGAATAAATGGAAGAAAACTACATTAGTGAAGAGAAGTCATATCTACAAACTACACATAAATCAGAGCTTCATTAGGGGAGCATGCAAAGAAGCTTTTGGAAGGTAATTTTGCTGCAAACAAGTTTTTGCAAGAATGAAGTAAAGGTTTCAAAAGCGTGATTCCTCTAAGTAATTCAAATTATCTAGCTCTACCTGATACTAAATCTTCCCACAGAGATTACGAAGCACTTAAATTTTTACTTTGTTACAGAAATCCCCAAGGAAGGTTTCAATCCACTTACTTACAAGTGTTCTCACACTGCCCTGAGAAGGAAAGAAGAGATGCCAGGAGTTATCAAAACCACCTCCAGCACAGCTAGAGTTAAATGCTTTTTACAGTATTGCCTCTACATCATTAAGCTCTTTGTTCAGAAATTTACCACTGAGTCAGAGTAAAAACCCCACTCTGGACTAAAATTTGGTCTGCAAGAGTTCAGCCAAGAAAAAATATTTCCTGGCTCTGTGCCCCCTTCTTTTTTCTAGCACTGAAATCAAACAAGATGCTAAGCGCTCAATGTTTTCCAAGCACAAATGTGCTCCTATTACTCAGAAAATGACTTTAATTTTAAAATTAAATAGTGCGGGCTTATAGCCTAGACTGTTGATTATGTTTTAAGTATCAGGCAAGCTCCACAGCACTGGCAGCCGCAGGCTACACGGGCTGCCCAGCCATCACTTAGAGACATGCAAACTCCCCTAGGACATCTCCCATTTTGTAGCAGCCCAAAGTCTAGCTTTTATTTAGGCAAAACTCCCACTGGCACACATAGGGGAATTTTACAGCAGGGATCATTAGGGAATGTATTTCTCAGTCAGACTGGCAGTTTCTGTCCTGGCCCCATAGCAAGCGAGACCCCCATTTTGCAGTACGGTAACACACTGTGAGGACACAAAGTGCTCGGACATCTCATGCCTCACACAGCCCAGCAGCAGCACTTAGCAGTGCGGCTGTGTTTTCATCTGACCTTCCAAGAAGCCACATCAGGTTCATCTTGTTGCAGCATTTTCCCACAAGATTGCTCCTCAGAGTAGCTGAAAGGGCTATGGATGAGGCAGGTGAAAGCTGGTCTGGCTTCAGTGAAAATCATTTGTAGCTTGGGTTTTGAATGTATATACAAGGGGTTTTGTGGAGTTCTCCTCTGTGTGCTGAAGCTTGAGCAGCTACAAACACAACATTATTAAAATAAATAATCAGAAAGAAGAAGCAGAGGAGGAAGCCTTTGTGGAATAAAAAGGTCAAGGAATGATCTTCTTAGATGCATTCTTGCAAGTGCAGCTGATGCTTGGAAATCCAGGCCTTCTGAGGAAAGGAGAAGCTTTGCCTTTGGTGTATCTAAGTTTCCAGGCAAGGTCATCACTTTTCTGTCTTCCAGGTCCTGCAGCTTGTACATGCCTGCAAAATTCCTGCAGGTCACAGCAGCCGCATGAGGGACCCACACACCACCAGGTGCAGAGCAGGAGGAGGGAGGCAGCACAGAAATTGCCAGAAAATACACCAATGTGATAAAGTGGGCAAACATCTGTGTTTGGTTTCTTCCTTTCCTTAATTGCATCTTGCTGCCTGCACCTAAATCAAGACTAGCTATGCAACTGATTAGTAGCAGACCAGCAGAAAAGGTGACATACATAGGGTATCCCAGTGGCCTCCCTTCAAAGCAGCTGGCAGTCGACCAGGAGGAAAAGTTGCTCACCAGCTTCCCTGGGGCTGGTGCATAAAGGAGTATCCCAACTCAGACCATCGCCTCAAGAAAGACCTAGAGCTTCTGAGATTGGCTATGTTGTATTAATAATTGTCGTGGTTTAAGCCCCCCACCCACGCAGTTTTACTCACTCACTCCCCCTCTTTCTTCCCCCAGTCCTGGCGGGATGGGGAGGAGAATCAAAAGAATTCAACTCGCACAGGTTGAGATAAGAACAGTTTAGTAACTAAGGTATAACACAAATCACTACTGCTACCACCAGTAATAATACAAGAGAAATACAAGGAAAGAGAATACAACTGCTCACCAAGCCTGACCCAGCCAGTGCACCCCCCCAGCAGTGAGCCACCCAGTACCAAAAACCTGACCATGCCGTGCACCCCCAGTCCACCACCACCAGCCGCACCCTTCCGGGCCTCTGCCCTCCCGTTTCACATCCTGGACATGACGTGCTGTGGTATGGAATAGCTCTTTGGTCATTTTGGGTCAGGTGTCCTGTCTCTGCTTCCTCCCTGCTTCTCCTCCTCCCTGGCATAGCATGAGGCTCAGAAAGTCCTTGATCAAACCAAAACATTGCCAAGCAGTAACTATAAACACTGGTGTTATCAGCGCTGCTCCCAGGCCCAAAATCGAAAACACAGTGCTGCACCAGCTACCAAGAGGGAGAAAAATGACTGCTACTGCTGAACCCATGACAATAATTGAGGGAACCACACAGCTAGAGGGCTAATTACCTTCCGATATGACATCCATGACCTCTGCAGAAACAGGGTTGAATTAAGACAGCAAGAGAAGCATCTTCAGTTTACTTCCAGCATTCCAGTCTTGCTTTTACTCCAGTGCGCTATATTTGGCATGGTTGTTTCTGTAGGAGAGCTACTCTCTAACGACTGTCATCACATAGAAGAAGCAAGCCTCCTGGGAGTTTAAGACAGTTTTTATTTAGACCCATGTTTTGTTATGATACCAAGTTTAGCCTCAGCCATACTGCATACTGAAATCCTGGTGTCTGCTGCTTTGCATGAGCTAAAGGCCTGTGTTTCTTTGTTTTCACTGTATCTCACAGCACCATGGGCCATGCAAAATCCTGCTCCTGTTAATCCAAACCTACTGCAGCTCAGACACATGGAGATGGAGGGGGTAGTCTCAAAAGAAGCACGCTGTATATGCTGGCAGGGACAAAAAACACTGTAGCTGTCAGCACAGAGAAAGAGGCTGGTCTTAGTGCAGTGATGTTTGGGATGGAAGGCAGAGAGATCTATTTAACTTCTTTGCCATCTCTTGCTGGTAAAGGTTTAAGTGTTGTTTGTGACTGCCATGCTGATGTTCATTAGCCTGTGTCCTCTTTCTGAAGTGAAAAGATTTTCTCTCAGAGAAAGTCTCTAAACCTTTTTAGCTTGGGATGATATTATGTTTTAAATTACAGCACAAATACAGGCATGCATCTATGCACCAACTCATACTATATCTGCAGCAGATTAGTGCATGATACTGCATAATTTTAGTTTTCCATCACAGCACCAATTAAATTATGCATTTGCTTAAAAATAAAAAATAAAATAAAATATAAACTCATCCAACTTGTAAGTACAACACCCTGAGCTGTCCCGTTGGAACATCTTCCATTTAGCTGGAGTTTGGAAGGCATTAAGTGAGGTAGACCTTAGAATCTAACCCCTCAGAAACTCTGACAACTCAGAACATTGCATGCTCTCTCTCTTATTATTCCAAAACATCAGTTTGCACACTCCAAAACCATTTAAGAAATACTGATTTGATCCTGCTCTGCCACGTTTTTGCAACTGCCTGTCTTTTACTGTGAAAGTTAATACACTGAGTGGGACAATGGGATGTTTTGTGGCTGTAAAGAACAATTTTTTCCTCGTAAATTTCAGGAATGGCTTCTTTCAGCCATTCTGCTCTAGCTGTTTCATGTAACAAATAATCTTTGCAGTAGGAGAATTGGGTTCATCTTGCAGATTTATGTTCTTTATAAATAGAAAATAATAGCAAACAGTTTTCCCTGTGTGTCAGTGCTTTTATTCCAGTCAAGGTTGATACAAATATTTATTGAGGAGAAATGCAAAAATCAGCCTGCATAAGAAACCTTGCTGCTGCTGCTGAGCACAGGTTTTGGGGTGCCATTCTGGTGTAACACAGTTCCTTCCCTGTGCTAAGCAGTCCTCATGTGAATCTAACATGGCACAGCGTACTTGGGGGATCTCCTGAGGCACAGACCTTCATATGGACATGTAACACCCTCCTCTGCCTCCACTGCAGGGACAGAGGTAGAAGATGGTTTGTCCAGAGCAAAGCAACACATCCCATTGATCTGTCTTTCATCAGTGGTTTGTTCAGGTCTGCAAACCCATGTCAATGCTGTACATTAGAGGAAGCCAGCCACTGGTCTAAGTCAGCCCAGCAGGATGAATCTTGCTGCAACAGGGTTGGGGTAGTATCAAAGCTGACCATCAAGCCTCTCCTTCACATGAATAAATGAGCATGTATGCATACACCCATGTGCACACACTCACACATGTACACGTACATTCCTTAGGCCTTGCAGACGATGAGCCAGCACTTGGGTTTTGGCTGGTGGGGCTTGGTAGGAGACCAATGAAAGTTCTTATGGCTAAGATGAAAACCATGTATGATGCTACAGCTGGAGAAGCTGTTTGGAGAAGCATGACTGCTCCCAGAATAGTACAGTTGCTCTAACATAGCTACAAGCAAGACATCAGGCTCCAAACAGCTTCTTTTTTAAGCTTGGATCTAAGGGAGTGGAGGCAGGGATGAAGAGTGGAGGGCTGACAGTTGCAAGCAGGCACTTGTTTGAAGGAAAAGTATAAATCAACTAAGTGCTTAAAGACTTACAAGCATAAAGTCTTGGCAATATTGTCACTTTCCCCAAATCACTCCAAGGAACGTGATGATGTCAGGATTCTGGTGTCTTTAAGAATAGAGAAACAGCACAATGCTTAAGGCTACAGCATTGCATTTGGTAACAGAATAGCAATAAATATGACCCTATCTGGATATATATGAAATATGAAATGCATTTTTTGAAGGGCTGCAGTTGCTCCTACAGTAATCAAATACCCCAGCTATGTGACAGCACATGGAGGCTCTAACATGACAAAAACACCATTACATTTTGCAGTAATGCTTTTTTATTTTTAAGAAATGTCCCTAGCTGTTCACATTCCATAGTATGGTTTATTGTTTTATATATCCAGTGACGTTTAATGCCCTTGGGATTATTTGGGTGGTTATGTTTTCCTCTGCTTCCTGGAGGTTTCACAGACCTTCCCAAAGTTCTAGTGCAGTTTGGTGAGTGTATTTCAGCATGTGCCAGCTCTTCCATGGAAAGAAAGGAAAGGCCTTGCAGTTAGACTCAGACATTTAGTTTTCTTAGGCATCATATGGTTTCCTACCCTTTAGACAGCTTAGTTCTTCAGCCTACAGCTCTGATCATGTGCAGAAAGTACAATCCAATTACTTCTTCCATGTGGAGAAGATGCAGAGAGTCAGCAGTGATAGATAGATCCCTGTAGGGCAGAAAGACCCATCCTCTGCAAAATAATGAACCCTGTAGCTGAAAGAAAAAAAGACAGAGAGAGAAAAAATACCTTTTAAAAAACACAGCTTCGCAACTGAGAGCCCACAGCCCTGAATGAGCTGAAGTTGAAAGTTCATGTAATCACTGCTTTGGGCTCTCTTCAGAGTCAGAGGGATCTCAGTTTACGCACTGGTTATACGTTTAATCTTGCTTTAGTGGTTGCAATCAAGTCAAAAGTTTTTACTGTTTGGGAGGTTTTTTGAGTGGAGGCTGATACCACGTGCAGGGAGAGAGGGCTTGCTTCCATCCCACAGACTTGAAATAATCAGTTACCCCAGTGCGTGAGCTTTGCTTTGTCCAGATGCACTGTAGGCCAAAGCTTCTTTCATAGTCCTGGACTTCTGTTCTGGATATTCTTCAGAGGTGTGAGCATGGACATTTCTGAAGCAAGTACTGACATTATCAATCACAGCAGCCGCAGAGCTAGTGATCTGATTTTCAAAGTGATGAAATGAAAGCTGCTGGTGCTTTTTCACCTCTGAACATCAGACAGTGTGCCTCACTATTATATATAGAGAGAGCCTTCTCTGGATAGAGGCATTTGATATTAGCCACTGTTTTGAAAACTGTCCCCTCTTGCTATGTTATGAACATAGACGCAAAAACCTAAGCATTGCTATCATTCGCAATAAGAAGCAGTGAATATCCACTTACCACTGCTGCAACATAAATACATTAGTTATAAACACAGATAATTGACTGTCTTTGATGTTGTTATATCCATTATTATGAATTTCTTTGCCTACTGTGGAAATCAGTATATTTGGGGATCTTAATGGAAGCAGTGCCATTTGGATATGTGTCAAATCATAGATCTTGCAAAACTTTCCTCTAACTGTAGATTTTGGAAAACTTTTTCCCCTCCTAAAACCCAATATGGACAACCCAAAATGCAAACATCTTTCACTGTGTGGCAGAGCATGGCTCACAAAATCTTTCCAATGCTATTTGTCCACTTTGCAGATGCAGTGATGTTCACTTTCTCCGCTTACTGAGGAGCCTGAACTTCACCACCACAAATGAAAGAACAGATACCTGAGAGTAAAGCACCCACTTCACATTCACAGGAACTGGTGTAATTCAGAAGAAGCAGTGCACACCAAGTGCTGCCTGCATCATCTGGTCAGAAAAGAGACTATTACACCATGTTATGTATAATGCCCTTAGCAAAGCCTGGGCTGGGTGATGGCAGCCTTGCTTCCATGGACGAGCATCTTGCATCTACAATAGTTTCACAGAAGCCAACGGGTGGCAGAATCAGACTCTGGCTGCAGCTACCTCTTCCCAGGTGACCTGCACATCAGAAATGTTCTTTTTTTTAATGAAGAACCTGGCAAACACATCTTAAATACATGCAGGGATATTTTTCGTCCTGGCCATAGCCTGTTTAAGCCATGGAGGGGAACTTCCGTGGGCTGCAGAACAAGTGGGTACTTTTCAAAAGCCTCTGCCCTCTCTTCATAATCTGATGTCTAACAACGGGTGAGTTTATTAGCCTTTCCACCTGTGAGGCATAAGCGTCTGTGTCCATCCAGCATGGACAAACTGAATTGCCGCAAAGACTGCTGACCCCTCTGTCAGAAGTTATCATCAGCAGGTCAGCAGGACCGAACTCTGGTGTGGGGCCTGTGGAAGGAGCAACCTGCCACACCCCCCCCCTCACCCAGGGCTGCATAAACTGCACTTCTTAAGGAATTGAGATTCAAAACACATTTGACTTTTGCTCTCTTTAGATTATGCATTTCATTCAGCTGCACTTCAGTTACTGTTCACCAGCCTTCCCTGCTCTTGTGAGGCTGGAGAAGTCATAAATATGGCAGCTCCCTTGGAGCATTAATGCCGGATGCTGTCCGTGACTGCTGAGCTGCAATATGCAAGCCAGCGATACTACAAAGTGAGAGTTTATATTCCTTCCCCATTTCATATTTTTAGTGTATAAATCCACAGAGCAGAAGGAATTTACAGTGGAGTGAGTGGTCATGGGGAAAGTAATCTACATATAAAGCAGCAGCGGATACCTTTTTCTTCCTGGGACTCCTGTTGGGAAGTTTCACACCAGGCTGAACGAAACCTTCAACCACTGGTGGTTTTTCTTGTGCCTGAGTTAAAAGCATGGGGATAACTGACATTTTTTATCCATTATTCATTTAGCAATGGCTCTGGTGAGCAACTTAATGTCATATGTTCTTCACTTACATGAAATGCAATAGACTCTTTTCTTCTATGACTCTATGATTCTTCAAGCCTGCCTGCACTGGGAAAATTATCTAAGTTGTTTTACAATTGGCATAGCTTAAACTGTTTGAGAGATGCAGCAAAGACCTGGCTTAAGGTAAGTGATCAGTTTTTACTGATGTGGTTTCAGACTGAGGCCTGAACTACACCTACTGTGGTGTAACAACACCTCCTAAAAACTGAATAATTATACCACTGCTTAATCCAGAAATCATAGAATCATGGAATGGTTTGGGTTGGAAGGGACCTTAAAGCTTATCCAGTTCCAACTCCTTGCCATGGGCAGGGACACCTTCCACTAGGCCAGGTTGCTCAAAGGCCCGTCCAACCTGGCCTTAAACACTCCCAGGGATGGGGTATCCACAACTAGTATGTTGGCTTGTTGAAATACACTATATCTATCTCCCTTGGACTGAAATGACTTCCATTCCCCAAATTTCTCATTCTCTCTTGAAAGGACTAGCTTTCATTGGGCGATTAGAGTCCTTCTTTTTCCTAACCTCCTTTAAACCTGGTATTTTAAGTCAACAAACCCAGATGAGATTTTCAGTGCAGCCTTTACTGACAGAATCAAAATTACATGAAGTATTGCATTTTGAGGCACTGATCTGTGTGCAGTCAAGAAAAGGTAGATTCTGATATGGTCAGGTGAAATGCTCCCAGTTAAATCACATCACTTGCAAGGCTCTGTGCAACCTCTGTGCACCAATAAAACTGAGGGGCTGGAAAGAGAAAAATTCACTTTCTGAGTCTAAGAGGAAGGATGTGAATTAAATCACAGCCGAAAACGTAGAGCAGAAAACCTCGGCGGATCCCCAAGAGACAGAGATGGTAGATCCTTTGCTGAAGGAAGGTGGCTGAGGAGGAGGAAGAAGGGAGGTGCTACACAGAAGCACTACACAGAAGAGAGCATTCATCTCTGAACTCAAGACCTCTTGGTCCTGACATGAGAAGCATCTGAGTCATTGGAAGTGGTGGATTAAAAATTAGTCCCATAGGCACCAAGGCACATTTTCTGAAGACTAGTGAGATTTGCTGAATTTCAGCTGGAGTCACATGCTTCACTATTTTAGAGAGTCTCCAAAAATAGTAGAAGCAAGGTGGGATGTTAAAGCATGAGTCCAAGTCCTTGCGCAAGAACGTTTCCCTCAGCGTGGGATGAATTCATGCCTCAAGGCAAAGTACTGGCCAGGCAAAGGTAGCCAAGATCATGCCCAAAGGGTCATGGTCAGTCGCATGTGCTCAGCCTGTATCCCAGGAGTGCCAGAAGACCATGCTTTTCCTGCAGCTCCTGCCTCTTCCCCCTATTGGTGTTCTCACTACAGAGGGCCAGGGGCTGTGCTTCACAACATGCCAGGGATGTTGCCAGAGGGAAGAGGAGAAGGAAAGCAGAGAAAACGCCATTGCCCTCAAGGGAATTGATCCAGGGGTGCCTATGAAATCAGGGGCAGATGGTCATATGAACAGGCATTCAGTCCATTTCAAAGGAGGGAGCGAGTCTCCTTCAAAGCAGAAATGGGCTGTTTCCCATCAGTGCTCTCCCATCTTCTCAGGTGAGCTATGACCTCATCTCAGGCCACCGCTGAAGTGAGTTTAGTTTCCAGGGTCCCCAGAACTGTGCCACAGCTTTAGGGATGGTAAGAGGTAACTGGAGCTGTTCACCTACTTCTGCAAAGAGACTGCTGGGCACATTTCCCCTACCCTTTTTCTTGCCAGGTCTAGCCATAAAGGAGATTCAGTAGTCTGCTGGCAAGACTGTGAGCCCTGGTTTACACCAGCTGGTGAGGAGGCCCTCTCCAGTGTAATGAGAGGCACTAACTTGTTCACATCTCTGTATCTTCTATCTGCTGGGGAGGATGCCTGATTCCCAGGCTAGAGATTCTGGCTGTCAAGTGACTCAGCACAGGACCCCGCCCTTGGTGTTAGAAGGAAGTGACTGTCTCTCTCCACAGCCAATCCAGCCTTACACCCCAAGCTTAAAGCTAGGTGCCCAAAGTTAGGCCATGCAAAGGTCTCCTTTGAGCTCTACATTCGGTGTAAGGGATACCTGAGAGCACACATCACTTTTCCATCACACTAGAATTAGTTTCAGTGCAAAACAGTTTTGAACTTGCAGAGATTAGAGGGTGTCATGTCCGTCCTTTTCTTGCCTCCAAGAAGCTAAAATTCTCACATAAAATTTGAGCTAAGATGGTTTTGGTTGTATAATCATTAAAAAGCATGCTGAATGATGAGGCAACAAACCCCTTATGTCTTCTGAGTAATGACTATATGTGGTACTTGGTGCTAAACTGACCATGCTGTCTTCTATATAATGAACTCTCATCAATGCCTCTACCAAACATTTAACTAAACTCGAGGCTTTACACATTTGCTGTAGTTGATTTGTACTACAGATGACATGGTGTGGAGAAGAACTACCTTATTAGTTTTCTCAAGGCATTTCTGATGTCTCTCTAGGTTGCTGCGTCACCCACAGCGCAGATGCTCTCAGTATTGGTGGCCAAAACACAGCTCCTCTGCCCTGCCTCAGTTGGACTGGGGGCTGGGGGTTGGGAGTTACACTGACCACAGTGACAAGGGCAGCAGGTGCCTCTGATCCTTGCACAACCTCTACTCATGTTCAGGTCTGAGCCTAGGTCACCTCCGCCTGTGCAGTCAGGCAGTCCACAGGCAGCATGGTACAGATCATAAACTGTCACAGAACTTTCCTCAGTTTCCTCCAAGGCAGACAGATGTGTGGGGTTTGTCTGGGAGGTTTTTTTGGTCTCAGAAGCCTGCAGCTTGCTGATTCACCAGCACAAGGTTTGGACTCCTACCGTCCAGTGTTGTTTTCTCTTCTACAGTTACGCTGGCTGGTTGTGGTGCCCAGCCGGCAAGCGAAGGAGGAAACTTTCAAAGAGAGGGTGTGCTGGAGCCGAAGGAGTCTTGCAATGAACAAGGAAGCCTGTGGCTTCTGTGGCTTCCATTTTTAATATAGTCGGGTGTCACCTTGGAGAGTGTGGGTCTCCTCTTGGCTACATGTTAGGCAGTGCATTCCCACAGAACAAAGAAATATGGGATCATGAAACCCTTTTGAGGATCAGTTGGAACCTGCCTTGTCTTCCCATCCTGGACACAGAGAAGGCCCAGATGCAATCAAAGATCAAGCTTTTTTCCAGCATCTGGGCTGCACTGCAGTGTGTCAGAGCTACCCCAGCCTCCTGCTGTGTCCCAAACGGTGCTACAACTTCAGCTGTGGTCCCATAAGAAAGGGTTTACAGGTGACCCCACTCTGCCACAAGAAGGCATCCATACAGCCAAAGCAGGGAATGGTAGCAGCATACTAATGTTGGCCCCTCAAAAGAGAGCAGGTCTTCTCCAAATAGAAGGTAGGTTGCAATAAGCCATAAGTAGGAATTTGAAGCACTCAGTGTAGATAACATAACATCAACCATGGACACTGAAGAGCAAAGACAAAAGAGTGAAAACACTGGCATAAATTTAAATGCAAATTCCATTAAATACTTACATTTAGTTCCGTTCTTCCCCTTCCAGTGAAACTTCTGATGTCAGACAAGCTTCTGATGAACAGCTTGCATTCACATTGACTACCACTGAGTTTTGATCTGTTATAAATATGAATTAGTTTATAGCCAGATATTGCCTTAACTTAATTGTTTACATACTAACTGGGGAGAGATAGCATACAGCATTGGCTTTATTTAGCAATTTTTACCTTCAATCTTACTGAGTGGTTAGCAGACAAGATGTTACATTGTGAGGGCTTTTTTTCCCCCGTGTCCTATAATATTTTACTTTGATTAAAGCTATACTGAGGTGATATTGCACATTTCACACAGAAAGCAATTTACCTCTCCTCTTATTGGAGTTAACCATACTTATTTGTTCTAGCATAATGTATTTTTCTAGCTGCATTCTAACTGCAGTGCTTTATCATATGAACCAAGTTAGATTTAATCAAATTCAGTTTGTGTTATGAATTTTAAGGCATTTGTTCAATTAGTTGTAATAAAAGCAGAATATTTGGAAGGAAGATTGAAGGTGAAAAATGCTGGTGGTGCGCTGGGCATCCAGTGCTCCTTCTGCACCTTTCTCACTCCAAACCATTTCTTATGCTTGAAAAGACTCCCTGATCTTTATTTTCTTTTTTTTTTCCTTGTCTTTCTGTTTCTCAGATTGCTGCTGCTGCTCATGGGATGGAGAAGATAAAAGTCATTTTATCAGGTTGCAACACCCGAGTGTGTGTAAGACCTGACTGGTTTTCTTCCTGCTGTGCCTGTCATGAGTGTTTTCTGGGCGCTGATGGACAATGATGGGACCACATTCAAGCTGTGGCATTATTTAATGTATTGGAGTCTGCAGGGAAGCACAGTGCAGTTCCCCTGTTGCACTCTCGTTTTATCAGTGCCCCTTGACTGCTTTCCTGTTACTCCCCTTTTTTCCACCTAGCAGGAAAACTGCCATCACTCCCTCATGTTTGCCTTTCAGATCTGGGTGTGACTCTCAGGGAGCTGAAGGACACCAAGGAAGCTACTCCTAATACCTTTTTCCAGCAAGCAAACTACTTTGTCCTCTCACCCTTTCCATCACTTCCCCCTAAAATGGCTTATTTGCACATACACCAAGTATTTTGGGGGGTTTAGGAGGTTTTTTACTGTGTTGCCTTGTGTACTGACTACAATATCCATTAATTATTATTAGCATATTACCTTTATTTTCATGCTTCTTGTTATGATGTCTTATGTCTGTAATTTTCCTCACCTGGGAATTCTTTACTAACTTGGCTTAAGTTCACCAACCTGAGTGATTTGAAAAGGCCACTGTAAAATAATAGAGAGAAATAAAATGTCTTGGTGCAGTCAGACTCCACTCCCTCAACTGGAAAGTGTGGTGCTTTTACATTTTGAGACAGTTTCTCAGCCAGCCAGACAAGGTGACATTAAACAAATCACACTAATTACAACACAATTTATGTAGAAAGATTTTACTGGTCTGCTAATAATTGGCAGGAGCTGCCAATTACAAACGTTTCCAAAAAGAGCATTTCCAGCATTAACTTTGTGGTTCTTGGGGAAATGGAATAATGGAGCCTGTTATGCTTCCTTGTGTGTGCTAAGGGAAGCAGAACCCAGTCCAAACACAGAAGCAGGGCTCAGAGACCTGAGTCCGAGTCATGCCTTTCAGAGTTGCACAGATTGGCCCCAGGCAGATCACTCCTGAATGTACCCCATGCCAAAAAAAAAAAAAGAGCAGGAATTTGTGCGGTCCCTGGAACCTTTGCTTCTCTCTGGCCTTTGTTATCCACCACCAAGTGTCTTGCTGTGCGTGCACCATCCCCAGAGGTGCAGATAAGACACAGCCATTCTGGTCTGGGGACATTTTGCATAGTTGGTGGTACATCATACAACAGAGGGGAAGATCACACCCTCTGTGCATTAGCTGACTCATTAACAGAACAAGGATTAAAAACTTACCTATAAAACTCGCCAACAGCAACATAAAATTGGTTTCACAGGAGCATGTAAAACACTTTAAGCTTAAACCCCAGAGATATATAGGGCTTTGCTTCCTATCCACTTAGCTTAAAACTGTGATCATGTAAGATGCTATTTCCCCCCAGCCATCCTCAGCTAGTGGTTACCTTCACCTTCAGAGAACTGAAAAAAGGGTATGGAGCACCCACTCCCCACCCACATTGGTGTTTACATCATAGTTTAAGAGCTGTGGTTTACAAAAAGCCACCTTGTACTGGGAGGTGCTCGGGTGCATCGTGCTGGTGTTGCTGCAGGGACAACAGCAGCCTGCTAATAGCAAATGGCTTTGAGGGCTGGTCCAGGGGAAGAAAAAAGGGGGAGAAGGCTGGTAATAGCCTCTCACTGCAAGGCTTTACCAAATGAGTCTCTGCCAGTGTCATCTGGCCAGAGCTCTATTCCATGCAGTGGCCACTGACCACATATGGAAATGCAAAGCTCCAGGTATGGACCCCTAAATCAAGGAGGAGGGAGGTGGCATGGGGAAAGGTCCTCAAAAACCTACTGCTCAGAGCTGAATGTACCCTGACCCTTCCTCTGTCTTGTCTGGGACAGCCACAGGAAGCCAATTGGATAATCAGCTCACTCTCTGGAACAGTAGGAATGCCCTAGCAAGCTTTGCCTCATGTGCTCAAAGGAGGATGGTGTGAATAAATGTGATCTGGAGATTCTCAAATAGGCTGGTGGGTGGGATGCCTCCTCTGGAGGTGGGTTCCACTCCTCCTCCAAAGCAAGCTGAACTCAACTCTGAATTGGTAAACGAACACAGGGCTCCCAGCACACAGCTGAGTTGCCCTCATTCTCCCACCATCATTTGTATAGCCTGTGTCTAGCTTTGGTATCCCTTGGTAACGCCTATAAGCATGGGCATACCTCTGCAGAGCTTGGGAATCTTTTTTTCCTGGCCTTATGCATTGCTGTGAGGAAGATTTGTAAGCAACTGGAAGGCTGTTCTCCAGGGGCTTTGTGCTGCCACTTACGGAAATTACCCAGGACATAAGCTGTATTTTTGAGAGGGTCACCTCTACTCTAAATGACAGATTCAGCACCAGCTGGAGACCGGAAAACCTTAATGGGCCTTGGTGGAGGTGGTGCTTCTTGCATGCATAAAGGAAATGCAGACTCGTGCCCTCATAATAGGACTATAAAGCCCTGCAGTGCTTGCATACCAGTGGGTGCCCCTTTGGAGCTGCTGCCTATGGCTCAGAATGATTTGCAAAAGTTGCATAGAAGAGGGTTGGGGGAGCAGGGTAGTACAAATGGTAAAGCTTCCATTGGGGAATGAAGCCTCCTGGCCTCACAAGCCACAGGAATTCCTAGAAACTAAAGATGATCAGCACCTCACCTCAGCAACCTCTGGGAGTTACACCTGAGTATTAGCAGAGGCTCTCCTGTGGTGGTGACATACAGAGCTAATCTTCCCCTACAGCTGCACCTGATGGTGTACGTTACTATTGTCGGTGTACAGGCACATTTTCACGCTTGACTCACAGTTAGTATAGCACCACAAGCCAATGCTGCCCGTGGTTACATGGAAATTCAGTAGGATTGAAAACACGTAGAGCAGGGGAGAGAAATAGGCCAGAAGACTTATTTCAAGCAGATGTTGGTGATAGCTGCTAGTAGGAACAGTAAGGTATCAAAAAGAAATAGATACATATATCTTCAGAATAAAACCAGCATCTGCACCTGAACAGGGTTTGGTGATTGCTAAATGGCTCCGTAAGCCAGAGAAAAGCTTTACGGACAGAAGGTTCTGCATCAAGCAGTTGTTGTTTACACCTGAAGCTTGTGTACAAATAAAGCCATCACTCTTTACCCCCAATCCTCCTCTAATCCGAGCCAGAGAAGCCTATGGAGCTGCACGACAGGGCTCCTTGCAATTGTTCCTTGCAGGTGTAGCTTTTATACACATCTGCCAACAGTCGTCCAGGTCAATTCACATGCTGAGTCCCATTTAATCCAACAAAGCAAAATGTTAAGTGAAGCAGGGAGGGCATTATTCAGAAAGGGGAACTTTGGCATTGGATGGAAAAAGGAGAACATGGAGTTATTTTTCCAGTTTGAATTGCCCTGCAGAGGAGTTCAGCTTTTCCCACTGAATGCCAAGGGACCCCAGGGAGACAGGCCACCATGGACAGAAGTTTCCTTGTGCTGCTGCCTCACTTGCCTTCCATTTGGCAGGTAGCAATTACAGTCCCACAGACTAACTGGATAAAAAAAATGAAGCCTAAATTGTAAAACACTATAAAACATTAGGTCTAAAATCCAACCATTTTCTCATTTTCTCTCCCCCTCCCCCCCCCCATTTCTGTTCCTTTTATAAACCACCAGCACCATCTGTTTCTCCTGTATCTTCTTCCTTGCTGAGTGTGATAGATGCATTCAACTCCTGAACCAAACCAGCAGTAGCTTGGTATGCACTCCAAACAATGTAAAGGCTTTAGCCATAACCAGGCCAGGAACTCCTCCAGAAAACCCGCAAAGAAGCAGAATGACCCAATAATCATTGATGCATATGAGCTTGGAACACCAATCATGCAGTTAACACATGGATAGCACATGGTTTTTCTAAAACTCATTTATCAAGGAACAAAGAAAGTTGTGGGTACAAAAGTCTCATGCATACCTTTCCCATTGTACACAATTTGACTATAAGCCAACTGTTTTATCCCATAAATATAAGGCTAAATAACAGCCTACGTAAGTGAGCCTTCTTTGAGCTCTCCCTACTAGGCTGAGTGGTTGCATAGTGACGATCTCCCCTTGAGCTGAGACATCTCTCACGATTGCTCCTCAAGGCAGTGAGACCTTTCTACTAACAGCAGATCTTTGGATGAGTCCGATTCAAGTTCTCTCTGAACTGCAGTTGGACTGCATGCCACAGTGACTTTCCCCTTGAAAAGAGCTGGGATGCCTCTCAAGGTTTGAGATCCCTTACCTGAGACCGAGAGATCCTTCCTTACCCAAGGCGGAGCAACCCCTTATTCACAACAGATCCTCGGTAAGTTGTTATAGTATGCTAAATAGTGAAATCCTTGTAGTTTATTCCTTTAGACATACACTATGGTCCAAGTCTAAGATTGGATGTAGTCACACATAGGAGTGGATACTCTATCAGGAATATAGAAAGCAACAGAGGGACTGCTCTCAACCCCATGACTGAACAGGAGGGTGTCCCTTACCTTTTTGCATCTTTGGTCTATGTATGAATAATTTTAGCTTGATTCCACCCCGATTCTCCTTTGTGTGCTTCATTCATGTAGTAAGTAATAGAGTGAACCTTGACATCAAACTAGCAATTTATAAAAGTCACACTTTTATAAATTCATATTAAACCCGCTCTTGCTAATACCTTTGATGGCGATTCTCTGAGGATCCTAAATCAGGGTTCATGACAAATTGGCGTAGTTGGTAGGATGGAAAGTCATGGAAGAACAGCTAAAGGTGCCAAGGGAACATATAAAGGATGGAAAAGGAAAGGAATTATTTACAAAATGCTAGGCACCTTCCTAGAAGCTCCTTGACAGTTTAGGAAGAATAACAATAAAAAGGAACAGGACCTAAAGGAAAAAATAGAAGGTAGAAAGGCAGCTGAATTAATCCTGTCTGAAAAGTGACCAGCTGCAGAAACAGTTACAAGAAGAAAAGGAAAAAAAAACAAAACCAACAAACCAAAGTTGGGAGAAAAGGTTGATATTATGCTTCTGTGGATTAGGAAATTAATTGCATCCCCTAAAGAATGTGATGGAAACATTAGGGGTAACCCTGACAATAGGGAACTGGGGGAAGATGATTCTTTGTCTCCCTCAAATCCCCCTGAATATGAACCTAGACCCATCATTAAAGCAGAACAATTTGAAGGACCTCTGGGTGGTGCACCTCAATATATTGTACAAGTCACTCACTGGGATCTGTTACAATTGGCAATTTACAGGAAAGCTTTAACAGAAAGCCAGGTGAAACTGAAACAGAGTATTTGTGGCAAGCCTGCCTAAGTGGTGGTGATCGAATAACACCAAGTAGAAATGAAGTGAACAGCTTTTGTGGTCCAGGAGTTTTCTTAAATCTAGGACCAGATGTGGCAAATGCATCCCATTCTATCACCAGCAGGGTAGCTTACCGGACTGGGGAAATAATGTTGCAGAGCAAGGCCAACCCTTTGTAAATCCAGTCAGATCTTTAAACAAGATCCCCACAGCCATCACAAAAGCTGCCTGCATGCATAGAATCATAGAATAGTTAGGGTTGGAAAGGACCTTAAGATCATCTAGTTCCAACCCCCCTGCCATGGGCAGGGACACCTCCCACTAAACCATGCCACCCAAGGCTCTGTTCAACCTGGCCTTGAACACCACCAGCAATGGAGCATTCACAACTTCCCTGGGCAACCCATTCCAGTGCCTCACCACCCTTACAGTAAAGAATTTCTTCTTCCTGTCCAACCTAAACTTCCCCTCTTGAAGTTTTAACCCGTTATCCCTCGTCCTGTCACTACAGTCCCTAATGAAGAGTTCCCTCCCCAGCATCCCTATAGGCCCCTGTCATGGTTTAAGCCCCTCAATAACTCACCCAGTTCGTTCACTCACTCACTCCCCCTCTTTCTTCCCCCAGTCCCGGCGGGATGGGGAGGAGAATCAAAAGAATGCAACTCCCACAGGTTGAAATAAGAACAGTTTAGTAACTAAGGTATAACACAAATCACTACTGCTACCACCAATAATGATAATGACAAGAGAAATACAAAGAAAGAGAATACAACTGCTCACCAAGCCTGACCCAGCCAGTGCACCCCCCAGCAGCGAACCCCCCAGTCCACGACCATACCCTTCCAGGTCTCTGCTCTCTGTTTTTCCGTCCTGGACATGACATGCTGTGGTATGGAATAACCTCTTTGGTCAGTTTGGGTCAGGTGTCCTGTCTCTGCTTCCTCCCAGCTTCCCCTCCTCCCTGACATAGCATGAGGCTCAGAAAGTCCTTGGTCAGACCAAAACATTACCAAGCAGTAACTGAAAACACTGGTGTTATCAGCGCTGCTCCCAGGCCCAAAATCAAAAACACACTGCTGCACCAGCTACCAAGAAGGGGAAAAATGACTGCTGCTGCTGAACCCATGACAGCCCCCTTCAGATACTGGAAAGCTGCTAGGAGGTCTCCACGCAGCCTTCTCTTCTCCAGGCTGAACAGCCACAACTTGCTCATCCTATGTTCATACGGGAGGTGCTCCAGTCCCCTCATCATCCTTGTTGCCCTCCTCTGGACTTGTTCCAACAGTTCCATGTCATTTTCATGTTGAGGACACCAGAACTGCACACAATACTCCAAGTGAGGTCTCACGAGAGCAGAGTAGGAAGGCAGGATGACCTTCCTCGACCTGCTGGTCACGCTCCTTTTGATGCAGCCCAGGATACAGTTGGCTTTCTGGGCTGCGAGTGCATGCTGCCGGCTCATGATCATTTTCTCATTGAGCAACACCCCAAGTCCTTCTCCACAGGGCTGCTCTCAATCTCTTCTCTGCCCAACCTGGAGCTGTGCCTGGGATGGTTCCCACCCAGGGGTAGGACCTTGCACTTGGCAAGGTTAGACTTCATCAGGTTGGCATCAGCTCACCTCACAAGTGTGTCAAGGTCCCTCTGGATGGCATTCCTTCCCTCCAATGTATCAACCCAACCACACAGCTTGGTGCCATCAGCAAACTTGCTGAGGGTGCACTCAATCCCATTGTCTGTGTCACCAACAAAGATGTCAAACAAGACTGGTCCCAACACCCATCCCTGAGGGACACCACTCATTACTGGTCTCCAGCTGAACATTGAGCCATTCACCACAACTCTTTGCGTGTGGCCATCCAGCCAGTTCTTTATCCACCGCGTGGTCCACCTATCAAATTGATGTCTCTCCAATTTAGAGACAAGGGTGTCGTGTGAGTCACTGTCAAATGCTTTGCACAAATCCAGGTAGAGGACGTCAGCTGCTCTACCCCTGTCCATCAGTTCCGTAGCCCCATCACAGAAGGCCACCAAATTGGTCAGGTAGGATATCCTCTTAGCCAGCCACGTTGGCTGTCACCAAGCACCTTGTTGTTTTTCATGTCCCTTAGCATGCCTTCCAGGAGAATCTTGAGCTGGGACACCTCTACAAGCCATGCATAAATGAGAATCCAATGATATTCCAATATCTGCTGCAATTGATTATACAGTGCTAAATCCCCTACTTAGAGGATCCCCAGCAGTTCTTAAACCCTACTTAATTGCAAGATGGAATGAAATTAAAAGAGATACAGAACACAATGAGGGATTAGGCGATGATGATCTACATAACCAACTCCCTAGCTGGGCAGAATTAATGTATGTCATTATAAACCATGCGTGTGAAATGGGGTGGGATGATCTGCTAGCCAGAAAATCAAACCCAAAACTCCAAACAGGAGATCATCGAGTGCAACAGCTGGAGATAGACCAAGGGAGAATATGCCTAAATGAACTGTGGAAGAAAGCACTCGCACTAGGCATTCCCAGGGATGGGATTCAGAGACAGCCTGCTGGCATTATCCTAAATCTAATTCCAGTGTTTGAGAAACACAATGATGGCAAATGGAGGGAGCATGCTCCAAATACTCCAGTGCTATCACCTGCTCCAACAAAGAGCAATAACCCTTTTCTCCCCCTTAAGGAAGAATTGCAAAGCATGAGGCCAAACAGCAAGTAATGCCAAGACAGCAACTGGGCTTCCCTGTCAGACAAGTGGAATTCTCTCAATGGATAGATAGTGATGGCCCATATATTTTGAGTCAAGTTGGTCCTTGATGACAACTGAGGAAATTTCTAATAGGTACTGAAGCACAAATTTCAATATTAATACAACAAGATGTATGACCCAGACAGTAAAGACTTAAGGTCATTGGAGTAAAAATGGAGCAAGTGCTATTTGCCAAACTGCAAACGTTAATTTATAGCTCCTGGGCAAGAAGCACATGCTGTCTACTCTCTTTGCAGTCAAAGATTCACAATGAAAACATTTTCCACTATGATGTTCTGAATGGCCAAACCTGGTGTGCGCTGGATAGCAGCATGTGGTCCTTTGGTTAAAATATTGACCCTAATCCTAATAGAAATTGGAAGGCTACAGCGCATGTACTCCACACAGCATCTGCACACCCTGATTCAAAGATTACTAACATACCACAACACTCTATTTCTGCTGCTGCAGGAAAGTGAATTTCTGAAGTCATAACTGATTTAGAGAAATGATAAATCATCTCCAGAGCCCATTCCCCATGCAATTCACCAGTCTGGCCAGTTCAAAAACCAGATGGGAAATGGCAACTAACAATTTATTACTGGTGCTTAAATGCCAACACAGCCCCACTAACAGCTGCAGTACCCGCTATTGCAACCCTAACAGCCACTGCAAGCAGCTGTGTGCCCCTGGATAGCAGTACTAGATGTAAAAGACATGTTCTTTATGTTCCCCTTACAAAAGGAGGATAAAAAGAAATTTGCTTTTATGTGGGACAGTATACAATGTACCTTTAACAGACTCCCACAGGGCATTCATCACAATTGCTCATTCTGCGATTGCTGAACTTTTTCTAACAGTCACACTTCCTCAGAATGTGAAACTGTACCAATATGTAGATAATATTCTAATTAGAGGAGATTCCCCTAAAAAGATAGGGGAAGAAGCAACAGCAGTGCGGCAAGCACTGCATGAAGCAGAAGTTGAGATCTCATCTGAAAAATGTCAGGGACCAAGAAGGGAAGTCAAATCTGGGGGGACTTGATGGATAGCAGGCAGGGTGGTGATTTCTCCAGGTACCTTAAGAAAAATAGAACAGCTGCAGATGTCCTAATTTAGGAAACAATTACAACAGCTAAAGGGAACTTTAGGATATTGGAGGAAACATGTACCTGGCTTTTCTGTCATTGCTCGCCCACTGTACTTATTCTTACGAAAGCGAAAACCATGGAGATGTAACCCAGAACATGAGGAGGCAGTCAACACTAATACAGGAGTTAAAAACATATCAGTCATTGGGACCAGTACACCCTCACAACCCTATTATAGCAGAATGGGGTTTTGTTGAATGTGGTACTTACTGTAACTTATTTCAAACTGGCCTTGGGGGACCAAAGAGATCTTTATTATTCAGCTTGACTGCATTTAAAGAGACAGAACAGAGATACTCTGGGTGGGAAAAGATACTTTTGTCCTAGTCTGAACAGTAAACTAAGTTCAGAAAATACACCAGGCACAGCCTGTGCAAACCAGAGGACCATTTAATTTGCTAGAAACAGCTGTAAAGGGAACTGCTCACCCAGAGGGATTTGCACAAAAACCTATGGTCGGAAAATGGCATACCTACTTGAAAGGAATTGCAGAGGAAATTAAATTAACCAGAGGACATACTATAGCATTACAGCAACCTTTTAAACCCTCACCAATTTTAAATGCACCTCCCTCACTAAGCGAACACCAACGGAAGGTATTTGGTTCACTGATGCCTCAGCAAAAGGGATAAATGATAACTGGTAATACCAGGCTGCTGCATTAAACACTACCACTGGCAAACAAATAATAGAAGAAGGTGAAGGTAGTGCACAAGTAGGACAATTACAAGCAGTTGTTTTAGATTGGAGCAAAAATCATATACGTAGACGCCAAGGCTCCGTGTCCTGGTGCCACACAATGGCTCTGTCAATAGGAATCCCTGAACTGGGAAGCAAACAGACCTCCAGTTTGGAGAACTCAAGATTGGCAATTATTATTAAATACAGCCAGAATAACACCATTCAAGATGAGACGGGTGAAAGCTCACATGAAGAACAACAAGACAGCCACAAACTGGAATCAAAAGGTGGATGAATTGATTAAAATTAGGAAGATAAAAAACCATGGAGCTCCTTAAATCCTGAGTGGTAGCAGTTTACAACAAAAATTAGGTTACATAGGTAAAGAAGCAATTTATTTTGCTGCATAAAGCAAGGGTTAGCCGCTAAACAGGAAAACTTGTGAAATTATTCCCACAAAATATCCTCTATGTAGACAAGAATTACACAAAAATCACTCTGCTAAAGCACTGCCCCTACATACCAACCAAGGAAAAACTTTCTGTTCTACATGGCAAATTGATTATATCATATCATTCAAACCCTCCCTGGGATATCGATACATCCTCACAGGAGTAGCAATAGTCTCTGGCTTACTCATGACAACTAAATGCTGAAAGGCCTGATGGACAAAAACAGTATGAGGGTTCTCATCTTGGTTCTCCAGTCTACCTAACTCCTAAAGTGATAATGACTCACAGTTCTTTTGCACGGAGGTACAAGAATGGGCAAACCAAGAAGAAATTCAATGTGTGTTCCACACCCCATATTAGCCCCAGTCAACTGAGACGGTAGAAAGAGCTAGTGCATTATTGAAAAAGAGTCTTAAGCCACTGGGATACCCACTTTCCAAAGTACTTTACCACTTGAATAATTGGAATGGACCCACTGGGAGTGCTGTGACCTGAGCATTCTCTGCAAAAACTGAACCTGATGCTCCACCTTCTAATGAAAGAAAATACCTGATGGCATTACAGCCAGGGCAACCTGTTATGGTGAATTTACCCCAAATTGGAACTGTGCCTGACTCTAACTAAACCTTGTGGCCCACTCACTTGGGAAGCTGCTGATAACAGTGGTGCAAAACATAGAACTAGTGCACAGTGGATTTTCCTTCTTTCTAATAGGGTAACCTGCCTGGAAAACCCCACCAAGACCAAAGTCTGCTTTACATTTTTTGTGTTGCAGACTCCTTGAAGATGAAAGTAAAATACATTATCCTGCTGCTGTTAAAGTTTTTGGTAATGCTTCCCCAGAAATGCCCACCTGTTTCAATTGAATAATCCATCAGAAAATCAATAATGATTGTGTTACTATAGATAAGCCACCTTGCTATTAAGCAGACAATGACACAAACCTGATACTTGAAACCCAAACATGTGTTAATAAAATACATGTTATGATTACTCACAATAACTCTTACATGCTATGTAGAAAATGCTGCAAATCATTGTTCAACACATGACATAGTGAAGGGACAATAAGGCATTAAAATATCACACAGGTGGAACACTCTAAAGGGACACAACATAATACTAGGAACAGTGTCTGTCAGAATCACCAAACCCTCAGCATCAAAATTGCCCTTTGCCAGATCTGCGTTTGGCTTGAATGAGGCAGCAAGCGCTGGGTTATCATGCTGTCTTCACCACCCCTGAAAGCTACCAGGAGCCTGGGGTGAGAAAGGCGCCACTTGAAGGTGACACAAGAAGGGGACCAAGGGACTAAAGCTCTGCTGGTGCTCACCGGATGCTCGCAGTGACTGGAGGAGCACAAGGAGGTGATGAGGAGGGAGGAAAGTCTGGCAGAGGCAAGGAAGAGGGGACCCAGGGGCTTCCAGGAGGAAGAAGATGGAGAAGCAGAAAGGATTTGTCAGTTTTAGCAAGGGAAGGAGATAGTGATGGTGGTAGGAAGTCCTGAGCATTGTTACACTGTGCTGGATAATCATAACATACTCTTGTCGCAGCTAGGCTTTAAAAAAATTACAAGCTAGGTCTCAGAAAAGATTGAAATTTTAAAATGTCTGCTGAGGACAAGAAGTTTGACCATTTTTCTTTTCACTTCTCATTGTAGAAGGAGGACTCTGGTCACGTCTTCAGGCTTTTCTCTGGAAATTAACATAATGAGAAAACAATTCTCTCCAAGCTGTGTGACTCAAGGAACTGGGTCATTGGAGAAAAGATCAGAGATCATAAGCCTTACCACTAAGTGACAAGCAGTAGCAAGTAGGGAATAAGATTTTCTCTTTAAGTTCTTGGTAGCCTGTTTTTTTTCAGACATAGCTTTGATTGAGCAGCAGAGAACTGAAGTGGGAGCAACAGACCACATACTCCCTCCTGGACCCTTTCCTTTTGCAGTTGTATGTGATGCTGTCAATTAATCTTGGCTAGAAATGTGAACAAAAAGCTTCTTTGTGTGGGGAGCATGGATATTTCCCATGCAGGCATTCGTAGCCATCCATACACTTGAAGAGGCAATGGGAAAGAGGGTCCAGTCCCAGCTAGCGTGACTTCAAGAGACAGTCTCCAAGCAGAGGTTAAGCTGGGGCTCACAGCCTGCTGCCTGGGCACACATGCAGCAAAACCCCAACAAGCCCCAGACCCTCACCCAGCTGTGAAACACCACAAGGTGCAGTGTTGTCCCCTGGCAAGGTTTGTTTAGCATTCGAACTCCTGACAAACATCCAAAGTCTCCAAACTGTGTGTGGACAAAACTTCTGGGTTGAAAAGATCATATCTGTAGAGAAATCTGGTCTGCATCCAAAGTCAAAAAAATCCTGTTTCCCATTCAGACACCAAGCCGAGAGCCAGCCTCATCCTTCAGATCTGCAAATGCAAACCCCAGGTCTTTACCTACCTTCAGACAGTCTGAATGCTAATTTGGGCATATGCCGAAAATCCAGACAAAATCAAGCTCATCTTAACCTTTCATCCAATAAGACATTTGATGTATTTGAAAGTTTATCTCATCTTTTAAAATCACCTGTGGCTCCTTTTTAAAGTCTGAAATCATCACACCCATAATAAATCTCTTTATGGAAGTTCAGCTTCTTGAAATTGAATTAGAATAGGAAATGGCTGTATAGACAGATACACAGAATAAAACAGGCAGGGTGGCATGCAGTGACTGTATATTGGCTTTAAGAAAATAAATCAGTTGTGTCCCCCCCCCAAATCCACATTCCTACCACTATAGTATGCATTAAATGACACCCTTTAATGCACTTTTTTTGCTCCAGTAAGAAAAAGTGATTTGTCTGGCTATTTCACTGCCTGAGCCAAACCCCAGGCTGTGTAGTGTTATGCGTGCCCCTGCCAATATTTCTGGTAGATTTCTTCCTAAGCACTCTTCCTTCTAGCTGAAGTGATCAAAAGCAACAAATAAGAAATGACTTAAGTTTATTTCCTTGCTTACATGTTTTCTGTCCCCTGAAATACATCTTACAAGCATGAGGAATATGAACTGAAAGCAATAATGTTTAAATTCATAAAGATATGCATACATAAATTAGCGTTGTGCAAGACTAAACTACAGATCTTTCCTTTAAAGGTAAAACACTTTTCCATTTTACACCTGCTTGGGTTTTTAAAGACCATAATATTTTCTGAAGTTCACTAGATCACCCAAAGCCAGCCAGACTCAATTCAACTCTCAAGCAAGTCTTCAGCATTTCTTGGAATTCTATTTTTTTCACAGGGAAAAAAAGCCAGTAATTTTTGTTAACTGTCTTCAACTAATGTTTAAGCTATTGGTCATTCAATAGGCTTAAACAGTTTAAACATGTGAAGCAGCTCCTGATGACACCAGGTACCACTGTCTAGAATCGCACTGGCTCTATTCTCCTTTCTCATCCCAGGAAGACAAAAGAACCTTCTCCAAGAGACGCATTATTGAGGAATTTCCCAGCAGTCTCAGCAGAGACTCGGCAGGGGCCCTTGTTGCAGATTCCCTGCTCAGAAGTGCTCTTGGTCCTGTGCTGAGGCACTTTGGGGGCCCCACATTACACCCCTATCATTAAGGGCTCCTTTCCCCTCTGCCCCACCTTCACTGGGTGACACTGTTTGTCCTCTGTCTTCTTCCACCAAGGCTGGTATTCAGCATTTCCTGAGAACTTTCTGCTGACTGAGCTTCATCTGTACCTTGACAGGGGACTTCTGGCTGTTTCTGCATGGCATATTGGCTGCACAAGCTCTAGTTTCCCACTCAGCAGCCCCTTCTGCTTGACTGTGGACGGCAAGAGAAGCAAGTCAGCAAGCCCTTTCTCTTTTCAGCTGTTTCCCGGCAAAAGAAACATTAACACATCAGACTGCCAGACAACACACCACAGAGATTCTCCAACATTTTGCTTCTTTTCTTCCTTTTTTCATGTCAAAAGGGGAATGGCAGATTTCCAATGGGAGGGGAATTTGTGCTGAGCGATGCTATGGTGACCTCTCTGTCTTTTATACTTAATGGGAAGGGCCCCTGAAGTGAGGCACTAAAGCCAACAGCTTATCCAAAAAGCCCCTGGTTAATTAGTCTGTAAGAAACCGGAACTGTAATCTGTCACGATAAGAAAGAGAGGTTTAAAACGATATATATACACCTTTATAGCTATACATTTCTAGAGAAAAAGAATTACAGGATAACATGCAAAGGGTCAATTCAATAAAAGGAGTGAAAGAAACACCTAAGTTTCTTTGAACTCGCTGGGGAGGCAGCTGTGTTCGGTGCGCTTGCTGCACATACATGTAGCTGGATAATTGCTAGGTTAGGAACTGAAATAGCAGCATGTGGGCATCATCCAAAGGAGCAAGCAGACATACAGGAAATAACATCGCTAGCTCAGCCTTGGGCAAAGTTTCCCTGCATGCAGAGTGCATCAACTGTTTATTTCTGAAATTTACACTTTGTAAAGCATAAATAAGCAGGGAGGACCAGCATGCTCCCCCAGCAATGTACATACCCTCTGACAGATACTGCGTTTGGCTGTTTCTGTTGAGTGCAGCCCCACAAATGAGACTAAAGCCCTGCAGAATTAGAGCCCTGGAGGAGCTGAGTGCTCTCACATTGCATTTTTTAGAAAGGAGCTCTATTAATCTGAAGGTTAACATAATTAAGCAAAGCTCACCTCTTTATCAGGCTCTTCTAGGCTTTTACATCATACCAGGTACTGTGGAGCTATTCGTGAGGCCTTACAATGTGCCTCTCAGCTAGGTGAATATGTGCTTAAGTGTATTTCACAGAGGGTTCAGACAAAACCAAAACAATTTGGCCCAAAGTTCTGAACCTCTGGCATTCAGGAGTTGTGTAGGGACACAAAGGAAAATCTGGGGCAGGGGAAGGAATCCCACAGCACTTGAAGGACCACAAGAGCCAGACAAAGGAGGAGGAGACTGGAAATGAACAGTCACTTGAAACACTGATGGGTGTTTGCTAAGCCCTAAACTGTGCACTCCAAGTTCAGAGTTTTTCACCAATGCTCATGAGGCTGGGCTTGACTGGAGAAAAACCAGAGCCATCCCCATTCCTGCAGCTGAGAGGCTGGGATGAGAAGGTGCCACTCGATGAAGGGAACACAAGAAAGGGACACCCATCAGTGGGTGTCAGCCCTGGTAAGGCAGTCACAGCACAAACCCCACTAGAACCCATATGTCAAACATGACTTGCATCACCTGCATGCAGCGAGCAAACCAAGTCACAGCGGCCTGTGCTCTGGCACACATGCACATGTTGGTGTCGATGCAACATAGAGTCCAGTGCAGGGATGCATGCATATGAGTGTTGGAGACTGGGAGGAAGTGTCTCTTGTTCTTAAATGGTGGAGAAGGGAGTTTGTCCTGATATCCTGCAGTCACATGTACTGCAGGAAAAGAAAATTAAAGGAATTGGACAAGGTCACCAAGACAAAGGAAAACAAATCTGAAAGGTTTTCAAAACATTCTGCCTTTGAATCCATGTCCCAGTTACACTCTTCCTGCCTGTACTCGCAGTCCCATGTTATATAGTTCCCACTTTTCTTTTCCTATAAAAGAACAAAACTAATGTAATATTTATTGTTACCAGAAGAGCAATGCCATATTCAGGCTAAGAAAACAATTGAATGCTGATGTGCTTACTGAAAACTTCTAAAAACTTCATTCATCCACTGGGAACCCAGTATCATTTCTGTTACAAGTATTTTTAAGGACAGATACTTCTGAGAATGAGAAGAGCCTGATGGTCTTGTGAATTTGGAATGCAAATTTGCCAGGCAGACTGAATCTTTGTTTCCTAACCTATCAGCTCTAATAAAAAGGAGAGAAGGAGAGATGCAACAAGAGGAAGGGAGGAAATGTGGACCAAGAACAGCACAAGCAGTTAGCAGACATGACAACTGTATACACATCACCACCACACTGTCCATGTCCCTGCACTCCACCAGTTCTGAACCTGCCTTGAAAATAAGTCCCCTGGTGCTGCTTAAATGCTCCATAGTCTCTCAAGTTTCAGAGACAAATACATCTCCCAATAACCCTATTTTCATTTAGTCTTAGTCTCAGCAGTTTCAAAAATGCACCACCTCCCACCCAGCCTCAACCAATCCATATTAATCTTTTTTTCTTCTTACCTCAGAGCTTCCTCAGCTTTTTTTACACCTATTTTCACCAATCAGAGTGGTTGCTTTAAAGGCTGATTTTTCCTACATGCTGCTGTTTTGGAGATAATGACCTCAGTTGCTGGTTAGGATCTTCCTTTTCCCCTAGTAGAATAGAGCCCATGTTTTAAAGACATATTTTGCTCACCTTCATGTTCCTATCTACCTCATTTTAAACTGCAAGCACTTCCTCTTGAAAAGTGAGATCTGTGGTAGCCCCAACCTCTCCAAACTTCTCCTGGAGGAACATGCTCTCTGAGGCAGAGAGCAGCAGCCAATACTCTGTGGAAATAAGAGTATCTCTTCCCTTCCTAAGCTGGAGAGGTCTTGGGCTCATATGGATTTGCAACTTTCAGGAGGTTCCCAGATCTTAGCTATTTTTGAGAGACTATAGATAATCTTCATTTCAGTATCATTTGTTTCCCTCTGCTGAAATTACACCACGCATGCTGTGAGCAGCCTAACACAGCTAGCACAGCTCTGAATGGTGGGCTGGCTCTTTTTGCAAACCTTTAGCATTTGGCATGTGAGGTCACACTTGGCCAACCACACAGCAGAGGGCAATGACTAAAAAGTGTCCTCTAAAAAAGGAAGGACCCATTTTACTGGCAAACTACCAGCTGCAAGAGATTATGCTGAGGCTGTAAATAACGGAAGCATGACAAAAGCGTACGTTTTGTTTCCCTCCTCAATACCTTCATTATGTTTTCTGTTATAAAAAACAATAATCTGCTGTTGCCCATCAGCTTCCTCATTTGTAGAAGACTTAAAGTTCCCTTGAGACTTGAGAGGTTGACTCTACAGTGAAGAGTCACATGGGTTTATGCAGACCTCTCCTGGCTCACTGGGAATGCCAGCAGGAACACTCGGTGGTGTGCCAGCAACCTGGAGTTAGAAGTACATGCTGAGGTAGTCCTGTAAAGCAAAACGAAACAGAAGAGTAGAGCTGGAAACACACTGTCAGAAGGAGCATAAGTGGAAATTTTTGCCAAGCAGTGTGGGACTGCCAAACCCACAAACAATTTGAGACTACCTCTCAGTTCATGGCTTAGAAAAAGTAGTCTGTGTTAAGAGTTACACATGCTCCTAAGAGCCCATAGTTTAGCCTAAAGGACATTCTGATTAATTCATACACTGGCCAGGATTTGGAGCAACAGGGAGGTGGGAGCAACAAATAGAACTGGGGAAAAAAGAAAGCAATCAACAGAAAATACACTTCAGAGCTCTGTGATAGCGGAGATACTGGGTGCCACTAGCAGGCAGTGCGATTGATGATGGGGCACGCTTAGAAAAGGGAGCAGGTAATGAGAAACAGCATTAAGAACAAATCAAGGTGGGAAAAATTTACTGCTCTCTCTTCTGAGAGATTGTAGATGGGAAACTTGGAGAGAGATGGTGAAAATACTAAAAGAGGCCAAACAAACAAGTTCCATTAGAACCAGCAGAGTGCTTTTTAAATCGTGTCCTTTAATAATCTATTATTTGCATTTCCATAACATGGCATTGCATTATTTGGGCATGCAAACAATTGTTGAGTTCCCAACTTCTGCTGCTGGAAAAAAATGATGACCTGAGGGAAAGAATTTCTGTAGTAAATACCTCAGCATGAATAATAAGATGAGGTTATTTAAGTGACAGCTCCTTGAAAAATTAGCCTAAGTTCCTAATAACTGTACTACATAGCTTAAAGAAATCTAATTTTATCTCTGCCTCCCACACAGTAAATCTCCCTATCACATTTTTTCCTTGCTTCATTGCTATTTCTTTGCTTAATAATCAGCTACTTAAAAGATTGAGGATAATGTTAATAATGGGCAAATTGGATACACAGAAATGTTTTCTGTTCTTTTAGAAGTATTCAGAATGACTGTCATTAAACCAAAATCGAGGCTTAAGGAGGCAGCACAGCAACATGGGCAGGCTGCTGTGAAACAGGGCAAGGACTCTGGCTAGTGCCTGGCAGACAACATTAGTCAGTGTTGCAATGGTAAAATATTTAACAACATGAGCTTCACTCCCCTTCAGCACTTTCCCCCATAAACTAATTAAGCTATAATATTATGAGCGCTTCCTTTCAGGCCAGGCTTCCCTTTCAGCATGACTATGGGCAGGCTGGGCAAAGCTGGGTTATTGCTGTGATTAAAAAACTGACACTACATTTTGCCTCAGTCCCCTTTATTATTTTTTTCTGAGCTCTACACAAAGGCACTCACATGCCCAATGGCTCAGTCTCACTTCCAATTAAGTCAATGATAAAACTCCCATTGACTTAAATGGGAGCAGGTTTGCATCCCAGAGGCTGATAGTCAAGGTTTTTCAACAGTCAGACTACTAATAGGGAAAGTAGAGTTAGAAAATGTCCTCTCCTTCTCTTTTCTTAGAAGCAGTAATTCAAAGTGAATAGAGTAGGCATGTTCAGTTTGAAATAATTTTTAGGGAGAAAAAAATACGTAGTGAGGCTATTTATAATGAAGTGATTCAGCTCTTCTTATAATATGCGTGGATGGATCTGCTGCAGAGAAGGAGGCAGCATGTAACAAGAATTATTGACTCTCCCTTTAAATAGTTTGTAAGCCCTTTCTTAGCCTTTACTATATTCAGGCCTTACTATATTACCTAGCCTGTGCAGCAATGTAGACCGCTGTTAAAATGTTCAGGCCAATTAACTTGGCTATATTGGAGTCAACTGCTAAACAATGAGCAAAACACCCAGCATCTTTCAGCTGCTTCCTCAGCACAGGCCTCCTGCTATGGACAGAGCCCATACAAGGCCCAGGAAGAAAGCAAATTTAGCTTTTTCTTTTCACAACATTGACAAAATCAAGTAAAAGGGAGAGATTAGATTAAAAATGGCCACATTAGTGTTAATTTCTATTGCATGAATCCATATACCTGGGGGGGAGAGGGTGGTTAGGGCAATCCACCAGTAAAAAAAGCCTGGGGACAGGGCTTTGGAGACAGCCCGACAGAGATGCCCAGCATTTAATTTCCACAAACCCTTCAAAGGCAGCTGCTTCCACTCAACCCAGTTTCCCCAGCATCTGTGAGGATTCCCACTCCTCACAGAGGGCAGAAGCACCTGCAGAGATGGGTAGCCCTTTGGGAGAAGTGGTTTCGGTAGTGGCAACCTGCTGGCAGTGATGACCAATTCTCCTTTCACCCCAATCCCCTACCTTCGCACCAGCAGAAGAGAGATGCAGGCTGCAGAGTAACTAGGTGGTGGTCCCAGCACACAGGGGCTTTTGCTGGCAGGGGGTGCGTAGGGAGGACATCGCTACCACCAACTGGGCCTTGAAATCTGCTGCCTTGCAGGGTGGTGTGCTGCAGTGAGCCAGGGTCCAGTGGATACTCAGCTCAATACTCAGCTGGAGGGCTTTCATGGGAACCCTGCAGCTCTCTGCCTGGTGCCACCCCAGTATGTACAATGGAGTCATTCTTGGGAGGTTGACACCATGGAAAGTTTTGAATCTTCTGCCAGCTGGATTTGATGTTTCTTCAGGATGCCCATGACAGCCACAAGTTGTAACTGCACACCATCTGTGAGAAGCCTGCCCTGCCACAGTGTTGAAAGTATTTTTCATCTATTCTGGGTATTGTTTGTCCATCAGCTGGTGGATGTGTTCCATGTGCAGTTACGTCTTTCACTTCCACTGCCTTTTCTACTCCTTGCTATTCCCCTGCTAACAGAGAGGGAGGAAACATGTTTGCCTTTAGTGGTGTTAATACCAAATTCAAATGGAGAGCACTGAACTGTAGCACTGCCTGAGTAACCTGGTGCAACACACCACACAGGAGGAAGAGGTACAGGGGACAGCTTTTGTGAGTGACATTCAAATTCAGCTTTCAAGTTTGCAACTCCTCTGAAAAACTAAAACAGCTCATGTAAGACTGGAAACAAACTTTCCTGACCTATTACTCAAATGGGAAGCCAGGTGGCTCAGCAGAAGTTGATGGAGTTGCTCTGGATGAACACCAGGGTAACAGGCATCTATAGCATCGGCTTCCAAATGTTTGCACCTCTTCTCTCCTCAGGCTGTGATCTACAGAGTACACCTGCACACACCCACACATGCACTGTTTGTGTCTCCTTTTCTGCACCATTCTCCTTTCCAAACCTTTTTTGATTGTCATAGCTTCAAAATTCGAAACAGTCCCAGCCTCCCTCTCTAATTACAGCAGAGAGGGTGGTTTTGCATTTCTGTGTCAAATGCTGAGGGGTAACGGCACTCCAAACAACAGTAAAGGTTATACTGAAATAGTAGCTTGGTACAAGTACAAACTGCAAAACCTCTTGGAGGAGGAAGCAATGCAGTCCTTGAGGCTGAGTCTGGGTCCCCTCCTCTTCCTCCCTCCTTCCCTTCTTCCCTCCCAGCCCTGTTAGAGCAGTATATCCTGTGCTCAGGGCCTTTGCCCACTCCCATGCTGCAGATGCCCTAATCTCAGCACACTCCCCTCCTGCTCCAGCTGCACTGCATGACCTACAGATGCTCTCTGGCCCCATATATCTCAGACCTCTTCTCTGGCATGGTGATGGTGAGGAAAAGATTTACCAATGGCATCACACAGGAAATCCTACCGATCTCCCTGCTGCTGCTGGCTCTGCCTTATCTTTGGAGAACAGAAACAGGAAAGAAAAACATCAGAAGTGCAGTGGGGAAAAATGTCCTCCCACAGCTAGCTAGCTTTGCAGGCCGGTGAAAAGAGGGAAGAAATCTCCTCTGCTTTTCTGCAGCCACAGTCACCAATCTGACTCATGCTGTCACTCCCACTGGGATTTTGAGTCAACCCTATGTCAGAGTGATGGGATGGCTCTGCCAGATCTTGCCTTGCTCCCTTGCTTCAACCGCAGGGAGGAGAAATGTCCCCCAGCTGTCCTGTCTTGCCCAGCCTGGCCCCATTCAAGGATCACTATGGGGACCCTCATGCTCACCATGCTGCTTTGCCTTAGCTTAATTTACATGGATACTCTATTTCCTGACTACTGGAAGTTCACCCAAGGCTCTTAATGAATGTTTCCGCTGCATCATGACTACTGATAAACATTCCTCATTAAAGTACTAAATTAATCTCTGCTGAATATATGCGACACAGCCTGAAGCCCACCTCAATCTCCATTAACTGCATTGTTCTTGCAGCCAAGAGAAATAAGATTTATTTTAGTCAGTAAAGTGAACAAATACCACCTGTGATCTACTCAGGAAGCTGACCTGAGCTAGAAGGTGACATTTTTACTGTTCCTTTTTGACTATAATCAAGGCTAATGGTGCATGGATTATTATGCTCCCAGCAAAGCTGTCTTTTTCAGTCAAAAATGAGTTTTTTGTCAATTAAATTCGCAGTGAAACAAAACCATGTACACCATACATATAATAATTCAATTTAGAAAACATACTGAAAGAAAGAAGCTTTAAAGAGTGGTGCTGTAAATGACAGATAATAAGAATTTTTTGTGGCTTGACTGAATTGCCACTTTTGTTTGCATGCTCTACATAGTGATCACAGACTGAATCAGCCTGCAAATACGAACAGCCCCTTTGTTTTCCAAGCAACTCACTGGCTGAAGTAACTTATATAGTGCTTGTCCATATGGAACTTTGACAATAAGTTTATGTTTTGAAGAGAGATGGAGAAACTCAGTGAGCTACTTAGGACTTTCAAAGCATAAACAGAGCTTAAACGAGGACAAGCATAGTTCTTTCTTGCATCTCTTTGTCAAAGTTAATGCAAGTCCTGGAAAGTTCAGAGCCTTCAAGAGTGCAGGCTTTTACCATGCATGTTGCAAAGCATGTTTTCTCCAGCAAAGATTATGTGCCAAGCAGACAATGCCTTCCTATTTTGTCCTTCAAGATGTACTGTGTCCAAGCTTCTGCCCATAGCACATGGTGTTAAAAATATAGTCAGGAATTACATATTAGAGCTTGAATTCTGCTACGAGCTCTTTGCTAGGACTGTCTGAGGATCTGAGCCCTAATAGGGCTCAACAACCTAAGTGCTCATTTAGTCAGAGGGGGCTGAGGTTGCGCAGAGAAAGGGGAAGCAGAAAACAGATGAAATCACAAAAGGCTCTGGCATGCCTGGGATAAACTTTTAGATTTTGTATCCCATACTCAGTCTTCTTCTCTATCACCATCTGGAAGCACAAGATGAAATCAGAGCCCTTTTGAGGAGAGTGTCGCATCGACTTCTGCTGATCTGTGCCAGAAACCAGACCAGGTGGGAATCATAAGCTCCGATTCAGGACCAAAAAGATGTGTACACCTCATGTGAACAGAGAGGAGAGAGAAAAAAGCCTTTTGAAGGAATACTTTACGACTGTTCAGGACTAAGCTATGGTCCATTATTTGAAGTAAATCTCCTGAAGCAGATAATTATAGACAGCAAGACTAATGCTATAATGATTATTACTGTCAAAGGCACCAAACTCCTTCAGATTCCCCTGAAAATCCCTGTGCTGATGTATGTTGCACTGATGGAGAGCAGTAAGAGTTCTGACTAGCACAGGAAGAAAAAGCTCCCACAATTTTCACGCTTCATCTATGGTTTCCATAGCAGATTTGGCAACATCTTAAACCTTCCTCAGCCCTATACCTATTATCAGTTGCGTTATGTTACAGTGCTGCATTTTAATTGCTGTGTTTTCTGAGACAGAGGGAGCTGAATTTAAATATATCTCAAGCAGCAGCAGTGATATTTAGCACAGCTACTGTAATTAAGTATTCAGCCTTCACCAACAAATAAACTTCTCACTCGAGCAAATGGGTTCTCCCAAAAACACCTGAATGTTTGACAAAATTCCATTTTCTGTTATTTTAATATCATTAGGAGGCACTGGCTTTCTTGATTGGCTGGGTGTGCATCTAAACTGCCAAGAAATTACCCATTTTTGATCACAGCTCTTTTCCTTTTATGAATGCAGACACTGACAGCTCTAACAAAGATGCTCAGCTAGGAAGCTTTTTCTCCTGTAACCAAAATGAAATATTGCTGAGCTAAAACCACTAATTACAGTTTATAATGACAATACTTCCTGGAAAAGAAATACAATTAAACTACACTTAACTGCTGAGGGCTTTTTTCTTTAAACTAGGGGTTTGGCTACAGTCTGATGGCTAACTACTTGCAAAGATCTTCCCAATTGGTACAGTCTAGCTGGTGGATTCCAGAGCAAAAAAACACCCCTCACCCACAGTACAGACATATTTTTATGCTGAAGCATTTGCTTTTTCTTGTACAAAATTTAATGTACGCAATAGCAAGCAAGGAATTTTAATAAAGATCACTTAAAAAAAAAAAACAAAACCCAAGTACATCCTTCACATACAGTATTTTAGAAAGATCTTGTAATTTTTACTAGCCCATATGGGATACTTAAGAAAGGGGAAAATTGCTACGTAAAATGCTTAGGCTGGAGTAAACTGCAGAGATTTATACCCAGACCTCCACTCTCCCCTACAAGCGTTTTCTCATGAAGTGCTGTCCTTTCCAAGGTCTTCCACTGTGACTGGGAAGTTTTTCTCATTCCCTTTTCACTTAGAAAATATCTGAACATGACTTGTATGTGAGAATACTGGGAGACGGACCTTCTCTAGCAAGAATTTTCCAATTATCAGGTTTTGCGCTCCTGGGATTGAAAGAGATGCTGGAGGTGGAGACATGCACAGAGATGCAACAACTGGGCTATCCGACCCAATGTGAATTGACAGGACAATGGGTGGCGCTGGAGCGTCGGTCTCCTGGGCTATTTTGCTACTTCTTTCTGCTGACTTGCACCAAAGATTGAGAGGAAAAATGGAATAGTGTAAATGGCATTGAAAACTAAGCCAGGAGTACTGACCCAGAAGGCCATTTTCTGAATGAAAGCACTCTCATTTACATGACAGCTACACCAAGCGTGCAGGAAAAACTGAGCGTGATAAGAGAAGTGAAGGTGAGAATATTTATTCACCTTTCTTATAACTACCTGTTTATTTTTCCCATGGGAAATAGCAATCTAAAGTGGACTATAAACCCACAATATTTATCAGGTAAGGGAATCTGCAAAATAACTCTGTCTTGTGATGATCCAGGAACCATCTCCTGCTAATCTTAATCCTTTGAGCAGAGCTTTGTTTTGTGTGTATTGCCTCTGAAATCAATGAACACAGAATGGGTCAAAGTCTGAATAATCACAGACAGTTTGGAAACATAGTCTAAATTATTCAAATCTTACCCCAGAATTTAACCGTGTTTATTGCCACACAAGGAGACGTGTGTTTGCAGCTTCCTAAAATAAGTTAAAATGAAAAGACCAGAATTAGATCATTTAAAATCACCCATGTTATTTTAACAACTCAAACTAAAAATCCAGAGTCCTCTTCTGAGTGTTTCAGCGGCACACACATTTTTTTAATGGAGACATTTAAAACATTGTATCCCAGTATATCCAGCCTAATGCAGTATTAAAGAGGAAGATTTCAGTTGAGGATACTTTAATACTTTATTAGATGGCACATGCTGGCATGCAATGTTTTAAACACGTGGCAAAGTAAAGCCAAAACAAAGAAATCGTGTTGCAGCTCCTACTCAAGCTGAGGTTCACCCTGAAGTCAGCTGCTGCAGAAGTGAAAAATTTGTCCCAGTGGAAAAAGAAATAAAAATCAATGCTAACCATAGGCGTATTTTCTGCTCAAAATACTTGAGGCTACTTAATTCTATTTCTACTGAAAACTCACACCTACAACTACTGAAGTACAGAAGCAAAACTGCTGAATTTAAAAAAGGCAGATCATGAGATACTTGCAAACAACTTAGTGTTTAATTCAGCAATTCTAGTCGAATTTGCAGGGAGAAACCAAAGGACCAATGCCAGTGGCACTGTAAGCACAGTAACTTTTACTACCGGATTCTTTCAATCTGCATTTAAGAACAGGCAGAAACCTGACATTTTGGATCTAGCAGGAAGCTCCAGTGGCTAATGCCAAGGATCACGCTCATTCCCGAGTCTCCTTCTCTCAGACGTACAGTGAAGTCCCATGCCTGTACCCGTCTCTCACTCTCTCTTTACACATCTTTCATGTTGGTTTCTTCTACTTGTCTCAGACTCGGCTGAAAAGATGTGCCCCTCTGGCTGCAACACAAGACACGAGGGTTCAGAAAAGCTCCCATGTCCTGTGTTGTAGCCGGAGGTCTCACAATAGTTTAGAGCAAACCCTCTGGAGTGCAGGCTCCTTTCGCAGGCAGAGCTCTTTTCCTGCACTTTTGAATTCGACCTATGTGTCCATCTGTGAAAAAGAAGAGGAGAAGAATGGAAATCAGGTGGTTGTGGACAGCATGCAGATAACACTGTGTGCTATTGCCACTGTCAACATTGCAAATGGAAAAACAACCCAAGTAGCTGCCAACGTGGGGCAGAAAGGTCAAGTTCAGAGTTGGGAGTTAAAAGTTGCCATTCGCCTGACCTCAACAAAGACATGCCAGCTCACAGCAGTTTGAATTAACCCTACTGCCTTTCCAGCATGATCTCCAGAACCTGGAAGAGTGAAAGCGTTTCTTTGACAAGTTTGCCAGCACCTAATCTTTCAATGGCAGATAAAGCCAAGCAAAGAATTAGCAACTGATCATGTATAAAAAAATTCTGCTTTTTGTTTCTTGTTTGCAAATTGCCCTTACACAGATCACAACATTTCCAAATTTGTTATGCAGAATTATTTATGAATGCCTTCACAATTAATAATTCCAGGTCTGCAGATCACTCCTAAGGAGTTGTGAACATCTGCAAATTGCACTGCATTTCTTAATTATATAAACCATGTAAAACTTATTCCTGATGAGGTTAGTTGTCTAATTAACTGACACTGCGGTCAAGAAAGCACTTTTGGTAAACATTCAAACTTTCGAATTTAAAATGGGCCCTGTTGAGAATAGTTCCTGCTAACAAATCTCCATGCCAAATATTCACAGAAAACAAGGCCTAGAAATGGTTCAAAAAACTAAATTGAAATTCACTTATGAACCCAAGTGGATATTCACAAGACAGTATGTTTTTTTACTGTTTGCTCAAGTCATAAATTAGTGCTAATGAAAATATTCAGAGCTGTTGTTGAATATCTTACAAGCACAGTATTTACTTGTATGTGCTCTTTTCCCTCCAGACTTACAAATCATTCCCAAATGAAATGCTTTGAGAGGCAGAGCTTGAAAAGACTTTTATATATATATAAAATATATATAAATGTCTATCCAGTATCGTACTTTGCTGTGCATTACAAGAAAGATCAGCACTTTGGAGCCAGGTATACAAGACAGATTATCGCTATCTGTGTTCAAAATACCCTTGGCAGATTTATTGTGGTTTTTTCTTTTTTTTTCCTGACTCTCTACATATCATTTTTGTGCTGTCACTGCTTTGTTTGCTACTTTTGCTTCTTCAAACAAACTCAAAGAAACAGGAGAGAAAATGAGGTGTACTTAGCTGCTATTTTTATGAAGATGACCCAAGGAAGGCCTGTTCACAGACCCTGATGATAAGTACTCACATTAATATAATTTGGTAAATTATATAAGCCGTTTGCTCTGAAATGTTGAACTTCTTTTCAAAAGATTTTTAATTTACCTTTTTTTTTTTTTTACTTTCCTATCTACTTCAAATAAAACACACAGCTACCAGCTTTGCTCATTTCCAGACTTATCTTGCAAGGAAGAAAGTAAAATTGACCAGTCCCAGCTCATATTAGGCAAAGACAAAGCTATGAATTAAAAGATCTCTCCATACAAGCACATCAAAAAGAATGCTCTCAGTGTTCATGGCTCTTAAAGTTGCCTAATGATCACTGCAACAACAGTTTTCAGCCATTAGTCTGCAACTTGCAGGACCCCCAAGTCATTATGCATATGTATTCTGAGATTTTTGCCATAAATTATAGAGTTTATATAGAAATCAGTTATTTCCAGCCACCTGCCTTTCTTATCTCAGCTGCACAGCAAAAAAAAACCAACCATTTTTACATTCAGCATGAAAAAAATCATGCCAAGCTCCATCTGTCTTACCAATTCCCTGAACTGTGCCTATATAGGCACTAAAAGCAAATCAAAACACAATGCACTAGAAACTTGGGACTCAGAATTAATCTGCTTTTTACAGAAAAAATATGTTCAGATAAACCTAAAAGATTCACTGCATCCCTATTACACCAAGGAAATTCAAGGCTTGAGCTGAAATTGTATCCTTAAAGATTTGCTGATGCCCTGTGGGAAAAGCGTGAAAATAATTTTGGTTAGAGAAGATTCTGCTTAATTTAGTCTACATTTCCTTCTTTTGTGCCTCCTTCGTTTTGTTCACTAAAGGCTTTTCCAAGAGGAGCTACTCTGAGTTCAAAAACCTCTCTGGAACAGTCTCATTGCCTGCTTCATGTGACGTCCCAAATAGGAAGCAGCATGCATTCACACTCCAGCCTGCTCTACAATGCATCCTTTTACCTGCTTTATACTATCAACAGAGGTGAGTTGATTTATGGATAAATGGGAAACCTGCTCATTCCGCAGGATTCATTTCCCTAGTCTGACCGCAAAATCATCTTTCATGCCATGGTTATAAACTTTGACTCATGAATGAATGAATACTGATGGGATGGAGGGTGAGGGAGAGCTTTACAAATCACCTCTTGGGTGGCACTTCACTCCCCTCTTCCCTGACATGAGTGGGAAGCTGGTTCAGCAAGCTGCAGTGAACAATCATTGAAATTTAGCCTCTCAGCTGAGTTGGTCAGTGTGATCTTCACAGTGAGAAAAATCAGCGGCAATATTATTAACCAGACAGTCATTACTTCTACAGTTTGCATAAGGAACAAGAACAGATGTAATGCGCTCTTATGACTACAGACATGTACAAGGGGTCCTTCCCCAAGGTAAGGAGCTGCTATTCTAGACCCAGCCATCAAATCAAACTCCAAACTGGAGGTTTGAGAGGAATTCTGATTTCCACCGCCAAACTAACCCTTAAAATCTGGTGGCGTGGCTGGACCTAAAATGGGAAGGGGATTATTTTCCAGTTCCAGAAACACATCACAGGGATGCTGAAGCCACAGAATGTGAATCTGAATTCAAGCCAGGGCGATTTGTCCTCATCTTCCAGCCATTAAACATAAAATAGCACTTTCCTTTGGATCTGGATACTGCCTTCTCTGCCCATTACGGTTGTTAGTTAAGGGAGACATTTCTTGCCATTGCTGGAATCAGTTTTGTTTCCCAGCCTCATTCTTTGTTACAATTTTTGAGTTTGTGATTAATACCCTTTTGTTCTTCTAATTAAATTTCACATCTGTTCAATACCAGTTCACCTTATTCTTTGGAAGGACAGTCTTGCTGGGGCACACTAAAAAATTCAGTCATTTTATAGAAAAATAAATGTGAGAATGTGTTACAATTTACTTAACCACTGTGAATTAACTTGCTTTTTAAGGGGACACTATACTAATTACATATTAGCACATTAATGTAGCTGCAGGCTGTAATCATTTCCCTTTGAATGAACAGTGCACACTTCCAGTAAAGTCCTCAAGAACTGTTTCGGAATGCAAGAAAGCAATAATCAAGTCTCTTGTTGCTGCTACTTCGATACAACTAATTACGAACTACCTAACTTTATTTTTAAGAACATCAGTCTCTGTTTATTATTAGTAAAACATGTTTGACAAACTCTGCTCCTGCATGAGCACAAACCCTTGTACTCAATAGGTACACATCAGCTCAGGCAGAATTTGGCCTTCAGTGACCTTATGCTCTCCATGAGCCCAATTTCCTTCAATTCTGTATTCACTGTGAAATCTCCCTCATTACAGACTCCAAAGCTTTATAACCATGCAACTTGGGACAAGGCATCTGCAGCACATGTGGCAGCTCTCCTTGGCATGGTCACACACAAGCATTCATCAATGGTGACTGTTAAACTTTAACTAGCATAACCTGAGAGAGTAAAAGGAAGGCATTTACTTTTAAACATGGAGGGCTTTACATGATATTTTCTGAATTAAAGACTCCAATTTAAAATAATCCTGTAAATTGAAAATCTATTTCTGATGTGGCTGAAGGGGGCCTTCTAGACCTAACTGTCTTAAATATAGATTTTAAATCAATATGAGTAGTTTTGGAGCATTACCGTTCAAGGATTTTGTGCCACCACTGTTAAAGCATTATTAATTCATGTTCTTATCTTTCTCATTTCATAAAGTGTAAGGGTTTTCTTCGTGCAAGTCTATTAATGTAGGAACTATAATCCATCTTTTTCTATTTCACCTTGGTATTGTCTCCACAGATGAAAGGTAGATTATAACACAGAGTGAATTTCATAAATTATTTTGAATGATTTTACAGAAAAAAAAAAGGAGAAAAAAATACAGGTTAAAGTCAGAAGCACATCACACATCACAGTCTTTACCAAGAAGCAGTCAAGACTGCTTGAGATAATCTGCTAAAACTCAGCAATAAAAAGTTTGTTTAATTTCTTAAGATGGCAGATGCCATAAAAAAAGAGGCTGATGCAAAAATAAAGCCTCCAGAGTCTGGCAGTTCTGTTCTGATGTCAATAAAAGATAATGTAACCTGTCAAATTTGCAAGCATGTTTTATATAACCATTGCATTCTACCTTCATCACTCAAGCATTACCTTCCAAGAAACATCCGCATCTGCCTGATTATCCTGAAGTAATTCTGATGAAGAGAGCAGGCTGCAAATTAAAAGAGTCTTTCTCTTCCCAGTTTTCTCTCTCTCCCCCCACCTCACTTTTTAATTCTTCATTTTTTACAGTTCAGGTAATTTTTTTCTTGAAAGGTTAAGGAGCTAGCAATTATTTCAATGGCTCTTGCAGCTTTAGGGTAAGTGTCTCATCTGGCCTTTACTTTAAGGAGCTTCCTTCCCTTCGTGCTTTATACTCGATATCTCTTGCTGAACACTGTGATTACGCTAGAGTTGCAGTACAGTGTTAACTTGAGAGATACTGAGCCTTGTCCCTACTAGAACATACAAATCATGATATAGAGATGGCCTGCAGTTGCCATGGATGGGTTGTCATGGTTTACACCCCATCAAGCTGAGGCACTACCAGAGAAGATACTAAACACTAATGCTTGTTTTATGCTGATTTAGATGTATTCTCATCTGGGAAAGACTTTTACTTTCCTGCATCCATTATGTCTTCCATGAAGTCAGCCTTCCCATTCGTTCCCCTTTAGTTCACACATCGTGACTTTGCAAAGTTTTGGGGGTTGCTTGACTATTTCCATTGTATATGTTCAGTCCTGGAAAGAGGCCCCAAAAAAGCCCACAGTCTCAACAAATTGAGTGTTTATTTTGAGGCTTCTGCTGACAGCCCTCATCACTGAACGGAGAAAGTCTGCATCATATCCCCATGATATCTCTTTGTGTTGCTATGCTTGATGCATTCGATCACCCTGGCCACTGTGTTTCTGGAAAATCAGCCCAAATTCTGCATCAACCTCCAAAGAAAGTCTGAAAGTTAAAACCTCCGTTACTTGCTTTCCAGCTGTACAGCAAACATGCATAAAATGCATGAATTAGTCAAGATCACAGCTATTTCAGGAGTCCAGAATGGTGGAGCATTGGGTCCAGGTAAAAATGTCTGTGCTAGTGGCTCTCCAGCATCAGTACTTAGCTAATTCATCCCTATGCAAGCATTCCCTCCTTAGGCAGAGCTGTTTTATGCTCTGAGAAGGCTGCAGTTCATTATCCAGCAGCTCAGGTAGCACAGAGAAAGCCCATGTCCACAGACAAAACCAAAACTGAGTCAAGCATTAATTCCTAAACTAAAAGTGTCTCCTTCCTAAATCAAGGAAAAGAAAGAGGAAGCGGGCACAGCACTTCCACTCACTGCAGAAGAAGTTCCTGCCAAACTGATGCCAGGATCAGAGTCTGGGAGAAAGGCTGTTACCACAAGCCCTGTCTTGTCAGGCAGTGTTGTCCTGCCATGGGCTTGTTCTGCTTGGCCATTCTCTCCTTGCGGGAAAGCCACCAGCATGTGCCTGCTGCCACATGTCCGCACCTTCCCATGGCGTCCTGGGTTCAGCAGTAGCAGTCATTTTTCTCCTTCTTGGTAGCTCGTGCAGTGCTGTGTTTTTGACTTTCGGCCTGGGAACATCGCTGATAACACCAGTGTTTTCAGTTACTGATTGGTAATGTTTTGGTCTGACCAAGGGCTTTCTGAGTCTCATGCTCTGCCGAGGACGAGGAGAAGCCGGGAGGAAGCAGAGACAGGACACCTGACCCAAACTGACTGAAGAGGTTATTCCATACCACAGCACGTCATGCTCAGGATGGAAAAACGGAGGGCAAAGACCCGGAAGGGTGGGGGGTGCACTGCTTGGTCGGGCTGGGTGGTGAGCGAGTGTATTGTTTCCTTGTATTTCTCTTGTCATTATTGTTACTGATGGTAGCAGTAGCGGTTTGTGTTACACCTTAGTTACTAAACTGTTCTTATCTCAACCTGTGGGAGCTGCATTCTTTTGATTCTCCTCCCCATCCCCCCAGGACTGCGGGAAGAAAGAGGGAGAAGTGAGTGAACGAACTGCGTGAGGGGCTTAAACCACAACACATGGGGATGCTGTGGCTTGCATGGTTCAGGCTCCTTTGTCTCCCTGTTCCTCCAGCATGAGGATGCACGAGGAGACTGTCATTGTCATTATGACAGGCCATAATTTTTTTTCTCACTTCTTACTCAGCTGTGATTTGAGCTGTCCTTCTCCTACAGAAATGTGCTTGTGTAACAGCATCCTTGTCCTGCTTGTGTGCACTTAACACAGTCCATCGCTTTCTGGGTAGCAACTTACAAAGCCAAGCTAAGCAGCCACTTACTAAAACCAATCTAATTCATTAAACGAAATAGAACTGAGGAAAAGCATGTGACTATAATTGTGGACTGATGTAAAAGCCTCATCTAGTAGCACTCTTTCCTGACACAGAGACCCTCAAACATCTCCACATGACATCTCTGGAGATGTGCCACTGAATGCTGCTTCCTTGAGAACTGGGCACCTATTATGGATGTTTTACTAGCATACCTATGCTTATACAGACAGTGTAGGGCAGAATCAGCAGTGAAAATATACAATTTTTAAGCTGGGACTGAACAGGCATCTGTTGGGAGATATAAAAATCCTCTGCAGGTTTTGAGCTGGTGTCCAGAGGGCACCACAAAATAGGGCTGGACACAGCATACCTTGTGTGCTATGCTAACATATAACAACGAGCCTCCCAGGTGCTATCAGCCCCATGCAGCAATTGCCAAGTAGCTCCTCCCAGCCAGCCCTCAGATCCGAAGTGCAAATAACGCCTGTAAACTTCACCTCCCCAGGAACTGATTTCCATATTCACTGTTAAGCCCCTGTCAGTGTTGTCTGTGGTATGTAATTGAAACATGGTGAATAATGGAGCTGATGATAGATTTAGAGATGTTCTAAATTTTCTGGTCTGTAGGTGGCTTTGTCCACTGCTACTTCCTCCCAGTACTAAGCACTGACTACTGCTTCCAGAATTAAATACTCTATATGAAAAAATTGTTCCCACAGCACAACTGACAGAAATTTGAAATGATATAATAATAATGTACAGCCCATTTGCTGTCTAATGTATGTGTGGGATTGAATAGCTCTTTGTGATACATTCCCTTCTTGCTAAATTACTCTAACTTCAAACTGAATTAAAGTAGTTAGTTGCCACTATACCACTGAACTTTGAAAGCTGGATCCATTCCAAAACTTGGGACTGCAAATACTTTTCTTGCAGTAATGCACAAATAAGGGAAAAGGACGATTAAAAAAAAAAAAAAGGCTAACTCCATTCTCTATGCTGGGCTTCGTTCACCAGTCTGGAAAGTGTGATTAGGATTGTGGAATGCCTATCAGCTGGAAATGTCCCACCAAGGAGAGGATCTGCTGCATATGTGTTCCCATCCTCTTTTTCCACTACAGTAGATTCTTAGAATCATAGAATGGTTTGTGCTAGAAAGGACCTTAAGATCATCTAGTTCCAACCCCCCTGACATGCCTCACCTTAGACCTGTCCAACCTATATACAGCTACATCTCAGGTTGTGGCTGTGTGTTTATCCATGTACGAATCAATACAATTAAGAACAAAATCCCTGCTGGTAATTTTTGCTTACACAACAACTTGCCAGTAATGCTATGGCAAACCCATGTGGATATCTGCTACCAAATTCAGTGCAGTAGCATCAAACACCATTAGCTCATGTCCTTCTGTTTTCTATTCATGCCAGCCATGCTGAACTGTGTGGGAATATAACAAGTTATGGAACATACAAAATTATACTAAATTATTACAATATACAAGTATTGCACCTGGAATCCTACCCACAGGGCACACATTAGCTCTAGAGTGGTTGTTGCTTAGGCATGTTAGGCTGTAACTACTACTAAGTCATGCACTTAGTCATAGCCATTTACTAATGTGTCTACACTACAGTTGACTACAGGATCTGCTTTTGAAGGGGTCCCACTGTACCATGTTGGTGAAGGGTCAAAGTCAGTAGGAAACAGCACTGGACATGAGTGATACCTGTCTGCTCAGCACAGAACTCCTCTTTTACTGCATTTGCTTGGTAGTGAAGGATGTAGGCAGATACAGCCTGATGAAACGAGCTACCAGAGACTCATCCTGCTGTATTCTCCATGTCTTTGATTACTCTTTAATTCAATGAAATTTTTGTGCAATGTCCTTCTGACTCTGACCGAGCACAAGTATGCCCACTCCAGTTCTTAAAAACATAAAAGACTATGTTACCATTCTGTCCACTGATGTCCTTCTGTTATCCAGCCCTCCCGGAGAACAAATGCATCCACTTAAGGAAGAGATAACATATGAGGCATCTTTTGAAGTTCAGACTACTGAAGTAGAGTATTTGAGCCCTTCATATACTTCAATGACTATTCTTGCAGCTAGCTGCAAGAGAAGAAGAAGAGACATGGAAAATAGTAAGTAACTAGTCTGAGGTCACAGAGGCTGTGCCTACAGTGTCTGGCAAGGGAAGCATCAAATATTCCCAAAACTAAATACATCCACTGTAGAGGGGTAAGCCTGAAAGCACACTTGCTGGTACAGCTGGGAAATGCCCTCCAGAACATGTGCCCTAGCAAGACCAGCACATTAACGCATGGCTTTCACAGCCTGCTGCCTGCCCCCAAGACAGCCACATGTAAGGAGGTGAAGACAAGGCAAAAGACATCACTCTTGCACCTACTCTTTAGACAACCTTTTCAAAGTGCTGCAGGTAGATCAAAGACACTGAACTTGTTCTTCTGTATATCATTTAACACTTTCCCCATTTCCCAGAGTCAAAGGTACTTTGAGTGGAAAACTTCAAATTTTGGGCAATTTGGGGGGCATCACGTTCAATATTGGGAATGAAATAAACAGAATACAAAGCTCCCAAAGATAGCCATGGAAATAAAAATGGGAAAAGGGAATCAGAAAACAAAGGAATCAAGTCTCTATACATTTCTTAAGGGAATCATTCAGCAGTATAGCTTTTGGTAGCTACAGATGCCACTAGCTCTTCTGCAATGTTGTTAATAAAAACCAGCTGCAACAAAAAATACTTTGGTTGGACTTTGTATTTAAGTTAATTAAAATGGCTTAAATTAATCAGGATCATACATTTACAGAGAATGAATGTGCCATCTGTGTAAAGTGTCTCGGAGTAAATCTAGATTAGAGCACGTGGTCTGATTTTAATTCAAGTGAATTGGCTCTAAATTAATTTAAAGACAGCAAATGGTGACCAGAGCATGCTAAGAATACTTGGCTCAGTGTGGGCTGAGCTCCAGAGCAGACACTGTCCAGTGATAGCCAATGCAGTTGAGCTGGATGCCAAGCGACAGCAGAGAAGTTTTTAGTTGGATGCAAAATGAACTTGGAGCTCTGCACATTTTCTACAGTCAGTCAGACGAGAGGACAGATCTGGAGGTTTACAGCTATGCATATATGAAAGACAGCAAGAGTAACTGGTAGTTTTCAGGGGGACATCTGCAGTAGTCTGGAGTGTCTGTGTGTGAGAAGTAGCATGAGATTGTGGGTGTGTATGATAATACAGCAATGGAATGTGATGCTGAAAGCTGACCCTTGGGATGGAGCTGGGGGTGAGCTATACTGCTTCAGTTTTTGCCAGCAGTCCAGTGCAGCAGAGCTAAACTCCACCAGGCACCAGCCTCTTGTCAACTTCAACAGAAGAATATGTGCTTAAATTATCTTTGAGGATTTGTGTGTAGAAAGTGTCACTGCCGTCATCTGTAAGTCCACACAAGGAAGTCTTCATCTCCAGCTTGGGAAATACCGCTTATAGAGTGGGAGAAGATGGCAGACTGGGAAATTAGTAAAATAATATACTTTATAAGCAACAAAAACCCCCTACAGTAAAAGGAATACTAGTATTAAGTAAATGAGGACTTTTATTTCTCCTTAAGAGGCCACAGAGAGGTAAAATTAGCCCCTGCAGGTGTTCTAGTATTCAGACAGATCACCTTTGTAGTCCCACATAAAAGAATGCAGGTAAAGGAGAAATTAACTACTAAATAAAAGCCTTCTCTGGGGTTCAAAAGTACAAAAAATTGTTCCTCCTGTAAATATTGTTTTTCTAGCTCAAACCCAAGTGAGAAAGAAAAGCAATCTCCATCACTCAAAATTATGCTCATTTACAAAACATATACAGAAACATGCTTTACAACATGTGTCTTGTTATAAGCAGGGAGGCATCAAAATCCATAATAAAAGCATTTAAAAGAGAAGGATCAATATGGAATCTGGTCTTTCAAAGGCAGAAAATGATTCTATTAAATTTCTACTGGTAGTACTGCACTGGACAAAATACCTAAACCCAATAGTGGTTTTTAGCTTCTCACACTTTATGTATTTTGCAATACTCGTGAGCTTCAGTCATGCCTACCTATCCTTTGGCAAGGAGTTTCACAAGTCATCTGCCTGTCATGGCAAGAACAGAATGAGACACCCCTAGCCAGTGGGAAGTTATGGTGTCAGCCCACTGACTGTCAGTGTTGTCATGTGCCCTGTTGATAACTTATAAATGGAACTACAGAGAAAAATAGTTTTGAAGTGTGATGATGAAGTAGTAGATGTTGATGGGTATTTGCAGAGAGTAGCCTCCCCACACGAGCGATATCAGAGGAGAGAGCATGTGAGTGTCTCTACAAACATTAGCAATCATGGAAGATGGCCTATAGGCTGGAACAATCTCTTGGGTTACTTGCAGGATGATGGTACCTATGGCTGCTTCAAACCTTTCCAGAATGGGTGGTTCTGTGAACATAGCACTGAAGATGGGCTTAGAAGAGCAATATAGTGTCAGGCAGAATTCCAAATACAAGGCAAGACAGATACTGCTAGGCCAGGAAGAAGTCTGGAAAGTTGTACTTTTATTCCTTATCCTTTATGTAAGTGATCAATCATCCTGTTCCTTCATTTTTGCAAGATCTGGAATGACTGTGCATTCACAGAGGAGGCTAGACCAAAACAGCAGCTCCTTTTTTGCCCTTTAAACCTGTGTGAAGGCCCATTTTGCTGCAATGAACTCTGACCCTTTAACAGTCAAATACAAATACAGCTATTTATGGCACCTGTAAATGGTCTTTTCTTAGAGTAACACTCAGTGCTGAAGCCAGTGACATTAAATCAAGTTAGAGACTGGATTTTTACATGCACCAGAGATAAAACATAGCAACTGGTATGTGGCCTTAGAATTTTTTTGTTGATAGCAATTAATACCAGTCATTAACCTGGGAGCCACAGGGCTTATATGAACAGGGCTTATAAGCCACAGGGCTTATATGAAGGCCTCCACTGGGTGCTAATAAAGCCAGGCTTTTACATAAGGAACAGAGCAGTTATGGATAAAAGCTGTAGGATAGATGTGACAACCGGCAATTTTAACTTACCACCTGGTGCTTTATTTTTGAAAGCTTTTACTTCCCACTGATTCAGCCTTCCAATTTTGTGTTGTCATATAATAAATTACAAAAATTATCATCCCCCTTCCCCCCTCCCTTTTTTTTTGGCATGGTTCTTCATAGACAAAGCATCTAAAAAGCTTCTTTTTTTAACAGAATGAGTTAAGTGTTGCTGCCATGGTGATTATAAGAAGAAATCGGCACCAAACAGTAGCCTAGAAATCTGGGTATGGACTCAAAATTCTCAGTAGCCAGGGTATTTGATCTAAGTCCTTTTCTAACTTACATATGGAGGGGGCGGAAAGCTGCACCAGAGAGGTCATTTTGAAAACCTGATCTCTAACCCTTTTCCTGAAACTGAGAGGAGCGTCTAACTTACTAACTTATCTGAGGGAGATCTAAAGGAGATCACTCCTAACAGGGAGGTGAACCTCTTCTTCTAAGCAGGGGTGTGAAGGAGAAGGCTTTGTCATCCCTAATGTGGCTGTAAAGGTGGCACCACTGTGCTAATCATTTTAAAGCTGTCCCATTTGACCAGGACCTCCCTATTTAGCACTAAGGTGGTCTTGACTCTTGCATATACAAAGAAGTCTTAACAGAGTTTATTCACATTCATTGCTACATTTACTGCCCACTGAATTTATACTCTAAAAAAGTATTCTAGACTAAGAGGTCTTGTCTGCTGACAGCACACACATGCTTGATCATAATCATCATAAAAAGTCAGCAATGGATGTAAAGAGAAAACTTTTAAGAGCCATTGTGAAGTTGGTAAGAATGTTTTCAATATTTAATTAAATATCTCCTATGTGTCACGCACAAGAGGACAAAGATGTTGAGGGACAATTAGAGAATTAAAAAAATAAAGCCATAAAAAATTGCCTTACTCAAAACCTGCAACTTACTTAGAGCAGATATAAAACCAGGAATAGCCTGTTAAGCGCCTGACTCAAAGCCAAAGTCTTTGCTTCATAAAAAAGTAGTGAGATCAAAGATGGAAAGTTTCTGCCATTAATGTACCCTATAGCTGGCTTGAGAAGGGAGCCCAGGGACTGACAGTTAAACTGACCTCTTCCAGTGATGTGGAGATGTAGGTGGTCACTTCAAACTGCTCTGTTCCCTGCTATGTAGGGCATTAAAGGTTAGTCACATTTTACAGTGAGTGACACCAAGCTCTTTCATAGTGATCCACATGCTATAAGTCGTAATATATTATTTATAATATTTTAATCACCTAAAGTTCAGGGACCTCAAAGCGCATATTAATTAATGCCTATTTTAATTAGCTCTGCCTCAGAGAGAGGGAGAAGGCAAACCTGTGCAGCTTTATTAGCACTACGCTCTAGCACCATAATTAAACCCAGAACACACAATGTAATATAGGACTTAAAGCAGTGTAAGGTTCGTCATTACCATGACAGCCTCCCACTCCTATAACTTCCTTTTTCCTCCATTCTCCTTTCTTCCCTACTTCTTCCTGTGAATGGCAGTTTCCACAAGGAAAAAGAGGAAAGAGCCCTGCTCCTCATGGACCAAACTCAGCTCTTTTCTTCAGTAACAGCATCATCTTCAGTGGACTTACTCTATACTCCATTATACCTGGAAGAATATATTATTATGAGAAAGTATCTTTTTGTCTAGGTACCTCCACATGCAATTTTTTTTCCTCTTTTTGGCTACCAACCACTGTGGATCAGTCTGCAGGCACAGAAACCTCTGCTTTGCTGCCTTCAAGCATTCTGTCTCCTTCCCTGTCCAAGAACCCCTGAAGACACTTTATTTTAAATTTCACAGCTGCTGGATTCTGAAATGGAAAAAATGGTTTCTTCATATTTTCTGGCTCTTCACGATAAATTAACTGTGGGCTGAAGGGGCAAGTCAGCGTGCAAAGGTCAAACAGCCAGTCAATAGAAAAGCATCAATACAAGAGAAGTGCAAATCTCTAGCAACCTACCCTTGTCTGCTGTATGACCAAGTTACGAAATTCTAATGACTGCCATTTGAGCATCTTCTTACACACGTTTTAGACATTAAAGACAAACAAAACTCCAATAAATTGAGATTCTGATCCTAAGTCCTGGGAAGTCAGTAATAGTGTTCCTATTGAATTCCAGGTTTTTGGAATAAGATCTTAAGGGCTTAATTATGGTTAAGCTCTTACGGATACTTACTGATACTATCATATAGCATTAGTTTTCAACTTTTTATGGCTTGCAACTCCTTAAAATTTACTTAATAGACTTTATTTTCTTAGCAAAGTTCTACAGACACCATAGGAGCGGTGGTCACAATCTCAGATAGGTATGGGTCATACATTAAAAACATCTGCTAGAGTGGAAGGAAGCAATGTTCACATGAAAAAAACCCCAAAACCTTGCCAATAACTAAATACAGGAAAGTTCTATTTTCTCTTGCTTATTTCATGCTGATTACCAAATTCTTTAAACTCTAAGTTGCAATAAATTTCCCTCAGCTCCACTCCCCATGCCCTATTCCATGAAATTTCTCCAAATAAATAATGAAATTGAATACTTAAGGTGGCAGAAATCGCTACTACTTTATCAATGCTGAGCCAACAAAAGCATTTTTCATGCATCTGCATAAAAGAGAAGGAACTGACTAACTTTTAAAAAATGTGCTACATTTTAATATGTCCCGGTGACATACGGAAGCATATATATAATGCTGAAAGGAGTGGAGATGGAAGAATGGGTGGAAACGGCTCCACTGGTAACACTGTCTGCACTCAGAACACTCTGCAATACCAAGAAATTTTGCACACTCAGGCTTCTTTGTAATGAATTTACTGATGTTAGAACAAACAGTGATGCCTTATTCCAGAAACAATTCTTGGCCAATAAATTTTAAATCAAATCCTAAATAATAATTTTTGTAATTTCTAAAAAACAAGCCAATGTAAAATGTTAATGTTTCAGTATCTTTTAAATGTAATATTCCACTTTATCATTCACTTATTTGCATTTGCTATTATTTTGCTTTACTGTATCTTATTTTGCAATTTATACTCATTTTGTGATGTATTTAGAGTATTTTATTAATTCTGATAGTTTTGTTAACACAACATGACAGCATATTTAGTGGATTATAGCAGGTTTCCTTCCACTACTCAACATCAAGGGACTGTAAAGACATTAATGTATGCCTAAACTAAACCAAGGGAGCAAGTGACTTTAGACTAGTTTAACCTTCCCCAAAGTTTTAGAGGAGCTCATTAATGCGGATCTGCAAAGCATCTATAGTGTTATAATGGAGCCATTACATGATATTGTTACAATACTTTCTTCCCAAGCTCCCAATGCCTTGCAAGAAATTGACTTTTTATGCCCTGTTATTCACAGTGGCAATTTTCAGGCTGTATCATCACAATTCTTAATTTTGACTCCTCCCATTAAGTCAAGTTTCCTGAAGTCCTCCTTATATTTCTTATACTTATTAGGAGGACCAGGAAGAAAACGGGAAGACAAAAGGCCAGTCTGTCATTACCTTATTCATATCTATGAATAACGCTTTGCTCTATAAATAATTCATTGAACTCACAGTGTAAAGTACAGGTGTTAGGTTGTCACAGTTTAGCCTCATATGGATATAACCAGTGTATTCATGAACCCTTGGGGACTGGGAGAAGACTTGTTTGTCTTGTGAAGCTGAAAATAAATCAGCCAAAACTTTAGGAAAGCTGTCTACAAGGTAAAAATACACAGGAACATTAGCACTTGAGCAGCTGGACCCCAGCCTGAGGACTCAGCTTGGGAAAAAAACTTCTCTCAGAACCCCTTGAATTTGGACAGATATAAAACTGAACTGGGTCCTGGGGACATCTTTAAATAGAGCACAACAGCATGTTTAGTTTACTGGGAATAAATGCTACATCCAAACTTCATTGAAAACCTACTTTATTTTTTCACCCCGCTTCTGTTTTCCCATTAATGCATATCCATGTATAAATTCTGAAAGCCTGATGAAGATTTTAAAGAGAAACCAGAAAACAAGCAGGTCCAGTCACCTCTGCAGAGCATTTGCAGAAACTAGTGAATGCCAGACTAGAATCTCTGAAGTCAAAGAAGGGCAAGATCGGCACTGCAGGCTGACTTTCCACTAAAAGCTGACAGTCATTTGGTAATACAGAAAAAAATGGCATTATTTTTCCTCTCTGTCCCCAGCTTTTTCTTCTTTTTAACCCTCAAGGACCTAAGGCTTTTTAACCATGAGCCCAAGTGCACTGGCGTAACTCAATTTCAACAAATTAATCACCAGCTGTTCTTTTTAGAGCTCCATTTTTAAAAATTTATTAATTAACTATTAAATATTTAATCGTTAAATATACTTCCTGCTTGCATGCATGCTAAATATAAAATGCTGTGCCCACTTCTCTGGCTCTCTGCATTCAGGTGGCAGAGACAGAAGTGGAAAGCAGATGGAATACGGCAGATGGGTATTTTGCTGCTGCAAAGAAGTTCCTGGAGCTGTAAAAGGTAATGCAGTCCAGCTTCTGAAAATTATACTTCAGGCAAGATAACTAACTGGAATAATCACAAAATCAGCAAGAGAAAGGAAAAAATAACTTCCTGCAATAAGACCAGGAAGAGATACAGAGACAGAGACAAACTAAGAGGTTGACTTTGCAAAACCCTGTGGTAATGAGCAGTGACAAAGATTACAATAAAGAGATTTATGCCTGAAAGCCGGCCTGCTTCTTCCAAGTATAGCAGATGATCTCAGGAAAGATAACCTTTCCTCTAAAACCTTGCCTCTCTTAGATTTTTAATCCATTTGGAATAGAAAAACTACTGCCACTTCATTTTTCATTTGGAGATTTTAAAGAGATGTCGTGGGCTCAGGTATCAGTAGGATTCCTGATGTATAATAGACTACACTCTCAGAAAGACAAATATTCCTTGACGCTCTGACACTTTACAATACATATCCTTACTTAGATACTGATGCACTGCTAGATAGTACATGGGGACAGTTAGGTGCTTCAGCATGGGACATATGGTAGGCCAACCTCCTGAGGCTACTAGCCAAGTGGCACTGCTGAAGATGGAGGCACCAGTCTCTTTCCTCCCTCCCTCTCAACATATCTGCTATCCTAAGCTGCAGCTGGCACTTCTCCTGCAGCTCACAGTGAACACTCTTCTGAAGATGGCCACTTAAGCCATCCCTTTCTCACAAAACAGAGACAAGATCCTCTCCAACCTACTTGGATCTCTCACTTGGGATCTCAAACTCCAGCTTTAAGTCCTTGAAATATCTGAAGGTGTTTGGCCCCTTCTCCTCTATCCCTTGGTCCTTGGTACAGTTCATTCATTGTCTTTCTGGTCCTCCAAACCAATGAACATTTATTCACTTATTAAAAATTGGAAGAGCTTAAACTGAGGAAAGGACAATCATGATTCCATGTCCCACTACCCTTTCTCAAAGCTTACTCTATAGCTTGGTGTTTAAGCTGCTTCCCTTGTGAGGCAGAAAATGCAAATTCATACCTACTCCAGCAGATGTGGTATTGGAAGTGGGATCTCCCAACTACTTCATGAATGCTACTAGATCAGACTGAGGGTGTCAATACCATGCTTGAAGAATGTCTACAACATTGGATCCTGCAGGTGAGCCATCCGTTTCTAAGCTTGAAATCCTAACAGGTTTGCAGTGCAAGACACACGCTAAACAGCACAGCAGTGTCAAAGCTGGAAATACTGGGCATGTAGAGAAGACTTCAGGCGCATCAGGAACATCTTAACATTAGGCAGACTACACCTGATATTCAGAGCAAAGTGGTTCTGCACATATGTGATTGCAAAGAGCGTTATATATTCTTATCTTGAAAATACGTAACTTCACACTTCCAGCATGTCCAAGCACCACCAGCTTCCAAATCTAGAACATAAAGCAGCAGGCTGTTTGCAGAAGAGAAATCTTGAGTATATTAATTTGGGCTTTGTAAATTAATATCTAAATTGCTCAATAAAATTCTAGATACTACAGATACACAGAGAACCTAGTGATGGCATGAAGGCTAGGAGACAGAAAATGAGGACAAAGCTCTGCATAGGTCCTTTCCAACCCTAACCATTCTATAATTCTATTACTCTATACCTGGGGTCAAACTTTCCAAACTCTCTCAGTTCAGCTTCTAGTTTTATCACATGGCAGTTTCACATGTGGGCATTACCTGTGCAGCTGAGCACAGCTGGACTTGAACTTGTCTGAATCTATTCCCATTCAAATGCAGGCACAAACCCTGTGGAGACCATGAATTCTATCATGAATTTTGTACAAATTTCTCTATATAAGTCATTTTACATTTTTACAAAAGGAGGCTTTTAATATCCTTTTCTAGACAGCTATTAAAATTTCATGGGTGTATGAGATAACCACATTTTATGACCCCTTAACTAATTATTGTGCCATTACTACCCTTGGTGCTTTCTACATTTGCTGACCCCAGACTGTATGTACATACCTCGCTTCACATGATTTCAGACTGAATATGACTTTCCTCTCATACCCATTTTCATTTATATCTGATCTGTCCCTTTTTTTAAATTCGGAGCTGGTTTTCATAAAAATCTTATCTACAATCGAAGTTCTGATTCTCTTTAATGCTCTGGGATATGGCCTTATCTCATGCTATTATTAAAAATGGAAAGCTCTTTTATACAGGTACATTTCTGACCTCTGCTCTTCTCTATTTGGAACAAAACCTGTAGCAGCATGGCCAAGAATAGAAGCAGCATCACACAGCTCCCAATTCTATACTTTAAGCACTAGATGATGCTTCCTGTGAGTACATAAAATTTCATTTAATGCAAAACTCTCACTATGTTTGCTTCCGCTTACGATAAGTTAATATTACTTTTTACATCCTGCCTCCCTTGTCCTTCTGGGCTTAACAGATTTCCAAGAGCCATCACAACAGTGTAGGAAGGTTTATGTCCTCCAGCCTGTATGTGAAAGGTTCCCTTCAAACAGCCAGAGATAGTTACGAAACCACAGTCAGCCCTGTTTGAACAAAGGACTCCATGACTGTGAACAAAACTTCTGAAAATGCAGCTGTTTAGGAAACAAGCAGAAACCTTTTAAGGATTGTACTACCAGCCAGGCATTTGCATGACCCAAAAGTTCAGCACCTTCGACACATGACAAAATGTCCAGAAGTCCTTTTTTTGCAGCCATATGTATAAATTGGAGTGTGTGCTGCTTAAACTGAGGGCACTATATTTGTATAAAATAAAGACTGAGTCAAGTGCAGCTGATCATCATTATATCAAAATAAAAACAACACTGTGCTTCTGTAGATAAAGTTACCAGGTAGGTGGATAAAGAGTTATTGTTAGTATATTGTGCTCTGCCAAGACATGAAGACTACCAAGAAATTAAGAAATAAGCAGAAGCGAAAAAAGGGTCAATAAAAGAGAATATATTGCACATCTATCTATTGCAAAAGTTTTAATAGTAAAACTACAACTTATCTGTGACCACAACTTATTTCTGACTATAGGTCACGAAGTTGCTCTCTGAGAGCAGATGGAAGGTAAAAGAAACATGATATTTTCTATAAAAGCTTGGTTATATTAAAAAAATCTTGTCAACCAGAAATGGGGAGGAGTGTCTGACTAAGAACAATCATAACAAGTCATTATCTTCTGACATTATCATTGAAAAATCAAGGCATCACAATGTATTTGATCAGCAGTATGATCATACGTTCATGTCATTTTGATCAGGAATAACATTAACCTGCTAAGCTCCAAATCTGCACAGTACTTTAGTATCCAGCTTGTCACTGACTTGGCAAACAGTCACAGCGAATTAAGTACTTGTGCATCGAGAGATGGTCAAAATGGAAATTTCTGTTCTGCAGGAAATCACGACCCTCCAGAATCTGATTATGCTCTAAATCAGAAAGAACGCTACTACTTCAGGATTTCCCACTAAACAAATGTCTTGAAGAGATTCATGAATCTAAAACAAGAGCATTTTGATAATAACAAATCAATTTATTTGGATATGATTGAATGATTTTAGTTTGACGTAGTAAGCTTTACATCAATTGTACCTAAATGCTATCTAAACCACTTTAGATTACATTTCATGTCACCATAGCAATGCATTTAACAATATATAATGTAGAAGTCAGGACAAGATAAAGAAATGGCATTACTAAACCAGAAGATTTTACAAAACTGAAATAATTATTTCTGACAGTTCTCCACGGATATCTGCACCATGTTATCACAAAATCTTAAAATATTGACTACCCTTCATTCACTGGTAAAAAATAAAACAACCCTCCTTTTCCCTGCCCCAGAACTATTCCATTGAAAAACACAATTAGCCTCACTGGCACGAGTGGGAGTTTCGACACTGACATCAATGCAGTCAGATCTTTATACAGTGACTTCAGAAAGACTACTTGTGTACTTGAATACATGCAAACATAAGTCCTGTATTGATCTGGAACCTTAACAACAAAACTTCAAAGAAAATGACCTCATCTAATCTCAGCTGAGCAAGACTCTTAAACATAGTGCATAGACTCTCAAACAAGCAAGAGCATTGCCTAGGCAGATTCTGTAACCATTTTCCATGAATTTACATCATCTGGAACAACAGCAAAAATAGATTATTTCAAAATCTGTATGACCAGTCCACCAATTTTAAAGTACCTTCAACCACAGGAAAATAACAACACACTATATTTACCATACACTTAGAAAAAAAATCATTACTGTTGTTGCATTATTAAATCCGGATAATTATAAATAAGGTATTGATTTCTGACATCAAGGATATACTGTTCTCAACAGTTAACATAATAGAACTAAACCATATAGTAACATACACAAAAGGAGAATTCACCAAATGCAGGCAAATATGCCTTAGGCACCATCTATTATGTGCACATCTGCCCACAGGGCAGACTGCTATCATCTAGCATTATCAAGAGGCTCTACATATTTCTCAGGAAACAAGTACAAACACTCCCAACTAATCATGGTGCTCCATATATGTTTCTCTGACAGCAAGACACTGACTTCCATCTTGGTTACGTCTGAGAGATAATGATTCCTTTTTGTAGATTCTCTTCTTAAGACTTGCCTAATCCCTAGAGCATGTGCTTTATGACAGATATGAAAAGCCTCCTCGGGCCCTTTTGTCATGGAACATGAAGACCTACATTGCTCATTTAGGGGCTGTTTTGCCCATCCAGGATGCCAACACTCTTCTGATTGTACCTTAGAGACTAAAATTCTTTTGGATGCCCATTGGCCTGGAAGCATGCCCACTAGCATGAAACTAAAAATCCTGACATCATCTAAGCCAAATATAGTCTGAAGAGATATCCTCACTGCTGCAAATGATGAAAGACTAGCAATCATCCCCATCTGCCTCCAGAACCAACAGCCGGTGCAAAATAAAAGGCATCTTCGTTTTAAACAATAGAGAAATATATTTAAGAGAAGGTAAGAAACAACATTTCAAGCACGAATCATGCAACGCAAATGACTGCAAAATGTCATTGAAATTTTCAGAATAATCACTTAAAAACTGTGTTTTATTTAAATGGGCATTTATTTTTGGTATATTAACTTGGTATTTTTGGTATCAATAGGTGGAATGCATGCTCTAATCTAAACTTCATATTGAGTATCAGCCAGACCTTTACAACTCCTTTCATTCAAACAGATGACTGTATTTAATACTGCAGTATAACCTTTCTTAGTCTCCAAAATAAATTTGCAAAGGGAGTGGAATACTCTGAGGATAATTAATGTGATAGGGAGTTTTTTTACCTTGATGTCATTATTTGAAACTGACTAAATTAAATTTGTTTGCTAAGTAACCTGGGGCACCAAATGAAATTGGAGCCCTACTGCCTAGGCACAGAAACATGCTAAGAAACAAAGCCCTGTCACGAAGCAGACTATCCAAGAAGCCAGGGTGTAAGAAAGAAGGAAGCTCTGTAAACCCTAGTATGACCAGCCCAAGTGCAACTCACCTATTTTCCCAGAGCAAATACATAACAGGGATGGAAACTGAGCAGGGATCTCCCAGGTGCCAAGGTCTGAAGCACAAGTCCCAGCCATGACTACAGAAGAACCTCCACTGACCCCACTGGACCTATACTTGAACTATGTCAGCCAGATACAAGACAAAACAGTGATGGAGAGCAAGTAAGCACCCACTGAAATGCTAGTCTGAGGACCAGCTGTCTGCATTGACAGATTTTTGACAGTGCAATTTTGACAGTGCAATTCACTGATGTTCTCTCATCACCATTCAAGTATTGCTGAATATTGTTACTGAATTTGCCACGTTTTAAAAACGCAAAGAAAGATTAAATGCTTTGATCTGTAAGTGTTGTACAGATATTATACTGTTTATTATTTATCTCCATGGACAGCAAAAGCAAATAACAGTGATGAGAATTAATGGCCTCATAGCACATGCAGAAGTTCCACCAGAAACTTGTGGATAATGGCCAGAAGTCAACTTCAAGGATGATTCCAGGCCAAGTAAAGTTCAGTAAACATTCAGCATCTGTGCTTTCCTTTTGGTTTTCATTAAGCCAGAATGAAAGAGTTAAGCACATAATTCTGTACCCCTTTTCCTTTTCTCCTTTCTGTTTTTCTTTTCTTAAAAAGAAGAGTCTCCCTAGAGGTCTCCCAAGGTCTGAATCTACCGCCACATTTAATCACTTTTGGTGTCTTTCCTTCTTCTTTGCAGCAATTTTGCCTGAGCACTCCTGGGACTGGTGTAGCATTACAGATTCATCAATGATTTGCTGCTTACTCTACATTATCCCACAAGTGCTGAGGCAAACAGTTCTTTGCCAGGATCAAAGGATGTTCTATATTTGCCTGCAGTTTAAAATCTTGTTAATGTTGACACTTCTGATGAAAGCTCTACAGCGAACCTGGAATGAGTGAAAGCTTCGAGCTTTGGTGACTGCCAAATAAACAGGTACTCAGGGCACAGAGTTTTATCACGTCCTCTATAGGGGCATCATCAACTTAGGCATCATCTTTACCAGAAACAATATCAAATAGGACACCTAACACACCCTGTCTGTGGGTGATATCGTTGATGGGTAGCAGGGTGATTGTGTGGCTAAGCCAGTGTGTCTAAGAAAGAACTTTGCTCTGAAGTCAATTAATGTTAATGGAAAGACTCCAAATTACTTTGATGATCTTTGGACCAACCTCAGTAAGAACTAATTAGGCCTCCATTCCAAAGGCTAGTTGTCAGAATTATTCGTGGATTTTTGTTTCTTTGTTTTTAATACTGGACGACAGGCTCTTTTTTAATTATTTAGAGGGACTGACATCACTTTGAAAGTCGTAAGTTGCGAATAAGGATGCCAGTATTTAAAAAAAGAAAATTTCAAATAATAAGTAGAGAAACCTTACACACTGTGCAAATGTGATGATCCTCTAAATGGGAACAAAGGAAATACAAACTACACTTGGTGACACCTGTAATCTAGTTCTGTGGTATTTGCTGTACTCCACAGCCTTACATGTGTTCAACATGAGTACAACTAGGTTTACTGACTGTAGCTTTCAGTTCTACCAACAAAATCAAGGACCGGAACTCGCCCCACTCCCTCTTCTTAAAACTCCTGACACAGAAGGAAGATTTTATGTCTGAAAAACTTACCACAGGAGAGAAGATACTTGAAGAAAGATGATAATACAGGTTCCTCATGTGGGAGTGATACCACAGCAAATGCCTGAGCAGTCTCGGTACTTTCTAAGATTTATTTATCCTGAGAACAGATCATCACCTGCAAATCAAATTAAGAAATGTTCAAAATTGGAAAGTCACAAATTAGGCCAGGATGAATTATATGATGTCATTTATCTGATGATTTTAACCCTATTTTTTCTTCCTTATAAATTGTCCCAGTAGGCCATGAATTTTTTTCTCTGGACTTTCTCTATTACTAAAAATAATTGCTAAATCATTTCTACATCATGGTCAGTAGCTTAGTGCTTTTTAAAATGAAGTTCTCCTTGAAACTGCAGGAAATACTTAAAGTTCAAAGTATAATAAATATAATATACTCAAATTGTATTTATAGCATACAAGACAGGAAACAGAGATGTAATTTGTCCCTATGAACTGGTCAGACAGCAAAATGATTTAATTTGGAGTGTAGTCTTCAAAAAAAAGACCTAAAATCTGCCTTTGGATATTACAGTCCAATTCTCTCTGGCGCTAGCAAAATGTCAAGCCATATTCCGGCAAAATGTGGACCTGCACCTTTGCTGATGAGTTCTGAAAACCTAGTTATAGGAGAGTCTGTGATCAACAGAGGGGATGAGAGGAAAGATAGCTCACACCGTCGCATGGTGCATACAAAGCTCTTCCTGTGGGCAAGGACTGTTCCTCCTGTCTTCCTGATAGGAGCTAATCCCCCTGAAATACAAGGGAGGAAAAGAGGATAGCTGCTCTCCTCTCTTCCACCCCCCTTGTACTCACCAAAGGAACAAGCTCAAGTGAATTCTAGCACAGAGGTTTTCAAAAGGCTGTCCGCACTTGCACTTTGTCAGAGGCCACGTCAGCTGAAAAGTGCATCTGCTCCATGCCCCCTTCAAATCGATGCACATTTGTCATCTGCTGTATATGTGGACAGGAACCTCTGGCAAACACGTTTCGTCTGAATTGCTGGTCTGCAGAGCCAGCTTGTAGCGAACAGTTTATTGCAGAACTATAGGTTAACTACAGAGTTGTGGTGTATCCTGTACAAATCCAACCTTCAGAAGCAGTGACACTGTTGACTTTAGCTAAAACTAATGAAGAAGTGGGCAAACAGCCTTTCTGAAACCCGGTTTCTCAACAGTCTTGTAGGTGCACTGAATAACAGTTACTGAGCTTTCTAATTAATAGACAGACTATATAAAAGATTTTGGGTTAATAAAAAGAAAAAGTGGAAGAGCTCACATGCACTAAACACCTGTGCCAACCCCAGCCTAAAGGCTCAATTATGAAGATCTTCGCAACTTGCGTTAAAAATAACAACAGAACTGGCACTAGTTTATGCTCAATCAGAATGATCCATAATGTGGACGTTTCCAACAAGGCGCTGGCCAGCAGTTTTGATCTGTTTTAAAACAGGCGCCATCCTGATCAGCCCTATAGAGGCTAATGCTTCTAAACTTAATGACTCTCCAAAGAGGAGGAGGCATAAAAGATTTAGTGACTCAGTAGAGGTGACTGTACTGACCTCTGCAGCCAGTTTGGAAATGACAAACAATTTGCTAATAGAGAAGCTTTATTTTTGTATTATTTTTTGCCGATGAAGTGAAAACAAAGCATTGATTAAGCAATCCAAGCTGAGAATGTTCTATCCAAATTGGAAAGCTTTCAGACTGGCAGCTAGTTTCAAGGTTTTGAAATACAACTTCTGCTTGTTATTCGATGCTTAAAGATGCCTATCCCAGAGCCTCGGACAGTAATAGATGTCAAGCTGACACTGTAGTTCACAGACAAATTTCAGTTGTGTGGGCCATGCCAAACGCACACCACTTGTGCTTTTTGCCTCAAATGCAAAAACCTGAAAGGATTAACAGAGCTATCAGCAAAAACGGTCTCTGTACGAGTATGACTGAAAAAATACCCATAGCCCAACATGCTCTTAACTCACCATTACCCTTCTCTTCTGCCTATCAGTTTAAATCATTTGTATATAAATTCAGACTGAGCCTTTCATTTCATGCGCATCATGAAGTTTCTGCATAGCTCAAATTCTAAGCTCATTTCCTGTGAACTACTGTTACTGAAGTCACCATACCTATTCAATAGTAAATGAGAACTAGGTGTCTAGAGATAATTAAAAATATTTGTGGATTTTTTTTTTTTTCCCTTTTCAGAGAATTCAATTTTCCAGAGGAGCTTTAAATACAAGCTTTTGGCCCTCACAGATATTAAATTTTGAGTGACTCATATTCTCATTCCCTCGTGTAGCTACGTTATTACACTGTATTTCCCTCAATTCATCAGAGAATAGATTATGTCCATAGCCATAAAGCAGAGATAGCAGCACGTCACGGAAGATTAGGTCCAGACAGGAAAACAGGCCCTGAAGTAGAACAGGAGTAAGAAGCATCTAAATTGTAACACTCAGAAGGTATTATGGAACCTTTTTGGAATTAAAAATAATATGATTTTGTGTTTGAATATTTGGGTTTTGAGATGGGCTTTGTTTTTATTGAAATAAACCTGAAACCTGCAAAAAGAACATACCTTTCACTACAAATCACCTAATGCACAAATATGAAACTGCTGCAATGAAGAAGTTTCACCTTAATCAGGTCAGTCTGTTTGGACAGACTGCTGAGTAAATAGCTACGCCACATTATTTATATTGCAGCTTTTTCTCCAGAGCTAAGAAAAATCAACACAGATATATAAGCTAGGTCAAGAATATATATTATTTTTAACAAATAAGCATTAAAAGAAATTACATGCTTTCTCAGCTAGTGATCCATACAATTCACACATCTGAAAATTAAACCAGTTATTTTTGCCTCTTTGGTTTTAAATCAACACCCATCACTATAACAGGCTGTTAACAGAGGGAGCGTCCTTAATGTTAGTAGAATTGTTTTCCTGGGAAGTTCATGGAGGAGTAAAAATGTTAAGGCTAAGATCTTGTTTTCTGAAAATCTTGCTCAGAAAGTCAGCACATATACTGGTAGGGGCAGCTTTTTATTACCATGATTAATCATCCCCATTTAACCTATTCCCTCCACATTCTTGATGGAAAAGTTTCTAATCATTTGGATATCAACTTCTTCCCTAAAAAAAAACCAAACCCCAAAAATCAGAAAAAGAGAATGAAACAAAGATCTGTGTTGGCTGGTTTAGAACAGAGACCAGGGAAAGGATATTACCAGTGGTAAAATTGTTTAGGGTTTTTTGTTGTTGTTGAGAGGAATTACTGAGCAAAAGATTTGTTGGGTGAGTAACTGCAACACTTGTGCCAGCGGAAACTCTCTTGTAGTGCTCTTTACAACACTGTGCTGGTACCTGACAATTCCGTAGGCATTCATAGCCTGAGTACCTTCTTTATCAGAATTTCTTTGAAATTCCTTAATATACCATTATGCGAGCACTTCTATGAGATTTGTTGCTGTTCTTTTGGTAAATATAATATGTAGTTTCACTGCCAGAGAGGGAAGTAATAGCTTTGTACATACATGAAATAATACTCTTCAAAACAAAATTTGATTCCCTTTTCTTTCCTATGACCCAGGACCCTGCCTTGCTGTGAAGCTGACACAGCCTTAACTACTGAATCACATCCGGGTTCCTCACTCATCATCCCTGAATCTTTCTGACCACAGAGGAGTGACACTCCAGGTAAATTTTATTGGTCAAACTTAGATTCACTGAGATGCTGCTGAAGTAAATGAATGTATTTATACATGAAAGAGACCTGAAGGGTTGTTTGGTTATTTTATTCCACAGAGAAAAGAAAAAAAAAACAAAACCAAAAAACATAACACCCTCCACTCTGCTCTCGTGAGACCTCACTTGGAGTATTGTCTGCAGTTCTGGTGTCCTCAACATAAAAAGGACATGGAACTGTTGGAACAAGTCCAGAGGAGGGCCATGGGAATGATCAGGGGACTGAAGCACCTCCCGTATGAAGATAGGAAGTTGGGACTGTTCAGCTTGGAGAAGAGAAGGCTGTGTGGAGACCTCATAGCAGCCTTCCAGTATCTGAAGGGGGCCTATAGGGATGCTGGGGAGGGACTCTTCCGCAGGGACTGTAGTGATAGGACAAGGGGTAACGGGTTCAAACTTAAACAGGGGAAGTTTAGATTGGATACGAGCAAGAAATTCTTTACAGTAAGGGTGGTGAGGCACTGGAATGGGTTGCCCAGGGAAGCTGTGAATGCTCCATCGCTGGCAGTGTTCAAGGCTGGGCTGGACAGAGCCTTGGGTGGCATAGTTCAGTGTGAGGTGTCCCTGCCCATGGCAGGGGGGGTTGGAACTGGATGATATTAAGGTCCTTTCCAACCCTAACTATTCTATGATTCTGTGATTCTATGATTCAAAGTAGCTGTGATCATTAGGTTTTAAAAAAAAAACCAACAACATTCTTTTTTCATGACCTCATTACTTTAAACGTATTTCATAATTTACTTGTAGTAGAAGAAGGATTTGTAAGTAGAAACCACAGGAGAGTGGTAATTCAGGTCACATTTGTGCAGCTCACCAGCTAATCTGAAAATCTAAATGTACAGAGACTCCCTAATATCGTCTCAGAATTGTGTGTCATATTACTTATGAATTGGCTTAATCTAAAAGGAAGCTTTTTACGTACCAAAAATATTTTCTACATTGTCATTTACTTCTTTTCTCAGTCATTTCATGCTATTGTTCAAAATTTGTAAATTAACAGCCAGATCAGGTTTTGACCCATCCTCTGCCTTCTCCTTGTAACAGATTAATAGCTAATATATACTCCGCTACAGGATTGGCTAAAAAACACTATGTAGAGAGCATTCTATGCTTTCTCCTTCTACCAACTACTTTGTCATGTACTGACAGATTATTAAAATAAGTGAAACAGCAACAAAACAAAATGAAATTTTGTCTCTTTTCATTCCTAATATCCTACTGATATTTCCTTCTACTAATGACTGTAGTGGGTGAAAAGAGGAAAAATCTCCCTGCAACTGATAGGGAGGGAGCCAAGGAGACTGGGTTCAGCTACTGGTCATGCCCTAGAGGGTGACACTGGTTTATTCCCCACATTTCACAGTGATCATAGAAAGATGATTGCTTCCTTTGGCCCAAATGTATTTTATGTACTTCAGTTGCAAGTTCTTTGGGGCAGTGTCTGCTGCTGAATATGTCTTCCCAGTGTTAATGCAACACAACCATGATGTAACTTGAGAACAGACAAAAATCCAAGTAACAATAGTTACCAAGAAACTCTTCCCATGCAAAAATTTAGTTCTGTGAAAGACCATTTTCCTGCGCACTCAGTACAGTACTTGTACATCTGCAAATCACCAGGCTGCCAAATTAAAATCTATTAATACTTAAAAAACAGAAATAAAACCTCAGTCAAGTGGCAAAAAGGCTATTGAAGAAATACTGGGCATCTGGACAAGTCCCTGCATCCCTCAGTTTCCAAGCACTTCTTTTGATACTGCACATGTATCTCTTAAACAGCTTTTACAGTTCAGCTAAAAGGCACCATTGTGTTAAAATGCTGCACCTGATAAAAGTACTTTCAGGAAGGTAGACCCTGATCTGCAACCCTCTTCTCACACAAATAATCTTCACAGCTTTTATTATGACATGAGTAGGATTATTTATATAAGAGAGAAGCAAGGTAGGCATAGGAACTTAAGAATTGCACTAACATAGTAAAGTATTGTAAAACGTCAATACAAATGGCATTTAATCTCTCTCAAGTTATGTCTACTCTGTAGTTTAGATAAAGGACAGTAAATTGAACAAGTAGCTTTTACAAAGCTGCAGCCAGCAACTAGTGGGACATTGTAAGAAGAGATCCCAGGTCTAATCTGAATGAATAACAGTGTCAAAAAAAAGGTACTGGAAATAAGCAGAGTCCACACAGAATGCCAAAAGGTAGTGTCCACAAACTAGAAACATCTAAGAAGTCAAAAAGTCTGAACTGCCAAGAATGCAACAACTGAGTTGCATCTTGCAAAGAACATGAAAATAAATAGTAAAGGCTCTTTGGTGGTATAAATAAAAAAAAATAAATAGACAAGGAAAAATGCTGTGCCACTGTGGAGGACAGATGGAGTAGAGATTAAAGACAACACAAAGAAAGGCCTCAAATACGTATTTTGCCACAGTCTTTAATCAGAAGGTTTCAGTTGAATTTAGAGACAATGACAGGGTGAATAACAAGAATGTGGGTACGCAAATAGAACTTACCACAGCTAAAAGCTCGACTCAAAAAATTTAAATGCATCAGCCTTGGTGTCTGGTTTATCACTATCTCTGACTTTTAAAATCTTCCAACATGTGTAATGCTGGTTCAGTGACAAACATTTTTAATAGCACCATCAAGTTAGGAGTGAAACTGTAAAGTAATAAATATGTTTTCTTTACTTAAATAAATAAATAAATCTGTGAAGAAATATAAGAGGAGAAGGCAGTTGGGAAATGACAAACTACTTCATTTGACTTCATTAGTATGAAATGCCTTAAAATACATTTTAAGGGAGACAATATATAAAGACACAGAGAGAAATGAAAAATTGAATGAAATGCAGCAAGGGACAACATACAAACTATCCATATAATTTTCTTAGACAAGGTAAGTAATTTTCTGAACTGATAAAGTGTAATAGATCCCATCTTTCAGAACCTTAGGAAGGAATTTGACCCTATGCTATACATTATTAAGAAATCTAAGGACTAAGCAGAAGACTTTTTTGGTGGTTAAAAAACAGCTAAAGAAGTAGTAACAGATAAATGCCATTAAAGAGGGAGGAGTCAAATCAATTGAGATTAACAGTGAAGGTCATCAGGATCCATCCTGGTGCTTCTGCTGTCCTTCCATAGCTCTTGATCATTGTGACCCAGGTACAAGAGTGCCTGAGCACTTCTATACTGTCCATCCAGAAGAGCAGTGAAACTATACAAATAAAGCAGCTTCAAGCCAAGAGCCACAGAAATTGGGTAAGCAGAAAGGCTATGTGCAAAAAATTCAAATGCCACCTAGAGGTGACCAGGTAGAGACAAATGAGGACCATAGCTGCCAATGAGAGGATGACTAAATAGGTAACATGATGAAAAAGGCAAGTGAGTCTGTAGGACATGAGGATGGAGATTTTCAGTAGAACCTGGGAGACACCTGTGATCGTGCCCAAAGTGCTGGCTGTGCCTCACCTGAAATCCTATACACATTCAATCAAGATGAACTCAAATGGGGAACAGTGCAGAGTAGCTTCTAAAATGAGTGAAGAAATGGAGATCCTCCCTGCAAAGAGCCTAATAGACCTAAGTTGTTAAGCCTAGCAATAGAAGAGCTAAGCAAGGATAGAACAGCTGCCTAGAAATGTCTGGAGAAAGACGCCTCCAGGTGAGAGAAGTGTTATTTACGTTAAAGAGCAACAACAGTGAGGGGAGGAGGTGGGAGCTGAGGGGGGCAGGCAGTATGCATGCCACACTTTCCTTTAGGCTATACAGAAAGGACCTAACAATAAGCCTATGAGTTTCTTAAACAGTTTCCCAGATAGAAAAGTTAAGGTAAAACTATATGCAGTTGGAAGTATCACATGCCATAATGCTCTTTACAATTGCCTGGACCTGTTGCTTGTGTCTGCTGGTCCCAGAATGTCCTTCAGCTCTTCCATGAATACTGTAGTGGTGATATTTTTACTGCTTTGACATAACTGGTGCCATCTTGGGGGACATATCCAAAAACATTTACCATTCCATTTTTCACTTACAGTCTTCATTACAAAATCCATGTAAAACTAATTACACAGATAAAGGTTTTTGTGATAATGCAGGCTACTTGTAAGTGAAAATAAATAAATAGAAGACTGTAGGGCCCAAGATTACTTGAACAGCTAAGGCTCACAAAAACACAATCAACAGGAGCTTTAATTAAGAATAATTAAGTCTTTTGTGAAATAATCCAGGGCAAACTGTGGAATTGTTTCAGAATTGTTATTAGCTGCTCAGATGCAGTTTGACAGATGGGGTTTCAGTGCTCTAAAGCTGAGAAATTCAAAAGAAATAGTATGTGGATGTATTTTCAGAACTTTTGGAGAGATGCATTTCTCCTGAAGAGAGTGAAGATTTGGCACTTTGAATAAGTAGAGAGGATCTGCCGAAATCACTCCTGTTTGTGGAGGATATTTTATTCACTTTGTCTTGGCACAGTCAATCAACAGAGGAAGTCCAGCAGAAATAACAAAGCCTTTTCTCTATTTGGCGGTAACATTTTTAGCACGTTTAAGGAGAAATGTGAAGAAGCATGGTAATTTCTACACCCCAGAAAATGTGCTGGACAGAGAAGACATTCATACTTGCAAAATACAAAACAAAACCCAGGGAAATGTCTCCAAGTAGGGAATGTAAAAAAATAACTCTTAAAATACATCTTAAGAAAGTATATGAAAGCACCCTTCCAGGACACAGTGCCTGTTTATACCTTTTAGGTTTACATGTGTCTGAACACAAATCAGTGGATTTATACTAGGGATTAATCTAATCCATGTTTTCTATCCAAAATAACAGGTTCAAGGGATTAGCCAGGACAACAGTATTTTTATCAAACAGAATTCCTTTGTATCTGTCCTCACATTACCAAAAATGTGGCTATCTCCTAATCAGCACATCTCCAACTTTAACCTTCTGTCTTGACTGCAATCTCTTAGATTAGTGGTGATGTTCAGCCTCCTCAAAATCTCTTCTTTCATAAATTGACGATTTCCATGGTAACGGCTGCCACTTTCATTCTACAGCTATCAAGAAAATATTATTTCCTTTATATCAGGCCAGGCTGGGTGTGCAACTTTAGCCTTTGTCAATGCTCTTTTCAGACAAAAGTGTTTATTCCAGAAGAGGAAACAGGTGCAAGCACAGTTCAGGAGGCAGTTGTTGGCTGATCCATGAAGCAGGATTGGCAAAGGTCTGAAAGGAAGCTATCGGACGACCTACCTGCAATGCCAGTATGTTCTACAGCTGCAAGAGGGAAGAAAAAGCTCATTCAACAGAAGCCACTAAACTATTTTCTGTGGGATTTCTTTGATTTTTGTTTGTTTCTTTGGTGGCTCCACAAACAGTAGCACGACATCAGCTTAATACCCCCAGAAGAATAGTTGAGAAACACTTAATGTAAATCAAGGGTTCTCACTCGAAGAACATTGAACTTAAGCCAAAAAGAACATCAATTCATTGCTGAGAAGCTGACACAGCTTTAATGATCAGTGTCTTCACCCTTAAGACTCACACCAGTCTATAACCAAAGTCCTAATCTCATTTGAAGTCAATTCCCAAGGTAGAATCAATTTCAGGATGACCAGCAAACATTCACAACAAAGGTACTTTGTCTCCTGACAGTCATGTGAATGTTTTCTGGAAGTTTATCAAATTGAAAGCTTCTTCCAGAAAACCCATCTGTTCCATATGAACTCACTGTGACACCTTTATCTTCTTTGAAAAGGAAGGTTTCCAAGTTAATCTGTTAAGGTGAGAATGGATAAAGTGAGATTCCCATCTACTTCTCCAGCAATCCACTGAAATAATCGAGTTTTCCCTTAGTCACAAATGTAAAATCGTGTCAGAAAATAGAGCTGCAATTTTCCAAAGTTAGTATTGCATGTTTAGTTTCTTAAATTGGCCTTTAAATACATTTTTAATTTTTTCATGAAATTTTTAGCACTCATGTAAAGGATTGGCAGACAGCAAAGAGACAAAAATTAAACACAACTCTAGCAGCCTTTTCTTCCTCCCCTTAATTCCTCATTAACCCTTTCAACACAACACCAGGTGATTGCTTTCCTGGTGTACCAATACCTGTTGCTAATCAGACACTTTGAAAACTTGAACTCAGTTTGGACTTGGGTCTATTGCTTTAAACCAAAATTACCATGTGTTTAAGGACAGAAAAATCCAGCATCTGATTTTCTGAAAGTGAACAGTCAATGGCTGCAGACAAGCAATCTACATAAACTCTTCCTCTGCCCATTCCAACAGATGTTAAGATTGTTTAGAAATGGACTCACTTCTGACCCTCATATCTGAGCATTTATCATGCTTGTACATCTGCCGATTTTGTTACCATCAGAAGGTACCAAACCCAACACCAACGGTAAAGCCCACGGCTTCTCCCACTGCAGCCAAAACCACCACTAGTTAGAAATTAATAGCAGGCTGTAAACATACTGCAAGCACTAAACTAGTGTGTTTACATGAGAACCAGAGAAACTGGATACCATTCAGACTGAAAACCTAATTCTGTCAGTGGATCATAATACACAAAGGGCCAAATTAAAACTCTCAGTTCTCGGCTTAATTGGGAAACCCAGGTTTGAGTTTGAGCTCAGAGTCCTAAGCTCATGTTTATTTTCCCCTCAGCTCACAAAAAAATTTGTGAATAATCCAGAACTGCTCATCCAGGAAAGATTCCAAAGGCTTGCCAAGTTTCAGACAATAGTCCATGGAAAAAAACAAATGTAGAGATCTGCTGGCAGGAGATGCCTCTATCCATGCTCAACTCTCACATGTTCCCAGGGTGGTTCTCAAAAATGGAACACCCTTGGGAAAAGAAGGATGAGGGATTTAACTGAACCGTACCTGTAAATGCCAGAGCCTTGGGTGGCATTGTATAGTGGGAGGTATCCCTGCCCATGGCAGGGGGGTTGGAACTAGATGATCTTAAGGTCCTTTCCAACCCTAACTGTTCTATGATTCTATGAATACCCCCTCTGATTCAATGCAAAGGAACATCAAACAAATTACTGCAGATTAATGAAAAAACGAAATGATTGGAAGGGTTGCCTGAATCACCTGCAACATCACAGCAACAAAAGCATTTTAAAGGACAATTCATAGATTCTGCACTGTAGATGTTTGCCATTCCAGTAGTAGTGTATATTATGTTTGCCATCCGAGTAGTAGTGTATATTATGATGCCACAGCCCAGTTTTGCAACAGGATTGTTATGGTATTACTTTGATACCCCACAATACTAGCCTGAACCCTGTTTGCTGCCTTCCTCTGCAGTCTAGCCTGACTTCCACCTGGGAGAGGGGTGTGACTCCACCTGCACTGGCTTCTGGAGTCACAGGAGGCATTTTCCACTTTCCTCAAGGGCTGTTCTTTCTCCCCAGTAAAACACCAGAACAGAGCAGAGCTACTGTACCTGTTCGTTTTATAGGACTGTTGGACCCTAGAGAGTTCAAGGACCAGATGATGCCAAGCTGGAAAGTCCAATACTGCAGAAGGATAGAAAAGAAGGGATCCTGCTTCCAATGCCTTTCAAATTAAATTCTTAAAGGGTAAGTCCTGGTTTCTCTCCCATCCCTCTGCAACAACATCAGCTCAGATCTTACAGGAAGAAGCCTAGGGACTCTCCTGACCCACAAGTCCCACAAATCTCACTCCCGCTTTGCTCAGAAATGTTAACAAGAATGCCATATTTAGTGGGTTTGCTATATTTTATTTTATTTTTTTTATCCAGTAATATGAGAGACCAAATTGTGTTGCTTTGTCTTCACACTGCTAGCAAGTGTCTCTGACTTCTGGGAAGCAGTGCATCACAGGTGCTTCCTACCTCATGCCAGAGAAACATAAAGAGCATCCCTGCATCACTGTCTGAGCTTTGAGTTTTCCTGCATGCTTTTACCATATATTAATGGAACTCGGCCCATACCAATTGGTGAGCCAATTGCTGTGAGAGCAGATGGTAAGATAGGCCTGAAAAAAATAAAAAAATCATTGCTTTTTTATCATGTGAGGGAAATGCAAGAGGGAAAGGATGTCTCTTCCATTTCCTGAGGGATGCAACAAAAGTCAAAGCAAGCTTTTATGATCAGTGGAGTTTGAGGAACAATTATCTGGCTCCTGTGGATGCACACCTTACATCTAGCTCTATTTGATTCCCTGCTCTGTGGTTCAGTTTGCCTGTTGGGCATGTCATGTGCTGGGGGTTCACAGGCTGCCAGTATGCTAGTTCAATCTGCTCCAGGCACCACTGTTCAGAGCAGTGCTGTGAAGCAATCCAAGATACCAAAACGAGGAGCAAACTCATAAGGTAGTCATGATAAAGAGAGCATTTGTTTCTGCATTCTGTGCATTTATTTTGAAGGGATGCTAGAACAGTAATGCCCTCAGTGGGTAACAGATTGCTTAAGTGGTAACTTTCCAGTGGCAGCCACCATACATATATAGCACTGCCCTATAAACAGTAACAATGGCATGAAGATCAGACCTCACAATGTGACATTGCAGAAAAGATGCTGCATTGAAGCTATTCCGGCAGAAGGCTTTGTATTTGGAGAAGAAGGTAGAACAATTTGCCAATTGGCATTCCAGCAGTTAGCTGCTGGCCAAGCTTTTGAAAGTTGCATGTTATACTCTTAAGTATAATGAAGGTCACACTAGCAAACTGTTGGGACTTAACAGACCAAAGATGCATTCTGCCTTTATTCCAAGGCCCTTTCCCTGATTTTAATATTGATGACAACGAAACAAACGCCTCAAGAGCTGCACAGAATGGCTGATGCATAAACATGCCCTGCTCAACATATAGAACAAGTCTGAAGCCTTTCAAATCACTTACGTTTTCATGAGAAAGCTGTGGATATCAACAGCAGAACAAAAAACCTAAAATGCTAGGAAAAAGCCTACATCTTACCATGGTAATTTGTATTGTTATAGAGGAAAGTAAACAGCAATGTTTGCTACGCTAAGGATCTTCAAAAGTTGCATTTATTTCAGGTTTCCTTTCAAAAATAATGTTTGAATGAATATGCAGCATGCAGGGTCTGTGGCACTGGTAGTGTGTCCATCACCATGGTACCTGAGCACTCAAGCAAATGATTAACCAGCAGAGCAAATGAAACAGTAGCACAGAGCCAACAGGCACCCTGACAGGCTCTTCCTACACTTGCCAGTACATCTCTATCTGGACCTTTGCTCCTTCAGGCTTTCCACTGTCCTGACTTTCAACCATGCTCTTATGAGAACCAGATCTTTTTTTCAAACAGTGCTAAGGGATGCAGAGACCTCGAACTGGCCTAGGGAGAAGGGTGAGATTAATAAAAAAACCACCCAAACAGCAACAACCAATCCCATGAATATTTTCATCAGGAAAATACAGCTTAAAGACACAGTAAGGAAAAATGTATTTTTCATTTACACAAATTGACTATGAATTGACAAATTTTGTTATATTTGCCATGCCATCAGTCTGGCCACTTTTCTGAAGAGGGAAAATAAGTCTTTTCCTCACTAAGGGGCAAAATGACATTTCAGGAGACTGATGCAGACCATATATGCACACTACTTTTAGCATTACTGATAATAATGAAAAGAATACATAAAAGCCTATGGCTATAGGTCTTCTGTAAAAGGCCTGGAGATTGCGCCATCCCCTCCTCCCCACACTTCGGGTGCAAGTTAATGACAACTCTGATGATGTTTGTTTAACACAGGTGCATACAACTCCTTTGAGCTTCTTCTGGCTTGAGATGCTTAAGCAGAGGCCTCTGGGGTTTTAGGAAAAAAAAATATTCTGTTGAATCATCTACCCCTTGCTGTTCTGTTTTCTGTACAAAATCTCTGAGGAGCAGAGGAAAGCTGAGGGCCCTGCATGCAGGGTAACTCTTGAAAGGCTAGCCTCTCTCAATATTGGGGAATTATGCAGCTATAATACAACCCTCATGGAAGAAGCTTCCTGTTTTCCATCACTAGTCAAGGCAATAATACTGGAGTCTAGTTAAATTACTGTCATGTGAAGTCTTTCCTCTCTACTGTAGGTGCTTCAGATTATGAAGTAGTTACTTCCCCTCCATTCCAGTTTTACCTTTAAAAGACTAAGTTCTGGGGACAATGCCACATTACCAACAGTGAAGACTCATTCAGTGAAGACACATTACCAACAGTGAACACAGTGCTGTCTTCCCAGTGCAGGTATGCTGCGCTACTACAATGCCTCAGCAGCAGTTCTGAAGCAGATAAGAAGTGCAGCACCACCCACCCATATACAACTGTGAAACTGGCATAAAGTTCACGCTAAGCATCAGTTCAACTCTTACCTCTCTTGTGTCTAGATTATATCCACCACTGTCATATCTAAAGATTCAGATCTTCTGCATTTATTCAGGCTTTACAATCAAAGCTAATGGAAGATACGTTTGTTTAGCTGTTAGAAATGGCCTTGAAGAGCTCAGTCTTGGCAAGGGTGATGAATTAAGCATGTCAGCTGAGCAAACAGTTTAATTTTGAATTAATTTATCCAAAATTGATTACTGAAAAAACCTGATAAGAATCTTTCAAGTTCATATTATTTCACATACTTTAGCAATAAATATTCCACCCCTTCTTGCCATCTGACTTACCAAGCATAAAACTGGAAGAATCAGCAATGATGCCAGCTTCTTAGATGTGATACCAACTTTGGATACTATAACCAGTGAGAAGCCACTTTTTGATTGCAGCAGGGAGCACAGCCCTCCAATGGTTCACCCTCAGCTGCCTAATTTTCTGCATAACAGCAATTCTGTTAAGCAGCCTGAACATGATAGCTAAAGCATTTTATGGCAAAACCCAGGAAGACAAAACCCTGAAACCAGCAATTACAAAGAACTATTCCATGACACATTTGTTGGACGTACCTGGGGTTTATTCTCTATGGTCCATTTTCAAATGAATTAAAATAATAACTTAGGGGAAAAAGAAAATTATCTTAAAATAGTAATGTGGCTTTTCTTTTTTTTTTTTTTCTCTCCCGGGTAATTTGGAGTCAGGAAGAATCCAAAATAACAGTATGAGTATTGAAAATTACAGGGTAAGATCGGAAAACCTCTAGAGGTCATCTAGTCAAACCTCGTGCTTAACCCAGTGTCACCTGAGAACAGGTCATTCAGAATTAAAAGAAAATAATTTGAGACAAAAATAAATAAAAAACCCAAGACTTCCCCATCCCCTTTTTGCACCAGAAGGAAAAAAACAAAAAGCAAGAGAAGTTTTCCTGTAATATATAGCTCTTCTGTGTTGTTCATAAGTAAGTAAGACCAAAATGGAAAATGTCTACAGATGCTTCTCTTAGTTGACCTTGTTCACTTTCTGTCTTGACGCAGGTAACATTTAGCATAGTGTGTGGCAAACAGGGACTCAGTTGCCAACACTGCTTTGCCACTCTCCAGGCCAGAAAAGGCCAGGAATGCTGCACGTTCAGCTTCAGTGACAGAGAAAATGCTCCATATCATTCATTAGCAGCCCCCTCCAAGTTAACTACAGGATGGAGTGGACAGCTGCTGAAGAGGGCTCCACCCCATCATTGGGCTGGGAAAACAAGGCCTCCAGGGCAGGGCCTGGAATACACAGCAAAGAACAACAGGGTGGGGGAACCTCTGAGATCGAAGTGAAACCCAGATGACTCATCAGAAAGTGAATGTTCCTATTTTGGCAAGAGGCTGAAACAGCAGCCCTGGGTTGCACTGCAGCACAGCAATAAATGACCCCAAGCACTTGGCGCAAACTCCTGCACACACTGATATTCCTAACAGTAGGGGTTATTTCACATCTCATTCAGCCAGAGGTTTACATGACAATTAACACATTAATTAGCAGCATCTTTTTCACAGGTGGAACTTTGGCTTGAGATTTCAACATTTTTAGACAACTGTTTCATAAGTGAAAAAGAAAGAATAGTTTCCTATAACTCAAGTTGACAAGGACTCATATCCAGCACTGGCATAGGAGTAGACTGGTCTATGTATTGAGGAACACTGCAACTAAACAATGGCTTTTCCCAGAATTTCTATGCAAAGAGGGCTTCCTTGTACATCTGCAGCCTGCCACTCAAAACCTAGCCCTTAGCATAGGCAAGATGCCAGGCTGGCCACTTCATACGGTGACCATAAAAGGCCTACAGTACCACAAAGTCACACAGAGGCAGAGCAAAGCCCAGAATTGAACAAGCAGTAGCTCCCATTTCTCAGCTCCAACCTCTGACCTGTGTGCTTCCCCACTACAAAAATCCCTTTGATTATATCTGTAGAGAGATAATCTGTGAGGAAACAATTTAACAAACATGAAAAAGCAATCATGCTAATTTCACTGAAAACAGGCATCAGCTATAAGAGAATATTTACTGCCCTAGAGCTTCACATTTCAGATAAAGAACTAATAATTTCTACCAGAGATCACTTTAAAGAGGAGTTGGTACTCAAGTATGTATTTCCTTAAACTGCAGGCACGTTTCTGAGGGTTTTACTCAATACTACCTTTAATTTCTATTATATCTGGAGAGAATTGCTTTGTGAGTACACAAGATTTAGAACACTGGAAATGGAATGAAAGGAAATAAAAATTGGAGACTGGAACTAGAACTTGTAGCTTTCAAGCTCAGAGGGGTTCTGATATTCATTGAGTCCCTTCCCTGTCAGATGGATGTTGCAAACCCATGGAAAATGGTGACATGCTTCATATGTATTATCCTTCACTTCCCTCAGGTACATACTGCAAGGAAGTTGTGTTCTAAATAATGTCTAAACAATCATCACATTAATCTTTCATATATTTGGGCACTCAAAGCACAGAAAATTCAATGTGTAGTGGTCTTATCTACCATGCCACTTACAAAATAAAACCAGGCTCAAGAGGAACACTAGATAACTTTCCCTTTAATTAGCTTTTCTAAGCAATCATATTTTTTAGAATATGATTTATTCCTTTTATTTATCAGCCTTCCTTGTTTCAGATGGGTACTGTCTGACTGACCTCTAGATACCCTTGCACTTTCTCTGTGATATCCCTTGAATGTCAATGTTTCAATTCTTCATCTTTCATTTCCCAAACATTTCTTATTGGTCACCTCTGGTACTAGTGACAGCTGAAGTGGAAGTTTATCCTCTGATAATCTGCACTGCTTTAATGGTTCCCAGCATCCTGAGGATATTTTCTAAGTGTTATGGTGACACCAGCTGAAATCTTGGCAATAGAAAAGTGTTTTGTATGCTTATTTCCTAACTTAGTCTCTTGGGTTTTTTTTCTGCTTTCCCAACCCTCTGTCAACCCCTTGATTTCTGTGGCTTAACTCCTTTTCTTATTGCTATATTCTTTGTTATCACTTCTCAGTATCTCTCCGATAATAAAGCCTTTGAAGAATCTCAGGGTATTCCCACCATGCATCCAAAATCTCTTCATAAATTTCTACAAACCTCTAAGTCACATTTGTCTAATAAATTAGCAAAAATCCCCCTCTAAGAAAGGAACAACACTAGTCACATATTCTTTATATATTTATCTGTAGAGTCTCAAAGCTATAGCACATAAACCTCCTTAAATGAGGAGCATGTTTCAAACAGTTCTAATATAAAATATTACACATAACCCAAGTCACCAGCTTTAGCCTGTCTCCGAAATAACCTATGCTTAGAAATGCTTATCCTTGTAGCATCACTATCCTCTTTCTCATTTTGGTTTGTTGTTTGGTTTTGGGTTTGTTTTTTTTTTTTTTTCCCCAGGATAAAATTAGTCTTGCACCAGCATGCCTGAAAAAGCAGAATTCTCATATAATTTCAGTCACTTGCTTGGTTTGCTCATGGCTTTCCTACAGCTGACTGAACACCTATTATCTCATCTGAAAGAGAAGCTGTGAGTTTGCTCACCTCATTCACCTGCAGGATCTTTGAAATGCCTCCTCTTCTGTTCCTTCCAAAGAGTGCCTTCCCGCATCTCCCAGTTCATTCCCGAGTCCACTGAATATGCAGTCATCAGTAAGTTCTGGCTAAGTTATCCTGCGTAACTCTGAAGAAAACAGAAGAGAGTCACGGATGCTGCAAAAGGTTGTCATTGCTCTCTTTGAAAATGTTGTGCTCTTGGTGGTCTGTCACCATCAGGTCTCCGGTAGTAAACTGAACAACCTATCCTCCTGGCTCTTCTTTTCTTCTTTTTCTTTTCTGTAAACACATAATCCGTGCTTCAAATCCTTTAGGTACCACAAACTGTATTTCTCTATTGCCCTCTACTGACTGCCTGCTAACAGCGCCTTCCCGGAGAACTGGCGAGCAGCAAATAACACAGTATGCTTTCCTCCACCGCCCGCCCTCAAATCAATAATGATACACGACGACCAAAAGTCAACACAAATCATTCTATTTTTTCCTTTGTTACAAAACACCAGGCAAGATTTACGGCTTGTTGGCCAGCCGTGGTAGCTACAAAACACTAAGCAACAGAAGCAGGAAGCAGTTAGTAACATGGGTCTGCTAATGTATTGGGTGTTTTTTTTTTTTTTTGGTGAATAAAAGCCAGGAAAAAGTAGAGACGAACACATTCTGCCTTGAAATGTGGGCAAACCCACCCCAAAGGTGCCATAAATACTGTACCAGGAAGCTGAGGATTATCTGGTTTTAAAGGACTGGTCCTGCCTTCGTCTCTAGAGTTTTATGGGCTTCATACATTCAGCACCACACTTAAAATGAGAAACACGGCTCCTGCCTTTCCTGTTTCATGACACAGGTACTGGGACAGCACACATGACACGCTGTATACAAATGGCACTGAGAGGTGTTGTGTGCACTGCTTGTTGGACAAAAATAATGCACAGAGAAACCAGTGAACTAACATAAAGAACTGCCCAGCACAGTTCCAGGAACAGAAGAGAAAAAAATGCATAAGCATTCAGACAGTCTGGAAGAGACTGTGGGGAAAAGAAAACCAGGGGTAAAATGACTGTAAGAACAGGTTGGGGGGGGGGGGGGAGGAAAGAAATAAAACTGCATCGTTTACCTTGTATTAGTCACTGCTTAATTAGCACAGTACAGTGCTTGTTAACCAAGTCACTCTGGCACTTGCTCTCACAAAAAGTAAGTTATCCCAAGGTGCTGGTACAAGTGCTGTGGCACACCTGCACCACTCCAGGGACAGGGAGAAGTCAGGTCCCAGCTCCAAACAATACTAAAATCCCCAGCATGTTTTTCTTTTGCTGGGAGAGTACCTGGCACTACCCTGCCTCACCATTCCTCCTCCTCCACAACCAACCCTCCTATGGGGAAAACATAGTTAAGGAATGATAGAAACAGGCCCCCCCCCAAAAAAAAAGTGTTGAAATTATTGTCGCCTACTTGTATGCAAAAAACCACATTTTTTTTTCCCCCACCACTATTAGTAAATGGGAATATTTCATTTGCCAAAATTCTGCTGACTGATGAACACTGGTTGTGTTTTAAATAGCTGTTAAGTGACATCCCTGCTCTCCCACTCAGGACAGGCAGAATTCACGCAAACCCCATCATCAACAACACCAGCAACTTGGCAACAAAACCCACGATATTGGAGGGTCCCTTGGAAAATTCATTTTTAGTCCAAAAATAAAGTCAGCAGAGGCTCTAATTGTAGCTATTATGAACATTTCATTAATAAGCCCAGATTTATTGACTGCACTGTAATGCTCTCTTATTAAAGGAAGTCCAGAAATTCAATTCTTCGCATGCTTTTCTACTCCTGATGCCCTCAGCTACTCCATGTTAGAAAATAAGAAATAATTATATTTATTCAAATTCCTTGATGGAATATTGAAGCCTGCTCAGATGAATACCTCTCCTAAATGAGCACCATTACCAACAGATCAAAGAAGAAGAATGTCTAGCAAATGAATGGGGCCAAGGGAATTAATAAAACACACATCAAACGTTGAAAATCTGAGGGTGTTTTTTCTTTTTAATAGGAGCACATTTCCAGAATAATAAAGCAAGGCACGGATACTGTAAAAGTCAGCAAATAACACTTCCAAATCTGAGAAAGCATGCATTCTTTATTGCAGTGCTGGAGACACTGGGGATTCTTCCACCAAACGCGCCTGCATGGTGTTCTCAGAAGCAGGCATTATACCACAGTAATACATACATATTCATAATATTTCCCGGAAAAGTTGTGTATATATATATATTTAAATAATTTCTTGAAACTCATGGATAACGTTTCTCTTTTACCAAGATTTTGCCACTTTGCTCAAGGGGGCCAAGGCCAACACTTCTGTTTTGTTTACAGGGACATCTATTCTACTGCTAAACAGAGCACAGAATGTATAGGGGACAGCTCAGTTCATTGTCAGGCTTAGCCCAGTGCGTAAAGATTAACCCTTTATGGGCCAAGCAAGTCGAGTAACAGCATGGCGTTGCCAAAATCCATCAGAGAGCATCTAAACAGAGCAGGAGATCACTGAAGTTCGGCACTTTTGAACATCGACCGCCGTTCCGGAGCTGCGGAATGGAGTTTTTCACAACTTTTTGTTGTGAAAAGTTTTCTTTCCGACAGAAAAAAACCAAACAACTTTTACACCTGAAGGCACAACCGGCTCGGCAACACGGGTACCACTTCTCACCGGGCGGCAACGCCAAGGGGGCGGGCGCCTCTCTGCCCTCCCCACTCCTCCGCCGCTCCCCAAATCATCGAGGCCGCCCGCGCCCCGTCCCTCACAGCCAAACGGACGCTGCTTTCGCCCCAACGGCCGCCGGCAGCCAAGCCCTAGCGAAGCCCCACGGCCGGGCGCGAAACCCACCCCCGGCTGCCCCACCGCTTCCCGGCTCGCCCCGCAGCAAGGGCCGCGCCCCTTCCCCGTCACCCGGCCCACAGAGAGGGGCAGCACGGGCCCGCCCGAGCCCGGAACGATGGTGCTGCGGCCGCAATACCCGCCGGACCTCGGCGAAACGCTGCACACACACCCCCCCCCCCCCCCCGCCCCTTCCTCCCCTTTTCCCGTCCCCGCCGGCCGGACCTGTCTGGCGGCGGTTTCCGGCGCGGCATGGTGCGGCAGCGGCGGTTCCAAGAGGTGGCAGCGGAGGGGCTGGCGGGCACCTGCCCGGGACAAGCGCGGTTCCTGCTGTAAGCACCCCGCGGCGTGAGGCGGCAGCCCGCGGAGGGGAGAGGAAGGGAATGGAGGGGAAGGGATGGGATGAGGAAAGCGAAGCGGCGAGGGAATGAGGCTGGAGGGGGTGGAAGCAGAGGTAACCGGTGACGCACGTGGGTAGCCCCGCCCCGTGTCCTCGCGCCTGCCGTGGCGCGCCGCCGCGTGGCCGCTGACCGTGACGCGACGTGACGCTGTGCGTTGTTTTTTCCCGTGCAGGTGGACGCTCCGCAGGTCTCGAGGCGAGTGAGGGTCCGGGCCGCAGTGGAGGAGAGGGGCTGCCCTGCTGTGCCGCGGTGGGGCGGCGTGGTCTGCAGAGCGCAGGCTGGCCTGCCTTCTGCCTCTCTGTCTTCCCTCTGTGCCAGCGTGGGCTTCAGGGCTGCTGGAGGGAGTGGCAGGCGTGCTGGGCAGCAGGGTCCGAGTGATTCCTCCTGGGTTTGGGGAGGGGTGCTCGAGTGGACAGCTCTGGAGGCAGGAAGCAGTAGGGTGGATGAGGAGCATGCCTCTTATTATTAGATATAAGGAAGTTCTTTGCTGTGAGGGTGGTGAGGCACTGGAACAGGTTGTCCAAAGAAGTTGTGAATGCTCCATCCCTGGCAGTGTTCAAGGCCAGGTTGGACAGAGCCTTGGACATCATGGTCTAGTGGAAGGTGTCACTGTCCATGCAACTAGATGATCTTAAGGTCCTTTCCAACCCTAACTATTCTGTGATTTTGTTAGGTCTGATATTTATCCCACATCATTTCTCCACCCCAAGCTGAGATGCTGTCCTTTTCTTGCACTTAAAACGGGCAGACAGCTTTATGAGGCTTTGGTGTCACTGATTTGACAGGAGACTGTGCCTGCATGGAGCTCCTTGCAGAATTGTGTGCCATTGTCGTTAAAGATTTTTTGGAAGGAATTGCATCTTTTCCCAGGAAAATTGGCAATTACATATTGTGTAAACTTAAACTTAGAATGACTTATGCTCAGCTGAGCGCATATTGGTGCGTATACTGGTGCCCTTGCATTCTAGTTGTACCTGAAACGTAAAAACGTATCAACCTAGATAATGTTAAAATAGAAACCTACCATTTTAATGTTTGCCTGTAAACCATAGTTATTTTGTGTAAATTTAAGTCTATCTTTATTAATCCGTAGATAAGGAACATGGATTAGAAAGTGTATGTCCTTACTGCTTCCAGTTCCTGGTTCCTGATAGCCACCGGGTGCGTCTCAAGCCAAAGATGAAAGCGACCCCACAGATAGAAAAGATTCTGAAACGAGAGGCGAAGAACCACAGACTTAATATGAAACAGACAAAGCTTCTGAAAAAGTACAGGGAGTCAAGAAGTGTTCTGGTAAGGTTATTTACTTGGAACTGCCAAATACCTGATATTTCCCTGAAACCTGAAGTGGCATAGAAAAGATGTGGAAGTCCTTTGCTTAGGAAAGGAGAGCGCGTCTACACATCTCTCTCTTTTTTTCAGGAGCGTGTAACTCTTTTTTTCTTTTGGGATAACTTCACAATCAAAATTCTTAGACTCTCCCATCTATAACAGAGAGATCATGAGCACAGTGACAAGAACAGTAAGCTTCCCCTCCCCACAAAACCAAGCCAACTCCGCATGTCAGAGAAGCGACACAAACAGCTCTGCCCTCCCTGTGATCTCTTTAGCAGCAGCGTGGGGAGTCTGTGCAGATATCTAACATCTTGCTGAAAATTAAGGAATATTTTCCTGCCAGGAAGCAGTTGGCTTCCGCCATCAGCATAACTGCAAAAAATGGCAGAAGTTCCAGGGTTTTGCCTGTTTGCTTTTTTTTTTTTTTTTTTGCTATGAATTCTATTAAATTTCTATGAATTTTCAACTCTTCAAGATGCAGAGCCTTAATGCAGCAAATGTACATCCTAAAATCCATTAGAATCCTTAGAAATCTATTGCTCTGAATACCGCAAAACATACCTAAGAAGAAAAACACACTGTTGATTGAAGTCAGGCTGGTTTTGCCAGTAGACATAGCTTGATGTTTACTGCCTTTGTTTCAGCTCTAAAGGGCTTGAGTGGCTCACAGATTGTAATTTTCTTCCCAGTTTATCAGTTGTGTAAAAATACTTTGGCTTAATGAGCTTTACTTCATTTATTTCAGTAGACTGTCACAGCTACACCAGATTATTGTTGCCTTCTGTGCGAACTGAGTTTTTTACATTTGTCTGAATATTACTCTTTATAGGAAGTCTTTCAAAACCATACCACGCAGGTAATTTAAACAAGTTAATGTTGCTCCTGAGGTTTCAGTTCTGTTTCCTAAAATCACTCCAGAATGTAAGATTTAATTACTATTTTTAATACTAACTACTTTTATTTGAAGAAGAATAGTATACGTTTAATGTAGTATTAAATCTCTATGCACTACTATTAAAACAGGTTATATGACTGCATGTTTTGAGAAATGGGACAGCGCTGTTTTGTGCCTGGCAGTTGCAGGCTGGCAGATTTGGCATTCTCTCAGATGAGAGTCTGCTGGTTTGGGGAGTAAAAGTTGTGAAACCCAGAATTGTTAGAGTCAATAATGTAAAATTAAACTGGGGAGATACCACAGCAGTTCTGAGCTGTCAGGGCTGAATCAGGTGCACCAGGAAGGCGCCTTTGCTATTGCTCTCTCCAAATTATAGATCATAATTGAGCAGCAGAAAGGGTATCTTGAGAAGCTGGAATCTTTGCTTTATTTTTCTGGGATCACAGACATTTATCGTACATTAAAAACTGACTCTTCAGACAACTAAATGTTGTCCTGTGGAATTACAGTGGGTTCTCAGATTTATTCTGTAGCTGGAGAAGTTTGTAGGACGCGCTGAGCATTGATGTGAGTAGTTTAAAAAGCAGTTTTAAATAGATCCTGTTTAATCTCTGGGTAATGCTCTAATCTTGGGATGTAATTGCAGTTTGCTAAACTTGTGTTCTGCTCAGTTTTGCTTACGTTTATGTTGTGGGTTATGATTTAAGTATTTATGGGACCTGATGAAATCCATCCGCGGGTCGTGAAGGAGCTGGCAAATGAAGTTGCTAAGCCACTGTCCATCATATTTGAAAAATCATGGCCGTCAGGTGAAGTTCCCGATGATTGGAAAAAGGGAAATATAACCCCCATTTTCAAGAAGGGGAAAACAGATGAGCCGGGGAACTACAGACCAGTCAGCCTCACCTGGCAGCTTTCAAAATCAGCAGTGTAGATCCCTGTATTCTGATACCTGAGGCTTGCAAAAATGAAAATCTGGAGTGTGGTCAACAATTTAAACCTAGCAACAATGTGACGGATTGTGCCTCTGGTACCTTTCTTAGCAAGTAGAACTTGATTTGAGAATGCTTCTGCCATGAAAAGGCTTATAACAAAGGAACTACTTCAGAGCTGTTAAAAATTGTTGGAGGTAACTGCATATGCAGTTCAGGGAATGGAAACCAGCTGTACAGTGCTATGGTTAGTCCATCAATTCCTGCATTGTGAGGTGTTCACCTCCATTTATATTCTGTGGGTTGCTAAATCATCATGTGATGCTGTTTTGTTTGTTTTTTTTCCATCTGAATTTCATTTAGAACTGAAAAATACATCAGTACCTGAGCTGTATAAGTTAATGATCTTTTCAGGTTGTTAGGCTGACAAAATAGCATCTAGAGACAGTCACAATACAACTGAAAACATTTAATTTTGGCATTTTTAGATGTAATTCTTTCTAAGCAGTCTGGATTTAGGGAAATATACGCACTCTGAAATGAAGAATGATTTGGTATAGATGTTTACAGAACTGCTTAGGCGTTTTTGTGACGTTCTTTGGAATACGTTAATTTAACCAGAAACACCACGTAACTGTGTTTTTCAGTCAGTGTAATTGTGTGCCTTAGAAAGTTGTCTCACTGTATTAATTTCATGTCTCTTTGTTAGAGTAGTTGCCATGGCTGTAATAGATGTTAGGAATATCTGATGGTCTCTGTGGCTGTCTGACATTATCTGTTCTGATGCACCTCTGCAATTTACTGAGCTGCGCAAAGTCCCCTGCAGCCTAGAAGTAAAGAGAGAGAAGAGAGAGTGCCCTTTGTTTAGAACCTTTGTTATAGCAGGTATATTTGCACTGCAAACAGAAAGGGACTCAGAATGTAACTCAAGAGTTATTTACTCACTAATGTTTGCTGCTATTAGTTGTGGATGACTGGTTTTGACAGTTTGGTAATTTAAGTATTTTATCTTAAGACTCCCTGGCAAGTGTGTAATATAACTTCATCAGTGGTAGAATACACTAATGAATTTAGATTACACTGGATGTCACAGGTTTTTAGAAAAATATGAATACCCCTAATGTATATTTAAGACACCCTATATCCAGTTCAGGTGCTGTTTAATCTTTCTGTTTTGACAGGATTGTTTTCTGTATTTCACTGTACAACATTGCATTCAGAAGTACGGGTCTCCTGACATCAGTTGCTAGAGAATTGGTGTCATTTCTAGATAAGCCCATTGGGTGTGTTTGACTTACAAAGCCTGAATGAAAATGCTAGGTGTAGAGTGTGTGTTGCTTTTTAATAGCTCATGTTTCACTCAAGCTAATGTTTAATTTGTGTCATGGTAGTTTGGGTAATTCTCACAATGGCTTTGTAACATAAAGGTGGAAAGGCTGAAAGAATGGTTGATACTTTCTTTCTTCTCTCCATAGCTGGTTACTTGCAAATCATGCAACAAAACAACAAGGCATTATGGTAAAAGCAGGGATTTTCTGGCTACCATGACACAAAATTCTGGCACTCCAAGTATTAAATCTACCCTGAGGACACCAGGTGTAAAAACTCAGCCTGCAGACAAAGTGACACCTGTAAACTGCAGTAGGTTGGGATCTAAAGGGAACAGTCCATCATCATTTCCCAGGTACCTCTTTCTCTACTATTTAAAGGGGCGCTTTGCTGAGTGGAGTGTGTTATGTCTTGTGGGAATGAGTGTCAGGTACTGATTTCAGATCAGTCACTTAATAAACTTTAAATTGATAATTGTTTTTCTTCAGTGGTCTGATTAAGGAGATCAGTTTTAACTTTCCAGCCTTTAAAATAGAAGATTCTAATGAAAAACGACTGTATGCAAAGAATGTCTAATTCTGGTTTTGGCATGAATGTGAAATGTCTGGCTTAAAGTTGGCGTTAAAAAGTTAAGCTTCTGATTGCTGACTTTCACATGAAAATACACTGTTTAGGTTCAGTTTTTTCCAAATTATATATGTGCACTTTCATAATTACTTTGTGCTAGTTCTCATTCCTCATCTTTAAAACATTTGAGTCTTGTTTTTCAGAACACGTGTATCTGGACAGGCAGCAACCAGCTCTGCTTCCAGTTCTGCCTCCAGGACTCCCCGAAACTCCAAATTTCACTTTTCTAAACTGAAACGGATGCTTGACCTAGAAGAAAAAGACAAAAGCCAGAAGGCAGATTTGAAAACCTTCTTGACTTTACTTTAGTTACAAGTTATTTCAAAGTAATAAAGATAACAGCAATAACATTGTTTCAGTTTTAGTAAATCAACAAAGTGATTTCTTTACAACCCAACCTAACAGCATGTGCCCTGAGAAAGGGTAGGCCATGTGTTTTAAAAGCAAGCTCTGTCTCTGAGAGAACTGGTTGTCTGCAAGGAGGAGGTGAGAAAATAGCCAGTCTGATACACTTGGGAATCTTGAACATGTTTTGCAGTCTCTAATGGCCCAAGAATTGAAAGCCAGGATCTGTCATTTGAGGAAACTGGCAATATTGGATCCATCAGAACCAGCGCATCAGTTGCCAGACTTGAAAGCAGTTTGGGGCTGGGGAGGTTGCAGTTGGCTCCGCCTCACTTTCCCACTGTTTTTGAGGTAATGCATCATAGCAGAATTTAGAAGATCTCATCCCTGCTTTGAATGCTTGAGTAAAACACCACCACTTTCGCTGGCACTTTCTGCAGGTACAATATTTTCAAGGGTCTAACGTAGTGTCCTGTGGTGTTGCTCTCTTTAGATACCTGTGGTAATTTAAGCACAGCCTTTAACACAGCCTTTACAAAGGTTCCAAAATAATTTACACTTTAAAACAGCACTCATACAGAGAGCACTAAACCACTGTATCACCAGATTTTCTCCATTTTCTTAAGGATTTTCCCTGTGATTTGGACTGCAGACCACAGTAATGCAGAACTTGTAAAACAACACCCTAATGTGGGACGCTGTCAATCCTGACTGAGTGCTCTGGGGTAGGCTGCTATCGGCACCCTCATGTGAAACTGATACAAGAGTGGCACAGTCAAAAAACAGAGGGGATGCTTCCTTTCCTGTTATTCTGGTGCTAACAATATGGGTCCTTTCTGACTTGTCCAGAAATGACTTGAGGAGAGAACCTTTCTTAAATATAAGAGTTGCTTCCTTCCCGGGCTTCAATCTGGACAAGTCGGTTTGCCGTGGACAGTAGTGATCTCATTGCACCTAAGTATTTTGATGAGCATAGATGATTGTCAAGGTTAAACTAGTCTCCACTGCCAGATTTTACACTTTCAGTTCAGCACAAAGGTGAGAAAGAAGAGTAGAAATTCACCATTCAGGACTGAGTTTATAGCCTATAGTCTGCAGTGACAGTTCTGCAAATGGTGGTTCAGATTTCCCCTCTGAAAAGAGAATCAATAAAAGAAAATTTTTTTGTATTCTAATGAATAGTCCCTTTAAGTGTATTCAGACTCAGTGAACACTGCTTACAAAATGGGACCAACAAATTAAGACTTGTCAGACTTGAAAGCAATCCAGGGCAGTGGAGAAGAGTTTGCTGCAAATTCCGCTTAAGAGTCTCAAGATTGGCATGTAACCTTTTTGTATATCCTGTACACTTGCACAATAACTTTGAAAGGTTTCACTGTCATTTGTTTCTTACGTACACGTAGGATCGAAGTAACTGTAACTTGATCAACATACGGACCTTGGAGTTACGCCTTTTCCAATGTAGAACTTGGCATTAATTCTCCTGTTGTTGCTATGTTCATGAAGCAGTCTTCTGGAAAAACACTTCAATCATCTTGTTGATGGAAAATACGCGTTATACAAAAGTATTTGAAAAACAAGTTTGCAATAAATTTTTCTATTAGAAGTACACACATTACTGCTATGCTTCCTGTGAGGCTTACATGAAACCAGCATGAGCATCTGCTATGTTTTAAGGTGCCCCAACGTTAATGTGTTAGATCAAATGAAGAGTAAGCTTTTTAAGCAGATCTCTCAGTTGTCCATGTTTACTGTGCTTTTTATGCAATACCGACTGGTCTCAGAGTACATGAGTGACATTCCTTTTGGTTAAAACTACAGCTAATGGATAAGATACATGATCTGGGACACAACCAGTGTGCTGCGATTGCTAATAGGCACCATCTATCCATAGGACCACAGGAGAGCTCATCTGAGGTACACAGCTCCAAAAAAAAGTGTATTGTGGATGGCAGGCACTGAGCTTCAGTAAAACTGTAAAACACTGTTTGTTAACATAGACAAGAGTCTTGTCATGCTCCAAACAACATCTTTTTCTTTGGAATTACCAGAGTTGTCAGACATGTCTAGATGTGTTGTTATAAGGGATCTTGCTATCAGACTATTGCAAGCTAGCAGACTTTCCTGTGAAAAAAGGGGGGGGGGGGGAATCCATTCAGTATGTGCCATTCCTTGTTTACAAGTGTGCTTCAAAATGTTGGGCAGAAGTAGTGTTGGTATTTTCTGTCTGAAGTGCTTTTGTATTATTCCTAAGCCTCTAATACAGTCTTTGTTACTAGACTTTCACAGAATCAGGGTATTGAAAAACATGTATAGAGATAGATACACACATATACGGGAAGGGACTCTTCATTAGGGACTGTAGTGATAGGACAAGGGGTAACAGGTTCAAACTTAAACAGGGGAAGTTTAGATTGGATATGAAGGAAGAAATTCTTTACTGTAAGGGTGCTGAGGCACTGGAATGGGTTGCCCAGGGAAGTTGTGAATGCTCCATCGCTGGCGGTGTTCAAGGCCGGGTTGGACAGAGCCTTGCGTGGCATGGTTTAGTGTGAGGTGTCCCTGTCCATGGCAGGGGGGTTGGAACTAAGATGATCTTAAGGTCCTTTCCAACTCTAACCTATGATTCTATATAGGTATCTATATATATACATATCTATATATGATGTATAAAGGTATATACATACACACACATCAGATCCATGTATGTACACATATATACACATAAACACCCCACATAAACCCACGTGATACATTCTTTCCTTCAGAATGTATCACATCCCTGTACTCACTGGAACAGTGAAGGTTAATTGTTGGCTGCCACCGGCTATGGCTGAGCCTCCCCACCAAACCTTTGCCACGCAGCATTACCAGTTTGTGTTTGAAGAGCTGGAAGGACAACTCTAGGGAAAGGAAACAGCCTCACTGATCTCAATGAGGCCAAAATTTCACCCAGGCTTTGATTTGTTTACAATAGACAATGATTTCAAAGATGTTTTTACAACAACGTTTTATTCTATTAAATATGAAAGAGCATACATACAGGTGTTATTCTGAGGACATAAATTACACAAGTATTACACATTCTGTCAGAAAAGCACAATAATGAAACATCTTTACATTTCAAACTTTTCTTGTTAGCTTTTAACAAATGAGTCTATTTCTGTTGCAAACAAGTAACGAGTGCTATTGAACTTTTGCAAATTCCCACAAAAACATCATGCTCATAGGATACTTTAAATACTGTAAAGATGAAATCAGAATTAGATTTCTAAATAACAAGATGGAAGAGATTTACTACTTAATCAAGATAAATGACACACTGAAGTAGAAGCCAAGACAAAATTGGTCATTCATTAAAAAAAATTCCACTTCAGACACTACATTTGAGTCTGCTTCCTCTACTTGCAGGAATAGCTACTGTGATTATATGCATGAGTAATGAGCAGAACTGGCCTAAATACTTAGAAATGTCAGTCAAATTTTAGACATGCTGGTTTTCTAGTTCACTATGTTTTCCACTGAAAAAATACCCCAAACCTATGAGTCTATTCGCTTACATTTCAAAAGGTTGAAATCCAACTCTTCTGCAGAGGGACAGTTGAAGCTATGGATGATTTCCATGTCTTCCATGGTCACCTGAACAGAAGGCTGCTGCATCCTATGTCTGTATTTTGAGTCACCATGTAAGTACCAGACCAAGTCACCACTGGCTCGTGAGAGCAGTATTAGTCTGTGGAAGTTCTGATGCACTGTCTTTTTAAACTCCAGGTAAACAGGAATGTAATTATATCACAATGAAAGTTATTTGACATTCAGAAGACTACTCAGATAAAACGCAATAGGCATGTAGCTTGGGCTGTGCTGCTATCGCTTTATGGAGGTGTTTTGAAATATTAATACAAACATTAACAGAGTGAAACAGACAACCTAATGTTACTGCAGGCTGGAGTTTAATTTTCAAATGAAACACCATTTCTAAGCACAGTAATGTTTGTAACTAAGGACTTCGCATTTATTTTTAAAACCACAGGAGTGGGGTAATGTTCCTGATATCTTTCAAAACATTCTGCAAAAACACAGTTTGAGCCTGCAAACACTAGAATATACAAGCAGTCCTAGGGACCTCCAATGTAAGCATTCTTGTATAGTAAAGAGCCGCAGGAATCTCTGCTTTTTCTCAGAGAATGCTCAATAAAAGTGCAATACAGTGAAGCAAATAATCTCATTATGATGCTTTTATTATTAGATGAAAATGTTCAGATATTTTACAATTGTGCCTTTTGTAAAGTGGGCATTCTGGTTTGCCAGACTAAGTTAGAAGAGACAGGCAGGGAACACCCGCACATTCTCTTTTCCAGGGTGGTAATGCCCCAGAGCAGTACTATTGTGCTGCCCAGTTTCACACTGTTAACTTCTGTTTTGACAAAAGTTGGCATTTGTTCTGCTTTTCATTTCCACCCAAGCAGGCTCCCCTTTTCAGCTCCTAAGCACCCCTCCTTTCCCAACCCAGCCTCTTTTCTTCCTGAGACATCAGAAGTACGAACGTTAAGCTTTGGAACCTGAGAATTTAGAGGTATTTTTTTTTACACTACAGGGCTGCATTTTTATCATACCATGTTATCTCTTGCTATACTATTACAGTTACAATATAAATCTTCTAACTAGTTGATACCTGATGCCTTTCCCATATAAATAAAAAACAACGTACCATTTAGCCACTAATATATGACACTTGCTGTAAGAGTGATCTTTATCCTCCACAAGTCCTCTTTCCCAAACAAATGGTGAGGATCATTTCCAAAATCCCAGCTATGAAATACTCCTTGAAGTAAACAATTTCACAGTAAAATAAAGAAAAATATATCCACAAAATAGCACTCTCTCAAAATTAAAACTTGTATATACATCAAGAAGTTGAGATTTTCCCCCATTCTTTTAACAGTTCTACATTATCTGTAGATAAGCAACATTATCACTAGGAGTTATGAATAGGAAAACAAGTCTAGTGAAGTGTTGTGTCTTTTTTGATACTCTTGAGAGATCAAAGAAATTCAGCATTCAACTTATAATTATTTTTAATTATGGTACCAAAAGACTGTTTAAGCTCAAATCCCTGTGGTTTTGAGTATCCCAAGTATACACTCTAGCCAAGTCATGCCACTGCATTTATAACCACTGCTGGCTACAAATTAAGTAAGTTTCTTATGGATGGGATTCAACTGTGAACTCACTGTTTATCCTTCTTGACTTATCGCTTGTTTTATAATTCTTAATAGATTATGCTGTTTTAATATTTATCACAAATTTGGCTCTATTCTTTAGCAAGACTGAGGTTTAACTGCAACTGTAATGCACATATGTGTATTTTGGAATTTATGAGTGGAGTTTAATGTAATAGAACAGGAAAATTTAAATATTAAAATTGTACCTGAATATTCATTTTCTTACCAAGAATCTACGCTGAAAATACGCCTGCATGTGTTATTTAATTTTGCACATTAGACTTAAACTGAAGCAACACTTCTATACAGTGTTGGATCTCTTTTTCCTTTGGAGTGGAAAATTGTCACTCAAAACTAAACATCCTTTGGACAGCTAGTAAGCTTGGATGAACTATTTTCAGCATTCCTACCTGTCAGTAAGACTTTTTGATGGAATCAGTATTCTACATTGCATGCTATGGAACGCAAAGTCAACAGCTCATGTTTTTATCTTTTGGTATTTTTGTCCTACTTAACCGAGGTCTATTTCATGGCAACTTCCATGAGAAAAGATAACTGGACTGGGGTGCTTATGTCCAAGTACATCTATTTTAAAGAGAAAGATTATTCTCCATTCACATCCAACAAGCATTTTAGCGAATAGCCCTGCAGAAGTCAATAACAAGTGACAGATCACTATCTTCAACAATATCGCTCCAGGATTATTTTGAATTGTTGTGAGTTTTGAAGAGGAAAAATAGATTTCTCTAAAAAAAACCCTGCTTTCATGTGAGGAGGAGTATTAAAACTCATAAACTGTGAATATAACTGATGCAAAATAATGCCTGCCAAGTGCAAACCCATGAACAAACTGCAATCATTAAATACTCAGATGATATAATCTATATGCCAGCGGTACAGGTAGGCTTTTTTAAAAAACAGTCCTCAACAATTACATGCCTAATTCCAATTGACTGAGAAACCTAAAGTTGCTGGCAATCTGCTAGCTCCCTGTCTGTATCTTTAAGTGAATTAAAAGCTGGTGCATAGTATAACAAGTATAACACAAATTCAGCTACCTGTAGATAAATACCACATTTGGTGTTTGTATAAATACCAGCCATGCAAAAGACCTCTAAAAACAGACATTGGGCAATAATTGTCCACTGTGTGACTTATACACAGGCCTGAACTGTCTCTCCTGTTCTGTGCAAAAGACAGTCAAGATCTAGAAATGTTTGCTAGAGCTGGTCAAAGTGGGAGCTGGAAGCCCACACAGGCCTCCAGGGCTTCTCTGTGAAAGATGATGTATAGCATGGCTGTATCATTGTGTTGCTGCATGTAGTACACACCACTGTCAAATGTTAGTAATGGGCATTTAACAATTGGGACAGTTTGGAGAATGACCTTTCAATTTAATTAAAAGTGTAAAATGACTTCATGTTTTTTGGGATTAACCTTTTTAGATGGAGACGGATGTTGCAGAAAGGGATTAGAGTACAAATGAATGGTCCCTCAATTTAGAAACTAAGCAGCTGTAAAAAGATAGTTACTATTTCTAAACATAACTGAACTGGTCAGTTGTACATTTTCTTATGCGGAGCTTTAAGTGATACTAAAATATTGCAGTATTTTGAGTAATTTAAAGATCTGCTCAGTGTAACATGATGAATATTTTCCAATACAAAATTGGTTACAAACTTTTGCTTCAAAAAAACCCCACCTGACTTGTTTTGAGAGTGTGTAATTTATATGTAGTGGACAATAAGATCACTTTTAACTTTCAACTAAATTGCATCAACCTTCTTGCAAACATAACCTTGTGATTTCCACATTTAACTCCCTCACTAGCAACTGAAATGTCTCAAGTTAGAAGTATGTGTTGATTACATGTTGACCTACATTAAATACAGAGTACATAAGAAAAATCTTAACAGGTTTTTTTACAGGGCACCCAACTAAAATCTTTACAAAAGATAATTATCCATTCTTCAATGTAATAGACACAGATGCCACTTTTATAAATGTACCCTTATGTTCGTTTGCCAATAAAATAGTAAACAAATCAACTTTTTAAACCATTTTTTATAAATTATTATTTTTACTGACACTCTCCAACAATATACAAAAATACTACTACAAGAGTACCAATCAGTCAGACCTACCCCTCATTTCACAGAAAAGTAGAGGTTATGGAAGGATGTTCTTGTAATCAATCATCGCTGTAGATGTCTCCTGCAAATGGTAGGTGTACGTGGCTGCCTGTGACGTTGGGAAGTCGAGAGAGATCAGGCAGGTTCTGGATGCGTGATCTGAGTTCTTTCCGTACCTGGGACACTCTGGCTAGCTTGCGTTTGTACTCCTGCAATGCAGAAGAATTCAACATGAGACTTTTTTGCTAATACTGTCCCTACTACTTACTGTACTAGATATTTTCCAAATAAAGCATTCCTTCTGAATGGTAGATGACTTAACATCCTTCAAAAGGTGGGAACCCAGAGAAGGAGAGGCAGAGGCATCAGCTCCAGCATTTTCTTAGGACCTGACTTTGAAAGTATAGCTGTGGAATTATTTTGCTTTGAATTTAAGTATATAAATGCTAAGCAAGGAAAAGAATCCCAGTCAACACAACTACATGTGTTTCTACGTGCAACTAGTAGAATGGGATTATTCTTAGAAACTATTAAGAATAATAGATACACATACTTTACTATCACTCACAGAAACTTTTTTTAATTGGGGACTTAGGATTTCACATTGTGTTGGAATACAAGTCAAACTGCTCATAACTCATATATTTAATGATTATGAGGCACTTTTCACATGAAACAACATTATACATGATAAAATATTCAAGACTGTAAATCAATGCACTAGAATATAGTTAGTGCTCATCTATTAAGAATATGAGACATAATGAAGAGAATACCAGCTTGTATAAAATGAAAAGTTATTCCAAAATGCAGGAATAGGGTGCAATTTATAGAAATATTTACATTTCAAAAACTTCGAAACACATTTTTTTGGAGAGCAGAAGAGACAGAGCATTAAGAGGCATTTCATGAAAATACACTGTAATTCACAACACATCAAATGCAGACGCTTTCTAGTGTGGCTGTAGGTTTTGCTGCAGCCTCGGAATGGCTGAAAGTAACAAGAAATATTAAACAACTCCCATAATTGGCCTATCGATAACAAAGATCTCATGACTGTAACCAATTCTAAATAGTGGGGAAAATAATCTACAACATCTTGTAGAAGTGCCAAAAATAAACACTTGAACGTTCCAGCAAGTATAAAAAGACTTTGCACACGTCTATAAAAGGTAATAATCATGCTACTTACAAGGTCTAAACGTAGCTCTAAACATTTTTCTATGCTGTTAATAGCATGGAGTAAAAATGAAGGCAATGAAATGACCTTTTGGTAGCAGAATCCAAAACGGTAGTACAAATGTAAAATACCAGAGGTATGATCAAGATTACTGGACAAGGTCCAACACACACAAAAACAAAGTTTGTAACGATTAGCAGCAGTGCAGCCATCTTACCAATGGCAGTAAGAGAACTTAAATTCTGAAGTTCTTAATCTTAAATTCTTAATAAAAAGGCAATGCATAGTTAAAAAAAAATAATTAAATCTTTACATGGAAAGAGAGAAAAAGGTGCCCCTAAATGAGGATCATCAATTCCTCAATACCACTTTTGAAGTACAGTTCAGAGTCTTATGAGATACTAAACACAGTGAAAGTATTACAAATGCCTAGGCAGCAGAACTGTGAACACCTGGTGACAGTAGATCATTGTAGTAGATCACAGTAGATCATAGATTCCTGTTATGATGCAGATAACCAAAAAAGTCTTACAACAGCAAGTCTCTTGGTCTTGGAAAAACTGTCACCTACTCACACTTGGCAGAAGCACTCTCTCTGGTGCAAGTGACTTCAGGACACAGCTGTGGAAATGAAGGGCTGTATCCTGATGCTGTATCCTTACAGTAGTGCCCAGAGACCACAAATATTTTACTGTTTCATATCTAATACTACAACAGCATCCAGAGGCTTCAGTGAGCTGATTCTGTGCAAGAGTCATAGTCCTTTGCCAGTAGGCAAAAAGCCAATAAAGAATACTTCTTGCCATTTTCACTATTTTAGTCCAGATTAGAAAGATATGCTCCAATTACAATAAGGCATAGATTTTAATGTAAGGGGAAAGCCTTTAGTAAGATCAATTTGGCAATATACCAGACACATTATTTTCAGAAGCAGAATGGCTGAAGATTGAGCATTGGGCAATGAGGGCTTCAGGCAAGCTTCTGGCCTCCATTTTGAAAGACATATTACTGTACAGAACAGGATGAATAGAACTAAAGCAGAATTAAAATGCTCAAAATGCCCCAGATCAGTAAAAGAAATTAACTATAAAATCATTCCAGCAGTTAATTCTTGTAAATAGTGTGTGAATCAGCTTAATCCTGACTAAATTCATTCTGTCAATGAAGAATATGACAGATCAGTATCCCTTCAGAAGCTTGAAGTGCGATGCTAGGCAAATACACATAGATCCACACCTAGCAGATACATACTATCAAGACCTCACTCCAAAAGCTGAGATATACCTGATTGCCAGTTGCTTGGTGCCATTAAAATTCCCTTTAGCTGATAATAAATAATTTCCATAATACCATCACATTTCTGACATGCAGCATTTTCCATATAAATTTTGCCTGGAACTTGTTGCCTGGTGAGCATCAGCTTGATGAATATTACTGACAGCAGGTTCATTTTTCTCACTAAGAAAAATGTTCTTATAAATTCACTCTCCCATGTTAATAAAGTCATCTTCCTCTCACCAGCACCTTTAACATAATGCACACTCTCAGGGAGTCAAAACTTGTTCCTTGAGCTTTCTCAGAGTTAGAGACATCTCAGACAGTTTGCTCAAGGATTTTACAATAAAACTAGATTAGATAATAAAAACCCAACACATAATGTTTTATAGTTCATTATATTATTAATGCGGGATAAGCTACAGAACGCAATTTTAATACACTTTTGGTTATTGAAAGCATATGTGAGTATCTGCAGCTGGGGGTTAGATGTCCATGACAATTCTCCTACACAATTAAAAATATTATTACCTTATGCAGGGCACCTTCATTTTCCATGACACTATCCAAACCATTCTAGAAATCACTGGAAATGTCCACTTTGCACATCTGGTGAGCAAATTCAAAAGAGAGCTGACTTTCAAGCACAGTGACTTGGCAGTTTTGAGGTACCTGCAAGGGGGCTCCTTTTCAGTTTGCTTTTATTTAAAATCAATAGTCACTTCTGAAAGGGTTTGCTTGTGTATTTCAAAGCTGCTAATATAGTCCTGACATTACCTAAGTAGTCCTGGACTGTTGGAATACAAGTATCAAGTACTCATTATCAGCAATACTCACTATATGTACAGCCGTTATTATTTTATCATAATAGCATGAACATGTATCTACAACCTTTTCCCTAAGCATATGAGGCAAGAGGGTGACAATTACAGCAAAGGAGCAGGAATGGGGATATCTAGCTGTTATTTCTGATTTGTTGCTCCATTAGAAACACTGTATACTATACAAGCAAGTAACAATTTAACCATATTGTTGACACTTCAAACTGCTGAAATCCTCATGGAGAATCTCAATTTCATTTTCTTTATGTTGATTTTAAGATATCCTTCAAATTACCTCTGTGTAAACGAGGCAAGATTCAAGCTATTTACTTCAAACAGTAAAGGGCAGGAAGTACGATGTTTTCTTTTGCTACAACAAGCATAATTTGCATTGCTTGCTACCTGCAGAGAAACTTACTCTTGGGATATATGGGCAATCTGATGTACAGAATAAAAAGCCTCTTCGATTTCTTCAGCAGGCTAAGATAACACTACCTTCCAGCAGTAATTTTTTGTACTTCCAGTCATAACAGTAGGTTTATGAGCCAATTAGAAGAACTTATTTTTCTCATTAGAATCCCACTGATTACTACAGTTTCCATTACTTGACAGTATAGAACATGGATATTTTGTGAAAGCAATGCTAACAAAATATGTACTCACACCTAGATTAACGGTATTCTCTATCAAGTGAGTACCAGGCAAAAAAGCCAAATAATTTTTGATTAGACACTATAATCATCATGAATAATAAAAATGTGGGCAGGTAAAATAGGCTGTGCACGACAGAGAATAGCTTCCCTTTCAACTGAAATAGGCTGAAATAGATCTTAATACAAAGTTTCTGCAATTACCATAGAGCTATAGCTTAAACAACTTGGAAATTCATGTGTTGCCCTTACAACATCAATATGACTTTGAAACCTCATCTGATCATTAAGGCTACAGCATGCATTAAAATACTGCATGGCAGAAAATGTACAGCAAAGCAATAGGAAAGCTTGATTAAGTGATTTTGTCCACCAGCAACTGTTATGCTCTGGTTCAGACAGGAATACGATGCAGATCTTCAAATCACATACTCCCGAGTACAGCAGTAGTAAATAGGAACAAAGCATCTTACCAGGGCATTCCCTATCTGATTATCGAAATGTGAAGCTCTTCACAGTAGTAGCCACAAAGTGTTCTTCCCACTCCTTGAAAATGCAATTTCTTTGTCCAGCTACTTCCAGCCTACACCTAGGTCTCCAACCTCACTCATGCCAATCTTGGCTCCTGGCCTCTATCTCCACTCCTTGAACACTGTTCTTAGAACCAACCTCTTTAACCAGCAAGGCTGCTCAATGCCTCTCATACTCCTGTTATGTCTGTATTCATACACGCAGTGCAATACAGCACAACTGTTTGGGTTGGTTTTTTTTTTTTTTTTGCCTACCTGTTCCCATTTCCTTCCTTTCTGGCTCAGTATCTGAATTCCTCCCTCTCCAATCCTGGTCTGCAGTTTGTCTTTCGTTATGGCTATGTCAAAGTTCTCCCCTGTTCTAAACTCAATTTGTCTCTCTTCTCTGCCTGTGAAGTATCTTCAGATCTCAATCAGATCTCTCTATCACCTCACACCAGTTTTTGCTTGTATTCTTTGAGATCACAGGAATTCAAATTCCTCCCATTTTAGTCCTACATGACACTATGCTTTTCTGGCCAGTCACTCCCCTTCTTCTCAGCCATCTGATCTATTCCATTCTTTACTGTAATGTCTAGTCCTGGATCCTTTATCTTCTTTAGCCTCTGGTGCCAAGTTCCATGGGAACTTGTCCAAGTTTTGCATTCAGACTCATCAGCTTCTACCTCCTGATTGCTTAGACTCATGGGAGCCATGGACATCCCACCCATGGAAGAAGTTGTCTGCTCTATCAGCTACTTGGCCCATGGTCAGCCTAGAGAACAACTGTGTACATTTGCAATAGCAGAAGTCTTCTTTAGCCCAACCTGGAAAACGCTCTAGCAGGGAAGCTCTTCATGGAAGATAGTAATGTTTTAAGACATCTCTCATAAGCATATTTAAAGTAAGATTGCTTCCAAAGGCTTGCAATTTCATTAAATTCAGGTTGGTTTTCATTATTATATCAAAAATGCATGCTCCTGACAGAAAGGATTTCCCCATTCCAGAATATTTTGAGGAAGAACATGAATTACATCATCTCAAAGAAAAAGTAATTTTTAAAGATTGTTTTATTATTCAAAACTTTTCCTTAGCTTTATTCTTGAAGATTGTGTTGGCAAAAAGTTGGTCAATGTTTGGGAAAGTTCAAGAAAACAGGGACTTCTAATCTTAATTATTAGGAGTATTACTAGGCTTCCTTAGTTTATATTTACTTACATTAAATCATATAACGTCCACAGTTATTAATATTAATTTATAAAACAAATTATTACTTAAAATGTATTGATTGAATTAGAGAATCTCTATAGGATGATGATTTCATTTAAAGGATTTCAGGATAGCAGATATGAGCAGCAGCTCAAACAGCTGATGCCTGCTTGGTGTTAAATTTGGTCTTCTTGTGTTTTATTATCTGATACAGCATTTTTATCTGGTTGAAGATTTAGCCATCATAATAAACTCAAGGCTACGCACTTCCAAGAGACTCTTAAATTACACTGAATTCTTAAGTTTCAAATCTTAGCTGACAGAATGAAGTTTTGGAGAACTTCTGATGATAAGCAATCAGGCACTTGAGAACAATTCTGAGCAACTGCACTCAGATATTTAAGTCAATACTCTATACAGACACACAAGGGATAAAGCACAACAGTTTTGAAAATAAGAAAATAAAAAATTAAAGAGCTGCAGGCTTAGAGATATCTTAAAATTTCACCTATTCACAAATGATCTGAAGGAAACACAAATCAAAGGATATCAGGGTTCAATTTTAAAGGAATCTATGAATGAAGAATTTTGATGGTCAATTATAAAAAAAACCCAACTTGACGAATGCATTTAAGAACAGCTGTGTAAAGTCTTCAGGCTCAAGTATTTACTGTACCTAACAGCTGAACTGTAAAAATTGTGTATGTCAGACACACGTTCCTCATTTCACAGCCCTTGCCTGCAGGCCATTAAAACAGTCTCAGTTCCAACTTTAAATTCCACATGTGCAACTCATCTGTCTAAAGCTAATGCTGTGGGTACTGAACCACAAGAAAGTGGACTTTGACATTTATCATTTAACACAGACAAATACACATCTGAAAGTACGAATATTCAGTAAAGCCAAGACCTCTTGAAGATGAAAAGTGAATCTGAGAATGAAAGTACCACTGCAGGTCACTAGGTAGGGGATTTATCTAGAGCTTGCCAAGAGACAACTGTTTCAGATCTTTTTCTTTTGTCAAAGACAGATCTACATAAAGTAGAAGCATGAGAACTAGTTTTGTCATAGCAAGGCTAAGTACTAGTAGCAGTCTAATCCAAGCAACAGAGAACTTAAAGCAGGCTAATGTATACAGCTTTTGCAACTGCACTGTAGAGCCACTCAGTGTTAACCTGTAAGCAAGAAAGGAAATGAATGAGAAGCGTTTGAACCAGAAGTATTTTATTGACCTGAGATTGGGTATTAGCTGCATTTCAAGTGAAATAAATAAAAGTAATACAGATGGAGGTCCTCAAATTTATGCCACAGGTGAGCCCAGGCTGTTGATCTTGTTCATTCAAGTAGTCTATCAGTGCAGGTCTATGTGTGCAAAACCTGCCCTGGACATTTTGAACAAGCTTTTCAAACTATTTTTTAAATTTTTATTTATTTATTTTCCCACTTCATAGGTGACTCCTATCCAACCTGAAGAGACAGCTGTGAAGAACAATCACCTTACAATTCCAGAACAGTCTTACCTGAAGAGCATGCGGCTATTTCTTAAAAGAAATTTTTAAAGAATGATTCTCAAAATAAGCCAAGAAATGCCAGGGGATCATCCAATGTGTGTACACTCTAATAAATTGTATCTGTTAGGCAGTTTCATATTACACTTGTCAACTCATTCTCAACTCATTCTCACAATTTCATTAAGTAGGTTGAAACATTCATTTTGGAGACGTGAATTCAAAACCAGAGGATTTAAAACAGCTCAGAGATAAGTATTCACAAGCCTGATTTGATTTAATAGTAGTTGAAAGTGCTCACTGTCTCTTGAGAACTACGGTTTACATGACTAATGAGAATGAGAAACTGCTGATATGCTGCATGGTAATTTTGTTTTTGTCTCCTCTTCTGTGTGAAATACATATTCCAAATGCACTGTTCAGTGACGGGAATGGGAGTGTGAGAAAAGTAAAGTTGGAAAGGAAGAATTATGCAGCAGTAGATACTCTGACCAACTTCTTGAAACTGCCTCTTGTGTCCTGTGGGAATATCTCCAATGAAAACCCTACCATGCACAAAGCAAGCAATCACAACCCTTCTACAGCCAACAAGAAAGGAGCAGAATCTTAATTTCCTAACAATGCACACAGATACAAATTCTATGATTTAAAAATTTATGTTTACCCTCAAGCTTTAGTATTAAAATACTATGATGAGAAATTTTTGCATAAGGGAAGTGATACCAATAGAGAGCACAAAGCAATTATAAGAAAAATTCACAATGTAAAATTCCCTTACCAAACCAATTTCAGGTAGACTTTTTGAACACTTTCCCTTTTTTTACATTATTTATACAATACTGAACTGCTCAGATAACTACTTTTATAATAAAAATGGTGTAAAGGAGATAGTGAGGGCAGAAATTACATGCAACCAGAGAAGGAAGTCTAAAGAGAAAGCAGAATATAGAACAAGGAAAGATATTTACAGAGTTTTTCCTGGTTTTCTTTATCACTATGAACAATTTTCCTTCCAAAAGACTACAGCTTGCAATAACCCTGCAAATGCACATCCTTCTCTGATCTACCGATAAAAGTAAACGTTTCAGAGGTTAGCAATCATTTCTATGTAAAATGTCTTAGCTTTTTAAAGCAACTTTCATCCCTTCAAGCCATCTTTACTTCATTAAAAGAGTCTTTAAAATTATTATCCTGGTTTATATGTAAGTTCTAAGAGTACCTGTGGGGTTTTCTGTTTTGTAGGTCTGCATTTTTACACCATTATGGATGAAGTGACCTTGGAAGATCATCACATCATCCGGAGAACACAGTAAATTAAAGGTTGTTAAGAGTAATTCATTAGTAAGGTATTTATAAGTGAAATAAGGAGTAATTCAGTAGATGTGTTATAGAAGAAATAAGGTAAAAAAAATCTTTAAGTATTTCAATTTTCATCCAATTTTTAATAAATGTGTAATTCTGGCATGGAGAATACAGGGAAGAACCATTGTTTGCACAGTACAGCATTTTAGATATTCCTGATAAATATTCTAACAATTGAGATTTCTGGCTATTCAATAGGCAGAATAAAATATCTAAACACAATTACTTTTCTTCACCAATTCTTTTACCGTATTTTCTAAATTATTTGGGTTTCCATAGTGTTGAAGAAAACGGAATTATACAAAGTACTAAGTCATTTAAATTCTGTGTTTTGCCCTATGCTTTCTGCATATCAGTATGCAAGTGACTCAGGTAAACTTTAACCAGGTACATTACCCTGGGTTTTTTTTTGCGTGACAGACAATCCAAATTTCTCTTTTATTCATATAAAATCTACTCTCCTACACTTAATACTGTTTGAAATTTGTATCAAAGGTACTAGAGAAAAACTCAGGGTCTCAGGTCTTTCTCTAGAGAAAAACTCAGGTCTGTCATCTATACAGGCTAAAATAGGAGTTTAAGTTCTCTTAAAATTCTGCTTTTCCTTACAATACCTCAGTAAAGCAAGGAAGGATGTGGGTTTTATCAGATTTGATGTCCAAATTGCAGAATAATTACATCTGTCTCATTTTGACAGTGAGCTGCTGCAAATTCCCATAGAATTTTCTTGCTACCCAATATGGCTTATCATTGTGCAAATTGAACTAAATAAAAATTGCATATACATGGCTTGCTGGGCAATTTAAGAACTTTTAAAATACTTGTCCATCTCGTTTCTACTTGTTCAGTAAACCGTTAAGACTGGTCTGTCCATAAGCTCATCCCTTCAGATCTCTTACAAATATGAAGTTTGAAAGCAAAACCAAGCTATGCCTAGATCTGACAACTGGGACTTTCACCAAGAGAAACAAAACCAGCAGGTCTGAATCCGCAGCTGAAGCTCAGGCAAGAACTGGTTGGCACAGCAAAATCAGCCTGCTGGGACATGCTTTGAGATTTCTGGTCTGATGGACACAATCAGTTGCAGGGCAGACTAAGTGTTTATGATGAACAACATAAATACCCTCTGGGTGTATGTTTCCAGCCTGCAATGAGGTAGAGGTCTCAAGTATTAGGCCTCAGTATGCCACTTCGCTTTTACTCTGCAGTGAACCATCATGCAAAAGGGCAACATTTCCCCCATGCAGAAGGGGAAACAGAACTAAATCCAAGGTCCGCTTATGGCAAATGGTTTATGACTTAACCGTGACTTATAATGAAATATAAAGACTTGCACCAAAAAAAGAAACCATTTTAAAAAATGGCCATAAGTCATCATGCATTCATTTTTATTTTTTTTAAAGGGCTCATCTTGTAAAGCAAAAGGCAACTTCTCTACTGGCACCCTAAAAAAACATCTGTGAGTGAAATTAAATCAAGCTAGCCAGGCAGCGCAAGCTGTAGGAGCTTAGCAGCCCAAATGAACCCCTCAGTGACTCCCAGTCAGCTCTAGCATGTCCTTGATATTAGGACATAGCAAGAGGAACCTCCACTGAGAGAGCAAGTAACTGCTGATGATACAGACAGCACAACCGTCCCCTATTTCACAGCAAAAAAAAAGAACCAACTACAAAACCATGCTTCTCCCACTGTTGAGGAAAAGAGACTTGCTTGCAATTACATTATCAAGAAGAGTCAAGGAAACAGGGCCAAATAAATCCAGCAAAAACCCCTCGCTACCATCATTCAAAGGTAGGCTGAAATCTGCAACTGTGTAGGACATACTTCACTGCATTTCCAGATCAACTGAACGTCGGTGGAGAAAGTTCATTGTGCAACATGGCAAAGGCTGTGCGATGTAGCATAAAAGCATGCTAGGTACTCAAATGTCAGAAGGAAAAGTATTGTTGAACACACATGCCATGAAAAGGTGGGCAACATGCTTTAACAAATATGCAGCAGTATAAGAGAAAGTTTTCCTGCCATTAAACATTTTTCAGGCTGTGTAGAACATGTCTCCTGCAGAAATGGTTTTAGTACAACTTTGGACCTCCCAGTCGTCAGAATTGCAGTGTCCTTTCTCCCACTACAGCACAGAAAGCCTGCCTGCTATCCCTCATAACAGTTCATCTGTGTGTTTACACTTTTCACCGATAGCTTTGCTTTTACTGGAGCTTTAATGAAATCCAGTATTTTCCGCAACTTTCTCCTACTAAACTTGAGCACCAACTCACACAAACACAGAGGAAATAAATTTACTCTAAATCTTAAATCACATAATAAAATTATGATTTCTTAAATTAACAAATACATATTTAAATGCCAAAGCTTTATCAAAATATGAAAATCTTTTTGTTTGTGCTCAGCATTTTATAAATGAAGATAGCTAAACCCTAGATTATACATCTTGGTCTTTCTTACTTTTGGTATTTTTAAGAGTAGCTTCTGTAAACTCTCTTGCTCTTTTAGTTATTACCTAACTGGATGCTAGCTATTCAGACAAAGAACAGTTACAAGTAGCTCCAAAACTGCAGTCCAAGTGATCAAGATTATTCTACAGCCCACATACAGAATTATCCTCAGAATTACAGAATGGTTGAGCCTGGAAGGGACTACTGTGGGTCATCAAGTCCAACCTCCCTGCTCAAGGAGGGTTATCTACAGCACATTGCTCAGAACTGTGTCCAGAAGGCTCTTGAATATCTCCAGGGAAGGAGACTCCACAACCTCCCTGGGCAACCTATTCCAACGCTCAGTCACTCTCACAGTAAAGTTCTTCCTCAAAAAAGCCTTACAGTTACTGCTTACTGTTCAGCCAAAACATAAAGTTAAAACCTACAGATCCTATTGAGTGTGTACAATTCTTCTGATCACATTGCACAAAAAGAACATTAATTTTCCACTGACATTCAGCATAGCTTCAAGGACACGAAGAGAATACATGAGATGCTTCTAGTCTGCACAGTGATAGCAAGCTTCTTTATCCTGAACCATAAGATTTGAAAAAAGAAACCCCAATAAAACAATGCTAATAATAATTTTATGTTTTGCATATACATCAAAACAAGAATTTTCAACTACCTGTCTTAAAAGCAGTTGTATGATCCTTTGGAGTCCAATTTTAGTAACACAAATTAGCCCAGTAATAAAGCAACACCCCTCCATGACTCAAGGATTAGCACAAAATGTAACAGCTCTACCAGAGTGTAGGTTGGGAATACAGGAAGATCTCAAGTGTTCCACAGAACAGACTTGGATTCTTCTTTCCAGTAACGTAAAAGAACTAATCAGCCAGGACGTAAAAACAGAACTTTCAAGGTGCTTCTTCCTAGAAATGCTGAGAACATGGGTACAAGATGGTTGCAGAAGAAACAGGCCATTATATTTTCAATGCCATTAGGATGACTTTGGCTTACAGGCACTGCAGGTGGAGAATGCATTGACAATCCATATAAATTACAAGCAGAAGCTAGCCGGGAAACCTAAGTGAGTAGTGGCTTAAAGACTACCTTCTGTAAGATAGCCTAGTCACATTAAATTTCTTGCTGGTATGTTCTAAGACAGCAGTGTTGCACAAGAAATGCAGAAAACCACAAATTCTTAGTTTTTGAGAGGAACGTGTTGTCTGAAAAAGTTCACACAGGTCCCCCAGAACCAAACCAGCACATAGTGACTGTACTTTCTGCTAGGGTGTGTGCCAGCCTCACTGTGCTTTATTCCACAACCTCAGGATAAAAAGGCTTTGAGATAACATTGCTGAGCAAGAATACCTGATTTCTTCCACAGACAAGAATACTGTAAATAGGGACTTTCCACTCCTACACCTTCAGATAATGCCAAAGCTAAGCACAGTAATTGTGTTATTGCCAGAAGAGCAAATTAGTAGGTACGCACGTAGGCAAAAAAGAAATTCTCCCTAAAGAGGCTGCATCTAATATCATCCTATGCCAAATGAAGGGTTTCTCTACTGGAAATGGCACTCAATTCACTGCATGACTTGTGACAGTAGCACAAGAAATGACTGGCTTTCAAGGAAGCATGATAAATTGTTTTGCTAAACAGTCAGTGCCTGCAATACTAATTACAGTGGTGCAGCTTCTAGATCAAAATTATTTGAAACCAAAGGTTGTTTAATGTACCATTGGTTTAAAAAGCAACAGCAGCAACAAAAAATGACCAACAACCAAAAAAGTCTTCCTAGGGCAGAAGGCAGAAAACAGGGAAAGAGGAAAACATGATTTGCTAGTACCCATACAGTACATGTCACTTACGTTTGTTATTGTGGAGTCATAGGAGAGTGAAAGACTGAAACAGATATGGCTGGAAACTACTGATGAAGTACCAGTTAAACTAAACCCGTTTTTTTTCTGGATGCCAAATGATTATCAGTATCTGGGATGTCAAATACTCCAGAATAAAGTCAGTATTATGATGGTATAGTCTGCTCAAAATATACTGACTTTATAAATGACCTTTTGACCACAGTTTGCTATGGATGATGGATGTCAATTATATCCACCAGAAAACAGGTAACTAAAAATGGGAGATTTCATGATGTTTCTAGAACACATCTAGAATTTAAGCAGGTTTCGCCTTGATATTCTGAAGTCTTAGGCACCAAAATAGCATCAAATTCAGGTTCCCTTTGAGTCTTGATGTGTAAGATAATAAAGACAAGATGAAGGCAGGGAAAGAAAGAAGATATTCTACACAAATGCAACGTGCTCAGTGTTTTCTTAGTGACCATGGTTTGAGAAAGCAGAGCAAGTGATAGAGCAAAAAAAAGGAAATAAATAAATGGGTGAGATTACAAATAGCGAATTGGGATGTGATGCAGGAAATGCCGGATTTCCCATCTACCTCCCTTGCAGAATCACTCCTATTCTGGCAGTTACTAGCAACCTAGAAATAAGTTGCATTAAAACCATGTGCACTTGAAATATTGCCAAGTCTAACACTTGGAGGAGTTTCACCATCTGCTCAGTCTTCTGCCTTCTACCATTTCCACAATCATAGGGTTCACATTTATCGATATCATGACAGCTGAACTTTGTTTTTAAAGAAGTTATAAGGAGCTCAGCACTCCACAGAGAAACCAAGAACTTTTTCACAGACACAACTCTTCAAACAATGTTGTCCTTCTACCTCCTTTTCTGTCTGATGAATGCAGTATTTGCGCAGAAGTAAAATGAACCTTATCTGAATGCTACTAACTAAAGAGAACCAAAGGACGAAGAGAAATACATAATTAAGAATGGAAAGGGGTAGGAAAAACCCAGCATTTGAGCAACTAGAGCAAAGTAAGCATCTACTTGACCACTAGGACCACAATCAGATATAAATCTTGCTTCTCCAGTCTTCTTTACATTGTTTTACTGCTATTTTTACCATGTTGTTAGTGTGCTATTTTCAGAAGTAACCTCAAAACAAAAATCTTTTGAATGGTGGAACTCAAAGCTCAAACGCTTGTCTCTAACTTTCAATTCTGTATGTTTCAAAATTTTACTCTCTCTTGCAATGTAGTAACTAACAGTCACTACACATTTCCTACCCCAAAATTCTGCATGCAGCAGAGCTTTAAAACCACTGCATGTGCTCACTGTGAAACTGAATCTCCACATCTGATTTACAGCAACTCAAAATGAAGCAGCACACAAAAATCTAGTTTATATGGGTAGGGAGAAGGAAAAAAAAAAACAACAAAACCAAAAAAACCCAAACAACAAGACTCAAAACACAGAGCGAAACATTAAACTTTCAGGAAGATCAAAGACTTAATTTTACAGTGATTTCTATTAGTTAACACTGACTTACACTTAAAAGACCAGCAGAATAGCTTCAAATACTTGAGGACTTGTGCTAACATACAAAATAGTAATGAATACTCCAATCCTCTGGCGCACATCTACTGTAACTTCTACAATTATTTAATAAAGCATGTGCCATTCTTCCTACTTCTCAGCTCCCTCGCCCCCACTAACAAATGATATATGTGCTGTAGCAAAGAAAACCAGCTATGGAGAGAGAACTGATGGCTCTTGCACTGAGTAACCAGCCTGATTCAGGGAGATAAGGCTGTGGCCAAATAATACTGTTAACAGCAATTTATTTCCTCAGTCCTTATCTTGTCCCTTAACAAAAAAGTAAAACACATTTGTCTCTTACATTCTCTAAATTTTCTGCCACAAATATCACAGTACATTCCTCTCCCGCCTATATCCCTCAAAGATATCATTCTCATGGCCCTAAAATGTGTTCTGTTGTTTTGATTTCTTTTCTTAAATTGTAGTGTGAAAGTGGAAGAACAAGTAACTAAAATTCCTTTTTGACATTTAGACAACAGGGTGATCCAAATATCCTCATTTAAGTGTGTACCATCCCACTTCAAATGCTGAAGCTTTTCTTCAATTGGAAAAAAGTTATGACAGATTTTTCTTCTTTTTCTTGATAGAGCACTGTACTTTCACAGATGGTGAAAATCAAACAGAAAGGTGCCCTTGTGAAGAACAAACAAGTCCTCATACTGAATCAGTCAAGAAAATAAAGCAGCTAGTGATATTTGAGAGAACAGCTGAAAGCACTGGCTTTTCTAATACTTTCAGAGAAATACTGTTTCAACCCTATTATCACATGCAAGTATTTTACACCTTCCATAGTACCATTTATTCAAGATGAGGCAGCACAGTGGTAAAAAGGTGTTCAGTGAATGGTGATGCCATTCGATTCTTGTAAAGAAATGGCTAAACATCTCGACTCCATCCCAGATAGTCTTATTCTCCGACCCACAGAATCTCCCACCCAGTCTGCCCCCTCCATCTCTCCCCTCACCATCCCAATACCCCTTGATGTGTTCTATATTTTTCAGCTATTATTGTGTCAAAGACAAGTTTGGCTGTCTTTGAGTCTTTGGCTCAAAGAGGTTATGGCTGGTTCCACGCTGCGCAGGCTGACCGGATAAGCAGACTGAGGGGAAAAGAGCTACTGAAACATTCACTTCAGCCTTTTATCCACTTAGTAAAAAAATTAATTTTATTGGAATTCTAAGGAATTGAATTGTTTCCCTGATAAATGAAACAACAACTGATAGACTAACAGCACGATTGCAACAGTCAAGTCTCCCAAGAAATGTGAATAGCACAATATCTATAAGCTTTCAGTAACAGCAATTCACTACCCCCTCTTCCACTGATCACTGCCAGCAATAGCTGAGAAGTGTTAGAAAAATGATCTGCCCTCTGTAATCAACTTAATTCACTTTTTATCTCAGAGATGTATCTTCATACTGTATTAGCAGAATGAAATTCCAAGACAACTAGTTTATTTAAAAGATTTATATACCATCCTGAGTTGTTTCCCTGCATTTTTTTTTTTCTCCTTATTTTCACTGTTAGTCCAAAGCATTCCAGGTTTTGGCAGCACAAAAAAATCACCAACTCCGAAGTAGACTAATCCAGTATTCTTTTACTTCTGGCAGAACTGGAAAACATGGCTACTGAATGCAGCTGTAAATGTACTCTGGCCATTCCTTTGGGCTAGAATTAAAGGCAAGTGGTAAGGACCATTTTACACCTATATCGGGTGACGGTGAGCGCTCCTGTGACAAAGAACTTTAATTTCTCCCCAGCTAAGAAACTAATTCTCGGCAAGCACAACAGATGTGGAATACACTGCTTTCTCAATGCTGCTGAAATACCTCTCTCAGTTGCTCTCTTGCTGTTCCATTACACCCTCCCAAAAAAAACTAACACATACGGCTTCAGGAGACAGTCAATAATGAGATCTAGTGTTTTCACACTGTCCTTAACCATGCTTTAATTCATAGCTTCCAAGTTGTTCTCCCCCTGCAGACATCTGTACTATACACCACTCTGAAATAACGTGGTAGAAAAAAGTAACAGTCTTTGGGTGCGTATGAATATATACATGATCATAAATCTCAGCTTCCAATTCCAATCAACACAAGCATAAAGACTTCCACCAGGTAGCTGCAGCAAGGTGTGAAAGCCCAGTAGTTCTCTTCCTCCCATTCCCCCTTAACATTCTAATTCAGAGTACGCACACAGTGTGCTCTTGTGTGTGTATACACACACGTATTTCAGTATGGAGGTAAGCCTTTCAGCTTGGCTTCTCGAGGGAAAAAAGCTATCATTATTCTTGGAGATTAATTTTCATAACCAGGGCAGTATTAACTAAACTAAAGCTGCTACTAGCTGAAAGGAAACATTATTCAAAACTCTATTTCACCTGTATGCTTTAACAGAAAGATAGACAGTTTTTAAGACCTAAATTTTTCAGCAACAGCCCAGCTAAGAGAAGCCTTATTTTTCCTAAAAGTTTTAAACTTTTCTCAGCTGTCTCTCTTGGCCTTCTGCTCCATGAAATTGCCTACTATTCTTTGAACTACTTTTAAGAACCAGGAGTATCTGATGCTATAAAATGTCTGAACTTAATTTTTTGAAGTAAATTACCCAGGTTTACTATAATTAAGACACTGGTGTGTGGTATTTTTCATCCATAAAATTCAGTTTAGAGTCCTACTGGACAGTATTCCTGTGATCCATATTTAGCCTTAGTTGAAGAGAGATGAAAGCTATTAACTTCCACAATCTGCTACTTACAAGCTTAGCAGAGCTTACTTAAAAGGGCACATTGGAGAGCTACTGGTTAAACAAAAAGACATCACTACCATGATGTGTCAAAACTACCTGTTGGCTCATTTTGTCTATCTACTTGTACCTTTATTAAGAACTGTAAAGAATTTGTAATTAATGGAAAAGCCAAATGTGTCCTTCAGATCATCAGTGTCTATTTGAAAAAAGCATATACCATAAAATACGTGTAAACTGGTCACGATAAACCTTGTGACAGGTTTAGTATTACCATTACATAAGAACACATTGAATTTAAACTACGGAAACAAAATAATTTAGTGAGCGATTAAAGAAGCTCAACTATGAATTCAATCATTTGGGTTTGGATGAACTCAGAGAAATTTCTCTGACAACAGAATTATTAAAACTAAAAACTACCCTTTCAGCCATGAGAGATTCACATGAATTCTTCAATGTTGTTCTATTTCTAGTGATTTTTTTTACCCATAACTGAGGGACTTAGCAATAAATGAAATTCATCTATTCCTGTATTTCAAGCTCTCCACGTCAAAAAAAAAAAACCAAAAAAAAACCAACATGGAAAGTGCACTGTCCTTTACACACCACAAAATGCTGAAATATTCTAAACCAAGAATATTTTACCCTAAAAACACTTTAAAAAAATGCAAACAGGTTTTGTCATAAAAATATCACCTAGACTTACTAATTCAGTTAGCACCAGATAACATTTCTTCCAGTAAGTACTTTCTCTACGCTGACATTAAAATACAAGTAGTAACAAAATGCACTTTATTATTTCATTAACAGGCTCTGAAAATACTTGCACCTCAGACTATCACAGAAGCTGATGAATTATATTCCTACATATATGTGAGGACAGAGGTAAATAGAAGCACTCTTCCCAAGAGCTGCTGCAACTGAACTGGATGCAAATTTTCTTTAAATGCTGTTTCATAGAAACCTAGGTTTTCTCCACTTGTAGACTGTTTCCTTGCTGTGCACAAATTCTTCAAAAAGGTACCAGCCCTGTCTACAAATGCATGGCTGCTACCATATTCTATAGCAGATTTTACACAAGTCACTTTTCTGTCTAACATTATGCTAGCTCTAAGTGGAGGCATCAAAAGTTTGTAACTGAGATACAGTTGTTTCAGCAAAGCTGAGAGAAAAAGTGAGATGATATTCTAGCCATTTCTCTTCTTTCTTCTGTCAGAGATTCCTAGGAGCACTTCTGATCAGCCCTTCCACCCAACCAGCCAAGTTATGATCAGAAATACGGAAGAAAAATCATCTAATTACCAGTATAAGCCATAGTAAAGAGTAACTTGAGTGTGGTGCTGCCTCTTAACTAGGAGCTTGATAGACCAAAAAAAAAATAAGGACTCTAGATCCTAAAGATGGCAGAAAATTTTTCCAAGTGTAACTTCTGGCTATTAGCCTAACAACATATGCTTTAATTAGGGCATAGTTTAAAGAAAACACTAAGGATCAATTATCTTTTAATACACCTTGGCTTATCTTCCTGCTAAGGGAAACTAACAGAAGACATTAGCTAAAGCAACAGATTTCTAATCAGTTTGTTTGTCCAAGTCACCTCAAATTGTGAAGCAAAGCTTTGCAATAGCTTCCCTTCCTTTTTCCTTTCCATCCACAACATTCTTTCCTGAAACTAGATTGTTTCCTTTGTTAACTCTCAAAACTGAGTGTAAAGTCCAGTGATTACTTTGTGTAGCTACTACCTGTCATTCCAGTGTAGTCTTACATTTCTATTTAGTTTACAGTTGCTTTGACAAATAACAATTCCAAATGCAAGTTTCTAGTTGTGGGACGGATACAAGCAGGCTTTACAGTTCTGCTGACTCTGCATTCACAATACAGATTAAAAAAAGTATGTTCTTAAAATTTAATAGGCCTAGTGACAAAAACATCAAAATGTTAAAAAGTATAAACAGCAACAATATTACCGTGGGAAATGAAAGCTTGTACAAAAAGTGTGGCCTTAACTTGAAAAGCATCGCTACTACTGACATAAAAATGTGTTGCAGTTTCGATATTTCTTACATCCAGCCATACGAGGGTTTTTTTCCCCTTCCAACAAACATCTGATCAAAGGGAACATCTGCTGAAAAAAGCAAAGTCAGCTGCCAATCTACAGCTGACCTTCAAAAACTTAAAAGGCTCTAGATAAAGCACTGATGGGAAATGGAAAACAATCATCATCTCAGATGTTTGCACAAAAAATGAATCCATTACATACCTGCAAAACTTGCTCTTCTGAGGATGACACAAATGGATCCTTTTGTTTTGGTTAACAGTGTGACGTTTTTGGCCTGCAACAGCCAGGAATATTCTATCTAAAAGTCTCACAAACAACAGCAAGTCCTACCTAGAGAAGACTAGTCTCTTCTCTCAGTATTTTTATAACAAGGAATTAAAAAGGTGCCTCAAAGGTTATTAAAGTACCTAGTTATCTTGTACTTCCCTCCCATCCCCTTCACAAATAGAAAGAAATGGGTAAGTTCAGTGCGAACATTACAAAACCTCACCCTTCAAAAATAATGAGTGTAATCAGTAAAAGGTTTTACAAATACAAAATAACATTTTTATTACCCTGTTTCAAAACCAGAGCATCGAGAAGTGATACTTTAAAATGTGATGAACCGAAGCAAAAGGTTATCCTTATTTTACAAGGATGAGCAAAGTAGAACCTGACCTATCTGTCAGAAAAGCCAGGATTTATAATCAAGTGCCTGGTAATTCGATTTAGAAAGGGTAAGTCTTCAAGTGTTTCAGTTGCTCTGAATGACAACAGAGTTCTGAAGTCTAATACTCTTTCAGGTATGGACTGAGAAACTGTACTATGGCCCCATGGCAGCTGAGGCTGCAGTTAAACCATAATTAAAAATGGGTATTTACTGCTCAAGTACAGACAGCTTATAAACTTGTTGAAAGGAATGGGGCAGATAAGCAGTATTGCCATAAAATGGGTGCAGCACAAAGGAACAAAATGCACTGACCACTTGACTTTGCTGTGTTTGAGGTAAGGGCTGCTGTTCTCCACTCCAACCCACCAAATTACTTCTGCAAAACTGGACCTTTATGACTGCACCCCTGCCACTGAAAAAAAAACCTGCTCACAGAAGTAAAAGAACCTGCACATTTAAAAGACAGGTTAGGAACCTGGCATGCTTAGCAAGCCTACTTCTATTGCAGATAAAAGATGCAATCTGTCTCATTTTAAATATCCTCTCACATCCTTTAACTTCTAACGAACCTTAAGGAGGTAAGTATTGCAGTGATTGCTTAATTGTGCCCATCATCTATCTGCAGGCAAATAATCCAAACTGCAATTTTGATGGTTTGGGTTCTTTTTTTTGGTGGGGATTATGTTTTGTGGGGTTTATTTGGGGGTTTTGTGTGTGTGTGGGTGTGTGTGCTTTTCTAACGAGACAGAAATACCCCAGTGCAACTTGACTTTAAGATGAATAGGCATTCACACTACACAAAGCATCTCAAATAGTCATACAAAGCCAACCTATGAGCAAGGGCTTTGACACAATTGACACAAAGCTAAGCGTAGAGGCCTGCTTCTGAATCATACTCCATTTCATACAGGGTAGGATGGGGAGAATTAGAATAAAGAGAACCTATCCATTAGAGAACTTAGCATACATTTCCCTCCTGATGGTTGAAGTGACATACACTTCTCTGAAAAAAGTGAAAGTTACTTGCAATTGGCTCACAAAAGAAAGGAAGCAATTCTGGCAAAGGCTCTCCTTTTTTTATTATCAAGGGATCCAAAGTTACGTCCCCATCAGCCCAAAAATATCTATCAATTCAAATTCCTCTTTTAGTAGAGGACATATCCTCCCTGAACTGGAAGCACTGTCAATCCAGCTTTGATATCTAAAGATCTAATACTAATAGCAGAAATTTATGTGCATATTCATAACATCAAGAGACCATACAACATGGCCAGTTTGGTATCACTATCTACAGAGTCTTTTGCTGCCAAGCATGTATCAGAAGATCTTAAATACTTAAAATAGTCCTTATGAGTACACATGAACCTTGTTTCCCACTTGATGGTATTTCCCAGCTACTAGTTCTGTAATCACTGCACTCTTAGCAGCAGATAAAAGCACAGCTCAGTTCTAACTCAAGACTAATTGGAGTTACTGTGGTGCTTCCATATTTAGGGAGTTGTAAATCACCTACAGTGCTGCAAACTCTGCCACATAGCAAAAAGCAGCACAGAATTCATGCTACAAATCACCTTCCCCAACTTTAACCAAAGATCAGTAAAATACTTCAGCTGTTCAGCCGCAAGATTACAAAGAAATGAATGCCAATTATCTGAAGTGGACTTGAAAAGTACAAAGCATGACTGCATCTATTACCCTAGGTTCATCTGGCACTGAAAGAAAGAAGCTGGCATACAAAGATAAGCGTAAGGGGTCTGAAGGAAAAAAAAAACAGCAAGAAAAGCACTACACCCTGTGACAATATAAAGGCCAAGGTGGGGGAAAACAACAGATAATAGTATCTATCTAGCCTTGCACCAAGAAACCAAAACCAAACACAAGAGGCCTGTCATAGTACTGTCATCCCCAAATTCTTTGCTTAACATTTTTGTCTGTGTTTGAAACCATTAACCTGGAACAGGGGGAAAAAAATTAAAAAATAGAAGACTTTGACTCCGGAGCTACAGACTAGGTCAACTGCTTGCTGTTTACCCGTAAAATCCCATGACAAAATTAAACCCTTCAGGAAGACAAGTCAAGCTATACTGAGCTATAAAGCTCAATTACAAAATAAAAGTGCACAGAACATAATATTCTCTCAATATCAGGAATGCAAGACAGCAACATCAGTAAAAGTGCCTTAACTAAATGCAAGCTGCTGAAACACAGAAGGCCTTCCAGAGTAGCATTTCCTTCATAAAAACTTAGATTTACTAACAAGATGTTTACCAATTTAATGTAGTAAGTTGATAGAAACACTATGCAAGGAAATTGGGTCATCCAGTATAGGCTAAGGGTAGTGATGCTACATTTTTCCACAGCATCAAAATGAAGGTGAGAAGAGGCGGTCTTGTTTTTCTAAAGGCCATATGATCCCCTGCCCACACTCATTAATAAGTCATTTAAGACTTCAAACTATCAAAGCCTTTATTTGAAATTTAGTAGGTCTGTTTACTCTGTTATCAATGAGATTGTGGAAGAGCCAAAAGCAAAGCAATAGGCAAAAACAGTAAATCAGTTACTTCTGTTATTCATGTCATCCCCGTATTTTTAAGGCTATGTTAATTCTAGAATGTCTACAGACAGTATCAAAGGAAGATGAACAGACCTGGATATTCATTTATGTGTATCTAATCCTCTGTGTCTGCATAGAATCATAGAATTGTAAGGGTTGGAAAGGGACCTTAAGATCACCTAGTTCCAACCCCCCTGCCATGGGCAGGGACACCTCACATTAAACCATGCCATCCAAGGCTCTGTCCAACCCAGCCTTGAACATCACCAGCGATGAAGCTTTCACAACTTCCCTGGTCAACCCATTCCAGTGTCTCACCACCCTTAAAGAATTTCTTCCTCATATCCAATCTAAACTTCCCCTCTTGAAGTTTGAACCCATTACCCCTTGTCCTATCACTACAGTTCCTGATAAAGAGTCCCTCCCCAGCATCCCTATAGGCCCCCTTCAGATATTGGAAGGCTGCTATGAGGTCTTCATGCAACCTTCTCTTCTCCAGGCTGAACAGCCCCAACTTTATAACAGAAAGGTCTTTTCATCAGCCTTCAGTAGGATCAACACACCAACCAACACTTCTGTTCAAAAAACTAGGGGGCAGGCAGGGGGAGAGTGACACAATGAGGAAGCACAGTTAGCCAAAGCAGTAGAAAACAGGATTTTAGTTCTCAAGTGTTTTGAGAAAAAGAAGGTTCCTACAAAAATTTTTCTACATAAATTTACATTTTCTCCAACAGAATGACATGTACCTATATATCCCATACAAGTTGAGAAATAAAGCTAGAGTACAGTGAGCCTTAAATACTTATACTACTTTTAGTTTAAAAGTGAAGGAAAAATACTCTTTAGGATAATCCTAAATTTGCGGAGGGCTCTAAACAGGCATAAGAGCAATTATAAAATACATTTTCCCTGTTACCTACTTAAAATGTAAAATAGATGTACATTAATAAAGTGAAAGTTCTTTATTGTGCTTGTGAAGGACAATTCCTACATCTATCACTTCTCATTTCTGATGCTCATGTAAACCCAACAGCTAGAGTGTAAGTTACAAAGTGACAGTCTGAAAACATCTTGTTTCCACAACTCTTTCCCTTTGGTAATGGCAGCTTCAAGGCAAGTGACAGCCAAACTTCTGCATTTGGAATTTCAAATGATGTAACTGAAGGGACTTGAGTTTTAGGAACAACCATGTGAAAGTCTTAAGAGAGGAGAAAAAAAAAAAAAAGGGTATGTCACTGGATAAACACTTATCCATCTTGGGCATAAACTCAGTGATGTTTGTGAGAATACAGGTGAAAATAGCAGAGGTCTGGTATGAGTAGTTAGAGAATTCCTCCTGTTCCTGTGTTTTCAAAAACAACAGACAATACAAGATTTTGATTCTTAAATTTATTTTTAGCAGGATGTGTGTACTAATGGATGGTGACATCATTAGAAGATAGGTCCGTGTCCATCACCTGCAACAGAAGCTAGACAGATGTTAAAGAAAACCATTTAAGAGTTAAAGATGACACTACTTACCCAGAGCAGACTTAAGTCACCTAATTAAGAAGCACAGTTAGTTATTGATGAAGACATAATAGCTCATATTTATCTGTTGTCAAAATTTTCTGTCAAGACTTAACGCATACATTACCTTGATTTTGATGGGAAACATGCACTTCTGTTTAGAAACAACTGTTAAAGAAAATTATAAAAAATACTTATGGAAAGATTGGTCAAAGTTACTTACCTGTAAATTTTTTTCTTCAGAAGATAAAAGTATCTGCAAATTTAGGTCTAAAGCTCCCATCTTAAGTTTAAAGTTAGCAAAAATTCTCTGGGAACTCAAATTCTACTATTGTTAAACCAGATCAACAGCAGGTAACATTTCTAGGTTCTGCTAAGAATATAACCACTTGTTTCTTTCCATACCTGGGTATTTGACAAATAGGTAGGATCTCAGCAAGGTAGTTACAGATTTTCAATATTAATTCAGAAAGAAATGAAGACTTGATACAACCCAGAGACCATTTTATACTAAAATGTCAATTAACAGAAGTCTAACAAATGAAACAAGCTTTTCTAGAACAAGTTCATTTGACAAGAAATTAAACTTACAACAGCAAAACCTAAGGAGAGACAGTTCAGGAAACTGTCTCGAATTAGGTGACAGCCCCCTTCCCAGTCCTATTTTAAATAAAAAGCCAAGAAGTAAGGCACAATCTGAGGTATGGTATTTTCTAAGACTGTAAAAACAGAGTCCTTGCTTCAGAAAATAAATGATTCTGGCTACAGGTATTGTGTTTACATCAGAAGATAGCAATTTCTTTAACATAAAAAGAAAAAAAAAAGAAAAGGTAAACTAAGTCAGCTGGCCCTATAGAAAATACCATGAAGACATCCTGATCTTAGACTTCAAAACTTTGGAATGTTCATCAGCCTGAACTTCCCAAACCAAAACTAACTACTGCTAATGAGCATAAAGCCACTTTACTTAGCTTAACACAAGTTTAGAAACTTGATTTTAAGATTCTTGTTTTTCCTTGGTTCATAATTCTTTATTAGTAGCCTGGGTGACTCCACCTTGGCTCACAGTTCTTTATTAATAACCTGCATTTATACCACACTGATTAGCCTAAAAACTTTCTTGCAGTTTACCTCAACATCCTAGAACTTCATCTCATTAAAGCAGACTGCTACAGGTACTATATCCTGCTTTCTGAAGAAAGACCTCTAAAACAGTCCAAACCAGAAAGTGTGCTGTATTCGAATGAGATTCTTTAATAGTTAAGTAATTCAGCCAAGAAACCCAGTTTTAGGGACCATGACAGCCTCAAATTAAGCAACTGCTTCCTCCTGAAGTTTGAACTTTTTAATTTAGTAACACTGGAAAATTAAACAGGTTTTTATTTGTTGAAAACTAACTAGGATGTTATCTGTTCACAGCCGCACTCATTTGCACTTTCTGATTAAACAAGCTCTCTTGTTTTTACAGAGGTATAAATCTGCCAGAATAACTAAGTCACAACTTCTGAGCAACTCACTATCACAGTGGTCTATTTAAACGGGGTCTAATTGCTGGGAACAATCGACAAAAGGAAGTGCATGTCAAGACAATCTGCCCTACCCTGGTACTGCAGGAGCCTGTCCCTCAAACATATTAAGCACACACACAGAGCAGAAAGGTAAGGCAGGTGACGAAAAGCTTGAGACTTCCTGTTCTTTAATCCCCCAGGTTCCATTTTCCAGTTGGACAGTTGCTACTGCAATCAGCACTACTGTGCATAACATCTACCTTACACAAAGTTGATTGATACTCTTCCCACAGGATAAGCAGTGAAGTTGATAGGAAGAACCTTCATCAATTGCTTTTCTGTGAGGCATAGAGCAAAGGAAGGCAGTCAAGAAATGAGTAGTCTAGGAATGACACAACTGATCTGAACAATCACTTCAGATACATTAAGAACAACATTTTCCTGAACAAAGGCACCACAAAATCTGAACTGAAGTTATGAAGTTACAAAAGCATAAAGAAACCATGGAGTTAAGAAAATGTTCTTGATAGTTCTATATGATGAAACCTGAGAATTAATTACTTTGTGCACCACGGGCACTGCAAATGTTCAGCTATCTCCACTTGCAAAAGGACACAGCTTCAGTTCTATTACTGTAATCCAAGTTTGTGCCAGAACCTATGTCTGAAAGCTGAGACAAGGGATTTGGGAAGCAATGGACATGAAATTATGGAACTATTTAGAATATGTGGGATGTTCAACAGGAGGCCTGACGGTATTATACACTAGGAAAGGAAATGGATGACTAATAATGAAGAACAAAGTAACTTAGGGGATCGTTTGCCAATAATGAACTGTTTACCGCATCCTCCTTTTATTAATGATTTGTCCTCTCCCAATGGTTCTAGTGCTGCTAATCAGCTGTGTTAGAGGCTGTAGAAGCTAAAACTACATTTTACTGGGTTTAATGGATACCTCCAGTCAGGTTAAAAAGTTGTGCTGAAATCAGTAAATCCTTCCCCTTTTGAAGTGACTTCACAAACCTGCAACTACCAGAAAAATCATTCTATTCATTAAAAGGATAGTATTAAACAATGTAATATGTAACTAAGACTTACAACAATGAAAAGAATAAAATTTTTTCTCTATGAATAATTCAAACTTGTACCTTTTAGGATAAGACTTTATATCTGCACTACTAAAACTAAGCCCGTACGTATAATGAAAATTGAACAGGCAGAAAAAAATAGATAAACACTGAAGCAATTACAGCTGTAACATTACCTAATGTTGAGCTGGTTTAAGATTTGGAACACAAGAACACTTAATAATGTGCTGGAAGCAAAGACCTAACAGAGGCAATTAAATATTTACTTTTGTAGAGAAAAGTTGTTTAGGCAAACTAAAAACATTTGCAAGAACAAGCTTTAGCAAAGAATGGACCAAAACAGAATATTACGCACTTCCAGCTTATGTTCCTTCTCTGCAAGGAATTCTTTTTGACATCGGAGAAAGTCCGACAACATTCGAGTTAGCTGTTTTCTATCATCTATTTCAGCTGCCAACCTGCCATTGTAATCCGCCAGCAACATACATGCATCATCTACCATTTTGGAAAGTTGTTCTCCAGACTCCTTATCTAAAAAGCAAGCAGAGAAAAACAAGTAAAGCATGCTTTCATTATATACTGTTAAGCTCTCAGAACAGCATTTCAGTTACTGGGACCCCAACCCTCACCTGTTATTCTGTCTAACAGGGACACATCTTGGACCTCTATAGGCAAAGAAGCTATTCTCTGATGAACTGCTGCATCCCCAGAGGCAGCGTTTTCTAGTTCTTGTAATGCTCTAATGAGATCTGTGGTCTGAAAGAAGCATGCAAGATCGAAAACTAGTTTAAATAAACAGATCCTAGCACAAAACAGTACTTCACAATAAGCTTATGGAATAAATTTGATGGTAATCTTAGCAGCTTTTATGATGTCAGCATAGCAATATTTTACCCCCTCTCAGACTGAAAATAAAACAAAGTCAAGCCATTATTTCTCAGAACACTGCAGTGTTCCTAGTTTTAAAGGTTATATTCCTAAAATAGATTTTTCATTTAAATTATTGATGTAGGACTACTTCTAAGTCTTTTATTTTTAACATTAGTGATAATTTTACAGTACCTTTCACTTTACTATACATTTTCTACATTATTTTTCTTGTAGTTTTACTTCACTATTGCATCAGACTAGATCAGTGCACTTCTTTTGGAAGTAGGGCTGATGTTCATAGAAGCCCAGATGTCTGTTACAGAGAAACATACTAAATAGTGATTATTTGAGGGAAGCCATTCTTGCCACAACAAAAAGCCTTTGAGATGGAGCAGTACCATTAAAAACAAAAAACCAAAAAAACACCAAACCCCACAAGAACTATAGAAGCCATAACAACGCAAGGTAGACAAGAACTTTCCCCAACCATCTTGATTACAACACTGAAAAATATTTTACTGCTAAATCAATAATAAACTTATTCTAATACATGTGTTATTTGTTACCACTCTGGAAACCACATGAGAACTTGAAACATTGTAGAAGCTAAGGCTAAAATCCTGCTGTGAACAAGGCTGGGTATCTAGTTAATGCACTCTGGTCAAGTATCAAACTGACTTAGCATGCTCTACCTGTAACCTGAAGTACTGTGAAGGAGTTTCAGGTCTAGTCACCCTTGCTCAGAAACCATTACCTCATTAAAAAGAAAAGCAGAGACCATTAAAAACCAAGAGTAACTGAAAAATTCTGTATCAAAATATATGCAGATAAAATTTTACAAACATGCTTTTACCTGAGGAGGGTCAGAAGGAGAACTTCGAGGTGAACAGTTATTTTCATCAAGTTTTATCTGTTCATATGTGCGCTTCCTCACCTTTCTGTCTCCATCTAAATGAAAACAAGCACAGCAGTCAGAGAAATAATATTCTAAAGAAAAGACTGAATTTTCATGCACATAAAATACTTACACAAAGCTTGCCTAAGTTGTTCTAACACATCATTTTCATAAACAGACCTTTCTTCCCAGATAGAGAGCACTCGGCCAAGGTGCTTCTTACAACTCTCATCAGACTCACTGTTACAAGGAGAAAAGCAAAAATCAGCACTAGGTGAAAGTACAGCACCGCTGTCGGATTATGTCACAAAACGACTGTGACATGCCTTAGCAATATCAAAGTATGAGAAGTCAACCTCAGAAAATAGCAAAATCACATTTTAAAGAAAATAAAGCAAAGACCAGTTCAACAGGTCTTAGCAAGCACACAAAAAAGGCCAGCATCCAATTCTCTTTCTGTTTGTTTGCTTGACCCATGAATCTGTAGGTGTGTAGCCCCAGTACACGAACACTGCAAATAGGTTTGTGTTGCATCAACAGCTGTGTGCCATGTGAAAATAGTTCTGAAAATAATTCTGTATTTAAGAGTCTGGAATCATCATGCAACAAGATGAATGGCTGCTGGGGAAAAACAAATCATACAACACCAGTAATGAAACACACCAAACTGTTGTGGCACATAAAATACAGACTGAAAACAAGTCTTAATTTAAGACATAGCTAACAGCTTTCTAAGGCAAAAGGGACTGAATGCAGATGAATTTACTAAGCAACTTCATCCAATACCATTAAGACTGAGATCAAAAGAACACTGAATAAATTAAATTAACAAGACTTCCAGGTACAGAAATAGCACACAAAGACTAGCTGGGTCAGAAGAGATGTACTGAGGACTTCTCTACTACCCCTCAAATACAGTGTGATGTAGGACACTGCACATGACAGTATACTGTACCTTGAAACATGCTTAAAAGCCTCCACTATTACTGGAGCAAAATCTTTTGTAAATTCTGGTCCTTTCCTTTTGCTGTTCTGTATGACATCATTGGCCAAGTACAGGAACGTCAGCTTCCTACTTGGTTTTGCTAATAAAGAGAGTGATAAACAAGAATAATTAGAAAACTTAGTTACTCAAATTAATACCTCTTTATCCATATTTATGCTAAATACAAAAACCAAATCAAGCATGTTTTTCCTACTCTCATTACTGCTTACAACATTTCACTCTAGTTCTGTATTTAAAAATGGGAGGTGACTTTGGTCACCCACTGGCTTTTCCCTCCCTTCTGCTGTAACTCTGCTCAGATTCTTCCTCCTTCATAATATGACATGAGTTCCTTCTAGCACCATCTCCAAAAATAAACAGAAAACAACATGACACTCTGAAGTGTTCATCAGTCCCCAACTATTTTCACATGTTTTCCTGAGTCCTATGTGATTTGTGTCTTTGGTAGCCTTCATGGATTTCTTCCAAGTACTTTAGCTTCCCTTTAAGCCTGCATTTCTTACACCTAATGAAGTCTTTTGACAAGGAGTTTCAGACCCACAATCACTTACATGGAAAACCTCCTCCTTTCAGTTTTAATTTCAGTCCTATATAAAACCACCCCTCAGTCAGTGCTAGTCTACCTCTCCACACCATTCAGATACTTCTCTCCCTTCTAATCATTAACACACATGTGAGCAGCTGTAATATTAAGAAAACATTTCCAAAAATCACTATCAGGCTTCTGGGTTATCTCCCTTCTCCAAGTATCTCAAACATTCTAGCCCATTCCCATTAACATTAAATAAATTACAAGCTTCAAATTTACAAGTTGCTTTTGAAAATCTATTGCATATTTCAAATGCTCCTACTCATGTATTTTCATCTTCCACCCCATTTCATCTAATCTTCATTAGAAGCCTACAGGTTTCTCAGAGCTGCAACTCTTACTGCTACACTTCTAACCTTGTGTTAACACCAGAAAAATTTCCCGCTCCATTACCAACCACACAGTCTTTGCACATATCCTGACTTTAAAAAAAAGATTTCTCTTAAAAGACGGATTTCAGTTTTTCTGCCCTCCTGAGGAAAGCAGCACTGTGGTAAAGCCTTTACATGTTCTTTAAATAGGTGCTCAGTTCCAACATGATTTGATTTTGTTAATTTCTACTGCAACCTCTCAAACATTCAGAACCACCACCCTCACAGAGAATAAAAAAAAAAAAATTCAACCTTGGTATGCTTCCATTCTAAGGAAATGCTTTTGAGAAAAAATTTTGCACTACAGAAAGATTTCCCTGAAGGACTTATCCTTGGAGTATTGAATTTTTCCATCCTCTTGGACAGACATATCCAACAAGTTAAGATAGTTCTGGATTAAGGGGAGGGTGAGGAAGCAACAACTGTTATAAGTAAAAATGCCCCTATCTCTCAGAATCAAGGCAAACTACAGAGTGGCAAAAAAGAATTATTTTTGAAGTGCTGCACACAAGGCAGATCTATTAAAAAGTCTGCTCCAAACAATGAAGTTGCTACATGCAAACACCTTGGAAATTAATCTATTTGAGTCAAAGTCTGGCTAAAATAAAATGAAGACTTTATAAACTTACACTACTTAATTTCTATGTCAAAAACTGACTGACATAAACCAACACATCTCCTACCTACTCTTTCAGGTAAATCACAGTTCTGACACAGGAAGCTTTGAATTAGTCAGAGAGTCTTAGAAAACACATCTTGTCTCATGAGTGTACCAAAACGTTTAATGTTTATTAAAGCTGACCCTGACCCCTACACCCATTTCTTAAATTAGCCCAGAATTAGGACTCTAAATTTAACAAAGCGGGCTGTTCCCTATACTATATCCTCTGAATTGCATGCAGGATAGGTCCGTGCCCATCCATTTCACATAAAAAGAATCATGTTTTAACCCTCAGAGATGCAACTCATTTGTGACAAGCCAACTTCCTTGTTTCCAACAAGTAACCATCTTGATGTTAAAGACAAGGGATATATGTACTGCCATGAAGTCAGGTGATGCTGATTTTCATAAAGCCTGGACTATCTATTCGCTACATGAAACAGATCAATATACGATGTTTGGAATGCAGAACCCAGAAGTCACTCAAACCAGAAGAAGAAACCCAGAAGTCACTCAAAACACTATTACTCTATCTGTGGCTTTGGTTAGAAATTCAACTAAAATTCTACTCTTATGTTCACAGAGAATATGTGAAGTAAAATTTAATTCCTCTTGCTGTAAGAATGCTCTGCAGAATTCCAAAGCTAAACATGTCATCTGCTCTCAAGAAGTGTTCCTGTCCAGAAATCTTCAGGAGCTACATACTGGCCTACTACCATTCTGCCTTACACATGAGGCTAAGGTGCAATGTAACACTTAGCAACTCAGGTTGACAACCCTTAGCTGAAAAAACATGAAGTGTTCTATCACTACTATGACTGTAAGTTAACTACGGAAGTCTGAAATACAAAATTAAATTCCAGACCAAACAGATCTGTTCTGGAAAACAAAACAAAATAAAAAAACCAAACAAAAAAAAAAAAACATCTCTTTAAAAGTGTCTCTCTTCAGTAGCAGTTATAACAGCTTTTGAACCCTGGGCTTTGATGTACCTCAGAACACCAAAATGGATCAAAGAACAGCTACAGACTATTTTAAAAAAAAGTGTCTTCAACACATGGCAAGGCTATTAGCAAAAGCTCTCTTACTGTAAGAAGAAAGTGAAAGAAAAAAAGGAAGATCTTAGGTTAAAGAATGATCTGAAAGACACATACTGCCAAAGTATAGTGCTAGAAGTAGCTAGCCCACACTATCTCTGGTACACTAACTGCACAGTCTGCAAACACAAAACTGCAAAGAAAGTATCCATGCTGGACAGAGTCATCTTTTCAGACATTCTTGTGCAGTGTTCACATAACTTTTCTGCTTGTTTCAGTTTTATTTACCATTTACCCACCAAAGCAGCTCCCTGAAGCACTGGATTCTGAAATATTTTAACAGATTAATGGTGCTAGTTGGTATAAAGGCCATATTAAGCACATTAAGCATCCACAGTGAGACTAACTAGGATTGGCACCTTGCAACTGAAACCAAGTCTGTCTCAAAAATGTATCTGACATACTTAAATACCAATGAATACTCGGCAGGTATTCATGGAATTTAACCTGCAACTAGTGTAATCACGCATCTACAGTGGACAGACTTAGCATTCTCATTATTAAGTCTTAGTTTCCAGCAAGCTATACTTCTTAGGAATGCATACCTGTTAGTCCAATCTAGGCATTCCTAGTTCTCTGCCAGTCCAGTATAAATGCCCTGATATTGTATGCTTGAAACCACAAAACTCAGTGAACTATAATGCTGATGAGCCACCACTTCAGTGAAGTAACTCTATAATTTTACCTTGGAAGGCAGTAAGCAAGTTATCTTCACAGAGGTTAACTCCGGTAACCAAAGCCATCATAATCCTATTCATCTTCTCCAGGTCTACCTGCTGGCATTGGAAATCGAGCTCCCATGAAGATTGCTAGAAACATGCCCATCAGTGTCATGCTCTTCTATATCTCTTCCCTAGAGCTGAGACGTATTTACTGTCTTAGACACACGAGCATAAGGGATTTCATCTACATCCCACTACAAGTGTATAGTCTATTGCTGCATCTGAAAATCTTACGTCAGGCTTTCACTTTCTACAGGCCAGCTCTGCTATGAATGAAAATACCATTTAACAAAAGGTTTTGAGAAAGTGAACATCACTAGGTTAAAATCCCACAACAGTTATCAGCACTAGTTTCTTTTTTTTACTAAAGTTCTTTAACATGGATTCAGATAAAGATCTGGCTCAATTGCTTTTCAATTACATTAGTTCATATATATAATACAGCAGAATATGAGTCTCAGCAACTTCCAAAAACTTTCCTATATCATGACATGCTTCACACTTTCACAAAAGAAGTTAAATGACATAATGCATCTCTGTAAACACCTGACAAGCTTTCAAGCTTTTATTACAAGACCATACTCATCTTAAGTCAAGCAGCACTGAAACTTGAGTGCAAGATCACTGACCTTTCACACTGCGAGCTAAATCTGAGTTTTTATGCAAGCTGATCAAGTGCAGCATCTTTGGTAACATGGTTGAAGGTAGTAACATGGCTGTAAAGTCTCTTGAGAGGCTACCACCAGGAAGGACAATTCAAAAATAATATAATCCATAAAAGGCATGTGTACAACAAGCACTTCATCTTAAAGTACATTAACCTTCTGTTATGCAAAAGTTAAACTAAGTGTTCAACACTGCACTGTCACCTGATTGTCCTGGTGAATTTTACCAAGGGTTAAGAACTGCTGTGTTTCCTTTTCCAAAGACAGGAATAAAACTGCCTACAGAATGTGCGTTCAAGATTTGAGGGACCAAGTGAGTTTGGAGTCTAGTAGACGAAAGAAACACAGCATACAGCCACTGCTGGGAAAGAGGCCATCAGCATCAAATTACCATGGGGATGTGAGAAAGCTGGTCACAAACCAAGGAAACCCTTCTGAAATAATTACTTCGCAGAAGCTTCCCACTATACTTGGTATATCCTGAATTACCTGAGCACATGAAACAAACCAACTCCTTCCATTGCCTCGCCTGGCTGGTATAATGCCAAGAGGGGTATAAATCCACAGCAGTAACAGTTTTAGGATAAAAAAAATACACCACACCAAAGTATTTCAAAGCAGAATGGTGAAACATAGGTTCAGGTAAGACATGAGAACACAAGTGGTACAGCAATAAATTAATATAGATTTGTACACACTGAATTCTTTCAAGACTAATATTAGAGAGTCGACTAGTCAGGCCGGATTACACAACCCAAATGTGACTATTTTAAGTGAGAGATTCTGACATTGCTCATCTGTTGCTCCTGACTATAGGTAATTTTATAAATCATTATGTAATAAATACATTTCTCTAAGTTGACTTAACTCACATTCACCTGAAGTTTTGCCTGCTGTTGGTTGATCTCCAAACCTTTCTGCATAGATTAAAAGATTCATGTGGGTAAGCGGGAAGCACAAGCACCTCCATCTTAAGTATCTTACTGGCCTCCCCAAGAACACCTACTAATCAGTGAAATCAGTAAGCCATGGTTTCATTTAAAATGTTTCTTTTCAAAAGAAAAACAAATCTATTCTCTCAGGTGTATCACACTGGCCAATGATGCTATACCACCAATATGTAGAATAATCTACAACCACCAATAAAGAAAGATTCCTTCTCTACTATGTAGTGCAGAATAACTGCACTACATAGTAGAGAAAATAATTGTTTTAAATCTGGAACTTTTTTCCTGAAATCCACTTCATATTTGCAGAGCACTATATTTCCACTGTTTTTGGTTGTGGTTCTGATCCAAATCAGGTAACTGAGTATTAGAGTAATTCAGATGTAGTATAACTTGCAAATCTGGTTTTAATGTTGCTGGATCTTCCCGATTTGCCTACTAAGAGCCCCTACCTTCCAATTTTCAGCAGCACTGAGCGACTGCCACAACAGCCACTAGCATACTGCATCAATGCCAACAGCTATGATGACTGAGGACATAAACAATAGTGTTATGGCCCAGCAGCAGCGGTGGTGGTAGACGAACAGACGTAAATAATTAAGAATAGTCACTTCTTACACCATTGAACAACTTCAACACCTGGAAAACAACAAAAAGTTCAACCATAATAAACTGGAACAACAGGTAAACTGGCAGGGCCGGGTGCTAAAAATACGTCCCTCCATGGCAGCCCAGATGTACGCAACTGTTACAGAACTTTAGCTGTCTTAAAGACAACATACAATGGCTCTGCTAACCTAGATAAGCTTTGCAGTGAAGACACAGTGTGACACAGGTGGGGTGACAGATGACAGCCAAAATAAAGAGGTCAAATGATTACGGAGGGGCAGGGTCAGCATCAGTTTCTGAGACTGACTTATCTATGAGATGCCATGTCAGGCTCTGAGGAAACAGATACCTGAATCTGCAATTAGGTTTAAAGATACAACACAACAACTATTAAAATATCACTAGGTTGTAAATACCTAACAAGTGACACGGCTGGACCTGGAAAAGCTAACAGAAAATTAGTTGACAGGAAAAGTAGTACAGAAAAAATACTGGAGTTAAAATTAAAAAGTCCCATACTACCAAACTCAAACACCTAGCAATTTTACTTTTTTTCTTTTTAAAAAGAACACACTTTAACCCAGTACAGCAAATACCACATGAAGCCTACAGAACAAGCACCTACTATTCATCCTTGAAGGTTGATGCTTTGAATTATGGAATTGAAATTTTAAATTTCAAAGCAGAGAAACAACCCCTACAGCTGCAGGGTATCCTGAAACCAGCAGTTAAGATATGCATGCAAGAGAACATCTGTTTTACAAATAACAAAGAATATGTCTTAACAGCCCCCATCTCAGAAAAGCTTCTTCAAGGGGGCTCCTGAGGGTTTTCTCAGTGGCTGCAGGCTTACAAAACAAAACTGCATGTGTCATGCCACTACTTAGTTAAAACAACCCAAAGAAACAAACAAACAAAAAAAAACAATCAACCCTGTAAGTCAACCCTTCTATATACACACAAAACTAAATAGTTTTAACAGGCCCACTAGTTGCATTTTGGGAATGACTGGTGTAGTCACATTACAGTTAATTAATTAGCAATACTTAAGTACTTAAATACTGCATAAGCTTACAACTAGCAAGTATTTAACTATTTAACTTCAAGTGTTACATTTCATACATCTGAAAGCTAGCTGGAACAGAATCTTTTTCCTCAGTGCATGCTTTTCAAGCCTTTGACAAGTTCTCCCTAACTTTCACTCAAAAGGTCTCTGTAAAATAGTTATGTTATGGAGCAACATTATCACAGAACTTAATTCACAAAACTTACTTTGAAGCAATTATGAAGCTGCCATATCACAAGAGAAAAAAAAAACAACACACTTTTCTAGAATAAAAATCCAAACTGCATGAGATTCTCATTTTAATAAGACATTTACTACAAATGAAGAATACCCTCCCCACCAAATTATTTATTCTGTAAGTCAACTATGAAATTCAAAAGAACACAAACTCATGATTAGCATAAGAGAGTGCTAATACAGGCTGCAGACTACAGGGGAGATACTGTCCTCACAGTCTCCTTTCTGACAACACCAGCTTTCCTTCAAGGAACTCATCTATTTCAAACTAATTATTGGGTTTTCAGCAGCAGCACAGCACAAGATACTGTCAGCAAAAAAAGCATCAGAAATATTTAAAGACATAGCTAACCAACAGCAGACCGGAAAAGGAGCTGTTCTGTTGTCATTGTAGACCTCTGCTTATCTGTCAAAACAGGAGAAATCTTTGTTATTTCATTACAGTTGTAATTTAAGTTGAATGCATTCTGTTAATCTTTTCTCATCATTTTACTCATCAGTGAACAAAAGATCAGTGAATGACAATCTATTCTCTATCAATTATAATAATAGATAGTGGGGGGGGAAAAAACACCACTATAAACACTAAAATGTGGAGTATCTGGAGTGACACCTGAGTGGTTTTTCACAGACGCATAATCAGGAATACTTAATACTACCAGCTCTGCCACAGCCCCACCCTTATGGCACCATTCACCCATGCATTTTACATTAGCATATATTTGCGGTCAGTCATCAAACCGAATGCCCCTATACTCAGTCTCCTGAAGCACACAGTATGCAACTCCTGATCTAATTTCATCAAACTACTGGCTGTATAAGATGACATCTTTTCCTTATGCATTTGTGCATCTGGACAATTCAGAGTTATCAGCACTTTCACAATACAGTCAATTCTAGAATACATGATACTAACTTTCCTCCAATTTCTATTCTAAGAATGACCCCATGAATTCTACACGCCAACACTTTAGGAACTACATATAAAAGTTATGGTAGTATTAGGGTAAAAGCATATATGCATACTCCTTCAGTAATCAGTTACATCAACTCTATTGATGCAAACTTAGCAACACCGGAATTCAGCAAGACAAATCCAGTATAACCACTCCAAGTTATGACAAAGTTGTGCAAGTTCTGACCATTCTCCAAGTTTATATCTAAGTGCAAGAGCTCACCAAGTAAAATCAGTGAAAGGTCAACTGTAGATGAAGGTTTATGAAACATGATCTGTAGAAGTGCCCTAAAATAGGTCCTGAACACAATCAATTAATCTAAGTAAACAGGAAGGGACTAAAATTTTATGTGGCCCACGTTATACTCACATTTGAAAAGCTGCCTCTTCACCTCTAACATAATACAAAGACAATGATTATTTTAAAAATAAAAGAATCAGAACCAAATATGTAGGAACAAAAGAGCTGTGATCCTAGTACTTATTCTCATGAATAACTAAAGATGTCTTCAAAAAGGTTCATGCAAGCTGATTTGACGCAAGTAATCTTTTATTTAGCCAGAGAAAATGTAGTATCACACTGCACTGTGTTCAACTTGGTTATACAGTGTTCCATGAGCCCAAAAGGGAGTAGCCTGGAAGGAAGGTCTGGAGATGGGCAACAATGAAAAATTAATACAATGAAAGGAAATAAAACTTAGAAAGGCAAAGTTCATTTCCAGTTTTAGGACACTACTGACTAGCAATAGCAGCAGACAGTGCCAATAATTTTTGTGTCCATATTCCCCAGAGATCATCTTTCTCTCACGCAGGAGGGTAATCATTTTCTATGATCCAGCTGGTGGGCAGGTCAGAAACCTTAAACTTACTCTAGGACCTTATTGCCAGCATTCTACTTTGTGATGTTTTATGCAAGTCACTTCACCACAGAATAGTGGTTTTCCTTCTCATTTTCCACATACTGACTGCTTAGAACATTAAATCCACGCCCTTTGGGGATGAAGATAGGATGCGAAAGTTGGGGCTGTTCAGCCTGGAGAACAGAAGGTTGCGTGGACACCTCATAGCAGCCTTCCAATATCTGAAGGGGGCTTATAGGGATGCTGGGGAGGGACTCTTCATCAGGAACTGTAGTGAGAGTATAAGGGGTAATGGGTTCAAACTTCAAGAGGGGAATTTTAGATTGGATATGAGGAAGAAATTCTTTACTGTAAGGGTGGTGAGGCACTGGAATGGATTGCCCAGGGAAGTTGTGAATGCTCCATCGCTGGTGATGTTCAAGGCTGGGTTGGACAGAGCCTTGGGTGGCATGGTTTAGTGGGAGGTGTCCCCGCCCATGGCAGGGGGGTTGGAGCTAGATGATCTTAAGGTCCTTTCCAACCCTAACTATTCTATGATTCTATGATTAGGGACCACCTTACAATTACATGCTGCAATTATCAAAAAGTTAGTACTGGGCCAATGTAAGCTAACATTTATAAAGCTCAGGTACTATTTATCAGAGATGGAAAATTAAAATACATCCTGTGTACATTAACTATGCCTGCTTCAAAATGAAGTGGAAGAGGAACACAGGAAAAAAGCACTAGGCTTAAAAGCACAGAAGGAAAGATGCATGACCCTGAAAGCACCTAAGTTGCTCCTACCTGACACAGAATATCAATGGTTTCTACACACCCTTGAAGGTTGGCTTCCAAAGAGGTTACCAGAAAAATCTTACTCTGTGAAAGCAAAGGCTGGACAACAACTTCAAACTGAAGAGGAAAACAATTATAGCAGCTATACTCATCCAAAGCTCAAAACAGGCTTAAAAGTGGAAGCCAGACATTGAAAGCTGGCAGAAAGCAAAGCATTCCCATGAATTCTTAGGAAGACTGTTACCCTTACCACTCAAAAACACCTTAGAACATGTAAGCTGTATCTCATAGAATCACAGAATGGTTAGGGTTGGAAAGATTATCTAGTTCCAACCCGCTTGCCATAGGCACAGTCACCTTCCACTAGACCATGTCACCTAAGGCCCTGTCCAACCTGGCCTTGAACACTGCCAGGGATGGAGCATTCCCCACTTATTTGGGCAACCTGTTCCAGTGCCTCACCACCCTCACAGTAAAGAACTTCTTCCTTATATCTAGCCTGAATTTCCCTGTTTCAAAAATTTCATTTTTCCAATTAGTCAAACAGCACAACAGGCAAATTATGCTAATACTGAAGTTAAGGACTGACCATTAATATTACAGATTATTATAAACTGGTATTTTGCATTTCAATTAAGATGAGCAACCAAAACTCTGGCTCTGTTCCAATTAGTTTAAGATACCTTTCTGATACCCAAATCACCAAACATTCAAGCTGACTGTTTAGAAGGCCCAGAAACATAAATGTTTCAGATGTAGAGGGGAGATCATTCATTAATTCTCAGAACAAGAAAGCAAGCTTGCAACAAACAAAGTGAAAATGAGCCACGTGAAAACCTACAGAGTTCATAGGAACATATCTCCATATTATACTGTACAGATTATTATTACTTCATATGCAAGACATTTAAGGGTAGTTCATCTGCTAGGAAGTTACACTCCCTAACCAAGAGGTCATTGTGATCCAGCCACGCACTCTTTGTATTCCATTACATATAACTTCTGCAAGTCAGCTATTCCTCCTAGTTTTGAGAAACTGAGTGGTTCCTCTTTCTTAAGTCCTGTAACAGCTTAGTCCTATTTTTCCTCTCCACTTGAAAACCTAGCCTTCTACTTTCCCCATTAAAGAGCCACATATTAATGGAGCTCCAAATGAAACCACTGTAATACTTCATAGAGCAAAGTAGAATTCTAGCAAGAGACTTCTTTTTCTTAGATGAGGCAACTTAAGATCATATATTTTTCTAGTCAAGACAAATAAACTTTCACATGCCATTTCTGCACTTCAGTCCCTGAACCTATAGCTGCATGTTTTCCTGTTAAAATGAAAGCCAAATAAGAATCTAGGTCTGTACACTCAACATCAGATACTCAATACAGCTAAAAAAACCACACATTCCTGTTATGCTAACATTTGTATTATCCATCTGGCAAAAACTGGAAGTAAAAACCACTTTGAACATATTAAATTGGTCTTTCCCCAGAATATTCCCATCCTCAGCTTCCCTACAAGAATAGTCGCTGGCATGAGTGGACAAAGCCCACCGTGTCAGGAACCTCAATTGGTATTACAGCTAACCATCATTACAGATGACGAAATACAAGGCCTAAGAAGGGGGATCTTGAAAAGCCGTAACTACCAGTACTAAACCAAAAAGCCTTAAGTCCCGTGTTTACCTCCTCCCTTCCCTTTTCCCACTTGCCATAGAAGCGGCCTCCTCAGAGGCAGACGGAATGAGAGGGAGAAAACAAAAGCCAAGGGAGTGGAGAAAAAAAAAAAAACAGACGGAGGAGAAACACCTCCCATCCCCCAGTCATGAAGAAACTAAGACGCGGGGCTCAACATTTGCCCAAGTAGCTCCGTTCTCCCCAACCACCCGGGCGTGCCGGCCCTGCCTCCCTCCCTATCGCCGAGGAGCCCTGCCTCAGCAGCCACACACAGGAGGGTGGCCTCCTCCCGCCGCAGCCGCCGCACCCCCTTCCCAAACCCGCTACCCCCGAGGAAGGCCGCACCCGGCAGCCAAGGGCGGAAAGGCCCAGCAGGGTGACTGCGGCCGTGCCAGGCTCACCTTTGCGCAGCTCCCGCTCCCACACGCTGACGATGAGGGCCGAGTGCTTGCGGTGGTGGATGAGCCACAGGCTCAGGGTCTGCACGCTCTGCTGCGAGTTGCTCAGCTCCGACAGCTTCCGCTCCAGCGCCGTTTCTGAGAACGCCGACATAGCCGGGCCGCGCGCGGCTCCGCTCTACTCAGCCTCGCCTCTGCCACCGCTCCTACCGGCCCGGGTCGGCCGCACTCAGTCTCCGCCTCTACACCTCAGCAGGGGAGGAGCCGGACGAGCCCCGTCCCTTCCCGCCTCGTCTCGCCGGCCCCTACTTCCGCGCTCCCCGGCAGCCCACCGCTAACAAAATGGCGACAACCGAACCTCCCGGAGAACCGCCCTACCCCGCTCCGCCCCTCTTCCCCCACTTCCGGCAGAGGCCCACAACGAGGCGGAGCGAGGACTGGGGAGGTGGATCTTAGAGCGGGCGCGGCCTGTCGCGGCCCCCGGGAAGTGGCCGTTAGGTCTGGTCCGCCTGTGGGAGCTGGGCGGCGGCGGGACGGTGGGTTGCCTGGTGGCCTCAGTTACCTTGGCAGCCGGGCTCCCTTCAGGCGGCTGCGCTCCTGAAAGCCTGTGAGGGTCAGCCGAGTCTTAACCAAGTGCCTTTGGAGAGGTTTCTCACTGAGCTGTTGTGGGCCGTGGGACATGCAGACCAGAAGCAGGCTTAGGGGTCATTGGTGCAAAAGTGCAGATATAACAACATGTTGCTCCGGGAAATAACATCAAAAGCCAGACATAAATAAGTCCCCAGAGCAGTCCAGGCCTACCAGTTTCTGTCCTCTGCCATAGCAGGTTAAGAACTCTGACACTGGGTGCGTAGTATTTCATATTTGCAGGTGGACAAGTGCTCCACAAATACGCCTGGCCACACTTATAAAAGCTATTCATTTATTTTATTTCTCATTAATGGCATTGACAGTATCGTGACAATTCCACTATTCAATGACAAGATTATGTGCAGAAATGCTTTTCAGTTCTTTCAAACCTGTTCAGTCAAAGCTCTTGCTTTGTAGCTACTTGCTACTCCTGCTGTTTCGGCAATAGCAAATAAAAATGGTTCTCTGCTCACCGTTGCATTCTCTCATAGACTTTGGCTTGTATCATCTTAAGTAATTTTTGAAGCTGAATGATCCAAGTTAGTTCTTAGATGGAAGGTGCTGTATGCTGCTCAGCATTAGAGCATTTATAGTGTTTATGTAAGCATTTCTGAGGAACAGCCTCACGCTCACAGGCCCTTGTTCTCATGGGGGACTTCAACCACACTGATATCTGTTGGAGAGGATGGTATGGCCCGGCACAAGCAATCCAAGAGGTTCCTCAGTTGTGTGGAAGACAACTTCCTTCTGCAAGTAATAGAGGAGCCGACAAGGAGAGGTGCCATGCTTGACCTCATTCTCACCAACAGGGAAGGGCTGGTTGGAAATGTGACACTGCAGGGCAGCCTTGGTTGCAGCGATCATGAGATGGTCTAATTTGGGATCCTCAGGACAGTGAGAAGAGCATGCAGCAAGCTCACTGCTTCAAGCGAACTTGACTTCAAGACTTCAAGAGAGCAGACTTTGGCCTCTTCAGGAACCTGCTCAGTACGGTTCCATGTGATATAGCCCTAGAGGGCAGGGGGCCCAAGACTGTTAGTATTCAAGGATCACCTGCTGCAAGCTTAGGAGCGATACATCCCAACTAGAAGGAAGTGCTGCAGGAAGGCCAGGAGACCTCCTTGGATGAATAAGGAGCTGCTGAGGAAACTTCAAAGGAAAAAAAAGGCTTATAAAAGGTGGAAGCAAGGACAGGCGGCCTGGGAAAAATACAGGGGTGTTGTCCAGGAAGCTAGGGACCAGGTTAGGAAAGCTAAGGCCCACTTAGAATTAAATTTGGCTAGGGATGTTAAGATAACAGGAAGGGATTCTATAGGTACATTACAAATAAAAGACAGACTAGGGACAACGTGGGCCCTCTCCAGAATCTATCGGGAGAACTGTCGGCCCTGGATTTGGAGAAGGCTGAGGTTCTGAATGACTTCTTTGCCTTGGTCTTCACCGGCAAATGCTCTGACCACATGTCATGGGTTCAGCAGTAGCAGTCATTTTTCTCCTTCTTGGTAGCTGGTGCAGCACTGTGTTTTCGATTTTGGGCCTGGGAGCAGCACTGATAACACCAGTGTTTATAGTTACTGCTTGGCAATGTTTTGGTTTGATCAAGGACTTTCTGAGCCTCCTGCCATGCCAGGGAGGAGGGGAAGCCGGGAGGAAGCAGAGACAGGACACCTGATCCAAACTGACCAAAGAGCTATTCCATACCAGAGCACGTCATGTCCAGGATGTGAAACCAGAGGGCAGAGACCTGGAAGGGTGGTGGTGGTGGACTGGGGGTGCACGGCATGACCAGGTTTTTGGTACTGGGGGGTTCACTGTTGGGGGGTGCACTGGCTGGGTCAGGCTTGGTGAGCAGTTGTATTCTCTTTCCTTGTATTTCCTCTTGTATTATTATTGATGGTAGCAGTAGTGATTTGTGTTATACTTTAGTTACTAAACTGTTTTTATCTCAACCTGTGCGAGTTGAATTCTTTTGATTCTTCTCCCCATCCCCCCGGTACTGGGGGAAGAAAGAGAGGGGAGTGAGTGAGTGAGTAAAACTGCATGGGTGGGGGGCTTAAACCATGACACCACACCACCCAAGTCTTGGAAGGCACATGCAGGGAGTGTGAGAATGAAGACCCCAGGCCCACTGTAGGAGAGGATCTGGTTCGAGACCATCTTAGGAACCTGAATATATACAAGTCCATGGGACCTGATGAAATCCATGTGCGGGTCCTGAAGGAGCTGGCAAATGAAGTTGCTAAGCCACTGTCCATCATATTTGAAAAATCACAGCAGTCAGGAGAAGATCCCGGCAACTGGAAAAAGGGCAATATAACCCCCATTTTCAAGAAGGGGAAAATGGATGAGGCAGGGAACTACAGACCAGTCAGCCTCACCTCTGTGCCTGGCAAAATCTTGGAGCGGATTCTCCTGGAAGGCATGCTAAGGCATATGAAAAACAACAAGGTGGTTGGTGGCATGGCTTCACTAATGGAGTAATTCTGCCTGACCAATCTGGTGACCTTCTATAATGGGGCTACAGAACTAATGGACAGGGGTAGAGCAGTTGATGTCATCTACCTGGACTTGTGCAAACTGTTTGACAGTGTCTCACATGACATCCTTGTCTCTAAAGTTGGAGAGTCATCAATTTGATAGGTAGACCACTTGGTGGATAAAGAACTGGCTGGATGGCCGCATGCAGAGATTTGTGGTGAATGGCTCAATGTCCAGCTGGAGACCAGTAACAAGTGGTGTCCCTCAGGGATGGGTGCTGGGACCGGTCTTGTTCAACATCTTTGTCTGTGGCACGGACAGTGGGATTGAGTGTGGCCTCAGCAAGTTTGCTGATGACACCAAGCTGTGTGGTTTGGTTGATATGCTGGAGGGAAGGAATGCCATCCAGAGGGATCTCAACATGCTTGTGAGGTGGGCTGATGCCAACCTGATGAAGTTTCACCTTGCCAAGTGCAACAGTCCTACAGCTGGGTGGGAACAATCCCAGGCACAGCTCCAGGTTGGGCAGAGAAGGGATTGAGAGCAGCCCTGTGGAGAAGGACTTGGGGGTGTTGGTCGATAAGAAAATGAACATGAGCCGGCTGCAGTGTGTGCTCACAGCCCAGAAAGCCAACCGTATCCTGGGCTGCATTAGAAGGAGCGTGACCAGCAGGTTGAGGGAGTGATCGAGTATTATGTGCATTTCTGGTGTCCTCAACATAAAAAGAACATGGAACTGTTGGAACAAGTCCAGAGGAGGGCCACGAGGATGATCAGGAAACTGGAGCACCTCCTGTATGAAGAGAGGATGAGAAAGTTGGAGCAGTTGAGCCTGGAGAAGAGAAGGCTGCGTGGACACGTCATAGCAGACTTCCAATATCTGAAGGGGGCCTATAGGGATGCTGGGGAGGGACTTTTCATCAGGAACTGTAATGATAGGGCAAGGGGTAACGGGTTCAAACTTCAAGAGGGGAAGTTTAGATTGGCTATGAGGAAGAAATTCTTTACTGTTCAGGTGGTGAGGCACTGGAATGGGTTGCCCAGGGAAGCTGTGAATGCTCCATCGCTGGCAGTTTTCAAGGCTGGGTTGGACAGAGCCTTGGGTGGCATGGTTTAGTGTGAGGTGTCCCTGCCCATGGCAGGGGGGTTGGAACTAGGTGATCTTAAGATCCTTTCCAACCCTAACTATTTTATGATTCTATGATTCTGGCCTTCCTGCCGCTGTTCTAGAAAACACCTGACATCATTTCTTATTTTAAACATCACCAACTCACTGACATTTTCAGGGAACTGAACTGCCCACCTTAACTCCTTGTCATGGGTTCAGCAGTAACAGTCATTTTTCTCCTATATGGTAGCTTGTGCAGTGCTGTGGTTTTGACTTTTGGCCTGGGAACAGCGCTGATAACACCAGTGTTTTCAGTTACTGATTGGTAATGTTTTGGTCTGACCAAGGACTTTCTGGGTCTCATGTTCTGCCAGGGAGGAGGGGAAGCCGGGAGGAAGCAGAGACAGGACACCTGGCTCAAGCTAACCAAAGAGCTATTCCTTGCCATAGTACCTCATGCCCAGGATGTAAAAACTGGGGGCAGGGACCTGGAAGGGTTAGATCACTGCTGAATCGGGCTGGGTATTTTTCAGCGGGTGGTGAGCAGTTGTATTCTCTTCTCTTGTTTCCCTTGTTGTTATTATTATTGGTGGTAGCAGCAGTGGTTTGTGTTATACCTTAGTTACTGGAATGTTCTTATCTCAACCCATGGGAGTTACATTCTTCCAGTTCTCCTCCTCATCCTTCTGGGAGCAGGGGGTGGGGGGAGTGAGTGAGCTAACTATGTGGCTGATTTATGGCTGGGCTTAAACCACGACACTCCTACAGGTCAATCCTGAATCCTGTTTCTGTAGCTAATAATTATAACTGCAGTTAGTGTCTGTCTCAGTATTTTTAGTATTTCCATATAATTATGCCTGTATTAGAGAGAAATATTCATTTACCATACTCTTGGGACATCCTGGCAAGAGTTATCCACCTTTAAATTATCCACCTTTAAAACAGAGTATTCCTATAACCTTTCACACATCCAGTTTGTCCTTACCAACAGGCGAAAGCTCATTATGAAAAATAATCCTTTTAAAACTTTACAAAGATCTTTCTCCCTATGTCTGACATTCAGAGAAGATGTCCCAGAGGTTTGTTTTCAGGCAATTTTCTCAATATTGGTTCTTAGTGAACTCTTCCCTTTAAACATAACATATTGGTGAGGGCAAGGTGTGAATGTTAGGAGGTTTTTACTTGTAAAATCACTGTACCATGAATTATTTTGAGGTAGCTAGGAGGCATTTTGCAGAAACTCTTTCAACAGATATGAAGTGAGAAGCTGCAGAGATCCCTACAGAGTCTCTTTTTCTATCAGTTCATTTTGATCATTCTGAGTGAAAGAATCTGTAATATACTGCTATTTTTGCTATGTACAGCAGAGGACAGTGGCATTAAGTAGAGCTGGCCAGTGAAGTAAAATTAAGGCAGAGCTAACATGGATGCAAGCATTAGAAACATGAAATATGAAGGTAATCTTGTAACTAACATTCAGTTACCATTTGGTAGAGGTATATATTCTGATATTAGAAGGAGAAGCTTGTGGGCAACAATGAGAAAAGAAACATTTCTCTCATGTAGAAGAATAGATTACATGAAATTTTGGTGTTAAATCAAGAAAGATAACGAGAAAGAGCAGGAAATTGGTAGATAATTTTAGTAATGATTGTAGAAATATTCATTACTGTTTCCTCTGCATATTTCATCCCATATTATCAGGACAAGAATAAATCATCTGAGATAGGTTTTCTCCAGTAAATAAATATGCACAGTAATACTAAGAGAGTGATTTATCATCTGTGCATAACATCATGTGTAATATAATATACGTCAAAGTTAAGATTTAACTTTCCCCATGAATCTTTGTAGCACATTTTAAATTTGTGAGTGTAAATGTTTACATCAATAATCTAATTTTACAAGCTATTCTTATCCAGTCAGTGAATGGAGATTTACCCTGAGACTTATTCAAAGTGAAGTGACTCTCAGGCAGGAGGTGTGCACAATGAAGGGTTCATTTACTGTGGAGCTTTGAAAACCTTGGCTTTCATTCAGAAACAATTCATACATTATTCACCTGCCTTTAAAACATTCACCCATGTCCACAGGATTGGAGTTGCCAACAAATGGCAAGTTTCCTTCTACTCATTCCTGTGTACAAACTGAAATAGCAATTTTCCTAGGATTTCCGAAGAGCAAAATTTTCGCTGCTTCCCTTCTGTCTGGCCACCATGGGTTAGTGGTAGTCTCTTGAAGTAATTTTTAACTTTAATTGTTTCCTCCAGGGCACTCCCTCCAAACAGCTGTCACCTTTAGAAGTCGTTTTCTCTTGAAGCTGAGAGACGTAACTGGGTGGTTCATTTATCCTTATGAATATTCTCTGCTTCACTAGAATTGTTTAGGAATCCTTATTTTACACTACTATACAGAGTAGTAAAACAATCTATGTATACATACGCTGGTTTACCAGTATGCATTGTTCATCAGCCATGTGGGGTTTGAGCTGAAACAAGCTTTTACACCAGAATAAACCAGAGCTTTCTCCGAATGAGGCTGACCTTCAGCATTTTTGTCATTGTTTTACAGCTCTTTCTCAAACAGTCCCATGGAGAAATGCAAAAAGAAGATGAAATATAGCTGTAAAATGATTCCTGACTGAGAAATGATTATTCATCTAGGTAATTTCTTCAGAAACATTAAACCCTATTTGTTAGCTGTATAACAAGAAGCATATCCCTGTCAGAAATTATTAATCAATCAATAAATAAATGCTAATTTGAAACAGTGTGAAGTCCTGCAGGCAGAGAATAAAAGAAAGCTTTAATGGAAGGAAGCCCACTGAAGTAAGTTACAGGAGCTGCTTGCTGGAGCCAAAAAACCTCAGGGTGAATAATAATTCTTTTGCATGAGTTCCTGCCACTAAGCACTTCACCTTTTAATGTGATTCATTAAAGGCAGAAATTATTTGCTACTTAGGAGATTAACAAAACCCACTTACTGCAATATATGTATATGATCCAGCAAGGCATTCCCATATTTTACAGAGAAAGATAGATTGTACAATTGAAAAAAAACAAAACCTCTCTAGCATTCCCATGATTTCTTTGGCCCTCTGTGGAGATGTAAAAATGTTTGTAGAAAGTCTTCCTTTTTTCCTCAGTCAGGCATTCAGCCAGACAGCTCTGTACATCCGGCTTCTTCATCATTTCACTATTAAGTCATACTATGTAAACATACACTGTGATTAATATATGGATGCAATCAAGTCCCAGTTTTCCTTAGTAGAAAGAGTGCTGTAACTGTGCTAGAGAGCACTCCAGGGTATGTATTAATTCAGGTGTTCAGAAAGGCATGAAACATTAGTCTGAGTAATTTTAAACATCTGAGCAGTATATTAATGGATCATTAATATGTGCCCTAGAGTGTATATAGATCTTAGTCGCAGAATAAATGTTATAAAGCACATTCTTAACAGTAAATAATCTTATCTTTGCAAGGAAAAGGAAAATTCTGCAATGTATTGATGTACTGTGTGAAGAACCTTCTTGAAACTTCTGAAAATAAAAATTTAAATTAGACTTCAAATCAAAGGAACTAGGCTGATTCACCTTTGTGATCCAGTAGAGGATGTGATGTACCAGAAGCCATTCAACTGTAGGAAGCAGACACTGGATTTTTGTTACTGTCTACTCAGCTCATGGTTTTGGAGGTGGTGACTGCCAGCATACTGTGCTGTACTACCATAAGCATAGCCAGGGGGTTCAGGGAAGCACTTATTCACCTTTACTCAGCACTCATTAGAACACATCTGGAATAGTGCATTCAGTTTTGGCCTCCCCTAATATAGGAAAAATATTTACAAGCTTGAGTAAGTCCAGCAGAAGACCACCGAGATGGTCAGATGGCTTGACCATGGAACCCAGGAGAGAGAGAAGAAACTGGCCTTGCTTAATCTACAGAAGTGGAGGCTATGAGAAAACAGACTGGTTCATGAACATGCATGATGAGTGGCTGGCAAACAGTGGGAATAAACTGAAATGGAAGTTTCCAGCCAGATGTAAAGAAAAAGTTTTTTCACCACAAGGACAGTCAGACAGTGGAAAAAGTTGCCCAGAAAGATTTTGCAGTCTCTATCCTTGAAGATTTTTGAGGCTTGGCTGGATAGAACCTTGACCACCCTGGTCTGACCTTATATGTGACCCTCTGAGCAGGAGAATGGTGGAGTAGTACTCTAGATTGGGTCTTTATACTATATTATTCACATTTGTTGAGCAGTATATTTGTACCACTTGGTCTATACCTGTACAAGTTCAAGTACAAATCCACATTGTAGAGCTTAGCTTGCTTAGCTCATATTAGTTGGATCCTTTAGTACAGAGGGTACTTGCCTTCTGGAGTGTGCTTACCCTCAAACTCCTACTGGTCAATGAGCAGGCTGAGTGGGATGGAAAAGTCTGCTATTAGAATTGCTACTGCACAGCCATCAGCCAAATCTTCTACATGCTAGCCATCAGCTGTGTTGCCAAAATTACTTCAGTAGCCACAGTTTCCTCATATGTATAGGGTGTCCATAAACAAAGTCCATGTGTTTTTTGATGCATACTATCTCTTCTCTCTTTCTTACACTGAAAGTATACCTGAGAATTGCCAGTATGCTAGGTGGCTGTTTCCAAGGGGTGTTTGTTTGTTCAGCCTAAAACTGTATTTTTATGCCCACTTTTTGAGGAAAAAGTGATAAATGAAGAGAGGATATGTAGAAAGGAGGATTGTGCAGGCAGTAGAGGTTCTTAGTTTGGTCATGCAACATCTTCAGGAACATGTCTCAAGCACAGTAATGTTGCCAGTAGTCGTTAGTGACATGGTCTTCTGCTGTACTTGTTTTATGTGCCATCATTTTGTCATACCTGACTCAAAACATAGTCAGAGTTGGTGATGGATAAGCAGTTGTGTGCAGGAGTCAGCTGTGAATGCAATGGAAAGTCCATGTTTCTCCAGACATCTGTGATTTATAAAGTGATGACCAGACATGTCGTCATTGTCTGGTAGTGGTCCAGGCCACCATATGCTTTATCACTGTGTGACTCTGCTGTCATGTCACATCTAGCCACAGCTGCTGCCCAGTTATAGTAAAACCTGTGGAATACCTATGAAGTGGGATTCTTATTTCTCTTGGGAGATGGTGAGCAGAGGGCAGGAAAATTTGGAAGCAAGGTAAGGATGCTGTAGCTGAGAATGTTGTAGCAATGCTGGGAGACTGGTTGACCATAGGCATTGTTGTCAGACATTTGCCTTCTGGCTGTAAGAACCTTTATGCTGTGTCACATACCAGTGACGTTCTGTCCCCAGGAAATAGAATTTCTAAACCAACATGCTTGCCAGAGATTTGCTCTTATCCCAAAAAGGAGAACCCAGCCCTTCCCTGGGCAGTCTTCCAGGGCCCAAAGTGTCCATATACTTGGCTTTTGTTCTAGTTTGAATTGGGGCCAGCGGGAGGGAAAGGAGGCTCATGGCCTTCACAGTACTCTAGTGTCTTTGGAGTACTGTAAGCAGAGCAGCACAAGACAGAACCGGCTCAATTGCGTCTCTATGAGCTGTGAGAGTATGACTTGCATGTGAGTAAGCTGTCCAAAAGTTCCATCTGAGGAGGCAGATGGTAGCATCTTTAAGGTTGCTTCCATGCCCAACAATATGTACAGTGTGTGGACGATCAGGAAATCAGTCCTCAATGAGAAATGAATGATGTAGCCTGACAGCACAGACAGACTTGGAAATGTCTCTTATAGGTTACAGCATCAGTGCCTTCTACTGAGAAGCCACACATGCAAGCTCTGTGTCCTTTATTGGAGCACAGGTTTAATGCATATATTTTTGTTATCGAGGTCTATTAGGTTGGTGTTTTGCTATCTAGAACCTTCAAATTACTAAACCTGTAGCATCATAATGTAATCTAACACATTTTCCTAACTTGCAGTGCTGATATAGCTACTGATATTTTTCTCAGAAACTAGGTGTCACTAGTGGTTTAGAAATAGCAGATACAGTTTCATTCCTGTCTCCTTTTTTCCTGCAGCTCATTTATAGCCTCTCAGCCTCTCCCTATGCACCTCCAAAGGAGCATAGGGCTGCCTTCTCTGTAACTGAAGACTGAAATTAGATCTTTCCATAACCTTCTTTACATCAAGCCAAATAAACACAGGTCCCCTGTCTCTGTGTGTCACCTTTACCATACTTTGTTACACTTTGTGAGATTTCACCAGTGTTTTGCTTTTCTCTTTGCACTGAGGAAAGACAAAGCCAGGCACAGTTGCCCAGGATTTGTCTCAGAAATACAAACAGAGCACAAGAACCCCTTCCATTGACCTGGCTGTGGTGTGATAATACTGTCCAGTACAGGATGATCCTCCATCATCGCAGGGGCTCAATACATGTGTTTCACTTTCTGCCATTAGGACCTGAAAGTCCTTTCCTGCAGAGCTTCTCCTCAGCCAGTCTAGCCCCAGCCCCAGGATTCTGCAGCACCTGCATTGCGGAGTCCCAAGACTTGGCACTTTTCTCTTTAGAGCTTCATGAGGTTTCTGGCAGCCTATTGAGGCCCATCCTAAAAGCTGCCCTCCACTGTTTTGACTGTCTTCCACCACTTCCCTATATGCCCACCAATGTGCTGTCAGCTGCAAACTTGCTGAGGATACATACTATCTCCTTGCCTAGGTTATAAGTGGGCATTAACCAGTACTGATCCTTGTACTGGCCCCAGGTCTCTCCGGCAGGACACACCTACTGACTGCCCATTCATACCACTGATGGCAAACCTTGGAGCCTGGTGATCCAGCCATTGTTCACTAACTAGTAGTCTGCTTCTCTAGTCTGTGTCTTGCTTTTCTCCTAAAAAGGTATTGTGGGATACTGTGCTGTAGGCCTCCATGCACCTAAATGTGGTTTCCAGGAGGATTTTCTCCCTAAAATTCCTGGATTCTGAGGTTAGGCTGACTAGTAGGTATCCCCTACATTCTCCCTGCTTAGCTGTCATGGAGGGATCTTAGGCTCTATCCTCTCATGGCAATTACAGCCAAGATTGTCATTGAGTCAACTTCAGCCAGTATTTCCTTATCCATGGGTAAGGAATCAAGCAGAAACACCTCCAGCACTTGACACATGCAGCATCTGTTTTGAAGAATTATGTCTAATATCCTGAAATTTCCTGGATTCTTGCACCCTGTTCTGTTGCCCTTTCAGCGGGTACACAACAATAACAGTACTATACAGTGCTAAAAATAAAAAAAACCCTACCCCTCCATGTAATGCATTCTTATTTTCAAGGTAGTTTATCAAAGGTCATTTAAAAGTCAGAATGTGGAAGAAATCGAATACCTACATAGTCCTTTTAAGTAAGAAACTTGTCATGTAATCATTATGTACTTAGCTAAGTTTCATAGTGTAGGTAGAAATCTGTGGTTTTAACACTCTTCAAAGAAAATGTGCAGAGTCAATGAAGTCTACATGATAGTGCTATGGACTGGATTATTCTTCTGTATGATCAAGGGGTGGGTGCACACTAGCGATTCACACTGTTAAGATATGTGTGATCTGGTTTTTGTTTGCAGAAAGGAACTCTATTTCATAGAAGTGTCTGAAATAAACTTCTGTACCTCCCAACAACTTCTGCTATCACTCGGCTGTAATAATATCACTCTCTGGTCCAGGCAGAAAATGGCAGAAAGTATGTAAACTTAAGCAGTTCCTCACATTTTCAGCTTGCACAGAGAGATGGTACTGATCATCGACAATTCAGAAGTAATTTATGGATAGTCCACTCATCTCTGTTCAGAGCTGAGATAAAAAAGAATAAAAAAAATTAAAGCATATTTAAATAATTTAAAAGCAGTTCCTCATTGTATACTTCTTGGTTACTGCCTGGTATCTTGAATCAAACCTATTTAGCCTTGATCAAAGTCATTCTTGTTTCATGAATAAATGAATGAAATAATCCAACTGTCTGACCTAGGAATCACTCAAAGTATTTCAAGAAGGAAGGATGATCAACCGTATGTTTGAAGACAGTCTTTATGGCACAGATAGATAAGATTTTCTGCAGATAAATACATATTCTGATAAGATGAAACAAAACTTTAGAGTCATATTATTTTCAAAACACAACAATTGATCACATAAAACAGGTTATTTCTCCATGTTAAGACAGATCTCAGTTTGCTTGTATTCAACGGAACATCTTTTCAGCATCTGTTCCACACTGGATATTCCAAAAAGCTCAAGAAAGTCATCTGGGCATTAGGAATATGAAATGGCGTCAGAAGAACTTGGCAGGACAGTGAGCTATTGATTGCCAGAACTGCCTGTATTGCTTATTTTATAAGGAAGGAGCTCCAGCACCTTTGAGCTGTATCAGTTCCATTGGTCTCATAAGGTACCTGGACTATGGCAATAGACTTCACATGGTATGATGAAGAAATTTGGCTCCCCCCAGCCAATCAATGCTTGCTTCCAGTTAGTGTATGATCTGCTCTGAAAATGACCTGAAATCCTTCTCCTCCCCACTCAAGTGACTGCAAGCCTTTTTATGCAATATGAAGCTTGTTATGTGCACTGAAGGTAACCACCCACCATAGATAATTGTCCTGAGTTACTATCTCCTGTACCTCTATGATAAGCACCTCATTTTACTGCATAATACCTCTCATGGCTGAATGCATGGCTGCTAAATGTCCTCATTTTGCCATGCTTGTCTTTGCCATCCGCCATCATGGCATTTACTCTTTACCATTCTCCCCCTGTCAGCTGCATACTTGCACAGCTTCAAAACTAAAGATGCCTGCTAAAAATTCCTAAGGGTCAACTCCTATTCAGCAGGAAAAAATACCAGAAAGTTCATGCTGCCCTCTCTATCCTCAAATTTTGACCTTTTAGAGTGGAAGATTTACCAGCCTAACCCTAATTTGCTACTTGGAGTGGGAATCACTCAGGCACTGAAACACAACTTGAAGGTCCCTTTTTCATCCTAACAAATAGGAATTAAATCAAATTTTTAAAAGTTAAAAAAGGCTGTAAATTTTATAAATCCCTGTGATGTTCTGATGCATAGCCAAATGCTTCTAGTCTTAGACTGTACAGCCAGTCACTGGCAAGTGTGACTTAAATGCATATTCTTGCCCCCCAGATTTCAGATAAAATGGAACTCAATCAACATTGCTGGAGTTTTCCCTACACCCAAGATTATTATGCTGATCTGGACATGGATAAGTGTGTGATGCTGTGAAAACTGCAGTGCAATGAAGTGCACATTGAGGCACACTAAGTCTAGCTTTTGCTTTGGCTCATGGCAGTGCCTGCAAGGAAGTAGAAACAAGCTTTTCTAATTAGTCCTGATTCGTCTGAGTGATTCTTTTCCCCCTATTTTGCAGTTTCATAGAATCATAGAATAGTTAGGGTTGGAAAGGACCTTAAGATCATCTAGTTCCAACCCACCTGCCATGGGCAGGGACACCTCACACTAAACCATGTCACCCAAGGCTCTGTCCAGCCTGGCCTCAAGCACTGCACTGCCAGGGATGGAGCATTCACAGCTTCCCTGGGCAACCCATTCCAGTGCCTCACCACCCAAACAGTAAAGAATTTCTTCCTCATATCCAATCTAAACTTCCCCTGTTTAAGTTTGAACCTGTTACCCCTTGTTTATCACTACAGTCCCTCATGAAGAGTCCCTCCCCAGCATCCCTATAGGCCCCCTTCAGATATTGGAAGGCTGCTAGGAGGTTTCCATGCAGCCTTCTCTTTTCCAGGCTGAACAGCCCCAACTTACTCATCCTATGTTCATACGGGAGGTGCTCCAGTTCCCTGATCATCCTCATGGACCTCCTTTGGACTTGTTCCAACAGCTCCATGTCCTTTTTATGTGGAGGACACCAGAACTGCAGTTTCATTGTGCATAAGCTAAGAAATACTTTCCAGAGGTCCAGATTACATAAAACTAACATTCCCTGATTTTTTTACATTTACCTTTTGTCTTGATTGCAAACTACTCTCATTTTGAAATATAGCTTCATTATTACAGTATATATATGTTGTCACAAAAACATTGCTAGCAATATATTTCTTCCAGTCTGCTGTGAAAAGATATACTTAGCTCCATAGTCTCTGTTTGGGCTGTAAAATATATCTGATAGAGTACTAAAAAAAAAAAGAAGGAATAGCTGTCAACATGCCACTAATTATATTGGTGCCACAGAATAGATTTTAAGCCTTAACTTGGAAATTAAAAGTGACATAAAGGTCACAGTGAAAGAATTTCTGAAAAAAAAAAAAAGTGAAACGAAGAAGTTGCACAGAAGTCAGAGCTGCTATCATCTTAAAAACGAAAAGAGAGAGAGCAGAATGTAAGCCAGGAAAAGAAGATTATATTTTGCAATTGTTTTCCCAGCTGATAAGAATAAAATCTGCTTTCCTGTTAGGCTTTCAACGGTCTCCAGAATAAATGTTCCCATTTCTGCTCTTATTTGTATAATGAATGCTTTTTACTCGGTGTGGGTGTGTGGTGAATGAGTGGGTCTGATGACACCTCTAAAATAAATGCTCTGTGTGCCAGCAGGTGCTACCCAGGTAGAACCTCTGATCCAATCTCTGAGTTTCCATTTGATAAGTTAAACTAGATGTGGCCACAGGATTTTATTTTCATTAAGGAGTGCTGGATGGAAAGTTGATGTCTGTAGCAAGACTAATTGGTGTTTTGCTTTGTTCTGAAAATACTGGTTTATAGATAGTAAATTTTGCCTTTTTATCAATTATTTACCTTTTTCCATTATGAGAAAATGGATCTTTTCTGGGTTGTAAGTGCTTTTATATACTGCTAGAGAGAAAAAAAAAAAAACATTGAAGAAAAAGCCATCTGCTTTATTCTTTCACAGACAAGTATAAAAAACCAATGAGCCTGAGATTAAATCAATTTCAAACTATAATTACCTTCAGCAGTAAATTCCAGACCCTATCACAGCCATCCCAAAGCTTAGGCAGATCTTGCAGCATGCCTAGAAAGTCAATCCTGAATGCCTGTTCAGTCCAAGAAGAAAGCAGATGCCAAAACAAAGCATCCACCTCGAAAAAGAAGAGGACTAGCTCCTGTAGTGAGAGAACATCTCTGCTGCCTGCAGCTACCTGCGCTCACAGCTTCACTAGGATTACAACCTGCCCATTAATAACATCCTCTGATATAAACATTTCAGGTACAGCTCTGCCAGAAGGTGTGAAATCATTTCCTCCATGCCATTCCAGCTGCAGCCAGTGGCACTGGCAGAGTGACTGGGTGTCACTTCTGTAACTGGACCTCAGAGACTCTCTTCACCTTTGCGTCCTGGGCAGAGCAATGCAACACTATACTTTAAGAAAGGGAAAAGCTATTCTAGGAAAAAGATTTCATGTTGAAACAATAGCACAGTGCTCCTGAAAGCAGTCTTTGGACAAAACATTCCCTATAGAAACAATGAGCATCCAAGCAAAAACCTGCTCTGGAGTCAGCAGGTTGAAAAGCAAGGGGTTTTTTCTATGTTTTTTGAACCAGGGCTGTAATAGCTGAAGATATGGAAGGAATAACCATTCAGCTGAAAGCTTAAGATACTGACTATTCTGTATCTAGATTATTTTCAGACTATTATAGAGTTTTCTATGTTAAACTTCACTGGAATTGTGGTGGTGGAAGCCCCAAGAGCTAGGCCAACAAAAGGTAAAAATTCTCAATTTGAGTTTTCTGTGATAGAGCTTTCAATTTATTCTTCCAAAAGGAACCACCAGTATAACTTAAAATTACAGTAAGGTAGCCATGTTGGCAGAGATCATGAAAGGAAAACACCAAAGACTTTTTCTGCCATGGACCAACTGTCAAGACTTGGTGGCATGTGACTGCTGAAAGGACAGCAAAAATACAAGATTTTTTGACGTTTCTGGTTTTGGGGAAGGGTTACTATAAATGTACAACTATACCTTTTTATTTTTTCTCCCAACCCTAAGGCAGCGAACCAGACTTTGCCTTTACCTAACACTGCAGCACTGTTGTGGTTTCGTATCAGAGGAGTAGGTCTATTGGCTGGGCATCAGTAGAGCACCTCAGGTACTGCTCTGCCACTTCTCTGCCTTACCATTCACTTGCCTCAGGAGAAAATTTTGCTCTTGCAAGAGGCAAATATTCTCTGGCAGGACGGCGCCCTCCTTAGACAGGGCATGTGTAAAGTTCACTGGTTTTTCACTTCTCTCAAGGGGTGCAGTTTGCTACAGCATGCTTAGCCTTTGTTCCAGACAGACCCTTCTCCACCACTTCTCCAGCTGTTTTGTTCTTTCTTTCTCCTGGAAAAGCTTTGCTGCTTAGTTCACTCTGGTCTGGATAAAAAGTTTACCAGGAATTTTAATATAAAATGATTTTTAGAAGAAAAACCATGAACCATAGGCCAAGAGAACAATTAAGGAATCCTTGTTAGACTGCAGCTGAGTTTGATGCTTTGAACATGGAGTGCGTTTGCTTTTGCATGTCTGCAGAACATCATTAATCATGGTGTTTCTGGCTCCTGTGGCCCCATTCTTGTGGTGTTCCTCCTCTGCCTCTTCTGAGCAATCTGTTTACTAATGACTAGTTACAGTGTGAGAGGTTTAAAGGCTGAGAGGCCAAGATCAGGACCCTGTCAGGTCATAGACTTTTATCATCTTCTCTGGGGGTTTGTTTTTTCTGACTGTGTCTGTCTCTCCTCTCCTTCTCTGTCAACAGACTGAGTTATGAATTAGGCACCCCTCTTCTGACTGCAGTTAGGAATGGTCCACTAGGACTTTCCCCTGACATCAGTATGGTTATATTTCGTTTCCACTGTCATTTTCTTCAGCTTTCTAAAAATACCCACTCATACAGCCACCACCCACAGATGCCTTGTGGTAGCTTTTATTCAGCTACAAATTTCTGGGAAAAAAAATAAAATAGCCCCCTCCCAACCTCAAACCAAAACTAAGAATAAAGGGAATAAAATGGTAAAAATCAGGGAGAAGAGAGAATAAGAAATATTCTTTTCTTTACGTTCAGTAGCAAATATGAAAAAAAAAAAGAAGAAAAATTACCTGTCCCCAACAGGCAATTTTAGGATATATCTTCTATCAGATATTAAAAATGGTGATCTACGGAAATGTATGATACAAAAAAACCCATATCTAGTGTGAATTTTAGGAACACCTATAATCTAGTCACAAATAAGAAATACATTTTCTTTATTAAAATAGTGTGTGCAAATACCATTTCAGTAACAAAATATTTCCTGTCTGAAGTTATATGCTTGTGCTAGATGCATTTCCTTCCTTGAATTTTTCTAATTCCTTTCTAAATCCAATTTTACTTTGATGTCCACAATTGCCCTTTAACAGTGGATTCCAGAGTTTAATTTTACTCTGTTAAAAATTATTTCCTTTTGTGTTTTTAAGTTGCTGATAAATTCAGTTAATCCCCCCTATTTTTTGTATTGCAAAGAACCACGCATAATCTCTTCCTACTCATTTTCTCTCTTTCCACCGCTCACAGTTCTGTTACCACCACTCTGTCATCACTTTTCCAGGCTGGTAAATCCTGGCCTATATGCATCTGGTGCAGCAGTTTTTGTCATAAAAACTGAAATGATACTAAACCTCTGTAACCTAAATAACTCACATTGCGCAAGCCACCTGGAAGACTAATTCCAACTCATTTACACTTGAGACCCTAAGTTATTTTAAATAAGTCACTCCCTTTAACAACTGCAGTTATTTAACCCCTCAGAATACGACCTTTTCTGTTTAAAAGATTGCTAATGACAACATTATCCCAAGCCTGTAGTTCATTCCTGAACAGTAACATCATATTAGATGCTCACACTTGCTCCCATGTTGCAACTGCTAGTACTCAAGGTTAATATGACGTACACTGCAAGATATATCTGTCAACTTGAAACAGGATGTACACTACAGTTATTCCGGAACAGTCAATTTGAGAGATAAATCTTGCCCTTGCTCCTAAGACTTTGTGTACCTGGGTGGGTAAAAATGTGGCACAAAGAGGTTTTGCAGGGTTAGCATTGCTAGAGAAACTATCTTGGTAAACAAATTCAGCATTAGCGTTCAGTTGAAAACATAGAATTTGGTAATGATGTGTTGAGTAATCATTCTTGTAAATATCCTTGGCTGGATTTTTCTGTAGAAAAGCAACAAGCAAAAATGCTGCAGTTTTGAATGAACAAGGGGAAAAAATCCCTGCAAATTTTAGCATACTTTAAAAATTGTAACCGCTTTAAATTAAATACTGTGTTTTGACTGGGAGAGTTAATCCTCTTCCTCTCTCATTCACAAGATATTCCTCCTTGTGATGCTGTAGTTAAAATAGTCAACCATTTGCTTGTGTGCAATTTCCTTTCATTTCAGTGAGACTACATGGAAATGAAAAAGAGCTGCCTTTTATGGAGGAAATTTTCTGTTATATGCTCTACTTTCAGTGAGCACATCCCATCCTTGTCAAAGGCACGTGTGTGCACAGGGTAGTTGCAGAATATATTCTGCTGAACCACATTACTCACAGACTTAGTTTTACCTGCACAGAAGATTGAGTGCCAGATCCTGCTAAGTTTACTTATGTGAATTGTATTACTGATTTTGTGGCTAGGTGTACAAAGAAATCTGGATTTAGGCCACTATATTTTTAATACAAAACCCCTCTCCCATTATTAATCCACTCCCTATTAGTTTTGTTTTAATGTGAGAAAGCACAATGAAAAAAACAATTTCCATAAGTGCAAAAGAGCAGATAGTTTTTAACTGTATTTTTCAGCCAGTGCTCTTTTGATATTTGAGGAGGAAGAGCAAGTCCTTTTTATTCTACATACCACGCTACCTGGTTCTCCCAGTACATACCTTATTCCACTGGAGAGAGCAGAGGTAGGTCAGGTCTCATTTAGCAGCACTTGCAGGTAGGACCCCCGCCATGTGGTTACTATCTGCTTCCTTGTTTTTCCAGTGCAAACCAGAATTGTCTTATCAGATAGAGATGGGCAGATACCATACAAGTCTCCCTTTATCTGAATGGTGCCTTTGCGTAAAGCTCAGGCAGTGACACAACTTCACACTAACACTCTGGCTGAGTCCTGGTCCCATTACATGCTGCTTACAACAGCTGTGGTTCTTGCACAGTCTTAATACTGGTTGTTAGCTATTACATTGAGCTAGGTAAATAGGATGAATCATTGCGTTCCCAAAAAATGCTCTGGCACAACGTGTGTTGTCACAAAATGACGTTAAATGGACACTCAGACAGTTTGAAGCTGTCTGCTAGGTTTATTGGCTCTGACTGATTTCAAAACATCACATTGATTAGCATGTACAAAGTAATTTACAGAAGGCATTACTCAAAATAAACAGGAATTTGTCAAAATTACCTAGATGTGTAATGCTTTTCATATAGCATACCATTTAAAAATAACCATGCTTTCATCTTATCTCCCTTCCAATAGTTTCGAAGTATTATAATTATTCTTGGATAGTTGCCCTATAAACTGGGATAGGACATTTTAAACAACTCTCCTCTTTAAAAGAGTCACATTATTTTCATGCCTTGGCATGATTTCTCACATAGCGACTGAGCCAGGTGTTTTCAGGATAAAGGTCCAGCTGATGAGCTGACAGAATATTATCATGTCTTATTGGAGTCACACATGGCTTGCTGTTAGAGCTCTGTATCAATGGGAATCCAAATCCTACAAGCGTTAGAAATAAGTTTATTATTTACAAGAGAGAAAGAAGATTACAAAGTTATTTGTACCAAAAGCCAGACCCAGTTTATTTTGATTTCTAGACTGTTCTTTTCTCATTTTTTCCATGGATTTTTTGTGTTAGACATCGTATTCAGAATTGTTAGCCTGTTCATTCCTATCAGGAATAATGATAAATAACTGCTAACTAATTATTATAATTGTTATATGAGTATTCAATTTGTCCATATGGGGTACTACTGCCTGATGACCCTTCTGAAATGGCAGAATTCCAAAATCCTTTTAGTAATGAAAATACATGATTAGAGGCATTCCTGCCATCATATATGCATGTAGCTTAAATCAAGCTAGAAATTTAGGTTGATTTAATTTTGGTGTTCATTCATCTAGAAAAGCCTGGTTCTAACAGATGAAGTCTACACACATATTCTTTGAACTTTAATGGCAAAGTTAATTTCATTCTTCATCCATTTCTCTGGTTGTGAACCAATTCACAGTCATGAACAGTTCCACTTTTGTGCAACTTGAATACAGTGAGGCTCCCTGATTCCAAGAGCATCTCAGAGTATAATTCCTTCTCACTGGAGCACATAATAAAACGTCCACTGATTTCTTTCAGGTTCATGGATGTCACCTGTGTTTGTTTTATTAGGCTTGAACTGTGTAATTCAGATCTGGTTCTGGATTTCAAATGCTGCAAAACTGAGGAAATCTAAACCCGGGTTTGACAATTGCCCATCTTGCATGAATCTGGCTCATTAAAAAGGACATTTTGGGACTGAACACACACAATACTATTTTTTCATTAATATCGGGTTGGAAAGTTGTGTTGTTTTGTTTTTTTTTTCTTGGATAGGACTATTCAGCTTACTGCTGTATCTTTATAATTTAAAGTAAGAGTATTTTAGCATATCATCCACTCTGAAGTCCTGCTGGCAAGCTACACAAAAGATATCGTACCAGTTTCTGGATACTTGCCCCATTATCCTATTAACTTCTCTGCACGCAATAAGGTATAAATCATAGTGTGATTCGTACAAGTTCTTTAACCATGAACCATTACTGCAGTGGTTGATGTGAGTTTTGTCCAGAATTGAACATTTAGTCCTGACCTGGTTCAAACCATGGAAAAGTAATTTTGCAAAATGTGTATTACCATTCTGAAATATGCTTTATCCTGAAGCCTTAAGAATGGAGACTTTAGTTTTTCTGCCCACATGCTTGTGACTTTTCAGAAGAGCATATTCAAATATTTATTTTTTCCTGTTTCTACTTTTCTCCATCGAGTGTAAAAAATGAGCAAAGGTCAGGGTTTACTTGGGGTTATGGTGGGGGGAGGGGTGCTGTTTGTTTTATTTTATTGGTGGTTTTTTGGTTTTTGTTTTTCCTGAAAATACTTTTATTCTTTGTGATTCTACGACTCTTCAAACTTGCTCCAATTCTAAAACAATTATCAATTCTGCAGTCACGTATTTTTCCAAAGGTATGGAAGTGCTGAAAAATTCCTGGCACACCAAAACATTGTGTAAAAACAAATCAGCAGGAGGAAAATGGTATGCAATGATTTCTAATATGAGAAGATAAAAAGAGAGTGAAAAAGAGAAGAAAAATCTTCTTGACAGTCAAATTAAATTTATTTCTGTGAAAATTAAAAAAGGAAAAAAAAAGAAGTATATTTTTCATTAAAGAGACTTTGTAGTGACAAGTTTGATGGCTTTGCTCTTGAGGCTGATGGTGATGAATGAATGATGAATGAAACTCTCTAGAGAGAGTTAGAAGACCCTAAACCAAGCTTTGGTATAAACCAAAACAAATACTGATAGTTTATTTTTGATATAAAATATTTTCTACTTAAACATCTGACCACACTACCTCTCCAGGATTCCTTGTCCTTTAGGAGAGAGATGGAGCTAGGAGGGTGACCCTCACTTGCCTGGTCAAGGCACCTGTTACCCTACTTTGATTACCACAGTGGGACTTGAGAACACAGAGGTTTTGTTTCACTGTTTAGTGGGTGCGCTGGGAATCAGGAAAACGCACATCACTGTTGGTGACAAACTGACCTCTCCAGATCTTGGATTCAATCATAGTAAGAAAAGTTCAATAGCACTTACCTATGGTTACACCTGTTACTGTACTAAAACAAATCTGGAAAGCTCAAAATTGCATTCTTATTATTTTATAAACATGTCATTAATAATAACAAGTTTCAAATTTGCTGTTCAAATCATAGAATCATAGAATCACAGGATAGTTAAAGTTGGAAAGGACCTTAAGATCATCTAGTTCCAACCCCTCTGCCATGGGCAGGGACGCCTCACTCTAGACCATATTGCCCAAGGCTCTGTCCAATTGGCCTTGAACACTGTCAGGGATGGAGCATTCACAACTTCTTTGGGCAAATTGTTCCAGTGCCTCATCACCCTCACAGTAAAGAACTTCCTTATATCTAACCTGAACTTCCCCTGTTTAACGCCTTGTCCTATCTCTACAACATACAGATCATTAATTCATTCTTATTGATTGCATTAGAAGGATTATGCAAGGCAATAGTTACATCAGCCATTCCTCCCACCTCTCTGTATAACCCTTTCCCAGGTGTGTCTTGCTGTAACTTTTTCCAAACACCTGGATACAGTGAGGAAGTTCAGCTTTTCACTGCTGCTTCAGAACATCACCTTGGAGATGAGTTGTTTATCATTTAGACAATGGCAGAGATGAATGATTTATGATATTCACTCAGCAGCAGTGAAGTTAGAAAAGAGCAGAGTACGGGTTGTCATGCCAGCTGAGTAAACTTATTAACTGCATGGGATAACTGCATAATACTCCAGTCACTGAACTGCTTAATGATACATTTATATTAGAAGCCCTCCCAGATGTCTGTGTCTTAAAAATTATGCTTAAATACCAGATTTAATAGGTTTTGTGTTTTTATGCAAGGATAAAAGAAAGCAATGGGGGAATGTAGTGGCTTAAAGTCTTAATTTAGCAAGATACCGAAGCATGTGCCAGCACAAGTATAAGTAGCTCTGTCAAAATCAGTGGGACTTTAGGATCATTGTGGAATTGCTCTTATTCTGGAACAGCATGGATGCATCTTGCAACGATGTCATCAGAATTCAGAAAGGAGAAGGGGATGGAACAAATAGTATCAAAGGACAAGCCTGCTGTAACAGTACCCATTACTTGGGATGAAGTATATCAGTGAACGCTAAGTAAGCCATATGGCTTAATAAAGAGCAAACAATGTGTTTGCAAGCACATACAAATCCAAATAAGATGATTTATTGTCTCAGATGCCCTCCAGAATGTAATGTGAGATGCTAACTTGATTCTTTTGCATACTGATGATAGTCTAGCACTACCACATATATGCTGTGTGACAGAATATATATGTGCCTTACTTATGCTGTTTCAGAGCCCATAAAGGAAAGAACAGAGTTGGAGATTACTAAGACTGTTGTTTAAATTCCTCTGTGCCAATCCTTCATAATTATATTCCTCTGAAGTTTCTTCAAATCAGAAAGTAAACTCCCCAAATTTTTAAATTAGACAATGTAGGGATCATCCTGTTTCCCAAAAATTAGCAGTGAAATTCTCTCTTAATTATAGTCTGAATAAGATCAGATCCAAAAATGGCTGCTCCTGAAAGAATTTAAGCAGGGAGTTCAGCTATACATATATATTTTACATCTATGGTCTTGATTCACAGCATTCAGATTCTTTTCAGCTGACCCCAGAAGCTGGCACTGTACATGAAATTGCTGCTGTAAAGCCACAATGCCAGCCAAAAAGGGTGTTAGAAGGCTTTCAAACAAACAAGGAAAGGAGCAAAAGGTAAAATCAGATATGAGTCTTGGAGAAATAAAACTTACAATAATATCTGGATTCTGCATCTGCCCAGCATATGTAATTTCTGGCATGAGTAACTACTGTTGGAGAAGTAAATAAAGAAGGATGACAAAAGAATCAAGCTCAACACCATGGCTGTAAAAATCAGACAGGGCCAAGTTAATAATGAAATAACATTGATGGGCAAAGACTGTTCTTTTTGATTCTTCCTGTTTTTTAGAAAAAGATTCAGCCTGCAAATGCTGCAGACAGGGAAATGTTGATATGCCACAGTTCAAAAGAAAAATCCTATTTTTGTTTCACCAGAGCTAATTTAGCGTAGAAATAATGTGTCAAAATACTCAGGTAACAATCTTTTTCTCTCTGCTTAACAAGTTGTCATTTTAGATTGTTCTTTTCATTTCACAAAAGGAAAAATGCTCTCTAGACTAAAAAGCATGTGGAAGCCAGACAGTGCCAGAAAAGTGTTTATATTTGACATGGAGATGCAGTTCTTTCTTTGTCATAGGTATGTCGTAAACATTCAGTTCAAAAAGAAATAGAATGGACAAATGCTGTCCCCCTGATTTATCTTTTTATAAAATTCTTCTAAAATTAATCTCAAAGATATTTTTCAGAGTATATCTGCTATTCTTTCAAGGCCCAGAAACAGCATTATGGGATACTACAGAACAGTCACATAATATTTTTCTAGTGATAGAGGATCATTTTGACTGTTTAATACAAACATTTGGGAAAAGGAAGAGTTGCTTCATCCCAGAGGAACAGTATCTGCTAGATGGCCAAGTCCTAATCGAGACTGAAAGAAGACTACCTCAGTCTTTTCTAGGACACTTCCCAAGTGTCCCTAGTGAAGTCCTTTCTGAGAGAAAACCAAATGCAAGGAGTATGTTATAGTCCAGATTATAATGACCTCTTTTTCTTCTTTATGGGAATAAACTACAGAAGTAGTTTCAGCACTGTGTGAGACGTGCAGTGCACAGCAAGGATGCCAGATGATCATCTGTATTCTTCCATGGTCATGTTTCAGAACCTTCACATCTTTCTAAGGTGTTTTAGAGAACACTCTTAGATGCCTGAACGACCTAAGAAAAGATGACAGTAGGTAGCCAGGCACTTTAGAATATTATCAGCCCTCATTCACCTAACCAATCAGGCTCAGAGATGCCTGAAAGAAAAACCAGCTTCAGATAGATTTGCTATCCAATCCCCTAAGCAGCCCCAGGGTTTTGAAATTTGTTATTGCCTTTCAGGCACCATCTTTTCCAAGACCAGCAGATGCTGATAACAAGAAATCTGTTATTGTCCTAAGCAATCAACAGCTTCCAGAAACCCAGATCTGTCTTACGTTTTGTTATGTGAAACCTGCAGAATGTGTTTCTAGCTAATATGTGGTACACAGCATTGTAGGAACCATTTTTATCTTGCTATGTTCCTAATATTCAACTTGTCCTTGTTGGGTCTTTGTGAATCCTAACACCCCAGACACCTGGAAGTATAACCAGCATAGAACATATTCCTGAATTTGCCACCTGTCCAACTGAGAAAGGCTCATTAAGTGCTTGGAAAATAAGAAGGCAGATGAAAAGATAATGTTATGTTATTAAAATAAGTATTTTAAACCAATCTGATAGGATTTTTATATGATCTGGGGGAGAAATATGTCTAAACTATGAATTTGGGGCTGACAAAACAGGATACAGCACTTTCTATTCTAAACAAAACCAACACTAAAGCAAAGCAAAGACTGTTAAGTAGGAAGGAAATGCAGATTGAAGTTTGAAAACTCTGCTTTAATTCCAACCCCTGTATTTATGCATTAAAATAAAGCTATCCTTTATGTATTTTAGATTGGTTTACCAAATAGTAAGACTTGCAATTCCCTGCAACCTGTAATTGTTTATAGAATCTCTCAGACAACAGCTCTGAGTCCTCTGGGCAACAGCTGCACTTAGCTGTGAGCAAAAGCTCTTCAGTCTGAGAAAGCAACGTTTTTGAGAAATCCCTGCATTTCCTGTCCTGGGGCCTGCTGAAGAAGGTGTTAGGTCAGGACAGTCTGCTGGAAGAGAAACATTCGTATGCTTTCCTTGGAGGTGGAGAGGGGGAGAAGCTTTCCGAAATATCCTTGAGAAATTGAGGAGTGGGGAGGGAAAAAGGTGTTGAGTGTGTGGAAATGTTTATGAGACTCCATATTGATTTCACTCAGTTGGAATTTCTTTCACAGTCTTCATTGCACAGGGCACCAGTAGAAGAAAAGTTAGTTTAAGCTCAGTAGACGTCAATCTACTATAATCCTTCTGTAGTCAACAGAGTAAGGTGGAAAGTCTTCCAGAGCTTGGCACTGGAGGAGCTCACTTTATGCACTCTGGGTCTTTCCTCATTGACTGTAAACACCTAGGGGCTTCCTAGGCTACTAATTTTGGCATCTAAGTTGATTATCTAAGTTGATTACCTTATCAACATTATGAAGTATGGAGACATGATCGTTGCCACAGAAAAATATCTTTCCTGGAGGGTGGGGAAGGTTAATGGGTCTGGGTCCTTTTGTGGTGCTCCATGTGGCCTCTTACTTGCTATGTTTCCAAGAATTGCTGTTTGTCCTCTGGAAGACAGTGTTACATTTTCCCCTTATTTGAATTGATTGATTGACATAATTGCCAGAAGATGAACCCTACGCTCTGGAACTGGCTCCAAAGACAAGTCTCTCCCCATTTCCTTCATACACTGGAGAATATGTAGGATCTTTACCCCACTGAACTCAGCTCTCATCATAATTCTTATTTCCAAACTCTGAAACATCAAGAAAGCAGGAACTTGAGGTGTTTCATAGTTTCTGATTGCAGCTGGAATTTGCAAATCACTTTTCATCTCATTCTTATTTTGTCCTACAAAGGGCTTCTGGTGACTTTGGACTTTTCCAGTGTCCATGCAGCCTTCGTAGAGGAGTCTCCTAATTTTAGAAAGTCGCCCTTGTATAATTTTGTACCTTTTCAATTTATTGCAGTAAAGGAGAGATGCTGGGAAAGGCTCAGCAGAACATTTTCAGCCTTTTTGTTGTTTCCTTAAAAAGCCTTGTAGCAACCTTAAAGGGACATTGAGGAATAGAATGCTTTCTTTCTCTGCTAGTATCTCCTGACCAAATGCCTAAACTCACTGTGCAAGAGTTTTCCATACTGCAGTCCCTCTTGGGGAAACTCTCAGACTCTTAAAGGCCCTTTTAGCAGGTTGAACATTAGCATGTGTTCTGTGCTGTGTTGATTACCTTCCAGATACAGAGGCACCATAACAAAGCCAGTCAGCTGTCAAGCTTTAGGGTTTATAATTATTAGAACAAACAACATTCTGTTTTTTATAGAATTCAACCATAGGAAGCTGCAAAAGAACAGGCACATGTACAAAAAAATTCTCATGTATTCGGTATTCTCATGGCATTTGTATTGTTGTTGAGGGCTTGTACTGATACACACTGCAGGCTTTGCTATCCTGGCAAACAAGTCAATATGAAGATCATGGTAAATCATTCCTGATTTTTATGCCTGTCCCCTTCTTAGTTTAAAATCTTGTTTCATGAGAGTATTTTCCCTCCAGATAAAAGCCTCATCTGAGATTCAGACATATTTGGGTTTGAATTCCAGACACTGACTTGGAAAATCTTGCATTGCACATGGAAAAAGTGATACCTGATTCTAATGGTTTGCTGTAGCTTTAGCATGCTCTCATCTAGTGGCAGTGCTTTCTTAGCATACTGTGCTAAACAAAGCCCTCTTTAATGAGGGCCTGCAAATGATTTGCAAGCCTTGTGAGGAGAAGTCAGAAGTTTGCTTTAAACAGTTGCTATCAGAGCTGAATGCTAATGTGCTACAGTATGAAAAACAACTTTTGTACGTATGTACAGGGGGGTGTATGTGTGAGTATAAAGACATTGCTTCCTATATTCTGTGGCTATTCCAAGCAAGACTGCTTTTCAGCCAGACTGCTGAATGCATGTATAAATGTAAGCTATCTGCCTTCCCACCTCTGTGCTTTTTAACACTCAGCTACCCATCTCCTGCCTGCTTGCCTGTTGATTTTCTAGTCTGGTTTCAATCAGGCTTGCAGCCAGTCAGCCATCCTCAGCATGGGCAAAAGAGTTTAGAAACTGATGCATCTGCAGGAAATCACTTAGCAAACTTAATGACCCCTTAGTGACATTGCCCTGTGCACTTTCTGGTTTTTCATATCCTAACCAGTTAAATGAATAAGATTTTAAAATGTTCTTAGAAATGACTTAAAAGTATAAGGAATGGAGGTCATTTAAAGTGGCATCTGGAGGAAAGGAGAAATCATTAAATGAATGCAAGCCTAAATTTTTAGTTACTGACGCCACTTCTGCAGTTGAATTTTTGGCAAATCAAATTTCTACTTAAAAATGTAAACAAGAGTTATCAGGACTTCACTGTTTGGATGATGTTTTTCAGGAGCAGAACAGGTTCTGCAAATATCTGTCTCACATTGTTATGGAGGTTTGAAACAACATGTTCAGTTTTGAGTAGGGTGGTTATTCTTTCCAATGACTATTCCAATAGATCAAAGAAAAAATCTCCCCACAGCACTTGGTTTGGTCCCATTTAAAGGGAAAAATCTGTGAACTTTATTTGCAATTTGTCATTTCGATCAGTGTCTTCCTCACAGAAAAGAATAGCTGTTGGCTCAGGTGTCTAATGCTGAGGCCAAATGAGATTAGGGAAGGTATTATTAGCTTGCATATCCCAGAACAGTTCATGGTTCATGATAACCGCTGAATAACCAGGGTCAAATCAGTGTTATGACGCTAGTAATTTACTGAGGTGCTCCCACAAAAAATGATTGTGCCAAGCCTATGATAAGCCGTGTGTCTCAGCACTGATGATGAGAGAAACTAGAGAAACCTGTCTGTGCCTAAGTTTATATGCCAATTGAAAGGAAAAAATAATACTCATTTATTTTGCAAGTCTTCTGCACGTTTAAGTGGTAGATACCTCTAAATGATTAAATAACAAGAACTGTAGAATCTTTCCATTATTGTGAATCACATTTGATAGTTTTCTCGGCTTTACTGGCGGCTTTTCTTCCTATAACCAACCATTTTGCTACAGGTATTCTGAACAGTTACATGTAGCAAATCCAGCTGTATGTACCTTTATCATCTCTTTGAGTTTCATGTTGTTTGATTGTGGAACGAAGTGTCACTTTAAATTGAGCAAAAGTATACATTTGTTTTCACTTTGGAGAGAACAGTTTCTATTTTGCTGTCCTGTCTTCAGAATGTCAGACAATACTGAGGCTCAACTGTTTACAATGAGGTTCTCTCAAGGCTGTATTTGTCTATTTCTGGCTCTTCTTGATCTCTTCAGTATGGCTGGGAGATTTCTTTGAACTTCAATGTTTTGTTAAATTTCACTTCTAAGCTGACGGTACTGAGTCATTGATTGCTTTTCATGGATTTAAACTACGCTCCAGTTCAAGACATGATTGGAATTGCTTTCTCACACCTACTAAATATTGCTCACTTACGGACCAACAACTCCTAGCCTTGAGTTACTAATCTAGGCATGTAAATCCTTTAAATGTGGCTATTATTCTTCTTTTCACCATTCATATGTAGGCTTTTATCTGATGATTGCAGGCAGCCAAGAATGTCTGTAGCACATTTAGAAAACCTTTCCAAAACTACACTGTGATCCTTACTCCCATTGCTATTCACGTCTAAGCTCTATTCACTTTGCTCTTTCAGTGGCTTCATAGTCAGTCCTTCTTAATTTTCCCCCTCTACCATTTGATAAAATACCTACTAAAATACAGGGGCTCTGTATTCAGTAGAATTATATTCCTTGTTCATTTTACAGATTTATCCAGAAAGGTGCTGAACTGCTAAAAGCTCTCGTGTTCTGTACGAAAACTCTGCAGACAGAACACTTGAGGATCATCCATTGCATCTTACAGTTTTGATGTCCTTTCAATCAGCCATTTTTGGATCCTGTGTTTAAGTCAAGACCCAAAAAGTCAAGATTTAAGTCTGGAAGGGGATGTAATGGGTCAGTTAATGTCAATGCAAATATTTACTTGAGTGATTTCACCAGTGGCACCTAAGCTTACATATGCTTTTGCTTTTGCTTTTTTTTGTTATTGTGTGAAAGCATCCAAGAGGCAAGATGGGAATCATGGAGAGACTAAGTACTGGTATATTTATACAACAAGCTATAGTTGGGGAATAATTTATAACAAATGTATCTGATCAAAAAATCTTTTTTTTTTTTTTTTCTTCTGCAGCATCGTAGTGATCTGTTCAGATCAGTATTTGTCAACTCAGCCCCTCTTCTCATCAGAAATGTGGTTAGTGCTTTATAAAAATAATGAAGTGACAAAACTCTGTGAGGTGTGAAGATGATCCCACAAACCTATTTGTGGTTATCAAATACAGGCAAGGTTGCTAGGCATATTTTCTAAGATAACAAGGTTCTTAAAGATTCAGGAAGACACTGCAAGATTGTTGGATGCACATAGGCACTTAACTCCCCAAGATACAGGTGGGTACATAGATTCAAGTCCAGTAAAGAACATGGGTGCTATAGCATCTATGAGAGTACCCTCAAGCAGAACCCTAGTTCAAGTTGGGACTTTTCACTCATTGCACAGAGTTGGGAGCTTAAGATCAAGAAGATAATAAAACTTGCCAATAATAAGGCATTCTCAGGGAGCAGCAAGCCTTAAGTGCTTCCTTTGATGAGCTGATCTTTTCTACTTTGGATTCATTACACTGCAGTCTCCTGAAGACTGGGGTGTGGGGTCGTATTTCAGAAGAACAGTGCCTCTTTTCTTCCATTTATCAATTAAGCAGGTGCCTTTCTGGATACCTGTGAAGCTTTCCTATCAGAAAACTGAGCACTGACAGAATTTTAACACCTAAACACCTACTGAGGATTTTGAGAATCTATACTTTAGACTTGAGTGCCTAAACCAATCTTTAAATATCTCAGTCTTTTAAGCACCTAAACCTAAGTGGTAATTTTAGATTTTTTTAAAAGCTTTGGAGTTCTCATCATGTGCTTATGTACACTTTGAGGTAACAAAAGACTTGTGATGTTGGGTATGGTTAGCATGCACAAATACTAAGTTGAAGCAGGGATGTGAACCAAAGGTCCTTCTGATCTGAGTAGTTACATATGCAGTCTTGTTTTCATGAACACAAGTATGTTAGTATATGACCTCAAAGATTTGTTCCCACAAACAGTAAGTGCTGCTAAAACTCTATCACTTTTATGTTTCCAGAGAAACGAATGTAAAAGGAGTGTGAGATTGACCCCTGTACCATTTAAAACTTTATATGGTTATTTACATTAAAAATGTTCAGTATTTGTCCAACTGTAACTGTAAGTGTAGCTTTTAAAGTATCTGAGACCCTGGGCTAGTATTTATTGTTCTAGGAAATGACTTTTATGAGAGCAGCACAGAAACTAAAGACTTTTGATTCTAAGTCTAGACTAAAGCTCAGCAAATAGTCCAGAGACAGTGACTTTCTGATTTACTGCCCAATGTGGAGGAACAGCTTCAGTGACAAAATGGCTTACCTCAGATAAGAAAGTTGGCCAACACCTCTATGGGATCTATTCTCAGAGGAAATACATGTACTGTAATGTCAAGCAAATTTCTCTGAGGGGGCTGCTTCCAGATTTTCTGATTTGGTGGCCGCTACGTGCAGTATAATTTGAGAGCTCCTTACCAGAAATGTTGCATTCATCCCGCTTTTTAGGCTTTTAGCACTATGAAATTGCCAGAATCAAAAAGACGATCTACTGAACAGACAAAACTGATTGTTTCTCCAGTCCTTGAAAGAAATGAAGCAAGACATCATATAGACAGCAGTAGCCCGGAGAACACAAAGAAGGACTACAGAGCTCTGGGAGAGGGGGTTAGAGGCTTCTGGAGCTCAGATTGTCCTTTTCGTCAATTCTCCAGGATACAGGGCAGGACCTTAAAAAGGCTAGGAGGATTGGCCAGGTTAATAAATGGTTAGAAGGGTGGTGCTGTAGTCAGGCGTTTGGGTACCTTGAACATGGGACTCAATTTAGTAGGCCAGGTCTACTGGGGGCTGGTGGAGCTGATCTGACAAAGAAAGGGAAGAGTGGATTTGGTAGGAGGCTTGCCGGGCTGGTCAAGGATGCTTTAAACTAGATGTGTTGGGGGAGGGGGTATCATTCCATCCCAAAACACCCAATCACTGGCCAACACCTATAGTAAACGTTCAGAGCAATGTAGAGATATTCCAGCTGCTCCATCCAGATGACTCTATACAAACACCCGTAGCATGGGGAACAAACAGAATTAGAGATGTGTGCACATCTACAGAGGTATTATATAATAGGCATCACAGAAACATGGTGGGATGGCTCCTATGACTGGAGTGTTGGAATGGAAGGTAACAGGCTCTTTAGGAAGGACAGGCCCAATAGGCAGGGAGGGGGAGTTGTTATTTATGTTTCAGATAGGCTAGAGAGTATGGAACTCTGTCTGGGGACAGGTGAGCAGTCAACAGAGAGTTTGTGGGTCAGGGTTAAAGGGAGAACAGCGATGGGAGACATTATTGTGGGGATCTGTTACAGACCACCTGACCAAAAGGACTTGGTGGATGAAGCACTACATGGACAGATAGGAACAGCCTCACACTCGCAGGCCCTTGTTCTCATGGGGGACTTCAACCATCCTGATATATGTTGGAGGGATGGAACGGCCCCGCACAAGCAATTCAGGAGGTTCCTCAACTGTGTGGAAGACAACTTCCTCCTGCAAGTAATAGAGGAGCCCACAAGGAGAGGTGCCATGCTTGACCTCGTGCGCACCAAGAGGGAAGGTCTGGTTGGAAATGTGACTCTCCAGGGAAGCCTTGATTGCAGCGATCATGAGATGGTTGAATTTGAGATCCTCAGGACAGTGAGAAGAGCAGTGCAGCAAGCTCACTGCCCTGGACTTCAAGAGAGCGGACTTTGGCCTCTTCAGGAACCTGCTCAGTACGGTTCCATGTGATATAGCCCTAGAGGGCAGGGGGCTCAAGATTGTTAGTATTCAAGGATCACCTGCTGCAAGCTTAGGAGCGATTTATCCCAACTAGAAGGAAGTGCTGCAGAAAGGCCAGGAGACCTCCTTGGATGGATAAGGAGCTGCTGAGGAAAATTAGAAGGCAAAAAGAAGCTTATAAAATGTGGAAGTAAGAGCAGGCAGCCTGGGAAGAATACAGGGATGTTGCTCAGGAATCTAGGGACCAGGCTAGGAAAGCTAAGGCCCACTTAGAATTAAACTCGGCTATGGATGTTAAGGATAACAGGAAGGGATTCTATAGGTACATTGCAAATAAAAGGCAAGCTAGGGACAATGTGGGCCCTCTCCACAAGCTAGCGGGAGAACTGGCTGCCCTGGATTTGGAGAAGGCTGAGGTTCTTAATGACTTCTTTGCCTCAGTCTTCACTGGCAAATGCTCTGACCACACCACCCAAGTCATGGAAGGCAGACGCAGGGACTGTGAGAATGAAGACCCCAGGCCCACTGTAGGAGAGGATCTGGTTCGAGACCATCTTAGGAACCTGAACATACAGAAGTCTATGGGACCTGATGAAATCCATGCATGGGTCCTGAAGGAGCTGCAAATGAAGTTGCTAAGCCACTGTCCATCACATTTGAAAAATCATGGCAGTCAGGTGAAGTTCCCAATGACTGGAAAAAGGGAAATATAACCCCCATTTTCAAGAAGGGGAAAATGGATGAGGCAGGGAACTACAGACCAGTCAGCCTCACCTCTGTGCCTTGCAAAATCTCAGGAGCGGATTCTCCTGGAAGGCATGCTAAGGCACATGAAAAACAACCAGGTGGTTGGTGACAGCCAGCATGGCTTCACTATGGAGTAATTCTGCCTGACCAATCTGGTGGCCTTCTATAATGGGGCTACAGAACTAATGGACAGGGGTAGAGCAGTTGATGTCATCTACCTGGACTTGTGCAAAGCGTTTGACACTGTCTCACATGACATCCTTGTCTCTAAGTTGGAAAGGCATCAATTTGATAGGTAGACCACTTGGTGGATAAAGAACTGGCTGGATGGCCACACGCAAAGTGTTGTGGTGAATGGCTCAATGTCCATCTGGAGACCAGTAATGAGTGGTGTCCCTCAGGGATGGGTGCTGGGACCGGTCTTGTTCAACATCTTTGTCTGTGACACGGACAGTGGGATTGAGTGTGGCCTCAGCAAGTTTGCCGATGACACCAAGCTGTGTGGTTTGGTTGATATGCTGGAGGGAAGGAATGTCATCCAGAAGGACTTTGACATGCTTGTGAGGTGGGCTGATGCAAACCTTATGAAGCCTAACCTTGCCAAGTGCAAGGTCCTACCCCTGGGTGGGAGCAATCCCAGGCACAGCTCCAGGTTGGGCAGAGAAGAGATTCAGAGCAGCCCTGTGGAGAAGGACTTGGGGGTGTTGGTCAATAAGAAAACGAACATTAGCCAGCTGCAGTGTGCGCTCACAGCCCAGAAAGCCAACCGTGTCCTGGGCTGCATCAGAAGGAGTGTGACCAGCAGGTTGAGGGAGGTGATCCTGCCCCTCTACTCTGCTCTCGTGAGACCTCACTTGGAATATTGTGTGCAGTTCTGGTGTCCTCAACAGAAAAAGGACATGGAACTGTTGGAACAAGTCCAGAGGAGGGCCACGAGGATGATGAGGGGACTGGAGCACCTCCTGCATGAGAAAGTTGGGGCAGTTGAGCCTGGAGAAGAGAAGGCTGCATGGAGACCTCCTAGCAGCCTTCCAGTATCTGAAGGGGGCCTATAGGGATGCTGGGGAGGGACTCTTTGTTATGGACTGTTGTGATAGGACCAGGGGTAACGGGTTCACACTTAAAGAGGGGAAGTTTAGATTGGATATGAGGAAGAAATTGTTTACTGTAAGGGTGCTGAGGCACTGGAAGGGTTTGCCCAGGCAAGCTGTGAATGCTCCATTGCTGGTGGTGTTCAAGGCAGTTTTGGACAGAGCCTTGGGTGGCATGGTTTAGTGTGAGGTGTCACAAACCACTGTTTCCAACCCTAACTGTTCTATGATTCTATAATTCTATGGTTCTATGACGTTATAAAAAGCAGGAAAGCAAACCAAAATGAACATAGAAGACAGAGCATAAGACTGATTGTACAGCTTCCTTGTGCAAGAGGACTACAGTAACAGTGCCTGTCTGTGAAGGTAGGTAACATAAGACCAGCCCTATGACAACAGATCAGAAATTTGTCTTTTCCAGTACCCCATCCCTAACAGTGGCCTCTAGTGGATGCATAGAGAAAGGAGCACAAGAGCAGGACAACCATACAGTGCTACTCCCTACTACACCTTCTCCACCTCCTCTGATTTACAGCTGGCTGCACCTTCCTTTGGACTTCATAGTTTTCAATGGATCTTCTACACATATTTCTTCAGTTATGTTTTCAAACTCATGCAGCCTTTGGCAATCAAGATTTGGATTTTGAAAGGCAAAATCCACAGAAAAGCAAATCATGGCTCTCTCAAATTTTGTGCCTGTTGTGGAGCAGGAACGTGCTATCTGCTTAGAGTAGTACCCTTCAGTCCTGTTTGATTTGCGTGTCCTCGCACATTTTCCATTGGAGTTGCATTTTACTGTATAGAAAATATAATCCTACTGATAATAGGGCTCACTGATCTTAGTTACAGCTTGTGGCTTGATTATCAATAGCCAGTGGACTCTCACAAGTCTATTAACCCCTGTTTTTACTTTCTAACATCCCTAGGACCTCTCTTAGAAAAAAAGCCTGTTGTTAATCTACCATACAATTTTTTCAGAGATTTCTTATCATTACATCACTGGACCTTTATGTTGGAACTATTCGCATTTTCAAAAGACATTCCGGTCAAGCAATAATTATCATTAGCATCATGTAAGAATGTTATTCTTTAAAAAAATATTCCATTTTAAACTGAGATTCTTAAAAATAATATGTCTTTTCAAAGCAAAGTTAATCAACAACGCGAACGAATTTTCCAAGTCAATCTTCAAGTAGGAAGAAGTGAGAAAGTCACTAGATTAATTTAAGAAACCTGCATTTTATTTATGATCTATAACAGCAAAAGAATTGAGTTGTTCCTTCAAGTTTTACTTTCTATATCCATAAATTTTAGTTGGAAAGTATTTGGATATATTAATAAAAGTTTTATATAAAGACTGAATACTGTTCTGCTACTTAGTTGGCAAAGGCATGTTCTATAGGTGTATCAAAATATAGACATATAACACTTTCTATGGCAGGCTGAATCATAGCATAAACCTTATTTCTTAAAAAGACCCCTACCAAATACTTTAGACAGAAACAAATTTGAAATTCAGAGGGTAGAAAAGCCTGCTCAGTGCTCCATGGCCATTTTATGAAGTACCAAGTATTTTTGTTCTAGTACATGCCTGGCTATAATACTGACTGTTCTTCTTGAAGTGTCAGTAATACGACAGTGACTTCCACAGATTAATTAGGCATTGTGAAGATACGGGTGTTGTTGAGGGTAAATGTGTTGCCTTCCCATTCATTGCCTTTCTTCATGTTCTCATCATGTTCTTTAGCAGGAAGCTGGAGGCATCCAGTGTACAAAGAGCATTCATTATTTTCTAAACAGTTTGTAACAGTTACCTACTGGAGCTCTTTTATCTTCATACCTGTCTGCAGAGAGAAGCCAAAACCAATATCCTGAATAGCAATAATATGTTTGATTCTCTTCTGTAACTGAAACCTTGTTGTGCGGTTACAATCTCAGTTCTGTGTAAATTGCCCAAGCAGTGGCTGGGACAAAGGGACTTAAACTTCGCATTGTTTACAGGAAAGCACTAAAAGCTGCCCCAGAAAGGGTTACTTCTGATACTAAAAAATCTGTATACTGTCTTGGTACTAGCAACTGTTTAATGCTTTATTATCCAAGACCTGGAAAGGGGAAAAATATAACCTTTGAGTGGGCCAGTGAGGTGGTGTCTGTGCCCTGGTAAGCAAAGGACAGACAATAAAAATTGAATAAAGGAAAAAATGTACTAAACGAATAACTCAAAATCACATCACTTGTTGGAAAGCCCTCTTCCTTTCAAGCAGGCACATTCGCAGGCCAGCTAAAACCTTCAGCAGAGGTAAATCAGCACATCCTTCCATCAACATGAGTGACCTAATGATGATTGAATTTATCTGAGGATCTGGTCCCGAGCATTCAGCTGCAGATTAGATCTGGTTTTGTCAGTTTTGCAGCCTAATTTTCCTGCCTGGATAGTTGGAACAACTCTCCTCTAAGCACATAGCGCTGTCTGTGTCATCATTTCAAACCAGCCAGCAAGTTCTGTATGGCACCGAATGAGTACTGGAATGAGGTGCAAGCCAGAGATCCCAACTCAGACAAGCAAATGCTTCTGCAATCACGAGCTCATTGTCCAGAGTTTGCGCTAAAGAACAAGCCCAGAACATCTGCCAAAAATCACAAGACACTTGTAGCAAGAAAAAGAGAAAAATCCCCAAACCAAAGCCAACACAAAGCAAAAAACCCAGCCTAGACCAAAATGAAACCCCAAATCTTAAAACTGTGCTGAAAACATTATTCTAAAAATGATACCAGCTTCAGGCAAAGAATCAGGATTATTTCTTTTTTCCCCTCTAAAGCAGCTATTTAAAACACACCAGCCCTCTACCATATTGTGTTCCATTATGATCTCTCTCATTTTTGGGGCCAAGAAGCTTGAAGAAAAGCATCAAATCAGACAAATGCAGATGACTCAGGACTGAATGGGTTGCTTTGAAAGTGAATGCTCAAGGGTATTTCATGACTGTAAATTCTTTCGCTTTTAAACAAAGGCCTGGTGAGAACTTACATGACAGCAAATCTGTTTTCATCTTGGACTATCTTTTCTCACCTCAAGTATTGTCATTTCAAGCTTATTTAGTTTAGAGCAGCTAGACAACTGCTGTAACAGTGTTTGCTTGGGCAAGCAGCAGATACTGTGGCATCATGTTGAAAGCGCTGGTAGGAGAAGGCTGGGAGTAGCACCCAAGGTTGCGTCCTTACTCTGCATGCAGCATGAGTGAGTTGTGCAAGAGCAGCCTGCATAAAATATGCTTACGCATTATGTAGGTATGGTGACTGTGAAACCCTCAATGCTTTGTGGTCCTGAAAAACGAGGAGAGTTTTGGGTGGAATATGACAGTTAACAGGCACCTGCCCTTTGGTTGTGCAACACTATCTTCAGACTCCTGTGGGCATTATGTAGAGGGTTATAAACAATCAGCCTTTGACTAGGAGGCACTTTAGTAGTGATACTAAATAAAAGCCAGCCTGACTCTACAGAGGCTCCTAGGCACTGTGCCACTACAAATTGCTACATCTAATCTGGGTTTCTCAGGTATTTAAATGTGTTATTCCCTTTTGACTAACCTCTTTCAGTGCAGTCCCTTGAACAGTATAATTGCTGTGTGGTAAGGAGAACAGAGAAGCTGTGATTATCACCTGTAGCTGCAGACATTCTTCCAGCTGGGAGAACGGAGCAGCGAATAAATAAGGACAATTTGTAGTTCCCTGTTCCTAAGAAACATCCTATGTAAGAAATAAAAAATGGTTTTAGGCATTAAATGTCAAAAAAAGTCTGGAAAACCAAGAGAACAGCCACCCTAAGCTAAATGGTTGAAGCCAGTCTTATGAAATTAATAAATTGTGAAAAAGGAATTAATTTATGAAGGTAGAGACAAAGATGCGACATCTCAAAGGGCCATCAGAAATCTGTCAGTGACCTGCATCCATTGACGTGTAGATAGGTCAATGAACAAAACACATCTAAAGGCCAATGATGGAGAAGATGTGTGGAATTCATCAAGCAGCACAGGAAAAACATGAAATCACAAGAAACAGTGCATTCAAACAAAATCAACAATTCAGAGCAAGAGAAAAGCTAAGACTTGTATGTTTTTTTAGAGAAAGGGTGATATCAATAAATGCCTTGCTTTTCGGTCATGTAACTATGGCAACAGAAACTGTATCAAAGCTCACCAAAAGAGAAAAATGCAGGATGCTGTGGGTTTTACTTGTAACTGACAGGAGTGAAGTGCAAAGTAGCACATGAAATGGTTTTTAAAACAAACCAGGACCAGAGGCGAAGAAAGATGAGAAGACAAAAATGAGAACACTATGTCTGGCAGAAACCAGTGCTAAGGTATAGAATTTGCCCCAGCGTGCAAAAAAGCATGTCCAGACTAGAGAAATACAATTTTGCAAGATAGTGTTTACAAAAGAAAAATGTGATTGGTACCCTCCAAGAAGAAAAAATGATATAAGGAAGAGAAGATAAGAAGCTGTTAAAAAAGCAAAGTTCAGAAGTCTCTGTTAATTGCTGAAAATACCTTCACTACAGACTGCTAATATAGTAATGCCACAATTTAGGAGCAATGAGGAGCTGAAAGAGGAATTAATTTATGAAGGTAAAGATAAAAGATGTGACATCTCAAAGAGCCATCAGAAACCTATCAAATTTTGTTCAATTAGCTTTGTGTCATGAAAATATGGTGACAAGAAAGGAAAATGAGATTTGCATGTGATAAAATCAATACACAATACCATGTGCATAGCAAAGGTCAATATAGGCCAGTTTCTTCACACTGGTTATCAGGAATGTTAGAGCAAACTACACAAAGTAGATTTACAAGAGCTCATGTCCATCATATTCGCATAACAGCCAGACAGCAGGAGAGAAGCCTTGCTGACTGCCTAAGGATACTGAACTCTGAAGATCAACCGAGTGACCAGTATAGCATCATATATACAAGGCCTTGCGTAATCATACCCAGATCACTGGGAAGAGGAACTAATCCCAGAAATACTTCTAAGCCAGTTCGGAGAAGGGAGTTTCTCACCAAAGCCAGATGCACTACCTACTCTCCAAATGTGATCAAAACCGATCAGGGTGGTTATGTGAGACAATGCAGGCCAACAGGCAGCAGAGAAAATCCAGGCCAACACATCAGAACACCCTGCCTCCCTCTGCCCAGAACACAGAGCATTCATAGCTGTCTTTGAAGGAAAAGTGAGGGAAATCTTTACTATAATGCACATATTTAAGCTCCAGGGAATCAGACAAGTTGTCAGACACTCCTGCAGCTACCACTAAATAAAATATTAAAGCTTTTCAGCTGCTAAAATAGCCCAGAAAGTAGGACCCAGAGGAATGTAATTCCAGTGAATTTGTACAGCTTACCTGTGAATGGCAAATCAATCACATCACATCATCAACATGCACAGATGAGCAGAAGGCCAAGGTGAGCAGGCAGTTATGATTGTTCCTATTCTGTTAATGAGTGCTGAAGAAAAAAGTATCAGCAGCATCTCCAGCTTGGAGAAACATTCCCTCTCAAGGCATAAGCAGCAGTATGATACAGCACATCATGTATGTGAAGACATACATACAGCTTGATGCTTGTATATCAACAAAGGTACACAGCTACAACAGATGCCATGCAATTACAAAAATAGTAATAGAAGCTACCACAACCGGCAAATGAAGGACTTCAGATGCTACTAATGAGGCAGGAATAGTCTGAGTCATGTTATTTTCACAGATCAAGCCATGCAATTGCATGGCAAATAGCTGCAGAATTAGCTGATTATCATTAATATGACATGAATGATATCATATGATTTTCCCTGGAGATTCTATCCTGAAAATACAAGATTAAAAGCACAAACAGGAAGGATGGTGAACAGTATGCTCCATCAAGCCTGGACAGTGAGTTCTAAAAGGAACTCAGCATTGGTAGGTTCATGAAAGAGTGCAGTAGGAAAACAGGGAGAAAAAAGAAAACCCTACCTAAAAATGTCTTTGGTCAGTATAAGGAGATTCCAATATACTCTTTGGAAGGTATGCATGATATTTTGCATGATATTGCAGTGTGTACCTTCCAAAACTCTCCAGAAAATGAAGAATTAGTTTATTTGCAACTTCAATGCATCTAATCAATAAGTATATAAGATGTAGATTTTAAAATCTACATTTATGGTTTGGCATATTAAATATATCATATATGACCACCATAACCCACTCTCACAGGAAATACTGTAAAGAAAATGTGCACAAGCAGGTTTCCAGCAGGGACTCTTGCCTATGACTACATGGGGGACTTAGGAAGTGGTGGGTGAGAGGGAAGTGGGAGGGAGGGTTGTGCTTATGGAAGCACAGGGCCTGGGGGACAGCTATAGAATTTTGAACTCAGGCTTGATGCCAGCTGAATTGCATTCACCTTGCTTTGGGCTCATCCAGGGGCTGTGTACAAGGGGAGGACTGAAAATTGGGGAAAAGTATGAAAGAGAGCAGATGGGTGGAGAAGAAGCAACATATGTAGAAACAGTATGACAGAAGGAAACAACCTACTGAGCAGAACTTTTGTAGTAAGGTATAAAATACAAGTTTGGTCAGCGATGGAAGATTAATATGATGCAGAGCATAGTGAATGGAGTTTACTGATCATAATGTGGGCAGATGGCATATAATCATACCCTATTGCTCATATGAAACACAAATAAAGATGCCTAAGCACTTTCTATCTATCTACACAGCCTTGGAGTGTCCGCTGTGGCACTGTGTGCCAAGTCTGTGTTTCCACATGCCTCATGCCTCCAGGTTGCCATGAGCTTGCTGCCTCTTGGTCCTGACTGAATACCCCTGATTGTTTGTGCAACTACCATATAAGTGAATCCAGGCTTGAAGACAGGCTGTGCTGAACTGAGTGGAAGAGTCTTGAGCTGTGTAATGAGAACTACAGAGCATCAGGCATTTTGAAAAGTTAAGAGAAAATGAAAGTAGCATCTACTCCATTTATTTTCGGCTAGTTAAAATCGAACTGTGGAAAAGTTTAGAGAATCTAGTCCTGACCCAGAAAAGAGTAAATAAAGGAAATAGAAATAGAGGTTTTAAATAAATAGAGGCTTGGACCAAGAGTAGAGCTTCCTGTGGAATAGGACTTCACAGCCTGCTTTTGCTTTGTAGAAATAAAAAGTCTGATTCTCTCAGTAACCCTTTTTGCTACTTATTTAAAGATTAGATGCCTTCATAACAAATATACATGTTTGTATACGGGCCAGTGCCATCCTGCCTTTGAAGAAGGTCTCATGTATATTAGCTCCTTTGCCAGGTTGTCTAAAATGGATCATAGAGGGACAAGTCAGTGTGTTTGATCAGAAAATATTGTGTGGGATTGTTTTCTGTTGCTCTATGTCCTATCCTTGATTTCTGGTGAAGTGTTATCCTCTCTCCTGCTTGTTCTGCAGACGCTGTTCATTACTTAAGCTCTGGCAAGCCTGGTAAGCTTTGTCTGTTAAAATATGCTTTTTGCTCACCACACAGATTTTCCCAGGCTCTCCTCGCTCTAGTCAAAATATTTGCAGAAAAGCTGACTAGACGTCACTTCTGGCTCCCTTTTACCTTACATGACCTAAATTAGTACCCAGTTATATAATTCTTAGTGGTATAATGTGGGGAAGGCGATTCATGTGCCGTTTTCTAGAATGTCTGGTTTCCATTAAAGAAACTAAGAGATACTAAAAGACCTCCAACTGGAGACATGCAATTTTATCAGGGGAAAGACCAAGAATCCTTTAAATTACATATATATATATACATAAGCTGTTGCATGTGGATGCATTTAAGCTTTCAGAGGACTATCTATTTCTTTACAGTTCACGTGTTTCTATGGCAACAGCAGTACTTATTCTGGTTCCTTCTGACATTCTTGCTTTGATAGCCAGAATCATATTGAGTGGGCAGTTGTTTTTTTTCTGCCGTACATCAGTTTGCTTCGCAAATAGCATTGAAAATTAAGGTTTGAGTCTGGTTCTGTTCAGGTTTAGAGCGGTGCAAACTTGTTCTCCGCTGCAGTATTGCACAATGTCATCAGTAGCAAAACTTAGCCTGTCTGAATTGTGTTAGGAAAATTATCCAGTGAAGACAAGTCCTTACCTTGCAAGCTTTCTGAAATGAGCAGCACCAGAGAGCCAAAAAGAAAAAGTTCTTCAGCTTTTCCAGAAAACACATTTCTCTCAGTAAAGCAAAGCTCAGCCCCGCTCTCTGTCCTTTGCAGAATGGAAAATAGTTTATGAATACTCGATTGAAAATGCTGTTTGGTATCATGATTAGATGTTATCATGTGAACTACTTTGTGGATGAGAACTTATGAATGTTCAGAGGTCTAACTAAACAGTTTGGGAAACAGCCAGGTAATACTTGGCAGCACTTGGTGATTAACACAGAGAATAACTATTTGCCTCTGAAACGTTGTTGATGAAAACAATTTGGCTATACCAACTATAATAAGCTGCCCTTCCATACTGAGGAGGCTTAACATTCACCTAGAACAAATAATAGGCTATAGAGAAATGCTGTAACTTCTACCTGTTCATATTTTCACTATAATAATAAAAAAATAATAAATAAATAAAAATAATAAAGTAATAATAAAAACAACTCTAATAACAGCATAGAAAAAGGCATCTGTAATCATATCAAAACAATACCTGTGTACATTTTTGTGTAATGTAATTTATAGGCCTTTTATTGACAACACAGTAACTCTTCGTGTTTCTGGCAGAGCTTTAAGAGTGCATAACACAGTATAGAAACAGGTGGAACGGTAATTTAATATTCCTAGTGGCATACTTTAATATCAGAAGAGGCCACTGAGAGTCTTCAAGGAAGTCTCTGAACAAGAACCATTCACTGAGATCATATGTAGTATCTACTGTATTTTGCATCAAAGATGTTTTTAGAAGACCACTATAAAAGAGGAAAACCCACCGTTTTTATGGGAAATCTATCTGTACAAGGGAAAAAATCCACCATCATTGCATTATCTAGGTAGCAGTGAGAAAGCATTTCAATATCTGGGGTAAGTTTACAGAATAGCAGGTAGAACATTTAGCCACATAGTTCACATTAACACTGATTTATGACAAGTGGTGCAGCTACCTACCAACATATTGGAAAGTGATCTCTAATTCTATGATTGTATTGAAAATCTTAGGACAAAAAAGATGGTGAATTATTAAACTAATGGATGAGGAGCTGGATATCAAATTCCTGTTTAAAAACAGCGGGAGCAGTATGTGTGATTCCCTGCTGTAGTAGCAGTGCCACTGTAATAATGACGACTGAAGAATCTAAGTGATCCATAGGGCAAAATGATATATTTGTAGGCTATGAGCCATAGCTAAGAAGAATATATAGGCTTTCAGCCTTTCATGTGTGCCTGTGTGGGACACAAGTGCTAATGCTGCCCTTCAAGGCAATATGCCTCCTTTCCCTCAGGAAAGGTTTACTTCAGCCTCAGTTTATACCCCTCTATTTGTTCCTCTGCTAAAGGAGGCCAGGGTAAGGTCTCATTAAGGATCAGGGCTCTTATGAAAGAAATACACAGAACTTGTATCAGATACCCAGCTGAAAGGTGTGGTGGGATTCCTTTTTTATTGCCCTTCATGTCATTCTTATTCAAATATTTTCCATTTGCTTAATCAAAGCTCTAACCAACCCTCTAACTGTCAACCAGGAAATACAGCTTCCCAGTCAACTCCCCCCATTTAAAGAGGAAATATGTCTGCCACAAACCCAGTAGTAGGAGAACTATTTCTGTGGTCTGTGCCAGTTACTGTCAATTTTCCTTGATAACCAAGCATTTCTCTTGGTTTTCTCGCAGAGTCTTGTGTCAAGCTGAGAGCTAAAACAGCCTCACAGTTACCATCAAGATGGTTTGCACAGAGCCGCACATGCCCAGCGGTAAATGCGACATTCAAGCATTGCTACTTCTCAACCACAAAAATAATTCTGTGACCAGTGACAAACCATCAATTGCCAGTACTTGTGCTGCTGATAGGAAAATTGCATATATTTGAGCTTAGCATCCCAAAATTCTGTTGTTTTTGCCAGATTAACAGGCCCATCCACTATTACTTAAGAATTTGAAAAAACAAAGCTGCTTCTGTGAATACATAAAATAATAAATTATGAGAGAGAACAATACTATTTTACTCTTTAGGTTTGCTCTTTAGGTTTGAGCATAGCTTTAAAAGACAATCAGCAGCTGAACATTGTCTCTGTTAAAAGCTTAATACACACAAAGTTAGGGCACAGCTCATCAATTTTATTCAAGCTTTATGGCTCCATGGCCCCAACTAGTTACAATGGATCTGCAGACTATAACACTGGGGTATTACAACAATCTCTTGAGCCTTCTGTTATTAAAATCTAGTATATACTTTTGTTCAATAAGGGCTTAAAGAGTTTAAAGGCAATGCTACGATTCAGATCCAACATTTTGTGGCAGAAAGGGGCTTCCTACTCTAACTCTACATGAAGTTGGTAGAATTCACTTCCTGACTTTTAGCAGCTTCCCTTAGAAAGGCACATTTGCTAGTGCTGCATGATACCAACCACTAGGATACTTCAGAAATGCCTGCTTCCTACTGGATGTGTAATGGCATCTTGCTGCATCTCAGCTATGTCTGCATGGTACCTGCTAGTCAGTGCCAAGCAGATCCAGAGCTTGTGCACGTCAAGGCTGTGCTGTTCACACTAGCTCAGTACCTGCCCTATTTGTCATATTATTGGCATTCACAATACAATAATGGTTTCTTTATCACCAATTTGTCAATTGCCCTGGGCAGGGCAGGGCTGCGAGAAGCTGGAGACCAGCCTTGCTGTGACATCACTAGGGAAGGGACTGATGGCTCTGAGGCCTGAGATGGGGTCCTGGACCCTTGGCAGGACTGGGGGGAGCCCTAGGGGACAGAGACAGTAGGGTCAGCACTGCCCTCTGGGCACAGACTCTGGTCCCTATGAAGCAGCAGAGATCTCTGAATCCAGGCTGACACACACAGTTCAGCAGTGTATTTGAGGAGTTTCGGATTTAGACTGACTATAAAGAGAAAATCAAAAAAACCTGAGACAAAGGTTCATTTTCAACATGATAGCCTCTCTCGCCAGACAGGATATTCTAATGATGTTCTTGCACTGAACGATAGGAAACATCAAACAAGTTGCTTTATAATAACATGGATGGATCTAACCGTCTCCATATGCACATTTTTAAAGCATCATTGTTCAATTAATGCCCCATATGGTTAAAAAAAAAAGTAACAAAAATATTTCATCTGGGAGTATGATCAAAGATCCATGTCTTGCTGCTGAACATTGTGAGTATATAATACAGGACATAAGTCAACTTCATTTTCCAAATGTCTTTTGGTTTAATACCTTGAAGTCTTATGGCTTTTATTGCAAAGGCTGCATCAAATGTCGGGGAGAGGGAAATATATAGGCGTACATCTCAAATCATCCTGAAATGCCGCAAAGAGGGAGGGAAAAAATAGAAAATCTTCTTGCAGGATTGTTCTCAGCTTTAGGAATTAAATGAGCATGATGTCATATTGAATAGTTTATAGGGTTACTGTAGTAAAAATGTGATTTTAAAGGACAAACGCCTGGATTTCTTGACTTTCAGCTGTTAAAATTATACCTTCTAGTAAAAAGTGGGAATATCCTATAATCATAGCAATAATAAGCCTGTATACTGGAAACATGAAAGTGCATTGTTACATGAATTTTCTGCTATTTGTGTTTCAATGAAGCAATATTGATGAAAATTATGGCAGAAAAACAACTCTCCATGTAGTGTTTCTTATACTACATCATATTTCACATAGAGTAATATCCAGCTATGCTAGTGAATGATAAGGTTATGGCTATCTATAACTTCCAATGATACTGCAACAAAGACAGTATTGGCTCTGTGTTCTTCTTCCAAGTGCAACAAAGACCTTGTGGGTTAAAGGCTGCCCTGGGACTCCAGATTTCTGCATTCAATGCTTGGCTCTGTCACCAATGTGATGTGCTACATGGAGCCAATATATTCCATACTTTCTAACCATGAGTTGAAAAATAAGATAAATATTTCTCTGTGTCACTGTGGTGAGATATAAAAGAAATAAAATATCATGCACTGGGAAAATGAAGAGCAGAGAAACAGGCTGACAAAACATAACTGAACTTTAGCGCATTCAAGGGTTATGCTCACCTTTAGATGGTTGCAAACACAGGGAACCTGCTGCCTTCCTTACAGCTGCTGAGGCACACATCACTACCTAGGCAAACACACTTTTTCACCTCGCCCCACAGTTTACCTATAGAAATATTGACTGTGCAACTGAGAGGCAGCAACAGCTTGTGTCTCTTACACCTGCCTTTGCTGTATGAGGGTCCTCTGCTATGCCAATATAGCACAAAAATTGTAGGAACTGGAAGGTCAGAGTAGCACATTAGACTTGGGCCTACCATCACCCCTCCAACTCATCCTTTTCAAGTAGGGAGAAGAATTGCTACAGACATGTCAACTCTGGATTCAGTAAATGCAGGCACCTCCTTTTACTTGAATCAGTTCATTCCAGAGAGGGATAAAACCGTGTTTGAAATAAGAAAAGACCCTAGCTTTACAGCGCCACTTTTTTCCCCCTGGAATTCCATACAGGGGGAAGAAATATGGTGGGCTCAACAACTCTGAAATCAACAGAGCAAAATAAGGATGCTTTATCCAAAATTGTATTATATGATTCTGTGATGAAAAGCCTCACAATGGTGAAAATGAGACAATATCTTCTAATATACATATGCAAGGAGTATGTCACTACTTCCTGTCCCACTTGATATCTGTCCCTACCTAAGATTTATGTTCCTCAAAGCTTTTGTTTTCTTCTCTGTGGTTTTATAATTTTTAGTTTTGTACTTCTAGGGGTTTAATGTAATTCCCATTGATTTTGCCTAAGTCACAACTGAATCTCTTGTAACAAGAAGCAGGTTTTTTTGATATGTTATCAAAAATGTGATGGGAAAAGTTTATGTTCTAACCACAAGTAAGATGCCAGATTTTAGTCTGCTGTGGACAAAAAATATGGGTCTAAACAGACCTGAAGAAACATTTATTTTCTTCTCTTAGCAAGAGCATGAATTCCAGCTGCATACCGTTTAAAGCAGTAGAATTGAAGTACCTTGGAATATAGCCATTTCATGACAGATGCCATGTTCAGTACTGAGGCTATGATGTGCAATTTAAATGTCCTTTTACTGCACTCATTCTAGATATATCTGTCCTGGGTTCAGCAGTAGCAGCCATTTTTCTCCTTCTTAGTAGCTGGTGCAGGGCTGTGTTTTTGACTCTCAGCCTGGGAACTGTGCTGGTAACACCAATGTTTTTAGCTACTGCTCAGTAATGTTTGCTCTGACCAAGGACTTTCTGAGTCTCATGCTCTGCCAGGGAGGAGGGGAAGCTGGGAGGAAGCAGAGACAGGGCACCTGACCCAAACTGACCAAAGAGGTATTCCATACCATAGCGCGTCCTGCCCACTATATGAACTGGGGCAGTTACCCGGAAGGGTTAGATCACTGCTGGGTTCAGCTGGGTATCAGTCAGCGGGTGATGAGCAGTCGCATTCTCTTCCCTTGTTACTTCCCTTATCATTATTATTATTGGTGGTAGCAGCAGTGGTTTGTGTTATACTTTAGTTACTGGACTGCTCTTATCTCAACCCGTTGGGGTTACATTCTTTCAATTCTCCTCCCCATCCCTCCAGAGAGTGGGTGGAACAAAGGTGGGGGGACGGGACGGGACGTGAGCTAACGGCTGTGTGGTACTGAGTTACCAGCAGGGCTTAAAACAAGACAATTCTTTTTAGAACTTTAGAACAAGAACCTTAGCCCAAGGACCCCAGCTGATGAACTCTAACACAGCAAATACTGGCTGTAAATAAGGTGTGACATGCTGAAACTGTGAGATCAAGAGCAACAATTTTGAGAGCCAATAAATCAGCATTGTGATGAGTGACTATTAATCCTGTCGTTATCTCAATCCTTCGAGCCCCACCTTGGGTGCCAAAAAGAACTGTCCTGGTTTAAGTCCTGCTGGTAACTCAGTACCACGCAGCCGTCAGCTCATGCCCCACACTTCTTCCCCCCCCTCCCAGAGGGATGGGGAGGAGAATTGAAAGAATGTAACTCCCATGTGTTGAGATAAGAACAGTCCAATAACTAAGGTATAACACAAACCACTGCTGCTACCACTAATAATAATAATGATAAGGGAAATAACAAGGGAAGAGAATGCGACTGCTCATCACCCGCCGACTGATACCCAGCTGAACCCAGCAGTGATCTAACCCTTCCGGGTAACTGCCCCAGTTCATATAGTGGGCAGGACGCGCTATGGTATGGAATACCTCTTTGGTCAGTTTGGGTCAGGTGCCCTGTCTCTGCTTCCTCCCAGCTTCCCCTCCTCCCTGGCAGAGCATGAGACTCAGAAAGTCCTTGGTCAGAGCAAACATTACTGAGCAGTAGCTAAAAACATTGGTGTTACCAGCACAGTTCCCAGGCTGAGAGTCAAAAACACAGCCCTGCACCAGCTACTAAGAAGGAGAAGAATGACTGCTACTGCTGAACCCAGGACAATATCCAACACTGAAACAAGGTCAGGGTGTCTAGAAACTGTGTGTATTCAGGATTTTTTAATGTTTCACCTGAAAAAGACCCCTGCAATACAAGAGCAATGTTCTTTCAGTTCTCATCCTTAGAGTAAGCTGAAGCACAGAAAAAAAAAATAGAGCTGAATAATAAGAATACATTTATATGCCAAACATTTTATAATTCAACTTTCTCTTGAATATTTCAGTATAAATTGAAAATTTATTCTCCCCTCCAAACCTTCTTGGGGTGGGCAATTTACAGTATGTGCGATATGCATTCCTCAACACATTTGAAAATGAAGATTATCTATCTCTACTCTTGGGCCAAGCTTTCTGGCACACAAATATATATTGCACCTGTGTAGACACTCTTTCCTGCTGCCCATATCTGTCTGCATCTCTATTGCAGTAAAGCTGGTGGTGTAAATTATGAATGAATGTCATGCATTTGATCTGCTTTTCAGCTGTGCATTCTCCACTACATAACGAACAGAAAGGCCATAAGGAGGAGACTGCAGCAAATTAGAGAAGAAGGAAGGTCTATAACACTGCAGCAGGCAATCTACTGTTGGCGTCAGGTTACAAAAGCCCTTCTAAATGTACCCAGTGGAGTGAGACAGGTGGGCGAAAATGAAAAACCTACCATCAGCATCATGTCAGTCTTTCTTCTTCTTCAGTAGAGTCAGGGCTTACACACTGAACTTTAAAAGTTTGAAGACTTTAACTATTAAAACATCCTTAACTCAGCCAAGTACGGAACACTGTTCTTTAATTCATGCTCATCTTTTCATTTCAAAGAAGAAGCAGGTGATAAAATTGTAATTTAAGTTTTGCCATTTTAAACACTGAATACTGGGTTTTGTATCACCATTGGAAAAAACATCAAGTCTCTGGTAGAAATCGATGAGAGTGGCATCTGGTGTGACTCATGGTGATTAATGACTTTAATTAATGATTAATGATCTCTCTAATGGCAAAGCATGCTTGAGCTTATACACCCTGAATGAATGTAAGCATACAGGGATTATCTGGCAGGTTTTGATGGTGGCTCCTGCTGGTTTTCACCCCTTTTTCACATATATGGCTTCAGATGAAGAAGGCTATAGAAATCTTACAATATACTATACAATAATCACAGAAGAAACCACAGGTTTCAAAGCAGTATGATCTTAAAGAAAATATGTTGTTTTGATAAAAACCAAGTCACCTCTGTAAGAATAGCAGTTTCAACAAAACAGAAGTAGTTTTTTTCCCATAATGGCAGGTTCTTCTTAAAAATAACAGCATGCAATGGAGTGGCAGGGAGCCCCTGGACCACCTGCATGGTCACAGAAGTGACCAAGGCCACTTGAGGGATGTGAGTCTTTATTGACATTAATTTAACTGCTTATTAGAATCAACCAATACTCTTTTTCTCCTCATGTTATTCTTATCACTTAAAATCAGGAGTTTCAGATAAATAGATTTTTTTTTAGCACTCAAAAAATGAGACTCACTACATGCTGGCAGAGTAGAATGGCCCTTGATGGCCCTTACTAAGTGTAGCAAAGTAAGTGGAGCAGCCCTTTGGCCCAAAATTTGGTCAAAGCAGCTCTGGAATAAGCTGTTTCATGGATGAGCACTTCTTGCAAATACTTCCTTCATTATGTTGCTGCATAACTTACTTTCCAGATGGGGCTTGTCAAAGCAACAAAAATACGTGTCTGCGAACCCCAAATGCTGTCATTCTAGCTCTGCTGTAGTGAGAAGCAGAAAAGATGGTACATACAAATGTACATACAAATGGTTGAGCCCTGAAGCAATCTACTGTGTTTGAAATATTTCCCTTCAGCAGAATGAAAATATTGCTCTGCTGGGCAAATTTAACTAATACTAATTTAAATACGATTCTCCAAGACCAAGCTGTGAGGCACCAAGGCCTTTATTCTTCTTGGTTTAGCAGTGTCATAGTTTAAACCCACATCACTGTACCAGCTACTAGAAAGAAAACTAACTCTGCCCCAGCCAAAGCCAAGACAAGTAACCCACTAAGGTGGTTTTCAGTGCTGATCTACGTCCCCTGTTTACCTTAGACAAAACTATGATTATTATTATAAAATAAAAATGAAGATGTAATCCACCTCTGAAAGTATTTTTAGACGTTACATCCACTTTGAGTTACACTAAAGGGCTAGCATTTTAAAAAGGTTAATTTTCCTGAACAATATCTCATGTTATTTATTTTCAATTCCCTTCAGCCATAGCCTGTACTTCAGAAGTGAAGACTTACTTATCTGTATCACTCACAAGCACTGGCATGCCTTAATTCTCAATAATCCCTCACCAGAAGGTAAAAAGGAATTTAAATCGCTGGAAAAAAAATCCAAATCATTTGTTGTGTAACTGTGGAGTCTCACTCCTAACAGAAGCAAGGAAAATTGGAGGTGAGACTTTAAATCAATTCTTTTACCCTAAATATATATAAAAAAATATGTCGCTTCTGTGGAAGTGACTCATTCATCCACACGCAGTTTGTCCATTTGGATGAATGCGCTCAAAATATCCACTTGATTGAAGCCCTGTCTAGAAGTTAATCAAATTGAACTGTGATCTTTATGTATGCATTTTGTTGTCTTTCTATTACTCAACTGTTTCTTCTGATGTCTAATTGCCTTAGTCTCTCAAGGTAACATTTGAAAGAGAAAAGTTTTCAAGCAACTGGGTCTGAGGTTCTTTTAGACCTACCAACACATTACTACACATGTGAAGACTCAACATCAGAATGTGGCACAGAGTCAACGAAGCATTAACAGCATTTCCCTACCTCTGGAGATCTGAGACACATGTGGAGCCATATGTACTACTTTTTCTTTTTTTTTTTTAATTGTATAAGACAAAGTCTGCCTATTTTCTTAACATATACTAGCAAAAACTACTGCAGACTTACAGGCCATCTGTATACTACGATATGAGCCTGTTTAAAGAGATGTTTACATGCAGAACCAGTATATACCAGATTGGATGTGAGACAGACTCCAAATGAGCCTTCACTTTGTCCAGTGCAGCCTACGGCTGATTTACAGCACAAAATAGCAGGTCCCATTGTTTGTAGTGTAGCTTTCCAGAGCTTCCACCAACTCCATCACTTATGAGCTTTTCCTTGAAGGCAGGGCTAATGAGAAAAAAATTGGGTTTTCCTAGTCCAAGGAGAGTGGTCTTTAGATACTGAGGGGAATGCACTATCTTAATCTCTACAGTAAATAAATGTATAATAATGTAAGTTAGTCATTGACATAACTCTCCAACTGAGAATAAGAGTCTGGAAAGACTTGTCTGGGAGGCTGTGACATCTCTTGAGACATAAGAACAGACTAGATAAATTTCTGCCATGCACGGCTGAGGAAAGATTGGTCCTTCTGTGGGGCAGAGGATTAGTTGGGATGGATCCAAATGTTTTTTCCTATTTTCTAAGACTTCATCTCATTCTTCTATAAACTGAATCACTTTTCTTTTGGGGCACATAAAGGTATCTGAGTTACATTTGCTGCATCCTGATTTACTTACCACCAGCCTACAACATGGTACACACAAAGAAATGTTTAGATGAAACCTCACAAACTTGTTTTGCTAATCAACTGCTCATCTGGCGTCTCACTTCTACAAAACAGTGCTTCAGGTGCACCTTAAGCTACACTTCCATCTCTTTTCTCCATAATTCAACTGTAAGTTCCATCTAACTACTGCTGCTGTTAGATCTGTGATGAAAGTACCAAGAAGGTGAGGGCTTACCAAGTGCTTACATCTCCTATCCCAAAGTTTTCTAAGAAAGAAAACTCTTGTCTGTCTACAAATTCAGGAGGAAGCACACAGGAGGTTTAAATGGGAGAGAGAAAATCTGCTAGTGTTTTTCAGGTTTTCATTTATTTTAAAGAAATTGAGCAAATGATAGAGAGAACAAGTGTGCTGAGGTGTGCCCGCGCACCCCACCTCAATGTTTTTCCTCAGATCTTTGAAGATACAATGTGAAAGTGTTAAGCAAGGTTCCAGAAACTGCTGGCAGCATGCTGCGGTGTATTTATTTCCTTTGCATGGGCTTATTACCAATTTTGCACATAACTTGTGACCTGCTGTTTCCCTTCATGGCAAGCAACCAAAGGGAAAGTAGGTTCTTAATGAGAAACAATCCATCTTGCAAATGGACTTCAGAGCAGCTTTTACAGGGAGCAAGGTCACAAGTGTTAATGCTGTGAAGATACCCAGGAAACATGCCCCACTACATATTTCTGGGTGTTAAGTACTTAAAAAAAAACCCCAAAAGACACATTTTGGCTATCATTAGGCATGAGCCATAATAAGGTTGTTTCTGCCATTTGTTGCTAAGACAGCACCCTAGAGCTATTCAGTGAGATTATCTGAATAACTTTGTCTTTAGAAAAGCAGCTGTTCACCAGATGTTGTGTAACCCATACAGCAAACTTGCAGGTAGTTATATGCCTTGCTTTTCAGAAAGAAAGACAGAGTACTGACAGGTTTGAAATCTGGCTTCGACCATCCTCTTAATATTGCCTTCTATAGTAAAATGCAAAAAAAATAATATCTACAGCATAGTATTCATAAATGGTCACATACAAACATATATGACACCCTCCCATGGCAGTGGGGTTGGAACTAGATGAACTTAAGGTCCTTTTCAACCCTAACTATTGTATGACTCTATGATATGTATGCTAATTACTTTTAAATATGTTATGAAGATGCCTTTCATGATGTACAAGCTACTGTGAATATGGAACTGATTAATCTATGAAAACTCTCCTATGATTCCAGAAATATCTGCCTACAACATCAGGATTCATTCTCTCAATTCCGTAAAAACCCTACCTTTGATGTGTACATTTTTATTATGCACTGCAGCATAATTTATTACCAAATTCTAATAGAAAAAATGTTGAAGACATGAAAGTGACCTGAACACTTTTATATGGGTTTGTTTTAAAGTAAATTAATGATTTATTAGCAATCACAAAAGCCGTGATTGCTAATTAGAGCAGTGATGCAGCACGTAAAATTAAGGAGGGTTCTGTAGAAGAGAAAAGCCTGGCAGAAGTGGTCGGAGAGACGATTTTTTAGAAGCAGAAGCTATTCACCAGACTAAGCCAAGAATACTTTACCCAGCACAATATAGAAGGAGTGTTAGGAACACATATTCGTTTGCTACAATTCAAATTTTCCCCTTATTTTATCTTTCTTAAGATTACTGCTGCAAGTCTGAAAATTCAAAGTACATCTCCAATAAAAAGAAAGATCTGTAGCCTCTGAAAAGAGGCATAAAAAGTTGAGCAGTTCCTAGGAAATGAAACTGAGATATGTGGAAAGGATAACTAAGCCAAACAGACAGAGATATCTTATATCAACGAATGAAGCTGGCAGGAGGCTGAAGCAGGTACAGGTAAGAGAAAGGCCCAAAGAATAGTGATGAACTCGGGTTGCTCATGGACTCACTGGGGACATTTCTGAAAGAATATCTTGAAACTGTTCAGAGAAAAATATTATCCTTATGGTGGGATGATAGATGACAAAGTGTCCTCCTTAATAAGTCTTACAACAAGTTTATACCATACCAGTCTCCTCTTTCCCCCCATGTTTTAGAAGTCAGGGCACAAGCAGGCAAAATCAGGCTGGCTTGAAATTTCTAGTTCAGGAATTTGCAAGGCAACCATGAAAACTACATATCTTGTGAAATTAATGTTTGTTAACAAGAGTCCTGCAGGTGAAGCTAGGGGGAAATATACATTGCATGGGAAACCAAGGAACGCTCAGAAAATCTTTGGTCTAGGTAGACCTTTGAAGTGTTGAGCATGGAAAAATCTTTTGCTCCAAGGAAGTCTTGGCTACCCACCTGGCAGAACCTGATGTAGCTTGAATGGGGTGACTACAAGGCCTGCTTCTCTATACTGCACAGTTGCAGCTGGGAATTCTTGTGTAACTCTGTGTGTGTGTATTAATTTTTTCCTAGAGGTCTGCAATACCCAGGCATTTGGTAAAAGAGAAAGTGACATATTGTGGAAAGGTATTTGAGAAATGCATTTGATGATATGAGCCCCTCGTTTCTACCTTATCATGAGAATAAACTATATATAGCAAGGTCCCTTTGCATGTAAGAAGGCTTTAGAATAAAACAAAAGTATGGAAAGGCTAAAATTTGGCTATAGGCATTAGAGGACAGCACATGGGATCAGGTATGCAGATACATGGGTTTCTTTTGGTTATAATAAAAATCAAGCAGACCAACCTTCATCTCAATTACAGACACAATATAAAAACAAAAGGCAGATGAATGGCAATAAACCCCCCTGTAATATTCATCCAATTGGAATGATATTGCATTAACAACAAGAAGTACTTAAGAAAACAGATGTATATCCATATTTGCATTCTAGCTTTAATGTAGGTCCGTTTTGCCAGTAGTCGTGGAGTAAGGGTTTGCCCTTCTGTTGCTGAAGTCGCATCCCAATCTCAAAACAGCCACTAACTTTACATGAGGCATTAATTTCCTCACACAGGTAGCATTAAGCTGGATCATAGAATCATAGAACAGTTAGGGTTGGAAAGGACCTGAAGATCACCTAGTTCCAACCCCCCTGCCATGGGCAGGGACACTTCCCACCAAACCATGTCACCCAAGGCTTTGTCCAACCTGGCCTTGAACACCACCAGGGATGGAGCACTCACAGCTTCCCTGGGCAACCCATTCCAGTGCCTCACCACCCTTACAGTAAAGAATTTCTTCCTTATATCCAGTCTAATACATCCCTCCTCCTCCCCTGAGCACAGTCGCTTATTAGGAATTCATACAGTTATACATTTTAATCTCAAACCTTATTCAATGATTTGTTTTCTGCAAACCTGGTAGAATGTTTCCTTGCAAGCAGAGAGCATTCATACCATCGGTACAGGCTGCGCAGCCACACTGAAAGAGCTCTGAACACAGAAGCCTGGATTCTAGGTCTTGGGCAGATGGCTACCTCTCAATACTCAAGTACAATCTGCAGCAGATCATCTTCCTTTAAGTGCCACTGCCAGTGGATGACAGCATGCTGCAGAGGACCCAGGTATTAATAAATTCATACAATAGGTACAAACGTGGAAACATTCACAAATGTTCTGTGCCATATTTACTCCAGCTCTTCAACACAGATATGCTGTTCATCTCTAAAACCTCCTGCCCATGTGTGAATAGAACAGTCTTTGGCTGAAGACTACATTAGCTGTGCAGAGGGTTGGACAGCCTAGAGGGATGACTAAACCTTGCTGTTTCCAACATAGCAATGTAACAGACGCTAGTGTACTCTTTACAAAAGTATATCTAGCTTTCACATTTTGATTTTTTCCACTTTTTTTCTGAATCTTTCACCATTCTTAGTCAGGTACTTACTTTGCTCATTTACACAAAAAGCAATGATTTTTTGCTTTCGTTTTCCGTTTATTTTTTACGCATGTCTCAAACTGTGGAAAAAAAAACCCAGTGAAAGCTGCATTTTAACTTTTTTTAATATAAAAGTAAACCAAATTATTCTAATGCTATTGAAGTTCCACTTTCTCCATATAAAATAAACACATTCCTTTGAAATGTGTGGGGTTTTTGACTATTCTAGGGATAGCTTTTCAGGATTCACATTGCAGAAGTAACTGATTTGAACACAGGTTATCCTGAACAACTGTATTTCAGCTCAGCAGCTCCACTTCTTCCTCAAAAGACAAAAAAGTTGGCCATAAGGGGGATTCTCTTTCTAAATCATCTAGTGGAAGGTGTCTCTACCCATGGTAGGGGGGTTGGAACTAGATGATTTTTAAGGTGCCTTCCAACCATTAAGCTGGATCATCTAGTGGAAGGGGTCTCTATCCATGGTAGGGGGGGTTGGAACTAGATGATTTTTAACGTGCCTTCCAACCATTAAGCTGGATCATCTAGTGGAAGGGGTCTCTATCCATGGTAGGGGGGGTTGGAACTAGATGATTTTTAACGTGCCTTCCAACCCAAACCATTCAATGATTCTATGATCTGTGGGTACATTTATCATGCCTCAGCTACCCTCTCCTTTTATGGTTTGGCCCGAGTGTACTTTCTTGCAGGACTTGTGCCTGCAATCAGTTTCAGTAATATCAACAGAAATGAGCATTTGTCTGTGAGCTACTACCATAGCAAAAAACAGCTTGTATGTTTGTCTGCCATCCAGAGAGTTAATCTAACACTAGACATTGGCACTATCATAGAATCATAAGATCATGGAATAGTTAGGGTTGGAAAGGACCTGAAGATCACCGAGTTCCAACCCCCCTGCCATGGGCAGGGACACCTCACACTAAACCATGCCACCCAAGGCTATGTCCAACCCAGCCTTGAACACCACCAGCGATGGAGCATTCACAACTTCCCTGGGAAACCCATTCCAGTGCCTCACCACTCGAACAGTAAAGAATTTCTTCCTCATATCCAATCTAAGCTTCCCCTGTTTAAGTTTGAACCTGTTACCCCTTGCCCTGTCACTACAGTCCCTCATGAAGAGTCCCTCCCCAGCATCCCTATAGGCCCCCTTCAGATACTGGAAGTCTGCTAGGAGGTCTCCACTCAGCCTTCTCTTCTCCAGGCTCAACAGCCCCAACTTTCTCATCCTCTCTTCATATGGGAGGTGCTCCAGTCCCCTGATCATCCTCGTGGCCCTCCTTTGGACTTGTTCCAACAGTTCCATGTCCTTTTTATGTTGAGGACACCAGAACTGCACACAATAGTCTAGGATAGGCTAATTCAGTTTCCCAAAAGCCGGAGAAGAGCAGAATACCTAAGGACATGTTTACTTGTCAAAAAGACTGCACAGAGATCATCCATTTGTTCTTTGAGGAAATTACAAGGCCATCTTTCAGGCAGTTGAACAAATGTTGGAAAGCTAAATCAAATTTTACATTCATTATCTGCTGTTACTGTCAAAATAGCAGAAAAAGAACATTGCAATATAGCTGTGCATTTGGAAGACTATATACACACTCTGAATTTCAGTATTCTTTTCCTGGTATTTTTTTTTTCTTCTTTGAGTGAGAGTTTTAATAAAAGCATTAGAAGGATAGAATAGAATTTGCTGAAGATTAACAATCCCCAATAGAGTGTATCACAACACAACTGTAATTAAACAGGATTCCTGAAAAGCTGCCAGATATCTACTAGTCCCCAGACTTCAGACACTCAAGGTTCTCTATATCCCTAGCATAAACCCGGAACACAGTTGTAGGCTTGCTCTTGCTTTCTGCTCTGAACAGTAACTAATAAAATGACATTCTGTGAAGCTCCTGCTTCCTTTCACAGTGATTGCTGTTGCAGACATGCTTGGTATTTTTCTCTCCAGCTGGGTTCTGAGATGCAGACTGAGTTTTTCAGTCTTCTATATTGCTATGACAAGAATGGGTGTGCTGTATTGCAGAAGAAGTTGCAGATGTGAAAACTGAGATGAGTCAAGGACATGTGCATGATGTAGATCAGGGACCAGCCACTGGCCTTTCTCCTGGCAACTGGGCAAAAGAAGAAACTCCTGATTTGGAGCCTGATCAGCTTGTCAAAGAAGGAGATGCAGGCTGTAGCTCTACCTTCAGGATCCCTTTAGACAACCTCACTAGCACAACAATGCTTCCCACAGCTTCTAATGAGGTAAAAAACACCCAGGTGTACGCATCTGTAGTAAGGGAGGTTATCAGGTGTCAAGCTTTAATGCAAGGAATACATATGACCAAAATGTCATTATGCCATGTATAAGTAACAGTAAAAATATGATTAAATACTTGTGTTACCTGAATAACTTTTGGTGGTCACTATAACAACCTGACAGAGGAATTGCCATACAAAAAGGGGAACCAGTTAAAATATTTCAACTTCCAAATTTTTACCTTATGTAGAGAAACAGATTGTCTTTTATGTGAAGTTTAGCAGGAGGTTGAGATGACAGCTTCCAGGCTACACAGCAGAGCTTTTGCAAAACTCAGACTTTTTATGCCACTAAATACTGACACAAACATACAGAAGGGACAACCACAGTTCAAAAACATATGGTCCTTAGGGGTTAAGTTTCCTAATGCTTAAGAAATATGAGTTTACAAGTGGTGTATGTGGACCATTTTAAGTTTGTACATCTAAGCAACCATAAAAGAGAGGGAAACACCTCTTCAGTGGCAGGGGAGTAAGTGGATCATGCCACTAGTCTGCTGCAAATCAACACATGGGAGTCACATCACGGCATTGCTGTTCCAGAAACTCCTTCAATTTGCTGGTGCACTGCTGATAGTAATCCCAGCAGCTTCATTACAAACAGGATTTACTACAAGAAGGGATAGAAAATAGTAAAAACCTGAATGATCTGCTTATAAGTCACAACAAATTAGAGACCAGCATAATGCTCCCTTAGCTATGACAGAATGAAAACAAATCCCACAAATTGTTTTAAAACCAGCAAAAAAGTGCATGAACATTTATTTTAAACATTGTTCATACTATATTTATGCTCATTTTACCATCTGTTTTGTGACAGTCCTCCTTTTTGCATATGGGCTCTTGCAAGTCTTGAGATCAGTAAGATTTCCCTCTCCAGTAACCAGTTCTGCTCTGGAAAGAGGGACTCCTTTTGTTTTTGTCAGTTCTTGGGCTGCTGCCCTTCTAGGCAAAATCAGTCCAATAGTCTCAGCAGGAAATCACGCCAGTGCTCTTGGAGCCAGTTGGTCTCATATTATTCTATTCCTGTGGAATGGCTTATCTTGAGTCATTGTTTCCTTACAGCCTCTTTTTAGACTTAATCAATGTACTCATACAGTGACTACCCTATAATAAGGTCAGCAGTGTATTTATACATTATTATGACCCACTCAGCATCCATCACAATAGCTGACTTGTCTGATTTCTGTCATTGTAGAGATGGGCCTTAGGCCCGTAACTTCTTGGCTGAACTAAAAAATATCTTTTAGAAAGATATCCCAAGCTTAAACATTTTTTGGAAAATATGATCAAATAATTCATGAAAACAAATGTGTAATGAGACAAAGAAGTACCACTAGGACAAGAAAGACTGGGCAGCCTTTTTTCTTCAAGAGATGGGAATGCGAGATTTCAGACAATAAATAATATTAGAAAAAAATTTCAACTACAAAGTAATAAAAAGGATCACGAAGAACACCCTAGAGATCATTTTAGTAGTATCTGGTTTCAACATCAATTCATGAGTGCGCTGTAACTACTCACTCCTGCCCTAAAGTTGCCCACGCCAAATAAGATGCCGTTCTGTGTAACTCAGTAATCCACCACATCCCCTCTCTGCGGATTGAATAGCTTAAAGGCGTTAATTTAGTCTCTCTAGCTTTCAAGATGAAGGGCTTTTTTCCTAAAACACTCAAGACTTGTAGATACAGAAGGTTCAAGCTTTGCTCCGTATGTTAGCCTGGAATATCCCTGGCGAAGCACATCTTCAGAATACAATCATCAGTGCAATAGGAAGTGCTAAAATGAGAAGGGATGGGATGAGGCTGCTTACAGTAACAGGTCTTCAATTCAGGTCCCAGTGTTTTGCTCTTGCAATACCGCCCTCCAAGATAATAAAGAAAAAAAAAGAGGGGGAGGAAGGCAAAGGACAGCAACCTTCTACTTGGTTTGCCAGCTTCAACCAGTGTAAATGAATATACAGTGGGAGACACCACCCTCAGCTAAGATTAAATGTACTAAGTGGCAGAGCTGGTTAGTATTTCAGTAAAATGAAGGTAATATTCATCCAAGAGCCAAAGAAGATCTCAAAGGCTGTCACAGGTAGGAAATATCCTTTATTATGCATATGTATTTCTCCAGCCTTGAGCTTTCTGTAGTATCTGACTCCAGAGGCATAAGGCTGCCATTAAGGCAGAAAGATATCCTTCAGTCTGCTCTGGCAACCAAGGAAACACAGTGAGAACAAGCACCTTCCTCCCTCAGAGATGTTCTTTGGGTCATATGAAGGAGGTGGACGTCACCTCTGAGAGCCACAAGTTGAAAAGCCCAATCCTGTGATTAATGGGTGGGATGGATCAAAAGTCAACAGGTTGTTGCCAACTTGGTAATAAGAAGCATGTTTTGGGCAGTCAGTGTGGTCAAAGGTAGGTGAGACACAATAAGGATTCCCAGTCTGGTGGTCAGAGGTGCTCATTTCCTGTTTGGATGATTTTGAGTGAGTGTGCAGACAGAATGAAAGATACAAAAGCAATCAGCTTATGAGCCAATTTATTAAATTGGCAGAGTTGCCTAGCTTGCCCAGAAGCCAAGGAATCCACCTGCCTTTAAGCATTTCAAACTGCAGGTGTTCACTCAAAGAATTCAGAAAAGTAAAGGCATTTCAAAGCAAGTGGTAGAGTCAAGAGGGGGCTTGCAGCCTGGCAAGAAGCAGGAGTATTTGTCATGCTCGTCCCTCCTCAGAGAGGCGTGCATATGAGCTGGCTGGCATCCCATGCATGCTTCCTATCAATGTCCCCACAAGAAGATGCTATTTCTCTTCCAGCTGAAGGCAAGATATGCCAATTACCTCTGACAACAGCCAAAAGCTAGGAAAGAGTAAGAAAAGAGAAAGATGAAGGAAGCAATAAAAAACAGGGTATGACAGAAGGAGGGGGGGAAGCAGGGAGCCTAGGTTTGTTTAGATGACAATCGATGGGGCTTGGGAGCAGGCAGTGGTCAGAAAGCACCTTAACTGCTGGTAGATGTGCTCCCTGCCCTCCTTGACTGTAGTTCAGTTGAGCAATGCAGGTTTGATTCATATTTCTTGTCTGGGGGCTCTGAAGCAAGGAGTCTACACCTGACCTGAGTCTTCCTCAGTGGAAAACCAAATAAGACAGGAGGCAGCCACAGCGGCCTACAGCAATTGCAGGTCACTGGCTGGAGCAGGATTCTCAGCCACCTATTTTACAGACCTTTCAGGGTAAACTAAAATGCTTTCTTAGTGTTTCTGTTTTGTTTGAGTGGCTAGCAAAATAGGATGCTCATAGACATTTCTGCATTAATAGGAAGATGAGTTCTAGGGTTCTAAATTTCTAGGAGAAGGAGGCGTAGACTAACCTACCCCAAATTGTTAAATCTCTAAGTCATGAGAAGAAAGCTTCCTAAAGGTTCTTCCCTTTTATAGATAATCTACAAATACAGGGATTACCAATGGAATAAGAATTCTAATGAGAAGTGTTATTAAAGTAGTGCTATGAACAAACAATAAAAATAAAATGTTTTGGATTAAATGAGAAATATTCTAAGTTAGACTCTAGGATTTGATTTGGGTAGGTATCGGGCTCAAAGGTGAGGATAATATTATCTGGAGTTCCCTGGTCTGAGGAATGAGATGAGTGGCCTTCTCTAGTACACATGAATTTCTGCATAGGCAAGGCTGGTCTATCCCTTACAGGCTGGGTCCAAAAGGGCGTTCTCTCCTTCACTGGGCAGAAGCAAGAGCTTTACCTTGTTGATAAGCTCTGCAGTGTCATTTTTCAAGTGAAGGCGAGAGCGTCAAGTTTTAACTGGCTGCATCAGCTCTAATTCAGACAGGACTGCTACACAGAAACAGAAACTTGCTTTTAGCATGATTTTAGCCATGCCTTCTTCTGTTAGCAAGTTAAGACCATTAAAAACAATTCTACTGTTCTGTGAGGGCACACTGGTACTCTATGAATCTCTTAAGCTTTTACTGTAATTCACCTTCTCTTCAAGTCAATAGTCACAAAATATATGGATCTAACTGGCAGGCTTGAAAATTGACTGGATGGAAAAAATGTGTAGTTACAGTGTTTATGATAGACAGCATGCATGTGGAGCCATATTCAGAAAAAGTGCACTGTGATTACTGACATTTTTATAATTTCACATTTTACCCAATAAATCTCAGAGTAGATAAGTATGGGAATTTGTTCAAGAACCTTGCCATGTCCGTTATTTATGACCATGATTTTTTTTGGATTTTCACTGTAACTGCATTCCTCTTTGCCCCTGTAACTCTCTAACGCTTTCTAACTTCTGAACATTTTAATGACAGATAAAAATACATTAAATCACTGTGATCATAACTGGCTTATGCATACAGAGATAATAGCTCAGTGTAATATTATTTTTGGTATTTAAGTCTGAAAAATTTAAAAGAGGGAAAAAAGTTACATGGAAAATTTAGGGAGAAAACTGTGAATGAATACTCAGAGCTCTGCAAGAGCTGTTGGTTAGATAATCAGGTTTCCTGATTTTCCAATGAGGAAAGAAGAGAAGTTTGGCTAAAAGTTCATTATTTTTTCTAATTGTAAAGTGAAATCTGTAAGGTGATAAATGTCAAATAAAAAAAAGACGATAGTAGAAACAGAAATGATGACTAGCAAGCTATAAATGTTAAGAAATTTGCATAGACTAGCCATTAATCCTTGCAAAAGTGTAGCTTATTAGCTGTTCATGTAGGAATGTTGATGGAGAAAAGGCAGAAGCATGCCATTAATATTTCTGTTCTGCATTTGTAAAGAAGCAGAATGGGCTATTCATTTTACAAGAAAAAAGGAAGTTTTTAACCACTCTGGTAAGTCATATTAAAAACAAAACAAAACAAAACAAGAAATAATCAGGCCCAAAAATGTAAGTCCGGAAAGTTTTTGCTGAGGAACTTTAGTTCAGGGGAATGAACTTTTAATAATACTTTGAATACCAGCAGGGCTCCAGAATGCAAACACTGTGCAGGAGTCAGGGACAGTGAGGGGTAAACCTGGTGGACCTAGGAAATAAGTTTATTTAAACAAACTACAGATCATTACTTGATGAGAAAAACAAGATTGGATTATAAGAGTAACAAAGCAGATACAATATATGCTAGGCATTCTGGAAGGCATTTAACTCTTTAAAATGCATTCCGTTTCATTTTAATACCAGTGGATGCTATAAAGCATCAACATAGCACTTGAAATTCATTAAGAGCTAGTTTTCTTATGTGCCATATTCCAACAGACTAGGATATCAATGCAGCAGTGATTGTCACATTAGTGGCAAAACGAATATGTGATTCTACACATGACAGCAAAACATTAGAATAGCACAGCTGTATCTGTAAATAGTGATATCTAAAGCCACTGTCCTACCCACTTTGAATGTGAACCCTGTGATACTCTTTACTACATCAGGCTAAGGTGTTGTTGTAACATGAAAGTGGATTGAAACATCCCACCAGTGCCCCACATCCCATAACTCTTTTCCTAGGCTTTTCTGGTACAATGAGGGCAGCTGTAGCTACTTGACTTCTATGATTTTAGTCTATTATGCAAAGAAACTGCATTATCATTTTTTTTTAGCACATCAAGTCAAGAACTATCTTTGCCTTACTTACCTATACAGTGCCAAACCCAAAGTGTTGTTGATGCCTATTTACAATGGTGGCTTTACGCATAACTACCTGCTGGCACATGTTAGAGGTTAAGTATGCTCAAAGAACAATATGAATCATAGAATCAGAGTGGTTTGGGTTGGAAAGAACCTCAAGATCATCTAGTTCCAACCCTCCCCTGCCAAGGGCAGGGACACCTCACGCTAGACCATGTTGCCAATGATTCTGTCCAACCTTGCCTTGAACACTGCCGGGGATGGAGCATTTACCAATTCTTTGGGCAACCCAGTCCAGTACCTCACCACCTTCACAGTAAAGAACTTCTTCCTTGTCTATGCTAAGTGATGATTACCTGTTCTGAGCTGAACTTCGAAAGGCACTAGCTCTGCCTTTCCTTCAGACGCACATTCTTTGCTTTTCTCAGGTCTTTGGGAGCTACTCATGTAGACCCATGGCAAAATTTGGTCATCTGCTTGTTCCTGGCCAAGGTGTGATCTGCAGCATAAACAGAGAGAGTGCCACTCACTTTGTGCCAGCTGCCTTTCAGCTTCATAAAGCCTTGCTGAAGCGCTCCAGGCTGTCTCTATGAGGTGCTCCTCCAAGTGCTATCTGGACAACTTGAGATGTCCTGCCACCAGTGTGACATGTGGCATCAGCTCTGCTTTTCAGAAGCCTCCTTGATGAGAAGTTAATCAAACATGCAATAAACTAAACTACAGTGTGAAACCAACCACAGTCCCTGGGAGAGCTTTCAGGACCTGCTTCTAGAATCATTTGGTTTGGTTGAGCTGGGTTTGTTTGGTTTGTTTTTTCATTTCAGCTACGCTGTATGAACATCTGGGCAAACAGTTATGTGTTCAGTCATCAGCATATTGTATTGAGATGCAACTGGCCTACAATTAAATACTAAAACCCTTGTTTACACGCACAGTAAAGCTGTAGCAGTTGCAACTAATGCAGCACATAGGTCAGCAGTGACCAGACCATTATAATCTAAAAGATACATTTTAGATGGCAGGGATATTTTGTAGCCTCATATACAAACTTCAAAACTTTGGAGGTGACAGCAAGAGAATACTACCATTAAAATATTAAAAAGGTCTCCAAGCCTCATGGTCTACTTCAACTCCAGTTACCCTCTGGGTAACTGTAAACCCTCTGGGTAACTATATTCATGAGGTTTATCACAGCCAGAAACTTCAGCCAAAAGTTCTTTCCAAAGCTGTGGATAATGTAATTTCTGCCAAGTACAAGTAAAGACTTCAAAAACACATGCCACAGGGCAGTTATCGTGCAACTACTGTGCTCTCAGTTAAGAGACTTGAATTATTTGGTTGCAACATCTGAAATGTTGACAGGGCTGCTCTTCAGGGTAATGTATTTTTTAAGAAGTCAATTTCTATGATGTGGTACAAAGTAAAAACATCTCAGAAAAGGATCTATAGTGGAAAATCCACTAAGGAATAATGTAGGCTTTAATGACAGCCTGAAATTTTCTGACATCAATGCACTCAAGATTGCATTCACATTTTATAGTGGGAACAAGCAAAGATCTCTTCTTCCCCTTGTTGCTGTACCAAAGTGCCATTTTAAACTGAGCTCAAGCATCAGGCTGATTCAACATCAGGCTCTCTATCAGTAACCATGACTAAGGGTTGTATGAACAGTTCTGTATCTAATGGTGCTACAGTCTATTCTGACATGCATTTACAGCTCCACATTGCAAAGATGTGGTTCAAAGCCAAGGGAGAAATTCTCTTCTCCGTTGGTTTGTGCTGTGAGGTCAAATGTCAGCTTAAACCTGTAGCTCATGAAACTGCAAGAAAATCTTGCTTGATATCAGAATAAAGGAGTAGTAATTGAAACCCATGTTCTGATTTCTGCTTATCTGCCAAGTCATCAGAGCAGAGTACATATAATTGCCTGCAAAATTTAATCCATCGGCTATTCAAAAATTATGCATCCATATGCATAGTCCAAACACATTATGATAGAGCAGTGTTTTAAACTCCCTTTCTCCGAGAGAGTTCCTGAACTCTTACCATTGGTATGGGTATTAGCACTAGCATCTGATACTCTTTGAAACAGCAGTGTTACTTATCATTTTCAGTACTGTCTCTGTTTAAGTGAAGAAATGATTTATGTTGAATTAAGATGAAGTTTTTGCCTCATCTGATTTTGATACTAGATTTCAACATCTGCAGTCTAGTGAACATAGGCTTCTAATTTTGACCTCTTTTTCTTCCAAGTTGAGTTTTTCTAGGTCTCAAATTCCCAGTGACATTTCAATAATTAAGCTGTAGATAATAAGCAATTACTAATTTACATGAGGAATTTATATTCCATTGTGTCCTTATATCAATATTGTCTTGGCTTTCCAATTTATCACCTCCATAACTTGACAGAAAGTGAATTTTCATTAATGCTTTTGAGGTACTAGGATGGTCCCAGGGTCTTAATTGGTACAAAGAAAGTAAAAAGCTTCCAATCTTTTGAAAATGAAAATCTTGATTGTTTTCCATATTCTTGACATTTTCTTTTAGATCGATCAGGATTTCAATACTAATCTATTTTTTGACCTTTAAAACTGCAAATTTTTTATTCCAGCAGGGTCACCTGTACAAACAGTGCTGGTTTTAGTTTCCTCATCAAGAAATACCAAATCAGTCCTAGTTAATTTGATTTCCCAGACTGGATTCCATAATGTGTGTTGTTTCCCTTTTTGTATCTTCAGCCCATAAACATTTCTGATGACTTTTACATTCAAGTTCTCCTTTTCAAAGCCCCTACATTTCTCTGTGGCAGTGACCATAGAACCCAGCCAGAAGATTTTCTGCATGAAATAGAAAAGAACATCAGCTTATCTATCTTCCTCACTTGATAGCAATACTTTCTGTATTGGATATTAAGCTGACATTAGAAAATGAACATTTTAACCCAATGGGCCTGTATGTGATTACTTATTTCTGGATCCCAGGAAGGAAGCATAAAAAGGGATCATCACAATATTACTTGGGACATTGCATGTTGTCAGGGGTCTGCTCAGAGGAGTCCGTTCTTACTCCTGGGTCAGAACACTAGCGTTAGAGACCATGCAAGAAAATTTATAGATCATGTGCAACAAATTCCTGGAACCTATTGCCAAAAAAAACCCCAAAACCAGCAACAAAAACATAGGAAAAATGAATAACCAGAACTTTTACATTGATCAAATAGAAACCCAACCACTACCTACCTGGAGTTAGAAATGTTTTTTGAGGACTTCTTTTATTGTCTTCATACTCAGACTTTGCAAGAAAACTATCCCTGAATACTGTAAAGATGGCAATGTTGTCAGGAACAATATACCTTCTGTAAAGTGTTTTTTAGAGTTTCCTGCAAATTGTGGTCCTTCCATGCAGAAAACATATACATTTTCTGCATTGCAGTAAGCCAACTTTCTCTCCACAATTACACCCTTTTCACTGCCAAGGACACAGTTAAGCTGCTAACAGTCCGACTGGGGAGACCACAGAGCTCTTTGAATCCCATCTTCCTATTTTCTCTGATCAGCTTTGGCAGCTGGGGATCATAGAATCATAGAATAATTAGGGTTGGAAAGGATCTGAAGATCACCGAGTTCCACCCCCTCTGCCAGGAGCAGTGACACCTCCCACTAAACCATGCCATCCAAGGCTATGTCCAATCCAGCCTTGAACACCGCCAGCGATGGAGCATTCACAACTTCCCTGGGCAACCCATTCCAGTGCCTCACCACCCTTACAGTAAAGAATTTCTTCCTCATATCCAATCTAAACTTCCCCTATTTAAGTTTGAATCTGTTACCTCTTGCCCTATCACTACAGTCCCTCATGAAGAGTCCCTCCCCAGCATCCCTATAGGCCCCTATGAGGTCTCCACTCAGCCTTCTCTTCTCCAGGCTCAACTGCCCCAACTTACTCAGCCTATCATCTTCATACAGGAGGTGCTCCAGTCACCTCATCATCCTCGTGGCCCTCCTCTGCACTTGTTCCAACAGTTCCATGTCCTTTTTATGTTGAGGACACCAGAGCTGCACACAATACTCCAAGTGAGGTCTCAGGAGAGCAGAGTAGAGGGGCAGGATCACCTCCCTCAGCCTGCTGGTCATGCTCCTTTTGATGCAGCCCGGGATACAGTTGGCTTTCTGGGCTGTGAGCACACACTGCAGCTGGCTCATGTTCATTTTCTCATCGATCACCACCCTCAAGTCCTTCTCTGGAGGGCTGCTCTGAATCTCTTCTCTGCCCAACCTGGAGCTGTGCCTGGGATTGCTCCCACCCAGGGGTAGGACCTTGCACTTGGCATGATTAAACTTCATCAGGTTGTCATCAGCCCACCTCACAAGCGTGTCAAGGTCCCTTTGGATGGCATTCCTTCCTTCCAACTTATCAACCAAACCACACAGCTTGGTGTCATCAGCAAACTTGCGCACTCAATCTCACTGTCCATGTCACCAACAAAGATGTTGAACAAGACCGTCCCAACACTGATCCCTGAGGGACATCACTTGTTACTGGTCTCCAGCTGGACATTTAGCCATTCATCAGAACACTTTGCGTGTGGCCATCCAGCCAGTTTTTTATCCACCGAGTGGTCCACCTATCAAATTGATGCCTCTCCAACTTAGAGACAAGGATGTCATGTGAGACAGTGTCAAACGCTTTGCACAAGTCCAGGTAGATGACATCAACTGCTCTACCCCTGTCCATCAGAATTGTGTTAATCTCTGCCTGGTCTCTGCTGGTCCAAACAGTTTATTACGTGAGATAACTTCATCGGGGAGGCCAAAGAGCGACTGATAAAGGCGAGAGCAATCCCAAATTTAACCAAAGGTTCTGTAAGTGGTGTTCATGAGATCTCTGGCTACAAAGGGGAGCAATCAACTGTGCAGTTTTGTTGGGCTTTCAGAACCACCTCTGATTTCTGCTTGCCTAGGGGAGACGGTCATTTGCCAAATTCTCCCAGCTGATGACTGAAATATTTCTTACCAAGGCCTTGCACAATTTAGCCATCTCCACAATATTCAATTCCCTTGAAATGAGAGGCCTCTCTGTGCTCTCTTGGTGAGATTAAAAAACTCTTTGGCATCTTGTCTGCAGCCTCCAGCTTGTTCTCTTCCTTGACCTCATCAGTTCTAGTAGCACTTTTCAATATTTTAGCCAACCTAAAGGTACAAAATTTACCTGAAGGTGCCCTAAGGCTAGTTGATATGAGAAAAGGGAAGAGTATCCTTCACCAAGGAGAACAGCTGGCCATTTTTGTGCCTATTGCTGCTTAATAACAGATGTTGACAACAGGAGAGTCACAGGCCATAAAGCTGACGATGATTACTCCAGGAAGAGTCCTGTACACTATGCCAGAAGGCTCAGGAATCCAAGATTCTTTTGACAAATACAGAGGTGCAACACCAGCTGAACCACAATTTGCCCCATGTACCCCAGTCAGGATTTTACTATAGTCCAACAAGAGGTGATACTGGCAAGTATCACTGGCAAGCATTGAAGTAATTTGTGATTGTCTGAAGGTAGCAAGGTCCAGAATGGTTCCTTTCTGTGACCCTTGTCTCATGTTACATTTCTATTCTTGGTGCTTCCTGCAAAAAAGAAATCTCTGAAATTATCAAACTCTTTAAAACCAGATTTTGGATAGACTGCTTAAGGCAAATTAGGAAACATATGATGTCCCCTTTCTTTTGCTCTCTTTTCATGCACAGTGTCCTTCTCTCCTTAGAGTCTCACAGGTCATAATCCATCCCCTCCTTGTTTTCATGTAGTTTAATTAATCCACAACTTCTCTAAAAGTCGGCCTTTCTATCTTGCACATTCAGCTAAAATCCCTTTCCCAGCCTTTGGACTTACTACTGCATCTGGGCTTCATGCAGTCCAACATTTGAAGTGTGGCTGCTAAAATTATCTCTTCAGTTTTCTTTCATGGGTTCACCTGTATATCAAAATAAGAATCTTGTCTTTATCATTAAGGCTTTCCCACTATAGGAAAGAATAAATCTTTTTAAAGATGGTGTAAGTCAACATTGCATGGAGAATGCAGGTTTGGAGAAGGAAGCACGACATTAATCAAAATTACATGGCAAGAAACTTCTTGTACCAGTTGTTTTTAAGACCAGCCTTGAAGTCACTAGTTTCTAGTAACCCGCCTACCAGTGGTTGTCTGTAAAGACATGCTAAAGAATTCTGTGTCAACGACAGTTTCTATTAAAATTTTATTTCCCTATGAGGAATTTTAATGGTTGTCATGTCCCATAGTGAAGAAAATAAAATACTGCAATTGACTGCGTCAGGTTGCTTTGTTTTCAGACTTTGCAATTCTTTGGCTTCTAAAAAGACATAGAATTTCCAGACTATATAATTTTGGATGATAGCTGTGCTTCATCCCACATGCTTGTAATCTGAGCACATTTGAAATAATTTCTCTGGAAACAGGGATTCACTCTTGTTTTTCAGGCTATAGCGTGCTATCTGTACTTGAAAGAGAATTCCCCAGTGAAACTGGAGAGATTAAAATGATTTAGGGACTTTTTGTCAGAGAAACAATTCTATTTTCCATCAAGTTTAACATTCTAATAGTTATCTTTGGGGGCTTGATTCAATCTCACCAAAGTCCACCAGGCTGTTTCCACTGCTCACAGAGCCAATAGCATCAAATTTTCATTTGGCTTCAGTCACTACCTCCTGATATTCAATATACTTTCTTTATCATTAGACTCATATACATATGCAGCTAGCTTTATATAGATCATCACTGTTGACACTGTGATTATTTAGATTTTTGTTTATTAATATGCACAGATATTCTTCCCTATAGCTAATGCAGCATTCTTGGGAGGTGATCCAGACAAACCTATGTCAAAGCAGTCTAGTTCCCATTCAAATAGGTATCTTGGCATTTTGCAAGAAGTTTCTTTCTTTCTTGACTTTGCTATGAGGTCAATAATTTTCCATAAGTTTATGTGGGGAAAAAGTTTGTTGAAACGATATCCAGGGCCTCTTTTTAACAATAATTTTCCTTTGCTGTATCTTGCCAAGATTATTTAAGCCTCCCAGTGCATATTTATAGGAAGCTTGGACAAGGATTGAAGGAGGATTCATTTGATTTTTGAGTTCTCGTTCAAGAGTCTGAGTATTTCATTGCTTATTAAAAATGAGAATTTCCACCCTGCTGTACTTTCTGGATACCCGCAAATGTGTTTTCACAGGTTACTCCAAGGTTTTTAGCACAAACATTCATATCCATTCATGCCAGTCATGGTACATGCCTTTAAGGTGATGGATATGCTCCAGAGCCTTTGCCACCTGTCGGTCCTTCACCTGAGCTCTGCCTGGTTCTGGAAGGCCTTTTGTGCTCCCTATACCAACGAGAAGATTTTAAACCACTGCTGTTAAGCAAATGTGGAGCTCTTCCCAAGACAAGCTTAGCTAATGTTGCCTTGAGAAAGATCCAGTACAATATATACTGGAGTCTATGACATGGTTTTGACGTCACCTTTGCCTTCAAGTTTGTCCAGTTTCGAGTGCCGTTGGATTTCACTGATATTTTTTCTTTGTTGCTTGTTAAATGCTTCTCTTCTTGAATTACCTTAAGTATGGATCAAACAAAGAAAATATATACAGAAGTTGAGACTAGTAATTTTTTCTGTTGTCTAGGCAGAGAGATCTGAACACTCACCAAGAGAGGGCTATAAACTCATGTTTAAGATTTTAACGTAAGATTAAGCATTTCTGGTCCTTATTGCAGAAATAATAGTGCAAGGTGTACCCAGTGATCCTGGGAGTCCTATTTGGGACACTGAAAGGATCTTGCCCTCCCCAGTGTTGGTACACATCTTCTGTACACTGCTCCATGGTGTTTTCAAGATGGAATAGCAATAAAAATAAAAGGAGTGCTCTTGGCTCAGCTAAAAAGAGAGAGCAGCTTGGTGGAACAGTGAAAGAGGGATGAGTGCTGGGAAGGAGAAGAGCCCCTTTTGATTCCTGGGAACTGAAAAGCAGTATCATTGGCCAGAATACCTCCACAGATGGGTAAGTCCTTCTGCTCAAAAATCACTGAGGAAAGGCTGGGAAGAGAGGCCCTCATTGGCGTGACACCTCACATAGACTGTGTTCTTTCAGGATTTCCAGCAGAGGTCCATCTCATCAGACAGTGGATTAATGGGAGTGCAGCCATCATTCCTCATTTCTCATGAAGAAACTTGCAAGAGGCAAAGCTTCAAGAACAGCCCTCTCCCTTTTCCAAACTGCATTCCCATCACAAAACTTGGAGAAGATATAATAGGAAAAAAAAATGTATTTTTTTCTTCAGTTGTGTGTTTTCAAACTGTTCTGAAGAGTCTATAAACCAGGGCGTGCAGCTGTGCGATGGATAATCTGCATACTTACTTGTTCCCTGACTACAGGCCAGAGGCTTCTCTGTGACAACATATGAGTTCTGATTGGGCACCAGGTCTGAAAAATATATGTATGCATTGTCATTGCACATCTGGAATTTAGAATTGCTAATGGATATGCTGTGATAGAAAAGTGTCTGGCCAATAAACTTGGTTTATATATTTATTTTAAAAAGCATTACCACATTTCTGGCTAGTAGCCTTTCATCCTCTAGACTTTACACCAGTGCATCTGGAATGCTAAGCAGTTCTTTCAGGGATGCAGCTATATCCCAAAAGGTACCTTTTCTATTTGAAATAACTTTAGAAATTAATTAAAAAGAAGGAAGGTGGTATTTTTCCCTGTGGAGGCTTACATACCTAGCATTTTATATCAGCTCTCACAATCTCATAAATCACAGATAAAAATCTCTCTCAGACTCTCAGTTAATCTACTTTATCTTCCAGGATGCTGCTATAAACACATGTAGCTGTCTTCTAATGACATATTTTGACCTTATAGAATCAACCAGGTTGGAAACGACCTTTAAGATCATCCAATCTGCAATTCTAAAGTACAATTCTTTTCAAGTAGCTTGTTGCAGGACTTGCAGTGAAAATCTGATCATTTTGAGTTTTGACATGTCACTTTGACAACCTCTCCTCATTGTCGCTACTGAACATGTGGGCAGAGCAGATTTAAGAGTCCCTGTGCTATGGCTCACCCTCCATAGGGCCAGGGTTGTCCTGTCTGTCAACTCGGCCTTCCTCAAGTCCTAGAAAATGGAAAGAAAATGAAGAATCAGACACCAGGAAATAGAGAAAACTGCAAGACCGCTCCCTGTCCAGGTGCACTTATGGGTACCACCAGAAAATTACACACCACAGTGATGCAAGAAATGTATTTCAGCCAAGTTAAAGGCATGTTTCATTTATCGGTCACCTTTACACTTATGAAGCCCTAGCAGGCATGGCAAGTGTTTCATCATGTCTTGATGCAGAGGCAATTCAGATGCTCCCCTGCACACAGGTAGACTTTCATTTTATTTATATTTGCTTTGATAAATCTCATACCTTTCTGCAATGTGCTCTGTGCATGGAGCATTTTTAAGGCAGGAACCAACTCTGAGCCAGTGGCAGCAAGCAGTAACCCTGTATGTTTAGTCAGGATTTGTAGGGTTGGATTACTGAAATCCTAGAGAACCAGAGACACATTTTCATTTTCTTCACTCAAGATCAGGAATTATGCTCAAACTGTGAAACCAGGGGTAAAAGATCAGGTTTTTTATGATCAGACCACCCAGATGTTTTAACAGCAGCTGTTTCATTGTCCACGAAGAGTGGCTTTGCAGGTACTTAGAATATATGAAAAAGCACAACCCATGACCCCTCTTCCCACCCATTTCCCACCATGATTGGCTTCATCAACAAAACCAGAATCGGCCCAGTCAGTGCTTTATAAAGCTTTATTGCGAGATGTGTTTACATAATGCTGTAGAGGTGAGCTTTTTAACTACTTATATCAAGAAATTTTGGACACAGGTCTGTGGTCAGTTTTTCATATTGACCCTGCATGGCACAGGAAAAAAAAAAGGAAAAAGAAAAAAAAAAAGGAAAAAAGAAGTGTGATTGCATCTTTCCAGACAGTAAAGTGGGGAGAGCTGGGGGAGAAAGGCAGGTGAGGGGTGCATTAAAAAGAAACACACACCACCACCACCTCACGTTTACACTAAGTGTGACAAAGCCTCTGAAGGATCGATACAAACGGTAGGTGAGCTTTGTGTGTAATAAAACCTTAAAGAGTAATTCAAGTTCTTTATGAAATAAAAATGAGAAACGAAAAAAATGCAGTTTCATGGACAATTAAATTTAACATAAAACAAATTCACCTAAAATGAGAAAACAACAAACAAACCCAAAAACTCAACCAAAAGGACCTGTAGGTAATATCTCTGACCATGCATGGCTTGTTTTTTAAATTACAATTCACAGAATAACACTGCTGGAAAGCCTATTTTACACTATGCTACACAGAACATGAAAAAACCCCATGAGTAGTGACATTTACACAATTTTACAGTATTTCTCCTTCGTCTAAGAAACAAGTCCTTTTCTACTTTACATTTTTTTACAATTCCCAGCTCACAAAAAAGGACACTATATGCGCAAAGACAGTCTTTAAAAAGGAGAAATGCTCCCAATGCTACAAATAAACCTTTTCTTTCACAGAAGCCTCTGTATTAGAGAGTGATTAAACAAAATATATCTCTATCTGCCACTCAATGTGAAATGGACTAATTAGAAATAATTTTAATAGGGTTTTTTTTACGTAAACATAAAACTATACAACATCTCTGAAACTCCTCGCATCACTTGCTATGTAACTATTAAACCGCTTGCCAAAACCTTCTTGAGATGGCATCTGAAATGCTAATTGAGCCAGTTGCTGCCCCAGTTGAAAAGAAGGAAGGGAGGCCTTACATCTTGGTCATGTGTTTGCAAATGATTTTCAACAGTTCCCTATAACCAAATATTTTTCTCTTTCAAAAATGCTTCAGTTTATTTTTTTTCAGAGCCTGTAAGTACCTGGCAGTTTTCCCTGCAGGGGAACATCAACAGTCATAGTCCTTGCAGCTTAGGCAAGTGTTTCTTGCATCCCAATGCTGGAAATACAAAGCCATCATCCAAACATGGCATAGGGTCAGGCTTTGCCTATGCACGCACACACAACCCGCCATAAAGATAATGGTGGTACATGTGTAGTGAGCATAGATGAGTGAAAAAGAGAGAGAATATGCTGTGCTTCTGTCTGACACCATGTCCCTGTACATCCTTCAGATAAAGGCAGGTAGCATGTACGCCTAATTACTAGTTGTAATGGGAGAATAAAGGATGTGAAACTGGTAGATTGCCACCTTGTCCCCATCTCATCTCAGTGAAATCAAACAACTGTAAAAACAATACCCACACAGTATTGTGTGGTACATTTAGAGCATAGCACACTGGGGATTTAAGGTGTCATCCTGCCACATGGTCTAGTACCTTGAGGGGGAATGGGGCACTATTATCTAGATATTCATGTAATTTTCTATTAAGCTAAAGTCAATGTCTTCTCTATCTACAAAACTGATGCCTTATTTTGCTGAGATGCAATGACTGCAAAGATTTACAATAAAAGGGTGTCAAAAGAGAAAAAGAAATGTATTTTTAAAACTGCTTTTGATGCTGTTTCCAGTATTTATTGCAGCAAGAAAGACCCTCATTTGAAACAACACTTTTTGTTGATTTTGGATTACGGACAGGTAACTATCAAACAGAAGGGTCACATGTAGCAGCCAAAGGGCTATGAAACATCTGGAATCCATAAGCCTGGTGCCTGGCCTTACTGAAAGGTGAAGAGTGATGAATGCAACTTTCGTGAGGGATCTTTCACTCTCAATTGTGGCACACAGCATTCCCTGGGGTTGTTTCTTCACCTCAGACACATAACTGCTACTGAAAGTTATCCCTCAGCTGGGAATGAGGGAATACCAAGTATTTGTATGCAGTCTGCTTTTAAAAATGAAGGGAGATGAAAAGAAATTAGGATAGCTTCCCTTTAGCAGCCATTTCATATGCTAAAGTTTACCTCAGCATCCGAATCAAGAAGGCATTACGGTGGCAGATGGACAGACAAGTTATTGGCAGCATATGGGTGTTGAAATGAACACCAGCAGCAAATCTGAGAGCTTGGTGGAGCTACAAAACTCTGGGCACTACATCTGCACTGGCTGGTACTATGACAAAGAGAAGGGAGGTAGTTATTACGGCCGCAAGTGTTTAAAAACAGCCTTCATGGAACTATAAATGCGAAATGGGAACATGTGTTAATACATCTTGTTTCCAATACCTTTATATTCGTCACAAAACCAATCTGTATCTCACACACATTTAAAAATATTTATTATATCCTTATGGTGGGCTCTTTTGATGATGGCGGGGCAGGCAGCAACTTAAAATTTGAAGGTTACAGCCTGATTAGACAGTCATGCAAATGTAACCAATTCCTCCATCTCATCTGGAATCCACTAGTTAAGTGAATAAGAGCAACAAATGTTGCTCCTGCAGGTAGGACGTGCTGGCAAACTCTGGAGAAAATCCTGCCACCTTACAGATTAGAGTACCAGGCCACTAGCCATTTTTATCAGGAACCCAAATAGAAATCTTTTCTGCAGTTACTGCAAGTTAGTGCGTTTGATGATCTGGTTGCAATAAACATCGAGGATGGTTGAATTAATCTGAGCTGTACACTACTGCAAAAAGAAGACCAAGTTACTCTTCAGAAAAATGGGTATCGGTTTCACAGATAGACAGCAGCAATAGAAAACCAAACATAATGGAAAAATAGACAAGGAAGAATATGTTTCAGATGTGAGACACTTGCATCCAGAGAATATCAAAGAAACTGGCTGTTATTTTTTTTTCCTGAACTTATTCCACCCCCATTCCCCAAACTGCATTTTCTCCTCCGTAAGGGGCATAAGAAGTTTTACAAAATTTTTGCACAATTCTTGGAAAATACATGTGCCCAACTGTTAGTAATTCATTGGCTATGTAATATGTTATATTTCAAACACTGATACTGTACTAATGAAACACAAATTTGTTTCCTTTTAGCAAGTGGTCACCAAGAGCCACCCACTTTGCACATTCAGCATATTTTAAAATATTCAGTTTTTAAAATATGTTTGATTTTCTCCCACCGATCGAATATAGGACCTCTGTCAGCATAGATGTGCTTTGTTGCCTTTTTGCTTCTTGTATCACAGTTTAACATAATCATTACATTCAGGGTGTCTACCTGTCATTTCAGACTTCAAAGACCTCCACAAACCCCCATTACCTTCATTTCTTCGTCCTAAGCACCCTCCCTCTTAAGAGAGATTTTTAAAAGTCCATAATGGTGAGCAGCACATAAAGATCCACTTTAAAATCCAGATGCTCATCAGTCTTGCTTATTTTATAGTGAAATTAATTATATGCCACTTCCTTCTGTATCTTAACTAGCTTCCTCGTTTCCACAGCTTTCAAATACACAACACATTTTATTAAATACACAACTATTGCCTTCTGCCTACCTGTAAAATTGACTTTTTAACAAGTTGAGGGGAAAACCACATCAAACTCATTGCCGTCCTTGAGAATCTTTACTCATCGGTGACTTTTTACCCCATGGACTTTAACATGTGAAGATCTGAGGCGTCAGCAGATAAAGAATGAAATGTTATGATCAAAAAGATGGACAGCACAGATAGGATGTTCAACCACAAATCTCATTGCAGTGTTTTCAGCTACCTGGTTCTCTCATCACTTGGATGTTATGATCAATGTGATGTGTTGGACGACCGAGGTTTCAAAGGTTTATAGTATTTGGTTTAACTGCCCTGAACAATCTTAAGTGATTTTCCTCTCTTTAATGAGAGCTGAAGTATCTGATCTAGCTTGGGTGCCAGAAGTAACACAGCTATAGCGTTAGGAGCCCAGCATAGGCTACCAAACAACCTTACTTTTCAAGTGTGTTTTGCAGCCAAAATCAAACCCTGTTACCATGATTAAACTGCCGCGGTTCCCTAGTTATCTAGCTTGGAGGAAGCCTCAGCTGTTTGTTACTGCTGTGCAGACATACCCTTAATCTTGGAGGCCAAGGCAATGAAAAGAGAATCTTGTGCATCCTTGAAGATGAATTGGCCATAGACAGACTTTGGCTTTAAAAGTTCCCCTTTATATTATTGTTGTTTGCAGTTCTCTTCAAAATGCTTCAACACTGGCTAGGGTGGCTGTGCTCAATTCACTTTCACTGCTGTATACGTCACTCCAATTACAGATGACTTGACTAAAAGTTCTTCAAACACAAATGCTGAGGGCAGTTATAGAAGTCAGTTATAAAACAGTGAGATAAGGACAAACATAACGGAGTGTTCACTGTGGTACCCTCTCCACTTGCATCAAAAATAGTCACAGAAATAAAGAACAGCAAAAATACAGCAGGTTTTTGGCAGGGCCATTTCATACTTAGATCCATTAATTTGAAATAAAATCACCACCACATTATCTTGCAGCAGAGAAAAGCAGCATGGAGGGCACAGGCAAGTGAACAAAACTTCTTGATCTTAGCATCTGAATGCATATATCAAGTATGTAAAATTGTTGGCATAGGTCTCTTTGAAACTGTACAAATGCACAGTACAGCCATAGCGCAACAGGAGGGAGGCATACTATGTCCTCTCCTTTGTGTGCATGCTGCTATGTACGGTATGAGTGTGTATTAATATATACGAATTCAGGATCCTAAACTTTGCCATCTCCTGCCCCACAGGGTGAATTCCACTGAATGACACTGAGTTCCTATGAAAAGACATTCTTTTCCTCCTGTCCAGATGGAGCAGTAAGGCCTCAGAGTGAAAATCATAGTCCAGCTAGCATCAGCAAGAGCATGATTTCACACCATAACTGTATGTGTATAGATACTCGCACATATACGTTCACACATTCATTCGGTACATATACAAAGGTACACATACATTTTTACATTCTTTGGTGGCAAAATAATAAAAAACCCAACAAACCACAGGGTTGCACAGACTATGCATCTTTGCTTAATGAATCTGCTTCAGGAAAATCAGGGTTGCTGTAACAGGACTTATTTTGCCTCTTTAAGGACTGTTTTTGGCATTGACAAAATGCCATACATTTACAATGACTAAAACAGGGCACAAGGTAAGCCAACATAAACACAGCTCACATAATGACAGGTAACTTGGAGGGAGCCCCCTCCTACCCACACCAACACATCATGAGAAGAAGCAGCCATATACTTTCACCTATTTTCACCTTTCACTCAAACACTTCCTCAGTTACTGTCCAGATGTTGTGCTGAGCTGCGGCACACACTTCTTCTGCCCTGGCTGTGGGGTTTCTTTTCTTGTTGCTTATTAAAATCGAATAAACAGAGGACGGGATGTTGGGAGCAGCAGAGGAGGCTGGCAGGTCAATGCCACACCGAAGAGTTGTCAGCCTGTGTGCTTCAGATGAACGGCTCTTCCCGTCACCACCTCCGGGACATCAAACCTGCATCTCAGAGGTGCTGATGAGGCCCAGTGCTTTGGCTTCTTCTGGTGTTAGTCCACTCTTTAGTGTCCTTCTCACTGGGTAGTCATAAGTTCCAAAAGCAGGCAAAAAAAGAACAAAACCAAAAAAACACAGAAAACGCAAACAATTAGAGGTGAATTTTACGCAAGACTTTCAGATAAAACCCCCCCCCTCTGTTAACATGCAGGCTGAGTCAAATCAAAAGTTGCTATGTACTCAGGGCTTCGAGTTCAGAAACACTGAGTAATGCCCTATGCCAAATCCATGGGAGCAACATGTTCCCAGCAACTCCAGTCAGGAGAAAAGACATTTGTCAATTGACATTTAATCAAAACATTAAAGAAAATATACCGCAGCATTTTAAGACTTCTTTTTTTTTCCTCTGAAGTTGTATCAGTTGATTTTCGGTCCATAGGAGGTATCATTTGCTCTATTATTTTACAGTTTCACATAGAATTTTAAAAGAACTTTTGAATATTTACAGGGCTCAACTGAATTTATCACTATTAAACTTTATGTGAGCCTTTAAAGGTGTAAAAAAACCCCAACTCTAAAAGTTAAAAGATTAAAAACGTGACTAGTTTTATAGTCAATTCAAATCATTAACACTACTGTCTTCATACATGCTCCCATTTCTTCTGTAAGGTTGCCCTGTCCTAGTTCCATTTACCTCATCTAGTGTCATTAGTAGTCTGCAGCATTTTAGTTGAATTTAGATAACAGTTCTAGTCTACACCTTGTTTCTTAATTTCCTATGTGAAGTGTTCTGAACACCAGCTCCGACATAAAACTTTTAAAATTTGTGATTGCCTTTTTTATTCAAAACCAAGTGACTATGTGACTGCACACAGTAAGGATGAGTGTCTTCCTCATTTTACTAGTGCCATGATTTTCAGGTGGATGGGCTTTAGTTCAAGACACAAATGGGGTGTTCACTCCACACACTGATGTTTCTCAAGTGCAAAACGCATATTCAGAAGTTTAAGCTGCATGCAAAGCATAAATAATAAATTTATGTTGAACAAAATTTATTTGGAGCCCCAAAGCAATGAAGTCCAGAGGAAACTCTTCGAGAAATCATACGCAAACAGCAGTTAAGGACTTCTTGCATTGCTATCATCCAGCACAATTAAGACCTCCAACTTATCGAGATATTCAAGTCCATGTAACTGAAACTGGGTGGTCACACTCAAGGGTCCAGCGGGAGGGAGAGGAGAGAATGGATCAGTTTAGAAAACAAGAGGATAAGAGAAAAGGAAAACATGGCGTAGCTGAACATTTGAAACCATGCAGGTAGAACAAATGTGATCTATGTTCAATAGTCAAACCACTTCCAACAGTTACTGAAGTTAATCAAATGAGCTGGGAGTGACACAAGTATAATTGTTCCTCCATCATCAAAACCTTACTTTTTCTTCAAGGCTCACTCCTTTCTCCTATTGTATTTGCATACTTATTAAACATCACTTGGAGTCTGAATGGCAGCCTTTTATGACATCCCTTTTTCTTACGATACTGATCAACATCTTCCAAGTTTAACAATGCTTAGCTTAAAGCAGTACAAGGTTAAATGCAACTGATAAACTAAGACTAAGAAAGACTAAAAAAGTAGTACCAGAAGGCAATACACTTCAAAAAATGCTCTGGTCTCCATGATGCAGAATACCCAACATGGACTTTTGAGCCAGTCCTCATTTCTGACACCCTTTTATATTTCTCAAATTTGACATCCAAATGTCCACGATAACAGAAGTTAATTTCTAGACATGAGCTATGAAACACCTTAGTGTCTTAAGGTTTCAGTGAATCACCCAATGCTTATTTCTGTGTCAAAAATAATTATATCAGGAATGAAAGAACAAATCAAAGAAAGCTGAAATGGAAATATTTCTGTCTTACTAACAGCAATGATTTTCCTGTGCAGTGCCCACACCTAGCTGCCTGCACTGTTTCTCCCCTGAACATGTTTTTTCTGTACCCTTTAACACATGCGGCCAAACATAGCTAGTTTGGCCACCAGACAGTAAAATCATGTTAAAAAATACCCATACAGGACCAAATTTTCATAGGATGACTGCGTAGATGACATTATGTCTTCCCATTGAAGGAAGAAGTGAACTAGAAAAATGAATGTAGAATAAATTCCTACATTTTAGACACTTTTGCAGAAATAACAAACCAAATGTATTCATGACTACTTTTGGACATATCCCAAACTCTCTGAGACCACAATCACATTCACAAAGCAAGCACAATAACCACTGCAAAACAAAGCTATTTTTCTTGTCAGATAGTAAGTCAGGAAGAGTAAGGGAAGAAGCAATTGTTATTCCTGTCTGTAAACACTTAATAGGAACTGGAGTGCTCTGCTAACACTGGTTATGTACTGAAAAAAGCAAAAATCTGGTCTTATTTACGACAATGTAAATCAGAAATAACTTTCTTTAGGTCAGTACAATTACTACTGCACAAATAACTGGGCTGACACTCCAACAACTGAAATGTGTGCCTCTGTCACTTCCACCAAGCAGAATACAGTTGTTTAAATTCCTCCATCAGCCTCACTGACAGGATTACTAGTTTACTAGGAAAAGCCAAATGGATTTACAATAACATATAGGTCTCTTTGAAGAAAATTACAGGAGTTTATATTCAGAAGTCATAATCAGGAGTTAAAATACCATGGTAGAAACCATCTTCATGGAAAAACAAGGAGGAAAACAAAGGAGTCTTTACATAAGCAAAATTTCTTTCAAAATCTCCAGATGCCTACCCATCAAACTTACTAAAGTCTTAATCTGAGGACCTTGTGTATTAACCCTTGGATGACTGAAAAAGAGAAAATCTATAGACAGCACAAGTGCTCCGTTCTGGGTCTGCTGTCTGACTCATACAGTAGAGGCCAGGCCTGGGTTTGCACTTTTTGTGCCGCTGCAAAATAAGTAGGAATGAAAATTTTCAGTGAATTGCTGGGACAAATGCAGCTGTAATGAAACAAAATCTCCTTGCAAGCCTCTGTTGATTATTCTGACTTACCTCAACCCTCCTATAACATAGAGAAGGATAACTTGGACTTAACATACTCCAGTCACCCAAGCTTCTAAGGGCAGCAGTTAGGAGAAAAGAACTCCAAACAGTGTGGGACTTTGGTAGTCATAATAAGATTGCCAAGAAAATAGTTACTAAAAAGCAAAGGTGGGAAGAATCTTCTCAGTGTTGGAATGGCTCACATAAACACTGATGGCTGCTACTTGCATAAACTAAGCATGTGGGGCCAAATACTGCAAAGTACTGTGACTACTGGAAAGATTAAAGAGGTCCACTAGCAACATGCAACTGGAAGGGCAACAGCTGACAGAATCACAGTCCAGACTCAAATGAGTAACTTCTTGCCCCTACAATGCAACAGGCTAGTCTAACACAGATTAATTCACTTCTAGTTCAACATATTTTGTATTTACGGAGATGAATGTGGCCTGATAAAGGATCTCTATATAAAATTTATATCTAATACATGTAAATTGCAGTAGATTTCTTCATCTGAAGATACAGTGGATGGATGCAGTATCAGTAGTAACACAAGAACAAGTTCCAACTGCACTATTCTCTGCAGTGGCTTATGGACTATAGAGGCTTGTGGGTGGTGAAGCCAAGAGAAAGTTATTTACAGGAGCAGGGACTACTCTGGGAGGCTAGTGAACCTTGTCTTGACATGCTGTTAAACAGATGTCCTCAGACATTTGTCTGTTTCCTCATAAAGCTCTTGGTAGGGTTCCTCTACCTTAGGAAAGGTCATGAACATGTTCTGTCATCAAAACTGAATGTAGAGAGGTATTTTCCTTCCATGTTTTATAGGCATTGCAAAATTACATTTCTTAAACTACATCTTCACTCTCCCCTCCTCACTGAACTTTGCCATGTCTCTAACTGGACTAGACATAATATCTTGGCTTATAAAAATCTTGGCTTGCTGCAGATCACATTAAACTGAGTTATGGAATGTAATTTGGAGGCAGTGACAGTAAGAATAGGACTTTCAAATGACCTTTTAGGTTCTTTAAGCAATTTTTAAAACATTTGGTAAAAAAACATAACATAGAGATGAAATAACTTCTACTCTTGTCACAAGCAGAGCTTGCTGAGAACCCATAACCAAGAAATTAAATGTTGTTTTTCTGGGTCAGAGGGTATGATATTCTAAATTATTTTTTCTGGGTCAGAGGATATGATATTCTTTGTTAATCGGGAAATCTAGAACTTTATTTGCTATATTGTTAGAATACAGTGTGCTTATGATGAACTCGATTAATTTGACTTTGCCTGCTGGGCCACAGATACATGGCCCTCACAGTACACTGGGAGTGGTTTTAAGGACAGTAAGTCCCTAAGTGTAGCTTTGTCAAAGAATATAATGACCTGGGGTTGTTTTTCAAAGAGCAAAGCAAAGAGCATTCCTGATTTCTACTACACCCACCTTTTTTTTTAAAAAAGAGTCAATAAACAGTAAAGATCAGTCTGACTGGCACTATTTATCTTAGCATTGGCAATGGCTTTTGGCATGTGTGTCTGCACTTGTATGGATGAGCTACTTGAAATGCAGAATAAACTACACAGTAAGGACAGCCGGAAGGGCAGATTACAGGAGGCAATATAGCTGGGTATTAATAATAATACTCGAGGTCAGCTCCATCATCTCCTTTCTTTTCAGATATCTTTGTTTTATTTTACCTATCCACACCCAGCTTGCACACTCAGTCTTTTTTCTCATATATTTACATTTAACATATTTACTTGGACTTTACTTCAATGAGCCCAGCAATGGCAATTTGTAACTCAAAAGTTTAATTCAGAGAGTCTTGTTCATATTCTCTCGTTTTAATCCTTTTCTGCATTTGTATTTTTAGGCCACTATCTATATATGTTATGCTTATGTTTAATTATACATATATCATTGCTTAATACGAGTAGGTCTAAATGCTTGATAAAAATATTAAAACATTATGTGCAGAGATTTTCTTATAGGAATTTGTAGGTGAAGTTTTGAATTTCATCACATACTTTATGAAGAAGCAGAGCCAACTGAAATGTGGTCTTTGGGTCAGCCTCATAGAAAGCTCCATGCATTATTATTGCCATGCAGCTTTGCTTTGAGTTCTGTTAACACTTCAGAGATGGCATAAGTCTCTTAACAAGAAATTCTGTAGCTCACAGCCATCTCCTGGTATAACTTACGGGGCTGTGACATACAGAGGAATTGAGTAGCGGAAAAGGACAAAGTGGCACTCTGTAAGGAAATCTTGTGTTTCATCTCCAGATGGCTTACGTTATAGGGAACAAAAGTAACATTGCTTTCATGCAGCCTGGGCTGCATGAAGAACATACGGGTTTTAAAGTAATGTTTAACATGTAGTTGAAATTGTTAAAGTTTCCAACTTTATGTATACCACAGATCATAATTTACATAGTCCCAACAGTAAAGCAGAAAAGTATATTTAACTCCTTCCTTGAAAACCTCCTATGACATAAACCCTCTAATTTTCAGGACTTCTGTGAGTTCCACTGTAAAAAGTTACTACTAAAAGCAACCCTGCTGCCATCATTTCTCACACTTAATTTCATTAGTCAAAAGTGATTCCACTATTAATAGGTAAAGCATCAAGAGCATAGAGCTGACCAGCAACTGAGACTGCATCCAAGCACTATTTTCAAGACCAGGCTGTACCTTAACAATGAAAGTAAGCCATCTGACACAAGTGTTTGGACATGCAGCCTTTACATTCTACCTGAAATTTTAAAATGTCCCACTAAGGAGGTAGTTCAGGCTTATGAACACACAGAGCTGTCTGTTGGAGAGTGACTCAGAAGAGGAGTGTGACCATGTTTGACTGCTCGGGCTCTATGGAATACAAATTAATTTTCCCCATTAGGAATCTGTGCTGGAAAATAAAGGCATTACTCTACGAGGCCATCAGATTGAAAATAACTGTGATCAAACCAATCTTGTAACTATGCTAATCAAGCGGTGCTGTTCTACCTAGAGAAAACATACATATATTATTTTTTGACATAGTGCTGGGGTAAGATAAATTCAGAACAGATCCATGTCAAACATTTATGTTCTAAGAGAGCCTTCTCTTCAAATACATATGATGCTCGCAGCTAGGTGCAGTCGAATTCCTGCCTTCACAGATCCTTGTGCTAAACTCCTTCGTGGCAGCAGAGGGCTCTCTTTGGCAGCCGTGACATCGAGATGCTCTGGAAAGCCCCTGAGACCACTTTTAATATTGCACTTCTTTTGTAAGGCAACTGGAAAAGCAACCCTGTAAGTTCCCTGTCTTTTCTTGCTCTCATATGAAGTGCTTTCCATCACAGCTCAGTGATCTTGTCAGCCAGCAGCTCACTGCTGCTGATTTCTTGCTGAGATGATGAAGATAATCGTCTTTCACAGGAAGGAAGGATGATGTAAATAAGGAGTAAATTACTAACCGGAGATATGCCTGAAAAGCCACACTAATACAGAAAGAAAACCAAACAAAATACATATCTCATCAGCTTAGGACTAGCAGTGTATAACTCAACCACATGCATATTTTTAATACTTAAAACTTACATATCCCACTTTTTGACTGAATCCGGTGACAAGCATGAAAAGCCTTGAAACATACCTTTAAAATATGGCAACTACAATGAAAACAGAGGCCAGTGTAATTGGACTCACTGAAATAGTGAATGGCAAACTGGCAGAATTGAAATTGAAAACAACTATTGGTATCTCTTGTAAGATACAAACAAATTAAGTAAAATTATTTTTTTCTACAGAACTACAGTTGAAAAAGTACCAGAAGTATATACCAAACTAAAATTATTTATACAGAAGATACCAATACCAACACCCAGTGACCTGCGAATAGGAGCAGCTTTATTTCCTACTTATACTGACATCACTTGCTCTTCATCAGCTGCTCTTTATCAGCTGATCTTTATCTTTATCAGCTCCCACATTACCTTCAGCTTGTTCTTTCCTGCAATAAAGAAAGTACCATTTGGCCAAGAAGAGATGGCCAGAGAAATTCCAGCACTCCTAAATCCTTGCCAGAATGGGAGCCCATGGGAGATTGCAGAGCACTCCCTTTTTGGTTCTCCCAGTGCCAGAGACGCAGCACAAGGATGTGCCAATGGTCTGTAGAATTCTGCTGGGACACAGGAATCACCTCTCACAAGGATGCACTCATTGCTAAGAGCAAAATCTGAGCAGTGGACACTCCTTCCTCCACAGAGCAGCACATCTGGGTGGGCATTTAATCCAATGAAGTCACAGTCACTATAAACAGACAAGCCATTATAGCAACAGTTTTCTCCTTGTTCCTACACCATGTCATCTGGGTTTGGGTAATTCTAACATACATGTGCATGTGAATGTCTGTGCAGTGCTCAACAGCTCTGTCCTCCCTCTGTGAACTGAAATAAACAGGATTGAAAAGAAAATGTATTTTCTATAAACACCACATACTTAATTCTGACTTTTCAGACCAATGCAGTGACTTCCCACTTTTTTCAACTGCTGTATTAAAACAATGCTACTCAATTTTGAGTAAATAAACACTAGATTGCACAGTATCTCTAAATACTGGTACTGGAATCCAATGTAAAGTTAAGGAACTTAACTTAATGGTGCAGACTGGGTTAGTTTTATATCTGACTTCCCTTACATAGAAGAGATAAAGCTGTTTCAAGCAGAGAGTCTGAGGACAGGAGCCCCAAAACAAATAATTTGTATCAGAATAAAACTCATTACAGGAACGACTCATTGGTTCCTCTAAAACAGTAACTGGGAAATGAATTTAAGCCTCTTTTAAGAGCAATTTTTTTACTGGATCTTTAAAACAGGTTTTCAAATATCTTTTGTTTTGAAGGCTACATGTTGTAAAACTGTACAGAATGATGGCAATTTCACTTTCACAGTTCCAGGACTAGGCAAACATTCTTAAACAAAACTTGAGATATGAAAAACACAGTTTGAAACGTATGGAGACTGCCAACAAAATACACAGGTACTACACATTTGAACATTCAAATACAAGAATGTCTGCCCATCTGTCAAGATCATTTACCTTAAAAGAAAGCTATAAAATAAACGTAATGCAATACTGTAAAGGAGAAACTGAACACTCAAATACATACCTACTTAGAAATGGTATTAATATCAACAATTACAATTATATGTCATCAATTACAATTGAAAAAACTGAAACCATGGCACTAGTTATTCAGCCTCCTGCTCAAATAGATACACTGAATTACAACTATTAAAACACATGATGAGACCTACAGTTTACTCAACTTATCCTACTCCTCCTGTGATTCTCCTACAGCTGCTGATGCTGGCATCTGGCACAGATGAGATATGGGACTTCCCAAGCCTCACCCTGATCAGGTACCTCAATTTCTACAGATCACTGTGATCAACTGTATTTATTATTCATTCATTAACTATTATGACTATTTTTTACTTATGGTTTTATTTTATTTATTGGAGATCATGGAGTTTAGTTTCATCATTTTATTGCAAAGATCTTGCCATCCTAAGGATGAAAGAGTGTATTACTTTAAAGGCATTCAAAAGACATTAGCTATCTTGGCATCTAGCGGAGATAACCTTCCAGCTGCCAGAGTTTTAAGTGCTTTATCTCAAGCTCTGTTTTCATTCAATAATCAGATTTTTATTAACTGAGTATTGACCTTCTGAAGGCTCAGTACTTTGTGTGAGGACAGACCTTGATAGTGAATCTCATTTGTGATATATTTACTTTTTCTAAATGCAAAGAGTTGTTGCTAAATGTGCATCACTAACTAGATTGGTCTCTCCTCTAACTTCTGATAGGAGCTACTCAAATTCTAAGTGAAGTTGCTTGCCTTTAAAGCATTTTATATAGACTCTCTGTATGTAAGGTTTTTATTTTTTAAAAGCTTAATTTCCATTAACTCCTGCTTTTAGTCAGGCTATAAATACCAGAGGAACAGTCTCCCTCCTGGTATTTTGGCACTTCTGCATCTTTTCATAGCCAGAAAAAGTAAGTGGAGAGACACAAAAATGAAAAATAATGAAAGAAAAACAAAGAAAGAAGAGAAAAAAGTTAACCAAAGCACCCTATGAATGCCAAGGAAAAATTACACACCTTTGGATTCAAATAGTCTCCCATGTAGCATTTTGTTAACTTACAAACATGTTTATTCCAAAACAGCACTGCACATATTACTAAAACTTGTCTCCAAACTTGTCTAAAGCTTGTCTCCATGCCTGGTCCTTTGGCAGAGCTCTTTCCCATGTTTTGGCACCTGATGACAGCATGCTAACTCCTATTTCACTTTTACTGAAGTTGCAATTTCATATGAAATACCCAACCTGGGATGTTCTGTTGTTAAGTTTAACCCACTGGTCCTGAGTATATTTGTCTAGGACTCAGGTAACCTGAACTCAGTTCCTACCTCCTATGAGCCTGACAGATTTCTTGGGTGGTGCCTCAGATCCATTTCTGCTTAATGAAGTTTTTACTCCCTGCAAATCATCAAGCAAATACATCAATACATCCTTATGAGATGTTTCCATAGCTCAAGGGTCAGTCAGAAGGTATATTATTGAGCTCACATGCGATTCTAAAGCCTGATAGAAGAACAAGGCATAAACATGTCTCTCTCTCTCTTTTTTAAACATCACAAATAATTTTGATCAAGTCGCCTCACTTGAATATTGGATTAAATTCTTATTCAATTATTACCTGCTCCAAACCCATTTCATACAGTCACAGAATGGTTAGGATTGGAAAGGACCTTAAGATCATCTAGTTTCAGCCCCCCTACAATGGACAGGGACTTATCCCACACTTCTCTAACTCACATCTAAAGCAGATTTTCAGTGTTAATAAAATCTAAGATAAGTAAGAGTGCACACAGAGAAACATTCTGAAATAAAACAAGCCTCTTAACTCTGCAACATCCACATGGAGTGTCTCTAGCAAAATCCAATAGAACCACCACTGTGCTACTCAGCAACAAATACTAGTCATGTCTGGGCCCTACCAGACGCAAACAGTGCTGTATAGTCAAGCCATCTTTAAAGGAGTATTTCCTTGGTGTAGTTATCTGAAATTTTTAAATTCAGCTCTCTGTATTAAATAATCTCCTTTCTTAGCTGTATTTTGAAATCTCAGTGGTATCTTGCGCAGGGAGTTTAATATTTACTTTCCCACTGGTGCAATGCCTGCAAAACTGTTCCGTAAACTGCTAAAATTAACTTCTGCAATTGTATTAATTAGAATTTGGACTATCAAATAGAGTGATTCTTAAAACTTCCTTCTCCAGATTTTCCTTTGCACTCATTGTTTATTATGGCATCATTTGTGAAGGTCATCCTAACCTTATGGGAGAACCAGACAATCCTAATTATATTATTCTTTATTTCTTTTCTAAGTTGATGCTATAAAATACTGTTATAAAAACCTTTCTCACAGAAGGCTGCCCTTAGTCTTGAAGAACAGAAACAGCGTATTTTCAACCTAATTTGTATTTTATGATTTTAAAATATGCTGAACTGACATCTCCGGAGGCTGGGTTCTGTTGTATACACACAGGATAAAGACATTAAAGTGAAGCAAAACAGCAGAAGCTTCCCATGGCAACATGCCTTGAAACTGTCTTTGAACCACTACCTCAAGGGGTGACAGCATTTCAGTTTCTGGGGTTAATTCAATCCTGTGGCTTTCTGATGAGGCTTCTAATGAATGAATACAACTGTAAGATTGTTTTCTCATATATAACACCACTCCAGTACTTCTGGTAGGCAAGGCACTGACCCCCCATCATGAGGTAATGACTTCCAGTTGGTTATTGGATGTCAAATTTCATCCTTAAAATGTCAAATTTCATCCTTAAAAAACTCCACTGTGTAAAGGTCTAGCACAGAATTAAGTTCTCTCCCTGCAGATCATCACAAGAACTCAGTTGTTATGCGCTTACCATGTACCTTAGCTTTCTGTAGTTCATTTCAGCTCCCACTGAACAAATTCCTTCCTACTAGGTCCCAGCTGACTTCAGTCATATCTGGATATATCAGTGACCCTTCATATCTTCAACAAACAGATACGGATGCTTCCATCTGCTTCCTGTTGGATGTCTCACTGCCTTATTCCTCTTCCCAATTTATAGTTCTGCTGATTACTCTGAGAGTTCATACTCTTCTATGTCATTAAGATGTAACTAAGCTCTCTCCATATCAGATACAGTGATACTGCTCACCAGTTACAAAGGTAAAATGGTTCAAATGATCATGGCAAAATGTCTCATTTCCTCAACTATTTCTTGAACTTAACCTTTTCCATATTCCTCTTTCTGTTTTCCCCTAGTTATAAATGCCTTGAGCAGCCTTTTTACTTCACTTCTGTCTTCTTTTTTTATTATGGCAAAAGAAATCCTTTGCCCATGAGAACCTTCTACTGGAACCACACAAAATGTTTTCAGTGCAATTGCATATGAATCTTGTGGGTTTCTGAACATGCACCTCAGGTCAGATTCACTAATATCTTTGCTAAATGCTAAGTAAGCCTGACAAGATTTCCAGTTCTGCACTGGAAGCAATGAGACATATGTAATACAATGCACAGTGAAAATCATCCCTTTCAACTGAGTCGTGCTTTGATGTCCATGAACAGATTGACTACCAAACTCAAGGCAAAAGCCAAAGGATGTGTACGAGAGCCTAAAGATTGCAGGTGGAGAATCAAACCCATCAGGTAATAGGCTTTCTTTGGTCTGCAGATAATAAATAAGTGCCTAACCTATATCATTGAATTATGCCTAAAAATCGACTTTCTAACAGGTTTATGGAGGACCTGTGTTATATTTCTACCTGGAAGATCTGCTTGTTTAATTTGCATCATGCATTGACAAGGGCAAGCCTCTGGTCATTTCTTGGGGATGCCACATTATCAGTCCATTTGAGTGTATTTTAGAGCTAAACTACTTAATTTATTCATTATCTAGGTATACCGACTACCAGAGCGAAACAGTTCAGTTAAGATACTCTTTTCACACTTTCAGTACATATCAGCTGAAAGGGACACTAAACTACTGAACTTTATGTTTGTTTTGAAACTGTCTTTTAGTCCAGTTAAAACTCTCATTCAGATCTTGAAGAACAAACAAGCAAAAGAACTGGTTTCTGTCACAGAATCACAGAATAGTTAGGTCATGATTAATTACAATGGAAGTCAGTCCTAACCTAAACATTTACTGAATGCTTAATCCCTGTTAATGTTTTTACTAAATGTAAAAGACAGCTTCATGGAAATACATAGCATATTCATGGAAAAATAGATCATATTTTTATTATCATTATCTTGAGAATTTTTTTTTTTTGGGGCTGGTTGGTTGGTTTTTTTTTTTTTTCTGCAGCAACTGGTTCCTTGGGAAAAAGGTACCTGGTAAAAAGCAGAAATAAGACTTTTTGGTGTGTGTGCATGAAAGTAGCACTGCTAATAGAGGAAATAGTTTAGCATGAGATAAACCATGGTAATAGGCAAACATACAGGAGGTTCATTTGATATGCACAAGCCAGCTAGGGTAGTCAGCCCATGCAGAATGCCAGAACTCTCTGGGGAAGTGGGTAGCAGCAGAAGGTGATGCCACAAAGAGGTACAGCACAGTGTGTGACAGAAAGACAGACAATCCAGTGTCAGCTCATTTTCCTTGCTTGGAGCCTGGCTTATCTAACCAGAGTGCTCGCTTTGCTTTTGCTCTTGTTACATGCAAGTTCCTTTCTTAGAATGTTGGGCAAAGTAAATATGCCGTCAGCACATACTAGTTTATAGCAATCACTGCTTACACCAAATGCTTTTGATCACCCACTATGTTAGAAAAATTCTATGAAAAAGGGAAAATCTGTGTGATTTTTCACTCACTGTTGTAGTCTCCTCTTTGTCCTAACTTCCCAGAAATGCTAAAAAGATGGACGGAAAGGGAGTCAAAAAGCCACATATAGTGAATGACATTAAACACTAAAATCTTATGTTCTTTGGATACTTATCCTTCTCACAGTAATGGCAGTAGTTTTACGGAAGTAATGGCAGTAGTTTTACGGCAGTAATGGCAGTATTCCTGTGACCATAAGGAACAAAAACCAGCCAGAAAGACCATCACCTCTTAAACATTGCATTTACCAAAGTGTGAAATAAAATTGCTCAAACTTGTGTACCATACCTCAGCCCTGTGGCCACCCTACACCACTGAAAGACCACCTTATAAATATGCTACCTTTTCTTCCCTGTGATGGTTAAGCTCCTTTATAACCACTTTGCAGCCGAGCAGCAGTGTACATTTTGTTTCCAGGGCTATGGAAAGATAGTACACAGCACAAGAGAGAAAGATTTTAAAAGGTGAAATATCTCAAAGTACTTTTTGCTTTATGAATAAATTCTACTAGAGACACAACTAATCATCTGTATGCCAGTTCACAGCACCTTAAAGCATTTTAAGCAGTCTCCATTTGAGGTCCTGATCTGACTTCTGTAGGTACAAATAAGTACTGTTGTCACCTATAAAGCGCCATAAACTATTCTTCTTCTTTTACTGCTATGTACATTTCAAGGTCTGTAGAAGACAGTTACCCACTGTATGCAACATAATTTAAGCAATAGTAAGAGAAATACATGTCAAACATAAGTATACACTCAAGCTACTATGAAATACCAATATGTCTGCCTACTGAAGGCCTGGTCCTTACATGAATACACATAAATATTTGCACATCTGCTTATTACGTGACATTTAATAGCTGTATACTCACATGACTTCCTATTTGCTCGTGACCGCTTCCTCTCTCTAGGCACCGCTCGCTGGCTTGGCACTTGGGTGGCAGACTTAACAATGCGATCCATGATCTCATCTGCTGCATCATCTGTTGCATTAGGTGAATCGTCGTTGCCAGCATTCCATGAACTGATACGACCTGGAAAAGTCCAGCAAATTAATTGAGGGAAAAGAAGACAGTCTCTTGCGTCACTTTGGTTTTGCAATTGTTTTTTGGGGGGAATTACAGCAGGAAGCTCAGTCATCACTACTTCAAATTTGCCAAAGGAGAAGACTCTGCTTAATGGAGAACATTTCTAAATAATACCCTAGAATCTCTGCTGATACAGCAGAGAACAGAGAGCTCAAATGCAATTACAATTTTCTGTTCCCTTCAGCCTCAGAGTCTTATTGACCATACTGGCAAAGGTCTGCTGGAGACTGACTATAAACCAAGTTTTGCTAGCACTGTGTGACCAAGTTTCCTTCCACTCCTATTACAGAGAGACTAGCACACATGGCACGTTTTAGAGTTTGATGCAAATCAGCAAGACAAGTCCTATGCACCAAAAGAGAGAAAGAATCAGTTTCTGAGCATCTATATCACACAGCCTATGGCAAACACAACATGAAAAGGGTAAAAAGCATGTTTTGACATGTCTCATTGTCCTTTCCACAATGAAGAATTCACCTTCTCATCACAGAACTGTATATGTCCTGGCACAACTGCATGTGCTCTTTTATGAGCAGAAGAGCAAGAGTTGCTGGCAAGCTGAAAAGCTAAATAAGCAATTTTGGTTAAAACCACAAACAAGTGAGCCATGTCTCCATATCCAAGGCTCTGGCATTCCTCACTCCACAGACACATCTTTGGGTTCCTCCACTACAGACTACTGTTCCGTATGCTTTTTGGTTTTTGTTTAATGTGAAGGCTAGTATGCAGTGTGAACACTAACAGTGAGATTTGCAAAAAAAAAAAGTGACTGTGGCAGAATTGTAAGTAGCTAAAAATTCATTTGCAAGGCCAGTCTATATCAGGTCCCCAATACCAATAAACAGCAGCTTTGATTAGCACTCTGCTCTCCTGCTTGTCTCCTGACTCTCGTCAAGAGCAGTTCTGTTATGACAGTGCTCGTGACAAGATTCTGTCTGGCTCACCCATCCTCTGTCCCTGCTGTTCTTCAGGTGAACGCAAGCTGACTCTCATTATCACGACACACTGTCTGTTAGCATTCAGTGGATTACTTCAGCTATTCAGAATGTTGCAGTGAAGTCTGAATTATTTCATCTTTGTACTTTAAGTAGTTGACTTGCTTCTTAAATTGGGCTGTGAAACCTCTAAATTAAACAGGATTAAGCCTTAATAAATTACACATACACACACACACGGACTCAGTGGTGGATGGTCTGGTTGTGCTACCAGTAGTACCAGAAAAAAAATCAAGAAAGTGTAAGATATCCAAATGTGAGGGAAGACAAATATGATAAGAGAAAACCAAAGATTTGGGGTTTGGTACATCACCTTCACTCCAAAACCATCTTTCTGGTATCATAGGTATAGGAGAAGGTGAGGGGAAGATGAAGGAAAATAAACTGGTGAACCCACTGTCTGTAAAATGATTTAGCATAAAGAAAGCGGTTTAGTGGCTGCTTGAATGAAGAGGTGTACCAGCAAAATTATGTCCTGGACAAAAAACAAGGTTATCTCATTGCCAAGAATGGTTGTACCACTGAGCTCATGTCAGAGCATCAGGTGTTGCAATCGGTGGATTACTTCAGGTTTTCATTTCTTCCCTGTCAGCTTTCAGCAATCACCCATGCTGACACTTGGAAACAGCAGAGCACTGTGGACCTCAGAGAAAGAGGCATCAGCCAGGACAGCAAAGAGAGGCTATCCACCTCAGCTTTTTATGCTCCTAGTCTCCACTTAATCCACTGCCTCTACAGTTTAGCAGGGAGGTGATTAAAAGATACATCATCTTTTTCTTACCCATTTTCCTCCCCCCACTCATTCCTAAATTGCAGCAAAGCCCTTTCACTTCAGTTTCAATTGGCACTTTCTACTTGCTTCTATTGAAAATAAAAAGAAAACCACATCACAGATTCTCAGATGCCCCGTTTTGTTTTCATGATGAGAACAGGAATAAAAATTGGGGTGTTAGCTGGGAGCCATGTTCACAGTGGAGAGAGAGGTGGGAATTTCTGCAATCTTGGACTCCTAATGTCCCCAGGCACCACCTGGGCTCTCATACACATGTTAAAACTTCAGGCAAATCCTTCTACATCCCTGTGCCCCATATCACCACTTCCAGCATGGAAACACCACTGGTGTTTTTCCTACCCCATTGACCCTTTCTGCTGCAAGTGTTATGCAAGACAGCCACGACCCACATTTGGGCCACTGTGTGGCTACCATGCCACAGGAAATGTGGCCAAAGGAAACTCCTGGCACTTACCTCGGCTGGCCCGGCTTCGAGTACGGACTCCGAGTGTCGTGGTGCTTTCCCCACTGATGGAGGTGGTCTTCAGCACGGCCTTCATGTTCTCATGCTCTGCAGCGTCTTCGGCATACTGCAGCCCCTGGGGCTGGCTCTGGCAGGGGGGTGAGCTGGTGGAGAACTTGCCAGACTGAGGGAGAAAAACGGTTGTTGTTTTAACAGAAAATAGCATGGAGAATAGGCCAGAGATGTAATCATGAATTGCAAGGAGAAAAGTGTCCCCCTGGGCTTGGAGTGCAGCTATTCCCAAAACGGTTGCTCCTCTCTCAGGGCATACACCCCGAGCAGAGATAAACTGGAAACAAGGCAACAGCAGGGAGCAGATACAATCAGAGGAAAAGCAGATGTATTGGCTTAGGCTTTAGAATTTTGACCTTCTGACAGTGTAAGGTACAAAGCAAGGCTTGCTTTGAAACCTTTCACCCAAGCTGGACCAAGTCTGGTGTCAGGTATGACACTGAGGGGAACAGCATGAGACCCTCCACAAATAAGTAATTACTTTTTTCTGTTCAACCACTTTTAGCAACAAGGCAAAATGAGGTGAGTGGTCTAGGAAGAGACACCTTTTCCTCTTGTCTCTCTGCACCGCTGCACAGAAAATTCCCAAACTGTTCTAAAACACAAATATCTACAAATAACCTTAAAATACATTACCAGTAACACTGAAAAAATCCCCTGTTGAAAATCACCCAGCCAAATTATTCCATGGCCAACACACAAAAATTGCAGTCAGCAGTTAGAAGAACAAACAAAACCTTACAAGAGATTTAGAAATCTGCCCTCTGCTTCTCCAGCCCCCCCGTGATTTCACTGTCACCACGACTACGTGAACAACAGCAGACACATTAGCTGGGCACACACTGCCTGTATGCAGCAGCTCCACTGCTTACTGACAGCAGCCATCTAGAAATGGATGAAAACAGCAGAAACAGATACTTTCTAAGGAGAGCAGCTTGCGCTGCTGGGCTGCTCTCCCTTCCTGGCCTCAGCCTATACAGGGCTGTGATGTTCGTAGTTTCTTCACTGCTCTTAGCTGCAAGAAAGGCTGAAGCATGCTTAAAATACAGTCCTAGCTGCAGAAAATACCATCTCTGTCAACAGCAAACAGGCATCGACAGGTAGTAATTCTCAGTCAGTCAGTCCAGCATCAGAAACTGAAATATGTTTTCTTTTTGGTTTTTATCTTTCTCACTCTGGCCAAATCTTTCTCACTCTGGCCAGTTCAGCACAGATGAAAGAAGGTGTGCTGCATTCTGTTCTTTCTTTGCATAATAAACAACATTAATTATTCTTTTGATGGTACTGAGCCAATCAGGTGAAGGGATGCAAACTTGCAGAGCCTTTCTGTCTAAGAACAGTAAATTGAAAGAAAAGACTGGGCCCTGTATTCATAGCTTTGATCAAATCCCTGGGGCTGTCAAGGCTACAAATGAAAATTACTTAATCTGGAAAACAATGACAGGATAATTCTATTTTAACATTATGACTTTTCCGGGTAGGATAGCAAGTTAACTGAGTAGCAAAACAATAATCCCTGCAAGGCACTAAGATAAATATATCAGCGTGAGATTTATTTGTTGATACTGAGAAGTTTGTTTTCTTCTTAAAATATAATCTTGCAACATTCTGATGTGGAAAGCAGGCAAGTGCTAGAACTTCATTCGTGAAATTAAAAGACAGAAAAACATGAGACAGAAACTTCTGTGAAAGTGCATGCCATTTTTGCATTAAGAATACTCTGTTACGCACAATGGGTTGTAAAGCTTAAGCAATACCATCTCAGGAAAAAAACCCCAAAGGATAAAGCCTTCGCATAACTGTTAGTTACTATTCACACAGGTTAGTTAAATATTGGCATAAACAGGCTAATTCATGTAATTTTCTTCCCACGCCCCAAGCTATACAGCTCAAATCATCACTGGGGCAGAAGCTCTATAGCTAGCCCTTTTATTTCACTTAATTTTCAGATGTTGCTGTAGATTAATGCCCAAACCCCAGCCTCTTGAGCAAATGACTGCCATTATGAAACAGTGAGCTTTAGGCCACTTTGTTTATGTTTGGCAAATTGAAGAAAGCTCTAATGCTGAACAAAAATGCATTGCACAATAGATGCTCCTCAAACCAACACATTGTTTGATATGAATATAGCTACCACATTATGGTTCTTCAGTTATTTTTTCACTCCTTTATTAATTTTCAATATCCCCTGCAGGAACTATTAGTGATAAAGACATGAACTACTCCATGGCTCACCTCTGTGGTGACTTAAGTATCTTATTTGCAATTCATAAAATAAGAACCATTACAATTTGCTTTGCATCCCTATATCCCAAGGCTTTGGAAAACTTTATAAAATAACGCTATTTTGACTTCCACAGCTTAATGATGAGTATGAAAGTGTCATGGTGGTCCACGGCCTGAGGTAACTAAAGATCCCCACAACATTCAGACCACTATTTTGGGTAGTGGGGGTACTTCGCAGTTTTGTAAACAGACATTAAGGTAAAAAAAAAGAGGAAACTTAAAATTATTAAGGCCTCAGATCAGGATATCCTTATCCAAGAGAACAGGTATGCTTATGGTTAAAGCTGATTGGAAAAATGCATTCTTATGATTGAGCTGAAAAGCTATGAGAAAAATATTATGGTTCCTAGCTGAAGTCGAGCAGATGGATTTGAGCAGTCCATATTATCTGTGTTAGAAATTAGGTGTCACAGCACACAGGAGACATGGAAATGACATGCGCTTTCAGAGAACCATACCTCAGCATCCTCTTCTTCATCAGTCTGCCACCAGAAACAAAGGACAGGGTAGAGAAGGACAAAGAGGAAGATTTAGGAAAGACAGTATGGTCAAACCACGACAGAGTAAGAGGTAACCATGGTACTGTTTATGCAATTGTAAGAGGACATAAAAATACAAATTGTATAAGGAATTAATTCCTGAGACAATCAGCTTGCTTGGTTTTTTTTAGTGAGCTGCATGTGGAACAGACTGTGACTGTCAGTGGGGTATACAAAAAATTGCTGATTTTTCTTAGAGAAGTTATGAACTGAAATTTCCCCTAACCCATCCTATAGAGAAATGATGAACTGAAATTATCCTAACCCATCCTATTTCTTTCCCTTGAGTCATGAGGCTGCTTGCCCACTTTCTGCCCTGTGGGAATTGAGAGCACTAGGAAGGATTCAGCCTCCTTTTTCCAGCTCTGTTCAGCACAGGGAGGTCTTGGCCGCTCTTCCTCCCAGTGCAGAGGTCAGCTTCTTGGCAATTCCTTTTCTCTACACTTAAGTACTTCTTCTAATTCCATTTTAAGACATGGCTTTTCAACTTCCAGTTTAACAGAACACTCAAATCAAATGCTGAGTAGTCTCTGAATAGATGCTTACAGTTCTTCAGTAGCTGCCCAGTATCAGATCCTGGAAATTAGAGAGGTGCAATTATCCTTTGACATTCAGGGCTTTCTCCCTCTGTGACAGCAGGCGTGTAAAACTATCTTGACAGTTACACTACATTAAATGCAATGGGCATATCAAAATGTTGTGGCATATGGAGTGCTCTTACATTTGGGGATTTACAGGGAATTAGGAAGCTATTTAGAACTGTGTTCCCAAACGCCTGGGGAACTCTTCACCGGGTTATAAGATGCCCCACATGGAAGGTTCCCAAAGTAGAACAGAGTTTCCCAAGTATCTGGGCTCCTTGTTTCCATAATTTTCAGTTTCATTGCTTGTGAAGCACAAACACAGGCCAGAAATTCGATGCATTTTATATTTGTGGCTTTTGTTTGTTTTTTTTTAGAAGAAGCATTCCACCAATTCTATTCCCCTCCACAGTGTTACTAATACATTTTTTTGACCTTATCTCCATCTCAACTATGATTTCTGTCTGGGCTTGATACATTCTGTTCCAGAAACATTCATCATTACAAATGAAAGCCTGATTTACTTTGGCCCTCAGCTTAGTTACAGCACAATCTCCATAAGAAGATTAGCTGTGAGAGTGCTGAGCAGTACATTAACATTACTTTTTAAGGGTATGTTTTATTCAAAGAACGAGATGCTTGCTTTTCTTTGGACACAGTGGCACTGACAGAAACACGGGCAGATGTTTTGCAGAGGGACCTTGGCAGATACGTTCCCTTTACATTAAAAAGATCCATTTGTTTTTTTCCCAGGTGGCAGGAAGTCACACCATAAAATGATTCTTCTGAAGAAGGCCACTGTTCACTTTTGGGCATGAACAAGAAACAGAAAGGAGAATAATAGGAAGCAAGAACACACTTGTACTCTAATCCATATGTACATCAATATAATAAATAAAAGACAGGAGGAGAGCAAATTAAGCTAAACAATATGCAAAAGATACTCAAGGAAAGGTGAAACAACAGAGTACGCACATTACAAACAATGTGCTCCAAACAAAAGTGTATGACATTATTACTTTATATCAAGCTAGATTTGTACAGAGAAAGTCCTTATCTGCTGGCCTTCCTGCCCATTTAATCAAGCTAAAAGTGCTTTGCTGTGGACTTAGTCTAGGGCAATGTGCTCCTCTCTGTCATATTACCAAAACTACTGAAAGAATACTGCTATAGTGAATACTCGCATGCACAAGATGTTAATTCTAAGAAAAAAAGACTGCTTGATTCTTCTGTCATCCAATATTGGATATTGCAGGACAATCTGAGATCTCCCTTTTTCTGTCTTATTTTTCCTTTAGCTTAACATTTCTATGCAGTGGATTTGCTGCTTCAAAATATTATTTGTATTACATCGCAATTTTGGAAATGAAACTCTTACATACCGTAAAAAACAGAGCTTCATAAATCTGGGATACAGATGCTTATATTACCCAGTATTATTAAAATTCATTAAAAAACTCAGACTTCTATCTATAATTACATTTTTTCTTATTTTGCTTTCTTGTTACTTTTAGTGTGCCTGAAGTGAGTGCTATCATTGGCCAAAGCCAGATATGAGGTTGCAGAGGCAGACAATTTTCCCTGTGAAAATATGGCAACTCACTGTTCTTTTTTTCCCTAATTCCCCCTGTCTTTGTCTGTTTTGCAGACAACATTCACCAAGATTTAAACTGACAGTGCTCTGTCCACTTCAGCTATTAAAGAACATACAGACATAAAGATCTCTGTGGTCAAAGGCTGAAAGACTAGAAATATTCCCATTGTCTTTCTCAGCCCTATTCCATGTGAGCAGTTGTTGAAGCTGATGCAAGTTCTCCATGCATGCAGCCAGCGAAGCCTCTCCACACAAATAGCCAACACCCCTCTGCCTTCCAAGTCTGCAGGGGGGACCACAGTTTAGGAGATACGCGCCTTCTCGTTAAGAACTGGCATGGTTCTGGCTTAATCCTTTCCCATTTTTGCTAAAATCCCTCTTCTGCCTAAAAGCCACATACTATAAGGTGATAAAAATGAGACCCTGAGGAATCTTTCTAAAGGACATGGAGGTAAATATCAAATAACCATGCAATCCTTCTAAGTTACCAAAAGCAGAAATAAAAATTCCACAGGACTACTTCTTATCTTATTAGAACTACTTTCTACTAAGTTTCTTGCCACTCTTAAGATTGAAAATTTCTTCTACCAGTGTTTTACGACTAGTTGAATATATTGTCAGTGCATTACTGATATCTCTTCCCTTTCCAATGCCTTCAAATATAAAACACTAAGAAAATCAAGACCAGATACAAAACACAGCCAACACAAAACTACAATAAAACTCGCCTGTATCATCATTCTTCACACATAAACATCTTCCACCCTGCTGAGTTGGAAACTTGTTTTGAGGTAGATCTAACTTTGAAGTTCACAAAGGAAGCTCTGACAAATAGTCTGATGCAATTTTAATTCTGTTTTACCATGCACTGCAATCAAATGAACTGCAAATGAGACCATATTGCTGGGCTACAGTTAAAGAGATTTAGGAAGTCCTGAAATACCATATGGCCACATGAATAACTCCTTTAAAGAACATCTCCATGAGGGGAATTTTAAAGAATGTGTAGCAAAGAATGTGGAGCTGCCTTTCTGGGGACCTGCAAGATATTTGTAGGTGGAACACTACCTTTCAGATGACATCTAATTATTTTCAAATCTCAACACCATCGTAAGAGTGAACAAGACAACTTCTTCCAATGGCATTTTTTCCTGGGGAAGGCCTAGCTGTCTCCTTCCCCACATGTTCAGAATACAGCCACTTTCCTAGCTTGACTAGCTGTCAAGCCCGAGCCTTCTGGCCTGAAAAGGTCCCTTCTCTCCGCGTCCTGAACTCAAATGCCAGTGATCAGATTTCCTTTTCCCTTCACATTTCCTGCAGCAACAGGACAGAGAAGCTTTCTGTCCTGTCACAACCAGTTCTTCTGTATGGATAATACAGAAACACTACATCATATGGTAGGAAAACTGTAACTCCTTCTCAGTATTGTTTAAACTAGTAAGAATTGAAATTAACTGAGGAAGTGAAAATTTTAATTTACCAATCTCTTTGGTTTAATGCTATCTTTTAGTTCCTCTAGAATATGTCAGGAAAACCCAGAAATAATTGAAGAAAGTGATTTCAGTTCCCCACAGGTAGTTTTGAAAACTTGTATGACTATATTAGACCCTTCACATAAAGTAAGAGCCTCTTCCTTAACCTGAGGCTAGACCAAAAGGAAAATCTTCTGAGATAATAATGCAGGTTTAACATTTTCTCTAGATCGGGCAGATTTCCAAATTAAAAGAAGATATTGCCAGGAAAGATCTACAAATAATCGTGAGTCAATGACTTCAATACAATCTCAATTTATATCAGTTTCAACACATATATATTTTTTGACCCACAGAGCCTGAGCCATAAAACTGTAATCAGCTTAGAGCTTTTCATGCCAAAGGCAAGGGTAGCTTCATGTGCAATGAACCACTCACATCTAATTGAGACTCCAGATTTGGATTTTGAGACAGCTGGAAACTTTTATTAAGTACTGGCACTTCTTAAAACTTTATTTGGATTGAATCAAACTGCATCAACTTAAAAAAAAAAAAAATCAAGGGGATTTTAAAGTTTGCTATGCTGAGAAAACTAATCTTAGTTGAATTCATTCTATCAGCGTGCAATCATACTTGCAATCAAAAATGTCTGGAAGGTAACATTTACTGTGAACATAAATTTGTCCATTCTTTCAGAACCCTAAAGTAGTCTATTCTCATAAAATTGGCTGTTCTGTCCTTTAACGTTAAGAAGAAAATTGCTGTGTGTGTGCATGCACATAAACACACACACAAAATAGATAAACCACTAAGATTAAGGATTATATTATAATATTTGAAAATGGAGAAAAAAATCCATTTAAATTCAGTTGTAACCACTTAAATGGCTACAATGATTCATAATCTGAACACTTTTCATTTTTCTTTTTCATATTCTTGGCAGATTAGGTACATACATCTCCTGGTGCTTTTTAAATATTTTGGCCACTGTTTGTGCAACACACAGAGATGCACTTTTTGGATGCCTAATTTCAGTTTGCTCTCATTCTACAAGTTGATAGCAAAAAATATACACAGTCAAGGACTTGAAAGTTTTGTGTTCTAAGAGAGCAGAGTTCACTATTTACAGTAGCAGAACCTTTTAAGAATAAAAGAATAACAACACTTCAGATATGACATTCAGTGAAAGAAAGTTTTAAAAACCTGTGTTGTGGGAGATATATTTTGCTACTTACATCTGTTATCATTTTCCCTCTGGTCTTGTTTCTTTCCCTGTGGTTTGCTCGTTTCTGTTTTTGCTGCAGAACTCGTTCCCTGGTGGTGCGGTATTCCAGAGCAAATTCGCTGATAATTTTGCAGAATTTATTGATGTTCACTTCACGTATTGCATAGGGAGGATGGCCCATAAATAACAAAAATGAGTGAAATCTGGAAAACAATGAGCTCATAAATGCAAAGGGAAAAACATCTTTATTGATGGTTTCTAGAAAATAAATAAATAATCAGTGAATCATTTATTACTTCATTAGCTCCCATCATTTCTTCTGTGGTACAGAATTTTCATGGATGCCTTTCATAACACTGGTATGTTTTATAATTAAAATCATGAAATGTAGCCTATGATAACTTCATCCCAGTCCACTTTCCCAGGCTGATGCAGGAGATTAAGATGTTTATGGAACTCCATTTACTTTACATGACTAATTTGGCATGTGAACGACCAATTTCATTTCAGTTATAGAAAAAATATTTATTAAGTTTCAATTCTATTTATTTGTATTAAGCAACTTCAAAGAGGCTGTTAGGACGTTGAGGAAAGTCTAGACAAGAAGAATGCAGATTTACGGGCTAGCAAACACAAAAAGGAAAGAATTTCTGGTTCACAAAACTGACCATAAAATTATATTATCTAGTAAGTACTTTAGTTTGGGATACTCTCAATTCACAGTTTTACTGCTTCTGTGGAATTCAGAGCTTTCGCACTATTTGCCACTTTTACTATTGCTTCTATACTGCATGATTTACAATAGAGCACTGAATATTTAAAATGCATGGGAATTCCTTTTAACTGCATCTATGTCTCTGATAACAAAATGTCTTCCCAGTCCTAGAAAGATGCAAGTACACGGACGTATTTTTTGAGAACTATAATAGTAGCTTTAGGACATAATAGGAAAGTTAATTTTTTTCTTGTTTGCACAATGCATATGATAAACACAACCGAAAACTGGTGAATTCACTTCCCTTTCACTGCAGTTGGGATTTCTGCTTATTTATGTCAGAAAAACTAAGTCATTATGAAAACAAAAGGAAGAGCTGAATCAACTTCCCAAGCATATATCCACAAATATGTCCAACTGTGTCCAGTTCTGGGCTTCCCAGTTCAAAACAGACAAGGAACTACTGGAGAGGGTCCAGTGGAAGGCTATGCGGAGGATTAGGGGACTGAAGCACCTCTCTCATGAGGAAAACCTGAGAGAGCTGGGCCTGCAGAAGAGATGACTGAGAGGAGATCTTAATAATGCACACAAATATGTTAAGGGTGGGTATCAAGAGGATGGGGCCAGACTCTTTCCAGTCCTGCCCAGCAACAGGATAAGAGGCAATGGGCACAAACTGAAACACAGAAGTTCCATCTGAATTTGAGGAAGCACTTTACTGTGAGGATGTCAGAGCACTGAACAGGCTGGCCAGGAAATCTGTGGAGTCTCCCTTTCTGGAGACATTCAAAACCTGCCTGGTCACATTCCTGTGTAACATACTTTAGGTGAACCTGCATTAGCAGGGATGTTGGACTAGATGATCTGCAGAGGTTCCTTCCAAGCTTAATAATTCTGTGATTCTGTGAAATTTGGGATCATTTGGTATCCAGATCCTAATTTTGACCACAGCAATTTAGAAATTATTCAGAAGTTGTAAAATCTCTCAAAATTTCATTAATAAGCAGGTACATAGACAAATTACTCGGATGACATAAAGCTGTACTTGTGAATCTGAAAATAAAAAGCTCAGGTGTACTGCAGAAGTACCATGAGTATCTACACTTAAAGGCGCTACAGTTACTGTTAACTCCAGTGGAAGAAACTAAACCCAAGAGCAAGTTCTAAGGACAGGAAACTTCTGCTTGCACAGGTGTAAAACACACAGTTGTAAAAATTCATGATACAAGACTCTTTTCAAGCTCTGCATATGACAAATTTGTCATTAGAACTTAATTTTTTTTTGCTACAGCCTGATTTTGTTTACCAGACAGCAAGCCAAATGCCCCTAACACGTATTCAGGGAAGGACAGAAACTGTAGCAAGCATAAAGCTGCTAGCTTTTGGAGTTAAAAGACCTGGTAACGTTACTTGCTGGAAGCACTTATACAAAAACATATTTATGATGTCATAATTTATAATTTTTGTTAAGTTGCTTATTATCAAGATATTGCTGTCACCGATCTAATTCTGTACCTGTTAATTATTCTTCTATGAACAATCTTCAGGATTATGATTCTTTCTGCACAGTCTTTAAGGAACTCAGACATTTTTTGCTTTAGAGTTGGTTTCATTTCATGCTTTGCTATAGCCTTCAGGTGATCCCATGATGCTTTGCACCGCCTTTCCATCTGACACAAGTTTTCCTGGAGTTGTTCAAAGTCAACCTGAAAAATAAAGAAAAGGAAATAAAATGCAACACTTTAAGCAAAAAACACTCTGGTAGCATCCTTGGATATCTGTACGATGCAATATATGTACAAGAAAGTGTCAACACAGTAGCAGCACAACATTAATTCACATTATTAATTACTACGACTAAATAATTAAGAAATAGCTTTCTCCATTGCACTTGCCTAGACATGAAATGTTAGTAAGAAAAACTGAAAACAAATAAATACCCATATACATATAAATCTGGTTTCAGTCTTGGAGGCCTAGCACTAAAGGAAGAGACAATAAAATATTGTGATATGTTTTTTCCTTGGCTAATAACTTCATGCCTGCACCAAGCAACTGCATGACTCAGTAATTTCTGAGGTAATACAAATACTTTCTTTTTTTGTTAGTCCTTTTCTCTACTACTCATAGCTTTTTATACCGTTTACTGCTCACTGTTGTTCCCAGCCAACACTTCTCCAATTTAGGAAGCACTTGGATCTCTTCCCTAGCCATACACTGACTTGCTAATAGATGATCTACTTCTAATCACAAAATTCACAGGCCAGAATTTTTTAAAGCTCTACTGAAAGTAAGCGTTGTTTAGTGATCTCAGCACTAACTTTCATCCCTTGATATACAGTACAAATTTGCTGGCTTATAGCAAGATCATATAATGCCTTTGAAAGCCTCTCAACACAGCTAAAATGTATGACTGCATCCAACAGTAACATTCAGCAGTACAGAAGCCAATGCATTCCACAGAAGGTGAGAGAGAGCTTCTCCTTTATTCATCAACCAAAAAAGGTGTTCAAGTTGCAACAGTCTACAGAAGACATTCAGGATGCGCTGCTAACAACTGGATAGAGTGCATTACTGACCCTGGCACAGCACACAACAGATGGAATAGTAAAACTATTCAACATGCTCTTGAATTCTGAGGAAAGGAAAAATTTATTTTACAATACCACTTCACAGTTCAGATGAACTCAAGCTATAAAATACAGACTTAGCTCACAGACTCTAAACACGTCACTACTTGAGATGTTAGTCTGGTACTCCAGCTAATTCTTTAATGCTAAATGAAAACCAGTGTCAGAAACAGGTTTTATTTCACTCTTTTTAGCTGCGTGCAGCATCCACTGCTGAGAGCGATAGTGAGGATAACCATAAGAAATGCATTATTATTATTAAAAAGCTGCTGGTATTGATTTGATTTGTTTTTGCTGTGATTTATAAAGTGATGAATTTTTCCTCTTCACAAGGAAATAAAAACATCCTTTGATCCATTCTGCTATTCCGAAAAGACCTGCAGGCGGAGCAGCTGTGGGGTTTTTGTTTTCCTTATATCCGTATCAATGCATATGGTGTTTTCCAGGTCAGTATTTTCACTGTTGATGATAAACACATTGCTGCTTTACAGATGGTTTATGTATGTATACGCATATAAAGCACACATGAGGAAAAATGCTAGCATCCTACTAAGAAAAAAGAGCCAAGAGGAAGTATTTCTAGGTCTTAACTAGTAAGAATTATCCAACCCGTTTGAGGAAGTCTCTCAGCCCCTACAGCAGAAAAGTTTAATTTTCTGATATTTTTTTTTTCTGACAGCTTTCACTGAAAACAAAATGGATTTTAATCTATTAAAAAGCCTGTTAAATTCAAGAGACATCGCTGGAAAACAACATATCTGCAGGTAAAAGATATAGCAAATTCCCTACCCCTTGAAATCTTCAAGCACCCAGAGCATTCCCAAGAGTGGGCAGTTCCAGCAAGGACTGAGGACGGCAGGTAGGGCTAAGGAATGCACAAGAATGTTTTGAGCACAAACAGAAATTCAGATCTCTGGGGAAGTCCTAAGGAGACTGCAGCAAGAAGGATGCCAGCTGAGCTCCCCTGGAACAAACCTCTGTGGAATGCAGGTGGCTGTGCTTGAGCATAAATTGTTAACTCCTGGAAGGATTAAAGTAGGAAATCCAATATAGGATAATGTTCCTGCACATTCCCCACATGTGAAGTATTAAAATTCAAATTTTTTCAGAGACAACCAGATACCCCACCTGTATTTCATGAAGTGCTATTCCACCAGTGCAAAATTTGCAGGTAAACACAGAATCCTCTGCATTTCAGTCTACTCTAGGTCTTACATGCAAGGAATCATGTGAAGCTTCTTCGCACGGGATATTCCATGCAACATCCCTGCCCTTTACCCTGAGGTGTAGAAACTGCCCCCCAACAGAGCACCACACAACAAAGCTAAGTCTTCAAATCTTTCTAAAAAAGCCCTAAGCAACCAAAAATACCAGCATTTATCAGCCTACTGACAAAATTTTTCCTACTAAATCTTGCAGAAGTAAGATTTTCCAGTGTTCAGGCTTGACTGGCTCAAAAGGAAAATTCTCAAGTTAAAAATACTTGGACTCTCCTACCAAATATATCAAAACATTTGATAGTTTGCAGCTTGAGTACTACCTGCACGACATTTCAAATCACAGAAAGCAAGCTTCTCTCCCTTCTTCTTACAACAGTAATAGCACTAATGTGATGCTCTCCAGTGGGAAACAGTATGTTTTATGACAAGCACAGTCACCCTCACTGTATCTCCTCTCTCCTTAATTTACATACTTTGCCCTCATGTTTCCTTTGCCAGCCCCTTTTTTTCTTCAGTGTTGATGCTCAGATAAGAAATTAGCCATAAGCCTCCTAGCACATTAAAGCCAGATCCACTGAGTGACCACCGATCTTCTATCTGGACTCCCCTGCAATTGCAGACACTTGTACACAGGATCCAGGTGCAAAAGCAGTCACATTGTTCTGCAATATCCTCCTAATTTCTTTTTTAGTAATTTTTGACATTATTGTTGTTCTGTTTAGAATGTCTTCTAACACTTAAAGTGTTATATACAAATATAACAGTAACAATGATGATAGGTGATCCCTCAACTAAGTGTTCCTATGATCAGAAGAAGAAGAGGAAGAACTTGTGTGGAGCAATGACAATTATTATATCTAACATATACAGAGGAAACAGGAAAATAATACCATATTAACAGACATGCATAATACCATGCTAACTCCCTGCCAGTCCACACAGCATTCCCAAGGGAGCATGGATTGCACCTTTTTATTTACATGCCTATTTCCAATAGTTTTCTAAAAGAATGCTGCAAAAGAGTAGAAAGACAGGATTCCTTTTTATTTTCATTCTTTCTTGAAAGAAAAAATGCAGCAATTCTTGCCTGCAGCTGGAAGGTCACACTGGGACTAACACGGAATTCAGATGAATCGTGGCTCCAGGAAACCCCAGCATAGGAGGTGCTTGGACAAGAACTGCTGTGGTGCTATTTTGTTTTTGTAATAACTGCTAAACTGAGTAAAGGAAGTGCTCAATAGCAATGTACAGATACTATGTCTGGTCCCAGGATTTGGAGGAAGGTGGAAATACGTATTCTTCTTTTTTCTCCTCAGTGCATATGTGTACAAAATACATGCAGCTTGCTGGTCCTGCTTACTGTTACCCTCTGCTACAACTTTAAAAATAAATCTCTCCTTTTTCCTCAGGCAAAAGAATAAGTACTCTTAGGCTGTTAAGCAAAATAAAAATCTCTTTTCTTTCAGATACCATGTAATGTTTATTTTCATTTGTAAACCGATTTAGAAAAAGAAACTCTCTAAATGTTCCTGGGATATATTTGATACATTTCTCTTTTATGCTGCCATGCTCCTCTCCATTCACAACCACACCAGCTGTAAAATATTCAGAACTCTTTATTATTTATATGTGGGATTTTTTTCTAGGCCCACTCTTCAGCCTTCTGAGAAGTACCTTTGTAGACGCTGCTGCATTGGAGTAGCCAAAGACAGTCTATCCAAGTAGGATTTAAAGTCTAGTTTACAAGACACAAGCTCTGCAGGGTCAGCCTCATGCAGGACATCACTGCTATAAGTCACTAATGAGCAACTTTAAAAATCAAAATAAAAATCTGTTTTTCAATTTAATGCCCCACCATATTTTGCACAAATAACACTCAGACCAAGAACAAACCTTCCAACCACATGACACCAATGCTAACACTCATTTTAATCCTTTTATATCATTATTTAGTACTTGCTACCATAGTAACATTGACTGTGCCATAAACAGCAACACAAAAAAAGTTCTACCAAGTTTTCCACTTAACTGGGCTGAGAATTCAATATTGCATGATAAACCCACTGCCCAAATGACTTCTGTATGGCTAGTTTTCATCTGACTCAAAAACTACCACCACCATCAAATACCTCAGCTTTTACTTCCCTGCCCATTCAGGTGCCATGAACACTGCTTCTTTAAAAGGTCTGTTTGTTTCAAGTTCAACTCCATGCTGTACATCCAGTATCACTGCTGCAGTATACAAGTTTAAAACTTTCTAATTCATGAAATACTAGACCATGCTCCTGTCATTCAGGTAGGACATATATCAGAGAGCCTTTCTGGTCTTCGAGCTGGGATGTTATTTCTCTGTGTGGCCACAAATATCTCACGACAATGTAAGAACTGGACTCATTATTTTCTGGGGGAAGAGAAAGGGCTGCTTTGAGGTGACATTGGGAATTACATGCATTGGTTCAAACCTTTTGCTATGTATTCCTTAGGGCAGCATGTACAATTCCAGGTATGCATGGCTATACACAGCAAACAAACAAGCTGCTGTGAGATAACAGGTCATTTAAGGTCATTCAGCATTCTCTTAGCTGGAATGTGCTTTACATACTAGATTTCCTCTAGTCTCTGGGCTAAGCTCTACTGCTACTCAGAGTACAAAACTGTCCTAAAGTCAAAGATGCTGCACCTGATTATGCTCACATTTCCTGCCTCCTGCATTTACATCCAGCCCTTGAACAGTTTAAAAAGTGTTACAACTGGATGGAAATAAAAAATCCCAAACCAAATAAATGAAAGGAAATTGGTGAAGTGGAGGTTTCTGCTTAGAAAGCACTTCTTTTCAAATTCACTGTAAATTACCCAAAGTTTTTTTCTGAAGGCCAGTGAATAACTTGTAGCTGTAGCCTCAGTATCTTTGTATGAGTTTTCCATCATCTGATACTATATTCATTGTTTACTGCTACAGCTTGTTTCTTTTAGGGGTGAACATATCAAATCCAGATATTTTCTAAGACCTGGACTGTCTTCATTTTTATCCTGCCCACAAGGGGCATTAAACAGATGACTGATGCTTTTACAATGGCAAAAGTTGCCTTAACTTCACAATAAAATGACAACTATTTTATCACACATCATAGAAAGATATACTTAATCACAGACAAAATCTTTCTCTCTTCAAAGTTCAAGACAGTTTCTGCAGCAGATCACAGCCGAGTCTGAACTGTTTATAATGCAGGGTCAGACCATTCATTCTCACATTATTACAGGGATGTGTTCTGGCAGGGAACACAGAATCATCCTCTTTTCCTGAGCTGGTTCAAAGCCAAAGGAAATTCTGAGAATCGCTCCTTGCAAACACACTGTCATCTGAGTACAGCGACCTTCTGTGATGTATGTTCAAAACGCTGTCTCCTCCAGCACTTCCACACTGCCTTAAGTCTTGTGACACCCAGTGAAGTATCCCAAGACCAGTGTTAGTCCTACTTGCACATTGTTGGTCACACATTTTAAGTGAAGTAGATGCCAGCTCTCAAAAGCAAGCAAAATATAAAGGAGACTCTGTCCAGACATCTCTAATTCTAGGGTAAGAGGTGGCATCCTGCCAAAATAATTTTGGGAATAAGAACACCTGTATCAATACACTAATTAAAAACTAAAGGAGAGGGGTGCTTACTGAGGTGTGACCAGATGAGTCTACGCAATTATATACACATGCCTACTGCATTTTAGTTTCTTAAGCTATCTACAATAAACATACCAATATGAGATCATTCTGCAGATGCCGTATGAGTTCCCACACTTTGGGATGAAGAGGAGCCATACTAGTTGATTCATGATATAGGTCCCTTCAGATGGTGTTATAGCACCTGCAACACTATTTGCAGTCATTTTACCTGGAACATTACTGAAACACCACAGTGCTCTCAGGCACACATGCTATAAACTTCATTTGCCCTCTTTCAGATAAAGTCTTGAAGTCTCATTTGCCACTGAAGCTCTTTCCCCTCACCCCAATCTGCCCTACAACTAGCAGGATCTGCCTTATCCTGCTGTCTTCATCTCTGCACCTTGCTAGCTGGTGCCAGGAACTGGGACACCTGTAGCAATCCTTGCAGCTGGCACCACAAGGAATAATACAACCATAAGAAACTTGCATCCCCCAACCCTTTTTTCTCCATGGAAAATAATTAGACTTTCGGCATTTATTTCTATTTGAATTAGGGAAACATAGGAGAAGCATACATGAATGAAAATTGCACACAAATACTTCCTGTGAAGTAAGATGAGAAATCCTACTGAATCAGCACAGGAGGCAGCATGATCTTTCCTCCTTTCTCTAAATTCCAGTGTATCAAGCAGAAGCTACAGCACGCCAGAATGGCACTTCTGTTCAGACACTTCCTTGCTACCCCTGACTCCTTGCCAAGCACCTCAGAGGGCAGCTGCAGGCTTCCTTCTCCCTTGTGTATATCTTAGTCGGGAGTTCTTTTCTACCCGCAATCCTTGCCCCTTCCCCTGCATTGTCAACATTTCCTACTGCTTACTTTGAAAAGCTGCCTGCTTCTCCCCTGACTAGTATCTGCAGATAATCAAAGAGTTCTGCTGCAAGGGTTACAAAACAGCCAGAAGTTTGGTGTCTTGTAAGTAAATGAAAATTAGGTCAAGAAAAGGACAATTACTAGTTTACTCTATGGAGCTGGTCAGCTTTGATATGCATGGGGAAGATACTTTTGGGGCAGAGAGAGAAGATGAAAATTTGTAAAAAGAATATACTTTTTATTCACTAACAGAGAAGATACTAGTGCTGATGCAGCCCCTCCTTGCCCTACTGATAAGGAAAATTCTCAGAACAATACTGATTTTAACTGCAGAAATCTGGGGGTCTGCTTCAGTATCAGGTGCATCAGTTCTGGTAGAGATCCAGTGAAAAAACAACTTGCAATATGTTGGGGGGCGGGAGGGAGAGGAGAGGAAAAGAAAAGAAAGGGAAGTGCTTTAAATCATGACATGCTAAACAATCAGTGTCCTGCACAATCTTATATACTCTTATACAACTATGAATACTTTTTATTTATCTAGAATTCTTTTTTTTTGGTAATTTTTCCACTTGTGTCTGATTTTTTTTTTTTTGCCATTTATGACTTCAGTCCTTCAACAAAACCCACAAGTTTTGCAATAACTGTACCATTTTGTTTCTGGTTTAACTCCTTTCTGGTGAGGCAGCCTGTTTTCTTTATGTTTTTTTTTTTCATGACCTAAGACTCCGGAAATTCTCATATGCTGTGCATCTCAGGGAATGGGGCATCTTTATTTATCTACAGGATGGAAACTGTTTAGCCTTTGTGGTTTCTGAAAGATTTTGTAGACAAAATGGAGCTCAAAATACAGCCTAATCCGCAGTGAAATATTACTTCTCCTTTCCTGTCAGCTTTCCTAAACCAAGATTTTGCCTCATCTATGAACATTCCCTTGAAGAGGGCAGCTTGGATGGCTTCCACTGTCCTAACTCTTTGATTTGTGGCAGTTAAGATCAAGTGGGAATAGAGTTTGTTACAGTAATCCATCAGTGGTATAACACATGCAGGAACATCCCAAGGAGGGAGACCTTGGGCATCAAGGGGAAGGTTAAGGCTATAATTTCTCTTAATGTGATTTTGTCTGGCCTTTTCAGAGTTTCATCCGCTTTGGGCAGGGCCACTACATCAGCAAACCACAGACTGAAAGGCTGTGCTCAATCTTGCACGCTCTCAGACCTAAAAATTTTTTTACAAATGACAACATTAGGTTAAGCTTTCTTCCACTTTCTAAGAGCGAAAAAAAGAAAAGAATCACTTGAGAATACACTCTACACGGTGGTGTGGATTTTGGAAAACAAAGGTTCTTCTCTTTTATGGTAATTTTAATTTTAGTGATTAACTTGGTCCCAATCTAAAACTAAAGTGAAATAACTTCTTAACATAGAGCAGAAGCAGGAAAGTAGAAACCAATATAGTGAAATGTTAAGAGAATAAGAATCACTAAAAGGAAAAAAAAAAAAACCCAACAAAACCAAACCCGTCCAAACATGAGAGAAACCAACCACAGTGAAGGCAATAAAACAGAGCCTAAATATAGGCTATGCAAGAGGAGAATTAGGCGAACAGAGATGGAATCAAAAGAGCAAATATCTAAGGATATAAAACAAAGCCACAAATTCCTTTATGGTATCAAAAAAAAAAAAAAAAAAAGGAAAATATGTAGGGGGCCCTGCATCACTGGGGGTGAAAAACCTGAAGAAGACAAAAGACAGGGAAGGGAAGGAAGGATGCTGGGGAGAAACCTATTCTGGTACCTGATTTTTCTACACTTTATTTTTTAATAAAAGTGAACTAATAACAAGGTTTGAAGACTTGATAGTAGAAACAAACTTGTTGGACAAGGATATCTTACAAAGCACTAAACTAGCAGAAGACAAGAATTCGGACATCAAATAACATAAAGAAATTGAACCACTTGTCTGAATGGGTACGCTTTCACTACATTCAATAACTTTAAGAGTCAGAGAATAGCAAAGTTTCATCTACGTTTACAAGAGCAGCAAGTTTGATTCAGGAGACTGCAGAGCTCCAAGCTTTATCACTGTACCTGGTAACCTGGATGAATAACAGGAAATTAAATACATCAGTCAGTACATTCTGAGTATGTTTATAAAATAGTGGACAGGTAAGAGCAAGTAAAGAAAATCAGACTTCTAAATTTTACAAGACCCTCATGGAAGGCCACCTATGAAGTGTGAGGTTAAGAGAGCAAAAGAAAAGGAATACATATTGATTCTCATCTGATGGCAGGATTAACAGGAGGTGTGCCACTGTTTGCACTTTATAATTCAAAATTATCTGGAAAAGAAGGAAGCAGACTGAGAGAGTAAAATGTACAGATGGCAGGAAATTATTTCGATTAGTCCTGATTCAGATTATTAAGGAGTTGAAAGATAAGCAGTAAGTCTGCTTCAGCAGATCATGTTCATTACTGTCGATCACAATGAAGAGCACACTGCAGGCAGTACCAAACTCCTTTGTGCATTGGGCTGAATTCTGAATTGCCTGATCAGCTCAGAAGGCTGCCTGGATGTCCTTGTGAACTGCCCAAAGACAACTGGTGTCAAAAGGATAGCAACAGTTAAAAGCCACAAAGAAAACCTCAGGACAGCTAACAAAACATAGCACAAGCAGAATGGGACAACATAGTAAGCATAAAACATTTATAAGAAGAGGGTGGAATACTGTGTTTGCTATCGTTTAACCCATTCTAAAGAGTAAGGCAGAGAAGAAGTGTGGAAATGGTCTCAAAAAAACAAAAACAAAAAAAAAAAAAAGGATTATTTGAGACTCAGATGCAGATCTGAGCAGCCTGATTTTATTTCATCTTGTGCTGGACAGGATGATGGAACAGATGACCTTCAGAGGTCCTTTCCAACCCAAGTTATTCTATGAAATGGAGAGATAAAACCCAAAGTTTTGACCGTTCAATATATTCACACAGTAAATCCTGGAATTGGCAAATTCAACAGCAGACAAAATTAGATTATGAATTCATTGTCATAAGAACAGTGCAAGGAACCAAAATAAGATTTAAGTTTTGCATTTTTTAAAAAAACTTGTATTATTCAGGATCGTATTGCTCCTCCTTTCCCCCCAATAGCCGAACAAGGTGCTAGCAACAGTAATAAATTATCTGCATAACAAGCCAAGCCATTGACCAGACCTATGCATTAGCCAAGGGACTGCCACTTCTTAAAAAGAGGTTCTGCTACAAGTTTCCTTTACTTCAGTTTATCTTCCTTTACTCCTAATCACAGAAATTATTGTTAGGAGGAGGACAGAAAATGAGTTGAAATATTTAAAGGACACTTTAATTCTGGAAACAATTTTATTACCAAAAAAAGATCGTACCTTCCACTTAAAATACAATTAGTATCTTCCTTAAAAAAAAAGATTCCCCCAAACCACAGAATAAATAAATTTGAAGATACTGGACAAATAAAGTTTTAACCTGGAAATAGCTCCTAATGGTTACACACATTATTAATAATGTATATAATATTAGAAGGGCTGTCATAATGAGGCTGCCTGTTAGTGTATTTTTAAGGAAACTACCTGACAGAGATGAAGCTCAGAAGTAAAAGCGCTGGCATCTTTGAAATTCAGTGGGAACAACACAATGAATCCACATTCAGAAAAGATACTGTGACCAAAAATCAAAGATTAAAATAAAATCTTAAATATTTTACTTTAAAGAGTTTTTCTTAAAAACATCATATATATTTACCCGCTACACATACCTTGGCTGACCTAGTAATGGCCCCGATCTCTGAATAAAGATCAGTACTGTCTGGGAATTTTTCGACCACCATAGTGCAGACATGGTGCAGGAGGGACTGCTTGTGCACTGTGTCCTTGACTTCTGGAACCTTCTCGAGGTAGCTCAACTCAAAAGCTTTGGCCTGTAAGCAGGAAAAAATGGAAGAAATGAAAAAGAAAAATATTTACTCCTTCCCATGCAGATTAGTAAACAAAAATTATTAGCAAGTAGGGGCAGAGGGGAAGAAAGAAGAGGAAGAGTCTTACAGGAGAAGGAACTTTTAAGTTGTTGAAGAATAGGCCTAAAATCAGTGCATCTGGAGTGAAATGGCTCATGACACAGTTCTCACAATTAGAATGGGAACCATCAGTATTAAACTCAAGGAAGTTATAGCAGAAGAGTGCCTAGAGCCACATTTCCTTCAGGTTATACTAAAAGAGGCAAAGAACAACCTGACACACAATAAAAAGGCAAAATAGATTCTTTTTTTCCAGATTATTTTTTTGGTTAAAAATAAATACTGGGTTGAGAGGGTCATAATGGTTTTGACTTCTGTTTTTCTGAGGGAAAAAAGCGCAGGTGAAATGCTGGGATATCGGACTTACGTTGGTTCCATTCAAAAAGTTGCCAATGGCTAGCAGAGTAGAAAGGATAAACCCCAAAGTTTTATTGTGCTCCAGTTGGTCCATTCCTTCCTTCAGGTCTAGAAGTGGCTCTGCAACTTCCTGCCATGAGAAGAGAAACAAGAAAGTGAAGGCTGCGGTTGGCTATAGCTGCTCTAAGTTTTTAATTCTATGGTTTAGATTAATTACTGCAAAAAGTCCCTGAACTGGCATCTTGCAGAATGCAAAATGGCCATGTGTGCTGGCTTTCTTCCATGTTCCAGCTAATAAATCGCATACAAGGACAGAAAAAAAAAAAACCCCAACCCCAAAACCATAAAATAGTTTCCTAATGTTGTTTTTTATGTATGCAATTGCCTTACTTGTCCTGGAGATTATTTTGTGATTCTAAACAGGAAAGAAAATCTAGAAGGCTCTGCTGCATTGGAGTTTCAGGCATGAACATTCCCCTGCCCCAACTGATAAAAAAGCTTCTTATAAATATAGTTTCTAATATTTGAAAAACCAGTAAAAAAAAAGTTAAACTTGGCATTTGTAGCCAGACCCTAGAACTTTCTTCCAATGATGGCCGCCTCTGAGTTTTCAGATGTGGTTTTGTGCTTGTGTGACTTTAAAACTGAAAAAACCCCAACCCACTACTATAAAAATCAAGCTTTACAAGTGTTCTCATTTTAATCTTTGAACTCAATGCATCTTCCATTCACATATGTTATCTGAGTATAGGTATGTAAACTGATAAGGCTTGAAAACATAAATTCTGTTCCATTACCTTGGGAAGTGAATTACACACCAGAGAGTTCAAAGGAAGAGAGTAAGGGTAATTGAGTTGACAGAGCTTATTTCCATGTCTTTGTGTGAGGCCCACCGTTATTTATTTTGTATGCACAGTAACAGTTCACATTGTTTCTATCTCCAAATACCATCCTAAGCATCCCTGAGCAGCATTCTTTCCCCAAATTTTTACACTCTTTATGAGCCAAGAAGCCAAAATTAAGCTGTTATTTCAGAGGAAGAGGCAAAATAGCCAAGAACTTCACTTTCTTAGAGAAATACAGTGGGTCATTCAACAACTGTAGTGCTATTTTACCATAAATAAGAGCACAAAGATAAAAGAAACAGACATTTCTAGTGACTAAAGAACAATTCATCACTTGAAAAGAGAAAGAAATATGGCAAATTCAAGACAAATTAAGAGATGGCATCGTGAGCACAGTAATTTTTATATCAGAGGAGAGGTACTAAATAATCCAAGACTTTATCAAGTTAAAACTAAAATCGATAAACTACTGCATATATTTCTTTGAATTGATTTAAAGTCGGGGTTGATTTAGTTGTTTTGTTGCATCATGGAGTTGAATCAAACTGTTCTGCATCTGTACTTTGAACACAGGCTTTTAAACTGTTTTATTTGTATCAATTTGCAAACTGTTGAAAAAATGTTCCTTAAAGGTTAATTTAAAATATTCTGAAGGTGAATAAAAAGATAACATTGAAGGCTTCCAAAGCAGGCCATGCTGTAGCCCTTCATTTAGCTCTTTACATGTAAGTTATACAAGCTTAGACTATGTTGCATATAGTACACATTTATAAATAATCTTTATTTTTTATTTAATGGAAGCACTAAACCGCAACACAAACCAGTGTATAATCAGATGAAATACCTACTCTTGCTTCCTATAAAACTCACCTTCTATATAAAGAGGGTAGATAGATACTGCAGAGCTACCACATATCCTTATTTATCACATATTTATTTTTCACCTAAAAATTATATTTGAATGAAATTTGAGGATTGGTCCAGAATTTCTGGCTGCAAGACATCTGATAATACCTGATGAATGCTTGATGCACATGCACAAATCAACTCAACCATATGTGTGCAATGAACCCACTGGTCCTGAGGCAGGGAGGATATAGCACACATCTTCTGCACAGCTGATCTGAAATATGCACTGTTAGTAACCTGCTTCACTAGTATAAAGTTCTGCTAACTACACCTATACAACTTTATGTCTTGCTTTTCTGGGAAGGGTAAAGTCTTGGTTGGGATGAGAACTTTGAGATGACCAAAACATAACTTGCCATGCTTGCATTTAATGAAGTCTGGCCTGCATAAATTATCATACCCTTTTTAAACAACAGAAAGTATTAGGAGCTCTGATGCACTTTACAAATTTTCAGACAGTTCAAGCATCACCCAGAAGTACAATCTTTTTGAACACTTATTTCTCTAACACACTGTCTTCAGGGAGACTACAGTCAGGAATAATCTTTCTGCTCAGAAAAGAAACTGAAGCAAGTAGTTTCCTTTACGGTTTCTACTTTTCTGAGTTCTGCACCTGCTTATATTAATTTATGATCCTTTGAAGTTGTCAGCAATAAGGGTATATGTGCCCACAGTGCCCTTAAGAAAAAAAAAATCTGATTTAGGACAAATAAAGATTCTATTCACTTTTCTAAGACCCTTAAATTCCCTTTGAGATAATGAAATTTGACATTATCCACATCATAAATAGTTTAGTACAAAGAACTGGTAGTAATACAGTGTAAGTTTTCAGAACAATCAAAAGTCTGAAAATAAAGATTTAAAATTGAAGCTCTTTTTTCTATGCCTATAGCGAGAACAGTTATAGTGCCACTGATAACCTTCAGTAGGTATATAGTACCTTAGGTACACATTAATGTTTTAAAACAGTATATGCATTATAAAGCAGATGATTGAAAAAGAGCTTTCTTTTTTATTTTCTGAAAAGACCAAAGAATGACTATCCATTCAGTTCAATCCCACACAGACTGAGGCTGCAAATGTACTCTTTCTTTAGTTAATTAAATTCAATCCAAGAAAGATTACTCCATTATGCATAGGAAGTCTTTCTACAGACATGAATAATACCTCACTTAACCCTTTTCTTGAACAATTTCATGCTGGTTTTCTTTCAGGTTGATAGACGGAGCTAAGACCTGCTTAGGCAAAACTGTTCTCAGATGATGAGCAAAAGAATCTCATGAATGAAAACTCCAGCCTGACATCAACAACTCAGGTGTTTCATGGTGTTGTCCATCTAAAATTTCCAGCTTCACAGAGATAATAGTAAGGTTCATTAAATTCTTACATAAAATATATGTGCGACTCAATAAATCATATGCACTCATTCTGAGCTATTTTGAATTTTCCTAATTTTACAATAAATAATAAAAAAAAATCAAGCAGATACTGGACAAAAACATTACAAAGCCTGTGAAACTGAGTGATTTGGCCCCTAAGGTTCATGAAGGGTTTGCCTGCATCCATTTGCAGACGGATCTTCTGCAAAAACATAGATTCAAGAACAGAAAAAGTTAGCGGATCATGGGACTCTTTTATGATGATAATCACTAACGCAGGCTACTTAATTTTTTAATTGAATATGCTCATGGTACCTTATCTCAGTCTAAATAATGCTTACGTTTATTGGTTACCTGGAATTTAAATTCTGACTTTAAACTTTTGTTACTGGAGACACCCAACTGCACCCTCTTCTCTCACCTCTGATACCTGACCACATATTTTCCTCTCCACTGAAATAAGACCCAAGCTGTCTGTCCTATCTATGCTTGTCTGCTAGACTACTTACCACATGCTCCTCTTATTTTATCAGAGTTATCGTATGTTATTTCTTGCACCATTTTATGGTAAGTCCTGTCCTTTAGCCTCTCTACCTTTCAATGGCGATAAAAATAGTGGTCCTATCTTCACTCCAGCTATCACTGCTTTGAGTAACTTAGGTATTTGAGACATTCTACACTAGCATCCATTCTACATGGATTTTAGCTGGCAATTCACTAACTTTGTGGCATAAACATTATAGGATATGCAACAGGAAAACTCAAAACTTCTTCAGCTTTTAGCAGTGTTTCAAATGTTATATTTAACTGGGAGGAAGATAGATATCCTAGGTATACGCATAGATTAACAACTACAGCTAACTCAGCTTATATGAAAGGAACACATTAGCCTTGTGGTAACTTCAAAGCAGAATAAATAGCTGTAGCAGAGTAAAAAACCCAACCATCCCCCCGCAGCCCCTAAAACAGCCAACTGACAAAAAATACCCTAATGACAAAAAAAGTATTCAGGTTAGATACAAATACCTTAAGTTTTACAAGTCAGAAATATAAATGTCTAAGACTAAAATGTCACAATTGAAAAATCATGAGTATTAGTGTGACTACATTTCCTAAAATCTAAGAAAATAAAGCAGAGGTAATCTTGTAGATTAAGTACTTGAGTAATCTTGACAGTATCGTCTATGAGTCAATTCACTGTTGCATACCTTATGAAATAACCGTGGCTAGGTAAACATCAGGCATTTTCAGAAGCGAGTTCCACCTCTCAGAATCCATATCACACAAAGTTATACTGATTTTTTAATATAAACATATGTGTACAGGCACACAAACAATATTACTATATACAGGAAAGAGTTGCTTGAAGAGAATGCATGGGCTATGCACCAGAAGTGTAGCCAGATGAGGTTCCTGTGCTAGATTGCTGAAAGAGCTTGTGAAAGTCAGCAAGCAGCTGAAATTGCTTAGTTTCATTCTCTTTCACATATGCACCAAAGTTATATATTGTAATCTTGAAATATTTATCTGGGATTGATCATTCATGACAGACAATGCCATTACATTGTTATCTGAATAAATGCCATCTATGAAGAAGGTGTCAAAAACTGTCTGTGACTTAACAGAAGACCCCTGAAGGTCGTCTTATCTTCTGTTTATAACTTTGAATGAGGGTTATAAACAGAAAAAACTTTAATGGATAGTGTTTCCCTTAGCTCAAATGGATGTAAGATCAAAACTCTCATTGTATGATATAAGACTGAATACTGTACTCCTCATTCAGTCTTTATCCAAAGAAAAATTCTTACTGCTCTGAAGTAAGAATTTCCTGAATAACAATATCTGGAGAAGATGTGGTAAGGATTTAGCCCTCTTCTTTGTTTCGATGTCATTACTGACGAATTAAAGGAAGGAAGACATAATCTCTAATTTTCTTTTATAAAAGGAACAGGTTATGAAGGATCATTTTAGCTGTTTCCTGGTTGGCCACTGAAACAGAAGTGATCCATTTACCATTTCCACAAAATAGACGCTCATATCACAACAAGGTCAGGGAACGATTAAAGCAAAGCCTCCAAAAAGTCTCCACCCCTGCCTCCCTGCTTTTTTCTCACCTTTTCTACTATCTCATAGTCCATCTTGAAAGCCCAGAGCTGGAGCCTGGCGGAGAGTTCACTGATGGAGGAGAGGGTGAGAAGGAATTGCTCGGCGCTGCCCAGGGGGACATCGGGGTTTGCCAGCTGTGCCTCCTGGATCTTCTGCTTCTCCTCCTCAGTTGGGATCATGGTCAGGATTTTCTGTGAAGGGAGACAAAAGGCAGGTGTCATTGGAAGGGCCAAGTAGTGCACAAGGCCTGGACATTGGGTGGCTTCATAGCAATAGCATTAGAAGTTCTCAAGTCCCTGGCTGGTAAATTAGGACAGTTCTGTAGCAATCAAGAGCTAACCCACTGCACAAGAAAGCAGAACAAGGCCTGATGTATCAATGACCTGCAGTTTGCAGAAAATCACATCTGTATTAAAAAGCTTTTTAAAAGCATTTGTGCTCAGTAGCATAATCATGGGATAAAACGTGGAATCAGACATAGGGAGACTGGTTGGGACTGCTCCCCTCAGCTTTCATATGTTTAAGTAAAAACTGGCCACATTTCTGCAAAGTATATATGGAAGTAAAGGTAGAAGGAGTATAACTTTGTGCCTTGTGATTTACAGTAGGTCAGACTAGGTATTAAGATCCATTTTAGTCTCAATATTCTATGACTTTCACTGCGCTTGTAAGTATACAGAAATAACTCAAAGACTCCTGTCCCTTGCTGCTATCAACATCTATTACTTTTTGTTCAATCTGTTTTGGGTTTTATGAAGCATGACAACTATTGCAGCTTATTAGGTCCCTCCACCAAAATTTCAGCTGAACTAAGGACCACTTCCCAAGGAACACACAGTGAATTTCAAGTTGGATTATACATTGCATAACATATGGCCTCTTCTGAGCTGAGAAGTCTTAAAATATTGATGAAAAAGGATCTCATTATTTTCAGTTTCTGCTGTTGGTACAGCTGAAAACATTCAAATTTTCCCTTTCACTCTTGGATTTTGCATGCTGGTTTACATGTAGCAGCTTTCCTCCTCAAAGTATTGCTCTCTAAGGTATTGCTTCTTAACTAGTTTTTAACATAATAATTGCATTTAAAATCAAAAAGAAAAGCAAAACATTATAAAGACATCAGATAAGATGAGGTCTTTACCCTGCTGATCAATAACTCATTAAAACAAAGCAGTAGATATTCAACACAACTTAGTTTATTCGTCTGAGGAATGGTAAGTTTTTGCTGTAGCCTTGTATAATGATAGCGGCTGTTTTGGAGGGGAGGAGAGAATAATAAAAATACAGCCAAAGACCTGCCAATCCAAACTACAGCCTTGTTCCAGAACTGGACACAGCCAATTGATCAAAGTAGCACAACAATTCCCTTCCCCTACCGCTATTCATTTGGCTGCTTGTGCAGCGCTAGAGCTAAGCACGGAGAGCAAGGGACTTTTCCTGGTCAATCAGGCAAAGAACAAAGAGTTAAGCTGGCAAAAAATATTTAATTTGTTGAACTGAGACTCATTTAATTTCGGTCACAGCATTTGTATTGCTGCCCATCTTCTCACGCTGTCTTCCATAACATATATAAGCCTTTCTTTCTGTTAATGTTGGCTCTGCCTTTCAGTCAAAAAGAAAATTTAAAAAAGCAAATTTAAAAAAGCCTCCTTGTTTGGACACTGCAAGCTTCTACCTTAATAAATTAACATTCTAAGGAAAAAAAGAAAAGGAAGAAAATCCTTCAATATACTCTGGTGCTTTTCCTTCCCCTCTCAATGACTGTTTGATAGCACTTGATAGATTTTAATATGTTCTATCCGTCCATCCATCCATCCACCCACCCACCCACCCACCCATGCTAAAAACTGTCTATTAGGAGACACCTAACATAAAACTAGATTTGTAAGTAGCTGCTTTAGGGCATTTCTCAGTGCTTGACCAATCCTCATCTAAAAACTTCATACAAGAGAGAGACTGAATCTGAAATTCATAAGAAAAGTGGCTTTGCAGAGTGTCCTTTGAAGAAGTCAGGCCTCCTACTGCCTGCTCCTGGCTTCAACAAGAAGCCAACACCCTCTCAGCTGAGCCCATGCAAACAGGGTCATATGATCCATACATTGGAAGTTTAGCAGTAGCCATGTGATGGATGCAAAAAATGCTTCTGATGCATTTTTGAAGGCTAACACTTCAGCAGTAATTTTCAATTGCCTCCTACAAATAATCATGACTTTTGGCAGCTATCCAGGGATCCCACAAGTATTTTGTGGTGGTGCAGGGCCTTCCCTCCAGAGGTACCGCACTGCTTTTGAGCATTTTAAAGACAGTAGTGAAATAGAAAGCTTTATTTCCAAAACGACTCTCCTCCCCCTTGAGCTTTATGTAAACACCACAAGCCAGATGGAGCTAACAAAAAGCATTCAAGTTCAATTGCTGCAAGGCTGCTGTGCTGCGTACTGTAGTATGTGAAACAGAGAAGGCCAAGTGAAAGAGCCTGTACTTGTGCCAGCTGCCAAAGATCGCCCCTGCTGCTGAAAGCCCTGCTTCAGTAGAACCAGCACTGCTGGCAGGTCTCACACCATCCAGGGTGCAAACTGACCCCATGACAATGACCTACTCATCAGCACTTCTAATCGGCTCAGGCAAATAATTCTGATCCTGCTGGTCATCACCTTTGGTGTGCAAGTGGTAAAATACTCCTATTCTTGACTTCCAACCTGTGACTAATTTGAGCCATTTGTTCAGTGCTGATGAGTATACCAACTGCCAGTTTATTATTATTTTCTTTTTTAAACATCACCGACAGTAAAGTAGCATAAAAACACAGCAGGGCAGAAGGTTACTGGCACTTGACATGACCATTAAATCACAAACGGCATTGGATCTAATCATTAGTTCATAATGCTCTCCCAGGTATGGCATTCTTAACACCAATTAAGGAAGAACTGGTTATCAACAAACTCTATGCTCATATCCTCTAATACGTGAGATATACGTATTTTGCCTCTATTATTCTCACATAACTGTTTGGGCTAGAGATTAATATTCTGAGGAAAACCAATGCAGAAATCTTTTCATGTAGAAAAAAAACCCAATTTTTGGAGATCCCGTTTGCATGAGATAATGGATCCTAAAGCTCCTGGACTGCTGGACCCAGCCACTTGCTTGATCTTTCAACAAAGGGATCAAACTGCTTATTTCCTGGACTCAGCCACCCTGATGTGGTTGGAACAATCCCAGGCACAGCTCCAGGTTGGGCAGAGAAGAGACTGAGAGCAGCCCTGTGGAGAAGAACGTGGGATGTTGGTCGATGAGAAAATGAACATGAGCCGGCAGTGTGCACTTGCAGCCCAGAAAGTCAACTGTATCCTGGGCTGCATCAAAGGGAGCGTGACCAGCAGGCTGAGGGAGGTGATCCTGCCCCTCTACTCTGCTCTCCTGAGACCTCACTTGGAGTATTGTGTGCAGTTCTGGTGTCCTCAACATAAAAAGGACATGGAACTGTTGGAGCAAGTCCAAAGGAAGGCGACAAGGATGATGAGGGGACTGGAGCACCTCCCGTATGAAGATAGGATAAGCAAGTTGGGGCTGTTCATCCTGGACAAGAGAAGGCTGAGTGGAGACCTCCTAGCAACCTTCCAGTATCTGAAGGGGGCCTATAGGGATGCTGGGGAGGGACTATTTATTAGGAACTGTAGTGATAGGACAAGGGGTAATGGGTTAAAACTTAAAGAGGGGAAGTTTAGATTGGATATGAGGAAGAAATTCTTTACTGTAAGGGTGGTGTGGCACTGGAAGGGGTTGCCCAGGGAAGTTGTGAATGCTCCATCGCTGGCGGTGTTCAAGTCTGGGTTGGACATAGCCTTGGGTGGCATGGTTTAGTGTGAGGTGTCCCTGCCCATGGCAGGGGGGTTGGAACTAGATGATCTTAAGGCCCTTTCCAACCCTAACTATTCTATGATTCTATGATTCTATGTATGATCTCCAAAAATTGCTAAGAGGAAAGCCTCACAAGCGTAACAGGGCAAAAATTATAAACCCCATATGCCTGAGGGTTACAGGCCTCAGTGTGGGATGTAAAGAAGCACCTAACCAGAGACTGCAAATAGGCTGGAGCCTCTGATGAAATTAGGTGCTCAAGTTATCTCTTTCAAGAGACAATGGTACTTCTCAGTGATAAGGACGCTGCAGGGGTGCCTTGGCTTTCATATTTGGTTTCAGCTGACCTTACCAGGTGAATAGGAGCCTGAAAAAAGCTAGTAAACTAAATATCTTCACTGTTGCTGGGTTCAAAGCTTTCTGCATCTTGAGGCCCATAACCAAATAAATACACCTTGGGTATTTTGCTGGATATTTGGCAGGCTTTGGCAGATGATTTAGATCCGAAATGGCTCTCGCATTTCAGCTTTCCAGGCAGCTATTGAGACACATGTGTGTCTGCAGAAACTCCAAGAAAATACAAAAGTATATGAAGGTCAGGACTCACAGGAAGTGAGGCTATCTGCATTAATTTTACTTCAATTCTCACCAATTCCCAGAAGGGATTTAATCTAAAATGCTTGACAGCCATCCCTGTAAAATGGAGAACTGACAGCCAGTTGCCTTGGTCAGACGATTCCCCTTCCTCAGCTCTCTACTGAAATACATGAACACACCATTGTTGATCACCAAAACTGTAGCAGATGTTTTGGTTTGCTGCAAGGAGTGCAAGTCCTGCTTTTTTTCCTTTCAATAAAGTCTGAAACTCATTAGGGTAGGGACACACTGACCATGGGTGTACAGCCAGAAAGGCACCATTGAGTCCCCATCACACTTTACAAAGCTTCAGCTAAACAAACTGGAAACTGCAGATGCCAGAGTACCACAGTGACTACCAGAACAAAACCTTAAATAACCAGTAACAGTTTCCAAAAATCAAATTTTTGTTTTTGTTTATACATGTCACCATCTTCCTTTTTTACCACCAGGCTCTCATTTCTTACTGTTTTTTACCCCTGTGGGCTACCTAGCCACTCCAGACAATTGTGCTTCAAATTACTTAACAAATGTGGGCATGGAGGGCCAAGCATAATTGTCAGGGCTTTAATTTCAAGTAGTTTTACTAAAAGCTATACCTACCTGTGCATCAATACTATATAGGATCTCAAAACTGTACAGAACAAAGCAGTCCCCCTTAATTTCCTCACGGCATTACCCCAGTTTTACTCTGCTAAGTTAATTGTACCCTTTAGGTATAATTAATTTGGATCCATATTTGCTTACTAAAGAACACTTTACAGAGGCACCCTCTCATTTCCTTTACTAAAGACAAGTGCCAAGCTCTGGTTTGGTGGACCCTACTCTTGCTGTTGCCCATGATACACTTCACAACAGTTGGGTACCATGATTTTAAGCTCGCCTCTTTTGCTTAGCTCACAGAATGCCCTCATCCATGCTAAGCAGGCAGTCCTTTCTCCTGCAGCAAGCTCCAAGTTGCTTAAACACAATGAATGCCAAGCTTTCAAAGAAAGGAAAACACAACCACTTTGGCAAGCGTAAGGTGGCAAAAATTTTCTAGTTGAATTGACGCATGCTTGCAGACACACATTGTGTATTCCTTTGAAAATAGGTTTCTAACAGTGCCTGCTCTGCGTACTAAATGGACTACATCTGCCCCTCAAGCACCATGCCCCCATTTTCTGCCCTTTTTCAAAGCTCAGGAGTACCTAACCACTTCAAACTCATGGCCTGAAATCATACAACACACTTAGAGGGCTTTAAAATACCTGGAGATTTTTTTTTCCTATCTTAATTACATATTTGAAGTTAAAAAGCAAGTATGGATTAATTATGAGAGCTAAATATCTAATCACTAAGGTCAGTCTTAAGATACCATTTAATCTGAACTTATCCACCAAGACGCAGACCTAAAGCCATGTGCACACTAACACAACAGTGGCAATGGTCCTTGGAAAGAGGCATAGCACAGAGCTCACAGCTGAGGCAAAAGACGGCTCAGGTAACTTGCTACCCTGCTGGTGTCCGGCTCCATGTTAGACCTGCTAAAAGCTTCACCCTTCAGGATGCAGAGTACATGGGCTCTGCTCCACTTACCCTTTCTCTTGATTTTAAATATCTGAATGATCACTGTCAGGATTACTCGCATCCTTAGCTTCAAGCTGTGGACTCAAAACTCAGAAAACCCATTTTCTTTAGCACTGGGCAAGTACATCAAACAGCGTATCATTTCCTGGTCTCTGAATTCTTCAATTTGAAAGCTACCTGCATATCTATTTTAAATAAAATTACAGGTTTTTGGTAGCTAATGGGAAGGCCACCCAAAGCAGGGTGTGGTGGTACAAGGCACTCACAACTGTGGACACCACAGGTGGTTGACAGATGGACAGCCCAGCTACAGATGCTGGTACTAGAAAGGGTGAGCTGGGCAGAGCAGCTGAACTTCTGTTAAGCATGAGAGAGAAGGACATAAATCAAAAGAGATAATGGATGGAAGACGTATCATCCATTTTATGTTGGACTTTGTATGGTAACACCACCTACACTGAAATCTAACTGGTGGTCTATGAGTTGGGCTCGGCTGGAGGGGTACTTCTCTCCAACACTTCAGAGCTTGGTATTGCAAACTGCACTGGTAGGCATATGGGCTGAGTCATGAAAAGCTTCTTTTTTAGCCTGATGTGTCACCTTCATAATATGAGTAAAGTATATATGTAGCCTATAAATAATATAGATCTGGGAAGAAACTATATTCTAGTAGGGGTAAATCAGACCTTGCCTTCTAGCTAGAATGATCTTTTTGCCTTAAGTACTTCGTTTGCATGTAACTGTTGGCAACTCCATTTCCATTCCAGCCAGCTTTTCTCATTTTCTTCTGTAGTCAGCACAGTGAAGGTAGAAAGGGAGAAATCATGACGCACAGCGCCAAACCACTAAAAGGTGACTGTGAAACAACACATAACCTCTGCACCTCAGCTACTTGCTGAGACTTGTAATTGTGTAGATTGCTCTTACAAGATGATATAGGCTTATTAAAAAAAAAGATTTGAAATTAATGCAACTACAATGAAAAAAACAGGGGAGCAGTAGGCTTCTTTTATGCTTCATAGAAGAAAAATGTTTTGATAAAAAGAATGATAAACAGAGCTCATCTTGGATCTTGTTAAGAATATCTGCAAAGTCAAAATGTAATGGTAAAAATTACATCATCTGTAATCTTTATACCAACTGCTTTTCTTCAAACAACAGTAACACAAAAATGCTATTCTGAGCAGAACTAGTCACTGTATTTGTTTTCCATTAGATACAAAATTTAGAACGACTCCAACAGCTAGCTGGGCATGAACTCTATTAAACCCTGTACCAGTTGCATCAGCCCTAGTAACTCCCTGCCTACTCTTGCTGCTCACGGTGTTTCAGTCAAGCTCCAGAGGAACGGATAATACTCTGAAAATCCTGACAGGAATTAACACCATTGTTACTCAGACACAAAGAGAGAGGAGAATCTGTGTTTACTAAGCATGCCCAATCTCGGGTGAATACTACATGCTTCTGAGCACACTGCACTGATCTGACCAGTTTCAACGCTCAGTCATGATACAATAAATCCCCTTTTCCCTCTTGCAAGAAAAGTCTGGCCTGCATCATGTACAACATCAAAGAGAAATATTAAAAAGTAAAGGAAACATTGAAAATAGAGACTTGAAGACATTGACTATTCTTCCTTACCTCTATTCCTTCCTTGTTTAAGGCATATTCATCAAAGTTCAATATAGCAGTCTTGATAGTGCGGGGAGGGGGCAACACAGTCAAGCCAATATTAATAGCATTGCTTCGTTTTGAGTCCAATACAATGATCTCCTGTCGCTTCCCATCTGCAGCAGTTTTCTTGGTAAAGAAGAGAACAAGAATATTATTCCTCCAGCCTGTTTTATGAAGAAAAAGTCACTCCTTTCACTAATGACTTCCCCTACTCAAGGGTGATGATACTGGATGCAAATCTAATTCATTTATATCCATCTAAAAAGCTGAATTCTTCTACCACATCCTTACTGTTATCAGCATGAGCTGCCAGTATTTAACCAGAGTGCTGAATGCAGCCTTGAATGCTGTGCAAAGCAGAGCTAGCCTGAGACACAGGAGTGCCTGCAAGGGTTGGGAACAGTGCAGTTTGAGGCAGGAGACTGTCTGAAAAAAGCCTGAAGCTGTCTCTAATGGGCAGCAGCTCTGCCACAGGGTCAGTACAGTAGCAGCTGGGCAGCTGATGGGCTCTGGGGCTCAATTACCCCTTGGATGAGTCAACCCAGAGTGGCCGCTGACCCTCTCTCATCTGTGTGGCTGGATGGGAAACAGATAGGGCTGCTCCTAGCTGCCTGCTAGTCCTCTCCTGTGTTATAAATCCAACTGGGGCACTGGCAAAGGAGCTGGAGAGGCCTTTCTGGAGACACTGGCATGGTTTTCTGACCTCTGGCTGTCAAAGAAGGGTGTTCTACATTACTGCTCATGATATGTCTGTCAAACTCTTCAGAGGTGCAGAACAGTTTCAACCCTTCTGCTTTTTTCAAAGCTTTATTTGAGATGAGACATAATCTTTGGATCTTACCTCCAGTGTAAACAACAATGAAAGCACAAATTCCCCATCTCTGCTAAGGATTGCTTTTTAGACCATGAAACCTTTCTCCCCAGGTCCTCGGGGTCTGCGCAACAGTCACCAAGTCAAAACATACCCTACTGTCAGGTCTATGTGCTGTTTCTTCCTTGGAAGAACTAAGGTAGCAAATATGATTCAACCAAAACACCTCCAGCTGTGGGTCAGCTCATTATGGGAATGATGTTCTCTCGTTAAACAGATGACTTTTTCTGGCATAGCTCAGTTCCTTGCCTGCACAGGAAGAGGTTTGCTCACCAGTCATAGCACCCTACCCAGCACGGTGTGTGGCTCCACAACACTTTTATCATACCTACATGATTAATGTGGTATGGTGCAAGTTCTGTGTGCAGATGAGACTGAAAGCAAGCGTGCTTCACAGGAGCTGAGGACTACCACATGGGTATGACCTCTGAAAGTAGTAAGAAGGTAGGGTTTTTTAAAATTAAACAATCCTTCTGCAGTAAACAGGGTTTTAGGGAGAGCAAAAACATAATTTGTTTTCAGTTTTTATATGTCTGTTCTTTCAGAACTGCTCTCTTAATCCTTTAAAAGCATCCCTGAAGCCTTCTTGAACTTTTCCTTCTTTGAGTAAAAGAGTCCTCTTTTTCTCAGGAGCTACCTGAAGGATCTGAGATGTAACTTCTCCTTTAAAGCAGTCATTTCTACTTTCAGGGCCATTAATCACATTTTCAGGACCACAGTTAGAGGTCAAGGCCACATGAAAACAAGTGGGGTTCACCAGAGACTGCTTCCTCTTGAGTCTGTATTACACATAAGACCTTTTTAAACTACCACTTTTTACCTCGTCCTTCTCAGCACAGAATTACACAGCTCCAAAGAATTCATGCAGAAGGGAAAAGGCTGGGGGAAAGGAGTTAAATTTAGGCTTCCCACATGCGGTATGGGTAAGTAAGGCTCAAATCTGCAGCTCTGTTTTTAGGTTCCTAAGTCTGACATGAGAGACATTCATTTGGGGGACATATGATGCTAACCACTGGGATCACTAAGACTGCAACAGTGTGCATACTACTTAGCAATGAGTTATGAAAGACAGATGAGCTGTACAGGGGATGTATGCATGTAGGTATTTTCCAGAGCTATAACTGAATATGGAATATAAGATTTTGGGGTAAGTAACTCTTCAGAAACAGGGGCAGAAGAGATTTTAAATCCATTCTGGGGACAACAGCTAAGTTACAAACAAATCCTTTTGAAATAAATAAAAGGAAGAAGAAACTAGAAAGATTTTACTACTATGAACTTTACCATCTACCACTAGGAAAAGAAGTCCTTTTGTTCGCAATTAAATTGCACACATGTAAGTGTCTGTTAAAATAAGATACACCTATTAATTTCTATTGCAATATTAGGTGACTTCAGACTGGGCTTTATAAGCTCATTAACGGAGAAAGATTTCAAGTGCTTGAAGGAACAGTGTACTAGTGCCCTTAATTTTATATTGTATTGCGTCAGTATGTAATGTAATCCCTGAACTTCTGAATATTATATTGTTAACTGTAAATGCAAAATGAATTACAAATATATCAGGTGGTATAATTTGTGGGAAACAAATGCTCCTGCAATGAGCTAACAATTACAATGAATTTAGATCTTCACAAGACCTCACTGGCCACATTCTGTTCTGCTTTCTGGGTAGCCCAGATAGGTTACTTAAAAAACGTTATCATCCCACAGAAGGTGATTTGTGGTCTGATGAGCACATGGTCTAAAACAGGCCTCTTTAATTAATATAGGAAAATTTAAAATGCTTTTCCAGTGATCATATAAATAAGTAACTATATATAAACACCAAGTCAGAAATATCTCCTTCATTTACATTTGCAGAACAACCTGCATCTCAGTAGTACAGAAAAAAATTGGCAATCCCTTAATAGTCAGATGGCATTTTTTCCTTAATTTCTATCTCAATTAACAAGGATTTAGCATTGTGAGTTTAAAATGGACTCACTCAGCGGCCACTGATTTTGTCCACAATACACATATATAATCTTTTTCAGAAATTCTGGTTCACATTTATGACTTGCCTTGGCATTTATTCAAATTACAACAAATGTTTTCAAAAGGAACATGTATCTAGGCATGTATATACACATGTACATGAAAACATATGCCTTAATTTTTTCCTCCTACTAGTTTCTATGTCTGCGGGCACATGATGGATCACTATATCCCACAGTGTATAGATGAATCAGCAAAACAATAATTTCATGCACAACCAAAGGCTGAACAACCATGGTTGATTCAGTAGTGTCCTGTGTGTTTTCATTTCTCCTCACAGAAAATTAAACACTTTCAAGTGCTTTGTTTGGTGGACTGAGAAGGAAAGAAATGCTAGACTGGCTTGGAGGGGATACCTGACCACTCTTTCTATTTACAAGCATAATGTCGTGGTCCCGTATTTAGAAAATAAGTGTTCTGCAACTAAAGGTGCTCCGCTAACTATAATCACTTGTGCAAGTTGTCCAGTGTGGCATAAGTTTTCCTAAAATCAAGAATCTCCCTTCCCAGTCCCCTTCTCCCCAACTCCCATATTATATCCTACAATTTAAAATCCCCTTTATTTTATTGCAGTCGATTGTGTTTAATGAAAAACTTCTCATGAGCCAGGAAGTAGCTGTTTATAGCTGTGTATTGTGGAAATCACAGTGAAGGATTAGAAACTGGAGTAAAATTGGTAACAGCTGTATGAAAGAGCATATGCGTAACAAAGAGCCACCCTCCAGCCCCCCAACACATACCCCCTGACTTTGGTTTTCTTTTCATTCTTCTGGACTGTTACTTTTCCATGCTCCTAGTTCCATCTATTGCTATGAAATCTGGAGATCTGACTTTTGATTTGTCGCTCCGTGCTCTTTTCCTCAGCTGAACTGAGCTGTGAAGTCAGACTTTACGATATTATAGAATAAACCTGTTTTGGATTGCAGCCATTGGGCAGGAGAAACTAGACACAACGGGGAATGTACTCCCTGGAAATAAACCAAGCCGTCTGGAAAAAGCGAGAGCTATCCTAATTTGAGTGCAATATTCGTACCAAACCTCAAGTCTTTTATGGATCCAGTGGTCTGCTTAATTATTCCCACTCTCACTCGACCTAAGGATCATCTCCTACCCTGGAAGGTATTTGCCTGTATTCTCTAAAATCAGGCAGGAGTCTCAGAAGTCAGGGTAGACTTCCACTATGGCATTCCTTGGTCACCATTGTCTTCCCTACAGAGACAATGAGACTTCAATGTCTGTGTAATGGGACAGGGTGGAAGGAGAGCCAAAAGTATAACGTCTCATGCAGAGAGCAGTTATTAGTCTCCAAGAGAAAAGCAGTCACCTAAATCATTCCTCAGACTTGCACTAATTTCAAAGAAACCTGCTCACTCATCTTCCAGCCAGAAGCCTAAAGCTGTGCCAAAGCATCAGGCAGGTTTGCAAAGCAAGTGTGAGGAAGAGAAAATGGCCAAAGGTAGTTTGGGAATGTGCACAGTTAATGATTGCAAAAGTCAATATGTCAGAATTCCAACAATTTAACATTTTATCAAAATCTTGGGTGAGAAAAAAAGATTAAGAGTCAGCCAGAGAGATCCATTACAATACTGGCATTTAGCACAAAGCTAAACTTTGGAAATGGCAAATATGTCATCATTCCACATTCAATTCAAGGAATTAAAATGTTTTATGGAGCTGAGAAAATGCTCTCATTCCTTCCATCTATGAACCATCTGTGGCAGATTTGTATTTACAGGGAGAGAGATGAGGAGTAACACACCATGACGTCACCAGCATTCCTTCCTCAGCAGAAAAGGAATTAGAGAAAGAAATTAATCTCAGCCAAATGAACTATATGTGTTTTTAGAGCTGCTATGCCATACATTTCAGACCTTACATGCACCTATGTCAGGTAAGAACAATAGCGGCAAAATCTATGCAAGCCATCTATGTATGCACCTGTGGTTTGTCAGGTACTTAATGAGGGGCTTGATTGTTCAAACTGCAATGCTTCCACTTGGCCAAGAAGTTCAAGAAGGACTATTAGAAAATTTTGAGTTAATAACCCACACACGTGACATGGAGAACTTTTACTGTGAGACATGCAGTCTCCCTAGATAATAGCAAACAATAATATACCTGACAGATAACACAGAAAACAACTTTGCCAGCCAAAGAGAAGTAAAATATTCAAGGTGCTGATGGGTTTTTGTGTCACTATAAAACATACAGGCATACAGAGAAAACATATAAGTGATTTATTTAAGAGAGATTGACATCTTTTACTAGCATTTTAATTGGAAAAAAATTGCTTCCTTGATACTGATTATTCTGCTTAGAATTTTATGTAGCCATGAAAAACAAACTTTAAGCTAATAACTTTTTGAATGCCACTTGAAATTCCTACTAAGTGTAACTATAAAAGTCTCCCTTTTGTCATTGAGTCTAATGTTAAACAGCCATGTCACCCAGCCTTTGTGAATTTATTTTATAACAATACTAAGGAAGAGGGAACCCTAGCTACAGAGGTATTTCCTGTGCCAGCTTCTATCCTAAAATTTGGAGAGCCACATTGTACAAAATAATGATCTAAAATAGGCCTGTCCGCCAGTATAAAACAAAAACCCAACACCCCTGCAGAGTTTAGCTGTAAACTTGGTCCAGCTGATAAATCCATCCCTCAGAACAAAGCACATGTGTAGGCTCTTTGCAGCAGAGCCGGTTTGGTATTCTAACCTTTCCACGTAATGATTAGGAAAATATTACCAAGTGAAGAACTGTCAAATTCACAGATATGAATCATCGTGCCATGACCTTTACATGAATGTAACAGAAAATATTTCAGATTTCAATACCTAGCTTGGCACTCAGCCACAAACAAGCTAATGTAGATTGTGCTGGTATTCCCCACCTGAATTAATGTCCCAAAACCAACAGACCTGAGATAGGAGGGCAGCTTGGCACGTACACCACCCTAAAGTCATCTCCTAGTTTCAGACCATGGAATATCATCCATCATAGGCCAAGTGAGAACCAGAATTTTCCACCGTTTTCATATAAACAACATAAATCACGTAGATCTAACTCAGAACGAATACCAATACAATAGCAAAATAATAACAAGCCGAATACGAGCTGTACCTTTGTGACAGGCAGTTCCTTGGATTTAGACTCAAAGAGATGCTCCAGTTTGGAAGTGTCCACCTTAATGGGTTCCAGTTTCGACCACAGGAATTCTCTGCAGCGTTTGTTGTTTTTACACTGCCACTCAAATGGCCGTACCTCGTTCCAGAACAGACGGATGGTTTTCTTCTTCTTTATAAATGCTGGCTGACCCCTAGAAACCTGGGGTGACCCTAAACCCTGAGGAGTGCTGAACAGCGGAGGAGGAGCCAATAAATTAGCAGAGGGTGGAGGTGGAGGCGGACATCCAAACAGTGGGGGAGGTGGTGGAGGAGGCAAACCCAGAAAGGAAGGTGGAGGTGGAGGAGGGGGAACAAGGGAGTCCCCAGGACCCATATCCATGTCCAACACATCTACATCATCCTCCTCCCCCAAGTCTGTAAAATCCATGTCTTTGATTTTAAGTTCCCTAGGATTAGCCATGAGCTGATCCCAGATATAGTCAGATTCCTTCTTTGGCTGTGCTGGAGTTTTCTCAGGGACCTGTTCACTGATTTCATCTTCAGGCACAGCTGTCCCCTTGGCCAGCTCACCACTGTTGAATTTTTCTGCAAAGGCTTTCACACTGCCTTGGTTGTCCAGATTTCCAATTTCCATCTTTTTGACGCTTTCGTCTTTGGCCTGCTTTGTGGCCTGAAGGATAGAGATCCTACTGGCTAGGCTAGTGAGTGACTCTTCACTTTCCTCCGTCTCCTTCTTTTCCTCCTTCGCCTCCAGCTCCTTCTCCTCTTCATCCTTGGGTTTTTTGTTATGCGCATACAACATGTCCAGCATAAACCGCTTGTTGTTGAGGATGTTGCTGCACTGTTCATTCACACCAGCATCTTGAATGGTCTGTGACCATGGACCTGGAATCACACACACGCAGACAGAAAGAGTCAAGGGGAGGGAGCCAAAGCGCCAAGAACACTCTTTAACCCACCAGCAAAAATGGGGGGACACATGCACAATTATTCTTAAACTGGGAAAGCAGTAGCTTTAAAAAATTTGAAGTAAATGAGAGTGCTGATGCATGGCCCAATCTTGATGGGATGGGAGTAATTCTCAACAAAGGAATGGGAGCTGAAAATAACCAGCATATCTTGGGAGGGATTTGAAGCCCAGAGCAGGCTGCATACCCATGGTACAGCTCTCAGGGCAACTTAGTGGGTGTAAGCATAAGCAAGATTTTAAAAGTTATTTCTAGAAACAAGAGCACCTTTATAAAAGAGCTTTGAAAATGCTGCTCATCATCAACCACTGTTATCCTCCCTGTAATATATGAAGGCATTGAAAGTCTAATGGCCTTCTTCCCACATCGCAATCATTTAACATCACTGTAATGAAGCTTCGTCTTTCTGACTACTGCTTTTCTCAACAACAATCTGCAAAATACCATGTTTAAGACAGCACCATAAATAACAAACTATAGTGGTCAAATTGTAAAAATAAATGATGTAAGTGTCGCTGTGACTAAATTTCCTTTAATATAATACTACTAACCAATGTGGATAGGGTGTCTAAAAGGTATGGTGCTTCTTTTTCCAGTAGACACCGTATAAAATGATTAAACACTAACAAAGATAATTCTTCACACTTACTGCATTTCCTGTATGGGATTCCTTCTTTTCCCCATAGTCTTTGCACATTTTATTAATGTATTTTTTATAAACTCTATTTCTTAAACACATTTCATTTTGGTTGCTAGTCTGCCATTTTTTTTGCCCCTTGTGGTTAAACATTTTCCTTTATACCTATCAGTTGCCCTTTCTCTTAAACTTCCATTTTACCTGTGTTTCTCTTCTTTCTCCCCTTCTTCACCTGTTTTAACACTTTAGAGTTTTAAACATCTTTTATGGTTTCCTTCAATGGAGTTGGTTTTTTACTATCTACTCCTGCGCTCTGAGAAGGTGTCCCTGTGGTGAGATCCACAGCCAGGGCCCCACAGCTCTCCTTTACCCCTTACACCACATCAAGATGTGGGATGCATCTCACAGCACAAAGCATATGGACAGCAATGACTCTCACCTAAACCACATTTTAAGATGAGTCCAGAGATTTAACCCCAAACAAAAAAAAGACTCTTTCTTCAGCAATGGATACAACCTCCGGAACTGTTTCTTTCAGCTTTCCTGAAGAAGGGTTGACTGCTTCCATTACCTGCTTATTTTTCTCCAGACCTTACCTATGGGATTGCTTTCGCATCAAGACTTGTCATCTGAGGTAGTTTCTTAGATTTGTCTTTGATGTAGTTTCGCTAGACAATGTGACAACTCCTTCCACACACCACAAATTTTACCTGTTAAGCCTCCCCAAGGATTTCCCCCTACTCCCAGCTTTTCCTTCAAATATTTGTTCTTTGGATCCCTCCTATAAATCCCTCATGACCTACCCGCTCTCAGTTTCAGCAGCTGGGATCTTCCATGATCCCTTTGCAAAACTGCTCATCAAAATTCCCCCAGACAAAATCTCCAGCTTGGGCTCTCCAAGGCTCCTCCATGTGCCCTAGCTGATCAAATATCAGTGAAGAATCTTGCTGCCTTGGTGGCCTCTTCTGCACTTGTCTCCACAGGTAAAGCTTTGAAATATCATTGGAGAAACATGGCTTGTTGGAAGCCAAGTTTGGCAGGGTAGCTAATGAAGGAAGAGCCAGGACAGAAGGCTTTACTCGTTTGTCCTTAATGCATCTGGACAGAACAAATGGGCCACCTCATAAACGGCAAACTGCTTGCTGAAAATGTGAGAACTGCTGAAGAAAGTGCTCTTGTTTGCGTTCCGAATCTCCTCACTTACTAGACAGCAAACAACTCACTACATGAGACCTCCTACATAGCACAACCTAGTGAATCTTTGGTCTACTGGCAACATAGGTCAATTTTAAGATGCTGGTTTTTCAATAACAGTGCACATTTCTTAGCTTTTAAGAAAACACTTGTAAGCACTTAGAGTAGTAACAGCTGGCAAGATGAGGGCAAAAGCCTATAATCTGTTATCCCTTCTTTGCGCTTGGACTATCTTGGAACATGCCACAGTGTAACAACATCCTTCATCTGTTGTACATCCCTTTCCTTTCCTACATATATATCCATCTACATTCTTTAAGACTACAATAGCATTCCAGGTAACTCAATCTCAGTGCTGGTTGAAAAAAAGAATAGCTCTTAAATTTAGAATAAAATTATGGCATTAATTTTCTGTGCGATAAATTTTTTTCCCAGGAAAAATCCTCACACCACCACCACCACCAAAAAACCCCAGAAGTGATGGGGTTTAAACATGAACAGTACAATCTGACAGTTCATCTCTGTGAGGTAATCCTTGTGATTCAGAGTTATCCCTCTTCTTTCAGGAAAGATCAAGACAATTATCAAACTGTGACGTAATTCTTGTTTTCTTATCTAGAATTTAGAAAACTTAGAACAATGCACTCAACTGTTCAGCCCTGAGAAAACCTGGAAACCAAATGCCCCAATAACATTAAATTCCTTCACCTCCCTAGAAAAAGGGGAATAAGAATAATTAATCAAATGTTCAAAATCTGCCTTTCACTCCCTCCCTGCCTGGGTTGGACTAGTTGTCCAACTAGCACTAGTTGTCATTATCTCTCCAGGCAGAAAGCTGGCTCTTAAGGTGACTTCTAGGCTGGGCCTTTACAGGTGCCTGGTGGTACACCTGCACAGAACAACTGTTCACTGCAGAAACTGGTCTTTCCCATCGAGGTACTACTTCAAGTGCCTCCTCCACACCAGCTAAAGATGGCCACATATCTTTAGCTGCTCCAATGTATCCCTGTCTGCTTTCCGAAACGTGACCAAGATGGGAGAACTGGAGGGAAGGAACAAACACCCCAGCCCTCATTGCTCTTTCTCTTTCCACTAAAAGATTAGAAAAGGTATCTGGAATCTCACGACAACTTATTTCAGCACGACCCCTTGTCTTACTGTTTTATGTGTAGAGGATTCTCAGAGAGCCAGAGATACAAGTTGCTGCAACACGATGATTCCACATTCAATATATTGTTTTATGAGAAGAAAATTGCCTCAAATCAAAGGAAACCTCATTTCATCAAGGCCTTACAGTCCCTCAAACGTAGAAACCCCATCCCATCTGTGATTTCCAAGGAGAGAGTAGACCAGACTTGGCCAGGATGAAGAAAGTCTTACATAGGTGCAAAAGGTTTGTTAGCTAATTTACACAACAACAGAGATGTTAATTAAACATTTTTCTACACCAGAAACCCTTCATTATTGAAAAAACTTCACTTTACCAGTTTCATTGTCACTGGTTAACTTGTCCTCTCTCTCTTCCCTCTCTAAAGTGCTGCTTGCTGAGGATATACTTGACGCAGAGCAGTTGTCTTTTTCATTCACTTCCTCATTCTGCCTCTCTTTTTCACTGAGTATTGCACTTTCTTCTGGCTCTCTTTCTGGTCCTTGCTCCACCTCACTCTCTGGTCCCACCTCTGTAGTCTCTATTTCCTTGGGTGTCTCCGTTCCCTGCTTGGCCTCAGCCTCCTGTTCTGGTTCTGGTTCTGGTTCTGTCTCTGTCTCTGGTTCAGGTTCACTGGCACTCACTGGTGAAGAGAACAATGGGAGAAAGATATTCACTTAACAATGGAGTTGTCTCAGGCTCACCCCTCTAAATGAGAGTGATGTGAAAGTTGTACAAGTGCTTCACAGAAAGAAAATAAAAAGCAAGTCCATGGCATGCTGAACATTAAGAGCAACAGACTGATGAATGTTGTGTGACGACAGCATTGCACATGAGAGTGGCCTGGCAATCCCCCTCACTTGCTGTCTGGAGCCAGCCTGCTATTTTTATACATCCGCAGCTGGAGTGTTGGACACACATAAGGATTTGAAGCAATCAGCAGGAAATGGGCATCCCACCTGAGCGTAACATTGACAACCCAGTGCCTAGATAGAGCCAGGAAGGAAGAGATCTTTTAAAAAGCAAAAAGGAGGGTGATTGTGGCTTTTGCTTGAATTTTCTTTGGGTTCTGGAAGAATTCTTTTCTCACCTGATGAGGAACACTTCAATGAGAAAGTACAAATATTAGTTTTATTAACACAGTTGAATGGCACAGTCTGGAAATGGCACTGTCACACTTTTGGCTGACAAAACCCATACGGTTTTTTATGCACATTCACTTCAGAATAGCCACATCAAAAGTGAACAAAGTTTCCAACTGCTTGGCATATGGCAGAAATTCAATTTCCAATTGGTTGGCATATGGCATATTTAGTTTTTTATCAGTTGGCACAAAGCAAACACTGTTGATAGTAAACTTGGTTTTTTCTTCCCTGCTTTATCACTGACAGTGAAATTCATTCACCTTTAGGCCTTTGAGCTTTAACAGCAGATTTTCACATGCAAATATTCTCCACATGCTGCAAAGAAACTGAAAAGCATCCACACATAATTCACTATCAAGCAGCTCACAATTTTCTGAAAACCGAAATGGCCATGCAAGAGCTGATGAAAATGGGCATGCATGTTAGTCCTGCATAGCTCCCAAATTCCGTCTGTACTAAATTGTGTGCTGGGTGCCTAAACTACAATGCCCAAGTCATACTTGTTTTTTCGTTCTATTAACTGCTTCATGTTGTGTGCCTACACTATTTTCTGAGACATCCTCATAAAGAATAATGATTTCTAGCAATGTCTGTGCTTATCTTTACAATAACACCTATGTCCTTAAGCTAGCTTTCAGTAATGCATCTTCAGTACCATGTTATTACACTTCATTTCATATAATTTAAGTATATAAAATTGCAAAAGCTTTTTTTTGTCACCAATTTCACTGGAGCTAAGCTTCTACACTTTCACAATTGATTTTAAATGCTTAATATTTAAATACTTAGATAAATAACCATGCATGTATATGTATAATACATTTATATATGAAAAATGTACATGTGTAATGTACAGTTCATTCTCTCTCAAATCCCTCTAAGATGTTTCGAAATGCTCCCAATTTGAAGCCTACCTTTCTTACACATAAAGAGCATCTAAAAGTCTAATTTTAGAAATGTAAGCAGCTCTGCACATGCTTTGTCTCTCTAAATGTACCTTACCTATGGCTATACACTTGACACTGGCTATGAGAAAATCAAAATTATAGAGAGCTGGCAAGAAGCTGGCAGACACTCTGAATCCCAGTGGTGTTCTTCTGACCACAGCTGTCAGTGTGTAGGTATAGCTCAAAAACAGTTTAAAGTCAAGCCAAGATCTGAATATAACTTAGATGCAAGCTTAGGAATCCTTCAGAAGTTCATGGAATTAACATGGTACTGTAGCATGAAATGCTGAGCTTGCCACGCTGTGATGGTCCATATATACAACTGTCATCAATTCATCCCAGAATAATAATGGTTTCATATGAATTTTATATGTTTCTCTCTAGAAACAGTGTCATGCAATAACCAAACAAGTCAACTGTAACAGCTCAGGTGGAGAAAGAAACTGACTAAAACGTGGTCAGGACTGCTAATATTTGTGACACCTTCACTGTCAAGAAGCTACACTGAGGATTCAATAGGATAAAGTAGGGGAGATGTAAGGAATGCTTGAGAAAAAGAGAATATTTAAAATAATTCAAACAAGGAATATTCCACACATACCAGAAATATACATTATCTTAGCAGAATCTAATATATAACAATGAGTAAAGAGCAATATACTGACACAGGCTGCTCTTTTGAGTTCAAGGAGTATCAAAATCTAAGCACTTGTACAACAAAAGAAGGGTGTGTTGATACTCATTTTCACAGAATTATAGAATCAACGAGGTTGGAAAATACTTTAAGATTATAGAGTCCAACCATTATTCCATGGCACTGAGGTCCTCATCTACATGTTTTTTCAACACTTCCAGGGACAGTGATTCCACCACTTCCCTGGGCAGCCTGTTCCAATACCTATCACGTTCTCTGCGAAGAAATTGCTCCAAACATCCAATCTAAACATTCCCTGGTGCAGTTTGAAGCTGTTACTTCTTGTCCTATTGCTTCTTACTTGGGAAAAGAGACCAGCCACTTGCTCTCTCCATTTTGCCAGTCTCTCTCTCTTCAGGGATAATATCAAGCTATCCACCCATAACCCAAATAACTTACTAGTAGTGATCTAAGTCCATTAGTGTTTCCCATAAAAAAGCAGTTGAAAAATCAAATCTGTCAGTAAAGACTAGCAGAATAACCAAGCCAGCAAGCAAGACTTGTTCCATTACTTGCAGTTAGATTGAGTAATCCATTGCGATGCTATTGATAAGGACTTCTGAAGATGTCAAAAAATACAATTCTCAGTGAAAGCCTGGTAGTGGCCTACTGAAAATGAGCTGGGACTTTTAGTCTCTTATCTATGGGATCCATTTTCACACCAGACAAAAGGAGTTCAATAGTAGAGGCAATATTTCTTCACCCGCAAATGCCATTTTTCACACTTCTCCCAAGGCTTAGTTTCTCTCCCCCTTAAACCAAATGAGCAGAAGTTTCATTTGTAATTGGATTAATCAGGAGGAAGAAAACTCAATGTGCATTTAAGGACTAATTTTTGAGTCATATGCCCTCTTCTTTTTTAGCCAGAACTTAATCTCTAAAAATGTATTATTGGAAAAAAATGCAAAGACTTCTTAGAAGAATGAAATCTCTCAAGAACCTCATTACTAGAGACAGTGTAAGGGAATGTGTAAAGACTTTGTTGTTTTGAGACATGGTGCAATTGGCACCTTCTGACATTTTCAAGACTTGGTCCATAAAAAGCCTTAGCAACCGGATCGGTTATGATCTGATCAGATGTTGGTGACAGCCCTCATTCAAGGGAGAGGTTAGAAAGGATAGCAAGCTGCTCTCTTCTGAAAAATTTGGCTATGGGCTTACAACGTTATACAGGGACATGGACAGTAGTGACTTTTCTTTTGATACTCAACTATAAATAAACTTTGAAGCAGACACAAGATGTTGCATCCCTAGTACCTGCAGGTAAGACCTCAACCCCATAGTCCTATAAGCCCCTCAGAGAGAACAAACATTCCTCTGCATCTACACCTAATCCCCTGCAAGGGTAACAGATTAGGCAACAATCTGCTTTATTTATTTGATCATCTTTGTACTTGGAGCTGGGAGGTACATACACTAAGTTTCTCCTGAGGATACATATACTAAGTCTGAAGATGGCTATACCAACCTGAAGCCCTCTTGGTTCAATTGTTTTAGCATTGCTTAAAGTCTTGGTGGTAATCTCCCTTCAATTCCTCCAACACAGGAATCCTCTTGTTATGAATTCATCACAGACTCTCTTTTTCCTTCCACCTCCACCCTAATCTTTTCTGCCCATTCCTTGTGATGATAAAAGCTAGCACAGAGTGATTACCAGTAGGGAACTGGCTCTTTCTGCTTTAAGTCAGAAATTATCTTCCTTTGTCCCCCACCCAAGTTCCTTCTCTGACTTCCTGTACTCTGGCTCCTTTGGCTCTACAACTGGGGCTGAAATGGCCCCACTGCACCCTCAGACCCTGGTGCTTCTCCATTTACCGAAATGCTTTCACCAGTCATACTGTCGGCTGTGTTTGAGCTTTGCTCAGCTACTAATATGTTCAGAAGGCTTCCTACTGTCCACAATATGCACTTGGGTTGGCCTGCTTACTTCCTGAAGTGCTAAAAAATCTGCTTCTCTAAGAGAAGGGTTCATCTCCAATTCCTTTGTTGACTGACTTCAGAGATGTCTTGATTATTGTGCTTCTTTGCACATGTGCTCTTCATAAAATATTCTCCAATGAAATTACAAAAGAGGAAGTAGCTCTCTCAAAAAAAAAAAACCACATTAAGTTCCACTTTGCAGTTATGGGATTGCCTTCATTTCCTCTGAACGCCATACCCCAAGTTTTACAAGAGTAAGTCTTACAAGGCTTGATAACTTTAGTGGAACCAATTGTTTTATATAAGAAAACACTTCAGCTCAGTAATTCCAGATTTTTATATTGGGTAATGGTACGGGGACGTTTCACAGCATGGGACAAAATTCCAAAGCCAAAATCCATTTCCTTCTTAAGTCCAGTAGGTAGTGGATGGCATAAAATAAATTTGACTCTGAAATTTTGCTATTAGAGAACACACTTCCTGTTTGACTTCAGGTTCTGAATTCTGTAGATGAATATCACATATCCATTAACACCGTTCTTGCAGAGTCTTTGGAGGGTCCTACACCCAGAACCAAGGAAGTGTTTTGTTTCTGCAGTTTCACCCTTTCTTGGGAAGATGGTGACCCCGATGTTCAAAGCAACTGCTTTGGGTACAAGTAATCTGGATTCTGTCCATGGCTGTATTTCAGCTTTCCAATGACTGGCTTAAGCAAGTTAATGACACAGTTTCTTTATCTATTAAGTGGGATTCATAATATTTCCTAAAGATAGTAAAAGCCGAGATTCTAAATCACTATGGAGGATAAGAAACTTGGATAATAGTCTAGAGGCCATGGCACAAAATCTGCCTGCCAGCTGTTGGCTGATAATCAATAATCTGGTCACCTCCAGATAAGTGAGCCTGCCCTGCCCACACAGGCATTACTTCATGCATTCCCAATGGTTTTGGTAGGTCTGAAACGGCATCCTTCCTCATGCACAGCTCCTGTTGAAGTATGCAGATTTCAGGACCCTGTTCTGGTGCCAACCTGGCCATTTGCCTGTAGCTGCCCTTCGCTGGAGGCTTACCCTGCCTTGTCCATACTGTTCTCTCTTTGCCATCAACTTGCAAGGTGCTGCCCTCTGATGCAGCTGATATTGCCAGGAGTTTTAGTAGTGATGTCCTGCCTACCCACGTGTTGAATGCTTTACCATATTCTGGCTGCCTGAAGTTGTCCTGTACACCTGCTCTAAATGCATTCTCCAAATGGACTGTGCTGCTCCATTTCATGCTGCATTTTTATTTTCATGTTTCCAGGAGAAATATGTTTAAATAATCATCTTAGAGGAGTTATTTGCTCCCTACCCAGCTCTGAAACCCTAATGGTGGAAAAATCCAGCTTATTTGTTTTAAAAGCAATATTGTACTAAAAAAAAGAGCATCTGGATGTTTCTTAATATCAGTATTACAGAAAAATGCCCATGTTTTTTAAGTTTAAATGATTCCACTGAGACTTTCAAGGTGCCAGACAAGAAAACTGGGAATATAATTGTGAAAATATATAAACCTAAATTAAATAAACTTCACCTACTTAGTACAGTGAGGATAAACATATGCAACACTCTGTATTTGCAACTTTTTTCCTAAATAGCCTTGCTTTATAGCATGCTACCAGCCATAACACTCAATAAAACCAAGCAGTGCAGGTTACAAATGCATTAATCACCTATAGCATGTAGCAGGAAATCAAATCAAATAAAAATGAATGATGGTGATAATTCACCCTCAACATGCATTCTAGCTCCCAATGTTAATGCAACATCATGTGGCGCAAATATAAACCTGTATGGTGGATGTTTCTTGAGGACTGAAGGAGGGGTACATGATGCAAGTAGCAGAATGACGTGCACATACAAAAAGTATTGCTCTGCACACCAATAAATTATATGACAGCAAACCAACCATGCAAACACTAATTATATATTCCTGTTTACTAATTGTCTGTGGTCTCTTTTAAGTCCTTTACTACTTGTGCTACAATTTTAAGAGTTTTTGTTGGTGTTAAAAATAACCAACACACCCTCCCTGCCTTCAATTCAAGACCTTTTCAGTTTGTCCCATTCAGCCTTTGCTCTGCTGGAAGGTTATTATAATCTTGGCATTCATCTGTTGCACTTCTTTCAGAGAATCCACATAAGCAAAATCTGTTGGCACGAATATTATTGGTCTAGTATTCAGTAACTTCTAATATACAAGGAACATGATGTTAAAATTAAGACCCTCTGTATGCTCTATTTTCCAATTATTCCATTCTAATAGCAACAGACAATGGTAATATAAATCATAGCCCCAATTAGCAGTCTGTTTGTTGCTTGAGTAGACTAGAAGATATCCAAATCTATGCAAAACCAGAGGAAATTTAAGAAGACACAATGAAACAATACAAGATAACCCTTTACTTTGGCATCTCAGATGTTGTATTCTTGGACTTATGCATCTAAAAGCACCGCTAGCCCAAAAGAAACTGCTATAAAATCACTGCTCCTTCCCCTGCCCTCCTTTTCACTTACCTTCTGAAGGCTGAGGGGTCCCGCAAGGGGTGGAAGGGGTCTTCAGCTCTTCCTGGGACTCTATGGATGCTGGGCTGACGCACTTGGGTACAGGTGACGATGGGGCAGGTGAAGATGGGGCTGAAGGAGATCTCAGGTTCAAGGACAGCTCACTTCTGCCTCGGCTTACGCTCCGACTCTTCAGCTCCTTCTCATACTCCTCTGCTGCCAGCCTCTCCAAGTATTTGTATCTGAAAGTTAAATTCCAGAGGGTTTCCGTAAAGAAAAAGAAGTCTGTGGCTGATGCTTGTTTATGGATGAAACACCTGCAGAGAATGAGCTGACTTCCTGACACAAGGGGTACAGCACTAAACTGCCTGCCTGCTCTATCTGCCAAAAAACGCACAGCAAAGCAGAGACTATTTCCCTGAAAAATGTTAAATTGCTCATGACAAGACAAAAGCAAAACCTAGCAGAGTTAAAGAGCCTTTAGATATAGTATTGTGTCTGCACAGTCCTTCTCCTTTTGGAAGCATTTGCCTGTCCTCCTTTTCACCCTCCTCCTTTACCCTCCTCCTCTTCCCAGCCTTCCCTTTCCCAAAACAAAACGGGAGGGAATGAAATCCAAAAGAAAGAAGAAAAAAAAAAAAAGGCAAAAGAAAAAAAAAAAACCTCCAAAGCCAGAGCCCCTTAATACTGATGCAAATAGACAAAGTCTGAGACTTGCTGTAAGGAGAGGGAAACGGTTTAGTGCAGCAGACAAAAACAGATCTCCCTGGAAATAATTCCAATAATAAATGTTTGGATTGACTATCTAAAGTCTCTGAACCTGCTTCTATTTGCTCTGAGAGCAATGCACTGGAATTCACTTTGTTCTCTCCAGAGTCTACAATGGAAAGTTTTCTTTTTTTTTATTCTAAAAAATTTCTCTGCCGGACTCAGACACCCAATAGCTTGTACCTGACGTCACATGTAGTTTATTCATCAAAGTCACTTTAAAAGAACAAAGATACATCTGTTTTGCATTTTAGGCAGGCAGAACTCACTAACTGTTTATTAAGACCAGCTACCAATCATATTCTTCATAGTGTGCATTATACATTTTGACCAAAATAACTTTGAAATATGTGCCTCTTCCAGATGTCTGCTAATTTTATCCACCATTATTTGCTAAGGAATAAATTCATGACTACAGCTGGATGAGGCTTTAGACTGTTTGTCTTACCCACAAGTGAACTGTTAAACAGGTTAATCAAGACTACCGCTTATGTCCCCAAAACACTGTGGTCATTCTCCTATAACCCACCATTGTAAACACTTTGTAACAGGGAACACCACTCCTCCCCCCTTCTGCCTCATTGACAGCCCAGATTAGTGTACGAGGGTGCATAGAAAGCAGGCAGGGAAAAGTCAGCCACATATGGTAACAAACATGCTTACTGCATATGGCAGCCACACATGCATGCACATTTGCAAACATCCATATAGAGCGTAGAAATGTGTCTTTGAAGAGCACTCCTTGTGTTTTCAGAGGCAATTTGCTTTATTGCAAACAGCAGTAATGAAGAACAAACACATTTTCTTTTATTCCTCCAGAGGTATGCACAGGCTTTGAACAAATTCAGCCAGAAAAAGAACCCCTACAGACTCTGGATGAAAATATAACAAGCCACATACTTGTATGGTTATAAAATAGGAACTGTTTACAGTTCTAACATGAAGCCAATTCTCGAGAATGATTTCTTGCCTTTTCAGTAGAGGAGAAAGCCTTTCACTGGCATCAGCTTAGTGTTAGAGCTCATGAAGCCAGTCTTTCTTTTAACGTTGGTCACTCACATATTGCTCCTTCCCCCTCCCCACAGGTAGAGCAGATGGGACTTCAGACTCATAAAGAGACATTAAAATCAACCACGTAGCTCCAACAGGTACAGACCAGCTGGCTGCAGCTGAGGAGGGTTTTCCAATTTGCCCAGAGAGTACAGCAGAAATCTGGACAGATCCTACTATAACAGGGGGAGCTACAATGTTTTATAGTCAGCTCTTTTTAAGCTGCTGTGACATTTTAGCTTCTGTAGCTGTATGCTGCACAGCCAGCCAGCAAAGCAGAAGTCTATCATCAAGATGCGTCTTCTCAAAATATATGTTTGTTATACTGAAAGAAGAAAGGGAACCAGAACAGCAACTCTCATAGCTGCACATCAGCAAAACCAGTTATTAAATGGACAGCCTAATAAGCAAATACAGCAGTGTAGCCAAGAAATAAAAACAATTCAAGAATCAGTTACTAACACTTCACACTTGATAAATGACATCTATTTAGGTTACTTTTTACTTCTGCCTGATCTCTCTAACAATGAATGAACACCAACATCAAATATACAAGGCCCCATGAAGAGCAAAACCTGAAGGAGCTGAAAGGATGAGCTACCATCCCACTGCTTTACTGTGGATGTAGTTCCTCCACTACAGGATTGACACATTGCCTCTGTATATACTGCCATGATCCTTTAAATCTTAGAAATCTGTCAACATCATCACAGCTATGCTGATTCTTCTCTAGAAAAGCTGAAAGTCTGTGGGCTATCCATTTGGTGTACCTCATGAACATGACGTTCCACTCATCATCTTCAAGTGGATGAATATATCATTGCGAGATCTCTAGGTCTCTGAGGAATACCCTGAAGGTGATTCAAAATGTTTATTTACTGACAAAGTCACAGGGCAGAGACCACCTGAGCTGCAAATCACACTAGGGAGAGCTTGGGAGCTCACATTTCTTGAGCTTTTTTTTTTTAAACTGCCAATGGAAAACACCCAACCAAACGAGGTAAAAAAGGTCTCAAATCGTTGAAAGTCAAGAACGTGTGAAACAAATGCTGCTGAGCTATATTCAGACCCTTTGAAACGGCAAGAATCTTTCTCCCTCATACCAAGACCACTCCAGAGCCACTGAGAAAGTGGATTCCTCTATTCTGGAGCTCCAGGGTGATGCAATAGCACACAGAATGCTTGTATGTGCTCAATATTATCTCCTTCCACTTTTCCAAACTGATTCACAGGAAATACATACAACCCAGATTTTAACTGGGTTTTTAGAACTTTGGCTATAGCATTTTTTTTTATAGTCTATACATTCTCTTAAGACAAGTCAACATGCAACTTGCTACAGGAAATGAAATTTCACTTGTGCAAAGGTGTGTGTTAAAAAGATAGTTTCAGAAGGCCAATGTAATGGACAATATATGCAAGACTTCTGCAACTTGAAAAAAGGCTTCTCCAAATTATATGTGCTGTTAAAGCAAATGTGTCTTTCCGCCTTCTGAGGTAGAACTGATAACATTTCAGATCAAAAGAGCCCTAAGGATAAAGACACATTCCTACTGACCAGTGAAATTGCCTCGGATTGCACAGCAGTGATATCTTGCTGGTGAACACTTCCTCAAAAGTCCTCCAGTTTACTTGGCGTGTTCCCTTACAACTTGAAAGTGCTGGAGAGCTTGCCTCTAATTTGTTTCAAATCTTGCTGACAAGCATGTTTGCTGTAAAAGCTTTTACTCCGCTATGATCTGTGTATGATGCTTGCATGCTCAGATGTGTTTCATTTCAGAAAATGTTCTGAAGTGCTTGTAATTGTTTTGGCTGGAAGGACAAAGGAAAGCCCATCCACTTATTGTCAAGAGATTTCAAAATCATTTTCTAATATTATCTCCTTCAGTCACAACAGATCAGACTTCAGTGGAAAGAAACCAACTGCCTCCTGTATGAGGATTTTGTAGGAAAAAAAAAAAAAAAGGAAAAAATTCCAGGCAAAACAAACAAACAAAAAAAACAGCAACCAAAAAGCTCCCCAAAAACACAAGCCAAAAAACCACCCAACCCCAAAACGCAGCAACACAATGATTTCTGAGATGGCTGCTCTCACACTTTGATAAAGTAATTCCAGTTCTTTGCACTCCAAAAGCACCTCCAGAGAAAAATCTCTAGAGAACCATAAAAGCAGAACTGAAGCAATCTGGATGATTTTCATCTACTGTTTATTCAGTAACGCGCATACTTTCCAGGTAAAAACAAGAGCTCCCTCCAGGGTGTAATTACTAATGGAGGTAGAGATGAAGCTACTGAAAGGCAAAGGTCTTTTATCAAGTATTCATTGAAAAATGTGCTTTCATAAGCACATACTTCCAGTGTAGTCCAGAGCTTTTAAACCATTTAATAAAATTTAATAAAAGGAAAAGAATACCCCAAACCCTCAGTCCCTTTAAATATGCTATTTAAATAAAACTAAAACAATACCCCAATGATAAACACTGCTAAGCTTTGCAATTTACTCAGTGATGTTTAGAGATTTTGGCAAAGAAAAATTGGCCCTGAAAGATAAAAATATGCTGGGAGAGGGTCAGAACCATTTCCATCAGCCTGTGACTGCAGTTTTGCAATGCTTGTGACCCTAATTTCCTTTATCCTCAGCTGCCTTTTCTGACCCTCCAGAAAGCTTGGGATCCACTGGGTGAGAAAGACAGGCTTCTTCAATTTATAACTATACTAAATTTTGGCAAATTTCTGAGGCAAATGGAGTAAGCTTTTTTTCCCACACAAATAGATAAAAGATAGATCATCAATCATTCTTATGCACTCCAGTCCTGCTGCTCGTCATTTATTGCTGTGCTTACAGCTGGACTTAATTTTTCTCTTTAATGAAGAACTTTAATGAAACAACTGCTTTCTTATAGGAGTCTTTTGGAATAAAAGTGTTCTGTGCATGCAGAGTTAAAAATGTAAATACATGACAGCTCCACAGTAAAGAATACAGAAAGTGCAAACAACCAAAGGGAAGGATGGGTGCATTATATACAAACCTCTCTTCTCTTGCTTGTCTTAGCTCTTCTCTTTTGTCTAAATAATCGCGGCTAGAAACAGAATTGCAGTAAATTGCAGAGGAAACCAGCAGTATAAGCTAAAAGAAGTATACGTACAGTAGTAGAAACAGGTCAATACCAACAAGCTGATCAGAAACAATGACGACTATTGCTGATAAAGATGATTAGTTTGTTTTTGGAAAAAAAGGCTGAAAAGTGTATGTATACAGTTATCCATGCATAGTTCACAGGTATGTGTACACCAAATATGTTGTTCGGAAGATCTTTACACATAATTATAAAAAAAACTAAAAGTGAAGAACTTCAAGCACATTTTGAACCCTAGTAACTGAAAATTGATACAATTAACTGAATTAATCCATAACGAGCAGGCATTAGTGGCTATTAAACCAGTCTTCGTCTGCTCTATCTAGAATGCCCCAAAACAGTGACCGCAGCACCTGACAAGCCAGACCAAGGCAGGGAGCACACCGTACCAGCCTCTTTCTAATATACCTTTCCTCAGTGTATTTTAGTCGCTATGGTTGCAAATAGGACAGTGGACTAGCATTATCAAGTAGGACAATTCTTTGCTCTTAGAAGGTGCATGCAGGATCACTGGACAGGTAACAACCTGTCATTTCTTTATTTTTCACCCTGAATTTCAGACACAAACACCCCTGCATCTCTGGGAGGAGCTGCCCTTCTTTCAGCTCCTCAAGTAATTCATATATTTGGCTTTTGCCAGGTCAACTTTTCAGAAGCCTGAGCACTGTGATCTCAGGCAGGCCTGTCAAATCCACGAATGTGGATGCAAATTTAACTCAGAGCACAGAAGAATCCTGCGAACATCCAGCCTCCCTCAATGTCACAGCAAGATAGTTCTTTACAATGTATTTTTAATATTTTGTTGAATCTGATAGACAAAACTGATGAGATTTTTCACCTTATATGTTAGATTCTTTCGTGTTGTAACCTGAGAGTAACAGAAAGATTTTCAGAACTATTCCATTTATGAATAAAACACTGTTTTTTCTCTTTAGATTCTGTCATCAAAGGAATTACTTTTCATCTACCATACCCATAGATATCAAACATCTGCTTGCAAGTTCTCTTCAAAAGTCCAGCAATAAGGAACATACATTACTGTTTCAGGCTACCTCCACATTCTTTAAATCCCTGACCTGGTTATACTTTTATCATATTTGCAGAGTATTCTTTGGAATTACAATAGCTATGGGAATAACTCCAAGGAAAAAAAAATCTAGGAATTTTTCAGCAGGCATATTTTAACATTACTCTTTCCCCTTTGACAGCTTTCACCCTTCCCTACAGCTGAAGAAGAATGCCCGTATTTTAGGGCATACTGTTCTATATACGCAGCAGGTAAAATGGTCCTCTTACTGAGAAAAATGCTCACCATGTAAAGCATTCCTTTTGCTAGCGATGGCTTATGAAGCTTTTTGATACCTCTCCTAAACCCAAGCTCTTTCACAACTGGTGATGCTCTCCTTTAAATTATCTTCAATTTGTCCATAATGGTGCCCGAAACTAGAGCAATGTTCTTGAGGCAGAGTTGGAAAGAATGAGATAACAAATGATTCATGAGGGTAAATCCAGTACTGCTCATGAGTTTTAAGGCTGTGAATTGCAAGTGCTATTTTTAATCAAAAATGCATCTTCAGAGATTGGGTTTCTAGCCAGACTTATGATATGATACTGTAATCCCAAGAACTCTTACAAAACTGCCCATGACTACTGTGGCTTTTCCTCCTCCTGCCAGACTGTTTAATCAACTGTGGGATGCTGTGTGTTTGTGAAGTTTGGTGGCTTTAGAGACCTGCTACTCAAATGCAAGTTACAACTTTTGGGTGACCATGGAACTCCAATCTAGAAGATGAAAACACTGAGCATTGAAAAATTGTCGTCTTAAAAATGCAACACAGTAATGAAATTTAGTTAACCAGTTTCTGAATCGGGAGTAATGGTATGAAGATGTATAATTTAAAAAAATTGTTTTTTCTGACTTCAAGGGATCTCTTTTAGTGACAGAATAACTACTGTAGCCAATCTCCAGTGAAATGTGCAGATCTGTTGTTCAAATAGGTCAAGCTGCCAAATGTCCTGGTGGCTTTTTTGGTCTGGAAGTTCCCTTTCTGAAAGATCATCTTGGCTGTCCGTGGCACACTGCTGCATCCTGATGATACCACTTAGAGGGAGATGTTTTGGAAGAGCCTTTAAGACTGAGACCTGATTGATTGTTTCAGGAGAACATGGGCAGCTGTTGGCTGCCAAAGATCCTATTATGGTGCTCTCCCACCTTCCCTCTGCCTCTCATTTTCCTCTAAACTAGCTATCTTCTGGAGCCAGGAGAGTATCTCCTTCAAGCAGCCAACCAAACAACCACTAGTAAGTTACTCCTTTTTCAAATACACTATGACACAGACCATTTTTTACCAAAGAGATGATTACAGTGAAAATAATCCTGCATACTAATAAGGAAGCTCACATGAAACCCAGTGCCATGTGTTCCATAAATACTAACTCTGAGGCTACAAAACATTTATCCTACCATTCTTTAGATTACCACATTATGTGTTCTATGTTTACTTTTCACCCTGTTTATGAGGAAACAAATTAGTTTCTTAGTGTATACTCTTCAGGCAGTAGGCAAACTACTTCAGGTACAGGCTCCTTATCTATCCTAAGCCCACTGTAGTCTTTGTTAATACCTGTGATGGGATTTTCAGGCATGGATTTAACAGGAGGAGTGGGCTTGTCTCTTACTCTCCTCAGGCAGCACACCCTGGGATCCCACAGCACACAACATATTCTCTGATGTGAAAATGGAGAGTCTTATATTCATCTGTGGCCTTTGCCTGGCCACAGCTTGAGCAATGATTTTGGTAACTGCCTTTCATTGGTTGCTGTTTCCAGGAAGAAAAGATACATGTTCATAAAAGTGAGAAAAAGTAGTTTCAAAACACTACCATACACCCCCAGACAGCAAAACAGTTTTACTTTGCAGAACCCAAACAGTCGTCTCAGTGTTGTTCCGTCCTCCCTTTTAGATACCTTCCTCCCACTGTTTCATCTTCAAACCCTATGCCTTTCGGAGATTTACTCTGAGAAATATACTAGCTAATAAAACCTGGCCTCTGCAGATATCCACACGGTTTAATTGGCAAATACAAAGCTGTCCTCAAAAAAATTGCCTGTTTACTAAATGCTGGGTTATCACAGTGTGTTCAAGGTGTCAGTTCTTAAGATACTTAGATCAAGAAAGGTATCTAAAGAGACAAACTATTCATCAATTCAATTATTTTGCAATTGGATATCTCAATGATTTACAAATCCATCACACATTAAAGCAACAGACTGAGAGCAAATTCGGTTCCTACTTGAATTTGTTTCTTTCTTCACGTTCTATCCTCTGCAACCTTTCTTCTCTTTCCTTCCGTCGTCTTTCTCTTTCTGCTGCCAAGGACTCCTGGTGCAGCCGAAAAGATGATGTAAGAAGACCACCCAAAGCTGGCCTGTAGAAAAGGAAGGTCAGATTTCTCAGTGTCACTTCTATTTATTATACTGGCAAAAAATGAGTAGCAATCATTCAGCACGTAACATAATCCCAACCAACAAAATGACATTGCAATATTTATGTCTGGACGCTTCAAAGCACTGGCTAAGTGTCTTCTTGTTGAATTGATTTGAGATACTGTGGTGAGTTTAAGAATGACAGACAGGGTAGGCTTCTTATATTGCTAAATTTCTGACAAAAAAATAAAGTACATGTAAGAATTCTTCAGCATATTTCAACATTATCTATTTTTTATTGTGCAATCCCATTTACTGAAAAGCTAAAAGAAAGGCTTACCTGCTGTCTAGCCTATATTTCTGTTTTTTCTGCCACTTAGACCCATTCATTCTGTCACACTGAACAGAAAGAACAGTTTACTGCCACATGCCTTATGGCTAAGCAAGAATTAATCTGAAAAGGGACTTTCTGTGCAGTCTTCTGACCACAACTATAAACTAGATGCTCCATGGTAGATTATTATAATGAAAAAGGCTCAATGTTCCCATCAGCAATGTATATCAAACTTCCAGCTGCTGTTCAAGAGGCTGTTAAGATGCATGAGAGAAGATGAGCAAATGCCCACTCAAAAAAAAAAATGGAACTTTATTTTGGACAGAAATGGTAGCTTTTACAGTAAAGGCTTCTCAAAGATGCAGATTATTTTTTTTTCTTTGAGATTAAATAGCTTCAAGTAGCAAATACACTTTTTAAAAGCTACATTTTTATTCACTTACAGTTTGGCCTTGACTTTTTACTGCAAGTACTTCCTTGGCTAGGAGAGTGGCTTCTCTATTTCCCCAAACATGGTGGTATTGTACCACCAAGCTCTCACATGGCAACCAAATGACCTCAGAGTAAACATGTCTTTCTTTCTGTCTCTTAGACAGGAAAAAACTGCATTGTACAGGGTAGCTTTATACAGATGTAAATGTATCCACACTGATTGAATTAGACTGATAAAATCAAAAAGACATAACTCATGCAGAGCGGTTTCTGTGCATTGTTGTAACATGAGTTTTGCAATGAAAGGATTAATAAGAGAAATATTGCCTTCTCTGAAAAGAAACTAAACCCAGTCTAAAGGAAGGATCCCAAACCAGCAATACAAGCCTGAATAATTTTTTGTTATTTTTAAGAACTCAGACCCTTTCCCTTATTTATTTACATGCCTATGACTGTACAACGTAGGCACTAGTGTAATAGCACCAGTTCACCAGTGAAAATAAGTGCTGGAGAAGACAAAAACATTAACGCAAACCTATCTTCCCTGAGTGTCCATGTCTGCGCGAGCAGGAATGCCACAGAACATAGCTATTTCAGCCCCACTGGCAGTAAGGCAATATGAATATAATTTCAATAATTTCAATAAATTGAATTTCAATATGTCATATCCCACCCGCATAAACATTACATAAGATGGTATAAAACTTGATATTCTGTAAGCCTCCCTGCTGGCACTCCTCCAGAGCTACAGTATCAATGCTGGATCACACTCAAACCCATAAAAATCTCTAATACGTCTCAGCACTAGGAAAAGCAAGAAAAAAAATCTCAAGCCCCGACAGTCAAGTATGTGCGGTGAATTTTCTCTTGAACATATTTTACATTTATTTTAACTTTTGACCTTTTAGTGCATGTAGCAAGAGAAAGCTCTTGGCAGAAACAGTAGCACTGCTGTACTTAAGATTCAAAAGCTAGAGCTCCATCCTTGTGATAGCATGAAAATCTGTGTCCGTAAGTTTGAATATATCATCAGAAATTGCTCTTGGAAGGGGAAAACTAGATAGTGCCTTCATATGAAGACTCTTGAGAATAAACTAGAAGAGATGGCAGAAAGAAGCTCCCTCATACCTGTTCTGCGTATTTAACTTCCTATCCATCCTGATCCATCCCATCCATCTTACCTGAAGTCTGAAAGCTCCATTTGGAGTCAAAAGCAGCTATGACATAATAAAACCTGAAGGAAAATTAAGGGGTAGGATAGAGTGATGCTGAGAGACCAAAAGAGTGAGTTCAGTTCTGCACAGCATCTAGCAGGTTAGAAAACTTCAGGTATGGCTAAGCTTTCTGGAGTTCCACAGTAAATATACATTCTTATCCAAGGGATTACAGGGGAATCACATGGAGATGTGCAGCTCAATCCTGCAGACAGGATTCTAACCTGACTGGTAGTATAATGTCTCCACATGCCAAAACACTTTGTTTGGAGGTGTGATCTAGCACAGTTCAGCTAGCATTGTTCACTTGGCTAAAATTTGCAGATATATGAACAGCAGCCTCACAATCTAAATAAAAGTTCCGCAGTGATATAACCAGAAAACAAGTCAATGTCTAAGAAACTGAAAATAAATATCCATGCACCATATTAGTTTGCCACCTCTTGGGAACTAACCAAACAAATAATAGTTAGCCAAAACTTGGAATTTCCCACTGGTTACTTTATGAAACCGTATTTCAGCTGAGTTACCAGCTATAGTGCAGCGTGCACACACATACCTGATCCAGCTACTTTGCCCAAACACAGTCAGTTCTGGACTGTCAAATTGCATACAACAGTTTATTACACGAAATGGTCAAAACTAACATTAAAAGCTGCAAGAAAGTTCTGTTGAAACCAGTCATAATTAAACAGACAGGAATATGGCAAACTGAGTCCTTGTGTGGCACTGACTTCTTAAAACACCAATAGTCAGGGTTTGGGATTTCAGTCACATTTAGAAAAGGACAAGCACAGAAACAGAACTTCTATTGCTGAGTTAGCGTTTGCGTAGTGGTTAGACCCTGCATTGTCCAGCCCACACAACCGGACACATCTCCCCTTGGTGAAGACCACACTTCACACCAAATGCTGAGTCTGGTTTGTGAAACCTCATACACTCACAGCTTCACTGTTACCATCAAACACTAACTCAGCTGGTGTTTGGGTGAGTCAATACTCTTTTTAATGTGAACTGCAGATGTAAATGAGCATATTTCAGTATCTAATAAATTCTATCCTTAATTTTCTGTGTGTATAAACTAAATCTGGAGGAAACAGGTGTTACTTTCAGTGTGTGCAAACCCGTAAAACAGCCAAAAGGAAAAGCAAGTGGTAAGAGGTCTTGCTTAGGTAAGTGGTAAGAGGACTGTTTAGAGTCCAAGACTCTAAACAATTTGAAAAGGCATTTGTCTATGTTTGGTTTGTCTTCAAAATCTGATTTTTTTTGTCTTTTTATTCTCCTGGCAATAATGCTTAACCATTCCCTTTTGCTGAACTCACACTTGAATTGCAAATGGCAGTGGGACTGGCCAAATCAGCTGATGGGAAGGCCTGATCTGAGCCTTCAGGTAAGTTTGGTGCTTTGATGCTGTTAAAAGTGACCGTACCTTCAGGCCTCAGGAATATTTAAGTCTTACTGCCACAGGCTGCATGCATTCAAAATGGGTAAGCAAGGAAAAGGCTAAAAAAATTTAAATCTGGCATTGAATCAAAGCTGGTAAGAGATTTTAACAGAAAAGAATATGTGAATACTGAATGAAAACAGAGTGATCACTCACAAGATGGGGTTACAGCTAATATATGCCAGCATTTTAATGCTGGTGTCATATGTTACCAGCTAGTAATATCAGCCATTTGTTCAATTCCACAAATACAATCCAGAAGGATGCTTACTCTGACTGCTATTTTTAGACTTGCAGAGAACACAAAGCTATTAACAATGGACGGTTAATATAAAAATATTAAAAAAAGCTTTCTTCTGCCTGCTGTCAAAACCAGCAGATGCCAAACAAGCTATGTTGTTACACTCATTCCAGAAGAAAACACATGAGAAGAACACATCTAATTCTGGGGATTTGTGAATACATCTCCACACCACGGCGTCAGGACTTGGGGTGAAGCCAAAACATTGATTGTAGGCCAAGACATTTCTCAATGAAAATTTAGCTAACCTCGTCTAACGCATTTAACACAGTAATCATTTTTAAAGGCACAAGATCAGGGAGACAGAAGATATGTTGCACTTTTTTGCAAGTATTTGTAGTTTTCTGGCAATACACCCATCACAGACTATATGCTGTGATGGGGAATGTGTGACCTGAATTACTCTGATCTTGGTGAAATTGAAGAAAATATTTCATCTTACTCTAAGCCACTTTGTTCAGCAAAACTGTAATTATCAAATTCAAATGTTCTTCATTCATATTAACTCTGAAATACTCTTCTTTTACGGCTGCGTTTTCCTCTGTTGAAATTCTAAAGTTTATTAAATGGAAATGGATATCTATAGCAAGAATACAAAATACAAATGAGTATTTTAAGGAGCCAAAAAAAAATTAATATGACTTACGAAAGGAAATCCCTTTAGGTCATAAGGTTAATATTCAGGATTTTCTTTAATTGCAAGGGTCAGAACCATTAATAACCTTAATAAGGAAGCACTAATCATCCATTTTTCCAAAGTGCTCCTGCCCCAGCAGTCATGGGAATGCTACAGAGAAGGAACAACAGTCTGCAGTTCCTACTCAGACCTTAAGTAACTTAAATGTCTCTCGGCTTTAACAAAATAAATCCACCTTCTAACTTAGAAAGAGACAAAAGAGGAGGCAAGGCTGCCAAGAGCCATATTGCTTTTCACAGTTAAAGAAACTCTGTGTGTTATGTCTCCCTACATGACACGGCAAATTCAAAAGCATGTTGATATAAGATTTTGCAAACAGACTAAACATTACTTGAGGAATCTTTACAAAACTTCTCTCAAAAATAAACACAAAATTGAGAGATAAAACTACTGACTAATGCTTCCTTTGAGAAAGAAACTTGAGAATGACCAAGAGAAGACCGATTAATGTTAGACTTTTAACTGGCCTGAGGGGTTACACAAAATAAAGCTTATAGTGGGGCAGAGCTGTGCAGAGCCAGAGCAATGCCTGAGGGCTTTCCACATACACACTCCTCTCATAGCCTTATGTGTACAGGTTTTGTCCTGTCTTTCTCCTACCCAAAGCTTCTCATGCTCATATGAATCACAATTTACCTGGAAGTGGCTTGCAGATCCTGCCCATGGAACCAGACTAAGGTACGTGTCCCCTGAGCATCAGCAGGGCACACTGCATGTTCAGCCAGCAACATGTTGCAGTCAGAAACCATAACAAGGTTAAGCTTTCTGTTTAAAAAATATGAAATCAAGAATACTGCTTGCACAGTAGTTCAACAAGCAGCTAAGCCAGTGTAAGCCAGCACTGCTTCCCAAAATGTAAATCATCAAGTAATTCCTAAGGTGGCTTCTCCTCTAAAAATCTCAGCAGTAAAGTTGAGGCTTTTGCCCTAGGCCACCATTATCAACTACTAAGCTATTCCTTCCTCATTATGTCATTCAGAATGTAAGGTGTGCTTGGCATTCACCACAAGAAAAAATGGCCACTGTCTCTTGTACGAGAGCCCAGAGGGACCAGCCAGCAGTGGACACTAAATTCACAGTGACTGGCCATGAGGACCCAGAGCAGAGCTTTGCTAGCTGAACTTTCTGGTGTTTAACAGCTAGAGTAAGAGAATGGGGACCATGAAATCCTGCTCCCTTGGCACACAGTGCCCTGAGAAGACAGCTTTTCAATCAAGGCTAAGTGCACTACTGTTTGACTATTAAGCCCAGTGGGAACTGCTCCTGGCAAATGCATTTGAAGAAATATAACTTGGCAAACACCAGCAGGATTTTTTTTTTCTGGCAACAGAATGAATTAAAGCTGGTGCTGAATTCATGAGCTCTTGCCTTAGCAGTTAAGACCCCTTCAGGGTCTCCTCTAACTATGGCCATGACCACCAATGCATACACTTCACCACCAAAAACACGCTATGAGGGGGGATGGAGCTTTGCAAATAATGAGATTGCTGTCCAGCTCCAGACAGCTCCAGGCTGCAGCTTTCAATTTCAGCAACCATCTTATATTCAGAGTCTGAGAAGACAATCTTTGGCTAAACAGAAATAGCCTATGTGTGAGCACAAGCCATGGAAATATAGAAGAGTCTTAAAATACCTTCTTCCCCTAGGCAAGGAAACAACTTGGAGGTACAGAAAATGCTTTCTCCCTGGTGTGCTCCAGCCATGTCTTGCTCTTCCCCTTCGTTGCCAAAATTTATGAGGTTAAGGAATTGAGATAGATTTTTTTTTTATTTCTTCTTTAGGAACTGGGAGAGAGTTAATTACTGATTTAAGTCATAAAGAGTGTGAGCAGTGTGTTTATGGAGCAAAGCAGCCTTTAGCAGTTGAAAACAGGAGGATTGGGTTATCCTTCTTAGGCATTAGGAACAACTTCCACAAGCAGACACATATGAGAGAACCAATACCCCTTTTTTTCTCTTCCAATGAAGGGCTGGGCTGAACAGAAAGTGCCCTGCAATTTGCCCTACTTCAGCAGGATTCCTACATCTGCAATATGCGCTTCAGAAACATGCCTCTCCACAGGGGACCCAGAGAAATGGGGGAGCACAACAGTACTGCAAGAAGTTGGCAAAAGGCTGAAGCTGAATTTAGAAACAAAAACAGTCAAGTAAGCCTTTTCTTCTGCAGTACAATCAGAAGTATATATACATTATGTGGATTTCAAAGAATAAAATCTAGTTACTTTGCATTCAATTATACTGCTTTTGGATTCCCTACTGATCTTAGCCAAAGAGGGTTTCAAAAGCATGAATGTCAAAATGTCAACCACACTGCTTCTTTCCACCTAAGTTGTAGCTCTTGTTTACATAAGCAAAACGCAGCCAAGGGTTTGAAAGGCCTGTCAGGGTAACTGAGTGGAGCATGAATCATTTCGCTGGGCACTGCTCTAAATGATGCTTCTCCCTTCCTCCTCATTCTCGAAGGTCAGATAAACAGTACCAGGAACTGCATCTGAAGCTGTTCCCTGCATGATAAAAGACAGGAATCTTTCTGCAGAGGCTTTGCATAACTGTAATTGTTTACTGAAACCAGAAAACTCACCTTGGAGCTAAGCATTTGCTAACCATCTGCTTCTAATCAAGTGTCTTCCTCCTCACTTTTAACTATTTTTTGTGTTTGAATCCATGTAAATTTTTACCCTGAGGAGGTAGGAAATAATGTTTACATAATCTAAGGAAACACCATTAATAAAAGACTGTGAAAACTTCCACAATACGTTCCACTTACCAATTAGCGCCAAGCATTGCATCATGCACTACACAGCCTACTCCAATGAACAAAAACTATCTGTTGATCTCTGCGTAGCATTCCTGCAATACATGTCTTTCAGGACAATAAAATAAAAGCAGGCTTCTGTCCTTCAAAGCAGTCACTCCATTAGAGCCTGCTGAGCTACACAACAGCAATGGCAGCGTACTCAAAAAGAACAGACCAAGACTTGATGCAAAAGGGCATCTGAACCTGTAAATTTGATTAACTTTCAAGAACTGCATCTATTCTGCAGGAAACATGCCTGTGGCATACACACGTATTTCATCTTCTCAGAGACTAATGTACAAAAAGCATTGGGCTGTAACATCCCCAAATACAAAAATTCAGAAATCCTGGTAAGTTCAACTGCCATGAACAGCAAGCTGCACATTTAAACAAGAGTGCAGATTTCTAGTCATGTGAAGTGGAAGGTGGTAAACGTGACCTGAAGGAAGGACAAAGATTCAACTCTGATCACGGTTTTCAGACACCTGAATCGTATGAGAGGTCTCATAGTTAAAGGCTCTTTCCAGTTTCACAGAGTAAAGCAGGAGCAGGTGTAATGGCTCGAAGATGCTGCTAGACAAACTGGCCTCAAAATATGAAATATTTTTCTAGCAGTGTTGTTGAACACAGGAATGTTTTCCAGAAGTCATGCACTGCCACTTGAAAATACAGGAAGGTACGAGCTCTTTCATTTAGCTTCTGTGAGACCCATAACAGATGATTACAGAGCTCCTTTATGGCCTGACTCTCCATGAATCTGTGAATTTTACGGCTGAGCTTCATCCTGTGAGGCCCAGCATTTTGGCTCCAAACCAGCAAAGCACTTATGCACATGCTGCATTGAAAGCTTGCTTCCTTTACTGGAGCAGGGCTAGTGAGATCAATCTCTTGCAGGAGAGGCCCAGTGATCTTTAGCCATCTCAATGTTTGACCACTTCGGGGTTTCTTTGCTGCAGCAGCAATCAGAAGCCTAAGATAGCAGGGTCTTGGAAACCTAAAACTTCAAAAGCAGCAGGATACTTGAAATTCTTGCTTATCTTGCATCTATTTTGATGAGGTAAAAGAGGTTGAAATGAGTTTTTTATTATGGTTTCACTATGCGATAATGTAACTCAGATAAGGAAAGACAAATTGAGGCAAGTTATTCTAGGAAGATGAGCAAATGAAAAACAATGCCTTTATCCAAAGATAAACTTAATGTAATTACTCAGTTGAAAAAAAGGGATTAAATCAATGCCTCATGGCTACAAATACAAGCATGCTGGAATAGTCTACAATGAGTAGTAGACGGGAAAGAATGTGAGGCATTAGGTAGGCTCAAACATATACATAAACACACAAGCACATATAGATGTATGTTCTATAAACATGTAGAAATAATAATAATAAAAAAGAATAAAAATGGACTGCAATAAAGAGAAAGGATCCTGAAAAAACCTTCAGTTCTAAAAAAAGGGTGGGAGATGGGATTTTTATGAATTAGAGGCCAAGTCAGCAACAAACAATCCAAAGCCCATCTGGCCTAACTGGAAATTATTTAATTAAGTTATTATATTAAATTTTTAACTAAAAACTTCTACCTTTCCTCCTTAAACTCAGTATGGCATTCTTTGAAGCCATCGTTTACTTTCAAGTTGTAACACTGAGTTCATTTCTGGTGGCCTAAATCTCTTGTCAAGAAGAATTTCTTTCAGGTATCCATAACATTTCCCTATCTTCTATCACTAGCACCTTACATAATTCAAAAGAGTATTTTGATTCTTCTAAATACTACTTTTTTGCTGTTGATGTGGTGTGTCGTATCCCCCCACCCCCTCCCTTTTGTATGTTTTTTTGTGTGTTACTGTTTATTTTGTTTTGGTTTTCCCCAAAACCAGTTATCACTGAACTGATAGCTGCTGGGTTACTGTGAGTTTGCCTTATTTACAGCAGGAAACATTTTGCCCTTGATAAAATGCAATTAGATGTGTCATGTATTTTCAAGGAAGGACAAAATTATGGCCTAGGAAATTCTGAGCTAAGCACATTTCTAAGATTTTATAGCTGATTTAAGATGATAGAAGTGAAAACAGATCTGTCTGAATTTAGTTTTTTAATGGAAAGAAATAAAATGTGCTTTAATTCGCCTTTTAATACTTAGAACAGCGTACATCTGAAGCAACTCTGCTTTACCCATTCAAGTGGAAGAAGCAGAAGTGGGGAAGAAATACATCCAACCTTTAACACCAAGTCAGAGAAAAGCTTGAGTGGGAAATGAACACGAGATTTTTGTCCATTTTCTTTCCAATATTAGAAAAGATCTGGCTAGAAGATATTTCCAGTAATAATTCAGAACACTTCTCTCTTGTATATAAAGGAACTGTTGTGAAAGCACTGATTAATTTACAAACCTGTCAGATTTGGTCTCTTGAGGTGGTGAAAGAGTTGTCCCATAGCGAGAAGTGGGTGTTGCAGGGGCACTCACACCAGAGTAAGGTCGTGGAGAAGAGTAAGAGCTGCTGCCATAGCTGTTATATCTGAAAAATTGGGAAGGAAGGTAGGAGAAAAGGAGAGACAGAAAGACTGCATCAACAAGGAAATATGCAACGGTAAATCCTCTTGTTAGGGATGGCAGTGATCCCATACCCCAGAATTTCTTAAACCTCCACCTTCTGAAAATCTTGCTGTAATCCTAGCTTCAGAAAATGCAACCTATCATATTTTAGTATCAACCATGTCATGGACATACCCAATTCACACAGTGAGCTATTGGTATGGAAAATAATGAAAGATTATAATGCTCATCTCAATTGACGACTCAGAACAGGAATAATTAAATCACTACTCATTTGCTAAAAATTATTAGCTGCTTTGGGAGCCAATACCCAGCTATTAGAAAAGGGATCAAACCAGTCCAACTCAGCAGTATTCACAGGTAGTGAAATTAAGGGAAACAACAGTATTCCCTAGACATGGACACCCATTGTTTGACAAAGTTTGCATTATAAATGGAAAGCATCCACACTCTTTTTAATTAAAGCAGGCAGTTTTTTCTTTCCCCTCCTGCAGTATTTCATAGCTTATGTGCCACGTCTTACAATATCTGTAAAAAATTACCACCATGGTTAAAATGGTGTACCTCTGGAAGCCATGCCCTCCATTAAAAAAAACCCACCCAAGCCTTCTTGACTACAGCGCAAGCTTGCTCATCAAAGAGAAATTGTTTCCACAACTCCTAGAATGACCACCTCCCCGGAGTCCCTTATATCAATGTTTTCACTCTGGCTACTGTACTGAATAGAAAAGGCGGTTGTGTTGCTTTGCTGTGCCTTTTAACCATAGCAAGTCAAGAGAGATTCCCGGTTTACGAAAATGTTAACTTTTCTATTCACACAATATTCAGACGATACTGTTTTTCACATGGACAGCGTATGATGCTCAATAGGTGAGTACTCCACAAGGCCAAATTACCCAAACATCAAAATTCACTTCAGGAAAAGGAGCAACGTAATTTTTCTGATTACAACTCACAAGATATAATATACCTTCCTTCACTGTATCTTTTGTCTGCTGCTTCTTTTCTCATACACATCAGCACTCAGTAATTTCAGCCAGCAAATTTCTTTGAAAAGGCTGGTTAGTTTCCTTCAGCTCCATTTAGCACAATCATCTAGCCATGCAAAAATTCATTCAAAGTTTCAAGCTTCATTCCTTAGGGTACAACAGCATTGCTGCCTGCCAAGGACCGTGTTAAAATCAAAGTAGATTTCAGTTAGGGGGTTTTATAATGGAAGGAATCATCCTTTAGAGAACATGCTGCCTTCGGCAACAATTCCTGGTTCAGGTTTTAGAAAACACCTTACCACCACCATCTGTTTTTGAGACACCATGTTGACTGCCCAGGAACAGAAGAACAATTTTGGAAAAAAACACTAATATGCATATTTCTGAGAAACAAAAGGAATTTTGCAGGAAATAATTGCCTTCCTGGCATTCCTGCCCTACAAGCCCCACTGTCTAGTGGCCCTGTGGAAGGCTGTGTAGATGGCCAGCGTGGGGCTCCTCTGGTAGCACAGACCTGGCACGGGTCTTCTCTATTCTGGTTATGCCAGTACTGAGTGAATGATGAGAAAATTCTGTTGTCCTGACAACAACTCTGAGCTCATTTGGTATGTTCCTGACACTAACAGAAACCTCGATTTCCATTTCAATCAACTGAAAGGAAACCTTCTTATCAACCATTACATTTGCTTTTCTTCTCCTCTTCCCCATGAAAAAGCTGAAACGGCTTTTTTGTGTGTTACTGTGTATTTTGTTTTGGTTTTCCAAACAGCTTTTTCAGAAGAAAAAGAATCCTTTTTCAGACTGATTTCAATTAGTCCAAAGGTAACTCTCATTCAAATGGAGAGAACATACCTTCTATGGACTCAGACTACAAGTATTAACAAAATCAAATTCAGAGGGACTAGCCTGGACACGCCATCTCTAAATATCAAATTTAGAGGGAGACAAATGCTAGAAGAGTAGCAATACAAAAGAAGCACACCAGGCAAGTCAGTATCCTGTACACAGTGTTTATCTTTCTAACCTTCCTCTGGTAGTGGTTGTCACTTCCACCTTCCCTTCTTGTCTCACAAACCGATCCAGATGCAATGGTCTTGTCCCAGGACACTTCACTCTGGAAACCCCAGGCATTTGCCTCTTTTTCAAAAACATTACTGCCAAAATTATGCAAGCTTTGCTCTCCTGTTTCTCCAGATAAACCCAGCACAATCCTCCCCCACACCATGCCCTTGATCCTGTGTGGTGAACACAGGCACAAGGATGGGCAGAGGAAAAATAAAATCACTGCAGAAATACTAAATATTGCAGGAATAGGAGCTATTGCAGGAACAGGTGGTATTTAGAAATCTACTCTAGAAAATATAAAGCAGCAATGAGAGCAATAAATGAGTGTGGAGGCCTAAGGGGAAATTGCACTAATGTAGGAAAATGAAAACATAGAGAAAACCCAGCGTTCAAGCTGCCGGTAAGGTAAGATACGTGAACTAAGTCCCTTGCCGACATCTTCTTGGATTTAGAGGTTTTCCAGCAAAAAGACAGAAAATACCCACCTATTATAAGAGAAAGATCGAATATGAAAAGGATCAGGGGAATCAATATATTTTTTTCACATGCAGAAATTCAGAAGGACTACTGGAGAGAGGAAGAAATAAATATGCTCATAATATGCGTGTACCTTTTCAGCACGTAATTCAAAGAGCTCTGACCACTGGGAAGGACAGCTAAAAATCATCAACCTCTTTTCAAGGTTATTCTTTAGCATTGTTTTTAGTGATACCTACAGTCAATCTGGTTTACTCGAAAACAAATTGAGACAGAACAACTTCTTTTTGTTTTTAAATGGGTGGGATAATGAAATCACAAATTAAGATTAAAAACTGTGAGAAATGTATGAGGAACAGCTGAACTCAGCATATGTTGTGAAGCGAAAACTGTCTATTCTGAGTGCTATATTCTCTTTATAGGGTTTAATCTACTTCTTTTATTACAAGCATGAGTTGAAATTGCACATGACAGGGATATGCACTCTAATCTAACAACAAATTCGGGATCTGGTGTTTCAGTCTTTGAAGCTAGGATTTCACCCCTGAATTCCAAGTGCTGATCTGATCTCTCTTGGTTTTATAGCAGCAAAGCTCCATTAATTTTCATGAAATAATGCCTGCAAATTACATTGCTGTAAATGAGAGCAAAATGGTGCTCCTTTCTGTGATCTCCCAAAGCACAGGTTATTTATCTACTGCTGTATAAAAGAAGCCAGAATACTTATTAACTGTAGACCTTTAAGAGGAGTAAGATGAAATAAAGGCAACAAAGGCAAAGGGAGAATATCAATCAAGTTAAAATAGAGGCTTACAGAACTAAAACTAATACAGTATGTTCTGGAAATAATACAACACAGAGTGCATTATTACTGCAATAAAACTCTTGAAAAGTGTTATTCATTTATCTAAAAATTAATATCAGCTGTATAAAATCTACCTGTTTTCCCTCATCACTTCTGCTTCCTTTTCCTTCACAGATGCTGGAGTCTCTTCAAAGTCATACGAGAAGAGGTGAAAAGGAGTATGTGGTACATAAGGTAATTTCTCCACAGTTGGAGATGCCTTTGGAGTAATGGATGCTGATGAATTTTGGGAAGAACTTAGCAATGCTGCTGCAGGTGAAGGTGGTGATGAAAGGACAGAATTATGATGAGAGACAGACGAGTCAGGCACAGAAGAGAAGCTGCTAGGAGAGCTCTTTGCTCTAGAGCAGGAGAGAGGCCTCTCAGCTGGAGAAATGGCACTGGAGACAGCTGAAGAATCAGAACACCGTGAGAGGTTTTCATTCACAGCCTCCCGTATACCTGGGACCCCACTGCAGGAGGAAAACATTGTGAGAAAGGGAAGGGAGGGAGAGAAAAATGGGGAAAAGAGAGATCAATAGATAGTACCATTTGAAGGAAAAACCCTAAAGTCAAGGAGAGTCAGAGAAACAAAAGCTTCCAAAATTCAGACAATCATCTCATTCTAAATAAAGAAAACTCACATCTTTATATGCCAGTGGGATTCTCCTTGGAGTTGGAAATACTGAGGAATGGAAGCAATTCAGCTTGAAGAGAAGGAAGGGATTTAACCCACAGACTTCATTTTCATGAACCTTTTCACAACCATTTTCTGAACAACTTTCAAGTATTTCAAGTTAGGTTGTAAGCACTGTCAGAGCAGTTCAAAGCAGTTTCAACACACTGGAGAACAAGGTCCACAGAGTATAGATGCTTCAAGATACAATCTGCCTTTTGAAAGCCAGATATCTGATTATCATCCTCCCTGGTGAGCTGATATTTTTACTAAAAACGCCTACCCACCAAAGATGAAAATATAAAAAAAATACTCTATCAGCATTGTTCTGGCAAAATTAAGGCTTAGGATTATTTCAAAAGCAATGCCTTACCAGATCATTTGTCTAGGTATGAAGGCACTAATTTCTCTGAGCGTCAGCATCCCATTTTTAGTGACTTGAAGAGTTGCATCAAGTGCAACAGAAAACACATTTGCTTTGCTCTAGTAAAGGCAGGTGCTGGTGAGTGACAGAAGCAGCAACGCATGTGAAAAGCCATGGGATCTGAACTCTGAGGTATCTGTTTTCACTAGTATCTCCAGCATAAATGCTGTGCATGGGCTCTGGGCCTGATCACTCTCAGGTGGCTGATTTAATTCTCAATTCTGCAATCCATCTACAGGCAAGCAAAGCACGCCCTTATCTGAGGACTCTGGGTTTGGCACAGCTTGAGCAACAAAAACATAATAAATGTTACACACATGAGGATATTATGAATTTATTAATCAGGTATATACCAGGTAATCATTCTCAGAATAGAAACACCATAGGCAATCTGGAAACCTTCCTGTAATGCACCAGCTGCGCATGACAGGAGTCACTGAAGCCAGGTTAGTCCTACCAATCCTGACATCACCTAACACGAACAATCAGGGTGCAGATCATTTTTGTTATTCTATGGTGACAGTGAAAGGAGTATTTAGAGAAGGCATGGGAATATCACCCCCTTATCTCAAAGTGACTATTCTTTTAAAAGATCAATAACCTAAAAGCACATCATACCCTTTATGCAACTCTTCCTTGTTTGTTTTTTGTTTTTTAACAGCATTTTAGTATATTCATGTGATCTAATAATAAGGTCTGCCTTAGCTCTGACTGTTAAGAATTGGTTTTGAGGAAATTATCACTTAATTTCGAAATTTCAGGCAGCCATTGGCAAGATTTGCAGACTGGAAGACACTAATAACAACAGCACAGTATTTTCTTTGGAATTTGCACATTAAACAGTTTCCTTTCTCCCCTCCATGCTGTACAATGTCTGCATGAATGTGGTTTATTTAAAACAAAAAAATCCAGTTTCATTTGCCGAGTTGAAAAGCCAAACAATTTAACCTAAATCAAATGGTTGTCTGGAAGAAAGAACATATTTTCTTTCTTCCAATTTATTAGGATAAAGTTGCCAGATGCCAAATCCATATATATCTCAGAAATAAGTGGAAAATTTTATATTAGAATACATTTTTGATAGGTGGTTTGTTTATATCCATATATACACAAAAAGGCAGGCATGTATAAAATGATATATATGTATCTATCAGCTTTCCCTCAAAGTAATTATTTCCTATTAAAATATGAACAAAACTGATAAAAGTCATAGGCAGCATTCAAAAAACTGTCACTCTTCTTCATAGTGACACGTATTGTTAATAAGGTGGTATCATGAAGTTAAGGACACAAACCTAAGAAACCAACCAACTACCTCAGCATAGAGGTTTCAGTTTCACCATTGCCTTAACTGAAAAGATAAACTTAATCCATGCTTACAAGTTCTGCTTTTAGCTAAATCTTTAAAGATTTGTAAGCATTACTCATTTTGTACAAAGGGAGTGACTGCAGACGATTGTTACTGCATGGAGCCTATATAATTAAACACTTTTCCATTAACACGCACAACCAACAAAGCTTTAAATTGCAGAAAGACATCCTAGCGGGGTGGGCCTTAAGAGGTGATATAGGAATGTGAGTGAAAGGCAGATGCTGCTGCACACGGTGCTGCTGAGTTCATGACAGAGCCCAAGGAAAAGGTGGAGGGACAATGCTGAATCCTGGTACCTGGCTTTGACCTGCCTAGAGGCCTCTTCCTCCCCCTCATCCTCAGTATTGGGTTCTGTGACTGGCTGTTCTTCCTCCTCCTCTTCATACTCTTCCTCCTCTCTGAGGTCAGACCAAGTAAAGAAGCATGCAGTGGGATGGAAAGAGAGAAGGTGGAAGAGAAAACAACATGAGTTCCCAGAAAAGGAAATGCAATGAAGTTAGAAATGGAAGGAAAGCATGGCAGGGAGCGGGCAGTTATCACCACCCTATGTTAGACAAAAAGCCACCTAAAACCTCCTGCTAATTATTTGTTGGCTCAAGGGTAGCTACCAATAACAAAAATTTCATCCTTTTCCCTATTTACATTCTTCACTGTGAGTTTTTAAGACCCCAAGTATGTCATTGTTTTTTCTTGAGCTTTACTTTCCATTTGCTGCTGCCCTACCTGCAGAGACATTAATGGAAATATTCATCACAGTACTACCTTGATTAGACATTAAGCTATGTCTATTTGGTTTAAAGGACAGTACATGCTGTGCTGGCATGGGAGAGCTGGCACTGACCATCACACTTCCTAAATTAACATAAATAAAACATTCCACTTAAGCAACCTATAGCTCAAATGCAAAACAAAACAGGGTGAACCATTAAGTTAGAAGCAACAGAGACACCAAATCAGTTCAGGACTATTTGCAAATAGCAATATTTAAATTATTGATGCCAGCACATGAATTATTTCAGTAAAGAATAGTTAATATAGTCAAAGCAGGCTTTGATTCAGCAGTAATTCTGGCAGAGGGAAGTCTAAGACATGCATAAAGCCTCCATAACCTACAAACCACGCAAGTAAAAAAGAAAACTGCATTAAAACAAAAAAAAGCTACGTTGTCTGCCTCCTTTCATTCATGCTTTTTCCTCCTTAAACAAACAGACTCATGGAAGATTTAGAGAATATTCTCTCTTTGGACTTATTTTGCATTTGCAGCTGATCTAGTTCTCCACTTGATAGAACAACGTATACCACTCGATTATGCTCCACCAAAAAAAGAAACATACAAACATTATTAAAGTTTGTAAGATACTCTTATTCCTTGCATTTTCCTGAAAGCTGGTTTTCTCTTCTCTATTTCTGAATGAATTCTCTGTGCATTTTTTTCCAATTTAGAATTAGTTTCTGTGTCATAAGAATAATGAATACTGATCAATGAAGCTCATGATCAATGAGATCATGAACTCACGATGTAAAGGGTCGACCCAAAATTTGTGACATTTGTATGGATTAGTTATGAAATAATCAGGAAAATGGCAGTGCCTGGAACTTTTCCAACACTCTGGCGAACATCTACAAGGGTTTTCATCTACAACCCTTGCAACCGTTCCTAAGGCATCACAGTGGCCCAACTATCTCAGCATCACTCCATCTCCCTGTCCTCTCCACAAACATATACCTCCTCTACAGAGACACTTCCCAATTTCCACACATATATGTAAGAAAAAATGGAGCTGACCAGGGAGTATTCACATCATCCCTTCTCCTTACAAGTGAGCAGCTCAAAACGATCTCTGTTCTTCTTTCATGTAAAAGGCAAACATCTGCAGCTGCCAGTCTCACAGCAATTACATTGAGTAAATAACTCACGAAGCTCTGTGAGATCATGATTCTCTGATATGACCACAATGCATCCTATAATGCTGACAGCATGGCTATTACTTACCGGGACAAGAATGGCCCTGCTATTACTGCGCTTTAAGCTCCAACCAGGTTTCCAAATTGATGATGTCAAGCTCCTCACTGAGCTCAACTGTCTCAAATGCTAAAAACTGTAAGTGAAATACTCATCTGATATGATGGATCTCATAAATTTGGAAGGGTTGTTTGAGATTTTATTTGTTCACACAAGTGCATGGTAGTAAGGTCAGGAGTTTATACAGTACTGGTTGAACTGGGAACCACCAAGTTATAATTGCACTGAACAGAAAGAGAAGCTGAAAAGAAAAAAAGCTTCCAGAACTGAAAGGACTAACTCACATTTAAGGACCACTTCGTAATACAGGATCATCATGTCCCTAAACTAGCAGTTGCCAGGTGAGCAACCGGTCCAGATATTTTCCTTGAGATTTTGCCATCCCATTTTTACATCTCATGTTTATAACCCTGAACCTACAGCCTCAAGTCTTGATATCAAGTCTTTCATATACCAGCAGTGAAAGCTGTTCCCTTCCCCAGCTTTCAGAGTTTTCATAATCAGTGTTTATCAGATTAGGATCTTTACTTGGTGCCTGAAGGCCTGAATCTAGTTTTTCTATGCAGCCTATTTCCCTAGAGCCAGCTGAAGCTTGGAACTAAACTGGGACTTACTATTCTAATTTTAGGTATCTATTTTTTAAAATGCTGAGCTTCTGTGTAGAAGGAGTACAGCTGTTAAGTGAACCACATATCAAATATTGCAGGTGTGCAGTAATCAATTAAAATACAGCCTTCTGGGGTTTCTCATTGCTATGCAAAGTATTGTTCTAAACCATTAATTGGAAAAAGAGATTCCCATACAATTACCTTAATTATCAATATGAGCACACTCTAAATTAAATCTTCATATAATGGCCTTCATAAAATTGGGATATATGACCAGTGTCTTACAAAACTTTACTGTACCTTGCCCTGGAAGAGCTAGTTGTCTGCAAAAAGTCCTGAAAACCAAGCAGGTTTTAGGAGTACAACAGAAACATCCATATAAGCCCAGGTTAACAGTTGAAAAACAAACCAGGAAATGGAACTGTGATATATCAACTTCCAGAGCGATCAATGACATATTCTCATAAGCACTAGCATTCCCTTAAAGCGCATGCATATGCTTGCACGAGCATATGTTTAAAGGACCTTAGCTTTTTACATAGACGCTTCTTTCTGGTAAGCTGTGCAATACATTCATGTGCTGATATTTTAATCTTTAAGTCAGTTACTGGACTAAAACTCATTATTTGGGACCTGTAAGGTTTTGGCTTCAGTCTATAGATAGAGATACGCTCCGCCTTTCAGAAACAGAACAGTAGGTGATTTGACCTACGTGAAGCTGAATTGAATGTATTACCCCTTGTCCTCCTTCATGATGGGTCATGAACTATTAATAATGTCACATGAAGGAAATACTTTTGACTGCTGTGATGTTTATCTGTAATTTCATCTCGGGAAGCAAAAAGTGAAGAGCCTGCTTCTCAGATGTTATGCCTTGCTGGCCTCTAAAGGAGCAGATCAAGAGTAACAGCCCCTTCATTTGTATATTATTTGAGAATATTATATTTCAAAAGAACTATGCATATGCAGAAACCCTGCGTGGCAAACTTGCTTCAACAGTTTATAACCAGACACTGACATGACCAGAATAGGCACTGTTTCCAAGCTGAATATTTTGTCGGAAGTTAGAGTGACTGGCTTGGTGGACTGGCACTTCCAAGACTGCTGACAGTAGACAGCAGTGCCTGCTTGACAAGAGTCAGCTGCTGAGATTTGAGATGGAAAAGATAATGAAATTTAGTTTATTTACTCCAGACCCCAAAAGAGGACCTCTCTAATCACCTGACAGCTTTTCTTATGAAAGGCTGGAAATTAACTGGTACTTTTGCAACCCTAGGAATGGTGGAGTGTCTCTGTACATCCATTGCCTTACCTTAACTGGTGGACTAATTTCAGAGATTCCAGTAAGATCATTCTTCTGTCAGGCCAAGGACTCTTTCCTCAAATCTCCTTGAATTCTAGATCAGAAGCTCAATAGAAGCTTTGATTGAAAAGCTCTCTTCCTCTGCTAATATTAATTCTAGCGGGACAGCAGGCAATTGGTTGGAAGAGGCAGGAGCTGACTCCACATGTGCTGACTTGCAGAGGTGACTGGCACGGTGCACAGAGGCAGCACGCTCCCCAACCTGGGGGAACCAATTTGACCACAGGAAACTTGCACGATGGAAGTAAGTGCGTGCTTAGAAAAAACGCTCAATGCTTGGAAAGTCCACTTTCAGCAGTTAAAATCACAGTTTCAGACACCTGGACTCTCCCCAGAAAGTGGATCAGATGCAGATCAGAGGAGAGGGGGAGCTCAGAAGCAGGAATCAAGTGTGCTACTCTTAAGTTGAAGAGACACAAACATAGATTGATAAAAGGAAATGATAATCAAGGGTCTGATCCACAGGTTTAGCTGAAGGCAGGGGCAAAATCCATAATCCATATAATGAAGGCATTAAGTGCTCTGAAGACAGTGACTCTCACTCCAGAAGTACCCAGAGCATCAAGAAATGCTCTCCATCTTACTGGTCCCTAGAGTTGAATAATGTTGCACAGCCTCTGTCCTCTCCAGGCTCTCCCTAACTTCTTCCCTTTGCAGAGTTTTGATGACGACAGCTTGAAAAATCACTTGCTTGCTTTCTTCTGTTTTGTAGCCCAGAAACACAAATTTCTCATCTCGCACCCCTCCCCCAAAAAACCCAACCCCCCAAATGAACAAACCCACAATAAAAAACCCCAAAGGTACAGCCAATATTAAAATCAAAGGCTCTGCTGAAGCAACAAAAAAAACCCCAAAGCCAGAGAACAAGCCTGAGCACAGAAACCCATTCTGCTCTGCCTGGTATCAAAGGAAATTTTTAAAGTGTAAGATATGCTTTAAATCATTTTAATTCAGGAAGAATTTAACCACTAATATTTGAATAAAGAACAATAAAAAAAGTGATGGTCTAAGCCATAATTAGGCTACCAATGTTTTTGTCTGCACATACAATGCACATAAAAGTTAATTCATGAGATAAAAGCACATTAAAGTGTCTCCGTTTTGGTATGATGCCAATTTGTGTAGGGCTGATTTAACCTTTACTAAAATCTTACTTAATATTTCCTTTTTAATTTTGCAGATTATTAGACAAGGCTTTAAGTGTACTTCTGAGCCTTTTGTGACCATCCAAATAATTAGATAGAAATTGTCAAGAAATGTGAACCGATGACTTCAGTGAAAAAAGGGTCTTACGAGTTATGCAGTGATTCAGAAATGAAAGGACTGGGGAACTATAAAGCCACTGGCCATTAATTCCACACTCTCTGAAAATCACCTTATGTGCTGTTAATTCCTGATGAGGAATTTTCTCTCTCCCTTTCTTTTTGTAATTAAGTCAAGTGCTTTTCAGTTTAGCTTTTTTAAATTACTTTCAGTTACACTTTCACTGCCTTTCAGTGGAGCAGCTCCCAACTAGAAGGACTACAGGCCACATGTGGTAAAGTAAGACCATCATTAGCCATTCCACAATACTATTCTAAATGAAATACTACTGTTTGCCTCACAATTTTTTCTTTCAAGGTTTTATGTCCCCCCCTTCAAACCTCTGACCTGTGTTACCTCTTGCACAACACTTTGAAAGCTGCTTCCCTGAACCCCTCACAGGTGAACAAACAGAAAATGAAAAATGTTCCATCAAGGAGAGATCTTTACAAGTCGCAGTGGATGTAATTTTGTATTCTTTTTCAATTGTTTGCCTTTGTCCTCAATTTATGAGTGAATTTCTACTTTCACAGGTTACACAGCACAATTCATAGCCAAATTCCTAAGTCCTTGTAAAACAAACAAATGCTTTGGTACACTTCTGCTGCTTCACCTTTTCTTCTGTCCCAGCTGCCAAAAGAGATTCCACTAGTCTTTTAAGTGAAAGCCAAAACCGGCAAAAAATTAAATTTCTCATTTATTACTCTGTATAGAGCAATATACTTTCCTCCTCTATTAAAAACAAAACTAAAGAAACCACCTATCAACTCCCCTGCTCATTCCCATTCCACTGCTACTTGTGACAGACCACTGTATTTGGTGCAATTACGTGAAGATGAAAATACATGAAATCATATGGATAGTAATTTGCTTGCAAAGCCTCAAAACTGGGCCTTCTGAACTGAAGGGAAACTAATATGCTTAATTACAAAGGTCAAAAAGCAAATTATCCTGGTGTTTCTGCCTTAAATAAAGAAAAATGTTAAGAAAATAAGGTGAGGAAATGACAAATAATGTGAAGTACATGTGTTGACTATGCCTTCTTACTAAGCGGTTCTTGAGGCTGCTGTTATTTTCTTATCCTTAAAATATGGTTACTAACAACATTTCCCACCTAAATAATATCTAGGTAACACCTCCACACTTGTTTCATTGCTGCAGTTGGTTTATATAGGACACATCAAAGCAGAGTAAGACAGCAGAGTCTTGCTTAGCTTACTGGCAAGACTTTGCAAAGACTTCAAGAATCCCATAATCACTGAACAGGATCACTGTTTTTACATTTGTATGAGCAGAAAGGTAAAGAAACAGAATTATGATGTAGAGAGACTTTAGGAGCAATAAATACCAAAATATATACAGAAAGAGAGAAGAAATGGCATTTTCAGAGCTTGGAACTGCATATTGGTTGACACTTGAAGGTCACTATTATTGCCCCTTCCTTCAAAGGGGAGGATCAGGAAATGGCATCCTGCCAAACTGCTCTCTTTTTTTACCTCTCATTGCCGGGTATATGTAAAAAAACCCACTTTCCTAGCCTCAGAGGATCATGTTTACAAATACTGGGAACATACTGTGGAGGTAAATTCTCTATGGCATGTATAGTCCAGTGCATATGACATTAACACGGACCTCCAGAGAAACGTATTCACATCCTGGTTTGACTTTTTATTTCCTCAGGTAGTTCACCAAAGCTATAAACACAGTGGAAAAAAAGTAAAAAACCATTAGGCTATGTCATGCTGTGCTTTGATTTGCCATGCAGCAATAACCTCATTTAAGTTTTGGTGCTTTTTTTATTCCTCTTGAAATTCAAACCAGCAAAATCTACCATTACCTTTACACCAAAATACAGTGCTGTCAACTGGATTCTGCACATATACCAAGTGTAAAACATTTCCTTTCAGCAAGACCCACCACCAGCAAACAGTACCCCTACTACAAAACCTTACGTTTCTACAGAGATATTTTGATTCAGATTAAAAGTTCTTACATCAACCTGAGACAGTACTAGGACTCGTAACTCCAAGTAATATGGAAAGTACTGAAATAAAATAAAATAACCCCCACCCACCACTATAACCAGCATTCTGATTTATAGCTAAATTATTTACACAATCAGAACATTTCACACAGTGTAGCAGAAAATCATCAGAACTTGAAACAGCATGACAAAACCCAGAATTTTGCCACAGTAAATGCTAGAGAAAAATAAAAAATAAAGTTATGGTTTGGGACGCTTGAAAACATGGAAAATCATAAAACCAAAAAATTCTTAGCTGCATTTTGGACAAACCACCCCTGTAGGCCTGGCTATACATGCAGCAATTTGAATAATCAGTTAATGGGGCATAATAGCTCTCTGCTTTTGGTTGTTAATTGGTTGTAACGACCAAAAGCTTTTGATTGTCAGAAACTCCTCAGGAATCTGAAGTTAAACAGAAAAAATGCTTAGCCTCAGAGGCTCAGCTGTGTTCATTGTTTTCTGGTAAAACCAAAATGTCACAATCTCTTCCTGCATCTTGACAATCCTCAAGTATCAGAAACATGTATTTTCTAACAAACAGATCCTTACAACTTCTCAGCAAGGCTTTCCTTTATATAGACAACAATTTTCCAAGTCTTTTTCTAGGACTGTAAAGGGTGTGAAAGCCCCTGAGCCCAGTGTCCAGCAATGTTCAATGGCACTGTGTCCAGCCAGCTGTGAAATTTGCGGGAAACTTTGGAATTCCCTGTGCTACTCTTTGCTTAGAGGAAGAGTAGTAACAGCCTTCCAGGCAGAACTCTTAACAAAAGCACAGCTCATGGGTATATAAATCCCTACTGCTGCTTAGCTCTTCTGCTGCTGTTTTCCTTATCAACACAGTTCTGAAGGCCAAGTTTATTTGCACTGAAAAATGTGGAAGCCTCAGGTGAACCTGGACAGTTGGTCTTCCTCATACCTTTTCAGCCCTATGGTCTAAAAAAACCATAGCTTCTGAAATCCAGATTTGGTCACTGATTCACGATACATGCCCTGCTTTGATGTGTTCTTAAGATGAAAGTCAACTCTTCCACTTGTTAGGTTTCAGACACAGGAACGCCAACAAGTGGTAACCAAGGCCGCATTATCTTTAGGTGAACATGTATAGTGCTACATGACCAATTTTAGTAACTCTTTTGTGATTTTTAATGATATAAAGCAAACCAAAGCTATGAAAAAGCAGAAGAAAACAGAGCCTAGTAAAGTGAGGTAGATATCTAATCCTAGCTATTCAAAACTTTATAAACCTCAGTTTCTGACTGTAATTAATTCCACAAAGCTTCAACAGAGCTGTTCACTCAAATGTTGGTACGAGGCATTAGTGTAAATCTCATAGAATGGGGTGGTCACTGTGCAGGACTGAAGAAAGGGAAATGCATAGCAAAATGTGAAATCCATTAATTCAAAAAACTCACAGAAGTGCTTGTTTCTGGTCTGCAAGTACTGGGCTCCTGCCTGTTCAGTGTCAAGACAGTACTGAGAACTTCTGAATTACCTGCCTTCTACTCCCTTGAAGCCAGACATGACATGACTGAAAGACAGACAGCCAATTTGGTTTTTAATGCTTATATAGCCAGAAATCACTGCATACAAATAACACTCTCAATGTGCAAGTTCCATGTCACTCCTTACATTTTCCCCTGACTCTATCCATTGTGTGTCTGGAAAAAGCTAGCTTTACTTTAAAAAGAAAAAAAAAAAACAAACCAAAAACATGGAAGAATTTGTTTAAAAGTCTACCACTTAAGAAACAGCATGCTAGACCACAGACTGAGAGCACTCAATTTCGACCAGGGCAGAAAACCTCAGGAGGTGCCATCAGATGAAGCATTCAAAACATCATGTTAACAGGACTGACGCTCCCACCAGATTTTTTGGTGCTCTATGCCATCATGGCAAAAGAAAGAAGTTTTGAGCAAAGCAAACCTGCTGGTGGTCAGGACTGGCATTTTCAAATACCCTGCAGCAGCTACATACCCTTAAACTAACCTTCAGCCTTTCTTAGTCAGGAGTCATTATCAACTTACTTATTTAGTAATGGATATATAAGACTGTGTTTCACTCTCCATGAAAACTATTTTAACACAAAGCAGATTTGGGTCCTTGTTTGTTTTGAACCACAGGCAAAAAAGTAATACATATAGCTTGACAGAAGGTTGCCAAACGGATGAAAAAGGCCTGCAAGTCTTTCTTTTGGTTGCCCTTAGCATTTACGGTCAACTTTTCCCAGCTCAAAACCCAAAGTCTGCTCTCAATTAGCTTGGCATAGATCAGAGCAGCTTCACTGACTTCAGACAGCTTTTCTGGATATAGAGCATTGTGAGACAGAATTTGGCCAATACTGTCCTTTTTTGTTTTACCGGCACCATGGATTTTAGTCTTTCTGGAAGACCTATCAGTTGACACAAAGCAGATGACTGTGGACAACCTGTTTGATGTGGTAAACAAAAGCAAAGTAACTGCCAAACCAGCTGACAGAGTAAGAAAGAAAAGAAACATGAACATTGTGGGAAGGAGAATGTTGAGGAAGAACTCAAACCTTCCTTCTACTGATTTTGGTAGTGAAGTCCAAAAATAACTGAGAATATTGCCCTAAATAAAATTTAGTACAGTATAAGAGTGTGACTTCAATCTCTAAGCATGTCCCTCAGAAACAATTCCACTGAGCTTGATGGTGCTGATCCATTGTAAAACCAGACACAGACATCTACAACCACATACAAAGTTTAGATACCAGGAGGAGAAACACAATAAGATTATCATATTAATATAGTTAAATGTTTCTTATTAGTAAATAAAATGTAGTAAAGAAATAAAGAGACTAAAACCCATTTTATGGACTATTCTTCAGAAAATACAGCACTGCAAAAACTTATTGCAAGCTTTTCTCCTTCCTCGAGAGGGACTAGGATTATGAACTAAAAGAAGGTCTTTAGAAGACAGATCTTTCCTGGGTAAAGAAAAGTTACTTCCAGCTCAGAGAGTTAATGAGTAATTTTTATCCATTTGTAGATTCCTCTCAACAACATTAACAATGGAAGACAATGGAACACAATACTCATTTCTTTTGACAAAAGCAGGTGATGCCTACATCATGTTTCAACACCTGATTTTAAAATTTCATTAGAAATTGCAGTAATTCTTAAAGTTATGATGTTCTATTAAAATCCTTTAAACCAATCAATATGTTGCATCAGAGATCACGTGCTTCAATTTGAAAATCTAATTCCAGTATGAATTCTGCAGAGAAAAAAAACTTCTTTCCACTTAAGATTAATTGAAACTTTATAAATATGTAAAAACTTCATACGGGACATTCAATTTCACTATTTCTCTGTTTAAATGTTAATGAATGGAAGCCACAAACCTTTACTTTATTTTTTTTTGTACCAGTTTAGCTATTGGTGTAGAGATACTGTTGCATTCATCTGGACTATTTCACTGAAAGTTGAGAGACTCACTGGGATATGATAAAGCAGGAAGGCTGGTTTTCTTCTTCCTACAACAACTGCAGATTTTGGCAGATGATGAGACTAAAAATGTGAAGGATGGGATCTGCTTTTCTGAAACACTTGTTTACCAGAAAGCCAGTGGGACTTATAGAAGAGACAACATTTAATTAGCATAGAACTTGCATCTTTGGGTACTAAAATATATTGCGTGCAATGTCTGATAGGAAAAAACCTGATTTGTTACATACAAGTAATTCTCTTTTGTCTTCACCTGCTGAAGAATGAGGGGGTACGATATGTACAAGATTTTTATTTAACTACTATGCGAACTAAAGATCAGCGTTGCGTACATTAATAATTGAATGCCTTATTCCTTACAGACACAGGTGAGCAAGTTAGAGATTCCAAATGGAGTTGAAGAGAATGTAATTCTTTTCCTAGAGAAGAGTCCAAGGAAAACTGCAATACGAAATTAAATTTGACTGCTTAAATGGATATTTCTTTCCTGAATTTAAACTTAAATTATGCTTTAAACTATGTCACTGTGAAAGAGGGTGTGGAGCAGAACTGAATAACTTTTTTTTTTCTTTTTTCCACCAAAAAAGTAGGATAATTATTGAAATTACACTATGTTGCTGAAAAAAAAAGCCTTACATTACAAAAAGAACTTACTAAACTAATCTGATGTGGTTCTACTCCTCTGATACTAAAAATCAGCCCAAATACAAATTTATTAGGAGTTACTGAATACTGCAAAATAAAGCTAATAAGCAAGCATTAACAGTGAGAAAGCGTACTGGTAGAAGCTGTTGTCCTGCATGACTTGTATTTATTTAGTTACAGTAAGAGAATTGACAATTTCTGTTGAGGTGAAGCGTTTCCTCACTTCTAGTACAAATTAATCAGTTTAAAAAAAATCAATGATATCTGCTCCACATCCAGGGATACAGATCCCCATTCACATTGGTAAGTCATAAAGCAGGGCCCAAGATCATGCACAAGGTATCCCACGCACAGCAGCTGAAGCCCCCAGCTGTACTCACACTGAAGATGCTTTAAACTCAGCCTCAAATGCACTGTCATCCATGTCATCCTGTGAGACCACGGGGCTCTCAACTGCCAGCCCACTTAAGACCGGGCAAATAGGGGGTGATGGAAAACAAGCATGAATGTAATACCAAACGCAAGAAGAAAAAACACAAACCCAAACAAAGAAGCCATTATGCGGTATACAATATGCAAGTGCTGTTTAAATTATCTGGAGTCTTATATTTCCATATTGCCTGAAGCCACTTAAAATTTAGTCAACTCAGTTTGCTTTGCAAGAAGGGTTATTTCACATGTAAGGCAGGATCTGAAGACTCACACCCAGTGCTAAACAATAGAAAACTTCAAAGAACTTCCAAAATGTTATGATAAACACAAGATATGCTCTTCATAGAGCATGTTTTGATTTTGCAAATTGCTGCCTTCAACCATGGGATGAAAATGTCCAGATTTAGTTATCGGCAGCTTGCGTATCTTCACCTGAGCTAGTCAGCCAGATTCCCTTTATAGTCAACAGAGAGAAAGAGCTAGTTTCAGAGCATGACTCATCTTGGTTGAAATTTCAGGCATGTAGGATACAGTTAGATAACTGAAGGCCTACCAGCACTTGCTGCACTCCAAGGGCATCAAAGGGAGGTGAGCTGGATAGGACATCTAGCTTAGGCAAAATTAATTCCAGCCCTCTTGTGCAGTAGTCAGCCATGCTGAGTATCCTGCAGCTCCCTTTTTCTTAAGCATGTGTGGCCCAAACCAACTGTTATGGGACTGGCAAAAACACCAGCTTTGAATGACTCCAGTGTTACAGACTGCTGCTTTACTAGTCTCTTTCACTAAGTATAAAGCATTGGATATATTCACTACTACAGTGTAGCCTCAAAGGAATATATGCTGGAATGCTGACTGCAAAGGGAAAACAAAACTGAAAAAATTAACTGTAACATATACAGGACAAATAGCTCTGCATGAATGTGACTATGCCCTTGTTAACAATCTCTTATAATGTGGGTATATTGACTATAAAATCTGTCAATAGATGAAATTATGCTTGGTTAGTTCCCACATTAAATGCTCTACGCCATGTGGTTTGGATGCGTTTACTTAGGGTAGATGGTGCCAAAGAACTTAGCTATGTAGATAAGTCACCTGCAAATCATTTTTTTGTTGTTTGTTTCAATCCCTAACAGAGGGAAATAAAGTGTGTCGGATTAATAAAAAACATAACAACAAATATAATGGAAAGTAATAGGGGAAAAGGAAGGAGTACGTCCCCAGCTTATGCACTTACCTCTCACTGAGTTCTTCAATGTGCTGTCCATGGCCTAGCATGAAACTAGTGTTTGCCTGACTGCATGGGCTCCCAGGGGCTGATAAAGTGCTTTTGACGTTCTGTACCGAGTGCCTGCGGCTCCGTCTGCGTTCTAACCCCCTTCGCTCATTAGTACCAAGACTGGCCCTTCTCCGGTCCTTGCGGCCACTGGGAGGGAGGTCAGCACTCTCATCTCCATCCTCATGTCTCAATGTCATCTGAGAAAGAAAGGAAGAAAGGTGAGGCTTCTGACACGGTTCCTTTAGGAACCACAGGTCTTCAAGCCTAGGCTTTAAAAGTTAATGGATCTCAACAGGACTGACTTCTATTATCATCATCATTTCTGTAGCTAACTCTGTAAGTTGCTGTCTATCCATAAGTACAGAGTAGCAGCTCTAATAATGGAATGATATACATATGCCTTGTACAGAACACTACAGGACCTGTAACAACACAAGCATATAACTTCTAATTTGTTTGTTTTGTTTTTTTTTTTTAACATAGGACTTAATTTTCAAGGAAGCTGAGGTGTTTTGGACACCTAGCTCTATTTCCTTCTAAAATACTTAGATGAAGTCTTGGCTGTAGTGAAAAAATCAATAGAAAAAACTCTCAGTGCACTGACTGATTGAACATTTCCCCATGTTCAGGCATGATGCTTGTAATGTTTGACTGGAAGTTGCTGTTTGCTGCTTTAGAAAGTGTTTTAGACTAGTGCCATTTCTTCCCAGCCAAGGAAGAGATCAGCAGATGCATGTGTAACTACATTCCTCTAAAAATTTCCATTCTGACAGATCTCCCTGCAAAGAAAACAAAGGAAAAAGCCCTAACAAACAAAACTGTTTCTGCGAACTGGTACCACAATGGATTAAAAGAAAAAAAATGCAGACCACACATCTCCTCTAAGCCTCCCAAGTTTTAGCTGAGTGTAACTACTTTCACGTATGCCTTTCAGTGGAAAATTCAGTATTTCCTGCCAGTTCAGAAGCATTGTCAATACAAAGGAACATATGTATAATATCAGAAAAGAATGATGCTGATAATAGCATGGCCACAGTGACATTTGGCATTAACTTCTGACACAGGCTCATCAGTTGGAAATAGTAGAGGAGTAAAATACAGGTGACACACGTAGTATCTTGAACTACAGCACACTGCTGACATGCCAATGCGACATATCTCTAGCAGAAACAAAGCAAGTGCGTACCTCAGGGTATATGAGGAGAGATATCACTGGCGGACACAACAAAGTTACTAGTGGTTCTCATCTTAAATGCAGCATAACATCTAAGTAATTTTTCTATGAGTAAGTTCCAAATAGACAGAGTTAAGGAAAAGGGCAATGTGGGTGATCAGAAGAATGTGTATCTCCTTGTTTCTATTAGCCTTGTTACTTAGATAATTCTTGCCAGAAATGACTAACAAAACAAAGGCAGGGGAAGTGTGATATCTCTCCTTAGGGCATAAAATGTATTTCAGTGGGGAAGAAAGATTTTTCAGATTAAGAACACTGGCAGAAAAAAAAAAAAAAAAGACCGTGAATAGGCATGTCTGAATTCAGTCTGGTCATCAAGAAAAAACTGGTACCCAACTAAGCCTACTGCTAATTTTGCAACCAAGTATTTCACTAGACACAGCATAAGCAAAAAAAACCGCTGCTCTTAATATTAATGACCATCTTTTAAAAAGGATTTTATGACCTGATGCTTCTGACAATAAAAGAAGAATATGGAGCTCTCTCATTCCTATGTTCCAATTTTGGCCTGACTCTTCCTGCAAACTGCTATATGCAAAACTTAACTGCTAAAGTCAGTGAAATGACATGGGCATAGAGTTGATGAAGAAAATGGAGAATCAAATCTACCAAATCCTTTGCTGAACTTAGAGATACAATAATTTCATTTCATCACATCAGAACATGGATTCACATTTACATTACATTAACTTCAGCCTACACCTCCCTGCTCCAACACTTACCAAAGTCTGAAGAGGCTAATTATTAAGAAACTGGATATCCTACCCTTACATATAAATACTTCAGAAGTAGTTACTTTATACCTAGGTGGTGAATATGGACTCACTCATTACTCCAGTGCTGCAAACTGTATAGGATCTGGTCCAGTGTAAGCTCTTAAACAAGGGCTTGCTGGGTATTCAGCTGCAGAATAAGTAATATTTGTGAAGCTGAGCTCAGCCGAGCCTTTTTCATGAGCTGAATACTTCTGCACATGGAAAGAACTTCTACTTACTTCAGGATGTGTAACTAGCAACTGAGAAAGTTTTAATTGCAGGTAGAAGTGCCTTGAAGTAGGCTAGTAAATGTGCTTCTTTGCCTTGGAGTACGCCCCAGCTTTAGTACAAAATGCATTTGCATTAAACTCAACTATGTACCATAGCAGGTCATGTACATGAATGTGTATACTACTTTCTAGCAACCAGATGTTTTCCTTTTAAAATAAAAGAGATAACAAAATTTCACCTAGGTTATATTCCCCCCCCCACCCCCACCCTTGGCTTTGAAGTTTGCACAGGCTGTAAGATGCATAAAACAGGGCATGTTATGTTACCTCATAAATGTTAAATTGCTCAACTAAGTCCAAGTCTGTTCCTTTCTTGTTCAAGTGTCTCTGTGAAACAGCTTCAATGCCTAGCTCCTCCAGACAGTCCACCACGTCATAGAAAGAGTCTTGATCTGGCAACCCCGACAGTGTCTAAGAATCAAAGGAAAACCAGTTAAATCTGTTTGTTTTGAAAAGAATTAAACAAAGGTTTTTAAAAGCGGGTGGCAAGTGGTGCTATGTATGATTTCAATAAAGTTAAACTAATGATGTGGGATTAGAGACACTGCTAGAAAATAAAAAACAAGTGGCACAGCTTTTAACAAACAAAGCTGTGCACGGTGTAGAAAAATGAATAACTGGCAAAACAAATCAATGTTGTTATTTCATACAAAAAAGTACGGAAAATGTGGGTCTTTAAAATACACAGTTGGATTCTTCCTGGCTTCATTCAAGTACAGATTTAAAGAACAGAGAATGTTAAAGCATCAAACACAGGGATAAAATCAAAGAGAGAAAGAGAAAAAAACTGTTTAGCTAAAACCGGTTAAACTGATTTCCTACTGATTCCTCTAAATTTTTGCCTTAAGAAGAAAAATGCACAGCTCTGTGATGTCAGGACAGCAGGAAATGTCCTGCACCATGTGCCTACTGTCCTCCACACCTGCAGCAGAGGTCACCCCCCAGTGCACAAATTGTTGTATATTACAGATACTGACTCTCCTCCTCCCTCCCTCCAGCTTGAAAAGTCTTATTAAAGGTAGACTATCTCCTCAATCCCCTAGAAAATGTCCAGAGAGTTACTAAGTTCCTGGTTATGGGATAAGTTGTTTTCAGTGACACAGGAGAGGAGCTTTTGCACACTAGAAAATAAAGAATGCCAATAGGAATAGCTACTGAAAATGAACTATTTGAGTTTCAGAGCTTTCTATGGTAATTGCTCTATGTTCAAGAAAGAGCACTTTTTTTTTTACCACAGTAATTTCCCTTTTTTTTTTCTGTGAATTCAGAAAACAGGAAAAAGGAAGATGGCCTTCTGCAGCATTAATCTGATGACTGGTGAGATCCACCACAACAGAAATACAAACACCACTAAAGCGTTAGGATTATATGTTCAGGGTTATATGTTCAGGCTCTAATTAAGGATCGTAGAATCATAGCACAATTCAGGCTGGAAAGGACCTGAAGATCATCTAGTTCCAACCCTCCTGCCATGGGCAGGGACACCTCACACTAAACCATGCCATCCAAGGCTATGTCCAATCCAGCCTTGAACACTGCCCAGAGATGGAGTATTCACAACTTCCCTGGGCAACCCATTCCAGTGCCTCACCACCCTTACAGTAAAGAATTTCTTCCTCATATCCAATTTAAACTTCCCCTGTTTAAGTTTGAACCCGTTACCCCTTTTCTTATCACTACAGTTCCTAATGAAGTGTCCCTCCACAGCATCCCTATAGGCCCCCTTCAGATACTGGAAGGCTGCTAGGAGGTCTCCACTCAGCCTTCTCTTCTCCAGGCTCAACAGCCCCAACTTTCTCAGCCTATCTTCATACAGGAGGTGCTCCAGTCCCCTCATCATCCTCGTGGCCCTCCTTTGGACTTGTTCCAACAGTTCCATGTCCTTTTTATGTTGAGGACACCAGAACTGCACACAATACTCCAAGTGAGGTCTCACGAGAGCAGAGTAGAGGGGCAGGATCACCTCCCTCGACCTGCTGGTCACACTCCTTTCGATGCAGCCCAGGATACAGTTGGCTTTCTGGTCTGCAAGTGCGTACTGATGGCTCATGTTCATGTTCTCATCGACCAACACCCCCAAGTCCTTCTCCGCAGGGCTGTTCTGTCTTGTCCAGGACAGTATTTAAGCCCCTGTTTAAAGCATACTGAAGACCATGAAACTAAATTTTCCTGAGCAGTACTGAAAATAAGATACCATGCACATTTTGTTCCTTCCATCAAGTATTGATTAAACACTTGAAGATTCAGAAAATGAAGCTATCACACTGTAAATTCAATGAAACTTTAACACAGATATGGAAATACTATAACATGAAGCGATGTTTAACTATCAGTCCTTCTCTTGCTTTAGAAAGAAGTAAACAGCAACTATGCTGAACTGAGTATATTCATGCACAGCAAGATTTGATGTCTGACATGCAAACGGGTGGATAAAGAGTTAGATCTGTACAGATCTTCTTAAAATAACAGGAAATGGTCTTAATGTTGAGATGCAGATCACTCATTTTCAGATACAGCTTTTAAAAAATCTGAGCTAAGCCAGGCCATAGACAGGGAAACAGCAGTATAAGGTAGTATTTACTGGCAAACCCTACTTTTTGTCAGCAGCCTTTTATTGGTTAATATAATTTTAAATCATGCAGTAGTGGAAATCCATTTTCACTGCATACTACTGGCCAGAACTGGGCAACTGAACTCCCAAGTATAGAAATCAAATAGTTTTCCTTTGCATAGTTTGTCATTAAATTCACAGACACATTTTCAGAGCCCAGTGCATATCAAATTCAATCTCTAACATTAGAAAATGGGATGCAAAAGGGCACCACTAGCGTCACAACAAGGTCAGTTCAGTCTAGCACAGAAGAAAGATTTTTGCAGTAACTAAACACAAGGGACATAAAGTGCTTGCATAAATGACTGACAAATTCTGGCTTCTGATAATAGAAAACAAGAATGGGTCCCTGTTTTCTTGGTGGCTTTATACAGGAAAGAAAACTCACAAACAGCAGAGTGGAGGTCATAAATTGGGCAGGTCCTTCCAAGGTCATTGTTCCTTCCCGAGTACCCAGTTAAGTTAAAAATGATACTACAATACCAAATACGCATACAAGTCCCAGATAGCTCCTCCCGCTCTGAAGGCTGAACCTTACAAAATAAAAACCCACCTAGAGAATTAAAATTGTGTGTTTAAACCATACTCTGTGGTTTGCTTGCTGAACTTTTTTATGGTCTTACTCACACCAAACCTGGGATTTCAAATCTGAAACTGTCAGAAGTCAGGTGTGCAAAGGAAGCATGAATATGAATGTTAAGGCTCAGTTCACATGCCTCTCAAATTTTGGACTGAGGAAACATTCCTGAATTAAGACTTTTTGTTTGTTTGTTGTGTGATTCCTTTCCCAAGTGCTTGTGGGAAAGCCTATGCAGCTCTGAGTTCTTCCCTCTCAAGCTGCTCTTTTGGAATGGTGAACTAAATTAAAACCAAAACCCCAGTCCCAGAGTTTTGAGCCTGACATCTTTGCTTACCAACATTTTTACCAAAGCCTACACAATATGTTTCACCTACCACTAACTGCAACAGTCCAAAAAGAAAGAAAGGCAAGAAAACTAATGAAGTTGTACTGGGGATAATAAAAAAAATTAGAGTTTAATGGGAGTGTAACAGCCAAATGTCTTCCTAGATGATAAAACCTATCAGACAACATACTCAACTGGCAATAGCACACTATTCTTATAAATACATACCTTCAGTTAGGTTTATTAACAAAACCTGACATAAATTAGTGCTAGGCTATGCGGGTCTTCAGACTGAAAGTCTCTATATGCAGTTTTATAAATGCATGGCTCTGGATGATACTAGCTGGTAAAACTAAAAGTTTGGTGTCATTTACAGAAAAATCACAGTATAAAGCAGTGCTGCAAAGATGATACAGACAACAGAAAGTCCACTTGGTGTGCAGTGCTTTATATGCAAATCATAAAATTGTACTGCTTTGGTTATTGAACACCCAAAAGACTGGGCTTCACTAGAGGGCCCAAGCACTAGATAGACATTAACTAAATCTTACATGCTACAGCAAAAAAAGCACTACACAGTAAATAAACATGCTTAAGAGCATTGGCCAGGTTATCAATTGCTTTGGGATAGGAAGAAGCCTGCCTCATGTATTTGTTTTCCAAGGCACCACAACTTCTAAAACATCTGGTGCAGCCAATGTCAGGCATGGGAGTTAAGATGATAATTTTTCTATTGTGGCATTTGTGATATTCTTAAGGCAGGTCACCCAAAACTAATGTGCCAGCTTTAGCATTAACACCACAGTGCCCTGAAACAGCACTTTTTCAACTACAGCTGATTGATGGATGGCTGCTGGCTGGTACTGTAAGCTTCCACTAGTAACCACTGGCCTGGAAGCTGGTGCTTAAATTCTAGTCTTATGCAAGACCTGGTAAAAATCCTTCAGTTTTTAATCCAACCATAGTAAAACATATTAATTTTTATGCACTTTACAATAATTTTTATCTATTTTTTAATGTGTGATATGAGAGAACATTCGATATTAAATACGGGTAAAAAGAAAAACAACAGTAATCTTACACCTTCAAAGGATCCGGTGTAATCTCAATAATGAAGAGGTTTTATAGCAGTTAAATAAAGAGTGAACTGAATGCAACACAGAATTTTGTTTCTGATTTTGATATATAGGTTGTGGGGTTTTTTTATACAAAGGAAACACAAAGGCTTTAATCTGTCTGGACTTCAGTAATAAAATCAAGAAAGTAGAGATTAGAATAAGAACTAACAGATCACAGGAACTAACTGAAGGAAGATAACAAAGGTTATATTGGAACTTTATGCAACCAGAAGCATTTGCATTGGGATTAATGCCGTTAAAAAGATTCATTAATGCCTAAATCCCCCCAAATTAAGAGAGGGTTAACGAAATGTTAGTATAAGTAAATTGGTTAAGTATCAAAAAAAGGACAGGGAGAGGATAAAAGGATTGGAACAATTCTTATGTCTGGGTAGCTGTGTTCTCTGCTCTTGAGCAGGAAGGAAAACGGTCTGTAAATGTATACATAGAGAAAGAAAAAGGAGTAGAAGTATGCTTCCTTAAGAGAAATCCCTCATGAGGACTCTGCCTGCATTGAAAACTTTGACATTTCCTTGCCTAAACAAGCTGAAATCATCTGATCCTTCTTTGTATTCTCTGTGGGGGAAAAAATTACAACTGTGACATGCTGCTTGCTGTTTTCTCTATAATCATGAAAAAAATCCCATTAAAAAAATCATAAAGCTGTCCATAAGCCAGATCATAATTATAAGTGTGGCATTGTGGGATTCCTTTCTTCCTTGATCTTCATAACTGCCTTGCTACTTTGACTGCAAGATGTTATTTCTTTTTGTGTGTATTTGAAGAACTACCTCCTCCTAAAAATAGCTTTAAATGTAGCAAAACCCTCAGACTAAAGGAATCAACCATAAGGTAACAAAAGAGTCAACACAGAACAAAATTTCTGAAGAAGTCAAACACCAAGTAGATTACAAGTGCAGAAATGATGAAGAGAATTACCTCAGAAAGAGGAAGCAGTATGTGAAACAACAAAGTATAAAACTGAGACTTAAAAACTAGTCGCCTTGGCTTTAAAAGCAGCTACAGACAGAAGCATATAAAGCGGTGGTGTGTTTCAGAAAGACTATATCAGTGAGATAAGGTGGATTTTTAAAGTCAAGAGGATCTTTGCTATCGTGTAAGAAGGAGCAAGGTCAGTATGTTATCATAATGAAGTCTTGTTTGTCATATATTCTCAACAGGGAAGGCCATTATACAATGGAAAATACCAGCAGTATTTCCACCAGTTATGCTAATAAAGTAAACAAACCTTGTTAATCAAGGTCATGGCATAAACCAGTAGTTCCGTATCAACCCCGTCCTTCTCCTCCAGGATCTCCATGATGTTGGACCATGGCTTGGCTCCTAGAAGAAAAGCAGAAACCATTGGTGATGGTTACTGGAATGGAAAGCTATAGCATCAACATTTATCCAAGATGTAGCACCAGTTGGAATGTGCCCAGGCAGAAGATCAAGTGGAAAGATCCAGCTTCCTCTACAGTCTCCCCTGCTTCACAGAGAGAGAAGATAATGCAGACAGCAAAGGCTACAGTGCATCCTAATGCAGGGATCTAAAGTATGCCAGGTGGTATCTAGAGGTACCAATTTCTCTCCCTTGATGATGAAGGAAGCTTTGTTAGACCAGTTAGATTAATCCTGAACTTCTAAAAATCAGGTTGGAGAAATTTTACCCTTACCTGTCATAGGTTTACATAGGCTTAGATAAATCTTAAACAAAATCCTATAAGCTATGTTTTCAATGTGCTTGTTGCTCACATTCCTACTGCTATTACTGAGCTTCACTGCATTAGGATTAGTCCTTTTAACAAAACAATGCAGCAGAAAATGACAGTTTTCACAAATTACAGCTTGTGTGTCTTGGATAAAATAAATGATCAACGAGGAGAAAAGATTTTTGCTGTGGTTCTTACTCAAATTACTGCAATAAGTATTCCCTCCACCGAATGTTCAGAACATTTATCTTATTTTTTCACTAAGGTCAAAATTTGTGCTTCTAGTCATGATGTATTTGCTTCCTTCTGTATGTTGATTTGCATTTGCATGGCTATCTAATGCCTAAACCAAGTGGCTTAGTGAATTACTGTGCTGAAAACACCAGAGGCAATGCCAGCCAGACTCACTATAACCTCTCGCGTGGAAGGTGCCTTGTAAAATTGTCCTATTTTATTTAACTGAAAGGCAGATAGCTGCATTTATTGAAAAAAACCTCACCAAAAATCAAACCAAAACACAAACAAACCCAATCAAAAGCCAACAGAAAATTGTTTTATCCAGGAAACTGAAGTAAATAATGGACTATAATTCAGTGTTTTGTTTGGCATAAAGCTAAAAGTGAGGAAGATGAAGCAGAAAGCTAACCCTAACTTAGAGATACTAATTTCAACTACACAAGCATCACTGTGTCTTTGAATTTCAGAGGGAAACATGCCATGCAGAATATTCCAATAGCCCACATCTCCTAAACAATACAGGGATGACCATAGTTTGAGTATAATCAGGCAGTAAAATGCAAATGTTTCCTCACAAACACCTGTTGCTGGCTATCAGTGACCCTGAGGTTAGAAATCTATTACTCTCACAGCAGCAATGGCCACTGTTCATTCATGCTGATATTTTATTATATACACATATATGTGTGCTACACAGACATCAAATCTCTGCCTGTCCAAGGATCTAAATTTCCAGTGCAATTGCAACACACTGTGTGGAAAAACCTGTCTATTACTGAATGCACAGACAGCTATATTTCTCCTGTTTTCTCTCCCGCTCTTTTTGAGACTGTCTCCGATCTTTACTACTGAATAATAAATCAGAGCTTCCTTATCTTGTGCAAAATCAAAGAAAGGTGGTGTACACTATCAGCTCTGCAGATGTATTTATGTGCACTACTCATTAAATACTAATTGAAATACATGGCTGTAATGAATGTACACTCGACACTTCTTTACCAGATTCTTTATATTACCAGACATTTTGTGCAGTACATGTTCAAAGGACATGTGGAACAAATTCACTCAGCTCAGAAATGATATATGATCAGCAGGAATGATATCCTCACTACAAAAATGTCTTCCTGTGGTTTCCAGTGAAAAATGAAAATGGAAGAAAATAAGAAAGAGAAATTAAATGGGGAAACTGTGCCAGTCTGACTTATAATGATGCCATTTGGAAACAAGTGAGTTGACAACAACATAAAAAATCATTTAATCCACTGCATTATTCAGTGAGAGCCCTTCTACGCAAACATGCCCTTTACTTTGCAGGCAGGTTTTATCCTTATTGGATCAATCCTGTTTTGTTTTTAAAAGACGACATCTTAGTGTTTGATTTTTCTTTTCCCTGAATGTCTTGATACTTCTCCATTATCATAAAAGAGTATTTTCAGGATCACCTTGCAGTTTTCCTTCAAGAATGATTTATCATTTTATTCTATGCATGCTGCTCTCCATTTCAGGATACATTTTTTAAAAGCCCTGCAATAGCTAATCCATCTTTCAAAGGCTTTAATTAAGCTGCTGCTACTAAACCTAGGAAATTTCCAAAATCTACCCTTGAATTTGAAATTCTTCATCTATCCCGAACTAAAATCAAGAGGAAGCAGTGCTATCAAGTGACTTTGACAGAGCTACTCCAATCTGTACCAGATTAAACCTTTCTTTTCAAATCCTGTTTTCCTCATTATGATCTCAGGCTGAACAGACAAGAAGTGAACATAGAGCCATAAAGTCCATCTACCCACCTAGGGGCAAGGCAGTTCTGGTGCAGAAGCCACACCACAAACTTACTGCATTACTATACTTGGGTTAATATTTGCTGCCAATATATAATGAGAGCCTATAGTTTCCAACATATGATCCAGACAGCATGGAATATGGGCAGACGTAGAGCAGGTGTCTGCTCTCATCTACTCCCATGCCTTGATTTACAAATATGTTGTTCCTGGAGAGTCACCATTTAAAGATGAAACCACAGGCTGATGTGATGAGTGATGAGGCTGGAGTCTACATAAAAAGAAATAATTTTCAAGGCAGTATTTTTGTAATGATACGAAGACAGTGAAAAACTCCCTCTCCCTTCAAGCCGCATAGAAAACGTTGTGAAAGATACATTGGAAAATCATACAGTAAAAAAAATGTAGACTTTCCTAAACACATTGGCTGCTGTAGTAAAACAATGATGTTCATAACAGAGATATGAAAAATATGATGCTCAATTTCCCTTTTCGTTTAAAAGGCTAATTGTATGGTGGAGAATACTAGAAGCTCTCCAGCATTTAATGGGAAGAAGCCTTAGAGGAAATTATTATGCAGAGCTAATTCTACAGCTTCCATTTTCAGTGGATTGGTCAGACTATGACAAATCCTGAAGAAATCTAAACTCAAATCTAAGTTTGGCAAAGTCTATGTTAAAATATAAATCCATTTAACATTTGCATATTACAGAGTTCACTTTTTAGAGTAGTATGTATAATCATTTATGCTTGCTAATTCTCAAAAAGGTTTACTTTCCTGCCTGTCTCCTTCATCTCATTGTGATGTAGAAGAATGATGATGTAAAGAAATGGTGAGGTAGCATCCCAGTGATTCTTCTGGGAGCACATGGGGATGTTCCCATAAAGTTATGATTTCCATGCAGAACTCAGGGCAAAATTGATAGGAGCGACGAAACAGGCTCACTGAAATAAACCAGCGGAGGTCGAGTTTTGCATGTGTTCTCCTGCCTTCTAATGGGTAAACCGAGAACTGCTCGACTGCCTTTCACAGACTTCTCACTGGTTCATTATCGTGGCTACTCCCACAGGAAGGCTGGAACCTCAACCCTAATGCTACTTACAGCACTCTGAGTAATCATGCATGGTGCACAAACACAAGAGAACTATCGGTTTGCAACAATTAAGCCTATATTAAATTAATATAGTCTAATTAATAATGCTGCCCACTGTTCAAAGTCTGTCTTTTTTTCAGTTTCCCCTTTAAATGTTTTTATGTATTTAATTTAATGCTGTCATTCATGTCTTACAGAAAGTCTTGCCATCGCAACTACTCAGTATGTGCAGAGTATGCATAAAGCATGAAAAACTTTGCATCAGGCCAGACTCATAGATAAGGACTGTCACCAACTTGGACTGCCTGCCTCTAGTAGCCATAGGATGCAGAGGTAGTCATACTTTTGGAAAGACCTCAACATCTTGAGCTCCAGGCCATTTAAATATGAGTGAACATACACATCATACCTACAAGTATGAGCATTCATTTAGTGGATATTAACTATGTGTGAAATGGTAGGAAAAGTGAAGAACTGATGATGCAGCCCGTTTACAAATAATAGAACAAGTCAGGTAGCAGAAACTCAATTCGCTAACAGTATGAGACAGTGTCCAGGTCTGTGACAGGGCTTTAATCCATCCTAAAAAATGCTTGTGATAAAGGAGCCCCAGAGAATAGAGTGCAATGCTATCTCTACTTTCCAGAGCCTGCACAGTCCCAGTATGCTTAAAGTGAAAAGAGACCAAATTCTCCTGAAGCTCTGAAACAAGAAAGGGTGAGGGGAAGGGGAAGCTAGATGGAAGTATAAGTAGCAGCTACTTCCTGTATGATGAGGGCCATGATGTTATTCATTTACAGTCTGCTTGTATCTGAGAGTAAAGCCGGTACACCCATGGATCTCTGTTTGCATATGGATGTATTCTCATGTAGAAACCACAGATGGGATTGCTTTGAAACCAGGCTGAGTTAATATGGGGTTCTTTATGTTAATCATGTGTGGTACACATGTTGAGGAATTATGTCATATCTCATCACCTTGTATGTACATGAAACGTTGGACTTTTTTCAAAGCAGTGCTAAACTTAATTATATACCTTCAAGATTTATAAGAACATTTCAAGAAAAGGCACATTGCTTTTTCTTCCTCTGTATTTCTGTTCCATTAAATCAGTTATTAAAGGCAGGTACTCCTCAGTTATAAGCCACTAATTTCAAAATACAGCAAATAGAGCATCCTCCTGAAGAAACTGGTTGCGCATAGCTTGGGTGGGTGTACCCTTCACTGGGAGAAAAACTGGCTGGATGGCTAGACCCAAAGAGCTGTGGTGAATGGACTCAAATCCAGCTGGCAGCCTGTCATAAGTGGTGCTCCCCAGGGCTCAGTACTGGAGCCAGTTCTGTTCAGCATCTTTATCAGTGATCTACATGAGAGGATGAAGTGCACTCTTAGTAAGTTTGCAGATGACACCAAGTTGTCCTTAAGCATAGATGTGCTGAAGGTAGGAAGATCTGTAGAGGGATCTGGACACACTGGATTGATGGGCCAAGGCCAATGGTATGAGGTTCAACAAGGGGAAGTTCCGGGCCCTGCACTTGGGCCACAACAACCCCGTGCAATGCTACAGGCTTGGGGAAGAGTGGCTGAAAAGCTGCTTGGTGGAAAAGGACCTGGGGGTGCTTAATGATGGACCTGAACATGAGTCAGCTTGTGCTCAGGCAGCCAAGAAGGCCAACAGCATCCTGGCCTGCATCAGCAATAGTACAGCCATCAGGGCCAAGGCAGTGATCATCCCCCTTTATTCAGCACTGGTGAGGCTGCACCTTGAATACTGTGCTCAGTTCTGGGCCCCTCATTACAGGAGAGACATTCAGGTGCTGGAGTGGATCCAGAGAATGGCAACAAAGCTGGTGAAGGGTCTGGAGCACAAGTCTTATGAGGAAGAGCTGAGGGAACTGGGGTTGTTAAGCCTGAAGAAAAGGAGGCTGAAGGGAGATCTTGTCACTGTCTACAACTGCCTGACAGGAGGTTGCAGTGAGGTGAGTGTTGGTCTCTTCTCTCAAACAGCAAGCAACAGGACAAGAAGAAATGGCCTCAAGATTCACTAGGGGAGGGGGAAGGCTTAGATTGGATATTAAGAAAAAATTCTTCATGTAAAACATCATCAAGCATTGGAACTGGCTGCCCAGTGAAGGGCAGCATCATCACTGGAGGTATTTGAAAGGTGCAGACGTGGCACTTAGGGACGTGGTTTAGTGGTGGCCTTGACAGTGTTAGGTTAATGGTTGCGCTCAATGATATTAAAGGTCTTTGCAGCACTAAACAATTCTATGATTCTGTTACATTATGACCTAAAAAAGGAACTAAAACAAAACAAGAAAAAAATAATCTTATTTGTAGCTAAGTGGAACTGCTTTAAAAATAACAATAATAAAGGAAAACTGGGTATCTGGGGCTAAGTTATTTGCAAGAGTTCATGAGACAATCGGCCAACCCACAGGTATGAGAATCACATAAATCCTCTCCTCATGCTCCTAACTTGTACTCATCTAACTACATGCATCACTTTTTTCACATTTTATGTTTTTACTTAAGTTGTTTTATTTCTTTGGGGCATGTAAATGTTTGCCTAAGGCTGTTTTACAGATACAGAAGGGAACACACAGCACATGGTAGTGTGTTTAGGGTCTTCATTTCTTTCTGTTTTTCTTCAATGAGGTTTACTAGCATGGGAACAGACGGCAATCTGAACATGTTGAGAATACCAGTGAGTTCAGGGAGCTTAAGAAATACTAAGAATGACTGTAAAAATAAATCATAGTGCTCACAATTACATTAATATTGTGATCACATTTATGCTTATGGCATTGTAGGGTTTACTGGGTTTAATTCACAACAGAAAACCAACATGAAGACTCCGCTGTTTGAAGTGCTATGCTGTTTTTTAATTGCCCCTGCCTGTTCCCCTGCCAGAACAGACAATTTAGAGTTTCTCTTTTCAATGTACTCATTCTGATAGCTGAAAGCAAAATCTGTCTACCTCTTCCAATTTCTGGCACCACCTTTCTCCCCATCCTCCAACATTTTTTTGTTTCACTTTTACCATATCAAGTCACTTGAACAAGTTCAGCATGGAGGCAGTTGCTCCGCAGAGGGGATCTTGCTTTCAACCTCCATGTGTTTGAGACCACAACAATGGCTCTCCCAACCTCAAAAACTCTCCTTGAGGCAAAAGAATGTTTTTCATCAAGAGAGAATGCCCCAGGAGCTTAGCAATGGCTTTGTGGGAAGAAAAAGAAAGAACCATTTTTGTTCTATTTATTTGTAAAAAATACAGTATACATATTCAAGTATTTTTCATCAGCCTGAAGGGTAACAGATTTCACGGTATAATATCTGCTCAAGGGCTTTATTTTAATGTAACAACAGATGGTTTTGCTTTTACTATAAAGCCTGTACTATTACTGACCTCGTCTTTCTCTTCAAAGGGATTACACTGATTAGATATCATTTTCTCTTTTAAATCAGACTGCTGCTTCTCAGAAGGAAGTGGAAAGACGGCCTGGCCTGAAGGAGTCTCTGAGATTGGAAGATGCAATGCGGCTTATTTTATGTGTGGGTGCAGGGAAGGGGCAATGAATGCAGTGCCCAGAAAGGCAGTCAAGTTTCTCTGCTTTTCACTCTTCACATTCCCAATGTAACTCATTCCTCGAAGCAATCTTAAACTGCATGAATACTTAAAACAGGCTTTTAATAAAAAAATGAAGGGTATGTCACACAAAGCAGGCATCATAACAGCAATTTTAGAACCACTGAAATCAGTGATGAAATGCCACCCTGATCTCAGTGGGGTTGGGATTTTGCACCCCCTCAAGTAAGGCTACTTACCTCTCTTTTCATCAACGGTAGATACTGCCTGGATTAAAAGCGATGCGTTAGATTCGGTGTACTCCACAAACACTACCAGCAGCTTCAGTGCTGTCTTTACCACCAGGCGGAACTGTAAGAAAAAAGTGAGACTTGTCATTCAATAAGCCACAACATTTCCAGATGTGCTAAATAACACCGGGCAAGACGCAAGCGCAGTGATCCAGATCTGGTAATAACATGTGAACAGAAGAGATTAAATTGTGCCAGGACTAAAAAAAAGGGAAGGTAGTCAGTTGGCTGAAAACTTCATTCACAGGATAGTGCTCTCCTAGGGAAGTCTCAGTAGTCAATGAATCCAAATGAAAGCTTAACGCTGACACATACAAAAAAAGGTTGAATATCCCACCTATGCATACTCCCGATATTGCTGTCCAAAGCTTGATGTACACAGAGCCTACTGAGCTAATTAGAACACAGGTATTTTTCTATTTCTCAACACATATATTTCCCCCTTCCACTGTGTGCTTTTAATCCTGTCTAACTGCTGTATGATGGAATTATGTTTGCCTCATGCTTTCTTCTTTTTGTATGTTACTATTTGATGCTTAAATTATTAAATAAATCTATCTTTACTCTTTAAAACAACTTGGGAGAAAGTGTGTTTAATCTCAGACTATCCCACCCTGTCACAAATTACATGATATTGTGGAAAGGAGAATTCTGCCTCCAAGTTTTCAAACTCAGTTTTTTGTACACCCCCATGAGTGTGAGTTCAGCAAAAACTCAACATTGCTAAAATGCATCTACTGGAAATCAATAGCCAACCTATCACTCTCATCACACATCTCTCATTTCAAGAAAGGACCATCTATTAGATTAATTTTCCAAGTGCTGAGTAAGAATTTTTAAGGAATTGCTTAGCGTGATCAGGTATGTAAAAATCCAGCTCCTTACAAGGGAATATTTGGAGTTTTTAATAAAAGGAAATGTGAAAGAGAAGGACTTTTTAATAGGCAGGTCTCTACATACACAGCTTAGATGACTTTTACTTAGAGAACTGATTCTAGGTCAGATCAGCTATATCCTCAAACTAAATCATGGATTTAAAGAAAAATAAAAGGCGATACACCACTGATTCCAACCTAGTGCTATTGAATCAAGCACCAGAAAAGCAGGTATTTGTAAGCTTACTGTATTTTCTGTTACCTTGCTCTGCACCATATCTATCCAACAAAATGTAAGATTGTGCTACAGTAATGTGGTCATTGCTCCTCTGCCATTGACAGATTTTTAAACTGACTTTAGGATGCAGTCATGTAGACATAAGCCAAGCTCCTGGCTTTAGAAAATCCCTGTCTGTGCCTCATTGCATTAAGTTAGTAGGCACTCTGAAACGTAACCACCTATAGGAAGGGAAAAAAAAATCATTACAGTGTATTGCTAAATTGTTCCAGGGATATATACAGTTTTTGTCAGTATTCACTCATTCCCATGCCCTCATTTTTTCAAATCCTCTCAACACAACTCTCCTAATAGACAAAGAATCACTATTAATCATTTCATAGATGCACACAAAGACAGTGAATGTGTCTGTATTCTAAATAAAGATTACAATTGTAAAAGGCATAGCCTCAAACTATTGCATTCACATTGCCACTTACAGAGATCCTCTAGAGCTTACTTCAAGGTAACGAGCTAAAATGCAATGTGCAGCTATAAACACAGAGTTTAGTGTGAAGAGTGACCTATGTATTTCCCTAGCTTCTTGGGGTTTACTTGCTCATGCTGAATTTGAGCTTGATGTACTGCAATGATACTACCAGCAATGCAAAATCTTCTGTGGTTAAATCCAGACTCTGAGACTTGATATATCATCAAATCAGTTACTTATAGGGCTGGTGGCCAGGAAATCCCAGTAGCAAACCTGACCAGATCCCTTAAGACACTTGGCTAAACTGCCTTAACCAAGGTTTGACTACTTTGCAGTTGTACTGCTGCAGTGGTGCTTCACAGAAACATGAGGTAGTAAAATTAAAGGAAATTGAAATCCGGTGACACACCTACAAATTACTTCTTCATGATTGCACTAGACATCAGTGTATTTGCTTGTCAGGCCAATACCACACAGTTTCTGCTCTGCAATGACATTTCCCTTAGCAACCAAATTCAACTGCTTAATAGAACATACTGAAAGGATTTCCAACAAGTCTCCACTTGTTTTGTAAAGTAACCGTGTAAAATAGGAGTTATAAGATTACTGTAAACAATTCTAGCATTGACTTACTTCCCAGCTAACCACTTGTGTACTATCTACTAATCTGGTCAGGATCCTTTCCCTAGAAAGGAAATTTGGATATTACTTTTGATAACTTCTTAAAACCTCAAGGCTTAACCACATAGTGACAAGGGGATGCATTTACACATAAGTACTCCATGGCAAAGTTCCCATACATTTCCACTTGACAGCCATCAGTGGGGGACATATCGGGCTTATATCTATTTATGCAAATCTCTTTTTGTTCCAGAAAGAACGACCTTCTGCAATACCTCTGCTCTCACTGCTGTCTGCTGGCGATGGCAGCTGCTGTAATTAGGCACTAGTCCCCATACACCTTATATCTGCTATGCTGCAAATCCTGTGAAGCCTCACACCTGAAGTGACTCACTGCAGTCGCACCAGACCAAGGCTCAAGATTATGGATTGTTCGGGTGCCATCTGCAGGTGTGAACCTCCTGTGCTTAACAAGCTAACAGATGACAGCATAAGGAATAAATACCTCCCAGAAGCAGTTCTGGAGAAAAGGAATTATTAGAAAAGCTGTTTTGCTTGCCATTTAGCTCACAGATGACACCCTTAAGTTCAGCTCCTCAAACTGTAAATTTTCAGGGCTTCTCCAACTCCTCAAAATAGTCAATCAACACTGGGAAGTGGATGTGTCTGTAGGTGAAATAGAGGTATCTGTAGGTGACAGTACATACCATGGCAGCTTTCGGCTAGGTAGTCAGCACAGCTACTAGCTTTGAGACAAACTACCTTAAAACATGCTGTTTCCTGCTCAATAGAAATATGATCAGAGACTGCTGTGGGCACTCTTAATCTTGGATGGTGCTTTGGAAACCTTGCGCAAGTACAAAACCAAAATACTGAGGCCCTACGGTAAGCAGCTGTTGTGGTTTAAGCCATAAATCACGCAGTTTGCTCACTCACTCCCCCCTCTTTCCCCCCCCCCCGCTCCCAGGGGAATGGGGAGGAGAATCGAAAGAATGCAACTCGCACAGGTTGAGATAAGAACAGTCCAGTAACTAAGGTATAACACAAATCACTGCTGCTACCATCAATAATAATAATGCCCAGGGAAATACAAGTAAAGAGAATACAACTGCTCACCACCCAATACCAAGCCTGCCCCAGCAGCGAACCCCCACCCTTCCGGGTCTCTGCCCCTTGTTTTTTACATCCTGGGCATGACGTGCTGTGGTGTGGAATACCTCTTTGGTCAGTTTGGGTCAGGTGCCCTGTTTCTGCTTCCTCCTGGCTTCCCCTCCTCCCTGGCAGAGCATAAGGCTCAGAAAGTCCTTGGTGAGACCAAAACACTACTAAGCAATAACCAAAAACATGGGTGTTATCAGTGCTGTTCCCAGGCCAAAAGTCAAAAACACAGCACTGCACCAGCTACTAAGAAGGAGAGAAATGACTGCTACTGCTGAACCCAGGACAGCACCACAATGCTTACACTGGGGACTTAATAGCTACTTGTGTCCCATACAACCTGTGCACACATTCTACAATAGGTATTTTTAATACTGCTTTAATAGTGCTTCTTCACAGAAGCAATCACCAAGCAGCTGCACTGTCCCTTGGAATCTAAGTCTTCAGCCAGCCAAAGCATAAGACTTCTGATAACCTATCAGACAGCCAGACAGAAGGGCAGTCCACAGCCTGACACGCTCACTAAAATCAACTCTAGTAATCCATCATGTCACAGAGAAGCCTCTGAAAAGTCTGTCCTAGGGATATTTGCTGGCAAGACCCATGTGAAGCATGCTTTATTTTTATGTGGCCTCTAATATGATGCCCTACCCATTAAATGATCCCTGAATGCTGCCTGTATCATCTCACATGTGCTTTAATATTAAAGTGTTGGGTATCACAATAGGAAGAGTTGTAAACCAAACCAAGCCTGTTTCACAATGTTCAAAATATCAGAGCTATTTAGAAAGTTTCCATCTGTGATTAACTATGATGACTGTCAAGGTGGGAGATCCTTGTATCTTCATGAGTGAACTATAAAATGTGTTTGCGGAGCATGCCTTTTCAATTATTTATATAGTAGACAACTACATTGCAAATAAAATAGTGAGAATCTCAAAACTGGCAGATTGCTTAACAGGAAAAAAGAACAGCAATTAATCAACTTTCTTGCCTCCTTTTGTGAAGGTAAGCAAGAAACCAGTCACTGGTATCATTTCATTTCACATGACGTACCCAGATGGCACAGCAATGGGAGCAATAGAAAAAAGTTTCATATCTCATTCATGAGTAGGTGAATTCACTATTCATTTGAATCACTGCTAAAAACTTCAGGAAGGTTTTCACGGCTGTTTCTGGGACTTATTGGGCTCTTATTTAGTATTGAAGATGGGTACAACTGCTTGCTAAATCAGCTTCAACAGCATCACAGCTGTTAAAATCCACAGCAAAATGACACTATTACTTCAAACAGGAGCAGATATCATAAAAGCAATAAAAGAGGTAGGCACATACTGTGCTAGCTCAAAAAACGGCCTGGTATCATCACTTTGTAAGCACTGGTTATTGCAATTAATTCCGAATTTCTATCCTAAGTATTACCACTTAGTTAAAAAAGAAAGCTCATGGAGGAATATATCCACCCAGTGGCTTGGTAAAGGGATGTTTGAACAGTTCTGAGATTAAATCAGGATTCTTGAATGTCAAAATATTCAAGAAATGTCAAAATTTTTCTTAGGTTAGAAAAGAAAGTCGTGGTTTTGTATCATGTGCGAACCAATGTATTAAGAGGAAACTATGTTAGCATCTTCTGGCTAAAGATAAGATGTAGCCAGCAGCATAAAAGGAGGAAGAAAAATTATAAACCTTTTCGCTCTGACTTGCTTTATGTTACACAGTAGAGTTTGGCAGTCCCTTTCCTTTTTATCTCTTTCAATTTAGACAATCGGAAATGTGTTACAGACCCAGTTAAAGATACCACACAACTGGCTACAAAACCTACGTCTCATAGAAGGGCTTGCCCAAGTTGTTAATCACTTGACAGGAAAGGCTTTAGCCTTTACGAGGAATGTTGTCAGGAAGTTCATTGATTTAGAGACCAAAGAAATATTTGAGAGGTTCTGATTTAAAAATTTAGGATTTTTTTTTTTTTTAAGGAAGAATGCAAAAGCCAAATTGAGTAAAAACTTCAGATTTCACTAGGGGTGATGTAGTTGCTTTGGATTTACGCTATTCAAATTTAAAGGAGAAATGGGCTGGATTTTCAACTAAAGATTTACCATGGCCAAAATCTCTAAGGTCTAATCCAAGTGCAGACATGGCCTTGTAGGCCATGTACTTATCCTGTTGATATGACCCAGCCAGGCAGAGCTACAGCTAAAGAAACATGCAGTTTAACCAGTGTACAGCCCACTGGTGAGAGGTGCACAGACAGCTCAAACCTTTCTTTCTTGTGTGATCAAAAGATGCCCCTGACTTTAGATCTAGTGCTGCAGGAAGAAACCGCTGGCATTCCACTAGCACTGGCAATGCAGCTCAGTTTTATATTTCACAAGCAGATAAAACCATCTTCTGTTCACAAAAGGAGGAAAGATCTTCCTGGAATGGAAGACTTCTTTAATATATATATTAATATATATATAATCATTTAAATAAACCACACAACTTATAATATATTTAAACACAGCATTTACAATAAAAAATATAAAAAGAAATATTTTAGATAATATAGAATAATAGTATATTATTATGTATAATGATATATTATAACATAATAATGTATTATTTTCCTTTGTAGTAAGGAAGGAAAAGGAAACATAAGTATCTAGTTTGAAAGAATCTCTGAATAATTTAGGTCAGACTGGACCTAATAGCACTTTTCTTCTCATCTCAGTTAAAAAAAAACACTTCCCTCTTCTTCACATATGATGCGCTCTCACCTCATGAGGGGACAAGGTTAAAAATAAAATTAAACCCATAACTTTTCCAAATTATAATTTCTGATTCAACCACAGTTTTGCATCTAGCTCTTTGGTTTCCTGCCATATACGTTGTTACTAATAGTTCAAAAAGCTCTTTCAGCATCAGGTAAAACTACAAATATATGCACTCACACACACTTCCACAGAGGCAGAGACTAGTACATATGTTAAAAGAATATAGGTACTATACTACAAGAAAACCTTGTTTTCTCTACACTCTTGTTTGCTGCCAGCTTACTATGAAGCCTCAGGTCGTACTTCAACTTCAGCACTACTGGATATGAACAGTAAGAGCTGTCTACTTTGTACAAAAGAAGGTTTGCCTCCAACGTCGGCACAGCACATTCTTATCTTACTAATGCTCTAGCATAAGGTAGCCTGTATTTTGTAGCAGTTCCCAGAACCGTGTCTGTTTCTGTGTTTGCTTTCTTTTCCTGGAAGATAAAAAATGCAGCTGGAACATGTCTGCCCTTGTTCTCAGAGAAACATCTAATCTGGAAATCCGACAGAAATCAGAAATCTAATATTGAAAGCAGATGATGATGAGGAAGGACAACTTTATAATCTTATGTTGGCATTCCCTTGCAGAGCACAGCTTCAGTAAAAATTAAGGTATTTACAGGCAGTAAGACAGGACGTGTACAAAGTGAAGGGAGGCTCTCAACCAGGTAGTCAGTGTCAGCTATGTGCATGCATGACATACAAAAGCCCTTTGCCAAGGATGCATACATGTAGCCAGCCTTTTAGAAACATAATTACCTGACACATACAACATCCCAGTATTTTCTGATATACATAGGAAAAAAACATAACATCAACAGCTATTACAAATAGCTTTGTAAATGTATTGTACAGAGCATTTATGCAACCCGGACAAAAATATACCACAATGGGGGTGTCAAAGAAGTAAGGGGAGAGATATTAGGAGGTAAAACATTTGGAAACCTTTACTACTAGATTTGCAAATGCCTTACAGAACATAGAAGCAAACCAAGCTCTTCCTATTCTTCTCCAAAACTGACATTTGAGGTCAATTGCTTCATTCCAAAAAAGGCTGATGACTCTAGTTAGTAATCCAGTTCCTTTCTATTCATAGCTCCTGAATGCAAGAATGATCAGAAAAATGAGAACCTTCTGCATCACCTCAGCCAAGTCCTTCTAGTCAGCTTAATTTTCCATTCAAACTTCAAGTCAGCCTCTTTTAAGGAGAATGATGAAAAATGTAGAAGTCCTAAATAACCTACCACAAAACTTCTAAAATGAGTGTAATCACCCTTCTTCAGAATGGAGACAGAGTTCATATGTGCTGGGGCCTTATAAGCTGTTTTCTAGGTTTCAATGACATATATTAAAATAATGCTAGACCCTATTTTACGATTCAGCCATTTTCACTCACATCTTCAAAGAAGGGTACACTTAAATAAGGCAAATTAACTGTGGCTAAATGCTTTGCAGGCTCAGGACTGAAGGCACAGACATGGCAGAAAGGACAGTTAGATCGAAGTTTAAAAGCTTATATGCTTAGATGAAACATGCTAAAAAATTATCAGTTAACAATCTGAATGTTTCTTTAAGATTTTCCCTCTGCAGAATGTATAATGCTAGGCATGGCAGAGAAATGCATGCATTGCTACTTTAAAGATGAAGTTTTCTCAGAACTTTGTAAACTGTACTGCATTAAGATTATAAGGTCTGTGCACTGCTACATATGTGGTGTGTTTCTGTCATTTATCTGTGGTGAGATTTCTGACATGAAGAGAAAGAAGGTTATTAAAAAGAAATTCGTCTGGCTCACCAACAAAACACAGGGATGAGCAAGTAGTGATTAGTGACTGGTCAACAGGAAAAGAAAAGGCTTATAGCTGGAAATGATTATTTACATCAGCAATCATGGGCAAGAAGCAGAAGTGGTAAAATGAAAAATAAATCTGTACACAGAAGCAGGCAATTCACGGAACAAATCAAAGCATATTACAGACCAAAGTAGCTCTCAAATGGATACATGCAATTGTGATGGGAGCTTTAAAAGAATATGTTGGGGGTAGAAATCAGCTCTGTGCTAAGCCATTTGTAAAGAACTAATGATGCATCTACGTTTCTGATGCAGAAATCACTACGTCATACATAGATTTGCAGAAATCACTATGTCATACATAGATTTACAGAAATCTCTATATCATACAGATAAGTGCTGTAGAGCCTGGAATGAGATGAGATGCTACAGGGGATTTTGGGCATTCCCCTCTCTCTCTCTTTTGGAATATCAATGGAATATCACAATCTTCCTGTGAGGTGGGAAGTGATTTTCTCATCCCATTAAATAGTGTAAAATGGCATTTTTCTTCATTTTACAACAGGATCAATGGAAGACCATTCACAGCTTTGCAGGATGAAACATAAAGGGAGAGCATTATCTTGTTTTCCTCCCCTGCAATCAGACAAATCCCCTTGGTTTCTCCTGTGAGAACTGTTTGTTGTGTGAAAATTACATAAAATTATTCAGCCAGAAAGGACGTCAAGGGAGGGCCTGGAGATTATAGGACATAAAAGGATCAAACTTCTTTAGTCTCAGGTGACTCTTGAGGTGGCATCGTCTCACCTTTGTGAAAGGCCCCAACTAAAGATTTATTAGCTATTCCCCAGTTTTAACTGTCTTTCTCTTTTGCTGTTTCAGAAATTGCTGAAACAGAAGGGTTTGGTTTCAATTAAAATTTAGCTTTTTCCATTGCAAAACACAAAACAAAAATATTTCAGTGGAAATTTGCCATCAGCTCATGTCCAAAACAGGAATTATGCTTCGCTTGTAAAGATTTTCTTTCCTCAAATTGTTTTGTTTTATTGCATTCAACCTGTTGATGTTTTTATTAACCCTTCCCAAATGCTGGCATCTTCTGGGACTCCATCCAAATGAACACAACCAGGAAATGTAGACGTGCCTTCTATGTCTGGATAAAGACTGTGATTATATTATCTTAGATAATGTGCAAAATACTTAGCTTGAGAGAAACCACAGTAACATGAGAAGCAATTTCTGCTAAAACTCATGCTTGGTAGCGTGTAATGTGCTATCAAACAGCTTTTGATAAGGAGCAGATCTTAATTCTTCTCTTTTTTCTTCTATAAACATGCACCTCAAATTTTTAATATAGATCAAGGGTCCCTAGCATTTTCATGTTACACATCACAGAGTAAGACTGTTTAGTAAAGTCTGTTCATTTTGTTAGACAACATAACCTTGTCTGGGTCCATACTAAACTAGTCCCATGCAAAAATAAAAGCAAACCACTGTGACATGTATAATGTCATTCTAATGCAACTTAGCATCTGGAAACATACTGTCTGACTAGGTGATTTTTCGGTAGTTACTGTAAATGCATGACCCTAAAGTCTAGATGTCCCATTTAAAGCAGTTTAAGAGTTCATTCCACTGTTTAAACAAGAGGGTTTTTTTTAGGACTGAGTCATATATCTATTAAATAAGATGTACATTTCTGATGAGCAGAATTAATGAAAAATAACCTTGTCTCTCTTGAACTTTACTCTGATGATCAATTCAGCAACAGACATTACAGTGATCTTTTATGTTTTGGGAATAGGAACATAAGTAGATAATAAGCAACAAGATATGAAACCACAGGGAATTAGAATTCCAGAAAACAGATGGATCTGCAAACTAAAATCAATCAGAAGAATGGGGGGCGTGTGCCTACATCGGAGAAATTATTAAAGCCTTTTTGGCACCATTTCCTTTTTCTTCTTATAATGATGAAGAGCTGCATGCCGAGCCTTTCCACCAGCCCTCTACATTGATGTATGGTGTTAGCCTTGAACTACTCTGTCCTTAACAGATGGTCATTGGGCTGAACCTCTGGCAACAGGAAAGGTTTGGGAATGGCAGTTTCAGCAGCTTCTTTTCCTTGGGCAGGGCGAAGCTGATATTTCCTTAGCTGTGTTCCAAAAAACCGGGAGAGGAAAAGGGTTTTTATGAACTTTATTTTCACTCCCCTCTCTGAAATCCCCTTCATACCACACTATGTCAGCTTTTGTTACGTAGCTGCTGAGTGACATCTTGGCTTTTAAGGCATCTAATCTTGTTGCTGTACTCAGTATACTCATGTCACTGTATTCAAGACAAAAGGAAACCAATGTTAAAAGACAAGGCGTTAGATAACCTGTTACTAAGGCAAGTTACTAATGTGTTACCTCATGCAAAGCGTTTTACAGAGTCATGTGGAAATAAGGGGTACTGGGCACAAGTTACTCCTGGTGAAATTCTGACTGGACACAAAAGCAAGATTTTTCACAATGAGAAAAAACTAGCCACTGGAATAATCTCCTGAGGGAAATGATGGATTCCACAATGTTGGATACTTTAAAGACTGGGAAGGACATACTGGGGAAGAATAGAGACATGTACTATAGGAAGGATAGGGTGCTGGGACATGTATTCTACCTCCTGCTTGCCTAGAAAGGTTGGACCAAATGATCCTTGAGGTCCCTTCCAGCCTGGTGTTTATAGAATCATAGAACAGTTTGGTGTTGGAAGGGACCTTCAAAGGTCATGCATTTCCAACCTCCCTGCAATGAACAGGGACATCCTGAACTAGATCAGGTTGCCCAGAACCACATCCAGCCTGGCCTTGAGTGCTTCCAAGGATGGTGCCTCCACCACCTCTCTGCAACCTATGCCAGGATTTTACTACTCTCATTGTAAAGCAATTTTCCTCACATCCAGCCTGAATCTCCCCACTGGATTAAAACCATCACCCCTTGTCCTGTTGCAGCAGGCCCTGCTAATAAGTCTCTTCCCATCTTTCTAACAGGCCCCTTTTAAGTACTGAAAGGCAGCAATAAGGTCTCCTCAGAGTCTTCTATTGTATGATTCTATGAAGGATGCAAAAGCCAACTACAAACAATCAACTTATAAAACAATTCTATGAAGCATGATGTGATTTATCACATTTTACATATGGGAAAGCTGAAGTACTGTGAACTTGAAAGGCAAATAGAAGATGTAACATTGCATCTTATTTTATTTTTTTTAGGCCTCCAGGTAAACATTTTGCTAATGTGTTTTCTGAAGTATTTTATATTGCAAAAGCAGGCTTCAGATTTAAGGTTAAATCACTACTGTATCATTTTTGTGAGTGATTAGAAACGATGTGGAAGAAAGTCTTCCTGCCCTACGTCAAATTTCTACACCAAACCAGTTCTTGTTCTAAGACCTACCTCCTATTATAGCCAGAGCTATGATTTACACTGGCTGGTCTGTAAGTGATGTAGAAAAGAATTTCCTCATAATAATGGTAGAGAGTGCTTCACAAGCCACAGATCTGCAGTACGTTTGAGACAGGAATCCTATGCAGCATCTCATAGGTTCAGCATCTTCATGAAGTTAGTTTTCCTCCTGGCCAATCCACAGAATGGCCCAGGTGGAGCTCATAGGTGACCCTGTCCCTGCTTGTGAAGGTCCTCAGCCAACAAAATGCGTGTCTGGCTTGGCTGAATTACGATCAAAGACAGAAAAACAGAGAAATAAGGAAACTATCAGAGACATTCTCTTATGAGTCTCCTTATAAAATTAAGCCCACTCAGATATACAATAGTCATGAGGAGCACTCTATTTTCAGCCTTCCTTCCTTAGACAGCTGTGCTGTCTCTCCCACAGTCCTCTTGTAGACTAACTCTTTGTAACTATGCCACCTGCCCACTGAATTCAGTCATATTTAACAGCAATTCAGCTATGTTCCCACCCAAATTGAAAACTGCATTACAAAAGAAGCTAAGTCAGCATTCTCACAAAAGAAAAAGCAGTTTCCAGGCATTCTGCAAGGAAGCCAGCTAGAAAATTAGTCCTCATGTAGCCTTCCGCCAGCCACACTGAAGGCTGCCAGCTGTACCATAGTCAGGCATGGGACACATGGCAGAACTGATTGTACTGAGAGCTTGTGGGATGGGAAGTTAAAAGCAAGGAAGGAGAAGAACAACGATAACAAATTGCTTCATTAGTCCTACTGCTCATGAAACAATTTGCTAGAGTTAGTAGCCTTGGCGATGTCCTGTTTAAATAATATCAAGGTTGAGTTCAAGGGCCCTAGGGGAAAAAAACTATTTGAATCTGCAAGTACAGTGGAACACTACTCTGTTATTACTCTGTGGTTTTATGCACTGTGAAATTTGTTCTTTCAACAGTTTCATTAAAAAGTACTCATATTAAATACCAAAACTATGGCTGGGTTTATATAACTTCACCTGAAAACCCCTGTAAGTTTAATGATATGGTTGGCAGTGCTTTCCTTACACTGTACAATCTCATAGACAACATTTCAACAGCAAAACTCAAAATCAAGACAACCTATGTATAAAATGTGCGGAAATGGTTGAAGACAATGTGTTAACAAAGAGTCCAAACTATGATATATTATCAATTACGACATCTTTCTTAAGCAAATAGTTCTTAACAGGTTATCCTTTTTAGATACTCTAAGAAGTGACATAGTAGTGGTTTGAACTACTGAAATAATAAAACTGTTGAAAGAGCAAGTATCATACATAAAATCATGGAACAAACCCACCACAAACTCCTCCTGAAAAAATAACCAAAGTAAAACTAGGGAAAGGAGATGTATGTGTATATATATCACTTATTACTCTAAGAGTACTAGTATTTCACAATGTGTATAGACTGTATTCTCAAACTTCTGAGTATTATCAGGCACAAAAAGGAACTCAGAAGAAGTGATTTGACTGCAAAACCAGACCCATTTTTGTACCTTTGGACAATCTGCCAAATAAAATTAATGAATAAAGCTGCTTTCTGAAGAGCATCTAAACATAACGGAAGCAGTCATATTTCTACAGCAATCATCTATTTATCTCAGCATTCACAAGTCTGGAAAAGGTGGCTATTCTCACATTGAGTTCACATCATCAGTATAATCTAGATGCTGATTTTCCAGATTCACAGGACTCCATGATGAAAACAGAAATGTAACTAAGCTCAGACACATGTTGTGGGTTTCTGAGCTAAGTGGCAGAATCTTCCAAGCAGCTAGCATGTAGAAGCTGTACTTATGAGGGCACAAGTTACTGTGTATTAGCTAAGGCACTGCTTAATTATACAGCACTTCCAATTTCACATTATTCTAACTCCTTCTTTCACTGAAAAAGGACACGGAGATATTTTATATTTTGGTTTTCATAAATGCTAGTGGGTATGCAACTTCTGCATACAGCTGGAGAAGGGCAAGATTACATAATGTTATGGTAGGCAACAGTACTGTTATATCACAGTGATAACTATTTTGTAAGAGAAACACATTTCAGTATTCAATGAGATAATGTAATTCCTCTATCTCATGCTACCTCTTTCCTATGACTTGTATTAACCAAACTCATCACATCCACCCTCACTTTTACAACAATCAAACAAACACAGATGTATGCTTGGTTTGGAATAAAAGAAAAGAGAAAGGTTCAAAGAGACCCCTCAAACCCTGCTTCAATAATAAAAGTTAAAGTGTTTCTATATAGCTTGGGAAAACGAATTAAACCTAATATTCAGGTACGTCACCATGTCCAGATCCCACCTGCAGTTTTGACTAAAAGCAAATTTATTTGTCAAAACTCATAAAAAAGATCTGGCTTTTACAGTTTTCTTCAAAGTATAAGGCATAGGCATGTGGGTACCACTCCAGCAGAAAAAGGAGGAGGAACTTTGAATAACTCTCAGAAGGCTTGACGTTGGAAGGGGCCTCTCCAGAAGTTATCTTGTTCAACTCCCTGCAAAGCCACCCACAGCTAGTTGTCCAGGACCATGTGTAAATGATTAAATGTGACTAAATAATAACAGCTCTGACAAGAACATGAATAAAAAAAAAGAGAGCCTAAGATTTTTATTTTAAAGCATGCCTTATTTTTCAAAGCTTGGCACCTGTAACTTATTTCCTGTCTCTCTTTCACATGCCCATAACACCCCACAAACACACATATACTGAAGGGACATGAGGGTGCGGAAAGATCCAATAACGCCTGTTATTTGCATTAGATCACAGTGCTTACCTAATTCCCATGTAAGAGAGGAATCCCACATGCATTAAGATCCAGATGCTCATACAGATATCCAAAATGTACTTTCCAGTTCACAAATCACCTGTGACTTTTATACAATGAGATTTTGGGAGTTCTCTGTACAACAGTGTGGTCTGGATTACAGTAAACATCTGTGATACTGTAGAGCAAGTGACTTAAGAAGCACTTAAGAGAGTACTGTGTGGCTTGCTAATGGACTTCCTATGTCTCACAGAATTTGTGCTTCGGTTCTCCAGACATACCATGGTGATAGCAATCCTTCATTTCAGCCTAGTTCAATAGCACACCAAAGGGTTAGAAACATGTTTTCTACACAGCAGACTCAGAACATGGCTATGACAAGTATTCAAGACTTGGAAACTCACTTCCCAAACTGATAGGAGCAGTAGGGCTTCTATCTCACACACATCTGCCTACTTTCCTGGAAATCTGTATGTATAGCTCAAAGATGAGCCTGAAATAGGGTCCTTATCTCCCAAGTGAGATTGCAGAGTCCCAGAAGTACCACAGGGCGACCTCCAAACTCACCTGAAACACAACCATTCTTGTCACAGGTCTAAAATTACCAAACAACAATATGCTAAGATAACTGAAACCAAATATATGTGTGTATACTCCTAGAAGGCTGAAGCTATCAGGGTTTGCAGAAGTGGCAACCAGGGCAGGGGAGCAGCTAGCAGAGCAGCAGGGCCCAGATTCTTCTTCATTTACATTCCCCAGTGCCCTACTCTGAATCTGAGGACTAAACACTTTTGGTCAAGCCACTGCAGAGTCACACACACCTTTATTGTGGCATTATTCAACGCACATTTCAGTTTCATTATTATCAGAATGAAATGTATTTGAGATGTAGCATTTCAGAATTATTCAGCATCTGGGACTTGTACAGTTTTCAGCCAAGTAAGTGCTACGGTCATTCAAAGAGCTGAACCCACAGAAGCATGAGATCATAATCAGCAGTGATTTGACTTGCATCATAGATCAGTTTTAGGCTATTGTTTTAGCTCTTTGGGAGCAGTACATATGGAAAGAGGGAGAGAGAGAGAGAGAAGAAAAAAAAAACAAACCACCCAAGCCTTTCTTTTCCCTGCAATAACCACAACAGATTACTTCCACTTTTTTCTGAAGACAAGAGTAACTGCAAGTGAAATCAGTAAATACAGTGATGCCCCAACGAGGGGCAGCAGTCCACAAAAACAGTAAAATAAACTGCTGCAGAACATGAGCCTTTGTATCCCAGAAAGATCAACTGAAATGCACTGCGGTAGCTGTGTAATGTCTGATGGGAATAGTTCCTATGGATTTAGCCAAAAGTAAATGTAACTGAGATTTGACCCTTTCAACTCAGTAGCGTACAATTTTTGAAGAGATGACTTTATTGAGATTACTAAAATCACACTGAACGACTACTTTTGGTGTTATTTTGCCTGCTTTTAGAAAATATTTCACTGCAGGCTCTCCCTGCACTTGAAAAAGAATGTTTACTTAAACATCTAAAGAATTCCACAAAGAGATGAGAAGTATCATGGAGCAACTGTGTGAAGGGCATGAAAGATATTACCACACTGATCATGGAAACACCAGAAAAAAAAGTTTGTGGGTTTGGGTTTTTTTTTAAATTTTCCAAAGTACTGAATAGGCACATTTCCTTTCATAAAAGCAAAACATCTCACTGTATCTGAAAGAATATTTTAGGTGTCCACATACAGATGTAGTTATACAGCTCCTGCTTCTGAATAATAATAATAACTATGATGATGATTATTATTATCATTATTATTATTAAATGCTGGAGAGAAAGTTAAGAATCTTGATAGCCAGTTGCCTGCTTTGACCAGGAAAATAAGATGTCTGAGCCTGGAAGGAACCAGATTTCAGTCTTTCTGCCAGAGATCTCTCTGTACTACCTCGGAGTAGTAAAAAGCAGATCTGCCTACATGCATAATGCCAAAGTAAAACCCTTTGCAAGCTGAATATCCTACTACTCACTCTTTCCTACTACCGAGTCACAATTTTTGTAACCCATATATCTACAGTACAATTCATAGGAAGATCAGTGCTGCTGTAGGTCAGCATAACTGGCTACTGCATGTGCTCTGAAATCACTTCATGAATTGCAGTCCTTTGAGCTCCTAGACATCCTCTCACACATGGGAATTGTTAGAACCTTTCATGTCCACCTGTTTAGGATTGCAGGGTGAAGGTTAAAAGGCAATTTAAGGTATGGAGATGAACAAGATTAATCAAGTAACAAAGCAAAGGCAATAGGCTGCTACAGTTTCACAAATAAATACTTCATGTTTGCAGCCCAAAAGCAAGTTCATGTTCTGCCACCCCTAGAAAAGCAGACACATCGACCAACTAATTTAAAAAATGGAGGCAGCCAGCAGTTGTAGCTTAACTGTTTTCTAATATGTTTACCCCATCCACGGAAGCAGGACTGTGTTCAAAGTCTGGGCTCTGGCAGTATTCCTGAACAGGCTTCTGGGTGATTGGACTAATGCAGAAAAGAACATAAATGGCAAGAAAATTAATGCCATCACTCTGCTTAAGCTAGGTGTGTTAAAAAATACATGGGCCAAAGAACACAACTCCAGAGTCAAAAACCCCCAAACATACTGAAGATGTATTTAATTAACTATGCAGACAGACTAATTAGCTGCATCACGTTACAATTATCCAATGCTAAAGGGTAGAAACGGACAGCACAACTCAGCTTGAATCAATGACACGCACTAGGTAGTAGTTGGAACAGTTCACAACCCTGCTCAACTTTGTGTTCTCCCAGTAGCATTCTGCTCCAGTCTTTTCCTCAGTCTGCTTATTCCAACCCATCTGTGTCTGCTAGGTGGTGCTGTGGGATGGCTTTTCTAAGGCAGAAAGCTTGCTTTTTTTTTTGTTCCCAGCACTGATATTCCTTTTTCCGTCTACATGAGAACAGCTGCAGTGTTTCCTGCATCTTGGTCATACAAGACGCGTCCTGTCTAGTCTCCTTTCTTGTTCATCACTTGTTGCAGGCATGCGGTGGTCACCACTGATGATGCTGCTTCTCCCAAGCAGTCAGAGAAAATGAGTGTCAGTGTTTATCAGCATGCATCCATACCTATGCAGGAAAGCAGGAACCTCTGAGGGAGGCAGGACGCGTTAATATCTACTATAAATGTTTCCAAATTTTCATTTTCCTTTGGTTATAAAGATACAGGACGTTTAAGCAAATGATTTTTTATTGACAAAGCCAGATTTAAAATTAAATCAGACATGCACATTAATAGCACGGTTTCAAAGGAAAGGGTAAATATTAAACCTCCTGAAGCTTCAACAAGTGAAATATCTCCCTCTATTCATCTCAAAACGCAACTCACTTCTATGAGGAAGGGCAACCTACTGCAAAAACTTTAGAAAGCAACCCTCTGAAAGGGAAGGTAATGGGAAGAATGTTTTTTTAGGCTTCATATTTGTACTGGAACTAGAGAATAACTGAAACAGCAGAATGCTATCAGTGCTTTAACATCCACAGTATTGTAACTGGTGCAGACTGACACTGAACTATTCAAACCTGTCAAAACATGCTGTGCTAATGACCTGTAGGTAAAGGCAGTCTGGTGATGTCCATCTGTTCCACATAACTTTGCGATGGTTTAGCCAAAAATGACGAATAATCCTAACCCACCCTTCTGAGCAAAAGGGAAGAAAAACAAAACAGTCCCCTAGATGAGTAATCGCAGTAATACTACATCAGGTGATGACATCAGGAAAATCTTGTGCTCAGTTTTCAGATTCTGTAGCCCAACGCCTTGAGACTCCCTCTGAGAGCTTGTCTTTCCTATACAAAACCCACCCTAGTAAATGGCAAGGCTATTCTCTGACATATTCTACTTAGTGACTTGACATTTTCTGTCTGATGTGCTGCTCTGAATGTAGATCTTCCACTGTCAGAAACTGAACTTGGACATTCACATTACATCCCCACATCAGAAGGGGATAAGAAGGGAGAAGAAGGGATATCGTGCATGCCAGTAACAAAAGTTGAAGTATATCATGCTTATAAGCAAGTTTGGCACAAATCTCACTATCAGATCCACAGCTAAGCAAATCGAAAGGCAGTATAGATCTAGAAGCAAATGTAACTTCAGTTGGGTTATCACATCCTTCCCCAACAGCCACACAGAATCTTTACTACAGGGGGCTTCTATAATTCCCTCGTGCATGGAAGTGCGGCCCAACAGAAACCAAACAGGAGAAGAGCATGTATATGGGGAAGCTAGACTGCAATAAGAAAGACAAAAAGAAGTGACCTGAACATAAACCACTGCAAACCGCAGAGAGTGGAGGTGACACAGAGGAGAAAAAAATATGAAGTAGAATTCTATGCTCTCTATTTAAAGGAAAAGAGGTGAATAGAACCACATGGAATTAACAGTTCTGAGGCAATTCCATAAGTTAATACCTGTAGGGGTCTCTTGTCCCATTCACTGTTTCAACTTATATTCTGCAGAAACGGCTGTCATATATAAAGTTCAACTGGGGAAGGATTCAAACTGCAAGTTAGGGAAGTACAGTATTTCCTTCCAAAATCACAACAATAAGATGCTTAGACAACCACACAGTGAAATTTAAAGTGCAGTTGTCATGGTTTAAGCCTCACCCAGGCTAATAACTCATGCAGTTTTACTCACTCACTCACTCAATTCCCCCTCTTTCTTCCCCCCAGTCCTGGGGGGATGGGGAGAAGAATCAAAAAAATAAAATACAACTCGTACAGGTTGAGATAAGAACAGTTTAGTAACTAAATTATAACACAAATCACTGCTGCTGCCACCAATAATAATAATGACAAGATAAGTACAAAGAAAGAGAATACAACTGCTCACCAAGCTCGACCCAGCCAGTGCACCCCCCAGTAGCAAACTCCCCAAATACCAAAAACCTGACCATGCCATGCGCCCCCAGTCCACCACCACACTTTTCCGGGTCACTGCTCTCCGTCTTCACATCCTGGACATGACGCGCTCTGGTATGGAATAACCTCTTTGGTCAGTTTGGGTCAGGTGTCCTGTCTCTGCTTCCTCCTGGCTTCCCCTCCTCCCTGGCATAGCATGAGGCTCAGAAAGTCCTTGGTCAGACCAAAACATTACCAAGCAGTAACTGAAAACACTGGTGTTATCAGCGCTGTTCCAAGGCCCAAAATCAAAAAACACAGTGCTGCACCAGCTACCAAGAAGGAGAAAAAACGACTGCTACTGCTGAACCCATGACAATCCACCCCTTATTCCATACCATTCACGTCATGCTCAGATGCCACATTTTCAATATACCATCACATGTATATGTATGGATCCACACATGCACAGAAAGGGAGAGAGATCATTCCTTTGTGCATGGATCAATCCCTACAAAGCTGCTGAGTCCATCAAGTCCATGATGTCGGGCTCCATCTTTTGTTACAGTTTTTCAGAGCAGGAGAAGCTGTGTTCAGTGCTCACACTTGTGAATAACCAGGGCAATAGTGTCCATTGCTAAGTCCACCCCTCGATCATAAGTCCACCCCTCGATCATGAGTCCATCTGTATGCTGCATCTCTGTCCTGATGGCCTAAGATGTCATAGGCCCACCAGGCTCAAAATAATTCACCCTTATGTTGCCAATCTAAGTCCATCTGAGCCATTTCATTTTAGCCGCTTGTGGGCAGGCGGCAGCCGTGCCCGGCCCGGTAGCAACCGAGAGCATTCCCCGGCAGCCGCCCGCAGAGCCCCGAGAGCCCGAGCCCCAGGAGGATGCAGGAGACCACGCAGCACTTCCCAGCAAAGCAGAGGAGGAAGATCTGGACTCAGACAAAGAGCAGCTGGTGGTGAGAGAGCCGGCAAGCACAGCAGCTACACCAGCCCCGGGGACAAGTACAGCAGCCTCATTGGAGAGTTCCGATGGTTTCGAATGGCCGTTAAGCACCCTTGAGACCTGCCTGCTGATTGTGATGGGGATAAGCAAAAATTTTACGGCATGGAATAACCTCTTTGGTCAGTTTGGGTCAGGTGTCCTGTCTCTGCTTCCTCCCGGCTCCCCCTCCTCCCTGGCAGAGCATGAGGCTCAGAAAGTCCTTGGTCAGACCAAAACACTACCAAGCAGTAACTGAAAACACTGGTGTTATCAGTGCTGCTCCCGGACCCAAAATCAAAAACACAGCGCTGCACCAGCTACCAAGAAGGAGAAAAAACGACTGCTGCTGCTGAACCCATGACAGCAGTGGAGAACAAATGGCTTCTGAGAGGATGCTTTAATTGTATTACTAAACTAAAGAAGGAAGCAGCTACATGTTGCTGTAAGTGAAAAAGACAAAGCATACATTTGCTATAGTGCTGTCTGTATATATTTCTTGTCTGTGAAGAAACTCAAAAATCCTTCATACTGGCTGAGTTATTAGCAGCATTTTTAATGTTGAATACCAAATTCTTCTTTTTCCATTAATGTGGTCTTCAAAAGAAAAATGGGGGGGGAGGGGTGGTGTTGAGGAGCGGGGTGTAAAACCAGGAAGCATCTGAACTCCTTGTTCAATTGCTGTGATCAAAGAGGATCAGAATATGGAAAGAAAGTACCCAGCACATTCAGACGAGACTCATTTCAGTGAATCTTGGGAGCCAGCTACAGAACTTGCTGGTGTGTTGGAAATTATTCTGTAATCTTTATATGTATAAACTACTACTAGAGGACTGCGGGGGGGGGGGGGGGAGAAGAAAGAAAACATATCAGAGAGCCTTTCTTGATCTTATGAAAAGTAACTGAAGTCCACACAGACATCTTCCTTCCTAAGGGCTAGTTCTGTAATTGAAAACAACACGAAATCTATTAGGTAACCACGATGAGTCCTAGGGCAATAAGGTAGTGAGGAACATGACCCTACTGCAACTCAGAGGCTCCTTGGGGTGCACTACCTGCTGTATATAAAGCCATCATATCTGTTTTGGTGGTTTCCATTTTTGATACAGCATATTTTTTTACTGTTATCCAAGTACCTTAGCTAGTAGCTGTTGCTTTAAAGAACAACTATATCTAAATAAAGGAATTACAAGCATTTTTGAGTGATGCCAGAGGGAAAGATATGGTAACAATTAGTATTAGGTTTAACTTTCACCTACGTATCTGTCTTCAACACATATAATCTGTCCTTCCCCTCCCTCGTGTTCTTCCCTCAGGGCTCTAAAATCCAAATACCAATTTTCCAGATGAAGGACCAGGGCACAAAGGGATTTGGAAACTGGTTCAAGAATGTGCCTGGAAGCTGGATTCAGGCTGGGTCTCCCAATGTATAGACTCCGTCCCTAGCTGAGCCATTCTTCCAGGCTAAGCTACAAGCAAAACACTGGTATATTAACTGCTGTGTTGGCTGAACTGTCTCCGATTTGGCTTACATGATGCTGCAAAAAATGTTGGATGGCACTTTCTCTCCTGTAGGTAGGATTCCACTACTGCATTATATATATGGAAACCAGTACAGAGACTGACTTAAGAAGAAAATGAAGATGAATTTAAAAAGGCAATGAAGTAGTCATTAATTCAGTTTCTGTCTCAAGGAGCTTACAAAAGATAGGATATTAAAAAAAAAAAAAAAAACAACAAAAACAAACTGGAGAGAGAAGATCAAGCAGCATAGCTCTGCAGAAAAAGATGGACCCTATACGCCTCACATCGGAAGACAAAAAGTGCCCAGTGGATTCAATTCATACTTTTAGAGGAGCATGAGATCTTTGCACAGCCCAAAGTTTGAACTTTGTGTGGAATTTCTTCTGTTGTTTCCTCACAAACTGCACTTGCATTTCTGCAAAATCCTGCAAAAAGGATCCACACCAACAATGCAGGAAAGGCTACCTACAAGAACAGGAAAGGCTATCTACGTTCTTCAAATCTGATGGAGTAAATAAAAATTTACCATAATACCTTTTTAACAGTCATAATCCCCCAAAGTATTAATATACACTGAAGAATGCAAAAGGTTGACCACAGCCTCTCTTCCTACAGAACTGGAATTGCAGCACACACAAATATACAACCCTTTGCTCTCTGCTGGCAGTACAACCCAAAGCCCTGTCTAAAATCAGGACACGTAACTAAGCCTCAGAAGATCTGGATGCCCGGTTTGTTTCTTATACTGGTCTCACTATGTAAAGGGAAGAGGAACAATATAACAACTTGCCAATAAGTACAGGTGAGGTACCAGTACTTGGCACTCTCTGGAAAATCACCCATTCACTATGGTGCATTTTCTTAGTTTTCATATTGATCTATCTCATGTACCACACATGGCATATACATGGGCCCTGCTCCCCCTCATTCAAGGACTTATTGCATCAAAGTACATCTGCTTATCACACCTGCAAGGACTTGCCCAGTGGCTTAATGAAATGAGGACACGAGGACAGAGGACAAATTATATTTGTTACTGACATGAGCCTACGACTTGTTTTTTGACACCCATTTACTGATTCATATAAATATATAACCCACAGTCAGTCATCCAACAGATTGACACAACAGCTAGTTTAACATATAGCTTTATCTGATAATGGATACTACCGTATCAGATTGAAATAAATTCCAAAATCTTCTTTTAATGACAGAAGCTACTGAGATTGACAGTACTGGTCTTGGAGAACAGGGTTTAGGGAAGCAAGGAAGGATTGTCAACTTGCTTCCCATCAGGATGCCTACACTTCAGGCCACATAGTGGTGCCTGCAGGAAGAGGCAGTTACTTGTGCAGTTCTGCAACAATGCTAAAAACACCATGTAACTGGACATCAATATGACTGAGTGGGTCAGACTAAAGAGAAATTATTATGATAAAAAAAAACCCCATGCGGACATTCAGAAGAATTACTTCATTATGAAGCTTTATTTACCTGGACTTTCCACATACACTTATTCTAACTATTAAATACATTAAACAAACTACACCACTTGACTTCATTGACCAAACAAATTTGAGTTTGGTGGCATTTCAACAACTGACTATGCACCACAAGAGCTTTCACCATTCTTCATCAAAACTTTGTAATAACCCACACGCCCTCTACCAATCACCATAGCCACTGCCAGAAAAGATACATCCCTGTATCACCTAAGAGAAACAGGGCCCATAAAACAGGCAACCCTGCAAACTGAAGCATTATACATCTGAGTTTATGAAATAGTGCTTCCAGAAAAGATTTAGACATAACTGCTTATTTTAATTTTAAATCACTTCTTAAAATGCAGCTCACTTAACTCCTGACTTAGGACTAATGGCATTTCTACTCTGCAAAATGATAACTCAGCTATCCCAAAAGGTTTGGCATAATGACTGTAATGTGTTTTACACTGGCCAAGCTGATTTCTGTGTTTAGAATACGCATAAAAATCTCAGTTGTGCACTATAAGTTTGGATTATAACCAGCAGCTTTTTTAGCCTTGGAAAGACTATTTCATGTATCTTCACTCTTTTCCATCTGACAACTTGAGATTGAAAATTTTGTATTTTCCTTCTTCAGGCAATTGATTGTCTAGTCAAAAAAGTTTTCACACTGGTGGCTTGAAGCACACTGGAAAAAGTAGGCTCCATTTTCTTCAGTCTCATCTCTCAATAGAGACAAACATTCCAAATGTGCCCTCTCACAGGAATGCTGGACATAATGCTTGTTAGAAAACATTAGTAGCTAATAGAAAATGCTATTTTTTTTATTAGCTACTAGCCGGGGCCCAGTAGGACACAGTAATTTGCTCACAACTGTTATCATTCATGTTGGTGAGCACATATCTGTGACACTGAACTACTGCAATGAGAGAGACAAAGGTAATTCTAAAAGCTAGTACTGACTTTAGGTTGGTATATATGTTCCCCCCCCTCTTCTCCCCAATACTAGTATAACACTTGCTTTTTTCTTTCTTCATGTCTTTCCTTCAGAACAAGAAATCTGTACACCTGCATAGATGTACAGTATTTTCTGGAAATGTTTGGACATATTTCACTCATCACTATCATGACATTTACTCATTCAGATTCGAACAGATGAGACTGAGTGAAAAGGTGGGCCTGTACATTTGCCATGTTGTTGGCAGTTAATCATTGCATTTTCCCATTCTTCACTTCAAATGAATTGAAATCAGGTCTCTGATACGATATGGGGGAACTATGTGTTTTCTAGTATCACCTTAATCTATGAGAGCTCATTTATCCCTTCAAAATACTCAGAAGTAAATGTAATAGAGGGAGCTACGGGAATAGTTATTTCTGCAGGACTGGACTACTGCAAACTCATGTTTGATGGACTGACTTTGAAACCCACCCACAAATTAGGTTGGTAAAGAGCAGCAGCACTCATAGCAGTCTGTCTGCTGAGTCGGACAGACCAAAGCGAGTCCATAACGTAGTCTGCACTGGCTGGTGTATCATATTCCAAGTTTATTGCAACATCCTGATCTTTATCTTCAAAGCACTAATTAAATACAATTCAAAATAAACCCCCTTCATGCAACAGCAGCATTACAGTTTCTGAGTGAAAGAGGAGGGAAGCTCTCAGGCGACCTGGGTGAGCACTGGCTCAAGCCCTTGAGAGGCAGGAAGTAGGAAAGTTACTATAAATCTCGGATTTTGTTTCTTCCTCACACAACCATTTTCATAACAATAGTTCTGGGGCCAAATGCACAGAAGATTAAATGTAAGAGTCATGACACGAATGTTCAGAGTTTCACTGATCTCAAGGAAATTGTATCTCTTCCCCACAGCTCAGGGTCTCAAGTGCAGGGCAGACCACGGGCGGGACCGCATTGACTTCAGGGCTCAAGGAGAGATCTCAACTTTAAGCAGAACCCTTGCAGGAAGCAAAGGAGCCTGAAAGCCTGTAAAACTGACATCTAACTGACATTTCTACCTGGTGAGACTTGAAAACAGAACAAAACCAGAGACTTATGAGAGTTGTGGCTTGAGGTAAGAGAGACATTACAATCTAAATAGCTTGTACGTTAGCTGCAGGTAGGGTCTTATTTGTCAGAGGGTGCAAGAGTTTGTTAACTGTCAAGGCAGCAGACTGAGAAGGTGACAACCTGTGAAATTAATCACAGTAGGTGTCCCAAGTTGTGTAATTTTTCCTGGGTGCTTAATTCTTTTAACTGGCCACTTCTAGATCATTTTCAAACCTCTTAGGAATAAAGTACAGAACAATTCTACAACACAACCACCTGCTAATAAATATCAGACAGTATATTCATTCTCATCATCGAGGCAACGTTAGCTCAGACCAGGTCATCCACACACACAATATAATACCAGAAAAGTTAATGAGCTGCAAATACATTGCATTTCCAGGATTCTCAACATGAGAGTACACTGTATAGTTTTGGAAGTGATTTAATCCAACATGCTTTGGGCTTTACCACTATTAATGCTACTATTTTAGTCCTATTCATAGAATCATAGAATAGTTAGGGTTGGAAAGGACCTTAGGATCATTTAGTTCCAACCCCCTTGCCATGGGCAGGGACACCTTACACTAAACCATGCCACCCAAGGCTATGTCCAACCTGGCCTCAAACACCGCCAGCGATGGAACGTTCACAACTTCCCTGGGCAACCCATTCCAGTGCCTCACCACCCTAACAGTAAACAATTTCTTCCTCATAGCCAATCTAAACTTGCCCCTGTTTAAGTGTGAACCCGTTACCCCTGGTCCTATCACAACAGTCCATAACAAAGAGTCCCTCCCCAGCAACCCTATAGGCACCCTTCAGATACTGGAAGGCTGCTAGGAGGTCTCCACTCAGCCTTCTCTTCTCCAGGCTGAACAGCCCCAATGTGCTCAGCCTATCTTCATACGGGAGGTGCTCCTGTCCCCTCATCATCCTCGTGGCCCTCCTCTGCACTTGTTCCAGCAGTTCCATGTCCTTTTTATGTTGAGGACACCAGAACTGCACACATTACTCCAAGTGAGGTCTCAGAAGAGCAGAGTAGAGGGGCAGGATCACCTTCCTTGACCTGCTGGTCATGCTCCTTTTGATGCAGCCCAGGATACAGTTGGCTTTCTGGGCTGTGAGTGCACACTGAAGCTGGCTCATATTCATTTTCTCATCGACCAACACCCCCCAGTCCTTCTCCGCAGGGCTGCTCTGAATCTCTTCTCTGCCCACCGGTCTCAGGCATGGTTAAACTTCATCAGGTTAGCATCAGCCCACCTCACAAGTGTGTCAAGGTCCCTCTGGATGGCATTCCTTCCATCCAGCGTATCAACCAAACCACACAGCTTGGTGTCATTGGCAAACTTGCTGAGGGCACACTCAATCCCACTGTCCATGTCACTGACAAAGATGTTGAACAAGACCGCTCCCAGCACCCGATCCCTGAGGGACACCACTCATTGCTGGTCTCCAGATGGACATTGAGCCATTGACCACAACTCTTGGTGTGCGGCCATCTAGCAGGCTCTTTATCTACCGAGTGGTCCACCTGTCAAATTGATGTCTCTCCAACTTCGAGACAAGGATGTCATGTGAGACAGTGTCGAACACTTTGCACAAGTCCAGGTTGATGACATCAACTGCTCTACCCCTGTCCATCAGTTCCGTAGCTCCATCATAGAAGGCCACCAGATTGGTCAGGAATGATTTCCCCTTAGTGAAGCCATGCTGGCTGTCACCACGCACCTTGTTGTTTTTCATGTGCCTCAGCATGCCTTCCAGGAGAATCTGCTCCAAGATTTTGCCAGGCACAGAGGTGAGCCTGACTGGGCTGTAGTTCCCTGGCTCATCCATTTTCCCTTTCTTGAAAATGGGGGTTATATTTCCCTTTTTCCAGTCATTGGGAACTTCACCTGACTGCCATGATTTTTCAAATATGAGGGACAGTGGCTTAGCAACTTCATTTGCCAGCTCCTTTGGGACCCACGCAGATGGATTTCATCAGGTCCCATGGACTTGTGTACATTCAGGTTCTTAAGACGGTCTTGAACCAGATCCTCTCCTACAGTGAGCCTAGGGTCTTCATTCTCACTGTCCCTGCGTCTGCCTTCCAAGACTTGGGTGGTGTGGTCAGAGCATTTGCCGGTAAAGACCGAGGCAAAGAAGTCATTAAGAACCTCAGCCTTCTCCAAATCCAGGGCAGTCAGTTCTCCCGATAGCTTCCTGAGGGGGCTCATGTTCTCCCTAGCCTGTCTTTTATTCGCTAATGTACCTATAGAATCCCTTCCAGTTATCCTTAACGTCCCTAGCCAAGTTTAATTCTAAGTGGGCCTTAGCTTTCCTAACCTGGTCCCTAGCTTCCCTGGACAACATCCCTGTATTCTGCCCAGGCCACCTGTCCTTGCTTCCACCTTTTAGAAGCCTCTTTTTTCCTTTGAAGTTTCCTCAGAAGCTCCTTATTCCTCCAAGGGGGTCTCCTGGCCCTGCTGCAGCCCTTCCTTCTAAGTTGGGATACAACACTCCTGAGCTTACAGTAGGTGATCCCTGAATACCAACCAATAGTCTTGGGCCCCCCTGCCCTCTAGGGCTATATCCCATGGAACCAACCTAAGCGGGTTCCAGAAGAGGCCAAAGTCCTGTTCTCTTGAAGTCCCTTCTAACCATTTATTAACCTGGCCAATCCTCCTCGCCTTTTTAAGGTCCTCCCCTGTATCCTGGAGAATTGACAAAATGACAATCTGAGCTCCAGAGCTCCGAACCACCTCTCCCAGAGCTCTGTAGTCCTTCTTATGTTCTCTGGGCTACTGCTATCTATATCAGCTGCACCCACATGGATCACTAGAAGTGGGTAATAGACAGTGGGACTGACCTAGAGCAGGCAGCTTCTCTGCAACATCCCTGATCCGAGCCCCTGGTAGGCAACACATCTCCCTTGAGACTGGGTCAGGCTGACAGATTGCTGCCTCTTTTCCTTTCAGAGTAGAGCTCCCCACCACTACAGCCCGCTGCTTTTTTCTGGCAGCACCAGCAGTGATCTTCTTTACCAGTGCATCAGCCGGTTGTTCCTGGTGGGAGTGTGGTTCCTCATCAGCCCCCTGCAGGACAGCAAAGCGGTTCTGTGTGGGGACAACAGATTTAGGAGGAAGCCCCTTGCTTTTAATTGTCCTCTTCCTCCCTTTTTTATTGGCTTTTTCTGTCACTGTTTCCCAGCTTCCTGGGTTAGCGGCCTCCTTTCCTGCATGAGCAACAGTGGACGCTTGAGGCCCCCGCACAGTCTGGTCCTGGAGCAAGCAGTGCTGTTTCCCCACAGCTTCCCTGACACCTTCTAGCCCAGTAACAGCCTCCCGCAGCTCAGCCCCTGCTGCAGGAGGACCTCCACCAGAGAACACAGAGTGCAGCCCTGCCCATTGTGCACCCTCCTCCCAGGAGAGCAGTGCAGGCGCCTCTCATCCGCTCATTTTGGGTGCCTACGCTGCCACCGCCGGGGCACCCAGAGCAGAGCTCCCAGACCGACCCCTCGTCATATGGTGAGTGCTCACCATCCCGCTCACCTGCCCGTCCAAACTGCCGCGCAAACTGCCTCGACCCACCCCGCTCGCCAGCTCCTGGTCACCCGTGCTCCCTGGGCAGCTTTCTGCGCAGTCAGGGTGGTGCCGCTCCTCCTGGCGCTGCCCCCTGTGAGTCAGCTGCTCGTGTCCACTGAGCTGCCGCCTCCTGGGCAAGTCCTGTCGAGGACTTGAGGCTCCCTCAGTGGGTCTCACCGCTTTGAGTTGAGGCTCCTGGATGCCGAGCCTGCCCCCGACCAGGTGCTGAAGGCGTTTTCTCTCAAGCTACTCACCTCCGCAAAATTCATTTCTGTTGAGCCCTTTACACTGTAACTTTCCCCATGACTACAAACTGCTATTTGGTATGTATTCGTTGACCCACTTTAACATCCACTTGCATCAGATTTGGTGAGAAATTTCCCGAGGAAGTTCACAAATTCAAGTTATATGGTATTCTCTGCCCTGCTTATGACTTCAGTTGAACACGTGCATAAATGACTTGTGAAATGGAGACAGATCTAACCAAGTTCTTAAATTAAGTATTTATCCCTGCATACCTTAAATGATTCACTTGTAAAAACAACTTCAAGGCTTTTTGTGACTTAGAATATTATTTATCTTAAAATTCTCACAAAATGACTTACCAGCCATAGGTGTGTTTTAACATGCCACTGGCACCATGCAGGAAAAGCAGCCCTACTGGACTTCTCTTTTGAAACCAACAAATTCTCCCACTATAACCACATTCTGTTTCAATGTTGAGGATTTTTTCCTTTTGCTTTGAAATAATTTGTTTAGGTTGGTTTTTGTTTTTGTTTTGTTTTGTTTTGTTTTAATTGAATTACAATATAAAACATTCAAAGAATCATTACTTCCGTAGCGAAGGAAGCAAAAGAGTCATACGAGGCTAAAGGAACAACTTGCTAGTTAAGGTTTGTATTTAACCTCACAATCTAGGACCCAGACAGAAGCAAAGTAGGAGAAAAAAAAAAGATTAAAACAATATGTGAGATAGGAATCTTTAATCAACCCCTCTGTATCAGCCTGGGCCCAGCATTCCACCCTGTCTTCTGAGGTTACCGAGCACCACTTTGAAAATGGATTACTTTCCACTGAACACAATGCCAAAAAGGGGCTTTAGCTCCCCTAGGGGAAATTAGAACAGCCCGGATCATCAAATGGGAAAAAATAATCATTATCAGTAGCATTCAGAAATGGAGGGAAAGAAAAGATGAAACCACACTCAGGTTTTGGACCACTTAATGCCTTAGATGTGCCATTGAAGACTGAGGCAGAATGGCAAAAGCCTGTGGGTTTGTGATGCAAATGAACATTTGCTTGTCTAATAGATGATAAAAATACCTGGGATTTTTCCAAGATCTTTGGTTCAGAAATGCACTTTTTGTGAACACTTGGTAGTTATTCCTGGAGATGATAAGGCACTGACACAGTGCTGTATACATTATATTTCCAGGTCAGAGGGAATACCAACACATATGAAAGTAAATATACATATATGTATTACTTCATAGATGCAACAGGATGAAAAAAATACATTATAAGGACTTAATACTGCTTAGTGCATGTATGTTTTTAGCCTGCTGTCCCTTCCTTTGGTTAAGATAAATGTTCCAACAGCCCTTGCCATCATTATCAAACCAAGACTCTGCCTGCAAGTGATCCACAATAGATCTCCACAGGGTTATGGGGTGCCAGCTGCCAGCATAAACAAATGCCTCAGGTCCCTTTACTACCAGGTGAAATATAACTTGCAATACAACACAAAAAAACTTCATTCCAGCTTCAGCAGTAGCAATGTATAGCTGGCAGAAACACCAAGGAAGTGCTGAAATATCATTTCCCAGATGTTGTGAGGTTGAAACATGCCAGTTAAGGCAACATCCTGGACAGGTTAATTACTCGCTTCAGATAGAAAAAATCAAAAATTAAGAGCAATTCTGAAAGCACTGTTAACTAACATTCATTGACTCCTTAATTTGCCTTTTAAAAAGCAAACTATTTTGCATGAATGCTCCCTGCTCCCAATGAATGCTAAAAGAAAATTCAGTTGATGCAAATATTTCCTCTTTACGTAACTTCTAGCTTATATAAGATTGTCAGAGCCTTGGCCCTGCTACAGCCCTCTTCTGCACTCCTACAGCAGTACACTGCTGACCTCGGTTATGTATTAAAGTTCACTGGAAGCCAACAGCATGAAACCATACACCTATAATTAAGTACATACTTGAATGCTTTGTAAAACAAGGAAAGACTGATGAATTGCTGTGTAAATAACTAATGATAAAATAGCAGTGATGTACATTTAAATTGGGATTATGTTGTAAATGTTTTATTCCACAGATGTATTAACCATTGATGACTGAAAACCAGTTCACAGGCAGCCTGTGTAAGGCCAGTGACAAACAATGGTGTGGTCACACATGGTTGGATGTGTCTTGCAAGGAACCAGCAGTGGCCCAGAGATTCTGGGATGAGCTGATAATGCTCTTCTCTGTAATAACATGGCAGGAGAAGAGTACTGTTATCTTCAAATTTCTAACCTAGTGCCTATACAATACCAGAGAAGGCTCCTTCTGCCCACTAACAAACGAGTCATTTAAGATTAAGATTAAAAAAGTATTACCAGACACATGTAAAGTGATCTTTGAACTGGGTACCAAATTATAGCATATTAAGCCTTGTCAGAGCTTTTGAGAAGGGGAGAAAACATGTGCCACAGCCATGGCAGCAAAACGCCTGGATCTTATCAGAGGGATTTGTCCCAGGCCTTAATTGGCAATTTCACTATTCATTTTCTGTTCAGCAGTGTTAACATGACGTTCCACCACTTTTGCTGTGGAGAAAGCATCAGCATAGCAGGGCTGCACATCAGACTGCAGAAGCATTGCAAATTCCAGGGGCTTATTTTTCACAGAAAGTCAAAACCACCTTTAAGTGCATAAAGCAGCTGTCCCACCACACTCTTGACAGTAAACCTGCCATACATTCGGTTAACTTCTGGCATACAGACAGGGACTTAGATCTCTTCCAAAACAGTCAAAGAATAACAAGAAAGCAACTTTGATGCTACCTGAAACCAAACTATTCAAAGCACATTCAAAGCCTGCATTCTTCAGCTGCCGGCACTGAGCCGAGGACATGGAGATAATCATTCTGACTGGTGGTGGGGGAGGGAGAAAGGAGCTTAAGGACATGAGCGCTGAAGTACGCTGGTCAAGGAAATCTAGACAGAATTTAATCTACAAGGTAGCAAAGCAGTTGTGCTTCTCTCCCATCGCATTCCCATTAGGCGCATTAGAGAATTAAAATAATCATGGACAGGGCAATACTTTTTTTCCTTTTTTGCTTGTTACATAATCATAATTATCTTTTATGTTTCTATCAATATAGGTGAACATAAATCAAGATAAATCCGTTCTTTCAATACTGCAGCATCTGTTCTCTGACTTGACAATCTGATGCAGCAGTGAAGTTTGCATTATTGTAGAAAAAAAATCTTTAGTGGTTAAAAAGGGTCCCTGGGACCCCAAGCTCTTTTTTCTCCTTGTGTTATAAAAACTATCAGGGGAAAGGGGGGGAGCAGCAGCACATCTATGTCACTACGCTATCCAACAGGAACTTTCTGCTGCTCAGCCACCTGAGGAAACATTTCTGGAAATTTCTTAGCGATTTTTGAGCTGCTAACAATAGCTAGCATATCATGTTCTGTCTACTGGTTCACACAGATCTATCCCAAGCAAGTCTATGTGACAAGAGGAGTAGCAGTCCCTGCAGGCATTAAACTTTCTAAAGCTGCAGAGCCAACAGACTGGTGAATGGTGTATTTATGGTTTTACCTACTCTATGGCCCTCCAAGATGGCAGCAGCAGATCGTGTATTCTGCTTTCTTTTTGACTTCCAGCAAAGATGACCTTCAAAGTTGGTTGTGCACTATATAAAGCACTACTGCACTGGAGAAGACAAACTCAAGTGGCATATATTCTGACTTTCAGCTTCTTCCTCCTTGTAGGTAAGGACCAACAAAAATTCTCCTGTATACAGGTACCAGACTTTGTCTTCTAGAAGACTTTAAGAAGCATTTCTTTACTGAGAGGGTGGTCAAACGCTGCAGCAGGCTTCCTAGACAAGTGGATGATGCCCCAAGACTCTCAGTGCTTAAAAGGCATTTGGACAATGCCCTTGATAACATGCTTTGACTTTTGGTCAGCCCCGATCTGGTCAGGCAGTTGGACTAGATCATAGGTGTGGGTCCCTTCCAACTGAATTATTCTATACAATTCTGTTCTGATCTAAGAATGAAGCCTATCCTTCTCTGTTCTGTTCCAAGGAGGAAGTCACTCTGAATTGTCTTCCCTCAATGCTCAACAATGTTGAGCAGTGTAGAATGGTGAAACTGTAGAAAAGGATTTGCATTCATAAAGTAGAAAGGTGAAAAAAAAAACCCACCCCCAAAAATGGTTCCTAAGAATGTCTTGGAAATGACAACTGCAAGACTAAAAAATCTTTTCCATGGTCAACTCTAATGGCAGTACAGACAGTAATGAGGGCATCTTAGGTATATTTGCTTCTAAAAGCAGAGTATATGCCAAAAGCACAAAAGAGTATAAAATCAGTCGAAAAGAAATAACAACTTGGTGTGCCCTGGTTTCCATGAAGAGTGTTATGTACTCATTTAGAATCTAAAGGCAGTCTGTTTATACACTAAATGCACATGTAATACAAATAAAATGCATTTAAAGAACAGCAAAATCATATAAACAAATAATTTTGGAGAGTGTCTTACCTTCGACCCAATAAGTGTGTACAGCCACTGGATGGTTTCATTATGATTTATTACTCCATTCATGCCATCGACATAGAGCATGATCTGTCCCAAAGCTATTGTAAAGAAAAGAGATGAAATGCAAATCAAACCTGGTGAATAGTTTTTATAAACCTAAACATTGCTGGCAATTTTCTGTAAGCCAGGTTTTCAGGAGACGTGTGGAGCTCAATTAAAGAAACATACACTGGGCAAGATTGTGCTGGATGAAATCCTGAGAAATTGCAGTAACTTTACTGACTTCATCTGGATGATATAAGCATGAATTTCATCCAGGGACAAGCACAGGCACGTATTCTTTCCTAGAAGATACCACCTTTTATTGCCCCCAAATCTGCAAACAGTATTCTACACACTGCTTATTGCTGCAGAAGTTCCATCAGCTACAATACTTTACACTTTGTGAGCCAAGAGTTTTTAATTATTTATTTGAGGACCATATAATATTTGAAATTAATATATTTGGATTGACTATTTCAGTGAATTCCAATAATATGAAATTAAAGCAGGGCAATTAACACCAATAAGGACAGCAAATATTCACCCCTGCACCGTGCTTTCTTGCGAGTTTTGCATTTTAGGAGGAAAATTCAACAAACAAAGCCTGGTTAAAAAAGAAGCACCACTATTCATTTATTCTAAAGCACATACATTTCAAAACATGCTAGTAAAATATTTCCTTGCAGTAATTCCATGGTTTGCAATTCTGATAACAGGAGACTTTCTACAGACAACAACTATTAAATCTTTTCTGACTGATAAGGACAGACATTGTTCATAAGGATTATGAAAAGTGGATTAGCAAAATTCATCTATCATCTTCAAAAGTTTCCACTGTTAGATCTTCTGCTTTATAGCATGAGATCAAAGCACAGTGGGATGAAAAAGAAATCACTGATGTAACACCTTTCAGCACAGCCTGTTGGCACAACAACTCAATTATCTAATGCACAACCTGATGAGCCCCTAGTACACTGCTTTATGGGGGGAAAAAGAAGGAAAAAACCCACAGGGTGAGAAAAATTGACATTTTTAATCTTCCAAACACATTCCAAATGTTTGCTAACTTTTGCAGAGGTTGTGCACAGTGCAGCATCACTTTACTTGAGGGAAGACTTTTCAAAGACATAATTGTTAGGCAAGCCCTTAAGTACCCACTATGGCTAAGCAGCTAACTCATTTTTATGCTGTCTCCTCCTTTTACCTTTGCTTCAGTTGGTTGACTTACAGTTGAAAAAAGCCCAGGTACTAATTTTAGGTACTTATATTCCTTATCTAATCTGTTACACAAGGCTAGAAACAAATTCACCCTACACAGTCAACGGAGATGGAGAAAAGGTAAGAAGAGGACTATGGCAAGGAGATAACTCTTATCTTAGGCAGGCCTCATTGCCTCTCTACAGGAAGCAATGATTTACCACCCTCCAAAGACGTGTGTCTCAGGTGAATAAAATCAGGTGACAGGGACACAGACCCAAGTGTTTAAGGAAATTAAAAGGTATAAGCCAGCCAGTAAAAAGAGATAAGAATTACACTGCCTGAATTAATGGATGCTTTGAAGCATTTCCTGGCAGGTAGAGAAAAGAGAAGGATACTGCTATCCCACTGGTGATCAGAGAAAGTTATAATTCTTGTTTTTACTTCCTTTCAATGTTAAAAAGATTTGGCCCTTGATCAGAATGAGATCCAGGCATGACAAGGTCACTAACCTGCCCCTTTTTTTTCTCTTGCAAATTTTTGGTTGGGGGTGAAGGGATTTAATTCATATTTGAAACAAACGTGAAACAAATTTTACTCTTTGTGCATGCTTTCTAAATTAACATAGAAATCAAAGAAAGCAACAAGTCTGCTTTTAAAGGGAAAACATGCACACAGTACAAAATTACTCCACTGCTTATACTTAAGACCAGTTAGACTGGATGCATAAGTGAGATCTGGGATGCATTAGTCTTCAGCCTCTTAGATGTGCCCCCCACTCCCTGATTTTTAGGGATTCCTGACAATTTTCATCTGCTACCACTAACCTTGCCCCTTCCTTCACCTTCCATTCCCCTTTTTATTATGATAAAAAATATATGGCAGTATCTCTACCTTTCCAGCAACAGGATGGGTCTTCTGGATGAAGGTGACAAATTAGTAACACATAAAAAACCTCCACTACTGCTGCCTCTTGAACAAGTGACCAATAAGATTTACAACATAAAGAATTACAAAGGATGCCATGAAATGACCAGATGAAGATAGGTTTGCTGTGGAGTCATGCTGATCACATCCAAGTGATGATGATCCAAGTCATGACTCCAGTAATTATCTGCCACACGTCAAGCTATCAGCTGTTGAGAGACCTTAACATGGAACTTCTTATTGCTATTTCCTGCCTTCAGGGATCATAAAAATGAAAGCAACACGTGATGAGCAGGGTTGAGAAGTCAACTTTCATTATAAGGAAGAGTAAGGAGGTTCTGTATATAGTTTGCACAAAGCCAATGCTTTAAAAATTCTCAGTAAAAGAAATCCAAGAAAAGACTCAAAAGCAAGAGAATGTTGGTTTTCATACCATGTCAAGTGTCTGTGCTGAGGAAGAAAACATAACACCCAGTAATCAGAAAACAGTGGCAAAATGGAAAAGGCCATCAAAGATGCTTGTGTAGGAGCAGGCCGGTGGACTGGAGGCTCTCAGGCTCTCCCAGGGCTCGGGTCTGGCTGAGTAGGACATATCAGTTTTGCACCAAATGTAAACAGACTGGCCACAGGACACTGGTTTATATTCTTTCAACTGCTCTACCCAGCTGATAGCCTACCTCCCAGACCATGGTCATATCTGCTGAAATGGCTGTGGCTAGAGTGCAAACTCCACAGACCCACTGCCCTGCACATGCGAGTTGGCATGCATGCATGCCCAACATGCAGAGCCTTGCCAAGACAGGGCACATTACTTTGCAAGGCGATCTGAGGTCATTTGGAAGGCTAATCTAGTCCAAAATCATTTAAGTTTGCATTTGTACGTGCCTCTTCAACCAAACTTTTTTTTCTCTTTTCACTGAAAGATGAGGAGGCTATTTAATCCACTTAATCCCATCTCTCAGTTAACTGGAATTCTTTTTGGAAGTATATCAACAACCTACTTGCATTAGGAAAGCTTGCTATTGTGTAACAGGGGGCTGGGAGGGGGGGTTAAATATGGAGCAGACTTAATTTGGAATTTCTTTGTTCCCACTACCCTTGTCAAACCCTTAATCTTATATGAAAGTAGTGTGTGACTTTACCAAGAGCTATTTTCAAGTGGAAAATTGCTGGATTTCTTAGGAAAGGCTTAGGCTACAACGGGATGGACCAGCCAGAAATTTCATAGATTTCTGGGAAATAAGAGATCCAAGAAAGCCTCTCAAACCTGCCAGTATTGGCACTGATACTCTCTTGGGATCTTTCCTATATAAAGTTCACAGGACCAAAGGGGAAAAACTCTTTCACAAAACATCATCACAATGAATATCACTTTAGGTAAAAGTCTATTTTTCCCACTCAGAATTGTCAAAAGTTTCAAAGCTGTTCCTTGCCCAGATACCTGCTTCCTCAACCTGCTCTATCTACTTTGTGTATTACCACATGACTAACTTAGAGAAAACAGCAGCAATGAATAAGAAGAAACACTTTTCCTACAGTTTCCTGTGTACAGGGTGAAGCAGGACAAAACCATACTGTTGCCACAGGTTTCAGCTCCTGAGGAGTCTTCTGGCCCAAGTTCATCAGGCACTTCATAACCAGCACCCATGGTGCATGTAACATGCTGCATACGACAACGGGTGCATGTGAACGGCAAGCAGAACTGTGATGCAACTAATAGGGAAGAGCCAACTGCTAAAAGTCAGCTTTTTCATTGTTAGTTAAAATCTGTTCATCATCAAGGAGAAACTAAGAGTCTGTATGATTGCCTTTATTCCATCTGAAAGCAGATTACCAACTTATGCTACCCCGGGCACTGAAAAGGCGTAACTCCATCAATGTAAATGTCCCAGTGAAGAACAAAATTTCAGTAACAGTTTAGTGAGAGATCCCAGGAGAGACATAAGAGTTGTTTAGCATTCCGTTACAAAGCACTAGGTGGTATTTCTGAAGAAAAGAAACCTACCTCAAACTTCTTTCTCTGTGTTTCCTCACTGGGTAGATTCAAGAGCTCAGCTACCAAGCAGGACTACCAAGAATACAAAACGCCCAGCTCAGCTGAGCCCTTATACACTCAGTGTTGGGAACTTCTACTTTTGCCTGTAGCACATTCTCACAGACAGTGTTTGCACGTGCACCCTCAAGGAAGTGACTGTCATCCCCATAACATCCAAAGATATTGAACAGTGCTTTCCCTGATGAGAAATCTTTATTAAATACCACTTTTGTACCATCCAGCTATTGAAAATTAAAATTGCAGCAGAGCTCCTTGCTTCTAAGAGGTGACATCAGGTAAAATCGATAACCTGGCCTCTCCACTGCTTCTGAAAGTGGATCTTACAGAGCAGCACTGTGCCAAAGCTTATGACTCAGTTATTCCACAGGGCTAGAACCAGCTAAAATTTTTAGGTTTGGGTGTTTTCTTTGTTTCCTCTGTTACTCTTTGTATAGGTTGGTTTTAGCTTCAGTGAAAAAATTGTTTATACGCCTATTCTCATTTCTTTACTCCTGTTGAAGCTATTTGTAACATCATCTAGGAAGATAAAACCAATCTTATTCCTGGCCACAGATGCATGAATATTTTCTTATCAAAGCTTCTTTAAATCCCAACTCTTTTCTTGATCTTGCCTTTTTGCCCTCTGTTCATTTGTTCTTTCCATTATCGCACACCTCATAGCTGAAACATGCTAAGAAATTAATTTTCAGGACTCCCATATTAACCACATTCTGAACTTGTTATGAACCGTATTAATAAAGAACTGAACATTCTCACAGAAAAACACATCACAGAACTAATGTTATGATCTAAAACTGCAAAGACATTTCTGTACATTGCTAATGTAAATTGGAAGTTCCTATGTTAGCTGACACTATTTAAAGTCTAGCTTTTAAGCTTACTCAGTTCTTTAATAGCTCTTAAGTACTTGGAAACTTCTGTATGCTTCTTCTAGATCTAAAGCACTATTCAAGGTTGAGATCTTTTGTAGAGACAAAGTGTTTCTAGATTGAGCTCAATCTTCATTTTCTCCCCACTTACTTTAATGGCAAAACATACAAAGATACAACAAAACTCAGCTGTTTTTTAATGCTGAAAATAAGTGACAGTAGTGACAACCAGATTTTTTACCCTGGTTTATATGCTCAAGAGAAGCTGCCATCCAGAGGTAAACCCTGAGCAAAGCCAAACAAACCAGGACGGTGGGACACACCACTCTCCCAGGCAGTCAATATAGCTTTATGCAGCACACTCAGGCCCTGCAATGTACATTGCTGGTTGTGGTTATAACCGAGAGGGTACAACAGCGGCATGCTGCAACTTGCCCTTAAAAGAACATCTTATTTAAAAATCAAGGTCAAACACACCAAGAAACAAAAATCCTTTCTTTACTTGGCAGCTAAAAAATGCCTTTGCTGCTATTTTGGTTGTATAGAGACAGCCCATGTGTACTTGGACACTTATTATTTTAATCAGTCCATTAAAACTCCATGCTTAACACTGGGTTCTTAAATGGCACAGCCTAGCAATAGTTTCCATTGTCCACAAAAGCACTCAGGAAATACTGGAGGAGATTTATAATTCTGACATTCCTGGCACAATAGAGACCTTTAGATCAGTGTTGTTATTATTACTCTGTACTACCTAATAGTTCGTCTTTAACAATAAGCTTAGTTTTGGGGAACCCCAGGGGCTGCTAGTATAGAAACGCCCTTTCATTGCTGATTACTACATGAAAATGAAGGGAAACAGGCTGCCAGCTCTGGACTCTGAGCAGAGCTTCAATCAACCAGGAGTCTGGGAAAACACAAGTTTTGAAGCCTCGATGACATTTACAATCATTGTGCTGCAGGTACTCAGAAGTCATCCACAAAGAACATAGGTAAACATTTTCGGTCCTCAGAAGCTGATTGTTAATAACACCTTGGCAGTAAAGCTGGCGTAGGGACCACAGAACATTTACAAGCTGTAATTATTCACTTTGAAAGCAGGTTGTCACTGTGGTTTGGGGGGTGGGGGTGGCGAAGGAAGATAGTTGCCTCTTCCCATTCTCTTTTTCAGGGAAAGACACCTGCACCATCAGTGCTGTCATAATTCCCCATTCTGAGGCTCCTTAACTAGAAGGGCTCTAGTTACCATTCCAACCTCTCACACACACCCGCCTTCTCTCCCGAAGGCTTACACTCCCAATGGTTCTTAGCGTGCCCAATGTTCAAGCAGAGAGAAATGTAGCCCTTCCTCAAGGAATGGGCAACACATGGCATGGCAATGACCACAGAAAACTCTTACAGTGGAATTTTCTCTTCTATATGTTTCTCTGCTACTCTTTCCCTCCAGTGTTTCTCCCTTTAAAAAATAGCACACAGCAAAGTCAAAGGGCCTAAGACAGCTTTAATCAGCTCAACAGTTCCAGCAAAAGCTGGTCTCTCATATATACCACACAACACCTCTGGCAGGTCACAAGCCCCCCAAAGCCAAAAGAGCACATCAGAATTGCTCCTCCTCCAGTATTTCTTTTGTGATATTTCTTACAATTTACTTGTGTGTAAAGAAAGAACAGACTCACACTTGTCTCTGCCAGCAGTTAACCTGCTGACTGCCTTTTCACATGAACTGAAATCTGGCTTACATAGATGCATTGTAAGAGCCTTGCACAATAACTCATAATTGCTTCAATCATTATTTTATGGTGTAGTCCCCACATTTTAAATGCATTATATTACAGCACGCTTTTTACAAGATTAATAATGCTTACCAATGTACAATAACCTGGGAAAAGCCTATATAGGAAAAGGTAAAAACATTTCCTCATTGTAAACAAATAGGTAATTAAAATACTTTATTAATAAATGAGCAAGTCTACTCCAATTTTAGACCACTATACTGCAAGGTGACTAAAAGCATTAAAGAATTAAAAACAAGGAATGAAAGATTTAAGGAAGAAAGCAAGACAGGAGAAGGGAAAAAGACAAAAGAAAAAAGAAAATAAAACGTTAACTAGATGATTCTTTAAAAAATGACCATTTGCCCTTAGTGCTTCATGAAGCAAAATTCCTCTGGAAAAAGCAAATGTGTGGTAGCCCTGAGTTAAGATGATATGCTATAACTGTGTGCAGGTAGAGCTGAATTAAGGCAGCTGCTTCTTAACTGAATCAATACAGGCTGTAACACTGAATAGTGTTATTCCAGTGTGTGCGTGAAGTTACGTATTTTTCTTAAGAATTTCTGAGAAGACGTCCACATTTCTCAAGAAGCCTTTGCACCTGGAGCAGAGAAAACTGACGGAATACAGGAAACAAACTTTTCTTCTTTTCTATTTTATGCCAACAGGATCTTCACTGACTGCGGTCAGGAACTCTTTTGGTGATCATGGATAAAAGCACACTGTCTTGGGTCCCTGCCCTCTGTGGAAAGTGAAAAGAACCAAGGGGCAGCACAGTTTGGGCTGTTTAACAAATGAACTAACACTAGAACAGAAAAAGAATGTATGATAGGATAATAAAAATTTTAAAATTTTCACATACTGAGTATTTTTAGTCATCAACAGCGTTTCTTGTTAATGCAACAGAAAACCCTTCAGGGTGAAACTGCCAGATGTGAAATCAACAAATGACAGGTTCTCAATGACTGAGGGTTTTGGTTTATTTTTCTGTTTTTCTTGAACAAAGCACCACATTTCCTAATGTTTACATTTTTTCCTAAACAAAAAGGAAGATTCTTGGAAAGCAAAAAAAAAAAAAAAGAACCATAAGAATTCACAGCATTATTGTATAATAGGAGGAATAAAGGGGGGGGGGGGGAAGATAAATTATGGTGCAATTTGAAACCTCAAACAAACATTACCTCACAGAATGCAGTACTTTGTAAAGCAAAAACACTGATCAATGATCTTCTGTTTTCATGTAGTAACATGTCACTGCTGTCATAAAGTGCAAATATTTCCCAAGATTGAAGTTTCTTGTTTTTAAGCTCAACTTCATTCTCCAAGGTGCTACAATGGGCAGGTAAAAGTGGGCCCAGTTTTGTATTCTGAAATAACAGCATTGCAGTTGGTAAGGTAGCAAAACAAACTTGACTTTGGCAGGGAAGCTCACAGAGTCAAAACAATTTCTGTAGGCATATAGTTACTTTGGCTACTCAAAAGCCAAAAGCCAATCTCCAGAAGTCATATTATGTGCAATAAGCATCACTTCTAAAATTGATACACACTATTTTCGTGAAGAACAAAAAAAGAAAGCAAAAAAAGATGAATGACAGTCACTAAAGCCAGTGTTTCAGTTCACTTCCCATGGTGGGTTTTGCAGGAAACAAAGTATGCTGCCAGAGGTGACACGTAGGTAGCCATCCAATTTTTAGCATAATTTAAACACTGTTTATTCTAGCTACTAGTATAAGGTGGGCTTGGAGAATACCATGGAAGAGCTACACTGAGAACAAAAAATACAAGTAAATTTCTCCAGCTATATTCTTTTTATATTAAACTGGTCTTCAGTTCTCACATACTTTCTTCACCTGGTTATGTTTTCCAAACGCTGTTCCCTCTTCTCCCAGAATAAGGGGCCAAGTGTGAAAAAGTTTCACAACAGAAGAAACATGACACAAGGATGATCAGGGGACTGGAGCACCTCCCATATGAAGAGAGGATGAGAAAGTTGGGGCTGTTGAGCCTGGAGAAGAGAAGGCTGCGTGGAGACCTCATAGCAGCCTTCCAATATCTGAAGGGGGCCTATAAAGATGCTGGGAAGGGACTCTTTATTAGGGACTGTTGTGAGAGGACAAAGGGTAATGGGTTCAAGCTTAAACAGGGGAAGTTTAGATTGGATATGAGGAAGAAATTGTTTACTGTAAGGGTGGTGTGGCACTGGAATGGGTTGCCCAGGGAAGTTGTGAATGCTCCATCGCTGGCGATGTTCAAGGCTGGGTTGGACATAGCCTTGAGTGGCATGGTTTAGTGTGAGGTGTCCCTGCCCATGTCAGGGGGGTTGGAACTAGATGATCCTAAGGTCCTTTCCAGCCCTAACTATTCTATGATTCTATGATTACTTTAAGAAGCAGTACAAAAGACTCCAAGTAGGTATCACTTCTAACATTTCTTAATACTTGTTGCTAAAGTGACGATGATACAAGATTTTAGACAAGTCCGAAAATTCCTATGAAGGGATGCACTGACTTTCTTCATCTCAACAGGAAGGCATCATGTGAACAGACAGCACATTAAGGTGCTTAATATATTAAGTATTAAGGTAATTGTGGGACAGTTCAGTAGTACTTGCTACGTTAGTGTCTCTTTAAAATTATGCTTTTCAATATAAACAGTATTTATTCAATGCTTTTGTCATCTTGAAAGCAAATGATTTAAAGGGCACTGTAGACGAGCACAGAAAGCAAAATTTTTCCTAACTATATTCTAAACCATCTAAAACTGTGGATGAAGAGCACAATAAAAGCTTCCACCCCTGCTCAGAAATGATTGACTCAAGAGCAAAAATCAGTAGGATAACCAAGAATTCACTATGGTTTAAGTTCAGCAACTAAATTAAAATAGTTAAGTGAAGAGGGAGAAGGAAGTGTGTCTGTTTAAAGCAAAGACAAGAGTGGAAGTAAGGCTTCCAGTCCTTCCTCCTTACCATAGACTGCTGGCTACAAAAGACTCTAACTACACATCCTGAAAATAAAAGCTGACTGATTGAAGCAAGATCTCTGTGTCTTTGTGTATTGAGAGATGCATCCCAACATCAAATGATTTTATTAAAAAAAAAAAAAAAGCATTCATCACATTTATTTACTGAACCACCTTAAAAAACAGCAGCAAATATATCCTCCTAATTTTCTTCATCATGATTACACAGTGATGGATGATGAACCTGAATTCCTCATAGACTTTTCAGATATTTATTGCTCTTCAGCATGCCTAGCTTGTCTCAAATGCTTCATATAGGCTCCACCCTGCAGTAATGTGCATGCCATTAAAGAACTGACTTTCATCTCCTGAATTTGTGCTTGTTAGGGCAAATTAATGGAAGACTCTATGCTGTAAGTACTGCCTAAACAAAGCCAAAGTCAGCACTAGAAAGCAAACTGATACAACACTTCATTAAATGTGCTTTTTATTCTTTTTGTTTCGAGTAGTTGCTGCGATGTGAAATTTAGGGTTATATAGTCTCCTTTCAAATCTCACAGTAAAGAATGTGCTCAAGTCAGAAGTTCATACCTCCCATTTGAAGTGGACGTCCTGTGAGAAAAAGGTGCAAGGAAGAGACATCATTACAGGTCCCTTGAAGTACAGAGCTCACAGCTTCAAAAATATTGATTGAAAATGCTGTTGTGTCTCTGTTCATTCACCTCAGATAATAAGCAAAGATTCCTACCAAATTAACTGTAATTCTCTCCTAATCCCTTTATTCTTTTTTTTCCCTTCAGCACAGTGACAGCAAGAACTCCTTTAAAAACCAAATCCCACCTTATTATAGCAATACTTACAGAGAAACTGCAAAATCATCTTTATCAGTGTCATGCTCAAGCTTTTCTCCTCTGATGAATTTAGAGAGGTGAATAGCTAAGCAGAATGCATACCAATCATACCTCCCACCTTCTCAAAATTCTCAGGCCAAGATACAAAAGTGTATGAAATCCTAATTTCTGATTGACAGAAACACAGTTTGCAGAATCACTGCTTTTCACTTCATTTCCTTATCACAGAAATAGTGACAATTCTTTTTCAGAACAAAAGAAAAATATTTGGGGGCATAACCTTCATTTGACGTAAAAATGTAAGACCTGTAACTTGTGAGTAGTTGTCACCTGTGTAGTAGCAGGGAGAGACAATCATGTACTGTCTGAACATGAAAGTGAAGGTGGTAGACTTATTCAAGTTTGATGGTCCACATTACTTATTTATCAGTAACTACGTAAGTGAGAAGCACAGTTGAACAATCACATTATATTTCCAAAAGCATTTTGGGGTGATTTTATTCTATTTTTTTTTGTATTTATACAACTCAGTGATCACACAATTATTCTTAATCCTCAGTATGAATGCAAACATGTTTATCTGACTGTATGATTGGTCTGTACCCCATTATCAGGAATTACATAGGAGTGAGATCCCGAGACAGCACTAACACTGAAGAAGATGGTGCAGAGGCAAACTGGAGACAGGGAAGTTTAAGAACTCCTCATGTTAGACAGTTCAGAGTAAGGTTGCTGAGGTTTGCTCTATGAGCAATAACCTTGGGCTCTGCATGGAAGCAGCTAAATTATTTGCAGACCCAAACCGGTCCTGTAAGTATCACAGACACTTCTGCGCAACACTGTCAGTGTGTGATGTGGACTGAACCCAAACCATCTGTGCATGACTGGTGCAAAAGACTATGCATCTATGACATAGTTAGTCCATGATGAATACAAATCCATCATGGGTAATTAACAGTTTCTGGGTACTTAGAAGTTAAAAGAACATTAAGCATACAAAATTCAAGCTCTTAAAATTTAAGAAATGACATAATTAAGATTCCCGTAGAAAACTGCATTCAGCCTACTTTGTGCAAAAGCTTAACTACATGAAAATCAATTTCAAGAAACGTTATTCCTGAGCTTTAGAGTACTACCTCATTCGAAGCAAATGCTGTCTAAAAAGCACTTTCTCAGTGTGTGGTCCTAGGAATTTTTTAGTGCAAACCGCCTGTGAAGATGGAATATTTCATTTCCTGCAGGGTTTTCTATGATGTTCATCAATATAGTGAACGCTTCACAGATCTGAATACATTTTTTGCATAGCACACTGATGAGGTAAAGAAATGATTCTGTTTTGCACAGAAGTCAGAGCTTCCACCAGCTCTGGATGTCACATCTGAGATGTGATAACCTGATTTTTCAGAATACTTTTTGATATAGTAGTAATTCAAATATCCGCACAAGACCAGCAACCAAGTTAAGATTTAGCTCTGTGCAGTGTGATCTCAGACTAGCCCCCCCGAAAATATTGAACACATGCGAATGGGGAACATAATGGTGCTTTCTTATAAGTCAAGTTGAAATTACTTGCCTAGAAGGTAGATTTGCATACTCAACCCGGTTTCAGCCATGTCAGGAAACTTAATAAAATAAGCATCCTTTTTTCACCCTTAACTTTGAGGACTGGCAGACTTATTTCCAGTATCTGTAAAAACTGGTCTTCCCAAGTGGTATGAAGTTGCTAATTCATCACTTTTTTTTTTGCCATTTAATTTAACTCAATACATACTTCTCCTATTAACTATTTACACACCCTAAAGTAAAAAAAAAAAAAAAAAAAAACAAAAACAAAACAATCTACAAACCATCTCTGGTTTATAATAAAAGCCACAGAAACTGGCTCACCAGACATGAAAATTTAGGCCATTATTGAAACAACAACCAGAGTGTGAAGAAGCAAGAGTTATTTTAGATGGACAATAATTCAGGTTGATACATCTAGAGGTACTTTGCAGATCAAAGAGTTTTGATATCCCTGAGCTACTTCCTACTTTCCACAAAACGACACCCGCCCTCCATCGTGCATAGGTTGGTCATCCTCCAATCTATTCTGGCTTTGGGACAACTCCTCTCTTTATCCATGTTTCCTCAATAGCAGCACTGATAAAATGTCACTGAACTCCAGAACTTTTGCATCACCCCACTGAACTCCTAGAGAATGATGAGCACCCTGCTGCTCTTCACACAAAACTTTGTCAAGTGAGGATTATGAGATGTAGAGAGACAACAAACCTCTGATCTGCCCTAAGCCATGGTTCCTCCAGGCTACTATTGCTACAGCCTCCTCTGCAAGCAGCAGAATTGACAGCACTTTGATCATTATTGCCATCCAGAACAACTTCTGCTTGAAAAATGGAAGGTTGTCCAAATGGGGTCAATTATTTATTTGTGTCCACATTAAACTAAACTGTGAAGCAGGTGCATGCTGTCTTCAGCCAAAAGCATTCTTGCTCTTTCCAAAATGATCACAGCTATGTCTAGGGCTGTTAATTTTGTTTCATAGTTGTAACTGGGAATTAGTTTTCACTAATCTCATCTCATCTAGCTGCTCAAGGCAGAAGGGTAGTCTTTCACTTTTCGTGCAGTAGAAATAATGAACAGTTAAAAATTAAATATCCAAGTTGCTTTACTAATGAAGAAAATAAAGTGGAACTAAAATATACTCATTTTGATTCACTGCTCGAACCAAAGAAATTTGTTAGCAGAAAGTGCAAAAGCAACAGAATAGCTTGAAAGCCAGTAATTCATATTTTGCAGTCAAATATAAAAAAGAAAATATAAACAGTACTTGTCAGTTAAATAAGGACAGCTGCTTGCTAATGTCTAAAATAACCTCTAGGAGCTTCACAAAATCAACACTGCGGAACTATAGCTGATTTAAACCTGTAAAAAATTATTTCACAACCACTGAATACTAAATGTTAAACTGTCTTACTTTTTCCCAAGAAATTGTTCAGACTCCAAAATACTACTCTGTGTGAAACTCCAAGAGCTCTATTTTTGCATATCATCTTGTAAGAGAGCTTCTATCTTGGTTAAATCAGTTGCCTATAATACATCCCAATTCAAGGGACCTTACAAAATAAAATAAAATATGAAGTGGCAATAAAATCAACATTGCTCATACGAGTATTAAAAAAATAGAGTCTATTCTTTCCCACATTCCTTAATCTCAGTTCAATTTTAGCATATAGAAAGGCTCAGAGCCAGAATGCTTATCCAAACTACATAAATCTCTAGACAAACTCTAGAGGCTATACAGCCCTGTCCCCATAAAACCTTCTAATTCTTCCTATTGCTGCTTTTCAGCAGGACAGGCAAGTAGGGAGCACATCTTCCCTTAGCAGATAGAATCTTATTCCTTCCAATGTGTTTATTAAATGAAACAGGAACGGAAAACAGTCCCCAAACCCTCAATGAACCCTACAGCAACAATATACCCCAAACCGCTGATGCAGCCACCTGTGAGAAAGACCACTGACCCAATTAATTCCCTTATTCCTTCCTAAATTCCTGAGCAGGGTCAGAGGGAGGGAACACCATTTACCACCATGCAACCTATTTCAGACAGCTGGTCCAGCTTATAATATAAACATGGTAACACCTTGGGAAGGTCACTCAGAGGGGAGTGGTAGCATTAGCAAAGCAATTAATTTGGGGTTGACCACGTGCATTCTGCCCTTTCAGTTTACTTTCTTCCTTTCCTTCCCTCACCTTGTAGAAGGAAACACGAGGAAGTGTTTTCACTCGTTCTTTGAACAGGAACTCTCACAAGCTGGGAGATGGGATTTTCATGAACACTGAGTATGTCTTCATTTTTTTAGGATGATTTCCAGCATGATACTTTATTAATCTGTTGCCAAAGGAAACACTTTATAGTTTTCTCATTAACGAAAGGGCTTTAGAAACATGTTTGAAGGAAATGATCCAACTAACAAAACAAGCAAAACCTTTCCATGTGCACTTCACATGCTCCATGAAAAGTGCCTGCTTCATGGAAACACCACCTGTAGAGCTAACTGTTCAACCATCTCCTTAAAAATCCTTCATAAATGCACATCCTCTATGTCTTTCTATCTTCTGACTGCTAAAAAATTAAATTCAAGGAAATGAGAAAAAGAAAAAAGAAATGTCCAAACTCACTTGATTCGACAATCGCCTTTCACTTCTCCTTGAGTGTTTAATTACACAACAATTCATAAAGCTGGAGAGTAAAATGTAAAACAGACATACTGAGGTACCAGAGTCCCAGGTGTATTTCCAAGGTAACACCGAGCTTGCCTGCCCTCAGAGCGCTCAACAACTATAAAGCTGAAATCAGATATTGCTGCATTTACCTCCATCTTCTTTCATTCTTTTTTTCTTAGTCTAAACTGCCAACTTTAACAAGCCTCCTGTATACAGCATACACCTTACATATTCCTCATCAAAATCACTTGGAGAATATAGAGTTTATAGAATGAAGAACTTAAAGCTAGCTACACTTTCTTTTCTGTTTGATAGGCTGTCATGATGCTTTCCTCTTGCAACTTTTCTGTTGCGTGTTTCCTTTCACAACCAGTCACAAAGACTCTAGCAAGGTCAGTCAAGGCCTATGCAAAGAACTGTGCCTTCTAAATAGGATAATTTCCTTTTAGTTTTCCAAACCCACCTGCATTAGCATCAACAATTATGAGTAAGCAAACAAATTTCAGAGAGCCAGAAGATTAGGAAATGACTAATTGCAGATTAAATGCACTATTGCAGTATAAATGACTTCTTCCATGTCTTTTCTACAGTCCAGCAATGTCTTTTTTTTTAATCTGTGTATCTTGCAGTAACACATATTTGGGTTTGGTACATTTTTGGACATCTTTTTGATTATAAATATAGACTGTCTATAAGATGCTTATCTGCAGACAAGGATATTTAACTATATGTATCTACATTTACACAGTCCTCTCTCAAAATTCAAGTCTCACAGTATCATAAAAAACACAAGGCCATTTCATGATAAAGCTTTCATGTGTGTATAAGCTCAATAAAAGACTCCTGTTTATTTGTACAAGACCTTTCAAATCATGTTTTCAAAGTCCAGACCTTAACAGTGGTTTCAGGATTCTAGATGGCAAAATGCATGCTACAAACAGCAGATGACATTGCATTGCTTAGTGTCCAAGATAACAATGTATGTTGAGAAAAAAGCTTATGTTTCACACCATATCCATCACTGATGCCTACTAGAATATCATTTCAGTAATAGGGTTGCATAAATTGCACAGAAGAATTAAATGGCTAATAAAGAGGGAGATCCCAGAAAGCTCAAGAAAATTTGATTTCTAAACCTAGCCTTTCCCCAGCAATCTAGAAGTATTTTCCTCTTTTCTTCTCACTTCAATGAAGTTCAAAGTTAAATTTTATATCACTGTTTATGGCAAATTAATAATATTTAGTGAAGGAACAATTGTTCTGATGCTTTCATTTTCAGCATTTCAGTACAAGGCATCTTTATAGCCTGAATTTTGAAAAGCAAAAAGTCAACCCAATCAAAATCACAACAAATGTTTCATTCTTAAAAAGCAAACATAAGAGGAACTGCCACAAAAAGTTTCTGAAGCCAAACAAAGGAATATAAAAACATGTGAGCAACACCTATGATTTCTTACTTTAAAGAGGCCTAAATGATGGATTTTACCACACAACTCTCTACTGTAAGCAGGAAGAACACAGTTTGCAATGATCTCCTAAGAAGCAGAAGGTACGTTATGCATAACTGAAGAGCAGGAAACTCAAAGAACAAGAAAGATACTGGAAATCTGAGTACTGTTGCTAGTAATAGGTACACACATACAGAGAGACTTTCTAGAAGATTACAACAATTTAGGACCATGTTTGTTTCCACTGACTAAAGTAAGCATCTGACTAATGGATTAGTCATTACAGAAATAAAGGTGAGCAGAAAACTGAAGTGATGCATATCATCTCTGTTCCTGATTTTTTCTGACTGAGTTACAGAATAGCTATTAAAAAATCCATAAAGGCAATGTCGAAGTGTAAACAGTATGAGTCTACTGCTTCCTAATAAACTGAAGTATCTTTTCATTAAGTTTTATTTTCAGGAGAGAGAATTATAGTAGCAGAGCTATACAGACAACCCAATTTACCTGAATTATGGCAGTCTGTTAGTATAGCAGAAAACAGATTGCCTGCTGAAGAGGGACAGGCTTTTCCTTTGGACAATTTCCAGCAGTTATTAGGTTATGGCCACTTCTCCTCCCCCATCCTTCGCACATATCAAGGAAGCAGGTTCTTCCACTGGAGGTCACAGCCAGAGTCCTAAATTACCTCTTCCCTTCCACGAGACAGAAGCTTTATTGATTAAGGACACAAATTGACTAGAACACCAGAAGAGGCTGACATTATAAGAAACCGCACCAAAGTACATGCAAATAAATTTCACTGACAGCGCTGACAAAAGAAAGGCACTGTCACACCTTCACAGGCCTGGTAAGGGTGCCCCGGTGTTTTGAGGTCAAGATCATAACGAAAAATCCCAATCTCCATTAATTTGCAAAGATCATCCCTCTTCTACTTGTTGTTTCTGCTAATGAAAGGGACAATCCAGTTAATTAAGGCCGACTTTCACTGAAGTACTCCAGATGCCACATGAATCTGTTGTTAATCTCCTAACATCAGATATCAAGTGACAGTTGCTTACTGCAGTCTATGTGACTTATTAGCACTCAGTGCTGGAAAGCTGGAGCCCTGTCTCATTGGAAGTAGGAAGCCTGGCAGGACAGAAGGTAACAAGAATAGAGCACTAATAAACACAATTTCCATTTCAGGGTAGTTCAGTCTGGTTCTTTTGTTTTGAAGGGCAATACGAAAGAAAAGTCTGAAGTTTTTCAGCTCCCATTTTTATAGGTCACTTTCTGTTAAAGGGGAAAAGAAAGATTGTGAAAGTAAGAGCCTTATTTTGAGACCTGAAAACCAGGAACTGTAACTGAAAGAACACCAGTCATACACATAACCTTGGAGAAATATTGCACATCTCTCCAGCCAGTACAGTACAGTGCTAGTTGCACCAGGCTCTGAAACAAAACCACAGAATTTTGTTTCGAAAAAGAGGCAGGAACCAATGGTCCCTCCACTGAATTAGGAATTCCCAGGAGATAACAAAACCTCTGTTTCTTAGGAGGCAAACAGAACACAGGTGGAACCTGTCTGAAGGGACAGGACTGGTTAAGCTTGGCAATCAGGATGGTGGGAAGGGAATTTTGCCTTCTTTCCCAGCCAACATCTGTAATGCATTAGAAAGCTTCTCTTTCTTTACATTTTACGTCTCATCCACCTGAGTAAAACTGAATTCAAAGAAAGGGTGTCAATTTTCCTTTATCTTCACCAATAAGATTCCATTCGAATACCACTGCTCCTGAATAAATTACACAGAAGAATTAAATGGCAAATAACTGAGACATTGTAATCTGTGTCTCGTAACACACTCATAAGTTTTGAGCTATTTCATTTTAGTCTGATGTAGAAAGCATTCCTGTAAAATTTTAATCCTGCTTCATATATGAGTTCTTAGAAAAAGGTAAATGAATTCCTGCGGATATCCACCTCATCCTCTCTCTGACACACTGTAATACAAATACTACGCCTATTTTGCATTGTGCCATAATTATAAAAGCACTTACAGGTTCTCTGGCATGCTTTAGAGGAATTCCACACTTTACTTCCAGCACTTGTCTCTTTAAGTATCAGTTGGCTTTAGGCACAACAGTACCTAGTCTCCTGAAGTAGACAAATATAAAACTGGACTTTGCAGGGCTCTCTTGAGAAGTCTTGGTCTATCAGTCACAAAATGCCCCTAGGGAAATTAGCATCTTCATTTATCTAGATTAGGTGTGCAGTGTTGAAGATCATGAATACTTCATCTCTACCTCTTTTTTTTTTCCAAAGAAAATAAAAAAAAAACAAAAAAAAAAAAAAACAAGCAACACATTAACTTAGACATTCTTCTATCTTCCCTTTTCCTACCTAGTGTCTAATAAAACCAGTGGCATCTTCTGAGAAACATACTGAAAGCACACAAGCACTTTCCTAAGGCAATAGAGTTTGACTTAGAGGAGTTAAATAGCCACAGCTTGTTGCTTCCCTGTGCTAAAACAACCCCAATTGGTTTGGACTGTTACAACGAAATGAAGAGACAAGGCTGAAATGGTGGTAGCTATTACTGGGGATGTGATTAGCAGTAGCAACCATCTGCTGCTCCCCGCCATCTCTTTTAGAGCAATAGCAAACAGGTCTCTCCAGGTCACTTCCCAGCTCTTTCCAACTCATCCCTGAAGTCTTCTCCATGCATGTTCAAGAAAGCATTGTGAATACATAATTTTGAGCACAAACTTAGAAAAAAAAATCGTAAACCCCTGCATATTTAAATATAATAACACAAGATTTGACAGGTGGTCAAACTGAAACAGCTGGAGTCAAAACTGCCTTGCTTAAGATCAACCCACAGGCCAGTAAAAGTGAGAAGAAAACAAAGTTGTTTCAGTCCAGTCACTGGAGCAAAAATTTCACTCACACTTAGTAAAAGACACCACCACCACTGCAAGATGATGGCCCTCTCCTGCTCAAGGGAGCTGCTTACCCTTGTGCTCTCCCAGCTGCTTATACAGGTCCATGAATAACTGGATCAAGAACTGAAAGTCCAATTGACATACCAAAAATAAGCAACCAGCAGATTTTAACCCAGAACAGCTCCACATTCCAGATCAAAAGTGTGAATGCTGTGGGATACGGGAACAAACAGCAACAGTGCAGAAGGGCAGGGAGGGACTGGCATTTTGTTCTGGGTTTTGTTTTGGAACAGGAAAGCAATGCTTTCCTTAACTTCTTCTAGCTAGAATAGAGGCTACAGAAAAATCTTTTCACTGACAGACATACATAATAGCTTACAATAGCTTTGGCAAAGTTATGCCAAAGGAATGCTTAGCACCTGTTACAGTGAGAATATTCCTCTGTAAAGCAAAGCTGTATTTAGAATTTTGATTTGCTGGATCTTATCTGCTGACAGTAATGGTGGTGTAAAGATGATGTTAATCAGGGAGAAGAAATTAAAAATTGAGATTTTCTCCAACTGAGAGCATTTTGAGTTTTATTCAACTGGGTAAAGAACACACAAAGAAGGAAATAATTTCCAAAAATAAATGAAATTTTCTTCATTAGCAGCAAGAACATAGATTTAAAATTCTTTTAAGTTATTAGAGCATATAAAAAAGCCCTCAAACACAATGTGTTTTTTGTTGGAAACATATCTGTATGGGGAAGGGTAAAAATGTCCCCCCATATCACTGTACGTAGAGAAACCATAGTCCTATGCATCTTATAGGAAGCATATAGCAAGACATCTACTGGCATTTCATGATGCACTAATGTGTTTGTGATTCTCACAGGATAATCCAGCAATCAGCTGTCTTAATATTAAGACTTTTTTAAACTTATAAATAAACTTGAAAGAACATAGTCGAAAAATCAGTTCTTCAACTAAAGCAGCACTGCATTACCATGAGTATTTTTAATGAACTTTTCCAAAGCTCTCATGTTTCAAGGGAATGAAAATGGTGCCACTGGAATTAAAAAAGGCCAGTAAATATCAATACAAGCATGCAGGAAAAAGATAAAGATTCCATTTTCAATATTAGTATAATTTTCAGGATTACTGTGGGTTTCTTTGCTTGAACATTACAAGTGACAGCAAATAACTATGAAAGAGACTTCTACATATTTTGTTTTTTGAGAGCTCTGGACCCAATTTGTTTGTTTCACACACAAGTCAAGAGTTAACATCTATTTGTGTCAGCACAATAAATAAAAGTGCAGTCAAGCCCATCAGGTCTTTACCTAGTCTGAAATAAAACTGCACAAATTCCTTCTGGTAAGAACCATCCTGGTTTACAACATTTAAAGAGAGAGCTGTGCCTGCTCAGTCAAGATGCACACACATCGTGGCTCTATGCAGCAACAGCAGCAGCTCTTTCAAGGGACATTGGCATTCAGAAGGAACCTTCTAGCACCACCCCATGATAAAAAGCAGTTCCTGTACCGCACAGAAATCTGTTCCTGTACTGCACAGAAATCTGTTCCTGTTTTAACTACAACCTCAGGTCTGGAGTGATGTCATTAGCTGAGAATCTTCTCCAAGCTTCCCTGTCTTTTGGCTGCAGAGTAAAACTGAAAACTATTATACCTCTGATGTGCAGAAATCGGTCTGCAAATGCAAAGAGAGAAGTATGTTTCGTTTTAATAACACAATGTTATTCAAGCTTGTTTTACAACTTCAGAGTGTTGGTGTTAATCATGCTCTCCCCCTCAGTCTTGCAGGTAGCAAACCTGCTGCTGAGAACACATGCTGAATCAATGCACTCCTGAACATCCGGGCAATGCACTGATATATAGACAAGAAAGTTCAAAAACTAACTTTATTTCTAGAATTCAAATGCTAAATTCAATTATTCCAGTTAATGCACAACATGACATAGGAACAAAGGGAAAAGCTAGCTATGAATAAGTTTCCCAGGAACTTTCACACTAATTCATACATACTTTTAATTCAAAAGCTAGCATCAGATTTGTCATGCCCATCCAATAAGCCTGGGGAGAAATAACTTTTTCTGGCACCATACCAGAGGCTGTGCACTGATTACAGTGCTGAAGCTGTGCTCAAGTATGGATCATTTCCCCTGGATCCACCATTACTTGGTGCATGGCTCTTTACTACATCATGCACAAAGAACAGAGCAGCCATAACACTCAATTTTATTCCCTGACAGTACAAGTGGGGAATAGGGAAAGAACAGATAAATCAAGGCCAGAACATGTGCTGCCTTATTCACACTGACCACATACCAAGAAATCAGATACCCTTGAGAGTAACCCTGAAGATCTTTAAGAACCTTCAGCATTGGTATCAGTACACTTCAATATCCTTATAGCGCAATAGGAATAAGAAGCTTCAGCCTCTCAAGCTAACACCATTTTCCTGACCCAAATGCATCATATTTTTCTTTTCTTTGTACCTGGTCTTATCTGAAGAAAGCAGATGATGACAACTGCTGTTAGTGAAATATTCTAAGATAGCCCCCCCTCATAAAGCAAATATACCAACCAACCAAAAAACCCCAAAACCCCAACAAAACAAACCCCCAAACCCCAAATATTTTTTTAATAACAACTTTTGCAAGTGCATGCTTCTCAGTATAGCCATCTATGGGTAACCTCAGCCAAACACCAACCTGCATACTCCGGCTGTAACCAAGTAATACATTCTGTTACACATCTGGAAGAAGCATGTCAATGTTTCAGCTACAAGCTAGTTCACATGAAGTTCTATTACCATCTGGGGACAAGGCTGCTCAAGATCACAGCATCACTCTGGTCAAATGAAGTATCATATAAAAAGTGCAGGCCATGACTTCCTGAAACTCCTTCAACACAAAAAGGTATTCAAAAGGGTTTTCTCAGCACAAAGTGGGAAACATTCTTGGAGAGGACTCCATGAACACCTGCAGCACATTCTCAAAGTTTCAGGCTGGAGTACTTTCCTTTATCAATCAGGCAGAATTTTAAGGGTCTTTAATAGCCCTGGACCAATTGCACGGGATGACTGAATCTGGAATGCCTGTGAGAAGAAGCTTAAGGGGGCTTATCTATTTTACATGTTATTAATAATAACTGATTTGGCACTAACTGGGCAGCCTTACAAGATCTTCGACAATGCTGCCCTGCGCAGGCCATCAAAGAGCTGCCCCTGTCCATGGTACCTAGCCAACAATGGGCCACAACGTCAATGACTTTGGCTTAGGTGGCAAATCCGACCTCATAGCTGTAACATCAGGTTTGGGCAGACATGCTCTACAGTTCTGTTGGCCAAAAGCTGGCTTTGTTGGCATGGATTAGTGAATAGGATTCAGGTTTTCTTTCCCAAAAGACCTACTAAGTTCTTAGCTCAATCAAGGTGTTCCAGAGTTCAAGGACTCCAGATGAGGGAAAATGAGAGACAAATAGAGAACTCACAACTAGTTTATTAATATAGGAAAATATAGTAAAGGATACAGTAAAGGATACTTCTGCTGTTCGGTTGTCTTGCTAACCCCAAGGACTCTGTGAAGATGATAAGGAAACCAGCTCCAAGAATCATCATCAAAGTGCAAGGTGGCAGGCTCAACCTCAGTGGGCGTCCCCATAGGGGCAACGTTGAGCTAGGTGGTATGAGGTTCTGCTCCCCCACATCACATGAGGCTCGGGCTTTTATACGGACAAAAATGCACACTCATTCTGACGCAGGGGGCCAGCCTACATCAGAAGAAGTGGCCAGCAATATCTAGAAATGTCTCCAACTATGAATCATGGGGTGGCATGCGTCAGGCACAAATGATCCATGGTGAAACACACAAAGATAGAAAAGTACTGTTTGTCCACTTTGGCGCCTCCCCAGCGTGTCCTGCTTTGGCTGCTCCCCGGAAAGGCCTGCTTTGTTTCCTACCCGGAAAGTTCTGTTTTAGAATGCCCATGAAAAGTCTCGACCCTTGGAGACCTTTCTAGACATTGCTGGCCACTTCTTCCAATGTAGGCTGGCCCCCTGAGTCGGAATGAGTGCGCATTTTTGTCAGTATAAAAGCCTGAGCCTCATGCGATACGGGAGAGGCAGAACCTCACAGCACCCAGCTCAATGTTGCCCACTAAGGTTGAGCCTGCCACCTCGCACTCTGATGATGATTCTCGGAGCTGGTTTCCTCATCAACTTCACAGAGTCCTTGGGGTTGGTAAGATATACACTCTTCAGAAATATCCTTTATTTTATCTGTTAGATTCTCTATATTTTCCTATACTAATTAACTAGTTGAGAGTTCTCTATTTGTCTCTCGTTTTCTCTCACCTGGAATCCTTGAACTCTGGAGCATAAGGCAATAAAGCTAAAACCCCTTGAAATGACAATTCTGTTCTCCATGAATGCCAGTAATGAATGGCAACTAAAGCCAGCTTTGAAAACAAAAGGCTCTTAGGTGTCATTCAGCTCCAGTGGAATCAAACATACAGCATGAGTTTTCTCTGACCAGGTCCCGTGGGGCAGGCAAGATCCTGTCCTGACCAGCCTGGCAGTCTCAAGCATATCAGGACAGTTGTATATCAGTTCTCTGTGGTCCAAATGTCCTTCCCAACTTGCCTTTTTAGAATCAGCATGGCTAAAGGTGCATAGGGATGGCTGTTTCTATAAAACACTAGAAAGCTGGCTCCTAATCTTATGTTCTTTCATGCATTCTATTTCCTACTTGTCTATAGAGTTCTAGGGAAATGTGACATTTACAGTACATAACATGGACTTCAAATAAAGGAGCTTAGTCTTCCTGAGATGTCTCTAAAATCAAATGTAGTAGAACTACATGACTCAGAGAACCATTACACCCACTAAACACATGAAAGTACCATGGCTTTTTATAATAAGCATTGACTATGTTTATCAGTTGCAGCAATAAGCATGTCACATCACTAGGATTCCCAAAAACTGAAAATGGTAGTCTAAGATATTTATATTCTCGGAGTTCAGGAGTAGGTTGACAGGGGGCATGAGTGACATGGTTTTGTGCAAGGTATCCCTGCCCATGGCAGGGAGATTGGAACTAGATGATCTTAAGGTCCCTTCCAACTCTAACTATTCTACGATTCCATGATTCTTCTTAATCTCATTTCATCCCTCTCCCCCCCACCCCACCCTTCTAATTGCAGTGAAAACCATGGAAGGACAAATATTTTTGTCGTGGTTTAAGTCCAGCCATAAATCAGCCACGCAGTCATTAGCTCACTCCCTCCCTTCTTCCCCCCACTCTCCCAGAGGGATGGGGAGGAGAATTGAAAGAATGTAACTGTCACAGGTTGAGATAAGAACAGTCCAGTAACTAAGGTATAACACGAACCACTGCTGCTACGACCAATAACAATAATGATAACGGAAGTAACAAGGGAAGAAAATACAACCGCTCACCACTCAGTGACTGATACCCAGCCCGACCCAGCCGTAACCCTTACGGGTAACTGCCCCCCTTTTATATAGTGTATATGATGTGCTGTGGTATGGAATACCTCTTTGGTCAGTTTGGGTCAGGTATCCTGTCTTTGCTTCCTCACAGCTTCCGTTCCTCCCTCATGAGCATGAGACTCAGTCCTTGGTCAGGCTAAACATTACTGAGCAGCAGCTAAAACCATCAGTTTTATCAGCGCTGTTCCCAGGCTGAGAGTCAAAAACACAGCACTGCACCAGCTACTAAGGAGAAAAATGACTGCTACTGCTGAACCCAGGACAAATTTCAATCTAACTATAAACCATCTTATTCAACCTCTTCAAGAAGAGAGAGACTAGATTCATTGTTTGAGGGAAACCACCATGTATTTTCATACCAAAACATTCACCTAGACAGGTGATAACATATAGAAGGAGGGAGGTTAAGTAGGAGGAAACAGGATACTGCCCAGTATTGGCTGAAGTCTTTAAGACCTCGCCTGTCATTTAAATAAACCCACTCAAGACACACTATAGATATCCTAAATCCTGAGTAGCACTTCAGTGACTCAAGTCCATCTGTAACAGCAAAGGCATCTGATGGCACTCCTGCAGTAAACAGCAGTATTTTTAAAGACACTCCATTTCAGGGAACTGCAAAATATTGGAAGAAAAAATACTAAACTGCAAAAGAAAGTCCGCCCATCTCAAGCTTTCATTAAAGGTAACCTTTAGGATCTGCCCTTAAACAGCAATCTCTCCTCTGCAATGTTAACACTCTTTGGCTTCCCAGCAGCAGGGAGATCTTTATGGAGATATCTCAGTAGCTGACATACCATTTTCCTTCCTTTAATGTATCCTTTTAGGCCTGATATAATGTGAAGCCAGTTGCAAACTTTAAACTCCTCCTCTCTATATTGTCTTTCATCCAGAAATTTTTCGATTACTGAGAAAGTTCAGCATTAATACACTGCATCACCCCTATAGCTTACTAATTGCTTTCTGGAAACACCAGCCTGAGGGACTGAAACATTCCAGACTTAGCCTTAAGTCCACAGGCCTGTGGTCTTCCCTGCTCCATGTACCCTGAGCACCCCCTCCTTTTGTTTTTAATCCCTTTCATCAACTCCAGGAGAGTGTGTGGGGGAACCAAGGCATTTACAAGGTTGGAAGGAGGGAAAAATATTTGCTCTCTTTCTGTCAACAAATTAAAAGAGGTAAAGGAAAAAAAATGATTTAATTTGCACTGTACCTACATCAGTAAAATCTATTCACTAAAATCTCTGGTAAGAATCTTCAAACGAAGTGATAAATTATTGAAACCCCCATCCTAAAAAACAGAGGTACTGTATTTTTAGTAACTAGAGCAAGCCTGCACTCCCATCTTGCAAGGGATCTGGAGCTGGGCACAGCTTCATGGCACAGGCTTTAGCATCAGGAATTTAAATGGAAAACGCTGGAAATGCCTCACACACTGAAAACAGGAAAAATTCCTTCTTGCGTGGAAATATGGTGAGAAAGAAATCATGTTACAGATAATAAATTCACAGTTTATTAGTCCCCACTTTTTGTGAAAAATTGGATAAAACCCCACTAAGCAGGCAGGGACTCCCAACCACAACTTTCTCCCTCTGGCTTGCAGAGGGAAGACACAATAACCTGCTTGCTTTTCCACGGCACCTCTGCTCAACCCCTGTCCGTGCATCTGCTGTCAACCTTTATGCTCACCAGGAGAGGAGGAGGATGCCAGACCACTTTTCCCCCTCTTCACTCCAACACCACCGTCAGTGGGACCAGCCCTACATACAGGAAGTGATGGAGAAACAGAGGAGAAGGGCAGTAAGCTGCACTGTCAGTCATTAAGCTGGTCCTTCGACTTCATTATAAAGCAGCAAAAAGGAGTTACACCTTTTGTCATTCAACCCATGTACACATGCAGCGATTACCTATTTCTTTCCCAACAGTCATGTGCTACTCAGGGTTATGAAGAGGAACAAACAGAAACTTTAATATTCCTGTATTCTTACTAAGATTATCCCTCCCTGTCATCAGCCTACAAATATTGTTGTGCTTAGACACATATGTATGAACACAGCATTTATGATAGGTATAATAATGGATACTGCACTAATACATACAAGTCATATGGCTCAGCTTTTAAATTCTCAAATTGCCTGTTTTTTTAACATTCTGCTGCAGTAGCAATCTGAGGCTTAAAGTAAGTCACTGCCTCATGATAATGAACTATTTTAAGAGTTTACAGTCCACTGCTCCAGTTTTCTGTTGCATCTATAAGAACACGATTGACAGAAAAGCATATGCATGCACATTTGTAAAAAAATACAGACAGGGCTAAGATTTAACTTAAAATAATTCACACATATCTGGGCATTGAAATTAACCCTGAGGACATTTGAAGAATCTCATTTTTGACATGTCCTTATGTCACACAATAGTAATCTTCATGAAGTAACCATCAACTCTTTCAAATTATCCTACACATTCGCCCCTACCTCCTCCTCTCCTATTTAAAAGTCCTTAATTTTCCCTGCTTCTGTATCAGGATAAGGCATTCTGCATAGCACCATCACAAATAGCTGTGGAAGCAACTATTCTTGAAATGAGAATAATCAAGCTATTTCCCAACCGTATTTTACAGTGTTTTATGTGCATATATTCAACCCAAGTAATTCATAATGAAATCACCAGCAGCCGCATACTTTGTGCAGCAGCAGCCGCATACTTTGTGCAAGCGTTCATGTCTGTGACAGCTTATGACTATCTTTATTTTATGCACATTTTCTCCATCTAATGGATCAGTTTTTGAATGCTTTCAGGCTACAAGATTACTACAAAAAGGCAGAAAATCTTTGTAAAATGCTTCTACCAGTTGGAATCGGTACATTGTTTTCAAGACTACTTCATGACGTTTGAGTAGTTAAATCATATAACATCCACAATGGCTTTAAAGGCCCATGGGACTACTTTTCAAGTACTTATTCTTTGCTTAGTAGTCAAGGATGTGCATTTTTCATGGTTCAGTTCCTCATTTTACGCAGGGTCTGCACAGACCGAGGTGTCACATTTCATGGGAATTTCACGAAGCATAAAAAAACCCTGAAGATTCATTTTCATGAAGACAGAAAGCAACCCAGAGCCTCCCAGCCTCTGTCAGCTTTAAAAACAAGGGAAATCCATAATTTTATGTTGGTGTTATTCCTGAATTCCATGTAGACCCTGAGAACACTATATCCTCCTTGTGAGCAGTCCCAACATGAAAGGCCATTTCATATAACGCACAGAGCAAGGAAAAGCTCAGTTTATTTGTAGATGTGTAAATTACTATAGGGTGGTTAAACTTTTGAACTCAATTTTGCTTCAGTGCCAATTCCCATCCCAGACTGGGAGGACTTGTACTGAACGCTGTGTGTGAGGACCATCTGGCTCTGCTTCCAGATGGATCATGGATCAGAATCACATCCAGGGAAAAGGGAGGGAGCAGGAGGAAAAAGAGGAGGAAGGGAGGGCAGTGCTTGCTCCATAAACTAAGGGAATACTTAAGGTTATGGTTGGTAGGAAACTCAGTGTAATTCATACACAGATCAAGTCTAATAAATATGACTTTTTAAACATGCAGATGAAAAATGGAGAAAGGAAACACTAAAAGCACAGAGAGGATATTTTATCTCTTTTTAAACTGCATGGTTTCCCAGGTCAAACTCTCCCAACTACCCTTGTACAAGTAAACAAACTGTGTTTAGTCTTAAAGAGGTACTTGCAGAAGTAAAAGAGGATTCAGCCACTGAGCGAAGGAGGTTTAGTGTTGATATTATTAATCATACTATAATAAGTCCCTTTTTTCTGGTACTTTGAAGGTCACTGTAATCTCATTATTTCTAATCTAAAGAGTTCATTAATCAGAATGCTAAATCCATTTGTATTTTATCATTCCATCACTTTTCAAGACACAAAAAGAGGCACATCTTGAGGTTTCTGCAAAGGTACTGAACCATCAGGTATATTTTCTGGGACTTTTGATTATTTTTAATACCAACTACAACAAACGGCACCTACAAAGCTCACTGATGGAAAGCTGGCAGCATAGCCCATTTCACAAAGGGACCTGGCATGGCTGCATCACAGCGATGCTCAGCAGTGCTGCTCATGAACAGGTTTTATGAGCACTTATTTGCTACTAATTTGCAAACACAGCTGTGGCTTGTTTGGTTTGGCGGGGCTTGTGTTGGGATTTTTTGGTAGTGGTGGTGGAGGACCTAGGCTGTATCCCCATGTGGAGCTGCCCTACTATGTGGGTATAACAACTTCCAGGTGGAGTTGCTTTCTGTTAGTATGGTTTCACAGGAACTGCACTCACATGTCCAGCATAAAATACATGATATAGAAGTTCAAATCCCCACAGGACAAGTGGGGTTGAGGAAACTGGGGTTGTTTGTCTGGAGAAGACTCGGGGGGATCTTATCACTCTCTACAAATACCTGAAAGGAGGCTGTAATGAGGTGGTGTTGGTCTTGATTTTCACCACATAGGGACCACCTGCTCCTGCTCTAAGTATTTCAGTTTTGAAGAGTGCCCAGCCTTCCTGGGCCCCTTTTTCCTTCAGTAATGTTTCCCAAGGAATTCTACCAACCAGCACCCTAAACAAGCCAAACTCAGCCCTCTGAAAGTCTAAGGTGGGGGTTTTGCTGACCTTCTTCCTGTCTTCTCCAAGGATTGAAAATTCAATCATTTTGTGATCACTTTGCCCAAGATGGCTTCCAACCATCACATCACCCACCGGTCCTTCTCTGTTTGCAAACAGCAAATCTAGCCATGCACCTCCCCTAGTTGTTTCACTAACCAGCTGGGTTAGGAAGTTAGCTTCCACACCCTCCAAAAACCTCCCAGATTGTTTATTCTCTGCTATGTCGTACTTCCAGCAGACATCTGATAGGTTGAAGTTCCCCATGAGAAAAAGGGCAAGTGATCACGAAACTTCTCCCAGTTGTCTGAAGAACACTTTGCAGTTTCATCCTGGCTAGGTTGTATATAACAGACTCGTACCTAACCTATCTGCTTGGTTGGCCTTCTGCTTAATCTTCACCCACAAACATTCAGCCTTCTCACTCACAACATTGATTTCAAGGCAGTCAGTGCACTCCCTGACACAATCGCAACCCCAGGATTTACTGCAGAAAAGCATGCTTCCCCATGTTAAAGGGTTTGTAACGCCTAACCTTGAATGCACAAGGCCAAAGCCATGTAATCTATCAGAGAGAGGGAGGAAAGTTCAAGAGCACTGGAAGCATTTTTGCCCTTGTAGTAATGAGGGGTCTTTTTGATTAAAACAGCCAGCAGATTCCTGGAAATGGATCGTCTCCCTGTTACAGAAAGAACACTTGCAAAGCCCAAGCATTCCTAGTAGCAGTTGGCTCAATGCAGAAATGCCACTGGCTCACTGATAACTTCATGTCTGGCTTTCAGAACAAAAGGGTTATCAGAAGCAGCTTCCACTGCCTGCTTGCAAAACCTCACCCTCACCTTCAGCTTCCTCTAGCTCCTTGACACCTTTGGGCACACAGGGTCCTGGTGACAGACAGTAACCAGATAGTCTACTACCGTCCTGCATTGGGTCACTTCAGGAATTTAATCTGATTTCCCGGAATATGCAGCACAGCCCTTCGTTCTAAAGTTGGCGTGCAGGTGGGAGAGCATGCCTCTGGCTTTATAAATAGGCCTAACCACTGGTGGCTTTGGTACATGTCTGTGATTGAGCTGTTCGCTTGTCACTTTAGAAAACCTGACCCCTGCCTGGGCATTCATCGGTGGTTCTGACCGACTGGTGGCTCCTGTGCACATTTGTCCATCCTGTCAAATACCTTGGCACCTCCTAATCTCAACAGCAAAATTGCTTTCTGCTTTACAGCCAGTAGCTTTTACAGTGATTTATTTCCACTTTTTCTTGTTGTCAGCCAAATTATTAATTTAAAAAGCTGTTTCTTTTTTTTTTTTTTTTCTCACATTCCCAACAGCACTGGCTAAATAAACAGAAAACAGGAAGACTACCATAATTCTATTAATTATTTAATTAGTTGGTGCTTAGACATGGCATTTCATGTATTGCTTTCTCATTCTGTGCAAGAAACAGAAGAGCTCAAAATTATATCTGAAGCATCTTCAAAATTACAGTGAGATTTATATTAATCCTCATCAGTTTTGGACATTTTCATCTATCTTTCACCCATTTCTGTTTGTTTTTGAGTATTTAAGCAACATCCACCATACTGCAATATTGCAAATGGGACAGGAACTTTTAACTTCAGTGCTATGAGTGAAGTTCACCAAAAGTAAAAAAAAAAAAGGGAAATGGGGAAGAAAGCAAGCATGTTTCTATGGGGAAAACAAAACCCTCAAACACACAGTTTCTTTAGATATCCATAATAATTAAAAGGAGTATAGAAGAATAAATTTGGGATGAAGAACTAATAAATAAGGAGGAATAAAAGCTGTTTTCTAAGCTAATCTTTCAACAGCGTAACTTTCAAGAGAAGACCGGGCTACTGTTGGTTTAGGACCAATAGGCTATACATTGACAAAAGAGAATGCTCTGGGAAAGGTACTATCATAGTATCATAGAATAGTTAGGGCTGGAAAGGACCTTAGGATCATCTAGTTCCAACCCCCCTGACATGGGCAGGGACACCTCACACTAAACCATGTCACCCAAGGCTATGTCCAACCCAGCCTTGAACACCGCCAGCGATGGAGCATTCACAACCTCCCTGGGCACATTCCAGTGCCTTATCACCCTTACAGTAAAGAATTTCTTCTTCCTATCCAATCTAAACTTCCCCTGTTTAAGTTTGAAACCGTTACCCTTTGTCCTATCACTACAGTCCCTCATGAATAGTCCCTCCCCAGCATCCCTATAGGCCCCCTTCAGATACTGGAAGGCTGCTATGAGGTCTCCACACAGCCTTCTCTTCTCCAGGCTGAACAGCCCCAACTTTCTCAGCCTGTCTTCATACAGGGGGTGCTCCAGTTCCCTGATCATCCTCGTGGCCCTCCTCTAGACTTGTTCCAATAGTTTCATGTCCAGCCCCAGTTCAGGGAACCCCAGCAGAAGTATACAGTGACTCCTTAGCACTTGGCAATAAACTGTCTGGTTTTCTCAGTATTGCATGCAAAAGCCACACTTCACTTACCCATTAAAGTAACTAAAATTTTCATGACTCATATTTAGTCATTTTTCTGGCAGCTCTGTTTGCCTTGAACCAAGTTAAAACCACTAAGCAGAAATTTACAACCAGGAAACATTTGAGTGAAACAACACAGACCTGTGGAAAAAGCAAAGCACTGTACTCAAGAAACAACTTATAGCTCGAAACTCATTGAGCCACCTACAACCCTTACACATGTACGTATATTTCCAACCTGTTTTCCCTAAGACCAAAGCTATTGCTTGAGGAGTGCAGGCAAACAAATTCGCAGGAAACACTTGAAAATCACTCAGGCTGATGGGCAGCCCTGTATGGGTGAGACATGGAGGCAGAGGAGGCAATGCTGTGCCTAAGGCTGCCATTTACTGTCACAAGCCCTGAAAACTGGGTTAGGATCACAAGAGGAAAAGAGCGAATTACACCAAAGGTGCTGGAGAAATGCAGCCAGAACATGGAATGAAGGAGAAAACCTATCCCTTTATGATTCAGGTTAAATGCACTGAAAACAAGCAATATATATTCCACTCCAAAAGAATCTGTCAAACAAGGACACAACAGCAGCAAGGCACAAAAAGTCTAGACAAAGATGGTTTTTGGGTTTGTTTGGGTGTTTAAATCTCTGTAACTTAACTCTGAGTTTAAAGCTTATGGAACTACCTCAGTCCTAACTATGATGTATCTTGAGTAAAATTTATTTTCACCTATTCTCCAGTACTCCAGGCTTAGTAAAATGCAGCGCTGCAGTAATGCACACGACACTCGCAAAAAAACCCAACCAATCACTAGGGCCTTCCAAAAATAATATACCAGAAACACTCTTACATGACGTATTTAATGTTTCTTTTCAGCACCCTCCTCAATGTATTTGGATAAGATTGTCTGGCTACACTGTACTTCCAAACCTATCTTTATCTCATTGCACATGCAGACCTATTCAGAAAGTACACACTGGCTCCTGGAACTGCAAACCAGCTGACATAATCTTGGAGCCGTAACAAGCTTTGAACTTCCTGAAAGACAATCAAGACAACATTTCTGAAATAAAACCTACATCACACAGAAAAATTGTGTTATTGTAAGAGATGCCAGGATACACTACCCAAAGAGAAACTTCAGCTTCACGCCCCAGCGAATTAGGGAGGGGGGAAAAACCTGATTTCAGAAGGTACCAATACCTAAAAGTATCTCTTTAAAATAAGGTTTTTAGCCTTATGGCATACTTCTACATGGTTACTTTTTGTTGTTTTATTTGTTTTACATTTATTTTCAACAAGCTGTCAACACTTGTTAATAACAATGCAACAAGATTTGCAAGGTTTCTAGCTTTATGGCATACTTCTACATGGTTACTTTTTGTTGTTTTATTTGTTTTACATTTATTTTCAACAAGCTGTCATCACTTGTTAATAACAATACAACAAGATGAGGTTGCAGTTTAGTGTAATGCCGTGGATATTGGCACTAAGGCTCTGCTTTATCATGCACTGTGGATCCAGTGGAAAAATCTCTAACTTCAGACCATGGACACTGAATTCTTGAGAGCCAAGAAGTACAAGAAGAAACAGACCACTGTCATCTCCCTGAATTCTGGATGCATTAAGGTACGTCCTTAGTCATGTAGATAACATTTCATTCCTGTTTGGTTGGGTTTTTTTAAGAAAAGAAAAACTAAAAAAAGCAATCAATGTTAAAGGGAGCTTTAATTCTTCTCAGTCCATACCTGGGTGATGTCGCCAAGATCTCAGTGAGAAGATACATGCGATACTGTGGTGATATCACTCAGATGTGACTGATTTCTCTGGTATCAGTGGAATATTGTGTCACCGGTGAGGCTTAGTGCCACGGACCTTATCTGTCACTGGAGCACAAGAGCTGCAGGGCTATCCAGACTATACGGCCACTTAGACTTTACACTGCTCAAATAGTGTAACCCCTATCAGGCTTCCTTGTTTTTGAGTTTTCAATATTTGGCTGCAAAACCAGCTGAAGGGCAAAGACATCATCCAGCCACAGTAGGTCAATACCAAGATGATAAAGGAATAAGTCACTAGACTGAAGGCCAGACTGTCCTATGCAGCACTTTTATTTTGCTCAGAATTTTCTGAGAGCATCCATGGCCAGTTTTGTCCAAGAAACTTTTTCTTTCAGCTGTAAAGAAAGTTTTTTTTCTTTCACATGTTCCTGTGGCCTTGTCTAGTTTCAGTGTGGTCAATATTCTTCTACTTTTGGTAGAAGCTACTATTCAAGTGCATTCATAGCACTGCACAATTACTAACTTAGAACATAATTTCTGTTGCACTGGTTTGGTTTCTTTCATACCCCCAAAAGCTGGTATTGCTGCAGTCTAATCTTGAAGTACTTTGCATGAAGCCACACTTACTATTTGCATCCTTGCTTTCTATAACTCTCTCATTTCTGGTTCTTACAAGAATCTTCTCCTTATTTTTGTATTTGTCTGACTCCTCAATTTGCAGTTTGAGTTTTGGCAGCTAAATACATCAAAGTGACATTTTTAAAGGCAGCTATATAAGTCAGTCTAAGGAAATTCAAATGAGCAATCTACCACAACTATGCATCCATTAGCACTCTCTAGTTACTACAAGATCATCCAGCAGCAAAGATCCCTTGGTGCGACTGTTCTTCCCTTGCTCATAATCCCTTGAAACACTGAAGGAACTCTTGAGTTTGCAGCCTGGGTTTCCCGTTTAGATAAAAACTGCGCATATTAATTTGGGCCACATTAAAGTAAATCAGCATCCTGTTCCAGTAACACACCTTTGCCACGTTATCTTTAAAATGCATAGAACAGACAGTAAACCTCTGATTATCTGTTTAACTCCAAAACATGGAGTCAAAAATTGTTTTCAGCCAACTGACCTTAAGATATGACTGTCTCACTGTTTATACCATAGCTACTAATCACACTCCAGGAAGTCATTTCACTTTGTGTCCTTTGACATGTACAATTATCTGGTGAAAGTTTTAGAACACCTTTTCCTTCTTAGAATTACATATTTTCAATATAATCCACAAGAAAAGCTGGATAACACAGTCTATCAATATGCACCTGAATTTTCCAGTTCATCTTGCTCAGTGGTAAGTATTGATATGCCCCTCCCCCCCCCCTCCTTTTTCCTACATAGCATGCAAGAATTGCGACCAAACTGAGAAAGATATTCCAAGACACTTAACACGGATGTTGCAGCTGGCCTCTGAGAGCTTCATAGTAATAAAAACAACTTTTGGGTGCACTTCCTTTACCTCTCAGGATGTAGTTCTGATAATTCTGGTCAGCTTCTGCTCCCACTTTGATTAAGCAAGTCAGACCTTCAGCAACAACAAACTCATGAACCAAATCCTTGTCATCCTGTACAAGAGAAAGGAAAAACTGCATTAGACTTTTGAAAGATAAAGACACAGGTTATATCATAATGTAGAATGAAATGCATGTCTGCAGAACTGACTTAATGTTTCAGTTGATGTAAGCAAGTTGATATGAAGGTCTATTAAAGACCAAAAGCAGAATCCTGAATTTTAGAATCAGAATACAAAATACAAAGCAAGAAAAAACAAGCTTTTACCTTTAAGTCAACTACAGAAGATTAAAAACAGTAAAACATGACTTCTGACTGTTTCATTAAAGACTTGCAGACATTCTCATTGATACTATAAATCTCATCATACCATACAAATAGAGATCCCTAAAGGATGGGGATCAACAAGAGAAAGCCATCTCTATGCCTCATCATAATTCCAGTTTCAGTATTTAAAGTGCATAAAGCAAAACTTTAAAACTGGTGTTTATTGCAATGTAATATTATATTCATTATCTTAACATAGCATTAATTCTTTATATTTAGAATGGGAAAATATAGTGTTGAATGTAACGTATAGATAATATCCCCACACTGCGATGGAGGACAGAGCAAATGTAAGAGAAAACACTTCTTAGCCTTTCATGGGAGTTTATACTGGTTAAAGTGACTTGCTTTTTTTTAACCATCAGTCCTTTGCTCAATGAAGCAGAATGATTCCATATCACAGTTATACGTGACACCAGGGAGAGGAAGGCTTTGCTGGACATTATGTGCATAATACTATGCTAAGGAACTACAGAGCACCATATGTAAAGTTTGCCTTCTCCTCTTACAGAAGGTGCATGTAGGCAAAGAAGAGGCTACTAAAACCTTGATTAAACAGCGCTTAATGAATTAGCCATGCAAATTAGCACAAAACCAATTTAAAATATTAATAGAAAAGAGCGAGTTTGTGGACAGCCATAGTTGACAAGTCCCTTCCTTCAAGTATTTTTAATAAATGCTTTCATACACAGCAGTGTATTAGATCTAAATTTCAGCTTTCCAGTAACACAGCACTGAGAAGCCAAGATCCAGGCAGACAGTTCTGTTGAGAGTGATTTCTGAATTCGCTGCAAACACTTAGAAAACGGCCAAGGGAAATAAAAATAATCACGCCTCTTTCAGCATGACAGTTCACGTACTACAGATTTCTTTCAGCATGACAGTTTTTTTCGAATGAATTTCCTTCCTTCACCAGAGCTAAGTTACATAATTCTTAAAAGGCTAACCAAATGGGATATTTAAAACTGTAAGATGAGCCACCAATCTGTGAGAAATTTAGAAATTTTGAGGAAAACAAATCTGTTTAATGTTTCAGGAAGGTCATATTTGTTAAAACCTTTTCCAAGTACATTATACATGTCATGCGTAGATTTGCAAATTTATTAAATTATCCTTTAAGAACTATATAGAGAAGACATGCGGCCATTCCCTACGTCTTTGGAGAAGCATATCATAAAACCCCAAATGCATAAGATAAAATTCATCACTGTGCACACTTGAGATAAAAAATTTTACTTTCTTGTTAGCCTAAATATTTTATCTTTTGAGAGTGTTATTTTTTTTCTGTAGAGAGATTAAAACCTTGACAATGCTTTCTGAAGAGCTAAGAACTTTAGAAACTCCCAAATTACACCAGGGCATTACAGACACAAGCACACAATTTTATGAAGACGACCAATTTTTCTATCTGTTTTCCATACTCAAAAGCTAGTGGGACTGTTAGAAAAGCAGAGGAACGATACACTGACATTCTACCTGTTAATACAGATGGCACTAATAACATCCTGATTTCCTCTGTTTTATGTAACAGTGTTTTAAAGGTCCATGCATACACAGATTCCCTCTCCACGGCAGCCCACCAGGGAATTCCCTTTGCTATTCCAGAAGAGAACTGAAGAATTAAGATGGCTTTTTACACTGAGCAGCTAAGGGCATCTTTACAGCAGGGGACCTTTGGCTGGCATTGAGGTTGCTGTATGTTTGGCCAAGCTGCCAATCTAAATAGCATGTCCCCATGCATGGGACAGGGGCCTGGGACGAGGCAGCCAGAGGACATGGATCTCTGCCTGTCCATCCTGGGCAGTGGCTTCTGGCAAAGCCCTTCCCAAATGCCACCAGTCAGAGGAGTGAACTTTTAATTCTGAAGCAACTTATCTCAAGTTAATTTGTGCAGCAAGTGATGACAAAACTCGCATGCTGAACTTCCAGAACAACATTTTACCACAAGTGGAGTCCATGAAAAATAAGAAAAGGACCTAAGATAAAATGCTTTCTGACGATCAAAGCTATATTTCAGGTTAATTCCCCCCACACTTGGGGTACTTGATTTATAATCAAGCAACTAAAAATGCATGCATAAATGTATGCAATACAGGAATCGAAATCACTGCATAGCAAGCAACATTAAAGCTCACTTTTGTATGATGAAGAGCCACCTCCAGCAGAGCAGAGAGGCAGAACCATACCAAAGGGCCCCAGAGGAGTCCTCCCTGGCGCACCAGGCAACTGCCCCCTCCCACATACCGCTTTGTGTATGGTGGTTTTTAACTCAAAGAAACTTGAGTAACCTCTTGTTCTTCAAGAACTTTGAATCTTGTTTTCCCTAAAACTCAAGAGAGAGGAACATATCCCTGGAATTTGTCAGCTAGGCTTAAAGCAAAGTATATTCAGGGCTCAGGTAAACTAAGATTACATGCCATAGCAATTCACAAGGACATTGTATGCCTAGAATGTAAGGTACTCTGAATGTTAAGGTAAATGGTTAAAAAAACTCGCTGCTACTGAAGAACAAAGGTAACAGGTTTCCCCTACGCAGAGTGGGCAGTGGTGAGAGCAAGGACAAGGAACAGAAAAGACAGGAGCATGCACTATTTAGAAAACCTATAAGAAATTGGTAGCACAATGCAGAATCAAGAAAGCTGTGGGGAAAATACCCTCCAAAAGAGTTTTTCTACATATCTGGTGGCAAATAGATGCATCCTCTATTGGACAACACTGCTGTCTAATTCAAGAGAAACTAGATATACAACAAGATAAACTATTGAATGAAATAACCACAGTTCTTTTTTTCAGATGACAATGGCGTCCTAGTTCAGAGCACACTTGCTTTTCTTTAAATACCCTTTTATTGATACTTGACCCTTTGGTTTTGCATCAAGTATGTTTGCATCATTGTGGAGTTAAAAAAGAAAAAAAAAGAAGGAAAAAAAAATCTATCCTGGATTGACTCAGACTGAAATAAGCAAGACTGGAAAGAAACAGGAAAAAGGAGGAATAACCGCGGTCAGTGGATTCAGATGTTTTTTACCAGACCTAACCTGCTTGTTTGAGAAAAATAAAAGACTTCTGAATGATACAAAAAGCCCTGTCCTGTGCTAATGAAGTTAACAGTAGCTTGGTTTGAAAGACCTTCAGATCAAACCCAAAACTGAAATAAAACTTCACAGCAGATAGCTGTTGACATTCAAAGAAAGATAAAAACTGAAATACCAGTTGTAGCTTTAGGATGTTCCCAGTGATCTTGAATACTGAATGCATATTAGAGCATTACCTGGGGAAAAATTAGCATTTCATTCTCAAAATACCTCATGCTAAAGACCTGGTTTATGTTGGTGACTTTCTGTTTACTTGTTTATTTAAATTTCTAACAAGGACCATGCCAAAGCAAGTTGTGAGATCTGCCTTCTGGAACTCTTTCAAAGCAGCTGAAGGAGTACACTAGAGCATCGAATCACCCTTGACTGAAAGGAGATATATTGCAGGGGAACAGCAGAGGAAATGAAGGGCATGAGGGACTCTAACCAGGCTGCTTTTGGAAAGCACTGAATAAACAAATCAAACCTGAATTAAAAAAAGGCCTTTAAGGTACTTCTCCTTTCCCAAATAAAAGGGAAAAAGAAGGTGTAATGAAGCGGAGTACAAACACATCATGCTCTAGACATAAATCTGAACTTAGTGTATTATCTATCCCATCATGTATATACGATGAGAGGAAAGAAGCAAACATCTGGAATGTGCAGCAAAAGATGAAAGCCATCCAAGCTCATACATTCTACATTGAACGGAGAATGTTTACATCAGTTTTGGTCTAGGATAATCTTTTCAGACCCATTAACTCACTGACTTGCCAAGTTAGGTGACCTCAAGAGTTAAAGGCTACTCTCTAGGAGCGGAAAGAGGTTCAGGTTTCCAGGAAGAGAGCATTCATTGTATGGAATATACAGTGTATGTGTGACTACAATACGTGTAAGTAGCTGCCGCATGTGTGTGATAACAGTTAAAAGGAGGCAGGGGAAGGTTGTCATTTGCTATGGAACTGGACTCCTGTGCTAATATTGCAAAGATTTATGACCCCTTAATCAGCAGGCATGAAGGCACTGATGAGAAAACCAGCAAAACACAGGCAAAGCTCTCTAAGCTTCCTGCTAAGCTCCTGCAACCATAAAAATTGTGCAGTGACACAAAGGCTGGCTACTTCAAGTCTTTATGAAAAGTTATTGTTGGTCTTCTCAGCTATTTATATTTAAAGCATTCATTCACAGACTTGGAATAGATCATGTCTCCTCCTTTCTTTAGGCATCTCAGAGGAAATTAAAAAAAAGCTAAGGTGTGTCACTTTGTAACAGAGCTCTATTTTTGTTCAATGCATAATGAAAAAGACATTAAATATATTCAAACTGGTGAGTTTAAAGCTTGCTTACACGGTTGATGAAACACACAAATTGTACTTTTGCTTTCATAGCTCAGCCTGGCTGTTAAAAACACCCCACAAACCTTATTATCAAGCAGTCTATACAGTACACCTATTTGCCACTAGCAGAGTAAAAAGATTCCCTTCCATCCTACTTGTTCTCCTGTCTCCATACCATTTGATATATGCTCTAATGCAGTTTTGTGGGGTCTGATCTGAAGGTGGAGACTGAAGCCTTTTTTTCAATGAATGGTGCTTGCAAGAATGCATCTTATCTGATGTGCAGCTTCCATGTGCAAATATAAACTGTTTGCAAACTGCTAAAGATAATAAATCTTTCCGAAGCCTGTTATTTCTGTGGGCCATATGTTTGAAAACTTTTACTCAAGCATGATCATTTTTATGCCACAAGAAAGTTGCTTCGCTTCCTAATAAGAATCAAGGTTTTCAAACACAGCTTCTCAAGGGGATTTTTCTTGTTATTTACTTATTTATTTAAGCTAACAAGTACTGCTGAAAGCTCTACTTCAACTATAAGGGGAGACTGGATTAGTAACTGAATATTCACATTTGGATATGCACATACATATTTCTCTCTTACGTGGCTAACAGCTGTGGAGAGTACTGCCTTTTCAAGGACTCATAACAAGATGCTTGCCTAGGAGATTTCACCAGGGAGAACTTTATTTTTATGGGTTCTTTTTTTTTTTTTTTTCCTTTCATAAGATATCCCATTGTTTCTGGTTGCTTGAGCATTCCCATATTTAATCCTACACTGTACAATTCTCTCCTGCTTCTGTTACAAAAGTTAAAAACTGCACATTTTATGATATTCATTTCTTTAAATAAGGAACCATGGGGCTCCCCAGCCTGTGCTCCCCACATGACATGTTACTGAGTGAGCCAGCAATCACATTCTCTACAGACTAGGCTTTCCAAAATGCAAAAGTTGCTATAATCCAGCCTTGAAGTAAGAGAAGCACAAGCCGACGGGGTAGCAGCCATAGCCATGAGAATCTTCTTTCTGAGCTTTGCAGACAGGCTTACAGGAGGGGACTGCACTCACACTGAGCTTCAGTGGTTGATGCACTTCATCCTCTGTCTCAGGAAGAGTTTCCCCCTCTGCTCTGTCACTCTATGACATCCCTGTTAAAACATTTAAACTTCAACTCTCAGGCCAGCTCTGATTTTGTCTGTAGACCAAAATCAGCAACTTCACAAAGATATACTGCTTTCACATTTTAACATTGCAATAACTCACCTAGGCAAAAGTAAGATGACTACAGACAATTGATTGTGCAATGCAGCATAAAGGGAAAAATGTAATCCCTGACAGATTCTAAGAGAAGGAGCATCCTTTTGCACTGCCTGAAACCTTGTGGGACAAGATGCTGGCAGCATAACAATACAGTGTCCTATGGGCAGAAAAGGCTCATTCAGACACTGCCCAACTCCTGAAGTAAAAAATCACTGTTTTTTAAGAGGAGGAGCTAGGGAATCTTCACTAATTGCTACGTTCCTCTATGAAATTGTGTGCTAGGAAAGTGTGCTGTCACCACTTCACATTAATACATCAGAGCAAGGTCTCCTCAGAAACCCTGTTCCTCAGATTCCCGTGCCAGGAATATGCACTGCACACAGCAAGAAGGCAGAACTGAAACAGAAATCCCAGATGATTACGTTCAAAGTGAAAAAAACAAAACAAAACAAAACCAAGGAAAAAAATACATGGATCACTTCAACGCCAGTGTACTCACAGAAAGCACTCCTCCCCCCAAAATAAATGATGAAATTATGGCCACTCTCTTTGGAAGCAAAGACATTTTTTCACCCTTTTTTTTTCTTTAAATCTCTTGCAAAGTCAAGATAGGATCACAAAGTTCAGCTGCTTTTAGAAGGATTAAGGTTTAGGGATTAAGCTTCATTCATTTGGGGATGTAAATTAGCAGCAGAGGGACAGCAGCTGACTGTTGAGGAAAGGGAGGAAGGAGGAGGCAGGTCAAAGAGCAAACCATGAGCGACTGCAGGCTTTTGCTGGCATAAATCTCAAATGACAATACATCTGGCGCTCCACCACAAGAAATTAAAATGCAGGACTCCTGCCCAATATACTTGAAAAGCTGCCTCAGTTACTAAGCAAAAAATGCAGAAGGATAAAATCTGGGTTTCTCTTAGCAATAGCATCAGTGATGGGTAAGTCCTTATTTGACCCTTTCTTCTCTTACTAGTGCAAGAAGAATAGAAATCTACTGGTCTTCTTTCCTAAGTATTCCTCTGGCTCTGACAAACTCTCATGTATACAAAAACTGCTGAAACAATCCCATAGTGTGTTCCTAACGAGACTGCCCTGGGCAGCAGTAGCAATGTGGCTGCACAGGGCTATGACCAGAATGCACTTCCACTACCTGAGAGCCTTCATGTCCACAAGTTCCCTATATAATTTCAAATGCATAAATTTCCAATGCTCTGCCCCAGTAGCAACTGAAAAGTAACAGCCAATTCCTCCTCAAAGTCTACATTAGAAATATAGCACAATAAATCTCCACGAGAATATTTTTAAGTATTGCTACCTGCCTTCAGTATGCATTGCATCTGCCTAAGTTACCAGCAAAATTATTACTCACACTGACAAGACTACAATGATGCAGTAATGTAAGTGTTATATTATGCTGTATTAGAAACAGAAATCCCAGACCATTCCTGGAGTCCAGCTTTTTTACTGGCTAAGCAACAGGTTGCATTTTATAGATCAAGATTGGCTTGCAATGCTTGCAGTTAGAAAAGCTCGTTTTGGCTTGGAAACTGAGTAAACATAGTCAGGAAGTGATTGAAGGAGCATGGACTGCCAAGATATAATTTATAGTTACTTTCCCACACTTTAAAGTTTTGTTCTTTGGACTCCAAAATTATCGATATAATTAAAACACTAGATTCCCAATCCAGAAGTGTCTGATACTCTCTAACTAAAATGTTACTGTTTATTTCAGTCCATTTTAAAAGCCTAGTCATCTATTGCAAACAAATCTGGAAAGAAATCATTCCAACAACATATACACATGCACATATATATGTATATTTACAGATACATACATAAACTTCAGCACTATGAGTCCCTTGAGACTGTATGGCCATTTCAACCTAAATTACTTAAGCAGTTACAAAACAACTCTAGTGTGGACCAGATGAGCCAGTGGTAAAGCAGGCAAGTCTTGTGATAAACCATGAAACCTCTGCTGTACTTTGAGTCAGGACACTACTTTTAGAAGATAAATTAAACACAGCTCTCAGGGTTAGCAGGAGGAAAGTCTTCTCTGTCAGAGAGTCCACCTCTGTAAGATGGCAACCCAGAAAGTACTCCAAGATGAGAATACTAGGCAAGGTTGGTTGCTGTATTCCTTCCACCAGCACGCATAGAACAACTCCTTGAGAACGAGGGTGCCCTGGCACGGGACATCCCAAAACTGCAGTCAGCTGCTAGAGGTAACTGAGGCAGCAGCAGAACCATTTTAGTGGTGAAGGATTTGAAGGGGACCAAGCAGCCAGTTTGTCCCTCAGAGGAAGCTCTGTCCCCTTGCTATCTCTGTTGATTGCAACTGCACTTCAGCTGCTCCACTGTCCTCAGTGGTTGTGCCAGAGCTTCCACTCCTTTGCCCTCTGAGGTTTTTCCTTACACTCCTCTGTCCCGACTCCATACTCCTTTGCTTCTCTCCCCCAGCCTTTACACCTACCCAACTTTTTACACATAGAAGCATGACCATAATGTGATATAAAACATTTTTACATTATATTACATTTATAATAATTGGTATTTTGACATTATTCCTTTTTTTTTTTTTCCTATTCTTGTATCTATTTACATGAAGCAACATTTTACAACAGCATGCATGGAAATGACCATACCTTTTTACTTTCAGTAGGGTAATCTATTAAGCAACCTGCAATTCAAAGTCTGCCTTCTAGTGATGATTGCAATGAAAATTCGCCCTCAAGTATCAATTCCATTGCATATCATTACCATAAGTCAGTTGCCTAACTAGCAATCACTAAATGTCAGCAAACTTTTTGCCAGCCCTTTAAGCACATCTGTGCCAGCTAATTATAACACTAGTACTGAAGTATTAAAAAATAGATTTTCTTTCTTTCCAAGATGAAACATTTCAAATACAGACCAAATTATTGCTTATTATGGCTTTCCACCTTGGCGCCAATAAAGAAATACAGAAATTCAACCAAAAGTAAAGTGTTTGATTTACAGCCATTAATCCCCCTTCGTCTCCTTCTGAAACACCCTCAGTCTAGAAAATAAATATTCTGTTATTTCTCAAAGACATGTTTTGTATTCCGCTAAAAGTACCAGCAAAACAAATACAGCATTTGCTGGTGTTTCCCATTATCAAAGATTATCAAAGCTGCAACACTTGATATTTCACACCTCCTTTAAACAGGGACACATTATAAACTGTATGGATCTTTTGGATAGTTAAAAGAATGCATGCGGAAAAAATAAACATTTTAATAGTTAACATTATTTTACAAATTAAAACTCATGAAAACCTCCAGTATTTAATATCTTGAAACAATTATGTAGTTCTATGCTGGACAGAATTTCTGCAAATTTGAGGATATTGGGAAGTAACTCTAATCCAAAAGAGGTTCAGACATCTTTGGATTTTTTAGATGTGTATGAATTATTAAAAATATACAAAACTTGAAGCAAGACATTGCTATGAATTTCCAGTAACGTAAAGACCTCTCAAAGTCTCTCTCAAATTCCTCAAACGACACATAGGCAGATACCTCAGATATCCAGCACAAGCAATGTAGTTATCCTAAGTAGCTGTCCTGTAGCATATGAAAAATATCTTGCGGGGGAAAAAAAGTAATAGATAAGAATCAAAAGCTGCTTTATTAGATTTGTTGAGATTCCTCAGAGTCAAATCAGAGTATTAGACACGATTAAGGTATAATTAGAGCATCAAGTTCCAGACAACCAAAACAGAAGAAAAAGCATGGCAGAAGGAAGACAACAAATATAGCCTATATTTATGGAAAAATTTAAATGTTTTAAAATTTCTTAGCAACTCTTTTTTTTTTCATTAAAAAAAAACCAAATCTTATCTGATGAAATTAACTTGTTAGAATACTTGCTCTTTAATGGGCAGCCGTGAAAAAGTATAAATTTAAAACCTGAAAACTTTCAGTTCATATTTGTATTTTATCAAGATCCATTCATTTATTACTTTTTCTTCCTTGGCGAGATGCGTCACACTGGTATACAAATGAAAAATTGAATCCTTTAGATTTTGGGTTTCCCTTCATAAAGAGATTTTTTCTTTTTTGAGTACATACAACAACTTCTTTGAAGATCAAGGAGAAAAAACAGCCTGCAGTATTTTAACTTTCCTGATGGAGAATCTGTCTGTAAAACACACATTTGGGCACTTACATGTAGGGAAGGAAACAGAAGCTTTCACTGCTAAGATGAAAACAAAGATATCTTCAGTGGATGTAACCGAGATCTCCAAAGAACCACTCATAACTTAAGTTGATTAAAGACAAAATTTAGAGAGGGAACAGTGCTTAGCCTGCCAGCAAAGTTGTTCCCATACCACACTTCTGTTCTTACTTTAAGCCTGCTTTCTTCAGTTACCAAGATCAAATAATTGTGATCCCACCTGGTGTTCATCACCATCTTGTCCAAGAAAGTTCTGGTTTTCCTTTACTCTGAATATGATGTTTTGCTTCTTCAGTGACCTCGTCGTTGACTTCACTATTTTCACGTAACCTGCCCAATTCCTGTATCAGATGAGGGGGCTGCAGGTAGAAAGCCATCTTACTGTGGCACTATAATACCTGCTTTTAGTGCTCTCACTGCACATAACATCACATTTGCATGATGCCACATTCACTTGAGAAAGATCCCAGAATTACCATCAAAATCTACCACTGAAGAATTGTACAGAACGATAAACTGATGTATTCTGTCTTTTGGGGGGTGGGGTGGGGTTTACTCAACTGTACTACAGTTCTTCAAACTGGTTGAAAGAATAAACATGGAAATGGAATTGTTTCAGCAAGTTGAACCACTTTGAAGTAACTTTCTGCGTTCAGTATTTTATTATTTCAGTTAATGAAGGTGCAGATAATTAAAGGATCTTTCTTCCTCAGAGAGCTCTTTTTTTTTTTTTTTTCCTCCCTGTCAGTGCAAGAGGCAAGCAAGCAAAAATATGTCACACTTGAGTATCAGATTGATTCATACAATTATTAATCAGAAAAGATTTGGTTGCCTCCCCCTATAAAGACAAAGCATTTATCAGGAAATAAACAAAAAAGTCCTGCTGTGACTCTCCCTCTTTACTACATACAGTCCACCTACCTGTACACACTCAATCACCAGGCAAAACTAACATTCAAACTAAAGACATTCTCTGGCATTGACTTGATAGGGACAGAATTTCATCCTTTGCACCTTGAGTAGACAGCAGATACATCAATACACTGGATTTTTTCCTCCCAGTCAATAGTGGAATTGAAAATTACTAGGGAAGTCACGTAGACCAGACCCTACCAAAATATTCTTCATGGCAGCTAAGAAACAGATCAAACAGTGTTCATGCATTTCATTGCATACCTAAGGAAGTTAAAGTAACTAGGCCCCAAACAAAACAAAGTTTTCTGATTCAATTCAAAGATTCACAAAGATTAGAGAATGAATAATGGTGGAATTAAAAAAAAAACCCAAGCTTTTAGGCTATCCTAAAGGTGGAAGAAGTTCACATTTTATAGTCTCATTAAGAACTGCTTACATCTCAAGCCATAACAATGTCTAGGCATGAAGACAACACTATTTGCCACTGAAACTGAGAAACTGATTTTAACATTTAATGTGTCATAGCTATATATATATATTTTTTAATCACTAAACAGTAATGAAACATATCCTTTGTAAAATAGGATTAAACAGATATGTAAACTGCCATGTGGAACTACGGTCAATTCAATTTAGGAAGGAAATAAAGGTTTCTCTTTTTCATGACTCAATCAAGAACCCTTCCAAGAGGGCTCTTAAAGAGGAGAGGCTGCCTGTCTCACAAGTGATGACAGCAGCCCCTAAATCAAGTGTCACACAGCTTCAAACCCTATGGAGTCATCATTCATGCTTGCAAGAGGGGAAGGAGCAGCCTCCTTCCTTGAGATCAATGAGGCAAACACAGAATGCTCCTTCTGCTCCCCTAAGGATGATTGATGACTCCTCAGCAGCTGAAGTGTGTGACGTTTGATTTCACTCACTGATAAGATTGTGTCTATCCAAACACCACCTACTTTATGTTTCCAGGGCCCCTACAAAGCTCTTCTTTGTGACATTTTACACAAAGCTCAACTGTTCAATGATTAATGAATTTTTCATCAATAGAAGAAAATTTTGTAGCAGAATTTTGTAACTGTCTCCCTTGATATTCTGATCACAATGCAATATAAGCATCTAGGCTCCTCAAAAAATAGTTGAAGATCTTCCTTCATTTGTCAGATGACACTTAGGGGGGAAAACAGTCAAGGAAAAAAAAAGCCAGTTTTCTTCTACAACACTTTAAAATATACCCCTTACATTTCCTTTCCAGAAAACCTAATGGACTGCTTGATTAAAAATCTTTTCTACAACTTTAGAAATCAGATTTGCATGATTATAGATTTCAACAGACTTGAAACAAGCCTCATAGTGTTCCTATTTTTTCTTACAACACCAAGTTATTTCATATTTTGAAATTATGCAGTCAGCATGATTTGAAACTACGCTTTGTAAATACAAAGCCCACTTTTGTTTATAGGTTCTAAAACCTACCTTATGTTGCAACTAGTCATAGCAGAGGTCTTGTTAAATAAAATTCTTTAATATCACCTACATTACACGGCACTATTTACATCCATTACAGAGCTCATGCCCATTTTTTCTGCTATTAGGATTGATATTGAATTATATGTTCTAAGCAGCTGTATTTTTATCTCACTTATGATATCACAATCAGGAAATGCAAGAATGTTTTTCGACCCTGACTTTATAATTGCCATGTTCAGCTGGATTCTTCCACGAATGCCCTTGGAAGTTTTAGCACTTTGAACAGAATTCATGAATCTCTGATAAACACAAGAATTGGGCAACTCAGAAGTCTGTCAGAAAATAATCAAAGGGAGCTAAACTGTACTCCAACAGCTTGTCGTTTATATCTGTATGCCCTTTTTTCATTTTTTTTTAAGGTCAAGTTGCTTCATATCCTTTTAGTCTGAACATTACTTTCTTACTCTGTAAGTTTGTTAGCCAAAAAGCATACTGGTAAATCAGAATACTGCAGCACAGCCAGAAAAAGATAATGAATGTGGCTATCCTAAGCCTTCAGAATGAATGACAGTAACAGAATGGCATTACTGTAAAGAAAAATGCTTCAAATAACCTTTATCATTTTGCCAAAACCAGCCCACCAGAAAAAAACAAACAGAAATTCCAAGGTTGGACTTGCCAAATGTATCTTTCATTTAAATTTTGAAACAAAGGCATTGCTTTTGCCAAAGACTGCTGAGCTTTGCTGAGGCCTCGCGTGAAAAACCAAGGGCTCTGACTATTTGGAATTCATATTTGATGTAAAACTTGGGATGGTTCCCACTTTATGCAAATAAGAGATTGCACGTTACCTTGAAGCTTTTTAAATTAAAAATGATACTGACACAGAGCTGTGCCAAATTAACTCAGCGATGATGAAATTATTATAAAAACATGGTGTTACAAACTGTCTTGGCACTTAAAGACATGATGAAGTCTCATGCTAAAGCAAAATAAAGACTGGTTTTGAAGTCAACATTTTATTTTTGAAATATTATACTCTTAAGGAATTTAAAAATAATTAGATACAAAATCAACAGATATTCATGTTGAAAAATATACTTATGAAAAACCTTTTAACATAATGATAGATTTCTAATGCTGGCAAACTTTAATTTCATAGACAAAAAATACCCTTAGGTATGGCATTTTGGACAATAGTGATTGGTCTATAATACAACCTTATAATATTAACTTGTATTTTTCTTCACTAAAGATAAAGAAATAGCTTTTCTTTCTAAAACAGATATAAAAAATCAATTTACATTCTCTCTCATTGTTCATTATGAGATATATTAAAATCATGCTCAAAAGATGCCCATACTCAAAATTATGCCAGTAAATGTTGTTAAGGACATAAAGTTGACAGGCGAACAGGACCTTACATCATATAAGGTCTCATTTTCCAGTTTGATGTGTACTGCCTCAAATACTTGAGCGTATGATATGAATACTCTCCAGCTTGCAGGAGACTTTTCCTCAAATTTCCAGTAATGATAACCTGTACTTTGGGAGAATGTGAAGATTTTTTGAAGGCTATGTTTGTTCCACAAACAGCCACAGTTCTACCAGAAGTAGCTACTTAAAGTGGTAACAGATAATTCCCAAATTCCTTTCAGTATCACATACATAAGCCAACAGGGAAGTTGAATTCTTCAAGGAAAATTATGTCCTGAAACTGTCAGACAGGCTTTACTTAAAAATTGAATTCATACATAGGTATGGGTTTGTGTGCATCGCTTTTCCCTTCCTGCACATTATTCTTCAGTGGAGTCAACTCCAATTAGATTTATTAGGATAAACATTTAAACAACATTTCCATAAAACCAGCTGATCATCTGGACGATGGAGAACTTACTGGTGTGTGCACTGAAAACACTGAGCACTATGTGATCAGAAATAGACTACACTTCAAATAACCTAAAAGGGAAGAAAACATTTATGAATACCTAAACTGGGAGAAGCCATGATGGGAGGTATGGGAGGCACAGGGTGGGCGGGAAGAGAGGCTTAGCATTCATTGCTAAATATGCATGTGAGCACCTAGACTAATCTGTCAAACACAAATTCAGAGAAATACAAATACTTCCCAGAAACAGTTGAAATGAACAAAAAGAGAAGAACTCAGAGAAGACTCTTGGAAACCTGCCAAATTTCCTCTAAGCACACAGTCCACCCACTTGTCAAGATCACAGGGAAACCCAACTTGCATCATTGTGACTCTCAAACAGTCCTTCCCTGGGAATGCCTTGAAGAGACAATGGTTTTTCCAATCTGTGGCCATAAGATGACCAGACTATTCTGCAGCTGGAACTCCTTCTTTGTCCAAAAATTCAAGGACTTTTCTCTTACCCAGAAGGCATTTTAGCTATGAAAATTTTCCAATAAATGGTTTGCCCTTCACCATCTGCTACTGTTCAGGAAATCTTCATTTTAGCACTTTCAAAATTTTGAATGCTTAACTTTGAAACCCTGAAAAAGTATTTTGTGTTTTGGAAATTTGCAGTTCTGCAGTCTTACAGATTTGTTAAATGTTGGTATTCTTCTTAGAACAAATGTCTGTTTAAAACAGATCAAAAAGTGCTGAACTAACAGCTTGAAAGCCTTGCACCTACCTGTTGTTTCTGAAAAATACAGGTTATCATCCCCCATTTGGATCCATTACTAGAGGAGAGACATGCTTTTCTTATTGATTTCACTTACATTTACCAATAGAAATGGAATGCATCACCCAGAATTTCATTTTAAGATCACACTGGCAGTATGCTATAGTTCTCACTGGTATTTTCTTGTCACTTTTTCTGACCTGTTCTCTCCAACAAGCTTCCTTCTATTCCTGCAATTTTCCTGAGCCCTTGACTTATCCAGTAAAATCTGAAATCCAAGCTTTTTATTCAATTCATTTTATTACCATCTACACCACTTGTCTATCACATTGGCTACTTCACCACAGGAGCCAAAATCCTGCTGATTTCAGGTCTCCTATATAACACACACATTCAGATCCATGCCTTCCCTTAAACTGATCACCTGCTACCATATCCTCCTCAGCTGTATGAAGCAACTTTTTGGCTATCAATGAAGCATTTCCACTGACTTTCACAGCTCTCCCTCTACATCTTGGTTCCCATCAGAGCTGTCCAACGTCTCTCACATCCTTTATCAGTTGTTGATGTGGCTTAAACCCATTCTATTTGTCAATTATTAGGGTAATGTGAGGCCATGGCTCCAACTCCTCTTTGCACATCTTTTCCAGTCTTTCCAATACAGAACTAGGCCACTGCCACTGTTTAATGAGCAGCCTAATTTTCCACCTAAGAACCACAATTTACCTCTCTCTTTTCCTGACAGGTTCCAATCACCCACTCTGCTATTACTCCATATCTGGTCCTGACTTCTGAGACACTGAAGGGACATGGGAAGGCCTGCAGACCATACATAGAGAAGATCCTAGGAAACAATTGGCTAACTGCACATTACAAGTGAAGACTTAAACTTCCGTTGTGCAAGAAACCATAAGTTATTCCCTACATCAAAAAAAATAAACTCAATTCATGTTCAAACCAGAGAATGGACAGTCACTACTTGCTCACCTGAAATATTTGTTTCAAGGAGAAAAGTGCCCGTCTCAGCTCCCGTCCGTTGGAATTGTAAAGTTTTTCTGGAGGAAAAAAAATTACAACAGAAAGAAGTCAAGCATAAACAAAACGGTCAACATGGCAAAAAAGTAGGACAGATTTCAAGAACTGAAGATTCACAGTGCCCACTTCCCATTAGAATGCTGTTACAGAAAGCAGCTTTATTTTTTTATATATACAGGACGTATTCATTAAAAAAGTGCAAAGTAAAACCAGGGTTTGGTTGTCCATAACTTCAGATGGTATCTCCCAGGTAAATTCACAATAGCTTTAACAAGGACAGTAAGAAACAAGGAGTTTCTGTAAATGCCTACTCTTTCTACATTAAGATAAATTTAGGGTTTATTGAAAGTACCAAATTAGTCTCAAAAGACTCAACTGAGAGCACTCTTAGCTTTTGTTATCAAAGCTAGAGCCACTGAATCCCATCCTTGACTGCCTTCCCTCTAGACATTCTTTTCTCACGCTCTCATCTTTCTATTGTTAAATCCTTTCTGCAATGGCAATGAACATTAATACCAGAAATAGTCGGACAGTCTGTTCTAAGCATAATTCAAAACAGTGCTTTATTCTCATGAAAACTGATCTTGATCTTTTTCTAAGTAGAGCAGAAGCCTTCTTTTCATCATCCAATACTGATATGGATTACTTCATTTATTCCCTTACTAATGAATACTCACAGAAATAATTTAAAGTAGATAAAAGCATCTCCTCTGCTTTCTGAACCTTGCCACAACATTTGTGCCTTTGCAATAAGTCTTGGACTGTATATTTCAAGTTTGTTATATTTGGAAGTGATTCGTGACTATGCATGGATGAAGCAGAAGGTATGGTTTAAGTCCTCCTGCTCTGTTATGTTTTGCATATTTGGTAAAGAGAGACTATATGCAACACTTCTACAGTCATAAATTCAATTTCATTACACTAACATACTCTGAGGACAATTACAAAGAAAAATCAAATCCTTACGGTCACCATGACATACTTTGCCTCACACACAGATCATCATGAAGGACCATCTCTGCAGTGACCAGCAGGTCGTGCAATCATAGAATCATAGAACAGTTTGGGTTGGAAAGGACCTTAAGATCATATAGTTCCAATCCCCCTGCCATGGGCAGGGACACATAACACTAAACCATGTCACCCAAAGCTATGTCCAGCTTGGCCTTGAACAGCAATGGAGCATTCACAGCTTCCCTGGGCAACCCATTCCAGTGCCACACCACCCTTACAGTAAAGAATTTCTTCCTCATAGCCAATCTAAACTTCCCCTGTTTAAGTTTGAACCCTGTTACCCCTTGTCCTCTCACTACAATCCCTCATGAAGAGCCCCTCCCCAGCATCCCTATAGGCCCCCTTCAGATACTGGAAGGCTGCTATGAGGTCTCCACTCAGCCTTCTCTTCTCCAGGCTCAACTGCCCCAACTTGCTCAGCCTATCTTCATACAGGAGGTGCTCCAATCCCCTAATCGTACTTGTGGCCCTCCTCTGCACTTGTTCCATCAGTTCCATGTCCTTTTCATGTTGAGGACACCAGAACTGCACACAATGCTCCAAGTGAGGTCTCACAAGAGCAGAGTAGAGGGGCAGGATCACCTCCCTCGACCTGATGGTCATGCTCCTTTTGATGCAGCCCAGGACACAGTTGGCTTTCTGGACTGCAAGCTCACACTGAAGCCAGCTCATGTTCATTTTCTTATCGACCAACACCCCCAAGTCTTTCTCCACAGGGCTGCTCTCAATCTCTTCTCTGCCCAACCTGGAGCTGTGCCTGGGATTGCTATGACCCAGGTGTAGGACCTTGCACTTGTCATGGTTAAACTCCATCAAGTTGGCATCAGCCCACCTCACAAGTGTGTCAAGGTCCCTCTGGATGGCATTCCTTCCCTCCAGCATATCAACTGCAACCACACAGCTTGGTGTCATCAGCAAACTTGCTGAGGATGCACTCAATCCCACTGTCCATGTCACCGACAACGATGTTGAACAAGACCGGCCCCAACACCGATCACTGAGGGACACCACTCGTTCCTGGTCTCCAGCTGGACATTGAGTTATTGAGCACAACTCTTTGCGTGCGGCCATCCAGCCAGTTCTTTATCCTCTGAGTGGTCCACCTATCAAATTGATGTCTCTCCAACTTAGAGACAAGGATGTTGTGTGGGACAGTGTCAAACGCTCAAAGCTGGAGTGCCCACAGAGTGAGAATATTGTCATGAGAAGATGAAATACCAACCCCAAAGTTTTATTTTTTACTTTCCCTTGTCTATTTCTCTTTGAATTGCTACTTTACACTACAAAATCAGATTAAATTTCATTGTATTTCCCTCTCTCAGAAAGTTAAATAAAAGGCCTGGCAGTTTAGGATTCAATGCATTTGTAAGTCAGCAGCAAGTTTTTTACTTCCATAAAAGAAAGTAGATTCTAATTTCAGAAAAAAAATTCTTATTCCCAAAAGTCACCTTCAACCAAAGTAAAAATGTGAGGTAAAACTTCGCACTTTTTTTTTTTTTTTTTGAAAGTAGTTCTGTTCATCCCTTATTGCCTCTGATTTCAAAGGCAGAACGTGTAGGATTGGCAAAACTATTGTTGTTATAAGTTGTCCCCTTTCTTGCACTGTTTATAGATTCCTGACAAAACATTGGAGGAATAGATTTCACTTCAAGCCATAAACTTGGAGGCATACTTTAATTACTCTTGCTTAAAAACTCACTGGCATGTGAAACTACATTTCTTGGCAGGCTAAAGAGCAATTTTGTCAGGAAAGCTTAAAGAATAATAAAGGTCTTTTAAGACCCGGTCTGTCAACTTTACATGCCATATTACATGGAATATTCCTCTTTGAAAGATACCTCCATCTGGCATTTGTTATTACTAATTTCCCTCTATTCATAATTCACCAGCATCATTATGAGCAGAATGTCTCCAAACAAGGCAGTACATTATCATCTTAATTAAGAGAGGCACCACTTCTTAAAGTGCTGGCAACTTTGTACATAAATATCAATGTTCTAACAAATCCCGTCTGTTGGTTTTGGTCTTAAACAGGAACAATCATCATCCCAGCCCTGGGTAAACTCCTAACGAACCATTGTTGTGATACCATAACAATGGTTGCTTTCATTGGTACATGCAGTTCTTTGGTATGTCTCAGAGGAACAATGGTGAACATTTTTCTTCTTGACCATTTCACAGAGCATAACATCATCCCTGGCAATCAGCACAAGCAATGCTCTCCCTGCTCACATGTAGCAAAGAGGACACAGGTTACCATTAGAGCTGAAGAATCAATAACTACTGGAAGCATCAAGTTTGCTAATAGCAGTGGCAACAAGACAGCATGTATTGCAAATGTTTGAGCTGGTCTCACACCTCTTTTGAGGAGGAACAGTCACAGAATCATAGAATAGCTTGGGTTAGAAGGAACATTTAGAAGTCATCTATTCCACCCCCCTGCAATGAGCAGAGACATCTTCAAGTAGATCAGGTTGCTCAGAGACCTGTCCAACCTGACTTTGAGTGTTGAGAGAAGTCTTCTCACTTCTGACATCTACTACCAGGGAGCAGCAATCTACACAGAAACTATATTTGCACACCCAAGTTTAAGCCAAGGTACTGCATGGGTCGCCATACACTCTTCTACTGCATTTCTGTGTTCTGTTTTTCAGAAAACAATAAACACATACACGCAATTAGACATACACAAGATTTTTTTGTAATAAAGTCTTTTAAACAGACTGAGAAATGGCCCTTCCATGCTAAAGCACAGAAGTGACTGTAACTCACATGGCGCATCTCTGGCAGAATTGTCTTTAACTGAAACAAATGACGGCTGAGGCTTTCAAACAGGAGTTCAGCCTACAGAAATCTCCGAGGTGCTCCTAGGAAAGCCCAAAACACCTACCTTCTCAATGCTATGTTATAACATGTTGTAGATACATTTTAATAAGTACATCAGGACTGCCTTATGCCAGAAATTGAACTTATGACCTTCAAGCAAGAAGATTCACTGCTATACTTCTTCCTGAAACTTCACAAGTCTCTGGCCCTTTGGTAAAACACATTCCCAGGTCAGGTACGGGTTGGAGACATACTACACTCACACAGTTCAAGATTAGAGAAGATAAAACAGTTCATGGAGTTTGAGATATCTGACTGTATGTAGCTATTAATGACTGAATTTCTCACAGTCATGTCCTGATCAGCTATGCTATTTCAGTTCTTTTTTACTATGTTTCTTCAAGAAATAAAGAGCTGCATCTGTGGCTGTGAAATAGGTTTAATTCCAGGTACCTAGACTGATAGAAAATTCTCCTGCTGGTTCTCTCCGATGTTAAGTAACACTAGAGGGCACTGCTTATTTCTTTATTTTATGAGAGAAAAGTCATTCCCTGCATCCATGGGCTTCCCGCTGATCAAGCAATACTGTTTGGGATGCCAAGTGGGTACTTCATTAGCCTTGAAACCCTGCTTTTTAATCAGTAGACTGTAGGACATCCTGAGAAATCAAAAAGCATCAGCAGTGCCAATCTCACTCCTTCAAAATCAGCCAAGTCTTTTGAAACTATCCAACAGAAAACCAGGTACTGGTATGGGTTTGAGTTTTATCTTTGTGTAAGAAGCAAAAGTCACATTTGTTAAATTACCCTTCACAGCATAAAGGGTAGCTGTATATCTTTGGAAGACAAAGAAATTCCCTTAGTTCACCAATCCCTTCTACAGGCAGAGCATCAAAGACAACCAGGCCTGTGATACAGACACATATGAGAGGTACCGATCTACAAGTGCCTGTTTTCTTGCAATGGCAGGACTTCGGCTGAGAGAACACTTCACACTCTAAAAGAAAGCTTTTATTTATTACTCTGGGGTTTTTTTTTTGCTTTTACTTTTGTAAAAAATCAACTATCCTACAGAGGAAAGGACAACAACTCATGCTAGCTGTAACGGGATTTCTCTAGGTGAATTTGGTACAAACACGGCAGTGGAGAGAAGGCAGTTGGGGTGTACAATAGGCACCTTCTCAGAAAGCAAAGGAAGCCTTTAAATATCTTCATTTAACTGGATCACTGGTAGCTTTCAAAGAGGATCCTGTATTTTCAAAGATGACTGTCAGAGGCTCAAATTTCGTTGGGTATTCAGCTCTTTAGACTGCATGGGAAAAGAGAGTTCTTAAAGAAAATAATTATTGGTCTTTATATCCTTACTGAAAGTATCAACTTTTCTTTTGCTTTCCATGGCAAAATGAGAGATTTCAATCTTCAGCAATAAAAGAAAAACAGAACTGGCTGAATATTGCTTAGTTCAGTCCCATGTGTTACACCTGACCTCTGACCGACAGGGTACCATCCTCCTCCCTTCCTCTTCCATCACACCCATTGAATTAGTCCCTGGAATATAGTAATTTATGTAGCATCAGCCTTTTGAGCTATTGGCAAAGGCTCATGAACATCTGGCTGTGCACAAATGGGAGTTGCTCTGCTTCACTTGCTGCTGCCTGAATGACCTCCACGTCTCCCATCCATGCCTCTTTTCTAAAACTATAATTTCAAGATGAAGCTCCTTTCCTTACAAAAACATAAAAGGGAGATTAACTCCATATTTTATTACATTAGCAGGGTACCTGGTGCAGATCTAATTAAATGGCATTTTAAACATTTCCTGCCATTCATTTCCCAAGTCTTCGCATGAGTCAGAAGTAGCAATATTCTCTGGCTTCCACTAGCCACTTGCAAATGGGCTAGTACGTAGAAACTAAAAGCTTAATTTGTGTCTCTGTAACAATGAATAAAACACTATTTTAAGTGCTCTCTAGGAAGAAGTATTAGTAATAGAAATAATAGTAATTGCTTTTAACTAGAATTTAAATTAACTACCTAGGCTTCCACGAGCATGGGGGGGAGGGGGGGGGAATAAAGAACAAAGAAAAATGTTTATAACTATGAAAACTCCCTCTTTCTGCAAATGCCAAGTACCACACTTCCAGATTTATCACTGCACCATTCCAATTTTAAATGGATATTATTCTATCTGAATGAATTTACAGAAATATAAAACTGGGTAAAAATTCGAGCAGCACAGCAAGAAGTCAGGCATGCAGGTCCAGTCCTGTGAATAGGCTTCCGGAAGCAGCCTGGTAGACTTCACTGGGTTACTTAAGCAGGCCCACGGCTACATATAGTCCTGCAGATCCATAAAACAACTGTATATAAAACTAATTAGTGCAGTGTGCCAGCCTTTCACTGTATGTCAAACAAATTAAAGCAGTCCTCTAAGAAAAGCCCTGGTCCTGTGCCAAGAACAGGCTCTCCTTTTACTTTTGCTTTTGTCCATGAAAGCTAGTCATAAATGTGTTGGCCAGACAAGGCACTCTCCTTTTCCTCCCAGACCCCCTAGGAAATACACAGAGAAGGAATTCACTCACAGGCACATTGCTCACTATTGCATTAACACATTTGCTTCCGCTGAGATTACTTTGTTTTGCATATTACAAACCTTCATTTTTTTTTTACTGAATCTGATCTTATTTTCTTTCTGTAAATCGTTTGCGATGCATTAATTAATGCAACACATCACATGTGAATTCAAGCTATATATTCCCCCCGATACAGGGATAAATGATTAGCACTTATCATGGAAAAAGGTATTTCCAGAAAAAAGGGCACAAGACCAAGCAAGTGGTCCACATGAAATCAAAAAGAAATCTGTATGAGATGGTAGAGATTTTGGGAAGCCTGGCATGGCAATGCCAAGCCCATGTCACCATCAGCACTGACTGCTTTGGAGGAATGTGCAGGCTGCCTCCAAGGAATGCCACCCCAGCTTCCCATCAGAGCAAAACCTCCCTCCCCTCCTTTTCATTCAGACACACAGCAGCTGCTTAGCTAATTATCTGGGACAGTGGGTCTCCTCAGTAAGCAGGGTCCTTTGCTCCCGATGGGAGAGGGGAATTCATTGTGGGGAGAGTATCCTATTACGCCTGCATATGAGAAGAGCTTCCCTTCAAGCCCACATCCTTATTCCCTTTCTCTGTAAATGACCCGCAGGTGGGGAGTGGGAGGAGGGAAAGCTACAAAACAGCCTTGGAGACTCTTTCCTACCACAAACCCTAAAGGCTCAGCGGCAGAGGTTTAAAACAGAGGGTGCAAAGAGCCACCTGCAAACCCCAGGAAGCTCATGGGTTTAGACAGGCAAGCAGGAGGAACTCTATGGAGGGATCTCCACTGGAAGTGAAAAGTACCCACTACGACAAGCACTTCAGAGCAATTCTGTGCACTCACACTTAGGGAGTTTTCAGCCTCTTCAAGAGAAGGAATATGCTTTCCTGCTGCTGCAAGACAGCAGAAATAGTCCCCTGGATTTCCACAGGGAGAGAACACAGGGCAGGAATCCCACTTTGGGAAGAAGGATTGGAGTTAACTTTTTTTTCACCATTTCTCTGAAGCATCAAACATCCTAATTTCTGTCACAAGGGAACATAAAACTGTCAGCACAAGAATCACTGTACATTTAAATTCAGTGACAAACGTATCCTCTCCTCCCAGTGGAAGTGTCCTCCCCATGAAGCATACCCTGACTCTTGCTCCTGTGTTTCCAAGAGATGTGAAATGAGATTCAATCATTTGCGGGAAAAAGAGTAACAATAAGAAAACCACAGAGAAAAATTATGACCCTGAGTATGAGGAATCGAAGACAAGCAAACAACAGAGAAACAACACAAAGAGAAGTACAGAAGAGGGGATTCAATAAGAACAAGACAGCAGGAGAGGTGAAGGTCTGGAGTGTCACTAACATGAAAACAATAATGCTTTAAAAAAGCAGTAATGCTTATTACCACCTACAGAGAATTAAACTTAAGAATAAGGAAGCATGGGAAGACTAGGTGAGAAAATGAATAATTAATGTTTAACAGAGAGAGAGAAATCATCCTTTCAGGGTAGGTTCTTTTTTTTCTGAACACATCATACCTGAACATCCTGGAGACACCCCCACTCTTGCTTCCAGGTTTTAGTCAGTGCTTGAGATTCATTACCAACATTGCTGATAAACCACAGCAACATCTAAGTAATTAAGTAAGACTTAAAAGGAAATATTTTTCCTTTTACTACCGATCATTTAGTTGGTAGAAGGGACTTTCCAGCCTTCATCATACTCCATTCTGGGAGCCTAACAGTTCTTGACCATTTCTACCAAACCTCTCTTTATTCTGCTTGGCTTCAAGCCCTGTGTCATGGATAAACCATTAGCCACAGTTTCCCCCTCTCAAAGCTCTAAATTACTATCCCTTTACTCCTGTAGAGCCATCCACATGCATGTGGAAGTAGGAAGAACATTTGTCACACTATCTGTACAAACTATGGCAAACAAATGCCAGTGATTTACCCTAAAGGGAGAAGCTAACACACAGCAAGTGTTTACAGAGTTAAGTGCAAAAGGAAAATTAGTTTTCATCTACTGGGTTTTGGAGGTTACATCTACGGAAGCTGGTACTCTGCATGTTGCACTGCATTATGCTAAGATTGAGATCTTAAAAACTGATGGTGTCTAAACTTCCTTTCACCATTGCCATTTCTAACTAAGTGTATTAGGTGTCACTGCTTACTCAAAGGCAAGCAAATGGACACATAAGCTGATGTTGGCTGAGAGCAGGATGAGGCTGGCTGAGACAAATGGCTAGTACCGTTTCCCTTAGCTTTACACTTCTGTGCTCGCTCCTGTTTTCCCACCTGTACTGCAGAAATCTGTCTCAGCTATCTTCTACTGCTGCTGTGGAAAAAAAGAATGTAAGCAATAAAAAAGCCCAACAGCAGGAGAGCACAACAGCAGGTTTTACTTAAATTATGATGTAAAAATTTGAATGGGTCATTAAAACACAGAGTCAACAAGGTATCACTTAACTGCACAGAAAGCAGCAGCAGTCTGATGCCTACTGATAACTTCGGACACATGGGGAAAGCCTGCTATTGGAAATGATGGCAGTGAAGCAAGTATACTGTATAGGTTCACAGACATAATACAGTTCTAGAACAAACTGCTGAAGCAGCGCAGTCTCCCTTTCTTGAAATAAAATGCAACACTAGAAAGGCACATTTGAAAGTTAAAGCCTTGCCAACATATTAACAAAATAAAGATCCTCTGCCTCTTCAGCCTGTTCATTCCAGCTACACAACAGCCACCATAGCGTACTTCCCTGCAATGATTTATTTATAAAGGTCTTCTCCACTTGAATGCAAAAGGCACTAATATGCTCTTTAGTTCTGAAGTGCAGGAAACGGTACTTCATGTTGATAACTTCAAAGGAGCGCACTTCTTCATGTCCAAGAAATGCTGTGACTGCTCTTCTGTAAAAGTCAAAGGGTTGCAGAAGGGAAAAGGCTGCAAAACAAGGTCAATATTACAGCACCGTATTACAGCAAGTGGTGATGGAAAAGACTTAAGAGGTCATCTTGTTCATCCTCCTACTAATGCAAAATTGTTCCCTGGAGAGTAATACAGTAGGAAAGTAGTTGTTATACTAAAATATAGGTTACATAATTCAACAGAATGGGGCCAGGGAAAATTGCTAGAAAAGAAAATAATATAGAAGAACTTACTGCTTTCTTTAGAGATTACTGAAACCAATCTGAGGCTAAAAAATAATCATAAAAAAGCATATGCTGAAGCCAATCTTTAATGTTTGTTTCAGGTTACAACTAGGTCTCCAAACTGCTGACCTGGATATTTGTGCTTGAACAAGCATATCAGTGCCTCCTGGATTACAAGTACTTAATAACATCATGCTAGTCCTGATTTGAATTTTCTGGTTTTATTCCATTTTAAGCACAATGCCAACATGCTGCCCTGCACGCTCAATTGGTATTAGTAAACAAAAAGCAACAAGCAAATTATAGCAACCTATCACCAAAAAGAAAGGACAAAGTTTTTAAGCACACGCCCGCTATCCCAAGAATTATGGATGCCTTATCTGTGCTGACAGCTTGGCAAAAGGCAAAACATCCAAGCACAAAGGCATCACAGGTATGTGCCAAGAACATGAATGAGCTCCTGAGCTTCAAGTCCAAACCAAGTTATACTGTTGCATAAGAAATGAACAAAATATTTCAGAGGCTATCTCCAAACCAGGTTGTTTCAGTGATCCCAGTCCACCCTCAGGAAGCGCATCAGGATTTAACTAACCTTTGGACTTCAGAGGAGGCAGTCTCCCAATTAACTGCATGCATTCAACTCCATCAGATGATATTTGGAAATTTAGACAGCAAGTATGGATCACTCATTTGCTAGCAAGGCAACAGGCAAAAGGTTATCAGCAACAGCTGATGCTGAAAATCTCATAAAGCTGCTTTTCCCAATGACTGCTGCTAGCAATTACAAGTGTGTGCATCTTTAAATTCCTGACCCTGTTTTGCCTATGTGCATGTGGGACTTTTCAGTCTCCCAGCTACACTGCTGGGGGTGACAGCTTCCAACTCAATGCTGGGTTTCTTTGACCATTTGGAATAGCCAAGGCCAGGCATCCACTACAAAATCCCCTCATACAAAAAATAATAGATGTGCCTGTGACTGACACAGAGAATACAGATTAAGGATTAATATTTATTTGTACTTCAGCATCACACAGAAACATCAGTCGCACAGTCATGAAGATCCTCCTGGAAAGCTTCTCTAGAGGAGGCATCTGAATTCAGTGGAGCTTCATCAACAGGATTTTTCCACCAAAACTAATTAAAATACAGCACAAGCAAAGAATTCCAATTGAAATATCACAGCATCTCAGAGATATTTATTTCAATATTTCAGTACATTCAATGGCAATAATATTGATTCCTAAAACTATTTTTTAAATTTCAGATCTTTCCAGTCTGAAAACTCTTGCAATGTCTCTATATAACACCCTCTTCCTTACATTAAACAACTTCACTTGCAGCTCATCTTTCCTAAACCTCTGATAATTCTCCTTGTGTGCATCCTCTAATGAATTCACACCTCTAAATGTACAAACCCAGCCACAGCAAATCAACTGCCCAAACCCAGACACTGCAATTCAACTGAGGCATTACCAATTTTGAGTAAAGAGCAGAAAGCACTTCAACAAAGACTTGGGTTTGCTTTAGTATTAGAGGCACACAGCAAAGAACAATCTCTTAAGTGATTGTGTCATAGTTCCTAGCAGACGTGATCTCAGTCAGAAACATTAGGCTAGTTAACCAGCTTTGTTCAAATAACTTGATCTGTCTTTTTCCATGTGCCTTGATGTGTCTTAGGGTTCCTGAAGGATGCTTCTTTAGAATACTTGAAAAATATATTTAAATTAACACGAATTAAGTTAACAGGGGCTGATTTGTAACAGAGAAGGAATAAAAAAATATCAGATGTACAGAAGGACAGAGTGCAGACTAAATACTTTTAGCAGATGTCAAAGTAATTTAGGGTCAGCAAGTTTCCCATCATTCTGAAATTGTTGGGACACATGAAAAATGCGTCATTTTGGCAACTGAAAGAAGAAAACCCAAGGAGTAAATTGGAACCACTAAGATCTGAAGTTAAATCCATGCCAATGCATGAAATCTCATCTGATGCAGGTACCAAGTCAAGCACGTGGCTCGTGCTCATGCAGTACCCTGGGGAAGCTCACAAGCCTCCACTGTCTGCTGGACAACTCACCTCCCAGCATTTCTACTGCTGCTGTACCATATGCCTTGCCATCTCCTGGGTCACATTGGCATGTGTTGGGCACAAGTGGCTGGCACATCACAGTCTTACAGCAAGAGGGACATGAACAGGCATCCCAAGAATGTGGCACAGGCAGTGTGATAAGCTTAACACACTAGGAAGGTAGGTAACACCACAGAGGAGCCAACAGTCTCAAGTTTCACACGCCTCACCGAACAGCTCTGCAAGAGAGCAACACAGTTGCTATCCTTTGCTTCTGCATGACTTATTTGTCCTTCAATTGCTTTTTCTTTGCTGCTACTCAGGTTGGTGTGACTCTAAAGGCTTCTCCAGCAGTGGGGACACACGCTTATACTCTTTTAAGGACCTGTCCATCAGACTGCAAAGATTTAACACTGGAAGTGTACTTAGGTACTTCACATCCTTATAAAAATGAAGTAAAAGCAGGTACTGCAACTAGGATGAAGGGATGTGCACAAAGCCACACATATCAAAATCAGGAAATTACTGATAAAAGACTGTGTTCATCAAGCGGGAAGAATGCTTTTGGAAATTCTCCCCTACTATCACAGGCATCAGAGATATTCCAGGAGCCAGACGTATGATGCTGGTCGGCTCCACAGCTGTGGAGTTGGATGTAAGAGCAAGAGAGAATACAAAGCAAGTATCTGAGCAATCATTTTGCCCCCAAAGAAATATAGCAAATAAAAACCTCCTTGTTTAATGCTTCTCTCAGTTGCATCTGGAAATCGGGGAGTTTGCTTAAGAGCATTAGCCACACATAGCAGCATGAGAGAAACTTACATACCAAACCACTCACTGCTCTGGCAACAGATTTTCCCTTCTGAAACAAAAGCTGATGGATGCCATCCCAAGCAACAATGTGCTGCCCACTGGTACACCAGCCCTTCATCTCTCTCACTGTCACAGTGATGGTGACCAGCCAGACCCTGAAGCATGCCTGGCCTCACACTGATTTCCAGCTTGTTTTCCCTCCAGCCTCATCCACGGCTTTTCTTAGAGTTTAAATGAAAAGTGACTGGAGCTATTGGGTTCCTCTCCATATGGTTCAGTCCTATGCCGGTTCAGGGTAGTTTCCAGGCAAGTTTGCAGTGGGTACAAAATTCCATTTTTGCAGCTTAACAGCTGAACAACCCAAATAATTCATTTTAGTGCCAGCAAACCTCTACATTCTTATTGCTAAAAACAGTAACAACAATAAAATTATTTCAGAAGCACCTAAGAGGAAAGGTTAACCCCCCAACAGAAAAGACCATCCTCACAGCGCTCTCCACATACCACCTACCATCCATTTATATTTTCAAACATACCTCAAGTGCAATTTCTGTTTACCATACCACGCGGCACTTGGCCTGAACTTGTTTAACACATGTTCGTGTTATTTATCCAAAGTCATCCATCACAGTTGTAAAACATCTGACAGATGATGGAGTTTTTCCAGTACGCATCAGGCCTCTTGCTTAATTCAACCACTGATTATTTCCACCTCTAAGGAATTCAACCAAAGCCACACAAAAGGGCACAGCTATACTAAATCTTTCTCCATTCATTAGTAACTCAGTCACTAGCTGTAAAAAGCTCTAGCTCTACTTACCTAATTAATCATGATAATTTCAACTGTATACTCACATACACTATATATACACACATATAATATATACGCAAATTAGTTATATATAATATTACATATGTTCATATATACATGTGTTCTATATATTAGCTATACATGTTCTACACATATAAATGCAATAGCTTCTTTTTAGGAGGACCCATGTGATAGGAAAAGCTCAATTGCCACATGGATTGGAAATTGTCATTTGTAATATAAATACAGCCAGCTGCTGTGCAAAGTGTTTCTCTGTGCAAAATGTATGGTCCTTCTACATTGGTGCCTCCTTTTCCCTCATGTTTACGGAGAACTGGAAGACCATAGTGAACCTTGAAAGCCACAGCTCTGGTCCTTCTGCTCTGCTAACCTCATCTAGGGTACTCTCTACCCCCCTTTTATCTGCCAATACTGATAAATATTTTTTCTTGCAAGGCAACCCCATGTAAACAGCACTATACTGTGAAGCAAAAGCCAGTCTTGCAGCGCAGAACATTTGCAGTCCCTCTATTAAAACATGAATAACTTCCAATTTTCTTCTGGTGGTCAAAAGCTTACTGCTATGGGCATCAATGTGTTACCATTTACTGTAGCAGGAGTCTTGTTGCAAGGGGTTATATCAAAAAAGTTACCCATATTGTTAGCTGGACAAATACTCAGATTTCCTTATTTAAATCCCTAAGCAACTAGCCAACATCCCTCAAGCACACAAAGATGTGGACGTTTTTGCCCTGGCTGCTCCCTACTGGTCAGATCCTCCAAATTCTGTCCCACCTCATAGAACAGGAAGTCCTGTCTTAGCTATGAAACTAAACAGTTCTATGCTAAATCTTAAGGTCATGAAACTACAGGTCCTACTTCAGCTGCAACGTTACACAAACCTAGCAACTCCTCACAATCAGATATGAACACAATCATTCCTAAATAACAAAGCTGACTTGGCAAAATATACAAGGAGTACTTGGCACCATGAACACCAGACAATTGCTCAGCGTTCACCCTTCACAAGTGCTCATGGATTTGCATAGCCCTCACAACTTTACCAAGTAAATACCGTGAGAAATTCTATGTAACTTCTATGCAAACAAATTTATGACAACGGTGTGCATAAAGGTACCATTTCTTTTCCTCATCTAGCAAGGATTTTCCTGTTTCCTATCAACTCAGCTAAATCAAACATGAGGATAAGTACATTTCATAAGAGCATGTAGTGATAGGACAAGGGTTAAAGACCTGAAATTAAAAGAGGGTAGATTTGATATTAGGAAGAAGGTGCTCACTATGAAAGTGGTAAGACACTGGAACAGATTGCCCAGAGAAGTTGTATGTGCCCCATCCTTGGAAGTGTTCAAGGCCAGGTTTGACAGGGCTTTGAGCAACCTGGTCTAGTGGAAGATGTCCCTGCCCATGGCAGGGTGTTGGAACTGGATGAGCTTTAAGGTGTCATCCAACCCAAATGCAAACCCATGATTCTATGATGTATATTGTATATAAATTAAAACAATCAACTAGTTCTAGAGTCTTTATCCTTAGAGGTATTCAATACCTGACTGTACAGTCTTGAGCAACCTGCTCTGGCTGACCCTGCTTGGAACAGGGGAGTTGCACAAAACTGTCTCCAGTGGTGCCACATGACATCAATGATTGTGTGAACAGTCTTTGAACAGTCTTTAAACAGTTTTGCAGTTTCTCATCTGGTTGACAAAGTTGATGCATGCACAAACTACAGCACACATCTACACACATTTAGCTACATAATCCAAAGGTTTTAAATTTCAAGCCATAAGGAAACACTGTAACATAAAATCCATAAATTCACAAACTGACTTAACATATACATCATGTGCACTAAGTCCACTAAGTCTAGTAAAGTACTAATGCAGTTTAGAATCAGATCCTGAAACTGGAGAGTAAAAACTGTTCTGCCTTCTGTGATTACTGAGCACAAGCACTGTATTGCCTTTTTACTTCTTGTCCCTTGCAGAAAAAGAAAAAATCTTTTATTATTCCTTTTTTTTTTTCCACCCATACTTTGCATTGCTCATTAATCATACTGACACAAGTCTATAACCATGAAACTAGAAGCAAGCAACCAGCAAGGATCTGCAACATTAAAAGGACCAGTTCCCCCTTCAGTGTTCCTAATAAGCTTTCTAGATTAAAAAAAAAGTATCTCGTGCATTACTTCTTTTTTTCCCCTTGAAGAATTGTATAAAAAAAAAAGACATTATGAACTACATCATCACATTTTCCTTTGACAGCACAGGTTGGTTAGTGAGTTACAGTAGACCTCAGGGTGAATAAATAATTCCCTATCCTTTCCCACTTCAGGAATCCTAGACAAACATACTTGTTGTCAGACTGTATCTGAAGGGAATGCTGGATCACTTCTGTGCTCTTTTAAAGCAAATAATTAGTTTTGTACAGTTATAAGTTTACGCTGTGTTGATTTTAGCTGGTGACTGAGAAACATAGAGAGCAAATTATACACAATATATGAGGGACTCTTACAAGGACAGAAGTGTCCTGTGAGAGCAAGGCCCAAGGAAAAGCTGGACAGTAAACCAAGAATGAAAAGTCTTCGCTTCTCTTAAGTCAATGGGATCTTTGCCACTGCCTTTGAAAGTCTTTATGTTCCAAAGGCTAGCATGGATCTGACCCTTTTGCCTCCCTCCACCCTGTACCCTGTCATTATTCCTAAAGTCTATACAGAGCCACTGGAAAATAAGGATGATGACGGGAATGAATACAGAAGGCAGCTCCAGCAAAAAACAATAGGGTTTATACATCTGATTATATTCTATTATACTCAGAAAACAGGAAAATGTGGTTTCTTGGAAGAAACACAGAAGATATTATTACTACTGTCTGCAGAAGGAAAGCCAGTTAAGAAATAACAAGCTGCTCAAAGTTGCCTTAGTGGTACTCCTGGACTGCAAGCAGTACTAATCCTCTCTACAGAAAGCAGACAGTGAAGCTGAAGAGACAAAATGCTATAAAGACAACAAAAAAAAATCCTTTTTATTTGACTGAAGAACTAGTTCTTGCTATATAGTTCTTCTTTTATTGTTCTTAGCTAGGCTTTTTATGCAAACCAGTGCCCTACAGCCTACCACCATATGCTGTATATAAGAGAACCTCTCAAGGGTGTACAGAAAACTTCAGCTGGTGCAGGACTTAGTAACTTGCTTGTTAAGTAGCATTTTAATTCATAAGCATATTAAATTTGTGATGCATAATCTGCTTGGACAGCCTGCTAGTTTTAAGATATTAGTCTAGACCTATAAAGCCCTAAGTGCCTTGGGACCTATTTATCCATGAATCAAGATTTTTGGAGAATTTCTGACACAACAAAAGGCATAACAAGACAGTGCTCGTCACTATATTAGAAAAGGCTGCATTCAAAATCTCTTGCAGCCACCAGATTTTCTTTAGATTCAAGACAGAATCCCAAAGAAGATTGCCTAGATCCATTACAGCTGAACACCCAGGAAGGATGTGGTCTTCAGCCCTAAAATGGTGCTGTGGGAAGCTGTGGGGCTGCACCATGGTGAGGCAAATCAGATGGGAACAAACAGTGGGTCCCAAGAGACTGAGAGCTCTTGAAGCCCAAGCTGTGCTGTAGGCATCTCAGAGAGCCTAACCTGGAGCCAAAGTGCCCAAAAAAAGAGAAACCTTCATTTCAGCCACAGATTTAAGGAAAAGGGAATATTAATTTGTACTCAAAGTAACTTTACTTCAATATAATTTTTCTACAGAGCTATTAGGATGGTATTTCCTGCGCAGTTTCCAAGCCGTGTCACAGAATATTGGGTGTGTTTGTGAAAGCTGTGTCACTCCTTGCTCTCTGCAACTTCAGGGCTTTGCAAGCCTGGAACAATCTTTTTTTTTTTTCCTGTGTTTCATTAGCAGCCCCTTTCTGAGAAATGCCAGGTGGCACCATGCCCAGAATTGCTTGCCAGCTAATCTCAGAGGATTGGGCATTATGCCATTTGAATTAAAAGAGCTCAGCTCAAACTCACTGATAACATTTAGGAATCAAACCAGTGAAATGGGGAAACAAAATGAATACAAATAATCTCTAAATCCATGCAGATTTACTGAAAATGAGAAAGAAAAAAGGTAGCAGTGGTCTTTTCACTAAAATTTAAACAGCATTTAAGTGAAAACAATCTGCAACTGGTTTCTGAGAATGGCAAAAAGCAAAAAGGAATTTGCACATTTAGCTACAAAAGTAACATCACAGGGTTCCCTGCAACAAGGAATTCAAACTTCAGGCAAGCTGCGTTATGCCGCTCACCCCACGAAGTGCAGAGAAGAAAGAGACGGAAAAAGGATTTGCATCTGAAGGGAACAATGAAGTTTTCCCCTCAGTCCCTTCATTCTGGCATTCTGGCATGGCCTTCCTAAAATAAAGATGATGTTTAATTTATGAAGATCAATAAAATCATAAATAGTCAGTTTAAAAGTCTGTATAATCCTTTCCGACATTGTCTGCATCAACAATAAAACACAGAATACTTTAGCATTTGCACTTAGATGAGCAGGCAAGAACAGAGACTAACAATTCTATAAACTGTTTTTCTAACACAAATTTTTAGGTTTTATAGCCTAGAAATTCCCACGTACAACACAGCCCATAGGAGTGTATGGGAAGGGAAAAACACAAGGCTAATAAGGATGTGACCATTAGGAAATAAAACAATTCAAAACCATTTCCTATAACACAATTAAAGAAAAATATGGGAGGTAACTTGGCTTACTCTGACTGCCTTCTTTATAAAACACATCTGCATTATTTACATCTTCTCCTCTGTTCTTCTGGAGACCACGAGTCAGTAGGAGACAGTTATGTTTCCTGCCACTTCCTCATGCGTGCCTTGGAAGGTCAGCTACCCTCCCTCTTAGACTATTTCAGAGTTTAATTAACAGAGACAACAGCTAATCAAATTAAATAAAGCATGCAGAGAAAACTGTCCTTTTCCTGCGACATAACAACATCCAGGCATTTTTTATAGGAGAAATAACAACCAAGAGGGGAGTTACCAGGTCTCTCTTCATCTTACAGTTAAGATACACTCCACAGCATAAAGCAGTTTTAACTTTGGTCAGACCAAATGCCCACACTTCAGATAGCTGGAGGCCCATAAAACTCACTTGCTGTTTCAGCCCTGTTTGCAAAGCATGGACATTAGCCATAGACAGGCATATTAGACCCTTCAAACAGCAATGGAGGTTTCAGAGAACGTGCAACCTTGTGTGAGATGCCTGCCCTCTCCTTCGCCTTCACCTCTCTGCCAGCAAAGCCCCTCTGCCTGTGGGGAGCGGTGGGGATCTGCTCCCCTGATGCTCCCAAAGGCAGGAGGGGACAGCCAAGAGTCTACTGAAGCTGTGTGTGTCAAAACAGAGCTCACATGCCAGCAGCTCTTCCCCTATCCAGCACAGCGCTTTCAGTGTCAGCCCTCAGCTACCCTTGCTGATCAACATAGCAGCTTGCAGCAGAAGAGGACAATGCTCCTCCAGCTTCCCCATGGCTCTGCTGGACTGCTAGAGGGGGTAGGTCCTGCCCCAAAGTAACAGCATTGCCATGCAAACATGCTGCCCTCACTGCAGAGAGGCCTGCTGGTGCTTAAGGGACATCCATTCCCATGTGGTTTGGGTGGCTGTTCTCCTCATGGTTTTCCATGTGCTGCCCTCACTAGTGATTCCCAACTCAATCTCAGCTGACACTGTGCTTTCCAGACTAACTTGTTTTCCCACACGGCACTATTTCAAGCCACCCAGCAACCACCATGTACCCCTGGGACACTCTGCTGGGAACAATCCAGAGCAAAAGACCTGGCTGCTGGGATGCAGGGGCCTTGCACCTGGGTACTGCAAACCCCACTCTGCAAGCCTTGCCTCAAGGTGCTAACACCTGCCTTGAGGGAGCAGAGACCTAAAGCAAGGCTTCTTGTAAAAACCCATTGCTGCCCCCTGCGATCCACATTTTCTCCTGCAGGCATGTGCTGATGGAGCAGGGGAAGAAGAGAAGAGCAGAAGCGATCCCTGCAGCACTCCTTCACCCTTTCTGGTGGCATGGCTCACAGTAACAACCACATTAAAAACAAGAAAAAAAGCAGAACACTAATGAAACATGGAATTTTATATGTATTATTTTAATTCCAAAACACACATTTCTTTCAGTGAGAATATCTGACTTGCTATTGACCCTTTCAGAGGGAAAGGGACTAGCTTCTGAGGTACTATCTAAAAAAACTATTTACTACCTAATTCATTAGCTACTAATCATTCATACTTTGATTTCTGGGATGCTCCTTCAACCCTCAGTAAAGCTGGCTCATGACAAGGCAGGCAACACAGCAAAGCCAGAACTAAACTTTTCTCCAGTGAGAGCTGAGCAGAGCAAAGCTAGGAATTAATGAAGGACAGGAAGCATAATTACAGATGACACTTGTACAAAGTCACTTCCCATAGCCCAGCGGTATGTTTTTATATTGATGTTTTAGCTGCTGTAGGACTAGATTAGTTACAGTGCTTACACTGCCAGAGATAGTCAGATTTTTAAATACTTCCATTCACACTGTCCTCTGTCAAGGATTTAATGCACCTTACAGAAGTCCTCAGGACATCAAATGCTATGGATAGGCAGGAACTACCCAAATTTGTGCTCTGTGTCAAGTCCACTGACAACATTAAACAACCAAATAAGATGAATTTCCAAGAACTTTTTGGGAAATGCTTAACATGCTCACACATAGAAATACATGCAACTAATCAAAGTATATTGTGCCATTCACATCTTCTGGTGTCTTCATTTTAGTCACACTTCCGATCGAGATACACCATTGTTTTCCTTTCCCAATAATAGGGTTGGTAATTTATCAAAGAACTGAACATCACAAGAGGCATTTCACTGAAAAAATTACGTGCCCTGAAAGATGCAAAGCAATACCCACTGCAACTGCTTTTACTTTGACATGCTGGCCTTCCTCCCAGCTTGAACGGATGTGACAACAGGGAGATTAGAGTTTACAGATTGTAAGTAAAATAGTCTGGGTAAACAAGTTGTCCGGTTATACACAATCAGAAAGTAAGCTCACTTCAAACTCTCTGAAGGTAGAAAACAGTAATGAAAAAAATAAAATAAAATCGAAGTTCCTGTGAGAAGCAATCCAGGACCTGAACCTCAGATTCAATTACTCCTTGAGCCCTGGATTCATAGATGAGCCTGAACATGGTAAATGTGCTCTCTCTACAGACTATCAAAACAAATGAAACTTTATTATGCAATTAAAATCAAGCATTTCTGTCATGATATCAGAATTTGCCTAAAGAAATCAGCGTTCCTGAAGCTGAAGCACTCTAGCCATGCTGTATGTGCTGTCGGAGGCAGGTTAAATCAGTCAGGAATCCTCGCTGCCTTTTAGCTGGCTTCAATTTTCCCTGGCAGTTAGTTCCCTAGTCTTAAACTACATTAAATCAGTACACTACAAGGAATATTTCCTTTCCTTTTGAGATGCTGTCCTATGAGAATCATAAGAGTAGAAGAAATCTTTTGCAGGTAGATGGAACTTGTCTCTCAGGCTAGAGGCTGTGGAGCATCACTGCACTACCTACCCACCAAAACTTTTGCCACTTCAATGTTTGTGCACTGCCTGGTCACATTTTTGCCTTCTCTCAGACTGCTTTCTTAAGTGCAAAGTAAAAGATTGCAAATAGATTTGTGTAAGTGCTTTGGCATGGGAATGACTTCACCCAGCAGCATTTCCATACTGCTCCAGTGGGGTAGCACGGCACTGGTCCAGCAGCACAAACTGATGTTGTGCCAGTTCATGCTGTCTGGAGGCAAACTGCTCTCCCTTCTCCTGTAACACCAACCCTGCAGAATTCACAGACAACGTTCTTTCCAAATCTGAAGAGATTAACTGAGGAAAAAAACCTAACTTTTTTCCATCCCCCACCTACAGAACAAGCACATAACTCACTGAAAAGCTAATGTGAGTTTAAGTAAAACTAAGGTATATGCACACACTGTTTGCACCTTCCCCTCTTTAGATAAACTTCTTAATCAAAAGTAGCTTTCATGACAAGTCCTTGGTTGAAAGCCTTGAATCTTCCACTCATTTGGTTCATTTAGATGAAAGCCCAGAACATAAAAACTTTTGTTTTCACGCCATCCCCAGCAAGCGGAACCGAAGCAGACTTGATGGCTATTTTATGTTTGAAATATTGGCTTCAAAGCAATGGGGACAGCACAGTGTGGGTGGGCCTGACACTACAGCTGTCTTAAAACAAAGAGCCTATATATCAAAAAAAGTTCACAAGAGACAGGATTTACCCAGAAAGAATTGCAACCAACAGAAATGAAGATGAGGAAAAGGATATGTATGCATGTTGTGTCCAGGGAAAGCCAGGGTGAGAAGAGTGATGACGCAGTTAAAAACAAAACAAACGTATTTAAGAATGTTATATCTGATTCAGCTGTGTCCATTTACACAAAATGTATTTTTTACAAGCTTTCTGACTACATTACGGTATCTATACAATACCATATAAAATGGGAATAGGTACTTGAGCTACTAATAGGGCAAAACACTCAAAAAGGGAGCCACTTTCATTACATGTCTATATTCAAATAAGACATCTCATGCATCTAGAAACTGATTTGGAATAACAAGGACCACACCATTAGTGAATAAAATTGCTGATGAGGTGGCTAAAGTTCAGATCATGCTTTTAATCTGTGTACTCCACTGCAGTGGATTGAGTAGGGTGGGTTTGCTGTTTAAGCAACTAGAAACAGCAAATATACTAAAATCACACCCACACAATTCTTGTCAGCATGTATTACCAATGAAACAAACCACCTAATTTTAAAACCAGAAGTAAAACAGGTGATGATCATGGGGGCAAATCATTGCCACAGTTCTCAGTGACTGTGCCTAAACTTGCAAATGGAGCTTATGACAAATGAATATTTTGATTGCAGCATTAGTTTAAGACATATGACAGGTTTTCTGGTACTGGAAGCTGTAACTTCCCAGAGCCTAGTTTCTCTCTTCTTACTGTTCTATCTGTCACAGCCAACAAGCTTGCTCATGCACAGTGGCAATATGCCTGCCCCAGCAGAAAATCCATCAGGAAGTCAGTCGGCTCATTTCTGTCCCTCCTTCCTGGGATTGCACAGGACAACACAAACAGCTGGATGGAGCCACCTCACCTCTGAAGGATACACTGTGCAAATGAAAGATGACAGAAATTTCACCCACTGTTTTGCAAAGGCCATGAAGGTGCCACAGTCTACAAACTGTGCTTGAAAATGGTGTTTCAATCAGCATCTCAGAGGTGAGCTGGTTCACCTGTTGGACATGGGCACTGCAGATTTCAGAAGACTATAAAGGCATACACCCAAGTGACACTGGAGTCAACGCCCCAACACTCCCACTTGGAAAAGACAGTACTCTGGAATGTGTGCAATGTGCCAGACAATACCAGGAACCTCTCCCTTGCAGCTGGCAGCTTGATGAACCCACACCACACTTACCTACCACTGAACAGCTTCTCTGAGCTGTGGTTTCTGGGTCAGAGGATCCATGCAGCCGGCAGCAAGTAATATCATCAGCTATGGAAAGAAGCACCATTTTAAAGCAAATCAGGATACCTCTGTATTGTGTCTAACACATGCATGCACAAAAAACTTGCTGTTCAGCAGCTCTTCATTAGAGTGATTCGTGTGTAAAGCTGGGACCCCTCAAGGAAGAATAACCATTTGGTGGGGGTAGAACTACCTGATAGCTATAGAGAAAGGACATTCATGGCTCTGTATGCTTCCAACAGGTCATTTCACTTCACGGGCCTCCATGTAGATGAAAGCTCAAAGTCTGTCTTGAAAACCTCCCTCTGTTTTGTTTTTACCCTTTGCCAACTATGACAACTCTAGAGTCACTGATAACAAAAGCAGATGTTTATAGCCACATGGGAGGCTCTTCTGTATACAGTGGCTACTGCATTACATCACATTAGTCACTCCGTGACATCTACCACATGCATCACATTGATTCGTAGCCATTTTAAATCCTATTGACAGTGGTGGGATTAGATGTGCACAGATATTAAAACATAGACTCCTTCCCCATATGATGATCATAAAAACGGTTCTCTAAACCACTGGTTTCCTTCAGGATTCTCCTTCCCTCAACTGAAAACTGTGAAGCTGGTTGCATATCTTGTTGAGAGAAAAAAAAATAGGATTTTCTAGTGCTTAATGTGATTGCAGGAATCTATGATAAAACCTTCAAACTGTCTGTGATGTATTTTAGAAAGCAGAATTTGTCTTCTATTTTGGATATTTTTGGACACAGTGCAAACAGCTCTGTCACTCAACACAGCTGACAACCTACGTAGTTTCCTGCTTTAAAAAATGCAGGAAAGGGGTCCTAGAAGAAGAAACAAACCTCTTCAAAATGGCTCACTGATATATACTGCCCCAGCTGGGGAAACTCAATCTGCAAATTGCTTTCTATCAAACACCTTTTTTTTTTCTCCCTCCAGTTCAGGATGGATTAGCATATTAGTCTGATTCAACACCTGCCTTCCAGTCTGACACCAAGCCATTCCATTCTGACCATGAGCATTGCTTTCATCTATGCTGAGCCCAGAGCTGGGGCACCCCAGTCTTCTATTAGCTCCATAAGCATCATTTTAACTAAGGCCTGTTAACTCTAGTAAAATTGCTAGGCCACTTGGAAAATTTATGGGAACAATTTACAGGCTAAACATTTCCCTGAATTGCAAGTGCAGCTTTAAATTAGTAACTCACACAAACATCAGTGCATTAAATGGAACAGTTACTCATCAACTGGGACCAAGACATCCACAAGTAATTTGAATTAGATATCAATACAGAGCAAAATCTGAATATCCTATACTGATGAAAGCACAGATTTCAGCTATCAGATGAGGTTGCATATAATATGGAGAAATTTCCTGGCCAAGTAGTTTATAGACGACATTGTATGCTGCCTAGTATTTGGCACTGTTGCAATAAAATTCTCAGGCAATAGCTTTGAAGAAAATATATTTTATAAAAATTGCCTATTACTGCAACACAGATGCCAGCGACTCGAAGGGCAGAGGAAGGCATAGCAGGAATCAAACACGCTCTAGGGTCCTGTCCTCCAATCGCAAACCCATTTCCTATGTAGGCAGAAATGTGAAATTTCTCCTTATTATATAACTTTCAGGGATGCTGGAATTCAACTATTGTAAGTAGTGAAGCTCATTTTTAATGTTCATTTACTGTCACAATGAGAACAAGCTGTTTTCTTTACAAGGCTGATTTCATGCTCAGCATGGTCTGCTGCCATACGGTCAAGTAAGGAACGATAAAAGTAGACAAAATACCAGATAAAATTCCTAACCTCTCCTACAGCTAACCAAGATGTTACAAATCCAGAGAAAAAGCATGTGGGTTTTTTTTCATTAAATACTGTGTAACAAACTAGACACCCTAAGACAGCCTTGTCCATTTGCTGCACTGCTGCATGTATAGCCTGCTAAATCTCCTTCCAATCTGCCCGCGGATCCAAACTCTGAGTGACAAACAGGGCAGTTCCTGCTCAGGCACCACCATGGCTTAGGGCTTTTGGGACCCACATGGTGGCAGGGCTCCAGGAGGCTCTGCAGCACACTGGGGACCTGGGGAGACCAAAACCCTATCTCCCTGGTAAAGGTATCAGCAGCTATGCCGTTTGTGTGTAGGGGCAGCATACAAAGCAGCTGATAAATCTTCTTTCCCTGCTCTCCCCAGCCCAAATGTGAGAGAGAAGATGGGAGGAAGAAGACAAAAAAAAGCCAACTTTGCAAATAAATATGTATAGTGATAACTTCTTAGCTTTTCTCAAAGATATTTGTGAATGGTCTTAAGAATCCTCTCAAGATTTTAGTAGGCTGACTTCCCTGTTGCTGACTGCCCTTAAACTGATAAGCAGCCTCAAAGGTTTATCTCCTTCAGTATCCCCTTCTCCTAACTTCTTGCAAAGCAACTGTTGGGACTACAAACTTGATCTTGTGTTTCACCTGATAATCTCATGTTTTTGCCTGTGTCATATGAAGTAGTAAGTCTCATGTTACTGGTATTAAATTTAACCACAACTCTCCTAGACAGTGCTCTTTGTGCAGTAAAAGATGGGAGAAGAGAAGATTTACAGTCAGGAACGTTTCCTCTACTCTGGCGCAACTTGTGCTTTGCACGACAAAACAGCGCTGCACAAAAGACAGCAACTGCAACTGAGGCAACTCATAAGTATGCCAATATATTCTGGATAAGTTCTGATTTCACACTAAATTGCTTGTGAAGTCTAATGGGGACCTTCCCATTGAGTATCAGAACTGACAGCTTCCGTCAGCTGCAAACTAATCCAGTCAAAGTAAGCACTTGCTTTAGCTTTCATGTGAGAGAAGTAGGAGATGCGTCTGGCTGCATGAACACATTTCTTCTTACATATGAACTGCTGCCTTCCTGTTTACACCATAAGTATCTTCACAATCATTTCTCTCAGACCAGAAACAACAACAAAGTGATATTGGAGCTGAAGAACAGGTTTCCACTCGGACAACCCCAACACAATCTTACTCCTGCTAGCAGGCTATGCCTTGACCTAATAAATTCTGCAGCATTTGTTAATTGTGAATAAAGCCCTCAAGTCAAAAATACCATTGCTATGCAAAGATTAAGTATCAGTCCAGCAGAATCTTCACTCAGCTATTTTTTGCTTCATATCTCATATTTTAAAACAGGCAGAATAGTATTTTCATACTTAATAGAAATTTGGAACAGACTACTGGAAGTTTTTTTTAGAATAGATTTATAAGCACAAGTCAAACATAAATAGACTTTCCTAATGGACGCAGGACAGCACCAAGCATTTGATACATTCTGAACAGATTAGTTTTAATTTAAAGGGTGCAGAAACAAATCTGACACGTCCTACAGGGTTATGCAAAATGTCAGTCTCCAGCCCAAGAGGTCTGTGATTTGCTGCTATGAACCTCTTACACCTGGGTTTTCAAACAGCTGGTTAGTGGAGCCAAATGACTTCACAAATTTTGTTCCACTTGGAGCTTGACTTAGCCTGCGTGGCCAGCAATTTTCTGGCTATTCAGACACAGATCAGAGACCTGAATGGCATCTTGCTTTATTACTCAGCACATTTCAGACTTGAAAATAATTTTGGGGGGGGGGGGGGAGTGTGCAGGGGGAGTTGTCAAGATGCTTTAGCTCCAACAATCTATGAGCTAGGGTTTCAATCTACTTTTGAAACAGCATGATTCCCACACAAGTCCAGCACGAGAAGTTGAGCTCTGTTGTTCCGTGGCACTGCTCCTTCCCTGGCAGCAGAAGCTTGGAAACTGCAGAAGGTGCAAAACCCAACTGACTCTGAGTTCTCCTAAACATTAGAAAAACACGAATCTGAAGCTTGCAGCTGCATTTTATCAGATATATCCATATAAATAGACCAAAGCCAAAGTGGATCCAGACCTGAACTTTTCACCTTGTGTCCCTCTGTGACGAAAATGTATCTCATTTTGTTACTCAGACCAGAAATTCTTTAAAAGACTTGTATTACATTTCTAGCTGAGGAATGACGATCTCACCAAAACCCTACTGTGCTATGGTGCCTAAAATAGTTAGCTCACTAATACTGTCCAGGTTTAGAGGTTACATTTTGAACAACATGTTTTGACTGAGCAAGGGTTTTTTGTGGGTTTGTTTTTTTTTGTTTTGTTTTTTTTTAATAATCTTTTCAGCTTTCCACCATCATTTATCTTCTTGGAGCATACATCACTGTGAGCCTGGACTGGTTGCAAACACCAGTGAAGAGAACACTACTCTCCTGTGGGCACTACCAGAACACCATTAAGAGAGGAAGTGCTGCTCAGGAGGATATCCTGACTCTTTTGTCTGGTCTTCAGCATATCATATACCTCGGAATGTCTCTTATAACTCTTGGACAAATGTCTCCCATAACGCACAATAAAATTGCTGATGACTGATCAACTATCCTGCTTCATCAAACTCTTTCATCAAAACCAGACAGTTTCACAGCCCTGAAGTGATTCTTTTCCCAGACTTAATCCCAAGACATCCCCATTTCAAAACTAGCTTGCAAAATTTGGGACATCATTAAAAATAAATAAATAAATAAATATATGTACAAACCACATGGAAGTCATATGCACTAAACACAAGCATTATTAGTACTAAAGGTTTTCTTTACTTTTGGAGGGAAGGGAGGGTAGACCTCCAAACTTGGGATTTGGGGGTTAAGTAGCTTATTTTTCTGGAGTCAACTTTCCTCTATTTGTCCTGGTATGGAATGAGGAAGACACTGATTTTCTTGTTAAGAACAAATGTAGATTATGTTACTGCTTTCTGAGCTTCATCTCAGGGAGTCAAGCTCAGACAACTTTATGCCACACTCATTACTGCATTCAGTGTCAAGTTAACAAGACAGCAATAACTGATTCTTGAGCTACTGCAGCCTGCTTGTCTAAAGCCAGGCCACACAGAGCTGGTCTAGGGATCACTGAGCTGGTAACACAATCTGGTTAGTTTGCTTATAAGAATAAAACCAAGTTGATTTCACCTAGTTTTCTCAATAAATATTTATCAGCAGATGTCAGGTTTTCAAAGGCATTCAGGTGCCTAAATTAGTTTAAAGCATCTCCAGACAAATTCAAAATGCTGAGAGACCTACTTCCCTGAAAAATGAAGGAAAGTAGGTAGCTCATTACAAAGGTACTGCAAACAAAAAGCAACACCAGAGCTTATCATTGCCACTACTGTCTTCTTTGGTGCATTTAAATGGAGGATGAGCCATGATGCTCAATCACTCTAAGTGGGACAAATTTCTTTTAATATTAGTGGAAGTTGCAAGTGGATGGCAGGATTCATGATTTCTTCTTCTCTCCCCCTCCCCATGTCTGTTTGAACACCTGATTGAAAGCTTAATTTTCATTATTCAGTTCCGTGGAAACAGGTGACCAGGTTTCCCAAAAAGCATCAGTCTTGACTCTTAAGAAGTGGTTGAAATACACTGGTTTTTACACAGTCCTCAAATGTACAATACATACACAACTGGTGCAGAAATCTGCTGTGCAAAACAGTATTCTCAGTATATCAGTAGGCGATTCCCGAACCCTGATCCAACTCTGCTGCAAGCTAAATTAAGAGTGACACTGGTTACACTGCTGTGCAGCATGCTCACAAGTCCTAGTTGGGTGAACCTACTCTCATGTTAGCCCATGAATGCTCACCATGAAGATAACAGGATTAAAATGTCTCCATCGTAAATCTGGGTTTGTATAAGCCACAAGGCAATTCTAAACTGGCTAACTGCGCTGAGAATCAAGAAACCACAGCTCAGCCCTTCACAGAGGTTTTCTCTCTTGTGGTCACTTCTGTGCTGCTGCAGATAAAATAGCAGCATATCCTGCTGTGGGGTAAAGGAAAACAAGGAAGCACCAGATTTATGCCATGCCAAGAGAAGTGGACTGTCTCATAACAGCAGATCAGCTGTGTCAACCAAGTTCTCCTCTAATCATCATCTTTGTATCATCCTCTCTGGAACAAATCTTGAACCACCTTAATTATGAAGTGCCATGGCTTCAGTTTGTCATACCTCTATGAGCCAACTTAGCAAAAGTTATAGAATCAAAAATAATTCAAGTTGGAAGTCAAGGACACCTGGCCTGACTTGTCACTGAAAGCAGGGCTCTGAAAAACTATATGTGAGCTAGCTGCTGCACTGTGTGCAATAAAACCACAAAATGCCAAGACATCCAATTGCAGCGTTCCCTTTAATAGGACCACACTTGGCTACATCTAATTGTGAAGTCTCCATTGCCCAGAAGAAAACCATCAGATCCTTCTTCTTCCCCTGAATGGCTTTCAAATGTAAGAGACAAATTCAAGGACTTTTTTTTTTTTTTTTTTTTCTAGCCAAAGACATCCATTACACTGAAGAATCTGCAGCTGTTAAAATTGCTTAGGCTCCTACACTGAAATAGCTCTGCCTGGCTACTCAAATATGCTGCTTAGATGCAAAGGGTGAGATGCTACAGACAGCAGTGAAAAGGGAGACCAAATTTACACAGAAGGGAAAAAAAAATTACATACATTAGGAATCATGTCATGTGAATTGAAAATGAAAGCTGACCAGAAAGCAATTATAAATAGATTTTTGGAAGTGAGAAAATAAACGTAGGAAGTGGTTAAATTACAGATGGGAGAAAAGAAGTGGGAGATAAAGAATGAGAAATCATTCTGCTTTCTCTGAAAGCAATGGAAAGCTTCACATTTACTCCAAAAGGTTGCACACAGCCATGAATCTGCTTCGCTTTACTGGTCTGACTACCCTATTTGCTTTAAACACTTTATTGAAGTTTTCCTTCTCTCTGTCCTATAAGAATATTTGAGTTCTGCCTGAATCCTGGTGGTTATTTCTTTACTGTAATGTTATTTACTCTGTTAACTGTAGATCTCTTTGCATCTCAAAATAGCTTTACTGAAATAATCTATACTTCTTGCTTATTACACCAACCATATTGTATTTCCCACTGCAGATGCTTTCCTAAGGTATCCCTCAAATAAACCATATAATTACAGTAACTCTATGGTTCCTTCTACCACAGCCCAGACTTCCTGATGTCTTTCACCATTCAAGTGTCTGCTCTAATGACGGCAACAGACGTTCAGCCAAGAGCTGCTTTGCCACAGGGACTATATTCTGACATGAAGGACTGGGGGGAGGCTTCCAAGCAAGGGGTGACACATACTGTAACTGAAACAAAAAGTCCACATCCACCTGTTGTTCTGCTTATGAATCTTGTGGTCTCCAGTCACTGGGATGGGAAATTTCACACACAGAAACCAAAATTCCAATTGTATAATTCCTTACAGAAAATGAGCCTGTGGGCACTTGGATTTAGCCCCATCAGACAGCTGCCAGTGCAGCAAAAATAGATCAACACTCCTACAGAGCATGAAACAGTGGAAGTTATCACACCCCGCTGGATCCTGAGCATCACCAGATGAAGTGAAACTAGAAATGCTGCAGTAACACCTTTGCTGAAAGAGTACCTTCAGGCATAACAAAGCACCAAACCAGAATGCTGCTATTTAGCTATTGTTTAAAATGTCACATATTTCAAACGCCCACTTTTGAAAGGTCTCCTCGGGGCATGATAAAAGGAGATCAAGTGCCTCTCAATGAGGTTGCAGTTAGGATGGACAAAAGAAGAAACATGTGACTAGTTGGCACTTCGCTATTTATATGTAACCATCAGTGCCATCATGCACCATATAGGTCCCCTTTTCAGTAGGCAAGGATGTCACTTAACAGAGTAATCTATGAAGAAAATTTCTGGTTTACCTGATAAACTATCTGGATAGGCAGATCTCGTTCCATGTTAACAGTAAAAGCCATGCTTAAGTAAAATGCTTGTGTTTAGAACCTTGCAAATATCATGACCTGTTACATTTATGACATCTTTTCAATTTAAGTAGTTAAGATTTAATGTCATAAAATAAACAGCTCACATAAGAACTTATTCACAGCCAAGCTCTTACAAAGACAATCTCATATATACCTGTTACTTACCAATCTCAGATCAAATTGCTGCTCAAATTCCATTGATGAAAATTCATCTATGAAATTCCCATGTGGCATGAGAATCTGAAGTCCTTCCAAGGACACTTCTTTTATTTGGATATATATACATAAATATTTCAGTAAGTACATAACCCAGATTAACCTGCAATGGCTTACTGTGACAATTTGACTCCAGCTCTTAAAGTCTTAAAGCTATAATTGGTGTCTTAAAGGCAACACAACTTTCCTATCTCTGAAATAGCCTGTACAGACTCACCAGTTGAAGCTGTCGCTTCATTTTCTAATCCTGCAGGAAATCACATAACTACAGATGCCTCTGGATTTTCCCATATTATCATCCTGTAAATTTCATACTTTACAGCAATGAATCACTAACAGTTAATACAGAGAATCCAGAAGCTATTTTGGAAAATTATTTCAAGTACATTGGCATTTAAAGCAATAATATAGACTGAAAGGTGAAGCTCTCCCAAACCAAACCAATCCAAAAGCAAGTTTGTATAAATGTTTAAAACTTCCTCTCTGCCACACCACTCTTCTTGAAAACAAGAGAGACCCTGAAGCAGCAAGGGCATCCTGCAGTCAGGGAGCTGAACTGAGCCTCCTGAGCAAGCTATGAGTATCCCCCAGAACTTTCAGATGACTCGGCTCTCGATGACAATAGTGCATCTGCCCTTGCGTCTTCTGCTGATACCCAACTACTTATGTTTGTATGTGAGCAAATCTGCATACAGTTTTTATGCCTCAAGTTGTGCTAATACTGATCCGCATTCAGTATACATCCCTGATGACATATTTTTAGGACTGTTGAGAGCCTTACCAACCCTGCTCTCCTCTGCTAGCCATAGCATAGTACCACAAATAGCCTGGCAGTTGGTGGTGCTTTTTATGTCTCAGAAATAGTTACTTCTGATCACAAACCAGGGTTTTCTATGCATACTAGTCTGTCTAAACAGACAAAACAACATGGGTTTAACGCTATCTTTCTGGGCAAATATCCCAGGCATAATTCAACTGTTTTTTTGTTGTTGTTTTTCATAATTTGATATGGAATTGCAGCCTGAAGTGTCAATACAGAATTGCGATGGATATTTTGGTGTTACTTTTTAATCTAGGCTTATACTCTTTCTTTAGACAAATCCCATAACATGGCTAAGTATATCATTTGTTCTCATCACCCTTTAGGCTCCAAGAGTTATTTGCAGCACCAGATCAAATTTTTAGTTATAGTCTTCTCCAAAATCACTGCGTATCTGTAACCAGCCTTAGGGTTGAAATATGGCCTGAAACCCCCCTCAGATGCAAAAGACTGACAGGAAAATACTGCGAAACAACCCATGCACAAAACATTACTGCAAAGTAATCAATCTTCTCCTTATTCCCGACCCATTTCTTTCAGGCCTCAGTTACACTCAACCTTTTGTCTTCCCCACCACCCACAGCAGAACAAAGCCAGTGCATAGTTCAGCAGCCTTCCCTTGAAGAGGGCCTAGGGAAAGCTGCTCCTACAATTGGCTCGGTGTTCAGAGAAACCTGTTTTGTAGCCATCATTGAAACATATAATCTGAAAAAGGCCAAAACCCATCAGCCTGAAAAATTCACTGAAACACGTCCACCAGTAAAGCGGCGAAGTATCCCAAGATGTGGATGTTGATTATATTCCTGTGTTCTCCAGGTATGGAAATAAACCCTAGACATCTATTTAGTAAAATACGAGAATACATTGAGAAAAATTTTACCTCGGGGCTATAAATTATGAAAAGAGATTTTGCACAGCCTGGGAAAGCACTTCAAACTGGCAATGCTTTCTCCGGCACTATGAAAACGTGAAATGAGAAGACAGCCAAAAGGGAGGCTGTGGGTGGGGGGATTTACAAAACATAAGTATTTGTAACTCCACTTTCACATATCTTTTCCAGCTCTGGTATATTGTGTTAAACTTACTAGAAAAGAACAAGGAGTTGTGTTATCCAGAAGGCCACAGGGTAAAGAGCTATCTCTGCCCACTCCAGTATAGACTGGGAAGAAGAACAGGCTTTTTCACAGACTAACCACTTACCAACACAATGACTGCTACAACTGATGAGAAGTAACTATTTAGTTAGTACTCTTAGAATACAGGTCAAGGAAGAAGTACCACCCACAGAGCATGAGATGCCTACACCAAGGGCCAAGAGTAACCTCTTGAGCTGAAAGATAGCTGCCAAATCACATTGCCAGGATTGTAGAATCACGGAATAGTTTGGGTAGGAAGTGACTTTCAAAGGTCATCTAAGTCCGACACCCATGCAATGAGTAGGGACATCTTCAACCAGATTAGATGGCCCAGAATCATATACACCCTGGCCTTGGCCTGGAGAATCCTGGTTCTTTTGCAGCATTCAATGTCCTAGGGACAAGCACTTCATTCCCAAAGGTGACAAGTCCAGGAATATTACAAGCTACTCAAATCTTCAAACATATCTTCATTTATAAACTACTTTTGCCCATGCACCTCCACTAACCAAATTTAGTCAACAAATATCTAAAAAGTTCAAATGGGTATAAATATTTTAACCTAGTACTTATCAAACTCCTACTTGCTTCTATTACCTATTAAAAGCCGAACTGACAAACTGACAGTTTATCTGCAATTTCCCAGATTACCAAAGGCCAATGGTATGATAAAACTTGGCTATAGGCTTCAGGACAACTTTCAAAAGCAGTGAAGTGACTTCACAGCCAGAGTCACGTTTTGAACAAGTGATCTAGGATACAGATTGTTAGTGCTTAAACAGAGGTGCCAAAGACATAATTTTTCTTTTCCAAGCTAGTGACAGAACATGCTGATAGGAACTCAACGGAAGCTGAGTCAGTTCCTGGGGCTGGCACCTTTCTCCAGATGCTACGCACCCTGGCTCCCAGGGCAGCACTGGATCTGCTGAGCCACAAAACATCTACCCACATACTTCCGCCAAGCCTGACGATCCCAACTTTGGGCATGTCTGCAGTGATAAATGGTGTCTCCTGCATTAGCGCAACTCTGCTGCTTTCAGACAGGAGTATAATCGAAATTCATTGATGCTTTAATTGATAAGTCGGAGGAGAGAGAGAGGCACCCGCATTCAATATCTGCCTTGCTCAAAATAAACACACCTAGGTCTGGACCCAGCCCCTGGGATAAGCTTCCATACTCCCTTCCAGGTGGATGTGGGACTTAAAGTGCAGTCATGCTGCGCATTTCATTAAGCCTGGTCATTCAGGTATACACTTTGCAAACTCATGCTCTTGTTCATTCCTAGTTTAGAAACTGCTTCTTCAGTGACACCAAACAGTTGAAACAAACAAGAAGTTTTTCAATATTCCAGCCTTTTAGCACTGACAAGGGGCTTATGAGAAAGAAAGGAAGAGACCTTTTAGTAGGGCCTGTTGTGATAGGATGAGGGGTGACGGTTTTAATCTAAAAGAGGGGAGAGATTCAGGCTGGATGTGAGGAAGAGATTTTATACAAAGAGGGTGTTAAGTACTGGCACAGGTTGCTCAGAGAGGTGGTGGAGGCACCATCCCTGGGGACACTCAAGGCCAGGCTGGATGTGGTTCTGGGCAATTTGATCTAGTTGAAGATGTCCCTGCTCACTGCAGGAGGGGTGGACTAGATGACCTTTGAAGGTCCCTTCCAAACCAAACTATTCTATGATTCTACGTACCACAAGAGATTATATAGCACAGGTGGAGATGAAACAGTAAACAAAGTTCTTTACCTCAGATTAGTAACGAAGGGGACACAGTCCCCACAACTCTTCCCAGAAGCTACTCAGGTCCACCTGAAGACTCAGGGTAAAGACAGATAGTCGCACTGCAATCAGGGAGGGCAGAGAAAAGAAGGTACCCCGCAGAAAACAAATGCAGTTAATGCAGATTACCATTACAGGATGAGTAAAAATGACACACGAAAAGCCACCCAAAATCTAATAGACAACAATCTAATTTGGTTGGTTGTTAGTAATTATAATTAAAATTATCATAAATGTGTCACATTTATGCTTTGCATTTATGATCCAGTTTCACTAAAACTGTGTGAACATATGGCCTCAAAGACTGCAAAGTAATAATACAGATATTCTTGAATAATGAGATTTACACATATTCTTTTGATTCGTCTCTACAGAATTAAGTCAAGGTAGTTTTTAAACACTGAATAAAAGCAAGGGATCTGTCTGAAACTTCTGCACTTCAAAATTCAAGAAAAACCATTATTCTAAGATCAAGAAATGCATACAAATCCTTAGGATGCTGCACCTCAAGTCATCTGCTCCACATCACTTCACACAGAAACACACCTCAGGGTGCCTAAGCAGCAGTCCCTCAGCTGAGAGCCAGAACTTCACAGACCATAGCTTCACGTAGAGAAATGGGCTGCTTAGTTCCCACCACAAACACCAACTTGAGTAATTACACATGTAGATAATTCCTGTTTGAAAATTATTTTCTAACTCCACAAAAACTTAAACAGAGCTTTTGCTGTGAAAAAATCAGACAGGGCTGCAATGCAAGTAAATACAAGCACTTGAAGATTTTGAGGCTGAGAATGAGAAAAGACGATAAACTGCATGACAAACAGTATTTTGCCAAACAAATGTCAACAATTACAAAACAACCCACCAAAGAGTATGGGACATATCTGTACTTTCTGCCTCTGGCTTTTCCAATGCACCCGTTTTCAAGACTCCTTAGAAAGTCTCAGCCCACTGACTTGCAGGTAATATTAAAAACAAACAAAAAAATTAATCATTTTATTTCCATGTCGAGCAAGTTGAGTACAGATATTCTGCAAAAAAAGACCATAAAAGGAAGAAAGGAGGTGAAGATCATGTCTATTTTCTAATTGCTTTTCAGCTATTGTTGAACTAATTTTCTGGCACTTAAATCTTTGAGGAAGAACAATGCTTACAGAAAAGCATGAAGAGCTGAACTTATTCAAGGAATGCTGCTCAGTTTACAAATCGGATTTTTCCTCATGCTGCTAGAAGACACACTGACTTGTGAACAGATAGGAAAGGGTGATGTCTTTTGAACCCAACCCAGACAATTCAGCTCTTCAGAGATGCGGAAATTCTGACTTGCAAAGAAAATTAAGCCTAGATAGACAGTCTTATTTTGACATATTGTCCAACTTTCAGTTGTTTTTCTCTTTGTTTGTTTGGGTGGTTTGTGTTTTTTTCCCCACAGTATCCAATAAAATCTTCTAACAAAATAAGATCAGGGAGTTTATTTCCTTTCCTCCTTTACTCATTGATACTTCTTGTTAACAGAAAGTGTATCATTTAACAATACTTCTCGAGTTCCAGACAAAACATGGTAAAAATCTCATTCCCTTTTTGCCTGGTATTGCCATATTTGCTTTGAGACAAATCACAGACTCACAGCCTGCATCCATGGGACAAAAACATGATAATGTTTCTTCTATGTTTCAACAGCTGTTTAAATGCCTAGGATGAAAGTTACATGAAATTTTAATCAAGACTAAGCTGACTTACAGCAGTAGAGGCTCATGATGGTAATGTGGCAGGCAATTGAGAACTGCATAGGCCAAGCTTGGCTGTCGCACCCTCTATCTGTTGAAATCCATTTCAGTCTCCAAAAGGAGAGAGGGCATGAAGCTCCTTTGTATGCCACACTCTGTATATTGCATGCCCATGGCTTGGTTGCTCACATTCAGATGGAGGATAGCCCTATCGATGTCAACATTTTTCGGATACATGTCTGTCCTGAAAATCAGGTGGATACTTGCCATATTTAAGGTGATACTAGACAGGAAAAGGAAAAAAATACTTTCATGGCCCACAACTGTAAAGGTCAGAATTAGCATTTTGAGCAGTAACAGGAAATAGCTGATAAACTCAGTAGTGTTTGGAGCAATGATGGAAACCAATTCAGGAGAACCATGGAATAAATTTTAGAATAAATAGGCTCCATTAGCTCTTTTCAGTGGTACCAGTGACAGGATAAGAGGCAATGGGCATATAAGGAAACACAGGAGGTTCCATCTGAACATCAGGAACCTCTGGGGGTGATCAAGCACAGATTACCCAGGGAGTTTGTGGAGTCTCCATCCCTGAGATGATCAAATGCCAACTGGGTGTAGTCCTGGAAAACCAGCTCTTAAGCAGGGTGGGACCAGATAACCTTTAGAGGTCGATTCCAATTTCAAACATGCTGTGATTCTGTGACTTGCATTCCCCTGCATAAATGCCATGTACACCCATATACGTGTATATATTCTGGACATGCTGAGTATGATTGTGGTTCATGCAAAAATTAAGGCAATGGTAGATGAAGACTAAGCACCAGAAATGCAGTTACTATGTACCATCAGACCTAAGACCCAGGCTACAAATACATGGAAAAACCTAGAAGCAAGCGCTGATAGTTGGGTATGAGGCTTCATTTCTCAAGCTTGGACCAGGGCCCAGGCCAAAGAGCAAGAGTTAATATAATTCCCTTTCAATGTAAAAATTAATGTAATAGACCACTGTTCTCATGTGAAAGAGGATATAAGGCAGACTTTGTGAACCAGAAAAAAAGTCTTAAAACTGTATAAAAATTACCATTGTGTTCTAGACTAAGGGTACTCCAGCTAAGAACTCATTGACGTGTGACTGATGAACAAAATAGTGAGTGGGGGGTGAAATATGGGCAGAGAAACAAAAAACTCTGAAAATTTGAATGCACAAGTCTTACTAAAAGCACCCCCCCAACATGCATAAACGTACATTTACTGCAAGAACCTGAGGCACAAACTATCCTCTTGTGTTGCAAATGTCAGCTGCTTGTTAGACAATTCTATATCACAGAAATATAGGACAGGAAATACGTAGCCAAAGCCCAGCTTGTTGAAGTAATTGCGCAGTGCTACAGGGCTCTGCAGCCAAACAGCTATGGTCCATTAACGAAGTTTCAAGATTCACTCCCCAAAGTAGCGAAAGCCTGACATAAAAACAATGCCCCAACAGGCTATGACAGCAGTTATCTTAGATAAAGGATAATGCTCTCTCAGTTACTGACCCTATTATACATGCTTCATAAGGTAAACTTTTCCAAAAGGCTGCATACAGCAATGCAGCCATGACTGCAGAGCAGCAAGGCTCCCACCTAGGACACCGATCACAACCAAAATTGGAGCAAAGGAACCTTCTGCCCTATCCTCTAAAACCCAAGAGGAATAAAAAGCAATCCAGGACCAAAAGTTTCCTTGCAAGCCCTCCTGGCAGGAATGGAATGATTTTTGCCATGTCTATGCGATTCTGTGCAAATGAACAATTGGCAAGTCGCTACCAAAGCAAGAATTCATTTATAGCCTTACTGTAAGGCTATTTTGAGGGAGAAGGGAAGGGAAAAGGAAAGCAAAAACCTTACAGAAACAAAGACTGCCATCACCCAAGGGTTATTCTTTCCAAAAAAAAGATTCAAGACTATATTTGTAATGGCAATAAACACTTCAGTTATGTGCTTACTGTATTTCAGATTAGCAGATATTTTAGCAGTCTGGCATATAATAGCTTCAAGGGCCAAATAGTTTGCTCAATTCATGTATCTATTCTGAGATCCACAGGAGAATAAGTTAAACAATTTCAGCCAAGTATTTGTGTAAAATACTTATTTTGCCAGCACCCTAAAGAAAATAAGCAGAAAAATCTCAAGTTGCAACTTCAACAAGAACATCTACTACTGTTTCTTTGCAGACTATAAATCTAATCTTACGGCCCATATATCAGACTTAGCCATGCCTTCTGCAGCTTCTAAGGTGTTCTCTCTTCTACAAAGTCTTAGCCTGTATTACATTTTCTTCTTCAAGTGTATTTGAGGTGCAAAACAAGCCTTTCCTTCCTGCAATTATGTCTTTGAAAGACTTTCCAATCACTTCGACATTTTCCTCCTCCTAACGCAATACATTAAAAAAAATCAGAGGAATCGTATGGCAGCTGTCTTCCACTGACTCTGGTGATCAGCAAGTTCATCACAAAGCCAAAACCAAAGAAGTTCACAGTGAGAGCAATTTCAGAGGCAAAAAGAGCTTCCATCCCCCCTGAAAGCTCTTCAATTCTGCCCGTATCAAATTACCAAGAGATGAAAATTGGTTTTGATGTTCAAATCCTCCTTGATTTTGCCTTTTTTTCCTGCAACGTTAGCCTTTTAAAGCCACTTTTAGTTAAAATAGGTATGTCTCTCCAGCTGCTGGACTGTCACTCCATAGAAGAGTTTCCATAGAAAACTGTTTGAAAAGTCCCTCCTGAGGAATACAAGTAATGTGGTTTTTAAAAGTGTTACATTATGCGTCTAGTATATCAATGCTCTATACTTGTCTTTATGAATTTATATATCTCATGCCGTTATTTAAGTGCTAATGATAGAATCATAGAATAGTTAGTGTTGAAAAGGACCTTAAGATCATCTAGTTTCACGTCCCCCCTATATTTTAAATATTTGGGAAAACAACACCAAACTCTAGCAATAAAAAACCCAGACTACTTAGCATCATTCTTAGAGAAATAAATTAATAATGAAAAAATAGCCTATAAATTATGAAAAGAGCATCAATTTAACCACATATTGCATCTTTAGCTGTACCCTAACTCTACAATCAGCCAGTAATAAAATTCTTTTTTCCCTTATTTCCAGGCAATGTTTTCCTGTGGTCAATAAAGTGTACAGAAGGGAGGATTAGAAAGCTATATCCCACAGAAAGAAGCATGAGTGCTTATTAACCTCAAAAGTCTGACTCAGAGGAAACTAAATCCCAAGACTTGACACATCCTACTTCTTGCATCCCAACCAGCTCTGTGGTTTCCACCACGATTTCTCCATTCTCCAGCAAAAACATCAAACTATTTGGAAACAGATGCAGTTCAGACAGTAATGGAGATCCCCAAACACAGCTTTTCTGAGCCATGGACAGACATCATTGTCCAAGACTGGGCTTACGCAGAGAGGCATGGTTAAATACAGATGTTATTTTACTGGAGATGCAATGGCTTTGAAGTTTTCCAACTCATCTTAAGAAAATTGCTGCACAGTAAGAATGCTGTCATACGCAACAGTGACAAAGCTGCCCACAAAATGTCCATAACCCCCTCTTCAAGTCTGCATGCCTGCACTAAGTCACCAGGGTGCAAGGAGGGCATCCATTCTTAATGTATTTCAAAGAAGTTGAATAATAAGAACAAATTTGTTGGTGTTTTTGTTTTGTTTTGTTTTGTTTTTTGGTTTTTGTTTTGTTTTTTTTTAATAGGACACTACAGTCCAAACTCTGGAGCTGGTGATATATTTTGGAGGCTTCCTGCTTACTACATCTAAAGCATTAAAACCAATATGGTTTATCTTAAAAACATAAGTCATATCATAGAATCATAGAATAGTTAGGGTAGGAAAGGACCTTAGGATCATCCAGTTCCAACCCCCCTGACATGGCCAGGGACACCTCATACTAAACCATGCCACCCAAGGCTATGTCCAACCCGGCCTTGAACACCGCCAGCGATGGAGCATTCACAGCTTCCCTGGGCAACCCATTCCAGTGCCTCACCACCCTTACAGTAAAGAATTTCTTCCTCATATCCAATCTAAACTTCCCCTGTTTAAGATTTAACCCATTACCCCTTGTTCTCTCACAACAGTCCCTAATGAAGAGTCCCTCTCTATAGGACCCCTTCAGATACTGGAAGGCTGCTATAAGGTCTCCAAGTAGCCTTCTCTTCTCCAGGCTGAACAGACCCAACTTTCTCATCCTATCTTCATATCAACAGAAGACTTATAAGAAACCCATTAGTGACTCCTCTTAACAAACACCAGCCTGAGCAAAGTTGTAAGACTGGAAGTCAATCTAAAAATCCTTCAAACAAAAGTACCTCAAAACTGTTGAACAACAAACACCACAGAAGATATCTGTATATTGAAATATACTGTTTAATAGTGTACCATCTGTTCAGCAGCTGCTTACAAAAAATGTATCAAATCCTTGTGATGATAAAAATAATTTCATATTTCCATGGAATAGCTAGAGGATATATCTTAAAATAAACAGTTTCAGCTTCCATTATTTCCTCTATTAGGAGCAGGAAATTCTCAACAATGAAGCTACAGATGGTTTATCATGGCACACACATACAAAATTCACCATGTTTCTAGAATGCACCTTCATCTTTTGCTTGAAAAATACCTGCTACAAAGTAAAAACTAACAAAGGAAGGCCACATTATGGAGATCAAATAATGAAATATTAAAAGAATTTCATGATGTAATAGAAGATTTCTAGCTACTTCAAAAATGGAAGGTCATCCTTATCCATTTTAGACCTGATTTAAAAGCAAGTCATCCAAGAACTCTCGGGATTGGAAGTTCGGTATTCAGAAAGTTTCTGATATGGTTAAAAAAAATTCATGTTCATACTAGCAATGACTGCCTTCTTTACAGTAAACATGTACCACAACTACCCATGGTATCTAAGCCACGTTGTTAACCACGGACATATGTTGCATAATATTATTTGTGGCAACAATCTGTTTGCATTCATAGTCTCTTATTCTGAATTATCAGTGGACCTCTGTCACACAATGCTTATTAGCAACAGTGGTTTTGACTGATTTAAGCTTTCTCTTTGTTAACTTGTTTGCTTCAATTTTCTCCAGTTTACAAATACAAAAACAACCCTCAAACATTCAAAGTTATGAAGTAATTAATTCAATATGTAGAAGCAAAAGTATGCTTTGTGAAATTTACACAACCATCATCTAACACTCTTGGTCTCACTTTTACACTGTCAGGTCCCTAAATATTCCAGAACATAGTTCAGACCAGGTTTTGCATTTTTACCTGCATAACCTACCACTTTTTTTTTTTTTTTTTTTTTTTTCATAAACATGATAATTGCAAATAGTTGCTTGGGTTTTTTTGGTTTCGTTTTGTTTTTTAATTAAGGAAAGGAGAGAGAACTATTTCTACATTAGTTAAATACGAGCATCAATCCAGACTGTCCCTTTTCATCCTTCTAATGAATCGACAATTCACTGATGCAAACAGTCCTCTTTTCTCTCTGTCCTCTTTTCTGCTTTCCCAGTGAGGTTTGGCAGAATTAGAGTGCTGCTTTGCCACAGTCACCCAGACTTGATTTTCCTGACAGCAAAATGCATGCTAACTGAATTAAGGATTTCTGACTGAAAGCTAGCCAGATGATTAAAGCTGCTCCCATCAAAACAATGAGGAATACTTAACTGCCCTAAGTCAGTACCCATAGCACCAGCCATGGAGTCCATCAGCATTTCATCCAAAGAGATGAGATGCAGCACCATCTACTTAAATGTCAGCAAGTAGCTATCAGGGGGTGGGATTGAGGCAGGGAGCAGATTTGAAAAAGGGAGATGATGTAGGTGGAACAAGGGTCTGCCCTCAATTATGTTACTGTGTTCTCGCCAAATGCTTTGACCTGGAGAAGGGACGAAGTCAGTCAAGTAAGAAGTCATTCAGCCTATTGGCAACTGTTCACCCTGCTGCTGCTTTGAGCATAAATGACAAGCATTTTTACCGCCACGTGTGCTGAAATTAAAAAGAGCTATCCATCTTGGGGTACACTCTTAATTTTGAGTTTAATCACATTCTACACATTCACAATGTCCTTTTCCATTTTGCAGAGACTGCTTCCCTCAGCTCTTCTAACAGCATTGCTTTTGGAAGCAGCACAAGGTAACCTGGATGCTGTCCTGTTTGGCCTGCTGTGCTCTTGCAGTAATTTTGAGAAAAAACACTGCATCAGCACGATTCTAGAACTTGGGTTCCTTTGCAAATCATGGGTAGCAAACAATTCTGCAAGTTGGCAAGGCATTAGAAGGACATGCACCATAGTCAGGAGTTCAGCAGTTACAAAGCACACAGAAAATCTGGAGGACAGCAAGGGCTGTGTTTCCAAGGGCACAGATATTATCACCACGATCAGAGAGCAGGCAGGCACAGTGCTTCTTTCTAAATGAGGGCCACTGGGATTTTTACATCCTGTCACTCAACATTAAAGAGCTAGCAAACATTTTTAATTGATCTATTTGGTTGTTCCCATCCTTCAAATAACCTCCGTTGACCTATCACTACAGGCTGCATACTGCAAACTTCGTGCCTCTGCTGAACTCTACATTAAAACGCGGCTAGATTCTTCTGCAAATTAAACAAAATCCTTCCACTTAGATTTTAGGCAATACAGCAGCAATAGGTGAGGTATTTTGTCAACAACCTTTCACAACACATACTTTTTTCCTCTCCCAGAAAGTGTTCTTTAAATCTGAAATACTACACCTTGACTTTAAATCCTGGAAAGCATTCACCTTCCCTTTGTCACCACAGTTCATTTATCTTGCAAGAAGTTTCTAAGTGCTTGTTATGGAGAAAAAATTTAAAAAAGGGCAGAGACAGAGAGAAAATCCATGGTGGCTGATGTTAACCTCTGGACCTGACTCTGCACACAGACTGCACTGTGAAAGCTTGCACTCAGGCCCTTACTGGAGTCACCATTTCAATGCAGAGCATTCTGCCCCTACTTTCACACCTGTCATGCAGGTGCAAACAAAGGCACCACAAAATAATACACCTATTTTTGCCCAGGATTTAACAAGTCTTCCTCCATAGAATGGTTTTATGTCTCTCCACCCCAACATACAGAAACTTTCAAGAAAGCACCTAGATACAAAAGACCTTCTAAACTGGAGTTACATAGAATACAATGAGCACATCTGGACCACTGTAGTTTTATTTGGTTAGTTGGCTGGGGATTTTTTTACCTTCCTTTCATATTCACCTTAGACTCATTTTTGAGAAAAGAAATCCTTGAAAATTAGCCATTTTCAATAAGCACCAGATATGTACATATTATTTCTGTTCAATCTCCGCAAAGTTTGCTCCTTAACTGAATTCAACTTTGAAAACAGTATTTAAATGTGAAAACCATTATCATTTACTTCTATGCCCATAAAAGAGAGTCTGCAACGTGTCATTTGTTACAGCAAAATATGTGCTGGTTGGGTATGCATTACACTGCAATGTTTCTATAATAACTAGCGTTTATTCTATTACAAGAGAAGGGGGGAAAGAACCCAGGGAAGTGAACATACCTACAAATTATTTCTCTTCTCCAGAATACTCTTATAACATAGCACCAGCCTACCAGCTCTGCCAGACCAAATTACTCAACTGCTTCCAGTGAGCCACATCATATTTTCACTCATTTTCTGTTCTGCCGAGTGAGCTGTTCTTTTCTAACTGTTTCTGGCGAAACAGATATTTACACAGGTCATGTCAGATATTTACACAGGTCTTGTTCTGCGGCGTGACAATACGAGAAAGCCTTTAACACGTGAAAGCTGTTTGGCCACTGATTACCTGGAAAATGTTGTTGGTTTTGTTTTTGTTTTTGTTTTTTTTTAATCTCTTTTTTTTTCTTCACTTAGCAGCAATTTCATTTTGCACCAGCAAGCCAGTCCCACCACCCTGTGAATCATAATTCACTCATCACCAAGCACAGACAAATCTAATCCTTATCTCCTTAGTCAGTACTGGTTCCCCAGCCTTATTTATTACTTGTTCTGTCTGAAATATTAGACACTGGTTAGAATAAGGAATTAGCATGGGGAATTTTCACAGATGCACATAAACATTTAATAAGACCAAGTGACGTGAAGACCATGGACTGGATCCAGTTAATTAGGGCCAATGTGTCCGCGTCTGCAAACTCTCAGCATGAGTATTTGCTGGTTGAAGGGGGTCCGTAATGCCTATAAAAAGCATTCATTTTCAGAAAGCTCAGGGATATTTCAAACTCCTAAAGCCAAAATCTTTTTTGCAGCCTGATATCTGAAAGGAGCTGAGTGATTTTTGTCCATTCTAGTTCTAGATAGCCTTTCTTGTAAGCATCACCTTTCCACCTGAGACAAAGCCAAAAGAGAACAGCCACAGATGGATGCAGCAACACGTGCTACCGGGAAACAGGGTCAGGGGAACTTGGCATGTCCAGTGACTCAGTTTCTGATCCCACGCCGGCATCAGTCTGATGGATCATCTCACTGTGGGGCAGACTGGAAACAAACCTGAGACAGTGAGCCTGGCTTCATATGCAATCCTATCCTATTTACTTCCCAGCAATGAGCACCATACAGGTCATAGGATGGATCCTCAATGAGTTTATAACATGAATGTGTATAGCTGTTAAAGGATGAAGTAAAAGCAACAGTACCAGAGCCCATTTCTAAAATCAGCAAAGAAATTGAGGTGCAGTTGGCAGCAGTGGACCATCTGCTTGGACAAAGCTTTTCCCATACTTGCAGGGCAGTGTCCCCAGACTGCATTCCATGCTGGTGGTTGGAGGTGGCAACAAGTAGGAAGATACTTCCCTTGCTGCACAGGGAAGGGGTGCTGTCAGCTGAGATGGGAACACCCCAGAGCCTATCAAGATTATTTCTGTCCTTCTAACTTTTGTGTTTAGATCAATGAGGGGATTGTATTTGTTTTCTCATTTAATTTTTCAGCACAGGGATGAACTTGACCAATTTGCTGGCCTCTGGAGCATGCTACCTTCCGAAGGCCTTGGAAGATGACAGATACGCATTGACAATGTGTATAAGTGATTCAGAAAGCATATAATTTAGGAGACTGATTTTTATCAGAAGGTTTTGGCAAGAGCAAAAGCCACCTTGAATGAAGCAATTTCAAAATTAGAGTAACAACCACCCCTCAGGGGGTATTACTATTTCTAGAGGGAAGCATAGGGAAATTAAAGAAAAAAACTCATGCAAGATAACATGGGAATAAAAATGTTTTAGGAGGGATGAGCTGCATTTAGAATTTGCAAAACCAACCTTTCTCTGAATTTAGACCCACAGTGAAATGCCTTCCTTCCCATTCATAAAAGCCAAAGTTTCACAGGATTTTATCTCATAATGGCAGAAAATTAATGCACTGAGAGTTTACTTTTCAATAGATAAATTTAATGATAACAGTAACCTCAAAAAAAAGCATTCATAAAAACATGTCACAAGATTTAGTTGCTTTAGTTGCACCTTAAATGTGATCTCCAATTAGAGTATGCATCTAAAGCACCAAACTAAAGCATAAATAACCCAGCTAGGATTATTTAGGAATGATAATTTCATCGAATATCATACACCTGAACAGAAAAACTGGTCATTCCAGTGTGCAATGTTGTGAAATCAGCTGATTATTTCACCATGCTTTCTCCTGATTTTAATTGTTACAAGGGTTACTATTGCCATTGACTATTTAATAGCATTAGGCTCTGGCAACCAAAAGAGCTATACTATGCTATAGCATACTGGAATATACTAAACGGCACACTATGATATAGTATCATGTTGAAACTCCTATCCTCTTAAAAGGCATCTCTTCTCATTATCCTCAAAGTTTTGGTTTAAGTCAGAAGAGTCAAAACTTCCATTAAAATACATAAGAATCATTTCTGAGAAAAAGGTTCTTAGTTCTACAGTCAGAAAATTATTGTAAAGAGCTCCCATGAAACCCAAAGAATAAAAGATTGTTTAAGGTTCAGCACCCTGTTCAGCCTCACACAACTCTCACTGAAGCAGACAGGGATTGTGCATCAGCAGCTGAATCATGAGACTGGGTCCAGGAAAAGCCACTGTGCAAGCAGGGAGAAAAAATAAAGAGAGCAAAGAAAGAAGATTAATAGCTTCTCAAAAAAACCCAGAACACAAAGTAAGCTACAGAACAGAATGTCAGTTCCAGAAAAGATAAGAAGCCATTCCTTTTTGGTTACAACCAAAGCTTAGTCTAAGATTTCCATCCAGCATATGGTTGCAAAAGAGCCATATAAGGCAAGAGAGCAGAATACAAACAAAATGCTCCACTAAATAAATTTCTAAAGGTTTCATGAACTAAGAGTTATTCAAGAAAAATGGAGTACACCACATTACAAGAGGCTTTTGCATCAAGATGCCACATGTAAATAAGATAAGATTAGTTTCTGAAAACTAGATTTAACCCTCTAGCTCTTACCAAGGAGTTTCACACGCTGACATGGTGCCCTGGCAGGGAACGCACACAGGCTGCATCCCCCTGGGCTTCTCCAGCTTTTTCTTCTTCAGATAATTAAGTATTCATTTCTTAATTCAGCTGTTATTGCTTTAATTGCTTTTGTTTTGTCAAGGAGTACAAATTCTGACTTGCTAAAAATAGTACTAATTGTTACCAAGGAAGGAAAGCAGCACATATTAAAACACTTCTCAGGGGAAGACATTGTTCCTGTACAATCTGAAATGAGACCCAGCGAGGGAAGCATTTAATGAATGTTAATCCAAGTGCACTGAGTGCCAGTCCAATACCCATGGGTTTGCATACATACATCAGTTCCACTAATTATACTTCCATGCCCATCTATCTTAGGTAACAGCAAAGATTTTCTCTTCATCATTATGCTCCTTTGGTAAAAGTTGCATAAATTTATGCAGATTTATTTTGCATTCAAATTCCTTCCATTATTTATCTAATAAAATTTAAATGAAAAAATACTCTACAGGACATACATGTAAAATAAAACAAAAGCAACCTAGCATAACTTCCATACAAGGCTTGACAAACTGTGCTAGGGACACAAAAACCAGAGGCAGCAGAAAGAGACTTTCATTGTCACTCCCTTTAAAGATGAACTGAAGTGTTTTTATTCTTAAAAATCTGAGAACATTTACTTTAACTCAACTTTCATGCACTCTTCAAAAGACAATGTGCAAATGTGCTTAATAAACACGATTTCAGGGACCTTATTTTTTAATACGTGCTGCAACTTGAATCTGGGGTATGTATTCATCCCGAAGCAATACGGGAGAGAGTGCTAATGCCTCATGCAATGTAAGGAATGCTGCTGTCTGCATAGTTTATGTATGAATGGGGGGACAGCAGCTCCTACCTGGAAAGCAAAGACTGCAGAGCCCATGCCTTGGCACTTGGCACATACGTATACATAAATGTTTGACCTTGAAACATGCTGAAACCTCAGCAAGTACTAGTGCCGTCAATGATGGCTGTGTTTTCAAGTGTTCGGAAACCAATGGGCCGCTCTCCCACAGCCAGCTCAGCTCCTTTGAGAAGGGGTCCATTTAGTCCAGGCTTTGAGCAGTACTGGAAGAACAAGGTCCAAGTGCTAGTGCTGCGAGGAGCCACTTGTCAACCATGACAACTGAAAAACTCTGGCGGGCAGACGTTTTAACATATCTTTAAGTGGTTCCACTCTACTTTCAAAATACTCTCCATACCTATCCAAAGCATTTAATTAAAAGATAAATGCACTATGATACTCAATTACTGACTATAAATTCCCCAAAATCGCAGTAAACAGGCTTCCCAGAGGATTTCTTGCCAGCTCTGTAACAGCCTATTGAACTCAGGTCTAGCTTTGCTGCAGATGTTACTCAGTGACATTTTACTTCTGAAAACCCAAGTTCATTTAAGGCTTTAACCATCAATGCAAATTCACCATGTTAGACACGGCAGGGCACAGTCCTCTCTTTCAGCACATGTACTTCCCCATCATGCATGCCAGGGTCATTGAGTAAAAACTATATCAAAATAAACATATTCTCAGTTTCTATCGAAATGTTTCTTTACCTTCCTGGTAGTAAAAACCTTCAGAGTTCAGCTGATCCTAGAAATGAGGGTTAACCTTGTCTCAGTGCTCATTCTCAGACATTTCAGATTGACACTGTCCCTTCAACACAACTGTGATAAAGACAGACTTTTCAGGCAGGCAGGTATCCACGCAAGGAGTAGTGCTCAATGGCTCAATGTCCAGCTGGAGACCAGTAATGAGTGGTGTCCCTCAGGGATCAGTGCTGGGACCGGTCTTGTTCAACATCTTTGTCAGTGACATGGACAGTGGGATTGAGTGAGCCCTCAGCAAGTTTGCCGATGACATCAAGCTGTGTGGTTCGGCTGATATGCTGGAGAGAAGGAATGCCATGCAGAGGAACCTTGACACGCTTGTGAGGTGGGCTGATGCCAACCTGATGAAGTTTAACCATGACAAGTGCAAGGTCCTACAGCTGGGTGGGAGGAATGCCAGGCACAGCTCCAGGTTGGGCAGGGAAGAGATTCAGAGCAGCCCTGTGGAGAAGGACTTGGGGGCGTTGGTCGATGAGAACATGAACGTGAGCCAGCTGCAGTGTGCGCTCACAGCCCAGAAAGCCAACCGTGTCCTGGGCTGCATCAAAAGGAACGCGACCAGCAGGTCAAGGGAGGTGATCCTGCCCCTCTACTCTGCTCTCCTGTGACCTCACTTGGAGTACTGTGTGCAGTTCTGGTGTCCTCAACATAAAAAGGACATGGAACTGTTGGAACATGTGCAGAGGAGGGCCACAAGGATGATCAGGGGACTGGAACACCTCCTGTATGAGGATAGGCTGAGAAAGTTGGGGCTGTTCAGCCTGGTGAAGAGAAGGCTGAGTGGAGACCTCCTAGCAGCCTTCCAATATCTGAAGGGGGCCTACAGGGATGCTGGGGAGGGACTCTTCATGAGGGACTGTAGTGATAGGACAAGGGGTAACGGGCTCAAACTTACACAGAGGAAGTCTAAATTGGATAGGAGGAAGAAATTCTTTACTGTAAGGGTGGTGAGGCACTGGAATGGGTTGCCCAGGGAAGTTGTGAATGCTCCATCGCTGGCGGTGTTCAAGGCTGGGTTGGACATAGCCTTGGATGGCATGGTTTAGTGTGAGGTGTCCCTGCCCATGGCAGGGGGGTTGGAACTAGATGATCTTAAGGTCCTTTCCAACCCTAACTGTTCTATGGTTCTATGATTTGGGTCATGTGCATGAAACCACTCTGCTGAGATGCCTTCAGAGGACACAAGAGATCCCTCACACACAGAAGATCATGGGACTTTACCTTAAACCCACACAAAGCACCATGATCTACTCAAGTGGTGAGCTTCTTGAGCATGCGTAATCCCCTTTGGTGTTTAAAATTAAGCACCTGAATATATGTGTTTCAGATTTAGACCTAAAGTATTTGTTATACAAAAAGAATAATTTAAATTACTTGAAGTTTGCAGAAACACAATACAGCACCACAGAAAGACTAACAGGCTTTTTCTTAATAATATCTATATTCCTATTTAGATATAGACTAGTAGAAAAATCCATTTCATATTATTTCCAGTAAGATCTGCTGTTCTATTTAGACATCCTAGAAGTGTACCTTACTTTCAAGAACACATTTTCTGAACTCTAAGACTTGGAAGAATCAATTATCCACTATCCTTTGCAACATGGTAGAAATGCTGAAAGAAATGACTGAGCAGTAATGGCTTCAACTCATCAAAATCCTTCAGTGTGATCAAAAATTATCTTCAGCACGGTATCAAAAATGCCACATTTGCTATGAAGTTTAAGGTTAAACAATGATACTCTAGGACACAAGTGTATAAACAAACCCACAGTTTTACAACATGTCATGGGTTCAGCAGCAGCAGTCATTTTTCTCCTTCTTAGTAGCTGGTGCAGCGCTGTGGTTTTGATTTTTGGGCCTTGGAGCTGTGCTGATAACACCAGTGTTTTCAGTTACTGCTTGGTAATGTTTTGGTCTGACCAAGGACTTTCTGAGCCTCATGCTATGCCAGGGAGGAGGGGAAGCCGGGAGGAACCACAGACAGGACACCTGACCCAAACTGACCAAAGAGGTTATTCCATACCACAGCACGTCATGTCCAGGGTGTGAAAACGGAGAGCAGGCCGGGTGTGGTGGTGCACAGCCTGGTCAGGCTTTTGGGTATTGGGGGGTTCGCTGCTGGGGGATGCACTGGCTGGGTCGGGCTTGGTGAGCAGTTGTATTCTCTTTCTTTGTACTTACCTTGTCATTATTATTATTGGTGGTAGCAGTAGTGATTTGTGTTACACCTTAGTTACTAAACCGTTCTTATCTCAACCTGTGGGAGTTGCATTTTTTTTTTTTTCATTTCTCCTCCCCATCCCCCTGGGGACTGGGAGAAGAAAAAGAGGGGAAGGAGTGAGTGAGTAAAACTTTGTGAGTTTTAGAGGCTTAAACCACGACACAACACTAAACCAGAAGGTCACCATTTCTAGGCATGGGAATGGGGCTCTCCTGCAGACAAGGCAGTCTGCAGCATGCCAGTTGGAGTGTGTAAAACAGCAAACAGCAAGCTTCTTCCATCAGGGGCCTCAATGGTTGAGGAGCAGGTTCATTATGAGGAAATTCAGACTTTGCTGCTGGGAAACACACTGATCCAGTCACCGACCTCCAACTAATCATCTCCTAATCACAACACTTTATCCCTTCAACACTGCAAAACAAGTTGCATTTTTACTTGCATAATGTTACAGTATATAGGTGAAAGCATGTCTTACTCCTATCAATGTATGTATATCAATAAATTTCATGACTAAGCCCCAAAAATTTCTTGTGCAGGAATATAGAAATGGAAAAAGGGGATGTTGATTCAATAATTGAAACAGATGAGATCATTTTATTCCAGAAAAGCCTGATGGACCTCACTTGTTTAGCCTTATATTCTTTTCATATCCTTACTCATTTTATTTAAATGAGGCATTATGGTACCACATTAAAAATCAAAATAAAACAAAATTGCAAGCTAGTATCCACTTGCCACAGTCTGGTGAAAACCATACTGAGATCAAATTTATAATTGAAGTAAGATTTTAGGATTTTTACTGTTAATTCTTGAACACAGAGCAGACTTCTTTCTTATCCTTGTGTCACTGTGCTCTTTTGTTTGCTAAAGAAGAAGTTACATTCTCAAGAATCTTCTGTCAACACTTGGAGAAATACTCCACTGCTCGCCATTCTGGAAGACCTGTGGCTGATAAGAGTCAGAAATGGAGTATATTTCCTTGAAGGCGCAATGCAGACTTCTCAGGGGAAACCTCGCATAACACAAAGACTGCAATCCAAAGTATTCTTTGACAGACGCAAGTGTAACACATCAAAATACATTTTGAACAATACTATTTAGGTATCAGCCCGTTATATTTTAAAATGTTCTTCTACGGGAAAAATAAAACTTCTCCAACTATTAACTTGCAACACAATGGGTATTTCAGCTCCTCAAAGTATCATGTTATCTTATTCTTAAACAAAACAACCCACTCCCCCCAGCCTGTAATGTTAAATATGGGAGTAACCTACAGACCAGACTTTGGGTCTGGTTCTACAAAAGCAGCCCTTAGCAGGTAGAGAAGGGAAAGGAAAAGAGCTAGAAAGAAAAAACATAAGGAATTATTTGCCTCAATATTCATAGATGTTTGTCCTCATTTCATCTACATAAAACCTTTTCCTGTCTCCTGGTCGTATGCAACATTCAGTGGGAAAAAAAATTAAATAGTTACGTAGTTTGCATGTTTTGAATCTCCAAGAGGATTTGAATGGAAAGCATAGATACCAGTACAGTTCTCTTCGCAATTTACATAGCCAGGCCCTTCTCCTCATCTTGTCACCCTTCCTAACAGCCGCTGACAGAGACAAAAGACACACAAAACACAGCAGGCCCCAAATGCAAAAAATGCAGGTAGCTGGAGATGGCTGGGAGATTCCTTCCTTTCTTTCAACAGTCAGAAGGGCCACTAAGGACCTTGGTGACCACGTCCAGTGGCGCCAGTCACCTCCAGCCAGGTCTCAGCCCTCCCACTCTGCTATCACATCCTCTTCTACTGATGTAGCTGAACATGGATATTCCTGGGTTAATTTTCAATTGATTTGGTTTCCCACTGCAGCTCACCACATGGCTGGACAAGCACTGCTTTCTGGGAGGAGGAGGAAGGCAGAAACAGACACTGCATCCCCTCAGTCAGATTAAAGTAATTCTGGATCCAATGATGCTTTACCAGGATTCAGCTGTGCCTGCAGTCCAAGCACAGCCAGGCACAGAGAGTTTTAACTTCTTTCAGTAAGCCAAGGCCATGCCCAGCTTCGACGTGTTAGAAATCTGATTCGGATTACCAAATATAGTTGCAGGGAAACACACAAAACAAGAAAGCAGATATTTTCATTGTAAGTGATAGTTAAAGAAAAAAAAATAATATTGTTCAGCTGTTACAGCAATTAAGAAACAGATGGGAAGAGAGGACGGGAAGACCAGGGCTGCCCACAGCGGGAACACAATGTGTTGTCTTGGGTGTTCCTCTGAGAAATCCACACTGAAATGATAAACATCCAACACGGTGAGGAGGATTGCTAGTCAGATCTTTGCTAACTTACAGAGCTGAAGGGCCAAATTAATTCCTTCTGTAACTCCAGTGACTTCAAAGGAGTTAGCCCTGAGATGAATTTGGCTTAAGAAATTTTGAAATGGACCCTGACCAATTCCCCCTAAGTAGGATTCAGGTCTGTGGCTTCTAGTGTTACAAAACTGCCTTGGCTCTGTAATGTTATTATGTCCTTTATCAGCATTTTTACTCATACAGAATGACTAACGAACTCCAAACCAGTAGCACCACCTGATTAATATCAACCACTCTTCAGAGCATTTGTCTTAACATCAGGGGTTGTTGTTTTTTCAAGCTGGTGGGTCTCAGAAGTGAGGACTTCATTGTGTGGTCTGTCTGGTCAAATTTGCTGCTGAAATCCAGCCTTTCACAGCTGAAGGGCAATATTTTAACTTAGTCATGAGCAGGGTTTGAATGCTAAACTTGACCTCTCCACCTTTTCCAGTGTGTGTATTTCTGCGCTTCCTCTGCAGCCTCTTGATGCCCATGTGCACTTTTCTTCTGGCTGCCAGAGAGACAAGATTAATGTTGCCTTGTCACATATCGATAGCCAGCAGTGAAACATAAACAGCCAAAAAGCTGTTAGGAGTTCTTCTTACTATCTTTGTATAAAATGGGATTTATGGTGACTGATCACATTTCCAGCAACCAAGAGATGTGTAAAAGTGATTATACAGTCTAATCTTGCTGCTTCTCTCTGTTTCAGCTGTAATTGTGCTTTTGGGTGGCTTGGATTAAGTACACCATTTTTACACATCTACCTCCTAAATGTTCAGAAAGCATCGTTTCTGCCAAAACCCACCTCTGCAGCCAAAAATATGACTTTAATACTCATAAATGCATTGAAAAGTGCTGCACCGTTTCAGTAGCCCCAGTAACTCAAGTGGGGCAGAGAGGTGCTACTCAGCACAGCTAAGGGCGTTGCTGTTGTGTCCACAAGCATCTACACAGCCCTCATAATATAACCTACATATTTTTCTCCAAAGGTCTAAACAGAATCTCATTAATTTCAAAACCTTGGTCTTTCCCTCCTGAAGATTTGCTGTGACAGTGTGGGTGGCTGAAAGAATTGTTTGAATCTGCTTTTTCTTCCACATTGCTTCTTTCATTGCAATTTTTCAGAGTCTCTCACAGGACATTCTGTTTTTCATCAAACACAGACGGACTTTCAGACCAGGTTGCTAAAGCCTGAGCCAGACACGTTTTAGGAGAAGAAAATACAGATTTAAAAAATGGTATGAAGGTAATACCCTTGTTAACAACATCTGTTCCTGTCTTAATTTCAACTTTTATCATGCACCTTTTACCACTCTCCTCATATAAACATATTCAAATTCATAGCAGTGACTACGAGCAAAACAAATCATTTAACATGGAGCAGAAGGCATACAAAGTACTTGGTTTCAGGCTCTAAGTGTATGCAAATAAGTAGTTTGTGTGGCAAAAGATCAATTTTCTATCTTGTTAATAAATTCATTACCTCTGCCTCATTGCTTTCATTAGGAAAGTACATCTGGCTGAACCAAAGAAAGCATAATGAGTATTTTGTACATAACTTTGCTCATCATTTCAGAACTAAATAAAAATCAGTTCATGATGGAAGGCAAAACTGAAACTGAGGAAGACAGAAATGGCCATATTAAATCAGGGTGGAGGCACTATCCCTTGACAGCTGCACGACCCAGCTGCTCAAAAAGCCGGGGCTTCTAGACCTCCATCACAGACAGATGTGGGATAATCAGCCAGCATCCTGAGGCACATCTTGATCTCTAACAGATAAGAGATTGGATTAAGGCAAATAATGGTTTACTATATCTTCATGAACAGTAACCAGACACAGATTTACAGGGGAATGAGGAGGATTTACAGAGCGGGGAAAGCTTTAATCCCATTGCTTGGGTATTTCCATGTGTCCAAAAAGCAAGGAGACAGGCACTTCCTCCCCTCTCCCTTCCATTTCAGGTTTGGAAGAAGCATAAGAGAGAGCATCCTATAAATATGAGGATGTCTGGAAACTCACTATAAATTGAGAAGTATATATGCTCATATCTGACTCAGGGACATCTCTGAGACCTATAGAGGTTTCCTCTTCTCTTGACATGCTCTGAAATACTGAGGGGAAATGAAGAGTATCTTAAGCAGTAAGCTGGAAAAAACCCAACATTCTTCTCTTCCTGTCTCACTAAAGCCACTATCTGAAATCACTGTCTAAGTTACAGGCCTGCATAAATAAAAATTAACTGTAATTCTCACATACCACACTAGGAAAACACACATGTGCCTCATTTCATGACTTAAGCTAATCATTTATCAGTTGCTGTAGTTCTGTTATCTACTATCTAAATGACATGGAGAATTACCACTATCAGTGTCCTAATGCTGATATATTATCCCTATCAGGAGTAATTATTTGGTTTCACATGTAGCATTTCAGTCAGTATCTGGGGTCTATGCCAACAGGCACTCAACATCAAATAAAAGGGCAGTCATGATATAAGCAGACCTTTACAATTCTTAATGATAACTACCAGTAAATCTCCAAGAGATTTGTGACTTTTCTAGGACTTTTAGCAAAACATTCTTTAGAAAATAAATTGGGGGGGGGGGGGGGGGGGGGAGGGGGGAGGAAAGTCTTTCCAATGCTTATAAATTCCTGAAAAAACTGAGGCTTCTCTTTTAAACTAGGAATTAATCATTCATGGTCTCACCAAACGAAACTTAGAGTGATTTATTTCAAAACAGTGAAGTACCTTAGTTCTTCCTAGTGTCCAAAATGAACAAATACACTAGCAAAGTTTATCGTAATACTATGAAACAACTAAGAATTTCTCATGTGATACGCAAATTGAATGCCTCTGAATTCTTCAATTCAATTAGCTTGACCTTCTGAGATTCCTAAATTAGAGCTATCAATAAAATCTGCTTTCCTGCAAATTCAGTCTTTCACTACCATCTACTTTAAGAACTCATAAGGGACAAAGTCAAATCTGGTTTAACCAAATCAGATTTGGCAGCTGTAACTCTGCCTTCCAAAGTCACAGGAAATTCACAGAGGTCTAAATCTCACAAGTTTTTTGGGGGGTCTGGTTATTCTGATTGGCTGTTGGCTTGGGGTTTTTTTACAGACAAATAAGTGAAATTTTAAAGCTAAACCCCTCCACACAAATAAAGGTAACTAACATGTCTCTCAGGTCAGCTAAAGGAATAGGACTTTAGCTAAATTGACTAAAAAAATCTGAATAAAGCAGATATAATGATGTGTCTGTGGGAAAGGTGCCTCTCCCGTGACTTAGGAGCAATGCCAGCCTGAATTTTATCTTTTCAGCCAGATTTGCTTTGGGAATTGTAAGGTAGGGATGAGCCAAACCCTGTCCCCTGAGTCCCCCAGTCTAGGACCAAATACTAGATCAAAAATTCCTTTTCACATACAGAACTATTTTATTTATGATAGTAAAAAAAAAAAATATGGAAGAAATAACTGAAGAAACCAAGTGAATTCTGGTACTCAAACCAATGAAACAGCCTACTGCAAAATGAAGCTTTTCTTTTTCTCTACTTGAAAAGATTCCTAGGGTATCCTCAGCTATAGTGAACAGAAAAATGAAGTGAAACATCCTCACAACGGCCCCTGTTATCAGACTTCAGAAAACCAATCAAGCTGAAGGACAAACGCAAGTCTCAAGAGCATGCTACTTGTCTCTTATGTATTTGGCCCTCCAGGAAACAAGCACCGTGTAATTATTGTCCCGAAGTCTGAATTGCTATCTGTGAGTTACACAAAGCAATCCAAAGAGATAAAAAATAAGTCCCTTGATAAGCATGAAGCTGTGAATGCTCCATTCCTGGCGGAGCTCAAGGCCAGGCTGGACACTGGGTGACATGTTTTAGTGCGAGGTGTCCCTGCCCATGGCAGGGGGGTTGGAACTAGATGATCTAAAGATCCTTTTGAACCCTAACTATTCTATGATTCTATGATGATTATCCTAGATATTTTAAATACATTCTGAAAACACATTAGGTTCTAGAGTCTATTTGGTGTAACTTAATCCTTATCTTGTGGCTATTTATATTACAAGATGACAACGGAAGTACTTATGGTTCTGAGAGCTGCATTCATACCAAGATCTTCACCATAGCACCACCTAAGCCGGTGTCCCAGTTCTTTATCTATATTCTGCAGGGCTATGAGTTAACATTTCAGCTTGCAGCATTTACACTTTGCTACTCTCTGCTAGAAGACTTCTGTCAGCTCCTCAAGAGGGTCAGCGCTCAAGCATAGCTCCCTTTATGAACTCTCACTGAGCATAAGTAAGATTAAAGTAAATATTTGACAGGAAAGTTTCATTAGTTTCTCCCACGGAATCCTCACTGGGTTCATTGAGAGCACTGAATCCAGAAAATTAAAAGTTAAGAATTTAGTAACACAGAAATAGGGGTCCCAGAGGAGAGAGACTGGTTGGGAGAAGACAGAAAAATAAAGTGCAGTTCATATCCCATATGATTTACACATTTTACTTCCAGCAAAATGGTCTTCCACTCTGGAAAGCTTTATTAATACCAACTTTCCAGAGAGGCATTAGTTTTGTACATTGCAAAATAAACATCAGCGCTCTAGAACAGGTAAATACTAATGTTCCTAGTCATTAGTAAATAGAGTACATATTTTACCAAGCTTGGAGAACTCCATAAGGTTAAGATTCAGAGGGACAGACTTTAAACAGTGTTAAGGAAAACCTATTGCTGAGGAATCACGTCTCTGCAAGTTCAATCTTTCAAGTAACTTATGTCAAAAGACCACAAAGGCAGGGGTGTCCACTTATAAGTGACGATGGTATCGCTTAAAAAGTGATAAATTCTTCAGTGATACCTAACCAGCAGTTCCCAAAGCCCGACAAAACCAGAATGATTGTTCCTGAAATATAATTTATATACAGGCTTTACTTGAGTGCAAATGTTTCATGATTAATGCATGTGCATATGTATATGTAATTATGTCAGGTGTGCTTTATGTATATATATATATATGCACACGAACACACATTTTGTGAGGAATAAATCATATACCTTTTAGAGTAAAACAAAGTTGGGAGAGGGGGATTTTTTTATTTTTTTTTCTAAAGGAATTGGTTGATTACGTCTGATTTTTAAAAGAGATGGCAGCATATTTCACTTAGTCATGACTGGAATATCCAGGAATGAAATACCTCATACGGAATAAACCACATAAAACACTATTCCAGTTAATGCTTTCCTAATACAAAAAGCAGTCTCCAAAACCCCTGAATAATATATGCTGAACAAAACCACACACACAAAATTAAATTCCCCAATGTGATGTAAACTCTCCCTCCTTTTCAGCTGAAAGATTTTAATGAGAATATTGTTTCTATTGCAATCTACCAGCTATTCATTAATTTACCACTCTCTTTTCTTAATTGTAAGCAAGATCTAGATTTGCTTAAGCGGCAGAATACCAATGCCCTGGTTCTATTAACACCTACATAAATTTGGGAAGAGGAAGGATGAAGGTCGTCTTTTCATCTTGTAACAAAAGAGAAAATAAACCTCAAATTTTGAGGAGCTGTATCACCTGTCTTATTTCATGTCAAACATGAGAGATGAAAACATAGCACAATACTTCAAACACAGTGTTTAAGGAAGTCCTTATTATGCAGGTCTTGTAACATGTGCCACTTTGGTACCATTTTCAGTATTCTCTCTCTAAGAAATTCTTTCCATTCAGTGAAATTACTGCTGCCCCAAAGACGTCAGTGATGCTACTTGATTTGCTCGCTCTGACCTGTACATATGTATAGATTCAGAGCACATTTTGATGGTGTCTTACTAAGGAAAACAATACATACAATTTCTGATATTTCAGCAAAAGAAATCTTTGTTATGTAGTTGCTGGCCTGTGTCTAAGCTGCACTTACTCTCTAGCCCTTTATTCACAAAACCTTGCCCCCCTCCTTACTTTTAGTATATAACTTGCATCTGTTATTCCCATTTCTATATGAAGTCTCCTCTACTATGACTTCTCTCCATGGCTCCTCTTGATGCTTCCCTTTGTTTCCCTGCCACTGCACTCAATTTACTTGCTTCTCCCTGCACTGAGTGTATCCCATAGCACATGGGGGACTGAGGATGCTTCTCAGTCTCCTTTCTGATTTAACTGTCCCAGCTGCAGGTCAAGGGAAATCAAGGTGAAGGGAAGAGAGGTCAAGGAACTACCCTCCACTGTCAAGGGAAGAAGCTGAATTCACTGCATCTACGACTCAAGGTACCACCAGATACAGATTCCAAATTTATCATCCTTCTACAACTGAATTCATAACTAAAAAGCCTGATCAAAATATTAAACAGATCTCCTAACTCCTTAATCATCATCCTTGCTTCCATGAGTGGGTCCTCCTAATTGACAGGACACAACTTTTTTCACCTGAATTTCCTATGTGTGTGGTACTTGAGGCTTAATCTACATAGTGAAATATATTACACAGAGAAATAACATCCATGATTTTTAAGCATGTAGGGAAAGAGAGAAGAATGGTCAAACATGGGAAGACTATGTAACAACAAAAATGAAACTGCATGAATCCTTAGTCTGAAAGTCCAAAATTTAAAAGAGAAAATGACCAAAACTAAGTGAACCAGCACCACCAGGCTGCCCGTGACAGATGCAATAAGCCACTGAATTTTCCGACCTAACTACTGTACTATGTATAGAAAAAGAATGGTGCTTGTTTGAAATTCTGTGAGGTAGATAACACAAGAAGTCAGAGAGAGTAACCATACAGCAAACATAGCAGGTATGGGTACTTCAGAAAGACCTGTGCAAACATTGTCTACTATTAACCTAAAAAGTTGCATGCTCTACTTCAGAAGAACTCAAATGGACATGGGAATTTATAGGGGTTTTTTTCATTGCTGAACAATTCTCAAATTAGGTTTTGTGAGGTAATGTAATTATTTACAGAATAGCAGTAAAATTAAATACATCTGTTAACCAAATGAAAGTCAAATGAAACAGTAAAAGCTCTCATATAGTATCAGGTCATTTACCCTGACTACTCCTAAAATGCTTATTAATCTGCTACTGGACACTCATGTCAGCATACATTAAAAATCAACGAGAAGCAAGAACAATTTGGCTTCACTCAAGAGCCAAGTGGGATGGCAGCTGAGTTCTCTCAAAAGGAGCTGAAGTGGAAAGCTGTAATGATTAACAAAATGAATGAAACCTACACCAGTTTCTGTACGCATACTGATGATTTAAAACACATACACTGATATAAAACACAAAAAAAGGTGAACATAATGAGCAAAAAGTTCATTTCACATCCATTATTTGGCAACACTGACATTCCTTTATTAAGGAACAAGAGATTATGTCCCAACTCCATTACAATTCAAGCAGTAAAGATTTGCCTTTATTTCTAGTAGACTTTCTATATATTCTTCATTAAATTTGCTTTCTTTTGCTGCTTGTATTTCAGAGTCCTCACAACATAAATGCATTCAAGCAGCAGAATTGCTGGTTTGTGGTGAGAACACTAGTGCACATTTTGATAGTTTGTTACTTTGGAAATTTTGTCTCCCTTTTCATTTCTTAATGCCACAATACTACAACCATGAAAACTGAATTTATTATTATTTTTTTGTCACTTTACATAACAGGGGCTTAAACAGATTAACAGCAAATTATTTTAAAAAGGGATTTGTTTTGCACATATCTGGATAAAGTCATTTTCCAAAATAAATTTGTTAACTTGATAGAGAATCTTTGCAAGGGATAAAATAATTATAGTCTAAAGATAAAAATCAGTGGAAAGTATTAACACAAAGTTGGCCAGAAAAATGACCCAACACAGGTGTGCTGCCATAATCAGTACATGTTATTGTAATGCTGGTATGCGGTTGGTTGCAGTTGGGTGAAAACTGAGGAATGTGGATTAAAGCAATTGCAGATCAGAATTCCACTTTGCATTAAGTAAACTTTTGTTAACACCACTGGATAAATATGCCTGTCACCTCAGCCCCCATGTGGTCAAGAAAAAATTCCTCCAGCTCCTGTGTTTGAGGCTGCAGCTGTAAAAGACCCTTGGCCTGAGAAAAATCAATGATCAAGATTGATTTTCTTGGATTTCGGCAACATTTGTGACTCCTAAGTGACTCTGGCTAGCCCCATAGTGCTCTCTTACCCTGAAAGCTCAACAGGCATGGGGAATTAATACAGGTTTGGATGATGGAATACCACTAACAGAAATTTGGTCTCAATTTGACACTTGGTGATGTTCTGACTTACTTGGGAAGTTTTCACTTACATTAACGAAGACAAATATTAAACAGTGATGCACAGGATGAAGGGCATCTTCCCCAGCCTCCGTGGCTGCAGCTGCCAATTTGGAGGTCCAGAGCTTCCTGCCCAGCCCGACATATGTATTTGGCTTTACTTTTGCTCTTCTAAGGTACATAGTAACATTTAAGAGATTGCAGTGTTAGTTTTTCAAGACTAGACCAGAAAAGGTTAATGAAATAACTGAAACATGTCACCTATATATGTGTAAATGGAAAGAGCAGCTATGAGCCATGTTTCTGTACAGGTCTTTATCTGCACGTCTGACACTTGATCAGAAACTTGGATTCAGTCCTGGTCTGACTTAAGAAAAAAATACAATTAAAAAATATCTGAGACACCTCTAAAGTTTCCTCAGACTCACAGACCTCCAATATTTCCTTCAGTCTCCTGTCATTCTTCTGGCCCCTTCCAAAATGCCTGTAGGCCTTTGGCACATGGTCAACAACCTCAGACTCTGCAGGCCTCCTGGACTGCTCACCTGGTCTTCCTGTGCACTTCTCAAAGACTGAGCTTTAATTTAAAAGCTCTTTTTTCCTTCCATTTTCAGCCAGCTACTTCTCCCTCTGTGCCTCAAAGGAACTTGATTTTTTCACCCCTCTGACTCAGAAGTGGAGTTGCATGAATTTCTAGGGGGAACTGGCAGTTACTTCTACCTTCATTGGACCCCCATAATTCACATATTTTTTACATAATTTTACACGGCTTTCCTGGTTCAATTTGGTTTGATTTCTTAACTGCATTTTCCTTTACATGCAGCTGGATTGCAAAAACAGTCGGCTTTTGCAAGCCAAGTGGCAACATCAGTCCCACCGCTGCTTCACTTGCTCTTGCCTCAGGAGACTTGGTAGAAACATTAAGCATCCCACACCAATAAACAGAAAATGCTCCCAATGTGGGGACACATTTTCAATACAAAGCAGCTATGGGATTTTTGATACTTTCTGGCATCACTGTGAGCCTTTGATATGGTTGCCTTCGTTGTTTTGTAAGACTACATTAAATCCCAGTAGGCTGCAAATCCAAGAGAAAATATGCATCACTGAACTGTATTTCTCCCACTTCAGCAATTCAAGTATACTAGTTTCAGATGACAATATCTGGACACAAATGAAACTGAACTATTAAACAGGTTTGAAGGCAAACTCAAAGATAAATTTTAGTTTCATTGCAGTCAAAATTCAATGAGATGTTGAATGGCAGGAATGAAGAAGAAATTGTCTTGACTGCTTCTCAGTCATGAAAAAAACAAGGCAACTCTGCAATGTGGTTAGAAGGAAACAGTAGGCATTGGTTCAACCCCTGGAAGTCGAATCAGATTTTCTTGTTGCGCTTTGAAATATAAGAAAGAGCAGATTCACTTTATGTTGGTCCTAGATTTCAGTAACAGAAAATATGCTTGTCCAAAAGCATCTAACAAAATCATAACATAAATCTGAGCGTGACAAAGAACATTCCTCTCTTCTTTTCCATCGCTGTCTTTATAAGAATTAAATGCAGAGTAATGTCAACAGCTGGAGCAGTGAGTGATTAACTTCAGCAGTAGAGTAATGCTTCTCCAGCCCTACACTGTACAGTTTACAGCTTTTTGCCTGTCTAGACTCAAGGGAGTTTAAGATTTATCATAGATTAATAAAGCTGCCGCTAAATCTGGCATTGCTGCAGCTCAGCCATACAACACCAAGTTGCCAGAAGAATGTTCCCACATTTACAGCCCCTGTTTTCTCTCTGAATGTGTGTTAACTCTGAGACCAGCCATGGACTGTGGGCTCTTACCCTTGCTTTGGATAGAAATACATGACAGTGAAGTATTCAACATCTTCAAAGTTTGCTATTACTCAATGCTGTCAAACTCAGCTGCTAAAAAATCTTGTGAATTTCTTAAAAAATCAAAGCATCTTTAAGCTAGTAAATTAGAGATTATTTTACTTTTCAAATCTTAGGAGACATTTTGAAACATTTTCACGTGAGCCTCCAAGACCCTGACCGTTAAAAATTTCCTTCAAATAAAAATTTACCCCAAATTTTCACCCTCGTTTCTGAGACCAGCTTTATTAAGAGCAAGGAGCTTTATTAAGGAACTTGTTAATATCACCAACAATGAGTATTAATCAACTATTTGTGGATCTTCTAGGAGAAAGGGTATTAGGATGACAGGCAGAACCAGAAGGTGCCTGTTTTCACACACAGGCTGGGGTCAGCAGCAGCTCCAGAAGGGTGAGGTGCAAGGTCTGTGGCACTTGGGCAGCACACAGGGTTCCATCCCACTACCTTTTCTGCTCAGCTTGAATGAACAACAGATTGCTTTAGGGTCTCAAGTATGGAGTTTAGTAACTTTATTGATAACTAAAAATATCTCCCCTAGTGAAAGGACAACAAGTCTGTAGGAAATCATAACTTACTGTGAAAGAACTTATAAATGGGAAGGAACAAGCCTTCCTGAGACTTTACAACTAATCGAGCAGTTCAGTGCTGAGCTTTGTACTGTGCCTCAATTTTGTAGCATCATTTTGTTTCTTAGGAGCAACCTTCTCCCACAGAGCACAGCCTCAGGGGAGAAAATAATAAAAGGAAAAGAATACAAAAGAGCAGGAGAGCAAAAAGTGCCAAATGTGTGTTGGCTGCTTCTGAAAAATGTATTATTTTCTGTGCATTACTGCTAAGTACTAGTTCAGCACATTTTCAAGCTGCTGAGCTATGGAGAAATTATAGTAGAAAGTACTTTCCATCCATGTAACACGGTCTACAATTCTATAAATCTACTTGTATTCAAAGAAGTGAATGGCAGTGCCTATTTGGCATGGAGGTGGTACATGTACAACCACAGCTTTTTCCCCAGAACAAAAAATTCTATCACCCATTTCCAAAATGCCACAGCTGAACAGAAGCAATCACAGATACACACAGAAGCCCCTGGGCCAGGGGCAAGGACTGTACTCTCACTCACTTCCCATCAAGCACTTCAATCCAGGAACAGTTCCTAATAGCAAGTCAGATATCCATGACATGAGTCTGCAGAGTTTAAATCAATAAACTCTGAAGTTACTCTTTCTGTTTACTGAAATTTCCAGAAGAGTCAGCAATTAGAAAAAGATGATATAGGTTCAGGTTTCACTCACACCCTTGGAAGTCTGGCATGCTTAAGGTCAGCGCAAATTCTCAATAACTTCTCAAATAGTAATGGTAGCAAATCTTGCTTTAGGTGTCCTGACCACTTAGCCAAGCACACAAGAGATTTCCGAATGAAAAACTCAGTCTTAAACTATAGCAGCAAAACTACTCATCTTCAGCTGTTGGTCAAGAGGCAGAGGCCCATCTGCGACAGTGACCAGTGAAAGTGAGAACATGGTACCCTCCCAACCAAAAGAAAAGCTTCAAGCCTTACAAAACAAAACAGTATGTGAAGAACATGCATGTGGAACACAAACAAAACACACAAAACCACGCTTCAAACCCAGGACTGAAACCACAATGTGTTGAAGCACAGAAGCTGCAAAAATTGTTATGTGTAAGGAAAAACCTCCCCAGGTGTATTAACAGCCTGATTGACAGCTGCCAACAGGTTTCTGGCTCTACCAGCTACTGCTTAGAAGTGGTAGTTAGGTTCTCCTTCAATCATCTTTCCATACAACAAGAAAACAACATCCATGCTCAAATGAAACGGGAGTATAAGAAGGAGGCTGTCAGACAGCAGCCATGGAAGTTGAAGGACAGGGAGGATGCTTACAAGTAAATGGGGAAGAATATGGAAATTAACACTGACCTACATGACATGGAGCTCATAAATACTATAAAAATAATAAGCCCATAAATATCATAAAAGCTGCTTGCAAATAAATGTTCAGGAAAGCACAAAGAGGTAGGCTCTATCAAAAAACTAAAAGATAAAACAATGCACTACAAATGCCAGTGGTTTTATCTTTATTTTTAAGAAAAAGATATTCCAAATTTACATGACTTAAGTGAATAAGCAATTTTTGACAGGCTTCTATATACTGCATTCTCTTTGCCTCTTTTGTTCCCATCCTTTCTTAGGGAACTTAAGTGCCATACTGAGCAGCTAACACTAATGTTGAGCATTGATCTATCTGCTTTGGCTAAGATGTCAATGTACTCCACTGAAACTTAACCTGACACAGATGCAGTTATTTCTGTATAATTCACACATTTTAATTCTACCAAAAAAAAAGTCAAGAAATGCCTGCTTTATACTGATTTAAAGGACAAGTCAAGTCTACTTGGAAATAAACTTTTCATACAATTTCATAGCTTCACATATATGTGTATACATATAAAAATAAAAAAAAAAAAAAAAAACAACAAAACCACACACACACACATACACAAAAAAAACAAACACCACAATAACAATAAACAACACCAAAGCCCCACCAAAACCCTGAGGATGTTCATTAAATGGCAATCCTGACACACATACTTGACTCACTCCAGGCAGAGAAAAAGCTTTTGCAAGGAAATATCAAGTAAAATATTTATTAGACTTCTCCAATTTGTAAATTTCCCAACCTCCCACATTTTGTAATGTCAGGAAATTGCTACTATAAACAGCCAAAATCTGCCAGAAAAATAAGCATAATTGAGGCCAACTAAGGAAGGCCAATTCTTCTTCATCACTCCCCACCCCTTTGGAGGTTCCTGACATGAGGACAACTTGCCACAGGGACAGGCTGACTACAGTCACTACCCTAGGGCAAATGGGGCAGCCAGGAGCCTGTCATGCACCTGGAAAGCCACAGGGTTGCCCAATCTACCCATACTTGATTCTTAAACATCAGGTGCAACATTACTGTGATTATCCTAAAGACAAGAATTAAAAGATTCTGGTTTTAAATTGTTTTGATTTTGCAGCTAACGTCATCTCTAGCTCCAGGTAGAGGCAAGAAGAACTCCAACCATTTCACAGTGGCTTCTTCAAAACTTCAAAGCACGTACACTCAGTGGCTTTGTTTACTCAATAGTTCAAAGTTTCATTCCATATCAACATTGCCCCAGACAATTCCTTTCAGTATTTTATGAAAAGCTAAAAACTGGAAATTTTCATATAGCCTTAGATTACTAGGCAACGAATGGCATTTCCAGCACCCTGCTAACACAGGCACTTTGTTAAAACATGGCCAGGAAAAGGGAACACAACAGAGTTCTCATTGACTCCTCACTGGAGCTATTTGGGCTGGCAGCAATGTTCGACTGACTGGGCAGAGGCTTCTCCAAAGACAAGACACTTGTAACGCACCAAGGGCCTCTCACACAAATGACGCTACATTAATGCCAATTAGCACTCCCATTTTTTCTTTCTCAAGGATCTTAAGTTAGGCCAACATTTATGCTTACCACAGATGACCAGAGACTATTCTTTTCTTTTGGAGGCAATTACCCTAAAATGTTCTCCGAAAGGAATCTGCTGTAAGGAAACTGGAAGGATCCCAGGAAGCTGGTTAGGCTGCCACTCACAAAGGACAGCTAAAGCTGGTACTGAAGATCATAGCAGACACTGGGGCTCAACACAGCATCTATATCATAATACATATTTTTCCAAGTACTCAGGTATCAGTTATGGAAACTGAAAAGATCCTCAAACCAGAAAATTTACAAAGCTTTCCCTCAAACAGAAATCCTGGGGACAGAGAGAGGATTCAAACCTCTTTCTGGGCCTCACCTTGAAAAGACAGTAATATTTCTTTCTGCTCCATGGAACAAATCATCTATAATACATAATAATTTATTTGGGTAATTAGTCTAAATATCTCGCTATTTCTGTTTCAGAACTTACACTGAATACCTTATCCTTCCTTGAGGAGCAGACTAGGGAATCCTGAAATTCCTGCACTTTGCAAGTTGGCACCAAATCCCGGGTGGTGCTCTCTTGTCTCAAAGTAGTTTATGACTTCCCACACGCTACGTAAAAAGTAGTTCTGGATGCTACAGCACCTTAAAAATTTTCCTGTTGCTACAATTTCATAAGCAATTCAGAAAGTCTGCCACTGTGCGGCAGCCTAGATCTGATCTCCTTTAAAATACCTTTTCTTTTCAGCCTTAACCTTGCAATTTAATTGCCACAGGTGATACAGAACTTGAACTCATCACATATTTCTTGTTGGTCTCTTATTGGGAAAGGGTACTCATACAAGTACATTATTTCAATGGAGTATGACTGAAAAAAAAAAAAAAGATCAGGTAAAACAGTCTTTGAGTGAAATAATATTAAAACCTCTTAGTCATAAATAGGCTACAGATGCTGGCTTAGGTGAACATAAGGAACAACTTGATTTAAGTCTCATTTGCTCCTGCCTCAAGCTTTGCCTAGAACAACCACATCAATACATCTTAGGAAATCCATTTTGCACCTTCAAATGCCTTTGCAAACAAAATAGAAAACCAACATCAACATGCACAAATGCATGGCAACTCAGAAACATCAACACAATGCACTGCTTTAGGATTTAATACTGATTTTTCTTTCCCTAATACTGATTTCCTCTCCCTGGGCTTTCTTTGTTTCTCACCTTTTCCTGGATGTGCAGGCTGCTACTGCTAGCATCCTCTGTGCAGCAAAAGAAGTGCCTGGAAGGCAGGTGGATGGCCCGGCCACACACAAGGTCTGCGGCTTCCCGGCACACAGAAGCTTGGCTTCCACTCTCAGGCAGCCCCATCTCCACGCGGCCATTCTTACTGCAAATTGTTTCTCATTTCAACTCATTCCTCTTCTATATCACCTTGCTATCTCTGGTCTCTCCCACCACCCCTTTCCTCTTACAGTCTGATTTAATGCTTCCTCAAGTCCCTAAAACCAGCACCCACTCATGTCAGCGATTTATAGCCTCAGCTATGCTTCTAATTTGCAAGTTTTGTGAATGACTCTGAAAGCACTGTGTACTGATTTACACTGAACCTTTCACAGCTTTTTATAACTAAATCTACATTTTTCTATTCTCTATCCTAATTCTGCAGAGGCTGCTATGAAAAAGCTCTATAAGTAACAGAAGCAAACCACAATGTTCTATGTTGTATTAGACAGCAGCCGACATAGCTGCAAAACCTTCATTCATAATGGAACTAGCTGCAGGAAGCTATATAGAAAGTGGAAAGTAAGAGCAAAGGATACGTAGCAGATTCAAGGAAGATACAGAAGAAAGTCTACAATGGGCAAGAGCAACACAAAAAATAGGTAGCTGGACAAAGTACACACCTGCATGCAAGACAGGATAATTTTTTTTTTTTAAGATATTTCTCCAGGAAACTGGAACTCTGCCAAATTCATCAGTTTAATAGACTACACAATGGAAAATAAAATGAAAGGAAAAAAAAAAAAAGATTTTATTCCCACTGAGAAAAAACAATAGAGATTTTGGCCGTAACACCCCAAAAAGAACAAAGAGGGTTTTTTAAATCAGAAGTGCCTACCAAGTTATAAGATTTCTAAAAAGAAGGGAATTAAAAAGAAACAACTTTTAAAATAAGAAAAGGAGGCAATTTGTTTTGAAACATTAATCCAGCTGGCTTAGCATCTGATTGAAAGAAAATTATAGATCACAGTAAACATCATGGGTAAAAATAAAGAGTAATCAGAGCTGCTCTAAAAAGAAAAAAAAAAGTCAAACCAAACTGGCAATCCGTAAAACCAATAATTCTGAGCAACTTGCATGCCAGCTGTAATTGCCACATTGCAAAATACATTTCTCAAAGATACTCAACTTCTTTGTGAAGTTTGCCAAATAACTACTGGAAAGCAGAAAGAACAGAATGGAATCGTCAAGAAAGTAAGCTAAAAGTATCATTGTAAAAAGTCATTTTATCTTGCGGAATTCAAAATATATACCACATCAATGTTAAATGTTACAGCAAAAAATTATACAGGACCATACTGCCTTTTTCAATGCTGAAAACATGTAAAAATACCCACAGTCAAATTTCAAGTTTACATCAAAAGCTAATGACAATATTCAAATCTGAACATGCCCCATGTGCTTTTAGCACGCACAGGTCTTCAGAAAGCACCATGTGCAGTCACCTGGGGGTGGAGAACTGAACCCATATGCTACCAATTAACTTTAAGATTCCTCTCCTCCTACTTTCAATCAGGCATCCTAAATTACATCAGAATCATGTAAACAAATATAAAGATTGAAGTGTTCCTTCTCTTTGAAGGTGTATGGTGCGGAATCAGGCTGAAAGGACAAATATTGCATTGTGCATTTTAGCTGTGTATCATGAGAATCATACAACATCGAGTTAAATTGTTTGAACCAAATTAAGACAGAATGTAAATTAGGCAGGAGTCAACAGCCAGCACTTCTTGGTATGTATACAGTCTACAGCTTAATTTCATATGGCCAATGGTTGATTTTCATATGCTATCATCAGATACCATAAAGCCATGCATTAACATGTGACCTGCAGAGGAGTGTTCAATAAGCTGCCCTTGCCCTTAGCAAAGGAGCCAGCTCCCTGCTTCTGGCATACAGCATGTGGCAGTAACCCATGTAAGTATTCAACACTTAGAAGTCAGCAAAGCTGGAGAAAGAATTTCATGCTCCAAGTAACACACATACTCCACACAAGTTTCTAGAATACAAATTATCCAAAAAAACAAACCAAAACAAAAAACCCAAAGCAAAGCACATAAATAGATATGCCCTATCAGGCTCAAGCTAGAGTTGATACGCATTATATTATACAAACATTTGCTGGACATTTAATCCTCTTTCCCCTGCCCCTAATCTGTGCCCTTCTTCCCTGCCCTGACCTTCCATCGTATCAAGTTTACAAACCAAATTTAGTGCACTCTTCAGAGTCCATTCCCCTTCTATGAAAGGATATGTAAAATATGAGGTTTGCCTAGAAAGATGCCCTTCACATAAGAGCGTTTTAAAAATCTGTTCTATTGCCAAGATTTGGTCCTTCTCTACAAACTTCTTATGGTTTCTTCTAGGAAGGAAAAGGATGGGATAGGATAAAATTAAAAGAGGCAGAAGGGAAGAACAGTGCTGGTGCAAAATTTCCCAATCAGATCTTTCATTTAACTCTTGTATCAAGAGCCTGATAACAGTCACTTATTCTGCACCCATCACTACTCTCAGTCCTCCAGTAGCATATCACTTTCTTTTAACAAAACTTCTAGCCAACAGTTGAGTGTTCTAAAAGCTTAATCATGCTTGTACACATTAGGTACACAGATAAGGTAACACAGACTAGACCAAGTCTCAAGATCTAGATTTACCATCTCATATGTCTGAGGTGCTCAACCCCTCAGTTTGGAAAAGTCTACTGAAGGGAAACAGCTTCAGATCTCAGAACTGAGCTCAGGTTCTGGTGGTGGTGAATGCCTCCAACACTTCAGCTGGGACCTGTCCACAGCTGCAAATGAAACAGCTGGAATTAATTCAGCGTCTCTTCGTATACTAAACCTTCATCCCCACAGAGGAGAAGGGGAAAAAAAAAAAAAAAAACAACCAAAAAAACCTAACCATTCAGGAAATCCAGCTTTTGTGTTTGTTCACAAGGCAGATAAAATGAGCTGTCATCCTTTCTCACAGCAGGAAAGAGTAAGGACAGCTCAGATGAAAGCGCTGACAGGCCTGGCAGTGGGAGCTTGGTGATGCGACTCTGAAATCACTATGTGTTTGCAGAAGACCACCAGCCACCATAATAAAACATTGTTTAACATCAGGTACATTTACAATGATTAAACACAACCAGTTTACCCAGCACTGCTCAGCTCCAGAGAATGAGTTCATTCCTTTATTTTATAGGCTATCACAAAAGAACAACTATGAAAACAAGGAAATAAAAAGCTTTGTGTGTTACTGACGTGCTCTCTCATTCTTTATATTATCTCATGTTTTAGTGACCAGGAATGGGTTACAGGCTGAACTGCCCTTTTGAGCCACCATCAAGAAGTACCCATGTTGTGCGCAAGAGTGGTCTCACTCTGCAGTGCCACCACAGTATAAAACATAATCAAACATGGATTCAGACCAAGTAAAAACATGCCAGAGCATTAGCTAGCGAATCAGTATTTTCTGAGCTAGTCAGACCTTAGATGGATTTTTAGTCGAATCATCTGAAGAAGTTTAGTTTCTGTTGCTAGAAAGCTTTGAGGAGAATATTCATCACTGATGGTTTGGGCCTGAAAAGTCTGAAAGAGAAAATTGTCTTTTATCGCATGATATGAGATGAGAAAGCAGTGACTTAGGTTCCAGAAAGCACCAAAGAGTATTTCATAACTATATAGAAAAAAAAAAAAAAAATCAACTGTCAGCACCTGTAACTGCATATAAAGAATAAAAACCAAACATTAATAAAAAAAACAGTAAACATGCGTATTAAAACAAAACATTGCATTAAAACTCAAGCTAAAATTTCACAGATGATTAAAAATTACTAGCTGTTTTCAACTGTATCTTCTCAATCCACACGGTGAATTATTTTAGTTCCTTTTTGAGGTTTTTGCTTAGTTTAGGCAGATCAAAATATGAAGTTGCTCATTTAAAAAAGCAAATATATGAAAAATACCCAATATATGAACTTACACTCCCACTCAAAGCTGAGATCTCCAATAGGAACCTGTGATTCCATGAACTGAGGTTTTAGGAACTTCAGTTCCTCAACATTTCTGACTGAATGACAATAAAAAGGAGGAGGAAGGGTTTTGAAGTTGAAACAAAAATAAATCAAGTCAAACCAAAAAAGCTTGAAGGAAAATTGCAACCAAAATTGTCAAGAAATGAGAGGAACTTAACTTTGAAAATGCAAGTGCTTGATTGACCTGGGTCACAAATCACTGTCCTTAAATACTCTTTCCTCTTCAAACTAAACAATGCCTTCACAAACAAAAGATGACCACTAATTTCAACTGGCCTTAAAAGGGAAGTTAAACCACAATGAACCTTTCTGCCTTTTGAGGTTTTTTTGTTGTGTTGTTTCGGTTTGTTTTTTTTTTGTTTTGTTTTGTTTTGTTTTTTCAGCAAAGACAAAGAAAACCAACAGAAATATACAACTTTTGGGCTCCTTTGCAATTCAGACTCAATTCACTTCTGTAAGAAGCACAGACCTTTTACAGAGATACTGATAGTTGAGGATAACAGAAGTTCCCCACACAAGACCTCTTTCCCATAATTTTTAATATATAAAGGAAAAAATTTGCTGCAATGCTGAGATAATGCCATAATGTCTGCTGCCTCCTCTGGCATGCAAATGAATCACCTGATAAAGATGACCCTTCTCCTTCCTGTCCTTCAACGCTGAGGTGCAGCAATGTTCACCAAAACTCCAGGCACAACAGGTACTGATGCTGTTCAGCCCACATTGCTTTCTGCTTTGCTGCATGGCTCCATTACTGAGGTGCCACCAAGAGCAGCAGTAGCACTCAATTATAAAATCTACATCTTGTCTGTATTACTTAAAGGTAAAACTCATCAAATCTGTATCTGCGCTATTTTGACAGCCAACATGCAAGACTATAAGCCAATTTTGAGCCAAAATGTGTATTACCCCAACTGTCTAAAAACTTATAAGACCACAACCAATAAAGTATAATTAATAAAGTGTAAATGCACATTACTGCAAATGGTTTACATTATTACAAATCATAGATTTAAAGACACTGATCCTCACAAGAGCTTTTCCAATGACACACAACCACATTTTTCCTTGACAGTGTCTACAGAAGACAACTATGTAAAGACCAAACTTTCTGAAGAAAGAAAGCACTCACTTCGAAGTTTATTTTGTGGAACCCTCTACAAAAAGCCAGTATTTGCAATCATGAGCTTCATCCATGAATATTTCGAATATAAACACATTTTTTGTGGATGCTTCATTGTAACTGCTGGTATACAGACTCGGCAGGCAGTCTCTCTTGAGTAAGCTTAGCAGCACAGCAGAGTCCTACCTCCTCCTTAACACCTGGACAGCAGGAGTTAAAAAGCCAACAGAGGTAAAAAATGGTTTCAAAACCCATCCAAAAGTCCTTCCATTTCCTCCCTAGGCTGAGGAGTGTGGAGCAAAGGCAGCTTCTGCCACCTCTCAGCCAGACGTTCCAGCCAAGGCACACGGCACCCTTCACCCCCATACTGCTCCCTCTTTCCAAATCCCTCGCCACCCTACACAGAGCAGTACAAGGTGAGACACTAGGAAAACTGCTCTGCTTCAATCCCACCTATCTCATAATCTTTCAATCCTGTAAAACAGCATTTGCAGCAGAGAGAGCTCTGGATCTAAGGGCAAAAGTGGCTTTCAAAGTGGAGACCAAACACAGACTGCTACTCAGCTTCTGCTCTGGCTCTTAGCATCTTATCCTGACAGCGTGAACACTGATTAAATCAGTAAGTTAAAAAGATGTGGTAAAGCTATGAAAGCCAACAATTTGACCTTTCAGTTAGATGGAGGGAATTTAAAACTTTCACCTAATTTTTTTTAATCTTCTTAGTAAGATGATCTAATATTTGCTTACAGAATTTTTAGTGTATATTTATTTTATTCCTGTAGGAAGCTTGCACCCGCAACGCCCGAGATCAGGATTCTGTCTTGTTTCATAAGAAACCTACTTCCCTATCTTCTTTGCCCCTTTCCAGAATTTTCTGCCTTCTGATCCTAATAACTCATAATTAATTTAATCAACAGTTCACCTTTGAGAGGATGATAAAACATTCTGCATGCTGCACCTAGAATTGCGCCGTATTCTCACCCCTCAAGCCAGCTAAGGAGAGGACTGGCTGTGGCAAATGAGAAGGTCATATGCTTCAGGTGCTTATTGCAGGGTAGAATTTGAAACCTACCCCTAGTTACGCATTTTTTTCATCTCCATCTTTTTTTTTTTTTTTTTTTTTTTTGATACAGGAATCAAAAGTTTGATGGGTAATGGTTGACACTACTTCAGAAGTAGCAGATTGCACAAGTTTGCCTTACTTTTTCTTTCCCTAGAGTTTACGCAAAAATTCCCAACTGCATTATGGACAGAAAGGACCGAATAATCCACCAAAACTATTTCTAATGCTTATTTGGTTTTAATGTTTTCTTTTGAGGTTTCTCTAGCTGGCTGACCTGAGACCTGTTTCCCTCTAGAGCTTGTGTTGTGGTGCCTGCCCTTTTATTGCAGCAGGTTCACATACTAGCAGTGAGAGCGAAGGAGGAGGAACTGCAAGCAACCTCCTCCACCTCTCACTCTTCAGCAGATGTTTCTGCTGTCTTACCACAACAGGATCTTTTTATGCCCTCGATTCCTTAAAGCAAACAGCAGCCAAAATCTGAGAACCTATCTCCAAAGAGCTACAACAAAAGCAGTGACCCACACAACTACCACAATACAACTGGAATAAAATACTTGGCCCCTGGGAGAAGAGGAGGCTGTACACAACGTCACAGGGCTGGTGACTAATCTTTGGCAGCTCATGTGAGAAAGTCTTGAAGTAGCTGTAGTGACAGAGAACAGCATGAAAACAAATGGATGATTCAGACATGAATAATATTCTTTAGAAGTGATATTATCAGAAGCTCACATAAAGCATTATCCAATCTTTTTACCATTTGGAAAAGCCAATGGCATTCACAGTCGTCTTCCAGATGTTGTGGGCTTTCAGTTACACGTGTGTCTGCATGCATGTGCATGAAGTCAGTGGGTTCAAAACAGGTGGGATTTCTAGCATCTCCATTTTTAAACAAATTCCTTGACACCACTAAATGTACATCGCACAGTGTAGGACAAATCAAGTCTCTGGCAGTTCACTTTGTGAGGCTCCTGCAGCTGATGCTGAAGTCTACACTAGCAGTTTTCTCACAGCAACTGAATCAGAGTCAGTGAATCTTGGTCTCTTTAAGTCTGGCTGGCAGGGGAGCAAGGTGGTTCATTTAGATTTAAGTATAGCCATGTGTGCCAACTAGTTAAGCTAGACTGACTTTAAATTGCTGATGCAATTATATGAGGATCTGTATCAGGATGCTATGAGAGGTACTTGTTAGTTTATCCCTGTTCTCTGCCCTCGCTCCCCAGAAGTCACCTAAATGAAACCTTATTTCTAGTAGTAAGTAATATTTAGTCCTGTTTGTCTTCATAATTTGTTGGATGCAAGTGCGTTGTGGTACTGCTGTGGTAAATGTAGCAAATGCTACATATCACAGGCCATGCATTTACTGTCTGAAAGCATCTGCACCATCCAGTTCAGATAAAAAGCAAAGCTACGGTTGTGACTGAGCTAAGATATTCACTTCTGTTGTACTGCTACTATTGCCTGCTTTGAAGAAGCAAGTGAAATACTATGAGGTGATGTGAACATTAACCAGACCTTCCATCTGGTTTCAAACACTCCTACGAGTGAATGTATGCACATGTGTGCTTGTACACAGATGTTCAAAGAAACTGCACAGCTTCGGTCACAGGTCTGCTTCTTTGCATATTCTGCTGCTGTGATTTCAGCTTAACACATGAATGGCAATGATGCTACGCACAGGAGGTTCAGCTGGAACCCTGCCCTTTTACTCCTCCCAAACGCAAAGCCCACTTGCTCTTAGCCAAACACCTATATTTCCTTAGATTTCCTTAGATACCCAGTTTTTCCTTATTCTTCCTTAAGTACCTGCTTCACTGGTGCCCTGGCTTTCATCTATCACAACAGCAGGGAATCATATTTGGGGAAGAAAAGGAACAGCTCAAGATGTTCTTAGCAGAGAGCATCTGGATGCCAACAGCCTTTACAGTGGAGAACAACTGCAGATCAAAAGCACTAGTTTCCTCCTGCTCTTCAACCTGTAGATGGCTTAAGGGAAAATAAATTAATCATCTCCTTGTTCTAGTGACATTCTGGAAATCCTGTGTAACCAAAGCTATCTTTGGTGAAATCTTGATGAGCCTGAAGTTGAAAATAACAGTGGTGATGCCATTGACCGGGCAATGGAAAGGATGTTTTTCACAGCTTCTTCTGAACTGTTCCACGGAAGCAGCACTGGAAGCTCTTCACCACATTTCAACCATCTTCTAAAGTCTGACAATTTGATTTCATCAATTAAAAATACCTGAAAAGTTTCTCAAATGAGCTGTTCTCTACATGACTAAACCCAGAATCAACAGATTTTGAAGCATAAAAACTTTTAACATAATACTGAAAAGGTTTATGCTTAGTTGCAGTATAACATCATGAACGATTATGGGAGAGAAGGCTTATTCAAACAGGCTCAAAAACACCAACCTTACACCAGTTGTGTCTGTTAGTGAACATTTTGATAGTTATTTTCTGAAAAATAAAAATAAAAAAAACCAAACAAACAAAAAAACCACCCACATGGTATTATTTTGAGAACTTCTGCAGAGGAGAAGTTTGAGAGCAAATGTAAATATTTACACTATAAATGCACTTTACTGACTTTTTCTTTGGGTAACAGATCAGAGTACCACCTAACCCATGGGCTTCATTAGAAGTCAACGCCACAGCATGGGATTTGAAATACTGCTCTTTGCAATGGCAGACAACCTGGAGAACAAGCTATGCAGACCCTGCTTTCAGTAAATAATTGAAGAGTAATGTAATTAAGAGAATGGCCAGATTGCTTGCACTGTCAACTATTTTTTACTGCATACATTCTTTCCAGAAGATTTCTTAGTGTACTAATGGAGCAGGAGCAGAAAAGCATGTCCACCACCAATAAACAGAAAAAATGAGAAAACTCAAAAATTACTTGAGGACTCATTAGCCTACAGAAAAGTGAACTGCTAGATGACAATGAAAACACTAATTTGCATTCAAGCTATAACCTATCAAGCAGGAATTCTTCAGACTTCTTTGGAAAATTTGGTTAATCAGGAAACAAAACCTCAAACTTTATTCAAAGATTAGAATAAGAATGGAAACCATTTGTCCAAAGTTCAAGCTTTTGAGTCCAGCATATCCCTAAAGATTTTATTTTTGAATGGGTGGTGTTTCTAGATTACTGAATTGGGGTTTTCTTGTTTGGTTGGTTTGGGGGTTTTTGTTTGGTTGGTTGGTGGTTTTGTTTTAGTCTGCTTTACCAAAAATCAGATAAAGGCTCTTTTGGTACAGCCCTCACCATGGACACAGTTACATTACTGTCACAGGGACTGTGGTTGGTCTGGTTCATTCCTTCTCAGTAAGGAATAACACCTTTTATGGACTGATAGTATTTCAATAAAGCTGTGACTACATTTGACAAGGTTTTACCATATTCAGGTAGTTTGTGCACTGGGGATCTTTAAATTCCTGACAGAAAAGAGGAGACTGGTGCTAGAGAAGGACTCAACTATTTGTTTTTATGTATGTACCCTACATATCTATGCTGGGCAAGACTGGTATCTCCAGAAGGTAGTTGAGACCTTCACTTTGGACACCTGAAATTAGATTGGTGGCCATTTTGCTTAAAAGATCTGTTCCAGTATAATTTGCGTTTTAAAACTTGTTTCAACTGTCTTAGACTTGGCAAGTTGGAAAACTAAATACGATTTTAGGCACCAGAGTTTTAGGGACATACCTCGCTGGAATCAGACTCTCAAAAGCAAAATGGTTAAATTTTCTGAAAATGAAACATTTACAATTTCTCAAGCTTTTTTTTTTTTTAATCACAATTATTAGTGATTTTGTTGTTAGTTTTTCTTTAAACGGAGTTTACTGTTCAAAACAGTGTTTGCAGAGAATGACAGCACAGCAATGGACTCAATTAAAAGACACAAGGAAAAGTAGAGGCAATTCAAGTGCTTCTTCAGGCCTAAAATAGAAGCAGCAAACTTCCAAGATAAACAGCTCTAGAATAACTGCTTCAAGTTTAATTTGATAAACAGCATTACAAAATTACTTTCTAATGTTCTGCAGTTTGATGGCATTGGAGATATCAGGAAACATGGAAAATCTGAGCCTCTCATGAGAAACCTTCCTGCTTTTTAACATTGTAAATGGCTATGGAAAAACAAGGCAAGAGCCCCTGATATTATACTTTACATTCCATCTTAGGTCCAATACCCCACTTCAGCAGTGATTAGCAAACTGTGGGTAGCAGAATATGTGGTAATAATTTTAGAGAGATACAAAACTGCATTAAAAACAGTATATTTTAATAAAACTCTCTTCATTTGCTGTAAACAGTTAATTTTTGAGACTTGTGAATCCACTGCTTCATACTCATGAAGTCAACCTTCCTTTTCGCCATATTAAGTTAACAGCGGCATGCAGCCTATGTTTCAGCTCTAGCATAATGGTATTAATGCTGTTTAACCACTCAGTGCTTCAAAGATCTACTCAAAGTTCCTGTATTTTGTTTCATATACTTGTATCCCTAATTTTTCTAATCACACTGTGCTACAGCATATTTTTATCAATACAGCAAAACACAGTTAACCACAGGGCAGTTTTAGTAGATAATGTTAAACTTCAATGTATCACCAATTAAAAAACAAAATCTGTATTTCTTCCAGACCTGAATAAGACAAAAATCTGACACATGCACAGCTCCTCAACAAGTTAAAACATTGCAAGGGAAACAACTCAGTTGTGGTACAGCTCAAACTTAATTTGACAATTCTCTCGTTACAGGAGATGTAGGAAAGTCCCTTGCCCACTCAAGATTGATTCTGGCACCACTGACAGCACCAACACCAACTAAACATTTACACTTGGGACTATGTTTCTCAAAATATCATTGGTTCCTGAGTTTTTTGTCTATCTAAAACCGTCTCTGGTACCTTACAATTGAGAGGTATTAATCATCAGCTTTTTGACAACCTCAGCCAGAAAGAGACCTCAGACACAAGGCAGAAGACAATAGTTTCATTATTTGATAGGATGAGCAGTAACGGTTTTAAACTAAAAGAGGGCAGATTCAGGCCAGTTATGAGGAAAATTTCCTTACAATGAGGGTGGCAAAATGCTGGCACAAGTTGCCCAGAGAGGTGATGGATGCATCATGCCTGGAGACATTCACATTCAAGGTTGGGCGTGGTTCTGGGCAACCCGATCTAGTTGAAGATGTCTCTGCTCACTGAGGGGGGCTGGACTAGATGAGCTTTAAAGGTCCCTTCTAAACCAAACAATTCTGTGATTCTATTCTATGATTATATATGGACAAGCTTATCTTTAATTAGGAACATAACCACAGCTCAGCCTAAAGAAGCTGGCACAAAGTTGCAGTAGGATTTGGGTACTGTCTAGGTGTGCAAGAGTATGGGCACTTTCACAGTGTCTACTGCTCCTAAACGCTACCATGTAAGAACATCCTGGCTGGTTCTTTGAGAGCACATTCAACACTGACACATCTGCTACTGTGTTATTTTAGACTATATTTCTTTAAATCAAAGATACCAGTTCAAACAAAGCAGCTAAATGAAAAACTAATGACAGCACATTTTCCCAAATAAGAACCAAAGAACATCACCTGGATAATGCAAGAAAAGATACATTATACTTTAGAGAAAGTACAAATATGTTATCTGAATGATGAAATTTCTTCAGTTGTGATGAGTTTGGGCATCTTTCTTTGTTGTCTGGAACTCAGAAGACAGATCAAGTGAAAGTACAAAGAATAAATAGAAGTAGAAAATGCACTGTCACAAAGAATTAAGGCACAGCCAGCGTCCTATTCTGTATGATGACTGATGCAAGTAACATGCGAAATGCACCCGAAGAAAATTAAAACTGACAATAGCAAGCCTGTATTTTTTGAGCCATTCAGCTACTTAAGACGTTAACCAGTTTCTTTAGTATTTCTACACTGTTCATTATTTTAGCTTATTCTTTTCTATGCCTACCTACTATTCACTGAACGGCAAACAAATACAATAGCACACAGGAAGCAGTAAAACAAAAGTCCTTTTAACACTCGCTCACAGCATTTGCAGCACATGCCAGGGCTGAACAGAGTGTATTGGTTGACAACCCATATAGCAGAACAGTGTCTCATTTTGAAATTCAAGAAAGTGAATATCTTAAACCTTGAATGGGGAGGGAGAAAACCACCAAAAACAAAGTACTGCCACAACTGGCTTCCTTTATTTTTTCTTTATGTCGAGTGTTCTGAACCTTCAATTCAATTTTAACAAATGCCTTCACAAGAGGCATTTAACAATCATTTGCTCTCTATTCTGTTCCCTGTTGTTCCTCTACTAATACTGACATTTCTTGCTATTTAATCATTCTTGCAGATGAAGAGCTAATACAGATTGCCTGTTTTCTTTCCAGGCTGAGCTCAGGCAAAGCTCAGAATCCAGCCACACAATACACTCCTCTTTGTTTCTATGCCAAAGAAATTAACTGATAGATGCATTCAGCAGTCACAGAGCTGTTTAGATGTTCATTTTGCAACTATTTTCAGAAATACACCTAATAACTTCTTAAAAAAATAATAATAAAAAAATCCCTTCTGGAAATATTAGAAAAACTTAAAGGTGTCAAAGCTCAGAATTTATTTTTTCAGTTTCTCTCAAAGTGGCAGTATGGTCCATCAATACTGCGCACACTCCCAATGAAAAAATCTCAAAGACTTCATAAGAACATTTTATGAAACACCAAATTTCAGCAAGTAGGATTTGAGAGTATTTATTGTTTTGAAAATAACCCACTATAGAAATCCCTCTTGCTGTCTATACCCAAAAGCAACAATACCGAATGGCGGTTAATAGAGCAGGCACCCAATTTAGGTTGCCAGCCTGCACCCCTGCCCAACTCAGGCTACAAAAGCTGCCTTGGCCCTTGCAGGAGAAAATGTCAGAGTCAGGGTCACATGCTGTCCCAGTTTTGCTGAGTGAAACTACAAAGAGAAAGTCATTTGTGCACTATTTTTTTTAAGAAGTATTTTAACACATTTGTGAAAGGGGGAGGGAGGAGAAATGGAAGAAAACAACTCTTTTTTTTTTTTTTTTTTAGTTTGTTACAGATCAATATGTTTTTTCTTTTAGCTGTTGCTTTTAATTAACACCATCAATACAACGAAAAAAGTAGCAGTGGCTTGAGATTTGGTTTAGGCTTTTTCTCCCTTTCTGTTCCGCAGTCATTCTACAGGCAATAGCCAAGCACCAGCACTGCAGGTCATAGAACAGTTAGGGTTGGAAAGGACCTTAAGATCATCTAGTTCAAAGTCTCACTCTTGCTTTGAAGGGAGCTGAATTCCCTCACAAAATCATGGTGGGTTTTGACAAAGAAGAAATTTAAGAAAACTCAAATGGGAATATATAGCTGAGTTCCCATCAAATCAAGGCAGAGCAAAGAGGAATTCAGCATTTAGCACAGGACATGTTAAAAGCAAGGTCTGGCCAGGAAGACTAGTCACTCAGTAAATGGCCCCACCACATTCCCAGCTGTGGTGCAAGACGCTATTGCAGCCAAGTAGCTCTGAACATATTCCATAATGTGCCATCAGCAGAAATGACAAAAGAGGTTTGGTTTTTTTGTTGTTTTGTGGGTTTAGGTTTGGGTTTTTTTTCCTAATTTTGTAGCTTAGTTTTGTCATTTTAAGGAACTTTAAAAAATAATCAAATCCACCAGTGAAGTTGACAAGCCTATTAAAATATGATATTAAAAAAATTTCACAAACGGTTAAACATTAACACATTGTTTTGCTTTAGCAGAAATGCTGTCTCACATTTAATCCATAATATTCTGACACTTGGGTGAGGGAGAAATCAGGCAGAAGGAAACATGTCTCCAGGGGGAAAAACAAACAAGCAAACAAAAATCACAGCAATAGTAAACCAGAAATCATCTTGTGAAAGCAAATTCAGACTCAGTAATACTACCTTCATTCAAGCAAGTATCAGGGGAGGGGAGGAGACACTTAGGAGAAATGTTTGTCTAATCCTAAAACATGAATAATTTTGTGGCAAGGCATATAACCACCTTCAGGTTAAAGATACACAGTTCTATTCACAGTAGGCACTCAGCCAATAAACCTCCCCCAAAACTTTGTTATTTTTCAAGGTTATCTGAAGAAGAAGGCAAAAATGCATTCCACCTGCTGTCTTTAAGCCAGACTTCCTCCCCTTCAATCACACCCCAACCTCACCTCCCTTCCCCTTCCTGGTTTTTTATAGATGAAAAAGTCACATTGCAAACCAGCACACTTACGTTAGAGTAAGAGGCATGGAGAGTACTACCGCAAAGTCTTTAACTAAATTATGGTCATGTGTTTCAAATAACAAGGAGCAAGAGCGAATACATGGTTAGGCTCCCAGCCTCTTTCCATAAACATGAGCAGAGCATGAAGTATGGCATGTATGCCTCTCCAAGACTCTACATGAACACCTAGGATGCAAGGTATGGAGAAGCAGTTCAGCTGGGCCACATAGAACTGGCACCTTCCCAGGCTGGAACCACTGGAAACCTCGTGGTAGACCTGCTTTGTCACTCAGAAAGCAATGTAAGGTCTGGGCTAAGGGTTTCTTCACCGACTTCACACAGACACAAAAAAACAGCAGCAGCGTTTGTCCTCCCACCAAAAGGAAGACATATGGAAAATAAAGGGATGTGTAGCAGACAGCAATGACATTTCTCCAGAGCACTGGAAAGCCAGCTACACTGGGAGCACCTTGATTATCCACAGAATGTCGAAGCAAAGTTGGCTGACATGTAAGAGTAAAGCCTTTTTCAAGAAACACAGAAATGATCCTGGAAAAGAAATTCTGCAGAGAATAAACCTCACAAAATTCACATGCTTCCTAATGAAGGGCAGCTTCAAGTGAGAATCTCAATTTCAATTTCAATCTGAGAAAGGTGAGCTTGTCCAAAGACAAATTCTTCAATGACTTGATGAATAAATTGTTCATTTCACCTCAAATAAGTTTAGAACCAATGTCAGCCTCTCAAAACACTTTTTGTGGCAGCAAGTCAGGCTGTGCAGAAAGCCCAGACATAAGCTGTGCCTACCCACCTAAACGCTTCCACATCAGCACATGAGTAAAGGGGAGGGCAAAAGTCTAACACACGTACAGCAGCTCCTTCCTTCTCCCTGTAATATAAATATATGCAGTAAGAGAAATATTAGGAAGAAATATGAAATACTACCCTATTTCATAAGTATACTGTAACAGATGCTAAATAGTGTCAAGAGCTCATTCTCTCTCATACATACACACAAGTTACTATGCTAAAAATCTGCGGATAAGATACTGCTTGTATTTTGTCCTCTAGTCTCTAGAAATATGTTAGAGCACTGACATTTAGTAGAGCTGCAGCCTGAAAATTTACTTTCAGGAGTGCTTCATACGTCATATATTGTAAATCTCAACTATGCGTCAATCTTTTCAGTGGAGAAGATTTTTTCTGATCACTTCCCCATAAGCAGTGCCAGAAACAACAAAAGCAGGGCTTCTCAATATACCTTTCTTTCTAATGAAAAAGAGGTGCAAGCATTCATCAGCCTCCTCAACATGCAGCCATGAATAGGGGAAAGGACATCCCCACAGTGTTGCTGAATACCTTTCCCAAACTCCTCTCTTCTCTCCGCCTGCACAGTATTTCTCATCAGCTATATGGCAGGCTACATGGCAGGTTCATCGCATTGCCCAATTTTATTCCTCTCTTTCTTGCCAAGGAGGGAGAGCAATAGCAACAGAGTTATGATGTGTCAAATCTTGGCACATAATAATTCATTTTCAAGAACTGCTTGAAACTGTAAAACACCCCTATGGTTCCCATTATTTATCTTATTTGGGATTTGCATCTTTCTTTCTGCATGACAAGCAGACACTGAAGTTTTAAAAAGCCCAGTTGGATAAGCAACTCTTAATGCTGTTCCCTTTCCCACATCAACTTACTACAGGCAGAAAGATGCCATGATCAGTTAACGAAGTGGGTATTCTCACTTCCTGGCACCACAGAAATAAATGGAGCAAAGACTTCCAAGCTTTTTTAACTAAGTCACTGCATGTGAATAAACTGACTTGAGATTTTATTATCAAAACATAACCCCTTCCTCTTTTCAAAATGCATTTACAAAATGTGATAAGTCAAGCGGGAAAAAACACACAGCCAAATGGAGGTTCACTACAATCACTGCAGGATCATTACTGACTAGTAGTCGCCTCTAACCACCTAGGAAGTCAAGCCTAACAAAGTACCTCCTGATAAATGGGAGACAGTAAAAAGAGGGTGCAATACAAATAAAGAGGATAAAACTGAACAATTCAGAACAGAAGATTTTAATTTTTTTCCCCTCAGGAATTTGAAGTTTCGGTATTTGCCACTATTTCTAGCAGCCAACACCACTTTCAAAAGAAATCACACATTAGTCAAGGCTATTTCTTCAACTAAAGTAAGAGAACTACTGGAGAGACATGGACTTGACACATGGAACACTCAGTAGATAAGGAATTGGCTGGACTGTCACACTCAAGAGCTGTGGTCAATTTGGTACAGGGAAGGGATGCTATCCAGAGGGATCTTGACAGGCTTGAGAGGTGGGCCAGTGCAAACCGCATGAAGCTCAACAAAGCAAAGTGCAAGGTCCTCCAGCTGGAGAAAAGCAATCCCAAGCACACATACAGGCTGGGTGGAGAATGGATTGAGAGCATCCCCGAGGACGGGGTTTTGGCCGATGAGAAACTTAACATGACCCAGCAGTGTGCGCACGCAGCCCAGAAAGCCAAACTGTATTCTGGGCTGCATTAAAAGAAGCATGACCAGCAGGTTGAAGAAGGTAATCCTGCCCCACTACTCTGCTCTTGTGAGATGCCAGTTGGATTACAGTGTGCAGCTCTAGGGCGCTCAACACAAGAGGATCATAGACCTGTTGGAGCGATTCCAGAGGAAGGCCATGAAGATGATCAGAGAGCTAAAGCACCTTACATATGAAGACAGGCTGAGAGTTGGGCTTGTTCAGCCTGGAGAAGACTCAAGGAAGACCTGATAGCAGCTTTCCAGTATTTAAAGGGGGCCTACAAGAAATCTGGAGAGGGATTTTTTATAAAGTTCACATAGTGACAGGATAAGGGGTAATGGCTTTAAATAAAAAACCATAGATTTTGATATTAAGAAGAAATTCTTCAGCTGTGATGGTGATGAGACACTGGCACAGGTTGCCCAGAGAAGCTGTGGATGGAACATCCCTGGCAGTGTTCAAGGCCAGGCTTGGACAGGGCTTTGAGGAACCTGGTCTAGTGAAAGGTGTCTCCTATGGCAGGAGGGCTTGGAACCATAATGATATTTAAGGCCCCTTCCAATGCAAATTCTTCTATGATTCTATGAACTAAAAAGACATCTGAAGCAACAACTCCTAATTATCTTCCCACAATGAAAGTAAATATTCCTGGTATTCACAGTAAAAAAAGAACTCTGAAAACAAACAAGTTAACAAAAGACTACCAAAATACTTTGCACAAGTGAGCCTAAGCACTGCATTTCAGAAGTCCTTTAAGCAGCCCTTTGCTGTCTGGAAACAGACCAAGAAAAGAAACTGCTACTTAAATGTTCCTTGTCCTTCCTAGTAAATAAACCTTCACACTAAAAGGTTACACAGCCCATTCAAATGCCTGACAATCACTTCTCAAAGTTTTTGTTTATTCTATAGATGGTATAATTGCATACATGCACCTCCCAAACACATCCTGCCAGCTTGCAGGACATGTTGTAAGTGTTACAAGAGCAGCCTTGCATTAATTGCAATTAACATAATTGGAAGGGTATCTGACTGCCTCAGAGAGACAAAAATCCCTATCCAGATCATCACATTCTTTTCCTGGAGATTCAAAATAGTTATCACAATTTCTGCTTCTTCATGCAAGTATTTCAGAGGCATTTAAAGAATAATGCAATCATACAGCACAGTCACCAGGGGTTCACGAAGGGAAAGTCCTGTTTAATTTGATATCCTTCTGTGATAAAGTCACATGGCTACTGAAGGAAGGAAAGGTGGTGGATGCGTCTTTTCTGGACTTTAGGAGGGCTTTTGACTACTGTCCCTGACAGCATATTTCTGGACCTGTTGTCCGACTGTAGGATGAGCAGGGTCACAGTTTGTTGAGTAAACATCAGGGTTCAAAGGGTTGTAGTGAATGTGGATACATTTGAGTGGTGACCAGTTACCAGTGGTGTTCCTCAGGGTTCAACTCCAAGGCCAGCTCTGTTCCATATATTTATCAGCGAGTTGAAGGCACCAGTAGCAAGTTTGCTGTTGACACCAAACTGGGAGGTGCTGCTGACTCTCTTGAGGGGAAAGACGCCTTGCAGAGGGATCTAGATAGACTGGAGCGTTGGGCAATGACTATTGGGATGAAATTTAATGAGTTGAGACGCTGGATTCTGCACCTAGGATGGAGTAACATGGGGCACAAGTATAAATTGCAGAGGAGTGGAGGAGAGCAGCCCTGCAGAAAGGAATCTGAGGGTGCTGGTCATCAGTAGGCTGAATAGGAGCAGGCAGTGTGCCCTGTCAGCCCAGAGGACAAACCACACCTGCGAGTGCATCAAAGGCAACACGACCAGCCAGTCAAAAGAGGTGATTAGCTCGCTATATTCAACATTGGTGTGGCCTCACCTCAACTTGGGTGTGCAGTTCTGGGCCCCACAATTCAAGAATGTGAAAGTCCTTGAATGCATCCAGCGCCTAGCGAGTGCATTACCCCTCTGGAGACAATTCATCCTCAAGAAAGGCTGCTTGGAATCACTTCAGTCATCATTTCGCAAGAACACACATACTTGCACTTCGTAACAGGCTCAAATCTACGCAAAGCAGGACTAAATGAAATGGTGTATCCACAAGCTACTTAGAGACAGACCTGAAATGCAGGCCCATGGCTGTCACTGCAGACAAGAAGGGAGAAGACACTTTACTGTTAACACAAACACTACTGCAAACATTACTGAAGGAAGTCAACAACAAAACCCCATTCTTGTTTACCTGGGCATAAGTGATACACCTACAACCAATGATTACCGCTCATTAGCACAACAGAACTTCCCATGGTTTGTTTTGGTTTTGTTTTGTTTTTTTTTTTTTTCCCTGTTATGCTTGGATTATTTTAAGCAAATATGGGGCAAAATGACATCAGAAAGATAAAAATACCTATGTGAAAATATCACAAAGGTTATACATACAAGACTAGAGGATGGAGTGATACTCATGGTACTCGAGAGATGATTCTCCAATGTGCAGCCTAATCTGTGAAAAGTGATGCTTTTTTCATGAAGGATCCGTATGATCCATATGCTTCAGAACCTGTGCATAAAACCACTTTCAATGCCAAAAGCTCTGAAGGCACGGGCTTTATCTTGTATTTATGAAAGGGAGAATATAACACAAACCAAAATACATAAACAGGCCTAAAATTATCTTACTTCATTATCTCCCCCTTCCCTATGAAAACAAACTACATCCTACACTTCATCACTGACCTTGTGTCTTCACTGTAACTTTCCCTCACAAGTGCACTCTGAAATAAAATCACATAAATAGCATCTGCATTTCTCTAAGAAGAATTTGTGACGTGGAAACTTTGGTTTGTGATATATCCAAGATCTTAATTACAGAGAGGCCAATCCGATGAAAAGTGTGACCATTCACACAGGAACGAGAAGAAATCCTTCCTATTAAAATAAGAGCAGAAAAATAAAATGGAATTCATTCTTGTTTCTGGCAAGAAATGCATTTTCAAATCCCACTTGGTGTTGTATTTCTAACAATAGCTTCTTCTTTCAACACTACACTGAAGCACATTTATTATCTTTCCAAGACTAGCTTCTTCATTGTCTTTAATATATTATACATGTATTTAACAGAAATACATCCATACATCCAAACATCCCTCCCCTACTTTTTGTTTTTACTTCGGTTATTCAAATAAAGAAATGGAACTAAATATCAGAATAAGCTGAAAATTCAAACAGCCTTTAAACTGTGAAACAAAACTTGTTACTTCATCAAACAATGCTCGTGGCCTAACATTTCAATCCCCACCCTTATCTGACTGATGCTAATTTTACACTGGCATCTAAAAAGGTCAAGATTTCAGTTAGAAATCACCTAATGAGATTCTCTTGTTTCTGGAAATTGAAAAAACTTGACTCCTGACTAATACAAACACCCAAAAACTGTCCTGCCTTTTGCACCACCATAACTTCAGCTTCACAGTCAACTCAATTGACCATTATCAGGCAGCACTGAAAAAGCATTCAGTATAAATACAATTTTTCATCGTTCAGGGCAAATGGGAATATTTTTGTAAAGTGAGGCTCAGCGGAGAATTAGAAATACAAAACAGTTCATAATATTCCAGGGCAGACAGCTGCAAGCTGTTTCAATTTTATTTACTTTTTTAAATGATGGATTAATATACTAGAGTAAAAAGGAATGTAAAATTTAATTTTGTTTCATTTTGCTCTCTGCTACAGCTTCACAATACTTATCAATGAAATGACTACTCAGAGAACACATAGGACGTTTTTAGCTACGGCTGCCTTCAACTGCTTACAACATTAGCCTACAGAACAATTTCCAGCACATATGTTTTTGTCATGTCAACGGTTTCCAAAGATAATAAATGCCCTTCAGTATCATGCCTGGCATAACTAAGCCTGTGAGCAGGCTGCTAAAATTATATGGAGAATGTAAAAGTGAGCTCTTCAAGCAGTTCTCTAATGACTGCAACCCAAGAGCAGCACTCCAGTGAAACGGAGGGATTTGGGCAGGAATGCAGACTATACAATAGGCAGCCATAAATAGAAACCAAACTTCGTCACAGCAAGCATCTGAAGCGTGTCTCTGCGTTACGCTGCGCAACACAGGCTATACCTCACCCAGCTCTAGCCAGCACTTGCAAGTGTAAGCACAGCTATGCTACACTCTGCTACATTTACATCCTACTGCAAGAGCACTGTAGTAAAGACTCCAATATTTTTATATTATGCTGGCAATCTTCAAGCTTTGGACCACAAACTATTTCAAAGGGGCATGCAAACAACAGTTATGAAAAGCAAGGTTACTGCCAAGCTAAAATTCACTGTGCAGATTACTGTTCTGGGCTCTGTAGCATCTTCAGAGTGTGAAGATTGCACACAGTTACAGCACAGCTTATTCCTTGTCTGCAATGAGGTAACATGTTTTGCAGGTGATCCTACAAAGTTTAACTTACACATATATACTAATTACGAAGGAACATAAACCTATCAATTTGGCATAAAAAAGCCACATAGGCATAAAATGTACACATTCCGAATTCAGGTTTACTACAAACAGAAACTTGGAATCATGAAGAAGAGAGAAACTTTTACATGCAAACAGCTGTACCCTTGGACAAGATTAAAATGTAGCTAAAACTGATAACACAACATAGCAACACACTGAATCATAGTATTGCACTCTCGAGAGAATATTCTTTCCTAAAGATCCTGCTCCTATAATCCAGAAATTGCAATAGTTTTGGCTTTCGTCTTTGCAAACCAAATTTTAGGTTGAGGGGCAAAAACCCAAACACCTCAGTCACTGAACTCCTGAGACTGAAGATGTTCTATGTACTTCTTATAAGGTGTGAATTAATATCAACCACTCAGCCACTGTGAAAAATGCCCAAGCAGGCCTATGTACATGCTATGCACAACTTACTCTGAAGCCTTGAACTGTGTGTCCAAGGGGCACTCTGATCCCATGAGAGGGCTCATTCTCAGGGCTGAATTTGAGCGACTGCTGACAAAGAGTTCAGAAAGGGCTTTCCCCTCTGACAGCATGGTATCCCTGACAATTTCTTAAGAGAACCCAGAAATGTGACTTTCTTGTATTCAAAGCTTTCTCAGGTTTAGCCTTTCTGAAAGCTGATTTTGGAGGGGCTGATCATGTGCTGAGGGAAGCAAGTGGAAAGACTCCAACTAACCTCAGGAGCCTTTGGATAGGGTTTTGCAATTGCAAGAGCTATTCCTCATTAGGTGTTATATTAAGTACAACATATGCCGTAAGCATGTATAAACTTACTGATCAAAATGACAATCTAAAAAGATATTAAGACAAAACTGCTACCAGACGCCTCCTTCCCCTGACATTTAAAGCATACAAAAAATATAAAATATATTCTTTTCTCCTTTTTTGCCTCCTGTTCCTTGGCAAGCAACTCCACTCACTACTGCTTCTTAAAAATAAAAGTTAAAAACAAAAGCAGAAAAATTAATCTTAAGATTAAGAGCAATGCAGAAGCAGCCCATACTTTGCATTCCAAAATTCAAATTAATTGAAGGCAGAGTGAAGTCTTAAAACAGAGTAATATTTGAAACCACTGACAAAGTTAATTTTTTTCCACCTTTTCCAGAGAATTACCAGCTATGCTCTGAAGTATCAAATGATCAAAAGCAATCTGTCAGAAATACATTATTACATATTGGCAGCAGTGCCAAAAACTCATTTAAGTTGCTACAGTCACTGAAATACTCCTCTTAAGAGCTTTTCCACCTGCAAACTAAGGAAAACTCTCTCTTTAAAAAAGAATGGGATAACTGGCCTTTGCCTCCATCCAAGCATACGCAGAGGAGCAGCATTTAGACCTCACCCCACAATAGAGATCTGTGAATATGACACCACCAATATCATTCCTTCATGTAAAACTTTTATACAAAAATAATCAGACCACCACCATGAATCATAGTACCAAGAAAACAGCTTCTTACTGCATCTTTCATCAGACAGAGCTGTGAGTACTTGTTCCTCATTATTCATTAATCCTCAGAGCTAACGCAAAAGCACCAAACAAGAAAATTGCACTAGATGATACATGCTTGACCCCAGCATAGGCAATACTGTATTACTTAATGAACATATACAGATGGGCTTTTAAGATGGTTGACTAGAAAATGAAGTTTAAAACTAGACACCATAGCAGAAGAAAATACAGGTAAATAATTTGAACTCTACACATAGTTAGAGGACACAAGCTCAAGAACTGAAAGCATCTCTTAAATTCTGTTTTAGAAAAAGGCACCTCCCAACATTTTACTTGTTCAGATTCAACAGAGATGCATCAGCATGTCAAATGGCCAAATGCAAAGTTTGTAGGATTTGACTCCTATAAACTGTGAGCATCCAGTGAGAAAAATTGTCTAAAACTAGTCTTAGGAAATAACAACTTGCTTTTCTCCTTATAGGATGGCACTACATGGGAAAACTTGGAATATATTGCTTTAATCTCACACCAGAAATAAAATAAGAGAGGTAGAAAGAAATGCTCTTCAAGCTTTCATAAGCAAAACTAAACTACTGAAAGAAGGCTCTTCACAAAGAACATTGCTAAAGCACCTGAACCACTTTTGCCTTGAATCCAGAAACACTTCAATGGTAACTTAACATACTCTTCATTGAACAGGTTTTGACAGCTAAATATCTCCCAAAGCTTTCTGAGAGCTAACCGAAACTTTAGAAAAATTGTTTCTATTATGCAAGGCAGAATGACTGCATTAAGGACTGTATTTTGCACGGGAACAGCTCCTGCTGCAAACTACAGCCAAGCCACATTTCTTCAGTCTAACCAATAACTGCAGATGAGTACAGGAGTGATGCTGGAACTATTTTCTGGTAGACTTAAACAGCTGTCCAGACACATAAACTTACCTATATTATAGTTCTGCTATGAAACCTGAGTAATTCAGTACTTTCTGCAAAGATACCAGGATTTTTACATGTTTCCCAAGTCTGAAACGTGAAGTTTTCCTGATTTTAAGTCTTACAAAATGATGTAACTGCCTGCTGTTTTACTGTCTCAGTTTCAAAATAATTGAAATATTAGTGGCCCAGACTCTGCAATATTTATAAGTAGGACTACAAAAGAACAATAATCCATTTGCAAACAGAACTTGTTTTTAAAACCACCATTAATAAAGCATATGAACTTGATGGAAACATTTACCTACTTTCAAAGAATTTTATACTCATTTGTTTCCAGTGACAGTATAACTTCAGCACGGAGAAAATCAGCCCACAGGCTAATCGAAGTGCAATATTTCTCAGGTTGCTACCTTTTTGTCAATAGCACGGTTAGGCGACTGCGGGCGGGTTCAGGCTTTAACAAAGCCGGCAGCACAAAGCCCCAACTGCTCACACTGCTTTCCCACAACCCTCTGTGCCAGGAGTGGCAAAGGCCTTTCACCGGGTCCTCCAGAACTCCCAGCTGCTATTTGACATGCAAATTGACGCAAAGGTCTTTCAATCCCACCTCAAGGAGGAAAGATAAAGGCAGCAGCTCCCAGAGCAGCATCCCTGCATCTCTTCAGTATGGTGGTTCTGCTGCGCAGGAAGAAATCAGCCTGGAGGTTATGATGTGAAAGGCTTAAAGAAAACAAGTGGGCAAGAGAGGGGAATTAAGAGAAAGTGACTCCAGGCTACAGCAATTCTTCTCCTCAAATATAACTATCTTGAAAGCTTCGCTTTTGTCTGCTTCCCAAATGCCTGAAAACAGGAAAAAAATGTTAAAAGTACAATGAAATGATGGCAAATTAAGGAGACAAACAGATGGTAACAAATAGGCCTATACATTGACTCTGCATGAAGAATCAAGCAATTTTGCTGGAAATCAAATGCACCTTAGTAATTCTGATGCACCATATGAGTCTTTCCAAAGACCTTCAAAAGCACAGCTTTTAAAGGAAAACCTTTACAGCAACTTCTCAATTAATATGCAAAATCTTTCCCATTAGTCACATGCACACAAGCATGAATATTTGATGTTACAGATGGATTTGAAGGTCAAATATTTAATGGCAAAAGGAAAAATTTAAATTTAAACCACAATAGTGAACTAGTAACAGTAGTCTACTGTAGACATTGATACTGCAAAGAATGAGAAGCGCTGATAACTAAAGATAAAAATTTCGAGCACCTCCTTGTTTAGTATATGCTTGCTTACTTTCAAGTGATTTTAAAATTGCTCTTAGCATATGAGATGACTCTTTCCCTTCTGATATAAGCAACTAGCCTACAGACAAGCAAAACCCCTCAAGTAGAAATGACAGCTCTTAAGCTGATTATAATTTTCTCACTGACTTGACTGGGATTAGCATTTCACTCTACAGAACCTCCTGAACTGCTGAGTGTATAGAATCCCATCTACCAAACAACTGTAGCATAACTTTCCTCCAAAAGGCATGGTGCTGAGAGTGCAAACGCCTATGGCTCAAAGACTAAAACCTACCAGAACTGTTAATTTCACATTCAAAAAAAAACACACAGCAGACTTCACATCTTTCTCACAACAAATTACAGTGTTTTGCATGTACACATCAAATACGATATTGTCAAGCCACTCCACATTCACAAGAGCTGGCAAGCACACTCAAGTGTCTCTCACTGTGCAGGCCAAATTGTCACCTTTTCAGGGCAATGCTCTACCTCTCCACTCCAGCAAGTAAACAAGCTACCCCATTTTTGCCTTTGAAAGGCAGTACTTACACACTTGCTAATAAAATAAGCTCTGTTGATCAAGGGAGGGAGTCAAACGCAGGACAGCTGACATACCACCCTATGAACACAACTCTAAACTGAACTGAACCCAAATCCAGGTCTTCCCACAGACAAAAAAAAAAAAAAAAAAAAAAAAGAAAAAAGGGTGGGGCATTTTTCCAGGAATTTGCAGAAGTCTTTTTTCTCCTAAATAGTTCCATCATGGTATGTGTAACTCTTCATGTATACATATAATTACAGCTCTCCGGCACAATGAAAATGGATATACAATAGCATAAACAACTTTCAGAATTTGCTACGAAATACAAGACTCATAATTGCCAAATGCTTACTCAGTAGCAATTTAATTATGCTAAATAAATTGTAAACATAGCTTTATTATGCACAGAATTTTGGCATCATATGTTTCGAATGTCAATGAGTAAGGACTGCTTGTCTAAAATTTGAAGACAGCAGAGAAGCTGCAGTCTTAGGGAGTCTCACGAGTACTGAGCAAACCAAAGCAGCAACTCAGAGTGAGCATAACTATGCGAGATCACACACAAATTAAGCAAGCAAGCATCTAGCTCTTGTGAATCACATGCATATCTTGCATTAGCTGACCCACAGCACTCTGAATCAGGTGTCTTCAACATTAAAAAGCAAGAGGGGAATACTTTTAACTAAAAAAAATCAACAAAAAACAAAACTCAGGCACCAGACATACAAAGCTCTCTAATGTTAACTGTGACAGTCTGTGCAAATGGGGAACAGAGACAAATCAGCATATTATGTAAAGGTCTTACAATGGCTGGCTTGTTTAGCTCTGTTCTTCAATCATGAATTATTTATTAATGGTAAACATGAAAGCTGGTACTTTCAAACAGTTTAGTTCATGGACAAAAAATAGGTGGCCTTGCTATGATATGGTGAAATTACATGTGTCAGAATAGCAGCATTAACATAATTACAAACATGAAATTCTGAAACAAGCAGAACAAAACCATTGAATTAAGACATTAACAGAGCCCCCACTCCCATAGCTGAGTTCCAATAAGTTTTATTCAGGTGGGTTATTTAGCCTTATACTTAATTAGTGGGGGAAAAAAAAAAAAAACAAAAAACAAACAAACAACAAACAAAAAAAACCCAACCAACCAACCAACCAAACAAACAAACCAGATTTTGCTTAAAGCACCTGATGGATTTGAAAAAATAAAAAAGGTGATTGAAGTACTGCAAGTATCCCATGTAGAGGGGAAAAAAAAAATAGTAATATTTCCTTCCATCTATGGTACCAAATTCTGTCCATACCCAGCCTTAGAATAATCTCAGTTATGGAATCAATATATGAGTTAACATAGTCAAGATTAAAGTAAAATGGCACCAAATTACCAAGAAAAAGTAATTGATTGCCAAATAATATCAAAGGGGACAAAAATTTTCCATGTTTCCAAAGATAAGGATAATAAAGTTTTAGTAAAATGCAAGTAATCTAGACGCAGTAAAACAATGTAGGAAAATTAATGAGAAGACATAGAAAAATACCAGGTAGTAATTAAGGGCTAAGTGTATCAAGTGATAGTGCATTACTGTCACAAGAGAAGAGGTAGAATCTGTGCCACTGGGTATTTACAGGACTGGAAACTTAACAAAAAGGGAAATGTTAAAGCTAGCCTACACAGGAAGAGGAAAGGACCAGATTATTGAAGAGGTCTCTTCTTTCCCAGTTTTTCCTGACAGCCTACGCTGCATGACTAGGCACCAACAGGAAAAGTGAAACAAGTGAGAATGCTATATTTAACTTACATTAGTACTTCTTATCTCCAGTTAATTCTGCACACGCATTCATAGCTACACAGGATCACATAAGAAGGGGAACCCTCTGTATTTTCAAAATAAAAATGCTACTTTCATCTCAGAGTGATACTGGTAAGAATGAAGATATGTTGAGGGCTACGGAGAATATGAACACATTAAACACATATACGGGGACAGATATGAACTAACGTATAAAACTTCACCACAGACTTGACTCAATGGCTTTTGATCTTGAAAAGAAAGCACATTAGCTGAAAAAAAAAAAAAAAACAAAATCAACCTGGTATTTATACAACACTCATGAAAAGGGCTAACAGGTGGCTTCCTTGGAGTCCCCCTTACCAGCTATTCTTACCTACTTACAAACCACACTTGGTGTCTGCATTTCTTAAGATTTATTTCCACAACAAGAAAAGATCTGTAGTGACCTGGTGAATTATATGGTATCTTCCCAATGTAATTTTGGTAATGCAGTTGGCAGTTTCGGAGAGTAACCAAAGGCATTAATGTAAGGAGAATGCAGAAAGGATTCATGTCTTGAATTCAGAAGTTAGTCACAAACTTAATATTTACTTTTTGCTCATCCTGAATTTTGGCATGATCACGGACCATGTATGCAGTATCCTCAGCTGTGGCTTTATAAAGACCATTATGGAGCTTGTATCCTGTATTTAGCTTGGATAAAGCAGACAGAGAATGGCTAAGAGTTTTCTGTTTGCCTTTTTTTGAAGTCATTTGCAAAACATTTTTTTGCATTTCTTTTTTTTTTTTTTTTCATTTTTTTTTCATTTTACATTTCAGCCTCCAGCATTCCACAAGCTCCAAGGTTGGTGAACTTGGAGAACATATCAGCACTGTCAATACAATGCACAAAAATAACATTTTAGACCTACAAATAAACTAATTAAAGATGAGACGTTCAACGACCTTATCATTCTGCTTAAGCATTGCAGTCTGTATAAGTGTATATCCCTGAAAGGGAACAAATCTATGCAACTATGAATTCACTCTAGATTTACAGTCACCCAAAAAATGACCAAGCAAAACACCACACACACCCCAGAAAAATTAGGAGCAAAGTCCTTTTATTCACAACTTTTACCTCATTTTAGTACAGTTTACAGTTGCACATTTACATACAATGCAAATTGCACAGCCTAAAAATTAAGGCACTTGACAGAGATGCAGTAGTGCTATTATTCACAATAAAAAGACACAGTTGTGACATATCTGACTCACATTCCACATTATACATATTCATTTGAAATTACAGGAGTGCTTTATGTAATAAAGCGCCAAACCTCTGCTTGCACTGTTGCACACTATTTAAGGTGGAAATCTGGGGAGTCAAATACAAATCCTTTATGCTCTCAAGTTTCTGAAGAGAAAGAAGTTACAGCATATTAAAGACTTGAGTGCTACATAATCATTTTAACACATATATTAGAAGCATTTCTTTTTGCAGTAAATGCACACAAATTCTTGACGAGGAATAAAATGGGTAATATGAAAAACTGAATTCTTCATTACTAAAAGTATGCTACACCCCACTTGGGTTTAGGTATTCAAGAAGCAATACTTCTCCCTTGAGAGGTGCAGAATTATTGCAGTTTGCTGTTACGTTACCTCCTCCAAGACCCTTGTTCAAAGAACAGCAACTGCAGTTTAAGAATGCACTAAGCAGAGCTACGGAAGTCAGTTCACATGCTTAAAGTTATTTATAAGCACTAGTGCCCTGATAGACTCCTAATGTAATTCAGTTGCAATGTCATTGATTAATTATATACTGAAATAGTGACAACTAGTTCACATGGAATATAGAGCCTTTGGGGCATGTTCACTGTAATTAACCAACAAACTTCTGTCTTCTGGCATAAAACCGAAACCAAACATCTCATCTCTTTTTCCAAGTTTTTAATCTTTTATTAATGAAGTTGAGGTGAAACTAGAAACAGAAAATAAATTGTGTGCTATTTTGAGAAATTTTTGCTGCAACTCCTATGTTAATACAGAAAAATATATGGAAAATAAATATACATGGTTAAGATATACACACCGCTGGATACATATAGATTCAACACAAACATAAAAAAAAAACCCCAACCCACAAACATGGAAGTTAACACTGCCTTCAAGCATCTGCTCTAGCACAACCAAAATCAGAGAACAAACTGATCAAGTTTACTGAAGGCAACTTATGAAGATTAAATTGCTACTGTATTATGAAAATAAACTGGTTGAAACTACTCTTTTCAATTGCTACTTGAAATGAGAAGTATCGGAGCTCTTACCGCTATCATAAACCACCATTTACAACTCACTAGCTAAGCAGAATACAACTGATCTCAGGTTTGCTCAATTCCCTAGTGCCTGCTGGCAGATGTTAACGTTCTTGTAGAGGGTGAGTGCAGATATACACTCAGGTTGCTTTTACATAGCACATAAAGCATGTGGGAAACACCAGTTCTGCAGTAACACTCCAGCTCATATACTTGCATTTCCCATTGTGTTGCCTTACCAGCAACCTAACAAGCCACTGCCACAGATCCCTAGAAATAACAGCCTGGCACTGAAAGTTATAGATCTGTTTGGCCTAGAACCTGACAACAGCTGTAGCAGAAATGTAAATAAGCATCACTTCTCTAATCCACTCAGCCTATGGCACCACCTTAAAGACAGCAATTACAAATTTTCTGGCTAATGGCAAATCATTACCATACCCCCAGAAGGAGAAGCATTGATGGCAGTACTTTGTTGTACTGCATTTATTTTTAATTTGCTACATAAGCGTTGCTACTAGACACAACAGGCTAGACAGAAAGACTAGGCTTCCATTAGCTGAATTTCTGAAACCTCTCATGACAGCTAAATTAAACTGCGGTAGCAGCTGCAGTTATTTCTTTGGGGGCAGGAGGGGTGGAATAAATCCCCCACTCATTCCCACCAACCATTCATTAGTTTAGTTTAAGCAGTAGTTTTGGCACATGCTAACACATTCTCCTTTTAGAGATAAATTAAACTAGAAGCCTCGTTCCAGCCACACACCAAATACGTTCCAACTCCTAAGGACAATATAAAAGTCCAAATCAATGACCGATCTGTGAATGACACACATGCTACAGTGAGACAGCCCAGGGAATAGACTAAATACAATTTGAAGACTCCAAGCTGCATATACTGTAGAATTAGAGGCCTCAACACCAACCACATCAGTGTCAAGATTTGACTACTGCAACATTAATTTACATATAACTAGCATCTAGATTCTAAAGACCGGTGTGTGCTCAAGTAGAAGTCAGGACTAAACTCCTGCCTTTTAAAGAGAGTGTCTTCAGGTATGTCATATACATACTATTAAAAAACCCTCCTGCCCAGATATTCTCCAAAACTAATCAATTAATCTCAAAACACAATATGCCAAGGTTTGCTGAAGTTTGCCCTCAAGTTTACGGGATCACAACCTTACATTTTAAATAAACCATATAAACTGATCAGAATCAATTAAGGAATCTACTCTGATATTAGTTATGTGACCAGTCAAAACTAATTCTACAGTGGTATGCAGAAAAAATTAATCTAATATACAAACTTTGCTATCATTTTATGAATATGACAGTTTCTGGTATCATAAAATAGCAATTGAAGAAACGATCATTGCCACAATGATCTAGGACAGTATATTGTGCCCAATATTATAGAAACACTCGTATTTAAACATTAACTCATGAATCTCTAAACAACAAATGATTACAAAATTGTACTAAACATTCTTTTTTTTTTTTAAGAAACGTGGCACGGACTAGAGATTTCCCCATGCTTCAGAACACTACACCACTTCTCATTTTCAGCAGTGCAACCAAGCCAAGCGAGGTCAGAGTTTCTGTAACACAGAGGACACATCTGTCCTACGTACTGAGAGCAGTAAAGCAAGTATCACCTCTCTGACAAGACTCTACAGTCTTGTAGACTGTACAAGAAACTTGTAATTTAAAATTTAAGCTCCTGCTCACTCAGGACAGTACTAGTGATCTTGCAGTACTGACCACAGGAACAAGGAATGAGGGTCACGCTCCAAGGCTTCCGTCTTCCCACATTATTGCACAAGAAAATATGCACCTGTTGTAATTTCATAGAAGTGGCAGCTTTCATGGAATTTGTCCGATCAACCCCTGCACATTTATAGCAAATTCTAAAGTTCCTGCAGTTTCCATGTCCCATTTTTGGAAATCACTTGGGGAAAAATTGTAACTGTGTATCCCAAGTGTTCAAAGGTATGCCCAGATACCCCCAATTCCTTAAGCCTAAAGCAGCAAAGAAGCAAGCCCTGGACCTGTTTCCTGAGCTAAACTGTGTGGGAAACACTATAAACTCTTGGCCAAGTCTCCTGTTCACAACCCTACAGCTGGACTCACACTACCAAAAAGTCCCAGGGAACCCCCATAGCAGTATATGAGGACTGTCACCATGCCAAAACATGTGCCGTGACAGACTGCAACTGTCCCCTCAATTCCACCCCATTGGTAGGTCTTTCAGAGCAGAAAATATTCACATTTAAAAATGAAAATGTTAAATGTGAAAATTTTGTAAATTAAGGATAGCTTCTGGCTAAGCTTTTTGGGGAAAAGGCTAGGTACTACCACCACAGTTGGTTTTTTATGCAATCCACCATCTATTTTCCAGAAGAGATACAGATTTAATTTTGTTTATTAAAAAAATGTACTCAAAGCATCTGAAACCCCTTCAAAACTGAAGTTTGGCTGGGGATCTGTAGCACTGAGACAACACATCACTGTCCAAACTTAAGCTCAGGTGTTCTTACTGATTTTTAAAACCTTGTTCTACCCTTTACCTGATTTCTTCAGATACGATTGCTGAGTACAAGCTCTCTTATCACTTTTGCATCCTTTTGAGCTTTGAGAGCAGTTGTACCTGTCAGGTTTCAGTGACTGTTGATACCGAGGAAGAAAACAAGCTCTCTTTTGTATGCAGACCACCTGCACAAGCTGTTAACCCTTACGGAAGCTCTTCTACATACAAGCTTGTGAATGGTCACAAAGAACAAACCTATTATAAAGGAAGGATGCAAGACAACATCAGGGCAGCATCCAGTTTTAACTATAATTACACTGTCTTCCACCTTAACCTGTTTCTACTTACACAAGAGGAGAGATTTGATTTCCTTTGACAGACAGATCAGCCCACTAGGACCCAGCTAAATGCTTCAGCAAGGAACCAAATCTGATTACCTACATTTGCTACACAAATCCTAGGAAAGAAAAAAGGGTTCAAAGGAGAAAACGTTGTATTAATTTGACTGCCTCTTTCTGCTTACTCTAATCCAGGATATATTTCACTAGCCTTCTGAAAAGCTAGTAAGGGAGGAAGCAATTTAGCTGAAACAGGACTCTCTTGAACTTCAGCAATATAATTAACAGGTAATTAGGATGCCTGATATGTGGCAATGACAAAAAATAGTTCCACAATGCTTTAGAAAATCTACCTGTTGAATTTTTGCAGAGCTGAAAAAAAAAAACCAAAACCCCGAAAATAAACCAGCAATGGCACTTATTCACTATTTCATCTAGAGGAATCTCCAAGCAGCCTTTGGTTGCTCAGCAAAAGAGAATCAGCTTAAGGGCCCCCAGCTTCTAGAGAATGACAAAGAAAAAAGAGGCAAGGACCATTCCTCCTTCAAATACTAAGATTTAATTGACATCCTCTCTTGTTGATTACTTTCATGACTGCCCTCTTCCGGAAGCAGGAGTATAATACTTCCCAGAAGGCTCAACCACCTCCCAGTGCTCAGCATGGCTGTACACGCAGCTGTGTATTCCATGTGCAAACACAGACCCATGTGAACAGGTGATCCTTGTTTAAATGTCACAATTCTTCCTTTAGATGGATAAACAAAAATGCTTCTTCAATGACCTTGTATTTTCTACATGATTCCCAGAACACGATCCACAACTCCACTACATCCTACAGCCAAAGGAACTGAAATTATAATACCATAATTAAAGTGTGCATAGCATAACAGTTTCACTGTCAGTTGTCTCACTGCAATGTAAAGCTGTGCAAGCAGCCTTTATAAATAGAGTTTAGGGATCCCCTCTCTTGTGGAGTTTGGTTTTTATTTGTTTTTCTTTAAGTTGTTAAGACAGAAATAACATGGGCAAGAAAAGAACACTACTTGGAGGCAACTACAGAAACTTGTGTGCCAGCCAGACTGACTGTACATGTCCCCGTGCTGTCCAGGTGGTCCAAGATGACACTTCATAACATGATGCAACAGTCTGCCTCTGAGGGATGTACTCATCTAAAGAGCAAGCGGTAGCTCAGTACACAGCAGCTAATGCACTACACGCCACAAATACAAATGACACTTACAAATACCATTCAGCAACCTTCAACAGGTTGCCAGTCTGGTCACAGTAACAGTTCAAAGCTTCCACCCAGTTCTAAAATCTTTACTTACTCAAGCTCCTGGAGGACATTTGCTCTTCCAAAGCACTTTCCATAGAAAAACAGCCCATGGCAGAAGCAAGGAACCAGCCTGAAGGGGGCTGCAGAATGCAGGAATGGCAAGACAGCCATAACAAATTGATCTTAACAGCGAAAATCGTGCTTTGGAGAAGTAAATAGGCCTCATAATGTCTGTAACAATTGTACTGCAATGCCTGGTTTTGCACTTCTCCCAGCCTCTTTTTAAGACTTCTACTTAAACCAGTTGTTTGAAGGCTCCATAAGTAAATCAAAGTAAAAGTAAAAAGGGAATGGATGTATACAGTACTGTCTTCATCTCCTAAAAAAGGGGGGGGACAAGTTAACAGATACTTTTTTCTGAAGAATCAGATACTTAAACATTTACTGACGTACAAATACCTCAAATACCTCAATGTCATCATACAGGGGGAATACAGGGAGAAGAGAAAGAAAATCAAAGTAATAAAACTAGGTCAAATTTAGGTTGCAAAATCTCTGGCAATATCATCTATTTACATTTAACTTTAGGATCACATACACAATTTCACTCAATTCATTTCAAGCAACAACAAAGGCTCTCACCTTCCTAATGTTTTGGCCATCTCTAGAAAAAGGCATGAAAAAACAAAAATACTATATTTTAAATATACCAGATCTCTACTCCTGGCTGATTTGCTATATAGAATCTTTTTTTTTTTTTACTTAAACTAGAATATTTTGACTGCTTTTTTTGTGTACCAATAATAAGAAGAAATAGATTTGTACACCTCTTTAAATTTTGGTTTTATCAGTGGGGAAGGGCTGGGGAATGGAAGAAGAAAAGAATTAAGCAAGGCTAACCTGAATGGACCTCTGAGATAGCATGCAACGTACACTATAGCCATGTAGAGTAGCAATTGGGAACACTATAGTCCACAATCCAATGTTTGGCAACTAAGATACCACTGTGTTAACATGGCACTTTTCCTGCAATAAACTGCCTGCTCGAGGTACTGGCAGTCACACGTGGTGTACCTCCAAAAGAAGTCCTTGGCAATATACTCAAACAGCTGAATGGGGTCTTGAAAGTGGACTCAGAAAAACAGCTCAAATGCATATGTTATTGCTAAAGCTTTTCTTGCGCAGCCTTTCTACCCAGAGATGTAAATTATCCCACTGAGTAACTACTTTTCTAAAAATTAAAAGGGGGATGGAGATATAACAGTACACTGCACCAACCAACTTTGTTTCAGTAACAGAAATGTAAGAAAGTTAAAACTGCATCTGCTTAATTGTCAGTTAATGAGAACTTTCCCCCTAGATATACACACTGATTTAAGCAGCTGTTTTATCAGTAATCCTTAGCAACCTCTGAGTGACATTTCTGGCCCAGAAAAACTACAAGTCAGTCTGGTAGCTTTGCCTCTTGCTAATGTCACCTAACACTTGTTATTGTAAGACCCTACTCTTTCCAGTTTATTTTCTTTAGCCAAACTTAGCCATCTGGTCATGTTGCCTCTCCCCTCTTCTCTCCCTCCTGGGAGGGAAAAAGGGAGTAGAGAAAAGATAAGAAGAGAAAAAATGGTTCATTCATGGAACAGAGAAACATTGCTTTGTCCTTTCCCCCCCACACACCAGTAGCTAGAAAATCTAGCTACTGATACAGAAAAACTTGTGGTTTCTAAAGCAAATCCCCCCCTGCACCTGAAGTTAGATCCAAGCTTATCAATGTCAACATACTTTTGATGTTAGCAAATAATGGAGAAAACCACTGGCAAAATATGAGTTCCTGCAGAGGATCTCAACCTTCCCCCACCATCCATTAGGGCAGTACCAGCAGTGTCAAGAAGTCCACAACAGACACTCCTCCAAAACTCTCCAGAAGCACTGCACCCAGCTTTGGGTGCCACACTGCAGTATTCATCAGAGTCCTTTTCACAAAGCTTTGCAAGCTGAATACAAACTTCTCTAACGCTTCTATGCCATATTTGATTAAGGAACATATAATGCCACATCTGGGAATTGGGCTGCCCACTATCACTCTATAGGCTGCGATTACATCTTTCAGTACTTCATTGCCACCCTCCAATTGTCTGCAGGATGGGGAGAAGTGTGCCATGTACCCACAGTACGTGCTTTACAGGTCCTTCTCACCCAGCATCTAATGCACACAGGGGCCTGAAGTAGCGGAAGCTAAACTCCTGAAGCAGGTATCCCCAGCCAGCCTCTTCTTCTTCTACAGTATGCCTGACCAAGAGAAGAGAAATGCAAATAAAAGCTTTGAAATACACCATAATAAAAGCTTTGAAGTCTACTGTAATTCCACTGTTTCCTAACTTTTGAGGGTTTAACTATTAACCTTGACTGTTTCAGATATTTCCTGGATGTGTAATTAGGCATTTGAATTACATATACTTTCCTTATTTAGTTTCCCTTGTTCCCTTTCCCCCAAACTCTGTCTACATTTCTGTAGTCAAAACCCAAATGCTTTGAAGAAGGGATTATCCTTTTCAAGTGTCTGGAAAGTACCTTGCATGTAAATGTATAAAAGAAATCATAACAGAAATAGCGCTTTGTTTCCACCTTAATACTCCTTCCTTTTGGTGTTACAGCCAAAGACCTCCAGGAAGGTAACTTGATTCTAGCCCTCGTCATGTATGTAATGTCATGCAATACGTTTGTCTCCTGCCCTAATTACCTTACTGTATTTCAATCTCTTTCCCAGGAAACTGTCTGTCTGCTACAGCAGTATTTTACCTCTGCTCAACTGACCTGTCTTCTAGGAGTGAGCCTGTATTAACTCAGCTTCATTTGAACCCAGGTATCTGTTTACAGCAGCACGCAGAGCTTCTCAACAAGCCCCATCACATCTTCCCCCAGTGACACCATCACTTTTTCTTAACACAACGAGGAAATCCAAGTGTTCATTCTGGGTATGATGGGGACCAAGACAATTGTAATGTATACATACAACCACTTACACATTCCTCTTCTTCAGAAGCAGGCATTCCCTTAGGGATTAGGATGAGGGGGAAGTGAAGGGTTGGTTGTTAGTTTGTTGTTGTTGTTTTTTTTTTTTTTTTTGTTTGTTTGTTTGTTTGTTTTGTTTTGTTTGGGTTTTTTTTTGCCTTGAGTTAGCTTAGTAATCTTGAGAGCATTTCTGTATCCTCATATTTCATTGTTGGTGCCAAATATCCTACTGTAATACCAGTGGAGGTCTTCACCAAATTTAACCACCTTCACAGCTGCTCGTTTGGAAGCCTGCAGAGTATGCCACACAGCAGCATGCAGCAGCAATCCCTGACAGTTTGCCCAAGATAAATTGCACAGATGCAGAAATTCAAGGCTCAGCCACCAAGTTACAGTCTCTTCCTTCCCACCACTTTAGAAGTTTGTCGATGCATTTCTAAGTTGTCAATATTCAATGAACAAATGCCACATACAATACTCTGTTTTTTAAAATCAATGCAATGAGAATGTATTCAGCATAAAACAAGCTCTGCTGAATCCCTTAAGGAGAACTGTTGCTGAACAAAAAGCGTCCAATCTGAAATTTGAGCATGACTCTTCGACTGCTGATATCTACCCTAAGCATGTTTATATTGATTTTATTCCACCCTGAGATTCCACCTTGGAAGATCCTTGCTGCTTTGAACCAAGAATCTATAGAGCAAGAGCAAAGCTCAGCTTAAGTGTTGTACATCTATACGTGACAGAAGTGACATACAGCCTGTACCAGCTTCTCAGCTGACTTACAGGAGAATTAGTTTGCACGGACTGAAGGTCTGATTCAGCACACACAGCTGTTCCCAAACTTGGATGCCAAGTGAGGTCAGCAGTAATTAAATTCCAGGCTGCACAACCAGCAGAAATACAATTTTACCCAGGACCTACAGGGTGAAATTAGCAATTCATAAACATGACTGAAGGACAGAAAAAAAAGTGACTATCGCTATGTTCATGTGTATTAGGTAGCAACTTTATAGGGAAGCTTATGTAATGAGGGCTGGCAAAGGACTCTTTCAGTGGATGTCCTTTCCAGTCTTAAATCCCTGCATAGCGACTATCAGAAAAGAAATACTTGCCTACAGTGATTTTTACTAGATGTGATGTAGTAAACTAACTTTAATACAGAACAGTACAAACTATCCTTGATTTCCCAGTGCACATTCTTTATAGCACACAGTTTTAAAAACATGCACGAGTTTTCAAATTAACATCCATAAACACAGTCATGCATAAAAACTAAAACTGCAGAGGATTTTTTTCTTGTGGATAGAAAAACTTATACCTCTTGAGTAGCTTTATATTTTATATATATGTAGCAGATTTGCAGAGGCTTTTTGTGGGTTTCCATGGTAAACTGATCTCTGCATAGAGGGTGCATCAGCTTCCCTCCCTCCTCACTTACCCATAATTGCCCTCAACACCCTCATACATTCCTGTGGCACTGTGGGACAGATTTACATATGAAAACAGACTGTGCAGCTTTAGAGTTTTCAACCAATTTCAAATGGAAATTGACAATTACTGAGCAACTAAGTAATAAAACTAAAGTTATCAGCACATTGCTTGCTGGTGAACAAGCACCAGTGACAGAAATGTAGCTCTAGGAAACTGCAAAGCACAAAGGCAAAAGCAGCTAATCTCAAAAAAATGAATATTTGACAAATCAATGGATTGATTTTCAGACATGCTAAACACAAGGAGCTTCAACAGAAATTAATGCAACTGTTTCTGGCTGGAGCCTTGGGAAAAATCTGTTCAAAGTGTTCAAGTAACAGGAGGACAAAGAGATCAGGAGATTTTAAATGTGTTGGATAAACCAAGAGACAGGAAAAATTCTCTCAACAGAGCACTTCAACCAACATCTCAAGCCAATAGCAAGGCGCTGGTTGGAAATGTGATGCTCCAGGGAAGCCTTGGTTGCAGCGATCATGAGATGGTCGAATTTGAGATCCTCAGGACAGTGAGAAGAGCGTGCAGCAAGCTCACTGCCCTGGACTTCAAGAGAGCGGACTTTGGCTCCTTCAGGAACACACTTAGCAAATTTCCAGGGGATACAGCCCCTAGAAGGCAGGGGGGCCCAAGACTGTTGGTTGGTATTCAAAGATCACCTGCTGCAAGTTCAGGAGCGATACATCCCTACTAGAAGGAAGTGCAGCAGGAGGGCCAGGAGACCTTCCTTGGATGGATAAGGAGCTGCTGAGGAAACTTCAAAGGGAAAAAAAGGCTTATCAAAGGTGGAAGCAAGGACAGGCAGCTTGGGAAGAATACAGTGATGTTGTCCGGGAAGCTAGCAACCAGGCTAGGAAAGCTAAGGCCCACTTAGAATTAAACTTGGCTAGGGATGTTAAGGATAACTGGAAGGGATTCTATAGGTACATTGCAAATAAAAGGCAGGCTAGGGACAATGTGGGGCCCTCTCCGGAAGCTATCGGGAGAACTGGCTACCCATGGATTTGGAGAAGGCTGAGGTTCTTTATGACTTCTTTGCCTCGGTCTTCACCAGGCAAATGCTCTGACCACACCACCCAAGTCTTGGAAGGCAGACGCAGGGACTGTGAGAATGAAGACCCTGGGCCCACTGTAGGAGAGGATCTGGTTCAAGACATTCTTAAGAACCTGAATGTACACAAGTCCATGGGACCCGATGAAATCCATCCGCGGGACCTGAAGGAGCTGGCAAATGAAGTTGCTAAGCCACTGTCCATTCATATTTGAAAAATCATGGCAGTCAGGTGAAGTTCCCAATGACTGGAAAAAGGGAAATATAACCCCCATTTTCAAGAAAGGGAAAATGGATAAGCCGGGAACTACAGACCAGTCAGGCTCATCTCTGTCTGTCAAAATCATGCAGCAGATTCTCCTGGAAGGCATGCTAAGGTGCATGAAAAACAACAAGATGCTTGGTGACAGCCAGCATGGCTTCACTCGGGGGAAATCTTGCCAGACCAAGCTGGTGGCCTTCTATGATGGGGCTAAAGAACTGCTGCACAGGGGTAGAGTAGTTGAAGTTATCTACCTGGACTTGTGCAGTGCATTTGACACTTTCTCACATGACATCCTTGTCTCTAAATTGGACAGACATCAATTTGATAGGTGGACCACTCAGGTGGATAAAGAACTGGCTGGCTGGCCGCACGCAAAGTGTTATGCTCAATGTCTCAATGTCCAGCTGGAGACCAGCAATGAGTGGTGTCTCTCAGGGATCAGTGTTGGGATCGGTCTTTGTCAGTGACATGGACAGTGGGATTGAGTGTGCCCTCAGCAAGTTTGCCGATGACACCAAGCTGTGTGGTTCGGTTGATATGCTGGAGGGAAGGAAGGCCATCCAGAGGGACCTTGACATGCTTATGAGGTGGGCTGATGCAAATCTAATGAAGTTTAACCATGACAAGTGCAAGGTCCTACCCCTGGGTGGGAGCAATCCCAGGCACAGCTCCAGGTTGCGCAGGGAAGAGATTGAGAGCAGCCCTGTGGAGAAGGACATGGGGGTGTTGATCGGCGAGAACATGAACATGAGCCGGCAGTGTACGCTCACACCCCAAAAAGCCAGCCATATCCTTGGCTGCATCAAAAGGAGTGTGACCAGCAGGTTGAGGGAGGTGATCCTGCCCCTTTACTCTGCTCTCCTGAGACCTCACTTGGAATATTGTGTGCAGCTCTGGTGTCCTCAACATAAAAAGGACACAGAACAGTTGGAACAAGTGCAGAGGAGGACCACGAGGATAAGGGAACTGGAGAACCTCCCATATGAAGATAGGCTGAGCAAGTTGGGGCTTTTCAGCCTGGAGAAGAGAAGGCTGAGTGGAGACCTCCTAGCAGCCTTCCAATATCTGAAGGGGGCCTATAGGGATACTGGTGAGGGAACTCTTCATGAGAGACTGTAGTGATAGGACAAGGGGTAACGGGTTCAAACTTAAACAGGGGAAGTTTAGATTGGATATGAGGAAGAAATTCTTTACTGTAAGAGTGGTGAGGCACTGGAATGGGTTGCCCAGGGAAATTGTGAATGCTCCATTGCTGGCAGTGTTCAAGACTGGGTTGGACATAGCCTTGGGTGGCATTGTTTAGTGTGAGGTGTCCCTGGCCATGGCAGGGGGGTTGGAACTAGATGATCTCAAGGTCCTTTCCAACCCTAACTATTCTATGATTCTATGACTCTATGATTTTACTGGTTTTAATGACTTATTCCCAGTTTGCATCAGTGATGCAGACTGCTTTTTCTTAATCATAACAATTTCAGCATCTACCTGAAAAACACCATCATCTTCTAAAACAGAAGGCTTATCTGCTGTATTTGAAATTGAAGAGTGCATAAAATGTCTTTTAGCACTAGCAGAACTTCACTATAAAATTACTTCTGCTGCTTAGAAAAAGAAAGGAGATTTTCTATGGTTTGTCTACCGTTCATTTCAGGACTCCCTACAAACAGTTTATTTATTCTACATGACACTTGTGGTTAAGATACTACCCTGCCCCTTCTGAAAATCCTCATTATTAAACATCATCAAACAAGTACACAGAATTGCTGGACCTTACCAAACACAACAAAATTCTGAGCAAATGTCTACAGAAAATTGTTGTGTTCAGGCCATACAAATTTGCCACCATATAAAGAAGAAGAAATCATTCCTGCAAGGGCTGCTTCCACAGCAGTTCAACAAGAGAAAGGAAAAAGAGAGTAACAGAGGAGTGGTGTTATTTCTGATAAGGTAATAAGCTCATTCAGCAAAGACCTGTTTTCAGTCAAATTATAGAATCATAGAATAGTAAGTGTTGGAAAGGACCTTAAGATCATCTAGTTCCAACCCCCCTGCCATGGGCAGGGACACCTCACACTAAACCATGCCACCCAAGGCTATGTCCAATCCAGCCTTGAACACTGCCAGCGATGAGGCATTCACAACTTCCCTGGGCAACCCATTCCAGTGCCTCACCACCCTCACAGTAAAGAATTTCTTCCTCTTATCCAATCTAAACTTCCCCTGTTTAAGTTTTAACCCATTACCCCTTGTCCTCTCACTACAGTCCCTAATGAAGAGTCCCTCCCCAGCACCCCTACAGGACCCCTTCAGATGCTAGAGGCTGCTAGGAGGTCTCCACTGCAGCCTTCTCTTCTCCAGGCTCAAAAGCCCCAACATTATTCTTACTAGGTAATATAAATTAAAATTTACAGGTTATGTTCAAGTAATTTTACTGAGAGGGAGAAAAATTCTCAAATTTTCAGCCAAGTATACCAAACTTTTTCTTGAATCTATTATAGATCCTTAAAAAAACTGTGATGGCGAACAAGCAGAAAGAGGCATTAGTTACATTTTGATTAGAATGAAAAACAGATGTGTGGTGATTAGTCGCATTCAACTTAAGACAAGCCCTCCCTGGCAGAATGAACATAAGGGTTAGTTCTGGCTCCTTCAATACACCTGAATACGTGGCAGGTTACACCTTTGTTTTCACATCAGAATAGATATATTACGGCAAACTCAGTGCTTCATTAACCCCTCATAAATTCCAGAGCTAAAATAATATCTAATTTATACTTAGAAAAATTCAATTCAGAATCTAGCTAACTGGACTGATGCTAATCATGACAATCATAAAGAATGTGAGCAAAAAGTATAGGGAAAGAGAACAAAGTTCATTCATTCTCAGCTGCACAAAGCCATTAAGAGGAGTTTCAACAGTGAAGAAGTGCTAAACAAGCATCCAATACTGACTGAATGCTAAAAATGACAGAATTCAGTGCAGAGAAGCATTACATGTTTGACTTGGTTTCTTCCATAAAATTATAGCCTTGAATTGAATTTTATCACTCAGAAGGTGTTCAGGTAATACCAGTTCTGTAGCAACTCTGCTTTTTAACTGCTCCAGAGCAAAATTATCCTGGTAAAAGGAATACAAAAGAAAGCAGAAAGCATCATTACAATAATGTTTAAAAAAATTATGTATCTGCATTTTCAATAGTTGCTACATCTGAGACTCCCAGTCTCAAACACTATACCATAGAAGAACTGGAAAAGACAGAACAAGGCTGATTAACCGCAAATAACTGCTGCAGTGTTTTAAGTGAGCTTCACACAGTGAAGGACAGTACAGCTTCCATTGGAGGAATGGCCACCTAGGTCAAATCCCTTTACAGGGATTTCTGTCCTGTAAAAAGATGACCTGGGGAGAAGGTGAGGAAGGAACTGAGAGAGAAAGCCATTGAGCTTTCAGCATAAGGCAGAAGGTGAACCAGGAATTCCTTTTCTAATAGAGCTACAGGAAATCAAATTAAAGTTTCAAGTCCAAAGCAACCAAAAAGAGCCACTCCCTCACCCAGATGGAGCTAAACTTTTGGAACTCACACCTGTGACATGTTCTATACATTGACAGGTTGAAGAGTGTCAGAAAAGCAACTGGCCAGATTCCTGGAAGGACAATCCGAAGGGTGACCAGCTGTGAGGCACATAACCTCACAGTCCCTGAAGCACAAAACTGCCAGAGGCTAGAAAACACTCTGGTCAAATTCTTGCAGTCTTCCTTATATCTTCACTTCAGCAGCTGTTATCAGCTGTTGAAGAAAGAAGCAGGAAGGATTGGGAGCTGTCCTAGATGGACCTTTGACCTGATCCAGTAAGGTTATTTCATTGTATGGCCCATTTGTGATTCACTTCATGCTTGCCCATGTTTTTTAAGAGAGAAGATAAAAGTCTTTCAGAAGTTATCCACTAGGAATAACCTAAATTTCTCTAAAATAACCCTCTACAAATTAAAGCAATCACCTTCACAGTTTATTTTGACCATTCAAGGTAACATAAAATAGCTCTGCACTTACTTGCACTATACCTGTTCACCGTGTGTGCTCACAGGTCTGTATTTCATTAAAGCACAATAACAAGACAATGTGTACATACCTTCCCTACAAATAGATGCTTCCTGAGGATGCTCAGTTATTTCCCACTAAATTATTACCTATTTATTTTTTCCAAATCTGCAATCCCATGCTGCAAGTGTTGGGTGGAATATTATTCTTCCTACCTAGTTGCTAAGGATTAGGAAGCAGTTTCATTTACTTTCCTTTTAGAAAACAGAGTAAGTTTGTATGTTTTTATATCATTATCAAGGAATGCTCCCACATATCCTGCACACAGACTGCCTGCTTTCTACCTGCATGCTGGTCACCAGGGAAGAGACATTAACGTAAAGGGTGGGCAGCCAGGAATTCAAGCTCTTCATCCAAACTGTGCCACTGTTTTTTCTTCCTAGAGAAAAGAAGCTATGCCTGATAGGAAGTGATAAGACTGTAATACACTTCAATACTATAAAAGAGGCAAGAAAAAGAGAAAATTAAAAGCAGTGTTGTCATGCATGTGCAAGCACTCAAAGAACAGTGGTAAAAGCCCTGTAGTATCACCCAACCAAGGCAGAACTGATAGGTGAAAGTCACAGTTTCACTATCTACCAAGTAATCCAGCATGAAAGGGGTTCATTCAGACATGTGTCACAACTACCTCCAGTAAGGTATTGCATTTAAGTACCCAAGATGTGCAGCTGCCCTGAAAACAGACCCCTTGTTTTCTTGGCAAAGGGAGAGGGCAGGTATGGCTACCGCCTACAAAGTGTCTCTCTCCTCCTCTTCCTTGTTATTCATCGGAAACACAGAAAAGATCTTTCCAGCTGGGAGTTTAATGCCAAAATACAGCTGAGCTGACCCTCAAAGGGAGGGATGGGCAAGAGCCTGTGTGGGTGGTAGGCTGCCCACTGGCCCATCCATCAGCAGGCAGCAGCTGCCTCTGTAAACTGCCGGCTGCACAGCCTCAGGCTCAGATCAGACAATATGAAAAAGTACAGCAGCAATAGGAGAGACAAAAAGAGAAAACAAATCCTCCTCCTCAGCGTTCACAGCTTGGCAACGTAACACGGCAGGCTCTGCAATACGGGAAGCAGCTCGCTTGCTCTGAGGGAGGTCTTGTCAAAAACGCCATGCTGGGAACTGGAGTAAAACTGTAACCTTTCCTTTCTCCTGGAAAGGGCTGTGCCTGCGCATCAGGACTCCAGGAAACAGACTGGTACAATATATCAAAAAGCATCATCTCTTTCAAGTGTTAAGATGGGTGCTGCGTAAGTGTACAATGGACCAGTTCTCACACCAAACCATCTTACAGGGCATGAGGATTTGCCCAGAAAGAGTCTTGTGCTCTAACATCTGGAATTTCTCCCTCATCCTAGCAAAGATCTTGGCCATAACCACAGAGCCTTAGAGTCAAAGGAGGTCACTCATAGCCTAGATCCCCGACTCTTACTTGGTCTTACCAAAATTAATTCCAGCACAGAATCACAGAATGGCTTGAGGTTGGAAGCGACCTTAAACATCACCCAGTTCCATCTCCCCTGTCACGGGGAGGGACACCTTCCGCTAGACCAGGTTGCTCGCCTATGGGAGAATGCCATCTGGAACAAGGATGAATCCATGAATTTAATAATTCAACAGAGATGAAAATTGTTGGCAACAAATAATCCTTCAGCATGTTATATGAAGTTTGTAGGATGGAAGCACTATGAATAACTTCACAGGAGTTATTCCGATAAGTAAATTTACATATACAAACCACATAATAGATCCTGATAGGAACTAAGAAAAAAGAAAGCAACTATTTTCAGAGGTTGGCAAAGAACCAAATTTCACTAAAAGCTGCCATCAAACAAGAATGACTATCAGGACTCTGAAGATAGAAACCAGAAAGGGACAACGGAAAGTACATGTAACTCTCAGGCAGGCAGCTCCTCTCCCTAATCTGTTTCTTTTATGGTCAACGGAACAAGAGCAATTCAGGGCAGGAACATAACCGAGATGCTCTCAAGTGCCCTCCAGACAGACCCTGCTCACGATGACAGAAGGAGCCTAGCAGCTAACACAGCCAAGCAGCATGCCTGGCGTGACTGGGAGGCTGACAAGAGGCTGTGATACAGTAGTAAAGCTTTATCTAGAGACAAAGTTATATTCCTCCATGTCCTACCATTAAGAGCAAACTGAGAAATACAAAGAACAACAACTACGGCTAGCGCCTTGAAGCAATCTGCTAGTAAGGCCTTGTAAGGCCCCTACTTCTTTTCTGTAATCAAGACAAAAGCAGAGAAGAGAAAGAATACGGATTCTCAGTCTTCACAAAAGAGATGTAATTACAAAAATCCTGTGTAGAACATACTTTCCTGATTTGTTTTTTTTCCTATTGAGGAATTGTTTGGGCATATTTGGATTGCTCACACTTCCTTTCCTCTACAACAAGCATCCCAAGGTACCAGCTGGAAAGTGTAGCTGGCACCTCAAGGTAACAGGCAATTAGTCAAACAGGCCCTGCCAGCTCACAAATGGTCCTCTAGGTCCCATCAGCTGCTACCAACTTTACATGTATTTTACTGGCTTTAATACAAAAAGATTCAATGTCATAACTGTTAGGCTAGGAAAACTCCTAAAGTCCTAGTAGATATTTAAATGACTGAATTATTTAAATGACTGAAATATTTAAATGACTGAAATATTTAAATGACTAAGGAGCCTGAAACATGCAGCATACAAAACAAAATACCACACACAACGCCTCAAGTACCAATACACAGCACAAAACAGCAAGACCATGGTGACAATGTGCAGACGACTAACCTCAGACTGAAAATCCAGGAGAGTGGGGGCACTCACAGCTGAGTGCCCCACAGTGTGTCATCTAGGGTAACCATGGGTGCTTGGGTACTCATCACTTGTACTAACCTCTGGACAAAAACAGTGTATGCTCACACCCAGGGAGATGATCAGAGCAACCCTGTGGCTCCCCTTTCTCAGGGTACACCACCCCTGAGAATATAATGGTACCTGAATATTTCAGGAAAGGTACAGGGAGGATTTTATTTGCTCACATACTTTTTTTTTGGACCTCAGTATTTTTCATATATTGGGAAATGTACTATATTAGGATTTATAAAAAATTATTAATTTACTGTTGTTGAAATTAACAACAGTTCTGAAAGCACAACTCCTTTGTGAGGCTTTTAAGGGTTTTAATACAGTATGTGATTCTGTACCTTTCATGCAAACATATCCATGTTTTCTACAGCAAGTTTTTTTAACTCAGTGCAACACCAAGCATTTCAGCATGACAGACAGGAAAAGAAAAAGCAAGTAGGGAAGCCTCCTGATGTGTTTCTGAGGCAGTTACAGGGAACTACTCATGCATGCTCCTCTAAGCAGCAAGAAGCAGAAAAGCAGTGGCAGCTGGCTGTCCTCTTGCCGGTATCATCACCACCCCCCTGTGCTCGGAACAGCTCATCCGGCCCCCACACCCTGCAGAATAAGCTCTACTGCTTACAGGGCTGAGGAAAACCCCATCCCTCAAGAACGGGTGAGATCAGTCCCAGGCCTCCTCCTGTGCCCCGCCTGCCAAGAAACTTTCCACACTCTCAGCTGTCCCTGTTTCACACAAAGTCAAGCGATAAGCAAACCTCTCCAGTGGCATTTGATGCTGAACAGGCTCTTAAATGGATGGCAAACCTAAATTTAGGATTATGGAAGTAGTAAGGAACACATCCAACATTTGTATTTCCCCCCACAGCACAGCAATAAGTTAACTGAATATACCAGTTTTAGGCATTCTGAAGTTATAACTGGCCTTTAAAGCTGAAGCATGATCCTTGTCAAAAGGCACAGAGAGAAATAAACCCGCAGAAACAGGTATTAATAGTTGTTTTATTTTAAAGCACACAGTTTACTAACACACTCCTCTTCATGTTCTAAGACCAGAGCTAAATATTTAATGTCTGAAAGGTTAAAAGAAACCTGATACGTAATTTCATACATACCAGACTCATCTCAAACTGCTAAATATGAATTGACAGAGCTTATGACATCCTACCACTTACAACAGCATGTAGCTCAGCCACAGTAGCTTCTGCTGGCGTTTTAAATTAAGAGGTTGTAACTTTATCTCTTCAGAGCCTAATTTTTTGGGTGACTTGTTGAGTCTTCAGCAGTAAGACAGAGACTTAAAGGAGCTGCTACCGCTATTAAAATACAGGTGCTCTACATTTAAAAACAAACAAACAAACAAACAAAAAAAAAAAACCAGGGAAAACTCAGAAAATGGCAGCTTTTGATTAAAAGTAACACTTGAAGACATGAAGAACTGTGAAATAAAGCAAGCCTGCTGCATTACGTACTGTTTAATAACATTTATGATACTGCCAATTAAATACTAAAAAAAAAAAATAAATCCCATCTGTCTTTCCTTTTTCCAGACAGAGATACCATGATCTCCTTAATTTCTTCAAACTCATACAAGTACAAAACCATAATGACAAGGAGTGGTGGTATTCCTTCACCACTGATGACCACATCTGACCATGGCACGATCTGAGCCCAAGTTGAGCATTTTATTTAAATACTTAAGGCACCATTGCAGTATTTTGTGTTACAGCTCACATTTTCTTCTCTGTACTAGGTAGATTTTGTGGATACCTCCCTTAAAAGTCTTACAGGAGACTACATGAGGGAACTATGCCACCTATTTAAATAGAGCTCCTAAGTCTTTGAAGTATTTCTTTTGAGAAAGAAATAAATTGAGAAGTGCCCAATTTACAAATTAAATCATCTTAATTTCTACAGAAATAAAAGCAGATGCACATGAAAAAGAGTAAAAAGATATAAATGAGAGAGGAATAGGATAGCTGAAGGCAAGGAAAGAACAGTACACATTACTTGAACGCCACAATGAAAATGTGATACAGAGCAGCTATTTCTTGGCTGTTGAATTATGAGATAGTGCATTTCACATTACATATAGCGAAAAAATAATAAACCAGATTAAAAAAAAAAAATCAGTCCAACGGTGTTACAAAACCACATGTATTTTATATCATCCTTTCACTAAGTTCTTGAGATGGTAACATAACTTAACCCTTCATTTGGTAGGTATAAGTACTGAAACCATAGCCGTGATCTGAAAAGATGATACCTGCATACTTGGCTTCACAGTGAGCTCACAAAAAGTTACCAAGTGGCATCTGCTTGAAGCATGACTGACCATGAGTTTTTTCATTTTGCTTGCCATTTTTGAAGATAAGAAGACTGAAGCAGACTGTTAATGTTCAAACATGCACCTTCCGACCTTGGGTTCCTACGGCATTCTCTTTTTTTTCAGCTAGTATCATAAGGCATATGGGACTATGCATTCATCTGAGGTACATAGTAGTCAAGTAACAGATCAAAACTGCCCATTAGAGAGCAGAACTCAGACGTACAATGAATAAGAACAACCTACCATACAGTAGAGAATACAGTGAGGAAATGTTTCCCTATTTATTCCACAGCAGCGCCCACAGTAATTGACAGGGGAAGGTGGGTTGAAGGAGTGGGGGGAGGAGAGGGAGGAGAATCAGCCCAGACATCCTCTAGACATGCAGAGGTTTTGTTAAGTATTTTGTTAGCACTAAACAGGGTATGAAAATTTTGCCTTATGCTAAAACATCATCCAGGCTTCCACTCAAAAGCATTACATGTAATGGATTTATTTTGCAGAGAATGCTTCCTTTCCATAGTAGCACAAGTCCTTCCTTTATGAACTAACACCATTTCTGCTCTTTTATTACACTAGCAGTACATTATAGAAGAATAAACAACACTAATCCAGTTCTTTCTTTACCCAAAAATTATGGAAAGCGAGAGCCACAGCTTACACTGCAGCTGTTTCCCGGATCATTATGTAGCTCCTTAAATTTCAGCAATCCAGAGTTAAAATCTACAGCTATGAAAGATGAAGAATGTCACATTCCTAAACATAAAAGCTAGAAGATAAAAATTATATATTTAATGTTAATGCAGTCTATAGTATACACACTTAGAGGCTGTCAGTAAATCAGCAAATTTTGTCCACAAATCTTAGAACATCTCAGGGAGGTAGGAATCATGTTTACCCTAACTCCACTTGAGCAAAATCAGCATCCCTCTGCCTTCCTTACAAATCAGTGGCAGGGCTGAGAATCACATCCCAGAGAAATTGCAACATTTCCTATTCCAAACCCACAGCTTTTAAGTAGCAGCTCCTAATTTCTCTTCCATAATTCAGTTGCTTAATTTTGTTTTGCTCTAAAAGATTTTGCAGAATAAAGCTTAAAACAGGTCTGAGTGCTGCATGGTTTCAACAGAACTAATCTGAATGCAATTATTTGTTTGGTTTGTTATCTTCTGGACAGAACAGGTTTAGATGGAAGCAAGAAACCAATCATTCTGTTCTCTTCCAAGTGTAAAGTTAATCTATTTGAAGATATTTGGTATAAAGTTAACTTTTTTCCCCTAGTTATGGGCTTGAACACGCTGTGTTTTAGCCTGCAGCAAAATGAGTTCAACAGTCTGAACACTGACAGAAAGAGTAAGAACTGCTTTGTCTGTCAATACAAATGTCTATAAAATAAGCAGGAAGTGCAAATAGCTAAAAAGGGAACTAGATGGAAACTAACAACAGCTACTGATGTAAGAGCTTGCATGAAATTTATTTTATTTTCCTTTTATGGGAAATACACAAACTCCTCCACTTCACGAAATTTAGGATATCCCTTTGAATATTTAGGGACTGTTACGATCAACATAAAAAGGATGTGGCACACTGATGTATTTCGTAGCAGGACCTACAAGGATACTGGGGAGGGACTCTTCATTAGGGACTGTAGTGATAGGACAAGGGGTAACAGGTTCAAACTTAAACAGGGGAAGTTTAGATTGGATATGAGGAAGAAATTCTTTACTGTAAGGGTGGTGAGGCACTGGAATGGGTTGCCCAGGGAAATTGTGAATGCTCCATCACTGGCGATGTTCAAGGCCGGGTTGGACAGAGCCTTGGGTGGCATGGTTTAGTGGGAGATGTCCCTGCCTACAGCAGGGGGGTTGGAACTAGGTGATCTTAAGGTCCTTTCCAGCCCTAACTATTCTATGATTCTATGATCAAACAAAAGCAAGTTTATCACATTGATATCTAGGTATAGAGCAGTAAAACCAGATTCTATAGATTTCTACCTTCCCAAGATGGCTACAGCCACACCTCAGCAAGCCACACAAGTCCCAGCCAAGGGTCATGAGCAGTGATTTAGGAGAGACTAATACCCAGACAACTTCCAGAGTGAAAGAAAGGCTGCATTAAGTACAAGTGATGCTGAAGGGGAGCTTTGCACCTCAACATATACCTGCAAAATCCCAGTTGCACAGCATCATCAATAGCAAAACAAACTGATGATGCTGCCTTGATCATTAGCTGAAAAGAGGACAATCATGAAAATTTGCAGCTCTGAAACGGATGCGATTCTTCTTCAAATCCTCTCTACCTGCTGCATACATGCATAGTTCTTTAAACATTCAATCACAAAGAGCTCCAACAAGTCACAGAGGACCGACCTTGGCAACATCTTCTCCAGAATTACAACTAGAGCCAATTGCTAGGCTTTACTCACTTATTTTTTGAGCAAGTATTTCTCAAAATCTAACTGAAGAACATAGAAGTTGTTCAAAAATGCCTAAATCACAGAAAGGTTTGGGTTGGAAGGGTTCTCAAAGATCATATAGTTCCACCTCCCATGCTGTGGGCAGGGACTCCTTCCACTAGACGAGGTTGCTCAGAGTCCTGTCCAGCCTGGCTTTGAACACTGCCAGTGTTCATGAGGCATGATCAATTATTTGCTTACTTTTCTTCAAAACAGAAGAACACCACACCAAAATCCCCCAATCAAATCCACAAAGACCTTACTATAGTAGATACTACTGTTGTCATCAGTTATTTCCAGAGGAGTCAATTTTAGGAATCCATTAAGAGCAGTTATAAACAATTTTACAATACTTTTTCTCATTCATCTCAGATGTTAAATTCATAACTTTTCTTTCTCTTTAAATTACAAAAGAGGTCGTAAATCTAGCCCTAACAATAGCAACACGCCTCTTTTCGACAAAGAAATTTTTAGAAACTGCAATTGCAGAATACTGCAGTGATTTCAAGTTAATTTGCTAATTAACTCAGGACTTCCTTTTTTTAGCCGTCAGCAGACATACAGTAGAATCAACTTTCAAAGCACAGGGTAGATGGTAATATGCAAAGAATGAAAGCATATTGCCTTTTATATTTCCTTTTGGTAGAATTTTTTAGTATTCAAAAAGACATGCATTTAACCAAAAACAAATCTAAACGGGCTTGTGTTGGGGGTTGGGAAGCAAAGTGCCATACTCACTATTTCTACTTCTGGCTTTTACAAGGAGTTTGTTTTCTTTAAGGTACCACGAAAGATGATTGAGGATTTTTATTTGCTTTTTTAGAAACAAGATTTGTTTCAAATCTCACTATGTTTTAAGAGTCAAAACCAGATTCCTTCTCCCTTGCAGATTTTTACAAACTGTAAGAAAAGGGAATTATGAAAATCTAAGTTGCCAGAATTTCTGCAGAATTTCTTGGCACGAGTCCAGTCAGATAAGCTTTCATATTTTAACACAAAGCTTCCCATAGACAAAAAGCATCCCACAAGCACACTCCACAGCAGTCCTTTCAAACCTGGAACAAGCCCCTTTAAAGAAGGAATCCACCACTTTAAAGCAACAACCCACTGCTAATGGAGCCTTTATCTGCCCTACAGCTTCTTGGTCCTTCTTGCCACAAAGCCTATTTTAAGAATTATAATTTAAATGAAATATGGAGAGACAAACCTTGGAAATTTCCCTACAGGATGGGATCATAAGTTTCTTGATGAGATCACAGAAGGCAAATCACAGGTTTGAGGAACACATATGAGGACATACCACAAAGGAGACTGACTAAAGGTATGCACGAAGAGTACAACAAAAGTCTAACATTTCAGTTTAAAGAAGTGTACATTTTTAAAGCAAAGCCACAAGTTATTTATACAGACAGATATTTCACAAAGTAATCTGATCTGGGAAGCAGGGAATTTTTTACTTAGAGCATCTGTGTTCCACATTCTCAGGAAAGAACATTTAAATAATCTTAAAAAATCTGAAAAAGGTATTTTTATCATGGCCTTCACAGCTATTTCATATTTCACTCAAATTGAAAGAGAGCTGAACCAGGTACCACCAATCACATCTGGAAGCAGGCCCTAGTACTGTATGTACCTCCCTAATGAGAACTCAAATTATTCTATTAGAAAAAGCCTAACCCTTAAACACACACACACACACACACACACACACACACACACACACACACACAATCTCTGGCATTCCTTTTCACATTTTTTCAATTTGCGTGATGTCAGTTTACATCTAATAAACATGTTGCTTATTATCTTCATTTAAGCCAGAACTTTTACCAAGTTACAGCAAGAGTCATAGCAAGCATATCATGATTACAAATCCATAACGCACATAGGATCGCTGAGCAGCACTATTAAATCCATTAATCACTGTCTTTTCTGTCCCAATTATGCTAAGAAGATATTTGATAAAGCAATTTCAACTCACCTCTCTCTCTTCTTACCATCAGCGCAAAGAAGGCAAAACCACAGCGCTTCCGACAAATTCTCAAGGCACCTCTTTTGTTCCCTTTAAATTAAATCCGAATTGGTTGCACGTTTTGCTGAACTGCTAATGCTCTCCACATGTTCCCTCTCTCAAATTGAAAATGTTTTTTATTAGGAATGTCTAACACTGAACAGAAAATTGTAAAATGCCCTTAAAACAACCCAAAGTACCTCTCTTCCTTGATACTTTAATTGGAATGTATCAATCACTACTTGCCCAAAAGAAGAGCCCACAGTGCCACAATTAATCTTCCTTTAGGAAAGTCGTCCAATTACATGCTTTCTTTTAGTGCATTCAGCAACTCTCTTACCAAAAGAAAGCTGTTTATATTAAATTCAACAAGGTATCCACTTGGAAAGTTTTGAAGTATGAACTAGAGGAACTTCACAGTGCTTTTTCTCCATGGCTATGAGAACTCTACTCCAGCTCTCAGCGCACTGCAAACATATATGCCAGACAGATGCAATACAATAATGATATTTGTAGGGAGAAGCATCTCAAGTCAGACAGTACCAATAACATGGATTGTAGGCAAAAGCTTCACTCTGACTTCAGACAATGAAACACAACACATTTCCTTAGTGAGAACTGCACTACACTTAATACTATTCTCGTAAGAGGACAAAGCACATTTTTTCCCCGGTTCAGTCAATGTGTCTTAACTTCTCTGCAACAAAATGCCAGATACAGTTACAGACTCAAGGCACAACTTCTTCGTGAAAGCAATGTGAGAAGGAACTTGCATCTCAAGTGCCTGGAAGGACAGGTCCTACCAGCATGTTCAATAGATGCAAAAATAGTTGGAGAACCTAATCATGTCTGCTGTAATACGTGCAACAAGTCTGCAAAAGAGATAATAGAAGGGAAAACTAGATGGAAAAGAGAACTAGCTGCATACTTCCACCATTACAGAACAAATCAAAACAGCTGGCTTCTAACTAGCCTCCTACTTAAAACTAGCTTACAGCTTCCCTCAGGTACCCCACAACAAAAGGGGCTCAGAAAGATATTTATGGCTACATTTCACAGAAGATATCTTAAGAATGAGAGGATGTCAAAAAGACAATCCAAAAAGCTACATGGCAAGGCTGGGCTATTGTTACTAACACTGTGGGTTAAAGCAGATGCCTTAACAATAGGGGCTAGAAAAAGCCACCATGCAGCATGGCAGCTACTGTGTCACATACTTAGGAAAAATCCACTGCAGATCACCCATGGAAGGATGGAGAAGGGTGGGCACGCTGTGGATCATTTAAGCAGCATGCTCTGGTAGGATCTACAACTGCCCATGTAAAAATGCCAATAGAACAGGATTATAAAATAATTATAAAGACTAATAGTGAAGCTATGTTCTGTGTTCAGCAAGACTTGCAATAATATACTCGCATGCTCTTTAGGGTTCTCACTGGATCAAGCTACGAAATGTAATACACACAAATACCTATGCAAATTATTTTTAATATATAGATAAAGAAAGACATTGCATAAATACAGGAGGGAGCTATAACCATACAAAAATGTAATTTCCTAATGCAAAACATTTTAAATAACCAATTGAGGGTTGTGTTTCGTGTTTGTTTGGTTTTTAGATAATAAACTGACACAATGAAGAAGTAAAATTTAAAATACACCTTGCAACATTTGCTGACCTTCCAAGCTAAAGTACTCTGAGCAATCCCAGGCCAACTACATGTATTCAGAATTACATCAACCTTTGTTATTTGCATTCTTCTTGTATTACATTGTATTAACACCTGAAGCTTATGTCAAACTTATTCTGGCAGATTCATTTTAAGTCATTATCATGGGTCGCTGTACAAAACTCATCCTCACTACTGAAAGCAACACTCCCAATTTCCCATCACACAGGACAAGCTATTTAAAAGAGAACATGGGACTGTCTTACTCTAGATAATGCATCCAGATCTGCAAAAGTAAATGGTGTCTTTTCTCTCAGAGACCACCTCAGATTTGGAGGGAAAACTACCAAGAAGCAACAAACAGACAAATGAGGCAGCAGCCACAGACATAGCTGCCCAAGCAAGGACATCATGAATAAACCAAGTCATTCTCCAGCAGTAGTGGAACTTTTTTAAACAGCTTTGAAACTTCGCTATCATCAAGATACTTTGAAACCTTCCATTTAGTTTCAGGGCTAAAGTTTTTGGCACTGTCAGTGTTCACCCTGTAAAGCTACATGCTCATTTACATAGGCCCTTATCAAGGCTTTAGCTAAGCCCCGTAATTGTTCAATACATACAAATTAAAATTACGCTAAGACATAACTAAATACAAACAAGGAAAATCATAAGGTTGCCAAAAATACCAGAAAGACTTTTCCCACAGGGTATTAACTCACAATAAATCTAATTTGAATAAAAGGTCAAATTTGACAGTTTGAGGCGAAAAAAAAAAAACAACCCAACAATTGACACTTTTTAGCGTCAATTTATGTGATTTAAGGATTGATGTTGCTCCACTAAGGTCATTTAACATCAATAATTTCAGAAGTACATCAGTAATTTGCAATTAGTAATGTCTCTGAACAAAACTGGTGTTAGCAATAATCTTTTGCTATTAAAAAAACTGCTAATATTGCAGTTTGTAGTCAAAACACATTTTATTTTTTTTTTATTTCCTCTTATTTAATCCTGACAATTTAATCAGGATCAAGCCAAAATGGGAGAAGTATAAAGTCATGTTTATATATATACACATACACACACACATATATATATATGCAGGAGATGCTATTTAGGAGAAAATTCATTCCTCCATGCTTAAAGTCCTTAATATGAACATAAGACAAGAACTCCGGGGCGGGGGGGGGGGGGGGGGGAGAAAGTAGTAATTCATTAAATTGAGATGCTTAAGAGTGACTAGAATGCAATAGGGCAGAAAATAATGCTTAACTTCTGCACTCAAGTTATTAAGCTTTTTTCCTTCCTTGCCTTGTTTAAAACAAAACACAAAAAAACCCACACCATCCCACTTGGCATGGGACTTGTTAGAGCTTCCCAAGTCTCAAATATTGGCCTGTGGTCATTCTCTGACACTAAAGCCCAGTGAATTCCCCAGAGATCTGAAGTCACTAAAGATGGGAAACTTTATCTGGACATCTGAACATAAACACTTGTGTATTTTCCACAATTTAAAAGTACAACATGTGAGGAAGAAATAAAAATACGTAAATAAATTGGTCCACGTTCCAAACAGGAGGGTTTATTTTATGACAGGAAAGCTATCGCTTGATACCTTTCAGCTGTTCACAGCAAAGTAAAACCTTGAATGAAAGGATGACAGAAAACTCTGTAGCAAGGGTGCTTCAGAACAAACCATGTCTTCTCAGAAAGCAGCCCTAAGCTACCTACTGGGGACTTTGCAAATTCAGTCACATTGCTAACCACAGTGCTCTCCATTGGTATTGCGAAAACTGAGAGAAAACAGTCAAAGCAAGATGGTTTTATTCCATATGACACACTCTCAGATTGCTCTAACTCCTGACTTCCATTCCAAATGTACAATACATCTTTTAACCTCTAAACCTAACGCTTTTATTTCCAAAAAGACATTAACAGGCAGCTGATGTGAAAGTACACACAAGACGAAGAAAAATACCCACCGTGCCAGTGGGTAAAATACCCACCGTGCCAACTCTTACCCCATGACAAGTTAAACTGCCAGGCACAAGCCATCAAGCAAGGCCAGTACTAACAACCACAGAGTGTCCCTGACACTTTCAAACTATCCCATACCAAATGTGCATTTGAAATGTAAAAATGAAAAAGAAGAGAGAAGAAACTACATTACATCAAGTTATGGGCTGAAACACAAACTTACCCTAAAAAACTAAACGTCAGCAGGGGGGTTGGAAATCAGAACCAGATTTTGCATTTGGCTTTTCTGCCTACAACGAACAAAGCCAAAAGCCCATATCCAAACACACCTCTGCTTGAGGAGTTTGAAATCTGGACTTGCAGCATGGCTTCCTCTGTACTCACTGCCGAATGCATCACTGCTGCCAGAGTGTAACAGCACCTGACAAAGGATGACACTTTCAAGCAGGAACAATTAAAATACATGCACAGCAATATGCCTAATTGCCCACAGTGAGCTTGAATGCAAATAGGTAACAACAAAGCAACCACACATGGAAGCACAGAACCTGGTGTGTTCCAATTCCTCAATGGCTGCACTCTGGACAAAAATATTTACATGAGAATTGTTTTTATAAAACTTCAATGCAGGAAATGTGAAAGCTTGCTTTGCTCCACTGGCCTATTTTGCCAAGTATATTCCCAGACCTAACAAGAACAAGCTTCTCCAAACTGTTCTCGATTTCATTAGACTTTGAAGTATCTCTGTTTCTACTCTAATCCTTAACACAAAGGCTCGCTCTACTGTTCTTCCTCAAGTTAACGGTAGTAGAGGAGAATCTAGTCCTGCACCAGCCAGCCTAGAGATCACTCTCAATGGGAGGTATTTGAGGAATTCTGTAGGTTGCTTATGCTCAGTTCAAATTCCCAAGAAAGGCCATTTCATAACACGTCCTGGGGGCAGAGGATAGAAGTTTAGTTGTATTTAAAGCCTGAATCTTTCAACAGCAGTAGCACTGCAGAAATAATACAGAACTCTGACTTTCTCCCCCTCCTTTTAAGGGAAATATCTGTTTCAATGCTTCAGCTATGATCTCTTGAAGAAACAACAAGCTAAACATACTAGGGTGTGGAATCTATTATGGGGAAGTTGAAAACAAAACAGGCAACTGTGGCACATACATATAGGATTTTCGTTTAATCTTTTTTTTAAACCAGCCACTCATAGCATCTATCATAATATCACCAGAACTTGAGCATTACCTTTGCCACTAACACTCAGGGAAACATTCTGCTCTGCAGAATGCTGGAAAACATATTAACATCATCACAACACATCAGCATGTACATAAACAACCGTTTATGCAACCTTAAAGCTCTTGTGACACGCAAATTATGACTTTCATTAGACTTCTCGTGACAGCATTGTTTTAACCAGGGTTTTTAAGACACTGAAACTGTGATAATGACAAATATGTGGCCAAGATCTGCAAGATGTGAAGCAATGAACATTACATGCTATTAAAATGCACAAGTTAGCTGTCAGCCAAAAATTTTTCAGAACTGCTTCCCAATTCAGAACAGTCTTCAGGCACACACAAAGGCTCTGACAAGACAAATAATCCAAGATTCTCCAAAGCACACCCAGCCATCTCACCCCACTGTCAAACGCTATGCTTCCCTCGGCTGTTTAACATACTTTATAAAGGGTAATGTAACTAATACCCCTAATTTTAACACGCAACAAACAGAACAAATAAATCAATTTACTGGCCATTATCCTCAACTTGGAACACAGCAAGACTGATTCATACTCCTCAGATTTACTTCCCAGAGATTGATTCTGTTTATTTGCTCTCTTTCAGGCTTGTGGAACTTCACTTACCAATGCAGGCATGAACTCTCACCGACAGCTGGGTCCTCAGAATTATACTGTGCTTCTTGCCTCTCCTAAAAAGGGAAGAGGGAAAAAAAAAAATACATAAAGGTGTAGGGAGGAGATAGAAGAGCTGGGACAGAAGAAATGAGGTTGAACCTAGGAAAAAAGGTTGGGGAGTGAGAGAAGGTATTACGAGTTGTCTTTGTTTCTCATCATCCAAGTCTATTTTAATCGGCAATAACATTAATTTTCTGCAATTCAAGCCTGTGTTGCCTTTGACAGTAATTGATGAGTGAACTTCCCATCTTTATCTCAAGCAATGATTTTTTTCATCTTACTTTCCCTCCCTTCTGCTGAGGACAGGTAGCAAGAGAAGTTGGATGGGCAGTTGACCAAGGGCAACCCACCACAATGACTCACTCTGTAGAAATCCATGTTCGAGAAGTACCAAATGATGACTGCACATTTTAATTTTGACAGAAATATTTTAAAGTTAGGTATAAGTGAAGCATAAAAGACAATGCAAGATCAAGCAAGACATTGCTTACTCTTTCACATGTCTGCTCATTTACCTTGATAAGTAACTCACAAAGGCAGATGCATTTTTTCATGTAAAGAGGCAAAATTGAGTTGTCCTTCATTCTGGCTCTCAGTTCCATCCCAGTCTTAAATGGAATAACTATCTTAGTTAGTTGCTAAATTTCTCATTTGTTTTTCCAATTGAAGAAATGCAGCTAAAACTAATCTGGACAAGAGCACTATCCATGATTTCTATTGTGCTATTCCTGCAAACTGACATGAGGACATGCCTAGTATCTTGCCCCTGCACCCAAGCCTGCTCACCTGGTGGAAAGTGGGAGGGTAGAAAAAGCCCACATGTGTTTTCTATTTGTACAGCAGCATATTCTCCCTCTTTTCCCTGAAACTAAATATGCAATTGCTGGGCAAGCAGCTCTGGGAGGGCCTGCTTGAGCAGGGAGGGTGGACCAGATAACCTCCTGTGGTCCCTTCCAACCTCAGCCATTCTGCGACTGTGAATTTATTGTGGGAAAACATACAAGAAGCAAAAGTGGTTTCAGAACACAGGCACAGCTTAGCATGTATCATGCAAACCCTATATCCACTTGTATATACAACTTATAGGCAAATTTAAAACCAACACAACCTCCCGCAGAAATATACTTTACAACTCTGCTAAGAGATTTCAGGGCAAAAGCCTTCACAGAGACACCCAGGAAAACCTTCCACTGCCTGTAACTTGATTAGACCAAACCCACTAAATACAGATGACAACAAAGGTTCCTCTCCACCTTATTGTTTTCCTGCCCACAGTTGTTTAGAGGAACAAAAATGTTTCCCATTTTTTACTACAAAAGAACATGTTTTATATCATCTCCCTGAAAAAAATTGCAGGGGAAGGCAGGTCAGTGAAGTAGTGACAGATATTTTCACAAAAATATTGTTCTCAAAAAACACAGGAAAAACACATTGAGAAACTGAAAAAAGTGGTTAATGTGGAACTACGTACCTGCTTGTAGAGGCCGTAGTTCCAGTTTCAGGATGGCAACTTTTCTCTAGAGATTAAATAATTAAAAAAAAAAACCCAAACAACCAACAACAAAAAAAAAAAACCTAAAAAACTCCAACTTTAAATCAAATTGCTCTTTAATGGGTCTGCTTGAACATCAGTAGGACAAAGGAGGGAAAGCGCAAACCTTCTCTGAATATTTTTGAGGTGCAGAGCTGAAACATGCTACACCAACCAACAAGAGCTGCCTGCAGCCTGGATTTTAAAGCTTCCTGAAGTAGTTCCAGGTTTATGACTGACTCTCTGCCCACCTAAACTCCTCCTGCCACTCTGGTTGGACATAGCCTTTCCCTATGCTTATTCCTGCAGATTTTTAACAGCTGCCCCTTCGCACTGGAGCACCAGGACTCCTCTGGAATGTTTAATTTGCAATTGTTGCACAGGGTACCAAATTGAAAATACCAATTGTAGCTTCACTTATTGATATACCACCTCACAAACTGTCATTACCGTCTCACTATGGTACACTGTAATTCTTTGAAAGATCTCTAATCCTCTCCCCCTCTATTAGTAGTTAAGGCAAAAGGAAGAAATCTCTCTTATGGAAACAAAAGAGGAAGAACTCAGGGATTCGGGTCTCCATCTGGAAGAAAAAAGGAACTATTTTCAATTTCCCTCTTGCCACAGCTTCCCTGCACAGCTGTGATCAAGTAAAGCCAAGCCACCAAGGTGTCAATGTGCCACATCAAAAGCCAGGCCTCAGCTACTCTGAGGGTGTGAGCTTCGTTTCTCCTACACCTGCACATGGAAGGTTTATCTAAAACAGGACAGTGGCATAGTAGCCTGCTACTTTGGAACAGTGACCACTGAATTCCCTGAGTGCGCAGTTGCACTTCCTAGTATCTGTCATTTCTAATTGAAAATAATTTTCTTACAGAGATGTTCTTGACATGCCTTTTTTCATTTAATGACCATAATAATACTTACACTGAGCAAGCATAAAGGATAAGAGGTTTGGATCTTCCAGTCAGAAGTAAACCTGTTTGTTTTCTCTTTCCTCCACCCTTACCTAGGTAAGAAGTATGAAGAAGAGTGGCTGGTGTTTCTATTTTCCTCTCCCAAGATTTAGCTTAGAAAACCAGTTAAGCCAGTAACATAAAACTCACCTCTTCCAGTTTCACAGATTATTGATTAGGAGCAAGCAGACTAATTTCTGATTCCTAGTACTACAGAGCAAGCAGTAAGGATAGAGTTAGCCCTGGCATGTATTCAGGAAAGCAGAAAAACATATGGAATAAGTAAAAAGCCGATGTCCCTGTAGAGAGATGCGGAAGGAAAAAGCCCAGTGTTCTGCAATCTGTAAATCCACAGATGGATCCCTAAAAGCCAGATATTCTATCCAATACTTGACTTTCAAGGTACCATTGTGAGTTATATTGAAGAGGACCTTATTCCAAACCTTTAGCACATGCAAAGGTATGCTTTAAAGCCTCCCTGAGATGTGGCCATTATGCTGAAATTCAACTCTATGAACCACTAGCCATCTTTGCCCTTCATTACCCATAATTCCTACTTGCAATCTACCACAAACCCATCTTATTTCCAAATTTAATACTCAGTTTTAATTTGTCAATGACTTAAATACCAGAGTTATCAATAGGTACTTCAAACTTCAAGAAATAATAATTATATATATACACATATATATACACACAAAGTACTGTATCACTTCTGGTTTAATTTCAGTTTGAAAATACCTATAAAGTCATAATTATATAGGGTATTCCATTATTGCAATGACTGGAAACTAAGAACAGGACTGACGACATTTTGGTAAATACTTCCAGTTAATAATAAGCTCTTGACAACTTACCCTGTAACAATTCTGCATCTATGTCTGCCTGATGTAACAGCCTAACCGTTATGAAAACTTAACACAGATGCTGCTCTTCATGGAAAGCTTTCAAAACACATGTTTAACACATGCTGCACATTCTGTTACAGCCTCTCACAGCGCCCAGATTTCTCGGTGGACCATCAAGCTTCTCCAATAATCACATGTGTTTTTCCGAAAGGAGTAGTTCAATGAGCATCCAACAGCAATCCTTAAGTTCAAGGAGTCACTGACACTCACAAGGAAAACCTGGACAATGGATGCCACCAGAAGCAAATGTGTGGCAACAGACACACTCTGAAGTGCATTATTTTTGCAACTGGCTTTCATATTTTCATTTCAGTACCTATGCATTTCCATCCTCACTTGCACACACCCTTCATGGAAAATGCTTCACAATGGCGTATTGCCTCACAATCAGCTGCTTCATAGTTTAAGGTGCTCCACATCAGCAGCAAAAAACAAACTATTCCTTGTTGAATGTACAGAGATGGAATTTTTGCCAGAGTTCAAGCACTTGAGTCTATCAGGTTTTCCCTGAAAGAGATCTGCAAGCCAGCACACACACAATAAGCAAAGTGTTTCTTAACCTGCTATTAATCAGACAGCAAAAATCCAAGGCTTTGATTTCAAACCTGTTAAGATACAGCTTTACTGCAGTTTCAGTATGATATGCTTCTCCATTCAACTGCAGGTTCACAGAGATCAAGAGATGCAAAAAAAAAATCTGACACTTAAAATATGTTGTATGAAAGTCAGGTCTTGAAAGAGAGAGAGAGAGCACACACATGCACGAGAGAGACATTAAACATCTCTCTGAAAGTCATCTGAAAATCTTACCCAAACATAACCCTTATGAAGCTCTTCACAGCCCATCATCCAACAATCCAACTGTTATGTTCAAGCTCATGTTATGCTCATAGAATAATGGAAACAAAAGAGCTCAAGAAATAAAATTAATATTAAAAAAGTCTTTTAAATGCTAAGATTCATCTCCAATACACTTCAGTGGATGACAGCAGTTAGTAACCCATTATGGTATATGACAGGCAGTTGGAGGCAAACACATACACTCATCTTTAAATGAAGTCAGTGAACTACCCTTTCTTACCTCAGTTTTTCCATCTAAAAACTTTGTGTGAAGTCAGAATGTGTCTCCATCTTGTTCTTGCAAGACATCTGCAATTCACTTAATTATTTAACATAGTGGTTTTACTCTGGGCATTCCTGGACCATAACATATTTACTAAAGTAACAATCACTTGACAGTAGTGGCTAAAAATAAACAGACACTATTCAGATGCCTGTTCACTCTTCATCAAAAAAAAAAAAAATAATTAAAGCTTGACTAATCCAGGTAGCAATAATCCCAGTGGCATATTCCCTGACCAAAAACTGGGCAGGCAAAACCTTGTAGGTTATTAGTGTACGCAACAGCATGCAAAGGAACAAAGCATGCTGAGAACTTGTATGTTTTTTTCCCCTGTGTATTATTTCTATATTATGTTCTGTGTTTGCCAGCATGAATTTAACAATTGTTGGGTTGTTGGGGCTTTGAGCAACCTGGTCCAGTGGGAGGTATCCCTGCCCATGGCAGTTTATTGGAACTAGATGATCTTTAAGGTCCCTTCCAACTCAAACCATTCTATGATTCCCTACCAACTACCTATATGTCACACAAAAATTTATATGTGAATGCCAACAAGACGAAGAGCACCCTGGCCCATGTAACTGTGCAAATAAGGACTATATACAGACTGGCACCTAGGTGCTGGGTTTTTACATCCACCTGCTCTACCCAAACACAACATCTACTAGGCATGGTTTTCATGCTTTCTTCCTCTTTTAAACTAGAAAAAACAATAGGATGGAAGAAGAAGCAGGAAAAAATGAGAAACTCAAACAGGTCAAGTGAAATATTCAAGGGATTCAGCAAGTATATGTTATAAGCCACAGTAGTAGTGCCTAATTATTACTAATGTATTCTGGGTACATATTGGTAAAGGTCTGGGTGGAGTCTTCTCTGCACCTCACCACAAGGCAATAACTTTTGCCAAAAGACAATGAATCACTTTCACACACTGTGAAATGCGGCACATTAAATGGTGGAACATTTGTTCCATTTGTCCTTTTTAGTAGTCTGTGTGCAAGCAAACCTCAGAAGCTGGAAAATGAACATCCCTTTCCCCACCCCCTTCCCTATTTTCTGACTCACCATGCTGGTTATTTCTCTGTTGCTAATTGTTCAATTTCTACACACTAAAACAATAACCTTCTAACAGCTCCTAAAATATTTGAGCTGGCTTCGGCCTTCACAGTCAGCAAGTGACCATTTTTCAAGAGCAGGCAGTGTTCAAGCCCAGGTTGAATGGGGCCTTGAGCAACCTGGCCTAATGTGAGGACCCCTGCCCATGGCAAGGAGCTGGAACTGGATGATCTTAAGGTCCTTTCCAACCAAAACCATTCTATGATTCATCAGCAGAGCTATGTCCCTTTCCACCTCAAAAGCTCAACCCCCATAAAATTGTTTTCAGCAGGAAGGTTACATTGTTGTTTTGTGAAGCACCAATAGCATGATCAGTTAGGTCACCATCTTATATTTTTGCATTAGAAAATAGACTGTATGAGCCTGCAAATGGTGAAGATATTTGCATTAGAAGTGCTCTATTAACAATAATACTGCTGCTGGGTAAAACACAAAACCAGAAGATTCATTTCTTCACTTCTTGTGAACCTCACATCACATACTTCAGAGATGACACATCAGTCAACGAATGCTTTCCAGTTCTTAGGTTATATATTTCCCACTGCTGTCAGTACCTCTCAGACTTGGGCTGTACATTCCTTCCAGTAACCTTTACAGTGGGTAATTTCTGGTCGTGTGGTTTTGCTATCACCTGCACATTGAAAACCTCTTTGCACTTGGAAAAACAGATGCCTTAAAATACCAGGATTTCAGTTGGATCACTTGATGCTTCTTCCTCTTCAGGAAAAGTGTCCCTCTGGTGCTCCCAACAACATCATGGGACCCACAGTTTCAGTTCCAGGAGAACAAAGTACCAGACCAATTTTGTTAGAAGTTCCATAGCTGCAGAGCAGAAGGAAACCGCACCTGCATAATTATTTTCATTCTCACAATGGTCCCTGATAACTAACCTAACTCTGACTTATAGTACCAAAAGAGAGTTCTATTTTTTCATAATTAAAGTAAAAAACAAAACAAAACAACAAAACAACCTGATTGTGAAAAAAATGGGTTCATGATTTTCCAACTTCATTGATGATATGAAGGAAAAAAAAAAAAAAAAAAGATAACCTGAAGAAGAGGTCACCCAAAGCGACATGGAACACATTTCAAAGTGATTGGCTTAACAGGCCAATTATGCTCTCTCTCAGGGTGTGATCAGTTTAACCAGATTCAGCAAGAACTATTTTAAAACTGCCCTACTTTGCAGTAGAAAATGTATGCACACATGTACATAAAAACAAAGTCTGCTTTGCACTGATCAACATACTTCTTTGGGTCTCTTTCTGCTTTCTGGAAGTTTTCCATTAGCATATCTCACAAGGAGTCCTTCCTTCATAACCTGTATATCAAGTTCTTAACTGTCCTCAGGCTAGTTAATTCTCCATATCAATTCCATTTAGGAAGTGGGCTTTGTATTTAGTGCTAGGACATCAATGCTTTTGCTACCAAGCAGAATTACTGAGCAGTAAACCTGAAATAAATCACTATTTTTCTGTATTGTCATGGTCTTAACCCTGGCAGAAGTCACTAGTTTCCACTGCTTCAGTACCAGAGATGCCAGGCTAGTCACAGATTTGCAGTGGTTTAAACTGTTAGGTTCACAACTGAAGGTTAAATTAGAGACACTTGTTTCTATCAGAAGCAGATTATTAGTTTAGTCAGTAGTAATACAAACGCACGCACACCACACACAGACAGACTGAGCTGCCATGGGATAAACAGAGTATGAGCTTGATTATACAAAATTCCCTTGCATTAACCACAGGGAAGGAGCGCATTCATGATGAGTTGCTGTGGAATAGGAAGTGTAGCAAGTTCACAGCTTTTACTAATTACACAGCACAAACTCACTCGGCTGCCCACATGCTCCAGGCAATTACTCTGCAATACTACACTGGTTTTCAAATTGCACTGACAGATGGTGGGTGTGCACAGTGATGCCGTCATTCAAGGTTTGAATTCTCAAATCAATGGGTTTACTCACAACAAGAGTTGAGTTCAGAGCAGTTTTCCAGTGCTTTCTGGCCACCCTACCTGAAGCCCTACAGATGATCTGTTTATGGAGAAGCGATGAGAAAAGCACTCTTACTGCATTCGTTTGCCTGTGGCAATCACTACAATTCAAAACCAGCAAATCTTCAAATATTTCCACAGATAACGCTGGTACAGATGAAGATTTTTCCTCCCTTGACAGCAGCGAGCTGTGAATAAATTCTGGGGCAAAGTGGGGGAGAGACACAGCTGGTTTGGTATTGACAACCACAAGCTGTAAAATCATTACTCAAGCTCTCAAACAAAGAAGAACATTAAAGATCCCTGCCAGACTCCATTGCTGTCCATTCTGTCTGAGCTCAGAATGAACAGCAGCACCAAGAGGGTAAAGGTCTGGCATCCAACATCAGCTGGACTCACACAGCCAAAATGGCCTGGGACATGGTGTCTAGAAGGAATGCAAAAACACCAGAGCTGAAGTGATTTGTCAGAAGTACTTTAAAACAATCTTTCTGCTGAACAGAAGCCTTGAAAACATATTCCCCACAGAAATCTGCACTGCAGACAACATGCTGTCTGAGGAAACTTTTGTGTTTTGAGGTTTAGGACTACATCACCTTGTGGACCTTTTAAGGCATGCCCATAAAAACAATTTGGGCAATTCTATGGTAATTTAAATACATAAATCTCTTGATAATTCTTGCTGCTCCATAAAATGACAAGTAAAAAAAGGAAAAGAGCATTACCTGTCACAGGCACCTTAACAAAACAGCCAGCCCAACTAAACTACCTCCACATTACCTCCTTACACAATTAAGCATCCAGAGTAACTTGCGTTGGGAGCAAGGAAAAAAATAATAATAAACAAACAAAAAAAAAACCAAGGAAAGGAGCAATGAATACATGCTAGATTTGAAAAGGACAGCAGTTTTCCTCCATGATCTTATGATCTATTTCCTGGTTGTGACACCTTCTGCAGGACCAGCCTCATTGCTTGGCCAGCTGTTCATCCTGTCATCATCCACCCCAAACAAAACCCCACATAAAGATGATCCCATTCTCCCGAATCCCACAGCTACTCCCAAAGGTGCAAACAGCAGCAGCAGGACTTGTAGACACAGGAGAACAGTCCCATCCCTGTCCATGTTTTGCTCAGTTAGCCCTACAGGTTTAGCAGGCATGTATGTTGGGATTTCCCCTTCCTTAAATGGCAGTTTAGATACTGCTGGAGCAGATAGCAGCTACCAAAAGCCTGTTTTCATCATATTCAGTAACAGAAGAGGATTTAGGTAAATTGTATATGAGTGCATATGTTTCTTATACCTATCATTTACAGATAAACATCATAAACCTCCAGCCTGCCATCATCCTCCTCTTTCCTCTTGGAGAAAAATCCTAGTTTTTCACTATGCTCATTCAAGAGAAAGCAGATACCTGCAGCCTCTCACATAAATAAAAAGTTGTAAAATTGTGTTTCATGCATGGTTTATTTACAAATCTCCTTTCATCAGTGTGATTAAAAAACAAGCAACCAATCTTCATCCATCATTTTGCCTGGGCAAACAGGAGCATTTGGCAGAAAGATGCTGAAAACAACCAGACTGCAAGCCATTCTGGTCACTCTTAATAGGAGCTTCCACAATTCAGGATCAAAAGTTTCATGAATATCCAGCTACTAAATCCTTCATTCAGAGTTCATCAAACTTCAGTGACCCTGATGGGCACGGCAGCCTCAGCATAGCAAAAAGGCAGGTCTTGAGGTAGCCTAACCTTAGCAAATTAAAAGCTTTGAAGATTAAGAGCAGGACCTTGAAATGACCCAGAGAGAAAAAAAGGGAAAGGCTAAGTGGTTTCTGCAGCCAGTCTCTCCCAGACAGTGGGCTGCTGCTAAGCCCCAGTGTTTGCAGCCAGAAGCTTCATCTTAGGAGGACAGGAGTACTCCAGCTCAACACCTTGGTCTCTGCCGGGAAAAGGATCAGAGCTGCAGGGCCCAAAAATGGAGTTTGGTAGAAACCCGTGATGGAGACATTACTGGCTGTATTTGCTATCCTATGTCTAGACTATTTTTTTTTTCTGGATGGCATCACAAGTTGCATTTACCCCAAAGTGACAATGTCACCAACTCATACGGAGAAGCTACCCCACAGATTTCTAAAGTTCTGGTTGCTCTTTATCATCTTACTGTTCTCTTGCAACAAATTTCACAATTAAGAGGATGCCTGCACACACACACAAAGTACACAGAAACATAACCTGATTTTTCAGCTCAAAACAACACAGAAGAGAGACAACTCCAAGCAGCATGGTTCAGTTCTACATGTTTTGTTTTGTTGTTTTATGTTTTTCCCTTTGGGATAGCCACCACAGAGAAACCTAGAATCACATTTCAGGAACAATTTGTGTAATTAATTTGATGTGCCCAAAGGAAGCAGAAAATAAAACAAGGTAGAAGGTAGCTTGCTATTTTCAGATGCAGAGTCTGTCAGGAAAAGCAGCAACTGATTTCTCACTTGCCAAATTGCACAGAGATGCCAATGTGGGGGATCAGAAGCAATGAAGTAAAAACTACTAGAATTATCAAGGAGACATTGGTGCATGCTACTACTACAAAAAACTATCAAAAGAAAGTTTTTCCTTCATCTTACTGCTCTCAAGTATTTTTAAAGTCAGGAAATAAGAACCTGCTGCTCTTTGCAACAAGTTTTATCACCTCTACGTAAAACTGAAGACTAGATCAATCTTCTTTACTCGATGTTTCTATGGCATAGGAAGGATCAGTTCAGTTGTATTCTACTATGTCTATTGAAAAACTTTCTTCTAAATAACTTTATTTCTAACAGAACTGCTTCTTTATCTGCCAATACTTACAAAAACATGCCCAAAACTGGTATGTATGAGGACACACACAAATGTACACGTAGGTACCTATAACATTATATTTAAAATTCTCCTCTACATAAAATAATGTTCAGAGGTATAGTTTAAATTTGTAAGAAGTATTCATCAAACAAAAGCAAGACAGTTATCTCAAAAAGTAGGGAAACCAGTATAAGCAAAAGGGCTGCATCTCTTAGAGTTAACAAGCCCTGGCCAATTCACAATGCAGTTAATTTCCTTCTGGCACAGCTGCATTACTCATATGCATGAAGTCCATGCCAAAAGGCACCCATAAAATTAGCTACAACTATCCAGTACAATACAGCAACCAGGAAGGAAAAGTTACTCTAGATTGTCTGTTCATTTTATTTCTTAAACAAGACAATCACGTAAAAGGCCCAACACAGAAAAACCCCAACAAAACCCAAACTATTCTAAAAAGCAAATTTTGTACATGCGTTCACACAGATACACAGTGGTGCTAACTGTTGTTTTCGCTTTAACTTCTCAGAGATACACCCTGGCTCGCTAAATCAATTCCAGGAGTAAAAAAGAAATTGATACAGGTCTTTTCTCCAAGAATGTAAGAAGACTTAAATCTCAACGCACAAAGAAACTGAGCTGATTATTTCAGGAACAATACTCCAATATCATCTTCTACACCAACAATTATATAAGAAAGATCTCAGAGTTCCTAGAACCAACCACCCTCATTTATCAAGTTCCAAAGAACTATATGTGTTAGACTAGTCTAGACATTCATCTGGACAGACTTCTTACAGTATGCTGTCTTCTTTTAGAGAAACCATAAGAATGAATGTAGACAGAAGTCACAAAATTTTTAATCACAAAAAGGGGGAGATGTATGTGCATACAAAGGAAATAATTTTATCTTTTCTGTTTCTGTGATGACCTGAACGTACTAAGTTAACCACACACTGAAACCTCAACCCTTGTTTATCTAAATTTAGTAAACATTTACTTACCCAGCATCCTCCTGGAAGCCTTCCAGTTCATCTCTTTGTTCTGCTAGGGTGGATTCTAGATCCAGATAGGTACCATTGTGAGACAATTGTAGGGTGCAGTCATCAAGCTGTAGGAAACAAGATTCAGATCGTTAGATTACAGCAGTCATTCTCTCTAATATACCTCTAACATTACCTTCCCATTTTTCAGGTCCCCAGACAAGATGTCCCAAAACCAAACCATACGTTGGGAGTCCCTATTCATTAGATCTTGTTTGATTACAACAATATCAACAAAACCAACAGACACAGAAAAAAATTTACTTATTTCAACATATAGGAGGAGATTGGAGGGGCTTATCACAGTGCCTTTAAAATCCTGTGAGCAAAGTTAAGTTCATTTAAACATGGTATTTAGGATATGAATTACTGTTTTCCTTTCTTACAGTATATTTAGGTGGAGTTTCTGGACCTCTTGATGGAGGTGGAAGGAAGAAGCTTCTGTGTCATGTGTTACTAAACGTCCCTAACAAGGAAGGATATAGCCAAAGGACAGTGCAAGGTGTGCCAGCCAAGAGATAGGGTGCTGCAGTGATGAGGAATGCATTTCTCACTTTCAACCAATGATTTTGAGAAATTTTGAGATTTTGAGAAAAAAGATTTTCTCACTTTCAACCAATGCACTAACCAGCCTCAGAGGTTGCAGGGAAGACCTTTCTAGGCACTGGGGGGAAGGACTAGAGACCCCTACCAACTTCCTACAAAGGTACTGAGTAACCAAGGACCAGACCTGAAAGCAGGAAACCTGCCTGCAGTGATGCTGAAGAGGGGGAGAGCAATTAATAAGCCCTCTTTATTTCCATCCTGTCTTCCCTTATCTTTGAAGTGTTCCATTAATTGTTCCAGGTGTTGTTAAAAAAAGCCAGGTATAATCAAAGATAGAAAAGAAATTTTTAATGGAGAACTAATCACAGGAGAAGGTCTAGGAAGATCCACTCCAAAACTCATTACACAGGAATTCAGAATAATTACTGGATCAAGAGGGGTAACTGTAGAAGCCTGAGGGAAGAGCTAGAAAGTAACATGAGCTCCTCTCTCGCCATCAGATAACCCTGGGTCAAATCACAAGGTATGAGGAAAAGAAGCCTTCCCAGGGCAGGGAAACAAGAATACGCTTACCAAAGGGCAGGTGAAAGTCCTACCTTGCCACGACTGAGGTAAAATGACCATCTGCTTATTGAACCCACCCCAGAAGCAAAGAAAATGCCATCACTGAGCCCACCAAACAGGCTGTTCTAAACCTTCGTGTATCAACACAGCATTAGGCATCCTTTTGTAATTGGTTCCAAGTTCACAGATATTGTAAGCCCCAGATGTGTTGCTCTACTACATTCAAAACCCAGTATGGCAGCCAAGCACTCTCAGACTGACCTGCCAAACAGAAGATGTTTCATTCTTCTGGATTTGGCAAAACAAACTGACATGTCCTTTGCATGCCTCCATCTACCAAAAGGCAACTGTGGTATAAACGGTACATTCCTGCTGCAAAGGCCACTTTGGGAATAGGATATTTAACACTATACTACATACCGATCTTCTGCCACAGCTGGTAGTTGGCAACTCTCTGAAGCAAAGGCCTGGAACAGCCAATGACTCAAAGAAAGGAAATTACAAGCCCTTATCATATCCATGGATTTTTCTTTCTGCTCTTTTTAACACTAGGAAAGAAAATCAATTGAGAATCCATCTTTGATGAATTAGCTCTTTCAACTTCACCTCAAATTTATGGCTTCCAATACCTGTTCAGGAAAGCATGATAAACAGCCACACTTCTTATCTGGCAGTCAATACCAAAACTTAGTCACCCACTTTCCTGTCACTGATTTATACACACAAGAAAAGAACACAAATAGCCTTTGATTATTCTGGATTAGGTACATTGGAAATACTACAGTAGAGCCCATTTGTAATTTGCAAGTGACAGAGCGTGACTTTTGGGTTAGACCACACCACTGTGTTTTGCACTGCTTGCAATCTGAAAGAAGTTTATCCTCTGGGGAAAGGGTAAAGGGTGAAAGTAAAGTTGTATTTCAATTGTGTTCTATTCTTTCTTCCCCCTGTGGGGAAAGAGTAAGTCATCAAATAAGGTGACATAAGTTTTTACTCTGACTCCTGGGAATTAAATAAAGCAAAGAACCTCCAAGCTCAGCCCTCTGTCACTAAGAATAACAACAGTATTACTACTCTTTCTAGTTACAAAGGATATTATTAACCTATGCTAATTCAAGATACATTCTTTAGACAAGAAAGACTAAATGCTACTCTGGGAAACTTCTTCCCAGTAGCCCAGGGTATCTAATGAAATGCTAATTTATTCAAAGTAATGCCAAAAGGCAAACTCCAATTAGATAAATCTGCTGTCACTATGGAGATTAGGAGATTTGCCCACAATTTCCAATTATACTGAATAATTAGGGAAAAGGCACTGTGCTTTACTAATATCTTATGACTTTAGTGCATAACAAGCACAAGAACAGGAAGAACTTCATGTACAAAATAAAGAATAGCACATTCTACTATGTTCTTCTCATCTCCATAGTTTCAGCTGAGCATAGTATTCATTCAGGCTTCAAAACACTGCACATTTTACACTGTATCCATTAATAGGAGTTTAGGGTAACTGGGAGGAACACAGTATCTTTTATTTTCATTACTTAACACTGACTCTTGCCAGACTTATTTTGATTTTCATGCATGCGTACATACAGAGATGGAAGGGACCAAAACAACACTTTTTAAAGGAGTACAAGTATTAAGACAATGTAACTCAAATCCTCCTCATATAGGACCACTTTGCTACTTTGCCTCCAAGCTACATTTGCAAACATGTTTCACAGCAGAATACAAGATGAGAAGTCATCCTGTGAATTATTTTTAATTAGTAAATTGCCAGCCTTTTTCAACACAAAGGATGGCTGATGTTCACTCATTAGAGCTTATTAGTAACAATTCAAGATGCTGGTCTCTCCCCTCTGGGCAACATTAATGCCATGTTTATCTAGTATGCATCACTTCTCCCATCTCTGGAGACCCTCAAAAATTGCCTCATGTAGTTCATTCATGACACTCTTCCCAGTGATTGTAATTCACGTTAAAATTCTTACTAACACCATCTTCTTTTAGGACAAGCAAAAGGCAGAATCCATAAATTCAATCTTTCAAAGAAGAGTTAACTGAACCGTTTTCCATAATCATGAACGAGACTGAAATTCAATTACTTAGAATTCTATTTATTTCACTTTGTTCTTCACAATTCTGTTTAACTCTTCAGTATTCCAGTTGTTGAGGCAGGCCCTCAGAAGAGGAGGAACAGCTTTGCCTGAGAAGCCAGAGCCAAACAAGTGCAGATACATGGCGGACTTCAGGACAGCATTATCTACTGTCTGTAATCATATGTACTTCTCTTCTGCAGATTCCTGCTTTATACACTTCCCAAACACCTTCAAGAAACAAGACAAGTCCCACAACATTGTGCAGGAGGTGTTCAGAGCAGAACCACCCTATGCTTTCAATGTATGTGATCGTATCACTACTGACTAAATCATGCTGTATATGTCCACATCAGGGAGAAGGGGTGTTATAGAATCACAGAATACCAAATTGGAAGGCACCTAGCAGGACCTAGACTCAATGGCACAACACCCTGCCCAGGCAGATCTTAAGTGTCCAACACTGGGGAACTCACCACTTCCCTGGGGAGATTATCCCAATAGCTAATTGTTCTCATTATGAAAAATTCTCTTGTGACAATCTGAATCGGCCCTGATTCAAGGTTATATTCACAATTTTTATTTTGTGTACAATAAACATTCATCTTAGGTGTTGCATTCATCTATATGTAAATACTTAAGAATAGGAATTTTTTTAAGTGAAACAATGATGATTTCAGCAGAAGAAATTTTATTAATGTCCTTGTGAGTCATCACCACAGCAACTCTTTAAATAACCATGTAATCAAGCTTTTCCCACAGAGAAATGGAAATGTAAGAAAACATAAGAGAAACATAAGAAAAACAGAAAGTACAAAAAAAAAAGGCCAAGTAATATTTATACTGTCATAAATTTATACTTACACTCTTATAAATTTCACTGAGAAGTTGAGCACAATTAGCTCAACTAAACAGTTAAAATATCAGAACATTTAAAAGTAGACCTTCCTACTGCCTCATCCTTTGCTATTTAACCTGTTACAGAGTGAAACCATACCACACAAGAGGAGAAGAGTGTCCTGGTTTCAATTATAACCAGAAATGGGCAGAGCAAGGTCAGAGGTGCAGAGTTCGATCTTTGCCCCACCTCAGGGGTCATCACCACCTCACCAGCACCCACAGAGCCCTCAGCGTCAATATGGCTATCTGTCACAAGAACACACAGGTTGAGGAAAGTTAAGCAACCAACTCATGCAAGTGCTCTTTACAGGCTGCCAGGTACTCAAGAACATAGGGCAGGAGCTCAGCTTGTCATCTTCTTTTGCATGTAATCAAATCCACCAAGTTGTGGCTAGTCCCTGAACCTTTAGGGTCAAAATAATTTGTACGACAAGGCCATCAAGCTTCAGAGGACTCAAATAGTTTGATAATACTATACGAGTGATGACTTTTTTTCTCATTGCAAGCACTGACCCACAGAAAGAGGTCACATCCATTTCTCTTCATAAAGAAGCCCTTGTTGCTGTGCAACAGGAAAGCTCATCATTTCTCAGTTTCAGAGTTGAACCATATCACCAAAAGGAGCAAGGAACAGCAGGGGAAAAAAAGAGCAGCAGCAAGAAAAGATGACTATCAGCCGGTTATCCAATGCCCATAAATGACCACTGACACTTTCAGAAACTCGTCAAATGAATAGAAAGAAAAAGGAAAAAAAAACCAACCTGAATTCAGTTATTGTTTTCATCTACTGCATTTAGAGACCTATAAGAGAAATGCCTAAAACCAGAGGGCGGTGGGTGTGAGGAGAAAAGAACAAAACATATAATTCTAAACACATGCAACGCACACATCCACCCACAGACCGAGTAAAATCACCTGCTCCTCCGTGCACATACTTGTCGGCATCCCCCATAAACACTAGCCTCCTCACTGCAGCAGCCCAGTGGGAAGCAATTCAAGACAGTGACAACATATGCCTTACCATGCTGACAGAAACTCCTGCAAGTCTGTCTTCTCTTCCTTGAGAAGGCTTTGCTAGACTAACATGCATCCAGAGTGGACTTCCCTTTGGCTTGATTTAACTTTCCTATCCCAAGGCAGCAGTAAGTTGGCAGAAGTTAAGGGAGAAAAATGCCAGAGTTGCCCTCCTGCCTTTTCAAAAAAGGCAGAGCAGAACCACTAGCCATTAGGAAACGTTATCCTCTTCCCTATTTGCTCAAAGACCACATAATTGTATTTTTCAACAGTCATGGAAAAATGCTCTTTCTTCACTCCCAGCCCCCGGCCCTGAGAGCCCACCAATAAGAACTTATTTTTGACAACTCTCTCATAAATGTCCAGAAAGTGTTACCAAATCTGCAGCAAGTGCGTGCAAAGATAAAGCCTGCTATCCTCATAATTTTCTCTTATATCTAACTACAGGTAGGCACCATTCAAAATATTCAGTTCAGTTAGTGTCATGGGTTCAGCAGCAGCAGTCATTTTTCTCCTTCTTGGTAGCTGGTGCAGCGCTGTGTTTTTGACTTTGGGCCTGGGAACTGCGCTGATAACACCAGTGTTTTCAGTTACTGCTTGGTAATGTTCTGGTCTGACCAAGGACTTTCTGAGTCTCATGCTCTGCCAGGGAGCAGGGGAAGCTGGGAGGAAGCAGAGACAGGACACCTGACCCAAACTGACCAAAGAGGTTATTCCATGCCACAACACGTCATATCCAGGATGTAAAAACGGAGGGCAGAGACCTGGAAAGGTGGGAGTGCACTGCGTTGTTGAGCTTGATATCGGGTGGTGAGCAATTGTATTCTCTTTCCTTGTATTTCTCTTGTATTGTTATTGGTGGTAGCAGTGGTGTTTTGTGTTATACCTTAGTTACTAAACTGTTCTTATCTCAACCTGTGGGAGTTGCATTCTTTCTATTCTCCTTCCCATTCCCCCAGGAGCAGGGGGAAGAAAGAGGGGGGAGTGAGTGAGCAAACTTAGTGAGGGGCTTAAACCACAACAGTCAGCAATCAAGGATCACATTCATAGGATGTAGGGCCCTACATTACAAGGTAGGAGGATACACTTGTTTACCGGTGCAAACCCACCAGAACCTCTCAACTTTGCAGCCACTAGCTGGAAGCACAACCAGCTTTCACCAGATTTCCAGTAATTTGAGCTATTGCTACTAAACAGATTACTTTGCTCACTTGTTGTTTCTAAGGCTACAGGGAAAGGGAATGAGAAGGAGATATTAAAGTCATCCAGTATCAAAATGCAGACATAAAAATCCTTCTTCAGTTCTAGCTTCTGGCACAGACTTGGAAAATCCTTATCTTAGTCAAGTGTCTTAGCTCATCTTGCATTTTAACATTGTTGGGTGGCAATTGTTCTCATTAGTGGTGGCATACTCCTTATTCACCTAAAGCATGCTTTGCACAGTAGGGTTGATAAGAGGTAAAGTTCCTTTATGTTCAGTTTTTCCTTCCTAAATACTAAGCTTTGCTTTGCTTTATGCATCATGAGTCTGACACACTTGCTCACTCCAGCTACGCAGTTCTTAAACATGCTCCCTTCTAGTTTAGCTGTTTCCAGCACTATGTCCTATCCTGTTACCAAATCCTACAAATGCCAGTTTACCTCTGTATTGCCACTTCTCCCTTCTTTACCAAAACAGATTTCTCCTCCGGAAAAAGGAGAAAAAACAGCTATGCCTGCTCACCAGCCTAAATATATTTCATATTTCTGAGCAAACTGCACAAACTGATTGGTGCAAATGAATATTTAATACTGTTACATCCAAGGCCAAGCTTCATACTGAGAATGACTATGCTATTTTCAGAACGCATCATATTTTAATGCTTTTGAAATTTTATTACAGAACAGCAGATGCAGGTTTTCTGCACTGGCACATGACTGGCCCTTTAAAATATAACAGGATTGCTGTCAGTCTTAGTTCTCTGAGTAATGAAAAATGGAGATGGTCTAATTAAACCCCACAGATCACAGCCTACCCACCAGAATAATTATCTGGCTTCAGAGTCAGCACCAACTGCCCTCTTGACAACAGCATCAATCTCTCCCTTTTCATGTTAGTAGGTACTACCCAGTCTGTGCCATGGTTATACATGTTCCAGTCATCATGATTTTGAGCAACATCATGAAGAAAGACCAAAGCATGTAGCCAGGAGTTATGCCACACCACCCATCTCAGGGTGACACTAACAAAAAAAGCTTGACATTAACAAGATAAAAGGAAACCAAGTACTCTGGATGCATTAGTGCTCAAAGTTAACAGTGTACACAAAAAAGTGTACTCGTTCTCCACTATGACAGCAACCCAACACAACATACAGTCATAAAATCATCGAAAAGTTAGGGTTGGAAAGGACCTTAAGATCATCTAGTTCCAACACCCCTGCCATGGGCAGGGACACCTCACACTAAACCATGCCACTCAAGGCTATGCCCAATCCAGCCTTGAACACCACCAGCAATGGAGCATTCACAACTTCCCTGGGCAACCCATTCCAGTGCCTCACCACCCTCACAGTAAAGAATTTCTTCCTCATATCCAATCTAAACTTCCCCTCTTTAAGTTTTAACCCATTACCCCTTGTCCTATCACTACAGTCCCTAATAAATAGTCCCTCCCCAGCATCCCTATAGGCCCCCTTCAGATACTGGAAGGCTGCTAGGAGGTCTCCACTCAGCCTTCTCTTCTCCAGGCTCAACAGCCCCAACTTGCTCATGCCTATCTTCATATGGGAGGTGCTCCAGTTCCCCTCATCATCCTCGTGGCCCTCCTCTGCACTTGTTCCAACAGTTCCATGTCCTTTTTATGTTGAGGACACCAGAGCTGCACACAGTACTCCAAGTGAGGTCTCAGGAGAACAGAGTAGAGGGGCAGGATCACCTCCCTTGACTTGCTGGTCACACTCCTCTTCATGCAGCCCGGGATACGGTTGGCTTTCTGGGTGTCTTGACCTAAAAGCCCTATGCTCCAAGTAGCTCCACTGCAACTGCTTGTACTCCTCCCCCCATGTACCTTTCTTCTTTTAAATATAGTTTTGTAATTCAAAGTATTTTCTCAAAAACTCTTTGAGAAATTGCAAAAATCCAAATATATTTATGAGGTCAGGGTTTTAAAAGTAAGGTCAGAATTTTAAAAGTAAAGTCAGGCACAGGCTCTACATAGAAAGCAATTTATTGTGAAGGCAGCTATGCCACCTTCAGTTATCCACACTCACAGAAGTCAGCAGGTTTCTAAACTCCAGCAAACTCAATTTTACATACTAAATTAGAGGCTGGAGAAAAAAAAAAATTCTAGATCTGTAACTTTACATTAGAAGTAATAATTCAGCATGTACTACAGTATACCCCGATTCTGCAGCACCTCAAGAGTGATTAGCACAGCTTGTAGGAATAGTTATTAATGCTAATGCATCTCTGCTTTATTTTTAACACTGTGATTGCTATTGACAAACTACTTCACAAGCTTTTCACACTTTGCAGAGCTTAATGCACTGATGGAGTGGCGCCTACATACAAGTGCAGTCTGAAGGTCTGCACAACTGGGCATAGAGGCCATTGGAGCACAATTACTTTAAAAGGAACTGCTACTCTGATAGGAAAACACTGGTATTTTGAATGTAGCCTGCACTCCTAGGCTGCAACAGCAGCTTTTATCTCTGGCCTGGTAGACGCCACAAAATACTCCTGGGGTCAGGTAACACAGTGGCATGAAGCAAAACATAAATGCCACATTAGATCCTCAGGAGCCACTGGAAAAATACACTGCCAATAAAAATATTCTACTGAAATAACAAAGACACTGAGAACAAACACAGAAATCTGTTGTATTAATATTATGGGTTTGACTTAAGAATAACAGAAGGAAGTACAGAGTTCAGAAATTCTGAAACTGCTATTTCGGGGGTCTCTCAAATCCAGGCAACACACCACTGTGAAAACATAACACGTAGATGCCTACCTGTTGCTATTCTTGGCCAGTTACGTCACCAACTCTCAGACCTTTTGCTTGGCAATTCTCTTTAACACAGTGTTCCGCAGGGAGCAATTCGGAGTTTACTAGCATATTTGTGTCCAAGTATGACACCGTGTCTTCCAACAGCAGCCACAAAGGCATTGTTAGAAAGCATGAGGGCTCAAAATGTCTACAACCGTGGAACAAGAAAGCCAAATAAATTCATCTAGAGATGGGGGTTACAGCAATTTTTAGTATGAACTATAAAAAAAAAAGCTAACTGGAATCATTAAAGTAATTGAATTTCTGCATAAAAACTGTGCAGAATAGCAGGCTGCATAGGGAACTAACACATACGCTTCCACTCCCTCCCCTCCCCTCATCTAATTGAATCATTTCAAGTTAAATTAGTTAAATTTGACACACAAACCAAACAACCAACAGAACTTAGTGAAGTCAAATTTAGACAAAAAACACTCCAGCTCTTTAATTCAGGAAACCTACTGTATTTTCTAGTTTTCTCATAGTAAACATAATGAACCTGCAGGATGAGAATAACATAACCTCTGCATTCCCTCATTAACTTTCTGGCAACTAGATTCTTCTATTCATTTTCCCCGTTCGTGTTCAGCTCTTCTTATCTAAGACAAAGAAGTGCTAGCTCTTCTGACCTTCATGGCTAAAGTACATCTTCAGTTGAAAAAAAAGGAGAGCGATTATAAGCACAGAACCCTTTATTTGGAAGTATACACAGCTTTTTGGCTGATACCCAGAGAATGCCTCAGATGACACACACTCATTACCATTTGGTTGGAATTACTGTGAAGTTACCCAAGGAAATAGAAATAATCTTTAAGAAGGAGCTACATCAAGAAAAGCTAGAAGAAGAGGGGTAAGAATTAGCATCAATGGAGTCCATCTTCTGAGAAAGCTTTTGTTCAGAGCATGCGCACAACTGCGTGTACGAAGAAAACAGAGTTGAAACATCAGAAATCATTCTTTTAAAGAAAAGTAGTAGTCTGGGAAAACAAAAATAAAAAACTACTTTGTGACAATATTCCCTGGTTTCATTTGTAATTCTACTGTTAAATTGAAAACTGAGAAGTACTTCATATTTGAGAAAAGTCTTTTGAAGTGGTGTAGCAGAATGAACCTATGACCTGCAGCCTATTACTCTTAAAATCATGTCCCTGAGAACAAACTTTCTATTAGCATCCTCCACCTTCTTGGAACAGTTGAGACACATACCATGTTCTAAGAACTGCACCACCAGTACTCTAACTGTTTTTGGGACACTGCAGGTTGCTCATTACCCTATCACAGAAGTAGAATACTGGACTACTGAAGAACCACCCAAACTGATTATAAAGGGGAGATGTAGAATTGATGAGAGTCAAAGATAGAGTCAGCAAAAAAACCCCAGGAAGCCCAGAGTAAATTGTCTTACAATCAGAACTCGACTCAGAGGCTTCTGCTTAGTTAAAAACAAAACCAAAAAATAATAAACCAAAATACTAACACAGGCACATGTTAAGAGATGGGAAAGTACACATTTACACCAACGTTTATGTGAAATACCAAAGAAAATAAAGCATAGCAGGATTACCAAAGAGTACATTATACACTTGTCAACAGAATGATTTTTCAGCCACAGACTGAATCTTGGAGGTGTAAATGAAAGTTTTCATCTACTAACATTATTCTAATGACTACACTCATCAACTCTTATTAATACTTCGACTGCTTCTTAAAAGCTTTGTGGTTTCAAAACCAAACATCAATAGGGAAGTCATTAAAAGAGCATGATTTAAAAGTTTAAGTGAATGAAACTCAATACAAGAACACTGAAAAAATAGTGCAAAATACACAGAACCCTGAAGACTCTCTTCTTAACTACTACCAGTTATCTCGAAGGAGGTGATCCTGCCCCTCTACTTTGCTCTCCTGAGACCTCAACTTGGAGTACTGTGTGCAGCTCTGGTGTCCTCAACATAAAAAGGACATGGAACTGTTGGAACAAGTGCAGAAGGAGGGCCACGAGGATGATTAGGGGACTGGAGCACCTCCCATATGAAGATAGGCAGAGAAAGTTGGGGCTGTTGAGCCTGGAGAAGAGAAGGCTGCATGGACACTTTATAACAGCCTTCCAGTATCTGAAGGGGGCCTATAGGGATGCTGGGGAGGGACTATTTATTAGGGACTGCAGTGATAGGACAAGGGGTAACGGGTTCAGACTTCAAGAGGGGAAGTTTAGATTGGATATGAAGAAGAAATTCTTTACTGTGAGGGTGGTGAGGCACTGGAATGGGTGGCCCGGGGAAGCTGTGAATACTCCATCACCGGCAGTGTTCAAGGCCAGGCTGGACAGAGCCTTGGGTGATATGGTTTAGTGGGAGATGTCCCTGCCCATGGCAGGGGGGTTGGAACTAGATGATCTTAAGGCCCTTTCCAACCCTAACTATTCTATGACACTAGAATTTTATATGAAAGCATAAGGAATTTTCTACCCTTGAGCAGCATTTATTTGGCACTTACGCTTTTTTTTTTTCTTTTTCTTTTCTGAATATCTCATTCAGTTCTTCCTTCTTTGATTACACGCCAAGCAGTTTCAACCCCCACATTTAAAATAGCTGTCTGGACTGGAATAGGCAAACAAAAGAGAACCTCTGCATTAATTAAGATCGCATCTGAATAATACTGAAAAAGAAAACCACACTCTCCAACTCACAAATATAATACCAGCTTGTAAGGAAAGAAACAATGCAGCATTACCGGCCACATCACCACAATATTCATTCTTTGCTTATACTTTGATCACCCTGTTTCAAAGGGCACAGAGAGAAAATAACTAGAAACAAATGACTATAATAATAAATTCCTGATCTATTTTCCTTGGCAGGGGACAGGCTCTAAATGGTATCAGCAAAGACTAGGTGATGCCATGAGAGGAAAAAGAGGAAAAAAAAAATAAAAATAAAGAGAGTTTGGGAAAGAGCAAGAAAGGATTGTGGCACTCAAGAACAAAAGAAAAAGGGAAAAAAAAAAAGCTCTTAACCTTTTTAAGAACAAAGAAGTAAATGAAAGAAATACAAAACTGGTTAAAAGTGAGCCTTAAATACAGTACATAATGGGCAAATAAAGCACCTTAATTATGAGTTCAAAGCATAGAGATCAAATGCAATTCAATGCTTCTAGGAATAGGAAACCTAATTTCTTCTAAATTAGGTTCTAAATAAACCATGTATGTTTCAAGCATCAGTCATCCAATATCTATTATTTATATTGGTCCATTAGGGCACTACTCGGTTATCATACAATGGTTTGGGTTGGAAGGGACCTCAAAGATCATGCCTTCCCTCCAGTGCTTCAACAGCACCATACAGCTTGGTGTTGTTGCTCCTGGCCCCTTACATGCCTTGTCAGCCACTCTTACTAAGCTGCCGGCTTCTGACAGGTCTTTGTGCTTTCCTGGGGTGCCCCCTACATCAGGAACAGCCCCTCCCACACACCTCGTATGCCATCATAGAGTCATCAAATAGTTAGGGTTGGAAATGACCTTGAGATCATCTAGTTCCAACCCCCCTGCCATAGGCAGGGACACCTCACACTAAACCATGCCACTCAAGGCTATGTCTAACCCAGACTTGAACACCGCCAGCAATGGAGCATTCACAACTTCCCTGGGCAACCCATTCCAGTGCCTCACCACCCTCAACAGTAAAGAATTTCTTCCTCATATCCAATCTAAACTTCCCCTCTTTAAGTTTTAACCTGTTACCCCTTGTCCTATCACTACAGTCCCTCATGAAGAGTCCCTCCCCAGCATCCCTATAGGGCCCCTTCAGATACTGGAAGGCTGCTAGGAGGTCTCCACTCAGCCTTCTCATCTCCAGGCTCAACTGCCCCACCTTGCTCAGCCTATCTTCATACAGGAGGTGCTCCAGTCCCCCCATCATCCTCGTGGCCCTCCTCTGCACTTGTTCCAACAGTTCCATGTCCTTTTTACGTTGAGGACACCAGAACTGCACACAATATTCCAAGTGAGGTCTCGCAAGAGCAGAGTAGAGGGGCAGGATCATGTCCTTTGACCTGCTGGTCACGTTCCTTTTGATGCAGCCCAGGATACGGCTGGCTTTCTGGGCTGCCAGCGCACACTGCAGCTGGCTCATGTTCATTTTCTCACCGATCAACACCCCCAAGTCCTTCTCCACAGGGCTGCTTTCAATCTCTTCTCTGCCCAACCTGGAGCTGTGCCTGGGATTGCTCCCACCCAGGGGTAGGACCTTGCACTTGGCATGGTTAAACTTCATCAGGTTAGCATCAGCCCACCTCACAAGCATGTCAAGGTCCCTCTGGATGGCATTCCTTCCCTCCAGCATATCAACCAAACCACACAGCTTGGTGTCATCGGCAAACTTGCTGAGGGCTCACTCAATCCCACTGTCCATGTCACTGACAAAGACGTTGAACAAGACCGGTCCCAACACCCATCCCTCATCCCATGCTCCACTGTGGAAAGGGCCTGCGCCCAAGCTGATTGCCTCAGCAATCACTCTAAACCACCTAGCATTAGCTACTGTAGGTCGCTGCTATAGTTATCATTTCCTTCTATGCACAAAAGGACCACAATGTACCTATACAGTGCTATAAGCATTACAGCTTATATAAACCGATCTACTTAGGGGCCCTTGTTTTTAGTGCTTGCTCCCAACATTTTTAAAAACGTTGGAATGACTACAGTAAAACACAAATAGCAGTTTTGATAGGTAACATGGGTCAAACCCACTGAGACTGAACATGTTTTCTGCAGTACTTGAATAATTAAACTTACAGATGTCTAGCTTGTCAATTCCAAATGGATTTGCCTGCAGAAAAGATGCCAAGAGCATTCACAGACACCTGCAAGACCAAATATACATAGCACCTTTATGTACCTAAATGCTATGCCAACTTTAAGCAAATTTTGTGTACATATTCTAGTCCCTTGTCCAGCAGTTGCAACAACTTTCTTGTGGTTATAGATCACTTTGAGAATCCACAACAAATGGTTGTGTTTCCTTGCAATGCAACTGGGCACTGAGCTGTCAAAAAAGGAGCAGCTGGTTGGAAGCGTCTGATGCAGACTTGTCACCAAAGCCAACGCATTACGGAAGAACTAACCTTTAGATATTTGAAGAATTAGTGAGGAAGGGAAAGACATTGTGCACATCTTTTGAAGACTAAGCTGATAAAATCATTTTAGAAATGGCTATGGCTGCTGGGGGTCCTGGCCTTTGGGGGGGGCATGCTCTTAGGAGCTGGCCTATACCCAAATTAATTGGTGTAACATTTTGTACCATCGATAAGCCTTGATAACCATTTGGCTGTGTACAAGTGCTCCTCACAACTGCCTTTAACAGTGCTATTTGGAATACCTTGTCACACACACATATGCCCTGAGGCTGTATCGGTCTAGCTGGTTAGGTATTTTCCAGAAGATGCAGGAACACCATACTTTCACCTCACAAAAGTAGGGACTTCCTGACCCTATGATGGAGGACTTCTTTGGGAAAACAAACAAAAAAGCTGCAATAAACACATTGATTAATGGTTTTGAGTTGAATGCGAAGGTGGATGTGGTTTATTAAGGGAACACAACTGCATGTAAGGAGACACTTTTATTACTAATAGTTGAAAGAGTTTGAAGGTTTTCACATGGAGAAACATGCCCAATACTTGCAGTCTGGAACAAAGCTAGGAATAAATTTAAAACAGTGGGAAGAATCACACTTCCCACAGCAGGATCAACCTTAAGGTGGTTAACCCGCAGTCACGCAGCAAGCTTTTGGCACATTCAGAAAGAATGAATGCTTGCCAAAGCCTCAGATCAGCATTTGTCACAAGCTCATCCCTCCTCTCCAAACATGGCCTTTTTGTACTTGTTGCATTCTCAAAACTCTAGAAACAAAAGTATATGCTTTCTTCTGATACAAGAATTAACTGTAGACCACCTTATGCTAGAAAAAAATGTGTCAACCAATAACAATTCATAAAAAAGATTTCCTTTCCATAAAGTTGTTTTAATCTCATTAAAAATCATCTAGAATAAAATCTAAAACTCTCCTGTCTGATAAAAACAACACGTTTGAGCAACTGTTAGGAAGGGGAGAGATGATGTGTCTCTCACTTTCTTTATTTCCTCTATTATCATGATACTTTCTCTTCCCTGACTTAAAACAGTAGCACAGCCCTAAAACACAGAAACAAGTAACAACACATTCAAGAAAAAGAATAGCCAATAATCTCTCCAGTATCAACTTTACTATGAATTACAGCAAGAACAAACTAATTTTCAGTATGACCTCAACCGCTTTTCTTTTTTTTTTCCCAACATAATTGAGCTTTACCTCAGAGCTGTAGCTGTTCGTCCTTCCAGTTTCATTCACTACAGGCAAATGTCTCACGTAGCTCGCAAACCGCAGGGAGAGCTATCTACAATCAAAAACTGAAATACGAAGCACAGAGCTTTGTTTTATTCATGCTACTTTTGTTTGCTAATTAATTTGAAAGCAATTCTTACAGTGGGATGAGTAGCTTGGCTTGGTTAAGCTACCATCTTATACTACATCGTAAAAGGGCAGAGGCAATATATACTATAACAAGAAAAAAATGGGCACAAAATTGATTGCAGTTTGTAAAGCATCAAGGTCTTCAGTGCCATTCTAACCCCACTTTGTTACTTGGGAGAAGAGACTGATGCTAACATAACTGTAGAGAGCAAAAAGGTCTCTCCTCAGCCTCCTTTTCCTCTAGACTAAAACAACCCCAGTTCCTTCAGCCTTTCCTCAGAAGACTTGTTCTCCAGACCCTTCACTAGCTTTGCTGCCCTTCTTTGGACCTGTTCCAGCACCTCAGTGTCTCTCGTCTAGCGAGGGGCCCAGAACTGGACACAGGATTCGAGGTGCAGCCTCACCAGCGCTGAGTATAGGGGGATGGCCACTGCCCTGGCCCTGCTGGCTATGCTGCTTCTCATACAGGCCGGGATGCTGTTGGCTTTCTTGACTGACTGGGCACAAGCTGGATCATGTTCAGCTCTGTCAATCAGCACCTCCAGGTCCCCTTATCCCCAGGCAGCTTTCCAGCCACTCTTCCCCAAGTCTGCAGCATTGCATGGGGTTGTTGTGGCCCAAGTGCAAGACCCAGCACTTCCCCTTGTTGAGTCTCATACACTGGCCTTGGCCCATTGATCCAGCCTGCCCAGATCCCTCTGTAAAGTCTTCCTATCTTCTAACTTCGTGTTGACTGCAAATGTACAGAGAGTGCACTCGATACCCTCATCCAGATCCTTCTTAAAACTATTAAACAGAACTGGCCTCAACAGTGAGCCCTGAGGAGCACCGCTCATGACCAGTCACCAATTGGATTTAACTCCACTCACCGTCACTCTTTCAGCTCAGCCATCAGCCAACCTTTTCAAGCAGTTCTTTTTTTTTTTTTCAGTGCTCAAACCATGCCCTGTTTATAAACTAGCCCTGCTCTATTTAAAAAGGCCAAAGAAGAAGGATTAAGTATTGGGGATGCATTCAAAAGGCAGTCCATGAAAGGAGTTTTGAAATTCTCCACTGGTACTTTGGTGTTGTAGTTGGTTAGTGAATGGCCATGGCAACCCTGGACACCCAGGGCCATTCCTGTGTCTAAGGAGACCCACACTTCTCCTGTTTCCAGTCTCTCCAGATGACCTTCCACTTCCCAGAGCAGAAAATAAACTCCAGAAAAAAGCAAGAGGCAACATTCAAGCCCATCTTGGTAGTGGTCCAAAGCAAAAAAAAAAAAACAAAAAAAAACCACCAAAACACAAACAAAACACAAGCCAACAACAAAGACCCACAGATTGGAAAACTGCTGACAACCTAAGTAGTAGGAAGTTTCTGATGATCCAAGCGCCATTGTGAAGCCCCATTGAAAAGAAAACATCAGCTACAGCTGCTCAGCTTGGCCAGGCAAGGAATAGCTGACTCAATCATCCTAAAGCAGGAGAGGAATGCACCTTTTTGTCATGCGTGAAGAAGATTCAAAGTAAGAAACTAAGAATACACTTTTCCACTAAAACAGATAGCAGAAAGCATTTTCTCAGTGTAAAGAGCAACTACTCATTCGAGAAGACATTCTTGTTCTTTCTCCCTTTTTTGAAAATGATACTTTAATTCCCACAGCAGTGACATTTCAGGTTGAGGTTTTGGTGTCTTTTTTTTCCCCTAGGGCATTTCATTGCTCTTTGCTGGTTGAGCAATCGTCCTGCTAGCTTCTATGTGTCGATACATGCTTCTAACGTTTTTCAGGTTATTTAGTTTAAAACAGAGAAATAAGCCCCAGATGTTTCACTGTGGTTTTCCACCAGGAAATTCATGGCCTTTCCAGATGTCTCATCTCTAATAGTCCAAACTTACTTTTGATACAACAGCCATGAATATTTTTTTTCCAACATGTTGCTTATGGGATTATTATAAAAGTATCCACAAGTTATGGGTGCAGGCTGCACCAGGTGGATTTAGGATCATTTAAAACTTAGCAGCAATTAAGTCTTCCTAGTTCTTGCACCTTAGAAGTATTTTACAGATTCTGTATCCTTGCTTGGCACACTACAGCAAGCAAATCTGACAGAATGAATATAATTTAAGAAAATGCACAATCTGTATTTGCAATTACATGAAGTAGGTTTCCATTTCTATAAGCCTTGTAAATTACTATTTTGAGTGCACAGTCTTGCTGCAGCTTTAATGATGTGAAGACCTATAAAATATCTTTTACCTAGTAAGATGCAGAACCCTTGATAGGACTTTTCAGCATCCAGTGTGTCCCATCTCTCTCTGCTTTTCCTCATCAATAGGTAACTTTCCAATGTCTTGTAGGCAATAACTGCTTCCTCTCTCTCTCCCAACCAGCACAGGGACTAACTACCTTTGCTAGCATTGCCTCTGTACTACAGTTATCAGCCATCTTCCCTTTTAAACTGTGTACTATGTTAACATGATCCAGGTAAGATATCAGCAAGTGTTCCTGACATTCAGGCCTTAGAGCTCCCACTTCTATTTCAGATGAGAGGACAGGCTCACATACCCATCTAAGAAAAGAACATTACCTCTCTTTGCAGCTTTGTCTTTGTTTCCTCAGAGAGGGGCACAAGAACTCTAAGCAAGCAATGCTGGAAAGAAAAATCAATATCTCGTGTTTTTTCTTAAATAAAATGTCAGTTGCTGCCTTGAGCAGCACCGTACAAGACCGGGTTTGCACTTGGGTTTATTTAACATACTCTTGTCTGATTATTCTGGCAGCAATACCTCCTCTCCTCATAGACAGACAGGCACAATTCTCAAAGATCCTGGGACTCCACGTGGCCGCCTGTAGGGACACACAGATTCTGTGCACACAGATTCCTCAGATTGCCAAAAAAATACATCATGAAATACAAAGCAGGCAAAGATGAAGGTCCTGATTTGTAGGGAGCAAACAAAATAGTAAGTGTTCTCCCTCACTGGTATGAGAGTCAGATCTCATCATAATCATAGTTATACACTAACTTCTCAGGCTCACCATAAGCTCAGCTCTTCCACAAATCTGCAGACACAGTCACTTTCAATACCTCCTGTGTCTCAGAGAGAAGTAGGAAACTCTGGCATCTTGGCTTACAAGGATTTACTTAAAGCACATAATTCTGTTTAGCTCTGAAGGTAGTTTATTCTTTTCCTCAATCAGCCGTTTTCCCTGAACATATTCAGAGAAGATAATCTTTAACAGAACTACGTCTTCCCAAAAAAAAAAAGCCCCAAAACAAAACCACAGCCAAAACCGACTAATTGTAAGAGGTCATATCTTCAGCTACATTAGCAAAAAAAAAAAAAAAAAATTAAAAAAACCCCCTTGATTTTAGGTTTACTGGGGCACAAAACACTTAGCACAAGAATAAAATCTATTTTTGTCATTCTCTTCTTTGCCAGCTAGACATAACGTTAATGATATGAAATTGCACTACGTTTATAGAAAGAAATTGCAGTGATGAGTAACTGCAAACCCTATGCACCAATAGAATAGTTAACACATGCAATTTGGTTGTCCTGACTGCCCTTCCAGAACCATAGGAAAATATTGACTACTAGTGAATAAACACAGTCCTTCTGTAGAAGCAATTTATTAAATAATCAGGGTGGGGGTAATAAAAAGCCTATGGTATAGATCTGCAGTTATTTTCTACTATACTGTGCAATTGTTACATACGTGGCAACTTTGTCCTTACACTGGAGGGAGTATTTAACACAAAGTTGAGTACTGCACAGAAAACCCAGCAATGCTGTGAACACATGACAAACAGAAATCCTGAGAGTGAAGCATTCCTACTTAAGCTTACATAGGAACTCTAGCTCAGCATTAGGCTCCCCCATTAGCTTTGACAATGCTGACTTTCCTGTCTGTAGTAGACCACGGGAGCAAATGCTCTCCTACAGTGTGTTTGCAATCCTGGCCACTGCAGGCACTGGATTCTAAGTTTCAGAACCTTGCCTGGTCTCTGCCTGCCTGACTCACTCCTAACCCTGCTATACTCAGTCTATAAAGATCTATACAGAGACCTGGCAGCAAAGTGATGGAGACAGCCCACAAGAGAAGGGTGTAAGGCTGCATCAAGCTGAATAACACCGACATTTCTGTTTGGGTGGTTTGTTTTCATTTCAGCAAACTTTCTCCATTAGCTTGAGATTTTGTTTAATCATCTGATGAGGTTCTCAGTGACCTCCTGTCAGTTCTCACAGGAGAGGGAGTCAAAGGCCAGGCTGTGCCACAACCAGCAAAATCTCTGGCTCCTACAGCATCAGTGGATTCAAAATTTCAACCTTTGAGCATATGTAGTAACGTTTTTTCATCCCAAAAGTACTGAGATGGTCCCCATTTTAAAGATACTTGTGCATCTTAATGGCCCTGGGAGCTGTGGTGAGGAGCGGGGCTCTCCGCTAAGCAAAGACAGTTATCCAAGCCAGCATGACAGAAAGAGATCTTGGTCACTCAGTTTGATGAGACACTGGACCAGAAGAAGAAAGCTAACATAGCTTTATAACACTGAGGGTCACATTGCAGAAAGGCATAAAAGAGCACCTCAGCATATAAATAAAAACATAGACATGAAGGGCTAACCCAGGCATCCCCGCTTCCCTCCTGCTACAGCCTTCATTGGAATTCAGCATCAGGTGACACAAGTCACACTTGAGAACAGTGGCACATTTAGCACAAAACATTCAAGAGATTCTTTTCCCCAGTCATAGAGCTTTTTGGTATACTAAGGTCATCTTCCAACAAGTGGAATCAAGTAATTCAGCAATTTCCATTCCTGAAGGGTCAGCCCTGACTGCTAAACAACAGTGTCATGATGCTAAGAGAATTGGTCAGGAAAAGTGGCAGGATGCTAAAAGAGAGAAATTCATTACCGTCGTTACTACACTCATTACTGTCTTGTGGTTAAACTTTCTGCTGAAAGTTTCTCAGAGGCTGGTTCAAAGCATAACACTTAACTTCAGGGAAGCTAGAAAGTCTTTATATAATTTATTCCAAGCAACAGACATAATTCTTTAACCTTATTTTCACTTACAGAAGCTTGAGGAATCTTAAGACAGCAAAATAATTCTCTGGCACCAAAAAATAAAATAAGAGAGTAAGTACAAACCTTCTCCTGGACAAGAACAGAACAAGGTGCCAATAAAAACTTGCTCATCAGCTTAGAACTTTGTTTTGTATGGCTTTAGGAGACCACGCTAAGGGCACAATACAACACTCAAAGGAAAGCTGCAAAAACAGAATGTTAACTCCAAGGTCTGCCAGCAGCAACACTGGCTTTTAAACTTCGTGCCAATTTTGCCACAAGGATATATTCAGCTGAAGAGCTTCTCCTGAAATCCCAGGCACTGCTCTCTGCCCACCCACCTGCTCCCACTCCCAGAGAGCTAAGGGTCCACGCTCCAAAACCTTTCGTGTTTCTGGGAAAAATGAATGGCTATTGACCAAGAGCTAAGAAAAGAAAAACAATATTTACTGCACATTTCCCATCCTGCCACAAATGTACATGGGCATCTAAGGGCAAGGTAAGCTTTGTTTGTATTACAAGGGATTTGTTTGGCTTTTCTTTTTGCACTACTGTGGCAGCTTCAGCAGTCTTACCCTTCTGCATATAGAGGGGCTTCAGAGTCTTCACTCAACAGCAGCTCTTCACTCAATGACCTCAAAAAATTACAGGTCAGCTTTATCTTACCCACTGCAAGCATCTCTGCAACTAACAGCACATGTTTCCCAACTGTAACTAACAGATATGGGCAGAAGTACACAAGGCTTTTAATATTGGATTGTAATACTGTCCTGGGTTCAGCAGTAGCAGTCATTTTTTCTCTTTCTTAGTAACTGGTGCAGTGCTGTTTTTGACTCTCGGCCTGGGAGCAGAGCTGATAACACCCATGTTTTTAGTTGCTGCTCAGTAATGTTTACTCTGACCAAGACTCAGAAAGTCTCATGCACTGCCAGGGAGGAGCGGAAGCCATCAGGAAGCAGAGACAGGACACCTGACCCAAACTAACCAAAGAGGTATTTCATACCACAGCATGTCATGCCCACTATACAAACTGGGGCAGGGACCTGGAAGGGTTAGATCACTGCTTGGTCAGGCTGGGTATCGGTCAAGGGGTGGTGAGCAGTTGTATTCTCTTCCCTTGTTATTTCCCTTGTCATTATTATTGGTGGTAGCAGCAGTGGTTTGTGTTATACCTTAGTTACTGGAATGTTCTTATCTCAACCCATGGGAGTTGCATTCTTTTGATTCTCCTCCCCATCCCTCTGGGAGAGAGGGAAAAGAAGTGGGGGGAGTGAGCCAACGGCTGCATGGCATGGAGTTACTGGCTGGGCTTAAACCATGACAAATACACAGCTTAAATGCAATTTCATTAGTAGCTTATCTTTTTGTTAGCATTGGAGGTTACGGCCACACCCTTTTCGCAGATGGCCCTCCAGAAATTGCTTCTGAGAATCACAAAATCACAATACTATTTCCAAGTTTTAAATAAATGCTTTTCTTGGAAAAATACAGCCTTTCTCTAGGCTAAGTTTCTTCCACTGTTACCTGCAGTGGGAGAAATGCGTAGGCCCTGGTTACATGAGACAGTCACCCCATGCATAAAATACACCCATCACCATGGATTCATCCATCAAGAGTAACAATGTGATTATCATCAATGGCCAAAATCTGCCTCCTTGAAGAGGCTCACAGCAACCTACAAACCACCATCACTATAAACTGAGCTTGTGCCTCCAGCTACAGTGCAGCCTGCAACACTGAAAAAGAGCAAGAGAAAGCATAGGAAGAGGGAGAGATGCAAAAAACTTCCTTTGCTACACAGGCCTTTGCAGTTGCCTAAACACCTCAATGTGATTGTATAAACATTCTGTGGTCAGGGATTTGCACTCCTCTCTCCTTTCTCCGCAACAAAAATGGACTAAACACTGTAGTTAGCTTCAATAACATCTGATTAAGTAAACAGGTTTTTCCGTTTCCATTAAGGCAGCTCATAAAGGCTGACACTAATATGAGCACCACTCAGGTCATTGACCGGTGGTGACAGCTTTACAGTCAAGCCAAAATAGGTTCCAATGTAACAGCAAATATGAGGGTCAAATTCCCTGGTAGGACAGTCACAAGATTGCAACTGCTACTACAGACAATGGTAAGAACAGTCATGCCAAATCACTCATATGCTTCTCCAAGCAGCTAATTACAATTTCTAACAATGAATCTTATCAGTGTTTAACAGAGATACCCAAAATTAAACAAGGGTTTCAGTTCGCTGGAACAGATCCCTTTGCAAAATATCTATTCACAAAGTTACAACTGACAAAATGCAGTCTACAAGAGATACCAAATTCAGCTAACAACCTGCTCTTATTGTGACCTTGTCTGTGGTCCAGGAAAACTTTACAGACCTTCCCTCTTTTTTTCTCCTCAAATATAACTACCCCAACTCCATAAGCCTTTGGTTCTCTCAGAAATCTGCCTTCAGGAATAAAGCAAACCATAGGAATTTTTAGTAGCCACACGGAAATGCAGCATAAGATCAGTCACTTTTGAATTGTCAAACAGCCAATCGTTAAAAAGTAACATGCAGGCATGACTCCAATATTGACCTCCTGTGACTCACTCACAGAGTACACTTCAGTCTTGCAACCGGAGGCTTATTTAGAAGTCTTCTTGTCCAAGCCTTACTTGGACAAGTAACCAACGTAAGAAAACAAAGGTAGGTATAAAAAAAAAAAAAGTTGTGAAAACACAGCTTTGATTGAATCTACATATACAAGCAGTGGTCCAAGTAATTGTTTATAGTTTATTTTCCCCTTCCCTGATTTTAACATCTAAGAGATGTTAACTTTTTAACAGAGTCTGAGCACCTGGCAGCCTGCATCCCATGCTTGTTCCTTCAGAAGAATTCGCAAAGGAAGAAGTTGGGTTTTTTCATTTGAATATTTCTCCAGAACATATTTTATGAGTTGGTGCTTAATTATGTCAGACATTTAGATTACTGTTTTTATTTCAGGAAATCTAATTTGGTGGATGAAGAATAGGAGAGCATAATTTTAATCAATCTCCTTGAGACTTCTTAAAATAACACTAGCTGATGACTACCAGCAAGATAACAAGCTATTCTCCCCTCGTCAGCTGCATATATCTTTCTGAAATATTTGCTGGAATATCAGTGACAAACCATAACAACATGAAGGAAGTAAATACAGCTGAACTTGCACTTCACTCAAAAATACTTCTAGTCTCCTTTTTGTCACTCAAATCACACCTAACCGTAATGATTTCCAAATGCTGTGGTCTATTAACAGTGGCTTTCCCACAGAAGCAACGTCAATCTAAAGAACGGGTTTAAGGCAAGGGCCTTTTTTCAGCAGCCTATCAGAACTTTGAAGAACAATATAGTGAATCACTTATTTGAGGTGTATATACTAGCCAACTTCATCAAGTTCAGAAAATATCTTATATAAGCATAAAATCTTAGAAATCACTGGCCAGCATTCTCCATATTGCCTTTATCAAATATTAATTAAGACATATTACCAACAAACTGCCAAAGCAGAGCGCAACTGATAGCACACAGTATGTCTGAATAAAGCCTAGTTTTAATCTGCAACTCAATCAGCGCTCTTACAATGGCTAGGATTAAAGTCCAAGACAGCCACATTGCTGTATATAGGCCAATGCAATTACATGTTGAAACATGCTGAGAGAACACGACAGTAAACTGAAGTCAACACTGGGAGGAGCAGCACTGGACAGTTGCTTTGTGCTACCTGATGTCTTTACTGGCAGAGTGTACATTCATATCTCGCCTGACTTGACTTCCCACAAAGGAAAACATTAAAAACCAAATAAAATACAGTTTTACTCCAATTTCCACCAATATGATTTAGTGCTTATGAAAGACAGACAATGTTTCAACAGCCTTGACAGTCAATATCCTTTTACCTTCATTGGCAGCAGTCCAGGTGACTTAGCTTTTTTAATGCTAAAGCAGCCCACTTCAATCCTGCCTTGAAAATACTGCCAGTAAGGAGACAACTCAGTCCTTACCCTATGTGCTCCTGAACTTCTGTGCTAAGGTAACAATTACAAGACCTGTTTTGAAACAGCACTTGCAACGATGCTTTTAAATACCTGCACTTCATAACACAAAAATAAATAAATAAATAAATTAAATTTCTGCAAGCCATGAAGTTCCTATACATTCAAGGGTAAACACTTTATTTAAAAATGTTAAGCTCTAGCTGTCTTTTTAATCTTCAAGAGTCACATTTTCCCCTGCAACCTAGGACCTATAGGGCCTAATGTTTTAATACCATCTAAACAAAAGAAAGTGGCACCATGATGGGATCGCTTATCCTCTAGGACATAGCTAAATGAGCTACCAAACAGCAGTGACTTTCATAAATTAAAACTGAAGCTGAATCCTAATCAATGATGTGAGGAAGAGTAATGCCGTGTTTCATTACCAGGTCCCCAGGACCATTAATATTTTTATATACAGCTTCTGAAATCCTAGCCTAAACAGTATTCTCTTCAGGGGAGTGGCACACCTCCCGTATGAAGAGAGGATGAGAAAGTTGGGGCTGTTGAGCCTGGAGAAGAGAAGGCTGAGTGGAGACCTCCTAGCAGCCTTCCAATATCTGAAGGGGGCCTATAGGGATGCTGGGGAGGGACTCTTCATGAGGGACTGTAGTGAGAGGACAAGGGGTAACGGGTTCAAACTTAAACAGGGGAAGTTTAGATTGGATAAGAGGAAGAAATTCTTTACTGTGAGGGTGGTGAGGCACTGGAATGGGTTGCCCAGGGAAGTTGTGAATGCTCCATCGCTGGCGGTGTTCAAGTCTGGGTGAGACATAGCCTTGAGTGGCATGGTTTAGTGTGAGGTGTCCCTGCCCATGGCAGGGGGGTTGGAACTAGATGATCTCAAGGTCCTTTCCAACCCTAACTATTCTATGACTCATCTTTGTACATACAAACATTAGTCAATGCCTCCTTCAGTGATCCCTTGACAAGAGATAAAGAAAGACTACAAGGAGGATGTACATGTTGTGAAGACTTCCACAGTCAACACATGCATTAATTAAGGCACATCTAATTAGCAAAGAAAGAATATCTGCATTTTGAGATAATTCCCTCCATTGTCACAAGCTTCCAGATTCCAAGCTGGTGGTCATTTCTTCAAAGAGACTTTATTGAGTGCTGATCACTTCTCTTCAGCAAGTGAAATAAACACACAAGAAAAACTGAATTCTGAAAACCTGAATAGTAAGTTCAGAAACTCAAAGATACACTCATACCCTAGGCTTAACATAAATTCACATTCATAACTGGTGGCTTTTTTCATCCACATTTCAAAACCAAGCAAAAAAATCCATGAGGAAGACAGAAATCTTAAAATCATCGTTCAGTGACATCCGAACTGAGAAACAAAACCTGAGTCTCAGAAACTATGCTCCTTTACCTCCTAAAGGATCAGGATTTTTTCTACCACTTCTTCCACAGCATTCAGCTTCACCAGTAAGAGGGCTCAGTTTTCCTTCCTAAGCCAGAATTCAGTCTAGAAAGTTTCTTAACTACAGTAACTTGCACATAGGGCAGAACCCCAGAATACCCAAACATACAGCAGCTGAAACAAAACTGAAGACAAATTAACATTGCAATTAGGCTTAAAAAAAAAAAAAGCAACAGTTGAACTCAGCATCTAAATAAGAACATGTTATCATCTACAAGGAAGTATGATAACTCTAAACACACTACTTTCAATAGCTCAAGCTCACTTCTCAAAAATATGGAAAGGGGACATAAACAAGGAAACATAATAACAAGTACTGCAACATAAAATGAAGGCTGCATAAGACAGGAAGGGAATGCTTGAGTCACTGGCAAACAAAAATGTGGATACTAAATTCAGAAGAGTTGCATTTCTTTCTGCCTTGTACAGCCACAAGATAAAAACATCTCATCTATTATAATACAATCCAGAACAAAAAAATTCACAGTAAAATGATAGTCTTTCAGCTGTGACTGCAATAATCATTGCAATGCATTAATCATTTAGAATACTAACACAGGTTAAATCAGTCATGTCTGTCTGAAATAAAATTCCATATCCTGCTTATACCCAGCTTTTCCACTTTTGAATAAAGCCTGCCAACCTTATTTGTGGCCACTGGAGACTCACAGGCCTCCAACAATTGTAACTGAAACTTGAATCAATAATACAGAGTACTCAAAAGAAAGGTGAAAACAGGCAGGAAACGTGTGGAGACTGAAATGCACAAATAGTGTAATTTGCCCTAGCAGCACCTTTTCTTCTTCAGGCAAACAGTGTTTCAAATCACATTACAGTTTCCCATAATGATACCTAAAGGAAGGATTTCAATGAAGTGTCCCTCATGAGGGAAAATACCTGAAATACAGAAGGTGCTAATCTTAGGACCCACACATGTCCATAACCAGACACGTAAGTCAGCAGCTCACCTCCCTTCCTTGGCACCCGTTGCTCACCACTATCAGACTTCCCAGTCCTCATACCCTTTTGAAAGTGACCAGAAAAAAACCTGAACACCAAAACACAAAGAAAACCCCACAAATTAACATACAGATAGGCAACAGTCAGTCACAGAGGTCCTCACTACCTGTAAGACAGGGCAGAACAAATGAACCTCACAATTTTAGGAAACTTCCTTTCCAAAGGTCACAGGAAATAGCACCATTTTCCTTCTCACCCTCATTGGTCTCCAGCTGCTCATCACCCTTAATTGTCAGGCTCTCCAGATTGCTGCACTTATCAGATGAAAGCAGGTATCCTTAATTCCCTGCCTGGCAAACCTGGGTGGGTTTTCCCCACCAGAGACAGGAAGACCTCCCACAAAGAGTACTCAAGATTTCTGCAAGCTAACTCCCTCACAATGCTAAAGACGAAGAGGAAAAAAAAAATTCCTCCTTCATGGAGCCAAAGGTCATGCTTCAGGGACAGCTGCTGCAGTATGGTAATAAACGGAGAATAGATATGTGGTTCTTTCAATTTCTCCACTTCCCAAAAAATGCCAAGTGTTTCCAAGTACTGGAAGTCTATTTATGTCTACCCCACAGCTAGAATGGGGTCATCACTGGTGCTTTGGAGAAAATTCAGAACTTCTGTTCCACTCTGACAAAAAACAGGCACAAGTCCCCATTTGGCATTTCACTAGCACAGATGATATTCTTGTTGGACTACTGACTGCATGCCTGTCATTATACTTTTTCCTTGCAAACCTTGCTGTGAAATGTCCTTGTAGTAATGAAGTAAGGAAACAGGATGTGGTTTTTCAGCTAGCCTTACCTTGTGTATGAGGCTTGGATGAACAGCCTAGCTACCATAGGTACCCCCTTTCCCAACCCCAAATCATGCCAGGTGGTTCACAACAAACATGCTGAGCAGCCCCACAAGAACTTAAGCTTCTCCTTGCTAGTTGATGCATAATCTAACACAGGACACCGACACATCAAGAAAGTATTGAGTACTTATGAGCCATCAACATTAAAAACCTGTGTTAGAACACTGCCATGTACTTAAACTAGAAAAATTAAAAAGCACCATTAACTTGACCTAATACACTGCAGTATTGCTTCTCCTCACTGGTAAGACAGCCCTCAGAAACAGCTGCACACAAAACCCCCAGGCAGCTCACCAGCAGCTGAGGCAATCACTTTACCACTGTAAAGTGTTATGTGTGGCTGCAGTAGTGTATTTAAAATTATAAACAAAGTACTTATTTTCTCAATTTGACAAAGGTTGATGGGTGCATTATTAAATGTAGGCAAATTGCTTCAAATAACAGCACTGTAATGTTTTGCATTTTTATTTTCTAACCATTATCAATGTTACTTATCTTTTTAACTGGCATAGTCTGTAGTTTCTAAAAGCAGAAGACAGCATAGAAACTAAGATGAAGGCATAACTTCCTTTGCTAAATAGGGAAATGTAAGCTATCTGCAAGCACATTTTATGCCAATATAATCATCCATGCTATGTACAAGAGGAAACCTGTATTGCTTTATCTGTATCAATAAATACAAACAAGCAATACAACTGGTTTGCCTACACAAAGCACAAGATACAGATTAGTATTTTTGTGACTGATGACCACAAAGTTTCAAACTGCAGCACACCCCTGCACTACTGCATATAATGACACACCTGACTTGATTTTGTATTACAGCTTATTTACTCATGGAGCTTTTTCTCATCTTCCTAGTATCAAGAGTTAGTAAACACAAGGCAACACTGCCCGAGTCTCCTGTTCCTGTTAAAGGCAGGTGTATACTGCTTTGCCTCAAAAACTACTCTAGAACTATGACTAATAGGAAATGAAGCTGCTTTCCTAGAAAAAAAAAAAAAAACAAAAAACACAACTGCTCTAGAACTATAAGGAGATGAAGCTGATTTTCCAGTCACCCTACTCTTTCTTATTGAGACTCTTGAGCACTACCACATAAAATTATGACCAATATGACCAAAAAATTAATAATATCATGTTGCTCTTCTTTAGCAAATAGTGACTCGGCATCCAGGACCAAAATTAGTAATTTTCCAGGACTCTGTATTTCAAATAAATATCCTACTCACAAACTGGATAGAGTGTCAACTTAGAAGTATGACTACTGCAGTCAAGGAGTCATAGTGAAAGTAAAAGGTCTACCTATTTCTTTCTTTCTTTAAGCGTTCTTAAAATGCTGGGAATGACAGAATTACTTCTTTTTAAGTGTTTGGATCTGGAAACTGAATGTGCCCTTTTTTTTTTTTTATGTATATGTGTTAAGCTGATGACGTGTGGAAAGTGAACTTTCAAGACTCACTCACCTTTACTTGAATAGTTTCAAGTGCCAGATAGTTGCAGATGTTTCTAAGTAGCTGGGCCTACTAGAAAGCTCACTGCTACTTTTGTCCCAACTTGTTCCTCTGCTAAAAATATGTAACAACATTCCTTGCTGTCTTATTAATAACTGTAATACAATATAAAGTTAATATTAATGTAACGCAATCCAGGTGGTTTGGAAAGTGATGACAGAGGTATAGTAGCTGGCACTTTTTCCTCTGAGCCAGTAATAAAGTAGTATCTTAGCACAGGGATACAGCCTACTGAAACACTGCTTACCAAAGAGGGTGTATAGCCCCAGCCCAGATCACTCAAGATCACCGAAAAATACACGACACTTTCAGACTAGAGGTACCAACCTGCCCTGGCAGAATTATGGCTTAAGAAGTGAACTGAAAAGCAAAGTAGTATCACAGGTGATGATGTGAAGGATGAGTGATTTACAGCCCTACTGCCTTGCATACAGTTACACAAGGGATGTAGTACTCATCCTCAAAACCCACCGAGTGAGATCAAACAGAAAGAAAAGGGAATCTCACTTAAACCCTAATGACTTTTAAGGTAAGATGGCTGGGCAAGCTCTGGAAAGAGAAAATTCTTCTTGAAAGTTTTTAGAGCTACTGTTCTCATTTCGGACAGCACAAGAACAAAAGGAGAATGCAACATGCCAGGTTCCCCTTCTTTTTCTGACCATTCCTCCACCAACATACAGACTGAAAGAGTCATCGTGTCTTGCTAACTGAAACCATTAGCAACCTTCATACAAATTTTGAAAGGATTTGGAAGAAAGGAACTATCTACAACTGGTTTTGAAAGAAAACATCAACATCTTTAACTGTAAGCACAAGACTTGGGGTACAATAACAGGAAGGTCTAACTTCTTCCTACTCATCTCCTTTGTCTGATTCCAAACCTCCAGTAAACACATGGTGATGCAAATTTTCAGAGGCTCCATCTGACCAAGTCTGTGATTTCAATTCAGCAGCACCTGGAGAACTACCAGCACACTCACTCCCACCATTCTTCACACAGAGCTCTATGAAGACCCTTGAGCTATGAGCAGCCAAACTGAGACCTGCGAGTGACAAGTGTCAAATTCAGGAATTAGTTCTCCAGGATAGGTCTGCCCCCCTGCTTTTACAATACAGCTTTTAAGCCTACATCAAACAACTGAACTGAACTACAACTTGCCCAAACTATAACTTGTCAGAAGAGCCTTGAAGGAACTTCAAAGACCTCTAACATTAAACTGCGGAGATAAAGCCCAGCATTTGATAGTTACTTTGTATCTGGTGTACAGGTATCTCTGCTCCTTTGAAGGCCCACACCATAGTAAGACAATAAGCTGCTAGAGACTGGAACACCTTTCACTGCTACGCTTTTGGGCAGGTGTTTACACTCCGCCAGGAGAGCATGTTTCACACAAAACTCCTACATAGTTTGTGCTTTCCAGTCAGAAGACAGAGCTGGGTCCTACCCCCATGCCCTTCCCTAGAAAGTTAAAGTACACAAGGCCACTACAGCACCAATCTCTTGAAGCATGGGCTTTTGTCAGCTCCAGAATTACCAGATCCAGAACACTTTGGAAACGTGCTGGAAATAACCATTGTGTTAAATCTCCTCTTCTCTTGAAGAATGAAAAAGGGCCAATGTCCACCTGCCTCAGGGAGAATATGAAAGCTCTAGGCATCTTAAAAGCCCTCAACTGAAACATTCCCCAGTCCTTAGCAGCAACGCTTTCAGAAGAGATCAGCCAATTTCCCCTGCCTGTGGCTTCATTTTCCCTGGGACAATGAAGATATTCCAGTTTCCATTTTCTGTTCTTCAGCCCCCATGAAGAGCATAACGACCAAAAAAAAATGCTCTCTTCAGAAAACGGTTGCTCTATTTAGCGGCTACCTCCAGAAGGGTCAGGAACTAAACCATACTCTCTTCTGTGTAGCTTCTGTGCACCAAGGCATTTAGTAATGCCACTGCGCTTCAAGGAAACCCAGGGAAAAGGAGCCAGCTGGTCCATTTGCTGCTCTCAGAAATCCTGAGGTTGATGCCAGTATATAGCCTGGCACTGAGTTCAGTGCCAGAGCTGAGCTCCGTGCGAGGACACAACCCTGTGGCACAGCCTCTGGTATCAGTTTACATCACACCACGCCCAGAGTCAGTCCTGGCTTTAATCTAGGGCTAAATCACAGCAGCTGAACGCGCAAATCTGCATGGTGTCTTTATGAATGAAACTCCCAAACCCCTCTAGTTCTCACTGCATTTATTTGCTTGTATCACTGTTTTTTTGAATGACACTGCTCCTAATAACAGATTCTTGGAAGAGATGTAAGCACGGAAGTTGTCTCCACTTTTCTCAGAGGGAACAGGAGGTCAAAACAACTATTCTTATCGCAGTGTATCTCCCCTTTCCATCATGACCACCAGTACACCATATACACTGTGAGATTTTTTTTTTGTTTTCTATTATTATACAAAGTATTTCAATTACATTTTCTCAATAAATTAGACAGTGTGACTTCCCATATTATTGTAAATGTGTATTTCTTACAGAACTGCCCCAACACTGAACAGTACTGTGGGATGTGAAAGCATAATATGGCAACATACTCAGCATGCTGTAACTACATGAATAAGTTATAATGAAGATGATCTCTAAAAAAAGCATACCACTTGACATGGGCCATATATATATATGTATCTCCCCACTCTCCTGCATGACCCTGTGTCAGCAAGTCATAAGTATCAAGTAACTCAAAGCAATTCAAAACCAACAAACCCAACGTACCAAATTAGATTCAAAGCACATTATTGGCACTGGGCCTGAGCCACAAATTTAGATTCAGTTCTGAATTTTCCCAAGGTTCAGAGAAATAGGCAAAAGGGACATCTGAATTCATAGCCCAGACTAGATCCAGTTTTTGTTCATACAACAAACAGTAAGAGAGCCCTAAAATCCTCAGAAACAAAGCAGTAACAACTAAATCCAAAATGGCACATTGGGCAGTCAAATCTATATAAGCAACTAACAGAAGCTCTACAGTGCGGATGAGTTACTCAGCAAGAATTTGTAGATGTGGCTAAAAATCCCACAACAGAATTTGTGGTACTTCATTGCATCAACAAATACGATGGTATGTCACCATCTAGCACCAAGGCACCTGAACCCATGGGGGATACCCAAGGCAAACATTCCCCACAGCAGTTCCATGGGGAAATGGGGCTCAGTTCAGTGTGTGTGCACGCCGCACACACAAGGCAGAACTGAGTGCAACCCAGGGTAGAGCAAGCTGCTCCACCCTGATACAGATGTAACAAAAGATGTGTGCTCAGAGAGAAATGGGGGGAAAAAGACGAGGGGGAGGAGGTTGCAATTAGTCAACTAATTCCAAATAAGAAAAGGACTGAACACACCTTTCTTGTCAGTTTTCCCTGTCAACTGGTTTAGGTGCTCCACCTCATCCAGATGCTTGCTGCATTCAGGGGCAGTAAAGCCCATCCTGGCCAGTGTTCATGGAACTTGGTCACCTAACTTCACTGCTCCTCCACAAGGATCTGAAACCACTGCCTCTCAGAAGACACTTTGTAGATCTAGACTTGCATCCAGATTTAAGTATACTTGTATATTTAAAAAGAATAAGTAGTAAACCCAACATATGAAATCGAGTTGGACTTCAAGAGAACTGGACTAAACAAATGGTGCCCTTTGCAGTCAAGCTATAACATTTGTTGGTTACAAAATAAGCTATCAACAACGTACTGAAACAGGTCAGGATGTCAAAGAATTTTCACTTCAGTTTTAAATGTTTTTCTTAATAATTGTTTATAATATTTAAGTTACAATGACTTGCAATTCACAAGTTATTTTAACTACAAAAATACCATTGTCACTACAAATTTCAACTCAGCAATGGTGAAATCTGACACCCACCGAAGTGAGCTGCTACTGACTTCACTCTCTCAGGTACATCCCACAGCAGTATATTGTCTACAAGGAGATGTACGAACCAGTGATTTGAAGGCAGCAAGTTAGCAGCTCTGTTCAGAGAATATGTGGGTGTTCATCCCAGTCAAAAGATGATAACTTGAGAACTGATGAAAGAAAACTAGCACTGATCATTCGAACTTGCTAGCAGAAAGGCCACAAGACTTCAGGAAAGATTCAGACATCAGCATTACTATGGATTTGAGCTATAAACTCTAAAATCTACTTCAAGTTATTTTGCTTTACACACCATCAAGATACTAAATGAACCATCAATCCATTAGCTCACTAATTTTCAAAGTAATTAAACAATGAAGACCCAAACGTGTCAACGTGAACTCACACCTAAATTTCAACATATGCTCTGCTTTGACAGCTGCATTCCTCCGAGATCACAAAGTTCCTGATCTCTGGGAGAAATGGAGCAAAATCTTCCATAGATCAGATGAATACAGTCTTGAGGAAAAGCTACAGAAAGAATACCCCACATCCAAAAAAGAAAATGGAAAAAACCTGTGCTTAAATAGCGACACAATTCATTAGCTCTACAAAATCACATACACAAAGACGTAATGCCAAACACAGAAAGTAACTGCAAGTGCACACAAAGAACTAAGCTTTCAATGTAACTAGTAAAGGTAAACAAGTCTAATCAGGCTTTTTTTCTTTTTTTTTTTTTCTCCTCCTTTTTAGTAGCTAAGAGGAGGCCAAGAGGCCAATCGAGGCACTTTGGAAGAGGCCCTGGTTCTGCAAACACAAAGGTAACTGTAACCATTTAAGTAGATTCCGATGAGCTGGCCCACCTCATTACAACTGCAGAAACAAAACGCTTGCAAAAATCAGAACCTCAGATTAAGTCACTGGGCCAGGACTTGCCTTTAGCAGAGTAGCTATCTTTCAATAGCCAGGTTTACAGCACCTCTAAAGTCTCAGGCCGTTTTTCAACCAAAGTCTGCAAGTCCAGTTTCCAAACCAACTTGATAAACACGTTGCACACTGAAACACAGGGCAAGAGTTAAATGTATAGAAGTGGCCATGGATTGTAGGCGGCTCTTAAGACACTAAATGAGGAAAGGATCGGGATGAGGGTAGTGGGGGGTGGTTCAGTATTCAAAGCAAAGTAAACACAAAACACAGTGGAATACCCTTGAAAATTAGGGTGAATTAACAGTAAATCCAGATTTTAAACTATCTTTGTCTTTACTTCATTTGGTGTCAGGAATCCTTCCTGCCCTTCTTTTAATTAGCTTCGACTCCAAAAAAAAGCCTCCCTTGAAAACAATGGGACCAGTCTCTGAATTGGGGACAACTGAGCACATGAAAACAGAATTGACCCAGCACACCAAGAGCTTCCAAAGGTTTTGTGCGCCAGGCAGAGCTCTGTTCGCTGGATGCTGTATCCTTGGCAACTATTATGCAAGAAACCCTTCTACAAATGCAAAACTTCTGTCTGCTCCAAGAGCTTTTCTCTGAAATACTTTTATGGGATTTTGGATATCCTTAAATCTAAGGGGACACACAGCTCTTTGTCATCTTCCCGCAAGCTCCCAAGAGCAAGACAGAATACAACAAATGATGCTAAGAGAGTATTTTCCTCCCACTTCATCAGAGAGCAAATAAAAGTTTTACAACTTTAACTTTGTTTTCTTCTGGGAAGAAAAAAGAAGTGAGCATTTTCCCTTTTTCTTCAGTGAGCTCTGCAGAACTAATGTGCAGATGCAAGATAATAATGAAAGGACATTATTATTATGTCAATCAATGGCACTGCTTTGAAAACTGAAAATTCAAGGATCATGCCCGGGTGCCTGACTTCAAGGGCAGAACTGCAGATGCCAGCACATGTATTATAAGAAGTATGCAGGAAGAGATAGGCAAGATTCGTCAAGGGCCATGGCAGTAACATGCTGCAGCTCTTCGCAGGAGGCACTAGGAGCACCAATTGTTTCAAGGGCAGCAGACACACTGCTGTTTTTACCAAAGCCCTGACTGTAGCTGCGAGCTCATTAAACCTTACCACAGCAGAGATCGGATCCCGCCTGTGCACCCGTGCTCCTCACAGCTCGGCTGTCCTCAAAAAACACGTTATTCCTGAGTATCCCCTGATACTCAGACATCTCTTGCGAGCACAGGCATGTAGTATTTAATACCCAACGAGGGCTTTAGTTTGGTGGGCCTTTTTTTCTCCTGAGGAAAACCGTACAGCAGTTACAGCTAACCAGAGGTGGTAGCTGCCCTTGAAGGCTCTTGGGAACGCAGGAGAGCAGCGTACCCCTGGGACTTGGGAAAATACTTATACTGCCGGAGAGAGGGATAGCGCCGGTGGGGCAGAAGCCAGTGGGACACGGGGACCGGCAGGGCAGCCCCTCCGCCGGGCGCCCTTCCCGCGCAGCCCCGCCGCGCTGAGGAGCCCCTGCTGCCGCCGCGCAAGGTCCGAGGCCCGTCCTCGCCGCCGCCGGAGTCCCGCGGATAAGCCGCTGCTCTTCGCCCGCACCACCACCCCCCCCCCCCCCCCATATCCCCCTTCTCTCCCCTCCCGCTGTACCTTCTGCGGGGCTCGGAGGAGGCGGTGCACCCCGGCCAGCTGCGTGGCGAGCGGGATGTCCTCTCGGAACGTGTACAGCGGAGGCCGGGTGGGCTCGGGGAAGTTGGTGCTGTTGAAGGGGTCTGTGTCATCCAGCAGCTGCACCCGGCACACCAGCGTGGCCATGGCGCATCCATCCACCGCCGCGGCAGGGGCGCGGGCGGGGGGACCGGCACCCCCAAGTCACCGACACCGAGATGCTGCCCGCCGCCGGCTGCTAGCGGCACTCGCTCCCTCCCAGCCGCAGCCGCAGCCACAGCAGCAGCGGCAGCCTCTCGGCTCCCGAGCGAGCGCCAGCCGCCTCACAGCCGCCGAGCCTCGGAGAGGCGGCCCATAACCCCTTCCCCGCCGGGATCCACGAGTGCGGGCACGCTTCAGGCCGAAGAAGGAGGAGGAGGCGCCGGAGCCGCCGGGTGCGGGCAGAACAGCGGCGGCAGCAACACCAGCTCCCCCATCCCTGGCCGCTGCGCGCAGAGCGGGCAGCGGGACTGCCGCGGCAGGCACGCGAGCGCCGGCAGCAGGGGGAGGAGGCCACCAGCGCCCCCCCGCGACCACCGGCGGCGGCGCCGCCCTCAAGGGCTCCCAGGCGGCTCCCGTCTCCCCCTCGCCTGAGGAGACCTCGCCGCGCCGGGAGGGAAGGAGGGTCCGCCCGGGATCCTCAGCGGGCCGGACCGCTGACCTCTCCTACAGCTGCACGGGAAAGGGAGGGAAGGAGTCTCCCCGCGCAGCGCCTCTTCCCTTCCCTCCGAGGGCTGAGATGTTGGCTTCAGGGCGGAATAACGGCTGCTGGGGGAAGAGGGGCTCTCTGTATTTATGCAAAACTCTCTTTGCTGTTACGGTTGTATAAACCCAGAGTCCTTTTGGCTTCCCAGCGCTTCGGACTCAGGCAGTACCTCTGCTCGGGGCAGGACATGCCAGGAGCTGCCAGGTCTCACACACTGCTGTCCTTTTGCCTTAGGCCTGCTCTCTCCTTCTCAAGGGACGATGGGGACGAAGAGTGTCAGGCGCAGGCACAGAGCACAGCATTTCACCGTCCGAGTTGAATAGGCACTGTGCTGTCAGGTCTGCAACCCCATCTGTGGGAATCGGGTATGCACGTGCCCTGGTCTTCACTCTTAGGGGCATGGGGATAGGAGAGGGACCATGAAATAAGTTACAGGTGAAATACAGAGAATGAAGGGTCTCACTGTTCTGGGGGAATGCTTGCATTTCCACAGGCTGAGCATCTATCTACCCAAGAGCATGTGCCACACTTTACAGGGTTCATGCTTGCCTATCCTTTGATTCTTCGCAGAGAGGGCTGTGGGACAGGAGCTGTAGCACTATGAGAAATGGGGTTTAAGCGAGAAAGCATGACCTCTAGATCATGGTGTTGGCATGAAGCAGCTGTTTCCTCCCAAAATGATTACTGGTTTGGGAGTATTGGTCAGCGCTGGGAGAAAAAGAGGATTTCTGTCCACACGTGATCTGTCCTTCTGTTTCTGTTATTCTGCGGACTAATATGTCATTATTCAGTTTGGCCAGCAGTTAGGCATATTTTCAGAAAGGAGCATCTAGCATAAAGACTGCTAAAGTCAAGAAGGATTTTAAAATTCTGAAGCTATCTTGCCATTTCAGATATTTCACTGCCAATGTTTTATCCGCTTCTTCTTTTCTCTCAGCTCTGACAAAAAAGAAGGGCCTATGGGTTGTGTCACCCCATTTCTCAGCAGTACTCCCTCTCCCTTTCCCTCTCCTCTCCTTTCCCTTTCCCTCTTCCTCTTCTTTTCCTTCTCCCCTCTCCTTCTCCCTCTCCATTTCCCTCTTCTCGCCTTTCTCTTGCAAAGTTATTTATTTAGTGCAGCAGCTAAAACAAGGCAATCAGGCAACTTGCCTTCTTGCTGTCCCCTTGCGGCCTTTTAAGTGAACATTGATGGCTTTTTAAAGATCTAAACACACATTAAAATTCAAGCAAACAGCCAGATACTGCCTGTCAGAGGTACATGGCACGAGGCACTATGGGCATTGCATCTGGAAAGACAATCAGAAACATGACCAGAACAGTATGTGTGATTGTCTTACCCCATTCCTCCTCGCAGAAGGTGAGGCCTTCTCAGTGTGAGAGAAAGCATTTTCCTCAGTCACACTGAACAAAAGCAGCATTCAGGAGCTCTGGGAATCCAGGCTGTTGTCCTTCTGCCTCCAAGTCATAGCATGGAGTAGTGAGTCCCCTTCCTGGGGTAGGCAACTGAGATGGGCTGTATTACCTGCTGACCTTGGGATCCTTGAGTCATTTCCACAAGCCCTTTCCAAAACACGAAACCTGTGTGCGATCAAGTTCACAGTTTTAAACTCCTAAGTTCTTTTTCCAAAAAAAAAAAAAAAAAAAAAAAATAAGGAAAAATAAAAAATAAGGGGAAAATCCTTCACACGCACACATTTTTCAGGAATGAAACATAACTTAGGAGTTTTCATTTAGGGTTGATTTATCCTTCTTAACTCATCCCATTATTGGCATTACTTAAAAATACATTGTTAAAGGAGTTCAGATGCTGTGTCAAGCTTAAATTTGAATTTCATGATTGTTGAAACCTGAATGTTAAAATAACATAGTTTTTTGTCTTTAATTTCCCCTTTTTTATTAAAAATAAAAAAATTATTTTTGATGGAAAGTTACTGAAAGCATATTCTCTAACCCAAGGACCACCCAGACACAATGCAAATATGTATTTAAGCAGTTTTAAAAAATGATACTACATACTGGAGCAATTGGAATAGGTCCACAGGATTATTAGTTTTTTCCTGTATAACAACATGTCAATACAAATCTAGATGCATGATCACGAGATTACAGTGTAAGCATGTGAAGTGGCCCATCCTTTATCTACTTTATCCCTCTCTTTCAGACAAGCTTGAAGTGCTTTCCAAATTTTATTCTTTCAACTTCAAGCCAATTTTAGTTATGGGAGAACAAAAGCAATTTTACCTTCCATGATTTATTTATTTAACATTAATAAAGCTGAAAAATAGCAGTCTGTTGGTAACAGTAATCAAAATGGGCTTGCAAACCACTGGAATTAAAGCATGGTAATGAAAGTGCTGACAGATCCTTTACTGCAGTGATGGGAACAGTATTTCTGCCTTATCCACACTATAACCTGTAAATAACGCTTCGTTCTCATAGTGAAGTGTGGAGCGTGATTTATCTTCATTGTTAGCGTGGACAGGCAAATAACCTAACACACTTCTCAAAATAATGGTGTGCAAGTGAAATCCAGTCTGTCACAAGACCAAGAATAACACTGTGGATTTCAGCGTCTTTCATCCAAGGATCTCAAAGCTCTTTGCTGCCATTAAATATTGCCTGCTTATTCCTACCCCACAGATGGGGAAACTGAGGAGCTGGCAGTTCAAGAATACAGTTCTAATATGACATTTTTGTTTACAAAAGTGGTTTTCTACTGTTTGCAATAGGAACTGAACTACATATCATATGACAATCCTAGAGAATGTCCACAGAAGAGCCTACCTTAACAGAAAATTTTACTTTGGGAGCTAAGGACTTGTGATGGCCCCGAATATTGTCAGTGGTCTGAATCAAACCTTAATTGGGGAATCACACATTCAAATTGTTTATTAATGAAAACGGTTCTCTTTGGTGGCTGGCAAATACTGTATGTAAAGTAATGTAGCATGCCTGCTGACACTGGCTAATACTGTAGTTTGGTAGTAAAGATGAGCTTAAGGTGCACGATTCCCAAATCCTTCAATGTGCAAAGATCCTGCATAAATTTGTGAAAATCAAGCCCTGGATCTATGGTCATACCACCCTAGGAACGTTAGATACTCTGACAGTTGTCCTACAGAGTTTACCTTCTTCTGTGTGAGGTCTTCCCCTAAGGCAGCCAGGTCTCAAAGATGTAACCACTGGTGAATGGTTAAAATAAAATGGTGGAAAAGTGAGGTTTCTATGACGTGCACCCAGCACAGTGCCATGTAATACAGTCTTCGGTTTCACAAGCACACTTTCAGTCTCTTAGAGAACTCCTGCCTCCTTCGGCACAAAGGCAAGGGGACTTAATTCATGCGCACAGTTATTTTATTTCACCTTCACCGTTTAATGCTCAAGGCCTCCTGCCATATCCACTGCATGCTACTTAAACCCTGTTCTGATGACAGAACTAATTTCCTCAGGAGACTTCCACCAGTGCTCAGTACTGTAACAGATTAAAGCTTCACAACTATTTATTAATTTATTGTCACAGTGCTCCTCTGTGGATAGGAAGTCATTTTACCCCCCTTTTATGGATGTAGTGTTACCAGATATGAGATGAAGTCAAAAGTAACCACCGCTGTTGGCTGTGCAAGTCCAAGCTTCCTACAACCAGATATTGGAACCTCTAAGAACACTAAGTGTTAAGAGCACAGCTGACAGTGACCTCAGCTTAGCCTGGATGGATGTTCTATAGCTAGCACCAGGCTGTGCAGAGAGGGAGAAAACATGCACAGTGAGACTCCAAAAAAAAGTTGCAGGGGGTGACTTTAATGTTGCAATGGAATTTTACTGTGGCAGCCTTTACAGGGCTAAATCATGGGATCTTTTGCGCAGTCCTTAAGCCACTGAATTCATTCACTTTTAACTGCCTCAGCAAGTACGAGGTGAGCCTGTATAAACCAGTCTTCTCTCATTCTAAAGGGAATGCTTCCTGCTGTTTACTCTTAATAACCCTACACATCAAATTTGCAACAAAGGACCATCCGTGCTTTATCCAATTCCAGCTAACTGTAAGCACTCAAGCTCTCTAGCCCATGGTGTCAGTGAGGTCACAAACATACCTAAGGTGTCTGAGGACATAGGTGTCCTCAGGTTTGCTGAGGACACCAGGCATCACATATGAGCTATTTCTGCTTGCAGAATCTTTTACCATTTGTAATATTATCGGACTATAACTGTATGTGATTTTTGAAACAAGGACTTATTCTCTAGAGCTGGCCATTAAAATCAGACAGAAAACTGAGCTTCAAATCAAAGCCTCCTTTCATTACTGTGATGTGTCTTTTATAGATTTTCTGTCCATTTTTCATTATTCTCCTTTTAAAATGCAAAAAGCTGGGTGGATTCCTGCAGGGGACATGAATGCTATTCTTTTCCTGGAAGTGGTTGGTTAGGGTGAGAGGGAGGAGTTTGCACAGCTTGGATAGTATGGCAAGGCAGAGAGATGAGGTGCACAGGAGAGATCTCAGATCCTGCAGATCATGCTCAGAGGGAGAGGGTTCTGCATTAGACCACAGAACCCTAGAAAGAAAACCTGCTAGGGAACAGAGAGCAGGATGCAGAGTTTTCTGCAACTCAGAAAGTTACTGAATGGACCATAAATAATACTAGAAGCAAGGTCTGATTCTGCACTGCAAGAACGTGGCAGAAGGAGTTGGCTACAAGTGTTTTCTGTTTCTGCTCTGGATTCCTCATTTTGAGTTTACTGAAAATATACCAGGCTATATTCTAACATAGTCTGGCTTCAGAGTTGAAAAGACATTTGATCATGTTCTGACAAGTTCATTTTAGGGAAGAGTATAGACAGAACTCGCCTCTCTTCATTTTCCTTCTCATTCTGTGGTGCATGCTGGATACTAATGGGTAACAGCACAGTGGTTACTGGGAGTTCCTGAACTTAGTCTTCAGAGAGGATATAAGGCAAAGACTAGTTCCAGAAGCAAGATGAGACTATGATGGACCAGTTGTCGGTCCTGGTATGGCAAATTCTGTAAAGACCCCTCTATAATTTAAGTAAGTCATTCTCTGCCTAAGCATTGTTCAAACTGATTGGGTTTTTGGCTTGTCAATGGAAGTTGATAAATTCATTTCAGAGGGATAAAGAATAAAGCACAATCCTTCTTCACCATTATAAAAGAGAGCATGAACTAAAAAAAAACCCCAACCCCCCACACAAACAGCAGAGAAGCACAAATTGCTGCTTGTTCTTTGACATTTGAATTTTGATATAAATTGACACGGATTTTATCAAAGATAATGATATCTTGTTAGCATGCTATCTTACCATAAAACTCAGCTAATCAACCTTTCTTGGGAAATGCGAAGACACTGCCATGGATTACATCCATCAGTGTATGCAGTGATCTGAGGACTAACAAAGCCTATATTACTTATCAAGCAAGTTATATTTTCAGATGGAATTTTGTGCCACTGCTCTTTCATTAATTTTCTTCTCAGCTGAAAAGCTCATGTTTCACACCCATTTGTGCAGAAAGCTCCTATTGTTAAACTGTTAAATGACTAACAAGAAGAAGGAAATGGTGACGACGCAACCTGCTCGCAGACATGCTGTAGCTGTGATGACCTTTATTGCTTTTACAGTTGAATTGAAGCAAATGCCAGTGGATAGCAGCCAAGAATGTAGTAGCCATTTGCTGGCACATGAACATAACTGAGGACTTCTGAAAAACTCTCAAGGCACAGTCAATTTTCTAAAGTATTATCTAATGTAAGTAAGAACATTCTTTCCTTGAGGGAAGCAGAACACTTTAGTTTGAAATCTGAGTGTCTGAAATTTGCTTTAATTTGTATCTTACCATCAACATTAATCCACCAATTAAGTAATTGTTATCACCTCATTTTGTATCTCCTAAGGCAGTACTGAGATTTGCCCTTGTGATTTGTATAAACTAAACTTTGAAGGAGAAAAGCCAGTTTGCCTTTTTGCATTTTGGGTATTCATTTTGCATTGGAGAAGCTCATTAGATATAAATAGATCTAGAAATTTGGAAGCTTAAAACAAACATGTTTCAAGGGGAAAAGTGTTTATAGGAGAAGACCACAAATGCTTGAAGGTATTCTTGACAGTTTATCAACAAAGTGAGTTTCTATGGCATTTGAAACTCATCTTCCTAGTTGGGTTTTTGCACCTTAGATTAATTACCTGCTAAGTAAGATGCTAATTAAAATTTACTTTCCCCACTCAGTGTATGCACATCCAACAAGTGTATTCCAAGCTTGGACTAAGAATAAATACATGTGGTTTGAAAAAAACATCTTGAAAAAGAAGTTCCTATCAACTTCTATAAACATGTGAAGTGACAGTAAATAATGTAGCATCATTTATGTTGACGTAAGGGATCCTATGTGGATATAAATATACTCAATGCAAAATTACATGTTACTAATTTTGTAAACACAAGATAATAAACAGCTGTCTGTGGACAGTTAAATCAGGAGAATATTTGCCTTAGTTACCAATATCACCTACTCCAGGGTGAAGAGCAAGAGAATTCGTCATAAGAAATGGCAACATAGAATCATAGAATCATAGAATAGTTAGGGTTGGAAAGGACCTTAAGATCATCTACTTCCAACCCCTCTGCCATGGGCAGGGACACCTCACACTAAACCATGCCACCCAAGGCTATGTCCAACCCAGACTTGAACACCGCCAGCGATGGAGCATTCACAACTTCCCTGGGCAACCCATTCCAGTGCCACACCACCCTTACAGTAAAGAATTTCTTCCTCATATCCAACCTAAACTTCCCCTGTTTAAGTTTGAACCTGTTGCCCCTTGTCCTATCACTACAGTCCCTCATGAAGAGTCCCTCCCCAACATCCCTATAGCCCCCCTTCAGATACTGAAGGCTGCTATAAGGTCTCCACGCAGCCTTCTCTTCTCCAGGCTCAACAGCCCCAACTTTCTCAGCCTATCTTCATACGGGCGGTGCTTCAGTCCCCTGATCATCCCCATGGCCCTCCTCTGCACTTGTTCCAACAGTTCCATGTCCTTTTTATGTTGAGGACACCAGAGCTGCACACAGTACTCTAAGTGAGGTCCCAGGAGAGCAGAGTAGAGGGGCAGGATCACCTCCCTCAACCTGCTGGTCACACTCCTCTTAATGATAAAAACTATTTAGCAGATGATTTTGTGTTCTCCACAACAGCTTTAGTTTTAAATGCTCTTCCTCAATGCACTTTTCTAAGTCCGTATATTCTTATATGAGTGTAATCACTCCTTCCTGTCTTGAATACTGTATATATGTGACCTCCCTGTGATCTCACAGCAATCAGCTGTGAATTCCACAAGCTAAACATAATTTTGGGACTCACCTATTTTATTTTTTTTTTTTAAATCTTGCCTTATAAGACAGCTACATATGCATTAATATTTTTCCTTTTTTTTTACAGCATTCATTGTTTTAAATAGTTTTATCATCTTCATGTTTATTCACTTCCTTTGTAAAATAAACAAATCTAATATTTTATTCCTCTCCTCAAGTAGAAGCTTTACATTCCTATGCTATCTCTGAACATGCTGTAGGTTTGTTTTATATTTTGGGGAGTGTAAAGAAGAAAATTGGACACAGAACTGTAAAAGTAAAAAGAAACCATCTCCATAAATCCATTCCGATATTTTCTGTATTATTTTCCATCCCATTGTTTATGCATCCAAATGTTTTTATTTATTAATTTTTTGCCTTTCCAGGCCCTGGTGTACACAGAGCAGGAGTTTCATCTCTTTAGAGTCAAACCATGATATGTTCCTGGAATGGGTACAGTTACTATAGAACATAATAGAACCTCTTCAATGTATAGCAGATACACATTACATATTTTAGGTATTCTGGATAATTTGTTGGAAAGACTTGTCTTACCTCATCTCCCTTGTGCACATCAATGTACACTTAAATGTGATCATAAATATTTGTATGCATAGGCAAACAGAGAACTCGTGCATATCCCATGCTTATGGAGCAATTTAATGTGTCTCTCGGGCTGCAGGTGGCCATTTTGAGCATTGGCTTTTTGGAGACCTGCAAAATAATTTCTCATTAGGATTCTTAGTTAAAATTTCCTGCTTGAGGGATGAATGGGACAAGAATGCCATTGCCTGTAGGCCAGGCAGCTGGTTTTTTTTTGCGAATTTAAAAAGTCTTCTACCTGGGTTGTAGCCTGAAGTTGTGGCTTGCAACTCAGAAAACGTCCATGTCTTTTTCCTTGACGAAACAGGAAGACATCCCTGCTGACTCCGGATGGATAGAAACCTGTTCTACTAGTTAAAGCTTGCAGGCCTGATACTCAGACCTGTGCCACTTGACACCAGTCAGCTATGGAGTTTGCCTCTTGATTTTACTTTTCAACTCAGTCCTTTGGACTTCTTAGCAGTAAAGAAAAAGAAAACAAACCAGCAAGCCAGCATAGAGGCTGTGTGTCTCCTTAAATTGTGTGAAGTAAAGACGGGAAACATTCTTCTCCAAGAGTTCACTTAGAGGTACTGGCAGTGCCAGATGGTCACAAGCAACAAGTTCTCCCCCAACAGGCTCTTTACACTGCCGCCCTCCGCCTAGGGCAGAAGGTGGCAGATCTGTCTTCTTGACAAGAGGAGGAACTCAATATTAGAAAGCTTCTGATGTGTTCTGGGCCCAAAACTTGGGACTATTCTATTCATGCAACAAGTCTTTTATCCAGGTGGACTGCGCACACTTTTGAGCGTGTGGAGGCAATGTTAGTAGGATCAGCAATGCTAAAATTTAACTCCTAACAAGGAAGAGGGATAGCAAAATCTAACTCATCTGAGCACTTCACATACAGAGATCACCTCGCTTCAAAATTAATGTCTGGCTTTTATCATATAGTCACAGCACTTTTAATTAAGAGAAAGGTAGCCCCTAAAGGAGCTGTTTGTTTAGTTCATGCTATTCCTAAAGCTCCCCTGGGTACTAGGAAATCTAGCTTACCACTTGAACTGTTCAGCCAGAAGGCACTAAAACCTATGCTTTAATGTGACACTGTGTGGGGTGATACAGCAGAAGAAGTCCGGTGTGTACCTCAAGGAGATTTGATTTTAGGAGAAAAGAGCCAATAAACTCAATTGTATGCTGTTGCCTGCTATGTAATACTTTAATAGCCCACCAATTAATAAGAAAGAAACACAAGCTTTCTTGGGTGTTGTGGGGTTCTGGAGGATGCACATCCCGAATTACAGTTTGATTGTAAGCCCTTTCTATCATGTGATGACTATTAGAGGGGCACCGCCTCCAGCAAGGTGGAGGTAGGGGACAATCGGATTTACTGGACTGTGTGGATCAGATGGCCTGGCACATCAGTCCCACAGAAGTATAAGGCTCTAGTACACCCTTTTCCACCCTTCTGAAAGCACCCCAAAACAGATTAGCAATGTTTAATGCTGCTTGGCTGGTCCTCAGTCCATGAGTGCAATCTGCTGGCATTTGAGGCAAGGGGCAGAAATGAACACACCTAATTCAGGAGGACATTTTATTGGCATGAAACATTAATTTTAAATAATATTTTATTATTAATGTTGAAAATGTCCTCTGGTTGGAAACTCATTTGCATCAGCATACTGCCCTCTGCTTGTTAATCCTTCACTACAGAAAGGTACTCCTCAATCTTATCTCTATGAAAAGCTTTTAGGTTTAAATTCTTAACTTTTGATTTTCCCTCCCTTGACTGCTGAACAGTGCAAATAACCTGTAGATCTCTGCTGAGATACGGGAGTTTTTGCTCAAGGCCACTGTATTCAAATAGACTTGGGCAGCTCCTGCTAAACCATGTAATCAAGATTGAGAAAATGACCTTGCCCTACCTCTCCTTTTGAGCCCCTGAAGTAAGTGCATGTGAGGCTGTGTGCATTGAAAGTTAATGAGGCTGCAGCCAAGTAAGTCTGTGAGATCATGGATGAAGCGCATATGGCTGAGGAGGATCACAGACAGCTTTCCTGTTAAAGGAAAAGCCAGCAATGAAGTTCAGCTAAGACAGAGATAATGACAGGTATAGTCCTGATTCCCAGCAGGATACATGACTTAGGCTGATGAACTCAGTCTATCGGTCAGCATGAAACTGCTCATTTTCAGCACTGTGATAGCCGTAAAGACTGCCCCAACATCTGCACCCTCAGTGTTGTATGCTGCTGCAGACAGCCCATCTCTGGATATTCCCAGATGAAGCATATTTGCACAGTGTACAGATTTAATATGACTTAGTATGTTACACAAGGGGAAAGTATTGGGTCGGTGATTGATAATGGCAACAATGAACCACTGTTTTGTTCTGTGGTATTCAAGTCAATAGACAGTCCATCATTCGGGTTTTATTAATCAAAACCAGTCTGGAATACTGGAATACCCTCCTTGACATGGCCATATTTCTTCCCCCACAACCAAAAAAAAAAAAAAAAAATTTTTTTTTAGTGTTGGGTAGGTGATAATTTTGCCTTCCTTTCTTAGGGCAGAATCTCAGCTCCATGTTGGAAGGATATCTGCTGTCATGATTCCATGCAGATTCCATGACAGCAGAGCTCAGCCCCAAAGGGAAAAAGTAGGAGTTTGTGCAAACCTGCTGTGAATTACCTTGTTACGAAGCTGAAGTGAAGCAAAGAAAACAAGCTTGACTATTTGTGTAGAAGTGATGCAAATCAAGAATAATAGCAGAGTACGGATATGATTGCTTTAGGACTGATAAATTCTTACGCTTGCCCTACCTGCTGTCTCTGAAAGTAAAGAAAGGTTAAAGGCAGCTAATAACCACAAAGACGAAGAGCCAATCTGTCAACTGAATGTAAAAGTAGGAGAAAGCAGAGGCATTGTATTAAAAAAATTAGAAAATCCATGGCGCTTAATCATAAAGAATGTCCTTATATCTGAGCCTGTGATCAGAGTATCGTTGTGGGATCTGTGCAATCACACAGCAAGCAATACATCCTAATGAGCTTTGTAGCTAATGAGGAATGACACAAAATGCAAATCTCTTATTAATCTGGATTAAGCAGAGAAAACAAACTTGGTTTAAAGCTAGCCTTACAAAGAGAAGGTCTAATCCTGAGCCTGCTTACATGGGAGTGTTAAACTAAATACAGTAGGAATGGGGTGTTTGTTCAGTGGAGAACAAAGCAGGAGGCAGCTCATTCCCTGGGAGGCAGCCCTACACACTGCCAGCGAGGGGGTTGCTCCTTGCAGTGAAATATGGGTCATGGGATCACATACACACACAATTAATAAGCCAAAACCAACACTGGCGGGGAACATTAGGCTCATTTGTTTAATTATTCACTACAGCCAAAATCTGTTGTTCATTTGATTTCAGAATCTGGGCAGCACTGATTTGCGCTGGATGGATCCCCATTCAGATCTGCCTCTAGACCAAACAAGAGAGTTTCTGATCCAAGCAACAGCCACATCTAAGAAATTTGGATTAAGTAGTATTTAGCTTTTGTCTAGGAGTTACTGAACAGTCTGCAAGGTATAATGGCCTAAATTGACAGGTGCCAAAAAATCACTAAGCTTTCAACAGCTGTATTATGTATCAAAAAGCATTTTTATATGTAACATTCATGAGGAAAACAATAACAGACTAAAATCAGATTCATTCAAACACTCAGGAATGCTTAGAGAAGCTTGATTATTCGTTTTTTGAAGAATGTTGATGTCATTAAAATACGCCATTTCAGCTACATGGAAACACCTCATGCAGATGTGCCAGTGCTAACAGCAGTTTAAATGGAGTACTTTGTCACATCTCATATGATAATTTTGTAAAGATAAAGATTATTTTGTTCATCAGAATTTGTGTGGCTGTTGAGACTCTCATTCCATGACATTCTTTCAAAGACTTGTGTTAAGCCCACTGTGAGCAGAAATAGATGCCCAGACTTCAAAACCTGTCAGGAGAGTGAGCAGTGATCCATCAGCTATCCCAACAGGGGTCAGAAATTATTTTGCACAAATAAAAACTAAGGTATTTTATCTTCTGACCAGGAAACACAGACTGACTAGAAATCAACTCTGAATTTTACAGTTTGATTATTTTCTGAAGGAGAGGTGAAACCAGCTGGTGTCCCCAGGGTATTAACAGTGGGATCTGGCCACCAAACTGACTCAGTGCTTGCATGAAGGAAGATAGAACCAATGGAGGATGTCAGGCATTAGCTTTTCTGCAACAATAAAGAAAATTATGACCATGTAGATAAAACTATTTCTAAGCCCAAATACACAGTCGGCACAATAAGAAGAAAAGACTCTGTGCTATGTTCCTGTGATCAGATTCAGGCACTTAGTGCATGTCTGGACAGTTGAGGGATCCTGACCTCTCTCAGCTGGTCTGTGGATTTCAGTATCTAAGTAGCTGATCAGGAGCTTGCAGGCTCAGCACTTTTGTACATCAGGCCACCTGTTGAAGCATCTAAATATAGTTCTCTGAGCTTAACCTCAGGCTTGACAGCCTTGGCAACTACCAACTGCTGTTGCACCTCCAGCAGTTATTCAGAAAACAGCTCAAGGATCCTGTGGGTCAGGAAATTAGCAAGACAGCCCCAGCTCTCTCTGTAAAGAGAGAAAGGCAAAGCTGATGCATTAGCAAAATAACGCAATGAGATCTGGCAAATAGCGGAAGTGTGAGGAACCACCTTGTAACTGCTTAACACTAAAGCTGGCGCCTAGCTGAAGCTTGCTACTGAGCAGCTAATGGAAACTGAGCTGTACATATTTCTTCTAGTGGCTGTATCATGTTCAGACTACCAAAGGATAAAAAACCTAACTGCAGTACATAGCTTGAACATGGAAACTTGCATAGGTTTTCCAATACTAGATGCGTATCTTTGCCTCTCCTTGTAAACACTGATTTGTTTTGAGAACCTGTCAAATTGATTGGAGAACATATTTTAGTGCTAAAAATAAATCAGGTAGTCTCTAATCTCAAAAGATGCACTCATTATACCCAGGGATACTTAGCATGCAACTGTTTGCTTTTCAAACAAGATCGCTTGCAGCAGCATAAGTAGGTAGGTCTGTGTATGCGGCGGTAGTATTACTGAGGAGACTCACACTAGTGTAGCTATTCCATTTCTGCTGAAATGACCACCTCAATCTTCAAAAAATGTCTTTCACATTTCTAGATCCTGCAGAGACCTTACATTTGTGTATGTTTCTGTGTATAGTACATAAACAGCACTTTTACCATTTCTGTGAGCACAGCCTTTGGATTAGTGTTTTCCATAAGACGATCAGACAGCATCCTGTCACTGGGATTAGCTCGCCTCATTATCAGAGTAAGAGAGAAAGCAAAGATCTGGGTTCTCAGTACACTTGGTAGCATAAACAAAACCACTGCTGAAGTACAATCCCTTCTCAACTGAAAACCATTTCTGAGCACCAGAGGACCCGCTGAGGAACACAGGACAGAATGAATGCCAGGAAACAATGAGGTATTACAGAAGTAAAAGCCAGGGCAGTTACAGTAATTGATGTGCCTCTCTGCTGGGGGGAATTGGTCAGAGACCATGAGTTCTGGAGATCACTTTCACTGGTCTTGATTAAACAAACACTGACAGCACAAGTACTGAGAGCTATTTCCAGTGAGATCTTTGAACCTTGTTTATGGCTAGCTGGCCCCCAACAGCAACCACCTGACAGCTGGTGATACTCCCCAGCTACTGCTGAGCCCTCCAGCCCTTCATACCACTCAGCTGGGGAAGCAGAACCTCCAGTCAGAATGCCAGACACCACCATGGGCATCGGGCGGCAGCTCCCATACAGTGCATTCACAAACAGCCATGAGCCCCACATACATCTCCACCATGTTATTTCTTCGGAACAGTTGCACACGATAATGTTGGTTTTATACCCTGGAGATGATTATAGCTGGAGAAAGTTACTCCTCAAGACAATCTGCACTCACAGATGCTGGACGACTATTATAAAAATAACCTCTTTGCTACCGACTTACCAATGCTAATGTTTTTCAGTAAAGCTTACGCTTTAAATAGAAAAGATGAGGATCATGTTGAGTCAGGCTGCAGGACTTTTTCTGTTGCCTGATGGATTGCAATATGCCTGGAGTGAAGGGTTTGGTCCTATTTTACCTCCAGTTAATTGATTACCAATTAACTTGAGTTAACTGAATTCAATACTAAGTGCTGGTCTAGACATGCCACAGATGCTTGTTCCAGGACATTCTGAAGAAAAACCACAAGTATTTGAGAGCTGGAAGAAAAAAAAAAAAAGTGTGAAATATCCAGCACATTTGCAATTGTGCTATTAGGTCAAGTTAGCATTGCAATTAATTACCATAGTGTTAAGGGTGCTAAAAATGCTGGCACTGACATTACCTAATGAATTTGGTGTTCCAGATTGCCACTGGCAGAAATTAATTCTTTCTTGACACTTGAAGTTGATATGTGACAATTCACTGGTCTCAGAGTGTAAGGGTATAATAAATATGTAAATATTTTGGGTGAAATAAACTTAGCTACACAAATAGTAGCAACTTTTTTGTTTGCAATTTTTACTTAAAATACTGACAATGTATTTACATTACATCTTTGCTTAGGTATGTTAATTAACTGAAGTTTAACAGTCATAAACCACCAGGAATGTAATGAAGAAAACTAGTATTTGCTTTATGACCTTTTTCCATACTTTAAAATATTGATGTAAGCTCCGTTTTTACATTCTTATGCTTTCCCTAGTCTCTTAAATCACCCCCCTTTGTCTTCTTAAATCTTTGTTCTTCATGGGTGGGAGTAAGCAGCTCCACATCTCAACCTGTTCCAATTAAAGTAATACGAAAATCAACATTTTAATATTTTCTTTGACTGACAACTTTCAGAAATAAGTGTTATGTCCAAATGATAAGGCACTTCCTGCCCCATGCACAGCACATTTATGTTCTTAGTTGCAGCCTCCCACAGCAACACTGCCAGCCAAGTGGGATATCTCATGGTATTTGCAGTTTATACCTAAAATTTTATCCCCTGCCTTTCCACAGACAAACCTCTCAGCTTCCTTGTGTTAAGTGAAAAAGCAGTAAGCAGACGTTTGGCCTTTGGCTCTGCCACAGGCATGTAAATCATGGAAGTCACATGCAGGAGAAGAAGGAGGAAGGACTGGCATTATGCTGCTCTCTGTGGAATGGGCCTTTCAGAGAGTCCCTTTTGAATACAGGGCATAAAGAATCCCGACAGCAGGCACAGCACGGGGTGCAGTACCACCCTTCTACCACCTCACACGGTGCTTCTGGGGTGGGAGCCAACCTCATATACACAGTACATGAACCTACGGGTTTGGGAGAGGGAAGCTACCAGAGACCATGCCTTGCATCCATGGTGACCTACAACAGATTAACTCACACATAAAGATACCACCTCTGGTACCAGTTTCTAAAACTTGCTTCAGTCTTTGACATACGACAAACATAACAAAGACATAAGACATAAAAAAGACATAAGACAAACACTTAAGTCAGATGTGTGTAAGAAATGTATGACAGCATATACGAAGACAACAGAGCTCATCAGCCAGTGGTAAGACCAAGATAGGAACTGAGGATGAGCATAACACAGATACAAGTCTTACCAATAGGGAAGAACTCTTAGGGAGGAAGCAGAGAGCAGGATAGCCACAGGCTTCACCTATGTCCTACTGAGCAGTGGAAGGTGAAATTAAAGGTCACATCCAAGACCAATTCAAGAAAACCAACACCAATTTAGCCTCAAAAGCAACACTAAGAAGTAAGACAACAACTCAAAGAAAGTAAGACAGCCCCTGAACTTAAATAGACACTCGAGACTCATGGGCAGGGACTGGGGGCAGGTGAGCATGGTTAGGGCCATCATAGAATCATAGAATAGTTAGGGTTGGAAAGGACTTTAAGATCATCTAGTTCCAATCCCCCTGCCATGGGCAGGGACACCTCACACTAAACCATGCCACCCAAGGCTATGTCCAACCCAGACTTGAACACCGCCAGCGATGGAGCATTCACAACTTCCCTGGGCAACCCATTCCAGTGCCACACCACCCTTACAGTAAAGAATTTCTTCCTCATATCCAATCTAAACTTCCCCTCTTTAAGTTTTAACCCATTACCCCTTGTCCTATCACTACAGTTCCTAATAAATAGTCCCTCCCCAGCATCCCTATAGGGCCCCTTCAGATATTGGAAGGCTGCTATGAGGTCTCCACGCAGCCTTCTCTTCTCCAGGCTGAAAAGCCCCAACTTTCTCAGCCTATCTTCATATGGGAGGTGCTCCAGTTCCCTGATCATCCTCGTGGCCCTCCTCTGCACTTGTTCCAACAGTTCCATGTCCTTTTTATGTTGAGGACACCAGAACTGCACACAGTACTCCAAGTGAGGTCTCAGGAGAGCGGAGTAAAGGGGCAGGATCACCTCCCTTGACCTGCTGGTCACACTCCTTTTGATGCAGCCCAGGATACCGTTGGCTTTCTGGGCTGCGAACGCACACAGCAGCCGGCTCATATTCATTTTCTCATTGACCAACACCCCAAAGTTCTTCTCTGCAGGGCTGCTCTGAATCTCTTCCCTACCCAACCTGTAGCTGTGCCTGGGGTTGCTCTGTCCCAGCTGTAGGACCTTGCAGTTGCCATGGTTAAACTTCATCAGGTTGACCCCAGCCCACCTCACAAGCTTGTCAAGGTCCCTCTGGATGGCATTCCTTCCCTCCAGCGTATCAACTGAACCACACAGCTTCGTGTCATCAGCAAACTTGCTGAGGGCACACTCGCTGAGAGCACACTCAATCTCAATGTCCATGACACCGACAAAGATGTTGAACAAGACTGGTCAAAGCCATTTAGTGCTCTCTGGGCCCTGACTGCAGGCTCCCTTCCATCTGAAGGCGGATCCCTCCATATAAAAGTTTGGGCTTTAGGGGTACTGGTTGAGTATGTAGTCTGTTCAGCTGATGAGATAATACAGTTTCTGTTGAAGTAATTTAGAACAAAAAAACATGCTGCTTTTAATTTTCTTGCTTCTGCCCATGGTTTTGGGGTGTGTGAGGCAGATTAGTGAAATGGTCTGAGTGATAAGGTTTCAGGGTAGAAATATGGAAGAACTAGGTGAATTTGCAGGGACTGTTAGCGCTTGAGGCAGTTGGTTTCTGGCTTGATATGGTTAATGGTGGGAAGGGCTCCAAGTAATGTTGGTCTGGTTTGGCAGATGGTTGAATAGGCAAGGCTGTGCTTTCTTTTTTAGGAGACTAACCCTGTCTGCCTTTGTTAGCAACTGGCTGGGAACATGTGCCTACCTGCCTCTCACAAATACCTCTGTCTTTATGAAGAGAGCATAAACCTCATGTAATTGGGCAAAGGAGGCTGTAGGAATGTGGTAAAGACCTGAGTTACTTCAGTGGTGGGAACTGAAACTGGTAAAGGATGGAGTCTGTGGTATGGGTGCCTGGATTTTTTTGCTGCATCCAAAATTCTGCCTGTTGAGGGAGGCAAACTCAGCCATCCCAGAGAAAGTTAGTGTGATGCTAGAGGTCTTGTTACAGGACTTCGTTCACTCTTTCTGTGAACGAGACAGACATGAAGTGCAAAGCAGTCTGTCTGCCAGTTGGTTTCACAGAGTGGTTGATGTTGCAAAGGACCTTGGGGGTGCATCTTGCCAAACCCCTTTGCTTAAGCTAGGCCACCTGGACCTGGTTGTCTAGGCTCATGTCCAGATGGCTTTTTAGTATCTCCAAGAAGGAACATGGTTTGGTGCCGGCACAATGAGGACAACTGGTTTATGCTTGTAGGAGACCTACGATGTCCTTCAAAAAACCTAGCTTTAGTCTCTCCAGCAACTGGTGCTTATTAGAACATCCAGGGCCCTGGCAAGGCTCTGGATTTCCCCAGAGTAAACTGATAGTTATGGAGGAAAGATAAATGTGCTGCTGGCTCTTCTTTTTTCCTGAAAGTTAACTGAAAACTGTCACCTGATGCTATTTAGAGCTGTCATGCTTAAACTGTATTTGTAATCTGGGTGATTCTTCACCTGCTGCCACCTTAGAGCCCATTGTTATGTTTCTGTAACTTCAGGGAGATGATCTCCCTTGCGTTTTCTTAGTACTGGTTTCTCATTCAAATGTGAAATTTAAGTATATTAGTGGCTTTGTCTTAATATTATGCTTTCCATTTGGTATATATTATAAGGCTGGAACAAAGGGGGTGTTCTCAAAAATTTACTCACAAGGTTTACAAACATGGATAAGCTTTGACAGCTGTAATATTATATAGGCTAACTTGCTGCTTTCTTCTTAGAACTTAATTTAAAGTTGGTCTGCAAAACCCCCAAATGCTTCATTTAAAATAGGGAGGGTGAGTTTGTCATTGTCATTACTCTTACTGCATCCAGATCAGGTTACCTGTTGATAACCTTTTCGTCCTGTCAAATTAATAGCTGCAGAAGCCTTCACATCTCTTCCCTTAAACACATTTGCTGTTGTCTGTTAATGGTATAGTTACTTTTCATTGAAATGTGCCCTTTTCAGAAAAAGAAAAGGGACTTCATACATTTGCATGTAGCTTACAAACTTCATTCCCACCCAAGGTTCTTATTTACTGGCTGAGTTTGTCATCTGATAGCTGTGATTGCTGGAGGTGTTGTAGCCATATATGTATGCTTTCTGCTTATTTTCTTTGTGACTTTTTTTTTCTGGACCCTGAATAATATGTTACCAGAGTGCATTCTCACACTTTTATGTGGATTTTTATTTCCTCAGATTTTCTTTTATGTATAGAATGGTCCTCAGATGGACTCAGCTCATTATGAATGTTATTTTTTTATTTTTTTTGGGGGGGGGGGGGAATAGAAAAAGGAAATTTATGGAAACATTTTCCCAATGATGTTGCTATTTATAAACTTTTCATGATTATCTAAACAATAATACTTAGAATAGAGAGAGAAAAGGGTCCCACTGGTGTAAAGCTTTTTCCAAATACTTATTAGGGTGTCTCCACTGAAGTGGTGACAATATAATACCTGAAGTAGGCACAAAATAGAAACTAAAATATAAGTAGGCAGATGCTCTTTCTGGAACTTGGCAGACAAGGGAAATGAGCATGCAAAGGCGGTGCTGGGGAGCTGTTACATCCCCAGGGAAGTACTGTATGCTGCAGTACTCTGCCTACCCATGAGACCTGCCAAGTAGCCTCCTTGTTTAAACTGCAGGTGCTCTGCCCTCTAAACGTATGGAGGAATATTTTTAAAGCATGGATGTTTATGTTAAGGTTTAGCTGCTTCCAAATCCTCAACTCCAAGCTCAGAGGCTACAGCTTTCTTGGCCGAGTGAATTCAGCTAGTATAGCCTAGAGAGTAACTCCGAGGGTACTATTTCAACACGTTACTTCAGATCAGTGAGGCTTATAGAGTAGCGCTGCATGTGAGAAGTCTGTAATAAATTCTTTTTTAGCTAAGCATCCTTATTTGCTATTTAATGCATTAAATGCTAGCTTTATGCAGCTACTGTGCTGGGAAGGAAACTGCTGAGGCCTTACTGTGCGGAAGGGGATGAATTTCTTTACTAGGTGTAGGGTGCCACCTGCAGTACCAAGTGTGCAGCTGAAAATGAGGGACAATAAAACCATAGCAATAACTGAATGCAATTTTACTATTTAAATAGCATAACAGACAAATGTAAGGAACAGAAATTGGAGAATATTAAAAAAAAAAAATCGAGGTGTCTCTTATTTGCTTTTGAAATGTCACTGAGAAATTCATGGATGATCACAATGAGCAAATGATAAAGCCAGTATACTGTTTACTAAGAAAATACTTTGTGAATTTTCAGGTGGGTTATATCCAGAAACACGTGAAAAGGCATCATGAATGTCAAATATAAATTTAAGTGCAATATATTTTAAGAGGTCTTTAAGAATCCTTTAAGACTTTTTAAGACTTGGAAACTTTGATTACTATTTATTAAAAATGTGTATTTGCAAATATATAATGAATATTCATCACTGAAATGGATGGAAATTCCTTAATTCCTAGGTAGTTGGATGGCATATGAGCTTTTAAATAGTTTTCATAGTTGTGTGTCTCTTTATGTGGACAAACTACCATTTCATATTCCAGCCTGAGGAAACTGCAGCCTATTACAGACCCAGCCATTAAAGCTCACTTTAGAATATTTTCAAATTAACTTTGGAAACATCACAAACAGATTTTGCACTTTAACAGAGTCATTAAAATCATCTGCAGATGGGAGCCAATCTTTCAAGAACTCAGAAGAACAATTAATCCGCAAGTGAAAAGAAAAAGGCAGATGGTGGTAGCAGCTTTGGCACCTTTGAAGTAGTGCCTTGCAGCCATCATATCTCTGGCTTTGGATGCATAGCTGGGTTGTGCCTTAGAAAAGCAAGGAAGAACACTAATGCACTCTATGTACATCAGCCTGCAGCTGTAGTTCCCAGATGCTGACAGTGTATTGCTATGGATCTACGCAAGAGGCTACAAGGAAACTAGCATGCTAACCTAGCAAAACCCTGGTGACCTTGGGAATTGCTGTAAGCAGTTTTGGTTTACTTAGTACCAACCTGAGCTGGGGGTAATATTGTCTAAAGGCCAGAGGTTGTCTGATTACCAAGGTTCAAGGACAAAGTGGAGTGTATTTTAGGACTATTTTAAGCAAAGCATCTGCTGTACTCAAAACAATATCTGAAAGCAGGATATGATAAAAAAGCACTCGGAAGTACTCCATTTCAGAGACAAGTTGCAGCTTTGAAGTTCAAAGATGTTTGTAAAAATATTTGTTCTAATCTACTAGCTTGAGTGACACCACAGAAGTTCCTCATTTTTCTGAAATACCCTTTGCAGGATTTTTAAAGACAATAAAACTTAAAAAGACAATATTCCTGCTGGATTCTGGGCTCATATAAAACATCTAAGCTGCGGAAAATAGTCACCAAGATCCCTTTGGGAGCTTATGTGTTGTGAATAACTCAAGAGGACGCTGCGACTTGGGTGCTTTTTTCTTTAAAAATTCATTTTTTCAAATTGAGAAAAAAGAATGGAAAACTAATGGAAAATAAAAATGAAATATAATTAATGTCTAACATGGATTGTTTCTAAAAGTGTCCTCTTTCTTAACTTTATTAGGCTCAGCCAATTTACACAAAATAAGCCAGTCACAGTTAACATGGTTATCAAGAATAAGAACGCTAAGTCCAGTTAGTTAAAGGACAGAATGAAGGCTGTTATTATGGAGGTGTGATGTCATATTGCTCAAAGGAAACAGTAGGAAAATAACTTTCTCTGGTTCATTTGCTCTGAAAAAAAAAAAAGCTTTGAAATAGGAGTGGATTTTCAGCTAATACAAAGTAGTGTAGCAACTTGCATTTCTGACCCCTTAACAATGGTGTTCAATTGTGAAAATTCCTGTTGTGCAGTAAAGGTAGATTTGCAGTGGAAGACTGCAACACTTACTGGATTTTCTTTCCCCCCTTCCTGTGCTTTCAGTATTAGTGTAATGCTTATCTATATATATATGTTCTTGCATTATGTTGGGTAATACTCAAGGAACCCAAACCTTCAGCATTGAAAGTCTAAGATAAAATATTCAACTCTGAATAGCTCATAGTAGTGTTATAGCTCAATGTCTTACACTGATGGTGGAGAGGGGTGGGGAGAGGGCAACAAATGCAAGTTGGCAGTCTGTGATTGGAAATATCAACAGGAAAATACTTGAGAAGACTGGAAGGAAGCCCCTTTTTGAAGATGGATTCTGAGGTCTGCTGCAGGAGAAGCATCAGCTGCTGCTGGTACCTCTAGTAGCAGAAGCCCAGCCCAGGGTCTGGCTGCTGGGTCTCACCTCCTCCCGGGCAGATGACAGGCAAGCTGGGAGGAGCTGCTGCCTCTGTGTGTCCTTGCTGTGGTGCTGGCTCCTGTGCTGGGGTGCTGGTACCAATGCAGGTGAGCCTGCATTGTGAAGCCAGTAGCAACTGGGTACAGCTGATGGACTCCCAGGTGTCCATTTGAAGTGGGAGTTGGGAAATGCATCCTTAAGCTCCTGAGGGATATTTATGAAAAGGATTGTATGACATAATGTGCCCCGAAACACCAGAAATTGCTTTTTAACTCCATGGGACCTTACAGAGAGAAACCTGAATTTGTTGTAAGGATATTTCAGTCATGTCTGACTATGGTATGGTTTGAATAATTGACTTCAATTCCAGTTTTCTCTGCAGAAAGGCAGTGAGTCTGAGGTAGGCTAGCAGCACAGCAGGCTCTTCTGCTTCTCTTTCAGAAGATGCACAGTTTAAGGACTGTCCAGGCAGGCTTGGGTAGCTTAAGCCACTTAGGTCCATGTACCTCAAATGAGGAATAATTGGCCTTTGTGCCACTTGGCCTTCCCAAACCCACAAGCAGTCAGCAGTGGTGTCCCCGTCTCTTCTCTTTTGCATCACGTGAAGTACAAGATGTGTGCAAATGTGTGTGAGATGGAGCCAGGAACTGCTGCTGCAAGGAAGTTTTTTGTCTGAGGTTCCAGGGTAAAAAAAGCATCCCTCAGAAGGGGTGATTTTGGGTTAAGCCTTAAAATAAGAAAATCTAATATTAGAATCTCCGCAAGAGGGCATATATAAATATAAAAATATCATTATTTTCCAAGGACTTCTAGGGCTGGCGACAATATGATTCATCAGAGGCAATGTATTTTCATTCAGTTTTTCATATGACTACCTGAGTTCTGAGGTGAAAACTCCTTAGTGTGAGATAAAGACAATGGCAGGCAGAAATATCAACCCGCTGTTCTCTGTAGAACAGGATACACACATGTGCTATTTCCAGCTCCTCATCATCCTGGTCGAATACAAAAAAGATTATGAAATGAGATCCTGGGGGTCAGTGCTCCACAAAAATTAGCCCCTGCCTAGTAAATGATGTGAAGCTCTGCTTAATATTAGGTAGTCTGTCAGAATTTAATGACTTACTTGCATATAGAAGTATATACTTGCACTCAATAAAAGGGCAGCAGGGGAGTTTGATCTCATGTGGTAGGGAAAGCGGGAAAAACAAAGGTAAATGGAAATAATAATTACGGGAACTAGATTGTGAGGTGTGGGATTGTAGGAAATCCTGAACAACCAATATAATAGGGGACAATAAAATCACTGAAGGGTGTTTAAGAGAAACGTACAATGAGAATAGGTATCCTTGTTATTCTAGTTATTGCTGCATAAAGGACAGTGACCATGTCCTTGGCTGTGCTTGCACAAGGAGGTGTTCAGTGATGGGCATGGGCCCTGGCACAGGGAAAAGGTCATCATGGGTCCTGTCAGCTTCCGGATATCTTCGCAGCCATGTGCCCTTCCATCCCACAGGCTCCTGTTTGTTTGCTAGGGCTGTGCATTTGATTGTTACTCCTGTTAGCTCAGCCATGCCAAAGGGAAAGAATTTGGGTATTAAAGAGAGAAGAAACTAATGGAAATGATTATAACGAAGAAAAACGTTCTCCCTAAGGGGTTCAGGTTTATAGAGACTTCACAATTTGACCATATGGTGAATTCTACTTACATCGGATGTTTTTTCCATGTGCTAAAGGTTGCTTAAAATCACAAAAATTCAGCCTGAGATCTGTCACTAAGTTTTCTAAATGCAGCATCTTTTCCTACTGAAGTCATCCTGAAAAAGCAAAGACATGGAGCCAAGTGACTTTCTCCTAAAAATAAACATAACCAACACAGGGCTGCTCTCTGCATGCACCTTGTTGATCTGGTGACTTCTTATTTAGAGTACAGTTAAAGCCACTAATGGGCTCTCAAAACCTGAAGAAAATGTTCCCCAGATCCTGTATCACAATATTACACCCAGTTGTGTGGAAGCAGCTGCCCACCTGACTTTGCTATTGAGTCTTGGTTAAAATACTTCTGTTTTCATTTTATTTTATTGCCCCCTCTCCCACCTGATTTGTTTGTTCATTTATTTTGTTAACTTGTAGGTTTTAACAGCTTCTGGTGTGTACATAGGACTGACTTGATTTGCAGTAATTATTTTTCAAATGAGTTTTCATGCTTGAATGATCCCCTCTCACCAAGAGCTTCCTTTGGTGCTAAACTTTTCGTTACTTAAAACACATTGGAAAAAACTTTCAAGAAATGATTGCACCTTTCAAAACTGTTTTTGTAATAATGCTTCTAAAAAACGTGCTATGGAGTGAAATTGTTTCTATACTTCTGAAAGAATTAAGGTGTACCAACCAAAGAGGCATTCTCTTTAATGGGAGGGGAAGGATAACACTTAAGACACTTGTGCTTGCCTAATGATCTCTAGGGTGTGCATTCTGTAGCCACAACTCATGTTCAGATTGTTACAGAGGGGTGAATGGGCAAACAGGGCTTGGAGAGGAGATACCTTCAGCATCTTCAAGGAAATGTTAGGGCCAGATCCATCCAGAGGAGAAACCACCCCCTTGATTGTAAGCAGTCAGGCAAAAAAATCATTTTTAAAATCATCTTAGTTCTAGAAGCATAATAAAAGGCAGAAGTTTCCCCCGTAGGTGAGCTCTGACCACAGCAGGTGGGAGAAGGACACCAGGAACCCACTGGGCTGCCCCAAAGGAGGTATTGTGGCCTTGCTCTTGCTGCTCCCCTCCCCCAGGTGTACTTGGATGTTGTGATGAACTATAGAACTGCTTTGAAGGTAAAAGTATTCTGCCTTCTTTTGCTGGTCGTGCACAATTTTTGGTGTCAACCCTAGCACCTTGTTCTCCAGAGAACATCTATCGTGTCCACAATTTCTGAAAGGAAAAAGGCTTCCTCTTTTTCCTTTCCGAATATGCACTTTCAGTTCAGCCTCTTTGATATCAAGTGCTGAAGTTATTCATTTTTGTATTAGATACACATAAAATATTGCAAAGGTTCTGTTGCAAATAATTCTGCAAGGTGTCTAATGCTAGAGCAAGGAACATCTTAACTTTTGAAAAGGAAAAATCTAGTTTAGTGATGGGATTTGTTACTTGCTTCTGGCTGTGACAGCAATCATGTCAAACTGACCTTTATGGGATCACTTGCATTTGTATGTAAACTTATTCTGTGCCTTTTCTGACCATCTCTAAGCACTACTCTTTGTACAATAACCCTGGCACTGGTAGTAACTGAAGAAAGTAAGAAGTGGTTCCTGAAGTTACCTTAAGTACCTGATCCTTCACTGTTTTTCTTCTATTCAGTGCTTACACATAGCAATAACAATACATTGACTGTAACTTGGAGCTACTCATGTATAAATTTTAGTCAAGGCATACAGCAGAAATAAGCCTTTGGCAATTACATCATTCATTCACTTGTTACCATACTAGTAGCCTTCAGTGACATACATGTTATTTTCTATAATATCTGAGTAAGATGCTCAAAGCTCCTACCTTTTGTTTTTATTATAATACAGATAAATGAACACATACAAATGTATTTAATGTCACACCATGACTAGTCTCCACCACTAAATCTTTTTCCCAGGGTGGTAAAAGATAGAGTCACCAAAGTGCAAAGGCATTCATATAATCAGAGTGTGATCTGCTGTGCTTGGAAGCATAGTGGCAGATGGTGCTGGCAGGCTCCCTCTCAGTAGCCTGGCACTGCCAAGGAAACAGCCATGAGGGTCATCAGACAACCTTGAGACTGTGCCTTCAGAGATCTTTATTCTTGTTTTCATATCACCTACCTTCTAGATGATTTTGGAAAGTTCTTACTTGGGCTTTTTCAGAAGGAGGCCTCTGGAGCTGCAGACCTAAAGGTCCGTCTCAAGAACTAGGTGATGGCTATGTGAGCCACCTTGTCAACTTTGCTAATGAAATCACTCTCTGAGTAGCAATGATGCACATTTTTACTGAAAGGGGCTATACATGGACCCCATGTGGTGTTCCTAGGCATTTTTCTAGGCCTTTCCTAGTATATATGAACTGAGCATAAGATGTGCGTATGAATAGAGAAATTAGGAAAAACATTGGAGTTCACTTGTAAGAGGAATCAGCTACTTGTTCATCAATACAAACTAGAAATTGGAAAGGACAAGAGTAAATTGCAGATTATGGACTGTGACATGAGCTTGCGCTGAAGTAAATCTGTTTTCTCCATGGTAGCCATTGAGTCCAGTAATAAAATTCTGAGTTGTATCTGGTAGATTTAGCTTCAGCAAAAGGTGAGAGCTGTGGTTAATTCAAACAGTTTGGGATTGAGAGAGAAAGGAAGGTTTTAGTTTTAACAGACATTTGATGGGCTGTAAAATGAGGCTCAATTAAAAAATGAGCAAACCATAGCAGTGACAATAGGTGGCAGTGCTGCCTAAGAAAAATCCTTTCCTTATTTTTGTGCTTTTGCCTAGGATTTCCTTTTTCAAGGGGATGGGAAGGAATAATAACCCTCTCACTGTGGAGAGCATCAGGAGTCAAAAGTCAAGACTATTACTAGCTTTCCTCTGAGGTTAGTTTTCTTCTCAGCTTCTTTTTCTGCCATCATCTTGAGGATTTGTGTGCAGATTTCCTACTTGGACTTGACCTTGAATCCTGCAAGTACAAATGCAGACCAAAAGGTACCTTTTTAATACTTGGTCTGTATGCTGGGACTTGAAAGCCTAAGGGGTCTAATCATCTAGAAAGCAATTCAATTGATTAAGGGATGGGTTTGAAGTGGTTTAGGGTGCTCTGCCTGTTTGTCAGCTATTCCGGTGATTTCTTATGGTTTCATATTTCCTGGCTTTTCAAACAGCAACCTTTTCTCCCTTGTTGCAATGTGAGACCATCTCAAGCAGCAGCAGTGGCAAACATTGCTAGGCAGGTGAACAAAACTGCTCACAAAGTTGACAAAACCTGAGAGCCTACCTTCCATGCTTACAGAGGTAAAGCTTTCCTTGTAATTTTAGTTATAAGGCTATAGCAAGGCGATGGTCTGCAGTACTGAATGGGGCTTGGGGTGTCTCAGCTCCTTACGTTATTGCAGATGTTTTCTCGTGTGACCTCTGGCAACTTGCCTAATCCCCCGCTCTGCTGCTTAGTCTGTACAATGCAGTTAATAGCTTAATTTGCCTGCCTTGAGGGTAAAGTTTGTGTCTTGCTCTGCTGTCTTCTGCAAGAGGAGTTCTGGTGTTGAATCAGACTTGATAATTGTGTAATATAAATAAAATTGGCAGTATTTGCTTAAAAGTTTCCAGGTTTGAGGGGTGCAACGGAGGCAGAGTACAAGTAGCACATGGGTGAAGTGGACCAGGACCAGGATGACCTGCTCCTGCACTGAAAACCAGCAGTTAGAACACTGACTTAGAATATGGCATGACCTAAATTGAATTTTATCTCCTGCCAGACAGCATTTGAAGTCTTCAACTAACAAGAAAGGGCACTCATTTGCAGGAAATGGGATGTTCATTGGAAAAGAGGACTTGCAATCTACTAATACTCATTTTGTGCACAAGACAGTGAAATATTTATTTCTATGCTCAGGGTGTACAAATGAGTAATAAGAATTGCAGCACAGGTCTTATCCTGATCAGGATAACGTAAGGAGAGCTGCTTATGGCCAGGTAGCAAAAGCACATACATGGGGTTGAAAATCCCCTTTGTCATCTCTTATGAGGCAAAGAACTCTGCCTTGGTTGCTTCCCCTTCCAGTTCACTGCCCAAGGCTACACTGGGTAAGTTCCCTCCTGCCTTTTTCTTCTCCCCAAAGAACTGGAGCACTAAATTCTGTGCGTATATATATTTTAATCATTTTTGCTCAATATTACCATTGCAACAAGCTGTATGTTTTTTCTAGGTACCTACTGGTTTGGGGCTAGGGTTAAGGTACAGTCTCCAACATTGCCCCTCAGGTATATCACAGCCTCTGCTTGCTACCTCTTCTGTACCACACTCTTGTCAGTGGACCCACAGATGGTATAGAAAGCCCAGGTATTGATGCTACTATGATGGCTGATGCTTGGCCACTAACAAACACCAAAGGTGTTTGGATTCTGAATCTGAGGGAAGTCTTGCTTCACTGGCTGACCTGGAAGCTGTAAAATGACACTCTGCTGCTGTTGTGAAGAACTACTGTTCTGCATGGAGGCTTCTTGTATGTTCCTCCGCAGGATCCTGAAGCTGCTCGGTGTGCAATGGGAATTAAATCTCACTGCTGACAGGATTGTTTTGAAATATCACCCTGTGGAAACCCATTTGCTATGCGATTAGATAAACTCTGGGCAATAATTGAGCTTTTTGCTGGCTGCAAGTGTGCACATTTGTCACTTTTGCGTGCTTACAACTGATATGGGAAATGCTTTGTGTGGGGAATTAGCGTACCTTTGTGGAGCAAGCTGACACTCTTGTGTCACCCGCAGGTTCCACTGTCTGGATCAAACATAATCAGTGTGCTCTGCTCTGCAGGAAAGAAGTACAAATGTACAAGAAATACAAGTGTACAAATGTAAATGCCTTTGTAATTTGTAAATGCCTTTATAATTGTTGCAGAAGAAGCTCATTGGTAGGTCACTGAGGCATGCAAGGGAGAGAATTCCTGTCTGCCAGAAACCTGGCACACAACCTAGGACAACAGACCCATAACAAGCATGAAGAACAGAGTTATATAGCTACTATGAACAGCAGTGAAATGTGGGATGCTGTTAGAAGTAAATAATCACTTCTTCGCTTATGAATTTTGGACAGCTAGTTATGTACTATTTTAGATATAGCATGATCATCATCCAGACTAACAAATATTTCTCCATGCCTGATTTTTATGGAAACTAGCTCCTACAGACAGGCCTCTGGAGTACTTGCTTCCTTTTATCTGCCCTCCCTGAAGTCTGCAGAGATTCATTGGGTGGTGACCATTGTCAACAGTCCCTGAAATATAGAAATGCTTAAATCCAAGCCACTGAATTTAAAAGGAATTAAGTACCTAAACATATGCTGGATACCTAGGCTCTCAGAATAGTATTTTTATTTTTGTTAAAAATCACAGGTAAAAACCTTCAGGTTTGAATTACTATGGAATTAATATGAAATCTATGTTTGATGTGGATTTAGCTATAAATTATGTGATATATAGTTATAAATGCTTACAAATATGTCAATACCTTCATTATAATTACATGACTGACATGTGGTATGAATGAATAAGAAATCTACAGCTAAATCTGCACCAAGCTCCACTAAGTCAGGTAGCTATAGAAGTATGAGATGTATTTGCCCTATTCTAAGCAGAAAAATGGTAGCAGAAGATAGACTGTCAAAAGGGACATTCTCTGGGTCACATTTCCTCATCTGCTGCTGTTCAGTTTGTGCTGTTGTGTTTTCCACTGTGGAGTAGCTGCTTGCAGAGGATGAGCTATTTTCCTGAACTGTGTTCTTGTAGAGCACTACCTGAAGGAAGTGGAGATGGCGAAGGCTCTCCCACACAGCTCTGTCTACATAAAGGCTGTCAGCTATTGAGAGGAGTTAGATGCTCAAGCTGGCTGCAGCAACTTGTATGTCTATGACATATTCCTGCTGCATAGCACTTCTGAACAATTCTGTGGGTTTTATTGGACTAGAAAAATGGGAATAAGACAGCACAAAGATGAATTGTTAATAAAAACCAAACCCACCTCACACGTTTAAAAATAGCACTGCAAGTAATTAAAATGATGGTCTGACACTAGACAGATTATCCCTTAAGTGTTCAGTTTAGTCCTTTCTGGCCTATTCTTTTGCATTATTTTTTAAGAACATACTTTTCTGCTTTTTTTTTTCTTCATGCAAAGTCTGAAATTGTTTACCGTCCCTGTCAGAGTTGGCCTGGAGCTCTTGTATCCCTATTTAAAATCTCTATAAAGAGGAATGTAACTTTATTATACTTTCCTCAGTGAGACAACTGCCATTTCAGATTTTCCCTCCCTTTTCTTATTAAGCTGGGGAATGCGGGGGAGAGAGGAGAACCAAACTCTCAATAGCAGGTTACATTGTGATGTGTATTAAAGCAATATCATTCACGTTTTACTACCTGTTCTGTTACTAAAAACACATCTTTCAAGAACTAAATAAATACTTTCTTGGTCTAATTCTTAGAAATGTTGTTAAATGATAGATATGTTCCCTCATGTAGTTCATAGTGCTAGCTGGTAAAACTTGGAAATCTCCTAAATCTTTACCTACTTTCCAGAGAAGTATTATTGTACTTTAAGCAGTGAGCCTTTAACTGTAATCTCCCTCATTTATTCCTTGCTATGGTGACAGTTGTACCATGATAACTCATTGTATTTGGAAAAGTGAAATAAATAAGGCCAGTATATACTTCTGTCTATGTGCAGTTACTCTATTAATGCAATCAATCAGGAAAAAAATAGATGGTAAACCTTGAAGTGATCCATGTGTAAAACCTAAGTGGCAGATTTTGCAAAATTCATGTATAGGTGCCTGTATTTCAAGAAATTAATGAGGGAAAAGCAAGTATCATTAAAAGCTAAGTGAATTTTTCCAAACTTGACATGTAAGATTTTGTGTCTGAACAAAAGCATAATTAATTGTATGGTCCCAGCTAGCCTGTTTCAAGCCCAAACACTGATTCTTTCACATCTCTGCATGGTCCCTTGTTTCTGATCTACAAACTGTAGTTTTTCTGTCAAACTACTTTCTACCTAGCCATTGCTTAGCAATGGTTCTTTCTGTACCAAATTTATTTGCCAATCTGAGGTGTTGATTGGCTAAATTCTATAGAAACCTGTCTAAAATACCTTGCTGTAAGAATTAAGAGCCGGAGTCTGAGTGCTGGAATAGCCATTTCTACTCATTAATATTTCATTACCTTCTGAGAGTATGCTATAGCTACATGAAGTAAATAGTTAAAGCTGTAATTTTAAGCCTGAAATGCCTCCAAATACAGTTCCAGGAGAAACTGCTATCAAACCTGAATTGCACGTACAAGTCAGGTTATGTTGTCTGTCTCTTGCAAATACAGACTTCTTCATTTCCATGCTGTTCGCAGTCCCTGTTTCACTTGTTTGCTTACGAAATGACGCAGGGTGTAATTTCAATCCAGTGAGCTTTTCATATAAAATAGTGTTCAGCATTTTGTCGAAACAGGTGATGGCACTGGAACTGAACTGCCCTGCCTCTGAAAGATAAAATTTAAATAAAAGAGAAATACTGGCTTCTAGTAATTGCCAACTCAGGCCAAAACTACCAAGAAGTTGTTTCAATTGTTTAATGCAGTATTTATACATATGGATGGGGATATTTTTTTTGTTTCTTTGGACAGCTTTAACAACCTCACTGTTTTCCTTCACCCCACCCCCCTTCTGAATGCTTTTGAAGATGTATGAGACTGTTGCTTTTGTGTTTCTCTTCCCCTCCATCCCCCCTCATCAGTGGAGAAGAAAAATGGATTTCATAATGGACTATAGTGAGAAGAAAAGGGGGAAATCTGATTCAGGAAACAATCTTGCTGTCTGTCAAGCTTAGTACAATCACTTTAAGTGGCCTCGTATATGAATGCATGCAGATACAAAATTACTCTTTTGCTCAAAACTTGGGTTTTGGGCTACGAGGTTTTGAATGGTGTATGCTTTATCTTTGAATTGAGTCTCTAAGCTACATTCAGAACTTTATAAGAAGTGAAATGGACTTCTTAATTATACTGCAGCACACATAAAGTTCCATGCGTGACAAAGAAGTGAGGTACTGAAAATGCGCATTTTATTTTGCAGGATTATTTTAATTTCCTTATTGTAAATGCAGCTCTTGGTACATCAAGAATGATCCTCGCAGTAGGGTTCTCCCATGTTTCCAAAGGCTGCTCTCTCCTGCTGTTTCCTAAACATCTATTCTTTGAGGCCTTTCTTGAGCACCTGTGCAAGAAAAAGGGAAAGCTGATGTGAGGTTTAGTTTCCTGTTCAGTGGGGAATAGGAGTAGCAGAATGGGAGGGGGAAGGAGGGATTAATCATTGTCACTATGGCACTAATGAAAGTATGCTTCCCCATGAAAGAAATTTGTTCTGCTTTGAAGTCTGTTGAAAGGCTAATGACGTGGAGTTGACTAGTGATGTGTAACACAGTGCAAATGTGTGTATTTTCAGCTTTAAACTGAAAGTAATTAGTGTCTTCTGTCATTTCCAAGGAGGTATTTTAATACCACCTGCTGTGGATATTGTTCCCTGTGTATCCTGAGTACACATAACACTTCATGCTAACAAACCCCTTTGGTCTGAGCGTGATCCCTGCAGGCCTAAATTCTAGTACGTGCGATTTTTCCTACAGAATAGAATTTCGATGAGACTAACAATGTGTTAAGCAGGGAATATTCAGGAGAGCATTTCTGGAGTCTTCAGTGTGTATCATCTCCACTTTTGTGGAAGTAGCTGATACCAGTCAGAAGGCTTAAAGCTGCTGGAAACGCTAGAGCAGGAAAAAACCCTCTCTTCCATACCAGTTTTGAGGAAAATCATCTGAATTAAAAGGCAAAAAGAGACACTGCAAAGCAAAGTGTACTAGCTGTGCTTCTGGCACACTGTGGAGCTTTAACCAAATAGATGGATATCTGCTGATGGTCTCTTGTTCAGTGAGCACTCCCTCTGTTCTCTCCACTTCTTTCCTCATTTGAATGACTAATTACTCCCTGACGTTTTATATTTGCTTCTTGATAGAGGTGCCAGGAACACTTCCCTCTGAACCTCCCCTCTCCATCCCCTACCCTCCCTGCCCCCAGAAATTTTCCTACACATCTGTATGTTTCCCCTTTTGTTTAGGGATGAAGTGTTTTTAGATCGGTCACCTAGAGGGTGATTTTACCCATGCACAGATATACAACTTGTGGTTTTCTTCAAGTGTGACCTTCTGAACTTTCTCTGAAAGCCTTGCTTCCTTTTCTCTTTAGCCCAAATTCCAAATAATTCTGTATTGAATTTAAACTCTCAGCTGGGCCTAAGTTCAAGCAGGCTTATGTGACTGCCTTTCTCATATAAAAGGCTTTAGCAAGATTTTAAGGGGTTTAAACTTCCCCTACAATGGGGAAAGAAGAATGAATTCAGAAAGTCTAATTGCCTTAGCTAAACTTGAGCAGCCAAAGAGTACTTTGGAGACAAAGCAGTCAAAGAAAGATGACCCTTTGTCTTAAAGGAACTATATGCCTTATGCTGATGGGAACTATAAAAAGGTGGATGCACTTTCATATAGGTTTTGCTGAATTTTTTGCCGCCTAACTGACTTCAGCCATCTTTTTCATGCATTTTCTGTAGTGGGCAAATGCTTCAACTGTTCTTGGAAACTACTTTTTTAATGCTACATTCTCATGCATTTTAATGTATGTTCTAAAGAAGCACATTTGTAGTATTTCAGCTGGGAAGCTGCTTAATGCTAGCTTTTGTGTGAAAAGGTTTTCTCCTCCCAGCCTCTGAAACATTCTTTCAAACATGCTCTTGTGAGACCTCACTTGGAGTACTGTGTGCAGTTCTGGTGTCCTCAACATAAAAAGGACATGGAACTGTTGGAACAAGTCCAGAGGAGGGCCACAAGAATGATCAGGAGACTGGAGGTAACTGTCCAGGCACATAGAGATCAATGGGGTCCATAGGGAACAATAGGCACCATAGGAATCAATGGGGTCCATAGGGATCAATGGGGTCCATAGGGATCAATGGGATCCATAGGGAACAATAGGCACCATAGGAATCAATGGGGTCCATAGGGATCAATGGGGTCCATAGGGATCAATGGGGTCCATAGGGGTCAATGGGATCCATAGAGATCAATGGGGTCCATAGGGATCAATAGGGTCCATAGGGATCAGTGGGGGTCCTTTGAGATCAATGGGGTCCATAGGGATAATTGGGGTCTGTGGGGGTCAGTGGGGTCCATAGGAATCAGTGGGGTCTATGAGGGTCAATGGGGTCCATAGGGATCAATGGGGTCCATAGAGATCAGTGGGGTCCATAGGAATCAGTGGGGTCCATAGGGATCAATGGGGTCCGTAGGGATCAATGGGGTCCTTTGAGATCAATGGGGTCCATAGGGATAATTGGGGTCCAAGGGGATCAATGGGGTCTATGGGGATCAATGGGGTCCTTTGAGATCAATGGGGTCCATAGGGATCAATGGGGTCTATGGGGGTCAATGGGGTCCATAGGGACCAATGGGGTCCATAGGGATCAATGGGGTCCTTTGAGATCAATGGGGTCCATAGGGATAATTGGGGTCCAAGGGGATCAATGGGGTCCATAGGGACCAATGGGGTCCACAGGGATCAATGGGGCCCATAGGGATCTATGGAGTCCTTAGGGATCAACAGGGTCCATAGGGATCAATGAGGCCTATGAGGGTCAATGGGGTCCATAAGGATCAATGGAGTCCATAGAGATCAATGGGGTCCATGGGGATCAATGGGGTCCATGGGGACCAATGGGGTCCATGGGCATCAATGGGGTCCCTATCTCGTCCCGTATGAAGAGAGGATGAGCAAGTTGGGGCTGTTCAGCCTGGAGAAGAGAAGGCTGCGTGGAGACCTCATAGCAGCCTTCCAGTATCTGAAGGGGGCCTATAGGGATGCTGGGGAGGGACTCTTCGTTAGGGACTGTAGTGATAGGACAAGGGGTAACAGGTTCAAACTTAAACGGGAAGTTTAGATTGGATATGAGGAAGAAATTCTTTACTATGAGGGTGGTGTGGCACTGGAATGGGTTGCCCAGGGAAGTTGTGAATGCTCCATTGCTGGCGGTGTTCAAGTCTGGGTTGGACACAGCCTTGGGTGGCATGGTTTAGTGTGAGGTGTCCCTGCCCACGGCAGGGGTGCTGGAACTAGATGGTCTTAAAGTCCTTTCCAACCCTAACTATTCTATGATTCTATGTCAGTGTTTCCACTTGATATTTTACTGCAAGTAGTTTGACAGTCTCTAGATATGTCCAGGACACTTTCTAGCAATATTCATACCAGAAGAATTGCTGATTTCTGGGAGTTTTGAGCAGCCTTAAAGGAATAGGGAGCAGATTTTGAAGATCCAGGTCAGGAAAACAAGGTAAGGAATTAAAGAAGCCGGAAGGAAAGAAGCCTAAATTAAAGAAGGCTTTACTTTAGTCTCTGATTGCTGCTGACCTGTGTTGAAGAAAGGTAGGATACTTACAGGAAAGGCATCTTGCAGATGCTTGTCATCTCATAGTTTCTGTCTGTGGTTCTCAGACCAGTGGAATAGATGCTCCACTTCTGGCAGTGTTCAGGTTGGACGGAGTCTTGTGTGACATGGGCTAGTGTGAGGTGAGGTGTCCTTGCCCATGGCAGGGGGGTTGGAACTAGGTGATCTTAAGGTCCTTTCCAACCCTAACCATTCTTTGATTCTATGAATACAGAAACTGAGTTATTATTCCTAGCACAATAGAGAAACACATGAATTGCTCTTGCACATGGAGACTGGGGTGTTGCACTTGAGGATGACAGATTTATACCCAGCAGCTGCTGTCTGCCTGAGAAGCATGTTGGAGGTGTCTGTTTGCATAGTGAGTATGTTGCAGGCAATTTATCTGCATCTGGCAAGCGATAGAAGCAAGTGACTAAAGTTCCTCCTACAACCCAGACACTGCATGAGCAGGCTGGACATGCGGATGGGAGTTAGGTGTCTGCAGCCACAATGTACCATCTATAGTTATTAGTCTTCAGCCCCTGTGAGAATAATGACTTCTCACTAGTTGCCTCCTGACAGATTGTTGCTCTGGCCTCTCCTCAAGATAGTACAAGCTATTGTAATAGCTTCTCCAGAAAGTTCTTAATTACTCTTAGGTGTGCAAATGAGTGTCGTGTTTTCCAGGACTGGTCACTAATCTGAGACCATAAATCGAAGTTCTTGTCTCTCTGAGCATTGATTTAATAAGTCTTTTCCCCTCAGAGTAGCATCTATGGATACAAATTTCATACTGCTCCCTTGGAGGTGACTGTTTGCCACTTGTTTTGCAAACAGGGCAGCAGAGAAATTAGTTTTGCCTTTTGGAACTAGAGATAAAAATTCAAGCTGCTGCCAGAGGCATAGCAAAACGTCTTGGCATATGTAGGTATTCCCCCTCCACAGTATGTCCCAGCTGAATGGTGGGAAAATAGGTTAGTTGAACTGTCAAAACTTAAGTACATTTCCTACTGCTGCAACCCCTGTGCTCACGATGGCTTTTGAGGCAGAATCTCCCCCATTCTCTGTGGTTCTGGCTGTTTCTAAATGTATTGGACTGAACTCATTTGCTTTGGCATAAAATCAGCTCTGGTTACAGACACATGTGATGCATGTAGCATACCATAGCTAGGTTACATGCAGGAACATAAACTCCTACTGCTGTCCTCAGATTTAATCTGTCCGATTCCTCAGATTTAATGTTTAGCAATTTAGCAATTAAAACATATATTTGTGCAGCTTGAAATTTCCAGATTACAAACCATGTTCAGAGGTAGAGAAACTAATGTTTTAATGCACTGTCCCACCCACTCCTGTGAATGCTAAATATCTGAAAATGTTCTTGTAGCTGTCTATTTCCATTTTTTGCTCCGGCTGCACAAAAGTAAGTAGTTTGTTGTAAACGTGATACTGAGTTCAGATCCTGCTTATGCTGGGTGTAAAGATGGTGTCAATAAGAGGAGATCCCACAGTTGTGTTGGGAATGGTGGATGCTGCTAGGAGCAGTGACTAATGTGGACATGCAAAAGGCAAACCACTTTACCAAGCGCTTGCTTTATATACTGTATACCTACCTAGTATCTCTGAAATAATCTTCAACAGAGCTGCCCATCAAAAGTCTTATTCTTTTGTATCTCCAAAGGATTGCTTTTTTTCCCACATAAATGTCTACCTTCACACAGTATGTGTCTTCCTGGATGCTGGGTGTGACAACAGTCTTGTGTCTCTTCCAGTAAGTCTCAAAGCTGCCTTCTCAAATACCTTTTGTAAGGTACCTTTTGTATTTGTACTCCAATACCAATTGTGTAAATCGAGAGCAATGCAGGATGGGTAAAAGAAACTGAGTCCCAATTCTCTGACTTTTACACCCTCTCTAGAATTGCTTTGCAGTTACCATCAGTCTAGACAGAGCATCTAGGAACCAGTGCAATGTGTTTACAATGCTGTTAATGGGCCTGTCCTGTAATCCTTATGGAACTGCTGCACAAGGTTTCTGACACAGCAGCATTGCAGACTTGCTGGCTGGGGGTACCTACTTGATTGCCTTCCTTCCCTCTGGGGGGAAAGTTTATAGCCTGCTGCCTGTTTGTAACATGACAGTTTGGAAATGCCAGAGACTGAAAATTGGACCAAATGTGCCATTCACAGAGTTACAAATGGGAATCGTTTAAAGCTCAAAACATCTCTTGCTTTTCCTCCCCTCTGTCTTTTCTAAAGGTCAAGCTATTTGTGTAGAAACATTAAGCCAGCTGTAGAGAGGTTGCAAGACCATTCCAGCTACTCTGTAATGTGATTTTTATCTCCCAGCTTAACAGGCAATGTCAGTCATAATTAGTGTTATACATAAATTCCTCGCTGGGATGCTGGCTTCACATGATTAAGAACTAAACTATGTAGAGTGCTGCTCTTGTGACTCTGTAGTTTCAATTAACAGGTTCAGGGATGAATAAAATCACAGTAAGAGATGATGGCTGAGGTCACAGAGGTTATCTTTTTCTTTTTTTTTAGCACTTTTCATCTTAAAGGAGAAAACAAAAATGAAAGGGGGTTTCATTAACCTGACTAAGGGAAATGGCTGCCACAGATAGTGTGTCAGCTGGAAAAACATGGTCAGGACAAAATGCTTTCCATGGCCTTGATCACTGCTATAATCATCCTAATCCCCAATGGGTATGGTAACAATGCACAGCACAAGCCCTCTATAGCCTAGCCTGTTTCACCAGCAAAGCATGTAAGCAGATTATTACTGGGTGATCAGTGCTCTTGCCAGTCAAGAAACTCTTGTTATTTTAGAGCAAAGAGCAAGAAAGCCAGAAGATGAAATAAATATTGTGCAGTGCTGGGCAGAGACAGAAATCCACCATTGTAGTCTATGAAAGTGACCCTGGATTTCTTCCTTTTCTTTCAAGGGACCTTTAAGCTCTAGAATCCCATCCTGGGAAACTTTCAAGGGATGCAGTATTCAAAAGAAGAGGGGAAAAAGAACATTTAAAGGGCAGGGATTAACATTGGCAAAGTAAGTCTGTCTGAGGTAGGAGACTGTCAGCAGTAGCAAGAGACCTACAGGCCTGCTCCATACTTGGTCTGTGCCTGAGCCCTAGGGAGCTGTGTGAGGTGACTGCTGCAGAGAGATGTTATGGAACTGGCTCGCCTTTGGAAACAGTGGTTGCCATCTTGCTCCTCACGACCTCAGTGGTATTGGAGTTGGCTGTTCCTCTGGCCCTGTTGTGCCTGTTTGCTGCCTGCTCCTGGCTGCTTGCCACTCTGCGGACCCTCAGTCTAAGGGGAAGACTGAGATGGTGAAGATATGGAGCAACTAACTATCCTCTGTTTCTGAGCAGAGTTAAGCCAGCCCTAGGCTCATGGATTTTTCTTCTTCACAAATAGGTTTACCTTCCTTCTGCAAAACATTAACCTACTGTAATTTTTATCAAAAGGAAAATGGAGAACTGGCTGGAATAGCCTTATCTGAAAATGCACAGGACATTATCCCTTATGACAAATGTAACCTTCTGGCTCAGTGCTTTTTGCTAGCCAGACTCCACTGAAAAGACAAGGGTTTGTTCAGGGAAAGGAGCTTGTTTCAGGGAACAACCACCTTGAGAAGCTGAATTTGGAGCCTCTCCCTGCATTGGAGGGAAAATGCCCTGCAACCCAAGTCATATATGTTAATTTGACTGTCTTGATGTGCTTATTTAGCATTAGTATGAACTGTCACCAAGTAAAAAGTCTAAGACTAGAAGGATAATTTCAAGCTGGAGCCAAGAACATATTATGGGAAATAAGGCTTAGTTGCCCTGTGAAATGTGTTAGAAGTGAGGAAGTTCTCTATATGCACAGTGCTCTTCAGAAACAGTGATATTACTGCTTATGGCCTGCATCCTTTACCTCTTTTGGGCATGAAAGTGTTGACTTGACCCTCGAGTCAAAATCTAGCAAGAACAGCTTGGTCTTATGAGGGAACAGATGTATTCTACTTCTTAGCTGTTTGCATAGCATGGGGCTCCTCTATGGGACAGGATCTTCTGCTTGCCATTTCTGCTTCCATCTTTTTCCTTCGTCAGACCAGGAGAGTGTGCTCACTGGAGGGGAGAGATATTCTGTCTTTACTGGAGTTGCTTGATTTAGGTACATTAAGTTACAAGGGTATGGCAAATAAGTTATGCATATGAATGTTACGTGTGTACAAGGTCTTGGACTAGCAGGAAAGAATAGATAGTAGTTTCTTGTTCAACAGACTCCTCGCTGCACACATAATAAGGATATGGATATCTCTGCCTTCAGAAATCACTTTTAGGTTAAATGTTAAAATGGAGGGGGAGAAGCAAAAAACAATTCCATCTTCCCCTCAAATACAGTGGTCTACAATCGATGTCATCTAGTGCTGGCACAGAGTGACCTTCATGTATGCAGATAGCTCAGAACTTGAGCTGTTCACATCTTTAAGTATAAGATCTCATCTGCATCTTTAAATGTTCACCTTGGTGATTGCTCTCTATCACATCATCTGGTGTGGTCTGCAGTTCCCAGTCTGCATAATCTGGCTCTTCTGGTTATCTTCAGGGCTATTTCCAAGCAGAATCCCTATGAAATAAGGTTACAGAATGAAAGGTCCCTCTGCTTTTAACATTGATGTGCAACCTTTATGCCCAAAACACAGATGAGTTTTTATTTTGCTTTTGATTTTTAATGGCAACTAATAATTGGATAGGAAAAACAATTAAAAAAAACCCTGTAATTGCTTGCAATTTGAGGTAAGATCTGGATTGTTCTCTTCCATCTTGTCTCTGAACACCCTTACTCCTTATTTGGTTCTCATTAACAGCTGTTCTTGAAAGGCTGTCAGTTCTCAGGCAGACCCCTCTCACTTGATTCCATTCGATCAGTGGGAATTAATCACGTCTCTAGAGATAGTGAGAGCTAGATGGATTTTCTTCATAAATCTGGGCTGCTTGTGTAGCAATGCAGGGAGAGTGTTAAAACCAAATGACTTATCTGCAGCCTTCCTGACTATTAAGGAGGATCAACCACAATACAGAACAGAACTGAAGTTACAGGTAGGGAGCCGCTTTCATTTGAAAGCAGTGTCATTAAAAAAAAAAAGGAAAAAATTAAATATTTGAAACACAGTTTTAGAAAGCTAGAAACAAGTGTGATTTTTCTAGCACAATTGCAAGGAATTATATCAAACAAATGCTTTCAAGCAGACAGCATAATAGCCTATTAGAGAAACACAATGTCACTTGTAGGTGGCTAGAAGTACAAAGAAGGAAGATGATAGCATCACTAAAAGCTTTTTGTAAATTGCAAGCATGGGTGTTCACTGAAATGTTTTCTGGTTGAGTAGAGATACAAGTGCAGATAGATGGGGACAGGAGGAGGCAAGAAGGCTGTTTTCCCATCAGTCCCTTAATGTTTATTCCGACTCCTGCATCCAAAATCTGTGGGCTCTCTACTGAGGATTTAACATCATTTAGCTATGAATAAATACCAAGTGATCATAGAGACAAGTATCCATGTTTGTTTCTCTCTCTCTCCTTTTAAAGGAGTGATCGGAATGCTATAATTTTGCTGTCATTATAGGGCAGACAAAATCCACAGATTCTCTTTTCTGGTGTGTAGGGAGGAGTTTTTTATTCATATTCTGGCTGGCACTACTGAAAATTAAGCATATCTATAAGATACGCTGCAAAATGCAGCATAGCTTGGCAATGTCTCTACTATTTAAAGGACTCTACTTGAAAAATCAAGAGGTATATAGCTGTCACTGTACAGTATTCTGCACTGACTAATATTGCTCTGCTATTGAAGCAAAGTACTTATTGAGAGTTAACTTGGTAAATGCATCACCTTAGCAACCAGAATATTCACATACTACAGCAACCAAGCATAGCTGGCTTATACTTTGCTTTCAGGCCCAGGAGTTTGGGGTGATATATGTGCTATAGTGCTGTGCAGTTGGGATAAAAACTAATGGTAAAGCTAAAGAAGAATCAAATGCAATATTTATTGTGTATCTAACGCCAATGCAGTTGTGGTGACTGGAGTGATTTCAGAGTAAAAAAAAAAAAGTAAAAATAATGAATGAGCCAGAATATATGGGCAGATCACTCCACATTCTCTTTCCACTTCTTTGCCTTACCTTCTTTAATTTTACATTCTATTTCATCTTGAGCTAAACCTGTCTTAAGCTTTTTAGTACCCTTTATTTTTTTTCTTGTCATTCATGCATTTCATCCAATATGCAAAACATTGCATAAATGGAAATTACTTTTGAAGCAGCAAATATGTCGCAAGTGGCAGATGCCTGAACGACCATAATCTAAGAGAATACGTAGAGCACTTAATCTGACTGACAGATAAATGGATCTGAAGTAGTGAGAAAACCACTACCAAATGTAATGTTGCCAGTAAAGAGAGCTCCGATTCACCTTGGTTTAATGCTTGCTGCAGCTATAGGTGCACTTTTCATTATTTCCTGAATTTCACTGTGCCCAAGAAGTATTTTAAATGAGACACTGTCTGAAATGAGAATGTACAACTATATTCCAGCACTGGGCAGACTGTTAGCTCCAATGCAGGTGACCTGTCATTATTATCTCCAGCTTTGTCCCAGAGGTGTGAGTGTGACTGACTTCTGTTTGTGTAAGGTGCAGAAAGCTACTCTTATGTCAAACTGTTATCTCTAATTTTAAATGCAGATGCAAATCAAAATGAGTGTGAGCAAACTCTAAAGCACCTAAATGATTGCTCTAAAGCTGTACAGAACAGATCCATAGAACTCTTCTACTGATCAGTTTTGAGGCAGCTTTATGTTTCAGTTATGTTTAATACAGATCTTCGGAGCTGTGCTCTAAGAAACTCACTCTTGTATTATATCGTCAGAAAAAAGTCTTCATTTGCTTCTTATGAAACAGTTCTTTCTTTATACAGACTTCTGTACACTTCTGGAGGCTTGGAGCCCGCCTGTAATTCCATTTAAAGAAAATGAAATCTGGTTTTGTTTTTTTGTTGGGATTGTGGTTTTGTCGTGTGGTTGCTTTTTGTGGGGTTTGTTTGGTTGGTTGTTTTGGGGTTTTTTTGTTGGTTTTTTTTTTTGCTTGTTTCTGGTTTTGTTTTGTATTGGGGTTTTTTGTTTGTTTGTTTGTTTCACATTATTGCTTGATCACTCCAGTCTCAGATACAAAAACCAAGTCTTGAATTATGATTGAAGTCTGTCTTAGCATATGCAATAGGCACCCAAAATAACAACCTAAACACTACCTCATGTATCAACAGCCTCTTTAATATTGTGTTCTCATAATACCCACAGAACTTCAGGCAATTTGAAAAACCTCTATAAGACCATTAACAGGGTACAGATTTTCACAACAGAAGCAGATGGGAAACCAACTAGTAGTTCAGGGAGGCAGGCACCAGGAAATTACAGCTATGTCAGAAACTAAACACAGTGCCAGCGGCCCAATTTCTTAAGTAAAGCAAATTTCTGCATGTGATGGTCACTGTATTACGATAAAAAGGAGGAAAGGGACTAGATACTGTGTTACAGATTTGCTTATACAATAACTTGGTCAGTATGCTCTAAATATCCTATAACAAGGTCTTTCTGAATGGTTAAAATGCAAAAAAAACCAAACAAACCAACAAAAAAAAAACCCAAACCCAACAAAAATCCTACCCAAATCTAGAGTTTGGAATTATTTTCTTTGGAACCTTGTGCCCTTCCATGTTCTTTAACTGTTTTATAAATGCGACTAGCCACTTTTCTGCTGTGGAAAGCACTGAGAGTGAAACCCAGAGGGGCTGCCTGGGAGGCAGAAATTACAACGAGGAAGTCTGCGTGGGTGTGTTAGAGAAGCAGCTTGATGGAGAAAGAAATTACTGTCCTACCAGTATAAAGTAGTCTGGAGATGAATGCAGACGGATCATAAAGTAAAAGAGGTGTTTCATACAGGTTTTCCAGCTCACCTGATATTACATCTTAAATAAGGCATGTGCTGGAACAAGCATTTCATTCTGGAAATAGCATAGGCAGATCCTAAAGGAAGAAGTTGACTTTATTGTTTTACTTTCTGTGGAGTTATTTTCAGGAAAGGGAAGAGAGAACAGCACTTTGAAGGCAAGGAAATTCCTCTCATGCTGCTGCTTCAGGTAGCCAGGCCCCAGTCCTGGCCATCGTTCATTATTTTTCTCTGTCTTAAAAACATATTTGTCTCATTTCTGCCTCATCAGAAAGAAGGTCCTAGTACTGTTTCGATTCCTGCAAGTGCACATGGTGTACCTGTACTTTTTCCATCTAGGGAAAGTAGTATTTGGCACCTGTTGATGTGCAGCATCTGTTTGTGACACGGTAGCTTCTGGAGCCAGTAGCAGCCTCCAGTCATCTTGGATGCTGTCTCTAGTGTAGTCAGACCACTGATCTGATGGAAATTCTCTGCATTATGCTAACCCCATGAAAATCTGGCTGAAACTAATTGAAACATTTATTTTGGGTTCAGCTGGAGGCGAATTCCCAGGCATCAAGCTGAGCAATGGTGCATTGTTGTACAAACAGGATAGGTCCTGCAAGTGTGATGGTGTCAATTTTTTTCCTTTTTTTTTTTTAGAACTTAATTTCATAAATGTTAAGAGATTTTCTTTTTTTTGTTTTTTTTTTCTTTTTTCTCCTATTTTCTCACTCAGTGCTCATTCCCCTGGAAGGCCACCAGAAAAACTATTTTATCATTTCTGGAAAATACAACCATTGTGCTTCCGCTGTTCTACACAGTTCATCTGCCCACAGCCTGGAAATGGAAAAGAGTACAAACCAGCATAGCTGTGATTTTATCGATTTCATTTTTACAGAAGCATTAAAATTAAATGCTTTGCCATGGATCCTTAGATCATCTACTTGACAAGAGTGATAGATTTGCTGAAATTACTGCTCATTTCTTTTTCATTTAATGAGTTTCATAACCTGATATATATTCCTACTGTGACACCTCTTCCTTGTATGAATGTCTAGCCTGCAATGAACCCTGAAGGTTTGGGTTCTGTATATCAACTCACATTCTAAAAACAATAGTTCTAGCTGGAATATCTCACAAGCCAACAGCATGGCCAATTAGTTATAAAGAACTATTTATTCCTGTGGTAGTCACCTAAGCTCTTTGTCAAAGACATATAATAGCTATCAAACTCCTTTAGAGTAACATCAGTCTATTAAACAATGCTGTTGGTTATTGAAATGGTTTTGTTATTGGGAAGCCTGGGTATTTCCCTCCCACACCCATATCCATATCCTACTTTTCCATGTGCTTAATTTATTTTTCAAAGAAACTGCATGAAGAAATATTAAAGGTGAAATCCACCTTAAATTAGTATATTCTGTTAAATGTTATTCTGGCATCTCTTCATTGTGGAGCAAGAGAAATATGGTGGGTCTATATCAAGTTAACTCTGCTGCCACTAACTATCTAGAAATACTGAAAAAACTGCTGGGGAAAGATGAGATGGAAAGGTGAAGAAAACTCCCATCATTTCATGGATGAGTCCAGTATTTCCCTTCCCTAGCAAGAAGTAAGCAACATAGTTTCTGCGGAATCAGGCGCTGCTCAATCAAAATCAAAACCTAGGAGGTACCTATAGCTGAAAAAAATTAGTGGACTACTTAAGTTTAATGGAAAATTGATTATGAGTTAATCAGAATTCAACAAGACAGTTTGACTGTGTCCTCCTGTTTGTTCAGGAGCACACTCCTGATCTGTAAGTGTATAAGATAAAACTTTGTTTGAAAATCATACCCTAGTGAACTTCATAGCTCTAAGCCAAATCGTGGATTTCCAATTACCACTGGTATGGATTTATGAATTCATTATCTACATTTAATCATACAGAAAGAAACCTTGATCTGTGTGATTCACAGCTTCAGTTTCTCATCATAAAAAAGACTTATACCAAGAGTGCAAAGCTAAAATTCTTGAAATAATACTCTTTGAGTCTTTGCCAATAGCCTCTGCTCAGATTATCAGCCTTGCCAAACATGCTGATGTGTTAGGTTAATATTTAGTAAAAGGATAATGCTTCTTTGCATGTTATTTTATTAGATAATGAGTTGCTTTGAAGCACGATCTTGGTTGATACCTGCTCTTCCTAAAATATATCCCCCAATTTTATTAAAAAATTTAAAGATGCTTTATCTAGTCAGATAGCTATTTCTAGCTGTGCTTTTGGAAGTAGTTCTGTTCTCACATTTCTTTCTTCTTTTATCTTTAAATGTATGCACTGCTGTTTAAAGTTCTATGCATGTTGCATGGAAGGTGTTTAATTTCTTACAAGATCTAAGTCTGTATCTGAAAGATATGAGTCCAAGTAGGATACATTTGGGGCCTAGTAAGCTTCAGAATTTCCCTAGGAACAGTTATGTGATTTGCATGCACATTTCATACTTACCATTGCTCTGATTCTCTCTTTTCCTCTCTTTTTCTCGCTATTTTATTCTAGTCTAACATTTTAGCTGTGGGGTTCTGTGCCTTTATAATGTCTCAGTGAATTTACCCATAAACTTACTTAATTTTTTTTATTTGATGTAAAATATCACCACTATGGTGGTGAAATGGTAAATTCTATAGCTTAACTACACATTGTGTGATAAATCAGGCCCCTATGCTCTTTCTGAACTAGGCAACTGGTAACCTTATTCAAGGCCTGTAGGAGCAGGGAGCAATTAGTTCCTGTCTAGCTATTCCTATCACTATTCACAGATTTTACAGATCTCCATCATGTCCTTCCACAGTTGTCTCTTTTACCAGTTGAAAAATGTTAATCTGTTCTTTCTTTCTTTCTGTTGGAAGCCATTGCGTGTTTAAGTCATTATGACTGTCCTTCCCTGAACTCTCTCTGGAGGGAAAAGGGAGGCCAGTTTTACATATAGTGTTCAGTCATGATCAGGCACAATTTGAAAATGACAGCTTCCATTTTGCTATTTAATTTTTTCCTAATAATACCTACTATTTGGCTTGCTTTTCTGACCACTACTGAGCATTGAGTTTGTAGTAATCCCAACAATCTGGTGGCCGGAAACCTGTTGTTCTATGTATTATTATAGGACTGCTTTCCCCGTGTTGCTTTAACTGTAATAAAGCTATTTTATTTCTCAGCAATTTTCATGAGAAAGCTGAGATATGCTTGTTTTTGTTTTAAGGGCTGAAAGTCAAATGTAGGGGAAAATCAGAGAGGAATCCTTAAGGGCACAAGAACTGACTTTAAGCTGGTTTTATATTCTGTAATCTCCAAAGGGTGTCATAATAGAAAGTCTATTTTCTTTTCCTTATTTTTCCTCTTCTCAAAACTCTGAACTTTTGTTATGCATCTATGGCACTAAATAGTGCCTATGGGTAAATGTCAATCTCTTGCTGCATGTTTGTGCATTAAATTTTATGTAGTTAGAGGTGAAGTGGTGTCATTAAGAGTCAGAAGTCTTCCTTTATAGTGTACTGGATACAAAACACAGAAAATCCAGGGAAGCAAAATGAATATTTGAAAAAAGACAAAGGATTTATGCCGTGTTAGCAAAACCTCTGCTGTGCATTCAAACTTGTCCACCCCAGCTCTGCTATTTTATAATAAAGTCTAGACCTTCAGCAATGAACGCCTATGTAGCACTGAGCCTTGCTTTGTAGTACAGCTCTTGCGTAAAAGACAGATTTTTGTGCTTGCAACATCAACAAATCTGGAAAAGAGCTTTTTTGAGGAAGCAGACACACAATATTTGCAGGTGTGTTACTGGGACTGTTCTCACATTCCTAAAAGCTGGTTTGCTATATCAAAGCGCCATCCATGTTGCAGATGTGTATTTTTAAAGTATAGGGAAGAAGGAGAAAAGATAAGGGAAGACAAAATGTTTTATTGGCTTCTGGAGCCAGACAGACTTTTATAAAATCTCAAATAGTTCTTTTCCCAGTGTATGGACTTACAGAAAGATTTTTTATTTCTTATTCTTGCTTACAGACATCTGTTCCCATTTCCTGTTGGGAATTCTGGATTTTAAATTGCCATCTGTTTCCTCCTGTAGCAGCTCAACAAACAAAGGGAATTTTCTCAACTACCAAGTAAAAATCTTTGCCTAATATAAAGGCACTGTTAAGAGCATATGTTACTTTTTCCTTTTAACCGTAGTCAATACATTTTTCAGTCCATTTAGATTACGACAATTTACCAAAACAAACCTAATGAAGTGTTCAACACCTCATGCAGGGAGTCGAAACTCTAAGTAAAGCTTCGGGTGTGCTGCATATTGTGTGTTTGTGCATAAGCATGTTGCTAAATTCTGCAACCTAGTAAAGATGAAGAAACTCAGTGGGGTTGTACCACAAGCTTATTTGTTCGAACAAGATAGTGGTGGTGCGGGGGAGAGGTGGTAGGGTGGGAGAGAAGGATGTGGCTTTTGCAATACAAAGCAAACCGTGCCCAACCTGCCTAGGAAGCAGAAGGCATCTCGAAGTTCTATAACTGTGTGTACTATTCCACTTAAGCCTAACTGGTCAGCATGACGTACGAGGCTAACAGAGCTAGACAGTTTCTGACACCAGAGCTTGTCTCCACAATAATCAGAGCAGACATCCTTTACGGTAGGTTTACGGACACTGTTGTGTATTAACTTTCTATAACTATTGTTTACTACATATAATGTTAAAAGGGTCAGTCTTCCCCATTCCCCTTCTGCTCTGAGGACATGCTGAGTATTATTGACAGTGCTTCGTATTATGTGAATAATCATATCATGCTTCCAAGATAGTATCCTTCCCTAGGCAGTAAAAAAGATCTTCAAGGATTAATTCTGGGACTGATCTCCATTTAAAGTATGTAGCATATGCATTATATATATACTTAATGAACTGAAATGAAGTTGGAAGTTACTGTCAATACAGAAGAGATTAACAGAGAAGAGCTAAGATGACCTAGAAGAAAAAAAATGTGATAAAAATGGGGTATAATACAAGGTCATGAGTAAGAGTTTCTGCCATGAGGTAGGCACTTATTAGATAGAAATTATGTATATATTCATTAAAAGATTCTGGTTCTTGGATGCAATTTTAAATTGTACACTGACATGTATTTCTACTGGTCATATACAGGGCACCTTTGAGCCTTGTAATGTAGTGTATATTGGTTTTGTTACTGCACTTGGGAAAGATGTTCCAAACAAACTAGAGAAGAGAGAGGCTAGTCAGAAGAGCGGAACCTCTCACTTACAGGCAAGATTTAAAATTAAGTTAGCACCTGCTAAAAGGAGGTTAAGAAGAGGTAAGTGTGCTGTCCATAAATTCAGGAAGAAATAAGCAGCAGGAAGAGTAAGCGGTGAAGTAATCTGAAAGGTGATGTTGGCTCAAGCTAGCTATGAAAATAATTTTTAAAGGATATTAGATTCTGGAATTACTTTTCAGTGGGACTGGTATGAACAAAGAACAACAAACTTCAAACAGACTTCAGATGGTTTATGGATGGGATTAAATAACGTATTTCATGACCCCCAGCAGTTTCCTGTAAGAACCTGGGGAGGTGTCAGTCCTTCTCTACTCTGCTTTGGAGAAGGACTGGGAAATTCTTTGTGATGGATCTCTACCATAGCTTCCTCCTTCCTTCCCTTTTTTTTTTAACCTTTTTTGCAGGTTCTTTTTGCTGCTTATTCCTACATTTGCACTTACATTTTTTCTCTCCAACAAACATTATGAGGTTTGTTTGGTGCATGTATCATAAGAGATCTATGATACCTCTATATCTCTTCCACTTCTGAACTACACACATTCAAAGCTACCTTATTAGCCACTTGGGGACTAGTTTAATGTCTAGCTAGATGACAATTATCTAGATTAATTCTTGTATTTAAAAGGCTTACAGAGGTCAGCAAAACCAAACCAAACCAAAACCAAGAAAAAAAAAAGAAAAACAACAGAATAAAACAAAAAAAAAAAAAAAGAAAAACCAAAACACTCTCAAACTGAAAGAACAACCCAGAACCCCCCTGTGCCTATGTTGTTTATCATTTTGATACAGATTTAGTATAAACTACAGATTGTCTATGTCCAGAATTCTTACATGGCTATTGATATTCTTAAGCCATATTTCCTATTATCATGAGAGGCCAAGTCTCCTGGTGCTTCTCATTGCATGTCCGTAACAGATTTTTCTCTGGGTAATTCTAACTAGGGAGTTTTGGGGACCAAGGTTTCTACCATATTGAATTTTATACTCATGTTGTGGGTAAGTTTCTGTGATACAGTTCCACACTTCATCTTACCTACACTTGGTATTGGTCCAAAAAGAAAAAAATGAAGCCCATCTAAGTATGCTGAGTGTTAAAAACTGTAAATTTGTGTAACTATAAAGGATAAAACCTCCACAAGTCCCCCATTTGATAGACTTGAGCTTGGCAAATATAATCCACTTTAGAATCTCAAAACACAATGTTGTCTAAATAAAGTACTTTTCATGACAAATTCCAGGAAGTCTGTTGCTACAGAATGCTAGTGAGGCACAAAATTAAAGCATCATGGTCAATGGCAGCAAATTTTTTGCTCTCAAATGCTCTATGGGCAGGTCATACCGTAACTTTCATGCTGCTTTTACATCTGTATAACCAGGTAGGATTTGGTTGAGGTTTGTGTTATCACTTCAAAACGTCTCATTGCTATAAACTCCTATTTATGGTCCTCTTTCCAGACCTACTTCAGTTATGGGTGATATCAGTTCTACATGATTAGAAGATTACCTCGGAGAACACCTATGCCTACTCTACCTGAAAATGGGCATGTAACCTAGAGTTTTGAAAGTAGCTATTGACTTCTGAAGAGTTATCTGGGTTTTTTTAATAATACTGAGTCCTTCAAAGATCTGTTGTTTTCCTACCTACAAGACACCCAGAAATCATTGCTAATTTTTAAATCTTGGCCACTGTTATTCATAATTTATCTTCCTCGCTGTTCACACAAAACCTTATTAAGGTACTGAATTATGGCAACTGGCAGAGCTTATCAGTCAGAAGAGTGTTCAGTCTACACTCATTTAAAATCAGCGGATGTTGGCCAGAGGGTCTCAAGGATATGAGGGAGCCACCCCCACTGGTATAAGAGGTAGAAGATTAGGTACATATATCTCTTGTCCAAGCTCTTTGTTTTGGGCCTGGGGAGACAAAATGGGAAAAGTGACCTTTTTACCACACATACAACAAACAAAAATATTTAGGAGGGAAATGATATGCATCTGTTTCAATAAGCAAAACAAGACAATTAAAAAGGGGAAAAGAGGCCCAAAAGAATTAAAAGTTCCATTAGACGAAAGAAGTCCAAGATGCTGCTGGGATCCACGTACATGCACACAGACCCTGACACTGAATTCTGAATGGTTACTAAAGATTAACTGTCATTTCAAAGCCACTAAAGTTGTCCATGCAAATCCACATTTAATATCCTACTGAGATGCATTTAAAACTCATTAAGAAGTTAATATTCATATGCCTCATAGAAAGGAGATGAAAAGAGTAGATTTTTAAAGAGATGAATTCTCACTGATTTTGCTGGGAGCTTGCCTAAGGAAGGACAAAGAAAATCTCTAAGCAAGGGAGATTTGAAACTAGTTTGTTTTTGATACACCAACTCAGCAGGAGGGTCTCTTACACTTTAACCAGTTTATTTACTATCACTATAAGTCTTACTTGTCTCCCTAAAGCCAAAGACAACTTGCCCTCTACTTTGTGTGTGTGTTTTCCAGTATATCACTTGTTATACTCTGCTCCTAACTACAGCAGTCAATTTCCATAGGAAAAACATTTTTGTAACTGATTTCCCTATTTTGCTCTTGCATTCCTTTAGTGTTTGTAAGTACAGTGCTATCTCAACAGTTATGGTCTCATTTACTTTATATAATCAGCATCCTTGCCCCTACACAGTTGTAACACTTCTCTGTCAAGGACTTACTCTGTTATGTTTTATGCTTGCCCATATGAGTGACTGACATAAGAAACAACCTTCCTTCCCTCAACCAAACCAAAATGAACCACAGGAGTGACCTGGATTTTAATTTTACTAAAGTGAAAAGAGAAAAGTTAGTGTTACAACCGCTAGACTGCAAAACATACTTGGGCTGCTATGGAAACATAAAACGTGCCCTTGACAATAGAGCTTCATGAAAAATTGCTAATGTGGCTGGTTTTCTGTTTGACCATTCAGCTCAAATACAACAACAGAACCCTACAAAACAAAACTGAAATGTCCTTTTGTTTAGAAATTCTAAGCCAGGGAGTTGAAAGAAAAAAGAAAATCAGGGTTATATTCTTTGAATCTGGGGTGGGGAGAGGGCTGTTCCTACACTGTTTCCTGTAGCCCAGGACTATGGGAGTTGTGCAGGATCTGGCATGAACACCGCTGCTCTGGGGCAAGATAGTCTTGACTTCAAGAGTTTCACTCAATGCCAATTCAAAAACTCTACATTACTGATTGAAAAGAAACCAGGATGATAAACAGCCAAAGACTTACGTTAAAGAAACATCTTTCTTCTCCTTTCCCCAGGGTGTTTCAGTCCTCCTCCCTTTCTTTTCTCAATTCTTTATGTTTTCACTGTGAGTTATGTTCAGTTCCCTCTCAGTTCCCCCTGTGAGGCAACAGGCGGTGCTGGAGGCTGGGGGTCATTGCAAAATTACAAACTCCACCCCTTATTTCTACACACTGGGCTACATAATGCATACTAGAATCCATCCCTCCCTCTCCTTTTCCTCCTTTCCTTATCCTTTCCCTCCCTCCCTCCGTTCCTCCCTCCCTTCCTCCCTTCCTGCCTTTTCCTTCCTGCCTTTTCCTTCCTTCCTTCCTTCCTTCCTTCCTTCCTTCCTTCCTTCCTTCCTTCCTTCCTTCCTTCCTTCCTTCCTTCCTTCCTTCCTTCCTTCCTTCCTTCCTTCCTTCCTTCCTCCCTTTGCCTCAGTACCCACTCCAGCCCCTTTGGTGAGGGACGGGCAGTAGCTACCTCCTGCCATGTCCTGCTTCTTACTCAGTTTGGGTTTTTTTCTCTCCCCTAATGGGGCTTTGCTGCTCCTGCTGCTTGTGTGGGTCCTTCATGCACCATGGCCCCTCAGGGCTGCCCTGGCCCCAGCTCAGGTTGTCAGTTCTCTGCATGTGCCTCCCAACACATCAGAGCCAGCTCTTCAAAAACCATGTAGAAAAGGCCCTCAGTTACATGGTTTAATGGTGGTCTTGGCAGTGCTGGGCTAATGGCCAGAGTTCATGATCTTAAAGGTCTTTTCCAACCTAGCTGATTCTATGAGTCCCATGGGGGGAAGTGCTAAAGAGGAGTGGCTGCAGTGGGAACAAGTCTGTGAACGACTTCCCTCAGTTCCCATGTACCAGCCGTTGGTGTTGAGGGTCCCCAGGGAGTGCTCTGTGTTCCCTGCCACCCAGCTCTCTGCCATGGGGCTCTGGCAGTGGGCACTGCACTGCCTGCAGGAAACGCTGGCACGCTCGTTACTGGGTGTCCTTGGCCGCTGGAGCTGGGGGAGCCTTTTTCTTCATGGGCCAAGTGTGTTTGCATGATCAGAGAGGAACTGAGGGGGTTGACAAGTGTGGGAGCCCTCAGTCAGCAGCAGTGCAGGGTATGGTACAGAAGACTCTCACAGAAATGAGTGGTATAGCACAAGACAGGAAACTGTGCATGAATGACTAATTTCAGAGTTGAAAAGGGAAAAGTTAGCCAGCAGTGGAAACAGAGGGGAACATTAATTTTTTTCTTCTTTTTTTTTCTTTTCAAATGAAATAAATATATATTTAGGAACAATGTATACTGTGTTCTGCTGTTTTGTGAAATTATTCTTGTTACAGTTTTTAGACGGCAAGATATTTTCCTAACTAAACCTATGCATTGTTGGTAGCTTCTAAGTGATTCCTAAGCTGAGTGCTCCTTTCAGACTACAGTACAGACTGCAGGGTAGTTCTGTGCAATTTTGTCTCCTGTCTTGGCTCTTGGAAAGGCAATGACAAACTGTTTTCTTGACTTGGCTGGAAACAGAATGGGATCCTTACTTACCAAGAGTGATGTGAACTTTAAGGTTGTGCTCTTATTGATCCTATTAGCTTTCTTAGCAATTCATGAATATTTATGCCGGCATACAAGCCGCACAGTTCACTTGGTTCCCTTAGAGAGTTTTATTAAATTGGACATAGTTCAGTGATTTGCAGGCATCAAATACTGTCCTCCAAGCTCAGGAGCACTGCATTCCAGCAAAGAGGAAGGCAAGCAAAAATGCTGGGAGGCCTGTGCAGATGAATAAGTAGCATCCAGACGAACTCAAGCACTAAAAGGAACCCCACAGAGAGTGGAAGCAAGGACAGGTAGCCTGGGAGGAATACAGAGAAATTGTCTGAGCAGCCAGAGATCAGGCCAGGAGAGCTAAAGCCCTAACAGAATTAAATCTGACTAGGGGCATCAAGGGCAACAGGACAAGCTCCTATAGGTATGTCAGGATAAAAGGAAGACTAGGAAAAATCTGGGATCCCTCCAGAAGAGGGAGACCTGGTTACCCAGGACATGGGGAGGGCTGAGGTACTCAATGACATTTTTGCCCTGCACCAGGTGCTCCAGTCACATTGCTCAAGTAGCAGAAGGCAAAGGCAGGGACTGAGAGTATTAAGAACCACCCGCCATGGTGTAGAAGATCATGTTAGAGAAGATCTAAGGAACCTGAAGGTGCACAAGTCCATGGGACCTGATAAGATGCATCTGTGGAACTAGATGATCTTTAAGTTCCTTTACCACCCAAACCATTCTGTGGTTCTAAGTTTTTAACACCATGTATAAGTCTTCAAGTGAATATACAAGTGGTATGCTTTATCATCTTTTCTGTTTTCAGTTGTGTAGGCTGCTTAGAAGTGAAATTTCTGTTGTCTGAACCTTAGTCAAATTTTGATTTGCTCAATGAAAAACTCTATGTTGTCCCATAGGGCGACTCCAAGGGTTGAAAATGGAATGAATTTTAGGCATGCAGCAGGTTTTCACTACTGTTGGAATAGATTACTTCTTTAATCCTGGTATCTTTTTTTGAGAAGGATTTCAGTTGTTTGAAGTCTCCAGGCAATAACTAAAGTGGGGGCTAAATCCTTAAACACGTGAGGAGATGTCACACAGTTGACTGAGGGCAAGGGTTGTGAATGCAACTCAAAACCATTCCTGTACACTCCTGATCCTTGTACATCTTAGAGTTCAAATTGTCAGATCTAAATTGAAGGGTTCCCCCAATATGCAGCACTTGGATTAATATGCCCTTCTAAGTTTCAGTAGGCTGCTTGATTTGCATGCAGATTTGGAAAATAATGTCACTTCTCATACATGGGAGCTGTAGACTGAAGCTTGTAAAGTGTGTCAAACAGACTTCAAGCTATGTTACAGATGTCATTTTGGGTACTGAAGATACTGCTCCACATACATGCTGCAAAAAATAGCAACAGCACTTACAGGAATCTGCACTGTAATGGCCTTTCTGCTGTTAGACATGCTCTCATGTCTACCTGAACACCTCTTCCATCAATAATTTTTGCTGGGGTGTGTTTACACAGACATCTGCAGTTTCCGTCACAGATGGTGCTGAGGCATTGCCTTATGAGTTGTAGTTTGGAGGTTTCAATTTGGTGTAGGAATTTTCTGCTTAACTACTGGGGCTGAGCTAAGGTGATTAAAACTACACAATTAAAAGGAAGGGATAACTGGGAATGCAGCTTACAGAAACTAGCCTGCCACTGCAGTGGTTTCACAGCTGACTGCATAAGTGGATATCTGACATAGCAAATGTTGCTTGGAGCTATCCACTGAGCCATGGCAGTGATTCCATGGAGGCTTGCTTCTGGGTCTTTATTATTAGGGACTTCCGATGAGAAAAATTAAACCAGAGATTTTCTGACTACTCAGAATCTGCCTTTGCAGAAAAGAAAAAGGTATTGAGGTGATGTCTAACAGGGAGGGGTAAAATACTGGGGATTACTATGGTGATCATTTCTCGGCAAGCTCTCAAACTCTATCATTCTCCTGCTCTGTAAGAGGTGTGAAATCCTAAAATGCAGGGAATTTTGCGTGTGTTTGTCCAGTCTGTGTTTCGTGATTTAGAAGTGATCTTCAGGGATGGAATGGTGAAATAGTTATCCAAAATGGGAGAGAAAGAAAAAGAAATAGACACTCACCTCTTTCTAGGCACCCAAACTTGCAAACTCTAAGATGGCTGAAAAATGTGCCCAAGTCTGTCCATTAAAATTAAATTTTGCAAAATATGTGTGCAGCTGTACAGGTTTAAGAGAGTCCAGGCTAATAGAAGAGCATTCAGCACAGGGGCTGAAGTGTTAGCCTGGTGTCATGTTTTAAGCCTTTCAGACACACAGTTTTCTCGCTCACTTCCCCCTCTTTCTTCCCCCTGCTCCTGGAAGGGATGGGGAAGAGAATTGAAAGAATGCAACTCCCACAGCTTGCGATAAGAACAGTTTAGTAACTAAGGTATAACACAAATCACTGCTGCTACCACCAGTAATAATAATGACAAGAGAAATATAAGGAAAGAGAATACAATCGCTCACTACCCAAGATCAAGCCCAACCACGCAGTGCACCCCTGCAGTGCACCCCCCACCCTTCCGAGTCTCTGCTCTCCGTTTTTACATCCTGGGCATGACGTGCTGTGGCATGGAATACTTCTCTTTGGTCAGTTTGGGTCAGGTGTCCTGTCTCTACTTCCTCCTGGCTTCCTCCCGGCTTCCCCTTCTCCCTGACAGAGCATGAGACTCAGAATGTCCTTGGCCAGACAAAATATTACCAAGCAGTAACTATAAACACTGGTGTTATCAGCTCTGCTCCCAGGCCCAAAATCAAAAACACAGCGCTGCACCAGCTACCAAGAAGGAGAAAAATGACTGCTACTGCTGAACCCATGACGCCTGGGAAGGTGAAGGAGTGAGAGGTGATGGTGTGCATTGGTGTTCTGAAAGAAGAGTAAAGAAGACACTGCATATCAGTTTGAAAGATAACAGAAAAGCATGAAAGCTCAACATATTTTACTTGTTCAATTTATTTTACTTACTTTTACCTTAGTGTTATTAGAAATAAATCTTTATCTCACCCTTTCTGAGGTCACATTGCATCATTAGTCTTGAGAATCCAGGTCCAGACTTTGAAATGTTTTCTACTCGTCCTAACACAGACGTTATGGAACGTTTTTTTTTTTGTGGACCGTTGCAAAGTGTAGTGGTGCCAGTTAAAATAATTTCCTGCTATATCACAACAGATGAAAATCTCAGAAGACTTTCTGACCGTATTAGAGAGTAGATTACAAGCACTGTTGTCTGCAGAACTGTTTTGATATTAAGGTGAAAAATAATGGGGCTATCAACCTGAGAAAAGACTTCTTGTCAGCCTAGTGCAGAAAAGCACATTATAGACGGGACAACAAAACCTGTTATTTTACAGGGAAACAATCCAGTGATGTTCTTACTTTGTTTGTAGTGAAGTAGATAATGGTAATCCTTTTGCTTCTTTTTAAGTCATTACTGCCTTTGTGCTTATTCTTAATTATGTATTTTGAGCCTGCGAATCTGTCTGGCTAATACTGAAACTGTCACTTTCATTAGTGGCAGATGGAACTTATGAAACTTTCGCAGTCAGCCTACTTCAATATTAATTCGAAAAGGATTTTGAACTTTTATCAGGGGAGATACGGAGAAATTTGTCTGAAGGCAGAATTTCAGTAGCTCTGTGTGTATGGGTTGTCAGATGGTAGCTTGCTCTTGACCTTTCACTACTGTGAGTACTTGAAAGTGTAGTATAGTAGTTCTTTCAGTCACACACACAGATACTTGCAAAAAGACACATGGGCAAAATGGTGTGAGGAAAAGCAGTAGAAAGCTATTTCAAAGTCATACCATAAACAGTCTATCAGTTGCTAGAGTTATTTAAGGAACTGCTGACATAAATGCTACATTTGGCCTCTGATCTTTTAATGCAAGCTCCTTTAGAGAGAATTTAACCACCTTCCTTTCCTTTTCAATGTGTGTATTTATGTGTGCTTTGCTCTTCTTCTACAGTGGCTTTGAGAGTTTTTTTCTCCCAGGAATGGAAGTCACTACTTCATTCCAAAAAGCCTAAAGGAAGATCCATTGCCATGAGTTTCTGGATCCAGATACATAGTGGGAGAAAAACAGATTTTAGGAGGGGAGAGAGGGCTCAGAACTAATTAGCCTTCTTGAAAAAGTGTCTTCCAGGGATTCTTAAATTAGATGTACAAAGTGATCCATTTTATGACAAATGAGGCTTCTGTGAATACTTATGGCTTGTTGGGCTCTCTGAGCAGTGCTGGTCACAGCCTTTGATATTAGAGATGGACCAGCCAGGAAGACTTGCCAGCTGGAACACCGGGCGGGTGAAGTCCTCCTTTTCCCTATACTGGGAAATGATCTGAGGCAGCAGAGAGGAGTGCTTTGGTTTAGACAAAGAGAGCCTTGGCACTGTGCTTAAGATAGCTTTTTTTCTTTTAATTTTCCTGGCAAAACTAAATACAGCACAGCAAAATAGTATTTTCTGACAGGTTTTGGGCTAAGTTCACAACTACAGCTCCAGTCTTATGGCAGTGTAACCTAACTGATGATTTCCAGCAGTGCGCTAGTGGAAAAGTTGAAGCAGTTAAGTGACGTGCTAATAGCATACAATTATATAACCTAAGGTTCCAAAAATGTAGCTTTCAGGTAGGTGGAGATTCCGGAGTGAGGGTTGCCTGAAAGTCTTGTCCTCTTACTGTAGACTGTATAATCTGTAGCAAGTAACGAGTCCACCTTCTCCAGTCTGTTTATTATAGATTTCTTCCCCCAGACATTGCTGATTTTAATGCAGTCTTAAGAGCCACTCTTTTTGCTATGTTGTGCTCCTTAGTTTACCTACTTTGTGCAATCTGCTTGTGAATCCGTGATCTTACAATCTAGCTGGTTTTCGATGTAGATGTTTGAATTTTAATTTCCTTAAAGGTAGAGGTATGGAGAGCAATGGGAAGGAGGAGAGCCCTGAGGAATTACATCATGGAAAACTGTCATGTTTTAAACCCCAGCTGGCATCCAAGTACCACACAGCTGCTTGCTTGCTTGCTTGCTTGCTTGCTTGCTCCCCGCCTCTCACCCCCCCTCTCCGTGGGATGGGGAGGAGAATCAGAAAAAGCTAAAACCTGTGGGTTGAGATAAGAACAGTTTAATAACTGAAATATGTAAAATAGAACAACAGTAATAATAACAACTGTAATTAAAAGGGAGATAATAGAGAAATAAAACCCAATAAAGAAGTGATGCACAATACAATTGCTTACCACCTACTGACTGATCACCAGCCTGTCCCTGAACAGCAATCAGTCCCATGTGCGTAACTCCCCCCAGTTTATATACTGAGCATGACATGCTGTGGTATGGAATACCTCTTTGCCTAGTTTGAGTCAGATGTCCTGTCTTTGCTTCTTTCTGGCTTCCTGTGCCCCTCCTCACTGGCAGAGCATGAGACTGAAAAGTCTTTGATCAGGGTAAGTGTGACTGAGCAACAACTAAAAACATTGGTGTGTTATCAGTGTTGTTTTCAGACTAAATCCAAAACACAGCACTGCACCAGCTGCTAGAAAGAAAATTATTAACTCAATCCCAGCTGAAACCAGGAAAAAACCAAAATAGATTGGCACAAGCTCAGGGTGCCTTGGTGCACTACAAACCTTCATTGTGTGATGTTGCACAGAGCTGGAAGGATGTGATGTGATTCTTGACAGTGTTTCAAGTCTGTCCTATGTGATTCTGATTTTTTTGGAAGACACTGGAATGTCAGCTGACGTTCTCTATTTTGGAAGCATTGTTGTGAATATAGATGTCCGACATTGTTTCTATCAGGTTTCTATTCTCTCCAATTTTCTATCATCTTCCGACTGCTTATGCAGTCTGGGTAAGGTGACTGAAGCAATCCAGAGGTTTCAGTCTGAGGAAAACCCTTTAAAATGGCCAGCAATTCTGTGGGCCTTTGAGCCCTATTTGCTTCTACTGGGAGCATTTAGCATCTCCTGCCAATTGGGCTAGAAATCCTGTGATACCATCCTTGATGATAGCAAGCTGGTTGATATCCTTATTGCTTTAGGTATTCCTCAGAGCTCTCTCTCTGTGTGGAAACAGCCTGTTGAAAAACAATTAAGCAAAGTAGCTCATCCTAACATACTATTTGTGGAGAGGATCATAATCTAGTGGATATTTCAGTTTTGCTCTTGGGGAACATTTTGGGGAGGCATAGACTATTCTTTACTAAGGAAGCTTATGCTTTCACCTATTACCAGGGATAATTAAGCTAATGATGGATTGCACCTTAATGGCAGCTGTATATCTGTCATGAAGCACTCCCCTCAGATATATCTTTTGTAGCCACTTCATTTTTATCTCTTTTTTAAACAATTTATTATACCTGCCGCAGCACAACCACCTTATTATGGAGTCTAGTCATTATTGCATAATTTGAGATATCAATAGGGTTACACAATTAATGTCTAGTTTTTCACTCATTATATTATTAATATAAACTGTGGAAAGCATATATTTTCTTTTAAGGCCAGCAGGTTGCTCTCCATGCCCACAGCCTAAGTTTTATAAATGTTATAAAGTTTTCTAACTACTTCAGACTCCGTAGATGATGGTTGCAACAGGGCTTGGTAGGTAGCTGGTGAAAAATGACCCTTCTCATCACAACTCCCATTTCTTCTCTTCCTTCACTGCAACCTTTAGAGTTTGTGTACATCTCTGTATCTGTCTTCTTTGTCAAGGGAAGTAGGATTTGAATAAATACAAGCTGATGTATCAGTATTTTTAGAGAGCAATTATTAGCTAATAGATGGAGCAGTAGACTGAAATTCAAGAAATGCAAAGTGATTTACAGTGAAGCTTTACAACGGAAGTGGTAAAAATGATTATGCATTCCATATTTATTGTGTTTGATTTAAGCAAGGTCAAACTGGTGCATTAATTTCCACATCATTGCCAACATCAGAAATTTCCACTGGCAAGGTTACATAATTATCCCATGCCTTCCAAGTATACAGCCCTGATTATGCAAATGAAAGCCTCATCTATGTGTTATTTGTGGCTTTATCCATGATGTTTATTTATTCTATGTACTATGCTTTCATGGTTTGAAGAATTAGCAGCCTATAGCCCTGAACAAAAAACGACAGAGATCAAAGAGGAGCCACACTCTCTTCCTGAACTGTGACTTCTGATGCCTTAAGTAGCTGCTGTAGGTACTTACCAGGTTTAAATTACTGCTGAAAGGCTGACTTGAATGCAGTTGGGGTGTCATTAAAATGTACTAATGGCTTATGATTTTCATTGTGTTGCACCAAGGTGTATCACTAGAATGCCTATGAGCTGGGTTACGTCCTGTGCAGTCCAAAGACTATTATATAGACTTTTTTATAGACTATATCAACAATTTTATTTTAATTTTCTTTAAGCTAGAGTTTAAGGTAAGGTCTGAAAAATAGACCTAAGTTGTCTCTGTCTGTAAAAGATGCCTAACGCAGAGCAGCTGTTGACTGCTTATGCATGACAGGGCCTGGCAGGGTGGAATATCCTGTTTTGAAATTGGGCCTTGTTACACCTGTAACTATGACTGTGAGTCTGCACAGATGCACTTAATTGTCCTCAGTGGGACTGGGGTTTATGGTTTGGCTCAGCAGGTGAAATTGAGGCAGTTCGGTGATGTGTCAGAATTTATACATTCAAACAAACAACCCATGTTTTCTTTACTTGCAGCTATGCTTTGCAATGCATACAGGAGTAGAAAGTACATCAGGAAGTCAATTCAGCAAGGATGGTTCGGAATGTTCTTGGAGAGTAGGTATGCAGTAAGCAGATGCTGTTTTTACGCAGTATAATTGTCTTGCATGGGAATGTAAGGTTAGCATTTGCTGAAGGAGAAGGTATGGCTAAATGGTCACACTGCTTCAGCATTTGTACCTACATTGTGTTTGCAGCTGCAAGTATGGGAATGTGCAGCCTGATGGTGCTTCAAGAGAGTGGGAGGTCCCGTCAATTTAGCACTAAGCACTCTGGGCCTCGGGTTTGCATGTATGGAGCTGGTTTACTTAAGACCAAAAGCATACGCATGGTGTGGCTTGTGGTTGCAAAAGGGCAGGCAGTGCTTGTGCTTAATCTTTTAAAGGCTCTTTTGGGTCAAGATCTAAGATGAGTTTAGAATGAAGCGTGGTTGAAAGGATTGTCTTGGAGCTTATTTTGAAGAAGGTAGGAGGTTGATGGTTTTGACCTGTTTTCATGAGGAAGATGTTAATAAATGAAGGTTAAAAATGATGGGTTTCAGTAGGAAGCAAATAATCTCTTGCAGTTACAAAGTCTCCAAATTTCAATATCTGAAAACATAAGCAAAATAATTAAGTACTTGGTGGTTTTTATGCTTGTTAATAAGGGAATTTCACCCAAGAAATTGCTTCTTTTTTTTTTTTTTCTTTTGCCTTTTTTGTAAGTCTTCTCAGCTGGCTCGATTGAGAATCCATTTTACTGTAGCTCTCTGTTGCTATTTCTTGTAAGCTGTCATTGAAGCAGGAAAGAATGTTCTCTGTTAGAGATGAAAGAACAGTTGATGGCTATAGAAATGAGATGATGTGGTCTGCTAACAGTGATTTCTGTAGTATAAGCAGAGTGGTGCAGTTTTGAGGGGAAAGAAAGACTAGGCACCGGCAGTTCTTTGCCCTTCATTAAGAATGCTGTTTCACACATATTTTATTGACTCAAAGCTACTCTGAAAACACTGTAGGTGAAATAATGATTCTTTTCTCTTTCTGTCCACCTCCCCTCTCCTGTCAGTTAAGTAATAAACCCTAGACTGAGAAACTGTGTAGGTGCAGGGTAATGGTGTAGGTGCAGGGTAATGTGGATTACCTGGTAGATCAGTCGCCAGACATAGTAGCCACTTTGTGACTGGGCCCACTACATGAAAGAAGCAATGGCAGGAGAAGTCCTTCTCTGTCAAAGTCGCCGTATGTTTGGAGTGGAATGTATTTCTCTTGCCAACTGGCTAGTTGGAAATGGAAAGGAAACATACTGGCTTGGGCTGCTTAGCTGTTCAAGCCATTTATGGTGAGACTGACTTGGTAGTCAAATACCTGGGCCATTTGCTTGGAAGAATAAAAACGAGTGCCTAATGTTTGAGAGCTTGAGACATTCCCTTGTTTAAACAGCATAGGTCAGAGTCTGTAGGGCTGATTAACCCTTTCTGTTCTGATAATAAACCATACTATTTCCTGTATTAAAGGAAACTAGATATTGCTTCCTAATTCTACAGAATGTGCAGAGGAAAACAGATTTGCTGTGTTCAAGATTCAGACTTGCTTTTACTGAGTTAGGTGCCTGTAAACTAGTGTTACATTTGGTTTAGACTGTTGTTCATAATTTCTGTGTATTTTCAATGAATTGGTATGTAACTGTCTTCTCCTAGTCTGTATTAAAGCTTGCTTGTCCTCTTTCTCACTTGTCCTCTTTTGCACTGAAATGGCAGAAGAGTGCTCAGGTAAGCAGAGAGAGCAATTCTTGGAGTATGTTGCCAAAGTATTGGTACAGTTTACAGCTCGATTCATCAAAGAAGAGCTTGGTATTCTCTGGAAACCTAACACACCCTTTGTATTCTGTTTAAAGAAGGTTTTCAAATACTGTAGAAAGAGAACAATACCTCCAGAAAGGCTGTGAGGAATTGTCTGAAAATTAAAGTTTGAATTCCAATTTAAATGGACATTTGTCTTGTAGAGTGTATATGCCTGATGCGATTTAGCTTGAAGTCCTGCTGCAGGTACATAGTCCTGAACTGTTCAGTTCAGTGTAGATGAATGAAGGTAAGCATGCTGAATTTACAGCTTAATTTAAACAGAAGTACATGCATTACTGAAGGCAAAAAAAGAAAAAAAAAAAAGAGTGTATATTCTGCAAAACTGTGATAGTTCTTTTATATGAACCCTCAGAATTTGGCCAATGTTCACCTTACATGGTGCGCATTGCATTCTACAGTCCCTCTAATTTTGTTGTACTGGGCCTGAGTTAAAAGAAGTCTGAAGTGCCTTGGTTTGCTGGTTGGGATTTTTTTTTTGGTTGGTTAATTGTGTGGGTTTTTTTTGGTTTTTTTTTTTTGGGGGTTTTTTTTTTTTTAGCTCTGATACTGCACACGTGTGATAACTTTAAATTAAGTAGCATGTGCATGGCTAACAGTTTATCTAGGAGATTATAAAAGTACTTTGCATGTCTGAGCAAATGGTGGATAACTTCAGTGAAAATCTATAGAATTGGTGCTCCTGCCCTCTATGCCTAAGCTGATTTGTCAAATTGCGCATTTAAGAATCTAGCTAAGTGCCAGATGTAGCCTAAATTTAGTGAGGGGAGGCCTCTTAATGTCTATAATCTAGCTGTTTGCAGCCTCTTAAAGCAAGCAAGACTGAAGCAGGAGGCTCTTTTTTGCAAGTGCATCCTTAGTTTTCCTCCTCAATAATTCATGGTCGTTTGTTTAATGGACAATTTATAAAAGTGATTATTATTAGATATCTGTAGAAAACAAACAGCCTGGAAAAATCCTACCGGACATACTTTGTGTGCAAAGAGGTGTGATTGAGATTAGACTGTACAGCCATTGGCCACTATGAGGGCAAGCTTCTTAAAGTGTCTAGTACACAGAAGTTTACAGAGGTGAGGGAGTGTTTTGCAACTGGGCCTGTGGCAACCTTGCACAAGTACCTTTCTGAAAGCACTGTTTGGCTGCAGAGAGTGTTTTGTAGAGTGACTTTTCAAGGAATATAGATTACAAAGATAGAGGGAAGTAAACCTGAGACAATCAAATGTATGTTATGACTAGCATCTTATATCAATTAATGTTGAAAGAATGATATTATGCAAGTTATGTAGATGACACCAAACACATTAGACTTTTGCTCTTTTCTGAGAATCAAGAATTATAGAGCTGTATATATACTTGTTTTTTTTAGTGTTTTAACTGGTACATATTTGTGCCCGAAACAGTCCTCTTTCAAAAGAAACGTTTATGTATCCAAGTGTTCTCTATTAAAGGAGTTCTCTGTTAAATTGACGCTTTTTGTGTGTTTCTAAACTGGAAAGGAAGAAAAATTACCAGTGATGACATATATACAAATCTCAAATCTTTGCCAGTTTATTCTAGTGTTATGCACAGTTGAGATAACTGGAGTCAGCACATGATAATTTAAAACTTATAAAGAAAATTGTACCACTAATTTGTATACTGAAGCAGCATACCTTGCTTGGAGATACATAGAACAAAGTTTAAGAACTCAGCAGTACAAAGGATAGAAAACCTCTAAAGTTGTAGGATACAATTTCTAAAAAAGTCTCAAGAGATATTAATGAACAAAGTAGTGAACACCGGAGGCTGCTAAAAAGTTATATTGATGACACAGCCTCAGCGGCATGCACGCTCCACAATCAGAAGCTTCTGTTGAAACTTTAGTTCTCTCTCATTTGTGTTTTTTCTCCTGTTAGTATTTTTCAAGGGCATGATTGTCAAGTTTCTGAAGTCATGGCCTGCAATGAGGGGACTTTGGATCCCATCCAAGTCTTTTATTTTATTCAGTAAGTGAGCAAGATTATCAGTTCTTGGACTTGCTGGTTGCATGAATAACTGACGAATGTTTATCCTGTTAATATGTATTTTGTGTGATGATGTTTTGAAGATATAAGCAGTTGTAACTCTGAGACCTTGCACGCATTATGCTATGGGACAGATGACCTGTATGGTTTAGCAGCTTAGGTACTGAAGGCAAACACAATACTGTGGAGACTACAACTGAATGAAATGTGACTGGGACTGCAGTTTTGTCTCTCAGACTCAAATTAAAAATGGATTTTAACAGATGGACAATCCTACTTGTTTATTAACTTGGACTTCTTCCCAAATAGTGTCGTCAAGGAATAAATAAATGAATAAGGTTAATTTTTTTTTTTTTGCTGGAGAACGAGCTCTGTATGGAAAGTTCTCCAGCTTTTCTTTGCAATTGGAAACTTTGTGCTGAAAAAAGAGCTGCTTACCTAACAGTTGCTCTCCAAAATCTGGAGCTTTCAAAAAATAGACATGTATCACCAAATATAGGAAGTGTCATGAAAAAAGCAATGTAGCATTTGACATTAAATAATCCCTTTCTCTGCAGCTATTACGCACTCAACCTCCTCCCTTTGAAGTTTATATCGAACTTTAAATGGTTTGGATGGAGGCATTAGAGGAACACATCATCCTGAACAGGACTGAGACTTATTCCCAAAAAAACTAATCCTTGTCCTGTCAATTCTCTGCAGTTTTGTTTTTTCAACTGGAATTAGACCAGTATTCATTTTTTGAATCATTACTTTTCTATGTATGCAGTAGGATTTCTTATATAGCTATTTGTTGTTATGCAGAGTTTAAATATTACATGTTTGATTAGCCCGCTAGTTACTCTCTCCAGCTGTTTGAGATGAAGTTGTCTTTCTGGCCTTATGGTTTTTGTGTTGTCTACAATTTACAAAGCTTTCACTAAAGTAATTCTGCATTCTTCCAAGGTGTATCATACTGTAGTCGCACATATCAGAGACAAGATATTAATTAATTTAGCAAGTAGCTGTTATTTTGAGATGTCAGTAAAATCATGTGTCTCTTAGGAAGAAGGATTTTTTTCTTGATTTACTCCTATCTCCAAGCCATTCAGCTCTCTTCCTACTTCCACTAAATGTTAGGATCTAATATGTACTCTTAGAGAGACACATTGACCAACTTGGCAACTGTAGACTGGAAAAGAACTGTGTCTAATGTGGTGGAATTTACAAAGTAGAAATTTACAAGTTTCCCTTAGTTATTATTTCCCTTGGTATCTCCAAAGGGGATGCCTTCAACAGGGGTGCGAGTGGAAATACTGCGTCTAGAAACCTCAGTTCTGAGCTGGCCAGGACGCTGAGGCAGCATTGGCTCCCTCACAGGCCTTGCCCAGGAGCCTGCAGCTCAGCCCTGAGTGGGTATAAAATGTCAGTGGTAGGACAAGGGGTAATGAGTTTAAACTTAAACAGGGAAAGTATCAGGACATATATAAGGAAGAGGTTCTTTATTGTGAGGTTGGTGAGGTATTGAATCAGGTTGGCCAAAGAAGTGATAAATGCTCCATCCCTGGCAGCGTCCAAGATTAGGCTGGATGGAGTCTTGGGTGACGTGGACTAGTATGAGGTGTCCCTGCCCATGGAAGAAGGGTTGGAAGTAGGTATCTTAAGGTCCTTCCCAATCCTAACTATTCCATGATTCTGTGACTCATTAGATATAAAGAATATAAGGCACCGAAACCTTCTAGGGTGTTTGAAGGAAGGACACAATGTGTACCCAGCAATGAGGTCACAGTAGTTACCAGCTTAGCTAGGAGTTTGAGACAGTCAAAGACCCCAGTATTGTAAAAAGCTTACTATAAGTGAACGCTCAATTCCTACGAAACTGTTCTGCCATGCACAATTAATAGCTGATTTTGGCAATGTTCTGCATGAGCAGAGAGATTTTACTGTTTGTACATTTTCCTAAGATGGGGAATCAACAAGTGTGTATTTCTGACATAAGTTTTAAGTTTGGTTTAAGGTAATGATAGCAGGTATAACAAAACAATTCTGGGAGTGGCTTTTATTTCTTTCCTAGCCCATAAAAGTGTTCATGGGTTGACAAGACATTCTTTCTTAAGATGCTTTTTTTATTTAAAAAGGTGTTGGCTTGACTGTGCTGGTAACCAGCATTATAGCTATTCCCCTTGCTGCTTAATGACACTTTAGCATGAGGCCACCTTGAATGAAGATGCCTGTGCCAGGTTTACAGAAGCTTGCAGAACAAAAGGAGCTGATGGACTGAGTCCTAAATAAGAATGTTCGGCTGGGGAACAAAAACAGGCAAAATATGACAAGGAATAATAAATGAGTTGGAATGCAGTTAGAGATATTTAGTGCTACAGAAATGTTTGAGGGTTTTTAGTGACACAGATAAAGGGAGCAAATGCTTTAAGAAATTGAGGGAGATTTCTGGAAAAGACTTGAGTAATATCAATACCTCCTTTTAATGCAATACAGGTTGCTTCAGCATGCCTGTGGTTAGCCCTTGGGTTTTGTTTTCTGTTTTGTTAAGTACTTTCACTTTTTGTTAAGTGACCAGTGTATTCCTAAGGAGTTGCAAACCTTTCAGTCCTTCTCAGGAGATATTCCTTACCCCTCCCCCCATTGATTTTGGCACTTCTATACCTGTATGGATGGGGGCTGGAGGGAGACAGCAGATTATAAGGGTCTGTACCCTGAGCTGGAGATGTCCCTGTTACGCATACCTTGGCTGTTTCCTGGGGCTAGCCCATTTGTCCAGCAATGAATAGTCTGCACTGCAGCTCTATTTGGGGGAATCCTGCAGAGAACAGTCCTCCCAGCAGGAGCAGTCTGACTTGAAAAGTGATCATGGAAACTCTTGCCATACTACTGCTAGTTCACAAAATGTTTTGCCAAAGGCATTTTTCACAGTTGACTTTGCACTCTGAAGCTGAGGGATGACTGGAGTGCCAGTTCATGGAGATTCTTTTAACCACTTTTGTTGTCCTCGATGACTCTGTGGAAACAAGTTTTTGTTAAAGTGCTATCTTCAAAAACGTGGTGAAGGTAGCCACCACCCTTCATCACCCTATGCTTATTCTAGCTTGCGGAAAAATCCCATCTGTCCATAATGATACAAACTCAAGAATTACAATGCAGTAATTATCACTGTCCATTTTCTCCCTCACTCTGCAGCTTGCACTTGATAAAATTGATATGATCTTGGTTTTGCTATATCAGAGGCTTCCACATGATTTGTAAGAGTTCAAATTTATGGTACAAAGTTATGTTAGACTGCTGATATTCAGCTTTTGTGGCAATGTGGCAATTCCCATTAGCTGAAATTAGTCTTAACTTAGAATCACAGAATAGTTAGGGTTGGAAAGGACCTTAAGATCACCTAGTTCCAACACCCCTGCCATGGGCAGGGACGCCTCCCACTAAACCATGCCACCCAAGGCTCTGTCCAGCCTGGCCTTGAACGCCACCAGCAATGGAGCATTCACAACTTCCCTGGGCAACATCATTCCAGTGCTTCACCACCCTAACTTCTTCAGAAAAGTCTGCTGAGTACTGCATGTCTCAGCTTTGTGTTGTTCTAGCTTTGCTAGAGTAGCTCCTGACATAATTTAGGTTGAGATTCTTAAGACAACTTGTTACTTTGGAACCATTTAAGGAAACAGCTGTGTGGAGCTGCCCAGATATTCTGCCGGTTCCAAAGTGCAGCTTTTTCTAGGATTAACCCTCCCTGACCTTTGAGGTGAGAAAGGTGGAAAATAGCCTGGTCTGTGTCTCTAGCGGCACCCAGCCTCTGCATGGGTTGTTCGTGGTCCAGTCAGAAGCATACAAGTTAGATCCTTTGCCTTCATTCATTTGATATCCTACAACACTCTATACTGTTGCTGTTGTGGATAAATTGAAATTTTCCTGCGGTTGATCAGTTTGTTTCTCATGGGATATTTCAGAGTTGAATCAGTTCTGCCACCTACAGAATGCAGTATCCTGTGAGGCACATGTTGTGAAGTGTCTGCATAATAAGTTCAGCTAAAAAGCCTACATATTAACTGCTGGTACTTTTTTGAGTTCATTAATGTCCTTTTTTAGGTTTTAGCTTTTCAAAGTTAATGGCTTTGACTGGAGTGATTAGCACTAACCTTGGTGCCTGTGGCAAAGTTAAAATGACATAAAATGTTTTGGAACACAAACTTTATCATGGTCATCATTATGTGAAATATCACTGTATAAGACAGCCAAGGACACCTTGATTAGTCTGTAATGTCCTTCTATTAACAGTTTCTTTCCTCCCCTTCTCCCCCAAAGATAGGTATTTATTAATACAAGATATATAAATGAAGATTTATTTCTTGTAGAAAGCTATAGAAGTGCTCATGTATTTCTGATTATATAGCAATTTTTGAATCAGTGGCAAAAGACTAATGACCTGAGGAAAGATGTGGTGATTCAAAACTTTGCCAACTCTGAATGTATACCATGGTGCTTTTTATGTTGGTTCTACATGAATGAATGTATAATCATGTATTTAATGCGAATATCGAACATTACTCTGAGATAATGAGTTAGTACATTATATTTTGAAAGCATTGCATAAAGAAATGCAATCAATGACATTTTGTGTTCATTTCAGCTAAGGCTTTATAGACACTTTTCTAGTCTTTTTTTTTCCCTTTATGCAAGTCTAATAATATTCTTTGTGTGTGTGAAGTACATCTAAAAACACATTTATTAACTTTGCAAGCATCCAGACTAATTCTAAAATTTGAACTTTAGGTGTAAAAATTAAGGCCTGAAATATTGGATTTTCTTGATGCAATTATAACTTCTGAGCAATGAAACGCCTTTACCATGGATAATAACAAGAGTAGAAAATACTGTATTTATTGATTCCTCCCCTCCTCCCCCTATTTTTTTTTTCTTAAATGCTTTTTCTAATAGTTCTCATCATACTTGGTATGCACTATTCAGAGGAAGTGGGCACATGGGTGTAACTCATACTTCTATATCCATAGATACAGAAGGTCATAAGAAGATAATAAGGATCTTGCTCTAAATAGCAGGAACTGAAATTGGGGTAATAGGCTAAGACAGCATTATACAAAAACTCTTCTGTACATGAATTTCTCTATCTTTTTTCTTGTGTGGGGAATAAGACAGGGTGTAACTTCTGGAGTCGCTTTTCCTTATTTGAAGTTTCATCTTTGTGCGGTCTTCCTATGCATTTTTCCTCTGGTTTACTGTAAAGGCAGGCCCTTTCCACTTGGTTAATTATTAACAGGGAACACCTTTCTTTCTATTACCTTTATCTATACCTGCATATCATTTTTCTGTGCTTAGGCAGTTACTTTGTTCTGCAATACAATTGCAAGGATCATACAGACAAAGCCTTTCCTCCTGTGGATCCACCACCCCCTGCATTGATCACATGTGCTGTGCTGCTGCTGAGCACAATCCAGAACTTCTAGGATAGGCTGTAACTATTTCTTCCATGCAGGTGGTGCGTCTAATGCTAACCTCCAACAACAAGGGGTGTCGTGTGCGAAAAACTTGTTGCTGTAGTTTTCTTGCATATTGTGGAAGTAGCTGGTTTGCCACTGCTGATTCTGTTTTCTAGAAAATGCACTGCCACAATCTTCATAAAGGCCTACTGGGGAGAGGGAGGAGGGTGGGAATGAGTTTTAGCAGACATAGTTCAACAGAAACCTGAAGCGTTATTCCCATTCAAACAGTGATTATATCAAGCTACTAGGAAGCTTTTCTACCTTCTGGTCACAAAACCCACTTTTTCCAGTTTTTAAAAAGTTGTGTGTTTTCAAAAGTTCTAGCATAGTTTAATTTTTATTTTCTGCTGCTGGGTGGAAGAAATTGTATCCATTATTTTTTCAAGACTCATTCTAACCTCACAATGGCTTATTAAGAAAGTTCAGTTCTACTCTTGTGGGGTAGCTTTCAACAACTTTTTTTACATTTGTATTCTTTCTTCTGTTTTCAGTTCCTGAAACCCCATCCACTTAAAATTGAATCGCAATTCCGAGAGGGGCCTTTCCTAGTTTTTTTTTTATGTTAAATATTCATAGCTAATAAAGGGAAATAGTATAAGAAACAGACAAAGCTGGGAACAGTTATTGTTACCAAATGGTACCCTGGTGATGCAATGATTAAGTCAGATGTTTAATATGAAAGTGATTTATTTCATTTCTGCATCCTTAGAATCTGTGTTAGAGCATGTAATTTTTTAGGAGTTAGCATAAAATGACTGGTGACAATGCATTTGTTATAAACAGATTTTAATTTAGAGGTAAATATTAAAATACTGAATGCTGAGGAAGGGAATTAAATTCTTTTTTCCATCCGCTTCTGTGAATTCCCACAGCTACGTTGGGAGTGCAGAAGCATGAACACAAATTATGAGTAAAATGTGTTTATTATTTTAAGTAACAGGTAGTGCTCAGCTTTCAAGAGAGAGCATTTGGTTCTGCTTTTCAATTTAAAATTCAGTTTTTGAAAGCATGGTGACTTAACTTTGGGTTTAAAAGTGGAATAAACCTAGGACACATCCTGTGTTTCATCCTAATCTTGTAAGCCCTAATTTTTATTCAGAATGAAGTACCATGGAAGTATAATACTGAGTGTTTTACTTACTCTTTCTCTCAGGCTTATATTCTCCCATTCCTTTTCCTGTTCTGTAGTAACTGGGTGTGTCTTTGAGTGGTTTGAGCTGAAGCAGCAGAATGAGTGCAGATCATCTTTCTTTTCTTAGGCTCCAGACTGATGGTGTGGTTCTTGGAATGAAGCAATACAAAAATTGCAATGAGAGTGGAAGTGGTACCTTGTGAAGAAAGTTATGTCTGGTTTTCTATTACTTTTGGTTTAAGTGAAACAGATCTTCCCCAATAACAGCAAAAAGAAAAAAAATGGGCAGGAAACCATCTTGACATAGATTTTTTTGGGATCTGGTTTTAGTGAGTCCCTCCTTCCATTGACTTCCTGTCTTTCCTGGTTAAATGGGAGGAGGTTCTGCCTCAAGGATTAATCTTCTGAAGTTTGTGTCTATTTCCATTCCCCGAAACTCTCTTCAGGAGTCAAGATTCAAGGCTGCTGCTTAGGAAGCTTTTTGATTAAGCTTTCTCTGAAGAGCTAGTTAAATGTTACATGCAAATAAACCTGAATTGAACAAGAAGTTTGATTTTTGTGGGTAGCTGTGTGCAATGTGTCAAGCTTTTCAATTGACCCTGGTTAGCTGCAAAGATAAAATTCTGCTGCCAAATGGATGCCAAATTTCTGCTTATAATACCTTCTTCCTGCTCTGATGACACAATTTGAGTGTTGTTGTAATTGGGTGACTGTAAACACTGTCACAGTTCTTTACCTCATCCTTAGTGTATGAAAAAGCACCATATGATCTACATCTTAATAAGAAGAAAAAAAAATCTATGTTTTTGGATTTTGAAGGGTTTTAATGTTTCAACATGTGTAAGTGCAGAGCATGAACAGTCTAGGCCAACTTTTATGGAAAGAGTCTTGCAGAGTGGTGAGAGTGTGTTTCCGGACTGTCACAGTTCATAAAGGTTTTGTGGCTGATGAATTCCACAATACATAACCACCTCATACTTCATATTTCCTGCTCTGGATGGAGAAACCTCCTGAGCAATCTGAGGTACAGAGGGATAAGTGATTTATTGGCTCTTCTCACTTCTGAGTTTTGTGGGCAAAGGAGCAAAATACTACTTGCGGTATAAAAAAAACCCACAACTAGACTTTTCCCCGAGTCTGTGTTATTCAAGCAATGCTGTTTGCTCTATCACAAAGAAGAAATAAGCCAAGATTTACTTTCAGTGCAGTTGAGGAAAATTGAAAGACAGTTTTTCATATATAAATGTAATTATAAAAAACATCTCTCCTATAGTGCAAATTAGCTTCTAATAGCAAGTCAGGCTATGTGCTGTGACTTAGAAGTATCCTTGTCCTTCATGTTTTCACAAGGATCTTATTCAAAATTGAATCATTGGAAACAGAAGTTTTATTAACATCACAGTTCTGACCAATACAACTGCATACGTTTCTTCTTATCTATACCGCAACAGATTTATTTGAAATCTCTATCTGTTTATATTTCAGAATGCTTCCAGGAAAAGTGAGTGCAAGCAATAGTGACTACAAATAGCTAAAATCTAAATAATGGCTTGTTTGCAGCACACCTTTTTTTTCAGTCCTATGTTGGGAAGTAGGGAGGATTGAAAATTTGGGACACTTGAGAAAAACTCACAAAAGAAGCTTTATTCATTAAAAAGATGTTATTTAAAGTGCCTTGGTGAATGAGTCCTAAACTCTTATCTTTTTTTTTTTTTTAATGAAAAATAAGCCTCCACTGAGATTTGGATGCTTTTGAAAACAGTTATGCTCCTAAACTGCTTGACACTTGATGGAAATCAGTTTACTTGAACGCAGATTATGCATAGCTCCAGATCTTCATCATGAAGTAGGAACATGGAGAGTGACATCCCTGCTACATAAAATCATATGGAAGAGATGCCAAAGCTACTCCAGAACAACTAAATGTGTGCATAAAATAACTATACTTAAATACACGCAGAAAGGCAGCACCTTCTATAGAGACTTTTTACAGACTATGAACTTGGACAATGAGCAGAAGTGGTGTCTTCCTAAATATGCAGACTTGTATAAATTTTTGGCAGAATTCTGTAGTAGTTAATAACAGACATTTCCTTTCGTTACCCTCCCCTCTCTCTATCATTTAGCATGCATTTTGAAGTCATAAGGCCATGAAAGTCTGTCACCAAACTGAAAAGAATGGTACATTTTGATGATAGATTCATAATATTGTTTGTGTTGCAAAAGACCTTAAAGATCATCAAGTCCCAACCCAACTGCCATGGGCAGGGACAATTACTACACCGGGTAGAACACTTTCAGGGATGGGACATCCACAGCACTCCTGGGTCACCTGTTCCAGTTCCTCACCACTCTCACAGTGAAAAATTTCCTCCTAACATCCAATCTAAATCTACCCTCTGTCAGTATAAAGCCATTCCCCCTTGTTCTGTTACTACATGCCCTTGCAAAAAGTCCCTCTCCAGCTTTCTTGTAGGCCTCCTTAAGTACTGGTAGGCTGCTGTAATGTCTCCCTAGAGCCTTCTCTTCTTCAGGCTGAACAACCCCACCTGTCTCAGCCTTTGTTCATAGGAGAGGTGCTCCAACCCTCTGATCATCTTTGCAGCCCTCTGGACTCACTCCAACAGGTCCACATCCTTCTGTCTTGCGGGCTCCAGAGCTTAACACAGTACTGCAGGTGGGGTCTCACGAGAGCAGAGTAGAAGGGAAGAATCACCTCCTTCGACCTGCTGGTCACGCTCTTTTTGATGCAGCTCAGGATACAGTTGTCTCTCTGGGCTGCGAATTCACAGTGCTGGGTCATGCTCAGCTTCTCATCAATCAACACCCCCAAGTCCTCCAGGCTGCACTTGGAGCCAGGTGTCTATCTCCTCCTCAGCTTCCCTGATGCTAAGTATCCTCCTCACCACATTCTGCAGCTCAGCCACCTTGCAGGAGGTCCTCCACCTGGGCACCCCTTCTGCAGGCAGGTCTGCTGCCTGTGGGGCCCATGAGAAAGGTCTGGCCACTTCCTGCATCCCAAGGTCTGCCCTGCAGCCTCTCCCTTAATGTGTGACATTTTTCTCTTGCCTTACTAGCTTATATAGGAAGCTTCTTTTTGTATTTTGAATAGAAAAGAGGTAATGCTAATATATTACAAAAAGCTTACAACTAATACTCCTTTAACATTTTTTTTTATTTTTTTAAGACCAAAATGATGATGGTCATATGATTTTTTTTTTTTTAAATGTGGACAAAGTCTGCTTTTTGTTCTGTGATTGCTTTGTCCATATGCTTTGTGTTGTTTTCTGTGTGATTACACCTTGAAAAGTTATTGCAGAAGTAAAATAACTGTCATCTTGCAGAAACTTTAAGGAAACCTGCAGGCAACAAATAACAGTTAAAAGCATATATTGGTGCTCTGCCATTAAAGCAAAAAATGTACAGTGCTACTGAAAATGTTAACAAAATGAAAGAGGCATTTTCTGTTCCACCAAGCATTGAAGCTATCGTGTCTGTGCATATATTCTTAAAAATAAAATTAACTTTGAGAAAAATAGCCTCAGTAAACACAGAACATCAGCCTCTAGGTAGAGGGTTGGAAAGACTGGCAGCCTCGGATGTTTTTATAAACTTGGAGGATGAGGAAATAGCTTCTGGGCTTTTTCTTTTGCCAAGGCCGGTGACTTAGCCCTCCATAAGATTTAATCTTAAGTGCATCTCTGAAAATACTTTTTCAGTATGATTTCCTATGTCTCCATATAAAAGTCTACTTGCTTTCCTTGCCTACCTTTTCAGTGGCTTACTATGGTTGCTGCACTGTTAGCATGAAGCCAGAAGGGAGGAGTATGTGGTCAAATGCCTCCTTATGATTAGATGTCATGTTTTTGAAAACAGAGCAAAGATGTGGAAGCTCGCAAAGCAAAAGTTATGGCAGCATTGTCTATGAACTCACATAATTCAATGCCCTCATCTATCTATTTATTTATTTATCTGTAGTTTGGGGTTTTCATTGGCAAATTCACAAATATTGGAAAACCCCCTGTTTTTATTGTTGGTTTCCCCATCCCCCACCCCCCAGTTTATTTAACAAAAAATACTGGACAGCTCACCTTACATTTATCATAGACTTAAATGCGTGTTGAAACTCTGATCCAGATGGAATCTATTACAAGGGTCCTATTCAGTCCAATGAGGCCAAGACTTCTGCCTGTATTACCTAAGTCCAGAAAGTCTGCAGAGCAAGACCCACAAGAGATCTGCAGTTTAAGGAGGTAATGTCAGTGTGATGAGACAGCCAACAGACGCAGTAGTTCATGAAGATGGGGCAAAGTAAGGGGCACTCAGTTAAAATAGTGCCACAGTTAACAGTCTTAGAGGTAGTGATAACACACCACAGAGCAGTTTCTGCCCTGCCAGGTACAGGCACTGACATAAACTGAGCTTTAGAAGAATAATGCAGTTTTTGAAGTCACAGGCTGCAGAGAGTACCTGGGGCCTGCCTCTGATACCAGGAGAGTATTTCAACTGGGTTGAAAACTAGCTGAATGTCCAGTCCCAGAGGGTGTCAGTCCTTGAGAATAATTCAGAAACCATCTGGATATGGTCCTGGGCAGCTGGTGTAGGTGGTCCTGCTTGAGCAGGGCATTGGTTCCGATTACCTCCAGAGATCCCTTGCAACCTCAACAACTCTGTGTTTCTGTAATATTTGTGCATATAAAAAATGGAAGCTGTACTCTGAGGCTTACAGAAAGGCCAAAAAAGATAAATGTGAATGAAGCAGAGAGTCTGAAAGAGCCACAGACCTATCAGCATAACTCAAAATCAGAATTCATGGCAGGATTCCAGAAAGACTATTTATTATGATCTCTAAGGCTTGTTCATTTTGGTGTCCAACTGGGAGTCCTCCCTACTCTTGTCTAGTGCAGAAGCTAAGCATGAAGTCAGTCATTGTAAACTTCCTTTGCTCAGTTCTTAACTCTGACCTCCTGCTGCTTAAAAGTGGTAGACGTAATGATTCACATGAGGTAATAACAAAAAAAAAATTGATTGGGCATAGTTTTACACAAAAATTGAAATTAGAAATCCACAAGCTCTGTAGACTACAGGAGAATCCTGTACGAGTGTGTCCAACACCCTCACCCCACAAAAACAAAAATCCCAAACCCCACATCCTAGCAGTTACCTCTGCTCTTTACTGTAAATGGTCTAGCATAGAGAAAATTGAGTTGGAAGCCAATGGCAGTACATTCTCTTCTTTCAGTAGTGTCACTCTTAACTGCAGGAAGAACTTGGGAATTTTATACTTTGAAATCATATGTCATATGAATTAATCTTTGCAATATGCAGAATAGTTGAATCCCTTAAGAGTTGCATTGCATAAAATAATTGCTGGCACTCAGACACTGGCACTTCAGAATTATACTGGAAATAAAGCAATGCTTTGGCTGCACACAAATTGGTAGGTCTCCAATACGCCCAGGAGAGCTATATAATATCTAATTAAAAAGAGATTTTTGAGATAAAGACTTCCAATGTCAAACTGTAGATTTATCAGATGTATTACATGTAGCAGGACAGAGTATTTTATGGTTTGGGCTGAAATTAATTATGAGACATTTTAATATGGTACAATCTCAGGTGTTCCAGTCTGAGGACAAGTGTTCTGTGGAGCATTGCCAGCTGTTCTGCAGGACTGCTCCTTTCCATGGGGAAAGCATCTGTCAAGCTACAAATGCATCACTTTCTGTTACTAAAAGCTATACTTTGGATGTCTGTGCATGCATGCACTTCTCTGTTCCTCATCCTTTTTTATGACCATAAAAGTAGAGAGAGAAGACTAGTAAAGAAACTTGCAGGTTATTGGAATTCTAAAGGAAACAGGAGTGTTGGAGTAGACTTTGTGGGAATGAGTTTTAAAGAATGTTTATGCAGTGAACCGAATGAGATAAGGATGTCTTAGAAGTAGTTAAATTCTCTGTGGTGGGCACTTTCATCTGGTAAAAGGTATATGAACAGATGCACAGAACAGAAATGTGCTTTGGAATGGACTGAGTGACTTTGTCTCTATTTTTGAATGGGTACGCAAACAAACCAGTGCTTTTAACCTGCTTCAAGAAGACACTGAGGTGAAGTTATATAGGTCAAAAGTAGAATACAAATGTAGTTGCTCTTGCAGGTTTTAACTATTGGTAGACATTGAAAACATAATTTCCTTAATCTTTACTGTTGCAATCTGAGTTAGTGTAGAAAAATGTTTCCTTTTCTTTTTTTATATATATTGCCTCAAGAGCATCTAATCCAAGGATGGTTTTGAATGCCATTGCAATGACACGAATGATGAACCATGGGGCAGTGTTTTCAGGCTTAGCAGAAACATGAGAGAGCTAGAGACCATAAGCATTGCCAGCAGCTGTGCTTGACTGGATGGCTAGGAATAACAGACATTTATTACAGGAAAGTTCACAAAGGTCTCCATGGTTCTAACAGCAGTGTGAATATATTGGTTGTAGATGCTGTGTTTCAGAGACATAAGGAAGAAAGGCTGTGTTCTCAGAAGGGATGAGAGAACCATAATGTCATATGCACAGAGTGACTGTCATTTACAAGCAAGGCTACAGATATGTCTTACTAATGGACTTACTCAGATATGAGCAAAACAGTACTACAGACAAGACGTGGACCAAAGCTGATCAGTTTCAGTGATCATTAAAGCTGAAGGAAAACCAGAAACTGACAGGTATACGTTTGGAGAAGTGATGTGCAATTTTAGTTTTATTAATTTGTTATAAAGTGGACAGAAACTTTTGGGATGCTGTCTTTAAGATAAACCTTTCTCAAGCATTTGTTTATTGAATTAATTTGGAGAGTAAACTGTGCCCTTAAAGCAACAGAGAATACTGCTTTTTAAACTGTGGATTGTAGTGCTGCTATTATTTTTTTTTTAACTTTGATTTTTACTTGCTAGTACCTTTACTAACCAAGAGCTGATGCTGATGTCTAGAAGTCTTATTCTTAGCCATTACAAAGATAATAGTTATTTGAACTGGTCAATTACAAGGAAATAAGATTTTTCATGTCAAGAGCCCTTGAAAATCTACGCCACAGCAGAATACGTACTAGGTCAAACCAGTGTCCAGTATTCTGCACACTTAACATACTTAAGATAATTGAACATCTTCACTGATAGCTCTGACTTGGTTTATGTGGAAGAGGAAGCAAGATAGTAGAGACAATGCAATACATGGTGTATAGCAATTAATCCTTCTGAAATTTGGGCATGTCAGCCTGTGCAAATCAATGTGGTGTTTCTCATCAGGAATAACTGTTTCTGGTAGTTCAGGGATGGGTACTACTCCCTGCTTTGTAGGAATACCTTATTTTTTTGACCACTCTTCCTTAATGGAGATGATTTATATCACCAGCTGAAGGCAGACCTGCACTTCTTACTGAGAATTAATGGTGGGTCTGAACAGGTATCTTAACAGGACTTCTTGTGGTATTACCCAACCTGCGTTTCTTCTTGTAAGAGTTCAGCAGGTGTGTGAAGGACTAACATGAATCCTTATTTTATATTTGTGAAGAAGTCAAATCAAATAATTCTCAGGTTTTTGTCACCCTCACTTCAGTCAAGCAAACGATGAGGTTTCTTCTGTTCTGGATTTCCTTGCTTGCTGCAGAGACAGCAGCATTTTATACTATTGAAGTCATGGCTGAGGCCATTCTTGGTTATGGAGAGTGCAAGGTGGTAGTAAATGTTTGAAGGACAGAGCCTAAATCTAAGCTAATTAGGGAAGCATCCTTTTTCCTATTGTCTTGCTACAGTGGGAGTGCTCACCTTGATTTTTTTAGTGGTTTCTCTGGTTTAATAAAAACAGATGGTATTTTACTGTGGCTATAAAATGGGAATTTAAACTTGAAATGTCATGGGATGAGGTTTGTTTTATGTGGTGTTTATTTTTTTTTTTGGGTGTTTTTTTTCTGTTTGCCTTTTTTTTTTTTTCTTGTGGTGGGTTGATTTTTTCGTTGTTATGTTTTTGGTTTTTTTTTTTTAAGAAATGGGTTATGATCATACATGAAAATACACAAAGATGTAAATGTGTCTGAAGCTTTTTTTTTTTTGACAAAAAGCTGACTATTATTTCAAATGGGGATGAACTATTAAGTCTATAATAATCAAAAAAGATTCTTTAAACACTCCTGTTTCATTCAAAAAAAAAAAGCACTTACATGAGTGTTACCTTATGAAAAATGAATTTAAAACATGCTGAAATACACAGTAGAACTGTATACTTAAGATTGCCGTAGGAATTTGAATTCAGCTCTGCAACTCATTTTTCTGTAGACTGGAAGAAACTTTCTGACAGTTTCTCCCTCCAGTGAATCTGTTGTGAATACATGTGTATGGTGTTTTTTTAATTCATTAGAAATTCTGATTTTTCATGAAGGTCATTCATTTTCATGAATCATAGAATCATGGAATAGTTAGGGCTGGAAAGGACCTTAAGATCATCTAGTTCCAACCCCTCTGCCATGGGCAGGGACACCTCCCACTAAACCATGTCACCCAAGGCTGTGTCCAACCGGGCCTTGAACAAAGCCAGGTATGGAGCATTCACAACTTCCCTGGGCAACCCATTCCAGTGCCTCACCACCCGAACAGTAAAGAATTTCTTCCTTATATCCAATCTAAACTTCTCCTCTTGAAGTTTGAACCCGTTACCCCTTGTCCTCTCACTACAGTCCCTAATGAAGAGTCCCTCCCCAGCATCCCTATAGGCTCCCTTCAGATATTGGAAGGCTGCTATGAGGTCTCCACTCAGCCTTCTCTTCTGGACATTGAGCCATTGATAGTGCTGGCAAGTGACTGGGTGTGTTGGGATGGAATGATGCCCCCCTCCCCCAACACATCTAGTTTAAAGCATCCTTGACCAGTCTGACAAGCCTCCTACCAAATCCACTCTTTCCTTTCTTTGTCAGACCAGCTCCACTAGCTCCCAGTAGACCTGGCCTACTAAATTGAGTCCCGTGTTCAAGGTACTCAAACCCCTGACTACAGCACCATCCTTCTAACCATTTATTAACCTGGCCAATCCTCCTCGCCTTTTTAAGGTCTTCCCCTGTATCCTGGAGAATTGACAAAAAGACAATCTGCACTCCAGAGCCCCGAACCACCTCTCCCAGAGCTCTGTAGTCCTTCCTTATATTCTCCGGGCTACTGCTATCTATATCAGCTGCACCCACATGGATCACTAGAAGTGGGTAATAGTTGGTGGGACTGACTAGAGCAGGCAGCTTCTCTGCAACATCCCTGATCCGAACCCCTGGTAGGCAACACACCTCCCTTGAGACTGGGTCAGGCCGACAGATGGGTGCCTCTGTTCCTTTCAGAGTAGAGCTCCCCACCACTACAACCCGCTGCTTTTTCCTGGCAGCACCAGCAGTGATCTTCTTTACCAGTGCACCAGGTGGTTGTTCCTGGCGGGAGTGTGGTTCCTCATCAGCCCCCTGCAGGACAACAAAGTGGTTCTGGGTGGGGACAACAGATTTAGGAGGAAGCCCCTTGCTTTTAATTGTTCTCTTGCTCCCTTTTTTATTGGCTTTTTCTGTCACTGTTTCCCAGCTTCCTGGGTTAGCGGCCTCCTTTCCTGCATGAGCTACAGTGGACACTTGAGGCCCCTGCACAGTCTGGTCCTGCAGCAAGCAGTGCTGCTTCCTCTCAGCTTCCCTGACATCTTTCAGCCTACTGACAGTGTCCCGCAGCTCAGCCACCTGCTGCAGGAGGACCTCCACCAGGGAGCACAGAGTGCAGCCCTGCCCATTGTGCACCCTCCTCCCAGGAGAGCAGTGCAGGCGCTCTCTACAGTCCGAGCTCTGCACTGCAGCCTCCCCTCTCATCGACTCTGTCTGGGTGCCTACGCTGCCACCGCCGGGGCACCCAGAGCAGAGCTCCCGGACCGAGCCCTGGTCATACGGTGAGTGCTTACCATCCCGCTCGCCTGCCCGTGCGAGCTGCCTCCAGCCCGCCCTGTTCGGCGCCCTCCCTGGGCTGGTTTTTATGCAGTCAGGGCTGGTGCCGCTTCTCCTGGCACCGCCAGGAGTCAGCTGCTCGTGTCCACTGGACTGCCGGCTCCTGCGCAAGTCCTGTCGAGGGTTTGAGGCTCCCTCAGTGATGTCGCCACTGTGAGTTGAAGCTCCTGGCCACCGAGCCTCCCCCCGATCAGGTGTTGAAGGTGTCCTCTCTCGAGCTACGCACCTCAGCAATTCAAGAGTCAAGGAAGTGCAATCATATTAATGTGAATGCCTGCAGTTGAGCCTAACAGCGTAATGCAGGATGAGGTAATGCAGACCTTAAAAATGTGATTTTGTGCCCATATTAATGTAGTAAATGATAATAAAATGTAATCTCCATTGGTATCTTTGGGTATTTCAAAGTGCGGCACAAGACCTGTGATACAGCTGTGGTGGGACGTTGTCATTGTTGTGTTCCTGAATAGGTGTTTGCTGGTTTGCTTGGTTAACCGCGCAGCTGAATTGATTCTTTTGATAAATACTTGAGGTAACAGTTTTGACTGTGCAGCTGCTTTTCTGTTTTGCAGATATATTCCTTTATTCCTTTCCATATTATAGAAGTTCTTTTTTTTTACTATTAATATATATTTGCTCTGCATTTGGGAAGAAACAATCAAACCATATTCTTTTAAGGATGCAAGTAAACTTTTTTTTTTTTTTTTTTTGGGATGTGTGTGTGTGAGGAGGAAAAATTCCTTTTCTGGCCCTGCTGTATTCTTTTATGCAAATAATCTTCTCTTTTGCTAATAGAATCATAGAATAGTTTGAGTTGGAAGGGACCTTCAAAGGTCATCTAGTCCACCCTCCCTGCACTGAGCAAGGACATCTTCTACTTATAGTTTGTAGTGGTTGTCTCAACTCAAAAGATGTTTTAGTGAGAAATCACTTGAAATAAAACCTGAACGGTGTTTTTCTGAACTGAATAATGTGCATGTATTCCTTCGTATCCCCTACTTAGATGATTACATTCAGATATATGTCTCTTCTATGCATGGTTGATAAAAACCCTTTTTTTATGGAGGGTCTTCAAGACTTAAGGCATGAAGCTGCTTCTGAGCACAGAATACTGTATGTTTCCTACATGATCACCTGTTTGGGTTTTGTTGGTCTTTGTGGGATTTTTTTTTATTATTTTTTTTTAATAGTTTGCTGCCCACTCTAAAATGATGCATGGAAAGTTTTGTCTGAACTTTTTCCCCAGCCAAAGAAGTTGTGCTTTCTCAGTGTACCTAAGTTACAATGTATGTTGAGTATAATAAAAGGTGAAACAAGGTGGTGTCTTCAAATTCCTTTTCCTTAGTTTGGATTGGCTTATATGGGGCTTTTAGATTTCTGTGTACTTCCAGAGATTTGTTTTTACTGCTGTAAAGAATCATGAAGAACCAGGTGAGCAGGTGACTGATAGACTTGTGATCTGCAGTTGTCTGAAGAGCACCACTTCCTTGCGCTGTGTTGTGATGCTGGAGAGATTGTCGATTTTCTTTTCTTTTTTTTTTTTTTTTAATTTCTTTTTCTGTTCCTTTTCTTTCTGTCAAAGTACAGTTTTATCTTAAAATAAAAAGGAATATTACAGTGAAGTCACACAGTGCCAAATCCAGAGAATAAGAAAATATTAACTAACTTTAGCTCTGGTAATCATAGATAATTAATCCAAATTTCTAAGATGGAAAATGATATCAACATTAAAACACCATCATCTGATACTACCCAGTAACTGATTAGGTAGATTGCTCTGGGTTATAAAAAGTGGACAGCATTGCTTTATGTTGGGATAGTAAGTATAAATTGCACTGTGGATCTCAGATCTTATTATTGCAGGGACACTGGACAATTGAAGCTTGTCATGAGAGCACTCAGAGTCTGTTGTGTTCTTGAACTGTTGTGTTCTTGCAACAAGTTTATTGTGCTATGAATGTCGACCTAGAAAAATAATGCTGTTTTCTGTCAAGTCTGTTGCTACTCTTTTTCTCATATGAGAACCTTTCACTTTGTTTTCAAGATAATTCACGGGACTGCAGAAGCACGAGCCCCAAGGGTACCAGGAGGCACTGAAATCCTCACACAGGTATTCTTTGCTTTCATCTCGGACAGTAGCTGGTAAAATAAATTACTACTGTGCTTTCAGTTACTTCCTTTCAAAATGCTGTAGTTGTAAACAATTGCCAGGTAAGGTCAGTGGAAATCTATTGGAAATATTTCAGAATTTAGCAGACCTAGAGAACCAGGGCTCTAAACAATATAAACTACTCCAGCTGCTCAACAGAATTTCTCTGGTGACCAAAGGCATTATCGACTTAAAAAAGGATGGTGCTGGGGAGGAGCTGGGCTTCAGGAGCTCTCTATTCCCAGGGGTTTCTCTGGAGTAGGAAGTTGCTCTGTTTCCTCAGGGGCCTGCTAGATCTTGGAGAAAACTGTCACATTGGGGCATAATTTGACCAGAAAGGAGACTTGGGGAATTAAGTGAAAAGTAATATAATGTTACTCATGTAACCTAATGTTTTTCATCTAGTGAAACTGGGATGTCTATCCGTTTGAATGCGGTAGTATAACAGGGATAAGGGCAAGATGTACACCAGCAATGCACATCTTTGCCAGAAGAACATCTCTAAAATTTGTGTTTTCCAACTGAAGAACTTTTCTTAATTCCAGATCAAATGTAGGGGGCTTAACTAGAACACTTACAATAAATTCAAGTACACTGAAGTAGTAGCATAGGTTGAAGGTGTGTGGTATGGCACTTTTTAATACTTGTTGACCTACAACTTGAGGAATGCAGGATGTTTGTGAAGGTCTACAGAAAAGTAATAAAGGTAATAGGATGTCCAAGGGGGATGTGAGGGAGAATAAGACAGTACTTAGGCTGGAGAAAAATCAAAATTCAGATCAAGTAAGAACACAGTAAAATGAATGATTTATAGTTACATAACACTGCATGTGAAATATCACAAAGAAGAAGATGATCCTGCTAACCTGGAGACAACAAATAGATTTCTTTAGGACAGATAAAAACTAAAATGTTCCATTGTCCTTGTAGAAATATCAGTCTATCTGAATGACATTACATTCCTTAATACTTGAAAGTGAACTCTAGGATAGGATTTTACAAGTTCTGTCAAACTTAATTTTCCTTCTAATTCAAAACTGAAGTTAACAAATATTTTTGAACCTTAATATTTCAGCTGTTAAAACTTCCTGTTATCTGTTTACATAGAAAACACTTATTGTTTTGTGTTTGTATGCCTGAGGTTATATTTTCTGTAGCATTTTACTATTATCTGCTACTGTTGCTGTAAAAAGGAGAAGGTTAAGATTGTTCTAAAACTATTTGCAAAGGGAAGAAAGCCTCAGTAACAAAAGAGTATTTCAGTAAGCTCTTGGAGGTATAGAAAGAGACTGTCTCAAAAATGGAAAAAAAAAATAAACAGGCAAAAAGGAGATAAACAACGAAACAGTAAACTCTTGGAGAAAATGAGGCATGTTATGGAAGTTTCAGGTCATCTTGATTTACTATTATTTCCTAAACAAACAAGAGCAAGGTTCTGATTTGAATAAAGAAATATTTCTGGGGAATCTTTTCACCTAATTGTGCATGATATGTGTGTCTTCTCCTAGCTAGATAGGAGGAAATCTCTCTTGCTGATGGTACTTGAGATTTGGAAAACTGATTGCATTTCTAGTCTTAATGTGTGCAAAGTAGGGTGAGGGTGAGAAGAAGGAAAACCAGTCAATCTTTGTCATGGTTTAAGCCCAGCTATGACTCACCCAGTTCGCTAACTCACTCTCCCCTCTTTCTTCGCCCCCACTCCCAGGGGGATGGGAAGGAGAATCGAAAGAATGCAACTCCCACAGGTTGCGATAAGAACAGTCCAGTAACTAAGGTATAACACAAATCACTACTGCTACCACCAGTAATAATAATGACCAGGGAAATACAAGGGAAGAGAATACAACCGCTCACCACCCAATACTAAGCCCGACCCAGCAGTGAACCCAACCCTTCCGGGTTCCTGCCCCTCATTTTTACATCCGGGGCACGACATGCTGTAGTATGGAATACCTCTTTGGCTAGTTTGAGTCAGGTGTCCTGTCTCTGCTTCCTCCTGGCTTCCCCTCCTCCCTGGCAGAGCATGAGGCTCAGAAAGTCCTTGGTTAGACTAAACATTACTGCAACAACTAAAAACATTGGTGTTACCAGCGCTGTTCCCAGGCAGAAAGTCAAAAATACAGCGCTGCACCAGCTACCAAGAAGGAGAAAAATGACTGCTACTGCTGAACTCAGGACACAGAGATACTATTTTTTAACCTTTAGCTCACAGATGAAAGACAGTAACTCAGGGTAGCTAAAGCTACCCATTTGGCTACAGCTTTATATTGCTGTATTTCTTCAGTGATGTTTGGTATCATTGATAGTTAAATGTGATCACCCCAGTCCGTAGGACGTTAGAAAACCTTGTGGCTGAAATGAAGTCTTAGATGTCTCTCCCACCCTTTCCCTTCTTCTCTTCTTGCAAGAAGTTCTAAAACCACTGTTCTTCCACAGTTCTGTTGAGCTGCTCTCCAGAGAAAGACATAGATACAAACAAAACACTTCTGAGGGTGTTTTTTGTTTGTTATGTTTGATCTGTAATGAATAAGTAATAGTTATATGTAACATGACTAAAATAATGCAACTGTATTGTCATCACTGGAGCCCAAGCAACACAAATTTAATGACAATACCTATGTTTAGATTGCAGAAATGTTTTGCACTTGAAATATACACTTTAATAAGACTTGGGGGCTGGTTTTTGATTTTCTTTTTTCTTTCTACCATTGCTCCCCTATTTTTGCTTAATACCTCAGTTGGTAGGATGTGCTTAACTCAAATCAATAGTAACTCTTTCTTCTGTGGGAAACAATGAGTATTTGAGATTTTTAGTTATGCAAAACTACTGCTAATGTTCTTCCAAGCAGAAGGGAATATGTATCTGGAAAAATACCATCTTTTTGCAGTACTAACACTCAGGTAGTTCAAGGCTGTGGCCTCCCCTTGAGCCTTCTTTTCTCTAGGCTGAACAAGGCTAACTCTCTCACCCTGTCTTTGTAGGAGAGGTGCTCCAGCCGTTTGATCATCTTTGTGGCCCTCCTCTAGACTTGTTCAAGTAGGTCCACATCCTTTCTATGTTAGGATCATCACTGGCATCATCACTGTTGTGATCTAGTGAAGAGACTGGTGCAACAGCACAAGCTTGTAGTCTACAGGGACCAAGGCTGTGGCTGGAAAACCATAGTCATTTGGATAGGGCAATTAATTTAATACTTCTGCATCAGGATCTGTCCTATTTGTGCTGTTGCCAGTATTTCATCAAATGGGCACAGAATTTAAGATTTTATAGATTAAAAAAAAAATCAACAATGTGAAGTCAATCTGGAATTTAATATGAAACAGTTTGAGACTTTGTGGCATTATGGAGAGATTCAGCATAGAGCTATCATAAATCTTTGAAAGAGATGTCAATTTCCACTGCATCTTCAGATATATATTATAGTGTTCTTTTTCTGGCAGTTGCTATCTAGGGATGTGTAAATAATGTCACAGAAGAACTTATTTTTTGTTAAATGCATAATGGAAAAGCACACTCTTAGTGGTTTGCTGACAGAGAGATGAGGACTGAAGCAGATGCTTCAGTACCCACAAATGGGCTTATCTCTCAGTGAATGCTGTGGAGGTGACAAAATCTGTAGTAGCTCAGGAAGATTTTACTTTTTTATCAAAATCTCTTTAGCTTTGAAGAAGAGTTGGGGAATCTTTGAATTTGTGCAGTTTGTATGTGCTTAGATATGTTTTCAGAAATGTTTACCCAGTGAGGAACATCTAGTGCAGTTGTGCCAGGTAAAAAATCAGACCAAGCCAAAATTAGTGACTAAAGAGGTGCTTTCATGGGCAGGTCTCTGTTTCAGGCACACATTTCTCAAGAGCAGTGGCATGTGTCTGTTGCCTTCATCACTGAAAGAAGAAGTGAACTCTGCTGAAATGAGTGGTATCTTGCTGCTGCTCTGAATCTTTTGACAGAAAGATCTATGTTTTGACTAAGCTTGACTGATTTTTCACTCCTGCATAAAATTTACTTTCTTTATCTATCTTTTTGACAGTTGTCTCAGACTATATAAGCAATGTGGCTCTACTGGTTTTGGCTGTTATGGAGTTAATTTTCTTCATAGTAGCTCATATGGTGCTGTTTTGGATGTTTTGGTTATTGGTGGACAGTGCTTACACAGTGCCAGGAGCCTTCTCTGTTTCTCAGGCTGCTCTGCCAGCGGGTAGTCTGGAGAAGCACAAAAAGCTGGGAGAGGACACATCTGGGGCAGCTGATCCAAGGGATATCCTAGACCATATGAAGTTGTGCCCAGCAGTAAAAGCTGAGGGAGTAAGAGGAGAGAGGAACATTAGGAGGAGAGGGCGCCGCTGGGAGCGATGGCATTTGTCTTCCCAATTAACTGTTACATGTGATGGAGCCCTGTTTTCCTGGAGATGGCTGAAAACCTGCCTGCCCTTGGCAATGATGAATGAGTTCTGTGGCCGTTGCTTTGCCTATTAAACTGTCTTTATCTCAGACTGTGGGTTCTCGCACTTTTATCCTTCTAATTCTTGCCACCATCCCACAATGGTGGTGTGAAAGAGCAGCTGGGTGGTGATTATCTGCCCACCAGGCTTAAACCAAAACAGTAGTTCAATCTTTAATACTGTGGATGCAGTATCACTACTCAAGCAACGCATGGGAATGGAGCAAAACTTTTGGATGTGGACAGTGTCTATGCTAAAGCACACATGCAATAATGTGCCTGTTTTTTACTGCCTTGCATATATCAGTTTCACATTGTCTGCTGACATTTTTATGGGGAATTATATTGGATGGCTGTGGGAACTGTTATGATATTGTATTACCTTCTAAAAGTGGTGCTATTATTTATGTCAGGGTAGCACACTTTGTAGTCTGGACACCTTCTGTAGTGGCTAGAGAGCTAATGATTTAAAGATCATCTCATGTTTTAAAAGGGACTTGTGTTTATGCCATAAGGAAAGTAGGGGTGGTCTCTTTTTGTCAGCTGGTCTCCTCCCAGGCCTACATTAAAAAGCCTGAGATACTAAATCATGTTTAGGCTAGAGGAACCAAGTACCTAACCTTACTTCTTGAGATCTTATGTGAAAATGATTCATTTTTAATGATATGAAAAAGAAGGCATGTGAAGCTGCAGTTAGAAGTTACTGGTCTGCGCTACCTGAAAGCTAGTTGACTTTGTAACTAGCCAGCCGTAGACAGCAGGCTAACACGAAGCGTTCCAGCTGCTGCTGGTTCTAGTTCTGGGACGCAGTCTGTAGTCAACCTGCAATTTATTATTAAAAATTACTTAATCTTTGGTTTGCTTTTCTTTGTGTCTTCAGGGTAACTGCACTAAAAGCATACAACACGTTGTATTAAGGCCAGCTGATGATTTGTTTTCTTGCATTTGTCCCCCTCTGTACTAGCTCTTGCTTCTAGCCTTTAGGATTATGAGAGTATTTCACTTCTGTGTGGAAACAATTCCCCAGAAAAACCCATGTTATAATCAGATTTTAAATAAGTGTGTGAGCACCTTCTGGTTGGGTTCATTACAAAGTGCAGAAATAGATTTTGATGTGTTTGATAGTACCTGAGGAAGGAAGGAAGGACAGTGATGCATTCCACCCACTATGAGTATGAACGAATAAAGTGTATGAATATGGCATACACATGTGCATGTTCTTCAAATTCATTGCTGCCACTTGGAAAATTGTAAACCTGGTCATGACATTTGCTTGAGGTGGATCTCAGGTCTATACGAAGATTGTGGTGGCGTCTTTTGGAGCAAAAGACAGCACTGAGGTCTGGTTAGGAACAACAAGAGCATACAACACTGCTCCATCTCACAATATGTGTAGGTACGGCTGGCTGAGATAATGACATTGCTGTTCTCCATACCATTTGAAGCCGTTTGGTGGCATCGTGGGAGTCCCGTTGGCTGTAGAGTCGGGCAGAACCCAGGTGCATTATTTGGGTACTAGCTTGCCTAATCCTTACCAACTCTGTGACTGTCTTCTTTCAGTAGGTTTTTCTCTAGTCACTCTACTTCTATGTCTTTCTAACTTGTGTAATAAAACTTTTGAAAGCTTAGCCTTGAAATGTCACTTTTCTGCTTGAGAAACCTTGTTTCTGGAATATCCAACTCTGGAGTTTAGTAGAAGGATTTATGCTTGGTGACAGAGGTAATTGCTGAAGTGAGGCAAAGCACATTTACATAAAAATTCAGCATTTTGTCCAGGTAAAGAAAAGAAATAGTACAAGCAAATGAAGTAAGGAATGTTTATGAATTAGATGTGATATAAAGAAATGAATCTCTGACTCAGCAGCCTGAATTGCTGCAAATATTTCTATATTAGTGCTGAATGTCATGAATGCCCTTGTCAATATTAAATCCTATCTATAAACATTATGTCTTGCATATACATATAGAACATTGTGGATTCTTCATAGGAATTGAACTAATCTATAAGCAAGCATGATCCTTAAAAGATTACATGTGGTCATGTAGGCTGTTCTTAAAGCGAAGAGGCAAATAACAGGTGGCTTCTTGCAGAATTTTAGAGTGAACTAGTTATTTGTTGTTCATTTGCTTTCTGCTTCATGATTATTAATATTATCTTTGCTACCTGTCTGTGACACATTAATCCCATTAGTCTTACTGGTTGACTCAAAGGCAAAAGTGCTTGTGCTCTTGGCCAGCTTCTTAGAGTGGAAAACATTGGGAAGGTTATGAACTATGTTTCTGAAAGGAGGTTGTAGTGAGGTGGGAGTAGATCTCTTCTCCCAAGTAGCAAGTGATAGGAAAAGAGGTAATGGCCTCAAGCTGTTCCAGGGGCAGTTTAGATTGGAAATTAGGAAAAATTTCCTCACAAAGAGGGTAATCAGGTATTGGAACAGGCTTCCCAGGGCAGTGGTGGAATTGCCATCCCTGGAAGTGTTTAAAAAGCCATGTAGATGAGACTTTTAGTGCTATAGTTCAGTGGTGGTATTGGCAGTTGTGGGGTAATGGTTGGCCTTGATGATCTTAAAGGTCTTTTCCATCCTGGATGATGACTCTATGTTTGACTCTTAGTCTAGCACCCATTTCTAACTGTTTTTGGTTACAGTATTATCACTTCTTTAGAGGTTTTATAAACTTTGGGTATGATGCCATCACAACAGCAATGTCATTTAGTATTGTTCAGGAGTTCCTAATCCTGTAACTGGAATGAATAGTTGCAGTTATTCTCCTGTATTCTTGAAAGAGATGTATAGAGACTGGTTCACAATAAATGCACTAATGGTGAAGTTTGCCACTTAAAATTTTAACTGAGAAAAAGTAAAATTTCACTGAGAGAATTAAAATGAACACAACTTTTGTGTTATCTGAAGGCAAAAATTCTTTTACATCGTTCTGCTTTGTGTCTAAATGTAAGAAAATGGGTACTTGATCAGCTCTGCTTTTTTTTATATATATTTTTTTAAATATGATAGGCAATAAAAATGTAATACCACTTAACTGGATGTTATATTTTTCCTCAACTTGTTTCATTGCAGTCCAAATTTCTAAGTTCTCCTCGCTCCCTCAATTCAGTGTTACTGCTCAGATAATTGGTGCTGTTGGATGGAATCAATAACTCATTATTCTTCTGTTTTTAGTGCACCTACATCTTTCTGAGAGATCAATTTTTTAAATATGAAATCCAAGTGGAAATGAAGATTGGTGTATGTGTCAGGTTGGTGGGGAAGATTTTGATAAGAAAAAAATTACATCAAAATATGAGTTGTTTGGGCAGAGCCGTTTCTTACTGGTGCAAGTAGAATGTGTGTCTGTCATATGATGGTCAAGTATGAGAAGTCCAGTGGTGTCCTATTATTTTTTTTTTGAAGTGGATCATATTGCATGCTAATTCATAGAATCATAGAATCATAGAATAGTTAGGGTTGGAAAGGATCTTAAGATCATCAAGTTCCAACCCCCCTGCCATGGGCAGGGACACCTCCCACTAAAGCATGCCATCCAAGGCTCTGTCCAACCCGGCCTTGAATACTGCCAGCGATGGAGCATTCACAACTTCCCTGGGCAACCCATTCCAGTGCCTCACCACCCGAACAGTAAAGAATTTCTTCCTCATATCCTATGTAAACTTCCCCTGTTTAAGTTTGAAGCCATTACCCCTTGTCCTCTCACTGCAGTCCCTAATGAAGAGTCTCTCCCCAGCATCCCTATAGCCCCCCTTCAGATGCTGGAAGGCTGCTATGAGGTCTCCACTCAGTCTTCTCATCTCCAGGCTGAACAGCCCCAACTTTCTCATCCTCTCTTCATGCATGAGGTGCTTCACTCCCCTGATCATCCTTGTGGCCCACCTCTGCACTTGTTCCAACAGTTCCATGTCCTTTTTATGTTGAGGACACCAGAACTGCACACAATACTCCAAGTGAGGTCTCACAAGAGCAGAGAGCAGAGTAGAGGGGCAGGATCACCTCCTTCGACCTTCTGGTCACGCTCCTTTTGATGCAGCCCAGGATACAGTTGACTTTCTGGGGGGCTGCAAGCACACACTGCTGACTCATCTTCATTTTCTCATTGACCAACACCCCCAAGTCCTTTTCTGCAGGGCTGCTCTGAATCTCTTCTCTGCCCAACCTGTAGCTGTGCCTGGGATTGCTCTGTCCAAGGTGTAGGACCTCGCACTTGGCATGGTTAAACTTCATCAGGTTGGCATGGGCCCAGCTCACAAGCATGTCAAGGTCCTTCTGGATGGCATTCCTTCTCTCCAGCGTATCAACTGAACCACACAGCTTGGTGTCATTGGCAAACTTGCTGAGGGAGCACTCAATCTCGCTGTCCATGTCACCGACAAAGATGTTGAACAAGACCGGTGCCAACACCGATCCCTGAGGGACACCATTCATTACTGGTCTCCAGCTGGACGTAGAGCCATTGAGCACTACTCTTTGCATGCAGCCATCCAGCGAGTTCTTTATCCACCACGTGATCCACCTATCAAGTTGATGTCTCTCCAACTTAGAGACAGGGATAGGATGAGAAAGTTGGGGCTGTTAAGCCTGGAGAAGAGAAGGCTGCATGGAGACCTCACAGCAACCTTCCACTATCTGAAAGGGGGCTATAGGGATGCTGGGGAGGAACTGCTCATTAGGGGCTGCAGTGAGAGGACAAGGGGTAATGGGTTCAAACTTAAACAGAGGTAGTTTAGATTGGATATGAGGAAGAAATTCTTTATTGTAAGGGTGTTGAGTCACTGGAATGGGTTGCCCAGGGAAGTTGTGAATGCTCCATCACTGGCGGTGCTCAAGGCCAGGCTGGACAGAGCCTTGGGTGGCATGCTTTAGTGGGAGGTGTCCCTGCCCATGGCAGGGGGATTGTAACTAGATGATCTTAAGGTGCTTTCCAACCCTAACTATTCTATGATTCTATGTCATGTTAGACAGTGTCAAATGCTTTGCACAAGTCCAGGTAGATGACATCAACAGCTTTACCCCTGTCCATCAGTTCTGTAGCCTCATCCTAGAAGGCCACCAAATTGATCAGGCAGGATTTCCCCTTAGTGAAGACATGCTGGCTGTCACCAAGCGCCTTGTTGTTTTTCATGTGCCTTAGCATGCCTTCCAGGAGAATCCGCTCCAAGATTTTGTCAGGCACAGAGGTGAGGCTGACTGGTCTGTAGTTTCCCGTGTCATCTATTTTCCCCTTCTTAAAAATGGGGGTTATATTTCCTTTTTTCCAGTCATCGGGAACTTCACCTGACTGCCATGATTTTTCAAATATGATGGATAGTGGTTTAGCATCTTCATTTCCCAGCTCCTTCAAGACCCAAGGATGGATTTTATCAGGTCCCATGGACTTGTGTACGTTCAGGTTCCTAAGATGGTCTCAAACCAGACCCATGGACTTGTGTACGTTCAGGTTCCTAAGATGCTCTCGAAACAGATGCTTTCCTACAGTGGGCCCAGGGTCTTCATTCTCACAGTCCCTCTGTCTGGCTTCCAAGACTTGGGTGGTGCAGCCAGGGCTTTTGCCAGTGAAGACTAAGGCAAAGAAGTCATTAAGAATGTCAGCCTTCTCCAAATCCTGGGTAGCCAGTTTTCCCGATATCTTCCAGAGGGGGTCCACGTTGTCCCTAGCCTCTCTTTTATTTGCAGTGTACCTATAGAATCCCTTCCACTTATCCTTAACATCTGTAGCCGAGTTTAATTCTAAGTGGGCCTTAGCTTTCCTAACCTGGTCCCGAGCTTCCCGGACAACATCCCTGTATTCTTCCCAGGCTGCCTGCTCTTGCTTCCACCTTTTATAAGCCTCTTTTTTCCTTTGAAGTTTCCTCAGCAGCTCCTTATTCCTCCAAGGAGGTCTCCTGGCCCTCCTGCAGCACTTCCTTCTAGTAGGGATGCATTGCTCCTGAGCTTGCAGTCGGTGATCCTTGAATATCAACCGACAGCCTTGGGCCCCCCTGCCCTCTAAGGCTATATCCCATGGAACATTAACAAGCAGGTCCCTGAAGAGGCCAAAGTCTGCTCTCTTGAAGTCCAGGGCAGAGAGCTTGCTGCATGCTCTTCTCACTGTCCTGAGGATCTCAAATTCGACCATCTCATGATCGCTGCAATCAAGGCTGCCCTGGAGCATCGCATTTTCAACCATCCCTTCCCTGTTGGTGAGGATGAGGTGAAGCATGGCACCTCTCCTTGTCAGCTCCTCTATTACTTGCAGGAGGAAATTGTCTTCCACACAATTGAGGAACTTTCTGGATTGCTTGTGCCAGGCCGTACCATCCTTCCAACAGATGTCAGGGTGGTTGAAGTCCCCCATGAGAACAAGAGCCTACGAGCGGGAGGATATTCCTGTCTGTCTATCGAGTGCTTCATCCACCGAGTCCTCTTGGTCAGGTGGTCTGTAACAGGTCCCCACAGTAATGTCTCCCATCGCTATTCTCCCTTTAACCCTGACCCACAAACTCTCTGTCGACTGCTCAGCTGTCTCCAGACAGAGTTCCATACTCTCCAGCCAATCCCTAACATAAATATCAACTCCCCCTCCCTGTCTACCAGGCCTGTCTTTCCTAAAGAGCCTGTAACCTTCCATTCCAACACTCCAGTCATAGGAATCATCCCACCATGTTTCTGTGATGCCTATGATATCATACCCCCGTAGATGTGCAGACATCTCTAATTCCTCTTGTTTGTTCCCCATGCTACGGGTGTTTGTGTAGAGGCATCTCAAACGCGCTTCAATTGAAGCCACCTCATTGGCTGGAGCAGCTGGAATATCTCTATATTGCTCTGAACATTTACTATAGGTGTTGGCAAGTGACTGGGTGTGTTAGGATGGAATGATGCCCCCCTCCCCCAACGCATCTAGTTTAAAGCATCCTTGACCAGTCTGGCAAGCCTCCTACCAAATCCACTCTTCCCTTTCTTTGTCAGACCAGCTCCACCAGCCCCCAGTAGACCTGGCCTACTAAATTGAGTCCCGTGTTCAAGGTACTCAAACCCCTGACTACAGCACCACCCTTCTAACCATTTATTAACCTGGCCAATCCTCCTCGCCTTTTTAAGGTCTTCCCCTGTATCCTGGAGAATTGACAAAAAGACAATCTGCACTCCAGAGCCCCGAACCACCTCTCCCAGAGCTCTGTAGTCCTTCTTTATGTTCTCTGGGCTACTGCTATCTATATCAGCATGCACCCACATGGATCACTAGAAGTGGGTAATAGTTGGTGGGACTGACTAGAGCAGGCAGCTTCTCTGCAACATCCCTGATCTGAGCCCCTGGTAGGCAGCGCACCTCCCTTGAGACTGGGTCAGGCCAACAGATGGGTGCCTCTGTTCCTTTCAGAGTAGAGCTCCCCACCACTACAGCCCGCTGCTTTTTTCCTGGCAGCACCAGCAGTGATCTTCTTTACCAGTGCACCAGGTGGTTGTTCCTGGTGGGAGTGTGGTTCCTCATCAGCCCCCAGCAGGACAGCATCAAAAAAATACCAACCCCCAAACCAAACCGCTTAAGTTTCTCTTCTGGAGTTAAGATAACTGTATCTCAGATTCATCACTTACTGATACAATATATTTGTGTTGTCTTACAAGCTAATTTGATGTCAAGATTATATGTGAACACTTAACAAACCCAAACTTAGAAAAATCTTTATTGAAAGATTAGTTTCCAGGAAGGAAAGGTAGAATTACAAGCTATTCTAAGAGCATTTATTTTTAACTGCCATCTCTGTAACTAAGGTTTTGTAATATCTGGAGCTGCAGTTTTCAGCTTGTCTTCATTTGTGGACCCTTATGTGCTTTTTGGTGGTTGTTTTTTAATGAGGATAATGAAGTTGATGAGTCTGAAAGCAGCTTTTTCCTGTGTGTATATTCTTCCTTAAATTCACCCTGAATGTCTGAAAGCTGGGTAGTTGTTAAGGGGAAAGGAGTGTTGTAAAAGCAGTCAACATAGTGCTCTTAGTTGCCAGGTATAGTCCTCTGTAAGTACATGCCAAAGAAATGTGAAACTGGAAGAGTCATATAGGGCTGAGCAGGTTTTTAAGATGAAGCAAATCAATATGGAATATAAAAATCGTAATATTAGTGTCACCTTAAAAATAATTACATCTAAGTGTGTTCCAAGTTTGAGGTAAGAGGCAGCAATAGTGGTTTACCTGTTGTTCTACTAGTGATCATACTACCCTTTTTGGGAAGGACCAAGGATTTGCAGATAAAAAGGCAGAGAATGCAAATAACTTGTATATAATATTTGCTAATTCTACCTCTTCTCAGGTTCTGTTTTATTTGTAAGCATAAATGTTGGAGATGTTTCAGTCAATTAGGAAAATTATTTTAATGAAAATCTCCCTTTTCTTTTTCCTGTATCTCCTTTGGTTTTACGTGAAATATTTCTTCGGCTTTCCTAGTAAGAAGATGCAGAATATAAGTAAGGTGGTTTTATGAAGAGCTTGGATATGTTTCTTGTCTTCTGAATATGGAATGAAAGAACTGAATAGAGCTTTAGTATCTTAATACTCAGCTCTACTATCCCCAAAGAGCAAACCCTGTTTTCTTTCTTGCTAGGAAGAAGAATTTTTGTCTTAGGACTTTAACCAGTAGAAGATTTACCTGAATGTTGTACAAAATTTGAGGGTTAATTAGAAGTGTTGACTTGAATCACTGGTCCTTTGAGCTGTACTTTTCTCTTCATTAAATAGGCAGCATTTGAATGTAAAGGTTTCGGTTTGTTTGTGTGGCTTTTACTGCCTAATTTGTACCTGCATAAGTCAGTCAAATACTACATTTTGTGTGCACTTTCAAGCTGTAGTTAGGGTGTGCTTTTTTTTTAATCTTATATATAGTTCAGCTGAGAAGGTACTTTAAAGAGCTAGCTTGTGCCAGTTCTGTTGCAACTGGTTACAGAATTTACCTCTTGTTTCTGTGTCTTGTGAAGACAATTCGGGATGGATTCATTTCACATAGTGAATAACTGTGTATCATAATTCATACAGTCTTTCTAACAACTCAGTCTTGATTTCAGTGTAGGATGTTATTTCTAGATACCTCAGACATAATCTGCTCGAGTCACTGTCAGCCTCCAGTTTGGTTAGTGTTGTTTTCTTCTGATTCTCTCTGCTATTTTTGTTATGTTGTCATTTTGTCTCTTGCAGAAAAGAGGAATACTATACTGTTCTACTAATGAGACTGAATAACCATTAATTCCAAAAATTCATAAGACTTTGTGGATTTTCAAGTGTCATTTGTACACAACAGCCTACTACAACACTCCTAAGTAAAAACAAACAGTTCTGTGAATTACACAATAAAAATGCCAGATAATATGTTGTGGCTTCGAACTCTGTTCCGAGGTCCCTAGCTTTGTTGGACAGCTCACTTTGAATCTTTTGACCAGTTATACTTTAGCTGTTTTCTGAAAGGACAAGATATTGAAAGACCCTCAGTTTCATCAGGGGCCTAGTTTAAATGCCTTTATGCAAATGCAAATAGCACAGGGAATAAGCAACAGGAATTAGAGATGCACAGACCTACAGGGTTATGACCTTACTGGCGTCAGAGACATGGTACTTCACGTCCTGAGACTGGAGTGTTGGAATGAAAGGATGCTGGTCCTTCAGGAAGGACAAGCAGGGAAGATGAAGAGGGGGTGTCATCATCTGTGTCAATGGCCAGTTGGAGTGCAAGGAGCTCTGCCTGGGAGTGGGTGAGGAGCCAATTGAGACCTTAAGGGTCAGGATTAAAGAGAAAGTGGAGACAGGGGACATTATAGTGAGGGTCTGCTACAGGCTACCAAACCAGGAAGACTTCTCCAACTAGGAAGAGTCTTGGACAGATAGGTGTGGCCTCACCTTCAGAGGCCCTGGTCATTATGGGGGGACTTCAACCACCAATATCTGTTGGAGGGACACACAACAGGGCATAAGCAATCCAAGAGATTCCCAGAATGCGTTGATGATAACTTCCTTCTCCAAGTGATAGAGGAGCTAACAAGGAGAGGTGCTATGCTGGGCCTTGCTCTCACCAACAAGTTGGGGCTGGTGGGGAGTGTGAAGCTCAAGGACAGCCTCAGCCGCAGGGACCATGAAGTGACGAAGTTCAAGATTGTTGAGGCAGTGAGGAGGGTACACAGCAAGCTCGCTACCCTGGACTGCAGGAGATACTTTGGCCTCTTGTGGGATCTGCTTGGTAATATACCATAGTGTAAAGGCCTGGAAGGAAGAGAGCCCCAAGCAAACTAATTAATATTCAAAGACTATGTCCTCTAGGCTCAGGAGTGATGCATCTCAATGAAGAGGAAGTCAGGCAAAAATGCCAAGAGGACAGGTAGCCTGGTAGAAATACAAGGACTTTTTACAAGGGTCTGTAGTGATAGCAGAAGGGGTAATGTCTTTAAACTGATAGAGAGTAGATTTAGATTAGATATTAGGAAGAAATCCTCTAATCCTCCATGATGAGGGTGGTGAGGCACTGGCACAGGTTGCCCAGAGAAGCTGTGGCTACCCCATTTCTGGCAGTGTTCAAGGCCAGGTTGGACAGGGCTTTGAGCACCATGATCTAGTGGATGGTGTCCCTGCTTATGGCAGGGGGGCTGGAGCTGGATGATCTTTCAAAGTCCTTTCCAACCCAAACCATTCTATGATTATGTTATGACCTTATGGGATGCAGCTGTTTACTTCCAACATGTGTTTCTGCAGCGCATCCGGGCAATGATTTTTCTCTTCACTGGTACTTCTCTATTTCTTTGTATCCATGGATTTTTTTTTCTTCTTCTTTTTTTTTTTTTTTTTTTTTTAGAACAGCAGCTGCTCTTGTTTTGTACCAGTGCTGCCAAAAGTCTGTTAAACACTTTTGTGTAATAGAAAGCTTATTCAGAAGTGCTTTACCATATTTTATCTTACAACTTAAACATCTTCATATTTTTCCACTAGTTCATCACTGAATAATTTTTGCTGAGGTGAGTAGCTCTTGAGAAAGATGCTTTCAGAACCAGAGCATGGGGAGAACACAGCATCCAGGAGCCTCTGAATGGCAAGAGCCTTGAAGGGAGCCAAGGGGAAGGCATTGTGGAGGCACTTGCCAAAGCATGACAGCAGATTCTTCTGCAAATAAGGTTTTTCCAAAGTAATCTGGTTGAACATGCTCATGAAAGTATTAAAGTAAAAAAGCAGAACTTTTTATCAAGTATGGGTAGCAATATAATGTGTGCCATAAAAGATGGTGGCTCTGGCTTTATATTGCTAGAATTCACTCACTAGTGAGTAGTACCCTTTTATATAAGTGGCATCAGAAGAGTAGGCAAGAACTGATTGTAAAGGTCATCTGATAAATCAGGTACTTCAGGTATCTGTTTATTATTGATATTCTCCTTCCTCTCTCAAAAAGAAAACCATTTTTTTCTGTCATTCTCAAATTTCCATATATATTGCTAAGGGTAGCCAAATACCTTGGCTTCAAGACCCAGAGGTATTCCTCCTCTCTTTGTCTGCTAGCTGTTTCCATGTGTGGCTGAGCATGCGCTTCCAGTTGGTGCACACACAATGACTGGTTGTAGAGAGATTAAAACAGGCTGGAGAAAAACACTTTTAGGGACATCCATTGAAACACAAGCAGCATCCACATAACACCTGAACAAAACTACTGGCCTGATCAGATCCTCCTCTCTAGCAAGTTGGGTCTAACATGTGTTTATGGAATACACAAATATTCCCACTCAGCTCATAAACATGGTATTCCTAATGGGATTATGTAGGTACTGCTAGTTTTGGAGATCTACTTCAAATAACTCCCCCTTAAACATGTGTCAAATCTGGCTGTCCCTTATGGTGCTTTCAGTAACATGTTAGCATTGTGGTTTAAGCTCAGCTGGCAACCCAGAATCACACAGCTGCTCACTCATTTCCCACCCTTCCTCCCACTCTTAGAGGGATGGGGAGGAGAATCAAAAGAACAAAACTCTCATGGGTTGAGATAAGAACAGTCCAGTAACTAAGGTATAACACAAACCACTGCTGCTACCACCAATAATAATAATGATAAGGGAAATAACAAGGGAAGAGAATTCAACCGCTCACCACCCACCGACTGATACCCAGCCCGACCCAAGCAGTGATCTAGCCCTTCCGGGTAACTGCCCCCAGTTTATATACTGGGCATGATGTGCTGTGGTATTGAATACCTCTTTGGCTAGTTTGGGTCAGGTGTCCTGTCTCTGCTCCCTCTTGACTTTCCCTCCTCCCTGTCAGTGCATGAGACTCAGAAAGCCCTTGGTCAGAGTAAACATTACTGAGCAGCAACTTAAAACATTGGTGTTATCAACATTGTTCCCAGGCTGAAAGTCGAAAACACAGTACTGCACCAGCTACTAAGAAGGAGAAAAATTACTGCTACTGCTGAACCCAGGACTGTTAGCTGCTTGATGGTATCCATTTATGTCCAGCAATTTCTTGTCACCTCCAGTGGTTTGCCCCATGCTGCTCAGTTAAATAACACTTGGGAACAGGACTGGACATCCCCCTGCAAACTTAAAAAGGTTGGTTTTTTTTGTTTGTTTTTGTGCTTACTTTTAAGTATGATGTTAAAAGTTTTTGCTTAATTGTAGGCAGTTGTTGGGGAATATTTCCCATGTGAGGCTATCTGATCTGCACCACTATGTATCAGGTAAATACCACCTGCAATGCTCTCAAATTTTTGTTGTATTACATTATTTAACTTTCGGAGATTAAGTTTATAGGTTTTTCACTGCCTGTCAGTCTTAAATGAAGAGTGTGACTGGATGTGGAAGAATGTTATAATTACAAATGTAATGGAGACTAACTGCAAACCAATGGGTGCCTAGTTTTAATCAGGGGTAATACTGGCTTTATTGATGAACTGTTGGTCATAATGCTCTTCCCATTCCCAACTCCCTTTCTGTTTGTCAGTGCATCTGTAACAACAGCAGAAATAGAGTCGCTGAATTACATTTCTTAGTATGATGTCCATTATCAATATTTTAGCTTCAGTTTATGGGATCCGGTTTCAAGAGTGGAAATTATTAAATATATTGAGGTGATTTCTCAACCAAGTGATTAAGCCAGGTGATTTCTCAACCAAGTACTATATAGGCCTCAAGACTGTTCTGTTTCCTATATCACAAAGTTGGACTGGGCAGAACAAAATTTAGGAAAAGAATATCAGAGCAAATCATGGAATTTGTTTACTTTTTTTTTTTTCTTGTGAAGGGAAGGCTTAAGAGGGAGGATGGCGAGAAAACAATTGGAATAAATAGTCAAAAATCAGTATTTTGTTTAAAAATAGTACATAATTATGTATTTATTCTAAAAATATGGAAAATCTACATTCCATTTTGTAAGTAAGCAAATTTCTGTCAACAGATGTGAGGATGCTCTTCATCTAAATTGTATAGCATTTGTATGATATTGCTTGGCATTCTGTATCTTCCTGTAATTGAGATTTGTACTTCCTTGCTTGTTTAGAGAAATTTTGTAGCTTATTTGTAAAACTTACCATTTTCTCATGATCTTTTTAATGACCTTATTTATCCTCATGTAAGCTTTATGTACCGGATGATAGATAAGCTTTATGTACTGGATGATAGAATCTGTTTCTGAACATCCAGTTTTGCCTTGTTTGTTTGTTTTCTTTTGTCTTGTTTTTAATTCTGTATCTTGACTATAGAAAATTCCTGCTGATGTATTACTGGATATATGCGGATTGCACAAAAGAGGCATGATGCATAAATGCTGAGTTTAATGGAGAATACAGTGGTCACTGCTTCCTCAGACTTTGTAAAGAACATTAATTTTTCGGTATGGCTATGCATTTCCATATATACCTACTCAGGAGCAGGTGCTTTCTCTTTCTCTCTCTCTCCACTTCCTTAAATTTAAGTGTCTGCAACTACCAGAAAGACAAAATAGAATAATACTGTTTTAAAACCAGCTTTGCAGCAGCAAAATGAGTAGAGGCAAACCTTCCCTTGTTTTCTCTTACTACAGTTTCTTAACTAGCTTAAGCTGGCTTTGCTGAAGTTGGTGGTAGAGCAAGTCCACAGTTGTCATCCGTGAATTTAGTCTAGATTTGACATAGTTTCTAGCAAAAAAATGCTGCTTCTGAGGGCATTTTTCTTCAAATTATTCATTTACAGAAAATCAACAATTCTATTTTTTTTTTTCTCTTAATGAAGTACCGCTTTCTCGTTGACTCAATTTATTTGTAACACTTTAGTTTTCAACACTGTAATTACTGAAGTTCAAATATGTCAGTTCTTTTAAGGCTTTACTTCCACTTTGTGATCCTGTTGGCATATTGTTAACTTGGGAATGCTGGGTACATGATGTAATAATGATAAATCTTTAAATATTATATAAATATTAAAACCTAGCACTCATTTCATGTAGCTTTGAATGTCTGCTTCTTAGCAGTAAAATACAATCTGATAATACAAATAATGTTTCTATTAATATATTTTTTTTTATATAGTCACCTTCTCTGTTTGCTAATGCTACATGAGATTAGGGAAGATCCAGAAAAAGAGAACATATGTTTAAGAAAAACATGTCACTTTTCATAACATGAACAAGGCTTACTTCTGATAGGTTTGAGAAAATTTCTTCTATGAGCGAAGTAAATAATTAATTTAAATGCTTCTGAGAATATTTAGATACAAGGATTCAATATACAACCTTTATTCTCCATCAAGTCAATGAAAACTGATATCTAAAAAGTACTGGGTCCCTATTGGGCATGGGTGAAATACTATAATTTGATCCTGGTATTTCATTCAGCAGGAACATTTCAATCTTTCTCATACCACAGGGAGCATTCCATTTCTTAGTGTTCAGGGACATATAATACATGGCAATGTTCATTATTCAGAATGTTCATTATAATGAAATGAAGCCTTAGTTACACCACTACATGGTTCAAGATAGATGTATTTTTGATGAGTTCTTTCAGGACATACATTTCTGAGAGAGCAACCGATTAAAATTACTTCTGCAGTGAAGACAAATGTATTTGTAGAGGCACAGGCATTAATAAATAAAGTAAGTTTTCCATTTGTACTTTTAAGTAGCTGTGGTGGGTTGACCCTGGCTGGACTCAGATGCCTACCAAGCCACTCTATCACTCCCCTCCTCAGCTGTACAGGGGACAGGAAATATAATGAAAGACTCATCGGCTGAGAAAAGGACAGGATTTCAATAGAGCCTGGAGGCTCCCACATGCTCATTGTGCAGGCTTATGTCAAAGAGATGATTCCTTTCTGGCAACTCAGTTATGACTGTAAAGGTATTAACCTCAGTGCGATACTTATTCTAGTTCTTCACACTGTTTATGCCAATTTTTTTTTTCTTGCCAGCATGAAGACAATAAAAATTTAAAATGTATCTACAGTATCAACTCTGTACTCCTGAAATGCTAAGTAAAACTTTGAGAAGGGAAAGAGAACAAAGGCTGTTTACGGTAGGCTCACTGGTGAGATGTAAACACTTCTTAGATGCATGGTAGAGAACAACTGTCAAAGTTGCTTGGGAAGATCATATTGTAGAGGGTGGATTAGATTTTACTTCTAGCCTTTTCTGCTAGACAGCCAGAGCCCTTTTTTATTTAGTGGTGTGAATCTAACCCTTAAATGTTTTTTGGAATATTGCAAATTAACAAAGATTAGTCTGACTTGTAATCCCTTTCCTGTGTTATTTTGTGCCTGATATTTTTCTTAACAATTATTCTAAACCAGAGAAAGCTAGTTTGGTCTTGACACAGCACTGATGTATTCCAGGTTACTGTATAAGTGCAGCTAGGAAGGCTGCAGCAGACTTTTCTGTCTTACTTTCCATGTTTCCGTGAGTGTATTGAGAATCAAAATATAGACTGGGTGAAGGAGAGAAAGGAAAAGGAGTATTGTTAACACAACTACAAAAAGAATGATGGTGCATAGTATGGGTGACTGGATGTACTATCATCTGTAGAAAATGAAAGCGGTTCAACCTTTGTCTGCTGAGCCTACACAAGTAGGTTTGCTGCAAACATTCATAACTAGCCACCTCTGCATATTTTATGAGGTGCTAAATAATACATAAGTTTGTTGAGAGGTAAGATGAACACCAAAACCAATGAATGAATTCACATTCTTGATTTAGGATGGACTGGCTTACTCTCATCAATGTAAAACTGTTGGAAAAGAACACAATAAAAAATGTAAACTTTCCATACTTTCTGTATTTGTGAAATAAATAGCTGTGAATAATATACAGGCTTTAGGTAGAATTTAATGAGGAAAAATCTGACATACTTTCAAATAGTGATTATGTATAAAAGATAATGAAATATTTTCCTATGAATTTCTAGGAACTGCTTGATTTTTCCAAGAACGAAAAGCCACTCTTATTAAAAACTTTGTGATATTTCTATAGGAGCAACAGTTTGTGATCAAGGGCTTGGATTATGGGTGAAATTTTCTTCCCTTCAGCAGCCAATACAAAGATTAAATAAAACTTCAGTCATTACAGATTATAATCATTTAGAATGATGTGCTTATTTCCCTTTATTCCTATAGAGGAGGTGAAATAGTGTAAGATACTAGTATCAGGCCCTTGAAGGCAAGATGTCATCAGTAACTCATTTAGTTCTTTATGATGTGTCAGTCCCCTGCTATATGTGGCATTCAAATTTGACAGATACAGCTTCTTTGAAGTATGCACGTGAGGAGCTGATGAAGTACCATAACTACAGGTTAAGCTTTACCAAGAACATCAGTAGTTGACAGCCACTGGATCTGCCACTTAAGAAAAAACAAAAATTTTACTTTTCCTTTTCTAGTACACAGTCTCGTACTTTTTCATATCCTTATTTCTAGCAGTCCTTCTCAGCTCTGTGCAGCTGATTGTTCTGTAGGGCAGCAAGAAAACACCTTTACTGAGGATTACTCATAAAGCTGGGTGCTAATTTGCGAAGTAGCAGATGCTGAATTAAGAGCAGGTGTTTTTAGAGGAGAAACATAAATCATAGAAATACTGTGTTGTTTTAACAGAATAAACTGGGATATTTCTTAAGAAATCTATTGGTCAAGCAAAATCTATTGGTCAAGCATCCACCTTATTTTCTAATATTTCATAAAATCTTAGAATCATAGAATAATAATTAGTTCCATTAAAATGGAAATACTACAGTTAAATCTTTTATAGTTGTCTTTTACTATTAGAACACTATATTCTAGGTATGTGGATAATAAACAGCATTTCTTTGACCCAATTACCAATCAATTGGGCAATAAAAGTAGATAAAGAGAGAAGGAGAATGTCTGTGGGGCTAGGGTCTTTTTTGGAAAAAAAAAAACTACGCAGTGAGAAGCACATGAAAAATGCGATACCTCGTTACTGGTATTGTAGTTAATACTGATCTTTTAATTGGTCATATTAATAACTAAAATGTATGACACTTATTCCAGGGTCTAATTTAATTTGCAGTTATAATGAATAGGAGAGTTCTTGAAAGTGATTTTTAGTTGAAGTCTTCAATGTAGACACCCTTATGTGAGTTCATCAACAGGACAACCAGTGAGTTAAGTTTAGCATTAAGTCCCTTCTCTTCAGCTATATGAAATGAATTATTATACTGTAGTGTTTGACTGTTCTCTCTAAATGGAAATAAGTTTCTTGATATTTGCATAGTTTCAGCAAAATAATGAAAATAAATTGTGCATAGAGCTTGGGCCTTTTCAGAGATAAAATAAAACCCAAAGAAAACAAACAAAAAACAGAAGTGGAGATAATTCACTGGCAGTTAATCTGCCTAAAGTTTTCAGAGAAGTCGCTAAGGTAAAATGCATTTAGGTTATTAGAAGAATATATTTTTTCTTATTGTATTGTTGTATTGCTATGTATAATACCCTAAAATTCATTGGTATTAATAGTTGTGCGCATTATTTCTTGATTGATGTATGCAATGACTGTCTTACTCTTGATGGGTGAATATATACTTAGCTAGCTCTTATCTTGCAAATGAACCGAAAACTATTTTTGCGTGATTACTCTCTATATGTTTAATTTTTCAAATAAGTGTTTGCATAGTTGCAAGAAGCTTTACTGATGTTTGCATGTGGGTGGGTGTGTGTGTATACAAAAATACCTGTTTTATGATGAGCATACTGTCCTTTGTTATAGCTCAAGAATTTCAGGCCTTTATATTTAAACAGCCCAAGCCATGCTCATAACAGTTCCTCGGTTTTGAAATAAGGCATACCTTTGCTTTGAACAGAACTGTTTCAAAATCTTTTCCCAGGAAAAGCTTTAGGATCTATAAACGAGCCTCTGGTGACTAAAATGCTCCTGTTTTCTACTATGACGTGACGTCTTTTCTATGATTTAAAAGAAAACTAGATCTTGCCTTTTTAAACTATTGTGATGGTGAAAGTATAGAATTTCTATGAATACATGATGAAACTTGTAATTTAAAATCTTTAGCCTCATTTACCTTTACTTTTGAAATTCTCATCTGTTGTTGAAACTGTGTATGATCAGAAAAGCTGAGGTGAGTCCCTGTTCTCTAACTTATTCCTGCCTAAAATAAACTAGTGATATTAGTACTTGGCTTTACATTTCATTCTGATGTTGCAACTCTGGAGGAAATGGAAGAAAAAGATCATTTTGATACACAGGCTTTGATTTGGAGACATTAGATACAAAGCTCACTGTTCTCTGTGTAATGCTGGGAAGAGATATGTAGTGAGAAGACATTTTTCCAGTCATACTGATACTTGCATTGCCTGTGCATCTGAGTATTTGAAACTAAGGGTTTTTTTGTTCTATATTAATTTGGATATCTTAATCAGAAGTATTGAAAGAATTGTAAGCAGATTGCTTATGTTTTTCCTCACCCAATGAACTGCATGTTTGATCTTTCTGCGTGATTGTTATAAAATTGATGTAATTGTGAAAGAACAGTAAAAATAAATGTCTTTTAAAAACCAAAGGTTTGTTGGCTTGGTGGTTTTTTTTTTAACTTATCAAGAAGGAAGTTCTGACATTAGAAATTTAAAGTCAGTGCACAAGTAGGATTGAAAATTAAGACAGTGTAAAACTTGCAAGGTGGAACCTGAAATGCTGTTCAGTTTGTCCCCTGTTTCTCCACTAGTGTTTGTTTGAACTGAGTGAATATTGCTGAATTTACTCTGCAGTTCTTACTCCTTGTAGTAGTGATAAGGGTTAATGTTAATGTGCTGTCTGGGCCACATAGTCAGTTTAGTGTCTTGATTTAAGCTGTAATAGAGGAGAATCTCTTTAATCCCTACCAAGGGGGTCAGCAATATGCAAATGGACCCAAGGAAATCATATTCATTTATTAAACTAGGATTTATGAATGTCTGTGTAGAGTAGATTCCGAAATTTGTAAGTTAGTCATTTAGAAATTAGTACCAGTTGTTGAGATGACTTTTTTCATTGAGAATGTAGTGAAGTATTAAGTTAATTTAATTCAAATATCTTTGACTTTGTCCTGTAGTCTGCAAGGGGAGTAAAATGAAAGCCAAGTAAAACAGTGAGACACCAGTGGTATTATAAAGCAGTTCAACAGGCATGGAGAATGCTCTTTGTGCCATGTGACATAAAATAAGTTATATTGTTTGCTCCTGGGAGATTGGACAATAAGGTCAAGAGAGTATCAATATCCCATCTGTAATAAATCTATTTGCAGATCTCAGTCTCTGAATTGGCAAAATCTGTTATTGCCAAAGCATTTTGTTTGCCTCCTTGGAATGCTCAATACTAATTTCCTTCTCCCATTTCAGTGTCTGAAAAGCATTTCAGCCAGCAGTACTTCTACAAAACAGCTGCATGCCTATTTCATTGATGATCCTGAATCTGCGCGATGTTGAAGTTGCAAGCTGCTAGAGGGGTGGAAAATCTCTTGGTTTATTTTATTGCAAGCAGAGGGAGCTTATCCACACATTCATAAGTGTTTTAAACAATTCTCATTACCGCATTTTGATAGTATAGAATTTATTGTAATATTCAAGACAGGTGAAGGTCAGATTTGACATGATAGCTTTCAAGGCAAGGTGTCTTTCAAGGCTCTTTTGTTTTGGAAAGGGGTAGACTATTTGTCAGGAAGGCAGATTATATGGTATGTAATGGGGGGAAGTTGAGTTGTATGACTTCATCCATAAGGAGAGCGTCAGACTAAAGATACTGAATCTCAAATTTTAAAATTGAAACAACATTCAAAAGGACTCACTAAGAGCAAATCTCAATGTTAAATCTAGAAATACTAAGGGATTTTTCTAGTTGTTTTCAGAAAACCTGTGAAGAGAAATAGAATGGAGTGTTATGGGCTGGTGTGAAATTCTCTCTCAGGTTTGATGTAGCTTTGTGGAAGCGCACCAAAGTATGTATATGCAGAAAAGTATTTTTTTTCTAACTGTAGAATGCTTAAAGAGTGTAGGACACTCAGTGGTTAGCATCAAGTTACTCAAGAATGAAAGCCAGTTACTTTGGGGTCACTAATTATTTTAGTAGTGTCTGAACAGGCGCATGACCTTGAATTAGCAAGATAATGCAAGCGAATCCAGTCAACCATTTCAGTGCTCCATAGGCATGTAGCTGTCTGCCATACTGCTTTGCCTGAGTAGCAATTTAAGTAAGACTAACGCATCAAAAAGTCTGACATGAGAATAATATAATTAACATTAGGAGAAATAATTATTTGGGTTACATTTTTATTTTATTTTGCTGTAATGTGAAAACAAACCAACTAAATAAAACTGAAAGAAAGAATGATTCTATGATTCTGTGAGTGAAATTTATATACCCAAATCCAGGATTTAAATCACTTTTCAAGAAACAGGGAAGATTTAGGATTTAAAACAGACAGCTAATCAAAGGGAGTATAGAGAGAAACAAGCAGAGAGATGTCAGCCAGAGGGAAATGCTGCAGAAAGATGTCTGAACTACAGTTTTCCTCTAAGAGGAAAACTTGGCGTAGGTGGGCACTGAAGTTGTCTATGCTGAGGCTTTTACAGCCCCGAGCTAGTTTTGTGAGTATCTCAATCATGCCTTTGGGGATAGGCAGCAAATTTATTCCTGCCTTGTGAAACCTACTTGAAGGATGCAGAGCTGTGATGGCCCTGGCTCCCTTCCTCTCTCTAGTATGTGAAGCGCTGTTTCAAGACGCAGGAGTCTAAGCTTTGGAGTTTTTTTTCCCCTCCACCAGTACAAAAAAATGAATTGGCAACCTGAGATCTGCAGCCCTTTGACTTCTGTCTGAATAAAATCTTAAAAACATAGCTATAAACTAGTTAGGGGAAGAATCTGTCTCTCCTGTTAAAGCTGTGCTGTTTTTCAGCCATGAAATCCAGGTTTATAGATCAGAGGTAAGGTGGGAGGGAGCCTTACTTGTAGCCTGCTCATGGGGATATCCAAGCACTACAATGAAACTGTGGGTACCAGTGTGGTTTCTGTGTATGTGGTTTTTAATTTTTTTTGTGTGTGTTTTTTTTGTTTGTTTGTTTGTTTGTTTGTTTTGTGGTTAATGTTATGGATTTCTGAAATATAGCATCTCTTCTTACCTTCTTCCTCCCTCTGTCACCATTTCATCCTAGTCCTTAACCTGATAAAACATCCCACATTTTTCCAGCCATTGAAAGGAGGAAGAAAACAGGATAATACGGTGAAGCTAATACCAGTATGTTTTTTGATGCATTCCTCCAGTTTATGTGGTATCAGTAACACAAGATTTTCCTGTTCCTCATCTGTGTTTAATAAGGAAGGTATATTGTAACTTTAGACACTGATGTATGAAATTGCTTAAATAGAGGATTATATCTGCCTTTTTGTTGAGGCAATACCATGTACATGCCTAAATATAAGTTTAAACATAAAATTAAGAACGTTCTGGTGTGTTTTCCTCGCCAAGGGGTGCTTTCCTGAACAGATGTGTGTTTCTACTGATGACAAGTCATGCTGTTCTGATGTAGAAATCTTCTTACTAATTGCAAATGAAAATATGTTTTGATTTTTTTAACTTGGTTACCTTCTTATTTACTATGATTCGAAATAATTCTAAATACCAATTCTACAAAATTGAAGCTACAGCTGTTCAGAAAAGTATGGAAGACTTGTGTCCGTGTGGTGTCATAGTGCATAGTTTGCTCTTAAAGCAAAGTACTACTTTAAACTTCCAGATTAAAACCAATTCTACTGATGAATGACCCTATCAAGCATCATTTCACCCCTGCATATGGAAACAGCTTTTCTGCTGAGTTCACAGCTTTTTTTTGTTCTGTAGTTTTCATTCACATTCTTTAAATGAACCTGTGGCTACTGTAACAATGTTTAAAATGAAAGTTTCCTCACAGACTCTGAAATGTATAGTACTGGTTCGTTCACTTTTCCCTCTCTCTTCTCTTCCATGCTTCTTTCCCTTCTTCTTCCTCCTTCCTCTTTCTCCTCCCTTCTCACTCCCTGCCAGTCTTTTAGTTGCAGGTTGTTCCCAAAGTTAAATTTGAATTCCGTGGTTTGGGCACAGGATTTCTATTAGCACAACAGTGCCCAGCAGAGTGGCGACTTTCCTGGGAATGTAATTGAGTAATCTGTTTAGAATGAATGAAACTTAGTTTCAGCCATGCCTCATAAGTAAAATGTATGTATCCAGGGAGATAAAGACCTCTAATTTAAAGCTTGCCACATAAAAATTATATTCTGTCTCTATGCTCCAGTTGAATTCTACGATGCATAGTACAGCAGTACTGTTTAAGCTGTAAGACATTATCTAATTCTCTATACACATTTGTATAGGCAGATGACATTAAATGAGCTCCATTTACCAAAGGGAAGAAGTAACAGAATAATCTTCCCTAATATGTAGAAACTCAGACTTAACTTCCAGTTGAATAAATTCACAGCAATATAGTACTAAAGAGAATGATATTTTAGAATTAGGTGGCAGATTGGTCTGTTAAAATAATATATTGTACTAAACCCAGTAAATGTAAAATGTCCATTAACGTAATTGAATATTAATATGTCTTAGTACTGCTGAAGGTAAAGGACAAAAAGGAATGTAGCAGCATATCAAGAATGAGACAAAAAGACAAGCTAGGAATACCATGGCATGTGTTGCTTTATTTATTGCGAATACTGGCCAACAAAGACATCCAGAAAACCACACAAAGACATTTATCTATGAAATATTTTGGGCTGTCTATAGAATCATCTCAACAAATGAATGTTCAACACCTGGTAAATGAAACTTTTTGTCAGGTATGAGCATAGATGATTCTGTTAAGATTACCATCAGAAAATAAAAACATTTTATTCCTCCCTCAACTGCTTTATTTGAAGCATTTATTAATGTAAGAAGATTTACAAATGGAAAGCTTCTGAGGCAATTTAGGCCAGTCAGGTGCTTTTTAGAGTTTGGTCCTCGCATAGGTTGGGAGTATAAACCCATTGATATTCTACATGTCCCTGTAGTGGGCTGCTTCATGATGGATACCTAACCTGACATGTTCCTCTTAATAATGCTTATTTCCAAAGAGTTAACATCTGAGGTATATATCTGGGTTCCCAAAAACCATGAGCACAGAATCTGACAATACATAACTTTTATTTCCTTCTGTTTACTTGAATCAATACAATTGGAAGTTGCAGAGAGGCCACACCTAACTAAAGTTCTTTTTTAGTATTCTACTTTTGTAGTCTCACACCACACAACTGGTTGATTATTGCCTGTAGATATGGTATACCTTTACTCTTTTATCTCAAACCAAGGTCATAGCACACTTTCAGTTATGAACTAAGTTAAGAACCGCCGGGTTTGCAGTGAATTAGGAAGCACTGCAGGATACATCATTGCTGTGCTGGAAGCAGATTAGCATCAGTTTGAATTTCTTCTATGGCAGGAAGGGTATTGTGCTGACAATATGAGCAGAGACCACCCTGTGAGTGTGCTTTGGCTTAGTGATAGCATTTTTCAGTGGCTAGAGGAGATTTAGTTTTCCAGCACTTCTTATTTGCAGGCAGGTGGAGAGATGCTTTTCTACAATGGAGTTGCTGCATCTGGCTCTGGAAAACAAACTATCTGTGGTACCTGTGATGTTTGGCCCCATTTTAAGTTGTTCAATGCTTGCATTTCTCTTTGGGGAAAATGGGAAAACTTAATTACTTTTTCACTTAAAAGACTGTACTTCCTTTGTGCATGTATGTTTGTATAAGAGTTTTAATTGAAGTGTATGGCAGAAATTAGAGTGAAATTGAAACTATCATATTGAAATATCTTGCTGCATTGGGTGTAAGGTGATAGTGCTCATGGTGGGGGTTGCAGGGGTGGCCTCTGGGAAGATATCAGGGGCTACTCTGTGCTGGACACAGCTGGTTCCGGCCACCTCTGCAACAGACCTGCTGCACGGCAGAGCTGAGCCCATCGGCCCTGAATGGGTGCCACTGGGAAAAGTTATGTTAGAAAAGGTCGAGACAGTGTGAGATTTGAGGGTGCAGCTGAGATGCCACTTGTGTGCTGAGAATCATCTCAGCATGGGTGTCCCATTTGGGAGGGTAGAGGACAAGGGTGAATGCCTGTTTCCTGAGAGAATTTTAATTAAATCTATTTTATCAAGAATGTATCAGCTTTGCTACTCTTAAATATTGTATTTCTTTGATGAAGACTAAGCACAACCTTGCATAGATTGTGAATAAAACTAATTAGAGGTTTGGGTTTTTAAGAGAGAGAGAATTAATTATTTGAGTTATCACTCACCATGAAAAAATCATAGCATTAGATGAGGTAAATGGATTCTGAATTTCAGTGTTTTCAGTGATACTGTATTACTTTAAATAAATCTTCAAGCCCAACAAGCACTAACAAGGCAGTTTTTTATCAAGCTGTGGAACCAGCATGTAGTTTTATTTTGGTATCCCCATTTTTACCTTTATCTAATTTAAATTAAGCTTTTAACATTCAGCGTATAACTGGGCGTCTTCGCTTGTACGTGTGTTGCCTCCCCTTAGCAGTCAACTGAAGAACTGAGCCAAATGACTTTCAGTTTGCAATGGGACTCTTCACTGTTTGCAGAGAGAAAGGTGTATGGAGTTACTTATGGTCTGAACATGAAGAATTTATGGCCTTCTGGGACAGTGCTTGAATGAGAAATATGATTGTCTTCTTTATTCCCCTTGGAAGCTTATTTACTTCTTCAGTATCCTCTGGCATTATGTCTTGTCCCCACAGAATGTCCCTTTGAATTCTATGGATATTTGTATGGAGTCCCAGCTTCACAGAACCTCAGGCAGGACTGATGCCTGCCAGTATAATTTTTTAACTTCATATTTTTTCTTGTGTTTCCCCAGTTTGGTGAGGGAAAAGGCTATAAATCATTGTTGATGTCTTTAAAGTTCTGAGACTTGTGCACAAATGGTGTTATGCCAAGTACAAAATATTGCATTAAATATTATGCAGAACTTAGCTGTTATGCATAATTTTCATAACATGTAAGGTATTATATGTAAAATGATATAGGTTTAATTTACAAAGAGAAAATGATAATTAATGAGGCATAGAAAGGGCAAGTCAAAGTGAATAAGGAGGTGAATTAGGAGGATGGGAATTTGAGATGAATAGTTTATTGGAGATATATAAATAGATTGTAATTATTTTAATTTATAATCCTATCTTACATGTTTAGGTGTATACTAATATTTTTGGCTTTCAGAATGAGACAATGCATCAGTGTTTATACGTGTAAGCAACTGAATCACACCAAGCAATATTGAGAGCTTGATTGGGAGAAATAACTGAATAACAGACCAGTGGGAGTAAGATTCATGCTGTTAAAATGTGAATTTTTACAGTATTTTGCTGCTGGGCTTGCCTGGCACTCAGACAGCTTTGCAGATGTCAATTTACCTGTGTAATCATATGATAATTTAGTACAATTAGCGTGTGAAATACTTTAGCATCTCCATACAGTTAGCTCGTAATTATAAAGCAAATGTGTGCTTACTAAGATGTTTCCTTGTCCTGTGGACACACAGTGACTTTATCGATCGTGTCATTGTGTGCATGTGGAAGGTGCTGAAATTCAGACCACTCTGTGGATAAAGAACTGGCTGTATGGCTGCACGCTCAATGTCCAGCTGGAGACCAGTAACAAGTGGTGTCCCTTAGGGATTGGTGTTGGCGCTGGCCTCGTTCAACGTCTTTGTCAGTGACATGGACAGTGCGATTGAGGGCTCCCTCAGGAAGTTTGCCGATGACACCACGCTGTGTGGTTCAGTTGATCACTGGAGGGAAGGAATGCCATCCAGAGGGACCTTGACATGCTTCAGAGGTGGGCAGATGCCAACCTGATGAAGTTAAACCATGTGTCATGGGTTCAGCGGTAGCAGTCATTTTTCTCCTTCTTGGTAGCTGGTGCAGCACTGTGTTTTTGATTTTGGGTCTGGGAACAGCGCTGATAACACCAGTGTTTTCAGTTACTGCTTGGTAGTGTTTTGTCTGGCCAAGGACTTTCTGAGTCTCATGCTCTGCCAGGGAGGAGGGAGAGCCGGGAGGAAGCAGAGACAGGACACCTGACCCAAACTGACCAAAGAGGTTATTCCATACCACAGCATGTCATGCCCAGGATGTGAAGACGGAGAGCAGAGACCTGGTGGTGGCAGTGGGGGGTTCGCTGTTGGGGGTGCACTGGCTGGGTCAGGCTTGGTGAGCAGTTGTATTCTCTTCCCTTGTATTTCTCTTGTATTATTACTGGTGGTAGCAGTAGTGATTTGTGTTATACCTTAGTTACTAAACCGTTCTTATCTCAACCTGTGTGAGTTGCACTCTTTTGATTCTCCTCCCCATCCCCCCGGGACTGGAGGAAGAAAGAGAGGAAAAGTGAGTGAGTGAGAAAACTGCGTGGGAGGGGGGCTTAAACCATGACACCATGACAAGTTCAAGGTCCTACACCTGGGTCAGAACAATTCCAGGCACAGCTACAGGTTGGGCAGAGAAGAGATTCAGAGCAGCCCTGCAGAGAAGGACTTGGGGGTGTTGGTCAATGAGAAAATGAAGATGAGTCAGCAGTGTGTCCTTGCAGTGCTCCAGAAATCCAACCATATCCTGGGCTGCATCAAAAGGAGCGTGACCAGCAGGTTGAAGGAGGTGATCCTGCCCCTCTACTCTGCTCTCCTGAGACCTCACTTGGAGTATTGTGTGCAGTTCTAGTGTCCTCAACATAAAAAGGACATGGAACTGTTGGAACAAGTGCAGAGGAGGGCCACAAGGATGATCAGAGGACTGGAGCACCTCATGTATGAAGAGAGGATACGAAAGTTGGGGCTGTTCAGCCTGGAGAAGAGAAGGCTGCGTGGAGACTTCATAGCAGCCTTCCAGTATCTGAAAGGGGGCTATAGGGATGCTGGGGAGAGACTCTTCATTAGGGACTGCAGTGAGAGGACAAGGGGTAACAGGTTTAAACTTAAACAGGGGAAGTTTAGATTGGATATAAGGAAGAAATTCTTTACTGTAAGGGTGGTGAGGCACTGGAATGGGTTGCCCAGGGAAGTTGTGAATGCTCCATCTCTGGTGGACCTCAGGGCCAGGCTGGACAGAGCCTTGGGTGACATGGTTTAGTGTAAGGTGTCCCTGCCCATGGCAGGGGGATTGGAACTTGATGATCTTAAGGTCCTTTCCAACCCTAACTATTATATCATTCTATGATTTTATGAAAGTAGAGGTGCCACAGAAGTGTATCTGAAAGTACTGATAAAGGCAAAATAATATCTTGTGGAAAGAGGGGTTAAGGAAAAATGCAAACTAAAAAGTGTGAATGATCCATATGTCTTCCTGTGGTGTGGTAAATGAACAATGTCAGCTGATAGACCTGAACATCAATGTGAGCATTTTGCAAAGGATTTCTGCTAGTTGCTCACATGCCGTCCAAAAAAGCAGGGTCCTGACTGATCTGAGGAAGGAGATAGATAGAATACAGCAATAAGCACAGTGGATAAGCCAGAAGAGAAAAGTCTTAATTTCTAAAAGTATTAACACAGTTTTAGTGGGAAGAATGCTCTTTGTACTGGTACCTTTCCTGATGCTGCAGATTGAGTTTTGGAGGAAGTGATGCAGTAACCATCCTTGTTAAAGGACATGAATGAGAATAGGCTCACCTATTTTAGAAGGGAGATTCGTGAAAGGGGATGCATTAAGGTTGAGCATGGCAGTGAAAAGGCAAATCCCATGCTGGAATAACTTTCTGTTCTGGGTTGCTGATTAGAAGAGCCACTTGTCCAGCTGTAGCTAAAAGAGCACAGTGTGAAGGCCAAGAGAAATTGGGAGAGTCTCAGAATTTTCAGAGGAATGCTGGTAAGAAACCACCTGCAGATTCGAATATGATTTAATTTCCACCCCTTCAAAATGGAAAGAGGACCCATGCCATCAACTGAAATGGATAAAAAAAATGGTGCATAAGCAAGAGCATGAAGCTAATCACTCTTAAAGCCCCTTTGGACTCCCTGAGGACAGAAAGTGAGGGACTGACTCCAATAATAAACAAGAAAAAGATGCTTTGTTGATGCTTTTTTAGTGAAATATCAAAGGAGGATGATGTTTAAAACGTTAAAAGGAAATACTTCTCATGCTGTAATGCTTTAGGTATCTTTGCAATCAGATTTGTTGATGTGGGCTGTTATTAAGGCCAAGAGTTAGCAAGTTAACAAGATCCAAATGAGGTCTTGAGAAATGTTTGTATAGATAAGGAGGCCGAAAAAAAAAAAAGGAGAGGGGAGACTGGAGAAGAAGGGGAACTTGAGCATCCAAAAGCAGAAAACAAAGCAAAGCAGTATTTGGAGGCATGGTTCAAGACCACTTTTAGATTTAGTACAGCTGTTTGTCAGTAGTCTTTAAGCTAAATTGCTGTATTCTGAACAATGCAATATAATTTAGTCGACCCTGGTAGTAGAGCCAGCACCATTTGCATTTGACCATGAGAGGCCTTGAGCTTAACCAAAGCAAATAACAAAGACGTTGGCTCTGATACTATGCAGATAGGATTGTTCTGACCACTTTGGAACTGCACAAGTGTTCACTAAACACTCATAAACATATGAGCCCGTCATATGCTTCATATGCAAATTATGGATAACACTGCAGGAGAACTTGTACATAAAAGTGCAGGGTCCAGGTCAGAGGGAAAGCTCCTGCCACCAACGATACCCTGGGTGAAGAGGACCAAAGAGACATTGCTGGTTGAATGGATGGTGGTACTTTTCTTTCTCTTCTCTTCTCCTCTGTTTTTTGTTGAGTATCTAAGTTAAAAATGCACTGCACGGGACTTGCTGGTCCAGTTAAAGGAATCATTGTTATTATATCTAACTACATGCCTTGTATTTTGTAGTAATAAATCACAAAACTGTTTGTTTGGTGTGATTTCACCTTAATTCAGTACAAGGGTATCATGAACTTGGTCGTTGGTCCCAAGGAGAGGGAGGGTCATTCTAAATGACTCCTTTAGGGCTGTGACCCCATGGAATACTGCTTAGATCCCATCTGTGGAAAGAGAGGTTCATATTCACCCCAGTGCTGTGGCTCCTTATATTTTGTGTGAAAAACTAGAATTATTCATCTTGTTTTGACAGGTAGGAATGCTCTCACTTTCTTGATGCTCACCAGAGCATACTTAGGTACATGTATCTAGGAACTGTGTCTAGGATCAGTACATATCAGCATGCTCTCTTACGCTTTTAAATACTTTGAGGTTATACAGCAGTCGCTCAGGCTAACTGATGGGCATCTCAGTCCCAGGTACAAGGCCTAGTATGGCTAGCAAAGCTAGCTCATAGTAGCTAACTTGTCAAATACATCTTCACAAGTCTCCCAATATGTTGCTTATGTCTACATAATGTTTCTGTTTTGGAGTTAGCATTCTGATAGGAGTTTTCACTGGTTTTAGCCATATAAGACTATTGATTTTGTGCTGCCTGGTAAGGTATATGGATAAATTGGTTATGGAAGCTGAAATGGCTGATGTTGAGTGCTTCCACCGGTGGTTTTGAATTCAAATAGGCTATGCAATTGGGGCATACCACTCAAATGTGGATGTACCGAAATACAAATTAATGAAAACTAAATTGTTTTTCTTCCCATGTAGTCACTGGCAGTTGCTTTAAGGGCTTATCTGCTGTTTCTTCTAACATATAAATAAAATTCTCTCATATTACAGTGGGCTGGCTGGAAGCCATTTTCAACCACCGGCTCTCAGACACGACTGGCAAGGAGATAGTTTTCTCTCTAGGGGAAAATGGCTGTGCTAGTGTTTTAGTGTTAACACATTCAGTAACTGCATTCGCAGAAGTATGGTTGGACATAGAGCTCTTTTCGGATGAGAGATCTTTTAAATTGTTGACAAGCCCATGAACAAAGGCCCAAAAATGGTGTTTTGGCATTGTCTGATGCCTACTGTCCTTCGTTGTTCCTTGTATGGTTCTTCTGTCTATAAAACAATAACTTTGGTGATTGCCAAAGTGATGCATCTGGTCTTCACTCAGTATAAATTTGTTTTTCCCAGACCTGTTTTACCTATGCAGAATAGCTGCTTTGCATGAAAGGGTATCGTATGATTTCAGTATTTGTATTAGAAATGTTGAGGGGTAAGATAAGAAGGAGGCAGTTGGAACAGTTTGACCAGTGGAAGAACAGTGATTCTGCCTCCAGTGAATCTAGCAGAGAGCATCTGGTAGACCCAGCTGGACTGCTATGTTGTACTCAGGGGGAGTAGTTTATATTTTGGCATGATCTTCAGTGTTTATTCAGTATGGCATGTAATGCTTTGCTATAATTCCACTACTTATATTGGTGTGCTGCACTTTTCATACCATGCAGACATTACACACTCCTTTAGTGTTAAGCTGATGATTTCATATCAATATGCAAGTTGATCAGAAATTTGCAGAGGGTGGAGAAAAGTTGAGTCAACAGTATTCCAGAAAAAAACGTTTGCATTTTTTGAGGACAGCTTCTGCACAGTTGAAAAGACAACTTGGTTTTTGTTTGTTTCCATGATAATCTTAGGTTCTGAAATACGGCACAGCAGGTAGGAAGATTCTGTACAGATTTCAAAAGAAAATGTTCATCTGTACAATACAACTTATTTACAAGTAATGGTGCCTTGTATAATAAGCTTACCTTCATAAATAAAACTTCTAAATGCCTATTTTGGAAGTCGTTCAACTCTGACAGAAGTTAAACAGATATACTTGTTAATTAAAAGCATGTTTGCAGAAGACCATGCATAGCAAGAATGAGTGCATGTGTAATTCCCCACAAGGTCTAAACAATAATATTTAAAGAAACTTCTCAGATAAAATGAAAAATAGAGAAATCTGTGCATTGCTATCACAGTTTGGATCCAGAATTATTATAGTCTCTGTTGACTCTTCAGTATATTTGAATGATGCTTCATACTTGCAGTAGGAAAGCTGATTGATTATGCTTTCAGTCATTTGCTGACTTGAAGGCTGTATATCATCTACAACTCTAGTTCACCTGGGCCTAAGTCTTCCAACTTGTTTTCAGAACACTGACTTTGTTGCTACACTAAATTGGAAAGAATTTGTATTTTAGCACATGACAGAAAAGACTGTGATTCCAGGGTATGCAAGGTGGGTTTTTTCTGTACATCAGTTAAATATCTTAATAGTTTCTTTTTATCTGTCAGCAAATTATGCACAAAGTAATATAGGAAGCAATTTGCAATTAATTAGGAGGACCTGTACTGTATACTAAATATGAAAAAGAAGGAAAGATTGAAAAGAAGAAATTACCTTAATGTGCAACATTCTGCTTCTAGTTCCGCAGTTCATATCCATCACTTGATAAAAGTAAAGACCAGCTTCTTCAGAGGTTTTATTCTGTAACTGGCAGAGGTTTTGTCTTCAAATTGTTAATATATTTGATCTGCAATTTAGAAATTAAAAATGACTACAGCTCTAAGACCTACTTACAATGATTTATTTCCACTGTTGCCTTGTTCTCCATTGCAATTTTGCAACCCTAAGCCAGCTGTCTACTTTTCCTGCTCACATACTGAATGCCTACTGTGCTTCTAGTTGGCTGTTGATTGCCTATTCCTCCTTTTGGTTTGTCCTTACCATAAACTCATTACTGACTTTTTAGTTGCTGGGTGTTATCTTCTTTGGGCATTGGGTTGTGTTAGTATAAGAATTTTCACAGATTCTCTTGCCACTTCACTCCTATTTCCTTTTGTTCTCAGTTGGCCCCCTAAGGTAGAGTCTTGAATTTTTGCTTTAGGTCATTCGAGCTGGTGTGCTTTTTCCTCAGTTTAGGCTATTTTTCCATTGAATATGTTGGTCACTTTTCTAACTTGATGTCTGGAGCACTCCTTTGACTCAAATTTTACTCATTCTTCACAGATTTCTGCAGGTTTAATTTTGTCTTATACTTCTTGTTTTCCACTTCCACTGTTTATTCTTTTTGTGATATTTAGTCAGTAACAATGCTCAGGTGTTAAAATAGCTTGATGCTGAAATTCCACAGCTGTATCCCTAGGATACTGCATCTCAATGACATATCTCTAAATACCTCATTAATTAAGTGGCTTAAATAAATTAAATCAGTGCTATAGAGGTAAGATGAGTTAGCTGAAAAGGCATTTCCCCTTTTGGTCTCATGTCTTTTGTTCAAAAGTATATTTCCTTTGGGAATTGTGAGAAGCGCCTATATTTTTCTTCTTCCTTTGCTGGTTGAGTAGCAGTGTATAGAATTGAAAAAGCCAGCATTGATTCTGGCTGTCATTGTTTTCAGCATGGTCAAGAGGAGTCTTTGCTATGCTCTTGTCACCTGCCAAGGCAATTTGAAATTACACCTTTCAAATATTCATCTGCCCAGCCTCAATCTGTGTCTAGCTGAAGGTTTCTTCTATTGGTTACTGTTTTATTTGGTGTTTGACTGTATCCTTCTTTTTGTATTCTCTGCATCTGTTCACTTCTCTGTTCTTTTTAAAGTCTGTAACTTTAGAAACTCCCTATTCTAAAGCAGAAGATCTTAACAAAAGAAAGAGCATAACATCAGTAACTAGATGACCCTTTTGAATTTAACATCTGTGAATTATATATAGAATGTATTCAAGCAGGATGCCTTTCTTTTCACCTGAGTATTTTCCATGTACATGTGGACTTCCTTTCTGAAATGGTGCAAGAGAGTAGAGCAGATGTTGGGAAGGTGAAGAGGTTCTGCACACAAATTCTAGCACCTTACAAATGGTGCTAAGGCCTAGCCAGTCTTGGCCACAGGCCCAGAGTTGTTTGTCTGCTCTACTGGTAGCATAATAAAAGGGTAAAATCATAAAATGTCATGCTATTTTTGTTAAATGCCATAAAACAAGGCAGCGCCTAGCTGCCACATATCCTTTCCCAGTAACTGCATTTCATTACCAAACCCATGAGCAGGGTTAATACCTTTGCTAACATCACTCATGATAAATACTGAGTTTCAGAACTTTGAAGCTGCAAAACCATTCAAGTCCATATAGTTGTCAGCTGCACAAGTAAATAGTGTCTTGCACCTGGAAGATTATCCTGTCATGAGCACAGCATCAGACAGCTAAAAAAATGGGGTTTGGGAGATGTCAGATATGGTTTTAGGCAGCACAACTGTGAAACATGCACCAACTATGTCCAATAGTATAAAACCCCAGTTTGGTTTTATTGTTTCTTTCCAACAGAGCTAGTGTTGTGTATCAAACTATTTTTTAGCTCTTTATTTAATCGTCTTTATTAACAAAATGACTCAAGCGGTTTTGCTGCATGGCTAGTAAGAATATAAATTAAATTAATACGAATGGATTTAATTTGAGGAAATACAAAGCTAGTATTTGATCAAACAGCAAAACTGTAATGTTAAGGTTTGAAGCATGTGAACTGAGCAGAAGCACTGACATATTCCACTCTGCTGAGAAGATCTAGGCTCGATGTTTCAAGGTAACATTACACCATTTGTGACTCTTCAGACATATTGGGTTCTAAAAGCTCAAAAACCAACTGCAGTGTAGAAGAAAAATTAAATCTCATTTGTGCTCTGTCTGTTTAGAAACATCTGGGGCTGTTGCTGGGCTGCAGTGGGATTCCATAGAGAGATACGCAAGGTATGTCTATCCCATCAAGTGTTCTAGTACACAAAGCCATGCCATCGCAGCCACAGCTCTGTAGCCATATTGGTGTAACACCAAGGCAATAATCCTTGGGGTGTAATTAGCTGAAGTGCAGTGTGGTAGAGGCAGAGCTATACTACACTACTCCTAGGTTTGGAGTTACTATGACTTTTTTCTCCCTTATTTTCTGCCTTCAGCAATCAATAAACTTGTCCCCTTTCTTTCTTGCTTAAAGGGAAACTTTGGTGAGTTGGCATGTCACGTTTCTCAATGAGAGCTTTATGTTCATACCTGCAGGTGGAGCTCCAAGCTCATCTTCTACTAAGACAGCGGCACTAGTGTTACAGAGCAAGGAAAACCTTAAAAGACCGCTTCTAAATACAATATCCAAATTGTAAAATTTTACAAAAGAAGATGTTTAAAGTTTTATAACAGAATGCTTTCAGTTTTTGAAATAATGAGAACTTATAGCAGTTTTATGGTTAAAAAAACATGTTCCTTTTTACCTTTGGTTGGTCAATCATCTCAGTGAAAGCAGTTTCTTCCTATTCAAGTACCTTATTTTGCCTTATAAAAATTTAAATCTTACTCAGGAAAAGGCAATAAGGTGTATTTTTTCTTCTTTTTATTGTCTGCTCTATTATGAATGTTCAGTGTATTAAACATGAAGCTATTACTTGCTTCCTGATTAAAGGATGTGTCGAGATATATTTTTGCCTATGAAATTGATCTGATTTTCTGCTGTGAAATATTATAGATGCAGTAGACATCAAAGCCTGGATCACCTCTTTGCATTATATATATCCATCATTCAGAAGGAAGTAATTTCAGAATCACAACTGTCCCAATGAGCAGCGTGAGCTCTCTCAGGTTTAATGGTGGAATATGGATTTTGTTATGAGGAGAACTAATGCAACCATTGAATGGATGTTGTTAATAATTGTCATGATTAGTTTAATTATTTCTTTCTGTGAGGACTGAGAGAGCTGAATTTGGGTCCTAACGTGGGATTTTTCAGATGTTTTCCCCTGTTGTGTTCACTGAATATTTCCAGTGGCCTTTATTTTTTGTTATTGTTTAATCAGAGGAAATAAAATGAAATATATGTTCTTAATAGATGTTGGAAGAACTTTGATTTTGCCTTGTGGTTGTTTTTTTTTTTCTAGTGATATTTTTTCCATTCAAATATAAAGACACAAACACTGCAGTTGAAAGGAAGTCCTCTCTCTATACTGACTTCATCCATTCTTCTCCAGAAGAGTAATGGTGAAAAGCAGCTCTTGGTGTGCTTGGAAGAATGGAGGTGAGTAAATCACTGCTATTCATAAAGAACACTCTATGCATAGCCTTGACAGTGTAGGTACTGGTCAGAAAGATGAATTATTGGCTCCTTCAGTATTCTTTCAGTATATTTACATGTTATACTATAAACCAAATAAATTTTTTTCTGGGACAAGTAGATTTTTAAGAACAGACAGAAGATGCATTTTGAATCAATTGGGTTTCAATTTGCAGTGCCCTTAATATAGTATGTTGATATTGTCCACTGACTGAATTATGCTGTCAAAAAAAGTAAATTCTTCTCAGGGTCTGGTTTGTTTAATTCCTTACAGAAATGTCCTTGTACTAAATGGTACTACATTTAGCTGGTTTAAGGACCACTTTTGTGTCCAAAATAAACATTTATTGGAAGAAAATGAAGCTGTCCACTGGGCTTAGCTGTGTAGCAAGGAGGGGCTAACTTGAAAATAATAAGCGAAAAATAGATAAAGTATAGTCAGAGTGGTAACTGAGATAGAATAAAGGCCTGAATAGTGGCAAATGAAGGGAGAAATGGAAAAAGACTTAAAAATCCATTAGGTCTAGGAAAGAATGTTTGTCATATTTTCCAGCAGCAAATTAGATTAGCAAATAACGTAGATTTTGTTATGTGATGTGCATGTAATGTGACCATTAGGCATTTGGACAATAAGCAGTAAGAATGCTGGGAGCCATTAGTCCTGATAATCTTAGTAGTTTGTTTTTTTTTTCTCTTTATTTAAATTACTAAGCATTCTGATGGTAACTGTTAACTGCTGCCAGTGAGCCATTTTTATTTATTGAGACAATGAGATTGTTCAAAGTCAGTGAAATGGTTTTCAGTCAACTAGGAAGGAGTAAAATGGCTGGAATAAAAAAAACCAACCAAACAACTCCACAACTATACTTGTTCTGTCATGTGTCTTGTCTCTATAGATAAGCTAAAGGTTTAAAGTTTAATCAAAACCCTCTGTGATAAGGTCCAACCCCTTCTTGTGGATCAGGGGTCTTTAATAAACTTTCCCAAGTGTCTGCATCTGTTCTGAAGTCAAGCAAAAAGCTACAGGTTTTTTTTTCAGAAACTGAAGGTTGCCTGGAGATATTGCAGAGATTACATATAACAAAATATGAGGGAAGGTAAAGAGCTTGAAATGGTAAGAGACTGGGAATTGAGGACTTGACTTTTCAAGCAGAGGAAAGGTGGGTAGGATGTTGTCAGATGATACAAAAAAATCCCACTACCCTCTGGCATTACAGTTTTATTTACAGTAGCTGTTCCAGTCTTTTGAACATCAGCAATAGAGCCTACCACCCTGCTAAGAGGGATGACAAAGAGCTCTTGCTGTTTAAAGTTTTGAAGGGCACTAAGATTTCCTGAATGTCAATATGCATAAATTGACAGTGTAGTGAAACAAACTTAGATTTTTGAAACACACACACACAAAAAGTGCTTCTTCTGAAATTAGTGGCTAGTCTGGTTTTGAGAACAGGAGAGAAAATTTGAGATCATAAGAGTATGAAGGAATGGCTTCTCCCAGCTGAATAGTGACAGCTTAATCACATAGCAGAAATGTACTGTATAGTGTTTTCACCAGTATGCAGACTTGTTACTGACATGGCTTTGACATTAAAGAAAAAACTAATGGCACCCTGGTGCCACTAATTTTTATATATATATTTTTTTAATATGTACTTGGTATATATAAAATGGACAGAAATGTGTATTTTACATTGAATTGACATAGGCAAAAACTTTCTATGTGTCTGCCCAAGGCTGTAATTTTAGGGAAGATTTTGGCCAAAACAGTTTTGGTACTAGCATGGAGACTGGGAGTTAACTCTTGCCATCTGAGCTCTGTTTTCTTTCTTTCTTTCTTATCCTGTTTTTGTCTTTACGGACTTCTCTTGTACCATGCTTCACTTCAGTAGGACATAAAAATCAAGGCTTCTTGTATTTCTAGGAAGAAGACCCGGTATTTTCCCTTTTGCCATCTCTGGGCCGCAGGTTAGCTGAATCCATCTTCACTTTCCTCTGGTCAAAAGTTCAGGCTGCAAAAAGCCTTGTGATTGTTGTCAAAACCATGCTGTCCTCTAGACACGAGATTCACCTAGTCTGTCTACCCCACTAAATTCTTAATTTTGGTCTATAACTTACATCAAAGATATGGATATTAGGGATTTGTGACCTGTGTTAAAATCCTAGAGACTGGTTAGGTCTGTTCTAATTTTTTTCATGTTCTCTTATACCTTTTCAAAAGGGTTGGGACAGGCAAATATATCATGCCGGTGTGTTTCATGCTGATAATGCCTGGAAGCAAATGAATGCTCTGAGTGCAAAGCCATGTCAAATCTGTCTTACGGGGCTGATGCTAGACTGTTAAAATGTCAATTTTACTCTTCCCGTGCAGAATGGATGTTTCTGAGGCACTTTTTGGAATGCACATATTGATATATGGGTAGCTTCTGGGAAAGAGCAAAAACTCCAGAACTGCCATTAAATCAAAAGAGTTAAAAAAAAAAAAAAAAAAAAAGTAGGGAGATCCTGGAAAGTAAGCAGTACAAATCAGATGGGGGAGGGAAAAAGAGGGGGTGCGAGGAGGGAGAGGATGAGGAGAGGAAGTGATTTATTAAAAACATATTGGAGATTTTTTTTTTTTTCTCAAAGAAATGTTCCCTTAGTTTCAGAGAGTGTGATATGGAGCATCTGAGTGGTAACAGGAATTTGCATTCTGAATGTTTTTCCCCCAAAGAAGTTATAAGCCCCAAGGTTACGCAGTGTAGCCAGTTCGTCTCTTTCAGTTACTTTTTGACCAAATTCAAATATGTGACATGATGGTGGTATTCCGCAGATTTACTGTGTGTGTAAGCTTAAAGTGTGTGAACTTCAACTGTATAGTATTGATCATGATGTAGAAACAGAAATTGAATGGTTTTTCTTCCAGCTTGATCCATAATTACTAAGTATTGTAGTTTGTACTGCTTTTTGAGAAGCTGAGATTCTGTTACTGGCTTGACATATTTTGAATTGAACACTTAACTGTGGTTAGTATTCGGGTCTGTTTGCATTGTGGTACAGTTCCCTGTATACTTTTTTTCTTTCTTTTTTTTTTTTTTTTTAATGTGCTTGACCTGTAGCAATGCCATTTGGAATAAAAGATAAAAGTCACAATGATAACAGCAAAACAAGTAAGGATCTATTCCAAAGTCTATAGAAGTCACCCAAATGACTCCCATTCAGGACAGCTGTCATTGCATTATGCACCACCAAGATAAATACCTGTTGAAATAATTTCCCTTCAGAAGCCTTATTCTATGATACGAAGTTATGATCATGTACAAAATCCTAGAATATATGCAGTTCCTGTAGGTAAGTTTATGAACTAGTCTTTTAAATTTGATAGCAAAGAGATAAGTTATATATCATTCATCTCTACAGTCTGCAAAATAGTCACTACTGGGACCCCTTTTGCAGGATCTGAACCCTATGAAATTCTGTGAAACTTTTCCATTTGTTGTATGCTTAATGAAAAATGACAGTAATTTTTGCTGATATCTTCCTGTTAAAACTTTTAGCCATAGACCATTGTTTTCTAACGACAGAAGTAATTAGCACTAAGACATGTTAATGGCTATGTTATCAGGTAATGTTGTCTTCATTAATGCATGGCTCTAATCTCTGCAATAACTTTGTCAGTAGGTGCTGGTGGAAGGAATACTTAGGGAGGAGGGAATGCTTTGATATACCGATTGTCCAAATTCATTAACTGCATAAATCTCAATCGTGCCTACTTGATGGTGAGGCTACATCACAGTTCTTTAAAGGCCAGGCCTGAATTCCCATGAATTTACAGTAGAAACTCTCAGTCATATCTGTTTCAGTTTTCTATGTATGTACATTTTTTGAATTCAAATGTCATATAGCTGATCAATGAGGGCTTATTTGAATATCTAGGGGATTATAGAGACTAATGTGATAGAATAAATTCTATGCTTGGATTCTGAAATTGAATTTTGTGTCAGCACCTTGTCTCTGCTGTGGCCTGAATCAGGCTGTTAGATACTGGGCCCTAGAGATGAGCAGAAAGAATGAAACGTAGTCTGGTTGTGTATTCCAAATGGCAGAGGAATGACTTTTTTATATATATATATTTATTTTTTTTTAATAAAATGTAATTTTCCAGAATTGTCATGGAGAGCGTGATGTAGAGCTTCAAGGGATTAAGAGAAACTACTAATGTTGTCAACGTATTAGTGGCTTTTAACAAATTGATGTTGTTTATGACCTTTTGAACTATACACATGTGTGAGTATGTATATATGTATGTATATAAGTATGTTTCTTCTAAAGAGAAGAAATGTTTTTCTGAAGCTACTGTGGCTAGGAAAGCAGCAGTATCCTTTAAATCAAAGTACAAATAAGCCATACAAATTGTATGCTATTAATTCTGTAGTTGACAGAGAGAAGCAAACCAGGGGAATCCTCATGTAACTAGTTTTGCTATTCTTCATTTAGATCAATTTTTTGGTTGAGCATCCTTATATAATTTTGCTCCTTTGTCTGTTTAACTTCCAGCTTTTGGCCGTTCTCCTGCAAACTCTAATTGTACTTTAAGCACTAAAATAAGAGGGAATTTTTGCTTGCAGTTGCCTATGTATTAGGCATTTACTAAGCTGGAGCTGCATGACAATTTGTATAACTTTTCTTTAGCTGTAGGTATTTGTTTTCTAAATGAAATAGTCACAGCTTGCTACTTATAAATAACCCCATTTCTGTTTCTGATGCTTAAACTGCATAGGTTTCCATTGTAAATACCTTTTTGATTGCAGTGTGAAGAATGTGTACTGGTGTCCAATAACTATATTTTTTGAGCATTTAATCAGAGGTATGATATTCTAAAGAAGTGGCTTAAGGTGAAAGCAACAGGCTTTCTTGTTGGGGTTGGGTTTTTATGTCAGTCTGCAGTCTCCCTGCCTTAAGTAAGGAAGCAGTTAGGTACTGAAGTATTCTGTCCTTTCACCCACTTTGCCTAAATATTTTCCCCCAAGCTGTGAAGAAAACCCAACCTGAAAGCCTAGCATCCAAAGCCAAAAAGTAGAAGCAGTTTGAAAGGAAACAGGTATAGGTGTGAAGTTTTTTTGTGCATTTTTTTTTCTGGTAGTAACATCTGTCTTGGCTAGTTTCCTCCTACTTTTATAGAAAACCATAGTGATCTGTCATTGGTTTTGTTCGTGAAAGTGAGTGCTACCACTTACTCCTGTGATTTCTAGACTGATGTTTTTCTCTCACATTGTCAAGTGAAGTGTACATCACTTTAAAAGCTACTGCAATATTCAATGTAAATCTATTGCTGCTTTTAAAAGATCAGGGCATTCTAACACTACCCACCTGTGGATACCTATAAAAAATATTTATGGATTTGTAGAAAACTATCACTAACTCTTGAATATGCTAGTTTCCTGTTCAGAAATTTTGATTTATGAATGGTTCTGAAAATGTAAACCAGTGTTTTAGTACTGATAATTATTAGTATTTCCATCTGGCTGTAATAGAGCACTTAATTTTCTGAAGAATGGACCAAGTTTCCGTTGTTTCTCTTTCATAGCAACATCACCACTTCAGTATTTCTCTAATGAAATAAAAAACATGCCCTTATATCTCAGCTATCCTGTGTCTGATGGTAAGGAAATGAAATCCTGTGTTTTCTTTCCTGTATCTTCTACAGGTGCTATTTCCAGAGGTAACTTTTGCACTATTTCAGTTCTTCATACTTCAAAGTATCACTTGTACTTGACGAAGTAAGCACATAGAAAATTAAAATTTTTGATAGCTTAAATAATTCACTGGGAAAATAATGAAGGCTGATGGCTACAGCAATGTTATACTGGTTAGGGAGACTATTTTCTTGATTTATTAACTTCCCTTCCTCTAACAATTAATCATGATACCTTGGCCACAGCAGAGGTAGTGTGACCTACTGAGGCATTCCATCTTAAGACAAACTATGAAGTCAGTGACACTGGAACTTAGAAATTCCCATTTTGCAATTCTCTTTGTGGGTAGTAGTTAGTATGAGAATAAGAATAAATGAAAGTGTATTATGGAGAAAGTGATTTAGACAAGTTGTAAGTCACATCTGTTAATGTGCTGTAGGAAGAGTGATAATAGTCATAAAGATGAAAGTCAGTAAAGAAGATACCCAGTCTGGAGGAGGAATTATACCAGGTTTGTGCTTTAATAATTGTTGTGAAGTACCTCTTGCAATTTGTGGACTTCCTTAAAAAGTATTGTTCTATTGAGTGAAAGTTTCATATAAAAAGGGCTTGTTTCTACTTTGTTCACTCATGAAGTTCAAACTGTATGAAGCTGAGGGTCAGGGTTTAGTATCATGTGAAACTCACTGAAGATGTTTTCACGTAGTCTGCTGAAAATTCTTTCATCAGTTTTATGATGTTATAACCTTATAAAAGAGATTCCTTTTTGGCTTGTTGACTAATGCACAGTTGAGAGAGAGTCCGTAAAATGCAGTTTCTGGGATCATTAGATCATTTATGGACTATACTTTTGTTCATTGGAATCAGTGGGAGAAGTCATGCTGTTCCATGCAACATTAACAATCCATTGGAAAAAGGTTTTGTAATATAAAGTGATTATGGTTTAAAAAAACAGAGACAATCTGCACTATGTATTCAGCACACAAATTGTTCTTCCTGTCCTGGAAAACTATAATTATTAATGAAAAATAGAAAAGTGATAAAGAAAAAATACTTTGGGGAAAATTGGGAGAGTAACTCAACAACTGAAAAGTGTAAATATGTTGAATGATTTCCCATCAGATTCCTGATTGCCATATAGAGTTTTTTAGACCTTTGTTTGACTGTCAAACAAAGAGAAGTTCTGTCATTTTTGTCCTTTGGAAGCCTTTTACCACTTTTTACCTTTAGAGAGAAACAAAGCACATTGTAGAACACAATTGTGTGTTTGTAGCTATGGAAGCATATGCTGGCCCAATTACTTTTTCAATTTTACTGTCAATTGCCATTTTCTTCTGATGAATTACTTGTCTTCATATGACATTTTTGACTAATCTTGTTTGATGTTAGTTAGAAGAGAAACCAAAGAAAGTGGCTCCTATTTCAGCCAATATTTTCCAGGTATTTAGAGAATTTAAATCTGGATATTAGTTTCATAATCTAAGATCTAATTATTTTGTAGTTTGTTCTTTTGATTGTGTAGTTGGTGATTGGAGCAATGCGGTGGTGTTTGTGGTATCTGATTAGGCAACTTCAGATTTCTGAATGGAAGGAATGCCAGAGAAGAGCCATGAAAATCGTAACTCTGAAGAGTGTACAGGGTGTTTGTTTTTTTTTTTTCCCAAGTAAGCTCTAAATTTTTAGGTAACTCTAAATCTTCTCCCACTTTTTAAAGAAGCAGAAGTATATTGAGCAATGCCTACAGAGAGATCCAGGCAAAATGGATAGAGGCTGTTTTGCAGGCTTCATGCTTCATTCTTTGTGGTCAGTATGCACAAAATAGCAACAGGATGCATGAACATCCTCACATTCTTGATTGCTGAGGTAATGGCAGTGTTCTTGTCATCTTAAATAAAGGCACATTAACGAAGAGAGAGATATTAATAGAAAACCAAAACATTTGCTTTAATACCTGCTTGCAGGTACCATGACGCTGATTACCCATCATACTTGCCACTGCTACTGCTGGAGCTGCTGGATGTATCCCTGGGCCAGGGAGCCTATCACTGCTTGATCCTTATTGCCCAGCCAATGTTAGTGCCAGTGACAGATGGCAGGGACTTATACTCCATTCCTGTGATTAAGATAGATAAGTGTCTGAATGAACCTCCAAGGCAAGTTGATAATGTACAGAAAAAACAAGTTAGTAGCTGATGGCCTGGAAATCAAGAGGAGAAACATGACAATCTTGAGAAGAGAAACTGCTGTAGCAGCAGATAAATACTTGCAGCTAATGCTCTGGTGGACAACATGATGGGAAGACTACATAATGGTTTTCTCTGTGTGCAACTTCTGTGTTTACCAGGTTCCATTTATGCTTCACAGTTGAACCACATGTAACACTCCAGTGCTTTTGTTAGTCTACCATGTAGGGAGTCACTGGAGATTTATTTTTATTTGCACCCTGACATTTAAATATTTTAAGGTGTCTTTTCAAGCCTTTTCCTGGTTTCCAAATGCTCAATACTGTTGATATCAGTATGTATAAGCAACTATATAGTTGTATTTGCTGGGTTTGCTGACATTTTAGAAAACTTTTTTTTTTCTTTGCTGCTTTATACTAAACGTTTATTAATGCTTCTTTCATCAACTATTCTGTGTGTGATTGCTTCTGAAGAGCTTTCAAAATCTGGCTTTTTGCTACTTATTTTCATTAGTGCTTAATTAACAGAGGAGATGAAAATCAGAATCTTCAGCCCACTCAAGGATGAGAAACTGCTTTTTAGAAGAGGGATTCAGAATGTGGTCTGTATTTTCCCAAGTGAGTTGCAAAAATTCTGTAAATTTATACCAAGATTTTCTATATAGACTAGAAATACCACTGCTTCGTGTCAAGAAGAAAATTTGGGCCATCCTTTTAATTTGTAATCTATGACTTTGCTGGATTCAGAAACAATAGTAAATGCCTGAGAAAACTGTTAGTGGGTTTGGAAGTAAGGATTGCCAAGTCAAAATTATCTTCCCTCTGTGCCCAGTCTTCTCAGCTCATATATTACTGCCTCTACTCGGTGTAACACCTTTTACCTAATTCAATGTTATAAATAGGGTGCAAATACTTGTGGTGCAAAAGAAGCTTGGGAGCAAAGCAATTTCCTGAGCTTCTTGCTTTGTTAGTTTGTTTGTTGACAAGTAGCTTGAGAAAGCTAGGTGTTTGCAACAAAAGTACTATGCTTAAATAACTGACATCATATCATAGTTGCCCTTATTTGTTTTACTTTAATTAACACCTCAGGGTTTCACACCTTCTCTGATTTCCTGTAATAGAACTAAAGGAATTTAGGGAAAAAACAAGGACTTAAGATAAATGTCTTATAGGGGAATTGGATGTCACACTTTTAATGATTTAAAAGGATCAGAATTTGCTATCCTGCTTCAGGATTGTTGATTATTTTAGTGCCAAATTGATCCAAATTTAGTGCCAAATTGATCTAAATTTAGTCAGTAATACTGAAATTGTAGGTGGTTGCTGTCCTTATCCAACTAAGTGACTAGACATCATGGTATTAGTTGCTTTCAACAGAACATATAGCCTTAATGTTCCATGGAAACAACAAATGTTATGGATTGAGGTGAAATGGAACTCAGAATGATAATGAAGGAGCTGCCTATGATGGATCTGAAGTACAGACTCAGAACTGTATTCTGACGTGGGGGCCCTGATGGATGCCAAGTGGAGCACGGGCCAGCAAAGTATTGTCAACCACAAAGAAGGCTGATGATATCCTGGGCTGCCTTAGGAAAAACATTGCCAGCAGGTCAAAGAAGGTGTCCTAATTTGTTCATCAGTGGTGTGGCCATATCTGGAGCATGTAGTCCAGTTCTGTGCTCCCCCATATAAGAGAGACATGTACGTACTAGTAAGAGCCCAAAGAAGGTCCAAAAAGATGATTAAGGGACTGAAGCATTTCACATATGAGGAAAGCCTGAGAGAGCTGGGACTCTTCAGCCTGCAGAAGAAAAGGCTCGGGGAATCTTGTCAATGAATATAAATAGCTGACAGGAGGGTGCAAGGAGGATGGAGCCAGGCTCTTTTCAGTGTCAGGATCAGGGGCAACAGGCACAAACTGCAACACAGGGGACTCCCTCTGAACATCAAGAGATGCTTTTTGACTGTGAGGATGACCAAGCACTGGCACAGGTTGCTTGGGGATGTTGTGGAGTCTCCATCCTTGGTGGTATTCCAAAGCCATCTGAACATAGTCTTGGGCAACTGTGTCTAGGTGGCTCTGCTTGAGCAGGAGTTTGGAGCATATGACTTCCAGAGGTGCCTTCCAGCCTCAACCCTTCTGTGATTTTGTGGAAATTCACATAGAATCCATTAGCTACTGATTGTTGAGAGACTGGCTGCCACTTCACAAATTCCCCAATCAGGAACTCACTCGTATGAACCCATAATGGTGCTATGGATCAGATACTCTTTTTTGACCTCTGTGTGTGATTTTTCTTTTCTGAAGTTCAAGTGATTTCAAGTTGCATAGCGGTTGGAAATAATTGACATGAAAGAAGCAGGCGTATGCATGGTTGTAGAAGAAACAAGTGTGTCACTACAGGTCAGACAATGTAGCACACAGGGTAGCCCTTTCTTACTTTAAACGACTTGAACATATTTTTCTGTACTTAATTGATACTGGGAGGTTTTATGGGAAATTTAATCAGTCGAGCTTTGCCAGTTTTCAAAAACAATCCTGTGGAACAATATTTATGTGATATTAAACCACTAGGAGTTATCAGAAAAGCTAATTAAAGCAGACTTATTTGCTAGTTTAAAACTATATTGCATTTTTATATTTCATTCACGTCTGGGTAGTTAAAATATGTATAGAGGAACATCAAACCAGCACACTTATGTATATGTGTGTATATTCTATATATTTAGCTCGTGTAGTGTATCATGAACCAGAATTAATCTGATGTGTGGCTTTTTTGTAAATAAAGGATGAAGTATGTGCAACAAACAGGATCACAGCTAATTAAGCGCGTACTGCTTGCCTTGTTTATCCCCAGTGCAAGAAATTGTTCCATATCAGCTGATAAAGGCTTAGTATATGGTTCATTATGCATGTTTGTTTCAACTAAACTCTTTAAAATGCAAAATTAATTTTTATATAGCTTCATAATATTAACACTTTTTACAGCATGGGAGTACATACTTTGCAAAAGATGACAAGGGGCTAATGTTATTTATGGCATTTAAAGTATGACTCCCAATCCTCAGGATTTTTTGGTTGTTTTACAGGTGGGGATGTTTTTATTGACCTAGAGATGGAGCAATAGGAAGACCGGTCTCTGCACTGAGGACAGAAGTGATAGATGGTCTGGCAAGATGCATTTGGTTTTCCAGGGTAAGTATACCTATAAATGCCAAATAATTCCTTCCTTCATGCTGTAGATGTCTCATTCAGTAAATAACATATTTCTGTCAAGCATTTTCATTTTGCAGCAGACTAAAAGCCTAGTATTTGATGAAGAAAAGTGATCTTATACTTAAATATATTTCCCATAATCAGTAACAGAGTTGTAAAAATAAGTAAAAAGCAGCCTGTGATATGTTTTTGTGTGTCTTTTAAAACAAAAAAAACCCAAAATAATGGAGCAAACAACCGCTCCCTCCCCCCCAAACTCTATTGCTACAAGAGATTTCTCAAATGATTGTTGGTATGTGTATGTCTATAAATCCAAAAAGCTCCTGAAATTTTCACTGCCCAGAGATACACAGTTTCTGATGGAAAACATGATTTTACATAACAAATAATGCAAAGATGCTGAAGCCAGAAAGAAGTCATGGTGACTTACCTGACAATTATAGGATTTGTCTTTTATTTTTTTTTTTCCAGAACACATGCTGATATCCTGTTTTGATCCCTTTTCTTGGAAGCATTGTAAGTAAAGTAAGGACTGCATGTAGTAGTCATCCTTTTATTGAAGTCTGTATGAATAATATATGCTAACTTGAAAATAGTATTGACATTAATATAATCACCCTAATGCTATGTATGGTTTTGATATTTTGAGAATGACATGGCAAATGTTTCTCAAATATTCACATTTTAAGAGGAGATATGCTAAAAAATATGGAAAATATTAATTACAGAGCCTCATAAAGGTAGTCTTGAAATGGTTTCTTTATCTAGCTTGAGTTGTTTAAGTGACAGCACTGCATGTCATGACTTCGGGTGAGAAGTCCTTTCCTGAAGCTGCTTAGATGCAACCTGGGTTTAAGCAGGAGGAGCTCCAAAGATTTGAGCTGGTGTTATCCCCACTTATTCCAGAGCCTGATGCCTATTTGCTGCCTTTGTCACAGCAGTAGTTTGAGTTTTTTACCTTAGACAGCTGTGCAGATCAGGATCAGGTGTCTGCTGAAATAAACATTTGCATTTTTACCCTAAATCTCTGCCAGTGTTTTACAGAAAAATGTACTCCAACAGAACTGACTTATGAGCTATTAGTGTCTGTTAAGCTGATATTTCCATGAAGTCTTGCAGGTTTGATCTCTGGAAAAACCAATTCTCTCAATTTGAAAATTGAGAAGGGGTGGATTGACCCTGGCCAGCAGTTAAGCTCCCACACAGTCACTTGCTCACTACCCCACAGCAGGATGGGCAAAAGCAAGAAAAACTTGTGGGCTGCGGTAAAGACAATTTAATAAATGAAGGGAAAAAGACCGAAAACCCAGGTGTCACTCACCACCTCCTGCTGGCAGACCAATGCCCTGCCAGTCTTTGAGCAATGGCTACCTTGATAAAACTGGCCTCTGCCAGTTTTATGGCTCAGCATGGCACTGTATGGTGTGGACCATTGTTCTGATCAATTTGAGTCAGTTGTCCTGACTGTGTCCCCACACAACCTCTTGCCCAAACCTAGCCTCCCCCTTGAGGCAGCAGAGTGGAAAACTGATGTGGCCTTCATGCTGTGCAAGTACTGTTAAGCCACATCTAGAACACTTTTGTGTTATCAACATTTGTTTGGCTGTGAATGTAGAGCACAGCTCCACATCGGCTGCTATTGAAGGAAATTAGCTCCAACCCAGCCAGACCAAATATAGAAACCAGTGCTGTTTATTGTGGAAATTACAAAGACAAGTCACTTGGGAAACTCCTGAAATGTTTTGAATTTGTCAGGCAGAAAGAAGCTTGAGAACCAAAAATTGCTATAGAAGCTGTCTTTCTTGAAAACAGCAGGACACATGAAAATATTCAGGAGTCCCACCCCAAAAAACCCAGAATTAGCAACTTTAGTTTTGGGAGATTTTCATATTACTTTAAATAAAATCCTGGCTCTTGGAGTATGTACTCATGGAGTGACCAGATTGCTTGTGAATAGATACCTGAGGCTTGTAGAGATTAGTTCCATGTATTTGACAGTTGCTGTGGAACATGCATGTGTAGATATTGTGAAAGGGCCCCAAGATCTTTCTGTTAGGTAATTGAGCTCACCATAGAACTCACCATGCTTGTGCTGTAACTGAGATGAGGGAAGCAAAGTTGGACGTGAGAGATGGGATCAATCCAAGGTTTGTTTGAAGGCTTTCTGTGAGCTGCTCATTCATGAAGATGTAGGTAGAGAAAAGGGGAGAAAACTGATCCTTTGCTTACAAAGTCACAGGTTTTTTCTTACTACTGTGGTGGGAGAGCACTCCTGTACATGGCTTGAACTTTTGTCTAACCAAACTGCTTTTCTCTAAAAACAATGGTTTTGTCAATCCCTCTGCTCCCTTCACCAAACTAACACAGGTGGAAACATAGCTAAAGTTACAGAAATATTTGCTTCCCTTTTTGCATAGTGCACTATTCTTCATCTTTAATTGTGCTGCATAAAATAAGCAATATGGAATAATTATGCCAAATATCTAGTTTCTACAGGTAATGATAAGAACGGTGACCTCGTATAAAAAAAAGTATTTAGAAAAATGAGGAACGCCTAATTGGAATAATTGTTGCCCTGGAACAAATTGCCACTTCATACAAAACCACAATAATAAGTCTCACAGTGGCAGGTTTGGCATTGGTTTTGGAACATAAGGAACAACTGGCACCTCAGCATAAACCAATGTCAGCGTCTGTTGCCCAAAGCAAATTTGCCATTTATTATTTTTTGCTTTCATTTTTTTTTTTTTTTTTTTTTTAAGGAGAAGAAGAAGACAGATGTCCTGGAGAAGACCTCAATAGTATGTGCATTTGTAACACCTCGGTGTTTTTTTGAATTTCAAAGTAGACTCAACTGCTCTCTCCTATTGCTATGAGAGTGCAAGCTATGGCTTATAACTGCTTTTTCACAAAATTTCCTCTGATATAGGAATGCTGTTGATCATCTGAAGTAAGGGCCTGCATGGTGGAGGGAACAGAGGCTACCTTGACTTCAACACGAGCAGGGCAGAATGGGCACAGAAGCACAGAAGTTGGGAGAGACCCTTGGTGGGCTACAATCCAACCTCCTGCTTTGAGGACTGACTTGTTTGGTCATGACGACTTTTGTGGGGAAACTGTTGCATTGAGATCAAACAGCAAGTCCTTGGTGGGAGATAACTAGACCAATGAAATACCATTAGCAGAAATTTAGAACAAACAATGAAATACAGTTCCCTTAATACATCCGTCATTGCATATGTAGCAGTACAGTGTAAAGTGTTAGAGTGACCAATTCTGCTACATGATTTCGAAAGGTGATACAACTGCAATGGGCTGGTTTTGCTGTAGGCTCACATACTTTTTAAAGGTAGCTCCACCAATACTATCAGTTATAGGCAGTTCCATTAAGTAATCTTTCTGATACCATCTCTTTCAAATTCTTTCAAAGCCAGTATAGTTTTACACTCCTTGGTAGGGTCCTGTTACAGCCTTGTGTCTATCCACTTTTACATGCATTCTTATTACAAAGACATATATTTTTCCCATTACACAACAGTGATATAAAGCATAAATATATATATTTTTTTTTATGAAAATAGATAATATGAACAAACATGCATGGTATAATACTTTCTGAACTTCTTTTTATTACTGGCTGTCTAATGGTAGTGATGTTATTGGTATGGACATAGAATGTGATTCTTTCCAGAGAAGGAAGGAAGAAAGATTATAAGAAAATGAAATATACTAAAGAGTTGGTGCATGTTTTAATAACATTTTGTGAGTTCTGCTGGTGTTTGTGAAACTGTTTTGAATATTTTTTTTCCTATTTTCTTTTATTTTGAGAAAAGTTGCTAATGTTTTCTTGAGATGGAAATCCCTGGGAAAGCAGTCAAGGCTTTGGCAACAGTCAAACCCTATTATTGTACTCGTGTTTAATTCTGGTATGATTTGTTTACTGATATCTTTGTATTGGAAGAAGAATTTTGTTTCCACAAATAGTAGTTGTTAATTTTTCTAACTAAAGACTGCAGTATTCAGTTTTCCTGTATAGATATGATCACATTATTTTCCATGCTGGTTGTTGCCTGGCAATAACATGTTCTTTAGTGTTCTTAATAAAGGTGGCCATGCAAAATTGATTTGCAGCATTGTTATCAGTTAGAACTGTTTATTAAACTGTGAGCTCCTTCTGCCTTCCTTTGCTAGTCACGTATCACTGCTTTGTATTTTTTACACATAAGTAAGGGTAAGCAACTGATTGCTTCTTTGATTGAAGCTGCCAAAGAAACCCCTCAAGGCTATACAATGAAACACCTGTATCATTGCCACCTGCTGCACTCTTCCACCAATGGCAGAACATGTGGAGTCATTCAACTTCAGAGTTGCATTTTTTTGGGTTTAGTCTAGGGGGTTTGCAGCTGATGCTTATTTATAGGAGCAGCCATCTTTCCATCTACTTGCTGGAAGGTCTGGGTCTTAATCAGGCTAATAATAATTCTGGGGCTTTTGTTATTATTTTTTTTTTTGTACAGGCTGAAGTGATGATTTAACTTCTATTTTTTTTTTTTAATGTGTCAGTATCTCTTGAGACTTTTTGACACTGGGCTTGTAAAGGTGACATTTTTCCATGTCATCAACACAACTTCTACCATACCAATGATTCTCTCATAAGCAAGTCAATCTTCAGTCTTCAAATAACCCTGTCCTTTGTTCCACACATCACCTATAGTCAGTTTACCATCTGAGATCAGCGTTTTGCTCTCCCTATTATTTTTTTGGTTGTCAGTGATGTTTTAAGTGAGGATTGGTGGGATTTTGGACCTGAGTGATGGATGAAGAAATAGTCCTTCAGTGGACATCCTCTTGGACTCTTTTTTTCAGTGTTTTGTTTCTCCTCTTGTGCGAAGGTTTGTGAGAATTGTTAATGTTTGTCTTGGCCTATCATCCTGTGCTATGCAAAATAAAGTAGTTTTAGCGTGTGTTCTCAGGATTAACAATAATTGTATCATCTATGTTAAGAAATCTCTGCCCGTCAGAAACACTACTACATGAATGTGCAAACTGGAGCATGCCAGTTAGAGCATGTCACCCAAGTAGCGGTCCCTTAACTTAAGGAGCCTTTGACTTGAATGTTTTTGTTAACAGGAAGATAATAGGAGTTCTGTGGTTTTGAGGAGAAAATTCTTTCAGGCTTTCTAAATCCTAGGTGTGACATTTGTGTTCTATCTCAATATCTATTTGTAAATTAGAGGAGTCAGTGTTTAACTGGAATGTATATAAACATTCGTATGTCCATTTTTTGTTGGAACTGCTCCGTTCTTCTGAAGATCAGTAGGAATGCTTAATAGGTGATGTACTGGAACACTTAATCCACTTGTACTGCATTTCGTACACTTTGCCCCTCATTGTGTCATGATGTGAATGGATAATCCTAAACATGATCTCTTTTGTGTTAATTTATTCTAAAGAGTGTTTTGCTTCCATGTGAGATCTCTATCTCATTTCCATCAGATTACATCCTGTCATTTAAATCAAAAGTGACATCTCTTCAGTGAGATTTTAATAACATGGTCTGGCTCCAAACAGAACACATTCAAAATATTGTAAGCTGTGTTTTCCATGAGACTTGCGCACATCTCCAAATCCATGTTCTCATGCACAGTCATAGCATCAGTTTAGCAAGTGATGAGCAGTAATTTGTATTTTGTTGTATATATTTCCACTACAGGAGTCTTGGTGGCTGAAAATTATTATATTCCTGTTGGTAAGGAGCCTGATGCATGGGTAGTTTTGTCCTATATTTCCTTTCCTTGATAAAGCTTAATATTGAGCAGATGTTCTGTACCTTCAGAGTGATACTCTATAACTTTAACCGTGTGGTAGATGCTGTGTGGGGTTTTTTTGGGTGTGATCAACACAGGTGTCATAGGATGTGTTGCTATCAGTATCTGTTGGCAGTGTTTTACTGGTGGTGGTATTTAGCCTGTCCATGCAGAGTGAAACAGCAGGCTTGACAGTGTAAAAAGAGTTATTACCACTGCTGTTGCTGCCTCTGGCAGTTTTGTTAATCCAAGCTCTGAGTTCCTTTGACTATTACTACAAGTTCCTGAAAATGAGTTTTCAGTTTTATTACAGCAGTCTGGATTTTTTTTTCTTTGTTTGTTGTTTCCCAAAATGTACAGTGTGTTTTGGGCACAGTTTTGTGTGAATCAAAATGGGTGTAAACTATTTTGAGAAACAAAGGGAAGCAATTTTTAAGATGTACATGTTGGTTTAGGAGGTGAACCAAAATCCAGATTATTTTTTTTTCTCAATATATATTGCCAAGATAGTAAGAAAAATACACTTCCTTTCTTTTCTGCGACCTATAATTTGAGATTTCTATACTTGTTTACTAAGACAAGAAGATTTTAATCGCAGAAGTGGTAACTTGGGAAGGAGATACATTCTAAGAGTGAGAATTGACTTCCACAAAAAGGCCACAGGGCTTTGATTTGATTTTTTTGGTAATAACGTAAGACCTTATGACCTGAGGGTTATATTCTCCTCATGTTCCATTCTCTAAGTGCTCATTGGGTTTGACTTGAATATAGGATGAGGGATTGGATATCTTCCTTCCTCTATGACTCTGACTTCTGAAAACGTTGTGGGAGGAACTGAACCTGCTGAGGTATCTATTGAAAAGTTGAACTGTTTTACACAGAAAATGTCAAAAATGAAACATTTGGACTTTTCAGAGTGAAATGCCCTATTTTGAAAATGTTGTTGTAAAATATGTCAGTATTATCAAACTCCCTCTTTCATTAAGGCTAAGCTGCTTTGCCAAATTTGACTTGCATATGTGATTGGTTTTTCTTTGAGACAGAGCATCTGATTAATATGCTGTTCCCTGATGTGTTCTTTGAGCTTTAAAGACAAAGTCTGACAGATTTTTCTCCTTTTTTTCAATTGTATAGCATTCATCATTTCATTTGGTCTCCTTTATTTTCAGCATTAAGGAATATTAGCAATTATAACCTATATTTCTGCGTATATAATTTTAGATTTTACCAATTGTATTATGACAGAAATTAAATTAAAACATTAACAAATAATGCTTACAATTATCAGGGTAGACATCCCTAGAAGGCCAGTCTTTTTGAACTCTTGGAGCAAACCTGCTCCAGTTTGAGCTCCTCTCTTCATGGGCCACAGGTCCTGCCAGTAGCCTGCTCCAGCATGGCCTTCCCATGGGGTCACAACGTCCTTTGGGCAATCCCTGGCTCTGGCATGGGGTCCTCCATGGGCTGCAGGTGGGTATCTGCTCCACCATGGACCCCTATGGGCTGCAGGGGCACAGCCTGCCTCACCATGATCTGCACTGAGGGCTGCAGGGAAATCTCTGCTCTGGTGCCTGGAGCACCTCCTCCCCTCCTGCTGTGGTAAGCTTGATGTCTGCAGGGCTGCTTCTCTCACAGATTGTCACTCCTTTCTCTGGCTGCTTTTTCCACCCTTCTTTACAATGTTATCCCAACAGTGCTTCCACCAGTGCTGATGGGCTCGGCCTTGGGCAGTGGCAGGTTCATCTTGGACCTGACTGGCACTGGCTGTATCAGACACAGGGGAAGCTTCTGGCAGCTTCTTACAGAAGCAACTCCTGTAGCCCCTCTGCTACCTAAAGTTTTTCTTACAAACCAGTTACAGGTGGTTTTAAAATCCAACTTTTACCAGAAGCAATTGTTAATTAAACTGCCAATTTGATGTAAAAAATAAACGGGAGTTTATGTCAGACAGCATTCATTTTTCAATGAGGCTGTTTTGGGGAAGCTTCTAAAGTAATCAGTCAGAGTATTGATGGTGCTTCTGGGAATGAGGATGGTAAGTGAATCAGTGCTATGGTATAGGCACAGCCACTGTTAGCATTAGATATGCATCTACCTGCTTCCTTGCTAACTACTTAGAGAAGTCTTATTGTCCTGTGCTGTGAATAATGTCTCCTGAAAACTTCACCTGTCAGAAAGAAGAGAGATTAATGGGTCATTAATGATGTTTACCTCTGCTGAGCTGTATTGTACAGCAGAATCAGTTCATTTTGCCAAATCTTAGAAATTTGTATACAATTTGATAACTCGCAAAACAACATGTCTGGCTACTTTAGCTTCTCTAGTAAGTTCTATGTATGTCTGGTTAAACAGATGACCAACTTCAAAAACATTTTATTAGAAAAGGGTGATAAATTTTGGGTATCCTTTTTTTCCTTCACATTGAAGTTGATAATTTGTGAAGTTTGCCATTCAATATTTCTTATTTTAGTTTTAAAATTTGCCATTTAGTACTGCTTGCTTTAATTGTAAGGGTATGAAACACTGCAGAACCCTTATTACAGAAAAAAAACCCACTTCTGAATTAAGTTGTTAATCCTTTTCACCATACTGTACATGGCAATACAAAGGATTGGTTATCAGAGCTGGAATGGCAAAACCTGTGTGCAAACACTGTGTTGTATATGTGGTGTTTACAGCAATTGATGCTATACTAGAATACATGCTTTATGTACTTTACTTGAAACAAAAAAAACCCCACACTAATCCTGCTTGTAAATGCCACAAATTCTAAGCATTTGGTAAGCTTGTCTCAGATCTCCTATATTTATATTTTATTTATGGTATAAACTCAAAGTAATTGCTAATCAATTTTTTTATTATAATTAGTGAAGTCATGCTTGTCCCTTCATGCCAAACATTTGCCTTTGAGGGAAACAAGTGTATAAAAAGTAAAGGTATTTGACATGACATGCATCTTTCACAGATTACTCTGAAAGAAAGATTGTTATTGTCCTATGGCATAAGTTATTTCACTTGCAAATACACTTTCAATGTGTCTTTTAAGTATCATTTTTGTGGTTATTCTTCATGTAGGATGCAACCTCAGTCACACTTTTATTGCAGTTTAACAAGGTTCATGATACAACTGACTGCAGAATTATCTACCTATTACAAAGCCAGTGGAAGAGGTTTGGATTACAGTAACCTTGAATTGTGTTTTCAGAACACCAACTTGGCTAGGTCAGAAAACAAGATGTTTTCGCATTGCTTGTGCAGTTCTGCAGAGGTCAGTGTGTGCAAAATGAATTGCTAAAAGGTCAAGAGACCATCATCATGAAGGCTACCTTCTTTGTGAGGAAAGATTTGTTTCTTTTACAGGATGATTTAAGATTTTTCCTCTTTTTTTTTTTTTTATGGTAGCACTCCTTATTTCTAACCACACACCTAGCTGCTGATGTAAATATCTTTTCCAGTAAAACCAGCTCTGACCTCTAAGGTAAGGTAAGCAAACAAACAGACATCTAGTGTATATTAGAGCATTTATATGAAATCGTTCATGCATGCCACCATATTTTATTCTTCTTCTTTGTGAAAAGAAGGTCAATGATATTTCTATATCAGGTGCCATAGTGGTCAGAAAGGCATGTTGTTGAAAAGGAGAATTATTTGCTCTTTGACAAACGTCCCAGTTGACAAGAAAGTGTAAGAAATACCCTCCTAGGTCAGAGTGACAGTCTGTCAGTCCTCATACTCCATCTCCATTTGGGTGACAGTGAGAGATGCGAGTTAGGGAGGGCTTGTGTGCTTATATATGTCCTCTGGTCCTTTGTTCTTATACTTTTCCAGGACCTACGGCTGTACCTTTTAGTACCCACCATTAATGCGGCCTGAATTTATCTAGCCTGTCTTTAAATCTGGGAATATTGTTGTCTCCACAGCCCCCTGTGGCAGGAAAGTCTACGAGTTCTCTGCTTGCTGTCTGAAGAAGCACTTTATCTGTTTTGCATGAGCTCCCACCAGTTTCATCAAGTGGCCGCTTCGTATTTGTATTGCAAGATATGATGAATGGCAGTTCATCTATATATCACTTTTGTGGCTTTGTAAACTGTGATCCTACCCTCCCTCAGGCTTCTCCTATTCAGACTTAGGAGACCAAGTGGTTTGTTGTTCTTTTTCAATCCCTGAACTCTGCATGTATGTCCAGCTTGGCTACCTGTGCTCTGTTTGTGAATATAGCACGTGCAGGTGGAGCCCAGCCCTATGGTGTTGAACAGTCTTGTGGTAACAAGGCTGTTGATACTGAGTTTCCACTATGATTTCTACCATGTTACTAAAATCTGCCCTCTCTAAAATAACCACAATAATGTTATTTTCCACCTCTGAAGAAGTTTCCATATGAAAATCTGGAACTCTTTATATGAATATTAATGATTTCTATTTTAAAGGAGCATTATGAGGGTTGCAGTAAGAAAGAAAGAAAATGCATAATGTGTTTCTAAGTGGAAAGTCCTAAAATATACCGTACATTGATATTCTGCATTGCCTAATTCTTTTCACATAAACTATTAAATCTGATTTTATTACATTATAGGTTAAAATTGCTTCAATCAAGACATTGCTTTGGGATTTGAGGGTTTTTTTTAACTATGATCTTTTGATTATACCCATTAAATCTGCAGAGTAAAAGTGATTAGAATGTTATGTTCTGCATATGTCCCCTAAGTATACAGAGTTTTTACCGCTTGTTAAAATAGGAAAGTGATGGCATTATTATGAGGTAGCCTGCATGTAACCTCCTTAATATAAAGTGATACTGAGCAAATGGAATTTAAAAGTCAGACAGTACACAGATTCCTGAATTTTAAGTATTTTTTGGATTTCTGAAAAGTCCATATTGTTTCCATTATGAATAGACTATTACCCATATTGTGCTTATTAAGGTACAATAACTCTGAAATTTCCAGCTGATCATCCAAATGTTTTAAGAACTTCTTCTTTAAGCTTAAGTGTTTGCCTGAAATTCAGATTTTGTTAATACTTAAGAGTAATCATTAAATTTAATTGACGTTGCTCTAAAGATGTTTTTACTTTCTTATTTTAAATCTAGAATATCTATCCTAGGTTTATTCTTATTACCTAGTGTCATAAAAGTATAAAAGGGGTTATGTGAAATGAGAACATAGTCTCCAAATATACTGTTACTATAACCTAACATCCGAGTTTAGCTTTTGGGAAAATAGAATCATAGAATCATAGAATAGTTAGGGTTGGAAGGGACCTTAAGGTCTTCTAGTTCCAACCCCCCTGCCATAGGCAGGGAAACCTCACACTAAACTATGCCACCCAAGGCTCTGTCCAACCCAACTTTGAACACCACCAGCAATGGAGCATTCACAACTTCCCTGGGCAACCCATTCCAGTGCCTCACCACCCTCACAGTAAAGAATTTCTTTCTCATATCTAAACTTTCCCTGTTTAAGTCTGAACCCATTACCCCTTGCCCGATCACTACAGTCCCTAATGAATAGTCCCTCCCCAGCATCCCTATAGGCCCCCTTCAGATATTGCAAGGCTGCTATGAGGTCTCCATGCAGCCTTCTCTTCTCCAGGCTGAACAGCCCCAACTTGCTCATCCTGTCTTCATATGGGAGGTGCTCCTGTCCCATGATCATCCTCGTGGCCCTCCTCAGCACTTGTTCCAACAGTTCCATGTCTTTTTTATGTTGAGGACACCAGAACTGCAGACAGTACTTCAAGTGAGGTCTCACGAGAGCAGAGAGCAGAGTAGAGGGGCAGGATCACCTCCCTCGACCTGCTGGCCACGCTCCTTTTGATGCAGCCCAGGATACGGTTGGTTTTCTGGGCTGCAAGTGCGCACTGAAGCCGGCTCATGTTCATGTTGTCATTGACCACCACCCCTAACTCCTTCTCCACAGGGCTGCTCTGAATGTCTTCTCCACCCAACCTGTTGCTGTGCCTGGGGTTGCTCCCACCCAAGGGTAGGATCTTGCACTTGTCATGGATTTTCTCTAACTCCAGGAATGTTCACAAATACTGACAGGAAATATTTAATTTTTTTTTTTTTTCTCTTTGTGTGCCAGAGCCAAGAGGAAGGGGATGAAGGAGGGACACAAACACACTACAGTAGTACTGTAATTCTAAATAAACCTGAAAATAAAATTATTTGCTGCTATGGAAAAACACTATTCAGGCAGAGTGGACATCAAAAAGCTTAATAGTAATACAACAGTACGTTGCAGTATTGAGATACTTTTTCTTATGTATTGTTTGGGAAGCTTTCAAGTGGCACCCTCACTTTCAAGTACGTTGTTAAATTTCTGGTGACTGGCTCATTTTAAGTTGGCTTCATGGATGTGTGGAATTGTGCGTGTGTCTGCATGAAATTCTTTTCAACTTGAGAGTTTTTTCAAGAAGAAATGGCTTCTTGTTTGGGTGTGTCTTTGGTTTCATGGTGTTATGTTGCCCATGGTTGCTGCAGGTTTCTCTGTGTCACCTTGTTGCTTGATGGCTGCTTGCACACTGCAATTTTATTCATAAATCTCTGAATATTGCTTTTTCTTGGTAGCCTTACCCACTTCAGGAGTAGCCCACATGTACGTGTGATTTCAGACTCTGGACTGCACTAAATACAAATCGCTTGTACTCTGGCTTATAACAAAATACTTATTTGTCACAGATAATGCTAAAAGGAAGATTTGCTGCTTAAATATAGCTAATAAAAAGCTGACCCTCACCATTTTACAGGGGAAACCATTTGAGCTTAAGGGATAAGAAGTACAGAGGAGGCCAGAAAAAAGTCAACTCAGTTTTAAGATATGTACAGCTTTTAAATTTCCCTGTTGGCACAGTGCATTAGTTGGCTTGTCACATCACATTTTCTGAGTTGCTTTGTATTGTGTCGTATAATGTGACAGAGAGAACCCTTGTGACAAACCACACAAGCCAGTGTGTCAATGGGGAAATAGGAAACTGACAGTTTTCTGAACAGTCCCATAAAAGCGCTCAATAGAATTCTGTAAACCCAATTTTTTGTTAGAAATCTAGACCTGTGTTTTTCTTGCTGAAAGCCTGCTTTTCAACCAAACTTCAGCGTATTAATTGAAAAAAAAAAAAGAAGAAAGAGAAAAAAGGTAAAAAATCACTGACATAGTAGTGGCTCTGCCTAACGCTTGGGAAAAGCTTAGAGTGGGGATGATGGGTAGGGCATCTAGCCCCAGCTTTTTGCCGTGCCTCCACTGCACAGATGTCTGAGCTGCTTATCCTTCACTCCTGACCTATAAGCAGGTAGCAGCAACATTGGAAATTATGCTAACACATGAGTAGCTCAGGAGCACCTTCTGTATGAGGAGAGCCAGGTAGCATTTTGCTAGCCATACAAGTAGCTGTTACTTGCCCTCATACAGTTGGAATGAACTGAGAGATCCTTCCATCCCTAACGTCACTTCCTGGCTTTTCACTAAATAGTAAGTTTAGGCTCTCTTTTCTAAGATGCCGATGTTTGTATATTCATACTCATTATTTGTATTTAGTCAGGTTTGCAGTTTCTGTTTTGAAGGTCCACCTTTTTCCACCTTAGTTTTGTATTTGCCAAGAGGCTCTGTAATGTGAGGAAAAAAGTGGTTTTGGCAAAAAGTCTTTGGTTGCTTGGGTGGCACAACTCTGCAGCAGTTATGAAAAGAGAAAGATGTTGGAGGTAAACTTTGACATTTTGGAAAACCTTTGCTGTATATTGTACCTGGTTTCTATTTTGCCTTTTTTTTTTAATTGTTATTATTTTTAGTGTGTGGTGAATGCTTACAAACTAACCAAAGCAACACATATTTCCAGTCAAGTTTCTTCAAATGAAACAGAATTCTCACTGAAATTATGCAGACAGGCACAAATGTAGAAGTTTTGGGGAAACCTTTGTCTGGAAATCAAAGAGTAGACTTATGGGTTACTAGAACTGGTGGCTTTTTATGTATATAATGAGCTCTGATTATCTTGTAAGTGGCTTTTTTACAAATAACAATAGGAAAAAAATGACTTCAGTATAGTCAGTGCTAAAGTTATGTACAAATACAGGACTTAGAACAAACAATATTTTGCTTTTACTGGTTTCTTGTAGTTTTAAAATTTAAAGGAAGTTGAGTGATTGATAAAGCCCTCAGGCTGTTTAAAAAAATATGATCATGTTTCTCTCTGCTACAATTACTTCTACCAGTTTGTGTTTTCCATGTTCCTGGAGAGTTAAAGCAGTAGCATTACTTAGAGAGCTTTATGAGCAATTTGACAAACTCATCTGTGGGTAGCATATCCCCATTTATTTTACATTATTGTTTAAAATAAATAAAAGATATTGTAGTAGCTCCATCTCTTGGGGCTGTGATTTATGTACCCTAAAGTAAAAATATTGTGGTAGTTTGGGATGCTTCAACTGTGAATGCTACCCTAGTCTTTTCTTAGAAGTTATGTTCCTCAGGGTAATCAGCACTTCCATCAATCCTATTAGGAAGCAATCATCTCTGGCAGAGGAATATAATGGGAAGTCAGAAGGGGTATCTTCTTAAACTGCTATGAGATACGTATATGCACCAGAGTCTGTGCAGAGTTCAGTTTAACCAGGTTTTTATGGATAAGCAAAAGGTTTGTTGCTGTTGTATTCTGTTGTACTGAGGCCTGAGTAGTCATAGGATGTCTGTTTTTTAGAACACACAAATTTAAAAATATTTTTAATTAGTTTAGAACTTCTGTATGTGGGTAATGTTTGTGTTCTATCCTACACCAGGAGAAGGTAGAAAATGCAAGGAAGAGAGAAGTGGTGCAGGATTTTTCTGGAACTCTGTAAAGAAGAGCTGACAATAAATGGAGTACTCAGATAACTGTTTTAATAAGATAGAATAAAAAAAGGAGCAGAGATAGCAAGTAAATCTTATGTCCATTCAGATGCTGGGAACTGCGGTTTCATGTAGCATCTGGCAGATGGTGTATGGACTTTCCCACAGCGTTCTGCACAGATCATGTTCATGAAGAGGTTCTTCCTCCCTCACATACCCTTGTGCCTTTTATTTTGTTATAGCTACCAGAGTCATGCTGCTTCTGAGAGGCTGGATGTTACCTCTTCATAACATACATCAGTGTGCAGCACAGGCTGGCACAGGACACTAACAGATTCCCTTACAGCAGCTACTCCTGCTAACATACAGGTTTCTCAAGGTATGCAGGCTAATGTACAGGTTTCTCCCAAACTGTAAGAATGAATAGAGCACTTCTGGCCTACTGAAGACTGTCAAAGTCTTCTGCAGGGTTGTCATTACAATCCTTTAGTAGGATGTTAACTATTATTTTTCAAAAGGATGTTTTTAACTAGGGCTATGTTGAAGTTGCATGGCTAGGAGATGTTGGAATCCTAGAGAAAAGGAGGATATTACATTTTTCCTGGCTTCTTCATGAGTAGTCACTTGTGAACTTGAAAAACTGTAGTATTGTATTTTGACATGTCTACTGCAGTGAATCTTAATGACATGCAAAAAAAAATCTCAAATGGAAACAGTTCAGGGATTATTCTTTGATCAGATAACTGCAAACATTATGAGTAAGAGATGTAGCGCCGTGTTCCCAGGTTTATTTTCTGTGATGATAGAATCAATTTAATTTATTCATGCTGATTTTGAAATAGGAAAATAATTTGTTGGGTGTTTTTGCTGTTGACATTAATATTTAAATGTTCCTAAGAGTTTGTAAAATAAGCGTATTTTGCACTTGCAAGAAACTTTTCTGCATTTACATGAGACTTTATAGGAGGTCCTGTAGATTTTGTTACTGGCTTGTCTTCTTTAGAAAGAGAGTGTGATCTGTAATCCAAACCCCATAGAATTCTGCACCTATACAGATGGGAAATTCAATAAGGTGTATGTGTAACACAGTAAGCCAGTTCAATATGCTTTGGGGGCAGAAGGATAATTTAGTTTAATGTCTTGTAGGTCACAGGTTGTTAAACTTCAGTTCTCTCTGTTTTGAGCCCAGCAAAAACCATCCATCAGAATAGGACCCACTATTAACTTCCTTACTTCCATTACCAATCCTATATACTATCTTCTGTAAGGGGAAAAAGCAGTGTCTGAAAATCACAATTTTCCTGCATTCCTGTGGTTTGGTGTCATTTACGTAAAATGGCTTTAGCAGTGTACCATCCTTCCTCCAAAACAACTTAAAATTTGGTTTTGCTTGTCAATATTTATAAATTGCTCTGTTTAAAAGTGCTTACTTTGATTATGTGTGGTGCTTCCATTGGTTAAGAGAACTTGTTTTCTCCTTTGATTTTGTTACCTGATGTTTAAAAGCACCATAAGCCATGATACAATTCTGCAGCTGTTGTAGCATGCATGAAAAAAAAAACGCCCTTTTTTTTTGGTGTTCAGTGGGGATGTTTTAGGAGTCACTTTTATTATACAAGTGCTTCTTGACCTCTTGCGTTAGCCTTTTACAGTCTAATGGTGTGCTATTCTATGGATTTTACCTTCAGCTGAATCCTTCATTCTTCCAAGCCAATTTCAGTCTGTGATAGCACCCGACATTTGGAATTTATGACAATTCTGTACTCACTTTCAGCAGTGGTTTTATATTCCCTCACTGTTGACCGTTCTGTTGTACAGATATAAACACTCTTCCATGACTATCAGTTAGTCAGGAGTTTTCAAAGTTCAGTGCTGTGCTGTATCTTTGTATGGGTGGGGTAGTTATGCAGTACTGTATAGTATTATGTTGTTGTGTCAAGTGTGATATGTCCACACAGTTCTATGATAATGCTATTATAACCCTTTCATGATTATTTTATGTAATTTTTAGAGTCTGGGATACAATTAATTCCTCCTAAAAATGAGGTTTTGCATGTGTCATGGGTTCAGCAGTAGCAGTAGCTTTTTCTCCTTCTTGGTAGCTGGTGCAGAGCTGTGTTTTTGATTTCGGGCCTGGGAGCAGCGCTGATAGCACCAGTGTTTTCAGTTACTGCTTGGTAATGTTTTGGTCTGGCCAAGGACTTTCTGAGTCTCATGCTATGCCAGGGAGGAGGGGAAGCCGGGAGGAAGCAGAGACAGACACCTGACCCAAGCTGACCAAAGAGGTTATTCCATACCACAGCACGTCATGTCCAGGATGTGAACCGGAGGGGAGAGACCCGGAAGGGTGGTGATAGTGGACTGGGGGTGCACGGCATGGTCAGGTTTTTTGGTGCAGTGGGGGGTTCGCTGCTGGGGGGTGCACTGGCTGGGTCGGGCTTGGTGAGCAGTTGTACTCTCTTTCTTTGTATTTCTCTTGTATTATTACTGGTGGTAGCAGTAGTGATTTGTGTTATACCTTGGTTACTAAACTGTTCTTATCTCAACCTGTGCGAGTTGCTTTTTTTTTTTTTTTGATTCTCCTCCCCATCCCCCCGGGACTGGGGGAAGAAAGAGGGGGAGTGAGTGAGTGAGCGACTTTCGTGAGTTTTAGAGATTTAAACCATGACAGCATGGTAATCCCTATTTGGCTTTAATACTCATTAAATATTCCTGCTTCATGACTGTTCTCAATTTTGTACTTCTTATATGTATAACCTTACCACAGCTATGCTCAATAGTAACATGATATTCTGAATACTGTGTTGAATTCACCCTTATTTTTTTTATCCCTATGGAATAGGGCATTTTCTTTGGTGGTAATGCAGTGACAGAAGAGCATTAACAAATATTGCCTTCACTAAAATGAGACTATTTATTGTACCTGTATAATCTGTTTTGCTGAACATGTATTATAAAATTCCATGAAAGCTTTAGTATCACGTGGAAGAAATTTGGCTGACAAATTCATAGGAGCATCATCTGAAGCTTGACTAAAATCTTTATTAAGTTTGGGGGTTGAAAAATGAGAGGTAGTTGAAAAGCATCTTAGTAAAAGAAGTATATGTATGTTCACTATTCAAAATACTTTTATCAGTTCTTAACATCTCTGTAACTGTCAGGAAATGCAAGTGTGAAAATTTAGTGTTTACATACTTAACTATGTTGGCTGTGTACTCTGCGGTGCATACTGCTGATCTTCAAAATGCCCCAAACAAGGTGCTGTTAAGATCTCACATATGCTTTTTGAAATACTAGTGTACTTCAAATAAGGATGTGCTGTCATAATGAACATTAAGAAGCATCATGCTATTATTTCTTGCTTCCACTCCCTTGTTTTCATGAAACTCTGCTTGATATTATTTCAGGGATACTTTTGATGGCTTTCGTTTCTTTAAGGTTATTAAACTCACAAGGTTTGACTGACTTAGCAGTTTATTCCCATTTGGCTTAGTCTTTTTTCCTTCTGTTTATAGTTTTCTTCTTTCTGACAAGTATGTGTGCCTTACTTGCGCTTAGAATCATAGGAGTCATAGAATAGGTAGGGTTGGATTTCACTAATTTGTGCTTTATTTTCCCTTTTTGCTTTGACAATTGTATTCATATTGTGAACTTGCTAGTTTATTCGGTTTTTAATGATCATGAATAATTGAACACTAGCCTTTGAGCTTTTCTGCTTTCTCATAACAAAATATGTGAGAGAAAATATTTTGCTGCATTTCAAATTTTGATTTAACAGACAAAATTGAAGAACTTTTTGTACATGTTCTTCTCTGTTGTTTCACTTTTTTACTTGCTTGCCAAAGTACACAGAAGTCTGAATTTTGAATATTGCATGATAGTTGAAGCTGGATATACCTGATCTCACTGGTTTTTATATAGCTATGATATTAAATGTCATGAAAATTTCGTACCAAGGAAATTCATTACAGACTGTTTTCCATAATGTTTTTTTCTTCACAAACATTTTTATTATTAGTGATTTCAAAGTTTCTGGCATGCATCATTAAATGCATTGGGAAAGTTCAGGTGTCTATGGTGATGTATGGATCACAAATACCAGAATAATCATGCATTGGCTTTAACAAGTTCCTTTCATCACAGGAAATTATTTCATTTCTGTGATCACAAATATACTTTGTTGCAGAGATATCAACAGAAACAACAGGAATGTCACTGTCAGCCAGCAATTGTAGAGCTTGGTGAAGTTGGTCATTGGAGCTGGCTGGAAAAAATGTCTGTGTTGTGACATGGTCGAAGATTTTGGAACTTTTCAGTCAGCAATGAAAAAGAAAACCTAAAATTTTGTGTAGTTTCTTGAAATGAGATATATTCATATATATATGTGAACTGTTTCTTTCTCCCACATTTTTTTTTCTCCTACATACTTTGGGCTTGAAAATCATAATTTAATCTTAATTTAATCCTATTTTGGCAATGTTACACCAAAGGTTCCATTCCAGATGCTGTAGAACTGCTGATTAAGTGTAAGCTTTTATTTGTTTGTAGGAAACCATAATTGATTACTGCAGCTTCAAAAGCTGGACAGATTTGTGGTGTTCTTTCATCTGTATGGCAGAGTGGGAAAGGTGGAATTAGAGTGATATTGCAGTGATGGGTAAATCTATACACATGATTGGCAGTTATGAGGCTTCTTGTATGCAGTTTTTCCCACTACAGCTTTATTTAATATTTTGCTTCTAAATTTTTTCTAGCATCATGCCAAAGCCTTTGCAGCCATTTTCTGAAACCATGTGTTTTAAAGACTAACTTAGGCACAAGAGGGCATATTCCTCGCACATTGTTTCCTTACTCTGCCAAGTGATGCCTTTATATATGTTCTTACATTCTATTCAGGTTTTATTTTTTGGACATATGCCTTCAGAGGCAGTTTCTGTCACATCTTCAGCCCGCAGATAGCAAGGACAATAAAAGAGCAGGAGAACTATCTGGTATTAAGCTAAAAAATGATCTTAGTCTTGTAAAACTAAAAAAAAACCCCAAACATCAGGAAAAATAGAAAGGGGTGGGATTGTATGAATGCCATACGTATCTGCTTTGAGGTGTCACATCTTGGAGATTGTTGAGTGACATTAAAGTTTCAAGCTCATTACACTTTCTTTTTCTCAGATCTTATACTGCAACTTACTCTCCCCTTGCGTTGCTCTCAGAAAAGCTTGAGCATCTGAGATCTGAGCTGTATCATGGGCTAACAAAGTCCAGTCAGGAATCTGGCACTAAATAAAGCCTTGGCCATCATCTCAATGACAGGATGTTCAAGTAAAAGCATCTTTGTTGGGTTTCAAGTACAGAATTTCTTCAGAAGGTTGCTAATGTTTTGGTGTAGAAAAGGGAAAGTTTCCTACATATATCTATTAAAAAAAAAGAAAATAAAACAAACAAAAAAAAAAAAGAGAAGGTTAAATCAACTGGTTGGATGCTTTGGCTGCTCTTTATGGACTTTGTTCTGATGGCTATTTTATTCTGTCCTTTGTTAACTAGAAATGACACTTTATTGTAAATAATCACCCAAGTGAAAACTTGAAAGAAATTTTGGGTGAAATTGGAGTGCGATTATTTAGTTTGTAATTGGTTTTGGTAATGAAATGAATTTTAGTCCTCTCTTTCACTCTCTCAGAAATCTGAAAACTAAGATGGTTCATATTTGAGCCAGCAACAGGGGAAATGCTGTATGAAGGTATATGATGGCAACATATTGCAATGTATTTCTCAAATTATAAAACTGTCAATGAGAAAGTGAAATTTTCAAGATGCTTTAATGGTAGAGGTGATGTTTCTTTAAAGCCATTTTCTTATCAAGTTATCATTGCTAAAAGAGATATGTTGCTAGAAAATCTAATGACTAGTGAAATTTAAAAAAAAATTAAGAAGGCTGGGAAGAAAGAAATTGGTACTAAACCCAAAAATGTTCTGTTTATTTAATACAGGTAATATTTACTGAGTATGCCTAAGCATCAGCCAGCTAAATTGAGTGGTTTAGAGTCTATGACTACCAGTCCTTCGCCATTTCCACATCTCTAAAAAGATTTAAAATTAGGTCAAGAGAAACTGAGCAGGGAAAGAAGGAAGTCTCTGGACACTGGGATTTAATCCGACACAAGAAATCATTACAGCCAAACTGGTAGGCCTTGTTAGTCTTCAGAGATATTCAGTGGGCTACACTGATTTTATCAGTCTTTGGTATGGTGATGTGACACTGTTGTCATGGTAAACCACTGTGGATTTACTTGAACAACTGCCTTATTTTGTAAATGTAGAGATAAAGTTTCAGGAGATGCAGAGCTGGAGAAACAAAAAGCTGCTGGAACATGCCTGGGAAAAGATTTTTAGAAGAGCATTTCAGGCTGAAAGGCAACAATTAAGTGGGGAATCTGAGTAAGCTGTTGAGGCAGTGACTTATAGAAATTAATTTTGTTTCTAGTCTTTTACTGCAGTGAATTTTGATTGGTGTTAGATGCCTATACTTTTTTTCTCAACTTCTTTGAAACTTCTTGCTCTGGGAGTTTATCATGGTTAGTGAAAATGAACTGTGCTGTGGAGTAACGTTGTTTTTTGCTGTGTGCATAAAGATGGAATCACCATAGTGCCTTGATTTTAAACTACCACAGGCTGCTGTGTGAGGCACAGTGCCTGGGCCCTTTATGCTAAATGAAGATAGTCCTCTCCAAATGCAGCTGGAAGAACATAAATAGGCTCCTCCACCAAGCTAACAACAGAATTTGAGAAGAGTAGTCTCTAATGATGATAGGATGGTGTGGTTTTCACCTGTGCTAATTTTATAGTAGCCTAGCTAAGTATTGAAAATTTTATTTACAATTCACAGTAGAAAAACAGGAGAAGCTTGTGTGTTTGTTTCCACAGTGCAACCTGGAGAACTGAGGTATTACTTTGGTAATGGTTGCATTATTTGAAATTGGTCCTGGACTTCTGTTTTCTGAATGCTGAAAGATTTCCAGCAAATACATGTTTTCTGTGTTAGGGAGTTATTTATGCTGAATGCTTTTTAATATATTCTGTGCTTTTAATAGTTGCGTGTAAGGAAAAACAAGAATGAATATTCCAGTGGGAAATTCTGCTGTTATAAAAGGTCTGGTTTAGAAGCTGGTTTTCTCTGACATCCCCCTTAGGCAGTATCAACTGTGTTTCTTGATATCTGCATTGAGCATGTCTAAATGGGAAGCTAGATCTGAACAAAGACAGGTTATTTTAAAATAAATCTTATGAGCAAACAGGTTTTTGTTGTAACTTTTCTCACCAATGTCAACTTTATTTTAGTGATGGAGATCACTTTATTTTTGTATGAAACTTATACTAACAGCAGCTGTAGTTAAGGAAGAGTAGAAGGTCTTGTCAGCAAAACAGGAGACTGCTGAAACAACATACCATTTGATGAATGGAGTGTTTGCTTGTGTTTTCAATCAGACAAGCAAAAGATTAATTAAAGACGTTTTCTAGACATGCAGGCGTAATAGGAACTTCTTTGTGATGTGTTTTGTAGCTTAAAAAGGTTCTAAAATGCTGAGAGACAACCAAAGGTTTATCTGAACCTGAAGCTTTATTTCTAGGGCTTTGTCCAGTAGCCTTAATAATGCTGGCAGTCTTGGAGGTAGACCTGTGCAGAGAGTGCCTGGCAAGCTGTTTCTGAGCACATGGGAAAAAACTGCTGGGAAGCTTGTTAATTTGCTTGATGATTGCTGTGTTTGCTGTCACTCCTTGGAAAACTTTTCTTTGTTGACATTAAATGCTCTGGATGCTCCTCTGTCTGGTGATACTGCTTCACATTCTTCTGCCTGAATAGTCTGGACTCCAGTCTTCACTACCCAGACTGGTACCAGGCACAAAAGGGACTCTCATCACTGGGTGGTGACAGGTAGGGGAGGCAGTGTTGTGGTGTAGTGTGTGTATGTGTGTGTGTGTGTGTGTAGAAGACGCATCTGAGCTCTGAATATACCATGTACCATTTTAGTGGCACCTCGCCTGATTATCATGGGATAACTGAAGGCTTGTGAGGATCTGTGCTACTAAGACAACTTTTACCGAAGACATTCAAACGAAAATAGACAAGATTTCCAGCTAGCTTCGGTAGACCTGTGGTGTGTGCAGGAAATGCGAATGTCTCTCTTGTGGTAGGATTCATTCTCTGTTACTTCTTATAGAAGCATGGAGGATGGACTGTTGGCAAATAATCAGGAATAAGGAGTTGATACCAAGAGTACATCATAAGTGTTTTATCTTATTTTTTCAACATGTTCTTAGTGAAATAAGGATAAACTTGTACATAAACCTAAAAATAAATAAATCTCTTGTCAAGGAAGACCAGAAGAGAAGATCCTTCCCTCTACCCTTACAAGGCTGCTGTATATTATACTAGACAGTGTTTATGTTCACAGACAGTACAGATTGAACACCAGAGAAATATCAATAAATAACAAAAACAATAATCACTGAACTGCCCAAGACAGTCCTTTCTCATTTATTCTGGATGTTGGAAGCCATTTTTATATAGGGTAGCTCTCTTTCAGTACTGAAACATTTAGGCAATGCCTTAGATAATAGCTGTAATAGAAAAAAGCTGTAGGCTGCTGGAAAAGTTTCTGCTGTCTGCATTCAGAATACAGGGCATAGTTCAATAAAAAAAATCAGGAAGTGGCAGATATATTTTGTTATTGTGTTTTGTGAATGCAAAAAGTAGATCCCTGCAGAGGTGGAGGACGAGATGAAGGGAAATCCACAAAACTTAAGCTGAAACTAGTGCTGCAAAGGCATGCTTGAAAGAGCCAGGGCTACGTACCTGAGAAAGTCTGTGTGAGTGCCTACTAGTATGTTAAAACAGTGGAGGACAAATCTCAAGAGCTGTGGGTGACAAAAATACTATCTGTTTTTTTATTTTCTCTCATGGTGTCCCTAATCTTGTGTGAGAGAGGGATCTTACAAGGGTGAAGCTGTTCTCAAATGTTCTGAAGCCCAGGCCTGAGCTGCTTTGCTAGTGTTTGCCGTGGTGCTTATCTTTCCACACAAATGAGCATGACATATTTGAGGGGTGGAAATACATCTTCCTTGGCGTTAAGTGCTGTGTTCAGCTTGCTGCACCTGGCTTGGCTTTTTCCCTGAAGCTTCTCTGGATTCCATGGAATTAAAATTTTAAATAAATGAAATCCCTTGTATTAAACGGATGGTTTTAACAAGCCTGAAATATTAGACACGCATTCACCAGCATTTTGGTGTTTTGGTTTGGGTTTTATTTTTTTAAGGTCTGAATTGAACAAACTTTTATTATATGCAGTGCTTGTTTGTAATCAGCTTCATAATCCATATGCTTGAAACTCCCAACCAAAAGCCAGAGCATCTCTCTTGAGTACTTTCTCTTTTCATCTAGGACACAGTAATGATTTTTAAAACTTTATTAATCTGGTAGTGATAAAGTTTTGTTATTAAAGGATTCCATACTTCCCTGTCTTGACATTCTTAGTATTATAAAAATCAAGGGAGAGAGCCTGTGTATTTTAACGTTGCACAATGTACACATAAGTGTGACAATAATTCATTTGGTTTTGAAAATATACATATTTTCCTTGGAATGTACATTTCTAAAGCCTGCATTTTACTCTGTCTACCACTGCATATAGACTTTTTCTCTCCTGTTCTCCATTTGCATAGCTTATTGCTGTTATTCTCATGTTCCTCATGCCCTTGATGAAAATGTAACACTTATGGTTAAAAAGGGAACTCTCTTGTTTCATTAGGATCTTTTTAGTTTGCCCTATTAACTGGTTGAAGGGGACTTTTGTCCTTCAGCTGACTCCATCTTTCTTTCACAAAGGGCTTGTATTCCTCTTAAAGGCTTTTTGCTGTCACAGCTGGTTTCTGGAGCCTTTAATTTCAGAACTGGAGTGAGGCACTTTGACATCTCAAGTGCCATACAGCTCTTTACTACAAGAGACTTTTTTCCTGCCTCTGCAGTGGACCAGGAGACCATCTCCCAGAGTACTAGCAGTAAGTTTGCCTTCATTTGGCCCTCTCTTGTTCTCTGCTCAGTTCAGTGTTTTATGATTTGATTAAACACAATTCTTCATATTCATGAGTTATGTATTAAGTGAGATAAATTTTATGTTTTGAAGAAAGCACCATGAAAAAGAGACCTCAAGACCTGTACAAATGGAATGTGTCAGGCTTGTATATGATGGTTCTGAAAAAATTGCTCAGGGAGGAGCAAGTGCTGGCTGACCTAACTGTCAGAAATGGTCTTTTGTTGTGTACTGTTTTGTTGTTTTTTTTTTTTTTAGTTTTTCTTTTCTCAGTGCTGCAAACCCAGAAATGATCCAGGTTGATTACACACATGTTCTTTGATGTGTGATTTGATAAATGTGTGATTATGTCCAGTTAGATCAGGTCAGCTGTGGCTTTATTTAGCCACAGCCAAGTCTTGAAAAGCTCCAAGGGTAGGGATTCACCAGCCTGTGTGGTAGACCTAAGTATGTGTGCATATATTGCTGAAAGAAATAGCAGACTAAAAATCACTCTTAATAGGACTGAAATACTTTAATAAACCTTAGGTTTATTGCTGGTACAGTCACTGGTGATAACAACTGTCATCTTTGCAATGGCACAGCAAAACTTTGGTTCACAAGCATTTTCCTGGAAGGAACAAACCAGACAGTGTTTCATCTCCGTTGGTTTTAGGACATATAGAATGGCTTGCATTGAGAGGGACCTAAGAGATCATCTAGTTCCAGTCTCTCTGCCATGGGCAGAGACACCTTCTGCTAGACCAGGTTGCTCAAAGCCCCATACAACCTGGCCTTGAACACTTCCACGGATGAGGCAGTCACAGCTTCTCTGTGCAACCTGTTCCAGTGTTTCACCATCCTCATAGTGAAGAATCTCTTCCTAATGTCCAATCTAAATCTCCCCTCTTTCAGTTTAAAACAGTTACCGCTGGTCCTATCACTACATGCATAATGACTTTTCTTGTTTTAACATGCAGCTTTGTTTGCAGTTAGAAGGTCGCTTATTATAATCCTTCTGCTTGCTTTTATCAGTGTTACCCAGTCAGTTATTCTTCAAACAGTGTAGTCGTCCTTGTGGGTTTGTACTTCAATGAGTTCATCAGCATCTGTCTCAGTAAACTTGTGATTCCATGGTCACCCAGTGAGCTCTGGATAATCCTGCAGTTAACGTCTTTGGAGAAAAAAAGGAGAACTGTATCTTGTTCAAATGAAACAAAGGTGCAGGAATCCAATACCATATCTGACTTCTGCACCTCACAGAAACAGGAGAGGCTAAGCATTCCTGCTACTGAAAGCAAATCAACAAACATTAGCACAGCTAAGACAGACAGCAAGAATTAAAACTCAAAAATTTGGGTTCAAAATTGGTATCAAAAAGAACCAGATATATTCAGTCATCATAAACCCATTTATCTCACTGCTACAAATAACATAAAGAGGATTTTTCGTTAGGGACTGTAGTGGTAAGACAAGGGGTAACGGGTTCAATCTTAAACAAGGGAAGTTGAGATTGGATATAGGGAGAAAGTTCTTTACTGTGAGGGTGATGAGGCGCTGGAATGGGTTGCCCAGGGAAGTTGTGAAGGTTCCATCCCTGATGGTGTTCAAGGCCAGGTTGGACAGAACCTTGGGTGGCATGGTTTATTGTGAGGTGTACCTGCCCATGGCAGGGGGGTTGGAACTAGATGATATTAAGGTCCTTTCCAACCCTTACTATTCCATGATTCTATGATTTTATTTTTATGTCCCAAAGACTTAGTTGTAGACAAGACCTTGTTGCATTAACTGGTGTAACAATACACTACAGAACAAGGAAGCAACAGAGGTACAAACCTACAGACAGAGAGAAACCCTGAAACTGATTCCAACAACCGGTGGGTTTTCCAGTGAGTATCTAAAGTCTCGTGCAGCACTGCAGGTACATTAAACACAGATGAGAAGGAGACAATCCAACCCTAAAATCATAATGTGAAATCTTATCTTGACTCCAAAAGACAGATTTTGGTGGTTTGGGTGTGGGTTTTTTTTGGGGTTTTTTTGTTTGTTTAGAGCTGGCTGGAAGAAGTCCAACAAAACTGTTTCTTGAGTAGCAGAATTAACATCTCTAGGTTTTCTATGTGTATGTCCACCATCCCCTAGTTTTAGTTCCTTGCCTCCAGTGTACTCTCTTAATATATTTGGCTGAGGAGAAGCAGCAACACATGTGTATAGTTATATATAGACTAACCACAGTGTGTACGCTTGTGGGCTGGGGTGCTGCCACTTGATTAGCTAAGGACCTAAGTTCTAATTTATTATTTAGTGATCTACTCAGTTACCTATTTTTTTAATGAAACTTGTAAGAATTTAATTAGTAGATTTAAGGCAGCTCCCTTCTATCAAACTCAATTGAATGTGCCTAATATATTCAGAAGCTAAGGGGGAGTGCAGTGCCTCACCATAAGGTCAATCTGAGTGACAGAACACCAGACAAAGCATTATATGAGCATCATCATCAAGTGTGCTCTTGTAAGCTAAAAGTGTGGCACAAGGTCTTTGGGAAATGAGAAGTAATTAATGATGTCACATTCTTCATGAGCATGGTAGGCTCACAGAAGTGCACCTGCAGGCACTAAAAGCAAAACTCAGAAGGAACAGCAGCAGCTGATCTCTGAAATAGAACAAAACTGTTCTTTTAATTAGTAAAAGAATGTAAACAGATGACAACTAAGGGAGAATCTGCCATACGGAAGACTGATTTTTCATACCTGCAGGTTTGCGTTAATCTTCTGTCAGAGTAAAGATAATTGTTTTTGGATTTTGACTAATATTTTACTTTTCCGTAGTAACACTTAGTATGTATTTGCTAGCTGTAATGGATGGAAGGAGCTGGGAGTTAGATAAATCAAACATGGCACAGACTTACTGTCTTTAGCATAGAAAGAAATGGTCAGTTTACTGCCACCCAGTCATGTCTTTCTGTAACATAGAATATTCATGGTAGATCCTGAAATCTGCTTGTTGTAATTTGAAATACCCACAGTGGTTTAGATGTCAAACACATTATTTGCTATTGGTTATTTTCTTTCTGTAATCTTAAAGGTATAGTAAAAAACATGAGAAAAAAGTATAAAGAAAAGTTGCATAAGCCATACATTTCATATCTAGTAGAAAAAATGCAGTCATGATATTCGCTTCATAATAAGCTAGTGACATGGTTAGCCACGGTCTGATGCAGCATTTTAGAAGTGTGGTGTATTTCTCTGGCTGTCTGTACTTTGAGTAGACCCAAAATACTTGGTAATTCCCACACATTCAAAAAGTGATGTAGTACAGTGAGACAGATGATCAGACTTCAATAGAAAATGAACAGCAGCAATCATTATATAAACTCATTCAATTTGAGGCTAGGTCATATAAGCTCTCTTGGGCTTCATGATTAAAATATATATTCCTGTAACAGGGGAAGTCCAGGGTAACTTTCAGTGAGACTGGTTCATGCTGTCTTCAAAATTGCACAGCTTGATTCTAAGCAAACAACCCCCTCCAATGCTCCCCTCAACCCTCCCTGTTAATATAGCATATAGTTTATTTAAATCATCCCTTATCTGAACAATACCCTGCAGTTCACTGCAAAAGTGAGTCAGCCTGCCTACAACAATTTCAAATCTGGCCTGATTTTGGTGTCACTTTTTTGGCTTCTTTGTTCTATTCTTTTGTTTTTCTAAATGTATGTTATTCTGATTTCCTTGGCTTAGTTTTTGTTTTTCTGTTTTCTATTATTATAATTCAAGCATTTTTTTTTTTTTACTGTCTTTTGAAAGCAGTATAATCAATTCAGTGCAACATTAAAATAATCTGCTCCAAAATTAATTTCAGGTCTTTCAATACTTCCTTTTCATATAATGTATAAAGTTATTTCCTTTAAGAAGCTCAGTAAGTTAAAACTCTATGCAGCTTAATGAAACTTTAATGAAACTGTTTTATCGCACTAGTCGTATTTTTTTATCATCTTCAGTTTTGAAGTGAGTGACAAATCAGTGAATATAACTCTTGCATTTCCTCAATATCTTTGTGGGATGCACAGTATAAATACAGGCTCCATCTACCTAGGTTAATGGTTATTGACTAATGATTTTTTCTTGTATAAACACAAGTAAGCAATATTCTTTTTGGGGTTTTATTCACATTGTTTTAAATGGGAACATCTGTTTCCCATCCTTAAAAAAAAAAAAAAAGAAACATAATGTCGGTATTAGATTCACCGCTTGCTCAGTGTGTTCTTCCGCTGTTTTCTTTTTTTCGCTATCCAGGTCCTTAATTGACAAAACAAATCTGAACCAAAACTAAAAAAAAACCCAAGCACGAAGTGGATTATGAGCTGGCATATCTGAAATGACATATTTCTGATATGTAAGCGACCTTTCCTTTCTTTCCATAACCCCATAATAACAGAATTCTGTAGAAATCTCACAAAGCCATGAAGGGAAAGAACGAACGGAGGGCTCAGTAATGCAGATTACAAAAAGAAAGGTGACTTACATGAATTGAGTGGGTTGCTGGAGTTTCTGAGTGCCTTACTAGGTAGCATTTAGTATTATCATTTTTTTAATAAAATGTTATTTCTAGCATCTTATCTCTTTTTCCTGAGGTCCTTTCTTCAGTATTTCATCACCATTTAACTCATGCATAGTTTTGACCAAAACAAACCCAAGGTAAATCTAAGTTAAAAAAGAAAAGTAATGCAAAGTAGAAAAGTGGTAAAGAAGAGGGCAGAAGAAGAATATTTCCATTTCAAGGTAGTATAAGACCCATATTTTCCAGTACAGCTTTGAAACTAGCTGGAAAAACTACTCCCCTGTAACATCCCCCCTTTATATATATATATATAAAATTAAATCTTTCATTGCTTGTAAATCCAAGTTTCCTCTATAGAGCTACATTTGATAAGACAGTAGGCCCATTCTTTTGGCATAGGAAGAGATTAATTTTTCCACTGCTGAAGGAGAGATTCTTGCTTTCGGTTTTAATCCTCCATAATCCCCACCACCACCTCTGTGCAAAAGTGCACAGAATAATTTAGATATGTTTCCAGGCTCAGAAGGGCTGAAGGTGGATTTGGGATTTAATTTAATTTTTCCTTACAACTTTGTTCTGAAAGCATAAATGATAATTGAGTTGTGTGAGCCTCCGCTGTACTGCACTATGAGGAAAGGTGGTCCTTTCTATGGAAGCTACTAGTTAAAAAACCTGTAGGCTATATAACTTGGATATAAGGCTCATGATTTTTGAACATGCTTAGCAATACCTGAATTTTGATCTATCAAACTGATATTTACACCAGGAACTGAACAGAAATAAAGTTAGACCAAAAGCATATCCAAGGTACATTTAACTCTTCAGGAAAACTTCTTGTTCCTCTGGTATAGATACCCTTTCCCTAGCTCAAGTTAGAAGATAAGTAACAGCTTCTCTTCCACCCCATCAATTTTTCATTTCAACATTTGCTTTTACTCAGATTACTCATCAGATGTGTATTTCAGGCAGCCACTTACATGTAAAAAGCCAAATAGCTTGGTGGCTGTCATGGAAAGACACACCATCAAGAACAAAGAAAGGGAATGCTCAGGGGATGCATAAAGGTCAAGTGAGTTTGTAGAGGAGATGTCCAAATATTAAGCAGTGTCCATATGGAAAATGAGGATGAGTAGGTAGTTTGTAATGCACAGCTCAAAATAACTATTCTACGAGCTCACTAATAAGCCAGGAGATAGTGTGACTGGAAGATGGCCTTTACCACCAGTGTTTTTACGAGCTGTAAGGAAAAAAGGATAAAGTAGATAGGCAGCATGCAAGGAATGAGTAATTCGGTAAGGATGGGATGAGTCTTGAACTGCTTTCTATGAAGAAGTCGCACACATAGCTTAGTACGGTTTGTTTGGACTCCCTCAGTGTGCAGTGCAACTCTGGAACAATTAATCCCATGCTTTTTAAACACCTCTCTTAAAATGGGGCCAGTTGTCTTTTGGAGGTGCCCGTTTCTTTTTTTTCAAGAAGGATGTCTGAGGTTGTAGCCTCAAATGAACTTTTTAGCCTGTAGGCATCTGGATCTAGGAGCTTCTCATCCTAAAGAAAGGTTATAGAACTGGAGGACTGCCCAAAAAGCATAGGGGCAAAGGAGTGTTGGTGAGAGCTGTTGAGAGCTGGCTTTGCCAGAAACCTGAATTTACTGGTCCCAAACCCATGCTTGTCTGCACACACAAGTAACTACCCTTCTGGCCACAGAAAGATCAAGTTTAAACTGCAACTCCAAAGCCAGAGCCAATTGTGTTATAACCTGGAGCACGGTGCTTTCTCAGAGGCTTCCCCAGTTTCTGGCAGGATTAGACATTTCTGCTTCATTTAGTCTGAAGAGTCTATCTCTGCATTCAAGAACTGCTCTTCTGCATTTTTAAGCAGCTAAGGTCTCACTGCCATTCCTGACCTTTTTAATGGAAAGGAAGACCTATTTATTGATTTATTGCAAATCACCGGACTCTAAGCTTCTCTTTCAAAGTGAATCCCTAGGTGCCCTAGAAATCGTAAGTAATAGACAGAAATTCTGTGCAATTCATTAGACTAATTGCTATGAATAATGAAAATGGAACCTCACCTGAAACTTCGAGAAATATACTGTATATTTAATTAAGTTTTCCACATACCACTTTTTCTCTACTGTTATCTAAAATGTTTATCTTTTAAGGAGGATTTAATCCCCTGGGGCTTTTGAAGTTTTTAGAGCTTTCTGTTCTGGAGCTTAAAACATTGTATTCATTGTACATTTTTTCCCTTTAAATGGCAACTGTTCTTTCATAATTTGAGTTCTTTTAAGTGTCGTTATGACATGGAATAACAGAAGATTAAACTATGCTGCAGCAAATTTGTATTCACTGTGCATAATTATATTAATGAGAAAACAGAAACCTCTCAAAAAATCTGACAGAAGTACATAAGTTTTTCTTATGTTCTGGGAGAAAAACTCCTACTGTAGCACTTCTTAAAAATACAACTGCTTCTGTGTGCAGGGACAAGAATTGATCTCCTTATCCTGAGTATTTTATCCTGGACATTCATGAGGACAGATATGGGGAAAAGAGCGTGGCTTTGACTAAGCCTCCGTTTTCAGTTGTCAGCTGCGTTAACTGACTGTTAATGCATAGCAGAATGATGTTCTCCTTCTTTTCTTGAGCTTGCAGGGGCTGTCCCAATTCTTTCCCTTTAAATCAGTTCCTAGCCCATCCCTGGACTTGTGCTCTTTTTCCTCGAGGATGGCACGCTTCCCTCTGTAAAGGTGAGGGGGGCATTTCAAAAATTATCATTTCTTCTGGACTTTTGGAGTCCTGACTTCCAGTTTTCAGATCCTCTAGGAATTTCCCTCTAAATCCATTACAGTCTGTATTACTGGGCAGCTTTATCCCATGGAGGACATGGAGGACTTCTACGTGCAAGTATATTATCTCTGAGTAACAAAATGACAATTTAATTAAGTCTGGCTGAAGTCAATAGGAATTCTCATGCACATGGCTTTGCACATGCTAAAGGGTAGGTTTATTTTGTATTTGGAAGCAGGAAATAGAATTTCAAAGCGAATATTCATAAAACATGCTTGAGAGTTTGTTCTGGTTTTATATTAAGCACTCGACAGTTTATATGCTATACTTTATCAGAATAACAGTGTTGTATGAAAAATGGCCATTCACAGACATTTAAAATATTTGCTCTTTAATGCAAAATGGAGTCAACAAATGTAAGGATTTAAAAAATGTATTATGAATATTCAGGATTGCACTAGCCAATAAATATACAAATATATTTCTAACGAGACATGCTAATTTGCAAGAATCTAGAAGATTCCGCACTAAAACATCGTGGGTCTGATAAAGTTCTTCTAAAACATTGGTTTAAAGCTGTTGCTAATTCAAATATGAGCGTATGTGCTTCATGCTACTTTTTTAAAAAACTGCAGCAAACTTATGTGTATGTTCATCACTGTATTTTTCTCAATTAATACAATTTCTCATTTAAATCATATCTGTGCTTCCAGTATTATCATACTAGGCATATTGGGAAGCTAACATTTGAAGGAGATTGGGTTTTAAAGCGCTCCAAGCTTATTGATTATTTTAACATCAGAAAAACATTAACAAAATGCAAATTGGCCCTTCTGTATTCTTAAATCAAAGTTCTGTTAAAAGTAAATATTTTCTTCACAGTATTAGGAAGAAGAAAAGGAGGCTCAGGCTCCAAAGGAAGTAATTGTGCAGCACGTTGGATTTTTGAAACAGCAAGTCCAAAAGATTTTGCTTCAGGGAAAGCAGAGTCCATTTCACTGTCAGAAGAATTAGAAATTAAGAAGTTTTTTAGCATAAAGCCCTGAGACTCCACAGGTCTTCCCTTGTTTCCTTTATCCAGATGAGTATGTGGACATGGGCTTCTGGTATTAACTATTTGTACCTTTGCTTCTGATTTTTTATGTTACCTGGGAAGGTGAGTCCTGATTTTCTTGTTGCTTCTGTTTTAAGAAAATGTTGAACTTCACAAGACTAAGTTTGGAATTTCTCACTAGGTCTTAAGACCTCTTTAAGCACTGCTTTCTACCTCATTGGAAATGTATCTGGACAGCCAATAAAGCCAAAGCAAAGCCAATACCAATAGCATTATGTATTTTAAAAATGCCAAGCCTACTACGCTAGTAGAAACAGTATCCCAGTCCCCTTGTTCAGTCAGGCTATTTAGCAGTGCTGTGTCAGATTAAAATTTCCTTCATACAACTCCAAAGCACAATTTGTTTAAAGCCCCCTCTCTTTCGCAGGCAGAAATAACTCACCCTTTGCAGTACTTGGGCTGGCATGTGGAGATTTTTTATCAACACAGGGTGTATTAACATGGGTGTTCACAGAAGTTGGTTAAGGTACTTATGCTAGGGTAGAGATCTCATGTCAGCTCACCTAGAGCACTGGCTGCTTATTAAGTGAATCAGTCCGGTTAATTAAATGATGAACTATTTTATTAATAGCTAAGAGCAAGACTCAAGTGAGAAAAAGTAATAAAGCAGCAGCTGGAAGAATCACTTGCTCTTTGGGGCACTTTTTAAAGTTCGTCTAATTGGAATATTTAATCAGATATTGGAGGTGGCAGTTACAGATTTGATTAAGGGGTGGATTAAATAGGAGGTAGGTAGAAACTCACAAAAAAGAATCTCAGGTCATGGACTGCAGGTTTTTGCTGTAGTGAATGGGCACTTTCAGCATTTTTTAGTAACATTCTGTCATCAGGTTTCCTCCATTGTTAAAATGGAATAAAGAGGGAATTTGCAGAGATTGCAAGAAATCATGCATTGTATTTTTAATATCATATGCTCACGATTTTAGTCTTGCTTATAAAATATCTACATTTGAAGTATTAAAACATGGTAAGTCTGCTGTTTATTTCCAGTGTAAATGCCACAATTATAGATTTGTGATGGCTTCCCACTGCAACTGTATTAATATCAGTAATTCTAAGACCTTGAAGGAGTTCAAGGTTATTTTCTTGTCATGTGTCACACATTTTTTTATCTCCCTCTTTTATTTTACTAACTACATATTTAGCATAGAAGAAAATATTATCTAACATTTCATAACACAAAGTGTGATCTTGACCATTGTCACCTTGTTTGCAATTTGAATAAAGAAGGGATAAAATAATACATGATAGTGACAACTTTGGATTGGTTAAATAGGTAATACTGAAATGCAGCTTGATACACCAAAATGTTTCCAGCCACATGCAATCATTGTGATTGTTGATGCATTAGGTTTAAAAGAAGTCACAGGATTTCAGAGAGGGTTTGATTTGTTGCCTTTTTTTTTTCCTTTAGAAGAGCAATCTAAATGCAAATTCTATACCTGAATAAAATCCAAGGAGCAGGTATAAATGAAGGTTGAGGGAAAAAATACAGTGGTGATGACATTTGGTAAGTTTGTCATGCACTTTGAATGTGAGAGCTTATTATTTTTTTCTTGATTCATGTTACAGTTATAAAGTAATAGAACAAAATCAACTTATGCATTGGTCATCTAAAACTATATAGATACATTCTGAGTGAAGCAGTCTGAATTAAAATCAGAAAGAGGTCTACTGTGATGTCAATACCTTAGAGTTCTGAGCCTATGAATCAAATGTTCTGTTGATTTCATTAAAAGTAAAATTGTAAAACACAGTTTCAATGACAGAGTTATAATAGAAGCATAAAAATGAGGAAAGGGAATTCTTTGAGTTCCAGAAATTCGGAGAAGATTGGACTATAGTCACCCAATGCTGTTGAAGTCTGTTACTGTAATTGAAAAACGTACAGGGGACATCAACAATTTCCAGGGTGTCTAGAAGCTCCTTCCAGCCTGATACAAAACTAATTGAATGTTGTATCCTTAGATCCCTGATGTCTCCAACAGAAATAAATGTTTTCAGAAAGATACAGTTTCAGGCCTGTTAGCATTTGCTGTGTTTCAGACATGACAAGAACTTCTGCAGTTATTGCTGGAAACTGGCATTTTTTCCTTATGACCTTAGTTATTGAAGTTCTCAAGCCCAACCAGTGTTTGAGCAAAGATGTGTTCTGCTAACTTCTGCATGTTTCGCAGGAATTTGCTAGGGAGCATGCAGGATGCGTGAAGTACCACCATGTGATACTAGAATACAGCAAGGTTGAACAGTTACCAGGAGACCATTCTTAAGTTAAGCCAATTCAAGGCAAAACACCAGTTTGAAATAGCTACTTACATGATTTTAAATAACATCTTGCGTTTGCTGTGAAATAGATGAAGAAATGAGATAATATTAATCTGCTTTATCAGGATCAAACTTATACGAGTTCCTCCTTTCACTCTGTGTTCAGTTGTGCTGCTTGAAGGTATCAGGGGACCACTTTGTTTCAACATTGTTTGCTACTTAAATCACATTCATAAGGCAGAACAAGTTCCTAGTGAAGCACGTAGTTTTTACAGCTAGTCTTCCTTGGCTTTCCAGGAGTTCTGTTTACTTCTGGGTTTTCTTCCTTAAAGCTTTTTGCTTCAGAACTTCTCAGGAAGGGGTCTTGTAGATTTTTCCCTCTAGCTTGTGAACTGCCCTTCTTCATTAGAAATGCCAGTGTTTTTTATCAGATCTGTTGTAATCTCTGAGTCAAGACTATGGCTGATTGATGCCTTCATTTGAGGCATAGTAAAACTTTATTTATAGCAATGCAATGTGTGAATATATCTCCATAAAATTTGTTTAGTGGCTCAACGTGCCAAATCTGGTGTTTCATTTTGACCTGTGGAGGGTGAGATATTTTATGTAATCCTATAAATTACACCTTAATTACTAGATTTGTTGATTTTGTTTTGGTTTTTTGTTTTTTTTTTTTTTTTTTTCTCCTTGAGCTCTGGTATGATTGTAATTGACCACTCTGTGCCCTAATTGTTTTGGGTGTCACTGAATACAATCTACAAATGCAGCCTATTAAAAATACTACCCCCCACCCAAACCCAACAAACTGTCTTACAGCAAAGCCTGGGTGGTTTTCAATCTTCAGGTATGTTTAGAAAAGTTACTTTAAACAGCATCAAAACCCTCCTTTCTTTTTCCTGTGAATCTGTTTGAAGGTTAGAAAAACTTATACCTGTCTTTTATTTTGTACGCATATTTATTGAAGTTAGAAACTTTCAGTGACCGCCTTTTACAGAATCACCAGGAGAGAATAACTGATGCTGGGCACGTGTGCTAATATCCAATGGTTAGGATAAGGACAAGCTACTCAAGCTCTTCTGTTTTCAAAGAATAACTGATGCTGGGCATGTGTGCTAATATCCAATGGTTAGGATAAGGACAAACTACTCAAGCTCTTCTGTTTTCAAAGTGCTCATTGGGTAAGCGAATGATGATGGAGGAATCGAGGGTGTGCACCTCCCACTTCCTAGGAATGTCTGTGCCCTTTTGTTCCTGGTTATCCACAAATACATTTTTTATTTGAAGAAATTTCTTCCCATGCAGACATTATCAGTCCTAGCACTGAACACTGAAGAACATTTCTATTCCAGCTGTGAAGCTCTTCTCCTGTTTATAAGTAAACAGGTGATCACTGAGCATTCATATAAAAGAGTGAAGGAAGATGTGTCATAGATGGAGATTCTTTTTGGGATGTTCAACATGTTTAAGTTAATCCATCTTTTGTAAAGAGGCAATATATTAATCAGCAAAGTTAATGAGTCTGTTTCCTGCTAAAGTTAGTCAGGATGAATGTAATTTTTGGTTTTGATACTGATATCCAGTTCCTCCATTTTTCCTTATCTTGTCATATATTTATCTTCCAGACCTACACTTTGCTAATGTGTTAATCTACACATTTGGCATTGTGAAACTTGGCTTTAAATTCTTGAGAAATCTCATTAAATAATGAAAAATGCTTTAGACTCTGAACTGCAAACCCCCATATAATACCATATAATATAAAAACATACTGTAAGTTATCATACTAGTATTTATATTTCAGGAGATTGTATCATGTAGTTAAAATAATGCCCTTATTGCAACTCCAGTGTCTATGCATCTTTCAATTTTAAATTTGTATTTACCTACTAATCTGTTCTATATTAATTAGGATTAGAGGAGTTTACACCTTATATCTAGTTTTGATTTGGTCATTTGTCACAGGGGAACCAAACCTCTTGGTGCTATATATATGCTAGAAGCACAGTGGTGAAACCAGATTGGTCATGCTATAGTCATGAAAAGTCAGTGGCTGGTATCTGGCTTTGTCGTTGTTGCCTGTCAAAGTGTCCATCTTTGACATGATATGACATTTTGGCTATTGTATATGAGCATTCAAACGTCAAATGGTCTTCTAAAGCTTTTACCAATGGATCCAATGTTGTGAGTATATGCAAAGGTGGAAGTCTGTCTTATATCATACTAACCTATGTCCAACTTTACTTAAGTGTACAAGAGATTTATGAGGGATACTGGGGGATTGCTCCAGACATAAGACTAGGATTCAAGCAAAGATTACTCATTTCTGGCCCTATAAGAATGGCTTTTTGTCATTTTATCTGATGTTCTTAATTGGTTTGAAGCTCTTCCAAATAGACTGCTCTTCCAGTTTATCAGCTCACAGTAAAGATGCCAAGAAGCAAGCCTACTTTTTTGGATAATGGCCTAGTTAACCCAATGAGCCAGCATAGAAATTAAATTATCTTCTGCTATTTTTGTTCTGACAATCAGATGGAGAAATAAGAAAAGTAATTTTACATCTGAAATTTTACAGCTGAAATCTAAACATTAAGGATAAAAGTTCTCATGGTATACTTTAATCAAGAAAAAATATTATGCCTCTGAAACAGTCAGTTATGATGTTTTCTCATCAGGTTCAGAATTAGTTGAAAACAAGCTTCTCTGATATCTCTTGCTTGTTTTTTTTTATTTTTTAGGGCACCGTGTCCAAACTCTTTTCTGTTGCTCTGAGCCTCAGCTCTTCCCACAGCAATTTATGGTGCCAAAAATGGCCTGCTAGTCACTTTGACATGGTCTAATGTTTAGTGAGATCTTTGTTCTGACCACAGGACAGAGAAACATGAAAAAAAAATATGCTTTTCACAGCACATTCAGCCTGGAATGTAGATCTGATTAGCTTCAAGGCGCACGTCAAGACTCAGTTTTATCTTGAAATGAATAAAAAAAATAGTTTTAAGGACCTTGGAGGGGTCAGAACTGCAAATACGGACTGTGAGCCTAAGAATGTATAACCCTTTGAAGCGAAAAGTTGTCTGAGCTGCAAAGTGGCTGCTCAGGAAGATAGCTGGAGAGTCGGTAAAAACTTGAGTAGAAAAAATAATTGAAGGGTAAGCAATATGAATTCAGGATTGGATTGAACGGAAATGATGGGAGTAAAAGTTGCTGCTCCTGATGAAACCTTCCAGTAGTAAACAGAATAAATATTTTAAGCAAAAGTGTCTTTAGCACCCACTCGACTTTTTCCTATCTTCTCTTTCAGAGATATAATTGAAATCCCCAGGTACATGAAAATTATAGGCTGTAGTTTATCATTCCCTTTTTCTCAGGAAACAGTGTTGGAGTTCAGGTTATAATGTATCTGGGGCTGTCATAGATCTTGGGTCCTGCAAGGCTCTGAAGTTCCTGCCATCACTCTCAAAAATTAGCGCTTTCTTTTTGCTTTTTTGACTTGATGATGATAGTGGAATTGTGCATTTCAAAACAACTTTATTTCTTATAAGGTATTTACTGAGAGTGAGCATACATCACACACCCTTTCATGTATACCGTTACTAATGGACTTCAGAAATTGTGCCGCCTTAGTCATATATTTTTATTCTAGAAATGGCTGGCTCAGTTTCCAGTGTGTTTGCCAAAACAGCAAGCTATGCAGTCAGTATTTTTGTCAACAGCTTCAAGTTTACTGACAAAGATGTAATTAGATTCATGCCTAAGAGTACTTTTTAGGGAAAAATACAAATGTTACCTATCAACAGAGATGTCATTTTCCCCAGAGACCATTGTAAAGGGTAAGGTTTCCTGTGGAGCTGTTGCATTTTCATTTAAGAATATGGGAAGGAAAAAAGGCTTTTAAAAAAAGAAAGGACCATGTGTGTGCCTAGCAATTCTTCTCTCTTTTCTTGCGTGGGCAGCTTTCTTAATCTATTATTGGAAAATAGTGGAGACACTGAGTGACTGAGATCAGGATCCTGAAAGGCTTTTAAATCCTGATATCATTGAAGTTACTGTATATTAAAAGCTTAGACAGGAGCTGAATGGTTCAAATCCTTTGCATGTTACTTGTGTGAATTAACTAAGATTTTAAATAAAGACTTAAAGTCTATTTTTTCATAATGTTGAGCAAGAACACAAACAAATGTGATGATGAAAGACTACTCTGTTATAAGAACATATAAAACAAGAATATTAAAATTTAAAACAATTTTTTACTTACCCTGGTTTTATATTATTATATTATGTTGTGTTGTGTTATATTATGTCATGTCATTTATTTTACTTTTTTTTTTATTGTATTTTTTATTTCAAGAAATACAAGATTGGGAAACCTTGAAACAAAAAGGTAGCATTGATATATTGAGTGTCTGGCCAAGATGGCATTATGAATTTATAGATAATTAAGCAAAACAATGAGGCAACTGGATGAATTTATAGGAAAACTAGGAAAGGTGAAAGCGGGAAGTTTTTCCTTGGGTATAAGTGCACAAGAAGATGACTAGAAACTCTGAAGGCAATTCTAGGCTGGTTAAAAACAGAGCTGAAGAATGGAGGAAGCTGAAAAAGATTAATTTGAGTGTTTTCAAGAGTGATTTCCTGGTGTAGCTGCAGGTGGTTGTCTGAATTCCATAACTGGTGTAGTAATCAAGTTTTATTCTAATACTTGGATGAAACAAATAATTTTGTTAGGTAAATATGCAAATGAAGAACACTAATGACACATGAGGAGTTCATACCATATCAGTAGGGTATGGAGCAGGGGGGATAAAGGGAGGAGAGTGAGAGAGAGACTGCATGGTTTTCTGAGTTACGGCTGGGCTTAAACCACGACAGTGTATTTCTAATCAGGTTAAGCTCTATGGTTCAAATCTCGTATTCTGTTAGGCCCACAAACATTGCTTTTTTTTAATGTCATAACTTTGAAAATATTGCGCAGTGTAGAAGGAAAGCTAAAATCATTCTGTGTTGCTTCAAATAGTTGTGTATGCAGCAATGGTGCTATTCTCAATTAAGAAAGTTGATAAAAATTGTCATTGGCGCATGACAGATGCTGAATAATTTTGGGTAAACAGTTCACATCAATCTACCATACACCGGGGAGTAATTAGCATTCTTAGTAGCACTACATACTAAGTTCTTAATAGAATATATTTTTCTTATTGGTCTCCATGTGGCTGTTCATCTACTTCGTCACTCCACTAGGTTTAACTATATATGTTTGCTCACTTTGTCTAGGGTTCAGATACTCCTCCTGTTGAAGAAAGTGCTTTATTCCCCACAAAACTTTAAGGTGTGCAAATTGGCCCTGGATGGCACTCAAACTGCTGTTAGTTGTTTTTGGAGTGTTGTTTCTTCTGCAGCGACTGCCAAGTATCAAATCCTTGTTTGTGAATTAGATCCTATTTCTTTTGAATTTTCTACTTTTTCTTGTTTGTTAAAATGCTTTTTCTTGCAGTTGTAAGGGAAGTGTATTTGTGGTATGATTAAATTCAATTTCAGCTCTGTCATGAGATAGCTTTTTCCTTTAATACTTAAATTTGAAGGCCTCTAAAGGCCTTAGTTTGTATCATAATTGAACTTAGAATTTATAAATTCTATTTCCTTCCATGCTTCAAATATGCTCCTTTCTGATTACAGTGAAAATCTCTTTCTGATTTTATTTCCCACTTTGAAAAGTGAATGGTCTATGGGATGTTTTGCAAATAATTTATTGAGATTTTCTGGACTTTTGGGTGCCAGTAATTTAAAGCCTCAGCTCATTATTGCCATCGCCTAATTTCAAGTGTGCAGTTCACATACCAAATTTATAAAGACTAAGCCTCAGAATTAATTTCCTGGGAAAATTTCTATAAAGCACTAAAAAGCTTCAACTTCATGATTGCTCAGCTGTGGTTCAGCACTACACATTCATGTTCATGTACTTTTTAATACGTTTACTGATGTCATTTTTTACATGGTGTCTGAGCAACTAATAGATGCTGCTTACTGTGCTTATTGTGCTATGTGTTATGTAAGTTAATGTACTAATCGTGATCTTGAGCTCTGTTTGATTGTAAAAGTTTTTGTTTTGTCTCCCCCCCCCCCCCAGCAGAAGACTGTCCAGCATGAATTCGCTGAGCTGGCTCTCATTTGATAATTATAGTCCACCTTTTTTTTTTTCTTCTCTCCCTTGTTTGTACATAGGTGGCTGAAATTTGCATTGCCTTTGTTTTAGCTGTCTTGAAAACTGTGCCTGGAGTGTGTCATTATGATCTGCGTACGGTCTGGGCACCTACAGCTTTATCTCACCAGTACAACTATATATTTCAGGATGACAGAGTCCATTCTTCAGAGATTTATGTCTGTCTACATTGCAGAACATTCTTTCTTAAACCACAGTCAGAGAACAAGATCATGAAAAGACTCTATACGTTTCTGACCCTGCACTACTGCACTACTATGAAACTGCTGTCTATGCACTGAAGTCATTAACCTGCTTATTGGCTACCCAAAGAAAATAATGTTTTGAACCCCTGATCTCTACATCCAGAATTAAATCAGTTAATTTAGGATTCATCTTAATCAAGTATGATTGTTGTTGTTAGTGATGGTGGTCAATTTATTGATAGATAAGCCAAGACATTTTCAAAGCATCAGAGCTGATTCTGAGATTCTACTATAATATGAGTAATGCAACATGTCTTGTTAGAGAGATAAATGTGACAGAATATAGAAAGTCTGTGTGACTGACTATGAATTCATAAATTATTTCGAGGTGAGAGACTCACCCATCATTAAGCTGTGGAGAATTGTGATGTGTCTTTTGAAAAACATAGAACATCATTACAAACTTTGGCCTGGAAATTGCATTACAACTTTCACTTATGCTAATTTTTCGAGATTAAAAATTCTAGAGACATCATAATTTGTAAATACTGTTGTGTATGTTGTTGTATACTTGCATTTCATCTAGAATGATCTCTTTCAATCATATATTAAAGAATAAATGCTGCCTTTTTGAGTCTACTTTAGGTTGGTTTTAGACTTGTAACTGAAAGAGATAAATTGCTTTGATTTTATCTGGTAGATCTTTACATGGAAATGTTTAAAGCCCTCCCTCAAATAAACCCCATCCTCCACAAGGACAGATTTGAATATTTTTGTTTAAATGGATTCCTCTTACTATCACAGTGTTATGACTATGATTTAAGTGTATACTGGAATGTTATTGTTAGGAAATTTATAAAAATGGAATAAGCATCATGATGTGTAACTTTATCTACTTAGTTTAATGAATTTACCATCACTGATGACCTCTCCATAAAAGGCAATTCCAAGTTTTTGTGTATTAAAGAAAAAGGCAATTCCAAGTTTTTATGTATTAAAGAACTTGTTGAGTGTGGTCATTTATATGTTCACAATATCTGATTGTTGCAGTGACATCTATGATGTTGACACCTGAAGTGGCATGTCTTCCACATAGGAGGAATAAGAGGAGAAAGAAGGATGATAAAATGAGGGATGATGGAGACTTCTTTTTTATCACACTACTTCTCCAAAACCTGGCTCCTGGAAAAGGGAGAGAAATCTGGTATATTATGATTAAAAAAAATCCAGACAGCAAAACATACCAAATGGGTCATTGAGGGAGAGATGGATATTGGTGTGGAATTGGGTAGCAGAGAAATGGAAGAATATCGGCTGATAAGAATCAAATCATAATGAAGACTTCTTTGGAGCTGAGATGACAATGGCTTAAGAGATGTTTGACCTCAGAAAGGTAAGACAGAACAGAAAGGAGAAGAAACGGGTCCTCAGAGATGTGAATTATCTAGATCTGGTCCTTTAAGGGATTTGCATGATTCCATTTTACTTGGGAAGGATTGTAGTTTAATATAGCATTTTACTATATTTAGGTACAAAACAGAAGAAAGTCTGCTTGTGTTTTAGCTGTTGCAGCACAGACCTCTGTGATACGTGAGAGCCACTGAACACATAAATAAATACACGTAAACGAATGTGGATGCATTTCTTCAGTTTAAAAGTTTGAAAAGGCTTTTGTGTTGAAGTTGTGTTTTGCTTTCCTCCCATAAGCAGTGAATTTGGGGATTGCATGGAAATGTTTGAAGATAGAAGTTTTGGTATTTGCAGAGGCCTTGGTTTCTGTACTGTGCATAGTCTTCTATTGTATAGCCTGAGCATCTGTAGCTATTGCCAAAAGATATTTTGCTAATCAAGGAGACATCTGGAAGATTGTGTGAGGCAAGGCTGTAATTTCATCATGAAACACATGGCTGGAAATTTACTGTCTTGGTCGAAATTATTCTTTATTCTTAGTAGTAAAATGAATTGGAGAGAAAAGAAAGCACTGCGGTAACCTAAGAAGATGGGTGCATATTATCCTAAGAGCTTGCCTAGGTCAAGAAGTTACCTCTGACCTTATGTGTGTGTGTAGTAAATTCAGCTTTTAGTGAGAAAAGTTGCACAGGTTTTTTTCTTTGAAAGTAAATCTTCAAAATGCCTGCAAAATTATGTTTTCCTATAAAATTATGTAGAAGAATGTAATGTAACACTGTTTATAAGCAGATGATTTTAAAGCTACTGAGATAATAACTAATATGAAAAATTATAACAGCTCTGTTTAGGGGAACAGCTTTTTAAGAAAATGCAAATATTTAGTAGACTGCTTACATGGACTGCTACCAAAAGCATATCTGCTTCCTTCCCATTTTGAAGACAATGTATTATTTTCATCAGCTTGAATGTAATTTGTGGGTTTAATTACCTATCTCTAAAACTAACTTGCCATAATGTTAAATTGGCTAATGTTGCAATATTGAAGTGATGAATACAGGTGTTGGATATTATTTGGTTGCTGAGAATCAGCTGATAGTCTCTTTACTTGCAGCTTTCATAATCAGAATTCCTTCTTTTCATTGTTTGTCTATCATACTAAATCAAATGGAAAGAAATATGCTATTTAAAGGTGTAAGCGTGAGCTTTTCTGGTCAATAAGGGCTAAGGTAATAATGTTAGAAGGTGTTTTTTCTCTGTGGATTCCAGAATTTTGTCTATGTTATGTAGGAAGCATTAAAAGTTTAACAAGTTAGGATGCCAGAGAACAGTAGAAATTTTATCAGCTTGTGCAATATCAGCTTGTGTGATGATATACATAAGTTATACCTGTAGGCCTATAAGAATGTGTAATGTTCCTTGTCAATTAAAGATCTCAGGGGAAAAAAAACCCAATCAAACCCATATGCCAACAGCAAAAAAAACAATCTTGGTGTTTATTCCATCTTACAGAGGTTTGAAAAATACATATTGAAAATACATTATTTTAACAATTTAATGAACGTGTAGAGCATAATAGAGCTTTTTTTAAATGAAAAAATATTTTTTTTAAATAAAAAAAAAACCTCAACCAAACAGTACACCCAAAAAATTCCACCAGCATAAACTTGGTGTCTCAGATAAAATTAGAAAACCTTTTAGTCTTATGTCATTTTTTGAAGTGTAACTGAAGGGATTTTCTGTTAGATTGTGTGCAGTCTCTGTCCAATGTCTAGAAACAATCTCTTGCAGATAACAGCATGCTGATAACAGCAATGTAATCGAATGCAGATGTGAATTTGTAGATTCACTCTTGAAGTGAATTCATAACGCACTTTTTACAAGCATATTTTTACATCAGAAATTGTTTTATGTGTATCTCAAATAGAAAATGTTCAAAGCTGTTAGACTCCAGAACTCAAAGTGATGACTTATGTAAGCATTGTCATTGCTTTAAAATAAATTAAAACACATGATATTATGGAATCATAGAATGGTTTGGTTTGGAAGTGACCTTAAAGGTCTTCTAGATCCAACCCCCTGCCATAGGCAGGGACACCTTCCACTAGACCAAGGCTGGTTTTGAGCTTCACATTGACCAACAGCCCTTTTCTCCCCTTGCTAGTGAGAACAAGGTCCAGCGTAGCTCCTCTCCTCATTGGCTCTTCTGTCACCTGGAAAAGGAAGTTATCACCAACACATTCCTGGATTGCTTATGCCCTGCTGTGCTGTCTTTCCAGATATTAGGATGGTTGAAGTCCCTGATAAGGACCAAGGCTTGTGAATATGAGACTGCTCCTACCTGTCTAGAGAGGGCCTCATGCACTCAGTCTTCCTGGCTGGGCAACCTACAGGCACCCACTATAATGTCAACAGTCCCTACCCTCCCTTTAATCCTGACCCATGAGCTCTCAGCCACCTCTTCATGCATCCCCAGGCAAAGCTCCATGCACTCCAGCTTGTCATTGACACAGAGGGTATCCACCCAATTAAAGTGAACATTATCACATATTTTCGTAGAACATAATTCATGATGCATATTTCTTAAAGATGTATTAATTTGGTCTTATTGCAATCTGTGTCTAATTAAACACAGATTAGGGAGAACCAAAAGACTGGTTTATAAAGAAGATTAATTAAATATACATGGTTAATCAGATGTCTCCACCTATATTAGATTAAATCCCAAGCAAAGTAGCTAGTTATTTAAGTTTAGAAGAAGATGTCTTGCTAGCTGAAATAATTCAAGTTAAAAAGGCTGTTCAGTCTAAATAACAAATCATACTTCTGAACTGAGAAATTAACTTCAGGAAACAGAGGCATAAAAATATTTTGTGTATTTAAACTTGGAATCCATAGCACTTGTAAAAGCAGCCCTCACCTGGTATGAAGGTGACTAACATGATGCTGTAGGTGGTCAAGGTGATGCTTTACGAATACTGTGTTTTCTGTTACATTATTTTTTGGAAAAAGATCCTGAACTGGGAAATAGATAAAGCAGCTGTTAAACTTTGGCTCTGCCATAGTGTATTTCCTTACGACACATACTATAGGTATAGTCTATTCCTAGATATAAAACCAGAATCAATACAGTAGGGTGCAGTATAGGGAGAAGACGTATGGAACCCAGCTCTACAGTCTCCTATTTAGCAATAGAATCTTTTCAGGTGTGTCAGCAGTGTTGTTTGTGCTACTTATATTTGCTACGTTAGTAGCTGGGATCCAGAGAAGTCTTCAGCTTCTCATGCATGGTTGAGATACATAAATATTAGCAATGAAGTAATGCTACTTTCCTAACGCTTAATTGAAATTGATGAACTTAATAAAAGGGTGAGAGGTTCAACATAAACCAAAAGAAGTAATATGCTCAGTGAACAGTAAATTTCTGTTATTTCATTGCTCATAAAGAATCATTGTTATAGCTATGTTTTATCTATAATGATAGAGTAGATCAGGAGTTGTCCAAAATCTAGTAGTGCAGGCTGGAAGGCATGCTCTGTTCAAGACTTCAGGACTCTGATTCTTACAAAATGGATCTGTGTTCTGTTTGCTAAACAAGCAAAAAAGTATGAAGAAGACTGTGGAAAGTAACTCTGCTTTGGAAAATAAACTAAATTGGAGCCATATGTGCACAAACATCCACATAATATAGCTCAAAAGAATTTAAATGCACATTGTCATACTATATAAGTGGTAATGTATATTGTTTCAGGCAATATTAATTTTATGTAGTTGTAAATAGTAAGTCATTATATCTAGATTAGAGTACTCCCTTATAAAGAGATTATTTATACTTAATGTGCACTGATTAATCATGTAGCTTTACCTATTTTTAGAATAATTAGATGTCTTACAAAAATTAATTCTCTGACATTAAAAGAGAATTCAAACCTGGGTTTTTGCTATAGGACAGAAGGGTTTTTAAATTGAACTAGATTTGCTCAGAAGATTTACTTTTATAGAGATTACAGATTGCACCAGACATGACTGGTTTTGGCTGAATCATTATTGATGATCACTTAATATGAGCTTTGATGTGTAGTATCTGATAGAACTATTGCATATTAATTTTCATTTTGCATTTGTTCTGTAGGTTCTGAGGAGCTCCCCAAGAGGCAGAATTCAAGTACTTGCATGTTGTTATTTGTTTCATTTGTCCAACCAGAGCATCACGACAGGGAGTAGAACTAGACAGAGCCTATACCATATCCATGCCATGGCTATCACCATGAAAAGTGAAAGGCTATCAGCACAAAAAGGGAAAGCAGACTCCTGAAAGCTTGTACTGGTTCACCCTGAGATTACAGTGTTTTGATTACTTACAAACAGTGAGGGATGTGGGGCTGTTTTGCTCCTCTTTTGTGACTGCTTTTGATCAGTTGAATGTAGAATTAAACCATCATTGGCTTACTTCTGAAATCTTGGATGCTTGTTCCTGTCACATAGGTAGTCGAGTTTTTTTTTTTCCCTACAAATCCTCACTCTAGATAATGTCCTCTTCCAGTAACACTGCAAATATCCTTCTTATCTTTTGTCACATATGAATTGCAATATAGTCTTAAAAAAAAAAAAGAAGGAAAGAAAAAATAATCCTTGCTACTGCTGTTTGTTTGTTTTTATGGGCAACAATGAAACCATGATGGAAAAAGGACTGAAGACTTTCTCTGGAAAAAGGGTTTTCCTGGAAAATAAAGTTTAGTGACAAAGATATAGTAACATCTTCTCTGGAATGTAGTAATATCATCTACACACAGGCACCTAATATTTAAACAATTATACCTTATCACTTGATGACCATAATTACACTTGGCAATTACAGTTCAATTGCACCTTTGTTTTGGTTTATACCAGTGATTACTGAGTATTAATCTAGCCAGATAGTTAATTACATGAGTCAGAATATTTCAAAGTAAACTTGGTGTGTTTAATGAACCTCAACTTTTAAAAAGTGAGTAGGAAAATATGAACCCAGATGATGAGAACAGGTTAGTTTCCAGCTCATGTAACAGATCTTAGATTTGACTAATAAATGGTAATTTCTTACCATGAACTCTATGGCGGCTGTTTTGTACTACTATGAAGGCACATTTAGAATTCACCACAAACATTATATTATCATGTAAGCAATGATTAGAACATGTAGGTCACTAGGCTTGAGCACATAAAAGTAATTGTGTAGGTAAACATATGTTTCTTGCAGGTTTTTGGTATAGAAAGCTGCTATTGTTAAGTTTCAAGGCATGAGAGCAAACTTTTTGTTTTCAGTCCGTGATGTTCTACCTTTTTCTAGGAAGGTGACGCGTCTTCTAGAGTTGTCACCTGCCCACAGTGCTGAATAATATAAATTAACCTGCTTTTCTTTTTTTCTTTTTCTTTTTTTTTTTTTTGTCTTCTTTTATGGATTAGTCAAAATTTGTCAATAGAGCACCCCCAGTAATTGCAAACCAGCAAATGATAAACAGTAGTAGACCACAGGACTGGAAATCGGTAGTATTGACTCACCGTACCAATGTAGTATCTGCAATATCATCTAATCTGTTTGCCTTACAATTCTTGACTTTTTCTGTGTATCTGTGATGCTGCTTCCTTTCTTCCATGCAGAGGCTTTCATTAGATCTGATTTATAAAGCATTTGAATGTAAAAAATGTTCTTTAAACCCTTAGGTTTGTACTATAACTGCTACGTACACTAATCCCTGCTCTCTGCTGTGCGACAAGTGCCATTAAACAAAAAAAGAGACTACTTTCCCTTCTTGAGGAAGTTAAATTTACTGTTATCTGTGATACCAAGCAACTTAAATATACTTAACAGTGGCAGTGCTTTGAAGATGTTGATCTACTGAGGAGGTAGGTACTGATTTTATTAAAGTCCCTCTGACGTACATGGTAGATTAACATCAGACATCTGGGAACCATTGCAGCTATAGAATATGTAGTCTGTCTGATGGTACAGTGAGGAAGAAATTATTTGCAGGGATGCTTGTCTTCCAACAGTGCTTATAGGTTGATACGTGTATGCTGAGCATTGCTGTGATCTCTGAGGACACAGAGAAATGAGTCCTAGTTTATTATAAAAATTAGGCTATAACATTTCTATACAATTTATAAGAAGTAATTTTTGCTCCTTATACAACTGTTTTTCATGGTTTGCATTAAAAAAAAATGCTGCTATTAAAAGCTAGCACATAGTTTTAATAATGTGCATCAAACCGTGTAAATATGAATGGATACCCGAGGGTATGAGCTTTAAATCAATTCATTAGAGATTCCTAATAATGAAGCAATTAATTTCAAATTGGAAAAGATATCACTTACCTTCTAAAGCAGACAAGTTACATTTCAGTTCACTCCCCCCTCACTTCTTTCTTCTCTCCTCTTGGCAAAGCTGAGGTTTTACTGACAGCCATGTGTGTCAGAGTACCATCTGTCAGTCTTCGTGCTGCCTGAAGAGACATTACACAAACACATATCTATGTGGTTTAACTACAACAGGATGTATGCTATGCACTGTTCAAACTGTATTCAAATCTGTTTGCATTTTATGTTGTGCTTTTCTAAAGTAACAGTGACTTTGGGAAGGGAAACAACCCCCAACAAACCAACCAACAAAATCAAACCTCAGTAAGTAGTGCAGTTGCAACATGTATCATCGTTCTTAGTAAAAGCAATAAGAGTATGGATAAGAATTTGATGATATAATTTAGGTGATAATGAGATCATTGTTATTTCAAAGCTTATAGCATGATAACATATAAATCCAGAGACTAAACCCTACAAATAAGATGTGATAATAGAGTACAAAATGAAGGTTTGAAGAATTAATGCTAATCTTCTGGGCAAATACAAATGCCACATGGAGCTGTGCATTATGTAGTTAAAACTGCTATGCTGAAACAACTTGTATCTCTGATATAGTAATGAGTTCAAGTATTCCCCAGTAGGGCTGGAAATAGGTATTAACTTGACCTGAGCCAGCCTTTTCTATATCAGAAGCGAGAGTGACTTTGGCAAGCAAGCCAATGGTAATTGACTGGGCTCAGCACCTTAGCAGATGTGCTCAGCATGAATTAGGATCAGACTATTTTGTCTCTATGCAACAAAACACCACTGAAAGCCGCTGGAGATTTTGCTTGACTAAGGGTTCAAAATTGGCCACTGGGTCTGTTTACACTCCTAAGAAATATGTCATTCTCCCATCTATCTTTTTTTTTTGAGAAATCTTCATAGCCTAACTAGTATTTTGTGTTCTGCATTGTAAATACCCTGAGAGTGAAATACATATATGTTGGATTAGATTTGTTCACCTCTGCATTTGTATGTGCTTAAGAATGATGTAGAATGATTAAGATGATGTTAGGTGATGTGGCAGTGTTGTTTGTTTTTTTTTTTTTCACTTAAAGGGCTGATGATAATATGGTCCCTAAGGAATTTATTTTGTGGGAATATGTGTTTTAATTCTATCACCTCACAGGCCTGGTCCAGCCTTCATAGTGGCGGTTATGGAAAGGTAGATGTTGTACTAGTATTTTGGTAATTTTAGTTCATGTGGTCTTAGCAACGATGTTTCCGTGTAGTAACAAAACCTGAGTTACTTGCAGGATTATTATGTTGTTTAAAACTAATTGGTAGGAAGGAGATAGCTCCAAATAGTACATTTCCAGAAACAATATATTTTATAGTGAGTGATGTATAAGGCATTGAGATTTGAAGTCTCTAAATCCCTGTTTTTATTTGGAAATCCATTATTACTCCCTCACCAAACTATATACCGGAGTGTTTTTCTTTTCATCTGCCTGAGCTAAAGCTATAAACAAAAGGTAATTGAAAGTGCATTGCCAGACAGATAACTTTTGAATGTTCCCAGGTCGTGAGATACAACCTGTCTCTAGCTACAAGTAGAATAAAAAGGAACATTTTCAGTGATGTTTGGTAAAACTAGGAAGAAAATGTCCAACAATTTACTTAATTTGCAATAAAAGTGAATGAAATAAGTGCCAATAAAAATCAGACGCCAATCTGTATTTATACAAATCCACGAAGTTTGAGTACAGCACATTTCCTGGGTAGCTTTGCTAAATGCCTGCATGAATAACAGGGACTCCACTTCTAATGCCCGGTACACTATGATTTTCTGTCACAGGTAGGGAAGAGGTGAAGCTTTGGCTCTTGTCTTCTTCTGATGGTGCAGTTCCAGGACAGCAGGCACTGTAGCAATGCTAATGTGGGGCAGGTTGCTGAATGCAGAAAATTAACCTTCCAGAAGCATCAGGCCTGCGGTAATGACTGGATCTGCGAAGCTGATTTCACTCCCTGTGTTCTCTTGCTCTCTTGGAGAGTGTGTTTGTTTTAGGGGCTGTCTTTTGAGGGCAGAATTGTTTTTTAGCCGTTGAGCTAGCTTTTCAATTTGGAAGTGGATTTAATGCTAGATCTCAGATGATAAATGAGTAATTGACCAAATTATATCAGACTAGACTGTTGGATGTTGTGAGAACATGATCTTGATTCATGGAGGAACTTTGACTTTCAGCACAGAGCTTTGTATTTGAGAGTTTTTTACAGAACACATGAATATTTAAATTCAAATAGCACTGTCTGCATGCCTTTATTCTTTGGTGACCTTGCACTGAGGACCTAATCTTCCTTTCCATGATTTTTTTTCCCAAAGCAGAGTGTCTTCACAAAGTCTTCTTATGGCTTATTTGTATCCTGGAAATGCCCTGGAGGAAGGAAAAGAAGACAGTTTTCAAGAGACAGAACTACCTTGACAAGGTCTGTCCAGTTTAAGATGGAACTGACAAAGCGGAAGAATGTCAGTTGATCCAAAAGTATTAACATGGCAGTTTCCAGAACAAAAGCACATCAAAAGCCTCTTTAAAATCAGGAAAAATCTTTATTTCCTCAGAAATATTGGATTAGGTCCAGCTATTGTTGCTGTCTCTCTTTAGATAAAGACATGATTTTTTGATATTTTAAGCATAAGATGCCAGTACCATTTTACTTCAACAATACTATCTTGAGCAGAATTCTCATGTATATCCCAGATGAAATTTCAGACTCCCAGGCCGCACCTCACTCCAAAGCCTTGCAGTCACTGCTAGACCTTGAGAAATAGATGAGGATCTACTAATATCAATGGTAGCTTGGCAGGCAGAAGCCGCAAGAGCACCTGATGTTGGATGGGTAAAAAGGGGTCTAAACCGAGTGGGCTGCTTACCTCTCTGGCCAGAGTGAAAGCAAAAGCAAAAATATGCAATGTGGATTCCCTTGAGATAAGTATGAGAATATTGATGTTTAATGTCTTTATTAATGATTAGGAGAGAGAATTAGATAACAACAGTAACAATGTTTCTTGACAATGTGCAGTTATTCTTAGGATGTGGAAAAACAGGCAAAGAAAGGAGAGATTTTAAAAGTATTAACTGAATCTTTGTGTAAACTGCAAATAAATTTTACGTTCACTTCCTTCTTCCTACCTTCCTAGCTCTTTTGTCTAATGAAGTGCACCCCAAAATCACCCTAAATCAGAACTTTCTGGTTGACAGTCCTAATAAAGTCGATACATTAGGACTTACAGCACAAATAAACAAAACAAAAGTAAAGCTATCTGCTGATAGAGCTGAGAATTTTACCTCAATGTGACAGGTTAACATCACCCTGTGAATGATAATGGATTCAACCTGAAGCTGGGAAATACTGTAATCTGTCTTGTGACTGGGAAACCAAGAAGCAAAAACTGCATTGGTGATATAAAACAAGACAGTGTAATAGCTTTTACTGATGGCAGAAAACTCATTCTCACACCCAGGAGGTGTCTGGGACTTGACAGCGTCTGTGTCAGGTCAGATATCTCACATTTCTGTACATTTCCTTTTTCTTATTGCGGTGTTGTTCAGTGATTTGAAAACTTCCAGCTATCTATTTCTCTGAAGAAAACTAAAGTACCTATATAGTAATGGCTAATAAAATCATAAAGGTTATAGAGAGGTGAAAGAGCTTCCCACAGAAAGGATAGGGAGCCTCAGATGCTGCAGGAGTAATGTTCGTAACAAACTAATGGTAGTGGTTCTTTAACTTGTAGCTTTTAAGTAACCTCTCCGACCCCTTGCTTGTTGTGGGTATTGAGGACTTATGAAAAACAGGTAATTTCCTAAAAGAAGGAATCTACAAGAATTCTTCATATGCTGACAAACACAGTGCTTCTGGCTCAAGATTTCATTGAGCTGTTGTAAATTAGAAAGTATTCATAAGAAATAGAGGTGCCTGTATTGTTTTTTGTTACAAACTCTTCCTATGCATCTTCTACTGACTGTTGATAGAGACTGAGTACTGGGATAGACAGAACTTTGGCTGAGTTTTGTATGGCTACTTTTTGACAGCTATACTGCATCTGCTAGACTTATTGGGCTGTTGGCTGGAGGGTTTGGCTAAGTCTCTACATCAGCATATAATTTCACGTCTATGGTATACACTACTCAGGGGTTTTAATTTAGACTAGGTTTAATCTCATCTTCTGGACTGAATACCCCCATCATGATGAGATCATGACGTATTTGATTTAGTATTAGGGAATAGATAGGGGTTTGTGTACTTCTGAAGCAGAGCTTCTTCCAGTTTGATTTCCTGTAGAGGTGATCTAATTTGTGCTCATATAATCCATCTGGAATGCTGAGCCAGTGCACAGTAAGTGGGGACAGCAAGGGATTTGTTTCAAATTTACACTGATGCTCTGAAGCAAAATATTAATATAACTTAGTTCATCTTTATCTTGGTTTCTTGTAGACAGATTCTTCTTTCCATTGGTATAGCAGTGATGTTGGTAATCACTGCTATTTCTGAGCAACTTTTTTCTGGTAAGTGGGGCTGATCTGATGACCCAGCCAAACAAGTCCAGCAATTAGTATTATTAATGTGCGTGTTTAATAGTCATGTCTGCAGAAATAAGGGAATTAGCTGTGTTGGCTATTATTATAGGGCAGGTTTGTATCAAATGTGCTGAAGTTCATCCTTTTGCTTGGTGACACAGATTTCATTATGACAAAGCTCCAAACTGAAAAGTCAGGAACAATTTCAGCATGATGATATGACCATTTTCTGCTTGTTTTTGTTTTACATCTCTTTCATATAGCAGAGACAGCAGTCTGATAACAGTGATGCAGGTGCTGCAAAGCAGATTTACTTTTAGATGGAACAGTGCTGCTGTCCTGAGGCAGATGGTGTAAGGAAGTGATAGAGGCAGGACCTTCATGAAGGCAGTAGAGTGTAGGAAAGAAGTGTGAGGCCATGAACGCTGGGGAGGCAAAGACCATGGCAAATTTTCTTTGGGTTCTGTGTGGATGGAGGAGGTAGGATTTCCTTTTGGCATGACAGAGCAGACTGGTTTGGGAATTGGACTGGTCAGTGATTATGGCACTGCGAGGAAGAATGTGGATGTCATTGCTCTGAGGGGAAGAGCTGGTCAGTTGTGCCTTGCCTTTGCCAGCAGCTCCTGATCAGTTTTCACAGGCATTGACACTGCAGTATGAAAGTAGTCTATGGGATCCTGTCATGCCTCAAGTATCTGCGTCATGCTTATGCAGCTGAACGGACTGGAGGGACAAAAATCTCATTTGTGACTTCTTTGGTTGTTCTCAGCTATCTTTGTCCTTTGAAAGTAAGTTTCTGATGAGATTTAATTATGGAAATAGTTATGTGTAGACATGGTGACTTTTTAAAACCTGGAGAGCAGTGCCTGATACGATTAACTGGATATAATGGGAAGAGTCTGGTAATAATGTATTTGGCATACTTTCTACACAAAATTCCATAGCTGAAGCAGGTGTCTAAGAATTTTTGTCTTAATAAAAAAAGTAAAATAAAGTTATGGCATTTGTTGGCCCTCTATCAATGGAAGAATGGACAAGAGGAGATTCAAGCCAGAAGTATTTTTAATTTGAAAATCTAATGTAATACATGTGATTAAATGTCAGCCATTCAGACAGAGATGAAAATTCCATATTCAGAAGGGTGGGGTTTTTTTGTTTTGTTTTTTTTGTTTGGATGATTGGTGTTATAGTTTTGCTCTTTTTTTGTTGTTTTTTTTTTTAATGAGGTTGTGTTTCATTATGGATTTTGAGAGGATCACAGCTGACTTTAGAGGTGTATTAAGGACTTCAGTGTGACACCCCCTTACTCTTTGAAATCTTTGAAAGTATATTGTCATCTATTATATGTCTTCTTAGGTTTTTTGGGTGCAATAATGTGAATTCTGACTTCTGATGGTTGTGTTTTGGTTTTTTTTTTTGGTTGTGTTTCTTTTTTTTTTTTTTTAAACATAAAAGCTCTAGATTTAACAGAAGACTGATCATGTGAGAAGATAAATCTTAAAAAACACTTCAAAATGCTTCATACTTGACTGCCAGAAAGAATTAAAGCCTTCAGTGCTCAGTGAAGTCAGTGAGAGCTGAAGGTTTCCTCTGAAGATATGCCTGCTAAATTTTAGGTCAGAGTTTGTCTGCAAAACACATCCTACTCTAAGTGTCTACTACAGTCTTTTTTAGTGGTTATTCAAAGATCTAGTTCTGACCTTTAATTTAGCTCTGTATGTAGATTTTAATCTGTGATTTACGAATGGGTTTATATTCAGTTTAAGGGGAATAAAATGTTCTCCAGTTGTAGGGCCTTCAGCTGGATGATGCAAGTAAGAGCCTTCAGGAACAAAGCATGTTTATTTGTATGTGGTAAATCCTCCTAGCATTCATTCAGCTGCACAGATGGAATTTGCAACAACATCCAGGATGTAGTCCTAGAATAACTTTGTGGGGTTTCTTTAAATGCAAAATGACAAATATCACTGGCTTAGTCTAAATACTACCTTGCTCCAAAAAGCTTTTCCACATTAGGCTGTTACCCTCTAATGGTTATAGCTGCAGTTTACATACAAATGCTGTCATAATTTAGTGGTGAAAGAATAAGTCATGCGTACATAAGTTTGAGCTAATTCTAGCTTTTGGAAAATAACCATTTACAATCTTAGTATCTCATTTGATGCAAGAATGAGTCATCTTTTGCAGTAATGCTCCTTTGAATGAGGTAAGATAACACCCATTGCAGTGTATTGGATGAAGCCATGTGTAAATACTGGGGGTTTGCTGTGCGCTTCTGTACAGGTTATGACCATATGGTAGTCTCTTCTTCTTACAATATGCGATAATCAGCCAAACATTTCATGCATAATAACATGGTGTGTCTGTGTAATGAAGCAAAATGAAATGCTTTTGTTCAAATGGGCAATTTTGCCTTGTTACTAAAATTCACCTTGTTACTAAAATTCACCTTGCTGTTAGTACAGTCACATATTTGGGGAAAATATTTGTGGATGTTTCAACATGGCAGAAACTTCAGCAGCTTTTGGGGTGAGAATGAAATTCCTTTCCATCAGCATTTAAATTATAAAAGAAAGGAAAAAATAATGGGAACAGAGCAGTGTTTGTTAAAGCTTTAAAGCTGCCACTGCCTTTTCATGAAAGAATGGATTTTAAGTATTTAATGCTAGTAAATTTTGTGGGTTTGTGTAAAAAACAGTATATTTAATCTGAGTGTAAGGAAAACTGGGCTAAATACCAAAGATAACTTGAGAAATCGTTGCTAGAACAGGGCTATTAGGAAAAGGGGAAGCAAATGCTTTTTTACTTATTTTACATTTTTTTTTTTTCTTCAAAATAGTGATAGGATTGGACATACTGCTATCTGTTTTACTGAAGTGAAGTAGAACTATGGGAACCTATTTTCTTGAACTAGAGATGTTGAAATGGCTCCAAAGTCTGTTAAATGTTTTACATATTCACATTTCCTAACAAATAGTGGACATCCCCTGTCCCATCCAGATAGAGCCTGTCAAAAGCCATAACAGCTGGTGTAAAATGACAGTTCCTCCTAATTAATTGGGTAAAAAGTGCTGATGCACTTGCTCCCCTTGGTTGTAGAACATGGGACACATTGGGCTGCGTGAAGTAGCAGAAACAGCTTTGAAGAGAGATGTAGTAAAGGAGTCAGCCATGAAGCTGCTGCAGATATTTCACTTCTAGTGATCTAGGAAAGGAGTAAGACTGTATTGAGGGTGGGGGGAGGAATGATCATGGAATCACAGAATGGTTGGGTTGGAAGGGACCTTAAAGGTCATCCAGGTCCAACCCCCCCTGCCATGGGAAGGGAAACCTTCCACTAGACCAGGTTGCTCAAAGCCCCTAAGTTTTATGTTGGTATTCTGAATAAATCTTACAAGTCCCTAAAAATTAATCAGTTGAATTACTTATTACTTAAATGCAACATCTATTAGGTTTATTCAGTCATATCCCATCACCTTCCACTAGACCAAGCTGCTCAAATCTCTGTCCATCCTGGTTTTAAATACTCCCGGGAATGGGGCATCCACAGCTTCTCTGGGCAACCTGAAAGAATGAAAAAAGAAAGAAATTGAGTATGTAAAAGATGCAAAGATAGAGTAGAAAGAGACATAAATACAAAAAGAAGATATAACCCCCAGGCTTCACCTCTGACTTATGAGAACCCTGTTGCTGGAAGCTGTGAAAGTATGTGCAGGAATATGTATTATGTGCTGCATACCTGCCTTTCTATGTTTTTCTTGCAGTTTTTGATCCTTGCTGTTACTGTGATAGAGCATGAGACTAAATGCCTTTGTGCAATGACCCAGAAAGGGTGTTCTTGTATTTTTGTTATATTTTGCAAGCGTAGTGAGAAGATGGAAACCTGAAAACAGAAAGAAAAACAGTCAGTGTTACGATGAGCCAAATGCATTCTTATAGTTCGATTTCACATTTGCTGCCTGGGGATATGATTTGGAATGTGGCCAAAGAAATAGGAATGCCAGAGCCTAATTCCAGTGTAGCCTCAGGCAAATTTTATCATTTTGCTGCATGAGTGATAAATACGGAACAAAAAAAACTCAGACCAGCAGCACCCAATATACTGAGGAGATGTTTATGTCTGTGGTCATATGAAGTGCATGTTTCATGCTGTATGAAAATATCATAGTGTGATTCCATTATTCTCAGATGAACTCCTGATAAAAAAGCAATGTGCTGGTGAGAATGCTTCTAAGAGTTTGCTGTTAAGGTCTGCCTGTCACCAAAGGTGTAAGGTACTATTTGCATCAAGTTCATCTACCTCTATCATACTTTTATGAAATGTTGGTATTCTTGTGCTCCATTAAATATATTTCTGGAGTTCATTTCTCTTTGCTGTCAGAGTGGGTCAAATATCATTAAAGGTAAGAAATAAAAATAAATTTCTTTGGAAAAAGATGCATCTATTCTTCCATTGTCTTTTACATCCTGGTGGACACCAACTTGGATATAAGCCAGCTATGTGCCTTTGAAGCAAAGAAAGTTGATGGCACCATGGGCTGCATTAGATGGAGAGTTGCCGGCAGGTCAAGGGATGTGATCCTTCCTCTCTGCTCAGTCCTGGTGGGGCCACACCGGCAGTGCTGGGTTCAGTTCTGGGCTTCTTCCAGTATAAGAGAGACATCAACCAGTGGAGGGCGACAAAGATGATTAAGAGGTGGAGCGCCTTGCATATCAGAAAATGCTGAGAGGGCTGGAACTGTTCAGCCTGGAGACATGAAGGATCAGGGGAATCCTGTCAATGAATTTAAATACCTGAAGGTGTGGTATGAGGAGGACAGGGCCAGGCTAATTTCAGTGGTGTCCTGTGACAGGACAAGAGGCAGCAGGCTCTGGTTTCCCACTGAAACATGGGAGATTCTGTCTGAACAGGAAATCCTTTTCCACTGTCACTGAGTGACTGAGCACTGGCGCTGGTTGCTTGGGGATGTTTTGGAGTCTCCATCCTTGGAGACATTTTAAAGCTGTCTGGACACTGTCCTGGACAACTGGCTTACTGTTAACATGTAAACAAAGCATAGCATGTTTAATTAGTGAAAGAGTCTATGAATGAGAGTAAGTTGTCTGTGATTATTTGGAAGAGTGCTCACATTTCTTCTGATCCAAATGAACATATACTCACACACTCATGCTTTCTCTCATTACTGTGGTGCATCAGAATGTAAAGGAAATAACTTACAGTAAGTTTATTGCAATAAAGATAAAAACATGGTTTTTATAAGGCTGAAGTGGCAATTCACTGCAGTGGAAAAGAAGCAATGAAATTTTCTGTAAGCTTAATTCAAGGAGCTGAAAAGAATGCAGGTCATAAAATCAAATCTATTTTTGAACAGGTATAAAAATTCTACAGATAATTTTACATTTAAGGAGAATGAGCCAGCCTGAAGACTCCTCATTAACTTTCAAGGGCTGTTTGGCAGATAATGGAACTCATCCACTAAAACATTTATTCTTTTTTGTCTTATATACACACATGCCTATCTCTGAACAAGATCCACTGTAGGAGCAAAAAAGTGCTTCTTTTGATTATAGGCCAGGAGGAGAAGTAACAGGGAACTGAGACAGAGGGATGGATAAGGTTGAAAGGTAGAGAGGAATATATAAACAGAAAACAAACAAACAAAAAAACATTTCTGTGCCACAAACAAGAAGAAAAATTAAAAACTACTGGAGGATAACACTTTTGTGAGGGAGAAAAAGCCACGAAGATGCAATTCCAAACTGACAATATAATTTTAAAAAGATGCTTACTTTTTTTTTTTTTTTAAGAAAAAAAAATCTTTTCTTTTATTAAAAAAAATATCATGTGGTGATATTTAGCTTTTTTCTTATTCAAACTATGGAAAACTTGAGCCTGCTTTGTGTCCTTTGTCCATGCCTCTAGACCCAACGCTTCAGCATCCTTTCACTGTGGAAGGGGCAAGCCCATGAGTCTGTGGTTTATTAAAGCTGACATTGCAATGATTGGAAGACTTTTCAGTGGAAAACAATGGATGCAGTCCTCTTGGGTTTTGAAAATATAAATGAAATGATTTTGGGACTCTGACATGAAAAGCAAAATCTAGACAGTAATGAAACAAAATTGTTTATACCTCTGAAGTTAATACAGACCTAAGGGTTTGAATTTTCTTTTTTTTTTTTTTTTTTTTCCGTGCAAAGAATCTCAAAGTGCTTTGTTTGTCAACGAGAAGATGAGAGAGCAAAATGTTGGAGAAAAGAGTTTTGAAAAAATTTTGAATATGCAGCATCTTTCGTTATTTGGAAACAAATGATCTGTAAGTTTTTACTCAAGGAAAAGCTATCCAGTGTGTTAGTCTCTCAGCATTCTCTCTGATCCCCCTAGTTTCACCAGCTCCCGGAGCTGGAGAGAACGCTGTAGTTTCAGCAACACATTGAGAAACTGGAAGAAAATACAAGGCAGTGTAGGACTAGCTTTCTGAGATGCTATAAAAATGTATTCACAGGGTAATGTATTGTGTATTCACACCATATGTCTTCTCCAACTTTATGCTAGGATCTGTTTAAGAAGTATTGAACTAGATGATCTTTAAGATCCTCTCCAGCCCGAACTGTTCTATGATTCTATTATTCTATGATTCATACTTTTGTGTCTTCAAAAACTCTTTAAGTACTTTATGTGCTTTTTACTCTCAGAGAATAAAATTTGTACGATGAAGTGTACATTAGAATAGCAGGAACATCCAGATACCTCATTTCTGTTTGAGGAAACCATGGTTTAGTCACATTATTCAGATGTCAAATCAGTGCTCTAGCAGGCACCAATTCAATGGTAATAAACAGTTACAGTACTTACTAAGCAATAGGCAACAGTTTAGCTTTGCTCTCTTATTTTTATAAGTTGTTGCCTTTGATTCTTTCAGGAGTTTAACATTCATGCAAGTAGTATCATTCTCCTTTTCATGGTTTTCTCCTGACCCAGTTATAAATTTTGTATTTGTACTATTTCAAAAAAGTAGAGATCTATCTGTAATTGATTTATGAATTATCAACTCTAGATAGAGCATCTTCAGTGCTTATCCTCTGCCACAAGATATAAGATTGCTTTTTAGTGCTAGTACCATAACTAACTGTGTAATAGGCACAAGCACTCTTGTGCATTATCAAATAGGTTGAAACGACAGACTAAATTTGCAAATGCCAATAACCAGCCACCATATATAAAAGTAACTGATGTATATTATTATGATGTATGTGTAAACAAGGTGTATCAGCAACTCTGCTGATTATTAGCAGAAAAAATCCAAAGCTCATTAGCAGTTAGATAAAGGGCAGCTTTGGTCTATTAAGTTGTAATAAATATTCCTATTCAATTTTCCCTTGCCACTTGGTATTGTGCTTTTGTGCTCTTGTGCTTTCTGATGGTTTATGCTTTCTCAGTTTATGGAGATGTTAGTTAAACTGGCCAGATTATTTCTCTGCTTTTTGCTTAAAGAAACAGGTGGTCTGTCTTATCTCCAAAAGATGAAGGGATGGAAAAGGAAGGGTACACCTGTGTTCTATTGAGATAGTACTGTAGTTAAACCAAAGTGTCTGCATATGTGGTGCATATTGCATTTGTATATCAGTAATGCAGAATGGAAGCTGAAAATATGATATTTCTCATATATTGGATGTAGTATTACCCCAGCTGTAAATTTGGTAGGATTGTTTGCTTTTCAATGCCTGCATTATCATATTTGCTGTAAATAAACCTTCTCTTTCTTTACCTAGTACTCCTAGCCACTTGTATTTTCTCCTTTCTCTGTTTAGCCTATGCCTTTTTTGTCCTAGAAACATCATAGAAAAAGACTAAATTACAGTTCCCATTACACATTTCATAAGGTTGCAATTCAGCTGTCATTCTTTGCCTTCTAGTCTTCTACTGTCTTTAAATTCAAATTCTCTCAGTCAGCCATGGAGGTGTCAGTGTGTGAATTGTGATGCAATGGAACACCTATGAAGTATAAGGTTAGAAGTCAAGTACCATTAAATGCACAAATGTGTGAGTGGTTGTGCCGTAAGTCACATATTAGAATGTTGAGTGATTCCAAGTTGACTCAGTGCAATTCTTAAAACATAAAGTTCAAGAAAAATTTATTTAAAATTATTTTAAAATTACTTTATAATTCTGAATAATTGTTTTAAGTTGAATACTATATAAATGGATTAAAATGATGAAATATATGTTTCTATTTTAGGTTAACAATAAAATTACTATAAACTGTTTTAGATGATAAAGAGCATGTATGTGCATTTCAAGGCTAATAGGATTACTGTATTCTGCAGGAAGAGGGTCCATAAATTCTTTCTAAATCGCTGCCTTTTTCTCATAGGTAGAAACCTGTAAAAGTGTCTGAGGATTTTGATCAGTCTGATATAAGTTATAAAGGGAATAGGTGCTGCAGTCTTTTGTTATGATTTCTTCTTGTACTGGCTGTCTAAAAGTTGATCAAGGTAATTTTGCAGTAGAGTAATGTGTGGTAATTTTATATTACTAAAAACATTATTGCAATGCTCAATATTTAGAGCTCTCTAAGATCTAAAATACAGTGGTGCTTTTTTGCAATCCTCAAATGCTTTATGTATATTTTAAATATTAGAACTTGGACATTTTTGTTGCCTGTGAAAACTCCCAGTCCACATTTTCTATCTTGATGAAGGTGCTCAGTACCAGTGTGAGTTTTGCAGCCTTGCAGGTGATGAGCAAGCTTTCTTGTGGCTTGTTTTTATTTAACGGGATGGGAGTTTGGTGGGGTTTTTTTGCTTTTTTTTTTTGTTAGTTTTGGTGTTTTTCATGTGTGGGATTTATTTTGTGGTTTTTTTGTTGGTTTTTTTTTTTTTTTTTAGAATTTGTAGAATTTTAATAGACTTTCTTTGATGTTTCTCAGAGTATGAAGTTCTTGTAAAGTAAGTCTCCCTTACCTTTCCATCCCAGGTAAATCTTGACCATTGTCAATTTAAGTTTTATGCTCAGAAAGTTGAATTGGAACAGTTTGTCATATTCAGTTTCAAATTCTAAGTGTGAAGATGGGGGTAGACCTTACTGAAAAAGCAATTTTCTGTTTCGTGCAGACTTACAATTGTTCATCAGCTTGCTTTGTGGCTACATGAGTTTGAGTAGAGATTTTGGAATTTCATTTGGATAAATCTGAAATGCCATCTTCATCTTGACATGTTACACTGTACAGAATTCTATTATGTAAAAGTAATGTCTTTAAGGAGAAAAGGTGTAAGTCCCTATAAATATGTGTTAAGTAATATGCTATCATCATGAAACTTTGATTTATTTTTTTTTCTTTTTTTTTCTGATGATTATGGGCTCTACCTCAGAGTACTCTGGTGTCCTGAGTTTAAAATACGGTAAATTCAATGGGTGACACTTTCATCATCTGTCAAACAAGTTTTATTCAGAATAGTTTCTCATAGTAGGAAAAAAAGATGCTGAGGTGGCAGATGACTGATGAGTGAGGATGATCGAAGGAGTTTAAGGTTGGGAAGTAGACTTTTTGGCTTTACTGTAACTTATGTAAGACGATTTTTGTGTTAAAATTTTGCAGTTCTATGCAACCTTATTTTGATGAGGAAAATGCTTTGAAGATATAAAATAGCATTGTCTCAATTTAGCATGTGTTAAAATTGCAGTATAGTAAAATGGAGAAAAAGATGTGCCTGAAGACTCATGTTTAAAAGCAACCTCTAAACCCAAGTTCAGCAATAGTAACTTAGGTTTGTGCACAAGTGCATCAGAGTCCCTCTTGCTTAGCATTTGGCAAACAGGAAATACCTCAACAGGCAGAAAAGAATCATGGGCTTCATCAGTCCCAGCCTTCCCAGTTCAGACAACTTGTGTCTTCTGCCTCCAAAGAAAGTTCCCTCTGTAAAGCAACTTGTCATTGGAACCTTTTTCATTCCTTTCTAGAGAGCTCTAAGCAGGTACTTATGATTTATTAATATCCCTGGTCACAAGCTCTACAATGTAATTAATGCACTGCAGATTTTCATCTTGTTTTACAGCATAATATGTGACTATTAAAGTGTTTCAGGGAGCTATGGAGGCCAACGGTGTGGGTGGCTCTTAACAGTAGAAAAATGTAGCAATTTTGTGTGAGCCTTTTTTTGTGTGATCCCCTGTGAGTATTGAAAAAAAGGCCAAAAGGTGTTGGCATACACTCTTAGAATGGGAGCACTCAGAAGCACAGTGAATGTCTTCCAGCTACTGACATTCAGTAGATGGTGAAGTATGGTTAAGGGCCAAAGAACACCTTCTCTAGCTGAAATAGAGAAATTTTCATTTCTTTGTTTTCTTGGAATAAAAAGTAATCAAAGCTTTATTAGACTCCATTGGGAGGGTGGTACCCAAGACTCATTCTCATGAAGGTGCTCCCTGAATTTTAAATGTTTAAGTTGCATTTAAGTAGTATCATCCCTCTTCTGATATTTGGATTTGGATTAAAATGGTTCCAAAGCTTGTCCTACAGCTGCTTGTCAAGTGCTCAGACTGTACAAGTAAAGGAATCTAGTCATATTGTATCTAATTGTTCCAGTTTTGTCTGCCATTATAGCATAGCACAAAGCTCAGAGTTAAAAACCAATATATAATAAATTTCCCCAAATAGTTTCCTGAATGTGAAACAAATGGAGAAAAGTGCCTTTCCCCTACCCCCCCCCCCCCCCCCCCAGTTCTGGCAATGTGGACAATGGTATTGTGTTGTCATCTCACTGGAGCTGAATTCTGAGAGATGCCAAGCACTTAGTATTCCAAGATAATTTAATGTGCATTAGAAATTTTCACTCAGATGTTTTCATGTCTGAGAATTTTCACCAGTAATTCTCCTATAAATGTATTTGTTGGTCAATACATTTTAGCTAATTACTGAGTGGTGAAGGTAATTTTTGGTGGTGGGCTTTTAAAATCATGCAGTTCCACAGCTATTGTCATTATGAACTGTTCTATTACCACGCCTTCAGTGCTCCAGATGTAATGCATATGTGAAGCTGTTCTCTTTTTCTTTCCCTTTGCATTTTTATTTCTGGGCTTCTGTTCTGGTTTTAGCTGGGATACAGTTAATTTCCTCCCTAGTAGCTGGTGCAGTGCTCTGTTTTGGATTTAGTCTGAGACCAATGCCGATAACGCACTGGTGTTTTAGTTGTTGCTAAGTAAAGCTTTCCTCAATTAAAGATTTTTTCGGTCTCTCATGCTCTGCCAGTGAGGATGGGCTCTGCCAGTGAAGAAGCCAGGAGGGAGCAGAGACAGGCCATCTGACACAAAGTAGCCAAAGGGGTATTCCATAGCACAGCATGTCATGCCCCATTTATAACCTGGGAGGAGTTAACCAGGAGGGGGTAATCACTGCTCCGGAACAAGCTGAGCATCAGTCAGTGGGTGGTGAGAATTTTATTGTACATCACTCGTGTTTCTTTAGCTAAATTTTCTTTGATTTTGTTCTCTCCTATTATAATTATTGTTATTATTGTTATTGTCATTGTTACTATCATCAACAACTTTATTTCAGTTATTAAACTGTTCCTATGTTAACCTATGGGTTTTACTTTTTTTTTTCTGATTCTCTGCCCCATCCCACTTGGGCAGGGCAGGGAAGTGAGTGAGCAGCTAAGTTGCCAGCTGGGGTTAAACCTCAGCGGTTTCTGAACACTTGCCTTCATTTTGGAAAGGTTTTGCATTAGTACGTGGAAATGAATTTTCACTGACTGCTCCTTGTGTGCTTATACATGCAATTGCATTGCTAGCTCAGAGCTGAGCCTCAGAAATAAGTGCAAAGCTGGACGTGGGCAGAAGTACTTGGAGGCCTAGATATAGATATGGGGTTTTAATGGAATTTTCAAAAGGAGCTGTATTAGTTCATATCTTAGGTTTCAGAGGTTTTGAGGAAGTAAGCCAACTAGTCTGTTAGGAGATTAGTTATTTATAAGACCTGCAAATTACATTTTGTCCTGTGTGACTGAGTGTGATTGTGACTATTGTCCCCTTTATCAGAGCATGGAAACATGTATTGAAAAATGTTCTTTTATCAATACAGCTTTGCATGAAAGCAGAATTCTGTCAAGGAATTTGCAGCATTTAGATTAATTATGAAATAAATAGGAAAACTGCTTCAATCAAATGCCAATATGAGGAATAGATAAACTACATACTCTAATTAAAAACAAACATCACACTTTAATCTTCATACCTTCTCATTTAGGAAACAAAAATGATCTCTTGGAATGTGGACCCATATTCTGTATTATTTAGATGCTAAATTACCCTGGAACTACTAGTAGATATGTCTAGATAATCCAACCAGTTTGTGGTGCTAAGCTTAATTTAAACATTCGCTCCCACCAAAACACAGTACTTCCCTCTTCATGCCTCTATAGTTCACAGCTTTTTGTGAACAGTAGAGTGATTGATGTATAGTTACTTATGGCATTCAATCCACTGATAGATTCTCCAATGTCTGATATGCTGTACTTGCAAGCTGAAGATTTTTTTCAGGTCAATTTTCTGCTATGTTATTTTAAGTGTTCACCTTCACAGTATGATCTTATTTTACTGCGTCACACTGTTGTTTTTTTTTCACTAGCCAGTAATTCTGGGTTCAGGAACTTAACCTGAAGTTCCTGCAGGAATTTAATATCATCAGAATGTCTGTTTTGTTTGGTTGCTTATTAGAAAATTATTGACAGTAGACAAGAGGATAGATGTGTGCACATACAGATAGTAGTCTGTGTAAGACATGTCTCCTTAGGCAGTAGGTTAGAGAGCAAACATTCAATTAGAGTTTGTAATTCTCTAATGATTGTTCTTACCCCTTAGAGATCTAACCAGCTGGCTGATGGCACAGATGGTCACACGCACACATTCAACTCTGATCTGTGCATGTACAAATTAGAGTAATGGGATGTGTATTAGCTTGGCTGTGTCAAAGGATAAATCAGCAAAGCAGTTGATTCCTACCTGTTGGAAAAAGAATACAGCCCTAATCATATAAGTTCAGTTTTGTGCATGTCAGAAGGCCACTTACTTCCACTGGGATATTCATCATGGACATTTGCCTTCCTCTCACTCTCTTAGCTTAGAATGCTCAATAGGTAATAGGTTGGCATTGAAAATAGGTGTGTTTATGGATAAGACACTTGAATTATTATTCTGATGTTATTATTTTTATCTAAATGTGGCTGATGAGGATGAATATACAAATTAATTAAGCCAGCTATAGGAATAAATATTAGTTAATCCAAAATCCGCACAGGGTATTTCTAATCTTTCAAAGGAACAGCAGGTAATTCTTTCCTTGTTTTTTCTATCTTCCTACTTCCACATGTCTGCAAACTGTTTAGAGAACAATTTGGCTCTTAATGCCTGGTTGAGGCAGTGTAGAACAAAACAGGGTGATAAAATCCAAGAGTGACTTACAGCCTGTATAACCCCACTGAAATTGTAATTGTAATAAATTGTTGTACATTAGTCAGATCCAGATCTAATCTTGTATTTTTTAACAGAAGTAGCTTGTAGTGAAACTTACTATCTATGGGCTAAGCCAAATTGGAGGAATGCACTCATCTGTTTCTTCAGTAGAGATTCCTCAGTATGTTTCTTTTCCTTGCAGTTAATAAAGGGTTCATTTTAAGAGCATGAAAAGTTTATCTAGCAGTAAAGTTAGTGAGAATATTGCCATTAATGTCTAAGGGAATAGTGCTGAGAACATCTGAAGTTCCTTCCCTGTTTATAGATGTCAGATTGTTCTAGCTTTTTTCTTTATTTTAAATTAAGGAGATTGTATATCAAAGAACCTCAGAAGATTAAAAATAAATAAATAAATAAATAAAAGCCTACCTGTACTTACTCCAACGTTAAATTTTCAGTGATCTCTTCTGGAGGCTGTTCTTTATTGGAGGCCCTTGGAAAGGTAAAATTACTTGAGGTATATATATATATGAAGACAGAGATGGTGTCTTTTCTTCTTTACACTATCTGTTGTTGCAGCTACGTGCTGTTCTGCTTGCCTCTCATCGAATCCAACTTCTCCTGGCTGCCCAGAAAGGATTATGATGATTGTTCAATGCCATTTGCTGGAATTATCAAATCAATATTTAAAGCATATTGGTCACATATATTTCCATAATCCAGTAGAACTTGCAGTATGCACGGTATGTGTACAGTTAAATATGTTAAAGCATTTCGGTCACTGGAATTAGTTACAAAGGTTGAATGATATAGTCTAAAATTAAGTTAATTTTCTTTTATGAAGCAAACCCTTTGTGGTGAACTAATTACCTGTATAATATACTATTCATATACTCTTTATGCTACATTTCCATTCAGATTCTAATAAGGACTTTTGTTGGAACAGATTTTATCAACGTTTTTTTCCTATATAGTGAAAGATTGAATTATTTTAAACATTATTATTACATAGTACCATTACCAAACTTTAGCTGTTTAGAATAAGAGGTAATGGTGGCAGACAATCATATTTTAGCAAATATGGTGTCATGGTTTAAGCTGTAACTCATGCAGTTTGCTCACTCACTCCCCCCCTCTTTCTTCCTCCCCACATCCTGGGGGGAATGGGAAGAAGAATCAAAGAATGTAACTCCCACGGGTTGAGATAAGAACAGTCCTGTAACTAAGGTATAACACAAATCACTACTGCTACCACCAATAATAATAATGACCAGGGAAATACAAGGGAAGAGAATACAACTGCTCACCATCTAATGCCCGAGCCGTGAACTAACTCTTCGAGGTTCCTGCCCCCAGATTTTTTACATCCTGGGAATGACATGCTGTGGTATGGAATAACCTCTTTGGTCAGCTTGGGTCAGGTGTCCTGTCTCTGCTTCCTCCCGGCCTCCCCTCCTCCCTGGCAGAGCATGAGGCTCAGGAATTCCTCGGCCAGACCAAGCATTCTAAGCAGTTAAATCGAGCATTAATACATATTAAATGGAAATTGGAGAAGTTTTCTAATGAGGAAAAGAATATTGTGGTGCAACAAGAATAATAATTGTGGAAAAGTGTATAAAGATTCAATATCTGACGTAATTTCTACAATTTCATTGCAATGGCCTTTGGTATCTCTGTTCTATTTTGAGTGTTGGTAATTATAAGCTTTGCTGAGTGGCTGCTCTGCATCTCTTCTGACCTTGTACAGAACATAACACAGTAGGCACCAGTATGGAGACATTGAGGTCCGGCAAATATTAACGTGAGCAGAATCCCTGTGATATATTCAATTCCAGTAGTGAATCAAACACATTTTCTATCTTGTTTGTAGCAACTTATGTATAACATCTAGAAACAAATTTAGCAATAAATAATAAATAGCATGAAAAATATCACTGCAGTACAAAGGAGCAAAATGTCATGGAAAGTATATTCATTTTAATCAATGGTTGAGCAAAAAATTTTGCTCATGAGAGATTTAGATTGTGAAGTCACCAATAAAGTTTTCAGGGAGATCTGTTCCGTTGCTTAGGCAGTGGTTAATTGCTTTTTCTCAAAGCAACAAATTTACGGCCTGGATTTACCTGAGCATTGATGTGACTTCCTGCAAAAGAATTTTGTGTTAGGTGAGATAAATGGCATAGACTAAAAATAGGCTTTTCTTAAATGTAGTGTTCCAGTCTTGTTTTTCCCTTTACTGTTGAGTTTGGCCTCCTGGCTGTTAAATTTAGTATTTTTAATCTTCACCTCTGTTCCTTTTTCATCAATCTCTTCTTTATTTCATCTTTTATAACCTTCCTCATAGCTTCTCTTTTACTCCTGATATGTCCTGATAGCAGGATTTCCATTTTTTGCCTTATTCGTGATATCAGTGAATAGTGATATCACTATTTTTTCAAGTGAATAGCTCCACTCAGTGAAAACTATGGGTATAGTCAATATGAAACTTTGGTTGACTGTTAAATTATGTGAATACTTTTGGGCCTTTAATTTAAAAAGTTGCCCCACAATAATATTTACTGAAATATCCAAAATATTTCTCAGTCTGAATTCTTCAGGGATGTGGCAGCATCTATAAAAGCAGTTTGGAGGAGGTAGCTGATCCTTTTCAGAAGCTTCTTGCAGTCACAAAATTTACTAAGTAGTCTTCCATGTCTAAGAGGATTGACAAACAATGAACTGAGAATTTTGAATTGATTGTTCCAGATCTTTCTTGCTGAAGCTATTCTGTGTCAATAATTGTATTCTTATGCTCCAGAATATAACATGAAAATGATCATCTGAGAAGTCAGGAAGACTCGGTTTTCAGCCCCTGTTCAAATTATTATTTAGGTAGGTGCTATAAAGTGAAACTGTTTAAAAGGAAATGGAGACAAGTCTGTGCCAGGATAACTTAGTTTGAAGTTTGGAGAAATGCTTTAAAAGTGCACAGTAGAGATCTGAAGTCTGCTTTCCAGAGGAATCATGTAACCAGAGGCTCATAAGGTGGAAAGAACATGATAACTCTCTGGAAATTTTAGGCATAGCTTTTAGGTTTTCAGGTGTATATCTCTTTGTTCACACAGTCCTCCATTTCAGCCAAAAAAGTTGAAAATGTAATGAAATAATTTATCTCTAAGCTTATGTTTTCAGATGTAAAGTGTTAAGTCAAATCTGCTTTTGGCTTTGCCTGAAATAAATTTTCACTACTTTGACCATTGAAGCGAAAAAAATCAGTCACCCACTGAGCTATAATCTATTCCAAAAAAGATCAGTCCAGCCATCATCTTTGTCAAATTCTTCAAGCAATATGTCAGCAGCAGCTCTATTGCTTCCATTAGAGCTTTAGCCATGTATTATATCAAACTTGGGGTGTCTGGAACAAAAATTAATCTCCTTTAACAACAGCAGTTGGCTAGCAAATGACTTTTAAATCTCTGCCTAAGTCTAATATCTTGGCTGAGGGATCCCAGTGTGCATCCAGTAAATCCAACAAGATAATTTGTTTAGTGGTTAATTTCTTATTTGCAGAGAGAACAACTTCTGGTAGCTCGACATTGTTATTAAACTATGCTACGACATTCTCTTGTCTCCTATTGTGAATACATAAAACCGCTTTCTGTAAAATATAAATGCTTCTTAAGTTTTCTTTTCCTCATTGACAAAGAAGGGAAAAATATTCACAGAACTTAGAAGAAACTGGAGTTTTAGTGAGGTTGTTGATGGCATAAACCATAAACTATCAAGCTATGTTCATGGGTCAGTGAGCACTTCATGACTGCAGATATATGAAAGTCTGCTGAGGGAGCACATCATGCCCTACACTCATTCTAACATCATTCAGTTGTTTTTGAGAGGTGAGAGATTTCTATTTCCCATACCATCCCTTTTTATTATTTTTATCACCAGCTTTCTGAACATTATTTTTCCCCCACCCTTTGTCCTTGTTCTTTTCTATTTGCAAGAAAAGGTGATAGTGTGGAAGGGAAAATACAAAAAATATGATACTGGCAGGATATTGATAGTAGACAGTAGTTTGGATAGTGAGCTGTTTTCACTGTCCTCTGCCCCTGTCTCCAAACTGAAACATTTTAAATAGTATGTAACTTTTGCTTTTTTTTTTTTTTTTAAATAAGGGAAGGATTAACTTGTACACAAACTGAGATAATGTAAATTGGCAGAAATTATATTTAGATAATTTGGCCTGAGTTTTTGTATTGAAAAACACCCCTTTATCCCAAAATCTGGAAAATATTCTGAGAGATCTTGTTTCCTTTTTCTGTTCTTTAGTAGCGTTTTATTGTACAGATAACTTTATCCATGTTACCTGGGATACGGGATTATATAAGCCTCTTCCTTCCTCACCAAAGCTCAGGGAATTTCTCACTGCCGGTACTGTGACAGGGAGACCTTTGTTTATGCAGTCAGGTAGATTGAAATAACCGCCTGTGTTCAGATATATTTAGTTGATAACCAGAATGTGAGTTCCCATTTGGATCCACTTTTGTATCATAGTATCCTTCTAATTTATACTCTAGATACTAGATTTTTCTGGCCACAAAGCCATGCTAATTGAGGTTGGATTTGTTTACATTTATACTGTTTGAACAGAAACCACTTTCTTTTCTGTTGTGCTTTAATATATTCCTGAACCACACAGGATTATGTCAATTATCTGTATAAAAGTCTAAGTTACCAATGTTCTCAAAAGTAAAATACAGAATAGTTGGCACTGTTAGTATAATGCTGGGTTTTTATTTAGACACGCATCAATTTCAAAAGCAATTTCTGATCCACATTTAATTCTTAGTCTCAGATGAGCAAAGTGGTATACAGCCACCATTTTCTGTGTTAATAGTAAAAAGCTGACATTCTTATCAATCCTTTTGGTGAAGAAGAAAAACAGGGATGGCAAATTTTGTGGTAGGTGGGCGACACTAAGGCTGAGTTAGATGTGGCAAGTTCAATGCTATTAAAAACTTGCAAATTGTGGATTTTAAAAACATTGTGAGCCTCATTTTCCACATTGGAATCTTATTACAATTTACTTATTTGTCCAGCTATTGTTGTTAATTTAGTTTGACTGCTTTACACGAGAAGACTCATGAGAGGTTCTGTTTAAAAGTACAGCTTATTTATGAAAGCTGCACATTTCTAAATATTCTTAAACTATCACTCGTCATACACATGCCCAATTATTCGATGGAACAGATTGCTCATTGTCAGCCAAATCCATCGATGCATAGAATAATACAGAATTTTTAGCCTTAGTGTTTAATTCTGAACAGTTAAGCCTCTAATTAAAATGGATCTGAAATATTTTATAAATCTATTTTTTATATATTCTGAATTATTTTATATATTCTGAAGTATCATCTAATTGATGCCTCCAGTAACATCTGATTCTACACAAACTAAGCTAATTTAAAAATTGCTCAAACAGCTGCTTTGTCATCATATAATTGACAAAGTTTCTGCTGAAACATCTGTTGTCATGTTGCTAAGTTTCCCTTTTTAATTATTTATGGTCAGTCCCTGTTCACAAACAGAGGTTGTCAAATTATGGAAGCATAAACATATACTTAATAGTTATCAAGATGATTTTTTTTTATATATTTTCATTTGATTATGGGTGCTTTTATCCTGTGCATTGCAGTGAAATCCAATAAGACTAGCACAAAGTTTCCTGCTACAGCAGGTTTAATCAACCTGATACTAGATAGACTGAATGTCTAAGGCCAGTCCAAGGCCATTTCTAGAGAAATACCTATTGTATATACATGTGTCTTTATTTGTATATATAACTGGCTTTCATCCATACTTTCCAGAGAAGGAACAAAATTAAGTCATTGGTGCTCTTTTTGTTTGTGTGGATGCTGTGCTTGCTGTTCATGTACCTGTGTGGCCAGCTGCATGTGTATGTCTATTTAGAATATGTGTGACACCTTGCTGCTGGCTGGGTCTGGGAATATAGTGCTGCAGCAGCCTTGCCTGTATTGAGCTACCAGATTTGACAAGTGTGTTTGGAGAAAACTGAGAGACAGACAATGAAAATAATGAGAATTGCGAAGAAATGTATGTTTTCTAGGTAAAAAGAGAAGGAGAAAACTGTACTTCAGTATGTAAGTTATACGTAGGGGAGGGAAATACTCTGTTGTACAGATTCAAGTATTTGCAGCAAATGAGATTAAGTTTAAATCTTAGGGCAAACTTCCTGTTGATGGGAAAACCAATGCTCATGTAGTTTGCATGGGTAAGATGCTGAAATTCTGTCTGTAGAGGTTTTTGCAGAGTAGACGCTTTCAGGGTCATAGTAGGCCCTGACCAAGGTTTGGGTCTACAGACTTTTTTTATGGAAAGCTGTCAGGACCTGAAGACAGAATTTGAAGTTGACCCTCTTTTGTGCTGACATAGCTGGTTTTAATGTTGATATAAGTCTTGTTTTCCCCTTTTTCTGCATCTCTTTTCCTTGGATGGGCATATGCTGTTTTGCAAGGTGCCTTTATTCTGTGTGAGTTGGCTTGAAGCAGCATACAGATGCTTGTTGCTATTTGATGACAGAAATTTAGCAGGCTGAGGGCTATCAAGGCAGGATTCTTCCAACATCGTCAGTACTTATCTGTCTCATCCAAGTAGCTGTGCTAGTGGTTCATGGTGCACTGCTATAGGAAGTGGTAATTATTTATTGATTTATTTCACTGCAGAAAGCCTTCCACCTTTGTTCTGTGAGATGAAAAAGGAATCTTTAAAGCAGAATGTCAGAGAAAATATCTGAATGATAACTCTAGGATGCATCACAGTGAACAGGCCTTATCCTTGCACTGGACAAAGGCTGAGGCAGCAGGCTACTCTGAAACAAGTTTCCTCAGCGGACTGCTTTAGAAAGGGTGAAAAGGTAATTCAGCTTCACATGGCAGAGAAGTAGCTGTGGACCCTTCACAGGGTGAGGGCCAGGAAGTGAGGTGAGGGAGATCTGAATGAGAGAGAGTGAACAGAGTTGATGTTTATGACAGAAGTCCTGTTGGAAGAAACTTAGACCCAGAAGCACAGTGGGTCAGGTTTGCAGGAAAAGGAGACAGGAGTGGGGAGGAAACTGAGAAATTGCTTAGCATGGTGTTGGTTGCTATAGTACCTCATTAGAATGCTGTTAATGTGGGTACTGGCCTCTGGTGGGGGGTTTCTCTGCATATATAGTTTTGCTACTTCTGTCAGTCTATTAAGGATTTGGTAAGTGACTGTCCTTAGGCTGCACACCTTATGGAGTTTGCTTTTTCCACATCTGCTGACACATCTGTCAGGGATGTCATCACTCCCATTTTCCTCCTGTGAAGGGCCTGATTATAATTCTTCCTGGAGATAGATTCACTTTTGATTTTTTAGTAATGGGGACAGTACCTAGATACCGTAATATGTAAAATGATGCAATACATGTGAATGAACAGGATGAGCCAGACACTGGTTATAATTGAAAGAAGGAAGAGGAGCCTGGGCCTGAGAGCACACTCGGCCACACTGAAAGTAGTGGCAGGAGCTGTAAGAGACACAGAGCTTAGATAAAGAGAGGCAGGGGGCACGTAGCAGGCTGATGAACAGAAATTGATTCCACATGCTCTATGATCTTATTTCCAATCTCTTAAACATACCTGAAAGGGAAAATGGTCATATGCAGCCTAAAGCAATGACATTGTCTGCAAAGTGCACAAGAATGGAGGTCCCCACTTTACTGAAAATGTTTCCTTTCTTTCATAATTAAAATAATTACATCAGACAGCTTGTGGCTTTATATATTGGGAGTATTAAATCTCTGTGCTGCTTTGAGAATAGCAGGATGACTTTGCTGGAATAGTTGGAAGGTGGGCCAGGAAACATGGAAGGTTGATCTTACATCATACTTTGAAACAACTACAAGCAAGATGCTGCATCTTTTGATGAGAAGACGCTCTGCATACGTCCTAAAATAACTATGGGTATTACAGTATGAATGTACTGTTACAGAGGAGTGGCTGAGGCACAGTGAGCCTTTTCCAGCACCATCACTGTACTGAGAAAACAAAAACACTAAAGAAATTCCTGGCAGAAATCTCACTGCGTGCTTTTCTGGAGACTTTCACATGGCAGTGCTCAGTGCATGGACTGCTACTTGATGTCAGTAAGCTTGCTAACTCTTAAGCACCTGTGTTTTGTTCAGTAAGGAACAAGGAGGCAAGAGTACTTCTACAGAGGAGGCAGCTTTGTTGTTAGTCTTTGCTCTTGAACATTCAAGATATCAGCATGTTGATAATACTGTAGGTGATGTAGCAGCAGAGAGCAAAGATTTCTAGCACTGAATACGGGTACTTGTTCTGCTTTTTGCAGGAGACATTATTGGTGGTGCAGTATAGGAGATCAGGAAGGATCAATAAATACACTATGGTGTAGGGACAGGGGCAGAGGTTGGTTGGTCGATCCCTGTTTGTGAATGTGCACTGGAAGGAATTCTTCTTCCAGCATTGCATCAGGAGGGTTTTTCATATGTTTCTTGCCCATCAACCAAGGAACGTCTCCTGTTTGGAATGTTTCTTAAATCATTGCATACAGCTGCAGTCTGGCGTACAACAGTGAACACTGCTACTGCGTATGAAAAGTATTAAAAGGCAAGAGTTTAGTGTTAACTTCCCCAGAATGCACCAGAAACATTTCAAAGGAAGAGCCTTTCTTTAGGGCAAGTAATGCCTTCAGAACTCAGTGTCTTTAGGTAACCTTTGTCAGATCAAGCAAGGAATGAGAGTTAGGAGCAATCCTTCTCTGGACAGGGAAGAGAAGATGCTAAGCATGTAAAAGTGTCATGTTGGTAAATGCCACTAATCCAAGGTATAGCAAGAACTCCAGATTCTTTATGCCTTACTACATCCTTGTAGTTCTTTTTTGTCTGGTTTTTAATATTTATAATCTGTGGCCAGTACCCTTATCTCCAAAGATTGAATTAGCTTTGGAGCTGGATGGTAGCTTGAGCCTACCACTTCAGGCTCCTCCAATGACTCTGAAAACATCTTTAATAATTTTCTGTTATGCCCTGTCCATGAAACAACCCAGATTGAGCCCTTACCTCTTCTTACTCCTCAACAATGCTTCATACCTATGTTTCATGTGTTGTGGTACACTTAGTCGCATGAACTTTCAGAGCACCAGGACAGGATCTCTCCGAATGGAGAGTGGGAAAGTTGGTACTGGAATCAAGTGTAGCACTGGAATACAAAGCAGTAAGGAAAACAAGAATAAACCCCCAAACCTGGTTCCTTGGTGTCCTTTATATGTGGGTCCCAAAAATGTTGTTAGATTCTGTCTTCATGTATGCTAGGTCTCCCTTTTTAGTATTATCACGCCAAATGAAACGCTGTGAAATGGTTAAATTGTTAATTTTGATTCTGTGCCAAACTTCTATGTATTTCCTTTGCGGAGAACAATACTGATTTTTCTTCCCATTTTTTTTTTTTCTTCTTTTCAATACTGTATGTCTTTTTTTTTTTTCTAAATCAGAATGCAAACTAGACTTTGATTTTTGCTCTATTGCTGTTCTTTGTCCGGGTCTATAAATAGTGTTTTAATAGTTTGCATTATTTTCCTTTAGGGAACATTCCTTTCATCTATTGACTACTTATTTTGTTGTTAATGCTAAGGACTGAAAAGATTTTGGTTTTTTTTCCATAAAATACCCACTTTCTTGAAAATATTTAACTTCAGGAGATATCTTACTGGCACCCAAGATCTTCATAAACAGAAAAATAAAAAACAAAAATATAATAGACCTATCAATTTGTTGTTCTTAATGATTCACTTAAACTGCAGTCATGCTGGTTTTGTCCTAATTATTATATGTTAGCTGTCTTTGGCCAAAGGAGCTAACTGTGAATTGAATAAAACATCTTGCAATACTGTTTGGGAAGAGCATTTGTTTAGCTTCTTGTGAGGGGTTAACATGCTTTAAAGGCTTTATTTTCATTCTTCCCTTTGCTTTTCAAAAAGCAGTTTTGAAATCATACAGAGTCTACAAATTAATTAGAAGCAAATTATCACTCTTATAAGGACAGATCTGGCTTAGATTCATATTCTGAGAATGTGTGATCAGAGCAGTACATTGGATCAGATCTCACCAATAGTCTCAGTATTTTTCTATTTTTATTGAATATATCTCTGGATGCACTGTTGCTCTTATTTGGTAGCACCATGCTGGCAGGCCGATGTCATAATGGCTGATGTATTGATAAATTTAAGTCTCGATACTTCATTGTTATTCCCAGCCATTTACATGGGTGACCAACTTGAAGTAGACATTCTTCTAAGACTTGTACGATATTCTGGTTACTCTCCTTGCTTATTGGTGATGCCACACACCTTTGTGTCAGTGTTTCAGGCTAACATGGTTAATGAAAGTATGGAGTAAAATTTATCCCAGATTGAATCTTTAGTACTCCACTAATAGCTTTTTGTTTATTCATTTTGATCTCCTTAATATGGTCTAATTCAGTTTGACTTTGGGATTTTTTTTCTTTTCATTCTTGCCTTTTCTGACATCTTATTCAGAGGTTTCCTTAGTAATCTTTCTCATTTTCTGTTACATTTCCATTCTTTTACATTTGGAGTTCTGTGTATTACAAACTCTAGAGATGTAGTTATTAAGCTGGTTATTCATCTTGCTGGGTTTACACTCTAGTCTAGGCTGCTCAAGACTGTGGTGTATAGGCTCAGGGAGTATGCATGTATTGCTCAAGCAGAATGTACAGACTGTTTTTTCTTTAACTAAAACTGTCAAAGATGCTCATACATTCAAGAGGCATAGGAGTGGCATGGCTACCTCAGTGTGCAAAGCGGATTTCTATCAGGTGAAGATCTTTCACAGAATATCCTCACAGTATCTTTATTGTTAAAAGCTTGACAATTCAGTCTTTGGTCCAAAGGTTCTGAAGGTCAGTATCACGTGAGAGAAAGCAGCTGACAGAAGCACAATTTTCTCCTTAAAAAATGTGTGTGCCTTTGGTATGGTACTAAAGAAAAAGCATCTCCCCTGAAGCTAGCACTGTTGTTGATGTGACATTGTGTAACAGTCACATCAAGCTGGCAGAGTAGTATGCGAAAGCATCTCCTGCTATGACTTGCACTGTAGATATTTTTTAGGGAGAAAGGATGACTTCATTGTGCAGGTCAGTTCATTTTTGTGCTAGGGAGTAGCTTTACAACCTTAGGTAGTACTCCCAAGCTCCCCGGCAGTGTTGCTTTGCTAAAAAGTGGTGTGTTTTTTTACATGCATATTAAATATAATGGCAGATTGTGGGGGTTGAAAAATATGTATTTGCTGCCTTGCAATGCCTCAATGTGTCAAGTTATATTCAAATTATATTAAATACTGTCATATAGTGTGTGATATGACAATAACATAAGAAGAAGGGTGGAATTTGTTTTGACAGGATACGAATGGGTGGATAAAACAAAGACATCTTCCCCCCTCTCACTTGCTGCTATAGTTGTTGTCTTCTGATTCAAGGAAACAAGCAGGTAAAACAAACAAGCAGATTTGAAAGTCTGATAAAAAAAATTTGAGTATAATAAAGATTATTTCTTAATAAGTAATGTAAACCAGTTTATTAAATGAATTCTTAGCATAGTCTTGGCAGATGTGTATTTTATATATGCTGTCAATTTAATCTACCAAAATTAGTCTATTTCTGTTCTGAGGAAGAAGGCTTGAGGTTAGCCTACTTCTGCACCAAAATACTCTTTTCTCTGTAGCTTCAATGAACAAATGCTGTCTGGTCATCTAATTAAGATGAAAAAATTGTGTGCTTTTGATCTGTCACCAAACGAAAATGCATCTCCCCTCTGATTAACATGGTTGGTTGCCTCAAGTGAAAAGGGAAGGTCTAATTTACATTTTGTTCCCTGAAGAAGGTCTCTTTAAGTAAGCATTGCATGAAGCTAGTGGAGCAGTGTGAAGAAGCTTCTGCTATGGCTTGTACTGCCATCTAATTACTGATTACACTGAAATCTCTGTAAATCCCCTATAAGATAGCATTCAGATAGACTTTATGAAAATATAAAGCAAGTTAAATGACACACTGGATATTCCTAGAGCCTTCTGTTGATTATGCATGAAGTTATTAATTGTTGGTTTTAATCCCAAGAAAACTGAATCTTGTTGACTCATATTGTTTAATAACATGCCATAGTTCTTTTAGGGTGCTTATAATTGTCTGAACAGTCTTTATGATTGCTTTTTATTACTTCATTTATGTGAACGCAGGCATTCTTAGTGTCTGTCTGGAAACATGAGGTAGGAATTGCTGAATAAATAAAATATTTGTGCAAATGTAGAATGAATATTTCAAATAAAATCAGATAACTAACCTTCCTGATTTTCATTTGTGGTCATTCAGAATAGTGACATATTTCTTTTTTCAAAGCAATACTTGTGAAAATACTTGTTTTGCCACCAGCTATAAATAAATTCAGTGGGCATGTTGACATCCAAAATATTATGGAAGCTTCTCATAAGTAGTCATGCAGTATTTTACCATCAGCTCCATTTGGAACAGAATTTCAGTGCTGAAAGTGTTAATTCTCAGAGGTTTTGAAGTTAAATGCAAATGTTAGTGCTTTGTTGGATTGGTAATGTGGAAAGATCAAGAAATGGGTACTTTTAAGAAGTATAACATAAATGTAGAATATATTACTGATATTTTATTTGGTGCTGGCTTGAACTGACTGAGCGGAAAAGAGAAACCATTCATTATTTTGTAACTGAATCAAAAGAGAACTGGAAAAAAAACCATACATTTGGTATCTTTTTATTTATAATCCAAAGATATATGTTCATAGAAACTGTCAAGGATCTGTTCCAGATTTTTTCATATGATTTCCCCCCCCCCCCCCCCCCCAATGGTTACTAGATGTTTTGCATTTAGTTAGTCATTATTCTCCTGCCAGGAAACTCACTCATGCACTGACACAGCTATGTCATTTGGCCGGTCAGTTACACAACTGAAGCAACGGCAAAGCAGTGAGTTTACAAAGAAGTGTTGCATGAAAACTCAGAAATTAACTTTCCGAAATAAAATAGATTACTGGCTTATCAATAGTGACATGCAGTGACTTGTTTTGTTTGTTTCTTTTTTCTTCAGCTATGTTCTCTTTTTTTTTTAGTGAATGTCCTGATTATTTCCATTTCCTAGGCATTCTTTAAGTCTGCCAAGTAGTTTTGGTACACGTGAGCAGTATTCTTTTTTCAGGAAACTGATCTGCAAGCTACCGCTAAAATCTATTTTTATTTTTTTTTTTAACCTTTCCACCCTGCCCCCCTCCTGTTTTCCTCTTCTTTTTACTCCATCAGGACTTTCTGAAGTAGGGGATGACCTGGTTATTTTGCCAACCTCAGCTTGGGTGTAAATCAAAATCCATCAAAATCAGTCAGAGGCTTTCCACTGAATTCTGCAGGTACTGAATCATATCTCTAATTCTGTGAAGAGTATTACAACATAAGCAAATGAATTTGTACTGAGAACAAAAGATGCATTTCACATCTATTGATTTATTTTCAGTAAAGAGTAGTTAAATGTTCTTCACAAAACATATAGTTTAATTGCAGAGCAGTAGAGTGTGATTATAGTATTATTTCATCCAACTAAAAGGGGTGTTTACATTTGTTTTTTCAGCAGTGGATTTTTGTGAGATAAGTAGAATGTATGAAAATGGATAATAAAATATGAGAAAAAAATTATCTGAGAAAATAAAAAATATACTGCAGCTGCATGTATTGTTTTATGGGCGAGGCTAACTAGTATTTAAAGACTAATATCTTGAAATTAACTCATTTTATTGAGTGCTGGGTGTTCACAAAGACATTAAAGGGAAAGTCTCCTTTAATGGATATACCGTAAGTGTAAAATTTGCTGGACATGAGGATACAAAGAGATGATCTGAGAAGTATACCTTGGGCTTGTTCAGCCTGAGCCCTAGCTGAAGTTATTTGCTTGTCTGTGAGGAGTAAATGGGGCCCTGGGCACTAATGGGTTTGATCCTAATGAGTAAAGCATGTTCAGTGGTTGAGAAATTAAGTCACTGTCTAGAAAATTTATCTCACTTACTGCCATGCTTCCAAATACACAGGGATTTTGGGAACAGAAACTACTAAGTGACAAGTCAGAGGATGATTAAGGCATGAATTAAGTCACACAAGGTCAAACTGTGTTCCTGATTACTCTTATGGGGACGTACAAAAGCATCTCCAGGGTTTTGTGGTTAGAATCAAATTTGCTCTACCTGTGTTGCCAGATGTATTCAAGTTGCACTTGCACTTCTGCACTAAAAGCTGTGAGACTACGTATTTAAGATGAGATCTTAAGACTGATGTGAAATCTATTAATATTTGGAGCTTCAGAATATTTTGTTGTTGTTGCTGATGTTTGAATGCTAATTCAATAATAAATTAATGAATTAAAAATTAGTAATGTTTCAATTAATTCAACAATTAAATGATAAAGTATTAGAAATAACACCTTTTATGTCTCTGTTTAATTTTTTGCTACCACATGGAAAGGCAAAATAGAATGAAAAGGGAAAAAACTGAAACCCAAATCTTCCCTCATTTTAGACTAGTTTATGAATAGCAGAAGTAGGCATGCTTGCTCTTAAAGAGAAAAAAACTATACACATTTGTGGTTTGTTGACCTTTATTTCTAACTCTTAAGGACAGGCCCTACAATAAGAATACAAACACAGTGCAAAGGAAGAAATGCTCATATTTTCTCTGAAGTTACACTTAGAGATATATTCCTAGAACAGTCACAGAATGCCTGTTAGCAAGATGCAACAATCAGTGGATTATCCTTGGCTGTTTTTCATGTCAGTTTTACTCAAATTACATCAAAGTCTGAATTATTTACTCCAGATTTAGAGTGGTATGTAAAGTAAAGGAAAATTAAGTAGTTAAACCTAGCTACTAGCACTAATCTGGCTCTCTTAAGTGTTGATAATTTTGTGTCACCACATGATCTGAGAGAAATATATGGCCTTGACAGATACTGTCCTTTGGCAATTTCTTTGACTGATGTAGATGATTATGCAATTTATTAAGACTGAAACGGAGCAATATCCTTCAAGACCTGAATGCTGGTATTTATTCAGTGGTTATTTTAAAACTAAACAATGAAGAAGTGGCCCTCCTCTGGACTTTTTCCAGCAGTTCCCTGTCAGTTTTTATGTTGAGGACACCAGAACTGCACACAGTACTCCAAGTGAGGTCTACAGGAGAGCAGAGTAGAGGGGCAGGATCACCTCCTTTTACCTGCTGGTCATGCTCCTTTTGATGCAGCCCAGGATATGGTTGGCTTTCTGGGGCTCTGCAAGTGCACACTGCCGGCTCACGTTGAGTTTCTTATTGATCAACACCCCCAAGTCCTTCCCTGCAAGGCTGCTGCTGAATCTCTTCTCTGCCCAACCTGTAGCTGTGCCTGGAATTGCTCCGACCCAGCTGTAGGACCTTGCACTTAGCAATGGTTAAACTTCATCAGGTTGGCATCTGCCCACCTCTCAAGCTTGACAAGGTCCCTCTGGATGGCATTCCTTCCCTCCAGCGTATCAGCCGAACCACACAGTTTGGTGTCATTCGGCAAACTTGCTGAGGGCTCACTCAATCCCCCTGTCCATGTCACCAACAAAGATGCTGAAGAAGACCGGTGCCAACACTGATCGCTGAGGGACACCACTCATTACTGGTCTCCAGCTGGACATTGAGCCATTGGGCACAACTCTTTGCGTGCGGCCATCCAGTCAGTTCTTTATCCACCGAGTCGTCCACCTATCAAATTGCTGTCTCTCCAACTTAGAGACAAGGATGTCATGTGGGACAGTGTCGAATGCTTTGCACAAGTCCAGGTAGATGACATCAACAGCTTTACCCCTGTCCATCAGTTCTGTAGCCTCATCCTAGAAGGCCACCAGATTGGTTAGTCAGGATTTCCCCTTAGTGAAGCCATGCTGGCTGTCACCAAGCACCTTGTTGTTTTTCATGTGCCTCAGCATGCCTTCCAGGAGAATCCACTCCAAGATTTTGTCAGGCAGCAGAGGTGAGGCTGACTGGTCTGCAGTTTCCCCTGTCATCCATTTTCCCCTTCTTGAAAATGGGGTTATATTTCCTTTTTTCCAGTCGTCAGGAACTTCATCCTGACTGCCATGATTTTTCAAATATGATGGACAGTGGTTTAGCATCTTCATTTCCCAGCTCCTTCAGGACCCAAGGATGGATTTCATCAGGTCCCATGGACTTGTGTACGTTCAGGTTCCTAAGATGTTCTCGAACCAGATCCTCTCCTACAGTGGGCCCAGGGTTTTCATTCTCACAGTCCCTGCGTCTGCCTTCCAAGACTTGGGTGGTGTGGTCAGGGCTTTTTCCAGTGAAGACCAAGGCAATGAAGTCATTAAGAGCCTCAGCCTTCTCCAAATCCAAAAGAAGATATAAATAGTTTTGTGTATGTACTTTAGTTTCCAGGTAAGAGGGGGCTGGATTATTGTTCTTTGAAGATGTGGAAAATGGGAGAGAAATGAAAAGCCAGGAAACATGTGATTTAATGTTCCACGTAACTGGGTCTTAAAAGAGGTGACATTTGAATGCCAGGCTCTAGCAGTGGCTTCGGAAGTCACTGTTTCCCTTCAGGTTCTCTGCTTCCTCAGTACTGCCTGCTTTGTAAGGTGAGAACTCCTCTGAGACTAAACTCTTTTTAAAGCAATTACTGAACCCATAGGAAAGAGGGAAAATTAGTGACAGTACTGGGACAGATTGAGAAGGGTGAGATGAGTGATCAGGGAAAAATATGACTCAGTTGTGAAAGTACTAATACAAAACTGGGAAATTGAGTGGCCATAACAAAAACTTTGGAAAGGAGTGAGTGTTGGCAGAGGGTGAAAGTGACAACCTGAACAATTAGCACAAGAACTGAGAAAATGTGGGGGGAAAGGAGATCGATGAGAAGGAAAATTGCCGGTTTTTGAAAACCAAGGGTGATGAACAGGAAAATGTAGTAGGAAAAATGGGAAAATTGCCAAAGAAAGTCTAGTGGAAGTAAAGAAAGTTAAAAAAAGATCACATGAATCTCAAATTTTGATACATATTGTTATTTTAAAATTTGAACAGTAACAATAGCAACATGTGGTGTCCTTTTTCTTTTTTTTTTTTTGGTATATGATGCCCTTCAGTGTCATTATAGTAAAGGATTAAAAAAAGATAAGCTAGCCAAGATGGGAAGGATTCACAATCCCTCTAACATAGAAATATGAGATGAGGAAATAACTTTACTATTGTTCTAACATATGCTTTTGTGTAGGAATTCTGACTTTTAGTAAATGTGAAATGCAAATAACAATCAATTTTCACCTTTGAGCACATTATCTTCCACCTGATTAATATCTTAATTGTCCTTTTGGAAACACATAATTTGGGAAAATTAAGGTCCGATTGGATGTTGTTACTGGCATGAATGGGAGACATTCTACATTGTAATGAAAAATTCACTGCTCCTGGAAAGTTGTGTCATTAAAAACAAAAAACTGTATAAAATGTTAATGCTAAGTCTAACCATAACACTTACTGATGTGATGGTAACTGACTTTGGTGTGTTTCAAAACAGTGTTATTTAGCTGACCTAGCTGGGACTAGGGGCTAAGATAAGCGATATCCTCTCTCTTCCAGACTCAGGAGCCTCTCCCAATTGCAAAATTCTTCAAATCCTGTTCCTGCCTTCAAACTGTCTTCAGCCCAAATTCCTGTCTTATGCTTATCATGTCTCATTGTGTAACTAATTAATGAATAGACAAAATATAAATTTGGAAATTTTTGTGATATTCCTTTCTGATTGAAGGATCCTTTCATTTCATGGTGTCAGAGTGAAGATGACATTCTCCTTTAATTCTTCTTCTCCGTCCTTTTTTGTCAGTATTAAAGCTATTTTCAGACCAGACCAGAATTCACTTTTTTCAAGGTTTGTCTGCTTCAGGGGTGCATATTTATGTGAAACTTTTTGTGTGCCTGTCCAAGTATTTTTCTGTTTGTGCGATCTGTTGCTGGCTATGGATTTCCATTTTAGGCCCATGATGTGGCTGGTGCACAGCCATTTCTGCCTGTCAGTGGATGAGGCATTTCTAGAAATAGCAGTTTCAAAGCTCGTGTATAAGATAACACTTCTTACAGAAAGAACAACTGACAATAAAATACATATGAAGACTACAAAAGCTTTTCTCTGAGATGAGAAACAGTTGCACTACACTCTCATGTCTTTTTAAAAAATGGTGCTAATTCTACATTTTGGAAAGCATTTCTATGTGATGACATTATAAGCATGATGGTAGTCAATCTGAAGGTCCGATGAATTTAGGAAAACATATTTCTGCACCTATGCTTAAATCATTGTGGTTTGATCAATAGATCTTACAGTTGACTCTCAGTGTTGCTTTCAGGGCAGTTTCTATCATCTTTGCTCATCCAGTGGACATTGGAGTCCATGTTGTGCATGATTTGTGTCTAAATAATATCTGTGCTTGCAAAGTATAAGTACTATAACTGATGTATGCCGTGTGAAAAAAAAGATAAACCTGGGCCAAAAGCAGAATACTTAGTGAGAAATGCAGTTCTTCAGCTTATGTTCCAGAAAAAAATATTTTGGACAAAGACTCATATTTTAATGTCCAATGAATTTTTTTTGGAATCTCACACATTAATTAAATGTTAACAATTATAGTGAAAAGATACAAACCATCCAAATGTAGACTTACCACCCCTGCTCACTTCCTTAGTTAATTCAGTTGAATGGCACATGTACCTAATTGCTTCAATATTAGATTTAATATGGAATAAATGATAAGTGCATGAATGCAAGTCTTTGCATTAGATGTCCCTGCCCTTGTGGGTTAAGTATGGTAACACAATTATTACTAAGAAATCAATTTGTCTGTAACAGCTCAGAGTTGGCTTTTAGCAAAGTTTTCATGATTACTTTAAATAAGATAAAATGTTCATCGAAAAGGATGGATTTAGTTCTACGTTTTCTTAAGCTTCTCTCCAGGCAACTGTCTGACAGTTTAATAATTATGGGGTATTATTTCATGTTCTGTATTAATATTTTTAGCACCAGCATTTCTAATGATTGTCTTTTGTAATTGCCCTGTGAGCAGTTTTCCTGAATTTTCCTGAAGTTTTACCTGCCAGGTAAAGCTTTGTCTTTTGTTTGTTTGTTTGTTTGTTTGTTTTTGTTTGGATGGAATTGATGGAATTTCTTTCAAGATATTTTTTTTTTCTGCTATTCAGAGTCATTCAAAAAAAAACAAAAGTTTTTTCAACTTTCAAAATAACAAGTGCATTTCTGGAATACTATTGTCTGTTAGCCAGACCATCTTTACTCACTCAACAACTTTAAGGAAAAGAAGTTTATTTGCTTTATCCTATTAATATTCTGCTTGAAGTGACAATGGAGGTTTTATTTTCACCTTACAGATCAGTTCATTTAATTCTTATGAAGTTGAGCAAGGCCGTGTTCAGACCTGAGTATTTCATCTTTTTCTTCAGGATTACTTCTTATATGAATCTTTGGCAAAAGCAGGTGATAAATGTTCTTTTGCTGTCTCTAGAACCAAAGGTTCACACAAGTATATGTATCTCCAAGCCTTGCTTCACATTTGGCACTGGTTTAGCTGATGAATTGTTAGGAAGCGTGGCAAAAGGCATTAGTGTCAGGCAGCAAGAGATTCACAGAGGGATCCTGGACAAAAAGTTAGATCTCTGCTTTGTGGGTCCACTCCAGCCTGAAAGATAAGAAAACTTTCTCTAGCTGATGCAACAACCTGGAGTGATGGGGAGGCCCATTTTTAATGTTTTGTGTGGAGATTAAAGCTATGCAAATCTCATTAGGATTAAAGGAAGAAGTAATCTCAATCTGTATACATTTTCCTAGAGGCTTGTCCTCAGTTGTCCATTATCGCCATGGAGAGACAGAGTTGAGAAAAGAACATCTGTGTATGCTTTGCAATGGTAACTGACAGCCTTCTTAAGATCACTTCCCTAGGTGACATGTCCCCTTACCAGCAACTGTGTTTGGTTCTTTAACTGTACTCGAAGAGGAGTGCTACTAAATGATACTGAAAACCGGTTTGTGTATGAAAATAGGGTCAGGGCTGTAACTCCATTGATAAATCAGTGCAGTACATCAGGGCTTGGGAGAGATGACAGTAGAATGACTACCTGAAAATGCCTATGTCACATGACTTATCAGTGAATTATATATAGTATACTTACTGGTCTAAAGTGAAGGAAAACTAACATGGAAATGAACTTTACAGATGATTTTCAAATTCTTTCATGCTTGGAAGTTCATAAAAGATTATCTGAACATGTGTGGGGTTTTGTCTGGAGAAGTTACTGCTTGGGAAAGTTGGATTTTTTTTTTTTTAAATTTCTGATAAAAAATTGAGCTGAAAATAGGACAGTGTGGTATAAAGCAAGTTCTGTGCTTTAGAGAACTCTTTTTTCCTGCACTGTACACAGCGATGAAATTGCAAGAAATTTATGAAATCATGAAGTAAATGAGCAGCAAGTGCAAAAATTTAATAAACAAAAAATACTTCCCTTCTTTAAGTAACAGAACTTAGCAGGGATGGGAAAAGCTGGCTTCTTGAAGGCAGCTTATTACATTGTTCTGTATCTATCTGAATATGTCTCAGATTAGACTTTGCAGGAGCATTTTTACTTGAAGAAATAATTAATAGAGCCATATGAGTTACAACTATACACTTATGCTATTCTGACAGCTTTTAAAATGCAATTTGAATAAACTTTCTTGCATTAATTTAGCTGTAAATCAGATGTTAGTCTTTACAGTTTTAATTCCTATATAGCCTCCTGGGAGATCTTAATAGTCCTGGACTATTTTAATCCTGTGCTGCAAAGAGTTTAAGTAAGGGTAAATGTCATTTATTTCTGGAGCTCTCACTACTGTAGCAACTAAATGTTAAAAATGTGTGTAAAAGGAATTAACATACTCAAATTTCAGTCTGGTCAAACCTACCAATAGAACGTCAGAATTGTTCTGTATTTTTTTTTACCCTACAACTTCTTTCTCTCCTTTTAAGGAGTTTGGGTCTTTCTGAGCAGATCAGGTAAGAATTTTTCATCTAGGTTGCTTCAAGGAAAGATGTGCATTGTTAGACAGATTAAGTGACCACAAAATCATAGGTTGGTAGGGACCCTGGAGGTAGTCTAGTTCACCTGGTATGCTCAAAGCAGAGACAGCTGAGCCAAGTTGCTTGGAACTTTGTTCACTTGGGTTTTGAATATCTCCAAGGATGGAGACTCCATGATCTGTTGGAGAAACCTGTTCCATTGTTCAATCATGCTTACAGTAAACTAACATTTTTCTTATGTTTAAAGGGAATTTCTTGGGTTTTTTTTCAATCTATTCCCAGTGGCTTTCGTCTTGTCAGGGGCACCACAGAAGAGAGTCTTCATTTTCTTTTCTACCTGCCATCGGGTATTTAGCCACATTGACAAGATCCCTTATGAGGCTTTTCCTCTACAGGTTAAACAATCCTATCTCCCTCACTCTCTTCCCATGTATGAGAAGCTGTGGCTTCTGATAATTTCTGATAATTATAATTTGATAAATATTTTTGTGGCTCTTCACTGGATTTAGTCCAGCTAAATCTGGTATGTCTAACTCTTTCTTGTCTTGGAAGCCCAGGCCTGGAAGGAGCACTGCTGAGTAGAGGGGAAGGATCACCTCTCTTGATCTGCTGGTAACACTCTAATGCAGCCCACTGTGCTGTTGGCCTTCTTTTCTGCATGGGAACATTGATTTTTATATTAAATTTGCCATCCACCAGGACCTCCGGGTCCTTTGCTGCAAACCTGTTTTCTATTCCAACTGCTTGACCCCCAGCATGTGCTGGTGCCTAAGGTTATATCTCCGCAGATGCATGGCTTTGTATTTCCCCACATTCAAGTTAACGAGATTCCTCTCTCTCTTTCTACTTCTCCAGCATCTCCAGGACACCGAGGTGCTGGAAAAGCATCTGGTGTATCAGCCAGTCCTCCCAGTTTTGAACCATCTGCAAACTTTCTTAGAGAGGATACACTCTGTCCCAACCTCTACGTAATTGCAGAATATATTAATATTAGTGCCAATATCAACTACTGGGATACACCACTGATGAGTGGCACCTATCTGGACTTTAAGATGTTAATCACAACACTCTGAGCCCAGTGTTTCAACCACTTTTCAGTACACCTTACTGGCCACCTACCTGGCCTGTGCATCATCAGATTGCCTATAAGGATATTTTAGGAGAAATTGTCAAAAGCCTTAGTAAAGTTGAGATAAATAATATCTAATGCACTTCTCTCATCCACCAAGTTTGTCTTCTCATCATAGTGAGATTTAGGTTTCTTAAGCATGATTTCTCTTTCTCCTTTTTAAAGCCTTGCTGACTATCCCAATTACCTTTTTGTCCTTCCTGTGTTTAGCAGTATCCTCCAAGATCATTTGCTGCAACACCTTCCTAAGGATCAAGGTGAAGCTGACTAACCTGTAGCTGCCCAGATCCTCCTTCATGTCCTTTCTGAAGATAAGTGATATCCTCTCTCCTCCAGACTCAGGAGCCTCTCCCAATTGCTGCTGCCTTTCTAAGATCAATAGAAGGTAATCAAGAGTTGCCTCACAGTGATGTTGACCAGCTCCTCAACACTCATGAGTGCTGTCCATCAGGTCCTGTGGACTTCTGTATGTCCAATTTGCTTACATTTTCCTTAACATGGTTCTCCTGCACAGTGGGTAAGTATTCATTGCTGCAGACTTTTTCACTGGTCTCAGAGACTTGAGACTCCTGAAGGTAAATCTTACTAGTAAGACCAAGACAAAACAGGCATTGAGTAGCTTGATCTTCTTCATGTCTTTTTGTAGCAGTGCTCCTGCCCTGTTCAGCAGTGAGTCCAGGTTTTCCACATGTCATCCTTTTGCTGTTGATGTATATTTGTGGCATTAAAAATGGTATTTCTGAATTCTTCTGAGTCAGTTTCCTTTTTTGTGCTTCTGTTGCTTTTCACATTCGTTTCTGCTGATGTTACACAAGCAGTTTAAGTCAACTGAGAACTTGTTGCATGTTACAAAATCCTTTTTTCTCCAAACTTTTTGGTAACTTAAAAAAACCTGGTGTAAATTCTTTTCCTTCCTTCTGGCAGTGCAAAACTGGAAGTGTAAACCTGAGACACTAAGAAAATGTTACTGGAGAGAAGAGTTTTGTTAGTTTTGTCTGTGGAATACCAAAGTATGAGTTCTTTTATTAGAAAAAGTTTGCAAAACAGTTACTGCTGTCCCATAATCAATCTTAAATGAATAAGACTGGGCAATCTCAGCTTTAGCACCCAAGGTTTGTGCATGCAGTCTCCTGATTATTTTTTAAATATGAGTTTTACCCTTTGGGGAGCTTGAGTTCTTTTGTTTTTTTTGATGTTCTTTATTCCATTTCTCTTTTCTTCCTGCAAGTGTTTTCATTGCCGGCCTGCACCCTGTGCCTATGGAACCAGTGGCAATAACACGCTTGAAGATCTGAAAGACTTATTGTTGCTTTACTTAGCAAGCTAGAGCTCTGCCAAACAAGTTGCTTTGGACCTAGATACCTTCACTTAATGGAAATGAGAACCCTTTCTTTAGCACTGTAGGAAGCATTTATGTCTGCCTTGTGTTTCCTGCCAGAGAGCAGTGGATGCAGTGTATGTAGGGAAGGAAAACAAAACACTAGTACCAAGCTGTTTTCCTAGAATGACATGGCATTTAGATAATCCTCCTGTAATGATACAATTCTTCTGTCTTGTTTGCCCTTTGGAGGGTAGGAAACATGAAAAGAATAAATATAAAAGAAAGCCAGGCTGCTAGAGGAAAAGATAACCTGCCAAAATAGGTTCTCTGATGCTACTCTGGGTAAATACCAGTCATAGGTAAAATGGTTATATGAAGTGGACCATGTTGAATCCCCTATCTCCCCTGGTCCCATTATGTTAGTCATTTATTGAGGTTTAGATCCTGCAAAGACCTACCACCTTATCTGTACCTGGAGACTTGCTTTCTAAGCAGATGCACTACTGATGCATGTGATATCTATGCCTGTAAGTTTTTCACTGTGGAAGAAATAAATCAAATCTTGTAATTCTTAAAGTCAATAGCAAAAGTTTTACTGGACTGAGAGTAGCAAAAATATTTTATTCTTTGTCTCCTTTATGGAACCAATTATTTTCAGTAACTACTATGAACACTGTTGCTTCCTTTCACTTCTCAGAGTGTCCATTTATATCCTGCTGGCCAATTTTTACTGCTGTTTGCTGTTGCTATCACTAATTCTTCAGGTTCCTAGTTTGCTTGTTTTTTTCTGAGTCACTATCACCCCAGACAAAGTTGTGCCACTGGAATTTCTGGTCTGTAGGCAGGAAACTGGGAAGAAATTTTGTCCTTTCCCAGAATAATCTCAGATGGGAGCTTGGTAACTGAAGAGCTCATTCAGCAAAATGCCAAAGCTGCTTAGCTCCAAGGTCAGGGGGTTGTGCAAGTGTAAAGCATCAGTAAATCATTTGTCTTATTTATATTAGAGCTTTTTATGGAGTCAGCATTGTGCTGTAGAGCATTCAGGAACCGTAGAGTCAGAGTTCCAACATAAGACTCTCCTAGCAAAAGATTTTCAGCTGACTCTACCACCTGATTGGATTGAGATAGAATTATTACAGTAGTATATTTTATAACTGTGCAGTTCATCAGCAATGAAATTTTCATCAAGCTGTACAGTAATTTTGAGAACTGTGAGAATGTCGACTTAATATCCTTGCCACCTTAAATCCTGGTATATACCTAGGGAGAGAGAAAAGATAGATTTACTAGTACCTGGCAGGGGAAGATGTGAGAATAAGAGGAACAGAGATAGCAAATAGGGAAGTTTAGGGATTAATCTAAACATTTCCAATGTTCTCATCCATTACTCAGTGAAAGAGAAAATGGTATATTGTGCACACAGCTCAAATATACTAATCAACAGTTTCTTGAGTAAGAATTGTACTAATGAAAATATTTTTCAATTGACACATGATCTGGAAACATCACTTTGTGTGTCTAGGCCAGACAAATTAATTCTCAACTTAGGGAATGGCAACAGACATCAGCTGTATCTCCAGCCATGCATAAATACCTAAATAAATACAATGGCTTGCTAAGGGTTTTCAAGGTGTCAGTGAGCATCATCTGTTTTGATTCAAAGAGGTAGCTGTCAAGACTGATGTTCTACAGATGACTAAGAGTACCAGCAGGTGCCCAAAGCACATCCTCAGATCTCATAGTTGCATTGTTGTGGGCAGAATAACCACTCTTAACATTGAGAACACCACGTAAGTTTTTAAGATTGATCTGGAAAGCTGCCCAGATTATACATCAATCTGTGTGCCTTCCAACTTATAGGGAAAGAGATTGAGAAAAAGGTTTTAAAAGTATTCTATGTTTTTTTCTTAAGTGTATGCAATTATAATCAATAATTATGACTTTCTTTCCAGCTCTCCTTTTCTTCTTACACATCCAGCCTTACACCTCCAGTATCGCGTCAACACAGAGTTCAGCTGAGGACTGCTTAACTTTATACATATGTACATGAGTGGGAGATCTATTAACTGTGGATACACTGACAAACTGCAGGCGTGCAACTGCTGACTTGCCTGTAGAGCTAGTTGCTTCCTATAGGTGGGGAGAGTCAAAGGGGAAAGGCCAGGGTCAATTAATATATTGCTGAGTGTTAAATTAGATATTAGGAAGAAATTTTTCATTATGAGGGTGCTGAGGCACTGGCACAGGTTACCCAGAGAAGCTGTGGATGCCCCATCCCTGGAAATCTTCAAGGCCAGGTTGGACAGGGCTTTGAACAACCTGTTCTAGTGGAAGATGTCCCTGCCTGTGGCAAGGAGGATGAAAATAGATGATCTTTAAGGTCTTTTCGAACCAAAACCAGTCTATGATTTATGTGGCCCAAGTTCTTTTGCATAGTTTTTTTTTGTATGGGCTGATCAAAATTATGCATAAAATTACTTATATTTTATGTGTAAAATTACTCTGGTAGTTGTGATTTCTTTTAAAGCAATTACAAATGCTTTATTTGCCCTTCTTTGGTGGAGTTTTGAATTTTAAAAAGGCTCAGGCTGACAAAATATCTTCCTGAACTCCTATCAGTAGTGTCCATCACTGTAGATGAAATGTTAATGTTAATTTTCCATGCCTATTAGTTTTCATTTTTCTATGTTGAATTTCATCTTCTGCTTTTATCACTATATTGTCTCTCAGCCCCATCAGTCAGTATTGCAAAATCCTTTGCAACTTTTTGCATTCAGCTTACCTTTTCATGATCCTGAATAATTTTTATCTGCGTGTTGCAAGACCTTTTCACAGATTATTTATAAAGATGTTGAAGTGAGCAGATTCATGTGTGATCCTCCTGGTAACTGCACTTTTCCCTCCACAGAGAGAAGTAGTCATATAATTCTTCCCCACAATTCCTTTCTTTAAATAAACTAAATGATAAGAGGCGTTTTCTTTATCTCCAGAGAGCTGACATATTAAGGAAGCATTAGTGACTAGAATTTTAAAGCTTTTTGAAAATTCAAGTACACAGTTGATTGTTTGTAAGAAATGCTTACTGCAGATTTCTCAACATCCTTACTTCAAAGGGAAGTAGAATATTTTGGTGAATACAATGCTGGGCATCTAAAGAATTTTAAACACTGCTTTTGTGGAAGAAATTTAATGTAAAATATTCAAGGTTTAAAGTTGCCAAGGGCTTATTATTGTAAATGGGATGCTTTTTGTATGTCAGATATTCTTAGGAAAACAGAGGGCTATATGTTTTTGCATACAAGACATTGCTCAATGCATGGTGAGATCAGGATCAGACATTGGTGAGAGTAAGCTCTTGGAGCTTTTTAATATTTTCTAAGGGTGATCATGTTTTGCAACCAGAGGTTTCTGATCCATTGATGTAGTTTACTGAAATAATTACAATGTTTTTCATTGCATTAGTCAATGCATATAAGACCCTGATAGTTACATAAGCATAATATAAATTGGATGCTCCTCAGGCATTGTCCCACCTGCTTACTTCTTGGGGGAGGAATAACTTATTTTTTTCTGCTCTGTAGGATGTTATGTTGCTGATTAACAATCAATGAGAACAAATGTCATGCAACTGCTACTGGTTTTTACTTAACCGAGCTTCACAACAGTCCTGCAGAGCTAAGGTGCCAAGCACATGGCAGTTAACTACTAATTAAAGAAAGCACTTTGATTAATATGTATTTTTTCCAATATGTTGCACAACTTACTTGATTGGTTGTGACTGAGACAACAATTTGTTTATTCTGAAGTCTACAATTTTCACTAATCTTCACTGTCAATTTTGCTTTGCAACCTTTCAGCCTATTTCATGCACTAGCAATTTCCTTTGGGATGGAAATACCTCAGAGAAAGCTGTTGTTGAAAGGTGCTACCTTTCCTCTACCTAAGTTCCTTTTAAAACTTGATCTCAAAAGCCTTCTGGTGGACAGAAATGGAATTCATGGTGATATATAGAACCATCAGTATAAATTGCAATCTATCCATTAAATTGACATTAGAGGCAAAGCAAAAAAAATCATCCTAAAATCCCACCTCTAGATTATTAGTTAATCTTATTTTTGACACAGTGGAAGCATCCAAGTGAGAAATCTATTTAATAATGAATCCTGTGTAATCAGTTAGTAGAGGGAGAATCAACTCCTTCTTTACAGTGCCTCAAATGTAAATGAGCATACAATGATATCGATGTGGTATTGATTTATGAACCAAAATGTTGTTTGAAATCAGCATGAAATGGAATTTTCAGGGTGTTCTAAGCTGTGACTTGCTGTCATGTAGATATTCTTAAATGTAGCCGGAATGCTGATTTTAGAAGTATGCAGTTTTAATACCTGATGATTTAGCTAAACCCCACTCAAGTCAGTAGAAGCTTTTATGAAATTTTAAGTGTTCTTTATTCCAATGCTAAGCTTCAAATTCTTGTATTTTTATTTGAAATATTATGTCCAAAATTGTAGTGCTTCATTTCTGAAAACCTGTGTTTTGATTATAAATACCTTGTACATTATCATTGAGTTTCAGTGTTGTGTCATTTAGCAAATACTATCCCTAGAAGTAAGTTGTGTTAAGAAACTATACCTCCATTTGCCTGATGAAGAATGCAGTTGCTTTAGTGGGAACTTTTTGGTAGTCAGCAAAAAGCAATACAGAATCAGATATCCTCAAAATGAATGTTTGCATGATAATTACAGTTTTATTGATTTTTTTTTCCATTTCTTAACCTGTGGAAAAATCCAAAAGGTGATTTAAGTGCACTTGTTGCCTATACCTCAACTTGGGCAGAAATGGGGAAAAAGATGCAAATGTCTCACTGAGCAAGGCTGTGAATAGTGTTAAAAAGGCAATTTCAGATGGGCAGCAGGCATGCTGACAGATGTTTCACCTTTTTCTGAAATAACAAGACAATCCTTAAGTGGTATTTTGTGGTTTTGTTGGACTGAGGAAACAAAAAATTAAAACACGCAAAAAAAAAAAAATCCAGTGCAAGAAACAGGCTTTAATATAATGGCAGATAAAGTGCCAAATATACATACATATATGTAGATAAACCATAAAGGAAGCTTTTTCAAGATCCAGGCGTAAACCATCATGAGTAGATATGCAAGCATATGGCAATATCTAGTCTTAATGAAACTTAAGAGTCAGTAGGGATCTCATTTTACATAGAGCTGAGTCCCTGTTCTTATTTCTGTCACGTCCCTCATTTTATGATCTGCACAAATATATTTTTTTTCTCCCAAATATACATAATTTCATGTTTATTTGCTGACTATGAATTATTGATGACAACCATTATTCCATATAAGGTCTGTGTTTGTAGGGACAGCAGGTGAAAACAGAAATCTTAATTTTTAGTGAGGAAATAGGACTCATGCAGCAGCCCTGGTTGGAATAATCTTTTGAACATCTTCTCAGACTTGACTCATATTTGCTGTCAAACTTTGGAATGCTGGCCTGTTGAAAGAAATGGTCTCTTATAGAAAAGCTAATAAAATGTGGTATAAGAAAGCAGAAAATTTGATGATGGTTTTCTTTTCTCCCTAAAAGGTTATTGAAAAAAAATCCCAAAAGGAATACAGTGATTGCCTTTTGTTTTTTTAAGTAAGTTTTTTCTTCTATTGAACTAGTTGATGCTGGTTTACTGAATGAATATTGAATGCTTTCAGGTTGGTGGGGGGAATTCAGTCACTATGCAATGCCATAACTCATTCCTCCCTCCAACACTTGTGAAGGTAAATTGCGTATGTAGACCACATAGTCTGGGTTTCATTTGATGTTAGGACTGAACTTTTTAAGGCAAGCTGAATACATTTGGGCTTGTTCTGAAAATTGTTGATCACCAGGTCATTTCCCATGCATCTCAGAAAATCTGTGTGCAGCTTGGGCCTGGGGAGACACACACACACGATGAAAGCCAATGAAGAACAGGATGCCTTTTTTTGTTTGTTCCTTCTTCTTCTAAGAGACAAAGCAATCTGCATTTCGTAATGTAAACAACAGTCATATTAAAAGTGTGATTGTCAAATTGTGTTCTAAATAACTACTTCCTGGTGACATCACGTAGCAGGTACCTTTTAAATTTGTGTCACATTAATGGTATGTGCTTTTTCCAATTATCTTTATGATTTTTTCTTGTAATATAGGTTATAATAATGTCTCTTTCTGTCCCTAAGGTATATAAATATTTTAGTCCCCTTATGCTCTAGTCAAATATGATCTAGGGTGTCTGACTGAGTGGAAACACTCAGAGTACAGCAAGATGTGTTACAGGTGGTTTAAGGGAAAATGAGGACTATCACCAGAAGCTGCCAAGGGATGCTTTTTGCTTTATTGCCACAGGATTGAATTGAGAGAACTTCCGGGCTTCTTCTGGGTGTACTCAAATTTTGTTAATCCTTCAGGAAGCTGCTCAGAATCAGGTTTCCATTTAGACCTAATATCTCTGACATAAAAACTCCTTTCTGGAGGTCATATGGCAGCCATGAATTCTAGAGATATATCAGGCACTTTCGGTGTTAGGAAAACTCTACAATCTGCTCATTCCACACTTACTTTGCAGAGGGCTTTGAGAGTCCTTCCTAGTCACTTGTCCAAAACTCAAGTCAGCCAGCCATGGTGTGTATGTCCAGACCCTACTGAAGGCAAATGATATCTAAAGAAATTTTCTCCTGTGAATGACTGTAGTGATAGGACAAGTGGTAACAGGTTCAAACTTAAACAGGGCAAGTTTAGATTGGATATGCGAAAAAAATTCTTTACTATAAGGCTGGTGAGGCACTGGAATGGGTTGCCCAGGGATGTTGTGAATGATCCATCACTGGCGGTGTTCAAGGTTGGGTTGGACATAGCCTTGGGTGTAATGGTTTAGTGGGAGGTGTCCCTGCAGGACAAGATCTTGAGGTCTTTTCCAACCCTAACTATTCTATGATTCTATGAAGAACAGCCCCCAGACATGCTTGTTCTTGTGCATATCTTTACCCTAGAACCTTTCTCTCATATTTACTGTTAATCAGTATTGCTGCATTTTAAATCCATAATTCCTTGTTCATGGGCACAGTGAAAAGATTGTTCTTTTCTTTGCAGCTGTCTTTTGTATCTGTTATAATTGCCCCTTCCTCTCCCCCCCCCCTCTTTTCTTTAGGCAACCACATTCTTTTAGATTTTATTTCCTAACTGCCTGTTTATAAAGTTGGGTGGTGTCATGGTTTAAGTCCAGCTGGCAACCCAGAACCATGCAGCCTCTCACTCACTCCCCACCCATCTTCCTCCCCCCAGCTTTCAGAGGCATGGGGAGGAGAATTTAAAGAATGTAACCCCCACGGGTTGAGATAAGAATAGTCCAGTAACTAAGGTATAACACAAAACCACTACTGATACCACCAATAATAATAATAACAAGGGAAATAACAAGGGAAGAGAATACAACCTTTCACCACCTGCCTACCGATACCCAGCCCGACCTGGGCAGGGATCTAGCCATTCGCTGTAACTCCCCCAGTTTATATACTGGGCATGACGTGCTGTGGTATGGAATACCTCTTTGGTCAGTTTGGGTCAGGTGTCCTGTCTCTGCTTCCTGCCAGCTTCCCACATTCCCTGGCAGAGCACAAGACTCAGAAAAGTCCTTGGTCAGCGTAAACATTATTGAGCAGCAACTAAAACCATCGGTGTTATCAGCATTGCTCCCAGGCTGAAAGTCAAATCACAGAACTGAGAAAAAGGACTGCTACTGCTGAACCCAGGACAGATGGAATGTTTATCTTTTCTTCATGCTATTGTTGATTCTTTTCTGAAAGTTTTCTATGCAAGTAGCTGATACTAGCTCTGTAGTGGTGCAGTTGGTTATTCTGGTCTTAGTTAAGTACTAATCCTTCTTCAACCTAAAACAGATATCCTAGAAAATACGCTCAGTGCATCTTTTCTTTTTCACAGGCAGCAGCCTGGTTACCACTGAGTTTCACATTTACCCTATAGCAGTTTTGTCAGGATTCCTTTTCCCTAGTTAGCTCACAAGAATGCCAACCAAGAGCAGCAATAAAAAAAAACCTTTGCTCCCTAATCCAGAAGTACTTATAGTTTGTACTAATTAGATGTATTTTTATTGCTTATTGTAGCTGATGCTATTTCAGGTGTAAAATGGACTGCAAAGTAGGGGAAAAAAGGAGAAAGAAAAAAGAAGAAAAACAAAAAAGGAAGGAGGAAGGGGAGGGCTGGTTTGATACTTGTGATACTTGTGAAAATATCATATTCCCCTTTTGCTATCTCAGTGTCGTGGTTTAAGCCTCACCCAGGGTAATAACTCATGAAGTTTTACTCACTCCCCTCTTTTACTTCCCCCAGTCCCAGGGGGATGGGGAGGAGAATCGAAAGAATGCAACTCGCACAGGTTGAGATAAGACCAGTTTAGTAACTAAAGTATAACATAAATCACTACTGCTACCACCAGTAATAATACAAGAGAAATATAAGGAAAAAGAATACAACTGCTCACCAAGCCTGACCCAGCCAGTGCACCCCCCAGCAGCAACCCCCCAATCCACCACCACACCCCCTTCCGGGTCTCTGCTCTCCGTCTCCACATCCTGGACATGACGTGCTGTGGTATGGAATAACCTCTTTGGTCAATTTGGGTCAGGTGTCCTGTCTCTGCTTCCTCCCGGCTCCCTCTCCCCCCTAGCATAGCATGAGACTCAGAAAGTCCTTGGTCAGACCAAAACATTACCAAGCAGTAACTGAAAACACTGGTGTTATCAGCGCTGCTCCCAGGCCCAAAATCAAAAAACACAGTGCTGCACCAGCTACCAAGAAGGAAAAAAATGACAGCTACTGCTGAACCCATGACTCTCAGTGATAAAGGTTTTGATGTTGGCATGGATTTTGGGGCAAATTGCTTTTCTCTCTTTTACAGCATTCTCTAAATTATAATGCAAATGTTTGCATGTGAATCATTTGCTTGCCATTAGAAGATATTCCTCATACTACCATATTAGCAGGTTGCTTTTTCAGAATTTTCTGGATAACTTTTTTAGCTAATGCATACACCGAGTTGACATTTGTCATTTTCTTGCAGAAGACACTGTAAACAATAGCCCAGTTAGTAGTTCTCCAGCCATCACACCAAATAATCATCACACAATATAGTCAGTGTGACATGAGATTTCCCAACACACTACATTACTATGCTCTGTAGCAGTGCCTGGCTAAACCTGTATTTTTATACTTTCTCTAAAGAAAATAATTCAGTAATCATGGACAGTCCTCACTAAAAAGATTGTACTACCAGTGTTAACACACGTATCAAAGGCATAGTAACTAATTTCAGGAAGAAATGGGTTGAATATTTTTAATGCTATGATTGAATAGAAAGTGATCATCTTCATTTTGTGGTCAGTGACATGTTTGCTCTCTCATTAACAGAGAGATGGAATAGCTTGGCCAATACAGAACAACATATTCAATATTAAGGTGATACAAGTCTGATTTTTATAAAGTTACTTCTCATCTGTTTACACATGTTAATTAAGCACACAATGCTCATTTTGAAATCTACTAAATCAACTAAAATAGAATCATAGAATCGTTTGGGTTGGAAGGAACCTTCAAGATCATCTAGTTCCATTCTCCCTGCCTTGGGCAGGGACACCCTCCACTAGACCAGGCTCCTCAAAGCCCCATCCAACTTGGCCTTGAACACTTCCAGGGATGGGGCAGTCGCGTCTCTGGGCAACATGTTCTAGGGTCTCACCATCCTCACACTAAAGAACTTCTTAATATCTAATATAAATCAGTTTAAAGCCATTCCCCCTTGTCCTGTCTTAATGCTAAATTAAATGTCCTGACATTCTGTCCTAAAATGCTAAATTAAGTTTCCTTCAACAACTTTGACTGCAAACACAAGATAGCTCAACTACTAAGGTTAGATTTTGTTGTTGCTGTTGACATAACTTTTGCTGGAAAAATTCACTGTGTTCCAAAATATGTTTATGCAGACAATATTCATATTTTTAAAACTACAAATTGCTCAGTTCTTTCACCCCAGTGGGCTTTTGACTTGGGCTTTTTCAGAATAGGTTGAAAACATATTTTTCTCTGTCCTAATGTCTCAGATAAATCTGATACTGATACTTTTCTCACTCAAGTGAAACAATGAGAGGCATTTGTAAATGACAAATTAGATATTTCAGTTGTTACCACTGTGATTTAAAATAATATGAGCAAAGTTTTCCGCATGAACTTAAATGAATACCCATCTTACTGTCATAAATGGATGACCAAACGTATTAAATATCTTTTAGCGTTGTCAGACTCCGCATAAGAGGACGACATCCAGCTTACTATGGCTATAGCATCAATACCAAGAATTAGTTATACCAGAAATTTAGGAGAGGGGGGGTGTGTGTGTGTATGTGTTAGGTTTTCTACGTATGCCATCCATATTATGCATCACACACTGTCCCTTTCTTTACCTGCAGGGCAACTTTGGGTTTAAAAAAGTAGTTGTTGCAATACAGGGAATTGAAATACGTAGCATGATTGCAATGATTAAAGGAGGAAAAGGCTATGAGAGCTATATTGCTTAGTAGCCATGACGTGTCAATTACAGTGATATTCCTTTTTCCAATACTATATTTAAAAATTTTATTAAATAACTCTCAAAAATACGACTGTATTCTTGCATGCAGATTTGAAACTCTTCAGTAATACAAATGTGTAAAGCTCTTAAAACAGAGTTTAGCTTTATTACACACCAAATAGAATTTAAAATATTCATGAACAGTTGAATGGGAAAAATGTCCTAGAAATTCTTTGCAAGAATTTAGTTACAAGTTATGTCAGCTTTAACTAAGATGACATTCTCTGATTTCATTGTCAGCCACCACACTTCCATTCTACTTCCTGTCACTTGTTTGTAATATAGATCACTTAAATATGTGTTACTGCTTCTGTTAAACTGGCAGGGTGAAATAGTAAATGCAATATTTAGGTCATTCCTTTTGAGCTTCTACGTCTCCTAAGAAATGAGACACTGTTGTGGAGATCTGCAGTGTTGATTCTTACTTGGCTTCTTAAATTATACCATTCATGTATAAATTTTGTTGCACCTTAAATAGAAAAATCAACTTTGTCATTATTGTGATTCTAATTTATCTCCAGGTGTTTTAGTCTTCTGTTGCTAACACTAATCCTCTGAAGCTGGGAAGTGAGTTTTTTAATGTGACTTGTTAATGCCAGTATAATAGCACTGACAGTAGGGGGCCTAAATTTATTGTTCTCATAGAGATTAAGAAGGATTTAAAGTACTTTTTCTAGAGAGAGATAATTGCTACTATTTTCAATGTTCTTTTATATCCTAATTGTTTACCAAAGGACCTTAGGTATCACCAAGGCACCTCACAGTATTTGTGGTGAATCCTCTCAGTCAGCCTTCATACATAATATCTCCTATCTCAAAAGAAACAAGCCAAAATACATGTTTTGCCAGTAGTAACTGACTCTTCACATCTACCTGGTAGATCCTCTAGGAAGTCAACATCCTGTATAAGTCTGATGTTGACCACTATAAGTACTTACTAGGTTACTATCCGTTTGTCCCAAACTGCATACCCCTTTAATTGTCATGACACACTGCTTGTGGTGGTTTTCAGTCCTATGCATGCATGCTCAGCTTTCTGGTTTTAGGGACCAGGGAAGGTTCCTATGAAGGTAAAGCCTCTCTTTCAGAAGGATGTGCTGACTCTTGCTTACATCCAGCAAATACATCTTTTCCCTCTGTCATGGCTCACAATGGGTGTTCATTCAGAAAAGGCACTTTTTCCTGTTATAAATGCAGGAAACCTGTTATAACCTAGAATTGATTTTTGTTTCTTAGTCAAAGTCTACTTACATGTACTCCTATCTGCTGAGGCCTAGCTATCTAAGAACACTTTCCCAGGCTGTATTTCTGCATAATTAAAAGCAGGAATATAAAATCCCCCCAAATGTACTGCATATCCATCTCTATGCAAAATGTAATAATGCACATAGGAGTTTGCAATTTGATATGTTATTAAAGAACATGTGTTTGAAAAGTATGAATGGGCCTTATTCGATAATTTTTATCCTGTTCAACTACACTTCCGTGTCAATGGGCATGGCCTTTTTGTTTATTAAAAGCTTTATCGGTTTTCATGACTCTTAGAGTGGAAGCAGTGTTTGCCCAGAGGAAGGCAGAAGTGCACTACTCCTTCATGGTAGGTATGGACATATTTTGCTTTGGGTCCTCCTAAAGCCAAAGGAACTTATTCAAGAAGAGAGATGGTAGTAATATATTTTACTGACTCAGGGCCTTTGTTCTGGTTTCATGACTGCCTTGCTAACTGCACCTTGTCAGTTCTGCAGGTGTGTATTTGCTGAAAGGGAGAAGATTCCTCCTGCCCAGGCTGTGAAGTGGCAGGCACTGCAGAAATGCATAAAGAGTACAAGTCCTACATTTCCTAAGGGCTGAATTGTAGTTCTTGCTGGCATGAAAGATAGATTGCAAGCCATATATATAGTCTGTCTATAGAAGGAGATATATGCTTTATTTTACTTGTAAACTGTCACGTGTAGGTTTATAACTGTTCGAGTACTGATTTATTTCACATATATGACTCATTTTCGGAATATGTTTAAGTACTTGTAAGGCACCTTCATTTAAGTTACTCAAAAACAAGATATATAGTACTGCAGCTGCCAAACCCAAGATCTCAGAAATTATAAATATGGTTTAAATCACCCTCTCCTGCTTTGTGATTATTATAGTAGCAAGAATGACAAATTGTTATGGTTGTATTTTTTATTTCTGAATTTTTTTACACAACACCTACTCCTTGTATTCAAATGGTTTTTTTTTTGTTTGTTTGTTTTTAATTACTTTTTTTTAAACATTTTTTTCTCTCTGGATTTAAAAAAAAGTTCTGTTTCTTGATGTTGCACAGATTTAAATCTGTGTAATGTTTCTTGCCAGGATGGGTCCTGCAAAATATTAGCTGTTTATATTTGTAAGAATCTGGTACAGGATATGAAAATAACAGAAAACTAAAGACATGGAGCCTGAGAAGTTGTTTATACAATTGCAAGAAATTGAACATATAATTGGAAGTACAATAACTGTAGCTCTACAGTAGTGGAAGAAGCTAACCCATATGAGTGTGCTGTCCTGAATATTGCATTGACGTAGTATTGAAAGCAAAGCTCTTGAACAAGACACACATCCAAGGCCTTTACAACGCAATTTGAGCATGAAAATCAGTAGCAGGTGATGCAAACTCATGCGTTTGTGTTCTTTAACTGAACAGAAGGAATAATTCTGGAAAAATTCTGGTTCTCAATGCACTCTTTAACCCTATTATTTGTTAGCTCTTATTACTGAGTGAGCAAGCAATCACATAGATTAAAAAAAAAATGCTTTATTTTAATAAAAAATATTAAGTGCCATCAAAATCTGTAGCTTTTATCTTCCTCACTGCTTTTATATGATTTGTCACAGAGAAATTATTTTACTGGAAATTAACATCCTGTGTTTAAATTTCAGTCAGAACATCTGTACTACAGCCTTGGAATACAGCATGAAATTCGAAACAGTTACCTTGAAGTCTTCTAAAAAATGTTTCTTAGGCAAGATAAATTAAAGTAAAACAAACAAAAAGATCAGTGGGGTAGATAAATGCCATGTCTCCAGTGCAAAACACTTAATGGAGTTATTTTGTATCACTCAAAAACTATTCCTTTGAGAGCAACCAAGAAGAAGGTCTGATTTCCATAAAACAGTAAGTTTCATTTCTTAGGAATCCAATGAAAGTTACAAGACTGCTCATACCTTAATACTTGCGGGGTGTATATAAATACCATCTGAGACTGGGAGAGGTTTTTCTGTGGTTACTGACAGGTCATGTAGGGATAGAAGACGTGCTTCTGTACAGTCATAGTACATGTTTCCAAACCCACAGACCTTTTCTGCTGCCTTGCTTATTCTTTTGGCTTTTCGGTTTCTTTTCTTTTTTTTTTTTTTTCGGAGCTTGTCCTTGCAGTAAGGCATCCCTGCTATGAATGGTAGGTGAATGCTTACCCTTTCATTTCCCTTGGAGAAATAAATCTAGGGATATTCATGATATCAAGCAGCATTCAGAAAATTTGTTGGTCCATAGAACAAAAAGTTTGTAACCAACTTGCTTCCAGTTGTCTTCTCCTACAAAATGTACCTATAGCCCATTCTGGTGGGAAAGAACATAGAATCATAGAATCATAAAATAGTCAGGGTCGGAAAAGACCTCAAGATCATCTAGCTCCAACCCCCCTGCCATGGGCAGGGACACCTCATACTAAAACATGCCACCCAAGGCTCTGTCCAACCTGGCCTTGAACACCACCAGGGATGGAGCACTCACAGCTTCCCTGGGCAACCCATTCCAGTGCCTCACCACACACACAGTAAAGAATTTCTTCCTCATATTCAATCTAAACTTCCCTTGTTTAAGTTTGAACCCATTACCCCTTGTCCTCTCACTACAGTCCCTAATGAAGAGTCCCTCCCCAGCATCCCTATAGGCCCCCTTCAGATACTGGAAGGCTGCTACGAGGTCTCCACTCAGTCTTCTCATCTCCAGGCTGAACAGGCGGAAGGTGCTCCAGTCCCCTGATCATCCTCGTGGCTCTCCTCTGGACTTCTTCCAACAGTTCCATGTCCTTTTTATGCTGTGAGGGCACCGGAACTGCACACAATGCTCCAAGTGAGGTCTCAGGAGATCAGAGTAGAGGGGCAGGATCACCTCCCTCGACCTGCTGGTCACGCTCCTTCTGATGCAGCCCAGGATACAGTTGGCTTTCTGGGCTGCAAGCACACTGAAGCCATCTCATGTTCATTTTCTCATTGACCAGCACCCCCAAGCCACAAGGCTGCTCTGAATCTCTTCTCTGCCTAACCTGTACCTGTGCCTGGGATTGCTGCCACCCAGCTGTAGCACCTTGCACTTGGCATGGTTAAATTTCATCAGGATGGCATCAGCCCACCTCTCAAGCATGTTGAGGTCCCTCTGGATGGCATTCCTTCCCTTCAGCGTATCAACCAAACCACACAGCTTGGTGCGATCAGCAAACTTGCTGAGGGCGCACTCAATCCCACTGTCCATGTCACTGACAAAGATGTTGAACAAGACCGGTCCCAACACCCATCCCTGAGGGCCACCACTCGTTACTGGTCTCCAGCTGGACACTGAGCCATTGAGCATAACTCTGTGTGTGGCCATCCAGCCAGTTCTTCATCCACCGAGTGGTCCACCTATAAAAATTGGCGTCTCTCCAACTTAGAGACAAGGATGTCGAGTGGGACAGTGTCAAACATTTTGCACATGTCCAGGTAGATGAAATCAACAGCTCTAACCCTATCCATCAGTTCCATAGCTCCAACATAGAAGGCCAGCAGGTTAGTCTGGCAATTACACCCCGGGAGAGCGCATATTCAAGTGAAGAAGTGGTGTGCATGGAACTATAAAGTCAACCAAGTTAATTATATACCCTGCAGCACTGAAAGGCCAATTACGTTTATTTCTTATTTATATATATTTTTAATCAAATCTATCTCTTATAAGCTAAGCTAAGGTGACAAAGTGTGATCTCTGTTATTTCAATTTAGCGTCCATTATTTTCAAACTATTTCAAACCGGCTAATATCTCCTGTGCTCTTGTTCTGGTCCTTTCCCTATATGATCTATTTACAGAGCTGATAAACATTTACAGACAAGATAAAAATATCTGCTTTTATAAAATGACAGATGCAACACCAAAACATATTATAAAACTCAAAAAACACTTTTATTTCTCACATCAAGACCACATGTCCAGTTACCCAGCACTTACCTGGCACGACTCTGTGGTTTTCCTGTGCCAGACTTCAAGGAATGTTTGATATTATTAAAGCATTCTAATAGATGTGACAAGTGCAGCTCTGAGATGGAGAGAAAGTGGATGCACTGAAACCTCATTTGTTTCAAAATTCTAATCTGACAGATGTGAATCAAGCTAAACTGATTCCAAAATATCCTGTTATGTTGTAGCCTGGTCCCCTTTACTCTAGACTTGTCTAGACTATTCGAAATAAATACATCCAGTCGTAGGAAGGAAGAGTGGGTGAGACATCAACATACCTTGAATGTGACGTAATAAAAAAATAAGGTGAACGTGTTTTGCTTTCTTCTTTTCTTTCCCCTATAAAACCAGAAGTGATCAATTAAAAACAAACAGCAAAACAGCCAACCAAGCAAACCATCACCCTCCCAAAAAGAACCCAAACAAACCCCAAACTAGCAAATCGGGGCCATATGTTCGTAGTTTGTCTTTATTTTTGAGAAACAGCCAAGCTACAGGTGAGCTATGTGATTAAAAAAAAAACCCAATTCCTGTTTCCTTGCGCAGGACAAGACTTTCGATGCTTAAGAAACACTTCTGCTGCCACAAGTATTTAGAAAACCATGCCCGCGCCTTCACAGCAAACAAAGCCCCACAAGCCCACATAATGGTAGGTGACACCGAACAAGAAGATTTGTTTTCCCCATTTACTCCAAACAATTCTAAGGGAAGTTCAAAAGCCATTTGTATGATTTCCATCTAGGTAGTCTTAATATATTAAAAATGTGTCAGATTTCTGTATTTTATCATTATGCCCCCTACAGCTCACAGAAACTGTAGTGGTTCAATTCCTATTAATCATCCCAAAGAGCAGCAGTGTTTCTACCCAGTTTCAGCTTCCAGTAGCCAGTGAGAAACTGGTCAGGCTCTCTCCTTTGAGGCAATAACCTTGTTGAAGCACCTTTGGGTGCCTGGCTTGGGAAATGAAAAAGGTTGGCTCTGGTCAACACATGCAAAATTATGTGAGTGGGACTGCGCTCCAACGTGAAACCAAGGCCATCAGAGGTAATCCCACCCCAGGGGAGCACACGTTAGATGGAAGAAGTGGTGTTGCGTGGAACTACAAAGTCAACCAAAGCAATTTTATACCATGCAGCACTGAAAGGCCAATGACGTTTATTTCTTATTTATATTTTTTTTTAACTCAAATCTTTCTCTTATCAGCTTAGCTAAGGTGACGACATGGGATCTCTGTTTCTTCGATTTCACTTCAATTAATCTCCCACTATTTCAATCCAGCCAATGTCTCCGGCGCATTGTTCTAGAACTTCCCTGACACGACCAACTTACCGAGCTGATAAACATTTACAGATTGCACAAAAATATCTGCTGTTATAAAATGACAGACGCAACACCAAAATGCATTTTTCAAAGAACAATTACTTTTATTTCTCACATCAAGACCGCTTCTCCTGTTACCCTGCGCCTACCTTGCACGACTGTGCGGCTTTCCAGTACCAGACTTCAAGGAATGTTTGATATTATGAAAGCATCCTTCCAGGTGTGACGAGCGCAGCTCTGAGAGGGAGAGAAGGCGGCTGAGCTGTAACCTCATTTGTTTCCGATTCTAATCTGACAGAGGTGAATCAATTTCAACGGATTCCAGAATATCCTGTTCTAGTCTAGCCTGCTCTACTTTAGTCATGGCTTCTTTAGCCTACTCAATACCCCTGCCATGCTGTAGGAAGGCAGCGTGAGTGAGAGCTCCACATTACCTTGAATGCGACGCAATAAAGACTGCTTCTCCTGCTACCCTGCTCCTACCTTCCGCGACGGTGTTCCTTACCTGTACCAAAACTAAAGGAATGTTTAAGATTATTAAAGCATCCTTCCAGATGTGGCAAGTGAAGCTGTGAGAGGGAGAGAAGGCGGCTGAGCTGTAACCTCATTTGTTTTTTATTCGAATGTGTCAGAGGTGAATCAATTTCAATTGATTCCAATACATCCCTGCTCAATTCTAGCCCAGTCTAGTTTAGTCTAGGCTTGCCTAGATTATTCTAGATGCCTTTGTCATGTGGCAGGAAGGCAGCATGGGCGTGAGCTCCACATACCTTGAATGTGACGCAATAAAGACTGCTTCTCCTGCTACCCTGCTCCTACCTTCCGCGACAGTGTTCCTTACCTGTACCAAAACTAAAGGAATGTTTAAGATTATTAAAGCATCCTTCCAGATGTGGCAAGTGAAGCTGTGAGAGGGAGAGAAGGCGGCTGAGCTGTAACCTCATTTGTTTGCTATTCTAATCTGACAGAGGTGAATCAATTTCAATGGATTCCAGAATATCCTGTTCTGTTCCAGCCTGTTCTAGGCCACTCTGGTTTAGCCGAGACTTGTCTAGCCTATTCTCTATTCTCTGCCCTGGAGGGGTGAGAGCAGTGGGCGAGAACTGAGCCCAAAGCACCGTGACAAGGGGCTGTGCTCAATGCGACAGAGGACAAGCAGCAACCCCCAGGGGCTCCCCTGGCAGTCGCAAAAGCTTCCTCCCCCCAGATGTGGGGCACGAGGGGCCACTCACGTGGAGCAGGAGCAGCAGCCTTTGGGCCACAATAGCCCAGAGGAGCCCTGTCAAGGGGCTGGCTCACCGCTGCAGAGGAAGGCAAACCCCCCCCGTGGACACTCTCAGATCCATGGGGGAAAAAAAGCCTTCCCCCCCCAGCTGCAGGACACGAGGCGCCACCTTCATGGTGCATGAGCAGCCGGAAGAGACCAGAGGAGCCCTAACAAGGGGTCCTGCTCGATGCTCAGAGGAAGGCAAAAAACCCCCGGGACCAGCGCCAATCTGCCCCGGGGGAAAATTCCTTCCTGACCCCAGCACTGGCGATCGGCTATCCCTGAGCATGTGAGCAAGACCTGCTCCTGGTCCAAAGGCTGATCACAGCTCCCCAGAGATGCCCAAGCCCTATTCTCCCTCAACCCGGTGTCACCTCTGGGGCTGCCAAGAGGAGCCAAAGGCCCCCCGGCCTGATCGACCCCGGCGGCAAGAATCCTCCTTCCCTGTGCCTGGCAGGGCTCCTGTGGCTGCTCCAAGCCACTGGGATCCCGGCATCTCTGCATCTCATTGCTTACGGCCGCTGCTCCTGGCTCCGCAGGGCATGAGGATGATGAGCTCTGCAGCGCTCTTCAAGGCGGCATTCCCGTGGCCTGGCCGCAGCTATCCGCTTGAGAAGAATTGTTCCCCTCCCGTGAGCTAAGAAGCGGGTCCCGCCAGGAGCTGGCCTCCAGCAGCCTTGACCAGGCGCTGGTCTTCCTCCCTCAAGGCCCCTCCGAGTAACTCCACCAGCTCCCCAAGGACTTCCTCTCGCGTGTCCTTGGGCTTCCCTGGGCCACCTGCCAGGGGACGCAGGAGGCTGCTCCCTTTTATTCTGCCCCGGGGCACTGTGACTGCTGCGTTGCCTGGTGGTGTCACAATGACATGGGGGTGACAGGGCCCCCCCTGCTCAGCCTCGTCCGCTGCCCCTCGGCCCAGCAGCCCTCAGAGGAAGCCCTTGGGGGGCTGGCCCCGAGGCAGTGCCTGTGTCCAGGGGCTACCCCAGCCCTTGGTGGCCATGCTCTGCGCACAGCTGCTGGGCTCCCTGAGGCGGCCTCCCCCACCTGGCTCCCAGGGACAAGCCCAGGGCTCTTCCTTTTCTCTCACGCCATAGCAGAAACCAGCCCTCAAGCCCTGGCAGCCGGCCCCTCTCTCACCGGGGATTAACTCCTGCCTAAACTCAAATGGTTTGGACACACCATGCACAATACACAGCATCGTATCACAGAAGACCTCTAATTTTGACTTGACTCACTCTCATTGGAGCAAAGTATTCAGCAACATCTTCAGGACTGATATTTTACCCCCAGTTCACTGCAAAGCCAAGCTAGCAATTCTGGACTGCTTCTAAAGCACTCTAACAGATTATAGTCAAATCACTCCTATGACATCAGGGAACTGCTTCTCAGCATTGGCTGACCTACTTCTGGTGGCAACCAGTGCAAACAGAAATGTTTGTCTACCATCCCTAAAACTGTATCTCCAATTTACGTGAGGAAGGCCTTCACCCTTGCTCGAAGACTGCAGCTGAGCAGTCTTGGGGAGCCAAGGTGGTGCCTGGGTTTGGACTGACCTGCACCAGCAGTGCTCAGTCACGGAGAATTGACATTGATTTATATCCCCTCATCATGAGATCTGAAGATACCTAACAAACTTAAGGTGAACGTGTTTTGCTTTGTTCTCCTCTTTTCCCTATAAAACCAGAAGTGATCAATTAAAAACAAACAGCAAAACAGCCAACCAAGCAAACCATCACCCTCCCAAAAAGAACCCAAACAAACCCCAAACTAGCAAATCGGGGCCATATATTCGTAGTTTGTCTTTATTTTTGAGAAACAGCCAAGCTACAGGTGAGCTATGTGATTAAAAAAAAAACCCAATTCCTGTTTCCTTGCGCAGGACAAGACTTTCGATGCTTAAGAAACACTTCTGCTGCCACAAGTATTTAGAAAACCATGCCCGCGCCTTCACAGCAAACAAAGCCCCACAAGCCCACATAATGGTAGGTGACACCGAACAAGAAGATTTGTTTTCCCCATTTACTCCAAACAATTCTAAGGGAAGTTCAAAAGCCATTTGTATGATTTCCATCTAGGTAGTCTTAATATATTAAAAATGTGTCAGATTTCTGTATTTTATCATTATGCCCCCTACAGCTCACAGAAACTGTAGTGGTTCAATTCCTATTAATCATCCCAAAGAGCAGCAGTGTTTCTACCCAGTTTCAGCTTCCAGTAGCCAGTGAGAAACTGGTCAGGCTCTCTCCTTTGAGGCAATAACCTTGTTGAAGCACCTTTGGGTGCCTGGCTTGGGAAATGAAAAAGGTTGGCTCTGGTCAACACATGCAAAATTATGTGAGTGGGACTGCGCTCCAACGTGAAACCAAGGCCATCAGAGGTAATCCCACCCCAGGGGAGCACACGTTAGATGGAAGAAGTGGTGTTGCGTGGAACTATAAAGTCAACCAAAGCAATTTTATACCATGCAGCACTGAAAGGCCAATGACGTTTATTTCTTATTTATATTTTTTTTTAACTCAAATCTTTCTCTTATCAGCTTAGCTAAGGTGACGACATGGGATCTCTGTTTCTTCGATTTCACTTCAATTAATCTCCCACTATTTCAATCCAGCCAATGTCTCCGGCGCATTGTTCTAGAACTTCCCTGACACGACCAACTTACCGAGCTGATAAACATTTACAGATTGCACAAAAATATCTGCTGTTATAAAATGACAGACGCAACACCAAAATGCATTTTTCAAAGAACAATTACTTTTATTTCTCACATCAAGACCGCTTCTCCTGTTACCCTGCGCCTACCTTGCACGACTGTGCGGCTTTCCAGTACCAGACTTCAAGGAATGTTTGATATTATGAAAGCATCCTTCCAGGTGTGACGAGCGCAGCTCTGAGAGGGAGAGAAGGCGGCTGAGCTGTAACCTCATTTGTTTCCGATTCTAATCTGACAGAGGTGAATCAATTTCAACGGATTCCAGAATATCCTGTTCTAGTCTAGCCCGCTCTACTTTAGTCATGGCTTCTTTAGCCTACTCAATACCCCTGCCATGCTGTAGGAAGGCAGCGTGAGTGAGAGCTCCACATTACCTTGAATGCGACGCAATAAAGACTGCTTCTCCTGCTACCCTGCTCCTACCTTCCGCGACGGTGTTCCTTACCTGTACCAAAACTAAAGGAATGTTTAAGATTATTAAAGCATCCTTCCAGATGTGGCAAGTGAAGCTGTGAGAGGGAGAGAAGGCGGCTGAGCTGTAACCTCATTTGTTTTTTATTCGAATGTGTCAGAGGTGAATCAATTTCAATTGATTCCAATACATCCCTGCTCAATTCTAGCCCAGTCTAGTTTAGTCTAGGCTTGCCTAGATTATTCTAGATGCCTTTGTCATGTGGCAGGAAGGCAGCATGGGCGTGAGCTCCACATACCTTGAATGTGACGCAATAAAGACTGCTTCTCCTGCTACCCTGCTCCTACCTTCCGCGACAGGTGTTCCTTACCTGTACCAAAACTAAAGGAATGTTTAAGATTATTAAAGCATCCTTCCAGATGTGGCAAGTGAAGCTGTGAGAGGGAGAGAAGGCGGCTGAGCTGTAACCTCATTTGTTTGCTATTCTAATCTGACAGAGGTGAATCAATTTCAATGGATTCCAGAATATCCTGTTCTGTTCCAGCCTGTTCTAGGCCACTCTGGTTTAGCCGAGACTTGTCTAGCCTATTCTCTATTCTCTGCCCTGGAGGGGTGAGAGCAGTGGGCGAGAACTGAGCCCAAAGCACCGTGACAAGGGGCTGTGCTCAATGCGACAGAGGACAAGCAGCAACCCCCAGGGGCTCCCCTGGCAGTCGCAAAAGCTTCCTCCCCCCAGATGTGGGGCACGAGGGGCCACTCACGTGGAGCAGGAGCAGCAGCCTTTGGGCCACAATAGCCCAGAGGAGCCCTGTCAAGGGGCTGGCTCACCGCTGCAGAGGAAGGCAAACCCCCCCCGTGGACACTCTCAGATCCATGGGGGAAAAAAAGCCTTCCCCCCCCAGCTGCAGGACACGAGGCGCCACCTTCATGGTGCATGAGCAGCCGGAAGAGACCAGAGGAGCCCTAACAAGGGGTCCTGCTCGATGCTCAGAGGAAGGCAAAAAACCCCCGGGACCAGCGCCAATCTGCCCGGGGGAAAATTCCTTCCTGACCCCAGCACTGGCGATCGGCTATCCCTGAGCATGTGAGCAAGACCTGCTCCTGGTCCAAAGGCTGATCACAGCTCCCCAGAGATGCCCAAGCCCTATTCTCCCTCAACCCGGTGTCACCTCTGGGGCTGCCAAGAGGAGCCAAAGGCCCCCCGGCCTGATCGACCCCGGCGGCAAGAATCCTCCTTCCCTGTGCCTGGCAGGGCTCCTGTGGCTGCTCCAAGCCACTGGGATCCCGGCATCTCTGCATCTCATTGCTTACGGCCGCTGCTCCTGGCTCCGCAGGGCATGAGGATGATGAGCTCTGCAGCGCTCTTCAAGGCGGCATTCCCGTGGCCTGGCCGCAGCTATCCGCTTGAGAAGAATTGTTCCCCTCCCGTGAGCTAAGAAGCGGGTCCCGCCAGGAGCTGGCCTCCAGCAGCCTTGACCAGGCGCTGGTCTTCCTCCCTCAAGGCCCCTCCGAGTAACTCCACCAGCTCCCCAAGGACTTCCTCTCGCGTGTCCTTGGGCTTCCCTGGGCCACCTGCCAGGGGACGCAGGAGGCTGCTCCCTTTTATTCTGCCCCGGGGCACTGTGACTGCTGCGTTGCCTGGTGGTGTCACAATGACATGGGGGTGACAGGGCCCCCCCTGCTCAGCCTCGTCCGCTGCCCCTCGGCCCAGCAGCCCTCAGAGGAAGCCCTTGGGGGGCTGGCCCCGAGGCAGTGCCTGTGTCCAGGGGCTACCCCAGCCCTTGGTGGCCATGCTCTGCGCACAGCTGCTGGGCTCCCTGAGGCGGCCTCCCCCACCTGGCTCCCAGGGACAAGCCCAGGGCTCTTCCTTTTCTCTCACGCCATAGCAGAAACCAGCCCTCAAGCCCTGGCAGCCGGCCCCTCTCTCACCGGGGATTAACTCCTGCCTAAACTCAAATGGTTTGGACACACCATGCACAATACACAGCATCGTATCACAGAAGACCTCTAATTTTGACTTGACTCACTCTCATTGGAGCAAAGTATTCAGCAACATCTTCAGGACTGATATTTTACCCCCAGTTCACTGCAAAGCCAAGCTAGCAATTCTGGACTGCTTCTAAAGCACTCTAACAGATTATAGTCAAATCACTCCTATGACATCAGGGAACTGCTTCTCAGCATTGGCTGACCTACTTCTGGTGGCAACCAGTGCAAACAGAAATGTTTGTCTACCATCCCTAAAACTGTATCTCCAATTTACGTGAGGAAGCCTTCACCCTTGCTCGAAGACTGCAGCTGAGCAGTCTTGGGGAGCCAAGGTGGTGCCTGGGTTTGGACTGACCTGCACCAGCAGTGCTCAGTCACGGAGAATTGACATTGATTTATATCCCCTCATCATGAGATCTGAAGATACCTAACAAACTTAAGGTGAACGTGTTTTGCTTTGTTCTCCTCTTTTCCCTATAAAACCAGAAGTGATCAATTAAAAACAAACAGCAAAACAGCCAACCAAGCAAACCATCACCCTCCCAAAAAGAACCCAAACAAACCCCAAACTAGCAAATCGGGGCCATATATTCGTAGTTTGTCTTTATTTTTGAGAAACAGCCAAGCTACAGGTGAGCTATGTGATTAAAAAAAAAACCCAATTCCTGTTTCCTTGCGCAGGACAAGACTTTCGATGCTTAAGAAACACTTCTGCTGCCACAAGTATTTAGAAAACCATGCCCGCGCCTTCACAGCAAACAAAGCCCCACAAGCCCACATAATGGTAGGTGACACCGAACAAGAAGATTTGTTTTCCCCATTTACTCCAAACAATTCTAAGGGAAGTTCAAAAGCCATTTGTATGATTTCCATCTAGGTAGTCTTAATATATTAAAAATGTGTCAGATTTCTGTATTTTATCATTATGCCCCCTACAGCTCACAGAAACTGTAGTGGTTCAATTCCTATTAATCATCCCAAAGAGCAGCAGTGTTTCTACCCAGTTTCAGCTTCCAGTAGCCAGTGAGAAACTGGTCAGGCTCTCTCCTTTGAGGCAATAACCTTGTTGAAGCACCTTTGGGTGCCTGGCTTGGGAAATGAAAAAGGTTGGCTCTGGTCAACACAGGCAAAATTATGTGAGTGGGACTGCGCTCCAACGTGAAACCAAGGCCATCAGAGGTAATCCCACCCCAGGGGAGCACACGTTAGATGGAAGAAGTGGTGTTGCGTGGAACTATAAAGTCAACCAAAGCAATTTTATACCATGCAGCACTGAAAGGCCAATGACGTTTATTTCTTATTTATATTTTTTTTTAACTCAAATCTTTCTCTTATCAGCTTAGCTAAGGTGACGACATGGGATCTCTGTTTCTTCGATTTAACTTCAATTAATCTCCCACTATTTCAATCCAGCCAATGTCTCCGGCGCATTGTTCTAGAACTTCCCTGACACGACCAACTTACCGAGCTGATAAACATTTACAGATTGCACAAAAATATCTGCTGTTATAAAATGACAGACGCAACACCAAAATGCATTTTTCAAAGAACAATTACTTTTATTTCTCACATCAAGACCGCTTCTCCTGTTACCCTGCGCCTACCTTGCACGACTGTGCGGCTTTCCAGTACCAGACTTCAAGGAATGTTTGATATTATGAAAGCATCCTTCCAGGTGTGACGAGCGCAGCTCTGAGAGGGAGAGAAGGCGGCTGAGCTGTAACCTCATTTGTTTCCGATTCTAATCTGACAGAGGTGAATCAATTTCAACGGATTCCAGAATATCCTGTTCTAGTCTAGCCCGCTCTACTTTAGTCATGGCTTCTTTAGCCTACTCAATACCCCTGCCATGCTGTAGGAAGGCAGCGTGAGTGAGAGCTCCACATTACCTTGAATGCGACGCAATAAAGACTGCTTCTCCTGCTACCCTGCTCCTACCTTCCGCGACGGTGTTCCTTACCTGTACCAAAACTAAAGGAATGTTTAAGATTATTAAAGCATCCTTCCAGATGTGGCAAGTGAAGCTGTGAGAGGGAGAGAAGGCGGCTGAGCTGTAACCTCATTTGTTTTTTATTCGAATGTGTCAGAGGTGAATCAATTTCAATTGATTCCAATACATCCCTGCTCAATTCTAGCCCAGTCTAGTTTAGTCTAGGCTTGCCTAGATTATTCTAGATGTCTTTGTCATGTGGCAGGAAGGCAGCATGGGCGTGAGCTCCACATACCTTGAATGTGACGCAATAAAGACTGCTTCTCCTGCTACCCTGCTCCTACCTTCCGCGACGGTGTTCCTTACCTGTACCAAAACTAAAGGAATGTTTAAGATTATTAAAGCATCCTTCCAGATGTGACAAGTGAAGCTGTGAGAGGGAGAGAAGGCGGCTGAGCTGTAACCTCATTTGTTTGCTATTCTAATCTGACAGAGGTGAATCAATTTCAATGGATTCCAGAATATCCTGTTCTGTTCCAGCCTGTTCTAGGCCACTCTGGTTTAGCCGAGACTTGTCTAGCCTATTCTCTATTCTCTGCCCTGGAGGGGTGAGAGCAGTGGGCGAGAACTGAGCCCAAAGCACCGTGACAAGGGGCTGTGCTCAATGCGACAGAGGACAAGCAGCAACCCCCAGGGGCTCCCCTGGCAGTCGCAAAAGCTTCCTCCCCCCAGATGTGGGGCACGAGGGGCCACTCACGTGGAGCAGGAGCAGCAGCCTTTGGGCCACAATAGCCCAGAGGAGCCCTGTCAAGGGGCTGGCTCACCGCTGCAGAGGAAGGCAAACCCCCCCCGTGGACACTCTCAGATCCATGGGGGAAAAAAAGCCTTCCCCCCCCAGCTGCAGGACACGAGGCGCCACCTTCATGGTGCATGAGCAGCCGGAAGAGACCAGAGGAGCCCTAACAAGGGGTCCTGCTCGATGCTCAGAGGAAGGCAAAAAACCCCCGGGACCAGCGCCAATCTGCCCCGGGGGAAAATTCCTTCCTGACCCCAGCACTGGCGATCGGCTATCCCTGAGCATGTGAGCAAGACCTGCTCCTGGTCCAAAGGCTGATCACAGCTCCCCAGAGATGCCCAAGCCCTATTCTCCCTCAACCCGGTGTCACCTCTGGGGCTGCCAAGAGGAGCCAAAGGCCCCCCGGCCTGATCGACCCCGGCGGCAAGAATCCTCCTTCCCTGTGCCTGGCAGGGCTCCTGTGGCTGCTCCAAGCCACTGGGATCCCGGCATCTCTGCATCTCATTGCTTACGGCCGCTGCTCCTGGCTCCGCAGGGCATGAGGATGATGAGCTCTGCAGCGCTCTTCAAGGCGGCATTCCCGTGGCCTGGCCGCAGCTATCCGCTTGAGAAGAATTGTTCCCCTCCCGTGAGCTAAGAAGCGGGTCCCGCCAGGAGCTGGCCTCCAGCAGCCTTGACCAGGCGCTGGTCTTCCTCCCTCAAGGCCCCTCCGAGTAACTCCACCAGCTCCCCAAGGACTTCCTCTCGCGTGTCCTTGGGCTTCCCTGGGCCACCTGCCAGGGGACGCAGGAGGCTGCTCCCTTTTATTCTGCCCCGGGGCACTGTGACTGCTGCGTTGCCTGGTGGTGTCACAATGACATGGGGGTGACAGGGCCCCCCCTGCTCAGCCTCGTCCGCTGCCCCTCGGCCCAGCAGCCCTCAGAGGAAGCCCTTGGGGGGCTGGCCCCGAGGCAGTGCCTGTGTCCAGGGGCTACCCCAGCCCTTGGTGGCCATGCTCTGCGCACAGCTGCTGGGCTCCCTGAGGCGGCCTCCCCCACCTGGCTCCCAGGGACAAGCCCAGGGCTCTTCCTTTTCTCTCACGCCAAAGCAGAAACCAGCCCTCAAGCCCTGGCAGCCGGCCCCTCTCTCACCGGGGATTAACTCCTGCCTAAACTCAAATGGTTTGGACACACCATGCACAATACACAGCATCGTATCACAGAAGACCTCTAATTTTGACTTGACTCACTCTCATTGGAGCAAAGTATTCAGCAACATCTTCAGGACTGATATTTTACCCCCAGTTCACTGCAAAGCCAAGCTAGCAATTCTGGACTGCTTCTAAAGCACTCTAACAGATTATAGTCAAATCACTCCTATGACATCAGGGAACTGCTTCTCAGCATTGGCTGACCTACTTCTGGTGGCAACCAGTGCAAACAGAAATGTTTGTCTACCATCCCTAAAACTGTATCTCCAATTTACGTGAGGAAAGGCCTTCACCCTTGCTCGAAGACTGCAGCTGAGCAGTCTTGGGGAGCCAAGGTGGTGCCTGGGTTTGGACTGACCTGCACCAGCAGTGCTCAGTCACGGAGAATTGACATTGATTTATATCCCCTCATCATGAGATCTGAAGATACCTAACAAACTTAAGGTGAACGTGTTTTGCTTTGTTCTCCTCTTTTCCCTATAAAACCAGAAGTGATCAATTAAAAACAAACAGCAAAACAGCCAACCAAGCAAACCATCACCCTCCCAAAAAGAACCCAAACAAACCCCAAACTAGCAAATCGGGGCCATATATTCGTAGCTTGTCTTTTTTTTTGAGAAACAGCCAAGCTACAGGTGATCTATGTGATTAAAAAAAAAACCCAATTCCTGTTTCCTTGCGCAGGACAAGACTTTCGATGCTTAAGAAACACTTCTGCTGCCACAAGTATTTAGAAAACCATGCCCGCGCCTTCACAGCAAACAAAGCCCCACAAGCCCACATAATGGTAGGTGACACCGAACAAGAAGATTTGTTTTCCCCATTTACTCCAAACAATTCTAAGGGAAGTTCAAAAGCCATTTGTATGATTTCCATCTAGGTAGTCTTAATATATTAAAAATGTGTCAGATTTCTGTATTTTATCATTATGCCCCCTACAGCTCACAGAAACTGTAGTGGTTCAATTCCTATTAATCATCCCAAAGAGCAGCAGTGTTTCTACCCAGTTTCAGCTTCCAGTAGCCAGTGAGAAACTGGTCAGGCTCTCTCCTTTGAGGCAATAACCTTGTTGAAGCACCTTTGGGTGCCTGGCTTGGGAAATGAAAAAGGTTGGCTCTGGTCAACACATGCAAAATTATGTGAGTGGGACTGCGCTCCAACGTGAAACCAAGGCCATCAGAGGTAATCCCACCCCAGGGGAGCACACGTTAGATGGAAGAAGTGGTGTTGCGTGGAACTATAAAGTCAACCAAAGCAATTTTATACCATGCAGCACTGAAAGGCCAATGACGTTTATTTCTTATTTATATTTTTTTTTAACTCAAATCTTTCTCTTATCAGCTTAGCTAAGGTGACGACATGGGATCTCTGTTTCTTCGATTTAACTTCAATTAATCTCCCACTATTTCAATCCAGCCAATGTCTCCGGCGCATTGTTCTAGAACTTCCCTGACACGACCAACTTACCGAGCTGATAAACATTTACAGATTGCACAAAAATATCTGCTGTTATAAAATGACAGACGCAACACCAAAATGCATTTTTCAAAGAACAATTACTTTTATTTCTCACATCAAGACCGCTTCTCCTGTTACCCTGCGCCTACCTTGCACGACTGTGCGGCTTTCCAGTACCAGACTTCAAGGAATGTTTGATATTATGAAAGCATCCTTCCAGGTGTGACGAGCGCAGCTCTGAGAGGGAGAGAAGGCGGCTGAGCTGTAACCTCATTTGTTTCCGATTCTAATCTGACAGAGGTGAATCAATTTCAACGGATTCCAGAATATCCTGTTCTAGTCTAGCCCGCTCTACTTTAGTCATGGCTTCTTTAGCCTACTCAATACCCCTGCCATGCTGTAGGAAGGCAGCGTGAGTGAGAGCTCCACATTACCTTGAATGCGACGCAATAAAGACTGCTTCTCCTGCTACCCTGCTCCTACCTTCCGCGACGGTGTTCCTTACCTGTACCAAAACTAAAGGAATGTTTAAGATTATTAAAGCATCCTTCCAGATGTGGCAAGTGAAGCTGTGAGAGGGAGAGAAGGCGGCTGAGCTGTAACCTCATTTGTTTTTTATTCGAATGTGTCAGAGGTGAATCAATTTCAATTGATTCCAATACATCCCTGCTCAATTCTAGCCCAGTCTAGTTTAGTCTAGGCTTGCCTAGATTATTCTAGATGCCTTTGTCATGTGGCAGGAAGGCAGCATGGGCGTGAGCTCCACATACCTTGAATGTGACGCAATAAAGACTGCTTCTCCTGCTACCCTGCTCCTACCTTCCGCGACGGTGTTCCTTACCTGTACCAAAACTAAAGGAATGTTTGAGATTATTAAAGCATCCTTCCAGATGTGACAAGTGAAGCTGTGAGAGGGAGAGAAGGCGGCTGAGCTGTAACCTCATTTGTTTGCTATTCTAATCTGACAGAGGTGAATCAATTTCAATGGATTCCAGAATATCCTGTTCTGTTCCAGCCTGTTCTAGGCCACTCTGGTTTAGCCGAGACTTGTCTAGCCTATTCTCTATTCTCTGCCCTGGAGGGGTGAGAGCAGTGGGCGAGAACTGAGCCCAAAGCACCGTGACAAGGGGCTGTGCTCAATGCGACAGAGGACAAGCAGCAACCCCCAGGGGCTCCCCTGGCAGTCGCAAAAGCTTCCTCCCCCCAGATGTGGGGCACGAGGGGCCACTCACGTGGAGCAGGAGCAGCAGCCTTTGGGCCACAATAGCCCAGAGGAGCCCTGTCAAGGGGCTGGCTCACCGCTGCAGAGGAAGGCAAACCCCCCCCGTGGACACTCTCAGATCCATGGGGGAAAAAAAGCCTTCCCCCCCCAGCTGCAGGACACGAGGCGCCACCTTCATGGTGCATGAGCAGCCGGAAGAGACCAGAGGAGCCCTAACAAGGGGTCCTGCTCGATGCTCAGAGGAAGGCAAAAAACCCCCGGGACCAGCGCCAATCTGCCCGGGGGAAAATTCCTTCCTGACCCCAGCACTGGCGATCGGCTATCCCTGAGCATGTGAGCAAGACCTGCTCCTGGTCCAAAGGCTGATCACAGCTCCCCAGAGATGCCCAAGCCCTATTCTCCCTCAACCCGGTGTCACCTCTGGGGCTGCCAAGAGGAGCCAAAGGCCCCCCGGCCTGATCGACCCCGGCGGCAAGAATCCTCCTTCCCTGTGCCTGGCAGGGCTCCTGTGGCTGCTCCAAGCCACTGGGATCCCGGCATCTCTGCATCTCATTGCTTACGGCCGCTGCTCCTGGCTCCGCAGGGCATGAGGATGATGAGCTCTGCAGCGCTCTTCAAGGCGGCATTCCCGTGGCCTGGCCGCAGCTATCCGCTTGAGAAGAATTGTTCCCCTCCCGTGAGCTAAGAAGCGGGTCCCGCCAGGAGCTGGCCTCCAGCAGCCTTGACCAGGCGCTGGTCTTCCTCCCTCAAGGCCCCTCCGAGTAACTCCACCAGCTCCCCAAGGACTTCCTCTCGCGTGTCCTTGGGCTTCCCTGGGCCACCTGCCAGGGGACGCAGGAGGCTGCTCCCTTTTATTCTGCCCCGGGGCACTGTGACTGCTGCGTTGCCTGGTGGTGTCACAATGACATGGGGGTGACAGGGCCCCCCCTGCTCAGCCTCGTCCGCTGCCCCTCGGCCCAGCAGCCCTCAGAGGAAGCCCTTGGGGGGCTGGCCCCGAGGCAGTGCCTGTGTCCAGGGGCTACCCCAGCCCTTGGTGGCCATGCTCTGCGCACAGCTGCTGGGCTCCCTGAGGCGGCCTCCCCCACCTGGCTCCCAGGGACAAGCCCAGGGCTCTTCCTTTTCTCTCACGCCAAAGCAGAAACCAGCCCTCAAGCCCTGGCAGCCGGCCCCTCTCTCACCGGGGATTAACTCCTGCCTAAACTCAAATGGTTTGGACACACCATGCACAATACACAGCATCGTATCACAGAAGACCTCTAATTTTGACTTGACTCACTCTCATTGGAGCAAAGTATTCAGCAACATCTTCAGGACTGATATTTTACCCCCAGTTCACTGCAAAGCCAAGCTAGCAATTCTGGACTGCTTCTAAAGCACTCTAACAGATTATAGTCAAATCACTCCTATGACATCAGGGAACTGCTTCTCAGCATTGGCTGACCTACTTCTGGTGGCAACCAGTGCAAACAGAAATGTTTGTCTACCATCCCTAAAACTGTATCTCCAATTTACGTGAGGAAAGCCTTCACCCTTGCTCGAAGACTGCAGCTGAGCAGTCTTGGGGAGCCAAGGTGGTGCCTGGGTTTGGACTGACCTGCACCAGCAGTGCTCAGTCACGGAGAATTGACATTGATTTATATCCCCTCATCATGAGATCTGAAGATACCTAACAAACTTAAGGTGAACGTGTTTTGCTTTGTTCTCCTCTTTTCCCTATAAAACCAGAAGTGATCAATTAAAAACAAACAGCAAAACAGCCAACCAAGCAAGCCATCACCCTCCCAAAAAGAACCCAAACAAACCCCAAACTAGCAAATCGGGGCCATATATTCGTAGTTTGTCTTTATTTTTGAGAAACAGCCAAGCTACAGGTGATCTATGTGATTAAAAAAAAACCCCAGTTCCTGTTTCCTTGCGCAGGACAAGACTTTCGATGCTTAAGAAACACTTCTGCTGCCACAAGTATTTAGAAAACCATGCCCGCGCCTTCACAGCAAACAAAGCCCCACAAGCCCACATAATGGTAGGTGACACCGAACAAGAAGATTTGTTTTCCCCAGTTACTCCAAACAATTCTAAGGGAAGTTCAAAAGCCATTTGTATGATTTCCATCTAGGTAGTCTTAATATATTAAAAATGTGTCAGATTTCTGTATTTTATCATTATGCCCCCTACAGCTCACAGAAACTGTAGTGGTTCAATTCCTATTAATCATCCCAAAGAGCAGCAGTGTTTCTACCCAGTTTCAGCTTCCAGTAGCCAGTGAGAAACTGGTCAGGCTCTCTCCTTTGAGGCAATAACCTTGTTGAAGCACCTTTGGGTGCCTGGCTTGGGAAATGAAAAAGGTTGGCTCTGGTCAACACAGGCAAAATTATGTGAGTGGGACTGCGCTCCAACGTGAAACCAAGGCCATCAGAGGTAATCCCACCCCAGGGGAGCACACGTTAGATGGAAGAAGTGGTGTTGCGTGGAACTATAAAGTCAACCAAAGCAATTTTATACCATGCAGCACTGAAAGGCCAATGACGTTTATTTCTTATTTATATTTGTTTTTAACTCAAATCTTTCTCTTATCAGCTCAGCTAAGGTGACGACATGGGATCTCTGTTTCTTCCATTTAACTTCAATTAATCTCCCACTATTTCAATCCAGCCAATGTCTCCGGCGCATTGTTCTAGAACTTCCCTGACACGACCAACTTACCGAGCTGATAAACATTTACAGATTGCACAAAAATATCTGCTGTTACAAAATGACAGACGCAACACCAAAATGCATTTTTCAAAGAACAATTACTTTTATTTCTCACATCAAGACCTCTTCTCCTGTTACCCTGCGCCTACCTTGCACGACTGTGCGGCTTTCCAGTACCAGACTTCAAGGAATGTTTGATATTATGAAAGCATCCTTCCAGGTGTGACGAGCGCAGCTCTGAGAGGGAGAGAAGGCGGCTGAGCTGTAACCTCATTTGTTTCCGATTCTAATCTGACAGAGGTGAATCAATTTCAACGGATTCCAGAATATCCTGTTCTAGTCTAGCCCGCTCTACTTTAGTCATGGCTTCTTTAGCCTACTCAATACCCCTGCCATGCTGTAGGAAGGCAGCGTGAGTGAGAGCTCCACATTACCTTGAATGCGACGCAGTAAAGACTGCTTCTCCTGCTACCCTGCTCCTACCTTCCGCGACGGTGTTCCTTACCTGTACCAAAACTAAAGGAATGTTTAAGATTATTAAAGCATCCTTCCAGATGTGGCAAGTGAAGCTGTGAGAGGGAGAGAAGGCGGCTGAGCTGTAACCTCATTTGTTTTTTATTCGAATGTGTCAGAGGTGAATCAATTTCAATTGATTCCAATACATCCCTGCTCAATTCTAGCCCAGTCTAGTTTAGTCTAGGCTTGCCTAGATTATTCTAGATGCCTTTGTCATGTGGCAGGAAGGCAGCATGGGCGTGAGCTCCACATACCTTGAATGTGACGCAATAAAGACTGCTTCTCCTGCTACCCTGCTCCTACCTTCCGCGACAGTGTTCCTTACCTGTACCAAAACTAAAGGAATGTTTAAGATTATTAAAGCATCCTTCCAGATGTGACAAGTGAAGCTGTGAGAGGGAGAGAAGGCGGCTGAGCTGTAACCTCATTTGTTTGCTATTCTAATCTGACAGAGGTGAATCAATTTCAATGGATTCCAGAATATCCTGTTCTGTTCCAGCCTGTTCTAGGCCACTCTGGTTTAGCCGAGACTTGTCTAGCCTATTCTCTATTCTCTGCCCTGGAGGGGTGAGAGCAGTGGGCGAGAACTGAGCCCAAAGCACCGTGACAAGGGGCTGTGCTCAATGCGACAGAGGACAAGCAGCAACCCCCAGGGGCTCCCCTGGCAGTCGCAAAAGCTTCCTCCCCCCAGATGTGGGGCACGAGGGGCCACTCACGTGGAGCAGGAGCAGCAGCCTTTGGGCCACAATAGCCCAGAGGAGCCCTGTCAAGGGGCTGGCTCACCGCTGCAGAGGAAGGCAAACCCCCCCCGTGGACACTCTCAGATCCATGGGGGAAAAAAAGCCTTCCCCCCCCAGCTGCAGGACACGAGGCGCCACCTTCATGGTGCATGAGCAGCCGGAAGAGACCAGAGGAGCCCTAACAAGGGGTCCTGCTCGATGCTCAGAGGAAGGCAAAAAACCCCCGGGACCAGCGCCAATCTGCCCGGGGGAAAATTCCTTCCTGACCCCAGCACTGGCGATCGGCTATCCCTGAGCATGTGAGCAAGACCTGCTCCTGGTCCAAAGGCTGATCACAGCTCCCCAGAGATGCCCAAGCCCTATTCTCCCTCAACCCGGTGTCACCTCTGGGGCTGCCAAGAGGAGCCAAAGGCCCCCCGGCCTGATCGACCCCGGCGGCAAGAATCCTCCTTCCCTGTGCCTGGCAGGGCTCCTGTGGCTGCTCCAAGCCACTGGGATCCCGGCATCTCTGCATCTCATTGCTTACGGCCGCTGCTCCTGGCTCCGCAGGGCATGAGGATGATGAGCTCTGCAGCGCTCTTCAAGGCGGCATTCCCGTGGCCTGGCCGCAGCTATCCGCTTGAGAAGAATTGTTCCCCTCCCGTGAGCTAAGAAGCGGGTCCCGCCAGGAGCTGGCCTCCAGCAGCCTTGACCAGGCGCTGGTCTTCCTCCCTCAAGGCCCCTCCGAGTAACTCCACCAGCTCCCCAAGGACTTCCTCTCGCGTGTCCTTGGGCTTCCCTGGGCCACCTGCCAGGGGACGCAGGAGGCTGCTCCCTTTTATTCTGCCCCGGGGCACTGTGACTGCTGCGTTGCCTGGTGGTGTCACAATGACATGGGGGTGACAGGGCCCCCCCTGCTCAGCCTCGTCCGCTGCCCCTCGGCCCAGCAGCCCTCAGAGGAAGCCCTTGGGGGGCTGGCCCCGAGGCAGTGCCTGTGTCCAGGGGCTACCCCAGCCCTTGGTGGCCATGCTCTGCGCACAGCTGCTGGGCTCCCTGAGGCGGCCTCCCCCACCTGGCTCCCAGGGACAAGCCCAGGGCTCTTCCTTTTCTCTCACGCCATAGCAGAAACCAGCCCTCAAGCCCTGGCAGCCGGCCCCTCTCATGTAGAATCATATTTTGCAGGGATTCTCAGGAGTACATGGTTATATGATGATGTCAAAGGAAGTGTTGTTTCAATCTAACTGAGGAGCTTTTCACAGTTTTTAGTGGAGTTTCTCATCTCTACATATCAATGAGTGCAGTGCAGGTGGTTATTTATTAGTTATATCATTTCTGTTTGTCTTTAAATATCCTTAGTTAAATGAGACTTAATTTTGTATTATTTGACAACTACTAGTAAGCTAGTTGTTGATGGAACTTTGCAAATTGTTAACATTTTTATGGGGAAGTGCTTGTATCTGATGAGGACTTTACAATTGTTTATAAAGTCACATCTCAGACTTGTAAGAGAGTATATATTGCGCTGTTAATAGTTAAAAGATTAAGAATTGACTGTGTGGAATCATTGAACTTTTAAATAATGTTTTAGCTTGCTATGTCCTTACAAAAGGCTTCTGCTCTCATGTCTAATTAAAATCTTATTAAACCCTCCACTGGTATAATGGCAATGTCTGTATTATCACTGATTTTTGTGAAATCCCTAGGGGTTAGGATGATTAATCATTATTCTTATTTTTTAATTTATTTTTTGTTTTACTATAGCACTCCTTCTGGGGATCACAGCTACCTCCTAACTGCAAGCCTGGCAACAAAAGAATGTAGCAAATGCCTGACACTAGTTTAGGAAAGAGTACTTACGAATAAATCACAATTGTCAATCAAGGAGTCTTTTGAAACAGTTAAGGAAAACTAATTATATGTAAGGTACATGTCACAGACAAATCCTACAGGAAGCCTACCTCACTCTGCTTTTTGCTATTTCAGTATTTATAGGTGTCTCTTGCTAACACATTACATCTTAACTCAGATATAGCCTGATCCAGCTTCAGAAGTCCCATTACCTGATTCATATCTTATGTGGATGGTCTAATCTATGTGTTGTTCCTGCTAAAAATCTATGCTTTTGCAGGAACCTGCAAGTATCTTCACATTATGCGTTCTATATACTTGTAAAAAAGCAGAGCTGTCAGACAACAGCATGTTAGTTTGAACAGCATGGATGCCACAATCCTGGCCTGATTTTTGAGTAACTTCTCAATAGAGTTTTGCAGGCAGAGGTTTTAGATGCTATATTGTGTAGAGAGCATGTAACTAGACAATCCCCAAAGCAGAAATTCACGTTACTCTTTTAAAAATGATACAGTGTATTTTGAAGATACTTTTTGACCTGAACATACTGTTAAACTTAAGAGTTTATCAGTTACTATTTATATGTAAATATGCATACATAAGTTGTCTGCTGATTGTTGGTATTGTCACAGGTTTCTCAACCAGAGTATAGGGAAATTGATCTTATTGGTAATACTAAGGTTTCTCACAATTATTGCAGAGCCGGTAGAAGACCTCTCAAAGGTGCAATTCCTATCTAATCAAGGTCTCTTAATTGACCAAATGGAAATGAAGTAGAATTAGATCTGTGATGACTTTAATGAAGAAATAAGGCACTAATTTAAAACCCTGGGTGGTAAAACAATAAAACATGAGGGCTTGCTAATTTCTGAGATTGGAGTTTGTTAGGTTTTGTCAGTTTGGGAGCTGAATACAAACCCTTTGTGAGACTGAGCTATTTGAAATTTTATGCTGTTTATGTGATCACTGGGGTTCAAACAATGTTCATACACCAGGAAGATTCATGCAGATCAGTGCATATTTAAAGAATGAAACAAGGTACCGCAAGGTCGTAGAGTCATAGAATAGTCAGGATTGGAAAGGACCTTAAGATCATCTCTTAGAGAAATTCAGAAAAAGTTATCCCCAGAATCTATGAGATTCCAGTGAATTCACTTACTCTAGTATATATGAGTTAGTATTGCCTAATCCCTTTTTTTAATTTCTTGTGAAATGGACATTGCTGTATCTGGTGTACTGCACTGTACAGAAGGGTATGATCTGAAATTCAATCTGTTTTATCAAGCTGAGGAACTAGATCTTCATTTGAAATCTATTTCCATACATTTGTATCTGAAGATTTGGAAGCGTTGCTAGGAAGGTTTCTACATTAGAAAAAGTTACGGAGACTGTCAATAAAGGGTCACCACAGCCTTGACGAATTGCTTGCAGTAAGAAGTTGAATGCTGAATATGGATTGTTTTAACAGCCAGTAGACAGCTCTGTGAAAGACAATACTTTTTTTCCCTAATTTAATGGTTGTCTTTTTAGTAGAATTAAAGATCCTTTATTAAATATGACCTATATGTAGAAAAGATTAACACCTTGCATTAGAATAATAATGGAAATTCTTGAAGCTTACCTTTGTGTTTGCCTGTGTCTATGGTGTAAAAGACCTTTGTGCTTCACAGATGTAATAGCATCAAAGATTTCTTAGAAAAAAAATTCATCTTCCTCTGTAAATCACTTTGATCTAAAGGATTTATATCATGTCTTGTTACAGGCATTTATAATCTTCTACCCTATAAGTAGCTTCAGTGATATTTTAAAATAATTGCTGAGAAAGAAATTCTTAGCCCTTGGCATGTGATCCAGCACTAGCCCATTCTTCTTTTAGTTATTGTCGACCAGAAATCTGTCATATCTGTGTAACCAGAATGACTTTTCAGAAGCTGTGTAGGGGAACGGAAGTGCAAAGACAAAGTGAGAACTGAAGCAGGTTCTTAACACTTAAGTAATTTGAGTCTTTAGCAGATCACATTGCTCTCATTCATTCAAATGTGTCAGTCTCTTGTCTTTTCAAATTGTGTGGTCACTCTTTGCTCCAGGAAGTTACGTTTCATGGAAACTTTCTTATGAAATAAGAGAGAAATGGAAAACTGACAGCCTGGAAAAGAAAGTACAGGGTGCACAAACGAAAAATGAAAACTCTATGTATACCTTAGGGAAAGTCTTAGACACATGTTTGGTACATGTATATCTACAGCAAATAGATCCAGGACTCTTTACATGAAAATCTTGTTCTTGACATTACCACTTAATTACTCATCTTCTTCATCTAAATTTGAAATGTTGGATGCATTTGATACGTGATCACCTTAGAGTCAAAAGAATTTCAGTGTGGAAAAAGGGTATAATACATTCATGTCTAAAAGCTTGCTACCTCTTGATATTTGCAGAAGCAGCAAATCTCGAGCAGTGCTTTTTCACAGAGGCTGAAGAAACTTTGTTCGGTACATTTCCTTACTCAGAAGAAATGGATAAAGACTCAGCATTTTCCACGTATCTTCATTAGGAGAATCTACTGACTCTCCCTCTCTGTCCACCTGCCCTAAATACTCTTGTCTGTGCTTTGCAAAACAATTTTAGACCAGTACTTCACAGTCTGGCTAGATTACTTCAGGCAAAGAAGACGCTACCCTTGAGCAGCAAATTAACGTAGGGAATGAATCTCCTCTCCTATGTAGTGGAGGATAAAATGAGAGCTAGTTATGAGTATTTAATTCCCCTTTCTATGCAAAGAGTGTTGAGCTCTTCAGCAGGGAGCCACACGGGTGTGCAATTTTTTATGCTGATATTAACAGAATTGAAAAAAAGAATAAAATTGCATGGGCCTAAAGGCTGTCTCCTGTGCTTCATTCCTTGAGAGATTAGGTTGTAGCAATGGCTGGGATACTAGGCAGCTTCACTTTCAGAGCAAGTGGCTAAAAAACTCCTACAGCTCTGTTTGTAGGATTGTAAATTTCATTCATTTGAGTGGGAAAAAAGAAAGAGGAGGGGTAAGCGCTATATAAGATGCTATATGATGAGATGGTGTATGATTTCTCTGGCCTTTCTTTTCTGAGTCTGAAGTAAATATAGGATATGTGAATTTAGCTTAGCCTCAGGGCTTTAGTTAAATTCACTTCCTTTCATTTCACTCCAGATGTGGGTAACTGCTCATTGGCCTTCCCTTGACTGAGGTTTTTCCTGGGACCTGAAGGCTGTGAAAAGTGACAGTGTGAGGACTACTGGAGGCAGAAATCAGTGGACCTTTATATATAAGGATCTCTAACCAGCCAGACCTGGCCAAAGTGTGGAAAGATTAAATTGCATAAAGAAATGACAATAGAAATCATACCCTCCAGAGCAGCTGAGGATATTGATATACAAGTTTTTGTGTCCTTCTGAATTCATAGTATTTAGTTCTGACACCAGGGTATTGATTACTCATCCTTATTCCTCTGTCAGGAATTGGTTGTTTTCACACTTGTGTGAGCCAATGCTAAAGATGCCTGCGTGTCATTGTGCCTAAAACGGCTACAAAATGGGCTTTCTTACCCACCATTGTTACTGTGATGGTAGCCAAGTGACTACTTTATTGTGTTTCACAGAGATGGATATCACAGTTTATTATTGCTTGATGCTAAATTGCACTATGCAGCAGTCAACTGGTATCACTTCTTGGCGTCTAGGTTTGCTCTTATGCCTACAAACCTAGGAGAGGTAGATGATCTGGTATGCCTGTTTATTTCTTGAATATTAGGAGTCTCACCATTTGCTCTCTCTATTTTTATTTATTTATGTATTTATTTATTTATTTATTTTAGATTTGAACTGTGGACTGTACATCACATCTGAGACCTTTCCCTTTCTGTATTTTTATCATGCCTGTTGTGGGGGAACTCATGCTTCTTGACTTAAAAAGACATAACTGAATTGTCAGGGCTTGTGAATATTGTTGAGATATGTAAAAGGTTTCTTTGCATTATTTCAATGAACTATTATTTTAACTGAGCTGTTGGTGTTCATCAAATTAGAATTTGAATCTCTGTGAGATGCTTTGCCTAGTACTTTAGTTCACACTATGACAAATGTGAGAGACCAGGATATATTACAAGGTAAACAATTACTTTTCATCCCTAGTGTATTTCCATGTATCTTTAAGTAATATGTGCTAATCATATGGAAAGATACATCCAAATATTATCACTGTTTCCAAAAGCTGCTGCTTTTCCTTTATTATTCATTCAGAAATGCAACTATCTGGCTAGAAGTGCTTTTACTGAAGAAATTCACTCATTGCTTTTTTCCCAACACTCACTGATTTTTTAAACAAATGGCAGGGTGGTACTACTTTACAGACAACTTGAGGCTGCTGGTTCAAATCCAAATGTTTAGCTGATTCATTCATAGATCACCTCTAGCTGAACTGGAATATTTTTTCCCCTGAAATTATTAATTTGCTTTTGCATAAGTTTGTACATTGCTTTTTGTTGTTTTTGTTTTTCCTCTAAAATGCTGTTGCTTCATTTTATTACTAGAAGGAAAGGAGTAAACAAGATTCAAAGATGATGATTACTTTTAAGAAAACCATTAATCTACTTGAGTTATTAAATTGCAAAAGGTACATGAAATTTGGAAAAATAATCTGTTGGTATGAGTCCTGGGCTGAAGTAACCAACATTTGCTTGAAGAAAATATCTTTCTAGGTCAGCATTGTTCATTCATTAAATGACCTTTATGGGGACAACTAACTGTCACCTTTTAAGCTTATGTATGAATATATCTATTTTATGATATAAATATCAAGTCTTCTATAAGCAAGAAATTCAGAAGAATTTCAGAACATATGCTTTTTCACATGCAGCGAAAAATACATACAGAGCAAAATTGAGCTTCTTACAGAAATGAGAGCTATGTGAAAGGAATGGGTCAGCTCTGGTGAACACACTGCTCTGAAATGAGTTCTCATCCAGGATCATTTTACATGCAGCAGGTAAGTGTCTTTTTTTGGTCATTGCATGGCAGTGTTGGCTTTTCTGACCTCTCAATTGCAGCTTCCCACCTAATGAATCAATTTTCCTCACCTTTCCCACTTATGATTGCCTTCTTTTTTTTTTTTTTAATCCAAGCTTCTTATCATAGAGTAATCACTAGCAAGAAAATCTCCCTTAAAAATATGGCCATGTAAAGTGGTGTAAGCTGTGGCTTTTGAGCTTTTTTTGTTCAAGCATCATATAAGGACTTCAAACTTCTTGTTTCCTTGTTCTTTATCTCCTCTTATATTCCATTTAAGCTTGACTCCTCAGGCTTTGGTGTGGGTGTTTTTCTACAATGGCTTAAGAAATTTTTCAATCACTTCTTATACATTTGGAAATTCTCTTTGTTGCCTGTATGAGACTCTTCCCATCTCTTAATTCAAATCCTTCTTGAAGGCAAGCTTTTCTTCTGTCAGAAATGGTCAGTCATTGTAAACAGGTCATCACTACTGTGTAAACTAATAAACACAAAACACAGTAAGGTGAGGTGAATTGGTAAGGTCTGGAGAAGTTTTAAAAATACAGTTCTTTATGTGAAAGTATATTTCCCTTTAAAGACCCTGTGCAATAAACAGGAGCAATTGCACAATATTCTTTCATTCATACTCCTGTGAGCAACTGTGGATGCCCACACATTTTGGAAAAGGCTTTCAGTTGCTTACTTCAGAATAGAGGATTTTTGAGTGGCCAGAGGAACTTAGCTTTGCTTTTCCAGTGCAGGGAAGGAGGCAATGAATCTCCTGAGCTCAGAAAGACCATCTCTCAAAAATGCTGCAGCATGGAAGTTACAGCAATTGTTAGATATATGACTAAATTCTGGTCATGGATCCTGGTTCGAGGTTGACCTGTTGGAACACTGTCTTTATTTGCATGAATATATTTCTAGAACATGGGAGAGCACAATGCTGCATAAGTCTTGAGAGAAGTTCTTGGATACTTGAGGACTTCTAGTCAAACATTTTCTTAAGTTGCCTTGCTACTAATTTAGGAGTTTAATTTTAAGTGCTCAAGTTAGAAAACCTGTCTCTAAATTGCTCTTTGTTAGGAAGAGAGAAGGAGTAGGCTTACAAAAATCTGATATCAATCTGAAATTTCTTTGCTTCTAAAACTAGAGAGGCAAAAATTTATGTGGTTATTTCCCTGCCTAAGGCATGTTCTTCTGTAGCCCCATTATTTCTGACAAATGTGCTAAAAGATCCCTCAAGATAAGATGAGAAATTTTTTCAATCAATATTCTAGTATTCTAAAGACTGAACCTTTGGCCCTTGGAAGTCTTATTTAGTTCCAAATCTAAATCTTTCCCAATTCAGGCATCTTGCCATCTGCAGTACCAATCATCCTGGACTGCCTACGATATGTGTTGGAATGAAGCTAGTTCAGTCTGTGTCAAGTGTTGAATTATACCTAGTCATATATGCCATTCTTAGTACAATAACAATACATTCAGATTTTTATGAATCTGAAAGCTGTTTTCATTTCCCCATAGCTTTTTCTTCTGTAATATAAATAATTCATTTGCCTTTGTTTTCTCTTTCTTTTGTACTCTTGTTCTTTGCCTTGTTCTTCACTAGACCTCCTCCAGCCCTTCTGCTTCCTTCTGGTAGCGCTCCTTAGGTCTTTCAGGGCTGAGCAGGAGAAATCAAGCATTTTACTGCCTCTTCCCTTTGCTATACATGTCAAGGGAAAATGTTAGTGAGAACTGGATAAAACTGAGCTGTACTGTTTTATTTGTTCTTGTTAACACCTTATTCATGACAGCTATTGATAAACTGTGGATTGGGAAATACCACTTCACAATGATACAACGTAAGAAAAGTTGTATAGTATTTGATTTCATGCAATAACATTCAGTTATTTTATCAATTTTTGTCAAGTGAATTATGACAAATTAAGTGTTATGTAGGAAGTTTCAAGGTTTAAGCAGCTTCATAAGTCAGCATTTAATCAATAGCAGTAACTAACGGCCCCTAATTCTACATTGGTGACAAGCAGGGCTGGTAATGCTTGGAAGACATGTGCTAGATATTAATGTTTTGGAGGGAGTTTTACCACTTCAGATTGTAATACTGAGTAATTACTGTTGCCTTAAGTGTGTCAAGATGTTAACTTTTTTTCAGGAAAATACAAGGTCAGCTGTTTGGTGTCAAACATTTCTTTGGACTCTAAATATTGAGTAATTAGGAAATAAATTTAATGGAAGGAAATATGTTTAGAAAAAATATTGTATCTTCACCAGGGAGTAGGGAATTTCTTGTCGTAGCGGGTTATTTTGTAAATTTTGGTTGAGTGTTAACCTGTAAATAGACTCAACCTAACCTCTGTGAAAGCCATTTTGCACTTTTTTCTCATGGTTTTATTGAGCAGAACATCTGGCACATTTGTCTTTGCCATATAACCTAATATATTGGTCTTAGCTTAAAAAGCTATTTTTGAGTTTGAGCTGAACTTAATTGCCTATTTTTCTATTAAAGGGTATTGGAATAAGAAGAAAACAAATACAACTGCTTTTGTTTCAGAATACCAGAGGATGACATTTGTATGTGAAGAGGTTTTGAATGTTATGAAAAACTCACCAGAGAACCAATGCATAGAGCTGTCTCATGATCTTGACTCAATACTATATCGTCACTGATAATGTGATTTTTTTTATTTAAGTGATCATGTGTGTAGTGTAGCCATTGCAATTGGAAGTTCTTTATTGGCTCTCTGGAAGGGCCTATGTGCCCCAATGTTTTGAGAGATTTCAGATCTTACAGAAATGGTTTTGCCTGATTGCCTGCTTGGTCCTTGCTAGGGGGACCCTCTGCTGTTCTGACCACCACTCTGATGTAAGTTATCTTTAAATATTGTGTTTTATCAGCTAGAAAGAATGTGATACATGAAAATTTTTTGGATTCACTAAGTAGAGTTCTGAAAAGGCATAGAAAGAATATACTGGTTTTGACCAGGAAAGGAAAAGTGCACTGATCATACCTTGTGTTTAATAGAAGACGAACACACAAAAAAAAACACCAAAGAAACCCAACGTAAACCACAAAACACCCCCCCCCAAAAAAAAAAAAAAAAAAAAAGTATTTGAATCAAATAGATAACACCCACTGGGCCCTGGTTTGATTAATACCACACTGGGAGGATATAAGTAAGGAGCTGCATTATTTTACAACTGGAAGAGAAATATGTTTCCACCAGGTTTCCTTGCTGTTCTTACACATTTTCATATAATTTCCCCTGAGGGGCATGTTGATAGTCCTCAAAATATATAGTTCAATAAAATGTGGAAATACATAACGAAGATACTAATTTTGTAGGAGTTTATGAGAGTTAGGAACAGAAACATCTCTTATTCTAAAAGAATAATGTGCAAGTATTTAAAATGTGAAGTAATAGAGACACAACGTAAGCCATTCTTTATCTCTAACAGCCCTGAAATGAGTTTTAAAGAAACATGATTGTCTATTCTTTTATTTCTTTTTTTTTTTTTTTCTCCCTATTGTTGCAGTGCAACAAAAGATCTGAAATGGCATCAAATTGGAAGTTTTAGGATATTTCCCTCTCATTTTTATAGAGTTGGAGGAACCAGTGTTTCTGATTATCAGTTAAAATTTACAGAAGTTTCTTGGTTACATGAAAGTATGTGACTGTGTGGAATTCGCCATCACTGGCTACTGCCTCTTGGATTTCCTGATAATTTTGGAAATGAACTCTTGCTAGGATGCTCTTTGATTTCACTCTCACTTTTTAAACAAACTTTACATCAGTGTTCATATCTGGCAATTGCTACCATTTGAAAATGCACTTCTCAGGAGCTCCAAAAGCATTCTATCCCCAAATTTATGGCCAGAAATTGGTCCCCCACAATACCTTTCTGCTATAAAATTGTACTTGTTTGGAAAATATTTAGAATTACATTAGAATGAGCTCAATTTTAAATTACTGTACTAAATAAGTTCAGTGAAAATTTTCCATAAATGTCCCTGTGTTTTAATGCCCCACTGATTTTATCTCTGTGTGTATTGTTTGTCATATAACCCGATTGGCCACATCTTACAAAATACTTTTGATTTCATTTGTGTTCCTTTTTGTACTGAAGTTCATAGTTACTGGTCCCACTGCATACATAATAGTCTCACTGGACTTAAAGATTACAGCACCATAACTGATATTATCATCACTGATTGTTTTTCTTTCTGCTAACAACTAGTATTTCTCATTCTTGATGGTGGTTTAAAAAAAAAAAAATCAAATCTTTAAAAAAGCCAATCTGTTTGACTGAGAATATATCTTATTGGCATAAGAAGGTTTAAAAAAATATCAAATATTTACCTGTTCTCTTTTTTAATCTTCCTCTCCTGCTAAAAATATGTTTAGAAAAAATAATTTCACAAAATAGTTTAGTCCTCTTGTCAAAAGGGTAAACATTCAATTATGATCTGGGACAATACCTGATGCTCTTAAGGTATTTCATAGAGAGAGTCAACATCATTTCCTCTGATAGATGCTAGTTAATGTGCCCATGAACATCCATTCACATACATTATAGCTTCTTTTACTGCTCCCTGTTCCTTGCTTCCAGCTATCTAATTAATTTGATAATGTAAGACTTGACAGGTGGTTTTAATTTTCTGGACCACTGAGAGGGAGACATATGATTACAGCCAGGGAATACAAATATCTCCAAGATACTTATTTTAATATGATTGGTTTGGTTGGTTTTCTTGTAAACGTGTCAGGATAATTCACTAATATGCAATAAACAGGGACAAGGGATTTAAGCTGTTCATAAGGTCAGGTTATCTGATTAGTAGGATAAGAGTACGTTTTCAAAAGAAAAATTTTCCTGTGTACTTTTCCTGTCTTATGATTTTTGCTGTGAAAAATATTTCTCAAAGGACAAATGTCATGCTTGAGTGCTTTTTGATACACTAGCAAGATTCTTGCAAATTGGAGACCTTTGTTTTAATAAACATTTCTCTGAAAAGGGGACTTAAAACTTTAAAAATGATACCTAAATAGTGTAACAGTTACAGAAATGCTAACACCATGTTAAAAGAAATGCTATTCTGCCTCCCATCCATAACAGTGCAATCGTTTTTGCCTGGATGTCCTTGAATGTCTCACAATGCTGGAATGAAAAACTGGATAGTTATACCTGTTTTGCTCTCACTGCTGTATTAGCAGATTGTCTTGCAGTTGTGGATGAATTTTAACTTAAATGTGCATGAGAGGCAAGGAAATATTTCCTCCAAGCTGATGGAAACTTGAGACATGACATAGATCCAGTGGCAGTCTCACAAAACATAAATGTTGGGGAGGCGGGGTAAGAGAGTCATGTTTAGGTGAAAGGTTTCTAAAATTAGATCTCTTGATTTCTGGCATATTTCAGAATCCACTAAACCACCTTTCTTTCCCCAGTATATCTCTACTTTTAAGGCAGAACTCAATAATGATAGATTTTATCCAGTTTCATATTATAGAAACCTAGATTCAAAATTATTTGATAAGCAAGCATTTTGGCAGCAGCCTTATCTGTATTCCATTCTTCTGTACATAGTTAAAGCTCCCATGTGGTAAACTATATACCTTCTGACTAAAGTAAAAAGAATTAAAAGGGAAATACTAGTTATAGAAAGCAGCAGAGTATTAAAAGGGAAAGAATGACAGAAATATTCATATAAGGTTTGACTTCATGAGTCTTGTCCTTTGCTTGGTGACCTGGTTGCTTACCTATTGCATGTAGTCATTTCAGTATCTCAGCCTCAGATATCCTTGGAAATTCTTGTTCATTCCTAGCACTGTGAAAAAGGGAGGTGGCAGTCCTGGAGCAAATTGTTTCTTACGAAGACTTAAGGAATCAGTCAGGATGAGGAGAGGTGTCTTGCTAAGCACTGCCACAAGAAAATGCAGTGGAAGTTCATCCTCAAAGTTGCAGACTTCTGTGTAAAGAGATAGGTTGGGAATGTAAAGGACTATGTAGAGAACAAAAAATAGGCTTTTCTGAGGAGGTCCTTAAAACATACGTTCTTCAGCTGATTCCTAGTGGACAGAGGCTTGTGCAGTAGTGACCCCTGAGGTCAATAGGTAGTTGCATTGGGATCAAGACATTACCCTTCACAGATGCCTACAACATCTACATAAGTAAATGATGCTCAAAGAGATTATATAATCATGTGGCTCCTGCCAAGACCTCCAGTGCAACAGGAGGGATCCTCTGATCACTCCACCTCTATGGTCAAATTGATAACAAATGGTTCTGTAAAGGCATAGCTGCAGTTTGAATTGTCTCTGCTTCTGCAGTGAGCCATGTCCTCTCATCTCAGGGGCAAGGAGACAAATTCATGGTTTTATTTTCTATAAAGGGACACATTAATTTTGCAGCTTATTAATTGGGATAATGTTCATGATAAAGTTGGGTGTTGTCTGCTTTTATTGTACCAGTAATGTCCCCTTTGAAATATTTGAAATGTCAGGAGGCTGGCACATTGAGAAGGAAGAGCACTCTCTCCCTAGCTATATCTTTCTCCAGTGGTTTTATAAATTTCACTAAGCAAATCTGCAAATTCAGATCTGATACTCCTGGGTGGATTGTGCAACACATATGCAGCACATGCATCTTGCTCAGAACAGTATAGGAGATACTGTTGTTAGTCTTGTAACTAACAACAACTTCTTGTGGTTTCTTATTTCAATGTGGGCAATCTGAAAATAAATGAAATGTATGGTTTTCTCTGATGAGGTATGAGAAACTAGCTTATGGTAGTCTTTGTCAAGTCATTACTTTGTGTCTATAATTCTGGAAAACAAAAAGATTGAGAGGCCAAATATACTGAGGGGGCAGAATAACTGCTTCAAAAACAGCCTTAAGGAGACATGATGAACTCACATGGATATTAACACATCTTCAAGAATCACTGTATGATCTTCTAAAGCATGAGATACAACTGAGTCAGGTAAAATCTCTGTCTTCCAGTCATTGTTTCCTCCCACTCACTTTTTTTCCTAGCATCTCTGACTTTCATTACCAATTCTGTGTTAAACGTAAACCAGCAGCTTTGTTTTGTAGCTTAAAATACCATGGAAGATAAAGGTTCTAATTCTCAGTTTTGCACTGAGAAGCAGATGAATGATAGGAAAAAAAAGATTGCAAAAAGTAACAAGAAATTACAGAGAATTCATATGTTAAAATTTCAAGGCTGTCCTGTAAGTATCTTCTAAAGCACAGTTTCTGTTGGTAAACAGATAGAGAAGAGAAAAAAACTGCAGGAATTTAAGATGCAAATGATGCATATATTTAATGTCTATGTAAATGCTATTGCATGAGGAATCTAATTAATACTAATTATAAAAATAGATTTCTGTTTTCATTAATTAACAAGCATATAAATAATATTTTTATTTTGAGATAAATAGTTACTTAATATTGACATGATAACCTCTCTCTGCAAACTAAAGTTGTAAAATCAATACATACTACACCACCATGATTTTCAGTAAACTCAGTTTATTTCACCTTTTTATGGAATAGTAATTAGTTATGCTGTCTTTAAAATGCCCGTAGGAGCTTACAAATGTTAAAATTTTAATATTTTGTGTATTTATATGTGGGCATGCACCTTGCTAACAGTGGAATCCCGATGAGCCAGACTCATGATCCAGGCCTCTACGAGGGCGTTGAAGCTCATCATGGGCTCCAGCAAGAAGGAAGTGAAACGGCTGAAGTAGCAAGTAAACAGGACGTTGTGGTTTGAGACCTGTATCTGGGCCGTATCTGACGTAAATGGGAAGGACCAATCAGAATCTGTAAAAGGGCGCGTGAACAGCGCATGCATGAAGGGGAGGAGTTTTGTTATATAAGGCGAACTTTGCAAGCAATAAACGGCTTCTGCTTGATTCACATTGACTTGCGTGAAGGAGTCCGTAATTTCTTCCTGCATTTATAGAGAGAAATAGTACTAGATGATACCTTCCATTGAGTTTCACAAAATAAGAAACCCAATCCCTATTTAAAATTTGTTTCATAGATGACATTTCTATAACATCACATCTAATTAAACAGCTGAATTACAAAGTAACAAACAATAAGACTATAAAAGAACAGTCTAATTGGGTTATAAATTTGCTTAAAGGCTGATTGGCCTTGCCTTGCCTCATCCCCAACAATAAATTGGAAGGTGTACTTTAAAATCCACACACTTTCATAGTGATGAGTGTATACAATGAATCAACAAAACTGAAACTATTCAGTTCAACTTCTTCATCTGTTTCTTCATATGGGTGTTACTAGATACATTATCTTAATGGCTCACCTAATCCACATAACTTGAATTTCTGATTTTGCCTGATGACAATCCATTCATGTCTTTTGTGAAACAATTATACTGTGGATGTCAGAGCAACATCTTTGATTTGAATTGCATATATGTGTGGCTTAAGAACATAAAACAAAATTGCAGTACATTATAATGAAAGCTAATCTAATTAAGGCAGCCTCCTATCTTAAAGTAAACAGCCCCAAAGTGATAGAAAACATAGGGGAAAGAGTGCTGCTTTACCTTCATGAGAAAACCTATCTCCATTTTTGCATTTACAATGGGAAGGCTTGGGGAGTTATTTGTTCTCTTTCTGCCTCTCTATTGGTGTATGTACTCAAAAAGCCCGAGTGTGATTTGAGTCAGGAAAAATATCTGCTATCTGTATTTCTGTGAAAATGGCACAAATAGAGGTTTTCCTTTAGAATCAAGAAAGCCATGGCTGGTGGCTTTCATCAGTAGACCTGACAGTGTTTCACGAGGGACATCAGGGTTCTTTTTCCCAAAGTGAAGCATAGAGAAGAGGTCACCAGGGAGGCTAGAGGCAGAAATAAAATTGAATTGAGGGCCCTGGTTCATGTACTGCTTTTTATTTACTTGAAAACTCAGAAACCAGAGGATAAGACTTTGCACTTGGATTTCTATTCACTCTCTACCTGCACTGATGGATGACGGTAACAGGCTTTACAAACTCTCTGTGTTGTGAATTTGGCTCTTTTGTCACCTGAATGGTGGATATTTTATGTTGCAGGCATGATAAGGCAGCTCTGTGAGAATAGGGATAAAAGAGGCTGGAGAAGAAATACTATCTTCTGTTAGCCAAATGAGTATCAATGGAGCAACAAACCAGATGCCGCGCAGTGACTTCTTTGAGTCTGAAACAGAAGCAGACAATGTGAAGTGAAATCCAGCTTTTCTGTCATGACCTATATTTGTTGACTTGTGGAATACCTCCTAGATACAATCCGCAGTGAGTAATTTCAGCTAGATTTAGGCTGAGCAGGTAGCAAGCATAACTGTGTTTCCTGTGATCTTCATTCCCTAGCCACCCCTAAGCTCCTGGAATAAGCTGCAGGTCTCCTGTGGGAATCAAGGCAAGGGGAAGGACCTCCCACTTCAGGAAGCTGTAGTGTTGGTGGAAGGCAGGGCTGATGGAAGCACTCCAAGGCCCTGGAATTTCTCAGGTCTTATTTCTTAACTATCCTTTTCAGGAAAGAAATTCACCTGCAGTGCATGGTGTACCTGCTAGATGCTGTCTTTCCACACACTCCTTGTGAGTTGGAGAGGAGCTGCAGCAGGGCAGGGAGCTGTCTTGAGCCTCTGTGTTTATGGCTTCTTATTTCGGCAGTGTGCCCAGACTGTGCATGACATCACACTAGCATGTGAGATCCTTCTGTCTCTAAAATAGCATATAAAAGTGCATTTTTGTAATTTTGGATGCCCTGAACACAGGCTTCCAGGAGCATTTTAAATAGCCTGATTGATATACCCCTCCTGGCCTACAGCTGGTTTTCCTAAAGGCACAGGTCTCTTGTACATTCTGTATAATGGCTGTAAGTCCTATATTGATGTCTTGAAAGCTTTAGGATGTTTTCATTGTCTTTCAGCATTCATATTTTGACACCAGAATTGTCCTTTTCTGTATTGCTGAGACACCATTTGCTTATTTAGATTTTATCTTCCTGTACCAACTATAATTATTTTTCAATAAAGCCAAACAATTCAGTCCAAACATGTGAACCTGCTTCTCTGAAGCTTGTTATAACAGCATTGAACCAGGCCTCTTATGCAATCACTCCCCCAGAGGGTACCACATAGCTAAGAACTAAATGGTTTTGTGGGTGAACATGCATGCCCATCTTGACTTAACTAAAGCGGAGAGAATTTCTGGTTTCCCAGACTGTGGTTATGAAGTCTGGGGGCTAGTTGAATTCTTGATTTGTAAAACAAAAATATCCAAGAAAATCAGACAATTTTCCTTTATATTCGATTCTTATATTTGTAGACACGAGTACTGAAAAATTTGTGACCAAATTTGACTGTAGAGTTTACCTGTGGGTTAACTTCCGTAAGTTATTTTCTCTTTCTTAATTGTGCTCTGTGGTTGGTTGCCTAATTTACACAGCAATAAATTTATTGGCTGCAGAAACCTCTTCAACAGAAAACTAATCACTGGCAAGAGTTGCCTGGCTCACCTGGATTCTAAATAATGTATGCACCTGACTGCGTAAGTAGCCTTGTCACATGTAAATCAGTGTTATGGCAGGAGAAACAATCATTCTCCAAATGTTTGTACAAACAAAAGGTATCTCCAATTTGGAAATGGAAGCAGCAACACTGCTGCTGTAACTGTCTGACATTGGCCAGTTGCTATGTTTTCTGCTTGTTCTGGATAGCTAATGCTTTTTCATTGGTTTGTACTTCCTATGTGGTTTAGTTTTGGTTTTTGTTGGGTTCGGGTTGGCTTTATGTTTCTTTTTCACTGCCTATCTTGATTCATTTTTATTACCTTTTTCATATTATGCTTCTGACTGGCTGTTTTTCTTCCAGCTGTCTTATTTCAGTTTTGAAAATACCCTTGTACTATTTGATGGGTGCCAGAGAAGTGTTGTACCTAAGAAGAGCCACTGCAGAGCACTGTCTTTACACGTAACAATTCATTCTGCCTTACACAATATCCCAGAATAAATTTTATTTCAGTAGATTTACTCCTGATTTATACTGGTGTAACTGAGAAAAGAATGTGAAATTGTAATACATCAAGATGTAAATGCCCCAAACAGATATCCGGCCTGGGGAAAAAGAAGCTTGGAATATTTGGAGGAGTTTGGATTGTTTTCCTTAATGTCTAGCCAAGGTTCAGTAGGATTTTGTGTATAAAGAGCTATACTGTGTTTTCTGACAGTTCATGCACAAACTTTCAAGGTGGATTTCTGGCCCTCTGCAGTAGATGGCATTAGCATTATCCAGAAATAGGGCAGCCAACCCACAGCACAAATGTATACACGTGCACACAAATATGTTTATTATTGGTAATTCTCCTTTCAGACCAGAGTGTTAACCGTAACTAGCAGATTTTTCTAAGAAAATTTCAAGCAGGTACCCACTGCTTTATACTTTTCCAATCATGCCTGGAAGAAGAGATTAGAGAAAATGAGATTTCTTCGTCAGCAAGTGTATACAGAGGAAGCCATAGAGAAAAACCAGCAGCCTCAGAACGATGCTGAAACATCTCAGATGCTGTTTCTGCTTGTCTGGGAAAACAGGTCTCCTCCTCTCTTCCACTTGTCTAGTATACAGAAGGATGAGTCAATTTAAGTCATCTGTGGCCTGGCTAGGTTGAAGCTGAGAGAAGCTGTATTGGTTATCTCAGCTAGGAGGTCACAGACATTGCACTTTGGTGGAACTTAATGCCCATAGGTGCTCAGAGGAATGTGAGTATTCATCACTTGAGACAACTGAGTGAAAGTCAACTCCTCTGCTCTCTTGCAAACTGGAACAGAAAAGTAGTTTTCACGTAATACAGGCTGCTGTCAGACAAGAAATGGCAGCTGCCTCCAGCAAGCCATTTGGCAGCAATACCTCACTTTTAGTGTTTTCTAATTTCGATACAGCAGTGGGGGTTAGATCATTGCCTGAGCCAGCTCTTTGGGCTTGGGGCCTGTTCAAACACACAATATAAACCAACCCAGAAAATTGAACTATAAAAGCATAGATTTGCTAGACAGATCTGTGTTTCAAAAAAATGCGGAGTAATCCTGAACAGATACTCTCAAAATGAATTGTCTTTTTCTTCTGAAATGAGATGATTTCAATAAGATTACTAGAGTAAAAGGTTTCTACTGAACTTTGAAATATTGATGTTACAATATTTGTTGCTGATTTGGCATACTCCTTTTTGATCCGTTTCCCTACAGCTTCAATATATACACAAATCTGTCAGGAGTAACGTTTCCTGTACTATTCCTTTGCATTGCATTTTTTGCTCTGTCTTGAAGTATTCAAAATGCATTGCATCTAAAATCAATAACTTTTAAATGGGTACCAAATCCTGGGGAAAAGCTTGAAATTATCTGTGGACTCCTCTCTTTCTGAAAAATAAAGGTTTGGTGTTTTTTCTTGAATAAAAATAAAGACTTTGCAGCCTTTCTCTTTGCAATTTTGTTAGGGATTAAGATAATGAGCATTAGCATCATAAACCAATAGCAAATTTTACATAGGTACCAAATCCTAGGAAAAAGCTTGATATTATATGTGGACTTTTCTCTTCCCATGAAAAATAAAGGTGAGTCTTTGCAGTCTTTTTCTTTGCAATTCCATTAGGGATTAGGATAATGAGCACTAGCACTGTAGACTGTAAAATTGTGCTAGTTTTGACTAGAGATACAGCAAGGAAAAACAAGTTAATCAGCAAAGGGAATAATTGCTGAAGCCATGCACTGGAAATTCCCACTACTCAAAGATGATTTTCTTTTTCTTAATTAATTATAATAAGCTAACAAGTCTTATTTTTATTTAAATATAATAAAAAAAAATAATTAGTTTGTGGATCTGTGTTATACTCAGGTGAGTCCAAGGACAGGATTTGGACTACAGCTGACAGGTCTCTCTCAGCCTACCACTGCTGCTGCTGCTTACAGGTATAAGTTATCTGCATGGGGACTATTCAGGCTGCACTTCAAACAGCACAGATGAATTGGCAGGCATGCTGATGGAAGTGTTATCATTGCTGGAGACATACCACTTCCCTTTGCTTTCTGTGCCCACTTTATGCTGCGATGAGGCCAGGGGCTTCACTGCTCTCTTGTGATAAGTGTGCTTCTTTCAGAAGACTCAGGGGTGATAGTCTCATCTTTATTTTATGTGGAGTGACATAATTAACAGAACGTACTCTTAAATAACTTTTAAAATGGAAAGGAAATTTAGCTTTTCTTTCTGAGGTTTTTATCTGTTCTAAACAAAATTCTGTTCACAGGGCTTCCAGGGCAGTTGCTTGACCTGAGTTCAGCTGTATGAGAAGCTTTTAGATCTCTGCCCTCCCCTCTGCTGAATGCCTTTGCCACTCAACAGCTTCTCAGTAGGCAAGCCCCCGTGGTGCTCAGTCATGGAAAAGTACCAAAACTGAATGAGTAGACAAGCAGCAGAAAGGAATGAAATAAATATGCTTTGTCTCTGGAAAGTATTTAGCTGAGCAGTATTCTTCTGAAAAAAAACTTCAGTATTGCTTAAAAGTCAATATTTCCAAAAGAATTATTATTTCTCTATTATTCAGGCATTTTAACGTATTTTGCAGAAAATAACCTAAATGTTATCATAGAGTCATAGAATGGTTTGGGTTGGATGGGACCTTAAAGATCATCTAGTTCCAACTCCCCTCCCATACACAGGGACACCTTCTACTAGACCAGGTTGCTCAAAGTTCCATACAACTTGGCCTCAAACACTTCCAGGGATGGGGCATCCACAACTTCTCTGGACAACCTGTTCCAGCGCTCACCACTGTCACAGTGAAGAATTTCTTCTTAATTTCCATTTTAAATCTACCCTCTTTCAGCTTAAAGACATTGTCCTATCCCTACATATAAAAAGTCCCTCTCCAGATTTCTTGTTGGCCCCCTTTAGGTACTGAAAGGCTGCTATAAGGTCTCCCTGGAGCCTCCTTTTCCCCACACTGAACAAACCCAACTCTCTCAGCCTGTCTTCATAGGAGAGGTGCCCCAGCCCTTTGATCATCTCTGTGGCTCTCCTCTGGACCTTCTTTGACAGGTGCATGTCCTTCTTGTCCAGGTGGGGTCTCATGAGAGCAGAGGGGCATTATCACCTCCTTCAATCTGCTGATCACACTCCTTTTGATGCAACTCAGGATATGGTTGGCTTTCTGGGCTGCAAGTGCACACTAATGGATCACACTGAGCTTCCCAGCAACTAACATCCCCAAGTCTTTCTCCACAGGGCTGCTCTGAATCTCTTCTCTCCCCAACCTGTAGCTGTGTCTGGGGTTACCCTGACCCAACCTTGCACTTGGCCTTATTGAACTTCATGTGGTTTGCACTGTCCCACTTCTCAAGCATGTCAAGGTCCCTCTGGATGGAATTCCTTTCTGTGTTTTAACTACCCCACATAACGTAGTGCTGTCAGCAAACTTGCTGAGGGTGCACTAAATCCCACTGTATGTGTTGCCAACAAAGATGTTGAACTGCACCAGTCCCAACGCCAACCTCTGAGAAATGCCATTTGTTGTGGTGTCCACTTGGACATCAAACTGTTGGCTGAAACTCTTTGAGTGTGACCATCCAGACAATTCCTTGCCGAAAAAGTGGTCCATGCATCAAATCCATGTCTCTCCAATTTAAAGACAAGAATGTCACGAGGGATAGTGTCAAATACTTTGTACAAGTCCAAGTAGGCACATGTCAAAAGGAAAGCAATAACTTTCTGTCACACTCTCATAAACTGTCTCAGGTTCACTGTCATGGTTTAAGCCCAGCTGGCAACCCAGAACCACGCTCACTCACTCCACTGCCTTCCCCCCCTGCATCCAGAGGGATGGGGAGTAAAATGGACAGAATGTAATTCCCATGGGTTGGGATAAGAACAGTCCAGTAACTAAGGTATAACACAAAACCACTACTGCTACCACCAATAATAATAATGATAAGGGAAATAACAAGGGAAGAGAATACAACTGCTCACCACCTGCCAACCGACACCCAGCCCAACCTGAGCAGTGATCTAGCCCTTCTGGGTAACTGCCCCCAATTTATATAGTGGGCATGACATGCTGTGGTATGGAATATCTCTTTGGTTAGTTTGGGTCAGGTGTCCTGTCTCTGCTTCCTTCCGGCTTCCCCTCCTCACTGGCAAAGCATGAGGCTCAGAAAGTCCTTGGTCAGAGCAAACATTACAGAGCAACAACTGAAAACATTGATGTTATCAGCACTGTTCCCAGGCAGAAAGTCAAAAATACAGAACTGCACGAGCTACTAAGACTGAGAAAAATGACTGCTACTGCTGAACCCACGACACAAGGGAAGAGAATACAGCTGCTCACGACTCGCCGACTGATACCCATCCTGACCCAAGCAGTGATATAACCCTTCTGGGTAACTGCCCCCAGTTTATACAGTGGGCATGATGTGCTGTGGTATGGAATACCTCTTTGGCTAGTTTGGGTCAGGCACCCTGTTTCTGCTTCCTCCCAGCTTCCCCTCCTCCCTTGCAGAGCATGAGATTCAGAAAGTCCTGGTCAGAGTAAGCATTACTTAGCAACAACTAAAACCATTAGTTTTATCAGCATTGTTCCCAGGCTGAAAGTGAGAAACACAGCACTACACCAGCTGCTAAGGAGAAAAATGACTGCTACTGCTGAACCCAGGACATTCACACACTAATAGTAATAATAACTGTAGTAGACCTTTTCTTGCGGAAGAAAATCTCTAGTTATCAGCCAGAGTGGCTGAGTTTCTTTACAGGAGCAGGGAAGTGAAGAAGAGGCTTAACACTGCATTTTCTGCTATTGTTATTGTCTTCTTGGTAGAAATGGGATTGAAAAGATCTTAACACAAATTACATCATCAGGTTTGTCTTGAACTACAGTAAATACACAGTGTCAAGTTAATGGCTCTGCCCTTAAGGCATCAGAGCTGAGGAATCAAATAAGAGTGCAGAAATGCTTATGATACAAAGGAGTTTTCATCCTTCCATCCCTTTACAATCTATAACTGATAGACAGTAAGAGCAACTTTATTAGCCCTGTCCCTCCCACATCAGATTATAATACTTCCTCCAATAAAGAAATCTCTTAAAGGTAGTAAGGTAGTTTTGCACTGTCAGAGAGTGTTGAGCAGAGATAAGGTGATTTTTTTTTTTTTAAGCTTAGGCACTCTCCTAAAAAAATACATGTTGAGCATGGGCAGATACCAAGGGCAGCCAGAAAAGAGGAATAATGCTAGTAGCGTAGAGTGGTTTTCATTTTTATTCTGGCATTTTAGCAGAAGTCAGGGGAAAGACAATGCCAAAGCAGCATAAGTCAGGATAGGGAAGGAAAAGGTAAACGAGAAAAAAGGAACATGCATGCTGGACTTCAGTCTGTCATTAACTTTCACCACTCTATCATCGCCCTGGCTGAGTCTCCTGACGTTTACAGTAAGCCAGGAATCACATTGAGGAATGGGGAGCAGCATGACAGTTCCAGTACAGCATGGGGATATAAAGATCTGTAGGCTGATGATTTCCTGCTTATAAAGGCAGGTACTACTGCTTTTCTCCCTGAATTGTGTGTGTTTGCTATGGGTGCAAAAGTATTCTACAGAGTTTTAGTACGGAAAGAAAAAGCAAAGAGAAATTGTACTACAAATTTAGTCTCTAGCCATCAACTGCTTTTTGCACACAACAATTGGCAACTGCAGAATATGAGCAATTCTACAGTTATGGTGTTTAACTCAGAAAAACTTGATATTTAAGGATTTATTTGAAAATCTCTTTTTCAAAATCATGTTTGTTTCTTTTTGAGTTGTCTTTAGGTCAGTGTCAGCCATTGGGAAGTTAAGAGTAATGAGGAAAGTTAAGAAATCTAGAGGAGGTCTTGGAGATCTCACTGTGAGAATGGCAGACCCTAAAAGGAGATAGTAAAGTGTGACCTTTTCCTCCTTCAGACATCTTGCCTTTCCTTGAAAAGTTCTTCAATTCTATTTCCATGAGTAGAGCATCTATAAGTATTGTCCTTTGGGAGGAGCAGCTCGTTTTGTCCTCTTTTCACGTACAGCTAGGAAGGGTTGACCTCTCTTTCACTTGCATACTTATCAACTTTCTCACAATCTAATGGGAATTTTCATTAAGAATTTAAAAAATGGTGAAAAGGGGCATTCTTTTTCTTCCTGTTGAAGACAAGCATGAATACGAGAGATAGCAAGAATGTACTTAGTGCTGCAGGCTTTTTGAAATGTATTTTTGGAGTGACATTGCCATGAAAATGAAGACTTGCACATTTATTACACCGGTCAGATAACTTTAAATGAAGTATATGTAACATATATGTATGTAAGTATTACTTAGTTAAAAAATGTTTAGAGATACTTTTCCTAGATGGTGTGAAATCAGTGAGGATTTGGACTTGTCCAGACTGTGCTATTGCAATGATTATAGTAAAACAGTTTGTACTCAAAAGTTAATTTGCACTTTTAATCCTGAGTTATCTCCAGTTACATATGCCACCAGTGTACATATGATGCACTCTTATTTTAAGACAATTTATTATTTAATTTGCAGCAGCTGTGGAAATGAAGTTACAATGGTTTGTTGATGAGCTTTGCTGAGAGAGAGGATGTTCTGTTTACACAGATAAAACTAAAAGTTTTATGCTAAGTGTTAATTGAATATTAGTTGGTCATTTTCAGATCAAAGTGATATAGTTGAGTCTGAACCTGAACTTTAGCCTGTTCAATGTTTAAGATACCTTACTCCCAAAAACTGTCTTTTGGCATTTAAGTAAACATTTTAGTCACTCAGGTGACGGTTAAACAGTTCAAGCTTTCTACTTTTGATAGCCCACAGTGCTTGATATAAGAAAATGAAGAAAATGCTGTTGATCATTGATATGCCATATAAATTGATACTATTTCATATTAAACACAGTAACTACATTTGACCTCGGAGAGGTAATAAGTAAACATCTGTTAGAACCTTTGGTTACGGAAATGCTAGACTGCCTGTGTATTTGCATGAACTATTGATTTCACAGTTACAGAAAGCTTCTGGAGAAGCATAGTTTTCTGTGTATTCTTTTTCTCACAACTCCCAACAGCAGTGGCTGGAAAAGAAGAATTCAGTCATGCAACATAACATTTACCTCAATAAAGCAATACAAAAGAAGGAAGATTCTGGCAAATATCTGATATGTGACTCTTATTTTATCTTTAGGCTCAACAGAGTGTTCTCCTCATTGAAAAGGGTGATAAGAACTCATCAGTTAGTTAGCCTGGATGAATGTTTCCCTGTTTGCCACTGCTACCGGTTCCAGTACACAGAAAGGTGAGGTTTGTGGAGAGGCTTTGGTGGGCTTTTGGTGAATTGGATCCTAATGAACAAGATGGTCAATTACTCCATTTTAATAGAAATATACATTCTTACAGGATGAATATTTCTTTGTAAAACATTGATCAAAATGATTTATACCTAGATGTTTTCTGTTTCATGATTTTGTGTGCATGCAGTCTGTAAGTAATACCTAAGTAAGTGGAAAAACTGTCTTATTTTGGCTAAATATACTTTCAATCACACTAACACCCTTAGTGTTTAAATATTAAAAAAAAAAGCCAAAAAACCCAAAAACATAACAAAACAGAAAGCCAACCCTAAACCAACTTCTGCCGATGTTTTTAAAAGTATTTCTACCCACAGTACTTTTTTTAAGAATTAAATCCTTCTTACATGTCAAAACCTTCACACACAGATGAAATTACTTCCATCTCTTCAAAGGCCTCACACACTTTAATTTCTTTTTTTTGGATGCTTTCCTGTGTTGTCGGAAGAGAAATATGATTTTTCTATGTTTTTTTTAGCATTCTTACAGGCTATTGTGAAACTGTAATAAATAAAAAAATAAATGTCAGTCTGGCTGTTGTTCACGTTTGCCATATGCAGGATGACATACAGTCCCAGCTCATTCTGCTTTTTAATGAGAGCTGAAGGTAGCTCTTACCTTGAGGGAAGTTCTGTTCCAGGGCAAAAATAAAACACTGTTGCATACCCATGCTGAAAGCTGTTTACTCATTTTCAATTCTGGTAAGGAAGCATGTCCAACTAAGCAGAATAAGACAGATAATAATGCTGTTGAAGATTTTAAACTGGATATTTAGGAAGGGGCTTAGGCTATTGGGTGCTTAACATCCCTTACCAGAACTACCACTGTTCTCAGGATATTCCACACACCACCACATGTGAGGCAGAGAGCACCTTATATGTTTGATATAACTTTAGTTTCCCTATGGAATACACAAATGAAGGATCGACTTCAAAGGACACGTCAGTTATTTTCTCTTAAAATACTCCAGAGTAGAGGATTGATATGTAACAGCAGTAGAAAAAGAAGTAGCAGCTATGTGGCTTGTTTCTGGAGTTCTAAAGGCTAGGAAACATCAATTTTGGATGAATTTAGTTGAATTTTGTTTGAATTCAATTAGCAGAAAGTACAGTTCTTAGATTTTGATCAGGATTGTAGGAGCCAGTTCACTGCAATGGCCTTAGCAGTCTTCTCTATTATGGTTTTAACTATTGGAGTTGGTTTTGGGGTAGGTTTTCAATTTGCAATTTTTTATAAAAATAGGAACATTTTTATTCCTTATATTCCTGTTACTAGATAATTTATTTTGCATCTAAAATTCCATCTTTAAAAAGCTTTCCTAAGAGCGCTGTTCAGCCTAGAGAAGAGAAGGCTGAGTGGAGACCTCATAGCAGCCTTCCTGTATCTGCAGAGGACCTATAAGGATGCTGGGAAGGGACTCTTTGTTAGAGACTGTAGTGGTAAAACAAGGGGTAACGGGTTAAAACTTAGGGGAAGTTCGGGATAGATATAAGGATGTTCTTTAATGAGACGATGGTGAGGCACTGGAATGGGTTGCCCAGGGAAGTTGTGAATGCTCCATCTCTGGCCGTGTTCAAGGTCAGGTTAGACAGAGCTTTGGGTGGCATGGTTTAGTGTGAGGTGTCCCTGCCCATGGCAGGGGAGTTGGAACTAGAGGATCTTAAAGTCCTCTCCAACCCTAACTATTTTATGATGCTATGATTCTATCGTGTGTTTAAATATTAAGTGCTTAATGAACCCCCCCAAAATACTGTGAAAAAATGTAGAATGGAACATGTATTATATTTTTCAATTGTCAATAGAGCATGTCTATTATCCAAGGTAACAGTGTTAAAGAAAGTATTCATTTTCCCCAATATTTTTCACCTTGGTAAAACAGCAAAATAGTACTAAGCAAAAAAGAAGGAAAGCCTTTTTGTTGCTAATATTTCCTAAAAAAACTCACCCACCCCAACCAAACAATACAAACCCTAAACCACTCTTCCCTCCGCCAACTCTAAAATGTATATCTGTCATCTTCACTTTTTCTCTTTAGAAAAACAGATAAAGGGCATAAAGGGAGCAGAAATAGAAATCAAAGATACCTTTTTCATTTGGAGAAGGTACAAGTAAGAGATGCAAGTAAACTTTTTATCATTGGAAGTACAAGTTCTACACTTAATTAATTAATATTTAGTATGGAGACTTTCATGAAAAAATTAAAATTAAATCCTTTCATATGCTAGCATATGAAGCGTTTATGATTCTGACTAACTGTAGTGCTACAGAGAAATTTTAGTTCTAGGAGTCAAAATACAATGTATAATCTGCTGCCCCATAGAATCATAGACTAGTTAGGGTTGGAAAGGACCTTAAGATCCTCTAGCTCCAATCCCCCTGCTATGGGCAGGGACACCTCACACTAAACCAGGCAACCAAGGGCTCTGTCCAACCCGGCCTTGAACTTCGCCAGCAATGGAGCATTCACAGCTTCCAGGGGCAGCCTATTCCAGTGCCTCACCACCCTTACAGTAAAGAATTTCTTCCTCATATCCAATCTAAACTTCCCCTGTTTAAGTTTGAAACCCATTACCCCTTGTCCTATCACTACAGTCCCTAATGAAGAGTCCTCCCCACAATCCCTATAGGCCCCCTTCAGGTACTGGAAGTCTGCTAGGAGGTCTCCATGCAGCCCTCTGTTCTCCAGGCTCAACAGACCCAACTTCCTCAGCTTGTATTCATACAGGAGGTGCTCCAGCCCCCTGATCATTCTCGTGGCCCTCCTCTGCACTTGTTCCAACAGTTCCATGTCCTTTTCATGCTGTGAGGACACCAGAATTGCACACAGTACTCCAAGTGAGGTCTCACAAGGGCAGAGTAGAGGGTCAGGATCACCTCCCTCGACCTGCTGGTCACGTTCCTTCTGATGCAGCCCAGGATACGGTTGGCTTTCTGGGCTGCAAGTGCGCACGGTTGGCTCATGTTCATTTTTTCATCAACCAACACCCCCAAGTCCTTCTCTACAGGGCTGCTCTGAATCTCTTGTCTGCCCAACCTGGAGCTGTGCCTGGAATTGCTCTGACCCAGCTGTAGGACCTTGCACTTAGTATGGTTAAACTTCATCAAGTTGGCATCTGCCCATCTCACAAGCATGTCAAGGTCCCTCTGCATGGCATTCCTTCCCTCCAACATGTCAGTCAAACCACACAGCTTGGTGTCATCGGAAAACTTTCTGAGGGCTCACTCAATCCCACTGTCCGTGTCTCCTACAAAGATGTTGAACAAGACCGGTTCCAGCACCCATTCCTGAGGGACACCCCTCGTTACTGGTCTCGAGCTGGACATTGAGCTATTGAGCACAACTCTTTGCGTGTGGCCATCCAGCCAGTTCTTTATCCACCGAGTCGTCCACCTATCAAATTGATGTCTCTCCAACTTACCAACAAGGGTGTTGTGTGGGAGAGTGTCAAAAGCTTTGTACAAGTGCAGGTAGATGACATCAACTGCTCTACCCCTGTCCATCAGTTCTGCAGCCCCATCATAGAAGGCCACCAGATTGGTCAGGCAGAATTACTCCTTAGTGAAGCCATGCTGGCTGTCACCAAGCACCTTGTTGTTGTTCTTCATGTGCCTCAGCATGCCTTCCAGGAGAATCTGCTCCAAGATTTTGCCAGGCACAGAGGTGAGGCTGACTGCTCTGTAGTTCCCCGCCTCACCCATTTTCCCCTTCTTGAAAATGAAGGTTATGATTCCCTTTTTCCACTCATCGGGAACTTCATCTGACTGCCATGATTTTTCAAATATGATGGACAGTGGGTTAGCGACTTCATTCACCAGCTCCTTCAAGACCCAAGGATGGATTTCATCAGGTCCCATGGACGTGTGTACATTCAGGTTCCTAAGATGGTCTCAAACCAGATCCTCTCCTACAGTGGGCCCAGGGTCTTCATTCTCACACTCCCTACCTGTGCCTTCCAAGACTTGGGTGTGGTCAGAGCATTTGCCAGTGAAGACTGAGGAAAAGAAGTCATTAAGAACGTCAGCCTTCTCCAAATCTGGGGTTGCCAGTTCTCCTGATAGCTTCTGAAGAGGGCCCACATTGTCCCCAGTCTGTCTTTTATTTGCAATTTATCTACAGAATCCCTTCCTGTTATTTTTAGCATCCCTAGCCAAGTTTAATTCTAAGTGGGTTTTAGCTTTCTTAACCTGGTCCCGAGCTTCCCGGACAACATCCCTGTATTCTTCCCAGGCCGCCTGTCTTTGCTTCCACCTTTTATAAGTCTCTTTTTCCTTTGAAGTTTCCTCAGCAGCTCTTTATCCATCTAAGGAGATCTCCTGGCCCTCCTGATGCACTTCCTTCTAGTAGAGATGTATCGCTCCTGAGCTTGCAGCAGGTGATCCTTGAATACCAACCAATAGTCTTGGGCCCCCCTGCCCTCTAGCACTATATCCCATGGAACATTAACAAGCAGGTTCCTGAAGAGGCCAAAGTCTGCTCTCTTGAAGTCCAGGGCAGTGAGCTTGCTGCATGCTCTTCTCACTGTCCTGAGGATCTCGAATTCAACCATCTCATAATCCCTGCAATCAAGGCTGCCCTGGAGTGTCACATTTCCAACCATCCCTTCCCTGTTGGTGAGGACGAGGTCAAACATGGCACCTCTCCTTGTCGGCTCTTCTATTACTTGCAGGAGGAAGTTGTCTTCCTCACAATCAAGGAGCCTCCTGGATTGCTCGTGCCAGGGCCGCACCATCCTTCCAACAGATGTCAGGGTGGTTGAAGTCCCCCATGAGAACAAGGACCTGTGAGCATGAGGCTGTTCCTATCTGTCTATTGAATGCTTCATCCACAGAGTCCTCTTGGTCAGGCAGTCTGTAACAGGTCCCCACAATAATGTCTCCCATCGCTGTTCTCCCTTTAACCCTGATCCGCAAACTCTCTGTCGACTGCTTACCTGTCCCCAGACAGAGTTCTATATTCTCCAGCACATCCCTAAAATAAGTAGCAAATCCCCCTCCCTGCCTATCGGGCTTGCCTTGTCTAAAGAGCCTGTAAACTTCCATTCCAACACTGTAGCCATAGGTGCCATCCCACCATGTTTCTGTGATGCCTATGATATCATACCCCCATAGACGTGCACACATCTCTAATTCCTCTTGTTTGTTCCCCATGCTATAGGCATTTGTATAGAGGCATTTGAGCCGAGATCCAAATGAAGCCACCTCATTGGCTGGAGCGGCTGGAATATCTCTATATTGCACCAAGCATTTCTGCTGCACCATAGTCCTGTGCAAAATTAGTAAATTGTGTCTGTTATGAGGTTTTACTTCCTACTTTCATTGACATATTTTATTTTAATTATGTGTAGCTGTACATTGCAGCTCACAGGTTGTTTGAAACAAAATAAGATATTCTGGTTTTGACAGCAAATGGGCATGCCATCTTTCAAGAGGTCTGTTTCATTGGTGATTAACAACATGTTATTTCCTTAATAATGAACATAAATTTCAGATTTAGATCTAGTTTTATTTTAGGCAGATTATGGTAGTACGGATAGCTGTCAGGCAGCCAACATTCATCTTTAAATAAAAGGTCTTCAAATCCTCTGTCGTAAGTGTACCTCCATATATCTTAATTCTTGGTCAGAAATGTTCAAGAATTTCAAAAGACTACGCCTGCAATGCCATTCTAAATCACGTTTCCCAGACACCTGGGGTCAAAGCAATTACTTACCACCAGTAACTGCAGTGACATACTTGCTTCCAATGTGCAGATGCAATGTGAACAGGGCTATTTAGTGATTCTACCATCTTCATGTGGGAGTCTACATTTCCAAAAGCCAACTTAGTACAATGAGTCACTATGAGGCAAGTGCAGTCAGTACTTCTGTTATTCATGTTTGATGAAAAATTCCTTCTTATTAATTCTGTAGGTTGCCTATACCATTGTCTTAGAGTAATCACCATGTTACAGTCTTTCTTTTGGCTGCATTAATTATCTAAGTTTAATTACACTCTGTGTAAAAGCTCTTTGTGTCACCTTTGATAGGCATTGCAGCAGCTTCCTGTGCCAACCTCCCATTTGCTGTATGTGAGGATAGGAGTCCTCTAGTTGAGGTATAAGGTTAGTGTTTTCTGTCTTTAAATGTAATACTTCAGAATGTATTTCATTTTTTGCTTGTCCTTTGTTTTCATTCTGTCACCCCTCACCCTCTCCTCTCCTCTCCTCTCTGTATTCTTGATATCAAGATAACTAAAGCAAGACCTTCTTATAATCTGTTTTTGTGGGCAGACCATTCTCTAACAAAGTATAATTCAGGTTGTTACAAAACTGTAGTAATGCTTTTTGAAAAGTCTGTAGGAGTTTGACATATGCATCTAGGGAAAAGCAGGAGTAGCCCTTTATTTGGACCTTCACACGTTCTTCCATCACTTGTACTTCCCTTGGCTGCATACTGGGGCCCTGTAGGGGAACAATATGATAGCATGGGGAAATCAGTGCTGGTTTGAATAGCTTTAGTAGCAGCTATTGCAGAATTTATTTGGGATGATAAATCTGGCAAATATACCTCAGGTGCTATTTCCCAGATTTTCTAACCTTTCTGGAAAAGAAAAATAAAAAGCCTGTGAACAAGCTAACAGAATACAGAGTAGGGTAAACTTTGGATAATTGTTTCTTAGATTTTCCCTGTTTTGCTTTATATTTTGAAGTCACTTTCCAGACTGTCCAGTGGATAATCAATATTTCATAAGCTAAAAATTATGTTGTTCTTGTATAACTTTTATAGTAACAATGAAAAATATAAATTAATTCTTGAAAATGTTTTAACTGTACATTTGTGGAATAATAGGTATGAACTTGGTAGATGTTTGGGGTATTAAAGAATTACTGAAGTAATTAGTCTAAGCTGTAATTATCTGTGTGGTACCTGTTTTCATTTGAATCTGTGTGATTTCTCTTTTGAACAAATCTAAATTCATGTGACTAAGTGACAAAGACCCAAGGCAGCCAGAATGAACTGGGTTTTTAAAATGTATATGAAAAAACAACAGCTCAATAAAAATGGTCGAATTACTAAACCAGAAGTAAATTCATAGGAATCTTTAAGGGTTTTAACCTAAAAAGATTAAATAAATCCAGTCATATGATGCTGAGCTAGGTTCTATATTTCTTCACAGTTATTGACTTCTCTGGTGCATAGGGAAAATTTATCAGTTGCCTGAAAGGATGAACATTCCCTTTTCCCAGTATTATTATGTAAGGTAGAAGGTGTCCCTGCTCATGGCAGGGGGTTGGAACCAGAAGATCTTTAAGGTCCCTTCCAACCCAAATCATTCTATGATTCTATGAGGGCTGAAAGACTGGAAAGCAGATAGCCTAAGGTGTGAGTCACCTGTAATGTCTGCTTTGCTGTCAAGGACAATAAAGCAGCTCTGAATCAAACCATTTGTCTTTGCTTGAGTGTGGCCAGGAAAGAGTACAAATACCATCAGACAAGAATTAGATAGAAAACTGTCCTGGGTTCAACAGCAACAGTCATTTTTTTTTTCTGTCCTTCTTGATAGGAAAAACAAATTTACTGTATGCAGTTGGATGTCATTACATTTCTTTGAAATCCTGTGAGGCTGTGTTAAAACAATTAGTATTAGACATTTTAATTCAAATACCTTTGTGTTCCAGTGCCTTTGGGGCTGGAGGAGATAGGGAGGGAATTGCTGAAGGAAATAGGTCAGGTTGTTTTTTCACTAATGGCTTGACTGAAATACTTCTGTAAAATAATTGCAGGGATGTATTTGTGTCATTGCACCATTTACCTTGTTGAAAGGCACTGGGGACAGATATACGTCCATCCTGACAAGATTCCTGCTGTTATCAACACTTCCTTTCCCACATATTCTTCAGCAAAAAATGATTAATTTCTGCCCCAAAGGGTCCTTTTCTTGGTTTTATTTAATACTTGTGGACCTTTTTTTATTTTCTGCCTTTAGGACAGTGCTAATACTATATTAGTATTGTCAAGCTGAAATCCAAAGCAGTCTAAAATGATATTAAAACAAGTTCAGTCTCCACAAACCTTTTATGACCTTTCCTATACAGTCATTCATATCCAAGCAGCAAATTTATACAAATGCTGTTTGTTCATGCTGCATGGAAAAAAAAAGGAGTGAAAACTGAGTGAAATTACTGGTAAAGAAAAAAGAGATAAAACAGTGAGTCAGTCACCTGATCAAAAAACACCATAAAACTAGATTAAGGGTTTAGACGCGAAGATGATGTTTGCTAATGAATAGTAACCTCTACAGTATCATGCAAATATTGGCAGTATGTTTAATTTCATTAAAAATAATATAGAAGGAATCATGTAAATCTGAATGGGGGGGTTGTTGTTTTGTTTTGTTTTGTTTTTAATTTGCATGATCAATTATAATATCAAAGTATTTGTATAGATTACCTAAAGGGTTTTAAAGGTATGCTTGTCGTGAGTGCTTTACTTAATTACATTTCGTGTATAAAATTTTATTCACACACAGTACAAAATACAACAAGGTATCTTAGTGCCTCCTCTCATCCTGCAACATATCTTCTGTTCTCTGGCTGCTGCTTTTGCCTTCTGCTTGAAACTGCCTTTGCAAACAAGCCCACAGCCATTCTTCCTAGGCCACTGCAAAACAGGCAGCCACAGCCACAATTAAGCATGATCAACTGCCTCCCTCTGAAATTCTTGGGCTGCGTTAGCCCTTTGTCTAGCTATTGCCCTTTTAATTATGCAATAGCAGATAATGGTTGTACATGATGATTTTACAGGTATTTTCCAGCACAACTGATTGTACAATTCCAGGATGCTATGATTTTTTGAATGGCGCTTAGTCTCTAACACAAGTAGAGCAGTCTGGACAGTATTTGTGGCAAGATAATGTATGGATCAATATAAATGGGAAAAAAATCACATGCTGCATATATAAATATAGGAATTTAACTTTTATGCTTTCAACTGTCATAGGTATTACCTAACAGAATTAAATTAACAAAAAAAAAGGCAATTTTTTTTTCCACGACTGATAATGAAAGTATTGATTTTGTATCCTGCACAGCTCTCAAAATTGCATCTTTATATTTTCTAAGAAGCAGATTGATTATGGCTGCGTCTAAGATGCAGCTATTGTGAAAGTGAACCAGTTATATGTACTCTTTCCTGTGTCATGCTTACAATTTATAGCCTCTGTTATTTGAAATTCACACTGGATTTCAGATTGAGGCTTCTCATTCTAAATATCCACAGGTCAACAGATGCTCTGAAATGAAAAAAAAAAAAAAATAAAGCTGGTAATCCCTGATGTCTGCATTTTGTTTCATGTTTCTGATCACTTTCTTGACATTAAAAAATTACCTTTAATTTGACTTTTTTCTTGTTTTATTTCCCCGATTGGCTGGGCACAAGGCAAGACTCCTTTTTAAAACACTGGAGTAGAAAGGTGCTTGGAAAAAGTTCAGCAATTTTGTTGGGCAGTGCCTTCAGGTAATTGTTTTTCCCAAAAGATGCACTGTTAAGAGTATCACCTGGCTGCTTCTCTGTAAAAGGCTCAGCAAGCCAAACATCGTAAGAGGAATGAGAAAAGGAGGCCTACTTGCCTTCTAGCAAAATCCCGAATTCATCTCATGAATTTTTCTTACTTGGTTGACATTAAGAGTTTCCTTGCCTTGCATGTTCTTCAGTTCTTTTTTTAACTTATTGCTCATGCTGTGATGTACAGCTCCTTCCTTTCTTCTCCCTTACTCAGTCTCAATGGACAATTAAATGTTTAGGGTAGCTTTGGGGAAAAAGATCTTATCTGGAAGCAAGAATCCTCATAATTTATGACAACTGTCAAAACTTCAGGCACAGCGGTTTTAAAAGTCTTTGCTGATGAAAGCTCCCACTTACAGTAAGGTCTGACCTGTGTGAGTGGTACAGTGCATTTTTGAGCTTTGCTTCCGTGCCTTGGGGGTACTGAAAATCAGAGGCTTCTGAATATAGGAAGGCATGATGACGTGTGCCGAGGGACTAGGCTTGCAACATTTATGGATAAATTCTGGCTTACTGCAAAATGTCAAACCTCATGAAATTCCAGACAAAAAATATTTTGTGATGTCAATTGACATATTAAGCAACCAACCACTTTTTTTGAACTTTTTTTTTTTTTTTTTTTTTAAATAAGAGCTTACTTCTACACAATATGTAGCTGTTGTAAGATATTGGGTAGGACACATACTGAGGTACCTGTGGTCAAAGCTAGATGTGTTCATCTCATATCAATGGGGTGATGGGAAGAGGGTGAGGACCATGCTTCATTGCTTTACTCTCTTTGTTACTCCTCACTTGCCTGAGCCAGAGACTACTGTAGTGGAATGGCTGGATCACTGCAGCCATGGGTATTTAGGACTAGGAGGTGGAGAAGAAGATTGTCTATATTTCTTGATGCTTCTTTGACATAAATAAAGTTAAATGGGTGAGGAAAAGTACTTTGTTTTTTGATAGGTATTTCTTCTTGCTACACTTTCAGTGGTGATGCATTGCTAGTTTAATGATGGACTGTGTTTCAAGCCACCTGACAGTGAACGGATGTGCAGGGAATTCACTCAATTTTATTTTTAATACTGAAACTCTGTTTTTCCTGTCTTCAAACATTTCACAATTACAGTCGGCAGCCGCTAGGATTTCGGGAATTAGGAGTGGATACTTTCACAGCTTTGGTGCAGTTCTAGTTGCTGTTTCCCTAAGTATTCTGTACTAAGCAGTTTGTACTATTTTTAGTGTAATGCATTTTTCTGCCATGGCCTTCAGATCTGATCTTAAAACATTCCTTTTAATGTTGACATTGGAAAGAAGTTACTGTGCTGGTGGTCATGGTACAGGTGGCTACCATTTCTCTGCTCCTATATGTGTTCCAATGCATGGCTAAATTCCACAGTTTTTAAATGCAGTCTGTAAAGTAATTTTGGTCTTGATTTCAGAAGCCATTTAAAGTGAAAGATGCATGCAGTGAATTAAATATCAGACCTTAAACTATTCACTTTGAAAGCTTCCTGACTTCTTCATGTTTAGATGTAAATGTTGAGGGTAAAAAAACCTCAACAAAACAGTAGTGTCCCACTGAAGAATGACACAGGACTTTCACTAAGAGTCATAAGATAGCCATGAATTTCCCCACCTGTTGTGTCTATCGGGCCTCAAACAAAGGAGGACATGCCTTTGGTTCAATTCTTAACAAGAACTTCATGGTTAGAAAATTCACCAGAAATTTAGGACTCAAAACATAAAATCCCACATGTGTTTGAGGGGACTTAAGGACTGGGTCATGTCTTTCACTACAGTGTTGTAAATTCTAAGTAATGGGACACCTAATGGTTGGCATTCTCTCAATATCTGATGCTGAAGCCATTACAGGTCACATGAAAAAAATTGCATATTTATTTTAGAGTGAAAATAGAATGGGTACTTTGGTGGAAAGGTTATGTGGGAAGCTTATTCAATAATGGGTGGAGAGTTTGCTTCTGGTTTATGTTTAGTTAATTTTAATTTTTTTAATAGAAAACGTATTAAAGGCAACTGATGAGATGGAGGAATCCATCTCTATCCCCAGAATAGTACTATAGCTGTGTGACTGGGCCTGAATGTTGGAAAAATAACCCATCAGGAAAGAGAAAGATTTTAAAGTAACTCTGATCTGTGGAAATTGCTTTAGCTACTAGGGCATTATGCCAGACAACAACCCACAGCAATCAAATTGGTTCATGTATCTTGAATAGTGACACTTTCCTGAAGTGGCATCTTTCTTTGATGTTAAAAATGCTCTGTGCATACATGAAATATTTCGTGATAACCATAAGGAATCCTAGTTCTTTAAATCATTTTGGTTTAGTGCAAAATTATTGATCCCAAGCTAGGAAACAAGGATAGAGCTATATTTCCTCTTCTCCTTTACTTCCTCTTTCCATGTTGTTGAAAATATGTTGAGCTGGACAAACAGCTGCACTGAGACCCTAGTGGCTGAATGCATAAGGCAGCCTTATCCAGGCATAAGTTGTTGGGAGAAGATAGGATGAGTTCCAGACACTGAAGCTCTTATAAGTGTCAAACTTCTGATAAGTGATTTCAGTGCCTGATCCTGTTGCATATGAAGTGACGCTTTAATTTGCAATTGAATGACAAAGTCCTCAAATCATCCTTATCTCTTAAGTAATTGAAGTAAGACTGCAGTGTAGAAACTCATTATGATTATTCTGTGTCATTTTGCAACTTTGGAAAGGAATTTTTATCATTACATTGCTCTCTGGCATATTTTTATTAGAACTGAGCTGCAAAATGAGACTCGCACCTAGATTATATGCTTGTATTTACAGATGAAATCGAAGATTTAAAAGAGAATACATATTGCGTTTATGCTAATTCTGCAGAGCTTCTCTGCCATTGATCTTTGCACTTTGTAATAGTTTCTTGCAACCTCTGCTGAGAAAATAAAATATAACTTTGTTTGTAAGTGTTATTTGTTGCTGGCCATACTAGAGCAAGAGATGGTTTTATAGTTATTTTACGAGTGGAGATTGATCTAATGAAGTAATTAGAGTAAGTTAAGATAAAATCTAAGATCAGAAACTTCAAAATGCGAGACAAAATATTTTCTGCTGTCTGATGTGCTTCTCTCTGTTTCCTGGAGCTAGAGAATGATATTTTTCGGAGCATTTTCTGCCCTGTTAGAACTTGAAAGTAGAGCTGGAAGCCTTTCAAGAGGTGTTTTTCTCTCTTTTGGGAGTTTGCAGAAGGGGCACTAGCCACTGAGTCTTTAATTTGTAAAAAGTATATTAGGAACTATCTGGCAACTGTTACCAAATTATCTGCATATTCAGTAGGCTAGATCCACTGATAACCTATGAGTACTTTATTTCCCTTTGCCTAAGACTGGGAGCATAGCTCTTTTTTTTCCCTACAGTGTCTGAGAAAGTAAGACATACCAGCATGTTCTCTGCATTATTTATGATGTCATTTAACAAGTTACCTTAGGGATATAACGCACAGAGAAATAAGACTCCCAAGGAATGAGGAGAAAGGTGAGAAAGCATGAGGGCCAGGAGGGTTCTGAGGTCTTTTTTCTGTAATGGAGGTATAATGGTGATGCTCCATGTCCTGATGCTCCTCAAGTCTCACCCTGCGGTTGGATACATCAAAGGATGAGTTTAAATAAGAACCGGTTGGCAGTGGAAGCACATGAACCACTGTGAGTCTCTGGATCATGAGCTGCAAAACAAGTGGAACAGATCCCAAGCTGAGCTCCGTAGCTCTGGGACGGAAAAAAAGCATAAACTGGCTTCAAGCTGACCTCTTATTTTTTATGTCCTTCTAGAATTGGCCATTTTCCTATCTCTTGCACAAGATGTTCATGCTGGCCTCAGCCCTGAGATTTCTGAATCCCAAATATGTGCCAGGTGAGTCCTCTTTCCCTTTGCTAGAATTCTTCCTTGTGGGAAAAACAATAGTAGGGCTTTGCTTTAGTTATAGTGATAAATTATGTACACAAATTACTGTCCTGACTTTTTGCTGCAATTTACAACCAACTATGATCAATTTGCAGCCCACTGTGTTACTTTATGACCTTAAGGGTGTCATAATGCAGCTTCTCCACATTCTTTAGGAGATTTAGTCTGCAAGTCTTCCCCTATTCCTGCATTCTGGAGTGCATAAGGAAGAGTTGTTTTGTCTGCTGTTGAGACTGGATTTTTCTCCTTTGCAGGGACTTCTTTCTGGGTGAATGCAATATTTTTATGTCTGAGCTCTATTTGCACTGGAACATGAAAGTATGAACCTTGGTCAGCTGTCCTGGCTGTGACCCCTCCCAGCCTCTTGCGCACCTCCTTGCTACTCACTGGTGGGGTGGTGTGAGGAACAGAAAAGGCCTTGATTCTGTGTCAGCATTGCTCATCCATAATGAAAACTCCCCTGTGTTATCAACACTGTTTCCAGCCCAAATCCAAAACATGGCGCCATATTAGCTACTATGAAGAAAATTAACTCTATCCAGCAAAACCAGCACAAAACTAGATGACCCATGCAATTATATGCCTAAGTTTGGAGAAAGTGTTGCACAAATATTTGGCTCATGACTATAGGGCAGAGATAAATGTCAACAACATCAAATGGTGGAAATGAATCTGGTGAGGAATTAACTTAGAAGTTGCCACTGTTGTAATGTTTTGTTCCCAAGGTAAATGGGACAGAAGACAAAGCCTCTCCCCTCTGCAGCAGTGGTAATGTTAAGAGGCTGATTATCTGACCTCAGATCAGCTCTTCTGGGACAACACCACATTCTCCATGACTATCTGGTGCTGTGTTTTCTGGGATGACAGAGGGTCATTCTGACCTAGGTACACCCCCTGCTGACAAAGTTAATTAAGCAGCTGAAGTTTATGGCTTGGTATTACTTTACCTTTGGAAAATCTTTGCCCCCTGGATGCACTGTGATTTGGGTTGAATTTGTAGGAGATGGCCTAAGTTGATGAACAAAACTTCAGGAATCTGGCCTAATTACAAAGATGTTCTCAGTCTGAATGCTCTAAATTAAGCTCTGCTAGAGCATACTTCTTGCAGAGGATTCCCTGGGAGACTGTATCCCTGTGCAAGGCACCCACATTACATACCTTAGAATGAACAATCTGACCACCTTTAAAAATATGCTATAAACAGAGCTGAATATGACTGGGGGTTAATATACCCTGCATGGGTGAAAAAGATTTATTTCTAATTTTTGAGCTCTTTATCTATCTTTTCATACTTTTCTGAGGATGTGAGCTGCCTCATGCATGGTAATTGCTATGGCAGTATAAACAGCAAGGAACTGTTGTCTCCAAAAATTGCAAAGTTATTATTGTTATTTTTGAAAATATGTGGATTTTAAAAATCAAAAAGGCCAGTGGAGGTATAATATATAAAACTTGACCATTTTTTTCATTTTTATGAACTCTGTTTCAGTCAGGGACAGTGATCTGAAAGCTGCAAAACTGGTGAAATAGAGGTGTCTTGCTGTGTCTCCAGATTCATGAGTGTTTGTGTATGAGGAGCATTGATTTATACTAAGAATTTCAATCCAGCTTCAATCAAGTCATAGACTCCACTTGTCACCCAGTAATTACTTTCTTATCACAGAAGGTCAGAGGAGCCCTTGTCAGTATTTTCAGACTTCAGCTGCTCTGGTACGGTGGTTTCACCAGGCAGCAGTGCTGTCACTAAGTGATTCTGCTCTCAGCTTGTTTGTTCTGGGTTGTTTCTCATCAGAGCAAGTTGGGGCTGCCTAAATCTATCAGGGAGCTCTAATGAGGCCCTGCTCCAGTTCTGGATAGAGATCTTAGGGTCACTGGTAGCCTCAATGCATTCCATTTTTTCCCCCAGTGTTGGCATTTAAAGATGTCTTGCTAAAATCTGGTCGCTCGTACTGTTGATAATAAGCAGCAATCTTCCTCTCATTTGCTTTACAACAGGAGTGGGAATGACAAGCTGCAGTTCTATTCACTTGTGTTGTTAAAAGCTGGGTCATTCAGAAGTGACAGGTTTGGCCAGTGGAAGGACTGGGGAAGGAACCTGAGAGAATTAGTTTTCGATGGATGCTTGGTATAAGCCAGGATCATACATAAATTTACATAATCAATTCATAATGTAAGAAGAAATCATTTTGCTTTGTGTACGATAATGTATTCAGAAGCCTATTTCTATTTAATAAGCTTCAATATTTAATGCTCCCAGTTATATTTTAAGAGGCTTTTAAAAGAGGCAATTGGACCTGTACCAGTGCTCCAGTGTCCTGTGCTGCTGCACACCTGACTGGCTTGGCAATGGGGCTGGGCAAGGAAGGTGCTTCCTCAGCTGAGTGCTTGCCTCCAAGTGATTTCTGTATAGCACAAGATCTACTATCCAGTCTACAGGAGAAACCCAGGCTGTCTCTTGTGTAGGAGATGATATTATAGAGAATATAGAGAAAGAAAATACTGATGATTTCAAAAGGACCAAGATTTAATCTCAATGAGCTTTATGTCCACGCCTGGGGTTTCCCCTCCAAGACTGCTTGGCTGTCACTTTCCATGTTGTATATTCATAGGATGCTCACTTGAATGAACTCAAGGCCAGACTGTAACAACATTGTTTTCCTGAACTACTTGAGTATTTGGCCATCTTGTCCAAAATGCAATAACCATTATAGGGTAAAATCATAGAATTACAATTGCAATATGAGATTCTTCTCTGGATTCACTTGTTTGGCTACCACTACAATTATGCATTACAACAGATTTTCCTTATGGGTCAAGTAGTTTAGTATCAGCTTGATTTCCAGGTTGTGCTCTCATATTTACAATCAGCTGTCATAGCTCTTGTCAGGTCCCAGGAAGAGAGATTTAAGCTTAGACATGGGGAACTCACTTTTATTTCTGTCTTTGGCGCTGCCTTGGGGACTGAATTTGTGAAAGCAACCTCCCGTCTCTCTGGTTTCCCTTCCCTCCCACATTTATGTGGCTTGCAAATTACCTGTGAGATGGGTTTTTACTCTTTGCAATGGCCATTTCTGACTGGGAGAGAAGGTTCCCCATAAATGAAATGAAATGAAGGACCTCTGGATGTGAAGTTGTGAGCTGCCGCAGCTCAAGCAAAAGACTTGGTGGGGTGGCAGCATTGGCTCCCTCCCAGCATGGGGCTTGTTCGTTGCCTCTTGCTGTGTGTTATATGAGCACAGTTGTTAGTTTAATGGAGATCTAACCCTGGCTGTTCTTACCTCCTAGGCACTAAAGTAATGTAAATAACAGTCACAGGGTCTTTTCCTCTGAGAGCTTAAAAATGTGTTGCTTTAACGCTGCAAACCTGACAAGTGTCTGTATGTTTGTTCTTATGGCTTTGGTGTGTTGGGTAAGTTTTTTCTCCTGGGACTTGAAAAGGAACTTGGAAAAGGCTCTTTTAAGAAGTTAGCTTTATGGGATTATTTTAATCATAATGCAGATTTCAAGGCACACTGGTTGTGTTTATTATTTTGAGTTATGTTTAGTGGTTTCTGTCTTCCTCTTGTGCATACTTATTTTTATCATCTACTTTGCTCTGTGTTTAAAGTCTGGGATGCTTTCATAGGCAGGTGCTACATAAATAAAGTGTCTTATTATTTTAATAAGCTGCAGCAGGACAGCAATTAGAAAAGTCCATCTGTTCTTATTGCCTTTTTAATCATTGGTATTACTGGGATTTACTGTTCAGGGAGAAAGGTGAAGTGGAAAGAACTTCTATGTGAGAGAAAGGAACTACTCCTCTCTTTCATATGCCCACTGAAGAAATGGTTCCCTGAAGGCATTAAAGTAAATGGAGTAGGTTATATTTTAGGATTATGTCCAGTCTTTCTCTTCCTGCCTCTTGTGACATTATGGAAAGGATTAGTTATGGCAGTACAGCTATGCAGGAAAACACGCAGCCATCTGTGTTCAAAATGTTTGTCATATGTGTACAAGCAGAAGGGTTTCTGCTGGGCCTTGCATTAAACACCTGAACCAAACATTTCTGAAGGGTCAGAAATGTTCTTTTAGCTGATATTCTTCTTGTTATTTGCTATTGCTGCAAAACTTCCTGCTTCCAAAAGCAAGCTAGTCTTGAAAGAAAAACTGTCAAAAAAATGCTTTTAAAAGAGAAGAAAAAACCCAGAAAATCCTACTTCCAGCTGAGAATACCAGCAGAAAAGATAGAAATCTCTTGAGAAGTACAGTTTTTCTGTGATTTTCAGCTGAAAGTAGAAAGTTGTGGTGGAACAAAGCTGGGGGTGGCAAATCGAAGCAGCAGGGACATTAGCCAGGTCCTAGGCTGTCCTGGGGCTTACTCCCAGCTCCACAACATCAGGCTGTCCTGGCACACCTTCAGCTAGCCACCTCATTAATGGTCTCCCTTTTTCTTTTTGGACTAGTGACTGTTTCTGCGTGTGTACTTTATGAGTGTGTAGTAGAAAGTGACCAAGATCTAAACTGATATCTAAGCTTGAGTACGGTTCAATTAATCACTCTGATGTTTAGCTATTATTAACTGTAACCATGAAGATGTTTTTCTCTGGAGACAATCTGCTATTCGTATGTTGAGTTTCTGACTCAATGTGGGGTACTTTTTGACTTACACTGCTGTAAATCAGTCCAGACTCTGATACTTCGTACACATTCTCCTTTTTTGCACATTGAGAAAGTAGAAAACTAAATAGGTCAATTTAAATTTTATTGAAATCTATGTCACTGTCTGTTGCATTTTGAACATAAGCATGCCTACAAATGCATTCTGTACTACAGGAGTATATGCTTTATTTTCACTGAAACTCTTTGCAGGTTTGATTGTAAGCTTTCTTCTTTTTTTGTTGCAGTCATCAGAATTTGTTACCTTAATTCTGTAATATTTGTTGTGTAAAAGGTACCTGAGGCATTTTGTTGTTGCTGCAAACTGAGCAATCAGTTATAGTTTCACCAGAGAACAGAATTTGTTCTTCTTGCCAGAAGATAGATTCCTTCTTGGAGATATACAGCTAGTCTCTTACTGAAGGAGGTCAGCCTGCTTGACTTCTTGGGGGTCTGCCTGCTGCAAAGGGAGGGTAGAATTCAGCGTCTGAGTAGCACAGGCTTAAATTACAAAGTTTGGTTTCTTAAATATGGGATTTTTGCAATTGGTTAAAATACTTGGTTTAATTATGTTGCTTGATTTGTTTTCCTGAAATTTAGAAAATATAGGGACCCTGAATATTTCTTATCACTATTATAAAGCATTTTCTTAAACATGTAAAATTTCTTTAATCTTTGTGTCTTTGGAACTAATTGCTTGCATTATATTTCTGCCTAAATTCATTTAAAACAAATGGTGGTTTAACTGCAGTTCTTGCCTAACTGCAATTCTTCTTGGCATTCAAACAAGCTGAATCTGATGTACCTCAAGCACCAAAGTATTTCTATCACTACAACATCTTATTGTTGGCTGGAGAAGTTGCCCAAACACAGGACAAAAAATAGTTATCACTGAGTTTCAGAGTGTAAACTACAACTGGCAGATATAGTCAGATGGGAAATGCAAGTAGTGCTGTTAGTTAAGATGATAGAGCTCTCAATGCTGTAGAAGCTTAAGCATCATCATGTGATACAGGCATTGGGAAAGGCAGTGTTCTAAGGAGATTTGGAAAACTGCAATGAAACAGGTTGTAGATGTTTCTGAGATGCTGAAAGGGGGAGTGTGATGAAGCATAAAGGTAATTGCTTCAAAACTGAACAAGAGCTCAGTGGGGGCTGGCTGGAGTTCAGTACTGTCCAGCCATCCTATTCATTTTTGATGATGCAAAATGGGAGAAACTTGTTCATCCAAGGGACCAGTTGCTATGCACTCTCCTTCTGCAGCCTCCAGATGTTGTTGTGCCACTTTGTAACAAATACCTGTAGGACATATAAACTATCTTTCTGCTCAGAGGAGAGGTAGAAATACAGAAAAAAGACAGTGAAAATGGGTTAGGAAAAGAAGCTGTACTGTAGCTTCATCAAAACATCAGAGGAGCAGTGAAAGAGAAGATAGTGGTTAAGCAGCATAAATGGAGGGGAAAGTTGTTACACGCCTGTGATATATAAAGCTAAGTTAGTTTAATGTACATAAATTGTTTTCTACACTTTCAAGCTTCCTTGACTGTATTCTGTGGAAAATGGCTATCTTGTAACTAGCACAGCATCTTCTGGGTCATCCCCGTCCTGCTCTGTGTGGTAAAAACGTTTAGCTTCAGTTCATATCTTTAATATTCTTTTTCCTTTCTTTTTTCTCTTAATCAACATTAAAACCTGTTCAGTTTGAAAGGATGGGCTTATTGCTGTGAGTGGAAAAACTATGTTGTATGTTACATCTTTCCTTGGGCAGCTTTACACTTAAGGCTCATCTAGCATTATTCAGCATGTCACAGGGATGAACAGTTACTTCCAGATGACAGCCTGCCATGCTCTTCTCACAAACAGTATTGTGTTTTGTAAGCTTTGGGAGCCAAATTTAGCAGTATTCCAGAGTATGTTTTACGAAATGTAACTATAGCAACTAAACCTTCACCACCACATGATAATCACAATTTGGTTTTAAATGAAACAAAAAAACTCCCCCAGAACATCACCCCCGCTTGGTCCAACACCTACACATGCTACACAGTGTATTATCTACCAGCTGGCTACTTGCAGTATTAGATATTTAGATTTAAAAATACACCTGAACAGTGCAAATAGGTGTAGTTACCTAGAAAAAAAAACAAACAAAACAAAACAAAACAAAAAAAAAAACCAACGGAGTTTTGTGTCTTTTCGTAGCACCTGTGCCTCCCCAGCTTTATGTGTGTCACTGCAGTGGCCGTTCTGGTTGCAGTCGCTTTTTATTTCGTATTTCCCAGGTGCCACACGGTGGTGCTCCTGACTCCACATCACTCTAAGCTGGCTGAGAGGAGTTATAGAGTTTGTATCAAAACTGATCTGGGAGAGAGGGGTAGCACTCAGAGTCGTGCCACGGGATGAGGGAAGTACTTTTCACCCAGGGCTCAGCTACTAAGTCAGATATGGGAAGAAAGAGTTGAATAATGACAGCTGTTAAAAATCCTCAGTATTATGCATGTATGCACACATATATACACTTTCAACCTCTAACACTTGATTACTATGTGAATTTTGCATGCCAGCTTTCTTTTGGTAGCTACTATGCCTTCCCATTTTCTCTCTTTGATCGTAAAAGATTCTTGTAGGCTCACAGCTCAGTATCCTCCTGGGAGCAAGGACAGCAGTACTTTTGTCTAGGTCTATGAAAAAAATGCAGAGAAACAAGGCAAAAGGAGAGGAGATGCACCACCTTCTCATCTAAGGAGGAGCCAGTATAGAATCAGGAGTTGCCTTGGTGGCACCAGGCAGGATCCCCAAACTGCAGGGCAGCCAGCAGTGGTGTTCGCCTGGTGTCAATTGAAAGATGTGTAAGAAAAGCTCTGTATCTAAGTGGACATCCTCATCTGTAGTAAGCCCACAGCTCACTGAAATAAATAGGAATGATTTCATTGCCTTGTGTGTACTTTGAATCTGGTCTTGTGGACTGTAGTGTCCTGCCAATTAAAGTTTAGCTGGAAGTGCAGGAGTTCACTTCCCATTGAGAGTCTCTGATAGCTTTGCAGAAACTTGGATCAGGCACTTTGATATTTATATGAGAGTTGCTTTTAAATCATGGGGAGCTGTCTTTTTGATCAATCCTTAAAAAATGACTGAATGCATGATCTACTTGCGTTCTGCTTTCATTCTTTTGTGAAAGTTTAATTTAATTTATATAGAGTAGTGCACTGATGTGTGGTCTGAAAGAGGAACTGTAGTGAAGTGCTTGTGTAGGCTACATGAGGAACTTTTCAGGCAGCCATGTTGTCTATATAAACACTGTTTTCTGAAATGTGTTATTAATAGCATAACTTTTTAAAGGTTTGTCTTTTCTGTCTTTGCACGTCTTTGGATTATTTATATAATTTATGTAAATCTTCCATAAAGCCATAACCTGACTATTGGAGAAAATGAATATGATTTTAAAACCACTTTAAGTTAGTGTCCAAATTATGGACAAATCCAATAGCCTCATGAAATGTGATCCCCTGCATCTGAGGAATTTTCTGGCTGATCAAGAGCTAAAGTTAAGCAGAATTTTTTATTATTATTAACTATAACTGCAAGTGATTCTCCAAATACAAGTAGTGAAGGTTACAGGTGGAAGCTGGTCTTGAATGAAAACCAAGACATTACCAGACATCACCAGGAAGCACCTCTTTGCACTATATAAATGGACTGAGGGACAAAACAGGAAGCATTAACCCTGCCCATGTCTGACTAGTGACAGTTTTGCACTTCAAGTGCAATATTGCACCTCAAACACAAGTCACAAGCAGAGATTTTGCTATTGATGTTAGTTTTTGAAATACTGAATCAAATGCGTGCTCACTGGCAAGAAATTCTGATCAGAACTTTTTTCTCCGGGACGGAATGAAATGGAATCACCCAGACCAAACAAGAGACCTTTCTGTTGTCTTTATTCAATGAGCATATAAAGTTTACAATAAAATCAGATCCCTGCCCACCCAAATCCTAATGAATACATTAAAGCATAAAATCTTGGTGGGCAAAGAAAGTAATAAAATGCACATAGTTTTTCTATATATACGTGTGTATATATATATACTGGTGAGGACTTGGAGGGTTTATTTCCTTTGTTTATCTCCCAGAATGGATTAAAATATTAATTTTACTGTTCTCAAATCAAAAGATGCTGTGGAGGACTGGAATAAACTGCAAATAATGAGTCAGTCCCCAAAAGATGAATTCCAGAAATCATTAAGAATGTATAACTGTGTAGGAGGAATGCAAGTTTACAGAAACATAGAACCAATGTGTCCTGATGCAATCAGGATTGTTTTCTTCACTGTCTCACAGCTGACTTCCAATGCCATTTTAATATCTCAGTAGCAGATCTCTTACCCAGATCTTCGGATGTCTTCCCCTCTTAGGCAAGAGCTGCATATTTATTTATGCCTGAAAGGACTCCTTGGAAGCACAAGAACCTACATTTGCTCTTTCTATCCTAACAGGGGTACTCTTAGTTCCTCCTGGATCAGCAGCTCAGCCCACTTGCACCTATCACTTTGTGCTCCTCTCCTGCTGCCAAGGGGAAAGCACATCTTAAGGTTTGCTGATTCCACCACATCCTCTGGCAATAGACAGCTTGAACAGTAAAGCGTATAGATTGGTTTGCTTACTTGAAGACAAAGGATTGAAAACAAAAGGTTACAAATAAAGCAGTTTTAGTGCTTTCTTTTGTATACCTTCTCAGCTGTTCCAACATATTTCATGGAGAATGCTGCTCTTGGGGTTAGCAGTGGGAGGTCTGGAAGTCCAGGTCTCTCGCATATATTCTCTGAGTACTGAATAACTTTTCTCTGTTTTCCTGCCAAGATATACTACATTCAGTTCTCCTTGATTCACTGCAAATGGAGTATTGAAGGCTTGGAGAGAAGGGAGGTAAAAGGGTAATGGTCAGGAGGAGATATATTGTCTTTGCCATTTTCAGTTTTTCACTCTGCTCTCTGATACACCTGCCTCGCTGGATGCCTTTGTGTTTTAACTCATAATGCTATTTTTCATGCATAAATGGTTGTAGGTAATTTCTTCCAGTTTTGTTTTGTTGTTTTTTTTTTTTTTTTTTTTTTTTTTAATTTACATTATTAAGATAATACTTGCTGAAACTTCTCTTCTCTACAATATCTGTGCAGTTGATGATCTCTGTCAAGGGTTCAGCAATAGCAGTCGTTTTTTCTCCTTCTTGGTAGCTGGTGCAGCACTGTGTTTTTGATTTTGGGCCTTGGAACTGCGCTGATAACACCAGTGTTTTCAGTTACTGCTTGGTAATGCTTTGGTCTGGCCAAGGACTTTCTGAGTCTCATGCTCTGCCAGGGAGGAGGGGGAGCCGGGAGGAAGCACAGACAGGACACCTGACCCAAACTGACCAAAGAGGTTATTCCATACCACAGCACTGTCATGTCCAGGGTGTGAAAACGGAGAGGCAGAGACCTGGAAGGGATGTGGTGGTGGCTGTTGGGGTGTTCGCTGCTGGAGGGGTGCACTGGTTGGGTCGGGCTTGGCGAGCAGCTGTATTCTCTCTCTTTGTACTTCTCTTGTCATTATTATTATTGGTGGTAGCAGTAGTGATTTGTGTTATACCTTAGTTACTAAATTGTTCTTATCTCAACCTGTGCGAAGTTGCATTTTTTTTTTTTTTTCAATTCTCCTCCCCATCCCCCCAGGACTGGGGGAAGAAAAAGAGGGGAGTGAGTGAGTAAAACTTCGTGAGTTTTAGAGGCTCAAACCACGACAATCTCCCATGCCATACTAATTTTCTAAATGGATTGCATAAAGGCATTTAATGAACTTACTTAGAACAAACAGAGGACTGTTTATATTTCATACATCCATGTAAGTGAAAGCCACATGTCTTTCTCAGTATTTATTCTTGGGGTTCATGGTCTAAACCACTGTTTCCCCTTAGCTCCCTTTGTCTCATTTTCCAGAAGGGGAATATAATCAAAATATTAGATTGGGGGATATTTGCAAAAATTGAGAAGAGTTTGTGTATGTGTTTTTGTGGGGGATAATAGCTTTAAAAATTATTAACACAAGAAGGGAAGGAATTTTTTCTCCATGGAATAAGGTACTGTCAGAGAGTTCCCAGAAGACTAGCATTCAATTATAGTATGGCACAGCTAAGCTTAGCTTATCACATCCTGTGTTTCTTCCTGAATTTCTGAGGAAACATTAAGTAAATTCATGTAAGGTATTCCAGGCAGAAGCACACAGAAAAAGATAACTAGAAACCCTCTGGTCAGTTTGAGCATCCAGAAGTTTCCTCTGCTGTGTTATTTAATGGAGGTGTTTTCTAGATTCTGTATGTGACCCTCAGTGTTACATACAGACAGCAGGCAGGAAACTTCGGTTAAACTCTGGATATTAATTTAGAAGGGGATTCATCTCAATAAATTAATCCAAAAGCTGCAAACAAGAAGATCCATGAGTTCTGTGGGTAAAGGTTTTATGTAACACTCGTGTGGGTGAAGAAATCACCATTAGATGAACTGTTAGTCATGGGAACACACATTCTGAGATGTTTATTGTAAGATCTAGAAAGTATGAAAGCAACCTAAACTACAAGAACACATCTATTGTTTCTGCGTTCAGTGATCATATTACTGTATGTGTTCCTCGCAAAGCAGTTGCATACTGACAAACACTTTAAAATCCAATGATTCTGCAGCAACCTGAATATATTTTTGAATATTTCATTATCAGTACACACCCATAAATATTACAAATATGTTCTTCTATATGTCAAATGGAAAAAAAAAAATTGTGTGTGAGTTTCTATATGTAATTATATATATGGATGCACAGATCCATACAAATGGACATGTAAATATTTTGATTAATGAAAAATGTTTTTGAATCTGTCCTGATGCATAAGTTGGACTAATAGTAATGTTTTAGCTTTGCATTGCTTTAAATGTATTCCTTTCAGCTGAAGGAGTTTATTACTCTGTGAGAAGGCTGTACCTCCTGCTCTTGAATATCTTGAGAGCTTCAATTTGCAAGGGGATGTCATTCACAGTCATACTGTCTTTTCTGGTATGAAGTTCAGCATTACTGTTTGGTGATGTGTAAACAAAGCTTCAAGGTTTATCTTCCATTAATGAAGTTGAAGCAAGTTAATATAAAGACAAGTGAGAAAGCCAGAATCTGTCAATATTAATTCTTTCTTTATTTCTTCTGGGGTTGAAATGAATGAAAATGTCCATTGTCATCAATTTATTTTGATTACTTTCCCAAGTGACAATTATTTTTTAATCAAATAATTTGTTTGACATTGAAAATGTCTAGAATTAGTGCAAAAATAAATGAAAAGGTGGTCAGGCTTAGGAGGTTATAAGCATAATGGTTTGTTGTGGTTTATTTTGTTTCCAGAAAATGCAAAGTCATCTAGTAACAATGGAAGGTAGGTCAAGAGGACTGTATTAGTATGTTGGTGTTTAACGTTCCTGGTTTTAAAGCAAACCCTGATTTCTACAGGTCTAATGGAAAATATTTGTTGCCATTTAGTATCCATGGAAATTTATAAGAATGCTTGAAATAAATTGAACCCATTATGATGAGATGTAAGTCAGTCTTGCATTATGAGGATTTTGTTAGAAAGATTATTTGGAGTTCCTCATTTATCTTTAGTACAAACCTTAAGTCTTCGTGGCTCTTTGTCTTCTTCAAGTTCAAGGACAGCCTCAGTTTCCCTCTTGAGAGAAGCCTTCACTGGTGTCCTGCAACAGACTAGTCTGTGCAAAAACCCGGCCTCCTGGGAGGAATTCAAATGTTCATGTGCTCCTGCTTTTGTCAACTGGCTGCAGGAGTGTCCTGCTCCTTAGCACCAGAGCACCTATTCCATCACACACAGTCTTGATTACCATCTGATGTAAAGGCTCACTGCATTTCAGAGGCTTGCAAATAACTGAGCTATGAAGCTTTTCACTACATCCATTTTAAGTTACGTGAAATTGCTGAAGTTCAATGTAGGAGGCTAGGTTTGTACTTTGTAAAGCCTTATCAATCTAGGTATAGTTTTGCAAAAACAAAATGAGAGATGAATAGGATCTTGTCATTATTTTATTCAAAGCACAGAGATTCAGACAGGAATAAGAAGAGGAAGGAAAATCAAATAAAAGTATTCAGCTTTTGACTTAGTCTGAGTTAGAGCTTCTATGAAATTGAATTTTGATAATTTGCTACATCAAGGCTAAAAGTAATATTATTCCATGAGGATCTGAGAGAAAATATATTCTTTAGAAAAGTTGTTTAATCTCCTTGCATCTCTCCCTCCCTTAATAATACTGTAACCTTTAAGCCTTTTTGCTGGCAAAAAGAAATCTTTGTTCATTCTAATTGTTATGGTGGTCAGCTCAAGTGTCAGTCTTTGGAGTCCCAGCATGAAAGCTGATCAGGTCCCCCCCTGTCTAGTTAATTCCATTGTTGCTGCTATCACAGGAGCCTCATTATAATTTTACAGTTTTCATTCAGTAAATTATTGTTTTCATGCGGTGCAACTTCTGTGCAGGAATAGCCACCTTTGCACAGAAAGGGGAAGCTTAAATCGCGACAGGTGACTGTCTCAGAAATTAATGCCTGGCCTGATGGGAGAATGACACATTTAGGACAGAGTAGTTAGATTTTTGTGAATGCAAGAGAATAAATGATTTGCTTATACTAGTGGTGTCTTTCTGACAGGAACATATGTCATACCTGGTATACAGAAACACACCCTCAAGATATTTTAGTCAAAGTTTGTTTGTGTCAGATAGCCATAGTTAGAAAGTCAGGCTTCGGAGAACGGTGTGAGCTGTTTGGTAGGCTGATAGCTTTTAGAGATATAAAAGGTGACAGATATGGCACAAACATATGCAACTGAAAAGAAACCAGCTATGCCTCATATGCAGACCCAAGCAGTATAACTTCTTGGTACACTGCTGTATCTCACTTTTGTGAACAACTGAAGGAAATAGTGGACTTAGTAATGCATGAGAAGATTTTGGCTCATGGGATGATGGGAAATTCATTCAGTGACCTTCAAGTGAAGGAACTGGAGACACTGCATCTTCAGAAGTTGGGGACATGAACAGTACATTGAGGTGAAAGCCTCAGAAAAGGGGGTTCAGAAATCTAATTTGTCCTTGAAATGTTTGTAATAAGCTCCAGCACCAGAAAAGGACGCTGGTGGAAACAACTATTGAGGCTTTTCTACATCTTCCTTTGTAGGAAGATTTTATGTTCAGATAAAGAGTCATTATATTATTGTGCTGACACTCAGGCTCTGTACAGTCTAAGAAAACATTGTATGACAATCTTGGAAACATATTTTCATCAATTTCTCTTTTTCCATTTAAATAATTTGAATGATGCTATAATAAAAAGCAGTTATTGTTGATTATTACTTTTGCTAGCTATAATTTAAGAGTTGCATTCAAAGAGTTATATTAGAATAGCATTAGCGATTCTTCCAAAGCAAGCATGAAAAACTAAACTTGTTCTTCTTTAGATGAGATATTGTCAGTCTGTTTTAAGCTAAGTTGGACTGCTACTCCATTTATTTGTTTAATTTTTTTTCTTGTATTACAAAATTGAAAATACCACCCATCTTAAACTTACAATCTTAGAGAAAAGTTGAAAGATTTACTAGTATCCATCAGTTCACCATAAGAAAACATTTAGGAGTTTTATACCTTAAAGGATATTTTAAAAGTTATAAATAAAGAAATGAAAAAGCTTCAGAATAAAGAACCATTTACTCATTGTCCCCTATTGCAAAGCAGACCCTATGGTTCTTTTACTAAGAAGTGTGGACATAGGCAAGATGACTTCTGTATAAAAGTGACAGTGTCTGCCACAGATTTTTTTTTTTTTAAGTGGTTTATATGCATACCTGAGTTGTAGGAGTATTTGAAAAAGTCATTTACAAGAATGTCTTCTTTTTTATTTTGTGACAAATAAATGAATTATGAAGAAGAATGGACTACGCATTATGGTAACAAAAAGCCAGTTTTTCTGTTTGCTTTAGTTGGTTTTGGTTGTTTTTTTTTTTTGGTTTTTTTTTTTTTTGGTACCTATTACACTAAATTATTTCATTCAGCTTTCAAAATTAAGACAGCTGACATATCAACAAAGGTGCCTCTTAGATAGCTGATCAAGCCTGGGACATGTGGTAAAGAAAATTTTACAAGAAGCTGTAGAAGGAATATGCTTAGAGAAACATTCTCAAACCAATAAATTTACTCACAATTTCCTGTTACTCAAAAGGTTTCTTTTTCTAAAATATGAGAACATCAAATTCACCTACTGCAAAGCATAAGGAAATAAATCACATAAAATTTGAAGTAAAGAATATTTCCTTGAATATTCATTAATGTAAATCTATGTAGTCCTTTATTTGGGATGGGATATTGCTCTAGATTCATAGAATCATAGAACCATAGAATAGTTAGGGTTGGAAAGGACCTTAAGATCATATGTTCCAACACCCCTGCCATAGGCAGAGACACCTCACACTAAATCCTGCCACCCTAGGCACTGTCCAACCCGGCCTTGAACACCTGCCAGCGATGGAGCATTCACAACTTCCCTGGGCAACCCATTCCAGAGCTTCACCACCGTTACAGTAAAGAATTTCTTCCCCATATCCAATCTAAACTTCCCTTGTTTAAGTTTGAACCCGTTACCCCTTGTCCTCTCACTACAGTCCCTAATGAAGAGTCCCTCCCCAGCATCCCTATAGGCCCCCTTCAGATACTGGAAGGCTGCTATGAGGTCTCCACTCAGCCTTCTCTTCTCCAGGCTACGTGGACATAAGTAGATTTTGACTGAAAATCTCAAGGGACCTTCATGTTTTACCTACATAAGCTAGTGAAGAATTCTGAGCCAAATGGGTTTTCCCTGTATCTCTCCCACTGTGAAGGCAGTATATAGCACTCAATGGAATATGATAAAATTAACTATCAGATCCCTAACAACAACAACAACAACAACAACAATAATCATTAAATAGCTCTGAGTTAAAAAAAAAATAAATCTGGGCTTTAAAACCAAAACAAAATGAAAACTGTGAATATTGTAACTGAAATTGTCACAGTTTGCTCCAGTGACAAGTTGGTATTAGAATATATAAAATTCTGTTGTTTATACCATTTTGGACTCTATGACAGGCTAATATACTACCAAATATTTGCAACAGCTACAGATCTAAATTGTCACCACTGAAAAGAAATTACCAGGAAAATGAATCAAGAATGGGAGACGAACTGAAGGGGAAAATTATAGATCTGCAGCACTACAGATCTATATCCTCCCCAGTGCAAATCATCTGAAAACAAAATGAAAATGAAAATTGACTTTGCCCCAGATATATACATGTGGCTATGCACCCCTTGCAGAGACTTACCTGAGCTTTACAAACCTGCAGTTCTTCTGATTTCAGCTACATCCCAGAGATGCTGACATTCCCTCCCCTCCATTCAAAAAGTACATAGATAGATGATAAATAGCACTTAGCTTGCTGAAATTTTAGAAAAGCTTAGAAGCCTTCTTAAAGGGAGTTATAATTCTTCATAACAATTCAAAAGTCAAGAATTGCAAAGACATACATAAAAATTTCTATTAAATAACATAGGATAGAGAAAGTAAAATATTGAGAATAACCAGTAGGTTTTCAACTAGTCAGTCCATTAAAAAAATCATAATGCATCTATGACACTAAAGGTAAAAACCTCAGGGCCTCAGCATGAACTCTGTATACCTTTACGTGAAAAGTTTTCTGCTATACTCTGTACTCAACTGAATAAACAGAGGTTTGGGTATGATATTTGGTGTAGAAATGTGATTTCTGTGTGATCCATTATTGTCGTGGTTTAAGCCCCCCACCCCACCGCAGTTTTACTCACTCACTCACTCCCCTCTTTCTTCCCCCAGTCCTGGGGGGATGGGGAGGAGAATCAAAAGGATGCAACTCGCACAGGTTGAGATAAGAACAGTTTAGTAACTAAGGTATAACACAAATCACTGCTGCTACCATCAATAATAATATAAGAGAAATACAAGGAAAGAGAATACAACTGCTCACCAAGCCTGACCCAGCCAGTGCACCCCCCAGCAGCAAACCCCCAGTACCAAAAAAACCTGATCATGCCGTGCACCCCCAGTCCACCACCACCACACCCTTCCGGGTCTCTGCCCTCCGTCTTCACATCCTGGACATGATGTGCTGTGGTATGGAATAACCTCTTTGGTCAGTTTGGGTCAGGTGTCCTGTCTGTGGTTCCTCCCGGCTCCCCTCCTCCCTGGCATACCATGAGACTCAGAAAGTCCTTGGCCAGACCAAAGCATTGCCAAGCAGTAACTGAAAACACTGGTGTTATCAGTGCTGTTCCCAGGCCCAAAATCGAAAACACAGTGCTGCACCAGCTACCAAGAGGGAGAAAAATGACTGCTACTGCTGAACTCATGACAATTATTTATGACTGAATTGTTTGGCAGCATTAAAAACAAGCAAACAAAAAAAGAAACCTGGCAAGAAGTCCCAGCCCACATACTTCACTTCGACTGGTAGAGCAGTGAGCCTGACAGCTATGTAGATAGGTAAGGTGTTTGTCAGTTTGATTTGCATTTTACTGGAAAGTAATTCGACTGAAAAAATGTGTTCTGATGTTGGCCTATGGGATGTTAGAATAAGACGACTTTTTTGGTGAAGGTATTGTGGCAAAATTAGTTGTCATAAATAAGTCCCCAATTTCTTAAATGCACAGTTCAGTTGACCTTGTATACTTTGCATTCGGCTATAGCTTTATACGTAAATTAAATATCCCAATTTATATGTACAAACAACAACAGGAAAAAAACAGGGATGTTAACAGCTCTATGCAGGCACTTTGGTACAACACTGTAGCCTACCGAATGACTTTCCAATAACAGCTCCTTGTCTGTCAGCTTCTAGGGGACAGAAGACCAAAAAAAACTCTGCAGAAGAGGCTGATAGAACTTGGTACTGATTTAAAAACATGGCATGCTCTCCAAATTTCATATGATTCCTGAAAGGTTAAGTTGCCAACTTGAATATTAAGTAGCATATTTCTATGAAAAAATGTATGTAAGATAACAGAGAAGCTTATGGGATGCTTAACACTTTCAGGGGAAGCCCGGAAAGCGATATTCATAGAATCATAGAATAGTTAGGGTTGGAAAGGACTTCAGATCATGTAGTTCGAACCCCCGTTACATTGTTCAGGACACTGACAGACACCTGGTTTGTGCAGCGTTTGCTTCCTATGTAAAACAGTCCTCTTTCTATCATATGTGTGAGATATAATTCATCTCGTTTATGCCAGAGTTGCTTAAAGGTATAATTCTTTATATCTTTGTTTCCCAAGCAAATATATCAATAACAATGAAAATGCACATAATTACATTTCAATTATTCATAACCAATCTGTTAGTTATACTAAGTAGTCTTTATTTCTTCTCTGTAACTTTTACTATAGGCTAAGAAGGACTTGGGGTTGTTGGTTGATGAAAAAATGAACATGTGCCGGCTTCAGTGTGAGCTTGCAGCCCAGAAAGCCAACCGTATCCTGGGCTGCATCAAAAGGAGTGTGACCAGAAGGTCGTGGGAGGTGATCCTGACCCTCTACTCTGCTCTCTGCTCTTGTGAGACCTCACTTGGAGTATTGTGTGCAGTTCTGGTGTCCTCACAGCATAAAAAGGACATAGAACTGTTGGAACAAGTCCAGGGGAGGCCACGGGGATGATCAGCGGACTGGAGCACCTCCTGTATGAAGATAGGCCAGGAAAGTTGGGGCTGTTCAGCCTGGAGAAGAGAGGGCTGCGTGGAGACCTCCTAGCAGCCTTCCAGTATCTGAAGGGGGCCTATAGGGATGCTGGGGAGGGACTCTTCATTAGGGACTGTAGTGAGAGAACAAGGGGCAACAGGTTCAAACGTAAACAAGGGAAGATTAGATTGGATATGAGGAAGAAATTCTTTACTGTAAGGGTGGTGAGGCCCTGGAATGGGTTGCCCAGGGAAGTTGTGAATGCTCCATCGCTGGCGGTGTTCAAGGCCGGGTTGGACAGCGCCTTGGGTGGCAGGGTTTAGTGTGAGGTGTCTCTGCCTATGGCAGGGGTGTTAGAACATGATGATCTTAAGGTCCTTTCCAACCCTAACTATTCTATGATTCTATGATTCTAAGTTAACTTCAATCATCTTACATTGCTAAGAGCCTACCCAGCAACATTTAGGACATCAACTTGTCTGATTTTTAAATTAAACAGCTCTCCACCTTGAGACCTGTTTATATTCCCTGCTTATATTCCCATTGTCTTGACTGGATGGGAATATTGTAATGAAGTAAAATAAAAATGCAACAATAAAATATCTCTCTCTTCCAAGCTTCTTGTACCCTGTCTTACTTAAGGCTCACCTTCCACATAGCGCTTTCTGGAAAGTACTCAATATCTTGTTTTCTAAACCAGGAGAATCTGCTATGGTAGCTTAGGACAGTGGTATAGCAGCAGCGGGGAAAGGTGTTTGCTTTTAGTCAGATGGGATTGGAATTCTTCATAAATGCATTTACTATGCAAAAAAGAAAAATAGTCTCTGAACTATTGGGTTGTTGTTTTTTTTTTTTTTTTCTTTCTCTGTTAGCATCACACCAACACATTTACGGACATTCATGCAATATTCCTTATTAATTTTTTTTCCCAGTACTAAGCTCTCTTTTAACAATGAGAATTTATGAAGCATTTCTGGAACTTCAGCTATGGGAAATTGACTACTTGAACTATAAACTTGTATATTATCAGTCTACATTTAACAAAGAGAATATTTTCATGCAAAACCATTTTGCATCCACATAATCAGTTTGAAATATAACTGACTACATGAGAAAAACTATATCCCTTTTTTTTTCTAATGCATGAATTTACAAATTACAATTTACCACTGTTGTAATTAATTCCCTGCTGGTTTAATTGTCAGCCAGTTCTCTGTGGGGCATAGTGGAATTGTTTAGAGTTGCTAAGTCTATGTTAGAACAAAAAAAAACCATCCCAAAACTATGGGGCTGCAGAAAACATCTCGTAGGATTGCAGTTTATTGCCAAATATCAGTATAGCAAAAAAATCCTGACATAACCTGAAATAATGTAGCCAAGTTCTCTTCAGTGCGTAGGTTCAAGTTAAGCCTGACTGACGCACACTCAGATTTATGAATTCTTTAAAGGTCCAGTAGGTTGGAACTCATTTGCAATTGAAATAAAGTGTTATTTGAAAGTCATTCTCTAGAAAGGGGGAAAAAAATGAAGAAAGAAGAGCTTTTCTGCTGAAGAGACTCAGGCAATTAATTAAACTTTTTCTGGAAACAGTATAAGAGCTTACAAATAAATAGTGGTTATTATCAGGAACAAGAGCAACAGTGACAGGACAGCCACATTACTTTCCAGTGACAAATTAATTGATTTTTTTGAAGTTGTTCAGAGCATAATATTATAACAGCAGTTGGTAGTTTAATAAGGAAGAAGCCCAAATTGTCTCATTAGCAGACTGTGGTTGCTCCTGTACATTTCCTCTTTTCTGTTTTTGAGTTTCTTGAGTAGAAAGGACAGCTCTTGCTCTAATAGAAAGTAGGATTTTTCAAGGTTTTACTTTAAATTACTTTACAGGAAATTATTCCAGAAAAATGGATGTGGAGTCTGCCTACCAGTTACCAGTATAGTTTAGGATGTACTATAGATGAAGATATTCCTACTATTTTGTGAGTAAAAAATAAGGAGGGGAACAAACACAAGTGATAAGTACCAGAAATATGTGTACTCTCAATGGAGGAGGATCATTGGATTTCAGGATTCTGCCACTGATTGTCAGTCCACTGTTGTAGAAAATATTTCATCAGTGCTTTTTTAGCTTACTCACTTTCCAGAAACAGTAACACTGTGTAAAGAACTTTCTACAGTGACGTTGGGTTATTTTTGCATTGCTCAATGCATGGAGTTTGCCAGTATTCTTTCAGTGCTTTGAATCAAGGTTGTCAAAAGTTCTGCATCACTGTAACCACTTCACAGTAGGTTTCATCACATTTTATCTACTTAATAAGTTAGATGTCTAATCATCTACTTTATTTACCCCTATGGTTAACAGGAAATTTGTGGTATTTCCACACTTCCAATATTAGACATTTATGCAGAGTAGGATGAATGCTGTGTGGTGGTGCCTCTTTCTCCCACTGTCTACAGAACAGGCCTAGACAATTAGCTTAGACTAAACACATAATCTTTAAACTTCAAACAGGGTGAATACAGTGATCAGTTCAGGTGGGACAGCTATGATATCCCAAATGCTTTTTGTCACTCTATTTGGAATTTATTTTGTTTTGTGGTTGTAAGACATGCTGAACACTGCAAATCAGGCTTTCTGTATCCCCAGAGGTGAAGGTATATGCCTGCTTTGCCTAGAGAAAATCTCTTTGCCTAGATTACTCATGCTGGGGTATGAAGAATGGAGACCTGAAATGTAATGAGGGAATAGGTTTTCCACAGGACAAGAACTCTTCAGCTTATGAGTTTCCTGAGGCTGAGAGGAGGCATTGTTAACTGCAAGACCATAATTAATTGGTAAAAATTGTTTTTATCTCTGAAATAAGACTTAGAACATCTGTCCCCTCTTTCAGAATTTACGTAGCAGCTAATAATGTAAATTGTAACACCATATTTTTTAAGAAAACCAATCTGTCTTTTAGATTTAGTCTTTATTCATGTGTTTGCCCCTGTTTTCATTATCTTATATTAATTTTTAGTACACTTCTTTCATTTTATTATATTTAAGCCTTAAATCAATAAGAAACATAAAAGCTGTGTCATTGAGATTGGAGGAACTGTCCAATTTTACTAGCCTCTTTGATGATATGATCTAAAGCATAACCTATTATCACCATTATAGCTATAAGAAAATTTAATTTTTTGGTTTTATGGTGTGGTATGTTTATTTGGAGAATGACTATTAAAAAATTCAGTATGGTAGTGTGGATTGACAAGCTTCATTTTGCAGTGTTAAATTTAATTATATAAAACCTTATCTATTCCATTAGAACTCTAGGGGTATCATAAAGTATTTTTAACTTTGATGTCTGCTGTAACTCTTGATGAAACATAAAAGTTAACAGTTTAAGTAGAACTTTTATTTCTTTAAAGAAATACCACAGTTCAGAAGAATTTTGTGAGCTGTTTGTATAAGCAGAAACAACTCTTAGAATTGCAGAATACAGCTGATTTGGGGATAAGAAAAAAGTCAGTGAGATGTGTGCTTTAACAAATACACTGACTACTCCTTTTTTTGGTTAAAACTCAGTCAACAGATATTGCAAAAAATAATTTAATTTCTAGAATCCCATTTAAATCTCCCTCAAAGTTTGGGACTTTTTATGCCTGTATTTTATTTAAGGTCTATCTAGATTGTCCAAGTACTAACATAAATGCTTCCCAGGCAGAAGAGGTAGAGCCAAATGACAGAACGCTCCTCCAAAGCTGAAAACCCTATGCATATATGCTAATTTTGACACAGGGACTACTATAAGGATATGACTAAATGACAATTGAAGTAGTGCTCTGTGTTGTCTGGGTATTTCTGCTGATAGAAATGCTCAAGTCATTTAATAATTTGAGAAAAGTTTCAAAAAATCACAAAACATTTGTTATAACTGGCATACCTCTGGGTGATATTTCAGAGCCTCTCTCTAAATAATGAAAGACTGAAAGATTTCAGGTGTCCAGCAGTTAACAAAAGCTGACAGGCAGGAGTACAGTGTAGTGGGTAAGCAGAGGGAAGAGCTTCACCAGATCTGCTTGTTTTGTTCATTCCCTTGAGCTTTGCCACTCAACCATCACTATCACGATCAAGGCATTGATTTATATATTAGGCCAAAAGTATTTCTAAGGCAGAATATTCCTTTCAATCAACTACAAGTAATAATCCTTGAAAATAGCTACATGCATAGGAAACCTCCCAATGATAAGCAGCTATGCTACTCCAAGCTTTTCTTGGATTACCGGTTCTTTATCTATTTTACTTATTCAGCAGTAGAATATTTTTTTTTTCTCCTAGGTGCTTTAAGTACCATTGCGCTGTTTACTTGCAGGAAATTCAGTTTATGTTTAAGCCCTTCTAGTAAGGAACAAGTTACTATGTCTATACAATGCAGGAGAAAATATTACTTTAAAAATTTTCTTAAAGAAAAAAAAAGATTAGATTTGGGAGGGGAGAAATCCCTTCTAATCAGGTCTAACCGTATCTATATCATTCCTTTCAGTTACTTAGTAGTCTATAGGGAGACGGAAAAATCTACTTGGTGTGACATATGCATGTGTAGTCAATGAGGTAAAGAGAAACTTTGGGACCTGTGACCAGCCTCCTTTGTCCTCTTCCCAACCTAAGAGGTCTCATTGGCTTGTGCTCACATGCTGATGCTTTTCTGGAATATCACGATGCTGACAGCAGCTTCATCTGCATTTGGTGACAGACTTTAGGCCTTAATGTAAGCAGTGCAATCTAGATAAAGTGGCTGCTCCTCAGCAACACATCTTCATAACTGCTTATACATTCCTATCTATTCCCAGCTGAGAATATTAGCACAGTGGTATGAAGAGTGTTAGCACACTGACATTGCAAATGTCAGCAAGAGCTGCTTGAGTGGTCTTTTGCTTTGTCTTGTTATAGGAATTCAGCCTTAAGCAAGTCAGCCCAGTAGGAAAGCTTTCTTGAGAGGATCTCAGACACTCTTCCAGAGGAGCTAAGTGTTGTGAAGGTCTGGTTTACTAACATCTGTCACTCTGTTTGGTTTTTGTTTTGGTTTTAATTTAAAAAAAATGGTGTTCAGGCACCAACAGTGTCACAGAAATAGTATTGATGGTTGTATATAGGCACCTGAGGTTTATTTGGATGGCAGTTATGATTCTGTATGTTACCATTTCATAGATGATCCTAATCACAAAATATGCCAAGAGCATGATATATATAGGAATCCTCAGCCTTAAGTCTTACTACATTGTCAGATATAATCACCTTTCTTTCACACATGGGAAATTAATATTTTTGTATGCTAAATGCTAACCCCAGCAAATGGTGAAAATAATCTCAATAATAATGATACTAATACTTCCATGGAGAGAAAAGAAGGGTCATATATTATCAAATTAATTCTTATGGTTAAATTCTGGTTGGACAGATTAGATCTTTAATAGTGAAATGAGCTAATGACTGATGATTACTATCTTTACTCTTTTTTACATTATCAGGTAAGACTAAATGAGAAAAGATTTGTTTATTCTTAAAATAAGTATTTCAGGTTGTTCTGGATTAATAAAAAGACTAGATAGCTCTTTCTATATATATATCCATATATAAGATAATAAAATGTGACAAAATAGTTCTTTACAAAAGATGGAGGCCTTTTAGAGCTGGACAGTAGTAAATAAAAGTTGCCTTGAGACCCTGAAGGTGAACGCCTCTGATTGTGAACACTGAGGTCTGATTTTTGTTGAGCTGTTGCCAGCAATGCAGCCATTTGAATGCCCGTGGGATTCAGCTGGTTCTTTCACTATAAATTACAGGTTTGTACAGTGGATGTATGTCATGGGTTCAGCAGTAGCAGTCATTTTTCTCCCTCTTGGTAGCTGGTGCAGCACTGTGTTTTTAATTTCGTGCCTTGGAACAGCACTGATAACACCAGTGTTTTCAGTCACTGCCTGGTAATGCTTTGGTCTGGCCAAGGACTTTCTGAGCCTCATGCTATGCCAGGGAGGATGAGAAGCCAGGAGGAAGCAGAGACAGGACACCTGACCCAAACTGACCATGGAGGTTATTCCATACCACAGCACGTCATGTCCAGGATGTGAAGACGGAGGGCAGAGACCCGGAAGGATGTGGTGGTGGACTGGGGGTGCACGGCATGGTCAGGTTTTTGGGATTGGGGGGTGGTGCTGGGGGGTGCACTGGCTGGGTCGGGCTTGGTGAGCAGTTGTATTCTTTTTCCTTGTATTTCTCTTATATTATTAATGGTGGTAGCAGCAGTGATTTGTGTTATACCTTAGTTACTAAACTGTTCCTATCTCAACTTGTGCGAGTTGCATCTTTTTGATTCTCCTCCCCATCCCCCCAGGGACTGGGGGAAGAAAGAGGGGAGTGAGTGAGTGAGTAAAACTGCAGTGGGGTGGGGGGCTTAAACCACGACAGTTCTTTTTGGCACCCAGTGTGGGGCACGAAGGGTTGAGATAAAGACAAAATAGCCACTTGTCACAATGCTGATTTGTTGGCTCTCAAAGTTGTTGCTCTGGTTCTCACAGGTTCAGCGTATGATACTTTACTTACTGCCGGTATTTCTTACCTTAACGTTTTTCACATCTGGTTTTGGGTTAAGGTTCTTGTTACATTGTACTCTACTGAAATGGCTTGGAATAGGGGCGAGCTCCAGAAGGGAGGAGGGGAAGCCGCGGCGGGGTGGCCCTGGGAGCCGCCGGCTGCCGAAAGGGTCCGGGAGTGTGGCCCCGGGGGCCAGGAGCCCGGGCTCGCGGCTGCGGAGGTGGCAGAGGAGCTGAGCCCCCCCACCGAGCCCAGCCCCGCGACTGCCGAGCGGGGAGGGGGCAGGCAGCAGCCATGCCCGGCCCCGTGGCGACCGAGAGCATTCCCCGGCAGCCGCCCGCAGAGCCCCGAGAGCCCGAGCCCCAGGAGGATGCAGGAAACCACGCGGCACTTTCCAGCAAAGCAGAGGAGGAAGATCTGGACTCAGACAAAGAGCAGCTGGTGATGAGAGAGCCGGCAAGCACAGCAGCTACACCAGCCCCAGGGACAAGTACAGCAGCCTCATTGGAGAGCCCTTAAGAGTTTGAATGGCCTTTAAGCACCCTTGAGACCTGCCTGCTGATTGTGATGGGGATCACCATGTTGGCATGCATTCAGAGTGTGTTCTACCCACAACCATTTTATCTGGTCCCCAGAGTTAAGCAGAGTGGGGTGTGGGTCTTGTCTGGGGTTAGACTACAATCCAGAATGGCAGAAAGATTTTTCCCAAGGCTGGACATTCATGAGTGGCAGAGTGTGTGGGACAGTATGGGCCAGTATATAGTCCACTGGGCTCCTCCAGTGCTTTGGAAGCATCGGAGATGGAAGGCAGCTGTATGGAGTCCCCAGTGACAAATGGCTTGTATTGGGTTCGGCTTTTCCGAGTCTCGTGCTATGCCAGGGAGGAGGGGGAGCCGGAAGGAAGCAGAGACAGGGCGCCTGACACAAAATGACCAAAGAGCTATTCCATACCACAGCGCCTCATGCCCAGGATGTAAAATACTGGGGGCAGGAACCCGGAAGTGGCTCTCTCTCTCTCTCTCGGCTCGGTTGGGCGGTGAGCAGTTGTATCCTTTTCCCTTGTATTTGCCTTGTCATTATTATTATTCTTGGTGGTAGCAGTAGTGATTTGTATGATATCTCAGTTACTGGGCTGTTCTTACCTCAACCCGTGGGAGTTACATTCTCTCGGTTCTTCTCCCCATTTCCCCCCCATGGGAGTGGGGGGGGGGGGGGGGGGAGGAGAAGTGAAATTTATGGCTTAAACCACAGCAGTTCTTTTTGGTGCCCAACATGGGGCTCGAAGGGATGAGATAAATGGCAAGGATTAATAGTCAGTCATCACAATGCTGATTTATTGGCTCTCAAAGTTGTTGCTCTGGTTCTCACAGGTTCAGTGTATGATACTTTACTTACAGCCAGTATTTCTTATCTTAATGTTTTTCAGATCTGGGTTTTGGGTTAAGGTTCTTGTTACATTGTACTTTATTGCACTGATTTTTATACAATAGGCTCAGTGATCATGAAACTGATCCGGTTTGTGTTTCCAGTGTAGTCACCAGAGGAGGAAGGAGTGATGCGTGCTGAAGAGGCCCCACCATATAATGAACTGTCAGAAAGTGAAAAACAATAGGCCTTATTTACTGATGGGTCTTGTTGCATTGTGGGAAAGCACTGTAGATGGAAGGCAGCAATATGGAGTCCTCAACGACAAGTTGCAGAAACTGCTGAAGGGGAGGGTGAATCGAGTCAGTTTGCAGATGGTGAAAACCATCCAACTGGCCTTGGACATTGTGGAACAAGAAAAGTGGCCAGTACTTTATCTCTATACTGACTCATGGATGATGGCGAATGCCCTGTGGGGGTGGCTGCAGCAGTGGAAGCAGAGCAACTGGCAACGCAGAGGTAAACCCATCTGGGCTGCTGCACTGTGGCAAGATATTGCTGCCCGAGTGCAAAACCTGGTGGTCAAGGTATGCCACATAGATGCTCATTGTACCCAAGAGTCGGGCTACGGAGGAACACCAGAACAACCAACAAGTGGAAAAAGCTGCTAAAATTGAAGTGGCTCAGATGGACTTAGGTTGGCAACATAAGAGTGAATTATTTTTAGCCTGGTAGGCCCACGACACTTCAGGCCATCAGGGCAGAGATGCAACATACAGATGGGCTCGTGATCGAGGGGTGGACTTAACAATGGATACTATTGCCCAGGTGATTCATGACTGTGAAACATGTGCTGCAATTAAGCAGGCTAAATGGTTAAAGCCTCTTTGGTATGGAGGACAATGGCTGAAGTACAAATATGGGGAGGCTTGGCAGATTGATTATATCACACTCCCACCAACCTGCCAAGGCAAGCGTCATATGTTTACCATGGTGAAAGCAACCAGCGGGTGGTTGGAAACATACGCTGTGCCCCACGCCACTGCCTGAAACACTATCCTGGGTCTTGAGAAACAGATTTTGTGGGGACACGGCACACCAGAGAGAATTGAGTCAGAAATTGGGACTCATTTTCAGAACAACCTGATAGATACTTGGGCTAAAGAGCATGGCATTGAATGGGTCTATCACATCCCCTACCATGCACCAGCCTCTGGGAAAATCGAATGGTACAATGAGCTATTAAAAACTACACTGAGAGCAATAGGTGGTGGGACTTTCAAACATTGGGATACACATTTAGCAAAGGCCACCTGGTTGGTCAACACCAGAGGATCTGCCAACAGGGCTGGTCCAGCCCAGTCAGAACTTGTACATACTGTGGAGGGGGACAACATTCCTGTGGTGCACATAAAGAATTTGCTGGGGAAGACAGTCTGGGTTATTCCTGCTTCAGGTAAAGGCAAACCCACTCGTGGGATTGCTTTTGCTCAGGGACCCTGGATATACTTGGTGGGTAATGCGGGAAGATGGGGAAGTCCGATGTGTACCTCAAGGAGATTTGATCTGAGGAGAAAACAGCCAATGAACTCAATTGCATGTTGTTGCCTGCTATGTAATATTTTTATAGCCCACCAACTAGATGTGTTCAAGTCATCCGCGACTGGCCCTCAGACCATCATCCCAACAAAGAACGAACTTTGATGAAACCAGACGAGTTCTGCAGTAAAGGAACAACCAGCATCAGCAGGCAACGATCCAACACTGCACACAGCCTCCCCTGCTCTGAAAGACTGTTACGAATGATGGAGCCTGACATCATGGACTGGATGGACTCAGCAGCTTTATAGGTATTGGTCCATGCACTAAGGGATTATATTTCTCCATCTGTGTGTGTGTGTGTGTATGTATATATATGTGTATGTGATGGTATATTGAAAATGTGGGATCTGAGCATGACGTGAATGGTATGACATAAGGAGTGGATTGTCATGGGTTTGGCTTTTCCGAGTCTCATTCTATGCCAGGGAGGAGGGGAAGACGGGAGGACACAGAGACAGGGCGCCTGACACAAAATGACCAAAGAGCTATTCCATACCACAGCGCCTCATGCCCAGGATGTAAAATACTGGGGGCAGGAACCCGGAAGTGGCTCTCTCTCGCTCTCTTGGCTCGGTTGTGTGGCGAGCGGTTGTATCCTTTTCCCTTGTATTTGCCTTGCCATTATTATTATTCTTGGTGGTAGCAGTAGTGATTTGTATTATATCTCAGTTACTGGATTGTTCTTACCTCAACCCGTGGGAGTTACATTCTTTCGGTTCTTCTCCCCATTTCCCCCCCATGGGAGTGGGGGGGGGGGGGGGGAGAAGGGAGGGAGAAGTGAAATTTACGGCTTAAACCACGACATGGCTTAAACGAAATGGCTCAGATGGACTTAGATTGGCAACATAAGGATGAATTATTTTGAGCCTGGTGGGCCTATGACACCTTAGGCCATCAGGGCAGAGACACAGCATACAGATGGACTCATGATCGAGGGGTGGACTTATGATCGAGGGGTGGACTTAGCAATGGACACTATTGCCCAGGTTATTCAGAAGTGTGAGCACTGCCCACAGCTTCTCCTGCTCTGAAAAACTGTTACAGAACATGGATCCCAATATCATGGACTGAATGGACTCAGCAGCTTTGTAGCGATTGGTCCATGCACAAAGGGATGATCTCTCTCCCTTTCTGTGCATGTGTGGATCCATACATATACACAGTGATGGTATATTGAAAATGTGGGATCCTTAACATGACGTGAATGGTGTGGAATAAGGGGTGGACTGCCATGGATTCAGCATGACAATCCACAATATAAAACAATGTTTCTGAAGTAGTAAAGGTCAAAGGAAGCTACTTTTCCAAGAACTTCAATGAAGATGTCTTTGTTCTGTCCCTGCAATACCACCCCTTTGCTTATCCTCTTCCTCCGGCGTCCACCAGGGTTGTCAATGCGTCACACATGGTTCTGCTTTTCCACTGCAGTCCCTCAGAGGAAATGCCTTAGGAGTCCTGTACCTTTGCAGACGGGAGAGGTCACCTGGTCATTAGCTTCCTTTCCCATGCAGCTGCTTCACTGCTGCAAATTAAAGGAGTTTTTTATAAACGTTGCATTTCAGCAACTTTTGAAAGAAAAATAAATGTTTACCTACCTACCTGAACCTGTGAAAATGTAACTAAGCTAAGTTTAAATTACCATATGATTTACTTTTGATTTACTTTTAAGTAATTATCCTAGGTGTGAGCTCGTGCAGGCAGCAGAAATGCGTTTATTCAGGCACTTATGTGGTAATGGGGGAACGATCAGCTCAAATGGCTTTTGTAATGATATTGGGGCCCAGGGAAAGCAGCATGTGTCTTTCCAGTAAAATGCTGTTGCATGTGTGTGCAGAGGAAAGGATGCAGAGCATGAAGATCTGGGAAAAGGCCCCAGTGCCACAGGGAGGACTGGAGGCAGCTACTGCCTCATTGCTCCATACTTGAGTAGCATGGTTTTACCTGGAGCCACATGCTGGTGGTCTGTAACTTCCTCCCTGTGGTACCACTACATTTGATTTCATCGGTATTCATCTACCGTATTTAAATAAAGTGGAGAAGAGATTGCTTGTTTCTTGGGGGGAGTGAGGGAGAGGCTGTAAAAGTCCCAGCAGAGAGACCTGCAGGTCCAATGCTGAGCCTTGGGAGTGCAAGGAGGTTCTGATGGCAGAAGTGGCCTGAGGACCGGGGTGGTGGAGCAGAGATTGGTACAGCTCAGAAAAAGGTTTGAAATTATTAAAAGAAACAGTGGGAGAAATGCCTTGAAGGACAGTGAATAAAGAAGTATAGCCACCTTTTGCATGTATTCAGTCCTTTCTAGTCACTTTGGACTTTCTCTGCTTAAGAAGTTAACTATTCTAGTCCATATTCTCACAAAACCTGAGTTTTTTAAAGTTTTAAAGTCTTCCGATCTTCTTTGAGGTTCTCACTGACATAAGCCTTTGTCATTCTGCACTGTGACATGAACGTAAGTTTTTAAGTGTGGTATTTGCAGCTAAGAATATTATCACCATTCCTTCTTTCTTTAACTGTGTGTGGTTCAGAAGCTCTGTACAGGCTGTATTTGTTAAAAGGTGACCTCCATGGTATAAATGCATAGAAAAAGCAAAAAGATCCACCTTTTTGCAGGGTAGCTTGCCAGAAACACACAATGCACAAATAAATGCAAGCAGGCTGAAACATGTGGGACCTGGAAAGAAGCAGATTCAACCTTTCAGTCCTTTAGAGAGCTAATGTCACTGACCTAAATTATGCTTGCCCAGTGGAGCTCTAACTTTATTTGGGATGATGACCCTGAAGGAGAGATCATGATTTTCCTCTGCAACATGGAAAATGTTTGGATGTGGGATCTCATATATTTGCAAATATCTTCTATTTATTCCTTATCACCCTGGATTTCTCTAGGGTTTTACTTCTTGTGCTACAGAGGCAAGGCTTTGGTCCTCCTGCCTTTTGGGACATTTAACTTGTTGAGATGAAAATGTCACCAAGATGGAAAATGAAGCACTTAATAAAATTAACTCTCTTTTTATTTCTCTTCCAGAAAGTATTTAGCTCATTACAAATTGCTGCAGAAAGATTTTATTGTAGATACTTTGAGAAATACGGTTACTGCTTGCAATTTACTGTTTGTTAATTATTTTATTCAGAGTGCTCTAATTAAAAGCTTCTGTCCTTTTCTACCTCTAGTGACTCGGATAAAGCAGATAACAATAAAATAAGTTTTAATGAAAAGCATAGAATCCAATAAGTCAAGTGTACTTTACCACTAAAAAAATGTGATAAAGACTAGCTGAGATAAACATTCACTGTGTTTTCATTATGGTATGCCCAGAAGGATAAAAAAAGATGAAACAACACCATCTGTTTATAGCTGAATTTTCTATTATTAGAAAAATAATTGTGGTGACCTCAAGATCACAATAAAAAGAGGCAAAATAGAAAAGTTACTGTTTGCTCCTTCTACTACTTCAGCCTTGGCTTTTTTAGAGCCAAGAAAAGAGTGTCCCTTATTTGTATCCTGTTACGGTGCAAACCTTAACCACAGGATCACAGTAATAACCTGCAGTACTGTAGAATGGAAAATCCTCATTCTTAAAATACCCCAGCCAATTACGTACTCCCATAGGCCACTAAATCATAATGCACTCTCCCATTGTTTCCTCTCCCTACCCCTCCTTTCAGCAGGATGTAAACATGTAAGGATCTGTGAACCTATATAGGGATCCTTTCTAAAGGATCAAGAATTGGGACTTCTTCATGCTCAGCTCGAATCCAATGTTTGATGTCTGTTTTCCTCTTGTGTTTTCTTTTTTCTTTTTTACTGCATTTTACTGCATTGATTAATAATGAACTCATAAGTTACAGTGGTTTAGTGAGCACATAATTCCAATAGCATAAATGGAACTGTCAGGTGTTTAAATCTGTACAAATCTGTGAATGATTGCAAGATCAAAATCCAAAGTATTGCACCATCCCTGCCTGGTTGAAGCAAGCATGCATTTTTTTTCTTAATCTGAAGCACATAGTAACCTCCCTTTGTACCAAGGTGCAGGTGACATTCTGGTGGTAAATTCCAGGGAGACTACGGAACAAAAATTGATGGTGAGATATATGGCTAGCTGAAAGCATCTGCTGTCTGCTGCCACCTGGGAAAACAACTAGAGGGTTGCCTTTCTTGTCTTTTTCATTCATGTAAGTGGTTCAGAACTTGTGTAGTTTTGTTCCATGTTGAACAGAATTTTTGTTTTTTGTGTTATGAGCATTTCTTTGAGAGCTGGGTACGTTTTGTATTTTAGCCTCTCATCCTATTGTAAGAGTGGTTTGCCTTTACAGTTTTCAAAGTGGGACCTACCATGTAAACCATTCAAACAAGAATCCATAATGCTTTTTTTTTTTTTTTTCCTCCTTATTCAAACAGTATGGAAGCTCAATCAGCAACCCAAAGTAAGTTATTGTACTGAGTCTGTCTGGGATGTAGTTGACTTTCTTCATAGCAGCCCCAGTAGTGTTGGTGTTTGCGACTAAAGCAGTTGATAAAACAATGTTTTGACTACTGCTGAGCAGTACTTTAATGACATTTTCTTTTCCTCACTCTTCTCCCACAGTGATTAAGATGAGGGTGGGCAAGAGGTGGGAAGGGGACACAGACAGAACAGGTGACTCATACTGACCAGAGAGATATTCCATCCCATATGATGTCGTGCTCAGCTGTTAAAGCACAAGGAAAGGAGGAGTAAGGAGGGAAATTTGCAGTTATGGCATTTGTCTTCCCAAGTAGCCATCTTTCTGCTAACTGTGGAGAGTGAGCAAGTGGCTAGGTAGGTGCCTAGTTGCTGGCCAGGCTCAACCCACCACAGTAATAAACGCAGTATAGGTAATGACCACTGGTAATACATTGAAATGTTTTTAATAAAGTCAGTTAAAATAATTGCAAAGCTTCCTTTTTCAAAATATCTTAAAACACAGAACTCAAAGAACAAAACCAATAAAGGATTTTGATCATAAAGAAATTTCTAGGCACAGTTGGTAAGCCTAGGTGGAAAACCATACCCCAGCACCTATCTTGCACATCCTGCTGACCTTGCAGTCATCTCTGTGGTGTTTCCAAAACTTCCCTGGGTACCCAGAGTGGAATCTGCTGCTACCCTGCACAGCAGAGTTTAATCTGCCACCTAAATCAAGACTCAGAAGTTAAGTTTTCCTGCAGAGCTTCAGCAGGTGACTGGTTTGGTCGGAAGATACAAAATAAATGCAAAGAAACCCCAAACCAAGTGTCAAATCAGTCCTTTTCAGATGGCATTCTTCTTTGAAAAGCAAGTGCAAAGCAAATGAAATGGTGGTTTTTAATATGTGTTTTCATGCAATCCTAGAGCATGGAAATATTGCAGGAAATGAGGTACCTCAATTCATATAACACTTTGGCCTGAAGGAAGTTAAGCCTATGTTTCTCACATTCCCCGAGAACACTAATTGAGCTATGATTTATCCTAGATTTAGATGAGAAATTACAAGGTGGAGAACATTACTTTTCCGTGTTCGGTCAGTAATTTGTCTTTACCTTTTCTTGTCTCTTGCTGGTATTGCAACTGCTTATCAGATCTCATATTTATCTTCAGTCGTGCTTGGTCTGTAACCATTTCTATTACCAACATATTCTTGAGAGAATTTCCTATTCCCAGTGCCTTGATACTAAAGAATCAGTTCTTTTTATGGGCAATGCTGTCTTGAGACTTACTTCACTGGGATGGTTTAAGTATGCTTAGAAGACAGGTGAAGACTTCAGACCAGGTGTCTGACTCACTTGAGAGACTGTCTGATGTGAGAACCTGTATGTCTCTCTTTTATAGTTGTTTTCAGATCCCTTCTAGTCTTTGCCTTGAAAACTGGCATGTGAGTGATTAGCTTGATACATTCACATTTTATTTTTGTTGGGGAGCTGCTCTTTATTGTTCAAGCTGCTCCCTTTCTCATGACACAAGTCTACACTGATGTGCTGAATATCCTTTCAAGTCCTCACTATCCTTTTAAAAGTCCTCACTAGTGGTTTTTGGTTCACAGCTTTCTGTCCTTGAGCATCCTTGTCAAACTTTCCACAGATTAACACTATTGCAGTACATTTCTTTTAAAAAAATGGGCCTACTTTGCTAAAGTCATGCTAATGCAAAACCTTCTGCCTGCCCTTGTCCTATGAGCAAAGTTACATGACATCTCTCTGTCATTAAAAGGTACACTTGCATCACCATTCATGCTGAATATTTTTAGGATTGGATAGAAAGTTATCAACCCGTTGGTACTTACAGGTTGGCTGAGTCATTGATCAGGTCATTATGCCCTTCTTATGTAGTGGAAGTCCAGTAGTCATGGAAAGTATTAATATTTATCTGAGGTGTTTAGTTTAAACTATATAAGTGAAGCAAGGTAATCTACTGTACTAGTTTTACTGGACATACTGGACTTAGGGTTTAGTTAGGGCATTTTTGAAATCTGCAAATAAGCCTTAGTAGGTAAAGGCAGCTAATCATAATTTCAGATAGTTTTTAACTTTTATGTCATTTTCGATTAATTCTTCATTTTCATTTCAATAAGCTGTTCTGGTCGTGAAAATTGGGAGAATTCGCGTGCCAGGAAAAAAATTTCAGCTCATAATCCACTATAAAGCTCAGATCTATAGAACAGTGAGTTTTCTATTTCTCTGCTGCTTGCAGAACTACTTGTTTAACCTAAGTTAGGTTTTGTTCTTTGATTGTTTGTGTCTAATGTTTATTTAGGTTTCCAAATGTTAAATTCATTAAATTAATGATGAATTATAAATTAAGCTCATGAATCATAGAATACAGAACAACAGAACAGTTTGGATTGGAAAAGCTCTTAAAGATCATCTAGTTCCAATCCCTCTGCCGTGGGCAAGGACACCTTTCACTTGCTGAGGGCTTGGACTTTCCTGGTCTCTTATTCCTCCCCTGCACTTGTTTTTCCCTCCTTCTTATTATTTTTAATATCAAATATTTGAGGAGCTTGAATCATACTGGGTAAGTGAAGTTTACAAAATAAAAAAGCAATGTTCAAGGTTGATTTCTCTGTCCTGCCAATGTACTCACACCTTAAAAGAAGACTGCAATATATCATTATAATATATATACTCTATTAGAAATCTAAACATTATAACACTGTGCAAAATATGTGCGTTATAAAGATGCTGTGATGCTGCTAAACCACAGCTAGCATCTTCTGGTTTCAAAAAGCAAAGGGTAGTTTTGGTAAGCTCATCCAGGCCTACAAAGTTATTTATCTGAGTACATTAATCTAGGAATTCCACTTTAGTTTTTCTGATTGTGAAATAGAGACTTCTGAAGCACTACAGTGTTTTTTAGGGTTAAAGTAGAAGTGAATTTTTTGACAGACTGTGAGTTCACCCTCATTCATACAAAAGAGCTCCCCCATAACTAAGTAGAGACCAAACAATAAAGAAAAATACTCAGCTTCAATGTTTCTTTGATATCTAGAAGGCCGGAGTGTCTTAATTTTATGTCGTGTTTCTGTTATTCCCAAATTAGAAGTTCATTTAGCCTTTTTCCTAATTGTGAAAACAGTTTATTATGGAGTAAATTCAAATTGTAAAACATAATCATGACAGAATGAAGAATCTTTCTTATTCTCCAAACTAAACTTTCCAAGAAAGGAGTTCTTCAACATAAAAGATTAATATTGGTCATGGGATTATTATCCAGAGTAGCAATGCCTGTAAGAGTGCTTTTATAATTAAATTTAGCACCAGCTAGCACTCCCTCAGAGAGTAACTATAAATCTGTATATAGACAGGGATTTGTTATAATCAACTTGGAAATCCTTTAGTTTTGTCTCTCCCAAATACTGCTGTCACATCCAGAAATAAGAAGAAGACTATTGAGATTTTTTTAACCTCAATGTTTTTCTATTTTCATTCAAGATCACTCTGAATCAAGAAAATGATTGATAATTGCAAGGCCAGAAGGGATGTACTGGAGGTAGAGAAAGGACAACTACCTTCCTAACAATGAATCTCCATAAATACCTGTCCAGTTAAAGTAACTTAAAGCAACATTTTCAAACATTGTTTGGCCTGACATTTAACATACATAACAGAAATCTCTTATTAAGCCTAAACCACTAGAAATACCGGGTTTATTTGGGTTTTGGCTTGTGTTTGATTACACTAAAATAGGGAACGTTCTGGTTACGCTCAAATACTACACACTATTGCCATTGAACTGTGATTTGAACGACTTCAATTCCAGGTTCAGATTCTTCATTTTCATGTAGCGTATGGGAAGTATAATACTAACCTTGTCATGAAATACTTTGTGATCAGATGCTACAAGTAACAAGCTAGTATTAAACATTTCTTGCTGTAATGGGCCTGCTAACAAACATGACAGTAGCAAAGGGATTGGAAAGTAACCTAGAATAGAAATTGTAGTCAAGAAAAACAAGTTTAAAACAGAAGACACACAAGAAAGATCTTTAAGAATGTCCCTGGTGATTTAAAAATCTTCCTGGTTCTTTCAACGCTTGAGTGTTACACATTGAGCGCGGCATCAATTACTGTGGTGCTTGAGGATGAGTCTTGCAGGCACCCCCCTGAGAGCTGCAGGATTTGCCTAGGTGGAAAAGGCTGTGCTGCTAGGTGAGTCAGTGGGATAGGGAATTGTTAGGGGAGAGGTGTTTCCTAACAGCCAGAGAACAAGCAGCTGTCTCATGTGGCAAGGGCAGCTGCTGTGAACCTCCTAAGTATTGTCTTGTTTGCTTCTTAGGGATTTTGTGCCTGAGCAGTGCTCCTAACTGTGCCAAGCACATGACAAGTACACCTGAGGGTTTTGCAGCAGTTAGTGCTATGAAGAAAACTTCGGAGGTTCTTCTGAAAAGGAAGTTGTAGAGTTGGAGTAACTGGAAAAATAAGTGAATTATATATTCTTTGGCACTCTTAACTCCAGTATAATCCCAGCAATTTCTTTCATCACACAATTACAGTTACTTTAGAGTATGTTGCAAAATAAATAACTATTTAAACTCTTTCCTGTTAAATATTAATTTAGTGCTCTAGTGCTTAGGAGTTCATAATCAGGAAAACCCAGTGACAGCCAAAGAGCATCTTATGCATCTCTCTGCTGAAGTGGCCATAACATGCAAAAATATCCAAAGGAATAAAATTATTGCTCAAGCAAAACCAATTGCCTGACTAATTTTTCCCTTTGGAAAACTAAAAAGCAGGTGCTTTCCTGCTCTCTGTTATAGGCTGAACAGTTTGGAACAGAGTAACTGGTTTCATCAGTGGTGACAGCTCTGATCAGGAAAGCTCCTTCTGGTAAATGCTCTTAGGGTAATATGCTAGTGCATTAGTATCAGGAAAGCTAGTGGTGTCAAAAATACAAGTAGCAAATGGATTATAACCTTTTTGTGAGATAATCTCTTGGAAAGATGCATCTGGACAATTAAAAAAAAGAGCAAAGCCCGTTCATCCCTTTCTGACTCCTTGTCTCACTCCTGCTCCCAAATCCTTCTCTTCAACTTTCCTTTTATTCCTGTTACATGGACAGGCAGAACAGAAAGGTGCTCTTGAACAGATCAAAATGGGATAAGAGGGATCTCTGGTTTCTTTTCACTCTGAGTGAAATCAGGATTTTCTTTCCTGGCTCTGAAAACTTAACCCCCCCCCCAACAACACTCTTCACATTTGCTCAAAGCAATCTTGTACTTTCTCCTCCTTGAGTCATAAAGCAGTACTATTTGGGAAAATTTTATCTTGTACTTTGAATAACATGAATGACTTCTAAAAAGAAATTGAAGTAAAGTTATACAGGCCAATACCACATCTAAATGATTAGTCACCTTGAAAACTTCTAACTCAGAAAAATGCTTATAAAGGCTTCAGTAAAAGTTAATGCTCCTGGTGTTTGGTTCTGATGGAAAAAAATTGTAAAATGTCAGCCTTGTAATAAGTGCACTAAAGGGTGAATGCCACATTTAAATAAATAAAGCCTTATGTCTGCAAAAAAAACCCCACTAAAATCCATGAGTATGTAATAAGAATGTATTAACCTGATGGGCCTCATCTGCTCTTGCTCAGAGGATTGTGAAACAGGAGTAAATTTAGAGAACTGGAGAGAGTTACACATGCATGAAATAATAAAGATTAAGGGAAATGACATGTAGGAGCCACAAGCTATTTTTATACCAGCAGCTGATAGGTTTTGCCCAGATGTAAATGTCTCTGTATAGCAAGTATTTCTTTCATTATGTGTGGTGTGCTTAAACATATGCAAGGAGACATTTTTTCAGTGTTGTTCATATCATTAGAAACATTTAGACTTTCAGTAAATCTATAACTTTTGTAAGGTATGTGCAGTCAGCTGATGATGTAGAGAATAAAGTAGTACATGTTAAAAGTCTGCATATGTATTTTGTACAGTGGGATCACAATCTTGTTTCAGAAATCACTTTGTGATTAACAGCTGTAAGGTTTGTACATTTAGACTGATGTCTAATAATAATATAATATCTAATATATAATATATATAATATAATATCTAATAAGATACCAACAAGATAATGATGAATATCATAAGTATATTTGAGAATGTTCTGTTTGATACTCAGTTCACTACATGTTGCCTGTCATTAGTCAATACAGATGTCCTCAAACATTTGTTGTACAACCTCATTGAGATGTAGCAGTTTCGCAGCAGATATCTAATTTCTCTGCCTGTTGCCTTAAATTCATTTACTCTTCCCACTATTAACTGCATTTACTGCAAAAACTGTGGCATAAGGATATCGCAACAAAGATGTATTTCACAGTCTCATACTGGAGATGATATGCAATGCCAGCATTTGGTGTGCATTGCTGGCATAGGCAGGTGTCCAGTAGGTGTCAGATGGTTGAGGTGTACAGTTGCACTTCAAGGAAATATCCTCATCCTGTTTCAAGGCTGGAGGCTCCCTCTTTCTCTCAGATCTTCAAGAGCCTGCTGAAAGACTTGTGTCCTGGGTTCAACTGTAAGTTGTTTTTCTCCTTCTTCGCAGCTGGTGCAGTGCTGTGTTTTTTACTTTAGTCTGAGAACAATACTGATAACATACTGGTGTTTTAGTTGTTGCTAAGTAATGTTTACTCCAATCAAGTACTTTTCAATCTCTCATGCTCTGCCAGTAAGGAGAGAAACTGGGAAAGAATCAGAGACAGGACATCTGACCCAAACTAGCAAAAGGGGTATTCCATACCATAGGATATCATGCCCAGTATATAAACTGGGGCAAGGCCCAGATCACTGTTTGGGTCGGGCTGGGTATCAGCTGGGGGATGGTGAGCAACTGTAGCGTGCATCACTTGTGCTTATTGGTTTTATTTTCTTTCCTTCCCTTTTTAGTTTTATATTCTCTCCCCTTGTTATTTCCCTTATCATTATTATTATTGGTGGTAGCAGTAGTGGTTCTGTGTTATACCTTAGTTACTGAACTGTTTTTATCTCAATCTGTGGGAGCCACGTTCTTTTGATTCTCCTCCCAGGACCACTAGGAGTGGAGGGGAAGAAGGAGGGAAGTAAGCGAGCGGCTCTGTGGTTCTGAGTTACCTTCCAGGTTTAAATAACGACACCTGCCATGCTTACTTAGGTAATATGATAAGGATTCTGTTGCAGTTTTGCCTTTCACATTGAGAGTAGCCCTTGTCTTTAATTTTGCTGTGAGGTATGAAGTGGAAAATGGACTTCCAGAGTAATCTATCTCTGGAATAATGCCTACTGCAGTTATTCTCAAACACTGTTTTTCCCATGAGTCACACGGCACACTACGTGTGAGATGCCTTTCTCTCTCTTCCCTTTTCTCCTGAATTCTCCCTGTTCTCCACCAAGCAATTAAAACCTAAGCCTTTAGGGAGATAGTGTGGTAATGGTCTTTTTGAGAAAAATTAGAGTGGAGTTGCACGGAAAGAAGCAAATGCGCTTACATAACACAATATATGAACACACGGTAGCATTAAAGTTTTTGAAGAGTTTGTGTTTCATGAAGTATTCAGGAATAAAGCAGTTATGTGCAACAGAAGGCAGAGAAATAGTGTGACTCTTGCATTTTTAGATTTTGCATTTAGGTAACAACTTAGCTGATTTTCCCTGAGTAGAAAGCAGTTGCTTTCCTAGCCTGTGTGCTGTGTCGCGTGTTTCTGCATTTATGTGTGAAAGAAACTTGGACACTTGAGGGATTACTCTGCTGCCTTCTCTCCCCTCCCCTGCCCTCCTAAACTTATAACCTGAGCTTTATGGCATTTTTTGACTTTCAACCTGTTGATATAACACTGAAGCTCATAAGGTGAAGAAGATTTACTGTATTACAAAGTGATTTGTTGATGTGTGATTTTCGTTTCTATCAGTAGGTTACTTTATTGAGATCATAAAAAAAAATCAGTTTTTCATTTCAGCCTCCCACTTGTTCCCCCTTAATTTATTGAAACAATTCTACAAAGAGTAAAAAAGATTAATTTCCAGTGTTTTTAAAGTGGGAAAGCAGTTATAAAGATAAGAAAAAGTGTTTTACAATAGAGATGAAAGAAAAGTTGAGAAAATGGAAAATTGAATGCCCTCACAGTGTTTTATTGAATATGATCAACTTTGATGAAGCACAAAGGCATTGCTACATAGTTTAAATTTGCAGGTAATAAATTTTGAGGGACAAAAAAAAGACAAAGTAAAGTAACTACTTTTTCCCTTTCTGATCTGTTGATGAGAGAAGCGGTGGCTGTCATTAGAAACTCGACATTGTCCATTCACAGTAATTAAAACAACCAAGGTGTTTATCTGGTATCTTAGGCCTGGAAATAACAGGAAGATTGCAGCAAAAATAAATGCTTAATGGTGTTATTTTATGCCTAAATGAAGAGATTAAACTGCAGCTAGAAATAGCAGCTAATTAGGTGACCATTAAATAAGCTATTAACTATGTAAATGTGCAGTCTTTTAGTCACCTTCTTTGTCATGTAAAAGGTTCCCATATCAGTCCTCTTTTTGATGTTTCTGCATTGACTTCTATTGGTAGGTGTCATGCCAGTGACCTCGGAAGAAGAATTTAGATGGAAACAATTTGGGCCCAAGGGCTGTCATTTCACTGAGTTTGCATGATGTCTAATATAATGAGGCAGTTATTTTATCCGGAGTTGCTGTTACAACTATCATAAACATTATTCAAAAGAGAGACCTATTCTCTTCAGTGAGTGTATACAATCTAAATGACGGGAAATACATTAAGAAGCCAAGTAAGTCTTTTGATTTTTGGAAGTCACCTTAAAGAATTGTTCTGATTACAAGGAAAAGTGTCAAAGGAAAACTCAGATGGCTAATAAAGTTGTTGTTAGAAAAGTATATCCAGTAGATTTTAAATGAAAACATATATGAAAGCTTAGCCAGATGGAAAGAGCTGCATGATGCTGATGTCTGCATGAAATGAAGGAGGCAGATGGTCAGCAACTTAAAAGGTTCATCACTTTCATATATACATGGGACAAAAGAAACAGAATGAGAATCCAATAGACAAATAACCTTTGATGATCATAAGTCTCCAACCTATCTGAAGTGTGTGATCCATCTGAAAGCGCTTCCATTCAAACTAAAGCTTTCATGAAAGGACCCAAGGCTCACTAGACACCAAAGATGAATCGGAAGCTCAGCTGCTGCTCATAAAACCGTGCATTTGTCGATGAGGATGACAAGTTAAAACAGAATTTCAATGGAATCATACCTTTGAGACAGATTAAAGCTTATTAACTGTGGATGGCTTGACCCTAGAAAAGGATAATAGAATAGAATAATGTATGGGGCTCCTTAGAAGCTCATGAAAATAGTGAAAAATGCCTGTGAGAAGCAGCAGCAACATCTGGATAGTCACAAACATAAATATAAGTGACATAAATGCTAAATGGATAATATCATACTCTGGTAAGGGTGCAAAAGTAAGAGCATGGAAAAGATGAATAAATAGATGTAATGAGTCTAAGTCACAGGACTTAAATCCAAAACATAATGTACAACATGCAAAATGTTATGTATCTAGGAACAGAGTGTATATGTGGCTTTCTATTTACTTGTGCAGAACTGGTTCATTATCAGAAGCAAGGGAGTATATACCAATGCTAAAAATTAAATTAGTAACTGAATCTAGGTCATCAAAACAGCTTAGTTTTGATATAAACCATAGAAATTGAGGTACATGTCACAGTCAGAAAGAAGAAAGCAAAGACAGACAAAATGTTTTTTAAAAGATCTTGAATATTTTACTTAAATCCTTCATATGGATGCCACCCAAGACCAAATTGCAAAGATGGAAAATAGTAGCTCACTGAATGGTAGTGAGCTAAACACAGCCAAAAAATAAGAACAATTTTGAGGTTCTGGACAGCCACTAGGATTTTAACCAGCAACTTCGAAGGTCAAGTTATAACTGTAAAGATGAACCAAAATCAGTAGATTAAATTCTACATTGCCAAGTCACTGGCTTTCAGTCTTCTTTGGCTTTCTTGAAAAAACTGAAGTTAATGTATAGACCATGAGGAAAATCTCAGTGTGCATCTTCTGTAGCAATTGAGATTATGACATATGCTTCGAGCCTCAGAACCTGAAGAACAAATGCCACAAGGACTGAGGAAAAAGCTCTTGTGCTAATTTGATGATGATTCAGAGCATTCTTCCCTCTTAGTGCATTCCAGCTTGAAGAGTTCCAAACCAAAGCCTTTTCCATTGGATTTGCCACCTGCAGTTATCTCACCTCAAGGTGTGTCACCAAATTGCATCAAGGGGCACTCATAGGCCAAGTAGTCAGTAGGAAAACTAGTTCAGGTTCAACTAAGAAAGAGGTATCACTTGTGACTCTTAAAATCTTGCATCACTGTAGGGCTGTAAGGATACAAGGAATATATAAAAGTCGGCTGTTCTCAGTATAACTTAAATAATTGCTATTTAGACTATGATACCTAGACTGAAGCGACACCCACAGGGTTTCAAATCCAATGAACCCACAAGAGATGTACAGTGAAAATTAGTAGATAATGACTTCTTCAGACAAAAGGCTTATACATCTTCCTCTGGTTTCCAGTTTTTTTGGGTGAGATGTTCAAATTGCTTTGTGAATTTGGGTTTTCATCTCACATAAAAGACACCCCAAAAAACAACCAAAAAGACCCAAAACAAATAAATACAAGATTGAGATTTCCTGGGCAGGCATATGGATATGTCTTTTTTTCATATGGATATGTCTTTTTTATGCCCATAACTTTTAATCACTCAGAAAAAAAAATGCAGGCAAAAGTTAAAAATTGCACACAGAAGAATAAAAAATATGCTATGATGAAAAAGAAATTGTAGGCTTAGAGTTTCTGCTTAAAGTCCACTTATTAATAATTTGACAGACTACTAAGTGAAGTATGGTCATATAAAGTGTTGGCTCCTCTTTCACAATCAAATCTCATAGACTAATTGATTTTATGAGGAAAAAAAAAGGTGGAAAATTAAAATAATTCAGACAGATCCCCATATCCCACCATCTACTAACAACATCTTCACCCAACACCACCAACCTTATGAAATTCATATACAGACTATTCTTTACATTGTTTTTCAGTCTACAAGATCTGTTAAAACTGCAGTGTAATTTTGTGCTTCAGTGTTAATTACAGCTTTCAAATCTCTATTAAGTAAGCTATGAACTTTCCCAGCATACTAACAAGCTAAACAATTTTTAACTTTCACCTTCAATGCTGTCATGGGTTCAGCAGTAGCTGAATGACTGCTGAACCCATGACAAATGCTTAGAAAAATTGAGACCTCATTCTCATTTACACTCATACCTCCCTGTCCTGTATTTTTTTACATAAAGAATATTTATAGGGTATGTTTTCTCAGTACCTGACTCTTCTGTGGGCCCCTCATCTTCATAGAAAGCCTCAGTGCATTAAACTCAGCAGTTTCTTTTTTCTTCTTTAGGGTTTACCTTGCAGACTGACTCACACATTTAAATTTTAAAAAGTCATGAAACCTATTACCAAGGTTATTTCCAAGGCAATTACGCTGGTGCTAGAATTGCTCCTCTAACAAAGTGGTTAATGGTTAAATGGTAAATTCTACAATAATTTTTGTCTTGATAGTTGTTAAGACTAATTCTCTTAATTCTCAAGTTGCTATAGCTTTTTCATGTGAACATCTATATTGCTATTGTGTCCTTGCATTAGTGTGTATTATTATTTGATTCACATAAATTGTTGAGCCTCATCAGAGAAATGCTGGTGCTTTGTTCCCTGTTGTTTTTAATGTCCAATAAGGCATCTTTCTGGTTTTGTCTTTTGAAGAATTATTATTTCCAAACGTTCACACCAAATTCTTCAAAAATCAGCGTTTCCAAATTTCCTGTCAGAACAGTGTTTTTTCCCTTTTTCTTGGATCTCTCATCCGTGGTCATAGAAGAGTAGAAATTTAGAGAGTCTGTGATATGTATCCCAGGCCATCAGTTCTAAATGGAGCAAGCTGTATTTGAAATTGTGGAGTTGATAATGACTGGTACAAGAGAAGTATCAAGGTTGAGCTCATCAAATAGGCACACAACTTCTGTTAGTTATTGGAGTTTGAAAAAAGTATTTAATTTTTCTGTCCAAACCAGAGGGAGCTTACTCCATATCATGGCCATGGAAAGATTACTGGTGTATTATATTTAGCTTGCTTCATGGTGACTACTGTTCGGATTTTGACTGTCTCATTTCAAAGATCCTATTTCTACACATTTAGTTCATGGGATCTCCATCAGCCAGAAGAGTCAGAGACATTGATATCCTACAAATTGCATTTCTATGCATTAAATCAATGTTTCTCCAGTTTAGAGTCAAGGATATTGTGTGGGACAGTGTCAAATGCTTTGCACAAGACCAGGTGGATGATATCATTTGCTCTTCTGTAATCCAGCAATGCTGTCAGCCCATTATACAAAGTCAACATATTTGTCAGACCTTTGTTAAATTTGTCGTGGAAGAATGGAGATTCAAAATACGGCCTTAATCCTCCTTGTCTTTCCTCTAGTTTGCTCTCCATTTTATAGTAAGTGTTATGTGGCTTTTATCAATGTAAGAATTTGAGTTGCAAGTTCCAGAAGACTGTAGATACCTCTACAGCTGTGTATTACTCTCTTATGAGATAAATAGCTGTGTTCTAAGGTGGTTGATTTGGACAACAGCATGGGACACAGACTTCCTTGTAGAGGTCTCTGCTCTTTGTGATCCTTCTTCTTTACTTCTGGGGGTACATTAAGCAGATTTTAATTTGTTTTTTTGGTTTATACCTATACAACACAAGTTACTAGTGTCCTCCCTGTTGTACTTTACAACTTACTCTGAACAGAATTTGTTCTTTCTTCAGTTTAAGCCCTGCAAATCTTTCTTATTCTTTCATAACCCTGGACTGTAGTCCTTATAGACCTTAGTATTTTGTTTCAGCTTTTTCCACTGTGTTTTGTGTGAATGCACAACCTAAATGGCACTTCAGAGAAAGGATGGCTACGATAGGTATTTGTACACAAATGCAGATTTTATTTTTTTTTTGCTTCCATCCGTTAGAGCTATTCTTGAAGAATGAAGTAGCTGATTATTTTTGTGTTGGGTTGTTTGTTTCCCAGAGCAACAAACTGGCTAAGCTGGGTTTTGTTCTGACTGTGTTGAGAAGTTCCCCTTCTTACAGCGTGTCCTGGGTTCGGCAGTAGCAGTTATTTTTTCTCCTTCTTAGTAGCTGGTGCAGTGCTGTGTTTAGACTTTTGGCCTGGGAACAGCACTGATAACACCAATGTTTTTAGCTACTGCTCAGTAATGTTTAGTCTCACCAAGGACTTTCTGAACCTCGTGCTCTGCCAGGGAAGAGGGGAAGCCGTGAGGAAGCAGAGACAGGACACCTGACCCAAACTGGCCAAAGAGGTATTCCATACCACAGCACGTCATGCCCACTATATAAACTTGGGGGTATTACCTGTAAGGGCTAGATTGCTGCCCAGGTTGGGCTGGGTATTGGTCACTGGGTGATGAGTGGTTTTATTCTCTTCCCTTGTTATTTCCCTTATCATTATTATTGGTGGTAGCAGCAGTGGTTTGTGTTATACCTTGGTTATTGGACTGTTCTTAACCCGCGGGAGTTACATTCCTTTGATTCTCCTCCCCATCCCTCCGGGAGGGAGGACGGGGGAGGAAAGAAGGAGGAGCTGATGAACTGTGTGGCTGATTTAAGGCTGGGCTTGAACCACGACACAGTGCTACTCCTCAGATTGTCCTTCAGATGTTTTTGTCCCTTTGCCATTTTCAAAAAATTGCATCCACTTGAAATAAAGAGATTATGGTCTTAATTTTAACCCAATAGTTTTTTAAAGTACTTTTCCCCTAGTACTACTACAAATTGTATTTTTATTAACTTTAGAATCACATTTAGTTCATGAACTTTTTTAAGAGATTAGATCAACACTGCAATTTTTATTGATTTGTTGATTTTTTTTTTCTGTGGTAATGTAATTGACAGGAGCTGATAAACCTGCAAACTCAAAATAAATACTGAGTGTATTTCCAAACTAATAGCCCATTTATCTTCATCTGCAGTGTTGTCTGTTGTGCCTGTGAAGAATTACTCTGAGCTAGTGGTGCTCTTACTCAGGACGCAAACCCCGTCCTGATACCTAAGTACTTTTACAGAATAATTGAGCAATTGTTGCTCTTGCATATTTTCCAAAATATGAATTTCCAAACCCATCATACTTTTCACTGTCTGCTTTACCAATGTCCTAGGCTCTGATTTTTCAGAGAATGACTTCGTGCATTTCCTAATTGCATGGCACTATATTGTCTACCTCGACTGTTTTTTGCATGGATATTCTTTCATAGGAAAATCTTTATTACTTCGTCACCTATAGCGCTCCTCTAAATTTTCTTGTCCTGGATCCTGACACAACATCAGAATAGTAAATATGATAATATTTATAAAAAGAGCTAAAATAGTAAAAATGAGTTTGTTTTCTGTAATTTATAATCTCTTTATGATTATCATAAGTGATTATGAAAATAAAATAAAAAAATCCAGTTCTACTTAAGAAAAAAGTAGAAAAAGCATCCAACTTATTTTACAGAAATTAAGTACATAATTCTAAGAGAGTGCTTGAAAGCTATATTCTGCCTGGCTTACTCTCATTCGTCGTTGATAAAACAGAAAATGGCGTTTACATTTGTTCTAGTTACCATCTATGTTTCCAAGGAGGTTAAGCCCAATGGGTAGAGATCTTATTGAGCCTCCCCCATCTTGCAAACTTGAGATTCCACTAGGTACAAGCACTTGCTGTTAATGAAAGTGTGATTCTCCCCTCCTGTTCGTGAGTGCCCCAGTGCAGCAGCTTTCTCTCCAGCTGCCTGCTTGAGTGCCTGATTAGGAATGGATTTCTATCTCTTTTATATTTCTTAAGCTACAGTAAGTGTGCCAGAGATATCTTTGTCATTGGGAGCTTTGACTGGAATTTGTCAATCACTTTTTTGCATTTGAACTGTTTTACTATGTTGTCCTTATCCTGACAGTATAAATTAAACTTAAAAAGAGGGAAAGAAAAAGCACATACTTACCATAAGAAACTAAGCAAATTACAGTGATCAGTAGTTCAGGATTTGAGAGTAAACCAAGAGCATTCTGCAATTGTCTCTTCACTATGGAAAATTCTCATAAAGACTAAGCTGTTGGATATTTGCATCTTAATAGCTATAACTCTCTTGCCACTTATAGTGATGACGCTTTTAGGCGCATCACTCTTGAAGATTAATTGCAATGTAAGTATTTTAAAACACAGTAATGACTGTATTCTCACATACTGACTTCCTGAAGGCAGCTCCTGGAAAATCAGACAGAGTAATTCTAGTTTATGAAAAGATCTTCCTGGTGTTTATGATATTGTGCAGTTGCAAAAGAAGGTTATCACTGTGCTTCAAACATTCTCTGTGGTAAGTGCAGAAAATAAATCATCTTGACTGCAGAAACACAATTTTATACCTACAAATTATTGGAGCGTAAATTACCTTCCTGGAAAACATACTTTTTTCTCTGGAATTCTCTTACAAGGAATCTTTAAGATCACATCAGTTTTCCCCTTTGCAGCAGAAATTTAAATAATGTATCTTTTGATTACTAATTCATGGTGAAGTAATTTGGGAATGTTTACATTCTATAAAGCTCATCCATTAAATTATTTATCATCTGATATCATTTCAATAGGCATTTTTTTAATTTTTCATGCCTTACATATAATGCCCCACAGTCTAGATTACTGTAGAGAAGCCCCTTATTTTTAAGCAGAAAGATAGAATGAATATTTTCAAACAATATGACATAACTGCTTCTATCTTCCTATGTCACCTTCTTTATAGTATGTACTGTGACCTTGCACTACATTTGCCACTGCAAATTACTAACAGTATGGAAACAGAATCAAACATATAATACTTCTGACAAGAGGGATCTATAGTGGCTACTTAATCTTGTTTGAAGCATCAGAACTTGATTTCTAGTGAAAGTGCTTGGAGAATCAGCTCGCAGATGAGACACAATTCAATGGTGCATCATCCAGAACAAGAAGGAAGCTTGTTTCTTGCGGTTGGATACGCGGCTAAGGGAACATATGCAGACTATTGTGGATGGGGTGAGATGCTGACCGGGATGAGATGCTGACCAGGGTGTGGCTAATTTATGAACTCTGACTTGTGTAATAGTAGCAGGGCTGTGTAGCTTTTCGATGGGTAAGATTTAAGCACTTTTCCCAGATCCTTTGGGTATGTGTGGTGATTTATCAGCAGCAGCAAGTTTTTTTGATCACTTACTTATATATTGCACTGAGCAACACAGAACCCTTTTATTGGAATATGATTCTTTCAAAAAACTTATTTCATTAATGCAAACTAAGAGAGCTTATGTGGCCAGGTTCAGCGTTAGTATATATGGCAGAACTTGACCTGTATTGATGTTTAGCTTGGGCAATGCATTTCTGTTGTGCTTTCCTTGATTGAACTTTAATTTTGAAAGTTATTTAAAATAATATATTGAATTTGAAGCTGGGTCAAGTAATATCCATAAGACTGCTTTCCTAAGATCACACTGAAATACACAGCATTACTACTTACTGACAAATATTAGTATTAGTAATAATGTTTTATAATAAAGTTACAGCTAATTGGTGAATAATAGTAGGCAAATTGAATAAGCAGTGGTGACCATGTGTTGCAGATAATTTCTACTTATTGCTTGAATCTGAGATTTGGAAGAACTACAAAGTTTGAGAGGAGGAACTTAAGGAGGTGTTTACTTACATTTTCCCCTTCAAGTCTCAAATCAGAAATCTGATATTTAAACTCAGCCTTCTGTAACGTATTGAAACTCTGAAGGTTCATTTGGACTTATATATAACCTTTACTGAGAGAGGAAGATAGACCTTAAGAAACTGATCCAGTGGGTTGCTTTTGAGCTAAATAAAAAGTTTATTTATTTGAGTGAAAAGTTGCCAGGGAATTTACAGGCTCTTGTAATCTACAGGCTGTATTTGTAAATGTGCTAGTGTCTTTATTACTAATTTAACATGGTCCTTTCTCTATGTTCTCAAATAGGTAGCAAATTTGCCCAATAGTTCATTTATTTGCTCATTTAAAGTAAACTTTTGGTTTCTGTCAGTTATTTAATAAATCAGCTTTTATTTTTCTTTTGACTCATTAGTAGCTCATTAGCTTGGGCTATTGATGCCCAACTCCTCTCCTGCTTTCAGGGAAACTAAACAGTATTTGGTCCGTATATTAACTCATGCTTGTGCTTTCACTTATTCTGTATACAGTCTGGAAGAGTGATGTATTTGTGTAGATACAGCACAAATATAAAATATTCAAAGTGACAGTAGTTTATGCTTTTATGTCTAGAATTGGGTCAATGATATTTCGAGCAAGATCAATTACTTTGAAACTTTTTTGGGAAAATTCTCTCAATCTTCTGTTAGCAACTTGTCTTGATGTGAGCCTTCAGGTAAGGTGAATGCTTAAAAAAAGTGCGAACAGCCTGCACAAACTTGTAGTGGTGTTCCTAATGTTATTAATTGCAAGCTCAGCATTATTTTCCTGTAAATATGATATAATAACTGATAAAATTTGCTCATTCCACCAGTGTACTTTGTAATAAAATATTTTCATTATTTCATTTCCAGAAAGCCATTGAGTAATAAGTCTATAAAGAAAAATTGAGAAGATTCAAGTGTTTCTGTTCAGAGCTATCTGCTTTTCTTTGATAGTGTTGCCACTATCAAAGTACTTAATAATTTATGCACATGTTGTTTCGAGGAGAATATATCTTAGATTTTTAATTTGGCATGCTTCATTGTTTTGCATGAGATAGAGATATAAAAATGACCATTAAATAACTTTTTCTCAGCACAACAAAGAAATAACAGAATTAAAAGAAATCCAGTCCCTTACAACCCAACCTATTCTATGATTCTATGATAGGGGTTTTTTATGCTTCTGTAGAACGCACAGAACATATGGAAATCTTTAAAATATAGTGCAGCCAAAAGAAATAAGTATAATTTCTAAAGGTGGGTTTTAGTATTTACAGACATAATTGCTAGGGTAGTACCAAGGCATGATAACAAGAAATTAGCTGAAGGAAGCTTATTGAGAAGGTCAATTTCATTTTAATTGTTTGAAGTTTAAGTAATCAAACACTGGAATCTATATATGCACATCAAGCATGATGGATGAGAATATAGATTGGAAAAAATGTTTCTCATCCTTTAAACTTCTGAGAAATTTCTTTTCAGTAATTCTCTGTGGTTTGGCAACCTTTTCATAGGACACTTTATTTTTCACATGACCAATTCTGAATATGTTTCTTCTTTCATACGAAGGGAGTTGTAGGTGTGGGTTGCTTTGTACTGAAGAAGACAAAACAAAGGGTTTTGAGTAAAACTCTTACAGCTTACGGTCCTGGACTGAGAGAAGACTGTGTAACAGCAGAGGTCAGATCTGCTGCTTGGACACTGTGGAAGGTACAAGGACAAAATAAAAAAGTTTGGTTTTGTACTTGTCTGAGACAAAACCATTAGAGTTTGTCAGCTGTTTCTGTGTTGGTCTATTTTGTTAAAAGGTGCAGGGGAAAACAAGGAAAGAAATCTAAAGCTGCCTTTCACATTTCTGTCATTCTTCCTTACCACCAAAAATAATTTGATAGAATACTTAATTTGATTTTACACCTCTTTTTTTTTATTTAGAAAGACAAAGTCGTGATAAATTACAGACCACGGTGTATGAAATAAATAATCATCTCTAGTTCAGTGGAGCAGGAAAATATAGGGTAGTTTGGCCTTTGGCATACAGGAAATTAAATCCTTTGCGAAAATACAGAAGGAACAGTGATAAGTGTGCAATAAGCTCTTAAATCTATATTCACTTTATGAGAATTTACTCCGTGGCACACTGATGTTGATAGACTTCAGTGTGGGTCAGATTTTTGCATTTCAAAAGCAGAAATGAGAACTGTGGATGGGCTATATTAATCTCCAGGTCACTTATGAGTAGTATAGCTGTACAAATGTCCAGTGGGATCATTGTGGTAGGCTGGAGATATTTTTATTTATAAAGAAAGATTGTTTATTTTAACAGTTTTGACTTAAGCCTTAACCTCTTACATGTTGTAGGACTAATTTAAGAAAATACTAGAAAATAAAAGCGAATTGGAAGTCTGAGAAGACTTCAAAACTTCCTCAGAGTTCCTGACCTGGTAGATTACTGATAAAGATTTTAGGATGTAAAGACTGAGAGATTATTCCTCCCTTTGCTGTATGATGTATTATAGGAAGTTTCCTGCCTTAATTAAGTATAAAACAAAGGGTTGTCCTTTTTAAAGCATGTTATACATTCTTTTTTGAAGAATGACTTGACTGTGGAGATACTTTTGTCCCCACTGCCATCAGTGCAGCGCATGTAAGGCTAGCTTTTACTGCCCTTATGGATCAGCTGTGACAAACATGTTTATAAAAGCTAAATCCTGCTTGCATATGTTACGATTTTGTGCCTTAACAGCCTCATCTGAAGAAGATCATTCTAGGCTGTATCCTTTTCTTTCAGTGCTCAGATGAATTTACTTGTTAAAAACATACGTTACTGGAAAGTGTGCTACTAAACTAGTAATGTAATTGCAATTACTGGGAAGCTGGACAAAAATGTATAAAAATCCAGTCTTTTCCATAACGTTTAACAGGAAGCAATATAAGTAGTTTTCTACAGGACAATCATGCTGTCGTGGTTTAAGCCCTTCAATAACTCACCCAGTTCGTTCGTTCACTCACTCACTCACTCACTCACTCACTCACTCACTTACTCAATCCCCCTCTTTCTTCCCCCAGTCCCAGGGGGATGGGGAGGAGAATCAAAACAATGCAACTCCACAGGTTGAGATAAGGACAGTTTAGTAACTAAGGTATAACGCAAACCACTGCTGCTACCACCAGTAATAATAATGACAGGAGAAGTACAAAGAAAGAGAATACAACCCCTCACCAAGCCCAACCCAGCCAGTGCACACCCCAGCAGCGAACCCCCCAGTCCACCACCACACCCTTCCGGGTCTCTGCCCTCCGTCTTCACATCCTGGACATGACGTGCTCTGGTATGGAATAACCTCTTTGATCAGTTTGGGTCAAGTGTCCTGTCTCTTCTTCCTCCCTGCTCCCCCTCCTCCCTGGCAGAGCATGAGACTCAGAAAGTCCTCGGCCAGACCAAAACATTGCCAAGCAGTAACTGAAAACACTGGTGTTATCAGCGCTGCTCCCAGGCCCAAAATCAAAAACACAGCGTTGCACCAACTACCAAGAAGGAGAAAAATGACTGCTGCTGCTGAACTCATGACACATGCTTATGTCATGAAGGATTCCATTTTTTAATTCTTCTGTTCTGAACCTGAATTTTGCTTATAAAGGAACATAATTAGAGAAATTATTTATTTGCAGGAAGAATGTCATCAGTTTAACTTACCCTTTACACAGCAGGGGGAGAAAAATGAGTAGTAAACCTAGGTCTTCTGCAGTTTTCCAGGTATTTGTTTTAAGTTGTACTGAGGACTCACCTGGAATTTTTTGCTTCAAACCTCAAAGTGACTGAGGATGATTTAAATGGTGCCTATGCAAGTATGTGGTTGTGAACCTAAGGCTTCAGTCCCGAGATGTCCTCCTCTTATTTGACCTGCATGTTCTTGGGAAATTTTTGGACCCACATAACCTTTAAAACCAGGATATAAGGAGCAAACCTGAGAGCCTGCTATTGCCTAACTTCTTAGTCTTTACACTTAAACATTAGGACACAGTGATAACGCTTGCTTCCAATTTTCTAAACATACTGGATTTTGATATGCCATCTCTAATTGTAACCACAGCTGACAAATTCACAGAAAGCAGTAGATGCTTGCTTAGGGAAACGAAAAAGCTTTATGAAACTAACAAAATAAACCAGAAGTCTTTAATCTTCTGAACATTCACAGATTTGATGAGTTTTAGCCATGTAAACAGTTCATATATCTGAAGAAAAACAAAAGAAATTTGTCTTTAACTTTGACCTGCTGTACCAATTAGTGGTCTAAATCTGTTCACAGATGTCAGCAGAGTCAATGAATTTCATGGATTTTGGATTTTCACTGGTTTGGATTTAAATGAGGCCATGACTATTTGCTCTTCCTGTTATTGTATTATTTATATAGGTAGAAAGAAGATGGTTGTTCTGAAAATTGAAGAAAATTATTGAGGGGATCTGTTTTTCTGTTTTATTTGGCAATTAGCAAGGTGATCTTTCATGGAATAATTGCTAAATAATGTCATAAAGCTTGGGTTGCTCAGGGAAGTTGTGAATGCTCCATCGCTGGCGGTGTTCAAGGCTGGGTTTGACAGAGCCTTGGATGGCATGGTTTAGTGGGAGATGTCCCTGCCCATGGCAGGGGGGTTGGAACAAGATGATCTTAATGTCCTTTCCAACTCTAACTATTCTATGATTCTATGATTTTTGAGAATATGTAAGGTGTGACTAACACTGTAAGAATAGATATATGATGAGAAAAAAGCCTTTGAAAATGATACTTGTCTCTCTTTCTTTCAATTATAAAGAACTTGGGGAATAAATAAAAGCCAGAAAAGCTTATACTAAGCTAAATCAAACCAAGATGAAGACATGAAGAGAAAACTTGAGTATGATTACATTTTAAGTGCTTGCTCTGTATTTATATTTGTACTTTTTTAATGGGTTTTACCCTAATTATTGCAATCCATTTTTGCATGTGTACATGGAAATGTGTTGTCAGAGCATATATGTGTATAAGCAGTCTGATAGTTATGTCTTGCCTTTTGAAAACAGTATAAAAGTAACTGTAACATCTCTACCCCCTACACATACTTCCCTGACATTACATAGAATTAATCTTGGTAGTTATGCTGTGAGGAGGCTGTTGTTCTCTGAAAGTCAAACTCTCATGGTGCTTCTACTGTGCTTGAAATGGCAAGGCTGACATGTTTTCTGAAAACTCACCAATCCTATCTAGTGTGTGAGCAGCCCCTCTGAAACAGCAGAATTTGCCTTTCTGCAATGCTGTTGGTAATGTACTTTCCAGACTACTAGTTAGTTGTTTCGCCCTGAAAATAACGGGCTTGGATGATTCCTGAAATCACTGAAACTGTGACTCATTTCTGTGAAGAATGTCTCTGGGAGCAAAGCTATTATTCTCTGCAGTGAGCTAATTGCTTCCTAGTGTCAGACACAATCTGAGGATGCCTCCTGGATCTGTACTCTTAGAGGAACAAGTCTCAGCCCAGCTAGGTTTTACTGCCTAGTTTTTACAGCTTCAGTTAGGAACATAACAGTAAACTTCTCTTGGGTTTAGACTCCTATATAACCAGCCTGGTACTGAACAGTTAATTAATCATGCTACAGTTTTCAAATGGGCAATAGGAATTCTCCAAGATGTCAGGATGTCTGTGCCCTCCATCTTCACAGCTCAAGTATTTAATATGAACTAAATGTACCTCAGGTGATGGGTTAAAACATGCCAATTTTCTTACTCATTAGAGTGAGGGGACAGGACATATAGGTCAGGATTGGGTTTTTTGGCAGTTGGTATTAATTGAAGTCCTTTATGACACTGCTGTTGTGGATGTAATAGCAAGCAGTCATTTCTGGGGTCCCAGAGGAGAAAGCAGAGAATATATTCAACCTAAGAGCTACTGTGTGTAACTGGATTTGAATGGGAGAGTCTGCGGCTGATGTGTTTTAGCACAGATCAGAAGCGTGCTTTTGAAGTTAACCTCCTGGTGGTCCCCACTTACTGAAATTTGACCCAGGTTACAGAGTTCTCTCAGAGTTTATGAACCAAATTCCCTGGAGAGCTTCAACATGGATGATTTACTCCAAAAACAACTTGATATTCTTCCCCTTCTAGTGGATATTCAATGCATGCTACCAGGTTTGAACCAGTAAGAAGTGTAAACCTCCTGAAATGCAAGCAGTGCAGCTCCTGGCTCTTCAGCAGCAACTATTTCACTCTGCATCTGCTGCCGTTGCATCATGTTAATATAATCAGCTTATGCAGGAGACTGCAGCAGACGACTCTTCCTGCAAGAACAGAGGGCACAGGTGATGACTATCGTGCAGTCTGTTTTACTTAGATGATCCGAGAGTTTTCTCTCACAAGCATTTATCTCATCTGGAGATATAGAGAAACCAAGCTGCGATTGGTCTTTGTAGTTAAAAAAAAAAAAAAAAAAAAGAGAATTAGAAGGTGAAAGCCATGAGTGTGTTCCAGGGTCAAACCGGCTCAAAGTTTAGATGAGATGTTAGGATAAACTACTGGAAGGATCCACCAATCTCATAGGATTTCCTAGGTCTTGGTTAGAGAGTGCTGTGGATCTGGTGCTGGCACTCATCCTGCTTTGAGCAGGCCTTTTCCACAAGTCTGACACTGGGTTGGTGTATAAGCTTGGGGCCTGAGGAGGGAAAGATGCAAATTTGGGGTAGTTACAGCTAGGCTGACCAGGTTAGAAGCGTTATCTGCCTGGAAAGCTGTGGAGAACTGTTTCCATTCTCTATTGCTGCATTTTACTTACTGGTTTATTTTTAACCCACAGTTCTACACTAATGCAGCAGCAACTAGTCATTCAGTCTGAGCACAGATAACCATCTTCAAGAAAATGAATCAGTTATTCCTCTTATAAAACCAGACTTCCATTATTTTCGCTTTACACCTGTGTTGTAGCTGTAGTTATATATCTCATTGCAGAGAAAATATGAAGCTGTACTTGGTTTACAGAGTTTAATGGGAGTGTGTTTATTCCAGGAAAATCTATCGAAAATGGAAATAAATTTTATAAATGAGCTTTCTATATGTTTCACTTTGCGTGTATTTCATATAGAATCTGTACTTGGATTTCTTCTCTTTTCAGTGCTAAGAGACAATGCATCAATATTTTTCAGACTGGAAAGTACTCAGCCTTTATACGAAGTCATAAATACCATTCTTTAAGCATTTTCCATAATGCTTCTCAGTTTAGCTAACTCTTGCACTTAAAATTCAGGCCTCAAAGCTCACTATTTTTTGTTTCAAAAATGTTATTTTTTTGTAGTTTGAGACACAGGTTTTCAACATTAAGATTTGTAAATACTTACTGTTTAACAGCAAGAAGCAATTTAAGAAATCAGTATGATTCAAGGTTATGGGAATCTTGTTAACAGTCCAAGGTGAAGATATTCTTCTAAAGGTGTAACTAAGATTTTTTTTTATTTATTTACTGTATGCTTTGTAAATAAGTAGTTTGATCCCTCTTCCATCATCTTTAAGATGGAAATAATGAAATGAGGGCTTTTAAGAAGCTGTAACTGGTCTAAGTAATCCTTGAAAACCTGAAGCACATGCATTGTCCCTTCTACATGGGCCTATCTCTAGAAGATGTCAGACCTTCACGCAGAGGAGCTTGTTTTGCTGATGTTCTATTAATTTAATAAAATTAAATTTCAGAACAAGCCCTTTTGGTCTACAAAATATTCACCCAAATCTAGAACAAAAGCACTTTTTCTGAAATGAAACCTGGCATATCTAACCTCACCAAGCTGAAAACTATCATGGTTAGCAATCAGTGGTGTCCCTCAGGGATCGGTGTTGGAACCGATCTTGTTCAACACCTTTGTCGATGACATGAACAGTGGGATTGAGTATGCCCTCAGTAAGTTTACCGATGACACCAAGCTATGTAGTTCGGTTGATATGCTGGAGGGAAGGAATGCCATGCAGAGCGACCTTGACACACTTGTGAGGTGGGCAGATGCCAACCTGATGAAATTTAACCATGTCAAGTGCAAGGTCCTACAGCTGGGTGCGAGCAATCCCAGGCACATGTACAGGTTGGACAGGGAAGAGATTGATTGCAGCCCTGCGGAGAAGGACTTGGGGGTGTTGGTCAATGAAAAAATGAACATGAGCCGGCAGTGTGTGCTCACAGCCCAGAAAGCCAACCTTATCCTGGGCTGCTATCAAGAGGAACGTGACCAGCAGGTTAAGGGAGGTGATCCTGCCCCTCTCCTCTGCTCTCGTGAGACCTCACTTGGAGTAATGTGTGCAGTTCTCGTGTCCTCACAGCATAAAAAGGACATGGAACTGTTGGAACAAGTGCAGGGGAGGGCCACGACGATGATCAGGGGATTGGAGCACCTCCTGTATGAAGATAGGCTGAGAAAGTTGGGGCTGTTCAGCCTGGAGAAGAGAAGGCTGTTTGGAGACCTCCTAGCAGCCTTCCGGTATCTGAAGGGGGACTATAGGGATGCTGGGGAGGGACCTCTCATGAGGGACTGTAGTGAGAGGACAAGGGGTAACAGGTTCAAGCTTAAAGAGGGGAAGTTTAGATTGGATATGAGGAAGAAATTGTTTACTGTTCGGGTGGTGAGGTACTGGAAAGGTCTGCCTAGGGAAGTTGTGAATGCTCCATCGTTGGTGCTGTTCAAGGCCAGGTTGGACATAGCCTTGGGTGGCATAGTTTTGTGGGAGGTGTCCCTGCCCATGGTAGGGGTGTTGGAACTAGGTGATCTTAAGGTCCTTTCTAACCCTGACTATTCTATGATTCTATGATTCTATGATGCTATGGTTAGTGTGCAACATCACTTACAGTTCAGGTAATTTTGTTATTAGAGGACTGGGGCACCCCTGAGAAGGACAACATAGAACAATGAAAATTCAATAGTGTAATTATAACCTGCTGCTACAAGGTTGTTGAAGTTCTAAGTGTATTTGTTTATGGGAAATAAAGTGTGCAGTTGATTTCCAAATTTCAGTGATCATCTCTGACTAAAATGTCTTTACAGCACATGTAAAATGAAAGCAGTTATTTAAATTAGCAGCTCAATATTCTTAAAGGTGGCTTTCTTTTTTATTTTTCTTTTGGTTACTTTTCTCTTTTAAAGATATAGACATGAAGAAGAAATTTATGATGTTTCTGTTGACCTGAGGATTTTATTTTAATGCTGAAGCATATGCTCATCATGCAGAGGTAATTCAGTTGGGTGTGTGTTCACATGGTAAACACAAGTGTAATATTCAGTACATAAAAGTTAATTTGACCTATTTAGCTGACTAAATTAAGTCCATTAATAACTATTAAAAGACATCCTAAAAACTTACTGGTATGCTTCATTTTCAAAACAAAGAATGTTTTGAAGTCATTAGAAGTTAAATTGCCTTTCACATAAGACTCAGTCTTCATAAAAATATTCTCTTTAATGCTATTAACTATGATGTGATTAACTGGAGCAATACAAAAACCCAGAGTCCCCAGGCCAATCCCCCATTCCTGCTTTACTTCCATATGGCATTTTGCTGAATGAGTTAACAGATCTGAGCAACCTTAAAATGCCTAAGTATTTTAGGCTTCTCTGTATTTGATAATGACGATGCTTGATTGCTGAATGAGTGCAAAGTTATTATCATCTCCCTTGGCTTTTTTTGTCATTCATAAGCTGCTTGAGCTGCTCTCTGCTGGCTTATGACATTTCCAGGTTCTGTCAAGTGGATTGTAACCTTGTGAGTGTTCAGCGAATTCCAAGGACTGGTCCTTCAAAATAGCTCCTTAATAAGACAAGATTTTTTTCCTCTGTTGTTTGAAACAAGGGTTTCATGCCATAGTTTATTTTTCAAAGTCTTAAAATGCTCACAAAACAAGGTTTGTGAATTGGAAATGAAAAGCAATTTAAGCTGTCCAAGTCCTCTGCTTCTTAGAGGTTTCATGCCACTCCTTATATATTTAATGATAATCCAGCAAATATGCCTTTAAAAATATTTTTTTTTAAGATTGGCCTAAAATATCTTTACTATTTTCTTGTTTGTACTAACTTTTACTTTCAAATGATATCCTGTTTTGTTTTCAGACCTTTTTCCAACAAAAAAACAGTATGTATTCTTCTTGGAGTAAGTGAAGATTGTCTGAGCACCATTTCTTAATTGTTATTGATTTTTTTTTTTTGCATTTTATTTTCACCTAGGAATCAATAGATTACTCATATTAATTGATGGAATACCACTATGTAACCCTTAGGTATTATGAAGTTATTACAATACTTTCCTTAATACCATTATTACTGATTTTTGTTGCTAGCAATATGTGAGCCAACACTTCCGAAATTATAACAATAAAGCATTTGGTTAGAGTGGTTAGAATAATGTCCTTCTGCTTTTGAACAACCTGCTTACATCATGGTGAGAGATGTACAAAGTGATATGAGATACTGCGTATGAAAGTAGAGTCAGATTTGTGCCCAGAAGGGAAGCTGGCAGTTTGTTTGACTTTGTGAAAAGCAAAGGAAAATCACAAAGGGTCTGACAGGAAAAGAATATTTTTGAATAGGCTGCAGAGTATGCATGTTATAGCAGATATAATTTGACAGTATCTTCTGCACTGTTGCAAAGTCATGGTCATGACCTGTCCTTGACTTAAGAGTACCTCCGTCTCCAGGGCACGTTGTATATGTGGATGCTGTACATCCTCCATTTCTTTCCTCCTCCCTTTCTTAGTAAGGTCTGTTCCTTCAGCCAGTATGAAATGACACATATAAACCTATGATGGGAAATTTTGGTGACTTTTTTCTTCTGCCTGTCACTTCCACTTGTTCCTTTGTGCTTGGCTATATGCCACTTCTTCCAAGCAGCTTTGGATGTTAAATAGCAGTTATGTTTAGTCTGTGACTTTAAAGGTCGGGTTGAATAAAAGTATGCGGCAGTTGCATAAGTCAAATTACTTCTGCCAGGCTAATTAAAGTTCATGGGTCAAATCACTTCTTGTGTTAAGTGGATGTAATTCGCTTGGATTTGGCCCAGGTGTTCGAGCAGTGGATTTCTTTCTCTGTATCTGCTCAAATGTCACTGTATTTAAAACTCATGTATTTAACTTTTTTTGCATTTTTTTTTCCTTAAAGTTGCCTTTTCTACTTAAAGGTATATCCCTGCATCTTCTCTTTCACTTTGTATTTGTTTTGTATTATCTGTTTTTGCGTAAAGGATAATATAAATTTGGACAAAGCCTTGTTCACTCTGCCCCTTCTTTTCCTTCAACCTACAGGTGTTGAGAGAACATTTGAAGCCTGCTTCAAGAATGGACACTGATCAGGAATGGACAGTGCATTAAAAAGACTGCCTGCAAAGAAGAAACACCTCTCGAGTACTAGTCTAGTTTAGTCTTTCCTAAATAGCCTTTGGATAACCATGTCCGAATTCACAGTTTATGTACTTTCTTTGGGACATGAATAATGAATGACTGATTTTAGCAGTTCCACTGTGTGTGCAGACATGGTTTTTTTTTATATTTGTAATAGTCACACTTGATATCCTCATTAATATATTTGTGTATGGAATTAAGAGTCGTTAAGGCTTTTCAGTTTGGGTTTTTTTTTTTAGTTTGGGGGTTTTTATATCTGGTTTGAAAATTGGTTAGCAAGACACAGGAAATGCTATTCCTCAGTCAGAGCACAGTGGTCTGCACACCTTCTAGCAGACACTGACTAGTAGGACAACAGCATTAAGGACCTTGAATGCTTGACAGCCCCAAAGGAATGCTAGAAGTCTGTCTCCACGTTGTCTGAGGCTACAAGGCCTCTGGAGTCACTGCCAGCTCTATTTTAATTGTCAATAAATTATATTTTCCTCAAGTCGGGTCTGTCTTGTCTATGAAGGTAACTGGTGATTGTTGTTTGATTGATTGATTGATTGATTGATTGATTTTAAGGTGGAACTTGACCATACTGTATTTTTTAAATGGCTGGGTCTGTATCACTTCCTTTCATGTACATCATTGGTTCTTTTGAGCTACTTAATAGCATAAAACCTGTAGCATTTCTAAAGATAACAAGTGTGAAGGGGCACGTGAGCCCCTCCGATGTAGTAGTGTCATGTTACCTACAAGTCCCTTCATGTTAGTTTTTCACTTCTCAGTAGAGCCAGGTTTAGCCATAAACCTTGAAATCTCTGTTGCCTGACACAGTGTGATCTGAAACAGATTCAGCTATTCTAACAGAATTTAAATAGGTTTAAGACCCTTTCTGTGCTCATAAATTATTATGCAAACATAAACTTAGTTTGAAGAACAGATTAAACTTACAATGTTATCTCTTATTTCTTGCTTTCAGAAGAGTGACCAAAGGCTTTCCAGGTTAGAAGTTTTCAGGAGCAGAGTGGTCAATCCACATAGGGGAAGTTTAGCGTAAATAACATGTACGTGACAGAGAAACTTGCCCAAGGAGAGCCCCTGTTAGCAATTTGAAATGGCTGCTTGCGCATCTATCAGTTAGGACATTGCAGCACCACATGCATATCTTATTCTCCATGCTTTGTCTGAAGGTTTTGAATCTAAGATACTTCAAATCAGAGGGACCAAAAATTTTGCTTTAGCAGTGGAAATGCCCCCAATGTTCAGAGAAATTGGAGTTTGACTATATATATTGCTGTAATTGTTGTCTGCAGAAGCATCTGTTCTAAATGAAAATATCAATTCCACGAGAAAAAAAGTATCTTTAGGTAAATTCCACCCACAGCACAATTATCAGATAAATGTTTTAGCAGTCATACTCTGGCCATGGTCTGATGAAGAGAATGGTATGTATTGAAAAGTGTGCCTCAAGCTACTGAACAGTAGTAAACTAATTTCATGACCCAACAAAAAGGACTGAATGAAACTATACTAGAAGTGGAAGATGAGCTATTTGGCCACTTTAATGCTGCATTAAGAATTAATTCTTGCTGCATATTGCTTGTTCTGAAAAGAAAAGAATGTGTAATGGCTCAAGAGACAAGAATTTCATGCATTTCTTCATATTGGCACAAGAAGCTCCATGGTAAGTAGCCTACAAAGCTCCCACAGAAGCTCTACAGTGAAACCAAGAGGCTGTATCTGAAAATAGTATTTTCTCTATTCAGATAGAGATCATTAATGATTAGAAAAATACCCTGATCTGAGAAAGAGTATAAACATAGAAGCAGGAAATAAATGGATTTTGCCTCCAAAGTTGCACTTCCAAAAAGTCTCTGTAGGATCTGCCTAACTCTAAAAATCTCATGTCTATTTACATAAGCAATTTGCCTCAAAGATTCTAAATACTGTAATATTATGCATCTGTGTATGTCCATGGCACTTCTAGTCTTAGCCAAATGATGTTGCTTGCTATGTATCTTGCATCCAGATCTAACCATGACCTGGAAATTGGATTATAATCCTTCTCTGAGCATACCCACCAGATGCTGGCTGGATCAAGCTTTGTACAATATGCAACAAGCATTATTATTTCACTTTAGAGGGAAGGGAGGAGGAGCTGATATTGCCTTTTTTCACATGACAGCTAGAAACAGGTTTAATTTCCTTCCTCTTACTGAAAAGGCTGAAATGCAAATCTCTTTTTTGAAAGCATGTCCCGCTACTGTGCTGTCACCTGAGACAGGAAGGTCTTTGCTTTTCTCATCCTTTATGTTCTACTGTTCAGTAAATTACTCTGAATGTATCACTCCTGAGAAAGACAGAAAATGTTTTACAACATTAGGTTGCACCTTCAAAAGGCAGCACTGAGCTCTGGTCCTTGCTGCAAGAGGATTCTGAGGCTTGCTGTAAAGGAAAGAATTACTTGGAAATATTATGTAGTATCTGGGATTTTCCTGTAAGATACAAAATGATCAGAAGGAGAGAATTTATCTTGGCTTGTTTACTGACTCTTTAACCTCTTATGCTAAGAGCTCTGTGCTGGGACAAGGTAAACTGCTTACCCCTCCCTTCAGCTGCTCACCTTGTGCTCCATTACTTAAAGACAGAAAAAAAAAAGGCAAGCAACATCTCTCTGGAAGAGAGTTTATGATCATCACTTGCTTAATGAATTTTCACTTCACTGGAATAATGTTAAGACCTTTCTTTAATGCAAATTACGCAGCAGTTGCTATTTATTGAGTTAGATGTGCAGCTTCAGTGTGACTAACTTGGGACATTGTTTCTTCAAGGGCATGGTTGCTTATGACTGCATTATTTTCTATCTGTTGTGAAAGCAGTAAAACAGTAGTTGCTTACATGTTCAGCTTTGAGTATTAGTTTTCACTGACCTCACCCGTTCATTTCACTGCACCATGATGTTGACTTCTAAGATTTCTGAGGAATAAATGGAGTGGAGCTTCTTCACGGGAACATTACTGTTAGGAACTTTGTTGCCATAATTTGCTGTTTATCAAAGGTTAATCTGGAAGTACCATGTCAGGAAGCAATGAATCTTTTCAGGGGAACTGTAATCTGGTTTGTTGTTTGTTTGTTTTTTTTTTTCCTAATAATAACAGATGACTAGAACTTCTGTACTTCTTTCATTTCTCTCTGTTTTTGGAAAGTGTTCCCTCCTCTAACAGGACCTCTTTTCAATACATTGCTCCCTCTCTCAAAGAAATGCTAACACTTACAAGATCTTAAGATTTTTTTTCTAATTTTTTTTTTTTTGTCCTTCTTTAATTTAAATATAAAGGAGGGTCAGAGCTCAATCATCCTCAGTGAATAGTGGAAATAATGAAAAACCTACCACAGGTAGCGTCCCCTTTTAATAGCATTAAATTAGAGCTTCTTCTGAACTGGGCAGTGTTTCCTGGATATACATAGGATTCTAAGGCATTAAAGGTCCTCATAAAGAAATCTTGTAAATTTAGTTAACTTAATAAGACTTAGTGCCTATATGAATAAAAACGTTTCTGTAAATGGGAATTGATTTTTTTTTCACTAATGGTTTTATTTAGTTATTTTTTTAGTGCACTTATAAATACATTAATTTAGCACAAGACAATTAGAAAGATTATTTAACACTGTGAACAGTATTAAATAGAATATTCTAGCAATCCTTGACAGTCATGCTGATATCTGTGGTACCTTCTGATTTGTCCCAGGGAGAAGTTTTTTAATAAGTGCTCTTGTTTGTAGACTAAGAGCAGCTGCAGACCAGTCAGGCAGAAGAATACCTAAATTTCCATACCAGTCCCAATACAAAAGCCTTCTGACCTTTTGTTCTGCTCTTCATTGGATCATCTATGCTTATTTTTGAGGCATTTTTATAATGGATTACTCTAGCATAAGTAATTTCCTCGCACTTTAGGATACTGCATAATTGCAGTTCAGTTGAAAACCTATAGACATCAATGACGCATAATCAAACTTGCTGCTTGATCCTATGATGTTAAAAAGAAATAAAAACATATGTCAGGAACTTAAAGAAAATACATTGATTTGTAGTTAAACTTTGGAGGTGTACCTTTCTATTAGGCTATGAAACATTGCAATTTTGTTTTTACAGAAAGACAATGTTGCCATAGTTCCTTCACTTACATTTAAGGAAATAGCACTAGTCTATTTAGGCTTCATACATGTAGGATGGACTTCAGCAGACAGATCTCTGATTCAACCCGTTCTTCCCCAAACCATGTAGTACAGCTGCTAATATTTGAGAGTCATTTTTAGTATGCATGTTTTTACTTAGTTTTATTGGTGGCTTGTAATGAAATTTTTTAAAAAATGGAAGTCCACCAAGCAAAAGATTACAAAGAAACAAGAAAAGAATATGGATTTCAATAGTCATGTAATTATTCAGTATAAGATCGTATATATTGCACTGCAGGTAACTATGCTTTTTTCTTCATGGCTGTATTTTTAATGAACTCAGCACTTGGCTCCCTTTTAAGCTGTTAGGCTGATGGACCAGATTCTGATGGCTCCTCATATTCCAGTGAATACAGCAAGAATGTGTTGGATACAGAGTGCCTTCAGGTTTGAATATCTGTTCACTTTGTTGATCTTATATCCCCTCAATTATCAGCTCAACTATACAGCTGATTGTGTTTTTTCTGGAGCTTTGGGATAGGGCATTGCAGTTGAAAGCTATGGCTGTGCTGTGGTTTTCAATAGCAGCTTGTGCTGCTAGAGTTGAAATTGTCTGTTATACTTTGTAGGATGAAGTTTACTTGACACAGGATATGTGCCTTTTAAATATGTTTTGTGAATGTAGCAGAAGGAAGATTTGGCTGGAAACATTCCTTTCTTTACCTGTAAAGAGTCCTTTTTTGTACAATGTATATGGTTTCTTATTACTGATGATAAAATACTTAATTTGCAGTAGTTCTGCTCATATTGAGATGAGCACGAGTTAGATAATAATATTTAACTAAAATGAAATTCCTGCTGAAAGCCGCTCATGTAATAAGATAATCTTGCCCTCTTTAAAACCCTGGGTATTGTGCAATTTTGATAGGTATTACATATTGCAAAAGATCTGTAATTCTTTCTAGGCTGAAAAAATTGATTTTCAGTAAGATGCAGCAGAAATTAGTTATCTTTCAGTCATTTTTTGGGCTTCTTGTACGCAAATACTAGATAGTGTGGTTTTTTTTTTTTTTTATTTTTAAGGTGATATCTGAAATGGAAAAGAAGAAAGCCAGGTTTTATAGTCAAGCTCTGTTGAATTGGCTACAGATGAAAACAGTAGGTCTTTAAGGTAATTTCCATATGAATACATATAGAATACATATAGAATGTATATGGAATCATATGGTTATGACAGGGATACGTGTTTTTAGAGCTGCAAGTGCAATACAGAAATACATACCTATATGCATGTAAGACTGGATGAGAACATTAAAATTCTGTGGAAACAGTTGCATGAGGGAGGAAAGAAGAGGTTACTAACTGTGGTAGTTGAATTTTAGCCTTTCAAGGGATCCCACTTACTATACTTATCTCAAATTCCTCATGCCCCATGTTGGATACCAAAAAGGGCTGTGGTGGGTTGACCGCAGCTGGATGCCAGGTGCCCACCAAAGCCGTTCTATTACTCCCCTCCTCAGCTGAAGAGAGAAGAGGAAAATATGACAAAAGGCTTATGGGTCGAGAGAAGGACAGGGAGACATCACTCACCATCACTGGCAAAACAGACTCAGTTTTGGGAAATTAATTTATTACCAATCAAATCAGAGTCAGATAATGAGAAATAAAACTAAACCTTTAAAACACTTTTCTTGACCCCTTTCCTCTTCCTAGGCTCAACTTGACTCTCAGATTCTCTACCTCTTTCCCTTTTCTCACCCTGCTCAATGGCACAGAGTGACAGGAAATGGTGGTTGTGGTCAGCTCATTCCATGTTGTCTCTGCTGCTACTTTCTCCTCAGGCCATGGACTCCTCACACTCTTCCTCTGCTCTGACCTGGGCTCCCTCCCACAGGAGACAGTCTTTCACCAACTTCTCTGTTGTGAGTCCTTCCCATGGGCTGCAGTTCTCCATGAACTGCTCCAGGGTGGGTCCCTTCCATGGGCACATCCTTCAGGAACAGACTGCTCCAGCATGGGTCTCTTCCATGGGTGCAGTCCTTCAGGAACAGACTGCTCCAGCGTGGGTCCCTTCCATGGGTGCAGTCCTTCAGGAACAGACTGCTCCAGCATGGGTCCCTTCCACGGGTGCAGTCCTTCAGGGGCAGACTGCTCTAGCATGGGTCCATTCCTTCAGGAACACACTGCTCCAGCATGGGTCCATTCCATGGGGTGCAGCACTTCAGGTAAAAACTGCTCCAGCATGGGCTCCTCTCTTCAGGAGGCCACAGCTCCTGCCAGGACCCTGCTCCAGTGAGGGCTTCCTATGGGGTCACAGCCTCTTTTAGGCATCCCCCTGCTCCAGCATGGGGTCCTCCACGGGCTGCAGGTGGAGATCTGCTCCGCCATGGACTACCATGGGCTGCTGGGGCACAGCCTGCTTCACCATGGGCTGCACCGTGGGCTGCCGGTGACTCTCTGCTCTGGCATCTGAAGCGCCTCCTCCTCTCCTTCTGCACTAATCTTGGTGTCTGCTGAGCTGTTTCTCTCACATATTTACACTTCTTTCTCTGTCAGAAGTTGCTGCTGCAACAGTAACTTTTCCCCTTTGTTAACTATGTTATCCCATCCGCTCTACCACTGTGGTTGACGGGCTCAGCCTTGGACAGTGATTGGTGGAGCTGGCTTGCATCTTGGAGCTGGCTGGCATTGGCTACATCAGAAACAGAAGAAGCTTCTAGTATCATTTCACAGAAGCCACCTCTGTAGCCGCACTAGCACCGAAACCTTGCCACACAAACCCAATATAGGGGGAAAGTAAGCCAGCTGATTTTAGGCCTTAGAACTGCCTGCTACAGAGTTGATACTATTAGCACTCTTGGTTTATCTGAGGCCTGTAGAAATTCAGTAGCCTTAGCCACTTTACAACTTATAGTTAAGTTCGAAACAGACCCGAGGCTCTTTTTTGCAATCTTAAAGACTTTTATGAACCATATGTCAGGATTGTTATTTGCAGAAACTGCTTGACTTTGAAATAATTGGGTGCTAGTGCAAGTTTCCAAAATTTTGGTGCTATGCTTGTAATTTTCCTTTATGAGATATTTGTTTGTTTTTTTTTTTAATATTTTTTCCCCCTGAAATTTTCTTTAAAACATGGAAAGGCAAAATAATGGATTAGAACTGTTGTTTTATATGGATGCTTTTTTACTTTGAAGGGTGGTATCACAGTACTGAATGAACAAATGCAAGGCATAATACTCTGTGAGAAGGTCTAGGGATAACTTCAGAGGAAAGGTAATCTCTCCTTCAAGAAATTGAATTAAAACTAAATGAAAGAGGGATTTATATAGGGCATTGTTAGCTAGGTGTCTTCTGTTGTGTAGTGGTGATGTGTTGCTGTTTTAGCTTCTCTTATTTTACTGATATTCTACAGCTGAATACAGCTTAGATCTGCAGTGTCGATTTATCTGAGAAAACTTTGTTCATGCAAACTCTCACTCATGTAAAAGAATCTTTTAATTCAACAATAGATGTTTATAAATCTCTTACCAATCTCTTTTCTTTTAAGTTAATACCATTAAAACTACAAAAAATTATAGTTGAAATGAGAGTCAGCTTGTGGGGTTTTTTTTACTTTTTTTTTGTGTGTTGTTAAGCACTGGGATCTGCTAGTGAGTGGTTTTTAAATCCGTGGGCTATTGCAGATCTTACTGAATAATACTAATTGTCTCCATTAATATCTAAATGAGAGGGCAATTAAAGGCCCTGTTTCTTAGTAATTGTTAAAAGAATAAAAATTACTGCTTAAAGCACAGATAAGTTACACTGCTAGAGTTTTGTTCATTAGAGGAGAAATTTCTTTTAAGACAAACTGCAAATGCAAAGGCTGTGCTCTTGACAGTTGCAAATGTGGCAAAATCAATCGCTAAAGGCATGCAATTACTAGGAGAAAGTAAAGGGAGAAGTTCCATTGGAGTTGAGTTAGACATTATCTGAAAAGGTAAGTTTGGAAACTGAACAAACATGAACTGCACCTTTTGTTCAGGGAAGGAGGACTGGGTTTGTGTTCTCCATAAACAGGATTACAGTACTCAATACCTCACTCAATACCTTCTAACTTTTCTTGTGTTGAGGTGAATTCCATACTAATTCAGTAATAGGGTCTTGAGGTGATGCTTACTTGTCTAATTTCTCCTTCCCCACTCTTATGGGCTCTGTTCCGTCTGAGTAAAAAAACTGGCACAGATCCCTTGGTCAACTTTCTTTGTGTTCACAGATGTAGAACTTAAAAGGACTGAAATGGGGATGCGGTGCTTCTAGACTGGGAAAGAAACTCTGACCATATGCACATGTTACCAGAAGTCATAATCATTGGTGGAGGAGCAGCTATGATGTGTTCATTCACTATTATGCTGCTATCTTCCAGATACAGATATTAGGACAGATCCGTCTAGCTGTGCTTATATCTGAGGAAAAAGTGTTCTAGAGTTGCAGCTTTATGGGCTGAATATCATCAGAATAAGCTACTAGGTAATATTTAATTGATCTAAGTACAAATTGTCCAGTGTCAAAAAGCAGAGGCAGGAGAGAAAACAGGAATTGCAAGCAGATGTCACTGGATCCATAGGTGGTGACTATCTCATTGGTCCTCTTCACCCAGGGTATTACCAGTTGTGGGAGCTCAGCTCTGACCTGGCTGCCCAGTCCCTTTATGCTCATGTCCTTTGGGGTGTTATCCATAATTTGCGTATAGAGCATAGACAGGCATTACTATGATAATGATAGGCACTGTTTTAGTGAACACAAGCACAGTCCCGAAGTTGGGGTCCCACAAGGGTCTTCTGGTGGTCGTTGTCCCTCATGTTGTGGTGTCCACTATTTGACCCTACCTTTTGCACATACTCAGTTGGCTCAAGTTATATTACAAGTCCAGTGGGCGTGTTTCACAGCTTTGTGGAAGCTTATCAACCTCAAACAAGGAGGTCAGAATGGTTCTGCCTATGTGATATCAAAAGCTAACATCCTTGTTCTTTGTTTCATTTGTGGTCATTCTTTCTAAGCATTCTGTGGATGAATGCAGGTGGTGTTTGAGACAAGCTCAATTTCTTGTTCTGACTCTCGTATATGGTAAAAGACTATTAATAAATTTCTAGTGATTACCTGTATTCTATTACTCAGAATGTTGCCTGTAATAGAAACCATTAATTTTGAATTTGCTAAATTTAATTCTTTTCTTCTGAACAGTCGATACTAAGGGGAGTAGCAAAAGCTGAATACCACAAACCTAAGGAATATAATGCTACTTTATTCTGTTCTCAAGTAGAATAGGTAAGAAAATGTAAGGAAATATGACACAAAGATGAGGCTAACAATATAATAACCTACCCATGTATCCTATTCAGTAATAAACCATTGTTTGAATATGATTTATGCAATCTAAAACTTATTTTAGTCTGAAATTCAAGCTCTGAATCTTCTGCTCCTGTACTGTGAATGTTTAGATACTGGACTTATGTTCTGCTTTTCCTCTAATACAGTCAAGATTTAATGAATCAATATAGTTTTTTTACTACTAACTGTAACTCTGGAAATTTAATTTCAATATCAAAATCCTGAAACTGTCTACTGAAGGTTTGAATGTGATTTTCTTACCTAAAAAAAAAAAAAAAAATATTTAGTACTAAGGGAGTCTTTCTTGCAACATACAGTCTTGATCTTGTAAGGAATCCTGTATGAACAGATGCTTATACCCACAGGGAGATGAACCAAAAGATAGGTGCATAATGAGAAGAAGCAGAAAAGCAAACAACAAAGGACCCAGTTTAGTATTTCCCATCTTAACCTCCTCATATTGTCTCCTCTTTTTGAAAATTGTTTCAAAGGAAACAACTTGCATTGTAATCAATGAAAACTTTGCCATCTGGGGAAAAAGCTTGGCTGACTGCAGCCCCTTTTACTGTTAACTGCCCAGCTAAATACTTCATTCCACACTAGAAATTAAGACACAAAAAAAAAAAAGCTGTTTAAACACCTTTCCTTTCTAACTTCTTGTATTACGTGAAAATTGATGCTCTTTAAACTCCCTCAATGATAAATCGAATATATTTAAAATATGGCACCTATTCAGCAAATCAGCATCAAATCAAATTTTATTAAAAGTCCAATTACCTTGATTGCTGTTTGGCTTTGTTTGGTTTGTTTGTTTGTTTTGTTTTTTCAGCCAGCGTGCTTCAATGTTTTCTTACCTTATGGAACAAAAATGTTTGCTTTGTGGACCTTCTAATACTGACCATACCGTGTGCTAATGCATTAAAAACTGTAACAGAGCTGAAAGAACTTACTTCAGTTCTTTTTCCCTGCTGAAATACGAGTACTTGTTTTCCTCTTAGTTGTGGCTTCTCATGATTCACATGTAGCCAGTATGAAAAGATCCTGGTAGGTCCCCTTCTGCTGGAATACCACAGACGTGATACTGCTTTTACATCTTTGTAAAATTAAGTTTAATTAAAATCAATAAAGTAATAGTGCAGTAAAATTGTACTGTTAAGAGATCATCACTGATCATCTGTGATAAGTGACAAGGCTCAACATGTTCTCTGAAAAATCCTTTTCTAAAAAAAGTAGAACAGAAGCATAACATTTGGGCTATTGACTAACATTTACAAAGGCTTAGATTTATTTGCCAGTCCTTACCTGCAACTTTCAAGAATGTCTGAAATGCCATAGCAATTATATTATCTCTTTAGGAAAGGTGATTTTTCACTGTGACATTAGGATAGTGAAGCATTACAAAATGAACTCTTAAAAAAACAACATTGGTGAGTAATGCAGGCTTAGTTTTGAAAGTGTAGGTTTTTGAATAATAAATAAGCTTATTTTAGTGCCCAATGTCAGTGAATTTTAGCCTCAAAAAAGTACTTTATAGGAAAACTAAATTCCTTAACTGGGGGGGGGGGGGGGGAGGGGGGAACCCCCACATAAAACCAGTCAACTGTATTCTGCCATTTGTTCCACTTACCTCACTTTCCTAAAGTGTGTTAGGATGCAGATGGCATTTCATAACTAGACTTTTCCATAGCATCAACTTTTTGTGTCCCTACCCTGAGTTCTTCCACAAAATAGTGTTTATTGCACTTTCTTGGTTATGACTATTAACCCAATGAAAGCTTGAGAAATGAGATTCTATTAATAAAGCCTTCTTTAAAAATAAACCAAAATCACTTTCTGGAATAAGTATTTATCAAAGTCCTCAGAATTCTGGAGTTTCAGTTGTCTGTAGGTACCGTATGTCTGATGCAGCTAAGGAAGTTCTGTGGCTTGTGTCATTTAGGGAATGCTGTTGTCTTTAGCGTAAAGTGGACAAATGACTTCTGATGGAGGAAGGAAGAAGCTGAAGAGTGATAACCAGCTGTGTGCATATGTGTTTGTCATTTGGTAGTAAAAGCCAGGTTGGACTAACTGATGAGTAGGAGACCCTTGGTTGGAGTAGGTCTATCACATGGGCAGAGGATCTGTATTGTAACTTGAGTGACCTGTGCCTGTGGAGTGCTTATGTCTGTTAGCAAGCATCAAGCTGAGCTAGCTAGTGAGTGGAGACCCATGGAGGTCAGTGTGCAGGCAGGGGTATGGAACAGGAAGAGTGCTCCTGCTGATGTTCGCAGGATCTGAGAATGTGCTTGTGGATTTAGAGATTGTGGGGGTGTGTACTTTCACTAGTTGAACTGCAGTGCTGACCAGCTGGAAAGGAGGAACGGAATTTGACTATCTGTGCTGTGTTTATGTGAGTCCTGGTAGTGTTACAGTGCCCAGTCTGCAGTTGATTGTATCCTGAGCATCACTGCTGGCTAAACTTGCAGATGGGGAAGCAGCAGCTGTACCCATTGGCCTGGGATGAAAAAAGAGATCCCTGGGTCAGGGACACTGGGCTGGGCTGCACCTGCTGGAAAGGAGCAATCACAGAGGCAGTAGCATTAAACATCCCATAAAGGACACCTAAGCAACACCTCCACTGCAGTTAACAACTGAAAAACAAAGCAAAATCAAGTTTTCCACTATTATGCTAAGAAAAAAGCTTTCTGAAGGCTTCTTTACAGAACTCACTCTGTAAGAACTTAATACAGGTTTATATCTGGGATTTCTGTAAGGAGTCATGTAAAGACAATTCTAATATAGGTAAGTGAATCAAGAGAATCCTTAGTTCAGAATTCAAGGAGGCTGCTGCAGTCGAGAACTATCTGGTTTATGTATGCTACAATAAACCCCATCGCTAATGGCATGATCTCAGGTACACTAGTACTACATGCAGAAGGGAAAAGTAAATTTAAAAATTACACATAAAATAAGAGTAAAAGTTTGATGAAACCAGACTAATGAAGTGTCCAGTTATATCATCAAAAGTGTCAGGTTGAAAGAATCTCAGCCTCTGACTGTTTTAAAACAAAACAGAGGGGGAAAGGGAGTACAATTCTTTGGGTATGGAAATTAAAGGAAGTTGAATTAATGGTTTGATTTTAATTTATTTATATATATTTATAAATTTATTTTCATTATATATATATTTCAGCCATAAAAATGAAGATTTAAAGCCTCAGCTATCTAGGCAAATGATGTTTCTCAGTTCAAGCAATAGTTGCAATTAGAAAACTTGAGGTGGTAATGACCTGAGAAACTCAAAGGGCACAGCTTTTGTTATATGTACAGCATGTATAAGGGTCAAGACAAGTCAATGAGGCAGAAATGAGACCTCTTTCCAGCAGATAAACCTTTTCATATGAAAAATTACCTTAAAAAATGGTCCTTTGGCATCTGGATTCATACTGTAGTGTCCAAACAGGTTGCCTTGAAAATAAGAGTATGTTCTTGTGCAAGTTGTGAGGTTTAAGTATGTTTTTTCTAGTATTTTAAAGGAGAACAGGTTAAAATCTGCAGAGTAGATATACTTTAGATGGTGCAAAGAACAGTGTAGAAAGGATTCCACACAGACATTGCAAAAGCAACAACCAAGGAAACTGCAGGCATGATATAACACTAACATCAGAAATACTTCAATCAAGGTCAGTATGTGTTCTGAAGGAACAACTTTGAAAGTAATTGTTAAAGATTTAGAAGTTGAAATACTCATTTTAAAAAACAGAAAAAGAAAAAAATCTAATATTGTTTTTAATGTTACATATTTCCATAATGCTATTCTTGGTGCAGGAAATTAAATGAATAATTATCTTAGTCTTCTCTTTTAACTTCACATAGTCCAGTTTTTCCTCGCAACATGCAGCTTCATTTGCCTAATGTTTTCCATTGTGTTAATGGCATTTTCTTTCTGATAACATTTTCCATTTAAAGTCTGAGTAATGCATTTGAAAAAAAAACACTCCATCTTTCAAACCCATAGGTAAAGGAGTTCTGAGTCCTGTTCCTCTTTCTCTTTTTGCTTCCAATTAAAGGCAGTACTCCTCTTTTCCTGTTTCTCCTACTTCTCAACTCTTACTTCTCCTTCCAGGATGGATTTTTCTTTAACAATCTAACTTTTCTAGCTTTCCTCTTGTCTTGAAGAAATATCCTTTTGTCTCTGTTGGCTTTGTAGCATACACCTTGAATGCCTTACCCTGGCTACTGATCCGTTAAAATAAAGATGCAGCATAGTGGGAGGTCACTAAGTCCGAGTAAGGTCAAGCTCTGAAAGCTGGAGACAGTATCTAGTTTGCAGCCATTAAAAGAATGGGAACTATCCTTGGGTCTGGAGACAAAATGGTGGAATCATTGCTAGGGTATGCAAAATGTCAAATATTTATAAATAAAAATCCCTGTAGCAGTATTCCAATGCTGCATTAAAAAAAAGGAAATGTCTAAAAAGTTTCTAACAGTTGCCTAAAAAAAAAACAACAAACAAACAAAACCCCAAAATCAGGTTTTATACTATTTTCTTAGCACTAGTTTCATGCTCTTTCAGTGTACACTGAATACAAAGGTTTTTTTAAATATATTACTAATGAAAACTTAATTTATTGTTTCCATATAGGTAATTTCTAACATTCTTCAGTTCTGCTGCAACACACTCTATTCCTTGTCAGCACTTACTGTTTCTTTCATGATGTAGCTTGGGAGCAATATGACTGAATTAAGTAAAGTGCAACAGCAATTATGAGCAGAGTGTCTGTTGCAGTTTGAGTGCCCTTGTACAGATGATACCACTGAACAACAGGAAACAAGGCATAGACAAAACCAGAAGCTTGTACCAGTGTGTAGTTGGTGGATACAAGACTAAATCCTGAAACTAGTATTTGAAATAGAAGAATGGGTCAAGACATACGAATTGTTTTTGAAGTGACAGGGTGTTCCTTTTCATAATTGACTAGTGCTTACATATTACTATATAAAAGGGTTTGGATGCCAAAGGAGTGTATGTTGCTGCTATTCTCGTTAACATACAGGTATTTGTTAAATGTCAAAAGGGAAGAAACTGAAGAAGGTAAATATTATGAAAATCTCAAGGGAGGCTTCAGGCATTTACATGAATAAGATTACGTGATTCATTGTGAGATATTAGAATTATTGTGTGTTATGCAGGTATTTATCTGAGATCATTCTTGGTGATAAGTGTTATGACATCTTTCCTTTTGGCTTGTGTTTAGTCTTCATGCCCAAGACAGAAAATGTCACTGCCCGTGAAAGTTCTGTATTCAGCTCATGCTTATTCATCTGTGTAAATGCTATCTCAAATTAAATAATCATTCTGGTTCTTCTTGTGACCCAGTTAATTTTGAAAATGCAGTTTTCAAGGCAGTAAACTGATTACAGAAATGAATCTGCTGTATCCATTGATTTGTTTCCACACTAGCTTGGATGACCACCGTTTCATTCTCTTCATGTTTTTCATTTACTGTATTAGTTATCTTAATTTTGATGGTTCCTCTTTATGCCTCAGAACCTTAACAGAATCATCATTGTGTGAAAGTCTCAAAATACCTCATACTGAAAATGCCCGTAATCATTGATAACAAGTCTCTTATCTGCCACCCACCATCTGAGTCCCAGTGCAATATTTCATTAGAAGTTCAAAAGCTGCTGCAGAAAATGTCAAAGAAGATACATGATCTTGAGAATAAGAACTATCCTTTTATTCCCTTCTGCTTGTTCCCAGACAGCAGCTCAGTCCAGAGAAACAAACTCTTGCTGAACTGCTATTGGATTGGTATTCACATACTATTTTACAAGCTCTCTGGCTTCATTTATGAAAGAAGATTTAAAACATTGTTTTAAAAACAGAGGGGCAAAATCTCAGTATTTTGTCAGCAAAAGGTTGACTGACAGAGGATGTTGTTCATGTAGAACCAAATACCTTAATGCCTTTGGACTTAATTTCTATTTTGTGAAACGCTTTTTGTCACTTGCTTTGTGTCTGGTTATGTATTCTTACGTGCAACACAAATGTGGCTGTGCTCACTGTGACTCAGAGGTTTCTTCCTCAGGGACTGTTCTTCAAAGGACAAACCCACAATTTTTCTCACAGCTTTGCTTGATTTGGTTCTATATGTACATATTTAAAATTACCTGCTTTATAGAAGCAATATATTCAATAGGTCCCTCTCAGAGTGATCTTTTTATTGTTATGTATACCTTCTGTCTGATTTCTGCGTTTGATACTCTGCATTCTGTTCAATTCATACACAATGTTTATAGAATCATAGAAGAGAATCATAGGATAGTTAGGCTTGGAAAAGACCTTAAGATCATCTAGTTCCAACCCCCCTGCCATGGGCAGGGACACCTCACACTAAACCAGGTCACCCAAGGCTCTCTGTCCAGCCTGGCCTTGAACACCACCAGCGATGGAGCATTCACAACTTCCCTGGGAAACCCAGTCCAGTGCCTCACCACCCTTACAATAAGAATTTGTTCCTCATATCCAATCTAAACTTACCCTGTTTGAACCCGTTGCCTTTTGTCCTCTCACTACAGTCCCTAATGAATAGTCCCTCCCCAGCATCCCTATAGGCCCCTTCAGATACTGGAAGGCTGCTATGAGGTCCTCACACAGCCTTCTCTTGTCCAGGCTGAACAGCCCCAACTTTCTCATCCTGTCTTCATACAGGAGGTGCTCAGTCCCCTGATCATCCTCGTGGCTCTCCTTTGGACTTGTTCCAAAAGTTCCATGTCCTTTTTATGTTGAGGACGCCAGAACTGCACACAATAGAATCAAGGAATCATAGAATAGTTAGGGTTGGAAAGGACTTTAAGATCATCTAGTTACAACCCCCCTGCCAGGGGCAGAGACACTTCCCAGTAAACATGCCACCCAAGGCTATGTCCAACCTGGCTTTGAGCACTACCAGCGATGGAGCATTCACAACTTCCCTGGGAAACCCAGTCCAGTGCCTCACCACCCGAACAGTAAGCAATTTCTCCCTCATATCCAATCTAAACTTCCCCTCTTTAAGTTTGAACCTGTTGCCCCTTGTCCTCTCACTACAGTCCCTCATGAAGGGTCCCTCCCCAGCATCCCTATAGGCCCCCTTCAGATACTGGAAGGCTGCTAGGAGGTCTCCAAACATCCTTCTCTTCTCCAGGCTGAACAGCCCCAACTTTCTCAGCCTATCTTCATACGGGAGGTGCTCCAGTCCCCTGATCATCCTCGTAATGGATGGTAAGAGGACTTATTCCAACAGTTCCATGTCCTTTTTATGCTGTGAGGACACCAGAACTGCACACATTAATCCAAGTGAGGTCTCACGAGAGCAGAGGGGCAGGATCACCTCCCTCGACCTGCTAGTCACGTTCCTTTTCATGCAGCCCAGGATACAGTTGGTTTTCTGGGCTGTGAGCACACACTGCCAGCTCATGTTCATTTTTTCATCGACCAACACCCCCAAGTCCTTCTCCACAGGGCTGCTCTCAATCTCTTCCCTGTCTAACCTGGAGCTGTGCCTGAGATTGCTCCCACCCAGCTGTAGGATCTTGCACTTGGCATGGTTCAATTTCATCAGGTTGGCATCTGCCCACCTCACAAGCATGTCAAAGTCCCTCTGCATGGCATTCCTTCCCTCCAATGTATCAACCAAACCATACAGCTTGGTGTTATCGGCAAACTTGCTGAGGGCGCACTCAATCCCACTGTCCATGTCACCGACAAAGATGCTGTACAAGACCAGTGCCAACACACATCCCTGAGGGACATCACTCATTACTGGTCTCCAGCTGGACATTGAGCCATTGAGCGCAACACTTTGCGTACAGCCATCCAGCCAGTTCTTTATCCACCGAGTGGTCCACCTATCAAATTGCTGTCTCTCCAACTTAGAGACAAGGATGTCATGTGGGACAGTGTCAAATGCTTTGCACAAGTCCAGGTAGATGACATCAACTGCTCTACCCCTGTCCATCAGTTCCATAGCCCCATCATAGAAGGCCACCAGATTGGTCAGGTAGGATTTCCCCTTAGTGAAGCCATGCTGGCTCTCACCAAGCACCTCCTTGTTTTTCATGTGCCTCAGCATGCCTTCCAGGAGAATCCACTCCAAGATTTTGCCAGGCACAGAGGTGAGGCTGACTGGTCTGTACTTCCCTGCCTTATCCATTTTCCCCTCATGAGAATGGGGGTTATATTTCCCTTTTTCCAGTCATATAGCATAATTAATTTATAATTGCATAGCAATATTTATGAACAATGAAAATAAAGAATAAGAGCAGACTCCTTTATTTGATGGAGTTTTTTTTACTGGTTTTTGAGACAAGCCTCTGAAATTTTCATCATTAAGCGTGCTTTGATATTGTATAGTGGTTTTTTAAAAATTCAGATTATTTTATGTAAATAAGTCATCATAGACTAAGCCTATGTATATGTTTTGAAGAGAAAGCTGTATTTGGTTACCTAGGTATGAGCCTGGGCTATGGCATATCAATACAGACTTATTCAATGAAGACCTATAATGCAAAATAGTTTTCTACTTGGTAATTTTTCAAGTTGGCTCATATTTTGTATACTTCCAATGAATTAAGTCTAATTCTTTGATAGAAATGAGTTTGGCTTGCTAAGCTCTCTGAATCTTTTGCTTTTGAAATGTCCCAGAGTTACTAGATTTATCAAAAAAAAAAAAAACAAAAAAAACCCAACCAACCAACGACACAAAGCATCAGCAAGGTATCCTCAGTCAGTCCTGGTTTTAGGATTCTTGAATGCTGATTATAATGCATTTCTTCTCAGTAATGAAATTTTCCAGTGCCTTATGCTTATTTTACTAGTTCTCTTTGACATAGACTTGAAAAGTTTTAAACCAGCGTAACTTAAATTTATCTAACCTATACCTCTTCCTCCAAGCACAAATACCTTTCCCTGTGTCATCCTGATCAATATTTATCTAGTATTATATTAAAGACCTTTAAATAGACAGATTGCATGACCTCTCCAGGCAATCTATTCTACTGCTTTACTCTCTTTACCCAGAAGTTTTTCATGTAAGCCCATTACTTCTCCTATTCATTTCAGGTAAAAAAAAACCCCACAGATTACTCCTTCCTTTGCAGAAGTCATTTATTTATTTAAACCATGTTTTTATTGTCCCTTCTTGCTTTAAGTTAAATGGTTCATTCGATATTTTCAGTTAGCTAAGTTTTTGTAGAACTGGGAATTCATTTGCTCCTCTTTTTGAATTCTCCAGTTAGCGCACATTTTTGTAACAGTTCAGCACCTCAATCTGGATCAGATTCCAGCTGAGTATGAGACTCTTCTAGGTCTTATGGCCCTTTCCCATAATTTTTATCAGCAAGTGAAATGACTCAGGTATATTTGAGTGATCTCACAAGCTAAGCTAATGGAGGAACTCATTCAGCTGTATTATTCTTTCCTACACCATTCCCATTCTCTTAATTGGAATAGACAATTTATCACAACAGCTCTTTCCATTGATGCAAGAAGCCCAGTTAGATGTTTCTGTTTCCTCAAGGTCAGCCTTTGACGCTGATAATTCATGAGCTGACAAGAAGACATTTTTACAATTACTTTTAATGTTATTTTGATGGACCAACTGCTTGCTTTTCCTTTTCCTAAAATGTGTCTACATGGTTATGCTCTGGTTTTGTATGTGTCTTTATGAATCTGACTTTTTCTGTTTCCTGTATGTTTTCTTCTTTCATTTGAGGTCAATGAAGAACTCCTTAGTAGCCATATTAATTTTTTAATATGTTTCTCAAATTACTTCCATAAAAGGATGATTTGCTTGAAATATCTACCTGAAAACAGAAATGTTTTGTTGTTTCTCCTTTGTTTTCTGAGGTTTAACTCTTCTCTTTACTTATAGATTTCACTGAAATTACTGTTTACCGTAACAATTTTTTCAGGCGTTTTGTTGTTCAGAATCATATGTAAAAGCCACTTCTGACTTCTAGGAGTAAGAAACATTCACACAGCACTCCAAGAACATGGTGGACATCTTACCTGCCAAGTTAATTCTGTAGCCAGTTAGTCATCTATGGTTCTTCTGTAATTAAAGAAGACTAAATGACCTCTGCAGACGATGATAACCTTAAGCTAAGAAATTAAGCATTCTCTGGAAGAAGCTTTTTTGTTACATTCTCTATAGATATAGATTTTGAAGAATAACTTCTTAAGTTGTGTTGCAGCTAAAATTCTGTAAGCTGAATCATGCTGTTTACTTTTTTGGTATACTTTTTTTGAGTAGGTGTTCAGGTAATTCGAATTAGTAATTGCCACAACCTTAAATTATGAATAATACTGCCATTGATTCTTATCAAGCCTTATCTTCTTTATGCTCATGGTTTACCCAGGGCATTGAGCATGACAGTACCTGCCATTGCAGTGGAGGTCAGTGTCTGTCTTAGATATTTTCAGAGATTGATTGATTAACTGATAAACAGGTTGGTAAACTGTTAGCTCAGAATTTATTCTAGAAAGGAAAATATAAACTAAATCAATTAATAAACTATCAATCAACAGAATTACCAAGGTTCAGGCCAAAAGGATGAATTCTGGATATTTCAAGGAACAATTTTTAAATATACCTCCTAAGTGGACAAACCAGACTCTCGATTTGCATACTGAAAAAATATGGAAGTCTTATTTTTTTTTCTTGAAAGAATCATGAAGTTTCAGAACAATTTTATCCCAGACCCAAAATACAAAGGTAATTTGCTATCATGGTTCTTATTTTGGCTGCTGGTAGTAAAATAAAAATATTTCATATCCTAAACAAATTGGGAATTATAATTTGTACCATCAACTGCTTCACTTTCTGAGCTATTTGTCAACAGTGCTGTCACAATAGCTTCTTTTGGTAACAATTTGAAGAATCAATAGTCTTCTCTCTTTTTTTATGAAAGTTGGCAACTTTTCCATTGATTGCTTTTCTTCTTCCAGCACTGCACCAGCTGCCTTTGCAATTTCTGATTAATATTCTGGCATCTGAACTGATTTGTATATTTCAATATAACATGGTGACATGGGTTTCCTAAAATCTCCTGTTTCTTTCTTGATTGGATGCTGTAACTTAAATTGGCAATATGTATCATATTTTACATATGTATGTGTGGTTTAGGTAACCAAAAAATGGATAGATAAAGGCATAATTCCTTCCTGCATACAACTGTAGGGTATTATGGTGAAATAAATAGAAGAGAAACAAATAATGTTTAGTATAATTGCTAGCTATACAGTTTTTAGATGATAGTTAAGCAACAGAAGCTAACTGTCCAGGAGAATATCTTATACATATTTGTTGTGCATTATATATGGTAAGTAACAATGAATATTGCAGAATATAACAATTACTGTTACAGGTAACAATAAAGAAAATGCGTGCTATGGCCATTACTGGAATAACCTAACTGCGTTTCCCTTTTTGGTCTCTTTCAAAGGAAAGGTTTGAAGAGGAGATATTTCCATTGGAGTGAAATTTTGAGTTTCAAAGTGTGATTTTTTTTTATTAATATAAGAGGTTAATAAATGAAGTGTGGATGTTATGAACAGTTACAGCCAAGATATTTTGCAGATGGCTGTAAAAATTTAAGTAGAAGTGTTCTGAATGGCTTTAAACTTGTAGTTTATCTGTGCCTAAGTGGACTCTAGCAATTAGCCATTAGATAGAGATGAAAATATATAATGATTGGCTAGCAGTGTCTTAATTATTGTTCAAAAAGCCAGCAGCATTCAGCTTTCTCTAACATTATCTCTTCTTACTAGTAGTTTCAGGAATGAACCATCTTAGACAAAGACTTTCAATGCCAAGGTCATGTTGAATCTATATTCATAATAGCTCTTCTTCTGTCTGAACTCCAGATCTTACTGTCAAACTGTTTCCTGTATACTAAACTTTATACTTCAGCCTTTTTTACTTACTTTTATTGTTTTTTGTCCTTTTGAGAGAGAATTAGATTTTCCTGTTGTCCACATATGTAGGATATGTCATGAACCATAGGAAGCCCAAGGCAGTCTTCTAAAGTATGCAACTTCTAAGGGTGAGGTGGTAGTGGGGTCCAGGAGAGGGCTGATGCTAGATATGTGAACTCGAAATGTTATTTCAACACCAGCTTACTGCATATTATCAGATTTACCTTTCACCTTCTAAATACCAAGGCTATCAGTAATTATTAATTGGCCTTTCCAAAGTAAATGTTCCATTTGTTTCCATTCATCAGTTTAGAAGATGGTCATTCAACATTTGCTATTAAGATGGCAGGTCTAGTTGTCTCTCTAGGAGAATGGACAGCATAACATACCTTTATTGTGTGTCCTGATGGAATTCAGGAAACAGATTTTTATAATCTGCAAACTAATAGTGATAAAAAGGGATTCATTATTAAGAAGGTATAAATATCAAGCTAAATTAAGTGTAGATGTCTGTGTATCAATTTAATTTACTGAGGTGAGCCTGAAGTTACGAAGGATATGAATATATCTTTGTCTTCTTACACGTTCTTCTGACAGAAGCCACTGAAAATCTGAATGTCTCCCTGCCACCAAATGTTTCATACTCTTATGAAATGTGCAAGCAGTCTGAAAGAGACCAGAAGCATATCTGTATTCTGTTTTCACAGAAGTCCCAGTGCAGTTAATATTAAACAGGAATCTCTCCCTAAATCTAAAGCATTTCTAGTTCTTTCTAATAAAAGGGAAAACTTCAAACATGTTTTATTTCCACCTGTCTAAGGATGGGAAAAATATGCATTCGATTGGTTTAACTTACTGGTGTTATTTTCCTCTATAATAAGAGAGGGGGTTATGCTTTAAAGAGCTGGCAAGTGAATATTGACAGGTGCAGCTTGAAAAGAGTGTCTCTGGTGAAAATAGATCATTAACATCTTCAGGGAGACAGAGCTGTTTAAAAAAAACCTTGCTTACTTCGATGATGCAGCTGTATACATTTTTATTTACTTCAAGAAGTTCAGCAATGCGTCTGTGAAGCCAGTCTGCATCTGATTTAGATTAACTTAAAAATAACCAGTCACACCTTAGATTTCTGAGATACCATAAGTTTTAATGTTGTATTGAGTTCAGATATAGGATGAAGAAACAGTAGAGGCATTCAATGCATTTTTCTGCCTCAGTGTTCTAATACTTATAGTCCCTGGTCTGTCCAGTCCCCTAGGTCGGAGGGCCATGAGTGTTGGAAAAGTAGCTTTCCATCTATGAACACCAAAAGTGTAAGGGACTAGCTGTATCATCTGAATGTTCACAAGTCCACAGGGTCTGATGGGATTCATCCTAGAGTAGTGAGGGTGCTAGCAGATGTTATGGCAGGACCCCTTAATCACCTACCAGAGGTCCGGGGAGATATCTGCTGACTGAAGCTAGCCATTGTTATTCCAACCTGCAAAAAGAACACGAGGGAAGATCCAGGGAATGGCAGACCTGTTAGTCTAATCTCTGTTACTGGAAGAGTTTTGGAGATTACACTGGGTAGTATTGAGAGGCATTTAAAGAATAATGTAATCATATGACAGAGTCAACCTTGGTTCACGAAGGGAAAGTGCTGTTTAACTTGATATTCTTTTATGGTAAAGTCACACGGCTAGTGGAGGAAAGAAAGGTGGTGAATGTAGCTTTTCTGGACTTCATTAAGGCTTGGTCGGTGCCCCAAACCTCAGTGTTGAAGAAGCATCTGGACAATGCCCATAACAACATGCTGTAACTTCTGCTCAGCCCTGAATTGGTTAGGCCATTGGACTAGATGATCATTGTAGGTCCTTTCCAAATGAAATAGTCTATTCCATTTTAATACAGTGATATTTCCAAAAGTATTAAGGCACATGTAAGGAGTTTTTTAAAAACACGTATATGCTTAACTATTTTTTAAAAAAGATTTTTTTGTATTTCTGAAAACTCTTACTAGACAATTATCTGTATTCCTGTGCTTATGAACACTTCTGCAAAATAGGTCCATGGGGAATACCATAAGCATCTCCAGCAAGTTCTACTGTGTTTTTAGTGTTACTTCTACACTTTTCTGCAATCACTTCTGTAATTACCTAGGTGTTCAGTCTAAGCTTTCAAATACAGACATTTGAGCCTGGAAAAAAGTTATATCCTTGACTATATTTTACATACAGATGGATTTTGAAATTCAACTAAGATTGCCATGAACAGTGTTTTGTATTTTGAGCAGAACCTTGATTCATTATTGTGTGAACAAGTAGTTCTGCAAATCAGGAAGCTTATGCTCCTAACTTCTATATTTGCAAAGGCAGGTAGTTGTGTAGATGCACAAATATGTAGGTTTGTTACAGGACTGAATGCAATTTGACTACTAATGTATATTACACTTAAGAAGGAAAATGGTTCTTAAAAACATGCCATGGGAAGGTCACTTCCCACTAGACCAGGTTGCTCAAGGCTCTGTCTAACCTGGCCTTCAACACTGTCCAGGGATGGAGCATTCAAAACTTCCTTGGGCCGCCTGTTCCAGTATCTCACCACCCTCACAGTAATGACCTTCTTCTTTATATCTAACCAAAATCTCCCCTGTTTAAGTTTGAACTCATTACCCCTTGTACTATCACTTACAGTGCCTGATGAAGGGTCCTTCTCTGGCATCCTTGTAGGCCCCCTTCAGATACTGGAAGGCTGCTAGGAGGTCTCCAAACAGCCTTCTCTTCTCCAGGCTGAACAGCCCCAATTTTCTCAGCCTGTCTTCATATGGGAGGTGCTCCAGTCCCCTGATCATCCTCGTGAACCTCCTCTGGACTTGCTCCAACAGCTCCATGTCCTTCTTATGTTGAGGACACTGAGAACTGCACACACTATTCCAAGTGGGGTCTCAGAGAGCAGAGCAGAGGGGCAGGATCACCTCCTTCATTATTGGTCAGTCTAGGCTCACAAATTCGATTGTGGGAATACAGGTGAGAGACTGTTTCTCTCTCCAAAGACCTTAATGTCTCTGTGGACAAGGCAGACAAAATTGAAAAGGGATACAGCCTTAAACAATTTTCAGCCTGTGTCATGGGTTCAGCAGTAGCAGTCATTTTTCTCCTTCTTAGTAGCTGGTGCAGCAGCTGTGTTTTTGATTTTTGGGCCTTGGAGCTGTGCTGATAACACCAGTGTTTATAGTTACTGCTTGGTAATTGTTTTGGTCTGGCCAAGGACTTTCTGAGCCTCATGCTATGCCAGGGAGGAGGGGAAGCCGGGAGGAAGCAGAGACAGGACACCTGACCCAAACTGACCAAAGAGGTAATTCCATACCACAGCACGTCATGCCCAGGATGTGAAAACGGAGAGCAGAGACCTGGAAGGGTGTGGTGGTGCTCTGGGGGGTTTGCTGCTGGGGTGTGCACTGGCTGGGTCGGGCTTGGTGAGCAGTTGTATTCTCTCTCCTTGTATTTCTCTTGTATTATTACTGGTGGTAGCAGTAGTGATTTGTGTTATACCTTAGTTACTAAACTGTTCTTATCTCAACACTGTGGGAGTTGAATTCTTTTGATTCTCCTCCCCATCCCTCCGGGACTGGAGGAAGAAAGAGAGATGAGTGCATGAGTGAGTGACTTCGTGAGTTGTTAGCCTGGGTGAGGCTTAAACCACGACAGCCTGATTCAATATTAGTAGGAGTTTTCCAAGTACTAGTGGAAATGTTGCCTTATGTTCAGTTACTTTCTACTGCCAGGTAGCACGTAGCAAGTAACTAAAGTGAGCAAATGTCCTGGTAAGGTTGAATTTCTCAATCATTTGATGCAGTAGAAAGATTCAGCTGTGAATTCTGATATCCTGTGGAAGGATAGTACTGTTGAGGGATCCTAAAGGATTCTATAAGGACTCTGACTGGAAAGGACACCATCTGGAAAAAGGATAGAACTGCTGCCAAGAGGTAAAGCAGCACTTGCATTTCCTGGATAATCATGTTCAATTGTGCAGGGATTTGGGGAGAGTATGTATAAATCTGAGAAAGCACAGATGGAGAAGATGATTTCTGTAGGTACTTTGAGCCTAGGATTTTGTTATTTCAAACTATATGCATCAACTGAGAATGTGAGTGACACTGATTTTGTGTATATGCAGATGCATCCAAGTATCTGACTGAAGTGTCTGTAGAGGAATACCTTGGTGGTTTTCATGAATTTGGAGGTATCTACTGGTTCAGAGCTGTTACTTGCTATCACGAACTACACCTCACCAATCTCAGTAGCTGAGCAGAGATGGAGGTTTCAACCTGCATTCAAGGCAAATTGTGATTTTGAGGACAATAAACAAGCCATACAGTGTGTATTTTCCTTTTTTTTCATAAATAAGGATAAAAATTTAAAGTCAAGGTTATGCTGATGAAATCGAATTATTAACTTACAGTGCACTTCTGACATCTTGACCTTTTTTTCCAGGTTTTCATAACTGTCCTGTGACTATATCTTTTTGTTTTAGCATCTGTTAGTGTTGTGTTAAGCAACATGACTAATCTGTCATGCACTTCTTTTTCCTTTCCCATAGGACAAATATGTACAGTGGCGTGACTTGGTTTGATTTGTTGTTTTTTCTTCTTACCTTTCTACCTCTCTTTGATTTGCAATCTTCATTTTAGTTCCTTTGTAGGAACTTCTGGAAGTCATCTGAGTCACGTTGCTACTCTGCAGAGGCTTTGAGACATATATGAAGATGAGTAATGCAATCTGGCAGACCAGAGGGATTCTAAATTGGTGCAGCTTATAGCTTCCTCAGCTGTCCCAGTATATCATCAGCACTTAGTAAAATCTCTGTGTATTGTTTTAAACGCAGTATTTATACAGAGATTTGTTTGTCAATGTGTAAGTTGTACGCCCCAGCTCATCCTCTTTTACTTGGTAGAATTTCAGTGCTGAAGTGCCTGAAGAGAGAAGAAAGGAAGTAATTAACTTCTAGTTCTTACTCACTCAAAGCTATTCCATGCTTTCATCTTTTCTTTTAACGCTTTCACTAGGAAAGTAGCTATATAGGTAACTGATTTATCTCTGTGCCTTTGAGTAGCTTTATTTTGTGACACTTTATTTGCCACTTCAAATTTGACCCTAAATATAAATGACTGTGGAAATGCTTTCTCTTAACCATTTTACAGTTCATGACATTTCAAAAATAAACACTCTTAAATTCTCAAACCTCTTGTTAAAAAGGATTCAATGAAGAAAAATGATTCCTAATTAAATTTGTTTAGACTAAACCTTTACAGACTGTTAAAATATGCACTGTTGATTTTCGTCTGCAGGTGCATACATAAAGCTTGCTAAATAAACCACCACTCCATCTTGGCATAGGTAAAACTACGTTTTAGATTATGCTATTCTGGGAAAGTTCCTCAGAGTACATTAAATTATATTTCCAGTTATATGATTCAGTTTCTGGAAGGACTGTTTTCTAGGGGAGACACTTTGTCACTGAGGACATAAGCATCAAGGCACTCAAAACAAATGTGTATCTAGTGGATGTGGATGGAGATGTAGGTAGGTGATGACACACAGCTTGTGCTCCATAGAGGGATAGACAGCCCATTTGTTAGAGCTTGTTTCAAGGCTGCAGCTGATGCAAAGCTAAGGTAAAGAGGAATTGGAGGAAAGAGAAGCAGGTATGCCTTCTGCTTTGATTATATTGAGGGAAGGATGAAACCAGTGACACATAAATCTGGATCATTGTCAGAGTAGCCAGTCAGGTTGGAAGACATCAGCATGGCTTCAAACTGTATTCATTTGGAAAAAGCTTTTATTTTCCATCTACCCAACAGTAACTGTTCCCTCAGTTAAGAAATATGCTCTCCTTTTGAGGAATGTGACTACTCATGCATGCAGACACATGCAAATGCTAGTATCAGCAAGTTCCAGGGACTGTGTTTATCAGCTGGTGGTCAACATTACATATTTGCAGTTTCTATCTGCAATTTCTTCCAGAACAAACTTTTAAGAAGGACTATATGCTTTTCAGATTGACTGTTAGTCTTGTCTTTTCTGGCTGCATGTGTGCAATGTTCACACTTATATTTTGAGAAAAAAAAAAAAAGTGTTACCTTCTCTTGAGAAATTAATTCAATTCTGATCACGTAGGCTGACTGCAGCATGAGGGGAATATTCATTTCCACATTTTTCTTTAGCTTAAACAACTGCATTGTCAATGACCATCCTGGATTCAAATACTGCTCTCAACAGTTTACTTCTACATCCACCTCTTAAATCTTGGGAGAAAGAGAATATTGAAACTAAAAAAGGCATCCTTACTGAAGATTCTGCTGAGTTACAAGTTTATTTGCAATTTCAGCATTCTTCAACATGCTCTTGTATACTTTTATTAGAGATATATTCTGCTAATAAATCAGCGCTTACTAGATGATTACTAGATGATACCTTGAGGTGTTTCTAGTGAACTACAGAAGCTTTTATATGCGTGCCACTGATTGAATCTAGAGCCATTTTTTACTTCAATTCAGTTTGCTCTGTGGGAAGTTTAGCAACTCCTGTGAGGTGGGTTTACTGGGGACTTGACTGCAGTTTTCAAGTCATATATACTAACCTCAGGCTTTGCACTAACTAACAGACTGTAGAAGCAAAGAATCCTATGGAACACAGAGAAAGTGTTCCTCTTTCACCTAGAGAAAGTTTGTTATATCCCTAAAGTTGTTGCCTCCAAGGATAAAAAATGGGGAGGGGTCTGGGTGGTGCTGGTTTTTTTTGTTTGCCCGAAGATGTTTAGTTTATAGCCCCCAAGATCTTGATGAGAGGGTTCTCTTTTACTTAATTTCATTATGTAGAAGTAAATTTCCTTTTCACATTCCCTCCCCCAGCCCTTGGGAGTCTTTCTACTGTCTTCCTTCTTTGGATAACTGTGGATATAACTTAAATCCTTCATTTAATTCCTAGGTAGAGGCTTACAGTGAAGAGGAGAGCAGTAAGCTTTCTAGATCTACCCAGAATTATATGACCTAGATTTTGTAGAAGTCTTGAAATGCAGAAAAACTTGCAGCAAACCACTTTCTTAGTATTTAGATTTTTATATCCCTCCCCCCCCCAGTAATATCTTATTAGATATTTCATTGTGGAAATACTATATATAAATGAGGCTCTAGGAAGGGAGGCTATAAGGTTGCTAGTAAGGCTCAAGAAAACCTGAGTGCCATTCACATGTGGAATTGTTACCATCAAAAAAAAAAAAAAAAAAAAATGTTGTGAAAATAACCTACTAATGAAATTGAGTTTATATATTGAAATCATTGGTATATGCATGGGGTGTGAAAGATTGTCCCTCCTATTTTGTAGTCTCGTGTAAAAAGAAGTTATTATTATTGAGGTGAGAAATAGCTTTCAAATATTTTCACAAAAAAAATATCATGCCATATCATAGAATGATTTGAGTTGGAAGGGACGTTAAAGGTTATCTAGCTCCATCCCCCCTGCCATGGGCAGGGACACCTTCCACTAGACCAGGTTGCTCAAAAACCCATCCATCTTGACCTTGAACTCTCCCAGGAATTCGGCAGCCACAGCTTCTCTGGGCAATCTATGCCAGTACCTTACCGCCCTCACAATAAAGAATTTCTTCCTAACATATCATATATTGATATGTTAAATGGATACACAAACTATGTTTGAGGAATAACTGTAAGCTGAAATAAATCTAAAAATGTGAAATTGGCTAAGAACATCCTGCAGCTGTACAGTGGTATAAAAATTACTTCTGTTACTTTGTCTTCACCTTAATGCGGAGTTTCAAGTCCCAACACTCTTCTATGTGTCCTAAACATTGTATGGGTAGGAGACTTGCTTGCACAAATATGTTTTTACTTTGTCTAGCATCTAATTTAATGGCATTTACAGGAAGGTAATCTCTGAGACCTCTTTCCCTCTTGTCAAACTTCAGTAAAATCTATTACATTGTTCAAAAGAAGTCACGGGTGCAGTGTAGAATAAATATATTAGACAAAGTCATCTCTGAGTACCATTTCAGGACATGTCAATATTCCTTAATTGTGTATTTCCTAATTGACATTATGATGATGATGCATTCTTCAGTCGCATGCCTGCTATATTCAAGCATATAGATGAGGGATGATCTTACAGCCTCAATTTAACTTTCACTAGTCATAATTCTGGAGTCTGTTCAGAATTTTTTCTCTTATCACAAACAAGGAAGCCTAGAACTTCAGAAATAGCTTTTCTGCTTTCTAAAAAAAAAAAAAAAAAAGTAATTCTTAAAATAGCTGAAAATTTATTTGCTGAAGCCAGCAATTTTGTTTTTATGTTTGTATTAAAATAAGACTAAATGAGCAAAACATCAGATACTGAACTTAATGGTGTCTTTTTCACAGAATTGTTTTTTTTCCAGAACTTGACTGTGGTGGTGAAGTAAAGAAAGAATGAAATAGAGCAGGAACAACATTTATAATTGGAACAGCAGAAACACTGCTTTATTTCTTTAAGAAAAATATTTGTGTGGTTTATCTTATTTTAATCATATCATATCATTGGTGACCACGCTTAGCAGTTATTTGGGGAATTTTTGATTGTTTGTTTTGTTTCTTTAGATTGTTGGTTTGGTTTTGAGGTTGTTTTGATTTAGGTTGGGATTTTTTACCCTGAGTAATGGACAGGCTATTTAGTATTTTAGTACTTTATTCAGAGCCTGGGCCAAGTATTTGGCATTGGTGAGAACAAGGCTTATATGCCAATCTTGATTTGAGAGCAGAATATAAAGCACCCTTCAGCTGAGAGTTTTGTCCTTGGTTTTTAGCATTTTGGGGGCAATGCCAGTAAATATCTTGTTCATTTAGAGGGGCTTCCAATAAAGGAAGAAAACATCCAAGAAATAAAAATTTCCAGAGGGCCCTTAAAAGTGCATCAATTCTGCCCAGGGTAAAATTTTGCTCACTTTTTTGTACCAGTTTGTATGCAGAGGTTTTTGGGTTTGGGTTGGACTTTTTTTTTCTTTTCTTGTTTGAAGGAGGTAGGAAGCTATGTTCATTTACCTATTTACCTTAATAAAATTACATAGAATCATAGATTCAGCTAGGTTGAAAAAGACTTTTTTAAAATCAGCAAGTCCAACATTTACTCCAGGAATGCCAAATCCACCACTAGACTATGTCACTAAAGGCCTCATCTACACATTTTTTGAACATTTCCAGGTGTTAAGGTCTAATATCAAGCATAAAAATGTCTTCATGTGAGGATCTCCTTTTTTGGCAACATTGATGCATTTGCAAAACATGCAACTGAGGGAAAAAAAACAATATTTAAAACTTGAGACATGCTGCAATTCAGTCCTCAGAAATACTGTGGGGTAGAGGGAGGATGTATGTGCTTACTTGGATTATAAAATCTTCATTCCTTAGATATTTGTGACTTAAGTTGGTTTTTGTCCCTAGGAAAAAGTGCATTAAATACTTTCATTTTAGCTAATCAACATCCTTTATCTATTCCTTGAAAGACAGGATGTATCCACAGGTTGACAGAGCTGTAGTTAATGCCTTATCTGTCCAATCTCAGCTCAAAAATTGCTCACATCAGGATTTCTCTTTGCAGCAATGAGCAGTACTGTCCCTGATCAGTACTATTAACAAAAGCAGTCATAAACCAGCCTTTTTGGTTTACTAGCTAAAGACAGACCATCTTTCACCCACTAGTCCTAATCTCAGGTTACTAGTCTGTATCTCATACTGTTATTTTCAGTGATACAAAAATGGAAGTGAAGCGAAAGGGAGGAAAAAAAACCCACTTTAGAAGTACATTATATTTTCAGACTTCTTGTGAAATTTCAGGTGTATGGAAAAAAATATTGATGCTTACTGAACTGAACAGGAGCTCTTCCATGGCCTTCATTTGGCAGTGAATCATGGCTATTTTAATTATGACCATGAAATTACTCTGAAACAAGATTAGAAAAAGCATCAACCATCTGCTTTTCAGGAATATGCAAAGGGCTTGGCTGGCTCTGAAGGATATGCTGGGAAAGTATGTCATAATCCACTGTGGTGAGGAGAGGAAAAAAAAAAAAAAAAGGAAGTTAATCGGATAATGGAGTCCACAGCTTTTACAGGCAGAAGAAAGCAGTCTGAGAGAGGGAGGAGGAAAACAAAAAAACAGAAAGGAAAGCTCATGTTAAGCAATTGTAATTTATATGTTTCTGACAGGAAGTATAAAGGCTAGTGACATTTAGAAACCCTTGATTTATGCTATATTATTGTCATAAAATTAGTTGCTTGGGTAGAAGAAAAATAAACATGATTAAAATAGTCAGTAAGTCACAATCAGAAATTTCAACTGTTGAATCCATTAGGCAGCAAGTTCCAGTAATGCTTTCTGTAGCCATCTAGGTGTTTGCAATTTGTTTAGTTGTGATGACTGTCATTGATCAGTATCTTAGTAGGGATAATTATATCATAAATGTTGGTTTCTTTTTGTGATGAATGCATATTTCTTTGTGCTGCTCAAGAACTAGATGTTTATTTGTCAACAAGGTATATATATACAAGTAAAGAAGTAAAAAAATATAATAGTGATTTAAAATTATGATAAGTAAGGTATTGTTTTACCTTGAAAAAAACCAAATCTCATTATAGTCATTGTAAGGTACTTGTGAAACAGTAGATGAATAATTTCTGTTGTCTGAGTTCCCCTTCAAGTCTTCATTGAAATGAACCTGTGCAGCCTCTTTTGTTTCTAATCAGTTGTTTGGCCAGCCCATGATTTGTAGTTTGTACAACCTTAAGCTTTTGAACTTGCTACTAATGCCTGCTAGTAATTCATTGATTTGGAAAGAATGTGCAAATTCCTGGGCTCACGTCATATCCAGTCATTTTTCCTTTGATGTCCACACCAAGTCAAAGAGCTCTCACAGATGTTAGAAACTTAAAATGCTACAAATGTAAGAAACTTAAAATGCTGTTAGTTTTCATGGTCATTATTTTTCTGTAATAACTAAGTATATTTAGGGTAGATGTCTGGCTCATTTCAGGACAAAGCCCAAAAAACTTCAAATTTTTAAAGGACTGAAGTATGAAGAATTAATTTATCACAGTCCTTGATGCTTTCCAAGTGAGTAACTACAGTAGCAATTACTTGGTAGCTGTGCAAAAATACTTTCTAGGCTAACCCATGTCATGCGTAAGAGGACTGATAGAGTTAAACTCTGCCAAACCAGAAGCAACGGGTTTGAAAAAGGTTTTGAATGCAGTAATGCTGCAGGTGGGAGGTTGTGGGTAAGGTACGAATCCCTGAATTGGTAGGGCTGAATCAAGATTCACTAAATATGAACCTTCCCACTTATTGCTTCAGCTATGTGCTTTCTTCAGAGAGTGTCAGAAGTGAAAAACTCGAGATCACTGATAAGGTCGAAAAATTGATTAGCTCAGTCACCTATGACTCAATTTATGCAATCAAATGTGGGGCATGGAAGGGGGGGAGGTTTTCAAAAACAGTCTTAACCATCCTCAGAGTTTATTTTACTAACCTGGAGATTACGCCTTATTCAAAAATGGAGAAAAATGGTGTTTTGGGATTTCTTTCTTTTTAATAAATGGAAACTGATTGTCTTTTTCGGGAAGTGAAGGGTGAATGAAATGCTAGAAACTATGAAACTTTACTGAAAAAACCCAAACATGAATAAGAGTACTTCCAACTTCATGTTAAGTTTAATACCATCATAGTATGATCTTGTACATCCTCAAAGTATACAGTTAGGAAGGACATGTTTTGTACTTTCTTAATTTGGAACTGTTTACTCTTTAAGTAGGAAGCTGCTACAAATAAGAGCTGATAAGATCTGATACCTATCTTGAAGTTTGGCAGGGTGCAGGCAGGGTAGGAGGGAACTATCTGCAATGCTGGGAGTTGGGAAAAGTACGTAGATGACATGATTCTTTCTGATCTTTTATCAGCTTCCCTCCCCACCACCCAACGCCTGCTTTACTTGTAAAAACAGCGTGGTCTTTTTGCCGTGTTTTGTTTTCCTTATTCTTGCCCCCTGAAGGCTGTGACCCAGGCGCTTTTCTTACTGCAGGGTCTAGGCAACAAAGCTGCTGTATTACAGTCTCCTTGAGGTCCAGTTCTCCAAAGTGAGCAATCTTCAATCTTAATAGCGTTTCTTTCTTTTTTTTCCTTCCCCACCAGTTCTTCTCTCCTGTCTCCTCAAGATGATTTTTTTTTTGCTGTTGTGGTTGTTCCCCAGCCCTTGGCAGCTCTCCTTTGATTGTCTTCACTTTCATTTTATTTTTTTTTTTAATATCCTTTTTCTTCAAGGGAATCCTGGCACCCTGACAACAAACCTCCCTGACCTCAAGCTTTTGGCTGGAGCTTAAAACATTTGTGGGATTTTAAAGGCCCTCAGGCTATTTAATGCTGCAGCTGTGACAATGACTTTGAGTACAACAGGGGAACAACAATTTGGATAGTGTTTAGGCAGGCTGTGAAGAACACCACTGAATCACTGGTGTCTGAAGCTGCCTAAAGTTGGGGAATGAATTATTTTATGATTGTAGGGTATTTTTTTCTGCGTGACAGAGTAAAGGTATGAGCACTTCATGAGGTGATGCATATTCAGAGCAGACATCTTGGCTTTGTCAGCCTCCCACTGCAAATGGGTAATTCTAGCAGTATGGGCTGTTCCTGTTGAGTCTCTTCAGTGACAAAAAGCCTTGAAGAGGGATCTATGTAAATTGGAGCAGTTGGCTATGATCAGTGAGATGAAATTTAATGACTCATAATGCCAGATTCTGCACCTACAATGGAGTAACACTGGAAAGCAGCCCTACAAAATGGGAGCTGGGGGCACTAGTTGACAGAAGGCTCAATAGGAGTCAGCAAGTGTGCCCTGGGAACCAAGAGGACAGGCAAAACAAAAGACATGTTTGGTCTATAGGAAACCTTGCTTTAACATCTCACTAAGGCACTAACAAAATCATCTCTGGTTTATCAGGCAGGTTTGCTGCTCTTTCACCATAGAAATGCGAGCTTGAGTCTTAGGTACACTTGTGCCCAATGTGTGCAGTGGTGCTGGGCATTTGGGGACTCCTGTAATTGCTTATGTTGGCACAGCTGTCTGTTCCCCAGCTGGAAAGCACCAGCATCATGACCTAGTGCATCATACTGCATCTTCAAGATTACAAAGTTCTTCAATTTTTATTTGGAAAATAAGTAGACATAGGTCTGTTTGTTGGTTTGTAATGGGCAGCTTCCATCACACTTGTTATGCAGGTTTGGGAGAATTTGCATCCATGTATGTTGACAAGCCACCCTGGCACAGGCTGGCTCTTTTAAAGAAGGCTCTCCACTGCCAAGAGCTCTAAATTTTTATCTCACATAGGAACAGATGGAAATCATTCACATGTCTGAGCAGCAAATATCTCAAAATCGCCTGGGCACACTGGCTGACATTTGGCTGGCTATTTGTCGTTTTCTTTGCTAGTTGATTTCCAAGGCAAGGTACATATTGTCCGGCATCTGCACACAGTGGGCATAAAATTATAATATGAAAAAAAAAATAAAAATCAATCAAAGTGCATGAGATAATGGTGGCTTCTTCCAGTAGGAATAATTGCATGCTGTCAGCACTCCTGAACAATACATAAGCAAGACACTGATCTCTGGAAAACTTCTGACTACTCACTGGTTCAGAAGTTCAGCAGTCAGACACATCGGGGGAACACAGCTTATAGGCTTAATTTTGCCTTTGAATGAAAAAAAAAATGAACTCATGGAACTGAGGAATGGATTCCAGCATAGTCACTATTGCCTTCAAAATTCATTGCCTGTGAAGGAAACCTTGCCAAACATTACCCTGCTTTGCCTGCATGAAGACCAAGAAACAACTGTTTTGTTGCTTCAGTGATAATTCTTTTTAAGGACTCACTTTTCATGATAATTGGAGTATTTAATAGGTATAATGACAAATTACAGAATGAGATTGGGATGAAAGCTGCCAGGATCTGAGCTGAGGACAGCATAAAAATAATGAAAGGTTCATGCCTATGTTCTATGAAAATAACTTTACTAAGTGAACAAAAGGATATTGTGTTTCAGAGCACTTGGGAATACTCTCCAGAAGTAACTTCTGTATCATCTGGAACTGAAGCAGGGAAAATTGTTTGCATCAACTTTGTTGTAACATATGGCATTTTCTAGTACTTTGTGTTTTTCATACCTGCAGCGCAGAGTTGTTAGATAAGTCAATGTCCATTACAGCTTGCTCACTAGCTGCTAATATGTATCTGGAGAAGTTAAATGCCTCTAGATCTGAATTAAAAAATGTATTAAAAATTAGGAAAATGTTTTGGGTTTGGACCATTTTGTGAATGTCTTTTGTTTTCCTTTTATTTCTGTTCACTTGTTCTTGCTTATGTTGAGCATGAGATGTGTGATCAGTTCATGACCTCTCATCTTTCCTGGATATTTTTGTTTTCTTAACCAATTATTTCTCTTACACACCAGTAAGTTTCTGAACAAAGAGGTTAGGTAGTTGATTCTCTTAGGAAAAGTATAGAATTTTACCAAGAATGTGGCTCTTAGGCTGAGATATAATATTCCATGTGCATTATCAAGTCATGTAACTGACTTGGGGAAATAAAGGCAATTCTGAGATGCCACTGATGTAAATTTATAGGTGCACCATTTTATGTTGTTCAAACCAATATTTACTGCCTCTTTTTTTTATGGCCAAAATAGCTTTGGAACATAAATATCCACTCTCAGATAAACTAAAACTTATCCAAAGAAGCTGTCTTGAGTAGGCAACAAAAAGCTAGGTGCTTATCTAGCTTTGAATTGTGTTACAGACTTCCTTCAGACAATATGTGATCTAAGGTTAACAGTATTCTCTAAATAGTTAGTACAGATGCTAAAGCATTTTGTAATTTATCAAATTATTAAATTAATGTCAAGTTCCCATTAGAAATCCCTTTGGCAGAGGTTCTTAAAGGAATCTTCATAAAGTTTCATTTATGCTAGAAAGATGTGCAGACTAGGGAGACTAAGACTGGTTAGCATCCTCTGAGGTTGGTCATTTTAAGCTCTAGGGCTTGGTATAGACTCTCACTGATCGTAGTGGGATTTGAATTAGGGCTCTCAAAATTTAGAAAAGAAGGATAAAAGAAAGCATTTGGCTGATGATGAAGACACCAGTAAATAAACAAAACAAAACAAAACAAACAACAAAACAAAACAAACAACAAAACAAACAAAACAGAACAAATATGATACCTGGAAATACTTCTAATATTACATAGAGGTGCCTGTGTCCAGGGGCATTGATTCAGGCAAAGAAACAGTAATTTTACTGAAAACATTGTAAAAAACTTCTAATGTTTATCGTCTTGAAAGCTGACTCTCATAGTATGTATTTTTTCTGCATCAGGATAAAATTTGGCAACTTCACAATTCCAGCTTACTGACAGTAACCTGGAAAATAATTTCCTTTAATTTGATTCAGTTTTAATCATGTTTTCTAGCTGTGTCGTAGAGCATTGGGTTATGTTGGCTAGAGTGCAGGAGTCTGGTGTGCTCACCCTGGGCTGCTGCAGAGGACTCCTCCCCATCACTTCCCTTCCAAGGGGTCTCCTCACAGCAGTGAGCAGCAGCCACTCTGGTCATAGTCCATGCTGCTGTTGAAGCCAAGTGATTACCTGCAGTAAAGTACTTCGGGTCAGCTGAATGTTTGCAGGTATCTCACTTGGCAAAAAGCAATGCAGCAGGGCTGGTTTTCTCTTTGTTGTTGTTTGTTTTTTGTTTGTTTGGTTGTTTTTTTTTTGGGGGGTGTGTGTTTTTTTTTTTGGTGCTTTTGGTTCTTTGGGGTATTTTTGTGGGTTTTTTGTGTTGTGTTTTTTTTTTTTTCCTCCTTTTTCTGGCAGGGAAATGAATGGCAATTGTTTGAAAGATGTTTAAAGTTGAAGCTTTTCTTTCAATAGAAGATCCTCCCTTGCTTCTTTCTGGATATTGCAGACTCTCAAATCTGAATCTAAGTAAGTGTAAAAAAAAAAGTGCTAATGGGTAGAGTTTCTCAGAAGCATATTCAGAGCAACCATACCTTTACTTATTAGCTGTTTCCATTCTGTTAAAAAGATTATAAAATTTTCCTCAGTGTCCCACATGCAGACCATTTGGCATCTCTATATTAGTGAAACCCATCTATTATATAACAATTGTAAATCATCAATGATAACTGTGTCATCTGGGGCACCAGAAAAATATGTACTTGATATTTTGTTCAGCAGGAGGTAAATATAATGGCACCTTAGTGCACAGTGAATGTAGTTCCCTTGCTCTACATAATTTTTTTATTAATTGCATTAATTAGTGTATTTTTATTTTTAAAGCATAAAATGTTCCTCTTTCCAAGCCCTGAATACATGCATATAATTTAAACTCATCATAAAATGTCTGTCCACTCATTTAATTTCAATTATATAGAAATATGCATAAGCAAATGTAATAAAATAGACCCATTTATAGAGCTGTCATATCTTCTTATCTATCCTTATGCTCTTTCCTTAATACCAGAAGGAAAGATAACCTGTCAATGTGCTAGGAAACTAGTAACTACTACTAGTGTTAGGAGCAGACTAAGGAAGAATGAAGTTGCGAGTCTGTTAACATCAATGTCAATACATCTGCTGACTTTCTTGGAATCAGCATTTTAGCCTTCAGTGAATGATGTAATCACCATAAACTTTTATAAAGCCAGTTAAGGCGTTTAGATTTCATGAGGTTCTAAGACTTTATTTTTGTGTGAGTTCTTCTCATGTTTCTAACTAATGATTTTCAAGCCTTCATTTTTGTCATTAGTGTTACAAAAATAAAAGCCACATCTTCTGATGGGGCAAAAGGAAAGAGAAGAATGGTTGCAGTGGGGTTTCAATAATTTATGATGAAAATAATGGCTGATCTTTAAAGGCAATGGTAGTCAAATAGTAGCAGGTCAAAAAAGCTGGTGTGTATACATATATACATGTTTTATATGCATAATTTTTATATGTATACAAATCATATGGATCCTATGGTATACATACTTATAACTATATGAAATGATCCAACCCTAATTACTCACTTCAGTTATGAAATCTTAATCACTGCATGTCCTGGATTCAGCAAAATCTAAATATCTATAAATATCCCTTAGATTTAGTATCCAAAGAGATTTATTTAAAAAATCTGAATGGCTGGAAATAACTCTAAATATTGGTGCATATAAGTAAATAGACATGATAATAACCATATTGACCTACCCATAACATTGTTTTTATCCGATTTTATGCCTGAAATACTACTGAAATAGCTTGTTTTGTTTTGTGTTTTAGTCAGTTTCCAAAGACTAACTTAGTTTTTTTCCAAAAGCTAATGATGTTAACAAAGCTATAGTTCTGCTGCAGATATACACAGCATAGGAACCCCTTCCTTTGCTGAGGATTGCAATGATTAATGAAAGCACTGTAGCTCCAGAGTGGCCCTCTAGCAAACTTGTCACTAAATATATCCATTAAAAGCTGGCATACAATATATAGAAAAGACTTAAAGAATTATACTAGAAAGCCATCTGGGATTTCAGTGTTTCCCAGAGGGCAATTTTTTGATGGCATTAACAATATCCTGTAAAGATATCTGTGTCTAATCATTCTGTGTCCCTCCATGACTCTAAGCAGTATGACATCCTGCAGTATATATTGATACATATATACTCTAGGGTATTCAATACCTGGCAAATTGCTTGAGTAGATTACTTACTTTTTCAGAAGTAATGACTACTTCTGCACTTCAGTTCCTGATGAAAGAAATAAGAGCTATTTTCCAAATCCTTAACCTTGAGATTATCCTGGTACTTGGTAAGTTAAGGTTTACAGTCTTAAGATCACTGTAAATATGCCGCCTTAGTTTACTGTGGTGAATGTCTCCTACCCTTCATGCTTAGCTTGAAAATTGTGATCAGAGAAATGGGTCTGAAGTAGTGATCTAGAGCTGGAAAATGAAAAAGAAAATCTTGAAGAACAATACAGTTCATAGTCAGCAATCTTCTTGTGCTTCCCGCTGCCTGGCAAGACAAATACATGCAGCAACTGGGCAGGCATAAAAATTCAGCATCATTCTCTCTTTCCTTTAAAGCAAAAAATAGCTAAAGCTCTTATTAGTAAAACATAAAAAGATACCCCTGCCCACACCAACTCTGCCCTCTCTCTGGAGGCTATCTCCATTTGAACCAGACTAGGAATGGGATCCCTGCAGCTGCCCTTATCAAGTTGGGGATCTGTTCATTAAGCCAACATTCATTTTGTGCAGTTTTGGTGCCACTAAGGAAAGTTTTCTACCCATCCAGGTCTTGTAAATCCCCCTACAGCTCTTTACATGATTTTTTCATAAAGTTTTTAGTATATCACTGGCCAATTTTCTGTTTTGGATCAGATAGGAATAAGCAGCAGATGGTTTCAGTGATATTTATCACTTCTTGTCTGGTAAAGGATGAGTATCTCTGTATTCTCTATTCAGGCTCCTTGAATTTGTAGAAAGCATGAATTGTAGCAACAAATAGTTTAAAGTAAAACAAATCTACATTTGCTGGATTTCACATAGAGTTTTTTAGAGCAGAAAGGAAATCAACATTGTGACCGCCTGCTACCGTAAATTCCCTCTAGTAATTTCCTATTTTTATTATTATGTTAATACAACTTCAGGCTATGGTTCATCAGTGTTCTCAAACTTACCAGGGAAGTACGAATGTATTATAGAGACAGGCTTATTCTTTCTGTCACACTTTAAAAGTGAGTGATAGTAAGAAAATATGCGGGGGGGGGGGGGGGGGAATAAGAAAGATATTTTATTTACTTCTCCTACTAGCATTTTTTACCCAATTCTTCAATTCCTTTTTTTTTTTTTTTTTTTTCCCCAAAATTTATTAATGGGAACAAACTGAAGAAAGATATTTCTAAAGCAGCTTTGCATACAATTTCACTGCTGAATATCAAATATACAAAATAGATTAATTCATTCTTCAGCTGTGCTAGCTTTCATTTAAATCATCTGGCCTTCATGACATGAGAATAAATATTGCATCCCATTTATGGCAGAACTAATTTTAGAATTTAAGAGCCATAAATATAAATGGGGAAATTACAGAATCTTTATTTTGCCAATTCAGAAATCAACTAGTTTGTTTGTAAAGAAATAATCCTTCTGAGATCTATTACCAAATTGTCCTTTGATGCAATCATAAAAGCAGTCTATTCCATGATATTTTCAGCTATGCTTCGTTAAAGGTTTTATTTTATTAATGCCAAGCTAATCTAATTATAACTGAGCAGCATTTTTCTGGAAATCATTTCGTATACCTATTCACTACATCTTTAACAATGACTTCAAACCCTTTTGTAAGGTAATTTTTGTGTTGCAGTAGTGGGATAAGTAATTAGAAGCTGCTCTAGTAAGCATTGTGTCATACTATTTTCAATGGTGTGAGAACGATACCTGAAGGTATAATTGCCCTTATGCTTTTATGGATTCTTTTAAGATCAAAGCTATTAATTATGAGCAACAAAGACATTCAGACAATCAGAACAAGTGTATATATCAAGCAAAGTCAGGCAAAGGTAAATCTGAAATTGCTTCAACTTGCAGGAAGAAACTTTTAATGTTTATACTAATATACTACTCAAAAATTATTTTTAAAGCCCAACCATAAAATTATGAAGAAGGATCATGTGTTTCTCCAAGATGATTATGCAAAGCTAGATTGTGTCTCTGTATCAGCTGTATTGCTGCTAGTCTTCATTTCTGATTCTACAACTAGCCAAAAATTCACCTTCTGCCTCCGTAAACGGAGATTCCAGCTAGGCAAGTATAATCTGTAATATGCAATTAAAGCTTTATGAAAATTAAGCTTTATGTAAAGTAAGAGGAATTAGTTTATATGAAACTCAGGATTAAGATATTTGGCTGTAATAAGAAATTAATAAAGAAGATGAATATAAATAAAAGCTTGTGGGTTTATGATAAGATAATCAAGTTTTTTAAAAGATACTACAGAAGCAAAAATCCGCCTCTCCCTGTTTGTTGTTAAAAAGGTGGTCAGCATTATGCATATTCTTTTCTCTCGTCCTGTGTTGTTATGAACACGAAGTAACAAAGAGGAATTTTTAATTTTTACGTGGCGAAAGATTTATAAATATAAATAAAAATAGCACTTTCTGGAAGCATGAAGTGTTGAAATGCAAATTAGTATCATTTTGTAAAACAGAAATAAAAATGAAATAGTTGTGTGGTTTTGGTTAATTTCAGTTTTAATGCTCTTTTTTGCATTTGAATGATTTTTTTTTTTTATTTTCAATCAAAAAATAAAGGCTGGTTTTATTAAATTTTTTTGTAACTTGACTTCCTGGAAGAATTTACTTTAATCTTCATTGTCATCGTCCCAAAAATAATATGAAATTTTAGCATGTGCTATAAATTTCTTATGCATGAACTGTGCAACCTAAATATGTCCATACAATCATAAAAGTATTTTATTAACATTACTCCATGCTGCTCATATGAAATTGATGTAATTTTTTTTTGTAATAAAGCCTTCTAGTAAATTAGGAGGGGCGAAGATTAAAGATTAAACTCCTATTGGTACCAGAACTAAGAATCTCACCCTGGGTACTGTATGAAGTAACTGTATGAGATAAGAACTCCATGAATAAAGGCCACCAGTTTTCCATTTTGGGGAGCAGACCAGTCTGAGTATTCACACAGACACTGTTTGAGGGAAAGGCAGAAAAAAAAAAACCATATTTTTGCTTTTTACTGTTTATAGACAGGCATGAGACATGATCCTTTAGTTCTAATCCAGTTTTCCTCTGAGACTGTTTTGAAACAGCTGGCTGTGGGGGTGCCTCGATAAGCGTGCATCCATAACGGTTCTCAGGGACTTGCAGTCTTAGGTATGACCAGACTATAAACCCAAAGTCCTCTGTTACACAGGGTATGCTTTTCCCTGGTATGCTACACAGAAAGGAGGCAGGTAGTTTAAATTCTTATTTTCCTCATATTTTAAGTGGAAATACATGCTTGATGCTGTCTGTAGAATAAATATGATGTGAACACTGCTCAAGTGACCCTCTTTATCTCCCTGAATCAATTTTGGTTTATACAAGAAACATTACAAAATAAATTATTTTCTATTCCAGTAAGAGAGACTCCTCTGAATGGGGACATTCAATTTAAGGACAAAACTTTAGAAAGAGTGGATTTAAATGTACATTTCATCTTCACTTGTAGGTTCATTCAACTGTGAATGATGGGGGGAGACTGCAAATGTAAAGGAATGACTATTAATGGTAAGGCACAGGTGCTAGGATTGCTCAAATGGTAATAAATTTACATTGCAAATGTGATAAATCTGCTGCAGTTATAATGCTACTGTAATGACTATCAGCTGCAAGCATGAGGACAGAAGAAAGCTGTTAAATGCATACTCTTAGTGCATGGAAAATGTACTCTCAGCAGTTTATGTACTGCTTGATATTCATTTATGAGGGCTTCTCTTCACGCAGGAACTTTCATTTCTATAGAAATTTACTTTGCAATGTTTTATTTGTAAATGACAATATTTGGTTATTAAGGCTGAATACCTACTCATTAAGCTTCTTGGTAACATGAACATGTATGGGAGTTGTGCATGGTACTTTTCATTCTTAAGTTACTTTTCATCAGCTCTTTCTTTTCTAGCAGTTTCCTGCACTGCAGCAAAGTCAATGCTGACAGAGCACAACTCAACAATACCAGTGCAAATGGAAATCTGAGAGATGGTTTATATCTAGAGAACCAGATTCAATGGTGCATCTTCAGATAGTTGTTTTGTTTTACCTTTCATGTGTGCTGTTTAGCAATCAAGAGAGAAAGCAAATGATGCACAGCATGCTTGAAAATCAGTCCTGTGCAGTCAGTAGAGTTGTTAATGCAGTTTCCAAATGACTCGTATAACAGGAGGCTTCCGTACTACTGACTGAAATGTTGGATCCTTTCATAAAGACAGCTGGGACATGATTTTTTTGATATTTTCCATGAAAGTACCAGCCCCAAATGAGCACAGAGGCAACCATCTGTGCCCCGTGGGAGCATATATGTTTAGCATGTATGTAGGTGTTGGGGCAGTTGGGGCAGTAGTGAAGTGAGAGGCTTTTTAGTTTTCTACCCTATCTGCAACATGCTTCTCACCAGGGATTCTGAACAAAGATGCAAAGAGCTGAAAAGACTGAGTATTAGTGGGGGTCCCACTGCAACCTCACAGGACTGGGGCATGGTTCCTTCTCCCTTTGCCTTCTGAGCTACTGCTGGCTTATCACGAGCTGCAGCCCACTGGCACTCCCCAGGTTTTGTCTGTCTGGAGCTGTCTTGAATAATATGGAAGCAGGAGGCCCTGGAGGAAAGTCTGCTTCTGGAAGTGGTGGTCACTCACCTTGTCTGCCAGGTTGAAAGGTATTGAGCCCAGCTAGAGTATTTCTTTATGTGTCTTGGTCTACCTGTCTCATGTTTGTTCATTATTGTAAGCCTGGATTTCTTAATATCTGCCCCCAAAATATCTTATTCCTATGTCTGAATAGTGTTGATTCTTCTATGTTTTGGACTTCCAGAAAAGTGTGATTGCTCAGTTTTCCCTGCTCATAGGCTGAACATTTTATGTGATTGAAGTAACTGAAACTAACTGATTACCATGCAGTCTGTGTGATGGTGATGAACAGGTTGCACCCCACCATGCAGGTAGCTTATTGAACTTTATTTTCCAGGTCACAACAGCTGTAACTCTAGCAGTTTCTAGCTGGCCTGCTTGCTTTTTGCTTTGGCTTTTCTGTTTTCTCTTTAAGCCACAGTGCATAAAACCCGGATTCAGGCAGTCTGGAGGGGAATATGACTAGTCAAATGCCCTGCTTGCATCAGTGGTAACTTGTAAGTTTTATCAATATTTTTACAGCTGTCTGAGTCTTATAGTGTCTTAAACCTCCTTTCTATTCCACTTCAAAATCCAGTTTGTGTAAGGACTAGAGATGAGATGACAGAAATGTCTCTTTCTTCCCTTCTGCAGGGTTGACTTTCTTGGCATTGTTATGAAAATGAGAGGTTATGGCCTTTTCCCTTCATGGGAAATGAAAGAGATGTAAAGACATGGTATGCCAATGGCTAGAGCTTGTAGTGAAATACTTATTCTTAGGGTAAATTATTTGTTTGGTGTGCACATTTTGTCACTCCAAAGTAAATGAAATCAGTGTTCTGAAATGCTCATAAAGTAATGTATTTCTCAAGGTAGGGAAAATGAAGTAGAAAGAGACAGCAACACACTTATGAACTCTTTTATAGACTGGAAAAAAAATCTCACTGTTAATATGAAAAGTAACTAATGCTTTGAGTATAGAACTTATTCCAAATTCTAAATTTCTTCTTTACTTCAAGAGGTAATTCACTTTATTCATCCAGACCCCATTTCTGCACTGAGTAAAATAGCATTGAATGTTTATTCTAATGTTGTTTAATGTTTATTAAGTCTATTAAAAACTGATGTTATTGTTTGATAGCCCTGTTTTAATAAAGCCCACTTGGTATGTGCAAATTAATTTGGGAAAAGTAGACAGCAATACCTTTGTTGACACTTTTGCAAGGATTTTACAGGCTAGGTTAATTATAAATATGAGCCTATAGCTACTGCATTTCCCCCACACATTTGCCATGCTTTAATATAACAGAGATTACAGGGCTCCAGAGTGATCTTGTTATTTTACCACTCTCAGAGGCTTCCTATAATATCCTTCACAATATGGGCCTCAAATTTCCTTTATAAATATTATATAATAAGGTCTGGAGTCTTTGTGAGACTAGCATTTGGCTGATAGTAAAAGCTGAGAACACTTATTCATTTAAAGACAACTGTGCTTTTCATCTGAGAAAAATAAAATGGCAACGTGCACTTCAAAGTAATAGATTATGAAGAACAGAATAATAAACTTGTAGAAGTTTACAGTGCAGCTAATGGAAACCATTTCAGCAGTGAAAATAATCTAAAGGTGAGGTTTTGTAAAAACAATCCATGTTTGGGAAATACTAAGGGGCAGTGAGGAGGATATTTCAGCCACCCTGTTAAGTTTCCATGTGAAAGTAGCCCCCCCTTTGTGAGCTTCTCACAGACAATACAAGCACAAACTCCCAATCTACTTCTTTGTTCAAGTGCAGAAGTACTCTTGTGTTTTCTCATGTACTGATTTACATATGGGTGAACTGCTCTGTGCATTGAATCCAATTTTATACCAAAAAGCATTGTCAGTACACCGTACTTGCACTGAACATAGTGGTTTGAAGCCATGATTTCAGAAGTTAAAAATCAGACTCCTGATGTTCTGCTGGGAAGGGACAAGTCAAACTCTTTCCCATTGAGATACTGCAGGCTAATAAAATGGCCTTTAGGTCAGAACATGGTAAACACAGAGGATGCTGAGCACCAGGAACTACAATGCCAGATAAAAAGTATCTCTACTATGGCGACAAACCTACTGCAAATACAGTTTCACAAGAAGGCAGACTATCTTAACTTTATTGTTCCTGCACAGATCAAAGGAAATTAAGGAAATATAGTGTCCTGAGTTCAGCAGTAGCAGCCATTTTTCTCCTTCTTAGTAGCTGGTGCAGTGCTGTGTTTTGGACTTTCAGCCTGGGAACAGCACTGATAACACCGATGTTTTTAGTTGCTGCTCAGTAATGCTTACTTTGACCAAGGACATTCTGAGTCTCATGCTCTGCCAGGGAGGAGGGGAAGCCAGCAGGAAGCAGAGACAGGACACCTGACCCAAACTAATCAAAGAGTTATTCCATACCACAGCACATCATGCCCAGTATATAAACTGGGGGCAGTTACCCAGAAGAGCTAGATCGCTGATCAGGTTGGGTGGGGTATCGGTCAGCAGGTGTTGAGCTGTTGTATTCTCTTCCCTTGTTATTTCCCTTAATAATATTATTATTGGTGGTAGCAGCAGTGGTTTGTGTTATACCTTAGTTACTGGCCTGTTCTTATCTCAACCCGTGGGAGTTAGTTGCATTCTTTTGATTCTCCTCCCCATCCCTCCGGAGGCAGGGGGGAGGGTGGAGGGGGGGAGTGAGAGAGCGGCTGCATGGCTGAGTTACCGGCTGGGCTTAAACCATGACACATAGATAACTAACAGTATCATTGCATCAGATTAAAATATTCATATTCTCTAATCCAAAGACTATGTCATTTTTTCTTTAATTTTTTGAGTTTTCTCAGGGAAAAAAAAATAGGATTATGTGTGATTCAACATTTTTCCCTCAGTACAGCCAGAAATACTTCTTGACATTTCTGTTCAGGTTTATTAAAAGAACAAAAAATATTTTAATCAGCATAAAAAGTTTTGCTCATTATTTAAGAATTTTTAGATTCATTATCTGTTGCTTTTTCTGATCTTATGTTTTCTTCAATGGGGAGTCTAGGTCATATTTATTTCACTACCACCATCAAAAATCATCTTATTGTGAATCTTTGTTTAAAATATTATCTAGTAAATCAAGGTAAACAATTAATATTTTAATAGAAAATAAAATTAGAAGTGAATAGCTCACAAAATTAAGTCTAGCAGCATTTTGAGCAGAATGTACGAAGGGGAGATTTTTTATACTCCAAGTTTTATTTTACTTATTTTTAGGTGCAACACTTCAATGCAAGTTCATAAACATTGCCTTGAGCAATGATCAGCATTCAGAACTACTTAATTCCCCACATATACACCAAATGCTGAGATGTAGATTCCATCTTTTTTATTCTTGCCTACAGTTCTTTGATTCTCGCTAAGCAATGACATTGCCTCAACAGGAGAGACAGGTTGGGTGTTTTGCTAATGGTCTACTTCAATAGAGTTGGAGAAGCTTGTGAAACAGAGTGTTTTCTAGGCCCACTTTCACCTTCTTCTGTTTGGGGCAGATATAAAAACCGGTCTTGAAATATGGTGTAGTACCGCGATGTTATCCTAAAAAATAAAAAATAGAAAGTACAATGCAAATGTGGTGATTTCATGTCAGCTATCTTATTGTACCTTGAATAAATATTTTGCTTCCCTCTGGACACAGAAACACATGAGTATCAGCTTTGCATCATCTTCTTGTTTCATATGTTGGTGGATTTATATCCTTGAGGAGTTGTTTTTTTTCCCTTTTTAATGAGAGCTCAGATTCCTAAAACCAAGAGGCACTCAAATCAAAACAAAACCCAAAGCTCTCAAATTGCATCCTGAACCTGACCAAGTGTGACTCTAATTTTTAAATATGCAAACTTGACAGAGAGGAATTAATGAATAATTTTATTTGCATATAAATACCACCTGTCACATAAAGTTCCCAGGACTAGTTTAGGTAGGATGTCATTAGTTCTTCAGGAAGCAGCAAACAGTAAGGAAAGGGGGGTTGAAGAAAGCAGACCATAATGAAAGACTTTGTAAGCATGCTTTAGCTCACCTCAGCTGTATTAACAATCTGCAGCTGTAGTGGATTTGTCCTTATTTACTTACATTCAAGAATACAGAATTCTATAAAAAGTGATTCCTTTTAATCTGAAAACTGTCTGGTGTGAGGACTACTCTCTCCGGTCTCTTTTGATTGCACAGCTAGTTCAGTCAATGTCTGGGATCCCCAGATACTACTGCAGCGAAAGTAAATTATCATTATAAGAATGACTAAATTATTATCATTTCTTGTCAAAATTTTAGTGAAATAATCGCTCTGTAGGTAATTTAAATATGATAATGATCTGAAGAAAGGTCTAAAAAATGTAAAAGTAATAGATGATACCAGATTAAATAGTGGAAGGAATTTTAGAATTACCACCCATACTGTGAAAACAAATGTGATTTGCTCACATATCTTACTTCAAAATAAATTTCATGTGAGATAAAACAAATAAACATATAGTTTTAGCTCCCATTAACAACAGCTTGATGAAAATGTCTACATTGAGTTTAACAATGTGTAGGAAAGTGCCATCATATCTATAGAATAACACAGGGGAGATGTTAGAGAATAAAAAAAAAATAGCTTAATCATTTGGGTTAAGAGATAAAAGAGAAAAAAAAAAAAGTAGTATGATTGAGATCCACAGGGTCAGCTATAATTCTCATAGAAGGTGGACTCATGTAAACGAAAATTGGGCTGGATATGTGAGATAGGGCAACAGTTAATAGCTATTGCAGAGAAGGAGGTCAGTCAGATACTTGTATTTACTCCTTTCTAATAGGACAAAAAAAAGAAATTGAGTTATAATATAATTAAATTAATTTTATCTGTATATAAAAATGAATTAAATATAATAACTGTTTAAAAAGAAATCCTTTCATACAGTGTATAATTAACCCAAGGAACTTGGTGCTATAAAGCATTTGTAGAGAAGGAAGCTTAGTAGAGCTAGAATTAACAAAAGACTTTCATGGGGATAATAAGGACAACCAGAATTCAAAATATTGCTGAAAATAGTTCAGAGGATAGAAATGTTTTTTTGCTTTGGGATACAAGAAGAACACTAGGTAATGTATTTAAGAAGTCTCCTTATGTACAGTTTACATCCCATGCTGTATTCTTACGTGATTTGCTATAAGCTGGAAAGCATGGAAAACATAATTCTGGTTGTTGCTGGAGATGGGATGCTTAATCCAATATGGACTATAGTAATTTTCTGACAATACCACACCTCTTCTAGAACTATGTAGAAAGTTTGTTTGAATCTAAGAATATCTGGGGTTCTTAGTCTTCTTTTTAAGAGTCAGAACTGGAGAATTGTAGAGAAAATGTATTCGCTTCTGTAACAGTTGTTTATTTTTGCAGTGAAAAAATAAAGGAGTAGGAAAAATAAGTTGGTACTAAAAGGAGGAGTAGAAAATAGTAATTTGCCAATCTTTTACTTATATGGAAGATAAAAAAAAGCCAACAACCCCAAAACTATAGCAAAACAAAATCAGGCCTGTCTCTTTAATATCTCTTATGCTAGGTCTAATTTAGTACAGTGTATCAATGTTATGTAGATGCTGTTCTGCAAAAGCAATTATCAATTTATAGTTCTGATCAGGTATAGTAAAAAGAAATAAATAGGGTTGGAAGAGAAAAGAAGGTCACTTTGTAAATCTCCTTACCTCAATGTAGTATAAAAACTACCTAAATCAGCCTGACAGGTGTTTGTAAACACTCTCAGTGAGAGATTTTACAATCTTCACTGGGAATCTGGTGCTTCAGTCTCCTCACTGTTTAGGGAATTTCTTTCCTAATATCTAATCTAGTTGTATTGCACTTCTGTTACATCTTAACTGGCTACAATTACCCTTAGTTTGTAAAGCTTGTCTTAGAATGTACACCGCAACTCAGACTGGCTCTTTCAGAAAAAAAGAATTCAAAAAAAGAACAAAAGAAACATCAAAGCTTACTCATTGGAAGAGTAGTCTTATAAATATGAACAGAGTGAAAAGCTATTCAGTGTTCTCTTACATTTAATGCTATTCTAACAAATCTGAATTTTGTCCATCCCGCTCAAAAAGAATTAACTCTGTAACAAATATTAGCAGTTCTAAAAGCAGTGGTGATTAGCTGTTTCACTGCATATGGATATGAGAGAAACAAGCAACCAGTGTGCTAGTCTACAGTCCTCTTAGTGCTTTTCTGTGTGAGAAGTGCTAACTGGCTCTATACATGTGCTAAAATTTCTGAATGTCCTTTACCTACCTTTTTTAGGTTATATCTTCAGTATGAAGTTCTGTAGAATGTTGAAAATGACAAAGGACAGAATGTCACAATTTGAAAATTTAATATCAAGCTACATATTAGAAGGAATTATGTTAAAACTAATACTATTTTTTAGATTTGATTCAGTAGAAATTTGAGTTTTAACTCACCACCACCACCACAGAATTGAGTTTGTCCAAGGTACCATGTTTGAACTTATGATGATATTGCAGGTTTTGATTGTAGCTGGTGAAATGTAGAAATGTAGAAAAACTATGACACATGGAATGGAGAGTGAAATGCACACATCAAGTTGTCTAGAAATTAGTGGGGTTTATTAAATAGGGGAAAACATATTTATAGTTTAGTTGGGCAAAATCCCTCACTGCAATAACCTGGGTTGCAAATTCAGCAAAGATACACATCTGTGTCACTGTTACCATGACATTTGTTACAGAGGGGGATTTCTCCTGAAAGGGGCTATTGCTGTCTGAGACACTTTTGAAAGTGGAGTGTCTTCTCCAGAGCCGTAAAGACTGTGAATCACCTGTTTTTCCATTTATGCTTCATTATATAAATATTTTGTCATGCATCTTGCTTTCCAGAGTCTAACCTGGTGAGAGGCTCAAACCAAACATGACTTTTGATAAGATACTTGCTGATATGATGAAAGATAGACTTGCTGATAATTTAATATCTTATTACCTTGGCTGTAAGTCTGTTACAAGAAGAACACAAATTCTGATTCTAATCTGTTAATCACGTTACCTGTATGAAAGATAAAATGATCAGGATAGGAACTTCCTCTTTCTAGAGGTTTGCCCTGAGTTCTTCCAAAAATGGGTCCCAGTTTCAGCTAGATTGTAGATGCCACAATAATAAAAGTGGTAGTAGGTATTAAAATAAACATGTTTTAAGTGTTTAATAGCTGTTGTGTTTTCCAGTAGTTGCAACTTTAAGGCTCAAGCATTTTGCTGTTTCTGGACATTTGCAAGTTAGAATTTGAGAGTGAAATATTGATAAATTTATTGTGCTTGTGTAGCTAGTGCAGTATTTCATTGCACAGTCTGTTCTGCTCTGAGATCAGCCATGTAAACATGTTTGCTCACAGTGCTACCATAATCTGTACTGAGAAACAGAAAATGCATTAGGGAGCTATGTGTTTTCCAGCTGGGGTATGAATCGTACTTTCAAGGCTTGTGTTTCTAAAGAGACTTCAAAAGCAAGCTATGACAAAGAAAGTGAGAAACCATAATATAGGCTTTTAGCTCTTAGATCTTGTGAATTTCAGGTTCTGAGCAGATTCTTCCATTAACAAGATTACCAGTATTTAGCTGTAGTTGGTTCATTTATCACTTGTGTCAGTCTCTGCTTTCATATTCATGAATCAGAATGTGTGGTGTTCTTAGCTGAACTTCTATGCTTCTGTACTTCACAGCAATTAACATCGCTGACATTGTATCTTAAGATAAGATGCTCATCTCAGAAGTCTGGTAGGAAGTGAAATGCAATCTGACATATTTAAGTCAGCTCTTTCATAATAACCAATTCTAATGAGGACAAAAGAAGTCCATTTCTTTCCAGTTCCTAACCTCATGTCTTCGTAATTACATCATAATTGGTGTGTTAACAAGAATATTACCTGAGTATCTCTGGACTTAGCAGGCTTTTGGAGAGTTAATTAGCTAGATAGTCAACTTGGGAGAATAGGATGCAGCTGCATTACGCACATTTTTTAATGTGCAGCATCTTTTTTAGTGAGAACTAAAATTTGAGGCATTTAAGGATTGACAGGGAAGGGGAGAGTCTGTGAAGGTCTGTAAATTTCTCATGACCACAGCTTAGCATGGTATTCATGCTCTGTGCAAAACCTGTGTTAATCAGTTGCATGAGTTTGCTCTTCCGTTATTCACATGGTGGTTGCATTTGTTTTTTGCATATTCAAAAAATGAGCAGATAAGTTACCTGGGTGCCACTCTGTGTATGGCACTCTGAATGCCAAACCCCATTCCTTCTATGTCTTACCTACCAAGAGGGTCCTGGTGGTATCTGCTAGGAGCTCTTTCCTGGTGGATCCAATCAGCAGATGCTTCGTTTAACAATATCAGTTGCACCTTAGTTCCAAAGGACATTAACTGTAAGGTCAAGGAGGCTTCCAAAAAAGGCCAGCTGTCCCCTATATTGTTGTGGGGACTAATTACTAACATCAGTGGGGACTTCTGAAAAGCAGTCTGAAGCAGACACATCTGGAAATGTTTTCTTGACTACAGTCTTCAAGTTTTCCAGTTGAACGAAAGCAGTGGTTGTAAGGGAATAGTTTCTGGGTGAAATTAAGTAGAGCTCAGGTAGTCATCTAGTATTTTTCTATTGTTTCTCCAGATATAGAGTCTTTCCATAGAGAAGTGCTAGCCTAGATATTAAGAAATACTCAGAGAAAGTTTATTTGCTTTTTGGGGTTTTATTTCTTTTAAATTTTTGAAAGAAGCCAATGACTCCAGAAAGTCCTGGGCATTCTCAAGTTTCACCTTTCACCAAGATGAAGGGAGTTAAGGGGAATAGAGTTATAAATTGGTGCATGGTTTTGCAATAATTTCACAAACAGGCTGGTGGCAATATTTGTTTTAACTAAACAGCTTTCATCTATGTGTTCATTTACTGTTTTAAGTTGAACTACTGTTCACTTGAACATAGGCATCATAGATCGATAGACCTGCCTTGACGTAAGCAGTGCAAGTGTTTTGTGCACCCTAAACAAAAAACATTCAGTGACTCTAGGTTTAGAATTTCTGTTGTTTCTTTCATGCTTGCCTCTTGCCAGCAGAAGCCAAGAGGCTCTGAAGGAACTTTACATTTTGACATGCAATCTAAGCTGTCAGCCAGTGATGGGAAGATGGGCTTGGGAAAATTGTTTTCCCTATAAGTAAAAGTGAATGTCAAGAATGCTCTTGATAGTTGACAAATGTCATTTAGTCAGAGCTATTGTTGGACTTGCCAAAAGTTGTCAAAAATTGGTGAGTAGAGCTGGCTTTATTTCAGTTGTGAAAATAATGTAAAGCTGTCATTGACTTTAGAAGGTAAAAGCCAGCTAGAGGATGTGCTGCTGTAGTCTGTTATGTGGGCTGTTTGCACAAATATATATATTTCCAAAGAACATTAAAATTCAGACAAGTAAATAATGCGCAATATTTTTTGAATTCTGGTAGTGTCAGTGCAGGTGGAGTGACTGTAGTATGTCACAAGTGAATTAAAAACATTTTTAGGAGACTCTCTGAAGTCTGAGGTTGGTCAGTGTAGTATATTACTGAGCACTCTTTTTTTACAGAGCAGAGAATATATGCAAATTCTATACAATGCATAGGTTAATGAAAAGAATTGCAAATGCTTCATTTGGGATTTTTTTTCTATTGGTGAGCATGGAGTTCACTGAAAAAACCTACTAACATTTAACTACTTCTTAAAAAAGTTAAAAAAAAGTCCAGAAAGAATAAAAACAGGAAGGAAAGATGACAGCAGTGTTGTTTATTGGCCTAAATACATGGATTGACCTAAAAATTCCCTGTAATGTTGCCAGGAAATATATTTTTTTTTCTCTTTTTTTCTCATTGATTTAATCCCCAGCAGCAATGACTAAACTTCCTGCTAATTCTGTGGCACCTTTCCACAGAAGTTGCTTCACTGTTTGGGAAAGAGTTTAGATTATCCTTTTATAAAATCTCTTTGTGTGATAGTGGGGAAAACAAAACATTATTTTGACTTCATTTCTCATGTGTATAATATGGCTAGGGGCGCTATATTATATTCTATGCAACATTCACTTTTTACGTTTCTATGGCTTGATTATATAAGGATAGTATATTTTACATTATACTTCTTTCATATTAAAAATTAAAGTGAGAATTTACAAACAATATTCAAGGACAAAATGTACTGCACCCTTTAAGAGGTGTTTCTGTAGTGGGAAAAATACAGTTGCAGAATCTACTTTGCAGAAAATACAGTTGTGTTGTGGTTTGGTTTTGTTTTTTTTTTTTTTTGGAACACTAACTATTTAGTAAAAACTGCATTTTACTTCTTCTGCAGAGTTATGGTTTTTTTCCCACATGTTCATTTGAACCATACAGGGATGTCAGGATATCACACAGTAAATAATTGTATTTTTTTGTTTCTTGAGTTACCAGGGATGCTGTATTTTTTGGTTTGTTGGTACTTCAACTTCCTTTGCATCCTCAGCTGTTAGTTGACTTTCTATTACTTTCTGAAGTTTTCCACTGGAAACTTTAACCGCACAAAGAAGCATGCTTCAGACTAGTTGATTACCACACATATAGAAGATACAGAGGATCCAAATCCAATTACACAAGGTAAAGTGATTTTCATACAATGTTTTCAACCAGAGAGCTATAAGACAGCATCATATATAGCTCTGGGGGCATGAAACTTTCCGCATTCATATTTAATAAATGCATCTGGCACTTGCTTATAATTTATATGCCGTAAATTTCTATAATAAATACTAAATATACATACCACACTTTTACTATCCTGCTATTATGTCTTTTTGATAATTTAGTAGTAGATATGCTTTGCATTTCAAATATTTTCTTATCTTGACTTTAACTAGGAGTGGAATTCTGCCTCAGTATGGTTACTAATTGCTTAGGAAAACTTCCCTCTTGGTATTCATGAAATCAGGAAGAGCCTTTTGTTTTTGCTATGCATGCTAGAAGCTGTGTAATGATGTATTAAAAAAATAAGAAAAAAAATAACAATCACTAAGTTATAAACTTGTTTAAAATCTACTGGAACTGAGGGAAGAGTTAAGCATTAGTACTAGAGAAACTTATTAATAAAGTGTTTGCCAGCCAGTCTTTATTAGCACAGTTTATTATACCACAGACTCTCTGTTAGTGACCTTGTTTGAGATTCTTATTGCTGAAGCTTGCTGGCTTAACTGACTGCCTCTGATTCCTTCCCATCCAGCCTGCTGCAAAGAGATGGATACTTGCATTCAGGCAGGGGTCGTTCAGAGGAGTCATATCCCCATATCTCCCTCCTTTCTTCTTTCTGCAGAGAATGTGTTTTACAAACCGATTTACTACACATTTGAAAAATGTGTCTCTGTACAGTAGCTTCTTTGGTTCAGCTGACATGACTGTGTTTGTCATTGTCGCTGTCAGCCCAGCCTTCACACCATGAACATGTGTCATGGGTTCAGCAGTAGCAGTCGTTTTTCTCCTTCTTGGTAGCTGGTGCAGCACTGTGTTTTTGACTTTGGGCCTGGGAGCAGCTCTGATAACACCAGTGTTTATAGTTACTGCTTGGTAATGTTTTGGTTTGACCAAGGACTTTTCTGAGCCTCATGCTATGCCAGGGAGGAGGGGAGCCGGGAGGAGGCAGAGTAGGACACCTGACTCAAACTGACCAAAGAGGTTATTCCATACCACAGCACGTCATGTCCAGGATGTGAACACGGAGGGCAGAGACCCAGAAGGGTGTGTTGGTGACGGTGGACTGGGGGTGCACGGCATGATCAGGTTTTTGGTAGTGGGGGGTTCGCTGCTGGGGGTCGCACTGGCTGGGTCAGGCTTGGTGAGGCAGTTGTATTCTCTTTCCTTGTATTTCTCTTGTATTATTACTGGTGGTAGCAGCAGTGATTTGTGTTATACCTTAGTTACTAAACTGTTCTTATCTCAACCTGTGCGAGTTGAATTCTTTTGATTCTCCTCCCCGTTCCCCCGTGACTGGGGGAAGAAAAAGAGGGGGAGTGAGTGAGTGAGTAAAACTGCATGGGTGGGGGGCTTAAACCATGGCAACATGCCATCAGTGCACTGAGGAGAGATTGTGGTCCAACATAAAGGTCTTCTGATTTTCCTATGAGAAAGACTCATTAGCAAAGAAATGCAAATTCAGGGGACATGCTGGTCCTGCCTGATGCAGCCAAGCAGCAGTAGCTGGTGACAAAGAGGGTCAAATGATTCCTGCATACCAGACATCTGCAGCTGCTCCTGGGTGCAGCCTTGGTGGGGAGCTGCTGCAGAAGGTGGAAGGCTTCTGCTTCTTCCCAAACACACTTGGAGCAGTGTAAGAATTGCCTCCTGACAATGCATGCAAAGTAGACAGCACTATACAGACCAAAATAAACTGCCGCTAGAAAATGAGAAGGAAGGGGGAAATAGTATTGTTTTGAACAGAGCTAAAAATAGCTGGTTCTCCCCTTTCTTTTTCAACAATTAAAAAAACAGTGCTAATGATGGCAGCAAACTTATTTTCTGAGTTTTTTTCTATTATGCAATGTCTGAAAAATGTCTGGTTAAGAGTAGCAGGTGGAATCTGCCCGCTGTTGTATGAGCCATCAGTGATATTAAATCATCATCCTTTTATTTTTCTTCTTCATGCAGCAATAACTCTGGCAGTAATAAGAAATTATTGCAGAAAAGCATAAGGTTGGTAAGGCTGTTATCATCCTGATCTCCAGTGAACTGCAATCCCAGTGTCACATTGGTCCCCTTCTCTGAAATAGCTGTTGAAGAAGTTGATGCTGATGACACTTTCAGGTTAAGCACAGTCATATATCAGGAACTCACCCTTTGCTAGAATGAGCAGGAACTTAATTTGAAAACAATGGAACAGGAGACATAGAGTAGCTGTTAAAAAATGACAGAATAACTAAAATGTGTCCACAACACATCTAGGGAAGTGGAACAGAGGAAAAGATTGAAATCATAAATACAGTAGGTACAGGCAATGATTACTCAAAGGAAGATCTTGAAAACAAACCATCAGTTTGAATTCTTGGGTTCATGCTTCCAGGGGATAGAGAGTTAGTGGGTGCGGGTGCCATCAAGTTATTCTTTACCATCCTTTTTTAATACTGAAATGTGTGTTACTTGAGTTATTAAAATGTTGTTTTACAAAGACATTTCCAACAGCTTTTGATTGCAGTACTCAGGTGGCTTGTCTATGGGCCAGACACAACTGGTGGCTCACTGCTAACATATGGCATATCAGATCACGAACACTGCCCCTAGCAAGGGGACAAAAATGGTGCAACTTAGAAGGCCGTTATTTTGGACCCTACCAGTTAATGCTTCTGCTATTGATTCTGTTCCCATCATGCAGGAAGTTTGAGTTCAATTCTCCAGGTTGTTAAATGGATGGAACCTCATAAAGGGGATTTGTTACTTATCAAAAATTATAAACCTGCTTTGTGCGTCAGCTTTTTGATTTGTTTGTGGTTTGTTTTTTAGTTTTGTGAAACAAACAGGTGTCCTCTCCTGCAACCCCTCCAAATAAACCAGCCAAACATCAGCATCCTGTTTCCTATCCACTAATGTTAAGGTATCATCAATTTACCCTGCTGTGTTGCTTGTAGTGGATGCTGTTTTCAACTTTATCAGAATGAAAGCAATCAAAAAATAATTTACAGATTTTAAAAGGAATGTGGATTTTTTTTGCATTATAACACTTAAACATGTTATTTCGTAACTGTTGTGAAAATTCATCTTTCCTAATTTTTAATGCTGAGATTTTGCTGTAATATTGCATCCACATTTGAATGAAGGTGATTTTTTTTTTCCTTCAGTTGGTCATTCATTCGGTTTTGTACTTGTTTAGTGCTTTTTCTGAAAAAAAAGTGAAACCTGAATATTTATTAAAAGTTTCAGATTTTGTAATTAATATTGCCTGCTGGTCTGTATGGAGAACTCTCTGGAATATGCTGTATATCTCAAAAAGGTGTGAAACACATCAAAGTAATGATGCTTTTGCCAGTGTAAGATTGCTAGAGCTGTCAAAGTGCATAGAAGAACTGACAAACATTGCTTACTGTGGGAGATGTGGATGTTTGCACTTTGAGACATGCTTTTTGTCTCAAATGCACATAATGTAGCATAATATAGTGTGATTCATTCTGGTCCACAGAATCATACATAATTGAGATTAACTCTGAATTCCTTGTGTTATCTCAAGAAGGATGCTTCTGTTGGAAAGCTAGTGTACACTTACAGCACAGAATGTTTTTTTATATTATCGTCCATGGAGTGCAGAATGTTCAAACCTCTTAATTCTATCCTATCTCAAGTAGCCTTCAAGTCAACTTGTCCTTTTCCTCTAAATTTGTCATCTTTTAAATTTGTTAATTTCTCATGTGCAGTGAGGCACCATCACTGCTTTGCAATAGTTCCTTTTATGTTGTTAACCAGACAGCAGAGGTGACGTTTTTGAGGTGACTTGTGGAGTCATTAAGTACTATTATGGAGTTAAGAAACTGTAAATGTGTTCAAAACACCAGCTGCAAGGTGTGCCTGAAAGTGCAACAGAATATGTTAAGTTCACAGAATCATAGAATAGTTAGGGTTGGAAAGGACCTTAAGACCATCTAGCTTCTGTTAGTTAAGTTCATCACTCCCCCTGCTATGGGCAGGGACACCTCCCACTAAACCATGTCACCCAAGGCTCTGTCTAACCCAGCCTTGAACATCACCAGCAATGGAGCATTCACAACTTCCCTGGGAAACCCATTCCAGTGTCTCACCACCCTTAAAGTAAAGAATTTCTTCCTCATATCCAATCTAAACTTCCCCTGTTTAAGTTTGAACCTGTTACCCCTTGTCCTCTCACTACAGTCCCTCATGAAGAGTCCCTCCCAAGCATCCTTATAGCCCCCCTTCAGGTACTAGAAGGCTGCTATGAGGTCTCCACGCAGCCTTCTCTTCTCCAGCCTGAACAGCCCCAACTTGCTCAGCCTGTCTTCATACGAGAGGTGCTCCAGTCCCCTCCTTATCCTCGTGGCCCTCCCCTGCACTTGTTCCAACAGTTCCATGTCCTTTTTATGTTGAGGACACCAGAGCTGCACACAATACTCCAAGTGATGGCTCAGGAGAGCAGAGTAGAGGGGCAGGATCACCTCCTTCGACCTGCTGGTCACACTCCTTCTAATGCAGCCCAGGATATGGTTGGCTTTCTGGGCTGCAAGTGCACACTGAAGCCAGCTCATGTTCATTTTCTCACTGACCAACACCCCAAGTCCTTCTCCACATGCTGCTCTGCATCTCTTCTCTGCCCAACCTGGAGCTGTGCCTGGGATTGCTCCGACGCAGCTGTAGGACCTTGCACTTGGCATGGTTAAACTTCATCAGGTTGGCATCAGCCCACCTCACAAGTGTGTCAAGGTCCCTCTGGATGGCATTCCTTCCCTCCAGCGTATCAACCAAACCACACAGCTTGGTGTCATCGGCAAACTTGCTGAGGGTGCACTCAATCCCACTCTCCATGTCACTGACAACGATGTTGAACAAGATGGGTTCCAACATCGATCCCTGAGGGACACCACTCATTGCTGGTCTCCAGCTGGACATTGAGCTCTTGAGCACAACATTTTGCATGCAGCCATCCAGCCAGTTCTTTATCCACCTAGTGGTCCATCTATCAAATTGATGTTTCTCCAATTTAGAGACAAGGATGTCATGTGGAACATCCTGATTTGTCCATTTAGTCTTTTACATTCAACTTGGAGTGCAGTTACTACTGTACCTCTATTTCATCTTTGTCTTTTACAATCATCTCTGTCATCTTAATTGTTTTCTAAGCATCCTCTATTTTAATTTTTCAGAGAGTATTATTTCCACTTCAACTTTCTTCATTGAATATTCCTGTCATGATTGAGTGTTATTAGTGCTTATAGGCATCCCAAATATCACGAATTTAAATCAGGTTTTTTTTTTCTCATTCCAAATGAATTTAGTGTTGCCTTTTCTCATAGAATTTGTCTTGGCAATCAGATACTGAAAATTTCTTTAAAACTGCAGTTGATGAAGACCTGGTTGGAGGATCTCATTAAGTCCCCAGTTTGCAGCTCTGCATAATGAATTTGTCTTTATATTTTATTGAATATGGCGACTTTAGGATTCAGGAATGGGGGGAATGCTGCACAAGGAGCTGTGCCAGCGGACCCAAACGAGAACACGAGCATCCTGACCCTTACCAGCTGCAATCCATGGGAGTCAAGAGGAGTCGAAGTTAGAACACCAAGATAATCTCGGAGAACTGTAGACGTTGAAACAAGGAAGTTACTGAAGACAAAGTTGCAACGTTGTACCTGGGACTTTCCCAGGAAATATTGAAAGTCTCCTATTTAGACTGAGGGGAACAAAAGAATGTGTGTTCAAGGAAAATGGAAAGTAATAATGTAGCAGAAAGTGGTAACAGAAAAATGTGCTTATACATCTGAGAACAAATAAGTTGTTCAAGCAAAGGTACGCGAACAATAATGTAATTGGTTGGGAAAAGCATATGATGTTACACAAGATACTGAAAAGAAACTAACCGATACTAACAATTACTAACTGCTAGGCAAGGGTCTATAAAGAGCTTGAAAGCTCACTCAAAAAACAGTTTTGGTTGCACCACAACTGGAGTCCGTGCCTCCCTTGCCATCCAGAGATTTTCTTTTTATTTAGTTGGATTTAACATTACAAAGGTTTGTCTGTGCATTTCTATTCTGACCTTGATTTCATTACCCATTCCATACATTTCATTCTTTTATTATCTAAACACCTGAAGTACCAAATTTCTTTATTTATTTTCTCATTGCTACAATTTCTTGATCTGCATCAGTGTGAAATATATAAGGCGAGGATTTTGGATGGGAACAGGGAGGGTTGATTGTGGAGGTTTTGTTTTGTTTGGGAGGTTTTTTTCCAGTCTACATACGTGTAAACATCTTTGCTGGCACTTGCCGTTGCCTTTAATATATATAAAGAGTATTTATTTCTTAAACTTTCATATAATCATAGTTCTGCTAACACATAGTGTCAATTTCCAAGTAACCCAGAAGATTCTCTAAACTTGTTCCAAAAATTCTATGAAAACCTTTGTGAAAGTCAATGAAATCTATACAGAAATAAATGCAATTGATTAATTTTTGTTGTCACTACAACATAGGTATTTATGTTTGCATTTCCTACCTGAATCTTGTATGTTGTTGTAAATTCGTATCTGGTACTTTCTTTAAATGAAGATGTAGATTAAAATAATGCATTTAAATACTACAGATAATGTGAGATAATAGAATTTCTACCTAGATAGTGTGTTGGTTAAGATCTTTTATATCTGACAGCTTTATTTTCTGATAATTTTTCCTCTCATATCATATTTTTCCTCTCCCTGTCCCTCAGGACAATTTTATCAAAATGTCCGCTATATCCTTCAGAAGTGATTAAGAGGTTACTATTGCAAGTATTTCCTCAGGTTGTTCAATTTCTAGTCTTTAACTATGTGATGGTCTTTCTTTCTGCTGCCAAATATGACTTAGCCTCCAGATATCTCTGCTGAGTTTAGCCACACCATTTTGCCTGGTGCCCCTAGCCTCCAGATATCTCTGCTGAGTTTAGCCACACCATTTTGCCAGGTGCCCCGTAGTTGACTTTTATTCTCTAGGAATGCAGTTGTTCAGGAACCTTTTCTAATTTCCCTTTGTGACTCTGTACTTATCTCCTAATGTTTGTTTTCATTCCTGAATGAGGAAGTCTATACAATCACCCCTTTACCTATAGCATCTCTTAATTTGCTTCTAGTATTTTTTGACTTTGTAATTTTTTGTCATTCTCTTCTTAAAGTATGTCCTTATTTGTATTGATTGAATATTAGCTTAGTTTACAGCTTTCTTCCACTGTCTACTGTTCTCTGAAAGCCATTTTGGTTTTTAGCATTTCTTTAGCCCTATTTGCCTCTTAATATACTGTACTATATGGTTTTAAGCTGCACGGTTTAGTCTGATAGAGAGTTACATATATATGCTGTATGTAAAGTTCTCTGTTTATACTGTTATAATGCATATATATTTGGTTTTGAGTTTTCTAAAACCCTGGTTTGCATCAAAATTCTGGAGCATTCACTGTTCATTTTTGTGTTCTGCCAAAGCTCTCAAGCTATCTAAGGTTATGCCTATCAATCCATCTAGGTATACATTCATATATATCTATGCCTAAAGAAATATGCAAATAGCATCTATATATATAAAACCTTTGGATATAGCCTAGCCATTAACAGATAAAAAACACTGACTACTGTGAACATATGGCAACTTCTGGCTTCTGCAATATTCTGCATTTAATTCCAAAGCACGAACTTTCGGTGGACCTTGCACATATGGCAGATCAAGTTTTGCCTTCTTCACTGAATCCAAAAGTGGAATGTGAAAAACAGTGGTAAGAGGAAGATCCAATTCAGATTTTAATCCTAATATGGGAAAGGGTATTTTATCTACTGCAGGAAAACCAGAATTTGCTCAAACAGTGTATTAAGAAACTTATGGAAGTGTGAAGAATGAACTTGTATCAGCAGCTCCTGTCCAGCCTGAAGTAGTCAGTGGGCTGACTCGATCATCAGCCTGCTATTCTCCTTGCTATAAACTTATCCTTTGGGTATTTTTACTGTCTAAATGATAACCGATGACTTCAGTTGAAGATATGACAACTCAGATAGGTTTGTATTATCCCAGTAGAGAATCAGGTGGTTGACAAACATAGCAAAATGATGTGACAGAAATTTCTTTTCCTGGAAGTTAATATATTTCTAGCTAGCAATTCACAGTCTGCAAAAGACAAACTTTGTTCCATCAAATTAAAACGCTGTAACTGAAAGAAACCTTTTCAATATGTTTTCTGTACTCCGTCACTGAAATGCTGCTTTGCTGCAAAGTTGGATGCATTCAAAATGAGAATTGATTAAGCCTCTCAAGTAAATTACTTTCAGCTGAGTTGTTTATGGGAGAATTCTTGCCCTGACCTCAAGCATTCTCATCTAAGAATGTGAGGTCTGCGCAAGACATTTAAAAATCTTGTAGGGCAAATTAATCCTGTATCATTTCAAACGTATTCTGCAGCTGTGTTTTTAGGAAACTCTTAAAGCTCAGTGTCTGCATTATCATTTATATTTCATTAGCACCTAAAGTGCTCAAGTGAAGTCAGAACTGACTTCAAAGTCAGTTCAAAACTGACATTTGGGAAATAGAAACACAGGATAATATACTATCCTAGTTCCAAAAATCTGCCACTGTTAAGATGAAAGAAGTGGAAAGGGGAGCAGCGGCATGCTGACTTATGAAGGATGGAGCAGCAGATTAATGCAACCAGAGTACAGGTTCTCTTGAATCCCAGTGCAATACCATGCTTGCTAGGACATGCTATTGCTAGCACATCCCAGACATGGAAGAAATAGAGTCTGGATAAAATGGAACACAGGTGTCATATTCCCCCACCCCCAAGTAATTTTCATGATTTTCTGCTACTGGAAAAGCAATCTTATAATGTTGCATAATGACCATAAAAGTTGAATGTGAAAGAATTATCACAGCTATTGTAATTTTAGCTAAGTGGATCAACAAAAGTTACAATCCATAATTAGTTCCCTATTCTGTCATTCAGGGTACAGCACTGTGACTATTTTCAACACCTCCTCTCTTGAGGAAAAGCTGAACACTTTTTTGCATATATGTTATCTTATATGTAACCAGTCAGTGCCAAGAGCATGTAAATATCTGCATTTCAAATAGATATTTCTTTGTTAACCAGCTATCTACAAAATGAGAAGTGTGCTTCATCTGAAGCTGTTAAAATCTGAAGTGATGACTAAATACATGTGGAATAGTATAGAGCGAATGATATATAAAATCCTGGTGATCGGGGAACTTAATTTGGTTCCTGTCTGTGTCACTTTGATAATTAGAAAATAATACTATTTTTTTCCTCATTCTACTTCTCTTGGAGCCATTGGAAAAAAGGAAAAAATCCTCTCCATGTGCTCCAGCAAGTCACTGTTTTCTTTGTGGGTGTTTTGTTTAATGCAGTCATGCATCAATGTTTCTGATTAAGTGTTCCCTTGACCAAGTTAGAGGAAGAATCTTCAACTTCTGTATGAGGAAAGGTTAAAGGAAAAGGGTGAAATTGGATGCTGTGAAATTCAAACTCTCCTTGGGGCTGTCAGGAGTACAAGGGGCCAGACTCACGTCAATTTACCATAATGAAACTGCTATTGAGATGAGCTACCTGGGTTCTGAGAATCGTTTTTGGATCTGTTGAAGATGTAACAGAATTTAGGGAAAATCATTCCTAAACACATGACAAGATTAGAAAATTTCAAACTAAATAGCAACATTAATGATGCTAAATAATGATAATTTTGCGGCCCTTACACCCCTTCCCTTCCCTCTCACTCCTCCCCTCCCCCCCCCCCAATATTAATCTCTTCTTTAGGCAGTCCTTTGTATCCTATTCTGTCACTCTTTTGCAACCTCCCATTGAAGAAATGAGAGTGTTGTCTTATTCAGAATAGGAAACAGCATTTCTGAGACAAATTCAAAGATATTTGTTGAATATCATTTTTTTGGAAAAATAAAAAAATTAAAATGTGCCTTACCTACACAGCTCATTAGAACTCCTGTTTAGCAAAGCTGCTTCTATGTGCTCTGAAGCAATAGGGAGCTGAAACCACAGGGCTGTTTTAAACCATGCTGGAGATGATGTAGCTCTTTTACTTGCATATCAATTTTTTCAAGTATAGAAATTTTTTTGTTATCACTTTGAAAATGGAAAGAAATTAATGAGGAAAAGATTACTTTGTTTCACATCTAAATATTAAAAAATCAAGTAGTGATACTCATTAAAAGCACACTATGAATAGTTGATGGAATTTGATCAGCCAGGTGTTGTGCAACATTACACTAGCTTGTTAAAGTGGTTTTCCTTTAGAAAGGGAAACTGGGGACTTAGTCTTATTCTAATTTCTGCATAATTTTTTAGATCCCTGTTCGCATGCAAACTTACACTGGCTAACTGATACCAAGAAGCTCAAGAATAATTCTTTTTAAACATCAAAGGAAATATTTTCTTATACATCCTTACATACCTAAAAATAAATCTGCTGGGAAGAAGGGGATGATAAAATAATCTTTTCTTGCTTTTTTTTTCTTTTGTATCTTTAGATAAATTGTTGAGGTCTGTGATGAGTACTTCACTGAGCACACAGTCTAAATGTTGAATAGGATTTTATCAAGTGATGATAATATTAGGGTTGTGTTGCTGTAGCTCAGTTGGTAAGTCATTGTTTTAAAGACTCACTGTACCTTGGAGAGCACTGCAGGTACATGAGTAGATTGCTCGATTTTATATCTAGACCACTAAGAACATTGGAGGGTATGTAAAATAGCTATCAGGCAGACAGCAGCCAATTCATTAGTTACATGGTGAGCAACCTTTGCTGAATTATATAGAGAAGCAGAAGTATGTGGCTTCTTGTCTTTAGAAATGGTAATACACGTAGCAGCAGCCATATCCCTGACCCGAATGGAAGTTAGTAAAGTGAAGCTTCTCCTCTGTTGCATGGTAAGGTGTGTATGCTTTCACAGCGAGTGGTATGCATGACAGGAGAAGGAAAAGGAGCTGCTGCCCCTGCGGTCTGTCTAGTATATTCACAGTCTCTAAGTACAATGAAGATCTTGATAAAATGCCACCATTTGAAGAAGGATAATTAGGTGCTGTGGCATTTGATATAAATACTGTACAGTCTTGAGGAAAGAAGCACTTTAACGATAAACTTGTCCCACTCTGAGTATCTCCTCATGATAACAGCCAAGTGTAATATTTAAGTCAGCATGAGGAATGCTTTGGTTTTACATCAAGGTGAGAAGGTCTAAAAGGATAGTGGTCAGAAGGAATCAACAAGTCCCTTTTTTGATAGAAAATAGTTTTAAGTACTCAAATTTTTTTTATTATAATGTCATTGGAAACTATGATACATCACAGGAAATAAGTTTGAGTATGGCATCTGAACCACAAAATAAAGTCAGGATGAGAGTCATGAGACATATATATTTTCCACAAAGACATTATTTTCGGAGAATGAAAAGTTTGAAGATGTTATGTTTTGATTTTTGTTATCTCAAAAATCATACTTGATTTCCAAACAACCCATTTGCTATAAACTCCTGTGCAGGAATGGGACACCTGTCAGTCATGATGTGCTCATATCTCACGAAGCAGTCTGGAGGTGCTATATCATGCAAGTTGCAATAGGGCTAGCCTGCCCCTGTTGCTGTGGGTGACCTGTCTGCATGATGTAGGGAGGCAATAATATCTATTGCAGATCTCATCTCGATTTTGCTGGGACTCAGCTGTGCAGGAAACCTACCTACATCCCACTGTGAGGTTGAATTCAGCATCATCTGTAGCTGAGAACCCATCCAGATCTCCTTGCCCATAAGTTCGTTGGAGCATGTGTCGTGTCTTGCAGCTTTTGGGCCATAGAAAGCCGAGAGCTTGGAATGATGCCCATGGCTGCTTTAGGTCTAAAATATCCTTTATTGTACAATGTTTATTTCAATTAAACCATGTAGATTTTGTTGCGAGTCAGCTTGTGCCTGAATGCACATTTGTAAGTTAAGGGTAGCAAAAAATGTATGATTATCCCAGTTGGGGTGAAGCTGCCTGAGAATTAGAATAAAAATTATTTTCTATGACTTCTAAACTACAGAATTCCAGAATCTTTCAGTAAGATTTTACAACTAAGATGTGTACATATGTATATTCTTTTCTGTTGCTGTTTTCATTTTTTCAGAATTTTTTCATTTAGAGCTTTTAAGCAAATCCTTTGAGCACAGCACATGCTATTTTTACTGTGCAATATAGCTTCATAGGCTATTTAACACAGCAGGCTGTGTTTCACAGCTGGCTGGATCTCAGAAACTTAACCAAATCCTGCTTCTATTTAGACCAACAATAAAATTTACAATCATTAAAGTGGGACTCAGGGATTGTGGTTGGTAAATTTGGTTTTCTCAGCACTTTGTAATAACTGTGCATTCTGTCTGTATCTGCTCTCTGCCTGTCACTGAGGGAGCTAGTCACCTGCAATCATCAATAACTAAATTTGGAACTTAGCTTCAGCTTGTGCTTGTTTGCACAAAGATATACTTTCATGCAATGTTTGCAGAAAACGAATTTTGAAGGGTGATCATATTTATAAAGTATGGGCATGTTGACATACTCTAGTAAAAATACCAGTAGAGATGAATTGCTGATCTGGATCTGTAGTTCTTTGTCTCTACATATTGGACCCACACTCTTCATGATGAACAGAGGAATCTTCCCATTTTTCATTTATGCAATGTTGTATAAACTCGCAGAAAATACCAAAATCCTTGGTTCAGGAAACACTGAAGTCCTCCTTTTTGTATGCTCTCCCATATTGTGAGCCCTGATAAGTTTTAGATGGAAACCATGAGTGCATTATTGCAATGTAATACCCGAACATCTATGTAATTTGACATGTATTTAACTACTTTCATGTCACTTTAATAATACTCTGTAGTAATGCATGAAGAACTTCTAGGATTCCTAAAAGTAAGAAAGCTTATTTAATGGTTTGGGAAAGCTTATATATGATGCATAATAGAGTCAGTATTAAGTATTCAAACAGCTGCATAAATATTTTAGGAGGAATGGAATGGAATATGTTTTATTTCATTGATCAAACTGACTCCAGTACCTGCTGAAAAGCAAATTTAGGATGCTTTTCCACTGTATCTCCAAGAAGTCAGTCCTCTTAGCATTGTTGATTATACAGAGCAGGGTTTTGTATGTGCTGCATTGCTAATTTGGATACTGACTTTAGAATTGAGTCATGTTGTGATTCTCTCCCACCCCTCATTAAATGCATGGTTTTATAAAAGTTTACTGTCCATTAGTTGGAAAATAAATTCTATGCATAGAATTTTCTACCTATATGGCGGCCTCCCTGTGGGTTGCTATATGTATTAATTTCTGGTTCGATTTGTGAGAAGACTGACAAAACTGGGGAAAACCAGCTTTTTTGGTTTTGTTTTTTGTTATGTTTTTGTTTGGTTGGTTGGTTGGAGTTTTTTTGTGTTGTTTTTTTTTGTTTTGTTTTGTTTTTTTGTTATGGCATACCTTTAAAGTCTGGTCTTCTCACAGTTTCATAGATAATGTTGCTTATTCTACAAATAACATTGATTTGTGCTTCTTGAGTACAAACTCTTATTGATTATAAAGTCTGGAAAAAATAGCAAATATCCTGAGGCAGCTTTTAATTAATGTTGTGCTTCATTTTACTGAATGGTGAAATGCAACATAATTATGGAACAAGTTACTTTAAGGACAAATCTGTACTCAATGATTTAGAGTTTGGTAAGTTGAGTAGGAATTAAAAAAATTAGGGAAATTTGGGTTAAACAGGAACATAAATTCTCATGTTTGTTTGCCTGAAGTGACAGGTATCCCTGTTAAATTATCTCATAAGACATGCTGTAGCTGATTTGAAGGAAAGTATGTCTGGTAGTATAAGAAAGCTATATATATATATATGGGAAGCTAGATAGTTAGAAAGACATTCATAATGATCTTTGCATTTAATTTCTTTAAAATTTTCACTGTATTTGGTAGAATGGAAAGAGGTGGACTAAAAAAGATCTCAGCTCTCAGAATAATGATTTTTTCTTTTTTAAGTATGTCGTGGTTTAAGCCCCCCACCCATGCAGTTTTACTCACTCACTCACTCCCCCTCTTTCTTCCCCCAGTCCTGCGGGGATGGGGAGGAGAATCGAAAAGAAAAAAAAAAATGCAACTCGCACGGGTTGAGATAAGAACAGTTTAGTAACTAAGGTATAACACAAATCACTGCTGCTACCACCAGTAATAATACAAGAGAAATACAAAGAAAGAGAATACAACTCCTCACCAAGCCCAACCCAGCCAGTGCAATCCCCAGCAGCGACCCCCCCACTACCAAAAACCTGGCCATGCCATTTACCCCTAGTCCACCACCACACCCTTCTGGGTCTCTGCCCTCCGTGTTCACATCCTGGACATGACGTGCTGTGGTATGGAATAACCTCTTTGGTCAGTTTGGGTCAGGTGCCCTGTCTTTGCTTCCTCCCGGCTCCCCTCCTCCTTGGCATAGCAGGAGACTCAGAAAGTCCTTGGTCAAACCAAAACATTGCCAAGCAGTAACTATAAACACTGGTGTTATCAGAGCTGCTCCCAGGCCCAAAATCAAAAACACAGTGCTGCACCAGCTACCCAGAAGGAGAAAAAATGACTGCTACAGCCGAACCCATGACAAAGTATTACTCAGGTGATATGTAATTGGAGAAAAATATTATTTTATTTTTTGGTAGGCTTTTTTTTTTTTTTTTTTGTGTGTACATTCTACACACTGAAATAACAAGAGTGTGGATGTATCAAAAAACTGAATCCAGAAAATACTGCGTTACTTCAGAGGGTACATAGATGTGTTGTATTGGTCTACTTTTACTAAAATATAATCAGATGATGTTATCGAAGTAGCCTCAATTTTCCTGTGAAATACATAAAATACACATAATATACACAGCGTTTTTACTGGAGATCAGCCGGAATATTCTGTATATGCAAATGTTGCAGAAGTATTAATTAGAATTTCAGGAAGCCCCATTATTTTTAGAGACCATAGACAGTTTTTGCATATCTCTGAGAAGTCTAGCTTCCTGCATCTTTTTTTACATGCCAGGTATGTTAGTTCATTATTTGATTCTGGTAGCTACAACCCAGAGAACATGAAGGAAGTAAGGAACAGTGTTACTGACAGAAAAAAAAAAAAAAAGGTGAGTTTATGTATGAAGAAAACTTAATGCATACATTTCAAGATTTAAAATGTAACTCTTAATTGAATTCCCTTAATGTATTTTTGTCACTGTATTTGAGAAGTAGCATACTCTTCAGACTGAAGGAATTAATCTGCATGGATTTACAGCAGAAGTAAACTTTCTGAGACTGAGTTAACACAACTGTTAATTTTTTGAAAGAATAGCTTACTGTAATTTATAGCTCCTATTAATCTGTTTGGCCCTGCAGATTGAGTACTGTTTAGCTTTTGGTAGGACCTTGGACTGATTCAGCCTCAGCTGTACCCAGTTCTCTCAAAGTTACTTACAAGGTTATTTGTAGGTTATTTTTTGTGTTAAAACCAAACACTTAGTGATAAATGGGAGGAGAAAACAGGGGCAGTCACTACTTTCTTTGGAGATTTGCTACATGCTGGGGAAGACAGGACAATTCAAGTTTTGTCTTACGGATGGCTGTGTTTTGATGACAGTGAAGCATGAAAGTGTCTAATCATTGCTCTGCATCTTACTGTGTATAGTTGTGTGTGTCAGGAGCAGCTGAGATGGGATGATGAGGTCATAAAGCACCATGAGATTAATCTGACTTCTGTAACTGGCATCCTTATTCCAGGGGTGTGTACGTAAGCATGCAAATTGCTCCTTCATTATGCACAGCATAATGTGTACCCTCGTTATGCAATACCCTCCTATCTTTTTTGTTCTGTGTTTTGTTGCTGTTGGTTTTGATTCTATTTTAAAGCTTTGGAGATATAATTATTACAAATGCGGGCATGAGAAAAAAAGGTTTTAGCGAAGAAACTAACAGATAATATTATAAGAATAATGTACTTTAAATGCCTTTTAAGAAACAAAAATTATTCATCTTCCAGTTATGTCTCCAAATGGCACATGTGTTGTAATGGATTAAGGCAAATCTAGTGATAATTGGTAATGAATTGTTTCCAATAGGACAAGAAATGAAATGACAGACTTAACTTTATGGAGAAATTGCTCATACCAGATCAGTGCCCCAAAGTTTGTAGTGTCTGAGAGTGTGAATCAATACATGGATTCAATTCTTTATATTTACTTAATAAATATAGATTTTTTTTTTTTTTTTATTTCCCCAAGTTTCTACGGGAGAAATCCACCCTAAGCAGAAAAAGGATGTGAAAAATTTTTGACTCTGATCAATATCTGGTGTTCTTTCCCAGACAAACGTTTCTCGATTTAAATGGTGGTTTTGTTGTTTACAGATTGCTCTAGTAAATAGTTTTCTTTTTTCATACAAGTAGCTTAAACAAAAAAATTGAATTTTGTTGTAGAGATTGTGATATGTTTTATCCTTGGTTCAGGCAGGTGGAAAGAAAACCTGCATGGAAAACTGTAGAAGGAAACAGTAAGTTGTTACTGTGTGATAGATAAATATTGGTTGTGGGTATAGATTGGATGCACTTCTTTTTAAAGACAATTGATGCACTTGTAATTTATTATTTGAAGTATGTTTACTGATCATTTCAGTTAACGTGGCTACTGACAGAGAAGAGCATATATTGTATGAAAGTTTCTCTGGGTAAAATATTAACCTGGTACCTCATAAAAATTGGGATAAAGATTAAATCTGCTTATAGGAAAATATATCAATTTCAACATGATTATTATATTTCATCATATAAGAAAAATACTGAAACACTGTATTTTTGAAGGCTTGGAGAATAATGTAAGGAGTAGTTTGTTGTGACTTTTCAGGTTCAGTTCTGTTCATTAATCTTTATACATCATGTTATCATGGTGCTTCCTAGAACTATGATCAAGGAGTCTTTCATATTAAGGATGTGCAAATCTAATTGATTGCTCTACATATCAGACTTTTATCTCAAGGTCCATGGTAGGAGAACTAGATTGAGGTTAACAGGCCTTGCTTCCCTTGTTTGCGAGTGCAATGGTGAGAGGTACTTCCAGGGTGTAGTTTAAGCTCTATGTAAATACAAATCTGATTGCATGAGTGATCTAGGTCTTTGTTGAGAGCCTGTGCCTGTTGGCTCTCTAGGACTAGAAAGCTGCAACAGTGACTCATGTTTTCTCATCCACTTGGAGAACTGGTTGCTACACATGTCCCTTTCTTAAAGATAGTTTGTGTGGGAAGGACCTGTGTTCTCAATGCTGTCACTTGGACAGTGTTGCATGGTATTTTTTAGCCATTTGTAAACAGAAGTTCTTATTTTTCCTTTTTTTGCTTTATGCCATTTTTTTTCTGTAAACAAATGAAGCTGTAGACCATTTTCAATAGAGATAATGTAAAGATATCTTGTGAGCTCTGCCATTTGAATGAGATATGGCTCAAACACAGAAGCGAATGATGAATGCCACACTTGACATTCAATATGAGCTGTAAATGAAGCAATGATATATGATTATAATATTCATTTCATATAATATTTGTTTGTAGAGATTAGGGTGCTATTCTTCTAGATAGATGTAAAAAAACATGGCCTAAATGGCTTGTAGAGGAGAAAAGGGCAGACACAAAACCAGAGAATTCAGCTGCATGAGACTGCATAGTAAGAAATGGTAAATTTGGGGAAATCTGTAAGCTGACCTTCTGCCCAGAGCCTCCGTGCCAGGGAAGCACTGCCCAACATGTGAGGCCCTTGTACTCACTAGGCTTTACAAGCAATAAGAGGTGGTAAAATGCCAGGAAGAATTCCACGCTGCTGAAATTGGGTTATGGGCTAAGAAGGTTGTAAAGCACATGTCTAGACCACAGAGGTTATATTTATATTCCAAGTTTGTCTTGACCAGCTTCTGTGAGACAGAAACAATAAATCAGCTGTGCTTCCTAAAAGGCTGAACAGTAAAAGGAATGAAATGAAAATGGCACCACACTGCAGTATTCAGTAGAATTTCATTATCTCTCTACAGGCGAATAATTTCTTCCCCACAATAACGTTTTTCTTTTCTTTTTTTTTTCCCCCTTTTTTTTTTAATTCATTCAGTGTCATTGATCCATAAGATATCAAGTCAGAAAAATTAGAAACATTCTAATGAGAAAAAAAAATAGGTGGAAAAAAAAAGTATTGACGTATTTAATGGTCCTATTCTTGTTTATGTCTTTGACTTAATCACACTTGAATAATAATGGAATCTTCTTGGAACAGTATTTTTAGCTTTTTAATCACTAAACTGAAAGGAATTTAGAAAAATAAAAAAGTTTGAAATGCACTTTGCAGTCAAAACCCCCCTCGAAATCCAAAGGGAATAAATGTGCTTAAAACATACTAGGACACTAAATGCAAATGTAACAGAGTTCCAGACTAAAGACCTTTGGCTATAAAAGATACTCTTTGGCTATTGTTATCACCATTAGGGATGAGATAGACTAAGAAAACTGTAACCTCATTTTAAATTTTAATATGAAGTGTCTGAATTGTTTTCTTGCTGTATCGATTAGCATTAGTTAGTTAACATAAGCATACAGGCTTTTAAATATCTGAAGTTCTCTGTATAATAGGCTTGTACAATCTTGGCACATATTGTATTTGGTAGCATTCTGGTATTAGTTGTTCAAAAGAATCAATCTAGGTATCGGAAGAGACATCTATATTTATATATGTGTGTGTATAGATATCTCACTTAACTACAAATGTATTGCAATGTAAGACTGAAATTGCTTGTCTTAAATGTAAACCTCATCCAAAAAAATTATAAAAAAACCCAACCAAACGAAGCAAAACCAGCCAACATGCAGAAGTGGGAACAGTTGATACACTGGTAATAATAAAAAAAGCAAACACACCCCTAAACCTCAGAGAAGACTAGAGAAGTGTGCAATAAAAAGACATAATTAGAAAGACATAATTAATGTTTATTTTGTACTTGGGAACCATATGTGGCTTTGAAATAAAAATGCCAAACTGACAAGTTGCCAGCAGGGGTTGTAGTTGTTAACTGTCCTGGTTCAAAACGCTACAAAGTAAAACTGCTATCTTTGGGAATTTACCAGTGTTGTCTATGTGACATTAAGGATTACCTATTTTTATGGCTAGACACATTTATCTTTGAAGGTATCTCTATGAACAGGGGATATGGAATATGAGAAGCAGAGCTGGTCACATTATTTGCCTCAGATAAATACTGATTTTAAATGCAAGCAATATTTTCTCCAAATGTACTTTTGTACTGTAGAAAGATGATGATGCCCAGTGTCAGCAATTACTGGAGAAACGTGCTGTAGCTGATTCTTCTAAACAGTACAATAGACTGTTGATCCTGTGTATTACCTGCCTCATAACCAACTTTAAAAATACCAGAAAAATACACTTAAAATTTGGTGAATATAAAATTTAAAGCTTTAAAAACCACAATGTGGTAAAGGCAGGTCAACAGCTTTGTTATTCTCCCAGCTTCCTGCAGAAGGGAATTTCTTTAGTTAACATCCGTCACCCCCCAAAAAAACCCCAAACAAATCCAAACCCCCAAAATCACATAAAATAAAACAAAACAAAAATCAACAAAAAAATGCCAAGCAAAACTAAACTAAAACACAAAACCAAAATAAAAGCAAACCCCAATCATCAAACAAACAAAAAAAATCCACCAAAACAAGCAATCAAATCAAATAACCCTCAAGCCCCAGTTGCTTAGGGCAGATAGGATCCAGTTCTTTTATTTTCAAAGACTGTAGAAGTCAAGGAAGCCTTATCTCAGAATTCAGTTGGTGTTTAAATATAGTATTCCTTTGTTAAAAGTGATTATTGGTCATATGCCTTGCATAGTATTGATTTTTTTTTTTTTCTATGATAGGCATTTTTAAGATGAAGAATTACTAGTGATAAATAGTGGCTATTCAGTAGAGAATAATGCAGTTGCAATGTAATCTTTCAGATGAATCATCATTCATGCTACAATCCATTGAACTCTTGGGATTCACAGATATCTCTATTGAATGCCTAGTAGTCACTTCAACACTCATAGTGATGAATGAGGGCTCTAAAGAGCAAAGTAAATGAGCGGCTTCTCAAATGTTTATTTATTTTTTTTTTAATTCTTTGAAGAGCAGATTCTGAAGAGAGCAAAAGAGCAAACATGAATACCTATTTTCAGTTTAGTGAAGCAGAATTAGAGAAGATCTCATTCCCAACTGGAAAATGACCTGCACAGCTTTATGTTACTGTAGCTGATAATTATGCAAAATTTCTTAGATGTTACTCTTCTAGAAATGGTTGCACATCCAGTTGACAGCAGTTTTCATTCACTTTTGTAGAAGGGAGGGGGGACATGACACATAAATAGATAGTCACGTTATCTCCAAAGGGATTTTATTTAATATTGGGTTGTGGAAAAGGCAAAAACAGTCTACCTCTGAATATAGTAGAGTACTTCAGTTCCTCCGTGCTGATTTATTGCTACCTTTCTGAGAACAACAGTCTGCAATGACCATTTCATCAAAGTATCTGATTCTCCTGGGATTTGACTATTTTTTAGACATTAAAAATACTACCACTCTTACAGAAAATTTATCCTAGTAGCTTTGGTATTTTATTGATTCCTACAGGCAGCCAAACAGGTATGGAATCTCAATAACTACAGTTTTCTCTTAATAAACAAATTATCTCTGGTTGAAATTAATGAAGTTCATAAATAACAGACAAAGGGAAATTTTTAAAGGTGAAAGATGTAGCTGAAACTTCTTTCTCTATTTCTGTCTCACAGACCAACTCACCTCAGCTGCAAGTCAGTATACAGCAATCTTAAATCATGCCTGAAGTAAGAGTAGTTTTGTTAATGAAACAGGATTCAGCAACCTTAAACTGAGCCAATTTTATGAGGACTCCTTATGCCAAAAACGGGCATAAAAAGGGAGGTCTTAATGCTTGCTGTGAAGAATATATAAAATCACTAAGGACTGGGAGGCTTTCATGATGCTCTTCCATTTCAGGAAGTGTCATCTCAGTAAGCTATCAGTAAAATCAATCTAGATCAACCTCTCCAGTCACTGGATGCTGATAGCTTTGAAAATCTGCTACTTTTGCTTGCTGAAAAAGGGTGCTCCAAACATTTTGGTCCAGAGACTTGCTCAACACCTTGGTAAAACATGCTTTCTAGAAGTGTATGTTAACATATTGGATATTAATATCTTCCTCAGCAAGCAATGAAGGAAAATAGATTGGATAGCTGATGCTGATGTCCTGATATTGCAAACAGTGGCAGCATATAATTACATTCATAAATAAGCCATTCTTCATTATGAAACAAATGGGTTAGTTTGTTGTTTTGCTGAGGTTTTTATTTTTATTTTTATTATTATTAGCAGCTACTGTAGGCAGCTCTTCCTAAAACTTCAATGATGCTTAGAAAGCTTCCTCGAATTTCCAGCTTTTTTTCTTTCATGGGTAATTTATATCCATTTGCTTTGTGTCCTTTGCTTAGAGTGTTTTGTTTCTCAGACTCTATGGTCTGTTCAGAGATAATTAACTGATTGTTTCCTAGTATCATTTTACCAATTGATGGAGAGGTGAGTAGTCCATCTGGTTACTTATACTACATATATATATTATTTTATAATATAGTGTTCTAATGCAATATTCCACATGATACTAAACACCGAAAACAAATTTACAGCAGCTTGCTTGAGCACACAGAGTTCTCTAGTTCATTTAACATCCAAGTACTGTGTATCCCAAAACTCGGCTGATGATCAAGTCTAGAGATGCCCATAGTGCTGTGTACAGTTGAGAGCCACCCTCTCTTTGTCATGCCTTACTCACAGGCTGATTAGTCAAAGAGCTGATGAACTTCCTTTTTTACATGAAGTGAGCTAGCTTGTTTATAGGCACTGCATTTCTTGAAAAGATGAAGTGCATGTGGACAAGGAGCAAGAATTGTTCAAACAGTAGATTCCCCTGTCATCATCCTACCATCCCTTTTTAGTCAGCTGGAGTCCTATTTGGTAAACAGTGCCTGTAAATACCACAGATTTTTATCAGTTGACGATGTTTTATAACATCATTGCTAGTGGTGTGGATTGTAATTTTTTTTTTCCGTTTATTTGATGAGATTTTATATTTAATTTTATTTTATATTATTTTTTTATTTTATTTTATGAAAGTATGAAGTGGCTTGATAGACTAGTTCATTTGATTACCTACTAAATATCCTAATTACATTTTTTAAGCTGAATTCTGGATTGTATAACTGTACAATTTGGTCTGTCAATATATTATAATCTTGAAGTAATACAACCTGTTCTCTTTTAATCCCCCCTGCAGGCTGAGGGAGGTCTGAGAATAGTGATATTTGAAACTTTCAAGCCTTTTATTATTCCTCATTTGTGGATTATGTGTTTGTTTAAAAAATGCAAATGAAAAAATGAGGTAGATTTCTTTATAGGGAGAAAGTATAGAATAGGCCAATTGAACAGAGTAAGGATACACATCTAAATGCAGATCTGTGTGGCATTAAGCAATTTTTTTGTACATAGAATGGAATAGGAATGGAATTGCTTCTGCTTTAGAAAAGAAGGCAGTTGGCATGCATTAAAGATATCAGGTGGTGGAACTGGTATTTCTGTTAATCATGAGACTTCTTGCCAAGGAAACAGAACATCAAAATGAGCAGAAAAATTGAATCTTTGTCAGGACACTTGAAAAGATCTCTCAAAAAACGTGGATGTAACGGGTGAGGTCTCACATAACCCTTGTTGTAGGAATTTTTTACTTTTATTTTTTTGCATGGTGTACATATATAAAATAAAAGGTCAAGTGCACATACAAAGGAAAATTTCATGCCTTTTAAAGGGAGCTTGAATAACAGCACCCCTTTTATTGTGAAACTTTCCATAGGATGCTATGAAAACAATGCTTGGGTGGACACATATATTTTAACAATCAAGCCACTGGACAATTTGATGGGCAACCTGCCATGCATTCCTTTTCTGGTTGACATTGTTGTAGACTAGATGATGATGATGAAAAGTATAGGCAACACCAACACTAAGGTAACAAGTGTAAATATTTGTCTCTGATGACTTTCTGTAGCCAAGCAAACTTACCAAAAATAGCAGAGAATGAGAATTGGTAAAAAGAATTTGGGAAATGCAATAGACCAAGTTAGACTTAAAATTATGCCAGAATAAACAACCATTAAACACCTGGTCAAGAATGAAGAATGTTTCAGGAAACAATTTTCAGATGGATGGAAAATGGCTGACTTGTGTTTTTTGTTTTTGTTGGGTTTTGTTGTTGTTATTGTTTGTTGGGGTTTTTTTTTAATGTTACTGGAGAATTCATGAAAGAACTAACAGCAAGAACAGAAATGCTTTCATAACATTCAAGGAAAACAAGCCACTTATTGAAATGAAAGATAGATAATAGATTAAACTGAGAGTTGCTAATTGAATACTGTTTTCTGTGGTCCTTTACAGAAGGATGGCCTGGGAAAATACTAGTGAAGAAGCTATTACCTTTTAAAGCAAATATGCAGAAATTTCTTAGCACAAGAATCTGAGAAAGATGATTGATCTGTTTAGGGCATATACACTTATCATTTGGGTCTTTCGATGGAAAACGATAGTTTGCGGAAAAGTCTTAGCCAAGGCACACCTTAAAATGAACCAGGACAAGTGAAGCAATAGACCTTCAGATTTTTTAATTTATTTAAATTATATTGTGAATGCAATCCAGTGTTACAAGTAGACATTTGTAAAATAGAGAAGTTTCTAAGAGTCTTGCCTCAGCACCAGGCCTCTATCTCAGCCTCTGGCTTTGCAATCTGTTTCCCTAGTTCCTCTTTTGGTATGCTTCACAGTAGTTGCAGCCAAACTCAAGTGAAAGAAAGGCATGGGTGGGAGGGTAAAGTCTAATGAACTATAATTTCCATGTGACACTCTGAAAAATACTTTTCTCTGAAGCATATGGACTGATCATGTTCTGCCACCTGGACATTCAAAGTTGTGGTGTACAGCACAGGAAGAAAAGCAGATCTTCTTTCCACAGGGTTATGGGAAGAATACACAAAAGAGACTTCTTTACTCTCCAAATCTGCTAATTTGGTTCTTAATGTGCAACAACTTCTCTACACACTCCAAGGCACTTTAAAATATTCGGTAGTGTGATTAGAGAAGGTAATCAGAAAAATGTGTAATAATGGGACCAGAGAGAACTGATGCCTTAAAGGCTGTACATTATGGCCAAAGCAATTTCATTTCATGAATAAATAAATCAGATTAATTTCCACTAATAGAGATATTTCATGCTCCAAATTATATTGGATGCCATGACTTAAGTCAAAGTGGAGGTATGAATCATTGTCATTATATGACTTGGAATTCATTCATTCTCACAAAACCACCCAAAAAGCAATGTAGAATGGTGTCTTGCGGTGGGTCAGCACTGAGCCTGGTGAGAAGAATGAGGGACAGTTAGTTTTGGTAACACCAGCAACAGAGAGCTTGTGTACAAACCATTACCTGTATAGGAAAATGAATAAATATAAACATTGCAATGGAGGGAAACCCTTAAATTCCTTCATGAAGTGAGAAAGATTGAGTTTCACAGGTTGAGAAAGAGCTGTGTTAAGATGAAACCTGGAGGAGTTCTATTTAGAAATCTACATATAAAAATTGTGAAGGCATTTTGCTTCTTCAGTACCTATCAAATTACTCTGGGCTTCTCTCTTTCTTGGCTTCTGTACAGTGTTGAGTGGGGTGCATTAGGTGGTACTGGGACCTTTCCAAGCTGAAGTTATTTCTATTACATTATTTTAAAGATGCCTCTAACTTTCTGAAGTAGGTGTATTTCCCCAGACTACTCACATCCTAATTTACTTTGCCAATTACTTGTCCCTTTTCTACATACCTTTATCCTCTGTGTTTAGGCTTGTGGATCGCTGTGGAATACAGTGAGGTGGTGGTTGATTTCAATAGTGATCATGCTAATGTAGTAAAAAGAATGAAGTTTTTAAAATAAAAACTATTTTTGAGGAGCTTTTATTATGACATGCAATCACTGAATGTATCACATCTACAGTCTGAAAGTTAGTAAGCACCTCTTTTGCACTCTGCATAAAGCATACAAAATATTTATAAGGCTTTTCTTATATTCATATAGAAGATCTTGAGACACATCAACAGGAATTATGTTTTCAGTTCTATTTTAGCATAATAAGGAGAGATTTAGATTAGATATTAGGAAGAAATTTGTTATTTTGAGAATGGTGAGGCCCTGGAACAGGCTCCCCAGGGAAGTTGTGAATATCCCATCCCTGGAATTATTCAAGGACAGATTGGATGAAGTTTTCAGCAAGTTGATCTAAAGGAAGGTGTCCCTGCCTGTGGTGGAGGAGTTGGAACTAAATGATCTTTATAGTCCCTTCTAACCCAAATATTTTTATGGTTTTATGACATACTGTGCGCACCCAACCCACTTCTTAGTAACTAAATAAAATCATATTATTGCTGACGCAAGAAATTCGACCCAGGGACCTGCTGAAAAATGCACATTCTTCTATATCTTTCACTGAATTGTGAACCCTATTTACATGGAAAATCTTGAATCTATATCATATGAAGTTAGGAAATAACAGCACGTGATAACATTTACATAGGTGAAAATAAAATTGCCTTCTGAGAATTTCTGAAAATTTGCTGCTTTCTGGGAACACATCCCTGTTGATACCAGGAGTAGAATTAGTTTCAAAATGTATGAAGTCTGCTCTGAGGTCCAATTCTGTGTGTTGCTGGGTACCACAAGCTGTTATTAGGCACCTTGAACTTTAATTGATGATCATCAGAATAGAAAAAAAACACATCTCACAATGTAGAACTCTTGTTGACTCCTTTCCATGATCATAATGATCTGGGTCACACCGATAGGCACTGACAAAAACAATGGCAGATACTATATTGCCATAAACAATTAATGAAGTCTGTTTGCTGTTATTAACAAACAGTTGCATACATTTTTATTCTGCAGAACACTAAGCCTTATGTTTAATCATGCCACCTTCTTTTCAAAAGAGAACATTAAAATGAATAACAGATCTAAACTATTTAGAAGCAATTATGTTAGCTGCATGTTTGAGTTCCCATGTAGCATTTCCATTTGAAAGTATTCAAATTATGAATATCAAATCATCTTCTGTTCTTTGTTTCTGTTGTGTATGATACCAATCTACTGATCTGAATAAATGAGAATGTGGCTTGTTAAGGATAATGGATTTTAATGATACATTTTCAGAAGCCATTTTTCTTTTGCCATACAAGTGTGGTACACATCTGCATATCCTTAAATTATATAGATATTAGAATCATAGAATCATAGAATAGTTAGCGTTGGAAAGGACCTTAAGATCGTCTAGTTCCAACCCCCCTGCCATGGGCAGGGACACCTCCCACTAAACCATGCCACCCAAGGCTTCTCTGTCCAGCCCGGCCTTGAACACCACCAGCGATGGAAGCATTCACAACTTCCCTGGGCAACACATCCCAGTGCTTCACCACCCTTACAGTAAACATTTTCTCCCTTATATCCAATCTAAACTTCCCCTGTTTAAGTTTGAACCCATTGCCCCTTGTCCTCTCACTACAGTCCTTCATGAAGAGTCCTTCCCCAGCATCCTTATAAGCCCCCTTCAGATATTGCAAGGCTGCTAGGAGGTCTCCACACAGCCTTCTCTTCTCCAGCCTGAACAGCCCCAACTTGCTCAGCCTGTCTTCATACTGGAGGTGCTCCAGTCCCCTCCTCATCCTCGTGGCCCTCCCCTGCACTTGTTCCAACAGTTCGATGTCCTTTTTATGCTGTGAGGACACCAGAAATGCACACAATACTCCAAATGAGGTCTCGTGAGAGCAGAGTAGAGGAGCAGGGTCATCTCCTTCGACAGGCTGGTCTCGCTCCTTTTGATGCAGCCCAGGATACGTTTGGCTTTCTGGACTGTGAGTGGAAGCTGAAGCCAGCTCATGTTCATTTTTTCATTCACCAACACCCCCAAGTTCTTCTCTGTAGGGCTACTCTGAGTCACTTGTCTGCCCAACCTGGAGCTGTGCCTGGGATTGCTCCGACGCAGCTGTAGGACCTTGCACTTGGCATGGTTAAACTTCATCAGGTTGGCATCAGCCCACCTCTCAAGCATGTCAAGGTCCCTCTGGATGGCATTCCTTCCCTTCAGCGTATCAACTAAACCACACAGCTTGGTGCGATCAGCAAACTTGCTGAGGGCACACTCAATCCCACTGTCCATGTCACTGACAAAGAATGTTGAACAAGACCGGTCCCAACACCTATCCCTGAGGGACACCACTCGTTACTGGTCTACAGCTGGACATTGAGCCATTCACCACAACACTTTGCGTATGGCCATCCAGTCAGTACTTTATCCACCGAGAGGTCCACCTATTCAAATTGATGTCTCCAACCGAGAGACAAGGATGTCATGTAAGACAGTGTCAAACACTTTGCACAAGTCCAGGCAGATGACATCAACAGCTCTACCCCTGTTCATCAGTTTCGTAGGTCCATCATAGAAGGCCACCAGATTGGTCAGGCAGGATTTCCCCTTAGTGAAGCCATGCTGGCTCTCACCAAGCACCTCCTTGTTTTTCATGTGCCTCAGCATGCCTTCCAGGAGAATCCACTCCAAGATTTTGCCAGGCACAGAGGTGAGGCTGACTGGTCTGTACTTCCCTGCCTTATCCATTTTCCTCTCATGAGAATGGGGGTTATATTTCCCTTTTTATACTTGTCGGGAACTTCACTTGACTGCCATGATTTTTCAAATATGATAGACAGTGGCTTAGCAACTTCATTTGCCAGTAACTTCAGGACCCATGGATGGATTTCATCAGGTCCAATGGACTTGTGTACATTCAGGTTCCTAAGATGGTCTCAAACTAGATCCTCTGCTACAGTGGGCCCAGGGTCTTCATTCTCACTGTCCCTGTGTCCACCTTCCAAGGCTTGGGTGGTATGGTCAGAGCATTTGTCGGTGAAGACTGAGGCAAAGAAGTCATTAAGAACTGCCAGCCTTCTCCAAATCCAGGGTAGCAGGTTCTCCTGATAGCTTCTGGAGAGGGTACCACGTTGTCCCTAGCCTGTCTTTTATTTGCAATGTACCTATAGAATCCCTTCCTTGTTATCCTTAACATCTCTAGCCAAGTTTAATTCTAAGTGGGCCTTAGCTTTCCTAGCCTGGTCCCTAGTTTCCCAGACAACATCCCTGTATTCTTCCCAGGATGCCTGTCCTTACTTCCACCTTTTATAAGCCTCTTTTTTCCTTTGAAGTTTCCTCAGCAGCTCCTTATCCATCCAAGGAGGTCTCCTGGCCTTCCTGCAGCACTTCCTTTTAGTAAGGATGTATCGCCCTTGAGCTTGCAGCAGGTGATCCTTGAATATCAACCAACAGCCTTGGGCCCCCCTGCCCTCGAGCACTATATCCTATGGAATCATACTGAACAGATTTCTGAAGAGGCCAAAGTCTGCTCTCTTGAAGTCCAGGGCAGTGAGCTTGCTGCATGCTCTTGTCACTGTCCTGAGGATCTCGAATTCAACCATCTCATGATCGCTGCAACCAAAGCTGCCATGGAGCATCACATTTCCAACCATCCCTTCCCCGTTGGTGAGCATGAGGTCAAACATGGCACCTCTCCTTGCCGGCTCCTCTATTACTTGCAGAAGGAAGTTGTCTTCCACACAATCAAGGGACTTCCTGTATTGCTTGTGCCAGGCCGTACCATCTCTCCAACAGATATCAGGGTGGTCGTACTCTCCCATGAGAACAATGGGCCTGTGAGCGTGAGGCTGTTCCTATCTGTCTGTAGAGTGCTTCATACACCGAGTCCTCTTGGTCAGGTGGTCTGTAACAGATCCCCACAGTCATGTCACCCATCACTAATCACCCTTTAACCCTGACCCACAAGCTCTCTATTGATTGCTCACCTGTCTCCAGACAGAGTTCCATACTCTCCAGCCTATCCCTAACATAAATAACAACTCCATCTCCCCCCCTACCGGAACTGCCTTCCCTAAAGAGCCTATGACCTTCCATTCCAGCACACCAGTCATAGGAGCCATCCCACCATCTTTCTGTGATGCCCATGATATCATACCCCCATAGATGTGCACACATCTCTAATTCCTCTTGTTTGTTCCCCATGCTACGGGCATTTGTTTAGAGGCAGCTGGAGAATCCTGGGGAATTGAGGAAAAAATCTGCACTCCAGAGCCCCTAACCACCTCTCCCAGGGCTCTGTAGTCCTCCTTTGTTTTCCACGCTACTGCTATCTATATCAGCTGCACCCACATGGATCACTAGAAGTGAGTAATAGTCAGTGGGACCGACTAGAGCAGGCAGCTTCTCTGCAACGTTGCTGAACCGAGCCCCTGGTAGGCAACGCACCTCTCTTGAGACTGGGTCAGGCCAACTGATGGGTGTCCTCTGTTCCTTTCAGAGTATAGTCCCCTACCACTATGACCTGCCGCTTCTTCCTGGCAGCACCAGCAATGATCTTCTTTACCCGTGCATCAGCTGGTTGTTCCTGATGGGTGTGTGGTTCCTCATCCGCCCCCTGCAGGATAGCAAAGTGGTTCTGGGTAGGAACAACAGATTTAGGAGGAAGCCCCTTGCTTTTAATTGTCCTCTTCCTCCTTTTTTTGTTGCTTTTTCTGTTACTGTTTCCCAGCTTCCTGGGTTAGCGGCCTCCTTTCCTGCATGAGCAACAGTAGACGCTTGAGGCCCCTGCACAGTCTGGTCCTAGAGCAAGCAATGCTGTTTCCCCTCAGCTTCCCTGACACCTTCAAGCCTAGTAACAGCATCCTGTGGCTCAGCCACCTTCTTCAGGAAGACCTCCACCAGGGAGCACCGAGAACACTCTGCCCATCGTGCACCCTCCTCCTCCTTTTGATACCCATTTGCAGCAAAAAGTTTAAGCATCTGTAGGTGGGAGCGCAGCATGCAGAGTTGAATCTTGTTTTAACCACATGATTAGAGCCAATAAAATCAATGTAAGAGAATACATGTTTAAATTGGCATTAATCTAAAAAAAAAAAAGCCAACTGCTGCTTGTTAAATATTGTCCTATCCTTACTGTAGCTGCAAAACTTGCTGTTCAACAGAGATAACTTTCTGTACATGGGTAGAGCAGTTGGTGTTATCTACCTGGACTTGTGCAAAGTGTTTGACACTGTCTTACATGACATCCTTGTCTCTTGGTTGGAGACATCAATTTGATAGGTGGACCTCTCGGTGGATAAAGTACTGGCTGGATGGCCGCATGCAAAGAGTTGTGGTGAATGGCTCAATGTCCAGCTGCAGACCAGAAATGAGTGGTGTCCCTCAGGGATGGGTGTTGGGACCGGTCTTGTTCAACTTCTTTGTCAGTGACATGGACAGTGGGATTGAGTGTGCCCTCAGCAAGTTTGCTGATCGCACCAAGCTGTGTGGTTTAGTTGATACGCTGAAGGGAAGGAATGCCATCCAGAGGGACCTTCAACATGCTTGAGAGGTGGGCTGATACCAACCTGATGAAGTTTAACCATGCCAAGTGCAAGGTCCTACAGCTGCGTCGGAGCAATCCCAGGCACAGCTCCAGGCTGGGCAGACAAGATGACTTCAGAGTAGCCCTACAGAGAAGAACTTGGGGGTGCTTGGTGAATGACAAAATGAACATGAGCCAGCTTCAGCATCCACTCGCAGTCCAGAAAGCCAACCGTATCCTGGGCTGCATCAAAAGGAGCGAGACAAGCCTGTCGAAGGAGATGACCCTGCTCCTCTACTCTGCTCTCACGAGACCTCATTTGGAGTATTGTGTGCATTTCTGGTGTCCTCACAGCATAAAAAGGACATCGAACTGTTGGAACAAGTGCAGGGGAGGGCCACGAGGATGAGGAGGGGACTGGAGCACCTCTCGTATGAAGACAGGCTGAGCAAGTTGGGGCTGTTCAGGCTGGAGAAGAGAAGGCTGTGTGGAGACCTCCTAGCAGCCTTGCAATATCTGAAGGGGGCTTATAAGGATGCTGGGGAAGGACTCTTCATGAAGGACTGTAGTGAGAGGACAAGGGGCAACGGGTTCAAACTTAAACAGGGGAAGTTTAGATTGGATATAAGGGAGAAAATGTTTACTGTAAGGGTGGTGAGGCACTGGGATGTGTTGCCCAGGGAAGTTGTGAATGCTTCATTGCTGGTGGTGTTCAAGGCTGGGCTGGACAGAGAACCTTGGGTGGCATGGTTTAGTGGGAGGTGTCCCTGCCCATGGCAGGGGGGTTGGAACTAGACGATCTTAAGGTCCTTTCCAACACTAACTATTCTATGATTCTATGATTCTGCATGTGTTATTCAGGACTGCTGTGAGGATCAGAAATGCAGAGACATTATTGTGAGAAAAGTGGAGTTATTAAGTGATCTGACTGGGTATTCTTCACATGTGCGTAGTTTTCAAACATCCTAGAAGGTTAAATGAATTTTTGAAGCCGTCCAAAAAATGGATAAGTGTTTATGTAAGAAGAGAAGAAGTTAATACATCACAACATGCTACTTTTCTCATTTTGGGTTGACTTTTGTGTTCTTTTTTTTTTCCTTTTTTTTTATTTTTTTAATTCCTTCATATATTGCCAATAGTAAGATTTTCTTTACTTTTTGAGTTTCTGCTTAACATTAGCAGTATTACCTGAAGGGTGTTGTAGTTTAGAAGTTGTAGAGCTTTACAGCTAATGTAGATCTGGAAAAACGTGGTATAGAATAATGAACTACTAGTGTTTCCAGCTCTTGATTCAGTCATTTATGTAACTCCTAAATTGCACTCTCTTACTGCAGCATTATTTATTTATATTACTTTAGCATCTGAGCTGAAAGTGGGGCATGGATCTCCAGAGACTTTTTCTAGTTTTCGCTATCCACTGTTTCATTTTTTCCAACTACTAGTCCCAGGTCTTATTGGCAAGACCTAAGCAGATGAATTTTTAGGCCCAGGCTGATAAGTTGCATCTGACCTCTTCTGTGAGATGGGCCATGGAAGAATAGCAGCATTTCTGGATATTGGGCACTCTCAATACAGCAAGTGGACCCCTGCTAGGTTGAAAAAATAACTAAGTATTATGTGACAAAAGAAAAAAAATAAGGAAAAGGAAAAAAAGGAAAAGAAAAAAAAATGGAGCCTTTAATGTGACGCTGTCCCTTGTTTTCAGGCTACCTACCTATAGCAAGTGGAATTTCTTACCAAAACACATGTTCCTTGGAGTTTTCTTTAAGAGAAGGTAGTTTTGGAGTTCACTTCAACAGAATAATTTTGTTTATGGCTTAGAACGCAATTAGCGAAGGCCCTAACTTTTACTGGCTTTGGCGCTTTGTGTGATTTAGGCAGTCCCCTGCCACTTTTCGAGCCACTTTTATTTACCTTCAAGATGTGTCACCTAGAAAAAGGAGTTTAGGGAAACTGTGCACACTTGAAGCTATCCTTTAGTTTAGTTTTAGAGTGCTAAGGCTCTCTCCTGGGGCTTACAGTAGATTTTGCGGTATGAATGCTATGCTGTTGTCAGACCCATAAACTTCACTCAGTGTTGATCAAAAAAGGGACCTGAAACAAACCAAAGAAAAAACAAACTTTTATATGTTTTTATGTTTTTTAAAAATAGATACCATAATTGTAAAATTAGTATGGATGGTAAAATAGTTTTTGTTTTACATTTAATTTACAGCAAAGTAGCCCAGTTATTTTCCTGGTTTAGTTTGCTATTTCTGTAACCATTCTTTTTTTTGTTTTATCCTCTCCAATTTTTTTTTCTCTCCTATGTATTTATCTCCTCAAGCACCAGATCTTCAGAATTTTGAAAAATGCCCTGTATATAGATTTTAAACTCTGCTAGTTTGGACTACTTTTTAAAAGCAGGCATCTCAAGAATGAACTGCTTTTGTGACTGTGAACCATTTGAGCAGAGGTGTTCAAAGACGTATGAAATACTATTTCATCATTTTTTTAAAGAAAATATAAAAAATCATCTGGTTTCAGTAGATTAATTTTCTATGTTCTTAGTGCTGCAACCAGTGTGGTAGATTTCAAATGAATACTTACTCTGACTTATACCAGATGAGCATCTGAACTTTTCACATTTCATAAGGTACTATTTAACATGATCACTTGCCATGATAATATCTAAATTATTATGATATACAAGTCAAGTCTGCATGATAGTAATTTAGAGTGGTCGTGTTTTAGAGCGAATTAGAATCTTGTTTTACTTTGCTCAGAAACTTGGAAACATATTCAGTATTAGCCTAATTATTGGTATGAGCAAGAGGAGCTCTTACCATAAAACCAAGTAGTATACATATTTGCATTAATATGAGGAATTTATTATCTATAACTTTGAATTTTATGCTTTGAGCTAAAGCTGAAGTAATACTTTTGCTTAGTCCATTCAGAGCATTTCATACTGCACATTTCAGTGTGCATAAATACAGAAGAAGGGTGTGATCTTAAAATGACAGACTGCTTCCATAAGCCATATCACTCATGAAAATGCAGGTCATATTTTCTTGCAAGGTGTAGCAGTAATGCCTGAAAAGAAGGTAGCACATAGCAGTTGTTTTGATATTGCTAAGTCGGTTTCTTTGTGCACAAGACGGCAGGTTCAGTTTTGCACCATTAACCTTGTAAGAAAGAGCAGACTGAATGTTTCATTTCATGAACATGATTCTTATTAGCCTCTTGGTGATGCTATTATTTTTTTTCCACTGTATCCTTTTAAAGACAGAATAGGTTAGCTACTTCTACATAGTAGTTCTCCTGTCTCCTATTTTATTCTGTCTTCAAATGATTAACATGGTAAAATGAATTTTTTAATGACCTCTCCAATTAGTGGTCATCTACAATTAAATCTCTTTAGAAACTTCCTGTGAACTCATTAAACTCAGAGAAATAAATTATTCTTGCAGAGTGTCAAATGAGCATTATATATGGTATTGTAGGCACCTGTGTGCCTGCAATGAGAGATTGGAAGGTCTCAAGCTTGGTGTTGGGTTTCCTCTACCTTGGACCCATTTGCTTTAAGTTTAGAAAACTCCTTAAAGTCTGTGTTGAAGAATTCTCTCGCCAGAAACTGCCAACTTTTGTAAGCTTTGCAGCAGTAATTGACCGATAATCCTCAGAAGAAAAGAGAAAAAGAGTCACAAATTTGACTTTTTTAGTTTGCTGGACAGGAGGGCTGGTTCTATTTTTAATTATTCCTGATTTCATGTGTATGGAGATTCACACACGTGAACATACATGTATCTTATGCTACAAAACGATAGGGATTAGACAAGAGGTTTTTTATGCAATATGAAAGACAGTAACGGAGTGTCAGTGGTTTAAGCCACTCAGTAACTCACCCAGTTCATTCACTCACAAGCTCCCTCTCTTTCTTCCCCCAGTCCCGGGGAATGGGGAGGAGAATCATAAGAATTCAACTCCCACAGTGTTGAGATAAGAACAGTTTAGTAACTAAGATATAACACAAATCACTACTGCTACCACCAGTAATAATAATGACAAGAGAAGTACAAAGAAAGAGAATACAATTGCTCACCAAGCCCAAGCCCAGCCAGTGCACCCACCAGCAGCAAACCACCCAATGCCCCACCACACCCTTCCAGATCTCTGCTCTCTGTCTTCACATCCTGGGCATGACGTGCTCTGGTATGGAATAACCTCTTTGGTCAGTTTGGGTCAGGTGTCCTGTCTCTGCTTCCTCCTGGCTTCCCCTCCTCCCTGGCAGAGCATGAGGCTCAGAAAGTCCTTGGTCAGACCAAAACACTACCAAGCAGTAACTATAAACACTGGTGTTATCAGCACAGTTCCCAGGCCCAAAATCAAAACCACAGTGCTGCACCAGCTACAAGAAGGAGAAAAATGACTGCTGCTGCTGAACCCATGACACAGAGTAATTCTGCTATTTATTACATAGCTATTGTCCCTTTGAAACTAAAACTAAGTTATCTAGGACATTGGTGTCTTTAAAAATTCCAATGGTTGGCAATTCCGCAGTCTTTCCAAAACAAATTAAAAAGCTTCACATTGAGTGATAAACTTGACAGGCAGCACTACTGAATATTTTAGATCAATATCCAAGTTACAATAAACACCCTTATAGCTCTATAAATACACCAGATTTTCTGGGTTGGCGTGAGCAGACTTGATGTCAGTTGAATTTATCAGTTCAAAAGCACTGAGAGCCAATGGTACCTTTTATATTTTATTAGCCAAACAAACATGAAGTACTGCTGTGGCACCTCTTTGAAGCAGGTACAATCCGGTGAGAACCAAAAGCTTGGTTTTAGTACCACTGGGCTCACTGCAGCTATCAATATTTACAGCAAACATAAGATTTAGTTTCATCTGAATTCCCTGTAAGAGCTTTGCTCTTTAAAAGGATCAGAATCTCTCTACAGGAATGAAAAGTTTCAGTTTTTTCATTGTGCTTATTTTTCTAAAAATTGTTTTTCAAGTAGCTGAAAGATTGTGTACTTATAACGCACAAGGAGCGTTCTTAAAAATAAGTAATACAATTATCTAGTTAATGAAACAATTTTGGATTTTTTCTTGATTCATGCTAGCTGCTTTTTTTCCTTCTCAGTCAAGTTCCTGCTTTCATCTTTGCACAGAAGGTCTTGCTCTGCTCCCTGAAAGGGCACTGCAGCCACAGGCACATAACTCTGCAAGGAAGACTTAAGGCCCCATTTTCCAGGGAAATATTTGCTTGATTCAGTACATAATTTTTAGAAACCATTTAGAATCATAGAATCATAGAATAGTTAGGGTTGGAAAAGACCTTAAGATCGTCTAGTTCCAACCCCCCTGCCATGGGCAGGGACACCTCCCACTAAACCATGCCACCCAAGGTTCTCTGTCCAGCCCAGCCTTGAACACCACCAGCGATGGAGCATTCACAACTTCCCTGGGCAACACATCTCAGTGCCTCACCACCCTTACAGTAAACATTTTCTCCCTTATATCCAATCTAAACTTCCCCTGTTTAAGTTTGAACCCGTTGCCCCTTGTCCTCTCACTACAGTCCTTCATGAAGAGTCCTTCCCCAGCATCCTTATAAGCCCCCTTCAGATATTGCAAGGCTGCTAGGAGGTCTCCACACAGCCTTCTCTTCTCCAGCCTGAACAGCCCCAACTTGCTCAGCCTGTCTTCATACGAGAGGTGCTCCAGTCCCCTCCTTATCCTCGTGGCCCTCCCCTGCACTTGTTCCAACAGTTCCATGTCCTTTTTATGCTGTGAGGACACCAGAACTGTGCACAATACTCCAAATGAGGTCTCGTGAGAGCAGAGTAGAGGAGCAGGGTCATCTCCTTCGACAGGCTGGTCTCGCTCCTTTTGATGCAGCCCAGGATATGGTTGGCTTTCTGGACTGTGAGTGGAAGCTGAAGCCAGCTCATGTTCATTTTTTCATTCACCAACACCCCCAAGTCCTTCTCTGCAGGGCTGCTCTCAATCTCTTCCCTGCCCAACCTGGAGCTGTGCCTGGGATTGCTCCGACGCAGCTGTAGGACCTTGCACTTGGCATGGTTAAACTTCATCAGGTTGGCATCAGCCCACCTCACAAGTGTGTCAAGGTCTCTCTGGATGGCATTCCTTCTCTCCAACGTATCAATCAAAGCACGCAACTTGGTGCGATTGGCAAACTTGCTGAGGGCGCACTCAATCCCACTGTAGTTATGGGCTATAGAGATGAAAACCGAAAATTCAGTCTAAAATGAGCAATATTTGGTAAAAGTCAGTTAATGCATGTTGTAACTGGGATTTAGAGAAAACAACTCAGCTTGGAGGAGTTTGAAAATGGAATATACTAACTTCTATTTCCATTACCAGGTATGCTTTTCATCACTCTGTAAACTAGCTATGCTTCTCATCACTCTGTAAACTAGCATACTTTACAGAGAGATATGAGAAAATAAAATAAGATAAAAAGTAGTAAAAAGCCCTTACGTAATTACCTCTGAAATTTAGTTTTATTATCCAGTTTCACTTATGGCCAAGATTTTCTTTTATTTAGTGCTTAAATATTTTATCTTCTGCATGATATCTTCCCTTCAGTTGAGAGTAGGTTTTGTTTGGGTTTTTTTGGTTTAATTGTGCAACAGCGCCAATCTGGTCTCATAAGGTAAAATAGGTCACAAAAGCCAAAGTGTACAGGGAGTAATGCATTTTTTTTCAGTTTGGTAGTCAGAGGCATTTTAGGCTCACTACAATCCTGAAGAGAATTATTTAAAATCGGAGTAGGATGGTGGGTGTTTTTCCCCTCCAATGAAGTCAAATAAAGAAGTTCTGCTATTTTAAATAAAATTTAGGGAAACTTGGCTCCTCTTTAAAGTCAGCACTTCAAACAAACAAAAAAAAAATCTTTTTTTTTTCTGTAGTTTTGTTTGAAACAAATTAATAATAACATATATTTTGTTTTTCTCAGCAGTCAGCATGCAATGTTTCTGTCTCTTCAAAACCTTAGTTTCTGTATTTTAAACCTGAATTCACAAACAGGCTCAGTCATCGTGAAGCTGAACTTTTTTATTAAGTTGATGCTCTTTAAAAAGTTTTATCCATTTCTCCTTGGAGCCAAATGTACCACTGTTTCAATATAATTTATTAGATTGTTGTAACTTATCAGAATGGCTATGGAACCTGCTACTGAAGTCTGGCATGCTGCCAGTCTTTGTAAGGAATTCAGTTTAGCAGTTTCATACCTGCTAGCCTGTGTTACACTTCTGCTTTTGCAGAAAGTTTATATTTTTTTAATTTTCAGTACTTTCATATAAGAAAAAAAAAGCAAGAAAAATAGGGTTTGTGTGTCAGGTGGGAAATGAATGTATCTAATTAGCTCCCAGCGATCATTAAAAACAAACAAAAATGCATTTTATGTGAAGGAATGAATAAAGAGTGAAATTTTGGCTTGTGCTCCTTCCCAGTGAGTTAATGGGAGGAAAAATAATCTTGTTATTGGGGCTCCAGATTGTGTATCAGGGAAAAAAGAATTTTAGTGTAGGTGATATAAATCAGTTCATATTATTGTGTGCAGCTACTGCTCTTTGGCAGATACATGAAGAATTAAAAATTTGAACCACATCTTACTGTGAAATTACAATACAAAATTACCAAAATTATGCTGTAGTGCATTTTATTGAGGCTAAAGAAAAATGACACATGTTATTGTTAATTATATTGTATTTGCAACATTAAATTCATAATCTTAATATAAAAATATAACTAATATTATAAAACTACTAGGAGAATTCTAATATTAAAATGGAATATTTTGTCATGCCTGAGACAAAGTGTTGTCACCTTTCCACTGAAAATGTAATCTAAAAGCTTATTTTCCTCTGAGGTGAAACTGTATTTTTTGGTAGAATACTGTCCATCAGAAAATAAGGTGGTCAAATCTGCCCTGAAACTTTTTTTGGAGAATGACTTCTCCATGGCAGATAATGTAATTCTAAATGACCAATGTCATGTTTGCTAGTCCCTCCCTAGATCTGTATTCCAGGCAATTACTTCAAACCTGTTGACATACAGGAGCAGTGTCCCATTAATTTTAGAGATGAAGACAAGGAGAAGAAATTGAATCCCACACTTAATTTAGGAGCCCACTTCTTCTGATTGAATTAAACTCTCTCACTTCTGCTAATTTTTGTGAACTCCTAAGTGATTCTTGAAGCATTTTTCAGAAATGTGAAGTGGGTTTTTTTTGTGGCTCCCTGCTGCACTTAAGCATCTTGGAAAGCAGCATCAAAAAAAAGTCAAAATCCATTAAGAGTCAGAGATTATTAACTTTCAGTCCTCAAAAGGAAAAGAAAGTAGGTAACTTATTTTGAGTCAAGGGAATAATAAAAAATGAGTAACAAGTATTGTAGTTCTATCTACCTGCTTATAGGGACCTTAGTGGTGATCTGAATATGCTATTTCAGATTTAACACTGCCAACTTAATCTTTGATTTCTGTATTGTTGACAAGGTCTTTTCCGTTCAGTCAAATAATTTGAATATCTGAAGTTGTATCAGAGGCATTATGAAGGTTAAAACCAGGTCACGATTTATCTAGCACTGAAGTCTACATGAATTGGACTTGTTTAGCAGCTGTGTTCAAGATCTTCTTGTTTCCTTTTTCAGTTAGAAGAAAAATTGAAAGATTAATTTAAGGATTAGTTGGTGAGTTCTTTGCGTTTATGGTTCGTAGTATCTGCCTATGTGCCAAGGAATGTAGGGAATCTTGCTAGCAAAAAAGTCTGGGTAAAATATATGTCACTTATGTAGGATAGCTTCTCCAAATTATCTTCACCTGTCTGTATTGAATTCACTACTTCTGGATCATTGAATCAATTTTTTGGTGGGATATTGGTGTCATGTACGATCCCAGTTGGCGAAGAAGATAATTTTAAATGTAGCTATTACTTGATTTATTTTGCTCAAGTTTTGATGATCTCAGATTCTGAAGGAATTATTTGGATTCCTAAGCTAAACATCTTGTGCCATTTTAGCTTTTCCAGCAACAGCTCAGATTTCATCTTCCTCAAATGTGCATCTTCTGTAGTTTCTTGCTTATATTTGTTGTATTTTGAATACACCTGGGTTCCGTGGTTAGTCACCTGTTTTACACTGTTATTCCTGAGGGAAGATGCCGATGATTTGTTCCAAGAGATGTTCAACTCATAAAATAACATAGCAAAAAAAGACTTTTGGTCACCTCAAAGTCAGAAGAGTGCAGTTTTCCATATGTTTCCTGAATTATACTTCTCTGAGTGAATTAGTAATCAAATAAACTTTTTTTTGTAGTTTTGCATGCAAGACATAGTAGCACATTCTTACCAGTTTTTGACTGCTTAGTACTCAATAAGTAAGGTGGTTTTTATTCAACAAAGCAGTCATATACTAGCTGTGAAAGGCCTTGTAAGATAACAGTTAGAAATTCTCAGCTCCTTTAGGATTTTAAAACTCTTTTTGTTCTGATCATAACCATCATTGTCCTCTTTCTAATCTCTTTTAGGAAGAAATTCACACCAAAATTCAAGACTGAATGGCTTAAACTTTCTTAAGGCCTGGGCAATATTTTACATCAATATTTTTTGTCATTCCCCCTCTTCAATTAATTATTCCAAAGTGAGAATTTCTGATTTAATTTCAACTGTGGCCTACATCAACAGCAGGTTCAATTGATCATGAGTAGAGAATCATAGACTGGGGAATTAACAGGGTAATCTAGAAGACAGGATGTTTATATGCTTAGTTAGAATGAAGCTACCTATAATCAGTATCAGGAATAAATGAACTCCAACTGTTATAATGTATCATATGTTTGAACAAACATCTAGATGAAATTCTCGTGGGTATGTTTTCTGGAAAAATAGTAGGATTATTAGTGGAAAGAAGTATGATGGCAATAATATGGTGGAGGTATATGTGGTATTTGATCAGAAGTATCTGAGAAAACAGGTCCCTGAGAAATCATTTGACAAGTACTACCTTGTTCTATGCAGCTCCTTTTCCCAATTAGTAATTGGTATTTTGAATAAGAGGCTCCCTCATAAAGATCTTTCTGGTGAATGGAAGCTGCATGTATCTTCAGGAATTCTGCTGCAATGAAAATTAGCTAAAATAAAACTTGATGCGGTTGCTCCCCTTTGTAAGCAACTACTAGACCCCATAAACTGCAGTGGATATTTTGCCATTACTCATACCAAATAACTCAGACTTAAGAAGAGAGATGGTCTTTACAAGCCACAGCCCTGAATTCTGAGAAAGGTCTCTTATTAGATATTAATATCATCTTTTCATTTCAGCTTTCCTGTATGGTGTTCTTACATAATTACGTTCAGCATTCACTAGTTTACAAGCATTTTCTTCTGCCCTTAAATGTCTCCTTTTCTGCAGGCAACTTGCTTGATTTCATAAATCAAAATTATAAAAAAGATGTTTTGATCCTGCACCTAATTACTACCTTTTGCTTGTTTCAAAGGGCATCCATTCACTTTGTCTTGTCTAAGCAAACATTCAAGCAGAAGCAAAACTGCAGCTTACTAATTATTTTTTTGTTCCAGGTGGTATTTCTGCCTCTGGATAGTGTGAGCAGTTATCTTGTGATTTATCCACACTTTCCTTAATTCACTTTTATTTACACATTTGATGAATTCATCATGTGTCAGCATTTCTGGCAGTTAGAGACCCACCAAAATGTATTCTTGGGTTACTTTCAGTTAGAACTGATGATCTGTATTTAAGCTATATCTTGACTATGTGAATCCACAAGCTGTAAATAGAGATTTGTGCCTCTGAGGATTGCATTATTTGCATGCAGGTATTCCTTATTTACTGTGTTTTTAATTTACCAGTGTAGTCTCCTATTTGTTCTGTTGGATTGAATATTAAGTAGAATACTTGGCTGTACAGCAAAACTAAAGAAGTCGAAAGAAGTCTTAACCCATGGTTTTGAATAATTTATTCCCAAAAGATGGTTAAATGTATTCAAGTTCAGTTCATTGTATTGAATTTGTGAAAATCAATACTTCATTGTACTGAATTTGTGAAAATCCACTGTTAGCATTCCATGTCTCTGAAAGCTTAGAGTTAGCAGTATATTAGCTTAGAGTTAGCAGTATATTTGGGTTTAGTAATACTTTGTTTTAATTTATTTGAAGTATTTTCATATTTCAGTTTCTCTGATGTTAATAGATTCCACTTTCCTTTAAGGATTATGTGGTGCTGCTTTCTTAGCTTTTTCCTTTTAATCTATTCCTACTATTTATACTTCATTCAGATTTGACTGCAATTGTTCCCTTTCAGTGAGTAAATTAAATATTTACTTCTGTATCCATACTTCCACCAGATAAGTGGAACACAAAAAAACAATTCCTAGCATGTAGAAGACTAGCTAACACACAGATAAACCTAGAAATGCCTTCATTTTCCTGTTGTTTTTTTTTTTTTCTGAAAACCTTTTTTTTTCTACGTATTCCTTCTTCCTAAGATTCTGCAGGTGGTTTAAGTCCGGTCAGCAACTCAGCCATGCAGCTGCTCGCTCTCTCCCCCTACTTCTTCTCCCCCGCTCCCAGAGGGATGGAGAGGAGAATCGAAAGAATGTAACTCCTGCGGGTTGAGATAAGAACAGGCCAGTAACTAAGGTAGACCACAAACCACTGCTGCTACCAACAATAATAATATTAATAAGGGAAATAGCAAGGGAAGAGAATACAACAGCTCAACACCTGCTGACCAGTACCCAGCCCAACCTGAGCAGCAATCTATCCCTTCTGGGTAACTGCCCCCAGTTTATATACTGGGCATGACATGCTGTGGTATGGAATACCTCTTTGCTTAGTTTGGGTCAGGTGTCCTGTCTCTGCTTCCTGCTGGTTTCCCCTCCTCCCTGGCAGAGCATGAGGCTCAGAAAGTCCTTGGTCAGAGTAAACATTACTGAGCAGCAGCTAAAAACTTTGGTGTTATCAGTGCTGTTCCCAGGCTGAAAGTCAAAACCACAGCACTGCACCAGCTACTAAGAAGAAGAAAAACGACTGCTACTGCTGAACCCAGGACTGATACTCCTGATCCATGTTGTCTAGAGTTCATCCTTTATGCATTCTTTCAGCTACTATCTTCCATGCAGTTGTCCTTCTTTCCTAATTTCTTTCTCTCATGTTCCTCATATTTCCCTATTGCTGCCTCTAGTATAGTCTAGCAAAGGTCCGTAAGGAAAGGAAAGTGAGCTTCAAATAGCATCTAATTTTTCACTCAGCATAAACACATAAGAGTATATGGGCTACTCTTATTAAGGCCAATTGATGGAAAAAGAAGTTAAAGCACTTAACAGTAATGCTGCAGAATACTGTAGCTTCAAAACAGCATTAGTGGTGAACATTACTGTTCCTCTGATATATATCTCTTATACAGAGTTTTCACTAGTGTTAATTTTAGCCCAGCCTCAAGCAACCTACCAGCTAGGCATTTGATTTAATAACATTACCATATCAGAACAGATTTTTCAAGATCTTGGCAGAACTGATGAAGAAAAACAGGGGGGAGATTAATTTAGTCAGAACACAATGAAATATACAATTACAGCAACTCACAGTGAATCTGAGCAGTCAAAACCAAACCTGTCAGATCCTGGAAAGTGAACTCTTGACATAGAGCTTGGAACTGTGAATGGCACTGGACTTTTTAATCAGAGTGACTAGGACAATAAATCTCTTTCTGCAGAGTTAATATCAGATGGGACATTGAAGGTGCAGGTAGGTATAAATATGGGCATCCTGAATAGTTAGGTTTAGATAGTCTCAGGATTTTATTCATGAAATGAACCGTCAGTCACATTGACAATCTGAATTGGATGGAGTTTTTGCAAGTGGCATATTACCTAGTTTTAGCTGCACAAACTTTCTCTAAGTTTGAAGTATCATAGATCCTCTTTCATGTATCCTGACATACTTGCCTTATTCAATTCCATGGATGTTAAATGACCATATGTGTGATGTCTCAGCAATGCAGGCTTAAAACAGGAAGACTTTGTTACAGCTCTAGGAGCTCTGGATATTGTTATGCACTCAGAATGGTGTAATATGATCAATATTAAACTTGATGAATTTTTACTTTTGAATATAGATCTCATTGTGGTTAATCATACCTCAACTACTATACCTTGCTTCAGATAGATTGAAAATTGGAAATCTATGTTGATTCCATATGGTGAAGGCTCTGTTAGTAGCTCTTGGTTTGTTTTTTTCTTGTGTCCAATAACTTCGCTCCTACAAGAGAGCACAGAGCTAATAATAAAGGTTGTTGATTTAAGTGTTCTTTCACTGAAATAGGCATAGATGTTTTTTTTGCTAGGAGAGATCATTCATCAAAGAGAAGTTTCCCAGAAAATCACGCTATCAAACTGGAAAGGACCATGAGAAAAACAAGTCTAATGCTAAGCCAATAAAGCCTACTAATTTCTGAACTACTAAAATTATTTAACACCTTCACTCAATTATCAGGATCCATTTTTATCTCCATTGTTCCTGTACTATCTCTATTCTGAGAAAATCCATTTCCTGGTGGTTAGGTACTCTTTCCTAACTGCTGGGTTAAATTGATTTGTAATCAGGGTATATAATATTTTTTTCATCTAGCAATGCTGTCTCTGGATATAAGTAACTCTGCTTTCTCCATTTTCTCATACTTATCTACTTGATGCATCTCTAGTCAATAACCATATCCTCTCTAAATGTTCTTTTTAGGCTCAAATATCTCAGCCAGTCTTTAGACATCTGTTCCTTGATGCCACCTTTCTTCCTTAATTAACTCTTCTTTTCCTCCTCTTAGTTCAGTTTGAATTAATCTTAGATATGTGTGACTTGGCTTGCAGCTAATATTTTAGGTTAATTCTAACCAATGTTTTATTCACTAATATTATTAGCTTCTTACCTAGCTTCATGTCTTAATTGTATACATAATTTTTTAAGGTTGTATCACACTAGTGGCTTACAACACACACCTGATTAATTCATCCAAGTCCTTCTTCTAACATGTCTTATTCTTCTTCTTGGGCAGTATAGCGATAAAAGAAATTCTTGTAAAAAATTTTCCTTTTTATTCCATCTTCTAATTTCATATAATTTTTGGTATTGCAATCTTCAGGACCTCTCAATATTTTCTAAATTATAGCCCTACCTCCCCCTGTGTTGATAATACCTTCCATGTACATGTTGTCAGAGTACAGAATTTGTAAATGCTAACATTTGGGGAAAAATAATTAATTAAACTTTTTAAGCTGACTAAGGAACTCCAGAAGTAATTTTTCAGTGGACCAGGGTCATTCAGCAAGAGTAATTTGCTGATCAGAGATCAAGACACCTCATGACATAGAAAATCATGTTGTGCCAGTGCAGAAGCTGCATTTCACTTAAGTCAGAAGCAAATATTCATGACCTCAAGTTTATAACAGACAAAAGTGTGATAAAATTCATACTGTATAACAAAGGAAGAACATTGTGCATACATTGAAAATATATATGTTCAATTGGACTTTGTCTCCTAGATTAAGAATAAGAGAACCTTGTCAGTTTCTTTCCTGTGTTAGTTACTATATGTATTATATTGCTCGCATATTCCTGTGTAGATGTAATATAAGCTAGAAAATCTGCATATTAACTGGAATTGTGGAGAGCAGGCAAGAGTCAGAAAGCACTGTAGATAAAGAAGATTTCATTTCAAGAAAGAAGTATTGTGCTGCGATAGCCCAAGTGCCAGCAAATGTACAAGACAATGTTTCCCTGTGTGTGATTACTTATTCCAGTTCCTGCTTTGTCTTAAAGACCCGTCCATCTTTTTACCACCTGTGATCCATTGGTTCTTTCTCTACTGTCTGTTCGTCCATCAGCCAGGGTCCTTAGCCGCTCTTTGCCTAAAACTCTGATACAGGAGTTATCATAAGGGGTTGCCATGGTTTAAGCCCGGTCAGCAACTCAGCCATGCCGCTGCTCGCTCTCTCCCCCCACTTCTTCTCCCCGGCTCCCAGAGGGATGGAGAGGAGAATCGAAAGAATGTAACTCCCGTGGGTTAAGATAAGAACAGGCCAGTAACTAAGGTAGACCACAAACCACTGCTGCTACCAACAATGATAATATTAATAAGGGAAATAACAAGGGAAGAGAATACAACAGCTCAACACCTGCTGACCAGTACCCAGCCCAACCTGAGCAGCAATCTATCCCTTCCGGGTAACTGCCCCCAGTTTATATACTGAGCATGACATGCTGTGGTATGGAATACCTCTTTGCTTAGTTTGGGTCAGGTGTCCTGTCTCTGCTTCCTGCTGGCTTCCCCTCCTCCCTGGCAGAGCATGAGGCTCAGAAAGTCCTTGGTCAGAGTAAACATTACTGAGTGTCATGGGTTCAGCAGTAGCAGTCGTTTTTCTCCTTCTTGGTAGCTGGTGCAGCACTGTGTTTTCGATTTTGGGCCTGGGAACTGTGCTGATAACACCAGTGTTTTCAGTTACTGCTTGGTAGTGTTTTGTCTGGCCAAGGACTTTCTGAGCCTCATGCTCTGCCAGGGAGGAGGGGGAGGAACTAGAGACAGGACACCTGATCCAAACTGACCAAAGAGGTTATTCCATAACACAGCACATCATGTCCAGGATGTGAACATGGAGAGCAGAGACCCGGAAGGGTGTGGTGGTGGACTGGGGGTGCATGGCATGGTCAGGTTTTTGGTAGTGGGGGGTTCGCTGCTGGTGGGTGCACTGGCTGGATCGGGCTTGGTGAGCAGTTGTATTCTCTTTCTTTGTATTTCTCTTGTATTATTACTGGTGGTAGCAGTAGTGATTTGTGCTGTATCTTAGTTACTAAACTGTTCTTATCTCAGCCTGTGGGAGTAGAATTCTTTTGATTCTCCTCCCTATCCCCGCAGGACTGGGGGAAGAAAAAGAGGGGAGTGAGTGAGTGAGTGAGTGAGTGAGTGAGTGAAACTGCATGGGTGGGGGGCTTAAACCATGACACTGAGCGGCAGCTATAAACTTTGGCGTTATCAGTGCTGCTCCCAGGCTGAAAGCCAAAACCACAGCACTGCACCAGCTACTAAGAAGGAGAAAAATGACTGCTTCTGCTGAACCCGGGCCAGGGGTAGGCCCTAAAGAAGTGCTGAATATAAAGTTTCATTAACGATAATTTGGCAAATAATCTGGTTTGGTTTTTTTTTCAGTTTTATGGAAAAAGGTGTCCATAAATATTTTTTTTTTTTTGTTCATTCCCCCCCCCCGATTCTACAACCACACCTTTTTTTTTTTTTTGAAAATAATGTATTTTTTTTTGTCCTTTGTAACCGCCTTATTTCTGAAGAAAAGGCAAAATTCTGCCCATTAGCACAGAGATTATTTATATTTTTCTAAGCTTTTGCTTTATTCTGTGGTTTTCAAATCAGTCATGAGTCCTTTGCAAACCCTTAGTAGCATGGGACCCTGTTGAAGCTTGCTTCTTTTTCCAGATGTAGATTAGGATCTGTGATGAACAAGGTGCCTTGACACCGTAGGACAGGAAAAGGGATTTAATTTATTTTTTTTTTTTTTTAGCATATCTGGTTCTGTAAGAATTTGCTCCTACCAGGAAAAATATAGGGCTAAGGTTAGAGTTATTCCTTGTGGCACTTTATCAACACCCCCCTCCCCTTTCTGATTATCTTCTTGTCATCAGAAGCTAGAGTGCTCTTGATGTTGTATCCTGGACACTACCTGAATTTGTCACTTGGATTTGTCATTTTTGCAAAGTAAGCAATTCCAGTCAAAAGAAAGGGAAGGAAAGTCTCACTTGTAATTCTAAATTATGCAAGGGATACACCAGATGGACCGTGGAGAGCGCCTTAGGAGTGCATGCAATAATAATAACACAATTAATAATTAATAACTACACTGGACTAGGCTTTACAGCATTGCTTTGTTTGAAACTTACCAAATATTTCTGAATAACATAAGTTCACTTTAATACCCAGCATGTCAGCTGTAAACTTATTACAAAATTAGATCAAGTTGAAATGGGCCTGATAATGGATGTGATGTCAGTTGCCCCACTAGTGCTGCAGGGAAAATGTCAGTCCATTTTCCTTGAGAGTCTGGAACAGCTGCTGAAATTAGAAAAAAGTAATGTGTGATATATGATACCATAAAAACCCCAAGAGTCTTCTCTGTTGTTACTGAATTAAAGAAAATCTTGGTGAGAGTCTGAGAAAGTTAACTGTCCAGCTGGGAATCTGTGGATCTTTTGACCATCTCAAAGGCAGGTATAGGAGATTAAAAAAACAAAATTCAAAAGGCCCTGAAACATGCCTAGGTTTTAAGTGCTCTGTTTTGCAAAGGGGGAAAAATGTATATCTTTATAAACCTTGCAAAATGCCAGCAAGTTATATTCTAATTAGACATTATTCTGATATGTATTATATTCCAGTTATGATTGCCAGAATAAAGGACTTGTTTAATCTCTAACTTTGGATTGCTTTATCTCTTTTTCTTGTGGTTAGTAAAGGTTTCCTTTTGCTTTAGCTGAGTGGCTTAAAGTTAACTGCTTGCAAATTTAATATCTTTCATAATAAATTTCATTCCCAAAGCTGCTGCAGAAGCCTTCAAGCTTCTCTACTGCATTGGTTGGGGTTACAGGAGTTTTCAGTATTGTTGCTTTCTTGAAATGCATTTTAGTATTGTGACAGTCAATTCTTTAAGCACTAAAGAAGAGTTGCTTCCTGCAAGTCTGACTTTTTGTTGATCAGCACTGGTCCCTAAGAAAATCTAAATGTCATTTAATATTTTCCCCACATTTGGGGAATTTATAATGATTTTGCCTTTCCAGAGTCTCTGTTACCTTGTACACTTCCTCTCCATACCAGAAGATTCCCCTTGAAAGTGGAAGGGTCAGACATTTTTAACCTCTGGAATTTCAGTGACAGAACCTTTTTTTGGTCTCTTTTTTTGCTTGGCCAGTTTGGGCTTGTTAAATAGTCATAAAACTATTAAGAGACACGCATGAATTATAATCAAATAAAAAAGCCTTCAAAGGAATTCTTTTAAATAATCAAAGAAAAATCAGTTAGCATTGATTAGCTTAATGTGAGAGGTTTTGGTGTCCCATCCCATCCCCCCTGCTTCTCAGTCTGTGTTCTGTGTCTACAGCTGACTTCAACATTTCTCTCCTGTCTAATGCTTATAGAACATGATCACCAAATTGACCTGGAGTGTAAATTGCCAAGATCATTTATTCCTATTAATGTCATTACAATAGATACCCAAGTAAACTAATTTTCCCACTGTGCAGAAAGATGTGGTCTTTATTATACGTCAGAAAATCCACACTGGAAAGACAACTAAGAAATATGCTTGTTTGCTCCTGCTGCTCACAGAATAAGACTTTTTCCTACCAGAAGGAAAGAACAAGAAAATGTTTTTAAAAATCTTTTTTTTTTTTCTTAGCAATTGCAATGAAAGCTGAGGGTCAGACTCATAAACAAGGTGTCAATGTGCTATATTAGGAAGAGTGAATGTTGAGTGAGGCCTTCCCAACTTTTGATCTAACCACTGCAGTTCAGAGCCAGATGCATTGTTTCAGGTTTAATGCATATTCATAGTGATCCTGACAAAATAAGCAACAACTAGAAAGAGCAAACTATTCTTTTTTTTTTTTTTTTTACCTTTTTGTTGTTTCGTGATAGTAGACTTTACAGTTCCGGATGGAAGCTTCACTTGTTTCTAAGGTTTTGTTTATAAAGATTCATTTGCATCTGTATATGCATCTATTTATACATGGTTGGTTAATATAAAAACAACATAATCGGATGTCGAGGAATAGATAATTTTATCTGGTCTCTAAATTCAATACAGTTTTTCTGCACTGACAAGAACTTTCTTCAGTGCTGCTTTCAGCACACTGGATGCCTGCTGGCACGTGCTGCTAAGCAGCTGCTGAATTACTGCTATCTCAGGTGACTGCTGCGTACAGCAGCATCATCCAAGCCACAATTTGGCTTTGCCAATCACTTGAGTCATGCCACTGATGGGCAGGAATTTTTTTAGGTAAATTCTTTCTTACACTGGACAGCTTCTGCCTAGTTGGTTCATCAAAGCTTAAATCTGTAACATGGGCCTCACCTCTTCTCTGTGCAATTTCTCTTACGTAATTTAGGAATGAAAAGGAAAACTTTCTATATTACTCTGATCATTTGGGTTATTTTGACATGTCAGAAATTTTTTATTTAGAAGTTATTTGTATTTTTTATTACTAAGGAGCTGTGGCAAATTTATATTTCTTCATGCATTAAAGGCTGTGAGGAATTGCATAAAATGAAAAGATATCCCATGAAACAGCCAAATATTATTCTGCTGAAATATATGGTTTATTTTTTCACATTTACTCCACACCTAGGAAGTATATCCCTTGAGAGGAGAGATGTATTCAAAGAGTCTTTCATTTGGCAATTCCAAGTGACTAGTGCATCATCTGTGAGACAGTACTTGCAGAAGAGTGGGGGCTTCACATTGTTTTTGAAGGATATGAAGTACTTTTTTTCCCTCCATATTGTAATTTCCAAAACCTGTCAGAAGTTCCAGTCTGCTTTTAACATTTTTATAATTTATATCACTTATGAATTTGGGATGAACTGGAACAAGCACACTAGATATGTTCAGTTTGCACTATTTTCTAACAAAATTTCAAAAGTACATAAGAGAATTAGGCATTCGGTTCTTATTGAGATTAAGGGAAATTAAGAACCTCTTTAAAGGACTTAAGGGAGCTTTTGAAAATCCAGTGTGACATCTTTGCAGTCTGTGAGTCTCTAATGCTTTATATTGACTTTGATATGGGAGAAATAACCCAGAAGACTGATTAAAAAGATTTCTGATTCACTGTCTGCAAGAATTGTGTAATACTCTCATCATATAGATTGTAGTTACTTCAGATTTGTTCAACGCCTGGAGAAAAATCATATTCTTTTACCTAAGGACTTTTTTTTATTATTTTGGAAGTGAAATAGACACCTCTCTGAAAAATATAAATTATGAAGGCTGATTTCCTACAGCTCTCCTTGTGTTGATTCTCTGGTACCAAATATCACAGCTGAGCTAATTCTGCAACATTTCAATCCTCCAAAAGTATTAACGCCTTCTAGTAAAATGACTTTTTCATGTGAATTCCAGAAACTAATGATTTTGAGGTCTCAGTTCTTATCATTAGTTTTGATTGAAAGTGAGGTTCTGCGAGGTGGAGAGATGAAGGTCCTAAACCTAATTTACTTAGAAGACCAGGTTAAAAAGAGTAGATAGTGTTAATAGAGAGTTTGGAGAAAGAGAAGGGTAAGGAATAAAATGCCACAGGGTTACAGCAGTAAGTTTTAAACTTTCAGACTTCATGCTTATTTGGTGAATGAACTGAATTTTTTCTGTAATATTCTTCTGTATGGCTAGACACTTGTGTCCTGGGTTCAGCAGTAGCAGTCGTTTTTCTTCTTCTTAGTAGCTGGTGCAGTGCTGTGGTTTTGACTTTCAGCCTGGGAACAGCACTGATAACACCAAAGTTTTTAGCTGCTGCTCAGTAATGTTTACTCTGACCAAGGACTTTCTGAGCCTCATGCTCTGCCAGGGAGGAGGGGAAACCAGCAGGAAGCAGAGACAGGACGCCTGACCCAAACTAACCACAGAGGTATTCCATACCACAGCATGTCATGCCCAGTATATAAACTGGGGGCAGTTACCCAGAAGGGATAGATTGCTGCTCAGGTTGGGTTGGGTACTGGTCAGCAGGTGTTGAGCTGTTGTATTCTCTTCCCTTGCTATTTTCCTTATTAATATTATTATTGTTAGTAGCAGCAGTGGTTTGTGGTATACCTTAGTTACTGGCCTGTTCTTATCTCAACCTGTGGGAGTTACATTCTTTTGATTCTCCTCCCCATCCCTCTGGGAGCGGGGAGGAGAAAGAAGTGGAGTGCAAGAGCAGCTGCATGGTACTGAGTTACCAGCTGGGCTTAAACCACTACAGCTTGTGACTTTCCATTTTACTTGGTATCTTTATTTTCCCCTGTTACATAATTTAGGATTGAAAATAACATGGACTATTTCAGCACCGGATGGTTATTTTACATGGGGAATTTGTATGAGTAATAGTGACACGGGCTTGTGATTTTCCCATATGTTATCTAGATGAAGACTTGTCACATAAACACAGATAAATAGAATGCAACTTAAATTTATGATTTATGTGTTGTACTCTGGAATAAGTTAGCTAATTTGTCATTTTGTTACCCTGTGAATTGAGATTATTCTTCTACACTTCCATCAAGCAATGAAGTGGAAAAATTAAGTTATCTTTTGATTCAAGTAATTATTTCTTATGTTTTTTCTAGGTATTTTTTGTTTCTTTTTCATTATAATTATATTTTGGCAAGTAACTTGTGAATGATGAGGTTTTACCCACCAACACCACTGTCCCCATGAGAAAATCTCAAGGGAGGATTTATTGTCCACAGGTTCCTTTCAGTGTTACTGAAGTGACTGTTTTCATAATAGTAACAAGGTAGCACAGGGTGAATGCTTGTTGTTCTTGACTTTAAAAATTATCTAAAGGTAATCTACTGTACGGTGGCAGTAATGGAAAACTGTTCAGAGGGCCCATGGAAGAAAGGAGAGCGCTAGGGAGTTCAAAGCATTTTAGAGAAGACATTTATTTGACAAATAAATGCTGTGTAACCAAACTGGGTGGGAAAATATCCAAGAAATATTAAAGGCAGCTTTGCTGGCTAGGAAAATGTCCAGAAGAGATCATGGTCTCAAAACAACCTTTCATTCTATTAGTAAAAGCTACTGCTAAATGGAAGTGCATCTGGCTAGTAGTTTCTTCTTCAAAGTAAACAGTGCTAGTGAAGACAGAGCAGAAGATCGAGTTCTTTCCTTTTCTAATTTTTCAGTGCGTGAGAAATGGGAGATGTGCACGTGAATTTTGACCTGGACTTCATATGTGGAAAAATTAGAAATTCTCTCAGTGGAATGTGTCCTGTTGTGCTGCTTCCAGATTTGCTTTTGATATCTCTAACTTGACCTGAAGAAGCCCATTGTGTCCTACCGTATCAGAGACCCCTACTCATGCTAAACCTAATGACACAAATAGTAGAAGTATTTAAGTAATGTAGTCCATGGAAATGGTAACAAATTAGAAACCTATTATCTGGTTAGCAAACCAGATGATTTCAAGTTCCTCTCCACTGCAATCCTTACTCTGCAAATAATAATTACCTACCTGGAGGACATATACAAAGTAACTAGCTAGTGGTTGTGTGAATGTAGTGCGCACATCAGCTGAGAAGTTTCATACATATTTAGTCCTTAGAGTGGCGGCATGCTGCGGTGCCTGGCAATGCCACAAAAATGTGGCATGTTTTCATAGATGTGAAGAATTCCTTGTGAACTTCTGTGCCTCTAATCTCTCACTTGTGGGAACATGTGGAAGTGCTGGAAGAAACTATCAGGAGTTTTTTTCAGTATTACTTCTATATGGTCAAGCTGTATATCAGTATAGTCATACAGTTCCCTGTCTATCTGTAAGTGAACCATAACCATCACAATGTTGCAGCTTGAAAGAAGACATGAAAGCAATTTAAGGGAGTCTGTCTTGGTAATTAGGAATACAGTTTTGATGATGCAACTCACACAGATGATATCTCAGGTATACTGTAGTAGGTTTAAGCCCTCCACCCACGCAGTTTTACTCACTCACTCACTCCCCCTCTTTCTTCCCCCAGTACTGCGGGGATGGGGAGGAGAATCAGAAGAATTCAACTCGCACAGGTTGAGATAAGAACAGTTTAGTAACTAAAGTATAATGCAAGCTACTACTGCTACCACCAGTAATAATACAAGAGAAATACAAAGAAAGAGAATACAACTGCTCACCCAGCCCGACCCAGCCAGTGCACCCCCCAATACCAAAAACCTGATCGTGCCGTGCACCCCCAGTCCATCACTACACCCACACCCTTCCGGGTCTCTGCTCTCCGATCTCACATCCTGGACATGACGTGCTTTGGTATGGAATAACCTCTTTGGTCAGTTTGGGTCAGGTGTCCTGTCTCTGCCTCCTCCCGGCTCCCCTCCTCCCTGACATAGCATGAGGCTCAGAAAGTCCTTGATCAAACCAAAACACTACCAAGCAGTAACTGAAAACACTGGTGTTATCAGCGCTGCTCCCAGGCCCAAAATCGAAAACACAGTGCTGCATCAGCTACCAAGAGGGAGAAAAATGACTGCTACTGCTGAACCCATGACATATACTTAAATAGTTTTGAAGTTCTTGAATTACTTTCTGAACTAATTTCTGTGTAAAATGTTAAGGATGTTGAATCTTGAAAGGAAGGATTGCATATTGACAGTTCCTGCTGAAGTATACCTAATGATATGAAATCTCTATATATCTCTGCTCTGACTACGCATAGACTTCTAAAAATATCACCTTTAAAAGATTTACATGTCTGTAGAAGATATTTCTATTTACATAATACATTGTGTAAACATACATTTACTTATCTAGGCTTATTAGATTCTGTTGGATGATTGTGTTTATCTTGTTTCTAATTGAAAGCAGAAATTCACACATGATGGCTCTCCTGTAGTCATAACTAGGGTGTCTGGGATAAATGTTACATGCACAAAACATTAATTATTCATTTATTAAAAAAAAGATGCCACTGTCTGTGGTATGCTTCATGTATGACTCTCGAATCTCTTCTTCCTAAGAACTATGTCTTTGATCTTTATCAGGCTGTTATTGAACATTTTCCTATGTATTGTTCCTTGTTTCCAGTATATTTGTTTGTTATGAATGTCATCACATTTAGATTGTCAGCAAGTTCATTTGGCAATAAGTTAAAATATATTCTTAGTGTTCTATAGGTAAATAAGGGCTAATGAAATACTCATATAGACAGAAGATACTGAAAACAAATCATTATCATAGAAACTTCATTTTCAACACATTAAAATGAAACATATTTGCTTAGATTAAGTATTTCACATAAATAGCCATAAAGAATTTCAGAAAAGGATTCAGAGAAATAATAGAGTACTTCTAAATCTCCTTTCAGTGTGTGAATTGAATCTGACAGGCAGAATATGAAGGCTCTTCCCACCAAACAAAAAAATTGAAAAAAAAACCCCAACCAACCAAACAAAAAAATGAATCAAAAAACTCAACCTAAAACTGTAACTTGCAAAACATGTAAAAATGTTAATGGATTTTTTTTTTTTTGCCAGCACAGAGATTTCAGCACACCATAAATGTTAATATTTGAAAAACAATGGAAAAAGTTAATCATGGTGTTATGAAAGTAATTGACACAGAAAAGTGCTTTTTTTTATAAAAAAAAAAAAAAAAAAAAGTTGCTACTGATTTCAGTATAAACCAAATTAAGTCCTAAAGAGAAATCTTCATTTAGCAGAGTTCTCTATAGGTCAGTATCCATCACAAAAGCTGAGGGTTTGCCAGCAGGAAAAATGGAAACCTAGAATGGGTCTGAAGTTATTCTGAAGTTATACCTGTCTTTTACATTTAGTTATCTGTGTATATGCAATATCCAAACAGGGTCACGATTGAAATCTTTCAGTTCAAAAGTTTCAGCACGATCACCTTTTACGTTTCATAATGGAGCTATCTGGGAAATTGTGGTATGCATCTTTTTATTATTAGACATATAGAGTGATGATAGCACATCAGTGTTTTGTCTACTGCTGTACAGTGTTGGCACAGCATCAAGGCTTTCTCCCATCAGTCTGGGGTCAGCAAGAAGTTGTAAGGGGACACAACCTGGACAGGTAACCTAATCTGACCGAAGGGATATTCCATCTTGGCATGTTTGTCAATAAAAGTTTGAGGACAGGAGGAGGAAGCAGGAAATGTTTCAGGTTATGAAGCTAGTCTTCCCAGGGAACTATTACACATGGTAAGGAACTGGTTTTTTTGCAGAAGTGGCTAGATATCTGCCTACCAGTGGGAAGCAGTGAATGAAATCCTTTTTGGTTTGCATCTGTGTGCAGTTTTTGTTTTGTTATTAAACTGCCATTATCGTGATCTCAAGTTTCCTTCACTTCCTTCTGTTTCGTCCCTGGCCCATGTGAGAGGGAAATGAGAAAGAGGCTGGGCAGATGTTTAACTTTTGATAGGGGTCAACCCACCACACCTAGTTTCATATCTGTTCTGAACAGCATTGCTTGTTCATTTTGTCCAATTAATGTTAATGTAAAAAATAAACTTATTCGCAGTAAGGGCTAGAACCAGGATGCATTTAGCTGCCCTCTCTGGTGAGCCTCACAGATATCTAACTATGGAGTTGTTCTCTGTGTTGTGAAAAAAAAACCCCTCTATCAAACAAACCAAAACAACAAACAAAAAGCAACTCAACCTCTTCATATCGTAATGCTTCTTTAGGAAGGAAAGTAAGGGGTTTTGCTGCTTGCTGCAGAATCAGAAAAAGAATCTGACTTAAACTGACACAGGGATGTAATCCTGGCAATGAGCCCCTTTGTGTGCTATCCAGGGATTTGTGTATCACCCAGCAAAGCTCAGGCTTGAAGAGAGATGCAGCAAGCATGTTTCCTTTCTCTTTCCTCTTGAGACAAAGCGGTACTCCATGCCAATCCCAGAAGGAAATAGTCTACTCCTTCTGAATTTCAACTGGAATTTCTTTTCCTGATTTAGTGCAAAAAGGAAATAAGACCTCTATTATAGATACATCACTCACAAGGTTCCAGTATTAAGGGACCCCCATAGTTGCATTTCAATAGATACAAATGCTTTTGCAGATTATTTTGTCATCAATTACCAGAAGTATAATTCAAGTTTAATCATGTTTACATGAGCAGCCCCATTACATATGAGAAGTTTAAAGTAGATGAATAACATATTTACTTGCTTTAATTTCAATTTAAAAGAATAATTCTTGTATCACTTGAATCTACAGTAAATAAGATTTTTCTTGCAACTTTTCCTTTTCTATTATATTTTGACTCTTCCATTTCCAAACAATGTTGGTTATTTTAGATGCTATATTATTATTTTCATTTTAGTGACATTCTCATGAAAAGAAATGCTAATACAAAGAGGCAGCTATTTTTCTTAGTTATTTCTCTTAGTCAGTATTTACCAAACTTTAATAATAGATTTTTGCATCTTGAATAAGGAGTCATTAGGCAAAAATAAATGTATCCAACAGACACATATGCAATGCTAATTGACAACTGTGTACACAAAGAGGTGCCATTTATTTTATTACAGTCAAACATAACCTTTATAAATGTCAGCTCTGTGTTCTGTTGACCAGCATTATAATTTAGACATATTGTTCTTCCTTTTTCAGTGATTGTAATTTTATTCCCTTTTAACCATGGCTCATCCATATTAGTTGCCATTGCATATTTCATGATTCTTTTGAAAGTAACCATCAAAATATGATTATTTTATGGCGCAAATTTTGAAAAAAAAAAAAAATAAGAACAATGGAAACATTATCTTTTCAAATTGCTTCAGTAGAGGTTTTATGGTGGGTAAGGTCACAGAGGATGTATCATTTGCATTATTTATCTACAGAGTCCAAATTAAACCTTACCAATGAAGAGATGATTGCAATAATACCAAATTGCCCTAACAAAAAAGTGGCAGTGAACAAAGGTGAACGAAGTGTGCATTTCAGACTTTAATTAATGTTTGCAAAGCCTGACTCAGGAAAGCTAACTCGTGTGAATAGGTCCATGTTGTTCAGAACTGTCAAAGCCTTCGTGTGCTTTAATGAGTCTTTCCTTAGTACAGAAAGGAACCTCATGACAAGTGACTCACCTCATTAGATGAGGTGCAGGTGAAGGATATGGGTAACAGCTCACTTTTATGGAGAAGAACAAGTGTGTCTTTTCTTCTTGAGTTCTGGATTGTAGAGTGCAACAAAGAATCTCCCATTTTAGTATTTAAAGAGAATACTTTGCATTCCATATCTTAGGGTTTGGAATTTGTTGTCTTCTGGTAAGACAATAATTTGAGCATCAACAAAAGCCATCTTTTAGACCCAAGTAAAATTTGAAGAAAGCTCTGAGTCAACCCTGAAGAGAACAGTCTATAATTTCAAATGAAAATGTTTTGCAATAAAAATACCTTATCCTTTTATTCAGTTTTATACATTGAATGTTTTGGGATTTTTTAAAGACATATAGGAAAAACAGCTACTGATTTACTTCTGAGTAGTTAATGAAGTCTGACATTTTATAGAGAAAGATTGCAAGTATTGAGCAACAGTGGATTCAAATTCAATACCCTTGGAGTATGCCAAAAGCCTTTAAGAATATGTTTACCCTCAGAAGAGAGCCACTTACCACGCTTGCATATTGTACGCTACTTAATAGAGTACAGTGAACAGAAGAAGGTACAGAGAGCTATTGTTTAATTAAGTTCAATTTATTCACTCCTGAAAAATATTGTGAGGGGCCTAAAACTATAGTTGTATTCAAAAAACTCTAACATAAACTCATGCCAGAGAAGAATTTTAAAAGCTGTTAACAGCGTAATGTACATATGACCTCTAATTTATTAAGTCCCTAAGCTACCAGCTGCCAAAAGCTGAGAATGAATACTGGCAGAAACATTACTCTTTTAGTCTTTTCCTAGTCATGACCTGTTAGTGGTCTCCACGCATACAGAAAGGACACAGAGTTTGAAAGACCATTAGAAAGGCCGTGTTGCTGCTGTAAATTGCAGGTGTTCTACTGGAAAATTCAAGTAATTTGTCATATTTCTTTTTTTATAGACACAGCTAAAGCATTAAAAACCAAAGAAAACTATTAGAACAATAATGGCTAATGATTTTTTTATCCCTATGACTGAGCTTTTTTTTTTTTACAAGTAGAAATTGCAGTAATAATTGCTAGACCTTCCAGCAAGGCAACAATATTTGTTTTCTGCATTACATTATTTACAGCAGAATATACTAAATATTTTAACACATTGTTTCTAAGAGTTGGTAAGTAACATTACTCTGTGTGTCTTGCTATTCGGTGATATAAAACGCTAAATCATTTATGGGGCAGGATTTTGAAAAATATTCTTTAAAAAAATATATATTTTTAAACACTCTTCTGTTGATTAATGTCAGGGGTCACACAGGTGTTGAAAATACTATTTTCAGAAGTTTTAATAAAAGAAAGTGACCACAGATTTCACCAGTATAAAAACTGGAACTAAAATTAATTTATTTTCCCCTCTGTAATTATTTCTCACACATGGAACACATTCACCCACACAACTCAGAGCCTTCACCACTACTCAATCAATCAAGCTATTTATCCTCAGGCTTTAGGAAGAAAGGACATGATAATACAGGGTTTTTTCTATTTTAAAATGTTGGAATGTTGCTTAGTTACTGTAGACCTCATCTTCATTGAAGCATTTAGTAGGGTTGTATATAGATGACTGGAGTGGCAAATCATGCCGAAATTAGTTGTTTAATTTTGTAAACAATTGCCTATTCTGCATATACAGTTCCATTTTTAAAATGTGGCCAGCAAATGGAGACCTTCAAATCTGAATTCAGCATTGAAATTATTATGAATTACTCCAGATGATTAATACTGCAGAAAATGGGAGCATATAAAATGAATTTGAATTGTGTTCTAAAAGAAATATTGTTGCAGCTCTTGCAGTGTGAGAATGTAAGAAAGGGAAAGTGTATGCAGAGAGATAATATAATTTAGCAATTTAAAATATAGTATCTTTTGTCAGACTGCACATCACATCAATGAAGATCGTGGTAGGGAGTGAAATAAAGCCAGCATGGTCTGGTACCTGTCTTCTGTCAGGTCTGAAAAGAGGTCACAATGTTTAATCTAAGTATCACTTGGACATAATATTTTCTTTAATTTTGTTAACTTACCTTACCTAAACTTCTATAAAAGATTTCACTGAACCCATTACAAAACCTCTATGGGTGATGTGCAACTTATTGTAATTCCTTGGGTAAGTGCTATAACTTTCTTTAACTTAAAAGCATATAATCGATGTTATGTAGATTCTTTGTGGTTGTAGGGTGTGACAAGTAACCGATTATATTTTCCCTAGAAATTTCTGAAACTAAGGGATGAGAAAGACTGTTCTTAATAAAAAGTAGCTGCACAGGTCAAGACATCTATTCCACAAAGATAGGTGTGCTTCACCTTACAAAGACCGGTAAAGTCAGGGGTGAGGTATCATGGGATGCTGGAGGCTGAAGCATGTGGGTGAAAACCTTGTGCGTGCAGCTCACCTTTAACTGCCAGCTTCTTGCTATTCTGGTCATAGTTTCTTCTATCTGTAGATTGGGACTGTGAAGAGATTACAAAACTAACTTTCTGTTTGACCTTGCTTGAGTACAGGTTTCCAAAGGTGAAAGGCAAGTGTGATTATCCACCGTAAAACTTCAACCTCCCACATTCTTTCCATTACCTGTGAAAACTTCACTGTTACATCATATTCTACTGTGATGAGCTCTGTTTCTATACTCGCTCTCACCTTTCTCTCCCAAAACCAAACCAAAACACCACCCCACTGCTGCCAAATGCAAGAACTATAAGAATTTTTCTTCTAAGGAAGGTAGTCCTATTTCACATGGAACTGGAGTTTTAATGGGTAGTGCTTTCAATGAGCTGTGCTCAACATGAAAGAAAGTTATCATTTTTTTTTTTTTAAATTCTGTTCCCATACTTCTAGTGAACTTTTTAATTCTAGTGAGTTTTTGAATCACAACTAATTTGTGGTGTATTGTGAATTATAACCATTACTTCGTTACTTTAGTTATCAAAAACATGCAGTAAGGTTGTGGTTTATTTCTGGACTGGTTTATTGTAGAAGTCACTTAATAAGATGAGAAACTAATGCTAAGTAGCAAAAGGACAAGTAATGATATTTTACTGTGATGGTATTCTACTTTTTAAAGAATATAAGTTTTGGGTAAAAGGCGTCATCTGCACAGGTAGGAAAAAGAAAGTGATTTCATTACACCTAGTAGTCTTCATCCACTGTTACCTTAGAATTCATTTGTGATACCCTGACTATTTCTAAATTACTTTCAAAGCAACTCATGCGCTGTTTGCCCCATTTCTTAACAGAATGGAACCTTAGACACCATTTTAATTAAAAAAAAAAAAAAAAAAAGCCACATCAAGTTTTCTGAAGGAAGGTGATGTTTGGTTTTCTGTCTGTTCTTTCATTGCATGTGGTTGCTTCTAGATTCCCTACAATGCAGTGCCATGCTGCGTTTCACTCTTTACAAGACACAATTCACGATGTATTTCCATGACCACTGAATATTTTCAAACACTAGTTCACATTACCAAAAAAAAGTTTTTCTCTTATGCTTCCTTGCTCAGATATTTCAAGCAGGAACTCCACACTTTCTCACTTAATAAATAAATAACAATAAAAAAAAATCTTAAATTTGAGAGCTCTTATAGCATCGTAGTTCCACTGTGGTCTTTGTTAACACGTTTCTGTTCTCATTTGCCATGAGATGGAAGATTCCAGATGACCTGAAACAAAGGCTCTCTCATAGGCCAGTAACCCATTAAGCTGTAGCTATTTGCATGTGAAAGTCTGAACACATCTCATTTGGTAGCTTAGTTTGGGACGTCTGACAAACAAAAATGTTTTTTAGGAATCCATTTTAGGAATAGATTCAGTACAAGTGAGAATATAGGATTGGAGGTGTGAAAAAAACAAAACCAAACAAACAAAAAAACAACACCAAAAAATTACACAAGGTATTTTGGTAATTTAAAATTGCTTGTAATTTTTATTTAGAAAATACACTCATTACCTTTTGTTTCTTAGCAGAATTTTGAAGTTAAATGTTTAGTTATTTTTATCAGAGTGATCTGATATGTGAAAGCCACATTTCTCTTCTGTAAAATGTCTTAACCATATGTGGAAATCATATTAAAGTAGAACTTTCTCTTGAGATACGGCTGCCACCACAGATGAACTAAAGGACATGGGTGATATATGTGTGTGATTTATATGATCACATTATTATCTAACCTGCAAGATCCTAACATAGAAATGAATGATTTGAATTACTCTGGTTAAAACAGGAATCTCTAATGCATAGAATATGAAGAGACCACTATTTTGGCTGCAGTTCAGTTGTGCCCAAGATTCACCATGGACTTTTCAAAAGACAAAAATAACCAGACGACTTTATAAATGATTTCTGGGGGAAAATTGTTACCTAAATAACCAAAATATTGTCTTCTTTATTTTTGAGAAAAGTTTCCTGTTTAATGTTTGTTATGGTGGGAAGAAAAGCTGACGGATAGCTATTATGAATATTTAAAAATAAAACAAACAAAAAAAAAACCATAGAGGGAGTTAAATGAAGTGAGTAGCATAATAAATGTCCAAATCCAGAGCAATTTAAATTGACTGTTGCATTGGTAAATAACTCTGTTTCTGCAGTATATAGTAGCATTCTGTGCTAGCTTAATTCAGACAGAGATGACTATTAACCACAGTCAGAATAAAGCCCTGGGCAACTTTGAATTATTTACTCAAGCTAGTAGTCTTTCCACAAGTTCTGGTCTCTATAACCTCGTGACTAATCATTTTTCTTTGGCTATGTTATTAATTGTTGCTCTTATATTTTCATTTAGTAAGGTACATATACACTTTCAAAAGAAAGACAACCCTACCTGGTCAGTAATGAGTACTTTTTTGGTCTGCTTTATCCACAGATAAAGACCCAAGCTGGCTTGGGTCAAACAGTCATTTAGTTTTAATTTTGCACCAATAATTTCAAAGTCTTACTGCTTAGGCATACTTTTTTTGCACTCTGCTACTACAGCCACCTGCATCTGCTTCCTGGTGAGCCAGACCTTTGGCCGCTCCCATGGGAGCGGTTAGAGATGTGGCATGTTGGACAAGAGGAAGCTTTTGATTACTCTGTTTTGCTCAATGAAAATTGAAGTGACCTTTCATGTGAAGCCATAAAACCTGGCTTTAGGGAGAAGCACTGCAGTTCCTTCACCTTTAGAAGGGGAAGGCAGAATGGATCTATGTCAAAATGGGCATTGCTAGCAATTGAAAAAGCTTATCTTTCCAAAGCCTATTGAGTTGAAATGTCCTGTATGTTTATCATTTTGTTGAGATAAAAGAAACAAACTTTGGAAACAGAAGGAAAGTACAGTAGTTTGCTTGAGAAATAGTTCCAGCACCTCAATGTTTGTCTTGTAGTGAGGAGCCCAAAACTGAACACAGGATTTAAGGTGCGTCCTCACCAGTATCCAGTACAAGAGGATGACCACCGCCCTGGCCCTGCTGGCCTCACTATTTCTGATACAGTCCTGGATGCTGTTGGCCACCTGGTCACAAGCTGGCTCATGTTCAGCTGTCAATCAGGACCTTTTCTGCCAAGCAGCTTTCAGCCACTCTTTCCCAAGCCTGTGGCATTGCATGGGGTTGTTGTGGTCCAAGTGCAAGACCTGGCATTTTGCCTTGTTGAAACTCACACAAATTGGCATCAGCACATTGGTCTCTGTAGAGCCCTTCTACCCTCAAGCAGATCAACACTCCCGCTCCACTTGGTGCCATCTGCAAACTTACAAAAACTTACTTGATCCCTTCATCTAGATCACTGATGAAGATATTAAACAGACCTGGCCCCAGTACCAAACCCTGGGGAACACCTCCCTTGGCCAGCCATCAACTGGATTTAACTCCATTCACCACAGCTCTTTGGGTCTGGCCATCCATACAGTTTTTCACCCAGGGAAGAGTACACACATCCAAGTCATGAGCAGCCAGTTTCTGCAGGACAATACTGTGAGAAATTGTGTCAAAGACCTTACAACATCTATAGCCTGTTTCTTATCCACTAAGTGGGTCATCTTGCCACAGAAGATCAGATTAGTCAGGCAGGACCTGCCTTTCATAAACCTGTGCTTACTAGGCCTGATCACCTGGTTTTCCTGTACATGCCGTGTGATAGCACTCAAGGTTATCTGCTCCATAACATTCCCTGGCACCAAGGTCAGACTGATAAGCCTTTAGCTCCTCGGACCCTCCTTCCAGCTGTTCTTATAGATGGGCGTCACATTTGCTAATCTCCAATCAACCAGGACCTCCACCATTAGCCAAGACTGCTGATAAATGATTGAAAGTGGCTTGGAGAGCCCTTCTGCCAGATTCCTCAGCACCCTTTGGTGGATCCCGTCCAACCCCAGACTTGCGTGTTTAAGTGGTGTAGCACGTTGCTTACTATTTCCCCTTAGATTATATGTTTCTCATTCTGCTCCCATCCCTGTCTTCTGGCTCAGAGATCTGGATACTCTGAGAACAATTGGTCCCATTCAAAACTGAGACCAAGAAGGTACTTCAACCTTTTCTTCATCCTGTCACTGTGTTTTCCCTCACGTTCAAAAATAAATGGAGATTTTCCTTAGCTCTTCTTGTGTTACTAATGTATTTGGAGAAACATTTTTATTGCTTTTTATGGCAATGGCTGGAATAAGTTCTCTGTAGGATTTGTCCCTTCTAATTTTTATCCTGTATAACGTCAAAGCATCTTTGTAGTTGTCTTGAGTTGAAGCAGCTTGAATATGTGTATGTTTCCAAAAATATTTAGGTGTGTAGCATATTAAATATATTTATCTACTGACATTTAGCAATGGAGTTAGTGAAGTTAGTAGGTGAGTCATCTGAAGAGGCAGCAACAGTTATTTGATATGTGAAAGCTCATTGCAGACAGTATCTTGTTAAATACTGTAGTAGCCAGATAATCAGCCCTTTGCCTTTGACACACCCGACTTCTACCTACCCTTTTTTCATTGCATTCTCCAGTGCAGGAAGAAACTACTAAAAAATCAGTAGTGTGACCCTAATTATCTAGGGTCATCAGAGAGAAATAAATTTAGAAAATAGGTTGGTCCAGACTATAATTATGTGTTTTCAGACTGTCTCTATTTGCCTTATACATTTACATACATAACTTTTCTGTGGAAGAAGAAAAATAAAATATGCATCCAAAAATGAGAAAATGAAACTGCACAAGGTCATTGTAAGACATGACCAGACTTCTCAGCAAATAAATAAAGCAAATAAATAAATAAACACACAGTAAGCAAAACAATTACCTTTGCAGAAATAAACATACTGATAGACATTTTGGAGTTAGCTGGGAAAAGGAAGTGTATAGTGTGAAAAAAAATAAAGAAAATTGTCATGAACTAGAGTACACAAACACGTCTACAAATCACAAAGCATGAATTGACCTTAGGACATTCTGTTAACTTGAACAACAAAGTAATAGCTACTACCTTCAAATACTTAGAAAAGAGAATAAAATGAAATTCTGCTGCCAGGTTAGCAAACTGCTCATAATAAAGTAAGCAAGATCCCATGAAGTGCTTTTTCCCCATCGCAAGAACTAAAATGTAGAAATGTAACAGAACAAAAAACTAAATCTGAAATCTTACTAGAAGTTACCTTTGACTCTTTCTCTGTAATCCATTTGTAACTGAAAATTGCAAAGAAAAAGTATGCAAATCAAGCGTAGTTTACAAACTAAATAAGTGTGGTCCTGTGCATGCAACCATAATTCTCTGTATAATGAGGTCTTCAACTCTGAAATATCAATAATTCTAAAAAAAGAGTTTATAAATATCTGTTTGCTAAACACTCATGAATAGTTTTCTAGAAATAAGCAGTTCTTTAGTCTGATAGTCTTCATCCAACTAAACCAAACATCTTAAAAACACCTTTAGCAAGTGTAAAAGGATTAATATACTTGTTTAGTAAAGCCTTTCATTAAATGAATCAAAGAAATAATTACGTGGCTTTGTCACCCTTCTGTTTCCCCAGTTGATTCTGATAGTCTGAAATATTTCTTTAATAACTGCCAATTTTAAGATTGAAGTTCAAGTCTATCCACTCATGATTTCATATTTCACATCCCTTTTTTGTACATAGCTGTGGAGAGTGAGATTTAACAACGACAATTTTTCTGACGTGCTTTGTAATTCTGTGGAGTTTTTCTTTGGAGAAGCATCTGAAATTCTCCACCAAGATGGTATTTGAAGAAGTGATAAGTCCTGCTATTAGCCTTAGAAATTTTGGCAGAATCAGATATTCAAAAAAACCTGCAAAATTTAGTTCAGTGAGGGTAGACTACAATGGGATAAAACTTACTGGTCCCCTTGGGATTTCAAATATCAGGCCTCTCATAATCATTGACATAAACTTAGGCTTCCATTTCCTTGAGTTTAGTTTGTATTTCTGTTGGCATTATATGTGGTCCTCCTTCTATTGTTATTTTTCTCACATTTGCACAATATTCCATTATTGATTTTCATTGTTTTCTAAGGCTTAGCATCGCAGTTTAGTGTATTGATTGGCTTTAAAGATAAGTTTTCTAAATTGTTAGGCATTTTCACAACCTACCCTTCTACCCTATCTACTACTTTGCTAGGAAAAAACTTGATAAGACTTTCCAGAACATTACAGATTTGCCACCAGATATGACCAGTGGTTGACTTTTTTCAACAGGTTTAATGTTCACAGCAAAAAAGGGAAGTCCTTCTAATAATTTTTCTAATTATTTTAATAGGGCATTTAAATGAATTTGATTTTAACAGAATTGTTAAAGTATTTTGGTGGATGTATTAGATAAACTAGTAATAAAAGCTACAACTGTACATGCCTAGTGCTATAAAATCTAAAAGAGAGAACCAAGAGTAGTACTGACATGCATTATACTTACTTACATTTTCCACAACCTACTAATATATTGATAAGATTGCACTTAAATATTTTCTCTTTCAGTTGAAGCCATTTCACTCATTTTTCTGTTGCATTAGACTGAAAAGATCTTCAAGCTTTTCCAATACAATCATGTATGTTACAGATGCTGCTGTATTTAGCTGCTATTTTCATGAGCAACCATGCTGAACTCAAATCTGCCTTCATCCAAATTACTTTATTTAACTGGTCACTGTTTTGCAGCATCGAAGTGTCCTATTGATAATTTGTATATAGTCTCATTGAGGTTTCATCTTTAACTATCACACCGAAAGTTTCCATGACCTTGAAAACATAGTGTCATTGCATAAAAGTTCTCTTAGAACTTGCTCTTACAAAATGCATAGCTTTTTCTCAAATAAAGTGAACACTAATTTTATCTTCAAGATCAGGAATAAAAACTCCTTACTAATACTATTAGAATTGCAAATGAAATGATTTGCCTCAAGTTAAAAAACATTGTTTGTCTTCTATTATGCCAATGTTGGAGTACTAAGAGGAAGTATTTAAAAATCAGAATTAGTAGACTTTCAATGTTAGGTAGTGGCTTTGTAAATTTCTTAGATTTTAATGAGTAGAAGTAAGAACAAAATTTGTTCCCCTATATTTATATAAGGTATAGTCTGGTTTTGCTTTCAGGTACTCTGGCAGAACTCTGTCTCTCAGAAACTATTCCGAATTTTGTCTACTTCATGGAGATATTTACTGTATATTAAAGACTGCTGAAACTGAAGAATAAAAAAGAAACTCAGCAGAAGTAATCATTTTGTTTGTTGTGTAATGAGGAATGCTCAGTTAATATTATGGAGACTATTCAAAGAGCATTTTAATTGCTAAAATTTGGAATACAAATTTTACAAGTAAAAGTCCTTAGGCATTCAAATTTTTCAATATGAGAATCCTACCATATTTGACATCTAACATATAAAATATTTGTACATCTGTCTGAAAATTAAGACAGCCTATTTTCATGGTGTTAATCACTTTTATTATTTATACTACTTCACAGTATCCAATTTATCACATGGAAGCTTGTGTTTTACAGTGTATGGTAGATTCAAAATAGAAAAGAACCTTTCTTGGAAGGAGAAATGTATTAATTTCTACCAATTCAACTACCATATAATTATCCTCCATAATACCGTCTGAAAGGTAAAAAATGATAAATGGCTGCAATAAAGAGACATCACACATGCAGAATGAAGGTTCAGAAGGGCTTATTCAACTTCCATTTTACCAGCAGTTTCTTTCAGTCACTCAGCATTACTGATTGATTCTTAGTATAATCTAGATAAATGGTTAAAATAATAACTTATGGTTCAAAGACACTGGAAAGAGACTTTAAAAAAGGCATTTGCTTCGGAACTGTGGTATAATTTCTAGATGTGGAACAATTAGCAAAATACAAATAGTTACTGACAATTAAAATATATTTTCCATATTGAAAAATATTTGTCATCTTTCTGTTTCTAAAAAGCTGAATGCCACCCATACATTTTGTTTCACCTCATGTCTTGTAAATTGCAAGGACCACAAATATGGTTCTGTTTTTCTTAAAAAATTATACTTGTGTCATGGTTTAAGCTGAACCCAATACATTGTGAGAATCCATTACTGTGACAATGATACAGGGTGTTTTGTTTTTCTTCTTACCCTCCTTGTCTCTCTTCACCACCTTGTGGAAAACATAGCCATATTCCACCCTTCTATAATTTACAAAATTTCTCATTTGTCCAGGTTAAGTACTTGATTTGTAGTTGGACAAGAGAGATAAAGACAGATGAGAACTGTTAATTTAGAACAATTTCTGGCACTATGGAGATCCGAAGAATACCACTACCAGCTAAAGAGAATGAACATCATTTATGCTGAGCTTAGTGGCCCCTAAATCCTGCTCTGCAGGGAGGGTGACCTCTTTAATGCTCTAATAAGGTAGATGGGAGTTTCAGGAGGCATAGACCCGCCCATGTCAGGTGAATTGCTGGAGATCCCCATCTGTTCTTAGGAGCAAGAAAATTTAGTCCAACCTTGTGCACAGAGTGGGAGTCATCCTTCAGGAGTGCTCACTCTCTCAAGCTCGAATTTAGCTCCTCAGTGGGGCTGGCCATGTAATGGTGCTACTGACACCAGTTTCTGCTGCTGCAAACAATAGCCCCTGACAGCAGCGCGTCCTGTTTAATCTGTGACCAGCTGGGCAAGGAGTGAAGGCTTCCTTCTCCTACTGCAATGGTTGGCTGCATACCATTGCATATCTGGGCTGAAACAAGGATTTGCTCTTCTAGGTATCACCCAGCAACTAGATTATGGAGAGTGTTTCAGACTCTTTTGAGGCTCCATGTTCCAAGGGAGAAGATCACCTTTGCCTGTGCCTGTGCTTTTCCTATTGGTTTGGCTGTGATGACTAAGAACTGTCAGTAGGGATGGCACAATTCATGATTTCTGTGCAGCTAGAATCCCAGCTATATTGTTTTCAGCTGCATGAAGGGAAAATCAAACAAATTCTCTTGGGTTATACTCTTCCCCATAGCGCTTATGTGAAGTAAATGTGCAGCGATCAGTTGAAAATATTTCTCACCATACCTGAAAATCTAGGATAAATGTTTCACCCTCATAGCTTTACTTTTTGCTGTTGTTAACAGGCATCTTTTTCACTTCACTTCCACTTCCACTTCACTTCACTTCACTTCACTTCACTTCACTTCACTTCACTTCACTTCACTTCACTTCACTTCACTTAGTGTTCTTTGGTCATTACGTCATTGGTATGAACTGTGAACATCATAAACTAAAGGGCACTATATTTCCTTGAAGCACAGTGTCATCTCATTGTCATGTCTGTTTACCTCTAACAGCAGTGAAAATCTTTATTCTTCCCCCAAGTCACTAGATGACCTCATTTAGTGGAAAATGTTGGAGCTTAAAGGTTAGTTTTTACATGCCTGTTTCATAAGTTATCTAGCAAGTATGCATAAGCCCATTTTGGCTAATAAAGCATGTGTTTGGTAACCCATGTTGTGTGCTGTGGAGTTCATATTCGCTGGCATGTGCCTGATATGGTGGCATTACATGTGAATGGTGAAGAGATGATAGATGACATTGTCAGAAATAACTAGTGCTTTAGGGAATGCAGTAGCATTTTTATTTTTAGAAACTGATAATTTAAACATCTGGAAGGTAGATAAGGGGAAAAGGGTCTATTTCTGAAACTCTGTCTCAAGGCTGGCTAGACTCAAAGGAATTATTCATAAGATTAAGGATTGGCTGAATTTGCTTTACATTCATTTGAGTGGCAAATAACTAGAAAAAGCAAATTGGTTTTTTCACAGAAGCATCATGGGTTTGTGAGCCTGTGAATTGTTGAACTTGTATTATGAAACAATAACTTACTTTAAATAGAAGATAATTAGATACTGAGGGCTGTTTATTCCCCTGTGATGCAGCCTAGCCTTCTATTGGCCATTTCTGTATTGTATTGTCACAGTAACTTTCCAGTGTGATAAGATAACAGTGGTTTGGTTTTGGTTTTTTTTGGTTTGGCTTGACTTGTTTTGGGGTTTGTTTGGTTTTCTTTTTTTTTTCCTATTGTCTCCTAGACAGTGCAAAACACTTTTCTATTGGGGACAGAAATCTTTAGTTGCTAAATATAACCTATTTCACAAAGTAAAACTCAAGAAACTGTCCTCTGAAAGAGCTGCTCCTATCACCCTTTGAATAAAGACGATACCCTATCTTCTGCTCTTTGATAGTTTGGACCATGAAATAGTCTCACTTTCCTAAGCTTTAGCTCTAGAGACCCCCCCTTCAAATGTTCACGGCTAACTAGGCTGCTTCTCAAGCCAGAAATACTGCATCTCTGTGCATTTCTGGAAACGCATTGCAATGTAATTTTTAAATTCATCATTATATAATTGTCGTGGTTTAAGCCATAAATGAAGGTTCTTCTGAGAGACCAGGCAAGGTGGACAGCTGCTCCATTTCCTCTGTCTCCAGAGCAGCAGTACCAAAAGCCCATCGGTACCCTTTTGGGTCTTTGAAGTACCCTCTCCTCAGGTAATCTATGCCAAGGATGCATGAAGCCTTTGGACCAGTCACAGTGGGGTGTTTTTGCCATTCCCTCCCAGTCAGGCTTACTTCAGCCTCCAGTATAGTCGACTCTTGGGATCCTCCTGTCAATCCAGAAATAGAAATGGGTTCCACCCCTTGACAGCTTGATGGCATCAGAGTACACTGTGCACCGGTATCTACTAGAGCCTTATACTTCTGTGGGACTGATGTGCCAGGCCATCTGATCCATACAGTACAATAAGTTCGATTGTCCCCTACCTCCACCTGGCTGGAGGCGGGGTCCCTCTAATAGTCATCACATTGGTTAATCCCGTCTTGTTGATAGAAATTATTCCTTATCACAGGAGCTGAAGTAAAATCGGCTCTTCCACTCCATCTGGAAACCTGCTCACCAGAGACTGAAGCTGCAGTCTTCATGTGATCTTCAAGTGATCAGACTTGACCTTTGTTCTCCTCTTCAATTCTCGCACCCGCTCCTCCAAAACTGAAGTAGGCTTTCCATCCCACTTCATCATATCTTCTCCTTGATCCCGCAGGTAAAACCATAGGGTGGCCCGTGGTGTATACACCTTCTATATCTTCTCTGTCGAACAGTGGGACGCCTTCTGTTAATAGCTGAGATGTGTGTTGGTACACGTGAGGAGCTGGATAGATCGTCTCTCAATTGTTTGAGGTCCTGGGACAGTGTTTTCACAGCTGAGATGATGGAAGGGGTGAGATTGTCTTCGAACTCTCAGAGTTTATGAATCATTTCATCCACTGTTGGTGGTCTTATGTTGCTCCAGGTTACTGTTGCCAATGAATGGGCATATGATAAGGGTGCATTCCATGTAGATTTCCGCCACATGGGTCGTGTACATTAGACTTCATCTGGATCTATGGGTATATCCCCAGCATTTGGCTTGGTAATATAGATCATCTCTACAATGGCTGATTCTCTCAGAGACTGGATGCCTTTCTCTAGAGTAGTCCACTTGGCCGAACGACTCATAACATCATCCTTGTATGGAAACCTCTCTTTCACAGCTGCCAAGAGCCGCTTCCAAAGGCTGAGGGACTTTTTCTCTCTTGCAATTGCTTTGTCAATTCCCCCTTCCCTGGCAAGTGATCCCAGCTGTTTCATGACCATCGACCCCATTGTCCCAGCATCGGAGCAGCCTGGTGATGATGTGCTCCCCTGGCTGACGGGTGAAGTCTTTTTGCATATTCCGTAGCTCAGTTGAGGTCCGAGATCGGGAAGTTACTTCTTCTTCTTCGTCATGTGATGACTCCTGGTCAGATGCTGTCCCAAGTAGTGACGTTGTTTCTGCATCTTGCATCATCTTTCCTGCCTCTTTTTTGCTTTTTCTCTTGCGTACAGGGGCAACCGATATTGGTATGAGTTGGTCCTCTGGTTTAGCTGCGGTGATTATCACTGTGGTTTGGGTAGCTGCTGTACTTGTCACTGGGGTTTGAGTCGTGGCTGTACCTGTCGCTGGTGGTGGTGTAGCTGCTGTACTTGGAGCTGGAGTAGCTACACTGTCCATTACTGTTGTAGTTTGAGTAGTGGCTGTACTTGTCCCTGGGGGTGGTGTAGTTGCTGTGCTTGGAGCTGGAGTAGCTGCGCTGTCCATTACTCCGCCCTCAGATCCAGGGACGTTTTTTTCCTTTTGAAGATACTGGATGGTGTTGAACAGGGCTCTGCAAGTCCTCCTACATCACTGTCTATCCCTTGACAAGGCCCATACCTAACTCTACATAACTCTCAGGACCAGATGAAATGGTCATGGGTAAAACACACTCGGTATGCGTGCCATCATGGCGATCCCCATCACAATCAGCAGGGAGGTCTCAAGGGTATCTAAAGGCCATTCAAAACCTTCAAAATTCTCAAATGACGCTGTAAATGGTCATGTGGGGTGGCTGGGAACATAAAAGATGTCTCCTTCACTGGTTGACCACCCAAGGAGGTGAAAAGAGATGTGTAATTGCTAAACACTTCCATTATATACCTGCCAAAATATTTAGTTTAGGACCAAAATGGGAACAAAAGCCAGGTCAGTTTCATGATCACTGAGTGTATTGTATTACAAGTCATTCCAATAAAATACAATGTAACGAGAACCTTAACCCAAAACCCATATCTGATAAATGTTAAGATAACAAATAATAAATAAAATATAAATAATAATATAAATATAGATAAAATACTTTACTGTAAGTAAAGTACCACGCGCTGAACCTGGGAGATCCAGAGCAACAACTTTGAGAGCCAATAAATCAGCATTGCGACGAGTAACTATTAATCCTGTCGTTATCTCAACCCTTCGTTCCCCACGCTGGGCACCAAAAAAAGAACTATTGTGGTTTAAGACGTAAATCACACAGTTTGCTCACTCACTCCCCCCTCTTTCTCCCCCCTCACTCTTGGGGGGGGGGGGGAGGGGAGTGGGGAGAAGAATTGAAAGAATGTAACTCCCACGGGTTGAGATAAGAACAGTTTAGTAACTAAGGTACAACACAAATCACTACTGCTACCACCAGTAATAATAATGACCAGGGAAATACAAGGGAAGAGGATACAACTGCTCACCATCTGACACCCAAGCCGTGAACTAAACTCTTCCAGGTTCCTGCCCCCAGTATTTTACATCCCGGGCATGACGTGCTTTGGTATGGAATAACGTCTTTGGTCAGTTTGTATCAGGTGTTCTGTCTCTGCTTCCTCCTGGCTTCCCCTACTTTCTGGCAGAGCATGCAACTCAGAAAGTCCTTGATCAGAATAAACATTACTGAGCAGCAACTGAAAACATCGGTGTTATCAGCGCTGTTCCCAGGCTGAAAGCCAAAAACACAGTGCTGAACCTGCTAGTAATAAGGAGAAAAATGACTGCAACTGCTGAACCCATGCCAATAATTTCAGCAGAATGTTTTGAATCATGCTAATAAGATATAAAATATCTTCAGTTTCTAAGAGCAATGTGGATGATCTATATATATATCTGTAATTTTTACTCCTGTGCTCCTTCACATGTATCTTTATCCTGGTTTCTGTGTGAAAAACAAGCTAGTTTATGTTTCCCTTGTAATTGGTTTCTTTTCCTCATTAAATGCCTTTTGAAGAAAATAAATAAGGTCATGTTAAGCATTTATGGAATCGAAGTGTCCCTACCAATAATTTATAGAGTTTGTACTTTGTATCTTAACATAGTGTCCTGGGTTCAGCAGTAGCAGTCGTTTTTCTCCTTCTTAGTAGTTGGTGCAGTGCTGTGGTTTTGACTTTCAGCCTGGGAACAGCGCTGATAACACTGAAGTTTTTAGCTGCTGCTCAGTAATGTTTACTCTGACCAAGGACTTTCTGAGCCTCATGCTCTGCCAGGGAGGAGGGGAAGCCAGCAGGAAGCAGAGACAGGACACCTGACCCAAACTAACCAAAGAGGTATTCCATACCACAGCATGTCATGCCCAGTATATAAACTGGAGGCAGTTACCCGGAAGGGATAGATTGCTGCTCAGGTTGGGCTGGGTACTGGTCAGCAGGTGTTGAGCTGTTGTATTCTCTTCCCTTGCTATTTCCCTTATTAATATTATTATTGTTGGTAGCAGCAGTGGTTTGTGGTATACCTTAGTTACTGGCCTGTTCTTATCTCAACCCATGGGAGTTACATTCTTTTGATCTTCCTCCCCATCCTTTCTGGAGAGTGTGTGTGTGGGGGGGGGAGGAGGGGGGTGAAGAGTGAGCAAGCGAGCTGAGCTACGTGGCTGGCTGGACTTAAACCATGACAACCTGCATCACATGTTCATTTTAACTTAAACTAATTATTAAAGTTTTTTAAGGGTTTATGATTTATAGCTTAAGGGCAAGGTCTGCTCGCTTATAGCTTTTCCTTAAAGAATATAACAAGAATTAATATAAAACAGGTTAATTTTCATTAAAATCTTTACATCATGTAGTGAAGTGTTTTAACTAAACTTCCAAGTTATCCTTTTATGTAGACTGATGTAGTTTTGTACAACAAGTTATCAGACCCTGAAATCCCCTGAGCTGACAAAATGTTACTATCAGACATGTAGCAGCAAGTGTTTATCTAATGATTGACTTATATTAGCCATTGGATCTCTTCTAGGGCCAATGGAGTTATCCAGAAAGATGAAAGACTTGTTGAATAAGCAGAGAAAGTGAAGTTTGGTTAATGGTGTCCTACAAAAAGATAAAAAAAAGAGCCAAAACCCAACCCAAACCAAAACAATCAAACAACAATATCCAAAAAAATAAAACCCAAAAGAAACGTAGAAGTAGGTTAAAGTTTTTATTTTTTTTTGGTAGCAAAGCTATAGGGAAGTGAGAAGGGCAAACTTCGACCATATGCAGTATGTTGAAAGTACTTAACAAATTTTACCTGCTTTTGGTATAAATGGAATAATTTGTTCATTTGCAATCCTGAAGATTAATTTTAGCAATGTTTGTAGCATCATTGTCAAAGTGGTTACTTTTCATTAATTTATATTCAGCCTGATAGAAGACAAGAGGAATCTCACATAATCTACTGGTCCATCTGATGGCCAAACTTCTGAATTTGGAACCACTCCATCAATGTCTTATGAGCTGTTTAAATGTATATTCAGCCATGCATTACAGGTGGACAGCTGGCTAACAGGAGAATACAGGAGCAATTGTCTACTGAAAGAAAACTTTTCTAAAGGCAAATTACTTGGCAAAACAACTTAAATAGCTCTTAGGGAAAAGGGCTAAAGGATTTATTATGACTTAAGCCAATAATGTTCCACAGAAATGACTCTTACTAAACTATAGGGTTGAATAGAAAGCACTATCATTTCTGCTACAGTTTTAACCATATGCTTAGTATTGTGTAGGGGAAAAAAAAAAAAAAAAAAAAACCACCAGATTTTATTTCAAATTACATAAGGCTGTCCAAAAAACTTTAGTGAAATATTAATTTCCTTGCTAACATTAATTATGTTTTTCTGCAAGTGTATTTCATGTTTAAGGAAAATGAAACAAGAAAGAAGAAACTGAAGAAAGAAACTATTTATTTAAACTAGCAAGTTTCTATGCGAAGCTAACCAAGACCATCTTCTGAGGCTGTCTCTTGATCCCCATCGAAATTCTCAATTTCTAGTTACTGATCATTTTATCAGAAGTTTGTAATTTTGTGTCATGGGCTCAGCAGTAGCAGTCATATTTCTTCTTCTTGGTAGCTGGTGCAGCACTGTGTTTTTGATTTTGGGCCTGGGAACTGTGCTGATAACACCAGTGTTTTCAGTTACTGCTTGTTAATGTTTTGGTCTGGCCAAGTACTTTCTGAGTCTCATGCTCTGCCAGGGAGGAGGGGAGCTGGGAGGAAGCACAGACAGGACACCTGACCCAAACTGACCAAAGAGGTCATTCCATACCACAGCACATCATGTCCAGGATGTGAAGACAGAGAGCAGAGATCCGAAAGGGTGTCTTGGTGGACTGGGGGTGCACGGCATGGTCAGGTTTTTGGTGCAGTGGGGGATTTGCTGCTGGGGGATGCGCTGGCTGGGTTGGGCTTGGTGAGCAGTTGCCTTCTCTTTCTTTGTACTTCTCCTGTCATCATTATTACTGGTAGTGGCAGTAGTGATTTGTGTTATACCTTAGTTACTAAACTGTTCTTATCTCAACCTGTGTGAGTTGAATTCTTTTGATTCTCCTCCCTATCCCCCCGGGACTGGGGGAAGAAAGAAGGGGAGTGAGTGAACAACTTTCATGAGTTTTAGAGACTTAAACCACGACATTTTGATTGAAATGGTCTTTAAAAATACAATAGTCAAAATGGTTAAGCAATTTCTTGGAAAAAATTATATTGTTTCTTAATGGCACACAAGTTAACTTAGAGGGAAAAAAATAACCAAACCAAACCAAAATAAAACAACTAATTGCGGAAGAATTTGAGATGACAGCAGGAAGAAAAGACTTTTTGAGGATAGCAGCAACAGAAGACTTTAGTGAGAGCAAGAAAGATGGAAACAAGATATGTGGACCAAAATGGATAAAGCCTTGAGTAAGAACAGTGGCTATAAACTTAGTCCTATGACAATCTAATGTTTGTTCCTACAATGAATTGTGCTCTAGTACCAACACACCACAGAGTCAAATGGAATTTTTATCATCTGTTACATCATAGCTACGATTCTTGACCTCAAAACCATAAAAATCACCTTTCTATGGTTTCTTTCAGGGTTTTGCTTGTGTTTTTTGCATGTGTGTTTTGCGAGTATGTAATAAAAAGACTGAAAATTATTGTTGTGACAAAGTTCAAAAACAGGTTTAGGTCCCCATGGGACATAAAATAAGTGAAAAAGTTTGTTTATTTTAAGATGGCTTTACTGGCTTTGCTTTTTTGGTTTTTTTTTTTTTTTTTTTTTTTTTATGTGCAGAATATTCTGAAAGGATAACAGGTTCAAACTTCAACAGGGGAAGTTTACATTGGATATAAGGAAGAAATTCTTTACCATAAGGGTGGTGAGGCACTGGAATGGATTGCCCAGGGAAGTTGTGAATGCTCCATCACTGGTGGTGTTCAAGGCCAGGTTGGACATAGCGTTGGATGGCATGGTTTAGTGGGAGGTGTCCCTGCCCATGGCAAGGGGGCTGGAACTAGATGATCTTAAGGTCCTTTCCAGCCCTAACTATTCTATGATTATATAAAATTATAAAAATCTTCACCTGAAGAATCCCATGATACTACTTCTAAGCAGTATTTACCCTGTTTTGTTTTTATATTTACCCTGTTTTGTAGGAGGGGAAATGGAGATCCACAGTAAATAGAAACCATATTAAGCAAGTGATATTAAAGATCTCTATACCATACACATTTTGAGATGTCTGCCTGTCTCTTCCTGTTGGTAGAGAGAAAACTCGGTTTGTACAAACACATGAAAATGAAAAAAGTCAGATTAAATACATGTCATGCTAACCCAATTTGGATACCCAACTTTTTGATCGAATATTTGATTGAGAAACTATTCTTGTTATTTTATAAGAGTTAAGATGGGATTTTGTGACACAGCACAAAGGGAAACCATGTGTCCTAATTCCTAGTCCTGTGTAACCACCACAGATTCATCTTGCGGTATGAGTTATAATTGAATTATGAGAATAATTTCAGTTGTTATTCCCCATGCGGAATGAACAGTCTCCTTCATATACTCCTTCATTAAATAATGGCTTTGAACTTCATTGTCATTGCCTATGGGAAAGGTCTTCTCTGCAATCATTTGTTCAGCTCTTTTCAGAAGAAATATGAGAAATCCTTTTACAAAAAAGAAGTCTAACAAAGAGTTTGGTAAAAATGCCAGTTCATTTCAAAGGGAAAGAGTGTAAAAGACACTGATTTTTATTATTTTTTTTATTTTGCATCATAACTGGGACAAAAAGATATTCTGGCTGTTGCATGTGCTTTGATGCTGTTGCTGTGTTGTATTCAAAGACTTGATTGCATTTCACATTCTTTGAAAAAAAAAAAAAATCCACAACACAAAATACCCCAAATTTTCAGTTCTTTGAAAAGAAGGCTAGTTTGGTTTACCTTGCATACTATGGTGACAGAAGGAAATGTAACAGGTACACAAAGTACATTTTATATGCCATGTTTTGTGCCAAGCTTCTGAACACTGGCTTGTACAGCTATATTTAGCTTTGTAAAATAAAGGCTTGAAAGCTCACTGGTTTCTCACCAGTCAGTCTTCAAGAGAGCACTGTGAGTGTTTGATTCGTCTGATGCCACTGGCTGACGTAGGGCCTATCTTCATGTCGAAGTTCTTTGTTTACTTCCATTAATGAGATGGCATATATCTTTATGTAATAGGAAAGGGAACAGAAGGTTTATGTTTTCTTTGACACAAAGACAATAAAGCCAGATGTCAAAAGGAGTGAGCTACGGGAGAACATGAAATAGGATGACAAAATGTATTTGCTGTCTTTCACAGGAAAGAGGTGATGAAATTAACTAAGCATAATGAGCTGAAAGGGTGGGAAGACAAAAATTAAGACTTGCAGCAGAGGTAATAGAAGTCTGAAAATTTCTTTGGAAATGAGATAATTAACCTTAAGGCCATTCATTGTGCCATGAGGTTCCTTTAAAATGTAAGGATCCTGTTCTTGTGTCTTTGCAGACACTGGTATTGTTCCCAAGTACTTAGAAACTAAGACAGTACTTGTCAGGAGATACTACATAGATATCTAATATATCAAACCATTTGTTAAAAGAACCATTAAATCTTCATCAGTAGCAACAGTAAATGGAAGGTAATCCCTTAACCTATCCCTGAATGAAACTAGCTGTCTTTTCATGACCTTGGCTATAGAGTTAATGTTTGATGGAGCTATGAGAAGGAAAAGGCAGGAAAGCCATGAAAAAACAAAGTCACATGAAAGAATGTCCTGCATTCAGCAGTAGCACTCATTTTTCTTCTTCTTAGTAGCTGGTGCAGTGCTGTGGTTTTGACTTTCAGCCTGGTAACAGCACTGATAACACCAAAGTTTTTAGCTGCTGCTCAGTAATATTTACTCTGACCAAGGACTTTCTGAGCCTCATGCACTGCCAGGGAGAAGGGGAAGACAGCAGGAAGCAGAGACAGGACACCTGACCCAAACTAACCAAAGAGGTATTCCATACCACAGCATGTCATGCCCAGTATATAAACTGGGGGCAGTTACCTGGAAGGGCTAGGATCATTGCTCAGGTTCAGGCTGGGTATTAGTCGGCGGGTGGTGAGCAGTTGTATTCTCTTCCGTTATTACTTCCCTTATTATTATTATATTATTATTATTGGTGATAGCAGTGGTGGTTTGTGTTATACCTTAGTTACTGGAGTGTTCTTATCTCAATCTGTGGGAGTTACATTCTTTCAATTCTCCTCCCCATCCCTCCAGGAGCAGGGGGGAGTAAGGGGGGGAGTGAGTGAGCTGCTGCATGGTTTTCTGAGTTACGGCTTAGAATTAAACCATGACAGTTCTTTTTGGTGCCCAGTGTGGGTCACGAAGGGTTGAGATAACTACAGATCTCACCAGAGTGTATCTAATTGTATTTGTGAAAAGCATTCATTGTTTTGGATTAATAGTGACTTGTCACAATGCTGATTTATTAGCTCTCAAAGTTGTTGCTCTTGATCTCACAGTTTCAGCATGTTGTACCTTACTTACAGCTGGCATTTGCTGTCTTAGTTTTTATTGGCTAGGGGCCTTGGGCTAAGGTTCTTGTTTCATTGCCCTTTATGTTAATGACTTGTAATACAATAGAATCATTGATCGTGAAACTGATCTGGCATGCTTTCCCAGTGTGGTCACCACCTCTATACTTTGAGAGGTATATAATAGAAATGTTTAGCAATTACACATCTTTTTTCCCCTTCTCAGGTTTTTCAGCCAGTAAGAGAGACATTCTTTTATGCTCCCAGACCCCCACCAGACTGTTTACAGCATCATTTGAGAGTTCTGAAGGTTTTGAATGGCCTTTGGGTATCCTTGAGACCTCCCAGCTGATTGTGATGGGGATCACCAGTGTTGGCACGCATACAAGAGTGTGTTTTACCCACAACCTTTTCATCTCATCTCAAGAGTTAAGCAGAGCTGGGTTTGGGCCTTGTCTAGGGTTAGACAGTGATATAGGAGGACCAAGAGATTTTCCCCAAGGCTGGACAGTCATGAGTGACAGGGTGTGTGGGATAGCATGGGCAAGTATCTAGGCCAGTGGGCCCTTCCAGTGCTTTGGAACTTCACCACTGAACAAGTGCAAAGTCTAGAATAATTAGTAAAACATTTAAATGAAGTGTGTTGTCATTTTGGTCACACCAGAGATGGACAAATCATGGCAACATGCTGAGGCTTCGCCTATGCTTGCAGAGCCCTATTCAACACTATCCAGCACATTCAAAAGGAAAAAAAATACCTCTGGATCTGATGGCAAAGCAACCAGCAGTGCACCAGCCCCCAGTGACAAGTGCAGTAGCTACTTAAACTTCTATCACAACAGACAGTGCAGCTAATCGAATTCCAAGCACAGCAGCTACACCAACCCCAGAGACAAGTACAGCAACTACCCAAACCCCAAAAACAGATACTGCAGCCACTCCGACTACAGCAATAACCGCTGCAGCTCAATCTGTGGGAGCTACATCCTTTTGATTCTCCTCCCCATCCCTCCAGGAGCTGGGGGGGGGGAGGAAGGGGAAGCGGGGAGTGAGAGAGAGACTGTGTGGTTTTCTGAGTTATGGCTGGGCTTAGACCACTACAATGAGTAAGGTAGATGAAGCCAGGGAAGATTATTGTCCCTCTCCAGAGCTTGGAGAGGTAACCAAGTAAAAAACCAAACCAAACCAAACCAAAACAAAAAACAAACGAACAACCCTGAAGTAGATGTATGCAGATCAGATTTTAAAGCTCCAGAGATCCTCAGACTGGAATAGAATTGCCTTTGTCATCCAATGCATAGTTCTGTAGAGAAGAAGAAAATATTCCTAAACCATTAACCACCCTCTATAGGGTCTGGATAGGGTGTAGTTAACATTCCTTACAGCAGCCCTTATAGTTATGTGCTTTGTATTTGTTACCAGAGCAGTAACCACACCAATGTTTTGGCTATAATGCTCACAAGGTATCAAGGCTGTCTTTTCAATGCCCCCAAGCCAAGGTCAACTCACAACGTACTGAGAAAGGAGAAGCTCATCTCAGGCAAAATGGCAGTACAAACATCTAGGATGGGTAATATTTCTGTTGATAAATACAATTACTAATATTTTTGATCAACTATGGTTGCTTGTATTGTATTGCTTGTATTGTACCAATTCTACATGCGAAGTGCTAGTGAGGTAAAACACTGCACAGCAGCACTTTGGTCCCAGCAGCATTTTGGTGTCAGCAGATAGGAATGATCTTTTATTTGTGAATAAAACTGTGAATTAATTTTTCCTTTTCCTGCTTTTTTAAGTCCTTCCTCAACTGTTGTTGGCTGTTCTTTAATTTATTGTAGAGTGGGGAAGGACCACCAGCATCACCTAACATTGTCCAGGCTGTAGTTTGGATATGTTTTCCTATCTACTTACAGTTTTAAAAGCTGCCTAACAGCCTGATATTTACAGTAATGCATCAGCAAAATCAGAAAGATATGCATTATGCATCAGAATGCATCTAAATCAACAAATACTTTCTGGTTTCAGTTTATATGTATTTTTAAATTGACCTAGAGATTTATTATTTTTTTTAGACCTAATAAAGAGTATATTTCAATGCTTGAAAAATTAGAGTTACTAACCTACTGTCAGATCTCAGAAAATTACACTGCTAATTAGAAATGCTTCTACTGTAATGTTTGAAGTAATAATCTTTGTAATCTAAGGAAAACTTACACTGACTATATTACATGAACTTAACCTAAGTAAATCAGAACCTATTTGGTCATACTATGATTTCACATTTAAATGTCTTCAGCTTACATGATGCACAAAAAAGACTGACTTCCAAACAATGCAAAAGATATGGTGTTAATAGCCGTATTCCTTCCCTGAAAAATGGTGGGAATGCCAATCTCATTTAAGCAACATGAATGATACAGATTTCTGCAATTTAAAAGCTGAATTTTAATTCAGATTTTACACAGATTTTTAGGACAGAAGAAAATATAAAGAATTGTCGTGGTTTAAGCCCCCCACCCACTCAGTTTTACTCACTCACTCACTCACTCACTCACTCACTCACCCACTTTCTTCCCCCAGTCCCAGGGGGATGGGGAGGAGAATCAAAAGAATTCAACTCACACAGGTTGAGATAAGAACAGTTTAGTAACTAAGGTATAACACAAATCACTACTGCTACCACCAGTAATAATGATGACAGGAGAAGTACAAAGAAAGAGAATACAACTGCTCACCAAGCCCGACCCAGCCAGTGCACCCACCAGCAGCGAACCCCCCACTACCAAAAACCTGATCATGCCATGCACCCCCAGTCCACCACCACCACACCCTTCCGGGTCTCTGCCCTCCGATTTCACATCCTGGGCATGACGTGCTGTGGTATGGAATAACCTCTTTGGTCAGTTTGGGTCAGGTGTCATGTCTGTGCTTCCTCCCAGCTTCCCCTCCTCCCTGGCAGAGCATGAGACTCAGAAAGTCCTCGGCCAGACAAAACATCACCAAGCAGTAACTGAAAACACTGGTGTTATCTGCACAGTTCCCAGGTACAAAATTAAAACCACAGTGCTGCACCAGCTACCAAGAAGGAGAAAAATGACTGCTACTGCTGAACCCATGGCAAGAATATTTGCTGTTCAGAATGAATTCACTTAAGTTATAACAACTATCTATAGATCCATTATAATGTTTTGATTGAAGAGAAGATAGCTACTCAAAATCCTTCCAGAAGGATTCCTAGGGATTTCATGCTACAAAAATAACAAATTGACATAAGGAAAAAATGATTGCTCAAGTCTCCTCCAAAGGATAAAATATAGGCTCCTTGTCGACAGCTTTGTGAGGGAACGAAGACCCTTCTTCTTCATGATACAGGAGGAGGTAATTTCAAGTCTATCCATTCCGTCCCTGGGAAAGATCTTCTGAGATGTTTGTCTCCTGGTATCTCTGGGCAGCGCGCAACAGTCAGGCAGCCTTTTCTGATAAAAAGTCTTGGTTCTTGTGCCCTTTCTGCTAAAAGGGTACCGCTGAGTCAGAGATGAGAATTGGAGAATCTCATATCCTCTGCCTCTGCATCTGATTAGATGCTGACATTTTTTCTGCTTGAAACTGGTTCAAACATGCCAACAGACAAATTAATTCTTTCGTGCTTTATAGAAAACCTCTCATCTCATTTGTACTAGTGTATGCACAGAGCAACTCCACTGGAACTGGTGTCTCAAAGGTTAAAATGGTTTTAATTAATCTGATCACTATTGCTGCCTGTAATGTATAAATTGCCAAATGTCAGCTTGCATGGCTTCTGTGAGACTGCAACTCAGCAAAGTAATGAAGGGGGGATAATTTAATAATGGATTGCACAGGATATGATAGACAGTGAACTCAAGTACGTAGGCTATTACTTTGATGATGTACTTTGGGTTTACATACAAGCAGTCTTCAGTAACGCCAAACAACACACAGGATTTAAATTTCCTAAACCATGTAAAACGGGGGATGTTTTCCTTACACATTTTTTTTGTTCACATGTACCTATACTGGCATCAAAACTAATGCAATCATTCATTTTTCCAATTTGTGTGGCTCCTGCACTGTAAAACCAGTGACAAAGTGTAGCTAGGAAATCCAAAGTGAGAAATCTAATGACCCTTGTTTCCTTTCTGTATCAACAGTGAGGACTGACCTGAAATTCTCCAAAATGTGCTTGGAATGGTTACCTTCATATTACAGGGATTTAGCATTCAAAAAAGCTAATCTGCCTGGTTTAATAATTTATATATTTTTAACCACCTGTCATGTTTGAAACAACAAGCACTTTTCTTTGGAAAAACATAAATCAGGGTGAAGTCATTTGACTATACAAACATGTAGCAATGTCAGTGCATGCTGAACAAGATGCATGACTTCTGTATTACAAGTATAAATGTAGAAATGTTTAAATGCATGCATTTCAGGTGCCAGTATTCCTGAAGAAGACTAATCAGCTTGGGGATCAGCTCTGAATGAGGATTAAGGGGCTCATGCTAGGCTTCTCAGAGATTTGAAGTAAGGGCATGATGCACTGGCCTACTAAGAGAGGCTGTGAAGCTAGACTGGGGTACTTACAGTGCTGTGTGTTTATGAAAAAGTCAAGGTTGCCATACATGGCTATTGCTGTAGAGAGTGGGGGCTGGTCTTTCTGCTTGACAACAACTTCCCCATTCCATGTTTCAGGTAAGCCACTGAATTTGCCCCTAGAAAGGAAAAGAGACTTAGACCTTGCAAAGACTGGTAAACTGGAGACTGCTCAATATTCTGTTATTATTAACACTGTAAGGTGTTTGGATAGTTTCTATATCATAATGCTATTATTATAATACATAATAATTTCCAAATTAATTAATATTTTTGTATTCAATTGTATTATTTCAGCTTAAATACAAGTGCAAAATAAGTTTTTTTACTAAGCCTTTTTGCCTCTCAAATTATTTTCCAGTCACACAGATAAACTATCATTGAGCAAATGCACTTAAACAATTTGTAGAAGCTGATCATTTCCAAAAGTAAAGGCATCAGCAGAAAATCTAACTTATTTGTAGCCACATCCTAAGAAAAGGTAAAACTTCTGTAAAATTGTTCTTAGTCACCTTCTATAACCTTGTTTCAAGTTACCTGGAACCATAAAAAATAATGACCACTTGTCAAAGGAGGCAGTCAATGAGCCAGAATCACTATACCTTCAGCAGTATCACTGTCATGATGTACTTGTCTTGGGTGCTAGACAGGAACAGTAACAGAAAATCAAGTGCATCCACCTTCTAATGCGAAAAAGAATGTTTCCTTGGTAGTGAAGCCATGCTATACTTCAACAGGATAACATTTAATTCCATAACTACAGAAGTTTTCCACAGATTACTTTGGTTAAAGTACACCTGTGATTATTAATTTTTTGTAATTAGAAAGGGAATTTCTAGTTCTGCCCAACAATATTTAGACCAGAACAGGAGTGGCACTTTTGGACATACCTCAAGATCCTTGTCACCATGTGATCTGGTATCACATGAGAGCCTAGCACAGCTCCCTTCTGTATCCAGGCCTCCTTCCTACAGATACCAGGGCACAGAGAAGATGGGCCAGTACATGCCTTACTCTACCTCCAGCATGGAGTCAACGTGAGCATCTGAGCTTTGCTATTGAAAAGTTTCCAGGCCCCACCTTTTGTATGTAACTTTAATATTTTGCAGTCAAGCCCAGATTTTTGCACTTGAACCCAACGCAACATCTTTATGTGGATCCTGAGCCCAAGGACAGTACTTTCATCATAAAATTGCATTATTTCAAACTGACTGAGCCCATCCTATTCCCCTCCTGTTTACTATCTCATCTTCTTTGGCCCCAAAAATGAGGTTTTAGCCCCCCACTAATGTCTACTGATAAAAGACAGTATGAGCTGAGTGAAAAAAAATGTGAGCTCTGTTTTAAATCAGCATCTCTGACCTTTGCTAATCACAAAGTGTAGGATCTATTGCACTGCAGATTTATAGGCTGTGTAAGATTTTGCTGATAAAGGTCACAAAAGTTTTAAAGTGGTGTGATTGATATTTGTTGATGTACACAACATAGTTTAATTTCAGAGGTCAAGTTTGAAAAATTTTGTAAGGCACACGTTTGTTTGCCGTGCAGTTAGCAGTCAGCGAAGGCCCAAATAACAATTGAGCTGCCTGTTGATATTATTCTGGGATCAGAATTCACACTGTTTGGATATCTTCGTCCTCATATTAATTTCATAGCAACATAACTCCACTGATTTTTATTGGCTACTCACACATGAAAGGAATGAGATGTAGCTCTGTAGAGTTTTTTGCAAGGCAAGGTCTTGTTTCTACTTTACCTTACATGCACACTGCTCAAACAGAAACAGTCAGTATAAAACCAGCAAAATGCTCATTTTTCCACACAGCCTGAAAGCTAGTCACAAGCTGAGGTGAAAGCCAGAGGTGGCTCTTTGGAAGCCATTCCTTTAGAGGGATAAAGATTTCCTCAGTGGTTTATCTTATTCACCTTTTTTTGAAAAACAAAATGTTCTTTTAAAGAGTTTTAAGGAAAAGAAAAGAACCTGTGACTCCTACTTTGCTTTTTTGAAAATGATAGAAAGAAACAGAAATTTAGATATTAATTTAATATTAAGAAGTTTATTCTCTGTTCCCTTGCTGGTAAAAATTGATGACGTCTTATGTTCCTAAATTAATGATTCTACAAAAAATAAAATTGATCTGCATATATCCCTGGTTGAGCTGAAGGTGTCTGAAGGAATCAAAGTTAAAAAAATTAAAAATGAAAACGCAAAGTGAAATCTACCAATGGGATTCAGAAGATCAGGTGGATCAAACTCTTACGAAATTCATGAGCTTGTCTTTATTGCCACAGTCAACACAACCATACAGTAGTAAACCAACAGTTAGTATCTCTGTCTGGAATAAACAAACTCTTCTTTGGTTAGCTTTAACTTTTTGAAATTTCAGTTCAGATCTGCTTTTTCAAAAAACTTGAACTGGAAAAGATAGATGGCTGTTTGACAGAGTGATAGCAGGGTGGAATCTGACATGTTCTCAGCCCCATAGCATTCAAGTTGCAGTACTTTGTCATTCACATCTCCTTGGTATTCAGACATCTCCTACTTAATTATTTAGTTCTCTGAGAACTGATTAAAGTTTGAACAGTAGCATATAGAAAGATGTCACCTGACTTTTCACCTAACCTCTTGGTGAATTCTGCTTTTGATCACCAGTTGTCAGAAACTGTAGAGCAAACAAGAGTCCAGATGTAATGAGAGGTGATTTTCTAAATATTGCTCCAAACCCAAATTTTGGCACAAGAGAACACTAACTTCTTAAATATTTATAATACAGCCAGAATAAATATGAAGTAAAGGAGCAAGTAGATCTTTTAATGACCTTCTGTACTCAGGTTAAAAGAAAAACAAAATCGAACTATTGAAAACACCACATTTAATAGCTGTACTTTTTCCTTTTAGAAAAACATCGGTGTCTAGACAGTACAGCTTATGGTTCTGAGGCTGTGGGAAGAGACTACTGATATTTATTATTTAAATATGAACTGTCTCACAATACAAAAAATATGAGCAAGAAAGCCCCCAAATCAAGGGAGCTATAGTATTCTGAGAATCAGCCCATAGCGTTAAACCTTGATGTCACTTATGATGAGGTAATGCTACAAAACAGCTTTTGTACTGTGATTTAAATGTAAAACTGTCAGCTGTAGCTACTACACAAGTGTATCAGTTGTAACAGGGTTAATAGGAAAGGTGCATTTAATTTTTAATAGCATTATCAGCCTGCTGTGGTTTGCATTTAGCTGAACTACAGAGACAGTGTTACATCAAACTGTGGCAATCTAGTCGCATCTAGCACAATTCATAATAGGTTTGTCTTATGTTTCAATTGGTAGTAAGTTTTCTGTAAAACTTCTTCATCTTTTGGTTCTTATTTTTATGAGCAGCCTCAGGAGGCTTGGGCTATAGCATCATAGATGGCCAGGTGACAAGTTTTGAATTTGCATTTCCTCAGGCTGTTAGGTCACCTTAAGTGTTTTTCCTTAGTAGCCAACTGAAGTTCAGGCCGTGATTAACAAGATGGTGATAAATTCACAAACAAGAAAAAGTACATAAAGAAAGATTTTTTTGCTTTTTTTGAATGATTTATTTGCCCTCAAAACCAGAGAATATAATCTCCAATGTACTTTACGCAGGCCTGGAGCTTAAAGTGGCAAAGTAATTTTTTCTATGTTTTGTTGAAATTTATTTTTATCATAAAATATCTGATAAAAAAAGCATGGTTTTGTCCTTTGAGGATACTCTGACAATGAACCAGGACCATTTTGACTTGGGATTTCGAATATTGCAGTACACTTTGAAGATGACAACACTTAAAAAGAAGTCACAAGCTGCATCTACAAAACATTTAGACAACAACTGTTCGTTTGACAAGTGGGATGAGTGAGAAGGAATGAATTACATAAAACTCCAATATTAACACTAGCTCCCCCTTCTTTTCTGGGTAAAATTCAATTGATTGCATTTTATCTAGCCTTACAGAGGATTAAGAGAGGATTAAGAGGGTGAACAAGTCAGTTGATGGAAGTTTGCCATTGATTTCAATAAGGCCAGGATTTCACCTCCAGTTGAGTGCCCTCTGTAATCAGAAAAATGTGCCTCTTCTTGGGCTTGTTACAAAAGACAGGATTGAAAGGATTAAATTTTTGTAGTTAAGCAATCAGTTGTCTAAAAATACTAAACTCAACGGCAGATGATGAAGCCATTCCTCCCCTCCTTGCGAATATGTTAATATCAGAGAAGCTTATGACTGTAACTGTGCACAGGCTGGCCTGGTATGCAGGAGGGAGAGGAGCAGTGGAACACACAAACATGGAAAGAAAGAAGAGATGCCCCTTGCAATGAGCACCTTCATTCCAGAGAGGAAACCCCAGCCCAAGATAGTGTCTGAGTAGGAGCCCTTGGGCTATAACAAGGGCAAGTGATGAAATAGCATACCAGATAAAATTGCAGGAAGGAGAGGTAGCAGAGAAATATAAGAGAGAGCAGTCATTATGAGTGATCCAAAACAGTTAAACCCCTTCTTTCTCTTGTAGAACATGACACTGCTCACCTCCTGACAGCTGCTGAACACAAGGATTTTTCATAGCAGAAGCAGAGAAACCAGAGCATCCTCCTTCTCCACCTGCTGAAAAGCAAGAGTTCTGTTCTTATGTAGAGTGAAGACATGGCTGCCTGAGAAACTTCATGGGTGGTCCAAACTCATCCTTCTGAAGGGTAGTATCATCCCCATGTCCATCGTTAAATTTAACTATTTCAGTTTGGCAGCCTAATGAGACTATTTTTTTTTAAACTGACAGAGATTTTTCTTTTTAATTTTTCCAAAAAGAGGGTATTTATTTCTGCTTATAGAGAGCACATAAATCCTGATTGTACTGAAGTTGGTGATGGAACTTCAACAGAAAGGGGTTGTACTATATTTAATTAGAAAGGCTGGCACTTACTTATAGAGAAGAGCCTTTTTTATCTGATTGGAATATTAGTTTTATTCCCTTTTTATTTGGCTTTCATTTTGTTGTGAAATGTTCACTTTCCACTTGATTTGTGCGATATTAGTTTTGTGAGAAAACATCCTGGTTGTCAGGGAAAACTAAATTATTGTTTCAGCAAGATGGCAGGGAGAAAACTTAGTTCATTCATTCATGTCTTCTAAAGGAAGCAGTAGTCTAATTTTTATTCATTACATAACTAAAGAACAATACCTAAAGTGAATATACTGGTGGGTTAGTCATCTTTACTTGTATAGTAATAAATTAAAATGTAATTCTTGCATCCATTAATGGAAATGAAGGCAAATATTATTTCAGATTCATAATGACCTCTTAATCCTTTGTTGCAGTTTTCTCTTTGATTATGTATGAACACTTTCTTTTAATGCGAAGCATTAATTAATTCATTAGAAAAACATTACTGTTCCATTGAAGGTAAATATACTTGGCCTTAAAAAACTTTGTAATCATATTATTTAAGCTTGTCCAGATATATGGTATATACGTAAGTTTTCACACGTTTCTATCTCATTTTCTGTAAATGGATTTAAAATCTTAGTGCCTTTTCAGTCCCATGATTCTTAAATTTAATCATCTTTCTTGGTAAGTCTAAGATGAATCCCTTTGTCTAATCATGGTATTCTTTGCTTGTTTTATCATATTTGAAATAAGTAAAGATGGACTACCAAGGCAAGTTATTGCTGCAGATCTCACAGCCTCTGCCTGTGATGTCTGTTTCAACAAACTTGACACATATTTTTCAGAGATTACTCTGATAATTTTTCATAAGTTTTTCAAGTACTGATCAAGGGTTAGGTTAAATAAAAACTCTAGCTGGTTAAATATAAAAAAGGATTTTTAAAAATATGGTAATGAGATAGGCATACACCCTCCATAACAGTGTTAGGAATTAGAGGGAACCTCTGTATAGCTGTATGAACAGGTACCTGAACACATTTGAAAATCTAGATGGCACACTAAGCCAGCTCTAAGCTCTCGCATCCCCAAGTCTCTTTCTGAAAATGAGACTAGGCCCAGATCCATAACATTGATTTCTCCTGACCTCAGTGGAAAAAAAAAAAAAAAAACCCACCGGTAAACATATGTGGCAAAGATTAGTTAAGTTGCATTGGTTTTGCCAGGAGAACTTAATTAAACTTTTTCCAGTGAAGTGTCTCAATATCTAGTGTGGTGATGGACCTTACAGACTTCATGAACAACTGGTTTTGGGAACATTTTTAAATTGTGCTAACAATGGGTGGGCATAAATATACAACTTCTGCAGTTTTCTTAGTCACAGAATCATAGAATCGTAGGATGATTAGGGTTGGAAAAGATGTTAAAATAATCTAATTCCAACCCTCCTGCCACAGGCAAGGACACCTCCCACTAGATCCTGTCACCGAAGGCCCTGTCCAAGTACATAAGTTTTCATGAAATAAAATGAAAGTGTCTACACAACCTTGCAATATTCACATGGTCTTATAACATCACCTTGAATCTGCTATGCAAAATTAATCAGTTTCTTTATTTTTTTTAAATTAACAGTGGAGGCATTTGACCTCACTTTTACGAGGTAAAAGAAAGCCTGTTTATTAAGACCCTAAAGCTCAACAACTTTTACTTTCTCTTGGAGTTTATTTTTATAAAGAGAATGAACTTGAGTAAAGAAGGGGAAAAGCATCCTGGAAATATTCAGATATTAAATTCATAATGCAAAGAGAACTTTTTTCTGCCACTGCAAAGTGCAGGAAGACAGAGAAGGGGCAAGAGCGTGAAAGAAACAGCCATATCTGTTTCATAAGGTCTTTCCCGTCTAAATAACATAAGAATTATGAGAATGGAGCCATGATAGAAACAGGCCATCAGCACATAATTCTGTCTTGTTCATTGAAGTCAGGAGAAAATAGCCAACATGCTGTGTAGTAAATATATTAAAAACCCTGACAAAATCCCATTAGACAAATGCATTACAGGGAGGGAAATGATTTGAGTTTTATCATGGAAAAAAATGCTATCTTGCTTCTCATCCAGTCACTTAGTGCACTGGTATTGACAACGTTGACAAGTAATGTTGGAGCCTTTACAAAAGTCCTCCTTGTAACTCACTGGATCTTACTCACAATCACAAGCAGTTGCACATTAAGACAAGTCAGAGAGTTCTGCCATGCCTCTATGAAAGTCTCAAAGTCACAGCTCCATATATTATTTAAGTAAATGAATGGGCTGCATTAAAACATCAAAATATCTGGATATGCTTAATAAAATAAATCGTATGAGCTCCAGGTTGTTCTTTTTTTGGAGTGTGATGTCATCGGAACCCTTCAAAATTATTTTACTATATCTATTATTCTACATATTAACAGAGAAACATCTGTCACTATGATTAATGTTCTGAGAGTATTCAAATTAATGGCTTGTGAAAATATAGCCAAAAATACTTGTCATCAGCCACAACTCATTACTGGAGTTCAGCATCCTGATCAACATTTAATGACTTATGATCAAATTTAAGTGACCGTTCATCATCTCACATTGACTGGAATGCTAAATCTTTGACAGAATAGCAAAACAGACTTAACGCCAATCATTGCCTAGGTCTCCCTTTGACTGAAGATCCTTCTATCCCATAAACAATCCACCACAGTATTTAAAATATGGGAAACTGTGACAGGCATTCTGACCTTCAACCAAACAGTTGTTCTAATTCTAGTTGTTCTAAGAATAGGAAAGATACTGAAGTGCAAAGTGGAAGTGTTAGAAACTTTATTTCGCTAATATTCAACATGTTCATATGATAGAAATGAATTAATTTGGTAGGCAATGGGATTAGTTTCCCCATGAAAAATAGATCATTTCTATCCAGCTTACATTCAATTTACTTTATTAAGACATTCTCTCTTCAGTTTGAATCTCTCTTTTGTCCTTCCTTTCAAACTCATGCCTTCTTTAATCATGTCTGAAACATCAAAATTTTGTTTGATTTTATAACCTTACTGTGTTTTTCTTTCTCAAAACAGATAATAGTTTTCCATGACTTATTGCTGTGGCTTAAATAGTTATTGGCTCCCTCTCTGCCAAATCTTTTGGAACACTCAAGTGCAGGAACTTGTACGTGGAACAAATACTTGCAAACAAGTTCAGCACTTGCTTTCATTCAGGTTTATGTCTATAACCTATCATACTAGATTAAGGCTAGACAGACACCTCAGTACAGATAAAATGGTTCAAAAGCTCTTATGCAAGTTTTTGACATGGTAGTGATTTTTATGCATATTGCTTGTATATATCATAAAACTTTTTAATGCATAAATTTAGAGTTTGTGTCTTCACTGGAAAAACATAAGCGAGCCAAAGTCAGAGTGCAGTTACCTTGATACTATTGCAACCAATCTCTCAAACTTGAAAATTTACAGTGGCAGTGATTTCTATTGCACTAATTGTGATAATGAATGATCTAAGTCCTATCCAAATTCCAGTGTATTCACACTTTGTATATCATCCTTGAATCCTAAAAAAGAATTTTTCTAATGCAATATCTGAAGCTTACTTCTCATTAGTCCCAATGGAACTAATCCAACAGAAATTTCAATTTAAGTATTTCCTCAACAATATTGCAAGCAAAACCACAATCTTCCTACAAGGAAGTCTTTACCAAAACTTAAATTTTGAAAGAGAGCAGACTTGAAGTATACTGGAAAGTATTGACTTGTATGCATGTTTATTTGCACAGCTCTTAAAAACATAGGAAACACCATTCAAGATGAGATAGTCTAGCCAAAAAAGCCTGCATGAGGGGCCAGCAAAAGAGAAGTAAACAGTGCTAATTCCTCTTATTCCCTTCTGCTAGTAATACGTACTTTAAGAACATGTTTATGAGAGACCTTAAAGGTTTCTTCTCTCCTGAATATGTTTTACCACCATTTAAACTCATCTAAATGTTTGGAATACACAATACCTTTTGGCAATGAATTTCCATGAAACACTTAAACATAGAAAAAAGTACTTAATTTGTAACCTGCTGCTTTATCAATTCATGTGACGCCCCTTCTTCCTGCATTGTGTGGACAGTGATTAGTGCTTCTATTTTCTTCATGTTCTTCATGCTATTTGCAATTTTATAGCTTTTAAATTTTCTTTTCCTTCAAACTTTCTTTTTGAGGCAGACCTTTACAGGCAAATTTCCTAATGCAAAATCAGGGAGCACCTCTCCCGGCTTGAATGGTTTTATTGGATGCAGTAGAATAGTGTGGAAATAGGTCATTATGCCTAGGTTGGCAATACAAGAGAGAATTTTGTAACGCTAAACTCTTCTTTTTTTTTCTTTTTTTCTTTTTTTTTTCTTTTTTTTTTTTTTTTGTCTATGAGCAATTAAAGCTGTGGCTTTGTAATGTACTATTCGGTTTGACATTGTATGACTATTACTGCCATCTACTGCACTGTGAAGTCCTTTCTCGTTAAGGGCGTACAGCATGTCAACCTGAGGAGGCTGCCATAGATTTGTTAAAATGTCCATTACTACTTATTGCATGGGAAAGCATGTGGGCCATAATGTTCTATTTAGCAAAATTATCTCACAGGTACCTGGGGTTTGAACAAGATGCTTAAAGAGGAAGATCTGCTTGCTGACAAATATTCTTTTTTTTTGTGTGTGTATTAAATTAATGGGAACCATATGGTGAAGTACAGAAAAAAACCTGTGTTAATGTCCCTTGCTAACTACAGCCACCTGTTATAATGGCCAGACTAATAGCAGGCCTGTTGGTGGTTGCTATTAACATATTCAGAGCCATTCTCGGCTTTTTTTGGCAGCTGAATACAATAGTGCATCACTCTCCTCAAAACTGAAAATCCTGTATTTAGTTGTTTTACAGATCCCAAAGGCCAATACAAGGCCAATACGGGGCAGCCAATATGGGGTGTTCCTACTTAGAAGTTTATTTGCTTTGTTGTTCAACAACCCTATGATAAAGTACAGTTTGTTTTTGTGTATCTATGCCACCCTGTTAAGGAAGCTCATGCCCACTAATTGCCACACAAATGTGTCACTGTGGTGGGTTCTTTTCATTACCATCATATCTCACCTACTTCTCATTCTCTGTGCCCTGTCCTCTGTGATCATGCCTCAGCTCGTTTGATTCTCTAATTTCAGTTTGTTTGTCAACATTCTTAAAAGCAGTACAAGTGGTCCCAGTGGTAAATTAATAATTGGGACCTACTGAAAATGTGAACTCATCCTTTATAATCACATATGTTCCATCAGTCTTGTTCTTGTGATAAATAGGCTGCAAAATAATTCTGTGTAATGAATTTCATATCCTAGTTAACTTTTATTTTTAATGTAAGCAACACCCTCTGCCATGTGTTGAAACAGTAATCATTTCACTATCAGATTTTAAAGTCACAGGACTGAATCTGTGAACGAAAAGGGTAAAACCAGTTTATAACTCTTTTTTCCTGCTTGGTTGACTCTGCTCTGTAAAAATCTACAAAAATATACTTTGGAAAAAAAAAAAAAAAAAGGCAACAAGCTAAGACTTGTTAAAACTAACAGGGTCAAGAGTGTGGTTAGATTATAGCCTTACTGCCATAGACACTATACCAGTAAGAAGTAGCAGTCAGTACCAGCATCAGGTAAGGAACATTTCTGTCGCTGTACTGGATCCAGCTGAAGAGTGGAGGAAGAGATTGAGAACATCCCAAGTTTCTTGAGGAGATGTTAGCTGGATAGATCATGTGTAAAATGCATTCTTAGCACTCAAGCCAAGAAAACACTCCCTTTCATGAGGAATAAAATGAGATTGAAACATACTTACTCATAAGAATTTGCTGCTGTGCATCTGGAGATGAATACACCACTGTTGAACTGACCCAGTGTAGCTGTTCCTGTGATTCCCACCTCACTCTCTGGACTTCAAGAGCAGAGTTCCCATAGGGAAAGGAGCATTATTCCTATTCAATGTATAGCAGAGTATAACCCTGCATCTAATGGCTTGTTAGTTCAACATTTGGAGGCCAGGAGGATACCACTTAAATAGTCATAAATACTTCTTAATTTTGATTTTTTTAAAATGCTACCAGGGCAGAGAAGCATCAGTTAACAGAGTGGGACTGGCAATTCTGCAAAAGTGTCCAACAGCCCTGAGTGAATTGGCGAGCTTACTTTTGGAAGACCCATAACTTCATATAATCAAGCCATACTTCAGTAGGTAAACCCATGCAAGAGCAAAGAGGGGAGGAAGGGAATTTCTAGTGGCAGCCCTATCTCCCTAAGGTATTTATACATTTTATAACCGCTGTAAGAGAGAGATTTAGGAACAAAGACAGGAATCTAGGTTTTCTACCTCCAGCCATCTTTTTTCACTTTGAAACTTGAGCAACTTTCTCCCTTGCAACTTCTGCTGGCTGGAGGGATTGTATTTTTGGCAAGACTGACTGTGAGGTAATTTTCTAGGTAAATAGGAACTTAACCCCTAGAGTTAAGGAGGTTTGTTTGGGATTTTTTTTGTTTTCTTTTTTTTTTTTTTTTTGGTCTTTTTTATAACATTAGTATGTTTTGTACTAAATTAAAAAAAATATATTTAATCTTGTTGGAGATAATTTTGTTCAGATTTTCATTGTTAATTATTGGCTATCTTTGCTGTTCTCTCTTCAGTATGCTGGAGATTGCAGATATCTTTTCTTGGCATGTAATTCTTGCCTTTTAATGTACAGAGTTGTTAGATGCTTGACTCAGGCATGTAAATTCCACTCAGTAATAAATATCCCTGGGCTATGACCCCTTTTTAGAGCTGTCTCTCTGTGCGTACCAGTACTATTTCACTACCTTAGAGAGTTATTATGACTATAAATACATTCAAGACAGTGAATTGCTCAGATAATAATAGCAGCTGCATGATCGAATAGGTATCTAGAGGAGAACTAGATGAAATAATTTGGCTGTCATTTTTTTGGGTAATAAAAATGAATGCATCTTTATTGACACTGAAATATTTTCTGAATTAATTTCAAATCCTTGAAATACTTGTATTATGGAGAGATACAAAGCAAGAAAACTCAACCTTTTCATTTTGTCATTTTTACTTGGAATGTCAAATTTGCTCTTAGGTTGAGAAGCAGTCTATTATTTTCCAGAAGTTTCAGTGCTGTTTGAGCCAAAACAAAGAGTAACAAACAAACTGTCTTCTTCATCTGTTGGTTGTTTTTTTTTTTTTCTCCAGCTTCTCAGTTTTCCATATTTTCTAAGAAATGTGATTGTTTCCATTTATCTGCAACAAAATTTTTCTTTTGATTTTTTATGAACTGCTAGGGAACACTGTGTCCGACATCACCTGGCAGTTGTCCTGCGTAACTAACTTCTTGTTCTCCTGAAGGTCTATTGCATTCTTTGTTTTCAAGCTTGTGTATTTATGACAATGTCAAATAACTGCTAAGGACAGATAATTGAGAAGTAAAGAGTAAAATGTTCCCTATGCTTATGAGAGTTTATAATATTATATTTCTGCTCCAGACCAAATTCCCTAAAGAGCGCTTCATTTAAAGCAATTATAAGCTGATTTATTTATAAGTGAAACTGAGTTCACAAAGTAGTTTATCAACAGTTATCAATACAAAAATATGGTATCTAGTAATACTATATTTTTTCTCCAAAGTCATCATTTATTGTTTTAATTATTGTTATAAATTCAGTTCTGCTTCTTTTTTATGTATAAACAAGAGCATTTTATCGTATAATATTTTCTTCATATATTGCAATATTTTTGCATGGTTTAGTTTTAAATGTATATTTCCACCTTCTTTTCATCATCAACCTTGTATATGGAGGCAGAGACTATTATTACTGCTTTCAATTTCTTTGCTATTTGCTTAATAGCAGGTTTCAGTTGATGTGACCTTTTACTTGATAAAAAGAAAATAGAGCATCAATGGATTGCTATCATCAATAGGATACAATTAACCAGGCAATGATTTAATGAAAGAATAATGTCAGAAGAACTGTGTTGGAAAAGCTATTTGAAGACTTGGAGACAATTTTATGCAAAAAGCATACGCAGAAGCTAGTGATTTCATTAGCATAGTGCTTAGAAATTGACAGCATCCTTGATTTTCTTCTCTTTTCTCTAATTTTGTGCTTAAGTGATCATTGAGGTAAGTGATGTGGAAGAGAGAAGTACTTCCCCTTTGTCTTTATAAGATGAAGCAAAACATTTCGTGATTAAAAGGAAGCTTCAGTCATCTGCCTTCCCAAATTACTGTGCTTGCCAAATAATGAAAGCTGTGACCCCCACTAAATGCAGCATGATCTTTGCTCACTGGCTAGGTAGTACCTGATCCAAACAGTTCTAAGAAGGTAATGAAAGATGTCCTGAGCACTGGTTTTAAGGAAATTATTTTTTAAACTGCATTACCTTTCTTTTGAATAAAACAGTTTGAAGAAAGGAACCAAAGATGTCTTAAGACCACAGGAAAATAAAACCATATTGTTTGTCAAGAGCTGTGTTATGCAAGTATATCTCATATAAATTTTCACTTTCCAGTGACTCCATTTTATTTATGGCGTTTCTCTTTTTCTTTCCAGTACTGTAACTTAAATATCATAATATTCCTTACTGTTTGTTTGTAGTCCAGTGAGAGAGGAAAACAGGCTAATCCCACATAAATTTTTACCACATTAGGATCTAGGGTCTCTCTATTAAAGCTGTATATTTTGGATGAATTGGAAGAACAGCATGCTACTGAAGTGGAACAAATATAAATTCAAAATTAAAAAAAAAAAAAAAAGCAAGGGGACATTTAATTATCAAATATGCTTCTGGCAAAATAAGCTTCCAATTTGCTTCTGTTTCTTCATTCTCTGTAAAACCTGCAAAAATGAGATAACCCTTAATCCAAAACACATTCTCTTTATTTACTCTCACTGCTTTCCTCCTTGACTTGAATTTCTCTTTCAAGTATTGCATATATAGGATGTGAGAGGCTTCATTCAACCACTAATCATTCAAACAGGAAGTGGTTCTGAATTGAACATATATGGTATGAGACTGGAATAAGCCAGGGAAAATTAAGTGGTAGTTTATGCCAACTTCAGTAGCTTGTGTAAGGAAACGCCACATGCTCGTAGAAACATAGAATCATTTAGGATGGAAAGATCCATAAGATCGAGTCAAACCATTAACCTAATATTGCCATGTCCATCACTAGACCATGTTCCTAAGCGCCACATCTACACATCTTTTAAGTACCACCAGGGATGGTGACCACATCGTTTCCCTGGGCAACCTGTTCCAATGCTTGACACCCTTTTCTGTGAAGAAATTTTTCCTAATACCCAATCTAACCTACCCAGGCACACCTTGAGGCTGCTTCCACCTGACCAGCACCTTGTTAGGAGAAGAGACCAATGCCCACAAAGTTGTAGAGAACAATAAGGCATCCCCAGAGCCTCCTTTTCTCCACGATAAACATCTCCAGTTTCCTTAGTTACTCCTTGGAAGACTTGTACTCTAGACCCTTCATCAGCTTCATTGCCCTTCTTGGTTATGTTCCAGCACCTCAGTGGCTGTCTTGTATTAAAATCATAGAAGAGTTAGGGTTGGAAAGGATCTTAAGATCATCATGTTCCAACCCACCTGCCATGGGAAGGGACACCTCACACTAAACCATGCCACCCAGGGCTCTGTTAACCTGGCCTTGAACACCACCAGCGATGGAGCATTCACAACTTCCCTGGACAACCCATTCCAGTGCCTCTACAACCTTACAGTAAAGAATTTCTTTCTCATATCCAATCTAAACTTCCCCTCTTTAAGTTTGAACCCATTACCCCTTGTCCTCTAACTACAGCCCCTAATGAAGAGTCCCTCCCCAGCATCCCCGGAAGGCTGCTAGGAGGTCTCCAAACAGCCTTCTCTTATCCAGGCTGAACAGCCCCAACTTGATCAGCCTATCTTCATGTGGGAGGTGCTTCAGTCCCCTCATCATCCTCGTGGCCCTCCTCTGCACTTGTTCCAACAGTTCCGTGTCCTTTTTATGCTGTGAGGACACCAGAATTGCACACAATACTCCAAATGAGGTCTCGTGAGAGCAGAGTAGAGGGGCAGAATCACCTCCCTCAACCTGCTGGTCACACTCCTCTTGATGCAGCCCAGGATATGGCTGGCTTTCTGGGGAGCTGCAAATGCACACTGCTGCCTCATGCTCATTTTTTCATTGACCAACACCCCCAAGTCCTTCTCTGCAGGGCTGCTGCAAATCTCTTCTCTGCCCAGCCTGGAACTGTGCCTTGGATTGCTCCGACGCAGCTGTAGGACCTTGCACTTGGCACGGTTAAACTTCATCAGGTTGGCAACAGCCCACATCACAAGCATGTTGAGGTCCCTCTGGATGGCATTCTTTCCCTCCAACGTATCAACCGAGCCACACAGCTTGGTGTCATCGGAAAACTTCCTGAGAGCCCGCTCAATCCCACTCTCCATGTCACTGACAACGATGTTGAACAAGACCGGTCCCAAGACCCGTCCCTGAGGGACACCACTCCTTACTGGTCTCCAGCTGGATATTGAGCCATAGAGCACTACTCTTTGCGTGCAGCCATCCAGCCAGTTCTTTATCCACCAAGCGGTCCACCTATCAAATTGATGTCTCTCCAACTTAGAGACAAGGATGTCATGTGAGACAGTGTTGAAGGCTTTGCACAAGTCCATCAACTGCTCTACTCCTTTCCATCAGTTCCATAGCCCCATCATAGAAGGTCACCAGACTGGTCAGGCAGGATTTCCCCTTAGTGAAGCCATGCTGGCTGTCACCAACCACCTTGTTGTTTTTCATGTACCTCAGCATGCCTTCCAGGAGAATCCACTCCAAGATTTTGCCAGGCACAGAGGTGAGGCTGACTGGTGCGTAGTTCCCTGCGTCATCCACTTTCCCCTTCTTGAAAAATGGGGTTATATTTCCTTTTTCCACTCATCGGGACCTTCTCCTGACTGCCATGATTTTTCAAATATGATGGACAGTGGCTTAGCAGCTTCATTTGCCAGCTCCTTCAGGACCCACGGATGGTTTTCATCAGGTCCCATGGACTTGTGTATGTTCAGGTTCCTAAGATGGTCTCAAACCAGATCCTCTCCTACAGTGGGCCCAGGGTCTTCATTCTCACACTCCCTGCGTCCGCCTTCCAAGACTTGAGTGGTGTGGTTGGAGCATTTGCCAGTGAAGACTGAGGAAAAGAAGTCATTAAGAACGCCAGCCTTCTCCAACTCCAGGGCAGCCAATTCTCCTGATAGGTTCCGGAGGGGTACCACGTTGTCCCTTGCCTGTCTTTTATTTGCAATGTACCTATAGAATCCCTTCCTGTTATCCTTAACATCCCTAGCCAATCTTAATTCTAAGTGGGCCTTAGCTTTCCTAACCTGTTCCCGAGCTTCCCGGACAACATCCCTGTATTCTTCCCAGGATGCCTGTCCTTACTTTCACCTTTTAGAAGCCTCTTTTTTCCTTTGAAGCTTCCTCAGCAGCGTCTTATCCATCCAAGGAGATCGCCTGGCCCTCCTGCAGCACTTCCTTCAAGTAGGGATGTATCACTTCTGAGCTTGTAGCAGGTGATCCTTGAATACCAACCAACAGCCTTGGGCCCCCCTGCCCTCTAGCACTATATCCCATGGAATCTTACTGAACAGGTTCCTGAAGAGGCCAAAGTCTGCTCTCTTGAAGTCCAGGGCAGTGAGCTTCCTGCACGCTCTTCTCACTGTCCTGAGGATCTCAAATTCAACCATCTCATGATCGCTGCAACCAAAGCTGCCATGGAGCATCACATTTCCAACCATCCCTTTCCTATTGGTGAGCATGAGGTCAAGCATGGCACCTCTCCTTGCCGGCTCCTCTATTACTTGCAGAAGGAAGTTGTCTTCCACACAATCAAGGGACTTCCTGTATTGCTTGTGCCGGGCCGTACCATCTCTCCAACAGATATCAGGGTGGTCGTACTCTCCCATGAGAACAAGGGCCTGTGAGCGTGAGGCTATTCCTATCTGTCTGTAGAGTCCTTCATCCACCGAGTCCTCTTGGTTAGGTGGTCTGTAACAGATCCCCACAGTCATGTCACCCATGACTAATCTCCCTTTAACCCTGACCCACAAGCTTTCTGTCTACTGCTTACCTGTCTCCAGACAGAGTTCCATATTCTCCAGCCTACCCCTAACAGAAATAGCAACTCCCCCTACTGGGCCTGTCTTTCCTAAAGAGCCTGTAACCTTCCATTCCAACACTCTAGTCATAGGAGCCATCCCACCATGTTTCTGTGATTCCTATGATATCATACCCCTGTAGACGTGCACACATCTCTAATTCCTCTTGTTTGTTCACCGTGCTATGGGCATTTGTAAGAGGCAGCTGAGATGAGCTCAAATTGAAGCTGGCTCATTGGCCGGAGAAGGCGGAATATCTCTACATTTCTCTGAACATTTATTATAGGTGCTGGTAAGTGACTGGATATGTTGGGATGGAATGATGCCCTCCTCCCCCAGCACATCTAGTTTAAAGCATCCTTGACGAGCCCGGCAAGCCTTCTACCAAATCCACTCTTCCCTTTCTTTGTCAGACCAACTCCACCAGCCCCCAGTAGACCTGGCCTACTAAATTGAGTCCCATGTTCAAGGTACCCAAACCCCTGACTATCGCACCATCCTTCTAACCATTTAGTAGCCTGGCTAATCCTCCTAGCCTTTTCAAGGTCCTGCCCTGTATCCTGGAGAATTGAGGAAAAGACAATCTGCACTCCAGAGCCCCTAACCACCTCTCCCAGGGCTCTGTAGTCCTTCTTTATGCTCTCCAGGCTACTGCTATCTATATCAATAGCACCCACATATATCACTAGAAGTGGGTAATTGTTGGTGGGACTGACTAGAGCAGGCAGCTTCCCTGCAACATCCCTGATCCGAACCCCTGGTAGGCAATGCACCTCCCTTGAGACTGGGTTAAGCCAACAGATGGGTGCCTCTGTTCCTTTGAAAGTAGAATCCCCCACCACTACGACCAGCCACTTCTTCCTGGCAGCACCAGTAGTGATCTTCTTTACCAGTGCATCAGCCGGTTGTTCCTGGTGGGAGTGTGGTTCCTCATCAGCCCCCTGCAGGACAGCAAAGTGGCTCTGGGTGGGGATAACAGATTTAGAAGGAAGCCCCTTGCTTTTAATTGTCCTCTTCCTCCTTTTTTTGTTGCTTTTTCCTGTTACTGTTTCCCAGCTTCCTGGGTTAGCGGCCTCCTTTCCTGCATGAGCAACAGTGGACTCTTGAGGCCCCTGCACAGCCTGGTCCTGGAGCAAGCAGTGCTGCTTCCCCGCAGCTTCCCTGACGCCTTCCAGCCTGGTAACAGCATCCTGCAGCTCAGCCACCTGCTGCAGGAAGACCTCCACCAAGGAGCACAGAGTGCAGCCCTGCCCATTGTGCACCCTCCCCTCAGGAGAGCAGTGCAGGCGCTCTCTACACCCCCGTCTCTGCACTGCAGCCTCCCCTCTCATCGTCTCTGTCTGGGTACCTACACTGGCCACTGCCGGGGCAGCCAGAGCAGAGCTCCCATACCGAGTTCATGTCATACGGCGAGTGCTCACCATCCCATTCACCTGCCCGCGTTAACTGCCAGGCAAACTGCCTTGAACCCACCCTGTTTGCCTGCCGTGGTCACCGTGCTCCCTGGGCGGGTTTTTACCCAGTCTGTGCTGGTGCTGCTCCTCCTGGCGCCACCCCCTCTGAGTCAGCTGCTCGCGTTCGCTGAGGTGCCAGCTCCTGGACAAGTCCTGTCGAGGACTTGAGGCTCTTCAGTGCCTGCTGCTGCTCCGAGTTGAGGCTCCTGGACTCTGAGCCTCCCCCCAGTCAGGTGCTGAAGGCATCCTCTCTCAAGCTCAGAACTGAATACAGGATTCTAGGTGCAGCCTCAGCAGTGCCAAGTACAAGGGGACGATCATTGCCTCAGCCCTGCTGGCCGCACCATTTCTGATACAGGCCAGGATGATGTTGGCCTTCTTGGTTGCCTGGGCACAAGCTGGTTCATGTTCAGTTCTATCAATCAGCACCCCCAGGACCTTTTACTCTGAGCAGCTTTCCAGCCACTCTTCCCCACGCCTGTAACGTTGCACGGTGTTGTTGTGGCCTAAGTGCAGGACCTGGCACTTTGTCTTATTGAATCTCATACTACTGGCTATAGCCCATTGACCCAGCCTGTCCAGATCCCTCTGTAAAGCCTTCGTTATCCTTCAGCAGATCAACGCTCCAAACCATCTGCAAATTCACTGAGCTTGCACTTGATTCCCTTGTCCAGACCACTGGTGAAGATATTGAATGGAAGTGGCCCCAGTACTGAGCCCTGGGAAAACACCACTTGTGCCCGGGTGCCAACTGGATTTAACTCCATTCACCAGAACTCTTTGGGTCTGGTCGTCCAGCCAGTGTTTTTACCCAGTGAAGAATACACCCACCCAAGCCATGAGCAGCCAGTTTCTCCAGGATTATACTGGGAAAAACGGTGTCACAGATCTTTACTATTCTAGGTAGATGACATCTACAGCCTTTCCCGCATCCACTAAGTGGTTCACATTGTCATAGAAAGGAGATCAGGTTGGTCAAATAGGACCAGACTTTCATAAACCCATGATGACTGGGTCTGATCACCTGGTTGCCCTGTACATGTCATAGAGGTTTAATCTTAAAAAAAAAAAAAAAAAAGCCATTTTTTTATTTGACATTTTTCTTGATACATCCATTATCTTAACATACCTAATAAAAATGTTAACATACAGATTCCCCTTTGAATTACATACTACATTCAAGATTTGTAAAGTAATAACAATCGTCCAGTATGAATAGCAAATTCTTTTTTTCTTGGCTTTGGAAGGTTCCTGCATTTGTTAGTACAGACAAGTGCTCACTCTGAATTCCTTTTAATTTTTTTCAGTCAAAATGTCATATAGGTGCATGACTCATATAGTTCATTTAGCATTTATTGTTTGAACCTCATGGGCGTGGAAATATAGGGGAGTTCTTTCAAAATGAACTGAACAGCATGAGATGATTGAGAGTCTAATGATCAGATTGTCCAAAAGTATTCAAAGTAGGGAAAAAAACCAAGAAGACTGGTATTCTCTGTGACTTCAGTACTGCAAAATTGAAGTCAACCCCCCAAAAGTGGTATGGTACTTTTTAAGTAAAAAGGCTTTACTTTTCTGAAGAAATTTTCTTTATTTCCAAGCAAATATCCGGGGAAAAAAAAAAAAACAAAAACTGAAAGTTTAAATTTGACACGGATCAATTTATGTATCTTGTCTTTGGTACTTCATCTCATACAGCATATCTCTGTCCTCTGAAAAGGCCAATTATAACCCTTAAAAAGGAATAAATGTGCCATCTATAGGGTATTTTGAAATTATTTCTTATAGTTAACACACAGCTCCTTATGAAATTCCAGTTTGTCTGCATTTCAGACAGCGCAAAATGAATATTATGCAATTCTCAGCACATATTTCAAGAACAAAGAAGGATGTTTAGTAAATGGATCAAGAGTAAAGTAATTTGAGAAGTATTACTTTCTTTTCTTTGACATAATTCATAGAATCATAGAATAGTTAGTGTTGGAAAGGACCTTAAGATCATCTAGTTCCAGTCCCCCTACCTTGAGCAGGGACACCTCCCATTAAACCATGCCACCTAAGGTTCTGTCCAACCTGGCCTTGAGCACTGCCAGCGATGGAACATTCACAGCTTCCCTGGGCAACCCATTCCAGTGCCTCATCACCCTTACAGTAAAGAATTTCTTCCTCATATCCAATCTAAACTTCCCCTCTTTAAGTTGGATCCGTTACCCCTTGTCCTCTCACTACAGTCCTTCATGAAGAGTCCCTCCCCAGCATCCCTATAGGCCCCCTTCAGATACTGGAAGGCTGCTAGGAGGTCTCCACGCAGCCTTCTCTTGTCCAGGCTGAACAGCCCCAACTTTCTCAGCCTATCTTCATACAGGAGTGGCATAAGGTTCATGTATGGGTTTTTATTGTTATTTTAAAAGTCAAGTATTCTATATTGCTTTCCCATTACTTCTTTCATACTTTTTAGTACATATACCTCTGCTTATGAAGTCTTCTCTTGAGCATCTAGGGTATTTGTGTGAGAGAACAGTTTTAGAACCAAGCTGAAAATCCATTGTCTAATTTAACTGGAAGATTTGATTAAATGAAAGACATAATTTTCATCTCTGGAATTTTCTTAAAATATTAAAGCTCACTGCAGATAAAAAGAGTCCAAATTTTTATTTAAGATACCATGGTTTCATCGTGTCATTTGCTTGTGTTGTTAGAAATAGCATCAAGGATAATTTTCTATCTATCTACAACATTACCAGCAATCATTAACTGTAAAATTTAACTTCTACCAATGAATGTATATGATAATATTGCATGATTATATTTTTGTAGTTCTGTTATAGCTATTGTAATCATAAAGTGAAAATTGCATTTGTAAGGGATAGCCTATGATTAGATTTACTAGCAAGTAATGCTTCTTTGTAAATATTTTTCCCAGGCCTCAATTCAGTAAAGCACCATTCCCGGCATTTTCCATCAGTTCCGACAAGAGCTGTTGCAATCTCAGTGAAGCAAAAAGACATTCATATGGCTGAAACCCCAAATTCAAATCACTGGCTGCCATTCAAATTAAAAAAAAAAAAAAAAAAAAAAAAGAGAGGAGAAATAAAAAATCTCAAAGTAGATATTGAAAAAGATGCAGAAAAACTTTAAATTGTGGTTTTATTTTCCCAGCAGTATAAGCCAATTTTTCATAATCAGTATATGGACTTTGTCATTTCATGTTCCATGTAAATAGCATTCCACTACAGCAGGCACCCAAATACGGAAAGATTAGTCTGGCTTCAAATTAACATTGACAGTTATGTGGGTTTTTTTCTTTTAAGAAGGTGAACAGGCTAAAATAAACAGCCCAGAAATAGTTGGAAGGGATTATTTAAAGGATTGCTTGCTTTTAAAGAAGAGCAGCAGCCAATCTAAAACTAAAGCATCACGCAGGAAAGTGTGGATTTTTATCATTGTTTAAACCATATGATTTTTTAAGCTAACATGTCTGACTTGATCTTTTTAGAATGAGAAGTTGTTTTGTTCAGTTCTATCAATGAATGTATAGGATAATCTGAAAATTTCAGCTATATTTTGTAAACATAAATAACTGGTCAAAACTAAACAAGGAAAGTTAAATTTATTTAAATGGCATATTTATATTCATTATGTCTTAGAATTTGAGCTATGAAAAATTTTGTTACTACGTTGCCCAGGGATAGACAGACTTTTTCTTCTGCTGCTATCAGTCTCTGATAGAGACAAGTGGTAGCCACAGGTTTCTACCTTTTCTGTAGATATAATAGGAGATGTATTGGTGAAGTTGAAGCAGAAAAACAGGTTTAAAATGCAGTTTGAGGAACAAAGGACTGTATTTGAAATCTAAATATAATCATAAGAATGTGTTACTCATTAAAATGTAAAACCAGAGAAATGGCACAATCTGCTCTGTGTATCCCTCAAAGCAACTTTTTTACTGTTATCTAAACCCTTTATTTGCTTGTGTGTGTGTGGGGAAGCAAAAAAGCCAAGAGCAAATTGTTTAAATTAGTCAAATTGTCTGTAAAAGCACAGCCTTTCTCTAGTGATATTGCTTTTATCAGATGCCAGTCTTATGCCTTCAATTTTTAGTCTAGGCAGTGTAAATTTATACTACAGTTTCTTAAAATCAACTGCATTGTTTCTATCCTTGAAGAAAATGCTATTCTCTCAAGTGCAGCCAAATTGACAGAGAAAACTGTGGAAAGCAGGAACTTTTACTACATAGCAATACTGCTGAATGTACATTAAATACTTAATGGATTAGGTGAACATAGAAATTTTTTTTAAGCAACATACAGTAGAGGTGGGGAAAAAAGCCTGAAGCCTTTAATGAATAATGGCAGTTGCACAATTTAGAGGTCCCACTGCTCAAAACACTTCTGAAAACCCCTGTTCTGAAACATTTGCTGAACCCAGGCCCAAGGGCAAGGAATTATTTTATAAAAAAATAAATTCAGAGACACAGATGTTTTCCTACGTTTCTCAGACTGGAATTTCATGTATTATTTTATGGATTTATCAGAACAAGAACGAGACCTGTTTGTCTGCAGCCTATAAAACTTGGTAAAATCACCTCCACATGCCATTGCCCTTCAGCGTCTCGAATGATGTAACAATTGATACCGGTGAACTTGTGAAGGGAATGGAAATGAAGAAAGCTCCCCTGGCAGAGGGAGAGGAAAGCACAAGGTGGATGGCTTTTGACCTCTTTTATACTCTGTGATAGTTTGGAGAATGTTGTATGGATTTCTGTGGTCCTTTTTTTTTTATGCCTTTTTACTCTCTTAACCTTTGCAAGTTTGACTGTAAGGTCTTTAAGGACAGCAAATTGACCCTGCTTAAAGAATTTGTGCAATCCCTAAGACTATGTGGCTCCCTGACTTTTGGTGATGAAAAATAGGGTAGAGTTGGGGTGAAAGTAATCTAACAGTAGTAGGCTACTTGGTCTACCTCTTCCATCTGTGAACATAATTTCAACCTTCTGTTTTGCTGAATATGGTACTTTCATGATATTTTCATATGAATATGAAAATTCTATGCTGAATACTGGCTTGCTGATAAGTGTAGTGTGGCTATACAATGTTATGTATCTGGCATCTTACATCTCCTGATGGAGATGATATGTTTGACTTGCCCAGCTGAAGTTGTGGACTGATCCAATGTGAAATAGTAGCTGTGTAATAATTCTACACATGAAACATAGGCATGAATTCCACAAGATCTCACTGGAAGTCACAGGAAAGTATTTCCCACAGTGGCTTTTCTCGATGAGAGTGTGGTGGGCTTTGACAGGAACCCGGGAAACTAAATCACATTCTAAACTCAGATGAGCAGCTGGCCTTAGGCTATGGTGGGTTACTGGACACCTGACCCAGCACTTCCAGGTCTCTTTCAAAACACATCAAAGATAATGGCTACGTTCTCATTAATGAAATAAGTTTGGACAATTCTCAAAGTTTCCTTTGTTTAGTTCATATTTGACAGCTCAGTGGAAAAGAATGACCTGGACATTTATCTCACCAGCACAGATGTACAAAAGAGAGATTTACTTTGAGAAAGGAAGAAATGACATTGTTTCCCCCCTCCCTCTCTAATATGGTATTTGTGGTTTACACCATTTGCTCATAAATCACACACAGATATACAGGTCATGTGGAATGAAAAAGAGACAACCTTAGAAAGCAGAACAAATTACCATTGCTGATGGTGTGCAAATTATTTTAAGAGCTTAAAGTCTAACAAAGAAGCTTTAGAAATAATGGTCTATGTAGCAGTTTGATGGAGCTTTTAGGTCAAGTTCACTTTCCTGAATTTGTTCTGTAACTCAGCAAACAAAGATGCAGGGAACAGTTAAGCGCAAACACAGATTTATTGGATCTGGCAAGCTTTTTGACTGTGAAACAATAAGCTCAAAAGCAAATCCTTTCTTCAGCATTATTGTCAATCAGTCAACAGTGGAAGCTATCCAAACCGTTGTTCACCTTAAATGAACATCTTTTAGCAGTACATTGAAATCTTGTTACAGGAATTTCTGTCAGTAAAACAACAGCCTGAAACAATGTCCAGAAGCTGTTCGAAAGAACAATGAGAAAAGAATAAATATATAGAAGATGTGGAACAATGTACTGTTTGATAAGCGAGACAAATCTTTAGGAAAGAATACTGTTTAACAAAGCATTTTTTAATTCTCACTGTATCCTTACCAAGATGTAAAGGATCAGTAGACTTCCCTAAATAACTCAAGCATTAGGTTACTAATTAGGGTACTATTAGGTTAGTGCTGCATTTTTAGAAATGCTTGGTGTACAAATTTAACTTTAAAAATAACTTTGTCTGCCCTGAAAAAAAAAGTTTATTCTTTTTCATTAAAATTTAAGTGAATTCCAAAGTTAGAAAACATGTTTTCTTGCTGACCTCTCCTCTGTTAATCCAGGCATTTGAACACAAGGTGGAAACAGAAGACTTAAAGTACTACAGTGGACAAATTATTTATTATTTTTTTATGCAGGGTCCTTCATCAGTGAGCTTTATTAGGAGCTCAGTGGAAGAACATAATGGTGACTACGTAGCGTTATAAGATGGTGTACTGCTCTTATATCCTCTTCTGAATTGTAGCAGTAGTTGATGTAGCATACGCCATATGCTGGTCATGCTGTTATTCTCCTTCCATGTTACGATGCTGAAACCTATAGTCTTCATATTAAAAGCCTATTAACCCCTAAATCTCCTTTCCTTCCAACTTTCCTCTCAGGTCACCATCTAAATCTTATGAAAAGTTATACACTCATCTCATGCAGGAAGACCCTAAAGCAGCCAGCATTAGACCCTGAACTATACATCTGGACTACTGTAAAATTATATCAAAGAATAAAATATGACTAAAAATTATTATTTTAGAGATGTAGATTCAGGCTCTTTAAAAGGGCTTTGACTGAAGGATGAAAACTTTGGATGCTTCAGCTGGGCAGGTTTAGTACTTTTCTGAGAAAACTCAGGTTTTCTTCATTAGCTACACCTAAGACATCCCAGAAAGGGATTGTATGCCTATCGTGGTTTAAGCCTCACCCATGCTAATAACTCATGAAGTCGCTCACTCACTCACTTGCCTTTCTTCCCCCAGTCCAGGGAGAATGGGGAGGAGAATCAAAAGAATGCAACTTCCACAGGTTGAGATAAGAACAGTTAAGTAACTAAGGTATAACACAAATCACTACTACTACCACCAATAATAATACAAGAGAAATACAAAGAAAGAGAATACAGCTGCTCACCACCCGATATCTACCTGACAACGCAGTGCACCCCCACCCTTCCAGGTCTCTGCTCCCCATTTTTACATCCTGGATATGACGTGCTGTGGCATGGAATACCTCTTTGGTCAGTTTGGGTCAGGTGTCCTGTCTCTAGTTCCTCCCGGCTTCCTCTCAGCTTCCCCTCCTCCCTGGCAGAGCATGAGGCTCAGGAAGTCCTTGGTCAGACCAAAACTTTACCAAGCAGTAACTGAAAACACTGGTGTTATCAGCGCTGCTCCCAGGCCCAAAATCAAAAACACAGCATTGCACCAGCTGTGCAAGAAGGAGGAAAATGACTCCTGCTGCTGAACCCAGGACAATGCCTATGATCTATTTTAAGAATATACTTGAGGTATTTTAAAATCTGGGGAGAAATTATATGTATTGCTTTCCATGTGTAAACCAAATTATTAACTATTCACAAGCAGTAATATTATGTTTTTAATATTCTGTCTTTGCTATTCTTCCTGACTGAATGACAACACAATAGTAATATTTATGTCGTGCTGCTCTTACAGTGGTTCTCAGCTTTGTGATTGGGGAAAAAAAGCCCCATATTTTAAACCATAAACATTCTCCATATATTTTCTGGAGCTGTTAAAAATTTCCTGTATTCCCTTTGTCATATGCTTTAGTATATCATGTCTCCCTATCCCTGTATCTCTTGTCCTCAGGAGATACAGACTTAAAACAAGTAGCATGAATGTGTTGAATGCTTGGTGAAATAATAGCCAGGAAACTTGAAACTCAGACAGATCTTTTGTAAAAGAGTAGTTGACTCTGAAATATTAATTATGCCAAGAGCAACAAGGCATACTTTCAACAAGGAAATGGACAACTGAATTCCAAACTACTTTCAATATCCTACTGTAATTATGACAGTTATGATATTATGTTGTTATGACATCTGTTATTTAGCCAGCTATATCCCAAACACAAATGCTAATCATAAATGGTTCAATGATGCATAGTAACAGATATAAGAAATCTATTGTGTCTGCTAATGCTGATTCATCACATGTGCAAGAAGATACAAAGTCAGTACATTTCAGATTTTAAATGTCAGTGAAAGTTCAGGCATGTATCACGATCATCTTCATAGGCCAGACATTGATTTAAGCTGTAAAGAAGTGCTCTGGGAAATTGAAGAGAAACTTGCCGATACAGACAATAGCCATGAGAGTGATGTGTTTATTTATTTATTTGTTTGTTTGTTTATTTACTCCAAGGTTAAAGATTAGAACCCTTAAAGTAACATAAAAATTAGTTCTTATTGAAATGTTGTGTTTTCAGGCTAAGGTATTTACAAGGACTTTTTGCCACATATTATTGTAATTATTACTGTTCCATGTCTTAAAAATACCTGCTTTTCCACCTGTCTCCTCACATTTGCCTTTTTCCTTCCTGTGTCCCTTTCAGCCTTGTCCTCTCTCTATACTTTTGTAGTGAGTGAAAGTCAGACAGATAGAGAAAAACTAAAAAGCTTAGAAAAAGAAACAAATGAAAAAAACTGTTCTTGAAACTACTCAGTAGGTGAAACTATTCACCTGGAGCCATTCAAGAGCAACTGCTTTGAATCCCTTTGAAATGCCATTCTAACATTTAGTTGCACTCGCCTCTGTATATAATGCTCTTTGAAGCCAAGCTTGGGGCACAGATGAACAATGAAAAAGGATGATTTAAGATAAAAACTAAAAACTGTCAGAAGCAGGGAAAGAAATGGCTGGAGGGGCCATCCAGTCCATAGATTAAACTTTCTTTTCACATCATGTAAACAACTCTTATAATCTGTTTATTCACACTTGAAAACTTGAAGATCTATTTGGTTTCTTGCCCTTCTCATTTATATCAGAAAATTACTTTAGAGATTCATTTGTTTGGGAAAAAAAAAAAAAAAAGTTGTTTTTATTGTAGGTTTTAGTCATCCCTAAAAGAAAAATAGGCATATGAGTACACCAGATTTACCTCCCTTTCCCTCCTGTCTTGCCAAGTCTTCCATACCCTCAAATACCTGCACATGGTGCCCACACCATGCACACAAAATGGAACATGCTCATTGTTCTATAGTTACTACTCTGGAGGGCTGAAACAAAGCCCTTATATTGTTTGGGCACTTGGAGCTGAGAAAGAAAAACAAACAAACAAACAAAAACCCAACAGAAAAGAAAAACCCAGAAAAGTAATAAAAACATTTATGCACCACAGAAGTATCATGTCCTGTGGACAGGGCCAGTCTACTCCAGTGGCCTTGGACTTCAATGTGCCTCTCTCTTCCTTCATCTGCAGATTTAGAGGTGACTAAGTGGGGCACTTTACCTTTCCAGGGTAAATACAGTCAGAATAACATTCAGCTACTAGAATAACTGCTGATAACCTAACATAGAGCTTTCTGTGACTTCTCTGCAATTGCTTTAGTACTTTATGCACATTTCTGTTACTGTTAGTACAAACTTGGGCCAAAGACCACTGTCATTTTAGCATGCCATGAAATTGTGCTTGTAAAAAAAGAAAAAAACAACAAAAAAGGGTTAGTTCCATTTAGTACTCAATGTTACAAAGTAACATGCAAATGACTTTGGTAGCCTTTAGTTTTTTCTTCTTGTCTATGGCTATATTTAAAAAAAAATTAAGTTCTGAGACCTAAGCTGATGTAAAAGGAATTGGCTCCAAATTTAAGGGAAATTATGTCAATATATGTCTTATTTGAGTTGATCAAATATCATTTAAAAGGGATTGTTACTCTCTTCACTAGTAACTGAGCCAGGTCTTGTCAATGTTACTGACACCTCGGTCTGAAGAAGTGAGTAAATGCTGAATAAAAACTTCAGAACCTCTTCGTGTGTTAAGACATCTAATGAATTGACACAGAAATATTTGTGAATTGAAGTAATTTAGCATAGCATGGTGGGTAAATATATAGGAGGGATGAAGAAAGAAACTGTTTTTTGTTGGGTTGGGTTTTTTTTTATATTTAAAAATAAGCTTAGTAGGTTTGGAATTCTGTTATTTGTACCTGCTGAAAAAAAAAAAAAAAAAAGAAAATCTTTCCTTAGAGGGATGATAATCTATTCATCTGTTTGCCACAGGGTTTTCTGCCTCTGTCAATTAATTCTTTTTCCAAGCTGTGATCACCTCTATTTAAACTGAATACACCATCAATCAGTCAGTCATGTGGCTCATGCAGCTGAATAGCCATTTAAGGGAACAGTTTATCACTGCAGTTGGTAAGCAACCAAGTTAAAGTATAGGTAAGAAATACAAGTGGAAAAATATATTCTGCATTTGGCAAGCATTAAATCATATGTAATTATAATTACAATTGATGTAGAGAAGAGTAATTCATAATCATTTCCAATTGCAGTTGCAAGAAATCATTAAAACATCTCAGCAATATAGATACATCAATTGCTAGTGCCTAACGTATAATACCTATTCATTACTTGTGTAAACATGTTTCTGTAGCACTTATCATTTTTCTGTTTCCAGAACTTCATTGTTAACTGAAGTCACACTTAGTGGGAAGGGTTGCCCTCCCAAAAGACCTTGACAAGCTAGAGAGGTGAGCCCTCTAGCAAACTGCATGAAGTTCAACAGGGCCAAGGGCAAGATCCTGCCTGTGAGTCTGAGCAGCCCCAAGCACATATACAAGCTGGGCAGAGGTGGATTGAGAACAGTCCTGAGGAGGAGGACGTGGGTGTGTTGGCTGATGAAAAGCTCAACCAGATGATCTTTAAGGACTCTTCTAACCCAAACTGTTCTACGGTTCTATGTTGAAGAAGTAGAAAGTGACTACAAGACAGCCAGCAGACTGTTCAGTACAGTGAGGATGGGGCAGATGTTCTCATTGTACCTATCTAACCCCAAAGTTGCTGCATTTAGTGGGACTTTACATCCGCCTGTGTCAAATCTGATTTTAGCTATGGAGACTGGGATCTGGTGATTTTTATGTGGACTTAAGAGGTGTAAAGCAATTTTAACCATGATCAGATCATGACTGTGATTGAAACACCTAGTGTTTCAACCAGTCATAACGTAAATTGCTAATATTTGTTCTATTGTAATTTCAGTGTTTTTGGATTTTTTTTTTCAGTTCGTATTAATGTAATTAGGAAGATGGTCTGGAAGGGCAGAACATCAGCCTCACTTTCATAATCTGTAGACCAAGAGGACAATAAACTGGTCATACTTTGGTTTCTGCTCTCACAAAATTCAAAATGACACTGCAGGCCCTAAATGTATTCTTCAAGGCCATATCTGTGTTAGCTAGCACTGCAGACCTGCAGACCTGCAGCCGCAGACATGTAAAGTGAAATGCCAACAATAAACACCTCTAGAAGATGCACTTTTGAGTTCACTTTAGTCTGTTCCTTCAGACTGATGCCTGTTACTGGCTGGACCCCATTAGTTGAGCTCCTTGATTGAATCTCCAGGTTTAGTTTCACCAGTAATCCGGTAAGTGCACTGGAATTCCAACTGAAGTGTGGGCAACTGGGGACAGCTGGGAGTTTCACATCAAAAGTGTACTCCTCATCTGAGCTGAAAGGTTGTGTAAATTCACTCATAAAGAGCTAAGGCAGTCAGCAATGAAGTGTCGCACAAATGCAGTGTTTCCAGAAAGGGAATCAGAGGATTATGAGTGCCCTTAACGCACTCTGCAATTTAAAATAAAATATATATATGTGACAAAGTTGGAAAAGCATAGGCGACCTGGAGAAACCACCAGAACAATCCAAACAAGCTGCTTTCAAAAAACGTATTTCCAGGTCTTTGTCAGAACTAGCAATTTGGCTTCTTTTGAATCAAAGCTTTGCAGTGTAATATTTTATTTGTAAGACCAACTATGCCTTTATCATTGTCAATCTGTGTATAAAGAGAGAGATTTCAGATACAGCTTCAGATTTCACTTAAGTTTTTAATATTTCAGTAAACACACTGGTAAGTTAAAACAAAAGTCCATCACCTCTAAGTTAAATAAGGATGAGACTGATACACATAGATCCTTCTGAACTACTGTGAAAAGATCTGGTTCTTTCCATGGCTGTTCTGCTAGTGCTGAAACTAATGTAGCTACAGACACAATAGCATAGGAATGACGGAGTCTACACCAAGGAATTTTTTGCTATTTGAACTTCCCTTACTGCCAGAGTGGATGTGGTTCTCCAATGGGTTTTTCAAGGTCTTCTGAAAAAGTTATGTAGCAGAGCTTAAAAAAAAAAATAATTTGGACTTTTGTTTATTACTGTCTTGGGTTCAGCAGTAGCAATCATTTTTCTCCTTCTTAGTAGTTGGTGCAGTGCTGTGGTTTTGACTTGCAGCCTGGGAACAGCACTGATAACACCAATGTTTTTATTCACTGCTCAGTGACGTTTACTCTGACCAAGGACTTTCTGAGTTTCATGTTCTGCCAGGGAGGAGGGGAAGCCGTCAGGAAATAGAGACAGGACACCTGACCCAAACCAGCCAAAGAGGTATTCCATATCACAGTACGTCATGCCCAGTATATAAACTGGGGGCAGTTACCCAGAAGGGTTAGATCACTGCTGGGTCGGTCTGGGTATCAGTCAGTGGGTGGTGAGCAGTTGTATTCTCTTCCCTTGTTATTTCCCTTATCATTATTTTATTGGTGGTAGCAGTAGTGGTTTGTGTTATACCTTAGTTACTGGCCTGTTCTTATCTCAACCCATGGAAGTTGCATTCTTTTGATTCTCCTCCCCATCCCTCTGGGAGCGGGGGGGGGGGGGAGGGTGGAGTGGGTAAGGGGGAGAAGGGCGGGGTGGAGTGAGCAAGTGAACTGCGTGGATGAGTTGCCGACTAGGCTTAAACCACGGCAATTGCAACAAAGAAGTCTGACCTCTCAAAGAGCTATTCTTTTTTGAAATAATTTCTAAGCATCTTAGAAAGGAATACCCTCTGTATTTTGGCTTTTATTTAAGTCTGATTGATGAATGATTACTTTGAATTAATTTCCAGTTTCATTCTGCACTCATAAACTGTCATGAACCCAGTTTTGCCCATGGTAGAACAATATTTAAAGGCTTTTGTGAAGAGCTAGTAAGAGCTGCATTGTTGTGATGTGTCACTTAAGAGCACAAGTCCATGAAAAGATAAAATCATCATACATGTACCAATCAGCCATCAAAAGGTACTGGAATCTTTTTACACCAGAAAAAAGCTCCAGGTTTTATACTCCAGAATTTAGTTGGATAAACAGTGGTTTTTGTGCAATTTGGAATTTTCTTTTTATTCCTTTTTGATTTCTGCAGAAAATAATGATTTCACAGAAGTGCAGTGCAGGTGTAAAGCTCACTGTTCGCAGTAAACATCAGCCATACGGAAAACTACAGAAAATAAAATTCCTGCTGATTCTGGTATGTTTCTTGTGAAAGGATATTTTATTATAAGGATTGGGTTTTGGTTTGGTTTTTTGATGCTTTTTTGTTTTGTTTTTTTTTGGTATACATGATTCCATATCCATTAAGTTTTACACTTCATCCAGAGAAGATAGGTTACTACAGCTGGTAAAATGGGAAGGAAAAGAAATGATGTTAAGCCTATTTTGGTTTTCAAATTTAGTCAATATTTTTAACAAAATTAGAGTTATGATTTTGCAGACATGAGTGTAAAATTCATTGCTAAATGTACATAAATAGTCTGATTATTTAACAGGTGAGTTGTCTGAACTGATTTTTATAACACGTTACTTTTTTAGGGCTGAGTCATGATCTTATTTCATATGACAGATTGTCAGCATGGAAAAAATGAGCATTCACATATTCTACAAAGTACAATGTTGTTGTGGTTTAAACCCAGACAGTAGCTCAGTACTACACAGCTGCTTTCTCACCCTCCCCATTCCACTCTTCTCTGTCAAATGAGAAAGGGAATCAAGAGAATGTAAAACGTGCGGATTTAACAACTAAAATAAAGTACAATATAGTGATGATAGAAATAATACCAACTATAACAACATTGATAATAAAAATAGGGAACCAAAAAAAAAAAAAAAGGAAAATTCAGAAAACAGAAGTTATGCACAGTACAATTGCTCACTACCCACTGACCGATGTCCATCCTGTCCCCAGGCAGTGATAGATCCTTTCTAAATAACTCCCCCCTGTTTGTATACTGGGCATTACATGCTGTGGTATGGAATAGCCCTTTGGGTATGGAACAGCCCTGTCTCTGCTCCCTCCCACTTCTTGTGCCCCTCTTCACTAGCAGAGCATGAGACTGAAAAGTCCTTGATAGGGTAAGTGCTTCTTAGCTACAACAAAAGCACTGGTGTATTATCAGCATTATTCTCAGACTAAAGTCAAAACACAGCACTGCACCAGCTACTAGGAAGCAAAATAACTCTAACCCATCTCAAACTAGGACTAAAGTATACATAAGCATGCTATATTATATCCCAGTTTGTTTCAAATACACTACAAGCAAAAGCATTGTCATCCAAAGTTCACTAAAAAAAAGAAACAAAAATTAATCCTCTTATGCAACATAATAACACAGAAGGTAATAGTTACTCTAAGAACATAGCACACAAGGTAATAATTACTCTAAGAAGTTATTTGTATACATAGAGCTCTGCCTTTCCCAATTATTTGGGAGAAAATACTATTCACAAAGGAGAGTTGCTTTTTCTTAGGTCAGTAGTGGATTACTTCCTTTGAATGCTACTGATGTGTGAAACTGCAGAGGCATAACAACTTTCCTTTAACCTGGTATATTGCTAAATAACAGCTTTTCTGAAATGTTAATAATTGATGTGTTAAGATTGAAATAATAAACATCTGCTGATCTGGGGAAGATATCATCAAGGAAGCCCTCCTTTATAGATGTTGCTACTGTATTATTCACATGTAAGTGAAATGCACAGAATGTGTTGAAAAAAATTCTCATTTTTTTGTAGGAAAAATGGTTAAAATAATTGTTTACAGAATTACATTATACTTTGTTGCTGTACAGAGATATTAATGAAGTTCATTGCAATTTAACAAAATTGTTGGAACATCTGCGGGTCACTCTTGTTTCAACAGAAGTAAATTTTTTCTTCCTTGGGGATCTGTTTTTAGTTTATAAACTAGCAGGTAGTTGGAATAGATTTTTTATGTGTTCTGATTCTGTATTTAATAGGATGAGTTCTAATCAAGACTGGAGTGAAGTTGCCTACTGTTGCTACCATCAAAGGAAGAAATACTTTTGATGTTGTATCTATAAATGAATCTGAATTACTCTATTCCTAATTTCCCATTATAATGAAGAAAACTAGAGATAATTTGCATATTTTGTGTTTATGCATATATTGCAAGCCTCCCCTCTTTCATTAGTGGTTGATGGATCTTAGTTGAAGGAGTTAAAGACTTGCATGTCATTAACAACTATCTTTTAAAAATGGACTGCATGGCTAGGAACAGCAGTAAAATGCTCTACTTGTTTACTGTACCAAATATATTTGAAAAAGGAAGATCTGTGATGTTGATGATTTTGTGTCCTATGCCACTATCAGTCCCAGAGCACTCATGCTCTAGTACATGTGGCCATCGGTGGCTGGATTAACCATAACTGTGTTTCTATGGTTGTCTTTTACTATCTATCATCTGTTCATGAATAACAAAGAGGCAGAAAGCTTCATGACATCATTTTTTTGATCACAGAGAACTGATGGTTGAGCAAATGGTGGATGTACTTTCCTATCCTTGGAACTCACACAACTCTTAAGTACAGCCAAAGGGTACAGAGGCTACAAAGGCCTTCAGTAAAAATGGTCCCTAAGAGCCAATCCATCATCTTGGTTTCATATCCTACGTCCTTCCTACATTTATTTGTCTTAAAAGGACTTCTACTCCTGCTGCCTGTCAAAGAAATTTTGTTATGGCAGTCTTTTTATCTACTTCAATTATGCAACTTCTTCAGATTTGCAGAATAATATACTCAATGGTCAAAGTATGAAGAGTTGCTATCTTTCTTTAACATAGTGTCTTGGTCACTTCATCAGTTCTGTGAAGTACCTGTGGCAAAGAGTATGTCACAGGAAATGAAATCTTAGCAGCTTATCCTGCTTCTTATTTTGTTGGTGGGTGCATTCTTGAACTCGTCTTGTAGGCTGCCTGGCTCACTTGTGAGGGCGCATTGATTGTACCTGAGTCAAGGCTTAACACATTTTTAAAATGCTCCTTTTCTGCATCAGTGACGTACATCAATTTTCAAGATTCTATCCACAATGTGAGGAATAATAAACTTATTTTTAAAGGAAAGCTGTGGCTAAGAGACTTTTGGAAGTGAAACCCATATCAGGTACCTATTATGCCTTGAAATAAATGGTCTAAATAAGACTACTGAAAGCAGAACTTAGATACTATATCAAGACTGGCATTTCTTTCTTGAATGTTCTGCCATGATAAGTACTCTCCTTACATGCAAAAATACACCTTCCATTTTGATTGTTGCTTTAACCAACTTGTGTTTCTTAATCTTCCTCATGCGTATAGAACACAGCTACAATAACTTTTGTTTTCAGACAGTTGTATGTGCCATGCTTCTGTCTCAGACAGGTAGTGCCTGTGACAGTATTTTTTTTTCCTTGTAAGCATCTAAATTGCAGACACCTTACTTCACTGTTTTCTGGGTCTGGATGAATGGAAAAGGAGGCTCTTGGGGATCCAACTCAATTCCAGTTGATGTCAGTGGGAGCGTCTTCACTGATTCGGTGGGAATACGATAGTACTTTGTTAGAATATAATCTTTTCCTTGTTGGAATCATATCCTTAGCTTGCTTGTCATGTTCTGAATGTAAATGGATCAGATGTGTGTGAGACAGAGAGATATGGGGGCCTGATTTATGTTTCCCAACTGTGAAATAATCCTTGAAATATCTTTTCTTCCAGTGAAACATTTTCCTCTAAAAAGGATGATAAACCATCACAACTTTAAAAATGATTTTTCCTAAAAAAAAATGCACCATTCATCAAAGAGCAGAGATGTACTGGGTGTGAAGGCCTGTAGTCCAAGCACATCCATTGACAACACAAGAATAAAACGTGCAACAAACACTGTGGAGAATTTAACTAGCAGCATCATCTGTTAATCACTGATAAAAGTTTCTGGGTATTCAGCTATGAATTTGGCATCCAGAAAGAAATAACAAACAGAAAAAAAAAAATTAAATGTTCTGAATACGCTGCATCATGTTACACCAGATTGGTTCCAATCATAAGGCCTTGGCCATAAGTCGAGTTATGAGTGCAGAGTCTTGGTACAATGTCACAATACATTTGATGTTGTGGATTTTTTTTCAGCTTTTTATTTGATATGATGCCAAACATATCAGCTGTTAATTTAGATAGGCACTATCCCACCTCTTTTGAATTATTAAAAACCAAAAAAAACAAACAAAAAAAAAACACAAAAACACCAAAACAAAAAAAACCAAACATGGGTAATATGAACAAAACTGTTTTCTCAAATTTATAGGGAACTGAAGGTTCCAAGGTTGATTTTCTGTCATTTGCCTCTTATTTCTCCTGTTCTTTTGTTAAATGTAACAAAGTGCTTATCCTTTTCACTCTCTTCCTTGGATGCTCTGGTGCTTCTTGAAGATATGAAAGCATTTGTGCCTTGAACTTCATTACCAGAACACTGAAGAAGTAACCCTCAAACAAATGAACATATGTTCCATAAAGCCACAGTGCTTTACAGGATTACTTTAGAAGAAATGTTGTTAACGGTTAATCTTGAGGCTGAACAGCTATAGATTTAAGCTCTGTATTTTGATATTATTTTCTTCCCATTATGCAAATCATCAGTTATGACTGACTTGCTTGAATTCTGAACACCTACTTCTTTCAGCAATATAAATATAAGATCAACAGATCTGATCCACTTAGATGAATGACTGGTTTAATCCATTACAGCAGTAGGTAAATTCTAGGTGGTAATTTTAAGACATTGAGGCAGCTGTTTGCCAGAAACAGTCATATGCAGAGGTCATAAGGCCCTTGAACTGAAAGCCAACCAATAATGCAGAAATAAAATATACACAGATATCAGAAAGCCAAAATGAGTAAATTTGTAAGTGGCAAAATCCCACACAAAGCCCTCTTGTAAAAGAAACAGCTTAATGGTTCACAGTAGTAGAATCAGGGAATAACACTTCAACAGATACTTTCTCAAAGTGAGGGTAAAAAATACAACTTGAAACAGGAACTGTATGAACAATGGAAAATATTAGCTCTAAATAATGGCTTGAATTTTTAAATATTTTTATTCAGAAAATGTTTATTCCCTATCATGTTTGCTCTCAGTTTTAACTGTGTACATTTTAACTGTGTACCCACAGTGCATGAGGTGAAAAAAAGATTTCAAGGGGTATTTCTGGATTTCATTCATCAGAAATTCAAAAACAGTACCATGTGAGTTATCTCACATGGCAGTGATCAATCTACTTTTAATTCACACACTTGTAATAAACCCAGAACAAAACCATTCTGAAAGTTGCTTCCAGGTTGCATTCACAGAATCAATATATTACTTGAAATCAAGAGCTACCCATGGGACTTTTATAGGTAGAAGAAGGGCCTGAAGGGCCTGAATTAGTCAAATACAGCCTTTCTTGTCAATTACCCACTAGCAATTTGCTTAGAAACAGTTCTTAGACAATAAAGGTGGTAAATCACTTTTACCTGAACAGAATCATTTTGCTGTCCTACTTTCACATGTGTGTCCATCCTTAGCTCACAAAAAGAATGTGCTTAGCTTTCTAGGAAACTAAAATTAATTGTTCAATTTAAATAATTTACAACAGAAAAATTAGTGTAAAGAATAAAAATAACAAGTAGAGATGGGCAAACCTCAAAAGGTTCAGAAGAGTATTAAAAATCTCATAGACCGAGTGCAGTGTTAGAAACTTTATCCCCTGAACTACAGTTTCTCATTGCTTAAAACGAGTCTCACATATACTTCAAAGGTAGCGATGTTGCAGATTTTTCCATGGTATTTTCTGATTTCCAAGTCTTTGAAATGTCAGTAAGGGTCACTTACATCAAAGAGAAAGTGATGTTCTACATTTAAAAAAGCCCAATAGTCTGCTTCTGATTTGATAGAATCATTTTGTTTCAGGTGTAGCAAAGTGTTGGATTTGGTGAAAACTCTGCTGATGAAAAAAGGTAAAATGGATACAGCTTTGTGCCTGAGTTTGTGGGTTCAGAGCCCCCAGCTGTCATCTCTCATGCAAGCATATTTAAAGCCAGTTTGCAAAACTGACAAGTTCTTCAGAAATGTTGTGACGCCTGTCAAATTAAATGGAACTGTCAAATATCCAGAATGATTTATTATGAAAATAAGGAATTAATCTTTACCTAATTGAGGTTCAATGTTCTTTCAGTTAAATTAAGCAAAATTTAAAATTAATTATTGTATTTTTCAATACCTCAAAACTGTTACTGGAGAAATCAGGGGCAGTGACTGTCAAATGTGCTTTGCTATATTGAGTGTTTCAGAAAAAAAAGGTGTAAACAAAGAAAAAATGTATGAGATGGCATGACCTTTAACATTTTTTTAACATGCCTGTGTTTGTATCTATTTATGGATGATTTATTATTACAATTTCATTAATATTTAGAATTACATACCATCACAGTGAAGCCATATTACTATAATTGTGCAACACAACTAGGAAATTGATAAAACGGTCTGTTTGCTTTCAAGTGTTAAGGGACGGATAATTAGACAAATGTCTACTGATAAGTACTTGCAACATCAGTAGGTAAAATTTAAAAGGAAATTGAAATGCTTGACAGAAAGGATATTTCCCCAAATTTTCTGTATTTATTGGAATAAGACTACACAAACTACTGAATGTTTAAGAAGCATATGATCTAGAATACTGCCTAGAATAGACTATCATCTTAATGTGTAACCACAAAGTGGGCCATGGGCTTTACTCTTTGTTTCTTTTGAAATGTATAATTAGGAGTTGCAATAGTAATCAATAATTCTAGTATTTTAATCCGTAAAATGCTAATATTCTACTGCCAACAGCTGATAGCCTAAAGTGGGTCATAATAAACCGTCAGGAGAGCCAGTATTTATCAGCCAAGATGGGTGTGATGGAACATTACCTAATAAACAATAATAGACAGTTAATAAGAAATAAAAATCAATACACTGTCAAATAGGAAGCCAGTGCAACATAGGTTAAAAAAAAAATATGAGTCCTTTTATATCTGAGTAAGTACCTAAGCTGTTGCATTCCAAATGAGTTGCAATTTATGGCCAGCATTATGGCAGAGTCCTATAAATAGAGAATCGTAATAATTGCATCTGGACAGTAAAATCCATAGAACATGAGTGTGCTGCTTTTGTGATCATTTAAATGGTGGCTATTGGAGGTATTCATTTTGAGAAGAAAGCTTTCTTTTCAATAGCTAGAATAAGACTGGTAGGTCAGTGGTCACAGTTCATATCCTTCTACACCCTTGTGCCTGCTCTCCTAAAAGGAAATTTTAGACAGTTGTATAACAGCACTCACTAAGGTATACCTATGGATTATTGTTATCCTGCTCATGCTAAATAGAAATCAAAGATATCTGGTAAAATCCTGATGTATCCTAACAGGTGTTTTCATTCCTTTGTAAAAGGATAGTTTCACAAAGTACATCCCTTTTTCTAGATCTCAGGATTTTTAAAGCAAACTTTTGAATAGACAGACAGGGTGCAGTGAAAGCATGTGCTGGGTTTGTTTTATTTTTTTAACAAAATTCTTTCATCTGCAGAAAAATAAAAGAATAGGTCCTCTGGAATAAGGAATAGGTCCTTCTAGAAGAAGTATTTTTTTTCTAGTTTTAATTCATTGCCCCCTGAAAGAATATAACAAATGCTGGTTTGATTTCAGGTGGAAACTTGTAATAAAATACAGGAAAACATTTTGTAATAGATTTGCAGTTAGGCAAGTAGAAAAACATATATATCAAGAATGACTAAGGGAGAAAACCATTGTTCTTCACCCTGTATTTCTCAGTATTTCACATTTCCTCCCTGGAAAACAAACAAAAAATCCCAAACAACCAGCCATATTATCCCAATGGAAGTGTTCCACGTGAGCTTTCTCCTCATACATATTCCCATGGGAATGTTTTTATGATTGGCCTCACTACATCTGTAAATCCGCAAACCAAAGACCAGTTTTCTTTCAAGAAGTATTGCAAGAATAACTTAATATATATGCTCATTAAGTTTTAGCTTTTCTTCAGGATAAATATCAAGACAGAAAGAATCTTCCCCTGGAAAATTTGAGGTTTCTCTGTGCTTTTTGACTGGATTATATACAGCTCCAAAAATCTAAAGAATGCTGCTCTTTTTCCTGGACATGACAGCACTCCTTCCCAAGATTAAGAGCAGGGGTATAGAGTAGGGAGTCTTTTTCCAGACCCGTAAGCTTTGAATTCACTTTATGCTTTACACCCTTAATATGAATCTGAGTTGATTTGGCCAAGGGGTTATACATCATAAGTGGGGTTTAAAGGAAAGGTGTTTCTGATGAGCAATTTAGTTACAGAAATAATATAATTAAACAGGATATATATATCCTATTAAATAAATAATCTAATTAAACAAGAAAAATACCACAGGACTTAAGCAGAGAGAGGCCGCAATTTGTAGATGCCAAATGCCAGATTTTACAAGCCAATGTACTCTTCAGAATAAGCACTTAGTTGGAATATGTATTTGTGTACATATGTCTGTCCAATAGTCTCTTGTTTTGTAAATGTTCATGTTAATTAGGTGATATTACTCTCAGATTGGCAAACAAAGGAAACCACTAACTTGCTAAACACTACAATTTTGGGAACTGATTTACTGCATGTGCTTATATTGAACATATCGTAATTATGTTATTTTGGTCATTTACGCTGTACTTCCCAGGCACATATGTGACGTGAAATGATTCGTACAGTTTAAATAAGAAAAAAAATGCAAGTAACATTTATATACTAGTGACATACCACTGTATTAGTTACTTAAAACTGTACCACTGTCTAATTGATTTTAATTCTGATAAGTATAAACAATAAAGAAAAAACCTCAGACATTCAACTAGTGCAAGTGCTTTTTAAAGTCTATTTTCCATAATGGATATTCAAATTATTTTCTCAAGGGCTGAGTCATTTAGAATCCCTAAATAAATACAAAATTTAAAGATTTCATTAAATATAGCCTGTAGTGATAAACGGGAACATCAGGTTATATTTGACTAAAGGCTTATTCAAGATGTGGAAATTGGGAATGAAACAAAGCACCATCACATTCAGGATCTGTGGGTTTGCTTTCTTTGTTTCCCTCTTTATGCCTCCCTCCTTTCCCCTCTCCTACTTCCCTCCTTCTCTTCTTTCTCTCTTCCTTGCTTTCTACCTTTTCAGACGTTATGACTTAGTTAGGCTCTGCAAAACTTCATGGAGGTCTCAAGCTGTTCAGGTGATTTATTCTGTCAGCTATACTAACCGTGTCTTATCATCAGAAACAAGGAAGAAATAAAGTCAGAGAAGACAGGCACTTGCAAATGGGGAAACATAGTGCAATGTTTATATGCATGCTTTATATATATGCTTGTTACCAAGAAGGAAAGACAAATCAAGAAAAGAAGTAGACATTAATTCACTGTATAGGGAATTGAGATAGGGTTTGGAGCACCATTTATGTTTACTTTTTCTTGGAAGTTGTCATCTTATATTTGTATACTTCAATTTCTGTGCTCTGTATGAATAATGACACTTGAGACTTTCCTTTCCTACAAACCACTTTGAATTCTGGTTTGAAAAGTTCACTGCAACAGCTAATTAATATTTTCTTTGTATTACATCTTCTGCATTTTTCTGAGTTCCATTTGCTAGAATAGTGATGATTTGTTTAAACTGCCTTCCCCCATTTATAGGTTTAGCAATGTGAAGCTAATTAGTGGGGGCTCCTCTCTTCTTTTTTTTTTTTTTTTTTTTTTTTTAAGCTTTTCTCAAGGGAAAAACCCTTAAAATATCATATATAGGAGGGTAGAATATTGGAAGAGAATGTACTATTCACTCAATCGCAATAGCTAAAATCTGACTTTGTATGCTTAACTCTAAAGTTCATATTTACAGTTGTATAAATATGCATTTAAGGCTGTTAGAATCTGGCAGCTCGGTTTATTTTCAAAACCAAAAGTCTCTCCTAAAATACATATACTTCTATTATGGCCTCATCCTCATCAATAGGGAAGGGCTGGTTGGAAATGCGACTCTCCAGGGCAGCCTTGATTGCAGCAATCATGAGATGGTTGAATTCGAGATCCTCAGGACAGTGACAAGAGCATGCAGCAAGCTCACTGCCCTGGACTTCAAGAGAGCAGACTTTGGCCTCTTCAGGAACCTGCTCAGTAAGATTCCATGGGATATAGCCTTAGAGGACAGGGGGGCCCAAGACTGCTGGATGATATTCAAGGATCACCTGCTGCAAGCTCAGGAGAGATACATCTCTACTAGAAGGAAGTGCTGCAGGAGGGCCAGGAGACCTCCTTGGATGGATAAGGAGCTGCTGAGGAAAATTAGAAGGAAAAAAGAGGCTTCTAAAAGGTGAAAGTAAGGACAGGTGGCCTGGGAAGAATACAGGGATGTTGTCTGGGAAGCTAGGGAAAAGGTTAGGAAAGCTAAGGCCCACTTAGAATTAAACTTGGCAAAAGAGTGAAAGGTAACAGGAAGGGATTCTATAGGTACATTGCGAACAAAAGACAGGCTAGGGACAACGTGGTCCCCCTCCAGAAGCTATCAGGAGACCTGGCTACCCTGGATTTGGAGAAGGCTGACGTTCTTTATGACTTCTTTTCCTCAGTCTTCACTGGCAAATGCTCTGACCACACAACCCAAGTCTTGGAAGGCAGATGCAGGGACTGTGAGAATGAAGACCCCGTAGGCCCACTGTAGAATAGGATCTGGTTCAGGACCATCGTCGAGAACCTGAATGCATACAAGTCATAGAATCATAGAAACGTAAAATAGTTAGGGTTGGAAAGGATCTTAAGACCATCTAGTTCCAACCTACCTGCCATGGGCAGGGACACCTCCCACTAAACCATGCCACCCAAGGCTCTGTCCAACCCAGCCTTGAATACTACCAGCGATGGAGCATTCACAACATCCCTGGACAACCCATACCAGAGCCTCATCACCCTTACAGTAAAGAACCTCTTCCTCAGATCCAGTCTAAACTTCCCCTCTTTAAGTTTGAACCTGTTACCCCTTGTCCTCTCACTACAGTCCCTGATGAAGTGTCCCTCCCCAGCATCCCTATAGGCCTCCTTCAGATATTGGAAGGCTGCTAGGAGGTCTCCACACAGCCTTCTCTTCTCCAGCCTGAACAGACCCAACTTTCTCAGCCTATCTTCATACGGGAGGTGCTCCAGTCCCCTCATCATCCTCATGGTCCTCCTCTGCACTTGTTCTAACAGTTCCATGTCCTTTTTACGCTGTGAGAACACCAAAACTGCACACAATACTCCAAGTGAGGTCGCAGGAGAGCAAAGTAGAGGGGCAGGATCACATCACAAGTGTGTCAAGGTCCCTCTGGATGGCATTCCTTCCCTTCATCTTATCAACCAAACCACACAGCTTGGTGCGATCAGCAAACTTGCTGAGGGCGCACTCAATCCCACTGTCCATGTCACTGACAAAGAAGTTGAACAAGACCGGTGCCAACACCCATCCCTGAGGGACACCACTCATTACTGGTCTCCAGCTGGACATTGAGCCATTGAGCACTACTCTTTGCGTGCAGCCATCCAGCCAGTTCTTTATCCATTGAGTGGGTCCACCGACAAATTGATGTCTCTCCATCTTAGACAAAGGATGTCATGTGAGACAGTGTCAAACGCTTTGCACAAGTCCAGGTAGATGATGTCAACTGCTCTACCCCTGTCCATCAGTTCCGTAGCCCCATCATAGAAGGCTACCAGATTGGTTTGTCAGGATTTCCCCTTAATGAAGCCATGCTGATTCTCACCAAGCACCTTGTTGTTTTTCATGTGCCTCAGCATGCCTTCCAGGAGAATCCACTCCAAGATTTTGCCAGGCACAGAGGTGAGACTGACTGGTGTGTGGTTCCCTGTGTCATCCACTTTCCCCTTCTTGAAAATGGGAGTTATATTTCCTTTTTCCACTCATCGGGACCTTCACCTGGCTGCCATGTTTTTTCAAATATGACAGGCAGTCCATGGGACCTTATGAAATCTGTCCAAGGGGCCTAAAGGAGCTGGCAAATGAAGTTACTAAGCAACTATCCATCATATTGGAAAAATATGGGAATTGGAGCACCTCCCGTATGAAGATAGACTGAGAAAGTTGGGTCTGTTCAGGCTGGAGAAGAGAAGGCTGTGTGGAAGACCTCCTAGCAGTCTTTCAATATCTGAAGGAGGCCTATAGGGATGCTGGGGAGGCACACTTCATTAGGGACTGTAGTGAGAGGACAAGGGGTAACGGGTTCAAACTTAAAGAGGGGAAGTTTAGACTGGATCTGAGGAAGAGGTTCTTTACTGTAAGGGTGATGAGGCTCTGGTATGGGCTTGTCCAGGGATGTTGTGAATGCTCCATCGCTGGTAGTGTTCAAGGCTGGGTTGGACAGAGCCTTGGGTGGCATGGTTTAGTGTGAGGTGTCCCTGCCCATGGCAGGGGGGTTGGAACTAGATGATCTTAAGGTACTTTCCACCCCTAAGTGTTCTATGCTTTTATAAATGGTAGTATGGGGACTTTTTGATAGATATGTAGAAAATATCTAGATCCAGATTCCTGAGAAAAAATGACTGAGAAGTTAACAAAGTGGGGAAGGGTTATTCTTCCGCAGAAGTTTCTACCTCAATTATAGGAGGCCATTCTTCATAATGTGCCAGAGAGAGTGAGCTATCCGGAGGAGCAATTTGTTGTGTGGCTGCTCGATATACCCTGTTGATGCGCTTATTCCATTTCAATGACTGCAGGAGTCTACGGAATTAGTTGGCTAATGCAGATAACAGATTTGAATGCAGTGAATACTTCTAGTGCATAATCTGAAGGGTGCCTTCAGGACTTCTCTGTCTCTGCTGTCTATACCCGTAATGAAGATAGACCAGCCTCCTAAATTAGGTAAGGAAGTATTGGTGCTGCTAATGCATTTCACAGTCTCAGGACAAATTTTGAGTATGTTTTCAAGTAGCAAGGGATAAAATGTATAGGCAAAGTGACACTACCTTAGCCTGTTCCTAGCAGCTGGGACTCTAAGGCACTTCTTTAACTTTTTGAAGATATTTGCTGGTACCTAAGGAAAAAAAAAAATAACTAGGAGCAGCTTCACTAGTTGTCTTGGCGAACACGCAGTCCACCTGAAGAAATTGGATGATGATAATTGTTCTGTGGTTTGTACACTTGCATAAACACAATGTGTTGATTAGAGACGGAAAAGAAAGTTGTTTTAAAAATAGATGTAGAGGATCATCTAGTTGAATATGTTGAAAAGATCTCCTTTTGGGGCTTTACTGAAACACTGTCATCATGTGAGTGTCAGCATCATTCCTCAGGATTGTTTTGTCTGTGAAATAAAAAGGGTGCTCAGATTGTATAGAAATTTAGTATAACATGTATAGCAGCCAGGTTATTTAATAAAAACATTAATGGCTTTTAAAGCTTTTTTTTTCTTTTTTTTACAAAAAGAAACAAAACATTGCACCACAATCTTTCTCTACCAGTAATCCTTCTGAAAGTTTCTTTTCTGAAATTGATTACTATGAGATGGCACCCTCATTTTCTGATTAAATTGGCTGGTATCAATCAACAAAACAATCTGCAGAGTATATTAAACACAAGAAGTAAAGGTGGCAATCCAGTCCCACATTATATCTTGATTGTGTGGGATATTCAACATCTTCAAATTCTACTGGCACTAATGATAATAAAGCATGTTAAACTTTTGACAGATGTGTTCAGTTCTTTTCAAGGCTGACTTTCATTTCAAGTGGTGTGTTTTCAGTGTTTACAATATAAGAGAGAGGATTGAATCAAAACGTGTTATACCAGAAAAATTTTGGATCTAGAATGAATGTCAGTGTAACAAGGCTGTTTGATTTTTTAATCTCTATCTCTAATCTATATACATTTAACCTATAGATCTATATTTAGTATCTTTATAGCTGTATCATAGAATCATAGAGTCATAGAATAGTTAGGGTTGGAAAGAACCTTAAGATAATTTAGTTCCAACCCCCCTGCCATGAGCAGTGTCACCTCCTACTAAACCCTGCCACTCAAGGCTCTGTCCAACCTGTCCTTGAACACTGCCAGGGATGAAGTATTCACAACTTCCTTGGGCAACCCATTCCAGTGCCTCACTACCCTCACATTGAAGAACTTATTTCTTGTACCTAACCTAAACTTCCCCAGTTTAAGTTTGAACCCATTACCCCTTGCCTATCACTACAGTTCATAATGAAGAGTCCTTCACCAACATCCTTGTAGATACTGGAATGATGCTATGAGGTCTCCATGTAGCCTTCTCTTCTCCAGACTGAACAGCCCCAACTTTTTCAATCTGTCTTCATACCTATCTATATTTGTAGTTTTAAGGGTACAAAATGCTACAAATCAGTCTCTAGGGTATAAATTCATAAAGTATTCCATTGAAGTTAGTTTTAATTCTGCTGTTAACTTCAGCAGAACAAGAGAGGAAACACCAAGATTTCTTTATGAGGAAACGTAAAGCATATTGGAACAGCATTCTTTCCACAGTAGAAGCTCTTAAAATTTTTTAAAACTACTTGATCCCATTTTTCTTCTTATAACTACCTTTATCTATGTATGAGATGCAAAATATAAAAATAAATCTTAGAACAGACTATTAGAGTTAAGTTGGTATTGATCGCAAGGAGTGAAATTGCTATATTACATGTTGTAAAACTAATTCATATCCCACAAAAATATTACATTAAAAGTATAAAAAATTTCAATACTTTAATCACTTGGCAAATGATTTGACTCTTTCTGTTCAATTTATAGTATCATTTCTGTAGCACCTGCTTCATAAAATGTGCGTATTACTGATACTATTTTGATGGCTTTTATAGGACTGTTATTGGAATAATTTATGCACCTGCTCTTTCGGGCTAATAATTCTCTTTTTCCCCCTTTCCCAGATAGCTCCACTTTCACTTTTTCAAAATCTTTCATCTTATTTCTCCTCATATTCATCATTGCAACTTTTCAATCTAACGAAGTATTCTTTTCTTCTGGTAACTGAATCTTTAATTAGAAAAAAAGTCACCATTTTAATATTTCTATTACTTGCCTTAATCATATATCAGACAAATATAAGTTTACAAAATGTGAGTGTCTCGGAGATTACACTTCTGTTTTAGCTTTATGGTGCTACATTTTTTATTTTTAGTTAAGTTTTTATTGAATTTTCCACAGAATAATAACAAACAAGCCATAAACTCTGAATTATACATGAGCTGAAACATTCTGCATTGATCAAATGGAGAAAGAGTTCATACTTATTCAATATGTAATTTTTTCCTAAAGATTATAGATAGAATCCTACCTAAAAAAGAAAAAACTAGATAATATCTGCTCCACAAAGTGCATTTAGAATCTTGATCTCCATATTCTGAGGCATGAAGAAATAGGAGAGCATCATATAGAAGTAGATGCACTCAGATTTGAACATGACCTTCTAGCATAATTTCAACAGCATCAATACCATAGAAAGCCTGGAGACCAGCTGAAATGAGATTATGCCAAAATCCATGGATCAAAACCAGACCCAGAACAATCTCAAATCTAGCAAGAAAGTAAAAAGTACTCTTCTGGTCTCTGAAAACTTAGATTGCTCTTAAGAAAAGCAATAGAAAGCATATCTTATTTGGGGTGAAAACGGTAGTTTTTAAAAATTATTTTATTTTCTACAAAATAAATATGAAGACTAATTACTTAAATAATTTTTAAACAATGCAATATATTTAAATAATAAAAAATTACTATATTTTTTTTCAACAATTTTTCCTTGGAGGTAAGGTAGAAAACAGAAAGAAAAGAAAGACAGGACACCACATTTTCACTGTAATTCTCCTTAACTCAGAACACTTTCTCTTTAGAAATTATTATAAAAAAAATATGAAGTGAATGATATGCACAAGAAGGAATTCCTTTTTATAAACCCACCTTATCCAGATCCTCCAAAAGTCAAAAAGAAGGAAATAAGTTCTTTTGGCCTAACAGTGAGGCTTGCTCTGTCTATATGACAACCAACAAACTTGTAGTATTGCTTATTTTTTTAATAAAGCAATGCAGGACCTAAAGGGAGAAATTCTTCCTTCTTGTGCTGCTAAGAAATAATGATTCGTGCTGGAAATAGGGATTATCAGCCAAACTAAGACCCAAACCTGCTATCATTATTGTGAAAGGGAAAGATTTCTTGAAAATGAGGACATATGATTGGACCCCTTATCAAAGAATTAGAAGTGCAATTTTGAGAAAGGGTAGTTTTTGATAAAATTACCCCATATAATGTTTGGTTGCAATTATTTAGTGTGATGCAGTTATACAGAGATGAGAGAAAGGTGTTTTGGCTGGCCTCATTCTTTTTGCTGTCACCATTTAATTATATTTTCCACAGTAGTGGTAATACTCTTTACTGTGACACACAGTCATCTCAGTCACTGCATTTAATAACATAAAAGGAAAGAAAAAAACCATATCAAGTAATTCAATCACACAAATTAGACAGCCAAACCGGAGTAATTAAGTGTTTCAATTAATCACAGGAAAAATGCAGAACATACCTCTAATACTTTGCCTAATTGTGGGGAATACATGAAGGTAACTTTGAGGTTCAGTATAGGATAAAGCTTTTAGTATTCAGTCATTTAACATAATGACCATTCTAGTGAATTATTCAGCATAAATAAGGAATGCATATATTAAGAAAAAGCCTGATAAATACGGTAATATCTTACACATATATTGTAAGTGCATCTAGTACGAAAACCAGGCAAAAGTTCTCATTTTAAATACACTGTGAAGACAGCAGTTCAACAATAGCACCAGCTGTCTTCATGTGTTTGAAAATGTTCACATGGGTAAAGAGTCTTCAAAAGGAGGAATGAGGAGTTTAAACTATACTACATTACAGTGATATACTAGATGGACAGTATTATGGGTATGTTTTATTGAAAACTCACTAATAATATAATACACATACTTCAATGACCTTCCTGTCAAGATGAATACACGTATACCATACTATATTATTATCTACAACTTAATGCATAAGATTAAACAGTTATTATTAATGGAAGAATATTGTTCTTAATAATACTGACTACTAACATCTCAGCTTTACATGGAAAAAAAAATGCAATAAGAAATTGTGATAAGCCTTAGCAGTTCTGTTATTTTCAAATAGAGCTGGAGATATAGAAAAAAATGGCAGGGATAAATTTTAAGTAATCTTTCAAAATAGCAATAGTCAAAATTTTGAAATAATTCTAAGGATATTAAGTCCCTGGATTACAGTTCTTTAAAAGATACAGTTTCCAACAAGGAAGCTTCAGTAGAGTCTGAACATTCTGCCTCAAAAATACGAGTTCACCAATGGCTAATAAAACATTTTGTGAGTAAAAATAATAGATGAAGGTGATGGTGAAAAACAAGCAAGCAAGGGAGTATCAGAAAATGAAAGATGTTTGTACTTCTACGGAGAGGATGAACTATTCCTACAAGAGGACTATTGTGAAGAAAAGAGAAAAAGACAAGAATCTTCTAAAAGTGAAAGAAGATGACAAAGGAATGGTAAGTAAGAGTTCTGGAACAAGCTGTTCCCATCCTGATTTCTGAAAGAATGTAAAATGAGTCAGATTCCAGTTTGAAAGTGTTTTGGTCCCAGTGAATTTGCATGGATTTATGATGATGCAAATGAAATCAGCATTTGGTCCATCAGAAAAGAAATAGTTTTCCCTTTTCTGTGGTAGAAGGAACAGAGTGCTAGACAAGACAAAAAGTATGTGCGTTAACAAGGCCACAATGTAACACATTTGAGAAGTTATTTAGAATATATCTCCCAATGTTAGCTAACCTTATTTCCATAATTAGCACTATTTATTACTCCGATTACTCTTCAGTCTGTATTGAGGGTTTAATTATTTGCACGTAACACTGTCTGGTTCCTCTGTACTAGACTGTCTATACTTGCTAATAACCAGGTAAAAAATAGAGCTATCCACAGGGGCTAGTCTTCCCCTCGCCTTTTTTTTTCTAACATAGTTCCACTGATGTTAGTTAATTCAGAGTGCTTTTGATTTATATGCATGCAATGAGAACTGAGAAAATAGTTCCTTAAAATGAATTCCAAAGAAGATATATTGTCCTTTTGTTTTCTTTCTTCTCTTTCATCTTGTGAGGAATTCAGGTGACAAAATTTGGAAAGAGAACTGTCAGTCCAAAATGGAAGTCTTCTGATCATCTTCCCTAGTGGAAGGTAATTTGGATGACAACAGATTTGATAAAATGCAGGATTATGCATTCCAATTAGGACATTTTAAAGACACACAATCAAACATGATTCAATTTTTAGTGCGAAGAACAGGTGTTGATCAATTTTTTTCAGAATTTTTTAAACCCTCTCTGATGATGCAGGAACAGTCAAGCAAAGCTGAATACTAAGACTGTGCTAGTTTTGACATTTTTAAAAGTGAATAGGCAGACCTTTACACTACAGATAGCTCTGTCTCAGACTCTCAGCTCTGTTGCTGCAGTTTTCAGTGTCAGTTCTGAAAGCAATTTTGATGATGGATGAGTGATGACAACCAATGATGAGGAGCTATAGCTGGGATGGAAATCTAGTTGAGTCTTGTAATACTAACACAGGACTTAACTAGCTCAAATGTCATAGACTTATGTACTATGACTAACAAAAATACATTTGTGACTAAGGTTTGTGAATTATTTGCTTGATGGAAGTTTGATATTTTAAATTCTTTTTCCCCAGACAAATGTCAAACCTAAGTATTATTTCCAACATTAATAAAGCTAACATAGTAAAAGAGTACATACCCTTTTCAATTTCTTTTTCTTCTTCTTTATGTTAAAATACATTACAAAGAGTTTTTTTGCTCTTTTACAGTTTTCTAACTATTGAACAGGACATGATAGAAGCTTAGGGCCTGACCCTGCCTCAGCAAGTCCCATTTTCTCCATTAGCTCTACACTGATTTATAGGGCTAAATGATCAGACTCTTCTTCCTAGAAGAAGAGAGAACTACCAGAGCACTGTAGAATATTGCAGGGAGACTTTAAAGCAGAAGGACCTATCACTTTGAATTTACTTTGAACAAAAGTTTTCTTCTATCTCTAATAATGGATAATTCTCTTAAGGAGTTTAGTGTGCGTGCTTCAGTGACACACTTGAAGTCTCCTATGTGGAAATTATCTTTATAAAGACCTAATATTCCTGATCAGATAATGCAAAGGAAATAAGCAGTAATATCGCAAAAAAGGTAAGAACTTTGCTAGATTTTGTTTTGAAGCATAAGCAAATCTCTATAGGACAGATTTATAATGATTTTTAATAGTACTTTATTTTGGTTTATGATGAATAAATAAGATTGGTAAATAGGAAAAAGAGTGTGTGTGTGGGGGGGTTGTGGCATTTTTTTGTGACTTTTTTTAAATCTAAGTATTACTTTTTATATGTAAGTATACATTTCATAGAAACAGGTTTTTTTCCCAATGTACCTTTCTGGCAATTCATTCTTTCAATTGAATAGTAACTAAGGTTTATAACTTCTGTATGGTTGTATAGTGCCTGGCCAGTGTAGGTTGCTCTTTCCAATCGGTTGTTGTAGTACTTTATTTAATCCTTTACTTTTTGCTAATCATCAGGAAAGTTTATAGAATTATAGCTACCATTTGAATTATTTTTCTACAATACTCACTTATAGGCAGTAAAAATTGCTTAATCAAAGCTTTTGACGATACTAAACTTTGGATTTCAGCTATACTCTTTACTGTTCTTTTTAACAGAACTTGCAAGCAAGAAAATAAAATTATGGGATTATGTTTTCTTACACTCTACATAAATAAAAGGCTTAAGTGGTTTACATAACTGATGGTCACTGAATTATATATCGATCAATATCATAAGATTCATCCCTAGAAATTTCCAGGAAAAAAAAGTTTTCTTTTTTAACTATAAAAGCAAACTTTTCATACTAGCATGGTTTCTTTCTTGGCATTTTCCATGGCAAGGGGGTTGGAACTGGATGATCTTAAGATCCTTTCCAACCCCAACTATTCTATGATTCTATAGTTCTGTGATTCTTAGCCTGGAACTCAGTAAAAATAAATACAAACTGTTTCAGTAGCAAGGAACTGATATTACTTGATTTAATATTTCTAGGAATGTGATGACTTCAATCTACTGTCTGGTGCAAAAAACTTAGAGCAAGATACTGATAATGGGAAAGGACAGCAGGGGGGAAGGATGGACAGTACACACATTTGCTAAAATGTTAAAACTAAGCATCTTCACTTTTGGGAAAACACCACAGACATGGTGTCTGCAGCTGATATCTATCCAATTCAAGACTTCAGTCTAAGTGGAACTGAAATGGGAAGCTCTGCTCAGGGTCTGGCTTGCAGTGCTAAGCTCACAGCCTGTTCTCATATGATAAATAAACTTACAGATTGTCCTTTGGGATTCAGGGATGTTTCAGCACTTTTACCTATATTTTGTATCACCATAAATGAACTGTGCAGAGAGCAGTCAGCTTTCTAAAAAGAGAGGAAGGTAGAGGTTCTCTACAGTTTCTGATGTTAAAATCTTACTCATCTTCTATATGCACAATTCTAAATAGTAATATAATACTACAGAAAGAAAAACGCCTGTTTTATACAGTGTCCATTGATTATTTTTGCAAAATTCAGTTGAGGAAAATTCATGTAATAAGGAAAAACTAACTATCAGCCTTAAAACTAAATTAAGCAGAAGCTATTTGTTCTTTAATCATAGCTATTCATCCTGTATAAATTGTCATATCTCCAACAAGACACTAGGGCAATTTTTTTTATGAATGCAAAACACAAAATATATTCTTGTTTAATGTTTTCTGGCTATAACCCAGCTTGTGGCTGCATATATTACCTAGATATGTCACTCTGCTTACCATACTGAAAAAGAAAGAGCAGGTGAATTAATCACACTACATTAGAACTGTATGCAGTCTGAGCTATTTCTTTACAGTCTAGCACTCAAACATGCTTAGGTGAGATATTTGATTCACTGCTGGATAGAAATGGGTTTGTTTGGGTTTTAGGCTTCTTTACTGCTCTCCAAAACATACATCAATATGACTCTTCTGTACAAGCTGATTTACTATGTAGTCCAGCTCTGTGTTTTGCTGAGAACAGCACCTGTGAAAACTTCCACCTCCTGTTGATAGTAGAAAGACTATGCTGATGAAGATGCTGAGGTGCTCAAGTGGTCCATTGCACACCAGGGGCATTCTCAAACCTGCTTATACTGTGAAAGGGAGGACTTTGTAGAAATAACTCAGGAAATGACTGCTAGAACTAGCAGTTCATGCAAGAGTGCAGAGAGTAGTATTTCAGTCCCTATGGCAGTGTATCTGACTGGATCTCTGCTTCAATGTAAGTTTTCTGCTAAGGTACAAAGCCGCGTTGAAACAGCTATAGAACTTCTAGTTCTGGAGCGAAGCATGGCCTCAGCTTTCTCTAAAGCTTCTGCACTGCTTTCTGTTGCATGTTGTAAAAGTGCCCAAATATTACCCCTTGCTTTATTAGAATGCAGATAATGTCATGAGTGCTCTATATATTAGTAAATAAACTGCCATATATATAAGTCACTACACATGGAAGAGCATGAGCAATATAGAAAAAGACTTTCAAATAGCTAATCGCACCTTAATTTTTGTCTATGAAAGTGTTTCTTTTTTAATAATATGCAAATATTTAAATTAAAACTAGTTTTATTCATAAATACTTAGAACTTTACATTTTGCAAGAGCATTAGAAGTTCATCTGTGTTTATTTTATCCTATATGGCACCACATACAGTAGATATGTATAATCAGTTAGGTTTTTCCTGAGCTTCCTATTTAATAGAGATCACAATTCAAAAACATTCAAATCTGTTGCTACTCGGAGTTGCAGGAGAAGTGGCCTTGGCATAAAGTAAAAGTAACCATTACTGATAAAAGTAGTAAGTGTAACTAAATGAGTGAGGAGATTAGGTCTGAAGTTCTGGAAGAAAGGGTGGTAGTGAAGGAATATGCCTTCTGGAGCCCTTTTTCTCTTCTACTGGCATTCTTTATTGCAAGAGGATGGCTGTGTGTTGCTGCTTCTGCCTGTGAACTGATATTTGTAATAGCATTCTGTGCTGTGGTAGCACCAACTGGAAGCCAAGCATCCAACCAGCTGCTCAGAGCCTCCCACCTTCCAACAGGATGGAGAGGAAAATAAGAAGAGCAAGACTGAAAAACCTGTGGGTTGAAATAAAGGTAGCTAAGTCAATTGGCAAGTCTTGCCATAGACCAGACTCAGTTTGGGGTATTAAATTTATTACCAATTGCCATAAATATTTACTTACTGATTAAGGTATTAGGGATAAAAACAACCCCCAAAACATGTTAAAAAAGCACTGTCTTACTGAGGCTCAGTCTTACTCTGAGCATCTTTCCTTCCTTTTACTAGCGCAGGTTGGAACAAGGTATGCGAGGCACTGGGAGCACACTGAACTTTTCCTGTGGATGCCACCCCTGCAGGCCTCTCAGCTTGCCACGTGCTACCAAAACCTTGCCACCTACACTCAATGTACACCCTGCGTTCTAACCTGCCTGTCCTTGACAGCCTGAGGATTATTGTCAAAAATGCCTACAGTTACAATTTCATAATCTTGAATTGTTTTTTAGGGTTTTGCCATGCATTTTCATGCTGCATTATTACATATTAAATGGGATTTTATAGCCTAGTCTTATTAAATACAGAGGATATATGAGAGTTAAAAGAAGAAGAAAGCTTTGTGATTTGTAGGATTATATTATTTCATTCCATCATTTTTTTTTCCAGCCTCAACAACTATTCTTACCTTCAAAAGGCAACAGTATTCCAATCTTGACGTGAGACTATCAGTTTTCCCTTCTTGCATGTTGTATCAGTTTCTAGCTAGTTCAGGAAACTACAAGCTTCATCCTAGCTTATACTAGCATTTATTCTGATGGTACAGTGATGATAATGCTATACTGCAGTGTATTCGGACCACAAGTGGAAATATATTTTACTTTGAATCAGTGCTACTTACACTATATTTAAAGAGCCAGTACTAGCAACTCAGTGGATTTAACTGCATCCCTTGTTGAAATTTTTTGCAGTCATTGAGCCTTTTCCCCAAAATGACCCAAGACTTGCAGACTTTTATAACAAGAATCTAGAGCTCAGTGTTACAGCTACAGTCTAACGTAATACATTTTTCTATATTTGTATATAAATTGTGTGTATATGTGTGTATATATATATAGTTTCTATATTTGTATATCTGTATTTGTGTGGAATGGGAACTAAAATAAATAACATAGCATTTTCAGAGTTGTATTGATATATGCTGAAGTATTTCAAATTATATTTCTGTTTCCCAGAGGTTAATATTTCTTAAAATATTTGACATTATAATAAGATATCCAGAGCAACAAATGGGTATGCAAGTGAAAAAGTTAACTGTATCTATTTATTTTCTAATTTAGCCTTTTCAGTAACAGGTAGTTGATTAAAAAAAAAAAATCACTAAAAGAATTTAAATATAAATGTGGTAAAAATAATTCATATATTTAATGTTCCTATATAAATGCCAATTACTAATCCTTAAATAGCTTCACCTTAATCAAATTGCTTTTAGATTGATTTTGGATTATTCATTTCATCCCAAGCATGTTGTTTGGTTTTTATCCTAAATCATATCAATCCAAGTGATTGAGTTTAAGCATTTGACAGCATTTGATTTAAACGTTGTTGAACTGTAAAGGAATCTGATAGCTTTTCCCAACTAAGTAAACTAAATGTTACTTTCAAGACTGAAACAGTGGAAAGCAGCGATTTAAATATGCATTATTTAAAAATTACTTGAATCTTATTGTCACACAAGTATCTGTGAATGTGGAGTGTGAAAAGAATTGCTATAGTAATTCTCGGAATCTGAACTGATGTTTTTTTCCAGTCTTTACTTTGGCTGACACTTCTGTTTGTAAGATCAAGTTCTCAGTGTCTTATGACTGCCGGACTTGACACATTTGGGTTGAAATATTCTGTGTTGGGTGTCTGCCACATGACGATTTTTGGGCAAGTATCATCTAATTATTCAGATAGTTCTCAGAACGGGATCAGGAAAAAATATCTTTGACTACAGTAAAAACAACGTATTCAATGCTTTCCTTAAAGTCTGCCTCGCCCTTTTCTTTGGAGACTGAAAATTCAGCAATGCATTAGGGTTCTGAATTTTATTGCTCATGTCCAAACATTGAATTTTTAATAAATTTAATATGTCTGTTAAAGTTTGATGCAGTAAGCATCATCCAGTCTTACATGGCTCCTACACATAACTGTTCTGAACAGGCATTATATCTGTGATGTAACTTTGTATGAACCAGTCCTAGTCAGAAAGAGCTGGGTAGAATTTCCCAAGTAAGTTACTACTGAAATTTGCTGTGGGATGCTTAGAATATATGCAATGAAACTGAAGGGTGAAAAAAAATCAGCTGGCTTTTCTAAGGGATGCCATGATAAGCTTGGACAGCTTGAAAGAAAATTAGCTTAACTGCCACAGAAAGCACAGGGAAGACAGTACTATGGTGTTAGGATGGATGAAATAATAGGCACAGAATTTCGGTCTTATAAGGACTGAGATTGGAATAGCGTAATCAGAAGCAAACCTTATGAAGCAATTGAATACCAACAACTGGTCCACTGAGTGAGATTTAATAAGAAACTAGGAAGACAATCTGTTCTGGGCTGGACAGTCAAGTATCAGGAGGTGCCCAACACTTCCCTGTGGCAACTAAGTGCCCGAGTTTTGTTCCTGAGGTGTAGCCCCAAGAATAACAACAGCAGAGATTGAAGTCAGGATCCTGGCGTGGGTCCTTATCCAGAAGCCTACATACTGACATTTCTGAATTACAGTAGCTGGAACTAGAATCCTAGTAGGAAGCTGGGAATTATTTTACAGCTAGACTTTTAGTCAGTTATAATTTATTTTACTGACCTATCACAAAACATGTTCAGAGACTTCAGTTTCCTTAAACTTTAATTAGTATTTCTCATGCTAAAGTTAATTTTCACAGTTATCTGATCTAACATTAATTTTAACAGTAAATTTGGATATAGGAGTTTATATATTAATCTTTTCTGAGTTTCCTACTATCTCTGAGGACTTTTGTCAAATTCTCTATTATTACACGTGAATGGATCTTTTCCTTTTACCCGAAAAATGGAAGTTGGCCCTCGTTCAGGAATTTCTATGAACATGAATCAGATTTACAATAAATTGATAGAAGATTGCATGAATTAGACTGAGGGCGTATGAAATGAAGAGAGTTTGCTTGGGCATATAACTTTAGCATAGGCTTTGCTCAAGTCTCATGATTCATAAGTCCTCGTTTCACTGAGTATGACCCCAGGTCTGCTCTGAGACTTCAAACTCATGCAGTGATGAAGAGTTCAGAAAAGATCAGCATGGATCCATGCATGCAAATATTCCTCCAAAGGAATTTATGTATTTGGATTGGTAGGTAAGGTAGGGTAAGGACAAGGTAAGGTACAGGTAAGAATAAGGTAAAGGTAAGGTAGGGTAAAGGTAGTAAAGGTAAGGTAGGGTAAGGGTAGGGTAAGGTAGGATAAGGGTAAAGGTAAAGTAAGTTAAGAGTAAGGTAAGGGTAAGGATAAGTTAAGATAAGGTAAAGTAAGACTAAGGTAAGGGCAAGGCAAAGTTGAAATAAGGTAACATAAAGTAGGGTAAGGTAAGGTAAGGTAAGGTAAGGGTAAGGGTAAGTAAGGTAAGGGTAAGGTAAGGTAAGCTAAGGTAAGAGTAAGGTAAGGGTAAGCTAAGGGTAAGGGTAAGGGAAGAGTAAGTTAAGGGTAAGGTAAGGGTAAGGGAAGAGTAAGGTAAGGGTAAGGTAAAGTAAGTTAAAATAAGGTAAAGGCAAGGTAAGTTAAAGGTAAGGTAAAGGTAAGGTAAGGCAAATGTAAAGTAGAGTAACATAAGGTAAGATTAAGCGTAAGGTAAGGTTAAGGGTAAGGTAAAGTTAAGGGCAAGGTAAGGGTAAGGTAAGCTGAGAGTATGGTAAGGTTAAGGGTAAGGTAAAGATAAGGTAAGGCAAATGTAAAGTAGAGTAAGGTAAGGTAAGGTTGAGGGTAAGGTAAGGGTAAGGTAAGGTTAAGGGTAAGGTAAGGTAAAAGTAAGGTAAGGTTAAGGGTAAGGTAAGGGTGAGGTAAGGTAAGAGTAAGCTAAGGTTAAGGGTAAGGTAAGGGTAAGGTAAGAGTAAGGTAAGGTAAGATTAAGGGTAAGGTAAGGGTAAGGTAAGGTAAGAGTAAGGTAAGGTTAAGGGTAAGGTAAGGTAAGGGTAAGGTAAGGTAAGGGTAAGGTAAGGTTAAGAGTAAGGTAAGGTTAAGGGTAAGGTAAGCTAAGGGTAAGGTAAGGTTAAGAGTAAGGTAAGTGTAAAGTAAGGTAAGAGTAAGGTAAGGTTTAGGGTTAGGTAAGGTAAGAGTAAGGTAAAGTTAAGGGTAAGGTAAGTTTAAGGGTAAGGTAAGGGTAAGGTAAGGTAAATGTAGAGTCAGGTAGGGTAAGGCAAGGTAAGGGTAGGGTAAGGTAAGGTAAGGTAAGGGTATGGAAAGGTAATGTAGGGTAAGGTAAGGCAAGGTTAGGCAAGGCAATGCAAGAAAAAGCAAGGCAAGGCAAGGCAAGGCAAGCCAAGGGAAGGTAAGGTAAGGTAAGGGTAAGAATAAGGTAAAGGTAAGGTAAGGCAAGGGTAAGGGTAAGGGTAAGGTAAGAGTAAGGTAAGGTAAGGGTAAGAATAAGGTAAGGTAAAGTAAGGTAAGGGTAAGGGCAAGGGCAAGGGCAAGGGTAAGGGTAAGGGTAAGGGTAAGGTAAGGTAAGGTAAGGTAAGGTAACGTGAGGTAAGGTAAGGTAAGGGGAGGTAAGGTAAGGGGAGGTAAGGTAAGGTGTGGTGAGGTGAGGTGAGGTGGGGTGAAGTGAGTTGAGGTAAGATGAGGTGAGGTGATCTGAGGTAAATGAGGTGAGGTGAGGTAAGATTAGGTGAGGTGAGGTGAGGTGAGGTGAGATAAGGTAATGTGAGGTGAGGCAAGGCGAGGCAAGGCAAGGCAAGGTAAGGTAAGGTAAGGTAAGGTGAGGTGTGCATACTTTCAGGTATCATTGGTTAAAGAGATGATAACAAGTTCCTGGAAGCATAAGAAGGACCCCAAGGTTGTTGTTTGAGGAAACAAAGCAAATCAGGCATCTAGGATCTTTTCTGAACTGGTGATTGGCTGCTGACAAGGGTCAACCCACCACGTCTTAATGCTGTATGAAGGTATGCCTCTGCATTATGTTCATTCACTAATTTGATGAAAATGGTGCCATTAACGCTTAGTTTTGTTTCAGATCATGCTTGTTCAGTTTTTGTACTGGAAAGATCTTGTACTGGTGATTATGGCACTTTGGCTCAGTGCAGAAGCTGATAATATTTTGGAACAAAAGTTTTCCTTTCAGCCAGATTGACCAAGATTAGGTTAACTTTGGTCACACAGTGACCCCATTGTTAAAAGGGCAAACTAGAAGCTGTGTGTGCGCAGAGGAAGTGGGAAAGTTAAGGAGGAATTTAGGCTGAAAATATTATTTTGCTGAGACTAGTACATTCTGTAGTGGGGAAGGGTGGTCTGTCTTAGAAATCTGTGAAGTCTGTGCAGAGGCTATAGCTGTATGTGCCCATGTTAAATTGGGTGAGGTGTTTTGTAGAAGTTGTTTGTTTTGGAAAGGAAGGCACAGTAAAGTCTATAAAGACATCACTCAGTAACTTGTGCCGTCATAACACACAGGAAGTGTGTTATCATAACACACAGGATATGTGTTATGAATCCCATAATATAGTGGGAAGTGTTATGAATCCCATTCAGCAGTGAAGTCAAAGGAAGATTAGATACATGGAAGATATGTTGGAGAGAAGCCTAATATAACCTTGGGATGCCAATGCAAACAGAGGCTATAATGTGTCCTGTTCTTGTAAATGATCTGTCAGCCACTGTAACCTGGAAAGAAGTCTACTGAATTTCCACTTTTCCCTGAGCTGCCTTCCTGGAGAAATACTAGACACACATGCTAAGTGGTTTGGAATGGAGACCAGAATGCATTCATTGGTGATATATCAACATTTACTATCAACATTTATGATTGATAATTGCAGGTTTTTTCTTTCTAAACTCTCTACAAAGAGGTTAATAATTTCACAGCAAAAAAGCATGTAGAAATGAGGAAAAAATACATTTACGACAAATTTTGCATCTATTTGGTTCAAGTGGATCACTGTCTAGATAAATCTCCTACAAAATTCAGACTTCTTTCCGTGTGTTCAAATGAATCTCAGGATGCTAGAGGGATAAATATGTTTCCAACCTCTGAAAACATCAAAGGCATTACTTTCTGCCTGATAGTTGAATATGAAAGTTCCAGCTGCAAATAAAAGAAAGTCAGCCAGTAAGCATCAGGACTGGCATTTGAGAAGTTAGATTTTGGACCATGAAATATAATGACAGCCACAGATGGTTACTGGTAAACTTGAATACCACAGCGCAAGAGAATCAAGACTGTAGGATACTGTCATGGTTTCAGCAGCAGCAGTCATTTTTCTCCTTCTTGGTAGCTGGTGCAATGCTGTGTTTTTGATTTTGGGCCTGGGAGCAGCGCTGATAACACCAGTGTTTTCAGTTACTGCTTGGTAAAGTTTTGGTCTGACCAAGGACTTCCTGAGCCTCATGCTCTGTCAGGGAGGAGGGGAAGCTGAGAGGAAGCCGGGAGGAACTAGAGACAGGGACACCTGACCCAAACTGACCAAAGAGGTATTCCATGCCACAGCACGTCATATCCAGGATGTAAAAATGGGGAGCAGAGACCTGGAAGGGTGGGGGTGCACTGCGTTGTCAGGTAGATATTGGGTGGTGAGCAGCTGTATCCTCTTTCTTTGTATTTCTCTTGTATTATTATTGGTGGTAGTAGTAGTGATTTGTGTTATACCTTAGTTACTAAACTGTTCTTGTCTCAACCTGTGGAAGTTGCATTCTTTTGATTCTCCTCCCCATCCCCCCAGGACTGGGGGAAGAGAGGGGGGTGAGTGAGAGAGTGGCTGCGTGAGTTACTGAGGGGCTTAAACCACAACAGATCCTAAACAGACCTCAAAGGAAGTAAAGCAGTAGAGTAAAAAAGGAATGACAGCACTTGAATTTGTTCCCTTAGAAGTCCGTGGATTTAAAACACACACTGAAGAATTTATAACAGCTAAAGGCCACTGTACCAAGAATCTTGCTACTGAATTGAAATTTATGGATTTGTTTCTTTTTCTTTTCCATAAACAGAAGTCACTTCCTCAGTGCTGCATAAGAAAGGAGTGAAAACAGCTTCCTATTATATTAGACTAGAATGGTGTTTACATTTAAGTTAGTGTAATTCCTTATTCTTTTTTATTGAAAACCCTCCATCATTTTTCTTAACAAGCCTGGAAACAAAGTGGCCTGCTTTTTTATACTATCATCTGAAATACTCTGAAAATAGATAGGTATCTTTTGATTAAATACTAGAAAAATTATTTGCAACAAACAAATCTGTTCATAAATACAGAGTTTTTACCATTCATTAATTGTAAGAAAATTATTACTTTTCCCCAGAATATTTTAATTCCTTGGAATTATTCAACAGATATTTTATATGAATATATTTTCACCCTATAGATTACTGAGAAAATACTTGCTAAGGGTATTGCTTTAAGCATTTTACATTTGCAATTTAAACTCAAGCTGTTTAAATTAGATACATACATCAGTGTTAAAATTCTGGTTGAACATTTTATGAAAGTAGATCTCAAAATCAGGTCCCTGTGCAACTTTAAAAATAACTCTGACTTTAGTCATAGTCTAACCGATAAAATTGGAGAAGAGGAAGACTTTCATACTGTGTTTTATATAAGGATGAAGGGTTCTTTTCTTTGCTGATCGGGTTTCTCTGTGCACTTGTGGCAGAATCAATTCCAGAAAATGGCTCCCAGTACTGAAGTGAGAGTCCACAATACACTATCAAAATACGCTGTTTTCCAAAAGAGAATAACAGTGGCATATATTTATAACTGGTTAATTTTCCTCCTAGATGGATTTTGTTATACTGTGGATTTCAATTAGAGATAAAAGCTAAAATTATAGTAGCCAATTGACTCCTGTAGATATTTAATTCTTTTGAGGAAAAGAGAAACACAATTTTACTTATTTAACAACCTTGATAAATTCACCTTTTATTTGTCAAAATGCAAGTTTTGTACAATAATGCGTATGAAATCAATCTTTCTAGATCTTAAATATGGATTCAATTTACGTTAAATTGGTGTCATGGGTTCAGCAGTAGCAGTCATTTTTCTCCTTCTTGGTAGCTGGTGCAGCACTGTGTTTTTGATTTTGGGCCTTGGAGCTGTGCTGATAACACCAGTGTTTTCAGTTACTGCTTGGTAATGTTTTGGTCTGACCAAGGGCTTTCTGAGCCTCATGCTATACCAGAGAGGAGGGGAAGCTGGGAGGAAGCGAAGGCAGAACACCTGACCCAAACTGACCAAAGAGGTTATTCCATACCACAGCATGTCATGTCCAGGATGTGAAAACGGGGAGCAGAGACCCGGAAGGGTGTGTTGGTGCAGTGGGGGGTTCGCTGTTGAGGGGTGCACTGGCTGGGTCGGGCTTGGTGAGCAGTTGTATTCTCTTTCTTTGTACTTCTCCTGTCATTATTATTACTGGTGTTAGCAGTAGTGATTTGTGTTATACCTTAATTACTAAACTGTTCTTATCTCAACCTGTGCGAGTTACATTCTTTCGATTCTTCCCCTTATTCCCCCCCCCCCCATCAGAGTGGGGGGGGGGAAGAAAGAGGGAGAAGTGAGTGAACGGGCTGCGTGAGATTTACAGCTTAAACCACAACAATTGGTTATCCATCCTATAAGAGCTATGTGAATAGCAGTGATTAGTGCACAGAAAATCCACAATTAATAGTTTTGCAAAATGAAAGTCAAGGTCTATGAAAATAAGCAAAAATAAACATTTCTTATTTTCATTTTGGAAAAGGAAAGGCATCAAAATCACTTCCATTCATCCCTTTTGGTTGAATGCCTTTGCTCTTCTGCCCGCCATTTATGTTCCTGGAAATAGCTGTAGGCAAGGTCAAAAAAGGACTCAGGTGCGTAGGAGCACAGTGTTGCAAAGCCCAATTCTTGGCTGTCTGGTCTCAGAGACAGTGTCAGACTCTGTAGATAAGTTGTCCAAATGTTGGTCTGGTGAGTCTCCTGAACCATGGTTAGTATCCCCATGGGTCCTGGACTGATCTCAGCCAGACAAGCTGGTGGTGCAGAAGTTACTGGGGCAATGTCAGAGATGAGAAATGAAGGTAAATATGGGGAAAAGGAGCAAGCCTATCCCTTCTATTTCCTCCTGCTCCCCCTCACACCTCCATGCATTGCTATCCGCCATGTATGCCAAATGGCTTGAAGACAGCTTCTAAACTGTCAAAATTTGTCTTTTCTTGTCCCTGAAGGCACTAATATGGCCCTCTTGGTGATCATGTTGCCCATTTCAGCTCAGTCTGTGTCAGACTCTCCTTCCCTGACCTATGCTGTCATTGGCTGGGCACAACCCTGTCTCCTGGAGGACCATCACCCACACCAGCTCAGCACACCCAGCTCAAACTCTAGGGGATGCATGCCATGGAAGAGCACACAGCCCATGCCCAGATCACCTATGCTCCTGGCTGAGCTTCCCTCATGGAGCTGCCATGCTGGCCCTGCATGATGTAGACTACCAATAAGGGGGGATTAATCCTGCCTTGCTGATTTCAGGGTCCTGTGGCCCCTGAGGGATTCCAAATCCTGAGTCAGAATGTTAAAAATCTGCGAGTTAAGACTGAAGCCCTAGCTCTGTCTTGGGTTTAGCATGCAACATGGACTTACCTGATGGTGAGGTTCTAAATGGGCCAGTAAGTCCCCAAACAAGAACTACTTCATGTGAGCTTAGGGCACTGGGTGACACCTGCAGCTCTAGGGAACTTCCAGCTCCTGCTGACTGTTTGAACCACTAGCCTCCATTAATGAAGCTACATCACCTCCAGCCCCACTTTTCATTGAAGTGGTGGCTGCGGCTGCAGTCTGTAAAAAAACTCAATGGCCCCCAAACATCAGGTGTGCCCTAGCAGTACGTGTCCTCAAGGGGGATGTCATGAAGAATGCTATATTTCTGGAATAAAACAGGATTTCAAGGTTAAACTCAATATTTTGTCCCATCAAGAATGGACATGTGCAAAGACACTAGCTAGTAATCTGAAATTTAAACTCAAAATTAAAGCATGTGTAGAATTTAGAAAGCAACTGAACAGAGGTTTTCATGGTTATAACTTTGGATGCCTTCAATCTGTCCCACTCTAGATAACACTCAGCGCACTCCCAGTCTGGTTCTTGGTAAAAATGTGTATTATAGTGAAAGAATTGATATGAAACTTAGGTCATTGGGTGCAACACATCTAGCGACTTGTTTTCCAAACAGCTTATTCAGCCAAGTAGCGGAAGGAATCTGCCTGTCTGAACGAACAGCTGAACTTCAACATATTTAATAGATATACATTTAGATGAATTCAGGGAAAAGTCCTCTAGCAAGCAATAAAGTAATTCTTACCATGACTATTCTTTCAGCAAAAGATTCCAAGAGTGAGGCTTTAAAAAAAGCAATGATAACTCCTTGCTAGTCTCTGCTATTTTTAAAGGCAGACAACATGGATCGTATTTTGTGTCTTGCTGTAAGAGCACAAGCATGATGTGTCATGGTTATGTTGTCAGAAAATATTAAGGGTTCCGTTGTGAAGAGGAGGTCTTTGGCTCCTTGCAGATCATGTGGGCTCAGGCTTCCATGCTGGCCATTTAAAGAGTGACATGAAAAATTATGAAAAGGGAATGAACCTGCATTGTTACACTTCTTTGTAACATATAAAGTCATGAGTCAGAGAAGATCGCAACAGGGACTCTACCATCTTAATGCTTTACAAGAGGAGAAAAAGAAAAACAATAAAACAGGTGGTTGAGGATAGCGGCAAGCTAGCTAAAGATAAAATTAAAATACCATAGGAAAAAGCACCTCTGGGGAAAAAAATGGAAAATTTAGAGCATGGAGCAAAATATACCTTACAAGCAGGAGGAACAGGAAAAGAGGGAGCTAGAGGAAAATTTATGCTGATAATTTTATAAACTACTATCCAATAGGACCATCAGTGGGTACAGGTTTTAAGAGAGAGATTTTAACCCAAACTGCTTTCTGGGGCAGACTTATTGATGAGTAACAGAAATGAAAGGTACTATTATAACCATACTCAGGAAAGACGCAATTGCTTTATAATATCAAAGTCCTGGGTACACATTTGCTATGTCTGTGCAGACAATGAGTGCACTAGGCAGGACCACATGTTTTTGGCTTCCTTTTTCTTTCTGACTATGCCTGGCGTAAGGCATACACAAGTCGCAAGTCAAGTCTATTTAATGATACTCTTAAGATCCTCCACTTAGTACTTTCCAATGTTAAATAAGAGGACCTATCATGTCCAGACAGGCAAAAACCCCTAAACAATGGAATTTCAGATATAGGCTATAAATTCCTACATGACACAAAGAAAATACAAACTTTAATCGCACCACCCAAATGTAATATATATATATATGTTTATAAGCTGTTATTCATTTTTAATTGCTTTTGCAAAATAGTACTGCAATATAACTGTTGATTTATGGCCATATTTCTAAGTGTACTGGCTAGCTCCTAATATAAAAGGAAAAACAGAAAAAGGAAAGGGTGATTGACCTAACAAGAAACAAAGATATCCAACAGGTTTCTAGATACACAGTTCATTTCTCTATGTACAGATTTTCTTGAGGCTGGCAAATACTTTCATCAAGGTAGTGTTTTGTAATTCAAAGTGACAACCAGCCTAGGGACTCTCACCGCAGAATTCAGGAGCTGGAGAACAGCAGAGAACACTGTAAAAATTCCCCGGACAGGCAGTGAATGCAGTTTTGTGCAGGCCTACTTGTGCTTTTATTCATAAAGCTTTTGGGACAACATATGTACAGCAATCTGGTCAGTGAAAACTTACTGGTAGTGTGAGAGCTCTACTCTGTCTGCAACAGAAATATCATTGTAACTGTGTAACTACAGCATGGCTTCTCATATTTGTGGAAATAAGTGATAAACCTCTCACAGTTACTTCTCATAACAGCATGCAGTAACTGCTACTCTTTTCTGCTACAGTATATACAGAGCAGAATTTTCAAACTGGGGTGCCAATATCTATGTTCTGAAACTGTGGCACACAGGCCTGGTTCACCACAGGGCTGAACACTCATGTTGGTATGACTAGCCAGGTCTCAGCTGCTGCCTCAGCATCTGGAGTTTTCCACAAAGGAAATGTCATCTTCTCAGCAAATCTTTTCCACCATGTTGAAACAGAAATGTGCAGATTTAGCAAAGCTCAACTGTCTAATCTTGTATGCACTTGCATCCACCATAAGTAGTTCATGTCCTAGAAATCATTTACAGACTGACACCCCTAGCAAGAAACTTATTTTCAATTGGTGTGAAGTAGTAGAGCTGAAGATGTGAATTAAGAAGTATATGTGTGGCAGAGAGGAAGAAAATCACTGGTTCTTTTTCAGGGGTGGCCATTCCTACTTCCAGTGTTTATTCCTCTTTCAGCAGTCCTCCATAAAGATGGTGGCATTTGTTTTTTTCCAAAGGAGATGGAAGAAATGCTGTGTACATTCTCACCCATGTAAGAATGTATCAACAACTTTTGGAGGAACGAAAGGAAGACCTTCACTACCGGCTTGAACATTCACAAAGATATAGATTTCTTCCTGCATCAGCAGCAGACAAATGGACAGATAAATATCAACTATTACAAAAATAATTATCCTTTTTCCCACAGAATTATCTGCTATAGTTTTACATTGTAAAAATTGACAGAAATTTAAATACTACATATTACAGTAAAACCCACTATGAAATTACTTAGTGTCTTGTTAGACACTTTTAAACCACATGAGTTAAATTTAATACAGTTTTTTTAACAACATGAGCAAATAGAATTTTTTTCTCAATCCATTTTAAAATGGATTTGCAAAGGATTTAAATTTCAGGTGATTTTGTTTTTGTTAATATAAAACATCACTGCAGCTTTACTCTCAAGAACTGTCACAGATGTACTTGCCAGTACCTGCATAAACAAAAGTGCATTAATAAAATATGTATGTAACTGATCTATCACTTTCCTGTAGCATTTATGCTATCTACATATAAAACTACACCAGAGTATTTCTAACTCATTAAAAGAACAGTTATGTAAAGTTCCTTTTTTAATTTTGCTAATTACTGTTTTTTAAAATGCTTTTCTGTTAAAAACTAATTCTGCCTCCAGGCCTAATCACATACGTTTATGATTTCTCTGGATAAAAAATAAAAGTAGAAACCAGCAGTGTTTACATAATAGGAATGCAGAAATAATCCTGAGGTGTTGTTTAGGAGAGAAACGGATCTAATAACTTGTCTGATGTCTTCCAATTTATCTGTGCTCTAAAAGCCTGGTGTATCAAATATATTTTGTGTTTGTTTGTATGAGGGGGTTTAGAAAATAGGGCTATGAGACACTTGTGTGCTGGGAGTATATAAGTTTTACTAATTTATGTAATCTTAAAACTGATTTCACTCATAATTCGTAATCCATTGTTAACTGTCAATCAGCTCCTACACTCAGTGTGATGTTCTGGCTCATCTAAGGAGTTGGAGCTTGCCTAAAATATGGTATTGATTTACTGAAATGCAATTTTCATTGTAGAATGCACACAGTGGGAAGGTACTATACAGCTGGATGAGTACTGGGATGACAATAACAAAGGAAGGCAATGTAAATATTGTATAAAAAAATTTATTGCAAGATGCAAGAAAAAGAAAAAAAAATCCTTTTTTTTACTAGGAGAGGAGGCTAAACAACTTTCTCTTGGCCTATTGTTTGTCTCTTAGTGAGCTTTCCGGGATTTGTCTGTGCATCCTGGATACATAGGAATCAAAGAGATTACATCTAGAATAACCAGTGAGACAAAAGAAGAGCCAGCCTGAACTTTAAATCGAAAATTCAAACCAGGCTTGAAAAAAATCTCTTCAGATAACTGAGAGAAAAACGTTTTCCATTAGTCTTTATCCTGGGTGTTCTGACTTTAGTTGGAGTCAGAAGCAAAAATGTGATTGTGCAAAGCTTTTCAGATTGTTTTTGTTTGTTTGATGGGGCGGGGTTTTTGTTGGTGTTTTCTTTTTTTTTGTTTGCTTGTTTGGGTTTTTTCTTAAACAAAACCAGCAAGTTTCCCAGCAAATCCTATCTGCCAATCTTTTAACACAATTTGCTATATAGAATTGTTTGGACAAAGAACCCTGTAGAAAAGTGGCCTCTATTTGGCCCTTAGGAAGGCTGGACAAAGACTGGAATGTTTTCTGCTGGGGGAAAAAAAAAACGAATCCGTACAGTTTTCTTACCCAGTTGCAGGTATTGTGCCTTGAAGAAGCTGCAGTGCAAATATGTTCTCATTCAATCTTTTCGCAATTAGGGCTCTCAAAGGAGAACTAAACAATTTCTGGTGTAATAATCTTTCTTACCCTGTTGATCAATACTTATTCTTCAATCTGTGAACTGTGTTCTGCTTCATTTTTCCTTCCTTGAGAATTTTGTACCATTATTAAAATGCTGTATGGTACTGGTGTTTGATTCGTCGCTTTTGTATCTTTTTTCTTTTTGTCTGTGTAGTTAAGAAGTAAAGGAAGGGGTGAGACTGAGAGAAGAAATAAAGATCCTTGTCTTTAATATGGAACTAATAATGCACATATTTGGTCTAGCAATTGTTGTTCCCAGTCAACAGCATGGGTATTTTACTTCCCAAAATAACCCAGCCATCATCCATTAGTTATGGAGAAACTACTCAAGATGGGGCAACACTGTTATAAAAGGAATCATGAAGAATAATAAACAGCTCATATAAGCCATTAAGATTACATTGACTTTGAGTGAAGCTATTATTTTTTTAGCCTGCTGTCCTGGGTTCAGCAGTAGCAGTCATTTTTCTCCTTCTTAGTAGCTGGTGCAGCACTGTGTTTTCAACTTTTGGCCTGGGAACAATGCACCAATGTTTTTAGTTGCTGCTCAGTCATGTTTACTCTGACCAAGGACTTTCTGAGCCTCATGCTCTGCCAGGGAGGAGGGGAAGCCAGCAGGAAGCAGAGACAGGACACCTGACCCAAACTAACCAAAGAAGTATTCCACACCACAGCACATCATGCCCACTACATAAACTGGGAGCAGTTACTCAGAAGGGTTATGTCATTGCTCAGGTCAGGCTGGGTATCAGTCAGCAGGTGGTGAGCAGTTGTATTCTCTTCCCTTGTTATTTCCCTTATCACTGTTGGTGTTAGCAGCAGTGGTTTGTGTTATACCTTAGTTACCGACCTGTTCTTATCTCAGCCTGTGGGAGTCGCATTCTTTTCATTCTCCTGATTCTCCTCCCCATCCCTTAGGGAGCGGAGTGAAGAAAGAGGGGGAGTGAGTGAGCAAACTGCATGAGTTACACCTTAAACCACGACACATGCCGCTTTCATAGTGTGGCTATTGAGTGAGAGCACTGTGGAAGGTGATGACATTTGTACTAGACATGGAAAGCTCAGGTCCATTTTTAAGGAGCTGAGCAATGAACACTGAAATCACTGTTAGATGAACTAAGCATTGTAAGTAAAGTATCAGCTCAGCTCCCATAGCAACTGTCTCAGGCTTTTGTGACTTTGGGCAAACTACATAAAGATAGGACTCCTTTATTCAGGCATGTGACAATCACTGGGTTTAACCCCAGAAACAAGTCAATATAGCTCACCCTGAGCTCCATACTGATGTGATTAACCTTTCCTTCAGTAACTGGTCCAGCTAAGATACCTGTATTGTATGCTATAAGCTGTTATTTTTATGTGGGTCATAAAATGTTGAATAGAAAGGGACAACTGGATTCTTTATGTCACTTTAAAACTTTTTGTGGCTCAGCTTTTATAAAGACACATAATTACAATGGAAAAAAATATGTATCTTGACCAGATACTAAAAATATAGTTAATGAGAAGAAATCAGAAGTGTCTGAATCATTACTTACGCTTTTAAGCACAGCCTTCTTCATTCTTGTTCTACTCAAGAACAGGATATTTTTAAAATTAAATGTCAGACACAAAGCCCTAGTGCTCTCCCTGTAGAATTCAAGACAGTAATACTATACAGCACTACAAGAATATTTGTTCTTAAAAGGATACTTCCATTTGTCATTTCAGAAACTAGAATATGACTGCTCCTTCTCCTTATCTGTAAAATCTTTATCTGAAACACTGGATGTGTAAATAATGCCCTAGGGAAACTGCTGACACATTTGACACTCAAGCAATTTATATTTGTTATCATCAACACATTTGGTGAACCAACAATTCTGTGTTAGACTTTTGCACCGATTCTTCAGCATGGCTTGAGTTAGCAAATTAGCCTCTACACTTGAACACAGAGGACAAAGATATAAGTAGGTCAGGAAACAAATACACAGACTTAGAACAAATTCACAATGGCATAAATCACAGAGTTTAGGGATTCTGTCCTTTTACTCATAATTGGTTTGGGGGTGGGTAACAACAAGAGTACTTCAGCACTGAACATTAGATTACAATTCAATAGCAGTACAAAACCTGATCGTTTTAATGGTTCCGGCTGTATATTGACTCTGGGGGCCCCTGTACCTGCCTGGAGCTGAATCAGTGTGCTAATACATTAAACAAATCAGACAAAGCAATATTTTGAGGTGGTTTGCTGTGCTGGAAGGGGCTACACTGAAAAAAAAAATTGAATGACAGAGCTGGTGGAAAGGACAAGATAGGTTTGTGCTGCAAAGGGGAGATCAGGGTTCTGGTGAAGAGTAGTTAAACTGATGTAGGTTCCTGTAGAGTCAGCCTGACTGAATAGGAGGAGAGGTGGAGAGGAAACTGGCTGAAACATCCAGGTAGGAACTGCAGTCTTTTCTTTCTGGAGAAGGCTTGAAGGGGGACCTTAAGTATTGCCATACTTAAAGGGCTGCTACAAAGAGGATGGAGGCTCTGTCTTCACAAGGAGCCACACTGAGAGGGCAAGTGGCAGTGGGTAGAAGTTGCACTGGGAGAGGTTTCATCTCAATACAGAAAATATATTTTACAGTGAGATCATTCACTGGAACAACCTATCAAGGGACATGGTAGAGTCACCACTGCTGGAGGTTTTCAAGACATGATTGTTCAGTGTGCCAGATAATCTCATCTGAGATCCCTTTCCCATGAAAGTTTGGATCAAATGATATTTGGAGGTCCCTTCCAATCGGGGCTGTTCTGATTCTACGACTATTTTGGTGTCTTAATATTCTTTAAGTAGAGATAAAAGTGAAGAAATAAAAGAATACTCATACATGTTTATATTACTTATACTTGTATGTATTTCCCCATCCTTGGAAGTGTCCAAGGCCAGGCTTGATGGGGTTTTGAGCAACCTGGTCTAGAGGAAGGTATCCCTGGCCATGCTTCAATGATTCAGCAGGTATAGTAAGACTTCTTACAGTCAGAGTTCAAACAATATATTTCACAGCTGGACTACTTGCCTATGGTAGAACAGTTGAAGTTGCTCAGTTTTAATCCACCTTTAATGTGCTTCTGGCACTTCCTGTGTTTATCTTTGTCAGATACCTGCTTACAGATTTTAAGATTTTTTTTTTCTCAAACCCTAGCACCCAGATATTTTGGATAGCAGAAAAAACTCAACTTTCACTTGAAAACAGATAAAGCTCTAGTTTTATGGTTTCTGCCTAGCAGACTACAGTTTACCAGGAGAGGAAGACTGTAAATAATGCCCCGGATAGCTCTTACCTTGTTACAGGGCTGACTTCATTGACTGCCTCCTTCGTCTTGGACTTGCAGTTACATTGCACAAAACTTTTTCCATTGCTGTAACATCTTTTACTTTCCTCTTGGTTCAAAAGCCTTAGGATATACCTAGTGTTTTTCTGTCAAGCACAAAGAAGCTTTATCTAAAGCCCTTTCATGAATTCTTGATTTTAGAAGTGTAAACTGTTCCCCAGTCAGAACTTTCAGAAGAATTGTACTCTTCTTTTCTTCCTTTCTCTGTGCATCATATTGGCAATATTATCACATTTTCTTCAGGGTCACAGTTATCTTGGCTGTTTATCCATAATTCTTTTCATACTAGCCAGCAATGCTAGACTACTCCCCAATAGGCTGTTTCATGGGGGCTTCAAAAGTTCGGCAACTGCTATGAAAAATTATTCTGTAGTTTCAGACCTATCCTTTCATCCTAATAATTTTCCCCTATAGGCCCTTTTGAAAAAAAAAAATAATAAAAATCAAATTTAAAATGCAGCACTCAGGATACCCACTGAGACTAAATGTCTTGTTTCCATAGTAAAAAGCTATTAAAGTTTATTTATCTTTCTTTAAACTTATTGTAATGAAGCTGTGAAGCTAGAAAGACAATTTTACCGACCCCTTCCTTTCACACGTTTCAATAGCTCTGGGGTAAATGACACAATGAGTTTTAAAAAGAAATTACCTTTAATCTTCAGAAAACAGTAACTTCTAGCTGTGTCAACCACCCAACAAAATGGTTTTATTTTTGTTTTGGTTTTAGGTTTTCTGGGTTTTTTTAATGAAAACTGAATATGATATGGAAAGATAGCAATGACTGAATAATAATACTGAAGGCAAACAAATCATTGTGTCATTGAAGGAAATGACATATAATGTCTGGTTTGTAAGGTGAGATATGCACTTTTGAAGCTGAAACACCAGAGACCTACTGAAAATTGTTACATAAATGGTAGAAATAATGAATTGTAACCATACATTGAAGTTGTGTGACATTTCCCATTATAACATATTCTTGCTTTGGTTTCTGAGTTACTCTAGCTTTGCCAGTCATGGCCACAAGCCTTTGGAGTGATTATACTTTATCACACGGCATTCCTTTCCCTCCAAGCTATGTAGCTGTCCTCTCTGTCCTGTGTATTACTGAGAGAAGAACATCATGCAAATGGCAGCACAGATGTGCTGAATGGTCAGGCTCCACATCAGATAGCCATGGCCTTCTGTAGTGCAGCTTTTACAGCTGATAAATTTTGCTGCATTCACACAGCAGGCAGAATGGGCATCTGAGGTCTGCAGGCTGACCCATCTCTTCTTCATGCTGAAGAATTATACATGGGGCTGAGGATGGAGAAAGGAGGTCTGAGGAAAGAGAGCCTGAAGGCCTCCCTTGTCACAACCCTGCATATAGCACTTCAGCAGTGCTGCCTAATTTTGTATCTGGCCAAGAAAATCTGGGCCATACAATTCCTAGCTACAGACCTGAAAGGACTGTGCTGCCTTTCCCCTGAAACCAGTGCACAGCATGAGCATATTCTCCCCTCTAAAATAACATACCTTCTGCTGCTAGTTAAAATAGCATGACACATGTGTCACCGCAGTTGTACATAATAGCTGTGCATTTGTATTCCTGTGAAAATAAAATCTAGAAAATGGCATAACTCTTCTTCTCCCCTGCAGGAAATTAAAATAATCCCACAGTAATAGGTATGAAGAACAGCATTAAAAGAAAGTTGTGATAGGTCAAGTTCACTTTCAAACTGCTGCTTTCAGTCAGCTACCATCCATCAGCTGAGCCACAGTAGGTACATTCTCAGCTCAAGGGAAATAAAGGGTAATGGCGCTTATTGTGGCCTGTGACAAAAACCAGTTGAACTAAGTCACATTACCATGCATTTGCCATAGCAGAAGAACAGAAGACTCTGGCTTAGCTGACATCAACTTTTAATTGGTGAAAGCTTGAAGCTGTACTTAAATCACTGTTTTTCATTAACATGCATTTGAAAGAGAATGGCAGGATTTTGCTTCCTATGTGAATCTGCAAACGTTATGATATATTGTTTAATTATATACTTACGTATTACTTTTCAGGCTTGGGCTTTCCCCTATATCAAAGAACAGGACAGAATAAAGACTTCAGAAAGAGTAAAGGTTCTTGGTTCACAGCTGGGGAGCTCTGCTGGCTTAGGAAAGTGCAAAATTACACACTGTTTGCTTTTCCTAGCAGTCCAGGGTTATTTGCACTCTGCTAGAGTGCAAGCACTACCACTTTGGTGCTCACCAAAACCGCTGTATCACTCTCCTTCCCAACTGGACAGGGGAGAAAAAACATAATGAAAGGCTCATGGGACAAAATAAGGACAAGGAGAGATCTTTCACCAGTTACAGTAACAGGAAAAACAGACTCATCTTGGGAAAATTTAATTTATTACCATTAAATCAGAGTAAGGTAATGAGAAAAAAACCCAAATATTAAAAGTATCTTCCCCCCATCCCTCCCTTCTTCCCAGGCTTAACTTTACTTACAATTTTCTCTACCTCTCCCCATTCAGCCAGGCAGGGGTACAGGGAATAGGAGTTGCAGTCAGTTCACCACATGTTATCTCTGCCACTCTTTCCTTCTCAGGGGAGGACTCCTCACACTCTTCCTCCGCTACAGCGTGGGGTCCCTTTCATGGAAGACAGTCCTCCACCAACTTCTCCAACATGAGTTTATCCCTCAGGCTACATATTCTCACTCCTTTCTCTGCTTGCAATTGCTCCTGCACGGTAACTTTCTCGTTTTCTTAAATAAACTATCCCAGAGGCACTAGCACCATCACTAATGGGCTTGGTCTTAGCCAGTGGTGGATCCACCTTGGAGCTGGGTGACATTGGTTTTCTTGGACACAGGGGAAGCTTCTGGCAGCTTCTGACAGAAGCCATCTCTGTAGCCCACTAACTACCCAAACCTTGCCACACAAAACCACTACAGTGGCCTGTGTCACACACTGTCTAACCCTTAGTGGTGATGAGATGACAAAATGCAACAAGTTGCTTTTTCTTATCAACATGCTAGAAGGAGACAGAGAAATATTGCAAGCAAACACCATAGTCTCAAAATAATTCCTCCATTCCCACTGCTATAAATGCAGCATTAAGTATTCATTTGTCAGACTCTACTTCCCAATTTGTTACTGTATTAAAGGCCTTTTATTTGCCTCATTTCCAACACAAAGCCTGTAATTAACTACCAGTACTGGTGTGTTGACAGTACTCAAGGGGGAAATATTTGCAAAATTAGTGGGCATATTTCAGAACATAAATGTTCCAATGGGAGAAAAAATAATGACTACTCTGATGGAATACATAAAATATACCTGTATATATTATAGTCTGACTTTGATTATGATCTGGTTTTTTTTTTTTGTTTCACTCATCATTTTTGAGAAACACAGTTTGTCTTGAAAGGTCAATTTATACGTAGAGTTAAAAATAGATTTCTGGGTTGTGATCCTGGCTACCACTGTACAGTAAATTAGGAAACTCTTTTATCAATAGAAAAGGTTTTGAAAATGCATGATATTCACTCTATTTAATTAACAGCGGTTGCTATGGATGGTCCTCTTTCTACCTTCTTTATTTTTTTATTTATTTTTTTTTACCTGAACAGATTTAGTTTAAAATAGGATACTTCAGATGCTGGAATTCGAGTCTTTTCTGAAAGTCCCATATTTTTATCTACTTTCCATCTTCTCAGCATCATGAGAGAAAGAACAGCAAGATTTAGGTCTGAACCCCATTTAAAATAGAAATATTGTGGATTTTTTAAATAAGACTTTAGATTATAAGCGTCCATACCTTATTCTATTTTAATTTCATAGCTTTTTTTAAGTTGTAGCTTTAGCTGATAATCTTTTCAGTCAACAGCAATCATTATAAGTTGTATTATTGCTCTCATTTCAGTGAAAGATTTCACATTTAACATTATCTAGAATAGGAGAAAATATTCATGACTAGTTTTTTTCTTCTTATCCTACAGATATATTAGCAACGCTTACATTTAAAACATCACTAATGTCACTGGTTATTTACAGAAGTTTTCTTAGCCCGAATACTTTAAACTTCTTTAACTCCTTACAGCTGGAGTTCTTTCATGTCCTATGGTCAAAATATGTGTGTGTGTTTGTATATAGATTCAGAAACAGCCTTGAGCAATGTTCTTTCTGAAAGTATGAGCAATGCTTAAAACCGTGTTTTGCTCCCATCTGGATAGGTTGCTACTTTGATTTTTTGCTTGTCTGAAAATTTGAAAGGCACTCAGAGAAGCTACGGTATAAAATATTTAGTAGCTTAATTTTTAGGTAGTCTCTTCATGTACCACCAGCAAACTTCTTTGAATGGTAGATATCACTGTCCTAATTCAATAAGTGTGCAAACAGAATATTTTTACGATTATCTCAATTAATTAGTGGACTCTGAACATTCCCAGCACTGGAGTAGCAAAACCACTACACATCATATCTACCACTGTAGCTAGAGGTTGCCTCTGAGTGCTTGCTTTATTTTTTTCATCTTTTCAGAGTTGAAAGAATCAGGACATTGGCAACTGCACAACCATATCATAGCACAAATCAATTTCCCTTAGTAAATATATTACCTTGATATGGAGGTGGTATGCTATTACGTGACAAGAGCTTAAAAATACCCTACCTGCTCAGAAAATTCTTTTAAAATGTATGTTTATAACTCATTGATATGTTTTGAATCCAAAAAAAAAGGGAATGAAAACAACCATGTAAGTGGTATGCATCTGGAAACAGAAATCAATAGGATCTACAAAAGGAAGGGAAATGTGAATATCTAGACAGCCAACAAACTACTGCTCCTGTATTTTCTTCTCAAGTCAAGAGGAAAGATGAAATATTATAAATATTAGGAGAAAAGGTAAGGATTGATCCTCACCTTATATCTAACTTAAAGGTTTAAGGTAAGCACATAAAAAGAATTTAACTGTGACCAGGTGAAATATCCCATTAATACATTATTAAATGAGATAAGCCAGGTGATTAAAATTAACACATCTTTAAATAATGTGTTGAATTAAGCTTTAAGACTTAAATACACAGTAATTTAATTTAATAGTCACGTTCAAAAGCAGAAAGATTTGTCTGAAGACAACCTGGAGGGAAACTAGAGGATACATTTCCTAATGGAAGCCAGGCAAAATTATGTGGATGCCGGAAGCACAGTTCTACTTTCCAATTAAGGCCTCTAATTACTCAAACTGGCTGTACAGTCATTTTCATTTCCTTCCTATAGTGCTGGGAAGTCAGAGGGGGATCTGCTCACATCCATCAGCTTGCTGCATTCATGACTAAAATATGGTATGGCGTACAAAGAAAGACAATTCTTTCTGGTTTCTAATTAACATCACAATTCAAGACATTAGATTTTTGCTCTTTTCCAACCTACTTCTGGCTTCAGACCATATTGCTAGAGTCAGCAATTGCTGTCAGAAAGCCGTGCCAGGAGATGTAAAAACCAGCATTCACTAGCTACTGCAGAAATAGATCAGCTTCTTTTTTAGGAAGATTAAGAGTGTAGCCATGCCTACACTATGTAGAAAAGGTTGCCTTTTGATAAAGGAGTTAAGAGAAATTAAAGGAGGAATTGCTCACTCAGCAAGGTGAAGAAGTAACAAAAAGGACCTGGAAGGGGTGCTACAGGTAGGGCCAGAGGAGGGGCAGACCCACCTGTAGCAGATCTTGCTAATTACAAGGGCTTTAGCAACCTGTGAATGTTCAGTCCTCTTCTGTATGTGTTTTACCCAAAGCCTATAGGTAAGTACCTGGTTTTGGTTGTTCATGAAAGTTATAATTTAGAAGGCTCTGTTGCAGGTATCCACTTGCAGAACAGTGTTAGAAAATAAAATAATGTTTTTTCTTCTTTTGTTTGATTTCTGTTTTATTCTGCTCAGGAATGGAGCTAGAGGTAGGTGTTGAACCCTTGTTTTTAACTCGTCTGTTTTTCTGTGACTATACAGGTCTGTTCTGCTGTGTCTTTGGTGCTAAGAATTAGTATTTTCACTTCTTTGAGGAATTCAGTAATGAAGGACCTTATTTTTTTGCTTATAGGTTGGGCTTAAACATAAGGTGAGCCTCAAACTGCTTACCAGTAAGCATGTGGTACTCAAGTCTTGGTGTATTCAGAGGCATTGCTGTGGCTAATGAGGGAAACACAAAGTACTTGTATGTAAGTACCTCCAAAACTAGTGAGTAGTTGTGTGACGGCTTCTCAGTTTGCTCTGGACTGACACTTTAAGCAGTAGTTGAAGTCCTGGTTTCAGTGCTAATGGCTTTGTCATTTCTAGAATATTCTCATGCTGGCTTTGCCATATCTGGCTTGTCATATCCAGCTTTGTAAGTGGGATGTACCCAGTGCAACTTGCTGCAACACACTTGCCTAGCTGTAAGTCAGCACTGCAACCTCAGAATGAGTCTGAAGGTGGCGTAGGTGCTCGGTGGCTTGAGTTGGTTGTGATTTTGTGATCCCTGCGCGTCTTGGAGGCACCTGTGATTGTGCAACCGGAGTTAAATGACAATCCTTAGCAAGAGAGCATCTCTAGAGACTCATTATAGGATGATCAGGGATGCGCTTGTTTGAGTACCTGGAGGGACTGTTGGTAGTGCTGTGTGATGACAGGTTCCTGGCACTATGGTGTGCCTCTACGCCCCTGTGTTGACCAGCTTTTATGGGGTGGTAACTGTGGAGGTAGGGATAGCGATAAGGGAGAAAGCAGTGGGAGGGCAGGTGTCATAGCAGAGACATAATGCTTTAAGGAAGAGATTCCAGATGTAGTAGTTCATACCTGTATGTAGAAGAGTGGCTATTATCTGATACAGAAAACTTTCAGGTCAGGTAATTATTCAAGGTGTGCAATAGTCTTATTTTTTGTCATCACTTATAAACTAGACATAGCCCTTTAATAACGACCATCTGGAGTTTGTGGTTCTGAGCTAAAAATCTTTGCTTTACCTGCCTTGGTCAAGTGAACTATAATTGCATATGCTTTGAAGTGGAAATAGAACTGATACATATATATCATTCAATGCTGATGGCACAGTCTGATGGTTGCATGCACGGACAACATTGTATCTTTGGACAGCAGCTGGTTTGGTGACTCCCACTTGTGGCAGCATCTTCAAGAGAGAGAGACCTTTATTCCTGGAATGAGCGATGGTGGTGCTGCATATGGATTCATACACAGACAGTATGAATCCAGCATTATTTTTTGGTGAAAATAATAACAAATTCAAGTCCTGCTCTAATGTGATTCATGTCTGGATTAATACAATTACTGCATATCAGAGGCAGTGGATCATTTCTAGTATATCCCTGACAGAAATCTACTGAGTTATATTTCTGTAGTGGGGATAGCGTGGATATGAACAGCTTGAGAAAATGCCTGCTTTTACTTTTGACTCTTAAATTTCTTCCTTAGTAATAATGCATAACATTGGTGTGGTTCCATTTTAATTCAGACTCCTGCCAAAACCCAAAACCAGTCTTCTCTCAGGAAACTGTGAAGATTTTTTTATTTTTTTCTGTTTTGTTTTGGGTTGTTTTTTTCTGAGATATAATGAATGCTGAGAAAAACTGATACATAAAAATTCAGGATAGGAAGAAACTCAAACTTAAAGACCAGGTACATAGTTTAGATGTTCTTATCTTGCTGACTACTAATGATATTCTTAAATTCATGCCATTGAACTTGGTGTTTCTGTAAATGAACAGTTTGCATTTCACTGTTGTCTGCCTTTATTAATGACGATTTGTACATTAAAGTGAAGACCTTTTTGGGTATCAGCTCTAATTGAAGTGGTAAATCTACAAGGAGGTTCAGCTCCAATTATTATGTTTTAAATTGTTATTCCATTCTGCTCAGCATCAAAATTACATTGAATGGAGGGGGGGGGGGAAAAAAAGGTAGACTGCTTCTATCCCACTTACTGTTCCTGTAATGGCACCTCAGAAGAATTACCACTGACATGCTACAATACTAGATGCAACAGATTTTACTGGAGTAAAGGTTTTTGGTGGTTTTGGAGTCATGAAACTGAATTATTTTCGGCCAGCTTTTGTCAGTGTTTCTCTTTGGCAGGTCAATAAAACAGGAGCAGGAGCAGCAGCAATGGAATGGAATGTGCAACTTAAACAGCGAGGTATGTGGTTACTGCTTACTCCAAGAATGACAGAAATGGCAATTTGCCTTTGTGTTTGAGATACAAATTAGGTGATCTGCTCCAGATGGGCAGTTCCTGCTTCCTGTATCAGAAATAGACAACCTGGAGGCTTATTTGCAGGATGAGGATATCTTTACTGGGTATGTTAGCAAGTGTTCAGAGCTTCTTCTAGGATTGTGATATGTCAAGACAGCACATTTTAGGGAAGACTCCAAAAGGCAAGAAGAATGAGAGAATAATTCAACCAAAGAGAGAAGAGCCAAACATGTTAACTAACACATATTAAAACAAACAAACAAAAAACAACAACTACAAAAACAGACCTAGTAAAATTATTTGTAAGATTTAATAAGCAGAGGCCAGAGTGCTAGAAAAGCAATCTAAAATTAACAGTAGCAGTGCAGATAGGGAAGGAGGTAGACAGCTCATATCAGTGAGGATCAGGTTCACTCTGGCTGGAAAGATTATGAGAAGAGAACTACAAATTATTGTATGCTAACATTACCAGCAAGTGTTGGTAGACAAAAGTCAGGAGCAGAATTTGTACAGTGATACCTTACTGCTTTGGTAGCAGTCATTAGATGTCAGTAACGGGCAGTTTATTTAAAGAGGCCATGACGAGTATATAGACAACCAGAACCACACTTATGACAGTGGCATACACTGAGACAAGGGGGGCACAAAGTCACGAAATGAAATATATAAGCCTTTAGGATCAATTTTATGTAATGTTAAGTTTGATGGCTTTGTAAGAGTAGCAATGGAAAATTACTGAGGTTCATGATTCACAGAAAAAAAAAATAGAGTACAGCTAGAGAACATACTGAGAATTCTTGTATAAGATAAACTGTTGTAGTTTTAGGCCTTTATGACCTTAGTACAAAATGAGTGTAAGAAAAACAGGCTAGAAGAACAGGACATAAGGATAAAGATTATCTGGAATGGCAGGGGTCCAGGATGGGCTGCAGTTAAACTAACTGATAAGTAGAAGGACAGGATGATTGTTATGTCTATGGTGTAAATGAACCAATTAAGCTGGTATAAGCATCTACTGCACGTGCTTCGAAGGCTGCCAGAAGTGATGAAGACTGTTGGAAGAAGTAAACGACCCTCAGAGACCACCATCACATTTTTGTACGCATGAGGGGAACTTTCTGGAAAATGATGTAATCCATATGTATCCATATGTAGCCTCATGAATATGTATGCATGCCCAGCGGCTATATAAGGACAGCTTGTGTAACAATACAGGGACGCATGTTAGGAGGAGCTATCCCCTGTGTCTCTCAGAGCTGCAATAAAGAATACCTGCTTGCCAACTTAAAACTTAATTGGCAAGTTTGTTCCTGGAGTTTTCTCTGAATCAGCACATAGCCTAAAAGTTACCATTTTCTTTCTTATTACATAAGTAGTCCAAGACTATTTTTGACACCTGAATTAAGCTTTAAAAACTTCCTGCCCTTTAATTCCCAGTGTTTAATACAGCTACTGGAGGAAATAGCTTACTAGATTTCACTATTGAAGCAAAACTACAAATATTTCATTTTCAAGACAGCTGTCTTTGAACTTTGGAAACTAATAACTAATATATGAGGGAACACAGAAGATAAGTAGAAATGTCCAAAGGTCCTTTCCTGTTTCTTTATGGGTTTGTTTTTGTTTTGTTTTTTTTTTTTTTAAACACTGATTCCATGTCTGGAGTAGCAAACTCTGTCTCCTGTCCCTTTCAAAAACAATGAAATACTGATTTTACATTCTAGTAATCTCTGAATTTGCATGTGATGCAGTCAGTGGAAAGTGTAATATACAGTTGGCTAGGAAATCCATTTAATTAAAAAGACTAAAACAAAAACCCACAAAAAACCCCCAAACAAACAAAAACAAAAACCCTGAAACCCCACTTACTCTAATTACTGCCACAGTAAGTAGCCAAAGATGACATAATTCTGTATATTGATACCTGCATTGTACCTTCAGCTACTCACTATTGAATACTTTATAGACAAATGGAAGTACAAAAATTAGGAATGCTTGAAATAATAGCTGGTTTAACTCAGTTTTGAAGCCCTAACTAATGGGACAAGTTCTCGGAAAATAAACCTGAAGTCACTGTAGCCTTCTGTGTGAAGGCGGGATAGCCCCTGAGCCTTGCTTTGAACTCTGTCTGGGGCTAGAGCACCCCAGCTAGCCCCAGCTTGCTTGGAGGTGCCTGCTCCCTGTATTGCCTGTAGATGAGATGCAATCAAGAATCTGTTCCCTGAGAATATAATTGGACTGAAGTATGGTTACATGCTGTGCAGGTTAATCTTTCATGATGATTGCTAAAGCGCAGGACAAAGTGCTTGCTTCATTGATTTGACACAGGACATACTATTCTCATCACTGTATGACATGTTCTATAAAATAAAGGGTGGATGATTGGTCCTGGCAGGACAGATGTTCACAAAGTACCTTTCTTCCAGCCCCCTACCTCATCCCTGATTTTGAACTGAGTCTTCTCATCACTGAGTCAACTGCATCACAGCAGTTCTTGGTAATGCAAGATAAAAGACAGAAGGCCTCTTTCTACTGTAGAAGAGGGTCCTGAATTCTGTCTGTACACAGTCATTTAATATATCCAGAATGGCATTCTTAGTTCAAGTTTCATTTAGGAAACTGTATTTTCCACAGTGTTCTGAATGCTACTTTTTTCAATTTTATTTCTTTAAATCCACTGCTTCCGTTGCAACTAGACTTGAGGCCTCTTTGCACCTTCTATAGTAATTTTCAGCAGTGTAAAACTGCTGATTTTGTCAGAATTGGTAAATAACTGGGAGATGAAGAAAAATGTTCTTGACAGGGAAAATTTAGTATAAAAAGCATTTTCTTAGTTAACTGACAAAAGTCATCAGGAGTTGGTGTCTTTTAAAAATCCATTAATAACATCTGTGTTATTCTTGTGTTTGTTCATTATAAGTCTATTCTTGAAGTTCTTACAGAAAATGTTTAATTGTTTTACCTCTTCAAAACTGGGAAATACAAGGTCTAAAGAAATTTAACAAACTGCAAAGAAGTCACAGAAGCTAAATGTAGCTTAATGAACTAATCTTGTGTGTATTCAGTAGGGAAGGAGTCAGAAATAGAAGGTCTGTGGTGAGGGTGGCAGGGGAAAAGTGTTTGTGTTGAGTTTTGTTTTGTTGGGTTTCTTTTGTTGCATCTAGATTCAAAGAATAGCCCAACAACAAACAAAGCACAACAAAACAAAGCTCCAAAACCCCTTCTTTCTGTGAATTGTAGGGGAGCCAGAAAATCTTTCAGTCTTTGTCATATTGCTTTATTTGAAGACCAAATGAGTATGAAAGTAGTTATGCTACTGACTGTAAATTCAGTTTCATAGGCATGACTGAACTTGAATATATGTTAGTATGATCAGTGTTTCTAGGAAAGCTTGGTCCTGCAACATTACCCTCTTGTTATGCCAGAGACTTTCCTAAAAAAAAAAAAAAAACACCACCCTGATTACTTTTCTATTGAAAGATGCTTAAAATGGGTTTTTTTACTGCCATGTTGAGGTTTCTCATTATACATGACTGATTTGAGTTTTAATAATATTTATGATGGCATGACCAATGGGGAAGTAAAAAATGGCTCTGTGCATAAACTAAAAAATTGTTTTCTGCTTTAAAGTGCTAAGTGTCTCTGTAATTGTATTGAAATGAAATACTGTTGCAGCTACAGTATGACTGTGTAATGAAGCACAACTGATTATGCTATAGTTTTCTTTAATATTAACCTTATTATTCAAATGCAAATACTTGTGTATCTTGTGGGGTATGTAGTAATGAAACTAATTTCTTTCATCTTCTGAGTGCTGTATCTTTTAATTCAACACTTGATATTAGATCATACTTTCAGATTCCAGAGAGAAAAGTGCCTGCTTTAGAGAAATAGATTTTACAGTCAGAAAGCATCCATAGACTATTAACCATTAGCTCCTATATTCAAGCACAAAGGTTCAAAGAGGGATTGTTTTCAATAGTTAGTCCTTACAGATCCCATCTAAGAGAGAACTTAATAATTTCCTGTCACTTTTCATGTTAATTGTCTGTGTGACCACTTTTTTTAGTTTTCTTGCTTCAGTGTGTGTGTGTCCTTTTACCTAGACAGTGTAGCTGAATAATTCTCTGCTGTGAGGTTGGTCTCTCGCCTTTCTTTCTTACCTACTAGCTGTACTAATACATGCACCTGGAGGGAGACCTACAATGTACATGTGTTGGTATTTGTAAACCAAAGACATGATCAAAACTTAGCCATCTAAACAGTCAAATGCATAAAACCTCCTACTTTAATACTAGACCAGAAAAACATGTCCATTCTGAGCAGCTTTTACATGGTGGCTGAAAGACTTGGATAACCAGGGGTGTCAACCATGCAGATATGCTCTGGATCCCAGAGCAGAACTGTGAAAACCCTGTGAGGGTGCTGGTGTCTGTTGTGGTGGTGTGAAAAAGTTCAGTGCTTTGGGTCAGATGGATAAGTCAGATGTTGACAGTGAGTCCAAGTCCATACGTGGGTGTGAAGTGCCTGGAATGAGCCATGAAACAGTATGGATGAGCCTGAGACAACTTGGGGTCAGGGTTTAATACAATCTCTCAAAACGGAGCAGTGACTGAAACCAAATGAAATCTGCTATTTCCTTGACAACTTTTTCAACTGACATTGCCTGAAGGTTTGTTTGTTTTTAATTAGATTATGAATTGGCAATGGGAATTCCGTGCTAGTGTAGAGTTGCAAGATGAAGACTTACCAGTATAATAAAGAAATTGGTAAGAACAAACAGGAAGGATCACTTATCAGTGCAGAAAGTTTCAGGAACAGGCAAACAATAATTAATCTTTACAGCTGTTGAAAGCAAGTTCTGGAGGTATGCGGGGGCATAAATCCCAAAAATGTATATTGAATTTCAGTAACTGAATTGCCAACACTTAATAACATCTATATTTGCCAGCTGGGAATCAGTGGATGTAAAAAGAAAATGGCATTTGAGAGAATTTATGGGATAAATTAATATCAATTAGATTAATTAAACCAATAGTTAATAAAAAAAAAAAAAGAAACACACCTTAATGGGTAAGATAAAAAATGGTAAATTGGAACAAAACTTGCAGTAGACGGCAAGTACTTTTTCTGCTGTGTAGTCTTCAAAGGAGCAAAGATGACAGGTTAAGTGGTAAATCTTTGCCTTTATTATTATGCCTCTAAAGTAGTTGGAAATACGAAAGGATAAATTTGCTCATTAGCTGTAGATATGTTACCAAGAAACTTTCTATTTGATGAAATCTTTTAAGGGTATATTGTAAGTTATGAAATACAGGACTGCTATATCATGGTTGTGATAAAAATAAAGTTCTTGTTGACAACTTTCATATTCAGCAAGTTTAATTTATAAAGTATAAGTACATGAAATGTCCACAGTAGTATTGTTAGAGAAATTAAATACCCTGCACGTTTGGCTGGTTGACTTCATTGTTGAAATCGCAGAATACTGTTCTTGTTTTTCTGTCAATAGAAGGAGAGAATAAACATCTATTTGGGTTGAGCAAAAAGGGGGATTCCATGGAAAAGGGTGAGTAGCAGTTCCTTGGTGCAGTGACCGATAAAAGCTGTCCTCCTTCATCGTTTTTCCTTCTGAGCCATTGTACTGTATGTAATGCTCAACCATCAAACAGATGTTCTTCAAAACTAAGGCACACCAAAAGAAAAACAGAGAGTGTTTTCAAGTAAGTTTGCTGTCCCAGAAAGTCTAAGAGTACTTGGGGTTTGCTTTTATCATGGCTGATCTTAAGGATTTCACAGAAGTAAAGTTTGACACAAAATTGAAGCAATCAATTGGTGCGCAGCTAACAGCTATTTACCTTTAATTACTCATATCTGGACTTAAATGATGATTGCTGGTATATTTCAGTAAGTTGAAAGCATGATGAAGTCCTCTGGATGGTGTTGCTTGCTTGCTTTTATTTTTTTTTTTTGACCTTTTAACAAAAGCTGTGTTCATGGGCATACACATGAAATGAACAAAGACCAAGGGTACACTTCTTCAGATTAAAATGTAGACACTGGAACATTGCATTTCAATTAAAAAAAAAATACAAGAGTACGATGCACTCGCATTTTGTCTCCTCCTGAGCCTTGGAATTACAGGGAGGGGGTGGCGAAAATTCATAACAGGTTGCAATTTGTTAATTTGGGGTGTTTTTTTTTTTTTGAGGTGTGGTTTTGTTGGTTTTTTTTTGTTTGTTTGTTTGTTTGTTTGTTTTAAAGAGTTTGTAGAGTACCTTCTTACAGTTTTTTGGAGAATTTGATTCCAGTATAAGATAGGTAGCCAAAATCGGTCATTTTCATCCTTTTTCAGCTTACCTGGAAGATAAGTATACATGTGTTAAGGAAGATCTATAACTATTACTGCTTTGATGATCAGATGCAATTTATATAAGAAATGCAGGTTTGTGTGCTGTGATATCTCCGTTAATGCAGATATGCCTTTTAGGGATCTGACTCCAAAGGTGCAGGTGCAGGAGAAATTGGTTTAATGAACAAAGCAGTAAAGGTGTTGATAATTGAGCAGAAGATATAATAATCTGTTTTAACAGCTGCGGAAGAGTACCAAATTTGGGGCTTTGGGTGCTAAAAACCTAATGGTAGTGAAGCCTTTTTTTTTTTTTTTTTTTTTTTTTTAACTGAGAACATGTGCCAATGATTAATAAATAGTAGAGTTTCTTTGTGTTTATCATTAAGAAATCAAATGCAACTGTAATTATTTTAATCATAAGTATTAAGTGATGACATGAAGCAATTTAGTGAATCTTCATCTGATTAACTTGAATCACCCTTGTCCAGTGCATTATGCTACATATACATTCTGTGTTCTAGGATCATCACCAACAGCTGTGTCTTCACTATTAGCAACAGTAAGTGGCAAATAGAAGGTATGTGCTGAAATAAGGCAATATGCTCACGGCTTTTTCTTGAGTGTGCATATTTTGACACTTCTGAATTTGTGTAGCGCATCTACTGAAAGTAAGATATACTGTATAATCTTCTTTTGCAACTTATCAGTTACATGTGATTCTGTTATTTTGGCTTATGCAGTGGAAAAGAAGTTAGATATAAATGTCTTAAGTAGCTGGAAATATAGTTTGTCTTCTAGAAACAGTGCCTTCTGGAAACTTACTCATTCTTTTCTTTCTTTACTTTCAGTTCCACCTGTGTGATCTTTCAGTGCAGATAAACTTATCACAAATACATTTTAAAAATTACTTCCTTGTACAACATTCAGAATGATTTTTTTTTTTTTTAGGCATGCTAATTAGAATTATAGAGAACACCCTTAGATTCCTCTATATCAGTCTACACAATCTGACTTTTTAAAACGTGTTCTCCTTGTTTTTGTCATTAGCAGTGATGTTGTCCTATCGCATCTCGGAGTGTTTGCACCCTGGATATGTGAATGAGTCTTTGTCCCCATGTCCTGCATCACACATCAAAGCATTATTAGGAACTTGTATACCTTAGAAATGGATTAAGCTTCTCTTCTTGTTAAATGTGCAGAGTGTATGCACATTAATATTGTGGTTAAGAGTACAGTTTCTTTGGAAGAATTCCTCCCTATTGTCCCCTCTGAACTGTAGTTTTGTATCCTGGCATAGCTGTGGGGTGAATATGTTGGGTTAATTTTGAATAAAGTGAAATCAGAAAATGTTCTTCAACTGCTAAAAGGGATTCAGTCCACAGGTCTAAACATACTAGTGAAAAGTGAAACCCTCAAAATGCCTAGCACATGGATCATAGGTCCCCAGCTACAAACATTCATTTTTCCTGTGGACTCCCACTGTGCTGTGCTAATGTAGACCTATCTTTGCACAGTTCTTCTTTCTGCTTCATGACTGATACTAAGTATTGAAAATTTAGACTTCAGTTACCTGGAAGCATTCTACTAGGGCTCTTGAATATTCGTAACTCTGCACTTAAAACTTAAGTGCTAATGAATATATTTTACATCAAATGGAAAGTCTGTCAAGGAAAATTTGGTGCTGCTCTTTTACTTCCTGCTATAACATTGGTCAAAAGTGGTGAAAAATCCTAAAAAATCCTAGTCACAGATGCTTACATCATAACCTATTTAAAAGCTACCAAAAAAAACCAACCAACCAAACAAACAAAAAACCCCCCACACACAAAAAAACACCACCACCACAAAAAAAAAAACAAAACAAACGGAAATAGAAAGGACCTGAAAAGATAAAGCAAAAACACTATGTTCGTTTTCATCCTCCTGAAGTTTGCATCCTCATTTATACTTCTGATCATATTATAGCTTAAAAAAAAAACACAACAAAACAAAACAACAACTTATGCCGTCATGAATTTTTTGACTATGGAAAATGTAAAGGAAAATATAAAAGGAAGAATAAATGTGTAAAAAGTTGCTACTTCTAGTTTGTCAGTTTACATTAGCTAAAAGAATAACATCTGAAAGACAGGTGTCATTTTTTCTTGTACTTTGGAGAAAATTATTTATAAATATTTGTCTGATATTAAATCCTATGTAGACTATGAGACTTCTATCCCTTCTGGAAAACTAACATACATAGTATAACAGTGTGTTGTATTGTATGCTATAGACTTTTCTAGTATAAATGATGAAATGGTGAAAAGTCTATTCTGGAAACCAGTTCACAAAGCTTCAGCATGTAGGATTTTCTGTGCTTGAACAATGAAAGAAGGAGTGATTTAGCAAACTAGTATCACAGTGACGATAAATCAGCTGCTCCAGGTCCCCAAATCCCATGACCCTATTTGTATAATCTTAAGAATTTTCTTCACTGATTAGAGTTTGGGGTTTTTTTGTTTGCTTGTTTTTTTGTTGTTTTTAAGGTTCGTTTCTATAATGTGCTGCCCCAACATTCATCCCTTATGGTTTCTATTGACAGCTGGTGTGGTAGAGACTTTCCTGGGCTTTTCAGGATGAGCATTTAACCAGTAAGGGATCCCTAGCACTGTCAGGACAGGCATATAGTAGTTCTCATCAGAATGGGAGGATTCTTCATCCAGCTATTTCTAACAAGAAATTAGACACGTTCAGCAAGCAAAGTGGGTGGAAGATTTTTGGCCGAGTATTTCTGAGCTCTCACCTGACATTGGTATAAGGTGATAAGTAATAGCTCCTAACTGAAAAGTAATTTAGCATCTTTCCCTAGAGTAAAAAAGCGTTAACTACATTCACCAGGAAGCCTGCAAAAGGCACTACTTAATAAGAAATTGATTTTGCAGAAATGCAAAATCTCTTTGACAATGACTTTAAGATGCTTATTGACACAACAGGAAGAAATTGGCTTGATATGCAGAAGATAAAGACAATGCCAAGATCACTTCTTAATGAAATGCTCATTCAGAATGGGAATTGAGTTCTTAAAGGCTTTGATCTAGCTGAGTGAGGTGAATCTGATATGCAGGCCTCATTCATACCTCTGTGCTTCAGCATGTAAACTTAGTATCGGATTCGGACAAGTGACAAGGAGTCATTCGCTTTACTCAACACACAACAATCAAATCTTTGCCAAATCTGTTGTCTCAGCTCTCCCTGTTGGTAATGAAGATCAGCCTGTCTAGGGCACCTCAGTTAGAATATTTCTGCAGTAATGAGTGAATGAATTTTGGGAGACTACACCAGTATCTTGACCAAGTTAGGTACCTCACATAAAGTTAGGTGATATCAATATGCTTCTTAATGGTTCATAATTAATATAATAAAAGCATATGATATCCTGGCACTGCAGAGGTCTTCCGTAGTATGATGAAATAAAGCTAGCTGCTGGGCTTGAGCTCAATAACAATTGATACCTCTGATTCACAACAAAATTTTGTAGCTAATTTCTTTCATCAGGACAGTGCTTATTCAGCATAACATCCAAGACTGTGAGGAGATCAGGAATAAATGTTCTGAAAAATGAGTATGATCAAAGGACTAGATACAAGTTCATTAAAATGCCTCAAAATTCTACATTTAATTTGCCTTAATACAGAAATAGCATTTAAATTTATTGCTTCTAAATATTTCATATACTTCTAATAACCTAATCTACAAATGCATACTGTGCAGTGTCTCAGCCAGATACATTCACAGAAATGTGTGTCTGTTCTTTTTATTTTGGTTCTTCCTGTTTTTACAGCATATGCTGTTTTCTTCTTTTCCTTGAGCAAAACTGCTTAGGGTTGTTCTAGACACAATGTTACAATTTTTATTTAAGGTGAAACTTTATTTTTTTTAACTGTAGTATATTTATCATTTCCACTCATATTATTCTCTATGCCAAGTTAGCTTTATGTTGTGGTGGTCTCCATAGTTTCTGCTAGATGAAGGAGGATTTGGCCTTATTCTGACCTGATCCAAAGGCCACCAAAATCATAGGGGAAAAACTGCCAGTGACATGAATCGGCTTTAGATCAGTCTCTTTGACTGAAATTTTGGGGGTTTGTGGGGGATCTTCTTTTATGGTTTGTTTTTTGGGTTTTATTTTTTTTTTAATATTCTGATCTCTGCTGGTAATTTGCATTGCTGAAGTCTTTTTGCTCTCATTAAATGAGAGCCCTTTTAACCATTGTTTAGCCTTCTATAATAGTAAATCTCTGTATCTTCTAGACCTTTGGTAATGTTAATTTCAAACTTCTCAAGCTTTTAAGTGGTCCTTACTGGTGAAATTTAAAAACAAATGTTTATGGATTAGCATTAAACGTGCGCCTCTTGGCACCCTCTCTGTCAAGCTTCACCTGCTAAACCCAAGTGAAGCTTCTAGTTTGGGAATTCAACAGCCACCTTTATTCTACTCTAATGAGTTAAAATACACTCGTTAGAATGGTTATTGTTTTAATATTTGAACTTGTTGTTAAAGGGATTATTTTTTTAGTATTCTTTCTGACAGCAACCATTTCTTAATTGCTTCCTTGCTTTGATTTTTATTAATACAAATTGCTTTAAAAATTCAAACAAGAGATTGGTCGCAAATCTTTGATTAATTCTGTTTCAGTCTGCATGTAATGCAGACACTGCATTTAAAATTTTATGTTTGACTCCTTAAAGACTTGTGTCCTAAAATACTTGATGTTGTAAAAGTGGTTTACCTGCAATGGAAACTAGTAGGCATTTTTAGAAAGTTTGTGCAATTTATAGAAAATGACTATACTTTGGAAGAACTGATCATTTTTTATTTCATTCTCTTCAGCTTGTATTTATGTACCTTATCCGAAGCTGGATGTAGCTGAAGCCTTCTGATCTGCTGAATAGATCCCCAGTTGACAGCCATTGAACAATATGAATGCATTATATCCAATGAATAATATATTAGCTTTACGTATATAGTATTGTAATTTAATGTACCATAGCTGAAACATAACTTACTGCCATTAAAATACAGCTTTGTTTTGCTAGGGTATCACTGGTACTGCAAATCTAACCTTTTTTTTTTTTTTAAGACACTCTTCTAGTGTAAATGTTCAGTATTTGTTTTTAATTCTCATTCCACAGTAAGCCAGAGATACAGTTATCTTTGGGAAAGTTAAGCAAAGCACAGATAGAAAATCCTGCATCCTCTGTTTTTGCTTACTTATAAAGAAAATAGAATGTCCATCCTCACAGTAGTTGTACACTGGTGAAGCTATGTAGCACATCAGCAGGCCTGACCAGATTAACTGTGCTTGAAATGAAGGTATGTCATCCTGAGTAACATATGGAATCATAGAATAGTTAGGGTTGGAAAGGACATTAAGATCATCTAGTTCCAATCCCCCTGCAATTGGCAGGGACACCTCCCACTAAACCATTCCATCCAAGGCTCTGTCCAACCTGCCCTCGAACACTGCCAGTGATGGAGCATTCACAACTTCCCTGGGCAACACAGTCCAGTGCTTCATCACCCTTACAGTAAAGAATTTCTTCCTCATATCCAATCTAAACTTCCCCTGTTTCAGCTTGAACCCATTACCCCTTGTCCTTTCACTGCAATCCCTAATAAACAGTCCCTCCCCAGCATCCCTATAGGCCCCCTTGAGATACTGGAAGGCTGCTAGGAGGTCTCCAAACAGCCTTCTCTTCTCCAGCCTGAACAGTCCCAACTTTCTCATCCTATCTTCATACAGGAGGTGTTCCTGTCCCCTGATCATCCTTGTGGCCCTCCTCTGCACTTGTTCCAACAGTTCCATGTCCTTTTTATGCTGTGAGGACACCAGAACTGCACACAGTACTCCAAGTGAGGTCTCACAAGAGCAGAGTAGAGGGGCAGGATCACATTCTTTGACCTGCTGGTCATTCTCCTTTTGATTCAGCCGAGGATATGGTTGGATTTCTGGGCTGCAAGCACACACTGCCAGCTCATGTTCATTTTCTCATCAACCAATGCCCCCAAGTTCTTCTCCTCAGGGCTGCTCTGGATCTTTTCTGCCCAACCTGTACGTGTGCCTGGGATTACTCCCACCCAGGTGTAAGACCTTGCACTTGTCATGGTTAAACTTCATCAGGTTGGCATCAGCCCACCTTACAAGCATGTCAAGGTGTCAATTCCATGGACCTATTTTTGCTTCAGAAATATTAATGTTTGTCTGCTTTTGAAATGAATTGGTATAACTCTGCAGCTCTAGTTACAGCCTTAGAGATCTTTTGTAGGCAATTTAATCTGTGAGTGTTTGTAGTGTCTTGCCCAATTAGCTTAATTTAAGATCTGACTTAAGAATGTTGAAATAATAGAGATTTACATTAATGTAGTCTGTAAGAGCAATTATTTCTGTTAATTACAATAGCATTATAAGTTTCTGTCGTGGATTCAGCAGCAGCAGTCATTTTTCTCCTTCTTGGTAGCTGGTGCACCACTGTGGTTTTGATTTTGGGCCTGGGAGCTGTGCTGATAACACCAGTGTTTATAGTTACTGCTTGGTAATGTTTTGGTCTGGCCAAGGACTTTCTGAGTCTCATGCTCTGCCAGGGAGGACGGGAGCCAGGAGGAAGCAGAGACAGGACACCTGACCCAAACTGACCAAAGAGGTTATTCCATACCACAGCACGTCATGTCCAGGATGTGAAGAGAGAGAGCAGAGACCCGGAAGGGTGTGGTGGTGGACTGGGGAGTTCGCTGCTGGGGGGTGCACTGGCTGGGTCAGGCTTGGTGAGCAGTTGTATTCTCTTTCCTTGTATTTCTCTTGTATTATTACTTGTGGTAGCAGCAGTGATTTGTGTTATACCTTAGTTACTAAACTGTTCTTATCTCAACCTGTGGAAGTTGCATTCTTTTGATTCTCCTCCCCATTCTCCAGGGACTGGGGGAAGAAAAAGGAGTGAGTGGGTGAGTGAGTGAGTGAGTTTTAGAGGCTTAAACCACGACAGTTTCTAAGAAAATCCTTGTTTTATGCAAGAACCCACCTCTGATAAAGATATCTCACATTTTGCTTATATTTTTCTATTCTAAAAGCCAGGTTTGGATTTTTTTTTTTTTAATTATGTATCCTAAAACAAATGCAAGATTTTTTGTATGAGTTTTCACTCTTCCTTTCTCCTCTTCATGTTCTAGCAAAAGTGTACATGGCTGACTATATTCAGTACTGAGATCCAGTACTGTAAAATTGGTATTCAGCCTTTGTCTCTTCAAGGTAAACTGAATTCCAGTTGCTAGAATGCAGTGTCTGTGGCTTCCAGATAGCAGTTTCTTCCAGGCAAGAATTTACAACATTGCAATGTAGTTGGTTTACCTTCAGGGTATAATCAATGCAGGACAGTTTTAATTCTGGTGTGCTTGTTACTCACTGAATATGGAGATGCATTTGTTACAGCAAGACTTCTTTAGTCTTGAATATTATCAATCTGTAATACCTCCCACTTTCACTAATATTGTATTTTATTGGCAAACTTGAAATACTGCAAGAGGAACAATTATTTACAACTATCTGACAGCTAAAATAAAATCATTCCTTGAGGTCTGTTAAGTCATATTCTTATTTTTGGGGGCAAGCAAAATTATTCTGTTAAGCTGATTAGAGTTTGAAATCCACACTTAGCAATAAAGAATATATGCCCCTACACTCAGTAGCTCTAGGTATATGGCATTTCTTAATCAAAATATAACAAGGTTTTCAGTTTATCCAGAAACTTTATTATTTGAAGCTTTTTTTCTTTCAGCCAGGAGACTGTCTCATTTAACTTTGTTCTGAGCAGAAGAAACTCCAGATTTCTGTAGCACTGAATCCTGGCATTGGAGGATTAGAAAAGAATAGTGAAGTGAATGTGGCTTGCCTACTGAGGAAAAGAGATAATTTCTTTTGTTACTCACTTAGCTGTGTGACTTCAGAATTTGTGCTTACAGAATATCAAAGTATTCCAGAATGGTTTCTAGCTTGCTATCCAGGAAAACTTAGAACTTGTATGTAAGGAGCTCACAAATAGGCTTAACTTGGTCATATTTAGCTGTCCACAGGAAGTTCTTTCTGTGCAAGATCAAAGCCAGGTGTAGGTGAGAAATTGTAGTGATAATTTTGAAGATGGGTTTAGGACTTGTTTCCCCACATCCTTATAATTTTTGTTCAATTTAAAGAGTTGGACAAAACAGTAGTTACGTCAGGTTGTCTCAGCAGACTGGCTAAGGATAAAATCATAATTAAAACTTAACATGAGAGTACACAAGTTTAAATACTTAGAAAGTGTCTTCTATGGAAGATTGTTATATCTGTGCAAACATTTTGATGCATGTGATTTTTTTTATTTTTTATTTTTTATTTTTTACTGTATTTCACTTAGCAGTATTCATAGGCAGCATCTGTTCTAAAGAGTTTGCCCTTCAACCGCAGGAGACTTATGTCCAGATGTCCTATAGCCCTTCATTCATTTTTCTGTTGTGGTCTGGACCACTGATCATGGACCACTGTTGTGGTCATTATGACTGTGGTCCCATAAAATTCAGTTCATAGACTATAATAATGTCAACAGTAATAGGTAAGGTACAGAATTTGATATTTTTAGATTGTGACACTTTAGAGACTAGTATTATTTATTGGTTGGGTTAATGCATATGTTCAAAGGGTGTTTCTGAAAGCTGAATCTTGTGAAATCAAAGTAGTATTCTGTCTAGATAACTTAAAGGTTATCAGCCTGTCACCTAGCATATCAGCTACAAATAACTGCATTTGGTCTTGTTTTCATTGACTGTTACAGGAAATTTGGTGCCATTATGAAAGGGCTTGGGTTCTTGAGAATCTTGGTAGTTTCTATTTAGAAAGGAATGAAATAAAAATATATTTTTTCAATACTTGTGTTTTCTTACAATCAACAATACCCTTTAGATTTTCAGTATGTCACTTAAAAGGCTGTTTATGATTGTCATGGGTTCAGCAGTAGCAGTCATTTTTCTCCTTCTTGGTAGCTGGTGCACCACTGTGGTTTTGATTTTTGGGCCTTGGAGCTGTGCTGATAACACCAGTGTTTTCAGCTACTGCTTAGTAATGTTTTGGTCTGGCCAAGGACTTTCTGAGTTTCATGCTCTGCCAGGGAGGACGGGAGCCAGGAGGAAGCAGAGACAGGACACCTGACCCAAACTGACCAAAGAGGTTATTCCATACCACAGCACGTCATGTCCAGGATGTGAAGAGAGAGAGCAGAGACCCGGAAGGGTGTGGTGGTGGACTGGGGAGTTCGCTGCTGGGGGGTGCACTGGCTGGGTCAGGCTTGGTGAGCAGTTGTATTCTCTTTCCTTGTATTTCTCTTGTACTTCTCTGTCATTATTATTATTGGTGGTAGCAGTAGTGATTTGTGTTATACCTTAGTTACTAAACTGTTCTTATCTCAACCTGTGGGAGTTGCATTCTTTCGATTCTCCTCCCCATCCCCCCGGGAGCTGGGGGAAGAAAAAGGGGGGAGTGAGTGAGCAAACTGGTTTGAATTATAGTGGCTTAAACCACGACAATGATCTATCCCAAAGTATGGCTCTGGTTAACCACATATTTGCTGCACTTCCTCTTTGTACAATAGGCAAGCTTTAGATTAATCTAGTGGTCAGAGTTTAGAGTAAATGACGCTGCAGATGGCATGAACTGTATGGGACCTTATAACTTCCTGCATATGTATGAATTCAATATGGAACAAATTTTTTCTTCTGTCTGAGGGCAACTGGACAATATGCTTCTTTATTTATCTGCAAAAGAACACTCACAGAATCCACTCTTAATGCCATGTTTATGCTGGAATGACTTGAAAAATCAATCCTCAGAAGAACTCCGAAAGAATCCCTAGTAATTTAATCGTACTTCAAGGACTGATTTAAAAGCTCAAGAATTTCCTTTTGATCTGTTCACAAAATCTTTCACTGTAAGCATTTTGGTTGTCTCCCCTCTGAAAGTAACATTTTTCAAAAGGATATCTCAGTACTCTCTTAATAAAAGAGCATGTATCTTTCCCAGTGTAGATCTATTTACTCAAAGCCACTCTGTGAAATGATTCAATGGCACTGCTAATCCCCTGTTGGTCTAGGTGACAAATCCCTCCTTTGCTCTCCTTTTTTTTGAGTGTGGATCACCCACTTCCCAGATTATTGGGATGGCTACATAAGCTATCTATTAAAAGCAGACAAAATAAAATGCATAGATAAGAAATCAATACTTATGCACTCTGGTGTCCAAGAGATTTTCATAAGTGCTTCTTAAACAATAACCCAATGCATGCAATATTTGTTTCTTATTGGAGCGTTGAGTGCAATTAAATTTCAGGCTGTCTGGATGTAAATCATCATGTGGTGATGGCCAAGGCTTTTCTTTAGGTTACCACGAACTTTCAAGATTTAGCAAAAGACCTTTTCACTCATTCGTGGGCCCCGAGTTCAGATTTACCTTCAATAAGACCTGTGGTGTAACAGGAACTACTCATGAAAGCTACTTCCAGGGAGATTAAAATAAACAAACAAACAAACCCTTCTGAAACCTAGTTCCAACTCCCCCTGCCGGAACACCTTTCCACTTAGACCAGGTTGCTCAAAGCCCCATCTAGGCTGGCCTTGAACACTTCCAGGGATTTGGCAGCCATAACTTCTCTAGGGAACCTGTTCCAGGTTTTCACCACTCTTACAGTAAAGAATTTCTTCCTAATATCTAACCTAAATCTACCCTCTTTTCAGTTTAAAGCCATTACCCCTTGTTCTGTCACTACATGGTCTTGTAAAAAACATTTCACCTAAAATTTCAGGTTTAATTTGGAAGGATAATTTACTGACTACAAGTTAAGGTTTCACAAAGTGGCTTACCTCCTAGTTGAAACAAAAAAAAAAAAAAAAAAAAAAAAAAGGAGACCTTAAAAGCCACTGACAAAGATGACAATGAAAATTATGAGATTCGTCTTTGTTGTTGTCTATGTCTCTTTTGAAAACTTTTATATAAAACAGTCCTGTTTTGTTGTGATTCATAGGCTCATCTACCTGGGACTCAATCCAGAATATTGGCTAAAACCTAAATTTTCCTAAAATGAGAATAGTATAAGAGTTCCCTGTGCATTGTCACTTTGAACCCATACACTGAGCATTGCACCGGAATACTTGATCTTACATTACCATGCATAGCGCTCCCTGAGTATCTTCCTAGCTGCTTCTTCCATAAAACATTTCAACTTGTGCATTATGCTTTTGACTGTTGATTATAGGTGATGTTATGACATACACCTTTTGGTTGTGCATAATACTTTAATTTTTACATGAATTGGTTTTGCACAGAACATCTACACTTCTAAGCTATCAGACTGTGATGATAACTGCCACGCTGTGAAGGAGAGTTCAGTTTTTGGATTTTATTCTAAAACACTTGTGCATGTATATGCAAACAGTAGCGCATATTCATTGCTATCTTTGAGAATATTCAACAGAAGAGAACAAGAACAATTTGTAGATACCCTGAGGGAAGGAAATGTGGACTATAACTTGAAGAGGCATGACAAATACCTGGACAAATCTGGTTTTGGCCTTTGTTTCTTCCAGTGTCCAACCAGTGTTTTCTATTCCTGTCCTTCTATTTTTGTTTTTACTGTTTTTCGCCCATACATATCAAGAAAAATGTATCTTGCAGGCAATTAATTTTGCCAGCCCGATACCAAGGAGATAGAATATGGACACCGAAATCTGTGACTTGTTGGGAATGTCAGCTAGAGTGGCGTCTGTCTGGGAGAGGGCATCTTCCAACTATTCATTTAGAGCCAAGCTGTCCTTTCATCTTGGCAGTGGGCAGTGACGCCAGCATCTTTGGCAGAGAAATGCTCTTGCTTTTCCTTAGAGAAGGCTAGGTTTGCCAGTTATGCTGTGGGCAGTTGGATATTGAACAAGAAACTTCTCCAGGGGAATCACAGTCTCTGCAGTCTCTGTCTACCCAGAGGATGTGAGAAAGAGACCAGAGGTGCTCTTGGTGTACAAGGACTGTGTTGCATTTCTCCCTTGGAAGAAGCTTACTAGGCAATGAGGAATAAAAATCTTGGATTAGGTTTAGGATAGATGGATGGATGCAGGCAAGCAAGAATTGCGTAATGTTTGGGAGGCTTGTAAGGAGAGTATAGATTTGTACATTTGAGAGACCTAGGGGAGCAGCTGAAGGTTGATATAAAAATGATTTATCAACCTGATATGTAACATGCCATACATTTAAATGTATCATGAATGGTTTGGAGTCTGTATAGAGGAAGGGATGTGGAGGCATGCTTTTATTCCTCCACATATGTTTGTATCTATTTTTGCATCCTTAATAGCTATGTTAGTACCCCACACCTTTTAGAAATTCTGTACGTATAATGTTTTCATGTTTGACAACTGTCCTGGTTTAAGCCTCTAACACCCCCTCCCCCCCCCCCCCCCATGCAGTTTTCTCCCTCACTCCCTCACTCCCACAATCCCACACTCCCACTCTCCCTCCCCTCTTTTCTTCCCCCAGTCGCGGGAGAATGGGGAGGAGAATCACAAGAATTCAACTTCCACAGGTTGAGATAAGAACAGTTTAGTAACTAAGGTATAACGCAAATCACTACTGCTACCACCAGTAATAATACAAGAGAAATACAAGGAAAGAGAATACAACTGCTCACCAAGCCCGACCCAGCCAGTGCACCCCCCAGCAGCGAACCCCCCCTCCAACATGCACCACCACCACACCTTTCCAGGTCTCTGCTCCCCATTTTCACATCCTCGACATGACGTGCTGGGGTATGGAATAACGTCTTTGGTCAGTTTGAGTCAGGTGTCCTGTCTCTGCTTCCTCCTGGCTCCCGTCCTCCCTGGCAGAGCATGAGACTCAGAAAGTCCTTGGCCAGACCAAAACATTACCAAGCAGTAGCTGAAAACAACTGGTGTTATCAGCACAGCTCCAAGGCCCAAAAATCAAAACCACAGTGGTGCACCAGCTACTAAGAAGGAGAAAAAATGACTGCTACTCCTGAACCCATGACGACAACTCAGATGAAAACAATCTGTGAATCACTTTTGATACCAAAAGCATTCAGACAACTTTGATAATTTCTAAATAGGAGTTGAGACAGTGCTCCAGACACTTGCTAAAAGCTATTTCTTTTTTCCACCACCTGTAAATGTGTTATTGTCTAATTTGGGTCAGACAATCAGATGTGCTAGAGGCAATCAAAGCTTACTGTTTTCTTGTGTGCTAGTTTGGGGATCCAATGAGCTATTTAGGCTTGATTTGGACCTTTATAGTGGGGTACTGTGACAAATTTAGTTCTCTGCTCCTTCAGACAGGGTTTCATAAGTTAAAAAGCTATGCAGATTGCTATCTTGGTTTCTGGAGAAGGGGAAGATTTGAAAATAACAGCGTAGCACATAAAATACTGTAAATAGTTCTTATCTGGAATAGGCTGCTGGGAAGCAGTCTTTATTTAGACAAAGTTATTGCAGCTAATTTGGGGTAAATATTGCAAACATTTTATTTTCTCTCAGCAGACCAAAAAACAAATTACGAAAAGAATTAAACTTTATTGCTTTATCTTGAGAAATACTTAAAGCAGTTTAAAAAAAGAGGGGAGGAATGAAGGCCTCGTATTTTTAGCATATTAATTATACTTTATCTGAAAGGCAAAAGAATGACCTATTTATTTTTTAAGATTTACATTTGGAGACTGCAGGTTTTGTGACTTTAAAGAGGGGAACAATTGCAGAACAAAAGGAAATAAAAGTACTGTATACATTTTATCAGTCTTCCTTTTTTGCAAGTGATTTTTTTTTTTTTTTTCTCTGGCATGAAGGTCATTGACAGTGAGAGACAGAGATAGCCACAGGCAACAAAGAGCCTGGATAGCCTTACAGTCATCAGTCACAGAAGGAGATTCATCTCCCTGGACCAGGCTGAACATCACTGCTGCTGAGGAGCAGTTTTCCAATTACCTGCATGTTGTGCCATTTGTGTTAGTTTTTTCCGGCAGAATCTTTGAGCAACTGCTTACCTTTCTCTCTGCACTCTGGCATCTGTCTCTAATTTTAACTTTCTTACCTGGTGTGGCTCTACTCTGTTGTCTTATCACTCTTGCTTTCAAGAAACATGAGTGATGCTTTCTTAGAAGCTTTTCACAGAAGTCTGAACCAAGGTTATGTAGCTGTCCTGAATTGAAACTAGACTTTGGATGGCAGAGAATGGTGTGACTGGAAGAAGAGCAGGATTATTTCCTGCAAGAATGGCATCAGATGTCCCTCTATGTAGCTGAGTGCAGGTAGGTACTGCTGCTCTATGTCTGGATAAGTCAAAGTACCAGGAGGCATACTTCTTTCCCAACAGCCTAGCAGCCACCTTGCTATTAGAAGTATGCATGTTTGGCTCTGTCAACTTACTGGGTGGAGAGGTCAGGGAGCAACTGTACCTCTATTTATGTTATGTTATTGGGGCGTAGTGTTAACCTGAAAGGGAAGCAGTGGCAAGTAGATAAGTGGAAACAGTAATGTCTGAATCCTGCTAAGCTACAGTCAGAACAACATTGAAGCCTTGCTTTAGCCAGTGGTTATTACCTTTCCCATTTCCTTACATTTTACCTTTCTCATTTCCTTACATTTTTTACACTCTTAGATACTGCTGAAAGGATTTCTTTTGTAGAGCTGTCATGAGATAATTTCATAACTTTCTTGTATGCATTGTCTTTTACATAATCTTGTGATTTGAAGAGGTTATTCCAGTAAATATGATTAAAATTTCAAATGTATTTTTATATAGGCAGCATCTTCAAGGTGCCTAAAAGCTTAGGAGCAGAGAATCTTTTTTATCTCATTTTTTCGTCTTTAGTCATGTAACATGTTAGAATTTTGTCCTTATGGAACTGAGAGAAACTTCTGGTCTGGAAAGTGTCCATGCTTATGTGGCATGAAATTATCAAAACAGAAAATTTGCTTAGCAAAGATCCCCCACTTGTACCTAGACTCGCTAACCTAATGCACTCTAATTGCACTATTCATTGTAGGCCTGCTAATGTCAGTGAGAAATCATGAAATTGTTCCCTTCATCTTGTTTCATCATAAGTATTTGCATTTCATTTTCTAATCACAGTTGCTAGTTTGAGCTTTGAGCAGGAAAAAAAAGATACACGTGGCTTGATGCTAGGAATAATTTTGCTCTCAAATCCAAGCAAAACCTTTTGAGAAAGTGTGTCCTAACACATCTGTGTGCTAATCAGCACCAGGTTGGCTGGACTGGCCTTTCCCTACTTCCTTGATGAGTTCCTTGATTAAAAGTTACTAATGTAATGAATAATGTAGAATCTTTCAAGACCTCACTGTATGCGCACCTAAATATCCATAATACTTGGGACTTGAAAATATTCCTTGGGCTAACCTAAGTGCAGTCTTCTGTGGGATGTGCTGTAGGGTTGCTGCACCGTAGGGTGGAATGTAAAATTGAGAATTACTTGTATTTTAGGGAATTGTAGCTCTGGTTGTGATTCACTGTGTGCTAGGGTTAAGGTGCCACTTATGCATCCCCTTTTAAGGGTGAAAAAATTGTCAATTTCTTCAAGAAGGGCAAATTCTTTATTTTATCATTTTCCTAGGAAAGGGAGAGCAGTAAAACAGTTAATACTGATGAATATGGGAAGCTATGCAAGACTGGTCTAGTGTTCTGGTGCAGAGGTACAGAACTTGTGCATTTTTGCTTTTCTCATTTGCCTCTTCTAGCCTCTTCATTGTCTAAATCTGATTGTTATCCATCATAAATGAACAAGAATTCTAAAATGTGCAGCTGTTGTATGGAGAAGAGTGTTATCAAACAGAAGACTGCTTTTGTAATATAAAGGGAAAGAACTCTAATATGAAGGTTGAGATGTGCTGCATATAGGCTAGTGTTGAATTCTACTTTACTGCTTCTTTTACTACTTCAGAATTAGCTACCTCGGAACTAAAAATGGTTTCTGAAGTAATTTCGCAGGAATTTAAAATGTTTAATTTTGTTCAGTGATTCTCACATCTTTCCTATCTCTGAACAGCACCTCTTCTCAGTAATGAAATGAAAAGGAGATAAAAAGAAGAATTAGGGAAGTCTGAAAGGTGGATCCAAAATTGAAAACATTTTTGGCACTTGTAGGTGCATAAGCCCAGTTTTGAGATGTGGGGGCTGTTGGTCATATGTATTTGAGCCCTTCTGCATGCTCAGGCTGAAACACCCAGCTTTGCTTCTCAGATGCCTCTCTGTGGGAGGCAAGTCTGTTGCTCTAATCAAGCAATGCATGGAGCTGGCTATTGATTTTCCATTTAATGAAAGATTAAGTGCAGAGAGGATAGGCTTTTGGACCTCCACTGATATGAAGAAGGTAGATCCATGAAAAGTATCTTAAAAAAGATAAACTTAAAAACTTAAAAAGAAAACTCTCTTAAGAAATTGAAAATTTCAATACCTAAAAACTAAGCCTACTTTAATTGAAGTTGTAGAATTTATTTTGAGTTGTGTGTTACTTTTATTATCTGAAAGAAGAAAGTAGATGAGCTAGCAACCAGTGTATTTGAACAGCCCACTTCTTTGTAACTCATTAATGCTTTCCCACACATTATAAATCTGAAAGACTATTCCCACCATAATCATTAGGCAAACAAAACAACAAAGATAACGATATTTCTTTAAAAATAGCAGCTTTGTCTTAGGTGTGTTCTTGATGCAATACTGGTTCATGGGCTAAGAATGACATCTGTAGTATTATTATGTTTTGGGTTTTTTTTTTTACTAACATCAGGAAAATTAAGGCCAAGCTAACAATTTAGATCATAGGACAGCTAAAGTATAATATGTACCAAAGGACACACTTAGCAAGTGGTATGCATTCAGCTGAAAGGACACTTGGTAGTGAAAGGAAAACTGAGACTGCAAGATCTGATTCCAGACTTATTAAGAATAATCAATTGATTTAATGGTTATGAAAGTAATATTAAAAGTAACGTAAAAGGTGAAGATAACATTTGGTAAATATTTTTTCCCCAATAGAACTGTAATGTTAAGTAAATAGTGTCTTAGAGGACAGAAGAAAAGTCAGTCTTATGGAAGCAGTCAATAAAAGAGTTTTCTGTTGTTCTTTTTCCTCAGGTGTCTTCAGTGTGTATTTTGCATCATGTCTGCAGGTACAATCAAAATGCATATTCTTTGTTAATGCAGGATTTCTACCATGAAAGTATACAGCCCTTATTCATCACCAGCTAGACTTGGTGCAGAAATTATGGAGATTTTTGACCTTGCTGAGGAATAAGTGCTGCTATTATAAGTGTTCTGTCATGCAAATGACTACTGAGTTTTCAGATGCCAGTTGCATAATTTATTATTGAATTCTAATTAAAAAATATCACTTCTGCCAAAGTCTTTGCTAAATCAGAGAAATAGGAAAGGAATAGAAAAATATCCAAGGACACATTCCCTTTAATGGTCATGATGGATATTCTTACTATGCATTCATACAGTAGCATTGGTTTGAATTCAGATATGAAAACAAAGCCCACACAGACCTATTGTGTATTCATAGATAATTTCAGTTGCATTATCACACAAATGGTTGTTATTTTCAAAGACATGAAAACAAAAAAAATATATTACTGATGTTTCATGATCTGAACATATTAGCTAACTATCTAGCATTACCTTCTCATTGCCTTGTCAGGGACTTTGTGCACTACTTGCTCTTAGAAATGGCATAGGTGGATGCGCTCAGTTAAGAGCCTAAAGAAAGCATACGAGCACCATTACAAAAATTCAGCACTTCTGCGATGAGTAGTTAATTTCTGTCAGCAAATGCAACTGTTGATGGCTTAGTTTAGCTGTGTTCGTGGAGTCTCTGAATTGCAAGTACTATTTTGGAAGGATTTAAACTTCTTCACTCCTGGCTTTCCATGTCTTATCCACCACATAACTTTTCCTAACAGGCGCTAAGGGTGGGAATTAAGAAAAGGAACTCATTATTAGTGTGTTTCTTTTAATGATTATTTTCTGGGTTTGGGGTGTGTTGTTTTGTTGTTTTTTTTGGGGGGGGGGGGAGGGAAAAGGATTGTGTGTGTTTTGTTGTCATTTTAGTTGTAGGTATTTTTTAGATTTTTTTTTTGTTTTGCTTTGTTTTGTTTTTTTTTTTTTTTTTTTTTTTAAGGGAGTATTCTAAAGATTTGTCTTGTAACGCTTTCTAAAATGTCTCTTTGTTTGAATTACTGTTCATCTAAACTGCAAATGGTAGGATTAGGCTTAGTTGAGTTGTATGCTCAGTGCTTACAAATGATTAACAGAACACTTCAGAAGCACAGGTTTTGACAGAGGTGGATATTTCTGCTCAGTTGCTGTCCTGAATTCAGTTATTAGAAGGAATGTTTTAAAACATTTATTACTTGGTCCTCATGTCTGTGGGTTATTTTATGTCGAAACATGCAGCTACTTTACAGCATCAGCCAAGTGTAAAGTTGAATTAAAAGAGTTTTTTGACCTTGTCAAAAATAAGTAGGTGGAAACACTCCAACAAACAAAAGCTTGCCAACTTTCCAATCACTCTTTGCATAACACAATCCAGGTCTGTCTAAAAATCATATTACCAGTTTCAGGAAGAAAACAGGTTCTAAGTAGAGGAAGATTTAAAAATAGTGTGTTCAGAGTTGTATTATGCACTTACCCTCCTGTGTATTGTTGTTGAAGTATGTTTGCCGGCACTATATTTTTGTGTCTAGTCTCATCCCTTCAATGACAAATGAGCTCTGCCGTTGGTATAATCCCATATATAGTTTAAGGAAATAACAGCTTGCAGCAATGATGGTAGGCTATCTGAGATTTTGAAGAAGGCATCTGGAAAACTAGTTAAACATTAAAAAGAAACTGGCAACACTTATTTAACTGGTTGCAAAAAAAGTGTTTTCTCAGTTTTTTAGTCATTATTATGAATGCATTGCACTTCACCAGGGTTTTGAAGTATAAAAGGTCTATAATGGAGTAAAAACAATTGTTAACAAAATTCACCATCTCCAGTAAATCCCATCAATGTGTCTTAAAGGAGGTTTTTCTGCTATTTTACAATTTTAATAACAAATTATATTTACTAGTGGTTATTGGAAAAAAAAAAAAAAAAAAAGAAAAACCCCCCAACTTATTAGTTATTTTGGTAAGGATAAGAGGAAACTTGCCTAGTGGTAGTTATAACTTGTACAAATTATGGAGAGGTGGGTGTTTTGTGCTTCTAATTCATTAACCAGGTAAGAAGTACTAAATAACCACTATTTCTAACTTACAACTTACTCTCTGACTCCTAGAAGAGGTGTGAAATGTTTCGTACAGTTATATAAGCATCACATTTAAAACCACAAACCATAGAAATAAAGTTTGTCTTATTTTTTTCAATAAGAAATTTAGTTGCATTAAAAATATAAACACTTAATAAACCTCAGACTTAATTATTTAATGATGCATACTTTCAATTTTCTCTCATTGAACTGAACCTTAGCTTTTTTTTTTTTGTTTGGTTTCAGGACACTGAAGCTCTGCTCTGTCATAACATCAAGGTCATTAGCAAAATCTTAAAAAGCAATGGATTCATTGTTGAATGCTGAGACATGCAGTTGGTGGCTGGCCTCTATTTGAATCTGGTCGAAGTGATCACAAAGCTTTGATCCTAGCTGCTTCAGTCCATCTTACTGTCCACTTACCTAGCCTATGCTTCGTCAGTTAGTCCATGAGGATCTTATGGAACACAGTGTCAAAAGCCCTACTAAAGCTTTCTTTTCTCTCTGGAAAATAACAAGAGGGATGCTTTAGAGGATGCACAATTTAAACTGTGTCATAACAGAATAAAATCATTAGAAATTGGTAGGACCTGTTGTTGAGCCAAGCATCTAAATTTTATCTGTCCTGACCCACACCATGAATAATATTGCTCAAGGTTTTGCTTATTTTCAGAGCAGTGCTGTGCTGCTCTGAATAGTTCATTTGAAATTAAGATAGAGTTTTTTAAAATGGTATAAGTCTGACCCTTGGGAAAATGGTATGGGAATTTCTACTAGTGGAACAAACCATACTGAATGCATCAGTTACCTCAGGACTTCAGTGGTTTAACCTGTTTGTCCAATCATCTCTGCAGCACCTCTATGCTTTTTGCTCTATGTGCTTTTTGGTCTTTGCCCACCTTTGGATTTCCAAACAGTCCCTTAGTGCAGCAGCCTCACACTGTTGTGATAAACTGTGGTTACAGCATGCATAGCTCGCTTTATCAAAATAATAGTTTTGCACAGAATAAAATCCTTTTTGTCCAAAGATGTTTCATAGTACATTTCAGAATGTTCTCATGTTTTAGAGATGATGGGTATGACAGTCAAGAGACTCCTTTTTATTTCCTGTGTGCCTCAACTCAAAAGACAGAAGGATGCAAAGGAGGCTAATTGCCTGTTGATGGTGAGCAGGGTATTGTCGATTGGGTAGAGTGCAAGGAGGTCAGAGCAGGAATCCTGCTCTACCAAGGTGGGGGATGGTTTCCTATGTTGTCTGTCCTGAGGCCGTGAAGGTCAACGGCCCCGGTAACAACTTGCCCGAAGACAGCAGCACAGACACTGCAGCGCCTGCCAGGACACAGTGTGAACTGGGTCTGACGTTTGCCTGATATCCCTGAGACTGAGTCTCACATCTGGGAGGGGTCCAGGGGAGCCTGATCCTATCAAAAGGCAGCCTCCCTGCGTCCATGTGGTGAGTCCCTCCACACCAGTCCCCAGTGGAATCACTGACTACAAGGTCTACAACTGAAAGGACTACAATAAAAAGGATCACAGCTAAAAGTGTTTCAACTTGCTGACCTAGAAGACATTGCTGGATCCAGGGGGTGGTGATCCTGTATCTCCATTTTATTTCTTTCCTTTCTCCTTTTCTGCTTCTACCTCTCATCTTTTATAAGAATAAAAACTTGCCCAGACTTTTGTTTCTCCTGACACAGTTTTAGGGAAGTTTACATTTAAATTAATTGTTTTTTCATTTTTCAACCTCTGGAGGGCCCATGGTTTCCCCTGCGAACCATGCAGGCTGGTGGAAGCCCAGTTCCCCTGCACCCGCTGGGCGGACCAGGAAGTGTGGGAAAAGAGAAGTTAAGTTAATCAAGTCGCTAGCACTTTAGCTTCCTAAAGAAACGCACCGCACCTGAGTGGATTTTCCCATTACACTCCCAGTAGGGACTTTACATCTTGTAAATGCTTCAGTTTCACAGATATGAAAAAGAGAACTCTATTCTTTGCAGAACAAAACTGTTACTCAGGTGTTTTAGAAGTTGGTGTGATCACTTTATCACTTTATTCTGCACACAAAATGAAAGATTAAGGAATACTTGCCATTCCCAGATGCAGCTGCTTCTCTGACCTGGCTTTGGGTGAGAGAACATCTTTGCATAGAAGTCCTTTTAAAACTGTGGGGTTTTGTTTGGGTTTTGGGTTTTTTTTTCTTTGAAGCGCATCCAAATCTCTTTCCTAAAAAAAAAAAAGAAAAACTAACCAACCAAAAAATCTTAATTAAGCTCACAGGTATTATCTTGTGGTGTAAATTGGGTTTTGTTTTTTGTTTGGCTGGTTTTGTGTTTGTTTTGTTGTTGTTGTTTTGAATGTTGATATGTTGATAGGCTTGTACATGAGTGCTCCACTTCACTGCTCTTCAGCAGATGCTTGCAGATCTTCTGACAGCATTTCTTCCCTCTTGGCTTTTCTCTGAGGCAAATCCACACCAAAATTATCCATCACAAAATAGAGAGTCTAACAAGTGAGTAGAATGGCTTCAGGGTTTCAGGCTTGGTGGAGGTCAGATAGTACCCCAAAGTAACACGACAATCATAAGATACAGTATAGCAGGTCATGGAACAGAGCTGAGACTTGTCCCAAAAGTCTTTATTACTTTTCCAACCTAGAATGGCTGTTAGGGATGTATCATGCAGTCCTAACTTGGGTAAAGCTAGAATGTGAGAGATGACACATATAAAGTAAAAATAGGAGTTATGGTGTGTAGGGGGGTGAATATGCTTCAGAAATAGTCTAGAATGTCTTAGGCGTTTCTGTTCTTTGTAAACGAATGAAGAAGCAAGAAGCAAATAACTTTAAATCATTTTCAGGTCACCTTTAACAGTAACAGTAATATCATTGCAATATATGAGCTGAAACATGAGAGAAAGATCTGTTCATTTCAAAAGCTGAAATAGAGCAATTAGCTGGAAAGGATGTGTCATGCCTTACAATAAAAGTTAAACTGCAGTAAAATACTTCCTTGCAAAAAGCCTCACCATGCACCAAAGCCCAGCTCATCAAACCATACGTTCTCCAATCTGCAACATAGTTCCCCCACCTACTTGACTTTAAGAGTGAGAGGGGCATTGAAAGGCCCTATTCTCTTCTGTGTTATGACAGCTTGATCCTCTTAAAAGTCATTGACTTTGCTGGAGTTGCTCTGTAAAACTAGACTAATGGAGTATGAGGATTTATACCTTCAAATAAATCCCTGGTCACATAATAATTCAGATAAGCTCTTGGCCATACTGCCCATCTTTGGTTGACGGTCAGGCCAGTAGCTCTATATCACTGATGAAAACAGTTGAGGGACTTTGCCCACTCCTAGCATAGTCACAATTTTCCACTTTCCTATATTGTAATCCTTTCCACACTTGACTCCAACAGCCTGTCTGGTTCTTTTGCTGGTGAGGTCTCTCAGAAATCACCTCAGACCATCTCATATCTAGCCAAAGGCATGCTTTGTGTTCTTTATATGTTTCTGAAATTTTATCAACTCCTATTCAACCCCCTAAAAAGAGTGCTGTGTTGAATATATTACAGTTATTGTTTTACCAGGGCAGGAGTCATCATGCATCTCTGGTCAGTTCTTAGTTTTTATCTGTTGCTATGTGAACTGATCTCCGCCTTGAATTCCTGTCTTCAGGAACATTAATGGACATGTGAGTACTGGCTGGGAAAGGCTAGGAGATAGCCATGCAACTCTATTTTTATTTATTTACTCAAGTCGCATACTCAACAATTAAACATAAACAAACAAACAAAAAAAATTAAATGAAAAAAAAAAATAAAATGAAAAAAAAAATAAAGCCCAAATACCCAACCCAATTAATTCAAACTTCTGTGAAGTTCACATTCTTGTTCTGTTGTTACTAGAATTTGCGCTTAGTCAACAAATACATTAAGCTCATCTTTAGTGTAAACTGCAAAATATGGATATATATTTGAAAGTCAAAAAAATGTAGTAGGAAGTTTCATTTTGTAGTGGCTATCAGTCATTATCTCTCACTTCTCAAAAGATGACTTCCTGCAAGGTGTTATTTGTATTGTGTATTAAAAGAAATTATTGTTTGATACAGCCATCAAAACTTTATTTCAGAATGATAGTTTCAGTCTAGTTTCATTTGTGAAACTGCATCACTTGTTATGGTGAATATCTTGAACAAGTTTGAGCCTGAAGATTAATTATGGGGGAAACCCCAAAATGTACCTGTTCTTTTAGGGGACAATAAGGCATGAAGATAAAAAAGCAAGATAGGCTATTCTGCAAGTTCTTAAAAGAAAAAAGTTTCAAACATCTGGATACTAGTAATAGCAATGTATTGGAAAATACGGACCTTTTGTTTTGTGGGAAATGAAAAATGGAATTTTATGCCTGATTCACTGTTCAGGTGATGTGCTCTATTATATGAAAAATTAAAGACAGTCATGTTAGTACCTGTGCAGAGAAGTTGGGATTTCTCCTGTGGAATCAATTGCTAAGGGAGAGAGAGAGACTTTTATAGGCTATAGAGGACAGCTCCTCAGAGGGGTCCGGAAACCTATGGACTGAGAAAATTCTCAGATTGATAAAAAACGACTGCTGAGAGTTAGTGAGCCAAAACATGGAATTTCACAAACAAGGAATGTAAACTTTTTATGGACAAGAAAGGACTGGGTAGCATTTGATGCAATTTAAAGTCATTGATTCATCTGAAATCAAGCCAGGAAACAAGGGCCCACTGGCAAGGACACAGTAGGCAAGAAGACGGACAGTTATCCTCCATGTAGTTCTGTCTGAACAAGTCGCTTGAGATTTCTCACTTTAGAAAATTTATTCTTATTTCATATTAGCCTTTAAGCGAAACTTTGTTCTTTTGGAATTTAAAAGCTTTTTGGTTGTCTTTATAGATGTCATTGTAGTGGGTTTTTTTTTAAGTAATGTGGGGGAAATTATAGTTAGATCTACTTTAGCCGATTTGATTCCTGTGCTGAAGAATATTTATTAATTCTTCATATTCTGTGTGGGCACATGAAGTCTACAAAAACTGTGTGTGGTTACAGGGTATAGTGAGTACATTTCTGTGCTCTCTTACCCCAATTAAAAACAAAACAAGACAAAACAAACAAACAAAAAAAAGTAAAATTATCTCCTCTCAGCTGTCTTCAGAGGTTAGGATTTTATGAGATTTGATGCAATCTAAACAGCTAGACATGTGATTTCCACTTTAAAACCAGTCCAGCTGTAAAGTTAGACAGCATTCATGAGATTCTTCTATTTCTGAAATACTAGAAAATATTAGTAACTGTATCTGTAGTTCTATTGTGAGAACTCAATGGTAATAATACTTTAAAAATAATTAATTTAGGATTTAGATAGTGATGAAGAATGAGTAAGGTCAGTTGATACAACCAGAGGTCTTATATCAGAGGGTTTTACCTGCTGTTGTTGGTGGCAGGGCTGCCAATAGTGGCTGTAAGCGCAAGGGCTGCAGGGCGAGAACATGCATATTGCCTGTGGTTTAGAAGGACTTCGGAAATGCACCAATTCTTACTTCATAAGCAGGTTAGACCACAAATCCCTTCTAGAGAGGGTGCTGTCACAGTATTATCTGCAGGGTGAGTGTCCTCAGAGCATTGCAGTACAGGTAGGAGAAATGAAAATTCTGAATCTTATTTTAGTGTCTTGCAAACAAATTCTGGTGTTGGAAGCTTTATTTCCTATCTGAATATTGTAGGAGAGCTGTAATGAAAGAAATGTAATTCATCATACCTCCATATTCTATAGGCAGCATTTAACAGTGATTTCAATCACTTCATTATGATGTCATTTTCTCCATTCTCAATGTCTTAATACCACACATCTTATTCTATAGCTTAACTGTCTCCTGTGATTCCCATGTAACATGTTATGGAATGGGAAAATGCAGGCTCACTATTTACCATTTGTATAGATTTTCTTATGTTGGAAGATAATACGTGGTTAAGTTCATGGAAGTAATTTTGAAAGTATCTGTAGAAATCCAAATTTGAGATTTTATTTCCATTCTTACTACAAGCTCATGTCTTGCTGAAGAAGACTGGTGAAGAGAAAGCAGATTCTTTTTGGTTACCTGGACAAGTTATCAATCTATTTTCTACTTCTGCCCACATCTGGGGAGTACCAAGCCATTTTCCTCCAGAACTATGGTCATGTAGCTCAGGTAGTCTCATGTGGAAGACACAGTGTTTTTTCAACTTGTAGTTGTTTCATAGCAGCTGGCACTGAAGCTCTGGGATTGGAAAAAGTGGGAATAGAAAAGTTTTCTGGAACAGTTTCTTAAAAAAAATAAGATAAACATCAAAAAAACGCCAAAAATTGGATGGAGGATTTAATTCAGCTTTAGCCTCTATAGGCAACGTTGCCCAAATTCAGCAGCACTGTGGCTTAAAGCCATTCAGGGAGTGTCCTGTCTGAAAATGATTTCCTCCTTTATTCAGCTGTTTCTTTTGGAATGAGACTTAACATGAGATCTGGTTTTGTTGCACTTACTTTAGCTGGTGAAAATTTAACTATGTGATCAAGCATAAACATTTGCAAAGACAAGCAAAAGCCATTCTGAATGGTCAGAGTTGGACATTATGAAATAAACAGGCAGTCCCTGACATGTTTGAAATCAAGTTGCATTTTTTTTCAGGGTGCTTGTACTTGCAGCTAACAGTTTAATGTAAGATGTTCACATTAGAGAAGGATGCTTTCATTTTCTGTCTTGAGAGTATTTTGTTGGCTGTTTTTCCCTATGATTTCGAGAGTGTTTCTGTCCTGTAATTACTGGATCTAACCACAGGATATTTCAAAATAAGCAAATAAATCCTGATTTCTGCTAGCAACAGAGGATTTTTTGAAACCAATTCAAATTTGACTGTTCTTCAGCTCCTGTGCCAACTTAGTCAATTCAGTAGATTAAGGAAGATTAGTATCTTCCAACTGTTTCACTAATAATTGAGCCAATTCAATTACTCCTGTAGAGTTTTTAATTTCCTCTTGTTTAGTAATAGGAAGTTAAATCTACTGCACAACCATTCTCAGGAGATGCATATGAAGGTACACTAGGCAGTTACACTTTCTAGATTTACTTTTTGATACACAGTTATTTTTACCACAGGTGTGTTTATGCATTTCCTTGTGCAAACATCTGAAAGGAACCACATTTCTGAGCTCTTAAAGAATTAGTAATCATGATATAAGTTAAACATGGAATCACCAGTGAGTGTATTCAAGAGTGAATCGTTTAGTAACAGAGCAGCTACATCAGCAGCTATTTTTAACTCTGTTTTAGATGAGAATCTGGCCTCATGGGTATCTAGATGGTAACAGCAAAAATCATAAAAGATTATCTGTGTGCCCTCATGATGTGAGATGTGCTGAATGCTGTGGCAATTCCTCATCTGGACAGCTTACTGAATTAAACCTGAGTTCTTTAGTTCCACAAGTGCTGAAATGTGATTTATAGGGCAAAGATTTATTATGTTTGTTAGAATAGAAAGTAACTAAGAAATTATAAGATTTCATTCACAGTTTGGCCATTCATATACCACTGATGTGTTTACAGTGGACCAAGCTCTTGATGGTTCCTAGTGGTTAGTTGCTGTATATGTAAACCTCAGTTATGATTATTTGTATAAATGCTTTGTCGGGTCCTTAAGAAATCTACTGCATGATATCATCAGTAGTCCATAAACACAGTCACAGAGAAAACCTCACCTTAATTAGTAAAAACACAGACCTCTTTACTTTAGTAATTTCCATGTAGGAAATTTGGCCTCCCCAATGCACCTCCCCGGACATCTGGGACATCGGTTAAACAAATGTGACCAGATCCACACTTTGTTCTGCATCCTTGCTCTGTTAGCTGCTGTTCCTGCCAGCTGAGGGAGGGTGTGAATTGGCACAATTCAAGGAGATCCAGTGCCAACCGGTAAGCTTTAGGAACAGAAGCTGTGCTAGGAGTTTGGGGGTTGGAGAGCACAGTTCAGTCGTCTTTCATAAGTTGTATCAGAACTAGACTAGAAAGGTCAAGTCTTCAGCTGAGAAAATGCAGCCAGCTCCTCCTCCATAATATCTGGCTGCAGTGAAGAGACTCGACACAAAGAGTGGTTTGAGTGTGCTGATCTGCTACTCCTCTTAATTTGTTGTGTTTTTCTTGTTTTATGTTTGTAAACTGTCTTAAGGCAATGATGGTTACTTTGGTAGAGGCATTGTGCAACAAAGCTATCATTGTAAGTAATGATGAGCATGTATCATTGAAGTCTTGTGATGCACTTAATTTTTGCAAGTGCAACAGTAACTAATTATTAAAAGGTCATCTTTCCTTTTTGCTTTATTTTGCAACTACCTAGAAAAGCCAGATATATCTCGGATGTTTCTCTGAGAGTTCCTTTATTACATTGACTGTTGACCTCAGTGTGAGTGAATGAGATATTCTCAAAATAATATAATTTCCAGTGGTTTCTTTCTGGCTGCATTGCAGAAACAGCATATAATTAAGGTACCTTTTGCTAAAGACAAGCACCTTTCCTTGGTTGCTCAGCCAAATAAGTGATTTTATCTGTGTATTATTGCATGTAGTCTTAACAAGGTGAGTGATATTTATCACTTGTTTTCTTCTTTGCCTTAAAAAAAAAAAAAAAAAAAAAAAAAAAAGAGGTCATTACATAGCCTAATTCAGGCTAAATAAATGTACCTAATTTTTAATGCATAGACTATACTAGCAGCTAGAGGCCCTAAACACTAATTAAGTCTGCATATTAGCCAGCATTCAAATAGTGACACAGTCCCCCAAAACTCACATGGGAAGCCTGTTATCTTCCTCTGCCTCTGAAACAGCAGCTTAATGGTTCTCATCTACATGCAGCATTTCATATTCTTAGCTGTCAAACCCAGCCATTCCTGTTCTGTTGCCAGTGTCACTCTGAATATTCCTGTCTCAAGTTTCAGGACAGAGAACCTAGTGGCTCCCTTCTTTTCTCATGACTGTTTTTGCTGAGCAGTCTACAGGCAGTTTCCAGAGTTACCTACTGGAGTTTGTCATCTGATAATGCTGGCTGGTTTGATGCAAATACCATACTTTCTGTCCTGAGGTAGTGAAAAATTGTAAGCTTTTGCAAAATACTGGTTTTGCAAATACTGGAGTGCTGAAAGGAATTCATCACGATGATAGAGTTAATTCATCATTATCTGTCTTCACTTGTTCACCCACTTGACTGAATAGTGCAGTATTAGACATGTTCTCTCTTAATTCTAGCAATTATGCTGTTCCCATTACCTTCCTCCATTATGAGCTATTGAAAGTGTTAAGTACAGATATGAGAAAAGATTTCTTGAAAGCTTTTTTTTAATGGTAAAAATATCTGAAAAGTGGGAAGAGAATTTTTATGGGTCACTTTGATCACTAGTCTACTAGCATTTACTTTGGCAAGCTGCTGTTTTGAACATCTGAGTATTTTGTGTACTATGCTGAATCTCCTTCCTGAGCCTTCTGTGGTGTACTTTGAACAAGCAATGAGACATATGAGGCCAGTCACCTACCTAAAGAATCATGGTGCTTTATAACATCACAGAAAAAGTTAATAGTGATAGGGAAACCTCAAAAGGTTCAGATATACTTGACGGGAAAGTACATGCAATGTTCTCAAGCAAGTTACCCATATCTGACAAACCCTATAAATTCTAAATAGAGTTTAGTGGCTAGAATTTTCTGTTAACTCATAAAATAATCGTTGATTTTGAGCAGAGAAAAAGTAAACCAAAGGGTATATGGAGATGCCCTTCAAGGCTACATTGCCTGTCATTTTAACAAAAAGTGAAGATCCAGATATAAACGTTCTTTTCACAGCAGCATTCATGGTAATCAGGAGTGCTTTCCTTGTAGATGAAAGATGACACAGAAATAAAATGCAGTAAAAGTGTACTCAGAATTAGGGCCAAGAACTGGCATTTATCTCTTAAACTGATAGGATCGAATATTTATCAGAAGTAGTACACCTGTTTTTAAATGAAAGGAGATACTGGAGAGTATTGTATAAGTCTGTGTGAGACTCTCCACTAACTGGCTCACAGAAGTTAAGCCAAAGCATGAAGATTTTTCCCTTATCTTTGGGGATCAGCGCTGATTGCCTGTTGTTAATATTTTAGGGTGCTCTGTGGCTATGCTGCATATCTCTAAAACTGAGAGTTGCAACGCTCAAATATTCAGCTTTGAAATACTTAACCCATGAGAGAAGACCACTAGAATGAGTATAAATTAGAACCCATATCACAAAATCAGCTAACAGGTTCTAGAGAGGCTATGTTTCTGTAGTTAAATAAGAAAGGCCAGAAGTAACTTGTGAACTGTTATTCCAGAACATTTAGGTTTTTTCTTTTTGTATGCATAGAAGCTTGCTGTTAAGTAAATCCTGGACAGGTTTTCTATTTAGCTCCTTTACCTGCCGTTAGAGTCAAGCTAAGGACAAAACTCAACTTTATTTGTTTTAAAAGCCCAGCAAAATCTTCCTACTTTCTTAGAAATCCAGTTCCTTAGCAACAAGGAGTACTTGCATACACAATGCATTTGGACTGTGTTTCAACAAAAGAATTTATTTCAATTAGGAGTTTTTCAAAACCATGTCAATTTTCAGTTGCATGGGATAAACATGAATTTACATCTTGCATTCCAAATCTTCTTTTTCAGATTTTAAAATGCTTTGACTTATCCTTCTATAATTTCTTCATGTGTTTTGTTAGATACAATATTTTTGTCTCTGTATTAGAGTCTAATTATAATAAAAATGTTCCTCTTAGATGAAATTTGACCTCATCTTTTGAAAAACCATAAGAAGCGAATGCTTCTTAAAATACCCATGGAAATATGAGCTACTGAGCAACATCTGGTACAATTTCAAAAGACTGTTGCAAAAGCATAATCTAACTTTACAATTTCTCTTAATTTTGAAGAAAACTGTATTAGATTACGTATCATGTTCTTCACTTGGGATAACAGGTATCAGTGGCATGTTTTGTAAATATAGTTTGTTTTTTTTAATACAAAATATTCTCAATATGCTGTGTTTATAAGAAACAGTGTGTTAGATTCTGTCAAAATAATCAGGGTAACTTGCAAAGAAAGCTCACATGCTAGCCACTAGATGGTGTGTTCAATTTCACTGAAAACAGGGTAATTTGAAGTGTATCATGTTCAGTAAGAAGGTATGTAGAATAAATAAATGTATTGACTGTATTTTTGGTTGTTTTGTGGTTTCTATATTTTTTTTTTGTAATTGTTTTCAGACAACTCTCCACAGTTTAAAATGTAGTGTATTTTTATAGCTAAAAAATGCTGTACTTTAGGGGAGACACAGAGGAGGTTCCAAAGTAGATTGCCACCTACAGTTTGTAGTCAGTGCAGTGTTTTGAGTAGCTGATACGCGTGACCAGCAGGATAGTCATAGGAATATATCTTTCCTTTTAAGACAATGAAGTTTTTGTCAGAACTGTTGGCGCTTTTTGTTTGTTTGTTTTTAAGCATTTACTGCCCGACAAATAATAAGGGGGAAGAACATAGCATTCATGGCATAAAAGGTACTGTAGACTTGCTCAGCAATGGAGAAGAAATTCACTAATAGGGAAAGAAAAATATTTATAAATATATATTACAAGACAAGAACTATTTCTTCTAAATACAGTTCCCCTAGTCAAAAGCAAATCAAAAAATCAGAATTCTAGAGTGGGGAGAGGAGAAGTCATTACTGTGTCTGGCATATGCAAATGCCAGAACTTAGCATGAATTTGTGAGCTTGAAAAAAGTGGTTCACATTGGTGTTCCCATTAGAAACCAAAATTAGGAAGGGAAAGACAGAGAGAAATGTGAATCAAAGGCTGAGTCCTTTGTAACAAACCATCAATATTTGCTTTGGACAATAAGCCAGATCAGTAATCATGGAAACTAGGACCCAGGGAAACATTTTAGAAACACCCTTCTATCTAATGTGAAGTGATTTTTCTCATGATGTTTATTTAAGTGGTGTTCATGGTACAATGTTTAGTCCAAAGTATAATTAGAGTCTAATCTTGTAGTGTGTAAATGTTGCATCGCATGTCTGCAATGGAATGATCTGTACTTCTGTTATCTCAGTAGAGATATAAATACTATTCTCAGCTTTGTGTTGCATGTAATACATGGGCCACTATTCTATGACTTTTTTAAAAGATGTATTTTTGAACACTTAAAACTCAAACCCTAAGTGAAACTATGAAATACTATAAATACTTATGGTAGTTTAGTCTTAAAGCACACATCAAAGCTGTCCACTCAAAATGGCAGTCAGTATTCCAGATGGGTTTTAAAAACGTAACTCTGTTACTGAGCCAGTGAAAAGACGGAGTTTTCAGAGGATGAGAAGAGGAGGAACTATGATTAGACTACTATTAATAATCTTATTCACGTTTCACAGGCATCTCATTTTGTTTCACTTCTAAAGTCAAAACCTAATTTAATAACTTGTGTGTACATGTCTTTTTCTTTCTTATCAATATGTATCTCCAAAACATCGTCCAGAATGTAAGCATAGATCTCTAGAAATTTAGCATTTGAGTATTATTAAATTTTAAATTTTCCCATGTGAATTTTGCCTCTTCAGTGGTAGTATATTGCAGATAGAGTTTCTGAGGGGAATGTTAACCTGTTGTATAGCTGGAGATGGGAAGTTGTAAACTCCTGCTCCACAAAGTCCTAGTTCAGGGCTGTGTTTTGATGTCTGTACTGCAGAATAACAAAACCAAGAATCAGACCATGAAGGTAGTGCTGGTATCTATACAATTAAATGGATTTATTATATACATTTTACACTTCTTTGCCACTCTGCCAAATAATAAATTCCTAAGTAAGTATAATGGATTCCTTGTGCAATTAATTTAAATCCCTTTTCCCTTTTTTAGAAATTTAGGATTTTTTTTTTTTTTTTTTTTTTTACTTTCACCACTCATCAGGAAATGTATGATTTATGTTCCATAGTAAAGCAGATTAACTTTAAGACAAGCTTTAATGACCATGATATCATCATTCTAAATAGGCATAAATTTGGAAAGAACAGAGAATGAGAGAGAAAAGTAACCAGGTTTTAATGGTCTGCAACATGTCTTCAAGTCTTGGGATTCTGAAGAAAGAAAGAGCTTCTTAGCAGTGCTTTACAGCAGAAGACTCTTTATTGGTTATTGTTAGAGAATGAAATGTAGTAATATAAATATATTTTTCTCCCCTAAATTTTCTTTCATGCTAATTAAATTCACTTGGCTCTACCTATGCAGAAAAGGGGAGGAAAACTGAATGCACATTACAAAAAGTGATACTTAAAACTAGAGTAATGCCTCAAATGCTAAATTCCAAAACCGATTGCTGTTGTATACGAAGATTTTATTTGCATTCATTTAGGATGTCCTCAATAATTTATTGGTACCTTTCTGCTTGTCAGCAGTGCATTCTGAAACATCCATAATAAAGCCTTAATGTCCTCATTGGAAATGGTGGTAGGTGCAAAAGTGTCTCTCTCATGTTAAATATATAGCATGTTATAAAAAACTTGAGTTTCACAGAGGTAGTTATAAATGAGTTATGAAATGCAGACACGATGAAAATCAATGGTAGATTCTGCAGCAAATAAAGATAAGGGAAAGAATAAACATTTTAGTATCTGTAAGCAAGAAAAAAAGCTTAGTTTTGATTTAGATAGGTTGCTAAGAAGAGAGAGCAATGATTCAGAAGGCAGATGTGTTTGAATAAATACTAATTTAGTGCTTGTGGAAAGACTCTTGATAGTGTTTTCACATCTCCAAGTTGAGTGTACCTTCTAGGTAAAGAGTACTGAGAGTAGCTATTAAAGAGCAAAGACTCCAGATGTGCATTTGAGACATTTGAGACATTCAATAAAAGGGACTTAAATGCAAAAGGAATAGTTATTTTGATTCAGGAGTCCCAAGGTACAAAACATTGGGTGGGGAGGATGTGAAGGAGCTGGCAAATGAAGTTGCTAAGCCACTGTCCACCATATTTGAAAAGTCGTGGCAGTCAGGTGAAGTTCCCGACTACTGGAAAAAGGGAAATATAGCCCCCATTTTCAAGAAAGGGAAAATAGATGAGCTGGGGAACTACAGACCAGTCAGTCTCACCTCTGTGCCTGGAAAAATCATGCAGCAGATTCTCCTGAAAGGCATGCTGAGGCACATGAAAAACAACAAGGTGCTTGGTGAGAATCAGCATGGCTTCACTAAGGGGAAATCCTGACTAACCAATCTGGTGGCCTTCTATGAAGGGGCTACGGAACTGATGGACAGGGGTAGAGCAGTTGATGTCATCTACCTGGACTTGTGCAAAGCGTTTGACACTGTCTCACATGGCATCCTTGCCTGTAAGTTGGAGAGACATCAATTTGATAGGTGGACCAGTCGGTGAACAAAGAACTGGCTGGATGGCCGCACGCGAAGAGTAGTGCTCAATGGCTCAATGTCCAGCTGGAGACCAGTAATGAGTGGTGTCCCTCAGGGATGGGTGTTGGCACTGGTCTTGTACAACATCTTTGTTGGTGACATGGACAGTGGGATTGAGTGCGCCCTCAGCAAGTTTGCCAATGACACCAAGCTGTGTGGTTGGGTTGATATGCTGGAGGGAAGGAATGGCATCCAGAGGGACCTTGACATACTTGTGATGTGGGCTGTTGCCAACCTGATGAAATTTAACCATGTCAAGTGCAAGGTCCTCCACCTGGGTGGGAGCCATCGCAGGCACAGCAACAGGTTGGGCAGAGAAGAGGTTGAGAGTAGCCCTGTGGAGAAGGACTTGGGGGTGTTGGTTGATGAGAAAATGAACATGGGCCGGCAGTGTGCGTTTGCAGCCCAGAAAGCCGACCATATCCTGGGCTGCATCAAGAGGTGATGAAGGGAGGTGATCCTGCCCCTCTACTCTGCTCTCTGCTCTTGTGAGACCTTACTTGGAGTATTGTGTGCAGTTGTGGTGTCCTCATCATAAAAAGGACATGGAACTGTTGGAACATGTGCAGAGGAGGGCCATGAGGATGATCAGGGGACTGAAGCATCTCCCATACGAAGATAGGCTGAAGGGCTGTTCTGCCTGGAGAAGAGAAGGCTGTGTGGAGGCCTCATAGCAGCCTTCCAGCATCTGAAGGGGGGCTATAGGGATGCTGAGGAGGGACTCTTCATTAGGGGCTGTAGCGAGAGGACAAGGTGTAATGGGTTCAAACTTAAAGAAGGGAAGTTTAGATTGGACATAAGGAAGAAATTCTTTACTCCTTGGGTGGTGAGGCACTGGAATGGGTTGCCCAGGGAAGTTGTGAATGCTCCATCAGTTGGCGATGTTCAAGGCTGGGCTGGACAGAGCCTTCATTGGCATGGTTTAATGGGAGGTGTCCCCTGCCCATGGCAGGGGGGTTGGAATGTGGTGATCTTAACGTCCTTTCCAACTCTAAGTATTCTATGATTCTATGTGAACTCATGTGTAGCTGCTGCTTTGTGTCCATTGCTGGCCCCATCCTCTGTTGGGCTGCCTTTTTGACCATGGTCTAGGTCCTCTAAATTATCATTTCATGCATGCCATGCTATGCTAGAGCATGGCCATATGGGCAACTTATAACACCAGGCTAGTTATGAACTTGCATTGCAGCCAAGAGTCTTTTTCACAGAATTGACGCCTGTCAATTGCCTTTCAGGTTTGCTGTGTTTCCCCAATGTTCTGCCCAGCATGCTTCCCTCCTTTCTGACCTCCATCCACTCTTTAGGAAGCTTAGGACATGTTCCTGGACCAGACAATGGGGGTTAAATTCAAGAAAGTGGCTATGTAGTTACCATATTTACCTTTACATCTTAGGTCTATAGTTTCTCATTTAGCTATGAAAGTGAAGAACTCTGAAGAGACCTTATATTCAGGGATCTCAAAAGAATTAGCAAGGTAGTTATCAGGGTTACTGCTGCCAATGTGTAAGATGTTTTACAGTACTGATGATGTTCCAGATAACAAGAAAAAAGCTCCAGGAAGCTAAAGAGCTGATGTCCCAAAATGCCTCTGTCATGCTTTCTGCTAGTTGCTGAAGTATGTTGGCACAACAGGATTGGCGTAGAAACAGGACAAGTTTCAACATAATACCTCATAGTAACCTTCCAATATCTGAAGGGGGCCTATAGGGATGCTGGGGAGTGACTCGTCATTAGAGACTGTAGTGAGAGGACAAGGGGTAACGGGTTCAAATTTAAAGAGGGGAAGTTTAGATTGGATATGAGGAAGAAATTCTTTACTGTAAGGGTGGTGAGGCACGGGAATGGGTTGCCTAGTGAAGTTAGTGAATGCTTCATCTCTGCCGGTATTCAAGGACGGGTTGGACAGAGCCTTGGGTGGCATGGTTTAATGTGAGGTGTCTCTGCCCATGGCAGGGGGGTTGGAACTAGATGATCTTAATGTCCTTTCCAACCCTAACTATTCTATGATTCTATGATTATACAGTTTGTCTGACTTTTTTACTTTTCTGAGGGCCCAGTTTCTTCAAAACTACCTATTATTGATTTTTGTGTTTTGGTAAATATAAATGATCTTTGATATATGATAACTAGATGACTATAGGTAGCTTATGAAATACGGCAAGTATTTCTGTCAGGCAAGTGAAGCTTGAAACATTGAGCTTAAACATTGTGGCAAGGCTAAATTAAATTATAGCTGCTATCCAGTGTGCTTTGATTGCATAAACCTCAAAACCTTAAAACTAAACAGAAGGCAGTAACAGCACAATCCACTAAACTTTAAAAACATGTTACAATATGGCTTTGCTGTTCACTTTCAGGTGTGATCACTTCCAGTATTCAATTTAATTTTCTTCTAATGCAGTCTGTAAAGGTGCAGAGGTCTGCCTGGACAGACATTATTGGGAAAAATAAATTTTAAGAGTATTCAACTCTAAAAAAATCTCACAGTATTTTTGTCAAATGTTACAGGCAGCAGATATGAGTTTTGCTGTCACAAATTGTTATATCATGAAGTCAATGTTCAACTTTACCAATCTTAGTTCAACTGTGGAAAAAAAACCTTGATAGATCTATTTTAAGTATTTTTTTTTTTTTTTTTTTTAATCTACCACAGCCTTGAGGAAGAGCAACAATGTAATTTCATGGAAAAATGAGAAAACGCAACTGGAGGAACAAGTTTTAGCTGAGAATGTTGCACTCTAATTGAAATCATCCTTGCTATACAAAGAAGGATTCAGGGTCTGGCAGACAGTAATGAAAAAAAATGTTTTCATTATTAAAAGTGTTATATATTTAATTTCTTTCCCCAAAAGCACCTGTAAAAGGAGACCGAGAAGTGCTAGAAAACACCATTTTACTTCTCTGGGGAGCAAGGCATATATTGACAGCAGTAGTGAAGTTTTATGCCAAGCAACAAAGAATGAAGAGTTTGGAAAAGCTTAGATGTAGACAAGCACAATTTCAACACTTGGCATTCTGTCTGTTCTTTCCTGTGCAGAGGGAGAGATACTCAATGTCTGGATTAAATGTGGCTGAAAGTTTATTAAAAACTGTGGTGTTGCTTAGAATATTTGGGTATTACTACATACGTGTGTGTGGGGTGGTAGTTTTTGTTCCCTTTTTATACCATTTGTTTTGGAAGAGTGAGGGGTGTGGGTGTTCATGTCCTGTGTCCAGCAAAGGATAGGGTAGGGTTTTTTTATGGAATTGCACTCCATCCAACTTGTGTATAGGCTTCTGCTTTCTTAAGTTAACTCTTTGTTTCCATTTCCAACTGTTTGTTTTGCTACCTGATTTGGTTAAAATCTTAACTACATTCTGCTGCCTTTCTCTGCTCTGTGTTGTGTTACACCCCTAGAGCAAAGGCATCAGACTAACTGGTATTTTCCCTGTAATTTTAGCTCAGTGTATTATGTAAACCAAACTTTTTTATATAGTTGAAATAAATACCCAGGTCTATGAACTGCAGCAGCTAAGTCTGATTGGAATTCTGCCATAAACCATAAATTATTAAAAAAACTAGTTGTGATTAATGATTTTTAAAATACATGGATGACCAAGTGAGAATGCCGGTGGTTGATTATACACTGTAGGCGTAATGTTATGTTATGGACATTGTAAACCCCTAAGTGTTCAAATATAAAATAGAAAAATCAGATGTTCTGTGAATCTTACGATTTTACTTCCAACTACCTACAGCATATAAGAGTCTGCTTGGAGAGCCTGCAAATAGATCTTCTTGGAATGGAAATATTTTCTAGTAATGTTTCCTCAGTGCCCTTTACATGCAACCATCAATCATCTCTTTGAATTGCTGTTTTGGGAGATAAAAGAAATTTTGCAATAAACACCCTGATTTAATCTCTATCCTTGAAATAGCTTTATGCTTTTCTTTTCTGAAAGTTGCTTAAAATATGCTGGAAAACTATGTGATCACTGTATTTCTCATAGGTATGCAGGCTGTATTCTTAGGAACTTTTTCAATCTACAGTTATAGAAGAAGCTACTGTCAAAACTTCTTACATTACGGAAAACCAACCCAAACCCAAACCAAGCACCATATCTTGCTGTTCGTGAAAGCCTCTCATTCTGTGTGTCATGGATTCTCTTTGGGTTTAATTGACAAATCATTAGAAAGAAGTCTTATTTCAATGGGAAGAATTGAGAAATGGGAAAAGAAAAATAAAAAGAAAGAAATGAGAAGAATTTTGTTGCAAATTTGTTGATGGAAAGATGGAAAGAAGATGGAAAAGATGGAAACATTTTTTTCTCTGGCTTGTGTTGTGTTTTTACTCAAAACAAATTATCTATGCTTATTTAAAATTCAGTCAAACATGACAGCACTCTGAAAAAAAAATTGATTGACCTGACATAAAACTTTCAACTGCAAAAATTTGTGGGCACCTATTACATATGTTTTTCTTATCACAAAGAAATGCATGCATTACAGTTTCTCCCAATAGTGATCATAAGGAAAGCTTCTGATACTGTTTGACCTTGATGGAAAAAAACAGGCCATAATATTGCTGCGTAAACTAGGTCAGCATAAGAAACAATAAGCCAGTGAGAAAGCTGCCCTCGGTGACTACACTTGTTGCATTTGTTACCTATTTATCATTGATCTGCTTCAGTTAGTTTATTGAACTGTAGGTTTTAAGACTCTAGCAACCCTTTTTCTGCCATCTTCTGTGGGCTGAGCACATGATGTGGGTCCATTCTTAATTCTTCTTTATGTGAATATGAAGTGTAAGACCATTGTGGTCTTTGGAGGTGAGGATTTTGCAGTAAAGTGTTGGCTGTGCAGTCTCTACTTGTATAAAAAATCCGGTTTCCACTTTAATTCCTAAAATTTATCACTTTACATTAAAATGCATTGTACTTTTTGGGAATGGTGACGAAGGTTGATGTACTGATTGGTCTTTATTTCCATGCTTTTAAATTCAAGTATATATTCCTGTTCTTCCTGTAACTCTTACTACTTCTAAAAGTTTTTAGGGTTGAGATTATTTTTCTAGTATAGCAGTAATTTCTTTTTAAGCATAAAGCCCCTGCTATATGTTCAATATTTTAAATGTTTACATCAACAATGAACTCCATTGCTGAACTAAAGATTTAGCATTCAAGTAGGCATTTTCCAGCACAGAGAACTCTTGCAGACACCTGTGTTTAGTACATTCTAAATAGAGGGGGAAATAGCAGATAACTGACTTTCAAATACTTTTTGTCCCACTTTTTTTTTTTCCCTTCTTTCCACTTCATTTGAATAGCATATGAAAAAGATATTATAGCACTATATATGCTTGGGCTTTAATTGCCATTTACTTTTGACTATTGCAGATGCTATTAAGAGTAAAAAAGAATATATAAATAGATTTCATCCGAGTTGCAAGAAGGTATAGGGTTGGTAATACTGAGTTTAGATCAGAGGATGAACTGGTCTATATTTCCACTAAAGTAAAAGGAACTACATTGATGCTATTGAAAACAGAGAAAGCCTTAGTTCTCAAAGGCTGCTAAATTTCCAGATTAACTGTACTGCTTTGTCAGTGGATAACATCTCTCATAAATGTGAACTGAACCGCAGTGTTCTTGGAAAAACTGTACCAGACTTGATTCATTCATTACAGGTGAGCATCCTTAGGGTGCAGGCAGGTGTGACTTTTCAGTTCTCAGAAGGAATAAAAATGTGCCTGACTCCCCTCCCCCTCTATCTTCCCAAGGGTGTACAGTTGCATTGAGAGATTTTTCTGATTCAGTGCAGCATGCCTCCAACTGTTTGGAGTTTTTTTGTGGGCATTTTCTTGAGGAGGCTGGGGGTGTGGGGTTTTTGTTTTTTTTTTGGTTGGTTGGTTTTGGGGTTTCTGGGTTTTTTGCTTGGTTGTTGTTGTTTTTTCTTTCTTCAGCAGAAACCAGACTATCCAAAGCCTGCACCAGGCCTGGCATCTGACAGTGCGCATGATTTCCTTTATGCCAGTGCTTTTTATCTTTATATGATGCTAACCTATTTAGACTTGGCTTGCAGTAGGACCTCTGTATAACTCTGTGGCAGACAGTGGTTTTCAGATGGGTTGTGCTTTTTTGTGTGTTCAAGTAGGGAACATCCTGCTGGAAACAATAGAAGAGGGGATGCATGCACAAGAGAAGTATACCGTCTTACATAGAGATTGAAAACTTTTTCTGTAGGTTGTCATGAAGCAATATTGGGGCTGACACAAATATTTCATGTTCTCGCTTGTTTAGTTAGATCAGATTCCTCTGTGTGGTACTGTTTTGAAAAATGTTGGGTTTTTTTTTTTCCCTTTCATCTTATTCAATAATAATGATGGAGTATTTCTTTCTAGGTGCCCTATATCTTATTTACTGAAAGTTGGGTTTACATAATGTTCCTAGAAAAATGGAAAAGGTGAAATGAATTTGCAGTTTAAACTGTATTGGTATCCATCCCAGCCCAAGTACAACTGTATTCAAATTAAATAATCTTTGCTGATTCTTGGTCACAAACAGAGGCTCTTCCGTGTGCTGAAAACTTTTATTAGAAAATGTAAGGAGAAAAGACTTAATAAGGTTGTTGGAGCCCCTAGAAACTTGGTCACATACAATCCAACCACTTAACTGCATCTTGCAATCGAACACTTCTGCACTTATCTGTAGATGTCAATGCAGACGTTCAGAATGACTGCAGTGGATCTTCAGCTCAGGATGTTTGTAGAGATGATTTATGTGACCAGTCAAGGAGACATAAATGTTGATTATTAAAGTGGGGAAAAAAATCTCAGCCCCTCACTGTAAAGCTTATTATAAAGAGGTCTTTGGCCTCTAGATGACACTGTGTACCTAATACTGTACTCAGTCTTTAAGGCAGAAATTCCTGTCCATCTCCCCTTCTCTTCTTATTGTAATTAAGAGCAGTTGCAGTCTGTTTTGAATATGCATTCACAACCCTGAAAGAAGTAAATGGATGACTGTTGTTATTCAAAACAATTAAAAATAATACAAAAGGGTAAGACTGAAAGTTAAGAGCCAGGAGTGTTATGATCATAGTATATGAATGCTTGTTTATAGCTTTGCACCAAATTTGGGATTTCAGTAATTCATGCTTCAGTTAACACTTCCTTACAATGTCTGGGATGATGTGAGGCTAGAGAGAAGATTCTCCAACATTTCTCTGTTTGAATGTACATTTACAGTCTGCCTTTAAAAAAAAGTCACTTTGAGCCAGATGCTGGCATTCAGGAGCAGAGTGTATGTGTAAATATTCAAAATTCATATTGGAAACAGATGAGTTTGGTGGGATTTTGCTTTTGGGTAAATTCATTTGTATCCTCTAAGCTACCAGTTGAGAGAAAAAATAAAAAAAATCCAAACCCCAAAATCTCAAAAATTTTTGTGGAATTGGTATACCTAGATCACAGTTATTGCTATTTTCCTCCAGCAAATTAAAGAGACAGTCCCGTGCAGTAGTAGTACTGCTGTTTAGTACTTAACTTGTCAGTTATATCTGACAGAGATGGATTGCAGAGGGCAGCCTTTAGAACTGTCATTAAAGTGTGGTGTAAATGGGGTAAATCCTTACATCAGCACATTTTAGTGATATCACAAGTAGGGATGCAGGTGATAATCATCACTGACACCTTCTGTGAAGAGTGAACCAACAGCGAATGAGTTTAACTCCAAACCTTGTCACGGGAGGGCAGAGAAACAAAGTGGGTGGGAATGAAACAAAACAAAAACCAGCCCAACAACAAAAAAGAAACCCCAACCAGTAAGTAGACTAGAGTGTAATACAGATTTGGCTCTTGTAGAATGAAGTTACCACATCATTTTTGGAATAGTGACTCTAAGTTTTCTAAGAAAATCAAAGCTTAAGTACTCATTTACTCTAAGTTACACCTCTCACTCTCTTTAAAACCAGCTGATATAGTAGACATGGTCCTAGATATATGTTGCTGGAAAAATCATGCAGTTGCACATATTCTGAAGTTGGGTTATAACAAGCTTCGTAGCTGACTTCAGCTTCTGTGTGTATGAAAATGCATTCTGTCAGCTAGTTCTGTTACTAGTTTGTGGGTGCTGGGAAATGTGTAGCGAAGCACCTTGCCACAGCCCTTTTGGGCTTCTGCCAGTTAGCATGTGAAGGGCTTCATAGTACCTGGCTTGGATCTAGGACCAAATGTAGTATCTGGCATTTTTGCTGTAGTGGAAAGTAACAGTTTCTCCCCGAGTGAGAGAAGATAAGGAAGAGTTGAACTTTCATTCTATACTAATGAGCATAGTATGTGTATTAATGGCTGTGAGATATGATTTTTGTTTGTTTGTATTAATGTATTAAATCCCTCCTCCCAATTTTTTCTCATGGTGGGCAAAAAAGATAGCTCAATATTGCAAGATAAATAATTGAAAATACAAGACTTTAAGGTAGTTTATATATATTAAGTCTGTTACAACATTAAAAATACAAATCAGATAAGACCGTCTCCATTTTCATAATGGGCACTGATTCAGAAATGATTTGGAGACTGAGTCAGTATTTCTAAACCTAAAATGAATCAAATTCTGATTTTTTTTTTCACTTTTTTTTTTTTTTTTTTTTTTTAAATTCATCTTTACTGTTGAGGAAGGGGAGTGAATCAAAACAGTTTTTAGACAGCTAGGTTGAAATATGAAGGCCTATTACAAAATACCGGTTATATACAGATAAGAAATTCTTTACTGTGAGAGTGGTGAAGCACTGGAATGGGTTGCCCAGGGAAGTTGTGAATGCTCCATCGCTGGTGGTGTTCAAGTCTGGGTTGGACAGAGCCTTGGGTGGCACGGTTTAGTGTGAGGTGTCCCTGCCCATGGCAGGGGTGTTGGAACTAGATGATTTTCAGGTCCTTTCCAACTCTAACTATTCTATATTTCTATGATTCTATGACCTAAAGGTGCTGAAAAACTGGACATATTCAAATCAGCTGATCTGGGTGTCATTTTTTTGATACTGATGAAACCAGATAATGAGTGTATAGAATTAGTGAAGCATATTCAACAAGTAACAGAGAACCAGAATGCTAAGGTGGTCCTTAAAGGGTGAAATAGAAATTAAAAAATGCAAATGCTAGGATATTCAAATCTAAAAGGATACTGAAATGTATGATTAGTATTTTTGTTTCCTTCCTTAATAATTTAATGGAGCAAATATGAAAGCGAAAATAGGTAGCCATCTCTGGGGTAAAAAGGCCCCAAAGCAAAAGGTCAATATAGAATCATAGAATCATAGAATAATTAGGGTTGGAAAGGACATTAAGATCATCTAGTTCCAACCTACCTGTTATGGGCAGGGACCCCTCACACTAAACCATGTCACCCAAGGCTTTGTCCAACCTGGCCTTGAACACCGCCAGCGACGGAGCATTCACAACTTCCCTGGGCAACCCATTCCAGTGCCTCACCACCCAAACAGTAAAGAATTTCTTCCTCAGATCCAATCTAAACTTCCCCTCTGTAAGTCTGAACCCATTACCCCTTGTCCTATCACTACAGTCCTTCATGAAGAGTCCCTCCCCAGCATCTCTATAGACCCCCCTTCAGATACTGGAAGGCTGCTAGGAGGTCTCCATGCAGCCTTCTCTTCTGCAAGCTAAACAGCCCCAACTTGCTCAGCCTATCTTCATATGGGAGGTTCTCCAGTCCCCTCATCATCCTCGTGGCCCTCCTCTGCACTTGTTCCAACAGTTCCATGTCCTTTTTATGTTGAGAACACCAGAACTGCACACAATACTCCAAGTGAGGTCTCATGAGAGCAGATTAGGGGGGTCCGATCACCTCCCTCGACCTGCTGGTCTCTCTCCTTTTGATGCAGCCCAGGATATGGTAGGCTTTCTGGGCTGCAAGTGCACACTGCGGCCTCATGGTCGATGAGAAAATGAACAACAGCCCCAAGTCCTCCACAGGGCTGCTCTGAATCTCTTCTCTGCCCAACCTGTATGTGTGCCTGGGATTGCTCCAACTCAGGTGTAGGATCTTGCACTTGTCATGGTTAAACTTTATAAGGTTGGCATCAGCCCACCTTACAAGCATGTCAAGGTCCATCTGGACCCTGTATGTTTCTTCTATGCAGCAATTAATGAGATTAATCTTGCTATCAAACATTTTAAACCTTGGTAAACCACTGTTAAACTGTTAAATTCCACTGAATGTATTGAACTATGTCTAATTATTATTTTTCTTCCATAATTTTCTTGCTGTTTCTCTTTTGAGTGAGGTGCATTCTGCTCATCCGAGACAGCTGAACAATGATGAAAATGAAGATACCAGACCAAATGAAGAGTCCTTTTGTACAGAACTCAAATTATACCCAACCAAACTGCTAAATAGATAGTTTCTGAGGTTTAAATAGTTTCATAGAGCATAAACTTTCCCTAATAAGATTATGGTGAAGGTTTGCTGCTTATTTAGTTTTTCAGATAAAAGCAGCAGTTTTTTAATTAAAGAGGATATACCTAGTTTTTAATTTTTTTTAATATTTTACAGAACTTTTTTTTTCCCCTCCCCTTCCCCTGACATTACTATTTATATGTTATTTCTATTTCAAATAACCTTGGCATAACTTTGAAAAATGTTCTCATATTTGCATACTGTAAACAAAAGGCAGAGGTAACAGGAAGGCTGTTGGAAAGGATGTCTAACGTTTAGTAAATCTCATATTAATAGAAGTCTTATTTAATATCTTCTTGAACAATTGGGAAAAGACAGCAGGTCTTAAATGGAATGCCTGCATGATACTAAATCAAGAGTCATTGAAAATATCACTGAGGAGGACTAAACACAATAAAAGGGATTGAGAGAGATTAGAAAGATGAGCAGGAAAACAACAAAATGAGATTCATCTCTTGAAAATGCAGATTGTGGGAAAGTGGTGCAATCTCTGTGGAAGGCAAGAACCTCGGGAACTATGGTGACAAATGAGATTTGTGGCTGATAAGGGGCAGTAAATTAAGTACAACTTCACAATGATATAGGCAGGCCTGCCCTAGGAGGTGCTGGCATATTTTGCAATGTCATGGTGTAGGACAGTAATAACTCTATAGATCTTTGGTGCATTTCAAGTGAGGCTGGTAGTTTGAATGCATTTAAATTGAGCCCCAAATAGGAAGGGGCACAACACTACCAGTTTTTCTTATAGCAGATGATTTATGCTTGTAAAAATATCTTATAGCTCTTATGAAGTGCTATATTTTCCTCTTCCCTTCTTGATCTTTTTGAGAGATGAAAGTGGGTAGAGAGCAACCTCATTGCATATCATCATTTTCCCTTCTCATGTCATCTTAAATTTGTCACTCTTCCTTCAGTTATATTTTCAGTTTTACTACAAAATCACTATCAACACTTCTAGTGCTAGCCCTGTCAAACCTGTATAGTTTGTATTTATGGCTCCTTCTTACGACATAATGTTTTCCTTACTGCACTGACCATATTCCCTGTGTCTCTGCAGCACCGGTGACCTCTAAAGATTGCACAGAGAAAGACCTGGAGCCCCCAAAAGACAGCCTCAACATGTCCATTGCTATGGTGCTGCACAGGACGGAGAGATTGCAACTCTTTGAAAATAGGTTGGTATAAGCACACTTGATGAAGAAGTGCTGATGGATGTAGGAAAGAGTCCTGGCTGTTCCTTTCAGTAGAAAGACAATGTGCTTTAGAAGATATATTTCCTGTTGTCTTTTTTGTTGTTGTTTTTACAGCTTTCTACTTTTTCAGGATTAGTGACAAGTTTATATAAGGCTGTAATTTTATGTTGAGCTTGCCCAACTTCTCTTACTTGCTGTTAACTGTAAAACTCTTACAATAATGAGGAAAATCTGTTGCCTTTTCAACTTCCCATTCTCACAAATTGAAAGTTGTGTTGTACATAAAGTCATATACAAGCAGTACGTGCCACTTTATACAGGGATAAGAGGAAATTGACAGGTTTTCACTTATACTGTAAAATGTGAAGCCAAATGTGTCTTAAAACTGTCCAGCTATTAAAAATTGAATAATGCTTAGAATGTGCTTAAGTTTTAAAATTGCATACCCTATTTCATGATTCTTCTATTAAAGGAAAGCTGTTATACAGTTTGTCCTATAGGAAACCCATGGCCTCTTTTGGTGGTTTGACCCTGGTTGGATGTCAGTTGCCCACCAAATCTGCTTTATCATTCCCCTGCTGCAAAACAACAGAGAGAAAATATAATGGAAAGCTTGTAGGTCGAAATAAGGGCAGGGAAAGATCACTCAGCAATTATAGTCGCAGGCAGTACAATTTGGGGAAATTAATTTATTATCAATCAGAATAGGGTAATGAGAAATAAAATCAAATCTTAAAAACACCTTTCACCCACCCCTCCCTTCTTCCCAGGCTTAACTTTAATCTCAAATTCTCTTCCTCCTCCTTACCAGTGGTACAGGTGTACAGGGAATGGCATCTGTGGTCAGTTATTGCTACCACCTCTTCCTCCTCCAAGGACTCCTCACACTCTTCCCCTGCTCCGGTGTGGGGTCCCTCCCATGAGAGATGGATTCACATATTGTCACTCGGGCTGCAATTGATCCTATGCAGTAACTTTTACCTCATCTTAACTGTGGCACTACCACCATCACCAATGGGCTTGGCCAGTGGTGGGTTTGTCTTGGAGTCGGCTAGCATTGGCTCTATCGGACACAGGGGAAGCTTATGGCAGCTTCTCACAGAAGCTACCCTTGTAGACCGTCAGTACCAAAACCTTGCCACACAAGCCCAGTAAACATCTTCTGACATTTCTGGTGTTTTGGAGAGGGTTTTAGTAGGGGGACTTGCTCTACATTTTGTGAATAAGCACTGACACTTTCTTACCAAATGTTAGATTGATATTTTATCTTTTTTTAAGAGAAATAAACTTTAACAAATATAAAATGCTGCAGCTTTTTTTTTTTTTTTTTTTTTTTTACAGTGGGTTTTTTAACACATATATATTTAAGCAAATGAGTTTTACCTCAAGTGCTTGGCACAAAAAGTTTCTGGCTCAGGTAAGACCTCCGAATACTCTTGTAATTCAAATCTGAATAATTTATCCAAACTGTTTTGAAGCTACGTACGTTATCAATATGCCATGTGTGCCACAGTTATTACTGGTTTAAATTCTGATTTTAAGGTTCATTTTAGTTAACTTGGAGATCTTATTAGTAACCACAAATCTGCACTTAATTTAAAACTGTTGTTTCATGAGGGCTATCCTTACAGACCATAATACTGTCTTTCTTTCACTTTCTTTTGGTGATTCCACCAGGAAAAATAAAAATATTTTATTCTAATGCTTTCCTGACAAAGTACTTAGTTTGTATTTGCCTCTAAAAAAGAGATTTGCCTTTGAAGAAAATTGTGGCATATGGCTATACTGTCTTACCCATTTATATTTTTCAAACTGTATTTTCACACACACTGAATCCGTTAACATGTTTGTCTCTTTATGAACAAACTTATAAAATGTTAAGGAACCAGAACTAATGCTATACATAGGCCACATTTTGTCTGAACTTCCCTTCCTTTTCTGGATATTTGGTTAGGCACAGTAGCATATCTTTAGTGTATGATTTTGCATCTATCTTGTTCTTTAATTTCCAGTGTGTTCAAGGAAAACTAACAGTACAATAAGAATATTATTTTCAAACAACTGATATTCTACAGATGATCCATATTATACCCAATGTCAGTCTTTGAATTCATTGCACAGCTGGATATCTGTCACTTCACTGCTGAGTAAATATAGCAGGTAGCTGTAATAGTAAGCTGTTACTCTCAGTAAAGATGTGCTATTCATCTAGTCAGACAAAGCATGTGTTTTACAAGGAAATTTGAAGTAGGAATATTGTGAATTGAGAGCCTTAGGTTGTACTGTTTGTTCTTTGGGAAATACTTTTCAACAATAAAATATTTCTATATCCCCACCTGTTATTTGTTGCTAACTGGTGGGATCAGTGTCCCCAGTTCCCACACCAAATACCTGTCTACACCACATATAGCTTCCTTGCATAGTATTTCTTATTAACACTTTTCCAGTCTGTCTGGAAATCCAGTAAAATCTGGATTTTTTTGTTATCTGTAAGGAGATAACTATAAAGATGTAGATAGACTTACTTTACAGCTCTGAGTTAGGGTCCCATTAAAGAGTCAAAATGTTGCACTGTTCATGTGGATATAAAAAGTTTCAGTGGTCAGTAGCTAAGACACACCTGTAGGATCACGTGCTGTTTTGAGGGGAGGATGAGTACCCATGCTAAAACTAAATCTCTCTTGCAGATTGTGAAGTGTCTACATGAACAAAACTAAGTCATTCCAAGAGCAGGACAGAATAAAGATAAATGTGTTTTCATCTGGACCATCTTCTGCAATATGCCATGGTGTGCCCCAGGGAAACTGGAGTGTGGGGGACCCTTGAAAGCAATGTCTCTTCTGCTTCCTTTTCATGTCTCTTTTACTTTGCATGGAAATTGAGGCATTGATATAGGGGAAGAAAACAGCATTTTGCTGGATTTCATCCTGAGTGATAGGAGAGGGAATCGAGGCAGACATATAGGTATGGAAAATTTTGTTTCAAAAATCTTGTCTCAGATACCAAGGTTTTATATGCATCTAAGAGTAGGATCTTATGAAGAAGAGAGCAAAAGAGCTCTAACTAACTGTTGACATTTTTATCTGCCGCATTGATACCTATTTACAAACTTTAGATTAGTATAAACTATGCAGTTGATGCAGGCAGAAGCTTAAACACATGCTTTTTAAGTGTGTGAGTAATCCATCATTAATTTGACTCAAAACACTTGAATGCTTTTCTGGACTGGAGACTGAGGTTAAAATCACAGTCTCACTGAAGTGACTGCAAGTGCATGAACAATTATTTATCCATATTAAATGGAAATATAAAAGAACATAAAAAGGCACTCGAAGAATAGAGATGAAAGTTTGATTTTTATTTTTTCAGATGTCTTCAACTACTTTCTTACTGTTTCTTTGGTATTACTGTCTAGATGCTCTTTCCTTATCTATCAAATCATGTTCTAAATAACACTTGACATTTGAATTAAAAGACTGGAAATGAATGGGTCAAGAACTTTTGCCTTGTCTTCAAATCAAGGTAATTCTTAGATCCTGAAAAAATGGATTAAGAAAATAGTACTTTTTCTGTGGTGAAAGAATGTATTCTTATTTCCTCGTTAATCGTCCAATTTACTAGCATTCTTCTGCTCCACTGACTGCATGCTGAATGAAAAAAAAAAGAAACAAACTGTTTTCTGGAGGGAAAAAAAAAAAACCCAGCAAAATAAACACCCCCAAAACCCCCCAAACCAGCAAAAGAAAATGCCAGTTAACCCCCCAGCCAACCAACAAAAAACCCACTCACTGTTAAGTAACAAAAGAAGATTCCAAAGGCAATTAGGACTTCACTGGCAGAACAAACTTGCAAAATACGGTTAGCATCACCTACCTATGAATGCATACTGGAAGGTAAAAAAAAACTTTTTTAAAAGATCCTTCATAAGTTAATAAGATACAGTATAAATTGTAATCAGGCATCTTGCCAATCAGAAAATAATTATGATGCATTGGCTTGGTCTCAAGAGGCATTTTTCTGTCCTAGTTTTCCATCATGAATATGAGTAAAACATCAATAACTTCAAAACATGTAGGCAACAATACGACATTGTAGTACAGGTTAATACCTCTAAAACTAATTAGCTTTCTTCAAAGGATAGTAAATGTTGTAGATCAGTAATCAGTTAATTCTTAACATAATATATGCATACAAATTTCTTTTTTTTATATTATAGAACAAAATCCATGTATTATAAATTACCTCAATTTACATTAGGTGATTGAGGTATAGAGATGTATCTGTTTATGTCAACTGAAGTTGTAGGATAGGTTTATTTTCCCTCTTCATCCACATAATTTTAATAAAAAATCTTTATAGAAATAAAAATTCTGAATGTTTGTTGCATTGTAACCTATAGGTAATGGAGTAAAGAAATGTATAAACTCTGTAACAAAACAAATAGAAAAAGCAAACCCATCTTTCCATATGTGATTTGTCTAGTACAAGAGAAACAAAAGCTTTATCTACATAAAATCCTAAGTATTGCTGCGATTTCCAGTACAGTCTACAATATGATTGTGTTATTTTTATTACCTTCTAATAGTCTCCAGTTCAGTTAATAAAGTCTGAAAAACTTCAATTAGAAATACCTCTAAAATAATTGCATAGCTACAGCGTATGGATTAATTGTTATAGTTTTGCATGTCTTGGCTTTTACTTATAGAATAAAAGGAAATTATTGTGATATGGCTGTTATTGAAATCCTCTCTCCTGGGGGTTCTGGTGAGTTAGAGTTATCAAAAATACTTCTTGATAAGGTGCACGCACTATATCAGCAACTAAGCTGATTAGACTTCAGCTAACCATACTGAACAGCAGCTATTGCGTGCAACCATGAGGAAATTAAAGGAGTTTCCTGCTCTCTGTGCTCCTCTGGACTGGCTCCAGGGATCTGAGCACTATTCTTACCCAAATGTCTACTGTAGTGTCTTTGTGAAAGGCACATCTCAGTATCTCCTGCAGGTGTGTGGGTTGATTTTGATACTTTTGTTTTTTCTGTGGTCTCACTGAGGAAATGGAAACCTCTGTAGGGCAGGAAATATACTTCTGTATATATTTGTGTACCCCTTAGTACATGGAGTGCCTACACTCCAGTGGTATTAATAGATACACATACTTGCTATTACTACAAAAAGGAAGTAGTATAAGTACCAAAACTAATGAAGCCTGGTTACTACTTACCTTTGAGCCTTGTATGGCTGTATTTTCTGATATCCCTTAAGGGGCAAGCGCTGACAGAGATGTTACTGCTCTTGAGACATTCATTTAACATCTTTCCATGGTGTCCCAGAAGAATGGCCTTCAGCTTTTCCTTCAGTGGTGGAAATGTTAGGAATTTTCATGCCTTCTTTTGTTAAAATTGAGGGACCTCAATCTTTGGGACTTCAGCTGCTTTTCTGATTTGATTAAAATTTACTAACAGGCTCCAAAGGGATAAGAGCGAGAGCAGCATGCAAGTGTGTACAGGCGTACACGTGTGCTAAGAGAGTTGGAGGATTCATGATCTCCACAGCTTATGTAGAAAACAGGTTTGTAAATAAGCTTACATCACTGTACACCTTGTACCTGAGATAGCATCATTTTTAATTTGTATCTCAGAGGTTTATTTCACATTCATGGGCACATTTGCAAATGCTTGCCAGAGAACTTCTGGCTAAAATATCTGTGTTAATTCAGAATTATGGTGTTTCATGGTTTCTATGTACTCTGAAAGTATATTCTCTCCTACCATTTCTGCAACTTTTTTTTTTTTGTCAGAAACTCAAACAAATCAAAGTAGGATATTGACTCAGCTGTTCCTTATTTTCTTTTAAGAGAGAAACTGCCACTTTGAAGTGTTATGAGTTTTCCACACTGAAAATGCTTCAAAGCAAAATGTTTAGATGGTTCATGATTGCTGTCTTACAGCCCTTGTTAGATGTTAAAGCAGAACATGGACTTCCTTACTAGCGGACCACTTTACCTCATGGTGCATGGACAAAACTACTGTTCACCTGACCGGTTTGAGGCTATATATAGAATACTAGTTCTTAACCCCTAAAAAAGCTTTCCTCATTGTTTGCATCTTCCCAGGTTGATACTGTAATTGAAGACTCACAGTATGGACAAGTAGAGAAAAAGGGGAGGAAAGAAAAATAAAAATCAATCCTCTCATGCTGCCCTTTCTCCAGTCTCCCTTCAGCTGAAGACCAGGCAAAAAATATACCAATATAGCTCCTAATGGCATAAACAATATATTAATTTGTTCTGTGGCATTTAGGTAAAAGGGTAAGAGTCTTTAAGAAGATTTTCAGTGAAATGGCTTGATAAGGTTACAAGGGCATGGGAGGAAGCGTTAAAAAGGAAGAATTCTTAGTGAATTTTATCTTCAAGCATTTGAAAATTCTGTGTAAGATGCTGTGGCTGTCATATTAGGAGCATAGGCACATGAAAGGATATTGAGGCAAGAGTGTTGTTCCCAGATATGTTAAAGGACTGGAGGCCACATTTAGCAGGCACGTTTTCAGTAACCATGACATTGTACCAGCAAGACCTAGTTGTGATTCAAAGGTCCCAGAGTTGTATCTATTGCCAGTTACATGTCCTGAAGGGACAGGAACACCCCATCCCACCCCATGCCCAAATCTCCATTCACAAGGAATTGATGGCATACACAAAAGTAAAGAGGTCCTTAGAGTATAAAAGAAAATCTGAGTTGTGTTGTAATACTGTATATGAGCATGTGTCTTAGGCTGGGAAACACAAATGGGACAAATTTGCTGCCACTGTTCTCTAAACTTTAAAGGAGACATTAAGAAGGGATTGGAGAATCAGTATACCTGTTGGTCCCGGGAAGAACCAGACCTTGGGCAGTTTCTTTCACTAACCAGGAAATATCAGGTGCTAAACCTACAGGGTGCATGTAAGTCTTGCAATTGAAGTGTATGGGACAAGCTCTGTGTCTGAACATAATGTGGTGAAGCACAGATCCTCAGCTGTCTTCCTGTGTGCTGGACTTAGTCCTGCTTTGTGGGATAACAAAGTGCCAGGCAGTAATTAGTCTTAAGAAATGTCTCACTGAAGGAGAAATGGCCGGTGTGGTGCATTTGCTAAGGAGTGATGGGTGAAAAGAAGATCATTTGGTCGATGTTACCAGGCTTGATTCTAGTGCAAAAGTTCTGCTACCCAATTGCCTACTAAACTGGAACAAAAGAAGGGTTTACAGTGGTTGTTAGTGGGATCAGGGTCACAGGTGTCAGGAGGTTGTGTGAAGTTTGAAAGAAATTATTGGCTGTTATTTGGCAATAATTAACATTGAAAACTCTCTTTAATGTAATGTGCAGACAGTATCTCCTACAGCTGACATATTTGTATAAATGAAATGGCTGAACAGTTATTCATCTTGCTGTGGTAGTGTACTTCTGGCAGTGAAAGAGTGGAGCCTTCTGCAGTGTTAGCTGAGGGAAACAAATTCTTGGGCTTAGATCTTGACCAAGTAAAACTTCAAGGAAAGTTAAGGTTCTAGCAGTAGGTTCCAGTAGAGGCGCAGTATGTAACATTAACATGGTCACAATGTCCCTTAGGGAACCTTATCAAGTAATGTGCTTGACATCCTGGCATGTCAGGATAATGCCAAGGAAAAGAATTCATTAAATAGCTCAAATGAAAATGACCTGCTGATAAAGGTGAAGAGTAAGGCAGGGAAGAAGTTATAATAGAATTGCACAGTGACTAGGTACAAGGCATCTATCTTTTAAAATCAGAAGTCAAATGGTGGGTGATGAATATTGCTGTTGGTACCTGATGATGCTGGTAGCATGAATTTTTATAATCTTGTGCTTACATGGAGTTGCTATAATGAGATGTGTTGAGTTCTGAGCTGGATTTCTGTGTTTTATTTCATGTTTGTGTGTTACAGATCTGCTTTTAACTGACAGAAAGAGTGTAGTGTTAGTATTTGTCCCATTTGATACTGTCGAAAATTAAAATGGAAAAAGGCATGTGCAGCGTAGTGTGAGAAGAATAGGATTTCACTTCTAGATAATGTGCCACTGTTTATCATGCTAACCTAAGACTTGAAAGACTTGGTTTATTCCCCTGACTGGTCACATGGTCCCCATATAAACAAATCACTATGGGTGATGTTCCATACAGAAATAGTGGAGCCAGGATGCTTAGAACAGCTAATTAACCCTGCCTGAGTGCAGTACTAATCAACCTTATCTGACTTCTAGTGATAAAGCTAGCTGTCTGCTGTGTCCTATTGTTAAGTGCCATTCCCAACCAACCCACCCTTTCTGACTAGCAAGCCCATGGGGAGTGCTGTGCCAGTGGCGCTTTCCCCTGTCCTCAGTCCGGGGCTTTGCTTTTCTCAAACTATCTGGCTTTCTATGCCTCCCCCTGCTCCCCCAAGTCCCTCCCCCCCCCCCCCAGTTTTTTTTATGAAGCCTTCTGGGTGTCATATTAATCTGTTGCTTTGCATACCTGCTATTTACTCTTCTCCAGATACTCTACCTCATCAGCTAACCATGTTATCATGTTGGGGGAAAAAACCCACAACCAAGCATATTTTGTATCATATCTTGTGCATTCTGTCTTCCAGAAAGACTGCTTACTCTAGTGAGGGCCTTTCATCCAGCCCTTTTTCTGTGGAGATCAGTGGGGCATGCACAAGATAGGTATACTGTAGAGCTGAGCCCTTCAGATGTACCCAGAAAGATCTTAATATAGCTTGTGAGTGATCTTAGTTCTGAGACTCCCACTGCTAAGACCCATCTTGGTATGCTCAGAAAGAAGCAGTAGCTCAGACATCAAGTGCCAGGGGAGTTCTCATACCCTGTAGCAGGCTTTTCACAATTTCACTATTAGATACTAGCTGAAATTTCCCCAAAGTCCTATTTTGAAGTTGGCCAGCTTTGTTCCTCCCTTGTCTGTGAAAGGAAGTATTATCTGTTGTATTCTTTTACCAAGAGGGAGTTACAAACCTAAGTAATAATAAAAAAAGACTTTGTTGTGATTCACAGTTAGCTCTTTGGTTCATCTTGGAAGATACAGCTTTTTTGAAAAGTATGGTTTGTTTATTGTTTGGAATTTGGAATTGCTCAGTTCAGTAAAGCTAGCTTATTGTGTAATATGTGTCCTCTCTTGCACATGTTAAAAGAAACAAAAATCAGTGTACTATTGTTTACTGATTGGTGCCAGCAGTACCTACAGTTAATGCTTATGTACATAGAGAAGTTAGCCTCCTTGAAATGTTAGAGGAATAATGTTTAATCTCAAAATGTTCTTGACTGACTTTACTCTTTCTTCAAGAATATAATCTCATGAGAACTTAGCTCTAGTACATATTCATTATTTACCATAGGAATAAAAAATTGCTGTCTTCCTGTCATGTTTTCCCACTATCCTGGATCAAATTAAAGATAACTTATGATTTTGTCCAGCACGATATCTTTGAGCACACTTTTTGTTTCTTTTATTTACCTCCACAGATCTCCTTCAACCATTTTTTCATTTACACAGATGTTGCACTTTCCTTTTGGGAAATGTCCCAGAGTGGCATTCCTTTTCTCCCTTGTCATCTTTATTTCTCTGTGTATTGTCTTTAGAAAAATCGAATTTTGAAGGGGCTTACATAGAAATGGAAAACAGCCAATATTTTAAAGCCTCAGAGGAGTTGCCATGGAGGTAACTATGGAATTAAACTCCCAAAAGTTCAGCATTATTCACCTAATGAGAATTTTGTTCAGCATCATCTATCTGCACAAGAGCTTGTTTTTCCCTTTATAAAAGTGGTAAGTCACTAGAATTATACCATTGTCAAACCACCTAAAATGAGAACAGCCTAGAAAAATAGTAGTGGGTTTTTCTTTTTTCCTTTTACATTTCATATTTTATTTTCTCTTGAAGATTTTTGCTATTGTTCATTTTAAGCAAATGAAATTGCTAATTTTAATTTTTACTTCTGTAAATATTTTTTTTCTAGGGCATGTATCCTAGCATATCTACACAGCACACTTATCTCATGCTATATTATGACTCACCAAGCTCATGCTGAGTCATCAAGTAGATGTTTCTGTAGAGCCACACAGGAAAGACATGCATACTCAGTCACATATTTCTACATAGTCTGTAAAGTCACAATTATTTGGTGGCTGCATGTATGAGGTGCAGCAGGGCTAATCATGTCAGGTGCAAACTTGCTATGATTCAGGCATGCATGCTCCAGACGGAGCTCTACAAGGGGCTAGCTGGCAGTTCTTCAAGTAGCACTCCATTCTGCACTACATCGTGACTGAACCAGGGAAGTGCTTGATGGTCAATTCAGGAGATTTTTGCATATTTAAAAGGCCAATAAATATAGTCTGTGTTGATTTGGTTTTGCTACTACATTGAACCAAAAACCTGCTTAATATATTCTCTACTCGCAATCCTCATGATCACTTTCATTAGGGGTATCAGCACAGAATAGGCACTAAAACACTGGGAGCTTCTGAGATACGGCATAAGATAAACAATTCTTGCTGCAGTTATGAAGCTGGATAGTCCTTGTTAAGGATCCCTATCTTTGGGATGTCAGTTTTGCTGCACTCCTTCAGTAAATTTTTGCAATGCAGGAAATTATTCCTGTCAGCTTATTAGTGACTGGAAATACTAACAAATGCTTTGGAAGATGTTATTTGATCTCAAACTGTATTTAGGTGTTATTTTACTGTATTTCAGATTGAGTCACACAACTTTGCTACTTTGTGTGACTTCTTAGCTGCATTTTATTTCAACTGGGAGAGTTAATAACCAGCATATGCCATGAGGTGCAAGTACTGTGTAACATGGCTGAAGTTTTTCAACGCAATTGTCTTATTTCAAATTTCTTGTCTGAAATATCTGAAAACATATCAACACTGACATATAGGCATGGTCTAAGGTCTTAGCTTGGGAAGCTTCCTATGGCTTTTGTGTTAATTTATGTGTATTAGAACCAGAAACTAACTTTATTTGTGAATCATCAAATGGTTTTGGTGAGAAGGGACCTTAAGGATCATCTGGTTTCAAACCCCCTGCCATAGGCAGGGACACCTTCCACTAGACCAGGTTGCTCAACACCCCCATCCAACCAGGCCTTGAAACTTCCAGGGGTGGGGCATCCACAAGTTTTCTGGGTAACCTGTTCCAGTGCCTCCCCACTCTGACAGTAAAGAATTTCTTCCTAATATCTAATCTAAATCTACCCTCTTACAGTTTAAAGCTGTACCCCTTGTCCTATCACTACATGACCCTGTAAAAAGTCTCTCTCGGGCTTTCTTGTAATCCCACTTTAGGTACTGAAAGGCTGCTCTAAGGTCTCCTTGGAGCCTTCTTTTCCCCACACTAAACAAGCCTAACTCTCAGCTTGTCCTCATACTAAAGATGTTCCAGCCCTCTGGTCATATTTATGGCCCTCTTCCGGATGACCTCCAACAGGCACACGTGCTGGGGGCCCCAGAGCTAAATGCAGTACACCAGGTGGGGTATCATGATAGTGGAGTAAAGGAAGAGAACTGCCTCCCTCAACCTGCTGGTCACGTTCTTTTTGATGAAGCCAACTATGATGTGGTTGACTTTCTGGGCTGCAAGTGCATACGGTTGGCTCATGTAGAGCTTCTGATTAACCAACACACCCTTCTCCTCAGGGCTGCTCTTAATCCCTTCTATGCCCACCCTATATTTGCTCTTGGGATTGCCCCAACCCTGGTGCAGCACCTTGCACTTGGCCTTCTGAACTTCATGAGGTTTGTGCTGGCACACCTCTTGAGCCTGCCAAGATCCCTCTAAATGGCCAAACAGTCTTCAAGTAACATTTATGTAGATGTTGTAGTAGAGTTGGTAAGACCTGAATTGTCTTTCTTTAACTAATTAGCAGTGACCACGTATCCTGTCTTTGTAAGCATTTCTAGGCTGTTTCACTGTGAAATTGTTGAGTTTCAAAATGCTTCCTCTGGTATTTTAGATAACCTTTTTTTGCCTAAACTAGATTTAAATGATGAGGATTGTTCATGCAGTCAGATGTGTCATCTCAGCTAGCTGGTGGTAATTAGCAGCCAAGAAAAGGATAGCTTCATAAATAATTGCTTAGGCATAAGTGTCCTGTAAACCTAGTCTATTTTAGTTCAACTGGCAATGAATCAGTTCTTGTTCAACACATAGTGTATTTTTTTTTTACAGAAATAAACCAGTAATTATGATTTATTACTATAAATAATAAACATTTCTTGTTGTATGACATGCTACATATATAAGACTAAAATATAACTAAAAAAAAAAAACACCACCCAACATTTGTGGAAGTTACTTGAGGTACAGTTTCACCAATGCAAGGATAATATTTCAGAGATTATCTTTAAGCTATAGGCCAAATTTATATTCCTGTTTTTCCTGGACTCAAATGAGTAAAAATAAAAATTGCAGACAGTAATCATACAACAATTTCTCGGAAAAATTGTTATATATATATATATATATAGTACTATGTAGTGCATGTTGGAAGGTTTAGGATGTGGGGAGGCAGAGGATAACATACGGGTGGAAATTATAGGGAAGGTTTTCAGTACTAATGTGATCTTTCAGCATTTATTGAAAGTAGACAAGCTCTTGATTTTTAGGATTTTGACCATTAAATGTTTTATTATTTTGCTAACATCATGGTTAGTTTTACTCCAGCGCTAAGTCTGAACTTTCACTTCCTTGAAAAAAAGTAATTTAGCTAGTTTTCAAGTTTTCAAAAGATGATGGGTTGAACAGAAATTCCTGAAAGCCTGTAGCAACAGCATGAAATTCCATTAGTCAAAGAAAATGATAGTAGTGTAAACAGATTTTCTTGTCTTGGTAAATTATTAGTTTTAAATTTGTTCTTTTTCCCTTTTTTTCCTCACACTTTGAGAGGATTGGTGGGTGGGGTGCTGGTAGATTAGGAATTGTCTAGGAGCGGAAAAACAGGTTTTGCTTGCGTACTGGTGTCCTGGTAGGATTAATGAGTGATCATACCCATGAAAATTACAGTAAGAGGGAATTGGTTTCTTCATCTCGACTGATGGGGCTTAAAGTTTCACATTCCAGGGCATGAGGGAGGTTATCTTGCTGAGTAAGGTAACTTTGGGATGAAAAGCTAGAAAATTATTTGGAAGTAATATACTGTCAGCTGTACTGCTCATCTCTTCAGACACAGATTCAGTAGGGAAAAAAATCTCTTTTATATTGTAGGGTTGCCAATATTGGAAAACAACTGGTGACCTTGCTAATGTCAGAATATTAATTTAAAATAATTATTATTTTGTAAGGTAGATTGAATTTCTACTATTTTTTTCCCATTTCTTACCTACTTCAGGCATAAGACTGTTTTTACGGTTGTTGTTTTTTTTTTTTAATCAAGAAGCTTCCAGTCTCTTTCCATGTCAGTCTCTCCTCTTTGTCTCACACATTCGTGCACACCCACAGAGAATATTTGAAAATTACTAGTACCACCATCAAGCCAAGGAGACTGCAAAACTTTAATTTGTAGTCTGCTATCTTTTTCTTACCAAAGACAGGATTTAAGGTAAAAGAGTTGTCTATCGATTTTCCTCTTTCAACTTGCTTCTGAAATGAACTGCCAGTCTCTAGGATGGGAGACTATTTGCAGGGCTGTCTTGTGAGGGAAACAGCAATGTGCCAAAACTCTGTAAGCAGAACAATAGTCATGCTTTCAATGATGGTGGAATCTTTTCTAATAGAGAGGGTTTCACACCTGACTTGATAAAATTGTGTTATTATGCAGGAAGCTGTTCATAAAACTTCCCCTCCAAAAGAAAAATATGTGGTTTGTTTTTTTTTTAAAAAATCCAACTTCTTTCCATCCTCACAACCCTCCAAGAAAAGCACAAGCCTGAGAAGATTTCAGTTATTTTATATATACCAGTGAGATCATGTGCAATGCTTTTAAAGGAAATTAAAGTCTTCTACAGTTTGCATTTTGCTAAAATCTTATAACATAAAATTGTTGATCTACAAAGAAAAATTATTTATAAACACCCTCACACCCCTCTTTAAACCCTAAGTTTATAGAAGGCGTAACATTTGTGCTGGGGTAAAAAATATCAGATGCAAACTTCTGTGGTTTATATTGTTGTAAAGGGAGTGATTGAAATGCTGCTGTTATACTGATAACAATATAAGTAAGTAATGGAGTTAACACTAGATTTCTGACTGCAACTAAATGCTAACTTAAGCTGTTATAGAAATGGGAATACTGTGAGACTGCACAGACCAAAGGAAATTTGGATACAGTCTGTTTTCAATGAAGTCACTCTATTTTGTGCAGCTGTAATCTAGCACAGTAAGGGTAGAATCACACTATTCCCGCCTTCCTCTTTGCAGCTGAAAAATCTAAACCAAATCACATGTTCACAAATAAACTTAAATTAAAATGTTTCCTCTTTACACCTACTTGAACTGCAGCCACCAAAAAGGGAAGTTTGAGAGTTCTGACTGCTGTTTTATCTTAAAAAAGTCAGCAGATATTATGTTTTTTAATTTCTTGCATAGAGTTTGTGTTGTTCCAATGGGAGTTGTTTTATGAACTTGCTATTGCAATGTATGCAAGCTGTTTAGAAAACCTGAGATTCAGATAGGACAGTTAAAAGATAAATCACCTGTTTTTAGTAGCTCCATCTTTAACTTACTCAAACTTGACAAGTATGCAGAGCATCAACTTTCTATGGATTAGATTGGACTACATCACCTCTTCTTCAGATTGAAGACTCTCATCATCTACTGTTAGCCCAATTTTACTAATTGTAGTTGACTGATATTCACTCCCCCTCTCCCCATTTTTCCTAGACTGCATACACACAGCTTTTGGGTGTGGTCTTGGCCCAATTGGAAAGGACATATTAACACTCTGGGGGAAGGATTCACAAGAGAGTGAATCCATGAAGGAGATCTCCTGGAGTCAGGCATTGAGGCCTTGGGAATTAGTGTGGATGATTTCTTGTTAGAGAATGGACATAGGCCTGCTCTGAATGAAAGCAACTATGTGCAGCTGGCCATGTACCAGGGGTAACTCCTGGTTACCTCTGTGCAGCCGACGGTGGAAAAGAAGTAACTCATGGAGGGTTAATGAAACAAGAATGTAGGCCTGGGAGATAAGAAGGAGCTAAGATAAGGAGGTTGCTAAATTGGGCTATAAATCTTGCTTGCTTATAAAAACCGCACTTCAGGTTCTCACGAAACATGTTAACCAATAGTATGCCTGTTGCTAAGTTTTATGTAACCAATCATAGAAAGACATGTAATGTTAGAGCTGTAAGCCTAAAGTATATAAACTGTAACTGTGCCCTCAATAAACGGGCTTTAGTCTAATCATATTGATTCCTGACTGAGTCCTCACAGCAAACTAGCATGACTTAAGTATGCAGATTAAAACTTTAATCTTTGTGACTTTTTAAATAAAGTATCTGAGAACGTACAATTTAGCTAAATATTAACATACAACTATTATATTCGGAACTGATTAGTGCTATGCCAATGAAGAACAGTACATACTAAGAAAATGCTAAGGGAAGGATAAGGAATTATGCAGAGTGGGTGGGTAGGACCTAAATAATATATTAGAAGTAGCTGAGGGCTATCTAAAGGGATGGAAATTAAAATGTATGGATTTAAGAGAATGTGTGAATAACTGATGGGAATAGATGGCTACTGCTTCTTAGGATGAGTTAGTGGAGACACCAGTGAGGGGCTGAATAACATTGAAGTTGTCAGGGAGTGTGTATGCAGATGTTATAGGGGCCCCTACAGAGACCTGGGGGAGGTCCAATCATAAACATTTGAAGATGGTAATTTTGTTCAAGATGAGTAATGTGTGGTGCAAGATCAAAATGGTTAAAAAAGTGCTATGGTGTCAGAAAAAGAAACTAAAATGCCTTTGGAAGGCTCCAGGAGAAAAGTACATTTACCTGAGCAAGAGTTACCAGGGAGAACTGGGGCAAATCTAAGCTGTTGTCACCAGAAGACAGAAGCAGCTAAGAGTAATGAGTGGAAGAAGCCGACCTGTATGAGGAGAAGTCTAAGCCAATATTAAGCATTTCTCAACTTCTGCCCCACTTATGTCTGTGTAAATGTTATTCTCCTAGATGCTTTTTGTCTGTCAAAATCAAAATAGTAATCAGATAGTAAGATCTGAGCTCTCTAGCATTTTGATGATGTCAGCAGTGAAAACGTAGGCCAGCAGCATACCTGTCATTCTGTGCTAGATGTCGTGAAGACAGCTTGCATGCATGAACACCATGTTATGTGTCTGAGACCTGGAAACTTAGCTGTTTTCTTACTTTGCAAGTGGATTTGTAACTTCTATGCTATCAGTCTGAAGTGATTTTGAAATTGTCACTGCTGTTATTAGTAAGTAAAAGGCATTTATTCAGCTTTGGTGTCTGCTTACTGTTTATACAAAACATATAGCAAGTGTCAGCAACTCTTTAATTTCAGATTCTTTTGGTCTTGTGTGTGTGCATGCATGCAAAGAAATGATGGAGACTCACATATTTTGCGATCTTTTTTGTGATTTAGGACAGAAAAATATATTTAAGTATAAAATACCAGAATAGCAGTACCAATTTGAAATTGAATGAGAGACATTATTAAACGAGGGAAAGTTGCAAATAATGGAAATTATGGTAACTTTTAAAAAGTGGCAAGTCTCCGAGAGAAACTTTGTATTATACTGTTTCTAACTGAGAAACTGAAAACATAAAAATATCTCAGGGGTTGCTGGGGGAAGAAACCACAAACCAAAGCAACAAAACATGATGTTTCATAAAGTATTATGCCTGTATTTTCAAAGTGAGCCCATAGATAAGTAACCAGATTTAAAATGCTGTCCCTGTATCATTTATTTAGGGGATGAGAAAACACTTAGCTCCCAAATCACTAGGGCAAGCTATTGCTAGCAAGTCATGAGCATGCACTAGATTTTTCCACTGCTGTTACAAATTGGTGATTTCTCTCCTTAAGCAAATAATTCATAAACTATGCTAAGAATAAGGTATTATAGGAAGCTGTGAAAAGTATGGTATCATAGACTTCATATAGACTTCCAAGCAAATTAACCTCTTGTTGCTAAGGTCTTTAAAATGCAAAATTGTCAGGCTCAAATAAAAGAATGCTTCTATTCAGCTGCATTTTCCTTCTCTGCTGGTTAAATTGTTAATTAATAAGTTAGCAGGCATGTAGTCCTGAAGTTGATATATGACAGTATTTTTTTTTAATCTTGATTTACTGTCATGTGAGAACAACAAACTATTATTTTTATAACAGGGCAAGGCTGTACCAGCAGGAATGTCTATATTTTTGCTTTGAAAAAATAATCTGTCATTTTTCAAGAGGTATAAATCAGTAAAGCTATAAACCACTTTTTCCTAGTCTGTCAGGGAACACTAGCTGAAAATCTGGTCCACTTTTAACTAGAGCAAAATAAAATGTGTGGAAAAGATCGCAGTCTATAGGCTAAATTCTCTCTCTGAAATGCTGGAGAAAATAAAAAACCCACAATAAAACATAAATTTCTGGATTGTTAAGAAGCCACAGACACTGCGTACAGGGTAGTATAGCTTCATTTTTTGTAATACTGGGCTGAATTTTTCAGCAGATATATATTGATGCTATTAACCTAAAATGGATTTGCGGTTGATTTCTTAAGCTTTTCATTCTACAACTTTTTGTGTCTAAACCAAAGAAGTACTTTTAGTACTTGGCTGTATATATTCTGTTTCTCTCTTCTTTCATAACTCTCAATCACTCCAGCATTTTCACCAGTAGAAAAAGGAACATTATTTCATGGTAGAATTATTAGTAAGATGTAGACCCTGAGTAATTTTGGATAAATTAGTAAAAGACTGTGGAAAGCCCAGGCAATAGATTGAGTCTCTTGCATTTATCTGAATCTGTGCTGAAATCTTTGCTTTCATTGGTTATTTTTAACATATAACCAACAGAACTACTGGACTGAAAAAATAATGCAGCTGACTAATCTGGTACCAAATAATAAGTGTATTACTTTTCAAGATTACATGTTTTAAAGCAATCTAGGATCGATGGGTGTTTGTTACAGCTGAGCTGATTTACGAGCATAAATCAATTAGGAAAGGCTAGATCTTTCTTACATATAGATATATAAATGTGAGAGATGGGATTTCTGTCACGAAATGTTCCTGTCTGCATCAGACCTATTCACCTTGAACTTTCTGTTGTCAGTGACCATCTAATCAATAGAAACCAAGATACGTTTGCCTTACCTTGAAGAGGACTTCTAAAACAGGTCAGATGAGCCATTTCTCAAACAATTATGGTTCTCTTTTTTTTTTTTTTTTTTCACTAAAGAAGATGCATCTTGGTTGAATTAGTTATAGATATTTACCTCAAGTGTTTAAATTACATTTAGATGTGTGTAATACTATTCTGTCAGTGGGAATACAATGTGACAAATGTCCTTGTGTAGATACATTACTCTGCCCTCCCTGAACAGAGGTGCTTTGAGTGATCAGTTTTGTACACCGGCCTAGGTACTGAAATTCTGCATGGCTGAAACTATCTGGGATTCTTATTCTGTGCATTTAACTTTCAGCAGGAAAAAGGAACTGTATAAAAAAATACAATCTCTTTCTACCAAGGTGAATTTCATGCCATTCTTATACTTCCCCCCCCCCCGAGTTCATGAACAGTATAATCCCAGAGTTACGTTTTGTCCCATTTTGGCAATCTGGATACCACAGAAAATTAAAGAATTTCTTGAAAAGATGTTTTTAGATCTTTCCTATTCCTGCCTTTATTTCATGTTGTACTGTCAGTTAGGTATGGAAAAAGACGTATGGGGTTGCAATTGAAGTAGGTAGGATGAGTCCCACTGATTTCAATGAGGTTTATATCACATATATTTTAAATTTTTGTAAAAAATAACTGCAGATTTCTTTATATTGTTTACCTGTCTTAACAAAGAAGTGCCAACATCACTTCAGCGCCATTATCAAAAATTAAATTGTTCTTTTATTGGAGGTCCTTGAAGAGATTTTGGTTATACATCACAGACAGCTGAACATGAGCCAGCAATGTGCCCAGGCAGCCAAGAAGGCCAGTGCTGTCCTGACCTGTATCAGAAATAGTGTGGCCAGCAGGGCCAGGGCAGTGATCATCCCCCTGTGCTCTGTACCGGTGAGGCTGCACCTCAGTTTTGGGCCCCTCACTACAAGAAAAACATTGAGGTGATGGAGTGGGTCCAGCTGGTGAAGGGTCTGGAGAAAAAGTCTGATGAGAAACAGCTGAGGGAACTGGGGTTGTTTAGTCTGGAGAAGGCTAAGGTGGACCTTATCACTCTCTACAACAATCTGAAAGGAGGTTGTAGTGAGGTGGGGATTGTAAAAAGGGATAGAACGAGAGATAATGGCCTCAAGCTGTGCCAGGGGAAGTTTAGATTGGATATTAGGAAAAAATTCTTCACAGGGAAGGTGATCAGGTGTTGGAACAGGCTTCCCAGAGAAGTGGTGGAATCACCCTTGCTGGAAGTGTTCAAAAAACACATAGATGAGGCCCTCAGTGACATGGTTTAGTGGTGTCCTTGGCAGTCCTGGGGTAATGGTTGGACTTGATCTTAAAGGTCTTTTCCATAGTTGATTCTGTGTTCGCTCACCCTATGCAACTCAAAGAAGGTCAGTGAAGTCTGAAATGTCAGCCTTCTGTAGAATCATCACATTCAATGAATATCCTGCAAGCTCAAGTAAGTTGTGTTGTATTTTAGAACAGGAACTCAGAAATATTAATACAGTGGCACAGCTTCAGGTTCTGACTTCATTCATATTGTTCTAAATCTTGAATGACAGTATAGCTAGCTGTTAGTAGAGGCTTTCCTTAGTATAAGTGGGGTTTGGGGTACAGATAAAAATGGATGCATGATAGAACTATTCATGCTTGCTGCATGGAAACTGTTTTTCAGGTTTAATTTAAATATTACCTTGTAAGTCTGCACCTGTGAGGATGCAGAATTTAGTTTTAAGTCTTCAGGAAAATAACGTCAGTAACCTCACTAAGAGCAACTACGTTTCTGGCCAGAGCACATAAAATATATCAGCCAGAAAAAGGAGTGTCTAAAAGGCTGAATTGCTGAGCAGCTTCCATGGAATCTGTGATGTTGTTTTCCAGATTGCACAGTGAGTAGCAATACTACGTTCATCAAAAGGATCACCTTTCCTGAGCTTCCTAGGCATCATATAAATATAGAGAGGGGTGGGGGTAGCTAGTGACTATTTTGGATAGAAAGTAGCTGTCTTTGATGGATTACATGGGTACTATGTGCCCCTTTTAAACTTTTAAACCAGCATTACAGTATTACTTGATCTTACTTTTTATTTTTTTTTCACTTCAGCCACACAGATTTCTAAAATGAATATATTGCTTATATAACAGCAGAAATTTGTTTGAAGGTTTTTATGTTTTGTTTTGTTTTGTTTTCTGAATATGATGTTATCAAGCAAACCCATCTTTTGTTCAGTTTTTAATGAAATGAGAAGAACTCACAAGGCAGCTTAAGCATTGTCTTTTCTACTCACTTCCAAGGTTTTCTCTCAGGCTTGTATCAGGGTTACACTTGCAAGCATCTTGCTTATGTCAAAGGCATAATAAATCTGTGCTTTACAGTTTTCCACAAGCATGTATACATACAGTAACAATAAATCAGGACTCTGAATTAGATTCCTGGATAATTTCTATGACCACCTCCACTAGCTCTTGAATGTTGTTGCACATGTCTTGTATTTTTTAGGATACTTCTTTTTATCTGTCTATGGCTTAAGAAGGTCCCTCATTTTCTTCCTGTATGAAAAGAAAAAAAACAAAACAAAACAAAACTCCTATGCTCCTCTTAGCTCCCTCAGGGTTTCTCTCAACTCACATATCATCCATGGTTTTTAGAATCTGAACACAACTTCATTTTTATCTTAGTCTAGCAATCTTTCAAGTAAGTATCAGGTTTGTTTTGCCATGCAAGAAACTGTGGTGCATAAAGGAAGATTGTTTTGGCGTTGTTATGACCTAGAAGTGTATTTATTAGCCTTGTTAACTTACTGTTTTCTGTATAGATGCCCTGAGATGCTATCTCTTTCCATAAATGTTGAAATAAAACATAAGAATATTAGACAGTTGGAAATAAGACAGCCTTAAAACTTCCCAAATGCATGAACTGTAGCAGCTATTCAAAGTGTCACCAGTAATATTGCTAAAGATGGCAAAACATAACTCCTAAAATAAAATGCTGAGCACCCTATGTCCTGTAAGAAGAGCCCACACAGCTATGACAGATATTCATCAGCTGGAGGACATGATTTTGACATATATCTGTTGAAAGAAATAAGAATGTGAAGTTTTTTTCCTAGTGTGATATTAATGAACATGGAGCCTTGAAACAGTTTGTAGAGAGATGTCAAAATTCTGAATTCTGTGGTTTTGGTTTTTTTTTTTCCCCAGTTTCAAGGTCAGTCAAAGTGATCAGGAATTCATATTTTCCTGTGCAATAATATATACAATTAAATTACAGTCTTTTATTTGTTCAGAGAATTTAGCAAGACAAATAATAATCTTGGTTTATGCTATGTTATAGTTAAGGAAATGGAACAACAATTATGTTAAATATAATAGCAATCAAAGGTAATAAGCCTTAGTGTCTTGTGGCAAATATCTTAAGTAAATGAAACAGCAGAACAGAACTCTTTGGACACAGAAAAAGTACATGTGAAATTAAAACTGATTAGGAATCTGGAGTCATTTGACCTAAAGTCTTTAATAACAAAGTGCATTAATTACAATTTCCCCTCGACTGCTAGTGGAGACAGGCATTTCAGGACCTCTTTTGCTTTTGTAGAGTGTCTCTTGGCTCTACAAGTCCTTTACATCAGGACAGTTCTGTATGACTCGGCGATGCAAGCTGCAATGCCAAATGGAAGCACCTATGTTAAAACGAGAAGCCTGAAATCTCAAAAGCAGTTTCTTCCTGCAAGAATTTGTATCCTTCAGCTGGTTGCTTCAATTGAATAATTAAATCTTGCTCATAGTTTGGCCATGACTAATAGATATCTCATTCTCTTTTTCTTAATGTTATGTAAGTATGAGTTTCCCAACCTGTGTTATCATGTCTAGTTTATGAACTCAGTATATTTTGTAGCCAGCATTAATTTTCTGTAATATGAAATGAGTATAACAAATTGAGAAGCCTGGAGCCAAATTCTGGTGCCCTTTGATCCTCAGTATATGATATGATATGACTTAATTCAGCATTTAAATGGGTAACTGTTCTTAAAATTCAATAATTAACCATATAAACACCCCACAATAGCAATGAAATAATGTGTATCTGTAAATATCTAAGGTGGACTGCTTTAAATTAGACCTCTACAACCAAAGTTTAAATTAGCATGTTTTTTCTTTCAAAATGCATGCACAAAGATAGCTAAGGTGCCTTAAATTTTAATTAATTTAATATGCTGCTCTGGCTAGACTGCATTTAATCATATGCTAATAGTCTGTCTTTCATACTGAAAGACACAAGTGTTAACAATATTACTGAAAAGGAAGTGCTTGCCACAATCCTCAGTATGAATGGGCTTCCTGTATTCTACCCTGAGTTTAGGAGTAAATACCATTTTTTCAGCTTTTGTCTTTTTATAGATATTTTTTTTTCTTAGCACGATTTGCATAAATGGATTCATACAAGGCAATTTTATCTATACCAACTGGTCACTTCAGTTAAAGTGAGATTCTAATTTATAGCTAGACTCATTCAGTAGGCTTGTGCTACAGAACAGATGAAAAAAACTATTTTTATTTTACTGCTACTGTAAAAATATCCAATGTGATTATGTTTAATGCACAAAGTTTTGCTCTTATTTATGATTTTATCATCTTACAAGCTCTTTCTTGTCTTTCATAAATGAAGAGTAAATATAATATATTGTGAAGATGAAGAAGGCAAAAGATATTTCCTTTGTATTCATTAGATATCATTGCATTTGCCTTCTGATTGTTCAACAAGCTATCTTAATGAATAACTCGGAGGAAAAGATAAAAGTGTTTTGTGACTCCTGAGAGATGATGGCTGTACTAACCCCTTGTCATTTCGATAACAGCCATCTACCTCACTTGGATAGCACTCTGGGATTCCACATAAGCCAACAAGAATTTATTCCAGACTGTGCTTTTATCTTTCAAAAATATCTATATTCAAAATGTGCTAAACTCACTAGTCCAAATGATGTTTGAAAGAGTTAATCACTCTAATCTCTAGAAATCTCTTTTCTGTCGAGATCGGTTGTTAAATGCAATGCTTACTTCTTTCCTCATTTGCTTCACTAAAAGCACATAAAACCTGGAACAAATTCTGAAATATAAATCTGATTTACATTTTTCTATCCAGAGAATCATAATGTGCTTTCTGCTCTGGATCAAAGCAAAGATTCATTTGGGCTGATATGCTGTCTTCGGTAGTATCTGCTGGAAGGTGTAGATGTATCTCTGGTGCATGTACATCTTTTGGTACGCTTTTCAAGATCCTGGCAGGCAGTGATTTAACCTGGAGGTTCCCTGGGTTAGTGTAGTTAACACTCCCAGTGGATCTGTGGTTGGGCATTTGATTAATTATTTATAGAGTTGATCCTCTCTATTTCCTGCAGCAATGGGTTCCTCAAAAGGTGCTGCATACTGCACCAGTACAATACCAATCCATTCAAAAGGATGCAGATATTTTCTGTTTGCTCACCACCCCTTCACTGACTTTTCTGTGGACATGAAGTGGTACTGCCAAATAGAATGGCATTTCAAGGAATTTGTGACAGTCTTTCCTATGTGGTAGCAGATTGGATCTCCTGGTTGCATATATGGTTAACATATATTTAGTACGCACTTCATTTTGCCACGTGTTTCCCTATGCAAAAAACAAGTTTCATTTTATTGCCTTGTCATTCTGTAGCATGAGATGTTCTGTAGTACATCGGTGAAATTTGCTTTTGAATGTCTTGAAATATTTTATGTCAGCTGCAAATTTTGTTACCTCTTCTAGACAGTTTATGGTTTTTTTGAACACTGTAGGTGTCAGCACAAATGATTGTGAACAGTCCTGGTAACCACCATCCATTGTGAAAGCTGATTATTCTAACCATTTGTTTTCTGACTTTTGACCAATTTTTAATCAGTGAAACATGCCTTTGAATTCCATAAAAAGGGAAAAGAGTCAGACTCTACTCAAAGGTACACAGGGTAAGAGATGCAAACACAAATTACAACCTGGGAAAAGCTGGTGGAGTGTTAGGAAATGAAATTTCAAAGTGGGGATAGTCTCACACTTGAACACAGAGAAGCCCTGAAGTAATCAACCTGCTCTTAACCTGGCCTGACTTTGATCAGGGTTTTAGACTAGGAGGTTTCAAGAGGCCTCTTTCAAAACAAATAATGCTTTGATTCTCTACCTCTATGAAAGGAAGTTGTGCTACGAGAACTTCCTTTGGTACTTCCACAGAAAAATCTGTACAAATAGCAGATTCAGCTCTCTGATTTGGCTTTATCTTCTTTTCACTCTCATTTTGATTTCTGATACGTTCATTAACTTTCTGACAGAATTTTGCTTTCCATTGTACCACTGAAAACGTTTATATCTCTGAAAAGTTACTTCACAAAATGTTTGTGACTTTTTTATTGTCTTTTTACATTTCAATTTAAAGTCTGAAGGCCTTTTAAAAAAAATCTGTAATCACACACAATTTCTGCTTTCTGAAAGTTTGTTTAGTTTTTGTTTTGGTTTTTTTTTTTTTTTCAGCTGTTTTTCTTGTATTCTTTAGCTACTGTGGTTTTTTGAGATGCAGGGCTTTTATATGGATGACCTACATTTATTCTGAGCATCCTAGACAGGTTTTCCAAACAATTCTTGCACCACCTGAAACTTATTTTTTATTAGTGTTTTACTTTTTTTTTTCTGGTTTTGTTAAATATTTTTGCTAAGTAAATAGCAATAGGCGAAATAGAACCCTTTTCCTTTTTGGGAGGATAGAAAAGAAATCTCATATTAAAGATGAACTAAAATACAGTGTACTCATTGGTAGTTGCCTCTTAAACTAGACATTAGGACTAATCCAAGATTAAAAAATATATTTTTTTCAGTGTACTGAGACAGAGAAGTGGGAAGATCACAGAGAGAGGGAGAGACAACAGGCATCTTTGAACATTTTTATTTTTAAAGAAGCAATCCTGAAAATCCCTGAAAATATATTCTTTACATCCTTCACTTAATGTGGCATTTGGTCTACGCAGAGGCACCTGAAGCTTTTTCCTAGTATTGTTCAATATCCTTATAATTTCTCAAGTTTCCATGGTTGTTTCCTTCAACCCTGGAAGAATGGTCACCCTTATGTGATAATGAGTTTAACTTAGACATGAAGTCAGCTTTCCGTTTCATCATCCTTACAACATTAGTCTTTCTCATAGGCTAATTCAGAGCCATGGGGGTTTGTATTTTACACAACTTAATTCCATACTTTAATAAATTAACACTGTGCAAAACATAATACTGTGGAAAACAGACTCCTGGCATTCGCTTTATTGTGGTTTCATTATGAGAATAAGCATGCAACATGTGTGCTTTATATAGCTTTGGATTTCAGAAAGCAAGGTAGGAAATGGCAGCTAGTACTTTTCAATAGGCTCCCTATTTAATTTACACTTATAACTGACTGTGGTTTGTCTTAACTGTCATCAGTTAAAAGGAGGCAAAACCAGGTGAAACAATGAGGATATTTCCACATTAATATCCTGCTATTAAACCTATACTTATGCAATCACTGTGTTTTCATTCTGACATGACCTTTTTTATTCCCAAACTCAGGAATCTGGTAAAGAATTAAGTTAATGTAGAACACAAAATGAGGAAGACAGTTCTAGCATCATAAATCTGAAATACGTTTTTGCTGCATTTTCGAGATGCCACATTTCTAAGCTGAATGGAATATATCATAAATATGTACAAGCTTTCGTTCTATAAATTATTCTAAGCACTTAAAATTCTGTAATGCTAAAGTGGATACAGAGGAAAGGTCCTCAAGGATCAGTGATTCATTGGCATTGAAAAATGTAAGAGGGCAAAAAAACCGTATGTATGTTTCTGTTAACTAAGTCTTGGACGTAACGATAAGCCCTAACATATTGGATCTGCATTTAGTTCACTGTTTTGTGGAAAATCTTTAATTTCTAAAGAAGTACTCTATATAGAGCAGGAGTGAGTGACCTGTGAGAGAGGGGAAATAATGACTGAAGGGAAGCCCTGCTCTCAGTCTCATTAGCCAGTCCTTTATAAACGATTAATGATTTGAAGAAAACTCAGTAATTTTAGGAGGATTGTTGCCCAGTATTACTAGAAACTATATATTCAGGCTGTTTCATTTTGATGACCAAACTCATCACCTCATCTAAGCTAAGCATGTCCTTTAAGTGTCACCTGCAGATTTGGTTTAGACTAGGCTAGAGAAACAGTAAAGACCTTCAATGTACACAACTGAATGACAGTTTAGATGTTGCGTAAACTGCCCATCCTATAATAGCGCGTCATAATTCTGGACTTCTGTGGAGCTGGATGGCCACACAATTTCAGACAAGGTAAGCGAATGGAAGTGTGTTACTGCATAACACCCACCAGGTGTGGAGAGCATCTCTTCTTTCGACCTCCACTAATACTTCCTGGAGGAACAGACAGGTCAGTCATTAGGGCGCAGCCCTTAGTTTTGAAAGACTTGTGCCAGTTTAACTAAGATCTGACCTGAAATATTATAGAAATGAAGACATAATATGCAATGAAGTTCTAGTGACCTTCCAGCTGGGACTTGCTGACAGGATAAATACATTACCATCCAGTGTGACATATATTTTGCATTTACAGGTGCAGTAATGTCCGCAACATCTCTCTTGTTAAGACTGAGGCTATATCTGGCTCTGTTCATCCTCAACAGATACACAGTTTCCAAAGATGAGGCAAAAAATAAAGTTCACTTTTAAGTGCCAACTAGTTTCTCTAATAATACAATTTCAAACCAAAGAGCCTGATTTTTTCCCTCATTACTTCAATCTCACTCTGGGGTAGACTTTGAGTTCTGAAGAGCTATTATTGATTCACATAGCAGCATAAATGAAGAAAAGCTAGGCTAGATAGTTCTTTGCCAATATCAGATAACATTTGAGCACTGCCACCAACTAATACGTGCTCACAAAAAGATTCAGGCTGCTGGGATAATAGGTAATTACAGCCACAATTGTCCAAGCAGAGAAACATCCAAATCTCCTGTAGGAAACTGTGAATATGTTGGGACCCATGAGTACAAAATTAACTACCTGGCTTCAATAAATATGGAAAGATAACTTCTTAAAAGTTTAGTGTGTCATTAGTGTGGGATCTATTGAAGGATTTTTTCCTTCTACTTTCTCCAAAGCACACCTATTTAAGATTCAGAACAATCCAGGGGACTGCTGTTGCAGTGTGTGGGTAGAGTTCAAAATGCAAAAGCTCTCTTAATTTCACAATGAAAGTAGAAAATAGAATTTCTGATGATTTTTCAGCTGTGGCACTTTCTTTAGGACAATGTATAAAGGTGAAAATATTACTTCAGCAGCTTTCCTTTTTTTACTTTTTAAATAGCCATGAAAAAGAATAATGATGGCTTCTACTTTCAAGGTGAATTGCATATAATCTCTTTGTTTTGTATTATAGCTCAGGTAGATCTGTTCATTATTTTAGTCTTCCTCAGGGTTCCTGAACTGATGTTTAATGTCGTCAAAAGAACAGCAAAAAGAGGGACAAAAATGTAAGGAGGAGGTATAGAATCATAGAATAGAACATCCTGAGTCAGAAGGCACCTATGAGGATCATCAAGTCCAACAGACTCCACACAGCACAACCAGAAAGTTAAACCATATATCTTTGAGAATTGTCTAAATGCTTCTTGAACACTAGCAGGCTTGGGGCCGTGACCACTTCCTTGAGGATTTTGCTCCAAACTGTGTCACAGGCCTTGCTAAGTTCAGAGTAAGTGGTAGTCACTGCTCTCCCATGGTCCTGCTAAGACGAGCATCATCATACCAGCCCATACCTTATTACTGGTAAGCCTGAATTAATCCCTTTTCCTCCTTCAAACCTGGATTAAAGCTCTTTCAAATAACCCTGCTAACCTGTGAGCAAAAATACCTTTCCCCCATTGAGAAAGGTGAAACCTGTCAAGCCCCAGCAGGCCTGATGTTGAATTGATCATCCCATGATTGAAACCCCTAAAATTCTGCTGGGGACACCAGTCTTGGAGCTAAGTACTAATAAACTGGATCTGCCTCTTTTCTTTTGACGTCACTACCTACAGCTGGCAGGATAGAGTAGTAGTACTAGTACGTAGTATTAGAGTGAATCGATTTTAATTAGTCTGAATAGTCAAAAGGAAAATATCATCCCTTACAGGTAACAAAGAAATTGAGGTAGCAAAATACAGCTGTATATCTTCTATATGGGGCTCTCCTACTAAGTGGTTTGGCTTTCTACATTTCAAGTAGATGAAAAATTGCAGACTGGAGAGAAAAAGCTAGTTCAAACAAATTGTTTCAAACTTTTTTTTTTTTTTTTTTTACTGGAAGTGTTTTAGTTATTGATACATGATCAGTGTTTAAAAGTATTGTTAAGAATGTAAAAAAAAAAGATCTGGGGATTAAATCTAAATGTTGCAGGAGTTTCCATGCTACCAGTAGTAACAGAAAAAGGGTCAAAAGCGGAAGAGAGAAGATCTTGTGTTGCTCAACTAAAAGAAAAAAGCTCCTAAGAGGGATAAATAGTCCTCCTTTTCCTAAAATATTTATATCTCTGTCTGATATATGGGGAACCTAACATGTTTATATCTCTGTTGACTTTGGTAGATGGGCCTTGAGTTTGGGTTCAGATATTCAGAGCTGAGAGATTCAATGATATCTTCAGATTTTCTTTGTGGCAGTGGAAATGGGCAGGGGTGTAAGCTTGAGGCTTAAGCTACTTTACTTGTCCAGGTCCAATCTAGACTCCTGAGATGAGTGCTTAATTTGGGAGGGATGAATCTGAACCACAAAGCTTCTGCCTTTATAACATTATTTGAGATCAATATGTCCACTTGTAACTTGCTTATAAATCTCTTTTGAAAGAGAAAAATCTAAGTGGTAAAGACTCATCTGAACTTCTTTGAAAGTATCTTTTCAACATTCTGAGATAAATTTTAAAGGAATATATAAAACTTTTACCAGAATAGGAGTTATTTCGTTTCAAAACAATAATCTTGTTCAAAGTTATTTTACAGCAGTTGACAATCATCTGTATTAAAGATAAAGGAGATCATTTTGATGTAAAAGCATATTTTCTAGAGGGAACAGGTATCAAAACTGATATAGAGTAATTGAGCATAATACAGAGATGAAGTCATCTTTTCTATGAAAATAAATTGCGGAATTATATACTGAAAAAAAATCAGTGTAAAATTAATTCAAGTGCATTGCATTTCTATAGTTTGTGGTTTGGTTGTTTTTTGGGGAGATTGGTTGTGTGGTTTGGATTTTGTTGGTTTTTTCTTCTTCTTGTTACAATGTTTGGGTTTTTTTTCAGTTTTTATTAACATGTAAGACAACAAGAGTGTGTTAGACTATTTTAGAGCCAGGCATCCTGCAATGACTACCTGGGCAAAATTATGTGACCCCACAGTAATATCTGTGAAACAGATGTCTCTGCTTAATGCTCCAACGCTGGAATAGACAGGAATGCTCCTGAACAAGTTGTCAAGATAACGGAAGGATATACACATGACTGTATGCAGTAAATAGTATCAGCTTTATTGCCCTTCCTGCCCCAAAGTGCGGGTTCCTCCCTAGGGCGAACACTATAGGACATCCTGATAAGGATTCTTTCCCAGATGTAAGTGCTCTTTGTTTAAAAGTACTCAAATTGCTGTAAAACAGATGCAGCATTGTGATTGTGTCATGGTTTAAGCCAGCTGTAACTCACGCAGTTTGCTCACTCACTCCCCCCTCTTTCTTCCCACCCACTCCAAGGGGAGGGGGGAATGGGGAGAGAAATCAAAATAATGTAACTCCCATAAGTTGAGATTAGAACAGTCCAGTAATTAAGGTATAACACAAATCACTACTGCTACTACCAACAATAATAATGACCAGGGAAATACAAGGGAAGAGGATACAACTGCTCATCACCTGACGACCAAGCTGTGAACTGAAATCTTCCAGGTTCCTGCCCCAGTTTTTCCATCCTGGGCACGACGTGCGGTGGTATAGAATACTTCTTTGGTCAGTTTGTGTCCGGTGTCCTGTTTTTGCTTCCTCCCAGTTTCCCCTCCTCCCTGGCAGAGCATGAGACTCAGAAAGTCCTTGGTCAAACCAAATATTCTAAGCCGTAACTATAAACATCAGTGTTATCAGCACTGTTCCCAGACCAAAAGTCAAAAACGCCACTTAGAGCTGCACCAGCTACTAAGAAGGATGAAAATGACTGCTACTGCTGAACCCATGACATATAGTCATGTTATATATACATTAAACCATAATGTCACCTGTTCCACACAGCTATTAAACTGAGCATGAAAGAGACTATAATCTTCATATGTGCTCTATTTAGTTGTTTTTCATAAAACAAAGTCGAACAAGTAGTCCTGTCTAGAGTATATTTGGTGATCCCATTAAATGGTTCTGAAAGATTATAGCATTTAGAAATTTAGAAGATGTTGCAAGGCTTCACACTAAAAGGAACAACTCCAGGCAGAAAGAAGAGACTAGTGTGATCTGTTTACTAGCTTGTTAACAATAAGAGGCGTGATGAGGGATTAAAAAAGCCTTGCTGTACCCTTGCCATCAGCATCATTTTCTATCCCAACCTTTTCCATATATGAGGAATGAGAGGAAGTGAGGAAGAACAGAAGCATGTCTGGAACATGCTTATCATGATTTGAGAATTTACGAGGAAATCAAAACAGAAACATAAGGACAGTAGGCTGGTGAGATTTTAGAAGGAAACACTGGCCAGTTTAGCAAGGTTTAGTGGTATGTTTCAGGGAGTAGACAAGGAATCTAGACAGCTATGTCATGAAAAAATCACTTAATGGCTATACTGATAACACAAAAGAATTTGAGCACCTGGACATGACCCTTGATGGGCCAGAGGAGGGGTGAAACAGTTATCCTTGGAGATCTGATGCATTAGCATGAAATACAGCTGCTCTCTGTTTTCTTTATCTTATACCATATAACACTAAAGCTAAAAGAGCAGAATCTAGGCTCTACCTTTTTTTTTATTTTTCTGCTTTCTTCTTTTCTTTACTCCAGTGATATTAAGGATTGCAAGTGAAGTTTATGTAAAACCTCCAACAACTTGCAAAAAGGGACTTTTGGGGGCTATCAAACAGAACTAGAATGAGATAGATCCAGATAAACAAGAGAAGGTGGTCTTAACACAGTCGGCAGTATAGATGTGAAACTCATTGCCAGAGAATGTTGTATTGTAGATTGTGAAAGATTACCTGAACCCAGAAGTTACTGGACAAAAGCATGAAAATTAAGGCCATTTAAGGACACTAACTATGAATTGATACTGTGTATTTCATAGAATTACTAAATATACATTCTACTGAATAAATATACTATATAGAAGCTACTTGGAGCCTGGCAGAGCACATGAGTAAATGGGAAATGTCCTTCACTAGTTCTGGTTTTATTGCCTTTAAATCTTGTACTTGTGACCAGTGCTTGAGACTGAATACCAGGCTAGCTAGACCTCTGTCTGATATAGTACATCTTACCTTCTTTTGATTTTAACACACTAAATTAGATCTGTGGATGAGCATTTAAAGATCTGTGGCTGCCTGCAATATTCTCAACTGTGCAGAGATAATACAAGGCTTTTGTAAGCTCATGTGAAATAAGGAGAACCCGCAGCCCTTATATTTGCAGCTTAGCTCTCAAGTTTTTCAAGGTGGCGTTTTGTTTGGCATGGTTTGGTTTGGTTTGGTTTGGTTCAGTTTGTTGTTTTTTTTTCCAGAGGGGTGCTGCTTGTGAATTCTGAATAGGATGACAGCATGATCTTGTTGGTAACTTGCAGTTATTTTGTGTTTGCTATAAAAAAAATGTAAAATATATAGAAATTAAAGAAGCTACTCATCAAGTATTCACAGAGTACTGCATGGCCTGTGGAAGAGTTACATTTCTGCTGAAGTATGTGAATTTACATTGGTATGTCCACTTTTGGAAAGTATTAATTTCACTTCAGAGATGTGCATGCTAGCTCAATAAGAATGACTGAAAGAAAGGTCTGTAGTATTGTTAGTTGTCTGTAAAATGTGTGAGCATCTCATGTCTGTCAAAGTAGAAGTAGGAAGTGTCGACAGAAGATATTGATTAAAATACTTGGCTGGGTTGAGTAAACCCTGACAGCATCTGTCTGCTGCCCTGATCCATGAAAATTGCTCAGGACTGGGGGCAGAGAAAAAATGTAGAGCAACTTATCAATATGAAAGGTCCTGAATGCAATGCAGCAAAACCGTATTTTTGGAAACAAGGAGTTTGAATGACTCAGAGTGCAACCAGAGATGGGGGAACTCAGAGGATTACACAGCCACTTAAAAAGACTCTTTGCAGATGTACTTATAAATGTAAGATTACTGGCAAAGTAGGACAGAGTACTTTCAGAAAATCAGAAAGGACATAAGGCAATTATGTCTGTGATTTCAAATCCCTATGAATGTGAACACAGCTGTGAAAGGCAGCCTCCCATAGATACCACACGACAGTACTACAGTCTTTGCTAGTGAACTTCCTAGATGCAAAAGTTTTTACTTCATAAATAAATACATATATATTCTTTTCTTCAAAATCCTGACTTCATGCAGAAGTGAAGAATATAAGTAAGTCCAGTGTTTCTAGTGGTACACTGAATTTTATCTACAGCGTAGTGGATTTTCCAATCAGCAAAGAGCAAGCATATTCCAAACACCATATATTTAAGGAAAAGAGCAAAACCACCCAAAGCTTTACAATAACACTCACACTCAGAAAGCTAGCGACTTCACCTATGTGGGTACTGTGGGCCTCTAAGGAGCAGAAACAGAGAGAGAACTGCAGATGCTTCGCTATATGTTCATGGATGTTGAATTATGGAGGGTTGATGAGAGAGAGACTAAACCAGTTACGTTTTTTCTCAGTTCTAATAGGAATACATCAGCATGTTCATGCATGGATCCAAAGAGAGAGGAAAAGGACATATTAATGATGTGAACTTCCACAGGGTCTGTTGCTCAGAGACTGGCTGTGCTTCAATCTGATTGTGGGAAGGGTTTTACTTTTGCATGTATTGCCACAACCACTTCTTTCCTTCACTTACTAAACTGCCTTTGTTTTGGTCCACAAATTTTCTTGCTTTTTCTCTTCCTTTTCTCTCCTTTGTCCTGCTGAAGGGAACAGGATAGTAAGCAAGTAGCTATGTGGGTGCCTAGTTGCTGACTTGGGTCAATCCATTGCAATATCATGAAGTTATTTAGTATTACATGAATGAGAACTGTAGGCAAATATCTCTCTATGGCTATATATATTCACGTAGAGACAGTATTGATGACGCAGATATATGCCGACTTTCAGCTGTTAGATTTTTAGCTTATTCTGTAATAGCTCCTGGCTGTTTTATTCTTAACACCCATCAAGGTTTATTTAAGTATCTTAAATTATTAAAATTAGTTTTAGAATGGAATTAACACATCTTGAGACACATTAACAAAAAATGCCCAGGATTTACAGTAATTCTTAGGCTGACTGAAATATAGCAAATTTCGTCCCATCTGGGAAATACTATGTTTTTCCCCTCCTTCCCGAGTCTAAGCATTTTTCTGCTCTCTTCCTTCAATAAGGCTAAAATATGTGGATTTCAACAGGAAAAGCTCCCACTGACTTAATTTTTGTAAGTATAATCACAAGTAATGAAGTACAGCCTTAGCAGTGCTATAGAGGTGCTGTTTTAAAGAAGGTCTCTTAGTGCAAAATTTCCAGGGTACAGTCTTGTTCTAGAATTATTTGCATTATCTACTTCTTTTACGAATAACTGAAAACTTGAATTTACAAGTTAGTATGTTTGCATATCTCTGTCCAAAGAAGAGACTGCATCTTAACAATTTGTAGTACATTAAACAGTCTTTTATGTTCCTGTTTCCTCTGCTTTAAAAGGAAGAGAATAGTGAATTTCTGTCATTCTCTTCTTCAAAATACCACCAGAGAATGTTGCTGGGACTTTGGTTATGAATCAGTGTAAGCAATATCTGGGAATACTTGATTGCTTTTTTATCCATTAAAACAATTATATTACTTATTTTCCCTTGATAAATTCAGTTCCTCCTCTCTGTGACTGTATCTTTGCCAGACCAAAGTATTTACCTAAAAAAATTGAAGTTTTAACATAGCATAGTGTGTTACATAATCTCCATATAGTCTTTTTAGGTCTAATGCACTTGTATTAATGCAGTGAACTGATATGAGATATACCAGTTTCTCAACTATCTTTTAGTGATTTTTGAAGTTTTTTTGAACTCAAGAATATTGTGTTGTCTGGCATACATGCAGTTCAAAGACAAAGCATGTTCTTGTTTTCTTTAAAGGTTATATAATGAAGTGATAATTATTCTCTTTTCATCCACACTTCTAAGCAGCCTTTGCAAACATTAAACAGCCTGGGAAAGTAATTAAACATTTTCTCTCCGATCCGTAGTCTTGTCAAGTTGCGTGGTAAGAGATGAGGAAGGCTCATAAACAAAGGAGAAAATAATCTCTTATTTTATTGCAATTTTTAAACAGCCAAAACATTTATAAAATAAATTAAAAAATTGTAAAATAAATAAAAAAACTCTCCAATGTTACCTATAAGTTTATAGGCTGCTTAATGTTGACTTAAGAAAACATTCCTTTCACCTGAGATGAAACTCTTCCAAATTAATTTTCCTTTAATCTTGACATTGTCCACTTCAGCAAATAAAAAAACTTTTTAAAGTTTTCCTTCTTTTTTCACAGCTTACATTGACCAGCTGTTTCTGTGCTTGACAGAAATAAATTCCTTTTTTTTTTTTCCCTTTCCTATTTTGTCTTGCTTATGTCCCGAACTCAGGTATGGTAGGAAAAATGAAGACAAACCACAGTTTACTTTGCCATGTTGTGGGCCCATTTGGGATTTTAGTTCTCCATTTTAATAATTTTAAAGCCTTCTTAAATCCAAGTTTTCAGGATGAGCTCTGGTCATTTGATCAGCCTTAAGGAGGACATGGCCAGAAGAACAGTCATACAGACACTTAAAAAGTTTTGGCACAATTACTAAGATGAACACCTTCTGTAATATATTTGGGTTTGAAGTGCATTTAAGGAATAAAGCTATATGCAGAAATAAAAATAGAGCCTGAGTATATGTTAGTGACAAATCTCAATTGTATGCACTAGTGCATATAGTTGGGGCATATTCTGAAAGCAGTAAGTAGTTAGTTAAGAAATCTTCAAAAGCAGAAATATCATTAAACTAAACTGCAAACATGCCTGCACAACACTGTTTACTCGACTCTTCAGATATTCCAGGTTTGCATTGCTTTTAGGTGAAAACTAATGCAGATTTTTAAGTCTCCTAAGACTCAGTGTTTGTCCAATAAACACTGTTTATATAAATTTTGCAAGTCATGGGCTGGACTTGCTGTTTTTAAGCACCTGAAGTGCTGAAAGGTCTTCAGGTTCTTAAGGATTTTCTGCACTGGTAATCAGAGCAGAAGTTTAGACCCACCTTCAGAGAATAATGAAGAAAGATCTCTCTGCCTCTGGAGAGGACAGAGGAAGCCCAGCAATTTGCCTGTAGATGAGACTCCTCTTGCAGTCAGGGAGTTGAATGTCTGCTGTACACCAGCTGTATAGGTTGCAATGAGGGGAAGTCAACAAGCATTCCTGTATGTTAATACCAGAGAGTGGAACAGGTGAAATGTATGGCCTACCTCTCTTAATAGACTGTGGCAGTAATAGGCAACCAGGTTAGATCTGGTGCCTGGCTTGGTGTTTACTCACAGGTAGCTAGAGTCCACACAAAGAACTGCAAGCCTCTCCTGCTAATCCTCTGCTACAACAGTGTCATAGTGCGGTGCCTGTGCATTATTTCCTGGTCTCTATTTAAAAAACTGTAATTTACTGGAAAATATATTCCCAAATATTACTGTAACAACCCTCTTGAGTCGCTTATATCACTGGCCTCAATCGAAAGGGCAGATCCTGAGCTACTGTAAATCATGTTAGCTCCATTGATTTCAGTAGAGCTATATTGATTTACTGCTGCAGAGGATCTGCTCTGAAATATTTCTGTGGTATTGTGTGCATTTAGAGTTAGAAGATTTACGAGTTATATAATAAAGCTAAGAAGCTTCAGCATAACCATTCTCAATGTCCAATGTATTTCTTTGTGTTAGAGAGTATGTAAACAATTAACTTTACCAGCCCTAGAGGTATAAAGTAGAAAAATTAATATCTGGAATACTGCATCGATACTTTCTGCTATGAGACATCTTAATCAATATTAATAGGAAAATATTTCTTAATTTATGTGTATTATATTGACATATTCAGAATTAGGGTCATACTGCAACTGTTTGAGACAGTTGGAAGTATGTTGGAAGGAAAAATACACGCTTCAGTGACATATCCTCTAATCAACTGTATTTTGTATAGTTTTTCTCACTGCAGAGTAAATGCTTTTAATGATAATTAGCAAAGTTACTTGTGGGGAAAAAAAAAAAAAGAAAGGCCAGATGCAGTGAGAGGAATTCAGGAATTTAAGTGTTGATAACTAGTTCACTAGCTATTTTCAAAGGTCATTTCAAGTGCCATAATGAATTCTTCTTAAAAGCTTGTTTGAGTGTGTCCTTTTCTCTTTCTCTGCAGATGGAAAGAATGACAGTCATTGTTATAGGTAACAGCAGTTCACCAGACTATTTTATCACTACTTTAAAATAATCTGAATGCAGATGAGGTGGTGTTAGTCACAGCTGCCTAAAACTACAGGTAGACTTCATAACTTTTATGTGTATAATGTAGGGCGGTGAGACAAGAAAAGCTTTGCAGTGTAAAATTTCATGTGCAGAGCTGGTGGAAGTGTGCTGCACCCTCTTTTTTCCTTCCTGATGCTGACCAAATAGTCTTCTTGTCTTTCTCCCTTTTCCTGGCTCCTTAATGCACCTGGAGTACTTAAAATGGATGCCAGATCAGCTCACTAAGTTGATAAAAAATTCAGAGGGTGGAGGGGTGCTGGAGGAGGTGGAGAGCAAATAATTTTTTCTTGTCTCAGTCACAGTGCCAGAAGAATGGAAGAAGTAGATAAAATATGTGGGAGAAGATGACAAAACTGGGAAAATAAGCAAGACCCACCTTCTTTAGCAGAAATTAACTGCCATCTAAGCTCAATAGTTTTTCATCTAAATCTGTCATCCTTATGCAGTATATCTTAAACATCCTAGACTGAAAACTGAAGAAAGAGTATTGTTTGTGTATCTGAGTATACACACATTTAAATACTTAACAATGTTCTTGTTGGCTTAGAATATGTTAGTAGTTGCAAAAATTGTTTAAAATAATTAGCACTAAAAAGAAATAAATTGTCAAAACTGTAATTCATGTTATTCCATATGTTGTATTCCATACAAACATGGGAAACTTCTGTATGTCAGCAAATAATACTATCGTGGACAATGATGGTCCTCACCAGCTGCTGTAATGCAGTCCAAGCAGAATGGTTTCATGTTTTCTTCTTATGTTCATGAAAATTTGGAACTCAAATAGTTGTCCTGGGTTCAGCAGCAGCAGTCATTTTTCTCCTTGGTAGCTGGAGCAGCATTGATAACACCAGTGTTTTCAGTTACTGCTTGGCAATGTTTTGGTCTGGCCAAGGACTTTCTGAGTCTCATACTCTGCCGGGGAGGAGGGGAAGCCGGGAGGAAGCAGAGACAGTTCACCTTACCCAAACTGACCAAAGAGCTATTCCATGCCACAGCACGTCATGCCCAGGATGTAAAATACTGGGGGCAGGAACCCAGAAGGCTCTCTCTCTCTCGGCTCGGTCGAGTGGTGAGTGGTTGTATCCTCTTCCCTTGTACTTCCCTGGTCATTATTATTAGTGGTGGCAGCAGTAGTGATTTGTATTATACCTCAGTTACTGGACTGTTCTTATCTCAACCCGTGGGAGTTACATTCTTTCGATTCTTCACCCCATTTCCCCCCTCCCCCCCCAATCAGATTGGGGGAGGAAGAGATAGGGAGATGTCAGACTTACAGCTTAAACCACGACAATAGTTCATTTTAACTTTATCATTGCTGACTCGAAAGTGATCGAGTCTTATGTTTTATCACCTGAAATGATCTCTGCTGATCCCATTTGCTCATTAAAATTCAGCTAGCTATGTTCTGCAATTTACTTTAGATTGGCCTTCTGCACAAAGCATGCCATCAAATATAGATAGCTGTTGGAAGGAGGACAAAGAAAAAAATGCAAAATTAATCTGAACATAAGGAGGAAAAGCAGAAATTTGCTAGGAGGTCATAAGCTAATCCTTGACAAAATATAAAGGAAAATTACAGTACATGTTCTCAAAGCATGATACCCCTGAACAGATGAACTATCTAAATAACTGAGAAAAGTCAAATAATCTTGCCCTTAATCTAGACAAAAAAAGTAATTGTAACTTCCTAGATACTTAGACTATTGCCTCTATTGTTGTGCATTGTCATTTTGACTAGTATGGGTGAGAATTCAGATGCAATAGAGTTTATTTATTAGAAAAATTGATGTCTTGTTAATAAGCGAATAAGAATGCTTATATGAAATGTGAATAACAATGAGCTTTTCTCGATAATGTTTATGTAAAAATGTTGTAAAGACTGATGTCTTAATTTAAAGATTTTAGGATTTGGGTAAAGCATATGATACTTTGTGTCTTGTATCTTGTCAATAGAAATCTAGTTGCATCACAATATGCAGTAAGCAACGAGAGTATTGCTGATTATACCATTTCCTTGCTTGCTACTGCAGGAACATAGAAATGAAAGAATCTGTAAGAATACTCCTCTGCCCTAAACTATTTTTATTTGAGATCTCAGTTTGTCCATGGCACTGCCATTTTGCTGTTAGACAGTGCTGGGTCAGCTGCTCGGTGTCTAAATCTTTATTAGTGATCAGCGTGTGCATCAAATTTAGCAAGTTGTTGCGTTGCTTTTTTTCTCTCAGGGAAGAAATGAATGCATATATGACTCCACATTAATATCACGCAGTGTCATTGTTTTTGTCCTATTTTAAACAAGTAAATAACTTCCAAAACTATTAAATGCATTTGCATTTTTCTAGCCAGTGCTGAAGCAGGACAGGAAAGGAAACTTTTGCATTGAACATGAATGTAATCATTGTATTAATATTTGTTATCTGCCATACAGTTATATTTTTTATCAGCATCTTACATAGTGAGTCAGCATGTCAACATGTGAGTCAACATGTTCTCGTCCTAATCCTACACTACTGAAGACAACAGAATTTAACTGAGGCCTAAAAGAAGATGAAGAAACATTTGGAAGATTTCACTGTGAAGCTACCATTAATATTGCTCTCCTCCTTTTTATGTTATAGTATTAGCCTGAATTCACTCTGGGCTTTTCTTGTTACTTCTAATTACTTCTAAATTGTTTTCCAACACAGGGATTCCCAGACTTTGGTCTTTGTGATTCATACTGCCATGGAAATTGGTCTAGCTGGCTCATGAAGTTTAAAAGAAAAATTTACAAACTGTCAGTCTCACAGCCCATGTTGATCTTACAAGAAAGACGAGTCTTTGAAAATTCTGTGATTGGGAAGCCTGTGAGCTGCCACATTGAAAGGCAGGAATAAAAATTGTAGAGAGCAACAGGTTAAAAATTTCAATGCATCAAGCAGTCCTTTCATATCTTACTCAGAAACAACAACTGGTCAAGAACCTCTTAGATGACTGTAATAACATTCCTGATTGCACTGCTGGGTATCTTAAGAATAAAAATCATTGATATCTTTTTGCAGGGAGAGAAGTGGAGATAAGAAAGAGGAGGGAGAGCTGCTGTGTAACCTAACAGCAATTTTTCTATCTCAAAATATTTTTTTCCTCCTTCAGTTCTGCAACTGGGAGCTGGCATTTTGTCATTTCAGCATGTCATATTGTTAGATTGTGCAATGTTGTTATGCATTGAAATGTCAGTTTCACCTAAAAATTGAAAGTTATGCCACACACAGATTTTCAACTAATAAGATGGCTATTAGTTCATACAGGAAATTTCCAAGGCAATATGAAGAGATGAGCTTGTCTGAATACTATTATATATTATTCACATATCTCAAAATAAACCTAGTTTGCCTTCGTAGCTTTGTTGTTTGTTGAAGTTGCCTTCAAGACTTCCTAGATTAAAAAATTTTAAAGTCTTTCTTTTTCATTAAAAATACAGATGTAATATGTGTTTGTTTACTTAATCTATTAAAAATATTTTGTCGTTGTTCAGAATAAATAAGGGTGCTTTTTTCATGGTTGAGTTGTTCTATATTCCATAGACTATTAAACAGGAATAAGCATTGCTTCTTAATATTTATTTCCTGGAGTAGCTTAATAAATATAGAAGGTGACACTGTGTGATTGTGTGTCGTTTGATTCCTCTTATGCTGGAAATGAGACCTGAACATGGAAAATCCTTTCCATGGCAGCCTTCTTCATCCTTTTTCCTTTCCCTGGGGCTAAGCTGTGTAAAGGCCCATCAGGAGTTGGGGCAGCCCTGACCATTTATTACTCTAATATTCAGAGTCGAGGATTAAATAAATCTATGGCAGTTCTGCTAAAAGGGAGTATGTAATGCATGAAGGCTTCAGCTGAATTTCTTCATTTTCTTAACACTTTGTAAATTTATACAGATAAGAACATGACTAATAAAGCTGCACCACCCCTCATAGTTTTTATTAGACTCAGCGCAAAGAATCCAGTTTGGTGTAGGCTTCTGAATAAACTGTAAGATATCTTAATGCCTACAAATATTACAGTGTAACTTGTAAAAACTCTTTTGGTTATGAATACTGGAAAAAAAACTAATCCCAGAATCTCAATAATCTATCTTTCTGTGCTGCAATACAGAGAGAAGGGAGAGAGGATGGAGATTGTAATACAGCCAAAAACCATGGATAAAAAGCTATATATCTTCCCTTCTGCAAGGCGATTGAAGCCTTTCATTTTCTCCTTGCCTTTGTAACTTGGCTTTCACTGATTTTCTTTTCCATAAGTATTGTACTCTTTTGTTGCATTAATTTCCTTAGGATAGTAGAAGTGAATTGAAGTAGGATGGTTTGGTGTATCCGAGTTCTTTTAGCAATAGAAAGTGTCTTGGTTTTTACCTTATATCAGAGAAAATGGTTTTGTTTGTTTTTTTTGTTTTCCACAAACTTTCACCCCTTCTTTTTGGGGGTGGCAGCAGTGGGAGTGGGTTTAGTGAGAAAGAACATAACAACCACTGATTACATGGGGTGTATGTTAGTGCTTTAGAATGCTCTGTTGCAGAAACATAAATCTTCTGTTCTGGTTTGATCTTATTTTTGCCTGGAAAGAGACATGCATGAGGCAAGGTTAAATACACACACTACCAATACAGCTGGATCTCTTCACTTTTGTAAAGAGCAACCCAGGTAGATCAATGAGTAGAACTGGCACCTTCTGGGGAGAGTTTTTTCAAAATCATATACATAATGCATATATACATTTTAACTGAGGCCACTGAAAACTATGTTTGCTTGAAAATACAGATAAGATTCTGAAGCTTAGATATGGAAAAAGACTTTCTACACAAATGTCAGAACCCCTTTTATATTGCATTGCCTTTCCATGCATGTTTAGTCCAAAATTTTTGGATGGGTAACTGCCTTAATTTTACACTTTTTTTTTTTTTTTCATGGAAGCAGCAGTGTCCACTCACAGGTTATTCAGTTTTGTTTATCAGTTTTGCACATTGCAGCCCTGTACAGAGATGCAAAATATGGACTTTCATAAATTATATTCTTATACCTGTGTTTCAACTTATTGTGTTATTTTATTCGAAAGAAGGGCTGAGTGAGCTTTCCATAGAGTGGGATAATACTGAAAATGAACAAAGCACCTCAGTCTGCTTCTGTGCTGCTTAGTCTTCCATCAGAGCTCATGGGGGGAAGAAAAGCTACTGTTCTTTTACAGGCAAGCTATGGAAGCTTTGGTTTGTTTTACATTGGAGTGAAATGTAAGCAGTCTGTAATCTCTGGCAAAGGTAAATGATCTGCTTTGGCCCATCTGTCTGATGGAAATCCCGAGCACCAGATGGGTGCCTGGGAATCTGGGGAGCTGGAGCACAAGCTCAGGTTCTCTACCTGACGGCAGGGCAGCCGGAGCACAGACAAGTAGCAAATCAAATAGCCAGCAAAAGTATAAAGCATCTGGCCAGGGGGAGAGTGGCAGAGGCTGTCAGGAAGCTGGGAGCTGGACAGCAGGCAAGCTGGGTAGGAGCCAGCCAGCCATGCTTTTGGCCAGCTGGCCAGAATCCCTGCTTACTGGCTTGGTATCTCACCAGATGATTGCTTGTCATCCTGCTAAAAGTCGTGAGGCCATCCTTGCAGTTTAGGAATATTGGGGGCAAAAAGGTCTTAATATGGGTGATTTATTGCTCCTGAAGGGCTCAACAGGTAATTTTCTAGCTTTTTCTCACTACTACAAAATTTGGAGATTTGCTAACTTTTTAAAAATGGAAATTAAGAGAGTGATATAGGATCATAGCTACAAATTTGAGGAATTGTCTGCATTTTGAGACTGCAAAACTGGGCAGCTGTAAAGAAATTCTAGATAAGTTACTTCATTTTGCAGATCTAACTGCAAAATAGCTTGCAAAATACAACCACAGATAATGGCTCAAAATCACCTGTCTTTCCAAGTGCTTTCTGCTTTTAAATTCTGAATGTGGACTGAATGTAAATTTGTAACTCTACAGTGGAAACAGAAAATAAAACCTTGCTTGAAAATTGATACAATATTTTCATATTTCTATTCTTTAGACAACTTTGCTTTCTGAAATACCTAAAATCACTGTTTGATCGTTATTTGCAAGTGGTAGCCTTTTAATTAGACCTAATGGATAGACTGAGGAAAAAAAGCTTAATATCCCTCCCTGAGATCTAGAATAGAATCAGTAAACGTCAAAGGTAAATACAATTTTAAATCCATTATGTGGCAGGATTCAGGATAAGCATTTATTGAGTAGTCAGCAGTCCATATTCAGCTGCTTGAACATTTACAGAGAACACACTCAAAAAGTTGCTGTCGTAGATTAAGACTAGCCAGTAACTCAGAACCAAGCAGCTGCTTGCTCAATCCCCCCACCCAGTTCCTCTCCTGGCTCCCGGAGGGCTGGGGAGGAGAATTGAAAGAATATAACTCCCATGGCTTGAGATAAGAACAGTCCAGTAACCAAGGCATAACACAAACCACTGCAGCTACCACCAATAATAGTAATGATAAAGGAAATAACAAGGGAAGAGAATACAACTTCTCACCGCACCAACCTATACCCAGTCCGAAGCAGGCAGCAATCTAAACCTTCCAGGTAATGCCCCCAGTTTATATAGTGGGCATGACGAGCTGTAGTATGGAATACCTTTTTGGTCAGTTTGGGTCAGGTGTCCTGTCTCTGCTTCCTCCTGACTTCCCCTCCTCCCCGGCAGAGCATGAGACACAGAAAGTCGTAGGTCAGAGTAAACGTTACTGAGCAACAACTAAAACCACCAGTGTTATCAGTGTAGTTCCCAGGCTGAAAGTCAAAACCACAGCACTGCATCAGTTACTAAGAAGAAAAATGACTGCTACTGCTGAACCCAGGACAGTATCCATCCCTTATTCCATACCATTCATGTCATGCTCAGATCCCACATTTTTCAATATACCGTCACTCCTGTCCCATATATATAAATATATGCACACACACACACACACAGAGATATCACTCCTTAGTGCATGGACCAATCCCTATAAAGCTGCTGAGTTCATTCACTCAGTCTCACCTCTGTGCCCGGAAAAAATCCTGGAGAAGGTTCTCCTGGAAGGCATGCTAAGGCACATGAAAATACCAAGGTGCTGGGTGACAGCCAGCATGGCTTCACTAAGGGGAAATCCTGACAAACCAATCTGGTGGCCTTCTAGGATGGGGCTATGGAACTGATGGACAGGGGTAGAGCAGTTGATGTCATCTGCCTGGACTTGTGCAAAGCATTTGACACTATCCAACACAACATCCTTGTCTCTAAATTAGAGAGACATCAATTTGATAGGTGGACCACTTGGTGGATAAAGAACTGGCTGGATGGCCGCAAGCAAAGAGTTGTGCTCAATGGCTCAATGTCCAGCTGGAGACCAGTAACGAGTTGTGTCCCTAAGGGATCAGTGGTGGGACTGGTCTTGCTCAACATCTTTGTCGGTGACACGGACAGTGGGATTGAGTGTGCCCTCAGGAACTTTGCTGATGACACCAAGCTGTGTGGGTTGGTTGATACATTGGAGGGAAAGAATGCCATGCAGAGGGACCTTGACACGCTTGTGAGGTGGGCTGATGCCAACCTGATGAAGTTTAACCATGGCAAGTGCAAGGTCCTACAGCTGGGTGGGAGCAATCACAGGCACAGCAACAGGTTGGGCAGAGAAGAGATTGAGAGCAGCCCTGCGGAGAAGGACTTGGGGGTGTTGGTCGATGAAAAAATGAACATGAGCCAGCATCAGTGTGCGCTCACAGCCCAGGTAGCCAACAGTATCCTGGGCTGCATGAAAAGGAACATGACCAGCCCATCGAAGGAGGTGATCCTGCCCCTCTACTCTGATCTCCTGAGACAACATTTGAAGTACTGTGGGCAGTTCTGGTGTCCTCACATCAAAAGGACATGGAACAGTTGGAACAAGTGAGGAGGAGGGCCACGAGAATGATCAGGGGACTGGAGCACCTCCCGTGTGAAGATAGGCTGAGAAAGCAGGGTCTGTTCAGGCTGGAGAAGAGAAGGCTGCACGGAGATCTCATAGCAGCCTTCCAACATCTGAAGGGGGCCTACAGGGATGCTGGGGAGGGACTCTTTATTAGGGACTGCAGTGATAGGACAAGGAGTAACAGGTTCAAACTTAAATATGGGAAGTTTAGATTGGATAAAAGGAGAAAGTTCTTTACTGTGAGGGTGATGAGGCGCTGGAATGGGTTGCCCAGGGAACTTGTGAGTGCTCCATCACTGGCGGTGTTCAAGGCCAAGTTGGACAGAGCCTTGGGTGACATGGTTTAGTGAGAGGTGTCCCTGCCCGTGGCAGGGGGGTTGGAATGAGATGATCTTAAGGTCCTTTCCAATCCTAACTGTTCTATGATTCTATGATGTCAGGCTCCACGTCTTGTAACAATCTGTCAGAGCAGGAGAGATGGTGTGCAGTACTGGATTGTTGCCTGGTGATGACACCACAGACCTCATCTGGTCACTTCTGAGCTTGTTTGGTTTCCTCAAAGGGAAATCTTTGTTGGGATGATGGTCAGAGGGAAGTTAGGGCCAGTCACAATGGGTGCTTTTGCTGCTTCCTCCCAGTCAGGCTGATTTCAGCCTCGAGTACAGTCAACTCTTGGAATTCTCCTGTCACTCCAGAAATAGAAATAGGTTCCACCCCTTGACAGCTTGATGGCATCAGGGTACACTGTGCACCGGTATCTACTAGAGCCTTATACGTCTGTTGGACTGATGTGCCAGGCCATCTGATCCACACAGTCCAGTAAACCCAATTGTGCCCTACCTCCACCTGGCTGGAGGAAGGGCTCTTCTAATAATGATCACAGCATTGGTCACTTATGTCTTGTGGATAGGGATTAGTCTTCTCTATCACAGGAGCTGAAGTAAAATCAGCTCTTCCACTCCATCTGGGAACCTGCTCACCAGAGACTGAAGCAGCAGCCTTCATGGAGTGATCAGCCTTGACCTTTGTTCTCCTCTTCAATTCATGCACCCATTCCTCCAGAGCTGAGGTAGGTTTTCCATCCCACTTTCTCATGTCTTCTCCAGGGTCCCACGGGTAAAACCTTAGTGTGGCTTGTGGTGTATACCTCCTATATCTTCTCTCTCGAGCAGTAGGATGCCTTTGTTAATAACTGTGACGTGGGCTAGTACATGTGGGGTGCTGGATAGATCAGATAGATCGTCTTTCAATTGTTGGAGGTCCTGGGACAGTTTTTCCACAGCTGAGATGATGGAAGGGGTGAGATTGTCTTCGAACTCTTGTATTTGAAGAATCATTTAATCTACTGTTGGTCTTGCTATGTCATTCCGGGTTATTGCTGCCAATAAGTGGGCATATGATGATGGTGCATTCCGTGCAAATTTCTGTCACATTGATCGTGTACATTCGACTTCATCTTGGTCTACAGGTATATCGCTGGCATTCAGCTTGATGTGATAGATCATCTCTACAATGGCTGATTCACTCACGGGGTGGATGCTTTTCTCTAGAGTAGTCCACTTGTCTGAACAACTCATAACATCGTCCTTGTATGGTAACCTTTCTTTCACAGCTGCCAAGAGCCACCTCCAAAGGCTGAGGGACCATTTCTCTTTTGCAATTGCTTTGCCCATTCCCCTTTCCCTAGCACGTGATCCCAGCTGCTTGGCTTCCCTACCTTCTAGTTCATGACCGTCGGCCCCATTGTCCCAGCATCGGAGCAACCAGGCGATGATGTACTCCCCTGGCTGATGGGAAAAGTCTTTTCACATATCCCACAGCTCGGCTGAGGTTCAGGGTCGAGAAGTCACCTCTTCTTCTTCCTCTCCCTCTGATTCATGTAATAATAACTCTTGATCATATGCTGTTCTTTGTAGTAAGTGTATTAGTTCTTCATCTTTCTTCACTGTATGAGTTTTTTTTTCGTGCCTCTTTTTTTGCTTTTCCACTTCCATACATGGGCAACCGCTATTGGCACGAGTTGGTCCTCTGGTTTAGCTGCAGTGATTATCACTGTAGTTGGAATGGCTGCAGTTATCTGTTGTTGGGGTTGGTGCAGTCACTGTGCTTGGGGTTTAAGTGGCACCAGCAGCTGCGCTGTCTATTGCTGTTGGGGTTTTGGTAGCTTCTGTGCTTGTTGGTGTGATTTGTGTAGTTGCTGTGCTTGGAATTGGATTAGCTGTGGTGTCTGTTGTAGTCAGAATTTGAGGAGATGCTGTACTTGCCACTGAGATTGGTGTAGCTGCTGCGCTTGAAGCTGAAGTAGCTGCTCTGTCTGTTGCTTTGCCATCAGATCTAGGGACACTTTTTTCCTTTTGAAGATGCTGGATAGTGTTGAACAGGGCTCTGTGAGCTTAGGCCAAGCCGCACCATGTTGCCATGATTTGTCCCTCTCTGATATGACCAGGATGACAACACACCTCTTTTAAGCGTTTCACTATTTTTTCTGGATTTTGCAGTTGTTCAGTGGTGAAGTTCCAAAGCACTGGAGGGGCCCACTGGCCTAGATATTTGTCCATACTATCCCACACATCCTGCCACTCATGACTGTCCAGCCTTGGGGAAAATCTCTTGGTCCTCCTATATTGTCATCTAACCCTAGACAAGACCCAAACCCGATTCTGCTTAACTTTCAAGATCAGGCAAAATCTTGAGTAAAACACACTCAGTATGTGTGCCAACATGGTGATCCCCATCACAATCAGCAGACAGGTCTCAAGAGTATCTAAAGGCCATTCAAAACCTTTAGAACTCTCAAATGATGCTGTAAATAGTTTGGTAGGGAAGCTGGGAATGTAAGGGTAAGTCTCCTTCATAGCTTGACCACCAGAGGAGAAAACAAAAGATGCGTAATTGCTGAACACTTGCATTATGTACCCCCGAAAGTATAGAGGTGATGACCACACTGGGAACACAAGCCAGACTAGTTTCATAATCAATGAGTCCATAGTATTTCCCATAAAGTATAGCGAAACAAGAACCTTACCCAAGCCCCCCAGCCGATTAAAACAGCAAATACGAGCTGTAAGTAAGGTACGACATGCTGAAACTGCAAGATCTAGAGCAACAACTTTGAGAGCAAATAAATCAGCATTGTGACGAGTGACTATTAATCTGAAACAATGAATGCTTTTCACAAAAATGATTAGGCACTCTCTGGTCAGATCTGTCATTATCTCAGCCCTTTCTGCTGAGGTAAGCTGTGGCAGAAGTAGATATTATTTAATCGACAAGGGGAAATGTCCCAGTCATAGTTTGTGTACAGGACTAGCAGTCGGGAACAGAGCTGGCTTCCCAGGACTTACATTTTGACTCTTCTTTCACCTACTTTTCCAACTGACCTCTTATCTGTAGGATGGTTATGTTCTGCTTTGACTCTTCTGAAAAGTCATAATATGGCTGTGAGTTCATTCATAAAAAAAAAAACAGCGGATTTTCATATGAATAGTTGTTACATAGTTGAGTTACACTGTTGAGTTTATGGCTGAATTAGGTTTTGTCCATATGACTCCATTAGGACAGAAATGATTGTCACTTATTTGACCTGTTAGGTTACTAATGGGAGTTCTGTAATAGTTGAGAAATTACAAAGTGTGATTTATTCATCTTATGTATATTTTAGACTAATATAGTAAGAAATAACTTGTACTGTTAGAAGGGATATCCTGGATTAATGTTCTTTTAAGTCTTTGAAAACATCTTGATTCTAATCAAGACAAAAATATTAACCGTGCTGGAAATAGTTTATGGCTTATTAATGTGCAAATGAAATATATTAGCCTTCACTTTGTTATTAGCATAAATGGTATACTGATTTTAGTTACAAAGAAGTGGCACAGCAATGCTGAAAATTTTATAGGATGTTTTAATAGCATGTTAAAAACAAAATGCAACATATATAAATATATCAGGAGAGGCATTTCTGCTAAATCACTTTTCTTGGGATCCTTTAATTTTGTAATTCCTTTCTTTACTGAACCCCACATAACCCCAAATTCCTGAGTCACCAGTGTAGCTGTCCAGCCAGAATGGTACTGAATGAAGAGTTTGTGATCCATATGCTTGCTTCCTTCTCACGTATATAGATTTCACATTGAATAGCTTATGACCACTTACCAGCCAGATATGGCAGAGTATCCATGTGCACTCAAGTGCATGGCTCCGTACCATTTATACTGTGCAACTGCTCTATGCAATAATTAATTCATATAACAGTAATCATAGAATCATAGGCTGATTTGAGTTGAAAGGGCTATTGATATGGCTATTTTCCTGTAAAAAAAAAGTGTCTGTCCTGATGAATACACAATAATTTAAGATTTACTAGAACTAATTTGATGTCCTAAATTCAGACTGTTCAAACAAATTAATTACAGACTTTACAACACTTGCGATGATAATGGAAGACAAAAATTACTGTGTTTGAATCTAGCTTTTGCAATATGGTGATGCATAACATGCATTAGATATTATCTATTGCATTAAAAAGTACTCCTGTTTTGTATGCGATCAAAGGTATGACCTTTGCCTTGCCATACAGCTACAAAACATACTTATTGCATTATGGCTGAACTGATATTTTCTTTTCTTTAATATATTATTTAAATGTGGATGGTACTCATCATTCTGAAACATACATCAAAATAAAGAAAAATTACCACAGCTAGTATATAAAGCTGTAGTCACCAAAACTCTGCAAAGTCTGCGATCTTTGCATCATTAACTGTGAAAGTTTTCTAATCTTGAGGTTATTTTTGACATAATCTTTTTGTGGGGCTACTGAATTGCTTTGACATGATTAGTTTTAAGAACATGTTTTCAAGATACGTTCTTCATGCTGCTTGTTGACTGTGGTGACACAAGCAGCAGTTTGACTAAAGCATTTTTATTGGCTTTGCTCTGTTCATCTGTGAATTCCTTTCAGTAGTGTATATGCCTTATTTAATAATCAGGAATAATCACTGGAGTAGTTTTGCAGTGCTCTGATTAATTCAGCAAGGACAGTCTCATGGGTTCAGCAGTAGCAGTCATTTTTCTCCTTGGTAGCTGGTGCAGAGCTGTGTTTTTGATTTTTGGGCCTTGGAACAGCGCTGATAACACCAGTGTTTTCAGTTTCTGCTTGGCAATGTTTTGGTCTGGCCAAGGACTTTCTGAGCCTCATGCTATGCCAGGGAGGAGGGGTAGCCGTGAGGAAGCCAGGAGGAAGCAGAGACAGGACACATGACCCAAACTGACCAAAGACGTTATTCCATACCACAGCATGTCATGTCCAGGATGTGAAAATGGGGAGCAGAGACCCAGAAGGGTGTGGTGGTGCTCTGTGGGGTTCGCTGCTGAGGGGTGCACTGGCTGGGTCGGGCCCTCCTGGGAGTGGGAGAAGAAAAAGAGGGGAGTGAGTGAGTGAGTAAAACTTCGTGAATTTTAGAGGCTTAAACCATGACAGACAGTAGCACATAATGGAGACCTAATGGAGCACTGAAAACCCAGTTTTGCACAGCATATGGGTAACTTTGGCAGAAATCATGAGCATCCATCAGTTCTAAGTATCTGACTATTAGAGAACATCTCATGATTTCAAGGGTATCACATCTCCTCTTCATTGCATTTGTTGGTGTTATTGAATTTAAAGAGAATGTATTTTATGGAAAACTGTAAATCAAGACCCCTCCTCTTCTTCAGTATGACATGAACATGACTGTATGGCAGATTTTGTGATGGGGTGCAACTCACAGGCAGAGGTTTCTTTAGGAGAAGGTTTTTGCTTCCATAAGATGGTATGGTGCAATAGCTTGTCATGGACTTCCTGAATGTGAGAATGCCAAAGTGAGAATGCTAACCTAGCACACGAAAAGGTGTTGCAGGGGCAGTACAAAGTATTTTGTGGCACAAGACTCAAAGAGAGGAAAGTTAAGAATCCAAAAGGACATCTCACTTAATTGTTCTTTCTGGTAAGGAAATAAAAATTTGAAGGCCAGTACAAAGTCAAGTGTATGTATATGCATGTGGAGTTTATGGTGTGCAGATTATTTTAATCTATCAAATACCTGTCTTAAGGTAAAAAGGGGAAAAAAAACAGCATTGCAGATGCAATTTATACCTGTGCACAGACAGTACAAGACATGTACATCACCTGTAAATCTGAGTGACACTTATGCATTTAAATTTTTTGTATATTGAAAGGCATATAAAAAAAAACCCATGAAGTTGAAGCTGGAATCTGGCAAGGAACACAAGCCAATGATACTTCTGAAATGTGATGCATTTTTGCTGTCATTTTGCTTTAATGCATATATAGTACTATCTGCAGGATTTCTAAAGTTTAGATTAAGCTCGTTTTTCAGCTGAAGTACAGTATTTCTAAAAACAACTGCTAGATTTAATTGCATTCATTAAAATAAGATTCAGAACTATAATTCTAAGAGTTATTATGAAAATTCTTCAACTTTTTTATGTTTGGTTTTATGATGCAATTAAACATTAACTGTGAAGTTTATTGTTATCCCATGTAATGTTTTAGTCATTTTCAAAACAGGCTTATAATTAATGTGCAAAGAAAAGACATATGAAGTAGATGAACAAAAATGCAACATAGTACCCATAAACCTGAAGGTGTTTACCATCTACAAGCATATCTGTGCTATTTGTCTTGTTAGATATATATTATATGTGTTGGTTTTAGGGCATATTGAACACAATTACTCACTCATATGATGTACAAAATAGCGTAGTATCTGTAGTTGTAAAATACCCATGTTTCCAAAGAAAATGTCATGATTATTAATATTTAAGACATGGTAGTGTAGGTGTTTGCATGTTTTTACATATTAAATGGGAATATTTTCTTTTATTATTAACTTAGGTTGTAAATAGTTATGACTGAAAGAACTTACTAGGTTTAGTGTTACTACCTTGTGCAAATATTCTCTCCTGTTAAATAATTCTGTTGGGCTTGGGCTGCAGTGTGTTTTTTTCTTTGGGGTATCTGCTTGACTACTTGGGTTTTGTGTTGTGGTTTGTTTTGTTTTGTTTTGTTTTGTTTTTTGTTTGGTTTGGTTTGGGTTTTTTTAATAAAGTTTTGGGGGGTTTTGTTTGTTTGTTTGTTTGTTTGTTTTCCTGATACAAGCAAGGACTTTTAAAGCTCTAGCCTGATATCAACTTAGCTGAAATTGAGCAACAAAGGTGCAAGTTAAAGGAGAAATTGATGACAGGCCAATGATCAGTATGACTACCCATACTTTTTACTCTGTTTTCCTCAATGCATAGCAGAGGTGTTAATGATAGCTTTCACATTTCTAGAGCTGCCTCATCTGATCCTCCTTTGCTTGCATATCAGTGTGACAACGGCTAACTTTGGGGAATGCTTTTAGCTCCACAGAAACTCATGAGGCTTAATATGAGTGCCTGTCTATATACAGCTTACTGCAGACCTGTCTTTCCATTCCTCCAAGTACCCACTGACTTAAGTTTCACTTTTTTTTTTCCTTCCTGTTGCATTCACAGATTGTGACCTCATTCAGTTATTGATCTCTCCTGTGCTGTGAATTCACTCAACAGTGCCATCCCTGCCTTGAAAGATTTCCATGGGGGAATCCTGAATCAAATGTTTTGAACTTAATGGATTTTTAAATTGAATTAAAGGAAGGAATAAAGTTCCATTTCTATGCTACCTGCTTTGGTTCTTCCAAGCTAACTGGAGAAAGATAATTTATGTTGTCAAAAACAGACAAGCATGATGCAGAATGCACACAGACTGTGTTGTCAAGTGCATGAGTTATATTTTGTTTTTTTCATCCTGATGTCCCTCTACCACTGCCTGTTCAAAGATACAAGACACTTAGGAAGTTTGGTAGCTTCTTTATCAAATTCTCAGCTATTGCTTCACATTTCTGTTCAGAAGGTTGCACTGTATGTCTGAAGTTTTACATCATGTGACATAAGTAATTTCCCCTTTGGACACAGTGGAGTTTCTAAGTACATGTACCTTCTCTTAGGCTTTCCCAAAGGGAAAATCCCAGAGCACTGGAAGTTTAAGTGAGCTGGCCTTTGGGGCACAGCAGAAAGCTTTCCAGTCTGTTTGTCCTGTTAAATTCTATTGAAAATATTCCTGCTCATTATTGTTAGCTTCTCATTTTCTGAAGTTAGAAAGAACTGTTTGTACTTCAGGAATATTCTGTGTTTTAATAGTGAGAGATGTGCATTTAAAGTGGCTGTCCAATGGGCTGAGATGTCAGTCTGCCAATACCTGAAAATACAGATTTAAGAGCCTTACTGTAAGTCACTAGCCATTTTGGCTGTTAGCCATATTCAGCTTGGTTGCACAAAGGACAACCTAGTCCTTCAAGTTGAGGCATTTGCTCTTCATAAAACAACTGTAAACATCAGTTGTTTTGCAAATTACACCTTGGTTTCTGTGGAGAAGACAGACTCTGAGATTTGGGGTTGTTCAGCCTGAGAAGAGAGCTCCAGGGAAACATTAGAGCAGCTTCCAGTGCCTGAAAAGGGCCTACAGGAAAGCGGGAGAGAGACGTTTTATAAGGTCATGCAAGGGGCCTACAAGAAAGCTAGAGAGAGGCATTTTATAAGGGCATGCAGTGACAGGACAAGGGATAATGGTTTTTAACTGGAAGAGAGTAAATCTAGGTTAGATATTACGAAGAAGTTATTCACTGTGACAGTGGTGAGACACTGGAAAAGGTTGCCTAGAGAAGTTCTGACTGCCCCATCTCTGGCAGTCTTCAAGGTCAAGTTGAATGGGGCTTTGGGCAACCTGGTCTAGTGGAAGGTGCTCTGACCATGGCTGGGGAGTTAGAACTAGATGTTCTTTAAGGTCCCTTCCAACCCAAACAATCTATGATTCTGTGATTCTATATGACTCTATTCAATTATGGCAAGTAATTATGGTGGCAAAATTATATTTATGTAGCAACTGCTGTATTAGGAAGCCAAAACACTTCCTGCTTTTTAGTATTTCTTTTCACTGCCTTTAGCATTTCTATGGAATAGATACCTGCAAGGGCATGCTCTGGACTGGGGTGTGGAAGCGGCAGTAGCTTCCACAGCAATGGAAATCTTGTATCAAAATTCACCTGATTGTCCCTCTAATGGTCACATTTATTGGTCTGCTTTGCTGGGGGCTAAGCCAGAGGTTTCCAGTCTTTTACCTGAGGCATGTGAAAATCTGTAGGCCATGTTCAAAAGTTGTCAGTGGTATTAAATTTTCAAAACTAGGTACCACAGCTGTCTTGGAAAAACATTTAGAGGTCTGTAAGTTGAAGGCTGGAAATCATTGCTTCACAAATGCAACTGCATAATATGAGGAGAAACCATTTTTATTTGAGTGGAGGGCACTGTGACTGTTGTCCTTTTTTTCTAACAGAAATCACAGAATTATTTAGGTTGGAAAAGACCCTTAGAATCAAGTCCAGTTATTATCCTAACACTGCCAAGCCCACCACCGAACCATGTCCCTAATCACCATATCTACAGTCCGTTATAATACCTTCAGGGATCATGATTCAAACACTTCCCTGTGCAGCCTGTTCCAATGCTTTCAAAACCCTTTCAGTAAAGAAATTTTTCCTGCTATCCAACCTAAATCTGCCATGGTGCAACTTGGGGCCATTTCCTCTTCTCCTATCACTTGTTATGTAGGAGAAGAGACCAACACCCACCTGGGTACCACTTCTTTCAGGTAGCTGTAGTCTACCAATAAGGTCTCCTCTGAGCCTCCTTTTCTTCAGGCTGAACTATCCCAGCTCCCCTAGCCACTCCTCCTAAGACTTGCTCACATTGAAATATGTTATATATATTATAAATGTTCATTGAATTATGTACAAAGAGTACTTTATTCTGTGTGCCACAGCATACTTCAACATATTTTGTGTATCCTATGTATTACCTGTAAAGAGAAATGTAATCAATATGTTAATTCCAGTATAATAATGAATAGTAGATGAAGGGGAGAGATGCAATAAAGCGCAGGGTTTTTTTCATCTTGACCTTCATCTTGAGTTGATTGGCATCAATAAATACAGACAGAAAAGTGACAATAATAAAATTTGAGATGTGTCTATCAGAATAAACGATCACAGTAGTAGTGTAGTATGAACTGAAAGTAATCACGACCAGCATCTATAAAGTTCATATGGTACTATTCCTGATGACATAAAAGAGAAAAGGTTACTAAAAATTAAGGGTAGAATTTTTTTCTTCTTCTTTACTTTGTTTTGCCAATAAATGGTAATATCAGAAAACTTAGCTGAGAAATTTTTTATTCATCAGTTATGTCTGACAGTTATTGTTTGCAGTGTCTGATCACATGGTGAGGCAGTTGGTGAAATAATGAGCTTTAAGCAAATTATTGTAAACCCCACAGAAGTGAAGGGAAAATTCATTCCTGAATATTCAGAGTTATTATTAGGCCAATATAGGTGTAAAAAAATTCAATGATATCACAATTCATTTAAAGTAGTGAAGTCAGAAAAAAAGAATTCTCTAGTGAAACTGGCAGAAAAATGGAGGGTGGGAAAAGAAGTTACAAGATATACCAGGAATGTCATCAGGTGTTCTTCACTGGTGTAAGTACAGATTTGGATCAAAGGCTTTTTATGGCATTGCTGATGTTTGCTGTTGATGCACACCTCTATAGAATTAAGAGATAGGAAGGAATTTATCTTGTTTTCATAATCTACCTGTCTTAATTATTTAGTCTTCAGACTTCTCCCTTATTCCTCTTTATTCCTGCCTCTAAGTTCCTTTCTTTGCTTCAGAAAACTCGCTAGGCTCATTAGACAATCATGTACCATTTGCTTGCATCGTCAGTAAGTGCATTGGAAGCCAAAGAAAGATAGATGAGAAGTGAAGAGAGCATATAGAATTGACTTTAAGCTTTCTGATACAGCATTGAATTAAGCATCCATTGTTCATTGTCCAAAAACCTCTGTAGTTTTCTCAAAACTGTCCTCTTTATGGCAGCTAAAACTCTGTAGAAAATAATATGTTAAACATCAACACTACTCTTCTTCGCCAAGTTTTTTCCTGCCCTTCAATGTACCCCTCTCCCCACTCGTACCTTCCATCTGAAGATGTGGGGAACAAAGCCAACTTCCTGGTACTCTCATGAGATGTGAGAAGATCATTGTGAGGTAACTGCTAACTCCAGGGTTTAAAAGGACAGGGAGGAAAACTGCAGAATGGAGCATTTTCTGCCCTTTTTTTTTTTTTTATGCTGCCCTTCTCTTTTCTGCTGCCCTTATTTCTCCAATTCTTTGCAAAGGATGGTTTTTATGCCAACAGTTGCTGCTTCTGGGGTTTTTGTTTTCCTGTTATAGCTCTGGAACTCCTGATGAGCCAAAATCTTCCTAGCTGCTCCTAGTAATTCATTCTGTTGTTCATGCTTAAAATTATTTTGTCCAATTAACATTTAATCACCTAAACTTTAGTCTTGTGTTCTGGGTTTTCATGAGTTGCGTATGCTCAGTTTTCCTCTCACTTTCCTTCTGGTCTTTCTTCTCCCAACGTATAGGCTGAGAAAGCACATTTTAATGTGCTGAAAAATTGTTTCCTTTTAAAACCATTGAAGCATCTTCAGTTACTAGCTGAATTAATTTTTTTATAATAATATTCTTTTAAAACACATCATATCTGAAAGCCAGTTTATTAATGGAGTAATTATGTAATATTAGTAGTTTGGTCATTATTAAGTAATATATAGTTTGGTTATAGGTGAACAAAAAGGTAAGGAAAATGCTGGAAGGAAGTGTCTTTCCAAAGCCAACTGACAAGAATAACAAGCTTTGCCCATAGGAGGCTGCCTGAGGAAGAGTAGCTTGCCACAAAGCATGCCTATATTTTCTAGTTATATATTTCAGCCTAATAGTTCTGGTAACATATTGTGTGTGCATCCCATTGGGATAAAAACAATTAGGTAGGCTTTTCTTGAGTGTGGACAAATAAATATCAGGTAAAGAAAGACATCCCAAACACAAGCAAATGTTTACTGAAATAATGTATTTTAATTTCCTGGAGATTTTTTACTGCTGTTGTTCCAGATTAGAGCATCATCATCAGAGCAGTAATCACACTGGTTGGACACAGCAGTCCATTAATTTGTTGTGCAGAGATCACTGTAGGGAAAAGTCAGGCTGTGGCTGGAGCCCGTGCTAGTGCTGGGAACCACTGTCCATTTGCCCAGGTAACATGTTTACAGGTTACCATGGCTTGCTTCATTATGCCCCTGGGTCTCAAAAGACTTTCAGCAACACAGAAGGAAGGTTTGCAAAAACCACCTTCTGTCTGAGCTGAGGAGTGGTGCTGCTTACCGTCCTGTTCCAACTAACGCTAATTTTGCCATTGTGTGCTGCTCCTCTGCTGCTTCAGTTCAGAACTGGATAAGCTAATCTGCCTTTGATTTAGAGTGAGATATTTGGTTTTAGACTAAAAGTGCATAGAGAAGGAAGCTTACCCAATTAACGCTTAGTCTTGGCTAGGAGGCAGTAGTACCAGTCCGTGGCCTCTCCCTCCCTCCCTCCCACTGACTGCCTACTTTGGTCTGGTCTGGCACTGCACAGGGATAATGTTACCAGCCTGAAGATCAAACTTGTCATTGTTACACTGAACTTAGACATTATCACATCTATGTTACCACGACCATTCTTTGACACAAGGGGTATTTGCTATTATAAAAAAAAAAAAAAAAAAAAAAGCCGTAATAACTGTAAGCACCCAAGAGCAATGATTTTCAGTTGAATGAGTTCGTGGAAGGTGGAATAATAATGGTGTATCTGGTGACATATACTGAAAGCTGTCATGTAGTGGTTAAGACCACTGTCATTTCACTACCTATAATAGCAATTGCAGTCTGTAATCATTATCTCAGCAGAATAATTCACTTGTTAGTCTAATTTTTTTATTGGTCATAAACTTTACCATAAACTAGCACTCTAAAAGCATCTAGGAGAAAGATATTGTTGACAGTTGCTGAGCAACTTACTATTGAATTCAGATAACCAGTGAAAGTAAGAAAGGAATGATAAAGCATATTTACTAAATGAGAGTAAGAAAGGTGCTTATTAAAGGCTATGACTATCATACTTGATAAAGTTTCTTAGGGACAGACTGTCTTAGTCATACTGAAGTGAATCAACTAAAGTAAAAAGAGCAATTTTGAATCAAAATTAGTGCAAGGATTTCATTCTTCAATGTTCACCTGTTAATACCATTACCACTGGGTCTGTTCACATGTCTGAAATTCCCTTTTCCCATTTTTGTGATTTTGAAATGTATGGAAAATAAAAAAGTGACATTTGTCCTGTATTCCAGAACTCTTCAGTTTCTACTGCTTACAATGATCTTAAAGAGATGAGATATCAGAATATACTAATCTGAGTTTTAAAAGCAATAGGAGAAAAAAAGAAGAGTAGAATGAGTGCGTTGCAGCATTATAGGCATCCAGTATGCAAATCTAGAGTTACTACCTAGAATAATATTTGGTATCAAAATGGAGGTAAAAAGAAGTATTCTTATCTTCTAGAGCTGACTGTAGAAAGAGAAGGTTCCTTTAATACAGACAAAGGTATTCAAATGAATCTTTCAATATATTTAGTCTTAATACAGAAACTTGATCTCAGCACAGCATTTGGGACTTAATAATCTCTCATAGTGATTTGGAGCTCAGCAGCAAGATGCATTTTGCACAAATTCCAAGTTTCATTTTACATTATTAAAGATGACTATATTTTTATTTCTTCAATGTTGGCAAAGCTTTCCCCTGCAGGACCCTTTCTAAAGCTTCTGTTCGGTTGTTTTTTTTGTGTGTGTTTTTTTTTTTTTTTTAATTTTTAAGCTGCTGCATGCATGTCCAAGATATCTGCGTTGGAGCAGAGTTCAAATACTGTCTTTAGCTTTGTATCTGTAGGCATCATTTTAATCTATAGATCCACTGTTTTGCACCCTTCCCAGTACTAGAAACACCTGTGACTCATATTCTGTGACTAATATTGATTCCAAAAGTCTTAGCATCTGATAGGCAGTCTGGGTTTGATTTATGCCAAAATTTATGGCATGGTATAAGCCCAGGGTTTGCACGAGTTCAAATGCAGAGTTTACAAAGAACTGAAATGCAGTTGCTACCTTGGGACTGAGAGGGGAGGAGGAAAGGAACTCCAGAAATACAAGAACAAAATGCCTATATATGCATTTCTGTTGTAAAAAAACATTGTGCTTGACCATTCTGTGGGCCATGGAGTCTTCTCAGGCTCTTGCAGTTCTACTTCACATTTTTTCTTCCAAGTCTTTCAAACACTTCTGAACACAACATTTTTATTTTTTTTCTGTATTCAGCTAGTCCTGTATTTAAATAACGACTACAGGTACAAGCAGTACCTTTGATTCCAAGTACATTTTGTTCCTTTGAGTCCCTTGAGCATTTATATTCTGACACTACTATTTGATGTCTTTGCCCTGTTCTTGGGAAAAGACAATTTTATCAAATCCCTGTGAAGCAGTAAGAGGAAACTGATTTTATTCTTTTTGTTGCCTTTTTGATTCTCCTCTTATGTGCTAGTGTCCTGGGTTCAGCAGTAGCAGTCATCCAGCAGCTGAAGGTATACTCAAACACTGACGGATTTTATATGATTTCTTGATAGTCTATACATATATTTATAAACATATTTGCATCACTTCCCTCTCACTTTATTAAAAGCAACTTAGAGAGAGCAGAGTAATAACAGTAGAAGTTAAAAAAACACAAACCAGTATATCTAAACTGTAAATATCTTAAAGGCATTGAATATACAATGAAGATTTAATATCATATATCATAGTTCAGTGGAATGAAGCCTTTTTTCCTCATTGCTCTTCCCCCATCAAGTTGAAGAACGGTTTATTAGAAAGGAAGCAGCGTCTGTAAAACTCAGTAATACAGTCAAATGTCAATGCATGTGCAGGATGAAGAGAACAGCCCCAGGGGTATACTTCCAAGTAAATTGAAAAAAGAACATTGTGCAGTTTTAACCAGAATGGTTATTTTAGATGCCTGAAATGTGGGAAAACTGCAATGGGAGGTAATACCACTCCAAATCATGTCATCTTTCATTCAGAATGTGCTGTTAATTATAGCAGCACCTGTTAGTCCGTACTTATTGTTATGTCAGCATTTCACATGAGCATGTTCTGCTTAAATTATTTCATGGCTGAATACTACAGTCTGACTGCACTTTTAGTGTGTTTTTGACACGAATTTTTTGGCTATTACTGTTTGTTGAACCAAAATACACACTTTTTATGAACTCCTTACATTCAAGGCCAGAAGGGCTTTTCGGATTATACAGCCCAGTGTTGTGGTTTCTCAGCCAAATATATTTATGTTTAATCTGTAACTTGTGGTTATATCTTCTGGAAAATATTTTTAAAAGCATAAAGATTTCATCCAGAGGGTAACCTTAAAGATTACTCAGAAACAGAAAAGAAAATTAATTTCTTGCCATCAAAATATTTAGCAGACAGTAGATGTGGCACTTAGGGACATGGCTTAATGGTGGACTTATCAGTGTTGCATTAACTGTTGGACTTGATGATCTAAAAGGTCTTTTCCAAACTAAATGATTCTATAAGTTGTTGTCGTTCAAGTATTTGGCGGTGTTCAAGGCTGGGTTGGACAGAGCCTTGGGTGGCATGATTTAGTAGGAGGTGTCCCTGCCCATAGCAGGGGGGTTGAAACTAGATGAGCTTAAGGTCCTTTCCAACCCTAACTATTCTATGACTTCTATTTGCCAGTGTAACAGCTCCTCAAAGAACCATTCCTTGTTGAATTATTGTGTAAACCACCTTCTTACTTCCGTTCCACATTCCCTTTGCATATATAAAAGATTATAATTTTGAAAATGGTAAAAAGATTTAGGTAGATTTTTAATCTTTAATTATGTGAAAATAGAAGAATTAATTTCTGCTTTTAAGATAGTGAATGCATCACTGGTCTCTTATAACAGAAATGTTTACTGAATGCTACACTGTTAATCCCTAACGGTTTCACATTTCTCTTGTAAGCCTGTGACATTAATAAAGCAAAGATGACTCAGTATAGGAATGCATTTCCAGAATTTCACTTTATAAAGCAGCTCCTTATTCCACAGTGCTGAAGAATCTGTAGATGTTACAAACCAATATGTGAAACGTTGTAATTGGATTTCTTTTATCTTGAAATATCTAAAAGTAGTATGATGTACAATACTATAATAAAAAGCGTTATTCAACTCTTATTAAACTTTTGTGAAGTAAAATATGTTTTGAGACTTAAGGCTAATCATTCTAATGTCTCAGAAAATGATACAGGTCTTATGAAGCAGAAATTTTTAACAGAACCTATGGAATAAGGATGGATTGCAGTTGCGGTTTTGAAACTCCACTGTAATGTTTCCTGAAGCACACCAGATGCTTGTGTAGTACTAGATCTATTTAGCTTGGCACCATAATTAAAGGCTGTGTCCTATTGACCACAAATTTGCAAGAAATCAGGTTAATTTGTGGACCCACACAAAGCTGACAAAACAAAACAGCTAAATGAGAAAGGTAGCATTTGTTGTGGTTGTCTTTTTAGCTTTTCCAGCCCTCAAATCCAGGACTTCTGTTGTATGAGCTCAGGCTTCAAAAGCACTGCACAAGTTCTGTCATTTTGTTTAGCATTTACTGAGGAGATACATGATTCTGTTACCCAGTGGTTGACCAGAGGGAGTTTTCTGGAAGATCGCCGAGGTGATACTGCTTTACTTGCACGTTATTGCAAGGAATTTGTCTGTCACATAATGGAATTTATACTCCAGAGCTATCACCTGTGGAACTGGACTGGAGCCACCCCTCAGTATCTGCATGTACTTGTTACTGCTTACAGGTACTTGCCTCTCAAGGGGCATTGTTGTGATTAACCGAGCACAAGGGAGGTCAGAAATTCTAAGTCATTAGCACTTAATTTATATAAGGATATGCTTGAAATAAAAACCAAATTTTAGGGAAAAAATACTGGCTGAATATAAAACAACATTGAGGCCATTTAGTTGCGCAGTTCAAGAATTTAGGAGTGTCAGCTTCTGATCAAGCAATTAATTCAGCTCGCAGGCTTCTCCCGAGCACCCTCTGTCTTGAACATCTTTTGATCAGGGTCAGTCCAGAGGCTTGGGTGGCAGCAGTCTGCTTCTGACTGCCACTGCAAGACTGCCTGTGGTTTTTTGTGTGTTGTCAAGTGGCTGAAGTAACTGTGGAGTATGAAACCTTGTTAACCCCATTTGAGTGTTGGTCCCATATATGTTCTTGATCTTACTCTTTGTCTTGGTTGTATGTCATTAACCTTGTTTCCCACAGTACAGCTTGATTCTGTGTTCAGTTGCTTGTCTGCTATAATCTCCAGATTTTCTTCAGAATTATTGGTTTCCAGGAAGCAACCAGTTCTCCTGTTCCTAAGCTGATGATTGTTTGATGTTTGCTGATGCATGACTTACTGCTTATGTTGCATCAATTATTAAATCGATAAAAATGTCATCAGTCTTGTAACAAGACTGCTAAAACCCCCCACATTTAGTTATGATTACTTCTGATACTATTTTGAAAAATCTGTCAATTTTAATAATCTTACGTATCACAGCAGTTCCTAAAGGAGTAAACAAAGAATGAGTTCCCCTTTCTGTTAGGTGGTGTAGAGACACAAATAGGCAGTTTTCTCCAAAGACTTTATTGCAGAAATATACTGCTACAGAAATGGATGGAATATCACACACACACAAAAAAAAAAAAAAAAAAGTGAATATGAGTGAGAATATTATACATTATATTATTATTACAGAGTATAATTTGGAAAAATGAGATTTTAATGGAAAAATGTTCAATGGAGTCCAGATAGAGGAGAGAAAAATAATGTGAAACAGATTAATATTTCTTAAAGTTTTTTGGAATTTCCTGGAATTTAATATTGTAATTAAAGTTGCCTTCAATGAACGACATATTTTAATGAATTTGTGAGGATTTATTTTCTATTGCTAATAAGTATATTAATCTGATCTGATAAGATTGCTGATATCCTAACTCACTAATTTTCCACACATTTAGACTCTCACCATCAAATTAACAAAGCATCTCCTAAATAAAGTTTATCATTTTCTGTCACATTAATTAGGCTCCCAAACCCCTCTACTTTTTGCATGTTCCTGGGAAAAAAAAAAATCCTATCTGTATACATGTAGATAGTTTATATATCATCTGTATGTTATCATTCTGTCCTCTCAGTGTAAATTCAAAAGCAGAGTGCTGAAAGTTGTAGATTATTCAACATTCCTTGTCACTTGGTAGGAAGCTGAGAGAAGTGCTAATGATAGCATTTTTACCTTAGACAGTATGCAGATCCGTTATATTGTAATTCTTACATCTAACTAAGAAGGTAGAAGTTCAATGTACTTAAATTGCTAAAAAATATCTAAATGATTATTGTCTGAACTAATAGGTCTGTAAAAAAAGTGCACTGAAATAAAAGACTATTTAAATCATTGTGGCTTCTGGGTCTGAATTGACAAACTGAAAGGGATTTCAAGCTGAGAGTGACTCCTGGGTCTGGCCAGTGCATTTACAGTGCCTGAAACTTAACTTGATATTTCTACAGTTTGCAAAGCCATTCTCAGATGATGTTTACTATTCTGAAGACCAGAAAGATTGATTAAAAGATCCTAAAATCTTTCCACAATACTTACCTTTTCTTTCAACCTTGACTTCTATGGGTATGTAAATGTATGAGAGAAAATAGTTCTTGTGCCACGGAGGAAAGGAATTTAAATCCATAATCTAGGTCAAAACATTTCTAGCTTTTTCAGGCACTAATGCAAGTTTTTATTTAAACAGAATCTGTATCTCAGTGTTGTTAAGACACTGGTTAAAATATTGAATTATGTTATATAGTAATAAAATGATGCACAACAATTTTCATCATTTTTCTGGTAATATTTCAGGGTGTTTTTTTTTTTCCACAAACTAAATGGTATTATTAAGATATACTTTGACAGAAAATCATCACTCCTGAACAGTGGGTATTTCTAATACTTTTTATTCTGAATTGAATTATTGAGCTGTTATGCTGCTGGGAAATGGTTTAAGGAAATGTGCTATAGAAGATCCACACAGAATACCTGCGTTTTATGTCAGATACTCTATTGCTCGCAGTTTTTAAAACCATGTGGACAATTAGGAAAGCATTTACAGTGTTTTTTCAGCCAAAGAGTTTAGTTGTGCAGATAAAGATGTATATATTTTTCTACAGTGAATGAGAAGTAATAGGCATTTCCACCCTGTGGATCAGGCATTTCCAATCTGTGGAATCCAGAATAGTCTGGAAGCTATTGGAGGCAGTTTGTGAAGAATGTGTGTGTAAAACTTTTACTGGAGATTGTAGTTGATAAATACAGACAGTTGCAGTTGCATAGGTACAGCATTAAGCATAAAAAAGGATCAAGATAAGGAGGTAATATGACCGTAAACCCTTTAATCTTTAACTTAAATAAAATGTATATATCAGAATCACTAGTAATTATAATTTTCTTGGGTGGGAGGATTTATATAACCTCAATTTCCTGTGTTGCCATTAAAACATGTAAGTATTGCAATAGCAATTGTAAATCACAGCAAAATACATGTTGACGATTTTCTTTCTTTTAATTTCTGTTCATTATTTCTATGACAAGTTTCAAATGGCAGTCACTTACTGCTGAGGCAGAAAGATGTAAAACTGTTTTTCATGTCAGCCAGGGTAATAGCAAAGTATCCAAAGGTCAAGAAGGCTGCTGACTACATTAATATAAAAATGTAGCCGTAACCTAAGCCATTATACAAACATTGTCGAAGTGATGAGAGAATATTCCACTTTGAGTGAAGCACAATCTGTAAGTCTCCAAAGGGCAGATATATTCATGAAAGTTTAGGTCTGGGAAGGATCTCAGCAGGTCATGTAGTTCTTCTCTCTGAAAAAAAGAAAATCTAACTTTCTGGAAAACCCTCTGCAGAGCTGCTGATCTTATCCATTCTTAAAATAGATATGAAGAAGAATATAACAATATTGTATTATTACCAGATACTGTGAATAGAGAGTGGTAATTGGAATGTCTTACTGTTGCCAAGCCTGCTGCTTCTCTTTGTATCTCACAGGAAAAAGACAAGAGGTGCTTATGAGGACAGCATGTTACAAACAGCAATAACCTGCAAAGGAAAATCAAAATAAGAAGTAAGTAAATCTGTCCTAACCTAGCCAAGTTTCTAGTTTTATGAGTAAGAGAAGGATGGGGAATAGGGCCAGGGACTCTGTGCTGAACTATTATTTAATCATACTTTGATATTTGATTAACTCCTTAATCCTTTGCTCTGTTTCTTATAGAAAGGCCAGTTTTCTTTACTAGTTGTATTCTCTGCCGTAGTCTTTTCCTGGTGATCATCTAATTCCAGGATTACTTCTGAGGTCTTCAAGACAAATATCTCAGGGGATTTTTTTCATTTTAAGGCCAATGAGATATGAACAAGTTTGTGGAGACAGTTTTATTTGTAATCCAGAATTTGGATTGTTACCTGAATAGCCATGCATAGGTTGCAGTTAAATTTGTTATTCTTATTGCTAATTTAATAAAAGGCATCTAAAAAAAAAAAAAAGTTTTGTTCAAACCAGCTAAAGTGAAAGCCAGTTTATCCATCATATCCCAAACTGTATAATCTGTATAATGCATGTTTAGATTGTGTCAAAATGTGACAACACTTGAGGAAACACTCCCACCAGGAACAACCGGCTGATGCACTGGTAAAGAAGATCACTACTGGTGCTGCCAGGAAGAAGCGGCAGGTCATAGTAATAGGGGACTCTACTCTGAAAGGAACAGAAGCATCCATCTGTTGGCCTGACCCAGTCTCGAGGGAGGTGCATTGTCTACCAGGGGCTCGGATCAGGGATGTTACAGAAAAGCTGCCTGCTCTAGTCGGTCCCACTGACTATTATCCCACTTCTAGTGATTCATGTGGCTGCTACTGATGTAGATAGCAGTAGAGCCCAGAGAACGTAAAGAAGAAGCTACAGAGCTCTGGGAGAGGTGGTTAGGAGCTCTGGAGCGCAGATTGTCTTTTTGTCAATTCTCCAGGATACAGGGCAGGACCTTGAAAAGGCTAGGAGGATTGGCCAGGTTAATAAATGGTTAGAAGGGTGGTGCTATAGTCAGGGGTTTGGGTACCTTGAGCATGGGACTCAATTTAGTAGGACAGGTCTACTGGGGGCTGGTGGAGCTGGTCTGACAAAGAAAGGGAAGAGTGGATTTGGTTGGAGGCTTGCCAGACTGGGCAAGGATGCTTTAAACTAGATGTGCTGGGGAAGGGGGGCATCATTCCATCCCAACACATCCAGTCACTTGCCAACACCTATAGTAAACGTTCAGAGCAGTGTAGAGATATTCCAGCTGCTCCAGCCAATGAGGTGGCTTCAATTGGAGCTCGGCTCAGATGCCTCTATACAAACACCTGTAACATGGGGAACAAACAAGAGGAATTAGAGATATGTGCACATCTACGGGGTATGATATCATAGGCATCACAGAAACATGGTGGGATGGCACCTATGGCTACAGTGTTGGAATGGAAGGTTACAGGCACTTTAGGAAAGGCAGGCCCAGTAGGCGGGGAGGGAGACTTGCTATTTACGTTATGGATAGGCTGGAGAGTATGGAAATCTGTCTGGAGACAGATGAGCAGTCGACAGAGAGCTTCTGGGTGAGGGTTAAAGGGAAAACAGTGATGGGAGACATTATTGTGGAGATCTGTTACAGACCGCCTGACCAAGAGGACTCTGTGGATGAAGCACTCTATAGACAGATAGGAACAGCCTCACACTTGCAGGCCCTTGTTCTCAACGGTGTCTTCAACCACTCTGATATCTGTTGGAGGGATTGTACGGCCCGGCACAAGCAATACAGGAAGTTCCTCAATTGTGTGGAAGACAACTTCCTTCTGCAAGTAATACAGGAGCCAACAAGGAGAGGTGCCATGCCTGACCTCGTGCTTACCAACAGGGAAGGGATGGTTGGAAATGTGAAGCTCCAGGGCAGCCGTGGTTGCAGCGACCATGAGATGGTTGAATTAGAGATCCTCAGGGACAGTGAGAAGAGTGTGCAGCAAGCTCACTGCCCTGGACTTCAAGAGAGCAGACTTCGGCCTCTTCAGGAACCTGCTCAGTAAGGTTCCATGGGATATAGCCCTAGAGGGCAGGGGAGCCCAATGCTGTTTGTTGATATTCAAGGATCACCTGCTGCAAGCTCAGGAGCGATGCATCCCTACTAGAAGGAAGTGCAGCAGGAGGGCCAGGAGACCTCCTTGGATGGATAAGGAGCTGCTGAGGAAACTTCAAAGGAAAAAAGAAGCTTCTAAAAGGTGGAAGCAAGAGCAGGCGGCCTGGGAAGAATACAGGGATGTTGTCCGGGAAGCTAGGGACCAGGCTAGGAAAGCTAAGGCCCACTTAGAATTAAACTTGGCTAGGGCTGTTAAGGATAACAGGAAGGGATTCTATAGGTACATTGCAAATAAAAGGCAGGCTAGGGACAACATGGCCCCCCTCTGGAAGCTATCGGGAGACCTGGCTACCCTGGATTTGGAGAAGGCTGAGGTTCTTAATGACTTCTTTGCCTCAGTCTTCACCAGCAAATGCTCTGACCATGTCGTGGTTTAAGTCCAGTCAACCACGAAGTTTTCTCACTCCCTCCCTCCCTCTCTTTCTTCTCCCAGTCTCGGGGGGATGGGGAGGAAAATCGAAAGAATACAACTCGCACAGGTTGAGATAAGAACAGTTTCGTAGCGAAGGTATAACACAAATCACTACTGCTACCACCAGTAATAATACAAGAGAAATACAAGGAAAGAGAATACAACTGCTCACCAAGCCCGACCCAGCCAGTGCACCCCGCAGCAGTGAACCCCACAGTCCACCACCACACCCTTCCAGGTCTCTGCTCTCCATTTTCACATCCTGGGCATTACGTGCTGTGGTATGGAATAACAGTCTTTGGTCAGTTTGAGTCAGGTGTCCTGTCTCTGCTTCATCCCGGTTTCCCCTCCTCCCTGGCAGAGCATGAGACTCAGAAAGTCCTTGGTCAGACCAAAACATTACCAAGCAGAAACTGAAAACACTGGTGTGATCAGCACAATTCCCAGGCCCATAATCAAAAACGGAGCACTGCACCAGCTACCCAGAAGGAGAAAAATGACTGCTACTGCTAAACTCATGACACCACACCACCCAAGACTTGGAAGGCAGACGCAGGGAATGTGAGAATGAAGACCCTATGCCCACTGTAGGAGAGGAGGTGGTTCAAGACCATCTTAGGACCCTGAATATACACAAGTCCATGGGACCTGATGAAATCCATCCGCGGGTCCTGAAGGGACTGGCAATTGAAGTTGCTAAGCCACTGTCCCCCATATTTGAAAAATCATGGCAGTCAGGAGAAGTTCCCGATGACTAGTAAGAAGGAAATATAACCCCTATTTTCAAGAAGGGGAAAATGGATGGGCCAGGCAACTACAGACCAGTAAGGCTCATCTCTGTGCCTGGCAAAATCTTGGAGAAGATTCTCCTGGAAGGCATGCTAAGGCACATGAAAACAAGGTGGTTGGTGACAGCCAGTATGACTTCACTAAGGGGAACTCCTGCCTGACCAATCTGGTGGCCTCCTATGATTGGGATATGGAACTGATGGACAGGGGTAGAGCAGTTGATGTCACCTGCCTGGGCTTTTGCAAAGAGTTTGACACTATCCAACATGACATCCTCGTCTCTAAATTAGAGAGACATCAATTTGATAGGTGGAACACTCTGTGGATAAAGAACTGGCTTGATGGCCAAAAGCAAAGAGTTGTGCTCAATGGCTCAATGTCCAGCTGGAGACCAGTAACGAGTTGTGTCCCTCAGGGATGGGCGTTGGGACCGGTCTTGTTCAACATCTTTGTCGGTGACATGGACAGTGGGATTGAGTGTGCCCTCAGGAACTTTGCCGATGACACCAAGCTGTGTGGTTCCGTTGATGCATTGGAGTTGTTATAAATGTTCAAAGACCAATTCCAAATCAAATGGATATTTATTGTAATTTCATATAGGAAAGGCAATAAGTAAACAGTGCTGGGTGCGCGGGGAGTCTCTGCTCCGCCAGCACACACACTGAGGATCACACAGTCACTCCTTTTACAGAGCTTATACATGCATATTCACTAAGATGTTGTAATATGTAGATTTGCTCCCGCTTCATATGATGATTATTTTTGCAAGTCTTTTCCGCATGTGCATTGTCTCCTGGTGGTCTTGGGTGAGGATCTCGTGATGAAGTAAGAGTCTTCCTCAGTGACCTTTATACAGACTTTTTAAGGTTGGACTTTTTACCTTTTTTCTCTGCGCATGCTCACTTCACTTCTTTCTGTTATTCATCCGTCATTGTCAATCCCCCTCCAAATGTCTCTCAATAGCAGTGAATAGGATATTGTGGTCATGTGTTTGCAGTTAGTTACAATGTTACTCAAGCCTTAATGTATCAACCTTGCTTCAGTTAGCACGTTAACAATTAACATTTTATTCTCAGCAAATTCACAATGTAGGGTTTTATTACAGAGGGAAGGAATGCCATCCAGAGGGACCTTGACATGCTTGTGAGGTGGGCTGATGTCAATCTGATGAAGTTTAACCATGCCAAGTGCAAGGTCCTACACCTGGGTTGGAGCAATCCCAGGCACAGCTGCAGCTTGGGCAGAGAAGAGATTGAGAGCAGACCTGTGGAGAAGGACTTGGGGGTGCTGGTTGATGAGAAAATGAACATGAGCCGGCAGTGTGTGTTTGCAGTCCAAAAAGCCAACTGCACTCTGGGCTGCATCAAAAGGAACGTGACCAGCAGGTCAAAGGAGGTGATCCTGCCCCTCTGCTCTGCTCTCCTGACACCTCACTTGGAGTATTGTGTGCCGTTCTGGTGTCCTCATCATAAAAAGGACATGGAACTGTTGGAACAAGTGCAGAGGAGGGCCATGAGGATGATCAGGGGACAGAAGCACATCCCATATGAAGATAGGGTGAGAAAGCTGGGGCTGTTCAGCCTGCAGAAGAGAAGACTGCATGGAGACGTCATAGTCATAGGCCTTCCAGTATCTGAAGGGGGCCTATAGGGATGCTGGGGAGGGACTCTTCATGAGGGACTGTAGTGAGAGGCCAAGGGGTAATGGGTTCAAACTTAAAGAGGGGAAGTTTAGATTGGATATGAGGAAGAAATTCTTTACTGTTTGGGTGGTGAGGCACTGGAATGGATTGCCCAGGGAAGTTGTGAATGCTCCATCGCTGGCTGTTTTCAAGGCTGGGTTGGACATAGCCTTGGTTGGCCTGGTTTAGTGTGAGGTGTCCCTTCCCATGGCAGGGGTGTTGGAGCTAGATGATCTTAAGGTCCTTTCCAACCCTAACTATTCTATGATTCTTTGATTCTATGATATTGCAAAACTATGACCTGACACAGAATTTCTCCCTCTGTTATGGTGTAAATGGTATGTTATAGTTCTGTTGCCTATGCAGCTGACGAAAGGTGTCAAGATTCTTAAAGATAATAAGCACTTACTGATTTTCTTATTTCTTATTAATTAGTTCAGGAATATGAAAAAACTCCTATAGGGCTGTTTTATTGCATGGTGATTTTGTTTGGTGAGCAAGAGAACAATAGGATTGGAATGTAAAAGACTGGATATGTCTTTTACTAGAAATGAACTTCGCCGGAAAGCATTTAACCTGGGTAAGAGTGTTATATGAGATTTTTATTCAGACAGTTAAAATTATAATCCTGCACTGCACAATTTATGAATCCTTAGCATACCTAGTGCTCACCTCTCTTGCTTTGTTTAAGTGGGATATATGAGTAGATGATGAGGACTAGGGTACAACTGGTGAGATACTTCCAGAGTGTTGTTAGCTTGTCTTTTACTTACTTGATCATAGGTTGCAGGAAGAGAAGAGCAAGATGATGGGGCCCCTACTACCCCAGACCAAGATAACATGTCTGACTAGTCCAGGTCAAAGAAATGGAATCTTCTTGCTAAGTTCAATTATATGTATCCCCCTTGGCTGTGCCAGTATTTCTTCCTGACATTGCAAAGAGAAAGAATATCATGATCAACAAAAATATCAAGGACAGGATTTGCTATTTGACTGTTCTGTTCAATCTCTTCTGTTCTTTGTGTGAAAAGTAGAATAAGACTTAAAGAGCTGTAGGCAGCTACAATGGTTCCCTTTAACTACTTTTTTTCATTTGCTCAAATGCTGTGCCACTTCTAAAAATGTTAGCACTTTTCAAATGATAATCATTGCATGGGAATAAAAATGCAAACCTCCTGAGCCTTGTTTAACAGTTCACTATTGTATAGTGAAAGGACCATATTACCAAGATCTTGTGAATCTATTTTATCATGGTTACTACCATGAAGGTTATCGAAGATGTAGTACACATTTTAAATGAAGATTTCGAAGTGAGTTTGCATCCTTACAAAAACACTGTTGGAAGCTCTTCAGTTTTACATTGCTGAAGAGTATTCTAGGGGAAATATTCAATATATTTGTTCCAGTTTTATGTTCTTCACTAGTTATTTGCTATAGGCCAATACCAGACGTAGATGTAGCTAGATGGATCTTTGTCAATGCAATTTGGCTTTCTCTATTTATCTTTGACGAGGTTTTACTTTCTTAGCTATTAAATATCCTAGAGTTCGTAACTCTCTTCCACTTCCAAAACTCCTAAAGAGAGTCATGATTGTTTTTTACAAAAAAAAAAATCCTGAAAAACAAGTAAATGTATTTACATGATTTGTGTGGCACTTCAGCTAATCTGCTGCTGTATACAGTTTCTTTTTGTCTAGAGTTAACTGCCTCTATCTCTCTTTGTAGTATTTATTATGTGTCATACATATTTTTAAATATAACCTACAGGTACTCAGAAATTTTCAGTACTACTTGCACTTAAAAAGGATTATAAGCTCTTAGACAACTGGATAATGTCTAAATGTGAAAGATAATTTTAACATTAATATTAATTTTCATAATATATAATTAATCTTTCTGCAAGAATTAAGGCTGCTTTAAAGGAAGTGATTACCTGCAATTTCTACTAAATTTAATTTTAAAAATGTTTGGGTTTCCTTTTTTTTTTTTTTTTCAGTTAGAATTCCATTTGCAAAATGCCCTTGAAGAATAAAGGATGTTTGTTTTGTCACCCTACTTCTAGGCTATGAAATCTAAAATAAATAATAAACTAAAATAAATAAATAAACTAAATCATAACATTTCTCCCAAATAAATGTTTGTTTCCCCAGTGGATTTATTTAAAAATCACATTTACCACTAATTAACTAGGAATGATCTGTAATGTTGTTGTATTTCAAATGGTTGTCCTAAAAGGACTGACAATAGTCCATGAAATTTTCTTTTTAAGACAACTTTCTTACAGCCTTCTCTTAGTTTGAGGTGAACAGTAAAGTTTTTGTTATTACACTAGTGAAAATAAGTTAAAAACCAAAGCTGTATCTATGGACACTTGCAGCCATATTAATTTATTTTCATATATTATAAAACCCACAGCAGAAAAATATTTTTCATTTTGGATCAGTGTAATAAACAGAAACTAGTCAATTCACTGGTAGCAGAGGATGATCTGGGGTGTCTAAAGGTGTGTGTCATAACAGAATAGGTAAATGCCATTTCTACTATGAGAAGGAGTTAATATTGTACCAATTTCCCAAACAATTGATATTCCCGCTCCCCTCAAATTTATTATGCAAATTGAAAGCCATGCCTTTGTTAATCTTCCTTAGGTAACACTAGTTACATGCAAATATCATCTTTATTTTCAATTTTAATATTTTCTTTATTCTGCCATTTCCTAGGTCTCCCATTTGAATATAGTAGAATGAATGTCAATAGATTCAGGAGTCTTTTTCTAGGGCTTTTAGGATACTTCCTTCCTCCTATCAGATGGCTTCAGAAACTCCCCTGGACTGGAGTCAACATGTCGTGAATAACACCGTGATCTTAGTAAGACTTACTCCCATCCTTAAAGTCACTGAGTTCAGTGTGGCAACTGATACATTTGAAATTAAGCATGTGAACAGACCTTTGCAGCAGTAAACTTTTAAACCAGGACTGAATGTGGAAATAAAGGAGAACAGAGGATGAGGTTTGTATTCTTGTTTAATTTCAAGAACGATAAAACTCAATCTTTTCTTCTCCAGACTAACATCTGTACAAAGAACAATTCCACTATTGGTCTTCCTGTGTTTCTTTGCATGGTGTGCCTTCATCACTACCATGCTACACACTAATAAATCATAAAAATTGCTTAGTCTAAATATATATGCAACTTTGCAGACTCATGTTGGAATAACAGTTTACACACACACACACACAAAAAAAAAGAAATTCCTAGTGCTGTTTATTTGGAATTAGCTCTTGAATGCTTGGGAGCTTTTTATAACCATAAAAAATTACACTGATACTCACTAGGGAGGGTTTATGAAAGGTGAACATGTAAGATAATTTTTACACAAGGAAATACTGAAAGAAGTTTATAAAAAAGAGCAATAGACTGCAATATGTACTTCTTTCAAGCAATAATAAATTGCCCATATAGAATTAATGATCTCCAGACATTTTCCTTTAAAAGACTTGAAAAGAACTAATTAATGTAGCACATTTCAAGCTAAGAAAACTGCAGTGATAAATGGGATTACTGGAAGCTATAAATGCAATTCTTTACTGAAGGAAAAGAGCAAAACATCACTCAGAACATTAAGGAATGCAATTAAGCAAAGCATTTGGAAGTACTTAATTACATCTGCAGAGAACAGTTAAGTGAGATTTGATGCCTTGCATTAGCAGCAATATCAAATCTTCAGAAGATTCCTTAAATATAGAGCAAGTAAACCATTTGCTGTCAGGATAATATGTGATTTGACATTCAAGAAAAAATATTCCTTTATTGATAAATTGTGCAAACATCTGAAAAATAAACAAATTCTTAATAACGACAAAGTCTGAATTATGAAGACAGACAGGTGGGTAGTAACACTTTATTGTTGGTCCAAATGTCTTGTGATATAATGAATGTATGCCAAAACAAAAAAGATGCAAGAAAATGGGGTGGACTGTAAATCAACTAAAGCTTAATTTTACAAATTGCAAAACTGTATGGTCCTAATTAAGCAAAACTCTTGCAAACCTGTATATTTCCACCAATTTAACTGCTCCTGTTATAACATTTTTCTTTGAAGCTTGAACCGAGGTTATTGATCTAACAGATGAAACTCCTAAAGGTAGGTGTTAAATCTCACACTCTTTCATAGAAAAGTCAAAGCCGCCTTTGAGAAAGCACAAGTGGGTGAACAAGACTCTGGGATGGCTGGTAGGGACTGGCTCATGTTCATGCTTAACAGGACAAACATCCTCTAGAACCTCTAGAACCTCTAGTCCTCTAGAAGTAAAGGCAGTGTCGATTATGTATATCAACTGGGAGAGCTCTGGTGTTTGTATCTCTGCTGCTTGTGTGGAGTGGGACTTGGAGACATCCGTCTATTCAGCCACGCTTATGTTTCCTCCTCTAAGAGGGTATTTTGATCTCCCTGTATCAGAGCTCAAGAGTGAAGTAGAAAGTATGAGGGACAAAGCAAGCCCAAAACATAGTTAGATTCTCCTTGCCTGCCTTAACCTTATTCTTAATGAATAGGCTGGCTATAGGACATTGTTCCCTACTCCGCTTTTCTTCCCAACCTGTTTTCTGGTAGTTGTCATGATTTCAGCAATGAGATGCTTCTAGCCGAGGGCTTGTGGTTGGGGATATGATGACTTAGATATTACCAGACATCTATAGAATCACAAGTCTAGATTCACTACATAGAAACAAGATTGTAAAATACAAAGGACAAAAAACATTGATTTTTGTTCCTTCAACTCTATAAAATGGTAAACCTTCACTGAAAAATGATGCTTATTCAAAAATTTGCCGACACATTTTAAATATCAAATATATATGTGTGTATTTTACAGCTCTCTTCTGATTTCTAATGATTTAGGTGGAATATTACTGAAAATAAATTAAATCATAGATAAGGGTGCTCCCTTTCCTTGCAATCCCAAATTTATCTGTAATTATTTCTATTGCACTACCAACCTAAGTTGGGCAATTACTAGTGAGTGTTTTAATGTATGATGCATATACCTTCATAGATTTCAATGCACAGTTTTCTTAATGCCCTTTGGTGAATATCTGACATAACTGCTCTTATGGGTATATTCCACTGATCACATGGATGACATTACCATTTTTAGTGTTGGTGTTAGGACAAAGCATTGCTGAATAAGTGATGAAGTCTTTTTTTAATGTAATGTATAATTTTTTTTTTTAAATTGTAATTCTTCTTCGTGGAAGTCGTTGTGACCTGTGCTTATATTGCATTTTATACTTTGCTCAAAATGCTAACATAAAATAAGTAAAATAAAAGGGAAACTAATTTAAAAGTAGGGATATCTCAGAAGTATAGCTGGTGAAATAGTATTCTAAAACTAAAGAGTATTTAAAAGTGTATTAAATATTACAGGGGAAAAAATCAAAGATTACATGAATAAAGGAAACTTATTTTCAAGTTGAGAATATTAATGTTTGATTAGAACAGTTCAGGGTAGGAAAAATGTATCTTTATTTCTTATCTGTGTACGTGTAGGCTTTCCTGCTCTCACCTCAAAGACAACTTCTGCAAGAGTAGTTTGTTAGGAAAGACTAAACTTATGTAAAATGAGAATTTTTATTATTATAATACAATAATTTTTTAAGAAGCTTGAATGAGATTTTGTAGTCCAGAAATAAAATGAGAAAGCAGCTTGGCTGTTTTCCTGACCAAGTACATAATCCTTCTTTGTGACTGCTGTGTGACTACCCTTGAATGTCATGTAAATATATGTCAGCGCTCTGATTTGCCTTGTGGTCCTTCTCCTCCTCCTGACTGCTTTGATCTTGAATTTCTCAGATCACTTCTCACTGCAACAGCCCCTTATTGATGAAGGCTTAAGATATTGCAACACCTTATAGCATTGCCTATTCTGTCTCCTATACTTCAGCATTTCAGCTGCACTGTACTGGGCAACTGACCTGTACCACACAGAAGTAAAAGGCCACACTTTTTTCCTGGGTAATTTTTAAACCTGTCAAATTCCTCACTCTATTTTGAAATGTGGCAGACTAGTTTGTAGTTTGTAGGGAACAGAGAAAAAGAATGTGCTTTACAGTACCTCCCTTGACTAATCTTGACTGGGCTTTCAGGGGCTTTTTAGCTCTGGCCCCTGTGGCTCTCATTAGGAACTCCTTTACAGGAAAACATGTGATTAGGTCCACGGAGAAGTTCATCTAGCAGTATTCGGTTGTTAGAGAAAGTTTCCTAGACAGAGGTAGACACAAGACTTTGCGTCAGTGGCAAAGAAACGCTGGGTTTTACTCAAAACAAAACAAAACAAAACAAAAACAGTTATAAAAAACTCACCCTACTCCAAAAAAAAAAAAAAAAAAAAAAGGAGCAGGTATTGATTTTGGTAGCTCTTTATGCTAGATTGGAAAAGCAATGTAGATTGGAAAAGCAATTTTCTAGAGGAATTTCCTCTGCCTAAACCACATAAAGTTATGATGCTCTTCCTCCTACAAATGTAGTGACTGGTTTAACAGCAGAGGAACATTCCTCACTTTTGTTGGAAGGTGACAGATTTAGAAAGAGGTAAAAGTAAAGCCAGTCAAAACTGCAAGCTGTTTTCTATCCAGACTTCCAGATGTCAAAGGCCCTATGCTAGGAACAATCTTAGCAACAAATGAGATTAGTCTGCATTTTTTCCTTGCCTTTTCTTTTTAGTAAAGCTATTTGAAATTCTATACATGAGTTTCTCTCCTGTTTGTTAACATGTACCTCTTCAGGTATGACTGGAAGGCTACCCCGCAAAAAAAAAACTCTAGCATGCAAGGGTTTAGACACTTCCAGGAATGGCTAATTGAAGAAAAGGAGATCTCAGAAATATGATGTTGGCAGTGGCAAGTCTCAACTGTAATGAGATGATCAAGGGAAAACAACCAGCTGGCTACACCTTTAGAAGCTCAGAGAGGTTTTGTAAGAATTGATTACAACTCTGAGTTGTTTACACGTTAAAGACCATATACCCTAATTTTTAGGGGAATTCTGGATGAAGTGCATGGAATCAAACTGGGACAGGATTACAGGGTGTAATGCAGCACTAGTTAAGTATCCCTGACCTAATTAAGAGAAAGTGGGATCTTTGTAAACATAAGTAACTCAGGTACTGAGTTTAGCAAAACTTCCATTTTAATTAGTCCTGCCCAAAAATAACATTTAGCTTACTCTGCTATAACGACTTAGGTTTTCCTTACAGTTTGTAATCTGGGGTATTGACATGTTTGCACTTCTTTCTTTTTTTTTTTCAATTTTTAGAAAGGGTGATGGAGAAATGTTGTGTAGACCTTCAAAGACTTCTGACATAAGCTCCAAAGCCCAGATAATCAGGGCTTTTCCTAATGCTGTATCATTAGGTTAAGTTCAAAATGCTACTATGTTACTGCTCTACAGCAGATATTACAGTAATTAAAACACTTGAATGAGTACTGCTGTGAATGCATTTCATAGGGCCCACAAAGTGCTAAATTCACACCAGCAACTATTCATAAAAGCTATGCATTAGCTTTTTTCTGACTCAGTATAGGGGTCTCTGGACTTATTTGGAACTGGAGAAAAACGCATGGCAGATTTGTGCTTTTTATTGCAATCTATGTAATGAAAGCAGGTCGGAATCAAGTTGGTGATTCGTTTTAATGATTTAGTTGGCTAATTTGTCCTAGATTTGCTCATCCCTTTAACTTTTGTTCACGGTTTGAAGAATCTGCAAGTATTTTCCCTTTGTGCAATAAAGACTACAGGAAGTGGTAGTTGGGTCAGCCTGGTATTTTTCTGAATTTTGTCTTTAATACCAGGTGTCACTAGCAGAGAATTCATTCTTTCCTGTAGTCACATTTATAGAACTGGAGTTTAGCTGTCTGCTTTGTCTAATTGGCATTATAATTCACAGCCAGTCAGCATATTAGTGTTTCAGTTTCCCTTTTAAAATCATGGCAAAACACACATAACTATAATGGTCTGAAATGTTTATGTTTCAACAATTATATTTTATAATGCTTAACTAACAATGATTATTCTCTCAAAAGAGATCATTGACATGGAAATAAATTGTCAATATTAAGTTGGATATTTTCCCATAAAGGAAAGAGTACTTTGAAATTTATCCTTTCATCCAAAGCCTCAGACTGGTATCCTGCCCCGCTGTCCTTTGTGCCCGCCCCTTTCTTCCTCACTGTATTCTGTTTTCTTACTCTCTATTCATTCAGTTAAAAAGTAGCTGTTAGCCTTTCCCTTCTTTGGCTTTCCCCTTCATTGCCCCTTTCTGCTGCCACTGTCCTTCAGTGTCTAGTCCAAGCTGCTGCTTCTCAGCCAATCAGACTATATGTAAGTCTGTTCTGGTCTCTAGCTCTACTTTGATGGATACTCAACTCTCCTGCTCTCTAATTATATGTGTTCCTCTCTTTTTTCATTAGGATAAGGATCTACATTTTCTTGAGCAAGTAGTATTGTGTATTATGGAGTAATTGTATCCAACCTGATTGCGAAGGAAGTGCTGAAGTCTTCCCTATTCCCTGATACGTTATTGTATAAAAAAGCCACTATCCAGTCAGCATACTGACTTTTTTCCCCTTGTTTGCTCTTTCTTCATCACATCAGACGTTAAAGCCTTTAGGAAAGGAACCTCTTCTCTTGAGACTTCTTTCTTAGCACTCTGTGCATTTGCCATCATCTATAAAGGAATGGGTGTATAACTAAACATGAAGCTTATATTTCCAGAATTAATCAGTATTATCAAGAATTGTACACAGGAAGAAAAGTATAAAGATATACATGTTTCAAGCTGCAGTATGTCTCATCATTAAGGGAAAGTGTGTTCTGCTTAATTCTTAACGTACAGATAAACCCTTACAAATTTCAGTACACGCTTCTATTTCCATTCAAAATCGAACACAAGGAAACTTGTCAAGCTGAAGTGTATGACCTGTAAAAAAAGACAAATGCCAATAACCATTTATTTAAACATTTAGTCCATGTGAAATGTATCAGAGTGACAGATAGGAAAGTGAGATTTTTCTGTCTATGTCTTTGATCTGGCACAAGCAGATGGTTAGTTCTTTGGCAAGAAATTGTGATGGCTATTAGACCTCTATTCCTTGTGCTAAGAAGAATAAGTTTTAACAGTGATGTGTCTGCCTACTCAATAGGAAATCTGAGGCAACCACATAATCACCAGTTAAATCAGGTAAGCAGTTTTGGTTTTAAACAGGAAGGTGTGATAAGAACCACTTTCACTGTACTCAGCAAACAAGCCATGACAAAATAGCAACAGTTATATCTTTTCTCTATAACACATGTTCTAGCAGTTTGTATTGATACCAAATGACATATTCAGGGTGTCAAAAGCTCTGCCTAGAGCTGCCAGGAAGAGGCTGAAGGTTATTTCTGCATGCTTTGACAGAATGCCTTTAAATTTTTCAAATCAGTGTCTTCCTAAAAACTGAATCAGAATGGAAAAAAAAAAGACAAAAAAAAAAAAAACAGCAAAGAAAAATAAACAAACAAACAAAAAAACCAACCCACAACTCATCCAAGAGCAAAAGCCAGATATTAATTAAATTTTGCACTAGTTTGTAAAGATGACCTTTTGTCTATGTTGAATAAAAAAAAAAAGAAGTATTTTTGCAATTACTTTTTAGTGTAGAATTCCCTTTCAGGAGCTCTGCATTTATTTAAAGCATTTCATACAGATGCTATTAGTACAACTGATTATCATAAGCTTTTTTCCTTTAAGTGATATAAGTCAGATATTTGCCATTGTTATCTGGTTGTCAGCCTGGAATAATGAATTCATTTCTTCTCACCTTTTAGTAACTTGCATGTGCATATGTTTCACTGGAATAGACTGCAAATCTGATTTATTTTGGCTGATAATACATTTACTTTTTTAGTACTTAAGAAGATTTCTTTGATATCGCTTATACATGATTTCTTTCTTCTTTCATTCCTTCACTTCTTCTTTCCTTTTGTCATTTTCTTCAAGAAAAACTTGTGCCAAGTCACTTGGTTGGTTTTGTCTTTCTAGCAGTCTGTTTCTGCCCTTATTAAAGTAATGGGAAAATCAGCAATTAATTTCAGATGCACAGTATGTGAACTTGATGCTGAACTTACTTGTCCTGAAGGGTGTCTGACTCCCTGTCTGCTACCTACAGGGCTTGAGTCTAACTAAACACGGGGAGTAAAGGTTAGATATAAGGAAGAAGTTCTTTACTGTGAGGGTGGTGAGGCACTTGAACAGGTTGCCCAAAGAAGTTATGAATGCTCCATCTCAGGCAGTGTTAAAAGGCCAGGTGGGACAGAGCCTTGGGCGACATTGTCTATTGCGAGGTGTCCCTGCCCATGGCAGGGAGGGTGGAGCTAGATGATCTAAAGGCCCTTTCCAACCCAAACCGTTCTATGATTCTATGAAACTTTGAGAGGTGTCCCAGCTCACAGGCAGAGTCACCTGGTGCGCAGTCTTGCTGCAGTTTAGAGAGAGCTCAAATTGAGCTGATGCTGATGGTGATATTTATAGAGTGAAGTAGCTGGCTGCTAGTCAACAGTATAGTCAAAACAGATATCTTCATTTTATCTCTGGTGTCTTGATCTTCAGCTTGATCTTCTGTCAGTACTTTAGCTATCTTGAATTTTGGGGCTTTAAAACCACCTTTCGAAATATTTTTCTAAGGCACATTCACTTGCTTGTATGTGAACCAGGAGCTTTCCAGCTCTCAGGTTCACCATAGGGCATGAAGCCTGCTGCTTCTTAGTCAGCCTGAGCCAAGGTATGGCTGGGGATCAAGTCTATTCACCACAAACTCTCCCACCATGCATAGCCAAAAGAAGATGATTAATCACTGGATTGCCTTGGTGTTTCATAGGTCACGCCACTGTTCTCATCTCGGCAAATATCAAAAGAAAGACTGAAACCAAAGGAAACAGTGGTTAACTGAGCAATATTACATTAACAAATGGGTGCTGGTACACTTGGTTAGTTATTCAGTAGCTGCTAGATGTCTACCCTAAAACTGTGAGCTTCAGGCTCGAAGAATACTTCTGTGGTTTGTGCAGTTAATGCCATGACTGTTCAGTGGCTTGTTCAGGAAAACAGAGATGAAGCCTGCTTTCTTAGCATTCTGAGATTTACTTTTTTTCACAGTCACAGTCCTAAGTCAGAAAATGTGTTGTTAATTTTTATAAGTTGTTGTCCTTGGTTCAGCGGTAGCAGTCATTTTTCTCCTTAGTAGCTGGTGCAGTGCTGTGCTTTTGATTTCAGCTTGAGAACAACGCTGATAACACTGATGTTCTTAGTTGGTGATAAGTAATGTTTACTCTGATCAAGGACTTTTTCAGTCTCATGCTCTGCCAGTGAGGAAGGGCACCAAAATCCTGGGGAAGCAGAGACAGGACACTGACCCAAACTAACCAAAAGGTATTCCATACCACAGCACGTCATGCCCACTATATAAACTGGGGGCAGTTACCCGGAAAGGGTAGATCACTGTTCAGGTCAGGGTGGGTATCGGTATGCAGGTGGTGAGCAGTTGTATTCTCTTTGTTATTTCCCTTATAATTATTATCATTGGTGGTAGCAGTAGTGGTTTTGTGTTAAACCTTAGTTACTGGACTGTACTTACCTCAACCCATGGGAGTTTCATTCTTTCAATTCTCCTCCCCATTCCTCCGGGAGTGGGGGGAAGAAAGAGGGGGAGTGAGAGAGTGGCTGCCCGGTTCTGAGCTACCAGCTGGGCTTAAGCCACGAAACGTTTTTGTTTTGCTTTCTGTTTGCTAAATACACTTTTTCTCATGTAGGACATATCATATCACTAGTACATTCAAGTTCACAACAAAGTTGGCACTCATATTTCCATTGGCATTTTAGACTCAAGTTAATTAACATTTTTATAGGAGCAATAATTAACATTTTATGAGCTGGATTCCCTTATCCCTTGAACCTACTTTGGCTTCACTTCATACCAGAACATATAAGTGGGTAATGTTACAAAATGCTAATGTTCAATTTGGGTTTAAGGGCAAAATGAACTTCATAAACACTGCTGAATTGCAGTGATACTATAGAGCTCCATTTGAACAAAAAGAAATGACAGAAAGCCTTTAGCACCAGTTCAAGATGATAAGCTAACAATGAATAATTATTATTCTATAAATGTTATTCTGATTGCTGTTATGCCAGCTAGTATTGTGTTAATGATATGATAGTCTCTCAACTATCTGTATCTGTTTTGTTTCATATTTAGATTGCAACCAAACAGGGGCAGGCCTCTTTGGTCTAGTGTACTCCTAGCAAAATGGGATTTGGAATATTAGGCTGAAGTGCTATCCCAGGAGAAAATTTTAATTGTAATCAATGATCCATCAATAACCCTTCAAAGTCTAATTTCTTTCAACCTTCAATAGCACTTGCGACAACTGCAGACACAGGCAGGGACCCAGATTTCCACCAATAATAGCAACATGTGTATTAGTGTTTTTTAGACACAGTATTTTGCATTAGATTGAAACAGCAATAAAACAGATATCTGGTATATCTGGTTCAGTTTCTGCAGTATCTATTCTCTGCATGAGTGTTTTTCCATGTAAGATGTCCCATTAATTTAAAAAGAACAATTATTGTTCTTAGTTCTGTTATTAAAGAATGGCTCTGAGAGTGCACCATTATTGGTTTCCTGTAGCAAAGTAAGGAGAAATGAGAATGTGAAATCATGCTGTTATTAATGCTATTATGACAAAAATAACATATTTCTTTAAAGATTTCAGCTCAAGTATGGCTATTATATGTATAGCTATTTTCTCTTAAACATTCTTTGTCAATGCAGTATTTCAGTGCCAGTTCTTTCAGCTCTCTGGATCTTGGTTTTCTTGTGATGAATGGTCTAATGCCTATGTTGTACAATGTATCTTAGCTTTTCTTATCACATTTGAAAGAAGTACCTCATTAAGAAACAAATATTTTTTCATTTTTGGCATTTAAAAAATAATTTAACTTAAGCTAAACTCTTGCACTATTAAACAACAGCAACAACAAAAATAACCCACAACTGTTCAAGGTTTACCTACTCAATATTTAAGTCCTTCTCCTTAAATTCTGTAGGAAACCTAAAGAAGTGCTGGAAGTTTGCTCAGCTACATTCAGTTTTGGAGCAAATGTCTCTTGCAATTTGTTTTACCTGCCTCCTGATACTGTTTGAAGTATCATGAAGCCTAGTGCACAGAAAGAATGGACAGGCTGTGCCATAGTGAAAAAACAGTGTAATCTGTATTATCTCCTGGAGAGATCACATAGACTGGAGCATTATGTCATTTAATGTGCATGGGTTTAAGGCACTTTTCTGGCTCCAGCTGGCTAGGACAAATGTTGTCCTTCAAAGTCCCTTACCTAAGAAACCCCAAGAGGTTAGACTGGATAGCAAAGGAAGACAAATGTAATATATGACCTTGTTTCTAGTCAAATCTGGTGAACTAAAAATCAATGTAATTTCTGCAGCATTCCTTTATGTGTAAACTTCAGATAATTTGTTAGCTGAAAGAAAAAGAAGTAATAGGTTTTGATTGCTGATGATATTGGGGCAAATTGCTGATTCACAGTCATGGATAAGCAGTTGAAAATTTCAAAAGCCAAGCTCTTTAAACTTCTTCACCTGAGTTGTAATGCTGCCTTAAAATTCAACTTTTTAATTCTAGACCTTTGACAGACTAAATAGCGTCAAGTAAATACATCAATGCCAATGAGGAACAGCATGCATTTTGAAAAGAAAGTTAAACCTTTTGCACAATTAAGAGAAAATACAAGTCACAGGAAAAAAAAAAAAAACAAACAACCAAGTTCAAGGAGGAAAAATACACCCTTTTCTATGGTCTGATGAGGACTAATGAATTCCCTAGATGGCTATTTGCAGTTTAGAATAACAATCTTGATTACTTGCCAAGATGTAAATGGAAAGCTAGTAGGCTTTCTACATATTCTCATGGCAGAAAAGAGAGGCAAAGCTGTGTTTACATAGTTTTAAGTTATTAGAAAACATCTATTTCAAGACCAAGAATTATAATTTGGGGAACAATTGAAATGATATATATATAAAAAAGATATAAAAAAGATATCTATAAAAAATATAAAAAGTCTATGTAGTTTCTTGTTTTGATTTAATCTCTTAGCACCATTGTAATGCCTAGCACAAACAAAATCAATTCACTTATCAGTAACATCTTTACAGAATTTGTCAGGGAAGGTAACTGTTCTCTCAATAAACACTGGTACCAGAGCTGGCCTGAATGGCCATTGCTGTTATAGCTGTTCACAGTCTGTCAGTTATTATCTTTCAAAAAAAAAAAAAAAAAAAAAAAAGAAAATATCTTTTCTGCAACTTGCTCAATAAATCCCATAAAGCATGCTTAAAAAAATATTTCAGCATTTCGGTTGGGCAAATAATCATTCCCCTCTTCCATCTCCAGCTTGTGGTTATAGTTCGAGAATTTTCTGTATATACTGCAGTATGATGAAGGGATTTTTATGATATCAGCCCTTCTACATGCACCTCGGTGTCAATATAATGCTGGTACAAGAGAGCGCTCTTACCAGTTGCCATTGTGAAAGGTATATGGGTTGGCTGAGTCCAAATGGACTACAGGACACTAGCCTAAGAATGTTGCGATAGGTGGCTGTACTAAAACATGGATCTGAAAGTGCACTATCCCTGTCAAATCAGCCATGTCACCATTCATTACAGAATGAGAATAGATCTTGAATACCTGAGAATGGAAGAAGCCTAACACAAGCAGTCCCCAGACAGAACGTCTGGAGGCATTACTGAAGGTATGTATAAATTAGGTAAAAAATCCGTGAAGAACATGGGCCTTATTCTCTTATCTCCCACATTTCAGGTTAGAGCTTCTCCTGAGAGTGCAGAACAGAAGTCTTGTCATTGTTCTCACTTTTTGTAAATTCATTACAAATGACAGCATAGCAGGAGCTGTAAATTCATTAACAATGTCCCTTTCAATGAGTAGAGGGATAAAGTCCACTGGAAGAAGTGTGTATTCTGTCGAGTTTATTCCTGTGTTTTCAGTCTGTCTGAATAGATCAAGGTCATCACACAGTTTCTTGAGAACCACGGAAGTCAGAAAGGTCCTCTATAAGTCATCTTGTCCAAACTTCTTGTTTGCTTTCCAACAGTAGGTCAGATCAGATGTGGCTTCTTTTCAACTGTTGAAAATCTCCAAGACGGGCATTCTTCACCTCTGCACCGAGTTCAGTGCTACGCTATGCCACTATTAAAGAAGTATTTGCCCAACTTAACATCCCAATGTACTGTTTGTGACCATTGCTACCTAAAACTCGACTGGGAAATAAAGCTGTCATGACCATGCTCTGGGGGATGAATTTTCCATAATCTGTGGTTTGTAAACTGTCAGCTCAGAATCTCAACCCTAGCTCAGGAGGGATGCTGTGCTGAACAGAAGCTCAAGTTGCAACTCCCAAAATAGATCATAGAATCATGGAATCATAGAATAGTTAGGGTTGGAAAGGACCTTAAGATCATCTAGTTCCAATCCCTCTGCCATGGGCAGGGACACCTCCCACTAAACCATGACACCCAACGCTCTGTCCAACCCAGCCTTGAACACCACCAGCGATGGAGCATTCACAACTTCCCTGGGCAATCCATTCCAGTGCCTCACCACCCTTACAGTAAAGAATTTCTTCCTCATATCCAATCTAAACTTCCCCTCTTTAAGTTTGAACCCGTTGCTCCTTGTCCTCTCACTACAGTCCTTCATGAAGAGTCCCTCCCCAGCATCCCTATAGGCCCCCTTCAAATGCTGGAAGGCTGCTATGAGGTCTCCATGCAGCCTTCTCTTCTCCAGGCTGAAGAAGAAGGTACCTCTCCTCCATATGGGAGGTGCTGCAACACCCTGATCATCCTCGTGGCCCTCCTCTGCACTTGTTCCAACAGTTCCATGTCCTTTTTATGCTGTGAGGACACCAGAACTGCACACAGTACTCCAAGTGAGGTCTCACGAGAGCAGAGTAGAGGGGCAGGATCACCTCCCTCGACCTGCTAGTCACGTTCCTTTTCATGCAGCCCAGGATACGGTTGGCTTTCTGGGCTGCGAGCGCACACTGCCAGCTCATGGTAATTTTGACATCGACCAACACCCTAAGTCCTTCTCCACAGGTCTGCTCTCAATCTCTTCTCTGCCCAACCTGTTGCTGTGCCTGCGATTGCTGCCACCCAGGTGTAGGACCTTGCACTTGGCATGATTAAATTTCATCAGGTTGCCATCAGCCCACCTCACAAGCATGTCAAGGTCCCTCTGGATGGCATTCCTTCCCTCCAATGTATCAATCAACCCACACAGCCTGGTGTCATCGGAAAACTTCCTGAGGGCACACTCAATCCCACTGTCCATGTCACCGACAAAGATGTTGAACAAGACCGGTCCCAACATCGATCCCTGAGGGACACAACTTGTTACTGGTCTCCAGTTGGATATTGAGCCATTGAGCACAACTCCTTGAGTGTGGCCATCCAGCCAGTTCTTTATCCACAGAGTGGTCCACCTATCAAATTGATGTCTCTCTAATTTAGAGACTGAGGATGTCATGTTGGACAGCGTCAAACGCTTTGTACAAGTCCAGGGATATGACATCAACTGCTCTACCCCTGTCCATCAGTTCCATATCCCCATAATAGAAGGCCCCAGATTGGTTAGGCAGGGTTTTCCCATAGTGAGGCCATGCTAGCTGTCACCAAACACCTCGTTGTTTTTCATGTGCCTCAGCATACCTTTCAGGAGAATCTTCTCCAAGATTTTGCCAGGCACAGAGGTGAGCCTGACTGGACTGTAGTTCCCCGGCTCATCCATTTTCCCCTTCTTGAAAATGGGGTTATATTTCCCTTTTTCCAGTTGTTGGGCACTTCTCCTGACTGCCATGATTTTTCAAATATGATGGACAGTGGCATTCATCAAAATGAGGGTAAAGTCTGGAAAACCTCTTTGGGAATATAGGCTGACTGATTAGTATTAGATTTCCTTACAACATACCCTCTTGGCCCCAATGATATTTCTGGAGTGTAATGTAAAGATCAGATAGGAATATGATTTTCTTTCAAACCAAAAAATACATCATGAATTTTCTTCAAACCATGTTTTCATATCTATAATGAATCAATTCTTAATCTGGGAGGGGGAGTGCAAAGCACAAATACGATGTGGATACATGGCTGGGACTCAGAATCAGTGTTGTGATTTGCACAGGCATGTTTAGGTTTGATATTCATGGGGGTCAGTATGAAGTCTGTTGTAGGACACCTGTGCTATTTTTCAGGACTTAGGTGCTTAAGACATTCCTAGAATCAATGGGGGAGACAATGTGTTTGTTTCTAATTGCCATGTGTTTATTTTATGGGGTAAGAGTTAGGTTAGATTGTATCATAAAGCCATGCAAACTTTGAAAAAAGCAATCTGTATTTTTTGGTAAGTCTGTGTAAAAACACATGCACACACGTGCACCTACAGAGAGTCAGCAGTTATTGTTAACCAATCTTAATTTTCCAGATTTATTATACATGACTGGCATTTACTTAATAAACATATACATATATATGTATGTATTGGCAGTATATTTCTTCATCTATGAATCAGACCATCTGTCTGTCATTTCACTGTAATATTCTGTCATTTGGTAAGATTAACTGGTAATAGCAGTGTCTTTAGTTCTTCTCCATGGTAAACCTGTAAACTGTATGCCCTTTAATCTAAAAGTTACTAGGAAAGTTTAGGTGAGAAACCACATCACTTTGGGTTTATAGATCTATTTTTGACTATGTCCAGGACTTAGTATTCTTATAAATGGAGTGTGGTGTTCACGAAGTGCATGTTTATTATGTAGTGGGCGATTACCTTAGCAGCTGAGGAAGCTTTGCCTTTTGTCCCTTTATGGGAGCTAGAGCAATACCATGAACACTTTTTCTCACTTCATTAAATTTAGGTACAACTTAATGGTTTTTAAAGCCATGCCCCTAGTAAATACTAATATTATTGCAGCGCATTTTGAACCTTCCGCTAGTTAACTGTAGAACGAACCTAATGCTGTTAGCTCTATGTACAATTATGTGTCTTAATTTGTACGTTTTAACTTTTAAACAAATTCCCAGTTCAAGTTAAATAATTTATAATAAATAATATCAGAAGCACACAAAAATAGATCAACCTACTGGCAATACTGTGATTTGGGGATTTTTCTTGGATTCTTCGTCAGAAAAGGTATTGAGAGAGAGCACATTGGTTTTGCTAAAACTATCACTAATTACCAAAGGATAATATTAATAGGGAAAAAGCCCTGCATCAAACTATTTTCTGTTTAAGACAAAACAAACAAAACATTATTAGCTATTTGCTTCTTAAACAGAAATACTCACTTTTCCTTTTTCTGGTTATTTTGTTATTCATCTATGCTGATTTTTACAAAATTGCAAAGAAATCACTAATAGAAAAATAACTTTTCTTTAGCTTTCTTCATTCCATCAAATCAGATGTTTCTTAGATTTTGAAGTTGAAGATTACCAAAAGACTGCAGAGGTTATATAAGAAAGTATTGCATAGTATCCATACCACACACAAAATCTGCTTTGAACCCCATGGATTAAGAGGAAATGATGAATGCATCCTGTCTAGAACAAATGTCCTTCAGGAGGCTATTGCAGGTATATTGAAAGGACTATTGTCACATAAAGGTTTAGCAGAATAACTACAGAGTCTTGCTTATCAATATCTCTGATTTGCATAAATTAACTAATTCTGCAAGACATGAAAGCTTGAGTCACAGGACGTAGTATTAGGAAGCTTATTCTTGTGGTAATATATCTGCTTAACTGTACTTCAGAGGAAACCCAGTACCTATTGCTTCAAGGGTGGGAACTGCCTTACACAATCAGTGAAACAATTGCTGAAAACGAGTGATTCTAACTGACACTGAAAAATTGGCTTTATAATTTAGATATATCTGGAGTTGATTACACAAACTAAGAAGTGAATCGTTATGACTGACATGAAAACCTTGCTATGCAATTATTTGGTTTTACTGACTGCTCATTTAAATAAAATAAATCTCTCTTTGGAAACTACTTTTTAAAATCTTAGCACAATCATCAGTATATGTCATATTTACAGTGAAAAAGACTACTTAAAATACTGTTTTATCCATAGGTATCTTCTCTTTCATTAACATCTCCTAATCTTTCTGCATGAAAAGTGCAAAGAGCCAGCTATTTGTGCTGGTGGGTTTTTCATGTACTCTTGCAGCTGCAGTGCTTTTTGTAAAGGTATAGAGATTGTTGCTTTTCCTTGTTTCTAATGGCATTTTAGAATAAATATTTAAACTGAGATAGCCTGCTCCCAAATATCAATTATGCTGCAAGAAAATGTTTTATTTCTGTGCACTGCATAGACTATACCATTTTCCCGTCTTCCTGGAGGATATGTGGAACACTGCTGTAAAAAAACACAACGACAAATCAAACCAAACCAAACCAAACCTTGTTTTGCTTTTCATTATGAGGTAACTCCAAGCAACTCTGGTATCATCCCCTGTATGACATCAGTGCGCCATAAGTGGGAGGCACTGCGCCAGCTCATGGTGATCAAACTCCAGAGCAAGTGAACCTTGGTTTAAATGTAGATCATATAAACTTTTCTGCTGCCTCTGATCAGCCATCGAAGAACCCTAGCATTTATCTTTCCATAATATATTCTATTGAGGATTAGGGCATGATTATGAGAACAAAGTTGTTTGATGGAAAGATATAGTGCGTTATTTTCTATGAATTCATTTAGAAGAGCCTATATCTAAAAAAAACCTTAACCCAAACTCTCAAGAAAACCCTAGCTTTTGCTTTTGTTATTATCTTTCTGATTTTTTTTTCTGGTTTATTTCCTGAACAGTACATCTTACGTACTACTCTCCACTGATAACAGCATAAAATGCAAACCAAAATTATAGCCTCATTAACTTACTAAGACTATAGTAATCAATGTGACTCATGGATATAAATTTCTGGGTTTTGTCCTGAAAACCTCTTTCACATTAAACATTCTGCCTGCTCTCTTGAAGCAAGTTGATGGTTACTGATGTTATTTAAAAAAAAAATATTTTTTTTTTTATATTGCTTTGAGGTTTCAAAAATTTAAGAAAATTGAATATTCATTGTAGAATAAAGAAATCTTTACAATACATTAATGGATACCAGTGCTATGCCTTTGTTTAAATCCTGAAGCCTTCTGTCTGGAGATGCATTTAACATGTTGTTATCTACTGCTGTTTGCCAGTGTAGTGCTCTTTTTAACTTCATTTCCTGCTCTGACTTCATGTTTTTCTCACCATTTGAAATTTATGAGCCATTAAAGATGTTGTTTGATGTAGGTGCAGCATGGAACAGAGTAACTACTGCTGTAAAACATAAGTTTTGGCAGTGTCAATCAAATTATACTTTCTTCATAGTAATGTGAGTTTTAATGGTATCTGTGGGAAATTGTTTAACTCATTACCCCTGTGAATGCCAAATAACCCTGTAACTAAGATTCAGGTAATTGTGCTGAAAGCTCAGAACTTTGTTTCTCATCAACTGTCAAGAAGCAGGCTGTGACTGTGTAGGTTATTCAACTCTTATGAAAAAACTCTAGAGTTTTCAAACTACAGGTATTGTCTTAATCCTGACAATTTTTAGAGCTGGGAATTATCAGAGGATTTCCTCAATAATACATAACAGCAACTCAACAAGATCAAGACCATTTGCTACCAACAAATAGTTTTTAATAAGACACTGTCTCAATCCCAGGGTGGTGCTTTGATAGAAGAAAGAGTGGAACAGACAAGTGGAAGTAGTCAGTCACCTTGTAGGAATGACCCTGTCTGCATCTAACAGAAGAGGTGACTCATACCTACACCAACTAATGCCCAAGTAACCATTTGCTGGTCTAGGCTTGATCTATTTCTTTTTCACCAACTTTTTTGAAAAACCCTGGGTTTTACCAAACATGTCTATGTAGAAATTTAGGTTCAGTGAGCAATAGTCAGAGCTAATCAGGTTAAATCAGATACTGCAGGGACTGCTGTGCACTTACCAACGTGTTCATCTATGACATCACCATTTTATTTAAAATATCTTTTTTTTTTTCCTGTATTCTGATGTATCATAGTCAGCAGGTGTCTCTTCTTAAAAATAAAAATAAATATTAACATATGCAATCACAAAATGATAAGAGTTTTTGATTCTCAGAGAAGTAAGAAGGGCGGTCAACGGAACTACCACTTTAAACTTCTGGAGGGGAAACTTTGGCCTGTTCAAGAGTCGGGTTGGCGGAGTCCGGTTGACGGAGTCCTTTGGGGTGTAGACCTGAAGGGCAAAGGAGTCTAGGAAGGCTAGGCATTCTTTGAGAAGGAAATCTTCAAGGCACATCAGCAGGCTTCCTTGTGTGCAGAAAGATAAGCCAGTGGAGAAGAAGACAGGCCTGGCTGATTAGAGAGCTTTGGCTGGCTGGAACTCAGGAAAAAAAGAGAGTTTATGATGTTTGGAATAACAGGCAGGCAAATCAGGAGGACTACAAGGATGTCATGAGGTTACGCAAGGGGAAAACGAGAAGGACCAAAGCCCTTTTAGATGTTAATTTGGCTACTGCTATAGAAGGCCATGAAAATTTATAAATATATTAGCAAGAAAAGGAGGGCTAGGGAGAATCTCCATCCTTTACTGGTTGTGGGGGCAAACATAGTGACAAAGAATAAGGAAAAGCCTGAGGTACTTAATGTGGTCTTTGCCTCAGTTGTTAATGGTAAGACCAGTTCTCAGAGTATCCAGCCTCCTGAGCTGGAAGATGGCAACAGGCCTGTCAGCCTGACTTTGATGATGTTGGTCTCTTTTCCCATGTGAAAAAGTGATTGGATGAAAGGAAACAAACTTAAGTTATACCAGGGGAGGTTTAGATTGGATATTAAGAAAAAATTCTTCACTGGAAGGGTTACTGGGCACCGGAACAGGCTGCCTAGGGAAATGGATGAGTCACTATCCCTGGAGGTATTTAACAGACAGCAGATGTGACATGTAGGGACATGGTTTAGTGGCGGTCTTGGCAGTGCAAGTTTAATTGTTAGACTTGATGATCTTAAAGTTTTTTCCTAACCTAAACAATTCCATGAATCTTTGATTCTATGATTCATAACTAATGCGTCAGGTTTTTAAATATAGGCTTTTGGGAAGCGAAGGCCCCTAGGTTTCAATCAAGAAGAAAAAATTTTCACTTTCTTAATGCGTATGTTATGACACACTGTTAAAAAATGTGTAAAGAGATTCAGATTAAAACCTATTTGTGCCACTCCAGTCCCATCTATGAAAAAATTACTAGCAATAAAAATATTTCTTAAGAGAGAGCTCTTAATATTTCTTTTTTATGCTCTCTATAAGTGTAGATACTTTCATCATGCCATCTGAGAACACAATAAATATCCTTAAGTTACTCTGTGTGACCCATTCCTCCTTTACATATTATTTTTTCAAAAATTACATCTTTGGTGATAATAGAAAAAAAAAAAAAAAAAAAACCAGCAAGCAATCCTCCGCAATACTAAGTGGTGCCTGAATAGACCAAAGCAAAAAATTCCTTTATTCACTGTCCTATGAAGATCATAGTGTATCTGAAGAAAGGTAAAAGGCTAAGTAGCTCCTTAAAATAGAGTTTGATTGGAGGATCAGTGGGAAAGCTGTCTACAGATATTCTGCCCAGATTCTGCAAGCTGTATTCTCTCTAAACCAATCTCTTACATCAGTCCAGAGGTAATGTAGATTCCTGGCAGTATCTCTATACAGTGCCCACTCTTCTTCAGAAGTCCAGCTGAGATACCTGCATCAGATTAGACAGCTGGAACTGTCTGATGTGAAAGTCACAGTCGTTGTTTTATCAGATTAATGCAGCCAAGGCATTCTGCTGTTGCTGACAATGACCATTGCCATGACCAGCGGAGGGGAAGGTTGCTAAAAATCCTTCCACGTCTTTGTTCCACGTCTTTGTTCCACTGTCATGGGTTCAGCAGCAACAGTCATTTTTCTCCCTCTTGGTAGCTGGTGCAGTGCTCCGTTTTTGATTATGGGCCTGGGAATTGTGCTGATAACACCAGTGTTTTCAGTTACTGCTCGGTAATGTTTTGGTCTGACCAAGGACTTTCTGAGTCTCACGCTCTGCTAGGGAGGAGGGAAAGCAGGGAGGAAGGAGAGCAGGACTCCTGATCTAAACTGACCAAAGAGGTTATTCCATACCACAGCACGTCATGTCCAGGATGTGAAAATGGAGAGCAGAGAACCGGAAGGGTATGGTAGTGGTGGACTAGGGGTTTGCTGCTGGGGGGTGCACTGGCTGGGTCGGGCTTGGTGAGCAGTTGTATTCTCTTTCTTTGTACTTCTTCTGTCATTATTATTACTGGTGGTAGCAGTAGCGATTTGTGTTATACCTTAGTTACTAAACTGTTCTTATCTCAGCCTGTGCGAGTTGCATTCTTTTGATTCTCCTCCCCATCCCCCCGGGACTGGGGGAAGAAAGAGAAGAGAGTGAGTGAGTGAGCGACTTTGTGAGTTATTAGCCTGGGTGAGGCTTAAACCATGACACCCACAAAGAAGTGGAGCATCCTTGCTCACAGGGAGATAGCATTTCTCAATCCCTTTTGGTAAGAGATTGAAAAGTGATACGTAGTCCTTTGAACTTGTTTTTTATTAAATGCTCTAATGATCACTCTAAGGTCCAGCTATTTTTCAAAATCCTTCTAGGCTTTTACATAACTTTTGCATTTGTTTATTTTCAGTTGCAGAGAGTATATTATTTGGAATGGAAATATATCTCTCAAAATTCAAGTACATACAGAGTCATGCATCAGCTGGTCCACGAAGTGTGTGCTTTGTGCATGCTGAAGTCGTTGGCAAAGTGTTGATTTATTATTAATCTAAGCAATAATGGCCAGCAGTTTTAAATAGACCTTTCATCTGCATTGCTTAATGTGACTTGTAAAGAAGAAATCTTTGCCATTTGAATTGCTGTAATGTATTTTAAGCATCTTTTCCTATGTATTATGTATTTCATGTGGTGAAAAAATGCTCAGCGACTAATTCTGCATAATACCAAGACATATAAAATACAGTATATTTTAGTTTCATTGCTGATAGCCTGGATCCTTTAAAATTGTTGCAAAGATACCATTCTAATTGATTTATTCTCAATAAACTTGATCTTTCTACTCATTTTGTATTTTCTGCTCCTTAAGTATACTAATTATCTTTTTTTCTGCTAATAGAAGTTGTTTCTTGTCTTGTTTTATGCTGTCTGTTTCATCATACTTACAGTTTTATTATTTTTGAGCAAACTAGCAGACACAGTTTGCCATCTGTTCTGATATTTTTCTTACAAAAAACACTTCTTCTTTAGAATTTTCTAAGTGCTCTTACCTTCTGCTAGGAAACTTCCATTGTTATATGAATCTATTTCAAGCCTGAGAAAAATGGCTTATCATGCATTTAAGCAACAACACAGTAGTGAATATCTGTCACAGTAAACCTGAGACTTTCTGCACTTACTTACTACTTAGCTGTTTCTTAGAAATACTATCTAGAGGCATCAGAGGTGTGCATAGTTATCACTGAGAAACCAAACAAAACACATGGATATTTTAATTCTTGTGAGAACATTCACAGCTGTCAAAACTTTTTGAGCCTTCCTGGGAAACTGTTGTGGATTAAGCATTTAAATTTAGTTTGTTTCTGAGTGCTAGCCATTATGTTTATCAAACACTTTGTTATTTAAAGTTGATTGATGAGGCAGTTGCTTCCTTGAGCATGGTTCTTAACAGAGAGCAGGGCTAGAAAACATTCTTCTCCATACCTCTCTCCTCTGTCCATGGGGGACATTCTTCATGGAGGCAAATCTCCAGTGAGCAAATTATATTCCAGCATGCAAGCGCTAGGTGGCAAGAGTCATTTTATGGGCACTTCAGCATTTCAGCTAACTCCATCTGTTCAGTACACTAATTACAAATTCAACCACAAAAACTGGTTAGAGGCACATCATAAAAAGTTAGCTGGAAGTGATTTGTATCTGTGTATACTGTATGTTCTTTATTCTGCACACCATGCAGCTGTTACATTTGGTAATTATTCCAGCCTCAAATTGAGTCAAAATAGCAATTTTCCTGATGCTTTTTATTGTAATAACTGCCATATTCTGTGTGGTTGTACAAAGAAATGAGGTCTCCACATTTGGGTTACTGTTTGAAGGACAGAACTGAAAAGGGCAATTGCATTACTAGCAATTAGCTCGAAAACGCACAAGGCCTATATAATTCTATAGAAAGAAATCTAAAAAGCTTGTAACTATTATAGAATTTTCAGGAATAATGTGTTTAATGATCCTTAAATGTGTAAATTAGGTAAATTAACAACAGTGTGGGCTTTTTCCATTTTTAGGATTACAGTGTTTGGTGACATGAGGTAAACTTCCAATTTGTAGACCGAGACATAGGTGCAAATATCTGCCCAAAGAAGCTCAATGGAAAGTATTTTTTCCTTCCTCAAAAGCTATTTCTCTTTTTATCCATTAACTACTTGGAAAACACAGAAGCAATTATTTGAATAGGTCACATCTTCAACTCCCACCACTCCTAGACTATTTCTTTATCTATCCCATTCAGCAAATAAGATCTTGACTGAACAGCTATAACACAAAGTATTTGATAATATCCATTTATTTACCTCTTCTTCTCCCCTATACATTTATACCTGTGTCCTTTAACAGGAGAAAGGTGCTGGCTGGACACTTCTGACAAGGAAAGGATCTGGACATTAATCACCTAGGAAGAGGCACATTTTTCGTAGCCTGCATAAAGTACCTGAATCCTGTAGAGCAGCTGGATTTATAAGGCATGCCTTGCTTATCAGTATGTCTCTATTGCTTGACTCTAGTAGACTCCTATTTGGCTTTTTAGATGTCATGGATAAGACCTTCCTATAGGCAATACGGAAGCTCTGGGTACCCAATGAAAGATTATGCTGTTAGGTACAGGTACTGAAAAGCCCACACAATCTGTTTTTTATTCACTAGTGGATGTCTAAGCCAGCTCACTTTTACGTTTGAAAGTTCATAAGAATGGCAATATTTCCTTTCTCATGTACAAGTGATGTGGTATGTTCAATTTCATCTGCCTAACACTGCACCAGGCTTTCAAATATGTAGTCTCATCTTTATTCCTAATTCATAAGGTATTCCAGAACAGATCTTGCAAGATGTCTCTTAAATTCCTCAGCTTGAAGAGATTCCCAGGCCCAGTAAATATTGAAATGTTTCACGTCTAAACTGAAAATATTAACTTCAGAGAGGAAAAGTGGTAGAACCACTTCAAACGTAGTGTTCAAAGTTACCAGGTGAGTCCATGGTTGAACTTGCCATTGCCTATTCCCTGCCTCACAAACATTCAATCAATCAATAATGTGTCCCTTTAGAAAGCTGGAGGTTTTTTTAAGAGCACTGGACTTCAGTTCATGTTGCATCTCCTACATTTTTTCCCAGCTCTTGCTTTTAGGACATAACATTTTGTGACTCGTGATTTACTCTGTTGCAAAACACATTACTATTTTAAATTCACAGTATCACTGCAAAGAATTTCAATTATCCGTTTAAACATATGTTTGCAGTACTATGTGATCATTTTTTTGCAAGTGTACAGGTTGATCAATTATATTGTCATCCAAGTGTGCAATAAACACATTTTATTGTAAGAAATTAGCCATTATCCTGCAAAGATAAAGAAAGTAGTTATTTGACGCATTGTAGTAGAATGACCTAAATTACCTAATAGAAGAGTCCCAAATGTTAGGGCAAGTTTTCACATGAAATAGGAAGGTTTCTCTTGGAAACTTAAAAAATTCTATCTATCTTCCACTTAATCTTATTCATTATTAATTGAAAACAGCTCTGTACAAAATACCAGGAGTTGGTACACAAAACAGCATGATTTTGATCATGTGTACTTAACTGGAATTGTATTCCAAAATGCAAAACAGCATAAAAATTACTTGAAGTAAAAATAACCTGAGAAGTGTCTTCTTGTATGTCAGAAAAGTTTTACAGAGATTAAGAGACAGAGAAATCAGCTGGAAGAAGGCAAACTGAAACAGAGCTGCCAAATACAAAGTTAGTGTGTTAGAACTTCAGAGAAGTACATAATAACTTTTTGGGCTTTGTTTCTTTTTTTTTTTTTGCATTTTGTGCACTGGCACCTGTATAACCTGAATGTACAAAGAGCCTGATAGTTTCAGCAGGAGCTATTGAGTGTCTAGGGCTGTTCAAAGTCAACTTAATAAGGGCATACCTTGAAGTATTCTTCCTTGATCCTTTTTAGCCATCAGCTGCCTTCATACTTGAGATTTATACAGAATTCCTCTACCTTCACCCTCTCAAAACCAGAAAATGGGATAATGTTGAGAAGTGGAGGAAATGGACAGATGAATTTCTGAAAACTTCTTGACAAAACAAATTTTGCTTCATTTCTTCTATTCTCCAACTAATTCACCAAGTCAGTCTACTTCCAAGCAACAGACCTCATTTTGCTTCTTTAACTTCTAAATCTTTGCTGTGGTTTAGGCTCAGCTGGTAACTCAGAACCATGCAGCCACTCGCTTACTCCCCGTTATCTTCCCCCTCCTACTCTCAGAGGGATGGGGAGGAGAATTGAGAGAATGGAACTCCCACGGTTTGAGATGAGCAGTCTGGTTACTAAGGTATAACACCAAATCTCTACTGCTACCACCAATAATAATAATGATAAGGGAAATAAAAAGGGGAAAGAATACAATTGCTCACTCCCGCCGACTGATACCCAGCCTGACCTGAGCAGTGATCTGGGTCTTCCAGGTAACTCCCCCTAGTTTACATACTGAGCATGACATGCTATGGTTTGGAATACCCCTTTGGCTAGTTTGGGTCAGGTGTCCTGTCTCTGCTTTCTCCCAGCTTCCCATTCCCCTCCTCACTGGCAGAGCATGAGACTGCAATGTCCTTGATCAAAGTAAGCATTACTTAGCACGAACTCGAAAACTTGGTGTTATCAGAATTGTTCCCAGACTAAAGTAAAAAACACAGCACTGCACCAGCTACTAAGACGGAGAAAAATTACTGCTACTGCTGAACCTGGGACAATCTTAGATCTTATATTTTCATGTCAAAGATGCTGAATCAAACGTCAAATAGGGCAGGTTCATGCCGTCTAAGTGTAGACATTTATGCTTAATGGACTGAAATTTCTAAATAAAATCAACAGCCATTTAGGGACTGGAAGTGAATTTGTGCCCCAAATCTGCATACTGTAGGAAAGCCTGTGTAGTCTTTTATAATGGTAACACAGTGGAAGTTTAGGTAACTGCGGTGTAGCTGGCTATCAGGTCTGAGCTTATGAGCATATACAGTGTTCAATGCCATAACTTCCATGTGTTCTCCAGCTATTAGCTGCACAGACAAGAAATGGTCTGACTTGAGACAAGGTAATTGATTAATTTCCTGGCTGGCTTTTGGAGTTGTGACTAATTGTTACAGAAACACTTCAAATGGGAATTTCAGATAGTCCTGTAAATTCCCCCAGACATCTGCTGTCTGCAGGCCAAATGGCAGGATTTTGCAGAGACTTCCCTGGGCAGTTCCTGCTGTAGAATTAACCAAATAGTACACAGGAAAGTTGCTTGTTAATATTTTGCAGAATTGCTCAGGTGGAATCGTCTTTCGTACACAGAAAATCAGAATATTTTGTTTGTAGTTTAAGGTAATCAATAGAAATGCATCATGCATGCACAAGAGTGGTCATGGTCCGCAGCTCAGCTGGTTTATAAAAATTTACTAGTTCTAATAGTTCAGGTAGTCTCTTCCTATCTGGTTAAGGACCCTTAAAATGGACTCACATTGCCACCTGAGCAGTCAGTGACTGACTTCTTGGAGATTGGATTCCCCATGCAAGTATGACCCTATGCAGAATATCCCAACAAAGTGGGGTTGTGTTTTTTTGATTGTTTGGGGTTTTGGTTTTTGTTGGTTTTGGGTTTTTTTGCTTTGCTTTGGTTTTGCTTTGGTTTTGCTTTGGTTTTGCTTTGGTTTTGTTTGTTTGTTTGTTTTCAACAGTCTGTCCACAATTGTTTGCGCAATAGTATGCTCCCCTGATCCCTTCCAAATTCTTTCTTGGATAAAACACAGTCATTTGCCTTCCCCTTTGACTATGCTTTGATTTCTGCAAGGAAGAAACCTGAACTTGAAGCTACAAGAAGTCAAGCTGCTCTTCAGTGAGTATTGTCATGTAGATAACCAAGAAAGAACATGCTGAGGTATGCTGCAAAGCACAATTGTCTTCACAGCATCAACTCTCTCTAGAGGTAGATTTAATGTACATGGAGAAAGATGAGACACAGGGTGGCTCAGATAAATGGATATACAGCTTGCTTAAGAAGATCAACACAGACTGACTCCTACTGCTAAAGCAATAGTTAGCATGTTTTGGATGGGAAGGGGATGCAGGTGGGGATGGGATGGGGAGAAATGGTGACTCTTGTTGATTGCGGGTAGAAAAACCAAAAGAAAATTGTCCATGTCCTTGAGTCGGCAAAATTTGCTTTTGCCTACTGCCAATAGAGCATGGAGCATTGTCTGACAGTCTCTGAGTCAAAGAACCTCATCAAACTTTCTGAAATTACATGAGTTGAACTAATGCCTTATTTAATTTATGGTCATATCACATCCTGAGGCAAATCTTCCTTCCCTTCCAAACCTTCCATTTTCTGGCAAGGGAATCTAAAGAGCCTACATGATGCAGATGATGCTGGGAGAAATGATCGAATCCCAAAAGAGGACATTTTGTTTAGGAAAGGGCTAATCAAATTAAAATAAGTGCTTCACAATATTTTCTCAAAGAAAAATGCAAAAGTTTTGAATTTTTTATATATATATATTGCTTTAGAATTATTAAAAAAAATGAGAGCTTCAAAGTGAAAATAATGCAATAAGAGATCAATTTGGAGATGTGCTTGTATATTTGTGGTTTAATTTGTCAGGCCATGCCATCCTACTTTCAAATATTTCAAAATGTCAAGAAAGGAGAAAACAATGTCATATGATCAAAAGCAGTCACAGTGAACTGTCAAGGTTGAAATTTCATAGACAATCATAAGATGTTATTTATATTAATAAACTACTTTGAAGATATTTACTCATCATATATATCCACAGAAGTCAGAACTGATTTATTAATCATATGCAAACAGAAGCTAAGTGCTGCATTTACACTATAGTATAGTTTTACAAGATCTAAAATAAACAATGATTTCTAGGAGGTTTTGGAAGAGATCTATTACGAAAAACAAGAAAGAATAATCTCTTAAGGTCCTTGATAACTTGTAGGCCAAAGAAGTGTAGGGTTTCAGGCTAAATGTTGTACTAACGCCCACTCTGGCCCCAGTGGCCTAATTGTATGAATCAAACACTATTTGTTTTTCCTATGTCTCTTTTGCACTAGTCTCATGCATACTAAATATTTACAATTCAGTTTGCAGTTCATAGCTTCACATTGGCAGCAGCTTTTTTTAAATATTTAATAAACTACTCCACTTAGTAGCTTATATATATCATTTGGGAATAATGCAACAGAATTGAAGGCAAGTTATACCACTTCTTAGAGTGCTTCTTCATTCAAGAAGAAACCTGACTCTTATTCTGCAATCAGTTCAACAATCTTATATCACATCTGAGATCACATTGAACCAAATTACTCATAGCAGTGGATTCCAAGTTTGAGATCCTTATTCTGATACACTTGTGCATGGTATGGAAAATGGATATATTTTTATTAGAAAGGATAAGACCCAGACTTACACCTGAGCTTTCAAAAATATTTAGAACAAGATTCAGCAATATTTCAGTGTAGATTCTCTTGAGTCTTAGCTCTGTACGCAGAACCTTGAACTTTGCAAAATTTAGAAACGTTATTAATTGAGCAATTGCAATAAGTTTTAACCAGAAGGAAGCACTTGTTAAACTCCTGAATCCTGTTAGATTGCCCACTCTTCATCATTTGTTTTCTAGAGCTGCAACATGGACTGAAACATGCAGAATGACACAGCACCATATGCAGCAACCTAGCAGTGTAAAGGCACCTGTCCTCCTCCTTGCTGTGGGGAACAGATGAGTTGTAAGCCAGGAACATAACCTAACTCTCAGCACATGCTAATCGACTGAGCATTTGACTACTGGTCTACAGGAAGGAAAAAAAAAAAAGGGGTGGGAGAATAAGACTACACAGAAAAGGCATGTAAAAATCAGCAGCAGCCTTTATTTGCTGAAAGTAAAAATTATAATGCTTGTGCAGTATCAGCTCTAAAAAATTCTAACTGAGCTTTTGCAGCTGTGAACTGCTTTTAGCCTGAAACTAATTCAAAATGCAGTGTTTGTTTTGGAAAAGGGCAAATCACTGCAGAAATCTTCTGTCCTCTGCCTGCTTGGGAAGGGAGGGGCTGGGGATGCAGATAATTTGTGTTTACCAGGCTGTAAAGGAGTCTTGAAATGTAGAATAATAATAATAATGAAAAATAAATTTGTAGACTTTTTAAAAGTATGCAGGCTTAATTTAGCCATTCTTACACATGCTGAAAGTTGGTCCTTTTTTGCATCTTAAAGATCATTTTGCTTCTGGCTCTTTTTAATAAATCATGTTGAATATCCAATGATGTTTCTTAAAAATGTTCACATTAACTAAACATGTCCCCCTGTCTAGGGCAAGAAAAGAAAACACTTTCAGTAATGACCCAGTGCCTGGAGAACCCTATTTTCCTTAAAGCATGGAACAAGTAGGGACATTTATAGATCTGGTGGGAGATAATGAAAAGTTCCTGACTTGCATTGAAAGTCAACAGGAGTCCTCTTTGGACCTTTAAAAGACTCCCCTTTTGTCAAATAATGTGAGTGCACACAGGTTATGTCATTAAGTGCAGAGATAAAGGTGTTTAGGAGGAAAAATCTGTCCTGGAGTCTTCATAAGAAAATTTTGGCTTAGATGAATCACTTGTTGCTTCTCTAAAATACCCCATCAGCTATCAACAGTGCAATTTAAGATTTCTCCATTTGCATCTGAGGGTAGGTTGCATGTCTATATCTTCTTGGTCTGGTCTTTGTGCAAAACAACAGCTGGGACATTTGAAAGCTAACAGCCTGGTTCTTTGGGGCTACAGGCAGCCTTTCCTTCCACAAGGCACTGTACTCCTCAAACTGTATTTCTCCCATTTATCTTTAGGCACTGCATAAAGAGGTTGAAACAAGAAGTTTGGTTCCCCTATGACTATTGTCTATAGGCACTGGACAGAATGAAAGGCCCTTCTGGGGACCGTAGAGCCCACTGGGGAGTTGTTTCATCTTTTGAGAAAGTCTGTCACTCTAGCTTTGTGATAGAGGAATCTATTGCAGCTATGCCCATGAAGATAACTGAATTCAGTGTATAATGTGGGATGACTCTGGGAGTGCAATTCCTCTCCTGAATGACTTCAGTGAAAGGTAAGAAACATTGATTCATTTTTCTGCTGAACTTTTGGCTTTTATACTTGCAAGGCCATTTTTGCAGGTAAAAGCAAGACTTGAATGGAAATTAAAGAGTAATGTAGCAACTCTGCTTCTTGCTAGAAAACAATAACTGCATCTAATATTTTATTCAGGAGAATAACAGTGAAAAATTAACAAGTTTTTAATTTTTTTTCTCATAAAAACCTGCTTATTTTTCTGTTTATCCCACGCAAAGTATTTTTAACTCATTACATTAATGATTTTGAGGATAGCTAGATGAAAATTATTGCAAATTAACTTTTCTTGCAATAATAATAGTAAAAATCTTATTCTTCAATACTGATAACTTTTAAGATTAAAGTTAACATATTCAGGAATTTCAGTGTGATTTCTAAATGCTTATGAAACTATCAGAAGATATCAAAACTCTATAAAAAGAACACAGGCAGGGGTATGGTTAAGAATACTTGAACTGTCTCATAATAACTTTGTTGGCAAGCGCAGCAAGAAACATACATAAAACAATTGAGGGATTTCTCTTCATCTTTATGATTCTGGCAAGGTCTGTAAACTCATTAATGCACAAGTTCAACTGTCTCTTTTGGCTAAAATGCAGTGAATGTTAATTTAGTGGGGCAGAATCTTTTCTTTAAGAGATATAAAAAAGCTTGTCAGTTTTTCTCCCATCCAAAGAAGCAGATGTTTTCAGGCAGGAGCAGAATGTTGAGTTTCATTAGAGACCCGTACAGTAACTAAGCTGTTTCAAAGAAGTAATTCTTAACCAAATTGACTGTGTGTCTCTTGTTTTGGCAATGCAACATTTAGGGGTATAGTTTCAAAAGTATCTTTAAAAAAAAAAAAAAAATCAGAAGGATATGCTTTCCATTTTGTCAGGACAATGACTCCCTTTCTAATTGTTCATTTTCAATAAACTATGGGTCTACTTTTCTGACTAACAGTAACTGTTTCAAAACTTTGTGAAAGAAGTTTCCTCTAAATGAGGAGAAAATTTTCAGGGGAATAGGTAAATATTTTTCATAAGCATGAAATTTCAGAGCCAAATCTCAAAACTATTTTATGTCTGCATTGAAGCAATTGAGCTCGACTCATCACAAACACATGCTTTTATGTCCTCCATATTTTTTTTCTCATAGAAATCATGCTTACTTTTCTGTTTATCCCTTATGAAGCATTTTTACTCATTGCATTAATGATTTTGAAAACAGATGCAAATTATTGCAAATTTTCTTTTCTTAGAATAATTTTCTTGAAAAAAAAAACAGGATTATACTTAACACTTTAATGCTCTGTGTTTGAGCTAAAAAAATGCAATATGGTACTCGGTTTTCATTTCATAAATCAGCTTATGCTTACTCAAATTATCATAATGCTAGCCAGCATCCATGGAATCCAGCATTCCTTTTTATAAAGCCTGCTTGAATCAGAATTTCCTTCCTTTTCCCCACTCTTTCCTATTTCTTTGAAGAGAATAGGAATATAATTATATATGTAACTTGAATTATGCAAAGTTGCAAAACCTGTAAGAGAAGCTGTGGTTAGTCAGACCAATAACTCATTAATTTTCTTTGGTTTCTCACCTCTGACAGTGTCCATAAATGGATGCCTAAGAAAGAGTAATGAGGAGGGAAAGAATATAGAATAAATATATTTTCAAATAAAAATTTTCTAAATGCTTCTTCTGCCTCCTTCTACATGTCTCAAGATTGCTATGCCTTTAATAATTACCAGTAGCTTTAATTTCTCAGAATCTCCCCATCTCCTGCTACCTCCCAGTTATCCGTGCACAATTTTAGCAACTGCTATTATGGGTGGCAAGAGTATCAGATTCATTTCACGTGAAGTTATAAATGTTTTGCAGGTGTTTTCAACCCTTCCCTGTAGACAGTCTGTAACTTCTTTCTCAAGGCCAACCAGACAGTAGATCACATTTTGGAAGGTCTAATAATGTGCAGAAAAACATTTCTTACAGAAAATAGCCAGAGTTTATGTCAAGAGACTATGTTAAAATATTCTGAGGTAAACAATAACAGAGTGTTTTGCTGAAATGTAATGGGTTTAAAATTTTATAACTATATTAGTGAATTAACAAAATTTATAGATTCAGTTACTAGATTTTTGTTAATTTAGAGGCCTTAAGCATAATTTCATTCATTCCATTTACTGACGTTTAAAAAGAATACATATGGAAGTTGCCAATGCACAAAGTAGTGCAAATTCAATCAGATGAGGCATAATGTAATTACGCAATTTACCTACTGCTTTTTTGTTCTTTTGTGTCCCTTTACCTACTCTTCTACTCTTCAGCTTAGAAATTAAACACATTTTGACTTCAATACACTGGACCAAGTTAAAAGTGGGATGTAACATATTGATAAATTGATGAAATGAGATGAAAAAAGTGTAAGGTCACCTGGGGAAATCTAAAGAGAGTATAATGGGAGTTTAGGTTAGTGCAATATGCATATTAATGAATCAGAATAAGGTATCTATTTATGTAATTCCAACATCTTCAATCCATTTCTGAAGTTGTTCCCTGGTGAGAAGGCATAATTTAAAACATAGAAATACTCTCCAAGATCCTGAACTCAAAGAAAATTCAATTAGCATCACTTGCCGAATGAGGCCACTGCTTTTTTTTCTGAGACTGTGAGCAGAAGCACAGGTGCTTATGCTGAATGCATGAGATGAGATAAGAACACACTGGAAAGGGCCCTGTCTATTTCTCTTTGTTACAAAAGTTCTCAGCTATAAGTGATGTTTAGAGGTCAGCAGTTCTTATATGTGAACTAGGAAGCACAATAATACTTTTTTTTATATAGTCAAACAAAAATCCCACACACCAAAATGTTGAGTGATGGCTACTGTCACTACAAAATTAACGCCCACATTATAACCAGTGGTGTTGCCATAGTTATTTCCTAGGCTGAGGATGGATGAAAAGGCTGTGAGGTTATGTCCCTGTTTAAATATAACGATTGGCAAATGCTGACATTGAAATACTGACTTCTGTTCCTGCATTATTGAGATTTTGCATTCAAATTAGAAACATACTTTCTCATACTGAGAAATTAATAATGGAATAAGTTTTTCTTTTCACCTTTCTGTTCCCACTTTCAAACAAATTCATAATCTTGCTGATTAAAAGTAAATTTTTGCTGAGATTTGAATGCACTGCATAAGTGAAGTTTTAGCTTATTTAAAGCTGGTGAAAATAATTTAGAATGTGTTTTCTAACTTTTAATCACTTGTATATTATTTGTTTTTCCTGAACATGTCTGCCAGAAGGTTTTGCTGTCTCGAATTGAGGAAGGTCAGTTGTCATGCAGAACGTCTTTTTGTATATGAAGTTTCAGCTAACTGTAGATGAGAGCAGGCATTTTTTTACTATGTGACACAAGTAGTTTCTCTTCAGTTTACCTGCTATTTCAGTAATTTGATCAAGTAGCAGAACTAATGCTCTTATTTAAGTAGGTGGTTATCCAGGTTTGGATAATCTCCAGTTAGTTTGGCCATCCATTATGTAATACTTTCATGGCAGCTATTTGTCTTCAATTTCTTTTGCAGAGGAAAGAAAGATGTATTCACTTTTAGCAGTGATACCATCTTGAGGTCAAGTTACGATATGCACTAGCCCCTGATGGCTGCCTAAGTATAATAAATAGATACCTGTATAGACCTGCATTTATTCATCCTAGTCGTATTATTGGGCATTACTGAAATGAGTAGTTTGTAATGTTTGCTAGATTTAAATCTTATTTGCCTGACATGTTTAAAAAGTTATACTCAATTATTGCAGAGGTCAATATTTGTTGCAGAATAATTTGCACAAATCAAATGAGATTAAATTGATTAAAATGCTTATTATCATAGAATAGAATCATAGAATAGTCTGGGTTGGAAAGGACCTTAAGATCATCTAGTTCCAACACCCCTGCCACTGGGCAGGGACACCTCACACTAAACCATGCCAACCAAGGCTATGTCCAACCCGGCCTTGAACATCACCAGAGATGGAGCATTCACAGCGTCCCTGGGCAGCCCTTTCCAGTGCCTCACCACCGGAACAGTAAAGAATTTCTTCCTCATATCCAATCTAAACTTCCCCTCTTTAAGTTTGAACCCATTACCCCTTGGCCTCTCACTACAGTCCCTCATGAAGAGTCCCTCCCCAGCATCCCTATAGACCGCCCTTCAGATACTGGAAGGCTGCTAGGAGGTCTCCACGCAGTCTTCTCTTCTCCAGCCTGAACAGCCCCAACTTTCTCAGCCTATCTTCATACGGGAGGTGCTCCTTCACAGACAGAAACTTCACAGACAGAAAGCAGACAAGCAGTTGGAGAAGGAGGTATGACCTTTTCTTATTGCTTCAGCCAGTTTACAGGTTAGCCAACACCAGATTATGCCCAGCCACACTCAAAATTGCATCATTGTATTTCGGATCATTTAGCACACCACAAAACTAAGTTATTCCAAGCTTTGTATTCAGTGAAGGTTGCCTTCCGACTGTGTGTGCTGGCTTAAGTCTCTAACCCCCCCCCCCCCCTCACGCAGTTTTCTCACTCACTTCCCTCTCTTTCTTCCCCCAGTCTTGGGGGAATGGGGAGGAGAATTAAAAGAATGAGACTCCACAGGCTGAGATAAGAACAGTTTAGTAACTAAGGTATAACACAAATCACTACTGCTACTACCAGTAATAATACAAGAGAAATACAAGGGAAAAGAATACAACTGCTCACCAAGCCCGACCCAGCCAGTGCACCCCCCAGCAGCGAACCCCCCAGTGCACCACCACTGCACCACCACACCCTTCCGGGTCTCTGCTCTCCCTTTTCACATCCTGGACATGACAGTGCTGTGGTATGGAATAACCTCTTTGGTCAGTTTGGGTCAGGTGTCCTGTCTCTGCTTCCTCCTGGCTCTCCCTCCTCCCTGGCATAGCATGAGGCTCAGAAAGTCCTTGGTCAGACCAAAACATTACCAAGCAGTAACTGAAAACACTGGTGTTACCAGCGCTGCTCCGGTCACCAAGAAGGAGAAAAAACGACTGCTACTGCTGAACCCATGACACTGTGGCACCATAAGGTTACTGTATTATGCTTTTAGGGTTTTTTTCCAGTATCACTTTATAGGTTCTTGACCAAACTGGGGTCCTAAGGTATATTGTTCAAGGAGTGGTCAAATGTGTAATCAGCATAGCTCCCAAGTGACCAGTCGATGCAATATTGCAATAAAATCAAAGATCCAGATGAGTCTTTAAACAGATATGCTTTGATAGCCAATATAGCTAACTGACTGAAAACTCTTTACATCTGCCTCTCGCATTTATGTAGATCCTCTTTTTTAACACGGCACACTTTTTCTAAAAAGGGGAGATATCACAGTTGTGCAAGTTCTTCAAATTTATTACAGTCTTGGAAATGGAATGAAAAATTGGAGTGCCTATAAATATTGAGAAACTGACAGTGTAATATTTTCCTGTCTCTGTTACCAGCTGGATAATTCAGGTGATCTCTCCTAACTTATTAAGAAAAATATGCACAGTGTGAAAGATGGAATATATGACCTACAGTCAACTCATCCCTGCAAATATCAGAAGTGGTTTCCAGGCTAATAGTAATTTGTTTCATTAATTAGAGCTCATTGTTTCATTAATTTAAGCTCACAGAATACCAAAATGCTGAGATGACAGGAGATTTATTAAGTCAGCTTGATAGTACATGTCTAAGACCTTGAGCTGCCTCCCTACATAAGATAGTACACAGGCAGTAAGCAAGGAGCTTCTAAAACAAACTGAGGCAAAACTGCCAAACCTGTGGCTGCTGTGTAGAGGGATGCCTTGTCTTTACCAAGAGAAATTAAATTATTTATTTTGTGTTTCTGGCAGACAAACCACAGAATGCTACTTCACCATTTCTGGCAAGAGCACTTGATGATGCATGCAAATAAAGTCTGTTTTAATGAGCTGCTGGTCAAGAGGAGGCAGCAGAATTTAATCTTAAGACTTATAACCTCTTGAACATATGGTGCTAAACAAGAGTCTTTCACAGCCCAGCTAGAAATGAGAACTAATCTGAATTGGGCTAGCAGTAATCTGCAACAGACCAAAGAGGAGAATCATATTTCTTATTTTCAGTGGAATAATACTTTTTATATTAGTTACATTTTTAAGATTTAAAGTAAGCTATTGACATAGAAATTAACTTCAAGAGGTGGATATGACCGTAAAATTATGTGTCATAAAAAAAAGAAAGAGTCAGGAGACATCAATCAGTAGAAGGTTTTGGCATAATAAACATTACCATAATACTTTTGTTTGTATAACACTTCACAGGTGCTTACCCGTATCATGACCACTGCAGCATAATCAAAAATCTATTTCTAATTGTCGTGGTTTAAGCCCAGCTGTAACTCACACAGTCATTCTCTCACTCCCCAACTCTCTTCTCCCCCGCCCCCCCTCTCCCAGAGAGATGGGGAGGAGAATAGAAAGCATGTAACTCCCACAGGTTGAGATAAAAACAGGTCAGTAACTAAGGTATAACACAAAACTGCTACTGCTACCACCAATAATAATAATGATAAGGGAAATAACAAGGGAAGTGAATACAACCGCTCACCACCCGATGACCAATACCCAGCCTGATCAAGCAGTGATCTCACCCTTCCAGGTCCCTGCCCCTGTTTTTATATAGTGGGCATGATGTGCTGAGGTATGGAATACCTCTTTGGTTAGTTTGGGTCAGGTGCCCTGTCTTTGCTTCCTTCCGGCTTCCCCTTCTCCCTGGCAGAGCATGAGACTCAGAAAATCCTTGGTCAAACTAAACTTTTGAGCAGTATCTAAAAACATCGGTGTTATCAGCCTGTTCCCAAGCCAAAAGTCAAAACCACGGCACTGCACCAGCTACTAAGAAGAAGAAAAATGACTGCTACTGCTGAACCCAGTGCACTAATACATTTTGGAAGCCCTGACAACAGGGCATTGCATCCTTCATATAGCATTGTGTTGAGTCTCAAATGGGGAGGCTTAATGGAATGAAATCAGATAATATCACAGTTCTTAGATGAATATTTTAAACACTTGCACACATAGAGATAAAGGAATTATGACTGAAATGGAGACATGAGGGAGGAAAGAAGAGAAGACTGAATTGGTATATGCACCAAAGTCTAGCAAATTCCAAGCCCTTGAAGCTGTTTCAAAAAAGCTGGAGTGCTTGACGTTTAAATTGCACTGATACAGTATTTTACCCAAGTTTTGTTTTTAAGCACAGATACTTGTCAAACATTGTGCAAAAAGAAGACCTGGAATATAGTCAAAATTTATACTCTAAATGACAGGAAAAATAAGTAAAAAAAGTGTTGCCATTAAATCAAGTATTTTTTTAGACAGCTAGTGTAAAATACTAAATATTTGCATGGACCATATGCCTGATAATTGTGTTTCAATTGCAGACCAGATGTGATACTTTCTCTACTGACTGCAAAGAGCAGCTAAGTTTTGAAAGTCCTGCTCTTAAAATGTTTAATTTTGGTGGCTATGAGAAATAGAAGTATTTCTGCTATGACTAGGTTGCAAGAACATCATAAAACAAATAAAGGCATACCTATGCAAACTGCAGAGGTGACAATATTCATATAAATGTGCAATGACATTCTGGATGTGTTGGTATGGTAAACTTCTAATATCTTGGGGGGGGGGAAGAAATGCACACACACACATGTATTTTATATATATACACCACCTTTTTGTCCATATAGGTTCCACTCTGTAAAATTTCTGTCCTCCTACTTGAAATTAAATCACCTCTACATGAATTTCTGGGCATGATCAAACTTATTTCCAGTGTTTATTCTTTCTATCTTTAAAAGACTTTTTTAAAAAGGAGAAGACATTAATTTTGCATTTTCTGTACTTGCATGACTAAAAAGGAAAAGTACTCTTAACAGCTTGGTTTCTAAAATGCAAGAGCAACTGTGCAATTTTTGTGGTGATTTCATGCTTTTGGGATAAAATATAAAACAGAAAAAGAGTAGTGGTACAGGATTTTAGATCAAAACTGAAGGGATGACAGAAAAAGAGATTAAATAGATAGAAATTATTACCATATTATCCTTCTATCATAGAAATCCCATGGTTTTTTTTTCTGTTTAAAATGCATATAAATATGATTTATGTAAGACATTGTTTAGCTAGCTTCTTTAGAAGTATAACAGTTAGATAGCCCAGATTCCTTATTTGCCTTGGTTTTGGTTTTGATTTTTTTTTTTTTTTCGTTTTTTTCAGTCTAATGATTGTTCAATCTATTTGGCTAATCGAAAATGGTGCATTTTACATTGTTAAGTATAATGGCATTCAAAGCATATGAATATTCTTGCTTGTATAGGTAGTTGAACTGGACCCGTAGTGCTTAAGTATGTTGAAATCAATTCAATAAGAAATCCATAAGCCTAGAAGACCTACATTAGAAAGCAGTATTTTTTTACCACACTCTTTTGGTACTCCAATCTGTAGTCATCTTTTTGTAAGTTTATTTCTACATTGAAATATATTTACAGGTAAGTGTATGTAAATGGTGTGAAGCTGTTACACATATTTCTTTCTAAATAAGTGCAGGGAAGAAAAGTGGGTGGCATGTATGTGCACATTTGTCAATAACATTTTTATTCTTTTAGTGTTAACAATGTAGAATGATAGAATCATTTAGGTTGGAAAAGGCTTTTACGATCACCAAGCCCAGCTGTTAACCTAATACTTCCAAGGCCACCACTAAACTATGTCCCTAAGCACCATGTCTACATGTCTTTTAAATACTTCCAGGGATAGTGACTGCACCATTTCCCTGGGCAGCTTCTTTCAATTCTTGACAGTCCTTTACATGAAGATATTTTCCCTGATATCCAACCTAAACTTCCCCTGATGCAACATGAGGCCTTTTCTTCTTGTCCTGTTGCTTGTTATGCGGGAAAAGGGACTGACACCCAGCTAACTACAACCTCTCTTTAGGTAGTTATAGAGAGCAATAAGATCTCCCCTCATCCTCCTTTTTTTTCCAGGATAAACAGCCCCAGTTCCCTCAGTCACTCTTCATAAGACTTGTTCTCCAGACCCCTCGCCAGTTTTGTTACCGTTTTTTAGACACATTCAAGCATCACAATGTCATTCTTGTAGTGAGGAACCCAAAACTGAACACAATATTCAAGATGTGGTATACTGAGATACAGTTTAGTGCTAAGCAACATTATCTTGTCCCAATGGGACCAGATCCTATGACCTTATCAAATTAACACAGGGACCATGCTGATAGTCCCTTGAAAGATTCTTATATCATTTTCATCCAGGCAAACATATTTTAATTTGGATATATTCCAGGAAGGCAATTAAAGAACTGCATAACTTTTGGTGCATTTTAATTTGTTCTTGAAAGCAGCACTTGCTGATGTGGACTAATCAGCTTTTATGTGCCAGTGAAAGCACAGAACATGATGACAGATGGTAAGCCAGAAAAATTCTTGCTGCTAAATACACACAGTCACTGCTAACCTAGAGAATGACAACTTTGGTGTAATTTTGTACAGGATGTGAGAGTTTTCCTTTAGCTATTGTTAAGTGTTCAAAACATCATGGACTGCCTGTAGCATGGTGTATTTGAACATGAAAACATCCAACTGACATATCAGTGATATAGTCCTGGTAAATGCTGCAAGTTCAGTTAGGCGAGACATATGTGTGGTAATGTCACTATGAAATTTCTAACTTCCTAATCAGTGCTTCCATCTTTTCTTATCTTAATGTCCATCAGTAGCCAGTTAATCAGATGAAACTTGTGGGGAGATAGCTGTCTAATTAACAGTGTAGGGGGGCAAAACTCCAACTAAATTCTGCTGATATTTCTGCTCAGTATTTTACTAGATCTATGGTAAACATGTTATTTCAACTAAGAAATATTTGCCTAAGAATCCTTCCAAACAATCAGGTTTCTAGGAACAGCAAAGGAGAAATGCACTTCAAATGCCCACAACAGGGAAGGGTGGACTAGATTGCAGAATCCTAGAATCATAGAGTGGTTTGGGTTGTAAGGGACCTTAAAGATCATCAAATTCCAACCCCCTGCTATGGGCAGGAACACCTGCTGCTGCCACACAGCTTAGTGTTGTCAGCAAACTTGCTGAGGGTGCGCTCAATCCCACTGTCCATGTCGCTGACAAAGATGCTTCCTTGCCTCAACCCACCAGAGCCAAAAAGCTTTCCAAATAAATCACCTATGTATAGAAGTTATTTAAATACATGAACAGCTTGTCATTGTTATGAGGTAAAAAGATTCAATGGAAAATATTTGCATATGTTTTAATATCTTTGAAATTAAAAAAAAAAAATGAAGTCCCATCTTGACACATCAATTTAGTCTATATTGAGGAAAACAGAATGCAGAATTTTTCACTTTAATCTGTGCAGTTTATGAAGTACAAGCAGGTAGAAGCATCAGCTAAAATCCCCTGTCATTAATCCAAAGTGGTTTTCTGATCTTCCCATTAACTGATTTCTGTGTAGCAGGCTAGGGAAAGCATGCTTCATATGTGCTTCTTAATTGCAAAATTGATGTTAAGGAGGAAAAGAGAAAAAGAACATACTGTAGGTTTTGCTTATAAACTCTGCTCTTCCAGCTTAAATCTCCACAATAAAGTGTCCTTCATTTTCATGTGCAAAATATCCTTCTACATTATTCATGGAGACAGACAACTTTTCTTTCAATATGGCTTGGATTTTCTCATCCCTTTCATAGGACTCAGATGACAATCCTTTATTCAAACATTTCATGTCAGAAAACTTCCTGCCTGGAAGATCTCTGTCACTTGCATGTTGACCTAAGAACATCTGATATACTCTCTATCACTTAGGTTACACTATGTTTTTTATTAAGCTCCAGCTGAGTGCTGTACTTCTGCACATATACTGCTGAAAAATACATATTAGCAGTCCTAAATTTCACATTCAGGACTGGATGATGGTTCTCCTAATCCCTAGACAGTGCTGGATTGCTACAGCACTTTTTATGCTTTGCTTAATGCATGCTTTGCGTGTTTGCTTTTAAATATGTGCAATTGCATAGAGGGTTCTATTTTACAATTCATAGTGGAGTTCACATACTGTTCACGCACACAAACCCAATGCATCCAGGTGACAATAAAAAAGCAAGCTACAAGATACTAGGTAATAGCAAGTAAAATATAACAAGCAGTTCCAAAACATTGCAGACTGTCTGAATGTGTAAAATAGACTCCTCTTACTCCTCTTCATTCTGCAATGTATTACAGGTCAATCTAAAATACTGTTTTGGACAGGAAAGAAAAGCCATCCAAAGATGTGTACAAATGTCACACTGAGCAATTTCATTCTGCACCTTTAAGGGTCTTCATGCTTTCCTGATAAAATGATACACCACTCCCAAATAATGCCATATTTATAGCGTGTATCTCAGAAATTGCAGGCTTGCAGGAAGGAGAAAGTTACATAAATCTCAGCAGAAGAGAGGTAGAGTCTGTGATGAGCAGAGCTGGAGGGAAAGCAGTAGAGAAGCAATATAGACTGTGTATGACAAATTAAGATGTATTTGCTATTTAAACAATATCTGGAACTGAACATTTTGTCATTTGTTTGGTGGCATGTTTACCAATGTCATGGTTTAAGCTGTAAATTTCACTTCTCCCTCCTTTCCCGCACCCCCCCCCCCCCACACACTCCGATGGGGGGAAAATGGGGAGAAGAACCAAAGAAAATGTAACTCCCACGGGTTGAGATAAGAGCAGTCCAGTAACTAAGGTACAATACAAATCACTACTGCCACCACCACCACCAATAATAATGACAAAGTAAATACAAAGGGAGAGGATACAACCGTTTCGCCGCCCGACCGAGCCGGGAGACCGCGCGGGAAACCCCAGCAAGAGCCCGCCCCAAACCCCACACTTCCGGGTTCCTCCCCCCCCCCCATATTCTACCTCCTGGGCATGATGTGCTGTGGTATGGAATAACCTCATTGATCAGCCCGGGTCAGGCGCCCTGTCCCCCCTCCCCCAGCTTTTCCCTCTTTCCCGGCGTAACATGAGACTCTGAGGGGGGGGGGGGGAAGCCGAACCCATAACAACCAACATGCTATTTTCTGAGGTGGTCAGTATCCTGGTTTGCATCTTGACAACCGGATGCCTCTTTTCTTAGAAGTAGTAGCCCAGTAACATTGCCAATAGTTTCTCTGAGATGCTTGGTAACATGATCTTAATGATTATGGGTACTAATGAGTCTGAGAGTTTATTACATGAGATTATTTTACTGTTTATTCTTGTTTCTCAGCACAATTTTAGATTTTTCATTAGTTCCTTGAATCCATGTGCCTGACCTCTGTGTCCTGATCCTCACTTCTGCCTTCCTCTTCCCTCAATTAAGTTTACCTCCTCCTGATCTTAGAACCTTGAGCACAGTGCAGGATTCTTGACCATCAGCCCAAGTCCAACTTCATAGTTGCTTTGATTTTGCAGCTAGTACAATTCTCAGCTTCTTCATTTTCATCTCAAACTGAGCGTGACTCTAATTTGCTGTCTTTACCATCCATGTTTCTCTCTTTGAATTTACCTTCTACAATCATATAATACAAAGCAGATACCTGAAAAACTGGTCTGCTGACTTCAGAGAGCTGTTTTAATCTTTCCAAATTTACAAATTTTAACAGGGTTCATAAAAATCTTAAAAACTATGTAAGGTTTCATATATGAAATATATACATTGTTTGCCTCACAGATGATTTCAGAATTCAGAATTCTGTAACTTTAAGAAGCAGAAAGTGAGGGAATCCAATGAACATCAGTTATGACAGACCAAAAATTTTAGGTATTGAATATTATTGTCAAAATTATAAAGAAGTAATATGATAGTTTAGAGAATTAATCCAAGACATTTTGTCTAAGTTCATCATAAAACTGGAGAAAAATTTCCATGGTTTTTATTTTTCCCTTCATTCTGATGGTAATCACCTTCTGATGCTTCCAAATCATCTCTGCTCAAGGTTGAACTTTAAAATAAAAAGCCACGTGCCCTAAGAACATTCTCCTGGAGGTGACTTTCTGAATTATCTGGCCACATTCCCATGATATTGCAAGCTAACAGAAATCATTTTGGTACAAAAGTAAAAGAAAAACAGTAAAGCGTCTCACTCCCTGGAACTACTGAGAACTCAGTTTTCCCTTTGTTTTGGAAGGAAAAAGAGAGGAGTGAGCATACCAAAGGAATATCAGAAACATCAGAACTAATGATTCTTCTCAAGAACCAATTTTAATAATGACTTTAATTATGCATTGAACATATGGGTAGCATTTCCACACAAAGAAAAAATTGGCAGGCAGTTGCCTTTTTTTTTATGCAGAAACAGATAACTTGAGATTCAGCCAACCTTTTTGCCTGTGCTTTGTACAGTCCAGGGAAATGTGCTCTGTCAACTACCAGCATTCTAGCTCATAAAGAAAAGCAAGTAAATATACTTGTTTCTGGAGAAATAAAATATTTTCCTCTTAATAATTCAAAAATAACAACTTGGAATGGAAGACATGAAGGCACTTGACTCAGACCTTTTTTCTTGCTGATGAATTTTGTGTTTTACAGATTATGTAATCTGCTACAACCTGTGAAAAATCAATATCTTCATATTTTACCTTAGCTACCCAGTGCTTGCTTCTATATGTCCTCATGTCAGATAGAAGGCTGAGGCTGTGATAAAGAATCTTCAACTTCGATTAGTACATTTCACAATGTAGGTGTTGGGTATCGGTCAGGCAGGTGGTGAGCGGTTATATTCTCTTCCCTTGTTATTTCCCTCATCACTATTATTATTGGTGGTAGCAGTAGTGGTTCTTTGTTATACCTTAGTCACTGGACTGTTCTTATCTCAACCCGTGGGAGCTTGCATTCTTTCAAGTTCTCCTTCCCATTGCTCTGGGAGCAGGGGGAAGGAAGAAGGGGGAGTGAGTGAGTAGCTGCATGACCGAGTTCCTGACTGGGCTTAAACAATGACGGTTCTTTTTGGCGCCCAACATGGGGCGATAAAGCGAAGAAGTCTTTGACAAAGGAAGGAAAATAATCCAAATCCTGCTGAAAACTGGTTTTGCCAAAAAAAAAAAAAATGGAGTAAGGTCAAGGGACCTGCACAGGAGATGCAATTTCTGGGAATAAAATGACAAGATGGACGCCGCCAGATCCCCACAGATGTGATCAACAAGATAACAGCAATGTCGCCACCAACTAATAGAAAGAAACACAAGCTTTCCTGGGAGCCTGTGGGGTTCTGGTGAATGCAGACCCCAAATTACAGTTTGATTGTAAGCCCTCTCTATTATGTGATCCAGAAGAAGAATGATTTTAAATGGGGTCCTGAGCAACAACAAGCCTTTGATCAAATTAAACGAGAGATAGTTTATGCAGCAGCCCTCGGACCAGTCCGGACTGGGCCAGATGTTAAAAAAAATGTACTGTACACTACAGCCAGGGGAGAATGGTCCTACCTGGAGCTTCTGGCAGAAAGCTCCAGGGGAAACTCGAGGTCGGACCCCTCAGCTTTTGGAGTCAGGGATACAAAGGATCTGAGGCCAGCTATACCCCAACTGAAAAAGAAATATTGGCAGCCTATGAAGGGATTTGAGCTGCTTCGGAAGTGATTGGCACTGAAGCACAGCTCCTCCTGGCACCTCGGTTGCCTGTACTGGGCTGGATGTTCAAAGGCAGGGTCTCCTCTACACACCATGCGAACGATGCTACTTGGAGTAAGTAGGCTGCACTAATTACACAATGAACTCAAATAGGAAATCCCAATCATCCAGGAATTCTAGAAGTCATCATGGACTGGCCAGAGGGAAAAGATTTTGGAATATCACCAGAGGAGGAAGGAGTGATGTGTGCTGAAGAGGCCCCACCATATAATGAACTGTCAGAAAGTGAAAAGCAATATGCCTTAGTTACTGATGGGTCCTGTCATATTGTGGGAAAGCATCGGGGATGGAAGGCAGCTGTATGGCGTCGTCAACGACAAGTTGCAGGAACTGCTGAAGGGGAGGGTGAATCGAGGTCAGTTTGCTGAGGTGAAGGCCATCCAGCTGGCATTGGACACTGCGGAACAAGAAAAGTGGCCGGTACTGTAGTACTGACTCATGGATGGTGGCGAATGCCCTGTGGGGGTGGTTGCAGCAATGGAAGCAGAGCAACTGGCAACAGCAGAGGGAAATCCATCTGGGCTGCTGCACTGTGGCAAGACATCGCTGCCCGAGTGCAAAACCTGGTGGTCAAGGTACGCCATGTAGATGCTCATGTACCCAAGAGTTGGGCTACTGAGGAACACCAGAACAACCAACAAGTGGATCAAGCTGCTAAGATTGAAGTGGCTCAGATGGACTTAGATTGGCAACATAAGGGTGAATTATTTTGAACCTGGTGGGCCCACAGCACTTCAGGCCATCAGGGCAGAGATGCAACATACAGATGGGCTCGTGATCGAGGGGTGGACTTAACAATGGATACTATTGCCCAGGTTATTCATGACTGTGAAACATGTGCTTCAATTAAGCAAGCTAAACGGTTAAAGCTTCTTTGGTATGGAGGACGATGGCTGAAGTACAAATATGGGGAGGCTTGGCAGATTGATTATATCACACTCCCACCAACCTGCCAAGCAAGCGTCATGTGCTTACCATGGTGGAAGCAACCAGCGGGTGGTTGGAAACATACGCTGTGCCCCACACCACTGCCTGAAACACTATTCCTGGGTCTTGAGAAACAGATTTTGTGGGGACACGGCACACCAGAGAGAATTGAGTCAGACAATGGAACTCATTTCCGGAACAGCCTGATAGACATTTGGGCCAAAGAGCATGGCACTGAATGGGTCTATCACATCCCCTATCATGCACCAGCCTCTGGGAAAATCGAACGGTACAATGGGCTATTAAAAACTAAACTGAGACCAATGGGTAGTGGGAATTTCAAACATTGGGATACACATTTATTAAAGGCCACCTGGTTGGTCAACACCAGAGATCTGCCAACAGAGCTGGTCCAGCCCAGTCAGAACTTCTACATACTGTGGAGCGGGACAAAGTTCCTGTGGTGCATATAAAAAATTTGCTGGGGAAGACAGTCTGGGTTATTCCTGCTTCAGGTAAAGGCAAACCTACTCATGGGATTGCTTTTACTCAGGGACCCGGATATTCTTGGTGGGTAATGCGGGAAGATGGAGAAGTTCAATGTGTACCTCATTGAGGTTTGATTTTAGGAGAAAACAGCCAACGAACTCAATTGCATGCTGTTGCCTGCTATTTAATACTTTTATAGGCCACCGACTAGATGTCTTCATGTCACCAGCAACTGGCCCTGACTTACTTCCTACCATCATCCCAACAAAGAATGAACTTTGATGAAACCAGACAAGTTCTGTGGTATCACCAGGAGGCAACGATCCAGCACTGCACATAGCCTCCCCTGCTCTGAAAGACTTACAAGACATGGAGCTTGACAGCATGGACCAAGTGGACTCAGCAGCTTTATAGGGATTGGTCCACGCACTAAGGAATGATCTCTCTCTCTCTCTCTCTCTCTCTCTCTCTGGATGTATATATATGAGGCAAGAATGATGGTATATTGAAAATGTGAGTTCTGAGCATGACGTGAATGGTATGGAATAAGGGGTGTATGCTGTTCCTGGGTTCAGCAGTAGCAGTCATTTTTCTCCTTTTGTAGCAGCTGGTGCAGTGCTGTTTTCTTGACTTTCAGCCTGGGAACAGTGCGATAACACTGATGTTTTCTGAGTCTCATGCTCTGACAGGGAAGAGGGGAAGCCAGGATGAAGCAGAAACAGGACACCTGACCCAAACTAACCAAAGAGGTATTCCATATCAGCAGGCACATCATGCCCACTATATAAATTTGGGGCAGCTACCTGGAAGAGTTAGATCACTGCTTGGTTGGACTGTGTATCTTTTCCCTTGTTATTTCCCTTATCATTATTATTATTGGTGGTAGCAGTAGTGGTTTTGTGTGATATCTTAGTTACTGGCCTGTTCTTATCTCAACCTGTGGGAGTTACATTCGTTTCGATTCTACTCCCCATCCCTCTGGGAGCGGGAGGGAGGAAGGAGCATTGAGTGAGCGAGTGGCTGCGTGGCTGAGTTGCCTACCGGGCTTAAACCAAGACAATATTTTAGATAATTGAACAGAGATTCAAAAATAAGGAGAAAACTAATTCTCACAATATATGAACTGGCTCATATGATTGTGTAAGAATTTCCTACATCTTTCCCTCCATCGTCCTACATTAAAAAAGCAGTAACAATGGCCATTGGAGAGAAAACATGTCAAAACTTCTTCTCATATTACTCTGTGCTTTATGTACTGTTTTTGTCTGTGTCTGATAGCCTAACAATACTCTGTGTATATTTTGAAAATACAAGTAGTTCGTTCCAGGGAATATATATGATTGCCACAATCTCAGTATCAACAAAATGAGATCTGAAGGATTAAACTTACTCAGTTTCAAGAATCCATCAATCCAGCTGCAATTTTAAGAGATGAGAGAATACATGTTCAGTGGTAGCACACAAAATAATAGTGGATATGGGTATCGGAGAATTGTTATGTATTATATTACTGTAGTATATTACTATAGCTATGTTGCTATAAAACATATTAAGGACAGAAAAACCCATTAATACTTTGTAGAAATAATTGTTTAGGTTCACATCCTATTATTTAGCTCAGCAGTGTTCTGGGTAGAGATTGGATATAAATCTAAATTATTTGCTTGTTACTTACTTTGCCAGTTTGTATATAATCTACTAGTAGGACTGGTAAGTTAGTTCCACACAGGATTTTTCTTCCAGTGATTTTTTTTTTTTTTTTTGTTCTTATCACTGCAGTAAGTCTTCCCTTATTTTGAACAGTGGTCCGTAATCTGTTCCAAACCATTTTTCTTTAAATGTGAGAGCTTCTTCATATCTTTGCTATGTTTCTCTTGGCCTCTGTGGTTTAGTAAATACAGATCTCCTTTTAGCAAATTAAGCACCTCTGAATAGTCTGTTTCGATCATCAGAGTCACCATTTATTCATGGATATATACATCTTATAGCCAGTTCTCTTTTACTGTAAAAGCCTGAAGTAGAGACCATGCATAATACAGAAGTTAAGACATTGATGCTTGCTTATCATAGGCGTAATATTCACTGAAAGTTTTATTAATGTTCAGCCTTTCTAAAGCTGATAATTTGTATTAATTGCCTGACTATTGAATAGTTTACCATAAATTTAATATAGATTTTATTTGAGCAAATATATTCCCCTTCCTACCAAGCCACCATCAGATGCTACTGTGGAAATGCAGCCAAATGAGATACCTGCTGTTTAAAGATAGCTTTACAGACATTTTCTACCTTTTCATGACACAAGCTATTCTTCTATATGACATTTGTATAGCTGTTTATTTGGATTCTATACTTATATTTTCATGCATCTAAATTTTGTCCATATTTTGTCTCTTTCAATTATAAATTATTATAATTTTAAATAACTGAAGACAAATATATATAAAATTCTTAGCACCTTATATCTAATAATCTCAAATTGCTTTGTATGTACCAATGAATGATACTTCATTGCATTTTTTGGTGTAGATAAAAAGAACTGTCGTGAATTTAAGCTTCTAGCCCACCCCATGCAGTTTTTCTCTCTCACTCACTCACCCACCTCTCTTTCTTCCCCCAGTCCCGGGGGAATGGGGAGAAGAATCAAAAGAATGCAACTTCCACAGGTTGAGATAAGAACAGTTTAGTAACTAAGGTATAACACAAACCACTACTGCTACCACCAGTAATAATAATGACAGGAGAAGTACAAAGAAAGAGAATACAACTGCTCACCAAGCCCAACCCAGCCAGTGCACCCCCCAGCAACGAACTCCCCAGTCCACCACCAAAACACCCTTCCAGGTCTCTGCTCTCTGTTTTCACATCCTGGGCTTGTCATGCTGTGGCATGGAATAACCTCTTTGGTCAGTTTGGCTCAGGTGTCCCGTCTCTGCTTCCTCCCGGCTTCCCCTCCTCCCTGGCAGAGCATGAGGCTCAGAAAGTCCTTGGTCAGACCAAAACACTACCAAGCAGTAACTGAAAACACTGGTGTTATCAGCGCTGCTCCCAGGCTCAAAATCAAAAACACAGCAGCTGCACCAACTACCAAGAAGGAGAAAAATGACTGTTGCTGCTGAACCCATGACAGTATCCACCCCTTATTCCATACCATTCACGTCATTTTAAGGATCCCACATTTTCAATATACCATCACATACATATATATATATATACATACACACACACAGAGGGAGAGAGATCATCCCTCAGTGCATGGACCAATCCCTATAAAGCTGCTGAGTCCATTCAGTCCCGGATAGATTCCTGGAAAATAGATGTACAGTAGGATTAAGTAACTTGGCCCAAAACTGAACAATGAGTTTCAAAGCAACTTTTGTGGAAGTGGGAGGAGTACAGCTAGATATAGTTCCTCTGTATGTATGGAGCTAGCAATTTATGTTTCAGATGAGTAAAGGGTTGACAGATAGTGTGGGTTTTTTTGTCTATAGTCTTTAATGCATATCTACAAACCACCTGTGGTTTGTAGACTGCAACCCGACATCCATTAATTCAGGCTATGTTTGCACCACAGACAGTGGAATAACTGAAACTTGGATTTGCAGATATAAATGTGAATTACCTGTCTAGAACACTAAACACAAGTATAGCCACGGCAACAGGAGCTCAGCATGGCTGGCTGTGCAGATGCTGAGCAGGTTTATAGATGGTGCTAAGCTGTGGTGTGTAAACACCTGGAAATATGAAGTTGTGACAGAAATTACTGCATGTATATCTACATATGGTGCAGTCATTTCTTGGTCCAGAAGAGAAGCTAGACCCCTGGGGCCTGTGCTCCAGATCTTAGACCTCCTTCCCTGCAACATCACAGAATCTGTGCCCTTCTGAAATTCCCACCTGGCTACTGTGAACTGCAGCAAGACTACAATAAAGTGTTGTTGTTTATTAGTACAATTTACCCACTTCTTTTATATATATATATAGAAATCTCCATGGGCAATGTTATAAAGATACCACAGGGAACAACTGCTAAATATACTGGCATTAAGTCAAAATATGACCCTGTGATCCATAAGCATTGATACAAGTTATTTTTTTAATCTTTTTGTTGTCTTTCTTTCCACATGTAAATTTTTCTCATTGAGATCCCAGTCATAATGGCAAAAAACATTCCTCTTTTGGTTGCATGAGTATTTAAATCAAATCTAAAGCTAAGTGAGAATAACTATAATTGTAGTTTCAACAAATGCACTGAGATACAAATCAAGCATGTGGATCGACAGACATCTATGTCTGTCTTTAGCTCTTATTATGACATCTGATGTCTGTCAAATTGTAATTATGGAGTACACACTAATTATTTTTATAAGAGGAATTATCTTGCTTCTGTTTATGTTATACACCTTTCCAGAGGTCCATGGCCCTCTGGGGTTTTTGGTTATTCAATTTCACTATTGTTTGGAAGAGAGAAGCATACAAAAGCAACAAATGTGTTTATTCAGTGTCCTGGGTTCAGCAGTAGCAGTCATCTTTCTCCTTCTTAGTAGCTGGTGCAGTGCTGTGGTTTCAACTTTTGGCTTGGGAACAGAGCAGATAACACCAATGTTTTTAGTTACTGCTTAAATGTTTAGTCTGACTAAGGACTTTCTGAGTCTCATGCTCTGCCAGGGAGGAGGGGAAGCTGGGAGGAAGCAGAAACAGGGCACCTGACCCAAAGTGACCAAAGAGGTATTCCATGCCACAGCACGTCATGCCCAGGATGGAAAAACTGGGGGCAGGAGCCCAGAAGTGCTAGTTCACAGCTCAGTCGTCGGGTGGTGAGCGGTTGTATTCTCTTCCCTTGTTATTTCCCTTATCATTATGATTATAGGTGGTAGCAGCAGTGATTTGTGTTATACCTTAGTTACTGGACTGCTCTTATCTCAACCTGTGGAAGTTGCATTCTTTCAATTCTCCTCCCCATCCCTCCGGGAGCAGGGGGGAGGAAGGGGTGGGGAGACTCCCGAATCTGCGAGGTTTTTCTAAGTTACAGCTGGGCTTAAACCATGACATTCAGAAAGACTTCAGTGAAAATGCAGATGATTAGAAAATACTGCCTTGTGACTAAGTACATAATCATGATGCTGCCCTACAGAAATGGATGGTGGTGGAACTGAAAAAGGAATTTTACAGGCCTGTAGGATAAAGTCGTCATGTACTGAAATGGAGATTTCTGGCTTCCAATTGCCTACGCTGACTGTTTGGCAGAACTGACCTCAATGCAGCATCCATTTGCCTAGGATGAATATACAGTCAGTTTGAAGTGCATACGATCCTTTCAAACTCCTCACTTCATATCATTTTCCTGCCTCTAAAATTTGTGCCTACTGATACGGGGAAAAAAATACATCTTTTTTTGCACAACAATCTTTCTTCTTAGCAGCATCTGATTACTAATTCTGACTTTAACTCCTTAATTTCACTTAGGCCACTCTCAGTACTTCATCAACAGCAGGTGCAGCAGGTATCAATGGATTAAAACATATATAAGAATATTTTTCTCTAAGGTTTTCATCATTACCTTTGTCTTAATTTTTGTACTTTTACAGCACTGTTAGCATATTTATCTGTGAGAAACTGCAAGTCAAGTCAATAAAGAGGTTGAACAGCAGTGCAAAACCTATAGATTTTCTCAAAAGTTGAATTATTTCTGCCTTCCAGTGCTGTAAATGGAATGCCTAGGACTGAAAGGATGGATGGCTAGGTGCAGACATTGTAATGGACAGAATCCATTATGCAAACCAGGGAGACTTTGCTCCAGAAGGGTAAGAATTCACGGCATATTGCCACAAACCCCTTGAGCATTATGCATTGGGAGTGCAGGGAGAGTAAGGCTACGAAAATAAGTTAATTTTTTATCTATAAATCATCAGAATATTCTAATGCTAGTCTAAAGGACTGCATAAATGTTGCACATTTCTTAAACATACAATGTATACTATATGAGTTGCTGAGTGAATCAAAACCAGACCAAGCTGCTTTAGGCTTTAATATAAATTTCGTTTAAAACTTAAGCCTCAGATGCAGTCAATCTAACCTTACATATTAAGTGAAGTACTTCACAAAGGACCCTCATCACCCTAGGCTATCCCTCTAATCAGTGCACTTCCACGTGATGAGTGTGATGGCCTGAATTACCTGGAGGAAGTGCTTTCTTCTCTCCGCTGACTCCGGAGAGACCCTGTGGAAGCCAAGCATCTCAATTAAATGCCTACAGTTATATGAGAGCAACTGAAACTTGAACGCACTGAAAAATTTGCATATGTCTTGGATGCTCAGTTTATAACTGACTTCCACATCCTCTTCAGACATCTTTTAAAATAGAGACAGGGTAGACTTCCCATACTTTTATATACAGCAAAACTAAATGCCCCCTCAGTTTTCACAACAATAATCTTTTTTTTGTCCTGGAGCCAGTCAGTTATCAGGTAATGAAATTCCAAATAGTGAAGGCAGATGCCTTTTCCAATTTCATGGTATGATTTAGTACTGATTAAAACTGTTACACACACTTTTTGATGAAGACATTCACATGACAATATTTCCACATTTTGCATTTCTCAAGCTTTGCAGTTCCAAAATTTTATTTCCAATTTTACTTGCAATTAAAATTTTAATTGCATTTCCTTGAGCGGAGGACCTGTAATCTACTTCTGCTACCAGTCTTTTCCACTCTACTAGGTAGTTTCTGCCTTTCTCTTCAAGGTGTCAAAACCAGCTCAATCTATGTCTTATTTGAGGAGGACTTCAATTTTTGACAGTTCCTTGCTGGACCATTAGCCAGTGCCTGTGGTAATTACTTTTTTTGTTATTATTATTATCTAATTTCAGCACTTTGAGCTCTAGCTCAACCCTGAGCTTAGCAATTTGCGGAGCAAGATTTTAGCTCAGAAATTAGTACATATAAATTCATTTGGCCCTAGCTAATTTCCAAAATTTGACAAAGCTTCAGGTTTGTCTCTATTTTAGCTGAAATAGTCCTGTCTTTCTTGCATTCTAGTGTCTAAGCCTTTTCCTTATTCTACACGCTAAACAGTGTGTGTGTGTTTGTGTGTGTGTGCACACGTGCACAGCTGTGTTCCCCTACAGCCAAGAATCTCCAGCATTGCTTTCCACATGATCTTCCTCACTTCTTTGGTTGTTTGTACCAAGCTTCACTCTCCTTCTGTTGGAAGCACTCTTGAACATAACATGAGTGTGCACTGAAAACACTGCCAAAAACCCCACTCAGAATTCACTAAAAGCAAGAGGCAAGCAAAGATGGGATGCATGTTTGCACAGTTACAGTAATTTCATGTTTAAATAATCATTAGAGATCAAGTCCCACCCTGTCTTCCACACACCACTAGAGGCATAAAGGAGCAAAAGGCACTTCTTTTGGATAAATAATTCTTTTCAGAATGCAGAATAACTCTGAAAGCTAGTCCTGGAAATAACTAAGCAATATGGAAAGTAAAATAAAATGATATCACATCTCAGAGGAGATGGAGAACTTCTCTTGCTTACTACAGCTGGTAATTACCCAGACAGTATGATGTTAGATATAAAATATAAACAAAACCAGTTTGAATATACCTGAAATGTCATTAAAATTTAATGGATTTAGTAAATAATATGACATATACTCCATTCATTTTTAATCATGTAGTAAAAATCTGAGTAAAGATATTTGAATAAAGCATATTATTTTGGCTCTGTGATTAATCAGCGTACTCAGTTTTGTGTATTTAGGTGAAAATGACTGTTAGTACAATATTCACAGCCAAAATGAAATCAAATGTCTTTGGATCCATTGTTTTGCTCATGTATGCAATAGCAGAAAGCTCATACAAGGAGGAAGACAACTGATTCTAGAGAATAACTCGATGCCTTTCAAGGGAAATTAATTGCCATGTTTTTCTGAGGAATATAGTGATCAGTGTAGAAACATTGACTAAGGAAAAGTCCTCATTTACATTTATCTGTAAAGATTTGGACCAGTTGCCAGGACCCGGTTCTCCGGAGCTAAGCACTTTCCCAGGGCTAAAATAACATGCCTTGGACCTGATACAAGGCCTGACTGAAAATAGCTGCTATTGAATTTGTATAGAACTTGTAAATGAGGTGTGTGTTGAAATGAAGAAATGAAGGTGAATACAGTGATTACTCTTTCTTTATTCATTGACTGCAAGTCTTTCCACCTGACACAGATGTAGTTACTTGTCCTTTCAGTGGTTGTCTAACAAACCTCAACATCAGAATTCCACCTTTTTTTCTTTTTCTTTTCTTTTTTTTTCTTTTTTCTTTTTTTTTTTTTTATCTAGCAAAAAAATAGGCAAGACTTCTAAAAGCAGTGGAAACTGGGGGTCTAAGCACCCAGTGCTGGACAGCAGCTTCATGTCTAAAGGAATTAGTCTCTGAAACTGCTGTTTACTGAATACCCTGCTTGAGGTCTACTTAGCCTGTTTTCCTTCATACTTCTGGTACCACTAAAGGATTTAAAGTGTACAACAATAGGAAGATAAGTTTCTTGTCTTTTAATTAAAGGAAGAACTGAATGTGGCCCAGTAAGGAAAAAGTCTTTGTCATGATTGCCTGTTTTGTTGTGTATCTCCCTGGTGTGATTAAGCAGCCTAATTACATTACTGAAGCCAGATAAGCCAAGAGCTGACAGGCTACCTGCATCAGTTGTTAATGTTGAAACTAACCACCATGTAAACATCATATTTATTTTGTGATTTGGTTGATAATTAGGAGTATCGGTGGTATTTGAATGATTTATCAATGGCAGAGAGCTTGAGAACTGAATGGTTCTGTTCTTTGGCTCTAAACTGGTAGCACAAAGGAGAAGACTGGAAAAACAGAAGCATTTTCTTGAGCTCTCCTACAGCAATTAGCAGGTATAGATCTTAGGACATATTACAAAGGAAAATAATTATAAGACCTCGGCTTGATTGTTTTCTAGTGAAGTCTTTTTCCTTACAAAAAGAATGAAGTAATTTCACCAAAAAAACAAAGAGGGAGAAAGAAAGGAAAAAATCCCACAGCCATGTGCTATATATCGATCTTATTTAATTACTTTGAGCATTTATTCTGTCCAGTTGCAACGCTTCTTCTGGGTTTTGCTTTGCTTTTAATGAAGAAAAATTTTTAATCACTGCAGTAAATAATTTTCTGAATCTTTCTGAAATAGAAATAATTTTTATCAAGATGACAGGATTTCTACTTGTTTAATTTATAATTGTTACTAGGAACAAAAAGTACTGTTTAGTAATAACATAAAATGCTATTCCTACTTTTCCTTGATAGCTTCTGTGTTTCTCTGCATGAAACAAACATGTACACAACCCTGGTAAGTATTAATATTACATTTAAATACTAAATATTTAAGTAACTCAATATTTAATATTTAACATGTATATTATATTTAAAGTTAGGTTCAGTATGAATCAGAGAGGTGATTTATCCTAAGTTATACTAATAGGAAAGACAACATAAAGCCTTAATTTTTGATCTTGTAACTTCTCCTTTTTTCTATCTTGTTACAGCAAAATATGGAGGTAATGATAAAAGTGGAATGAAGACAGAGCAATAAAATTCAGGAGAGCCACTACTGTACTGTTTGTTTTCCAGATGCATGTTAATTCTTTCAAGAGCTAACTTAAGTAAGTTAAAATAAAACATAAGAAGTCACAACAGTGAATGATTTTTTAATTTGTATCCTATGTAATAGCACTATGGGACCATGGAGACCTCTGATGTTTTTGCTCAGACCTTCTTCTGTATGTGTTTCTGTGGAAATTACACTTTCAAAGTTCTTAAATGTTTATAGTGTTTTAAAAACATATATTTTGTCTTCCGTTATATTTGCACACACATTAAGGACTAGTATAGCTGCTACAGACTGGCCTATATCTAGAATAAACTAGAGCTGTCTAGAAATGATGAAGGTTTCCTTAATGTATTTTGCAACAGAGACACACCCTGATCACATTAGATGATAATTTTCAATTGTTAGATTGCTTGAAATATTATGAAAATGTCTGCATTTGGAAGGATTAAGGCAAGAAGTATCAATAATAACAACTGCATTTGATAGAGGAAGACTGTTTTTTATATGAAAAATGAAAACAGTGTGGAAAGACAAGGAGAAAAAAAGGAGAAAACAGAGGAAGAACAATTTTAAAATAGTCCCTCATTTTTTATCTTTTCCAGAGTATCAGAATATTTTCTGATTTTAAAAACACAATTGTAGTTTTTGAAACAGGGAGGAATAAAGACTCTGTACTTTTTTGTGTGCACATCACTCAAAGCTTCTTTCCAATCACATAATTAGGTAGTGTGTTAACCCTTATTTGCATCACCAAGGGATCATCATCCCTTCAGACTTACTTAGCATAAAGTTGAAATTTATGTTTTCACACTTAAATCAATCAGTTGGATTACTGCAAGATTTTCTAATTAGAAAAAAGACCTTGGAATCTTTTCTTTTTAAGCTGCTTCCTTAGATAATGCTTGGATACCTCTTCAAAGACTTTAAAGATAAAAAGAAAAGGTATCCTTTTAAGGATCCCTTAAGAAGAGCTCTGAATAAGAGCTCTGAAAGTGTTTATTCAAAGCAATAAGTGAAGTCCTGAATCAGTTCAGGACACAGACAATGAGAATAGCGTGAAACACGCTGGGGAGCACTGCTGCTAATCGTGTACTTACCAAGTAACACAATGAGCCTAGACTGCTTGAAGAGAACGGAGAAAAATAACTGAACCTTTAGCCATTTAACAGAAGAAAATAAAAATTACATGATACCTGAAAATGAAAGTGAAAATTCTGAATGTTGGCTTGCTCAAAATGAAAGAAAGGAGAGAAAATACTTCTCTGGAAATCTGACGTTTGCATGGTATGATTCTATTTCCCTGTGAAGTCACCTCATAGAGGATTTTCTCCAGATGGATTTGGTCCCTGTTCTGTTTTGTTGATCCAAATGTCACTTTCATTGGCCCTCCTTAAGACCATATAGTCATTATACAGAGGCCTCTAGGAACATGGACATTTACAGTCCATGTTTTGTTGAACAAGTTAAATGCTGTCAAGTTTTCTTTGCCTATTTTAGCAATTCCAGGAAATTTTATTGATCCTGAGGGTTTCTTCACCATTCTGGGAGATGACAGGGGTCAAGTTTCTTTATTAGTTTTATACAGATAAACAGAAAAGACTGATTTCATCAAAGCAAACCTGTCTCATTTGATGCCAATGGCCCTTGCAGTGAAAATGACCCATGGGGCATCCATTGTTCCTCTAGTTCAGAAAAGGTAGGTGAGAATCACGAACGTGTTTCTATCAATAAAATCTGTATAAGTGACCATGTAAAATGGCAGTTACCTCCCACTTGATTAAAGACATGTACTGAAGTATTGAAGGAGATATTCAGCTTTTATTCAGGTGAAGTCTGTTTTGGTCTCCATATAAAGAGGGCATCCTACACCTTTTCTATAGACACATTTATACTTTTGAGACGTGAGTTAACAGAATCTATTTCTGAATATATACCATCCTACATATTAACTGATATAATGGCTCACATTTTGGTGATGTTTACATAGAGATAAAGAAGTAGGAAGAGCTACCAGTAAAGTGAGGTGATATAGGCATTCAGTTTCCAAACAACTCTGCTGATTGATAAATCACTTCTTATCAGCTCTTTGCTGTGTCCTTTTTGCTGGAATAACAGATCCGAACTGGATGCTCTTCAAACCTTTCCAGAAATGTCCTGCTGAATTAATTTACAAGGCAATGAAAGCTGTTGTAAACCAGCCCAGCTGAAATAGATTATGAAAGGTGCAGAGCATCCCCTGTGGTTACTGCCTCTAGTTACTGAGACAAAGGGGGGTAAAAAAATTACAAAATAAAATATATAAGCCTTTAGGATTAATTTTAAGTACTGTTAAGTTTGATGGCTTTGTAAGAGTAGCAATGGAAAATTACTGAGGTTCATGATTCACAGAAAAAAAAAATAGAGTACAGCTAGAGAACATACTGAGAATTCTTGTATAAGATAAACTGTTGTAGTTTTAGGCCTTTATGACCTTAGTACAAAATGAGTGTAAGAAAAACAGGCTAGAAGAACAGGACATAAAGATAGGGAGTATCTGGAAAGGCAGGGGCCCAGGATAGGCTGCAGTTAAACTAACTGATAAGCAGGAGGATGGGATAATTATTATGTCTGTGGTGCTAACGAACCGATTAAGCTGGTATAAGCATCTACTGCCCATGCTTCAAAGGCTGCCAGCAGTGATGAAGATTGTTGGAAGAAGTAAACGACCCTCAGAGACCACCACCACATTTTTGTATGCATGAGGGGAACTTTCTGGAAAATGAGATAATCCATACGAAGCCTCATGAATATGTATGTATGCTCTGTAGCTATATAAGGACTGCTTGTGTAGCAATAGGTGGACACACGTTAGGAGGAAGCTATCCCCCGTGTCTCCCGGCCCCCGTTATAAAGAATACCTGCTTGTCAACTAGAAAACTTTGTTGGCAAGTTTATTCCTGGAGTTTTCTCCAAATCATTACACAGTGAAAAGACATTGGGGGCAGAGCATCTTCTGACAGCACTAGCTATAAAGATCTTTTTCTGCATCCTTCATCTCTGAGTATGTGTCACTGATGCATCTCAGACCTGATCAAATACTTCACCGTCACCAAAAGAAACTACTGAATTTAGTGAGCATAGTGTCTAATATTACTCAGAAGGAAAAAAAAAAAAAAAAGGTAAAATATTGTGTGGCTTTTAAAAAGAAAAGTGAGTTTCTGCACAGTAGAAAGTTGATGCCTGAAGCATTTGCTTGCCCAAACATAAATGGCTAGTCCTATTTTAAAGAGATGTGAGGTAATTGATCTACCTGTTGCTCCAAAGCCCACAGTACTACAAGTTCTTTACCTTATCTGTTGGGCCCATACAAATACTTCTGATACTTTAGGGCATTTCAGATGACAACAGATGTTAAGAAATTGAATCCCATCTCATTGTAGGTTTTTCTGTTGAATGCATTTATCAATCCAATTATTTAACCTTGAATGAAGCAACCTTTTCAACTCGAAGTTGGTTTTTTTTTTTCTATAATCAATATTTTGTATCGGGAATACTGCATCTATTAATGGAACAGGTAATGCAGTAATGTTTATGAAATCTATGAACAGACTGATTAATATATTTAACATGTTTACAAAAAGCTGATGAAAAGAAAGGAAGATAATAAATATCTGATGAAAATGCTTAGCTCCAACAATCAGTGTGATTATTTCAACTTCATTAGATTGCTGTTTTTCTTCATATGCTTAGTACTTGAATACCCGAATAATTAAAGTGCAAATTGTTTCTGATTAATAAGGGAAATATTTAAAATAGCTTAAATCATATGCTTTGTTTGCCTCTTATGAAAGGAGGAAAGAAAGAAAGGTCACCTGAAAGAACAATTTTTTTCTTTTGGAGAAACTTATGATGAAATGTATGAGATTTGAGAGAAAAAAGGGAGCTGAAAACTGCTGAAACAAAGAAAATAATCATACACTGTGTGAACTGTGTAGAAAATTAATATCTGAACTCAATATCTTTGCCATTAGCAGTGCAGCTCTAGAGGTACATGGATCTCTTAGCTGGATTTCGCCTAATAAGTTCTACTATGGTAAAAAAGCTTTAGAAAATAACGTGTATTTGACCTACACTGAACGTTCTTCTTTTTTATTACCTAAACAGTCTTAAGGCCCTCAAGTTTGTTTTGCAGCTGTAGGTGCCTTTATTTTTATTTGTGTTCATGATCTCATTAAAGTCAAAACATAATTTAGCTTCAGAACAGCCACTGAAATGTGATGATATTACACCTTAAATTGTTATGGTTGCAGTCTAATATAAACTCATAGAAAACAACAGGGATTATAGCTTTCATTTTCTAATCAAAGACATTTCACACATCTGGTGCTGATTATTATATCAGCAAATATAATTATATTTTCTTAAAGTTAAGTGAAAAACAGTAGCAGAATTCTAATGCCATAGTCATAAAAATGTACATTTCCATTTTCTTAATGATAGTCACCTTCCTATTGAATAAGTACAGAAGTAAACTGCCAATTGACACTTTGAGTTGTTTCTACTAAAAAGAGACTCATTATGTAAAATCATCTGCTGGGAACTGCATAATACAGTGGCTGCACTTAAAATGTTACTCCTGAACTGAAAGGTTTTACTGTTTTGGGAAATATTTACTCAATTCTCTCAACTTGCCAAGGCCCAAATGTGGAGCAGAATGTGTAATAAAAAGTGAAAATTAGAGATATGGAACAGTTACAAGCACGAGAAACATAAAACACCTGAGAATTGTTAGTTTTGTACAAATAACTCATTCTTATCACCTCAGTTTCATGAATCTTAACTTCTGTTGTGAAGAATTCTTTACAGTGAACATTAAGGGACAATAAATTTGCCAAGACCAAAATAATTTTGAAAATGCAGTGAGGGATGTAGTATATATGAGACCTTTAAGATAAAAAAAATCCAACCAACCAACCAAGCAAACAAACAAGAAAAACACACACATAAAAAAAAAGAAAAACAAACAACAACTGGTTAGACCAGGAAAAAAAGAACTCTTATGGGAAAAAAAAAAAAATAAATCTCTTGTTTCCCTCAGATTGGTTCCAAAGACATGAGAGTCTAACTTCCTTTTATGGCTAAATAAGATAAATGTCAGGCAGCTTATAAAAGATTCCACTGTTTGAAGACAAAAACTAGTCTAAATAACACTTTACCATGTATCAGCCACAGAAAAATTCTTTCATTTGACAATATAATTTTGAAGATAAAGATTATTCAGAATTTCTGCATGTGCCCACATTCTTAGCTCTTAAGAGTGAGCACAGTGCTACAAATGAAAGGTATCTGACTAGAAAGCTCAATTTAAGACAAACCTATCTAGAAAATTATTAAAGAACCATGCTGTGGAGGCTGTGAAACATATTCCAATTTAATTAGGTTTGTCAGATATTCAAGTTTGAGCCAGCCAGTTTGAAAGTATTGTCAAGTGTTCAGGCTAGAAAGTAACTCAAAGCCATGGAAGGCAGGTGGGAGCCGGCATCAAGCAACTGCAGCATGGTTTACACGCAAGCAGGATGGTCAGATCTACTAACAGTATTGTACCACAGAGCATGGTTGCTTTTCAATTCCTTCCCGTCAGGTGAGAAGGCACATGTACTATACTGCAGACACCTACTCATTTGTCAGGAAACAGTCTTTGTCCATCAAGAGTTCATCAATTGTAGGGCAGGACTAATGCTGCTTACGTTTTACTCCAGAACTGGTAACTTTGCCAGATTTGGGGAGAGATTGCTATCTTCAAGATGTCTCCACAAGGCCAATAATTATTCTAGTTCACAAATATGTTACTAAAGACCAAAAAAGAACAGTCTTATTAAGTTTTCTTTGACTTTGAAATGGTGCTGAAGGAACAGGGAAATTAATTCTTTCAGTAGGAAATGAAGCATGCACTTATCAATAGTTGATCACTCCATTATAGGAAAAGGAAATTATTTTACGCAAGGAAATAAGGTGCTGTTGTAATGAAAATTTGTATTTTCGATAACCATTTCACTCATCTAAAAGAAGAGCACTAGACCATGTGCCCTGAGTTACTGTGCCCATTGTGTGAAGTAAATGCATCCTCATTGGATGTAAGGCTGTAAATGTATAAAAGAATAGAAACAGAGAAGAAAATATCTTCAACTTTATAAGCATGAGAGACCCCAATTTAAATGTTCAAGATAAGGGTTTATGAAGCCTAAAAAGCAGAGTAAGTATAGAAATAATGTGGCACAGCTGCCTGAACACCTCAGATAACTTGCAGGAAATGTCCTTCATCACCAGTGTGAAGAGAGACTGTTATAAGCCAAGGATTCTGGCATTCTTACATATCAATGTAGAAGAATTTTTGCTTTTGACATTTTTTTGCCATGATTGTATACTGGATTTGTGGCTACAGATTTTTTTTTCTTTTTTTTATGGTAGTAAGGCCTGTTTTAGATGTCCAAAGTACTTTTGAACAGTCCTGTCCTCTTCATTCTATGGTAATAAACATATAAGCATATATTTTATATGCTTATACGTATATAGATATGTATGCTCATACATACACACATACATTTTTTACTGGAACACAGATGTTGTATAAAACTTGGAAAGCGTGTTTGTATTGTCACAAAGAAAAAAGCTTTCAAGTTGATTGAAGTTTAGGATATAAAGAAAATAGCAGAACATGTTGTGAGTAGGCACAGTGTATACTTGGACATATTTTTAGGCAAACAGTAAATACCAGAACAGCTTGCAATAGCTGTATGAAAACCTCAATACTTCAAATCCTACACTTCCTTCACTTGTAGCCTTTTAATACGCTCTGTGCGTGTGTTGCAACTTTAACCTCCAATAATACATTTTTTACCTGTAAAACACATGGAAGTTCAATACTGGGTTTCCTGGTAGAATTGCCTGCATTATTCCTGACTTTAAATTTTGCTGTGAGCCATAACGTATCTGGCGCATCTCCAGATATGCCAGTCATATAGTTAAGTGAATTCTTCCAGTAAAACCAACTTCTTCCTCTCCTCCATAAAATGTAAGTTTCTGGACGTGTTGACTAAAGGAGTGGCAGTGCCAATCAGCTAATAAACCCAAAAGAATATATTCCCTTTTCCACATACTTTTTTTGTCAATACAAGTGTGTGTATTTTCTGACCATTGCAGATTTGAGCAAATCACCAATAGTCATGCCTGTAAAGCTGTCCCTGTATGCCAGAGAGCTTTAACGATATGATTTGAAGACATCTTCTAGTACCTTCTCTGGCGTTCAGTTTCTTATAAGAACCTCAAGAATAAACTGCCTACTGGAAGGGAGATTAATGTTGCTATAGAAAATCTACCTGCATGTACCTTGGTGCAGTATCTCAGTTTGAGATCCATTTGTATCTCATCTACTTGCCCATGTACCTCAGTGTGTGTACTCACCTTTGTTCTTCTGCTAGGTATTACCTACACAGAAAACAAGTATCGGGAAGGTTTGCACCAAGGGTCAACAAAGTTAATAAGAGAAGCCCCTTAGTTTCAATTATATATTTTATGTTATGTATTCATAATTATTATTTATTCACTAATTGGAGACCATTTTCACTTGTTAAACAACAAAGAATTCTAGAGAACTGAAATACTGCAGATGACAGAGTTTGTTGATGTTTAGTCAATGAAGTCTTATAAGCCTTTTATGCACCAAAGACTGCTGTTCATGCTGTTCAGGTTTCTTATGACAGCTTATAGTTTCAGTGATTTGCAGAAAATCAGTTTGGCAAGTCCTCCATCCATATGCAGCTGTTTGTTCAGCTTTAATGTATCCCTCTGCGCCCTTTTGGGAGGACCTGCATCCTGCATCATCATTATAGATTCCTCACTTGGATGTATAATATTATATAAAATTATATTTTATGTGGATCTATCTGTAAGAAATACTGTCATTTTTTTTATTTGCATCATTCCATGAAAGATAAAAGGATAATGCCCTTATTTCTCTTTCTTTACATCCACCTCCCTAACATCAAAACACCTGACCAAAGGTGTGGTGGGGGGCTACGGCAGGCCCGTGGATTCCCTGACTGAAGGCACGAAGTTAGAACTCAATCTCGAAGATGCTGAAGTGTATCCTTGAGAAATGAGGTACCAAAGGCATATGAGTGGGAAAACAGAAGATATCCAAATGGGAAAGTAAAGGGAGTCTGGAGGACTGAGTCAGATAAGGGGAGCAACTAGCAACAAAGGAAGAACTTGGCAAAACAATGGACTTATGAAATGTGTAAAAAGTTATCCAATAATGTACTGTTGCTAACTAATATTAACCAATGGCTAAAAGACGTGTGTGTTAGAAAAGGTATATAAGTAGTGGTTTGTAGTAATAAAGCACCTGCCTATTTTTTCTTCCTACGAAGTCACCAAAAATACGTGTGTGTGGGATTTTTGGCCATCTGGACAACAACACAAAGGAGCTGGAATGGGAAAGAGTGTAGAAAAGCTTTTAGTTCTTAATGCCTTAAAGGGAGTGGATTAAGTGAGTTTTCCCTTGCCACCTCATTATCATCGCAACACTTTTTATACTCCGTCTGTCAGCTACTTATGATGTGAATAGGTTGTTCTATGCTGGGGCCAGTCCTTATCTTCTAACCGTAACATTAGGTTTAATATTATCAGGTGTTTGGAATTTCAGATCTCTTTTTGATCTCTAAAGCAACTTTTTTTGAAGAGGTGATAAAACTAATGAATTGCAAATCACCTTTGATAGTTCTGAGATTTTAGTACAGGTATTAGGAAGAGTAACACAATACTCCACAGGAAGTTAAAGCTTTTTGAAAACAGCTGTAAAGCTGCTTATCAAGAATAATGTTCCCAGAGAAGGCCTAATTGCCTGGGAAACTAGAGTTTACATTCAGTTGCTCTTGGAAATTGCATGAAGAGAGAAAGTTGGGGCTGTTCAGCCTGGAGAAGAGAATGCTGCATGGAGACCTCCTAGCAGCCTTCCAGTATCTGAAGGGGGCCTATAGGGGTGCTGGGGAGGGACTCTTCATTAGGGACTGTGGTGATACGACAAGGGGTAACGGGTTCAAACTTAAAGAGGGGAAGTTTAGATTGGATATGAGGAAGAAATTCTTTACTGTTCGGGTGGTGAGGCACAGGAATGGGTTGCCCTAGGGAACTTGTGAATGCTCCATCCCTGGCAGTGTTCAAGGCTGGGTTGGACAGCCTTGGATGGCATGGTTTAGTGGGAGGTGTCCCTGTTGATGGCAGGGGGGTTGGAACTAGATGATATTAATGTCCTTTCCAACCCTGACTATTCTATGATTCCATGATTTCTAGCATTACAATGTTTCTATCATGAATGTGTACTTCCAGGCCCTGAAGGCATGGCAGGACCTACGGTCCCTGTCCCCTGCCCATCAGAGATCCTGAAATCCTGCACAGGTTCATGTTTCAGCCCTCTGAACACATCACTCCCTGCCTCAGTGATGCTGCACCAGGGCTGGGCTCCAGCTCCCCACATCCCTGCCCTGTTTGGCCATGGACCCCACTGAGCCAGGCCCACTCCTGGCCCATATCCCAGCCTAGCCTTGGCTCATCCCTATCCGCAGGGAGGTGTTCAGTGCCCAGGGCTGGGACTATTCACATGCCACCTGGCTCCCCTGCTTCAGCCTAGGTTGGTGCAATGGGACCCAGCCGTTGTGGCACCTTGACTGTATATATTCATTGGCTTTAAAATTTGTCAGTCAATTTTTTAAATGAACAACTGAAAAAGCTACAAAAGAAGTATGAAAAATCAGAGGTAATATGCCCAAAGGCAGAGGAGAAGACATTTCTAATTCTTCGACTGTCACCAGACCTACAAAAACATCTTGGAAAAACGAATATTAAAACCTAATGTTTCTGCAGGGAGGGGACACAGTGCAGCAACGGAGGTGATCTTTTGGAAGGAAATTAGCTGTTCTGTTGTACAGGAGGTGATATTATCACGGAAATCTCCGAGACGTGTTAACACAACACTTTACTGATCCACAGTGTGCTGTCTCTGTAGGCTGCTTTCTGAATTATCTTTTCTTTATAGTGTTTTTCCAGTTCATCTGAGCCTTTCCCTCAGTTACTGAGTGCCATCAGTAAAGCTTGGACCGATTGTATTGATGTTTGTCTTAATGAAACTTAAGATAGACCCAGAAATCTCTCTTTTTTTTTTTTTTTTTTTTTTTTTACTTCTTTCAGTGACATGGCAACGCCTTCATGCTTTGTCATTATTTTGAAAAACATTTAAATCATCTATGCAGAATACAGAACAATACCATAGCAGATTTGGCATTTCCTGGTTTTGCTGTTCAAGATTTCAATTTTTTTTTTGTATTTTGTTTGAATTTCACATGACATTTTATATTAACCCAGTGTTTCAGTCTGCTATATTTCTATTTGTAGTTCCTACTTATGTATGTTCTAGATCAGTCTGAGCATTCTTAAGACTAATCTTTACAAAAAAAATAGTTTTATTTTCACATTTAGCTTTCAATTTTCATTATTTTTTTCTTAGAATGAGAGTAGCTCTTGAGTAATTAAGCCTGTCTTTAATCTGTAAGAAGCAGATAAAATATTCCTAGAGCTCATCAAAAACAATACAGAGGCACACCTGGCTTTTTAGAGACCTTTGATTGTAGTCTTGTGTTCTTCTCTGCTTAAAAGCATTTAGACTCACAGCCATAGGTCTCTAAATAGCATTTAATTCTTACAGATCAAACAGTGATATTCAAAGGCAGACTAACAAAAGATGAACATCTTTTTAAGGTGACGTACATCTGCCTATGCAGACTTGCACTGTTAATCTCCCTGACATCTCTTGTGTTCCTAGGGCATCAGCCACCACTCAGGCAGAGCTCAAAGGGAGCTTGTGATCAACATTTTTCAGTCAACCTGGCTGCTACAATTTAATTTGCTTCTTCTAAGGACTCCATATCTCCTAGCAGTAGCTGTTGGCACTGGGAAAGAAACGGAAAGTGTAAGCAGGAGACTTGAAAAAAGACACTTATAAAAAGTGGAAGCAAGGACAGGTGGCCTGGGAAGAATAGAGGGATGTTGCCAAGGAAGCTAGGGACCAGGCTAGGAAAGCTAAGGTTCACTTAGATTTCAACTTGGCTAGGGATGTTAAGGATAACAGGAAAGGATTCTATAGGTATACTGCAAATAAAAGACAGGCTAGGGACAATGTGAGCCCTCTCCAGAAGCTATCGGGAGAACTGGATTTGGAGAAAGCTCAGGTTCTTAATGACTTCTTTGCCTCAGTCTTCACCGGCAAATGCTCTGACCACACCACTCAAGTCTTGGAAGGCAGACACAGGGACAGTGAGAATGAAGACCCTGGTCCCACTGTAGGAGAGGATCAGTTTCAAGGCCATCTTAGGAACCTGAATGTACACAAGTCCATGGGACCTGATGAAATCCATCCGCGGGTCCTGACGGAGCTGGCAAATCAAGTTGCTAAGCCAATGTCCATCATATTTGAAAAATCGTGGCAGTCAGATGAAGGTCCCGGCAACTGGAAAAAGGGCAATATAACCCCCATTTTCAAGAAGGGGAAATTGGATGAGCCGGGGAACTACAGACCAGTCAGTCTCACCTCTGTGCCTCGCAAAATCTTGGAGAGGATAACCCTGGAAGGCATGCTGAAGCACATGAAAAACAAAAAGGTGCTTGGTGACAGCCAGCATGGCTTCATTAAGGGGAAATCCTACCTGACCAATCTGATGGCCTTCTATGATGGGGCTATGGAACTGATGGACAGGGGTAGAGCAGTTGATGTCATGTCCCTGGACTTGTGCAAAGCGTTTGACGCTGTCCCACATGACATTCTTGTCTCTAAATTGGAGAGACATCAATTTGATAGGTGGACCACTCAGTGGATAAAGAACTGCCTGGATGGCCGCATGCAAAGAGTAGTGCTCAATGGCTCAGTGTTCATCTGGAGACCAGTAACGAGTGGCGTCCCTCAGGGATCGGTGCGTGGGACCGGTCTTGCTCAACATCTTTGTCAGTGACATGGACAGTGGGATTGAATGTGCCCTCAGGAAGTTTGCCAATGACACCAAGCTGTGTGGTTCGGTTGATACACTGGAGGGAAGGAATGGCATCCAGAGGGACCTTGACATGCCTGTGAGGTGGGCTGATGTCAACCTGATGAAGTTGAACCATGCCAAGTGCAAGGTCCTACAGCTGGGTTGGAGCAATCCCAGGCACAGCTGCAGGTTGGGCAGCGAACAGATTGAGAGCAGTCCTGCAGAGAAGGACTTGGGGGTGTTGGTTGATGAGAAAATGAACATGAGCTGGCAGTGTGCACTTGCAGCCCAGAAAGCCAACCATATCCTGGGCTGCACCAAAAGGAGCGTGACCAGCAGGTTGAGGGGGGTGATCCTGCCCCTCTACTCTGCTATCCTGAGACCTCACTTGGAGTACTGTGTGCAGTTCTGGTGTTCTCAACATAAAAAGGACATGGAACTGTTAGAACAAGTGCAGGGGAGGGCCATGAGGATGATGAGGGGACTGGAGCACCTCCCGTATGAAGATAGGCTGAGAAAGTTGGGTCTGTTCAGCCTGGAGAAGAGAAGGCTGCGTGGAGACCTCCTAGCAGCCTTCCAGTATCTGAAGGGGCCTATAGGGATTATGGGAAGGGACTGTTCATTAAGGACTGTAGTGATAGGACAAGGGGTAACGGGTTCAAACTTAAAGAGGGGAAGTTCAGACTGGATCTGAGGAAGAGGTTCTTTACTGTTCGGGTGGCGAGGCCCTGGAATGGGTTTCCCAGGGAAGTTGTGAATGCTAAGTTGGACAGAGCCTTGGATGGCATGGTTTAGTTTGAGGTGTCCCTGTTGATGGCAGGGTGGTTGGAATTAGATGATCTTAAGGCCCTTTCCAACCCTAACTTTTTTATGATTCTATGATTCCATGACCAGATTGTTCAACTCCATCAGAATGAGTTTTTTATAAATGTACATAGTAAAGTTAGTAGTGCTGCAGAGTGCAATAGGAAAAGGACATCTACCTTGAGAGAATAGAGCAGTGTCTAGAGATGTCTAATGAGTACATATGTGATTGCTCACATGATAGGAGAACATGCTGTTATTCAGTCATCCTGTAGCCTCTGCAGTTTTAACTGTGAGATTCAGAGGTGCAAAAATATCGCTTAAAAAAACTCTGTTTTGTCTTGCATGAGCAGAGCAGTAGAGTTCTACAGTCAACAGAACTTCAGGGGAGTCAGGAAACTCAAGACTTGCTGGGAAGCACTAGGCCCTTAGAGAAGACTACCTTCTCTACAATGCTAATGGTAAATCCTGTCTAACAGTCATCATCTGTTTCCCTTGACTACAAAAAGGGTCTGGGTCACAGTAGTGAACAGTATCTATTTTATTTTCTGTTTCCTCCCTTGTGTGTTGTTTCTTAAAGAAAAACAGTTAAGGTAGACTGCTGTAGACAGAGGCAGATTTCTTCTTCCAGCCACGCATGCAAAGGGAAAAGAGCATTCCAGGGATTGTCTAGGGGAGATGCACTCCTTTTACCAAGGGATTCTGTGGGATTTGGAGCTCCTGGAAGTAAAGACATGCCTTAATTAAGACAGTGAATTGGTTATAAAATATTCTTATTTCTATTCCATGTGACATAGTAATTTTGGATTTTTTCTGTTTAAAAGGTTTAATATTCTACATATATTTCAATCAATTCAGTCTTAAGTTTAAAAGCCTCTTTTTTTTTTTTTTAATTTTTGTGGATTTCTTTTTTTTGTTGTTGTTTTTTTTAATTATTATTATTTTTTGTATGAAAAGTCCTAGAAATATCTGCCTTGAAGCTTTGACTGACTAAAAATCCTGTCAAAGTTACCAAGGCAGAAAATGAGCTGTGACCCTAGTGCAAGACTACTGGGAATGAACCTGGATGATTTTTGCCCTTTTCTTTGAAATAGTAGTGGCACAGGTGGGAACAGCTTGCACTGGATCAGAATTGAAGAATAGGAGCTTCCCACTTCTTAACACATTCCTTCCAGAGAAATTTCCAGAGCACAAAGAACCTTAAAAACAAAACAAAATCAAACCAAGACAAAGCAAAATAAAAAATCCCATTTTGCACCATCTCTCTTTCATTCTTTTTCTATATTTTGTAATATGTTCTTTGTTTTCATCTAATATTGCCCACTAGTCTTGTACTTCAGAAGCCCCTACTTGGGTCACTTCTTTCTTAAGTGTATGAACAGCTATTCAGCATCTCCTGCCTCTGGTGAGCCTATTGTGCCAGTGGGCTATTTCTTCTTTTATAACTTGTCCTGGGTTCAGCAGTAGCAGTCAATTTTCTCCTTCTTAGTAGCTGATGCAGCGCTGTGTTTTTGACTTTCGGCCTGGGAATAGCGCTGATAACACCGATGTTTTTAGTTACGGCTTAGAATGTTTGGTTTGACCAAGGACTTTCTGAATCTCATGCTCTGCCAGGGAGGAGGGGAAGCCGCGAGGAAGCAGAAACAAAACACCTGACCCAAAGTGACCAAAGAGGTATTCCATATAACAGCACGTCATGCCCAGGATGGAAAAACTGGGGGCAGGAACCCGGAAGTGTTATTTCAGGCTCGGTCGTCGGGTGGTGAGCGGTTGTATTCTCTTCCCTTGTTATTTCCCTTGTCATTATTATTGGTGGTGGTAGCAGCAGTGATTTGTGTTATACCTTAGTTACTGGACTGTTCTTATCCCAACCTGTGGGAGTTGCATTCTTTCAGTTCTCCTCCCCATCCCTCTGGGAGCTGGGGGGAAGAAAGAGGGGAGAGTGAGTGAGCAAACGGCATGATTTACAGCTTAAACCACGACAACCTACATCTTATACTCTTGGGAAAACTATATCTTACGACTTTTTGAAGTCAGTTATCCCTACTGACTACTGCTGTAACATTGGGTGAACGTCCCAGTAGGCCTCCTCACTTTCACTAATGTTTGATTCTTCTGATTGCCTACATGCTTGCACCTTTTTCTTTTTTGGATCATCGAGAATGGTAGATTTTAAAAGAGTATGTATTTTGGAAAATGTGTAAGCATAACAGACTTTCCAGGAGATATCCTAGAAGGTTCCCAGGCTGAAAGGTTCTGCTATCTTAAGTTTGAGATCTCCAGAGGCCTGACATCTTAGAGGTAGGCGCAGAACTCTAGATCTGTTCATTGAATATATACGTAATGAACTGATAAGACAAATAATTAATTTAAACATAATTAGATTCTATAATGTCCTTAAGCATTGAGAGCATTTTCTCCAACTAGTACAGGGTGTCTGGGTAATTGATGGATATATAAATGAAAAAAAAAAAAAATTTTACAAGGAGAAAAACATGACACAGCTGATTTTATTTTTTTTTCCCTTGTGACTCTGAAAGTGTGTAACCTCCATCTCTTTCATAAATGAAACAAATGAAGAGATAACCAATTTGTAGTCCTACCAAAAAAGCAGGTGCAAGTTCTCTTTGGCTTGGTTCTACCATGCAGTGTATTTGGTTTTTTGTTTGTTTCTTTTTTTTTTTTTTTTTTTTTTTTAAATAAATAAATAATTAAATAAAAGTAAGTGACAAAAGCAAGCAGTTAGACTTAGGTCACTGGGTAGGTTTTGGTTCCTTTTTATTTCCTTTAAGTTTCCTTAGTTGAGCCAAACTGGTTGAATAATTTCACTAAATGGTATTTTCTTAATACCAGATTGTTATGTAATGTTCCTTCTCACTAATAAGTTTAAAATATAGTATATCCTGCATTTGAATGTTATAAGCTAATCTCTCCAACCATGTCCTTACATCCTCCATTGTATGCTCAGCAATGACTCCTAACCTTTAAAGTCAGGAAATCATGCAGTGAGTGGAAGTTCGTTTGTTCTTTCCAGTCTGAAAAATCTGGCTGTGATTTTGGCTATTACAAGATCTTGGTGTATTATAGACATGCCTCTAGATTCAGACATGTTATCATGGGCTTCCTACACTCTCATTTAGGACAAATGACTCTCGTTGGTCATAGTGACTCTCGTTGGTCATAGTATTTTTCTAGCCTCACCAAACCAGGATACTGAGACTATGACCAATGCATCACACATACCTCATTTGAACCTCAAAGAGCCAATGTACATTGCCTGCAAACAAAGCTGCTTATAACTACCAAACTGTAAACGTGCCAAAACTCTCTCCAGCTCCTGTTAAAATAATTCTGTGCTTTAGATTTGTCAGAAGTGGCTTATCTGCAGGCACAGTCTGTACCTAGAGATTTTACCCACTCAGACAGAAGTAATTATATTTAGTGGAAGGAATAATGTTTGGAACAGCACTCTTTGTAAGTGCTTTATTTTCATACATTTCAGCTCTCTGATATTATTGTTTAGTCCTTGAAATCAAACAATGAGAAGCTGAAGAGGCCAAGACAAAACAAATAGGTGATGACAGAATATTAGTGTTTGTCAGTGTACACAGGTGAAATGGAAAATAAGAAAGCTCCTACTTGAAGAGACAAGTAAAGTCTATGGAATAAAGGGCACTTTTAGAGGCTACTGACGCTATCTTTAGAAAGTTGTGTGGATTTGATTCATTATCGTATTGGAAATGAGAGGAAAAGTAAGCTGTCAATGTTTTCCTATTTAATAAACAATTAATATGTTAGGCATAAATGAGTTATATTGCTATGCAAAGGGCTGCATAGTTCAGCTTTTTTGCTAAAATTTCTGTGGCCATGATTTTACACTCAAAAGTTTTGCAATTTATTTTCTCCTGTCCTTCCATCTGTTTGGTTGCTTATCACTATTTTGTTTAGTTTTGCCATGTGTGTCTTGCAGTTATTTCACAATGCTTAATGTTTTATAGTTTTGTATTTATAGTTTATATGTATATTTATATTTATATTTTTATAGTTTTATAAAGTTTTATATATCTATAGAGATAGAGCTGTGTCTCTTGCCTTTAAAAGAATGATTTGCTGAAATAAGGGAATCTCCTATCTATCCAGTTGCCTTAGCTTTTTTTATTCAAACACCATTTTTATTGCACTAATGTGAATCAATATCTGTTGGGGTTCACCACTTTACCAGGGAAGTGAGATTGTAACTCCTCGAACATAAGACAGAAATTGAAACTATTGATGACCTAACTGCTTAGTTCTCAACATACAACATCAGCTTGAAAATAGCATCTGAATTGATTTTAGAGATCTTGTGTATATATTAGCAACCTTAAAAAGTATATGTAGTATTTGAAGTCTATCAGCTGATGATGCTTGACTATGGTTGTGTGTTATGTAGCGAAAACACCAAATATGCAGTGCACATATAATTTTCTGATAGTCTGTAACAAAACATAATTCTTTTTGTGAATTTAAAAAAATGTATTGCAAAAATGCATTACCGTTAACATGACATTCAGGTCTATCACATGACTTCAAAGACCAATTTATCTGAAGGATATATTTGACTGTAGAGTAAGGAAGAGCAGATATGGTAAAATAAACAGGCCTTATCACATTACATTTTCCACAAATACATCGCAGCAATGAAGGCTTGCCTTTCCCATTCTCACACCCAGGAAAAGGTTCCATTGGAGAGGTAGTAATTGACAGTGAATACCTAAATCAACATATAAATGCATAAACATTTTCTTTTTGATCTGTGTAAGATCAAGGAGGATTTCCCAAACCTTCTATAGCTACTTTCACTGTTAATAAAACTCTCTCTGACTCACTATTGAGGTTGAAAGAGTAAATGTTCAGGACACAATTTCAACTCATAGGCTGAGAAATCATTTTATTTCTCTGATAAAATAGAGGTGGGTGATGTTACACATTTTGCACTTATGCAACATTAGGCAAACTCTGTAAAAGTTGGTAAGACACTTTTGCTGTAAGCTGACAGATCTGAGTTTTATGGTCACATATTTTCTCCTATTTAAAACATACTCTGCAGTAAGACATTAATATGACTTGTATTGTGTTCCCTTTAGTTGTAAAACTTTGTGTTTTCTCTGAAAATCTCATTTTCAGGGTGCAGTTCAGCCACAAATGCACTTCAGTTGATTTAATTTTGCTCCTGCTCATGCTAGTGCTTAACCATTGGGGAAAAAAAAAAAAAAAAAAAAAAAAAGTTGCAGTATTTTGTTTTTTAATTTGATAATGTTTCTATTCATGTATGTCTGTACATGTTATATCTGATCAAATAGAATCCATTAAATCACCTTACTCCTGATTTTCTGCAAAACCCAATTTAAACATGCTTCTCTTATTTGAAAAAATCTCTAAATTCAGATGGGATAGGAACATGTCACAGGATTTGCTATGTAAGTGTGTTTATCCTGGGCAATTAATCTAATTTCCCTGCCATGCACAATACCAATAGAAGTAGCTGGCCCTCATCTTCCAGCCATGAATGCAATCCAAAGCGGTGAGAGCCAAATTTAAGGGAGATATGTTGGACTGGAGTGGTTTTGGGGAAATTAAAGAGTGCAAGGTACTTCCCCACGTGAGTAAACATGTATGCATCAATGGCTTTTCCGGACTTATTCTTTCAGAACTATTTATGGATCTTAAAAAAAAAAAAAGTAATTTAAAAATGTACTACTGTTGAATTTTTCTATTGTACTCATTTCCTCAATTTGGCCTAATCAGGATGAAAATATAAAGTGTATGTCTCATTTTTGCAGGTTGACAACACAAAGTGCAGCGGTAGATCCCAGAAGAACTACATATATTTGAAGTTGCCAAAAATACCTTTTGTTTTGTTTTCTTTTGTTTTTATTTTGAGGTGGATTGTGCACACTTCAGAGTTATTTAAATGGAAGAAGACAGAGCTGGATTATTTACTTAATAGAAAGCATAACTTCTTGAGTACTTGGTATCATTTGGTCAACATTACTTATGCTTTGAACAGAGCTCTGGAAACTAAGAAGCTGTAAATATTTTCTGATTTCTGTTTCTATCTATAGTATTATCTGTAATAATGATCAGAATCCTGGATGATGGTTTAAAAATAGGCATCTTTACAGCTTGTGCAGATTCTAGTTTATTCATCATTTGAAGAAGGTGACCTTAAATTTAAATGGAAACTTGTCTACTTTACTAGGAGAGCTAAAGAAAGAGATATCAATACATAACAGAGCATTAATATACAAGTCACAGATCTTTATTCCTCAAGAGAAAAGACCATGAAAGGCAGCAGCAAAAGAGTAATAATTTAGATCTAAGCAGAGCAACTGCATTCTGTGAAAGTCACAGAACTTTCAAAGCTATTCTGATGTTGTCAGACACAGCAACAACATGGGAGGTGCTCTGCCACTGCTGCTGGTACAGCACCTCAGCAACAAAACATCTCTTTCTTCAGTTTCCAACTCTGTTTATAGGAGAGCCATCGAAGTCACATGATTTTCAATTCAGTGTTTCTGCAGTGATAACAATTTTCTCATATTTACAGAAGAGATTTACTTATGTTTCCGCAGTGACACCTTGTCAACTGGTTCAGCAGTAGCAGTCATTTTTCTCCTTCTTGGTAGCTGCTACAGCACTGTGTTTTTGATTTTGAGCATGGGAACTATGCTGATAACACCAGTGTTTTCAGTTACTGCTTGGTAGTGTTTTGGTCTGGCCAAGGACTTTCTGAGTCTCATGCTAAGCCAGGGAGGAGGGGAAGCCGGGAGGAAGCAGAGACAGGAACACCTGACCCAAACTGACCAAAGAGGACATTCCATACCACAGCACATCATGTCCAGGATGTGAAAACGGAGGGGAGAGACCCGGAAAGGGTGTAGTGGTGCTGCTCTGGGGTGTTAGCTGCTGGGGGGTGCACTGGCTGGGTCGGGCTTGGTGAGCAGTTGTATTCTCTTTCTTTCTACTTCTCCTGTCATTATTATTATTAGTGGTAGCAGTAGTGATTTGTGTTATACTTTAGTTAATAAACTGTTCTTATCTCAACCTGTGCGAGTTGCATTTTTTTTCGATTCTCCTCCCCATTCTTCTGGGACTGGGGGAAGAAAAAGAGGGGAGTGAGTGAGTGAGTGAGTGAGTGAGTGAGTGAGTGAGTGAGTGAGTAAAACTTCGTGAGTTTTAGAGGCTTAAACTATGACAGTTCTTTTTTGCACCCAGTGTGGTGCACAAAGGGTTGAGATAAATGGCAAGGATTAATAGCCACTCGTCACAATGCTGATTTATTGGCTCTCAAAGTTGTTGCTCTGGTTCTCACAGGTTCAGCGTACGATACTTGACTTACAGCGGGTATTTCTTATCTTAACGTTTTTCACATCTGGGTTTTGGGTTAAGGTTCTTGTTACATTGTACTCTATTGAAATGGCTTGTAAAACTGGGCGAGCTCCAGAAGGGAGGAGGGGAAGCCGAGGGGGGGCGCCCCAGGGAGCCGCCGGCTGCTGAAACGGCCTGGGTGAGCGGCCCCCGGGACCGGGACACCACGAAGGAGGTGGCAGAGGGGGTGAGCCCCGCCGCCGAGCCCGGGGGGGGGGGCGAGAAGAAGGAGAAGGAGGAGAAGCAGAGCCCCGAGGCCGAGCAGAGCCACGCGGCTACCGAAGTGTGTGCGTGTGTGGGGGTGGTGGTGTTGGGGGGTGGGCAGCCAGCGGCCGATCCCAGCCCCGCGGCAACCAAGAGCATTCCCCAGCAGCCGCCCACAGAGCCCCAAGAGCCCGAGCCCCAGGAGGATGCAGGAGACCACGCAGCACTTCCCAGCAAAGCACAGCACGGTAGATCTGGACTCAAAGAGCAGCTGGTGGTGAGAGAGCCGGCAAGCACAGCAGCTACACCAGCCCCAGTGACAAGTACAGCAGCCTCATTTGAGAGTTCTGAAGTGTTTGAATGGCCTTTAGGTGCCCTTGAGACCTGTCTGCTGATTGTGATGGGGATCAGCATGTTGGCATGCATACAGAGTGTGTTTTACCCACAGCCATTTCATTTAGTCCTGAGAGTTAAGCAGAGTGGGGTGTGGACCTTGTCTGGGGTTAGACTACTATCTAGGATGGCCGAGAGATTTTCCCCAAGGATGGACAGTCATGAGTGGAAGAGTGTGTGGGACAGTATGGGCGAGTACCTATTCCATTGGGTCCCTCCAGTGCTTTGCAAGCATCGGAGATGGAAGGCAGCTGTATGGAGTCCCCAAGTGACAAGCTGCTAAAATGAAGTGGCTCAGATGGACTTAGATTGGCAACCTAAGGGAGAATTATTTTGAGCCTGGTGGTCACATGACACCTCAGGCTACCAGGGCAGAGGTGCAGCATATAGATGGACTCGTGATGGAGGGGTGGACTTATGATCGAGGGGTGGACTTAGCAATGGACACCATTGCCCAGGTTATTTACGAGTGTGAACACTGCACACAGCCTGTCCTACTCTGAAAGACTATTACAGGAGATGGAGCTTAATATCATGGACTGGATGGACTCAGCAGCTCTATAGGGATTGGTCCATGCACTGAGGGATGATCTCCCTCCTTCTGTGTGTGTGTATGTATATATATATATATATGTGATGGTATATTGAAAATGTGGGATCCTTAAAATGACGTGGATGGTATGGAATAAGGGGTGGATACTGTCATGGGTTCAGCAGCAACAGTCATTTTTCTCCCTCTTGGTAGTTGGTGCAGCGCTGTGTTTTTGATTTTGAGCCTGGGAGCAGCGCTGATAACAGCAGTGTTTTCAGTTACTGCTTGGTAATGTTTTGGTCTGGCCAAGGACTTTCTGAGCCTCATGCTCTGCCAGGGAGGAGGGGAAGCCGGGAGGAAGCAGAGACAGGACACCTGACCCAAACTGACCAAAGAGGTTATTCCATACCACAGCATGTCAAGCCCAGGATGTGAAAACAGAGAGCAGAGACCCGGAAGGGTGTTTTGGTGGTGGACTGGGGAGTTCGTTGCTGGGGCGTGCACTGTCTGGGTCGGGCTTGGTGAGCAGTTGTATTCTCTTTCTTTGTACTTCTCCTGTCATTATTATTACTGGTGGTAGCAGTAGTGGTTTGTGTTATACCTTAGTTACTATACTGTTCTTATCTCAACCTGTGCGAGTTGCATTCTTTCGATTCTCCTCCCCATTCCCCCAGGACTGGGGGAAGAAAGAGAAGTGAATGAGTGAGTGAGTGAGTGAGTGAGTGAGTGAGTGAGTGAGTAAGCCGCGTGGCTTGGAGGCTTAAACCACGACACACGTATACAGTTTGGCAATCTATTAGATCAACTATTCCTTTTATCTAACATACTTTAAGTTACGCTGAACCAGTGACATGATAACTGATGGAATGGAGACAGGTACTTGCAAAAAAATTCAAGAAAAGGACAATTTCTGAACAAGGGTACGGACTTGTAATACGGTAGCATACAGAAGTGAAAAGACATCAGCTGTAGCTGAACTGTTCATTATTAGAATACGTCATGTCAGCACTGTGGAAGATAGAAGCCATGGAACAATAGAAAATAAATAACGATAATCATCCATCAGATACATAAACTGTAGAAAGCACTATCGAAAAACAGAATTGGAAGGATTTTGGGGTTTTAATTGCTTTCTGTTATTAATCCTCTATTGTTGAAGACTGCTAATGAAAAGATCAAAGTATTAGCTGTGGACAGCATATAGAAAGTATGAAATTATTGACTTCAAATAAAATTTCATTTAATTTTTTTTAAAAAAGATTAGTCAAATACACAGCTATTGCCATTGCTTCATTGAAAATCATGCATCATAATAATTAATGTTTGATTAAAATAGTTACAGTAAGGACAGCCATTCCACTTTGAAGAATAGTTAGCATCACAGTTATTAAAATCTTAATGTTGCTGTATGTGGGGAAAATAATCTCCACTGAGTTACTGGGTTTATCACAGTTCATATAAGCAATATAGCCTCTTAGTTCCAGGTCAAGAACAACTTTATGATGGTTTATATCATTGTTGAAGGAAGAATCTTTTCTGGCCTCTTAGTGATTTCAATCCCATTTTAAATTACAAGATTTCTGAAGATTGTGCTTTTTCTTTCTTGCTGGAGGAAGAAAGAGAGAAAAAGTCACAAAACTTAAAGGTGGCCTTCTGGAGAGAAAATAAAATTGGTTTCTTTTTTTTTCTTTTTAATCCATAGTAGAGTGAAAACAGAACTTGAAACCTCAACAATGGTGTAAATTGAAACCGTCTTTTGCCAGCTTTTGTGATAATCCAATAGTAGCAGGGTAGACATGCTACAGCTTTAGAAACAAGTGATGAAAACACTTCAGCATTTAAAAAATGTAATATTTTAATTAAGTCCTAGGTAACACATCAATAGTAAGAATTCATATTGCATTTGAAAATTGGGAAGGGGAAATAGAAATATGGAAATATAAAAGAAAGGAAAAAAAAAAAAAAGAAGAAATTTCTACCTGAGATGTAATTGTGCTTTTGGAATGCATAGATGACAGAATAGATTCAGCCAAGGTATACATTAATTCTTAGCTCTGGTTCTTTAAACACAGAAAGCAGTGCCATCTTTCCAAACTGCTTGTGATAAAACTCTTTATTGGTCATCACCTTAGGTATTTTCTCACAAGAGAGCATAAGCTGTAGGGGACTTTGCACTAGTACAGCTCAAACTGCAGGCGTGGTAGTCTTTAGCCACCTGTCACTACACATGTTAGCCACTTTTTATAGGTATAACGTCTCTATCAGTATACATTAACTTCCTAATCTCAGCCAAATATATTCTAGTAATGTCTCTGCTGGTCTTTTAGCATTATCCTGATACAAGCTCTCTATTTGAGGGAGGGGGAAGAAATTTTCCCTTCTTTTTGTCTTGAGAGAGACACAGTCTCATGATTAATAATCCTATTCTAAATCGCATCCATAGTTACGCGTCCTTCTGGTGACTGTCCATATGATTCAACAGTTCCCTTTCTTCCCCGGTACTCACTTCAGAAGGTATTTATAGTTAGGAATGGTTCTTTCAGCTTTCCTCCAGCTAATTTAAAAAATCCAAATCTGGTCTCTTGCTACAAGTATCAATGAGTAATACATATAAGTTCATATGTCTTATAGAAATAATAAGTAAGGATGATTGAGCTCTATTTGGGTTTGAAAATTGTAATTGAGTTAATTTTGATATTTTTCTGCTTTGGAATATGAAAAAAATGTTTAATTTCTGGGTTTTTTTGACTTTTTAATAAAATATTTTCTTCTTTTTATTTATTTTTTTTTTTTTCCGGAGGGTTTCAATGTCCTTTTCCCCTGGGAATTCAGGCAACATTAAAAGGCAAATAAATAAAACAATTCTTTTTAAATAAAGATTGAAATTCAAATAAATGTACATGGATGATTTCTGTTGGAGCAGAGGAAAACAATTTGTTGTGAATGAGTTACCAAGCTAGTGAAGAACATCATTTGCTAATATTTGGATATATTATGACTTAGAAATTGTTGGCTTCTTTTCTTTTCAAATGTATGTAATAAGAATTATCCTGAATTTTGCCTGGGGCTTTCATATTCCTTGGCACAGGGCCTGTCCAGCTAGAACTGTAATAAAAAAGAAAGCCTGTGTTTTTCTTGCAATTGAAGATCAATCGCTAATTACTAAAGATTACTTTATCATCAGCCTTAATTGCCTTATTGATTTTTTTTGAAAGATACTTAATAAGAGGTATAAATGTATATGTTATCTAAATAAGCGCTTGCACTCCCAAACTAGCAATTCCCAGATGTTAATGGATAATAATTGCAAACATTAATCTAGATTACCTGTGAAATCAGTATAGTAATAAGGTTAATTTTAACTGTTTCAGAGAAGATGGAGGCAATACAACAGTACACTCAAGATTACTCCTATTCCTAGTATTTGAAACTATTTTTATTTTTAGTTCTGCAAATGTAGTATCTGCTACTGATTCTATTTTTAAAGTTGCACACTGGATTAGAAATATATAATGCTTGCTCAAAGTCGGACAACACCTGCGTTCTTCCACATTGTTTCACAGAATCATAGAATCATAGAATAGTTAGGGTTGGAAAGGACATTAAGATCATCATGTTCCAACACCCCTGCCATGGGCAGGGATACCTCCTACTAAACCACGCCAACGTCCTACTAAACCACGCCAACCAAGGCTATGTCCAATCCTGCCTTGAACACCACCAGCAATGGAGCATTCACAAATTCCCTGGGCAATGCATTCCAGTGCCTCACCACCCGAACAGTAAAGAACCTCTTCCTCAGATCCAATCTAAGCTTCCCCTCTTTAAGTTTGAACCCATTGCCCCTTGTCCTATCATTACATTCCCTAATGAAGAGTCCCTCCCCAGCATCCCGATAGGCCCCCTTCAGATGCTGGAAGGCTGCTATGAGGTCTCCACGCAGCCTTCTCTTCTCCAGGCTGAACAGCCCCAACTTTCTCAGCCTATCAATTTTGATTTGCTTATTATCTGTGGAGCAGGGTAGCTCAGTCTAACCATTGCTATCAAATATGAAATTCAAATTAAAACATTTTTACTCTGATAGAGGAATGTTCACGTTTTGGAAGTAGCATTTCTCTTCTAACGTGTCAATACAGAATTACATTGGAAAGTGATCCCTTCAAATTCTTGTTTGAAGGGGAGGTACTCCTAAAGGTCTTAATTGTAGTGTCCCAGAGAATTGTCACCTTGTGGTCTGTTACATATTTGTATCCTTAAAAAAATAATCTATCTCTACAGAGGCTCGGTGTTTCCAATGGGTGTTCAGTAAAATAGTGAACAGCAATAAGAAGTGTATGACTGGAATCCAATGATTCCTTGTGACTCAGCTGAACATTAAATTGCCATTGGCTCCATTGCTATTGCATGATTACTGGGTAAACCTGAAAAAATATTTCAAATTATACTTTATGTTTTGTCTTATTCGAAAATAGTTATTTTACAGTTAAAAAACTCTTCCATACTATATCAAGAAAATCCCCAAACCACTGGTAACCATCATATTGGAATATAACAAGTATAATTAATCTAAAAAATGGTGCAAACACAAAAGATTTGGATGACTGTGGCTTTCATACAACGTTTTTTGCTTTGGAGACAGTGTTTCAATTTCTTAGCCTTTTTTGTATTACTGTGTAAGAAAAATCTGCAAGAATGAGTATTTCTGTATTCTCTTTGTGATTTATTATTTTTTGTATTACAGATTTAAAGAACTGCCCAAGTACTTTGAGCCTAAGATATACGTAAAGCACAAAAGGTATAAAAAATTAAGTAAGACTCCACTTTTTTCCCAATAACCGTTTTCTGAAACATACGTGGCTTGACCATGTGCTGCAAAGTGTTAACAACATAAGCAACATGCAAAAAATAAAGAGAATGTATGCATATCCCTTGGTAACTAATGTCAGTCAGAATGCAGTCCCTTGCCAACAATGTGTCAAGAAGTCTGGATGCTCATTAAATCGTATAAATCAACAGAGTAGGTTGAAAAATGTTTTTCTTGCATGGTAGGAGCAAACCAAAAAGGAACTTTTTTTGATGCAAAGATTTCAGGCATCTCTGGAAGTACTTAGATTTTTATGTGTCATTATAGTATGCCTCTGGGAGCTATAGTTTATGTATCTTCTTGTGCAATTTTCTCCTGTAGGCCTGGTTTTCCATGAGTGTATTTTCTGTGCTGTACCATAGCACCTCTCTCCATGAAAAGAAGCAGTAATTTCAAAAGCCACAGCATGTTATGAAAAATAGCGAACCAGTACAGAGAAAATATGGCAATATGGTCTGTGTGGTTCCCATGAAGTATGCAAATGAGCACCAGAGAATATCTGCAAGTCTAAGATTTCAGAATAAAATCAACTTTTTCCATAGAAAGAAGACCACACCAGCAGAAGCAATTGTTAGGAAGCCAGCTTTTGTGTGAAGGAACATAACACCAAGCTAAACCCCCCAAAACACAGAGAAGACTTGAAAAACTTCAACCAATCCTAAAAAAAAACAAAGAAGACATTTGACCTTTTAGTGTTTTCTGTGAATAAAAACAGTTCATTGTCTCATTTCTATGTTGAGCAATTTGATTTAACATGGCGTAAAAATGTCAAACCCAAAGCAGGACATTTATAGGAAACATATTCTAAGCTGTGATTGATGGACTCTAAAAGAAGGTGCCATACCTCTGCAGCAGGCCCAGAACAATCTCAGGGGTGGGGAAGGGGTGGTGGGGGGAAGGAGAGCACTTGTTGCAGAGAATTCAGTCATTCAGGTATAGTGAGTAACAGAAAGTCAATTGAAACAAAAAAGAGGCTTCTGGTTTACTGTATATATGTGATTTCATTCTCACATTTGTTTGGGTAAGATTCCTTTTATATAAGATTTATGAAACGGCTGCATGTGAGTTATAATTCAACAGAAAGGCAAAGACTACTAGCTTCTAGTGCTTCAAAGTTACATTAAGGAACTTCTTTCTATTCTAACAATATAATCAGAAGATGACTCAAACCATTAAATGGAATTCTTCTTACTTATACTTAGGTAAAACTCTCAAGTTTGGCTGTAGCTAATAAAAGCAAAATTCTCAACATAATTGCCCATCTGTCAGACTTACTGTGCCAGTGAATAGTGTGCTTTCCACTGTAAAAACATGTATTTGAGAAAATGCCCACATAAAAACCAAACAGTTCTCATTTTGTGTGTTGATCAAATTGTATAACCTAGTGATATAACCAAATCTCTGAGGTTTTTGCATTTCTTTTTTCTAGTAATTCAAAATTATTTCCCCCCTCCCATGGGAGTACAAAATGTCTCTTGCAAGAAACAGAACTCTCCCACCTCCTGCAGAAGTGGAAAGAACTCAGTTTCCTGTGAGATAACCAGCATCACATTTTATCTTGGAGCCTTACCTGAGACTGAAACATATCTTGAGCTTGCTATCACTGAAGCCAGTACCTTTTTCTTTTTTTTTTTTTTTAATAGCCTTAAAGAAAACCAGCTTCTTCTACTGAACTGCAAATTCCCATGCTTTTTGTACAGCAGGCAGGACGTGGCTCTGTCTCAGTTCCCTTCTCCTTTTTGTTTAATGGCTGGCATAATTTTTGTTTCTGAAATATTGATCTCTGTCCAGTCAAGCATAAGAGCAGAATAGCTTCTCTATGCAATTCACAAACAAACTATTAAAGCTACTTATAAGTGAAGGATAAATAACATCTTGCCTGGCCTCCATAATATATGATCAAACTGATAGAACGAACTCAGTTTTTAAGCTCGTTAAAGCAAGAAGCCTAGCTCCCTCTTCATGTAGTCAAGGTTTCATGAATATACACATCAGCATTTTGGACTGGCTAGGGAACACTCTGGAGGTGCAACAGAGGAATTTTGAGCATGCTGAAAATGGTAGGTTGATGCAACATATAGCAATAATATTTGCAGGGAACTGCAATATCTTATAACTATATTATAGTTATAATAGTGTAGCTAACATGTCTAATATATTTTAACAAGATCCACAGTGTGCTGAACTAAATCTTGCCTACCAAACAATCGGCTTCCTCCTGCTGTTTTTCTTTATTTGCCTTAAAGTGTCTGGGACAAACAAAATCCTCTCTAAAAACCTGCTTGAACAGTCTATGTAACATAATGACAACCAAAAGAAATAATTGAAGTTTAAATAGAAGAGTATATGTTCATGTTTGTTTCCCTGTCTTTATGCAAATTATATTTTTTGTGTCAACAACTTATTTACATAGAAAAAAAGTGAGGTGTCATCATTTGGCTTAGCTGTACAGGAGTGTACAAAACTTCAAGTAAGGCTGTTTATAACTCTTTGTGTCATATGTGCATTTTTCAGAACAGGAAACCACACTCATTGATAAACCAATTTTTATTTTTTTTTTTAATTTACTTATTTTGCTTTTTTTCTATGTTGAAACTAGATTCTGGAGAGTATCCTCCACCACGTATCAAAAATTAGATAAACAACTGCTTTTATAGACCGAAAGAGCTCACTAGCTTATCCCCTTGTGTGAAAGACTGAAAATATGACCGTAAGCTAGACTTAAAGTAAAGTAGCTTTAAAAACGGACTGCACTTACTAAGGGGAATAAAGCACTTTTTATGGGCAGCAGCTTCACAGAAAGGTTCTGCTTTCCTAGTAACATCTGAATTTTTGGATGATATCTGTGTAAGTCTTGGATGAAAGCCATGTAATTCTTGAACGGTATTTGGGGAAAGGTAGAAAGATCCTGGAGATTGGAACTCCACGTTCTCTTCATGCCAGAGGCGCTGTGAAACTGCAGTAGTTCCTTACTGTGATACAGGCATTGGTGCTATTAAAATGTTATTGAAATGGTTTAGAAACTGAATCAATAGCAAATGTTAATATATATTTTTAAAAGACAAATTCCAAAATTACCAACTTGAAAGGTTTTCTAAATTTAAGTTTCTCATTAGCTATGTAATGACAACGTGACAAACAGTACATGTGTATTCTATCCTACATTTTATTGCTGATTCCAAGATGGCAATTCAATATCACTAACATTTCTTCTGGCCTTCTACTCATTTTGTCTGAATTGACAGAAGTGCTTTTGAATTCATTTATGGCTATTTTTGAGAGTGAATTAATCACCTTGATAACATTAAATTTATTTAGATATTCAGTAGAAAAGGTGTTTAAAGTTAATATCCCTTGAATAATTTGCAAAAGCAATTCTTATATGGTATAGCATATCAGATGTCATAGATAGGAAGTATCTTTGCTTTTTCTTTAAGATGTGTGCAAACTAGAAGTGTGTCAAATTACTTGCAAGAGAGTAATTTCTCCATGAGACTTCCTAGGGACACCTGGGTAGTTAGGTTGTCATACCCCTTGTTTATTGATAAGTTTGGCAATAACTCCAGCAAGAATTAAACATACATTGTGAAATCTTTGTGACCCATATCTTATTCCAACAAAAGAACAGCTCAGACTCCACTGAAAATCATAGCTCATTGAATTGGCCATCCCACTTTGTAAAGCTCCCTTGGGATCTCTTGAGTTTCCAGACTTCCATATAAAGAATGATGTGATGTGGTGTCAGACATCTAAGCTCTATTATATGAGTGTCTGATCTACAGAAAATTTACTAGGTAGATACAGACTTGATCAAAAGAGGGGAATTAACTTACCAGCACTGTTCACAGCAGTGCCTAACTTTCAGGGACCAAAATCAGAAGCAGTACACCAGAAAGAAGCCTGTATACAAATGGGCTAACAAAGCCTTTTTCACTTGCTGAGGTGCAGTCTCATCTTAGCTCTGAGACCTTAGAAGCCAGTTTGTGGATTTCCAGATTATGTTCCATTTGAAAATAAAAAGCTTTGTTGTGAATAACCTAGTGTGTAAGCTGAGCACTGAAAATCAGAAACAGTTTCCCTGGAGAAAAAAAAGGGGGAGAAGACATCAGCCACTACAGTGGTTGAAAAATCTAATGAGTTTCAAATTTCTTTTAGTGAATATGATGTATTTTTCCCAACATCTGAAAATATAATAGATTTTACATACTAAAGGCATCGGGGATTAATAAAACAAAAAGCAAAATCCACTGTATATTGCATTTCTATAAAAAAATTCCTCACCAAGAAGGTTGCTGTATGCAAAAAGCATGAAAGACATTTTCAATAAGAATATATTATATGTGGTCAATGTGTTCAGTTCACCAAACCATGTTTTTATTCCTTTATAAAATCAAGGTGTCTTTTGTTGTCAGACCAACCCCACTTCTACCCTCTATGCAGACTGCTGTTTGCATGAGTTAAACCAAGTATGCTCTTTTGCTTGTAAGAACAAACAAGGGTGTTATACTGGATGGATAAGAAGCTGCTGACATTTATTTCCCTTTCATTTGTTTCCTGAGGCTTCCCAGCTCATTTCCAGTATATGTCTACATCCACAGGGAAGCATTTCTGCCTTGTATTTGGCTTTGACATTTTACCACAAGCAGAAAAACAAGGCAGAATGAAGTTAATAATAATACGTATTTTAACTGAAAAGTTCTAAGCACCATGAGTTAGATGACAGCTTCAGACATCATCTGCTAGAGATCTTCATTGAACAGAGACAATATTACGTATTTCAGGTGGAAACAGTATCCAGCTTATCTTTTTCTCTTCTCTCTCCCCCTTACCCTTTCACCTTTCATCTTTCATCTTTCTTCTTTCAGGGTATTTTACAGAAAAATATAAACAAATGAGGGGAGTCATGATGAATCCTCCTAATAGCAACCCTTTCACAAAAAAAATTATTTGGCTCTATGTGACAGGAAACTCATGTCCAAATTTCTTTAAGTTCTACTATGATTACTGAATCACTGAAGAGAATGCTGCAGATATGAGTACACAGTTTCAGCTAAATTGATTTTAAAGCCAAATTTGGGTTTTGTAATTAAGGACAAAAAAGTTTTGGAAAAGAATAAGAGTGAATGTCAAAATTTCCAAGGAGAAAAAGAAATAAGGTTATTCAGCCAATGGTCAGCTCCTGGCATTCTGCAATTACTCATGCTCCCATAACTGTGCAGGTATGCTTACTTACATACCCTTTACTTACCTATCCCTTGCTCTAAAAGGATCAGGGATGATGGTATAAGGTTTGTTACTCTTGTCGCTGGTCCAGCTGTTTCACTGATTTCTTTCCTGAGCTGCAGTAGTAAGAAGGCACTGTGGTACCATAAATCGTAAAGATGACCCCTGGAAGAGCACCAAGCCCAGACGCTATCCAGTTTTTGGCTGCTGGAATAATTTTGGGTTTTGGTAAAATTAGGGTAGTTTCTTACATAGCAGGCAAGCATGAACAGTGAGTTTCAGCCTAATGGCTACAGTGAAGAGTAAGGCAGAACAGAAGATTTAATCACATAATGTGCTTTTTTTCCAGTTGTACAAATACACTGGAAAATGAGCAAGAAGCAAAAGTTTACGTATTATTTGGAAAAGGGTTTTGGTGACAGAATATTCCCAAATCTTGTCACAAGCTGACCAGGCTGTATGGTGATAATAGGCTTACAGGCACTGAAGATTGGTCACCCATTACCAGCAGATTGAGGGTTATCTTCCTTTTGCTTAACCCTGAACTTTTTTTTGAGTGTTCAACATTATCATTGCAATGATACTGTGGTCCGATTTGGGAGAGGTGTTGAATTTCCAGATGTGGACACTAAATAGTTTAAGTTATCCGCACAAAAATACATTGACAAGTAATAGCAGGAAATCATATCTCTCTCACTAGGACCTTTGCTTAAGAACTCTTAAAAGCATCTGTTGTCACACTAGCCCTTTTGGTGATTGAAGAAACTGGTGACATTGCAAGGATTATGTGTGAACAGTATATGAATGACCTCATCTGTATATTACTGCCAAAATGATTGATTTCTCAGGCAAGATTGGTTCCTGGATGAAGAACATCAAACTGAATATTAGGTCAATACTGAGTCCAAGAAGGATACAATTCATGAGCACAGAGAAGAGCTTCATGATCATGAACTGAGGTAGGTCCTTTGGAGGCTGCTTTGGGTGATGGTGACCCTAACAAATGCAAGAACAGAAAACTGTCAAAAAAAAATGAGGTGCTGTCCAAAGCACACAGTTGTTTATTTTTCTTTATGCCTTTAGCATCTATTTCTGGAGGATTTGGAGGTTATACCTGTATGCATATTTTTATGGAAAAAAAAAAACCAAACAAACAAAAACAAGAAAACAACAAAAAAAAAATGAAAAAAAAAACCCAAAAAATAAAACAAAAAAAATGCAACAAGAAACAAACTTGAGCAAAGAAATGCAGAGAATGAGAATCACTTATAACAAATCTTAGATCACTTAGTGAATACCTTAATAGTTCTCACATGCTGCAGAAAAATTCAACAGAAGTACCAAAATAGAACTGAAATATGTTGACAGATGATCTTTTTTTAAAAGACTGGATAATTCTATGATTAAGAGCATTTATACTAAATCAAGCAAGGAAAATAAATCCACTAAAGATAATAGGAAAAAACTTGACTATTTCCATGTTTCATTTTTTAAATTAGTTTCACCATAATCTAAATGCTGTTTGGTTTGTAGTTTTGTTTTGTCTTTTATTTTGAAACCTTTTATTACATTCTTATTTGTTTATATTTGTCATTTAATACAAATGAAGATAGACCAAAATCAAAATGCAATATCTAGACATGCGCACTTCACGAGTCAGTGAACCAGCTAATTGAATCTGAAAATAAAATGAAGGTCTTCTATATTAGATGTTATTGCTGTCCCAAAGGTGAGAAAGTTTGTATTACCATTTTCTAAGCTTATCTGTAGAAATGCAAATAAATCAAAGCATCTTAGACTCTTTTGTAGTTCTATTATTTATATGTATATTTGTGATCTAAGGCATTGTTTCCTCTAATTTTACAGTGTATTGGTGAGAAGAAACTAATAACACCAATACAAAGGTGGTCACAGTAACATCTAATTATCAGCATTGAAATAAAAGTATGTGTGAATTAGAGGGCACTGATTACTGCAGCGTTTGTGGATTATAAACAAAGGTTAGTAAAGAAAGAATGTGACTCAGTTGAAACTTCTAGACTAGATCCTGCCACTAATGATATTTCTCTCCTCCTTCCCCATATGGTTTATTCTAGAATATGGTGTGGTGGCCAGACTGGACACACACCACACCAGGAACAGACCCAGAAATGAGCTGCAATTGCGGAAGCTACTCCTTAGTCTGATATGGGAGGGGACAAATCCCAATTCTGTTGAAGTGAAGTGCTACACACTTCATACTGATTTCAGTGAATGTTAAAGTACTTTTCAGGACTGGTTAATTTTATTTTCATTTTCCTCATACGTTCGTTATCTTCGTTAATACAAGTGGCAGTAGAGAAATCACAGAATCATATTTAATGATGCTATGATTCTATGTGCATATACATATATGTAGGGAAAGAAAACCAGAACACTTTTGTCATGGGTTCAGCAGCAGCAGTCATTTTTTCTCCCTCTTGGTAGTTGGTGCAGTGCTGTGTTTTTGATTTTGGGCCTGGGAGCAGCGCTGGTAACACCAGTGTTTTCAGTTACTGCTTCTTAGTGTTTTGTCTGGCCAAGGACTTTCTGAGTCTCATGTTGTGCCAGGGAGGAGGGGAAGCCAGGAGGAAGCAGAGACAGAACACCTAACCCAAACTGACCAAAGAGGTTATTCCATACCACAGCACGTCATGTCCAGGATGTGAAGACAGAAAGCAGAGACCTGAAAGGGTGTGGTGGTGGACTAGGGGGGTTCGCTGCTGGGGGGTGCACTGTCTGGGTCGGGCTTGGTGAGCAGTTGTATTTTCTTTCCTTGTATTTCTCTTGTATTATTACTGGTGGTAGCAGTAGTGATTTGTGTTATACCTTAGTTACTAAACTGTTCTTATTTCAACCTGCGAGAGTTGAATTCTTTTGATTCTTCTCCCCATCCCCCCAGGACTGGGGAAATTAAAAAAAGGGGAGTGAGTGAGTGATTAAAGCATTGTGAGTTTTAGAGGCTTAAACCACGACAACCTTCAATTTGTATTTTTCTGTACCCTCAATACTCTCACATTTCCTCTCAGCTTGGAGCACTGTTTGTTCAGTTTATTGCTTCCACCTGTCTCCAAGCCTGTGTTCATGCAATAGCCTCACCTCTCACATGTCTCCATGTAGGCTGTTTACATTATTACTGAGGGTGAAGCTAGAGAATTTTATAAATTTTTCCTTTTTCCTTTTTTTTTTTTTTTTTTTTTTTTACTAGGGACGTTGACAATATGAGAATAGCATTTCTTATCGCAATTTGATCTAATATATGTACACATATATATATGCACATGTGTGGATATATATACATATACTTGTTGGGTTAAAGAGCAATGAAACCTCTGTTTGGTATCAGGGAGATCCAAAAAAAAAAAGAGTAAAAAATGACACCACCTTAGAGCCATTGTATCTAAATAAAAGCAGTTATTTCTCAGACAAAATGTAATACACCATAAAAAAGAATAATGTCAAGATGGGACATGCCCATTTTAAGGAGTGCTGTTATTTTTAGCTCTGACACTGGCTATTCATTTTACAGCAAGTGTCTGAACTCAGCTGAGTGAAGAAAGTTATAAACACTTTGCTTTCTCAAGCTTTCAGAAGGAGCTTAAATAGGTGTATTACCTCTACTTGCTGTTGTCAGATTACATATGTAGCTGAGGAGCATAGACAGTAACAGGCATTAAAATCAGGTAAAGGAGACAAGAAGGTAAGAGCACAGGGTCTGCCCTCAGCACAACCAGTGGCATGATGCTGCTGAAATGGTTTCTTTGATTTGTATCAAAGCCATCAGTGTAGGGAGGAAAAAGGCTAGAAACAGGAAAATAGCAGATGTGGGGAAATTAAAAAAGACAGTGTGGACAGAGAAATGCAAAGTAATTCCACAGTCTTAATGGTACATTATGCACAGTGCTTTACAGATCCCAAAATGACCACAAACTCATTTGCAGCAAGGTCTGTCAGAGAGTGATGGCCTTATGTAACTGAGATGGATGGTTTCTTTCAAACACCAATGATGGACACAGACGGAGGGCAGCAGGATTAGCCTGGAGCCTGGACCATCAGGTAGATGTCGGATGATGAGACACATCCTACATCAGACCAGGAACATGGATAAGGATCAGGTGGCCTCAAGACTTAGCAATCTCTCCTTGAGTGAGTCTTGAGGTATACTCTTGCAGTATGCTCTTAAAGACCTCGTATAAAAAATCTCAAACCTCAGTTTTTAATCTCAAAATACTGAGTTTCAGTGCCAGCTCTTAAGATCTGCAGACTACTTCAGTATTTTTTTCCCAATGTTAGAGTAGAGAAAAAAGAAACTGCCAATTAAATCCCTCGGAGTTCAAGTGTTTGGGTTGGAACTGCATCAGGTTGATTCAGTCTTTGAAACTCTTTAGGGAAACTATATACAGTCAAAACTTATTTCTTCTTACATATAGAACTGAGTATTTTTCAGTTGAAAGGAAGACAAAGTAACACAGAAAGACTATTTCCTGTTCAACAAGCTGTTTAATGATCAATCTGACTGGCAATTGAACGTCACTCCCTATGTGCTAAGGTATAAATGAAAAAAAAAAAAATCAAAGTTTAAATAACTCTTAAATACTTTTCTAAAATATTTTAAAAATCAGAAGTTATTCCATACTGTGTGTTCCAGAGAGGAATTTCCTTGATTTGCTTAGAAATGTTCACAAATCACAGGTTTTTGTTGTTCAGAAACCTGAAAGAATTATTAGCAATTATAAACTTTAATTATTTTTCCATTGAACTGCTTTTCTCCTAGAATACATTTCCAGACTTTTCTGACAGAACACTATAAAGGGGAATAAACTTTCTCCATTTCATTGTGAACCCAATTCAGCAAAGAATTTCAGCACACAGTTGGGTCCAGAGAGATGTCAACTGCATGCCTGAAGCTAGACATTCACTAAAAACCTTGCTCAAGCCAGCCTGCTCTGATTTCCAAGTACCTATCCCATGCTGTGTTTCTCTGAGTTCATAGGAATCGTGTATTGCACAGAGGGCAGAATATGCCATCAGATGTTCCCCCTTTAGGCTAGAAGGATGTAAAATGGCCAGAAATGTTTCCCAATTTAGAGGCTATCTTTGGTTATGGAGATATTCCTCTATTTGGGACAATAAATTCCCAACACAATGCATTCAGGGAGACAATAAAAGGAGACAGCAAAATAATCCCTCAAATTAGTTTAGTCCTGTAACATTTACCAGCAGAAAGAGCCAGGCTTCCAAACATTCTGGTCAAAGAGGGTTCAAGAGAGTAAGAAAATAAAGAACTGAATAATTTAACAAAAAGGTTGGTTTTAATTGACATTCCTGCTCACTGTGAGACTCAGAAATCTGGTCCGGAGCTACTGACATGGTAAATAGCATTAGAGGAGCAAAAAGTTACCTGCAAGCGAGGCCCACTCTTGTTTATCCACCTGGAGCTCCTAGGCATGCAGCAGTCTCTTTGGGACAGCTGGACTGTTGTGTGGAGTTCTGCGCTAGTGACCAGAGCACACACGCAGCTTCTGTACTCTATGTATATATATAATGATCCCGTGTGTTAGCTTGACTTCTGCTTACCCTGATCAGTGTTCTGTATGTTCTGACGTAATTCAGTCACATCAACTTAATTCTACTGGAGAGCAGATAAGAGACTTATAAGGAGTAGTAGTTAAACATGAATGATTTTCACTGTAAATGAGTATATTAACTTTTTATTAAAAACTCTAAAGAGACTGTGGAAATAATCCAAGAATACCATGATCTTTAAAAGGCAGAAAAATAAGAGCTAGACTTTTACTGTTTACTCCTTCAGATTGACCAGTACAAATAACCATTGTCATTATCAGTGCCTCCTCCAGTTTCCACAAATCAGAAAATGGCTTGTCAGAAAACAGCACATAATGTGTGCTGCCTAGTTCATAGTAAATATACCATACTGCAAAGGAAATAGTATCCATACGTATGCTGTGGTTGATATGGTCTCAAAACTAAATTCTATAATGCTTGCTTGGGGAATAGTCCCATGTTTTGTTAATGAGACTTTTTCCTGAGGATGGCTTTCATAATTGGGTCCTGGCTATCTATGATCACTGTGTTTAAGAGACTTCTAGTAAATGAAGCAACTGACTCTCACAATTCCTCTGTGAGGCATAGTCAAGAATTAGTAGATCAATGGTGGGTTTTATAGCTGAAGTTCAAACATCAGGTATAGGGGTGTCATGGATTCAGCAGTAGCAGTAATTTTAATCCTTCTTGGTGGCTGGTGCAGTGCTGTGTTTTTGATTTTGGGCCTGGGAACTGTGCTGATAACATCAGTGTTTTCAGTTACTGCTTGGTAGTGTTTTGGTCTGACCAAGGACTTTCTGAGTCTCATGCTATGCCAGGGAGGAGGGGAAGCCAGGAGGAAGCAGAGACAGGACACATGACCCAAACTGACCAAAGAGGTTATTCCATACCACAGCATGTCATGCCCAGGATGTGAAGACAGAGAGCAGAGACCTGGAAGGGTGTGGTGGTGGACTGGGGGGGTTCGCTGCTGGGGGGTGCACTGTCTGGGTCGGGCTTGGTGAGCAGTTGTATTCTCTTTCCTTGTATTTCTCTTGTATTACTACTTGTGGTAGCAGTAGTGCTTTGTGTTATACCTTAGTTACTAAACTGTTCTTATCTCAACCTGTGGGAGTTGCATTTTTTTTTTATACTCCTCCCCATCCTCCTGGGAGTGGGGGAAGAAAAAGAGGGGAGGGAGGGAGTAAAACTTTGTGAGTTTTAGAGGCTTAAACCACGACAAGGGGTGACATTGGATGCTTAGAGATTCAAATTTATTTCTTCAACAAAATAAATAAACTGGTAATCCATTTTTTGAACATTTAGATGTGATGATAACCTGGAGAAGCAACCGTGAAATTTCACCCAGTCACATAATAACTTCCTTCCCTGCTAGACCGTAAGTCACTGTGGTAGCTTTGGGATATTTAAAAGCAGAGTGAGATTAGGTTAAAGGAGCAAAAAAAATCACTTGGAAGCATTGTTTGCCTTTGTGGAGCTGTTTTTGATCACAAGTAGAGGTAAAAATAGAGATTTTCACCCTTAGCAGGAGATGAGTTAATAAGGAATGTGCTTATTCTCTGTGTTCATGGAGGCATTTCATCCTTCATTGAAGCACTTTTCATTTCACTTCATTCAAGTCACTGAAAAACTATGTGAGGTCAGGGGTTTCAGACAGAGATTTTGGAGCTAAGGGGAGATTATTCAGACTCTTGCTGCAAATACAGTTGTTTATAGGATCAGTGCCACTCTAATGCAATGGCACTGGTGGTTTGGACACTCAAATGCAAAGAGATTTTCTTATTACTTCTCACAAAGCCTGTTGATCTTTCTCCTTTTTTCCAGAAGCACCCTTAATCTGATGACCTGAAAATCAACAGACTGTATTGTAAAATATGTGAAGTAAATTTCTGAACTGTTAAGTTACTTAATGGGCATCCTATTTAATTTCTGTCTTGTGTTGGATTGTTGTCTTACATCTAAACAGCTCCAAATATTTTAAGCCAAAAGTTTTCTTGAGACAGGCTTTACCAGGCAAGTTCTGCCTAACACAATTTTCTGTGGTTTACCCTTCAGAGTTTAAAGACCTGTATAATCTAGATAATCATTATACAACCAAAGCCAATATGTCCTGGCTTTGTGATATTAACTGATTACTGTACCTCTTCTTTCTGCTCAGAAAACTACACTAACATTTTCAATTTTGGCATAGACTTCCAGATTCAGCAAGCATTGACATTGCAATGAATTGCATGTCCCTTCCTTAGGCATATCAGTGTTTTCTACATATTCAGAAAACTATTTTATTGTGTTGTACTTCCATTCTAATACATATATTCATAACTGTACAAGATAGAAACATGCTTTAAAAAAAACATAGAGGCTGGCTTCATACACTGCTTAACTGCCACATCCTCTCTCTTATTATTATAGCACCATTAATTTACAATGTTTTGGAAAAGTTCTCTGACACAAAAGAAGAAAGAAAAAAATCTGTTTGATCTGGTGGATAATACAGTCATGATATGCTATGTAATGTAATGCCCCCCATCTGGGTGTTATGGACAAAATGGGAAATATTGCAAAACCAAGGATTTTTAAGGCTGTAATATAATCAAATGAGAATTTGAATGTTGCATATATTTTGCTTGAGATTAGACAAATACTAAAAAAGGAGATTGTGTATTTTTTTAAATCTCAATTTTCTAAAAAAAAATAGGTACAGTTCTGCAGAATTCAGGACACCAAGACATCTGGTTGCTAATCTTTCTGAGGCAAATTAAACATAATGGATTTCGTAACTTTCTTGTTATGGTCTTTCTTTGATCCTTTTTCTTAAGGCATGCCTAAGCAATAAAGAATTCTGTCCACTAAAGACTTAATTCCTGTATGGTCCAAACATATATGCTGATGATTTGAATTCTTCCAGGAAATAGGTCATTTCAATACAAATACAGAGCAAGACAGATGATGCTTTTAAACTTGACAATGAATAATATTTAGCAATGGGACTGAGTGAGTCTTTTTCTCTTACTATTGCCAGTCAACTGGAGGCCAGGCAAATGCTTTCCGACTCTTAGCCTGACTCAAGCTGCAGATAAAGTTTACAGACATCTGGGAGTAGACAAACACTTGGCCTTCTTCTGCTTATGTGGCTATCCTGATCCCTGTTTCTGTCAGAATTAGTTTAACAGCCTGACAGCTGGCTGAAATTTTCATTTATTTCAGCAGCTTGGGAAATAACTGATTGCCTCTGTTTTGTGACAAAGGACAACAGCTTGTCCTGGTATTTTTATGCAACCATGTCATATATTCATTTTTAGCAACTTAATTCTGAACTTCAATGCAGTTGAAAGTTGTCAGCCCCATGTACTTCCTCGTAAGAGTGAAAAAATAATAAAACCCATGGCTAAAGAACACTGAAAACAGGTGCCATAAATGCATATTTAAACAAGCCAACAAATTTAGTATGCAGTATAGTGAATGATGTTCATCAGCACAAATGTTCTTGAAAGCAAAAGGTATTATTTTACGAGCATATTCATGAAAGGCTGTTATTTTGAAACATCTTTGCAGTTGTCATCCTCCATATGTGTATTTTGCTTATTTTTAATTCATTTTTAATCACTTGGGTACCTGTCTGCAGACCTTTAAGTTGTGTGCCTTTTCTGTTGAGAAATGTTCACACTGTTCATAAATGCATAGAAAAGTCTTTGAAGCCCGGTATAAGGAATGCATCATTACCATCATTAAACAGAATCCTTCAGAAATGCTGGTGTTTGCCATCTACCTGCATGAGTTCCAGCATCTCAACCCACAATGCATAACAACAGCTCTTCTTGCCTGCTACACTGCAGCTCCCAGTTCTTGGGATAGAGACAGCAAGCTTTGGATGTGCTTTGGGGGGAAAACCCTTGCAGAAAGTTAAACATTAGGTAGAAAGTGCAAGACAATCACTCATGAGAAAGCAGTGAAGTTCAGTCTGTTTATGGTCGAGAAAAGTGCCGCGAAGATACATGAAGGTAAAACTGAAGAGTCACAAAGGCCTCTGGGGAAAAAAAAATTCAGAAATAGAGAGAAAACAGTAACACAGAAAAGGTCCCTATCTTTGCTGCAGCTCATCATTTGATAACGAGTGCATGATAATGATCCTGGGATCAGGAGCTGAGACCCCCGCCGAGCCGAGCCCGGGGGGGGGGGGGGGGGGGGGTGAGAAGAAGGAGAAGGAGGAGAAGCAGAGCCTCGAGGCCGAGCAGAGCCACGCGGCTACCGAGTGGGGGGGGGGGGGGGGGGGTGTTGGGGGGGTGGGCAGCCAGCGGCCGATCCCAGCCCTGCGGCAACCAAGAGCATTCCCCAGCAGCCACCCACAGAGCCCCGAGAGCCCGAGCCCCAGGAGGATGCAGGAGACCACGCAGCACTTCCCAGCAAAGCACAGCAGGTAGATCTGGACTCAAAGAGCAGCTGGTGGTGAGAGAGCCGGCAAGCACAGCAGCTACACCAGCCCCAGTGACAAGTACAGCAGCCTCATTGGAGAGTTCTGAAGGGTTTGAATGGCCTTTGGGTGCCCTTGAGACCTGTCTGCTGATTGTGATGGGGATCAGCATGTTGGCATGCATACAGAGTGTGTTTTGCCCACAGCCATTTCATTTAGTCCTGAGAGTTAAGCAGAGTGGGGTGTGGACCTTGTCTGGGGTTAGACTACTATCTAGGATGGCCGAGAGATTTTCCCCAAGGATGGACAGTCATGAGTGGAAGAGTGTGTGGGACAGTATGGGCGAGTACCTATTCCATTGGGCCCCTCCAGTGCTTTGCAAGCATTGGAGATGGAAGGCAGCTGTATGGAGTCCCCAATGACAAGCTGCTGAAATGAAGTGGCTCAGATGGACTTAGATTGGCAACCTAAGGGAGAATTATTTTGAGCCTGGTGGTCACATGACACCTCAGGCCACCAGGTCAGAGGTGCAGCATATAGATGGACTCGTGATGGAGGGGTGGACTTATGATCGAGGGGTGGACTTAGCAATGGACACTATTGCCCAGGTTATTTACGAGTGTGAACACTGCACACAGCCTTCCCTGCTCTGAAAGACTGTTACAGGAGATGGAGCTTGATATCATGGACTGGATGGACTCAGCAGCTCTATAGGGATGATCTCCCTCCCTCTGTGTGTGTGTGTGGATGCATATATACACGTGATGATATATTGAAAATGTGGGATCTGAGCATGACGTGAATGGTATAGAATAAGGGGTGGATACTGTCATGGGTTCAGCAGCAGCAGTCATTTTTCTCCTTCTTGGTAGCTGGTGCAGCGCTGTGGTTTTGATTTTGGGCCTGGGAACAGCACTGATAACACCAGTGTTTTCAGTTACTGCTTCTTAGTGGTTTGGTCTGACCAAGGACTTTCTGAGCCTCATGGTCTGCCACTGGAGGAGGAGAAGCCAGGGAGGAAGCAGAGACAGGACACCTGAGCCAAACTGACCAAAGAGGTTATTCCATACCACAGCACATCATGCCCAGGATGTGAAAACAGAGAGCAAAGACCCGGAAGGGTGTGGTGGTGCACTGAGGGCTTCGCTGCTTGGGGGGGTGCACTGTCTGGGTCGGGCTTGGTGAGCAGTTGCATTCTCTTTCTTTGTACTTCTCCTGTCATTATTATTACTGGTGGTAGCAGTAGTGATCTGTGCTATACCTCAGTTACTAAACTGCTCTTATCTTAACCTGTGGGAGTTGCATTTTTTTTTCGATTCTCCTCCCCATCCCCCCAGGACTGGGGGAAGAAAGAGAGAGGAGTGAGTGAGTGAGAAAACTTTATGAGTTTTAGAGGCTTAAGCCACAACAGCCTGTAAAGTAAGCCTTAACACTCATGGAAACTTCATCCACCCCACCCCTGCTGGTGAAGTGAGTCCTCTTGCAAGATGCAGTTTCAACTTAGGAACTGTCAAGCATAGATGTCCTGTGAGCCCACCTGCTGGTTAGCAATTAATTTTGAGAGGCTGATGATGATGTTGACATCCACACAGTGTACCAGAACTTTATAATACCCAACCATCACTAAATTAGAAAGAAATTTTAATCTTGATTAAATCTTGATTAATATGTGCATTCTGAAGGGGGAATATTTTGTCTGAATGTTACTGACCAACTTTAAGTTTTAATGAGTCAAATCAGAACGTTGAAATTTGTAAGACTTTATAGCTGGATTATACAAGTTCGACTTGCCTCATAAGGTTATTACTCAATTTTAAACAATATAGCAAGAAGTAAATTACTATAGCCAAAACTACAAAGACATGCTTTAAGTTGAGCTCATACACCTCAAGTCTGTAGCTGACCTTATGGCTGAACACACATTAAGTTTGTCCAGTGCTTTAATAAAAAAATTTGGGTTTGTTTCCTTTTTTTTTTGTTTCGTTTTAAGAGCACACTGAAGAGTAATCTCTTAAAAGTAGATGTTCTGAAGCATATGCTGCAGATATTTTAAACAGTACATCGTCATTGGAAGGAAAAAAAAAAAAAAAGGAACAAAAGGTAAGACCTTGGATTCAACTGAGGCAATTTTGTGTTATCTGCAAACAGCTTCTTTCACAGCTGTGTCCAGACCTCTGGTTGAGTGTTTGTGAAGAACCAAGTGACACCAGCTTTTTTTTTGTTTATTTGTTCCCAATCAGTTTTCATAATATGTGATTTAAATTTTGGAAACCTGAAGATCCATATGGACACTGACTTTGAGCATTGGCTTGCTATTCTGGGAAAGTCAAAGCTTGGACACTATGTTTAAGTTCTATGAGAACTAGAATTTATTTTATGTGGGAACACAAGCTATTTTAATGCTCTCATTTAAGGTCAAGAGTGGGTTAAATGAGTGAAATTAATTCCTATGTCAACATTTTGGGCTATGAGACTGAGATAAACAAGACCTGCCATACTGGATGACACCAAAATTTCATCTAGTTCAGCAACCCATCTCTGGTAGAAGCCAGTGGCAGCTGCTTAGGGAAAGAGTAGAAGCACCAGACATGTGAAGAGTAATCCATTCTTCAGTTATGTATTCCCAGCTTTTGTCAGTCATTGATTTAGGGACTTCCTCAGCAAGAGATTACATGCATACTAGAAAGTTTAATAGCCATGAATGGACCTGTTTTCCATCCAGTTGTTTAATCCTTTTTAATTCCATTTGCACTTTCAGCCTCCAAAGTCTGTTCATGCAATGAGTTCTGTGATTAGTGTGTTATTAAATGTACTTCTCTTTTATTTCAATTTAAATCTTTTGCCTGATGATTTTACTGGTTTCTAATGAGTACTTGTGCTGGTTGGGAAGGCAAATATTATATCTCTGTATGGTAGTTGTTCCCTCTTAACTCTGCATAAAGTTCATGATTTTGTAGACCTCTATCACATTTGTCTTCTTTCACATTTTCCAAGCTTAAAATGTAACTCTAAGGCATATTAATGGACATTGCTTTATGTATCTAAATATCCCCTCTTACTCTCTCTTGACTTGGCTAATTTGTTCTTTTTTAATTGGCAGAAAGGATGAGAAATACATAGTGAATAAGTGATATAGATTTACCACATACTTACCCATCAGAATTATATTCTATTTCTGTTTTGTTCCTTTCCAAATAATTCCCAATATAGTCTGTCATTACCATTTTGGCTATCATTGCTCCAATGAATTCAAAAACCTCTCCTCAGATGAATCTAAGGGGTTGTTTATTTGGTTTTTTTTTCTGTTCATTCAAAGCATTAAATAAATTTCAGTCTTCAGGGACAGGTACACAACTTATCTCCAGTGACAAATACAAATTTTACTCTGTAGTTTTGTTATCAGTAAATGTGTCTCAAATATACCTAATCTTCTCTAGAGGTAAAATTTCTGCAAGGATATGAAATATAAAATATGTTTATGGGAGGATTGAATTAATAAACTGTAAATTAAATTTATATGTTGCAAGTGTTTTTTTTAGAAAATGCTATATGTCCCAAACAGCATATAGCGTTTGACACAAAGATCTTCTGAAATAGGCTTTTAATTGGCTCCCATTAAGACTTTTGCTGCTATGAAATGGCTTTTCAAACCTTTTGGTATTGCTCAGTATAATGAAATGCTATCTATGTGCTGAATATATTACTTCATTGTACTTTTCGTCAGTGTCACAGTAACATATTCTGAAATATAAAGTCCAGTTGAGAGGATTTTACAGGGCCAAGGAAGCAGTAGTAGTGTCTTCATTACAGGAATTTGCTAAATAATTTTACAGTTCTCAAAAAAATCTCAAATAATTCACGTTCAGAAAGATGAAGTGCAACAAACTACTAGCATCTCCTTTACAAAAAAGAAAGAGGCAGTAAGAAATGGAACAGATAAGGTGGCATCATTACATAGGTTGACCACAAAAGGACGACGACTGATAAATCCACTTCCACTTACTGATGCACATCATACTTAACTGCAATGTAGAGATTTCTTATGAAAATGAGGGCTGGGAAGGTCTTGGAAAAGCACTGTCTGAGTTTGGGCTACATCTTGTCCAAGAAGTATAACTTCTAAGACATATTTTGTGGTTTAACACTAATATGATAATTTAGGCCAGAGTGAGTACATTGAAGAGACTGAGCATACTTCCCTGCAGCTGTTTTTTTGTATTCCTCTTTCTTTGTACTTCTCTTGTATTGTTATTGGTGGTAGCAGTGGTGGTTTGTGTTGTACCTTAGTTACTAAACTGTTCTTATCTCAACCTGTGGGAGTTGCATTCTTTCAATTCTCCTCCCCATCCCCCCGGGGACAGGGGGAAGAAAGAGAGAGTAGTGAGTGAGTGAGAAAACTTCATGGATGAGGCGCTTAAGCCACGACACTGTCCAACCTTTAATCCTGACCCACAAGCTCTCACTCAGCTCCTCATCCTTGCCAGGTGGAGCTCCATGCATTCTAGCTGGTCATTGACATAGAGGGTGACACCTCCTCTTGTCTTCTTAGCCCATCCTTGCTGAAGGGCCTGTATCACTCCATTTGAATGCTCCAGTTATAGAGGCATACCACCATGTCATAGAATCATAGAATAGTTAGGGTTGGAAAAGACCTTAAGATCATCATGTTCCAACTCCCCTGCCATGGGTAGGCAGGGACACCTCCCACTAAACCAGGCCAACCAAGGCTCTGTCCAGCCCAGCTTTGAACACAGCCAGCGATGAAGCATTCACAACTTCCCTGGGCTACCCATTCCAGTGCCTCACCACACTCACAGTAAAGAATTTCTTCCTCATATCCAATCTAAACTTCCCCTCTTTAAGTTCGAACCCATTACCCTTTGTCCTCTCATTACAGTCCCTAGTGAAGAGTCCCTCCCCAGCATCCCTATAGCCCCCCATCAGATACTGGAAGGCTGCTAGGAGGTCTCCACGCAGCCTCCTCTTCTCCAGGCTGAACAGCCCCAACTTTCTCAGCCTGTCTTCGTATGGGAGATGCTCCAGTCCCATGATCATCCTCATGGCCCTCCTCTGCATTTGTTCCAACAGTTCTATGTCCTTTCTATGTTGAGGACACTAGAACTGCACACAATACTCCAAGTGAGGTCCCACAAGAACAGAGTAAAAGGGCAGACACATCCCCTCCAGCACTCTACACCTTACAGAGACTTACAGTCTCATCTGTAAGTTTCCAAGACCTGTTTTTTCCTTCTGCTCCCTGCCAATCAGCCTGCCACTGCATATTTACACCAAAAGTTAATGCAGGCTCTGTTCCCAGCTAGGAACACAGAGGCAGCCAGCTTCTTGAAAAAATAAAAGAGGAACATGTCACTGCTAGCACTGAAGAAAGACCTTGCCAGGGTTCCTCGGGGTTATTTGTCTTGTTTCCTGGTCCCAGGAAAGCTGGAATGAAGCAGCCAATCCATCCCCAGCATGCACTGCACTCCCCTGAAATGCTCACCAGCAAGTTGGGCAAGAGACACTGCCTCAACAGCCAGCACCAGCTCCCAGGCTGGCTGGCTGCAGCGGCTGTAGCTCCTGAGGAGCTATGGAAGAAGTGGTGACAGATGCCAACAGCAAAGTACCAGCATCTCTGGACTCCCTCTTGAAATAACAAAGAGCAGGGACTCAGTTAATCAAAGTACTACTTTAATCAGGTTTTATCATGTCTCCATGATACCAGTAAGGTCATAGCTCTGCAGGTGTGTGCGCATCTCTAACTCCTCTTGTGTATTGCTCAGATTACGTACATTTGCGTTTAAATTAGGAGCTTGATGAAGCCAACTTACTGCTTGGAGTAGCTTTGTGTTGCTTTTCAAGTGCTCTCCTGCTGACCTGCAATTCCTTTCCAGGCTCTGGGTACCGCTTGCTGGCACTGGCATCAAAGTGGGTGGAGTGAGGTAGATGGAGGTTCCCCTCCCCTCTTACCTTTAGTTGAAAACCCTCTTCACCAGCTTGGCAAGCCTTATGCTGAAGAATGAAGGCATGAACATAAGCTTGGAAGAGGAGGAGGAAAGATGGTATTTTAATGTTTATCTTTGATTCTTACCACCCAAACATATTTTAATTTGAAGTAAATTAAACTAATTTCTCCCAAATCAAGTATGTTTTGCATGTGACAGTAGCAGGTTAAAGACCCCTCTGCCTTTATCTCAGCTCACAGACTTCGTTCACCATATTTTCTCCTTCTGTCCTGCTGAAGAGGAGTGAGCAGCTGGCTGGGAGTTTGGCCTTTAGCTAAGGTTAACCCACCAAATACATATACCAAGTATGTACTTAGATATACTAAGCTGCCCTTTAGGAACCAGGAAACTCATTGACTTATTGTGAATACTATATGAAGGCTTCACAGACGCCCATGTTTTTGACTTATCTTGCTGGAAAACTCTGCCCCCAAAAAAATTTTTCATACTTTTTATAGAGGAAGAAATGAAAAAGGTTATCAGTCCTGTTCCATAGCAGCAAGAAACCTGATAACATCATTGTTTTTATCTGTTGGTGAGTCTAAGATCAATGGATTTTTTCAGTTTAACTCAGTCTAAAATGTTTAAACAAAGTTCGTTCAAACTGTATGTGGGTGTTTTTCTCAATATTGCCTGAAGTTTATTAAAAAAAAACAAAAACAACAGTTTGATGTTCCTTTGGATTGGATCCACAGGGTGCTCTCTCTTTTAATGAAAGCATATTCTTAAGCAGCATATATTACCTTACTGAATACTTATTTCTAACACTTTACATGAGTTATGAAAATGTTTTCCAGCAATAAAAAAGAAAAAGAGAATTGTTTTGTTCCCTAGACTTATTTAGTTTAAAACATATACCATTAAAGAAAGCATAGATGCATGTATACGATGTTTATTTCTGTTATGAATCATCAGTCACATATTTGGAAGAATTCTGTCAAGACAAGAGACATGCTATCTGTATTCCTGAAGTATGCTAATTTGAGAGAAGTTTGTCCCTGATTAGCAACTAAATCAACTTTTCTTTTAAGGTTTTCAAGTTTCCTTTGATTGTTCACTCAACATAGTTTTTGCTTTCCTTGAAGTTTATTAAAATCTCAAAAATTAAAAGCCTGTATTAGTTAATGGTTAAGGTCACTGAACAATTCTATCATGATTTGCATTATGACACTTTCTTTTCAACTTAATTCAGCAGTGAAAACTGTAAAAAGAACTGAATTTTTTGTAGATGTAACTCCTATTTTATTCATAATTTTTGTTGTCATCTTATGAAATGGTTTATTTTGTCAGTCACTTATGCTTTCTTGGTTCTAGTAGAGAGCTGAAGCAACACGAAAATTTTCTGGCAATTAGGATACCTGGCCATTAGATAATATGGAACACATATTTAAGAAACAAATTTAATACTACAGCAAAAGTTCCCATTTTAACAGTGGCTGATTTAGATTTTAACAAAGCATTGCCAATGTGCCTTCCAATTTAAGAAAATAATTATGTTCTTAAATTTAAAAATCATATACAAATTTTTATCAATTATAATTAATTTCCATTTGTGCATTGTCTGGAGCACTTGCACAGACAGGAACAGTTCCAGTCTTTAAGACTGTGTTAGCTGTTACTGTAGCAGAGCATAGTTAAATTAAGTGCATATTCGTTACTATCTGAAATGCAAATATGCATGCCTAATCTGGAAATGTAGCACAGTTCAGGAGAAAAAAATCAACTTTAGTACCTTATAGACCTTAATTCCCAACTTATTTTTATTAAACAGGATTTAGATTCAACATTACTTACACATTTCGGTTTCCTAAATCTTCCTTTCTGTAGCTGCTTTATATCATAATTTTATTTAGTTATTTTGTAGTAACTATAATGAAAAAGGATATTTGTACATACAGTAGTGTATTTTTATTATTTATCTAATGGACAAAGCTTTAAAAAGATCAATTACCGTGAAAATTTCACAGCCTTGTTAAGTTACTTATGATAGGTCTCATTTTAACTCTGTAAACCTCAATAAAGCTCACTGAAGCTCTCTAGAAATTATTAAAGATGAAAGAAATTATGATGTTGGAAAGTCATACCTGGGAGAATAGTCTTTAAAGCATGGTTACAGGCACATGACTAGCAGGGGGTCTAAACACACAGTGAGGCTAATGAAGTAATGAAAGGATATCTAGAGCTGTATATGGCAAGGACAGGGAGGGCTACATCCACATGGCTCATAGCCACACTTTAATATTGAGGGTGTCAATATCTAAATTTTTTGTGTCCCACTATCTTGCAGGATCCTCAAGCCTAGCTAAACAATAAATACTTACTATTCATAACATGGAAAAAGTTATTAACAGACTATTCCAGACCTTCATTATTTGGATGACTATTTTTCTAATTTTCTGTTCAGGTTGATTTATAACAATGTTATCCTGTAGTAACTTACACTTTTAGTTTCTCTGATATTTAGGTACTTAGAAAATGGTCTTGAATCTTTGTCTGATATCTTAGGAAGGACAGACTTTTTAATCACTTTTTCTAAACTGAGCGCAGGCACCCAAAATGTTTCTAAATTTAAACCCACATATCCCTCACATTAGGTCTAAATTAGAGCAGATACATCTTTAATACAATTGACAAATTTCAAAGTTAAAGCCAAAATATGAGCTCCTTTCACTTTTCCATTATCGTTTCATATTTAAATCAGTGGACTTCTAATTTCAATGTGGTTTTAAACACTGGTTACTACTCTGACAGAATGTTGTGTCTGTTCTTGGTTCTTAATTCTTCATGTTTCTTGAGCTGTGTTTTCTCATGTCTTTTCTCATCTTGTTTCATAATTCCTGTTCTAGTACTTTTTGTGCTCCTAGTTGTTTTGTTTTGTTTTGTTTTGTTTTTTTTGTTTGGTTTTTTGTGTTTGTTTTTTTTTTTAAATGTTAAATAAATGCAACAGTCAATATACGACAAATATTTAATATTTTTTGCACTTTGATAAAAGTAAGTATTAAACACCCAGCTACGAGATTGCTCATCTATTTGCCCTTCCACCTATCTATCTTACTCTGTAAAGAGAAAAGCCATCAACCCCCCCCCCCAAAATAAAGATTATATTACAGGTAAAATTGCTTCTGTTTCTGGAACTCAGGTGTGGGATGAATTAAAAAAAAAAAAAAATAAAGTGACTCTATCCAGTGTCAAGAAAAAAATCCAAAACCAAAAAAATCCTGTTCTACTCAGGTGACTCTTCTAACAGTGTGAGAGCAAAAGAAAACTTAATTGAGATCAAAAATTTACACATTTGATGCTAGTATTACTAAATAAATCAGATTGCAATTCCTATAGTCTCAGAGGAAAAAACATAGAACTTAGTGACACCTTGGTCACTTCCTAGTAATCAGTTTTCAAAATATAAAATTCAGTGTTTTAATTCCTTACAATGATTAACACATTCATACTGATTTTATATTTCTTCCCTGCAGATATACTACAACAGAGTCCATTATTGTTCATTTAACTAAATGCACATCCATCTATTACAGATCACTTTGAAGCTTTCATAAAGTATGAGAAAATTCTCTTAAAGTACTTTCAGTGCCTGCCAATGTGATAAATATATTCGTTTACTGTCATAAATACAGACAAGGTTTAGAAAATGAGGGATATTAGAAAGCGTGTTGCCACCTTTTTGTAACTTTTTTATAGTTTCACTCAGGGTGTATTTGTCAGAGTATGACTGAGAGATGTTATACAGCTAATAGTTCCTAGACAAGTAATATTTACTAACTTTAAATACTCTCTAGAAAAGACAAGTCCATGTTTTTTAAAAATCAGATGGATTATTAGTCTCCTTTCTGTAGAACAAAATTTGATTTATACAACTTATGTATTCTCTACCATGAAAACAGGTGATACCTTCATTTACAGTTACTTAATCTCAACTTTGAACAGCCCATTAAAGTTATGTGTGTGCTTCTTTTCTCTTAAACTACCTTTAGTGCTTTTTCATTCTTCATCCATATTTTTGTTTTGGTATTGGATATGCTCCTCCTACAAGGTCAATCTCAGTTTTCTTGTTATCAAGGGAAAAAAAAAAAAATTAAATGTTTCAGGTGTTTTCTCACAAAGATTATTTGATTTTATCCTTTCACAGCTTGCAGTGTTCAGATTTTTTGTTACCTTATTTTTGCTTCTGCACTTTTCTGGATTTAAATTTAATAGAAACTTTTTCATCTAGGTAGAAAGAAAGCAAAAGTCAAGAAGTAAAATTACTTGGTTTCTACCAAGAAAATTCGAGAAAAAAAAAAAATCCTGATATGAGATGCAGACTGATAAAGTATAAAGCAAGAGGTTTAAAAACACTTCACATTGTTATTCCAGTTAGAACATAAACAAACCTAAAAAGAACCAACCAACCAACCAAATAAACAAACAAAAAAAAAACCCCAACCAATATATTTTACTTGAGGAACAAACTTCATTTGCCAAAATGCGCTGACAAATTCCCATTACCATTTGCTGGAATGATCTTTCATTCGCTGTTGTGGGTAAGACTGATCTGAGGAACAGCGATTTCAGAAATTTCTAGCCTCCCGGTTGAAAAATCTGAGGCCTTTTGTTGCATTTTTCAGCTGAAGATTCTAGCTGTTCTGAGTGAAAAAAGATAAATTCCTTAGGGGTTGTACAAGTCAGTGAAGAAGGTCCAAGCCCTCTGTCACTGGTAATTATTTGGCAACTTCTTAGACATGTGGCACTCTACCAAGAACACAGTTACTAGCATTTTTTCTTAAATTTTCAGATTTCCATAAAAATTATAAAGACAAATTTTCTTCTTTTGTTTCCTTCACAGTATTCCTATAACAAAATGCTCTTTCTAAGCCCTTTATGCTCTACTGGATAAATTATGAAATTTCATGACTATTTAAATAAGCAGTTTATTATAGACACAACTGCTTAAAAGGACTTATCCTGATTTACAGTCAGTTCAAACAATGCCTTGACAGATATTTTCTTTCCATGCATTACCTCCAAATAGAAAATAAACATCTTTTAAAAAATAAATAAATTAAATGAGGTCTATACCTAGAATTTACAAAGGCTGTGTAATTGTAGTGTCATGGCATCAGTTTGGTCCATAGCCCACATGTGGTGCTTTGATGTTGACATACATAAAGTTAACAGATTAGAAGAAAGACCACCTACTGTCTGGAGAGTCTTAAAAATATCTGTGCCTGGCAGGAAATGCAAAGGACAAATTATTCCTCTTCAGAATGACTTGCCGTGATTTAGTGTTTTTAAGTGTGAGCTTTAATTGAAAGAAAAAAAATTCAATGTCTAATTGCCATTGATACCTAAATATATTCTTACTTAGTAAATAAGTGACTAAAACCAGCTTTTAAAAGTCATCTATTTCTTACATCATTCCACAGCATTGAATACATCTCCCAGCATGAGCTGATGTTTTAATGACATAACGTTGTACCTCCTATAAAGAAGACTAATGTCAGGAAGCATTGGAGGAAAAATAATTTAAGGACTTGAAAAGCACAGTACCAGTAGGTTCAGATAAATCTGCTTTCCATGTCAGTTTTTAAGGCACGATTTATTTTTTACCAGATCAATTGAGCCTCTCTTAATTAATTTTTAGCAAGACAAAGTTAGAACCAAACCTTAATGATACTATGGTGATATTTCCATTACTGTGTTCAGGTAATACAGAATAAGCTTCCAATCCAGATTTGCAAACAAAGTGAAAATACATTTAGTTATGCACTTACATTGTCATGACAGTAATAACTGTCCAGTTTCAATGGAATCTTCTGTGATAATTACTTCAATTTCACTTCAGCTTACAGCAGCCAGCAGACACGTACTGTTTGTCAACTGATTCAAACATTGAAAAACTTAGTATGTGCATATTTGCAATTAACAGGCACCCAGTCAAAACTAATGTGGAAGCTGCAAACTCTTCCTCTGATGCATTCTGTTTGTTATGCAACGCTGTCTATTACCAGCACAACTGTAACCAGTAAGCCCCATAATTACAGGCTACCCCACTTTTTGAATAGAGTAGTATTTGAGTGTTCGTTGCCTGTCTGTAACAATATTTCTTGAGTTGTCTTTACAAATCGTTTGGTTTAAAGTGCAATATTAAAATCCTATACAGTCCATGAATGGAAACAGATAAGTAGTTCTCTCTAAGAGGCTATTTAGGCAAATTAGAAGAGGGTATACCTGTGTGTATGTGAATTAATAAAGCTACGCATCCTAGCCCTTTTTAATAGGTATGATTAGAGAGAGAACCTGAAGGTGGGTAAAAAGGGGGAGAGGGAATGAGCATAATTTAAAAAATTGCAATCCATACACAATGTGTTCCTTGTGCAGCCTCACCAACACAAAACAAAGGAGTATCATGAGTGCCCTTGATCAGCAGGCAATGTTTCTTCTAATTTAAGGCTGCGTTCAGCTTTGCTTATTCACAGGTTAAACTAGTTTGGGTATCTGTGAGCTAGCTACCCTGCTATCAATTCCATCAACCTTTGACAATATATGAAGGCTTAGTGAGTTAAGACTGGTATGTGCTCATGGAGTTATCTTGAAGGCTTCCCACTTGCAATGCAGTAAAGGCTGGGAAGCCAGGTTGATGAAGCAGAGTTCTACAGACCAAGACCAAGTTCAAGGTGGTGGTAGGCAGCGTAGAAACTCTTACAGCTTATTGCCTATTTCTATCACTCCTTCTAATCGTGTAGTTCAAAGTTACAGAGCTGAAGCAAAATTTTTGTGACACACAAATGGGAATATTAATTATGAATTATTAATTATTAAATAACAAAGTATTAATTCATTCTCTTCTGAGATGCAGGTAAGATAAACTCAATCTAGTCTCAGAGTAATCTGCAGTATACAGTGGGGACCAACCTTTTCTGAGCATCTCCTGTACAAGTTCCTCCAGAAGCTGCAGCCACATCACATTCCTCCCAAGATTTATTTTGCTTAGGTGGTTTCAAAGACATGACATTTATATAGTTTTCATTCAGATTCTGGCAGGGATGAAAGGAAGACAGCTGCCAAAGATAACACTGTCTTTTTCTGCTGTTATACTTCTTAGTATATTACTGTACTTTGCTCTCCACAATAAAAAAATTATGCTCAACTCAGCATATGGGCCAAAACAACAATGCAGCCATTTTGTCATAAGAAGGCAGCTTGGAGTTGTTTTTTGGAGTTTTGTTGTTTATTTTGTTTGGTTGTATGTTTCTTTGCTTAGTGAGCTCTCTAAATAGAAAAAAATACAGACCTGGTTCTACTTCAGTACTGCTTTTCTACATTAACAATGATGAGAACAAGACATACAATAATCAGTTTGGTTTATCTTTGGAACTAAACACGATTATTTTTTTTTTGCCCACTGACCTTTATATTCAACACCCATTTGGGAGAAGAGTAGTTGTAATGTTCCAGGTCAACCATTGGCAATCACTTGCTAATGCCAGGTTGTTCCAGGTCAGCTACAGGAAAGCAGATTTCATTTTAAAGAAAGAATAGCTTAGCTAACCAAGCTAAAAGTAGAAAATGAAGCAGTTTGTTATGACCTAAGTAGGCCTTCCAGAGTAGTCAAGTGCATTGTATTAACTAGATCAAAATAACAGGTATCAAAATGCTCCAAAATATAGGTTATTTTCAAAGATTAAGGTAAACATTACAAAGTATACGCAAAATCAGAGCAGGAGCTGACATATATATGAGATGTTGGACCAACCATATAAAACACCTATGACCACAGCATTACATTTTATTATCTTTTTCAGCAGCCACAAAGGTATGTTAGACTAATGGAAATGGAAGCCTCAGTTCAGGACCAAGTGAATTTTAGTCTCAACTGTATTGAAGAAAAAAACCTCATCATTTCAAACAGTCAGTTGGTAACTACATCATGCTTTTCATGCATAACAATCGGTTCAACAAATGCTGTAATATCATGCAGCACAAATTTCAGCAGAAGACCCACATGTTTAAGACAAGAACATATCTCTTTCTAAAGAAAAATTAGAGGCCAAGAGACCCATTTCAACTAGAGATCATTCTTGAAGTGTACATCTGCCACTGGTCCAACAGCAGCTGTTAGATGTGAAATGCTGTTCTTCAAATATTTAACTACATTCTCCAACATTTAAGTAGAATAAGACAGTCTTACACTCGTAATTATCATACTTTAAAAGGAAAGGAACTATAAGGCATTCATGCTCAGGGATTATCTTGTCATGGGTTCCAAAAGCAGAAAAAATCATTCATATGACTAATATATTCATATAAGTGGCACATAAAACAAGGCATGGTAAAAGGATAGAGCTTTCTTATCACATACCAACATAGAATTAAGACATAGGCTTTTTTTTTTTTTCTCCCCAGTGTTCATAGCATTTATATGAAGTTTATTATATAGAATTAACCTACCCAGCAATCAAATATTCTTGCGCTTCTTAAAATTGTACACAGTGTAATTTTAATAATGAAATGTTTTGTAAAGCACAGACTCCAGTGCTGTAAAGTTTGACTTCCTAGGAAAATAGATTAATTCTAGGAAAACTGATTAATTTATGTTGTTTCTGAAATAAGTATAGTGGAACCTAAATAACAAATACGTTACCTGGTGAATTCCACTAACTGCACCAGCTGTCTGCTGTACACATCCTGTTTCCAAGCTCTTCCATTTTTTGTTTGACACTGTTGACAGCCTGACAGCAAATAAGACTGGCCTTTTTCAGAAGAATCAGCTATGCTCCCACAGCAAACACCAGTAGTAGGGTGGCCATTTTTATAAGTGGCAAATATTCCTAAGGGTTGGGGTTTTTTGTCCTGTAGCAAGACTTTGCTTTCAAAAGAAACTTTAGTTATGATAAGCAACAACTCCCTAATTAGCTATGTTTTGATTTATGAAACAATGTTATGAGCCTTCTTTCTCAACAGTTTTGTACAGACATGTATTTTTAAAAATACATGCAAAAGCATAAGGTAAATGTTAAGCAGGCATAAACCCCATGAAAAATCTGACAGTGAAAGGCTACTGATTTTAAGGAAAATTAATAATTTTTGCTTAATTCTTGTCCTGGGTTCAGCAGCAGCAGTCATTTTTCTCCTTGGTAGCTGGAGCAGCACTGATAACACCAGTGTTTTCAGTTACTGCTTGGTAATGTTTTGGAGTGCTGCTCCAGCTACCAAGGAGAAAAACGACTGCTGCTGCTGAACCCAGGGCAATTCTGAAGGATGGTGATTCAAGAATTAAGGTTGTCCATGAGTTACAACAAAAGATTAATTAATATGAACAATTTGGGGAGTTATATCAAATGGTATAAATTAAAACAGATGAGCATCTGTGCAAATTTTCTATTTCCGATGGAAATATCTGAGAGCTAAGTGACAATGCAGTGGACTTTTAACAGAATAAAGAATGTGAAGTGCTGTTTAGAATGCCTTTTCCTTTTTAAAACAAAGGAGTAAATCTGATGTCTTTCAAAAATTAAGTGTATGCAACTTAAATTTAAATATTTGGTGGCAAAAACTTTGTTGCAATAATTTTCACTTTGAGCACATACATCATCTACTGAGCTTTGTGCCAATCAAGAAAAACATTCGTCATATTATTTTTCCGAAGCTCTCACAGCTTATTTGAAGGCAAATTTACAGTAAAATAACCTAAAATAATTAAATTCTCTCAAGTGTTGCACATCCTGGTAATTTATAGAGTCAGCATGGATGACAGAGTAATGAGCTTTTCGAACTTAATCTCAGGAGGAGAGGAAGATTCATCATTTATCTTAGAGTTCTGAGTGTTGTTCTTCACTGATACCTCTTTTCTCATTTATAATATTGCACTGTTACATTCAAGACTAAGAAAAAGTTTTGTGTCTTCTTTCTTTTTCCTTATATTCTGTAAAACATTGATTCATTGATTATGCAAGAACAAAACCTGCTTATGAAATACCTAATAAAATTGCAGAGTAAGAAGGGTTGGGCACCCACCCACCAGCTCATACATTTGACTCTGACAGGTGAATTTTCCTCACAGTTACTGAAGTATGGACCACTTTTCCATATAATATCTCAGAATTACTTTAATGATAAGAAATAAGAGATTAAGGGAAAGAGATTTTGGTTACAAAGCAAGCTAATGAGTTCACTTCCAGAGGTGAAGAAGCTCCTGGGCTCACTGAGAAATCAAGACAAGCAGAAGCATTGGTCCTCTCTTACCAGGGTGACCTGTGACACGCTTGTACTACAGCAGTTCTCCAAGTCTCCCATTCTGTTCACTGCCAAATGAACACTGCAAAGGTCATTACCCAGCTCTATAAACCTGTGCTATTTAACAACAGGTTAACAATGTCTGTTCTCATGATTCAGCTGCTGTTGACTTATTGAGCCACAGAAGGACAACAAACAATACAGCAGAGAGGGCTTTCTCAGAAGTGAGAGATTTAGAGTACCAACTGCTGTAGAAAACAGTCATGAAGGAAATAGAGGAGGAAGGGGTGTATTTTTTCTGATATTTAAAATTTTCTTCCTTTACTATTTTCCCTAAAAAGAGTTGCTGAAAACATGATGAATAGCAGAGATTATAGAACCAAAGGAGAAATGCGATTGAAATGAAATACAGTTCTGAAGATCTAAAGATAGTACAGCTTGGGAAGTGTGGCAGTTTGAATTAACTTTTTACATTTCTTTACCGGAAAGGCCACCTACCTTGATGAGAAGATTTCTGTTACTACACTTTAACTAGGCAAGTTTAAGCCACATGTATTAGTTTCTTATTTTGTGGTTGTCAAGAAATGATTATTTATGATACTATTACACACTGAAATGTCTCAATACCACACAGAATTGAGCAGCAAAAGAAAATATTCCATACGCTAACTAAAGGCTAAATCAGTAATCATGATCCACAAAAGTGCAGTCAGCAAGCTTTGACATTTTGTTTCAGAAGAAAGCAAACTGTTTCAGAAGAAAGTATATATATTCAATGACTAGCAACTAACATCTCCAGTTCAAGATAAAATTTTCTCTCTTAGTGGTCTAAATTACCAGCAGAACTCTCATTTAAACAAAAGAACAATGGCAATATAGAATAATCAAGTACTTCATAGTTTCCCAGAATTATAAACTGATTTACCAATCCATAAGATAAACTTCAGTAAACTGTCCATAAAATTAAGTTGTGCTGCACTAAGAAATAATCTGTAACAGGAGAGGAACAAAATTATTTAAAAAGTATGTAGCTGTTCCTGCCTGTCAGCCTAGGGTGTAGAACACAAACCCAAGTAACATGAGGTAATCAACTCCAGGAAGATATGACTGGCAGCAGTGATTATTTGGTACATTAAAAAATTCTTCAGATTAAAAGATGGTGTTTTGTGGAAGACTTACTTGAAGCTAGAAACGTTTCTCATTGATTATGTATACTGCTTGCCAAATATATACAATATTTAGCATGATGATCCATTTCCAGGCTTGTGCTCCTTTCCCTCTGCTGTTCATCAAGAAGACAGCAGTAACATATACTTTCAGGGCACCTTAAATTTGAGTTACATATCTGGGTCAAGTGATCTTTGCCACTCTTACTTATAATAAACATTAAGAGTGCAGTTTTCCCAGTTCTCTTTCCATGTATACTATTTTGAGTACACAGGACCTTGCAGAAACACACATAAAAATAACTATGTGCTTCTGTATTAATTAAGTTGGATAGAATAGGCACCACCACTGACAGATAAATAAGGTCAAGTTAATTTTAAGTTAGCAATTTCGCTCTGCTGGACTCAACCTAGTATCAATGCACTCTACTTTCTACATGCCTCCTGTGGAAACTGTTTTGACAAGTTACATTATTTTAGCACTCACACCCATTTTGTTATAATTTCATCAGCTAATAAACATCCTTAATCTTTCTTACACAGAAATTTAGGATTTTGGATTTCCATATTTCAGTGGATGAAACTATCTATTCTGCAAATCACATTAATGTTCAGACTGAATGCTCTAATTAATCACTTTTAGAATGTGAGACACAAAAGCACTATGTTTAAATAGAGCTTGAAAAAAAGTCCAGGACCTTTATTTTAAGAAACTGGCTATCCTTTAAACCTACACACACCTGAAAGATATGTCATGAGGCAGTATTGCCTACATTTTGACACTGTTCCTTAGTAAACAAATGAATAATAAGCAGAGGGGTAACAGACCAGGTATTGATTTAAATGCTAGTTATTACAAAGACTAGTAAAAAGTTAAAGTTCATGCAATTAGCCCACATTGTTAGCAGTCACATTCTTTATATTATGTGATAAAATAAATGTCAATAAGCACATTAATTAAGACATGATACTGGCCTATGGCCAAGTATGAAATTAGCTGTGCAATCTACACGTCCCCACATCCCCAAGCATGTCCTTGATATTATCAGATGTCTGCATAAAATAAAGATGAAGAGGTCAGAGTGATAGTCCAATTTAGGAGGAAGAAATTATCATACAAAAAACAAGGACTAAAACCTTTTATGGCAAAGTACTTTTAAAGAAGATGCATATTTGTGTCTGAAGGTACTAAAGAGATTCTTCGGCAATTAAATGCAACTCTGAGGAAGGTACATGACTGCCCAGCAAATGCACTGACATAGTTCAAGTGCAATAAATGCTATTTTATTGTGACTCTGATTTATCATAAGGATAACATCACAACATATATGACCGTATTTGATGTCCTCTCAACAGATAAGTGTTCAGCTGTAAAAACAGCTGATAGTTTGTGTTTGAATACACATTGTTGTATATAACCTCTGCATCTATATGTCTCATATTCTTGCCCTCCACTGCAATCTGATGCTAGCTTAGTCCAGTAAGACCCAGCATATCTATTATCTTGCACTTTTGCTGCCACATCAGACATGCTCTTCTCCAGCTCCATGAATCAGCTTCCACACAAAAGCCATCACATATCCCTTCACATTCCCAATGTCATTCCTCCACTATCAGGTAACTAAACAGCCAAATTTCTGTTGTTAATTTTGTAGTTGTCCAGTCTCAAAGGAACCCTCAGCAGCTTGCTGGACCAGGATATTATCTCTTCAGTTAAGGTACTTCAAACATAATAATTTCACAAAGTTCTTGTTTACCTTTTCTCAAAGTACACATTTGGATGCTTCTAGCTCTGTTTGAAACAATGCTAGAACCTCCTAAGAAACCTGATGAAGGGCACTCCACCCCTGGCACAACAACAAGTATACACACATTGTCCACCCCATTGTCTGCACAAGGAAGGCTGCTGCTCTTGTTATTACAGGAGCCTTACATCTTGAGCCTTTGCTTTCTATATATAGACTCATAGAATTATAGAATAGTAAGGGTTGGAAAGAACCTTCAGATCACGCAGTTCCAATCCCCCTCATATGGTCAAGGACACCTTGCACTAAAACATGCCACCAGGGACTCCATCCAGCCTGCCCTTGAACACTGCCAGAGACGGAGCATTCACAGCCATCTTGGGCAACCCATTCCAGTGCCTTACCACCCTTACAGTAAACAATTTCTTCCTCATATCTAATCTAAACTTCCCCTCCTTAAGACTGAACCCATTACCCCTCGTCCTATCACCACAGTCCCTAATAAAGAGTCTCTCCCCAGCATTCCTATAGGCCCCCTTCAGATACTGGAAGGCTACTATGAGGTCTCCATGCAGCCTTCTCTTCTCCAGGCTGAACAGCCCAAACTTTCTCCACCTGTCTTCACATGGGAGCGAGGTACTCCAAGCCCCCTGATCATCCTAACAGGTCCTCATCTGGACTTGTTCTGACAGCTCTGTGCCCTTCTTATGTCGAGGACACCAGAAACTGCACACAGTACTTCAAGTGAGGTCTCATGAGAGCAGAGTAGAGGGGCAGGATCACCTCCCTCGACCTGCTGGTCACTGCTCCTTTTGATGCAGCCCAGGATATGGTTGTTTGTCTGGGCTGCAAGAGCACACTGCCAACTCATGTTCAGTTTCTCATGAACCAGCACCCCCAAGTCCTTCTCTGCAGGGCTGCTCTGAATCTCTTCCCTGCCCAACCTGTAGCTGTGCCTGGGATTGCTCCAAGCCAGGTGCAGAACCTTGCACTTGGCTTGCACTGAAACAATATGTACATCACAAAATAATATCCTTGACTGCGTCTCCTGACCATTTTGGAGAAGAAAAAAAAATTAAAAAAAAAAAAAAAGACAAAAAGATTGAAAAAAAAAAAAAAAGGAAGAAAAAGTAGTGAAAACGTAGCAATTGTTGTTTCCTCTGCAAATGCAGAAGGAATAGGGACATATCCTAGACACTAAAATCACCGCTAATAGAGGGCTGAATTCTTTTGGTTTCTGTCTTACAAGAGGAAATGTGAGGAAAACTCCCAATTGTTGAACAAAAAGACAGAAGATTTATCTTGTAACTGTGTAGGAGTTTCAGCACTGAGACACTTGGTAGTGATCATGGCAGTGATGAATCTGTGGGTAGGTATGTGGGTGAGAAACAAAAATTCATTATAAATTCCTCTTTCAAGGTAGTTAATACAATTATTAGTCATAGAAAACTCTTGTTAAGAATTCATGCTCTAGATAGCTTTAAAATTGAAAAAAATAACAAAATTACAGAAAAAAAATCACATTCCCTTACTTATTTTTTAATGTTTCAACATTTTTATATATTTTACATTAAATATTTCATCTGTTTTAGATTTATATATTTCCAGAAGAAAAGTAGTAAAGAATAGGATTTCGCAGGATAGCATGTTTAGTATGTAGAATATTTCATAACTTTTATTCTTCCAGGACACAAGATTTTGCAAATGGCAGGTTTTAATCCAATATGGCCCATTTTTTCAATTTCAGTTACTGCATACTACATACAGCTTAATATCACAGCTTCTTTATGCCATCAATATAAACTGTGAATCACATGGCCCACCAGCTAAATTAACATTTTTGTATTTTAAATGGCATTTTAACGGATTTTTGCAGCATCAGCTGCCTTTTTCTCCTCTCTGCTTGTGTTCTTCCTCTACCACTCTCCAGCATAGAATCCAAATGAAGCAACAGCCTCTCCTCATTCTGAATCTCACCCTACAGCGTACACAGTGCTGCTGCTATTCAGCAGACCACCAAGTTTTTGCTTTGTAAGCTACACACAAATTAAATCTAGTTCAGCTAGTTCTGATTGCTTAAAAGCAACTGTTTAGTGCATCCAAGATAAAACCCACCATCTTCTTGAACCAATTCAGACTTCTCATAATGTCACCTCACACTAGTGCAGCCATTCTTATAAGCAAAGCTGGGAAGTAGTAGTTGTCATGGGTTCAGCAGCAGCAGTCATTTTTCTCCTTCTTGGTAGCTGGTGCAGCACTGTGTTTTTAATTTTGTGCCCGGGAGCAGAGCTGATAACACCAGTGTTTTCAGTTACTGCTTGGTAGTGTTTTGGTCTGGCCAAGGACTTCGAGTCTCATGCTATGCCAGGAAGGAGGGGGAGCCGAAAGGAAGCTGAGACAGGACACCTGACTCAAACTGACCAAAGAGCTATTCCATGCCACAGCACGTCATGCCCAGGATGTAAAATACTGGGGGCAGGAACCCGGAAGTGGCTCTCTCTCTCTCTCTCGGCTCGGTTGGGCGGTGAGCGGTTGTATCCTTTTCCCTTGTATTTGCCTTGTCATTATTATTATTATTGGTGGTAGCAGTAGTGATTTGTATTATATCACAGTTACTGGGCTGTTCTTACCTCAACCAGTGGGAGTTACATTCTTTCGGTTCTTCTCCCCATTTCCCCCCCATCGGAGGGGGGGGGGGGGGGGGAGAAAGGGAGGGAGAAGTGACATTTACAGCTGAAACCACGACAGTAGTTAATTGTGAAGAAGTAACTAATTTCCAGAATGCTGTACCTCAAACTTATTATTGTGTGGACATTTGTTGTTTCTGACTGAGCATGAATTAACCTTTCAGTTGCAATGGCATATAAGGAAAAAAAAAAATTCCAATCCTATAGCCCATACTCCCCAGAGTTAATAGTCTGGGAAAGATTCTTTCCCTAATTAACATGAAACCAAACATTTTAATTGATTTTTGATCAGGCATATCTCAATTTTAATGTGTTTCAATCAAACTCTTTTCCTTTACACTTCAGACCCTATATTCTTGTGAATTAATTTCTTATGTATTTACAGTGTTAGACAAAAAATCACTGCAGTTAGCTTCAAATAAGGCAACATAAAAGAAAAGATAAATGGCTCTAGATAGACATACTGCTTTGTGAAGTACTGAACTGTGCTATGGGTTGACATATCCTTAAAACTGCTGCTAAATCAAAAAGGCCTAAAAGTCAGAACAAATTATTGAAATGTTTTTAGATGGTTCTTTGACACCGTTTTTACTTGAGCCATTAGGATATACTGCAGCATAAGGAGGCATTCAGAAGTGGCATTTGACATGAAATACATTACTGCTTGTCAGAGTATGCAATGTAGATCATAGTATGTATAGACTTTTCATATATTACATGAGAGATAACGGTTTCTTTGAAAGCTTTTTATGATGTACTACATTAACCTATAAAGTAAAATATGGCTATGTGCATTTTTGAAGTTATTACATACTTCATTAATAAATTATTAAATATTTCAAACTATTGAGACAATGACGTGTAGCTTTCTAATATTATAATAATAGGGTTCATAATTTCTTTGTTTTCCTAAGTAACATCAAAGTTTCTGATGAAGTGTTATTATTTATTCATTACAGTCACCCGGTGTTAGCTACTTCTGAATTTTCAGTAGCCACTCTATATTCTACAATTTGACCTGTGCACATACACTGGCTGTTTTACAACTTACTAAACTAACCACTATTGAAGTCAGCTCTAGTCCACATCCAAATCTCTTTCACTTTAGTCCTTTTCCCTTAGAAAGTTATTGGGGGAAAAAAAAAAATTACAAAAAAACAAAACAAAAATAACCCTATTGCTAAATACGACTAAATATTTTCTTCTTATTGTTATTTTTATGAAACCCCATAGCTTAAGAAATACAAAACACAAATTTCCAAGTCAGAAATATGCAACCACAGATGCTATCTTTAATCATCCACCTTTATAAACTTATGTATGGAAAAAAAATGCTTCCACTTAGCATACGTAGTAATACTTAAGTTCCAGAGTTTAGAATCAAATTATAATTAGTAAGAGATGGACAGAGCTGTAACAAACTCTACTTTTTAAGTGATCAGTAAACATAGGTAAAAATCTTATTTTGATATTGCCCTCAGAGTTCAGTTAAGGATATTTACTTAAACAGAAAAAGATAATGGAACTCATTACTTTTAATCTTAGCAGAAATTTAATTTACAATAATGAAATGCTAATAACAGCTCAATGACTTCAAACACGTGATAGACCCAAGCATGTCTATTGAAATCCTGCTTTGGCAGAGATTTTTTTGATGCTCAACACCCATTAAACACCAATAAGATTAGAGCATTTTACACTTTGCAACTCCTTTGAAAATCCCAACCGGTCTCACAGTACATAGCGTGTGATGTACTATAGGCAGTGTAAATTTAAGATTTTATTCTTTCAAATGGTGAGTTAATGGGAACCGAGTGGGCAAATATACTTCAAAGGAAAATTTTAGTTTACTTCACTCCTCAGAAGAAAGGAGAGGTGACTTATACAAAGGGTGAATTAATACTGAGTGCAATGTGTGAAGGAACTTCGCGAAAGAATGTGATGTTGAAAAGGAATTTCTAAAGGAGAGCAAGGATTGATTGAGTCGCTCATCCAAGCACTTGCTGCACCTTCAAGTATTCCATGTAGCCTCTAGGCAAACAATAGTACCCTCAGCTGCTATTCCAGATGGGCACACAATTTCTGCCAGCCCTGGGGGAATGTTTCAAATCATCTGCTGCAAAATTACATAGCCACTGCCATTGGCTGGCATGTTTGACAAAAGTCAGCTGGGACAAGAGTCTGAGCCAAGGGAAATAAGCAAAGAAGGATAGCTGGAGGCCATGGGGTGAAAGGCTGGAAAAATGTTCCTTGCTTCACCTACAGATCTGCACATTCAAAATAGGTTCAGTGCCCTGGGAACTGGTGAGGACAAACAAGACCTGCAAGGGGATTTATCAGAGCTGATTGAGCCTAACCTTTTGTCTACACAAAAGGGAAGAGGCAAGTAATAGTTACTGGAGACTCCCTCTTGTAGGGACCAGGGTACTAGTCTGGTGTTTTGAACCAAGCTGGCTACTTCAGGTTCTTTGCTTGGTCAAAGCTGAAGTCCAGAATGCTTCAGAGGAACTGCTGGTACTTGTCTGGCTCCTTGATGCATTGCTTTTCCATGTAAACACTGCTAGGAGTAACCCAAAGATTATTGAGAACAACCACAAAACTCTAACGGAAACAGTTAAAAGCATGATGGGGTCTACACTGCGTCTTATCAAGCCTGTCAGTGGGGGGAAAAACCAGGACAGAAATGGTCTCATCTAGCAGGGTAACAACTAGCTGTGTGTGCCCGATGTTTCAGTCAGGACTTTGGCTGCAGGACTGTCTCTATACTGTTGCTGCAAAGAACGACAGCATCATAGCCTGTGCTAGCAAGGGTATATAGAGCAGGTGCAGGGCTTGACCATTCCCCCTATTAAGTAGTTTTAAGACTGCATCTAGTGTACTATATCCAGTTTTTGGTTTTCCAGTACAAGAAGGATACTGACAGCCTGGAGAAGAGAAGGCTGCGTGGAGACCTCCTAACAGCCTTCCAATATCTGAAGGGGGCCTATAGGGATGCTGGGAAGGGACTCTTCCTTAGGGACTGTAGTGAGAGGACAAGGGGTAATGGGTTCAAACTTAAAGAGGGGAAGTTTAGATTGGCTATGAGGAAGAAATTCTTTACTATTCGGGTGGTGAGGCACTGGAATGTGTTGCCCAGGGAAGTTGTGAATGCTCCACTGCTGGCGGTGTTCAAGGCCGGGTTGGACAGAGCCTTGGTTGGCCTGGTTTAGTGGGAGGTGTCCCTGCCTGCCCATGGCAGGGGGATTGGAACTAGATGATCTTAAGGTCCTTTCCAACCCTAACTATTCTATGATTCTATGATCTTGGCATGAGTCCAACAACAGACCACCAAGATAGCTGGGGACTGGCAAATGTGATGTGGGGAAAGGCTGAGAGAAATTAGGTTGCTCACTTTCGAGAAGAAAGCAGCAGGAAGGATCTATTGCTGTCTGCAATTACCCAATCAGAGAACATGAACGTTATGGAGCTTGGTGCACGGTAGTAGGATGAGAAGCAATGTGCACGAGTTGGAACATGGGAAATTCTGAATTGATATTAGAAAAAAAAATTATATATATATTTATTTATTTATTTATTTATTTTATGTTGATGAAATGCTGAAACACATTGCCCAGAGCAGTTGTGGAATCTCTATCCCTGAAGACTGGGCTGTGCACAGGCATGAGCAGCCTCATCTCATTAGACCTGCTCTGAGCAGGGGGCTGGACTTCTGGAGGGTCTTTCCAAACTCCACTATTCTAAATTAATAATGATGGACACTGGCACTGCACCCCAAAAATGGCCAGCTTTCCTTACTGACTTCCTCACATACTTTTATTATAGATAACTATCATAAGGTTAAATTAATCCCAACCCCAATTTCTATTTTACTACTCTTTGAAATCCATAAGAATTTAGCACTTGAAAGTCTTAATGGCTTTGATATTTTATAAGTTCAAATCCTATTGAACATAATTTCTGAGGCCTAAAACTCTCCTGCTTACAGTCCTACCAATATTTCTAATGTACAATCATTTTTTATCAAATCACTGTACAAATGATTCACCATGTCAGTGGTGAAAGGGAAAGCCATGCTTCTTTCACCCCAGCCTTAGGAATACTAGCATCCCAATATTTATATTGTTGTGATACTTCATTGCTAAAAACAGATAACTAATTCCTCTGAAGCAAAATGCTTTTGTGTTAAATCCTTGCTGGAATACTTACATTCTTTTTCTTGGCACTCTTAATATTTATTCACATGAATAAAATCATTGATTCAGTTAACTTTTTGAGTTAGTGTATTATTAGTGTGCTGAATTCTTTAGTAGTATTATTATATTTATTTTACATAATAGCCCTCACAATACCTTTTTGAAATGTTTGAGATTGGTATGATTCCTCCAGGGTGCTTGAAGTACAAAATAACATAAAAAAGAATGTGAGAACAACAACATAAGACAAAGAGAGGCAGGGGTGTCTTTATTTTTCCTAAGAGCAAAATAAAAACTCTTCAGAATTGAACTGACATTTACGGGAGCATAAGTTTTGGCAATATTACCTCTGAATAAAACCGTCCAACCTCCCATTATAAAAATCAGCTTTCACTTGTTTACTACATCTGTCTTTCAGCTATCTAGCATTATAATGTTTCATGCTGGGTATCTGCCTCAGAGTAAATTTCCTTGGAATTTTCTAAATTTCTATGAAAATAAAAAATAGGATGCTAAAATGACTGGCTTAGAGAGTGCCACTCCTGGTGACTAAATAAAGTAGAAGTAGCCCATCCCTGAAGCCCATTAAGTCACTAAAATTAGTGAGAATTTAGGTGGCTGTTCCTCACAGCAGTTTAAGATCTGATTCTACATCAGGTAAAACCTCAAAGCCTAATGAAAGTCCCTTGAGTAACCGCTTCCAAAAATGAAGCTAAGAAAGTGATAACTCTTCCACTACAGTAAAAAAATTGTGTAGAGTACAAGAGACTGCATTTGAGACATGTTTTTCCAGCTTGTAAGCATGAGCCTAAATCTGTACTCATTAAAAGCTTTTTGTGCATGACACAGAGAGCTCTCTTGATTTTGATAAAGAAATTAATGCTTATTTTCTTATCAGCATTTCTTATCACCCAGCTAGCCAGACTGCACATGTTCTATCATCTCAGAGCCTGTAAGCGTGCTGCAAATCAAGATGGAGTCAAGAGTTTCCTTACAAAATTAATTTACAGGTGAGGCCTGGTTGCACGTGGGCTGCTGTGAGGAAGTGACTTTGTCGCCATACTTCCTGCACAAGTCAGTAGCAGAAACAAGGGAAGACAGCAGAAAAAAAACCCTGAAAGTATTACAAGAAGAATAAGACAACTGGGAAATAGGAGTGAATCAAAGACTGAAACAGAAGACTTGATCTAGAAATCGAAAGGTTGAACTAATATGAAAGAGACAAAGGTGAGCATGAAGAACTGAAGAGGAGGGCTCACCAGTAATGCTGAAACAAAAAGCCAGGAAAGTGATGAGCTGCCTCCATGGAAACTGAATCTTCATTTGGATAGATTCAATAAGCGAGGTTACTTAAGACCCATCATAAAACAGCCTCTCCACACTGTAATCTTTATCCTTCATATCCATTGTTTAACCCTTTTGCTGTCTGAATAAATGCTTTTCAAACCTAGGTTTTAATAATTGGAACAGTAAATACAAATATTATATTCCTGCTTCACAGTGGCACAGCCTCAATAAGAAGAAAAGACAACATCCTTCCCCAGTCAGCAGATTGCAGGTTTCTCATGATACAAGTGCTTTGCCCTCACCACAAATCCTCTTCCTCCTGCTCTGCCCCCTGACAGCTTTTCCATACAGACCTAGGCAAAAGAACAAACAATTTAAGAGAAGGTGGCTACTGCCATGCTTTATCTAGTACTCTATGTTACAGGCACAATACTATTTGAGATAGATTTGCTCCAAGATAATGGGCCAGATCAAGCCTATCAATGGTCTGAGATAAAAAAAAAAAAAAAAAGAAGTTAAAAAAAAAGACAATTAAAAAACCCGTAAATGCTACATAGCAATCAGACCTCAGGAGAAAAAAAGAACTTTGAAGAGCTTCTCCTCATTCTGCATGCGCTCAGAAGCAGGACTCTCTGATCCAAGGGGTCATTACCATCAATGAGCAGAGGCTGAGCCAGCATTTCTGAAGTGCAATTTTGGTACTTCCAATTCTGTCTACCCTGAATGATCGAGTTCCTTGTTAGTTGCAGCTGAATTCTGTATTTTTTCATGTTGTATCTCAAAGGCACTGATACAGAATTTGGTCCCTATAAGCACAGCACATATGTACTTTTCAGCTTTTTGTAGTTACTTAAGCTGTGGAATAGTTATGCCTGTTTACAGAATGTTATAAACTAGGCTTTGTGTTATTGTCATTGAAATTCAGTACCTGTCAACCTGCAATCTTTTCAAAGCATCTGGAATGGGTTTGGGGGTTTTTTATTTGCTTGCTTGTTTGTTTGTTTCCTTTTAGATTGGACAATACGGATACTAACCTATTGGCAAGCTACTTTGTTATGAGAAATAGCCTAAAACTTGAGTTGACCTAAGTGCCTGATAAGCCAAATGACAGTTCTGGAACCAGGAGCAAAAATACTGCTGTCAGCAACGTGGAAAAAAACCTGTTAGAGGCTGTCTTCCACTAGGAACTATCTCATCTGACCCCAGTGTTAAAGAGAAAACCACACTCTAGCAGCAAAAGCATTTGATATAATCTTCAGAGCCACTATAAACACAAACTTATGTGCAGACAGAGACACATATTATTCTGTAACATCCTGCCAAAATATTCAGAGACAATCTTGAAACACCACATTCACCAGCACAGAAGAGAGGGCTAACAGATGATTTTTAAGACCTCCACTCAAATACAGTACATAAAGGAGTTTAGGTGAGATTACCTTTCCTGCACCAATAGATTTCATTCTCTTCAGTGGTGCAAAAGCAGCTGCAAAATCAGTCTGATTAACTGGTTAACCATCTTTACCACTGCTCTGTGACACTGAGGTGCTGTAAAGCTTCTGGAATTTACTGAACGTGAACAGCGCTTTGTATTTCCAGGAGTCGCAATCAAGTTAATCTGTGACAGGTGATGTGACTCCTTAAAAACGAAAGGAAAAAAAAAAAACAAAACAAATATAAATTGACACCAAGCATTCTAAGTAGTTGGAACAAGATCCCTCTTTTCAAAAGATATGCTTTAAATTTTTTAAAAAAGGGGGAAAAAATAGGAGTGTTAACAAACAAATTAATGTAATTCTGACCCTTGTAGTCCCCCAAACTCATGGAAAACGCTTCTATCCATGACTATGGTCAAGGCTAACAAATAAATGTCAATAAGTAAACCTGCAGGATTCTATGGTAATTTCAAAAAGTGATGTGCAGAAATGCATGGACTTAGGAAAATGTAATTACATCAGTCCCTCATTTGGATGATTAATTCCTTCACAAAAAAGACTTGACTATCAAGCAGTATTTATTCTCTTTTTTATTGTTTCAATAATTTGCAGACAGCGCTTGTAGAAGCTGAGGGTTAAGTAGATCCAGACTTAACAAGCACAATTTAATCCATTTGTTTTACTGTAATTACTTAAAATCCTGCAGTCAGATATGGATTCAAGGCAGTGTTCAAGGCCAGGTTAAACAGAGCCTTGGGTGACAGTTTAGTGTGAAGCATCCCTGCCCTGTGGCAGAGGGTTGGAGCTAGATGATCTTGAGGTCCTTTCTAACCCTAACTGTTCTATGTTTCTATGACTCTATGATTCCTGTGCATTAGGCACTACAAAAGTAATCAACAAAGGGAAAGTATGATACTGTGTATCAGTGTGATAAAGTCTGACATAAACAAGACAGAGAAGAAACCAGTAAATAGTTGTCATGGGTTCAGCAGTAGCAGTCATTTTTCTCCTTCTTGGTAGCTGGTGCAGTGCTGTGGTTTTGACTTTTGGCCTGGGAACAGTGCTGATGACACCAGTGTTTTTAGATACTGCTTAGAATGTTTTGGTCTGACCAAGGACTTTCTGAGCCTCATGCTCTGCCAGGGAGGAGGGGAAGCCGGGGGGAAGCAGAGACAGGACACCTGACCCAAACTGACCAAAGAGGTATTCCATACCCAGCACGTCATGCCCAGGATGTAAAAACGGAGGGCAGAGACCCGGAAAGGGGGGTGCTCACTGCTTGGTCAGGCTTGGTATTGGGTGGTGAGCTATTGTGTTCTCTTTCCTTGTATTTCCCTGGTCATTATTATATTGGTGGTAGCAGTAGTGATTTGTGTTATACCTCAGTTACTAAACCTGTTTTTATCTCAACCTGTGGGAGTTGCATTCTTTCGATTCTCCTCCCCATCCCCCCGGGGACAGGGAGAAGAAAGAGGGGGGAGTGAGTGAGCAAACGGTGTGGCTGAGAGGCTTAAACCATGACAATGCTGAAGCACTTCGGAATGTTTTACTAGGAAAATACACAGGAAAATACGCAATACGATACAAAGGGTAAATAGCATAGGTATTTGATATCAATTATTTCCAAAAATCGTATCCTTTATCCATTTACATATCAAGCATTCTGCCTGATAGTGAGGAAAAAAATGGTTTTATCTGGAGGTCCCCAAGCCTGTTTATATCATCAAGATGCTAGAAAAAAAATTTATGAGGGTCCTTCATTTTCTAGGTAGACCTCATGGAATGAATATGCTGAAAAATTATGTAAAATAGATTCCTTAAGCCCCATCAAGACATATGGAATCACAAGAAAGATGGAATTATTCAGTTTCTTGGTGTCATCTCTGTCACAGTAGATAGCTTTAACTAGCTTAGAAAGGTATTCTTCCATTTGTCTCTTAGCATATTACTTTGTACTACATTGCAGACAGAGATGTAATTGTTAACATCCATGTAATACAACACCACAGATCATGATATATTAGCTGTCTCCATCAAGAAGCAATCATTGCACAGCGATTAGAAAGCAGAATAATCTCCCTGTTCATGATGGTGTCTCAGTCATAAGTGATGACAACCATGAGTTGTTAACGGACATTTGGCTGTAACGACTGAAGAGAGTGTCAGCAAGAGATCAGCTGCATGAATGAATGGCTTTGTATCAGTGCTTGATTTATTTTATTTAAACACTATTGCACGCAAACACCTGAAGAAGCAAGCATCAAGAGGAAGGGATGGTAGATAAGAAATACAGAAATAAAATTAAGCACAGTCTTGAAGAGATTCATCAAACTAGATATGCAAATGTCTTGAACATGGAAATGTCACTGAAGTACAGAAGCCTAAAACTGGCAAGGAAGAAATGCACTAAGAGCTTACAGGAGAATAATGACTTCGACTGGCCTCTTTTTTGAAGCCAATCAAAGTCATTACTAAACATCTGGCAGCTGATGTTAAACTTCACTCAGTGACAGTCTAATAACACATAGGTTTCTCTATCACGGAACTGGTCACAAAAGGCATAGAAGCCTTGGCAGTATCTAAGTTCAAAGTAGGCTTGTCCATGAAATTAGCTCGAAAAAGTATAACTTAAAAGAAGGGACAATAATAAAAATAAACAAAATAAAGCGATAAATGATGTCTGCAAGGCCAAGGACTCGGAAGCACAGTGGTTGGTCCTTGTTAAAATATTTACTTATTGAAGTATATACTGGGGATTCAGACACAGCTGGACTGAAGAAACACAGCCATTTCACTTATGAAGCAAATAAACCACCTGGAATTTATTTTTGTTTCTTTGCTTTTATTTTTCATTCCACTTAACTAAAAAAAACAGACTGCTCCCTTTTCAGGAATACACTGGATTTTATTACATGCAGCCCATATGGTTCTTTTGAGACTGCGACTGTAAACTTCCTGTATCTGTGTAGTATTTTTAAACATTTTTTTCTTTTTTTCTTACTTTATAGTTATTCCTCCTTAATTTTTTTTATCATTTAATTTTCATTTCCAAGGTAATCACTTATAATTTTCCAACAAAGTCTAATATTTTCTGGATAAAAGATCCATTTCTGAATGGTGGTATACTTTATGTGACTCTTCTGCACATAAGTGGGTGAGCTGAAAATATTAACAAAGTAATTTGGCAGAATTTGGTATATTTTGACAGGTATTAGGAGTACAAACAAGTCTGTTGGCTTAAAAGTGCATAATGTCAATATATCATACTGAAAACTCAAAAAACCCACCCTAACTTATTGCATATAATTACCGGTTGTTCTAAGAAGACTAAACAGACAGGTTGGGCTCTCACAAATGCTGTGGCTGGGAATTAACCATTTTCTTATAATTTCACGCATACTTCATATAAAGTAAGTTGTTTTTTGATTAATTGCTTGAGGGGAGGGAAATTGTGCTTATAATGGGGAGATATTTCTTAGGTATCTTTTACAATACTGTAATTTATCTGTACTACAGTACCTATGGTCACTTAATTCACAATCTGTACTACCCAAACTCTACATGAGGCTGTGGAGACTTTACCGATCAGGAAGATCAACAGTAGTATTCAGCATACCTGTTTGCTCAGAAAAGTTTAAATAAGACATAACGTTCATTTAAAAAGAACGCTAGGGCACTGAAAAATTCAGAGCACTGCAAATACCACTTAATTTTTAACCACTGACTGCAAAGTTTCATTTATGCCTGAGTGGTCATTGACTTAATTACAATATTATAACCCCGTAAATAGTCCTTGTTCAGAAGAGACACTGGGACATGCCCTGAGGAATATATTGCTAAACATAAGACTGTTTAGCCTGTGAAGCCTCCAGAAAAAATCCATTAATTTGTGGAATTCGGCTCAGTTTGCAATTATTTTCTGTCTTTCCTGATAAAGGTGACTTCATTAAGACTTCTCTTCATATCTTCATAATGTGCCTCAATCCAGTCATTAAAATAATGCATTTCCAAATCAAAAGGATGTTGAATTCTCAGCTAGTCATTTGAAATCAAATACAGTATGATCCACAGTCTTAAGATCATCATGGTAGGATCCTGTGTTAATCTATGTAGAACTATGCAGAGCTATGAACTGTGCAGAACTATGAAGAGGGAAGGTCTACTAACCGTTGAAACATATTTTAGATTAACTCATTTGTGACTGTATTTGAAATTTGGGGAAAATGGCAAATTTTTTGAAAAGGAGTCAGCTGGTCCATAAAAGTACAAATGTACAAGAAATATATTTAAGTCACAAAATCAAGACACTGCAAACTTTATAACAAAAGCCCATGACAGATCTTAAATTTTCCTTTTTTCATGTGATATTCACAGTGAATACATAAAACAAGTGGTAGATACCTTTTTCAGTTACCAGATTTTAACTTGTCAAACAGAAGATTTAAATTTAGCCTCTAAACTAAGCAAATACAAGATTGTATCTGCTAAGTTACGTGACAAAGCTCATCCTTAAACCTACAAAGGAGCCTAGAGAGACAACAGCAGGAGGGGGATGCCAAGTAACTCCCTTTCATGAAGAGAAGGACTTGGGGGTGCTGGTCGATGAGAAACTTAACATGAGCCAGCAGTGTGATGAGAAACTTAACAGAGCCTTGGGTGACATGGTTTAGTGTGAGGTGTCCCTGTGCATGGCAGGGGGGTTGGAACTAGATGACCTTAAGGTCCTTTCCAGCCCTAACTATTCTATGATTCTATGATTCTGTGGGACTCCCTGGCCCATTGCAGGGGTCATGAGCAGAGCAAAGGCAAAGTCCTATCTGCACAAGCCCAGAGGGGCACAGCAATCCACACAGGCAGGCAGGAACACAACGGAAGGATTCCTGAGGAACAGCAGCCTTGTCCAGGTCCCTCCCTGGGGTGTCCCAACAGAGCTATTGGCCCTAGTCTGAGAATAAACCCTATCCCATGAGTCATGGGGAGCATCTGTCCAGTCACTTTTTTGGCCTAAGGAGAGTTGCTGCATGGGGGTGGGACATATCATGGGATGCAGGGCAAAAGTAGTTTGGGGTCATGCAGGATTTATGGTATTTTTATGTGAGGAACCAAAGACACAGCAAGACAGGGAGTTAGGTGATTAGTGAAGAAACAAGAGTGGGGAAACACAGGATAGGGAGATGGAAAAGGCTGGTTACATTTAGATAGCTGGCTGGTCAGTACTTTTTCCTGGCCATGCCTTTCATGAAACCAGCGCACTATGAGCTGACACTTCATTGAATTCCTTTCTAACTCTTTCCTGGGTATGGGCTTTCTACGCTATGTGCACGTATACGTGTGAATGGGGCGTGAGTGCAGCAGCTGAGGTAACACCATGGGTTGGAAGACCTGTGTGGTGCAAGGACTGCGATGAGTGTGTGATAGCTAACAAAGGTCAACCTGGATGACGTGGTGTTGTGGTTAAAGCCCAGACATAACTCAGACCGCCTTGCAGGCTGCACACTGCCAGCTCTGCTGCCTTTCCTCAGCCCCGAGTGTGCGGCAGCAACGCGGCTCCCAGATAAACCCCACAGTCTCTCTCTCACTACCCCCTCCCATTTCCTTCCCTGACTCCCAGAGGGATGGGGAGGAGAATCAAAAGAATGTAACTTCCACGGGTTGAGTTAAGCACAGTGCAGTGACTAAGGTATAACACAAATCACTATTGCTACCACTTATAATAATAATGATAAGGGAACTGACAAGGGAAGAGAATACAACCTCTCACCATCCCCTGACCAATACCCAGCCTGACCTGAGCAGTGATCTAGCCCTTCTGGGTAACTGCCCCCAGTTTATATAGTGGGCAAAACATGCGGTGGTATGGAATACCTCTTAAGTTAGTTCAGGTCAGGCGTCTTGTCTCTGCTTCCTCCCAGCTTCCCCTTCTCCCTGGCAGATCATGAGACTCAGAAAGTCCTTGGTCAGACTAAACATTACTTAGCAGCAACTAAAAACAAATGCGTTATCAGCACTGTTCCCAGGCCGAAAGTCAAAACCACAGCACTGCACCAGCTACTAAGAAGGAGAAAAATGACTGCTACTGCTGTACCCAGCACATGTGGAGAACAGGTGAAGTGGTCTGGGAGCAAAGGAATGGTTGGTGGATCTCTAAGGGCAGCTCTGCGTGTGAGAGCACCTGCATATCTCTAGGGGTGACGACTACAGTGGCGTTGGCCATTGCGACTGGGGGAATCTTGGCCAGCTCTGTGTGTGTGAAGGTCTATACCAGCAACAGAGAAAACACCTGTTCATTTATAGATATACTGTGAGTGTATTAGTGTATTTACCAATTGATAATAAGGATACCACACTAGTGTTTAGAACAAGCACCAAAATTAAATCTTAGTATAAAAATACGAAGTATTCATGCACTGGATAAATGTTTTCTTCCAAATGATAATCACACCAGTAAAAAACACTTGCATAGAATTAGAATAACTAAGATTTGCAGATGATAAAAATATCAACATTAAGAGCAGATACGTCAGTTTGACAGGCAGACAGCAGAAGAAATCTTTGCATTATTTTAACTTGGTAAAATTTCTTTACGTATTCTTACATGAAGGCAGGAGAGATGGGGAAAGCAACTACTGAAAGCCTTTTTAAAAAGTTTTAAAAATCTTATTATAAAAAAGTTGCATAATGGATATTAAACATGTGAGCAAAGTTATCACAGATGAGGAAAAGATCCCAAAGACAGTAGCAAAGAAACCCAAAATGGAAGTTCTTTCCCTTTAAGTTAGAAGAAATTCATATTTAAATAGAACTTGGCAACTGTTATGATCTGCAATATTTTCATGTCAAAGTTTAAGAAGAAAAAAATACTTTTTCTTCCATTGTAATTTATTTTTCTATCGTCTATATTTTTATCTTCTATTTTTCTTCTTTTCAGTCTTCTGTAAGATTCTGATAAAGTGCAGATTCAAAACTTTTTATTACCCCTTACTAATTAGTTTTGTTTCAGAGAGTAAACTCAAGGTTAAACAACAGATCACAAGAGATAACAGTGATCCCTGTGAAGAACTATAGGAGAAGAGGAAAACTAAACACTACAGAACTGCTTCCTGACTAAAAAATTCTGAAATATCCACAGATTGATGAAAGGGAATATTGGCACTGAACTGTAAAGATTTTGCCACGTCATTTCACTGAGGCACAATCAGTGTCTTGAAATATCACAATGCAGCATGACTGCTCTTGAAGTTGTTTGTTTTTCACTGTTTTATCCTCCTAAATGTGTCCCACACGTTTCTCATTCCCAAGGAGATATGCAGATTTCCCACACTCACCCCTGTTGTCACTGTTAGCTGTGAAATGAATGAGGGGAGGTGGATGGTAGCAGTCCTGCCCTGTTGGTTCGTGTTCTCCACTGCTTGAGTGTCAGACGCTACACAGCTCCTGCAGTAGCACTTTCCTTAGCCTTGCCTACTTTACCATTTTTATAATATTCACCAGCATCACCACTCAAGCGAGTGATGCTGATTTCCTCAACCTGCACCACTACTCATTACAGAGACCTGGAATTATAGCACCAAAGTTTTCTGGGAAGCTAGCTAACACCGTGAACTAGCACTGAAAAAAAAAAACATGTTCAGTATCCCATAAAGCTGTGAATTGTTTTAATGACTGGAAGAGCAAGGGACTTATTGGTGATTTTTTATGGTAACTGAAAATAAAATTGCAGCATCTACAAAATAGAAAAAAAAAATCTACAACAAATACTTAAGCTAATCCATAAAATACACTTGGTGAAGTAGTTTGCTGCTTTTAGAAGGTATTGAAATACTAATTCAGGGATGAGGCAAAGAAGAGCTAAACTATGCAGTTTTCAGTGAGATATTTATGTGGCTGATCATGACTAGTCAGTCTGATTAACTACTAATCAGCCAGCACCATTTCTGTAAGAAAGTTTGCATATGTCTTCCAAAAATGAGCACCAAAGGAGTTGTCAAATACTGGCAAGTGGGGTTAGGCATCTTGTATTTCAGAATAACCTGCATACAAATGTTCCGTTACAATAAAGACATGAGGGGTGGAAGAAAGATGCTTGTCCTGTGTATGGTTAGGGCACGTTTAATCATACCAAGGTCATGTTAATAATACAAAGGCCATTTCTGACAAATGGTGATGTGGCATGTTCTTTTAAACTTCTGATGAAGATACTGCAATCTTTAAATAATCTATTTGAACACTTACTAATCTCTGACATTTTCTTCACCTAACTTCAATTTTCTTTCTGAAATTACTTTTATCCAAAAGATTTGGAGAAATGATTACTGCATTCATCGTCAAAAATTCTTTAACTGTTGGAAGACTACCATCATATCTCATCTGGATTATTTTCTACAGATTAGAACATTCCTTGTTCTTTACCATTTTCCCCACCAGAAAAAGAATCTAGATTTCTGACTGCACTCAGAAGTATTATACTGTCATAATCTGAGACATATCCATTTGTCTGTTTGCCAAAATGTGATGATCAAATGCTCTTTGAGTCAGATAATATTAGATAGAGGAGAACTCCTTCGTGCAACCAACAAACAATCCTCTTATTAATTCATCCTAGCATAATCTCTGTTTTTTTCTTGGAAGATAGTATGACAGAGCTGAGCATTACACAGCTAATGACTCAAGAAAGCACTGGATGTAGCTGATTATTGCTAAGCTCAGAGTTGCAATTAAAACTGAATACATTGCAATCTTTCAGTCTAGAAGGCATCAGCCTGCTTCTGTAGAAGAAGTGAAGCCTCCCAGATCATGCTCCCTGTAAGTATGAGTTCACAGGTCCCTAGAAGTTTTTTACTTTACATACTGTCATGAAGCAAATTGCACAAAGAAAAAGTTGTAAAGATGTTTATGCACTAAGGAATGTGATGCATGTAGGTTGCCAAGTAGAAAAAAAAAGGAATGTAGAGGAATTATAGTTAAATATTTAAGGTCCCCTCATTAGACCTATTTTATAAAGTTTATTCTATGTTGGAATGTTCTGTGGAATTCTACACCGTGTATAAGGAACACTATAAATTTAATACACAGACAATGGGAAGTGATTGTTTGTAGCATTATACAGAAGTTGTAAATGCACAACTTTAGTAAGTATGTGAAATACATTTGATATTGAAACCATACAGGAGAATAAAAGCAAGGGCAGGTGGCCTGGGAAAAATACAGGGATGTGTCCGGGAAGCTAGCAACCAGGCTAGGAGAGCTAAGACCCACTTAGTATTAAACTTGGCTAGGGATGTTAACGATAACAGGAAGGGATTCTACAGGTACGTTGCAAATAAAAGAATAGGGACAACATGGGCCTCCTCCAGAAGCTATCGGGAGAACTGGCTACCCTGGATATAGAGAAGGCTGACGTTCTTAATGACTTCTTTGCCTCAGTCTTCACCGGCAAATGCTCTGACCACACCACCCAAGTCTTGGAAGGCAGACACAGGGACAGTGAGAATGAAGACCCTAGGCCCACTGTAGGAAAGGATCTGGTTCAAGACCATCTCTAAGAACCTGAACGTACACAAGTACATGAGACCTGATGAAATCCATCCATGGGTCCTGAAGGAGCTGGCAAATGAAGTTGCTAAGCCACTGTCCATCATATTTGAAAAATCATGGCAGTCAGATGAAGGTCCCGATGACTGGAAAAAAGGAAATATAACTCCCATTTTCAAGAAGGGGAAATTGGATGAGCCAGGGAACTACAGACCAGTCAGTCTCACCTCTGTGCCTGGTAAAATCTTGGAGCAGATTCTCCTGGAAGGCATGCTGAGGCACATGAAAAACAACAAGATGCTTGGTGACAGATAGCATGGCTTCATTAAGGGGAAATCCTGCCTGACCAATCTGGTGACCTTCTGTGATGGAGCTACGGAACTGATGGACAGGGGTAGAGCAGTTGAAGTCATCTACCTGAACTTGTGCAAAGCGTTTGACGCTGTCCCCACATGACATCCTTGTCTCTAAATTGGAGAGACATCAATTTGATAGGTGGACCACTCAGGTGGATGAAGAACTGCCTGGATGACCGCATGCAAAGAGTAGTGCTCAGTGGCTCAATGTCCAGCTGGAGACCAGTAACGGAGTGGTGTCCCTCAGGGATGGGTGTTGGGACCAGTCTTGTTCAACATTATTGTAGGTGACATGGACAGTGGGATTGAGTGCGCTCTCAGCAAGTTTGCCAATGACACCAAGCTGTGTGGTTGGGTTGATATGCTGGAGGGAAGGAATGCCATGCAAAGGGACCTTGACATGCTTGAGAGGTGGGCTGATGTCAACCTGATATAGTTGAACCAAGCCAAGTGCAAGGTCCTACAGCTGGGTTGGGGCAATCCTAGGCACACATACAGATTGGGCAGAGAATAGATTGAGAGCAGCCCTGCAGAGAAGGACTTGGGGGTGTTGGCTGATGAGAAAATGAACATGAGCCGGCAGTGTGCGCTTGCAGCCCAGAATGTCAACTGTATCCTGGGCTGCATTAAAAGGAGTGCCACCAGCAGGTCAAGGGAGGTGATCCTGCCCCTCTGCTCTGCTCTCCTGACACCTCACTTGGAGTATTGTGTGCCGTTCTGGGGTCCTCATCATAAAAAGGACATGGAACTGTTGGAACAAGTGCAGAGGAGGGCCATGAGGGTGATCAGGGGACAGGAGCACCTCCCATATGAAGACAGGCTGAGAAAGATAGGGCTGTTCATCCTGGAGAAGAGAAGGCTGCGTGGAGACCTCCTAGCAGCCTTCCAGCATCTGAAGGGGGCCTATAGGGATGCTGGGGAGGGACTCTTCATGAGGGACTGTAGTGAGAGGACAAGGGGTAACGGGTTCAAACTTAAAGAGGGGAAGTTTAGATTGGATATGAGGAAGAAATTCTTTACTGTTTGGGAGATGAGGCACTGGAATAGATTGCCCAGGGAAGTTGTGAATGCCCCATCGCTGGTGGTGTTCAAGGCTGGGTTGGACACAGCCTTGGATGGCATGGTTCAGTGGGAGATGTCCCTGCCCACTGGCAGGGGGGTTGGAACTAGATGATCTTAAGGTCCTTTCCAGCCCTAACTATTCTATGATTCTATGACTTAAATACTTGGAGCTGGCTGCTGTATGCATGGTCTTTTGTTAAGAAAGAAGGAATGTACATGTTAATCTTTGTATGATAAAATTTACTACCTTATCTATGCATAATTCAAAATAAGTTGCATAAAAATTGTTGGCAGATTTTGTCATACATTATTAAAAAAAATAAAAACCTTATGCAAGGCAATGCTACTGATACCAAATGGAAATGAAAACATGAGGCAGAAAAATACTGCCAGTTATTTGATTATTTAGCCATTTGATTTCCCTCATTTGGTTTTCCTTTCCAGTATTACCAAGATCAGCACTGTGATTCTGAGGGGACAGTGGAACAGTGAGAAGCAACTATTAAAGTCTGTCTGCATCAGAGTACTATTAGTACAAGGAGCAATTAAAAAGAGCTTTTAAAAACCTGATCTATTGTACATTAGAATATGAAAATAATTTCTTCCTTTCCTGTGTGTTAGCTGATACACTTTTCATACTTTTTTTCCCACCTAAATCCCCTATTAAAACACAGTTTTTCAGGTTTTATAAGAAAAAAGTCAAAATGTCTCAACAATGTAATTGAAATATGCTACTAGTAGTTAACTCATTGCTGGTGTTTCATCTAACATCCCATTTAGTACTACGGGCAATAAGAATTTTATAGGCCTGAAGAAACACTTTTTTTTTCATTTAAGTACATTTTGAATTACGCTCCTATCCATTCTCTTCGTGCTTTCCACTCATTGAAATACTTGTCAAATCTGTTTTTAAAGCTTCTGTCCTTACACTATTGTAAAACCCTAGTGTTTCCCTGGTTTCCTCTAGCCTACAATATGAAGAAATAGCTCTGATACATGACACTCTGTAAAAGTCCATTCAGCTGTTCAAAGTCTTTCACATATGGCAGTTAGTACTTAAAAGCTACATTCTAATAAGAATTTAATTATATATGGAGTGATGCAGTGTCTGGGGTTTAGGCACCTGTATTCCTTGTTCTCTACTTTGCAGCACTAGGTGCACAGAATCCTAGGCAGGGATGCTGCTCACAGATGCACCTGCCAACTCCACAGTTATTCAGGAGTCAGAGCCTTTTCTTTGACATCATAGTCAAAATTATTCCTTGTCACATGACCGTATCCTAAACAAACATCCAGTCATAGAAAAAACATCAGGTTTGACCCAGTCTTCCTCCTTCATGCTAAATGCCTAGTGCTTTCTGATACTAAGATGTGTGTTCCTGGTAGAAACACTGGTGCTACATATTTAAACATGCTTAGGCCTTCTGAATTTAGTCCTTTTCAGGCACTTACATAGCTTCAGAAAGGAAAAGTGCTCTTTGCCCAAAATGATATCTATGTTTTTTAGCTCTTTCCTAACAAGTAGGAAACATAAGGGTAAAGTCTTGCTGCTGAAGTATAAAAATAAGTATTTATGTAAATACAGAAGCTTAGATGTAAAGGAATGTCCTGGGTTCAGCAGCAGCAGTCATTTTTCTCCTTCTTAGCAGGTGGTGCAGTGCTGTGTTTTTGACTTTCAGCCTGGGAACAGTGCTGATAACACTGATGTTTTTAGATACTGCTTAGAATGTTTTGGTTTGACCAAGGACTTTCTGAGTCTCATGCTCTGCCAGGGAGGAGGAGAAGCCGGGGGGAAGCAGAAACAGGACACCTGACCCAAAGTGACCAAAGTGGTATTCCATACAGCAGCACGTCATGCCAGGATGTAAAAAAAAAGGGAGGTCAGAGACCCAGAAGAGGGGGGTTCGTTGCTTGGTAGGGCTTGGTGTAGTTGGTAAGTGATTGTATTCTTTTTCCATGTATTTCCCTTATCATTATTATTAGTGGTGGTAGCAGCAGTGGTTTGTGTTATACCTTAGTTACTGGACTGCTCTTATCTCAACCTGTGGGAGTTGCATTCCTTTGATTCTCCTCCCCATCCCCCCAGGAGCAGGGGCAAAAAGAGGGGGGAATGAGTAAGCGAACTGGGTGAGTTGTAGTGGCTTAAACCACTACAAGGAATGATCTTTTTTGAATAAGTGTACTTTAACCAGTTTGGAAATCCATGTAAGCATATGGGAAATCTTTCACATTACTAAATAATATTCTGTAAATGAGTATTAGTATATAGTGTAGTATAGTGTAGTACAGTATAGTATAGTGTAGTCAGGTCTAGCCTAGTCTAGCAATAGAATCAAATGTTCATTCTCTAGGAAAATGTTAAACTTAAATTTAAAAAAAAAAAAAAAGCCTATAATGGCAAATACTCTATTGTTGTTTATGGGCAGCAGATGCTATTTTTTCTGACACCCAGGGTAAATTAAGCATTCAATAATGGTCTTTCAGCTATTTAGTTACAGGAGACTAACATCTATACTCACAGATATAGCTAATGAAGGAAGTAAGGAGATAAAAAAATACGGTCTCCACTTTATCTGCACCATTCACCAAGACATGCAGACAAATATTGTTCTAATTACTTCTGGTCACAGAAGTGACATAATCTTGAAGTACTTTAATTGAAGCAATTTAATTAATTATAGAATATTTAGTTTGGGTTCTAGAATCTTAGCATATGGAGCAAACACAGCAGAACTGCTTACTGTAGGGCAAGACTAAAATATTTTTTCAGAAGGGATTTCAATGGCACTAAAATTGGGCTGACACAGATAAGCACACACAAAAAATGCATGCAAACAAACAGGCACACTCCAATCATGTGCAAAAATGGTTTCTCAAGAAAAACAAAGTTAATATCTTCTATTTCTTTGCTAGTTCCTGCTTCAAGATTTCAAATTATAATCGAGCACTTATCTTTTAACATCGGGCAGAGGCCTGGTAAATTAAATATTTTATTCCAATTTACAAGCTGGGTTAGATTAGAGGCTTACATAACAGGAGAGTAGATGGCAAGAAATGTTAAATATTTGCATAAGTTAAGAAATATTTTATTGAAACAAAATGGAAGCAGAAGGGTTGAATATACTTAGAATTAGCTCCTCTCTTAACTGACTTTCTTTTTTTAATATCAGTTGAAGAATCTAGCATAGCACCCTCAGAAACAAACAAATAGATGAACAAATAGATACTTAGTGTAAGAAAGCAGTGTAGTCTACGGTCAATGAAAAAGAATATTTTCAAGGAGCAAATCATCCCATTCTAAGAGTTTGAGATGTGGTGCCTCTCCCAAGGAGATTCATTCTACCTGACACAGGCCAGTGACAGTCCAGGGCACTAGAACAGAAAGATTAAACTAAGTGTCTAAGTTCTTGGTATTTGAAGGTAGGTAGTTCATAAGAAAAAAAAAAAAATCAAGTTTTATTGCTTCTAGGGGAATTCCTTAAAACATGCAAGATTTCAGGATATTCACTATAATCAAATCAGCAAGTTTTTTGTTTTTCTTCAGTGCTAACCGAGAAATCTCCATCTTGTGAAGTTCTGAGCTGCAACTTTTGCAAGAAAATGCTTATTCTTAGACTTCTGGAAAAGAAAAAAAAAAAGGAAATTAATCTTAGACAGGTAGTTAAACTGCCACATAACTTGCAAATAAATGAAATATTTCTTGTTTCGTGTATTTCAGGATCAGATTATCTTTCTTCTTTAGGACTTTTCCTGAAGACTGATATATGTGTTTTTATCCAAAGGTGAAATATTTTAAGTCATACACATAATCTTTTAATTTTGCTGATACAGTTTCCATTACCTGTAAAATGCTTTCTATTCAGATGCCTCTGAGGTGATTAACTTTGGCCCTGAATCTGAAAAGGCTTCTTCTTATGGACAACCACTAAGTTTAAGAAAATGTCCTTCACAGTATATTATTAGATAATATTAATATTACTCAAATTTTTAGTAAGATTGATCTGTCTCCTCAGATGCTCTGGAGGATTTCTGGGTGTACTGTTTAAATTAAAAATTATCCTGGCCAACCAGTTGTCCTCTGCCCATGGAGATCATGTTTCACAAATTATGCATTGATAATGCAGTAATTTTTATCATACACGGAAAAATCAAACAATATGCAAAATACAGCTCAGAAATTACAGGGAGATAGAAAACTAAACCAAAGGCTCTGTCTGTATTTGCTAATAAGCATGCTCCAAGAATCAGCAGAAACTGAGAGGAATTTCTTGTACATTTCACAGAGGGAATTATGGCTCTAATTCTAATACTATGAAAATATTTTTTCCTACTTAACAGTCCTACTGCAATACTTGCTTAAGTCAACCATTACAATCAATTCTTACCTCCATATGGTGGCCTATTGTATTTTTCATTGAATCCAGATTTTAAAATCAATAACAAACTTTGTCTTTATTGTGCTGTCGTGGTTTAAGTCCAGTCAACCACAAAGTTTTCTTTCACTCATTCACTCCCTCCCTCCCTCCCTCCTCTTTCTTGGCCCCTGTCATGGTTTAAGCCTCTCAAACTCACGAAGTTCTACTCACTCACTCACTCCCCTCTTTTTCTTCCCCCAGTCCCAGAAGAATGGGGAGGAGAATCGAAAAAAAATGCAACTCGCACAGGTTGAGATAAGAACAGTTTAGTAACTAAAGTATAACACAAATCACTACTGCTACTACCAATAATAATATAAGAGAAATACAAGGAAAAAGAATACAACTGCTCACCAAGCCCGACCCAGCCAGTGCACCCCCCAGCAGCAAACCCCCCACTTCTCCACCACACCCTTCCAGGTCTCTGCTCTCCATTTTCACATCCTGGGCATGACGTGCTGTTGTATGGAATAACCTCTTTGGTCAGTTTTGGGTCAGGTGTCCTGTCTCTGCTTCCTCCCAGCTTTCCCTCCTCCCTGGCATAGAGTGAGACTCAGAAAGTCCTTGGCCAGACCAAAACACTACCAAGCAGTAACTGAAAACACTGGTGTTATCAGCGCTGTTCCCAGGCCCAAAATCAAAAACACCGCGCTGCACCAGCTACCAAGAAGGAGAAAAAATGACTGCTGCTGCTGAACCAATGACACATGCTCATAAAATAAATAAGCACAATATATCATTCTTACCAGAACATTGATATTACATTTGGAATATGAGGACCTTCATTGTTGATCCTCTGCCTAAAACACTGGGAAAATAAATATGGTTCATTGCACATTAATTTGTGTAAATTTTATCTCTAAGATTGTGTAACTCTCTGGAGGTTAGCAAAGGGTAACTTCAATATAGGAAATAGAGTTTGTATCATCCAAACCCTTTTTTTGTTTCTGGAAAACTTTTCTTACCTCTCAGATGTTCTAAACTTCATGTGTTTTTTATAGTTTCTCATAATAGCTCTCCTGAGTTTTATTTTGCAATGGAAATGCTTTATTTTCCCTTAGAACCAGTAATGGTATGCAACTCATCAAAAATGAAATTGCCATAAAACTTCTAGCCAACTTTCTTACATCTAAAAGTGCTTTGTTTTCTTCCTTATTCTAAAGAGAGAAAAATTTTTAGATCAAGACAGAAACTTGATCAGCTTTTATGTAGTTGCTTATTAATAGAAATGGGGTAATATTAACAGTAAATATTAATCAAGAAAAATAATATTAAAAATTCCAGCAATGTTACTGCTTCAGGTTTGTTTTGTTTTGTTGTTTTCTTTTTTCTTTTTGAAACCAAACATCCATAGGACTTCAGTTGCTAAGTAGGATTTTATTTTCTAATTTTTTTTAAACCTAAAAACACAAAGCAATACTCTCACTAACAAGTACTTTATAACTAGACAAACCCTTGTGTCTTCAAAACATGGACTGTGCTGCTTTTTTAGGGTTTTTAATGATAAGGCTTTCATCAGACCACTTTGTAGATATCATAATTGAACTAGAACTCCTTGAGCAGTTTAAACAAACAAACAAACAAACAAACAAAAAATTTAAAGTTTTGTGGTGTTCACTTTATGAGAGCTGAGATTTTAATAGTAAGCTAATTCCAACAGACAGCAAATGCAGTGTGTAGAGAAGCTAGGCATAGGGATTGTCTTTATTGCTATTGGCATTCAAAGTCATGTAAACAATTACCTGCTTCAGCTGAATGTCATCTAACATATGGATCTAATAGATTTATGCCCATTTTATATCTACTCAGTCTTCAACTCGGCGGTCATTATGTGAGAAAAAGGTAGGTTTAAAGCAAAATAAAATAATTCAGGCCTAAAAGGACATTCAAGGAAAAACTTAAGCCCTAACTTGTGATATTTGCTAGCAATAGACAAGTTTTCCTGGTTCCATTAACGGTGCTTCTTAAGGGCCACCAATATATACCTCTGAAGAGAGAGTTCAATTGCTAAAAACAGCAGGTTTACAAAAGTACTGTTACAGCTGGAGGTTTTCACTTCAATGGAAACATACCCTGTTTCTCCTTCCCCAGCTATGCTGAGTTAGCATTCTGGTGCAAAGCTGCCGGATGAATGGAAGCAAAGGGGTCTGAGAAACAGTGGCCAAGATAAAATGTACTGGATTTACAGGCATACTGAAGACTTCCAGACTAATAAAATCATGCCCATTTAATAAATGAAGGCACTGTTGTCTGTCTGAAAGATAGAAATATGATCTGCAAATCTGTGTTAAGCCATGCTTATTTCCATCAAAACCAAGTAACTTTCATAGTGTGAACCTTTTTCTTTTTTTTTTTAACAGTATGAATTTTAAATTTTATTCATTCTTCTGACCATGATCACAGAGGGCTCTGTAACATAGCACAGGGAATTCTAACTAGTAGTTTCTAAACCCGATGAATACTAACAACCAAGTGTTTCCTGGGAGAAGCATGGCAGGTGTATTGGCTTCAGAAAATAAGAAGCTATATTTTTCTAAGTAACTATTAACTTTCCCAGCTATAATCAGTGAGTAGTATCAAGGAAACTGCTTAATTTTAAAGGAAATTGTATCTGTAAAGCTGAACTGCCAAGCAGAGTTGTGGAGAGAATGAAAAGATCCCAAATTTATGTTGCAGAAAATAAGTGGAAGTACATTCCATTATGATTGTGACATTAAAATTTTGTCTTCATCCTGGGTTTTTCATAATAGCTGTCTGAAATATTGCTTTTTACCCATGAGTGTTCAATGAGTGTAATTCCAGTGCATCAGGATTATGGTAGGACATTTGCTGATTTTATGCATACTAGTATCTGTTCCGAAAGCTAAAAACAGTGGTCACAGGAAGAAAATATAGTAAGGACCTTCTTTTGGCCATTCACCTTATAGTTGGAGAACTCTTCCAGGATGAAACTTGATTCAGTTATCTCCCATGTCATACAATATTTTGGTCATTTTTTCTCACCATTCCAAAGAATATCCCCACCCTTTCCTTCATTTCTAAAGGTAATTCAGTTCAGCAAACACAGATATTAATGTGTAGAGGCAGAAGGGGAGTAAAAGTGAAGGAGATTTATTTCTGTGAGTTGGTCCAAGACATATAGAAGCTGACTTTCTGAAGCTTCATCATTAAGAGCCTATAATCTTTATACATGCTATGCCACCAGTAATCATGGACACACAGACAAGCAAGATCTTTGCTGATCCATTTTTCTGCATGCAAACCTTTACTGACACTTGCAAAAATAATTCCAAGTTATTGTCCTGGAGTTTCCATAGTGCAAGATACTTCTGCTGTCAGAAGAACACATATAAGGAAGCATATAGCAGCACCTAGATTAGAACATATTTGATAAAAAAATATGACAAGGTTACTACATAAAACTGCCAATGTTGCACACACAGCTTTGAAAACTCTTTTGAGGACCATTTACAATTTAAAAAAAAAAAAACCCAAATTTACAATTTTAAATAACAATTTCCACAATTTGCAATTTAAATTAAAAACAATTTACAACAAAACAAAACAAATTTTTGCTTAAAACAGAGAAGGGGAGGAAAGGTAAATTGTAATATAATGATTCATACAGCCTAAATATAGTGCATGTTTTCATTCTGCATAGGTTGGAAACAAAAAGCAGATTTATTTTTTTTTTTTTGGACATACCAAACTGCATGTTGCCCTGTGCAGAAACAGATGCAACTTAGGTTTAATAAATGTATTTAAAGATACATTTCCAATTGGATGGGAGAAACATCAGTTTTTTCAGATATCTTGGATCTTTTCAGTGGCTAGGGCACCTTTCAAGGTTATGCTTTATCTTGATTTCTGGGGGAATTTACATACTGCTTTCACTCTGAAAGCAAATTGATGGTACCTACCTCGAGCCACCCTCCTATCAACTGAAAAATAGCATAGTGGAAGAAGTATGCGAAAAAAAAATGTTACCGAACATACTTATCTTTACAAGAAGAACAGAAGACATTTTCTTGGGGTAAGCTCTGGCAAAAATAAATGGCTCAAAAATATCTTCATTTTGCAACTAAGGCAAATAGAATAACAATTCTTAGTAATGATGCAGCAAGAAAAGTGCACAAATGTATCTGTTGTTTTTAATTCAAGTTTTCTACTCAGCCAATCATGTAGCCTAGGGTGCCAAGGTCCAACAACAAGGTCCAACTGCTACCCATGAGCTGGGGGCTGGGAGCATAGCATGGCTCCCAGGGATCTTGAGGGCTCATCCCAGTACCCCAGTCAGGTGCCGGACAGCCAGCAGACACTAAGGCAGCCCCAGCCTCAGGCATGGGCACCTGCTGGGAATGGACCAAGAATGGGCTAGCATGTGGGGAACTGGAGACCAGACGTGCTACAGCATTGTTGGGGCAGGGGCTGGTGGCCATGGGGCTGAAAGTGGTGTCCTGGGCCACAGGCAGCACGGGGACATGGGACAGTAGGTTCTGCAGTGTCCTCAGGACCCAGGCAGAACAGCAGTCCTGGTCACAGTCACAGAGCTTCCTCAGAGGAAAGACAGCATTTAAGAGAACACAATGCTTGTATTAAACTGAGAGCAACTTCTTTATTTGCAAAGCATTAGAAAACTTGTTTATTTTTCCTGTAAGGCTGTTTTCACTGTTTCCTTCCCCCCAAAGTGCTTTGCTCTTCAAGCCATTACTTTTTTTTTTCCTTAAACAGCTTAATTTAAAATATGTACACTAATAATAACACTGTTGTACCATGCTGCTTAAATTATTTACTATCACTGTACTTTATTGAAATGCAAGAAAAAGTTTATTCTCAGAGAAATGAAACAACTATTAACAGTAAATTGGACTTCATTACATTTTCATAAGTCTTGATTTAAGATGATTATAAAATTAGAACCTCATTGCTATAAATGCAAATATCTCCTTTCTAGCTTATTTTTTATTAGTTTACTTTTACAGCCCCCAGTCTTGTCAGAAAATTGTGTGGTTAGTAAATTATTTTATATAGAGAGTCAGTAAGAATATAGAATACCTGCTGGTTCAATTATTTTATATAATTATGTCTTTGACTAAATTTCTTTTGGATAGATTCAGTTATTATGTAACTTAATGTCAAAAACTGTAATGAATGCACTGCTTGCACGTAACAAATGCACTAAAAAGCCAAATGCCTGAGACTTTCAAGAACTCCATTTAGTAGCTGTTGGAGAGGCATTCAAAAAGTAGTAAATCCCCTATTATTTTTTTCTTTTTCACACACCTTCAAGGGTCTGACTAATAAATTCATAACTACCAAATGAAACAGTGTCACACTAGTGTCTTTCCCTTGTGTTTCTCATAGGCATTAAGTAAAACCAAGTTGTTCCATTCAGTGGATTTATGTTCTACTTTCAGGAATCACCAGCCCTGGCAACATATCAGTCCTGTGTCCTCTCTGCCATGTCCCTTTGTCAAATTTGCTAGGAAAAGACAACAGATGCTGAATCTTTTCTAGAACTTTATGCACACATGTTGGATAAAACTCAGCAGTATCTGATTAAATACATCCCAGCCATACCTCAGTAGTCTCATCTTCACCCACTATCAGTTCTCAGCAAACACTTATGAATATAGGTTTTGAGGGATTTCAACTTACTGTATTCCCACTTTTTTTGCAAATAGGTGGAGAATGAAGCACAGCATGAGATCACACAGTATCACAGGATTATAGTGCAGTTATACAACAGTTATATATTCCTTCCCACCTTTTTCTTTTTTTTTTTTTCCTTTTCATTCCCATACTTGTACATTTCTTCATCTATGATCACCTAGGAAGAAAAAATCTGTCTGCACAAATGGCATTTTGGTTTTATAGATATATATATGTGTATGTACATACATACACACATACATTATTTATTTTAAATTCAGAGTCATATGCTTAAATTACTGGATATAAGTGTCTTCAGTGAAAGTAGGTATTGCTGTCAGAAAATTGCAACAACCATTGCAGAGCCTTATTTCATCACAGCATATGCAGAATTGGGATAAAGTTGTTGCAATGGGCACCAGCTTAATCCTCTGGTATATAGAAACATTCATTTTATTCCTCTTGGCTTTAAGATATTCAGTCTTCCAGACATTCACATCATCCAAATCATTAACATTGCACTTAATTCTACCTATCTTATTTGAATATTATATTCTGTATTTATCATAGACAATCCTAACTTTTAACACTTTATTGTGTAAACCTATAAATTTCAATGCAGGGGATATGTAAAAATTTTTGTTATTTATTTATCTATTTTATCATTTCACTATCTTACATTCTTACATGGAGGTTACATGGGAATAAAACTGAGCTATAATTAGCTATGATTTTTGTTTCTTAAGCTGAGATATTACACACTTGCAACTGTATTCCCAGTTTGGTTTTTTTTGGTTTTGTAACTTAAGCTATTACACTTGAGTTAGCAAAATGCTCACATATGGAGAAGGCTTTAGGCACCTACATGGCCAAATTTTGTCTCTGTTTCTGGCTATTGTCTCTTAATGATTTAGTAGACGTTGTCTTATGTCTGCATTTTGGTCTCATGCTTCCCTTCTTTGACATAAGTTCCATCAGCAGTTTATAATAGATAAAGTCTGGAGTTGCAATAAACTGCCATAGAGTCTTTAACTGTTATATATCTGTATAGATTTACCCATTAGAGATGTAGGCTCCTTTTTTTTCTTCTTTTCCTGCAATTCTTTTATGCAAACATACTTCTTTTCATAGATCCAATCTTCTGAAGTAGAATTCCTTGCCCTGAAGAACAATTTCTACTGAACAGCATTTTTCTCCTGTTTGTTTCTTCAGTCCCCCTTAGCTTGTTAGCATTTTACTATAAATTGTAAAGGGTGTAGAACTTCTCCCTCAAAAACTGCTTTATTTGTTCCAGGTCCCATTTCCTAGAGAATGATCTGCTTCACAAACAGGCCAGTGCACAATTTAGGGAGCCCTTTGACTTCACTGTTACCTATTTGCTGGTATGTAATGCCATCAAGAACTTCCATAAGTTACCGAAATTGTGGCATTGTCATAGGTTTAGCAGCAGCAGACATTTTTTTCCATCTTGGTAGCTGATGAAGCACTGTGTTTTTGATTTCGGGTACAGAAACAGCTCTGATAACACCAGTGTTTTCAGTTACTGCTTGGTAGTGTATTGGTCTGACCAAGGACTTTCTGAGCCTCATGATACTCCAGGGAGGAGGGGAAGCCGGGAGGAAGCAGAGACAGGACACCTGACCCAAACTGACCAAAGAGGTTATTCCATACCACAGCACGTCATGCCCAGGATGTGAAAATGGAGAGCAGAGACCTGGAAGGGTGTGGTGGAGAAGTGGGGGGTTTGCTGCTGGGGGGTGCACTGGCTGGGTCGGGCTTGGTGATCAGTTGTATTATTTTTCCTTGTATTTCTTTTGTATTATTACTAATGGTAGCAGTAGTGATTTGTATTGCACCTTAATTACTGGACTGTCCTAATCTCAACCTGTGGAAGTTGCATTCTTTTGATTCTCCTCCCCATTCTTCCGGGACTGGGGGAAGAAAGAGAGGGAGTGAGTGAGTGAATGAACTGGGTGAGTTATTAGCCTGGGTGAGGCTTAAACCACGACAGTTCTTTTTTGGTGCTCAGTGTGGGGCACGAAGGGTTGAGATAAAGGCAAAATTAATAGGCACTCATCACAATGCTGATTTATTGGCTCTCGATTCTCTTGAGTTCATGGTTTCAGCCTGCTGTACCTTACTTGTAGCCGGTATTTGTTATCTTAGCTTTTGGATATGGGTTTTGAGTTAAGGTTCTTGTTTCATTGTACTTTATTGGAATGGCTTGTAATACAGGTGAGCTCCAGAAGGGAGGAGGTGAAGCGGGGTGAGGGCAGCCCCGGGAACTCCCAGCTGCTGAAACGGCTCAGGAGAACAGCCTGGGAGATCAAGAGGCCGGGAACAGGGCAGAACAGGAATCAGAGGAGCTGAGCCCCCTCGCTGGGCCCATCCTGGTGCCCGCCAAGCAGAGGGAGGAGAAACCGAGCCCCGAGGCCAAGCAGAGCCCCGTGGTTACTGAGCACGGGGGGGGGGGGGGGGGGTGACGGGACGGGGGGGGGGGACGGGACGGACACAGGTGGCGGCCGAGCCCAGCCCCGCAGCAACCGAGAGCATTCCTCAGCAGCTGCCCACAGAGCCCCAAGAGCCCGAGCCCCAGGAGGATGCAGGAGACCACGCAGCACTTCCCAGCAAGGCAGAGGGGGAAGATCTGGACTCAGACAAAGAGCAGCTGGTGGTGAGAGAGCCGGCAAGCACAGCAGCTACACCAGCCCAGTGACAAGTACAGCAGCCTCATTGGAGAGTCCCGATGGTTTTGAATGGCCTTTAAGCACCCTTGAGACCTGCCTGCTGATTGTGATGGGGATCACCATGTTGGCACTCATACAGAGTGTGTTTTACCCACAACCATTTTGTCTGGTCCCCAAAGTTAAGCAGAGTGGGGTGTGGGCCTTGTCTGGGGTTGGACTGCAATGTAGGATGACCAAGAGATTTTTCCAAAAGCTGGACAGTCATGAGTGGCAGGGTGTGTGGGACAGTATGAGTGAGTGCGAGTATCTAGTCCACTGGACCACTCCAGTGCTTTGGAAGCGTCGGAGATGGAAGGCAGCTGTATGGAGTCCCCAATGACAAGCTGCTAAAATTGAAGTGGCTCAGATGGACTTAGATTGGCAACATAAGGGTGAATTATTTTGAGCCTGGTGGGTCCATGACACCTCAGGCCACCACAGCAGAGGTGTGACATACAGATGGACTCATGATCGAGGGGTGGACTTAGCAATGGACACTTGCCCAAGTTATTCACGAGTGTGAACACTGCACACAGCCTCTCCTGCTCTGAAAGACTCTTAAAAAAGACAGAAACCAATATCATGGACTGGATGGACTCAGAATCTTTGTGGGGATTGGTCCATGCACTAAGGGATGATCTCTCTCCCTCTGCTTGTGTATGTGTGTATGCATATATGCACATGTGATGGTATATTGAAAATATGGGATCTGGGCATGACATGAATGGTATGGAATAAGGGGTGGATACTTTCTTGGGTTCAGCAGTAGCAGACATTTTTCTCCTTCTTGGTAGCTGGTGCAGTGCTGTCGTTTTGATTTTGGGCATGGAAACAGCGCTGATAACACCAGTGTTTTCAGTTACTGCTTGCTGATGTTTTGGTATCACCAAGGACTTTCTGAGTCTCATGTTCTGAAAGGGAGGAGGGGAAGCCGGGAGGAAGCAGAGACAGGACACATGACCCAAACTGACCAAAGAGGTTATTCCATACCACAGCACGTCTTGCCCAGGATGTGAAAACGGAGGGCAGAGACCCGGAAGGGTGTGGTGGAGAAGTGGGGGGTTTGCTGCTGGGGGGTGCACTGGCTGGGTCGGGCTTGGTGAGTAGTTGTATTCTCTTTCTTTGTACTTCTCTTGTCATTATTATTATTGATAGTAACAGTAGTGATTTGTGTTATACTTTAGTTACTGAAACTGTTCTTATCTCAAACTGTGGGAGTTGCATTTTTTTTTGATTCTCCTCCCCATTCTTCTGGGACTGGGGGAAGAAAGAGAGGGAGTGAGTGAGTGAATGAACTGGGTGAGTTATTAGCCTGGGTGAGGCTTAAACCACGACAGGCATTAACTTAAATATGTGTATGTACACACATATGTGTATATGTGTAGACATACCCTTCAATTTATACATGCATGATTTTCGTCTTTCTTTATATACAAACATGTACATATCACAAAATCACAGAACCACAGAATGTTTTGGGTCGGAAGGGACCTTAAAGATCATCCAGTTCCAACCTCCTGACATAGGGATGCCTTCCACTAGACCAGGTTGCTCAATGTCCCATTCAACCTGGCCTGTCGTGCTTTAAGCCCCCACCCACTGCAGTTTTGTCACTCACTCACTTTCTCTCTTTCTTCCCCCAGTCCCGGGGGGATGGGGAGGAGAATCAAAAGAATTCAACTCACACAGGTTGAGATAAGAACAGTTTAGTAACTAAGGTATAGCGCAAATCACTACTGCTACCACCAGTAATAATACAGGAGAAATAGAAAGTGAATACAACTGCTCACCAAGCCCTAACCCAGCCAGTGCACCCCACAACAGTGAACCCCCAATACCAAAAACCTGACCATGCTGTGCACCCCCAGTCCACCACCACACCCTTCTGGGTCTCTGCCTTCCGTCTTCACATCCTGGACATGACGTGCTGTGGTATGGAATAACTTCTTTGGTCAGTTTGGGTCAGGGTACCCTGTCTCTGCTTCCTCCTGGGGCTTCCCCTCCTCCCTGGCATAGCATGAGACTCAAAGTCCTTGGCCAGACCAAAACACTGTCAAGCAGAAACTGAAAACACTGGTGTTATCAGCACAGTTCCCAGGCACGAAATTAAAAACACATTGCTGCACCAGCTACCAAGAAGGAGAAAAATGACTGCTGCTGCTGAACCCATGATATGGCCTTAAACATTTCTAAGAATGGGGCAGCCACAGCTTCTCTGGGCAACCTGCTTCAGTGTCTCACCACCCTCGCAATAAAGAATTTCTCGCTAAATCTATTGTCCTTAATTTTCAAGCCATTATCCCCTATCCTATCATTGCAGTCAGTGATAATGTGTCCATTCCCATTTTTTCTGTAAGGCCCCCCTTAGGTACTGGAAGGCCTAAAGGTACTGTTATAAGGTCTTCCCAAAGCCTTATTTTCTCTAGGCTTACCAACTCCAACTCTCTTAGTCTGTCTTCAAAGAACAGGTGCTCCAGCCCTCTGGTCATTTTCATGGCCCTCCTCTGGACTTGCTCCAACAGCTCTGCATCCTTCTTATATTGGGCTTCCCATAGGCTGAACACAATACTCTAAGGTGAAGTCTCATGAGAGCAGAGTAGAGGGACAGGATCACCTCCTTCAAGCTACTGGATGCAGTGCATCATACAGCTGACTTTCTGGGCAGTGAAAGCATTCATGTTCAGTTTTTCATCCACTACCCCAAGTCCTTCTCCTCATGGCTGCTCTTGGTCAACTTATTGCTCAACCTGTATCCATGTTTGTGCCCCATCCCAGGGGCAGCACCTTGCACTTGGCCTTCTTGAACTTCATGAGGTTCACACAGACTCACCTGTCAACCCTGTCCAAGGTCTTTCTGGATGCCATTCCTTCAATTTAGAGTACCTACCGTACCAAATATCTTGGTGTTGTCAGCGAATTTGCTGTGGGTGCACTCAATCCCATTGTCCATGTCACTGACAAGGATGTTGAACAACACCGGTCCCAGTACTAAACCCTGAGAAACACCACTCATCACTGGTCTCCACTTGGACATCAAGCTGTTGACCACAGCCCTTTGAGTGTGACGATCCAGCAAGTTCCTTGTCGACTGAGTGGTCTGTCCATCGAATCCATGTTGCGCCAATTTAGACACAAGGATGTTGTGTGGGATAGTGTCCAACGCTTGGCATAAGTCCAGGTAGATGATGTCAGTCACTCTTCCTTTATCCGACAATGATGTAACTTTGTTTAAAAAGGCCAACAAATATGCCAAGCACTATCTCTGCCTTTATCAAATCCATGTTGGCTATCACCAATCACCTCCTTATTGTCTAGGCTCCTTAGCACAGGAGGATATGCTCCATGATCTTGCCTGGCACACAGGTGAGACTGACTGCCTGTAGTTCCCTAGGTCTTCCTTTTTTCCCTTTTTAAAAATAGGGGTCATGTTTCTCCTTTTGCAGTCAATGGGAACTTCACTGAACTGTAGAGTGGCTTAGTCACTTCATTCCACTAGTCCCCTTAACACCTGCAGGTACATCTTATTCTGTAATTAAGAATTGGGGCTGAAGCACTTGGCTGTGAAGACTGAGGCAAAAAATATGATGAGTACCTCAGTTTTCTCCATGCTGGCTGTTGCTAGGTCTTCTATTTTACTCCTCAGGGGGAGGTGAGTACAGCTTCTTTCATCTTCAATATATATATAATATGTATATACGTGCACAGATATACCCTGACACAGACGACTTATACTAATTCAAATATTGTCTAATTATCTTTATTATAAAAAACGTTTGACTGACTTTGCAGTTATCTCTACTCCGAAGTTCTGCAGTATACTAAGAAGAAAATCCTTCTGTTATACACATAATGGTTATTTGTAATAACACGTAGAAAATTTCAACGTAGTCAGTTATGTCAGATTATGATTTCTGTTGATGTGTTTTGGGTGGGAGGTGTTGTTTTTTTCTTGTACTTATGAAGAAACACTTCACAGACTGCCTCAGAATCTCTTTTTTATTTTATTTTTGGGGGAGGGGGGAAGGAAGAAAACAGCCAAATGAACAACAACAACAAAACACCACCCCCCCAAAAAACAAACAAACAAACAAACAAACAAAAAAAAAAAAAAGAAACAGAAAAAAGAAACCAATAAGAAAAATTATAGTCTCAATTGCTCCATGCAAGATTATCTCAGCATCCAAATTTTTGACACAGACAGGTATTTACCAAATCAAAAATGCACTGAGCATACATTAGTTATGCAAGTTTTCTAATTATGATAAAGTCAGTTAAATGTCACACAACCTTTAACAATGGTTTATCTGTTCTTTATGGTATTCTTTATTGTCAGTACAAAGACAGTTAAATTGAACTTATAAAATACAGTGGAGTTCCCAAATCTGATGCTTCTAGATTTCATTTGGACTGAAAATACAATGAAATGACTCCCTAAGGCATACCAATAACAACTTTTCAACAAAAAGAAAGATTACATTTTACACTGTTGCAGAGGTGGATGAAGAAAGCAGAATTTGTATAGTATAAATTATCCTTGTTTTTCCAAATTAGGTTCATCCAGTTCAAGAAATGCATCTTAGGAAGTGTTTTTAAGGTTTCCAATGAAGGTCATGTAATCTAACCAGGCTTATTCATTCTGTAAATGGAATATTTACCTACCTAATACAATCTAAATGTTCCTTAATAATGCATTGTGTTTGCTTCATTAAGCCTGCTTGCTGAACCATTACGCAGTCGAAATTATTCTCTGTAGGGAAAATTTATCTTCTAATGTGTTATGCTGTTCTCCCAAACTTTGATGCCTATTGTAGTATGTCCTCATTGATCAATTTAACCTCTATAAAACTTCTGCTTGTATATTTGCATTTTGGGGGCTAATTTTAGATTTGTCATGCATGATTACTAATTTTATTTAGTCTGTCTCTAATGAGGATAGTACTAGGAAATTATCCACCTCTGCCAATAAATATGTATTTGTTATCTGCCTACAGCATTCATTGACTCAAGGGATGATTTGAGGTGTATGTATGTGAAAGGTATAATCATATATGAAAGCTCTGTACATTCATAGACATATTCTGATAATCTAAACTTTGTCACTCTGGTTACTGAAAATTACAGACACACAGCTAATTTTTCAGAAGTGTTTACTATTATAATCATATTTTTAATCTTTTTTTTTTTTTTTAACTGCAAGATCAGCCTGATTTTCAAATTTTTTTTAAAACTAAGGATCTGATTCACCAGGTTTGGTAAGAGAAAGAGGAATAAACACTCTGTAATATGTTCATTCTTCACATAAGGATGAGCACTAAAACTTAGGAAGCACATGTTAGGACTAGCTGTACCCAGAAACAGTCATAAAATCGACCTAAACACCTAACTTTCAGAGTTGCGCCTGAGAAACTTTCCAGAAAGTTTTAGTTTAGGCCTTTTACCTATTATTCATTGCAGTGCAATCCCGGATGGACAACTGGCTTTAGTAACTTAAGAATCTTATTAGAGAAAGAGGTATTGAACAAGTTATTTATGTTATTTTTAAGTTTTCTTGGACTTTTTTTAAGATTAATAGTTTCTGTGACAGTTCATACATCTAGAGAGGCACAGAGTAAACCATAAAATAATTTCCTTATTCTTCTCAAACATCTATTCTGATTTTATGTCAAGAGCACTGACAGTGTACAAACTGGAAAAAAAAAAAAAAAGTGGTTTATATTATGCAGCAGAAATAACATTGTATATGCAATGATTTTCCTAGTTACCCATAACGATGATATGCCTTGACCACTGGCAATCATACTTACCCATTTTTTCTGGGCTTATGTGCTCTGTTCTGAGTTTCATATCTGGACTCAATGTCTTCTTAGGGCAGGGACTGCACTACTTTTGCTTTTGCATGCAGAACTCTTGGTCTCATACTGGAGCTCTTGTTTGTTGTGGCAGAACAAATGGTTAAAATTAGCTTCTCTCTGTTATTCCTCCTTTAGTCTTCATTTTATTTAAACAAGTTTTTGAAGTTGCTGTTGTGCTAAGATTAGTATTGGAGGCTATGTGATAGATATAACTAATCTAACTATTTGCACAATTTTACCTCTGTTGACAATATATTACTTCTTCAGATCTAAAATTGAGAGAAAGCAGCGATTAAGAGTAGAAAACTATAGTAGAATATATGTAAATCATCATTGCTCTAGAAGAAAAGATAAATTCCCCATTTTCTTAAAGTTATGTATATATTTATATATTCACTGTGATCTTAAGAATAGTAGTATTTTCTATGTCAAATCTAGCAAGTTACCTCTTAGATTTCTCAGTCGTGCCTTATGTTTCATGTATTTATCTAGTTGGTATTTTCTATGAAAAAAAAAGATAGCATTGTAAAACCACTGTATGTCTTGCTTAGGTAAATATAATGATGTTATTAAACATTAGAACTGAAGTAATTACAGCTTGTCCAAAACAGTTATTTTACATTTGTAATACATGACTTCTAATTAGAACCATTTTTACCCTGTAAGAAATCTCACCTACAGGAATATTTTGCGCTCATAAATGCTTTTAAACCACCGCTGCTTGGAGCATTTTGGAAACAATACAATAATTTTGGCTAAGATTTGCCCTGTTTCAATTTAACAAAGCAAACTTTGTACGGATCTACGTAAGGATAGCTTGCAAGTGTGTGTTCCACCATGAGAGGTAGGAGAAGCCGAATGACCAAGAGTATCAGACTAAAGTTGGAAAGTGAGTTAAGAATCTGCAGCCCTGTACTTCGGAAAAGAACCATTGAACAAATGGGGGTGTTAGACAAATAAGAATTGTGTGATTATTACAATATGTGATTAGAATATCCTTATGAGTTTGCTGATGACACCAAGCTGTGTGGTTCGGTTGGTACGCTGGAGGAAAAGAATGCCATCCAGAGAGAACTTGACACGCTTGTGAAGTGGATGATGCCAACCTTATGAAGTTTAACCATGACAAGTGCAATGTCCTACATCTGGTCAGAGCAATCCGAGGCACAGCTCCTGGTTGGGCAGAGAAGAGATTCAGAAAGGCTGTGCAGAGAACTTGGGGGTGCTGGTCAATAAGAAACATAACATGAGCAGGCAGTGTGCACTCGCAGCCCAGAAAGCCAACCTTACCCTGTGCTGCATCAAGAGGAGCATGACCACCAGGAGGTGATCCTGCCCCTCTACTCTGCTCTTGTGAGACCCCACTTGGATTATTGTGTACAGTTCTGGTGTCCTCAACACCGCTGTCCTGGGTTCAGTGGTGGCACACATTTTTTCTCCTTCTTGGTAGCTGGTGCAGCGCTGTGGTTTTGACTTTCAGCCTGGGAACAACGCTGATAACACTGATGTTTTTAGTTACTGCCCAAATGTTTAATCTGACCAAGGACTTTCTGAGTCTCATGCTCTGCCAGGGAGGAGGGGAAGCTGGGAGGAAGCAGAGACAGGACATCTGACCCAAAGTGACCAAAGAGGTATTCCATACCACAGCACATCATACCCACTATATAAACTGAGGGCAGTTACCCGGAAGGACTAGATCGTTCTTCGGGTTGAGCTGGGTATCAGTCAGTGGGTGGTGAGCGGTTGTATTCTCTTCCCTTTTTGTTTCCCTTGTCATTATTATTATTGGTGGTAGTAGTAATGGACTGTGTTATACCTAAGTTACTGGACTGTACTTATCTCAACCCATGGGAGTTACATTCTTTCAATTCTCCTCCCCATCCCTCCGGAAGCGGGGGAAGGAATGGTGGGGGAGCTAATGAACTGTGTGGCTGAGTTATGACTGGGCTTAAACCACAACAAAAGGACATAGAACTGTCAGAACAAGTCCAGAGGAGGGTCACGAGGATGATCAGGTGACTGGGGCACCTCCTGTATGAAGATAGGCTGAGAGAGTTGAGGCTGTTCAGCCTGGAGAAGAAAAGGCTGCGTGGAGACCTCATAGCAGCCTTCCAGTATCTGAAGGGGACCTCTAGGGATGCTGGGGAGGGACTCTTCATGAGGGACTGTGATGATAGGACAAGGGGTAATGGGTTAAAACTTAAACAGGGGAAGTTTATATTGGATATAAGGAGGAAGTTCTTTATTGTAAGGGTGGTGAGGCACTGGAATGGGTTGCCCAGGGAAGTTGCGAATGCTCCATTGCTGGCAGTGTTCAAGGCTGGATTGGACAGAGCCTTCGTTGGCATGGTTTAATGGGAGGTGTCCCTGCCCCTGGCAGGGGGATTGGAGCTAGATGATCTTAAGGTCCTTTCCAACCCTAACCGTTCTTGTCTATTCTAGTCTATGCCATTTTGTTTTGTCCTGTTAGGTAGAACAACTGAAAAGTTCATGCTTTTAGATGTATTCTTGCTCAGCAAAACATTAAAGATAAGAATGCAGTATGTATGGGGTAAGATAAAGTATCTCAACAAACCCACTGTCTCTTGGGCTAGTATTAAAAATACTGCTTTGTAAGGTACGTCTCTACACATCAGCTTCCTCTTCAACGGCTCCTCATCCACAACAAACAGTGAAAAACTCATTATCCAAAATCTACAGGCAATCTAGATAATATAAGGAAGAGAAAACTGATTTGGATTACATTGACTAGAGGTTGAAAGGGGTACACATATAACTAGTTCCTCTGAAATATGAAACATCTGAAAATATTTTCATGTCAGCACTCAAGTTTTTTACTTCTATGTGGTTACTGTGAAACTTCTGCACATATTATTTAATTGTTAAATTAATTAAACTTTTCTATAGTTTCATCTATGCGGTGAACTTAATTATGCAAGATATTCAAGCATATTTAGCAGACACACAACTATGATCAAGAAATGACGATGTGGTAGGATATTTACTTCAATTTTCTGAATCTTCTTTTAGCCAGAATAGAAGGACCCCAGCCTTTTCACTGTTCACTGTACACTGCCTATATTCCTTTAAAGGTAAGGGGAAAAGAGCATAATGGAAATCTGCTTATATAACTATAGGGAACTGAAACATAACATCTTGCACATCTGAAAAAAAGAAGCTTACTTTCTTAAGGGGCTTAGAGGAAGTTAGTACAGTCATTGAAGCAATCAATTTCTAGAATATTAGTATCTTATGTGAGATGAAATTTTCTATTGTTCTAGGTACTAAGAAAGGCAAAAATATATCACTCATAAAGGAAACATTACTCAAGCTTTATTTTCATCTAGGAAGCAAAACAGAGAGCATTGCCTATCTTGAAATTCAAAATTACTTCTCTTTCTAAGAAAGCACATAGTATTATATAAATCAAAATTTGTCATAATTACAGCTTTTACTTTGTCAGTTATGACATCTCAGTTTCTTGTAATAAAATGTGAGAAAGATAGAAAATGATTTGGAATAGAAGCATGTTCTAAATTGTTTGAAAGTAAAGTTTAAAGACAGTTCATTTTTATGAAGTAATATTAAAAACAAAATTACATTTTCCCACAACTAATTTGGCAAGAAAAACTTTCCTATTTTTCCTTTGAAAGTAGGAATTTACCTTTTTATTACAAGCACTACAGAGACAAAATGAATTGGATTGGTTTTACTAATCTTACAATTTCAGAATTGACCATGTCTCAAACACAGCTCAAGTAACATAATATAAAGTCTCCAGAAGAAGAGTGCATTTTGACATATTTATTCCTAAGGGGCAAAGAGTAGGAGTGAGTCCTGAGTCTTTTAAATTTTTTCAGGAAATGGTGGTCATTTCTCTCAAAGAATTTTCTCAAAAATATGGTCAGAATAATAGTATATGGTAGATAACTGCTCAATAGCCTGCTGATACATGAATAAAACAGGGACAGTGACAGTGGGAAAAAATGGCACTTGTTCGACAAAGAAATAAAGACGTATTGGAAGAAGAACTTAAGGTTTTAGAAAGAAAATCCAAGTTCACAGTTTATTTGGATCTTTCTTTTTATAACATGCTGCGACAAATGTATATAGAAGGCTGCAAATGCTAAAAGAGTGTAGAAGTCAAGATGACATAGAGAATCAGAAGACATAGCGAATCCTTACTGTTCACATGCAGGAAGTCATATGGTGTGTTGTTCTGGGTTCAGCAGTAGCAGTAATTTTTCTTCTTAGTAGCTGGTGCAGTGCTGTGGTTTTGACTTTCAGCCTGGGAACAACGCTGATAACACCAATTTTTTTAGGTGCTGCTCAGTAATGTTTAGTCTGACCAAGGACTTTCTGAGTCTCGTGCTCTGCCAGGGAGGAGGGGAAGCTGGGAGGAAGCAGAGACAGGACATCTGACCCAAACTAGCCAAAGAAGTATTCCATACCACAGCACGTCATGCCCACTATATAAACTGAGGGCAGTTACCCGGAAGGGCTAGATCGCTCTTCGGGTCGGGCTGGGTATCCGTCAGCAGGTGGTGAGCTGTTTTATTCTCTTCCCTTGTTATTTCCCTTATCAATATTATTATTGGTGGCAGCAGCAGTGGTTTGTGTTATACCTTAGTTACTGTCCTGTTCTTATCTCAACCCATGGGAATTAACATTCTTTCAATTCTCCTCCCTATCCCTCTAGGAGCTGGGGGAGGAAGAAGAGGGAGAGTGAGCGAGCAGCTGCGTGGTTCCGAATTACCGGCTGGCTTAAACCACGACAGGCATGAAAACCACAATGAAGCTCACAGGTGATTGCTTCTGAGTACCATGGAAATTTGTTTTGGTGTTTGAGCTGTTCAGCATATTTAAGTTGTATGAAAAGTGAGAAAAAGTTAGTCTGTGAACAACTGCAAATATATGAACAAAAATCCAGGAGTGCCTAGAATAAGTCAAATCTTTTAGGGTATTTACTATATTTAGGTTTCAGGAAATAAAAAGATTAAGTAACATGCAGGATTTCAGATTACCTCATTGGTACAAAACCCTGATAGCATAATGATGAAGGAATGCATTAGGGAGACAGAAAACCACTCAGAAGTGATAAGTATTGTCTAAAAGAGATGTGAAGGATAAAGGGGGAGGGGAAAAGACATGAAATTTCATATTGGGTATGCTGAACATATACAGAAGGGATATTTGATTTTAGAAATTCTGCTAATCTGTCGAAAGTGAGCTTTGCCATCTGCCTAAAAGTAACTTTTAACTGAGTTAAAAGATCATATTTCATCTTATTTCATAGAAGTCTGGCTTGATCATGAGAAAAGCAAAACATGTTACTTGACAAGACTACCACTGTCCTCTTCTGTTTCTGAAGTGCACTTTGTTCAACACTGAAACCTCTGCATTTATCTCTGAACACCTACATTTATATTTGGTGTCTTTCTCCCATAACGTCTTCTCCCTGCACATGCGCATTCTCCCACACACCTGAACTGCTTTGTCAGGTGTACATTGCTGGGCACAGACTCTGATACTATGCAGAGATGTGCATCCCTTTTGCAATTCCTATCCTAGAATCATAGAATCATTCAGATTGGAAAAGACTCTTAACACCCCGACACTGACAAGTCCACCACTAAGCTTTACTCCCAAATTCTCTGTATCTCCCCACCTCCAACAGCAGAAGGGGATAATGAATGGAGGTTGTGGTCTGTTCATCAGATGTATCTGCTGCCCCTTCTTCCTCAGGACAAGGACTCCTCACACTCTTCCCCTGCTCCAGTATGGGGTCCCTCCCACAGGAGACAGTCCTCCACTAACTTCTCCGGTGTGAGCCCTTCCCATGAGCTGCAGTTCTTTACAAAGTGCTACAGTATGGGTCCCTTAGGTGCAATCCTTCAGGAATAGACTGCTCCAGCGTGGGTCTCCCATGGGGTCACAAGTCCTACAGCAAACCTACTGAGGGTGGGCTGCTTGCTCCATGAGGCCACCAGTCCTGCCAAGAGCCTGCTTCAGCATGGGTTTATGTAATGGATGGGAACCTAGCTGAGAGTTGATTCCCATTCATGACTGAGAGACATAGCAAAGTATGCTTTTCTTGTCAAAGTGTATTCGGTTAAGTATATGTGTTCATGTTCATCATGACTGCCAGAAAGAGACAGGAAAATATAGGTGTGCAGCTGTTCTATGACCTTCATACTTGGCCACACCAGGGCACCTGGCCAACTCTCTCAGAGTGGACAACAGTGAGATCATGAGAAACTGCACAGCCCCACAAGTGAACAATTACAGATCTGGCATAAAGCCGGTTGTTTTTCTATGAGTATAAAAGCAGGACCCTCTTGCGGCCAAATCTGAAGCCTAACTTATGGGTGGACACACCTTGTAGGAACTTTGCCAAATGCCTGAGACTCCTAACGTCAGCTGAAATGGGGGTACCAAACTTGAAGTGTGGGACTGGATGATGATTTGTTGGTGATTAGTGATGTATTTCTCTGTAATCTCTGTTTTCTCTATGCAGAAATTGTTTGATTTTCCTCTGTACTTTACTTATATATACATATATGATTTGCTTTATTGTGCTTATTCACTATATATAGAGAGATGTATATCTGATTCACAGTAGTGTGCCTGTTTGTTTTAGTGTGCTTATTCAATTCAGCATGCTTGTTTAATAAACTCTGCATAGTATACGGCTAGTGTGGGGTTGCTTTTTTGCATACTCTGTCTGTCAGCAGAACCCCATGGGGACACAGACTCTTTTGGGAATCCCCCTGCCCCAGTGTGGGGGCCCTAAGTGATGCAGGTAGATACCAGCTGCATCGTGGACCTCCATGGGGTGCAGGGGGACAGCCAGCCTCACCATGGTCTGCACCACAGGCTGTAGGGGAATTATAGAATCATGGAATTGTTAGGGTTGGAAAGAACCTGAAGATCATTTAGTTCCAACCCCCCAGCCATGGGCAGGGATGCCTCATCCTAGACCACGTCACCCAAGGCGCTGTCCAGCCCAGCCTTGAACACTGTCAGGGGTGGAGCATTTACCACTTCTTTGGGCAACCTCTTCCAGTGCCTCACTACCCTCACAGTAAATAATCTCTTGTCTGGTGCCTGGAGCACCTCCTCCCTTCCTTCTGCACTGACCTTGGTGTTTGCAGGAAGACAAGTGGCAATGGACATTTAGAATGCTTTAGATATAATCTGGATACAAGTATTACACTGTAAGCATGTGATCTGGACATCATCTTTTGATATTTAGAAATATTAAGCCACCAGTATGCTGTTCCTTTTACCTCAATTCTGAGGTCACTTACCAAAGACCTTTTGTCGAATTAGGTGTAGGTCATGGAGCAGCACATTTGTTATAAATTGATTTCCTAAAGGCCTAGTTAACAAGTATTTATCCTAATATAACTGTTATCATGTAGAATCTAAAAAAAAACAGAGGACAACTGATATCACTAGAGTTCTAATGCATACAATCTCCTGTTTGCATACAGCTGCACCAACATAAAAGTACTATATTTTAGTATGTTACATTCGCTCTCAAGTACAGAAACAGTTAAAGCAGGGTAAGAGCAGCTTTAGGGATTTTCAAAGTTATTCTATATACAGCTAACCCCATTCCTACTGAATAACTCCCACTGCTTTCAGAGAACTCCAAGTTAGATCAACTTTCAGTACTTTTTAGAAGAAAGAATTTGAAACATTCTGTGCTGTACTATCTTATTGAATACAGTTTTACAGAGAAGAAACATTTTTACACAGCCACGGCTTAACAGAAGTCACTCATCTAAGATGTGTATTTCATTCTCAAGCACTGAGGAAAATTGAAACTTCTCAGTTTCTTGGCTCCTTCTGAACTAGCCATATATGTTTTGAAACTAAACCAATATCTCCTTTCAGCAGAAGCTCCCAAACTGTAGCAGGAATGATCTTTCTTCAGTGAATGCAACCTTTCCCCACTTTTGCCGTTACCACTTTCTGAGACATTTATGTTTTCAACAAGAACAACGAAAGTCAATACAAAGCATTCTAATTTTTGAATATACAGCAGAATCAGGCACATGTTATAGAAATTCTAATATATTAAATATCACTTACAAACTTTTAAACTATTAAATTTGTCCTATCATTTACAACCTTTGCTCTACCAAGTAGAAGGGAAAGAAATCAAATTATGTTATAGGCTTATTGGCCATTTCTCAGTTTTCTGAAGAATCTGGGGTTTCATTGTTTTCAATGTTTACTATACTGAAAATTTCTTGGCTGTAAACATATTTCACAAAGAAAACAGAATTTTAGAATTGAAACACATCATTTTCCAAAACCAAATTCAACAGAACAGTATGAAGCACAAACTATCACCATAGGCTGCCATCATTCAAATGCCAAAAATATTATCAAGTTTCACAAAATTTCCCCCTTCTGCCTTCAAAGCAGGTATGGAATGTTCTACAGATTTAAAACTGTGATGCAATGCAACTTTGGGAGATTAAAAATGCAAAAGATATTACTTGTATGGGAAGAGTTAAATGAAAAATAATATTAGAGGTACTACAACAAAATGAAAAAAATATTGATCAGGATAATGGTTCATCTGAAGGTTAGAGAGGTCTTACGGAGAAGTCTGGTTTGACTAAGGAGCTAGGCCATCACCAAAATTTAACACAAGCAAGTGCGGGATTCTGCACCTGGGATGGAGTGATCCTGGTTTTATATTCAAATTGGGGGCCAAGAAGCTGCAGAACAGCCCTGTGGAAAGTGGTCTGAGGGGTTAGGTTCATGGCAAGTTGAATATGAATCGACAGTGTGCACTTGCAGTCAAAGCAGTCAATCATGTTCTGAGGTGCATCAAGCACAGCATAGCTAGCTGGTCAAGAGAGGTTCCAGGCTGCATTATACTGGCGTGTGCAGTTTTGGGTGCATCTATATAAGAAGGGTACCAGACTATTACAGCGTGTCCAGAGGAGGGCAACCAATATGATTAAAGGCCTCGAGGGCAAGACTTATGAGAAGTAAATGAGGCCACTTGCTTTGTTCAGCTTGGAAAAGAAAAGGTTGAGCGGTGACCTCCTCACAGTCTACAACTTCCTCAAGGGGGACAGTGGAGGGGGAGACACTGATTTCCTCTCTCTGGTTATCAGTGGTAGGACATAAGAAAACAGAATGAAGCCGTGTCAGTAGAAGAGATTGGAGATAAGGAAAAGCTTCTTCACTGGGAGGGTGTTATGTCACCAAAACAGACTCCAGGGAAGTACTCACAGCACCAACCCTGTCAGAGTTCAGGGAGCACCTGGATGATGCTTTTAGTCATATGGTTCACTTTTAGGTATTCTTGCTAGGAGCAGGGAGTTAGGCTTTGTGATTCTTATAGGTGCCTTCCAACTTGAGATATTCTATGATTCTGCAGTTCTAAAGGACATATATTTGTACCATTCTCTCAGCTTTGACTGTGCCATAAAAGAAGTTAGACTGTGTGATTGCAATATTTTTTCATGGGCTACAAACTGTATGGATGACTGTTCAGCTACATGGAGTCTTACTGAAGCAGTAGGGATATCTTGTTTGCATAAACACAACTGATGAAAAATTATTTTTCTTTACAACTAGGGCTTAGTAGGGTCTAAATCAAGCTAAGCAGCAGCTGTGATGGAGCAATCAAAACCCACCAAATTTTAAGTATCTAGCAAGAGAATTACATTTTGGAAAATGAAGTTAAGAAAATGAAATGCAAAGTAGGAAATGAAGCTTTTTAGAAGCAAGCAAGCACAGTTTTAAATTATGGTACAGTAAAAAAAAGAAATTTTTAAATGTAATTAGTTCTTTAGGAAACTTGTGCTGTCTCTACAAGCGTAAGACAGGCAACAGATGATTTGGCAGCAGCTTCTAGATGGAGACATGCGACAACTCAAGAAGTAGAGTCTCTCCCTGACTCTCTAGGAGTTAACAGTGTTTGAATAAACTGACAGAACCATTATTGCCATTGCTCTTTTCCAAACATGTGCTGTTGTTTATCATAAGGTACTGTCACATTTCAGCCTGGATCACACGGTGACATCAGATTCCACAGCAGAAACTCAGCTACAGGAGAATGATTTTCTTAATGCTTCCTTACCCCATCCATTTCAAGTACCATATCAATAAAATGGAACTGTGCTGCTCCGTTTCCTGTTAGACATACAGTTCACAATTCAAACTAAGGTATTTAACTTGTGTGTTTGTAAACATGCTGGCATCTTAGTAAGCAAGAAGACATATAAACAGAAAAGCCCTAAAATTGGCAGAAGGTAATAATACTTTTTGTTGCTATCTGTTTCCCTTTTGGGGGTATGGAAGTGACTGGTGACACAGTGCTATTAGCGGCATCAAAGGCAACAAGAAAAGCCAGCAGGCTTAATTATCACTTCTTTGGACTGCGAGTTTGGTATTTTTAAAATCCTTTTATGCCATATGGATTATACCCAAACTCCACGTATCCCTCTAAACCCCTTCTTTTGCATAATAAATGCCAGAAGTTGAAGTATTACAGTCCTGCCCACTTCATGTAAATATTTATTTGTTTTAGAATAGTTAATTATTATCAACTATACTGTTATATACATGTTACCTAGTATACTGTGTTCAGTCATCACTAACCTTCTCTCCCAATAAATGTTTATGCTATTTCTGTATCGTACTTATTTTTATTATTCTGATATATACATACATGTATTAGAAAGAGTGAAGTTCATTTAAAATATTATTTCACCTCCTATGATTCTTGTCAAAATACTATGTTTTTTTAGTATAACATAGATAGAGAGGACAGTCAAAACACACTTGCAAAAATGGAAGTATTTCTAGCTTTGTAACACATTGCAGATTTTGGCCAGCTATTTTCCACTCAGCATGAGAAACTTTGCACCATATGTCCAGCTGTCATTTAGAATGGATATTTATCTTATTTGGAATAACATCCATGAAAATTATCTGGTCCCCACATATCTGGTAACACAGCAGCTGTCTGGGTGTTGTTTTTTGGGGGGTTGTTGGCTTTTTTTTTCTTTCCAAATTAGCACTTTGACTCTGCTTCAGTTAGAAAGACCATCTTGCAGTTTCAGACCTAAACTTACCCAGTAAAGTTATGAAGTGCCAACTTTCCAAATGTCTTACTAAGTTCCAAATATACCTTTCCCTTTTACTATGTAACACATTTCAATCAGTGCTTGTGTTGCTAGTGCTGCCTAAAGAGGCAGTAAGATCTGACACTGCAGAAAAGAGCCCTTTTTTTTAAAGCTGCAAATTTTGTGTTCTACACAGAACCAGTATAGATAAACTTGCAAAGATCAGATCGAATCCAAATACTATTACACAATGGCAGCAGCAAGGATATCAATCAGAGCAGCTGCTGGAAAAAGAATATTTGTACTGCTCATGTCTTTGCAGATTATCTAAAGCAAATTCCCTCATGCTGCTGTCACTGAGCTGTTACAGTGAGAACCAGCAGATGGTTAATCAATCCCAAAATGCCCTTCAGGAGCTATAACAGCTGTGTATGGTCAGCACAAGTGAACTCATCCAGAGTAAATATGAACTGGGAACTGTGCAGCATGGAAACACAATCGTTTCCTTTCCTTTTTATAATGAAATGAGTCTGCAAACATTTCTTAAGCTCTGAACTTTCCAGAATAAATTCAGTAAGATTTCTATGGCAGTCTAGTGCAAACAGTCTACATAACAAATCCAGAATCGATTTATTAGTGGGGACAGTGTTAATTAAATTGTACTATTCCAGGCTGAGCAAAATGTACCATTCACAAAACCCAGGTAACAGCCCCGCAGCTGTTAATCTAAGGGAATATTTTACAGTTTCAAATAATTTATTCACCTGTACTTCCATGTACTCACAAACAGTTGTATAAATATTCAGGTTCAAAAAAGAAAAAAAAAATCCATTATTAGACAATCCACATCCCATCATGCAGAATTCTGTTTCTGCATATACTGATGCCTAAATCACACAGAGTTCACAATCTTTCAGACTCTCATATCACAGACCAGGACAGCAGGTTGTATCAGAAAAAGCAATGTAAACATGGACAATAAAGAAATAATTTGCAGCCAAATATTAAAGAAGTGTTTTGAATTTCTAGTTTCAGTAAATTTAATCTTTTTAATTTTTACTTTTAGCTGCTTTTTAATGAATTGATGCAAGACCATGTTTTCATACATATAAGTATTTTAAATGGACATGGTATCAGCAAAGTATTTTGTTTCCTTGCCCTGAAAATTTTTGTCAAACTTTCCAATCTAAACTTTGACTGAAGAGGGAAAGAAAAAAATTTGCAAGAGCATTTCCAGCCAGTTTCCAATCTTACTAGTGAAAGCCACAAAAGGATTACAAAAGCTATGGAAATTAGGTGTTATCAAATTTTTCAAATTCACAGCAGGCCTGGAAACCTCCCCAGTTCTGAGCAACAATAAAATACTAGACTAAATATCAACAACAATGAAGCTTTTGACATGTTTTGGAAATGTTGTACAAACATGAGAAAATTTTCACTATATAAAGACAGTTTCACTCAATTCCCCTTTACAGTTAATCAAGTCAAAACAGTTTTCCCAGACACCACTGTAAAAGTATCATAGGTAAAATCCGTTCTTTGTACATATGACTACTTGAATTTGCAAACAATTTTTATATCAGAAAGTTTTCTGAATTACACTTATTAAATACACACTAGAGCAAAAGCTTAAATATCCGTTCCGCTTCTCATCATCAGTCACACACAAGATTATTTCCACACAGCACTACTTTTAAATTATTTTTTTTAATCCAATATTGGTATATTTTATTCAATGATTTTCTGTATTATTTCTTGAGAGATTATTTTGGAGTCTGGTATAACTTATTGCTGAAGCCTGCTATGATGTTCTCTTAATTTTATCTCATTGCTCTTAGCTATGCCTTTAGGGAAAAAAGATAGTTTGCACTACATAACTCCTCTCCACATCTAGTGTTTATGTTCCTCATATGGTGCTAGTCTTGATCTTCTCCATTAGTCACCCCCAGCCAAGTCTTCATTCATATTTAACTACTTCAGTATTTCCTCTTAAGTCAATTTTCCCAGCCCCTGGATCATTTTTATGCTATGTGAAAACAGTTACCTTCTGCTTTTCTGCATCTGCTCTATCTGGAGATTATGGCTCATCCTTTTTATGCCCATAGAAGTGTATGTCAACAGTATAACAATCCACGGATATATTTTTCAAGCAAGAGTACACATGTTCATTTTAGTGTTGTAAAACAAGGTTGCAGTATCAAGGCTTACTTTATTTCTGCATAACTTATTTAAAAAATAGTAAAAGTAATTTAGTATCCTATACAGGTAGTGTTACGTCTGAAAGGTTTATCCCTCAGCCTGTTTTAATGTACATGGAGACCAAGAGAATTAACAGTACTTTCCTTATATTTCTGATATCCAATGTAATAATTCCAATTATTGCTGACTGTAAAGTGGCAAGTTTTGCAGAGCACTTAATGAATTCTCTTCAAACTCATTTCTGAAAGAGAAAGTGTATCTCATTTGAATCTACTGACACAGACCCCAAAAAGACAAAAGGAAAATAAATAAAAAAACCCACCCTCTGGGAAGCATGGAAAAACCACCTCCACAAACAACAACAAAAAAAAACTGTACAAAAAACAACAAAAAGGGAATAGGAAACATTGATTCTGAAGGTGTATATACACCTGCTTTGATAAAATTTGTGAAAATGTCTACTTTTATTTTTGATAGAACAGAAACCTGGTCTTCACCCTTGGAGTTCCAAAAATGGGTTGAACAGTGGGAAGAGAATAGGGAGACAATAGAGAGAGAATGAGAAAATGAACTGGATTATATACTAAAGCTGTATTGAGAATACTAGACATATTTATGTTCTTAAAGTGTTTTCTTTGCAAATAATACATGTGGAACATTTTCAAATTTCACCGAACACCATTTTTCTCTCCTTTAATAAACATGAGTCAGTTTTATTATTGAGATCTTAGAAGAGTGACTATTAACAAAACAGAGAAATAAAGACTATCCTCCCTATCAGTAAAGCTCGTCAGAAGTAGGCAATTTTTAAAAGTTAAGATGGAGTGGAAAACATTCACTCAGTTTTTCTGCTAACAAAATATTTGCCTTTGGCTTAACAGCACTGAATTATGTTACCTCACAGAAATTGTAACCTGTGTTCTGTTCACCCATGTTAGGTAAAAATCCCTGAGTAAAGCATATTTCTTATGATGCTGTTTCTTCTTAGAGAGTTTATAATATAGGGGTGTAATTCAGGTCTCAAGCTTTAGAAATAAAAAAAAAAGAATCAAATATCAGAGCTCTATTTCTGAATTACATTAAGTGAATGATAATACTATCCTAATGTTTTGTGCTTCTCTGGTGGCAAAACATGATCTGAGATTTTTGTGGGGGAAGATAAAAAACCCTATCACAGAATTCCTGCATTTCATCCTTTTATTTTTTCAAGGAAAAGCCTGTCCTAAAGGAAGTAAAGTCATTTCTGAAAAAAACCAAACATACAAACAACACACAAGCCTCGAATGTTCAGTGGGAAATGCAAAACTGCTACCAATATGAGCTCAAAAAAAATATGTGTAGGCATGCAGTCGAGTTGCAAATGCTTAATTAAGACAAGCTTAGTTAATAAACAAGAAGGCACAGATGATCCATGAAGTGCTGAAGTCTGAGGTCTGACAGCAAAAAAAAAAAATAAAAAAAAATAAAAGGAATCAAATCCAACTTCCTTCCATTTCTTTTCTAGATTTCTTGTTTTCCCATTTGCCACGTCTTCAGAAAGCCAGTGACAGCTGACAAAACGTAAACCAGAATTTTCATGTTGGAAAGCACTGCTTTAAATAAAAACAAAGACCTTAGAGGAAGCCATCCCCAACTGTTGATTTAACCGCAAAAGTATCATGCTAGACACAAGCAACATCAGTATAATCTAATTATTCAGTGTGTAAGACTTGGCTTTGTCATTTGGAGTCACGTATTCACTTGGGAGGGCAGAACGACGGTTGGCCAAGTTAATAAATGATTAGAAGGGTGGTGCTATAGTCAGGGGTTTGGGTATCTTGAACACAGGACTCACTTTAGTAGGCCAGGTCTACTGGGGTCTGGTGGAAGTGGTCTGACAAGGGGAAGAGTGAATTGGGTAGGAGGCTTGCCAGACTGGTCAAGGATGCTTTATAATAGATGTTTTGGGGGAGGGGGCATCATTCCATCCCAACACACCCAGTCACTTGCCAACCCCTATAGTAAATGTTCAGAGCAATGTAGATATTCCAGCTGCTCCAGCCAATGAGCCAGCTACAATTGGAGCTCGGCTCAGATGCCACTCTACAAATGTCCATAGCATGGGGAACAAACAAGAGGAATTAGAGAAATGTGCACATCTACAGGGGTACAACATAGTAGGCATCACAGAAACATGGTAGGATGGCTCCTATGAGTGGAGTATTGGAATGGAAGGTTACAGGTTCTTTAGGAAAGACAGGCCCAGTAGGCAGGGAGGGGGAGTTGCTGTTTATGTTAGGGATAGGCTGGAGAGTATGGAACTCTGTCTGGGGACAGGTGAGCAGTCGACAGATAGCTTGTGGGTGTGGGTTAAAGGGAGAACAGTGATGGGAGACATTACTGTAGTGATCGGTTCCAGACCGCCTGATCTAAAGGACATCTTAGCAGCCTTCCAGTATCTGAAGGGAGGCTATATGGATGCTGGGGATGGATTCTTCCTTAGGGACTGCAGTGATAGGACAAGGGGTAATAGGTTAAAACTTAAAGAGGGGAAGTTTAGATTGGATATGAGGACGAAATTCTTTACTATTCAGGGTGGTGAGGCACTGGAATGGGTTGCCCAGGGAAGTTGTGAATGCTCCATTGCTGGCGGTGTTCAAGGCCAGGTTGGACAGTGCCTTGGGTGGCATGGTTTAGTGGGAGGTGTCCCTGCCCATGGCATGGGGGTTGAAACTAGATGATCTTAAGATCCTTTGAACCCTAACTATTCTATGATTCTATGATTCTATAACATATGTGAATGCAATTTGTCATGGTTTAAGCCCAGCCGGCAACCCAGAACCACGCAGCCACTCGCTCACTCCCCCCACTTCCTCCCCCTGCTCCCAGAGGGATGGGGAAGAGAATCGAAAGAATGTAACTCCCACGAATTAAAATCAGAACAGGTCAGCAACTAAGGTATAACTTAAAACCACTGCTGCTACCATCAATAATAGTAATGATAAGGGAAATAACATGGGAAAAGAATACAAGTGCTCACCACTCTCTGACCTATACCTAGCTTTACCCGAGAAGTGATCTAGCCCTTCCAGGTAACTGCCCTCAGTTTATATAGTGGGCATGACATGCTGTGGCATGGTATACTTCTTTGGCTAGTTTGGGTCAGGTGTCCTGTCTCTGCTTCCTCCCAGCTTCCCCTCCTCCCTGGAAGACCATGAGACTCAGAAAGTCCCTGGCCAGGGTAAATGTTACTTAGCAACAACAAAAAACACTGGTGTTATCAGCACTGTTCCCAGGCTGAAAGTCAAAAACACAGCACTGCACCAGCTACTAAGAAGAAGAAAAATGACTGCTACTGCTGAACCCAGGACACAATTATTCCAAAACCCTGGAAAAGCAATTTTATCAAAACATGTGAATCAAATAATTCCAAGCTTTGAGGCAGGACTAAGCTGGAAACTGATTTTGCAAACCAGATCTTTTCTGAAAAACAAACAGTAATGCTTTTCTTCATCCATACTAGAAAGACAAAGACAGACAACCTTTTATTCTGGAGACCTGAATACCCAAAAACCCCTCCAGCTTTTATTGAACACAAAAATAACAATCTTCATTGCAGCCACATCTGATAGGCTCACAAAAATGCATGTTATTTATATGGAAGATAATTCTTCCAAGAAAGTTCTAGGAACTACCAGTAGGAAGCATGTTTGTTTGATCAAAACCACATCTTTCAGCAGAATGACTAAGGTTTTGGGGGAGCCCAGAACAAACACTGCTCTATACTGGACAAAGGAGACTGACAGCTGCTGAAGCAGCAGGTGAATCTCCATAAGCTTCATTTTTCAGCATCATTGCCTCTTGCACCCTTATTTCTCATTGCACAACTCTGAACCATAGTTTTGATAACACCGATTCTTTCCCTTTTGCTCTACAACAAAGCAAGAAGCCTAGGCAGAAACTCTTGTCAACTTTAAGCTGCATCTTCTGTAACAAAATGCTACAATCGAACTCTATCCTCTATTTTGGATTTTCAACTTGTTCCAAGAATTATCATTACAAAGATACTTCAGTGATTAATTCCAGTTTTACCAATAAAACTCAGTTTTTATTGTCTACAGGAAAAGACAACTCCAATGCCTGCTCCCACAGACAACCAAGATAAGAAGCACATCCACCTGACTACTGCTCTACTGCTTATCACCACATTTTTTACTTTATCATTCCTTCAGGGACTCATCTGTGTATTTACTTTAAAGCTATACTGTAATCTGCTAGGTTTTAGTAGTTTTCTTGAATTGAATTAACAATAAAGGTCCTGATCAGCAAAAAATGTTTCTGATAAAAGAATCATCCTTTGACACTTACAGGCTAAATCAAAAGCTTCTGTTTTCCTTTCTCTTTAACAGCAGAACAAACACAGATCCAAGAAAAGCAAAAGGTTAGTAACTCAAATATTAAATGAATAAATGAGGGGTTTTTTTGGTTTAGATTTTTGTTTGTTTGCTTGTTCTAAAAGCACAACACAGGGAGAAGTAAATATTTGAATACTTCCTGCATTATCAAGTTAGTGTCAGCCTGTATTCAAGGCAGAACTGCAGGATTATTTGGGGTTTTTACTAAGTAAAAAATTTGGTAGAGAATATTTAATTCACTTTATTTTTATGGTTACTTCATTAAGTTGTTGTAAAGTTTGTACCAGAAAAATTATTTTAGTTGAAAACATGAAGTATTTAATTTCAAGACTTAAAACTTATCATCTTGGTAAAATATTTTTTGTTGATTCATTTTATTGAACCTCTTTGCATGAGAACAATTATTTTATCATGTTCTTATTGTTGATCCCAAAAATATTTTTCAGCAAAATTTAATTAGTTCTCCTTGAATATAAGCAATAGCCAGATTTGGAGTATAGAAACACTTATAAAACAAGCACAGAATTATAGAACATCAGCTTGGAAGGCACCTCAAGGATCATCTGGTCCAACCTTTCTTGGCAAAAGCCAAGTCTAAGCAAGAAGCCCCAGCATACTGTCCAGCTGAATCTTCATTGTCCAATGCTGGGGAACCCATAGCTTCCCTGGGGAGATTATTCCAATAGCTGATTGTTCTTGGTGTGTAAAATTTTCCTCTAGTGCCCTGTCGTGGTTTAAGCCCCCCACCCATGCAATTTTCTCACTCACTCACTTTCCCTCTTTCTTCCCCCAGTCCCAGGGTATGGGGAGGAGAATCAAAAGAATACAACTCGCACAGGTTGAGATCAGAACAGTTTAGTAACTAAGGTATAACACAAATCACTACTGCTACCACCGATAATAATACAAGAGAAATACAAGGAAGAAAGAATACAGCTGCTCACCAAGCCCAACCCAGCCAGTGCACCCCACAACAGTGAACCCCCCAATACCAAAACCTGACCGTGCCATGCACGCCCAGTCCACCACCACACCCTTCCGGGTCTCTGCCCTCCGGTTTCACATCCTGGACATGACGTGCTGGGGTATGGAATAACCTCTTTGGTCAGTTTGGGTCAGGTGTCCTGTCTCTGCTTCCTCCTGGGGCTTCCCCTCCTCCCTGGCATAGCATGAGAGTCAGAAAGTCCTTGGTCAGACCAGCACATTACCAAGCAGAAACTGAAAACACTGGTGTTATCAGCGCTGTTCCCAGGCCCAAAATCAAAAACACAGCGCTGCGCCAGCTACCAAGAAGGAGAAAAAACGACTGCTACTGCTGAACCCATGACATGCCCAAAATCAAAAATCTCCCTAGGATCAAAAAATATCTCTAGGAGTAGCTTATAAGCCCATTACCCCTCGCGTTTTCCATGTGAGTCCTTGTAAGAAGATAGTCTCCATCTTCTTTAAAGCCACCCTTTAAATACTGGAACATTCTGATAAGTTCTCTCCTCCTTTTCTCAAGGCTGAACAAACCCAGTTCTCTCAGCCTTTCCTCATACTGCAGCTTCCTAGTCTTCCCAGGGGGTGACATTAGCCTTCTTGTATTCTGGGACATCTTCTGATCTCCATAACCCATCAAAGATTATGAAGAGCAGTCTTGCAAGGACATCAGCCAGCTCTCTTAACACCCTTGGGTGGATGGTGTCAAGGCCCATTGATTTGTAGGGGCCCTGTAATAGTTCACATATCAACTCTTCCCTGATAGGGGGGTCTGTGTTTGCACCAACCTGGATTTTCATTCCCAAGGTCTGGGGCTGAACCTGCTGTTAAAGACAGAGGTGAAGAAAGTGCTGAGAACCTCTGCCTTTTCAGCATTGTCGGTGACTAGTTCACCTCTCTTGCTTAACAGCAGGCTAATATTTTCCTTCTGTTTCTGCTTGTTGTATACACACCTCAAGAACCATTTCTTGTAGTTGTTGACATCTCTGGCCAATTTGAATTCAAGCTGAGCTTTCATTTTTCTAACTGCAACTCTGCATGCCCTGCCAATGGCCTTGTAGTTCTTAATTGGTATTTACCTGCTTTTCCATACCTGGTACACTTCTCTTTTGGTTTTGAGCAGCCTCAGAAGCTCATAATTAAGCTAAAGGGGTCTCTTGATACACCTGCTTCTCTTACCTTTAATGGGGATGAACTTTTTGTGCTTCCAGGAGAGCATTCTTGAAAATCTCCCAGCCCTCGCTAGTTTCTTTATCCTCTGTGGAAGCTTCCCATGGTATCCCTCCCAGATGAGCTCTGAGCAAGCTGGAATTTGCTCTTCTAAATTTCAAAACCTTTGTCTTAGTACTAAACTTCAACACACTCAGCACAGTCCCAGCTTCCATAGTACTGTGATCACAGCAGCCAAAGCTGTCAACAAAATGAGACATTATGAAGCAGATTTTCTTAGTTTGCAAGCAATAAGTCCAACAGCGCCTCATTCCTGGTAAGCATATCTAACATTTGCAGGAGGAAGCAGTCCTCTATGCATTCCAGGATCTTGGTGGATAACATGTAAGCTGCTGTATTGTTCTCCTATCAAATGCCTAGGTAGTTAAAGTCATGCATGGAACCAGGTTCTGTTGACTCAAAGCTTGCTTGCATGGCCCAAATATTGCTTGTTGGCCTTATTGTCTTAGTTTGGAGATCAGATCAGTAACAGATGCCTACTGAAGGTTCTTCTTTGGAAACCATCCATCTGATCTTGACCCAAATAGGTCTTCCACAATCACCATAGTTGACTTCTGTACATTCAAGTTTCTCCTTCAAATAGAGAATAACTCCTCCTCCTCCTCCTTTTCACCACTTGTCTTTATGAAACATTATAGTCATCCATCACTATCCTCCAGTCATATGAGTTGTCCTACTCTAGTTCAGGTATTCCTATGATCCTATAACTTTCTGACTGGGCACAGACCACCAGTTCCTCCTGTTTGTTCCCCAGGCTGTGTGTATTGGTATACATAAATGTGAGGTGGTTGGTCTTCAGGTTCTCATTTTGGGAACATTTGTTGCTGCACTAGTTTGCCTGGTTTATTTCCTAGTTGGTTGCCATTGTGTGAGCACTACCACTTTGGATGCTGCCCCCCCAAGTCCTTCAGTTTAAAGCCTTCCTCACCAAGTTGGCCAGCCTGCTGTTAAAGATTCCCTTTCCAAAAGCATAATAAATATTTTTCAAGTCTTGAGCCTTTCTTTATCAGGTTATCAGAATTAGACCAAATGCTTATTTTGTTTTCCTATGTACCCTTAATACCTTTAAATCTCAAGGCTTGAGGCAGGATATTGAACTTGATAGACCTTAAGTCTGAGAGAGTATGTCTATGCATATTGTGATTAATGAATCCTGCAATTACTCATTATATTAGGAGACTGAAATGAAGTTTATATACACCACAAAGAATTACTGAATACGTCAAGCAAATAAAAAAAACAAACAAACAAAAAAAAAAAAACACACACACACACAAAAAAAAAAAAGCCCCACTTAATTCCAAACAATATAGTAGCCAGGCATCGCAGTAAAGTTATGTCGGTTACTGCTTGATATGTAGAAGCAGACAGCAGCAACATACAAATGCTTACCAATACACTGTGCAAGTATTTTCCTACATTTTTTTCTCAGTCCAAGAAATTCTGTGCTACGGCTAATGCCATGCCTTTGTACTTGCTAGTTGACAGCAGGTGTAGTTGCTTCTTATTTTGAAGTCAAAAGATTAATAGTGGTTAGATCCTTAGCTCTATGAAGCACATCAGAAAAGCTTTAGTGTCACTAAAACATTTTTTCCCTACAAAAAACACAGCCTTGAAGATGGAAGCATGAACAAGGAAAAGAGCAAAAAGAAAAGCTCCCGATTCATTAAGAGCCCTTCTCAGATCTCACACATCTAAGGACAGCTTTCTAGCTTCTGTTAGAAAAAAAGTTTGGTTCTTCTCTCAATGAATGTACAAATATTATTAAAATTGCTCATGGTTATTGACTTTCCAGTTCACATTTTTTTCCACTTTGCAGTAAACAGGCTGCATCTTCAAATATCAAAATATAATTCAAATAATAATTTCAAATATAATATAAAATTCAAATATAATTTAAATTAAATTTATTAATATAATGGCTAACATAAACTAACTAACTTCGTTTACATGACATAAAAAAGACACATTAGTTACCTACTCTTCTGGAGTATGTCTACCATCTTCCTACAGATTTCTAAGGAAATTAAGGTGAATCAAAACTCATGGAGTTTCAGAGGATGGAAGCCCATTCCTCATAATGTCTACTTATTTTAAACCTCAGTAACAAGCATCTGGATAATACAGAGGTAAAGGTTTGCAATAAAGCCACATTACATTAAAAAAATCCCATTGTACCAAGGCTATTAATCAGTAAGTGGTAGCAGTCTAGAAAAGTAAGAGAGAAAATTAAACTGCTATAAATGAAACATAATGGATGTCTGACAACGTCATGTTCCATTAAGTGATTTACCCAGCACATGCTCACTAGTTCTGCAAACTCTGGCATCAATTTCCATAGCAACAAATGGCAATGATACCAGCCAGAGCACATCCAGCTACAAAGAGAACAAGCTCTAACAGTGGAATTTTAAGAAAACCCGAACAACCCAAACCCAAACCCAAAACAAAAAAAAAAAAAAAAAACCATAAAATCCATCATAGCAATATAAGTTTATACTGTGCGAGGAGCAATCACTTGTTGGACATGCTGACTTCTGAAAAAGTTATTGTCTTCATGCCTAATGGCTCATGTTTTGTCTAATTCTTGTTTATGGGTTGGAAGAAAGTAGTCACTGAGAAAAGACCGCACAATTTATTAGTCTAGGATGTAAGAAAGCAGTACCATGTTTTTTGTTCTATTTGGAGAAAATTAATCATGGAGGAAGATATGTCAAATCACTATTTCTGAACCTGTTACCAATAAACCATTCCTGGTTTGTACCAGAGAGTCTACATGATGAAATTACTGGATCACTCACAATTCCCCAAAATTCCACCTGTGACACTACCATTCCCTACCCCCTGTTGACTTGCACAATCACATCATAGGCAGCCTAAGATTAATTCCACTCAAGGGGAGGAACATCATATGCTTTGTTCCTGAGTCACACAAGGAAGTTTTCACCAGCTTTGATATATAGGAACTTGTCTTTGCTTTATACATGAAGACTGTATTGTTATTTGTCTTAATGGTCCCCAGCTCAGTCTTGATTACAACGAATTAGTGTCTTTCTGCAGATAAAAATTACTTGTGGAATTGCATTGGATGCTTTGATCATTTACCATCACAGTTTTTGAAGATATAAAGGCTCCCATTGTCTAAGAGAACCCACTAAATAAACAGAATGTTTTCATTCTTTGTGAAGTCTCAGCTTACATTGAGATTTTTTAAGAATATTTGTTGGTTCTTTATTATTACAAACTATATTGTGTTTGTATCTTATCAGATACTACATGAAAGCATTATCTTGGATCTTTCTGTCTCTCTACAAAGCTTTCATAATCCATTGGTATTATGTCAGCTGCTCTCTGATGTGACAAGAATTTTTGTAGACCAAAGCGCCTAAACAGATCATGCAGATTTCAAGCACATACACAATAAAGTCCTTTCAACAATAACAACAAACTCCTTTACAAGATGCCATTCAGCTTAAAGCTTCTGACATTTGCTTCCTGACCTTACTTCAATGATCATGACTGTGGCATCCAGAGATTAACAGGTTCAAAGAAAAGCTCTGCATTTGAGCAGAGCTTCTGTGGCCAGTACACTCTGGAAGGTGGCAGCAGGCTAACGTATTCCCCATGTCAACACTGAGCTCACTTCAGAAACAGAATAGAATTGTAAATGTCATAACTGTTTTAGCAGATATTTATCCTTGATTTAACTTGGCCTATTTGGGTGTTAAAATCTGGAGTGAAGAATAAAGCTGTCAGTTGGAGAAAACTCAGTAGCTGAGGTGCAATGCACAGGGTGTAATCCCACACTGCTTTCTCCAAACAGAGCAAGAGGTAATTTGAGCATTAGGGTTTACTGAAGTCACTGAGGAAGATCAAATCCTCAAAAACCATATGAGATAAAGATAGGTATTTCTGGAGAGTGAGATACTTCTTGCCGCCTTTTTGTTTCATAGAAGTGGAACATTTATTACATCTACTGAATTACACTCAAATGATGTAATTCACATGTGTGATAGGAATATGGGTATCTCTTAGTGACTGGCCAGTAAGAGATACCCATGGCCAATCTCCAGGTGACTTCCATTAATGTACTTAATTTAGAAGCTAAGCTAAATTTGCTTTCAGGGAGATTGATTGACATGTATATAAATTGCTTTTGTAAAAGCTTTCTAAAGACAAGGTTCTTAAGTTACCTTAATAGCTTTGTTCCCAAGATTTTTAAAAACACACTTGATAATTCTGAAACTCATTCCCAGGTCCTCACAGGGCATGCTAACTGTCTCAGGTGTGGGACCAAAATAAGGTCTTAAATATTGACAAGTTTCTTGGAATGCATTTGCTTTAGCCAGGTTATACTCAAGTTTCTCTGGGCAATATTGAATTTGCCTGGCTGTTGTAATGATTACTTCATTACTACTGGAATGACATCTGGAAATATTTCAATTAAAAAGTACTTTCTAATCACAATGTATCTTACAGAACATTTCATAACATTTGCTAATAACTTAGAATATTTTGGTAGAACCATGCTGCATTCCATGCCTAAAATATTGCATCAGGCTTTTCCATTAGGGATCTTATAAAATTATTATCTTTTTAAAAAAAAAATCCATCACTTTTAGGTTTTCTATTTTTATTGATAGACAAAGGTGGCTTGTTACCTTAAGCATTCCCTGTATGACATATAAAATGCTATCACTTTAAACAAAAATGTGATTTGATTCAGTGTTGTTGTTACTTTACTCACTGTGCATATATTATTAACAGCATCAAACTGAAATAATTGCTCCTCTCCTATCTACACCCCCCCAGAAAAAAAAAAAAAAAAAAAAAACCACAACAGTGTATATTTATCTGACTTTGAATTAATATAATGCACATTATCTTCTTTTAAAACCCCTAAAAACTGGTGCAAAATATTTTTCACATTTTGTGGTTCAAGATTTTGATATCCACAAAAGTGACTACAATTGAAACAGTTTGTTCTTTTCAAACAGGGCACATAATTTAAATATGTAATTTATGGAAGACTTGAACCTGTAAGCATTAGAGTTATTACCCAGGTTTTTATATGCAAGATGTCCCACTAGGTTTGATAGGATGTGTGGTTCTTATTTATGAGTATAGACATTACTGTCAGGTGTAACTCATAATATTTCATTGATTACAAGGCCTATTCAAAGATATTTTGATAACTATGAACTTGTTCCATTTTTGACTATTAAAATCTTAAGGAAATAATGTTGCTCTTAAACACATTTATTTAATTCCAAACACCTAAACTCTTAAAAAAGTACGTATTATTTTATGATTATTAATAATTATTACTATTGAAATTCTGTATTTTCAGTTTGCTGCATTAAATATATCCCCTTTTTCTGTAAGGCTGAGGCTAATATATTTATTATAGAGGCAATTAGGTATTTTTTTAAAGAAACTAATGGGCATTCTGAAGGAGAAGAACTAAAAATACTCCTGTTCTGAATACAGATGCATGAAGGAATCTCCCAATAGTGTATTTAGCTATTTGTGTTCTGATGTAAGAGATAAAAAATACTTCACGAAGCAAAATCTTGGGACAACTCCAAAACAAGAGTAGAATAATGCTACAGAGGAATAAAAGCCAAACAAACCCCACAACCCCTAAAAGCCCCAAAAGCTCTGTAGCTTAAACAGAAGAAAAGAGGAAGAAAAGTAGAGTAAGCATCATGCATATATTATCATGCAGATAAACAGGAAGCAGATTTTGACTACTGTTCCACTTGGACAACACATACAGGTTGTGGGACAGGTTTTTGACATCATGCTACAGAAATCACAAGAAAGTGACTAAGAAGCTGCCAAAAGTACTGTAACATGCAATCCTTATGCTTTTGTATTAAGAAGTACATTTTGCATTTCCTTGCCTTCCCTGTATGAGCCTCAGTTCTGCCTTTCTCTAGAGGCAATAAAGATTAACAGTTTTCAGAATTACTGCCTCGAATTCACACACTTAATAAGAGAACTGCATTTCAGTAAAAAAAAAAAAGGAACTTATGCTACTAATAGGAAACACCTAAAAATTAAGAAATCTGAATTAAATTTTAATTGTTTAGATAACCAAGGTTACCTGCTTTAGCCTAGAAGGGAAAGAGTTTCTTCTAGGAATTGTTGTTTCCTTTTTCCCCACTGCCAAAACAACAAAAACAGAAAGTCTGCTTTCAAATCTTCCCCTAACCTATGGAAAACCATCACTATGTAAGCTGCAAAGCAAGTACTATATACACAGAACATACATACGGCAGTATACAGAACAACTTTGTGCTGCAAATGGCACTGTCAGGGTACCACTGCTCTGCTGAGTCTAGCCAATGTCCAGCAGATGTCCAACTATCATTCACATACATCATTGTAAGAGGTTTTTCTTCGTCTGCCTGAAATTTCTTACGTTTTATCGTACTTATCAATAACTTCCTCACTCCTAGTTGATGATGAACAGGAGGAAAAAAATTTTAGGCTCAAAAAAGTATTTATCCAAACACCTCCACATGTGAAATTCTACTGCATCACAGCAACAGCCTTCAAAACAAGTATACATTGCCCTCTTATAGATGACAGTATCTTGTGCTTTTTCTTGGGAAAAGTCATGCTCTAGTTTCAGATGAACCACCATTAGAAAGGAGTAAGTAATGCTCTGATATGTCACAGGTAAAATAATTATCTTCAATTTCAAATATTGTTAATATTGATATTTAGCCTTTTTTTTTTCATTATTTTCCAATTTGAGAGCTTAATCTGATCTGTAACATGGTCATACTTACACACACATAACAACGTGGCAATAATTAATGAATTGGGGATAAGGTTTGGCACATTAGTTCTATTTCCACATTTCACATTCTGTTACTTCTGGCCTTCCATGTGCTGTGATGTGCAAATGACATCCACTAAAGCCTGCAGCAAAGGTTTCCTAAAAATCACTAGTATTCGCAGTGGAAGTGGAAGCTAGTGATCCTCTTCTCTCATATCTAGGTGTCATGGGTTCAGCAGCAGCAGTCATTTTTCTGCTTCTTGGTAGCTGGTGCAGTGCTGTGTTTTTGATTTTGGGCCTGGGAGCAACGCTGATAACACCAGTGCTTTCAGTTACTGCTTGGTAATGTTTTGGTATCACCAAGGACTTTCTGACTCTCACGCTACGCCAGGGAGGAGGGGAAGCTGGGAGGAAGCAGAGACAGGACACCTGACCCAACCTGACCAAAGAGGTTATTCCATACCCCAGCATGTCATGCCCAGGATGTGAAAACGGAGGACAGAGACCCGGAAGGGTGTGGTGGTAGCATGCTGGGGGGTTCACTGCTGGGGGGTGCACTGGCTGGGTCGGGCTTGGTGAGCAGCTGTATTCTCTTTCTTTGTACTTTTCTTGCATTTCCCTGGTCATTATTATTACTGGTGGTAGCAGTAGTGATTTGTGTTATACCTTAGTTACTAAACTGTTCTTATCTCAACCTGTGGAAGTTGCATTCTTTCGATTCTCCTCCCCATTCCCCCGGGACTGGGGGAAGAAAGACAGGGAGGGAGGGAGGGAGGGAGGGAGGGAGAAAAGCTGTGTGGGTTGGAGGCTTAAACCATGACACTAGGACAGAAAGGTATTTTTCCAGATGGATCTGAAAAGATGTGACTTTACTTCTGAAGTAGACTACCACAATCTACTAAGGTGGGAGGGTGGGGGGAAGGGAAAATTAACCATGAGGAATACAGCACCTTATGTGTATTTTTTGTCACAGCATTTGCAAGCCTTGCAGTTATGAAACTATTGTAAAAGCAAAAGATTAAATGCTTCTTTGCATGTTTGGTGTGGGTTTGGTTTTGTTTTTTTTTTCCAAAAATGTTCATTGATACAATCTAAGCAGCAAAATTATTAGCTTTTAAATGGCTCTGAATAACGGTTACAAATCCAGACACTCACCAGGAGAAAGGATGCTTAAATCCATAAAGAATTCTCACCTGCTGATGAGATGAGTTGCAAGCAGAATGCTACTCCACAGAAGCAAAATTGTCACTTTTATCCCTTTAGCAAACAGAAGATACTGAAAAAAACATTGCTGCATCAAGAGTAATTGTGTAGAGATGTGAATTGACTCTTCAAAAGAAACCAAGAAAGCTTCTTATATGTTTTATCATTTAGGGAATCAGTGATTTTTCAAACTTCCCGCTGTGATGCTATAAACATTCTGCCTCTAATGCTGCCAAAGCTTTTTGAAACCCCTGGTAGGTAACTCCACAGTGCTCCACGCACCGTGAAATTCAATTACATTTAAGAAAATTAGGGTTGAGTTTAATTACTTGTGAATACTTTGGGTGAGCATGTGTTCTGTTTAAGGATGTGGCTTGCAGAGGTCTTGACTTTCAAACTGAATGAATTCGCACACATATTGTGCATTTCCTTTTGAAATTAATTTAACTTCTGAAGGTTCCTTGCATTTTTTAGAAAAAAAAAAAAAAACAAACAAAAAAAGAAAATAATATCACAATGTTCTAATAAAGCTGCAGAAAAATCAATAATTACTCTTATGTACAGAGCGTGTAAAAAAAAATCTAAAAGACTGATATATTTTTGGCTTGATCAGCAGGAGGAGAAACTTTTCCCTAAAAGAAAAAAAAAAAGTATAAAAGTATTTGTGTGCATATATATATATACACATATATGAGAAAAAGAACATTTATATGGATGTTGTAAGTAAAATTCTACCCTCCCAATTTCTCTGGGAGAAACAATTTAAAACCCCCTGGAAAGGGTTTCTCTACATATTAAATTGATGCAAATCAAGCTTATACTGAGTTATAGAAGATGAGCGTCTGATAACTCCTCTCTGAGAGCATTCAGTGATATTGCTCTCAGATAGTGCTTATCTTCATTACAAACACTGATAAATAAAGTGCTATCCTGGATTGCACCCACCGTCTCCATAGTCTATGACGTGACAATAAAGAAATGTTTATAATCTATTTTTGATGTTAACAACAAGCTACATCAATCAATGGAGTTGTAGACAATTTTGACTGATTTCAGATTTAAATAGGACCTATAGGGACCTGGACTGAAGTCTGAGGTCACCGTAATTTGCCTCTCTGTTTTGTGTGAATTCTGACAGATTAGGAAGCAGAAAGCTGTGCTTGCCTTTTCTTTTGTGGCATGTGACCTGCAAACCTGTTGTGTTATGCAATACATATGGGCAAAGTGTGTGGAGGGGAGAGCTTGATCTATAGATTTATTGCTGGGACCAGTCTTGTTAAACATCCTTTTCAGTGACATGGACAGTGGGATTGAGTATGCCCTCAGCAAGATCTCCAATGACACCAAGCTGTGTGGTTTGGTTGATACGCTGGAGGGAAGGAATGCCATGCAGAGGGACCTTGACATGCTTGAGAGGTGGGCTGATGCCAACCTAATGAAGTTGACCATGCCAAGTGCAAGGTCCTACAGCTGGGTCGAAGCAATCCCAGGCACACATACAGGTTGGGCAGGGAAAAGATTCAGAGCAGCCCTGTGGAGAAGGACTTGGGGATGCTGGTTGATGAGAAAATGAACATGAGCCGGCAGTGTGTGTTTGCAGTCCAAAAAGCCAACTGCACTCTGGGCTGCATCAAAAGGAACGTGACCAGCAGGTCAAAGGAGGTGATCCTGCCCCTCTGCTCTGCTCTCCTGACACCTCACTTGGAGTATTGTGTGCCGTTCTGGTGTCCTCATCATAAAAAGGACATGGAACTGTTGGAACAAGTGCAGAGGAGGGCCATGAGGATGATCAGGGGACAGAAGCACATCCCATATGAAGATAGGGTGAGAAAGCTGGGGCTGTTCAGCCTGCAGAAGAGAAGACTACATGGAGACGTCATAGTCATAGGCCTTCCAGTATCTGAAGGGGGCCTATAGGGATGCTGGGGAGGGACTCTTCATGAGGGACTGTAGTGAGAGGACAAGGGGTAATGGGTTCAAACTTAAAGAGGGGAAGTTTAGATTGGATATGAGGAAGAAATTCTTTACTGTTAGGGTGATGAGGCACTGGACTAGGTTGCCCAGGGAAGTTGTGAATGCTCCATTGCTGGCGGTGTTTGAGGGAAGTGTGGACAGGGCCTTGGGTTTCATGGTTTAGTGGGAGGTGTCCCTGCCTGCCCATGGCAGGGAGGTTGGAACTAGATGATCTTAAGATCCTTTCCAGCCCTAACTATTCTATGATTCTATGGCATTATTGTGTGGGGTAACACAGCAGAAGAAGTCTTTGAGAAAGGGAGGAAAATAATCCAAATCCTCCTGAAAGCTGGTTTTGCCATAAAATGGAGTAAGGTCAAGGGACCTGCACAGGAGATTCAATTTTTGGGAATAAAATGGCGAGATGGATGTCACCAGATCCCCATAGATGTGATCAAGAATACAACAGCAATGTCGCCACCAACTAATAAGAAATAAACACAAGCTTTCCTGAGTGCTCTGGGGTTCTAGAGAATGAGCATCCTGAATTACAGTCTGATTGTAAGCCCTCTCTATCATGTGATCTGAAAGAAAAATGATTTTAAATGGGGCCCTGAGCAACAACAAGCCTTTGAGAAAATTAAATGAGAGATAATTCATGCAGCAGCCCTTGGACCAGTCAGGATAGGGCCAGATGTTAAAAATGCACTCTACACCGCAGCCAGTGAGAATCATCTTACCTGGAGCCTCTGGCAGAAATCTCCAGGGGAGACCCGAGGTCGACCCCTCTGCTTTTGGAGTCGGATATACAGAGGATCTGAGGCCATCTACACCCCAACTAATCTGAGGCCAGCTACACCCAACTGGATACTGGCAGCCTATGAAGGGGCTTGAGCTGTTTTGGAAGTGATTGGCACTGAAGCACAGCTCCTCCTAGCACCCCGGTTGCCCGTGCTGGGCTGGATGTTCAAAGGTAGGGTCTCCTCTACACATCATGCAACTGATGCTACATGGAGTAAGTGGGCTGCATTAATTACACAACGAGATGAAATAGGAAATCCCCGTCATCCAGGAATTCTAGAAGTCATCATGGACTGGCCAGAGGGCAAAGATTTTGGAATGCCACCACAGGAGGAGGTGATGTGTGCTGAAGAGGCCCCACCATATCACCAACTGTCAGAAAGTGCCTTGTTTACTGATGGTCCTGCCATATTGTGGGAAAGCATCAGAGATGGAAGGCAGCTGTATGGCATCCTCAACGACAAGTTGCAGGAACTGCTGAAGGGGAGGATGAATCGGGTCAGTTTGCTGAGGTGAAGGCCATCCAGCTGACCTTGGACATTGCGGAACGAGAAAAGTGGCCAGTACAGTATACTGACTCATGGACGGTGGCGAATGCCCTGTGGGGGTTTTTGCAGCAATGGAAGCAGAGTAACTGGCAACGCAGAGGGAAACCCATCTGGGCTGCTGCACTGTGGCAAGATGCAGCTGCCCAGGCACAGAACCTGGTGGTGAAGTTACGCCACATAGATGCTCACGTACCCAAGAGTCAGGTCACTGGGGAACACCAGAACAACCAACAAGTGAATCAAGCTGCTAAGATTGAAGTGGCTCAGATGGACTTAGACTGGCAACATAAGGGTGAATTATTTTGAACCTGGTGGGCCCACGACACTTCAGGCCATTCATGATAGAGGGGTGTACTTAGCAATGGACACTATTGCCCAGGCTATTCATGACTGTGAAACATGTGCTGCAATTAAGCAAGCTAAATGGTTAAAGCCTCTGGTATGGAGGACAGTGTCTGAAGTACAAATGTGGGGAGGCCTGGCACACTGACTATATTACACTCTCTCTTCTGCCCTGTAAGACTGTTACAAGAGATTTAGCCTGACATCATGCGCCGGATGGACTCAGCAGATTTATAGGGATTGGTCCAAGCACTATGGAGTGATCTCTCTTCCTCTGTGTGTGTGTGTGTATGTATATATACACATGTGGTGGTATATTGAGAATGTGGGATCTGAGCATGACGTGAATGGTATAGAATAAGTGGTGGATACTGTCATGGGTTCAGCAGCAACAGTCATTTTTTTCCTTCTTGGTAGCTGGTGCAGTGCTGTGTTTTTGACTTTGGGCCTGGGAGCAGCGCTGATAACACCAGTGTTTTTAGTTGTTGCTAAGTAATGTTTAGTCTGGCCAAGGACTTTCTGAGCCTCATGCTCTGCCAGGGAGGAGGGGAAGTCGGGAGGAAGCAGAGACAGGACAACTTCCTTGGGGGTGTTGGTCGATGAAAAAATGAACATGAACCGGCAGTGTGTGCTTGCAGCCCATGTAGCCAACCATATCCTGGGCTGCATCAAGAGGAACGTGACCAGCAGGTCGAGGGAGGTGATCCTGCCTCTCTACTCTGCTCTCCTGAGACCTCACTTGGAGCATTCTGTGCAGTTCTGGTGTCCTCACAGCATAAAAAGGACATGAAACAGTTGGAAAAAGTCCAAAAGAGGGCCATGAGGATGATCAGGGGACTGGTATGAAGATAGGATGAGGAAGTTGGGGCTGTTCAGGCTGGAGAAGAGAAGGCTGAGTGGATACCTCCTAGTAGCCTTCCAACATCTGAAGGGGGCCTATAGGGATTCTGAGGAGGGACTCTTCTTTAGGAACTGTAGTGAGAGGACAAGGGGTAATGGGTTCAAACTTACAGAGGGGAAGTTTAGATTGGATATGAGGAAGAAACTCTTTATTGTTCGGGTGGTGAGGCACTGGAATGGGTTGCCCAGGGAAGTTGAGAATGCTCCATCGCTGGCAGTGTTCAAGGCCAGGTTGGACAGAGCTTTGGTTGACTGGGAGTGGGAGGTGTCCCTGCCTGCCCATGGTAGGGGGGTTGGAACATGATGATCTTAAGGTCCTTTCCAACCCTAACTATTCTATGATTCTATGCAAAATCCTAAAGAAAAAAAAACAACCATGAAAACCCACATATCCAACAGGTATACAGTTTTCTTCCTATTTTGTGTAAGATAACCAAATCAATTTTATAAATAACATGGAAAAACATGATGATAATTGCTGCTTGGTTTATATATGCACTTTTTTTTTACTTTATATTAATCCATTCCACTCACTTCTCAGAGAGGCAGGAGCACAACATTAATAGGTAAGTTCTCTTGCCCAGTCACAGTTCAGGCAGAATGTCTTCAGTTAAATATCTGTTACGCTTGTTGCTAACTGATGAAATCCAGAGTCTTCATGTCGAATGCATACTGTAAAACTCTTCTATCCCTTCAAATGAAATATTATGATGACTATTCCTTACCTACTAGTACCAAAAGAAAATAATGAGGAGATACAACTTTTTCAATAATACTCATGCCCTAGCTTCTTCAGTGTGATGCCCTTAGGACACAGTTTGTTAAAATTTGTGTTTTCCTACTATTACTTTTTTCCTCTGAAATATTAAGCTAAGGATCAGTGCTCTATTCAGAGGCCTCCTAAGAACAAGGGTGTCAGACTGACCACTGACATACTGAAATACCTTGCAAAAACAGTGACATATAGAATTTTGTTGGATTTATCAGATATGCCTTAAAGGCCCACATGAGTGAAAAGACAAGTTGGTCCAACAACTCTGTATCATATGCCTGTCATGGTTTAAGCTCAGTCAGCCACCCAGCCTCTCACTCACTTCCCCCCCTTTCTTCCCCCCCATTCCCGGAGGGATGGGGAAGAGAATCAAAAGAATGCAACTTCAGAAGAGTCCAGTAACCAAGGTATAACACAATACCACTACTGCTACTCCCAAAAATAATAATGATAAGGGAATAACAAGGGAAGAGAATACAACTGCTCACCACCCACTGACCGATACCCAGCCTGACCCGAAGAGCAATCAAGCCCTGACAGGTAATGCCCTCAAGTTTATATAGTGGGCATGAAGTGCTGTGGTATGGAATAACTTTTCAGCCAGTTTGGGTCAGGTGTCTTGTCTCTGCTTCCTCCCGACTTCCCCTCCTCCCTGGCAGAGCATGAGGCTCAGAAAGTCCTTGGCCAGACTAAACATTACTTAGCAACAACTAAAAACACTGGTGTTATCAGCGCTGCTCCCAGGCCCAAAGTCAAAAACACAGCACTGCACCAGCTACCAAGAAGGAAAAAAATGACTGTTGCTGCTGAACCCATGACAGTATCCACCACTTATTCTATACCAGGGGAACACATCATCACTTGGTTGCTCTGATGCTGGTAGGACAATGGGGCTAATGGTCACGAACTAGAAGGCAGGGAAGCCAAGCAGCTGGGATCACTTGCCAGGGAAGGGGGAATTGACAAAGCAATTGCAAGAGGCAAAAAGTCCCTCAGCCTTTGGAAGCGGCTCTTGGCAGCTGTGAAAGAAAGGTTTCTGTACAGGACGATGTTATGAGTCGTTTGGCCAAGTGGACTGCTCTAGAGAAAGGCGTCCAGTCTCTGAGGGAATCAGCCATTGTAGAGATGATCTATCACATCAAGCCGAACGCTGGGGATGCACCCATAGATCCAGATGAAGTCGAATATACAGGGCCCTTGTGGTAGAAATTTACACAGAATGAACCGTCATCATATACCCACTCATTGGCAGCAATAACCTGGAACGACGTAATACCACTAACAGTGGATGAAATGATTCTTCAACTCCAAGGGTTCAAAGATAATCTCACCCTTTCCATCATCTCAGCTGTGGAAAAACTGTCTCAGGAGTTCATACGATTGCGAGATGATCTACCCGATCTTTCCAGGTCCCCAAATGTACCAGCCCACATCTCAGCTATTAACAGAAGGTGTCCTACTGCTCGGGAGAGAAGATACAGGAGATATATGCTGTGGGCCACCCTATGGTTTTACCTGCAGGATCAAGGAGAAGACATGACGATGCGGGATGGAAAACTTACCTCAGCTCTGGAGGAACGGGTCAACTGATATTGGTATGAATTGGTCCTCTGGTTAAGCTGCAGTGATTATCACTGTGTTCAGAGTGGCTGCCGTATCTCTTGTCAGGGTTTGGGTAGCTACTGTACTTGTCGCAGGGGCTGGTATAGCTGCTGTGCTTGGAGTTGGAGTAGCATCACTGTCTGTTGCTTTGCCCTCACATCCAGGGACATTTTTTTCCCTTTGAAGGTGCTAGATAGTGTTGAACAGGGCTCTGCAAGCATAGGCCAAGCCACAGCACATTGCCATGATTTGTCCATCTCTGGTGTGACCAGAATGACAATACACCTCATTCAAGTGTTTCACTAATTTTTCTGAATTTTGCACTTGTTCAGTGGTGAAGTTCCAAAGCACTGGAGGGGCCCACTGGCCTAGATACTTGCCTATACTATCCCACACACCCTGCCACTCATGACTGTCCAGCCTTGGGGAAAATCTCTTGGTCCTCCTATATCATCGTCTAACCCCAGTTAAGGCCCAAACCCAACTCTGCCTAACTCTCGAGATCAGATGAAATGGTCATGGGTAAAACACACTCGGTATGCGTGCCAACATGGTGATCCCTGTCACAATCAGCAGGCAGGTCTCAAGGGTACCTAAAGGCAATTCAAAACCTTCAGAACTCTCAAATGACGCTGTAAGCGGTCTGGAGGGTTGGCTGGGAGCGTAAGGGAATGTCTCCTTCACAGTTTGACCACCTGAGGAGGGGAAAAAAGATGCGTACTTGCTAAGCACTTCTATTATATACCTCTCAAAGTCTAGAGGTGTTGACCATACTAGGAATGCAAGCCAGATCAGTTTCATGAGTAATGATTCTATTGTATTATAAGTCATAACCATTAAAGTACAATGAAACAAGAACCTTAGCCCAAGCCCCGCAGCTAATAAACACTAACACAGTAAATACCAGCTGTAAGTAAGGTATGACATGTTGAAACTGTGAGATCAAGAGCAACAACTTTGAGAGCCAAAACCAGCATTGTGATGAGTGACTATTAATCCGAAACAATAAATGCTTACCACAAATACGATTAGACACAGTTTATATAGTGGGCATGACATGCTATGCTATGGAATACCTTTTTGCTTAGTTTGGGTCAGGTGTCCTGTCTCTGCTTCCCCCCGGCTTCCCCTCCTCCCTGGAAGACCATGAGACTCAAAAAGTCCTTGGTCAGACTAAACATTACTGATCAGCAACTAAAAACATCAATGTTATCAGCGCTGTTCTCAGGCTGAAAGTCAAAACCACAGTGCTACACCAGCTACTAAGAAGGAGAAAAAATGACTGCTACTGCTGAACCCAGGACAGTGCCCTCTTTCCTTTAAAGGATGCTGAAAAATGCAAAAATCGTGTCTCAGTATACAGTTATTGCAGGGTCAGCTTTAAAAGTGACTGCCTTTTTTAATTCTCAGGCTGAAAAAACACACAGGTATGAAGAACCGTTGTTGACAAGTGGTTTTCTTGTTAAATTAACAAGAACAAATAATTCAACTGCTGCAGTAGTTAGAGGGAAAATATTCTTTCTGCAATAGGGCAAAGAAGGCTTTGCTACTGTATTCAGACATGAAAAAGAAAAGGGACACAGTGGCAGCAGAGAGGAGGTATTAGGGAACAACAAAGTTATACCACTTCTTAATTGCACAGTGTGGGTCATTTTTGCCTCATGGGAAGTGAGGCATTACGCATCGTGTTTTTGAATTAGGTTTATCAAGTGTAAGACAATCTAAAATTCTCTTATTGCTTTTATTTAAGATGCGTTTAAGTAGAAAAACAAAGAAATGGGGAAAAAATAAGTCAACTCTTATAGTGATTTGTCATCTAGTGCATGGCATTGTCGTAGCTTAAACTGATCACACTAATGAAAATTCACGTAGGGTACTGTGTTTATCTGAAACACTGTTTTCTCAATAACCCAGTTCAGTGGGGCAGAGGAAGGGAGGAGGAGAAATGGGTGGGAGGGGGAGAAAAAATAACAGAAAAAAGGAAGAAAAAGAAAGACTAAAGTGGACATTTTAACTCTTCCTTTGTCATCAAAAGAATAAGAATTCTATTGTCTACCTATACACTTGTAATATGTGATACCGTGCCAAGTCTTCACAACACCAAATTAAATAATACATCAGAGATGAGCATCAAAAGCCTAGTAAAGCACCTTTTAGAAATTATTTCCCCAGATTAGTGAACCCAAATGTAATGTAACTATAATTTAATACTGTTTGGGAAGCTAACTAATACTGCTGAAATAGAAGAGAAAAAGTTCATCTTGACTCTGATCTCCCACACTTCCCACTAGGGGGAAGGTGGTTAGGTAGGAAACACTGTCATAGGATCATAGAATCATAGAATAGTTAGGGTTGGAAAGGACGTTAAGATCACCACATTCCAACCCCCCTGCCATGGGCAGGCAGGGACACCTCACATTAAACCATGCCACCCAAGGCTTTGTCCAACACAGCCTTGAATACAGCCAGCGATGGAGCATTCACAGCTTCCCTGGGCAACCCATTCCAGTGCCTCACCACCCGAACAGTAAAGAATTTCTTCCTCATATCCAATCTAAACTTCCCCTCTTTAAGTTTGAACCCATTACCCCTTGTCCTCTCACTACAGTCCCTCATGAAGAGTCCCTCCCCAGCATCCCTATAGGCCCCCTTCAGATGCTGGAAGGCTACTAGGAGGTATCCACTCAGCCTTCTCTTGTCCAGGCTGAACAGCCCCAACTTCCTCATCCTATCTTCATACGGGAGGCGCTCCAGTCCACTGATCATCCTCCTGACCCTCCTCTGCACTTGTTCCCACAGTTCCATGTCCTTTTTATGATGAGGACACCAGAACTGCACACAATACTCCAAGTGAGGTCTCACAAGAGCAGAGTAGAGGGGCAGGATCACCTCCTTCGACCTGCTGGTCACTCTCCTCTTGATGCAGCCCAGGATAAGGTTGGCTTTCTGGTCTGCAAGCACACACTGCCGGCTCATGTTCATTTTCTCATCAAACAACACAACCAGGTCCTTCTCCACAGGGCTGCTCTGAATCTCTTCTCTGCCCAACCTGCAGCTGTGCCTGGGATTGCTCCCACCCAGCTGTAGGACCTTGCACTTGGCTTGGTTCAACTTCATCAGGTTGGCATCAGCCCACCTCTCAAGCATGTCAAGGTCCCTCTGCATGGCATTCCTTCCCTCCAGTGTATCAACCCAACCACACAGCTTGGTGTCATTGGAGATCTTGCTGAGGGCACACTCAATCCCACTGTCCATGTCACCAACAAAGATGTCGAGCAAGACTGGTCCCAACACCCATCCCTGAGGGACTCATTATTGGTCTCCAGCTGGACATTGAGCCATTGAGCACTACTCTGTGCATGCACCCATCCAGCCAGTTTTTTATCCACTGAGTGGTCTACCTATCAAATTGATGTCTCTCCAACTTAGAGACAAGGATGTCAGGTGAGACAGTGTCAAGCGCTTTACACAAGTCCAGGTAGATGACTTCAACTGCTCTACCCCTGTATATCAGTTCCGTAGCCCCATCATAGAAGGCCAGAAAATTGGTGAGGCAGGATTTCCCCTTAGTGAAGCCATGTTGGCTATCACCGTCACTGTGAAGAAGCAGCATAGGCTTGACTACAGAAGTAAAGAGTACCTAAGGTTAAATCTTATGGGGGGACTTGTTATTGCTAATATTGCAGTTACAGTACATAATAAAAAAAGTCGATAGCTTTTCAAATAAGGGCGTCAGTTTATAAACAGCTTTATTTCCAGTGATATGTCTTCATTCTGTCTTATTTGATATTTACAGTTGCAAGGAAAACAATTTGTCAAAAGAACTTATCAACTAGCCTAACACTGCACTTATTTGCTTGTATGAACTTTGCAGACCTTTTGTGATGAGAACACTATTTCCAAGCAAACTTGACAGGACACAACATACTTCATTTCAGTTCTTGATAATAGTCTAACTTAGGGAATTAATTCCATAGCACTGCATTTTCTACATCTTTTAATCAGGAACTTAACAAAACAACCTGAGATATCAGGGTGGCTACAGAAGTACTAAAAATTGTCTGAAGAAAGATAAGCCATGGTCCTCACAAGGGATTTCGTCCGTGCTGTTATCTGTTAGAGGGACAACACATACACACTATATGCAGTGATTTAAAGTAGGATTTAAGTTTTCACAGAATATAGAAGAATTTGGATTTTCCATGTTAGTAAATTCTATTCTATGATCTACATGGTGTTTTAAGATGAGAGCAAGTATGAATCTGGATTCTCTCCTGCTGAGCTAGTTTCTTGTGCAGTTTTTTTCCATGCCTTCAGCTATTCATTCAACACCACCAAATAATCTCTAGGAATATCAAGGTTAGTTAGACTAAGCATGACTGGTGTGTGGGTTAGCTTCCCGATCAACTATGATTGAACTAAGGGCCTTGTTCATAAAATATTAATCAACATTTGGACACCTTTACCCACAGCTGTGCTTTTAAAAATAGTGTAGAATGATCTTTTACTCTATTTTTGTTCATTGTTCCCATCTATTTGTTTATTTTGTCCATTTTAGAAACTGCCTGAGCTCAGGTTTGTGATGGTATTAGGAGGATGCAATCACACTGCAACCCTGCAGATGAGGACTGGAAAGCCACTTGTGCTTAAGATGAACTTGATTTCAATATTACGAAGACTAGGATTTCTTGTTCTTCCTACTTCTTTGCTAAAACTGTTATTTTTAGTGCACTTTCAAGTGCTGTAATTGTTTGTGTTGCATCTATTCATTTTTAAAAGTATCCTGTGGTGCAACTGCCAAAGGCAGGAAATCAAAAGTCTGAGCAGGCAGGGAACACTATTATTGCTGTAACTTGAAAGGCAAGTGTTAGGTGCAGTGGATCTTTCTAGGTTACAAATTCCACAGGAAATAGAATCTGTTGCCTTGAGAGAAGGCTAGTTTCTGCCTAGAAGGCAATTAATACATCCCAGGGAGTCTCTGCCTCCATCGGAATTAGCTTGATATTTGTCACTAAGGGATCTCTTCCACTGTTGGCACCTGCCAGTTCCCTGCTTTCTAACAGCAGTCAGTGACTTACCGAGGCAAAACAAAGATTTTTGAATCAAACAGAAGCTTGAATTATACCTTCAAATAGTGAGAATTGCACAAAATCATGGAAGGAAATAGAAAGCCCCTCTGACTGCTATTTTCGTGGCAGTAGTTTATGTACAGAAATGTGAAAATGCTGCATTTGAGTACTAAGCACCAAGTGCACACAGCAGACAGGACCCTGTGCTGACAAAGAATGGAAGAATCGGGACTTTGCAAGAAAAAATGTGAAATTTAAAGTTTGCAATGTTTGTCTCCAGAAAATAGCTTTGCCTACAGTCTTTAGTGGAACTTCACACAGGTGTAGGTAGCCAGATAATCTGCCCTGGGCTAGAGGCATTTGTTTATAGTGTCTGAAACGATATGAAAAAAGCATTAAGAATGTAAATAGCCTAGTTAATAAAACAAAACAAAACAACCAAACAAAAAAAAAAGTCAGCACTAATTTCAGCAAAGACAAACCAACTGTGGAGCGGCTTAGATCCGTTGGAATATCTGGCCAAAACAGGTTGCTCTTGCCATATTCAGATTAGGCATGCCCTAAAAAAAAAAAAAAAAAAAAAAAAAGTAGGAAGAAAAAAGTCTGACTTGCAGTTTAGGAAAGTGTTAGGAAAATTATTACTATAATTTCAAAGGAAGATGGGAATGGATAGCAGAATACGAAGCTGGTTAGGTAGAGGAGTATATAAATGCCTGCATTTACCCTTTACGAGACTTTTATATTAGGTTGTGACTTGCACTTCTGAACAGATAGGTTGCTATAAATCTGGATTGTGTAATTTAGCACAATCAAACTAGCTTTGGTTTAGTTGTTTCCAGATTTAAAAGTTCTAAGTTCAGTAAAAATGTTTTTCATGTTGCAAAAACGTCTTCAAAATATTTAAAAAAAACCTAAATGTAATCAGTCTGGATTTCATCCTGCTTGTGCTTTCACTTCACTGAAGTGTAAAGCTTTATAAAAGCTTTGCAACTGATTTTTAACAGGAGTTGGACTTTTGAGGATTTGAAAAAATCTAACGTGTTTGACACAATACTATACCATTTGCCTGAAGCCTTGTCATGATTTATTTTGGAAGGAGGTCTGATGGTAGGTCAGTCAATCAATGTTTGTTTCCAACAATCTTGTTAGATTTCCTTTCTTGTCAGCATCAGAAAAAAAAATTGATAATGAATGCCCCCCTGGTTTATAAGTTTTCAGTACACTTGTATTAACAGATTTGCATTCTGATCTAAACTGAGAACGTGAAGTGCTTGAACCTTGTGCTGGAAGCATGAAGGTCCTCATGATACAAACAGAACATCTTCTGTTCAGATGATAAAGCTGAAACCGGTGTTCCTGGAATATAACATCTTGGGTGAGATCATGAAGGCCTACTTTAGTTCATTCATTACAAACATGATATTGCATTGTTCTCTATGAGACTGCCGTAGCCTTTTGCAATATATTTGCAATAGAAAGCAGTTATTCAGATTTCTTTTCTTCCTACTAAAGGAATAAAATCATGGAATACAAATGTAAGCCTCTGCTCTAATGTTCATCTTCAGTATGGATAAGACTCAACAAAACCCCAAATCCCCCTAGCTTTCATACATTAAATACAGTTATTTATAGGTAAGTAATGAGAATAAAAGTAATTTTTCAAATTAAAAAAATAATGACAATGAAGGTGTTGAAAGATATATAATATTAGTGAGAGGACAATTGTTTTGATTGACACAAAGAAGACAGAATAAAGACCTGGGCGAGAAGGGGTGGGAGGGGCTCCCATGAGCCACTTCAAATGGAGATTGAAGTCAAGCTACCATAGCTGAGGCTTGCAACAGGCTCAAATGTTATATAGAGTGAACAGTAGTGGGAATTCACAGATAGCCCTTTGACAAAAATATAGCCTGAAAAGCTATCCTTCCCAAATAAACTTCTTAGAAGTCGCAGTGACACTGAAGCACCTTATATCTAGAGCTGCATTTTGGCAGACAGAGTTGTCAAACATTCCTCAGACCTAGAGATTAGAGTCTGTATTCATAAGGCTGTTTTCATTTTCAGTGCTATTGGAAGTTTAAGAGGTATGTATAAAGTATAATGAAAGTACAAAGTTGACAGATAAGTGAAATATCTTTATAATAGGAGTGACTACAGCATCCAAAGGCTTTTCCATAGGAAGAGGACTATGCATGATACTCTGTCACTCTAGAGAGACTGGCTGATATTTTTCACATATTCAATTTCTAGAAAAGGCAGCAGGACGAAAAACACATAGTTGAAACAAGAATGAAAAAATTTTGCTTATATGTTTGTTTCTTTCACTTGCCTAATTTGTTTTACCAATTTCTAGGAGGTGAAAGGAAATTAACTGCTTATCTGCCTTCCATGCTGGGAGTGAATAAATGACTTGCACAGTGCGCATTGTTGTGCAGATTTGTTAAGAGGGACGGATGGCGGATAGGCAGCTGCATATTATAGCTGAAGGTTAAAGCTGAAGCTCAGTGGCCCTGCTGGTCTTTGAGTTCCATGTGTCAATGGGAAATTCAGTCATGGTGATACTATTTTCTTATGTTCCCTTAACTTAAAAGCTGTCTTGCTTTTCATGAACTGCAGCATTCTTGATTTTGCGTAGCACGTCTCAGTCTTCAACATACTGAGGTTTTTTTCCTAATTTATCTTCCTCTTTTAATTTGTCACTGTTAAATATATGCCAGTGTTATTTTCCCATAATAATGATAATAATGAAATCATGCAATCTTGGAGTAACGTAGACTGCTGATAAGGTCTTCTGAGCAGCAGTGACGTTGGTAATGCAAAGCATATACTAAATCAAAATGGAACTCTGTGCCAGTAAAGGATTCCAACATTTACACCTCATTTATTAAGGCAATGGACTGTTGTTTCCTAAGTGTAATAGGAAAGGTTTAGTAAAAGATAATACTTAGTAGAGTAAGGAAAACAATACATGGAACAGTAATAGCTGTTGACAGAACAACCAATCCTTTTCTGGATTGCTGGAATATGCATCTGTCAAATTTAAAGAAAAAAAAAGTATCTGAGAAGTCATTCTAAGAAAACATGCACATGATAGGACAAACTGGCTGAAAAATGTCAGAAGAACATAGGCAGTAACCATGAAAGCAGCTCCAAAGGGGATGAAAGGGTGTTTCTCCCCCAGCATCTGCAATGGTGTACTACATAGAATCATAGAATAGTAAGGGATGGAAAGGGCCTTAAGATCATCTAGTTCCAACCCCCCTGCCATGGGCAGGCAGGGACACCTCACATTAAACCATGCCACCCAAGGCTTTGTCCAACACAGCCTTGAATACAGCCAGCGATGGAGCATTCACAGCTTCCCTGGGCAACCCATTCCAGTGCCTCATCACCCTTACAGTAAAGAATTTCTTCCTCATATCCAATCTAAACTTCCCCTCTTTAAGTTTGAACCCATTACCCCTTGTCCTCTCACTACAGTCCCTCATGAAGAGTCCCTCCCCAGCATCCCTATAGGCCCCCTTCAGATGTTGGAAGGCTACTAGGAGGTCTCCATGCAGTCTTCTCTTCTGCAGGCTGAACTGCCCCAGCGTTCTCATCCTATCTTCATACGGGAGGTGCTCCAGTCCCCTGATCATCCTCGTGGCCAGTTGTAAATATTTTCTTCTTTATTTGAAGTATTTGTACTAAAACAAACAAACAAACAAAAACCACTACATTTTTTTCCACTGTAGTATAAGCATGAATTATTTTGGAGCCTGATACTACCATGTAACTCTATCATATGGAAATAAAAATGGAAATGGTGGCTGGACCTAGATGATCTTAAGGTTCTTTCCAACCCTAACCATTCTGTGATTCCATGAATTGCATGGAAGAGACTTAAGGATTGCCAGAGAATATGACAGTTATCTATCAACCCCAACTCAAACAGACTTTCCAGAATGAAGTATATATATCCCATAGTTTTATATAATAAAAGACATCTAATACTCATATGATATACATGGCGTGCTCACTAATGCGAAGTGCAGTCATGGATATGTTCAAATGCTAAGAGCAGTGGTTAATTCACCTGGAGAATTTTATAGTAGACAAATAAAAATTCCTGCAAGTGGTTTTGTGTGAAAATGGATTTGACATCTATTTTGAACCTGAAAAAAAAAAATATCATAAAATAATAGGATACTTAGAGTTGGAAAGGACCTTAAGATCATCATGTTCCAACACACCTGCCATGGGCGGGCAGGGACACCTCACAATAAAACCATGCCATCCAAGGCTCTGTCCAACCTGCCCTCCAACACCGTTAGCGATGGAGCATTCACAACTTCCCTGGGCAACCCAGTCCAGTGCCTCATCACCCAAACAGTAAAGAATTTCTTCCTCATATCCAATCTAAACTTCCCCTCTTTAAGTTTGAACCCATTACCCCTTGTCCTCTCACTACAGTCCCTCATGAAGAGTCCCTCCCCAGCATCCCTATAGGCCCCCTTCAGATACTGGAAGGCCTATGACTATGACGTCTCCATGCAGTCTTCTCTTCTGCAGGCTGAACAGCCCCAGCTTTCTCACCCTATCTTCATATGGGATGTGCTTCTGTCCCCTGATCATCCTCATGGCCCTCCTCTGCACTTGTTCCAACAGTTCCATGTCCTTTTTATGATGAGGACCCCAGAACGGCACACAATACTCCAAGTGAGGTGTCAGGAGAGCAGAGCAGAGGGGCAGGATCACCTCCTTTGACCTGCTGGTCACGTTCCTTTTGATGCAGCCCAGAGTGCAGTTGGCTTTTTGGACTGCAAACACACACTGCCGGCTCATGTTCATTTTCTCATCAACCAGCACCCCCAAGTCCTTCTCCACAGGGCTGCTCTGAATCTCTTCTCTGCCCAACCTGCAGCTGTGCCTGGGATTGCTCCCACCCAGCTGTAGGACCTTGCACTTGGCTTGGTTCAACTTCATCAGGTTGGCATCAGCCCACCTCTCAAGCATGTCAAGGTCCCTCTGCATGGCATTCCTTCCCTCCAGCGTATCAACCAAACCACGCAGCTTGGTGTCATTGGAGAACTTGCTGAGAGCGCACTCAATCCCACTGTCCCTGTCACCAACAAAGATGTTGAGCGAGACCGGTCCCAACATTAATCCCTGATGGACACCACTTGTTACTGGTCTCCAGCTGGACATTGAGCCATTGAGCACTACTCTGTGCGTGCACCCATCCAGCCAGTTTTTTATCCACCGAGTGGTCCACCTATCAAATTGACGTCTCTCTGTCATGGGTTCAGCAGTAGCAGTCGTTTTTTCTCCTTCTTGGCAGCTGGTGCAGCACTGTGTTTTTGATTTTGGGCGGCCTGGGGGCAGCGCTGATAACACCAGTGTTTATAGTTACTGCTTGCTAATGTTTTGGCCTGGCCAAGGACTTTGAGTTTCATGCTATGCCAGGGAGGAGGGGAAGCCCCAGGAGGAAACAGAGACAGGACACCTGACCCAAACTGACCAAACAGGTTATTCCATTCCACAGCATGTCAAGTCCAGGATGTGAACACGGAGCGGAGAGACCTGGAAGGGTGTGGTGGTGATGGTGGACTGGGGGTGCATGGCATGGTCAGGTTTTTGGTAATGGGGGGTGCACTGGCTGGGTCGGGCTTGGTGAGCAGTTGTATTCTCTTTCCTTGTATTTCTCTTGTATTATTACTGGTGGTAGCAGTAGTGATTTGTGTTATACCTTAGTTACTAAACTGTTCTTATCTCAACCTGTGAGAGTTGAATTCTTTTGATTCTCCTCCCCATCCCCCCTGAGACTGGGGGAAGAAAGACGGGGAGTGAGTGAGTGAGTGAGTGAGTGAGTGAGTGAGTGAGTGAGTGAGTAAAACTGCGTGGGTGGGGAGCTTAAACCACGACACTCTCCAACTTAGAGACAAGGATGTCATGTGGGACAGTGTCAAACGCTTTACACAAGTCCAGGTAGATGACTTCAACTGCTCTACCCCTGTCCATCAGTTCCATAGCTCCATCACAGAAGGTCACCAGATTGGTGAGGCAGGATTTCCCCTTAGTGAAGCCATGCTGGCTGTCACTAACCACCTTGTTTTTCATGTGCCTTAGCATGCCTTCCAGGAGGATTCGCTCCAAGATTTTGCAAGGCACAGAGGTGAGGCTGCCTGGTCTGTAGTTCCCCAGCTCATCCATTTTCCCCTTCCTCAAAATGGGGGGCATATTTCCCTTTTTCCAGTTGCCGGGATCTTCTCCTGACTGCTGTGATTTTTCAAATATGATGGACAGTGGCTTAACAACTTCATTTGCCAGCTCCTTCAGGACCCATGGATGAATTTCATGAGGTCCCATGGACTTGTGTGCATTCAGGTTCCTAAGATGGTCTCAAACAAGATCCTCTCCTTCAGTGGGCCCAGGGTCTTCATTCTCACTGTCCCTGCGTCTGCCTTCCAAGACTTGGGTGGTGTGGTCAGGGCATTTGCTGGTGAAGATTGAGGCAAAGAAGTCATTAAGAACATCAGCATTCTCCAAATCCAGGGTAGCCTGTTCTCCTGATATCTCTGGAGAAGGCCCATGTTGGCTATAGCTTTTTGAATAACAGATTCTTTGACTACACTTACGGTTTTGTTTTTTTCCTGACATAATTAAAGTAAGTATTGAATTACAGTATATATGATTAGCTTATAGGATTTTTAGAAAACATGAGATCAGAACTGCAAAAACAAAATCAGGCGGTGTAGAATGCCATATTTGTCATCTTCATCACCTTATCTCTCAATGTCAGTTATGCATCTGTCACCTGTGATGCACCACTTGGGAGGTTTCAATTAATTTTTCTAACATTATGGTAAAGTGTTGACATACATCTGTTGAAATATTTATCAAGTTCTTGGAACAAATGTGCCTGCTGAAGTTTATGTAAGAGATGAGAAAGATTTCTGCACAATTAATGCATGTGGGTGGAGACACATACAGAGTAACCTATTGTGATATGATTAAAATGAAACGTTTCATTAAATTTTTAATGAATTTCAACTTTGCCTACCTTTCAAAGAACTATGGGGAGAAGCAAGTTATCATACTAACTTCCTTTGGTTATTCTTTACTAAAAATTACAAAGGCTGTGTGGGACTTCACAACAAAAGCAGCTCATGGAGCTACAACAAAAAGAAATCTATGGTGCATCCAGTACAACTAGACAGAGAAGATTACCTGATTTTCTCTACTACATGACAGTGTTTAATATGTGAAGCTCTTCAGAAAGGAATCACACAGTGTGCTATAAAACCAAAATTATGTACAGAGTGAAAATCACAGAGGCCTTCAGTGCAAAATGTTCAGAATGCTGAAGTCCTCCTTCTTCTCTAGGAGACTGGGACCTCTAGCACCAGCTTCAGCATTCAGTCCACAGATTAATTCATGTCATAAAAAGCTAAGGTAGGGAGATGGAGCATCAGATTATGTGAATTTGATGTAAAATTGTTACTCTGGGACCCTGTACATGGTGGAGAGGAGTTTATGTTCTGTGTGAAATCATTTAGACGTGAAGGAAAGGAGGGCATTTGGCTGTTTGTGAAGGCAAATACTGGAGCAACTCCTAGGGCATATGCTACTTCTTGTTATGTAGTAGGGACAGAATTTAACCTACAGGCATCACAGAATACTGACATTACAAATTTCTTCATGCAGACATGTTCTGTGAAAAGCGCAGGAGTTTGGAACCAGTAAACCCAGAAAAACTACCCAGATTTACTCTGGCATACTGAAAGCAGGAATATCACATAGATTAAGACCTTTTCTAAAAATACCCAGGCAGACTCACAGTCGTATCATACACAGATGGTACTACCATAGTTGTCCTTTATGACCCTTTGTGTGTCTAAAGCATTGCTGCATTGCAGTTATTCTGAGCAGGGAATGGCATCTAGCATCAACTGCAGAAAGCTGCTGTCATGCTTTCTGGCCCGAATCAGTGTATAAAGGGAAGGTAAGTTCTAGGTATAACCCTTGGTCTGCTTTTCTGTCAGAGTTGTTCTACTCTATAACTTAAGAGACATCCTCTCCAGCTTCTGTGTGGTAAAACAATCACCTGCAGCAAGCAAGAAGAAAGCAAGACTAGAAGCAACTAATAATCTGAGCTCTGTATCCTCATTGAGAGAGTTCTAAGTGAGCAAGATGAAAGCTTGCAAGTTGGAGGTCTTTTCATAGGCAAAGTTTTGCTTAACTCTAGTTTGAGCATGTGCATCTGGGGGCAGACTGCAGCTCAAGGAGAGCAAAACTACTCCTAAGATTCTTACAGTAAGCAGCTTAGAATTTCAAAGAGAAAGTTTGAAGGAGCTAGGTTTTGTTAATCTTCTCCCACTGTGCTACTTCAGACAAGTGATCTGAGAAAAGGACTCACGAATCACACTGAGCTCTTCAAAAGCAAGTGCTCTTTCCTCCACCCCACAATTCACTCAAAACTCCTGCTTTGAGGACAGTTCCACAGTACTCATGAAAACATGCTTTTGCTTGTTACAAGAAAGATATCATTGGCACAATGGGTATAATAATTTTTAGTTTAAACCCATGGATAAGCATGAAGGAGCAGAGGTGGCATTTAAAAATTAGAAATAGCTTGATTGTTAAATCCTACCTTCAATTAATCTAATCTTTCATAGATGGCATTGCATTCTGTGTAATAAAGTTTAACACCTTGCTGTTTGTTAACTGGGCTTTGCAGAAACCTTTTCTTTGCAACTTCACTAACAGTGGGCAAACCAAACATAATATATCTTGGACATTTAGAAGTATAAGGCAATAGTAACTAACAGCTACGTTTAACAAGTTTTTGAAAAATGAGTTCTTGATAATCTCATGCAAATGAGAAGGGTTCTAGGGTGGAGAACACAGAATAGCATTATCCTGGGAGTAGAAGTATTGGAAGAAACAAATTATGCAAACTAGATTATGTTTCTTAATAGGGAGGTGTGATAGTCTTTTTTTGCGTGTGTGTCTGTGCCTCAAAACAACTCAAAAGGTAGAAGAAACAGACAGCTGGTTATCTCTTCAGCAAACTGCAGGGGGGTTAGAGCAGGGATCCTGCTTCACCAAGGTGGGGGATGGTTTCCTGTGTTGTCTGCCCTGAGGCGGTGAAGATCAACTTCCAGGGCAACAATCTGGCCGGATACAGCAGCACATACGCTGTGCCTCCAGCCAGGGCACTATGTGAACTGGGTCTGGGGGTTTACCTGATACCCCTGAGACTGAGTTTCACCCGTGGGAGGGGTCCAAGAAAGCCTAACCCTATAAAAAGGCAGACACCTTGCATCCGTGTGGTGTTACCCTTCGCCCTGGTCCCCACAGAATCAGTACAAGGACTTGCAATTGAAAGAAATTCCACTCACTGAGTAAGAAGACATTGCTGGATCCACAGGGTGGTAAGCCTATTTCTCTGGTTTCTTTTCCTCTTTCTTTCCTTTCTCTTTTTCTCCCTCTACTTCAGATCCTTTATAAGAGCAAGGACTTGCCCAGACTTTTGTTTCCCCTGACATAATGTTTCGTGAAGTTTACAATAAAATTGTTTCAGTTTTCAACCTTTGGAGGGCCCATGGTTTCCCCAGGGAAATAGCTCAGTGTCTGGTAAAGTATTATCTGCCCCCACATCTGCTGGGTGGGATGAGACTGTGGGAAGCACTATCTTATCTGTGAATAGGTGAGCAGGTGCCTAATATAGATGAGGCTTGAATTACCAAGATCTTCAAAACAGTACAAGTTCTCTCTTGCAGACTTTCATCCATCACTTAACTGAGACAGACTGTGTGGTTTATTACTTATTTGGAGCTGATTTATACATTTACTGTGTTCGTGAGATTTTGTTTGGTTGCTGACATACCTGAAAAAAAGGCAATGATCTAGTGCTTTCACGAGTATAACTAATCACTAGAAGGAGAGTAACAAAACAAAAAAAAACAAAAAAAAAAAACAAAAACAAAGCAAAACGAAAAACAAAATCAAACCAAAACAGCAACAAAAAAAAAAAAAAAAAAAAAAAAGACTAATGGACACAAATTAAAATGAAGCTATAACATCTCTGGTTCATCAGTAACTTAATTAGATGATTAAAATGGTGAAGTGTTTTCCCCTTTCTCTTGAGAATAAAAATCCAATCTACTGATATCTGTTATTTAAAAAAGGGATGTTGTTTGGGGTTTTATTTTGTTTAAAACCAACCAAAAAAAACCCCAAACAACACAAACAAACCCCTAAAACAAAACCCTAAAACAACAACCTACAAGCAGACTACCAAAATGTATAATTTTATACTGTGAATAAAAAGTGCTTAAAAGTTCAACACTAATCACCAGGATGGACTTCAGATATGCCAGAAGCAGCAAGCTTCAGCTGGTGTTTTAGGCACAGGTGCTCAAGTCTCATTTTTGCATCTTTATTTTAACTGTCTTTTGCTTGTTTTGCTCACTAGCATTATTTAATATGAAGACTTACCTTTGTATTGATATAAAAAAGGAGAAAACCAAGTATATTCATAGTTCAGGTTATAGTACTATTGCGTACAAAATAAATCTGAATTCCGAGGGCAAGGAATTTAAACAACAAATTCTTAATTCTTTCTCTGACTTCAAATTTGAAATGTACAACCATATTATTTTAATTAAGGACATCTTTCAGTGCATTTTTTTGTGGCATCAGATCCTTTAGTTACTGAAGTTTTGGGTATGGGGAGATGAGTTCAATATAATCTAATAAAATAAAAAATAGGTTTTAATATATTTTCACGAGGCTATGCAATATGAAGAACACGCTGTATTGGAACTACTCCCTAGTAAAATGCTATATGATTAAGAAAAATCTTTACAGGCGACATTTGCAAAGTATAGGTGTGAATGCTTAAACACCAACTCTGAGAGCTTTGAAGATAATTGGATGTTTAGTAAAATGTTCCTTTGTACTATGAGACAGTTTCTTTGAAAATCTAATGCAGCCTCTAGCAAGCAATACTAGGGAGTGCTGTGTAAGAAAAAATAAGTTCTCTGTGTATCCTGTGAGTGACTAGTAGGGAAATACTCTGAATTTTTGTGTCTTTGCTCAAATAAATGTGCTGAAAACTTGGAAGACACAGAGAAGAGACATGAGTTAACACAGGAAAGATAAAAAAGAGCTTAAACTGCATTTATTTTATTTTTCTGAGAGAGTGCTGCAGAGTTATCAGTCTACACATAGCTCATTGTGAACAGATGGAATCTTTCTTTAGATAGCCAATAAAATAGAGTAAGATTTCATGTTTGGAAGTTGTAGACTATTACAGAGTAGAACTAAAATATAAATATGGTGAAATATATTTTATCTATAAATTATCATTTTGGTGAATTCTCCATCAACGGAATTCTTGAGTTGGAGATAAGATATTCCTCTGCTATATAGTATTTAGTCCAAGAGAAATTACTTCTATTAGAGAAACTTTACTGTTTTTCTGTGTACTAAAGCAATATTAATAGTTTCTTACAACTATCTAAAGTGAAAGATAGCTCCTGAAACAGGACCAGCACTTACTGAGTCCACTTAACCTTAAACAAATCCATATCAATGCTTATAAATAATCTTGCTGATTAACTTTGTGTGACTTTTTTGTACTATCCTGGGCAGCTTTTGTGTGTTATGCTGATGTCAACAAAGAGGAAGATAGAAAAAAAAAAAGTAGCCAGGATTTCTTGTGCCTACATTTTAAATTTTTATAAAAATTTATAGGAACAATGCAGACTAGTGTTTGCTATCTAGAAGGAAGCTCTTCATATAGATAGAGGTCACGTGTGGATTTAGTCAATAAATCTGCTTTGACACTTGGGTATAGAAATACCCTACACACAGACACATAGAATAAAGACTTTAGGTGGACTTTTTTTGTGTTAAAAACTCTATTAGAGTGCTTCTCAAGTGCATTCTTAAGAAGAAAAATTAAATTACAGAAGAGCTTTCTGATTAAAAAGTTATTATGCTGGGTCTTCTGAAATGATTTGAGCGGAGTATTTTGCAAAACTGGACGATTTCCAAGGAGCAGTTATCACAGTGGGGAAAGCTGTAACTTGTAACTATAATAAAATCACTACAGGCATGATAAGTTTGTCTGTTACTGGACCAATTGTGATTTCATGGTCTGAAGCATTATGAATTCTTCAGTTCTGTTCAGTTGTTTCCAGCAAAGGGAATCAATCATACTGTGTTATTTAAAAACAAACAAGGGGAAAAAAAAAAAAAAGGAACAAAAAACTTTCCCCCCCCAGCTCCTCCCCCCAAAATACTGAATGAAAAGGTTGAAAATCAGATTGCATACTGACTCCAGGCAATTGATCCTTGTCCAGACAATTTTCCTATCTGCTGACAGACTCTTGATGTAATATTCACAATCCATTTGTGGCTAGTCACAGCTCATTAACCATCTGTTCCTCTATTAAGCAACTTTCCTTTTACAATGTAAGTATTCAATTTTAATAAACTTTATCTGGTGAGCATTTAACTCATACATAATAAGGAACTGTTTCAAACATGCTTACTGGGTCAAATAAAGTAATAATTTTTTTGATGGACTTCCTTGGATATAAAAGGGTAAGCCACTATGAAAACAGTTTGAAAATCTGAAAGTATGTAAAATACAGATTGTTGTGAATAAGTATTATTTCTTTAAAGTGTGATATAAACCACAAGTTCTGCATGTTGAAATCTGTGCCTAATGCTATGTGAATAGAAAGTGAGCTGTAGAGTTTAGCTTTAGTTTCATAGATTACACTGTACAGCAAATGTAAGATCTGCTAACAGCAGTATTTCTAAAACATTTCAAACACGAGGTATACATGTCTATTGTGTTTTTACAAATCCATGTAACTGTCTTGTTTAAGATGATTTGGGAAACATAATGAATAGTATCAGCCAACAGCCGTGAAATTGTATCTGTGAAGTTTAAAAAGCATAGCATGCAAGAGACAGAAAATAACAGAATTAAGATTGCCAGAGTGATTTTAAGTTTCAGTGGACATTATGATAATCTTTAATTATCTAATCATACTTTATTTCTGCCAAATTTCTGAAAGAGACAGAACTCCCACAGAAATTCACATTTATGCCAACCAATAAGATTGGGAAGGAATACTTGGACTTGTAGTATTTGAATTTTTCAGTAGCAAAAAATTGCTAGTTTTCTGCTGTGGCAAACTATTTTTTTTTATTTAGTTATATAGACTAACAATAGTACTTACTTCAGTTATGAAGACTGAATATCTTACGTGTAATTTGAAATTTAACAGAAACTCACCATGTTCAGTTTGTGGGAAGCTCTGTCCTATTTACCTGTCACCTTAACCGGGTCTCTTTTTTTTTTTTTGATTTTCCCGGTACTGGATTCCTCATCTAATTACCAGTCATCTTGGAAAAAACAATGTTTACCCTACTCTTTTATTCTTTTGTGTTTTGGTTTCCTTTTTTTCTGCTCCCACTTACTTCGTTTCTTTGTTCTTTGTTTCTCTGGTCTTTCACTTAGTCTCTTGTTTAAAGATGTTCTCCTACAGCTTCCACTGAGGTTAGTCTGGTTGGCATAAATCTGGATGTTGTCTTCACTCCATGAAAATCTTCTACTTCCTTTTTTTTTTAAGTCTACTTTAAATCCTGCAGGAAATAATAAGGTTATAGAGATAAACATCTTGCAATTGTGTTATAAACTAATAAGATTTAGACCAATGAGATCTACTTGAAAGATAAACATTTCTTTTTTTAAGTAAAACAATGTCTAAAAAGATTGCTATTCTGAACATACATGTATCTTTAAAGTGGTCTTTTGAAACAGAAGAAAAATTTTCTGTAGGATAAAATTAAGAAGCTTCTGAGTTTAAAACTGAACACATAGTGACCTTGTGGTTTTAATACTTGGACACATCTAGAAAAAGAAGTTCCTATAGCAACATTTTCTGAATAAATTAATCTTCTTCCACCTGCTTTGTCACATGGACTTCACCTGTCTGTAACTTCTGAATTCGTGTATCCAGTCTGGCTGAAACTGAACAAGGGATAAAGGTCTCAAATACTTAAGTTCCACCACATTTGATTAAATTAAAGGGATGGCAGAGAAGGGGAGCATCTATAAAGATGTTCCTAAAGCAGCTTAGTACTTATTAAAAATTAAATGATACAGAATTTTAGCCTTATGCAACTAAGGAAGCCAATCTTAATTTTTTGTGTTGTGGAATTACTAGGTTGATTCTGCTTTTATTTTTTTATGTATTTATTTATTTGTTGTTGTTGACAGTTGCAGTACCTTCAGGAAGTAATAGCACGGGAATCAGATGGAATTTGAAGGAGCTATGCTCTCAGCTGTGAGACCATTTAATGGTTAGAGTCTTTAGCTTCTTAAATTATATGTATTTGTATCAAGTTGTGTAAGTGAACTTTCAGAACAAAATCCCAGTAGGTTAATGCTGAAGTTTATTTTTTTTTAATTTCCTATAAGGTACCAGCAGTGAGATATTGGTGTAGTCTGATGTAAAGGTTTGATGGCAGTCAGAAAATTCTGGGTTAATAATACTCAAAGAAAACAAAAATACACTGGAAAAAGTACCATATATGTCTAGATTTCAGAAAGCATTCTCTCCTTCCATTGCTCCTGACCCCACAGAATTGTGCTTCTTAGTTTATTAGCATCTTGTGTCACCCTCCTTGTCTTTCTTCATATATAAATAGATTTGTGAATGCAAACATTCTTCTTCCCAACTGAATGCTCTGCTAACCTTCAGTTCTCTATTTTGGTGACCAAGAATTTAGCACCAGTTTCTCGCTGAAGGAGAAAATATGTTGCTAATGAAGTTTAAAGGTGTGATTCTAATTTCAACTTTGCTAATTTTCAACACTTTCTTTAAAACAAAAAGGAAAAAAGTTTTTGCCTCTCAGCTATGTTGAGGTCAAGCCAATACATGGAGAAGGAGCATAATAAAAATGAGAAATACTGCAAACAATTTCAGGCAGTAGAATGAATTTAGATGACCTACAGAGTACTCTCTCAGCTCTCTTTTTCTATTAGTTTAGATTTCTTTCCACCAGTTCAAAGGGGGTGGGGAGGAAAGCTGAAAATTGAAAGTACAGGGAGCGTACAGAATCTGGCCTGCTTTCAACCTCTGTAGATGTATATATGCTTCTGTTTTCCTAGGCCTGTAAAGGTGGTTGGAAAGCCTTGCATTGCAGCTGGGCTGTGCAAGCAGTTTGGAAACATATCCCAAACCTGTAATAGAAGCACTCTGTATTTGGAAAAAAAAAAAACAAACCAAAAAATCTATAGCTGATACTACAGCCCACTTCCCACATAGATTTTGGTTCAGAAGAAAGATATTATATCAGAAAGACATAGAAAAATGGTCTAGTACCAGTTTAGAAAGAATGCTGGTTCCAGGCTAAATATAGTTCAGTCAAAATAAAATGTCAAATACATAAGGCTTGGGGATTTTTTTTTTTTGCCTGGTTGGTTGGTTTTTTGTTTGTTTCGGGTTTTTTTTTAATAAGTTTATTCAACAATAGGCCTTGGCAGAAAAATATTTCAGATAACTTTCTGAAAACTACGTGTGTGGACATGCACTTAACCAATGTCAGGACAGGGACTTCATAGAATCAATAATAGAATCATAGAATAGTTAGGGTTGGAAAGGACCTTAAGATCATCTAGTTCCAACCTCCCTGCCATGGGCAGGGACATCTCACACTAAACCATGCTACCCAAGGCTCTGTCCAACCCGGCCTTGAACACTGCCAGGGATGGAGCATTCACAAGTTCTCTGGGCAACCCATTCCAGTGCCTCACCACCCTTACAGTAAAGAACTTCCTCCTTATGTCCAGTCTAAACTTCCCTTCTTTAAGTTTGAACCCATTACCGCTTGGCCTATCACTAGAGCCCCTAATGAAGAGTCCCTCCCCAGCATCCCTATAGGCCCCCTTCAGATGCTGGAAAGCTGCTAGGAGGTCTCCACGCAGCCTTCTCTTCTCCAGCCTGAACAGCCCTTCAGCCTATCTTCATAAGGCAGGTGCTCCAGCCCCTGATCATCCTCATGGCCCTCCTCTGCACTTGTTCCAACAGTTTCATGTCCTTTTTATGCTGGGAGGACACCAGAACTGCACACAGTACTCCAAGTGAGGTCTCACAAGAGCAGAGTAGAGGGGCAGGATCACCTCCCTTGACCTGCTGGTCACGCTCCTCTTGATGCAACCCAGGATACCGTTGGCTTACCTGGGCTGTGAGTGCACACTGAAGCCGGCTCATGTTCATTTTCTCATCAACCAACACCCCCAAGTCCTTCTCCACAGGGCTGCTCTCAATCTCTTCTCTGCCCAACCTGCAGCTGTGCCTGGGATTGTTCCCACCCAGCTGTAGGACCTTGCACTTGGCATGGTTCAACTTCATCAGGTTGGCATCAGCCCACCTCTCAAGCATGTCAAGGTCCCTCTGCATGGCATTCCTTCCCTCCAGCGTATCAACTCAACCACACAGCTTGGTGTCATTGGAGATCTTGCTGAGGGCACACTCAATCCCGCTGTCCCTGTCACCAACAAAGATGTTGAACAAGACTGGTCCCAACACCCATCCCTGAGGGACTCATTATTGGTCTCCAACTGGAGATTGAGCCATTGAGCACTACTCTGTGCGTGCACCCATCCAGCCAGTTCTTTATCCACTGAGCGGTCCACCTATCAAATTGATGTCTCTCCAATTTAGAGACAAGGATGTCATGTGGGACAGTGTCGAAGGCTTTGCACAAGTCCAGGTAGATGACTTCAACTGCCCTACCCCTGTCCATCAGTTCCATAGCTCCATCACAGAAGGTCACCAGATTGGTCAGGCAGGATTTCCCCTTAGTGAAGCCATGCTAGCTGTCACTAACCACCTTTTTGTTTTTCATGTGCCTCAGCATGCCTTCCAGGAGAATCTGCTCAGAGATTTTGCCAGGCACAGAGGTGAGGCTGCCTGGTCTGTAGTTCCCCAGCTCATCCATTTTCCCCTTCTTCAAAATGGGGGGCATATTTCCCTTTTTCCAGTTGCCGGGATCTTCTCCTGACTGCTGTGATTTTTCAAATATGATGGACAGTGGCTTAACATCTTCATTTGCCAGCTCCTTCAGGACCCATGGATGGATTTCATGAGGTCCCATGGACTTGTGTGCATTCAGGTTCCTAAGATGGTCTCAAACCAGATCCTCTCCTACAGTGGGACCAGGGTCTTCATTCTCACACTCCCTGCGTGTGCCTTCCAAGACTTGGGTGGTGTGGTCAGAGCATTTGCCAGTGAAGATTGAGGCAAAGAAGTCATTAAGAACCTCAGCCTTCTCCAAATCCAGGGTAGTTTGTTCTCCCGATAGCTTCTGGAGAGGGCCCACGTTGTCCCTATTCTGTCTTTTATTTGCAATGTACCTATAGAATCCTTTCCTGTTATCCTTAACAGCCCTAGTCAAGTTTAATTCTAAGTGGGCTTTAGCTTTCCTAGCCTGGCTGCTAGCTTCCCGGACAACATCCCTGTATTCTTCCTAGGGCGCCTGCTCTTGCTTCCACCTCTTATAAGCCTCTTTTTTCCCTCAAAGTTTCCTCAGCAGCTCTCGATCCATCCAAGGAGGTCTCCTGGCCCTCCTGCTGCATTTCTTTTGAGTTGGGATCCAACACTCCTGAGCTTTTGATCCTTGAATATCAACCAACCGCCTTGGGCTCACCTGCCCTCCAGTGCTATATCTTGAACATTAGATCAAAAAATGGCATGAACCAAATCAAATTTCATTTCAGTTAATATAAACATTTGCCATCTTCTTGTTGTCAGAATTGCCCGTTCACTTCAGAGAGTATGATCAAAAAGTTCTTTCATCCTGAACGAAAGTACTATTCATGTCTTTCGATCCTGAGAGCCTCAGCAGGTGTAAATTTGCTTTGCTTCATTGAATTCAGTGAAACTGTGTCAGTTTTCCATGGCTGGCAATGTGGCTTTTTTAACTTATAAAATAGTTAAGTTCAAAGAGTTCTTCAATCACAAGTTTTAACGAAGAATTAATCTTTCCTCTGAATGTTACCTTAACTTCAACCTTGGCTGTCCTTCCCCTGAGCTCTATAGGCAATATCGATCTCATAATACAAGTAGCCATCTTTTATTGCTTTATATAGCTGTTAAATCACGTACTTAACAACTAAAGTAAGAAGGGTTTTTTTCTTCATTTATAGTGTTTATTTATAAAGTGGATGGGTTTTGGGTTTTTTTAAGGTTGCTTAATAGACTTTCCTGGGGAGTTACTATAGTAACACAATGCAATAATTGAACCTTAAAGGTGGTGTCTCATTTATGTTGAAAGATCATGCATACAATGAGAGAGAGTATAGAAGTCATCTTATTAAATCATTTAAGGTATGTCTAAGAAGGAATATTAGAAGTGGCAAAACTGCTGTTTAGGTTTGGTTTTTTTTGGGGGGGTTATATTTAAGCAAAATATGGAAGATAAAGTCATGTTCAGTCTTTCTTTCCTCTCAGCTGTTCAAGTGAAAAGGAACACAAATATTCCTGGGCCCCCAGACAGATTTTTAAATTTGCATTAAATCCAAATTTGACTCCCCAAGAATGAAGTCTGCTTTCTTTGAGAGTACTGCCACTCCAAAAGGTTGCACTTCCATTCAGAAATTTGTAGTCACTCATTTGGGCATAAGATCATGAAAGAAAGCTTTGTTGCACACAGTTATGTTCAGAAATATTTTGAGTACAGCATAGCTGGTATCAGTGACAAGGCTTGAGCGTCAGTTATGTCTCAAATAAGACAGAGCTGAACTGAAAAAGTATATCTTTTCCATGTTTGATTTCTAAGGGTTGCCCTGTGTGTTATCATTGATACCAAAATTAGGTAATGGAATAATGACAAATTTCACTGTCAGCTATTTTTGTGGGACTTGAATTACTGTCATCTATATAGCCAGGTAAATTTCTTTCATAGTAAGAAATTTCTGTGCAAACCTTTCATAGATCTATTTACATATTCTTCAGCATATAGCAGTACCCAACAACACTAAAACATGTAAAGGCAACTGTATTCTTTACCTTTATACTTTCTGCCAGGAACTGTGGTTTTTCATGCTGTACTGTGTATACTCTGCTTGTATAACAGTGTCCCTGTAGCAGCAGTCTTAATGCTTACTGGTGACAGTGACAGTGCAATATTCTTAAAGCTTTACATTGCATGTTCAGTTTTGCATGTGATATCTTCATATTTGCCTGGTGAATTGAATTGGTTATGTACACAATTAGTTCATGAATTCTACCTGGCTTTAGTTGAGGTTCAGTTTAAAAACATTCCTGAGAACTTAACAGAAATGGCAAAACAAAAAAATCTTCTAATGCAAAGCATCTGACTTTGTAGACAACATAAGGCACTGAAATTTTGGCGGAAGAATGTTCCCCAGAGTAACAGGTAATGATTGTAAGTATTTCAGTGTATAACCCAGGGCTTGGACATGCAATAATCAGAAGTTTAAGTAGAGCTTTTTTACTTTTTTATAGGTGACATTTTGCCTGATGGGCCATTGTTGAGATAGAAATCGCAAGTTTGTTCTGATTTAGCTGTAGTTCAGAAGGGATGTTACAGATCTGGTGGTGTACTAAAGGATATGACTCTATGGTATGCATCATTTAGGAGCAGTCAGTCAGAGCAGTGAGCTTTTCTATCCTTGTAAGCTATGTAACTAAAGATACAAATCCAGAGGTGTGCCAGGTCACAGCTGAAAGGAATGGAAGAGCTGAGATACATTAGATCCTGTTAAAGATGAGAATCATGAAGTATGAGGCTCAACTTGTCATTCTAAGCCTTTTTTTGCTTTCAAAATTCAGTCAACCATGTTCAAGAAAGTAGCATCATGATGCTACAACTTGTAAAAATAGGAAAGATGTGGAAGGAATGAATAAAAATGCATATGCTGACAGAAAAATAATGGAAAAATAATATTCTTAGGTTAAATACATATCATACTGTCGTGGTTTAAGCCCCCCACCCACGCAGTTTTACTCACTCACTCACTCTCCCTCTTTCTTCCCCCAGTCTCGGGGGGATGGGGAGGAGAATCGAAAGAATGCAACTTCCACAGGTTGAGATAAGAACAGTTTAGTAACTAAGGTATAACACAAATCACTACTGCTACCACCAGTAATAATACAAGAGAAATACAAGGAAAGAGAATACAACTGCTCACCAAGCCCGACCCAGCCAGTGCACCCCCCAGCAGCAAACCCCCCAATACCAAAAACCTGACCATGACGTGCACCCCCAGTCCACCACCCTTCCGGGTCTCTGCCCTCCGTCTTCACATCCTGGACATGATGTGCTGTGGTATGGAATAACCTCTTTGGTCAGTTTGGGTCAGGTGTCCTGTTTCTGTTTCCTCCTGGCTTCCCTCCTCCCTGGCGTAGCATGAAACTCAGAAAAGTCCTTGGCCGGACCAAAACATTGCCAAGCAGTAACTATAAACACGGTTGTTATCAGTGCTGCTCCCAGGCCCAAAATCAAAAACACAGTGCTGCACCAGCTACCAGGAAGAAGAAAAATGACTGCTGCTGCTGAACCCATGACACATACTCTAAAGTTGTTTTATACTGAGTCCTAGACTTGAATGTATTTCTAAATGAACACAGGAAGATATGAGACTTAATAAGGCTGATGCTAAGGTGAAATCATGCACACTGCTTCTTAGTTTCACTGAAGACTCTTAAAACTCAATGTGACAAAATGCTCAGTTTCTGTACAGCATGAAAAAAAGACGAAGTATTTTGTTTTGAAATTTGCTTTGATGGATGCCGCCAGCAAATAGACAGTATTTCCTCTTCAGGAGAAGTCTGCAAATTTTTTGATTTTTTTTTTTCTGAGTTATATCTGTTAGTCACAATTTGAAAACAAATCTAATTAACATTAGGAGCTCTGTGGCATTTAAAATTTGGCCAGTTCAATTTATGTTTTCTGAGGAATTGTATGATATTATAGAAATTAGGCTTTTGCAGTTTTCTGTCAAAAAGATCACTTTAGAAATAAATATTGTTGCAAGAAGGTGTAATGTTATACAGTAAAGGAAAAAGGAATGTGACTTTAGCATTTAAGTCTACCACTGATTCTGTGGTCAATGGGATTTATTTGGTTTTGTTCATTCTTAGTCGTCCGAATTACAAATTAGTTTGTGTTCATCAAGTTCTTTTAACAATTATCAGAAAACTATGACAAATAAGACATCAATCTATCATGGTCCATAACCAGAGATATATATATGGGCTTTGTCTGAAACGGAACACAGACCATTACAGTGATCCTTGATATGAACGAAAAAGAGAAGCATAGAAATATCACTAACTTAATCTATGATAGCGGAACTCTGTTTCTAATAGGCAATATGTGGCACCCCAGGTGCAGAAGGGTAGTGATTTTTTTTTCCCCCTAGTGTAAGTAATGGTTTGCACTGCCTTTTTAGCAGGGCTTCCAGTAACTTGGACTTCTTTAACTTGGACCCCTGTCAAACACCCAAGAGCTGATATGACTGGAAAATCCTTTAATCTGAAGAGATCTACCAATATGCCTTAATTTTGAAACACAAGTCATATTAAGTTTCAGTATGGTTCAGTATTTTTTATTTCTGCTGTCCATTCTGATCAGTTTGGCTTCTCTTCAGTCAGTAAATTTGCCAAAGCCACTAAATAAGAACTAAATTGCCAGAGGTATTTAGGTACTTTGCCTTCTATTTAGAGTCAGGTTACCACTGATTTTCAATGAGGCTTGGGCACAAAACCAGAAGTTAATTCCTCCCAAGGATCTGGTATAGTGCACAGCAGAGTACTTTGGCATTAACTAGATGCTACAGGCATCAGGGCAGTGTCATTGAAGTCAGTGAGATATATAGTAATTGAAATGCAGTGATATATCAATGCAGAATGCTTGTTATGTTGAAGACCCAGATATGGGACTGCAAGCTGATTACATAGCAACAGTTCCTGATTGGTTACTCTGACTACAGCATAGGTCTTCTATATAGAAAACAAGAGAAATTTAGCCTGATGGTTTGAAATGTGCATAAGGAGGAAAAATGACATGGTTTGTGCATGTGTGGTTTGGTTGTTTTTGTTTTTTTTAATGAACCTTTGTCTTACCTATGCATAACAGTAGGTTGATTAGGGCACTGGAAATCTCATGTAGCTCAATAAGGAGAAATGCAAAGTTCTACGCCTTAGGCCAGAATAATTTGGCCCATACAACTGCACAGGCAGGGACTGACTGGTGAGTTAGCAGGCTTGCAGAAAAGTACTTGAGGTTGAATTGAATATGAGTGAACAGTGCACCTACATCATGAAGAAGGCAGACTGCATACTGAGCTACATTACTGTGGCTAAAAGATCAAAAGAAGTTATTACCTCTTTTTGTTCAGTGTTACAATATATAACATATTTCCTATACCTTTTAATCTCCCAGTTCAAAAAGCTAGTGAGAAACTCAAGTCTTGTTTTTCTGGGTGGTGCATTATGTGTGTGTGCAACATAAGCAAGAAAATGAAGAGACCATAGATGTGAGTGTTAGCTGCTGCAGGGACCATAAATCCAAACCAGCTCCCAGAGAGAATAGGGGACCTGAAGGTCAGTTGTGTGAAAGATCATAGGTTTGGAAAACCTACTGGAGATAATTGTTGAGAGTGTATGTGTGTAAAAAGAGATCTGAGCACAACCTATTGCAGTGGGGCTGCAAACCTTAGGTGCTTGTATGTTCAACTACCAGCCTCTAGGAATGCTTCAAGGTATCTGGAGCAAGCTACTGGATAGACTTGGGCGCTAAGGCCAGCTACTGGAGTGACCCGTATGACCTGTTAATTTTTGTCTAGCTGACTTTAGTATTGAACAGATGGGCAAGGAGTAGCAGGATGAACCCATCTGTGCTGCTCACATGCAATGGAGTGCTAGTTTTTTCCTTTGGGTTTGGTAAGGCAATGTTTGCTTGCTGTTATCTGTGTGCCCAGCTGTCTATGCATGCATATCCACATATGCATATCGTGTGATATGTACGTTTACATGTATTTGCTCTCAGCCTCACTGCTGGCCAGACCTAGAGACATATAGCTGCAACATCATTGCATCTATCAGTCTGATGTATTTTTTTTGCTAGGATACAGGACAGCAAAGTAAAAATAATAAACATGCATTTTTGCAAGTTTGAAACAGGTTAAACTGAAAACAAACACCCCAAACCTACAATATTAGCTTGTGAATGTTCAAAATTTAATACTAGCTAAAGACTACTGGCAGAGTCTGAGACTCCTTGGAATTTTCAAGAAGGGGAAAAAAAAATAATAATCCCAGGAGAATTAGAGGAAAAAGAGAAATTAAAATCAAATATTCATCTATTTCCCTCAGAAGTATAGACTATTTGTGAATATTGGAAGAAGGGAGGGGAAAAATAACCCTTATGTAGTTTTACATACTACATCAAAAGGAAATCTGTAGAGATCCCAGAATATTTTTATAAAATTATTTTGACTACATATTAACCAGCTGTACTAGGAATAAACAGTGGACAAAATTACGTCTTCCAGAGTCCCTGGACAGATGAAAGTTCACCATCAGAAATAGGAGTGGAGAGTATAGTTTATATTCTCAAAATACACATGTAGTGCTTGATACCTTGTGGAAAGTTTAGCATGTAGTTTAAGCCAAATGGCTGGATCTGTAAAGAGCCAGTCAGGAGCCAGTGAAATTGCCACTTGGACACCACGCTTTAATACAGATGGAGAATGATTCAAAATATATTAGACTTCCCCAAATGTGTGCCTAATGAATACATATCTTTTTTAAAGACTCCAAAAGCTCAGATTACAGTTCTTCCTATGCTTCTTCCAGTTCAGGTTTAATGACATGCTTTTTATTACCTGATGGTGATACTGGGAAGTGATTTTATTTTCTAGTGCAGACTTTAGGAAATTCATCTTTTCTGTGTGAATCAGTTTCAGACTGACACTTGTGTTTGGGATTTGCTTACTTTTAATGTTTGCTGTTAGAAGTTCATAGGTTGTTTGCAGCTCCTCCATCAGCAGCCATGCTAACCAAGCAGTTTTGTCCTATCTTTCAATTAAAAAAAAAAAAAACAAAACCAAGCACTTCTTGGCTTTGACTTCCTGACTCCAGAAGTCCCTTTCTTTCTCTGACCAGCTCATTTCACTGACTTGGTTTCCTAGGTTTTTTACTTTGCCATATGTAATTGACAGCCTGGGCTACAGGGCTAATTCTGTTCGTTCGGGTTGTTTCTTCATGGAATCAGGTGACAACTACAGGGACAAGTCCTTGACCTGTCCTTCTAGAATGTATTAATTATTTGTCAAAATCATGCTAAACATATTGTGAAGAACAATTTCAGAGCAATCAGTTCTTGCAGTCTTCCAGGAACTTAGCCCTGTGATAAACTAGTGAGCAAATTCTACTAGTAACTTTGGAATTTAATCTCATGAGAAATTCCAATATTAGCCTCTCTGATAACATAAGTACTCTCAGATTTTATTTCAGCCTGATCCTAAGATTCTGGAGCAGATTTTCACAATTTCATTAGCACATTATTCTTGATTACCCTTTTCTAAAATTATACAGTCATATCTATTATGCTTTGTTTTTGTGTAGTCTTATGCATCATTAACACATAAGCTTGACTCATTGTCTCTACTTTTTTACTGGCTTCCCAGGGTAGAACAGTATCTTTCAATATCTCCAGTCTGCCACTCTTATTTCTCAGTGTGATCTGCCAAGAGAAGTTACAATAAAATTCATAAGGAAAATTTTGCCCTATCTGTTTGACTCACATACTTCCAGTTACATTACATAAATTTCATGTCTACTACTGTTCTGTCAATTAATGCCATAATAAAAAGGCAAGTGTTTGAAAAATGCACATATTGCATAAATGACTTTAAAATGGATATTATTTAATCAAGTTTGGGTTAGTTTTTTTTTTTTTAATATTATGTAAGCTTCAGGTTTTAATACACAAATGCACTTGGTTTATTCAGTTATGCAGTTCATGATGAATATTAACAGTATTCTACTGGTAGCTAATTTAGCTGAAGGCAACTGTGTGAGTGTTTAGCTCAAGTATGAGACCTGAATATGATTTTGCTAATTAAGGAATTGTTTCTTATCCTGTTGAAGTTAATAGGAGGCTCACATTGAATTTCCTTGGATCATAAGCAGACCTAAAATATTGTTATACTTCCCAGAAAAATCCTGATTCATATCCTGACATCATGTAATACTTTTTCTTTGCTTGCGCTCTTTGTTTGCCAGAGGCAATAACTGTGCACCTACAAGATTATTTCAATCAAAGCAGCAATCTCACTTTTGCTGGTTGTGTACACCTCTTCTAGAAGGAATTGTCCTGCATCTCTCTAACATCTGATTGCCTACACAATCAATTAAATAGAGCTTACAAGATGGGTGGGGAGAATGAAAAAGATTTCAATAAGTTAAAAATAGAGGAAAGTGTATGAAATAATCTGCTGCAGATTTGGAATTTGCTGGAAGTGTTTCACAATATTGTTAGGTTTTGTGCATTATTCTTCAAACAGAAATTTCTTAAATGCATGTAAGGTTACTTTTTCCTAATGCAGCCATACATGTATTTCACTTTGTTCTGCTCATGGAGAAACAGGAAATTCTAATAAATTTTCATGCAATTTGGGACTTAATTTATAATTCTGATTCTTGTTTAGTAGGATTTACTGGAAACAGTTATTTTCAATTTATTTTTTTTGTTTTGTGGATAAAATAAAAAATAGATGCTGCAGGGAAGTGAGGAGTAAGGTATTGTAAAAGCTTCTGTGAAAGAAAAATGAGTTATTCCAGAGATTCAGGGCAATGATGTAAACTTAGACATTATTAATCTTTCAGAGCTAGTAGGCAATGATGTGGTATGCAGTTCCCTTTTACCTCCAGAGCAGAATGTCACAGAGGAATCGAGAAACCTTTCTACCAGTTTGGTTACAGAATTACATTTTTCTGCAGTGCGTAAGGTAGCAATAAACGAGTTTAACTTCTTTCAGCCAGTTCTTTCAGTGAGTAAAAGTAGTCATGTGGTTTGAAAAGCAAGTTCCTCCATCAAACTCAAACCTAGTGCTTTTAGATGAACTGCTGTAATTTAAGCTTGTATTGCGGGTTAGTTTTGAAAACCATAGAGCTGCATGCTTTCAAAAGAGGCAGTGGGTGCACAGGTGCTTATCTCTGACTGAAAGATAATAGGATTTATAATGGTGAGTAATGCTGGTGCCTTACAAAAAGTTTTAATCACCATTAGAAACACCTCTGTTACCTGACTATGCCATGTGGATACATTGACATAGAAACTATAGTTTCAGGGTGAAGAGCACAAAAAGGTATGACATGTAGATGGGTATGACAGAGTAAGACAGACCTGTATGACAGAGTAGAAGGTATGGCCAGCATCCTCTCAGCTGCCAAGCAATTTCTAGTTAAGGCTGCAGTTTACTGCTACACTGTTCAAGTCCTGGGAGGGGATTGCTACTGGTATGGCTGTAGCTGAGACTACAGCTTGTTGTGTGACAACAGAAGAGCGGTGCTGGAGCAATTATTTTTCAACTAATGAATGCTAGCAGCACTGCCAGCTGAGAACAGGGACTGACAATGCCTCACTCAAGTTCTACGGCTAGGAGACACCAGTCTCTTTACACCCATTTCCACCACTGAGACCATCTTTGTGTAAGAACCAGCAGAAGGAGGAACCTTGTGCTGGAAGATGGTTCTTCCACTTGAGACCAGTGCCAGTGGTGTCATGCTGCTCTATTTCAATAACGCTGAGCAGCTGATCTGCTCTGGGGGGGGGGTGTGAGCACAGTGGTGTGTTCTGCCTCTCTCACCTAGCATGTACTAGTACTCACCACCTTTCCCTTACAGCTGAAACTCAAGCCTGCTTAAACAAGTGCTCTTTCACTGAGCTAAAGCTGAGCTCTCTGCAAGGTGATGTTTGCTACTTGGTACTTTTGCATGTAGCCTGAGCAGGAGAGGGACATTTATGCAGGCTTTGTTGCCTGGGCAAGATGCCTGTGAAGGTATTTCTTGTGAGCCACTTGGGAACTCATAAACAAGAAGGTATCTCAGTTGGAGTAAAAGACTGGAGAATTTGTCCTGAGGGATCAAAAGTTACTATTTGTGTCTCAGAATAGGCTTTTAGTCTGTGAAATGGAATTACAGCAGTTGTGGAAGCTAAAATGTTTGGCAGTGCTACAGTGCAGGAAAAGAATGGCACTTAATATGATGCACTAGACACTAAAAGCAGAAATAATAGAGAAAGAATTTGAATTTGCATGACACAGTCCATCCCATTTTGACACGATAAAAAGGAAATGCAGTAGTAAAGAATTGTCTGGATCTAAGTTGGAGAGACATAAATTTGATAGGTGGACCGCTCGGCGGATAAAGAACTGGCTGGATGGGTGCACACAAAGAGTTGTGCTCAATGGCTCAATGTCCAGCTGGAGGTCAGTAATGAGCGGTGTCCCTCAGGGATGGGTGTTGGGACCAGTCTTGTTCAACATCTTTGTCGGTAACATGGACAGTGGGATTGAGTGTGCCCTCAGCAAGTTTGCCGATGACACCATGCTGTGTGGTTGGGTTGATACGTTGGAGGGGAGGAATGCCATGCAGAGGGACCCTGACATGCTTGTGAGGTGGGCTGATGCCAACCTGACGAAGTTTAACAATGCCAAGTGCAAGGTTGGAGCAATCCCAGGAACAGCTCCAGATTGGGCAAAGAAGAGATTGAGAGCAGCTCTGCGGAGAAGGACTTGGGGGGGGTTGGTCGATGACAAAATGAATGTGAGCTGGCCGTGTGCGTTTGCAGCCCAGAAAGCCAACTGTACATCAGTTTGCTGCATCAAAAGGAGTGTGACCAGCAGGTCAAGGGAGGTGATCCTGCCCCTCTACTCTGCTCTCGTGAGACCTCACTTGGAGTAATGTGTGCAGTTCTGGTGTCCTCAACATAAAAAGGACATGGAACTGTTGGAACAAGTGCAGAGGAGGGCCACGAGGATGATCAGGGGACAGAAGCACCTCCCATATGAAGACAGGCTGAAGGGCTGTTCAGGCTGGAGAAGAGAAGGCTGCGTGGAGACCTCATAGCAGCCTTCCAGCATCTGAAGGGGGCCTATAGGGATGCTGGGGAGGGACTCTTCATGAGGGACTGTAGTGATAGGACAAGGAGCAACGGGTTCAAACTTAAAGAGGAGAAGTTTAGATAGGATATGAGGAAGAAATTCTTTACTGTAAAGGTGGTGAGGCACTGGAATGGGTTACCCAGTGAAGTTGTGAATGCTCCATTGCTGGTGGTGTTCAATGCCGGGTTGGACACAGCCTTGGGTGGCATGGTTTAGTGTGAGGTGTCCCTGCCGATTGCAGGGGGGCTGGAACTAGATGATCTTAAGGTCCTTTCCAACCCTAACTATTTTATGATTCTATGATCTACCGAGAATAGCTAGTGTTCAAACTGAGCAGTTAAATTTGAAATAGGTGATATGAAGGGGTATATGCTTCATAGAATATATATATATATACACACACTTCAGTCAGGAACTTCACCTGACTGCTATGATTTTTCAAATATGATGGACAGTGGCTAAGCAACTTCATTTGCCAGCTCCTTCAGGACCCATGGACGTATTTCATCAGGTCCTATGGACTTGGGCATGTTCAGGTTCCTAAGATGGTCTCGAACCACATGCTTTCCTACAGTGGGCCCAGGGTCTTCATTCTCACACTCCCTGCTTGTGCCTTCCAAGACTTGGGTGGTGTGGTCAGGACATTTGCCGGTGAAGATTGAGGCAAAGAAGTCATTAAGAACCTCAGCCTTCTCCAAATCCAGGGCAGCCAGTTCTCCCGATAGCTTCTGGAGAGGGCCCATGTTGTCCCTAGCTTGCCTTTTATTTGCAATGTACCTATAGAATCCTTCCTGTTATCCTTAACAGCCCTAGTCAAGTTTAATTCTAAGTGGGCTTTAGCTTTCCTAGCCTGGCTGCTAGCTTCCCAGACAACATCCCTGTATTCTTCCTAGGGCGCCTGCTCTTGCTTCCACCTTTTATAAGCCTCTTTTTTCCCTCAAAGTTTCCTCAGCAGCTCCTTATCCATCCAGGGAGGTCTCCTGGCCCTCCCTGCTGCACTTCCTTCTAGTAGGGATGCATTGCTCCTGAGCTTGCAGCAGGTGATCCTTGAATATCAACAAACAACTTTGGGCTCCCCTGCCCTCTAGGGCTATATCCCATGGAATCTTACTGAGCAGGTTCCTGAAGAGGCCAAAGTCTGCTCTCTTGAAGTCCAGGGCAGAGAGCTTCCTGCACGCTCTTCTCACTGTCCTGAGGATCTCGATTTTGACCATGTCATGACTGCTGCAACCAAAGCTGCCATGGAGCACCACATTTCTAACCAGCCCTTCCCTCTTGGTGAGCACGAGGTCAAGCATGGCACCTCTCCTTGTTGGCTCCTGTATTACTTGCAGAAGGAAGTTGTCTTCCACACAATTCGAGGAACTTCCTGGATTGTTTTTGCCGGGCCGTACCGTCCCTCCAACAGATATCAGGGTGGTTGAAGTCCCCCTTGAGAACAAGGGCCTGTGAGCGTGAGGCTGTTCCTATCTGTCTGTAGAGTGCTTCATCCACCAAGTCCTCTTGATCAGGTGATCTGTAACAGATCCCCACAATAATGTCTCCCATTGTTGTTCTCCCTTTAACCCGCACCCACAAACTCTCTGTCAACTGTTCAGCTGTCCCCAGACAGAGTTCCATACTCTCCAGCCTATTCCTAACGTAAATAGCAACTCCCCCTACCCGCCTATTGGGACTGTCTTTCCTAAAGAGCCTGTAACCTTCCATTCCAGCACTCCAGTCACAGGAGCCATCCCACCATCTTTCTGTGATGCCTATGATATCATACCCCCATAGACATACACACATTTCTAATTCCTCTTGTTTGTTCTCCATGCTATGGATGTTTGTAGAGAGGTAGCTGAGCCGAGCTCCAGTTGAAGCTGGCTCATTGGCTGGAGCAGCTGGAATATCTCTACATTGCTCCGAGCATTTACTATGGGGGTTGGCAAGTGATTGGGTGTGTTTGGATGGAATGATGCCCCCCTCCCCAGCACATCTAGTTTAAAGCATCCTTGACCAGTCTGGCAAACCTCCTACCAAATCCACTCTTCCCTTTCTTTGTCAGACCAGCTCCGCCAGCCCCCAGTAGACCTCCCTACTAAATTGTGTCCCATGTTCAAGGTACCCAAAGCCCCTGATTATGGCACCACCCTTTTAACCAGTTTATTAACCTGGCCAATCCTCCTCGCCTTTTTAAGGTCCTGCCCTGTATCCTGGAGAATTGACGAAAAGACAATCTGCACTCCAGAGCCCCTAACCACCTCTCCCAGAGCTCTGTAGTCCTTCCTTATGTTCTCCTGGCTACTGCTATCTATATCAGCAGCACCCACATGGATCACTAGAAGTGGGTTATAGTCATTGGAACTGACTAGAGCAGGCAGCTTCTCTGCAACTTCCCTGATCCGAGTCCCTGGTAGGCAACACACCTCCCTTGAGACTGGGTCAGGCCAACAGATGGGTGCCTCTGTTCCTTTCAGAGTAGAGTCCCCTACTACTATGACCCAACACTTTTTCCAGGCAGCACCAGTAGTGATCTTCTTTACCAGTGCATCAGCCGGTTGTTCCTGGTGGGAGCGCGGTTGCTCATCAGCCCCCTGCAGGACAGCAAAGTGGTTCTGGGTAGGAACAACAGATTTAGAAGGAAGCCCCTTGCTTTTAATTGTCCTCTTCCTCCTTTTTTTGTTGTTTTTTTTCTGTTACTGTTTCCCAGCTTCCTGGGTTAGCGGCCTCCTTTCCTGCATGAGCAACAGTAGACGCTTGAGGACCCTTCACAGTCTGATCCTGGAGCAAGCAGTGTTGCTTCCTCTCAGCTTCCCTGACACCTTTCCGCCTTGTAACAGCGTCCTTGCAGCTCAGCCACCTGCTGCAGGAGCACCTCCACCAAGGAGCACAGAGTGCAGCCCTGCCCATTGTGCACCCTCCCCACAGGACAGCAGTGCAGGCGCTCTCTACACCCTGAGCTCTGCGCTGCAGCCTCCCTTCCCATCGGCTCTGTCTGGGTGCCTACACTGGCCACTGCCTGGGCAGCCAGAGCAGAGCTCCCAGACCGAGCCCTCGTCATAGGGCGAATACCCACCATTCAGCTCGCCATCCTGCTTAAACTGCCACGCAAACTGCCTTGAACCCACCCTGTTTGCCACACCCCTGGTCTCTCACACTCCCGGGGCAGGTTTTTACCCAGTCAAGGGTGGTGCCACTCCTCCTGGCGCTGCCCCCTCTGAGTCAGCTGCTCGAGTCCGCTGAGCTGCCGGCTCCTGGGCCGGCCCTGTCGAGGACTTGAGGCTCTTCAGTGCCTGTTGCTGCTCCGAGTTGAAGCTCCGGGATGCCGAGCCTCCCCCGATCAGGCGCTGCAGACGTCCTCTCATGCTAAGCATGGTTTACTGTCCTATTATCTCTTTGATTTTTTGTTAGCTCCTGTTTCTTTAATGGAGTCTGGTAATGTGGTGGGAAGTTGCTGTTTCTCTTCGGGATCTACTGAGCTTTGCTCAAGATTGAAAAGACTTAAAAGATTGGAGAGTGAGTCTAGCGGAGAATTTCAGTTTGCAGTTGGAAGCCTGCACCTCATGCATTTTGAGAAACTGTTTCACAGCTGGGAACCAAGAGCAAGGAATATTGGAGATGGTAGGAGCTATCTCAAATGGCTGCAACTCCAAAAACAGATCCCTGTGTTGGCTGGAAGAAAGGCCTCCCCCCCCCCCCCCCCCCAAGGCTGCAGTGTGGTGTGCTTGTCACCTTCTTTTTTCCCCATATGGTTTAGAGTTTTCTCTATTTAAAAGTTTAAGACTTTTTTATTCAAATAAACTTTGGGGATTTTTGTGTTTTAGAAACCTTTCAGTCTTTTGGGGGAGGTCCAGCCAGTCATCAGCAAGTATGCCACAGCCTAGCAGCCAAGCCATCATCAAGATTCCTTATGCTAACTGTGCACATGGGTGTGGACAAGATTCGTAGTTTGTTATGAAGCACAAACCTGCTGGAGGCAATGCAGCTGGAGCTCAGGCCCTTTGCCACAATCATAGACCAGGCATGATGCCTGCAACTAGAGTTCACATCAAGGAGGTGATGAGGAAAAAGCTGGAGGCAGGGGAGGAGGCTTTATTTGCATTATTCACACCCATTGCCTGCTGCTCTGATGTAGCTCTGCTGCTGTACGTATTCCCCGTGGAGCTGAAATATGAAAGCCATTGAGATGGTGAATATGAAGGGTTAAAACATTCTTACAGGTGTCAAGAAACTGGCATCTTAAACAGCTACATAGAGAGGAATATTTGGGAGGGATGGTCTTCTCTATCAATGGTGGAAGGAGGACATAACTGGAATGCTTTCTGAGCCAAACTGTTGCGCATTGAGCTGTGATTTATTTTATTTTTTTTTCTTATATTGATGTTGCACTTGCTTTCTTTGAACAATATGTTATCATTTCTAAATTTGTTTTCTTATAGTTCACATTATTAATTACTCGTTAGTGCTACGTACTTTACATATGAGGTTTCTCAAGGAAATTTCCCAGGGTTGCTCTAGTCAATCATCTAGTTTGCAGTAAGCAGATTTGTTTCCATCAAAAAGATAGATAAGTCATATAAATATTTGTTCCATCTCTTCTGTCTTGCTTAGTACATGGAGGGACTGCACGTGCTTTCATTTCTTCAGGCTTTATCCATTTACTTATGAACTTCCTGAATATTTGTCAGGAATTTTAAATTCTGGTTCCCATCATCAGTGGTGAAGTCCTGCACCTCTACACCTCTCAAGTGAGCCTTGTTTTCTAATTCTCTTTCAAATCTTGTCTAAAATCTTATATTTTTTTTTTTCCTAAAGCCTTGCACATTAGTGTGTTGACAAAGACAGTTCAACTTGATGTTTATTCTATTAAACAGTAGCTACACTTATGGTGGGGAGTTGTTCATCAAACATATCCAAAATGTAAATTCAGCTCTCTTCCATTCCATTCATGTAAATTCACGAATGATAAATGCATACTGGGGGGTGGGGGTGCTTGCCTCCTTACTTTGACACATAGCAGTGGTTTTCTTCTCACTTAACCTTTAAACATAAGGTTTCGTTAAGAAAATGTTACCTGACAGTTGGATATTAGTGTTTGCTCAAAATCTGGAATGTGACAGGCTTTGGTAAAAACCTTTCAAATCCAATGTTTGCCCTTTAAAAAGAGTTGCATCTTTTAAAATCTAAGGCACAAGTTATCAAAGTTAATTAGGCCACTAACTGTCCTGGTTTCCTAATAGAGTTAAGGGCTTAAATGACTTTAAAAACTGCTCCCAGCTATGACAAATTTCAGGCCAGAATATCTATAGCAGAGGAATTTGGTTACAGAGAGTATTAGCAAAATTTGGCTGAGAACAGCCATGTTATGCTAAGTAGCTTTCAAACCCTGGAGCGAAGAAAATTGTTAGGTACAGAGTTTGTTACAAAATGGAGAGATATGAAAACAAGGAGAGGATGAGTATTAGGGAAAATTCATAATGCTAAGAGATAATTTCTGTGACTATAATGAAAGCCCTTTGATTTGGATCTTAGAGAAGCTGTGGGGAACTGTCCTGTGTCTGCAAACAAATTGACCAGACGAGGTAATAATCTTGTTCCATATCCAGCTTCTGTGATTAGATAACAGTCCTGTTGATCAAAGAAATAAATTTGAACTTCATGATATACAAAATTAGACTAGTCACTAAACCAAATAAGGAAAGAAATCTGGTTTTAGGGTGATCATGAGACTAATGCACTTACTTTTATTGTGGAGTACAGACCTTGATTTCCCTTGTAATAATCTGGGATGCCCTCTAGCTGATTTGCAAGCCTGAGAGTAATTGTATTTTTAGTAATACTTTAGAATGGAAAGGAAGATCTCTCTTCTCCAGCTGGTTTACATTTTTGCAACTTAGAAGATTTTACCTAAGCACACTGCACTTGCAACAACTCAATACCAAGATACAACTGATAAAATGCTATGGCCAGTTTATAGCCACATGACGATTGCTAGTGGTAGGTTAATTTCTGTTGGCACTATCCTGAGAGGCTAAGGGGCACTCATGCATTGTACATCTTCTTACTACATCCTGACCTGCAGTTTCCATGTATCTGTGATTAATTTTTTTATTCTAAACAGCTACAAGTTTTTGTCACCTTGTAGAGACACCACATACAGTGATTTTGATTTAAGCATAGCTTAACAGTAGCTTAACATAGCATTAACAAGTTGGTGTAATGTAACTGTTTGTTGTGATTCCTGTGTTAATTTTTTTCCAGCTGCATCTCAAGCATGCATGCACCAGGAGTGAAAGAAATTCTTCTCACGTTACTGTCTTCTGTTGCCTTCTAATGTGTACTAGAAAATCAGCAGCCATCTTTAGTTTACTGAAAATAAAAATCAGAATCTGTGTAATCCGTCTTGAGGTAGTGGAAAGTGTGTGGTGTGGTCATATCTAACTTCAAAAGGAAGCACAAATATTTTGCTAATTGTGTTGGCAATAACAATTTGGGGACATTTGGAATGATTGCAGTTATAAAGGCAGTATAACAAAAAGTAGTTAGGTGCTCCTTTTTAACAATATATGCCTTGTGCTAAGAATATATTTGTTTTGTGCAGCAACATGAGGATTTTTTTTTTTTATCTAAGATACTGTTAGTTTTTCAAGTAATATTGAATTTTGCAGTCATTTCTTATAAGTAACAGTTTTTCTTTCTTATGTTCATGTCTGAAACTCCCAATAAATTGTTTATACAGTGATAATCCACATAAATCTCCAGAAATACTTCAGTTTAAATGGATATAACAATGTGTAGATTAAAGAGGAAAGAAGTGGCAGGAGTAGCCTGCATCATTTTAGCAAGCAGTAGCGTTCCAAGTAGAATTTAGCTCTTGATGCTTTGGCATCTCTATCTTCATCAAGACACCTGAGGATCAAGATAACTTTTTAGTTAAGGCAGTACTGCCCCTGGAGTACAGATGGAGGGCTTCTCATTTGATTTTAATTTTTCATGCCCACAGAAAATCTGCTTTTTCATTCATACTTTGAAAGAAGAGAGTGACGTACAGTTTTCAAATTAAAAGATTTACAATGCTACACTAACATTTTGAGGGAATTTAGAAGGTCAAACTTCCATTAAAATATTTCTTCTTGCTTTCTGCTTCTTGTAAGTATTGCACTTACTGTGGCACCTGCCCTTAATATTCCACTTAGTTCTTTCTGATCTCTTTTTTTTTTTAGCTAAAATACTTCTCAAAGTAAACATTATCATGCCTGTATTTAGAGTGTGTATCTTCATGTTCCAGTTTCTTCTCAGCCTTTAAAGAAATACATTTTTATGCAAATTGAAGAAAACTGCTCAAGGTAAAAAAAGTTCAAGAGTTTCTAATATGTTTAAATATTGATGTATTTTCTACTGCAGTTTTTAAAATGTGCCTTTCCAGAGATTCAAGGTGCATACACAAATCAATTTAAAAGCACACATAGAATCTTGCATGAAAGCATGGAAAGGGAAACTTCAGAAGAGCTATCATTCTGAGCAAGGCCTATTCTCACTAGCTAATTGAGAAGGGTACGGTATAATATAAAATAAATACCTCCATTTGTGTTTTCCTTTTGTAAACTTGAAATTGAAAATGGAAGGTCTCAATTACATTTGGCACAAGTAGTACAACTGCACAGAAATCCACCATTAAAGCTGGGTAGTTTTTTGATAATGCAGTTTAATTTATCCAGTATAATGCAGTATAATTAAATAGCTTTTTAGACCAACAAAATATTTTGCTTAAAGGAATATTTTATGTTGAGGAGAAGTCAGTGAGAATAGTATGCCAGGAGAGGAGGTAATTCATTATCTCAATTTACTTTGGAATAATAGCTGTAAGACTGCTTCTGTAACAGTAACCTGTGGGGCTAGTCCAAATGTCCTTGTATATGCTGTCTCGCAGAAACTTTTTGGGGTTCAGAAGATAACTGGCATTCAGTATGAAACTTAATCTTTGCTCTTTAAATACTCACTCCATCCAGAAGCAAACATTGAAAACAGGACAATGGTTATGGTGCCACTGTGCAGCATGGATTTTACTCCCAAACTATAGCCTGTTTTGTTACAGAGCAGATATTCTGTTAAAATACATAAGAGTATTTTATCAAACTTAAGATTATGGATATTTCAGTGCTACTATCTATTAAAAATTTTTAAAAGTATTTAATTAAGCCTGCTCTTTACTGCCAGAATTTTCACACAATTTGTTTGATATGTTGTATTACCTCTTGGCATTCAACAGTATTCTGAAATAACTTGAAGCTCACAGTTTAGCTGGTGGCAAATATCAGGAGAATATCCATGAATGTACTACTTCTATGGTAAGTATTTATACAGTCCAGAATCACTCCTCTGAATTAGTTTGATTTTCAGGGACATGTTAATGATGTTAAGCACAATGATGTATTTTTTCCTTATCACTGAATAACATCCCTCTATATATCCTATTAAGTGCCTCAAATGAGACAATTGGCGTACTTTATGTGAAGTTCCATGTTTCCCATGGCATAATATACAGCTTTGGGAAGTACATCTTGATCAGTCTTTATCTGAAATTAAGTTCACTTTTTCATCCTCCAAGGCTGTGTCTAGGCTATTAGATTAATCAGTCAGCGAGGTACTGGAATGTGACTGTCTGTTCCATTAAACTACTCCTGTGTGCTGTAAATGTAAACTAGCTAATGCCAAATATTTTCTTGGGACATTCTTGGGGTTTACACCATCCCAAGGACCATTCCCAATGCTCATCAATCTCTGTGGTGGAGACTAAAACAATTTAGTGTCATAGGTCCCAGCTATTTCATGTTACTTGTACTTATGGAAGGTTCCCAGACACATTTCTAGTGCAGTATGGATGTAGACCTGACAGTTGTCCTTATGCAAGAAGTTGAAAGTGAATTCTCATTCTGTGCAAACTATCTTTTCTAGAAAGCATAGGTTCGAAACAAGCTTTTGTACGTTGCATTAGTTAAATTAGACTAAAAGTCTTGTATGTTCCCACTGCTGAAATAAAAATGGTTCCTTTTAAAAACACTGCCTGCAGAGTGCAACAACAATAGCAACAGAGTATAAACAGACCCCAAATATAATCAAATAGAAACTCTACCACTCCTACAATGTAGTGAAATATTACTGATTAAATCAGTTTGATGTTAAACCATGCTAACTGAATGGCATGAAATGATGATTTGGATCAGAAAAAAATGAAAGACAATGCATTCTTTGTGGTTTTTGCTCACAAAAAGTAAAAGGCTTAGAAGAAAATTGAATCTTCCTTTAGAACATCCTGAGCTTGTGGAAAATGCATTTTTTGGAAAATCATTCATCATTAGAAAACTCCTGTCCAGCTACGTCTTCCTGTGATGTATATGTACCAAATACTGGTCAAAATTAAATTCATAGTTCAAAATCTCTCCTCCTTCAGAGCCTTTTGGTAGATAAGAGACTTCCAGCTTACCAAAATATATTCATGCTGTATTATCTGAAGTTATTACTGTGGGATTAAGCTTTTTTCTTCTTGTAGGCTTCCCTAGGATAAAAGTAAAGAGCAGATGATTTAGAGACAAGATTACAATTAGCATATGTGTGTGCTTGTGTATTTATATACAAATTTTGTGGGTTTTTATATTAATTTAAAAGAATGTATTTTAAACATTGTTATTTTTTCCCTTCCAGGCCAAAAATGTAGCTATTGCCATGCAGTGATCTGAACAGACACCTAATTGCAGATCTGCTAAAAAAAAAAAAAAATGAAATTCTTTAAAGATTAATTTTGTTAGGTTCAGGAATAATAAATGCTTGGTATCTACATATATGGATAAATAACTGGATGCCAGTAGATGGTGCTCACTGTGTAGTATAGTCTCTGGGGTTACTAAGACCAATAAAATTTGTTGTTGTGCAATGAAACTGATGTCTGCGCAGCTCTTTACAGCTACTCTGAGCAGATGGTAGGAATGTTCTGCCTAATTTAGTGTGTAGTAGTAACTTGAATACAGATTCATATACCACATGAAGATTTTTGAGGGAGTCCTTTTGCTGGCAACAGAAAGACTGCTACTGTTCTTGTGGGTGACCTCTTGAAGTAAACATGGTGGCATAAGAAGTGAAGGTATATTGGGAGTGATTCAAAGGAGAAAAGAGATGAAGGCACACTTGAAATAGCAGATAACTAATGCTAAGAAGAAAGTAAGATACCTTCAGTGGGTTTAGGGGAGAAAAGAAGGTGATAGCCAAGGGATTACGAGATTGAAGGAGACGGGAAAATAATAATTGGAATAGATTAAATGAAGCTGAATATGGAAAAGAGACAGGGAGAACAGAAGATACTTGAGAAAATTAATAGGGAAATATTAAGAAGTTAGACAGTGCTAAGAGAATAACAGATGGAGGGGAAATAGTCAATATGGGGAAAGGTAACATGAAATGGAATGACTGTCTTTTACTAGGGAATAAATACTTTTGATCTCACCTGTGCCAACACCATGTTGTTGTAAGGTCCGAACAAGAACAGTGAGGCTTAAATGCCTAGCAGTTCTTTAATTCAACACACTAACTTGTGCTCCCACTTACAGATTTAAGAATATTACATTTCTTTTGTTATTCTGATTGGAATATCTTGGAGTAGGTTTATGTAGAGCATTGCATTGTGCCTGTCTCATGGCAGACTGGTTTTAGAGGCATATGGTAAGTGGTGCTGTTTTCTTTGTGTGGCAATTTGGTATACTGTTGCCTTTGGCTGTGCTGTTGGGTCCAGGGGCACTGCCTGGTGTCAAACAAAAACTCTGGTGACTTGCTTGTGCCATGAGGTATGTTCCAGGATTGATATTGCCTGCCTGGCAGTAAGGTTAATAGGTCTAGTACATGGCAGCTGGAGACTACTAATAGTTAACTCACCAGGTCTCATTGCATGCTCATTTTATTTTTCTGACACAGATGCAGGCAGAAGGGTAGATATGGGCCCAGAGGACTTCTGCACAGAAAGCCCCTACTGAAAATGCAGTAGACAGGGAAATGAGGCCTTCTCGCTCTCTTCCACAGTTCACCAATAGATGGAGGCAGAGATCCTTCCCTAGACCGTTCGCAGCCGCCCTGTGGTTCTCTTCTCTGTCCTGTGGGGATGAGGTCATGAGACAAAGGTAGCAAAGCATGTGAAATACCTTTGCATGGTGGAACAAGTGATGAAAAGTAGGTGGGATCCTGAAGAGCAATGTTATTAAATCTGAGGTGTCAAATCTATTTGTTAGAGCTGTGTACACTAGTGAAATTTCATGATCTGGAGAGGTAAACTTAACAGTTTCTAAGACATTACTTGAGTACACAGAATCCAAAAGCATGACCTGTTTACAAGAATAAAGAGTAAAGGTCACAGCAAAAAAAAATAATAATTTCAAAACTTAGAAATATAATGTGTTGGGTTTTTTTTTAATAACTGTTTCTATTTATGTACTGCTTCATATAAAATGAAATTATGTACCTATAAAAAGAAGCTGAAAGAAATGTAACCAGCCTATGAATCAGATCAAATTGTAAAAAGATGTTAATATTGCTTGATAGAAACTCAGTTATTAGAATATCTTTCAATCTATCTACTTTATCTACCAATCTCTTATTTATCTTTGCTTTTTATGTATCTTTAAAAAGTCACTAACATCTTAATTTAGTGAACACAACAGATTACATAAAAATCTGTAACACAAAACAATCCAATATATAAATCGGGCTAAGGTACACAATGGTGTATAGCTGTATCATTGCGAGGGATCTTAGTTGTAGAAACCTAGTAATCCTTCAGTGAACATGGAAACAGTGTTCCTAAGGTACAATCTGATTTGCCATCTTAGATCAGTTTCTACATTTTACTAAGAATTGTCTTATTACATTACAAATTACATTTAACCTATTGTAATTTTTCTTTCAGTCTGTCATTTATTTAGCTGATTCACTGGTTTTGCACAATGTTGTATATTGAGAGGTTTCACACAATTATTTTGTATAGAGACAAGATAGCTTGCCACTGACCACACCAGTTAAAATAATGGTGTTTATTTGTTAAATAAAGACACTGCAGCTGTCTGGCAGCCTGTTGTAGGCTGAGTTATTAAAACTAGCAGCCTGGTCACCCTTTGACTCAATCTAGGCAGGTGGTTTGAAACAGTTGGAAATGGTCCTGCACTCTGCAGAGACATTTAGATGGGTGCGTGGTATGAAGTTCTAGCATCCAGGCTAGAGAGGGTCTGACTCCTACTCCAGCTCTGATTCAGTCTGCCTTTCCCGAGTGTGCCTCTTGTTAGGGATATAAGTGCTCCCTTTGAAATCAACGGGACTATTCATGCACTTAGTCAGTCATGTACTTTAAGTAAATTGCTGAACTGGGACCATTCTGCACCATCTAAATGACTATACACTCTTCAGGACAATGGAAAATCAGTCTCACAGTTATTTTAAAAATGACTCAGAAAATTATTATATTTGCTTTCAACTGTCTTCTGGTGAAAATGAACAGTTTGAGCATAATATGGAGAATCACTACTCACAGCATTGGAAAAACAAATATAAAAAAGTTTTCTCATGTCATTTTAACAATGTTACACTTGATTTGCAATGCTGTACCAATAAAGTTAAGGAAGTGAATTGTTATTTTAGCATTGCTTGTTTGGAGTATAATATAGAGACTGATTTTCTGTTTATGAAGTGCTTGAAAGAGAAATAAGAGGTCATTGTTTGTGTTTCATTCTTTAAAAAGTTAAATTATAGTAGAGGAGAAAATAGTGCTTCCTCTATAAATCTAAATACCTGCTGATTTTCAGTACTACTTTTCTTTCCTAAAGGATGAACAGCTTGGTCTGTACAGAGTTCTTGTCTAATTTCTTGCAAAAGGGAATGCATATTAACTCTTAACAGAGATAAAAATTGGTGAGTAAAAACTCATGGTGCTTTCACAACATGAATGTTTTGTCAGTAGAATAAATAGCAAATCAAGCATAAACATAAATATAGTTTAAATCAGAATTCATTGCTGTGTTGACATAAACCAATCAAACGCTTGTTATCAATGCTCCTTGACCACCCTTATTCCGTGTAGCTTAGTGAACTATGTAATGAAACCGGGGAAAATGGCATAATGGGAAATACCTGAACTTAAAGACTGGAGTGGTCTCTGTATCTACTGGGCTGAAGGTATGGTCTCTGTTGTCATGGGGTAGCAGACTTTACTTACTAGTTATGTAGGCCTGGATTTTTATGAGACTGCATTCACTTTCTTGTTTCATTCCAGCCTCTGTAATTTTTTCATCCAGCAAATAACCTTGCATAATTGCAGAAAGGTCAGATTTTATTTTCATTTTTCTTCAACAAACATTATCTTTCCATTTGTATCATTTTACGTAGTAGCAACTGTTTTGCATTATACGGGAAAAATTTTATTTTCAAAATCCTCTTGACTTGTTGAACTGCTACCACATCTCTCCTTAATTGTCCAAATACAATTAGAGGTCTGGATAGAATGAATCACCTTGGCAAAAATTCAGCCAGCTTTATTGCCAATTTCAAAGACTGACTGAGTAGGGAAAAAGATAGTATTTTAGCATCTTGATTAAAAAAACAATTCCAAATGTGGCCATGTGGTATTAATTCCAGCTGAAACTCTGAATGGTGATTAATTAAAAGGTATTGTTGTAAATCCATTGTGATTCACTCCAAAACTAAGTGTGCCAAGCCAAAAATGTGGTTTAGAACATGTATCCTAGAAGACAGTAGATTATCAGTGGTCTTCTTGCATGGCTTTCTACAAGGAGTTAAGAAAGGGATAGAAGCAGTGAATGCTTATCTGCTCTTCCTTCCTTCCTTCCTTCCTTCCTTCCTTCCTTCCTTCCTTCCTTCCTTCCTTCCTTCCTTCCTTCCTTCCTTCCTTCCTTCCTTCCTTCCCTCCTTCCCTCCTTCCCTCCTTCCCTCCTTCCCTCCTTCCCTCCTTCCCTCCTCCCTTCCCTCCTTCCCTCCTTCCCTCCCTCCTTCCCTCCTTCCCTCCTTCCCTCCTTCCCTCCCTCCTTCCCTCCTTCCCTCCTTCCCTCCCTCCTTCCCTCCTTCCCTCCTTCCCTCCTTCCTTCCCTCCCTCCCTCCCTCCCTCCCTTCCTCCCTTTTCTTTTTATTTTTTCCTAAGAAGTAGCCAAACAGTGGCAGGAAAGAGGAAGGAGAAAGGCTGCTAGCAAATACATCTGGATTGAGTCAAGAGGGAATGCGTGACTGCCACAAAGTGGGATCTGTAGCACTTCAATTAACTGATAAGAAGGAAAGCTGGCAGGCCAGAAAACACCCTCTTTTTTCCTTGCATGTGTTGTTCCTTCTTCCTGTAAAATATCACCTGAGAAGGTTGTTCCAGCTGCCTCTGAAATTTCTGCAGTACCTTTCAGAGCAATTGTCCAGTGTTTGAGTCTGGGAGAAGAGTAGGGGTGCACCAGTTATGGTGCCTAGAGGAAGGTGGGCGCCTGCTGGTGGATGTGTTGTGTCACGGGCTAAGACAGGACAGGGAGAGCTCAGCAGCTTTGGCTGTTACAGAGTGTCTGTGTTAGGGGACATTGGGATGGGGGAAAAAGAATAGGTGTGTGAAGACTTGAAGGGAAAGGAAATGGTAGATTTGGAATAGTTATAAGCAGAAGGAAAGCTGAAACTTGGAGATTTGTGGTAAACAGAGTGGGGGGAGCTTTGGGAGGAATGAAGGTGTACTCTGCAGTGGATGGGCGACATAGGGAAGAGCTCTCATCTGTCAAAAGGGCAAAAGGAGTATTGTTATTTGAGCATTCAGGTAGAAAGGGCTTGGGATGTCATCTGACTTATCCTGCAGGAATATTAGGCTAGTGGTAGTATCTCTTCCACCCCACCTCTGCAAGAAGTATGAAAAGTGGTAAGTGAAGAAAACAATGTGTTTTTCAAAACCACAGGTTAGTTTCCTGAAACAATACAGTTACCTCTCCATCTACTGCTATGGTGCAGTTTCGCCTCCTACACTGTATTCTCAGCACTTCCTAGAAAGGAGAGCCTTTGGATTTGTTTTCCTTTTAATGTGTACTCTTGTGCTTCAGTAATCAAGAAGTAATTTTTTTCAGTTAATATGCAACTATTTGTCTTCAGGCCAGGCACCCTGAGCTGGTCACAAAAAGTTGACAGCACCCCTAATGCTTGAAATACTACTCATGAAAGGTTCCCACTGAGTTCAGCTTAATCTTAGGCAGGATGTATATGCACAAGCTAGAAATACGTAGAGGGGCATCTCAGCCTGGAAAACCAAGCCACAGGTAGCAAGTGTAAGTGTTTAAGCAATAGACTGGTAAAAACCAAGGCCTTGCTACCAGAATGTTTATACAGAACAACTTCAAAATAGACTTTCATCTTTTAGTAGGTTTTACTAGATTTTTCTTTAATAAATGTGAGCTAATAGGTTTTAAATTATTCCCATATTTTTTTTCTGTTTTCGTTACAGCTGTTTCTTTCACACTTCTCCTATTCATAAACATGCAATGAAAAAATAAACATATGATTTGGTAATTGCCAGAGAGTGTCTTCATTCCAATAGCTTCCTTAGAGGCTGCATTCATCTTCTGCCATTTTTATATTCACAAGCTAAAAGATGATTGTAGGAGTTGTTTCGACTGGAGAGAATGCTCTCCCATCTGTGGCAGTATACAAAAGTGTCTTCTTATAGAAGGGTTGTTTGGGGTTCTTTCCGGATGCATAGATGCTATGATGTGTAGGTTTATTGATGAACCATCCAAAAAGTGAGGAGAAATTATAGCATAATTGCACATCTTCCACATCCTACGTAAGAGATATGCTTCAATAGTATTCCACCTGCTCTTGTATATGTTTAGTTTCCTATGAAGATTTCATTTGTGGCTTCTTTGTGAAGGCTGTGCATATAGAATATAACATTAAGTTCCAACATTTCTGAGTTTCATTTAGCTCTTTTACCCATCCAGAAAGCAAGATGCTAGTGTCTACTCATCTTTACAGAGTTTAGATATGAGAGAAGCTAATCAAAATAGACCAGAAGAAGGAAAAATCAGTAGACTGTCAACACTTATCTGAATTATCTGTTAATTCCATTTACTGTTTAGACAGTTATAAATGATGTAGGCAAATTATCAATAATACGGAGGAAGGACAGAACAAAACTGCCCTATGCACTTTTTTGTAGGGGTCTTTCAAGTCATTTCAGTTTCTATATACTGCTGGTCTAGATGTACCATAGGTGAAAAATAGTACACCGTGAACATTAGGGTCGTAACAACTGGTGAAAGATTGTTAACTAAAACTTAAGCATATGTTTTTTATTTAATAACTAACACCTGCATATTTACAAATGTAGAAAGAAAGAATGTCCAAATGGTTTAATTTTCACAGTATAGTGCTGAAGCACGGACTTCAGGCTACTAGTTTACAAATTTATTTCTGTTGTGATGAAACTGAGTCATAGAATCATAGAATCATAGACTAGTTAGGGTTGGAAAGGACCTTAAGATCATCTAGCTTCCAGCCCCCCTGCCATGGCCAGGGACACCTCACACTAAACCATGCCATCCAAGGCTCTGTCCAACCCAGCCTTGACCACCGCCAGTGATGGAGCATTCACAGCTTCCCTGGGCAACCCTTTCCAGTGCATCACCACTCTTACAGTAAAGAATTTCTTCCTCATATCCAATCTAAACTCCCCTCTAGGGCTATATTCCATGGAATCTTACTGAACAGGTTCCTGAAGAGGCCAATATCTGCTCTCTTGAAATCCAGGGCAGTGAGCTTGCTGCATGCTCTTCTCACTGTCTTGAGGATCTCGATTTTCGACCATCTCATGATCACTGCAACCAAAGCTGCCACGGAGCACCACATTTCCAACCAGCCCTTCCCTCTTGGTGAGCATGAGGTCAAGCATGACACCTCTCCTTGTCAGCTCCTCTATTACTTGCAGAAGGAAGTTGTCTTCCACACAATCGAGGAACTTCCTGGATTGCTTGTGCTGGGCTGTACCATCCCTCCAACAGATGTCAGGGTGGTTGAAGTCCCCCTTGAGAACAAGGGCCTGCGAGCGTGAGGCTGTTCCTATCTGTCTGTAGAGTGCTTCATCCACCGAGTCCTCTTGATCAGGCTGTCTGTAACAGATCCCCACAATAATGTCTCCCATCACTGTTCTCCCTTTAACCCTCACCCACAAACTCTCTGTCGACTGCTCACCTGTCAGAGTCATGTGTCTTCCATGGGTAGCATATAAGATAAGATCTGGTTCATGACCACTCGAGGAACCTGAACATATTTAAGTCCATGGGACCAGATGAGGTGTAACCCACAGTCCTGAGGGAATTGGTTGAGGTTGCCAAGACACCCTCCATGATACTTGAAAAATGTGGCAGGCAGGTCCCTGTGAGCGGAACAAGTAAAAACATTGCATCTGTTTTTAAAAAGAGTAGAATGGAGGACCCTACCAACCTGTCAGACTCACCCCTGTGCTTGGAAAGATCATGGAACAGTTTCTCCAAGAAGCAATCCAAAGGCACATGGAGAACAAGGACATGATTTGAAACAGTCAGCACATCTTCACCAATGCTAAGTTCTGCCTGACCAAGCTAGTGGCCTTCTATAATAAAGTGACTGCATGAGTGACAAGGGATTTTGTTTATCTGGACTTCTGCAAGGCCTTTCATGAGGTCCCCCACAACATCCTTTTCTCTAAATTAGAGGGAGCTGGAGTTGATGTATGGACTGTTCAGTGAATGACGACTTGGTTGGATGGTAGCATCCAGAGGTTAGTCAATGGCTTCGCATCCAGATGGAGATCAGTGACAAGCAGTGCAGAGTCCATTTAGGGGTCTGTATTGGGACCTCTATAATGCCTTCATCAATAATGTAGACAGTGGGATCAAATGCAACCTCAGCAAGTTTTCAGATGACACCAAGCTGGGTGGTGTTGACATGCCTGAGGGACCTGGACAAGCTTGATGAGAGGGTCTATGTGAACCTCGTGAGGTACAGCAAGGCCAAGTGCAAGGTTCTGCACCTGGGTTGGGGCAACAGGCTGGGGAATTAAGAGATTGAGAGCAGCCCTACTGAGACAGACATAGGGGTACTGGACATGAGCTGACAAGATGCACTCACAGCCCAGAAAGCCAACCATATCTTGGGTAACATCCAAAGAAGTGTGACCAGCAGGTCAAGGAGATGATTCTGCCCCTCTGCTCTGTTCTGGTCAGACCTCGCCCAAAGTACAATGTCCACTTCTGGAACCCTCAGCACAGGAAAGACATGGACCTGCTGAAGAGGGTCCCGAGAAGGGCTACAGAAATGATCAGAGATGGAGGTCAGTGAGAAAGAATGAGAGACTTGGGGTTGTTCTTATTGGAGAAGAGAAGGATTTGGGGAGATCTTATTGTGTCTCTTCAATGCTTAAAGGGGGCTTATTAGAAAGATGGGGACAAAACATCAAGCAGTACCTGTTGTGGCAGGTCAAAGGGTAATGGTTAAAAACTAAAAGAGGGCAGATGTAGACTAGATACAAGGAAAATATTTTATTTATGATGAGGGCGGTGAAACAGTGGAAGAAGTTGCCCAGAGGGGTTGTAGATGCCCCATCCCTGGGCATATTCAAGGCAAGGCTTAACAGGGCTTTTGAGTAACCTGATCTAATTGAAGGTGTCTGTACTCTTTGCAGGGGTGTCAGACTAGATGATCTTCAAAGGCCCCTTCGAACCCAAACTGTTCTATGAGTCTATGATAATCATTCCCAATCTCTACTTTTTCTCTAATTCTGACTGTTCCCAGAAAAAGTGTATCTGCTGAAAGTTTCAAAATGACACGTGAAATGACAGTGACAATATGTCAAAGAAATGTCTTCTATCCCATAGTTAAATTACCGCTTTCAGTAGCGTGGCATAAAAACTTAAGGATGAAACCAGACTCTGAAAAATACCACAATGTTTCAGCGTTGTCATAAAACTGTGTATTACTAGGTATTGACAGTCTATGCTTTAAATACAATATTCCAGGGAAAAGCTACTTATTTTCTGGGAAGTCTTCACACTATGTCTGTTACTCTGACTGTGGTTTTCCAAAAGCATCATTCTATTCTGAATAAAATGTACCTCTATTTCTTCTCTTTACCCTGAGTCTCTTCACATCATCCTCAGGTCCTGTAAGTGTAGTGCATGGTGTGTTTGCATGGAGAAATTGTTTGACCCCAAACAAAATCAAGATTAACACTGGTCTGTAACATGCTCTCTGGTCTTTGGCACATGCCATTTCTTGTCAATTTCTAGAAATATAATTCAGGTAATCTTTGATTAAGATGCCTTCACACAGGCTGCATAAATTCATATAAGGCTTATGAACTATGCGAAAGTCACTGTCATTTAGAAGATGACATCTGTGTTAGTCTGTCATTACTACATCTTCCATATCTTTATTTCATAATTCACTAGAGAAAGTGAATACCTTTCAACTTCAGCACCTCAAGCTGAAACCTCAGGTTGTGAAGGGATGAGCTTGCTTAGGTTTTCATGCCTGCTATAATATGTACTGTGCAATTATAGCTTGTTCTTTGAAAAGAAATTGGCATTTCCAAAAACAATAGCCATAGGTTTCTCATAGAGGAAATTCTGTTTTAATATAGTAACAACTTATCTGAATTACTTGGTTTGGAGAAGTCATAATGATTTTGAGATTCAGTGTTCCTTGCAATATTTCCAATATTTACTCCTTTACACTCTACCCATTTTAACAGTTGTCCTCTCTGTCCTGACAGAAACAGGGAACCTAGCAGAATGTGAAAATAATATCAGTAATGTGAAAAGACTAGAAAAACCTTAATTTCATATTAATGTCCTATGGAGTATGTTTTTGTAAGTTTGCATCATCCATTCATATTTAAAATAAACTATACTGCATTGCAGGAAAAAAAATATACTTCAAAGATTATATAAAAGGTCTTGTGAAGATCTCAAATGAATCAGCATTATCTCTTATGGAAGCAAATCAGCATATCCTTATAGTCACTGCCAAAGATTCAACTGCTGCTAGCAAAACAAATATATATTAATTTATTCAAGTGCTAACAGTAAATTTTAGCAGTTCACTGCAACTGTTCCTGTCTAAATCAAACCATTGGAATTAGAATGCTTCAAATTGTTGCAATTTTGCACAAATTTAAATCAAGGTACAGCTCAAAAAAGTTATTTAATATATTATTTTAAATCTTAAATCTTTCAGTTATATAGCATTTTCATCAACAAAAGTTTTTCTGCTAAAGGTAAACGCTTTAGATCTTTCTACCTATCTGTATTTGTTTCCTGTTAACATTGCTGAGATTATCCTGTTCAACCAGGGACAAGAACTGAACTGTGGAATTTCCTTTCTTGCAATAATTTCTGTAACTGCTCTTTTAAACATTTATATTTAATGTTTAAACACTGAATTTTCATTTTTTGATAAGAGTATTCAATAATGAAAAGGTCAACATAGTTCTATACTCAATAAATACTTCTAATGTGCAATTAGATAGTGTATTCCAAACTGAACCACTATGAAGTTTTGAAAAAATAGTTACACTTTTATGTTTGCATGCCTTTCAGTTCTGATAAATTCTTTGTTTTCTTCCTTTCTGAGCATCCACTTTCATACCTCAAGGCACATGTGGAAGCCAGCAATATTTAGCTGCTTTCCCCTTATAATTGAAGGACAGGATTCTATAAAGATGTAATCCCTCATTCCCAGAGTCTAAGGCTTTGGGCTGCATTTTTAGCAGGAAAGTGTTTAGACTGTCAGACTGAGGATGGCAGCAAAGAAAACCCTAATTTTTAAAGGGTCATCAGTTTAATTCTTCTTTTCCAGAAGCACCTACATTCTATATGCAATGGCAGAAAAGATTGTTTTCACTGTGATGCAGCAAGGGCTAAAGAAAGGAAATAAAAAAGTTTTTTTGGAGGGTCTGTATCAGTTTGCATGCATTAATGATTTTTAAATGGATTGCTGAATTTCATCTGCCCAATTATATTGCCAAACTTGAAAGGTCCTTATAGAGCTCTTCACAATCAGCCTTCATTTTTATGCTCGTGAGTGTAATGTCAGGTTTATTGCCTTATTACTCACCCCATTTTCCACATCCTTTTTTGAATATTCTTGACCACAGAAATCAGTGGGCATTTTTGAAAATTGGCTTTTAATTCCTATCTGTTGTTGCCTTCGTCTTCAACTTGTTATTTGTTTAAGGGACTATCCTTTTCCTTGTCTTGCAACAGTTGAGTATTTTTCAAAGATATTGCTAAGCACCCTGTGGATATTTGTCAAAAGTCACCAAATTTCCTTTTGTTGTATGCTTATTTACGCCTGTAAGGAACTCCAATACATCTCTAAAGGAGTAATGTCCTTTGTAAGAGTAGTATTTCTTGTATTGTCTTAAAACTCATGGACAGGAATTTAGGTGTGATGCTTTTGCATATTGCCAGTGAGCACTCAAGAGTAGTTTCATTTTTTTCCCCACTTGCATCACCACTTTGAGTTTGAGGTTGTTTTTTTTTTTTTTTTTTTTATGACTATTCAGTCTTAAAAGGGTTTTTCCTTTGATTAAAAGATTTCCTCTTCCTACTCATTTTTCTCTATGCCTTTGCCTATTTTCTGATTGACTACTTAGGGGAGAAAGCAATGCACTCGCAGCTTCTGCATTCTCTATTCTCTTTTATATCCATGGCAGGGAATAACTCACACAGTAGAGTAGCAGGTAATTATATTCCCTTATTTGACTGGAAGTTAACTGGCTCACAGTGAAGTCCTTAAAGAAAGAGAGCAGTTACTTGAATGACTTCTTTATTTAATTTCTTCTTGGTCAGTGCCCCATCATGAGTGTATGTCAGGTTTTCCACAGCATCAAAGGAATACTGATCCATTTAATGATGCAATAGTCTATAAAGCAGCTGTCACAGCAGTAAAGACAACCATTTTAAAGTCTGAGTTTGTATATGCTGATGTGAGTCATTAGCCTTTCAGCCCATTTTGTAGGGTTTAGTAAGTATAATCTCAAGTTATCTTTAATTGGTGAGACTGCAACTGTCCCTTATACGATCCTACCTCTCAAGAACTTGCACAGATGCTTCATTTAATTGCTGATCCTTGCTTTGTGGTCTGTTCGGAGCTTTTACTATCTCAGGAGTCTAAAGATGGAGTTGGAGTTGTCAGCTCATCAAAGGTTTGGGCTTGAAGTAATACTTTTCATTCTTTGAATTTACCTTCTATTCCTGGATAATGATGTTAGTCAGCACTGAATAGGCAGTGCAAAGATGTTGTACCAAGCCAATCTTACTTTGCTTTCATTCTTAGTTGAGAAAATATCAGTAGCTGAATTGTAGAGCCTGCACAACAGTTAAACAGTCATTCTGCCTCCTGCAAAACTGTACCTCAAGCATGAGAAAGAAGTTAATTAACAGGCATTTATGAACCGGTATTATCCATTTTCACTGATCCAGAAAGTATGTGTTGCATGTGTGAAGTGACAGGAAAAGTATTCCAGGGTTGTTTCCTCCCTGACTCCCTTGTCTTTTGCGGGCAATTAAGTGAGTACTATTTTCCTGAATTCTAATTCTTTGTTTCATTCATATAATTTTTAGTAAGTAGTAATTTGATAAAAAAAAAAAAATACAGAAATGTATCCTCTCTACACATCATTAGGTTACTAGGGAGTTCTGATGTATTCTGGGACATCCTTAGAGAACCAAAAAATGTCATAGGATTTTGTGAAGAGAACATTCTCATTAATGCATTCTTAATTTGGTCCCTATTTGCTTTTAATCAGAACTTTAGAGTTATTGCAGCACACTATATTAAATGAAAATCAGCTGGGTACTTCACATTATGCCACAGTGGGAAAATACTACCAATATTCATAAAATGGATTTTATTTTATTCATTAAACATGTAAGTAGTTTACTTGTTCTCTTTTGCTAGTGTTTTGCTTATTTATCACATTTTCAGTGAGATCTCAGGGGTATCCTTTCATTAATGTACATTTTAGTTTGAATATGACTGTTTAGTTTTCTGACTCCATGATAGGCTATTTGTAAACAGGACCAGACATAATGGGATATGTAAATCTTACAGGTACCTTCAGAACTCTGCTTCTCTGAGTACAGTGTCTAAGACTTCCATGTACAGAACAGGTTGAATGAAACACACGCACTTACATGATCATATGTCTATGCTGGTGAAAAACAAACAAATAAACAAACAAAAAACAGCAAACCATTCCTCAAAATCACTAACAAGAGGAGAATTGTAGCAAAAAAAAAAATGTTTGTCACAAGTAGCTGCAGTGTCCTAGATACTGTTGCATCTAGTCTCATCAGACAAGCAACATCTGTCTCTGCAAATGTTGGGCTGAGAAAACCCTTGGGTGTTTGGAGGAAAATAGGGTTGTGATTGTGACTGAACTGTTATTGAACATGGAACTGAACCAACATTTCTGCATAGCTTTTGAGTTCATTTTGCTGCTTCTGTAGCAAGTACCTATAACACTGCAACAGTGACTCTGTCCTTATGGTCACATGAACAGAAGAGGGAAAAGAACAAGAACTCCCCAGTCATTAAATCAGAGTGAAAAACAAACAAACAAACAAAAAAAAAAAAAAAAACAAACAAAAACCACAACCAAAACCAAACCACAAAAGAAAACCCACACGAGAACATACCAAAACCAACAAAAGCAAACCATTGCTGTAATACCTAGTGTTATGGAGAGAAAGAGTATGGTGCTTGTAAAGGAGATGGTGCCATCAGTGGCTGGTGACTTTCAGAGTTTTTAGTCTGGACATTCTTTACCTGTGTTGAATTGCTGCTTGATTAAACTTTGTACCATTCTCCTTCAGGACCTTTACATCTTTTTTTTTTTATTATCTTTATTTTTTTTTTAATTTTAATTTTTTTTTTTATTATCTTTAGACCTTTTACATCCTTTCCATCTGCATCCTGCCCTTTTACCTGTTTACTTCTTTCTCTATGTTTTCACAGACTTTTTCTTTCTTTCTTTTCATTTATTTTTTCCCTTTCTATTTTATGTTAATCTAATTCCTTTTGTGATACCAAAACCTCAGGGAAAAAAAAAAAAAAAAAAAAGGCAACCAAGTGTGCACAGCTGCCAAAACAAAAGAAAAAATAAAACCCAACACTCACTCCTGTGAATCAGTCTTTAACGTTACTTATTCGTGTGAGAGTAGAAACCAGGTGGTCAATTATTTTTTTTTTTTTTTTTTTTTGTGTCTGGAGATGGTGTTTTGCTATTGACAATCAAAACTTTGGGGAAAGCAAACATTTCTTGTACAAATCTTCATGGAAACCCAGTTGTTATTTTCCCCCCAGCTAAATGAGTGTGATCTGTAATCATTCTCTTTAAAACACATTCTTGCTAAGATATATTGAATTCTTCTTGTCAAGCTTGTCTATTTTTTTTACGTGGTGGCATAAAATTAAGTCAAAATGTGGAACTTAACTACAAGAGTTAAGCATTTCTACACAATTGCATGACCTTTCAATACCTCCACTGTAGTAGTGGTATGGCTACGGAAGTGAAGCAAGGATTCCAACATACTTTTTTTAAGAAAGTGTGTTGATCACTGGTAAAATCAACTGGGTAACTGCTGGTTATTTAAATTTAATTGATGAAGGTATTTGGGAATCTAAAAGGGAGAGAGAAGACACCCAGATGTCAGAAAGGCAGTCTGGCTTTGATTAGGTTCTGAGTGCGCTGTAGTTCAGTTACAAAAGCTAATCAAAGATGGACTTTGGTTGGGTGGTGCAGTGAGTCTGACTCAGAGAACAGTCATGAGTTCCCAGGTAAGACCTATTAGCTAAGCAGTGACAAGAGTGAATAATGCAAGCATAGTGAATTAGAAGTCAAACTACACAGGGTTAGACAAGTGGCTAATCAAGCTTCATTGGACTGGGCAATATTAAACCTTGTGTCTAGGTTCCAAGGTATTACAATAATAAAATACAATTTGTTATAATAATAAAATCTTGTGGTGAACATGCTTGCAGCACTCTCTAGGAAGCACAGGCAAATGGAATGTGTGACTATGTTGTTATTTATGAGATCATGGTATTCATGGGATCCTTGATTTGCCAGGAGTGTATGCTGCCCATCAGCAACAGCATTTTTCAAAACTTTTAAGGATACCATCTTAAACCAATCCTATGAAGAAAAAGGATTGCAGGACAAGTGCTTTAACTGGCATGGTCTACATGCTGAATGGATCCCTATTTTCCATTGCAGCAGGTGATACACTGGAGAATAATAAATACTATTTTGAACTCTGACAAAATTGTTGTCACAAAAGGGTGACTTCTAGCCATTAAAGCCTCATACTGCTGATAGTCTGTGTTGTACTGTAGAACAAAGCATGTTGTTTCTGTACGTATTTCATGTTGATCGAAGTTCTCCATACTGAGAGATTCAGTTATTTAAGTGATTTTCAGTGCTTTTTCATTTTGATAGGAAACATGCTATGTTGCTACAGTCATCCTGTTTAACTGTACGTAATGGTAAAGGACTGAGAGCTATTATATTTCACTTGTATGAGATTGCAGTTTGTTTTGAAGACATGTTCTTGGACTTTTTTTAGTCTGTCTATTACTACTTAATAAATATTAGAATCAACCTGGGACAAAGCTTACAAAAAATGTTGACTGTGAAGACTAATCCAAAATTAACCTTGAAAAGTAACACGCAAATAGTGACATGTAATAGTTAATTTGGTATTCTATTACAAGTTTTACTTAAGACTTACTGTGGGACCAGGAAAGCAATATTTCTGTTCCTTAGTTTTTCTTGTTCTAGAAAACAGAGATGACAGCATTCAGTGTATTAGGTGTACTGGGTATGCACTGAAAAGAGGTAAGGGCTTCTGGAATGAAGAAAGAAATAAAATCAAGGTAGACATAAATAAATGCTCTTATGGGTCACAAGTAGGGAAAGGAAAAAGCTGTCTTCATAGTATAACAGAAAGTATTCTGAGATGGATATTCAGTTGGTTAAAGTCAACAGTGTTCTGTTGGGTTTATGGGTCTGGGCCCATTTATCCTTGTTGAGGTAAAATATAAGACATATTTTGACCTGACTAGATTATTGTGTTTCAAATATTGCTTCACGGTAAGAATCAATATCTCTAGAACTGCCAAATTTTATTCAGAAACAAACAAGTGAAAAAAAAATGGTAAGAAAATGCGTATTCTTAGATAAAATAGAATCATAGAATATTTAGGGTTGGAAAGGACCTTAAGATCATCTAGTTCCAGCCCCCTGACAGTAAGGTCTTGATTCTTGTGACTCTTTTAGTAGGATCTTTATTGTCAGAGAACTGTTTTCCAATGGCATCTTAGTATTCTGAATAATCCTTCCTCTGAGCCTCACTTCACTACAAGAAGCTAATATGTGCTACTAAATATAGGTTTGTACATGCAAATAATTGAAAAGTGATTGCTTTAATGTGAGAGCCAGCTTCACAGCATGCTTTCTCAAGGGCTAGACATGTATGCATATTTTATATATACATATATATATGCTTTATCATTTATTTTATGTACATATAAAAAAGATCACATTTTTGCATCTTTACATAGAGATGATTTGTTATTTAACAAAACAGAAAAGTGTGAAAGGCTAAAGGCAATTCTTCATTCAAGACATAGCATAGTAGTGATATCTTTTTTTATTAGACTCCAATCCTTTAATCGCCTCATTTATAAGCTTTTAAGGTAAGATTATGATGTTTGATAGCAAGTAAATCAGCTTTTCTTAAACTTGTTCTATATATCTGTGGCATTAAGAACTCCAGGAGATACAACAATTTATCTCAAAACCATCATGAAGCTTGTAATAGAAAGCAGCCTTGCCCAGGGTGACACGCTATGACAAATAAACAGTAGGTCTAGAAAACAGAAAATAGAAACATAAAATATAGATTCCTTCATACATTAATCTTACAGGCAAATAAACCACAACATTCTTTCAACTTTTAGGAATGTTCTTTTTACAAGGCTTTCAAATTTTCAAACGCTTTCAGATTCTCAGTTTAGGGCTTCTTACCTTTAATCATGTATCTGAACAACAGCTTGACTTCTGCTTTCTCTACCAAGCTGAGCAGCTAATGCTGTATCTCACTGTGTTCAGCAGTGTGGAAGTTCAGACTGCTGCTATATATGTGCTTAAATGTGGTTGATAGTAACCCATTTTTACAGTTCATGAGTTGAAGGCACTATTTTTGCCTTTTTTTTTCTTTTTCCTATTTATGCACTGTTCATTTTATTGGTTCAGTTCAGAAGTTACTTAAGAACCTCATCCTGACTTTCAATATTTCTAGAAGGCCTTTCCAGGCCTGAGGTTAACTCTGGCCTTTCCAGTACTGAGTTAACAGCTGATGCTCAGCAGGTCCGAGGACTGAGTCCAAGGGCTACAGCAATTGCTTTATCCTAATACACATTGATATTTAATGAGCTCTGTGAACCATGCTTCTGAGAGTAAATATAGTTCAGTTCATTGTTAGCATGCAAACTGTGGAAAGCATTTCCTGAGGTGAGTTATACTTCAGCAATTTCCATGCCTGTGAGGGACATTTTTGGAGCCTGAATTATGACATAATGGGTATTTGTCTCTCCTTGTGTATCTGTGAATGAATCTGCAAGTGAGATTCTTCTATGCAAGAAGGAACTTTAAGAAGTTATTAGAGGGATGAATTTGACTTTGTCCTTCCCAAAATAATTTAAGGTACTTGCATAGGAATCTGCCTTAGGTTTAAAAAATATATAATCAAGTTTTGATGGAAATAAGTGGAAAAAATAGCGCAAGATTTACTTGACTTTCAGTGCTTGCATGTATATATGTATTAGGAGAAATTGTTTAAAATTAAGAGGAACTATATTCCTGCTTTGATATTTATAGGAACATTTGCTTGGACTCTGGCCCTTTAGTGAAATCAAACTACTGTTCTTTGAGTTAAGCATTTGAAGTCAAGAGAGATAAGCTAATTTCCATAAGAACTGATAAGCACAAGCCTTCACTCATTGTTTAAAGCAAATATGAATTTGGCTGATATTGTAGGTTTAACCCTGTCAGTAGCCTGATGCCCACCTAGCATTGTGAGGTATGGTGGAGGATGGGGAATGGGAGTTACAGTCAGTCCATAACTGCACTAGCTGCTCCTTCCTCCACGCATCTTTGCTGTGCTCCAGCATGGGCTTTTCTCGAGCTGCAGTTTCTTCCTGAAATATCCAGCTGCCCCAGTGTGTGGAGTTTCATGGGCTGCAGGATGGATATCTACTCCAGCATGGTCAGCTTCATGAGCTGCCGGGAAATAAATTGCTCCACCAGGGGCTGAGCACCTCCTCACACTTCTTGTCTGATTTAGTTGCTCGCAGGGTTATTTCTCACACTATTCTCCTTCCTCCTCTCCCTGCCTGTCATTTTTGCCTTTTCTTAAATATGTTGTCCTAAAGGAATCACACACACAGCTGACACCCTCAGCTTTATTCTGTGATGGGTCCACGGTAGAGTGGCCTGAAACTGTCTGTGTCACAAACAGGACAACCTCTAATCCCACAGAAGCCACCCCTGCAGCCCCATCATTGCCCAAAAGCTTGCCATCTACACCCAGAAGAGGTAGAATTTCAGAGACTCATTTAGTTTTTCAAACTTTTTTAGCAATTAGAAGTTGAACATGCAACATCTTTAATGACTTCAAACTGCATGGATTTATGAGAAGGAAAAGAAGTTTACATGTACTCTTGTTCTCATATCCTTAGCTGCATGGAGTGAGCAGTTTTCCTAAAATGAATGAAGCTCTACCAGTTTATGTCATCCTATATGTTCAATGCTGTCAGAAATGGTATCTTGACAGTTTGCCACAAGTACTTTTTGCAACACCCACAATTATGAAGACCTGTTTGAAAGTAAGTATCAACATCTTGTTTACGACCAATTCTGATGATTAAAAAAGTTAGCAACTAGCTCAGAATTACTGGAAAATGCACTTGAGGGGTGGGAAAATCTGGTACAAGCTCCAGCTCTAACTGCAGAAGGAAGCTGTTACAGTGCTGTGGGCTATTTTGCAGTGGATATCTTTCCTTCTTTTATGTATCTGTTCTACTTTTTATTAAAGGCATATACTTGTGTATGTATAGAATCAAATAAAAGGAGAGATGTTGTTTGACCAAATTTTTAGACAATCTACATGTTTCCAATGCTCTGCTATGATTTTGGGAACATGCCACAATCAGTAAAATGTATTTTACTTCCTCCTTTATCACAAGTACTGATTTCATGTAAATTTTAAGGAGAAAGAATGTCTTGAGCCCAAGGACAAATCATTCTATTGGATTTTGTTGATTTAGTATGAAAGAAAATAGACACTGGCCAAAGCATTATATATAGGGAATGACTGTTTCAATGTTTGCAATTGTCAGAGACTTTGCAAGGCTTTTGACAGCAACATAGGATGCTTTGAAGCAAGGCCATTGTTAAATATACAGGTGTTGTAAGCAATTGCTAATGAATGGCTTGTTACCCACATATTAAGCCTAAATGACGGAGAAATTAAAATAACAGGATGAACAAGAGGAAGCAGGATGCTACACTGAGAAAGGATTTCTGCCTAAGTTGAAGTCATTAAACTCTGAAACCTACTTTTTCAAGGTCCTTCATTGTAATCCATTATCTTTCATTCCCCTTTGGTACCACAAAGTTGTCAGTTTGATGATGTATTACACATAACAATGTCATTACATTGGCATAACATGACAACTGGGACTCATTTGAACTTTTAGAAACTTCTAATTCCTGAAATAAATTATGAACTGAAGATGTTTCAGACATAGAAAATAAGTCATTTGTTAGAAAGAATTGGGTTCTCCATACATTTTGGAGAATTACACTTTTCTCAGCCTTTTTCTTTCTTTTTTTTTTTTTTTTTTCCTAATGCATATAATATACTTAGTGGGAAATATAGTCCACAGATGTTCTTAAGCTTCTTTTCCTTAGGCTTATTTAAGTACTAAGTCCCACTGTAGATGACAATGCAACCACAGATTTTCATTCAATTTCTCACGATCAAAATAAAGACTTCACTATGATTTTGAGTAGGAAAAAAATCTTAATTGGCCTCCTAACTTTTCTTGCGTTATTTTTTTTTCTTACCTTAAAACTCTTTTGGAACCTCTTTCTCTCTTCCTTTTCTGTAGAACTGTTTTATTCACTCCTTGCAAGACAGGAAGTCTGATTTCAGGCAGTTCAAATTTTGGACTTCCCCCCCCCCCCCCAATGTACAGATAAACAAACATATAAAACATTACAATATTTAATATTAAAAGTATGGTATGGTGTTGCTTCTATATGATAATCGATTTGTTGAAGGCATAATACATTTTGAAACCTTGAATGGCAGATATTTAGGGTGTGGCTGGCTTTTGTCTGTGTTAGTAGCAATCTTACTGTTCTCTCAAACTACTCCGTATGCCATTTTATCTGTTCCAATGTTTCCTAATGGCTGATTTTGAGTATAGAGACACATAGCAGGCAGGAAATAGCAGACTAAGAGATCTGAGATTAATTGAGATCAGATACATCGTGCCTCTTTGTTTCCACCTCTTGAATTTGAAAGCACAACCTTTGAAACGTTGAAGAGTGTAACCACTTGCCTTCTGGTCAGTCATCACTCTGGGACCAACCATCTGCAGGAATGGAAAATGCTTATCTCAGATCTTCTAGGCATGTTCACTACTGAAGCAGAACCTCTTCAGAAAAAGTAGTTTCTTCTGCCCAAGAAGAAAAGGCAAGGAAGGTTGATCTCCTTGTACAGTTAGTAGGGAACTCTTTGTGCTAGCTTCAGGTAAAAGGTTAAGCTCCTCCCCTGAATTGCTTTCTGCACCAGTATATTCAATAAGGATATCTTGACTTTGGAGTGTGCCAGGCTACTGTCTGAGATTTAAGAGGCAGAGGGTGTTTATCACTTGTCCTTACGTTTTAGAAGTTACAGAACTTTAAGCTTCTCCCTGCATGCAGTAGTATGTTTTGGACAAAAGCTTGCATATGTTTGTGGAGCTTCTGTTGCATTTATTTTTCTTGGCAAAGGAGCCTGTTGATGTGTGTCAGAATTGTGGCCAGCTGCATGTTAACATCTAGGCATTTTGGATATTAGGGGACTGAAAACTGAATATGAAGCTGGAAGTTCAAATGTAGAGATCAATTTTTTCTGTCCTCTGCAGCTGGAATTCTGATGCAGACAGGGTGTGTGCGCATTTCTCTTACTTTCTGTTTATTAGTGAAGCATCCTATGCATATGTCTTGTACTGGAATATGAATGTACTTAACGGCTCTATCAGGAAATGTATGTCATCTCTACACATTCTGAGATAAAATTAAAACACAGTTCTATTCCAAGTAGTTGTGACTGTACCACATACTAGGGTTTTATTTTAATTCTTAATATTTGATTTCTTACTCTGTAGTGTATTGTAAAGTTCAGCAGATTTCAGGAAGATCCAGATTTTTAGTCTCTTGGCTTTATGAATAGATATAAAATGTGTATTCATTTTGCAGCTATTATTTTAAAGCTTCTGACAGATTTGCATGATGATTCAGCTTAGTTTTACCATTTTGCTGAATTAACATAGTAAGGAAATAACACTTGTTTCAATCAAAACCTATAGTCTTTCACATTTCTAGATTTGCTTGAAGTAACCATTATGTGTGTGCATATTATTTCCATGGGGGAAGCTATATTCTATGTAGTCTTTTTAAATGTTTTCACTTACATGTGACTGTCATTTCGCTGCCTATATACTTTAGCAGTGCATGGGGTAGGTACTTCCATTATTTTACATTTCTTGGAAAGGACATCTGCAAAAGGTTGGCTAGAGGTGTTCATTTTCAGCTGAGATAGGATGATCATAGAAGCACATTGATATTTTAATATGCAGTTTGTAGTGATACATTGCCCAATTTGCATTTTAAAGGATATGTTCTCTGTGCAAAAGATGCTCCAGGTAGCCTTGAAGTAAAAGGAAGTCTTACCAGAGTAGGATCTTCTAGAAGCAGCTGAACTATAACAAACCTTTCTTCCATTCTATGTTGTATGAAACTAAAATGAAAAGTGTTATCCAAATAATATTCAGTTAGGATTAAATATATTAAAAAGTAGACATCAGAGCATAAAACTCTTTTCATATCAGATACCTGCACAGAGATATAGACCCCTGTGAATTCTTTTTAAATGTAAATGTTAGTACATACAAAACATACAAAAAGAAAGAAAAACAGTCTGTGAAAGATTATGGGAGAAACTGTTCCAAACAAACATCAGGGTGCATGGGTTTGTCTAAACTGGAAGTTTACTTTGTAGTGTTGAGACAGTAAGGTATCTTTTAATATAATTTCGCAGGGGTCTAATCTGAAGCTTCTTTTACACTCAGTGTCTTCTTAAGGGCAAGAAGTAAACAAATCTTATATATGTAAAGCAAAAACTTCTTTGTTTAATTGAGAACTGACTAATCAAAGAATATTCACTGCTTCAAACTTGTTACAGAAAATAATAATAAAAAAGACAACAAAAAAACAAAGCCCCTGTATTGAAGAAAAAAAAAAAAAGAAAAAAAAATCTATGATAGTAATACAGTAAAATTATTAAATGTGGATTTCTTAGTATCCACCCCTTTCTTTGCTGTTGTATTCATCCTTCCACTGCCCCTTGGGTTCTTACAGTTGACAGCCTCATCTGGGCATGCAATTTGTTGGGAACCTGAGTCCACTGCAGAGAACAATATGATGCTAATGATAATTACCTCCTTCTCACTATAGGAACTGCTTAGGTTCAGTTTTATATGTTTCCTAACACATATTGCAAAGTTTGCTCCTTTTTGAGTCTGTAACTCCATGTTAAAGCTGAATTTATTATATAGGAAGTATGTTACATATGCTGAATGCTTCTTGTCTTCTTGTTCCCCTTAACTGGTTTAGCCCAACTCCATGTCTGAATTTCTTTAATTCACCTTTGTTAAGCTATTTATAGCTCTGGGCTCTATAGATTCACGCTGTGTTGCTTCTTACCATCTCTTACTTGTGCTCCTGCATGTTGCATCAGCAGTTCCTGCTTTCAAAGACTCCATTGTCATACCAGGTCTGTTTTCCTCTGCATTACACCATTATGTTACAGCCATGAATATTTTCTTCTACACAGAATAACTTACGACCCTGCTATAAAAGTATGTATAAGATTATGCTTATACAATACAAAGATATGCAAAAATAAAACAAACTAGGCATAGCCATCTAGTCACAGAGGGGAAAAAAAAAAGAAAAAAAAAAAAAGAAAAAGAGATGTTATAGCTCAACAAGCTAAAACAAAGTTCCAGGCAGGTCAAGAACAGTTTGAAGTAATTCTGACAAAACTCAGTTCTGAGAGCTTGCAACACCAATACAAAGTTCATGGCCAATTCTTAGCAACACTGTACTTGCTGAGTTATGGGGTTATATTGCCTTCTCAGAAACTGAGCTGGAAGAAAGAATGTCGTTTCTAAATTCCAGCAAAGGATTCTTAGGTTGCTTTTTCAAATATCCTGGAGAGACAGAAATATTTCATACATTTTTAAAGTCTGGATTTTGTTTGGTTTGTTTTGGGGGTGGGTTGGGTTTTTTTTCCTGTTTTATTTTGTTTGGGTGATTTGGTTTTGGTTTTGGTGTTTGTTGTTATTGTTGGTTTTGGTGGTTTGTTTTTTGGTTTTGTTTTTGTTTTGTTGTTGTTGTTTGTTTGTTTGTTTCCTGAAGTGTAAACTTTTCCTGAACTTGTTTTCCTGGGATTAAATAAGCTCAGTACCAGGCAGGTTTTGTTTTTGGAACAGTGACATTTATATGCTCTACTTGCCTTCTGATCAGAATGTCCCCTGAATTTTTAAAACTGTCATTTGTTGATGCATTCATTGTTCACAGTCCTCAGTGAAATATTTTATACATCACACAAGCCACAGTAATTGATGTTTATGTAAAATGTTCCTTATCTAAAACATCTTAGAAAATAAGTAAGACAAAAGCCACAAAGTTTTTCTTTTGAAGCATTTAATTGATCTATCTGTATTTACAAGCATGTATAATTACTTTTACAGAAGTTTTAGTTAGTCTTTGAATGACTGAAAAGCAGACACTATTTGGGACTCCTTTAATTAACTTGAATTTTTTTTGTACTATATGCACAAAACATTAAAATCATAATATTCTCACAGCACCATAAATATAAAAAATGCATGTGTTTTTCTTATATTTGGCAATGATTCATGCAAAGCTGTAGTGATTTCCAGCTGAAGGGATGTATTACAATTTTCTAATTCACTCAATAATCAGTATTGAAATGCACACTCTTCAATAAGTATTGAAAATTCACTATTTTGGTTCTAATTACACCAGTAAGTTGCTGACAGATGCAAATCAATTTTAGTGCTTTTGGTCATCTATCTCTGTAACAACAGGGTTTAGCTAGAATATTTGCTGTAAGGTGGTACTGTTCTCAGCCCCTAGCAGAAGAGCTGGATTTTTAGCTGTTAACATAGAAGTAGTTAATGATTTACACTATCAGGTTTATCTCAAAGCGTATGGTATAATTACTTATATAAAAACTCTATTACTTACTTTAAAGCACTTCAAGCAGGACATGAGCTGTTTTGTTGTGAGGAAAAGTGCCTTAGTCTTATAAGCTCATCTAGATTGCAGTGGGGGAATGTGTAACCTGCTGATGCACACATTCCATACTCATCTAGGTCCTTGAATTGGTTTAAGTCTCTGAACTAGGGTTTAGGGTGAAGAAAAAAAAAAAAAACAAACTTAAAAATATTTATATATCCTTAGATAGCAAGCATTTCCTTTAATCATTCTGTTACCTTGCAGTAGACAGATGATTTACATGTCTTTCACAAAAAAATATATCTATACGTAGTTGAATGTTTGAGAAGCCTCACTGACTGAGGGAAATAAATTTGATTTTGTAAAATTTCCATGAATGCACCATCAGAACATACAGGTCTTGAGGTTTAAAATCGAATCAGAAGAAACAGCATATACTCTTATTTAGAGCTACTGCATTCCTTCAAAGATAATAATTTAAAATATTAAATATTCATATGATGGAATACCTCACTACCCCCATTTTTCTGTGAATATATCTTTTTAAAATGAAGTTTGAAAGTTAATGTTTAAAATATTTTAAGTGGCATCTGATTTTGCACACTGTAGTGATTAATTTATTACTGTTCAGCCCCATTTTAACTAATTTCAAAACAGACACAGTGAAGACCCTTAAGTTGTTTTCTTTAAAGAGCTAAAGCATCCATCATGTCTCCTCCATCTTCCCCTTGAAGTCTTACTTTTTAATCTGAAAACAAGGTGAACGATTATACTATTAAGTACTAAACAATATTTGAATTTTAATACAGTTTTAGAAAACACATTCAGTTTGCTGATGTATGCCAGCAACCACTTGCAGGAAATAAACATAATAAATTTTAAATAAATCTTTAAAATAACATATACTGAAGAATTGTTGTAACTACTTATCCATTTTGACTTTGAAAAGACTTTGGGTAGGTGGTTTACATAGCTAATTCTGTTTACCACATCTGCCAGATGAGACGAAGGCAAACATACATTAAAAACTGAGACTTTAGATGGTAAAACCTTATCTAGTGTTCAAACTAACATAGAATCAACATCATAACATCTTGTCTGAAGTCCTAGATTTTTCCTTAATTCTTCTTTTATGGCAAAGTACAAATCACCATCTTTACTCCGCATGTAATGAATTCAATTTTGTACTGAATATTTGTGGCCATCTTACTAAGGTTTTTCTAAATTCTGTTAGCACTCCTTAGATATTCACATTATTTGCATTTATTCCCCTTCCCCACCTTTTTCTTTTTTCTTCTGTCTTAAAAAACCCTCTTGCAATCCTGCTTTGGAGGGAAGAAGTATGAAGGTTTTTCTTTTTTCTTTCTTTTTTCCCTGGAGTGCAAAAAAGCCACTAGTTTGCAGCCAGTCAGACTGCATTTTATTACACAGTTATCCTGAGAGTCTTAAGTGCCCACTGGGGACCTAAGAGCACTTAATAAAAGAATGATGTTGGGATGTGCTGTGGCAGCAAAAAAGAATAGAAGATGCTTTGGATGCTGTGAAGTTAAATTGATCTTCACAGCGAGAAGTGACAGCAACAGGTAAGGTCAGTGAAAATTTTACCTTATTTAGAGGTGATGTGCTGAAGGCATATATAAGTATGGAGTTTAGCACTATGTCTTTGATCCAAGGCAACTAATCATCCTCCCTCATTATGCAAACTATTGACACAAGGCTAAATATGATCTGGAGTAATGGAGACTCCAGCACACACATTATTAACAGAGACAAGTCTTTTCACCTTTCTACACATTTACTTCTCAGTCAGAATCCACTTAAAGTTGTGTGTTCATCTGAGAATAACTTCTTTTTAGGTTACATCCAAAGCATACTAAAATTTCCCAGGTAAGTATATGTGAATACTAGTCAAAATCCTTATTAACTTAAATAAGAATGAAGGGCTTTATGGACTTCATCAAAACTCACCAGTGAAACATGAAAAGTGCAAGCATTTTATAAATATTTTTACAAGGAAATCAGTGCCATAGCTTGTAGTTTATATTGTAGAAAACCACAAGTAACACTCCTCAGGAACTAATGCTTGACTCCTATTTTGGTTATAACTGGTATATTGAATACTTGCAATTTTTCACAGACTACCTTACAGGATGGGAATCAAAGCCTAGAGATAAATGCTAAAACAGTTTTGTTGCCTATCTAATAGCTAAAAGGATTGTGAGCAAAGAAATACAATTCAGAAAGTCTGTGCCATAAAAAATGTATGTGAAAGAAATTTTATTCGTGAAAAAAATGCGTTTGAAAGATCAGAAGCATTATTAATTTTCAGTTAGTTCTTCATTATGGGACATACTTGATAGAATATTTTACAGCTAAACTTTATGCATATACTGAAGTCATCATTCGGAAAAGGACTCAGGCTTTTCTAAATTGATGTTATGGGTACCCTGTAGTAAATTCTGTGTCCCCAAGCCTGAAAGATATTTAAATTCTTAATGCTTGCTCATGTCATTGAGGGCCATTCTGTTACAACAGAATGTTTTCAGTGTTCTTACAGAAAGAAATGGAAGTAAAGTAAAATTACACTTCCTTACATCTTTATTTGTAAGAAGTATACGCAAATCTTTATGTCCAGTTTAGTAAGTCCAGAGATGGTTTGTGCAACCCACATCTGCTCATTTTCAGTTGGATTGCTTCATTTGTTAACGTATTTAGGGTAGAACTAAAGTATAGGTAAACAGGCACATTTATTGTTGTTGCTCTTCATCATTCTGTATAAACATGTACTCTACTCTAAGAGAGTGCATTTGCATTTTACGCATTTGAGGAGTCTGTCTGCCTGTATGTCGAAATGTCATGTACTGCACAATTTTAACATTGTGTAATCTGCTTGAAAAACTAAATGACTATATTAATATTTTATGCTTTGCATTATGATTTTCAAATCTTTATTTAAAAGTAGTCTACTGAACCTTCATTTTATTGTAGTAGAGCATATGATACATAAACTGCAGATAGAACGCTTACAAAAACCTCTCAATTTTTTAACAAGCTGCCTTTTTCATGGCTCTGTAAATTCTGTAATTTAATGCAGTGGTTTCGACTAGGAAATTGAGTAAAGCAAAATTAATTTTTCAGCTGATATAAAATGAACAGTTTATTTTCTAACATGGACATGCATTCTAGTGAAAAGTACCACTAATAAGCATCGTGTTTTAATCATATATAAGTTTCTTACTATTTACATTGATGGAGTTTCTTACTGCTTACAATTATTTACATTGAATCTAACTAGGTTTGGGTTTTTTTTAACGTTGTCATTAGCATTTAAAAAGTTCCATATTTTATGTTTCAATATGTAAGTAAATCATTAATATGTTTAAACAATTGTAAGTTTCAGAACTGAATGCAAAGCTTCAAAAATGTAAAAGAAAAAAATAACTTTTTTTTTATGATAATGTTGTTTTTAATAATGGGCTAATCTGAACAGTGTTAAGAATAATTGCAATAGTCTGCAGGATTATTAAGTTTATGAAGAGAATGAAAGTGTTGCATGCATATATATTACGTACTGGTTTACACGGCAAATACTGAATACTGGTACTCAGTTCTGTGTTTTATTCACACATATGTAATATCAGTCTTATCTAGAAAGAATAATTTTCTTTCTTTTTTTATTCCTTTATTCAGTATTATGACTGTAGTTCTGTTTAGTACTTTTTGACTAAGTAGATGAACTATATAGTAGAAAACCAAAATGGCCCTATTTAGAAGTTTATATTATTCTATCAGACAGAAAGGATTTACAAGTAAAAGAACATACTAAAGGATTTTGATAACGTTTTAGATTATATAATTTGATAAAAATCCTTTGCTTTTATAAAATAGCACAGGTGTCAGGACTTTGACTTTTCAGAGAGAGCTAGGGAAGAACTGATACAGAAATCAAGAAAAGGTTTTATTTGTTAAGATAGGTCTTATGATATGTTGGCTGAAGGAAATGGTGATTCACTTCATTGCAAGGGTGATTAAAGATAGGTATAATACTTTCCATACAGATGTTTTACAGATGCAGCAAATCAAAACTGAGCTTCTGGTTTGTGTATGACAAATTATATGAAGATAATTGGAATAATTAAATGTTGATACACCTGTGTGTAGGAAGTGGCCTAAATTAATGAAGTGACCTAAGGGAAGATCACTTTGTACTATTTAAGTAGTGGAAAAGAGAAAGCCTGATGCAAATTAATAATGTATTGTTTAAAGAATATTGCTAAATCACATACTAGGACTATCATTTAGCTGTAACAAGAATCCTTAATAAATGATGTTTGGAGGGATAAGATAGAAAAAGTAATCAAGACCATTAGCAGGAAGACTGTACTTAAGCTTTAACTATCTTTTTTCAGTTGCTTCCCAAACCTGCAGTTCATTCATGTGCTGACTCTTCTTTCTATGTCTCATTTGTCTCTCTGTGGTACATCCTCTGAAATATCTCAGCCTTGTCCATCTCAAGGTTCACATAGTCCTTTCTCCTGATTAGCTTCTGTTCTCACTCACAAAAGACAAATCCTTGGCAGTCATTGGTAGAAATGATCAGTAAAGAGAATTTCTATCACATGGCAAGTGTTGAGATTTTGATTTATTCTTCTGGCCTCTATCTGCTCAAAAGTGAAAAGAGAGATCCTCATTTTGTTTTCTTTTTTTTTTTGAGGGAAAATTATTTCAAAATATATTAGTATACATCAGAATATTTTGCTTAATTATATTGCATGTAATATTTGCATTAAACTGTGTGTTTGCCAGAGATATATCTGGTGACTGTTAAAGGCACTGGGTCTTTATCTCTTTTATCCCATTCTCCATTATAGTTCCTGACTTCTTTTGCTCCAGGTAAACGGCTAGACTATACTGAATACATACCAATTGTTCATTTCTCAATATTCTGCAGAAATCCCCCTCCAGAAGCTTCTTTCACATAGGGCCTGGATGAAACCATTTTTTCCAAGAGGGGAACATTTTATGAATGCAGTGTAGTTACAGTATTCAGAAATTCCTGTGAGGATTAAAAAAGAAAATAGATTCTCAATTCTGGTTATTGCCCCTTGGCTCCACTGAGATTCTGTAAATGACTTTATCCAACCATAAATAACCAGAGGAACATTTTCCTGCAGACACATCTGTGCCACTGATGAGCCGTTAGATTTTCCCTTCAGGCTTCTGTGTTGGTAGGATGCGTGTTAAGAGTAATGCAGCTGACCTTCATCACTCCAGATGAATCCTGTACTGGCATTGGACTCATTAAGGACCCAGTGTCATTAACGTGGCTATGTACCAGATTGTCAGATGAAGAATATCTGCTTCTCTAAAGCTCATCATCATTTGCACTGAGTAGAAACTGTGTAGTTCAACTGTAGCTTAATTCTGAATCCTTATATATGCAAGGGTTTCTGACCTAGTCTGTAAAGTGTAGTTAATTTAATACTTACTTGTTGAGAACACTCCCCGTAAGAAAATCTGCTCTTTCAATATTACTCCATGAATACTTCAACACTGGACAGTCACATTTATTAGCAAAGACTTCTGCTTAATGGGGAGGATCAGTTCTTTTAATGAAGAAATCTTCAGATGAAAATGGCAGTTAGGTCTTTGGCTGCCTTGTAGGAGATTGATTCTGTCCACTTGGTTTTCTAAAAGCTTTCTGTCTTTCTATCACTATGATGCAGAGCAGTGTGCTGAACCACTGTGCCAAGTGGCTCATAGCCGATTTCACTGTTGTTCCTTATTCTTCTGCAGTACTGAAACAGCCCTTTCCCAGACAAATGAAAGCATCTATCAGCATGACTGATTTTGAAGCTTCAAATAATAATTTTTTTGAAATGTTTTTTGTTTGGTTGGGTTTTTCTTTTCTTTTTTTTTTTTTGTTTGTTTGTTTGTTTGTTTTTTTCCGTGTGGGGGTGTGTGTGTGGTTTTTTGTTGTTGTGTTTTTGGTTTGTTTTTTTTTTTGTTAACCAAGAAGTCCTCTTGGTGGATTTCTAGGTGAATCTGAAGGCTTCTGCTGTTAAATTTTACAGAGCAGTCTTCACGTGGTTCTGAGGAACCTGATCTATTGGAGGTATCCATGCTCATTGGAAGGAGCTGGACTAGATGAACTGTGAAGCTCCCTTCCAACCCAGACTATTCTATGATTCTATGATTGTACATTGTTCCTGAACTTTGTCAGCCGTACATTTTGCTATGGTATTCCCATTTCTAAAAAAACAGCCATTTTTGGAGTTAATGTTGGGTAAATTTAGGTGAGATCAGAACCTGGACACTTAAGCCATCTTCCCTCAGCTCAAAGAGGTCCTTTCAGTAACAAGACATGCAGTGAATAGTTTGATTTTGTAAGCTGGATTCCATAGTTTTGCCTTGTCTATGAGTCATCTGCCCATTGTCTATTGGAGGAGTGTTGCAAAGACTTCTGGCTTAACTGAGTTTTCTTTCATCCAGGTTGTTACTGTAGACTCTTAGTCTTAGATTATAACCAGGTTAGGTTATAATCTTAACTACCTACTTAGAAATAGTGTAATAATATATTTTATTTTTCCCAAAGAAGGAAGAGCCCCAAGTTCAAAATGTTGGCTTTAAGAGTAAATGACTTAAGAGCTCCAGTTCTGCAACTATATGAGTTTTTACTGTTTTCTTGGGGGAAAGGGCTAATCAGCCTCATAAGATTCTGCAAATCCATTTCTGTTTGAAGAACAAAATATAAAAAAACCAGATGATTCAAAGTAGCTGTGAGAAATTGTTCTGCACTGAGGTGAGGAGAGTGTGTGAGAGAATGAAAGGGAGATGGTGTAGGGTTCTTTCTGCATCTCAATAGGAAAGGTCTGACAATAACTGGCTTAATAAAATAACTGTTTTAAGATGTCAAAGCAAAATGAGGACTATAGATAGCTGGTGTTGGGACAGCCGGTAAATCTTATATCCCCCTAAATGCTGGAAACCCCACTTTCATGCACCATTGAATGGACCCCAGAAGGGTTTTTAACATGGCATGCTGTGTGGATCTTGCCTGTGTCATCCTTTTTTTTTTTTTTTTGGTAATTCAAGCAGTTGTATACGTGGCTACATAATTATATGGACCATTAGCTTATCAATGTAAAATGGTTTGCTGGTCAGGATCACTGCAGAGATATTTTGATAAGAGCTAGTACTGTCAAGAGCAAACTAAGAGCACTGAAAAGAAGTGTGTAATTCAATACAAGCTGGTGCAATTGCGGCTTCTGAAACAAATATTCATGTCAAAAGGCTGCAGTATACGGGAAAAGAGCATTTTACAAATTACTGAAGATTTTGTGCATGAGGACAAAAGGAGTTTTGAATTCTCTATGGTCTAATGACTAAGAGGTTGTTAAAGTAGGGTGTGATTTTAGTTCTTTTAGAGACAACAACAAAACTTCCACTGATTTATATGAATGAAGTCAAATTTTTGCAGAAAAGGAAATAAATAGTACCTCTAACGAAAGATATTTCTGAAGTTTTAACTTAATTCTTAAGCTTAAATGCTCCTAGCATTTCTCAATAAAATCTGTTTACAGATAGATTCTTTGCTAATTCCTGTTCCATTAGCAAATATACAAAAGAAAGCAGGCAGACACTTAATTTCACACTGTGGTTGTGGTTTTAATATTTATTGTATAAGCAATAGCAAATTATTTCACATTAGCTGGGAACAGCTTGCATTCATAATATGTGACAAGGCTCAATGTTTCATGACTGCAGTGTACGATGCACACTGGGGAACTTGCGCAATGACTTTCCATTCCTTGGGATTGTGCGGCCATGTATAAGCTGCATAGTGGGAGCAATATAACACATGTTCAGATGGCAGGAACTACTTAAAAGGGAAGAGGTACCTTGACAATAAGCAGTTCTGTTTGCTGACCCAGACTATCTTCTAACTGATATTAGTATTTTCTAACTGAAGATTGTTTTGAACAATGCTACTGAAAGCACACGAGATTTTTTCTATTTTTTTTTTTAATGAGGTTACTTGTGTTGGGGTAGCATATTTTAATAAGAATTGCATAAAATCCTTCATTTCTGAGCCAAAACCCCCATCCCCCCCTTTTTTTTTTTTTTTTTTTTTGTTCCTATAGCTTAATAGATGCCCATGTTTGTGTTGTATGATGTTTTGCTCCACAACTGGTTCTGCTGACCTTGGAGAAGCTGTCGTGAGAATTATGCTCCTTCTCAATATCATAAACAGTATATTGACACTACTGGCTGTACTTGCTTGTTGACTCATGTCTGTGAGTTCACTATCATAATTTACACTTGGATTCATCTGTGTTGTTTCCTTCCTATATTCATGGAGATGCATATTGTGCACAAACCCACCTGTGATAATTGACATTATGGGAATCTTCCATCCATACAGGTGTAGCACAGATTTTCTGTGCTACGCAGTATGAAACTTTTTTTTTCCGGGGGGGGGGTGGGGGGGTGAGGGAGGAAGGGAGATAAAATGCATGGCATCACATCTTCCATCTTCCCCCACAGCTCTAAAAACAGAAGTGATTTTACCATATTATCACACAATGCTCTTGAAAGCCTGCACACTCTTTTTTACTGCCAGATCATATGTTAGTCAGAACATGGAATTATTAGATAGGCTAGTTTTGGGATAAAAATAAAGTAATCAGAGAAGCTTTAGAGGACATTTTAGATCTATCTACCTTATGGAAATCTGTTGAAATCTTGAGACAAATGTGATATATTAATTAAAATTTGGGTTGATGTAATAAGTGAAGCAGTTACTACTTACATGCATTTGAACATCAGCTTCTGGAATTGCAGAACTAGCATAAACTTGTGGGGTCTTTCCAACTTGCACATAGTAATGACTATTGATTGTTACAGAACTGAATGGGAAAGCAAACCATGATGAAGGGTTCTGAGTTGCACTGCAATGTACCCCATACCTGTGCTGAAGCAGTTCACTAATTACCAAATGAAAGCCAGTTCTGCTAAGCTTTGCATGGCCTTTTTCATTGGGTTAGTGCTTGTAATTCATACTCTGGCAGCTGTTACTAATCATTTGTGTTGTTATTCTTAAAGGAAACCATGTAAGGGTAGAAAGAAAACCTATTAATATTAATTATTATTAGTCTTAGTACTATCTACATTACTAAATTCGTTATTAATAATTAATATTAATTATTATTGCTATTTTAATTAGTAATATTGCAGCTGATAGTGGAACACCAACATGAAGTTTTCTCCCTAGAAAAACAGGCAAAATTGTCAACCACAAAAGAAATGAGTCCTTCTGTTCTACAGAACTAAATGGACCAGTTACATATGTTGATGAACACAAGAGAGGAACAGGACTGTATGAAGTAAATACTCACTTAGCTACTTAACAGTCACAGAATGCTGATAATGTCCAAGAAAGCTTTTAGTGGACTGTGGGTAAGATGGTGCTGCCTGCAAAACTTGTGAGATATCACCAGCTGCATTCAGACTGGGAACAAATTGGGAATCTCTTCTATAAAATATTACAAATTCTTCCAAAAGAAGAGAGTTGTTGGAATAAGAATCAAGAGTTTGGGCAACCTAACTGTTGAGGAGGAGATTCCTTTCTTGAGAATTTGTACTCCAATGCAAAAGGTTAGTTGTAGAAGTAAGAAGTGGGTATTTAAACGTACAGGGAGCCTCCTACAAATAGATTATCAGGAAAGTGTCAGACCTCCTTGTCTCTAGAATTAAGAATGTTGCCACATTTAATAGAATCTGCCACATTTAATAGAATGTAGCAGAGCTGTTATTCATAATCAAATCTTCTGCAGCAAAGAAAGGAAATATTATGTGTGGGTGAAGCTGATTGATTAGCAGAAGAGCAATTTTAAGTATTTAATATATTAATATATAAATTACATGGAAAAAATGTATAAATTACATTAAAAATATGAAAACACTTTGTGCTTCTAAGTCTAAACTTTTGCTTTGCCTGTAGTTATTTAAGTGTCTTTAAATATCTAAGATCATTAAGAACTTGGGGAAGCGGAAAATGCGATCTATGGAATTGTGCTATATCCTGTTTTGCTTAAAGCTGGATACACATTGGGTATTCACTGCAACTGTACTGGAAATATTAGAGTCGGATACTACTTTTGAGTTACTAGAGTAACTGCTCTTGATTTTGCTTATGATGTCAAGAGTAGAAGAATGGACTTATGATATGGAGTTGGAACCATACTCAAAAGACCAGCTAGCATCTTGTAAACCCCTGCACAGCTGAAACATATACTGGGCAGTTCCAACCTGAACCTTGTGGGTTTTATTTATTTTTTTTTGTACAAATTGTGCCCAGTAGTACATGTCTTTCATACTTTGAAATCCATCTGTGGAGTATGCTTTTAAGTGAAACTTCATAAAAAGCTGCTCACATTTTAACTGATACAGAATGAAGCTATCACTTAACTGTTCTCTCAAAGTGGTGAGATACTTTGTTTTCTATTATGAATAGATAACTTTGCTAATATAATTGGGAGATGATTTATATTACATATTTATTAATTCTCAATGTTTTGGACCTTTTAGGCTTCCTCAGTTTCTTCTTTCCAGTTAGATCCTCAAAACTGAGACAATGTGCAAGGAGAAACAATGCTTGTAAAAATAAAATTTGATACATGTATCCCAGAAATAAGACACATGATGTTTTAGACTGAGGATCATGGCTTTCCGGAGCACTAGAGCAGTTTAGCAGAGCAACGATCATATGATCACTAGCTACTTGATCCTTTCTTTTCTTTTCTTTCTTTTTTTTTTTTTTTTTAAGACGATATGCTTTTGTTAAAAAAAAACAAAAAGATTTATTTAAGGAAGTTCATTGAATTAAAATGAGACTAAATTATCACAGAAATACCATTCAGTCTTCATAAATAAATAGTTTCTGTTACCTAAAATTAGTTTTTAATACTGAAATTCAGCACACCTTGGTTGTCCAACAAAACTTTGATTTTCTGCCCTTCATAGTTTTCACTGTTCTGCTCAAATGGGTAGCATAGGTATGTTAAAATTATAAAATAGTTCTACGTTTTTTCAGATTGGATGCAAATTGGTATTTTTTTTCCACTTTGAAAGTTTTAATATTTTCTGGAACTTGATTTCCATGTGTAAATTCCATGCTAATATTAAATAACCAAATTGCTGCCTTCAATAATTTTCTTTTTCACCATCCACTACCTGTAAAAAATGAAAATCATCCCCAGAGACTCATGTAAGAGAGTCAATACATGCAAATAATTTAAAATTCTTTAGCCTGTCTTGCTCCCATCCAGGTTCTCAAATGGTAGCAGAGTTGCATCTCCCATGCCCCGCTCCAAAATGATACTGACAGATGCTATAGCTTATGGAAGGTGCCGTTCTTACAGAATCATGATCTGGTTAAGCATTTCTGTAGAAAATGCTCTCCATATCAAATTATAGCAGTCAGTTGAGCATTTTGCTTCTTCTATTGCAATAGGATGCATACTCTTTTTAAGTTAAATGTGTCTATAGATACTGAACTGATTATTACTAGTTAAAGTCATAAAATTAAAGTTCAGCTATCAGCTAAGCAATTCTCCTCCCTGTCCTGCTTATGCTTCTGTTCAGGAAATACCACACTGATTTTTATAACCCACTTGTACTCCATTTCCACAGAAAGTAGAAGGCGGTAGAAGAAAAAATAGTGGCATCCTACTACTATAATATCTCTAGGCATTTGCTTCAAAAACATAATTATTGTATTTTACCTATGGTTCATGGTACTTCCTTTTTCATAAAACAGCACAGAAGAGTTCTTCAGTTTCAGGAGGAAGCAGGAAGCTTTTGTGAATGCCCAGTGGATTTTTTGTCTAAAGTGTCTGTTTTTTGGGTAAAAATCCTGAAATGCTAGCTAATTATCAAAAGGCAGAAAGAGGAGCATACTAGTTAATAGTTGCAGTAAGACTTGTTGAACTTCAAGAACCCAAGGGAAAAAACTGATATCATTCTTGCTGTGCTTGATTGCAATCATTCAGATTTAGCTGAAAAATACCAATTTAACTAATCAAGTTAAACTTAAAATATGCAAATACAGAAGAGCAGAACTATTTTGTCCTTAGCATTATGTAAATGTGAGAAAAAAGTCAGATGTGAAAGGGATGATTGGAAAGAATGTGTTCTAGATCTAGCAGCAGAACATGCAAGATGCAGAGCACTACTAAGGGTTAGGGCATGTAGCGTAAGATGAATAATAGAACTTTAGTAACATAAAAAGTCAAATTGCTGTATTTGAGTCGTGACAGAAAAGATGCATATTTCTACGTTAAAAAGAAGAATCTTGTATGATGTGGAAGATTATAAATGCCTGCAATTCAGCAGAACCTCCTCATGCTCACTGATTCATTGTGTTGTCATAGGTAGGCTTGTTAACTGGCTAAGTTAATACCAGTATATGCAGTCAATGTTATCAAAATCTACATTGCATGTAAAATCCAAATTATTAAGAGAGAATGAGACCTTGAGGCTGTAAGTTGCTATTGTTCAACTAGATTCAGAGTTACTCCGGCTGATAGTAGAGGGCTCGGCTTGGGAATCACAGGCTATAATATCAGTTTGGCAAACTGCTTTTGGTTAAGCCACAGGAAAAAACAATGTAAAGTATTATAGACATAGAGTAAAATGCAGTATATCATTAAAGGCAAAAAGTATTCCACCCATTTATGTCACATGTCAAAATTGCTGACAAGATATAAAAAATTGACTGGGCTTTGAATGAGTACTGTTTGACTCTTTTTAATTAAAATGGACACTTAACAGAGTAAACTTTGACTATTTATGTAAATCTGAGTTCTTCAATATAGTTATTATTTGGTACGTAACTTCCATAAACGTTAGAACCACATTGGTCTAAGAATGCTAGCAAAAGTGAAACAGCCTGGTCTTATCACTAAGTAATCTTCTTATTTAATAAATAACATTGGTGATTGAATTAGATCATATCAAAGACCTCACAACATAGAAGCAGCAAGAGAATGATGATCCTTCTCTCTCATCCTTATACTGTTTATGAAAGGCTAATTAAATTTCAGTCTATAGTTCATGGAATTGCAAAAGTGATGGGAATATACATAAGACAGAAAAAAAAGATTTGAAGAGAATGACAATTCTACCCTGAATTCAAAACTATTTCTCTTGGGAAAGGTCTTATGAATATAATTTGGCTTCTCAAAGAGAATTCTCTGCATATTATTTTTACTTGTTTTTTTTTTTTTTTTTCTATAACGTGATATTCAGTAGCAAAAAGAAGAAAAGGTGGTGCTATAAAATAAAATAAATTAAAATAAAATAAATAAAATAAAATAATAAAATAAATATTCTGATAGTTTTTAAAATTCTGCTAGGCATGCTGGTAGTCAGTAAAGGTCGGTGAATAACCTATTTGGAGAGTGAGAAATAATGGCAAGCCTCTTAAAAATGTTTTTATTAAAGGGAATATAAAAGCTCTGGAAAATTCTGCTGAGACAGGCTGTTGGGGATTAATTTTACTGTATTTAACTTCTCTTGGCAGATGGAAGAAAATTCTTAAGTCGCTTGAACCAAATTGGCTGTGTGCTTACTTGATTCTCCTCTTTTACCAACATCTTCTGTTGTTCCTCTTTTTGTTAAAAACATATCCTAACAATCATAAAATGTTAGATGAAATGTTGGAATTTATGGCCCGTGGCATTCAAAGATGAGGTGCAACAGACAGATGCACAGTGTCACCTGACACTATAGGGACAGGCAGGTTCTTTTGGGAATCCTTGGCAGAATATTAGTGGAGGTCAGGAGCAGGGGATACCAGTCACACACAGAGAAATGTTGCCGGGTTAAGAGTACAAGTCCATTTTACTTGGGAAAGGACTGGAGGGGAAACCATACTTTTACTACATGAGGTTATTGTGTAAAGCAGACATCTGCAGAAACTGTCTTCCTTCGTGTATTGAATAGAAGAGGAAATGCAAAATTCAGGAGTTGAATTATTGGATTTTGACGGAATTCCCAAGTCAATGCTGCTATTTACTTTCAGAGATGAAAGTGAACGGCATAGGCATTTCAATTGTCATCAAGTTTGTAAGTTAATGAAGATTGGGCACAGGGTTAGGAAGTGTTGAAACAACAACAATCCCCCTCAACCCCCACCCCCTTTATTTGCACATGGAAAAGTAATGGTGTTTAATTGAGCAGTCCAATAGAAGATGCTGTAGTTGTCTCAACAGGTCTTGTACTTCAGGATTCAGTGATATGCTACAAATTGGTAGGGAATTGTGAAAAGTCAAAGGGGTAACTGATTGATGAGATGAAGTTGTATACTACTAGTAAAGCTAGGAAAATACACACTTTATACACTGGTGGTTATAAATTTCTTGGGTTTGTGTTTTTTGTTTGTTTGGTTGTTTGTTTCTATGGATAAGAATCCAGGAGGCAGGAGGAGATAATAATTTTCTGAGGTCCCTAAAAGATTAAGAAAGATCTTCTTTTAATTTTTGCCCTGACCTTGAAAGGTTCTGCAGAAACTCAAGCATATTTTCAAGAGTTTCAAGAGTTGAATCAATGCCAGCTTAGAGCTACAAAATAGGTCATAAAAGACACCTCCCCTAGACTCTTAAGATTTTTCTCAAAGCACCTTTTTACCGCCACTGGCAGTGACAAAAAGAGCATCAGTATCATTGAAATAATCATTACACAAGTTCCTTGCACAGCAGATATCTCTGTAAATTCTGTTCCATCCTCTCATTTTTGTGGGAAGTAGTCCCTCAACCCTCCCCAAAAGCGCTCCCAAAAATGTGGCTTCAGCTTATCAGCTCATGTCTGTTAGCCACCTGCACGTACATCTGTGTAGAACATGTTGGTCATAAGGGTTGTCATTACCAATTGTTCTTCTGTTTTCCATTTCCAAGGACTTCATTTTGAACTGTCTACTCTTTCTGTTTATATTGCATGCAAATATTTTGCTTGATAATACTGAAGTGAACAGCGAATACAGGTGCCATACAATTAGAGTTGCTCCACATGGTAGCTGGATTCTATTCAATTTAATGATCTGTCGTGGTTTAAGCCGTAAATCACACAGTTTTCTCACTCACTCCCCTCTCTTCCCCCCCTCCCCCCCCCACTCTGAGGGGGGGGGAGAAGTATTGAAAGAATGTAACTCCCACGGGTTGAGATAAGAACAGTCTAGTAGCTAAGGTACAATACAAATCACTACTGCGACCACCAATAAGAATAATGACCAGGGAAATACAAGGGAAGACGTTACAACAGCTCACCACCTGATGACTGAGCTGTGAACTAACTCTTCCGGGTTCCTGACCCCAGTTTTTACATCCTGGGCATGACGTGCTGTGGTATGGAATACCTTTTGGGTCAGTTTGGGTCAGATGTCCTGTTTCTGCTTCCTCCGGGCTTCCCCTCCTCCCTGGAAGAGCATGAGACTCAGAAAGTCCTTGGTCAAGCCAAACATTCTAAGCCGTAACTGAAAACATGGGTGTTATCAGAGTTGTTCCCAGGCCAAAAGTCAAAAACACAGCACTGCACCAGCTACTAAGGAGAAAAATGACTGCTACTGCTGAACCCAGGACATGATCTTAACTGGTTATTTGAGTGAGGGTTCAGGCTACCTAATTAGAGTTACAGATTAACATTAGTAATGCCCTCCAGGGTCCTTTTAGTCCTGTTTTGTCTTTGACCTTGGCCATGTCACAGTTTAAGCCAAGCCAGTAACTCAGAACCATGTGGCTGCACGCTCACTCTCCTCCTCTGAGTACCTTCTGGTCTGTAACCAAGACAGGCCACTATCAATGTATTTGCTATTTTAAACCACTGTGCCTGAAGCTGGGCAGGATACAGAGGAGATGATTGCTAGATTCTGTGCAGTTTTAAGCAGTGTTATACAGTGTTGAGTTGCATTACCTCATATTGTTATGTATCATGGATAGATTAGGCATTTAGGCAGCTGGTGGGTCTGATAGCTGTTTGGGTTCTATTTACTTTCTTTAGAATGAAAAGAAGGAAGTGATGAAATGACTGTGAAAACCCTGCTAAAAAACTGTCATCACCAAATCTTTTGATGCCTTTGCAGCCTTTCTAGTTTTGAAGCTGTAGTTTTGAACATCTTTTTTGGTGCCTCAACACTTTTTTGACCATGTGTTTAAAGAATATGCAGTTGAAAGGAAAAATACCTATTGTTACCCCAAGTATTCCACCTTTTATGGTGATTCGTATCTTCCTGTGTTTTGTCTCACAGTCCTTTATGTATGGAGCAATAGAGGGGGGAACCAAAATCAAACAGTATGCTAAAATTTCAAACATCCTCATTGTAATTTTAGAAGGAGTTGCATACTGCATCTAAAAAATATGTGATCACAGAAAAACAAATAGGTCAACGTGTTGCTCACTGCAGGAAATTGAGAGGCAAGGAAAAAATGTCTGTGCATGTAAGAGAAAGAAAGGGAGATAGATTAAGAAGCTGACAGAGTCAGCAGAGAAAGAAGCCAAGAAAAACAGATGCCAGATCTAAATACCATTGCTGTAAGGACTGAATCATTCTTTCAGCAGCCATACATTGACTGCTTACAATAATTGACATGGGTACAGTGCTGTTGTCTGCTTGGGGAAGAGTTTTTGCATAGTCAGATTGAAATTATTCAGAGAGGTCAAAAATGTCTATGAAATCAGCTCTCTATTTATTATTCATACAGATACTGTAATGATCCAGATGTCTGCCCTTCAACAAATCACTGAGCAGCCCTTTGGGCTATAAACATAGCTTTCAAAACACATTTGACAACTTAGATTACACATTGCTGTCTGGTACTCTGCAATGTATGTATGTGTCCAAATATATTTTTAAATGTATTTGCAATACTATTATCATCGTCTCTTTGACAGCTCATGCTGCAATGATAAAAAACCCAAAAGACTGTAAAAATATGAATTAGGATAATCAGTGTTGTGTCACTTAATCCTGTAGAGTTTACAATTGATTGAAAAAGCTATCACTGATATGCCATGGTGTTGGATGATGCCCATAGTTGTCAAAGTAATCTCTAATATTTGACTTCGTTATTAACTTTTATAAAAGCCTACCATGTAAGATGAAGGGACCTGAAGAGGCACCAAGTTCATTCCTCTGCTCCAATATAGACTGAATTGTAAAATAAACTTTCTGATAATTGTCTAATCTGCTTCTAAAAGACTCTAATGAAAAAGACTATAAATATAGATATATAAATATAAATCATCAGTATTATGAATAGGAAACAGTATTATTAAAGAAAGAAAAATAAAGAAATTATTTTATGGCCAATGATAAACTGCAAGCTAGTCAAATTGGATACTAAAATCAAATTTACCACCCTGGAAAGCATCCAGAGACAGTTTATAATCTTATTCAATGGAAAGCTTTGTGTTACTTCATCTCAGCAAGGTGCAGCAAAAATATTGTATAAAGGATAACTTTCCATGTGAGAAATTAACTTGAGAGATTGGCAGATTTGCAGAGTTATACAAAGCAAGGCTTAAAATGAAGGAATTAGTATTACTTCTCTGTGCATAAAAATAGAAGATTATGACTGTGTCTACATGAGCTGTTTAACTGGATTTCCGTTGCTCAGCAAACTCTCAGTTCACCTTGCATGCACATGAAAAATTTTCTAGAATCATTCCAGACTAAAGCTTAGTCAGAATAGACAGTTTGATGTATAGGACTAGCAAGAGACTAAGTGTTGACCAAGGATAAAACCTCTGAACAAGTCATGTGCAGTAGAATGGTTGCTGTTGGGAGACAGTCCTATAGAGATAAAACTTTCTATTAAAAAGGAGATAAAACTTATTTTATTTTTCAAACTTCATCTGTAGAATTTTTGAGGGGTCAGCAAATCTTTAAAATACTTCTCTGCTTCTTGCTGTCCTTTGTAGAGACTGACAAGTTTCTCCTCTCAGTTACCCATCTATAACTTATTCTAAATAATGCAAGGGACAGGATTAAAAAAGGAAAAAGAGAATGTGAAGAAAAGCTGTTGCACAAATGAAAGCTGGCATCTGACTGGAAAAGTATTGCAAGTTTTCAGTTTACCCATCGAAGAAAATAATAGTGGATGATTTCAGCAAAACTGTAAAACCCAATGCGTATAAGACAGAATCTCTGAGAAGGTGAGAGTGGCAGGAATAGCACGGGTGGAAAGCTTTGTCAGAAGAGACAGGCAGAAGGAAATATGGTTGGTATAGAGGTTTTGGGTAATACATCAAAAATGCCATTGATAAATAAATAAATCTCCCTTATGAAACTGGTAGGAATAGAAGGAAAAGGTTGAAGTTTATTTAAAAAGTCTTAGGAATTCCTGGAGTAATTATTTAACCTATCTGAAGTAAGAGAGTCACATAGCTTTGTAGACTCATTTACAGTTTCACTTAAGAGACATCAGTGCATGACGGCAGTTAGAAAACTTAATACAGTTTTAAAACCTGCTGTGGCTCAAGCCAAAGGCCAAGCTGTGTACTTTATTGACTGCAAAGCATCCAGAAGTGAATGGCTTGGAAAAACAAAAAGCAGGATAAGGTTATAACATGATACTTCTGCCTAATGACAATTTCAAACTCCAGCTATTTTCACTTTAGAAATCTGACTCTGTGGTTCTATTTCTCTTCCGTAAACTTTTTCAGTCTCCCAACCAACCTATATGAACCTCTAAGGTCTGTGCTAGTTTTGGCAAGGTCTTTTATGCCTTTATCTTGAAATGTGTTTGTACTGGGTTAATTGGTCACTTCCTGTTTCCTGCACTACAAAAGAGAGTTGAAAATTTTCACCCACCTTTATGCCATTCATAATTTTATTTTCTTCTATCATACCTCCTGTCAATTTTCTCTTTTCCACAAGGAAAAGTGACTTTATATAGTTCAGTATACAGAAAGCATACATAGATGCACTTTTTAATGAGATAAAAATATATTTAGAAAGTGATAAAGTTTTATAGTATGTGGGCAAAGTACAATTAATTCCATGGTGTGATTACCAGTTTTGCGTGCAAGAAAATAACTGGAGAAAGATGTGACATGTTCATAGAGATTTAGACAGATCAATATACTTTACATTGATTTTATTGGTAGTATGTAGTTTTATGTGATAATTTTTGTTCCTTTTATCATGCAGAATTGAGCAAGTGATGAAGAGTGCTTTCTCTTTATCTCTCTCTTCCTTTGTGTGTTATATAGTTTAATCAGTGCCACAGAACTGAGTGAAGTACAGAGGTAGTTGACTGTTGAGTTAATCAGCCTTCCCATCAGATAAACTGGAATATTTTGGGCTTCATTTTTCTTCTGTTCCAAGCCATTGGTAACAGTGTTGTTGGTATCAGGATTTTTCTTATCTTCTGCTTTTTCTGCCTTCACCGCAGAACTAGCAATCCTTTTTTTTTTTCTTCACCCTTGTCTATGTGAAGCTGTTTTAGAGATTTCCCCCAAGTTATTTAACACAGTCATTACCACTGCTCAGAATGACTCTGAGGAATAGCTGAACCTCATGTTATAGCCGTATGAGAGGCAATTCACAATGCCTGTCATTTGCCACTACAAAATCAGTTTCAGAACAGACTCTAAGAGGAGAATTTGACACTGAAAAACCTCCTACCAGCTAAAAAAGTCTCTTATTATCATTGAAGTCTTTTGCCTAACCAAGGAAAAAAGGTGACCTAAATATATAGTGATTCAAAGACCTAAGAATTTTTTTCCAAGACTAAATTCTAAATCTAGCCAGTTCCCTATTTCTTCTAAATGCCCTTTCTTGGCTATTGATATTCTGGGGGTTTAGTAACTATTACGTTTGGTCACTATGTAATTCAAAGACTTGAAATGTCATTCTTCTTTCTCATATCTTTTCTCATAAGGAATAATGAAGTCATTGGTTTATACTGACAAGATTCCATTATTGATAAAATGATCCAGCCTATTGCTGGCTTTAGAGCTCCCTGCTCTCCAGATCTTAGTCCTTGAGAGGTTTCTAGGCAGTTTTAGTATTGCCACTCTGTTGTTTTTAAAAGGCAGTGTTCCAAAGAAAAATAGTCCTTAATTTCTCTCTCTAGCCTGACACTATCTGTACATCTTCTCACACCAGCTCCCCATGCTAAACGGCCTTACTCATTTCCATTTGGGGACAAACATTTCCAGCCAAGAGACACATCAAAGATTCTCCTTCCCTTTTTCATTTCTTCCTTCCCACAAGAGACGCAAAGAAATGTAATGAAATATAAATTCAGGAATAAATAAGCATACAGAAAAATCACGCTGAAGGAAAGCAATGCAAAGAAGGAAATTGAAAAGAGCCATCATCCTTATCAGCAGTCAGTGATCCCTCTTCCTTTTTCTCACCAGCATTGTCTGACTGTTCTTAGATATGTTTTCCCAGAGGCACCATATGTGTGGCTAATGGGTTCAGCTTTGGCAAGTGGTGGATCTGCTGTAGAGCTGTCCGGAATTGGCTGTGTCCAGCACATGGTAGTCCCTGCCCTCTTTACACAGATGCCACTGCTGTGGTCCCCAAACTCCTAAAACCTTGTCCTTTACACCCACTCTAAAAGTAAGGGAAGCAATGTCTGCTTATACAGTAGGAAGATGCTCTTTTCGGAAGAGAGCTTAGGCAAAAAGCATATCCTAGGAGTGTAGTGTCCTACTTCGCCCTTACTGTTAGCAGCAGTAGTAATTCCAGTTCTCCCACTTCACCTTTCCTCACTCTCTCAGAACTGACTTGTATTTTCAAAAGTAAACTGTACTTGTTTGTTTTGAGTTTTAGTGAGTGTGATGTTGGTGATGTTTTAAATAATCTGATCTTTAACAATGCATAGACTGTTTTAGTAAATTCTATTTAGGACTTTTCAAGCTGGCCACCCAAAAGCAGACCGTGATTTAAAGCTTTACTTTGTTTCTTCTTAATGTCAGCCCTCTGTAATCAATTTCAACAGAAGGTAGGTTCTTTGTACTAGTGAAGCACAGGAAAACACCTGAGTTTGGATTGGGAAAGCTTCACTCATTCAGTTACTTTTTTAAAAAAGTATGTCTTACAGTTTGTGAACAATTAGAATTCCATCCTGGTACTTTGGTGATAAAATTCCACAGGATGTGGCTGATGCAGGAACCAGCTATTTTTAGGTAAAAAAAATCCTGAAGTGGGATTTAATTTTAAGTCTTCTCTGCATTTTTATTTCTGAAGCTGCTTGCAAGGCTTGAATGATACATGATTAATAAATGAGCACATCATATTTATACATTCCTTTACAATAGATGAATGAAAAGAAACTAGAAAATGAAGGAGGTATGGGAGAAAAAGGATTAGCAGCCTGGGATACTAAAAGGCAAAAATAGGCTTCTAAGGTAGACCCTGCAAGAAAGACATGAGCTTGTAGTGATGATAACTTTTCTGCCAAACGATCTGTGTTTAATATTTATGTATTAATTTATACATTCCTTCATTTTCATACTTGGCCCTTTTTCTCTTGTGCAAGTGAATCAGTAGCAGGATTGTTGTAACTGCATTAAGGATTAAGGCTAGACTTATTTCTCCTAATACACGTATTGCCTAGTTAAGGCTAGACATCAGTTTTGAAGTCCATACAAGCTGTGCTTCACCTATACAGGATATGTGCAGTTAGCAGTATGGCCTGATGTTTTTGACTGAGTTGACACATGCGTTGGCATGTGACAATTATTTGCTCGTACTTCCAACCAGAGCAAAATAATACTACCAATCTCATAAATTTAAAAATCAAAAGTCTCAGTTACACTGCCTTAAAGTGCTAGCGTTAATGCTCTACTTGTGACGTACTGAAGTAACCACCCCATCCACCTTTCTGCCAACTATCTGTCAGTAACTTTTTTTCTTTCTTTTTTAGGTTCATAAACCATCAAAATCTTCCTTTTGGTACTTCAAAAGTACTACAGAGAAGGTTATGAAGAAAAATCTTGCTTTTTACAGTTATCTTCAAAAGATACCTCTTGAGGTATAGGAGTTTTAGTGTAAAAAACCTGAAAACTTTGAAACAAGACTATATTGTTGGGGAAGTTAAAAGGACATACTACAATTTTGCAGTCTTAGCCTTGGTCATGATCTTATCCATGTTCCCAGTCAGAAAAATCTCTGAAACCTCTGCATTGTTCATTTCTTCAGCATGTAGTGGGGTTCACCTAATTCAGTATTTAGTGTTCAGTAGCCATATCTATATGCTTCTCAGAGATAAGGAAATAGTCATGGAATAAAGTGTTTGTAGAATAATATGCCTAAAGGTTATTTCATTACTCACCACTAGTAAATATTTGTTACCTTCAGTGTTGAAATATGAAGATTTATATTCATAGAATTACAAAATCATTTCATTTGGAAAAGACTTTCAAGATCATCAACTCCAAACGTAAACCTAACACTGCCAAACCCACTACTAAACCGTGTCTATAAGTGCCACAGCTACATATCTTTTAAATACTTCAGGGATAGTGACTCATCCAATTCCCTGGGCAGCCTGTTCCAATGTTTGATAACCCTTTCAGTGGAGAAATTTTCCCTAGCATCCAATCTAAACCTTCCCTGGCCCAGCTGGAGGCCATTTCCTCTTGTCCTATCACTTGTTACTTAGGAGAAGAGACCAACACCTATCTCACTGCAACCTCCTGTCAAGCAGTTGTAGAGAGCCATAAGGTCCCCCAGAGCCTCCTTTTTCCCAGATTAAACAATCCCAGTTAACTCAGCTGCTCCTCATCTGACTTGTAATCCAGACTCTTCACCAGCTTCACTGCCCTTCTCTGGACTGGCTCCAGCACCTCAATGTCTTTCTTGTAGTGAGGGGCCTAAAACTTAACACAGTATTCATAGTATGGCCTCACCAGTGCTGCTTAGGGGGGGAAGATCACTTCCCTAGTTCTGCTGCCCACAACCCCCACCAAGCCTTAAAAAAAATGCTCTTCTACTGGCTATGTAGATTTTATTGTTATCTTTCCAAGCATCCAGTTTCACTTGAAATTTTGCTGTCTTAAGTACAGCTCAATTTTGAACTAGAGCTCTATCTCACTGCCACATTCTGATGTTGGTGCTGTCAGTGATAACTTCCTGGATGACATTGCTTCCAAATGCCCTCAGATGGCTGGGGTTTGTTTTGGTTTTTTTATGGATGACCAGAGATAGCTGTGACTGTTTTAAAACATGTCTGCCACTTCACCTTGTTTGTTACCATGCTACAGCTAGGAAGTCACGAAAGCCTCAAAGCTGACCTTGTGAAACAGATTGTGCAACTGCTTCTCATTCACTCCAGCAATGTTGTATGGCTTAGTAGCTTAAATTGATGAAACACAATAAAGAACCAATACAGAAATCCACAATAAAACGAGGGCAGATATTTCAAGCGGAGCCTCCATTGTGGCATATCTGAATGGTAAATCTCCCTGAACGTTGTCTCAAATATGACTTCTGTATAACAAACTTATCCTGCAGAATAACACAAGTCCTTTCTTTTCCTAAGGAAATGTTTAGCCTAATTTAATTTGTCCAGTGAAAATATTTGAGGGGCCACATACTTCAATGCAACTGCCTGTGTTTTTTTATGTGCTACATATTTCTGAGGACTACCAAAAGCCTAGTCAGATGGAAGAATGAAAAGTGGCTAATAAAAAAAAAAAAAAAAAAAAAAAAAAAAAAATCACTGCATGTATATATTTCCAGGTTAGAATTGATGCTACTGCTGGCAACTATGATCAGTAGGAGAAGCGTGAAGAAAACAGAAGTCATCCATCTGCTTCATCCAGTCTGCTGAGAAAAAAAGGCTGTGTTACTATTAGCAAGTCTGTCTCTATAAGTGTGTGTTCTGTGTACATCTTCATGACAAATATCTTACATACATATATTGACTTTACAGTTAACCATACTAAATAGCTATTTAATTTACCAAATTACAAAGAGCTCCAAGGTTTTTATTTTTTGAAACAAATGAATAACAGAGCATAAATTCACAGATGTCTCCTTAAAGTTCATGACGAAAAATTAGTGAGTCTTTAAAAAAGTGTTGTTGTGGTTTAAGCCAGTCGGCAACTCAGCCACGCAGCCTCTCACTCACTCCCCACCCCCAACCTTCCTCCCCCACTCCCAGAGGGATGGGGAGGAGAATCGAAAGAATGTAACTTCCACGGGTTGAGATAAGAACAGTCCAGTAACTAAGGTATAACACAAATCACTGCTGCTACCACCAATAATAATAACAATAAGGGAAGTAACAAGGGAAGACAATACAACCGCTCACCACCCCCCGACCAACACCCAGCCTGACCCGAGCAGTGATCTAGCCCTTCTGGGTAACTGCCCCCAGTTTATAAGGTGGGTATAACATGCTATGGTATGGAATACCTCTTTAGTTAGTTTGGATCAGGTGTCCTGTTTCTGCTTCCTCATGGTTTCCCCTCCTCCCTGGAAAAGCATGAGACTCAGAAAGTCCTTGGTCAGAGTAAACATTACTGAGCAGCAACTAAAACCATCGGTGTTACCAGTGCTGTTCCCAGGCTGAAAATCAAAAACGCAGCATTGCACCAGCTGCTAAGAAGGAGAAAAATGACTGCTACTGCTGAACCCAGGACAAGTGTCCAAAGAGACTGGTTTAATATTAGTTATACTTGATAATTTATTTTTCATATTGTTTTGAATGAGGATTTTGGCACAATGTGCCACTTTGTCTTCTCATTATCTCCTTATAATCTATTTAAATCTTCACATACCTTTCAAAAGTGAAGGCAATAAAGCTGGGCTGTAAACTTCAGGTGAAACAGTATTCTCCATGCCCATCTGTGGAGATTATTGCTGAGGAGAGCAGTTTTCTTGAACTCCCACATTAGAAGTCTCAATTGCAAACAGTAAAGGAGACTCCTGAGGAATTTTGTTCAATATTGTTTATTTTTCAACATTCTGTATTTTATTTATCCTATGGGTTAGGAGCCTTTAGAAAGGAAACAACTTTTCTAATTACACAAGTCCAATCTAGAAGCAGAAGCTGACTAAATCTAGCAGCTTCTTCTGCAATGTGTGATACGATCTCCAATACATACCAGGCGTTCAGAATTTCTAGAATCCAGGCAATGTCATGTACCATGCCTGTGCGCACCGCGCCACTGTGTAAATTCAATAGGTCCTATGCTTTGCACAGGATTTTCAGCAGTGATGCATGCATCATTTTTGCTGCTGCACATGTGTAATAAGTAATTTCAGAATTTATTCCTTTGCTGAGTCCAAGAAGTATACTGGAAAGGCAGAAAACTAAGATCACCATCACCAGAATCACTACAACAGCTTTCTCCTGGCCACCTACTTTCCCAGCATTTTGCATACCTGATTAGAATGTACTCAAGGTCAGGAGGTTTCTGTTTGGTTTTCTTTTTCCAATTAATGCAAGTAGATTTTGACACATACAGAGCTTTATAATGCTATTGGGTCACTTCCTAAGCCTCTGCTGTTACTGTGAATGCTGAGAATTTAAAAAAAAAAAACCAAAACAAAAAAAAAAAACCAAAAAACTCTAAAGAAAACCAAAAAACAATCTACAATGTTTATTAAACTATGTAAATATCTCCTTACTTTTTTAAGGAACAGCAACTAAGTGATGTAATGAGTTTTTTCTGCTATGAAAATAAAAATAGTAAAAAAAAAATCTTTTCTTTAAGTGTAGAAAATCAGTGTTGTGTAGTATATGTTCATCTCCTGAGTGCCTTCATCACTTATAAGCAAGTATAGGACAGCAATGATGAAAGGAGGCAGCTGTCAGTCTCTTGTATTTGCCAGTGCGCAATTGCAAAAGACAAAAACTTTCCCTGTACAAAGCCCTAATTACAAGGCCTTCTTTCAAATTTGTTGAAAGGGTCATCATTTTGGATGAAAAAGCCCTTCTATTTTGCTAGAGAAATTGCATTTAATTTCATTGAGTGCTTCACCTTATTGCAGAGTTGATCTACCCACATTATTTTTTACAGCAGTGATTTGGTTCAGTAGCACCTGTAAAGATCATAAAATCATAGAATGGTTTGAATTGGAAGGGATCTTCATGAACATCTGATTCCAATTCCCCTGTCACAGACAGGGACACCTTCCACAAGACCAGGCTGCTCCAAGCTCCACCCAACCTGGCTTTGTTTTTTCTCCTCCTTTCAGCCAACAGTTTGCCAGCATCACTTTTTGTGATTGAAAAGTAGCCCCCTAGTTCTTTCTTATTCAATCCAACTTCATTTCTCTTCTCAAAAAAAGAGAATTATGCTATCACTTCTTCCATCATAGTTGCCTGTTGTAGTGAAAACAGAAAGAGTCACACCTTCCATTTTCTGTATTTTACGCAGAGAGATGCGGTCTTTTTTGTTGGCTCTCAACCCCACTGAGGCGATGACACATAAGAATAAAAGTAATAAATCTCGTGTCTGATTCACCAAAGAAAAAAAAGTTGAGATGGTTTAGTAAGTACGTTGACATTTATTTTCAATAAAGTGTGAATTCCTCCTTTTCTGTTATGGTGAATAAGCAAAATTTTTGAAACCTGAACCAATGTTGGTAAATATCCAAGAACTAAAGTGTAGTACAGAACATTTGTCACCTATTTCTTTTTTTTAAGAAGTATGGTTGCCAATGATTTGAAGGGTCTGTTAAGTCATTTAATATTGAAAGAAATCAGCACCAATTAACATACTCTTCTTACAAAAGAGAACATTATCTCCTTCCTTCTCAATTTCTTGTACAAGGACTTAATGTATAATTTCTGTAACTTTGCTTAGCAATCTAAACCCCACATAATTTAAAAGGGCATAGTTATACAAGTATTTTTCATAAGAAATAGTTGAGACTTTAGATTTAAATGAAATTGTTTTAAGCAGCTAGTTGTCAAACCCAGTCTTCTGTTTTTCAGGTTCATATTATATAAAAAGAGAAAAGAAATTAATAGTCTATTATGTATGTTTTGGCTTCCTTATAAGCTGTCATTCTACATAGTCTCATATACACATAAGATCTCTTCCTGTGCTGTAACGTCATCATAAAGGAGCATTTCGATAAGTTTAAATTTCATTTGCTCCCATCTGAAGGCTTTCTGTACTGTCAGGACAATATAGTTGCAATTCAAATCCAGAATATTTATAGCAGTATGGGTAAGAGTGGGTTACAATAAAACTTTAAAAGAAAATCCCACAAAAAGCCTTTTTTTTTTTTTTTTTTTTTTTAATTAAAATGCTTGTCATATTTTGGACCTTTTGAGAGATTGCTAGTTTGCGGTATTCTTCCAGACTTGTTTATGGCTGTAGTAGTTGTCATTCCTAGTAACATTTATAACTGAATGAAAAAATGTTCTGAGTTGCAATTATTTATCATTTCAAAACTCAAACCAATCTGTCACTGCTAGTTGAATGGAAAACTACTGTATTTGTGAACCTTACAGAAGAATCCTGTCCTTATTTGTAGGATAACAACTGAGAACACTCTTACACCTGGGAAGTCAAGATGAAACACAAAACACTTTGTTGCTCCTTCCCCATAAACTTGTGAGCAGAGATATCTTTTAGCTGATAGGGCACTGTAAAAATTTAGATTGCTGTTAAATGAAGATTATATTTTTTGTCCCTAGCTTCTTTCATAACAAAGATGACATTATCTTGTCCTCTGTCACCTTGTTAAAAGTGAATAGTAAGAAATACAGTATTGTCTTATTTTTTAGATTGACACACTGACAAAAGAAAAATAGCAGAAAAAGGAGAAAATTAAGTAGCATTGCAATAACGCTTGAGTCAAGAAAGCATCCTTCTGTTTCTTTGCAAGTAACTACTAATAATTGTTATTCATTATTACAGATAAATTTAACTTTTTCTTTGCTATTGTCTTCCTGAATTGTTTAGATGAAAAGCACTAGGAAAACTATGTATAATCTTTTAACTATGTGAATGCATGTACAAACTTTATGACTGTGAAATCAAATAAATCAATACTTAGGAAGCTCAGAACAAAAGACTGAAGTCATTTATGGTGACTTGCATTAAGCAATTTGCTATGTGCTTAACATTGTGTATATAAGCTAATCATGGAAGATTAACCTTTAAAAATTTATATTGCAAAGTATGCTGATCCCTTTGTTCATTCTTAATGCTTTTAGCTCTGTAAACAGTATTTGACATTTACCAATAGTAATGTCATGGACAAATGTTCCCCCATCCTGCAAATAATAAAGGTATGAATTGTTTTCTCTTCCTTTTTTTCATGAAGGAGTTGAAGATTGGCAGCCGTGCAGGCTTTTTCTTTTTTTTTTTTTTTTTTAACGGTTAATTAAATTATGACATGACTGTAGAGATCATTAGAAATTAAATTTTTAATACTGAAAAATATTAGGCAAGCATTCAGATTTTTGCAGTGGCCACTGTTTCCTCATTTTATTTGAGCAAAGGAAAAATACTTTAAATAATGTGTATGAGAAAAAGTAGTTCTAGGGCATGTTCTAATCCTAAATCACAGGAGTACTGAATTATGTGCACTGGTATGAACCTCCAAGCAGCCTTAATGCTTTTGCTGTGATGCCATATATGTTTATATCTACTTCTGATCTTTGCCTTCAGGTAGTGCTGTAATATAAGTATTCAATATTGCAAATGACAAAGAAATAACAATAATTCATAATAGAGTCAGTGTTTATCATTCCAATTTTCTAGTACCTTTTTTTAACAGGAGTTCTGAGGAACAGTCAATTTTAAATCACTCTGCCAAGCCTTTTTTTAATCTATGGCCTGAGCACCCCTCCTGCTCCATAAATTTCTTTGAAGAAAAGAAAAAGGCAATTAAGAAAGGAAAGTTCAAACATGTTATGCAGCAACTTTCATGCATGACGTTACAGAGATTAAAACAATATTGGTAACCTTTGAAAGGAGAATTTATGGGACAGGCTCTATAGCATTGCTAATCCTTGACAATAGTCAAAAAGTGCTACAGATCTTTATTTCATAGAATACAAAAGCTTTCATTGACATTTGATGGAATTGGAATCTGTTTCTTTTAGCATCACAAGACATAATACCTCAAAGTGTGTGAATTTCATTTAGATGGCATATAAGTTGAAATGCAGAAGTGTTTCATACTCACCCATGTTTACTCTTTTATTAACATCAAAAACTATTGTAACCATCTGAAGAAAGTCATATATGCAATGATGCTTTGGGGACACCAAGTGAGAAGTATGAGTCCTGTAAATTACCGCCTCAAACTAGACTTTTTTTGTAGTAAGATTAAGGACATTGGGTTTTGAGTGGTATGTTGCCCTTTCAGATACCTAACTCAGAAGAGCTTTCAAGGATATAATTAAGCCTTTTTTTTTTTTTTTTTTTCTCAGTTACTGTTAAATCCAAAGTAGAAGTGGGCCAGGGCAGAAAATTGGAGTATTTTGACTCATATGCCAAATATTATTCATAACTAAATTCTTAGGATAAAGAAGACTACTGCAGCTTAACTTGCCATTTTGAGAATTTCTTGGAGCTTCAGGCAGATTCCTGATTTTAAAAGCATCTGTTAAGATGCAACATAGAATTTAGAAATTTAATAACTGCTTCTGTCAGGAGGTATTGCTGCTGCATCCACACAGATTGGCAGAAACTGTAAAACTAGGCTTCAGGTCTGCAACCAGAAGGACTGGACCAGCCTCATCTGAAGAATTTAGGTTTGCTGTTATGTGGAGGGGGGAGGGATTAATCCCCTTAGCATCTCATGCAAGATTTAAAGGCTTTTTATAAAGTCCAACAGATTTCTTCCATCCATTTTCTGCTGACTGTGGAAGACCAATGGCAGATAGAAGTATGTCACTTGCCTTGCTAATGTCTTTTGAGCTGTTTTATCACGCTAGTCAGAGTGGTCTAAAATTACATTTTCAATTTTAGCTGGTTCTTTAATCTTACTTCCTACTACATTGTAATTTATAGCTAAGCAGCTAAAAGCAAAAAACAAAACACAGTATCAGTTTAAGATAGTAAACAGAGGCTAACTTTAACAATGTGAGATTAAACTGCTTCTTAAAAATGCTGTATGTCACTGCAGGTTGTCTATAAACTATGTGCATACATGGAATATTCATACAAGGTATATGTATACATTAAACATATGAAACACGTGTGATGTTTAGCATTTGGTCTGGTTAAGACCAATGGAAACTGAGGTTTCCAAACCCAGCACAGGAGATTTTCACAGCATCCAGTCATAGGTATCTGTTTCACAGAGAAAATGTAGCCTTTCTTCCAGAGCTCTGACAGTTTGGTTCCATATGTGTGTTCAGAAAATGAGGCTTCAAAAAGCTCAGACTCCTTTTTCATTTACTTCCTCTTGAATCCACAATGCTGGTTTTGATCCAGAACAGCTTAATAGGGCTTTTTCTATTTTCTTTGTCAGTAGTCTGATACACTGTTATTACTATGAAGCAAAACATTCCAATGCACAATGTTTCTAGTAGGTTGTTAATTTTATATTGAAACAGAATAAGTTTTTCCCTATTTCTCCTGACAGTTATTCCTGATTTTGTATTAGACCAAACTTCTACTATCTTTATTGCTGCTTGAACTTTTCTGAAACCAAAGAAAGACTATTTCCAGTCAAGCTTATAGTACATAATAAATGGGAAATAAGATTTGCATAAATATGTCATCCTCTTCTAAAGCATTAATGTATTACCCTTAGATTCATTGACACTATTTGTTCTTTCTCCTTTGAAATTAATGGGGGAAGACTTTAGACTTACAGGCATTTTGAAATAAAATGTTGGCCTGTAGGCCACGGGCTGGTGACATATTAAACATGCTTCCTTCTACATTACTTACAAAATGAGGAGAAATTGCACAGCTGACCACACTGCAGCTATTTATCTGTAAATAGATCATAATAAGCATGTGGTATACATGATTGTCTGAGCTGATAAATGAAAGGGTGTGGATTGTTCAGCATCAGTGGAAGGAGGAGAACATGAAAAAAATCTTCCTGATTGCAGCTGCAAATGGTAGCAATTTTTCCTTTCTACGTTAATGAATATAAGTCATGTAATGCATAATACTTCATTCAACAGCAGAATTCTCACGTCCAGTTCACAGACAGAAAGTATTTTAATTAAGAATATCAATGAGTAATGACAATCCACTTCCAGAAAATGCAAAGAAAGATGCTTCTTTGGCCATGTAGAAGGAGCTGTGATGCAAATATAGTTCATCAGTGTAATAAATTCACTTTCTTTGAACTCTTTACCAAAAGAGTATCCTTTAAGCCATGTTCTTATTTATTTGTCTGTTTTCCCCTAGTAACCTTCTTTACATGCAGTATTTGACTGCAAACCTGCATTTTACAGTCTCTAGTGATCAAATCACTTCATCGTCCATAAACATCACAAATTAAAAGAGCTTTCATCTTTTAAATTCCAACACAACATACACAAAATTAAAATAATTCATTGTCTAGAGACCATAACAAATTTTAATGTGCATTTACAGAGTAAACAGGGGGCTGAAAGGGGCCAAATCAGTGGAAGTGAAGGTATGTCTTACAAAATCCACACAGTACTGAAATACAAACTAAAGCGATGTTTTGGCAAAAAAAAGGAAATAAAGATGCCTATTGGTGGCATGACATACAGATATTATTAAAAACTGGCTTGCATGAGGACCAAAGTATGTCTACTCTGAAGTTATATCACACAGACTGTAAGCAATTTACAGAATTTAAGTTAGTTTTGCATATACAGGAGTTGCAAAATTAGAGAAAACACACTGAAATATAGAACACACACCAAAAAAAAATGTATATATATATAAACCTCCACGCAATCATCAGGGATTGGCCTAAGTCAATAATTGCCATCAGTGAACAAGAAACAAGCAAACAAACAAACAAAAGACGGGAAAAAAAACTCACAGGGTAAAAATAATAAAATAATTGGGGAAAAAAAAATGAATCTAAAGAAAAATAGCCTGATTTCTTTTCCAGAAATAGCGTCCTCTAGTCTGCTAGGCTGCTTTGTAGATTTTATTATTTTTTTCTCCTCCTTATTCTTCATGAAAACAACAACAATAATAACAACAACAACAAAAAAAAAAAGGCTTTTTGATAAAGTTTGTGGGGTGTTTTATTGGTGTCGATATCTAAATCACAATGTTTTGTTTCATTCTTTAGCCTCTATTTGCTTCCAGACTGGAACGGTTCTTTCAGTGTAGGAAACCAGATGTCATCCATAGTTAATTTTGTAATACTGACAACTCGCAGGCCAACCCCTGAGAAGTCAAGGATGAGGCTTCTCCTTGCCGAAAGAAAAGGAAACTAAGTCTTGCTGTTACAAAATGCTTGATTACATCACACCAGTTCTCTTCAAATGAAAGACCAGTGATACGCCAAAGAAAATAAGATACATCAAGAAAACATGTGGTATCCTCTTCTTTTTATAATACTTATTTATTTATTTATTTTATTTATTTAGTAATTTTGTTTGTACTTCCTGAAGAAGGTGCTCCTTGTGTAGAGATTTAGAGTACATTGGGTGCAGAGTGGTGGTTGGAGGTTAGGGTCAACTTTGCTGTCCGCTCCGTGGATTTTACAGGCGATTTGCTCTTTGCTTTAAGAAGAGAAAGTGATATTGGAAAAAGTCAGCACTTTTAGATTAAAGCAAAGCACCCTTCACAAAGCCACAAACAAGAAGCAGGACAGAAAGTCCATGGCTTGTAGCTATCCTCGCACCTGCGGAAGAAGTTATAAGATATTCGCTCATCTTGCAGATTTCCAATGCTCCTTATAAGGCTGTTTTAAACACATACATTTATATATTTAATTAGCTCGCCAGGTTGGCTCTGGTGCCCATGAATGTCTTGGCATGCACTGCAAATAACAACACATACAAAGTATTTCAGTCCCGGGGAGGTTTCTCTTTTGTTTTTTGTTTTGCTTTGCTTTTGTTTCTTATCTGTCTTTTAAAACATTATCCAGAAAAACCATATATACCAAGAGGAACAAACCCAAATACCTTCCACCACAGAGTGTTCTTTACAAAATCATTTCCAGCATCACATCAGCTGCTAACAAAAATGTCATCTACTGGCTAGAGTGTTTTCATGTAAAACAGAGGAGAGGCAAATGGCTGTTATTTACCAGAGGGAAACAGATTGCTAAAAAGTTTGGAGTATTGTTGAGAAATTATGTTTTCATAGATATGTATTTTTTTTAAAAAAGCTATGAAAACAATGGTACATATCATTATTTCTAAACCCATAACTTTATATTTTAAGTATGTTGTTGAAATAAAAATATACAGAATTAGACTAATTAAACTCAGATGTTTGCATACCAAGGATATAGCTATTTACATGTCTTACATACCAAGTCTCAGTGCTTGATAACTCCCTATATCATAGAGAATAGCATTCAGAATTTATACATACTACTTGAGCTGAAAACTATAAATGTAATTTGGTTATAGTATGAATAAATTTTTGAATTATAAAAAGTTACTGTATGGTTAATAGATTTTGTAGCTGTGTTGTATGCTTGAAAAGAATGAATGTTATTGATTGGTACAGGCATGACTTCTATAACAAAATAATAATGGTGTTATAAGCAGTCCATAATAACACTGGACTTTAACAACTGGTTATGTTTTAAAAAATCTATTAAACATGTATAAGCTGTTCTTGTAAAGAATTTTGTATTAAACTGAATGAAGGATTCCATTGCAACCCCAGTAAGCACATATATCTTCTCATCAAGAATATATACAATGAAAACAAAAAGAACTCAATGCAAATGCTCATTTTTTAAGTTTTCAGATGTTTTGTACAACATTTGTACAACATTTCTCTGTATCAGCTAACAATGTTTGTAAGTGTAGCAGGAAGTATTTCTCCTCCTGTCCTTAGTAATTTTTTCCCTTCAAAAATGGGGATTAAACTAAATCCCAGGTCTCTGAACACTGCTTCATTTTGCAAATACATGGTTTGAGACGTTGCATACATAGTAGTTGCCATAAAAGACTCTTAGTCTTCTGTCACATACACAAGAGCTTCTAAGCAACTGTGATATTTCAATTATCCATGTGTGAACTGAATTTCTAAATGAATATTAACATTTAAATTGAAATATGTCTCAAAGACATTGCTAAGATTTTCAAATAAGTCCAAGGGATCTGTGAACTTAGTTCTTACTGAAAGTAGGCAGGAGTGAGAAGCCTACTTTTCTCTTGCTCTCCTGACAATGCTACCCTACCTGTCCTACACTGCAGTAGTTTGCTGGGTTTCTCAAAACACTTGTTCTGCATTAGGCCATAAGCAAATTTGTTGTAACTTCTTGCTGTGGGTTATTCTCATACAGACAGTGTTTATAATTTGCCCCAAAGGTTGAGTTCAATTTCTGTATTTGGTTTTACTGCAGCATTGTTTTGTTCTCTGTTTTACACAAGATGCAACATTTGTCATTTGTCACATTTTTAAAAAAGCTTTTCTTTCTCTAAATTAGCAGAACTTACTTAGAATCCTTGTTAGTGTTAGATAATTTAATGATGTATTGAATTATTTTCACTTGGTTTATTCCATTTAAATATTTTTTTCTTATTGAACTAGAAAATACACTGCTCAAGACAATTCCAAAGAGGTCTTTGGGGACCCATTTCCTCTGCACAGAATATGTACAATGCAAATAAGGATAAACACTCAGCAGAGTCTCATGGATATTTTTATAAGAGCTTTTTTAACTGTTAATGGCATTATAATTTGAGAATTTGAAAGCTGTAATGTGTGGAAGAGAAACAGTATGATACAAAATAGATTTGACAAACTATTTTGCAGTGAGAAAAGCAGCACCATAATATTTGCAGGCAAAGCATTATTTGATATTTATTTTGGTTTGTCTTTTTTTTTTTTCAGTATGTCAATCTGTAGATTTCCAAATTAGGTGTCATATATTGCATAAACCTGAAGCCTTTTTATTTATAATGTCCAGGTTCTGTATAAATCATGACTTTCCTCCAATTCAAGGCACATGCTACAACTGCATATTCTACAGTGACATACACGATGAAATGCACTCTCATCTTTTCAGTGATTCCTTATGAAATACAGTTGATGTTTAAATATTTTTTTTTTTCTGGTTTCTTTTTTTCTGGAGATATGTAAAAAAAAATTTATTTTTTCTTTTATGAACCCAAGGATTTCTTCACATTTTGTATGGGTAAAAGCTGCAAATGATGAATAATAGCATAGCAAAGCAAAAACCAGCCCTTTTAGGGTGTTTTTCCCACTTTTTCTATTCTGCCATGTCTGCTCATACTCTATTATTTTGATTTTCATCTTGATAAAGGATAAACGACCAGAAATAGGTAGAATTTTCCATTTTGACTGTGAATCAAAAAGTTATAGGGTGTTTAAATGAAAGATTTAGTTTCACTACTGTTAGACTCAAGTGTGAAGCAAAGTACAGATCAGAACCCAAATGTCTCAAAAACGCAGAGTATCCACATTCAGACATTTCATGTATATGTGGTTTTGGTGTATATTTCTGTCCAGAACTTAAACAGTGTAACTGTTTCAGTGAGCACAGTAATATAAGTAAAAATCTGTTGATCTGGCTGTGGATTTGCTAAATCTATTACTCGTTTCTCCACGATCTCTAACATTATTTTTTAATTAACATAATGAGAGCTAAAAGAAATTTAACCTCAGGTCAGTAACACTGGATTAAACTATGTTACCCTCAAAGACAGTAACCTGGATGAACAACGGTAATATGTATGCATATATGACTTTTATATATGGGTCAGGGATTTTCATATTTTGACCTGTCAGCACTGGCATCCAGTTAAATGCTTCCTGTGAGATACAAATGCCCATGTTTTGTGTTTTGTTTCCTGCCACTGACATATGTCCAAAAGAGCAAATGTTAAATACCCAACCTTCGCCTGTAAACAAAATCTGTGTTGTCAAACGTGATCACAAGATAAGTTTTGTGCAGCAGCATGAAAGGGTAGTTAATGATATTAATCTCTTTGAAAATGTGATTTATTCAAATACATGATTTACTTAAATGCTAGGAAAACATAAAACAATAGTGATAAATAATTGTGACCTCAGTGTTTAAGATTATCATAGAATCATAGAATGGTTTGGATTGAAAGAGACCTTAAAGATCATCTTGTTCCAACCCCAATGACATGCGCAGGGACACCTTCCACTAGACCAGGTTGCTCAAAGCCCCATCCAGCCTGGCCTTGAGCACTGACAGGGATGGGGCAGACACAGCTTCTCTGGGCAACCTGTGCCAGTGCCTAACCACCCTCATAGTGAAGATTTTTTTCCTAATATCTAAACTAAATTTCCCCTCTTTCAGTTTAAGTTCATTTCTCCTTGTGCTGTCACTACACATGCTTGTAGAAAGTCCCTCTCCAGATTTCTTTTAGGCCCTGTTTTAGATATTGGAAGATTGTCATCTAATAAAATAATCTGTCTCACAGAGGTTGAACCGGATTTCATGGCTCATATTGTCTGCATCAAATAGCTAAACATCAATTTTGTTCTGTTAATGAGATTAATTTTAGATCACCTAAGTACAAAATAAAGCAAGAAGTTATAAATTATTAGCAAAACCTAATTGATAAAAAAAGCTATTCTCTGCATGCTTCTGAGCCTCAATACTTGTCTGAAAACTGCATTAATTCTTACAGTTATGCTTACAATGAGTAGCGTATATTCATATAAATAACATAACAAACCCGTGAATTCAACAACACTGCTTTAATATTTTAATAAACATTTAAGTTTAGTGAGGGTGTCCATGAGTTTCCTCTAATTGGTAAGCCACTGATCACAAGGGAAGACTAATGCCTAGTAAAGTCCTGGTTTTATGCTGACCAGTATAGCAGAAATACAGCCAGTCACACAAAAGTCTATCCTGTATTCTATGTATGTATCATATGTTGTCAAAATATCCTTGCATATATATGAGGAATATATATTCCGCTTCTGCTGAATATGAGATGATTTTGCTGCAAAACTGGTTTCTAAAATCACAGGGGTGTCGAAACTTTGGAAATTTTATTTTTCAGGAATTTATGCTGATATTTTCCATCTTTAATACCTGGTTTGCTATTTTGCAACACATTTGAACAGATTTGCTTTTAGTGTTAGATTTGAATCAGCCTCCTTGTCAGCCATATCAGAAATCACATGAAATCATAATTTTGTATTATTTCCATGTAAAGAAAATAAAAATTAATGAAATACCTGCCTTAATTTTACTGGGATATTAATGAACCATAAGATTTGTTGGAAGACATTTGCAGTTTAACATCCATAAAAACAGATGAAACCAAGTATGGTTGATTTTATTTAAAGGTTGATTTGAATATGTCTTTCACAGGTCTTTCTTAAATAAATAGATTCTTCCTCTCTGGCCTACCAAGTGTTATCATTTTTATTCCTCTAAATGAAGAAATCAGTGTTTCCTATAGTTCTCCTATACTGCTGGAATATATGCACACACTCAGGAAGAAAATTGCACTTCCACAAAGATAAAGATCTCATTTTCCCTCCTCAGGGAAATGACTTGTGTAATTTAAGGTTCTATCACCTGTGTTTGATTTTGGGGAACTGAATGACAAAAGAGGAACAGTAAGTAGCACACTCAAGCCTCCTAAGGTAAGCAGTTTTGCTTAGACTTACACTTTTTTTCATTGGCTGTGTGGTTGTCAGCCTTAAATAGAAATAGTATGAATTGTCTTTGGCAAACATACCACACAGGGCAACGGAATTAATCTTACACACCAAAAGAAAAGTTCTGGTTTTCGTGGTTTGTTTTCTTTCTTTCTTCCTTTCCTTTCCTTTCCTTTCCTTTCCTTTCCTTTCCTTTCCTTTCCTTTCCTTTCCTTTCCTTTCCTTTCCTTTCCTTTCCTTTCCTTTCCTTTCCTTCCCTTCCCTTCCCTTCCCTTCCCTTCCCTTCCCTTCCCTTCCCTTCCCTTCCCTTCCCTTCCCTTCCCTTCCCTTCCCTTCCCTTCCCTTCCCTTCCCTTCCCTTCCCTTCCCTTCCCTTCCCTTCCTTTTCCTTTCCTTCCTTTCCTTCCTTTCCTTCCTTCCTTTCCTTCCTTTCCTTCCTTTCCTTCCTTTCCTTCCTTCCTTCCTTCCTTCCTTCCTTTCCTTCCTTCCTTCCTTCCTTCCTTCCTTCCTTCCTTCCTTCCTTCCTTCCTTCCTTCCTTCCTTCCTTCTCTTTCTTTCTCTTTCTTTCTCTTTCTTTCTCTTTCTTTCTCTTTCTTTCTCTTTCTTTCTCTTTCTTTCTCTTTCTTTCTCTTCTCTTTCTCTTCTCTTTCTCTTCTCTTTCTCTTCTCTTTCTTTCTTTCTCTTTCTTTCTCTTTCTTTCTCTTTCTTTCTCTTTCTTTCTCTTTCTTTCTTTCTCTTTCTTTCTCTTTCTTTCTTTCTTTCTTTCTGTTGTCGTTGTTGTTAGTTTGGTTTTTGTTTCTGTTTTTTTTTTTGGGGGGGGTTGGGGGCTGGTTGGGTTTTGTGGGGTTTTTTCTTTTTTTTTCTTTTTTTGTGTTTTTTTTTTTTTTTTTCCTGTTTTGGGTTTTTATTTTTTTGGTTCGGGTTTTTTGTTTGTTTGCTTTTGTCTTGTTTTGGATTCATTTTTATTTTTTTTTTTTTACATTTTGGAAGAAAACTACTGCTTCCACATTGATGGAAATTTAGAATAAGCTGTGTATTGAATTTCCCTGAAGTCTACTTATACTTTGCATCCAGCATGCAGCTCTGGTCATGTGCTGTGTGCTACTTTTTTGCCAGTGATGTCCAGAGGAACAGATGGAAGAGGGATGGGATCCCAGATGGATGGTTATTCCCTAGCTTTCACTAGATAAGGTGCCCAGTTGAACTGAGGTGTTAAATCCTGTCATGGTGCAAAAGAAAGTGGCAACTTTCCAAACCTGAGTAGAGGAGAGACTTCTGCCAGAGTTTTGAGCTACTGAGTTCAGAGTTCCTGAAGCTCTTTCGGGGCTAACCGAAGTCACAGCCTTTAACTGGCTGCATTCTACACCTAAAGCCACTTTCTAACGCAAACTTGAGATAGAAATACTTGGGAAAGGAAAAACCTGAGGAGAGTTCAAATGCAGGTAGTATGCAGTAAAATGATATTTGGCTTCAGGCAGTGATGCAAGACAAGACATAATAAATTTATACAGGGATAATAGGATATAAAAGGAGAAAGAAGAGTGATTCTGCAATTCTGCAATGTCAAGATGGGAAAAAGTAGAAGTATGGGTACACTGATGCGAACAAACATGGGATTTTACATTCAGGACACTTTCTATATCATCGTTTACATCAACACATACCTAGGGAAACATTAAAATCTTTTTCTTCCTCTGCAGCATATCTGAGAGTCATGGGTCTCTTGTCCATCTCTTAATTCATTAACCACTTGACTAGAACCAGACTTCTTAACTGGGACATCATGCATTATAAAGGAACTAAAATGATCTCTACTGTCATTCTCAAAAACGAAAATGAAATCATCAAAATGATCGGACCCTGTCATCCTTTAACCTTGAACAGGCAGGCATGGTAAATGGGAAGTGCATCAACTTTCACAGATTTTCATACTCTTCTGATTAAGATAGTCAAAAATCACTGCATAGTTTGAATACACTTTTTCAGGAAGATGAATTTTATAGTGTAGTTGTCTTACTACACCTCTATGCAATTTTTGCACTCTCCTAAGATGCCATTTATCTTGTAACTCACAATTTCCACTGTCACCAGCGCATTTACTTCCACTTTTATCTGTAGCTTTGTTTAAATTGTGTTAGTAAGTGGTTCAGGGCTATAGTAATATTTTACATACTAGCTTGATTAGGAAATCTTGTTACAGTTTTTCCTTGTCTTCATGGGTGTGACTCATTTTCTGAGCAGTAGTTCTAAGTTTTGTTCAAATGTTTATGCTTCTTGGAAACTTATTTAGGCTGTTTTGGACTGAGAGCGAGTCTAGCTATTTAGACTGACTATCCCCCCCAAAAAATCAGCTTCTGAAATTCTAATGTACCCAGCATTTTCATAGGATGCTCTCATAAACAAGTTTAGAGCGGTAAAGTAGCAGTAAGTTAGATACCTATTTGGTGAAATCAAGTATAGTTGAATTGTCTCTGCAGGTGATATGTATGAGCATATCAGAGTTAAAATGATTTTTGAACCTAAGGCACACAGAGTTGAGCTTTAGATATACCCAGAAGCATATTCCTTCCTCTAGTAGCTTAAAACTTCTATTTTGTGCTCAGCTACCTCAAATTTCATGTGTTCAGCCAAAGACACAGTGAGTTCGTGATGTCTCTGTATTGTTTAGTGGCTGTACAACTAGTGACTACTTCCATAACTATACATTCATTATACTGTGGAAGATTTTTTGTCCTAATACTCAAACTTCCCTGACAGACTTGCTTTTTCTTAGGAGAATGACATTCTGCCTACCTGGGTCTCCCAGTTACAAATGTTCAGGCATCAGACATTTGTAGCAAATATCCGAATTCTCCTCCTCCCTTTAGCTGATGTTTGAGCCTGCAAAGTTTTGAAGGTTTTTTCATTTGTTTATTTGTGGGTTTGTTTGTGTGTGGCTGGTTGGGTTTTTTACACTGAGAATCTCTTTATGCGTATAAGTAATGCATTGACTTCAGCTGATTCTATTTCAGTGAGAGAGTACTTTTTGGGAAAAGGGCTGCTATGATAGATGTTTGCAAATAGTCTATGAAACAACAGCGTTAGCTATTTAAATAAAAATAGTGTGAGAAGCAGGCCAATATCCAGTGTTCATTGAAACAGCAAAGAACTGAGGGGGGTGTAGGCAAGCTCAAGCAAATGCAGAACCTAAATTGGTTAATTGGTACTGAGAACCAGTAGCAGTGTGCTTTATGACTGGTCTTATCAGCACTGGGCACATTTCTATCTCACCCTATTCCTACTAACTACAGATAATATGTCTTAGATTTTTTTTTTAATGTGTGGCATGAAAATATAGAAACTGGTGCATTTCTATTTATCTGTGTGAAATGGCTGATTCCAAAGCAAATGCAGTTTTTTGTGACTGTCCTGTGATAATCCATCCTCATCTATTTACTTGCATAAAGTTGTACCCATCTGAATTAAAGTAGAAACTTAGGCTGTTAAAAATTCTTGAACTAACTCTTTTGTTAGTAACTTGCTTCTGCTGTTGGAGCTAAGTATGGCTCCAATGCAAATTGATCAGCATTCTTGTGATATGTATAAATGTGTTCATATTTGATATATGCCAAATTGTAATTAAATTTAACAGAGCCACTCCTGAAATATGCCATAAAGTTGCAATAAGAGTTCTATTTGAAGAAAAATAGAACTGAACTTGTCTTTTTCCTCTGTGCTTTTGGCATCCTGTTCATCCTTTCATCTATCAGAAGAAAATCCTAACTGGAATGATACTTTATATTACTCTATCATCTTCAACAGCACTGTCATACCAATAAAAATATATATAGACAGGGGTATTATAATATAAAATGAAAGAAAATTATAATTATTTGTAAATATTTCAGCATAAGATATTCAATTCCCTTCTCTCTTTTCACATCTTACACTGCTTAGGCTTATGTTTGACATATGGTCATCCTGATCTCCTATTTTTATCATTTATATAAAATGTATTTTCATGAAACTCAGCTAAGCTCCCATTTATCTGTACCCATTTGACTGGATAAGTATGTTTTCGTCTGTCTGATTCCTAGATGGTAAGTGTTTTGAGTCAGGGACCATTCTTCTGATCCTTTGTTTGCCCAGTGGATAATGCAGTTGTTATAGAGATTAGAACAATGCCTCTGACTAACAGAACATACCTCTGTCTAAGAGCTATGAATCACGAGCTCTTAATGCTCGAGCTAGATCAGTTTGAAATGATAGTGCTTCCATCTCTTTACCACCCCCTCTTATGAAAATTAACTCCCCAATAGTAGGAGTGATGTCAGCAAACTCCATGCCATTTTCTTCATCAATATAAAAATCCAGTGGTTTAGTTTATCAGCTGTCATGGAGGCTTATTTTATAGAGGCTTATGTCATAGAGGCTTAATATAATGCTCAACCAGGAACCCATTTCCTTCTGCCGTCCAGATTTGGGGCAATAACTTCTGACTGGGGCAAGACAGGGACTTTGGGTGGGCAGCATTTTAAGCTGTTAGAGATAAAGCAGATTTCACATGTCATAGACTTTATCCTTGCTACACAAAAAAATATAAACATATAATGTTATCACCCCTACAGCCACAGTGTACTAGTTTTAAAATGGTGGATTGTGAGAAGGAAGCTTTAAGTATTTGTGCCAAATCCTGTATTAATTCTATCTCTTTCACTTTCAACATGGTTCAATTTTTCTACTTTGATTTCAGATCTTTTTACCTTTCTCATCATACTTCTGAGATGTGTGATCAATCATCATCATGGAATGTCATTAATTGTTGTTCAAAGGCTATTCAAGTATAAGATGGTCACTGATCAGTATATATTGTATGCATGTGACTAATTCAAGAGTACTAAATAGGTAATCGACCTGTTATTTTGGCAGAGTTTCAGACAAGCACAATGAGATGCAGCCATATTCTGAAACAGTATTATTCTACTAAAGGGCTTTGAACTGTCTGAATATTTAGCTCTCTGTAAGACATGCTGCTAGTTCTTGGCTTCATAACAGATTTATTATTGCTCCCTGACACAATATCTTTCCCTTTTAACTCTTTTTCACTTGCACAGAATAAACTGGAGATGGACACACCACCTTCTGTAATCGTGTAGAAGTCACTATTATAGTTATCATAGCCCTACGGCTGTGGTTTGCTGGCCAAAAGCCTCTGTCAGTGTCGCAGGCAACAGCAGTATCTGAGGGAATAGCAACAGCAGAAATAGGCCTGGCAGCAGAAGCGGCATCCAGATTTGCTATCTGTATTTTTATTGCCATTGATGAACACATAAATCATATGCATGATGCGCTAGGAATACTGGCTGTGGCAGCTAACTTTCACATTTTTATTGTCCTCAGCACATTATACAGCTTTGTTCCAAGGCAGCATCGTTTGTTAGTAGGTGGGGGGATGAATTTCATTGAGTTGGATAGGACTGGATCACCCCCACACAGGCAGGATAGCAAGCTGCACTGCCAGAAAGTATGATGCAACTTCCTTACAATCAGGTAAAATGAAGGGCTGGGGGCAGTCTTTTCTTCACAAGGCAACCAGAAAGATCATCTGCTGCTCTACAAGTGACATCTGGCTTTATCATCAGCAAAGCAGGATTAATTATTACTGTGGCTGTAAAGAAGGTAATGTGTCTGGAATATCTTTGAAGCTCATGAATTATTTAATCAAATGGAAAATCCCTGTCAAGAGAATAAGAAAATGCGAGGAGTGTTGAGCCTTCTAGCTAGTCCAGCCTAAGATTTCAAAGATAAGGACTAGAAAGAAGTTGATCAAAGTTAAAGTACACAAAAACCCTGAAGCAACAAAATCCACAACCAAGAATGCCCCTGAATCTGAATGATCTGAAAAGAGAAGTTTTCAGGTATTTTCCTTGCCTTCATTCTGCTCCCAGACAGCTTCACTGTCTTAAACTTCTTCAAGGAGTACAAGCTGGGCAAAGCTTAGATTCTTCTTTTAATTCACTTTCACTGTCTGAGCAGAGGAGCATTAATCTTCATCCTTATGCTTGAGCCAAATTTTTTTGCTATTGTAAATGAATGCCATTCTTTTGCCTTCAGCAGAGTTGTATCCAGTCCAAACAGCAGAAAATTCTACTCACTGAGTGATGCAAAAGATTTTCATAATGAAGTAAGGAACCATAGACAGGAAACTTCCTGCTTCACATCTGAGAAACAGGTGAAAATGTCCTCTGGTTTGCTCTATATGTGTCAATTAACAAATGGGTTGTGTTTTGAAACAAGGAAATCCCATCAGTTATTTCAAAAGCAGGCCCTGTCACTTATGCTACAATCTCTGATTACCCAGCGCAAGATACCTGATGGTGTAGCAGTGAAAAACAATTTGAGTGAGCTGACAAACAACTCATAAACTTCTTTTTTTACTCTCCCAAATTTCTTTCCTTTCTTTCTTTTCTTCTCTTTCTTTATTAACTGTGTGGCCCATCTGCAATCTTTCCAGTAGTTAATTACCTAAGAAAGTTATATTGGGAATGTAAAACAGAATAGACTATGAATCAGCTACACAGAAAACTCCTGTGGGGTCCCCTACCAGATCTTTATATACCGCTTTTGTTCTAAAGATAAGATGAGTCTGAAAGGCTCATATTTGGCTGTTTTTAAGCAGCTAAAACAAAGGAAAAACATAATTAAATGCATGTGCAGCAATAGCAGATACACAGCAAAATATACTGATAAGGTTACTAAAAGAAGAAAGATCTCAATATACATGTGTGTAGATAAAAAACAGTGTAGATGAAGAAAAGGTAAAATGAGTTTCTTAAACTTTGTGCACTTAGTTCCTGCTGTGTCTGTCCTCACTGTTTCTGGATTGGTACCTTAGGAGGCAAATATGTAGTGCAGTATCCAAAGACAGTTTTCCATGTTTTCATGCATATAACCTGTACTGTATCTGAAAAAGCAACTGCTCAAGAGTAGTCCAGGCTATGTTTCAATTCTGAAAATGGAAATCTGCCATGGAGTCCCTTTTCCTGTAGTAGGCTGTTTCTAATTTGCCATTACTTGTTTTCTCAAATTCCCTCTTACCCCTACTTCTGATTAGCTAAGGTTATTTAACATTTCTTTCCAAACACCATTGCTTTTACAGGAATATGATTTACAGATGAGATGTATGTTTAAGGACAGAATCCATGATTATTTCAACAAATCTGAGAAGACCATTATTTTCTTCTATGATTCAGTATTCATGCTTCACCATGGGCATAACTAAGAACGAAAATAATACCTCTGATTTCAGAGATGTTTCAAACTAAGCATACCCAATACCGAGTCTAGCATGGGCATGTGGGATTGAGATGTTAAAACTTGTAGAACAACAAAAATGAACACATATTGTTTGGCAAGTGCTTTCTCTTCTTAAGTTCCTCAAGCTGTGATTTTGTAAGAAGAAAAGAAAATAATAGAAAGGTGACAGTGGTATAATTCCAGTGGTTAGCAATGGCAGTGAAGGATGGTTACAAAAAGTAGATACGATTTTGCTTGTGATGGGAGTCAGAACTGCAGATCCACTGAAACCAGTTCAGTTTTACTAAACACTAGGAACAGGACGTTAAATACTTGTATGTGTTTGGTTCCTTCAGTAAGTACACACATATAAGAAACTAAGATGTGGGCTTTTTGAAAGAAACATAGGGCAGTAGTGAGTTCATTCTGTGTTGGAAATCCTGGCCTAAAAAAAAAATGTGTTTAGCTGCTGTTAAGACCTGTCTTTGTCAACAAAGTTACCTGGAGCAGACTAGCACTTCTCAGAAGATGCTTACTGTTTCAAGGTCAACAACTAACTGGTTGATAGGGCTACACCAGGTAGCATGAGAAGAATTTATTTCATTATTTCAGAGAAGCTAAAAAAGTGAAGTGGCTTTGTAGCAGGAAGAGAGCACCGAAGTGTAAATTTCAAGTAAAAACAGAGACTGTAGTGTATACAGGGGCAACATGGGATGGACCTTGCATCACTTTTTGATAGAATTTCTGAGGATGGCTGAATAAGGTTCAGAACAAGAAGAACAAAACCATCATTCGTCCTTTGCTTTAATGTAGTCCTAAAGAAACAGAGACTTGACTGTTTGTTGTTCAACAACCACAGTAATGGTTGGTGGCTCCCAGCCTCACGGTTTCAGAAACAGCAGCCACCAAAGATAAAGTCTTTCTCTTAGTGAAGAAAGAAGTAATGTTGGTTGTTGACATAGTGCAGGCTACGGCAGACTTTTTGTCCCTTCACTTTAAGAGGAAAAGTCACATAAAAGAGCAATTAAAATAAAGACCAAAAAAAAAAAAAAAAAAAACAAAATCAAACAAATCACAGTTGTTGTTTTATATTCCACACGATTCCAAACTGGGCATAAAATCTGTGCTCACAGTAGGTTGATAAAATATTCCTGGACTCTGTAGATAATTAATAATAGAGGCTGGAAGGAATGTCATTGGTTTATCAGGACCACCACACTGAAGAAATATGTTTTCATCCTCTTCTTTTGTTTTCACACCTGATGTTCAGCTTCTCAGCATGACTTATGATGCCAAGAATCCTGGTTGTTCTGTCTTAGGTAAGAGCCACCTTCTCCTTTATGCTCCATTTCAAGTCACTCACTGCAACTTTGCTATCACCACAAGAACAGTTTTGGCACATAGTTGCATTAACAGTTGAATTTGTTACATCAGGAAAGAACAAAAAGTTGCTAGAAATGTGGAGTCTGTGTGTAGGCAGTCAGAAAATAAACCTAATGTCACTTCTTCATTTGGAACTAATTTCTCTTGAGTTCTCTGAGCCTGATCGTGAGTCTGAAAATCAGCTAATGGCTTTGAGTGCTTTAACAGAACATTGGCAGAACAGGAGGAGTCTGAGGGATATACACATCCTCATCTCACCAAATTCCTCAGCCTTTTTTGTTGCTATAAAGGCTGAGCGACTTGAATGCAGGTAGCAAAGTTTGTCTAGATTTATATCCATGAAACAGTGAGATTTGGTACGGCCTGTAGATTATTTTGCTTCCTTTTACTGGAATTCTTGGACTTCAGTTAATTGCAACATTGCTAAAGAGTTGCAAGGCTCTCTGAGAACTCTGTACTTTCCCCTTTGGACTAAGTTACGTTGCTATGAATTATGCAGGGAAAAATGTCTGTCACTCCACCTACATAGGACATTTTCTGGATATATGTAGATTAGCCTGTCAAATTACTCAGATTCCTCTTAAGAGGTGATGGCTTACTTCATTTGCTGCAGCCCATGAATATGAAATGAAAGGGTCAAGCTGTGTTAGCTTTGACTTTTTCTTTCCTGACTTTTTTGACTTTGAGGTATACATTCAGTGCTTCTCAGTACATTATCTGAAGATTTTCCGTGGGAGATGTTCTCTTTAGCTCTTTCTTCCCATATTGGATCTCCATTACACTAACAATAGCAAATATCTCTTACACTCACATATCATTTTTCAGAGCAGCACAAAACGCTGGAAATGATGGACCTCACATCACTTCGTCAGCCCTGGATATGTAGCTCCCTCATAGTTATTGCAGATATTCTTACTTTTTTGTAAAAGAGAACGGCAGAAATATCTGTTCAGTTGGGAAATGCTGATATTTTTAAATGGCAGTGGCTGTAAACTGCTTTTCTAAACAACCTATTAAATATCTGTTGTTAAGAAAGAAGTGAAATTCTCCGGTGTGCTTGAGGATTGAAGCATTCAAGCAGAGTACAACCTACAACAATAAATTTTGGGGACAAAATATTCATATAATCAATCTTATATTTGTAGCCGAGTTCTTAAAAAATAGCTGTATACAGATATCCAAATAATTTTGCAGTGTCATGTTTCTCTCTGCTGTAAATGTATTTTGCAGTAGTCTGTGAGCGTGGAAGCAAAATTTATTGCTTGCCAATAACTGTATACTAGCTCTCTAATATTGGAGAATATTTGATACAATTACCTATGGTTAATATTACTTCTCTCTTCAAACAGTATTGTTGAAATCAATGTATTACTCAACATAAACACATCACAATCACCCCGTGTGTCTTTCAAAGAGAAACGTAATTAACAGTAATGGATTTGTGTTCAACCATGTTTCTGTGTTCTAGGCTGGATGGATACATTGCTTACATGTAATGTAATCACACAGCAGTCTTGTGCACATGTATATGCTTAGCATGATTTTGAAGAAGGGAAGAGTTTCTCATTTGACAGTATAAGGAGATTGTGCTGATTCATGATATAAAATGAAAGACCATTACAGGCTATGACACCTCCTCTCTGCTTTTCTGAGGTCTCACAACTGATGTCTTTCCTTTCTTAGCTGAAGTTGCTCCTCAGTTACATAGAGCTAAAATTCCTCACTGCCTTGTGCTCCTGTGTGTATTTCTATTAGCGTAGAGTGAGTATAAGATGGAGTGAAAATCCAGATCTCACCATAGCTAGAAAACTAAGACCAGATTTTCTCAAGTAAAGGAAAGTGAATCTTGGTTCTCAAGAGTTAAACTGATGTTCATCAAAATACCACCAATAATTACTGTGTAGCAAGTGACCATTAAGTTGAAATTAAGCCTAATATAGATTCTTGGTACACACTTTTTTCCTCAGTAGATTAGCTTCACCTCTGTTGAATACAGCCTTAATCTGTGCTTCATAGTAAAAAAAAAAAAATCATTAATAAACTAAAGTGCATTTTAATCTGTTTAATTTTAAAATTATTTATGATTTGGCTTCTTTGCAGTAATCATCTGCAGTAATCTTTGCTCAAGGAAAAAAAAATAGAGATTAAGTTTTTCTATGTTGTTTTTTTTTTTCTTTTACAGGGACCTTTTCCTGTAATAACCTACTACCTCTCAAGTAACAAATATCCAGCAATCAGTCAAGATATTGCTTGGAATAAAGATATAAACAATATTATGAATTCAGTTATATATCTGAAGTGACTTAGTGGATTAGCTGCTGTGTGCACACTTTGGCTGCAATGCAGTATAGTTTATAGCTACATATTTCATAAACTTTTGATTGGTTTAATTAATTTCACATAGAACTGAAGAGGAACCAGAGTTTTCACTTTACGGACAAGTCTGCTACTTTGAAATGTATGAGTCAAATGGAAAACAAGCAATATATACATTTCTCTGAAAGGGAAGTCATAGTAGAATGATGATTTTAAATCAATTGAAATACTTTTCTTCTAAGAGCTTAAACATTTTTGAAAGAGCTAAAAAATGAAAGTGGCTTCATTTCAGGGAAACAGATCTGAATGTAACTTACAAATAAATTTGAAAACTGTATGCAGAGGTAAAATGGTGGTGATATGTGCATCATCTTTTCTAGTAGTGATAAGAATTTTTATACGAATAATCATAGTGCTCCAATCTGTAATGAAATGCATTTTCCTTATCAAAGTGTTTTTCTAATAGTATGCCTGCAAGATTAAAGTAATTTTACAATAGGTGTGCTGTGAAATTTGTTGTATTCCTAGTTTTGGTTTTGATGAGATGGCATTTGCTAGCAGAAAAATGATGCATCAGAACAAACAAAGTTAGTTTCCATTATTTATATTCAGCTTGCTTCTGATCTGCCTTATACTGGGCCTTCAGTGTATGCAGAAGTAATCCAGAAACCTTTAAACCTGCAGAGTTTGTTTTCAAGAGGATTTTTGAGTATTTACAACATGTGTTAGTTTTTCATCCTGTCCATCTCTCTACTGCAGTCATACAGTGGTCAACATCTGCACCTCCTGTATATTCATGTACCTTTACATAACTGTGAATTTTACTGTACCAATGTAGAAAATGCATACTTATACTGCCTGCAGTTTATTTATAGCATTGCACAAAAACTCTCAAACAAAATGAGCAGTATGCTAGTCTCTACATGACAGACAATTGAGGCACTGACATTTTGCTACGTGATTCAAAGCTAATGGTCAAGCAGCTGAAGACGAGAAGCACACTTTCTCTGATGAACCCATGATCTTTCTAAAGCCTATACAAGGGAGAAACGGCTATATCTAAGGTCTGCTTAGATTTATAAGTCAAGTTCCTTGTGAAAATAAGATTGTTACTAGAAGTAGATTAATTTTGCCAGATGTTAGAGATACAAATGTTAGGTGACTAGTGTAAATTAACTTACGAAGAAACAATTCTGAATGGGAGTTTTATTTAATTTATCATGCATATCCATCTTAAAATGAGATGAGTCATTCACTGACATGCCCCTCTGTTTTTACACACACTACAGGGAAAGCTAAGCTTTGATTAAAAAGCTAAACTTAGGTGGATAAAGCCAGTAGAGATAAAATCCACGTGTAGGAATTTAAGGCTTTTTGCTTCTTCTGCCCAGAAGCTTATTCTTCAGGTTTTAGGAAGTAAGGAGATAGCAGGAAGAATAGAGCCAGAAAGAAGGAGGAATAAATGACCACCACACTCTTCCTAGTCACAATTCCTGGTTACCTTGCAGAGTTAGCCTCCTTCTACATGCTGGTAAGCAACCAAATGAAAGCTCAAAATGCTTTACCATACCTGATTGTGGACTTTGTTTGGGAATTTTGGCTGCTGCTTCAGGGCTGGAGGTGGCACGCACACGCTGATTGGCAGAGTTATGGATGCTACTTGGAACAGCTGATGAGATGTTTTTGCGAGGTTTCATGTCTTGCAACCACATTGGAGATGCCTCGAAGGCCTGCATTCGCCGAGAGTGGCTGTTAGCGTTGACTTTGAGAAATGCCTGGGCCTTGTATTCCTGAAGGTCTCCATAGTTGGCATCGGTCACCCTGCACTCATACAAGCCTTCATCCTTTTTCCTCACTTTTGAAATCTGAAGCTTGTGGGAGATGTCATTCCCTTGTACTTTCACTGTCTGCAAATTTGCCAGGAGAACAAACAAACAAACAAACAAACAAACATGTTGTCAGGTGTTGTTCTCTGGAAAGACTCTACATAAATGTAATATCTGTGCAGTTCATCGGTTAAACTTTTCCAATTAGTTCACTTTATTGAATAATTCAGCTTTTGGACTTGTGCATAAACAATTTCGTTGGAAATGTTGACCAATATTTAAACTTCTTTAATACCAATTTCTTTGATTAGCTTATAGTCTCCACTACAATGAAACTGATCTTTGACATTCAGTTTGTCTCATTCAGGCATGTACCTTTGGTATTTTTTGTTTATTGACTATAACAAGATATCTTGTGCCAGGTAGTTCCTTTTGTCTCATTTATAGAGGCATGGATTTATTAGAAGTCACATATTTCTGCAGCACATATTCAAGTAGCACGTATTCAAAATCATTTTAAAAGTTGTCAGCTAAAACAACTCCTGATTTATTTTTAATTGCTTTTAATATTTGAGGGTAACATAACTTATTTTTGTCTCACATAATTAAATATACATGAGTAAATTATGCATCCAGAAATGCATGATAGCTATTAAGATGCATTAGGGAAGGTAACACATATTCCTTTCTGTATGTTCATCACTTCAGAGAATTTATGTTTAATTAATTGTCTATTACTCTCTATCTGGATTAATATCTCTTGCCCCACAGGAAGCCAATTAAAAGGGATTCGTTGGGACAGAAAACTTCAGCTTTGAAGAACTCCTGAACCTGGTTTACATCCACCATTACATGTTTATGGATGCAAATGCGGCTTTGTGTTGTATCACTGACAGGCAATGAGGAAAACATTAGAGTGATGTGTATATGGTAGATCATGAAAATGAGAGCTGTTCAACTGAAACTAGGCAAGTGTTATTGGTGATTATACAACATATTGCTTCTGATAGCTTGGTATGCTGCAGTCACTATTGTTGGCAAAGCATCTATTCTGCCTGCTTGATAAATTGAAGAGCAATAATTGTGAATACATTATTGCTTTAAGGTACTGGATGGACTTTACAGTCTGTTGTGTTTTATCCAGCTTGAAATTTATACTTGGCAAACTGAGTTGGAAGTATGGATTGCATACTTTCAGGCATAACGTATGCAATATTAATTACATGGAAAGTGCTGGATAGTTAGTTAAACCATATTCAATAATAATATATCTCTACTGAACAGCTCATATTCAGCAAAAGGACTAATGAAAGTTCATATGAATGGAAAGAGGATTTTTAAGTCATATCCCATGTTAATTTGCTCCACTGCAATATCTGCTAAGCTAACAGTGTTGCATAACACTAATGAAAACCAGAATTTGTTTTAGGAATTTAGAAATTTGCAGTCAGCATGTATGCATGTTTTCAGTTTATGCCTACTTATCACTTAAAAGCAGTAGAAGCAGTGTATTTCAGCACAGCTTAAAACCACATTTAGTATATTTTACCATTTCTGTAAAGAATTTATGAAGTGCACTTAAGTTTTGCTCCCCTCTTCATGAAGATACTTGCCAGTAGTACTAATGGAGACTCTGTGTTTGCCTTCAAGGAGGAAAAAAAGGAAGGCTACATTTGTAACAAGTGTATTTAGATTGTCAACCTAATGATGACTTCTTTTTAATTGCAAAAATAAAATGTTTTATGCAAGCTTATAAAAACACTGGCTAAATGCCCCATCATGAATTACTACATAATGAGAGAGATTTTTAAGTTGAAGAATGGGACATGCTTTACAACTTGTACTGAGTCACAGACCTCATGGATTACTATTGTAATTTTGAACGGCCTTATCCTTATTGATAAGGAATTAATTGGCTTACAGTACTATGTCTAGTGGAACAGTATCCAAAGACCACATGCGGGCCTCATTTGTAACATAGTCTACTAATGGAACTGAAGATACAGTTGACAATGCAAATAATTTCTAGTGTATGGTGAAAAGTATCATAGGAAATCTAAGTATGGCTAAAATATGTATCATTTTGAATATAATGTATTTGAATTCTCTCTTATAAATGCTCTTCAGCTATACCTACCTGCACTTTGACCCAATGTATTTACTTGGTTAATTATTTGCAGGCATAGAAAAGCAGCAAAGGATTTAACACGAATGTTTCACCTCCGTCACTGGTTTAAGCTTTGCTGGTACTTACTTCTTTGGCTGTAGCTAAAAGGCACTTCTGAAGGGATTGTGTCTGGGAAAGTGAAAACCCCTTTGGGTTGATAAAGGAATACCCGTGCTGCATTATCTGCCAAGTATCTGTGTCTTTCCACTGCAGTAAGCACCACACCAAGACCTCCCCACCATATATTACTTAGGATGCAGAGGGAAGAGAGTCTGAACTCTTCTGAGGTCAGGGGCTGGCTATGGCTGTGCCTGGCACATGGTATGGGTCTGCTGAGTAAGTCATCCTTTCCCTGGACAAGGATTGGAGCAGCACTGCTCATAATTTTGTTGAGACAGCTTTCTAGCTTAATTTTCAAACATCATATTGGTAACTATGCTGTCAGAACCCTACTTCCCTAAGAAACAGTTTCAGTGGCCAAGAGTGGAGACCTCCCAATGGGGAGGTCTTGTCCAAAGACTTTATGAGCTTTTTTTTCTGCCAGGCAATATGAACCTGGGAAAGCACACGTTTAAACACTTGGACACTCCACTGAAGGGAAGCACAGCTTCACGACCAAATTTCAGCCTTAAACGCAGCTCTGGCACGTTAAGGCAGGATCAGCAGTCACCCAGGGCAAATGAAAACTGGAGGTATAAGGACGGGTGCAGGCTGCTGCTTCCTGGGGTTGAAGTAGAGCCTGCTGGAGCTCTGCCCGGACCTCCTTTCATGCCCGGAGTCCCCGGGGGCGAAGGCTGCTTGGAGCAGGACTGGCACCCTTTGCCGGGGCCGGCGTGGAAGAAGCCGGGGGAGGAGCCACCCTCCCGCTTCATCATCCGGTGAGTGTGGGGAGGGGATGCCCAGGGGTGAGGAGGACGGGACCACCCTCTCCGTACCCCGCCGTGCCTGCTCCGGCGCTGCCGCCGGCAGCTCCCGGGGTGGGCTGTGTCTCCGGCAGGGCCGGCCCTGCGGGCGGGGGCTGCCCGCGCCGTGCGCCGCTACTTACGCTGATCTTGGTGCCGTCGCTGTCCAGGTCCCGCTCTGGCAGGAGCTCCACCTGCAGGGAGAGCAGCGCGCCGTCGGTGGCCAGCCCCCAGCCCGGGGACCAGGAGGACCCGCGCCCTCCGCCCCTCTACGGAGCATAGGGAGCGGTGGGCGGCCCGCGTGTGCCCCCTGCGGGCTGCGCCGGGGAGAACCGCGAGCAGCTGAGCACCCCCGGCCGCGGCAAGGGGGGCCCTGCGCTAAGGACAGGCGCGCCTCGCACCCGGCTTCCGTGGGGCGGCTGAGAGCCGAGTCCCTGGCAGAAGGGGAAGGGAGGAGCTGCCCCGGGTGGCTGTGTAAGCGCACATGGCCCCCTTTGCCCACTCGGGAGGCTGAAATTGTGCTGTTTTATGGTTTTTATTTTTATCTTCTTTGGGGCATTGGTTCCCCCTCTCCGCTCCCAAGTGTGTGCCTTCCTGTGGCAGCTGCATGCAGAGTTAGGTCTGCCAACTTGGCTGCACCAGCTGTAAATTGGAGGGCACGTGTAAGATCTTGCCATTTGGGAGATGAAAAAAATCCCACAAGGAGCAGTCTCTGAACAGCTGCTTTCCGAAGGGAAACGAAACAGAGAAAAAATTAAAAAAAAATTAGACTTTGGAAATCCATTAGGTTTTGTGAACATCCCTAGCTGCATCCTGAGAGTGACAGGCACCAAAGGCACCGTCCCTTGAGGCAGGTATATTTCTCTACAGGTTTTTGTGCTGCTAGTTCATGGTCAAAATTAAGTCCCAGGGGAGATCCAGAACCTCCCTCTGCTTCCTCCTTCTCTCCCCCCTTCTCTCCTTCCCTCTCCACTCTTTCTCCCATGGCATTCGTTCCCTGGGTGGTTTGGGAATCCCACAGCAGAAGATCAGTACCTGAGTGCCTGTCACCTCAGCTCCAGCCTCTTGGTCCTCAGCTGCCCGCAGAAACCACCACTGAATTTCAAGGTACACTGAAGCAGAGCCACTTTGGAAAGCACAAGACATCTCCACGTTCTGCCCTTCAGTGGCAGTGACATTTCGGGGAAACTCTGTGAATTTTGCTGCAAAACAAATGCATGACATGTTGGGATCTCCTGACACCACTCATTGTTTATTCTCTTCTTTTTGCGTTGCCTTTTTCCTCCTATTTCTTTTCTTTTTTTCTTTTGCATTTCAAAATAATTTATCTCTTTTCTCATTGCCCCTGTTTTCTGATTTTCCAGTTTCTTCACACATTGTTCGTTCCTCTTCCCCCCCGCCGCCCCCCCCCCCCCCCCCGAGTTTCTCTCATACACAGCTTTTCCTTTCTCCCTTATGCACAAATCTGCCTTCTTTGCAGCATAAACTCTGCTTGTGAGAAATGCTGTAGACCGCCCTGGTTGCTCCCATAGGCTAGTAAAGTTTCATGTAATTAGGTCCGAATACCCTTGGGCAGAATGCAGTATTTCACTGGACTCACTGAGGGATTTTGTGCAAGACCAGTTCGGGAGAGGAAAAAGGAGATCAGACTGATTTATTGTATTTCGTAGAGCTGAGCTGGAGATGTGTAAGTTGTTAAACCTTCCATAGCCTGCTGGCGCAGCTTATGGAATGGGCACTCTTCTGAGGCACAGGTCACAACCACTCATCAAAATGCCCATTTCAAAGGTTTTACCTGAGTTAGTTACTCTTTCTGAGAACCTCTGCCTACGTAATCAGACCAAGGAGCAATACATCTTTTGTTTCTCAGCCCTGGTAGACACTTCCTAGAGCTAACCTTCACCTTTGTATCCCAGTTCTTTGACAAACAGGATCTACCCACTTCAGTGTAGCACTGCTAGGTTTAAACACTAATCCTGAGAGACACAGTTCAGGGCACCAGTCTCATCCTTTCCTATAACACCCTTTATAAAAATGTGCAGCATAATGAAACATGATAGTCAAGAGAGGGGGGCTACAGACAAACAACACAATAAATAAAACCTGTGTTTCAAGAAGAGAAAAATTTGGAAAGACCTTGCAATGTTGCTTTCTGTTATGCACCATTACAGACTGACTAGAATGTATTATGATGGGAAGGAAATACTGCTCATTGTCTCCTCCCCTCTTTCTTGCTCTTTATCTAGTCTTCCTAGCTAACCTGGAACTGGTGGGATAATATAGTAGCCTGTGTTACTTCTTTTTCTTTTTAGATTTGTGCTTGGCAACAGATACTTAGCAAAGCTACTAGCTTAGTGGTTTACGGTGTCCCTTTTTCTGCCCACCTCCCTCACCCCTCTTCCGCCACCACCGCCCACCCTGTCAGCGGTTGCTAGTCACCGAATTAAACTGAGAACTCTGCGTTTTGCGTATTCGAGGCTTGTAAGTTTGTTTGGTTGCGGTTGTTTTCGTTAGTTTGTCCATTCCCTCACCTCCTTGTCAGTGCGTACGAGCTGTGTGGGGTCGCGGAGGGGGATGCTGCCGGCATCCTACCGCGACCGCGCCGCCGACGGCAGGCGCGGGAGCTGCCGGCAGCGAGCAGCGGGCTCAGGGGTCTCCCCCGCGCGATCTGTCCGTGGTGCTGACAGCGTCGCAGCAGCCTCCAGGTCCCAAACAACAGGCGCCTACCGCGCTGGGGCTGCTTGAAATGCAAGGCGAGCCTTTAGGCGAGGAGGGAGGAAGGAAGGAAACGGGGGTGGGGGGTGAGGGCTTTAAAGAAGTGGATTTTGTCTTTTTCTTCCCTTTTTTTCTATTCCCCCCCCCTTTTTTTTTTTTTTTTGGAAGGGGGAGAAATGCAGATAGTCACAGGCTCGAAATGAAGGTCTGACTTTGAGGATTGCAGAATGATAGGAGAGGAAAGGGGAGGCAGCACTAAAGGAGGATCAGTGTTTCAATGTTTTAAGAGAGGGAGTAGATTTACCCACCTTGTACTTGGTCTGAATGCAATAATTATGCATGCACGGGTAGGTGTTTATTGTATGTATGCATGCACATACACAGTCATGCACTACCCAAACACTTGTATGTCCATTCACCAACAGCTCTTTACTCTTCTGCGAGGTGTCTCTTATTTCCCTCTTTGCAATCAAGTAACAGAAGCCTGGTTTATTCCTACTTTGGGGAAACTTCTCACTTCTTTTCCTTTTTAAAGACAATTTTTAACCTAAGTGTAAACCTGATGCTTGGTGTCTTCATCTCCTATGCACTGTGTGGGGTTTTTTTTCCTCCTTTTAGTCTCTTTTTCTTCTTACCCTCCTTCCCCTAATCCTGTTCTCAGACTGTTTTAGCACTGAAAAACATACACACGGATTTGACAATAAGTAATCTTACCTTGGGTAGAAAGTCCTTGTTGAATATACATAACTGAAAAGAGAATGAATCCAACATAAGCTAGAAAGATCCCCATCATTCCAAGACGAAGAAGAAGTCACATCAGGGTAATAAAAGCCAAAGGTGCCCTCAAAAAAGGAAGAATTGATATATGAGTGTGTGTATGTATCTCTAAATACGTGAACAGAGAGATGTTACAAAAAGGCTCTGTATTGTAGCCCTAGCTGCGACGCTAGCAGCATTCTGCTACTCAGTGGAGTCTTTTTCTTTGGGAAGAGGGAGTATTGCAATACAGTGTGGTTCAGATGAGCTGTCTCAGGCGCTGTGTTGCTTGAAGTCCAGATTCAGACTAAAAAAAAAAAAAAAAAAAAAAAACAAAAAAAAAAAAACAAACCACCCAACACGTTGAAAAGTGAGTACAGCTGCCTTCTGTGCCTTTTTTCAGCTACCTGGCAGCTTCGGCCAACGTCAGCTCTTGCAGCTCAGGATGGCGTGATGACTGCCCTCCCTACACACTGATACAGCTCGGGAAGAGGGGAGTGGGGGAGAGAAGGGGGGAGGGAGGAAGAGAGAGAAGTCTACTGTGCTTCTACTGCTTCAACTTTTCCCTCTAATGGCTGCGATAATGCTTTTAACCCTTCCCTCTCTCTCTGTTCCCTACACCTCTCTACCTGCTCTGACTTCTACTGGCTCCGATGCTGGGGTAAACCTGCCTTTTTTTTTTTTTTTTTTCCTTTTTGCATAGTGCACAGCTTGTGATTGTAGAGAGAGCAGGGAGCCTTTCTTGCACTGATGCAATCTTCGGTCTTACATTCGAAAACATTCAGTGGCTAGGAGGGCAATGCAGTGGTTTGATTTTTTTGGTGAGTTAAGCTGTTTCTGTTTTCTCCTTTTTCTCTCCCTCTCACAGGATCTGAGGGAGGAAAATAGTTACTCAGTAATCCTATTGCTCTCACTATTGCCTGCTCCAAAGAACTATGCTTCTAGCATCTTACATTAAAATGTTGTTAATTTTGTCTGCAAACGCAGGTACAGGAGATGATACTTAGAATATGCTTAAGATACATGCATTTATATAGATATCTATGGAAAAATATTTAGCTAGATAAAAATGGATGTCGATATCCTACAGATTACTCTCAGTAATATGTATATATATTTATGTACACCAGAGAAGGTATTTACAGCATATTAAAGAATGCTTCCTCCTGCAGTGAATGTTTCCTTCTCTCTTCCTTGTTTTCTTCCTGCATATGTATTAATAATGTTTAGACAAGAGACTAACCTTGACTGTATTAAGTGTTCAAAACACCCTGAAAAAACATCTGCACTGAGGGAAGTTCTCTGACTAAAATCACTGTGCTGCTTGTAGTAAGAAGCCATCTAGAAAGTGCTTGTTGCACTAAGCAAGCACCAAATACCTTCACAAAGCTGAGACAAAGGCTAAATAGAATCTGAAAGGAGCGCCTGATAATCACTTAGACTGCCAAACAGCTGAACTTAACTGCTAATCACAGACTAAAACAACATTTAAAACATACAAAATTAAAGAGAATTTTATCTTCGTGAGAAATATGTTTTTCAATTAGGTGAATAGCTGGACAGGTTCTGTCATGCTTGGCAATGGGAGTGCAGCAGTTCCACAATGGCACAAGATGCAACTTTCAGCTTACTGCACTATCCAAATTACTGCATGCACACAAGACATTTGAAATATGTGCAAAGATCTCTTTCTCAGAACTAATGCCATTTGACTGAAGAACAATCCTTTTGTCTACATTTTAGCATTTATTTGTTTTATAATTGCATGAGTTCCCATCTTTGTGAAAATAAGGGAGGAATTTTTCCATGGTAATGGTCTATTCCATTGATGTCATATCTTAAGTATAGCAAAAATTCTGTGTGAAAAAATGAATGCAATAAATAAAAAATAATTTAAATTATTAAAATCATCCCCCAAGTAGGAAAATTACTGCCTGACTGAAAGATTTGCTATTACTACAGAGTTTTAATTACTTTAAAGGACGTCATGATGGATATATTCAAAACCAAAGAAAAGCTGTGAAACAAAAGTGCAAGTCTTTAAAGGTGGTAGACCTAAATTATCTGAAGTAACCAAAGACTGTGAGTGATTCAGTGATTAGATACACCCTGTGGTGGTCTTCACAGGTTCAGATGGTGAATGTTTCAATAATTTCTATAAAAGAAATCAGATCCTTTTCAGATGGGCAGCCAAAATCCTAAGTCACTTCTGAAAATGAAGGCTGATTATAGGATTCACTTCAAACCCGTGTACGTCATCAGTAATCAGCTGAAATTGCAAATTAGAGACATATTATCAGCAGGCAAGTTAAATGTAAATTAGATAGGAGGAAAAAGGATCTAAGCAGCATCACCTGGTTTAGAAGAAAAGCGGGAAACAAAAATAGATCACTTTTTATCTTTTTTGCCTATTCCAATTAAAAAGTACTTGATAGGTAAGTTAATTTTATCAATTTATAATTTAGAAACAAGAATAATTCTCCCAAATACCTTGTAGTCAATGGAACTATTGAAATCTTAAATTACTATCACAGGGAGGCACAAAATATATGTGGTTATCAAAATATGAGAACAGAGGATGTATTAGGAAATTTATTTAATTGAAAGAATCTTAAAACTTGGTTGCGTGTTTATTGTTTTAACTTTATTCATGTGCTGCAACAAGCCATATGATTCTGTTAAATACTGCAAACAGAAAGAAGATAATCCACCTCCTGCTACCAATGTTAGATTTCACCCTGATGGATGTGGCTTCTCCACAATCAACCACTCTGTATGAATGTGGTCAGTGAATGTGTCTAGTTACCATGTATGAAATCTCTGCCTTTTGTGCTGTAGATAGTTTTCATGTAGCCTAACTTGAGAAGTATCAGTTGTGCTTTACAGCATTAATTTTATGGTTTATATGAGGTTTTAACTGCCTCTTTTACCCCTTTCAGTGATTCTGAAAGATGAGCCATCCTTGGATACTCTCCTAGGTCATAGCCAGAACATTCAAGCAGAGGAGAATGTCTTTTCAAACATACCAGAGAAATATCGTAATGGAAGACCCGTTTATGCTGTCTTGGAGCTGAACTGTGCAGTTCATCCTATGTCTTATTACTACTTCAGTACATGTTCCAGATCAAGTGCTCTTTCAAAGCCATAACCAGCAGTGCATGTTATTACTCTGCCCAGTTTACAGATCCCAGATCTATGCATATGTTTTAACTATTAAGGTAAAAAGTGATTCTGCAGGTGATGAGTCCAAGCTCAGTAAAGGTTAGAAATGAAAACTCTTATGCTGTCAGTGAGCAATAAAGTTGGAGTGCTTTGACCTATGAAGACATGCGCCAGTATGGGCTGCCTTGCCCTGAAGAAAGCTAGTCAGCTGATCACTAGCTTGAGGTTGTTCGTCTGGAGAAGAGAAGGCTCAGGGGGGACCTTACCACTCTCTACAACCACCTGAAAAGAGGTTGTAGTGAGGAAGGGGTTGATATCCTCTTTAAATTAAGAAGCAATGAAACAAGAGGTAATAGCCTCAAGCTGCACCAGGAGAGGTTTAGTTTGGATATTGGGAACAATTTCTTCAGAGAGTGTGGCTGGTTATTGGAACAAGCTGCCCAGAGAAGCTGGTGGAATCACCATCCCTGGAAGTGTTCAAAAACCGTGTAGATGAGGCCCTTAGTGGCATGATTTAGTGGTGGTCATGGCTGTTCTGGGGTAATAGTTGGACTTGATGATCTTGAAGGTCTTTTCCAACCTAGTTTATTTTATGATCCTATGACTTACCTCTCTGAATAAGACCATGGCTGACTGTTGCTACCCAAAAAGCTCAGTTAAAAATTAAAAATTAAAAAAAAAAGTTATTTTTTATATTTTTATAATATTTTGTTTGATTTTTTGTATATTTTCAGCTTTTTTTTTCGTTGTTACTGTTATTTCAAAGATTTGTTTACTATTTTCAAGAGAAATTTTGCATTTTCTGATGTATAAAAGTTAAAAAAGGAACTTGGTTTTCTTTACTGAGAACCACTGCTTGGCTTTGTTAATCCAAGCGTTCATATGCACCTCTTCCAACATATTAGTGATGCTTTTTGCAACAGCATCATTGTAGTGTTGGTAGAAGTAATTAAAATATATAGGAAGTCTATGAACAAGCTTGAATTGTAATGGGGAAAACAATCCAACTAACCAATCGAGCAACCAACCCATCACTTTTCAGTGTTTCTGTACTTGCAAGTTTATCAGAGCTAGTAGAAGCATAACCCAAGAGTAATTATTTTGGTAATAATTCTGAAAAAAAAAGTCCAAACTTGTGGAGGGTTAACTTTCAAACCTGAGAGTATCAGTGGGACTTCTTACACAATTACGTATTTATTCAGTCTAAGGAAGTAGCACGTGCACAGAATTACCAGTATCCAGACCACTGAGAGCCTTGGCTATGCTCAGAGAATTTATAATCTTTGAAGAACAGAGAAAAGCTAAACAAATGTATGTTTTGAGTACTTTGGGGATAAAAAATTCTCATCTCTGTATCGAAGGAGGTGATTCTTCCTCTGTGCTCTCACAAGACCTCACTTGGAGTACTGTGTACAGTTCTGGTATCCTCAACATAAAAAGGACATGGAACTGTTGGAACATGTCCAGAGAAGGGCCATGAGGATGATCAGGGGACTGGAGCTATGAAGACAGGCCGAGAAAGTTGGGGCTGTTCAGCTTGGAGAAGAGAAGGCTGAGTGGACACCTCCTAGCAGCCTTCCACTATCTGAAGGGGGCCTACAGGGATGCTGGGGAGGGTCTCTTCATTAGGGACTGTAGTGATAGAACAAGGGGTCATAGGTTCAAACTTAAAGAGGGGAAGTTTAGATTGAATATGAGGAAGAAATTCTTTGCTGTGAGGGTGGTGAGATACTGGAATGTGCTGCCCTGGGAAGCTGCGAATGCTCCATCGCTGGCAGTGTTCAAGGCCAGCTAGAACAGAGCCTTGGGTGTCATGGTTTAGTGTGAGGTGCCCCTGCCCATGGCAGGGGGTTGGAATTAAATGATCTTCAGGTCCTTTCCAACCCTAACAATTCTATGATTCTATATAACCAGGGGCTCCCAGAAATGATAATGCAACTGATAGCTATTTCACAATGAAAATAACACCATAGCCTTATAGCCTTAATCATGGCAGAGAATAAAGGTATGACCTTTCAAAACTAGTAGCATTTGGGACACTGCCAGTCTGAAGAATACTTGCCAAATGATGCTTTTTGTTACTTAGGTGGAATTGCTTGTTCTGATTACTGCTCTGAATATACACAAGCCATAAGCTCCATGCTCATAGTTTGTAAATGTGTACTTTTGAGAAAACAAGCACTTGGGCTGTGATGTTTCTACGTGACTGATGTCTTACAGAGTTTGAGATGGTGGTTAGGTTCATGGGGTTTTCCCCACTTTTATTCACACATATATCAACTACCTATGAAACCAGAAAGAGGAGGGGATTATAAGAAAGGTTAGAAATAAGTACTGTTTTACCTTTAAGATCTTTTATTTGGCATACCCTCACATTCTGACTCTTCAGATAAAGGACATTTTAGTTTATTTTATAGAATTGCCAAATATGTTGGCAAATAAATGCTATAGCATTTGTGTTTGGTCACTGTACCTTTGCCACTCTTGAAAATTTCTGCATATCTGGCCAGATTCAAAGATCTGAAAAAAATATGGGTTGCATGTGCTCAGTAACAGCTCATATCCCTCAGAAGCCTGTATTCGCTCATCGTGCCTAAATTCCTCATAGCTTTGAATGCTGACTAAGTGCATATATGGCATTTCACAGACTGAACAGACCTGCAAAGGCACTAGCTGCACAAAGCCCCATGCAACTAGCATCTAGAGAAAAAGGAAAAGGGCAAGATGTGACAAGAAGCTGAAGCACCAATGAAGTGGGTGAAAGCTGGAAAATGTGATAATTAAGTTTGTCCATTTTCTCAATTAATTTTTTTCATTTGCACACAACTATGAGCAAGCCCCACTTCAGGTGAACTCTTCTTTTTTTTTTAACCTCAGCTCATAGTTCACCCAGTGGACAAAATTGTCCTAGTCTAAGAACGGCTTCCTGCTCAAGCCCAGGAAGTAAAGGATGCCATTATGTGTAGTACTTCTGCCTTACTTCTTATAATTATTGGAAGAGAAAGGATGCCTTCCCCTCAAGGCAGCTAGGATCTGTCTTGGAAAAGTAGTCTGTCTCTGACTGCCGTTGTTCCTGAGCAATGCTACAGAGTCCCTTACATCACATGTTTCACAGATGGTCAGTAGTGATGTGCTTCCCATTTCTGAATGCCTACCTCAAGATCCTGAGGGCGGAGATGATGAAGCACTGAGCAGTCACAGCTGCAATTTAAGTGAATGTGTGCTGTGCTTGAAGGTGCAAATTATTGCAAAACATGACAAAGCCCCATGACCTGGGTCCTGGGTAGCTCAGCACTGACTGTTGCCTGTGTGCCTCTGCTGTCTGTCTGTAAAGTGGGCACATTATCCTGTCACTTCAGAGAGGTTTTGTTAAGATAGATTAACTTTCATGAAACTCACAGAGCTCTGCATGATGAACACCATAGGGAAGCCCATAAGGAAATGAATAATCCTGTCTCCAGTTCACGGTTTGAGTGGTGTGCATGTGTGGAGTCCCAGGGACACACACTGAACAATGAAAATAGCCAAAATATCAAAGACTTGTTCATTACTTGAGCTCCATTCTTCACATACCCTGAATAAGGTGGGGGGAGGCTTTAGAAAAAATGCCTGCATCATGATGTATTTAAAGACAACATGATGTTGTGTATGAAGGTAGGCAAGGTTAATTCTTGCTTTCCTGTCTCTTGAATACTTGATTTTGCAACTTTAACAATACTCTTTTAGTATAGCTTTTTACGTATAATGCATTTTGTGCATTTACGTACAGTGCATAATGACGTATAGCATTTTATAGTGCTCTCTCTCTCTACCATTGTCTCGCTCTACCATTAGGTATCTGGGAGAAAAACTCTCCCTTAACAACCTTAAAATGGGGCTTTGGGCATCAATCCAAATGCTTTTTCCTGGTTTTCTCTCTGTTTCTATTAGAGAAAAAGCAGGGGCGAAAAGCAAAAAGCAAATAAAGCAAAAAAAAAAAAAAAAAATCCCTTTTAAGCACAGTCAGTACCCTGGTTTTATGGAAAATATGTGAAGCTCAACATCCTATACAGAAAGCCTTGATGCTGCATTACTCTTCTTGCAAAACTCTTCCTTTCTTTTTTTTTTTTTTTTTTTTCCTGTCCTTTTTATTTTTCTCCCATGTTGGTTAATATCCAGAATAATGTAGAAGTATCTTTAGAGTATGATAAATTCATATTTCTGGCTTAAGTAAACTTTTGAAAACTTGAGTTCCTAAATTGCTTAGGATCACATAATCAGAGCTTATTAGCAAGACAAACAAACAAGATGCAGGAATTCTATTGTAGGATTTTACTACTGCCTGAACTATGGATATTTGGCTGCAGCTCTTCTAAACTCAAGCTTCACTGAAACTTCAGTTTGGCTTCCTTTTTTTTGTGTCTTTACATTTCTGAGGGTGTTGGTCCCAAATACAGTAATAGTTGAGGGAGGTTCATGGAAAGAGCCGCACACTGGAGGGCAGGACAGTGGCTGGGCTGTTTTGTCCATGCTATTTGGTGAACAGTTAGTAAGGGGTGTGATCACCAGGTTCAAAAGAATGGGCAGAAGTGGAGACAACTATCTGGCTGATCAGATAAAGGACTTAACTCTTTTTTTTTGAACCATGCTAAAGCAAATCACACTCTGTCCAGTGAAAAATTCCTTTTTCTTATTTTTTTTTTTTTTTTTTTTTTGCGGAGGCAACCCCAAAATTTCCTTAATTCCTTAAGATCTATCAGTTTGATGAAGGAAAAAAAAAGTATTGTCATAGTGCCCCAAAAGCATATCTAATTTTCTTAGTGAAATAACAAAGGAACGCTTCATGGAGAATTTATCTTTTTCACTTCTTTAGTTTCTTTTCTTTTTCCCTGCCTTCACTGGCTTGAGCATATTTGGTGTAACTGCACACTGGAATAGCAGAAAAGAAAGCAGAAATGGTGTAATGGGCTGGACTGATTTTTTTTTTTAGTTTGAAGTTTTACAATGAATCACGAAGGTACAGAGTACCCGTAGGGAAAACCTGTTTTCTTCCACCACAATTCCCTTAGTTATCACTTTTTGTTTGTTTGTTTGTTTTGTTTTTTGTTTTTGTGTGTGTGGCATGGTAGGTGTTACCTGTTTAATTGGTTTTGAAACAAAAGCTACTTATTCAAATAAGTCTTTATGAGCAACATTGTGATCATTTTCATTAGCTCATAATTTCTAGTTCTCAGTTAAACCTTATGGATGTGCACAAGTTGTACAAGTTTAACTGTCTTATAGGCTTATGAATTTCTTCTACCATAGCAGTTGCATTTCAGAAAAATTCCAGTCCATATCAAAACACAATTACCCTCTATTAAGTTTTTTATGAATTTTTGGTTTGTGTTTTTAATCTGTGCTATGCCTAGCCCTCTTTTGGACAGTTCTTTAGGGAAAGAGACAGTGAGGAGCAGCTGAGGATAGAAACAGTTTGCAATTTTCCCCAGCAAGCTGGGGAACTGGAAACTGACAGTGCAACTTGCAGACAAGACAGACTCTGGAAAGCATCATTTGATCATTGACTGTCTGTGGTCAGTTAGGACAAGATCACTGGACGCTGATGATTATTCATCCAGAAAAACACAAGGCACTTATAAAACTTTTTATCTGCAGAATTCAGTTCCTTTCAGCTACTATCCAAACGACTTTATGCTTTTTTAAAAAAGTTATTCTCATTTTAAAAACAATCAAAAAAAAAGAAAAAAAAAAAAAAAAGAAGAAAGAAAAGCATCCCTCACAAAACCACAGAGTGAAATACACCTAGTTTTAAAAGGGAGAGCTCTCTGATTTCATAAAACTGTAATCTTTTATTATGATGATTATGAGAGCAAATATAAGAATTTCAAAATAGAGCAGGCTGTTTGTGTCAACACTGGATATTACATATCCCTTTGAGGTAAGCCAGTGGCAATGTAAAAAGCCTACTGTAATGTCCTTTCAACACATCGGAAAGCTTCATAGAAGAGATGTTGAAAAGCATTGAGATAGCTTTAGCTGCCTGCATACAAAATTGTTTGGTTTTCAGTATTAAATCCACTTTCCTAATTTTAACTACAGGTATTTCTTTTGTTCTAATTGCTATGCAGTTCAGTGAAACAGCTACCATAGCATTTTCAGCCTGTAAAAAGAATTGTTTTCTTGGGATAGAAAAAGCAAGACTGTCAGCATTTCTCTTTGGGCATTATTTTACTGCATTTGCTTGTATATGAGACAGTAGTTTTCAAACAAACAGGCTCAATAACTGTGAGGATATCTTCACAATTCAGGACCAAGCAGTCAAGGGGGACTGGAAGTTTCTCAGATGACTACAAACTGGGAAAGTTTTAATTACAAATGTAGCTGGTAAACAGAAGCTCATCAGAGCCTAGTTTTCATCTGAGCTTTGTTAGAAAGAAACTATGCATCTTTGAAATACCTCAGAAACAATCTGATTTTGTTTTTTCTACAGCATTTTTTTACATTTTATTGTCTTCTTATCCAGTGAATCAGTAAGAAGAGGTTCCACTGTTTTTCCACACAACCATGCTCTGTAAAAAAAATTATATCCTTGCAATGAAAGGTGAGTAAGGATGACATAATTTGCTCCATAGTACACACCATGGTACAATAAATCTGTCATACTAGGTAACATTCATGGAACAGCAGTCCACAACCCAGAGGAAAGTGAATTTTTTAGTAATTATTTATCAGATACTCACTTTCTGCAATATTCAAAATGAGATTTAAAATGAAAAAAAACCCTGTAATTTTAATTGTTTGAGCCTACTAAGGGGCATGGTTTTGTGGTGGTCTTGGCAGTATTAGGTTAAGGTTGGACTCAATGACCTTGAAGGTCTTCTCCAATTTAAACGATGCTATGATTCTGTGATTCTACTTTAAAGGCACAGATTCTTTAACAAGTAAATAAACTTCTGATTGGCTAAGTACAAGTATTCATCATCTTCTGTACAGGAAAAGCCTTAAGGACTATTCATGATTCTGCATTTTGAAAACACAATTAATAATTAGAAGCTTAAAGACAGAAGTGGATCCACATTGAAGTGTCAATATGCCTGTGATTAAATGTTAGGATTTGTTGATTGGAAATGATTGATAAGTTGCTTTGTTGTTCAGGATGATTTATCAGCAAGATTCAATTTGAGCATTTATTACTTTTTTTTTAGTCTGATAAGGGGTTTTGAGTTTTTTTGTTTTTTGTTTTTTTTTTTTTCAGAAGTATAATTTGGAATGTTGTTATACAAAATAAGCCATGAAATAAAGCAAAGTGAACTTTTATTGGGCCAAACTATTAAAACAGTTTCCTGTCTTGTATATTCACATATTCAATTTAATACAAAGCTAATTTTAATCAGTGTGAGTCTTTTGTTCAACATCAGTAGCCTATGACTCATAGTTTCTCTGGCTGATAAATAATAGCATTGACCATACAAAAAACCCATCTGTCTTAGTCACTTGGACATTGCCAATGTGCTTCTCAGAATTGAACTCTTATAAATTATTCACATAAAAAAACACTCATCTAAAAATAGCATTTCTGGGTTGGTTAGTCAATATACCAACATTTGACACTTGTGAGGTCAGGAGGTCTCATGTTTTTGGACTATGGTGAAAAATTTTCAGGATGTATTAGGGCTTGATCAAAACTCTGATCCAGTTACACTGGAGCAAGCTTTTCAGTATCTTTAAAAAAACACTGCCTGTTTTAAAACCGTTTTAAAAACACTGCCTGGTTTTCTTCACTTAAGCATTCCTGTTATTTTGTGTTAACACAGCGTTAGATATCTAAGAAATGCCATTTATAGATAAGTAGCTTTTCCAATGCTTCTTTCCTGACATCGATTACTAGCTTGTCATCTTGACAGGGTAAGAAAAAATGACCTGAAATAAAACATTTTAATCTCAGTAGTTTACTTTGCTTTTCTGTTCTTTTCATTTTTATCTTTCACTAACTTTATTTTTTTTTAATTTTATTCTGAATAATTCTAAGATACAGGAAATACAAAAAGCCACACACCAACCCTAACACTGCAGAGCAGGAATGAATGTAAGCAAGTGCCCTTCTTTGAAACACTTGTAAAGGATATAATTCAGAAGCCAGGAGGGGTGACCTGTGAAAGGAGACTGAATTCAGACACTGCATGCTGTGTAACCAAACAAGAGAGTGTTGCCTTTCATTGTTTAATATTCCTAGCAGTAAGGTGGTACCACTCAGGATATTGAAAAGTAACACATAGTGGGGCATATAATTAAGTGAAGCCTGAAGAATAATTACGCAAGTACAGCTCAGCATAATTAGGAACGAGCGTTAGGTTTTCTTATTCTCTTATTTTGATATTATGTAAAAAACTGAAATGTGACACTATTGTGTCTGTTGGAAGGAACCTGCATATACAAGCATTTTGAAGAAAAATACTATTTTTATCATCTGTGAATTAGTACCATTCCATATTTTATTTAAGTAAAATAAAGTTTTATTTATTAAAGTCTTGATACAATTTCAGAAAAATGTGAGAATTTCCATTGATCTAAATGGAAACAGGCTCCATCCCTCTGTTGAAATATTTATATTTTAATCTGTAGTCATACAAATAAAATGCCATAATTACTCTGAAATCTGCAGAGCATAACAGTTAAAGCCAAGTTTCTGAGCTGTTCAGAAGAAGATATTGTAAACTGAGGATTTCAGCATGAGCCTGTTTATGAGGGACAGCTCTAGGTTTGCCACAACGGCAGCTTTTTGCTGCCACTGCAGAAGTTTACAAGAATGTTTAATTAATACAGCACTTGGAAGAGTGAAAAGATATCTGTCCAAGATAATTCTCTAATTCTGGGACTTAGCTGGAGTAGCAGTGTGTTTTTCTCTGACATACTGTGGTGCATTCTAAAAGGAGAACCAGAAGATATTTGAACTTCATTCTTCTTTCTGCCATTGCACTATAGGTATGGGGGCTGTGAAAGTAACATCTCTAAGCCATGTTTTGCTGGTGCTAGTTGGATCTTTAACACTGCTCCACAATACAAGAGCAGTCTTGCTGACTATGCTAACGGTGTCTATAAAGGTGTTTACTGCTATTATTAGGTTTCCTAGACTATCCCAGGTGTTGGCACGGGGCTGGCAGATGCACAACAGAACCTAGAGTGATCCTACACCTGTTTGAGAGAGCAGCTAGAGACAGGTTCAAGCATTCTAAGGTGCCATTTAGGCACCAGGTGGTTGTGCTTAGGCAACCAATCCCTTCATAAGGTTTCCATAGTTTCCTCTATTCTTCCATAAAATAAGAGTCCAAGAGAAAGACGTTGACATTTATCTATACTCATAATCACTTAATCACCTAATGGGATTGTTATGGGTTTGGCTTCCCCCCCCCCCCCCCCCCCCCCCTCGCAGAATCTCATGTTACTCCGGAAAAGAGAGAAAAGCTGGGGGAGGGGAGAGAGGGCGCCTGACCCGGGCTGACCAATGAGGTTATTCCATGCCACAGCACATCATGCCCAGGAGGTAGGATTCGGGGTGGGGCTCTCGCGGCATGTGGTCTCTCGGCTCGGTCGGGCAGCGAAACGGTTGTATCCTCTCCCTTTGTATTTACTTTGTCATTATTATTGGTGGTGGTGGTGGCAGTAGTGATTTGTATTGTATCTTAGGTACTGGACTGTTCTTATCTCAACCCGTGGGAGTTACATTTTCTTTGGTTCTTCTCTCCATTTCCCCCCCATCGGAGTGTGTGTGTGTGTGGGGGGGGGGGGGGGGCGGAAAAGGAGGGAGAAGGGAAATTTACGGATTAAACCACCACAGTTTTGGCACCCAACGTGGGGCACTTAAGGGTTGAGATAAAGACAAAATAGCCACTCATCACAATGCTGATTTATTGGCTCACAAAGTTGTTGCTCTGGTTCTCACAGGTTCAGTGTAATGATACTTGACTTACAGCCGGTTCTTCTTATCTTAACATTTTTCAGATCTGGGTTTTGGGTTAAGATTCTTGTTACATTATACTGTATTGCACGGATTGTTAATACAATAGACTTAGTGATCATGAAACTGACCCGGTTTGTGTTTCCAGTGTGGCCACCAACTCTATACTTTGAGAGGTATATAATGGAAGTTCTTAGCAATTACACGTCTTTTTTCACCTCCTCGGGTGGTCAGCCTGTGAAGGAGACATTCTTTTGTGCTTCCAGCGCCCCACCAGGCCGTTTACAATGCTGTTTGAGAATTCTGAAGGTTTTGAATGGCCTTTAGATACCCTTGAGATCTGCCTGCTGGTGGTGACGGGAATTATCATGTTGGCACACATACTGACTATGTTGTACTCACAAGTATTTAGTCTGGTCTGGAGAGTTAAGCAGAGTGGGGTGTGGGCCATGTCTGGGGTTAGACCACAATCCAGGATGGCTGAGAGATTTTCCCCAAGGCTGGACAGTCATGAGTGGCAGGGTGTGTGGGATAGTATGGGCAAGTATCTAGGCCAGTGGGCCCCTCCAGTGCTTTGGAACTTCACCAATGAACAAATGCAAAACCCAGAAAAATCAGTAAAACATTTAAAGGAGGTGTGTGATCATGCTGGTCACACCAGAGATGGACAAATCATGGCAATGTGCTGGGGCTTGGCTTATGCTTACAGAGCCTTGTTTAACACTGTCCAGCATCTTCAAAAGGAAAAAAATGTCTCTGGATCTGAGGGCGGAGTAATGGACAGCGCAGTTAATCCAGCTCCAAGTACAGCAGCTACATCACCACCAGCGACAGGTACAGCCACGACTCAAACCCCAGTGACAAGTACGGTGGCTACCCAAACCACAGTAATAATCACTGCAGCTAAACCAGAGGACCAACTCATACCAATATCGGTTGCCCCTGTACGCAAGAGGAAAAACAAAGAAGAGGCAGGAAAGATGAACCAAGACGAAGAAACGTCACCACCTGGGACAGCATCTGACCAGGAGTTATTACCACATGATGAAGAAGAAGAAGAAAAGGAAGAGGTGACTTCTCGATCTCGGACCTCAACCGAGTTACGGAATATGCGAAAAGACTTTACCCATCAGCCAGGGGAGCACATCATCACCTGGCTGCTCCGATGTTGGGACAATGGGGCCAACGGTCATGAACTAGAAGGGAGTGAAGCCAAACAGCTGGGATCACTTGCCAGGGAAGGGGGAATTGACAAAGCAATTGCAAGAGAGAAAAAGTCCCTCAGCCTTTGGAAGCGGCTCTTGGCAGCTGTGAAAGAGAGGTTTCCATACAAGGATGATGTTATGAGTCGTTCGGCCAAGTGGACTACTCTAGAGAAAGGCATCCAGTCTCTGAGAGAATCAGCCATTGTAGAGATGATCTCTATCACCAAGCCGAATGTTGGGGATATACCCATAGATCCAGATGAAGTTGAATGTACACGACCCATGTGGCGGAAATTTACATGAAATTCACCCCAATCATATGCCCATTCATTGGCAACAATAACCTGGAGTGACAGGAGGATCTCAAGAGTTGACTGTACTGGAGGCTGAAATCAGCCTGACTGGGAGGAAATGGCAAAAACACCCCATTGTGACTGGTCCAGAGGCTCCATGTATCCTTGGCATAGATTACCTCAGGAGAGGGTACTTCAAAGACCCAAAAGGGTACCGATGGGCTTTCGGTATTGCTGCTTTGGAGACAGAGGAAGTGGAGCAGCTGTCCAGCTTGCCTGGTCTCTCAGAGGATCCTTCTGCTGTGGGGTTGCTGAAGGTTGAAGAACAACAAGTGGCAATCGCGACAGCAACAGTGCACCGGCGGCAATATCGCACTAACCGAGACTCCCTGATTCCCATCCATAAGTTGATCCGTAGATTGGAGAGTCAAGGAATGATCAGTAGGACCCACTCACCCTTTAATAGCCCCATATGGCCAGTGCGAAAGTCTAATGGAGAGTGGAGACTAACAGTAGACTATCGTGGCCTGAACGAAGTTACCCCATCCTTGAGTGCTGCCGTACCAGACATGCTAGAGCTTCAGTATGAACTGGAGTCAAAGGCAGCCAAGTGGTATGCCACGATTGACATTGCCAATGCTTTTTTCTCAATTCCTCTGGCAGCAGAGTGCAGGACACAGTTTGCTTTTACTTGGAGGGGTGTCCAGTACACTTGGAACCGACTGCCCCAGGGGTGGAAACACAGCCCTACCTTCTGCCATGGACTGATCCAGACTGCACTGGAACAGGGGCAAGCTCCAGAACACCTGCAATACATTGATGACATCCTTGTGTGGGGTGATACAGCAGAAGAAGTTTTTTGAGAAAGGGAGGAAAATAATCCAAATCCTGCTGACAGCCGGTTTTGCCATAAAACGGAGTAAGGTCAAGGGGCCTGCACAGGAGATTCAATTTTTGGGAATAAAATGGCAAGATGGACGCCGCCAGATCCCCACAGATGTGATCAACAAGATAACAGCAATGTCGCCACCAACTAATAAGAAAGAAACACAAGCTTTCTTGGGTGCTGCGGGGCTCTGGAGGATGCACATCCCGAATTACAGTTTGATTGTACGCCCTCTCTATTATGTGACCCGGAAGAAAAATGATTTTAACTGGGTCCCTGAGCAACAACAAGCCTTTGAGCAAACTAAATGTGAGATAATTCATGCAGTAGCTCTCGGACCAGTCCGGACTGGGCCAGATGTTAAAAATGTACTGTACACCGCAGCTGGGGAGAACGGTCCTACCTGGAGCCTCTGGCAGAAAGCTTCAGGGGAAACTCGAGGTCGACCCCTTGGCTTTTGGAGTCGGGGATACAAAGGATCTGAGGCCAGCTACACCCCAACTGAAAAAGAGATATTGGCAGCCTATGAAGGGGTTTCAGCTGCTTTGAAAGTGATTGGCACTGAAGCACAGCTCCTCCTGGCACCTCGGTTGCCCGTGCTGGGTTGGATGTTCAAAGGCAGGGTCTCCTCTACACATTATGCAACTGATGCTACATGGAGTAAGTGGGCCGCATTAATTACGCAACGAGCTCAAATAGGGAATCCCAGTCGCCTGGGAATTCTAGAAGTCATCATGGACTGGCCAGAGGGCAAAGATTCTGGAAGGTCACCAGAGGAGGAAGGAGTGATGCGTGCTGAAGAGGCCCCACCATATTATGAACTGTCAGAAAGTGAAAAGCAATATGCCTTATTTACTGATGGGTCTTGTCGCACTGTGGGAAAGCACCGTAGATGGAAGGCAGCAGTATGGAGTCCTCAACGACAAGTTGCAGAAACTGCTGAAGGGGAGGGTGAATCAAGTCAGTTTGCAGAAGTGAAAGCCATCCAGCTGGCCTTGGACATTGCTGAACGAGAAAAGTGGCCAGTACTTTATCTCTATACTGACTCATGGATGGTGGCGAATGCCCTGTGGGGGTGGTTGCAGCAATGGAAGCAGAGCAACTGGCAACGCAGAGGGAAACCCATCTGGGCTGCTGCATTGTGGCAAGACATCGCTGCCCGAGTGCAAAACCTGGTGGTCAAAGTATGCCACGTAGATGCTCATGTACCCAAGAGTCGGGCTACTGAGGAACACCAGAACAACCAACAAGTGGATCAAGCTGCTAAGATTGAAGTGGCTCAGATGGACTTAGATTGGCAACATAAGGGTGAATTATTTTTGGCCCGGTGGGCCCACAGCACTTTAGGACATCAGGGCAGAGATGCAACATACAGATGGGCTCGTGATTGAGGGGTGGACTTAACAATGGATACTATTGCCCAGGTGATTCATGACTGTGAAACATGTGCTGCAATTAAGCAGGCTAAACAGTTAAAGCCTCTTTGGTATGGAGGACGATGGCTGAAGTACAAATATGGGGAGGCTTGGCAGATTGATTATATTACATTCCCACCAACCCGCCAAGGCAAGCGTCATGTGCTTATTATGGTGGAAGCAACCACCGGATGGTTGGAAACATACGCTGTGCCCCACACCACTGCCCGAAACACTATCCTGGGTCTTGAGAAACAGATTTTGTGGGGACACGGCACACCCGAGAGAATTGAGTCAGACAATGGGACTCATTTCCAGAACAGCCTGATAGATACTTGGGCCAAAGAGCATGGCATTGAATGGGTGTATCGCATCCCCTACCATGCACCAGCCTCTGGGAAAATCGAACGGTACAATGGGCTATTAAAAAGTACACTGAGAGCAATGGGTGGTGGGACTTTCAAACATTGGGATACACATTTATTCAAGGCCACTTGGGTGGTCAACACCAGAGGATCTGCCAACAGAGCTGGTCCAGCCCAGTCAGAACTTCTACATACTGTGGAGGGGGACAACGTTCCTGTGGTGCACATAAAGAATTTGCTGGGGAAGGCAGTCTGGGTTCCTGCTTCAGGTAAAGGCAAACCCACTTGTGGGATTGCTTTTGCTCAGGGACCCGGATATACTTGGTGGGTAATGCGGGAAGATGGGGAAGTCTGATGTGTACCTCAAGGAGATTTGATTTTAGGAGAAAACAGCCAATGAACTCAATTGCATGCTGTTGCTTGTTATGTAATGTGTTTTTTTATAGCCCACCAAGTAGATGTCTTCAAGTCATCCGCAACTGGCCCTCAGACCCTCATCTCAACAAAGAACGAACTTTGATGAAACCAGACGAATTCTGCAGTAAAGGAACAATCAGCATCAACAGGCAACGATCCAACACTGCACACAGCCTCCCCTGCTCTGAAAGACTGTTACAGAAGGTGGAGCCTGACATCACGGACTGGATGGACTCAGCAGCTTTATAGGGATTGGTCCATGCACTAAGGGATTATATCTCTCCATCTGTGTGTGTGTGTGTATGCGTGTGTGTGTATATATATATATATATATGGGATGATATTTTGAAAATGTGGGATCTGAGCATGATGTGAATGGTATGGAATAAGGGGTGGATTGTTATGGGTTCGGCTTCCCCCCCCCCCCCCCCCCGTAGAGTCTCATGTTATGCCGGAAAAGAGAGAAGGGCTGGGGGAGGGGAGACAGGGCGCCTGACCCGGGCTGACCAATGAGGTTATTTCCATACCACAGCACATCATGCCCAGGAGGTAGGATTCGGGGGCGGGGCTCTCGCAGCACGCAGCGGGGGGAGCGGCACGCGGTCTCTGGAGCGGTGCGCGGTCTCTCAGCTCGGTCGGGCGGCGAAACAGTTGTATCCTCTCCCTTTGTATTTACTTTGTCATTATTATTGGTGGTGGTGGTGGCAGTAGTGATCTGTATTGTATCTTAGTTACTGGACTGTTCTTATCTCAACCCGTGGGAGTTACATTTTCTTTGGTTCCTCTCCTCATTTCCCCCCCATCGGAGTGGGGGGGGGGGGGGCGGGAAAGGAGGGAGAAGTGAAATTTACGGCTTAAACCATGACAGGAATGAAAAAATTATGACATGGAATAAGTAGATAGCAGTCTATGAAAAATCAAAGGAACTCCTTATGGAAAATAATGTTTCCTGAGAATGCTGTTGACTCTTTCCTTAAATCCATGACATTAAGCTTTAGTAGCAGAAGAAATTTTTGGAAAAATGATTCTTCTGATACTGAGATCAAGGGATTCTGCCTTCTGTCTCTCAGATTAATATATATATATATATATATAAGGAAGATTTTGGTAAGGTTTTGGTAGAAATATTTATCACTTTAAACTGTAAAAGCTATATCTCCTCATGCCAGGAGAGATGTCAGGTTATTAGCATTTAATTTTGAATTCAAGTGGTGTCTTGCACTTTGAATAGTCCGATTCTATAATTTCAGATCAGTATTCTCTAAATGGATAGAAAAGCTTTTCTGAGTGAGAGAAAAAAAAAACCCTAAGACTTTGATTTTACCTCTCTGTACAGGCTTCTTCAGCATTTGGAAACTCTGCATAGGTAACTATTTTGTATTTAATAGTTTTCAGAGGTATCCACTGGAGGTAAATGCAGTTCAGAAGTGGCCAGTTTGTATTATTACAAGGTAATGCTAAGAAAACCTGGATTGGCACAGTACTTAGAGGAGAAAGAAGTGCCTTTTGCATCTAGGTATAGTGCACACCCATTTGATAGAGGATAACTAAAAATAACATTAAAAATTCATTTATAATTTTGCTTGGAAGACAAAAACAAGGATAAGGTGACCAGAGCACAAAATCACTTAGATCTCTATAAGTAAAAATTTGTGTCACTTATTGTAGAGAAGAAGTTGGCTGTCCTGCTGTTCATGTCTGACAACCTGACCCATAAACACTAGGAAGAAGCTACCTGCCAAGAATGCTCAATTTACATTGGTTGCCACATCTTTACAGATGTAACAGAAGATGCCTGAAAGCTGCTTTTATTTTTTCCCCCCTTAATAGCAAGTGAAAAGTCTGCCTTCTCTTGAATCTGAAGTAGGACAGTGAGTCATTCTAGCTCCTTGTACTGTAAAGTTCGAGGCATTGCAGAGGATGCTGTTCTGTACTGTAAAACCAAAGAGAGCGTTTCAGGTGAAATTCTCCCCAGTGCTGGTGTAAGTACTGTGATGGCAGTTACTGCATAAAGCACAGGGCTGCTGCACAAGTTGACCCCTGGGAGCATTTAGTAAATTGTAACAGTCTGTGAAAGAACAAAGTAAAGAAAGATGGACTTCTCTTCTGATCACACTGGTCTGATTCCTGCAGGTACCTCTAAGAGTGGTAAGGAGTTTAAAAGTTGCCTAGCAGCAGCAGCAACTCTGGCACTTAGTACCAGAGGATGGTTCCATCTTTGGCCTTGAAAAGTGCATATTGGTGCTTGCAGAGCAACGCTTTCCCCAGAAGACCACAGGAAGGATGCTGGGACAGAGAGCAGGGTGACTTTCACACCTGCCTACTGGGGGCTTTTCTGAAATTGTACAGATATCTCTCTATGCCACTGTTCCAAGGCTCACACTGGCTCCACCCATTAGTTGTGTGGCTGTCTCTATTCCAAAAAGTAGAACTAGACTCAATTAATGAAAGAGAGCTACCAACCAACAGCCAGACTCCCTGCTGGGGTGATATTTTCATACACTGATGCATGAAGTGTTGGGGAACACCAATATACACTATGAAATTCTTATTCTTAATGAGCTATCTAGGTGTTAAAATGCAGTTTTAAAAGCTTTTGACTAAAAGCTGCAGTTCAGCCTGCTGGTTAAATTCCATTAGGCATGCATTTGGAGGAGCTCAGCTCTGATCCTTATTCTGGCATTGACTTTCTCTGCTTCATTGGGAATGCTGCATATAATTAGAAGCCTTTTATCCAAGTTTAAGTTAAGGATGATAACTCTTTCTAAAGAGCTCTGGAGTTCACACATGAAAGCTGATGCATTGGTCCTAAGTTCAACTTGTCAGTGACCACTTGCTGAAACTGCCCAGTTGCTGTAGCACAAGTGTGTGCCAGTTCCGCTGAGGACAATGTAATGTCAGGTCCTAACTGAGTTTTCCTGGCGTGGTACTGCCCTTCCTGGAAGTGCCATATATCAGAGGAACAATGTGTAAAGGCTGTAAGTCAAATCTTCAACCCTATTAGCTTCAGTGAGTTGGTCTAGTTTGTGTCTTGTAGAGTCTTAGTGTTAAAAACACACAGAGACAGGCAGTTAAAGGCATGATTTCAGAAATATTTTCAATAGGGCTTTTTCTCTTCCATACTTTGGAAGGATGATGAACATGAATATGTATTCCCCCCAAAAAAGCAAAACTAACCTTTTCAGATATTAAGTATGTCATGGTTTGGATTCTCTTTGAATCTTGAAAATCTTTAAAAAGTGTGACTTTTTTTCCAGCTGCTTTTCCATACTTAATTATAAAAATATGTCAAGACTTCTCACAGAGCAAATTCTTTGAAAACGTGGCTTTTTAACTTATTTTTAACTATTTATTCTTAGAGCAACAGCCAAGTAAGATGTCTTTAAAGGTAAACAGCAGGAGCAAGCCCCGGCAGCAAATGTAGTGTATAGTCTTTTCTTATTATTTCCTCCCTTCCTCCCTTCCTCCCTTCCTCCCTTCCTCCCTTCCTCCCTTCCTTCCTCCCTCTCTCCCTCCCTTCCCTCCCTTCCCTCCCTTCCCTCCCTGTCCCCCTTTCCACTGCAAATAAAGGACTGAAAAAAAGGAAGAAAAGGCTTACACAGCAATATTTGCATCCATGCCTTTAGTTAGTCGCACTTTTCTAGCTTGAGGTAGTATGCATTATTGAAGAGTGTCCAGTGCTCTCAGGTAAATATGTGCCACTGAAATAAATAACTCCCTACTATACTTATCTATACTCCTGAGCAGTGTTTCTAACTATTTGCATGCAGCCCAGTTTTTATTGCTCTCCCTTATTTTCATTTTTCAGGAAACACATTTTTTAGGTAATGTCTCAGACATACAGGGGTAAATCACAATGAAGTAAAATATTATACTAATTGTTGAACCAACACAGTAGCATCGTGACAGACCCATATTGAAATGTGGCTGCATGCTTCCAGTCATCTAAGTCCATGCTCAGGCTAAGGATCTGTACAGCAGCTGCTGCCATGGGATTTTGGTTATCTAACCTCAGGTGTCCAGCTTAAAATATTTGGTTGATGTTGCATAAAAGTTACAGAGTTAATTAACCAGTATAAATTAATTTAGGAAGATCTTCCTTTTATTGCAACCTGACAGAAGGAATCTGCAACAATATTTAGTAAATTACAACTTGAGCAATTCCCCATTAACTGCATAATTTCTCTCATACATTTTGTTTCCCTAAGTTGTCCCCCTAAACGTTTTACTGCTTATAAGTTAGGATAATTAGAGTGGGCTGAAGACTATTTGAGATTTAAAAAGAGAGCTTTGGAGGGTGATGTATAATTGCTCCTTCTTTTTATGACTACCCGATAAAGGTCAATAATTTAAAATTTCCTTGAATTGTGGTTCATTTAGCTTTTATCTATGTGTATGGTTTTGGTGTATGGCTACTAGTCCTATCTACTGGCAAGATTTAATTCTTTCAAGTATATAATTGCCTTTGACTATAAAAGAACATGTGTTCATAACAGTTAGGAGCTGTAAAATTCATTATTCAAGTGTTATTCCTGTATAAGGTGCATGTTAGAGAAACTGCTACCTGTAATTGGAGATGGACATGAGTTGGGGTGCTGGATGAGTCTAAACATTGAGAAACCTTGCCTGATGTACTAACATTTTTGGCTACACACAGCAATCAATATCTTGATTTGGATTAAAATATTCATCCCTTAATATGCAGGGTCCAACATAATCTGTCTTCTGAACTCAAGGGTTTCAAATGAGCAGCCCCACCCCGCAAGGAGAGTGCTTCGAACAAGAATGTAGGCTATTTTGGATAAATGTATAAATAGATTGGTGTGGTCCTCAATTGTAAAACTTATTGCTGTAAGATATTGTGCAGGAAATGAAAAAACAATAAAAGTTCAGAAATTAATTAGACAACTTTATTTCATGAATGCCCACTGGTAACTACTAAATGCCCTAGCCTGGATGCAACTTGTCCTGGGTTCAACAGTAGCAGTCATTTTTTCTCCCTCTTAGTAGCTGGTGCAGGGCTGTGTTTTTGATTTTCAGCCTGGGAACAGCGCTGATAACACCGATGTTTTCAGTTGCTGCTCAGTAATGTTTACTCTGACCAAGGACTTTCTGAGTCTCATTGCTCTGCCAGGAAGGAGGAGAAGCCGGGAGGAAGCAGAAACAGGACACCTGACCCAAACTAAATAAAGAGGTATTCCACACCACAGCACATCATGCCAAGTATATAAACTGGGGGCAGTTACCCGGAACGGTTAGATCACTGCTCGGTCGGGCTGGGTATCGGTCAGGGGGTGGTGAGTGGTTGTATTTTCTCCCCTTGTTACTTCCCTTATCATTATTATTATTATTATTATAAGTGGTAGTAGCAGTGGTTTGTGGTATACCTTAGTTACTGGACTGCTCTTATCTCAACACATGGGAGTTATGTTCTTCTGATTCTCCTCCTCATCCCTCCGGGGGGGGGGGGGGGGGGAGAGGAGGGGGGAGTGAGAGAATAAGACTGCATGGTTTTCTGAGTTATGGCTGGGCTTAAACCACAACAGTCCTTTTTGGGGCCCAACGTGGGACAAACTTATGCCTTAAAAAAGAAAAAATGTTATGGTAAAAGGTGTAGGAAACCTTAAGCTTCTTGTTGCTGTAAGGCAGCAAGTGATGTCAGTCAGCATTTCATCTATTTCTTACACTCCTTCTTTAAGCAACTGCAGCTAACCATTGTCAAACATGATACTGAGTGACCTTTGGTCTGTTCCAGCATAGCTCATATTATGTCCTTAATGACACATCTCCGCACTCTTTTATACCACAAGACCCAGCTTCAATCTCTGAGGGGGTGGACTAGGCTGTGGGAATGAAGTGCTTTGGAGCATGAGGGAGGCTCCTTCCTCACTGCCAGCCACTTCCCCCTAACAGAAGCTGGAACTCATACCATGCATGAGGCAAGGCTACAAAAGTTACCTCATGTTGAGGTCACCGAGAAGCTGGTTTCTATTTCTGTCCCTAACATTGCTGTGGAATTTTTGCCGATGGTAGGCAAGCCGCTTAAAAATTTTTCATACTGCTGACTAATGACCTTTCCCGTGTCCCTAAGACCTGCCTTTGATGCTTGGTGGTAGGATTTCCATAAATGGGAAGGCAGCTGGTGCTGATGGAATGATGTGGAGGCTGCAGTCTCCAGGAGCCGTGATTTGAGCTGGGTGGAGCTGACAGAATGCTAGTGTCTGAGTCACTCCAGACAGTGAGTTCCCCAAATCAGTGGCTCTTAATCTTGGAGCTTTAGCTACCCAGTGTAAAATGAGAATAATTTTACGGTCATACTTTACAGGCAGTTATAAAAGTAAAGACATTGCTGCTCACAAAATGCAGTCATGAGTACCAACAGAGAAGTCTAAACAAATGGCTTCAAAAGACAGTTTGAATAATGCAGTGTAAATAAGATCTAAGGCCACACTTTACAAAAAGAAGATAAAAAAAATTTGCAAAATTATTATTTAATCCATCCTTGTACTGAGTGAGGGAGGGATCAGAGAGAAAGAAAAGCCATTACCTTATGTAGCTTTCTTATCTGATCTCATTTCATAATATATTTACTGATCAGAAATGAACAACCTGGAAGAATGAAGTCCTCAGGTCTCAGCTGTGGATTGCATCTGTCTGGGAAAAAATTGCTGCACTTCTTTACATTAAGGAGAGTTTAAAGCAGACTATATATGCATATTGTAATTTTTTTTTTTGCTATAGTGAGTTACTGGTTTGCCATGGTTTCTGATAATGAGGCACATGAAGGCTCTTTTAAGGCACAGAGCCATAAAGCTGGGGCTCTAAGTTCGAAAAGGACAGGAGTCAGTGTGACATACATTGAGGCACCAGATTTGAAGAACCTATGGAAACATGTATGAAGGCTTGTATTGCACAGTGAGAGCAGTCTTAGAAACAGCTGCAAGTGGCATAGGCATGAGCCATACCCTTTATTTCCTTTTAGCAGGCTACGGTATAAACCTTGCGAGAATAACCAGATAACACTAGTAGACAGTCCTGACTCCAATAGAAGTATCTGTCTTATGGCAATGTGATATTGCTTGATATAGATTATAAGAAGGAATTGCAGGTCACAGGTAGGTAGGTAGGTAGGTAGGTAGCTATTTTCATAACCTCTGCAACTGCCTAAAAAGAGCTTCAGAAGCTCATGCCATTAAGCATACCAGAAAAGTATCAGTCCTCTTGATAAAGAAGATAGAAAACTTAATACATACACATTCATAACTGTGTGGATACTTCAGGAAAAGACTGTTATGGTAATGGGGAGTACAAATTCACATAACTCATTTTAGGATGTTTTAAATATCTAATTTGAAATCTCCCATGCATAAACTGCACACATTCCCTCTTTCTTACAAACAGACACCTATCCTTTCTTACTGACCGACAGAGGACATGAACCCTTCAATTTTGGTCTTCTGAGTGACGCTGACATTCAAGACAAGAGTAACTGGGATAAATATTTCTCTGTCTTGTAATGATAGTCTGAATGCTTTATTTCTTATTCTTTTTGTCCTACGTGTGAGTTAAAAGATGAATCTTTTTAACTACCTGCTGTGCAAATTCAACTAGGAATCTGCTCTTCCTCCTTGTTACATCATTATCTGTAATAAATATTCCACAGCTGGAATTTGTCTGTCAGGTTTGCTGGTGATACATGAGTAGGAGTGATATCCTATGCAGCCTTTCAGATCTCTCTTGGTTTTGCAGCACTAACAGTACAAAATATTTGTTTTAGTCAATAAAATAAGCAGTTTTACATCAAGTACATATGGGAATTAGATCAGTTGGGTAAGAATATGGCATTTTTCATAATCATTTCTCAAACTGTAACTGCACTTAAAAGTTTTGAATGTGGTGACACAGCTAGTTTGACAGCATCACCACTTTACGACTTTTAACATCATTGCAGGATACATTAACCCACCCAGCTTTGCCATAAAAGAGAGGATCACATTCAAACCCTGAAGTAATAAACTAAGTGCTCCAACAGACATTGTCAGCAGCTAACCACATCTTGCCTGGGGTAAGAATTTCTAGCCACTGAACTTCAACCAACCTTCCCCTTAGTTAAGAATGTAATACATTACAAAAGAGGGACAACTTCACATATTAATTATGTGTTTATATTTAGATTTTCAAATTTACAAATTTGTCATTGCAACCATAAGATATGCAGAAAAAGGAAACAGCACCCTGGAATTTCAGAGGCATGGTTCAGCATATTTTTTTCATAGAACAAGTACATAGCATAGCATGCTTAAATTTAATTTTCTTAGCCTTAGATTTTTCTGGATCTATTTTTCAGAATGAAGAGTAGACATTTATTTCTGCCTGGCATAAGCAGATGTTTACATGTGTACTTCTCTATAGTAGTTTCTGAATGTAATAATTCATTGTAAAATGAATTTCAGTCAATATATTTTCAAGAATTCGTCAAGAGCACAAGCCTTTTAGGTGTCTTTTCATTAAATATCCAGCTCATTCTTGTTTGTGGATAACAGTGTAAGATTCACACAGAGCAGCATAAACTTTGCAGCAAGTCATTTAATAATATTTTTTCTTTTGCTAGTAAGGTAAAGTGAATTTTATTTTAGAGGACTGAATCTTTATGCAGGCTTAAAATCACTGGATCTGCCTACAGGATGCCAAGAATATATCCATTAAGGTCAGGGAATCAGTCCTGTTACTAGAAGTAGTGCATTGCTGGTGAAAAAAGGGTTGGGCACGGGGGAATTATGCAAAGCTGTAGTGAGGAACCGCAGTGAGTATAGTACTTGTGTTGCTACTGCTTAAATCCTGCTTGATTCTGAATACAGCAAGAATGTTCACCCATTTAGGTCAATAAATTTGAGGAAATGTGCCAACGTAACCAAAGTCTTTGTAGTCTTTTGCAGTGGAACACTGGATCATTGTAGGCACCAACATATTATCTGTTTTCTTTCCTGATGTTATTGTACTTGACTTTGGGGGGTAACAAGAATGTAACTGAGGAATTATGCAGAGAAAAAAAAATTGAAAGATTCCTAAAGATTGCTAAATCCAACTATCAACTCCAAGTTGGGTAGTGCTGAGCTGAATCTAATTATGTTTCTCCAGCTTATTCTGGACTGCTGCTTTACCCAGGAATGCAATTTTAAATCTCTCAGACAATTTATTCTATTTCCCATTCTTTATTATGAAAGCTATATATGTGTATATATTTTATATATATAAGAATTCTAATATAATTTCCTTTCTTTAAATGAGCACCATTAGGTTTTGTTCTATCCCTAGTGACATGAAGAAAGCATTTGCTCTATTCTCTTCATCTGTGGAAAGTACCAGTATTCCATGTCTATCCCTTAATGTTTTTCCTTCCTGTCTAATAGAAGGTTGTCTCTTTTATCAGTAATTGCTTCAACTACTTATCTCTGCTTAGGCTTTTCTCATATTCAAGCACAGCTCTTTTTGTTATTGGAAAGATGTACTTTCCAATAGACTTTCTTTCTAACATGGCCTGAATACTGCCTAAGAAAATTCTATGAAATTATCTCCTCATAACTAATCTTTGGTTTTATTTTAAAAGAATTTATAACCTCATAGTGCAGCAAATATGATGTTGTCATGGCTAGTAACAGACTATGGGGTGTGCATTAAGTTCACAGTACATGCTTCAGTGCTTGTTGGATTATATTTGGTCTTCTTTTGGTTTTTCTGGAGCTTTGGTTTAGCTTGTGTAACTAAAAACAATTATCTAATGAACATGGCAATGTTACCTCCTATGTTCAAGCTTTTCTGCAACTCTGCGGTGTATGTATATTATAAACGCACGCAAGCATGCATATTTTTTATATATTTATAGACATATAACTAATAGGTTGTAATAATAAGTAGTTATTCTGTGTAAATGAGGCATCCATGATCCCAGAATAAAATATGTAGAGAAGTATAGGCATCAGAGGCTCAGAAGAGTATGTGACAACTTATTGCTGCATTTCAGTTCTTAAAAGGGGTCTATAAGAAAGATATAGAGAGACTTTTTAGGGGACCTGTTGTGGTAGGATGAGAGGTAATGGTTTTAAACTAAAAGAGGGGAGATTCAGGCTGGACATGAGGAAGAGATTTCTTACAGTGAGGATGGTAAAATACTGGAACAGTTTGCTCAGAGAGGAGCCAGAGGGGCAGTGGAAAGGTGAGCATAATAGCAAACATAGGCAGTAAACATTAGAGGGTTTGTGTGTGCTTGTGTGTGAGGTTTTAACTGTATTTAACTTCAACTATAAGTATTAGGATCACTGTAAGGACACTAGTAATAATTATTTGATTAGTCTGTTAAGATTTAATTAGACTAACAATATAATTCTTAGGTATGCTCCTTTTGCTCATGAGAACATTTTGAGTCTAATAAACTAGTAAAAATTAAAGCACCCATTGTAACTTCATGCAACAAATTGATAACAAAACACATATAAGGCTGGATATTTACATCTTATTTTAATATTTAATAAAATTGGTGAGATAAATTTAGTTCTCACCAATATTTTTATATTAGTCTTCATTAGTTAATAAAAGCAAGCAGCATTTATTTGTTACTTAAAGCTAGCTAGTGAAAGCAAGAAAAGTTTTTTGAGATTAACAGTCCTTTCAGTCAAAGGCCTGAGCCACTTGTTCAGAAGCAGCAAACTGAAATTTAAAGATCAAATCACTGTAAGTATGCAAAATGGTGGGGTTTTTTGTTTGTTTGTTTGTTTGTTTTCATGTATGTATTTTATCTCATGGTTCATCATAAATCAAGAGTATGCCCATAATTACAAATTGCAGTGTTCTATTATTGGACCTGCTTGTAAAGGATGATGTTTGCTTTAGTACATACAGGATCCAGATTAATTTATTTCTTGAAGGTAGAGCTGAACAAAATTACCAATCATCTTTTTTCAAATATTTGGTATATTCTATCGGTATTTCTAACATTGAAATTGATGTTTCTTATTTACCTTTGGGGTTTGGAAGTCTCATTTTCTGAAGTAAAAAGAAAGCACCAGATAGGCAGTGTCACACTCGAATGATTACTTTGTGTGTGTTTTGTGAATGAGGGAAGCATAAGATAAGAAACTTAGTAGAAAGAGAAGATAATAGAATTACAGATAACAGGCCTATTCTGATTATAACATCTGATGATTTAACTTGTGCTGGTTTGAGAGACATAATCCTGTAAGAATCAACTGCAGGAAAGTTTGAGAGAAAAGGGTAACATAAAAATGGAAAATAGAAGCCTTGCCAGATTTACTCACGTACGTACATGGTCTCAAAAAGGCTGTGATGGTGTATATGACAGATAGAGGCTTACTGTGTTGATTTTTCTGCTGTGGCACTGAGCAGAATCATTCCCACTGATCCAAATACTGAATCAGTGTGATTACTTGAATCCCTGCAACATAGTATTTGCTAGTTCAAAGCTATACTTGTTTTGTTGGTCTGAATGTGAGCTGAAATATAAGCTTGTGACACGATACAAAGAAAAAAGCTATACACTAAGCACAAGAAAACTCATCTCTAACTCATCAACTTCTAAAGTCCTCAGCACAGACGTTCTGTCAAGGTACAAATTGAAATTCCCTTCATAATTCCTGGAAACAGAGGATATAATTTAAATATTTGCTTTACGTCAATCTACATCTTCGACCCCATTGATCATAGACTGATTTTTATTGACTCTAGAGGAAGCGTAAGGTGAGTAGTTCAGATACAGATCTCTGCTTGAATATTCCTACATTATTCAGGTAGCATGTTGCACTTCAAATATTATATTGACAAAACAAAAATACACCTTACGTGAAAAGCTAAGAATTTGTTAGTGTAATTGAAATCCTAGAAGCCTAACGAAATAATTATTAGCACAGATCTAATAGTACATGGGAAAAAAAAGGAGCAAAGAAAAGGCTTAGCAATAAGAAATAAGAATAATAGAGTTAAAATTGTTATACTCATACTTTCTACAACCTACCCCTTTTCTCTGTTGTTGTGCTCACCCATCCAGAGCCAGCTGAGTCCTAAGGTGAGTGGCTTCAGTATGGCTGGAGGTAGAAGAGGTGATTTATCGGTTGATAAAGAACTGGACAGGTGGCCGCATGCAAAGAGTTGTGCTGAATGGCTCAATGTTCATCTGGAGACCAGTAATGAGTGGTGTCCCTCAGGGATGGGTGTTGGGACCCGTCTAGTTCAACATCTTTGTTGGGGACATGGACAGTGGGATTGAGTGTGCCCTCAGCAAGTTAGCCGATGGCACCAAGCTGTGTGGTTCGGTTGATGCGCTGGAGGGAAGGAATGGCATCCAGAGGGACCATGACACACTTGTGAGGTGGGCTGATGCCAACCTGATGAAGTTGAACCATGCCAAGTGCAAGGTCCTACAGCTGGGTCGGAGCAAACCCAGGCACAGCTCCAGGTTGGGTAGGGAAGACATTCAGAGCAGCCCTGCGAAGAAGGACTTCGGGTGCTGTCGATGAGAAAATGAACATGAGTGGGCAGTGTGTGCTCACAGCCCAGAAAGTCAACCGTATTGTGTGCTGCATCAAAAGGAGTTCAACCAGCAGGTCAAAGGAGGTGATCCTGCCCCTCTACTCTGCTCTCACAGGACCTCACTTGGAGTATTGTGTGGAGTTCTGCTGCCCTCAACATAAAAAGGACATGGAACTGTTGGAACAAGTGCAGAGGAGGGCCATGAGGATGACCAGGGGACTGGAGCACCTCCCACATGAAGCTAGGCCGAGAAAGTTGGGGCTGTTCAGGCTGGAGAAGAGAAGACTGCGTGGAGACCTCCTATCAGCCTTCCACTATCTGAAGGGGGCCTATAAGGATGCTGGGGAGGGATTCTTCATAAGGGACTGTAGTGAGAGGACAAGGAGTAATGGGTTCATACTTAAAGAGGGGAAGTTTAGATTGGATATGAGGAAGAAATTCTTTACTTTGAGGCTGGTGAGGCACTGGACTGGGTTGTCCAGGGTAGTTGTGAATGCTCCATCGTTGGCGGTGTTGAAGGCTGGATTGGACAGAGCCTTGGATGGCGTGGTTTAGTGTGAGGTGTCCCTGCCCATGGCAGGGGGACTAGAACTAGATGATCTTAAGGTCCTTTCCAACCCTAAGTATTCTATGAGTCTATGATTTACAGTGAGCTGACTTTGTTCCAGACTCTTCACCAGGGACAGTGGTGCTTTTGATGGGTTTTCTTTCTTCTTCTTTTTTTTTTTTTTCTTTCCCCAGAAAGAGTATGAAGTTGATCACAGTGGCACCTTTTTCCTCACTCTAGGGTTTACTTGAGGATAATTTTATATGTTTATTAACATGGTTTACACCCTGGTCTTCCCTGGTCTGCAAGTCCATGTCATTCTCAAATTTGCTGTATACAGTATGTTTTAGGTATGCTGAATACTTGTTCACTAATCTTTGTTACCCGTAAATTTTGAACAAAGCATGCCTGAGGAACCTCAGCCCTGGGGACTTTCAGTATCAGTGGCCTCCTCCTAGCCACAGCAGTATTGCTTTTCTGGGCTACAGAGCTGCAAAACTCTCCCAGAATGTCCACGGTAGCAAGGGCAGGAGTATGAGTTTATGAGCAGCAGAATAGTATTTGGCTACTTGGGTCACTTGGATTAGTGACATCTAGAATAATTAAGATTTTGAACTTTTACCTGGGATTTTCAGAAAGGGACTTGCCTATTGTCTAAGTATTGAGTAGGTTGCAGTGAATTACTACACTAGAGGAACTTGATGATTTCTATCTTCTTCTCTAGTTGATGAGCTTCTTGCCTCACAGTCTCACAGCATGGGTTTCACAGTACTAGCTCTGTTTGGCTGTGTCACCCTGCAAAGACCACACGGTTATCGCCAACAGCTTGAATATGAAGGAACTTCTTCCCTGTGAAGGTGTGATGAAAAGATGCGTGAAATGTAGGGGCAAAATTGATAAAGGTATATTAAAATCAGCTGGAATTTAGAAAACTGCTTTACCTAGTTTAAACATGTATCTACCCCATGTATAAATGAAAAAAAAAAGTATAGTGCATTCTAAAGAGTAGAATGATAACTTACTTTGACAGGTACTTGTAAAGTGAACTTCAGAAAGCAATCATGTAGAAAGGGGAAAATGAGATTATTTTCTTCTGCTGACTGATGGTCAAGAGTATCAACAGGATTTTGCAAAATAAGCTGTCCCAGATGACTACAGAATGGGAGGAGTTAGAGTAGACATTTATGGATGTAGAGATGGTGTAGCAAGTGGATGGCAAGAGCTATTAAGCTGCTGCAGTGCACACTGTCAGAGAAGGAAGAGCACAAGGCCCTTTTAGCATACTCCTGGTTTGTTCTGTAAGGATATCGCACAGCGAATGGTAGTACAATACAGCCAACAGCTGTAGGAGACTGACACATGCCAGCCGCTATGGGATGCTGATGGCTGACAGAGTGTCCACAGATCCATTTGAAAAGAACAAAATTGAGAGAGTGTGTGCCAAAATTTCTTTGATCTGAAACTCCTATCTTGTGGTTGCTTTTTCTCTTAATAATTTAATTCACTCCAAATTAAAAAAAAAAAAAGTGTATTTTGTCTCCTTGTGGGACACAATTGAAAGAAGGCTCTAGAAAACCTTTAAAAATCTTAAAATTGTGAAGATTAGTCTTTATGCTATAGCAAATCAAATGTCAAATAGCGTATTTTGACTTTACAGAAAGAAAACAACATGGAGTTTGAAATTGTTGCATTATCAGGAACTACCCAACTACCTTTATGTTATTTAACCCCCTTGTGTGTGTTAAAGTTTGTTTATAGGCCTTTTCTAAGACCTTGAACGAGAGTATTTATGAAGGAATTACTGCCAGAAACTGGTACAATCTGGAAATGTTTATTCCTACATTATTGAAAAAAGGAGCAAAGAATAGGGGTGATGCTTCTGCCAGCCAGTTATCTAAACAACTATAATGCAAAATACATGCAAAGTAATTTAAATCCTTCAGTTGAAGTTCTTGTCTAATCTTAAGATAGAACCACTGCAGTAACATTAAGCTCATTTCTTTACCACACTTTTTATGATTTTTACCCCAAATAAAAGTCTAATATGTGTCACAAAATGGTGTTGCCTATTTACACAACTAGATGGATTTTTTTTTGTAAGATTCTTTTTCAGTTTAATCACCCCGTGAAGATTCATAAAATATGAGTGAATGAGTAAATGAATGACTAAAATTTTATTGTTAATAAAATAGAAGTCACTATAATTCTTAGCTATTTATTCTACAGACTTGATACAGAAGGAAAAAGTGATTTTACCAGTCTTCTACACCTTCAGAAGAAGTTTGTAAGTTATTATAAAGAAAGTGTTCAAAGCCCTATGAACAGTACTGTCCAATTATATTTAAAGACAGTTTTTCTAGTAGAAATATATTAAATCATTCCAAAAATGTTTGCATATGAAAATTGCCAGACTTACATGGAAATGTATGTCCTAAGCGTTTCTTACATTAAAACGTAAGTGTGACAGTAATAAATAAATACATCTGGGGTTAATGAACTTTGTTAAACATCACTAAAATGATAATGAACTGGCTTAGTTACAGTTAAATCTGTTAGCAGCCATTATGTTAATGGAATCATTAGAGCTCTGTTCCTTGAAATATTACTTGAAAAGCTGTTTCACAAAGCTCTTTACACTGTTAGAATTAGACAGCACCTGAAAATATTCAACCTCAAACATAAAGGGCTGTGAAGGAGATAATACAAGGGATAGATAAGAACTCTTTACTTCTGACGGTTTAGATCTAATGTCATATTAAGTTGCCAGCAAAAACATATGGGGTGGTTTCTTTGCAAAGTCCAAATGAAGCATAAACACATTTCCAAATTGCGGATATTTTTTTTTATTTTATTTTAAAGTGTTTGGATCCCTATCAATATAACCTGCTGCTAGTACCTTCCATTCTGTCTCTGATTTCTCTCAACAATTTGAAGAGTTTAATTATTATTTTAAACCCCCCAGCAGCTCTGATGTCATTACAGTATAATGCATATGACCATAATACTCCAACCTGCTACCTCTGTGTACAGAAAACACGACTGCTTGTCTTTAAAGGTGCACAAAAGCTGATCACAAAAATATGTTTTGACACTTCTTGCCACTACAGCTCTGAATATTTGATTGTCATATGTAATTGCCCTTCATTGGCAGAATAATAATAAGATTGAAAAATCTCTGATTTTATACTCAGAGACACAAGCACAATGCCTTCCCATTAAAGTAAAGCAAAAATAGCAGAAGCCTTAAGATTTTAAAGCTGAGAAAGTTTGTTTATTATTTTCATTATTTTCTTCTTCTTTGCTCACCAGCTTATGGTGCATACCTGCCTTTATTGCTTATTCTTGAATCTTAAACAGCTTCCTTCAGTTGGTGATTTACTCTCAGCCAGGCACTAGGAAATCACCGTAATTGTTCTGTTGAAGGCTCAGAAAAGACATGACAGTATAATATGCACATACATATGGTACTGTGGACCAAACTTGACTATTTCCCTTGAATTGCAAAAATGTACATAATACAGTAGCAATATGTACTTGTTAACATAATAAAGTTGTTTCAAGTTTGCTATTGGAGGAAAGCTGTAAAAATCTACACAAGAATCTTGCTGTACAGCTGTGTCTTTTTCCCACCTCCACCCCAAGGTGTTTCTAAAAAGGCAGGAAGCACAACAGTGTAAGGCAATTTATTCTCTCGAAGGTTTGGAGGCACTTCTTTAAGACTTAAGAGGTCCACAGTATCAGAAGTGGTTTCTTAATCAGCATGGACAGTCTGATTTTTGTCCATTACAGAGTCATTAAACCAGCTTCATGCTACACCTGGTCTTGACTTTCACCAAGTGAAATTGGAAGCTTAATCAGTCATGAACATTTTTGGTTGCAATTTTTTACAAATCTTACTCAAACAGAATTTGATAGACCAAACAAATGTAAATATAGAATTATTACTTGGAATACAGAAAATTTAGTATCCCAGTTTATCTTATTCACCATTCTCTTTATGCTCCTTCATTTTTTTCTATCTGTCTGAAGTATAGAAAATTTACTACTTCCTACCATATTGCTTATTTCTGGTTTCTCCAAAGCCAGAGAAAATCTGCAGCACTGCAAAATGGCCTACATTGTGTTCTGTGTTATGCCCAGTTTCTCCTTGCTCTTTGGTATGCTGCACAACAGCGTCTGCTCACCATGGGGGTGTGCTGTGGCTTATGATTTCAAAGGCATGAAATTGTAATGCAACCAGGTGAACCAGGCAGGCTTCAAAATTTTTAAGAAATTGCATGACCTCATATAAGAACATGTAAATATCACTCTTTTTTCCTAGGTTGCCTTTTACCACATCTTTTTTTCAGTAAGCATCCTGATGTCTTATTAAAAAGTGGGGACTCTATTTGCTTCACGGTTATGAAAAATAGAGACCACACTTACAAGCCCAGTAGGGATCTGAGAAATTAACTTTGGCATTCAGACTGGCTTATTTGTTCAGGGGTGGAAATGTGCAGGCTGAAAGTATAACAGCAATATAAAATGTCATGTACAGATAAACAAGCTCAATTGTAATTTTTATGAGAGTCAGCAACCTCAACTATGCAGGTTCTTTGATCTCTGTAGTTGTTACAGGTGAGTAGCCAATGGCAAAATCTGACCCATTACCTTACTCTCCCTACAAAATCTATATCTCTATTTGTAATATATGTGTGCTTACTTTTCCTAGTATCTCAGTATAGTGCTGCATTAATGCTGGGTACTTATAGAAATATAAGATAGTCTGATACAGGCAGCAATACTGTATGCAGCTAGCATAGCAGTGATGAGTCAGGGCAACAATCAATCAATATTGTAAATTAATGTTTTAACGTTCAGCCATGCTGCCACTTACTCTTCCATGCTTCTGTCAATGCTTATTTATGCTCCTAAAATCATGAACTCTTCTGTACCTCAAAATTCAAAGAAACCAATGAAAAACCGGCTGATGCACTGGTAAAGAAGATCACTACTGATGCTGCAGGAAAAAGCGGTGGGTCATGGTAGTAGAGGACTCTACTCTGAAAGGAACAGAGGCACCCATCTTTCGGCCTGACCCAGTCTCAAGGGAGGAGCGTTGCCTACCAGGGGCTCAGATCAGGGATGCTGCAGAGAGGCTGCCTGCTCAAGTCAGTCTCACTATTACCCACTTCTAGTGATCCATGTGGGTCCTAGTGAGATAGATAGCAGTAGACAGGAGAACATAAAGAAAGACTACAGAGCTCTGGGAGAGGTAGTTAGGGGCTCTGGAGCGCAGATAGGCTTTTTGTCAATTCTCAAGGATAAATGGGAGGACCTTCAAAAGGCGAGGAGGATTGGCCAGGTTAATAAATGGCTAGAAGGATGGTGCCATAATCAGGGGTTTGGGTACCTTGAACGTGGGACTCAATTTAATAGGGAGGTTTTCTGGGGGCTGGTGCAGCTGGTCTGACAAAGACAGGAAAGAGGTTTTGGTAGAAAGCTTGCCAGACTGGTCAAGGATGCTTTAAACTAGATGTGTTGGGGGAGGGGGGCATCATTCCATCCAAACACACCCAGACAGTTGTCAGCACCTATAATAAATGCTCAGAGCAATGTAGAGATATTCCAGCTGCTCCAGCCAATGAGCCGGCTTCATTTGGAGCTCGGCTCAGATGCCTCTATACAAACACCCATAGCGTGGAAAGCAATGAGGAATTAGAGATGTGTGCATGTCTATGGGGGTATGATATCATAGGTATCACAGAAGGATGGTGGGATGGCTCCTGTGACTGGAGTATTGGAATGGAAGGTTACAGGCTCTTTAAGAAAGACAGGCCCGGTAGGTGGGGAGGGGGAGCTGCTATTTACATTAAGGATAGGCTGGAGAGTATGGAACTCTGTTTGGGGATAGCTGAACAGTTAACAGAGAGTGTGTGGGTCAGGGTTAAAGGGAGAACAATGATGGGAGACATTATTGTGGGGATCTGTTACAGACTGCCTGACCAAAAGGACTCGGTGGATGAAGCTCTCTATAGGCAGATAGGAACAGCCTCACGTTCACAGGCCCATGTTCTCCTGGGGGACTTCAACCACCCTGATATCTGTTGGAGGGATGGTACAACCCAGCACAAGCAATCCAGGAAGTTCCCCGATTGTGTGGAAGACAACTTCCTTCTGCAAGTAATACAGGAGCCAACAAGGAGAGGTGCCATGCTTGACCTCGTCCTCACCAGCAGGGAAGGGCTGGAAGGAAATGTGATGCTCCAGGGCAGTCTTGGTTGCAGCAACCAGAAGATGGTTGAATTAGAGATCCTCAGGACAGTGAGAAGAGTGTGCAGCAAGCTCATTGCCCTGGACTTCAAAGGAGCAGACTTTGGCCTCTTCAGGAACCTGCTCAGTAAGGTTCTATGGGATATAGCCCTAAAGGGCAGGGGAGCCCAAGACTGTTAATTAATATTCAAGGATCACTTACTACAAGATCAGGAGTGTTGATCCCAACTAGAAGGAAGTGCAGCAGGACGGCCAGGAGACCTCCTTGGATGGATAAGGAGCCTCTGAGGAAAATTCAGAGGAAAAAAAGAGGCTTACAGAAGGTGGAAGCAAGGACAGGCAGCCTGGGAAGAATACCGGGATGTTGTCTGCGAAGCTCCGGACCAGGTTAGGAAAGCTAAGGCCCACTTAGAATTAAACTAGGCTAGGGATGTTAAAGATAACAGGATAACATATATAGATAACATGTATAGATAGCATTCTATAGGTATCTAGCGAATCAAAGACAGACTATGGACAATGTGGGCCCTCTCCGGAAGCTATCAGGAGAACTGGCTACCCTGGATTTGGAGAAGGCTGAGGTTCTTAGTGACTTCTTTGCCTCAGTCTTCACTGGCAAATGCTCTGAGCACACCACCCAAGTCTTGGAAGGCAGACATAGGGACAGTGAGAATGAAGACCCTGGGCCCACTGTAGGAGAGGATCTGGTTTGAGACCATTTTAAGAACCTGAACATGCACCAGTCCATGGGACCATATGAAATCCATCTGCGGGTCCTGAAGGAGGTGGCAAATGAAGTTGCTAAGACACTGTCCATCATATTTGAAGAATCGTGGCAGTCAGGTGAAGTTCCCGATGACTGGAAAAAGGGAAATATAACCCCCTATTTAAAGAAGAGGAAAATGGATGGGCCAGGCAACTACAGCCCAGTCAGCCTCACCTCTGTGCCTTGCAAAATCTTGGAGCACATTCTACTGGAAGGCATGCTGAGGCACATGAAAAACAAAAAGGTGCTTGGTGACAGCCAGCATGGCTTCATTAAGGGGAAATCCTACCTGACCAATCTGATGGCCTTCTATGATGGGGCTATGGAACTGATGGACAGGGGTAGAGCAGTTGAAGTCATCTACCTGGACTTGTGCAAAGCGTTTGACGCTGTCCCACATGACATTCTTGTCTCTAAATTGGAGAGACATCAATTTGATAGGTGGACCACTCAGTGGATAAAGAACTGCCTGGATGGCCGCATGCAAAGAGTTGTGCTCAATGGCTCAGTGTTCATCTGGAGACCAGTAATGAGTGTCGTCCCTCAGGGATGGGTGTTGGGACCCGTCTAGTTCAACATCTTTGTTGGGGACATGGACAGTGGTATTGAGTGTGCCCTCAGCAAGTTAGCCGATGACACCAAGCTGTGTGGTTCCGTTGATGCGCTGGAGGGAAGGAATGGCATCCAGAGGGACCGTGACACACTTGTGAGGTGGGCTGATGCCAACCTGATGAAGTTGAACCATGCCAAGTGCAAGGTCCTACAGCTGGGTCGGAGCAAACCCAGGCACAGCTCCAGGTTGGGTAGGGAAGACATTCAGAGCAGCCCTGTGAAGAAGGACTTCGGGTGCTGTCGATGAGAAAATGAACATGAGTGGGCAGAGTGCGCTTGCAGCCCAGAAAGTCAACCGTATTGTGTGCTGCATCAAAAGGAGTGCAACCAGCAGGTCAAAGGAGGTGATCCTGCCCCTCTACTCTGCTCTCACGGGACCTCACTTGGAGTATTGTGTGGCGTTCTGCTGCCCTCAACATAAAAAGGACATGGAACTGTTGGAACAAGTGCAGAGGAGGGCCATGAGGATGACCAGGGGACTGGAGCACCTCCCACATGAAGCTAGGCCGAGAAAGTTGGGGCTGTTCAGGCTGGAGAAGAGAAGACTGCGTGGAGACCTCCTATCAGCCTTCCACTATCTGAAGGGGGCCTATAAGGATGCTGGGGAGGGTCTCTTCATTAGGGACTGTAGTGATAGGACAAGGGGTCATAGGTTCAAACTTAAAGAGGGGAAGTTTAGATTGGATATGAGGAAGAAATTCTTTACTGTAAGGGTGGTGAGATACTGGAATGTGCTGCCCTGGGAAGCTGCGAATGCTTCATCGCTGGTGGTGTTCAAGGCTGGGTTGGACAGAGTCTTAGATGACACGGTTTAAGTGTGCAGTGTCCCTTAGCATGGCAGGGGGACTGGAACTAGATGATCTTAAGGTCCTTTCCAACCCTAACTATTCTATGATTCTATGATTCTACAAATAAATACTGGTATCATTAATTGGATATAAACTCATTATAAAAATAAAGCGGAAGTAATATGCTTGGTTTTTTGTTTGTTTTTTTCCAAAAATACTTTCTGAAGTGGCACGGAAAGTACAAAAGGAGCAGAACTCTCAAATCCTTGTGCTTATTTAACCTAGGAGGTGCTCTCACTCTGCAGCATTGGCCTGGAAAACCAAAAGCACCAGCATCTTCAACAGATATATATTTTTTTTGCTGCATAATGAAAGGAAGAGGAGAGGTAAGTGCAGAGCTGGCATCGTACAAGGCAGCTCTGTGCAGCGACATATTACTCATTGCTGTCAGAAAATGCAATGCCTGCTTCCCAGTTGTGCTTGTTAGTGTGGTCACAAAACCATATTGAAATGACTATTTAACTTCCAGTCCTGGTGTTATATAGTGCATAGTCACGTGCAGTACTTTGTAAAGACAGGTAAGGAAGTAGGGGAGGAGGAGTTATACCCTATGTTAAGGGCAACCTTGAATGTACAGAATTCAACTATGTTGATTGTGGAAGCCCTATTGAAAGCCATCTTGCCTAGACTGCGCTTTTGTCAAGAAAAGTTGGATCAAATGATCCTTGAGGTCCCTTCCAACCTGGTATTCCATATTTGGTTCTGATGTTTTTGAACACAGATATGTAACTTTTCAGGTCCCTTGTTGAAGCAACCTCCAGTTTACAAGACTGAGAGCTTCTTCTAGGCACAGGATATATCACAGCACCTGTTTTTTTGCTGTGGTATTTAGGCACCTCAATTTAATTGGGGCATTGACCCACTTCTGAGCCATGCTGAAAATTCAGACTGATTATTATTATAAGTGATCCTGCATTAATTGCAGCTGTTAAATTATTAGCTTTTGATTTCAACCGTGGTACCAATTATTTAACGAAATATAAATAAGTACAGCCCTTCCTTTTTGCAATATGAGGTCCTACTCTCCAAAAAACCCCACCTAGTTTCATGAGAACTGGACAGAGAAATAGTATTTTCACACCTGTTTCAGATCATAAGCCACAAATTAGTTTTCCAGAAACTAAATTAGCACCATTAAAAACCCGTCAGTAAATATGTCCATCTCAGGCTTCTAGTCTGGCTCCTAGGGTAAGGTGCTGGCCTTGAAAAGAGAAAGACTGAGCTTAGCCCCTTTTTCTGTTACCAGTCACTGTCATGACCTTAAGTAGATTCATGTCCTTTAGTTTTAAGGTCTGTTAAATATATCTAATGATCTTTACTCATTTCAGTGGAGTAGATTTATAAACACATAAGAGAGAGTCTACTCTGTAGAACTATATAATTTTCATCATTTCAAAGAAGTTATATATCCAAAGACCAAAAATGTCAACTTCTTCAGTGTCTTTTAGGAAAGAGTTAAATGGGAAGGAAAAGAAAGCTCTTTTCCTGGAATCTGCACAAAGCATCTCTGCATGACCTTGTCCTGTGGAAGTCAAAGGCAAAATTCTCATGGACCACAAGGGAACTAGGATTTTTCTCATGGTTTTTAACATAACAGGAGAGTTCACAGACCTGACCTAATACTGAAGTCTAAAGCCCTAGTGAAACAAGAGGAGCAGCCTGCAGCTACCCTAGTTTAAAGAAAAAAAAAAAAATAAGAGAAAAAAAATTAAAGAGGATGATGAAGAAGGACGCACACTCAAAACGGACAAAAGGAAAGTGCCCCAAAGATCTTGCTCAAAAGATTCAGGCTGTGTATAATGCAGCTATAAAGTGCTAAAAGATAGTCTGTCTTGTAAGATGTCTTGTACTTCCCACTTCTTACTGAGCTGGAAATACCCTAAGGACAGCCTTTCGTCTGTTGAAGTATTTTGTCATTTCTGTAACTGGGAGTAAGAGCAGGAAATACACAGCAGCAAAGCAATCATTACAGATTCACAGTAATAACAATAATAACAATAATAATAGTAATAGTAAAGAATTCCTGTGGCAAAACTCTCTTTGGATGACCTCTTTGCATTATGCACTGTAACCCCTAAAGAAACTGCAAATGTTTAGTGCTGTATTCTATTGTTACTGAACTCTGCGCCTCAGAAAGTCCCATACTGTAGAAGACTGTTAGCTGTAGGCATGCTTTTCAATGTGACATATTTTTCTTTTAATCTGTATTTCTAAATTCTGCCCAAAGAATGCTTCCAGGGATGATGGCAATATAGAAGTATTGTTTCTCTTTATACAGAGTAAAGATTCATACTTGGGTTGACACAAATAACGCAGACCTTCCAGCAAAGCAGGGTTAGTAATGTGCCTTCCCATCAGTCAACAGAAATAAAAGACGCAAAGACCAGTCATCAACTGGAGATGTGACAGGGAGCATGCTAGCATTCTCTTCTGAGTTTTTCCCAGGCCTTCAGGCAGGTCTTGTGCATGTGGAAGAGCAGGTGGCACCATAACCTACATCTTGTCCCACAGCAGGAAGTGCACACCCACTGCTGCTCAGTGCAAGGAGAGTAAACAGAAAAAAAGAAGTGTTATTTTCTGGATCTTACAGCAGGGAAGAAATCTGAGAATCTGGTATTTGCTGATGTCATATGGAAAATTTTGGGGAGATCTAGAAATATGAAGATATGAAGTCTCTGCAACCAAGTCAGCTATCCCACCAGCTTGCACCTGGTTTAGTGTGACATCTCATGAACTCAGTAAATTCTAGAGCTAAGAAAGGAGTCAGTGGGCTATTTGTAAGGGATTCGTGAAAGATACTGAAGTGGCAGTATGGCTTAAATCGACTTTTTAATAAAATGGTTTTTGTGTAGCTTGAACAACTGTGTTGTGTAAAAGTTGAGTTAAAATTATGTAATACATTAAAAAAAAAAAAAAATCAGAACAAATAGGCTTTGCACCACACACAGGTGTTTGTTTGCAGGTGTGTGTTTTATTGTAATTCCAAGAATTACAATAAGAATTCATTTGGCGTGGCAGCCCATTGAAATTCTGCATAGCATATAAAGTAAGAATACCTAAATGATATCCTACTCCCACTGTGTGTTCCTGCCTATTAGGAGGTAGTTTTATAAAGAACAAGTATATAATTTCATACCATTTTTGACTCCTGAGAAAATTACAGACCTCCTGACTAATGCAAGTGACCTTTTTTATTTGACCCACAGGTAGATAGATAATAAACAATGTGATACTACAAGTCATAAGGAATAGAATGGTGCTACTTTATCAATATGTAGAATCTAAACTGAGCCAAGATATTATTTATATGCTCAGGCTTTTCCTTCAGATCTTTCCATTCACTTCCGGAAGGAGATTTTGATGGTGAAGATGAAAATAAAATTGTCCACGAGTTTGGATTTTTTTTTAATTTAATATGTTTTCATCTTTTTTTTCCCAACGCAGCCTACTTTCACAGACCATACATTTATGCTGGACAAAGAAGGTCCTTCAAGAGTGGTTCACAATTTTCCTTGGTTTCATACTGAGTGGACAAAATAGGAGGCTGAGAAATATCGGTATTTTCCTAATGACGTTGTACTGACCTCTTTCACGGTAAGAATTAGTAGCCTGAGAGAAGTTTATGCTGACTTCAGCAAAATGCTTAAGGATCCTCATTTAATCTATGCTTTATTCTTAGTTTTGCTTAGTCAACAATAATGTAATGGCAACATGGCCTAAAATTCATTTTTAGTGAAATATATAGTCATACAACAGTTTACACAATAAAAGCTCACAATTTTGAGACTGGAAAGTAAATTTCCATTATCTTTTGTAAGGGTAGTTTTCTGATCACTAATGAGAAGGATGATCAGAAGTGAGGGGGTGGGATAGTCATAGTTTGCCTTTTTCTCCACCTCCTCCTGTTATTTTCTTGTCAAGTAGCTCACCTTAGTACATCAGGTTCACTTAACTCTTTTTATTCAAAGGAAAGAGAAAAATAGTTCAAATTTTCTCAAGAAGGTCAGTTTCCTGACATAGTAATTGTTTTCATAACAATATCAGCGTTGTGTCTGTGCATCATAGACTAATTTGTATGAGATAATGGGTGAAAGTTCCAAGAATCACTATTTCATTATACAGTGGTATAAATGTATGCTTATGCCAGTGCTGAAAATAGAATTTATCACAACCTTTTTGAATGTTTCACAGGAAGAACAATTCAATAATGTTCATTTGCTTAAGGTTTTTGTTCAGAGGAGACACATGGAGTAACTTATTCACATGGTACATTTATGGATTTCAGTTTTGTTTATCACCTCTGCTAAAGGTTTGCCTTGGTGGTGGTGGTGAAGGCCCAGATATCATCCTTGCTCCACTGCAGATCCAAAAGAGGCTGCGATGTATTTTGGTCTCTGCATTTTGTGTATATTCACTTAATTTGTAGGTTCAATTTGGAAAATGAAATATACTTTGATGTTGAAATCAACTAATGTTCACAAAGGTGCTTAGAACTCTCTATCCTTCATTAAGCATGTGCTTAAAACCTACATAAGTCGGTCTGCTTAGGTAAGTATGCCTTGCTAAGGAAGAATGGAATTCTACCATGGTTAAAGTCAGGGAAAGTGCAGGTGATTTGTTGGTAAATCCCTGTCACTTTACTAGCTTTGTTTGTTTGTTTGTTTGTTTGTTTGTTTGTTTGTTTGTTTTTCCAAAGACTCCTGCTGCAAGTAGATGGAAGGGCTTTTTCATCACTGTATTCTTTGGGTCATTCACAATGGCATAATCTATTACATCAACTCCTACTGCAGTATGTCTTGAACGGCTCCAAGTCTCAGCAAGCAGTTGTACAGAAGTCATTCCCATTTAGTAGATTCTTACCTGATACTGAACTTTTTAAAACTGTTAATCATGGATTTGTAAATGTACTTAAAAATACTACAGTAGCCAAACAAGCATGAATCACCTAGTCCATTTATGATTCAGGAAGGGGGCTCTAAAGCTTTTGTAATCACTCAAAAGCAATACAGTACTCCTACCACTGTCAATATTTCACACAGTTGGGTCAGGAACTATGATTGCAGAGAGCACTGAATTATGGATCTGTACTTTTCAAACAACAAGGTCATTTTTTGAGCTGTTGGCCACATGACTCCAGAGGATGTTTAATCGATTGTCAACAGGTGGGTTAATGAATGAAGGGCACAACAGTAATGCTAAACTTTCAGAGATTAGGTAACCCTTTAATAACACCCATTTTCCAAGCAAATTTTGCTTTGTTGGACTTTCAAGAATATGATCATTCAGAAGGAAAGTGAAAATGAGGTGTTTCTTGAAGCAAACACAGAGCATGATATTAGGCAGAAGATGCAAAGACTAGGGCTTGTATTTCTGAATTGTGACTATTTATGTGGAATTTTACAATGAAATGAGCTATTCTTCCCTCCCACCCACAAAGGCCTTGACTGCCCAGATGAGCATATCTGGATAACAGTCACTTTTGCCAGGTACCACCTGATACTAAGTGATCTGGAAAATCTGGTTCTGCAAATTAATTCTCAGATGTTGTACATTAAGAAAAGCAGAATAAGAATAATTCAAAAGAATGATTTTTTTTTTTTTTTTTTTTTAAATATGTATTGGAAAGAAAGTATTTGGAGAGAAGCTGAAAAAATCACACAGGTCCATGAAGAAGGTCATTGTAAAATCTACAGTTTAATCCTTAGGAAAGACAAAGAAAAAAAGAAAAGGAAATTACATATTTAGAAATTTGTCCTACAGACATTTAGCAAAACCTATGAAGGGACAGCATATTTGTGTCATGAGAAATTAGTAGATAGCTAAGGAGCAGGTATCTTCATGCTTTTGCACTTTTTGTATGGACACGGAAATGTGCTACAGAAAAGGGGGTCTTTTTTGAAAAGTCTGAGGAAGTTTGCGGCCACTAACGTATCTATGGTGTTGGTCTAGATTTCCATATATTTGATGGTTTTGTCAGGTTGACTGTGTGCTAGTGGCATTGATCTGACCTAAGTTGTGTATCCCCGTAGGCTGCACAGGGGCACTGGGCAGAATTTGGTTTCATTAAGGCAATATTCCTTCCAGAGACCCTTGGTGTGAAGGGAAATCTGCAGGATATCGGGTCCCTTTTGGATCTGCCATACAATTCCTTCTTCCTAAGTAACACTTACTTAAATGTCAAAGTTGAGTTTGTTTTTTTTTTTTTCAGAGATATTGATGTAAAACTAACTGGCATATCTTAGAATGCTTTGCTAAAGAAATTGCCATGAATTTCAATTAAATAATAGCATGAAAAAATGAAGAAAAAGCAAAATTGCTTGTAGAAGTTAGCCAGGGTTTTGTGAGTAATATCAACTTGAAAATTACCATTCTCATGACCTTTTTCACAGAAAAAAAAAAACCAAACCAAAACAAACAAACCTCTATCTAATGTATCCCTCCACCTATCCCTACAGAGAGAGAGAGAAGTGCTGGGGAAGATATATAAGAATGCACATGTCTATGAGTGCATAGGTATAATTGCAAATACATGCCAAAAACATCAAGAAGAACATTTATGTTGACAGTAGGAGTCATTTCACACACTGGTGTAGCCAGATCAGGAGAAAGTCATGAGATCGATGCTTTTCTACTCTTCTGTTGTAGCGTGTTTCAAGAGGCAGAACTGCTGCCACCATAATTTAGACAGGCCATGCTGCTGTTACAGATGCTTTTCCTGAGTAGCCTCTGGGTAGTTCTGCAACCTAGACCTCCCAAGTGTATTTGGAGAAACCACAGCATTGACTGCTATCATTTTCTGCTACAAAAAATGGGCTGGAGCTTGCATAGAAAGACTTTCAGTTTTGGCTGTTTCTGGTTAGCATGTGATTTTTTGTAGCCCTGGAAAAATATATGTGAATGAGCAAGTCTGTTTGCATGCAGGTGAGTGGAGCTGGGAATTTCTTCTACAGAATTCCTTCTCTCTGTCGTTCATTTATACCCTCCACACTTCTTAACAACCCCTTCTCCAGGATTTACTAGATTGCAGGGGAGCACTGTGGTTTCATTCCTGATGTGACAATTTAAAATGCTTGATAGAGCTGCCTTGCTGGCTAAATAACAGTACTTGCCATGTTTGTCCTAGGACAGAACACATGCACAAAGTCCCACTGGTCATCTCAGCCCAGGGGTACATGCGAGGATGTACCGCTACGCAGAGCTAGTGTGTGGAGATCACTCTTCCTACAAGGACAAATACATACCAGTACTACCATGAAGTAGGAAACAACTGAACACCATGTGATATCATTTTTTTTCTTCCTCAGATTTTGTAACCAAACTGCTCTGCCATGTATTCTTCAGTATCAAAAATAAATGTTCCTGTTTGTTATTTTCTTGATTTCTGTGTTCAGGTACTGAGAACCAAAATTAACATTAACTTATAGACTTACATCAAAATATTTTATTTTATACCTAGATTTCCACGGAAAACAAAACACAGGTTTTTTTTTAAGTTACAGTATTTTGTTTGTTTCTTATTTTTGCTGATCTCAGAATTTAACACTGTTAGAGAAAGGTTAGGATAGACTTCAAAGTCAAGGAGCATATAAAATTCACTGTGATAAATTGCATGTTGTGGGAACCATGGAATTTAATGTAAAGAACAGAGATCTGTGGGTCCTTTTCTGTAAGAGATCTATGCGTGTGTGTGTAGATGCATATACGCATTCATGGTATCTCCCCCATTGACAAACTGCATTTATTAACCTATGTGTGCACATTTTCATTTGTATAATTATCACTTTATTTATCTTTTTAATGTCACTTTTGACTCTAAGGAAACTATATCTGTAAATTGCACTGAAACTCAAAGGGATGTGAGCATATTCCTGGTGCAAGCAGCACTGAAAACACAGCTGACACAGATGCTGTTCACATTAACATAAAGTATAGATACAGCAGAAATTCCAGTGTCAATGAATGAAAAAGATTATGTCACTTTAGGACTATTTTACAGTGCAGAAGACGTATGCAAGTGAGTTGCATTAATGTAGCCACATTCCCTGTACTATTTTATTACAGGGGTAAAGTTCAGGGCTACAATATCTGAAGAAAACCACAGATACCCTTTCTTGAAGACTGTAATTAGAACAGGTTACATTTCTACCAAGTTCCAGATTCTCATTACAAGCTTTTAATGAGAAAGGATTAATTTTCTGTCATTTTACATTCTTACTATTACTCAGTCAAGGGTACGAGGTATCAGGAGTTTAATGCCTAATTTATATTCAGTGAATCTTAGTAGTAGAGCTACACTTTTTTGACCTTTCCAATATTTTATACTTTGATTGGGTGGTCACTTGACTCTTGCATTGTTTATAACCTTATAATAGTAGCATATAGAAGAAAAAGTGGACTGGCTATCCAATCAAAACTGCAAACTAACAGAAAGATCAATTTAATACCATACACATGCATCAGTTCAAGAATATACACAATGTTAAATTTTGGAAATCTTTCTGTCAGAACTACAGGAATGAAAATGACACCCCAGTCCATGTAATCATTCTTGGGGACTAGAAGAAACCAGATAAATTCTGTAATGACTGGGGTTGCTATTACTTCCTCCTTAAGTATTCACTTAAACCTATGAGCAATAGGATAAAGATTTGCAAAGGGCACTTTGTCACGTTTTACAGTTTGCTTCCCAGTACGTTGCACAAGGTCAAGACTGCAGAAGAAGCAAGATGATGAAAAACCAGGTCCGTTGTACTGCTAATAGTTAACACTTTTGGAAATGCTTATTAAATATCTATGTGAAATATTTAAACTGATTTTTATAAGTCTTGTGTAGCAAAAGTGAGATGATATAAGTTTGGAAATTTTAAATCTATGAAAAATTGAAGTGTAATGTCAGACTATTAAAAAACCCACTCAGAAACAAAACTAACACAACCAATATATGATGCATTTCTGTACATCATTTGAGTTGAGTTGACTTGGCTGAGCATCCAAAATGCTGGAATCAGTTTTTTTTTGAAATGTATACCTTAAAAAATTCATGCAAGAATGAAACTCCTTATCTATTCATTTATTTTGGATTTATCGTAGCCAAAGATACCAAAAACCACCCTACACCCTGCAAAGAACTGTAGATTGAAAATACAATGCCTAATTTAACACTTATTTAAAGTGGATTGAGTGCAAATTTGTGTCTACAAAGATATTCTAACATTTCTTACTTTGAAGTTACTTGCAGAAGTTCAAAATTACTAGAAGAAAAATATTCAGAAAAGTAGTTAGTTAAAACAAAAAAAGTAATCCATTTGATTTTTGCATGAATCCTCCTGTTTTTTTAATTAACAGAGCCTGTTTACAGAGCTCAGATAATTATTCCTTTAAACCTGACTAAAAGAATCACTTACGTCAAATAAATATCACTTCATTAGTGGAAAGAAATATAATTGATGTTCTATAACACTCTATATAATAAACATACTATTAATTCTTTAACTATTAATTTTCAAAACCCATGTTCAACAGTCAGATATCATTAATTTGCCATACAATACACGTCTTATTAAATGTAAATTAAATCCAATTTGAGACCCATTGTTTAAAACATTACTCAGAATGTCATTGGTGGACTCCCCCAGAGAAACATCATTTAATACAATTTGTGAGGCCAGAGGGAGAAATAACAGTTTGGGTAATGAGGGCACTATCAGACCTGTGCCATTTTAACTGAAAGAAAAATTAATATATGAGGTCCTTGCAAGACAGATTAGAAACAAAAAAGTGACAAAAGTAATAATGTGAATACTGAAGGGACTCTTAATTTAAGACACCTTAAATTTAAGACACCTTAAATGAGCCTGATAAAATACATTTTTAGCCTCAATGATATCAAACTGAAATACAAGAAATGAAAGATACATGTTTACTTCAGGAAAAGCAAAACAGAAGTCATTATTGCAGAATGTGGTAAAGTGAGTCATCATTCCAAATAATACACAATTATGTTCTTCATGCATAAAGCTAATGCAGCTTTACAGATCAGAAGGTTATTTTGATTTGTAAAAAATAATAATTTCACAAGCACCCAGTAGTAAAGCAAAAATCTTTATGAAAGAACTTCAGTACAAGAGTGTGTAGATTGGAGCATCTAAGAACAGAAATTTGTTGGGCAGGTGGTAAAAAGAACAGATTAAAAAAACAGGTCCAAGTGTCACTCAGACAAGTGTCTCGTGTTTAGCTAAAGCTTGGTAAAAAACTTCAAGACAATGCAGCTGAATTTCTTGCAAGGTTCTTTGCTTTTCTATTATAAAAAACTCTTGCTATTGAGCTAAAGTGAGGCTTTCAGTAGGTTAGATGTGGTTACTTCAGGGTATAGTATGCAGCACAAATTAAAGAGAAAAATTCTTGACAGTGTCCTTATACATAGAATCAGAACCATAGAATGGTTTGGATTGGAAGGGACCTTAAAGATCATCCAACCCCAATGCTTTGCACAGGAACACCTTTCACTGGACCAGGTTTCTCAAAGCCTCATCCAACCTGGTGCATTGGATTTATGCCTGGTTTACCACTTGGTTTGATGTGTCATGTCATGCTTAGTAGTATCAATAATGCACGTAGATGCAGACATACATAGACACTATGCATAATCACTATACTTACAGGTAGAATCATAGATCTTTATGATAATTTATTCCAACAGTAGGTAAGTATACCATACAATCAACTAGGCTGGAAAAGACCTTTAAGACAATTGAGTCCAACCTTGATGAAATCAATCTTATTTTTGTGAAGAATTAAACAATGTACAGTAGCTGTTATATAAAAAAAAAAAAAAGGCAAAAAGCAGAAAGCAAAAGAGCAAGCTCTCTGTTAACACTCACACATTCTCTCACAGCTTTTGTGTTTTGCTGGTTTTCTTCTGATGCTTCCAGTTCCCTGAAATGGCATTGGTAGTAAAAGACACTTTGGACCTTGCAAGGCTGTCATACCCCACCCATTTCTAAATGATCTAAGCCAGCTATGAGTCCGAAGTCCCATTTTCAGAAATTAAGTAGGCATTTGCATCAGTAACCCTCAGGATAGTCTTGCAACCACAGACATGTAAGACAACTTAAAATTGACTAGCTCAGGTACTGGTACAACTAGCTCAAGAGTTGACTAGCTCAGGTACAACTGAGTATAGTCATGCTCTCCAAATTAAGTTCTGTGTTCTCCTGATGTTTTGAACTTACAAACATACATTACTTCTGGGACTGGAAAGCTGACTTCTAAATCACTTGGGTATCTTCATGAATTTTATTCTTTATCTCAAGACACCCCTACTTTTGCTGCTATGTTTTTGTAGACCATCAACGATATATTTTCTATAGAAGCTTTCTATTTATTTGTTGTATTTTCAGAGCAATTATATAGCATCATGGGGTGAACACATCTGCTGCTACTTTCTGGGAGAAGAGAATGTAAAAAAATACACTGAAGAATTGCCAAGGACTCTAGTGAGCTCTCCATGAAGGCATTTGCTCTTTTGCACTTTTGTGCCATACTGTGAAAGTTAGGAAAATAAAATAAACTTTTCTTTTGTCTCTCAGCCAGATCCTTATCCTCTGGTGCCAGTCTACTTTGTTCACTATTTTTATTCCTTGTGTGGAGGTCAGAGCTGAAATATTTTACGTGATCAAAATTAATTCAGTATTCAGTTGGTCTCCAGTGATCAGAAAGTAGCATAAGAAGTAGGAAGTAAAACGCATTCCTTTGGGTATTGCTAGGGAATGCACACCTGTCACTGAACCAGCTGATTTGTAGATTTCATTTCTGCCATTTGCAGATTTCATGTGTGTTTTAAGCACAAGAGCATAAAATCACAGCTTGATGATTTTATTTGGTTTTATTTTTAGACAGTCAATAACTTAGCTCATATTACAAAGGAAACCACAATGCCAGAAGAAGGAATGATAGAACAACAGATTAAAGATGAACAGCTCTTGAAAGTCTGGAAGATGAAGTTTGGATGAATGCTTAAAGGATGAGATCTTTCTGCTACATGAGTCAACCTAGCACAGCTCCCTACCTGTGGCTAAATTTTCACATCCTTCCAGCAGTATCCTCTTCCACAAAGCTCTTAGCTCTGTAGTCCTATATAAAATTCTTCATTGCTTTCACTTACTGGCATATTTTACAATGCCCTTTGTATTTTTTACCTGTTCCATTTGAAACCATCTTCAATACTGGGGAAAAAAAAAAAAAAGAAATTTGTCTTTGTCTATGACCCCCAGGTTAACCTTCAGCCTCCCCAAAAGATCCCAACCAATAAACAACCCAGCTTCAGAATGACAAGGTTAGGATTCATTAACATTAATGATATAAAACTTTTCTTTCATCTCCATCTTCTTTTACTGGGTTTCTGCCCATTCTTTCTTCCAACTCTTTTTTTTTCCAAGCACTTTTAAGCACTTAGCACATTTCATAAACTCATATCTTCTGAAATAAACCTTGACTGAAACTCAGCTTTAATTTTTAAAAGTAAATTTCTCCCTTTTTCTTTTATATTTTTTTTCAGGTTTTTTTTTTCTTTTTTTTTTTGGAGGAAACAGCTCCAGAACATGAGCTAGTGACTTGAAAAAGCAAATAACAGAAATTTCATGCTAAATCCTGCTTTAAAAACCTAATTCCTCTTTTTCACCAGACTTACAATTTTGACTGTTTAATTTGTCCAACAATTAAATTTCTTAATTTTAACTCTTTCTTTATTGGGTTTACTCTTTCTTTCTCCAGTTGTCTATCCTGCCTGCTATGGCTTTTACAGTGGCATTCTGACTTGTCAAGCCAGGTGTCATTTGTCTCTCACCTGTCATTTTCATAAACTTTTCAAACTCATTGATATCTAAAGTAGCGGGAGGTATATCAAAAGATAGGGCTAGAAGACACAGCAGCAGTTGTCTTATGTTAAGGAAACTGCATTTTCTCCATCTCAGTTCTGCTGAATTGTGTTCTCTTAGTACATTGATTTTTATGAAGGTTTCATCTTTCTAGCCCATGGTTCTTTCTGCTTTTCCATTTCTCTAAAGTATTGCTGTATATGCTTCTTCTTTTCCTCCCATGTCCCTGTGAAATGAACATAGGTCTATATATTATGGCTATGGTATTATTTGCAATGTCTCATGGAAATTTTAGTACTCGGACTCCTTTGTTCCAGTATTGCCTCTGGTGTCCTGCTTTCTAGATACACTGTACCTCTTAAAGTGCTCTTAAATTTCCTCTTCGCTTTTGATTTCCATGATGAATAGTTTTGAGACTCAGGTGGAAAAAAATAGTATAAAACTTTAAGAACTGAAAAAGTTTTGGGTTCTTTCAATACTGGTTTTGAAAAGAAAGAGATACAGAAGGAAAGAAGAGATTGTGTCAATCAAGTAGCCACTTGGTTTTAAATGATTTCTGTCAATTAGGTATATTTTCCCAATCAGTTGTATTTCCTAGAAAGTTAGTGTGTTGCATTCATAGAAGCGACTCCTGAGCACATTTTTCAAACAAGTAGGGAACAGAGGATCTCCAATGATCACTGAACAAGCCTCTTGCAACTGGATTTTGCAATGACAGCAACAAGATATTCAAGATTTGCCACACTGCAAATTACTCATTTGAGATTAGAATTAGTCCCTCAGTGTTGTGTGATATGAACATGTGTATGCTCAATAAATTATCTTCATACAAAATTAAATTTACACAAGCTATCTAGTCATGCACACATCCAGTAATAAGCTTGAGTCTTTGATACTTATTATATAGACACTTAACAACTTTCAGGGCTGTAATACTTTATTTTTCTGTCCTCAATCCCAGTTCTGATACTGCTGTTAGTGGAAAGCAGAATTACAGATGTAGTGAAACCCTTGAATAACCTCTCTGTTATTCAAAATTACATTGTATCTCAGAGCAAAGGCTGAACTTTTGGTGTTCCCAAACAGGAAGCGTTAATTCTGACATACAAGGTAAAATAGGAGTAATATGGGGCAGAGTGCTGGAAAGGGTTAGGGTTCCTATTTTTACTGCAACTGTTGGGTGTAGAAGCAAACTTGGGCTTTTCTTGCTTCTTTTTCTTTTGTCTTTTCCCAAGTAACAAGGGATAGGATGAGAGCTAATAGCATTAAGCTGCACCAGGGGACATTTAGGCTGGATATTAGAAAAGTTTTTTTAACCAAAAGAGTGATCAGGCATTGGAACAGGCTACCCAGGGAAGTGGTGGAATCACCATTCTTGGAAGTGTTCAAAAACTGTGTAGATGAGGCCCTTAGTGACATGGTTTAGTGGTGCACTTGGCAGTCCTATGGTAAAGGTTGGACTTGATCTAAAACGTCTTTTCCAACCTAGTTGATTCTATGATTTTGTCTATTAGAGGCCACTGCTAATTGCTTCAGGGGCGCCATGTTTTGTGCCTTTCTTACTTGCTACCTGGACAAAGAGAGCTATGCACTCTGTGCAAGTTAAGCAGTACTTGGTTGCTACCCTAGGAATTCTAGGAATTAAAGGAAAGTTTTTGGAGCATTTAGGATCAGTACACCATGGTGCTACTTCTATTCCCACAGAAGCATCAAGCAATCTGTCCTCATCACTGTGTCTCATCAGATCCACAAATATATTCAAAGCAAGGTCTTGCCTTTCGCTGTCAAAAAAGAGAAATATTGTAGTTAGAAAACAACTGTCAAACAAGGCCATTTCCTAGAGGACAGCAATTCTGCTTTCAACCGAGCTGTGACACCTCAAGTAAGCTGTCTCGGGAACATGATATGGTTGGTTCATATAGGATCTTCTTTCCTGAAATATCATTTCTTGAAAGTGAGTCTTCCAGGATTTATCTTTCTTTTTTTTCTAATATATAAAAAATATTGCTCACTATAAAAGCATGTAATTGTCAGTGTCTGAATAATATTTGACTTGCCATCATTAGAATAATGACTGAAAGAAAAAATGAAAGCAAATAAGTCAGTGCCTAGCTTCAGAAGGATTGTGTATTGCTTTTGTCACGATATGAGCAAAGCTTGGTTGGATGAAACACTGAGAAAGTAACACTTCGATCCAAACCTCTGTGAACACTGAGAAAGATTTTGCTGGATCTGATTACAGTTGGGGCCTGTAATTCACATTAAAACCCTTGTAGAAGCAACTCCCTGCCTTTAAGGTGAGGTATCAGGCCTCTTCATAGGAATCCTGGCTGTGACTAATCATCTGGTGCAGCTAAGTGAAAAAGGCATTGAAGTGCACTTTGTGACCCATGAGTCTAAAGTAATTTAAATCAAATGCATCTTCAGGTACACATTAGAAAAGCCATAAAGATATCTGAAGTTGAAGGAGCTGTCACATCTCAAGGACAAAGAGCATCATCTTTGATTCCTACAGTATCATTTAATTATCATGAAGAAGTGACACAGCAATTGATTTTGCATTTAAAAACACCTTTTTTAAATAACGTTTAGGAACATAAATCTTTGTGCCATTTTAACCCAGAATAGAGCAAGGCAAGGTCAGGACCATTAGAAACAATTTCCCATTGCTTCTTTGCACTGTTTACAAAATATCAGAAACCTCAAGCAAGATCTGAATTTCGTAAATTGTATGTAATCAATTATTTTGTCTGTTGTAGGCTTTATTAACTCCAAGAAAATGTGATATAATAATTGTAAAACTCTAAATCATTTGGAACAAATTAATCTTAAGATTATTTCGATATGGATCTAGATCTAGATCTGAATCTGGATCTGGGGTTCCAGATGAGAGGTTTTTCATCTCCCCACTGAGTGTAGTATCAACTGCTTCTAGTCTTAGCCCAGCAAGTTGGCATTATCTGCTGCAAAATGCCATCAAGTAATAAGAAAAACTTTAGGTGGTCTGCTTCTAAACTTTGGTGGTGACAAGCAAGCTTTCCAAAACTATTGACAACTGTATAGATTCTCCATTTACATTACCTGTATTTTAAAGTCTGTATCACCAGGAATAAGCTCATCAAATTCATTTCCAGCCGCAAGGTGATGCTGCATTGACAATACCTGGTTAGCTTCCCTGTCTGCTTTCGTGAAAGATGCAAGTCTTCTCAAGAGAATAAAATGCAGGCACTCCTGAAGAAAGAAGCAGAATAAATCAGTCAAATGATACCATGGTTCTTTTTTTTGTATTTCAAGGAATACTAAATTAAGCTTCTATGCTCTTTAAATTGCAGTTTTCACAAAGACAGTTTGGAATCAGTAAATAACTAAATGCCAGAACTAGCTTATTCAGGTTCCCTTGTGGGTATTCACCTCAATATCATGCACATTGTGCATTTAGAAGTGAGCCTGATTGCTGCATTCTGAGCTGTTTCGTTTTTATGTACCTCCCCAGATTTTGTTCTCTACAGTGGTAGGATATGGAGGAGAGTGTAAAGCGTATAGTTTTGTTCAATCAGAACTCAGATATCATCTGATTTTGACCTGAATGCTCCCCTTTTTATGTGCTGGTGACATTTAGTAGAGATGGAAACCTGACTAAGAAACAATGGCTAATCACACTAAGAGTAATATTCCTCAACTCTTGTGTAGATTGCTATCTTACTTTTTCATTAACTGCTAAGCATAGGAGCAAAGATGGAACATCTTAGTCGCAGAAAGACTTTCATTGATCGCATAAATTCTAGAGACCAAGGCAAGAAAGACATTCTCCACAGCAATAGAGATTAAGGTCCAAAGCAATGCATGCACTGCTAACAGATTTCCTATGTACAATATCACTCCATCTTCCATCTTCTGCCTTACATCCTCTGCTTTTCTTCAAGCAGAACAGACGTGAGCAAGTAGAATTACACCCCTTTTTTACACTGCAAATATAACTGCTGGTAAAAGTATCTCCTTTTTCAAGAGGAAGGAGGCAAAAAGGCCAGTCAAGGAGCAGTCCATAGAGGGTATGGGACAAAGGATAGTGGCTGAACCCAGCTTTCTAGCAGGGGGACTTCAGTCGCACTGAGCAGACAGGGTACAGATCTCAGCTGACTTGCAGCAGGTGACTGGTTGAAACTAAGGTGTCTTATGTGGAGACACTGAGACACTGCATGATAGTGAAGGGAGAAATTTGCCAGTGTCTTAGAGGATTGATTCTTGGTTATTGGAGCAATTTGGAAGGCTGCCTTTGCTGGGGATGCAACTATACCCTGTGAATTTGTCTTGCCATGGCAGTACCTTTGTGTCCATTACCCACTGTCAGGCTTTTTTTCTTCTATCTTCAAATTTGGATAGAAAGCCATATAAACTGTTCCTGTTTCTGACGTCCCCCAAACCTATATATAGGCAACTCCTGTTGTGTGAGAGGCATTCAGACAATTGTATTATGTGGGAAGTGCCATGAAATGTGATCTTTGACTAATTAAAAAAGAGAGTCCATGGTCCCTTTCCACTGAAGGTCTGGGTACCTCTGCTCTACATTAGACTATTAATTTGGTTTATTTTATATGAATAATGGTCTTTTTTATTTAAAAACAAAGGAAACTAAAGACATCTTTCCTATATCCCTGTCCTGGAGCTATGACAAGATCAAATTCTGAACAATTACAAATTGCTGATTTAGTTTAGCATTGGAACAGATATTTATCTTTGAAAAGGTAATGCTCCATAAATGGAAGCTGAATAATTATTGGTAGACCTCCATTTGGTTTATTTTCCTGGGTACCTTTTGGATAAATTTTCAGTGACTTTTCAAAGCAAACATTACTGTATTAAGGGAGATACCAATTATAATGAAATAAGAACATAATATAGAATTGGAAAAATAATATAAACCTATTTTCAGCATGCCACAAAGTAGTATTTATATTGTTTAGTCCTTAATGCTATAGGAGAAAATGGAGCAAATAAATTTGTAAAGAGCATAGGCTGTAGGATCATACGGAAAACAAACACTGTCATGCACATTGGCAAAAAAAAAATTCCACCTTGATGTGGAAATCTATGATGCTATAGCGTAATGCCTATTCTTCACTCTATCCAGCCACATTTAACCAGGTCTACTTGTGTTTGAATGTCCTCAGAAAAACTTGGACTTCTTCAGAAACCAGGCGCATTAACAAAAAGTAATCAATAGAGAAACAGGAGTGATATTCATGGTTTTCAAGTGACCACTAAACTTGGCTGCTCCATTTGAGAATATTTTAATATCAATTCGGAAAATATTTTTAAAGGGCTCAGTAACACCTTCGGACTCAGCAGATGGGTCTGTATGAATAAAATAGACTGCCCAGGGCATTGCTGAGCCCTGGAAGTTGTGGACTGTCCTGCAGGAATGTTACCTGGTGCGCCAGGAGTTGATGTTGACTTGGATGTTCTCAGACAATTCCTGCGCACATTTCCCAGGTACCAGCAGGTACTTTGCGTGCCTCTGCTCTGCATGGCTTTATGCTTTATTAGCATAGGAGCAGGCTATTCAGTGATCTTGCTAATGATGGACTAGGTTTTTGAGGGGCCCTACAAGAGTTTGGAGCAAAGATCCCAAGCAGTGTCAAAGCATGCTTACAAAACAGCAGTCTAAGTGGGAATTTTGTTAAACTGTTGAAAAACATTCCCTTTAACCCATAGTAGTCCATGCTTTCCAATTTTTAATGTTGACAGAAAATCCTAAGCTGACTTTATCTCATAAAATTTGCTCCGGTCATCATTTGAGGGTGAAAAAAGTAATTCTTATCTATATTTCTTTTTTAAAGATGGGCAAGTCCTCAGCCAGTGTATTTTGCCTGAACAAAATGTGTAGTTTAGCTTAAATGAAGTTTAGTGGGGGAACTTTCTCAATTGGAAGTGCAAATAGGTATTGGTCATGGGTTGATCCTGCTGTCAATGATAATGGTAAACTTGATGGTAGATGACAGGAACAATTTATTAAGAACTCCAGCTAATTCCTCTCACAGTATAAAAATGTCTGATGTGATTGGTTGCTAGATGAACTGGCAGTTCTGAAGAACAGATGGGAGTGAAAAATCAGGGCTTGATAAAGCATGCCAGAGGTGGAGCTAGATCTTGTTTTGAGCCTCTTTTAACGAATGTGGGCGAGGATTGTTTCCCCAGCCTGGAATGGTTTACAGCAGTGTGAAATTTCTATGCATACACAAAGAACTCTCATCCCTCCCCCCACCTACAGTATGCCCATGATTTCTCCAGGAACATGTGTCATTGAATACAGTATGATTGGTGATATAGTGGGAGGTGATATTAGATAACAGTTTGCTAGCACATTCTTGTGCATTAGCAAAATACTTTGAAGTTGCATGAGAATTTTTATTTAAATTTCGAAGTGTTTTAAGACTTTATGTGTTAATAATTATTATAGTGGAGAAAGGCTGACTTCAATTTATCATGAGGCCAAACTAAGGTTTTAAGTCTGGTCTTTTCAATAGAAGCCAAGTGGTAGATGCTGCAATATGTTGCAACCCAGTTAAGAGACCAAGTAAGTACCCCAGCAGAATCAAGAAATGTTTGGGTAGTAGCTTGAATCTCACTCATCTATTATTCATAAATCATAATAAATGGTAATTACTTCAGTGTTTTTAACAAGCTTTATGACTTTGTACTGAAGTGGACTAGGAGTTGCCACTCCTGCTTACAAATGATTACTGTAATCCAGCTGTTGGGGTGGTAACCTTTAGGGAAAAGGTGGTAATGAGCAGCTGGCAGGCAGCAAACAAGGTCTGTGGCTTCCTAAGTACTGTTATAAACACCTCCATCAAAATACTAAATTAAATCAAGTAGAGCTGATCATAAAAGCAGATCACAAATAAAAGAAGTTGTCAAGCAATTTCATTAAAAAATTAAGTATCAGGATGTAGGAGTCATTGCTATTAGAAATTCTAGAGTTTGAGTTGTGTATCACCTTTGTCTTTGTGATTTTTTATTCTGAAGTAGACACTTAGGAAGGTTACCACTTGCAGTAACTCCAGTGCATCAGTAAGCATATCTGCACCCATATTCCAAAGAGTTTTTGAAGCCTCTGTGGTCCATGATTTATTGTTTATGTATATTTGGTCATTTCAGGATCAAACAGGCTTATGAATACACAGCAGAATCATAGAATCATAGAATAGTTAGGGCCCTAAAGGACCTTAAGATCATCTAGTTCCAACCCCCATGACATGGGCAGAGACACCTCACACTAAACCAGGCCACCCAAGGCTCTGTCCAACCCAGTCTTGAACACCGCCAGCGATGGAGCATTCACAGCTTCCCTGGGCAACACATTCCAGTATCTCACCACCCTTACAGTAAAGAATTTCTTCCTCATATCCAATCTAAACTTCCCCTCTTTAAGTTTGAATCCATTACCCCTTGTCCTATCACTACAGTCCCTCCCCAGCATTCCTATAGGCCCCCTTCAGATACTGGAAGGCTGCTAGGAGGTCTCCATGCAGCCTTCTCTTGTCCAGGCTGAACAGCCCCAACTTGCTCAGCCTGTCCTCATGCGGGAGGTTCTCCAGTCCCCTGCATCATCCTTGTGGCCCTCCTCTGCACTTGTTTCAATAGTTCCATGTCCTTTTTATGTTGAGGACGCCAGAACTGTACACAATACTCCAAGTGAGGTCTCGTGAGAGCAGAGTAGAGGGGCAGGATCACCTCCCTCGACCTGCTGGTCACGTTCCTTTTGATGTAGCCCAGGATACGGTTAGCTTTCTGGGCTGTCTGCTGAGCTCCAAAGTTTCAGTATGCCATGGGTTCAGCAGCCGCAGTCGTTTTCTCCTTCTTGGTAGCTGGTGCAGCGCTGTGTTTTTTGATCTACAGTTCTTTTTGGCACCCAACGTGGGGCAGGAAGGGTTGAGATAAAGACAGAATAGTCACTCGTCACAATGCTGATTTATTGGCTCTCAAAGTTGTTGCTCTGGTTCTCACAGGTTCAGCGTATGATACTTTACTTACAACCGGTATTTTTTATCTTTTTTTCAAATCAGGGTTTTGGGTTAAGGTTCTTGTTACATTGTACTCTACTGAAATGGTCTGGAATACGGGCGAGCTCCAGAAGGGCGGAGGGGAGGCCGCGGCGGAGCTGCCCCAGGAGCCGCCGGCGGCCGAAACGGCCCCGGGAGAGGGGCACAGGGGATCAAGAGGCCGGGAACGGGGGGGGGGGAGGAGGCAGAGGAGCTGAGCCCCCCCACCGAGCCCAGCCCGGCGACGGCCGAGCCGCGGGAGGAGGTGGCTACCGACCGGCCGGAGGAGACGGCAGAGAAGCCGAGCCCCGCGGCTGCCGAGCGGGGGGGGGGGGTGCAGGCGGCGGCCGTGCCTGGCCCCGCAGCGACCGAGAGCATTCCCCGGCAGCCGCCCGCAGAGCCCCGAGAGCCCGAGCCCGAGCCCCAGGAGGATGCAGGAGACCGCGCAGCACTTCCCAGCAAGGCAGAGGAGGAAGATCTGGACTCAAAGAGCAGCTGGTGGTGAGAGAGCCGGCAAGCACAGCAGCTACACCAGCCCCAGGGACAAGTACAGCAGCCTCATTGGAGAGTTCCGACTCTTTTGAATGGCCTTTAAGCACCCTTGAGACCTGCCTGCTGATTGTGATGGGGATCACCATGTTGCCATGCATTCAGAGTGTGTTTTACCCACAGCCATTTTGTCTGGTCCCCAGAGTTAAGCAGAGTGGGGTGTGGGCCTTGTCTGGGGTTGGACTGCAATGTGAGATGACCAAGAGATTTTCCCTGAAGCTGGACAGTCATGAGTGGCAGGGTGTGTGGGACAGTGTGGGCGAGTGCGAGTATTTAGTCCACTGGACCCCTCCAGTGCTTTGGAAGCATTGGAGCTGGAAGGCAGCTGTATGGAGTCCCCAATGACAAGCGGCTAAAATGAAGTGGCTCAGATGGACTTAGACTGGCAACATAAGGGTGAATTATTTTGAGCCTGGTGGGCCTATGACACCTCAGGCCATCAGGGTAGAGATGCAGCATACAGATGGACTCATGATCAAGGGGTGGACTTATCAGTGGACATTATTGCCTAGGTTATTTACGAGTGCGAACACTGCACACAGCCTCCCCTGCTCTGAAAGACTGTTACAGGAGATGGAGCTTGATATCATGGACTGGATGGACTCAGCAGCTCTATAGGGATTGGTCCATGCACTGAGGGATGATCTCCCTCCCTCTGTGTGTGTGTGTGTATGCATATATACACATATGATGGTATATTGAAAATGTGGGATCCGAGCATGACGTGAATAGTATGGAATAAGGGGTGGATTGTCATGGGTTCAGCAGCAGCAATCGTTTTTTCTCCTTCTTGGTAGCTGGTGCAGCACTATGTTTTTTGATTTTGGGCCTTGGAACTGTGCTGATAACACCAGTGTTTTCAGTTACTGCTTGCCGATGTTTTGTCTGACCAAGGACTTTCTGAGCCTCCTGCTATGCCAGGGAGGAGGGGAGCCGGGAGGAAGCAGAGGCAGGACACCTGACCCAAACTGACCAAAGAGGTTATTCCATACCACAGCACGTCGTGTCCAGGATGTGAAAACGGAGAGCAGAGACCCGGAAGTATGTGGTGGTGGACTGGGGGTGCACGGCATGGTCAGCTTTTTGGTATTGGGGGGTTCGCTGCTGGGTGGTGCACTGGCTGGGTTGGGCTTGGTGAGCAGTTGTATTCTTTTTCCTTGTATCTCTCTTGTATTATTACTGGTGGAGCTGTGAGGGGTTCGCTGCTGGGGGATGCACTGCCTGGGTTGGGCTTGGTGAGCAGCTGTATTCTTTTTCCTTGTATTTCTCTTGTATTATTACTGGTGGTAGCAGTAGTGATTTGTGTTATACTTTAGTTACTAAACTGTTCTTATCTCAACCTGTGCGAGTTGCATTCTTTTTTCGATTCTCCTCCCCATTCCCCCGGGACTGGGGGAAGAAAGAAGGGGAATGAGTGAGTAAAACTTCATGAGTTTTAGTGGCTTAAACCACGACAGACAGCTATATTGTAGGCCAGAGATAATAACCCCTTATCAAGGGCTTATCAAGGTCAAATATTTTCAGGAAAAGAGATACCAAGGATTGTAAGATCCCCCAAAATAATGCTGGACACACTCTAAGAGAGCAGAGTACTTGCAAAGTTTAAGTTGGCAAGGGTAGCCGAAAGAGGCTGATGAGCTGTAGAAGCATAGGCACTTAGACTTCTATTATTCCAAAAGAGACATATTTGAGTACAAGATAAACCAATAGTCATAAATACAAACATGGTTTAAAATCCAGGCCTGTAAGCCCTGAGTATTTAAGAAATTTTGAGAGAAAAAAAAATTAATATATACTACTTCAGCTTGGGGGGGGGGGGGGAATCTGTTTCCTTTTCAATCATTCAGTAATTAAACACAAAATTTTGGCACAATACATTTCAAGCATAAATAAGCTAAATTTTCAAATTATTTTCAGCTTTTTTTTTTCTCCTGTTGCTCTGTTAGTTTTTAATAGCCTTGAATATTCCTTCCAAACACTCAAATACGTAAATTCAAAGATCAAAAATACCCACTTCAGATCCCAACCTAGAATATTCACTGCTAAATGCTTCAGTGATTATTCAGTCACTTGGATACTTTCATTCTTGACATTAGTTTTTCAAAAATTTTAGTCTTATTTTAATTTCCAAAACCAGTGTCAAGTTAACCTTTTTTCCTTTAATATTATACCACTTTCCACCTATTTCTCTTCCTTAGTTGTCCTGTTTATCTATATTACTGGAATATCTAATTTTCTTAATCTCCTGTCTTTTTGTTTTTATGTTAAATTTCTTCATTCCCTACCTCTGAAAGGGGAGAGGAAGTGCAGAAATGAAGGCCAGACATAGTCCTCTCTGACTGTTGCTGCTAAGTTTAGGTGACATCTGAAAAATACATAAATACAAGTCGATGAATGGATAAACAAAACAAAACAAAACAAACAAATGGAGAGGTAATTATTGGGGTTCTATCCTCTTTCCCTCTTGAATAAAAATATAAATTATAAATGGGTACAGACTGATACAGCAATACAACTTAATAAATAGACCTTTGTGAAATCAGCTAGCAGTCTGTCGATGCAACAATCTGACTGCATCATCAAGCTGAAATATTAGAAAGGGATTGTTCTATAACAGAAGACAGCACCTTCTTCATGGAAAATGGAAGATCAATAATTTGTTAAAACCCTGCCACTGCAAATTAAAAATCTAATGCACGTTGAAGGCGCAGAAGTGTGAGGTTTGTAATGGTGAGATTAATAAAGTAAGATTATAGATGAAAATTAATTAGACAAAATAATTTTCACCATTGATGAGGAGTTCCCCAATTGAAGCTTTTGTTTAGCGGATGCCTCTTCTGAACAGAAAATGAATAAAGAAATGAAAACCTCATAGTCACTTATAAGCTACCTTTAAAAAAAAGTACTTGAGGGGATGCATATTGTGTTTGGATGCTTATTGGTCAAAGATACTGAAGTTTCCTAGACTTATTGAATCACAGAATGGTGTGGGTTGGAAGGGACCTTTAAACATCATCTAGTCCAACCCCTCTGCAATGAACAGTAAGATCTTCAGCTAGATCAGGTTTCTCAGACCCTGTCCAACTTGACCTTCAATGTTAGCAGAGAATGTTATCAGGATCTGCAACCTCTGTGGGCAGTGTCTACTTTTCAATCAAAAGAAAATATCTGTATTGTGTATGTTGTAGTAAACTTGTCAAACTCTTACTGTATCCTACATTTCTAACAGGGAGGTACCATTTCCTGTCATCTCACCCTCATGAGATTACAAGTAAAACCTGTTGTTGACTTCTGCCAATTGTTTTGGTGTTGTGGTTTTTTTTTTTTTTCCCACCAGTTGCTTTCTGGTAAGCTTGCTGTAAACTACCATATCACTTTTGCATCCAATTTCCAGCTTATCTCAATTCTGTGTACGGCACTGATTCTATAAACAGACTACATTAAGAAACATCTTCTTTTGCACAGTTCATTTATGAGAGGTTCTCATAGTTTTTATTTTAAGAGCAGGCTGAAATATTCTTTTCTTACTTAAGTGCTCATTTTTTTTTACTGCATAATTCCTACTATTCTCTTTCAGCCTAAACTACACGTGGGGGCTTTAACCTCTTCTATAAATATATTTGATAGCTTATTTCATATAGGTACAATACATCAGATTAAATTAAAACCCCCCATTTGAGTGTCTCCACCTAAAACTTTATTTCTCTGAGCTTAGATGTATATTCAGGGTTTTTTTTTTTTGATATTTTGGTGTTTTCTGTTGTTGGTTTGGTTTGGTTTGTTGCTTTGATTTGTGATACAGAGGGCTTTGAGAAAACTTCATAGTTCCAACTAGTCTTTTTTAATAATTGAATTGCTAAGCTATTGTTAGATATTAGCTGAATCAGGGAACAGGAAAGAGTGTTTGAACAATTCAGAGCATGTTGGAAGTCCATGCTTTTCTGGTGTCAGTGGGGCTTCTATAGGTTCACATCGATAGAAGATAGATTGTGGAAATAGTATTTTTGATTGGTAGCTTTCCTTGGACTAGATTTTAATGCCTGCATCCTTCACTTTTGATGCACTCGCATAACTGTACTTCTCATAATTTTTTCTCTTCTGTAGGTGTTCTCCTATCCAAATCTATAGAATCAGTGGCACCAAAAGTCTAAGACTGGATTATCACATGCAAACAGTACAATCATATACTTACGCGATTTAGCAGATAATAACAATTTAACTGAAAATAAGATTAAAAAAAATTTTTTTTCTTTCCTATACAGTATTTAATTTCTCTGCTATCATGTTAGCGCTTCATGCCTAGACAAAAAAATACACAGTAAGAAGCATTATTCTTTTTGTATATCATCCTTGGAAGTAATTTTGGCAATTCCTTTTTTATTAATTCTGTGAGATTTCATGAACACCAATGAACATCTGAAAGGAAATAAATCATATGCCATGACTTAGTGAACAGTCCAGGTTCAGCTTGCTGTATAATTTGAAAACTGCACATTCGATCCAGGAATCATTAAGAGGTAATGCTCCAAGGTAACATCTTCACCGTCACTTGTCAAAGAAAGATGCACTTTTAGTAGTGCAATCTAACTCTGATTTTGAAAAAGAATTGCTTGTAAACCTGCCCAAGAGAGCAGGAAAGGATAATATTGATCCTTTAGTATTCTGCCTGACTGCACCAGCAGTTTACATTGCTCGTGGGTCTTTCATTTAATGATGTCAAATTCAGACTAGTCAGAAAGTTACTAAACTGCCCCTGCATGGAAGTGGTAATTATGTAGCTACAGACATTTCTTACTGTAAGGTTATTTTCAGAGGGTTGTAGCTTTGCAAAACCCTAATATCTTGCAATTGCATACTTTAGGATGAGTAATTTGGTAATCATATTTCTGTTATACTTCATACTCCATTCCAGGAACTGTTTCTGATGCCTGTATGTTGTATTCAAACTTCAACTAGGTACAAGTCATCTACAAAATCATGTGTGTGGTTTAACAACTCACTGTAGGTAGAAATTACTTGCAGCTTTTGTAGTTGAATTTGCACTCTAAGGATCTTTAAAATGTTTTGATTTATTATTTATTATGATTTGAGAAATATTAGAATCTCCAGTTCTTTTTGAGGAAGGACTGAGTCATCATCAGTACAAAGACCAGTTATCTTTGGCTAAATACAAAAATTTATGGTTAAAGCTAATTTTTCAATCCCAAGATGTATGTGGGTTTTTCTAGCACTATAAAATGTCCAAACCAGACCACCAGACTATGCATAGTTTCACTTTTCACTATTTTTGCTGGTCAAATGACTTTATTTTGATTTGACCTAGAGAAATTCTGAATTATGTGTATCAGGCAGACAGTGAAGTGAGAAAGAAAATACGCTTGAAAGAGATGCCATCTCCAGAAATACAGCATGACAAGAGCCCAGGGGGCTTTGAGGTTGGTTCATTTGGTTGGTTGTTTGATTGGTTGGTTGGTCGGTTTTGGGCTATTTTGAGAATTGAGTTCATTGTAAATGACTATCTTATTTTGTTGGTTATTGTAATTCAGTTGGGTGCATGTTATGGGAGTTGTTTGACTTTAGAAAACAGGACACTGATGTATTATTGAGTTTAAGATCTCTAAAGGGTTTCCTACTTCAACTTTGATTGTGACATGCTGATAAAGAATACGTTGCAAACAGATTATTTGTAGAGTTAAAATATACCAAATGGTCTATAGGAATTTCCAGTGTAAGACAGAGGTCATATCAGAAATTTTAGCTCTAAGAATGTCATTTGCTTCTAGTACCTGAGAGATGTGAAGTTTAAGAGCTACAGTTTGGGTTTTTTGGTTCTGTTTTGTTATTTTGTTTAACTTATTTTTGGTGTAACAGTACTATTACTACTGATTCTACTGCTGCTGCTACTATTACTTGTATTTTCTGTTCTTTGACCCATAAACTGTACTTTTTCTCTGTAAGTCTGGGCTTTCACTGAAAGAAAAAGAACCATGTGAGAAATTAAGCGTATGCATCAGAATGGAGAATATCGCATAAACAGAAAATGTGATTATGTCTGGACATATTTGCAATGCTAATGTGGTATGAAGAGGCTGTAACATTACTGTAAACCTCTTTATTTCATGCCTCAAGTCACCTTTGCAAATGCAGAATTCCTGTCAACCATACATTTTTTGTCACAGGCTTTTGAATATATGAATCATCACCAAGCAGAATATTTGATTGCTTCCTTCTCTGTATTTTAAGCTCTGAAAACTCCCCAGACTCACAAAACTAAATAGCTTAAAATAACAAATGATGAAGCCACGTGCATTTGCTCCAAATGTATAATTGCTTGGTTTTCTTCCTAGAATATCAGCAAATATTTAGGAGACTACACAAATGGCTGTATGCTTACATGAATTCCACATATATTCTCACAGCAAACTCACAGTAACAGACTAACAAATTACAAAGTATTAAAAAAAAAATCCACATGGAAGACTGCATTGTAAGGTCTCTCTAAAATTAATTATTATTATTTTTTGCATAATATATGTGTAATCTTTCTCTTCAGAACTGTCACAGATTGAGCTGAAATTATCATACTATGAGGCAAAACCCTCTCATTTTTGTTGATAAAATACAACTCATGACAACTTCAATCCTGTAGTTTTGATGTGACTTAGAATAAAACATCTGCTAAGAACGAAAGAAGTTCACTTTATTTCAGTTGTGGATCAATACATTGTATGACAAAAAATAATATCCACAGGATTTCCTTCTAGAAAATAGGGTGTTCTTCTATTGTAAAAGTTTAATTCAGAGTCTAGGAATATTAAGAACCTCTGGTGGGGTTAAGAGGTTTAACTATGCCAAGGAATGTGCAAAAACTCTCCTGCACTTGTGGCAGGAAAATTATTATTTGCAGGTGACTCAGCAACTCAGGGAAGAAAGAACCTAACAGAGTAGCACTAACACCATGGTGAACAGTGAAACACAATAGTGAAATGCATGTTCCAGGTGGGCAAGTAAAAGTGAACAATATTGTATTTACAGAGAAGATTTAAGCTGTATGCATGTTAGTAGATAATGATAGCCCCATCTCAGAATTATGACTATATAATGGCATTCACTGTGAAAGAGCAGTCTCATTGAAAATTGAAGGCTAGTGATCTCTTTAAAATATGACACTGAAAGTCAATATTCAAATTTGATAGGCCTAATTTTTCACTTATTTACACCATTTTTATGATGATGTAACTCCATTCACTTCAATAAAGCAGTTGTGCCTGATTTACAGAGACTGTGTGAGAAGTGGTGCCAAAGACAGTTGCATAATCTGTTCACAAAAAATTCCCCCCATCAACCACCTTCTTTGACAATACAGTTTTTAGGTTAAATGCCTGACTGCTCAAAAGTATGTCATTAAAGCCAAATTCTGTCCCTAGGTGCACTCCAAAGAAACATGACTTCAGTCTGTAATATGCAACAAAAAACATTAAAGAGGACCAATCCATCCAGCCATATGTCTTTAAATTAAACAACACATTTTAAACACCAAGTTCACTGAACTTACAAACCAAACAAATGTAATTCATTTTGATTTTATTTTCCAAAACATCTCAGTATAATATCAACTTCAGCTTTCTCCAGTGGTGCCATCATTATACAGGGCAACTTGCTATATCTGTACGAATGCAGTTATAGCCAATGGGCTGAGCATAAACATACTGGAAAATCTCAATAGAAGTTACCATAATGTTTAGGGGAAAAAGGGTTTAGGACAGGGATCTTTATTAATAAATATAATTTTGATGATCTGTGCCATCTCCATGCTGAAATTGATCTCTAGATTCATCTGTGGCAAATATAATTTCTAAGGCTGCTTCTGGAAGAGCAGATTGATACAGCTGAGAAATATGAAATATTGAAATATTTCATGATGTTACAAAGCAGCAGATAGGTGGAACAACACATGCACTGGAGCAAAGACCTTTAGCATGAAAATATGCTCTCTCCTCAACCTTTCTTTCCAAGCAGACAGTGGTGGTCCACAAACGCTGGAGAGACCTCTGCCAGGTCATGCAACAAACCTCATCCAACTAGCCATGACAAAGAAGATGCCACAGCTGGGGTTTACCACTGGAAGTTGTATTTGTCTCCTAGTCTACTCCTCTGAATCCTCCTGGGTTATCTGTATCGTGAGCCTTGGGTGCCAGGTGCCAAAAATTGATTGTTGTCAGATTGCAAATTACACTGTCTGGCTGTGCCTGTCTTGTGGAGTCAGAGAGTGAGAGGAATGGTCGCGCTGACCTGCAAATGCATGATGTAAAGCTGTGGAGGAGCACAGAGTGGCAGTCAGTTATATAGCTCTTCTGAATGATGCACCAGCCTCAGAGAGGCTGTCCTCAGCCAAGCTCTGCTTTCTGACTGAGGGCTGAGAGGTAGACCACAGAAAACTTACTTCTGTAGAGATGCCTTTTCCAGAATTGTTCATTGTTGCTGTAAGAATACATAGTAAATGTATGTACTAGTCTTTATTTATTTATCCCCAGATATTTACATGCACGGAGAAAACTTAGTAGCTAACTGAAGACTGCTGTTCTTGCAGTGATAACTAGCCTTTTACAAGAAATGAGCATTCATGAACCTGAAAGTGTGACACAGTCCTAGAACGCTCAGATTAGTCAGTCATCATCAGACATGGAAAGTACATGTGTGGTACAACACCATAAGAATATCCATTTCAGCTGCTTAATATACATTAAAAAAACCCAACAAACAACCAAAACCCAATGTGCCTTGCTGTTGTGCTCTAGTGTCGGTATTCGAAAGAAGTGTGCATATATAAACATAAACTCTGCCTGACAGAGTAGGGTTTCTAGGATCACACCAGAGGAGAATTTATCATAAGCTGTCACCATGTTTATTCTTGCGGTTTAACCCCAGGTTGTAATTCTGTATCATGCCATTCATTCAGCCTCCCCTCAGCTCACTCCACGAGCTAGATGGGGAGGAGAATTAAAGGAATGTAAAACCCACAGTTCAGATAAGTACAGTTTAATAACCAAAGTACAATATCATACTAATACTAATAATGGTATGGGAAATAACGAGCAGAGAATATCAAACTTAAAGGGAAAAGGGAAAAAAAATAAACCCAAGTACTGCACAATACAACTGCTCACCACCTGCCGACTGATACCCAGCCTGACCTGAGCAGCGATCTGGGCCTTCCAGGTAGCTGCCCCCAGTTTATATGTGGGGCATGACATGTTGTGGCATGGAATACCTCTTTGGCCAGTTTGAGTCTGGTGCCCTGTTCCTGCTTCCTCCTGGCTTCTGGTGCCCCTCCTCATTGACAGAGCATGAGACTTAAAACTCCTTGATCAGGGTAAACATTACTTAGCAGCAACTAAAACATCAGTGTATTATCACCATTGTGCTCAGACTAAAGCCAAAACACAGCACTGCAGCAGCTACTAGGAAGAAAATTAACTCTATCCCAGTCAAAACCAGGACATTTGTATGGTATATAACCTTTAAAGGCTTACTGCCTTCATATTTACAATGCAGAGATCTGACCCATGTCTAAGCCATAAATGAAACAGTAAATAATACTGAAGAAAAATTTTAAGTTGTGAGTATGAACAGAAGAAGCTGATGATTTGTCAGATACCTTTCATGTATTCTTGGCTGGGAGGTTTTGTTTTGTTTGGTTTTGGTGGTTTGTTATGGGGCTTTTGATATGGGGGTGTGTGTCAGGTTAAATCCTTGAGTGTAAGGACAAGCAAATGACCAAAGCAAGCTTATTTTCTCACACTCAGACCTAAAGATCTTATTTCTAACTTAGCATTGTGAAATGAAATTCTGAAAGAGCCTTTCCAAATTGAACCTCCCCATTTTCAATCCCCTAAGAGGAGAAATATGTGGTTATTGCTCTCATGATATGTGTTCGTCCATTTAGCTTAAATATCCTATAATTTAAAGAAAAAGGAAATAAAAAATGGAAGATCTGCCTGCCTCACAGACATTGAAGTCTATAAAACTAATTGCATTGATAAAGTGGTGACTTCTGCTATTCCAAATACTAAATATCTGTATTTGGGCTATCCAGAATTGTTAGCCCACATCCAAATCATTGCCTTCATGCACCCTCCAGGAAGTCCAAATGACTGTGTGTTGCCCAAAATGCATAAAGGCATGGCTTTTCCAAATCAGTCCAGCAAGAACTATTCATGTTCTACTGTGCAACTCTCTGGATCAGCTCGGGGGGGGTTCATTCTTCTTCAGCTGGTTCAATAGTTTTAGCACTATGAAATAAGATTTTCATGACTTCTTAGGCTCTTCTGTTAACTCCTCTCTACTCTGTCCTGTAGTCTTATTGCACACAGAGCATATAAAAATCAAAAGAAAACGTGAAACAAAAAAAGACCTGTATGACACTTCCTTATCTTATGATTACAGCACTTGCTCATTCTCTGACACAGTTGTGTGTGTGAAGAAGACTGTGTGTGTAGAGAAGATAGTATAGGAGGACACAAAGAGTTGTGCTCAATGGCTCAATGTCCAGCTGGAGACCAGTAACAAGTGGTGTCCCTCAGGGATGGGTGTTCGAACCAGAGTTGTTCAGCGTCTTTGTTGATGACATGGACAGTGGGATTGAGCGCCCTCAGAAAGTTTGCCGATGACACCAAGCTGTGTGGTTGGGTTGAAACGCTGGAGGGAAGGAATGCCATGCCAGAGGGACCTTGACATGCTTGTGAGGTGGATTGATGAGGTTTAACCATGACAAGTGCAAGGTCCTACACCTGGGTCAGAGCAAACCCAGGCACAGCTACAGGCTGTGCACAGAAAAGACTCAAAGCAGCCCTGCAGAGAAAGACTTGGGGGTGTTGGTTGATGACAAAATGAACATGAGTGGGCAGTGTGCTCTTGCAACCCAGAAAGCCAACTGTACCCTGGGCTGCATCAAAAGGAGTGCAACCAGCAGGTCGAGGGAGGTGATCCTGCCCCTCTACTCTGCTCTCCTGAGACCTCACTTGGAGTATTGTGTACAGTTCTGGTGTCCTCAACATAAAAAGGACATGGAACTGTTGGAACAAGTGCAGAGGAGGGCCACAAGGATGATGAGGGGTCTGGAGCACCTCCCGTAGGAAGATAGGCTGAGCAAGTTGGGGCTGTTCAGCCTGGAGAAGAGAAGGCTGCGCGGAGACCTCCTACTAGCCGTGCAGTATCTGAAGGGGGCCTATAGGGATGCTGGGGAGGGTCTCTTCATTAGGGACTGTAGTGATAGGACAAGGGGTAATGGGTTCAAACTTAAAGAGGGGAAGTTTAAATTGGATATGAGGAAGAAGTTCTTTACTGTAAGGGTGGTGCGTCACTGGAATGGGTTGCCCAGGGAAGCTGTGAATGCTCCATCACTGATGGTGTTCAAGGCTGATTTGGACAGAGTCTTGGGTGTCATGGTTTAGTGGGAGGTGTCCCTGCCCCTGGCAGGGTGGTTGGAACTAGATGATCTTAAGGTCTTTTCCAGCCCTAACTATTCTATGATTTTATGACCCTTTCTTGATAAGGTTCTTTCTGTGTATTCCCTTTGCCTTTTCCCTGCAATAATATTGCCTATCATTTAACTAGAGATTACATTTCAGCTGGTGCAATAAAAGTTAGCAGATGGTTTTCTAGGTATGGAACACTATAATTCATGTACGCAAGAGAAATGAAAGCTCGGATGTTGAATATTTTTTCTTTTTCTTCTGGTTAGGGAAAAAAATCTTTTTCTCAGTCTTCAAACTGGTTGGCTGCAGTGTTTCTCAGGGTAACCGTCTGAGGTCTTGACTGAGACTGGAGCTCATTTTATATATTAATATACTGTATATGAGGAAAAAAAAAAAAATCTACCCTGAAAACTTTACAGCCTAAATAGAGAAGATAAAGACTTTAAAGAAAACAGGAATAAAAAAGGTAAGCACTTTCATAAAATTACATCCAGTTTCAAAGCTCAGCTCAGAATCATAGAGTAATAGAAAAGTTAAAGTTGGAAAGGACCTTAAAATCATCCAGTTCCACCACCCCCCCACTGCCATGGGCAGGGACACCTCACTTTCCTATAGAATTAAGAGATATCACATATGACTAGAGGAAAAACTCCCCATCTTTTACCATCCTGGTCTCACAGAGTCCCTGTTTGTTCCACCCTCTTTGTTGGGGTGTATTTGTTTCAGGGATCTCACCAAATGCATCATACAGATGCAAGTATTGTCATCTGTGAATTAAGCCCTAAAATGGTTTTAGGATAAGTCCTTTGCTGAAAGAAATGAAGGCCCAGAAATAGGAAAAAAAAAGAAACCAAAACCAAAATGGACATGACTAAATACATGCAAGAACTGTTTATACTGTCTGTAGCGATAAATTTTAGCACAAGTTATCAATTTCTTTTTTAATTCTGCAGTTCCTTTCTTATGGTGCATTTTGTTTCTCTGCTGGGAAGGATAGTGTTGTTAATAAAAACACAGTATTGATTTTACTTAGAAATATATTATACTAATCCATGAATAAAATATTAAACAACATTTGTTTCACCATGAAGCATGTCAAACCCCTTGTAAAACAAATGATTTTAGGTAACATTGATATTTCTGTGGCTATTTGTTTAATTACTGTGCTGTAGCTCTGTAAGAGCTTGCCTCTTTTTACTACCATAGCAGCAAACAAATTTGAGTTTAGAATAATCATCCACTGTATTTGGAACATTGCCTTAGATTTTTATATACTTCATCACTGTGTTACTTCAGTTTTACACTAGTGTATATTAACTGATGAAGAGCTTTTCCTCACTAGAGTACCAAAGTAGGAAAACAAGCTTACGTTTATGGCAGATGTCAGAGACCTGGGATTCATAGACTTGTTGAGGTTGGCAGAGGCCTCTGAAGATCATCTTGTCCGACCTCACTTCTCCTGAAGCAGATTGCACAGAATTGTGACCAGATGGGTTTTCAGGATCGAGACTCTACAGCCTCTCTGGGTAACCTGTTCCAGTGTTCAATCATCCTTAATTTTTTTTTTTTTCTTTTTCTTTTTTTTTTTTTTAAAGGATTAAATGGAATTTCTTGTATTTCTATTCATAGTCATTGCTTCATGTCCTGTGAGTGTTCATTACTGATAAAAGCCTGGCTCCCTTTTTTTCATTCCCTCTCTCAGGTATTTATACACATTGATGAGTCCCCCCTGAATCTTGTCTTCTCCAGGCTGAGCAGATCCTGTTCTTTTAGCCTCAGCTGCAGTACTTTAATCATCTTCACAGCCCTTTGCTGGAATTGCTCCAGTGTTCTCTTCTTGTACTGGAGAGGCTGAACCTGGACACAGTACTCCAGATAAGAACAGGAGCACATCCATCCATTTGATGTATTTGACACTTCTCCCAATTTTATATCCGCAGACCTGCATAGGGTACTCTCTGTCCCATCATCCAGGTCATTAATGAAGATGCGAGTATTGGTCACAATAGTGACCCCAGACTTACACCACTAGGGTCTGGTGTCCAGCTGGACTTTGTGCCACCAGTCATGAGCCCCTCTTCTGCAGCTGAATCTGCCATAGCCTAGAGCTTGACTTGAAGTATTTGCTTTATGCATCAGAGATTCTCAATACCTGAAAATGGCAGTAGACCTTCTTAAGCTTTTGATACAAATCACTGTGTAAGAGCTAAGCATTATTTTTAGTCAGGTATTTTATCCCCTTTTATCAGTTATGAATTGCAAATTACTTTTCTCTATTTAAAAGCTTGTAATATATACATTTTTATCATAGGAGGCCAATTCCTTGTTCGAAGTCTTATTCTTGACAGATCTTGGGAAAAACTTTGCAAGAACTCAGATTTAATTTGATCAGCAACTGGTGTTTAGCTTCAAATAAACCACATTTTCAATTATTTTTACCACAGGATTATGGAATGGTTAGGTGGGAAGAGACCTTAAAGATCATCTAATTCCGATTCCCCCTGCCATGGGCAGAGACACCTTCCAGCAGACCAGGTTGCTCAAAGCCCCATGCAACCTAGTCTTGAGCACTCCCTGGCATGGGACAACCACAATTGCTCTAGGCAAAAATGTTTTTATGCTATTAAAAAGAGTCCAAATTAAAAGATTGAAGTAATTTCAACTCTTACAAGTAGTTTTGTATTATAAAAAGTGGTTTCTCTTTTTGTTTAGGAAAAGTAGATTTTGAAACTAGTCTGACGAGATTTTAGAACAAGTAACATCAACCTAATAACTCCTAGTGGTACTGTAAGTCTGTTTTAAGCACACTTGCAATCTATCAAATATAGAATGTCCTTTATTCTGTTAAAAATACAGTGCAATAAAGGATAGGCATTTTCTGTGTAGAGCAAATTGAGACATGATAAAGAGTTAAGTATTCTATAAATGTTTCTGGCACTCTATAAATCATCAGCTAAAGAAAATGCTGACAAATATCAACATCAATGGAGTATTGATCTACCAAATACACTTCAGCCTCTCACTAAACAGTTTTCCTTCAGCATACAAACTAAACAGACCAGAATGGAAAATCATTTCTTTGGCCCTACTTACATTTCCAACAAATTTTCAGGGAGTTTTGTAATTATTCTCTCCTGGTCTTCTACGATTCTCAGATTACTTCATTTGAGATGACAGAGATCTCTGTAATACCATATTTCATGCGCTGTGACATGAGAGATGTGAAAAGTATTCAGTAGCATGCCACTTTGTGTACATTCAGTGTGTACTGTAAGTTAGATCAGCAATTAAGAATAGTGGAAAATTGCAAATGCAATAATGTAATGCAAAGAAAAATTCATACTAGATTTGTATATTGAATTTAATAATTTGGATTCTAACATAGCTTTTTCTCAGTTTAGGTAGCATGGATGATTTCGCATGGGTTACTTATAGAAAGACAATCTTCTGAGAATAGGTAATGTTACAGAATCTTTCAACAGGTGGCATTCAAAAAAGAACATCCAAAGACAGTGTCATAAGCAAATATATAGTTTTCACCTAATAAACTAAGGCTGAATGCTAAATGCAGACAATAATATTTAATTAACATTATCAGGACTTCCAAGGAGGGGTAATGAGGCAAGCACATAACTGTTTTGCTGCCCTTTCATAAAATTAATTGATACTAGGAGTCAGGTTATTTCAATTTATTTTCTCCTATTTTATGGATTTCTTTGTTAGTGTAATGATTTAGGGGCGCTCAATTTCTCCTACAATTCAGGTCCTTAAGTCATTCATCAAGACAAAATGAACTCAAGCATGTAATCATTTAATTCTTGGGAATTGTGGTTTAATCATTCAAACCTTAAAATGCCTACTTCTTCTTCACATTATTCCGGCTTGAGCTTTTTTACTTTTTTATTTTATTTTTAATTTTGGTGGCGTGTTTCTTGTTTTACATTAAGGTAAAATGAAATAAGCTCAGTTTGGTGCTATTTTTTTGCATTATTTTATGAAAAATTCTATAAATGGAGGGATAGTAGCAAGTCAACATAACAGTAGGAAGTAGTAATCATCATTTTAACTGCAGATTTGTCATTCAACTTGTAAAATAGCCTCCATGCAATAATAACTGGTATGAACAATGTTTGCATTCCATATGTGAAACTGTAGCCTTCATAATGACATTATCTCATGATAAAATCTTATGAATATACTTTCTGTAACTATATATGTGTATGTATATGCAAGTGTGTGTATGCATTTTTTCTAAATAATAAATTAAATCAGTGCTTTTAGGCTCTTTACCTGCCAGTAGCATGCTCCATCCCAACAATTAGGTATACCACATGGTTTAAGAGTTATCACCTATCCTGAATTTCTCTAAAGGCCCCTTCTGCTCTGTAGAAACCTTTTCTTCCTAGTGCTGCTGAATTGGTGACGCTAACTGCAGCCTTTGCAACAATATGCATGCCGTGCCTGGCTGATGTGCTGTTGACTGTGAACTCAAAATCTGGAAATTTGCTCCTTCTGGCTGAAAACAGTCTGACTGAATAGAAGTAGAGCACATTAATATGGGGCTAATGACCTCAGGTACAGAACAATAAGGGTTTTATATATTCTCAGGCTGAGTAGAAGGAATGACTCATGAGAAATACCTCAGGCATTTGTTATATAAATAGATTTGTCTTGTTTAAAGTTTGGCAAGTTCCTCCCTCTGTTTCATTTTCATTTATGTTTTGCAAGTCATATTATATATTAATTACTGTATTTTGATCACGTAGCTTGTTAGATAATGCATGATCATTCCCTCTCAGATCTCAGCTGAAAAGTTAAATGCACACTGAAGCACATGTCTACAGAGCAGTTCCTTAGAATATGCTTTTAAAAGTCAACACCAATGAACAACTTCTTAAATCTAAGACTGCAGATCATAACATTTTCATAAAACGGACCTGCACATATAAAAAACCTGTAATCTAGATGGTAACTCTCTCCTCCTTCCCCCCCCCCCCCCTTTTCTTTTTTTCCATCAAGGGGTAAAAGAATATCGTATTATACAGACTACATTAATTTACCTTGGGGAAGACTGGTCACTAGCCAGTGACTATCTATAGAAAGTTATTTAATAAATTATGAAACTTGTAGCTTCCCATTAGCTGAACCAGCTGACCAGAGACATATTTAGGCTGATATATTGCAGACACTAACATCTAGAACACAAAATCTCTTCTGTTCTGCATACTTGATGTACTGTGTTTTTTGACTGTATTTTAGATTCCTATCAGCTGAATTACTTCTCCAGACTTTAACACAAAGTCCAGCTGATACGGTCTATTTTCTCTACAGCTCATCAATGTTCCTATTAAAAACCCATGGGGAATTTTTCAGGAGTTACATGAAGACTGGTCACTCAGTTTAATTTGCTATCAAAACTGACTTGAACCCTGCCATGAGACTACATAAAGGAGCCTAGAAGCTTATCTCATTTAGGTCTAGGTTGCTCCTCTTCACCTCACTAGAAATCTGTTGAAATTTAGGAAAATATATATGGTTAGAAATAAGAAAAAATATGATGCCTTTGACTTCTAGGCAGCAATGTGTGTGTTTTTTACTTCTTAAAACTAAATTTGCTTCTGCTGAACTTCGAATCACAGGATCATAGAATAGCTAGGACCCTAAAGGACCTGAAGATCATCTAGTTCCAGTCCCCCTGCCATGGGCAGGTACACCTCACACTAAACCAGGTCACCCAAGGTTCTGTCCAACCCAGCCTTGAACACCGCCAGCGATACAGCATTCACAACTTCCCTGGGCAACCCATTCCAGTGCCTCACCACCCGAACAGTAAAGAATTTCTGCCTTATGTCCAATCTAAACTTCCCCTGTTTAAATTTCAACCTGTTACACCTTGGCATCTCACTACAGTCCCTCATGAAAGGGACCTCGCAGCATCCCTATAGGGCCCCTTCAGATACTGAAAGGCTGGTAGGAGGTCTCCACGCAGCCTTCTCTTCTCCAGGCTGAACAGCCTCAACTTGCTCAGCCTATCTTCATGTGGGAGGTGCTCCAGTCCACTGATCATCCTCATGGCCCTCCTCTGCACTTGTTCCAACAGTTCCATGTCCTTTTTATGTTGAGGACACCAGAACTGCACACAATACTCCAAGTGAGGTCTCACGAGTAGAGGGGCAGGATCACCTCCTTCGACCTGCTGGTCACGTTCCTTTTGATGCAGCCCAGAATACAGTTGGCTTTCTGGGCTGCGGGAACACACTCATGTTCATTTTGTCATCGGCCAACACCCCCAGGTCCTTCTCAGGGCTTCTCTGAATATCTTCTCTGCCCAATCTGTAGCTGTGCCTGGGATTGCCCTGACCCAGGTGTAGGGCCTTGCACTTGGCATGGTTCAACTTCACCAGGTTGGCATCTGCCCATCTCGCAAGTGTGCCAAGGTCCCTCTGGATGGCATTCCTTCCCTCCAGCATATCAGTCAAACCACACAGCTTGGTGTCATTGGCAATCTTGCTGAGGGCGCACTCAATCCCACTGTCCATGTCAGCAGCAAAGATGTTGAACAATACCAGTCCCAACACCTATCCCTGAGAGACACCACTCGTTACCGGTCTCCAGATGGACATTGCACCATTGATCACAACTCTTTGCATGCAGCCATCTAGCCAGTTCTTTGTCCACCGAGTGGTTCACCTATCAAATTGGTGTCTCTCCAATTTGAGACAAGATTGTTGTGGGGGACAGTGTCGAACGCTTTGCACAAGCCCAGGTAGATGACATCAACTGCTCTACCCCTGTCCCTCAGTTCTGTAGCCCCATCATAGAAGGCCATCAGATTGGTCAGTCAGGATTTCCCCTTAGTGAAGTCATGCTGGCTCTCACCAAGCACCTTGTTGTTTTTCATGTGCCTCAGCATGCCTTCCAGGAGAATCTGCTCCAAGATTTTGCCAGGCACAGAGGTGAGGCTGACTGGGCTGTAGTTCCCCAGCTCATCCATTTTCCCCGTCTTGAAAGTGGGTGTTATATTTCCCTTTTTCCAGTCATTGGGACCTTCACCTGACTGCCATGATTTTTCAAATATGATGGACAGTGTTTTAGCAACTTCATTTGCCAGCTCCTTTAGGACCTGTGGATGGATTATTCTGATCCCATGGACTTATGTACGTTGAGGTCCTTAAGATGGTTTCGAACCAGATCCTCTCCTACAGTGGGCCAAGGGTCTTCATTCTCGCTGTCCCTGCGTCTTCCTTCCATGACTTGGGTGGTGTGGTCAGAGCATTTGCCGGTGAAGACTGAGCCTAAAAAATCATTAAGAACCTCAGCCTTCTCCAAATCCAGGGTAGCCAGTTCTCATAATAGCTTCCGGAGGGGACCCACATTGTTCCTAGTCTGTCTTTTGTTTGCAATGTACCTATAGAATCCCTTCTTGTTATCTTTAACATCCCTAGCCTAGTTTAATTCTAAGTGGGCCTTAGCTTTCTTTACCTGGTCCCTAGCTTCCCGAACAACATCCCTGTATTCTTCCCAGGCTGCCTGTCCTTGCTTCCTCCTTTTAGAAGCCTCTTTTTTCCTTTGAAGTTTCCTCAGAGGCTCCTTATCCATCCAAGGAGGTCTCCTGGCCCTCCTGCTGCACTTCCTTCTAGTTAGGATCAACACTCCTGATCTTGTAGTAAGTGATCCTTGAATATCAACCAACAACCTTGGGCCCATCCTGCCCTCTAGGGCTATATCCCATGGAACCTTAACAAGCAGGTTCCTGAAGAGGCCCAAGTCTGCTCTCTTGAAGTCCAGGGCAGTGAGCTTGCTTAATGCTCTTCTCACTGTCCTGAGGATCTCGAATTCAACCATCTCATGATCATTGCAACCAAGGCTGCCCTGGGGCATCACGTTTCCTTCCAGCCCTTCCCTGCTGGTGAGGACGAGGTCAAGCATGACACCTCTCCTTGTCGGCTCCTCTATTACTTGCAGAAGGAAGTTGTCTTCCACACAATCGAGGGACTTCCTGGATTGCTTGTGCTGGGTTGTACCATCCCTCCAACAGATATCAGAGTGTTTGAAGTCCCCCATGAGAACAAGGGCCTGCAAGAGTGAGGCTACTCCTATATGTGTGTAGAGTGCCTCATCCACCGAGTCCTCTTGATCAGGCGGTCTGTAACAGGTCCCCACAATAATGCTTCCTGTCACTGGTCTAATATCTCCCAACGCTGTTCTAAACTTGTTCAACATTTTCACGTATTTGTGATTGAAATCTGAGGAAAATTGTTCAGAAAGCTTGAGGTGGTTTAGGTGGATCAGCATTTGGAAAGAAGCAAAACTTTCGGCTAAGAATGGAGAAACTTTGCAAATGACATGGCTGTGTAGGAAGGTATCATCCGTTAGGATGACAATTTTTTAGAGGTAACCATTTTCCAACAGAAAGACTTAAGCAAAGGATTTGTGCACAGATCCGCAATACAGTGTTGGCTGCTTTGGTTTTCATCTATTATTGTAATTAGGATATCAGCTTAGAATAATCAGGACTCTAGTCTGCTATTTGTACTTATTTGTACTTATTTGTACTTATTTGTACTTACTGCATTGGCAACTAGCTATAAGATAATGCTAAAAATCCCCTTTACAATTTAGGTAGAAAGCGAAGAAGAAAAACTAGAGAAAAAAGGATATTGAAGAGACTATGATGGGAAATACAAAAATTTAGCAGCACTGGTAGCAGCATAGCACTTGCTTGACCACTGCTAGGTAGTAACAAGATGTAGGTGAGATTTAAAGGCAACTATGAAGGAAAATACTGTGATAGCTCTTTAACTGAGAACTCCTCCCTCTGTAGCAGTCACTGTCTGTCTCTGCATTAAATCTCTGAGTGAGTAGGGACTGCCTTACATAACCATTTGCTACTATATTCTTACATGGGAAAAAAAACCCAAAACCAAACAGCATGAGATTGTTTAAAGGAGATGAAACTAAATTAAAACCAAAATGAACAATAATAACTAATCTACCTTTTTAAAAAAAAAAAATGCAGCCCCCTCCCCCCCCCCCCCCATGATATTTGGGTTACCCTTATTGTTTATTTTGGCATGCATAGCTACAAACATTGTTAGTGTTCATAAAATTAACCCACTTCTTTTTTAACACTCAACCAGGGCATTTGACTGCATGGCTTCATCTGAGGGTGAATTTCACAGGTTGATTATATGCTGCTTAAAGGAGCATTTGCTTTTATTGGTTCAAAATTTACTCCTTTTTAACTGCAGAAAAGAAAACTGGAGAGTGAAATACCATTTTATCAGCAAAATCTTTTAGATTGCCCAATGAAAACTAACTAGTGCACTGTCATTGTTGCATAAAGGAGAAAAAATATCCCCAAAGAATCTTAAATATGATGTTTTTACATAATGTATGCGTGGATAATATATGTATGGAATGAGAGGGACATTGAAAAGATCTAAAATGGAGCAGAAGGAAATAATTAAATTATTTCTCTGAGTATATGGGATAGTATTAGGATGTCGACTTATGTGGTATATTGCACAGGAAACTTAGTTAAAAACAGTACAGGTTTACTTTAAAGGAAAGAATGGGTGCCAAAAATGGCCAAATGGGATTAGTATAATATTGATCACAAACACATTAGCAATAGGACTGAAACAAGATTAAGTAGAATCGAAGACTTTGTTATAATAAAAAAGTAGTGAAAGTACAAGGTACTTTGAATTCAAATTAATAGAATTAAGTCGGCAAAAGTAAGTACCTTAACACATGTCCAAACCATGCAATGGTAATGGACTACTTTGAGAATTTCTATGTATGGCTTATATCTACTATCATGAAAACAGACAAGCACAATGAGAAAAAAGAATTATCAAAAGAGGAAAATTAAAGAAAAAATAAATAACTAAAACTGTACAAATGAAGTTAAGCTGAATAAGTCAAGCTCGAACTCTAGAGGCAAAGAAAAAAGAAGAAAAAAAGAATTTATGAAATAACTGAACATGCATTTGCCTGACAACATTTGCCACGTGAGGCAAAGAATACCTTTCCAAAGTCATAGATATCATAACTAACCCAGCCTGAGGAAGTTTGTCTTACTGCATATTATATAGTTACAGAATAGATAAATCTCTGAGAAAGTGACCTAACATTTCTGTTTTAATAAATGGGAGAAATAGTTCTAGGCTCACTCGGCCTATTACACATAGCTACCTTACAATACAACAAACTGTTCTGCAGAACTGCCTCTTTTTTTGTCCCTTACTCTTTTCTTGTCCTTTACTCTGGACAATGATGTCAGTAGTAGTAGACCTCTTCTGGCAAACACAGATGTGATAAATCTCACTCCCAAAATCATGTCCAGGCTTCTAAAATAATCACCAGATCACTTTGCTACTTTTGAAAATACAGGGAATATAGGCTATTGGATGAATACCATGCCAGGTGGTGACTATGTGGAGGACTGTGCACAGTACTTCAGCACAGAACAAGCTACCCACATATTTTATTGTTCATTGCATAACACCTCCTGCATACATGGCAGTGCAGTAAAGATGAAGGACCACAGCCTAATAGATGAATTGCAAACTCTTGTTATTGTTGTCCTGGGTAGGTTGAGAGGTAAGAAGGATCCCTCAGAGACCAAAATCTTTATGAAAAGTCCAAAGGTGTTGCAATAGCAAATATTAAACTACTCAGAAACACATATTCCTAGCATCTTTGTCGGTGACATGGACAGTGGGATTGAGCACGCCCTCAGCAAGTTTGCCGATGACACCAAGCTGTGTTTTTTGATTGATACGCTGGAGGGAAGGAATGCCATCCAGAGGGACCTTGGCACACTTGCGAGACGGGCAGATGCCAACCTGGTGAAGTTGAACCATGCCAAGTGCAAGGCCCTACACCTGGGTCAGAGCAAACCCAGGCACAGCTACAGGCTGTGCACAGAAAAATTCAGAGAAGGCTTGAGAAGGACCTGGGGGTGTTGGCCGATGACAAAATGAACATGAGTGGGCAGTGTGCTCTTGCAACCCAGAAAGCCAACTGTACCCTGGGCTGCATCAAAAGGAGCGCGGCCAGCAGGTCGATGGAGGTGATCCTGCCCCTCTGCTCTCCTGAGACCTCACTTGGAGTATTGTGTACAGTTCTGGTGTCCTCAACATAAAAAGGACATGGAACTGTTGGAACAAGTGCAGAGGAGGGCCATGAGGATGATCAGTGGACTGGAGCACCTCCCACATGAAGATAGGCTGAGCAAGTTGAGGCTGTTCAGCCTGGAGAAGAGAAGGCTGCATGGAGACCTTATAGCAGCCTTTCAGTATCTGAAGGGGGGCTATAGGGATGCTGGGGAGGGTCTCTTCATTAGGGACTGTAGTGATAGGACAAGGGGTAATGGGTTCAAACTTAAAGAGGGGAAGTTTAGATTGGATATGAGGAAGAAGTTCTTTACTATAAGGGTGGTGAGGCACTGGAATGGGCTGCCCAGGGAAGCTGTGAATGCTCCATCACTGATGGTGTTCAAGGCTGATCTGGACAGAGTCTTGGGTGTCACGGTTTAGTGGGAGGTGTCCCTGCCCCTGGCAGGGTGGCTGGAACTAGATGATCTTCAGGTCCTTTAGGGCCTTAACTATTCTATGATTCTATGATTCTATGATTCTATATGCAAAACTCTGGGCTAGCATGTCTATTCCCTTCTGAATGAACTTGTTTCAGATAGTTCTAAAGCACAGCAAAGAGAGTCTGGTCTTGTAGATATGTCCTAATTTAGCAGAAATAGCTGTCACAACAGAAATGCTTTATTGCTTAAAGGTACTACAAACTTCCAAACACTAATAGGCCAGAATATGAATTCTGTGGAAATCAAGAAAACCAGGGGATACCAAAGTCTGCTCAATAAATTAAAAATTTTCGAAGAAGCTTGGAAAACTAAGTGAAAATATGAAAATATGAAAGTGAAAGCCAAAAAGATGATTGCAATATGGAGAGCCTTCACAAAGGTCTAAAGATGTATGAGTGTTCACATCAGTGGCTTGTGGAGGACAGACTTCCATGGCAACCTAAGAGATGAAAATTCAAGTGTTTGGTAAGCAGTGGTCAAAATATTTATGCTCACAGAAAAGAAAGAGGATAAATGAATGAATATTAGAGAAACAAAAATGTGGTTTCTCAAGATAAACATTAATATTTTCTTCAGCTTTCTTCATGATTTTGAAAACATTCAGTACCGCAAAGCAGTCTATGACATCTATATATAGAGAAGGTAATTTTTTTTTTATTTTTTTAATTAAAACACTGAAAGTAGCAGCAATGTGAAGGCAAGTATGTCAAAACCATTCTTTGTGAAATCCAAAAAACCCACATAGATTCTTTAGTGGCATTGGGACTTTATGATTTACCTCATAAAATAAGATCAATCACAAACCAGATAAAGATTTTGGCAGCCAACTGGTCTTAAACAGATCCCTCAACAGTGTGAGCATGTGTGGCATTTTGCTCAACAACAGCTGATGCTGATAATCAGCATAAAACAAGGAGATAGTTCTTATTGTTCTCATAATTGGTTTTGTTGTTTGTTGGGTGTTTTTTTCAAGTTGAAAAGGTTTTCTCTTTATTAAGCATTGATTCTTAGCTTTGTTTCATAATGATGCTTTCCTCATCTTTTCCAGATTCCCTGCCATCAATGTTTCAGTGCTGATGCAGCTATGGCAGGTAGCATCTCTTCTCTTTGAAGGTCTCCTGCTCTCCTGCATTGTTTTCTGCAGGAAGAACTATCCAGCAAAGAAATCAAAGTAAGTTTCCCAACTTTGTACATCTATTTAAGTTAGGAATAATAGTGATTTAGTACTACCTGAAGGCAGATCTGCCTCTGATTTCTGAATATATGGCAAAACCTGAGCTGTTTAAAGTAATAGATGATGGCTTTTTTCTAGCTAAATTAGAACACCCGATATTGTGATAGTGCAGACCAGCAGCTTAGTAAAAAGCAGTTTTAAAATAAAATTGGTATGTATTACATCCCCCAATATTTTAGACTAATTTCTCTATTTACGCAATAATAAATCATAGTAAATGGGCAAAATGTCAAGACAAATTGAATAATATTACGGAGTATCAGAAGAATGCCACACCTGGGTGACCAATATAAACCAGAACAAATACAGTAGACCAAAACTGAAGACAACATTATAAGATTACGCTGCTTCATGCACTATTCAAATGCATGTGTCTTAATGCTAGTTTTCAGTGTTTAACATCTAACACTGTTTAGATCTTCTTTTAGTTATCTTCTTCCGCCCATCATTGCACACATCTTTAGGCTGTACATAATGTGGTGCCTTTAGCCTATGTTAGAAGGTTTAATGCTCTGGTATGCAGAGGTAACAACACATCCATCTTCATTAGAAATTGTTCTTCTGCCTGTCCATTCATAAGGCCTTTTGTTCAATTCTGACATAAAGAGAAAATCAGAAGGAAACAGGAGAAAAAATGTCAAATGATTTGATTGAAGAGATTTTAAAAACGTCACACATCTGGTTTGGACAAGTTTGTAGAATAAAAATGAATGTAACAAAAACTTAGGAAGTCATTAACTTTTTGGGAGCAGAATAGGTTTGCTTTCCTTCTCCACTCCATTTGCATACAGATTTTTCTTTTCTCATTTTGCCATTAAGAAAGGATAAGCAATAACAGAAAAACAATGGCTGAAGAAAAACCTCCAAAACAAATAAGTAATTTTATTTCATTTTGTCGTGTCATTTTCAGCAAAAACATATTACAAAAGATATTTTTGTCAAACAAAATTTAACCTGAAAGGCTGGTTAACCAGCTCTAATATGCCTTTACTTTGCCAAATTATTGTGTACATAAGACTTCCAGTCATTTTTTTTAATTCTTAATGAAAGTGTTTGGTAATTACTGTTCAGTGAAATCATAGTTCCACCAGATTTTTGTATGTAACTGTAAAATTTTAAGTTTGTATTTGTGGAATTTTGTCCTTTTAATGATTCTAATTTCTGTTACAACTCTGGATGTGACCAACCTAGTAGCATACAGATTAACCCATCAGAAAAAAAATGGCTTAAGCAGTATTGATTTGAGCCCTTGCAATGACTTTTGGAGTGAAGGAATAATTGCATCCTGTTCTTCCAGAAATCATTACATGTAATTCCAGATGGTTTCTTTTCTGAAAATGTAAACTAGCAAAGACTTATTAACTATGCAAGTACTTTTCCCTGTATATAAAGGATAAATCTGAGCCCCAGGAATCAGAAGTAAAATAAGTTCTGGAAAAAACAGTGTTCCAAATGAAATAATTTATATCTATCAAAGTCAACTCCAAAGAGCTAAGCATGCAATGGAAAAAGTAGAAATATTAACTTCTTTCCTGAAGATTCATTCAAAATTGCCTCACAGAAGACAGTGCAAAAATTCTTTAAATAAAGCAAAAAATATTTTAATTTTGTTACATTTGAATTGTAACATGCATTTATACATTCCATATCTCCTCCACAGCAGTTCCAAGCATCAACACTTCTCTTTCCCTTCTACAACAAAACACTATATTTTTAGCCCAGAGTTTAAAAAGCAGGTGGTAGCATGACACAGAATTAATACAAGTCAAATATAAGCCAACAGTGTATATTGTTTATTTAATCAATTAACATTTTTGACTCACAAATCAAGATCTTCTGAAGTGAGACAATAATGCAAATAAATTAGCATGAACAGCAGGAGTTCCTAACTTGCCAACTCCAAAGTGCTGGTTGCAGGCAAAAAATAGTGATAGACATTTAGGTGACTTTGCAAAATGGCTTTGGATACAGGAAAGATTTTAAAAGTGTAGATATGGAGTTCTTTAAAATAAAACTATCATTTTATTAGAAAACTTGTTTTTATTGTACAGAAAAAACATTAGAATAATATATTTAAAGTGAAAATAAGCTTTACGTTTTCCCCTTATGAGAAAAAACCACACTGTCATCTTTACTGTTAACACCTATAGGCAGAACATACTGCTAGTAAACTGTGTAAAATTAAAATTACACTTTTCTCTGTGTAAATTGTGCTCCCTCCTGTAATGAATCATCAGCACAGCATCAATTTAATTTCCTTTCCAAATACATTCGAATGAGGAAACTGAAGACTAAAAAGAATGGTCTGAGGGTTCCCCTCCTTGTTCACGTATCGGATGAATGCACATTTGCAAAACAGAAACTTCAGACAGCTTAATTATATACTTAAGAGGCAGCAGGCAGGAGGTGCAAAGACAATGGGCCAAACTGTCCCCAAGTTGCCCAGTTTCCTAATAGGAATGACTCAAAAACTGGCAAATGGTGTACCAGCAGGTAGATATTGCTTCCTGTGAGGTTTGGGGAGATGAGGGAGCAGCCCCTTTGCATGGGTTTGTTACACGTTCCCAATATGCCTGGCTACAGCCCATTCAAACACTAAACAAGAAACCTATCAAGCCATGAATTTTGCAGTGCATAATACAAGTCAACTTAGAGATGGATTTAATTGCACATTCATTTCAAGCTAAATAATCTCTACTTTAAATAATTAATGAATCAAGACATTTAAACAGAATAAAATCTTGTCATTAAATTGTAACTTCAGTATTTAATTTAATAGAATATTCTGACAAAACCAATTTAAAATAAATATATATCACTCACCTTTGCCAGCTGAATTACTTTTTTGAAGTTAATTTAGTTATATGTTCATGAATTCACTATAATTTCCCTCATTTTTTTAATTTATCTTTACAAATGATTTAACATTGCAAAGAAAGGTGTTGATGAACCGGTACAAGAGATCAGCTAGTTGGGTCCAGATGATTTACTACTAAGTGCTTATAAGGTGTTGAGAGAAGTAAAGATGAACTGTAGTGGTTGCCAAAGCAAAAATAACTTTTATGAAGGTGAACACGAGTCACAAGATTTGGAAAAGAAGCAAACAGAATTATGTGCCCCCACCTACTGAAAGTAATTTAACCAATTTTCAACACTTAGTACAACATTCCTGCAAGCATATTTTTAGAGGACTTTCTCCTGAGACACCTGTCTAAGCTTTCCCTCTTGCAAAGCTGAACTAGAATCGTTAAGCCACTGTAACATTCTTGTTCTAAAAAATGTGTCAGGAAAAGGAACATTTAACCTTTAAGGAAAACATACCTTTAGAAAAGCAGAAGATTTTCATATAGGGAGTGTATGAGGTACCATGACAGTGGACCAACAAAGTGAGAAACCTTATTTTCCTTCACACCTAGGTAACTGATTAACTTTTGCAAATGAAACAGAAGACTCAATTACTAAATTCTAGTAAAAATACTCATCCAATATAAACTGAGTATAGGTCAAACACCCTGGTTTAATAGCCTCAAGAAGTAATTCAAGCCAAAGGAAAGAGAGGAACTGGTAACAAACTGTGGTGTGAGTTCAACACCATTACACACACAAGCATCAAAACCTGTGAAGAGTCCATTCCCACTGAAAACAGGAACAGCCCTTGTTGTGGTTAATATCAGAGTGAAAATACAGTGAGAGTTGTGTAGAAAGAATGTGTCTATCAAAAAAGCCCTTGGAATATGAAGATGTGTCCAATTCTAAGGAAATAAGGGCACAATTCAGGTACCTTTGACCCTGTTTCTAGTTTCACTTTAATGTTTTTGTTCATATACAAAATTACAGGAAAATATTAAAAGAGGAGATGGGATATTACACATTTCCTCATTTTGCTATTTTACAAGTCTTCTTTTATAGCAAAATAATTTCACTAGTAATTTCATAGTAATTTCACTGGTCTTGCATAGCAATTCCTTTCTTTTTTTTTTTCCCTCCTAAATGAGGAGTTATTAAATAGGAAACTGTAAGTGGAATCACATTGCTAACAAGGACTATGACATAGATCTCAAAAATTCAGCATATATGGACAAATAAGACTGGATTACTTTGTGATTCTTACTCTCTTTTGAAGACAAGAGACCACATTTCTGTTTGGACTAGAAAATTGTTGTGAGAAATAGAAGTTATTTGGTAAAATATTTGATAAGACAGAATAAATTACAACCTGTGGCAGATCTGGATACTGAAGTTTATGTAAGAAACAAAATTAGTGCTTTTTGCCATGCTTGATTATGCAACCTACTCCCACACTCCCTTGTTGTCCTTTATATTGCTTTATCAGATACAATAGTGTAGCAAATTGACTTTTGGCCATCAGGGGCAATTTGTTGCTGATGCATAAGATAAACTATTGCATACTTACTTGAGCTTACTTAAGCTTTAGAGTCAGTTACATGCACTCCTTACATCTAAGAATGCCCAGGAACCTATCCAGAATAACCGTGTTGAAACTTGCAAGGTGTAGGGCATTGTACCATAACTAATTTACACCTCACAGTTCCTCCGTGTTCAATCTGCACCCATTTAGACTTCAGCAGACTGCTTATGGGTGTTCTCTGGAAACACAACTGGGCTTGTCAGCACGAGAAAGTTGGATCATTAAAAAAGCTAGATATAGCAAAGCCTGCAAACTGATTGAAAAATGATCTCAACTTTGCAATTAATATGGATGTGGATGGGTTATATTCAGATGTCACACCAACTTTTCATAAGTTAACAAGATTAACTGGTTAATGGTAGCCATGTGGCTGTGGGATATGCCTTTGATAATTACTCCATAAAATTAACCAAGGATCAGGTGGATTGTTGTTTGCAAGTTAAGACAATCCCACCATGTTTATTTATTTTAAGAGGTCATAGGAGATGTCCAGTCAACGATTACAATTTTGAAAGCACCGGGAACGCTAAAGCCTGGAAAACTGGCAGGTGCAGGGCTTTTACTGGGATCAGGCTGATAACACAGCCTGAAAAGTTTTTTGTGTACTAAGGCTGTCCTGTTCCTAGTCCTACAGAGTTTAGCACAACTGTGCCTGACACTCAATTTCTGCATATATACCTCAGAACCTAACCAGGTTTTTCCATCAAATATTCTGACTAATTAACAAGACTTTTACATAAGCATATCACAACATCACAAAATATGTGTTTTCCTCAACATTTCACCATTTGTTCAATATAACTTCTTTTCAGCATATGTACACACATACTTGCTTTTTCATATCTACATTCTGATTTAGAACTCTACCTTTTCTTGTAACATTTCAGATCTTTCTTTCATCTTCAGGAAAGACACGCATGACTTGATATGATAATAACTTCTCTTGATGTGGTTGCGCAAGTAACAAAGGGACAAATGGGGAAAAAATGTACTTTTCTTACTAATTGTTGCTCACCAATCCTCTTTATATTCATTGCTATATATCCTCATTGCATCCACCACCTGCTGCCAAGAGAGATTTCTTTTAGTCTACCAGGCTATATGAAGTTATACAACTGTTTGCTTCTTTGATTGCTTTCTTTGCACACTATTGAAGGGAATGAAAGTATTGTCCTGATGAATAATTTGTTTAATCAGCTTGCATTTCTACAATTTAAGTTGCTTAATAGTAAAGAAAAGCATCTCCATTTTCTATGCACTCTTGCCTCAGAATCTTCAAAACACGATAGAATCAATATTTACATACTAGACTTTATTTTTTTTTTAAGTAAACCAGACTACCTTTTTTTGGTAAAGGTATTCTTTATGATTTTACTGAAGGGGATTTCTAAATCATTTACTAGAAGGAAAGGAAATGCATTAAAAGAGCATTGAGGTTCTGTCAGAAAACAAAAGCATGGAAAACTATTGCCAATAGGTGAAATGCACCATGTATCTGTCAGTTTTGGATATAACAGAGAAATAATAGGATACAGTCAAGAGAGGGTTTCAAAGAAATGTTCTATTGCAATGTGTGAGGTGTTGATAGCATTATTTTCTATTATTCAGATGTAGGATCCGTAGTTACAGAGAGTCACAGAAAGCTAAATGTTTTCTGCATAACCATTGTTGAGGTTTTGTGGTCTCAATTTACAACATGGAAACACCCTCTTATAACTTGGAATTTCCACTCAAGTTTTTCCTTGTTATTCTCTAACCATCCTTAATTTTTTAATAGTTTGGCTGATAAAATGCAAGAAGTTCTTTATACTAATAAAAAATGTGATTCAGTTTCATATTAAGTATTGTGAATCCTTTATATCAGGAATTAATTCACATACAAAAAGAAAAAATTAAGAAGAGCCACCACCTCTGTCAAACTCCTGTCTATCATAATTAACTGTTTCTTAGGAAAAAAGTATACCACCTTGCAACTACTTCAGTGCCACAGACATCGATTGAAAAAAAAATTGTTAGCATAAAACTATGTTATATCCCAAGTCTGGCAAGATGTTGATGAAATCCATATCCATTCTATACATATTTCTCTGTTTGATTTTTTTTCTTTTGGTTTTGTGGTATTTTGTAGGCTTTTTCCTTTTAATTCTCTATTTCTTTTTATTTTTTTCCTTATTATTGAAGTAAACATTCTGGAGTTACATATGTGTATTACGCATTCTCTGTAAATTGAGAACAATTTTCTCTATTTAGTCATCAGTTAAGCATACATTAACATTACAGACAGGACAAAATATTTTCCTGAAAAGAAATTTGAAAAGAGTTGACTCTTCACCAGATAAACCAACTCAGAAAGTAAGTCATTGACTGTACAAAAGAACTGTTGCTGTCATTTTTCTTGTTAAAGCAAGACAATATTTCAATTGTTCTTCTACTTAGACTGTATTTCAAAAAAGGAAAGCGCTGTAAGTTATATGATCTGTATTTGTAACTGTCATATATTTGTAATGCACCTTCCCTGAAGTCACTCTTGTGAATGGAGAACAATGACACCTGAACTAGGTTTAAAATGATAGCAGTGCAGATGTCCAGGACCTCATCCATAGAAATAATCAAGTGTCAAATCCCTTTACCTTAATCACAACTGCTTTGGGATTCCTTAGGCAGAAAGTCCATTGCTTAAATATCGTCATTAGCTTAACTGCTTTCATTTTCTTATAAATATAAAGGTACCACCTCAGGGTTTGGAAATCCCTGAGCTGTAAACTGCTGGAGGCTTGGACAATAGAATGGAAGAATACCGATATTAGCTTGTTCTACTCTGCTTTTCCTTAGACATGTGATATCAGCCCTTGCTAGAGATATCAGCCTAAATGGTTTTTTAGTCTGATTTAACACAGTCATTTTTAGTTTTTTTTTCCTTCCTGCATGCTCATAACTTCACTAGCACTCCACCTGTGCTTTCTCACTTCTGGTTTTAACCTAACAACTTGGACTAGCTGTCTCTGGAGACTGAACTGGTAGAATCTCACCCAGTGACACACAGTAAAATCCCTTTTTCTTGGCAAGAAACATATCTCAAATGAAATGATGAGGGCAGAAAGTGGATTTGTAGACTTATATCTTACTTATAAGAATCTGATTTATCTAACAATCACTGCTTAAGTTTCTGTGTTTTTCACTAGATGACGGACAGCTCTACATTAAATCTATAGTTTTGCACATTAAAAATTGTCTGAGGGTTCAGCAGTTTGTGCAAGTTTATATAGTCAATGATACCACAAGCAGTTACCATTTTTACTTTGCTTGCATTGTCTTTTGATAGCCTGACATTTGCTGTCTTCAAATACACAAACCTCTCTTGCCACTGCTACTTCAGCTCATCCCAGTGAAAATGAAGTTTGATACTTGTAATACACTTGAAAAGTGCTTTCCTTTTTACCTTCTCCTACGTATTATCTTTTCATAAGTATCACAGAACTCCTATTTTCCAAACACTTATGGGTTGTTATTTTTGTGTTCTTTGCATTATTTCTAGCTTGGTTTTGCTGTTCTTCAGCCATTTGTAATTTCACAGCTCAAGGACAGCCCCAAAGGAAAGCATGTTTCTGATCTCACATTAGCCAAATTCATACATGGAAAGTAGTATAAATGAGAGCAGCAAAAAAAAAAGTACCATAAATTTTTCAGATTGACAGTCAATCTTTTATTTATTTCTGTAATACCATATGACAATGGCATATGATGTATTAGAGTAGGAAACATTTCTGATCTCAGAACGAGGCATGTAATTCCTTTATGTTTAGTGCTTCAGTAGTAGTACTGTTGTTATATGTAGTTGGCAATTTCCTATCAATCAAAACTTCTGTTTTGTTCTGTTTGGAGAGACACATGATTTTCAACAACAAATGCCAAACTCTGGGAAAGAGTTTTCAAAACTGGGCTGAAATTTCTAGTTTCATCTGTAAAAAAAAGTATTCCTGGAGGATGGTGGTTTGCCTTTCGTTTTTCTTCTCTTGCTCTGTTTTGTTGGTAATTTTTATTTATTTTGTGGAAAAGGGCACTGAAAACTTAAAAATATTCTTATCTCAGCCCACCGTGAACTAGAATTTCCAGTATTCTCTTAGGTTACATGGGATATAAAAACTAATTTTTAAGAAGCTACCAAATTCCAGTTGCAGAGTTGGTTACTGCTGGACCAGGGTGCTGTGAAGAATGACAAAAGAAGCCTCAAAGCCTAAAGTTTAACTTATTTTCAAAATCTTAATACAGAAGTAATTGCAGATAATTAGTTAAATAAATTAATGGATGCTAATTAATACTACATCTGAAGTTGGGTTACAGCAAAATTTTTTGTTAGAAATACAAACAAAGGAAATGTTCAACAAATCACACCTGAGAGAATTCATATAGCATGTATGTGCTAATGGGCGCTGATATTCCTCAGTGTCTTGAGCAAGTATGATTGTATTGTTGGTATCACTTTTATATAAGCCACAACCTTAAATTAATAACATTCATATTTACTCACTTTGCATTTTCCCTTAGTTTCTCATGAGTGAACAAGAACACAGAATTTTGAAAATCCAAAGTGTTTTAACACAAGACAAAACTTGCTTCAAATATTGCAAGTTTTTCTTTTTTGTTGCCTGCTGTACAGAAGGGAATTAGGTCAAACCACCAGAGCATATTCCTAATAAATATCTTCAGTGGTCATGCACCAGAAACCAGTGTGAAAAATAGGCCAGTTGTTTTGTTTGCTCTACCACATACACATTTCTCTTGATTATTCCTTACATTTGCTGATTAAGATATAACAGAGCACATGGTCGAAAAGTAATCAGCAAATGATGAATTTAGATAAATATTGGTATAACCTATTCAGTTATACCTATATTCAGTAAAAAATACCTTTAGCAATGTTAAATTTCGGTATTTGGATCACTGATGCAATCTTAAGACAAAATAACTGCAGTATTTTGAAAACAATTGCACAAAGCGTGTGAGAAGCACCAGCTTGACTTATGAAGTATTTATTCCAAATATAAGATTAGAGTCACAACCCAGTATTTATCATTTTAAAATGCAGTTTTAAAAGGCCAGCACTATTATGAAAAGCATATATACTTCAGCAGTAAATTTAGACCCCAATTAAAGATATTTAAGCATTCAGATACTGCAAAGTAATTTTTATTTTTCAGCAAGAGCTACATAAGTGTTTAAAAATATTCATGTGTTTAACCATCTTGTTGCATTGGAGCGCACACTGTAAATTTGAAACACCAAAAATTTGGGTTAGTAATAGTTTAGAAATTGGAGATCATTAGATGTTTTTAATCCTAAAGCCATCTATCTAGCTTTTGACATGTCAAATAAAAAATAAATGGATTTCAAAATTTATTTGTAACAGTCTCTAACACTATCAATCAGAAACCACATATTTTGTCTCCAGGGTCATGAAGCCATTTTGAGAAATGTCACAAAAAGTGTGGAACTGATCCACAAGGTAATTTGAGTGCTGCTCACTGGCTTCTGCTCTGTTTCTATGAACATTCTGTGAGGGCGAAATTGAAAGATGCTTTGAATATTAGTATTTGTAGAAATGTCATCGGGGATGTAATCTTCTGGGAATGGTACCCATAAAGAGCTATTTCAGCAAAATTACAAAAAACAATAACATCTCATTCACTCTTAGGACATCTTTCATGAGGAGAAAGATTAAGAGAAGCATATAATTTATCAGATGTCCTGAATAAAGGGCCAATATTTTTATTTGAATTATCACTAGTGATGATGGAGAATTGATGAAAAAATAAGAAAGGCAGGAAATACACATGCAAAAAAAATTAATCTAGCTAGAGTCCTGAGTTGTAAACATGACAGTTGTCATATAGAAATCATAGGCAGCCAGATAAAGGTGACTTGTGAGGTCTCCAAGAAATCAGGTGATCTGTGACACAGGATCTCAAGCTGATGTGATTGATTTAAAGATAATTGCAATGGTAGATTTAAAACTGATGTGACTGATTTAGAAATAATTAGGAGGATGGCCATCATCAATGGACCTTATGACTGGTGTGATCAGAAGACCATAGCCATTAGACTTAATTTTGCTTCTCCATCCATTTTGCATCAGGGTAAAGCCTATCCACAATTGAAGAATTTACATTCTCGTGATGGTTTCTAAACACTATCTGAATATAAATAAAGGCTAATAATCAGCTACCTTATATTACTTTTAAATGGTTTATTTTGTATTCAGTTACAGGGCAAAGTCCGATTTTACTGGTGCACACACCTAATGTTGCTTCAAATGGAATTTCTACCCTGATTGCAAAATCAGGCTTTTCGCACCTTACCGGAAAATCATTAAAAACTTGAAACAATATTTTCATCCAAATATCTATTTTGAAAGAGCTGTGATACAGCATTATTCACAATACAGCTATTGAAAAAGCTCCTGTTGGCTTCAGTCTCTTTGGGAATTTTTGCAGTACATACAAACCCTTCTTTCCCATACCATGGCAAAAAGATGACTTTAAAATAACTTAGGCTAATTGTGATGGTTTGACCCCAGCTGGCAACTAAGTTCCATGCAGCCACTTGCTCACTTCTCCCTTGTGAGATAAGGAAGAGAATCAGAAGAGTAAGAGAGAGAAAACTGATGGGTTGAGATAAAGACAGTTTAATAGGTAAAGCAAAAGCTGCATGCGCAAGCAAAACATACCAAGGAATTCATTCACTGCTTCCCATCACAGGCAGGCGTTCAGCCATCCCCAGGAAAGCAGGGCTTCATCGCATGTGATGGTTACTTCAGAAGGCAAATGCCATCACTCCAAATGTCCCCCTCTTCCTTATTCTTTCTCCATGATAAGCATGAAATCATATGATATGGAATATCCCTTAGGTCAGTTGGAGTCAGCTGTCCAAGCTGTGTTTCCTCTCAATATCTTGTGCACCCCCAACCTACTTGCTGGTGGGAGAAGCAAGAAAAGTCTTGGCTTTGAGTAAGCACTGCTCAGAAATAACTAAAACATCCCTGAATTACCAACACTTCCCAGCAAAAATCCAAAACACAGCCCCATACTGGCCACTGTGGAGTAAATAACTTCTACTCCAGCCAAAACCAGCACACTTATCTAAATTCCAGTAACTTCAGTCTCTTGTGTTTTCTGATTCTGTGTACTACCATAGCAACAAGCAGTTCTTGAGGCAGAGGAGGCAGTTTTATGAGGCAGAAAAATGATTTAATTCAAGCAGTAGTATACATACAAGTGCCTGGCAGTAAGTACATTTGTGCAGATAGCCACACACATTATCTCCCCAACAGCTACTCTTCATTACTAGCTGAACAGAAACACTGCAGTTGATATTTTGCTTTTCCATGTTTCTGTAAATGTTTTCAAAATATTTTCAAAATTATTTCTATGATTCTTTGATACCACCGTGCAGTGTCCTACCTCTGCTGCTGACTGCCCTCAGCAGCCATAGGGCGCAATAGAGCAATCACAGGACTAGAAGGGAACCATGTGTTAGATCTTTTTTCTACTACATCTACCAACAGTGTGGTGGAGAGGTGGGTGTGTTGTACTCCCATGATGTGTGTTGTGTGAGATTACTCCCTGCTGCTCTACTACTGACATCATCAGAGAAACCACAGGAGTGTAATGCATAGCACATATGCATAATAATGCAGCACTGCAATATGGCTCACAGTTATGGCAGTGATTCACTTTCTGTCTTAAAGGTGATATAATTTGTGCCAACAGCAATGAAATCAAGCAAATATGCATGAAGAAAACATACAAAATCATCACTCTGTAGCGGTAAGAAACTCTGCTCTCTCAGACTCACTGTATCTTGTTCTGACTGTTGTAATGCAGAAGTGTCCCTAATTTAGGGCCACCTGACAAATCAAAGCAGCCACAGTAGTGTTAGTCTCTTTTTACCAGAAAAAAATGTTGCACAACTCAAGGCACTTGTGCCTGCTTCAGTTCTGCCAAGCTCCTTCCCCAATGTCTTCCATAGTAAGAGTGAATGGAGAAGGAGATAACTGACCTCCTTTTATCACCAAAAATTTCTAATGCAAAGGATTTCCCTGTCCACCTCTTTGGAGAACCAGTGTATCTGTCAGACTGGCATCTTTCCCATTAAAGCTCTTGGAGGCTGGTAGAGGCAGAGATCATTGTCCATTGCTTAGCTACTTCAGCTGATGGTGGGTAATGTAATTATATAAATTAAAAAAAAGAAAAAAAGTCCCTGTACTATGTAATATCATAACAGTGAAAAACTTGTGGATGGAACTGAGCAACAAGAAATTTTTATCCCTTCCAAATGTTTCAGTATTTGAAAGCATAAAGGTTTGAAAAATCTTCCTCTTGTTCAACAGGTCAGCTCTAAGGCTTTGTAACATGGCCAAAACACTTTCCTTGTATGGCAAAATATGGAATATAAGCCTAAAGTGATTTCCTTAGTCATTGCAAGAAAGTTGGCTGAATTTCTTTTGCATCCTGGGTCAGGGTCATCAAAATTGTCACGTTCTAATGAGGATAAAAAGAAAATTATTTCTTGAAAATTGACCTTTTATATTCAGAAAAGTCAAAAGCATTTTCCTTGGAATGTTTTATCTAGCTCTGGCTTCCAGCACTGTATTTTTGTTTATAAAATATGATTTTAAAATTTATGATAATATTGTCTTTATATTAGCAGGTTTGACTTTTAATTCTCTAGGCTTGTCAAGGGGGCTGATTTAGTTTTTCATTTCCTACAGTTCTGTGTGAGTGAGTCTCATTACATGGAATTACTGTTCTGCATGCAAACAAAACAGATCTGTTACTTTCGGTGGACTGTTGTAGCTCAGCATAAATTGAATACACAACCAGGTTTGCTAAGCACTGTTGTCTGTGCATGGAGTGCAAATGTTCATTTTGCATGTCTTTTTAAAATGTTTTTAAACAACTCTTATCTTGGCATCTCAGAAGATCTGGGCCTAGCCTTCAGTAATATCAGGAAATATTATTAGCCAAAATAATTTTTGTTTTCTTTCAGTTTTGGTATTCAATGAAAATGAGATTTTGTTGAACCAGACCCGTTACATACCACTGAGAATATGCAAGTACTGGGGAGGTGGTACACGTGTTCTTCCCCAGAACTTAACCTGGAAGAGAACGTCAGATATAAAAACAGTGGAGTAGATAAGATGGCCACAATAAATCATTTCAATCCCAAAGCTAGACAGTTTGTAAGAGCCTTTGCTCTTACAGTGAAAAGGGATATCAGTCTCCTGACCTGATCGGAAGTAAGGCTTGCTGTTTGTTCAGTGTACCATCATGCTCCTTGTGTGTATGTTGCTGAGATGAAAAGGTACATGCATATATCTGCAGCTTCTGTGTGCTCAAAGTAATCCCCTTTGAAGTTCTGAAAAGTGTCAATGTCCTAAGAAGTTTGAGGAATACACAATTTTACCTAATTTTATAGAACTGCTTTTAGAGATTATATCAAATAGCATTAAAAAAAAAATCCACCAAAGTACAAGAAATCTGAAATATCTTGAGACTATTTTCCCTTGTGATATTGCCTCTCCCAAAATTAGAGTGATCAAGTTTCCTCCACTCTGCAAGTGAAGCATGAATTTTCTTTTACTCTGTTCAAATAATTTTGGGAGGCCTTTATGATTATAATACAAAATGACTGATCTGTGTGAGAGTTCCTGAAACCCTGAGATTCGGTGGGACTTTCTTTGTTGTAATATTCAGGGTACTATTTTATGATCCTTCACTCAAAAAGCCATCAATCATTGTGAGCAATATATAATTACATATTGCTTAAGAGAAAAAAATGGTTTTTAACCTCAAGGTAGCATAAAACACTTTAAAGTAATTGCTAAGGGTATGACATTTTAAATAGAGATGCCGTCTCAGATGCAAAGAGTTCAACTGCTGAATAAGTAACAGATAATCATAAAAAAAAAAAAAAAAAAAAGCAAAACTAAGTAACACTTAAATATCACCAAAGAATATGTTTAACATACTACAAGCAGAGTGACATGAGGTAAACAAAACAAAGCAGAATGATTTTATCATTTTTCCATAGGAAGCAGAATAAGGTTGTCCAGGTTAATAAATAGGTGCCATAGTCAGGGGTTTAGGTATCTTAAACAGGGGACTCAATTAGCAGGCCAGGTCTACTGGGGGCTGGTGGAGCTGGTCTGACAAAGAAAAGGAAGAGTGGATTTGGTAGGAGGCTTGCCAGACTGGTCAAGGATGCTTTCTACTAGATATTTTGGGGGAGGGGGCATCATTCCGTCCCAACACACCCAGACACTTGCCAGCACCTATAATAAACATTAAGAGAAGCGTAAAGATATTCCAGCTGCTCCAGCCAATGAGCAGGCTTCAACTGGAGCTTGGCTCAGATGCCTCTATACAAACACCCATAGCATGGGGAGCAAACAAGAGGAATTAGAGATGTGTGCACATCTATGGGGGTATGATATAACAGCCATCACCAAAACATGGTGGGATGGCTTCTGTGATTGGAGTATTGGAATGGAAGGTTATAGGCTCTTTAGGAAAGACAGGCCCGGTAGGCGGGGAGGGGGGATTGTTATTTATGTTAGGGACAAGATGGAGAGTATGGAACTCTGTCTGGGGACAGGTGAGCAGTCAATAGAGTTTGTAGCTCAGAGTTAAAGGGAAGAAAGTGATGGGAGACATTATTGTGGGGATCTGTTACAGACCGCCTGATCAAGAGGACTCGGTGGATGAAGCGCTCTATGGACAGATAGGAACAGCCTCACGTTCACAGGCCCTTGTTCTCCTGGGGACTTCAACCACCCTGATAACTGTTGGAGGGATGGTATGACCCAGCAGAGGCAATCCAGGAAGTTCCTCAATTGTGTGGAAGACAACTTCCTTCTGCAAGTAATAGAGGAGCCAACAAGGAGAGGTGCCATGCTTGACCTCGTCCTCACCAGCAGGGAAGGGCTGGTTGGAATTGTGATGCTCCAGGGCAGCCTTGATTGCAACGATCATGAGATGGTTGAATTCAAGATCCTCAGGACAGTGAGAAGAGCATGAAGCAAGCTCACTGCCCTGGACTTCAAGAGAGCAGACTTTGGCCTCTTCAGGAACCTGCTCGGTAAGGTTCTATGGGATATAGCCCTAGAGGGCAGGGGGGCCCAAAACTGTTAATTAATAGGCTGAGAAAGTTGGGGCTGTTCAGCCTGGACAAGAGAAGGCTGTGTGGAGACCTCCTAGCAGCCTTCAAATATCTCAAGGGGGGCTATAGGGATGTTGGGGAAGGTCTCTTCATTAGGGACTATAGGGAGAGGACAAGGGGTAATGGGTTCAAACTTAAAGAGGGGAAGTTTTGATTGGATGTGAGGAAGAAGTTCTTTACTGTAAGGGTGGTGAAGCAATGGAATGGGTTGCCCAGGAAAGTTCTGAATGCTCCATTCCTGGCGGTGTTCAAGGCCGGGTTGGACATAGCCTTGGGCGTCATGGTTTAGTGTGAGGTATCCCTGCCCATGGCAGGGGGGTTGGAACTAGATGATCTTAAGGTCCTTTCCAACCCTAAGTCCTCTATGATTTTATGATTCTATGATATTAAAGGATCAGCTGCTGCAAGCTCAGGAGTGATACATCCCAACTAGAAGGAAGTAGAGCAGGAGGGCAAGGAAACCACCTTGGATGGATAAGGAGCCTCTGAGGAAAATTCAAAGGAAAAAAGAGGCTTCTAAAAGGTGGAAGCAAGGACAGGTGGCCTGGAAAGAATACAGGGATGTTGTCTGGGAAGCTAGGGACCAGGTAAAGAAAGCTATGGGCTACTTAGCATTAAACTTGGCTAGGATGTTAAAGATAACAGGAAGGGATTGTATAGGTACATAGAAAATAAAAGACAGACTAGGGACATCGTAGGCCCCCCTGGAAGCTATCAGGAGAACTGGCTACCCTGGATTTGGAGAAGGCTGAGGTTCTTAATGATTTTTTTTGACTCAGTCTTCACCGGTAAATGTCCTGACCACACCACCCAAGTCTTGGAAGGCAGACGCAGGGACAGCGAGAATGAAGACCCTGGGCCCACTGTAGGAGAGGATCTTGTTTGAGACAATCTTAGGAACCTGAACTTATACAAGTCCATGGGACCTGATGAAATCCATGCACGGGTCCTGAAGGAGCCTGCAAATGAAGTTGCTAAAACACTGCCCATCATATTTGAAATATCATGGCAGTCAGGTGAAGTTCCTGATGACTGGAGAAAGGAAATAGAACACCCATTTTCAAGAAGGGGAAAATGGATGAGCTGGGGAGCTACAGCCCAGTCAGCCTCACCTCTGTGCCTGGCAAAATCTTGGAGCAGATTCTCCTGGAAAGCATGCTAAGGCACATGAAAAACAAAAAGGTGGTTAGTGACAGCCAGCATGGCTTCACTAAGGGGAAATCCTGCCTGACCAATCTGGTGGCCTTCTATGATGGGGCTATGGAACTGATGGACAGGGGTAGAGTATTTGATGTCACCTCCCTGGACTTGTGCAAAGCGTTTGACACTGTCTCACATGACATCCTTGTCTCTAAATTGGAGAGACATCAATTTGATAGGTGGACCACTTGGTGGACAAAGAACTGGCTGGATGGCCACACGCAGAGTCATGCTCAATGGCTCAATGTCCAGCTGGAGACCAGTAATGAATGGTGTCCCTCAGGGATGGGTGTTAGGACCGATCTTGTTCAACATCTTCGTAGGGGACATGGACAGTGGGATTGAGTGCGCCCTCAGCAAGTTTGCTGATGACACCAAGCTGTGTGGTTTGGTTGATACGTTGGAGGGAAGGAATGTCATCCAGAGGGACCTTGACACATTTGTGAGGTGAGCTGATGCCAACCTGGTGAAGTTGAACCATGTCACATGCAAGGTACTACACCTGGGTCAGAGCAATCTCAGGCACAGCTACAGGTTGGGCAGAGAAGAGATTGAGAGCAGCCCTGCGAAGAAGGACTTGGGGGTGTTGGTCGATGAGAAAATGAACACGAGCCAGCTTCAGTGTTCACTTGCATCCACGAAAGCAAATCATATCCTGGACTGCATCAAAAGGAGCGCGGCCAGCAGGTCAAGGGAGGTGATCCTGCCCCTCTACTCTGCTCTCCTGAGACCTCACTTAGAGTATTGTGTACAGTTCTGGTGTCTTCTACAGAAGAAGGACATGGAACTGTTGGAACAAGTGCAGAGGAGGGTCACGAGGATGATCAGGGGAACTGGAGCACCTCCCACTATGAAGATAGGCTGAGCAAGTTGGGGCTGTTCAGGCTGGAGAAGAGAAGGCTGCGTGGAGACCTCCTAGTAGCCTTGCAGTATCTGAAGGGGGGCTATAGGGATGCTGGGGAGGGACTCTTCATGAGGGACTGCAGGGAGAGGACAAGGGGTAAGGGGTTCAGACTTTAAAGAGGGGAAGTTTAGATTGGATATGAGGAAGAAATTCTTTACTATAAGGGTGGTGCGTCACTGGAATGGGTTGCCCAAGGAAGCTGTGAATGCCTCATCGCTGGTGATGTTCAAGGCTGAGTTGGACAGAGTCTTGGGCGTCATGGTTTAGTGTGAGGTGTACCTGCCCATGGCAGGGGGACTGGAACTAGATGATCTTAAGGTTCTTTCCAACCCTAACTATTCTATAATTCTGTGATTCTAGGATACATCTGTCACTCTAGTGGTGGAAATGAGACACCAATTTTTTCTTGGAAAATGTCTGTGTGAAGTTGGGATATATTTTTTGCATAGCTGTTTGTTTCCAGCTCTAACACTGTCCTTGACCCTGGCACAGGAGACAGTTTTTTGTGGTCCAGAGGTGAGGCATTTCAGGAGAAAACAGTGAAGAGTATCCCACCTCCCCTGTGTCAATGTTAGTGCCCACAGAAGTCTATTATAATTCATAAAAGTTCAAACAAGCACCGAGGTTGGTAAAATGAGAAGTTTAAAGATGTTTTCCTCAGAGTTGGACCTTGACAGAGTATTTGTGCTTACATCACCTTCAGCCTAAACAAAGTACTGAAAAGCAATGAAAGATTGTCCAGGTTTGATTTTGCAGGATGAAGAACCATGTGAGTTAGAACACAGGTTTTTTGAGGCGCTTCCACTTGGTCATTTTGGGTACCATTTTTCTCAGTTAATTTTACGTGGCTAAAGTGCAGGCATTAGTCTGCTGATGCTCGTTCCACAACCTGTATAGAGAGCAATGCCCACAATGAGGGTGCTGTTTGTTTAAGCAATGTAGATCTCTGTGCTAGGATGAGATTAAGTGTTCTCTGGACACAACTGACTGAGTCTCAGTACCTCAGAGGGGTCTTGAGTGGCTTGATGTAATAATGAGAACTTCAATCCAGACATCTTCATTTAAGGAGGTGAATGGCACTCTTGGAATCTGATTATCATATAGGTGAAGGGAGAGAGAGACTTGAACAGTCTCTGATTTACTCCAATATATTTTTACCATTGTATTTTGTTGTTTTCTGCAATAGCCCTATCCTTTTTCTCCTTGTGAAAGGCTAATTTACCCCACTCTGGTTCACTGAGTGCAAGGCTCTGGCCCTTTGCTTTGCTCTCCCTGTGCTGTGCTTGTCTTTCAGCCCTCATGCTCCCTGGGGCCATATTTCCAGCTGTTGAAGTTCTGGCCTTAATCATTTTTCTCTTCATTTTTCACCCTCCCATAGCACAGACCTACCAAGTCAGTGGAATAAAAATTCATTTCTGCAATATTCCAACCCTGTAACGTACAACCTGTTGCACTAGCAGGTATGATTTTGTATTCAGAATAAACTGGCACTTACAATCTCTGTCTTCCAGGAATAACAACATTAAGATCTACAAAAATTTATCACCTAACTGTTACGCTCTGTTCTCATTGTCTGTAAGCCACTGCTTACAAAAAGAAGTGCAAACATGGATGAGCCTCCTAACTCATACACAGCAAGGTTAGCCAGGAAAGCCTGAATACCAAAGGGTACACTTTTTGAGAGGCAAATTTATTCAACTGGTACTGAGCTCTGCTGAAGAAATCATCCTAATGTTCATTCAACATGCCATTAAGGGCAGGAGACAAGGCATCTTGCAAGCTGTGGACTATGCTTTCTTTCTAATCTTTTGCCTTTCTTCATTAGCTAGGAAAAGATGCAAACTACCCAATCTTTTATCTGTAAAACTAAAAATAAATAAATAAATAAATAAATAAATATTTTTTTTTTTTCATTAATTGCAACTTTTTCCATTTTGTGAGGTTGCATTTTGTTTGTGCTCTTTTGCCTTATTGGAGCAGTCCATGACAGAAAGTAAAAAACAATAATTTTATCATACCTGTTAATACCCTACCCCATAAGATCTGTGACCACTTGTATGCAACATTTAATTGAATGTTAAAAGTGGTAGATTTCTAGTTTCCTCGTTTTCATTTCTTTTTTTTCTTCCCTTTCCTGTCTCAGTTCTACTTCTATTTTAATTATAGTGGCTGAGGGATATAGCCTTATGAGAAGGTAGTAGTGATAAAGTAAGAATTATGAACTGTGTTTGAAGGCTATAAAAAAACCAGCCAAACTATTCTTCCTTACTGAAAGTAAGTATGTTTATCACCTTTTCTTTCATAAGGAGAAATTTGTAAACTATTTGTCTTTTTCATCAGACAAACCTACAACTGATGTCAACAGAAACAAAATTAAAAGGCATTGGCCTCTCTGTAGTCATCAAGTCACTGAATAATTCAGATATGTAATTTTGAAAAATGAAGTCACTGAAACTATTTACCTGCCTACAGCCTTTATTTCTGCTTATCAGGGATGTGGGGCTGCATATCTAAGTAAAAAAATGTTACATTTACTTTGCTATTATAGATCAGAGAAAGCTTTAAGAAAAGAGTGAACATAGCAGTATGTCGAAGTTCTTTGTGTCTTAATTAACGTGGTTTTTTCCCACTGAATGTCTGTTTTCAAACTTACAGCTTCTTGAAACAACATGAAACCCCTGCTATTTTTTCTGAAAACTCCACATCTTTCTGCACCCAGTTTCATTTCTTTCCCTTTTTGCCATACTGTCCTGGGTTCAGTAGTAGCAGCCATTTTTCTCCTTCTTAGTAGCTGGTGCAGCAGCCTGGAAACAGTGCTGATAACACCAATGTTTTTAGTTACTGCTTAGAATGTTTGGTCTGACCAAGGACTTTCTGAGCCTCATGCTCTGCCACGGAGGAGGGGAAGCCGGGAGGAAGCAGAGACAGGACACGATCAAAGTAGTCAAAGAGGTATTCCATACCACAGCATGTCATGGCCAGGATGTAAAAACGAGGGCAGAGACCTGGAAGAGGGGGTTCACTGCTGGGTTGGGCTTGGTATCGGGTGGTGAGCAGTTGTATTCTCTTCCCTTGTATTTCCCTTGTCATTATTCTCACTGGTGGTAGCAGTAATGGTTTGTGTTACACCTTAGTTACTGGACTGTTCTTATCTCAACCTCCAGGAGTTGCATTCTTTTGATTCTCCTTCCTATCCCTCCGGGAGTGGGGGGAAGAAAGAGGGGGGAGTGAGTGAGCAAACTGTGTGGCTGACTGGATTTAAACCACAGCAGCATAGCAGAATCTGTCCTTCTTCTTCTCCCCTATCCTTCTTTTTCTGCCTTTTCTTATAGAAATATAATAGCAAAGAACTAAAATCCTTTTTTAGTCTGAAATTATATTTCAGTGACATATCCAAAAAATGGATAGTTTATTTTTTTTCCCTTGCAGTTTGCCTATCAGATAACAATAAGGAAAACTGAGAGCTTTTTGATAACATTAAAACTTTCTGAAATGCAATAAACCACCTCCAATGTTTACTAAAAATACCCTATGACTGTAAGGGTTAACCATCCTTCACTGATGAGCTCTAAACTGGTTCTTGCTCACTATACTTGGAGATGGCAGTCAGGTCTCACTGCTCTAAGTAGAGCTCTCTAAGAGATGGTTTATTTCATGAATAATATATCCAAGCAGAATGAAAGTTTTGATATTGACCCATGATATTTCCCAGAAGGACTGTAACAGTGGTCGATATTTGTGTAGGTGTAAAATGGAAAAGAAGTGGCGTAGGACAATCTGTCCAAGAAAGAAAAGACTATTTCTCAGTGTATTTAAGTGTATATGATATTTTATTGTGGAAAGAGAAGAATTCCATAGAAATACTTCACAATTACTCTTTGTCCCGTCACATTCTGTGGGTGCGGCAGGAGATGTACATTACGCTGCGCAGTTCACAAGAGAAACCACAGGCTCTCCAGAGGTTTAAAAATGAAACAACAATTAATTTTATTCTAAACTTCCCTAAAAGTGTTCCAGGATGAAAAAAAGTCTTGGCAGATTCTTATTCTTACACAGTAGGAGAAGAAAAGGAGAAAGGAAAGAAGAAGGAAAGAAAACAGAGAAATAGGCTTGCCATTCTGTGTATTTAGTGATGTCTTCTCAGTCAGGGAGGTCTCTCAGTTTTAATCCCTTTAGTTGTAGTCCCTGGAGTCTTTGTGGCCAATGATTCCACTGGGGTCCAGTGTGGAGGGATGCAACACACTACTGCAGGACCCTCTTATAGGTTTAGGCTCTCTTGGAGCCCACCTGCAGGTGAGACATCTTTACAGGTATCAGGTAAACCCCCAGACACAGTTCACATGTCCTGGCAGGCACCATGGTGCCTGTGCCACTGTCTCTGGTCAGGTTATTGCCTCAGAGCAGGCAACACAGGGAGCCACCCCAAACCTTGGTGGAGCAGGATCCCTGCTCAGCCTCCATGATGTTCGCCCAAGGGATAACAAGATGTCAGTTCCTTCTATCTTTCAAGCTGTTTCAAGAAAAAAACAAAAAGGGTCTCTTAACCATCACACTCCTACAGATCTTTCGGAGGTTGGAAGGGGACTTTGAAGCTGAAGAGAACAGGTAGAGAAAAAGAAATAAAGAAAGCAGTGAATATAAGGGACAAAAGGGAGGAAGATAAGGTGCATGTTTGGAAGTGAGTAATAGTTGTCCATTGAGTAAGAAGAGGTCAAAATTTATCAGCAGGGTGAAGACTGGTGAGGAACAGAGGGTAAGCAGGGGTTTATAACATCTTTCTTGCAGCCTGGAGAACTACCTGTTTACTCTGCATCAAACACATGCTGTCTACAAGCTGCTGTATTTTTAGCCATCATACATTGCCAGGCTGTAGATTCTGCCTTATACAGGAAGTCCTCCTCATGCAATCACAGAAATTATCATTCCAGGCAGGCAGAGATCCACCCCCACCCACTTTGCAGGATCAACAGTGGCATACCTGCATGCATGACATAGCAGTGGCTCACCAAAACCTCATGTCACTGTCACCCATACCAATGGTGCCATGGACAAGACAGCAGAATTACACCAGAGCCCCATTAGCTACAGAGGATACAGTGATAAGTTCCTCAAATTTGACATTATCGAGTCCTAGCTGGTGGTTTACTGGTCCAAATACCAGATGAAACTGAGTACCTGGGAACCCTGGTTGTTGCACATTGGTGAACCATTCCTGCAGCTCCTACTTCTCTCTGGCCACAGAAAGGACTGTCTGTCAGTTACATGAAGATTTCAGACTGTAGGATAACCTTATAGATTTTTAGTAGAGTGAAGAAAGAAGTAAAAACAACAAAAGCATCCCTCTAATATCTTGCACTTTATCTAATTTAGCAGTTCCTGTGCACACATCCAACATATTCTGTAATGCTAACAAGCACTTCAATACACCACAAAGCAGACAATAAGCATTAACAGAGTCCTATTTGTAGTTGCTGTGCAATATAGCTTAAAACTAGAATTAATTCTGCCACAGTTCCATTTTTCTTTAAAGATTGGATACTGTAAAAAAAAAAACACAACAACAACAGTGTTTTGTTGTTTGCTGATATAACAGTTATAGGCAGCTGAAAAGTTTTGGTTTTCCTCTCCTTTAATTAAAAATAAACCAAAAGGAAATCTGAAAAAAAATACCAAAACAAAACCCAAAACCAAACAAAAACCAACCAACAAACAAACCATCACTCTCTCTGAGAAGAATTAACACTCAGATGACAAAGGCAAAACCACTTCAGATTTACTTACCAGAAATGCTGCTGTAAGGTTATGTCTGTAACCAAGGGAAAAAGAAGCAACGAATATTTAAATAAGTCAGTCTGGCACATTACTTCACCTGTAAGAATCTTACAACAATTATATTAGAGATTGCTTGATTCTTCCCTTATGTCAAAGGTCAACTCAAGGAAAGTTTTCTTCCTGCTTCAAGCCAAATAAGTTTTAATGGCTTGCCTGACTTATCAACCTAAATAGCTCTCTGCTTTCAGTACAGAAAAAAAACACAGTCTTCACTATTTCATTATTATAAAAAGGTATTTCAGAATGCCAGCAGTTAACTATAGTCATAGAGAAGGAAGAAAGGCAGCAGGGTATCAGGGAAGACTTGTTGCAATGCATACAAGGCAAAAATACAAAAAGAAACTGTATAAGACAATGAAGAGCAACAATCAATTCAGATGTAATCTTCTAAGAGTGGTTAAGAAAACTTTAACACAGGAATTATAAGCTGAAAAGCTACATTTCAAGAAAGGGAAGTGTAATTTGCATTGCATGAGAAAAAAAATATTATTTTACCCGGGCACATAATTCATAATACAGAGTTTTCTTTCATATCAAAGATCGATTCTCTCATCACTCAGAGAGGAATTATATTTAGAAAAATATCTCCATACCTACTCAATCTTGTCTTTTGGCAAAAACCTTTTTTGAAGTCAAATGCCCGGCTACACTGGAGTTAATTAAATGTATTCACTGTTTATAACAATTTTATGATTCCATTTACCTTTTTACCCCAGGAAAAAAAAAATAAAAATCTTTGCGCTAGTAGATTATTTTGTTTGGTACAAAATGAGACATAACTCAAGGGACAGAGTAAGCAAGGAAGAATTGTAATCTTTAAAGTGCTGTGTGATATAGAAACCATCTTATGCTAAATTATATTTCAACATCAGAAATCTACTTTATAGATTTGTGTGTTAGCATATATTCCTACAGAAATCAGTAAATGCTCAGCAGATTTGACGATTAAGCCCCTTATTTCCATATCACAAGAGTATAGCACAAGCCCAGGTCACATTGGAAGGCATTAGACATCATAGTTGAATCCCAAATTACTAAGACTTACGCTGTTGAATATAGCTATTGGCATTGGTTTGGATATATTTTTTCCTGATAATTACAGATTTCTTATTATGAGTGCCATCTTCAGAACTGCATTTTGAAATTGTGGACTATTTTTGTCTCCACACAGAGTCATAGTAAGCTATTGAGCTGTGAAGGAGATGAATGCAATTACTTACTTACGATCCAGCTGTTCAGCACCTGGGATCAAACCCAAGGTGTTCCTGACATCATTTTAGTCTCACACAAGAATCAGTTGGGCATACCCATACACCTTCGCTGCTTTCCATCAGACTGACTATAGGAGGAAGTTCTGGGATGAGTTGCAGGAAAGAACGCTTCCTGGAGTGGAGACTTTTGTGAGTGATCCCCCTACTCACACATATGAGGAAAAAATGGTTTCTGCTAAAAATATGTCCCTTTTTTGAGACATAAATATGTCTCAATTCTCTATGAAAAAAAATGCTTATTTCCTGGAGTGTGAACAGGGTGTTGGTGCTACATTTGAGGGCTATGGAGCTGCACTTGTAGCCATTGGCAGTGAGAACCAGTTGGGTACTTTATCTGGTGTATCTGTATGGTGCTATAAATGGGTCTGTGTATGTCTGGCTGAACAGAGCACCACCATCATTCCCTGAGCACTCTTTTGGAGAAGTAGATGATTCTTTCTTCTCCCTTTGGCCGGCTGCAATGTCACCCTTGCATATAGCATATTGCACCCATTAGCACAAAGAAAACAGTGTAGACAGAAGCCACGCATGCAGAACATCTTCCATAATGATATGTCTCTGCACTGGTCTCTGGTGAGGGCTCATGAGATTCTGGCTCACTCAGTTTGTTATTCAGTACCTGAGAAAATATGAGCTGCTTTATTCCCCGCAGTCCGTGACCTGGAAGCTCTACAGCTGCATTTACATGGTGAAGGGGAAATGCAAATTGTAACTGCTCGGCAGTAGTAATTTGTGATTGAGGAATGATCTGGTATGGAGGGCTAGACAGCACAGGCGCAGAAAGACTTGAACTGGCTAGAAGCAGAGAGACCGGGTACAGGATGACTCCCTGCAAGGCAGTGAAGTTTGCCTTGGTGGTAGTTAACAACCTTAGTATTGTCTTGTAAGCATCCTGGAATGGGAGCACTCAGGGGTCAAAGCTCAGAGGAAACCTTTGGGCAGAGCCAGCATGGGGAATGTACCCATGGTCACATACAACCTCTCTCAGAATCAGTGCTGGTGAAAGTTTATGTAAGGAATCAGGTCATGATACACCTTTGCAGGCTTCTTGTAGAAGCCAATGACTTGTGGTCATAGGACTCTCTCCTGTGCGTTGTTCATTAATATTTTTTATGCATTCAAGCATAAATATTTGTTTATTTCATCTCAAAAGGTACATTAAAAATTCCTTGGCAATGTAGTCCAGTGTTTTCCCATGATGTTCCAAAGTATAACATTTCTAGCACAGCCTCAATGAGTTTTCCTCTTCCAGATACCCAATATTGCGCCTTCCACCTACCTGCCCCCCCAGCACCTGCTTGTAACTCTCAAGAGTTTGCATTCCTTGTGCTCTACCACTGATGCAAGCAGGCAGACAGTCCCTGCTCATACTCCCTCCCTTGGCTGCACTGGGGGATGTCCAGACTTTGCTGGTCTTCTCTCTGTAATTATAAGGATGAGTCACATTCACATTTATTAACACTTAATAAGAAGGAGAAAAGGTGAATGTGATGGCAAATCTTTGAAATCTGTTTCTAACATCATACTTTCCATTAATGATGACAAGCTAATGAAAACAAATCAAAATAAAACAAAATCCAGAACATACAGATTGCCTCAAAGAACATAGAAATAAATAATTAATTTTAGAAAGTATGCAAAAATGTATATCCATGAAGCTAGCCTGGCAATATTATCCCTATTATAAGAGCAGCTTCATTTTGTTCAATCAGAAGATTGAACAGATACAGAACAGATACAGCCAATAACTGCATTCTATCATTGCAATGCTTTGCATCACAGGTATTCTGATTGATTGTATTGGCTATTAGTAGCTGGCTTTTTTCTTTCAGGCTGAAGCAAAAATTACACTTTATATTTTATTATTTTTTAATTTCTTGGAGAAGCTAGGAAACAAAGCATAAAATGGTATATATCCCAAGCATGAAATTTAAATAAAATATGTAAATATAACACAAAACTGTAGCAGTCATTTCCTTCACTCACAAGGCAAAAATATTTTAATGAGTGAAAGTATTTCAATCACACTGCAAAAGAGCTTTCAAAAGCTGTTTCTTCATTGAAAATATTACTTTAGAGAATATGTAACAATTAGGATAAGTACTTTTAGGAAAAAAAAAAAATTAAAAATAAAAACAAACAAAAAAAAAAAACCCCAGACCTGAATCTGCAAAGTTCATCCCATAAAAGGTCAGACAGCCTCCAAAACAGCTGAAATAAGAAAAGCTGCAAAAATAACAAGCAAATGATTCATACCCATGAGAATGAGAGTTTGATGGTTTGTGGTTTGTTTTTTTCTTAATCTTTTTTTTTTTTTTTTTTGGTAAAGGTACAAGTGGGAATTGCAGGCAGCACTTTACACTTTTGTTCCAGCTCTGCTATAGACCTTCCTGAGATACTGAAGTAATCAGTTAAGAGCGCAGTTAGCATGTATTTCTCTGGTCAACTACAAAAATGTTTGCAGAACTAGTTACCTCTGCCAACATGGCGCAACCCAAAACTGAAGTATATTTTATTTTGTCTGAAGCAAAGGTGTTGGAGAGGTTTGAGATGAAAAGGAAATGTTGAAAGCTTTTAGTTTTCTGAAGGCGATGTTGCTTTTTTATTTAATCTTTGGCTGCAGAAAGTAGCTATTAATTCAACAGACATTTCAATAAAACTAAAGCAAAGAAAAATCTTTGAGATTTTTGCTGAGCTTTAAGAGGGACTGCAAATGTGTTAAAATAAGAACTTCACCCCTCACCCCTGAGGGTGAAACAAGTTAAGTAGTATGTCCTGAAGCACAGAAAGTGTAATCCTTACTGTAGGGAATTTATAATTTAAAACCAGAGACTACGAATTACAACATTATTATTTTATGTGGGTTTTGTTGTTTCTCTCAGACTGAGGGGCCCTGGATGAAGACCAAGATCTCAGTTTTTCTTGACACTGTATAAACACAGAAAAGTTGTGATGGGCATAATTCAACCCAGTTCAACTGCTCTAGCTGTTGAAAACATGTCCATTTCCCAGCTCTGTTCATAACATTCCTGTTTGCTGTGGCATGGATATCAACATGCCATGACACCTCTGAAATGTACAACCTATTCCCCTTTTCACCCCAGGGCCCCTTGCTCACCCAGTGCAGTTGAGGCAGCAGCTTTAGTTGCCGCAGACAGTAGCAACATTTGCTGGCACTCTCGCAGCACATCACTGCCCCTTAATGCCAACTAAATACTGTAGAGGCAAGGTGAAAGTGGAAGGCAGATCACTTTGACCACAGGTATATGCAGTGGTGTTCATGTGTTAACACTAACAACCACACCCAGCTGGTACTGGGTATTTCTTGGGCATTCAGAAGGTGCGTAAGACGAATTTTAGAGACGGATTTGAAAACAATGTAAACTATTTTATTTCTTCCTAAGCATGCATAGGAATGTCAAAAAACATTCAATGTGGCATGTTTGCAAATATTTCTGTGGCTTTACCAGCCTTCTGTCACTAACAGAGGTTGCCACAGAAAAACAGGAGTGGAAATCAACCACTTGACTCTCTTTAAAACTGGGAGCGTACACACACATTTCATCCAGGTTGGTAGAAAACAAGTGAGTAACAAGACTTTATCATTTCCTTAGTGGTTTTCTTCTGACCATGTCTTAAGTCTGACCAGAACATCAGGGAGAAATGCACCCCATGCTGGAGTGTCAGCACAAGATTAAATCCTGCCCCAACATTTCTGACGTCCACAGAGTAGCTTTAAACTGTGAGGGTTTTTTACTCTACAGTGATGTCCATTTCACCTGGACAACCTGCTTGAGCCCTGGCAGAGTGATGACCACACTCCCCAACCCTGGAATTGAAACTGCATACACCACTTTCTGCCACCATCTCTACACAGCATATTTCAGACTGAGGGGAATGGCATCCTAAATACTAACATACAGGCTAATACGGCTAGCCCCTACAAACAAGAATACCATTTTATTAGGATTATTAATTGGACAGGAAGAGTAGATGACATGCAGATGTAGTTTATGTGTGGGTTCTGCATAAGAAGGAATGAATCTGAAACTAGGATCCCTGGATGCAGGGAGTTCCTATAGGGCAGCTGGTACTTTAGCCTGCAGGACACTTTGACTGTTGGCTGACAATATTGTTAGAAGCTTTTCTGGGGATTTTTTGGAAGGCATTTCAAACTTCTTATAACTCTGTGAAACGACAGTTGGGAAAAAAAATATAGTAAGGCTAAAACACTTTTAGGTGATGAAAAATTTCCTTTCCGAAGGAGAGGTTTTCATTTATTTCTCCAAATAGTTCATAATGCGTTTCTCCCTATCTGGGTTCTGCTGATCTTCAGTTGTCCAACTTTCTCATCTTTCACTGAGCTTAAATGTCTATCTTACCTACCATTAATTCTTGGAAGGCTGAAGCAGTGTGTATATTCATCTAGAGCTATTTCACTCCCACTCTTTTACAACTAGCATCCGTCTGCTTCTTCTCTATCCACACGCCTGTATAAAGCCCAGACCTTTGTCTTTTCAAGTAGCTGTATTAACTGGCCTGCTGTTTTTCATTTCTGGCTTCTTTACTGAAGTGCCTGGATCTGTCATGTCACATAATACTTCTGTTAATGTACACTAAGTAAATATAGTAAATAGGGGAATAAGTAGTCCAAAGCACATTAGTGATTAGACATATTTTTTGGCGACCCAAGAGATAACATTTAACCTATAATAAAATACCAGTGTTTTAAGATGGCACACTTTTTTTTTTTCCCTGAGTTTTAATTTTTGCTTATTGAAGAAAATTTGCATTCCAAATGGCTCATCTTAAAACCACATTTAAGGAGGATTATAATTTTTGTAGTGTGAGCTAGTACATCTAATCAACTTCACCAATGTAAATATTCCCAAAATTTCCTCCCCACCCAGAAAACTGTCCTTGCTTTTATTGAACTTGAACTGATTTTCCTCCCCACAAAAGAAAAATAATGTATCTTGCTCTACAAGAAAGCAGTTTGGCTCAAATTCTGTGTAAAGATGCTTCTTTTACAAATTAATTTAATGAATTAATGATAAACAATGAATGAAATAATGAATAACTTCCATCTTTATCCTGCATGGTTCTATACACAGAGTTACTTTTACAGCCTGTGACAAAAAGAAGCTAATGGCAGGAATCCCTGCTTTGTACTTATCTCAGATGATTCATGGCTTGATCCTAGAAGCCATATTCCTCTTTATATCTTCTTTATATTTTTCTTGAAAATAATGTTTCACATTCTTGGCCTTTGCTGTTCCATGAGCCTAAGGATTTCTTAATTCCTTCTGTGCAGGCATGAAATGACAGTTCCTTTAATAGACAAGATTATAAACTGGATTTTTTTTTGTTTGTTTTGTTTTGACAAGACACAAAGCATCCTGTTGTTTCAATTTTAATCTTCCTTTTGCCCATGGGTGATTAAGCTCTTTTCAGAAGTTTGTTTGTTAAACACATATTTAGTTAATTTAGAAATGACTGGTAGAAATTAATTATATTAACATATCATATATTATTTACCAGAGACATCTATAATCCTATTAATATGTATTTCCTAAACACAAATTTTTTCCTCAACAATAACAATTCTATGGACAAACTGTAGACAGCATTCATTTCTCCTCTGAGCATCTCAGATTGTCTTTTGTATGTAGAGACATATGAAGCCTGTTAAAATAGCTTGAAACATACTTATTACTGAGAATGCATAGTTCATTTTTTATTTGAATTAGATGTTAAAAATCTTTAGCTTTTTTCTTCAGAAATAAACAAATATGTTTATAGTATGACAAGAACATGTCCAGTTCAAATTGCTCCTATCTCCTCTGACAGGAAAGGAGACATCAAGTATGAAGATAGGCTGAGAAAGTTGAGGCTGTTCAGCCTGGAGAAGAGAAGGCTGCGTGGACACCTCATAGCAGCCTTCCACTATCTGAAGGGGGCCTATAGGGATGCTGGGGAGGGACTCTTTGTTAGGGACTGTAGTGAGAGGACAAGGTGTAGTGGGTTCAAACTTAAACAGGGGAAGTTTAGATGAGGAGGAAATTCTTTACTGCAAGGGTGGTGAGGCACTGGAATGGGCTGCCCAGGGAAGCTGTGAATGTTCCATCACGGATGGTGTTCAAGGCTGGGTTGGACAGAGCCTTGGGTGGCATGGTTTAGTGTGAGGTGTCCCTGCCCATGGCAGAGGGGCTGGAACTAGATGATCTTCAGGTCCTTTCCAACCCTGACTCTTCTATGATTCTATGATTCTAAGTGTGGTTCCTCATACGTGTTGAGCGTTTATTTGACCATGGTGAGTTTTCTTAACACAGCAAGATGACAAATCCTCTGTGTTTTCTCTGTGTTTAGTCATTGAGATTCAACTAATTGAGTTGCTTACAGGAAAAGTTAGCTAGTTCAAAAAGTGTTAAAAAAGAGTGTGACTAAACTGACATAAGAATAATCAATCAGGTGTATGTATCCTGTGATATTTTCATTGACTTCTTTCTAATTCTAATTTTTTCCTCTATGTCTTTAGGTCAAATTCTTGACAGCAACAAAGAAACTGGCTTTTTAGGTACTGTATAAGGCATTTAAAAGTCACCTTGAATGTCCCATGGAAAGAATGCTGGATAGGCCATGACACACAGACCTGCCAGAAGTCTCAATCTTGGTTTAAAACTACACACAACAGAAACTCAATAGATTGTTGGAATAAAATATCCACCTTTAGATGGAAAACATCTGATTTTAATCTTTATCAGGATTATTCACTTGCTTGGACCAAAATTTTTCAAGTAAACTTTGAGTTACTATGATACTCTTTGAAAATATGTCCCCTTTTCCTCACCAACTGTACACTGATGTATTTATCCAACTGTGAAGAGTCGCTCCAAGTGACAGCATACTTCCAAGTTTCTCTTGGAGTATTTTCAGTGTTACTGGCCAGAAACACAGGGGTAGTTGGAAGGAAAGAGAAAAGTAGAGACTTTCAAATGGAGGACAGAGACTTTCAAGAACAATTTAAATGAAAAAAAAAGAAAGGTGTGTTATATAAATTTGGGATTTGGTTGCCCTGCACACAGATGTGTGATGACAGTTGTCCAGACGGTAAGCTGACACCCTGATTTCAGCTGGGATAGAGTTAATTTTTTTCCCAGGGGCTGAACCATTCTGTGTTTTGGCTTTAGTCTGAGAACAATGCTGATAACACACCCATGTTTTAGTTATTGTTATGTAGCACTTGCCCTGACCAAGGACTTTTCATGCTCTGTGGGTAAGGAAGGGCACAAGAAGCCCGGAGAGGGAGTGAGCAAGCAGCTGTACAGCATTTAGTTGCCAACCTGGGTTAAACCACAACAGCTGATCAAATTTAAGTGACCTCTAACTGGTACCTGCTCTTTATAAACAATGCTTTTCATCTTGGACCAAGTCTATGTCCATCTGGTTCAGAATGCGGGCAGATTAAGTTTATATTTACCTGCAAAGGAACAGTGAGCTAGAAGAATTAAGAGAATGCAGTTGCAAAGATGATAAGAAGTAAACAGGAATGACTTTGGGTTTGCTATAGGTATATCTGGCAGATTACTCACTGAATAGTATTGCATCTATTAAATAATCTCTCTGGGTAAGGTTGCTGAAGTTAACACTCCAAAGGGATGAACTGGGAGCTGGATTGGGCCCATAACTTCATTAAAAAGATGTAATGAAGTGTCTGTGCATATCATACCTGAAGTTATCATTCAAAAGTGATTGCAAAAATAACCATTTTTGGAGGGAAAAAACAAACAAAACAAAACAAACAAAACCCTCAAAGAGCAACATAAGAAATTAAGATATTCTTTCCAGTAGAGAGTTTACTGGTTAATTCATATATTCAGTTGTTAATTGTATCTATCTTCCAGGAGCAGGTCCATTGCGATAGATATCTTCTTCAAGACATCCTGGGGCTATGAGGACACAAAGACACACAGTTTTCCATAAGAGCATTCATCAGTATATTTTCTTAACAAAATGAAAATACACATTTCCTGGAACATTATCAACCTCCAGGGGCTAAAAAAATTCTTGTAGAGAAATAACCAAAGCTTAATTACACATTAAATATCATGATCACTCTTTGTGCAGTAACTTTAATGGCAAAACAATATTAGTTCTAGTTTATATGTATTGTTAGACTTTTCAATACTGTCTGAAATAGATGGAGCCAGCAAATAACAGAGACATAATGAGTAATTCCCCTGGCTTTAATGAATCCCACCACAGCCTTTAAAAAAGTTTGTGATATTGAGTTATTTTGTCATCATTAGTTACACAGTTAATGAAAACTTGTATACTGATGAAGTTTGAGTTAGAAGGAAGGCAGATTCAGCAACACTTGGGGATGTTTTACATATCTGTTTCTTTGTGGTCTTCATTAATGTAGCTTTTTAGACTTCAGCAGAACTTTTAAGTAAGGAGGAAGTTTAAGTAAGGAGTAAATCACAAGCAACCCCTTGGGATTTCTATGTTCCCAGTATTCTCATAGTTTTCCTAGCCATGCCCCAATATCATGGGTGTGGACAACAGATGCTTTTGGAGGATTTTTTCTTCATTTTTGTCAACATTTTTTTCCATTGCTTATTTCTAGTTACTATAAACAAAACAAATTTGTCTTCATTGACTGGAGAAAGTGACCATATAGGTAAAGGATTTTTATTTTCCTTATTATTAGAGTTATTCTTCACTCCATTGTATTTCTGCAACTTATCTCTTTCAGTTACATTTCCTGGATGTAAATGAGATCAGCTTCCTACTTGATAACGTAAGATATTACTTATGCTACTACCCAAACTTTACATTATAAAAATAATTCAAACATCCTACATGAACTGTATTTTCACTTCCTCATTTTGTGAGTTTTATGGCAAGGCAGAATACAGGCTAAGATTCTGAGCTCACTTAAATATAACTGGCTTTGCTGACATGATTTTAGGTTGTTTGGGCATATGGCTGTAATGCCGGTGGCCTTTAACAAATCCTCCAGTGGGATCTATTTTTAATGCAACGATGAACATTCCTTTTCTTTTTCTAAGACTCAGATTAATAGATACGATAGAAAAAAAGTAAAACTGATCTATTTATCAATCAATAATTGACATTTATTTCCTTTAAACAATGGCCAGACAAGAGTCTATTGCAGTTACATATTTCATCGTCTAAATTTCTTTTTATTAATTTTCCTGAGATTATTCCTGAAAGATCAGGTATTTAGACACAGGTAATATTTTTCCTTTTCTATCACAGAAAACCTGTAGGATTTTTTAGCCACTTTAAAATAAATTTTGTACAAATAAATTGGCTATGAAAACTATATACTTGTTATATAGTTTTATACTTATTATATATATATACTTATTATACTATAAACTTATACTTATATACTATAAACTATATAAACTATACTTTCATATATATATATATATGAAAACACCCAGCCTGACATGAGCAGTGGTTGGCCCCTTCTGGGTGAATCCCCCCAGTTTATATACTGTGCACGATGTGCTGTGTTATGGAATATCCCTTTGGCTACCTTGGGTCAGGTGTCTGGTCTGATTCCTCCCAGGTTCTTGTGCACCTCCTCACTGGCAGAACATGAGAGACTAAAAAGCCCTTGATCAGGGTAAGTGCTACTGAGCAACAACTAAAACATCAATGTGTTATCAGACTAAAGCTGAAATGCACTACTGCACTAGCTGCTTGGAAGGAGAAAAATAATTGTTACACCTGAACCCAGGACAACCATCTTTGAAGGAAATTGTGATGATGGATGAGACATCAACGTGATGTGCCAGCTCTATTATAAATGTATCTGTGAAGTCAGGAGAGTGGTTTCTAGATGATCCATTTTCAGCCTTAAGACCCGCTAAAGCACAGGAAAGCAAAAGATGTCCCTCATCTTTCAGCCCAAAGACCAGGAAGGGGGATGAAACTAATTTTTTGAAATTCTATAAATCATGGCAAGTTCAATTTTTCTATTTAAACATTAATGCATTAGCTTTACATAATGGATATAATTCCGTTAATTATACAGGGACTTATGAAGACAAAGTTCCAGTTTAAAGTCCTAGCACTGGGGGCTTTACAGGATACCAACAAGATTTCCTGAAACATCAAAAAATATTATCATATGTCAACTTCCTTACGCCAAGAAAAAAAAACAATTTCAGTTACATTTCTCACGTCGCACTTAATTACAAATTTTATGTAAGTAAGGAAGTAGCATAAAAATCCAGAGAAACTAAACTAGCAATAAAAAGAAATAAATGAAATTGCAGACAACATTTTAAGATTCTGCCTCAATAAGAATCACAAAGCTATTTTTTTTTTTCTACAGGTAAAATCTATTTTCTTTGATGAAATTGGCGTTTTTTTAATAAACATTTTAAACTCCACATTATAACACCCATTTTCAAGAAGGGGAAAATAGATGATCCTAGCAATTACAAACCAGTCAATCTCAACTCTGGGCCTGGTAAAATCTTGGAGCAGATTCTCCTGGAAGGCATGCTAAGGCACATGAAAAGCAACAAGGTGCTTGGTGAGAGCCAGCATGGCTTCACTAAGGGGAAATCCTGCCTGACCAATCTGGTGGCCTTCTATGATGGGGTTACAGAACTGATGGACAGGGGTAGAGCTTTTGATGTCACCTCCCTGGATTTGTGCAAAGCGTTTGACATTGTCTCACATGACATCCTTGTCTCTTAGTTGGAGAGACATCAATTTGATAGGTGGACCACTCTGTGGACAAAGAACTGGCTGGACGGCCGCATGTAAAGAGTTGTGCTGAATGGCTCAATGTCCAGCTGGAGACCAATAACGAGTGGTGTCCCTCAGGGATAGGTACTGGGACCGGTCTTGTTCAGCATCTTTGTTGGTGACATGGACAGTGGGATTGAATGCGCCTTCAGCAAGTTTACCTATGACACCAAGCTGTGTGGTTCGGTTGATACGTTGGAGGGAAGCAATGCCATGCAGAGGGACCTTGACACGCTTGTGAGGTGAGCTGATGCCAACCTGGTGAAGTTGAACCATGCCAAGTGCAAGGTCCTACACCTGGGTCAGAGCAATCTCAGGCACAGCTACAGGTTGGGCAGAGAAGAGATTGAGAGCAGCCCTGCGAAGAAGGACTTGGGGGTGTTGGTCGATGAGAAAATGAACATGAGCCAGCTTCAGTGTTCACTTGCATCCAAGAAAGCAAATCATATCCTGAGCTGCATCAAAAGGAGTGTGACCAGCAGGTCGATGGAGGTGATCCTGCCCCTCTACTCTGCTCTCTGCTCTTGTGAGACCTCACTTGGAGTATTGTTTGCAGTCCTGGTGTCCTCAACATAAAAAGGACATGGAACTCTTGGACGAAGTCCAGAGAAGGGTCACGAGGATGGTCAGGGAACTGGAGCACCTCCCACATGAAGATAGGCTGAGCAAGTTGGGGTTGTTCAGGCTGGAGAAGAGAAGGCTGCGTGGAGACCTCCTAGCAGCCTTGCAGTATCTGAAGGGGGCCTATAGGGACGCTGGGGAGATACTCTTTATTAGGGACTGTAGTGATAGGACAAGGGGTAACGGGTTCAAACTTAAAGAGGGGAAGTTTAGATTGGATATGAGGAAGGAATTCTTTGCTGTGAGGGTGGTGAGGCACTGGAATGGGTTGCCCAAGGAAGCTGTGAATGCTGTATCGCTGGTGATGTTCAAGACTGGGTTGGACATAGCCTTGGGTGTCATGGTTTAGTGTGAGGTGTACCTGTCCATTGCAGGGGGACTGGAACTAGATGATCTTAAGGTTCTTTCCAACCCTTACTATTCTATGGTTCTATAAACTCAATTTTTTTTTACTCAGCTCTGCTAGAATGGGAGCTGGGCAACAGGGAATGTTATTCCACAGTCTGACCATTAAAAAAGTGTAACTGCTGAAAAAATATTACACCAATTGGAAAGAGAAGAAAATTTCAAAATGCATTTTTTGGGGGTTTGTTTTTGTTTTATTTTTTTTTTTACCATCCACAATATAAAGTTGTTTGAGGAGAGAGAAATCCTCACTAATTTGAATGCTCCTAATCTTTTTATTCAAGTTACCAAGCTGAAATATGCAGCTTATTGAAATTCTGACAACTGCTTTTACTAAAAATCTACTCCAGGAATGTGTCAGGGTTACAAAGGGTTGAGGCTCTGAGGTGCATCATCTCAACTGCTATGCACTATCAAACGGTATACAAAAGTTCAAAGTCTAAAATAATGTCTGATTTGTTTTGTTTTGTTTTTTTTTTTTTTAACTATTCCTATCTATTTGCAACTTTGAACGACACTTTATGAAGTGTCTATCAAGTCCAAATTCTGTTATGAATCCCAGAGGCTGCTGTGTTGGTGATGCCAATTGATACGTGACAACTTTAAAGTCACCACCGTACTTCACTTACTCTTTGCAATACCCTTTAGAGCCTGAGGACAATCTAATCGGTGCCATCTGGTGGCCCCATCTACAACTAAACTGTCATTTCAACCTAGGGCAGATCCTTGGACAGCCCTGGTTCATGGGATGCCTTGCCTCAGCTGCGTTCTGTGCTCTGTATCAAAGTACGCATTGTCCTCAGTTTCCTTTGAAAGAAAACAAGGTGGTGAGAATGAGCTTGCCTAACAGAGCAGGTGATTGCCAAACCATGAATACTGAGCATGCTGGCCTTGCACTGAAGAAACAGTGCAAAAGCTCCTGGGAAACACTTGGAAATTGGAGCAGGCTCCCTGCTTCCCTGCAGTGTATTACAGAAACGACGTAATGAATGTGTTAGATTTTAAACTTGGTCATGTTAACACATTGAAACATACGTTCCCAGATGCTAAACAGGAGAAGCAGTCTTGTCTGAAAACAGAGCAAGTAGGGCTTGTTGGAAAGCCCTGATGATGATTCACTGCAGCCAAAATTTGCAGAAAATATAATCAATTTCCATGTTAGTAGTTAGAATTAAATCACCAAAGGAAAATATTTTTAGGTATTGAGGAAGTCCCACACACCAACATTCTGAAAATTAAATTTTTCTTGATTTGTTTTTCTTTTTTTTTTTTTTTTTAGTTTTGGGATAATTTTTCATTTTCAAAGTTAATGTGTCAAAAGTAATGAAAAAAGGAAACAAAGAACACAGTTGCTACCAACTTTAGGTGATTCAATTTCAATGTTGGCAAGCAGCTTTTTTTTTTTTTTTTAGTTAAATAGAATTTTTTTCATCCTCATTCAGGGAAGTTTATTTCAAAGGCTCAACATTTATTTAATGAACCGAAAGTCTGTTTTACATTCACCTCTATAACTATTCTAAACCTTTCTTTGGAAATCACTGATTCTAACACCTAAGTCAGACAGAAAGCAGAATTATTTTAAATACCCCTAAATCACAGAGTTTGTAGAAAGTTTATGAAATGTCACACATAAAGCTGCTTCTTTCAGAGGAAACTCTTTTCAAAATATTGAAGCCAAAAATCAATCATGAGATTAAATGCATGCTAACGAGAGAGAGGATATAAACAGCTAATGGATTAAAAGTGAAAAGAAGTAGTACACAAAGTTCATATAAATAAAACAAAAATAAAAACAATTATTAAATATAAACTCATACATCTATGCAGCTGAGGAAAATCAAGCCGATTAGTTCTGGATTTCTTTGAGTATTAAATAGTGTGTAATTAGGAAGGAAACAAATAGATGAGGAAATTGCATTTTAATGCCTTTCTGTGTTAATAAATAATAGATATGACAGAGTAACTATGGAGCTGAGACATACAGAAAAATGAAAGGTGATGACAAGAATGAAGCTATGATGCCCTCATTATTAGCAATGATTGTGCATATTAGCATGAGTGTGTGAGAAAGCTTTACATTCTTTTTCTTTTGGTAGTGCACTTTTAAAAGTGAGTCTGATTAGTAATTTTGTTTCAAAGTCAAGTGCAATAAAAAAGATTGAAAGTTCTTCCTGTTTTTTTTTTTCTCCCTTCATAAGAGAAGACCTATATATTTACAGCAGTGGAACATGATATTCCAGGAGCTCATAGGTTATAGGGAGGTTTTAAAAGTGCCTCGCTTCAGGCACCTAACTTCAGCACTTACATTAGCATGATAGGCTTCCTAGATTCCCTGTGTAATTAATAGAGATAGGTGTGCTCCTCCAGAGGGTAATTCAGAGCAAGACCTAACCAAGGTGACCTGAATTGTTCTCTGTAGGAGCATCCCTCTCTGATTACAGAAGGAGTTCAGGTCATTTCCCAGTCAACTTCTCTGTATTATTTAAGTGCCTGAAGTGATCCTTGAATATCTTTCCCTCCCCACCCTAGATCAGTCACTGGGCTGTAGGACATAGAGTATCAGCATGCACCTGCCTGCAAACACATGACAAGCAGCAAGAGGACAAGACTGGGGTAGGGATTGGAGCAAAACTTTCTGCCAGGGACCAAGTGAATTCACAGACTAATTCTGTTTTCTCTAGGTCCTATCTTCCTCTAGGAAGGAAAAAACCAGAGAGATTAATTGAGGGCTGCCTTGAGATTCCTGCTGCCAGGGGGCAAAGGAAGAGGGACTGTATTGGAAGTTGGATGCTCTACAGGGATGCTTGATATTACTGAGGATAGATGGCACCTGGGGGCCCAGCTGTGTGCTGCCACCTTGCTGTGCCAAACCGTCTGTGAAAGAGATTCCTACAAAAAATTTTTCCTTGGTTCATTAAATAAAATATATGTCCTAGACAAGGGTCTCAGGGACCACAGAATCTATTTGCTTGTGTACCCATTTAAAACAGAAGTGTTTCTCATATTTGTAACCAAGAGTAAGGACATTTTATTTGGTAAACAAGCTTAGACTAGATGCCTTCTTTGAAATTGTTTAGTTTGTTCCTGTAACTATTGTAGTACTGTGTATCTTTATGGAGTCTTTAAATGCAAGTGAAGACATCCTAAAAGGGGCTGGGAATTTTCTTCCCTGGGAGGTATTTAGAATTTACTTGCCAAGTGCTGCAATCAGCAGCATTTGCTTTGCTTGTATATTGCTATGAAACACAGGGACAAACCAGCTCTGGCAGGGATGATAGAGCATTCTCTAGAGAAGGCATAAAATAGAAAAATCTGCTCAAATCTCACCCACCATTCCCTTTTGCTTCAATTGCAGAAGCTCCCTAGAGCACTGTAAGCCAATTCTGTAGTGCTACCTCAGCAGCAGTGCCAAGTTCAGATCCAGCTTTGCCAGCTAAGCAGCTTGAGACAGTTGCATCTTCATTGCCTTAGTCTGACTCTGGCTCTCATTAGTTGTACTCCCTCTGTGCTTCACCTGGAGCAACTTGACCTCTCCAGATACCTTACAATCCATGTCCTCTACCTGCCTGACAGGCTCTCCTAGTATATATGTTCTAATCTGCTTTGTCTCAGGAGCCTTGACTGCCTCAGTCTATTAACACCCACACAAAATTTGCTGCTGGGGAACCCCGATATTTGCAGAAATGTGGATCAGGTCCATGGCAGTCATTTTAGAGCACCCGGTTGCTTCTGTGGCCAGATCTGACACACTGGGAGTTGGAGGTCCTTTGGCTCTTTGCTTTTGCTACCAAGAACAACTGTAGTGTCCATGGGTGGGAGACAAACTACTTAAACCAGTGACAAGCCTATAGGAAATTGTTCTGTATGACCAGATTATAGCCAGAGTCTTCTCTTAGCGGTGAGAAGGAAGCAGCCTCTGCAGCCTGATCTAGTTTCCACCACTGGCAAGGCACCAGCTTGGAGAGAGCAAAGCCTTTGTCAATGTCACAGTAACAGAAGGAGGCAATCAGTTATGTGGTCTTCCTACGCAGAGAACATCAAATATATTTTCATTTGTTCAGTGTGCTTGGCCTGAGGGTTGCTGCATCTCTCACAGTGCTTCTTGGTGAAGGGAAGAATGTTCTGAAGTGATTCTAAAGGATCCCAACCACTATGGGCTTTTGCCAGAAATCTGCTGTCAGTAACAGACTCACTGAAATCTCTTGATCTCTGTTCTTGATGCATGGAAAAATCTGGCTTAAAGGCTCATGAGGGCACAGGTTTTTGAATACAATCTTCAGAACAATATTCCAGCATGGATTTTCTATGAAGCCCTTTCATACCATTTTTGGGACACAAAGGAGAGGCTGTCATCAAGACCTGCCTGTCAGATTCTAAGCACTCAACTATGTTTTTCTCACCCCTAATGAAGTGGGGATTAAGGTCTTCCTTGCTGCCTCACTAGATAAAGACAACTGGAACACATCTGGGATGTGATGGGTCTGGCCCTGAAGGTAGGTCATCCTGAGTTTTTAACTCCTAAACACCTGTGTTCTCCTTATTTTCATCTTCACCAAGTCCTGGAAGATGCTCCTTTCTTACCCCCACAATTTTTGATAATTGTGCTGTCTTTGGCACCTGATGAAGCTGTCCAGCACTTATAAAACTAGATTGGCCCCTGAGAAAGGAAAGGCCTAGCTTCTAAAGGTCAGGATGAAGTGGCTGAGAAGTGGAGGAAGAAATGCAAAGACAGTGACATTTTAAACTGCATAGCTGCAAAGGTATCTTTAGAGGAGAAAAAAGCTAGTAGGGTACTAGTCATAGTCTGCATTACAGACTGGTCTCAGAGCACATGAACTGGATTTTTTTGGATGAAACTGAACTGGAATATGGTCTTTAGTAGCAATACAGATATACTGCAGTTATAAGTGGGCACTCACTCTCTTGCCCTCCGCATCTACTTTTAGTGACCTACACTACTTGTCAATATAGGTATAGCTTATGTTGTGTGCTATGTGCAGTACTTTTTTTATTTTTTTAGATTTAGTTCTAACTAATCTTTTGAATTCAGTTTTTACATTATCACAATATTTTTAGGCTGTTATTTCCTCTACCAAAAGAACAGCCTCTATGAGTTTACTGACAAGTCACACTGCACAAAATTTAAACGGGACTTTTCTTTATTTGTAACACATCCATTCTTGCATCTGTGTCCACCAGGAACATGCATTGGAGGTTAGGAAATGGAGACACTAGGGAATCTAATGCAGCTTAAATGATGTTTCTTAGTCAATAATGTAGGAGAGAGACACTGCTGAGAAAAGAAATGCACTAGAAATCCCAATATTTTTCCCTAAAACTGTAACAATAGTGTAACATTTAGGCAGTGATAGATCAATATTCTCATTACACTCCACATGTCTATACAGGAGACATCCATAGTCTGTGGAATGGGCTAAATTAGCTTGCTAGGTAAATTAGTGTTTACAGCCCCTGGAGGTCTCAATTAATTATCTCTATCGTGTTATACACTGCATGAACTCACTATAAAACATAGTACTTATATTAAATACCTTAAAGGAAGACTCTGAAATATCTTTTCTGCATTCTTAATTTCTCTTCCACTCAAGCTGGAAGGCATAGAAATAAATCCAAAATAAATTCTGAAAATCTGACCTTGTGCCTTCTCCAAAAAAAAAAAAAAAAAAAAAAAGGTAAAAAAAAAAATAAAGAAAAAAAGATCGAAATTTTCAGAAACATCAAAATTTTCAGAAACACTTGTGTCCTTTCTCCCAATACTAATAGTATAGCCATCAACTCAGAATAAGGCATTTCACAACAAGAAAAGTGGCATGAATACTTTGTAAGCAAAAGTTTCCTGTAAAGGCTTTCCAAAGGCTTTTTCAGTAGCTACTGTCTTTAGCTTTCCAGAGAGAGCAGCACCCACCCTGATTGGGTAAAAACCTGCCTCAGGGAGCGCGGCAAACAGGGTGGGTTTGAGGCGAGAAGTCGAGATGGTGAGCACTCGCCTTATGACAGAGGTCCGCTCTGGGAGCTCAGCTCCGGCTGCCACGGCGGTGGCCAGCATAGGCACCCAGACGGAGCGGATGAGAAGGGAGGCTGCAGTGCAGAGCTCGGGGTTTAAAGAGCGCCTACACTGCTCTCCTGAGAGGAGGGTGCACAATGGGCAGGGCTGCACTCTGTGCTCCCTGGGTGATGGAAGTCCTCCTGCAGCAGGTAGCTGAGCTGCGGGACGCTGTTACAAGGCGGAAAGGTGTCAGGGAAGCTGAGAGGAAGCAGCACTGCTTGCTCCAGGACCAGACTGTGCAGGGGCCTCAAGCGTCCACTGTTGCTCATGCAGGAAAGGAGGCCGCTAACCCAGGAAGCTGGGAAACAGTAACAGAAAAAAACAACAACAAAAAAAGGAGGAAGAGGACAATTAAAAGCAAGGGCCTTCCTCCTAAATCTGTTGTTCCTACCCAGAACCACTTTGTTGTCCTGCAGGGGGCTGATGAGCAACCGCGCTCCCACCAGGAACAACCGGCTGATGCACTGGTAAAGAAGATCACTACTGGTGCTGCCCTGGAAAAAGTGTTGGGTCATAGTAGTAGGGGACTCTACTCTGAAAGGAACAGAGGCACCCATCTGTTGGCCTGACCCAGGCTCAAGGGAGGATGTGTTGCCTACCAGGGACTCGGATCAGGGAAGTTGCAGAGAAGCTGCCTGCTCTAGTCAGTTCCAATGACTATTACCCACTTCTAGTGACCCATGTGGGTGCTGCTGAGATAGATAGCAGTAGGCCCAGAGAACATAAAGAAGGACTACAGGGCCCTGGGAGAGGTGGTTCGGGGCTCTGGAGCGCAGATTGTCTTTTCCTCAATTCTCCAGGATACAGGGCAGGACCCTAAAAAGGTGGGGAGGATTGGCCAGCTTAATAAATGGTTAGAAGGGTGGTGCCATAATCAGGGCTTTGGGTACCTTGAACATGGGACACAATTCAGTAGGCCAAGTCTACTGGGGGCTGATGGAGCTGGTCTGACAAAGAAAGGGAAGAGTGGATTTGGTAGGAGGCTTGCCAGACTGGTCAAGGATGCTTTAAACTAGATGTGATGGGGGAGGGGGGCATCATTCCATCCCAACATACCCAATCAGTTGTCAGCACCTATAGTAAAAGTTCAGAGCAATGTAAAGATATTCCAGCTGCTCCAGCCAATGAGCCAGCTTCAACTGGAGCTCGGCTCAGATGCCTCTATACAAATGCCCATAGAATGGAGAACAAACAAGAGGAATTAGAGATGTGTGCACGTCTACGGGGGTATGATATAACAGGCATCACAGAAACATGGTGGGATGGCTCCTGTGACTGGAGTATTGGAATGGAAGGTTACAGGCACTTTAGGAAAGACAGGCCCTGCAGGCGGGGAGGGGGAGTTGCTATTTATGTTAGGAATAGGCTGGAGAGTATGGAACTCTGTCTGGGGACAGCTGAACAGTTGACAGAGAGTTTGTGGGTCAGGGTTAAAGGGAGAACAACAATGGGAGACATTACTGTGGGGATCTGTTACAGACTGCCTGACCAAAAGGACTCGGTGGATGAAGCTCTGTACAGACAGATAGGAAAAGCCTCACGTTCACAGGCCCTTGTTCTCCTGGGGGACTTCAACCACCCTGATATCTGTTGGAGGGACGGTACGACCCGGCACAAGCAATCCAAGAAGTTCCTCAATTGTGTGGAAGACAACTTCCTTCTGCAAGTAATAGAGGAGCTGACAAGGAGAGGTGCCATGCTTGACCTCTTGCTCACCAAGAGGGAAGGGCTGGTTGGAAATGTGACGCTCCAGGGCAGCCTTGATTGCAGCGATCATGAGATGGTTGAATTCGAGATCCTCAGGACAGTGAGAAGAGTGTGCAGCAAGCTCACTGCCCTGGACTTCAAGAGAGCAGACTTTGGCCTCTTCAGGAACCTGCTTGTTAAGGTTCCATGGGATATAGCCCTAGAGGGCAGGGGGGCCCAAACTGTTAGTTAATATTCAAGAATCACCTGCTGCAAGTTCAGGAGTGATACATCCCTACTGGAAGGAAGTGCTGCAGGAGGGCCAGGAGACCTCCTTGGATGGATAAGGAGCTGCTGAGGAAACTTCAAAGGAAAAAAGAGGCTTATAAAAGGTGGAAACAAGGACAGGCAGCCTGGGAAGAATACAGGGATGTTGTCTGGGAAGCTAGGGACCAGGTTAGGAAAGTTAAGGCCCACTTAGTATTAAACTTGGCTAGGGCTGTTAAGGAAAACAGGAAGGGATTCTATAGGTGCTTTGCATATTTATGTCATCTACCTGGACTTGTGCAAAGCGTTTGACACTGTCTCACATGACATCCTTGTCTCTTAGTTGGAGAGACATCAATTTGATAGGTGGACCACTCAGTGGACAAAGAACTGGCTGGATGGCCGCATGCAAAGAGTTGTGCTGAATGGCTCAATGTCCAGCTGAAGACCAGTAACGAGTGGTGTCCCTCAGGGATGGGTGTTGGGACTGGTATTGTTCAACATCTTTATCAGTGACATGGACAGTGGGATTGAATGTGCCTTCAACAAGTTTGCCTATGACCCCAGGCTGTGTGGTTCGGTTGATACGTTGGAGGGAAGGAATGCCATGCAGAGGGACCTTGACACGCTTGTGAGGTGAGCTGATGCCAACCTGGTGAAGTTGAACCATGCCAAGTGCAAGGTCCTACACCTGGGTCAGAGCAATCTCAGGCGCAGCTACAGGTTGGGCAGAGAAGAGATTGAGAGCAGCCCTGCGAAGAAGGACTTGGGGGTGTTGGTCGATGAGAAAATGAACATGAGCCAGCTTCAGTGTTCACTTGCATCCAAGAAAGCAAATCATATCCTGGACTGCATCAAAAGGAGCGCGACCAGCAGGTCGAGGGAGGTGATCCTGCCCCTCTGCTCTGCTCTCCTGAGACCTCACTTGGAGTATTGTGTACAGTTCTGGCATCCTCAACATAAAAAGGACATGGAACTGTTGGAACAAGTGCAGAGGAGGGTCAGGAGGATGATCAGGGGACTGGAGCACCTCCCACATGAAGATAGGCTGAGCAAGTTGGGGCTGTTCAGGCTGGAGAAGAGAAGGCTGCGTGGAGACCTCCTAGCAGCCTTGCAGTATCTGAAGGGGGCCTATAGGGACGCTGGGGAGGTACTCTTCATGAGGGACTGTAGTGATAGGACAAGGGGTAAGGGGTTCAAACTTAAAGAGGGGAAGTTTAGATTGGATATGAGGAAGGAATTCTTTGCTGTGAGGGTGGTGAGGCACTGGAATGGGTTGCCCAAGGAAGTTGTGAATGCTGTATCGCTGGTGATGTTCAAGGCTGGGTTGGACAGAGTCTTGGGTGGCGTGTTTTAATGGGAGGTATCTCTGCCCATGGCAGGGGGACTGGAACTAGATGATCTTAAGGTCCTTTCCAACCCTAACTATTCTTTGATTCTATGAATTGCAAAGAAATTTCATCTTTGGAAGAGGCTGTTTAGGAATATCCAAAAGGAATGGGAACTAGGTGTGACATATGGAAATGATGCTAATTCTCTTTTTTGTAGTGCTAGGTTTTGCTTAAGGGATACCTAGAAACCCCTGTAAGCACGCTGCTGCTCCTGTCAATGAAACGACCAAACTGAACACCTGAAAAACTGAAACCAAAAAAAGTTTCCTACAGGAAAAAAAATAAATGCGATATGCATGATTGAATAATGAAATATATGCAAGGACTATCTGACTATATAAAGATGAAGGAAAGAAAAAGTATTCATAGTTGTATATGCTGACAAATCTAATCAAAACAAATTCAAATCGTCGTTGTCTACAAAGGACTCATCTCAAGCCTCAAATTAAGTCTTTTATCCTAGTTTCTATTTCACATTAAAACTCATTTATAAAATCTGATATATAGTGTCACTTTCCCCACATTAAGCCAGTAACCTGCTCTGCCTGTAGCTCTTGCTATAAGCTTCCCTTCTTTATCAGGGGTTTGGCAGTCCTGGGCTCCTAGAAAGGCCAGGAGCCTTGCAGCGGTCTGCATAATAGGAAGATAGGTCACCTCAGCATGCCTACTGGTGGCTACTGATTCCAGTAGGAAATCATGGGAGTGCTGAGTAATTTTCCAGGTCTCAGTGTATGGGATTTTCTTTACAGTCAAGGGATTTTCTTTGCTTGGTGATTCCCAGGCTGGAGACAGAAAAAGTATTGGACCTTTAGTTGGGAAGTGATGCAAGAAAAGCTTTTCACATTTTAAGGCACCTTAATTTTAGTCAGAAGGAAAAAAGGGGGGAAAAGTCAATTTGTATCTACTGCATTGCATAAAACCCCATTTTCAGAGGCTTTACAAAGAGCTCACCTTTCCATCAGAAGTTTGACTCCAAGGTTAAATAACATTCTAATTTTAAAAGATTTTTAATGTGTTACAAATGCAGGCAGCCATCCTTGTTTTTTTTTGAGCAGTATAGCCCTTAGTGGCTTCAGACAAAACCCTTCTATTAGTCTTATGATCTGAAATATCCCATAAGACCTTAAAATTAGGCAAAAAGTAAAAGGAACACTGCTTCAACATGCTTTTATCTGCTCCTTTTCCTCTTACAGCAAAAAAGCAAGCATCTTGTTTTTTCTTAAAATTAAACTCAAGGAGAACTGGACCACAGCTTAAAGACAGGGCCTATAATTTCCCACAAATATAGATGATTTATGGTCAGATCTGTACCAAACAGTGTACTTTTATAGGCAGTTGGTGAGACTGTGAGCTTAAGTGCAAAGATGGAGACCCAGTCTTTCTCACACACACAAAAAACCCAAAACACACAACCAACCTCCCCCCCCAAAAAAAAAACCAAAAAACAAAAAAAAAATGCTGAAAGTCAAGTAAAGAAGGTTGGTCATTATGTAGAAACTTTATCGGAGATACGAATATGAGAATATGAGAACAGCCATTAACACACTCCACACATTAATTTCTCTACAAGGTAACTTAATGTAATACAGTTGATTTCAGCATTTATGCTAGGTTATGACAGCTGCAGCATCAGCCTTGCAGACTGTCTTAACAACTCAGTGCAAATTATAACCTTATCAGTAATATAATAATGCATTTACAGAGATATAATAATCATTTAGAGACATGGTCCTTCAGTGAAGGAAGTGTAAGTCCAGGGAGCTTCCTGAAGCAAGGACATTGCAGGGAGGGCAGCAGAGTCAGTGTGATGGAAGCAGTGAGATTGCACAGGTGACATCATGGCATTAACGTTTTGCATTAGCTTACAGTAACAGAGCACTTGTCAGTCAGTGGATAACGGCTTGGGCAGACTGCTCAGAATTGTACCTTTATATTATCCATTGCATTTGTCAGATAGCAAGTGTCTGAGGTCATTGCTATTTTGGAAGTGAAAACATAATAATGGGCAAATAAGACACTAGGGCAACACAGATATGGTATATTAAAGCTCTATTTTGATGTACTTATTCATCTTCTATCTTTGGCATATTACTGGAAACAAGGAAGGGCAGTGATATGTATCATGGCATCATAGCAGCACACGAGCACAGTTCACTGTAGGTTGTAGATTGATGAGTGGGGAAAGGGAGGAAAACAAATGTGTATCACTCACACAATTGACAGAGCAGAAATGCAGACCTTCTTAGCCAAAACTTGAAGGCATGACCAAGTACATCAGTCAATATGGTGTGATCTGAGCACAGCATACGCTGATGTCTTCCAGATTCTTCAGAGGTGGCAGATGTCTTTTGTCCAGGTCAAGAAAAAGCCACTAGGGTAACAAGAAAGGTCTCAGATGGAAAAAAGGCAAAACTTAGTTATGTTCTATGGCTTATGTACTCCTTCTTTGTTGTACAGCTTTTCTCCTGCAGTTCGTTACTCCTTCATAATTTCCTTTGTGTACCATAGCAAATAAGCCATGTACTTCAAGATGGTTACGAATTTCTTTCATGTATGGCTTATTTTGTGATCTAAAATGAAAAGGAAGCATTAAAGTATCACTGCTGCATGCAATCCTTCAATGATAAAAAAATATAAATTAGAAAAATGGTAAAATCATTGCTTTCAGTAGAAAAACATTCAGAGATACAAAACACTGAAGCTGGAGGAATTTACTTTAAGCTCATGGTTATATATATTCTGTAAGACATCATCTTCATTACAAACTCAAGTAATCATTGGTGCCTGCTGAGCCCTGCTACTCCCATGTAGTGATAAATTATGTTCCCTTACTGAAAAAACCCTCTGCTTCCCTTATACGCATCCTCAAAAAAAGGGATGACAGTGCATTCTCTAACACTGTTATATGGGATTTAGAATCTCTTATGGGTGAAATGCATGCATGATGATGCTTGCAGCTATGATAGAGAATGGAAGCTATATGACTAAAAGATAAAATGAACTGAAGGCTACTAAAACTTATTGCAAGAAAGTTGCAACATACTCTATTTCATCTTGTTTTGAAAATTTGACCAGGGTTTCTACTCAGGAAGCAGAATGCATAAAGGACATCTGATTGTTCAAGCCTGGACAATGTTTTCCATGAAGAAAATAAACTTCAGTATTTTGCACACCCTTTTGGGATGTGTGTTCTATTACCTAGATTTGTCCTATCAAGTAGCCATACAAACACATATATAGCCTTTGGCCCATTTTCTCAGAAAACAAACAAACAAAACCAAACAAAATCAAGCAGCTTTTTTCTTTCCCCAAAGCCAACAGAAACAGGCAAGACAGAGGGTAGATTTAGATTAGCTATTAGGAAGAAATTCTTCACTATGAGAGTGGTGAGGCGCTAGAACAGGTTAGCCAGAGAAGTTGGAGATGCCTCATCTCTGGAAATGTGCAAGGCCAGGTTGGATGGAGCTTTGAGCAGTCTGGTCTAGTGGAAAGTGTCCCTGCTGGTGGCAGGTGTTTGAAACTAGATGATCTTTAAGGTCCCTTCCAACCCTAACCATTCTGTGATTCTATTTTTGGCAAAATAATCAAAGTGCTAAAAATGACAATAGATCATATTGACATCCTGGTAGTTTTAAAGAACTTTAAAATTTCAGTTTATGCTAAATGTATTTGGTCAGTAGATTATAGGTTAGCTTTGGAAATATCTAAGCATCTGAATGCATCTACTTGAATAATTCCAAAGAAGAATTGACAGGAGAACACACACTTGAAAGTACAGTGCAGATGACAAGGCAGGCCTATCTTGCAGATGATGAGTTGATTGCTACTAGCTGAATCAGATATAGACCCTGACATAGGCAGTTGTCACTTCTCCTGAGTAGTAGGGGTCAGTGAAAATGAAAAATTAACACCTCTTGAAACTTGTGTTTGTCAGCAGTAGCAACTAAAGAACATGTCAAAAATCGTAAATCAGAATGGAAGTTTCCTGTACCTGCTTTGTATAAATACAGTTAGCAATTCAATGAAGGCATTCAAGAAGCAGACCCCAAATGCTGGATTTTACCAGATGATAGTAAATGGAATCCTATTTAGAAAAAGCACTCTAAAGCATGCTATAGAACCCACTATCATCATTACTTCAAATATTAATAACATTGTTAGCTATTATTGCAGTATTTTAGAGTACCCTATTAAGTGCTGGCGTACTGGTGGAAAGCAGTTCTATGCCAGGTAATACTACTGTCACCTGATGTGGCACTTAGAGTTTATAACATACCACCAGATGGTATGGGACAAAACCATACAGGTGTGTTTTTAATAGCTTTGGTTGCAGAACTGAAGACAGGCTGTGCACACACTTTTTTCTGTTAGAAGACATTGATGAAGCTCAGAGAAGCTTGGAAAACAGTTTTGTTTTGCTTTCTGTAGTTGTGAAGACAGCAATCTCCATCCAATTCTGTTGGTGAAATTATTTTAAAAACCCAACAACAACAAACTGAAAGACGAGGCTCTGCAAAGAAAATCATCCACTTTGTTAAAACTGAATCTCCAAATGTTCTGAGTCTATTGCTTCTCTATTTCTCTTACAGAAAGATGAATGAAGCACACAAGTACTGATGATTGGCTGGACTTGTTTGCAACAGCTGCAAGAGGAGTTGCCAAATCTGGTTTCATATAAGATAGCCTAAGTGCCTGATAAGCATTAAAATTCATTTCCATTCTTTAGCACACATAAAACTACACTATTGCCTAGAAAATATGACTAAATCCTTAAATGCAATATGCTTTTCTTGGTCAACTTGCTTCATGCTGTAGTAAGAGCTTAATCGACAAGTGTCACCTCCTTCGTGGTTCACTTGACCTTACTTGTCAGATATTTTCCATGAACAATTGCCAACATTATTTCCATAATATGCTGCTAAAATCCTTCAAAAGCTCAGTTGCAAATACACTTAAATGTGTATGTAGTGGAATAATATCTTCCTTTGAAAAGGAAGAAATTCGTCTTCAGAATTAAAACTAAAAATAAAAAAAGACACCTCAAACTAAATGCTCAGCTAAGAGGAAGATTGTATCACAGCTGTTATTCCCAGTGTATTCACTGTTGGTTTTCTCTTTTCAGTTAACTGCTTTCTTTAGCATAGAAAAATCAACCATTGAAAGACGGCCATTTCTGTCTTTGAAACTGAGGGCCAAACAACAGCACTTAACCCTTTGGCAGGAAGCCCATGAGCTGCTGTCTTTATTAAGACATAGGAGCCAGAGCCATTGTTCTTTGTTCTTGCTCTAAAAAAAGAAAGAAAATGCAGGCCGTGTAACAGTTTGCATGATACAGCCTTCTGCCACCTAAGTGCCAATACAATCCGATGTTCTTTTCCCACATCCTTCAAGTATGTTTTGGGGTAATTCAGAGCAAGCAAACTTGTCAGGTGGTAAAGTTGTCTGAGAACTCTTTATGTCCTATTCTAATTCTTTCACAGTGTTTTTCACTGTAGTAGCCGAATGTTTCTCAGTACCTTATGAATACATATGACGAACCTTTGTTTTGCTCCCATGAAGGGTATAGAGTGTGCTGGGTTTTTCTTTGAACATGATGTGTACACACACCTACAACCACCCACATGCATGTTATCAGAGAACATAAAATCAAGGGAATGTGCCTTGCGCTTAAAAGAGGAGGAAAGATGAAGAAGTTCCTGTAGTCCTTTGTAGTTGCTCCCAAACGCAAGATTCCTACTGTAGAATTTTTTTTTCTTCTTGGAAAAGGAATTTCTCACCGTGTTTGAATATCGTGGTTGACTGTTTTGTTGTCCTTAGTTCTTCAGTTAGGCAATCTGAACATAAAGTTTTGAGTATTTTGAATGAGAAGTGAAGGGCTGTGCATTATCTGGTGCTTTGTAGAAGGTTGTCCTGGAGATGGAAGACAAAACCTCTGTGTCTGAGTTTTTGAGAAGAGCTACAGTTTTTCGGTACTTCCTGACTGGATGTGCTGGAGTCATTCTCTTCAACACTGCTACTTGCTCAACTCCCATTAGTTCAGACATGCTTCCATTTTGACTGTTTCTCTGTTACTAGCTCCCTGGATATTTCTATGAAAGTTGAATTGCTGTTGCTAGGGAGATAATCCATTTCTTCTGATTAGTCACCCTCTGCTGTCATAAGCGACTTTAGAGCTAAATAGCTCACCTGGCTGCCAGTCCTGAAGTCACAAGAACTGGGGCACCACAGCAGAGCCAGTAGAAATCAAGCAAAACAACAGTGCCCATGAAAGTTAGACAATTCTTTCAAAGTCATGACGGATTCTTTGTAAAAAACAATGTAGAAATAAAAATTAGAAAAAAAAATAAAATAAAATAAAAAAAAAACAACAAAAAAAGAAAAATCTGACTCATTTAACAGCTTTTTAAACTAAATCCAACCTTTACTGCTATTTGAAAGCACTAAGGAAATGAATTAATTTTTGGATGGGTAGAAGCCTTTCTATGGCATAAATTATTTTTTGGACTGATTTTCTATTAAGACACTCTCACAAAATGAATTTCTAGTTTTATTTTAAAATCTATTCAGTTTTGAATGAGTCACTCAGTGCCTACACATAAGGGAATCTTGCAGTCCAAATACTATTTAAGACTCGAAATGAAACCATGTTTTATGTCTGAATAGTGAACTATAATTACCTCAGTTTATAACTGTCAAGAAAAAAAAAAAGAAAAAGAAAGAAAGAAAAAGGAAAGGAAAAGCAAAGCAAAGCAGCAGACATTATCCATCCATGCAGCAAATACTATTCATCCTTTAGTTGGAAACCTACAGACTGACCCCCAGAAATAAACAGGAAATCCAGAATTGAAGAACGGCAAGACAACAGAAGGTGGAAGCACATTCTGCTTTACACAAATAGCATTATTCATGCTCTTATGAACTCATTTAACAAGTTTAGCTATAGGTTTAAATGTCACTCTCTGTGTTAGACTGTGTATCTGGATCGCTGTCTCATTTAGACAGACAGAAGGAGGTGATCTGTAAACTAAGAAATAATTTTTCTCCAAACTTCAATATCTTTTCAAATTTGAATAAGCTGATAGCAATATGTTTATGCAGCGCAGTATTTTACAAGAATCCAAATGTGAATGGTAAGAAAAAGGTAAATAAAAATGTGAGAAATCTCTATCATATATAGAGATTACTATTGTTATTGTATTATCAATAACTATTGCTTTGGTCAAGAGTATTTTCCTTCTCCCTTTTTTGTAATTATGTGAGGTTTCAGTTCAAACCCATTTTACAAAATGAAAACGTGGGTTTGTTAGTTTTATTATTTATAATCCCGTCATAAATGTCTGCTCTCCTAAGACAAAAGGAAGCAGATTACAACCCTCACTGTAGGGATGCTGCAACATTAAGCAGAAGTATTACTTTGTTAGTTGAGGACATTATTCTAGACAGTACTGAGAATGATGCCTTAGGAAGTTCTAGATTGATCTATTTCATCCATCTTATCAATATTTTAGGAGAAGTTAACAAGGATCAAGCAGGTAAGATGTTTAGGAGTTTAGCAGATGTGTCTTTGCTTTATAGCCATCTTACAGTCCCTGGAAAGCAATATGCGTATCACTTTCCTGTGTATCGAACTAATGTTAAAGTCCATTGACAACAATAAGAATAGCTACAGAAATATATGTTCTTCTGCTTTATTTAGGTGCCATTGCATTGACATTTAACCTCTGACAGTAAAATAGGGATAGGGAAAAAATTCATATGGAAGACACTTGTGACAATTGCTCCACAAGGAGATTAAAGCAAAACAGATTACACACTTTCCCAGCAAAGCATGATTCCATGTTTTATGATAATCCATTTTGCCACAGAATATAGTCAGTGAAAGGTTTGGGGGTTTCTTGTTTTATTTGTTTTGGTTTGTTTGTTTTTTTTTCCACAAGGAACAGTATGACTAGAAAGTGTTAATTTTTTAATCTCCTTCCACTGTAGCCAAGTAGACTGTCAGAAAGAAGCATATTTGATCATTTTAAAAAACAATTGTAATTAAGCAAGAGGGAAAATGTGTCTATATTTTTTTCATGCCTAGTCTGAGAAAGTCAGTTAGATAAAGTCAGCGTTTACAGCTCCAGTAAGCATGTATGTGAGATATCAGGAACACATTTGCTGACAGGTATGTCAGTTTACAGAGTTCGTAATGATTACAGTATTTCTTCAGAGTAAGGAAAAAATAGTAAAAGCACAACAGAACACTTCATTAAACTTTAAAAGGGGAGGTATGACAAAGCTTAGGATGGCTGTGTAATTGGGACACGCTACAAATGAGAATAAGTTAATTCCTGTTAAATAACAACTAATAGCAGATTATTGCCTGCCAGTAAACCTATTCCTGAAGATGCTGAAATTGTTTCTGAACCCTTTGACTTTATCAGCCATTTCAAAGTCCATGTATACAACAGGCTGGAAGAATGATCTAACTTATTTCTATATATTTTACCAGAACAAGGCAAACATAAAGCAATTACTTGAAGGAACAGAAATAAGTGTTTGCTGTGTAAAACTGCAAAGATATTTTTTCTGATTAAAAAGAAAAAAAGACTGAGAAAGACCATCAGGGGAAGATGCATTCAAGTACTATGTTTAATTTCTGTTTCAGCAGCTCAAATGTCTGTGCATTTTAAACACTATTAGGAGGTCCATCAGCTTGACATTGGAGTTCAGTGTGATGAGTACAGGTTTCCAGTGCTGTTCCTATGAATAAACTGCATTATCATCTTCAGCAAGCTCCCACCTCCCATCATTTTTCTAGACAATTAATAAGCCATACAGGCCAGGGACTGTCTCTCACTCTGTGTGCCTGCAATGAGGGAGCCCTGCCTCAGTGGGAGACAATATGTTACTGGAATACAAATGAAAATAATTCAATTAAAAAAAAGTTGAAGAAACAAAGGGAAAAACTTACCCGATGTGATTGTAAACAGATTTTTGAATGGTTTATTTGCAGGAAATTTTCAAGTATTAGTAACACTTCAAAGGAAGTTTCATCCTTCTCACCAACTTGTGAATTCACAATGAATGTGCAGGCCTCAGTTCCAATATATACATTTCCAGAGGGAATTTACAGCAGAGTGAACCGCAAGTCCTAGTCTTGCATGAAGTAACAGGACACTCCTTAAGGGAGTTATGGATAATGCTTGTGAACCTATATATGTGCTCATATTTAAAAATGACAAAAATAAAATTAAAAGCTGCTTTCTTGAAAAAAAATGAAAGAAAAAATGATGCTTACCAATGTCAAGGTTTTCATCAAGATTTGTTGATTTTCAATTTGACAAGCTATCTATTTTTACATGCTTATTGTTGTTATTGCTTTTCAAATCTAGCAAACACAAAATACTAGCCTCAAATACATTGTTCAAATACTAGAGACTGTAGTATAGGTGATAATCTGAAACTGAAAGTTTATTCATGACCCCAAGAAATTAATCATCTGAGTGTCTTGAGGTTCTTCTTCCCATATCTCAAAGGATGCAACTAATCTCCCTTTAAAATATTGGTAGTTCAACCCTCCTTTGTCTTCAGCTTTGCAAATCCTTTGTATCTCCATAATGTGAACAGGACACTTAAAGCTGTCATGAATCATTTGTGCTGCTGTAATAGTGCAGAAATGTTGTAAGGATTCCCCCTTTTCCAGTACAGTTCAGACATTTTGCTGTTCCACAATGTAAAATCTTTCCAGTTCTTCCTTGTAGAATGTTAAGCTTTGTAAAACCTTAAAAATTATGGATTTGCCACCATAGTATGTAGGGGTTCTGAGTTATACAGTCCATTAAACTATCTGGGACTTTGTCTCTCTTTTATTTCCAGCAACACATATAAAAGTAGGGAGCAAGAGTCACTGTGAAACACTGCAGATTCCACCTGTTTGACAAAGCACCCACTTGAAGGGGCACACATAGGGACTACCAGTGTATGATACCATGCCACACTACATTATAGATACAGATTATTGTTAAACATAAAAATCTGGCAACATCACAGCAAAAGCTATGTGAAATCACTTTGAATTTGCCTGTAATTAGGTAAAGGACACAGATGAGTGCACAGAAAAACAACTACTTGTTTGGGGTTTTTTTTAACATCTGATAATTAAGTGGAGGAAAGCTGTGTTTTATTGTGAGAAAATAATTTACTCATTAATCTTAACCACAGTAACCTAGTCACAGCATTTGGATCATATTGTAGAAAAGAAAAAAAGAACCGAACCACTGGTAGCATTTTATTTCACATACTGATAGTCAATCTGAATTTATTTTTCTTCACAATGTTCTTCATAGCCTCATGAGGGCTTTAGTATGGGGAGAGAATACGGTTAGAAAGACGGCAAGCATTGAAAGGACATACGGTAAATGCATACTCACTTATACTGAGACTGGAAGAGGGAGAAAATTAAGTGGAACTCACAATCTTATTAGAACCCACATGTGCAATTTTATTCTTCTGCTGATTCCTCCCCCTCCCGTGCTTCCTCCCCACTTCCCCCCACCAGGCAATACAAACTCATTTGTTTCAGCTATTCCCCATTTTTAATTTAGAATTCAAATTTTTACATGGTTTCATTATTTCTATGACAGGAAATGCTAGGGCATTAAATATAGTGTATATATATATATAGACTGAGTTTTACCACTCTAATAGGCAGTTAGGTGGTAAAAGACTGAAATTGAGAGATTTGCATCAGCATGAAGCTGGTATAATGTACAGGGAATCAGTTGGATCATATCATTCTGGATTCATACTAATGCACAAAATGAAAAAGAGAGACAAGAATAAAGGCATGTTTATGGCTTGCTGATATAACCAGCACCTCCTACTGCATAGAACTTCATTTTAGCAAATGCAAGTGATTTATCCAGATACAGTGCCTACATCTTTCTAGCAAATTCTTTTACAGTAATTCTATTTGAATGCAGACATCTGCTGAGAAACCATAAAGTATTAATTAAGCTTTCTTTATGCGTCATTTAACTGAAGTGTTTTCATCATGGACATGACCATTGCCTAATTCAGGATCAATTTGTATGCAAACTAAACCAATTTTTAAGTATTTGGAATCAATCACTTGAATATTGAAAGCTCCCCATATTTGAAATATTGAAGTTGCCCATTCAGTGAGCTCCATTTATGCTGTGAACTGAATAAGGCAGGAGCTATGTGAAAAAATGCTGCATGATTATGTACTTAATTCTAATGCAGAAGTACAAAGGGAGCACTGGTAATCTTCATTACAGCTTTTCCTTACTCTGAGCAGCTGGTTTCCCAATCTTACCTTTCATTTAGCAGAGGAGTGCTGCTAGTTTAATAAAATTGTCTAGGGTTTGTTTTTTGGTTTTTTTTTTTTTTGGTTGGTTTTATTGTTTTGTTGGTTTTTTTTTTTCTTTTGCGTTTTTTTTTTTTTGTTTGTTTGGTTTGGTTTTTTGTTGGTTTTGTTTTTTTTTAGTTAACAAGCAAAAAATAACTGAAAATTCCAGTATGTAAACGCATATTGTCTCTTATATTGATTAAAACCAAGATTTATCCTGGAACAAGTTAGAAAACTTGTTTCTTTTATATTCTCTCTGTGCAGAAGATGTCCATTTTTCCACTAGAATCCCCAGCTGATTTTTTTTCTTTTTTCCAAAGGAAACAGACATTTGCTGTTATCCTTTTTATTTTCCAAGTGAAATGTGAGGGCTTCTGCCACTTGAGCTTAAGTGCTTACAAGTCATCCCTTGGCTATGTCTCCTTATGGAAGAGACTGTGGAGAGAGAGGTAATGCAATGCTCTACTAGATCACCGTGTAGTCCCTCAGCTCTCACTCACACCAGTGCATTCCCTACATAAATAAGACAGTTGTGCTCCCAGATTCTGCACATCAGCCTGACCCAGCCTAGAAACCAAGTCACCCTAAGTACTGTGCTACCTTATAGGCAATATATCCCATTACTTTATCACTTCTTTTAGCTTCTGCATTAGACCTGGCTTCACACAAAAGCACTGACAACATACAGCTGTCTGCACTTTTTTTGTATGCGTAGGCATACACATTTCCTATACTTTGCTATATACTGTGCAAATTACACTTTGCTAACGCATTTCACAGCAGTTTGTGACAGTAGAGGAAAATAGATTCAAGAGTTTGCTCTAATGTTCAGAAAAGGAAAATGCTGTAGTAATTATAAACTTCTCTATTATTCTCCACAACTGCTTTTTGACTTTTTGTTCTGCTTTTGCTTCACAGCTGAAGTCACAGAATCACAGAGTGGTTTGGGTTGAAAGGGACCTTAAAGATCACCTAGTTCCAACCCCCTGTCATGTGCAGGGAAAACTCCCCCAGGCAGGGACCCCTTCCACTAGGCCAGGTTGCTCAAAATTGCATCCATCCTAGCCTTGAACACTTCCGTGAAGGATCCTTCTTCCCTCCTACATGAAGAAGATTGTAACTAGGGAGGTCTGACAGTAGGTCTGGATTCTATTTATATTCTGTATCAGGTCTAATCTGTGGCTGGTATTCAACTTCATATGGGTATCCAGCTAAAGAGCTGAACATTAAGTCCTGCCACGTTGCCCTTCTGCTCCTGTGTATACCCAGATGATGCCTTCTCAGACCTGACCTTTTCCCTCCATTGCCACTCTCTTCAACCACCTTCTCTCTTTTCTCTGAACAAATGCCCAGGTATGATTTTCAGAAGCTCATGGCTTTGATATTCTTGAATGAGTTTCACAGGAATTTTTCCCTCTCGTAAAAATTTCCCATCTAGCAAGAGGCACTGAGTGCCGAGAAGGTACTATGCACTGAAGTAAAACATCTGTAGCTGGCTTGCAGGGCTGACTCATTCTGTCCGTGCAATATCGCTCTCACTCAAGTGTTCACAACCTAGCCAGCATTTTCAGAGGAACCACCAACACTTCTGTCGGAAAGCAAAGAAAGATGTATAGCTGCAATATACTGGCAGTGCTGGAGAGGTCCCAAGCTGTTTCTTCTATTTTTCCTTTCTTTTGACATCATTTATGTTTCATTCCATTCCCTTTTGCAGTATGAAACAGTGAAGAGTTGCAGGAGAGTCCTGCAAAATAGACAGGACAATAATGAGTGAAAGTCTTCCTGGCTGGTCTGGCTGCTGATCTCCTAATCTGCTGCTCAGATTGGTATAACTGGGGGAAGAAGGAGCCATGATTAATCTTCATGCCTGCTACCTGAATCGTAAAACTGCATGCTTAAAATTAAATAATTTCACAGCACCATGTCCGATGCTGCTCCTACTGGTAAGGAGTTACGAAATTTCTGTGAAACTTAAGCTTGTGTTTAGCTGAAAGGACAGGCATTTTATAGAAATGTTATTTGAACCAGAATAGTTTAGTAATTAGATAATTTAGTATAATATTTCACATTTTGAAACAGACTAATATTCTACCAAGTGGCTTTTAGCAGTTTTTGAAAAGCTATACTGACAGCTACCACACAGACAAAGACTGGACTTTTTCCCATTGAGAACAGCTCTACCAAAACAGAGCTTTTGGATAAGAAGCAAACATTTTTCTCTTACTTACTTGTGTTCTGAATTTCATCAATATAAAGCAGAAATTACCACAGAGATTATTTTCCACTTCATACCTGTGCTCTCACTGCATCAGACTGCATAACTCTGGTTATGGGAAACACCTTCAGAGATGAAGACATGCTCTGGCTTTGCTTGCATTTCCAAGCAAGGATTGTTTGTTGGCATGATGGGTGGGTGCAAAGCTGCTGCTCTGTTCTCAGGAAGTAGCTGCAGTGAGCTAAGCGCAGTTTGCCCCTGGGGCTGGCACATCAGGAGAGCCAACTTTCTGTGTGACCACTCAAGAATTTCTGAACCAGGTTAGCAACTTTCTGTTTTGGGGCTGAAGCATGTTGTCAAAGTTTATATTCTCTCCGTCTGTCAAGAGATTAGAAGTGCTGATTTAAGAGATCATTGCCTCTTTCATGTTTTCATTTGTAGAGTAGTGGTACCTTTTGGTAATAGGAGTTGTAAAACATGTGAAATTGATGAACAACCATTTTTTTTTTCCTAGAGAAAGTGAATCTATTTTTAAACAAAGTGTGTATGTGCTTTTCCTAAGAGAATGAGTTTGGCGTTCCACTACTTTATTGTTTTGTCTTCTAAAAAACTTACATGATAGGCCGAACCCCTAAGACTTATAATGTTCTGGAAATGTTAAGCCACATTTTAGATTCAACAACATCCTCCACTAAAATAACTTGCACCTGATTCACCAAGATGGTTGTTTTTAATAAAAGTCCTTCAAAACCCCTGGTCTTCCTTAAAATTTAAAATAAAGTGTTTTGATTTAAAATAAGAACTTGCTTATTTAGAGAATACTGAAGATACTTAAAACTGAAATAAAAGTTTTAGAATCATAGAATAGTTAGGGTTGGAAAGGACCTTAATATCATCTGATTCCACCCCCCCTGCCATGGGCAGGGACACTTCCCACTAAACTATGCCACCCAAGACTCTGTCCAACCCAGCCTTGAGCACCTCCAGGGATGGAATATTCACAAATTCCCTGGGCAGCACATTCCAGTGCCTCACCACCCTCACAGCAAAGAATTTCTTCCTCATATCCAAACTAAACATCCCCTCTTTAAGTCTGAACCCATTACCCCTTGGCCTCTAACTGCAGTCCCCCATGAAGAGTCCCTCCCCAGCATCCCAACAGGCCCCCTTCAGATACTAGAAGGCTGCTAGGAGGTCTCCAAACAGCCTGCCTTCTCTTCTCCAGCCTGAACAGCCCCAACTTGCTCAGCCTATCTTCATGTGGGAGGCGCTTCAGTCCCCTGATCATCCTCATGGCCCTCCTCTGCACTTGTTCCAACAGTTCCATGTCCTTACATAGAAGACACCAGAACTGTACACAATACTCCAAGTGAGGTCTCAGGAGAGCAGTGTAGAGGGGCAGGATCACCTCCCTCGACCTGCTGGTCGCGCTCCTTTTGATGCTGCCCACAATACGGTTGACTTTCTGGGCTGCAAGCGCACACTGCCCACTCATGTTCATTTTCTCATCAACCAACACCCCCAAGTCCTTCTCTCCAGGGCTTCTCTGAATATCTTCTCTGCCCAATCTGTAGCTGTGCCTGGGATTGCTCTGACCCAGGTGTAGGACCTTGCACTTGGCATGGTTAAACTTCATCAGGTTGGCATCTGACTGTCTCACAAGCTTGTCAAGGTCCCTCTGGATGCCATTGCTTCCCTCCAACATATCAACCGAACCACACAGCTTGATGTCATCAGCAAACTTGCTGAGGTGCACTCAATCCCATAACCCCAACAAAGATGTTGAACAAGACGGGTCCCAACACCCATCCCTGAGGGACACCACTCGTTACCGGTCTCCAGCTGGACATTGAGCCATTGAGCGCAACTCTTTGCGTATGACCATCCAGCCAGTTCTTTATCTAGAGAGTGGTCCACCTATCAAATTGATGTCTCTCCAACTTAGAGACAAGGATGTCATGTGAGACAGTGTTGAATGCTTTGCAGAAGTCCAGGGAGATGGCATCAACTGCTCTACCACTTTCCATCAGTTCTTTAGCCCCATCACAGAAGGCCACCAGATTGGTCAGGCAGGATTTCTCCTCAGTGAAGCCATGTTGGCTGTCACCAAGCACCTTGTTGTTTTTCATGTGCCTTAGCATGCTTTCCAGGAGAATCTCCTCCAAGATTTTTCCAGGCACAGAGGTGAGACTGACTGGTCTGTAGTTGCCTGGCTCATCCATTTTCCTCTTCTTTAAAATGGGGGTTATAGTTCCCTTTTTCCAGTTGCCGGGACCTTCATCTGACTGCCATGATTTTTCAAATATGATGGACAGTGTCTTAGCAACTTCATTTGCCAGCTCCTTCAGGACCCATGGATGGATTTCATCAGGTCCCATGGACTTGTGCACGTTCAGGTTCTTAAGATGGTCTCGAACCAGATCCTCTCCTACAGTGGGCCCAGGGTCTTCATTCTCACTGCCCCCATGTCTGCCTTCCAAGACTTGGGTGGTGTGGTCAGAGCATTTGCTGGTGACGACCGAGGCCAAGAAGTCACTAAGAACCTCAGTCTTCTCCAAATCCAGGGTTTTATTGAAATACATCTTTAATAAGTGCCAATATTACCACGAGATTGCTAATGGTTTATTCTGCTAACTCATCTTTTCTCAAGACTTTAAATTGAAGGAGCCTCAGCTTAAAAATTTTCAGCATGTGAAAAAGAAATTCTAGTGAATTGGTAGAATATTTACAATCAACATTTGTGGGAAAACGCCAATCTTAAAAAAAAAAAAAAAAAACAAAAAAACAAAAACATTAAATCGGAAATTATTGATTTTAGCTCTGACCCACTAGACATCCAACAGATAAGTAATATTTAGAGAGTGACTTTTTTTTCCACAGTGCATAAAACCAAGCTTTTAATTGTCACACCTAAACCTGGGTAATGTTTTTTCTCCTATATTGCAAGGAATGGAGGGAACTGACCTCAATGGCACTATGGGAGATTCCACTAGGGCCATCCAGAGACACATCTTACAGGAGAAAGTGGGACATGAAAAAAATAGAACTGCAGGGCGTGTCATGTACCTCAGCAGTTAGCTGGACTCTGAAATCAGGATTGGCACAAAATTAAATAGTTCATGTTACAATCATAGTTCATTTTATGGTAAAAAAAAAATAATGAACAAACATAAAAAACTTGAGTCACTGCAAATTTTTTCCTTTTTGTTTGTTTTTGGTTTTTTTTTGTTTTTTTTTTTTTTTTTCCTGTTGTTCTATTCATTATTTCAATAATTTTGTAAATGTATTTATCAAGTTTGGTTTCTTGTCCTGGGTAAGCAGGTAAGGTATAAACAAACATTAAAAAATAAGTGAACGGTAATACTTTTCTGAACACAGCTGTTACTCTTTCTGCATCTTAAACTCAAGAGCCAGTAGAACTCAAAGTCAAAAATACATTTTGAATATAACTAGGCTGGTAAAGATAGAAACTATGTAAAAACAGCCAAAAGGTTTGCTAAAAGATTCAAGTGAGGAGAACCAAAATAGAGCATAATAGGATTAAGAAGGAAAAGCTAAAAGCTAAAAGAAATGCAAGAATTGAAATTTAAAATTAAGCATTACAATAATGATTTCAAGTGCATTTAGTGTTAATCAAGGCTGAATGGGGTAAGTGTATCTGAAAGGGAGATCTAGTCCCTGGAATTTCCAAACAACTGACAAATGTTACTTATTTTGTAGCTATGCAAAGCTATAAGAAACTGAGAAAAAAAAATGTGTTGGCTTAAACATGTTGGTAGTTGCAGGTACCTTCTTCATCATCCCATTTATTTCGTGCGTCTGAGCAGTATATCACAGAAGTCTGTGATGATAAGTGGGACCATATCCATCATGAACACCCCTATACACTAGGTTGGTAACAATTTTAATGCTGACTCTCTCAGCAAGAGACTCTGAACTAAGTAGGAAGACAGACTAGAAAGTCAATTCTTCCACAACACATAGTGCTTAAGTAAGTGTGTGGGTGTCTGTATGTGTAAAAAATACTTTTCCATATTGGAGAAAGGCAGTGGTAGCATCCTCTCTGCTTTATTATCCCTTGAAGGAAACTTCAGTCATCAGGACTGACAATCTGACACTTTGAATTTAATTTAATGGTCACAAAATCAAATCAAGTTTTGTCAACAGTCGTGCAACTTTAAGTATAAACGTTTTTTTTTTTTCCTCTCACTCTCTTCTGAAAATAGATGTACATGTGACTATTAGTTGTTAATTAGCTGTGGGAGTTCCATATACCCATAAGCAGAACAGAGGCACATGGGATGTGCATTAATGTGAATAATGTACTGGGTGGCTCCTGTATAAATTGAAGCAAAATCCTACAGTGATGAAGGGGTAAGACTCCCTTAGGCAGCTGGCTGTCTTTTCACAAGGTGCCCCTTGTGATATATCCAGAGGTACTGCAATCACCAGCAGGACCTTGGAGTGATGTAGAACCCTCCCAGTTATCAGTAGCACAACATCCGTCAGCCTCTAAAAAAACACTTCTAAAAATTGCGTAATCAGCACTAATTTTGCCTGGAGGTGGGAAAGGAAGTTGTTACATGCTCTATCCTATGCTGCTACAACCAACAGTAATAAACACTGATAGGCCTTCCCCTCCCAGGTCCCCCAGTGTTTGCAAACTGAGCTCCCCTCTGCATTTGGTAAACAGTCCACTTCAAGACAAATAATTTACAGTTATATCTTCTAACTTTGGGCACTGAGCTTGAAAATGTTGAAGCCCTAGGCTCCCCATGTGAGCCATGGAAAGAAGAGGGACACTGACAGGGAAAATTGAGTCCACTTCAACTCTGACCTAATTTCCAGTAGTGCTTAACTCTACTGCCTAAATAAGACTGGAGGCAATTACACTCTCTTTGGTGCTTCTGCTGGATGGGATAAATGGAGGTCCAGCCATTTACATATTCCAAGGAAAAATCTGGGAGTTACTCATAAAGCGAGACTCCAGTTTCAAGCTATTTAGTGCTAACCACCTTTAAGTCCCATTGTATTCCTCAGAAGCTCAGAGGAAGGAAATGCTCTATGCTTTGCAGAACTGTGTCTGTTATTGCATTAAAGCAGTGTTCTGTGAAGGTGCTTTTGGATTCTCTGTAACATTTTTCTATTATAAAATAATCTTTAGCAGCTATCCTGTACTATGGCAACCTAAAGCAGCTTGTTTTAGAAGTTTTCTTTTTGCAGTATTGACTTGACAGTACTTCTTCATAAAGAGTTAATAGTTTAGAAGCCATTCTAATCTGTGAAGGTTTTTTTTTCCTCTTTTCCTTTCTTTCTTTAACAATGAAATAAAAGGCAGGCTGATTCAGGGCAATATTTAATATTGCACCATAGTATCTTGGTTTTTCAATCATCCTTTAAGACTGCAATTTGCTTCAGTTGACTCATATTTGAAATCTATAAAAATGTAAATATTTAGTCTTTTGTCAGATATTTGACATTGAGATTGCTTCAGTGATAACCTTGCAATTTAAACACAGACAGGTGGGGAAAGAGGTGAGGAAAGAACAAGCTCCAATTACTATGGTGCCTTCTTTGTGTGTGTACACAGGCATTAAATCAGAATCCCCAGTATGTAGTTTAGGCTACCATGATGTATATTCCACTATATAAACAAATATTTCAAACCTAATTAAACAAACATTCTGCCATTCCTAAGAATATTGTTCCTTATGCCTTGCAAAGGCTTCTGAAATGGGCTTATAATCTCTGTATGTAAACTAATGAGATTGTACAAAATAAGACATCATTTAAGCCGGCTCAGCTTCTTGCAGTTTTATCATTCAGCCATCTTGATGATCTCTGTTTATTTGGCAGTAGTGAATCTCTTTTAAACTGCAGATTCAAATAGCTGAACCTGAATTTTCTGGTGCCGAATCTCCTTTTTAGCTCTTGAATATATAAGGATGCAAAGTTTCCTCCTTACATTTTTTTTTTGAAAGCATTTTTCTATCTCGGCTTTGTAAATCCCCTAACATGTAGCATGGAACCCCTTTGGAAATCAGTTTATGCATATAAAACCATTTCTCAGTATGCAGCTGGCTGCAAAATATGGAAATGATACAGCTTATTTATCTTCCAGATACCTCCAGCCCCTCTCATGACACACAGTATATTTTAGTAAAGCATGCAGTTCAGAAACACTGAGTTTTGCCTTCTCTTCAGTGGAAGCAGAACCCACTATCAGGACCAGATGCATGCACCCTGTACAGTAACTGAACAGCAAGTTTCTAAATATTAAGCTTGAGTCACCGCCACTGAATGAATTCCCATTTAATGTCAGTGTAAATCCTTTGATGTAAATAATTTAGACGTAGAAGATGGTCACTGGAAATTCGTGGAGTAAGTATGCCCACTGCCTTATGTAATCATAGAATCATAGAAGAGTTAAAGTTGGAAAGGACCTTAAGATCATCTAGTTCCAACCCCCCGGCCACGGGCAGATACACCTCACATTAAACCATGTTGCCCAAGGCTCTGTCCAACCTTGCCTCGAACACTGCCAGGGATGGGGCATTCACAACTTCCTTGGGCAACCCATTCCAGTGTCTCACCACCCTCACAGTAAAGAACTTCTTTCTTATATCTAACCTGAACTTCCCCTGCTTGAGTTTAAACCCATTACCACTTGTCCTATCGCTACAGTCCTTAGTGAAGATGATGCATCTCAACACTGCCAGTGGTATTATTGAATGGATACAAATGAACTGCAACCTTCTTGGGCTAATGCTACTTTGTTTTAGCTCATTTCTTGTTCAATGCAATCATAATGTTAGTCTTATTAAGAATATTAGTGCTTATACATAATTTCTTACATTGTTAATAAAATTCCTTACAGGAAAGTCAGTGCCACTGTTTACAAAAGGGGAAAGTGGGTGGTGTGAGTATAGGGAGAAAGGATAGAGAAGCACATAATTCCCACCAAAACCTTTCAAATGTAGCTGAGGGTGACCTTCCAAATATTAAATTGCAAGGCACCAGGGGAAAAAGGGATAGAACCCACATTTCTAATGTCCAAGAGCGGTACTCCCAGTACAAAACTTCTTGCCTACAAATTTTAAATTATCTCTGCTTCTTAGCAGGTAACATTAGCATGTGTTGGCATTGCCAAATCTATGTACAACAACCAGAAGAAGAGTTTTATATGAGGAATAGTGAACAATTAATATTTTTAATTTTAGTATAGTAAAGAAAAAATACTATTCCGTATGGAAATGTCAATAAATATGTGGCACTGTACATTTATTAGCAGAGTCCTGACAGTTTTCAAGAAAGTATGCACTCATTACTTTACCCACAGATATACTATTCAATGCTGGTTATAATTTTTTTTTAATAAATGTTATTGTATTGCCAATAATGGCACTGATACTTCCTACTTTGTTAAAATCATGAAAGAGAAGATGCTCAGGTGTCACATTCGAGAGTTAGCTTTCATATGGCAGATGAATGAGAATATACACAACTCTTTTTAAAGTTCACGAGAGTTGAATCTTCTCTAAAATCCAAGTTGTGCACTGAAAATTTACTCCCTGTTGTCAAAAATGTAAACAAAATACTGAAGAGAAAGATATTTCTTCTTAGATTTTATGCAAAAGATTATTTATGCTCTTGAACTTCTAATATTTTGTGGAGAAGAGAACTTTCAGAACACAAAGAAAATTGTGCTTTCATTATTTACAGTTTTAAAGAAGTTCGATGCCACAAAAGAAATGAAACTCAGTGGGACAGATGAGTTCTCAACAACAAAAGTTAAAAATACCCACCATTAAAAGTATTTCAACAGCAGCATAATGCCTTCAAAGATTTCTCAGCAGGTAGCAGAGGCAGGCACCCTGCTACACACATTTGCTGTTTGCAGTTTGCCTTCCTCCTGCCCCACAGATGTTAGACAGTCATCCTCAGAGTCTGAGCTGTCTTTGGACTCCCGTTGTATCTTTGAAAGGCATTTAAATTATGGCTTAATTAGGTGCATAGCCTTTCCACAAATTTAGTTACAGTCAGCTGTCTTACTGTGTTAAGAACAGAAGGATATAAAGCATGCAATCCTTTGCTCTCAACATGTAAAGAGCTGCACTTACACCTCATCTTTTGTTGCTGAAGAGGGAAAGCCTAAGATGTGTTCATCACAACATACATCCCTGCAGAGGAAAGGAAGGTCAGCCAGAAGCATTTGGGGGTAATATATGGCTTGAAAGGGGAGCTGGATTTCCAGCACATATTGACTGACTGTCAGAGCATCTTGAAATGAGGATTCTTTTTGTAATATTAAATATTTTAAAAGTGTTATCACCTCTTCCATTTCTTTAGAGGCACCCTTTTGAGACAGGTATTTTTTCTTACAAAATTTCACAGGCAGGAAATCTGGGTTTGCAGGTTAAATGTCATTAATCTGAGTTCAAACTTAGAAAGGACAAACAAAAATGGTCAGGAAAGATCAAGTGTCTAGATTCAAGAAGAGCAGGAGGTTGTTGTGAATGAGGTTGACAAAGGGGATCTCTTTTGACAGTTCGCAAGAAGATATCTTGCAATAGCTCTTTGCCACTGTTGACCACTATGAGTAAAACCTTATTTTTTTAAAAAGAGGGAAACTTGAATGCACTATACTGAATATACTTTCACATGAGTCAATGGATTCTCAATTACAAATTCATAAGAAAAGAATGAAGCTTTTTGAATTATGAAGAATCACAGGAAATATGAAAAGGAATCTCCTTTCCCTGACTTTTCCCAAAGTATTATTTTGTTAATTAGGAAACACATCAATGCCTATTTCTTATACAGTGCAGCTCACAGATGACTGTTAGATGGAACATAACAAGGATTTAACTAATTGACATTAGCTTTCATTAGTTTCTAATGACTCAAGGTAATATGAGAGTGAAATAAATTTCGAATAATGTAATATCCAAGCAGGATATAATCCAAGGTAGATATTTAAGTATTTGAATATCCTTTCCTTCATTGATCCCTCCTGATATGTGCCTTGCATTCCTCAGCAGTGCATTAGAGGACACTGCTCTTTCACAGGAAGAACAGGAGAATTTCACAAGGCAGAAAGAGGTGCCATGTTTATTTAATCAGGCCAGTATGATCAAAAGCCCTGTGAGATATATTTTATTTATTTAACATGAGATGTCTTTATTTTTGCATAGCTAGGATGCTAACATCTCTCTTTTCATCTTTAAAATTCTTCTTCCACCATTACTCCAGTGGACCTAGAGCCACAGAAAGATGAATGTAATTCAGCTGATCTCAGTCTCACCATAAGTATTACTCAAGTATGTTCAGGCAAAGAAACCCTTTAAATGTCAAGGTTTCTTCACTGTTTGTTTGTTGTTGTTGTTATTGTTTTGTTTTGTTTCCAGGCCTACACAGACAATGAATGCAAATACAGTCAATGATAATGTTGATAGAGTCACTAATAAACATCTTGTGTTTTTACAGAATCAAAATTTGTTTGAAACTGCAGTACAGCGAAAGGTAGGAGCCCTTGACTTCAAAGTCTGTGGAAAGACTGGCAATGAAGACCACATCTGATCTGTGCTACCACACAACGCTCATTGTCTCCCTTCTAAAAGGTCAGGATGCAAAATACTGCAGTCAGGTGCAACAGAGACTCAAACAGTGTGTATAATTAAAAAAAAACCAAACAACAGTGGAAAACTAAGGAAAGCTTTCAGAAAAAGAAATAAAAAGCAAAACAGCAACAACAACAAAACAAAAACACACACACAAAAATACCAACACACACACAACAAAACACAAAACACAAACACAACACAAAACCCAAACAAAACAGTGTAGGGCAAAGCTCTCCCTTAGCACAGGCAGGATTTCCCTAGATTAAATCTTACCCCCAAAACTGAGTAAGGAACAAACCTGTCTCCTCTTTGAAATGACAGAGAAAAATAAAAAGAAAGTAGCCTAACAACCAGATCTGTCCATAATAAAGACAACAGTACTTGCAGTCATTAATTATTTCTTCCAAATTGACTTTATCAACTAGGTTGCACCCTGACATTTTAGAAAAATATAAAATAACTGAATTGGTCTTAATTCAAAATGTCAGTGGATTTACTGCTCATGTAGTTTAATATATTAGCAGCATGCTATTCCTCTCAGACTCTTTCTATTTATCTCCTCTAACTCCCTCTTCCTGTTACTTTTTAATCTCTACTTATTTTTCTTCATTTGTGCACGGTTTCCCACTCTTCTTCACAACATATTCCCCTCTTTTTTCCACATTTCTCAGTTATTTTCTGGCTGTGATCTTTGCTTCTTTTTGTTAAACCTATTTGATTATTCCACTCAGGCAAATAAAGAGCAGTGCAAATCCACTGCTGCCTCCAGGGTGTGGGGAACAGGCTATGGATGCTCTACTTAAGACTGTGCTGTAAAGCTTGCTTCAGCTCAGCACTGAAAATGCGATCTTGTCCAGTATCTGTGGTCAGGAAAGGGCAAGCAAAAGAAAAGGTTCTCAGACTTCCTGTATTTAGAAATAGAAGTTTCACATAAAATTATTTTTGTGATTGCACTGTCATAACTAAGTTTCAGCATTAGTGGATCCATTGTACTTAAAAAGACATGCAAATGAATTAATAAAATTATTGATGGCACTGCCATTTGTATTATAGTATTTTAATGCTGGTAACTCTGAGTAGTCATTATCTTACTTCACATGGACAGAGTGTGTGAAAGGAAGCTTAATAACTGATGAGCGCTTTGCTGTTGACTAAATGTTTCCCCTTTTTCAAAATGTTTACAGTTATATTTTCTCTTCAGTGTGATTAAATCAAATTAAAATAAAACATTACTGATAATTCTGAGTTCTTTCAGATACAGAGTTATTAATTATCACTTATGCAGTCATAGTTTGGAGTAAATCCTGTAGATTTTATCTGTGAGTGATAATTTCTATGTGGATAATTTCTAAGCCAACCAATAACATTTTTTAGATAAAATATTCTTAGGTGACCTCGTGTGGGTTTCTAGTATGAGCACTATAAAATTAAGCCTTTGGAAGAGTTTCTGAAAATCTGTGTGTTTTTCTAAGTTATATTGGATGTCTAATAAAGGATGCTACCTCTACCTTCTAGCTTTGCCTTGCTAATAAGATTTGTTTAATCTTTATTACATTTTATAGGTCTTTTCCAGAATACTATTTCTATGGAGGTAGATTCCCATGGGAAATTTAGGCTCAGCTTCACAATGCTCTGCTTCTTTCTGAGATTCACACCCTCAGGTGCAGCACTTACTTCCTGTGTAAAATGCCTGGTGATCTTTAGGTGTTTTAACTGCAGGACTCATTAGGGCTGCATTGCTGAAAAGGGAAGTACCAAGTTAGTGACTGGAAGATGATGAGGAGATACTTCTACTACACCCATTAATTATAGTTCAACCCATTCAAGTAGTCACTGTACACCACCTCACCTGATAATAGCATGCACTTTTCATTCCCATGGAATTGCCATCAGGACAGCTTCTAAACATGAAGCTTGTGAAGGCACCAACAAGTTCTAGGCACGTCAATGGGAATCACACATGGGCACATCAGTTGTGTGGGTATGGATTATGGGTTTGAGCTGTAGAAGGTGATGATGCTGTACTGGATTTCTATTCCTTTTTTTTTTTCCCCAACTGTAATTAGCACAAGTGGTGGTTTGCCTACCTTTCATTCCCCGTCTTCTGAATAAACAAGTGTACTAAAAATACAATATGTGATACCCTTCCCCCCCCCATCTCTTGTTAAAGCTCATTTTTCTTCCCATTACAATTGGTTCCCAGCATAAACCAGAAGGCTGAAACTGTTGTAAAGCCTTTGAGAATATGACAAGGTCCATAAACAGTTGAAGCAGGCAAGCCATAGCCCAGTAAAATATTTCTATTATTTCTTAAAGACTACAAGTTTTTGTGGTCTGACAAGTGCAGGGTCTCCTTGTCTAGTCTTCTCTTGTAGCTGTAATAGCAATTTATCTAGCGATCAGATACCTATTGTCCAAAATTTATTTTAGTTTAGCTTTAATTTATAGCAGCAGCAAGTGTTTACATTGAATGACTCTAGAATAAAATATGGTGTGGAATTGTACAGGCATATGGTGATACTAAAGGTCCTATATTTGAAACATAAATCACAATGATCAAAGGTCACTACAAGAGTATAATTTGGAATTGTTCAGGTAAAAATATGTTTCTAGAGATAACAAATAGAATAAATAAATTGAATAATTGGAAACTAGTGAAGAGAAAGGACATGTAGGCAGAACAAGTTAACAGAATGTATGAAAACCAATCAAAGCAGATCCAAGGCTGAGGAAGAAGATGACATCTACATCAACATCAACATCATGTGAATCTCAGCAAAGAGGAAAAGGAAACCTCAACCCTAATGTCACTTTCCTCCCAGTGGAAACTCAGAATGCTGATCTAACCTCCTAAATTCTGTTGGAGTTGTAACAAAGCACTCACTCCTAGGATACAGAGGAACTTTGGAAAGGTGAGTTTACCACCAAAGAAACATGGACGCATGTTTTGCTTTAAAATGTAACTGTAGCATTAAAGTTTTTATGTACTAATTTGGAACATAAATGTATATTATTATAGCCAGAGTGATGTGCAATGTTAAATCTGCCTGACTGCTGAAAGACACTGCTGAAGGATGTTCCAGTGGACCTCTTGAACATTTTTAAGTCCCTCCTGTTATTGCTGCTCCATTATGGCGAAGGGAATTCCTTCTGGGTATCGCATCATCAAATCATCCATGTTAAAAAAAACAGGGAAAACCATTTTGACTTGCATTTACTCTCTGTGTGCCACTATGTCTGATAGTCAAAAGCGTTCAAATTGATTTGAATGTTTTAAGAGGTGAAAAACATTCAGCATTTGAATGAAACTGAAAGGGAAAGATGCATGTAATCAGCACCTTGGAATAAATAAATAAAAAAAAAAAAACACAAACAAAACCCACCTATTGTATTACTTTGGCCTGACAGATACAGAGATAACTAGCTAAAACGTAAGCTGAAGATGTTTGACACCTGGTAAAAGAAACTGCACCTCATTAGGTGAGGCTTTTAGTTTGTGTGCTTTCAGCACAGTGTATCACTATAAGAAACATACCGATTTAAAACTTTATTATCAAAAAGGAGGAGCAATTTAAAAATACTAAACAATAGACAAATCCTGTATTGGAGGGTTGTCGTAGTCGTAATACTCTCGGTGGCTTTAGCTAGTGGAAAATAACAGCTTTTTAAAATGTTATACCCTCTCTGCCTCAGATGCATAACTAAAATCAAGAACAGGAGAAAACAGGTGCTATACACCACAGCCATTATACATCTCCACTAGAAGACTATGCCAAGCATGAAAGGAAAAATTAACACCACACAGACCATGTTGTATAGGTATGGTGTTCTGTGCAGTCAACGCTTTTGTGATTGAAATAGAATATCTTCCTGTATGGACAGGATACCTTTTTGCCACCTGCCTCTAGTTCATTGCTGTGCTCATCTCTAGTTTAGATGAGGCCATATGGTCTGAGGAAACATGCTGGAAGAAGTCATCATATTTTACTGAAAATTGTATGTAACAAAATATGAAAATGCCTTCTGGAGACTAAAATTAATGCAGAGATTAAGAAGTAAACATAAAATAAACTATACCCATCTATAGTTAAAATATTTACAAGCATCATCACTGAGTTTCCATTTTTTTATAAGGAGGCTTTAGATTAAATACTACTCAATCTTCATTTCTATATAAAGAAGTAGGTTCAGATTTGATAAGATTTTTGGTGACCTTGATATGAAGACAGGTATCTAGTGGTACTTTTAAAGGCTTGTGTGCTGTGGCCTTTTTCATGGCATCTTACAATAATAAGGATGCCCATATTCTTCACTAGATGGAGAAATACCTATTTAGGTTGGCTGTTGCAACCAAAATTATTTTCTATATTGGGTACTTCCCCTACACTTCTCTCACCTTTCACAAGCAGCTGAGAAGCTTCACTGCAAACTGGAGAAGTTCAGAAAGATTAGATAATTTCCAATTAGAACAATGCTAGTATTTTTCAGATAAAAACCCCTGCTATATCACTGTCACTCTTCCACCAGTGCATCTTAAAATAATTCTAGCTACAATAGTACCTACTGCAATAGATGCACACTATTGGGTTTGTGTGGAAAAATTTTGGTGGCAGGACGGCTTCTATGCGAAACTCCTAGAAGCTTCCCCTGTGTCTGATGGAGCCAATGCCAGCTGTATCCAAGATTGGCCCACTGCTGACGAAGGCTGAGCCCATCAGCTGGTAGTGCTCTGAGATAACACATTTAAGAAGACGGAAAATAATACTACAAAGGGGAAGTTGAAACTGGAGAGAGGAGTGAGAATGTGTGAGCAAAACAGCTCTGCTGACATCCAGGTCAGTGCAGAAGGAGGGGAGGAGGTGCTCCAGGCACCAGAGCAGAGATTCCCCAGCAGCCCACGGTGCAGACCATGGCAGGGCAGGCTGTGACCCCGCAGCCCGTGGAGGTCCAAGGTGGAGCAGAGGGATGCCTGAAGGAGGCTGTAACCCATGGGAAGTCCACACTGGAGCAGGATCCTGGCATGACCTGTGACTTCGTGGAGAGAGGAGCCTACATTGGAGCAGGTTTGCTACAGGACTTCTGACCCCATGGAAGGGGCACACGCTGGATCTGTCTGCTCCTGAAAGGTTGCGCACCATGGAAGGGACCCATGCTGGAGCAGCTCAAGGAGAACTACAGCTCATGGGAAGGAGTCAGGTTGGAGAAATTGATGGAGGACTGTCTCCCATGGGAGGGACCCCACACTGAAGCAAGGGAAGAATGCGAGGAGTCCTTCCCTGAGGAGGAAGGAGCAGCAGAGACAACATGTGATGAACTGACCACAAACCCCATTCCTTGCCCTTCTGCCCTGCTGGAGAAAATTTGAAGTAAAATTAAGCATGGGAATCAGGGAGAGGGGGGGGGGAAGGTGCTTTAAGATTAGGTTTATTTCTCATTATCCTACTCTGATTTAACTGGTAAAATATTAAACTAATTTCCCAGAATCAAGTCTGTTTACTCATGATGGTAATCTATGAGTGATCGTCCTCTTTTGCTATCTTGAGCAACATGCCTTTCATTATAATTTTTCTCCACTGTCCACTTGAAGAGGGAAGTGATAGTGTGTCTTTGGTGGGTATCTACATCCAGCCAGGATTAACCCAATGCAGAGCACTAAGGTCATTTTTCCATTCAAATGGCTCTCATCAGTCAGAGACAATGGACATGCCTTGACTTTTAATTGCACCTGATGCTTTACTAAAAGTAACTTCAAAAACTGTTGAATATAATGGATCAAATTCTGAATTACTTAGCATCTACCATTCAAACTATTTAAGTGTATTCAGCATTGTTTTAGGAACAACACAACTCTCTTTACTGCAGGACTAAATGATCTTCACATACAGGGGGGTTCATTATACAAATTCACTAGCAGGTGGCTAATTTTATTATCAGAAATTGTCCTTTTGTAGATGTCAGAACATCAAATTTTAGGCATATGTCAATCTTAGGGACATGATTCTGTTGCAAGATAAAATGGAGATGCACATATTTATTATTATTAACGAATAATATTAGTATTTTTATTTCATAATTTTAAAAGGTAAAATGTTCATTATGGTGATAAAATCAGAATTATGACAGGCAGAGGAATGAGGGCATTGCATAATTTGTATATTCCCATTATAGACTGGTCAGCAATTAGTAGAAAGGCAATTGGTATGCACTTAAAGAAGTATAAATCACTTGTAAAGGTTATCTTAATGTCACTATTTTGACATTTCCATGTATATTAAAATAATTCATTCCTATGATGAGCTTTAGTGGTGAAATGTTGCAGCAGCAAACAAATTCATAGAGAAATAGCTCTGGACTCAGTAATCTTTAGTCATTGTCATGGGTTCAGCAGCAGCAGTAATTTTCTCCTTCTTGGTAGCTGGTGCAGCGCTGTGTTTTTGATTTCGGGCCTGGGAACAGCGCTGATAACACCAGTGTTTTCAGTTACTGCTTGGTAATGTTTTGGTCTGACCAAGGACTTTCTAGTCTCATGCTATGCCAGGGAGGAGGGGAAGCCGGGAGAAAGCAGAGGCAGGACACCTGATCCAAACTAACCAAAGAGGTTATTCTATGACATAGCACGTCATGTCCAGGATGTGAAAACGGGGAGCAGAGACCCGGAAGGGTGTGGTGGACTGGGGGGTTAGCTGCTGGGGGGTGCACTGGCTGGGTCAGGCTTGGTGAGCAGTTGTATTCTTTTTCTTTGTACTTCTCTTGTATTATTATTACTGATGGTAGCAGTAGTGATTTGTGTTATACCTTAGTTACTAAACTGTTCTTATCTCAACCTGTGTGAGTTGCATTCTTTTGATTCTCCTCCCCATCCCCCCGGGACTAGGGAAAGAAAGAGAGAGGAGTGAGTGAGCGAGCGAGCGAACTGGCTTAAACCATGACAGTCATATTACTTGGAATATTTATTAAACCTGAATATTGCTAATAGTTGTGTTGTAACAGCTCTGGTTCCAATTTGTAGAAAGAGAATATTCTCAATAAAAACCTGAAAAATATATCACTGATCCTGAGTACTGGGCAGGAAGGACAGGGTCTACACAAAAGCAAAGGCAAAATCTGAAGTAAAACAAAAATGTAGAAATAATTTATTGGTTCCACTTTAAGGAGACCATTACTCTATCTTCACCTTTCAACAAATATGTTTTTATAATACGTGTTAGTGACTAACCCTCTGCAGTATCTATCTGTAGGGTTTTATGACTCTGTCTTACCTGCATTTTTCTTTGTGTTATAATGTCACCTGTAAAAGGTCCTCAGACTCTTCAAAAGAAAACTCTTCTACACACATGGAAATATTTACATTATCTGCATACACTACATTACATTACATGCACTTCTACATCAATCAGTATAAATTAAAATCCAAAAGTACTTGATTCTTAAGAGAGAGATATTTAATTTTATCATCTAGCAGTAAAGATGTCTGGCCATACTAAACACAGCATATCCTTTCAGGTTGTATTTTTTCCCTCCTACAGGAAAAGGAGAATACTGCTTTCAAAGGTTGCTTTAAGGTCAGAATTTCAGTATGTGATGAAAGGAGCTCATTCTTTATCTTGTAATGAGCTCAGTAGGCCCATTTGATGTATACTAAATGATCAAAATAAAATCTTTCATCACCTCGTATTCATGAAGACTTCTTAAACTTAGGTTTTAGCTATTTCTTCTTTTCTTTTCTTTTCTTTTCTTTTCTTTTCTTTTCTTTTCTTTTCTTTTCTTTTCTTTTCTTTTCTTTTCTTTTCTTTTCTTTTCTTTTCTTTTCTTTCTTTTCTTTTCTTTTCTTTTCTTTTCTTTTCTTTTCTCTTTTCTTTTCTTTTCTTTTCTCTTTTCTTTTCTTTTCTTTTCTTTTCTTTTCTTTTCTTTTCTTTTCTTTTCTTTTCGAACTAAATGAGCAACAATAAAAGGCAACATGCATTTTGTTTTGAAGTATTTAGCTATTACTCCCAGCATTTACCAAATACCTGGTGCACGAATATAGTCCACTGGTGAACAGAATGAATGGCAAATCTACTATAAAATGTTAACATAGGTCTGTGTTTAACACCTTTTATTTCTACATGCTGGGTTCTAACACCAGCCAGATGATATTTCGGTCACAAGACATACCTTTTCAACCCTCACCTCTTCAGGTATACAGATAACTCTACATCATATGCCTTCCAAAAAAGTTATCCACTTTGCCAAATAATAACAGGCAAAATATTGTACACAGAATTGTCATAGGACAGTGAGAACAGCATTTTCCTGAAGAAAATGAACTCTTCTACTACTGTCTCTTTCACATTATGCATTTCCTAATGCTGATGCAGTTCTGTCAATCCTCATTTGGCACACACCATGTTATTCAAATCACGGGCTCCAAATTCAGCATACAAGCAAGATTTTTTTCTGTTAGAAGCTTTCCAAATCAGATTGGACTTTGCCGACTCTGTTGAATAATGATTAGTCTCAAGAGTGTTGTCCAATATAGATGCAATTAAAATTCTCTAATCCCACACAGCAGCTTGCAAAGCTTTCTCCGAGTCTGAGCATTTCTCATCTTTCAGTCATTCACTTCTTTAATGCTCTGAGCTGTTACTCAGCTCTTCTTCCTGTGACTGCTTTGTGCACTCAGTGTTATGAGCTTGGCTATCTTCAAAACAAAAAATTTTCCCTTTACACAGAAAGGCTAAGTGAGAATTACAGCACTTATTTTTCACTTCACTTCTTTAACTCTTGTTCCAACATTCAAAACTGTAGCCAGTCTCACTCACTGAATTTAATTCAATGGCTATGCCATACCAGACTACCTAGGATCAGCTAAAACCATTTTTTTCCCTTCTCTTTTGCTTTTTTCTGATTCCAGTTGCATGGCTAATCTTTAATCACAGGTGATTTGAACCATTCATAGAATCATAGAATCATAGAAGAGTCAGGGTTGGAAAGGACCTTAAGATCATCTAGTTCCAACCCCCCTGCCATCAACAGGGACACCTCCCACTAAACCATGCCATCCAAGGCTATGTCCAGCCCAGCCTTGAACACCACCAGCGGTGGGGTATTCACAACTTCCCTGGGCAACCAATTCCACTGCCTCACCACCCTCACAGCAAAGAATTTCTTCCTCATATCCAATCTAAACTTCCCCTCTTTAAGTTTGAACCCATTGCCTCTTGTCCTATCACTACAGTTCCTCATGAAGAGTCCCTCTGCACCATCCCTATAGGCCCCCTTCAGGTATTGGAAGGCTGCTAGGAGGTCTCCACGCAGCCTTATCCAGCTTGAACAGCCCCAACTTTCTCGGCCTATCTTCCTACGAGAGGTGCTCCAGTTCCCTGACCATCCTCGTGACCCTCCTCTGGACTTCGTCCAAGAGTTCCATGTACTTTTGATGTTGAGGACACCAGAACTGCACACAATACTCCAAGTGAGGTCTCACAAGAGCAGAGAGCAGAGTAGAGGGGCAGGATCACCTCCCTCGACCTGCTGGTCACACTCCTTTTGATGCAGTCCAGGATATGATTTGCTTTCTTGGATGCAAGTGAACACTGAAGCTGGCTCATGTTCATTTTCTCATCGACCAACACCCCCAAGTCCTTCTTCGCAGGGCTGCTCTCAATCTCTTCTCTGCCCAACCTGTAGCTGTGCCTGGGATTGCTCCGACCCAGGTGTAGGACCTTCCACTTGGCATGGTTAAACTTCATCAGGTTGGCATCAGCCCACCTCACAAGCGTGTCAAGGTCTCTCTGGATGGCATTCCTTCCCTCCAGCGTATCAACCCAACCACACAGCTTGGTGTCATCGGCAAACTTGCTGAAGGCACATTCAATCCCACTGTCCATGTCACTGATAAAGATGTTGAACAATACCAGTCCCAACACCCATCCCTGAGGGATGACACTTGTTACTGGTCTCCAGCTGGACATTGAGCCATTCAGCACAACTCTTTGCATGCGGCCATCCAGCCAGTTCTTTGTCCACTGAGTGGTCCACCTATCAAATTGATGTCTCTCCAACTAAGAGACAAGGATGTCATGTGAGACAGTGTCGAACACTTTGCACAAGTCCAGGGAGATGACATCAACTGCCCTACCCCTGTCCATCAGTTCTGTAACCCCATCATAGAAGGCCACCAGATTGGTTAGTCAGGATTTCCCCTTAGTGAAACTATGCTGGCTGTCACCAAGCACCTTGTTGTTTTTCATGTGCCTCAGCATGCTTTCCAGGAGAATCTGCTCCAAGATTTTACCAGGCACAGAGGTGAGACTGACTGGTCTGTAGTTCTTCAGGTCATCCATTTTCCTCTTTTTGAAAATGGGGGTTATATTTCCCTTTTTCCAGTCATCGGGACCTTCACCTGACTGCCACAATTTTTCAAATATGATGGACAGTGTCTTAGGAACTTCATTTGCCACCTTCTTCAGGACCCGCAGATGGATTTCATCAGGTCCCATGGAATTGTGTACGTTCAGGTTGTTAAGACAGTCTCAAACCAGATCTTCTGATTTACCACAACACTAAAAGAACAAATAACAAAAATCAGATGGAGGGCTGAAATAGTAATGCAAAATGTGGCACCCACATTATTCAGATACAGTATGCCAACTATATCTTTTAAGCTAGAATCATCAATCTGCATTTCAGAATCCTATCAATAAACGGAGATGGTCAAAGTGCTTACTATCTTTTCTCAAAGACATATAGAATAGGTGCTACCATCATAATTTCAGTTTCTGACCATGCTAGTCAAATAGTGAGGCTGAAGCCAAAAAGCACACCAAACAAACAAACAGTAAAACAAACAGGCAAACTCCCAAATCCCAAGCTAAATCAATCTTAAATTTCTACAAAACATTTTGAAAAAGTGAAATTACATCACCTTGCATATGTCCATGAAATTTAGTACTAGTTTGGAAGAAAAAAGTGGTTTTCCGGCAGCAAAATAGCCAGAAATAAATAAATAAAATAAATAAATAAATAAATGAAACCCTGAGTTGATCACATGATCATACAATTTTGTATTTAAATTTATATTCTTCATCTTATTACCAAGAACATAGCCCAAACTGTCAAACTCAAACCCTTTTATATGAGCTGTGCAGAAGAATGCAAAACTTTGGTAACTCAAAGAGCTGTAATGGTGCTCCTAACAATGGTGCTCCTGAAAGTTTTCTTTCACTTTCTCCCCAATGGTCTGCTAGCGAGACTTAAGAGCATGCTTTCCCTGCATCTCTTTTCAAAAGAAATGGTAACTTGTACTTCTATTATACTACTGCTAAATCCTTACTCGAGTATCATCCAAGCCTGTGTTTAGTTTAGCAAATCACATATCTAAGTCTGATTCCTTCAATACATTGCAAGTATGCAACAGCGTAAGAATCAAGAACCAGTTGTTATTGACATATGGTATCAATAAAAAGCTTTAATCTAGCATATATTGTGTACAGACCATGCCTTAGATTCTGTAATTGTTTCGAGGATGTGTAGGGGCACATATCTTGATAAAGAGAATATAGTCACATTGACCAGATAGGTGGGAACTTTGCGGCTCCTTTAGTGTGCAGTGATGGACAACCTAGCCAAATCTTTAAAAGCTTTGTGCCTTTGCTGACAATCCTCATCAAAATGTCTCTGAATCTGGTTCTGCTAAGTAGATTTTACCCATTTGCCACAAGTAATCCCCAGCTGGGATAATCTGTTCATTAAACGACACATGTTAAAAGGATTGAGTTTTGGGGAAGAAAGAAGGTTTCTTCTCCATGGTTTTTTGAATAGAAAAGCTGAGGGAGAACCTCCACCACACAGTTTCCTAAATGTCCAGCAAAGACTCCAGGTGGTCATCTAGTCTGCTGCTCTTCCTGAAGGGTTAGGATATTTCTGATAGCAAAGAAAGTGAAACAAAGTGGATACATTTCTGAATTTATTTAGCTTCTGTTTAGTGACCTGTGAAAAGGAGAGTCAAATTTGTTGAAGAGCTGGACTAAAAGACAGTGGAATAGCATAGGGGAAAACAAGGATTATGAGAGGTAATGTCCTCAGAAAAACAGATTGTTTTTCAAGAAGGCAAAATGCAAGATCATATGCTATGAACTAAAAACAAGGGGCAGAACCATGTTAAGATAAAACAGCTATGTGTACAAAAGGTAATGTTGGCAAAATGACCAATGGGAATAAACCACCCATGAAAGTATTTATGATGGAAATAAGAAGGTTTCAGCCATCAGAAAAATAACGTGTTGGAGAAGCTTCACAATAGGATTGGGGGGGGAGGGGGGGAAGAAACAGTTTTTAACAGTTTTAGTTTGAGAAATAGGTTATTTGCCTAGTCTGCAGGAGTAACAGCAGGTGGAACTGAGAAACTAAATTGTTCCTTTCCATCTATGTTCTGGAGAGTAAATCTGGCTCAAACTGGTATTTTTACTAAGTAAAGTGAATGGAAGGAAACTCAGCCCCTAAGAGAGACTTGGAGTTCAAAACAGTTTTGTTGCAGAAGTCATGACAAAAACACAGAAGGGTTTTAACTATGCTATCTAGGAGAGAAATATATCAAACACTTAAGTAGGTTTCATGTAGCATAACTTAGCTGTCTTAAATTTATGTTTTTAAACACGTTTCACGTAGCTTGAGTTATCCTTTTTTAATCAGGTAACTTGAATTATCCCTTTTTAACCAGGTAACTTGAATTATCCCTTTTAATCATGGAATAGAAAAGGGCTGTGCTAGAAAGTGATTTATTGGATCTATCTGAAATATCTTCATACAAATTTCAAATTTTATTACCTTTTTGAGTCACTAGATTTTTCATGTCACAGTTTTATTTGGAAGTTATCTTTTCCAATTTATACACAAACATATCATTTAAGGTTACTTTTATTCACCTTATGCAAGCTTCTTTATAAAAATATAGGTTGAACTCTCCTTTATTAAATATGAAGTAATACACAATGAAATTATTCAGAACACCCACATTTACCATTGTAAGAATGTAATATATGATGTAAACAAATCTGTGACTACTTTATTAGTAAGAAAGAAACCATGTATCACTATGCTGACCTGTAATTGGCAAAATAATTTTCTTCAAAATAAATGCAAGTGAGAAAACTAAAAAGAAGAAAGAGTGTGAAATAGTTGTCCTGTTACACTCAGGTTTGGAGGTGCATCTGTTATATCAGCTTCAGATTACAGTAATTTATAGATGGACAGATCACTGAATATTCATGTCAGATTATGAACTTGTGAACTGGCAATTAAATAAATTCAGTAGACAGCTTTTCTCTTTGCTTTACTGACAGAATCAAATTAACAGCACCAAACACACAGCCGGTGTCTAATGTGTTGCTAAAATATGATTTTAAAATTCAAAAGATCAATTTTCCTAAGTTTAAGTGGGCTCAGTATTTAGTACAAGCACAACTTAACACAGAAAACAATAAATACAGAAGCGTATGTCTAAAAGGCCACTTAAACTATCAAAACAGTCAGACTTTCTGAAAGAAAGGTTAGACTTTCTCAAACAAAATACCTAAACATCCTATTTCTTCTTTGTAAATGCTTTTGACACCTACCAGATATGAGTTAGGATAGAAGGAAAGAAGGATAAGGAAGCAAGGAAGAGAGGGTCTTGAGAGGGTCTTAAGAGGGAAGGAAGAAATTCTAGATAGGGCCCTCAGAGAAAAAAAATCTTAGCAGACTTGAAAAGGAAAAAATATCCTGACAAATTGTTTGCAGTATTCCAACTCTAACACATTTCATTTTTTTTTTTCCCATACAGCCAGTTTACACTAATAAAACTTGTTTAATTAGCCAGATGATCTAGGTATGTTAGTGGCTATTGATCAGACATGGTGAATTAAAGTTTAAATTCTTTACCCTTCATTGACAGCTTGTGAACAGCAAGTTCTCACAGGTAATAGACACAGATAACTCAGCTGAATTCATTAGAACTCTTCATGTGAGCAATAGTTGTAAGAGATTATCATTGTGGTAGGTTTTTGTTGCCTGGAGAGTATGAGTGCCCTGCTCTACCCTCTGCAGTAGGCACTGGTGCTCAGGAAAAGAAGGGAGTGAACAAGCTGCATCATTCTTGTAGAATTCTGTAGCAGCATAGCCAGTAGAGCAATCTGGGCTAATCTCTTGTGGTTTTCACATGTGGTTGCCTAACATGAGAGAATAAGGGAGCTTCTGGACTCACAGCACCTTGTAGGCACTGTGTTTAGTACCCTTAGAATTGCTATTGAACCATGATTGTTGCTTTTCAGGACTCATAGGTCTTCCTTTTGCTGCTGTGTCTGCATTATTTACCAAGCTTTATCTGTTATCTGTCTATCTCTTTATACTTTATCTGACATTACCTGCTGTTTTTCTTGCTAGTGCTGTTTGCTTAGTCTATTATAAATGTTTATTTTACTCTTCAAGGGAAATAGCTTTCTGAGAAATTTACTGGACATTTATTTCACTTTACTAACTAAAAAAAAACCCATTTAGAACTAGAGCTCTCAGTGTGATTGCATTTGATAAAACCATATTTGTCTAGACTCTGTCCTGAGTTACTACTTGAATTCAGTGGGGTTACAAAGGTGTAAATGAGGTTTGAATCAAAGAATCATAGACTAGTTAAGGTTGGAAAGGACCTTAAGATTGTCTAGTTCCGCCCCCGAGATGAATGCAGTCCTTCATATCATTTCAAGAACATGAGGTCCTACTGTTAAAAATACAATTGTGAAAGCTGACAGCATATAAAAAATACACAGATTTTCTTATGGCGCCAATGGCTTGGACAGATATATGAATTCCAGCTCCCTGTAGGCATAAAGAAACTCACTGTCTCAGCGCTGCAGCACCACGTGCTTTACACCTGACCTGATCATGGTGCATTGGTAGGAACTGATACAGAATAATCACAGAAGTTTTCTATGAGTACTTTCAGCACTCCTCAGGTTAAAGTGCTGACCACATAATTGCTGATGACTTTCTGTTTCTTCACTAGTCTGCATTTGTCCTTTTCATACTGTAGCCATATTGGGATTTTAAGGAGAAAACTTTTCCTCAGCCTGTACCTGCTGTGCTGTTATCCTGCTACCATGTGAAATCTGTGTTTCATGCTGCTTCATTATGCTTTTTGTCCCATACAGGACTAAGAAAACACGTCTCTGGGTCTCAGTGTTTTTTTTCAGATAACTCTATACTACCCTGTGTCATAGCACTACTAATCACTATGTGAAATTACATGGGCATATTAAGCTACAGCTCCCTCTTCCCTTACTGTTGTATTTATTTTGTGCCAGTGTGATCCTGGCCAAGAAAAGGGCTAGCAGATCTTGAGGAGCAGAATAGGCTCTCACAGAGCAGCTGAAGTGAAATGGCAAGCTGAATACAAGACACAAATCTGGTTAGACACAGACACTAAAATCAAAATCGAAGATGTTTCTGTATTGCTACAGTTTCTATAGCCTGGTGTTAAAAGTGGAGTTTCAATTGTTAGCTGGGTCTTGATATTACAGATGTTCAGGTTTCCTGCTGTACTTAAGGAAGCCCAGGTGAGTTATCATCATTAACTATCAGATTCACATGGCATAAGGCTCTTTGTCATCACTTCTCTGGAGAGAAGACATTGCAGCTGTCTGTAGAAAGGACACATATTCTGTGGCTCTTTGCTAGCACAGTTAAACAAATTTCAGAATACAGCTGTCACAAATCAGAACTAAAAATAAAATGAAAAGCATCTATTCACAGCAGAGACAGTCTCATTCTGAGTAGCATTATTTGAGGTTTATTCCTATTGCACTCTCCTTGCTTTACAGATTCATTAATATTTCAAAGCACAGAAGAGCTCCTTTTGTGTCCACATCAAAATCATTATCCTGATAAACACTAATTAGCACCTTTGGGCTCAATCATGTTCCCACTGCAATCAATGTCAAAAAAAAAATGCTTTGATTTCAATAGGAAAAGAATAAGGTCTTTTGTCAGTACCTTCAGAGAGGTCAAACAGAGGCTGATCTGACTTTCTGTATCTGGAGTCTTCACCGTTTGTATTGCTAACTTTCATTCAAACTTACCGACAGCAGGAAAGCTGAGATCCCTAGAGGCTCAAACATTGGCATTTTAAGACAGGAGTTAACATTCTCAGATATGCTAAATTGTCTTTGGAAAGTCAGCTCTGGAAACTTTCAAGAAGCTCAGCCTTCTGTATGTCAGATTTTTAATGTATTTAAGCAACCAAAACCACTACTTTGCCTGGGTTGCCAGTTAGGAGCGGAAGCTTCTTGTACAGCTCCACCACCGATTATACTGAAATGTCCACCCACAACTGATTTCAGCAATAACCTTTAAGTACTCACATACAAAGTGTCCAAAATAAAATAGTATAGAATCATAGAATAGTTAGGGTTGGAAAGGACCTTAAGATCATCTAGTTCCAAACCCCCTGCCATGGGCAGGGACACCTCCCACTAAACTGTGCCATCCAAGGCTATGTCCAACCTGTCCTTGAACACCACCAGCGATGGGGCATTCACAACTTCCCTGGCCAACCCATTCCAGTGCCTCACCACCCTCACAGAAAAGAACTTCCTCCTTTTTTCTTATCTAAACTTCCCCTGTTTATGTTTGTATCCATTACCCCTTGGCCTATCACTACAGTCCCTAATGAAGAGTCCCTCTGCAGAATCCCTATAGGCTCCCTTCAGACACTGGAAGGCTGCTAAATGATAATTTCCCTTATCATTATTATTAGTAGTAGTTTTGTGTTATACTCCAGTTACTGGACTGTTCCCATCTGAACCCATGGGGTTTACACTCTTTCGATTCTTCTCCCCATCCTGCCTGGGGTGAGGGGGGAGAGAAGGCAGAGAGTGAGCAAGTGGTTGTGCTGCTCTGAGTTACCAGTTGGGCTTAAACCACGACAGAATCTAGGTTTGTGTCTGGAGAGCTTAGGTAAAATAAGGACAGGCCTAATCCCTGGTCCCTGTTCCTTCAATGTCTTATTCATTAATACTTCAGTAAAGAAACTCTGAAACACTATTAAGAACGGGACTGGAAATTTGGAACTCTCTCCTGCTAGAAAGGCCTTCAATTTATTTTAATTAAGGAAAAAAAAAAAAAAAAGCTCCCTCTCAGCCCCCCTGGACTATGATTGTGTCATTTGTTCATAAGTTTACAATTAACTCAGATATTTAAGTTGCCTTAAAAATTGAGGTATGGGTTGTTGAGTCACATGGGCTCAAAGAAATCAGATACATAGCTCTACATAGATCCTATTTTCCTCTTATTTTCAACAGAAAATTAGCAATCTTGACAGTTATAGAAAATATAGTAGCCATTTATCCAGCTTTTTAGCACTCCCAAAACTTCTCTGAAAAGATTAGTTAATGTAATATTCTAAAATGCTGAATCCCCTATGCAGTGGTATAGGAGAGTTTCAAAGGCAGCACTGTTGCAGAGCACATCCATTTGTACAGATATACAGCTCTTGTGACCCGGACAAAGAAACTTGCCTCTGTACTTTGGATAAGGGCTTCAGTCAGTATCAGCCAGACAATTGTAAATCTCTGGTGGCAGTTATAAGTTATACTTCTTGAGTCAAAAACTTGCCTTCTGTCTCACTTTAACTGCTAGCCGTTATAAAAAAAAAAAAGTAAGGAAGCACAAAATGCCGCTGAATTTAAATTTATTCACTAATGATACTGTTCTAAATTACTCTGGTAAAGCCTTATTGATAGGTAGCAGTATTGTCATTCTTCTTTTTTCCTTAGAATAAACAATAATTAAGAGTCCTTGCTTAAAGATCTGATTCATACAGGAAACAGACTTATAGTCTGTTAAAATGTTGTGGCCGTTACTGTTGCATTTCATCTGTGTCTGCCCCTTAATTGCACAACCTTGGACTCTGAGATAAAGAAAGAATTTAGTACCAAAATCACTGGTAGTATACAGTACTTATTCCTTGATTAAAAGGTACTTTATTGCACTGTGTTTACATGAGTAGAACCCATTTCTGGGCAATAATTTATTCAACAAGTTCATGCATATTTTTCCTGCTCATGAATTATCTGCATGCTTTTTATTAGTTTGCTTACCCAATAAAAATATCTGATGAGCTCTCAAAACCACGTCTGTCATTTCACAGCTCTTGTGGGAGCAGGACTGCACAATCTTCCCTTGAAACTTACTGTAGTATTTAAGAATGAACAAAAATACATTGATGGTGCAAGTTAGCTGCTTGCTCTCTAACTTTCTCTCACTGCAAGTCAGCAAAGAAGGGCCACTCACTCTTTTCCTGACCATTTTCTTCCCAAGATTCAGTAAGAGGTTATCTATCTTTTCAAAAAAATTGGAAGGAACATTTCGATTTAAGCCATTTAAGCCAAGAAATTGCAGTTATTAACAGAAAAGCTTTAGTCAGGTGCTATGAAAGGATTTGAGGTTTTCAGAGAGCTAATATTGTCCCATTCTAATATCACTTCAAATATTTGTCTACTCAGCCGCAGCATATCTGCTGACGTAGAAACACAACTGTGGATCAGAAACCTTGAGCACCTGATTCAAGACACTTCACATTACAGATAACCAAGTCCTAAAATTTAAATAAGAGATCGAGTCTACCACTACCTAGGTTATACAATATTTGTACAGAGAGGGTGATAATTTGCTCTCCAATTCCACTTCTGTGACAATAAACAACAATTCCTTTCTTTTTTTTCTCTCTCATGAAATAATTTCTCCATTCCTCTGATTATTTCAGGACATTTTTTGCACACCTACTTCATTTTGTGCTTATCTTGAGAAGGGGTGATGTGTTTCCAGGCAATGCCTTACACATGCCTTGCACAATGACACTAGCAGTTTCCTGTTTCTAGTGGAATTATTTCCCCTGATTGAGGGCATCCAAAAACCACAGTTGCCTTCTTCAGCTACTGATTGATGGATGCACCCCAATCTTTAGCCTCTGTCCTTTCCAACTGATGAACTCCCAATTCAAAGCATAAATTATTGGTTCTCAAGAGAGCAGCCTTGCTTTCTGCATTATTACATTTCATCCCGGAGCTGTGACTCCAGTTCTCAGGGTCAGAATTCTCGTAGAATATTCCAATCTTCCTCTGTAGCAATAAAGCTTCCTACCTTACTGTCGTCAAATTTCACTGGTTAGTTCTATATATGTGCCAAGATTGTCAGTGGACATATTAAATAAAATTACCTTCCAGACCCATCCTTGAACAATTCTATCCATGCACAAGATACTCCTGCATGAGATGATCTGAATCTTATCCATGGCTCTTTCCCCTTCACTTTTTCCTTAACACCCCCATTTACTTTACAAAATTTAAAGAGCTATGAAATTCACATGAATTAGATCTTGTAACTAGGAAATTTGCTATCTCATAATGGAAAAAATATGTAGGATCTGAGCATGACGTGAATGGTATGGAATAAGGGGTGGATTGTCATGGGTTCAGCAGTAGCAGTCATTTTTCTCCTTCTTGGTAGCTGGTGCAGTGCTGTGTTTTTGATTTTGGGCCTTGGAGCTGTGCTGATAACACCAGTGTTTTGTCTGGCCAAGGACTTTCTGAGTCTCATGCTATGCCAGGGAGGAGGGGGAGCCGGGAGGAAGCAGAGACAGGACACCTGACCCAAACTGTCCAAAGAGGTTATTACATACCACAGCACGTCATGTCCAGGATGTGAAGATGGAGGGTGGAGACCTGGAAGTGTGTGGTAGTGGACTGGTGGTGCACGGCATGGTCAGGCTTTTGGTACTGGGGGGTTCGCTGCTGGGGGGTGCACTGGCTGGGTCGGACTTGTTGAGCAGTTGTATTCTTTTTCCTTGTATTTCTCTTGTATTATTATTGATGGTAGCAGTAGTGGTTTGTGTTATACCTTAGTTACTAAACTGTTCTTATCTCAACCTGCGAGAGTTGAATTCTTTTGATTCTCCTCCCCATCTCCCCGGGACTGGGGGAAGAAAGAGGGGGAGTGAGTGAGTGAGCGAGCGACTTTCGTAAGTTTTAGAGACTTAAACCATGACAGTCCCATAATCGCTCTTACAAAGACTTTTCCTTATTTTGCAACAGAACAAAAGAACACTTGCAGAGAGTCTGACCAAAAGCCTGTCTAGCTCATGATCTTCTCACTGACAGCCATCAAAAGCAGGTGTCTGGGAAAGAGCATAAAATTAGAACATGAAAGCTGTGATACTTCTGTAGGTTGTTACCCTAACCTCCCAAGATTTGTGAGTCAGGAATTTCCTGATGCACGTGGGTGCCTGTGTTTCATAGCCTTGGGAAAGCTATTGAAATATATATCAGCTGGTTTCCTTTAACACTTCTCTTGCTTTGCTTTGATTGTTTCCACTTATATATCATAGCTCATTCTTAAATAGAAACAAAACATGAGCCATTTCTTCTTCATGTGTGACTGGTCTATAACGTTTGTAAACTAGATTACATGTGTCAGAGTTCTTCCAAAACTGTAGGTGATGCTCATGAAATTTACCTTGAATTTAAAAATGTTGTTTATCTGAGTTCTCTTTACGCAGTTTTTCTACCCTGCAGTTTCTTCCTTCTCATTCACCACTGCACATTTGTCCTGTGTTCATCATCCTCATTTGTCCCAAAGCCTAAGGCGCATTCATTTAGTCTTGAATCCTGTTTGGGTTGCTACTCCTTGCTCTTTTTTTACTGTACCTTTGGTTGTCAGCTTTAACTTACAGCATTCATCTCAAATTGACATTTGCCAATTTTCACCTTATCCACAAAGTATTTGCATTCTGAAAAAGAGCTTTCTTTGATGGCAAAATCTTCCATAAAATTCGACACAAGCACTTTGTTTTCTCTTAATACCCTCTGTGAAATCCTATTCATCCAGTACTGACTGCAGCTGTTCCCCACAAATTTCCTCCTCTATTTGGGACACAGTGTCCTGATATCTTTCACATCTTTGGTTTAATGACATTTCAAAGTCTACTCAGATCATCCACCTTTGCTAACTGAATCTATTATAGCTTCTAAAACTCTCAAAGACAGAGACATCAAGAACCTTAGTAATAGACCAACTTATTTATATATTCAGTATAACGGGAAGCTGAAGACATGTTAACTTCCAGTTGAAATGGTTTCAGATAAATGGTTTTCATCGCTGTCCCTTTCTGAGCTTTTTATAACTACCTGCTTTTCAATAATTACTATCTTTTTGAGTATTTTCAAGTGATTGCTCAATTCTGGGCAAAACAAGGCAGGCTAATTTAAACAGTCTCAAAGGTGATCTTTGCTAACCTGGCACTTGTTGTCTGAAATAGACTAGAATGATCACAGGAGCAACTCTTCTAGCAAAACCAATAAAACAGTAATCTTCAAGACGATGTGGCAGCAACAGTACAGGATGAGCTTGATGGTGGTAGATATTTGTCCATGACAATTACAGGCAGAAAATAATGTTCTTGTACAGCCTAATGTTATCACAATGAAAAGTCAGACAGGATACCTCAAAGCATCTTTCACAGATAACATTTGTTAGAAAGCATTATAAAATTATAAAGAACTATGCTTGCATATGTCATCGGTTCAGCAGCAGCAGTAATTTTTCTCCTTCTTGGTAGCTGGTGCAGCTCTGTGTTTTTTATTTTGGGCCTGGGAACAGCTCTGATAACACCAGTGTTTTCAGTTACTGCCTGGTAATGTTTTGGTCTGGCCAAGGACTTTCTGAGTCTCATGCTATGCCAGGGAGGAGGGGAAGCCGGAAGGAAGGAGAGGCAGGACACCTGACCCGAACTGCCCAAAGAGGTTATTCCATACCACAGCACGTCATGTCCAGGATGTGAACACAGAGATCTGGGACCCAGAAGGGTGTGGTGGTGCATTGGGGGGGGGGTTGCTGCTGGGGGGTGCACTGGCTGGGTCAGGCTTGGTGAGCAGCTGTATTCTCTTTCTTTGTACTTCTCTGTCATCATTAATTCTGGTGGTAGCAGTAGTGATTTGTGTTATACCTTAGTTACTAAACTGTTCTTATCTCAATCTGTGGGAGTTGCATTCTTTTGATTCTCCTCCCCATCCCCCCGGGACTAGGGAAAGAAAGAGAGAGGAGTGAGTGAGTGAGCGAGTGAGTGAGTGAGTGAGTGAGAAAATTTGTGAGTTTTAGAGGCTTAAACCACGACAGCATATTACTGAAAAAGAGTGTTCTAAGGGTAACCTGTGCTTAGACATGATTTTTTATGTAGTAAATTTTCAAACTTACTTGTCTTTGAGAAATTAAAGAAGTTATATTTTTCACATGATAGCTATTCACAATCTCCTTCAGAACACAGTTGTCTCCCAAAATTTTGGTATCAAGATAGCCAAACATAGCAAATATGATACCCTTTAATAATAAAAAGTTAAACACATTTTGTGAGGTGATACAACACTGATCAAAACATCAACAATGTCTTTGTTTCTTTAGAAAGTGTGGTTAACAAATATTTAACCTGGAGATCACCAGGTACCTGGGATCTCATTGTTATAATATAGAGGCATGGCAGCTGTACAATGCTGCTTTGGCTATAAAACTAGGACCTTGAACTTGCATGCCAAAAGAAGGTCAATTGAAGCATGCTGCTTCCTGAGAATGATTCATATTATTGCTGCTTTTAAAAATCATTTCTCCATGTGCAGCTGCTGTTAGTTTTGGAATATGCAAATCCATCAAATCAGAAGCGATGACTCTTGCCTCACTACACCTGATTTGTTGGTAAATAATATACACGTTCCTGATAAATACAAGCCAAATTGCATGTGGGCTTGTGTAGGAATCCATCTTTTCAGATCTTCTTATTCCACTTTCACTGTTGATAAAGCCTTCTCTGATCTGATGTTACAAAGAAAAAAAATTAATAATCATAGTTTATATGCTAGTTTAATCTGTTTGGAACAGTAATGGGATACAAGAGATTATTCAGAGCAGCCCTGTGGAGAAGGACTTGGGGGTGAGAAACTGAACATGAGCCAGCAGTGTGTGCAGCCCAGAAAGCCAACCATATGCTGGGCTACATCAAAAGGAGCGTGACCAGCAGGTTGAAGAAGGTGATCCTGCCCCTCTACTCTGCTCTCACGAGACCTCACTTGGAGTATTGTGTGCAGTTCTGGTGTCCTCAACATAAAAAGGACATGGAACTGTTAGAACAAGTCCAAAGGAGGGCCACAAGGATGAATCAGGGGACTGGAGCACCTCCTTTATGAAGACAGGCTGAGAAAATTGGGGCTGTTCAGCCTGGAGAAGGCTGTGCGGAGACCTCATAGCAACATTCCAGCGTCTGAAGGGGGGGTTATAGGGATGCTGGGGAGGGACTCTTGATAGGGACTGCAGTGAGAGGACAAAGGGTAACGGGTTCAAGCTTAAACAGGGGAAGTTTAGGTAAGATAAAAGGAGGAAGTTCTTTACTGTGAGGGTGGTGAGGCACTGGAGTGCGTTGCCCAAGGAAGCTGTGAATGCTCCACTCCTGGTGGTGTTCAAGGATGGGTTGGACAGAGCCCTGGGTGACATGGTTTAGTGGGAGGTGTCCCTGTTGATGGCAGAGGGGTTGGAACCAGATGATCTTAAGGTCCTTTCCAACCCTAATTGTTCTATGATTCTATGATCAGACATAAGTATTTCTCTTTTTTTAAATTAAGGAGCATTTGAAAAGGAGATAGCTTGCTTGAAAGCTTAAACATACTAAGATTTCTGTATTTTAGATTTAGCATGGGTGAAATTACTTCGAAATGTCAGAAACTAAACATAAGTATAGTGTATAAAAAAGTGTGAAACATTGCCATGATTATCCACATTACAAACATATAGGTGCTTAATTCCCCTTTTTATTTTAATGGAAATTAGGTGTCAAAATCAGAAAAATCTTGTACAGTAAGATACAGTTATATAAGATGTTTATTATAGTGTACTATATTTGTTCCTTGTTTTGTGTAGGAAGATATCCTTATACAGAGAGTAACAACTGTCACAAAAGCACATTGTCAATTATAAATACAGTGAGTATTGAATGTAGTCTTCCTAGAGAGAAGAGTGAAGCTGATCCACTGTATTTTGTCTTAACTGCCATGCAAAATTATTGTTTAGATAAATTTAGCTCAAGAAAATCAAAGCCCCTCTCTCCCTCCCAAGCTTTGTTTTTGAACAGTTCATGCATGTTAGGAATGGATTATTTAAAATAAATTCCTTAGGTTATAAAGCGTTTTATACCATATTTCAGTGTGTTTTTACAAACAAACGAATAAATAAAATGGAGGGTGGAGCAATGGGCTAGCTGCTGCATTAATAAGCACTAGCACTGAAGGAGTTTATTTGTACTGTTCAATGAAGTTGAACCTTATAAATACAGGAATATCTGTACAGATTTCAGTTTCCTGTATGTTTTCCAGAAAAATATTAAATATTAAGTATTAAAAGGTATAAAAAAATACCATTGTCTTACCCAAAATCTGATAATACTCCATAAAACAGAAAGCAGAACGGCAACATCTTAACTCTTAGAACATATGAAAAGCACTGGCAATGTTTGTCTTAGTGATGACATCCTATTCCCACTGAAGCTCAAAGACACATACTGTTTGTCACTTACAGGAAATTTAGATTGGATGAAGTCCAGAATCAATTTTGTTTCTCAATGTAAAAATGCAGTAGAATAGATATGGTGATAAAGACATTAGAGCATGTGTTAATTGTTCTAGAAGATCTTTGCTGAAATGATACACCAAATTAAAATATTACTAGTAATATTCTGAGTTTTCACACAGAGGAGAAATGTCTGGTTCTTTTAATATTCTTTATCATTAAAAGTTAAAATAGGAAAAAAAAAGGATTGCACATAATTAATACAGTAACTAAACTTCAAATCTTTCAGTCTAATCTTTCAATCCTCTTATTTATGTAGATGATACTTCCATAACATCTGAAGTATGGCAATTTTTCTTTCTTAATATTAAGCACAGCTAGTTTTTATAAAAATAGTCTTCATAAAAAAGAAGAAACTGGAATCAACAAGGATTTTCAGCAGATGGGGCAGTCTAAAGATGACAGTTCTACTCAATGTGAACAGCAATCCTTGGTGTCAGAGTGATTCCACATCTGATAGCAGAGGCAGATTTGGGAAAAAGTAACTCCTGAAATGTAGTGCAGACTAAAGAGAGTATCAGCTTTCTAAGCCACATGAAGGCATTAACCCAAATACTGACACGCAATTCTTTTTTTTTTTCTTTTTTTTTTTTTTTTTCTCCATGGAGCGATGAAACGTCCTCATAGCTTCTGTATCAGGGAAATTAATATATAACCCTTAATTTCTGATGTTTTTCAGAATATTTTAAGTTGCTAATATTTTGTTTATACAAAATCCAAATATGCTTATACAAAATCATGACGGAAGTAGTTATTTCTCTTGCAGTTACAAGATGTTTCCAAAGCAGAGTAGTGAATTTGCAGTGGCTCTTCCTGCTGTAGTGAAACTTTATGCACTGTATTAATTAGGAATGTTTTTCACACTGCTCAGGCAATCCATTTCCAGACCCAGGCAACAGACCAAGATCTGCTAAGGACCAGAATTCAATGACTTTGTTCAGAGCCATTTATCTTTTTTTTTTCGCACAAAGATCTGTATCCATTAGTGAGAAGAAGAAGGAAATAGGTAAATTGTCTTAATACTGCTAGCATTTCAAATACAGGAAAGGGTATTTATAAATGAAAAAAAAAAAAAAGAAACCATGGAGATGCATGATTCTGAATTTTTATTTTATCTAGCAATTTTGACCAGAGATGGAAAAAATAAGGTAGGCTTCTACAAGCAGCCTAAAGAAATAAGGCAACCACTTTCAGTGACTTTCTGCTTTAGAAATCTACAGGCTTTTTTTTATTTAGCCAGTAAGAATTAACAGTAATAAGGGGGCAGAAAAACATTCATCCAACTTCACATTTCTCATTCCTATTGCTCTTCACTGTCTCTCCATTTTGTTTCTGGAATACCAAATTTGTTAATCCAAAGCAAAACTTTGAAGGACTCAACATTCTCAGGTTCAGCCAAATCAAATAACTGAAACCTGAGTGAAATTAAAACAGATCTCCTCCTTTCTGATTGAGAATAATTCAGCCTGTCAAAAATAGCTATGAAAATGTACAGCAAGTTTACCAAGCAAATATATTCCTTTCTTTCATTAAAGCATCTGTGTATTTTTGTGGGGCATTTATATAAAAATCTGTCTTTAATACATATAAATGGCAGGATTGATTTGATGGTTTTGTGCATAGCATTACAAATAGAGCCAGCTTCAAAGTGAGCTAAGAGCATGATATACAAGCACATCCCATTTACTGTCAATTCAAGCAAACAGCATAGGTGGAGGTGATCTTTCTGTGTGCTTTCAAAAGAATCTAAACCACCAAGCTTCAAGTAAAATGGAAGTCATTTAATTCAGTGCAATTTTACCTACATAAATTTATTTAATTACATAAAGCAATTTAGGGGCACAATTCCTTTGGAAAGTTATTATGAAAATCCTTTTTCCCCCTCTTGAGCTTTATTCAAATTTATAGCTATCAATATGTTTAGACACACAAATAAGAAGTTATATGTTACTAATAAAAATACCAAATTAAAAAAAATGCACATACACATGTAACTTGCCCTTTTCTGTTTATTTGCATTAATTATGTATATTTCTCTCCCAACTGGGAATACATAAAAACTGAATACATATTTCTGTCTGAGAGGACCAGTGTCAATATATTAAATGAACATCTATGGCACACATAATTTTTCAAAGGTACTCAGAACTTCTTGAAATATGTGTACATGTATAATTTTATAACTCAGAATTTTTGGTACTGTAAAACCCACAGCAGAAACAAAAGCATATCTTTTGGCCTATGTGCTACCTTCCATTCAAAAGTATACTATGAAAATAAGCAAAAGGTGCATGCGGTAATTCTATACTTCAATGAAAATGTCAGTGTGTTTTGATTGCACAATTGCAAAGCGTTTGACAATGTCCCACATGACATCATTGTCTCTAAGTTGGAGAGACATCAATTTGATAGGTGGACCACTCAGTGGACAAAGAACTGGCTGGATGGCCACAGGCAAAGACTTGTGCTGAATGGCTCAATGTCCAGCTGGAGACCAGTATCAAGTGGCATCCCTCAGGGATAGGTGTGGGGACTGGTATTGTTCAACATCTTTATCAGTGACATGGACAGTGGGATTGAGTGAACCTCAGCAAGTTTGCCGATGACACCAAGCTGCGTGTTTCGGTTCATACACTGGAGGGAAGGGATGCCATCCAGAGAGACCTTGACACACTTGTGAGGTGGGCTGATGCCAACCTGGTGAAGTTGAACCATGCCAAGTGCAAGGTCCTACAGCTGGGTCGGAGCAGTCCCAGGCACACATACAGGTTGGGCAGAGAAGAGATCAAGAGCAGCCCTGTGGAGAAGGACTTGGGGTGCTGATTGATGAAAAAATGAACATGAGCCGGCTTCAGTGTACACTCGCAGCCCAGAAAGCCAACCATATCCTGGGCTACATCAAAAGGAGCGTGACCAGCAGGTTGAAGGAGGTGATCCTGCCCCTCTACTCTGCTCTTGTGAGACCTCACTTGGAGTATTGTGTGCAGTTCTGGTGTCCTCAACATAAAAAGGACATGGAACTGTAGGAACAAGTCCAAAGGAGGGCCACGAGTATGATCAGGGGACTGGAGCACCTCTCGTATGAAGATAGGCTGAGAAAGTTGGGTCTGTTGAGCCTGGAGAAGAGAAGGCTGAATGGAGACCTCCTAGCAGCCTTCCAATATCTGAAGGGGGCCTATAGGGAATGCTGGGGAGGGACTCTTGATAGGGACTGTAGTGAGAGGACAACGGGTAACGGGTTCAAGCTTAAAGAGGGGAAGTTTAGATTAGATATGAGGAAGAAATTCTTTACTGTAAGGGTGGTGAGGCACTGGAATTGGTTGCCCAAGGAAGTTGTGAATGCCCCATCGCTGGTGGCATTCAAGGCTGTGTTGGACATAGTCTTGGATGGCATGGTTTAGTGGGAGGTGTCCCTGTTGATGGCAGGGGGGTTGGAACTAGATGATCTTAAGGTGCTTTCCAACCCTAACTATTCTATGATTCTATGAAAGTTGTTGACACTGGCCGTTATTATTCAGGAAATTCAGCATAAGCTAAAATGAAGAGTCCAGAAAGTGATTTCCTTTGAATAAGGGAGAAAGTAAGAATAGAAAAGAATTGGAAAGTAGAGAGATATTCCACTGTCCCACTCTTAGCTCTATGTATGAAGTAAAGAAAATAAATCACACTTTCACCAAGAATATATTTATATTTTTCAATCAAGTTGAAAACCTCCACCTATACTCCTTGTTTTGGAAAGACGTTTTGGAACTATTTCTGTCTTCTTTGGTAGAACTGAGGTTGGCTTTCAGTTCACATGCACGAGCGCCCAAATATAAGTGGAAATATGAGGACCATGTTTCAGAATGGAACAGCTGGTCATAGAGCTGACTTGTCCTCTTTAAAAGTGAATGGCCATCATCAATGTAATCCCTTCCAGTGATGATTTTTGGTGCTAACATTCAGTTTCTGTCATGCCAACTCATCCTACCAAGCTGTCTTCATTCTTGAGGAAGAAAGATTACTCCAGAGAGGGTTACATATAGGGCTATTTAGGGCAAACAGATGAAACTCCTGTAATGACTGCAATAAAAATATACCAAGTAGAAATACATTGCTTCTTAGCTTTCTTTAAATTAAGGAAAGTCAAGGATAATGGTCTTGACTTGCAAATGTCAAGGACAGAACATGATACTATAGAGTCGTTTACAGCTAGGCCATCTTGAAAACAAAGGTGGCTAAGTCTCAGACTTTAGATGAAAAGCTCAAAAGCAGATGGAACAGCATGGAAGATTTTCTTTTGTTGCCCTAAAATTGCAATATAAGAGTTCTTTTTAAGGTCTTTTGTTCATCTCTTTAGTATTTGTGCATGCATATAATGCAGTTACTACAAATGAATATTTAGCTACCTTAATAAGTGTGCCCTTACTTTTATTTAATTTTTCAAAGTTTATTAATCTTTAAAATATATCTATATCAGGTAACATATTTTTGCACTGTTTTAGTTTTTCCTGAATAATAATTATGTTATATAAGGTAGTATAGAAATACATTTGGAGCCTCATTATATTTTTCCTGAAAAATCTTTATTACACAATCAGAACTGGATTGTCCTTTGTCTCCTTTGTTGGAATAAATCTGTGTAAGTTTTTTCTTATTGACTGATTACATTGCTACAACACTGAATGAAACAAAAAGTCTTGCTAAGGTTATTTATAATTGTAAAACTGCATAAATGTTATGCTGCTGTGATTTTATGGGCTTCTTATTCTGTGGTGCCTGCAGTTTGTAAAAACAGCACATTTCAATATAACAGCTAACTTGGCATCTGTGGGAAGCTGTGGGGCTTGGGTTTTTGCTTCATTTTGGTTTTGTAGCTGCTGTTGGTTTCTGGGAGTATGCTTGTTGGGGGAAAGTCGGCCCTAGGGGCTGCCAAAGTACATTTCCTTAATATGTGTTTTATAGCGGTTCCATTTCCTTTTCACTTACAATTTTATTTAGCTTTTTAAGTTATGCTAAGTGCTTGGCCTATTCTCTTCATTTGTTTCTTAATGGCAGCTGGCATAAGATTTAGGAAAGCCAACATAAGCAGTCTAGATATCTGCCTAATTCAAACAATTAACTATGCTTCTAAGCTTCCTTTTTCCATTGTATTATTTAATTCCTATGGGGAATTAAGTGACTGTAATAATTAAGACTTGATTTTAAACTGTCATTTTAGTGGGGCAGTGAGAAGGGTTGCCATGATTTCTCTTTTTTGTTCTCAGATCAAGTCAAGTCATGCTGGATACTTATACTGCAAGTAATTTCTTGAAGCACAGAGATCAAACTGCAACACGCAATAAATTACAAAAAAAAAAAATGCAAAAAAGTAATGCTTGCTGCTACTGCCACTTATAGTTGGGATGCATAGAGCAGGAGTGGTCCTTCCTACATATGTAGACAAACCACAAGGCTTTTCCTTACTGCCAGCTGGAGCCAGGGGCAACCCCCAGGGCTCACCATTCATTACACCAATTGTGTTGAATCCCACCTGAAATTAAGCCAAGTTCAACAGAAACGATATGTATGTTTTTAATATAAGCTATATGCATGTTTTTAATATAAGGGTTGACACATGAAACTAGACATGGAAAACTGACTTAATTCACAATCTTCTTTAATCTAAGTAGTAAACTGAAACACTGAGTTGGTACCAGCTCCCTCCATAATCCTTGCCCTGACTTGACCAATTAAGGCATTTTCCTGCTATGATCATGGATAGTGGAGAGACGTAAGCATCTTTTCCACCAAAAAGTTCATCTATTCAGCAAATGGCTCTGGCCTCAGAAACCAAGTTCAGAGCAGGCTTTGGAGTGGCGAAGGCACAGATTTGTACCAGAGGGGAGAGTTTGCCTATGCAGAGATGAAAGCCACACCACAGAAGTACCTCCTCTGATACAAGGTGATGTCAACAGTGTTTCAACAGTTCCAACAAAAGAATTTAGAAGTTCAAGCACCTAACTCATTCCAGAATGACAAACTGTGTACAGTATTGAAGTCAGCCCAGCTGCTGGGAAGAAAATTCCACAACATGCAAACTGAAGTCTGGTTTCCTGGATCAGTAAAGAGAGACACAGTCTAGCTTTTGTAATGCAGGTTGGCAGAATGAAGAAGATATTTATTGTCTCCTACAGCTGCACTGGAAACTTTGAGATCAAAAGAGACAAAAATCCATCAGTCTCAGAAAGGCTTTTCTTGTCCAATACATCCCTTGTGTTGAACAGGACCAACAAACTTTTTATCATTAAACAATGGCTTAACAGCCTTAATTTCTTCTCATTCCAATTCAGGAAAACACTTTTCCCTTTACTACTACTCTGATCAAGGCATTTAACTTTCTGTTAAGCATTTTCCTGGGAGCTCAACATAGTGCTGAGCTCACAGTTCTTGACATCTTAACTGAAAGAAAATAGAGGGTTTGGGTGTTGTTTTGGTTTTACTACTAGTATTAGCTCTCTGCATGGCCCTGGAAAGCTGATCCAGGTTTTGAAATCTTGAAACTGGTTATGGCTGAGTTTAATTAGTGAAAAGAGGACAGGAAAAGCAATCAATAACACTTGATGAATACAACTTATCATGCTGCTACCTCCACAATGTGGTTGAGATTCAATTGCATGTGCAAAGATACATATTGCTTTCCTCCTTTTGGCTTACTTTCTCCCCATGCAGCAGTTTTTTTAGCCTTTTTTGTTGCCATTTCTCTTAGCATGATTGAAATTACTATCAATAATTGATTTTTTTTCCTCCCTTAAGCATGCATCTGTCAAGCTTGAGGGCCAAAACATTCATTTAAATAGTTCCCTGAAAATTGAGCCATCCTTCGTCATCTATTATCAGCCATCCTAATACACATTCCTCATGCCAAACTGGAAGTTTAGACTGCATATTAGGAAGAATTTCTTCACTGAAAGGGTAGTCAGGTATTGGAACAGGCTTCCCAGGGAAGTGGTGGAATTACCATTCCTGGAAGTGTTCAAAAACTATGTAGATGAGACTCTTAGTGACATGGTGTAGTTAGTGATGGTCTTTGCAGTCCTGGGGTAAAGGCCGGACTTGATGATCTTAAAGGTCTTTTCCAACCTAGTTAATTCTGTGATTCTGTGATTCTGTGAACTGCCCAACCTCAGTAACTGTCAAAATCTATGTTATAATCAAACTAAATGACATTTTTTGGGTTATGTTTTTGGTTTTGTTTTGTTTTGTTTTTAAGTGAAAAGCCTAATGCATCCAGAAATCCCTTGTATAGCTGCCTTACTTATAAATGGGACATATATAATTTCACAAGTATAGCTAACTCTGAGAAGTGGGGGCAGTGTTAGTGGGTAACACCAGTCTCTATGAAGATGGACAGAGTAAAATTCTCATTCAGTAAGACCAGACCAGCATCTGATCCCTAATTTGAGTGTTTTGTATGTCACTCAGATGCTTCTTTTGCAATTTGAATTTCTAAAAGTTTACATTAAAAATGCAATATGTTTAACTTGAATTTCACTAAGTGGTCATTGTTATTTCTCAGTTCCACAAAACGCCTTTGAAAGAAACTTCTTAAATTATTATGAAAGACAAAGTGTGATTCAAGTGTGTATTACTGTTGCTCTTTAATTCCTTTCTGTGGATTTCTCTTTTATGTACTCATAAAATGTGTCCTGTTTATATTACTCTAGGCATAGACTTTTAAAATATCTTGGCTTATGGTTGGCAAGGGAACATTATAGTGTAGATAATGATGGGATAATAGCTTTGATTTTGAACTTCTATTACTTAAAATTTTGTATTATTCCCTGAACAGGATGTACACTGGGGCTTGTTAGCTCTGTAACTGCAATCCTTACCTTGAAGGCATTTTTGTATGCCCAGCATCCAAATGGACAGCCCAGGGAATTGAAGTCTGAAAATGTATTGTTCACTCTTTATATTACTCTTAGAGTGGCTTGATTTAGCAAGGCTCCTTATCTGAAAGCTTTTGAGAGGGGTTTCATAGAGGCCAGCTAATTCATGTTCAGAGTTCATATCTGAAATTTGCACTTTCAGAACAAATAGGCAGCTAATGCAGCTCTATTGTACTTGTGTTTAATTACAGATGGGTCCATGTAATAGAATAAGGAATCTGACACTGCCAGTGAACCCAATGGAATCAGCACAATTTAGCTATGACATCTAAAACTTAACCACACATGCTCCTCTTCATGCCAGACATGATGGAGTTTAGAGTTTCCCATTGCACTGTACTCCTTTATTTTGATAGCATTCTGTACTATTTAGCATCAGCTGCACATGTAATTCCACCCAGAAGGACATTATTAACAGCTCAGAAACACACACGTGTGTGTATACATACATCTATATAAGATCTTGTTAATTTTGTTTTAATGGAAACATACTTTTAAAACTGGGATGAAAAAGCATTCCCAGCTACCTAGTGGTGTCTTGTTAGTCCTCTGTTATTCCTGACATAAATGGGAATGATCCTTCACTTAGCTTTTCTCGGTGAGAAATTTCTGTAAGGCCACCTAATTTTTCCTGCTGCACTTAGCTGAACATTTTACCTATTTTAAGCTGCTAAACAACCTATGCATATATCATTTTGTGATGAGATTTTGCATTCTTTATAGGTTAACTTATATTTGGACTAGGTCAGTTCTGTGAGTTAAGAAGCCACTCTGCTGGGGAAAGGTATTTGGAAATACAGTAGGTGGCACTCTTCCCCCTGAGTCAGGAGTGACTTTTTTTCTAACAGCAGAGGGAAAACTTGATAAACAATATGTAGTAATAAAATCATAACTTCTCTATAATCACAGAAAAATCAGCAAAGTATATATTAATGAACTCTATCCTGCTCACTACTAAAACACAATTTATACAGAAAAGAAAAGAAAAAAAAAAACAAAAAAAAAAAACAAAAAAAAAAAAAAAAAAAACAAAAAAAAACAAAAAAAAAACAACAATGCCAGTAAGTAGTAAGTAGGCACCTGCAATGTTCTGATGCTAAGAAATATTGAAGTAGAACAGATCCTTTCAAGACTTTACATATCTGTGGTGAATGGAAAACATTACCTCCACAGTTGTCCCGAGAATTGAAAACACTGTGGAAGTACTGTAAATACTGAGGTAATAATATCTCTTTACAGAAAATCTCTATTTTAGCTTTTATAGAGCAACTCCCAGAAAGGTATAGCTCAAGGACAATGGTATATGAAGGTACAGGTTTTGTATTGCAGTCTGGCACAGTGAATGTAGAAGAACAGAGGCACATTTAGGTAGAAGAAAGAAGGTTTTAGAAGCAGTTTTCTGCATTGGTACTGTTAAGTGGGGCTCTTCACAGATGTCCTTAGTGACATCTTCAATTCTCAAGGTGATATAAAAGTCATCCCCACAGGGTATCTGATGTGATAACCTTGAAGAAATGGCTTCTTCATAATTGTTTTCAGCATACACATATATAACCATATTCAGTAGTCTGGTTGAATGGGCCCAGATCAACCAATAATCCCCCAAGTCAGATCATGGGGCTTCATTGTTTTTCTCCTTCTATTGACCAAATATAACAGTAACTCTCATACTCCCGTCATTCCTCAGTTTGGGCATGAGATGTACTGTCTCTTTCATGCTTAAAAATATGGATGGCATAAATGCTATTATTAAAAACAAGAACATTCCAAGGTTTATTACTGAGCCTCACGTGGAAACAATTCTGAACAATGCTACTAAATCAGGTGAAGCATATATCATTAAGGATGTATTTAATGATCTAGATATCTATGTTTTATTGGGAATAGCTGATATGTTTATGTATCAGAAAGAAAACCAGCTATAGATAGAAGAATAGTGTAGCCAGGAAATGAGAAGAGCAAGCAGGAAGGAAAAGGGGGTGGAAGAAAGATTGAGTCAGAAATAGGAAAAAGATTAGATACATACAGAAAGGGATTAAATAGCCAACTCTCCCTTTGCCTAAAAAGGTTAGGAGCAAAAGAAGACTTGTCAGAGATGCTCTGAATTTGAAGCTATAGAATACAAACATATTAGCCTCTCTATTTCACCCATAGCATGTGACAACAGTTAATTTAATTAAGGGCAATAAAGTTAGAAGGAATGAAAGTATAAGTCTTCTTTACACAGTGCATAATCAATTTGTGGCATTCACAACCACTGCAGGTCATGTAGACAGTCATTGTGGTTGGATAATTTTATGACTAGCAATAACATTTGCAGCTCTGTCAACTTAGACAGTGAGAGGAAGATAATCAAAGAGACTTAGAAGAACACTGCCCCAAAACCTCAAAGGTCTGCTGTATTATGAAGGACTCAGCATCAGCTCCAAATGTCACATCATTTATCAGTGCAGGAGTGCATAACATGCAGAGAATTAAAAGCTACTACATCCCATTTCTAATACTCAGTAAATAAATGCTCAAGGAATAGATGAACATCCTGTTCTTGTCTTGATCAAAGACCTTCCAAATTATGCTAAATGAGTTTTCTTGTGTAGTACGCTCTCTTTTCCTGCAAATATCAGTGTACCATTGGACCCTAATTCTCTCCCTAGGTCTCTGGTGTTGAATTAGAAATCATAAGAGATGGATTAATATGCATATTTAGAGCTTTTTTTTTTTTTTTTGATTTCTGGTTTTCAAGATATTTTTTCAAGACCTTTTTCAAGGTTGAACCCTACGACCAAGAAGGCAAAAACTACTTCTCTCCCCCATCACTATTAATAACTTGTGGTATTCATCCACAACCCTGTCCCAGGGGAAGCTACAACCAAAAATATCAACAGCTGGGACTTCAATTTATTTTCCAAGTTACCATGGTTAGAGCATGGGTTATCAATGTTCACCTCCAAAACGCACCAAGGAGGAGAGGTTCACATAATCTTTTATGCACTTCTTTCACATCATCACTGATTAAGGATGTCCTATCTTTGCCTGGCCCTTGAAATATAAGGGTATTTTTTCAAGCAGTGGTGTAATTTCTCAGCAGAAAAACTGTGGGTTTACTTTATATGAAGATCTGGATATTTATTGTTATGACTCTAGATAATTTTCAGCTTAAAATAAAAAGTCTTTCCAGATCAGAATCATTTCCCGCAACAACTTGCTTGGATAATTTCAGAAGTGTCATTTGTGAAGGCACTGTCAGACAAATCCTCTATTCACAGACTGCATTAGCCATTTTTATTTACTTTTAAAAACAGAGTTTTCAAGCATGTTCCTGAAAACAAATGAAAAAGCTATTTTAATCAAGAGTCAGTTTTAAGGCTCAGCAACCAGAACAGTTGACCGCTGCATGAAGCTAGGCAGCAATTCATCTCACCTAATACACATGTAAAAGTTAAAAAAAAAAAAACAAAAGACCAGTTCTTAGTTCTCTGCCTGCATTCGAAAGAGTCTAAAGAGTCTATCTATAGCTTTGCTGGTCATGTTAAAATATACATTGCATCTAACTACATAATCTTCTCCCTGAAAAGGAAAAACAAAGTGGAAAACAGACTATTTAGTTAGTGTATAATGAAAAACCTGAAAACCATAAACCTAGTCAAAATCTTGTTCCAGAGTTCGAGGATCCCAGATGGGAGAGAAACGAGAGACAAATAGAGAACTCTCAATTAGTTTATTAATATAGGAAAATACAGAGATAGTAAATAATACAGTAAAGGATACTTCTGATGTTTGGTTATCTTACCAACCCCAAGGACCATGTAATGAAGATCAGGAAACCAGCTCCGAGAAACATCATTGCAGTATGAGGAGGCAGGCTCAATCTTAGAGGGCGTCTCAGCAGAGGCAACATTGACCTGGGTGGTATGAGGTTCTGCCTCCCCTGCATCGCATGAGGCTCAGACTTTTATACTGACAAAAATGCATACTCATTCTGATGCAGGGGGTCAGCCTATATCAGAAAAAGTGGCCAACAATATCTAGAAAGGTCTCCTAAGGATGGAGACTTTTCTGGGGAGTTCTAAAGCAGAACTTTCTGGGTAGGAACCCGCAGGAGATTAATGGACAACATGCAGATTAATGTAATCAAGGTGTTGACAATTTATTGTAACACAAGTGTCGCCTTTTATAGAGTGTTTCAAGATATTTGTACATTCAGCAATATCTAATTGGTTAATGTCTCTTAGCCAAGTGTTAGTAACAGCTTAATGATTGGCTAACTATGACAGCATATGTTCCAAGGTTGCAGTTATCAGCTCCTTTCTGCACATCTTACTCAGTAGTTTTCCGTGCCAACTTCCTCGAGCTTCTGCACGTACTCATCCCCTAGTAACCTTCAGGCAAGGCCTCAAAGCCTTTGGTTCACTGCCTCACGATTGTCAAGTAGTTGTCTGGATTGCTCACATGAGCAATTCATTTAGGTACATTCCCACAAATCCCTCTTCTTGTGTTTGAGCAATCCAGACACGTTGAGTTGCTCGTGACAATAGGTTAATTATACATCGCCATAAGCAAGCAAAAATTAACACAAATAATAAAATCATAAACAGGATAGTTAATCCCTGTTTTAACAAATCAGCTATCCATCCCCTTAAACCTAATTTTGCAAGCCAATCATCTAGGCCTGTTACAATGGTTAGTTTTTCCATGTTGTCTTGTAACTGAATGAGTTTTTTGCGGATGGATTCTGAATGACCAGACAAATTCATACAACACATTCACATGACCATGTTCATTTAGGTACATTCCCACAGGAACCAAAGCTGGATTTTCCAGAGAGCAGCCAAAGCAGGACTCTCTGGGGAGGAGCCAAAGAGAACAAACAGCACTTGCCTATCTTTGTGTGTTCACCACGAACCATTATCTATTGTCCCTGACACAAATCTCCACATATTTTTTTGCCAAATAATATATATCTATCTATGTGAATGTGGAATTTCATCCCCATTTGAAAAAAAACCAAACAACTGAACAGTAAAGGGAAGTATTCAAAGTGTAATTTCATATACCCAAAACTGTGAGAAAGCAAATAAAAAAGTAATGTACATGCTAATGGCAGGATGGCTCAAATGAGATGTGAAAGATATTCTGATCTCTTTATAACATATTCAGTCTAGTGATCTCTGAGTACTGTAATGGTCATCTGTTCAAAAGCAGGTTCACAAGCTCGAATTTTGATTCATATATATATTGACTTGAAGAGAAAACATATCTTTTTCCAGAGAAGATTGAGGGACTTAGCTACCATCTAGCAGTTACAGTTAGACATCTTAATGTCTCACTAGAGGCATTAATGTCATGCTCAGATAGCTTTATACCATTTTGCTTTGAATTTGAACATAAAGTCAGATCTCTTGTCTCACACAGACATAGTAGGGCTCCTTCCCGGAATGTGATTTTGCTTTAAAATCCTCAGTGCTACAGACATGACATCCACATAAGTTCTGAATGAGAAAGCACTGAAGGAAAAGGTCTGCTTTTAAAATGTGAGATCGTGAAGTCTTCTTGCAACTGGTTTTAAAAGGCTTGTAATTAGACCAACTAGTTCATGGCAAAGTTGAAGGGAATATGGGGAGGATGTTGAATTTCCTGCAGTAACAGAGAGCACGAACTGCCTTTAAATGCTGAATACCCTGCATATCGCTATTTAGACAGCCAAAGAATGGATAAACAGGAATTCACCTGTTCATTTAGTTCAGGTAGGTGTCTATTTTTCTACCAGATGGTATGGCTGAAAAAAAAACAACATAGGAAATCAATTCAAACTGCAGTTTAAAGTAAAGCAAATAATTTGTGTGGTTTTTTACACCCGTATTTCATCAGTTTGTTTCATGAAAGACACATGAATTGATATAAACCATTGTGATACTCTTTGAAATATGTTTTTAGTTGAAAATCCACTAATTTTGGTCTGTGCTTTGACATTTACATTCATTTCTGACACATTTTCTATGAAAAAAAACCACATTGACAAGCAATAGTACAGGTAGCACTACCCCAACAAATCAGGTTGAATCCCAGGATATTCACATGCATGTTTGTGTGTACAAACTGCCAAATCGTCCTTGATTCAAATTAACATTGTCAGAAAGTGCTTCATGCGTAGCTAATAACTATATTTGTATGGCCACAAGTTTCACAGAGAACAGGTATCATAACCTTACTAAGGATCTAGTGCACACATGTTAAGGCTGATACTCCAAATGTTAAAATCCTCGCTACACTCAGTTCAGTAGGAAATTAAACAGAAACTGTGGACTTTTTTTTTTTTTATTTTAATTACTTTTAGCATTATTGAAAAATAGCAAGTTGCATATAGGAAGGCTCTTTCTCTCTGTGTGCAGGTCCTAGATCTTCACCACAGTTGGCCTTATGTCTTACTATTTCTGACATAAAATTGGCTAATCATTGGTCTCAGTCCTCAGTGCTTCCAAGCTGTACTTTTTCTTTTTTCTCAGAATTTCCAGAGGTTCCTGACTTGTATTTAAGGAGAATTTTGACCACGCTCTGTCTTTCTGAGATACTTCTGCATTCAAAGCTACCTCATCAGTCTGAACTATTTTCTGTTGCATCATATTTTAACTTCACAGCTTCAGCTATGACCACCCAGGATTGCACTTTATACATAAAAGTATTTGTTAGAATAAGATTAAAAGCAATGTTACCTTCCCAGCACAAAATTTCTAATCACATGTGTCTGCCCAAGGAGAAAGACATAGCAGGGTGGTGGCCCTGCAATTAATCAGGAGTCTGGCTATCGAGAAATCAGAAATGGGAGACTGGGTTCCCATTGCCATGCCCAGTAGCTGTCAGACCTAGGATTGGAAATATTTTGTGTTATCCTTGAATACCACCAAGGTCTGACTCAGCAGAACACTTTGCCAGCTGTTTGTCTTTAAACCTGGAATGCTCAGGTGTCTTGAAGCTCAAACACCTGAATGGAAATAAAAGGGGTGAGCAGCTTTCCTGGTAGATAATGTTACATGATTTCTACTTGCAATTCAAGCATCTACAGGGAGACACTAGACTCCAAAACATCTACTAAAGAGACATACAGAAAACAGGTTTAACTTTTTATAGTATTAGAAAAGTGGTCCCACTGAGATTTCATGTGGATTTCCATGTATTGTTAAAACCTACCAAACTTAGAGCCCAGAGGATACAAAAGAAATTCTTCTGATTAAAGCACGTGTGTGGTTGGAAGACACAGACTCAATTCCCAGGACTGCCAGAATGTGTGAATTTTAAGCTTTGGGAAAAAAAATAGCCACCAAATCCCTTAATATTTTCTTTTTGCAGTCTGATATGGCTTTAGTTCCACTGTGAGCACATGTAGGGAGTAAATCCTTCTCTTTCTCCCTCCACAATGGTGTAACAAGTGGAGAGGCATATAGTCATGGGTAAAACAGGGGAATACTGGCATGATTCCTGGTTCTATCTTTTTTCTGGCTTCCAATACACCTGTCTAAAGCTGCAGGGAAATTAGCACAACAGCATAGATTCAGTAGTTCTTGATATAGCAAGAGAGAAACAGAAGACTTACTTAATTATTTGGGTGGGAAAATAAATTTTTGTTTGCTTTGGTGCCCTTTCTATTCTCCCAGTAAATTCAAGCCTGTCCATAAAGTCAGAAAATTATCACACATTTAGCAGAATAATAGCACAACTTCTCTAAGATCTACGGGGGAAAAGGATCCACAGATGTGGAGATCTATTTTTTTTTAAGTGCAGTAAAAGCTATTGCTGCCATAGAAGATAAACATGCACTTTATTTTATTTCTCACATACTATTTCGTAGCATTATTTTCAATGCAATTACTTCAGAGAAAGAAAGCATCCTGGGTTTCTTAAATTTAAAAATTGCGACCATACTAGAGAGTTGTCTGTTCACCCATTATGAACTCATCAACATTTAATAATATACATAATTAACCTGGAAGAGTGGTTTGAAATCTATGATTTACATGGTGGTTTATTCATAGGAGAATGTATTTGACTAGATAAACAAGTGTCACAAGCTGGTTCCCTGACTTTGTACTATTTAATTTTTTGGGTGAAACCAAAGAAAGTACAGTTGGAAAAAGCACATCTAAGGTGGGGCTTTTTTTAACTCTTTGAAATGTGGTATGATGAAGGCCAACCAGATGAGGATATTAAAAACAAGAACAGTAACAAATTTATGAAGATTAGGTCCTCTGTGGCTGCTAAGAGCAACCCAGGTGTAACACAGGTCAGAAATCCCGGAGCAGCTGGAAACTGGGAGACTGCGCCCCAGACAACCACCCATATACAGCACTGCCTCTCCGGGAAGCAGTCAAAGACAGGCACTTCGGCTAAACCCCAGGAATGGCAACTGTAACATGTTTTAGGAACAGGCAGTACAAAGGGAGAGAGCTCAGTGCTGGGCCTTGTGAAACCAGTATCAAGGAGAAACTCTAACTCACAGGTAACTACTAAGCCCTCAACTGCATGACTTGATACTCCTGTAAAAGATACCAAGATCAGATACAGTATGTCCTCACTGCGCTGCCATTTACAGATCTTCAGCTGTCAAAAACAGCTGAAAACTATTACCATCTGACTCAAGTCAGAGCAGCTCTTGAGCTTTAGTCTTAGTCAGCATCAGAATCTAAGCTCAGTGTGATAAAGTCACCAGCTTCTTGGCTATCCTGCCTCTGATTTTTCCAAGTATAACTGTGACCTTTTGCATTACCACAGTGTACTTTTGTGTTGCAGGTCAACTTTGAAGGTTGTAGACTTCATCTCACCTGCTGACCCTGCCACTGAAGTTTCGTGTTGAAATGCAGCAGCAGGCCTTTCAAGTGCCTGTTTCTGTAAAAAATATAGCCATTCTAAAAATAGAGCACTGAGCCCTGGAGCTGAGCAGAAGCTGCTAAGTTAGAGAAAGAAAAAGACAGCTAGGTAAAAAATCTGGTGTCGGTGGAAAAACAAGTAAATAAGTGGAAAGCTAGAAAAGCATTAGTCAAGCCAATGGCTGTGTTGGACCTGGACCTGATGTGGTGGTTTTGCTGTTTTTTGTTTGTTTGGTTGGTTTTTGTTTGTTTTTTTTTTTATTATTATTTTTTGTGTGTGTGTGTGTTTTGTTGTTTTGGTTTTTTTCTGGGTTCATTATATCTGTGCTAAAATTCAGCAATTAATATGTCACAACAAGGTAACCCTTATATTTGTAGGTCTTGTATTTAAATGTAGTGGAAGGTATTTACACACTATTAGTTTCATACCCAAATATTTAAGAAATGATAAGATGTTTATATGCGTGTGATTGTATGTCTATGTCTGCACATATTTAATCTCTCTTGCTCTCTCTAGGGCCAAATTCTCCTAGTCACATCAAGGTAAACCTAGAGTAACCTGTTGGTTATTGACATGTTTTCTTATAGTCTGTTCTAAGGTAAGTTAGAGAATTTGGATTACAGGGAAAGGAAGTTGTGACTTGCACATGATCTTATCAGTTTCTAAATTGTTGCTTGTTTTGACACGATATAGTGTGGGACCACAATAGGACTTCCAGAACACCAAGAGTGATTCCCAATTGCTAGCACTGTACGAAAAGCCATGACTGAATTAGTGTCATGGTGCTGTAACTGCACATCAAGTTCAAGGGCTGGGATGAAGAAATATCATTAGCTGCTGTAGCCAGATACAAAGCACTGATATGTTTATGCCACTGTCTGTCTCATACCATGTGTGTTTTGCTGTTGTCTCTGCAGAAACTGGAAGGCTGGAATGGAGCATCTGGATAGATTTCGGAACAAATCCCACTTCTTGAACTAAGCCTTTGATCATGGAGGGACACTGCTAATTTCAATGAGTTAATATCTTTTTATACTCAAATTCAATACAACATCCTGCTTCTACTGAGCTTTCTCTAGAAGCTCTGCTAGATAGCCAAGTCTGATTGCACAGCTGGAGTCCTTCATCCAGAATTTTTCCTTAATAAGTTACTTCTGCCAGCTTTTGAGCAGCTTCTCCCCACATTAGCTGATGTTAAGTTAAATCTAAGCACAAAGGAATAAAATCTCCCTGCCTGCAGGCTTCAAGGAATACCTAGACTGTTTTCTGTGTTCATTTCTTCCCTTGCTTGTATGATTAAAAAAACTGCAGAGGAAAGTTAATTAGAGTGTCACCGTCTTTCTCTACCAAAGTTATGTCTTCATTCACTGCGACAGGTTCTCTGGAAAAGCGGCTCTGAGATGTTAATTAGCCACCAGAGGGAGCCCACATAGCTTCTTGAATGTAACCGGGTCGCGCTGCTGGAAAAGGGAGATGGACCTGCAAACCGCTCCTTTGTATGGTGTGTAACTGTGGGTGGTATTTCAGTAAGACTGGGGGAAGAATACACGATGTGGCTCCAGAGATGCTTACAACAATAGGAAAGCAAATCCAGCTGCCAAAAATAGACATAAAAGAAAAACAACAAAGTGAAAGTACCGTGAGTCCACGTAAATTGGCACAGTTCTGGCAACGGGTCTGCTCTGATTTATGCTACCTAAAAGTCAGTCCTGGAAAGTGTGAAGGGTTCAATAGTCCAGTGTTTCTTCTTAAAATTCTCAATACATTTTCAAAGCTCGGATTGAAGCCAATTAGTTCACTTTGTTTCTTGAAGACGAGAGCAGCTGAGTTCATCAAAAGCATAATGATTTTTATTAGGTAAGGATGGCTCACTCAAATATAGACTTCCTCCCCCATCTGCAGCCACAGACCAGCGTGACCTTAGGAGAAACAAATTACTTCTAGTGCTTTGTGTAACCAGACAAGAAAAAGAGAGCTTGTGCTGTGAGATTTTGAAGGACTGCTGCAATGAGCTTGCTGACAATCCTTCTCATGCCCACATGCGCATGAGAGGCAGTCATGGCTGTGGTTTCTTTATCACTTCAAGATTGACTCTGTAGCTAACCTTAAAACAGGCAATCCCTTTCCTCATTTCAACCTTTGTCAAGGCTTAAATAGTAATTAAAAGATACACACAAACATGTCCACATATACAAATATATCTACTTATAAAATACCTCACTGTCTCCTTGTTATTAAAATCTACCTAATTACAGAAACATTAGTAGTAGTAATAATTGATCTTTTTAATTAAAATTAATGTCATCCTCTCTGGGCTACACATTAAAGTGACTTACAGGCACAGCCTCCTACTGCTTGGGACTTCTTCCATCAGTTCTTCTTCACCTAGAAACAGGTGTGTTTTTCTGGCATACAAATTTGTGCTAGAGCTATCATACTTGGAAGCTTCATTTCTGGCTAGAAATAATAAAGGCTTTTCTCCTATTTCACATAAAGGTTGCCTGTCAGTACAGTGAACAGGCTGGTGACAAATTTGACCAGAAGCTGGAAGACTGTGTTGTTGCAAGGCAGTTCTGAAACTGACGGACTAGGTTTGAGAGCAGAGTTGTTCCAGTCTTCCCATATGCTTTTGAATAGCAGGCTGCTTCCCCTCCTTTAGTGTTGCTTGAAGATAGCTCAGTTTCTGTATTAGCCTTTTTTTTTTTTTTTTCTGAAATTATCTCTCTGCTGAGGAGTGACAGATTTTGGAAGCATCAGGGATTAATATATATGTAGTTAGGGAAGAAGATATGCTGTCTATCAATGATACAGCCTGATAATGCTCACAATATAACTGCTTTTTTTGTGAGCCTAAAATCAAGCAAATTAGTGGCAATCCTTTCTTTCAGAGCTTTAACTGAATCAGCAAAGTCCCATATTCAGAGTAAATCTTGTTAAAAGCATCAATTTGATTTTGAGTATTGCAGGCAGGTAGCTGGACTTCTTGCTTTCAGTAGCTCCCTGGTGAAGGGATTCATCTCTGCATAGTGAGAATACTGTTAGGAGACAGCACTGCTACTGCTATTTGTGAAAACCCTGTTTCTTACTGTTCTGCCTCCATGCTAAAGGTTATATTGCTAAACACTTGTTCAGTTTCCTCTCAAGACTTTAGAATAGTTTTTATAAAACCCAAGAAAGATCTAGAAAAAACCTGAAATGCAACACCATGGAAAGCAGAAGATTTAGTTAATACTGCTATTGTTAGTTTATTAGCTAAGCATTAAGAAAGTACAAGAAAAAACAAATGAACATGCACTGCCATTGAAATGATACAGAAGTTAAACCGTAGAGTTGTGTTGGTGTTTGTTTTAAAGAAGCAGAGAAAAAAAAGGAAATAAAACCAGTCCTTCAATAAAATACTGTCACGAGATGGTTCTGAAGTAGTTCACAGTGACTTTGAAGTAGTTTTTAATTGCAAAGCACACCAATTACAAAGATGAGCTAATTAAATGTACATAACTTATATACGTGTAATGCAGAGCACATGTTCACAATCAAGACAGGAAACATCTAACGAGCAGTTACGCACCACAACCACCCATGACCATTGCAGAAGCAACTGGAAATCAGTACACTTGGAAGGTTTTAAAATCAGCTGCCTGAGATTCATATCCTCCCAGAGGATGGTATCAGCTGCCCTCTAAAACTTCTTTTTTACCCTCTTGACAAAAAAGAGGACTGAGATGATTAGCCATCTGGAGCAATTTATAGAGGTGAGTTAGTGATTAGTGGATTTAGACAGAAAGGTACATTTACCCCAAACCTTTCAATACCTCTAATTTGAATTGCCAAGCCACTTCCACATCAAAGAGCCACAGCTCTGCACTTCAATTGCTTTCACTAAATATTCACTTTGACTTAGTCCATATTCCCAGTGTAATCAAGAAGTCTTTGTACCAAGCCTTCTTTAAGATAAAGGGAAGAATAAACTGAATTGACTCAGCTATTCAAACAAACTTTTTATTCTTTTCAACTACTGAACATCCACTGGTATGTTTTAGATTTGACCTAAAAACTGAATCCCTTGCTCTTTCAGTGATTCGACTGAAAGAATCAGACATCTATCACTTATCATATTCAAGAATAACAGACCATTGTTAAGAATAGCAGTATTTTCCTTTGGTCTTACTTGATATATTAACATCCCCCTCAAGCCAGTCTTCCTCATTTCCTTTATTCTAATAGAATTAAACAGACCGTGCCTGGAGTTCAATAATGGATCCTCTAAACCACCCCAAGAGACTCTGCTCACAGCTGCTATAGACCTTTCTACTGGCTGGTCTTCTAATTTCCAAACTCAATTTAATCATGGATACACTACATTTATTGTGACAATATTCTTATTTTAAATCCTTCTCCTCCCTCCACAGAATATTCTTATACTGAAATTACATGAAGAATCACTTTAAGAACTCAGCATAGGAGAAGAGAAGGTTTGAATTGCCTTTTGAGCCATGAAAATAAGGTTTAGGGAAATTCTTTTGTATGTACATGCATTTATTTTTTCTTTCTGTTACATATATTCAGGTGTTTATATCAAAGATTTCAACAACTTCGAAGAGGGATGACACGACCCTAAGCTAATGAAGATATTCCATCCTTAAGGGGTATCTTCATGACAAAAAGAAAGATCTCAGCAAAGAAGGATAATATCTTACCAGTTTTCACGTGAAGGATAAAAAAAAAAAAATTACCAGCTGATGACTGGCTGCTCTTTTACTTTTTTATACATTGCAGAAAGGTATGATTAGATGACTCATCTAAGTTCGAACAGCAAGTATAATGCAGGGGAAGTGGTAACATCCAACCTCACTGAATAGAGTCTTGTGGTCTGGATACTGGAGTCCTTCATCTTGGCATCAGCGTCCAAAAGCAACTAAATGCTCAGGCAGAAACAATTCAGTACATATATAGATATTCATATGTTCAGATAGAAAATGTTGTTCTTGAACATGAAAGTTTAAGTGTGGGTTACATGCACAAAGATACCATCTGGTATTTATTTTAGAGAAAAAAGAACAAAGAACTGAATTAAAAAATCACTCAACATATATTGGGTGATGGTATTTCTTGGTCATTATCATTAAGTTTTTTGAAATGTGTTAATAACTTGAAAAATTACTATTACAGCATAGGAAAGTCCTCACAGAAGTATTTAATTTTTAAAAAAGTGTTGAGCTACAGGAAACATTAGCAAAACAATGCTTCCTTCCAGTGTTGAGCTGAAACGAAGGGAATGGCTTTTCAAAATAATGTATTCTTTAATCAGAGGTTTGGCTTTCTGTTTCATTATAAACATGAAACCTGCCCTATATTCAGAATGAAAATGTATCTTAGGAAAACTACTGAGAAATTCTGACCATGGCTTTAATGGTGTTAGCAGTTTTTCTTGCTTTTCTGACAATTAAGTCATGCTGCAGCAATGTTGTCTGGGCAAGTGGTCCAAATGTTAGTGGGATATCCTCTTATTTCCAGCCTCCCTTCATGTAAGCTCTTTACCTCTGAATGGAAAACAAAAACGTGCGCTTCCTCCCATCATCTTTCTTACAGCAGAAAAACAAGAAATACGGGATAAAGGTTGGATGCTGGCTGGAGTATCTGAGCTGGAAGGAAGAAAGGAGAGAGAAATGGGGGCTGAAAGCAATCTGATGTGGGTCTATATGACTTTTTTCCTGTCAATGGTTCACTTCTATTTATAGGCAGTTAAAAAAAAAAAAAAAGGCAAAAAAAACCCAAAAAAACCCGCACAAACAAACAAATAAAACAAACAAAAGAAAAAAACAAAATCACAGTTGGATTCTATTGTGCTCCCAGCTGCAATATAATTCCAGAAATACAATTTTATTAATTTAAAGCTACACTGTACTTCTGTAAAAATTCACACAGAGTAGAGCAGATTTTCAGATATTCCGTCTTCCAAGACTTCTCTGAGATTATACGGTGGCATTCCTCTGACAACATCATGATGCTCATGAAAGCTCTTTAGGCAGACAGGGCTTTTCAATTGGCTATTTCTATAAAGGACAATCATTGCATAAGTGAAAACAAATCTTCTGGTTTTATATGGGGAAAAGGCTGTGACAGAGAATCCTTATTATTGTAAGTTAAAATTAAACAAGAAGCCAAGCTAAAAACCAAACCAACCAACCAACCAACCAAACACAACCCCAAACCAAAACCCATAAAACAGGCTGCAGGAGTACAGCCTACCTCACCATAGTCTTCACACAGGCTGCAGGAGAATCTCTGTTCCAGAGCCTCATGCACCTCATCCCCTCATTCTGCGCTAACCTTGTTGTCTGCAGAGCTGTTTCTCTCACATATTCTCACTCCTCTCTCTGGCTGCAGTTGCTGTTGAAGGGTAACTTTCATCCCTTTTGAAATACATTATCCCATAGGTGCTAACACCATCACTGATGTGCTTGGCCTTGGCACTGGTGGGTCCATCTTGGAGCTGACTGGCATTGGCTCAACTGGACATGGGAGAAGCTTCTGACAGCTTCTCACAGAAGCAATCCCTGTAGCGTCTCTGGCTACCAAAACCTTGCCATGCAAATGCAGTACATTTCTTTGCACTAGCAAATAATAATAATAATAATAATAATAACAACAACAATAATAAAATAATAATAAAGTGTCAAGGAAAATAAAAATATTATTGTTTCAATGTTTTTAGTATGTGCATATGATGCTTTCATTACAGTTTCTACTAAAATGTGCTATTTATATCTCCTGTTACAAGCCACTGAGCAAACTTAACATTGCAATGCAGAGGTGATTGCATTTCCTTTGTGGGCTGAAAAGGTTAAGTGGCTATAAATATAAGACTTATGCAGTGGGGAAAGATCCTGATAAATCTAGCAACAAAAAAGGGACCGCAGAAAAAATTATAGTCATCTGAGTGACAAATATTCAAGACATATTCGAGCAGTGAAGGAATGAGGTTGCAACTGTTAGGTGATAAAAATTTGTGTGTGCATAATGCAAAAAGAACAAATTTTTGCTATAGAGTGAATGAAATTACTTGTATATTAAATAGCCATGAGAGCAGATGGTTTTCTTTAACTTTAGGCAAATTGTACTGAGGGGTATCAGATAAGAGTAATATCCTCACACAAGAGAGAAAAGGTCCACAAGAAAATAAATTAATTTGCCAGATTCCTAGAGTCAGAAATGAATCTGAGTCAAAGTGTCCAGCAGACAAGATGGCATTTCCTGACCCACATGGCTTACTGACTACAGGTTTTCCTAGAATGGTACCCAGAAAGAAAAGTGAGTGCCAGGGCTCTGCCATTCTCATATGGAAGAATTAGGCACAGCCTCAATGCAGAAATTTCTTTTTTAACTCTTTTTATTAATCAATATGCATATAATACCTCCTGTATTACAGAATTCTCTTGTCAACAGCAGGATTGTGGTAGTGAGTTCATGCCAGACAATACATACAAAAATAAGTAAATCTCCTAGAACAGATCTTGTTTCTTACAAAAAAAGATTAATTTCATAACTAAGGAAGCGCAAGTTCTGTTCTCAGGGTTTCATGGCAGTAATACACACATGTAAATATAACTGTAGGCTTAAAAAGGTTACAAAAAGTAGTCTCACAAATTACACTCAGCTGAAGCCTGGAGAATACATATTTCTGCGCTGCACTAAAACTTTGGTGCTGACTTGACCAACAAGAATAATTTTTTTCCTTCTCTTCTAGCAGTATGTTCAGCGCAATGTTTATTCTTAGTTTGACTGGTCTGTAGCATGAGAAGCTTTCAAAGATGGCAGAAGTTTTGTAGAAGAAATCTACCTCTGACAGAAATGCACAAAAGAGGGATGTGGTAGATGTCACATACACAGTCACACAAACATGCACAGAGTGGCAGCCTACATAGCTTTAATTTTCTGGTTTGCAAATAAAGGAAACTATTAATGACTTTTTACTACACATTATTAACTGAGTTTCATACCCAAAAAAATCTGCACAGTAGATGAACACTGCATAAACTGTAAAAACAAACATAATTGGAAACCTGGAAACCTGATGTTGGTGGTTTAAGCCCAGTCAGCCACTCAGTTCGCTCACTCACTCCCCCCTTTTTTTCTCCCCCCCAGCTCCCAGGGGGATGGGAAGGAGAATCGAAAGAATGCAACTCCCACAGGTTGAGATAAGAACAGTTCAGTAACTAAGGTATAACACAAACCCACTACTGCTGCCACCAACAATAATAATGACAAGGGAAATACAAGGAAAGAGAATACAACTGCTCACCATCCAATACCAAGCCCAACCTTGCAGCGAACCCCACCCTTCCAGGTCCCTCCCCTCATTTTTTACATCCTGGACATGACGTGCTGTGGTATGGAATACCTCTTTGGTCAGTTTGGGTCAGGTGTCCTGTCTCTGCTTCCTCCTGGCTTCCCCTCCTCCCTGGCACAGCATGATGCTCAGAAAGTCCTTGGCCAGACCAAAACATTACCAAGAGTAACTGAAAATACTGGTGTTATCAGCGCTGTTCTCAGGCTGAAAGTCAAAAACACAGCGCTGCACCAGCTACTAAGAAGGAGAAAAATGACTGCTACTGCTGAACTCAGGAAACCTGGTTAAATGCAGCCATAATTGTAAGAAAATATCATAATCCTAAAATGAGCATTCTTCCTATTAACTTAAGAGCAATCTCTTTCTTAATCAAATATTGATAGATACTTGGTGTCTTTTAACTTAATTAGAATTCTTTTAAACTTTTGTTTCAGTTTGTTTCAACTCATTGTTGAATCCCTTAGCCATACCTGAGCAAACAAATTGGAGGCAACTGCAGTCAAAATGAAAAAGTTAAAAAATTACTAACTCACTGTGTTTTCTGAGATATTTGCCACCAGGGTCTCCAATGACATAGCCTAAGTTAGCTTATTAAGTTGCAAACACAGAAATAGGTTTTGTCTCTATATGTTTGTTTTCTGAGACTTAGTATTTACCTAAATTTAAAGAAAGTTAATACAGTTTTAGCCCAGAGGAGTTTCTGGCATTTTTTTTTAATGGCTTTAAAAAATCTCTTCTTTTATTACATAACATTAGATTTTAAATTATATGCTTTGGAACTCAGTTGCTACTAATGTTAACCAGGGATCAAATGTTAAGTTATGTTAAGAAGTAGTTTCTGTGCTTTTAAATCAAGGAGGTGCTTCTGAAATATTATGGAAATATTAAAATATTTCTCCCAATTATGAAAAATTGAATTATTTCTCCCAAAATAGTCCTCAGAAGTCCTAGAAATCCTCCACTCTCATAAACTCACAATTGCATAAAATTTCATGTACAGATGTTATAGTTTTTAGTGCATTTCATGTCCCACATTTGTTGTACAAAAATAAAAATATTTGCCTAAAATATTACTTTAAAAGAATCATAAAGGCTGAGAAAATCCCCTATGCCTTTATCTAAATAAGGCTTAAGGTTTGTTTTTCTTTGCTTAAAGAAAATGCTTTAGAAAAAAAGATATATTAAATCAAATGAGTATTTGCAGTATGAGTAGATTTCTCCTTTTATTCATTCACATTTTTGACAGTTCTAGAAGCATAAATAATGGTGCTACACATCATATATATGCATGCCAGTTTAAAACATGAATTTGCTCTTCTGCTCTATTTCACTAATAGGAAAAATGTGTGCGCACAATTGTAGCATTGAGAAAAGTCCAATCAACAGAACTCTCATATTTGTAGCTAAAAAAAAAAAAAAACAAAACAAAACAAAAAAAATCAAAACAACATGTTATCATGGGCAGCAGAGTCATTTCCAAAGTCTCAGAAGACTTGGGATTAGATTATTAATTTCCAACCAGAACACACTTATTTGCTAATAACTTGTCTTGAGTAATCAGTGCCCATCATATCACTATAGGCTCCTGAAGAAGAGCTACTCAGATGTGTTCATCTGCAGTGTCTTTTTAAGATTTTCTATTGTTCCAGAGTATGTATGTTTGGTTTTAGCAGATAAAAGAGATTAAATAAAGAAAGGATGGATACACTCAACAAAAAATCTGGGCAGTTGCAGAACATACGGACACCAATAATACATTTCTGAGATACTCTGTTCTGCAGTTTATTGGTACCCTAATGTTAAGAAACTATAAAATGGCATGTTGAAAAAAACCAAGAGAATCATGTTACCCGTTTCAAAATGTCAACTGTAATTTGATTTCTTTTCCCCTCCCGCTCCCCTTCCCCCCGCTTCCCCCCCAAGTAACTTCGTGCATTTCAGGGCTCTCAGAGAATTAAGAGATAGAGTATTCTCTTTAATTACAGTTTATCTTTTGTGTCAGAGCAGTATAGTCTAATTTTTTATTATTTGCTACAAGTCAGCAGATTCTAAGCATTTGTGTGTTTGTAGATACAAACTTGCAGCACAGAACTCCTGTCCTTTGCATATTCAGTTTTATTCCATATTTGCATATTCCTATTTTTTATCACCAGAAGGCAGGAGTTTGTAAGGAAAGCAGAGTTAACTCTTTAAAACAACAACGTAATTTTTTTTCCTGGAAAAAAAAAAAAAAAAGTAGACATTTCTGAAGTGTCCATTTCCCCACTTATTTGGGTATCACTGGCAAACTTAGTCACAGGTATGCTTGATTGCATGTTCCAAATAATTTATTAAATCATGATTAAGATATCAAACAGTGTTGGGCCCAATACTGATCCCTGGAGGACCCCACTTGTGACAGGTCGCCAGCTGGAAAAGGAGCTATTGACCATCACCCTCTGGGTGCAAAGACCACTTGTCTAGAGTGTAATGCATCAGTTTCTCTAGTTGGAGGCTGAAAGTGTATTGAAAATCTTGGAGAAATCTAGGTAGACAGTGTCCACCTCTCACCCTGCATCAACTGAGCAGGTTACCTTGTCATAGGAGGCAAGAAAATTTGGCTTTACCCAGTCATGTGCTTCATTTGACTTGTAATTGTCCACAGGAAGATTTGCTCCAGTCTTCCCAGGGACCTACGACTGATGGGCCTGTAATTTCCTGGGTGCCCCTTTGAACCCTTCTTGTAGATGGGGGAGAAAAGAGAAAAGGAAAACTTCATTTTAGATCAGAACTGACCAGGAATACATGGTGCACCAATGGCCCTGGAAGACAAGCACAAACTATGAAGGTCACCAGAAGATCCTGAGAGACCACTGAAATGTAATTCCTTGACAAAAGAAGCTCAAGAAATCTATTTCTGCCATTCCAGGCTGTAAGCTGGAGGACTACAAATGCTTTCTGGTTCATCTGAGAGGTCCTATCACTTTATGCTGTAAGACACCTCAAGTTTAGACCCCAGGCTAGAAGGCGAGTGCTGTGACTATGCACATTTTTAAACAAAAAGTCAAGGCTCATCTGGAAAAGTGATTGGCTGTCACGCTGTGGACTACCTTGCCTGTACACTCTTCACCCAAAGCACCATTCATCTTCTTTGTTCTGCCTTTGCTGCTGATGAGAGCACGTTAGCAGAGGGGGTACAGGTACTGACTGCCCCAGCTGGTGAATGAGGGAGTGAGTGTTTTTCAGTTAAAAGTGCTAGGGAAGGAACCCCATTTGCCCACTGCTTTTGCAGGAACACTGTGGGAAAGCACGGAAACCAGAGGAGCACTATGATCTCCCCCGCTCCTATGGCAGCAAAGGGCTAACCCTTCTCTCTAAGCAGCATTCACTCCCTGCCAGCACCCTCAGCACTTGCCACAGGCTATGCCTAGGGTCTGGGAGGCAGCTGGAAAGCTAGACCTGCATCCACACACTTGTGCTGCACCTTTCTGGTGACCCTCCAAAATTCACATTTTTAAAGTCCAGCCATTTCTTTCCAGCCTTCTTCCAAGTTCTTACTTGACTCTTAGTTTTGTTTTCAGAAATGTTAGTAAGCCATACGTGACAACTCCAGCGTACTAAGCTGATGTAAGAGACTGGCATTGCAAGTGAATGTCAGAATATTAGATGTGGTTTGCAGTTAGATGTCTTTAGGGACTGATACGGTCATGCAGCCCTTTCTGAGTGAGCACGCAACACACTGCTCACATTATAAGCCACTAACAACATTACCCAAAATCTTCAAGGTATTATACAGCATACATGAAGGGCTACATATACAGTGTAATTGCCGGAAGCTTGTTCTAGTTGTGTTTCCTTGTCCTCAGTTTCTGTCTGCAATATAGTAATAATAGTCTTCCTAGAGACAATTACTCAAACAAACCTCAAATACATGTAATATTTCTGCAACTCCTATTTTGCAGGATAGTGTTCTGATACAGTGGCTGCCTTTTGTGCTCGCTCTCAGAACAAATCAAAGCTTAATAACAGAGCAAGCACAGAGATGTACAGAGAGTGCATTAAAGTCACCTCCACTTTGCCTAACAAACACATTGCCATCTGTCATCCCTGTAACAGCCTGTGAAGGCAAAGAAATTTCAGTTTGAAGAAATGATCTAGAAAGAACCAGTCACTGCATTTGCATTGATTACTGCAAATGTGCTCCTGTAAGGACAAACCTGTTTGGTAAAGGGAGTCTGAACTCTTATAATCTCACACAAAGGTACAGGAGGAAAAATGGGAACCTGGGGAAAAGCATAATTATAGTGTCTTCCTGTCAAATGGTTGGAGGGATAAAATGTCATCTTCCTGCATAATAAATAGATTAGAATTTCAATATTTAAATCCTTGTCAGAGAGAAGATCTGTCACAGAATAACTATTAATTTCTATGCTGCCTCTAGGGTTATTTTTCACCACTGAGGGCATTTGACTGTTAAATGCTAATATGAATTAAATAAATGCTTATGAAGTCTGAGATATCTAATCAAGAAAACCCAGAAAAGATTAAAATGACATTCCTCCCCCTTCTTATGACAGTTGCTGGTTGTGATATCCAGATGTGAAGCATCTAATGAACATTATGGCATCTATTTTAGGAACTACTGTGGCATCAATATTACTTTGCAGATCACGATGCATTAGAAAAATATTAAAGACAAGGAAATTGTGGTCTCCCTGTCATTTGGCTTCATCAGTGGCACTTTGTAGCTTACCCTTAAAACCTGTCAGACTCAGTAAACAGCATTACTACTTGAATCTATTTGCACCTGAAAATCCAAGTAGCTGCTGAGGTAACCTTGACTGTCAGTCACAAGCATGAACAGTAACCGATAGTGACCACATTTAAGGCTCTCGTCACATAACTCTTATCCAGACAGTCTGCTTCTCCTTTCTTCACACTTGCATTTCTTTGTATTATCACATCACTTCCTTCTTTATTGGACCCTCTAATGTCCCTCTGTTGGACCCACTATTATTAAAGAAAGGTGCAAAAATATTAATATCTATATTTTTTCTCAGCAACTAAAAACATATGTTTACCATTTTTACTGACATGCTCCTTCCACACACTTCTCTCCCTCTTCATGGCAGCTTTTGTACCCTTGTGTAAGGAGGAGCAGAGAGAGTTCAAAAAGTAGTAGCACCAGATGAATAACAAGACCACTGCAGAAATTCTTGTATTTATGAAACAGTTTTAAAGTAATGGGGGATTATCACTTGAGGCAGCTTTTTGTGAGAAAATAGCTCAGATGTTCTCATCTGGCCTCCTAGCAGCCTTCCAGTATCTGAAGGGGGCCTATAGGGATGCTGGGGAGGGACTCTTCATTAGGGACTGCAGGGAGAGGACAAGGGGTAACGGGTTCAAACTTAAACAGGGAGAGTTTAGATTGGATATGAGGAAGAAATTCTTTACTGTAAGGGTGGTGAGGCACTGGAATGGGTTGCCCAGGGAAGTTGTGAATGCCCCATCACTGGCAGTGTTCAAGGCTGGATTGGACAGAGCCTTGGGTGGCATGGTTTAGTGTGAGGTGTCCCTGCCCATGGCAGGTGGGTTGGAACTAGATGATTTTAAGGTCCTTTCCAACCCTAACTATTCTATGATTCTATGTTGTCTGAACTGCTTACCAGGTTTTGACCTTAACCTTTCAAGAAAACTATATCAGGAACTCAAGGGATATACTCAAATTTATCAGAAACTTGATTGGAAAAGCTTCAGAGTAAAAGTTTATACAGATATACCAAAGGCCAAAGCCACAGACGTAGAGGCATCCCTCTTCACCTACCATCTTGGTCAGATTACCCTTGATGTCTACTTAGCGCAGAATTTTCCCCTGCTTGCAAACAAGTGGCCATTATTCCACCCAGTTTCACCTGGTTAGCTGTTTTCTAGACACTTAATTTTTTCCCACCCTGTCAGTTACCATAGAGATGGAAAGTACAAGGTGAGAGCACACTATTATTTTGTTCGAAAAGCAGGGATCACCAACTAGATGCAGGCAGAATGCTTACATCAAGCTCCTTTGCTGAAAAACAGTAAGGCTTTTTAATGATGGCATTTGAGTATTTTTATAGTCATTGTGCCTCAAATGGCTTCCTGAATATCCGTCTGAAAAATGTCATGACCCTGGGTAATCTAAATAACTTTATTTTTATTTTTTTTTTTAATTCTTCTTTTACATTTTCCACATCATCATTATTAGGAAGGATAAGCGTGGAAGGCAGATCGGGCCTTCAGCTATACCTGTGAAACATCATTGTCTTCAAATCAAAGTTGTAATAATATACATGCTTGGAAGTGCAGTTACACAATGATAGGTCAGGTTACAAAGTGCCCAGAAAACATTTTTTTCTGCTGCTGAGGTGTCAGGTGAAAGAATCAGCCTAACAGTTAAAGCCCAGAGTGAGCTTCTAGGCTGGCAGCTTGAATAGAAAAAGGACTTTGGGAAAACTTTGAGGAGTAGTGTGGAGATGCAGCTCAGACAAATGATGTCCATGGAAATTAACCAGGAGAGAATCTTTCATTTGGGGTATAAAAAAAAATTTATCTTGATTTATGAGTACCCTGAAAAATACATGTCTGTACTTGGAAACTCCATGAGCTTTACAGCTTTATTGATATCTTCTCTAAATCTTAGAGAGCATTTTTTCAGCAGACCTGACCTCTCTTGAAAACACTGACAAGAGAAGGAAAACAGGAACTTTTCTATTTAAAAGTATTTGATGAACAATGGGTTAGAATTGCTGTTGATGCATGAGATAACGATAAATAGTAGTCATGTGAAGCTTCCACAGACAAATGAGAGTGTGGCTGACTAATCATAGAGTCATAGAAAATTAGGGTTGGAAAGGACCTTAAGATCATTTATTTCCAACCCCCCCGCCATCAGCAGGGACGCCTCCCACTAAACCATGCCAATGGCATGCTTTGCTCATTTAACTACTGGATTTCTCAAAAGCAAGATTTGCATCTACAATTTCTGCAGGTAGTCAGAAGACAGAGACAAAAAAAAATGTGTCCAGTTTGAGGACTGCAGCCAGTCTCAGAGTATTTATACTTGGAAATCTGATGCAGATTTTGTATTTGAAATTTATGGCTTTTTGTGAATTGTGCTCTAAACAAAATTTAATTCATATTCCCTTTTTACAGCGTCCAAACACTAACATCCCTCAAGGAATAACAACTCCATCATTTGGGGGAAAAGTAAAGGAGTGTAACACTCATTTTCCCCTTCCTTTTTGGTCTGTGAAGGAACGTAACATGACTGCGCTTACTACACAGTGCAAGACACACTTCTTTATAGTGTAGCCCTGCATCAGCAAACTCCTGGCCAAGATTTATATTCTTCTGCCACTAAATATCTAGCACTTTATTCCACTCAGAGATTAACAAAAGAGGTAAAATAAATGCTGTAGAGGATATGCTGAGCAGGTTAGAGAAGCATTTAATTCTTGTGGCTGTGCCATGCTATTTTACTAGGGTTTTTTTTTTTTTAAATTGTGCTATGTAAGCATTGTTGGAGTGGAAAGGATGTTGTAGAAACCAAATTCCACAAAAACAACTCCAGAGCAGTAAAAGCATCGAATTACTTTATACCAGTTTATTCTTTTATAAAGCAGGGTGGAATGCAAGACTTCGGAGTTGCAGAGGAGAAAAAAAGAATTTAATTTTCTGGTGGTATGCTTGAGAATGCCAGAAAATTGAACTCTCTCAGCTCATACTGGACTTACTTTAGATATCTGCTGCCAGAAAGAATATTCTTTCTGACAGAATTTCACTTACCAAGTCCCTTGCAATCCAAGGGCTCTGCTACTTCTCAATCAAAAACAAAGGAACATAATGCAGAGTCTGTCATCTGATACGGATGACTATAACCTCAACATGCCTATGGGAAGCTGGAGAAGAAAGCTTCTTGAAGAACATTTCTTTGGTGAAATTAGTTTAGATTAACACTGAATACTGTCATAGATGAAATGAAAGATGGAACACGTTTTGGAGGAGTAGAAGATGTTCCATGAATTAGAAAAAGCTATTATTTTAAAATTCAAACCATTTCAGGCACCTTCACCTATTGACTGAGAATCAGCTACTAACCTCATCAAAAGCATTAAGAACTATAACCAAATATTTTATAATAAATCTTTAACACAATATTTATTTCCTTTTTTCTTCCAGAACACTCAAGGCTAAAGAAATTGCAAGGAAGATTCATGCCTCAGTTTTCAAAATTTACTCCAGTGGGGTTACAATTAGTAACTTCTCATTCTACCATTTTTTTGTCACTTTATTGAAGACAACACTCATGTCCCACAGCATTAAAGGAGAGAATGAGATACTACATTTTCTTAGGTGATTACTGGAGAACTCTAAGACAGAGTAATATTATATTCTGCTAATTGGTGATTATTAGAGTTCATGTGGAAGAAATGGCATGAGTGTAACCAGTTCATTGGAATCATCAGTGGAAACCCTGAACATTGCTATTTCAAGGTATTTTCCTAATTTCTAACAATGTGCATAACATTCTGATAGGAATTTAAATTGTGTTTTCACAGCTGTGACCTGTGTCAGACCAGAAGGAAAATACAGGGCCGTAGTGATTCACAGCGCTACAGCTGTGAGAAGATGGTGCACACTACAGCCAGTACATCTTGATGGCCACTCTGGCACAAGCATCTAGAAGGCAAGCCAGTGAAAATGACAGATCATGCCCTCATAGATCTTGACACACCCAGTAATCACATTACAAATTACACTGCAAAAAAAAGATATAGCGTTTCTGTTGTTTTATTAAACAGTTTGAGGATTGCATACAGAGTGCAAATGTGCCTGCTTGTCAGACAGTCATACTCTGTGATTTTTAACTACCTTGTCACTTACCCATATAACATATATCCATCTTATGCACATTAGATTGCATTATGTTGCCTGTGTTCAAAGCAATCAGCCGCTGCTAAATCTTAACACTATGACACATGCCTGTAACTTGATTGTAGGTGGTCTGGGCAATCAAGCAGCCAAGTGGAAGGCAAACATTAACTTGCACTTGAATTCTAACTTTTAACATATATATTTTGTAGCATAATGACATATGGCCCAAGGATATTCCTACATTATCAGTTCGAAGCTGTGGTTAGTATTTAATGTGACTAGTGATGCATGTCTTACACATGTGTTCTTAAAAACAAAGAGAACCAATTATCTTATGTCTTTGAAAATAGCATTTCTCTATTAGATGTTCATGCAATGAATTTACGTAAACCTTTACACTTTGAAATGTTCTGGTGCCCAAAGCTACAGAAGACAAACCTAATCATTTATAGAAGAGTCTCTCTGCTAAATGTCACTTTGCATCTTTAGTTATTAATAGTGAGTACATTTAAAGAAGACAGGAACAAAGGAGATGAACAGAAGTGTAAAACAGATAAGGCTTGCAATTAAAGAGATCTGGTACAATCAGTACTCCTGTTTCACTCACAGGGCTATCAGAATATGTGTTCAGATGCAAACTTTGACCCAGATCCAGGAGAAGCTGTAAGTCTGACAGATAATGCACGAGCAAAAAGATTGCTTGACGCATTAAAGCAGCAGTTTTCAACTTTACGGGTCAGCATTTTCTCTAATAATGTGAGCTGTCACTGAGCCTGGTATAAAATCAGGCCCCAGATGATCAGCACTTCGTTTGCAATAGTACAGGGCAGTACTTGAGACTGACAGAAGCGATACTTAGACAATCTACCCACTCAAAGTGAAGTTTAGTAACTGATATGCTGATTGTAAAAAAGGAAAAAAAAAAATAACCAGCAATCATTTCCAGACTTGGAGTTTTCAATTGTCTCCACTCATGAAACCTTTTCTCACTGCTGATGACTGTGAGGGCCTTAATACTTTGTCATATAGATGAGGGACATTCACGTTATGCCAGTCTTCCAGGAATGTGCAAACGTCTGGTGATGACTGAGCCCTAGAGTGGGGTGAGAGTGACCAGAAAGAAGCAATGGCAGAAGAAGGTTTTTACCCGGGAAAGATGGTGTGTCCCAAAACATCATTGTAACAAAAACACCAAGAAAAAAAGAAACCCATACCTCAGACTATGGCTACTGTCACATATGCAGAAAGCACGGTTGGAATCCCTTTTTCTGTTCAAAACCCATGAGTCTCCTCCAAACATTGCCAAGAAAAAAGAGCATGGGATTTCCCCTACATCTGATTCTTTGGAAAGAAGTTAGTTCTCAAAGGAACATAAGATACTTGCCCATGGTACAGCTCACAGTGATTCATACATTTTTATTTCTACTTTCATCTTATTACTGATGGAAAAGTAGTTAGCTGAACTTATTATTTAGCACAGCAGTTACTCTGTCCAGCTGGTGTTTTGGATTCAAATGAGAAGATCCTGATTTTATTCATCCTTGATGCCTTCCTGCTTTCTGTTCTTTCACTTTCCTAGAGGTTCAGAAGTAGAGGGAGCCATGGGTTTGTTTCATTATAGTATAGCTTCCTGGAAAAGACCTGAAATACTTTTATTACTTGCAGAGCCTAATATGCTGCAGGTCATGCTTCCCATTCCAGATTTCTTCTAGACCAGGTGCAGCTTTCTCTTCTCACTTAGCTTGCGTACCTTTATACTATTTTATTTTCTTGACTTCCTACGTAAACATTTAGAAGGAAATTCCAACTTGACTAAAGACAACAGAAGCTTTGCCATCAACTTCAATAATGATGGAGCTTTGCCCTTTGAATTTCATACCTCAGCAGTCTCAGTGTTTTTTCAATCTTTCAACTATATGCTGTTTGAGGCAGAAATATCTAATGCCACCAAGCTTAATTGTTCCAACCTCCAGTTGGAGTATTTAAATAAATACTTGTGAAATAGTAAAGGAACAATATCTCTTCAAGAGCCTAAAATAAAAACCACAAACACCTTGAAAGAAATAACACCATTTAAAAAGTTAATTTTCCAATTTCAGTATATTCCACTTAACATACTACTAACAGTAAGACTAACAACATATTCATATTACACTTTATTGTCTCATCAATGGACTTATACATTCTGCTGAGTTTGTTTTCAGCCCAGGTACATAAGATAATCCATGCAAAATACTGATTTTCTAATATTTAATTGAACAATGCAAGTTTTACCTCCCTGATATTTTATTATTATATATAATTGTCAATATCATTTATGTATTACCTCAAATTAAAGTACAGTGCATTCTTTTTGAATAAAAAGATATACCAGATGCTGTAAAATTTCACCAAAATAACAAATACTATATGCATATGTAAATAAGATCCTGCAAGAGTTTTGACAAAAAGCATCTTTATGAAAATGGGCTGTAAGTTCATATATATGTTATATGAGAATCCTGTAATATGAGACTGTGGCACTAATCAGAATAAAATTTTAAGTGATAATATTATAATTACAGGATTTCTCTGGATAACAGAACTTCATTTATCACCCACTGTATAATATGCAATACAGTCAAGCTTCCAGCTAACTTCCATAATTTTGATTATGGTAATAAAATAAATGTTTAGTAAAAAACTCTCAAACTCTGAAAATGCATACTGTGGTAATAGCTGCACAGATGCAAACAAATAAACTATTTATCCTATAGTCATTTACTTACATGTATATGTAACTATGAATGCAAGGATTGAAATCTAGAACTCTTCTACCTTTAAAAGTAGCAGATCCCACCAAATTAGGCATATAAGCATAGGTACATATTACCTCAGGCATAAAAATTAGAGGAAAAGTTCCAGGTGAATTCTGCATATTACCTGAGTAAAGGTATTATGGAATCTATAGTAAGGCATATCTGCAGCCATGCAAAATAAGCAAATTCTAAACAAGAAACACCAGCAACATTTAAACACTATTCTACGCAGTAATTAAGTTTATTACAAGTCTGTAAAGCTTCATGGAACATTTGGGTAAGTGCACTATTAGAAATATTATTTTTATAAGGATCACAGCAGCAAGTATACCGTGTGGGAGTTTCAGCAGCAGACCCCAAAGAGGGAACAATACTACTGAGGAGGAAAGCCACCTCCTGTTCTGTATTTCATAATGTCAAGAAACAGTCGAGAATTTGCTGCTTAATGGCCTCACTTTGCAGGCAAAGACAGCAGTCATCATTCCAAGAGCTCATTTGTTTGGGTCAAGCAGAGAAAATCGTCAAACACAGTTATAAACAAGTCTATAGAGACAAGGCAAATGATGCAGTTACACCAGCTTCCTGGCTGTTTCACATTCAAATTGATATTGTTCCTGCGTGGTGAGGAAGTGGGAGGAGAAGGGCATTGTGCAAATTTAACTTACTTATTGTGAACTTTTTGCTGCTCCTATTCAAGGTAACAGTAAATCTGACATAACTGAATTAAAAAAACAAACAAAACAAACAAACAAAAAAACTAAAATAATTCATCATGCTGTGATATTTTTTTAAAAAATATGGCTTAATTAACCTGTAGAATTCATTATCATAAGGTAGCAGCATTCATTATCATAAGGTAGCAGGTTAAATGGTTAATGAAATTCAAGATATATTTGTAGTAAATATTCAGAGCTATATTAGAAAGGATACAGGTGCTAGAGATAGATACTGCAAACACCAGGCTGATATTCACATTCTGTTTCAGGTTAATAAAGTATAACAGAGGACATTTATTTTAATTTGGCTTTCTCTCACCAGTGTGCAAGAGCACAGATCGGAGACTAAACAAAGCACTAGTTTGTCATGCTGCAGCATTCCCTCTCTATCCAGCACCAGCATAAATAGATGTAAGAGATTAATATAGGAATTAGTAGAGTAAAAAGAAATAGTGGTTCACAGTTAAATTACAAGGGAAAATAACATTTTGTTTGCAGGGTTTTTTGTTGGCTTGTTGGTTGGTTTTCCCAATTTTTCTCCAGAAAACAATGCATCTCTTACCATGGAAATGAAGGCAAACTGCAGGGGTGTAATAGATGTTCAGCCTAAATCTAAACAAGTGACTTCCACGTGTCATTTTGGCTACCAAAGATACAGCTGCATCAGTCTCATCAAGCATAGTTATCAAAATAATTCTTCTGATACCTCAGTGTCAATAGCTAGCTTAATTTTATAGCTAATGTTCTATAAAAATATGACCTTCACCGCCTAATAACTTTGAAAGAAGCCCTGACATTTTCAGTATGCAAATCCAACAGATTTTATGGCAAATGACCATAGGCATGACAAAGCATAACAAAGATTATGTCCCTACTAATTCATTTCAAGGAAGACATGATTTCACTTCCTGTAAGTGCACTGCAGGAATTAATGTTACAATGTTGTGATCAGTACTAATTTGACATGGCACATGGTACCCATACAAGTCCTGCCTGTAGACAGCATCAGTAATACGCAACAGGGTCCAAGATAATGAAGAATACAAATTGTCTTTTCTGCCTTTTTTCTTTAGAGGCAACCAGGGAACTTAGGACCCTCAGATCAGTCTCTTAACAAACTTGCAGTTGCCTGGTAGCTGGGATCAAATCCAAAATCCAGTAAATCAGTAAGGCTGCCTACATTTCAAGAGGACAACGTGGAAAACAAATTCGTTGCTTAGAGCCTGACGCTTATAAGCACTGTCTACAACAGTACAGATAAAGTCCTGTTCCCCTCAGTGTCAAAAGGCATACACAGTTCAGTGAAGGTACCCAACTTTTGATGTTAAAACAGTCACCAAATATAATAATCCTCAGCACTGTATAGAAGCCACAGTTTCACTGTCAGTTTGGTACTGAAGCAGCTGTGACTTGTCCCTGAGCAGCATCTGTGTCTCATCCTTTGCATCTCAGCCTTGACAGGAAGAACAGAAGATACCCAGCTCCAACAGCCTACTGCCTTCAGTCTGTGCAAATGCTTTTGGTCCTGCCCTTCCATAGTGCCAGTTTCAACACTATTTTTCCATGGCTGTCACATTAAGAAAAAAAAAAAAAAAGAGAAAGGATGGAAAATCACACAAATTTACACTCAGCCAAACCAAGAAGCAACTAGAATTATACACTTGTTAGCTGAAGTTGATAGATGCATGAACTGTACAGACATGCTTAGGAAAAAACAGATTTTGAATTCATGTATAACAATCAGTCCTGCACAGGTGAGCTACTGCATTTAACTAGTAAAAGCAGGGCTTATCATATATAACACTGATTTCATTTTTATATATATGAAAAACAATTCAAAGCCATTATGAATATTGCACAACAGATCAGATAATAACTTCTGCTAAACAGAAGAGCACTTCTTTATAACTCAACATTATACTCTTCTTTGGCTATCTGTAACATGCAAGCCATAGTACTTCGAACTCTTGATGCTGGCGTACAATCAATTGCTTGTGGACAAACTGGAGCATAATTCTCAAAAGTCACCCAGTCTCAACAAAAGTTTCCAGGAACAAAGAATATACTTTCCCCAATACGTAATTTTTTCTTAATGCTATTATATTATTTTTTTTTTTAACCTTTCCAGTCTTCAAATGCTGGATCTCTTAATCTCTCTCCCCCCACTCCCAGCTAGGAAAGCACCTGATTCATAGTTTATGCATGTCAGTGGACAGTCTCAATGTGAAGACCACAACAGGATTCTCAGTCTCTGCCATTCTTAGTGTTTTCTTAATGTATATGTATCAGCCTCCTGACAGATTATCAAAATACTTAAACATAAAATTTTAGATTTAGGGAGAAAAAAAGGAACAAATAATTCATATTTCAAGCCTACTTCAGTTTCCTGGGTTCCAGGTGAAACCACTTTCATTATGTTTTCAAAGGAAATGTTAGTCATATATCAAAACATGTGAGAAGAGCCTAAATGAAATGTATTTTAAATAAAGGTGTTATTTAAGCCATCATAAAAAAATATATACCTTTCCAAACCCATGGTAGTGTTGTTTAAGAGAAAATAGCTGAGCCCTTTGGTCTGGCTCAAATACAGGATTGTTTCCAGTGGCACTGCCTGAGCCACTTCATTGGATGGAAACTGATGGAAAGCAGAAGTCCTGTATCATTTCTATTAGGCTATGCAATAAAAGCTCCTCTGCACGCCTACAGAGGAGCACAAAGAGACAATGGCAGAGAGGGAGCCCTGATGCCTCCCAGGCTTGTCCATCCGTGCCATACACAAGATGAGCAAAGTCTGTCATGTCATGTCATCTCAATAAACTCCATTTCTAACATGCTCTGTGCGTATGTGTGCTCTTCATTCATTCCTGTTCTTTTGGCTTCCTCCCACTCTCCTCAGCACAGCATTGCTGTCTTGCTTCAGTCAGTTCAGTAGCACATGGATATGAAACAAATTAGCAAAGTTAAAGAGCTCAAAATAAAATCTGGAAAAAAAAGCCAAAAGAATAAAGGCTTCCGAAAAATTAGGTCATTTCATAAAATGAGGTTTACGTATCACCAAAGATGCTTAAACCAATGGGATGAAAACCTTCTGTCTGCAGAGGGACAGAAAAGAGAAGTTGAAGTTTGGAGTGGAAGAGGCATACAAGTGCTAAATTATACCTGCTGCAGTGGAAAGGTAAAACATGAAGACACCACCTCAACTATCTTGATGGCACACACACTTGGTTTGATGGTAATTCTTTTTGCTCTTTTTGGTAACTTATGTAGATAAACCTGTTTGCCTCAAATTTCACTTTGCCAGAACAATTTAAGAAGCAGTCAGGCATAAAAAATGGAGACTAAACCAATCACCTGCACTTCTTTCTGGTAGCCTGGTGTCTCTTTCCATCATAAGGAACACCCCTGCCTGTCACTAAAAAGATACCAATTATGTTCCAAGTTCCTTTTAGATTTGTGATTATCAATGATAATATTCCCCATGATCACTGCTTATCTGTCTAAGTTGCTTGCATCAGTAGTGGAGTAAAACACTAACATTCTACAATTATATGCGTCACCTGAACTAACTAGAATTAACTTTGCTTGTTTGTTTATGACATAAAGTAGACCCAAGTATCAAATAAAAGCATCCTTACATTTTGATATAATTTCGGTACTACTAACACTGCATTAATATTCAGCATGCTGATAATACTCTACAACATATGAATCTGAAGAATACGATCTCTGGCGGATCTGCAAGGGCAATGAAATCTCAATGGGAATATATTTTCTATATTAAAACAAAAAAGTAATTTTGCTCTGAATATTTTTCAGTTGTCATTTAAGAAAGCATCTTAAATAATGGCAAATTGGGAAGAAACATAATGCTTTTTAAAAAAAATATATTTTAATTTTAAAGATGCTCTATGCACGTGGAAAATTTCCAAATTATCTCATAGACTCATAGAGTCATAGAATAGTTAGGGTTGGAAAGGACCTTAAGATCATCTAGTTCTAACTCCCCTGCCATGGGCAGGGACACCTCACGCTAAACCATGTCACCCAAGCCTCTGTCCAACCTGGCCTTGAACACCACCAGCGATGGAGCATTCACAACTTCCCTGGGCAACCCATTCCAGTGTCTCACCACCCTAACAGCAAAGAATTTCTACCTTATATTCAATCTGAACCCATTACCCCTTGTCCTATCACTACCGTCCCTCATGAAGAGTCCCTCCCCAGCATCCCTATAGGTCCCCTTCAGATACTGGAAGGCTGCTAGGAGGTCTCCACTCAGCCTTCTCTTCTCCAGCCTGAACAGCCCCAACTTTCTCAGCCTATCTTCATACAGGAGGTGCTCCAATCCCCTGATTCATCCTCGTGGCCCTCCTCTGCACTTGTTCCAACAGTTCCATGTCCTTTTTATGATGAGGACACCAGAACTGCACATAATACTCCAAGTGAGTTTTCACGAGAGCAGAGTAGAGGGGCAGGATCACCTCCTTCCACCTCCTAATCACTCTCCTTTTGATGCAGCCTTGGATACGGTTGTCTTTCTGGGCTGCAAGTGCACATTGCCCACTCATGTTCATTTTCTCATCGACCAGTACCCCCAAGTACTTCTCCACAGGGCTGCTGTCAACCTCTTCCCTGCCCAACCTGTATGTGTGCCTGGGATTGCTCCAACTCAGGTGTAGGACCTTGTACTTGGCACGGGTAAACTTCATCAGGTTGGCATCAGCCCATCTCGCAAGTGTGTCAAGGTCCCTCTGGATGGCATTCCTTCCCTCCAACGTATCAACCCAACCACACAGCTTGATGTCATCAGCAAACTTGCTGAAGGCGCACTCAATCGCACTGTCCATGTCCCCTACAAAGATGTGAACAAGACCGGTCCCAACACCGATCCCTGAGGGACACCACTCGTTACCGGTCTCCAGCTGGACATTGAGCCATTGAGAGCAACTCTTTGTGTATGACCATCCAGCCAGTTCTTTATCCACCGAGTGGTCCACCTATCAAATTGATGTCTCTCCAACTTAGAGACAAGGATGTCATGTGAGACAGTGTTGAATGCTTTGCACAAGTCCAGGGAGATGGCATCAACTGCTCTACCACTTTCCATCAGTTCTGTAACCCCATCACAGAAGGCCACCAGATTGGTTAGTCAGGATTTCCCCTTAGTGAAGCCATACTGGCTGTCACCAAGCACTTTGTTGTTTTTCATGTGCCTCAGCATGCCTTCCAGGATTATCTGCTCCAAGATTTTGCCAGGCACAAAGGTGAGACTGACTGGTCTGTAGTTGCCTGGCCCATCCATTTTCCTCTTCTTTAAAATGGGGTTATATTTCCCTTTTTCCAGTCATCGGGACCTTCACCTGACTGCCATGATTTTTCAAATATGATGGACAGTGTCTTAGCAACTTAATTTTCCAGCTCCTTCAGGATTCGTGGATGAATTTCATCATGTTCCATGGACTTATGTACGTTCAGGTTCTTAAGATGGTCTCGAACCAGATCCTCTCCTACAGTGGGCCCAAGGAAATGGCGAAGTATTAAATGTTATAATTAGGCCCATTGAAAACATTTCATATGTGAGAGAAAGTAAAAACTGACAGAAATCCTCTTCAGTTGGAGTAAAATTGCCTGGTTCTGGTGTCAACAGTATTCAAACCTTGCTGAAAAGTTCACAGACATGCCACTTTCATGTGAGTTTGACAATTTAAGGGTTTGAATTTTTATGAAGATTAATTTTGTGCTGTTTTTTAAAGTGGAATTAGAAATAACCAAAAATAACGTGATTTAAAATGTTCTAAATATAAAAGTGCCTCCTATGAATTGTAACTATTCTTTGCCATCCCTTTAAAACTCTCATTTAAAAAAGTACTTGAAGTACTTAATTCTAAACATATGGATAATCCCATTAACTTTATTAGGAGTTAAATTTGTGCTCAGAAATGAATGCTTAATGAACATAAATTTCTAAGAATAAATAGAAAACAAACTAAGAAACAAGTTTAGGAAATGTAATATTTATTAATGCAGATCTTAATAATGTAGTAATTATTATTTGTAAAACAAAAATAATTTTGAAATCATAAAAACAACTTTTTCATGTGGGATCTTCTCTAACCATTATTTAGCGTGAGCTAGATGATATCACAGGACTTAAGCTGTCAAAAATCAGTCAGAAGCTAATGACACAGCCTGAATTTTGAGCCCACAGGTGATTAATTATTTATTCCACTTTGAAGAACATGTTCAGCTCTGATTTATATGCAATAGAATTTTTCAAAGCATGAGTCAGACTTGGACTAAAGAATTTAGTGTGGTCTAAATTGTGGGGGATGTTGGGAAGGATTATTATTGAGTTTTTGTTAATCATAAAAAGTCATAGTAGAAATCACACAGGTATTCTGAATTTGCTTAAAATAAATTTTAAAAATCTAGTAGCTTTTGCGCAGGATGCATTTTTAAATCAGGTTTTTCATTCTCCAGACTTTATTGAGAAGTTCCAAAAAATAGCTATATGAAAATGTCTCTTAAAAAATGCCCCAGATATCTCAGTCTGTTTATCTACTGGTGTTTAAATCATGTCTGGAGGGGCATAATATCAATGCCCAGGCAGAGATGCACAAATACTGTAATTTTAAGAGGGGCAAATAAAAGCCACCATATTTGGAACATAAATATAGGTTATAGTGCCAAATTTCAGCTAACAAGTTTTTTAGGCTCCCCAGTGACTGATGCTTCATTTTATTATGAGGATCCAAAGCAAGAGGCCTGCTTATTGCGCCAGTTCTTAACAATGACCTTTTCCATATAACTATCCTATTTATAGAATGAGTAATTGCATCTATAGATCATCTGACAACATCTGTTAATTAAATATTTTGTTCCAGGTGAAAACTATCAATGCATTTTTTTTTCTACTTGCTTCTGTCTTATTTACTACGCCCTTGCCCTGCAAATTTAGCCTAGTTAATCCCACTCCTGAATAGGATTCACTCTCCCATGTTCTTCCTGAAACACAACCTCATGGCTGTTAGAACAAAATAAAAGAATGGAGTTTGTTATCTTGGCAAGGATACAGAGCAATGAATCTCTGAAAGATGCAGGGAGGAAGTTATGATTAATAAATCCATAAATAAGATACCCTTTCATCAAGGTACCCAGCTCCAGCAGTGGAGATTGCACAGCACCTTTCCACCTTCTTTCCACCTGCTCCACTTCCTTCTCGAGCCTTCCAGGATACAAGGGAGAAACACAGATTTCAGCTGGGCAGTGAGGAGAGTCAAGAGGCATAAAAGGTTCAGGTCCATGATGCAGAACTACACAATAGCTGTTCCTCATAGTGGAAAGAGACCATGCTCTAGCAACAGAGGCAGCAATCAGGATGATTTTCTAACTCATCTTTCAATGGAAATGCTGGTTTTCAGCGAACTGGGAACAAGTTCCAGCAGGAAAAATGTGTACCTACAGTACAGTTTAAATTTTATCCCCACAATGACCTTGGAGCTTAGGGATTTCCTTTTTATTTATAATCAAGTTGCTCATGAACTGGTAAGTAAGTTGATTAACTGGCAACAAATACCAATTCACATGGACTCCCTTACAAAAAAGGCAAAACAACACCTCAAAGAGATTACACCAACAGGACTGATCACCAGGGCCACAAGTCAATTAATATCTATGTGAAAAGCCAGCAGGGCTACACAGATCAGTTCAAGTTTAGTTATACAGCTACAACATCCTACCCTGACATTGAAAAGCTGACAGGTAAGGAGGAGATGGAATACAACATATGCTTTTTAAATGCACTTTAATGCAAAGTGCTGAAAAGCAAAACCTAAATACAAATACTTTGTCTTCTGCTTAATTTCTGACTTAATGTGACTTCTGTGACAATGAAGACTTATGGCTTAGCAAAATAACCCATCAGTTTACCATGGTACTGTCCATGACTCTCTCACCCTTTCTTTTATTTTTTTTACCACGCTGTTTTTTGTCTGTGCATTTGGGTGAAGGACCCTGTCATGGGTTCAGCAGCAGCAGTCATTTTTCTCCTTCTTGGTAGCTGGTGCAGCGCTGTGTTTTTGATTTTGGGCCTGGGAGCAGCGCTGATAACACCAGTGTTTTCAGTTACTGCTTGGCAGTGTTTTGGTATGACCAAGGACTTTCTGAGTCTCATGCTCTGCCAGGGAGCAGGAGAAGCCGGGAGGAAGGAGAGGCAGGACTCCTGACACAAACTGACCAAAGAGGTTATTCCATACCACAGCACGTCATGACCAGGGTGTGAAAACGGAGAGCAGAGACCCAGAAGGGTGTGGTGGTGCATTGGGGGGTTTGCTGCTGGAGGGTGCACTGGCTGGGTCAGGCTTGGTGAGCAGTTGTATTCTCTTTCTTTGTACTTCTCCTGTCATTATTATTCTTGGTGGTAGCAGTAGTGATTTGTATTATACCTTAGTTACTAAACTGTTCTTATCTCAACCTGTGTGAGTTGAATTCTTTGATTCTCCTCCCCATGCTCCCGGGACTGGGGGAAGAAAGAGAGGTGAGTGAGTGAGCGACTTCATGAGTTTTAGAGACTTAAACCATGACAGACCCTAAATACTCTGCGGCATTTGTCTTATTCTCCCCAGTGTATGTTTTGAGGCGGAGGATAGAACAATTCAGTAGACTATCCTCTTTTTACCACCTGTAACATCTTGGAGAGGCATTAGAGAGGGTTGGAATTTAGCTAATTGTCGTCTTTAAGCTGTAAATTTCACTTCTCCCTCCTTTCTCCCCCGCCCCACTCCAATGGGGGGGAAATGGGGAGAAGAACCAAAAGAATGTAACTCCCACGGGTTGAGATAAGAACAGTCCAGTAACTGAGATATCATACAAATCACTACTGCTACCACCAAGAATAATAATAATGACAAGGCAAATACAAGGGAAAAGGATACAACCGCTCACTGCCCGACCGAGCCGAGAGAGCGAGAGAGCCACTTCCGGGTTCCTGCCCCCAGTATTTTACATCCTGGGCATGACGTGCTGTGATATTGAATAACCTCTTTGGTCAGTTTGGGTCGGGTGTCCTGTCTCTGCTTCCTTTCGGCTCCCCCTGCTCCCTGGCATAGCATGAGACTCAAAGTCCTTGGCCAGACCAAAACACTACCAAGCAGTAACTGAAAACACTGGTGTTATCAGCTCTGCTCCCAGGGCCCAAAATTAAAAACACAGTGCTGCACCAGCTACCAAGAAGGAGAAAAATGGCTGCTGCCGCTGAACGCATGACACTAATATTTCACTTCCAAAATTCCCCTAAACACAACTTGTAATGAGGGGAAAAAAGATTTCTCTCAAATATAAGAAATCAGATTGAAATGGAGTATTTCCCTAGTTCTAGTTATAGGTGTTTGCTACAGCTTTTCCTAATGTTCTTCTGGTTCTGCAATGCGGAATTGTATATGCAGATTTCTGCTGCTGAAGGAAATAGTTCACAGAACAGCCAAGTAAAATATATAATGCTAAGGAAAAGAATTGAAGCAGATAGATGAGAGGGAAAATACTTGAGCATTTGGTAGAGATTTACAGAGTGGATGTAGAATATTACTCCTTTATTGATGTTTTTATAATTGCTTACCTGTATTACCATCAATTCAGTGCTAAAATAAATGTATTTGCCTGGGAAATAAACCCCCAAAGCAGGTGTTCAGGGGAGGGTCTCATGGAGAGAAAGAAAATAACTAGCTTCTTTTTCCTTCCTTCCTTCCTTCCTTCCTTCCTTCCTTCCTTCCTTCCTTCCTTCCTTCCTTCCTTCCTTCCTTCCTTCCTTCCTTCCTTCCTTCCTTCCTTCCTTCCTTCCTTCCTTCCTTCCTTCCTTCCTTCCTTCCTTCCTTCCTTCCTTCCTTCCTTCCTTCCTTCCTTCCTTCCTTCCTTCCCTCCTCCCTTCCCTCCTCCCTCCTCCCTCCTTCCCTCCTCCCTCCCTCCCTCCCTTCCTCTCTTTCTCCCTTCCCTTCCCTTCCCTTCCCTTCCCTTCCCTTCCCTTCCCTTCCCTTCCCTTCCCTTCCCTTCCCTTCCCTTCCCTTCCCTTCCCTTCCCTTCCCTTCCCTTCCCTTCCCTTCCCTTCCCTTCCCTTCCCTTCCTTTTTTTTAAAAAACAAACAAACAACCTGTTAAATAAATGATTAAATATAGCTGTAGGGCAGCATGCTCTCTCTTAAAAAATTCCTTTGAGAGAGACCAGATAACAAGCAACATCTTAGCTCAGTACTAAAAGAAATAGCAATTACTACTGCCTGCTAATTTTACATGACCAGAAAAAGTCTTAATAATAGTTAGCTTGGGAGCTTTTTTTATGATAAATAATCAAATTTCTTATGCACTCAAGCTCCATCTCAAGGTTCAGTGACTCAAAAACATCCTCTAGTTGCATGTCTTAAATAAAAGGCATATTTTAAGATCAAAACCAGATGAAGGATTGAAGAGTGAGGACTTAATAGCTGTGAAATATAGGAAATTGATTTTTATTTTTCGGCACATATTTTAGAACACAAATTAATTAATCTTGTGCATTGTAGTACAAAATGCAGATCACATATTGATTTTACTTCACAGAGCAAATTTAGTTTGTCACATTTAATATGAACTAAAATATACTTTTCCCCCAAATTATAATATAAGCTTTGCACTCCTCCCCAAATAATAACTGTTTAAGACTTAAAGTACTTTCTCGATATTTTAAAAATTATATGGGATGAGTTTAAGGCACAGAAGTGTGGAATTTGTTCCATTATGCTTTTGGACTTTTACAGGTTTTGTTTTTTTGTGATCAGTGCAAGCTGTCCTCTATTCTGAAGCTGAGAGGCATGAAAGTGTAATTAAAATACATCACTGGAGATGAGAAACAGACAAATTAATTGTCTTGGAAGCCTAATTTATATTCTTTAAACATTCATGTGGATGCTAAAATGAACAAAAGAATATCTCTTCAAAAGTATCATTATCACCTTCATAGTAACTTTTTATGCTACCTTTGAAAAATCTCTTGGTATCTAATCACATGTTGTAAATAATGCAGTGCTAATTACAATTTGCCACAAGGTGATGTCTCAAGTTCTGGAAGGCTTCCTTTAGTGAATTCGTAGTCTCAACAAGAAACGAGATTATCTTCATAAAACCAGTAGGATATAGGTTTGGGCTTACTTTATTTTTTTTTTCTTAAAGAAAACATTATTACTGTTGGAAGTGTTAGGTGCTTGAAAATAATGTATGAATCCTAAAGATTTTTTGTAATCCCTCATCAGAAACCTGCTTAAATTATTTTAAGATGCAGTATTTGAAAAAAATCATTTTAGGCTGAGAAACTTGGGGCTGTTCAGCCTGGAGAAGAGAAGGCTGCGTGGAGACCTCATAGCAGCCTTCCGGTATCTGAAGGGGGCCTACAAGGATTCTGGGGAGGGACTCTTCATGAGGGACTGTAGTGATAGGACAGGGGGTAATGGGTTAAAACTTAAAGGAGAAGTTTAGATTGGATAGAGGAAAGAAATTATTTACTGTAAGGGTGGTGAGGCACTGGAATGGGTTACCCAGGGAAGTTGTGAATGCTCCATTGCTGGCAGTGTTCAAGGCGAGGTTGGACAGAGCCTTGGGTGACATGGTTTAGTGGGAGGTGTCCCTGCCTGCCCATGGCAGGGGTGTTGGAACTCGATGATCTTAAGGCCCTTTCCAACCCTAACCTATGATTCTATGATTACTGAAAGTGCCATTTCTAATGAAATACAGATGGCAACAATTCAGCTTTACCTCCAGAAATAACTCAGGGTTAAGCATGCACCTACCCAGCCAGGAAGGGGCAATATCAGTGACAGGAAGAGTCTTGAGCAGGTATAAGAAGCTGCAGGTTTCAGAGCAGATAGACAGGACCAATCACAGGTGGGAAAGGCCAACCTGAATAAAGATGGGGCAACATCCCTAGTCCCAGTAGTCCATTTTTATTTCTCCACAGCAGCAGATGTTGGCTCCCCCCAACCCCCGATACAAGAAAACAGTCCTGTGGTTCAGGATGGCCATGTAGTGTTCCCAAACAGCATTACCTTCTGAAACTTTTTTACCAAAGCAGACAAACATTCTGTTCAGAAGAGACAGAGGATGAGTCAGCAACTGTGCAGATGTGGGGATTTACTCACTATGAAACTTAGGTACCAACTATTCTTTTTTTTTAGGTTCTGCCTAGACCTACCAAGGCTGAAGCCACTGGCTACCCAGAAAATATCTGCATTAGATGGAGACAGAGAGTCTTTGACCTAATCCTGCAGGTTGGTTAAGACTTAATCACTGCTTAATGAGTGACAAAATTCCCACCGAACTGAGTTGTGAAGATAAACTCTCTTGTATTCCTTTGTAACAGGGAGTACCATTTTATACCTAATCAAAAAAGGTATGAAATACCTATGTATTTAAAATTTTCCTTAGTGTAAGTAATTTAATCTATTTAAAAAGTTGTGTCCAATACCTTTTCTTTAATTAAATGGCATTCCTTCTCATCATGAGAGTTACCACAATTCACTAATTGCTGATCACATGTTTTCCTTTGCACATTTTAGGAGTAACACAACTTATCTATTTGAATGCTTGATAAGAGAAAATGTGTCGTCTCTTTTAGTGCTTCCTAAAACTGGATAAGAATATAAATACAATATAGTTTATCTCCATTCAGTTGGAATTGTTACTACAAGCTCACAAATGTTTCTGGAAAAAGTTTATGAGCTGCTTACAGTAGCATGTGTCCACTCATAAAATAAATGCTTTTATAAGTTCTTCCTACCTTTCTTACTGGAATAAGAAAACAATTCACTAGTTACAGAATTTTGAGAAGATGACTGTATGGCTTAGTTTCATTTTTATTGTCAAGTATATTATTGTAATAGACGACTTTACGAAAGTATTTCTTGCTTTTTACAGCATGTTAGGATGGCCAACTTTTCCAGTGCTTTGGCAAACATGGCTGAATTTGCATTAAACTTATTGATTTCATAAACCTCATTCTATAAATTTTTGGTCATTTTGATTGCCACAGAATATTTTTCCTAAAAGTTTCCCTCTCTTTGGCTTTCTTATGATACAGTTTTTAAAACTGGACCAAAATCAGATATAATTTCCAATATGCAGACAGCTTAGCTTTTTTGACACCACTGTTTATGTGTACAGGACTTTCTGTAAAATTGTTAACGTTTTTTCTTTCTTTTCCTCAGGAATGGAAAATGGAGGTAAAAAGAAGCAAAGATTAATGATGAATGATGCATGGATACCTCTCTGCTGAGAAATGTAAACTTCTACATAGAAATTTATGCAGCTGAAAATTTTGTAAAGAACAAAATTAATTAGAACACTTTGAATACTTTTCATTATGTTTGTTCAATTCATCTGAATCCAGCAAAGTGCCACCTAACCCAATGTTCTGTCTCTAGAAAGACAGATGCACTGAAGATAATCTTACCATATAGTCATTAAATGTTATTCTTTTCCATACTATATATGTTTTGGAATGTTCATATTTGAAAAGATCATATTTGGACTCATGTGTAGCAAGCCTATGCCTGTCCTGGGGAGTCTATAATACCTCTTTAAATTTATTTCTGTTTTAGCTGCACATCTCCAAAACTAAGACATTTTACAAGTTAAACATGCTCTGACCCCAAAATAGTTGGTTCCTTTTTTGTTTTAAAAGGGACACTGGATAATATCACTGGGTTCCCTTATCCAATTGTAGTAGAAAAATAACCCTGTGATTAATTTTCTTGGCACCACATATGTTTGTATTTAACGTGTCATGATATCCACCTTTTCCTGAAAAGCTGACTCAGTCTTTGCAATCTTATTTTGCTTAGTTGTTTTCTACCACTGATCATCTTCGTTATTCTTTCCTGTATTTTTCCTTGATGCTTTTTTTGTCTTTTATTTTTTTAATTACTACAGATTTCATCAGCTGAAAGCAATGTTTTAGTTTATCCAAATTCATTCATCATGATTCTCAGAACAGTGGCTTCCTGTCTCTGGAGGCTAAGCATCTATAACATAAATTATCCAGATGACAACATAATAGCACCTCTCTTTTTCACTCTTTCAATTGTTCTTAATTTAGTATTCATCATGGCCTGGGATTTTTTTGCCGATGTCCTTATGCAGAAGAGAATTTCTATTTCATAAGTTTTGCCCTCTGTTTTTGTTTTTTTTTTTTTAAATTTTTTAAGGGCTTTAGAGTGAAAAAATCTAGCAGCCTTCCTACACTTACCACAATCTGGATTTATGAGTTAATCATATTTAACCTCAATATCTTAGGGACTACTATTTCAACAGCACTACAAAGTCTATATTTTTTAATATGTAAAAGGCATTATATGTAAATACTTAAGGAAAAAAATCTGCCTTTGGGTAGTCAGAAGAATGGTCATTTCAGTTCTATGTCACTCATAACTAGTATTTTTCTGTATAGTAGTTCTTCTGTATACATATTTGTCCTTATTCTATTTAAATTATGGAGGTCAAATTCCTACCTTTGTTTAGAAACCTAGCTGAATGTTACAGATGCATTTTTACATTTTTTATGATAGGCATTGATTAAAGGGAAGGCAAATCTTATTCCTGTAAAGGAGGACAATACCACGACTAATAACTAATAAATCTTTTTGCATCACTGTCACCAAGAAAAAGGAAAACACGCACCCAACCCACACTGAGAAAACCTGTAATCTGATAAATTTAATTTTGTATGTTGCTTGCTTTGATTAAGAATTCGTTCCATTCAGAAACAAATGCTAATCCTCTTGGGGTTGAATTTATATTCCTTTGAAACTTTTATGAAGTAATCTACTTAGCTTGTTAAAAAAAAAAAAAAAAAAAGAATATATTTGAACATTACCCAATATCTTAGTATTCCTGATTATTCACATCAGTCTGGGATTGATCCAGAATCCTTGAACAGGAGCCTAGCCATATACCATAAACAAGCCATATACCATAAACAATTCTAGTTTAACCGTAATGTGGGATCCTGCGTAAGACTGAGAATACACTGATCTATTTCTTGTATACACACTAGTGAAATCATCTCAGAAACACTTCTTCCTTTACCCTGTCAAAGTGGTTTTTTCCCTTACAAAGGTTGGAATATGACTGAAATGGCACAAATGTTTCTTGGAAGGGAAGGGAAGAGAGGGAGAGATAAGATACGTATAAAAACTCCACCTTCTTTGTGGCCCATCAAAATCCTGTGTGCAGAAATACCTTAAACATTAAAAAAGTGAAACTTGTCAGGCATACATTGCAAGTTATCCTCTCAGCTGTAATGAGAACTTCAGAGGGAGTTTGTGGAGGTATGCAATGAGCAGGCAGTCTTAGACGACCTTGTTGGCTGACCTTGAGAAAAAGGGGAGTGGAAATCGAACTGGAGGGGAACAAAATAACCAATCAGAAACCAGTTTGAGGCGTTTGGACAGCAGACATCATTAATCATATATTGTTCTAAAGCACATGCACAGAAGATTTGTTATAAAAGAACGTGAGACACGTGAATAAAGTTCTTCGCTTGCAACTACATACGGAGTCCGTGTACTACATCTCCACAAATGGCTCCTGAACAGGGACTTTAAAGGCAGATGAAGAGCCCCATTAGAGAGCTGTTTGAAGGAGTTAGGCAGTGGACCAGAGAGCCGTCCTCCCAGGAAAATTAGCACCTCTTAAACAGGTGAGCAGTCAGAACAACGGGATCGCAGATGTCAGCTGAAGAAATTACTATTGTCTCTCAGTTAACACGCATTTTAATGCAACAGGGCATCAAATATGATGAGAAGGCTATTTGTGCTTTACTTGCATGGCTTAAAGGGCGTGGATTTGCCTTCGATTCTCAGACAGTGTTTCAGCTGAAACAGTGGGATTTGGCTAAAGAGACTCTTCGGGAGGCTGCATCTAAGGGGGATAAAATCGTTTTTCCACTGTTAATGACATGGTGCTTAGTCTATGAAGCTCTTAGCAGCTGAAGACCCCATCTTGGGGAGCTGTTGCTAACCATCCTCACAAGCCAATTGACGCAGCCCCTCCGGCACCGACAGCACTGTCGGCGCCTCTGCCAGCAGACAGGTTGCTGACACCCACCACAGCACCACCCCCCCCCCCCCCCAATTCAGTACTTCCTGCAGCCGTTGGTGACGAAGAGTTGGATTATGACCCTCTCAAACGGTGGCAAAAATCGCAAAATCAAGCTGCAGCAGACAGGGAGCATAATGAGATGGAGTTTCCTGTAACAGTACAAAATAATCACCCTAATGACTGGGAACCTTTGAGATGGGAACCGGATAAAGAGCTGAGAAAGACTTATGCAGTATGGCTAACCTCACCGTATACTAGGAGCCTTTTACAGACTGCATTACAGGGCGAGCTTATGACTCCGTTTGACATCAAAGCCCTTGCCGACATGCTGTTCACCCCACACCTAAGGCAGTATTTTTGTCCTATTGGCGGGAACAATGCAATATGGAAACAATTGGTAACCTCAGCAGGAATTTGGGGCACCCTCTCTTGGGGGCTGGAATCCCGCAATTAATAGGTGATCCTCCTGTTAACATGCCACAGCTACAGGCTCGGTTAGCCCCAGAGATTTTTGTGCCAATCTACTGAACTAGTGCTTAAGGCAATGCTTAAGGAACCAGATGTTGGGAAATCCACAAAGGCGTTCATGGGAGTCAGGGAAAAGACGAACAATATATGCCTTTTATGGATCGTTTGCAGATGGCTGTCAATAAGCAAGTGGAGAATGATGATGCCAAAGGTGCCTTACTATTGAAATTAGCAATGGAGAATGCAAACTCGGACTGTAAAAAGTTGTTACGAATGTTAAGAAATCCTACACTGATTGATATGATTGAAGCATGTAACTCTATTGGTTTTATAGACCATGTTAACGAAAATCTAGCAGGGCATGTAGCCGCAGCTCTGCAGGCCACACTGCAGCTGTGTTTTAGGTGCGGCAAACCTGGTCATTTTAAGTGTGACTGCCCTCAGGCTGCAGAAGATGGCGTCCCGAGTCTTTGTCCATGTTGCCACAAGGGGCATCACTACGTTAAGCAGTGCTGGTTAAGGTATAACATCAAAGGTGAGCTGATTCCAGCCTTGGGAAACAGGAGGCAGAGCGCGTCACAGAGCCATTCACAGACACAAGGAGTCTCCGCCCTGCACAATACAGAATGGGTCTGGCACGCCTCAGTCCTTCACCCCTGGAAGTGCTGGAGTGGACGTCGCCACAGCAGCAGAACTAAACATAGCAGATACCAAAGTGCATAAAGTGCCACTGGCACTGAAAGGTCCACTGGGTAATGGATTTAGTGCTTTATTACTGGGCTTCTCTACTGTCACCCTACAGGGTCTTTTTTGTTCTGTCAGGGGTAATTGATGCCAATTTTAAAGGAAAATTACAGGCAATGGTCTGGACTCCATCCCTGCTGGTAACAGTCCCCGTGAGTGAGCATATATGCCAACTTGTCTTATTCCATGCACATACAGTAAATGCCCCTTTGGAGGAAGACATGGTCAGAGGAATGGGTGGCTTTGGGTCTACTGTTAAGCCATACATTTTTTTGGATGCAATCATTAACAAAACATTGTCCAACCATCGAGTGTGAACTATGAAACGCCCAGAGTAAACCTAACACCATCAAGCTTTGCGGCCTGCTGGACACCAGAGCAGATGTTACAGTCATAGGCACCTCCTTTTGGCCATCAAATTGAGAGACAACCTCATCAGCAATAGATCTAATAGGAATAGAAGGAACATCAACATCACGTCAAAGTGCATCTATTATTCAGATAATAGATCCTGATGGAAGTACTGCAAACCTCCGCCCATATGTAGTGAATTGTCCTTTTAACCTTTTGGGTTAAAATGGATGTCTTAAGCATTTGGGAATCTCGACAGCAACACTGCCTTTTCAATGAGGGTCATTGATGAGAATGTTCCAATGAGACTAAAGTGGCTGACAGGAAAACCAGTGTGGGTTGATCAATGGCCCCTAAATTTGGAAAAATCCCATGCCTTAACAGAATTGGTAGCAACAATTAAAGTTGGGACACTTGGTTCTGACCACAAGTCCCTGGAACACACCAGTATTTGCAATTAAGAAAAAATCAGGGAAATTCATCTTTTACATGACTTTACATGACCTCGTGCGATTAATAATGTCATGGAGGACATGGGAGCTACGCAGCCAGGTTTACCTTCCCCAACCATGATACCAAAGAATTGGAACATTGTCATTATGGATCTCAAAGATTGTTTTTTCACTATTTTCTTACACTCTGAAGATGCCCCAAAGTTTGCCTTTTCTAGTCTTTCTGTTAACCATCAGGAACCAGTAAAATGTTATCATTGGACTGTGTTACCGCAGGGTATGAAAAACAGTCCTATAATATGTCAGTTATATGTGGCTAAGGCATTATCAGAGGTAAGAGAGATATACCCAACAGCTATTTCCTATCATAATATGGATGACATTTTGTTAGCCAGCCAGGAACCACAGAAACTTATAGAAATTACCTCCAGCACTAAACCTTCCCTTGAAAACCACGGGATAGTTATTGTTCCTGAAAAGGTGCAACAACAACCCCCATGGCAATATCTTGGATGGAAAATCCTCCGGCAGATTGCAGTATCTCAACTGCTAAAGATTGATGTCAAGGTTAACACCCTAATCGATATACAGAAATTAACTGGCACTATAAATTGGGTGCGAACCCATTTAGGTATGGACAATGATACACTTCAACCTCTATTTGAGCTATTAAAGGGAGAACCTGCCCTCAATTCGCCTCGATAGTTAACTCTGGAGGGTGAGCACGCTATTGGACAAATTAACAGGGCTTGAACCAATCGACAAGCTGCAAGGATAGATTACCAACTCCCAGTTACTTTGTATGTTATCCAAGGGCCCAGGTCCCTCAAAGGATTAATAGGTCAATGGGATGTAAAGGAAAAGGATCCACTATGTGTCTTAGAATGGATCTTTTTACCACACCAATTCTCCAAAACCATAGTTACTATTTGTGAACAGATAGCACATATAGTGCATCGTGGTCAGCAGAGAATGATAGAATTGACAAAACACAAACCAGGGACTATTTATCTCCCTTTAATCAAGATGTATTTTCAATGGGCTTTTCAGAATAACACAGAGCTACAAACAGCAGAGACAAATTTTTTGTGGACAAGTTACTCCACATCACCCACCACATAAGCTATTTTCCCTGACAACAGAAATAGAGATAAAATCAGTTTCAAAATGTCAACATAACCCTGTAAAAGGCCCAACCTATTTTACATGCAGGTAAAACAGGCAGGGCAATTACAGTTTGGTTTGAGGATAAAGAATGGCATCATAAAGAACAAAAAGTTCAGAGATCAGCACAAATTGTAGAATTAGCTGCAGTAATGTATGCATTTCAACATTGCCACTGAGCATTGAACCTCGTCGCTGATCCAAATTATGTTGCTGGAGCTGTTACTAGAATAGAAAATTCGTGGCTAAAGGAAGCTGCCAATCTTACTTTATTTTATTATCTAAAAATGTTAAAAATGTTATTAGATGAGCGTACAATGCCTTATTATGTTCTGCATATTCGTAGCCATATAGATTTACCTGGATTTATTATAGAAAGAAATCAAAGACCTGATAGGTTAATGGCTCCCGTAGTAGCAAATCCTCTACCAAATCAGTTAGAACAGGCTAGATTATCACATGCTGCGGGGTCGTTCCTGGAAGAGAATGAACACTTAATAAACCAGCAAGAGTAAAGGTTATTAGAGAACAAATAAATGTTACTAAAGGACAAGAAAACAGCCACGTCGGGACTTTCCAAAGGAGGAAGCGAGACAATGTGCCAACCAGGAAGAATGATGTGGACCAGTCAGCATGGACTGAGAGAGGTATGGACAGCGCGTGAACAATGTAGAGTAGCCAATCAAAAAATGCATGATCAGTAGAAACAGGAACTATGTTACTATAAAGCTGTCTGTGTAGCCAGTAATAAACGGCATCAGCTTGATCATATTGATTGTGCTGTGTCCTTTTTCTTCCCACAACATGCCTTTTATCACCAATCAGCGAAATCACTCAGAAAACAGTTTTCTCTCTCTTGGTCAGAGGCACATACAATAGTACAAACATGTCCTGACTGTCAACCATTTGCAACACTCCTACATACTGGAGTAAACCCTTGTGGCACCAGTGCCTTACAACTATGGCAAAGTGATGTTTCTCATACCCCTGAGTTTGGGAAACAAAAGTATGTCCACGTTTCCATCGTTACATTTTCACACACAGTCTGGGCCACGGCAGAGGCAGGTGAAAAAGCTCATAATGTTATTCATCATTGGCATGGTGCCTTCACAGCTTTAGGCATTCCAGAACAAATAAAAACAGCCAATGTCCCCACTTATACTAGTACTACAAATCAAACATTTCTAAACAGCTGGGGGACAAAACACAAGACAGGGATCCCACATTCCCCACAAGAACAAGCTATTATTGAACGATGTCAACAAATATTAAAAATGTTATTAGAAAAACAAAAAGGAGGAATGGAGAATCACCACAGGCACGATTATATAAAGCGATTTATGCATTAAGTTTCTTGATGATTGGAGACGGAAATGAGACCGTGGCCATTACCGGACATATCTTGTTGCACAGCAAAATTTTGCCTAAATCCGTAGGGACTCATCAGCTGAAAGTTTGGGTAAAATCACCACAAACATATCGCTGGGAAGGGCCATATCCACTGATAACATGGGGGCAAGGGTATGCTTGTGTTTCCATAGATCATGGCCCTTGGTGGATACCTGCACAGCTGGTGTGGCCTGTTTTGGACCATCGTGCTGTTACTGAAGCAGAATCAGAGCAGTGAAGTTTATTTTAACTATTCACGCCTTGGTGCAGATGCAGACCCACAACATCAGAACAACAGGACGGGACTCCAAGATGTGACCCTGACAAACCCGTTGTTCCAAAATGCTAGTGCTTGGTGTGATCAGGTACACTGTAACATTAAATTCTAAGTGCCTTAAATTAATGGACCAAACTCAAAAACTGCAACAAGATGATGGGTTTTTCGGCCTCACAACTTGGTTTCAATATTTATTGTTATAGAGCGCGTGCACAGAACGTTTGTCATAAAAGAATGTGAGACACGTGAATAAAGGCCTTTGCTTGCAACTGCATACGGAGTCCGTGTACTATGTCTCCACAGGAGTTAAGCTTTCTCTTCTTGCTTTAGGTGTAAAATTCAGATTGAGACAATATAACTATACCTTTATTGCATATTCTGAACTCGGTACCTGGGAGAATTGAGCTAGTTCTTCAACATCGTAATTACTTGGACAATTTAAGCAATGTACTGTTAAGCATTCAATCATTCTGCCAGGTTTTGGTCCAAAGGCACTTATTTGGTCCAGGAAAACCAGTGTCATTCCTGCTTCTGCTTGCCTAGCACCCTAAGGCACTGAAAACTTAATTCCATAGTACTGCTGAGATGCTTAGGCTATGCTGTGAGATTTGATATGCATTATTCCTTGTGTTGATCCTGTTGTTTCTTCTTACATGGCAATCTCTGCTCAGGCCTAGTCTGACCCTGATCCACTACACACTCCACGAAGAGGATAAATGCTTTAGCAGCAGAACTTAAGTGAAAGATGGCCTATAGTCCTTCAGTCTAGATGTCAATGACCAAGTGTTATCCCTCTGAATTTAGGGACTGTTAACAGCACAGAGCACAAGCGGTAAGATTGGGGCACATTCTACACCATTCCTTTACCCTCTCATTATTACCATCATAAAAATTTTCTTATTTATACACTGCAAACAAGGCAACTGATATTCGTAAAAGTAGATATGGTAATAAAATACTACAATTTCTAATCATTAAGCCTGGCCAGAGCTGGGTTGTTCTCATTTGGTATACAAGGAGCTGATGGGACACGTTTAGACTTTGAGCTTTCCCTAACAGACATTTACATTCATCATTCCATTTTGGCAAATGCTCAACAATTCTGTACAGAAGTTGGTTCTAGGATTGGCAACTACCCCAAAACTATGTTACAAAATGGAGATATGTCTTAGGAATTTCCTTGAGAGGCCAATGATTTCCACAGTGTCGTGGTTTAAGTCCCTCATGCAGTTTTCTCACTCACTCCCCCCTCTTTCTTCCCCCCAGCTCCCGGGGGGATGGGGAGAGGAATCGAAAGAATGCAACTCCCACAGGTTGAGATAAGAACAGTTACTAAACTAAGGTAAAACACAAACCGCTACTGCTACCACCAATAATAATAATGACAAGGGAGATACAAGGAAAGAGAATACAACTGCTCACCACCTGATACCAAGCCTGACCCTGCAGTGAACCCCACCCTTCCGAGTCTCTCCCCTCAGTTTTTACATCCTGGGCATGACATGCTGTGGTATGGAATACCTCTTTGACTAGCTTCGGGTGAGGTGTCCTGTCTCTGCTTTCTCCCAGCTTCCCCTCCTCCCTGGCAGAGCATGAGGCTCAGAAAGTCCTTGATCAGACAAAACATTCTAAGCAGTAACAGAAAACATTGGTGTTATCAGCATTGTTCAAAGGCCGAAAGTCAAAAACACAGCGCTGCACCAGCTACCAAGAAGGAGAAAAAGGACTGATGGTGCTGAACCTGTGGCACACAGGAATACTCCGTATTTACTTGCAGAATTTCTAAAGGTCAGCCTAAAGTTAGAGCAAATATACCAACTTTGCACTGAATGGGAAGAAAAAGAAATAAACCTTTCCAAGAACTTTTAATCATTTCTAAAAGTATCCCTACAATTGCTTTTAAATTCAAAATTGTTTAGTTATGGAGTGCAGAGGATAATATACCCAGGCCTCTAGCTTTTTTTACCTATTATTTTTACCTTTTTTCTTTAGAGAAATATTGATTTTTAGTTTACATCTGCTTTCTTAAAGAATGCAGGTCAAAAAGTTTCTGCCCTGTTTTTAATTTGATGTGCCACCAATGTCAGTGACACAACTCAGGTCTGTGAAGAGAATGTCTTACTTATACTCTTTCCTGTGAATGGTTACCTGAGTACATACTGGATAACAAATTAATAAAAAGTAGCTTGAAAGATCAAATCCACCAGAGATTAAAAACTGTAATATAGTTAATCAAGAAAATGGAAACTTCAGGGCTCTCAGCCTGATCTCAGTACTGAGGGAAGGTAATGGAACAGGTCATCCTGAGTGAAATCATAAAGTGTGTGTGGGAAAACCGAGGCATCAGGCCCAGTCATCATGAGTTCATAAAAGGCAGGTCCTGCTTGACCAACCTGATCTCTTTCTGCTACAAGGTGACCTGCCTGGCTGATGAGGGAAAGCCTGTAGATGTTGTCTGTTTAGACCTTAGGGCATTTAACAGTCTTCCTCACCATTCTCCTGGAGAAACTGGCTGTTCATGGCCTGGATAGGTGTATTCTTCACTGGGTAAAAAACTGGCTGGGTGGCTGAGCCCAAAGAGTGGTAGTAAATGGTGTCACATCTAGCTGGTGACAGGTTTCTAGCATGTTCCCCAGGGCTCAGTACTGGGGCCGGTGTTGTTTAATATCTTTATCAATGATCTGGATGAGGGGATCAAGAGCACCCTCAGTAAATTTGCAGATGACACCAAGCTGGGCAGGAGTCTTGGTCTGCTGAAGGATAGGAAGGCTCTGCAGAGGTGTCTGGACAGGCTGGATCAATGGTCTGTGGTCAGTGGTATGAGGTTTAACAAGGCAAGGTGCTGGGTTCTGCACCTGAGCCTCAACCACCCCATCCTCCCCATGCAATGCTGCAGGCTTGAGGAAGAGTGGCTGAAAGCTGCTTGGTGGTGAAGGCCCTGGGGGTGCTGATTGATGGAGCTGAACATGAGCCAACCTGTGCCCAGGCAGCCAAGAATGCCAATGACGTCCTGGCCTGTATCAGAAATAGTGGGGCCGTCAGAGCCAGGGCAGCGGTCATCTCCGGTACTCAGAGCTAGTGAGGTTGCACCTTCAAGTATCCTGTTCAGTTCTGGGCCATTCTGGATATTGAGACACTGCAGCAGGTGCAGAAAAGGACAACGAAGCTGGTGAAGGGTCCGGAGAACAAGTCTGATGAGGAATGACTGAAACGACTGGGGCTGTTTAGCCTGGAGAAGGCTTAAGTGAGACCTTATTGCTCTTTACAACTACCTGAAAGGAGGTTGTAGTGAGGTGGGGGTCAGTTTCTTCTCTCAAGTAACAAGTGATGGAACAGAAGGTGACAGCCAGGGAAGCTGTGCCAGGGAAGGTTTAGACTTATTACTGAAAAAGTTTCTCAGGGAAGTGGTGGAATCACCATCCCTGGAAGCGTTCACAAACTGTGTAGATGAGGCCCTAAGTGGCATGGTTCAGTGGTGGACTTGGCAGTCCTTGTGTAATTGTTGGACTTGACAATCTTCAAAGTCTTTTCCAACCCAGTTGATTCTATGATTCTATAAGAATTCAAGTAGCTTGTAAATATTCTTCTAAATATACTCTTATGTTGACAGAATACCTAGACTTGCATGCGTACGCAAAAAATAAGTTTTACATTTCCATTTTGTTATTTGATATGCATAGCACTTATGCCAGCTATAAAAACCACAGGTAGTAGATCCAACTGCCAAGATTTTGCATATATCCATTGGTTTATAAGTATATATACCTACTGCTGTGTTTGTATGAGAAAATTTGTCTGCACAGACAAACGTCTGTGGACATTGGTAAAATGATGGGCATATATCCATGTGATATTCAAAGAAGGTGCAGATACAATATAAATGTGCCTTTCAAAATTTTGCTTATCCTCTTCTGAATCTTCTTCCACCTCTACCTGATGCTTAGCCAGCCTTTCATCTGCGCAATTTTGGGAAAAATTTGTATCAAGATAGATAGAACTTCCAACTCTATTTGCAGTGATACTTTGTATAAGAGAGTAATGCTGTGAGAAAAACTTCTGTGTATGAAAAATATTTGCAGGTACCAGAACCATAAGAAAAGAGATTAATTTCAAAAGGGAACTAGTTGCCTTCACACATGGTTATGGTGAGACTATCATCTGGTGCTGGATCAGATACACTATCAAGTCAGTCTTCTGTCCTTTAAATTAGAAATGGCTTTTGACCTTGAATGGCTGTAAAAGATATATCTATCCACTGACCAGAAAGGTGCAATATCAGTTCTAGAGTTGGATCTGACAATTCCTTGTGTAAAAGCTTCACTTCTTTTTAATTCATGTTAATGTTGAAAAATGCAGAATAAGGGTAGCAGGAGCTTATAGCTTGCCACATGCATCACATGCATTACAGATAGCTAAATGACAGCTGTTTGTGTGTATGTAATCTCAATTGGTGACAAGCTATGTACAAGCTCAGCAGAATTTGAGTTTGACAATCTATGTTATGTGAGATTTTGCTAGAAAAGAAGACAATCCCTGCTGAACCTGGGACAGCACATACAGCTTGCAGGGTCACTCTTAAAAAGAAATAAAAAATTCATCTAGCAACATATTAAAGCATCAACGTTTTCAGCAGAAGGTAATTAAAAACAAAACCAACTACCCCTTAAAATTGTTTTTAAAATGCAGAATAATGTTACAAGGCTAGAATCAGAATGCTCTTCATTTTCTTTTGAGAGATGGAGTGAAAATTTCAGCAATTGAATTATGGAAAAGTACGGAAAGTATTAGGATAATCTTTAAATAACTCTGCTGAAGATTCAGGACTCTTCCTGTCTTTGTATAGGTAGCCCTTTGAGAAATATAATGATGAAATAGCAATGCTTTTTTTTTTTTTTTTTTTTTTTTTGCAAGGAGCATGAAGCAAATTTTGTACTGAATGCTTCCTAGAAAAATATTCATTCATTTTCCATATGAAAATTTTGAAGTAAATTCAAAAAATATCTTATTTTATTTCAATAGAATTTTGACATCTCCTCAAGAAATTTCTAAGGATTTTGCACAATCAATTTTATTGTTATAGAGACTAAAACATGGCTTTACTTCTGCAGACAGAAGAAAATCATAGATGGTAAGGCAGTGTGGCATTAGGGTGAATGAAGAAAATATAACACGATATAGGGGTTTTTTTTCCTTTGTCTTTTGCACATTAGAAATAAACAAAATGAAACCGAGGTGGGAAAATAATAAAGGTCTATAATGATTGTGAAAAACGTATCAGTAACACATCCAAGCTGTACCACCAGTCTGAAAGGACCTAAATTATCAATTTACTGAAGTACCTCCATGAAATATCCAGGAGTCGGAACTTGCAGGCCTGAGATTCCAGGCATGTGTGCAGTGCTGCCTCATGCTAATCAGAATTTCTTAAGCTACTATAGAACTGTGGAAGATAAACAGGAGAAAAACAGGGATGGGTGGGTTGGTATAGTTCATGTACAGCTGAGTTATTGGTCTTCCAGATGCTGTTGTTAGAGAAGGATAAAAGAGGACAACAATCTTCAAGATTTGCAGTGATAACTGAACTGCTCCCTGTCCAGCACGGAAAGGAAGAATATCTTTACTCAGTGTACATACCACATGCAACTCGTGTTCTGTATGTTCTGTGTTAGGTTTGTTTTTTCTCTAAGAAAACATTAATGAACACTACTGTTTCTTAAATGTTTTCTATAGATACTCACCTTGAACCGCAGTATGTCACTGACATCTGCTAGAGGCTAGCCCATGCATATCATTCCATACCAGCAACTACCTTAGCTTTCGTTCTTCACTTACTACAGTTTTTATTTATAAACCTCCTGACATCTTAATCTTATTCATCTAAAAAGCTACTATCCCTTCCTGCTTGTATGCTCTACCTGAACTTCTTTTCCGACAATATTTCTACTCTGGGCAGAGCTCACCCAGAGTTCTGCAGCACAGGAAATGCCATTCCAACTCCTCAGGGAAAGCCATAATTAATCTCTCTGTTAGTTTATTCCTAGGGAAGCACTTGTTTTTGATAGCAGACTTTTTTTTTCTTTTTTTCCCCTCCTGTACTGCCAGCTTTATTTTAAATAAAACACAGTCATTTCTAGCGCATGTCACTTTTCCAGGTTACTTAAAATGCAGATGACCAACCAAAGTAACAAGTTTGGAAACATTTCCTGGCCCAGCTCCTAACTGCAGAGGCTGGATGCTAAATTTATATCTATGCCCATAACTTGAGCATTACTATGAACCGATGGGAAGAGACACAATCATACAGGAAGCAGCAAAATTTAAGATAGAGATAAGACTCATGAGAATGGGAAGAGTCTTTAGTCCAAACAAAAATAACTAAGATCTTTTCACACATGAAACACATTTTATCAACCATCTTCTTTTCTCATAGTGATAAATCTTCTTCTGTGCATACCTGAACCTCATTCCAAACTGTTGTATATCTGAACCCATGTTATCAGCTATATCTAACAGTTCTCTCTGTAGAGCTGTTGTTGACCTAAAGTTTTTCTGACAGTGATTTCACCCCATTCACATGATTGGTGTTTCCTAGAATGTGTCAGATGTGATTGCTGCAGTAAGTTTACACATGCAATTCAGCTGCTTATACAGTTGGTCCTGTTCTTAGTGTGGATATTTCAGCAAATGTTGTCAGATGAATATCAACAACTTAATTTATCTAGGATGCACATCTTTAACAAATACAGCCAAATCCATACCCAGTCAAACATGTGAATGGAAACACAATCAGCTTATTGTAGGTCTTCTTAACCAGAGATACATTCAATACAGTAAGTGATTTATTTGCTACTGACAATGATGTATGTGAAGTTGTGGATAATATAGCTGACTTAGTTCAGCACGTGACAAATGCAATTCAGAAGGTGACACAAGGCATCATTTTTGCAGAAATATATCTGATGTACCAGGTTATAAATCTGACACAAATTAGTTTTGTTTTGTTTTGTTAGCAATACTTTACTTTTCTCTTAAGGAACTTGACTTGTAATCTGTATATTATATACATGTTTTTCAAATTAAATGCTAATAAATGACATGTCCATTATATCCTGTAACATTTATCCAGCCTTTTCAAAACCAAAATGGACAATAAGAAGTGTCAGAAGCGTTGCTTTTAAAGGGTGCTTTTGACACAACATGTGAAAGATGGATATCAGTTAGCTAAAAGAGAAACACTGAACATCTGGTCTGCCAGCAACAAAAAAGAGGTAATATAGACCCCATTTACAAGAAGGGAAAAATGGATGACCCAGAGAACTACAGACCAGTCAGCCTCACCTCTGTGCCTAGAAAAATCATGCAGCAGATTCTCCTGGAAGGCATGCTGAAGCACATGAAAAACAACAAGGTGGTTGGTGGCAGCCAGCATGGCTTCACTAAGGGGAAATCCTGCCTGACCAATCTGGTGGCCTTCTGTGATGGGGCTACGGAACTGATGGACAGGGGTAGGCAGTATTGATGTCATCTACCTGGACTTGTGCAAAGCGTTTGACACTGTCTCACATGACATCTTTGTCTCTAAATTGGAGGGATATCAATTTGATAGGTGGACCACTTGGTGGATAAAGAACTGGCTGGATGGCTGCATGCAAAGAGTTGTGCTCAATGGCTCAATGTCCAGCTGGAGACCGGTAATGAATGGTGTCCCTCAGGGATAGGTGTTGGGAATGCTCTTGTTCAGCATCTTTGTCAGTGACATGGACAGTGGGGTTGAGTGCACCCTCAGCAAGTTTGCTGATGACACCAAGCTGTGTGGTTTGGTTGATAGGCTGGAGGGAAGGAATGCCATCCAGAGGGATGTTGACATGCTTGTGAGGTGGGCTGATATCAACCTGATGAAGTTTAACCATGACAAGTGCAAGGTCCTACACCTGGGTCAGAGCAATCCCAGGCACAGCTACAGGTTGGGCAGAGAGGAGATTGAGAGCAGCCCTGTGAAGAAGGACTTAGGGGTGTTGGTTGATGGGAAACTTAGCATGAGCCAGCAGTGTGCGCTCGCAGTCCAGAAAGCCAACCATATCCCGGGATGCATCAAAAGGAGTGTGACCAGCAGGTCGTGGGAGGTGATCCTGCCCCTCTACTCTGCTCTCCTGAGACCTCACTTGGAGTATTGTATGCAGTTCCCGTGTCCTCAACGTATAAAACACATGGAACTGTTGGAACAAGTGCAGAGGAGGGCCACGAGTGCGATCAGGGGATTGGAGCACGTCCTGTATGAAGACAGGCTGAGAAAGTTGGGGCTGTTCAGCCTGGAGAAGAGAAGTCCTGCATGGAGACCTCCTAGCAGCCTTCCAGTATCTGAAGGGGGCCTATAGGGATGCTGGGGAGAGACTCTTCAGTTAGGGACTGCAGTGAGAGGACAAGTGGTAAGGGTTCAAACTTAAAGAGGGGAAGTTTAGATTGGATATGTGGAGGAAGTTCTTTACTGTGAGGGTGGTGAAGCATTGGAATAGGTTGCTCAGGGAACTTGCAAATGCTTCATTCCTAGCAGTTTTCGAGGCCAGGTTAGGCAGAGCCTTGGGTGGCATGGTTTAGTGGGAGGTGTCCCTACCCATGGCAGGGGGGTTGGAACTAGATGATCTTAAGGCCTTTTCCAAGCCTAACTGTTCTATAATTCTATGATTCTATGATTCTATGACAGGAAAAAGGCTTTAGCCACAAGCAAACTGAAGTAAAAGAGTCTAGTGTGATATACTCTGCTACATGGTTCACTCACTTATCTGACACAAGAATATTCTTTCCTGGAAGTATAGATTAACTTCTCTGAAGTCATTTGGATTTTACAGAAGCCTTCCATCTAAATCAGAAGGTTTCAGTCCAATCTGTTACTATCACAAGTGTAACCTGAAAGATATTTTTCTGCCTTATTACATCTGTTACTCAGTCTGCTTCTCACCTGACACAAGCTAGTCAATTTTTTTTTTCCAGAGTATCAAACCAACAGTAATTTAGCTATTACAAAATCTTACTTTGCTTTCTTTGCCAAACCCTGAGAGGAAAGTCACTGTTGCCACACTTTGATTACTGAATCACTTTCCTCAAGGAACTTCAAATGAAACACTCAAGATTTTTTAAAAGGAAAAGCAAACCCCTATGGGGAGCTGTAAAATAACAGTCATATAACATTTATTATAATGTATTGTATGCGAGCTGAGTTTTGCCTGAAGATACACTTGAAAGATTGCATATTTTCATGCATTTAGAGCTGATAAATATGTGCTTCTATTTGTACATGCTAAAGTAAAAACTTTGGTAAAAGGTAAAAAGGTAGTTGTGAAAATCTTATGTTGCTTTCTGCCATCAGCAGTTTATCACCAGCTGAATCATAGTTTATAAGCACTGAAGATGAATCTATGAATTCATATGATTATGGTCAATCCATTTTTGTGCTAGGTAAATTATGAGTTTCTAGAAAACTGCCTGTTAGATATATAATTTTCCTTTATGGACTCTGAAGGCTATGTCATTTCTTCAACCCAGCTATTACTTTGAAAATATTACCTTTAACGGTTACGAAAAGGGACTCAATATCATATGATTTTTATCAGGTAAATGTAATTTAGAATTAAGAAAATTACATGCAGGTTGTGCTTAAAAAGACGGAACAGGATCTTGTCTTGATACTACATCCTTATATAACTTAATTCATTATAAAGCATAACGGAGGAAAACTCCTAGGTAACATAGGTCTTATTAGGAAAGCATTGTTTGAATGTGTGTTTTGTTTTTTTTTTTCTGGTGTTTATGTAGAAATAAAGGTTATGACTGAAAATATTCATAATTGTGGCCATTTCATATAAGTGGAAGAGCATGGTAAGCACACTCCAAAGCTTTTACTGCGCACATGGTTACAGGGGTTTTAAATTGAGCCACTGTGGCAGAACTTTATTACACAGGTTCATTTTTCTAGTCCATGCCTCTGCTGGTGCCAAAAGTGGTGGTAGATCCACAGATCATGATCATCAGTGGTTAACAGCCAAGTCTAATTATGTTAGTAACCAAATAACCGTAGAGACCGAGTCTCTTGGATCACAGGTCTTGATATTGGATCATCATTCATAACATAGACCACTTCACGTGTTTGACAAAGTGTAAGATCCTCCATTTTTTAACAAAACAAATGAATACAGCACCATGAAGCTGATGTTTGAATGTTACAGAGGTGTGTCACAAAGTGCTTAAGTAACGATGACTGCATATTTTATACATTAGCAGATTGAAAATAATTCTTAGGTTTTATTTTGAAATGCCTTTATGTGATAGCATGTTTCACTTGCTGCAGTGAAGCAAGTTTCATGATAGTCCAGCTCTAAGTTTTTGGTTTGTTGACTGTGAAAAATGTTTAGAGAATAAAAAAGCATTTATCATTTTTCTTTCTTTAGTGGTTTATTTTAAGGGAATTTCCACAAAAAGCATTAGCATTTTTTTTTCTGTTCAGTAGTGACAAAAATTCCTTTAGATAAAATAAAATTAAATGAGAGATTAAAAAAACCCACAACAAAAAAAAAATATATTTTCACCTAATTTGAAAACAAACAAATTAAACCCACCTAAAATAAAAAAAAAAAACCCACAAACAAACAACACCAAACAAACCCCAACAAAATCTTGTTGAGTTATTGTTTTGTAGCAGACTGTCTTTTCCCTTTTTAACTCACTGGTAATATTTAACAGACATTTTGACATATTTCTCCACACAAAGGACCTCTGACCCCATCTTGTTCTCCTGGCTGTGTCTTGGATTGTTGTACTTTAGATTCGCGTAGCTTACACCTTTTTTTTCTTTTTTTTTCTTTTTTTTTTTTTTTTATTATTTGCCTTGAGAGCAAAGTGTTTTTGTAGAGCCATAAACTGCCATTTCACTTCATATTCAAACATGATTTATATTCAGGGAGAAGTAGCATTCTGGCCCAATGTATTTGAAATGTTACAGGGGGAAGAAAATCCCATTCTTACGTGTGTTTGAACTGAGGACAGGGGAAGGAAGCCCAGATTTAGTGTTAAGTGGACTTTTGTTTGGTGTGTGAAGAATGAGAATTCAATCTGGTTTTTATGTTGCTGTTGCTGGTATTGAAGTATCCACACTTGCACAGAGGTCTGACACTATAGTAAATTTCCCAAATGTTTGTTCTGCTACCTAGTGAGCTTATGAGTTTCTATTAATCCCAGGAGGATCCTCATCTTCACTATACTGTGTAAGTGCCAGGTGAGGAGCCACTGAGTGCATTGTTCAGTCCCTGGTGCAGCAAGGCGTCTGATTGTGGTGGCCATTTTGAAGAGAGGCAAGTGTCGGACCTGAGAGGTGGCTACATTGCAGCAAGCCATTAGCTTTTTTACAAGTTAGTGTGATTCATGTACTCTCAGAAATTCATGTACTTTCAGAAAAAAATCAGCTTTTTCCAAGTTCCTTAGGAGAAGCACTTGACTGCTGAGAAAAGGCAACAAAACACAGGTATATGCAGAATATTAGCCGCCTATGGGCATTCTTTCTTATCTTTTTAATTTCCCTGTGAAAGTCAAGGCTCTCCACCATATTCCCACATGTAGCAACCATAACAAAGGTTGTGAAATACTACATATAGCACAACCACTTCATTGAAATAGCTAGAAGTGACACTTATCTGTATTCTGGTCTGCAGACTAATCAGCCAATCTATAAATTGATGAATGTTGCAGTTGTAAAAGGTAAGGTGAACACCAGAACGGACTCCATAAAAACGAAAGAGCCTTTATTTTCCCATTTCACAGAAAAAGGTCCATTCAGAACATTGTAGGTTTATAGTAGAAGTTTCAATTACACACTAGAAAGGTTGATATGACAGAGAGAAAACAGCTGGTGTCATTTATTATCACTGATATAAAATATAAACTAATGAAAATTTGTCTTAATATAATACAAGAGGATAGTGACCTATGGCTGTGTTCTTTCTGTGTTAGCATTGTACAGACAAATAGAACAGAACTACCAAGGCAGGTGCTATCATAAATCATGTCTTCCTGACTCATGGAACCAGAAAAATAACCCAACTCATTTCATTGTAAACATGGCTCTAAAGACAATATGTAACGTCTTCTGTGTGCTGCCTATCCATACACTCAACTAAGAACAAAGAAAGTTATTTTTCTCCCATAGAGAGGAGAAAAAAACACCTTATATTGGATACTATTTGTTGTAGGAATAAGCAGATTGAGGTTTTGCCTCTTACATTTTGTTTTAGTTTTCATATTTTTCTTAATGTCTGCTTGAAATGGCTATGAAGAAGCTTTAGGATTAAGCTTTAGGATTAAATTTGGTTGCATTTTTTTTTTTTAATTTGGTTGGTTTGTTTTCTTCTATCATGAGTCTTGCTCTTCCAATCTGTAGAATTTCTGATACAGAGCCCAAATTAATTGTCAAATGCACAGATCATCTTTGTGAACGTTGGAAAAAAAGTGCATTTTCAGATGTCTGCCCTTAACAGCTGAAGTTCTATTAGCAGCTATGAATTGAAAATTTTTGAAACAGTTATGCAAATTAATTAGACATTTACAAACAGAGACATGCAGGTCTGTGCAGAGCACCCTCTTTTTAACAGACAAACACTAAAATTTGTATCTATTTATAAACAGATTTTCTTTTTCAGCTTTGCTTCTCAAGCTGTGGCACCTCAGAGCAGAGTAATTTACTTTGTGGTAGAAGAGTTGTAAATGACTCTAAATTAAAGTCAAGGAAAACTGTCCATAAAATATATCATAATATGCCCACATCTTGGGTCCCTGAGGGGAAAAAGAGAAAAATTTCCTCCTTATTTCCAATCTAAGCTTCCCCTAAGTTTTAACCCATTCCCCCTTGTCCTTTCACTACAGTCCCTAAGGAAAAGTCCCTCCCCAACGTCTTTGTAGGCCCCCTTCAGATACTGGAAGGCTTCCATGAGGTCTCCATTTAACCTTCTCTTCTCCATGCTGAACACCTCCAACTTGCTCAGACTGTCTTCATTCAGGAGATGCTCCAGTCCTCTGATCATCCTTGTGGCCTTCCTCTGCACTTGTTCCAACAGTTCCATGTCCTTATGATAAAGACACCAGAACTGCACACAATACTCCAAGTGAGGTCTCAGGAGAGCAGAGTAGAGGGGCAGGATCACGTCCATCAACCTGCTGATCACACTTCTTTTGGTGCAGCCCAGCATACGGTTGGTTTCTGGGATGTAAGCGCACACTGCAGGCTCATGTTAATTTTCTCATCAACCAACACCCCCAAGTCCTTTTCTGCAGAGCTGCTCTGAATCTCTTCTCTGCTCAACCTGTAGCCGTGTTTGGGATTGCTCCAACCCAGGTGTAGGGCCTTGCACTTGGTAGGTTCCTTTTTGTTTGTTTTCATCCATAAGGTTGACAATTGTTACCAACAGATACCGTTAGTGGATACTGAAATGTGAATTGATACCGAATTTATCTGAGAATTTGCCTGTGAGTTCTGCTAAAAAACAGAAATGGGAAGAAATGTACAGAGACAGTTTGCTCTCCCTCAATAGTTCTAGCTTTTAATTGAAGGATTTAGATGGTGACCATGTTTGAATCTGCTGTCAGAGTAAATTTCAAATAGACACCTGCTGCAAAAGTACATTGAAAGCTCCAAGATAGTCTTGTGGAAGGTGGTTTTTAATATTCCAGAGCTGCTGTTGGGCAGGTCCTTACATTGCCATGATAAATGAGATTAAAAATGTCTTCCTTCTTGCCTTGTCATATAAGATATTAATTTGTGGGTAAAATATGATTTTAACCAATAAAAAGTAACAGTGAAATAGCCAAAGAGACATTGCAAGCAGATACTCATGGCCCATCTTCCATTTCAAGCTATTACTTCCATCCTGTGGAGACCAGAGTTCAGGACTGTCTAGCATAACTAAAAGCTTATAACAATACTATCCTGATGCTGCATGGTATCATAAGTGCCAAATTATACAGAGAGTATAGGTTTTCATTTTTATAAAAATTGTATAACTACATTTCTGCGAGGCTGTTTTATCAGTAACATCTGAGCAGTGCTTTAAGTTATAAACTAATATTAAGGGAAGTTAATCAAGCAAATTTCTTTTGCCAGTCTCAGAAGAGAGCTCCTTCTTTTTTTCTACTACTGACATTCTTTTTGTCCTCATGGTCCTGTCAAGCTTTTACTTTGTTCTTCTTTCAGCTCAGAAAAGATGTTTTAATTTGTCATGAAGTAATGTCTTCTCTTGCCCAATATTCTCACAGCAGAAATTGTTTACCTGGTGAAAATTAGAAAAGCACTCTGATCTCTAAAAAAATACTGGTTTTGGGCTTTGGATTACCTAAATCGTGTTAAATTTCTGAGAATAAGATCATGTTTGACCAAAACCGCTACTGAAGATGTATCTTTATTAACCAGAGGAGTAGAATGCATCATAAAAAGGGAAATATAACTCCCGTTTTCAAGAAGGAGAAAATGGATGAGCTGGGGAACTACAGACCAGTCAGCCTCACCTCTGTGCCTGACAAAATCCTGGAGCAGATTCTCCCGGATGGCATGCTGAAGCACATGAAAAACAACAAGGTGGTTGGTGGCAGCCAGCATGGCTTCACTAAGGGGAAATCCTGCCTGACCAATTTGGTGGCCTTCAGTGATGGGGCTACAGAACCGATGGACAGAGGTAGAGCAGTTGATGCCATCTACCTGGACTTGTGTAAAGAGTTTGATACTGCCCGCACGACATCCTTGTCTCTAAGTTGGAGAGACATCAATTTGATAGGTGGACCACTTGGTAGATAAAGAACTGGCTGGATGGCTGCATGCAAAGAGTTGCTCTCAATGGCTCAATGTCCATCTGGAGACCGGTAACGAGTGGTATCCCTCAGGGATCGGTGTTGGGAATGCTCTTGTTCAACATCTTTGTCGGTGACATGGACAGTGGGGTTGAGTGTGCCCTCAGCAAGTTTGCCAATGACACCAAGCTTTGTGGATCAGTTGATACACTGGTGGGAAGGAATGTCATGCACAGGGACCTTGACATGCTTGTGAGGTGGGCTGATGCCAACCTGATGAAGTTTAACCATGACAAGTGCAAGGTCCTACACCTGGGTCAGGGCAATCCCAGGCACAGCTACCGGTTGGACAGGGAAGAGATTCAGAGCAGCCCTGTGGAGAAGGACTTGGGGATGCTGGTCGATGAAAAAATGAACATGAGCTGGCAGTGTGCCGAAAGCCCAGAAAGCCAACCGTATCCTGGGATGCATCAAAAGGAGTGCGACCAGCAGGTCGAGGCAGGTGATCCTGCCCCTCTACTCTGCTCTCCTGAGACCTCACTTAGAGTATTGTGTACAGTTCTTGTGTCTTCTACAGAATAAGGACATGGAACTGTTGGAACAAGTGCAGAGGAGGGCCACGAGGATGATCAGGGGACTGGAGCACCTCCCACATGAAGATAGGCTGAGAATGTTGGGTCTGTTGAGCCCGGAGAAAAGAAGGCTGCGTGGAGACCTCATAGCAGCCTTCCAATATCTGAAGGGGGGCTATAGGAATTCTGGGGAGGGACTTTTTTTTATGGACTGTAGTAAAAGGACAAGGGGAAACAGGTTAAAACTTAAACAGGGCAAGTTTAGATTGGATATGAGGATGAAATTCTTTACTGTAAGGGTGGTGAGGCACTGGAATGGGTTGCCCAGGGAAGTTGTGCATGCTCCATCGCTGGTGTTGTTCAAGGCTGGGTTGGACAGAGTATTGGGTGGCATGGTGTAGTGGGAGGTGTCCCTGCCCATGGCAGGGGGACTGGAACTAGGTGATCTTAAGGTCCTTTCCAACCCTAACTATTCTAATGTATATTTATACATTGTGCAGCCTTAAAGCTGATATGAGATTTCTTTTTCCTGGCTGTGATTGCTAATGCATGTAGTGTGTTCTCTGTATGCCTAATATAATGAAGGAGTTGCACATTAGTTCAATGTTCAAAGAATTACAACATTATTGAGCACATTTAGCAACTAGAAAAGCACATGATATTGATTAACACAGAGTAGTTAGGTGTTTTTGTGACAGAAAGGAGAAAACCCAAGCTTGAAAGAGAAAATTATTATTCTACAGGTTATTCCAAATAGAAGATTGACCTTCAATTCATTAAGCTAGATAAGTTAAAATGCTCACTCCTCAACTTTTGCCCTGATCTTACTGTCAAAAATCTTGCATGAATGTTCAGAAGAATATATGATCACAAACCAAAAGGAAAGATTTCTTGTACAGGAATTGTGCATTGCTCATCACAATTCAGTTCACACTGTTGTCATAAAAGTAGAAAGTACACACGGGGGAGCAGAAATAAAAACAGTGGGAGAAAAAGAAATAAAAAGGACACAAAAAGATATAGGCCAGTTTCTCAACCAACGTAAATTTGTCTATCTCCACTTGAACAGTAGGAATCAAGCTGATTTACACCACCTGAGGAGCTCATATCATTATAGGTTTGGTATCATGGTCACATAACTTCCTGCTAACTCTTTTTTACAGTGCTGTACAGTGGGACTGTAATGTTAGACGCTGCATTTTTTCTTGAGCACAATCTCAAGTACCAGAGTAAAATGGTTACAATTTTCATTATATTAAATTGAGGTGGGGTTTTAGGTGGTAAGAAGTGGTTAATGCACAACAGCTTGACTAGAATTCCCTGCCTCTTCTACTGAAATGCATGTTACCTTTTTTTTTTTCTTTTTGTGTGTGTGTGTCTCATAAAAACAGCTCAGTGATTTCATCTAGAAAACTAGATGACTGTGTATGCCCACTATTCTTATTCCCTGCTTATTGTGTAAGGAACCTGTTCTTAATGCACCATAAATAGTAACTTTACTGACATGACAGAATATTACAGCACTACGGAAGTCATTATGTTCATTAGCGTCAAAGATCTGCAAAGAAAGACCAAAATCCTAGTTTTCTTCCATTGACATAAATGCCTAGTAATTGCACCATGTTTAGTGGGATTGCTCCTAAGGCTCACCTGTGTAACTGAGACATGAATATGACTCGATGAAGTACAGAAGTTTAATATGATGTACCACAAAGACATTAGAATAAAGAGCCTTTTATGCTTCTATCAAAGAGCACACCATAAACTTCTGGTATATACATTGTTCTGGCTCCTTTATTATTGCACCTATCTAAGTAGGTCAAGAAATAACCTATATGAGAGTCCTAGTCAAGAAATATACACACTTAAAATGCCAACACATCTATGACAAATTGCAATGTCTCTCTAAGTCTATCAATAATACGGGCAATGAGAATCAAAGATCTGCTGATTAAAGAAATCCCTAGTAAGTTCTAAATCCATAGGATATAATAAATGAGATAGAGCCTGACGATTTTTTGTTGTCAAAAGTCACTGTTTTTCTTCCAATATTGAAATCCCTGTGAATAGTGTATGTATCACAGATTAATAGCCTCAAAAAACCTTTATAATACTGTGCCAAAGAGCTCAACACTAAGTAGGCAAAATTCATGTATGAACATTATTCTTGAAGCATAAAGTCTCTCACTAGGGCAGATAGCTACATGGAATCATGTTATTGCAAATAGCTCATTTTGTATGTTGGCAATACAGTCATGGTCTTTTTTCTTTTTTTTGTTTTCTTTACTATTTTTGACCACAGAGGTAACCGTGCTAGACTGATCCATAGTTCTAGTTCCTCTCATTTTACCTGCACACACTTTCTAACCATATACAGAAAAAAAAAAACCAAAAAAAAAACACCCAGACTAAAGTGTCAATTGCTGCTATTAAAATAGATTAAGGTGTTTGACAGGTCTTGAAAATAACATGTCCTCCCACTATCAGTTCCAAAATCTATAACAAATTTTCCTTCCTGACCTTTCTAATTTACGGCTCATTTTGAGTGTGACATTAGATCTGTCTCAATGTTTCTGTTTCATCATAAGCACACTGGTTTTATTTATTTTTTTATAAAGGCTGTGGCAGAGAAACAGAAAGGAAGATTGCCTGCATATGGCCTCCTGTCTGTTTCCCAATCAAAACCTCTGGAATGTGGAAGTTGCTATGTCTCTGAGAGCTGCAGGTGTGGCAGATGTAGCAGCACTTAGGTCAAGGCAGATCAAAAAGGAGCTTAGAGTGAAAATACAGACTCAGAGAGGCTGGCTCTCTCTATGTAGGCTCACCCTCATAGGGAAGGAGACCCCCTCAGGGCTGCCTGTGTGCAGCAAATTCAGCCTTGAAAACCTCTTAAAGCTACTCAACTAGAAAGTGTGCCAGGAGGAAAAGACTCAAATGGAAAGAATACAGCCATTCCCTTTAACCTGTCTCAAACAGATCAGTGTTTTTTTTCCATTTAATGAGTTTCCTCAGTCTAGTTTATTTGTGTTCTGTGTTTAAGATGCTGAAAAACTCTTGATATGCTTACTTTGAGGATAGAAGATGAGAGGTCCCTCTCATGGATTTGGCCAGCTTGAGGTCCTGCTCTTCTCAGAAGAAAGAATTAGCAAATCTGTGATTTGTATTACCTTCTCACTGGACAGGAGAGATGTATGTTTTGAAAACAGTAGAGCAATCAGGTTTTGAATTATAAAGGATTTCTTGACTTTGTGTGATACATTGTTACACTGCCTCCTAATAATGGTTTGGGGTTATGTTTCTTTCTATAAATGTGTCCAGACTGATCAAACTCAACATTAATAGTAATGACACATTACTACTAGGTGGTATCTGTTCAAAGCTAGCAACATATCAGAATCATGACCTGAAGAGAGTGTATGCATAAGCAATGCATATTCAAAACCTGAGTGCCTCAGCAGTCTCTTGGCAGGGAAGATGTTAGTTTTGTAAAATAAAAAAAAAAATTTTTTTACTTGCTGAGGTTACACAAATTTTTCTTAAAAATTCCTAGCTTGGGCTTCATTATTTAGAGGGAAAGAGGAAAGAGTAAGACAGAATTAGTCTATGAGTCCCTTACAGGCAATTCAAAGACAAAACTCACTCTTTTTTGCACTGCTTTAAAAAGATGTTCTGTACTGGGTGAGACCTAAGGCCATTAATTATCCTATTTTGAAAAAGTGTAAAATTGGAATCAAGTATAACAACTGGCAAATGAATGCCCTCCCTGGCTTAAGCTGCTTTCAGCTAAGGATTTTGTAGGCAGAAATATTTTCTACTCCCATGAACTCTTCCTATTTACTTCTGAATCCATATAAACCTTAAATATCTGTAACATACTTCAGCTAGCAGCTCTTCAATTCAACTAGTCCTTTTCATGAAGAACCTTCTTCTGTGTGTTTTGAACATGGTTTCTCCTACCTTCATGTGGTGCAAGAGGCAACCACACCACCGGTCTGTAAGGACAAGATGGATTGTCTTTAGTCACAGGGTGGATTGTGGTGGTGCATTTCTCATCCCCATCCTCTGGGCTATTGTATGATCTCAGGCATTCCCATCAGGTCTTGGCCTTTGTATGATGACTTGGACAGTGAAGCATCCCTTGTCCATACAAGTAACATTTACATGGCTAAGGGAAGAGGCACTGATAGTACCAGGGACTTCTGTTGCCTGGCTACCATGGGAAGTGAGAGCAGGGATAATCAGTCATCCCCGACAGCTTTAGAATACTCCTTCCCTTGATCGCAGCCTTGTACCATTGTTACTAGAGTTTTGAAAAATGTGTACCAACTACTGATCTGGGTTATGGCCAGGATGGAAATTTGCTAATGACTAAAGCCATTTATCTTGCTATGCTACAAATAGTGGTCCTAAGTGAGGCCATCTGAGCTTTCCTGGACTGCGGCAGGCTGTGACCAGCATCTCTCTCTGAATGGATGCCTCAGAGCTTGCAAAGTTTTATATTTGCAATAATCAGAGGACTGCTGCTGAAAGCTGATGATGGGACCTGGGTTGAAGACTCCCCACTCCTTGAAGTTCAACCCCTGCCCTTTGAGAAATGCTGAGACATTTGAAGTGAATATCTGGCTGAACCTGAGGGGGAAATTTTAACACGTACTTCTATATATTTTTGTTTCTGTTTGTACACGCATACGTGTGTGAGTTGATTTAGGCACCATGTAGCAAGTGTAGTAATTCCTATTGACTCTGTAAATGTTAAGATCCACCTTAAAATTGCTAACTGCTGTTAGGTAAAAGCTGTGAAAAAATCCCATCTGTGGTGAATTGATATACAGGTAACAGGTTTATATATAAACTATTAACCAAGTCTGAGACTAAGACTGGACCAAGTCACACTTAAGCTCCATCAGGAAGTTTAGAAAGCAAGGGGGTCTTCTGCTCTCAACCTGGGGACTCAAAAGGTCTCCCTTACACTTTTGTGACTTTGGCCTCTGTATTAATAATTTTAGAGTCATCTTATCTCAATTCTCCTTTGTATGTTTCATCCATGTAATAAGTAATAAAATGAACCTTGCCATTAAGTGGAGATTTTATTAATTTTATAATGAAACTACTATTGCTAATACCTTTGATGGTGATTCTTTGAGCAATCCCAAACCACTCATTCCATGATACAAGGTTTTGAACTATTGATCTCTCTCCAGGCTCACCATGCCACACAAATGAATCAGCATCCTTACTCTTCTCAGGTGTCACTGCTCCAAACTGCAGTATCCCAACATACTCATTCTTCTCACAGAAGCCACAATGTGTCTTTAATTGTCTTGGCTGTCCTTTTGAATATTTCCAGATCTTTACCCTTTTTGAAATGGGAGCATGGGTACTGAATGCAACATTTCAAGATGCAAGACAACCATAGGTTTATATAAGTGGCACATTAATGCTTCTGTTTTGCTTTTATTTTTTTTTTTTCTAGTAAATCCTGGCATTTTATTTACTTTTCTGATAACTCCAGAGCACTGAACTGGCATTTTCACGGCACTTGCTATCCAATCAGTCACAATCCTGGCTGTTAACAGGGTTAGGAGAGATAACCTCCCTCCTGCAGAGTAATAGTAAAGTCAAGAAAGAAGCCTGTTTTATATGTGAAGTTTATTTTATCAGAAGCCAACTGCTGAAAATTCAACTAATTTTTTTTTCAAAGCTGAGGTGCATCCTGATTTGACTTTATGCCAATGGAAAACTCAAACTCTACAGCAGCTTAAGTACTTACAGCTAGGCCGGCTTTACCCTCACAGGTTTGACTGCACAGTAGCTTCAGTGATGAAAAGCCCAGTGCAGACTAACCAACATACAAGATAACAACTCATCTTCTCAGAAGCTTTTTCTTTGAAGCTATTTTGTCTTGCAACGTAGCAGAATTGAATGGGAACTGCGGACAATCAGTTTAGAAACAGCAAGGAATTTCATTAAGAGTTATTGATGATCTGTTGTTTAGCAGTTCATGGGAAAACCTGAGATGTCTATGGAAGGAAAATATGAGTTATGCCTATGCAAAAAAAAAACAAAAAAAACAAACCAAAAAAAAACAAACCAGTTGCTTGAGAGATGTTCTTCAAAGCATTTTCCTGATTACTGTGCAGAACTGTAAAGCATGAACATTAGTGACTGCAATATGAAGAGGAAAAAGTCGAGAACTGTTTGCCCCTATTCAGTGAGGTTTTATACTGTCCCTCCTTCTGCAGTTTTCAAGGGGAAAATATATCTCTTTCATGCCTGGCTACATTTGAAATTAATTTGTTGGTATTCTTTCACTAGCTCAATAACTTTGCAAGTAAAACCTTTATCTCATAAATTTCTAGTCTAATTAATACCTACGACACAATATCCCTGACTGTTTCCTTTTCTTATGCTAGAATTTTTGTTGAAAATCTGCAAAATAAGTTGAAAGTTTATTACTTTTTTAGCTTCATCAGTGTTGAACAAGAGCTAAAATTCAGATTTAAAGAAATCCAAGCAAGTTTATTTTTTATGCTTGAAAGAATCTTTAAGATAGTTATGATGAAATCATCACCATTTATTTTATATACTCTTTGGAGATGTGCTTGTATTTATGAGTTCAGTAAGGAAGTTGCTTAGCCTCTAACAGGTATCTGTTAAACATAAATATTTTTACATGTTTAGGAAATATAAATAATTTTGACATCAATATATAGTGGTAATATGAAATGATTTTTATGTATTCTACAATCACCACCTCCAGTCTTATATAACAAATAAGTCAGGAAATTAACTCATTCTTGAAATGTAAAATCATGCAGCAAAACACACAATATTCATAAGTATAAATTCAGATAAGATTTGAGATATTAAGCACTGAAAACATTTCCTCGAAGCCTGTTCTTTCTGAAAGCGGACATTCAGGGGTTTATAATATGCTATTCTAACATGTAAAAAGCTAACTGTGCCATCAGGAATGACAACCTGTGGGAAGGATGGTGAGCAGAAACACTGATGGAGATAGTAAGAACTGGAACAGCTGACATAATCTGTTGTGTAGGAGTACCTGATTTTGGTGTCAAAGTTTTACTAATGAATCTGAGTTTCCTAATCTCTGAGCCCATGAGAGAGCAAGACTTCAAGCATGGCAATACAGCTACATGTCAGGTAATAGGCACTTATGTACCTATTACCTAAGGATTATCACCTAGGTACCAAACACGAGGTAGCTGACTTTTTTTTGCATAATCAGCACTCCAGATCCACATCCAACTAATGGCTCTGGTGAATAGTAATGATAATGCAGCATAGACGTGACTTATCTATGGGATATGGACATATCAGAATGAACATTCACTTGATGCTTATATTTAACAGTATGTGGTACACAGGGTGAATGATATTCCCTAGAGCTATCGGGTACGCAAAAGTACTTTGCTGCTTGCGAAGCTAGATAACTCTAAAAGCAGTATTCACTGACGGTGAATACTTTTTTTTGTTCTCAGCCAGAAAAGCCCTGAGCACTTTTTGATGTCCAACTAACATATGGAAATGTAGCTTTTATGATATGAAGATCTAAAGGAAAACATCATGCCCTGCTTCTGCAAAAAAGAACAGGCAATGTTTTTAAATTCCCTTTATGTGAAGGATCTGAATGCAGTGGGGATGAAGAAGTACCCCAGCAGCATGGCATCTCTTCCACCATGGGACATGTTGAACTGCCTGCAGTCCTTTCCCTGAATACATAGGGGAAGGGGTAGAAGAGGTACTAGGTAACCCATCTGGTAAATGAACACCCTGCTCAATTTGCAACTTTCCTGATCATTCTGCCAATGAGGCAGGCCCCAGCAGTTTCTCCCGACCTTTCTTCTCTGCAAAAATGGACGTGTCTTCCTTTAGAGACTATTAGCATCACTATGTACATTCCACAGCATAGAGAGTGAATCACAAATAATTCATGTGGTCCTGTTGAACAGAAGTTAAGGGCACCACTGAGAAAGAAAAATGTATGCTAAATCTAATGAGCAACAATAGCATGTGGTCAGTAGGAAGAAATTAAAAAAGCAAGTTAAACCTTTATGTATAATTTAAGAGCAGAAAAGGAACTAAGTTACCTGATTTAATTTCAATTATTTGCTCATCATTTATGAGACTTTCTAATAACTCAGACTATTGTGAAGATAATGACTTGGATCACAGTATAGATATATTAACACTATTACAAGTTATATGCTATGTATTTTTCTGGTACTTGCAAGGATGACAATATTTCTATTAGATTTTGACAGCTTGTTTTACAGCTTTTAATGAATTTAATGAGCATGTTTGACACCCAAGTTGATCTATCACCTATTTACGTTACTTATGTTCTCAAATACTGAGAATTGTTTTCTGAACACATGGTTGGTAGGTTTTGTTGGTTTGTTTTTATTCTGTAACCATTACAAACATATTACAGATTACAGAATTTAGAGACAGTTAAAGGTTGTTGATACTGTAATTGCCAGCTGGGTAGGAGATGCTTTGAAATTAATTTTTTATTTTCAAGAAAGAAGAAAATTATTCTTTTCAGTTGCTGACATTTTGATTTAGGTTCACATAGCCAGTAATAATAAAGGTAGTCCTTAGCACTGAGGAAAAACTAATGCAGGGACTTCGAAATAGGGAAGCTGGGAAAAAGGACACTCAAGAGTAAAGAACATGCTCTTGTGAGGTCCGTAGTCTAGGAGAAGAAAAATTACAACAGACCTCATTGGTCAGCAGTGGAAAGAGGCTAGTAGAAAAAAAGATGCTCTAAAAATGCTTTATTGTGACAAAACCAGGGGTATTAGTCTTGGGATGAAAGCTCTGACTTAAAATAGCTCCAGCATGTATGTGAGTCAAAATGGAGAGACAAGTGCAAGAAAACAACTGTTGCTAGCTGTATTCAGGATCTCTTGGTATTTGACTAATTGTTAACTCTTCCTTCAAGTAGGACAGGATTTTTTCTTTATGGTGTTAATAAAACAGTGCTCTTAATACCAAAGTGATTTGATACTATGTGTTCAGTAAAACATCTGAGATTTTCTTCTGCTGATATATTTAATACATATATTTACTATTTGTCTTTATTTTTGTAAGATAATTCTAATGTGTATCTTTATTATACACACGGACAATATATAGATTATATTTTTATATAAATCACTATATCTAGTACATGAGTGGTAGAAATAGAGGGGAAAAGCAAGTTCATTTTTAATTCATTGAAAAAGTCTCACATGTATACTAGTTGTAGAATGAGCAATGAATGGGTGCTTCCATGTTTTATTATTGCTTATTAAGTACAACCTATTATAACAAAATAAAGTAGCTTGTACTGCAAGAGCTGTTACATTCTCCTAGACACAGAGAAAATACCAGGCAAAATGTATCTATGTAAAACAATTTTTGCCTCTCTGTGTACACATCACTAAATGAGCTTAGGAAGAAGAGTGAAAGTGGGAGCTGTAAGGAGAGCATATGATCAGGTAACTGAACGTTGTTTCCTGATACACAGAGTGAAATAATTTCAGTTTTACGGAAAAACCGAAATATATCAGTTCCTTATTTTGGTGTGTTTGACTTTGCTATCCAAATATTATCCTTTCTAATTAGCCCTTTATTATAGAGCTTTCAATGAGTTGAATTAAAGACTTTCATTAAGGGGAACAGTTAAAAACAAATATACATATATTGAGTCTTCAACTTTGGAGTTATTCAGACCTTGATTTGGCATGAAGTTGAGAGCAACCTGATTGAAGTTTGCAGTTAGACCTGCCATGAGCAGTGGGTTGAACCAGAAGACCTTCAAAGTTTCCTTCCAGCCTCAATTATGCTGTGCTACATGATAATAGATCCTGCTGAACAAAGTTAAAGAAGTGAAGATCATCCTTTTTACCTCTCAATTTAGAGAACTGGTTATGTTGATTATCATCTGCCCTTTGTTATCGGTGGCATGTAAGGTAGAGTGCATGATGGCAGTGAAGGGCGGGATGGAGAAGAGACACCACTGGACTTATGGCTTGAATGAGTCACTAGTCATAGACCACTTTTTCCCATGTTTATTTCCTTTTTTTTTTGTATTTGGTCCCAGTATTTCCCTTCATGTCATGTTTAAAGTTGTGAATTAGAACTGAAAGGCTGATCAGAGCCTCTTATCTTTCCCTCTTCTTAGGTTGCTTTCTCAGCCACTGATGCATCTTTAGTTGATCATTTGCCATTGTCACTGTTGCCAAGGCACTGGCATCAGTCCAGCCCATAGATTAGCCTGCTTGTGTTCAATTATTATCTTGGTCTGTTTGCTACATCTTTCCTGAGGAAACAAGCTACAAAAATAAATCTTGGCTTTCATCTGATTATATCGCAACCACACCTGAGTAGTATGGCAGAGGAAAAGAAAAAGACACTTCTTCAACCTGTGGGCTTTTTCCACATCCAATTTCAGATACAAATGGCAAACATTAGAGATATCAGAACTTTTCAAAAGATTCCTCAAAATAATTTATAATAAACAATATCAAGGAAAATTATCAGAAAGTTACTAGCAGATAATAAATAGATTAAATAGGAAAGGTATTTAGTCACTAAACAATCCACAAGATGTGTAAATTGTGATTTACACCTAGACAAAATTGGCACATCCATCTGCAGACACACACATGCACACATGCATAGAAGAAAAATATTTCTCAAGCCTGAGCAATTATTTATTTAAGATTACTACATAGTTTTCTTACAAAATATGAATTTGTAGTAGAAATAAAAAAAAAATAAAAATAGCACAGAACATGACAATGCAAGTGGGAGTTTACATAATACAGAACTTTTATATCGGAGTAAAAAAGATGTGCTTTCCTGTTGATCCCAGAAGATTGCTTAAAGTGGCATTGCACAATAAATTATCATCAGAAGTTATATGTAGAATATCAGATTTGTTGGTAGTCACGAGGCACAGTATGAAAACGTAAAATTTCATGCTATTCTACAGAAGGCTGGTCTGAGAAATCTAGTGATCTCTTTGGACTTATGAAAAGCATAGCCGTAACTTCAATAGTCAATAATATTAAACTTCAATATCTGGAAGTTTATATATCACTGCTATTAGCAAACATAATTCCTTATAACAAATAGAAGTTAATGCTATTTGCAAACGTAATTTACAAAAAAAAAGGATACTTTCCTTAGTAGCATGTTTTTTGCTAGCCTGTGGCAATAAAACTTTTACTAATTTGACATAGTTATGTAAGTTATGAATTGTGCATGTGTGGGAGAACAGCCAGCTGATTAAAAGCACTGTTTGCTACAGAATATTTTGCCATGGCATTGTGCAGCACAGGAACCAGTGAAATATTCCAGCATCCGCTCTTTGGCTTCTTTGGTTGAACACTGTATGTATGGGTGTGTCTGTGTGCATGTATGTAAACGTAGACATGTATACAAATATATGACTGTATGCACATTTCCCGTATATGACCTCTCCCTGGTGGGAACTTTAGGCATGAAGGTCTAGTCTTTGGTCATCACTAACCACAAAACCCATGCCAACATTGTCTTCTGCTTGTTATTACTGAGTGACTGCCCTTTCCAACTGCCTTCATAAAACTAACCCTGAGGTTATATTCTCTGCTGTGTGAGAGCTGAAAGCCTTTTAGAATCTGGTAACTAAGCTCTATTGACTCAGGTGTCAGAGAAATTGTTTAGCATTTTTTAACTTGCTGATTTTTTTCATGACTTGTTATGGTCACTTGTGAAGTCAGGTTTTCACTTGCATGAGCTGTTTTTTTCAAAGTCTACTGTCGCAAAAGGATTTCTAACAACCATAGTCATGTCCTGTCCTGTCCCTCTGCCAAGTCTGAAAGGTAGGTTTCTGTACGATTCCTTAAAACAGAAAATCGCAATTAAGGTCAACCGGGAAGATAAAAAAACCAAACCAAAACAAAAAATCCACAAACAGCGAAACCTTTAATCTATTATTTCCTTGAGGTTATTGGCCTACTGCTGCCTTCAGAAAACACCCCTGGAAAATATCCTTGTATGTTACTGCTCTACAATTTCTAGAGCAACATGATTTTCTTGCCTACAGTAATTCGTTCTTACTTTCAAAGTGCTTTCAAGCCCTCAAATGGAACGTAATCTAGAACTACAAAACATTATAATTAATAATGCAAGTGAAAATTAACTTTCTGTGAAACACAGGTGACAATTTGCTTATATGTCTGTCTGTTGATTTTTCCCCTATGTTTCTTAAGGGGATTTGTCTAAGTGAAAATTAATTTATATTGCCAAGGTGTATTTCTTAGGCTTTTATGCTGTCTTTTCAACGAGCCACTTTTAGCAACTCATGCTTTTGGAAAGGCTCAGCTTCTGTGCTACAAATGCAAGTGCAATAAGAACATCAAAAATATGGCTCATGAACAGTTTACAAATTGGTGAAGAATATCTGTAGTTTATTTTCATCTTCTTTTTTTTGTATGAGGTTTATTTTTCACTCCTTTCCAATTCAAAATAAAAGCTTACCAAGAGAAATATCAATTAAAAATGTAATTTTGCAAAAGCTATCTTTAAAAAAAATGGAATCAGCTTTTAAATAACCAGCTAAGCAGATGATTAAAAATTAATTCCACATATACATTATATTTCAACATGTATCTTTACTATCAATATCTATATGCTTGACTTCCCATCTGTATATTATTTAAATTGACAAATTCAGAAAAAAAAATGTTGCAATGCAATATACAACTCTAGCTAAGAGCCAAAATCTGGCTTCTTTGACACAGAAATAATTGCCCTGATTATATTTTAAATCATTCTCTTATTTGTTCAGAAATTACCTTTTTAATATTCAAATTCTAATATAATATTAAATGGTTTAGTTTGTTACCAAACTTAGATGTAAATTTTACTTTTACTTTATTTAAGCTTTTTTTAGTTTCAATTAGTTAGTTTGAATAACTATATAGCGGGGGGGGGGGGAAATCTCTTACTCAAGTATTTGCTAAATAGATTTAAAAAAAAGTAGAGATGTCTCAAGAGTAACTGAAAGTAAAAACTCTCTGTAGAATTTACCTTCCTGTTTACAGAAAAAAAAAATCAAAGTTAAAAAAATGTATAATTTAAAACCTATGTTTTTGAAGAGAAATATTTTGATTATATAGATACAACTGTTCTCACTAAGAATTCAAAAGTTAGCTGCTTTAACCTAACAAGTTTTTTTAGACCTGTTTCATAATCAGAGGAGAGAAACAGATACAGTGTAGGGATACATTTTATTGAAGAATATAAATTAAATTTGAGTAGAAATATTTAATAGGTAGAGCATATAAATCATCTGCATTTTTTTTTTCTGTGACAGGAGACCACTCGTTTGTGTGACTAGCTTAGACTTAGATATTTCACTCTTAGGCACTTTATATTTCCTACCACTACCCCAGCAGAATTTTGTCACGCACATTTTCCTGTTTGAAGTCCCAAAAGGTGTGGTGTTTTGAACTCTGTCACCATCCCAACAGTTTAAAAATGCCTTCTTGCTAAAGCAGAAGGTGATTTAACATTGTATTGAAGTACGGTATGTACTGCATTTGTCATGTTATCACACAATCATTCATGGTCTAAAGAGAAAAAGAAATAACTTCTTCAATGAAAAGCACATAGGCTTAGAACATGTGACATTCTTTTTACTGAAATATGGAATTGACTGCTTACCACTTTAAACACATATTTATTTCCAGAAGGTCATTACAACTTATGAAAATTAGAGTAAAAATACTCTGAAAAAGAATGTATATATTATGTTGCAATATAAATGTTTCATACTTCAATCACACTACAAAAAAATTGAAAAATGCTTTACCTGTCCCTTCTAGATATAAAAATTCGCCATATGAAAGAGTTCCTACTTTTTATCAGCTTTATGAATAATACCAAACTTACCACAGAACTCAATTGTAGGAATAAATATTGGGAAGAGACAACCATAGTTAGTTAAGTTTCACACTCTCTCCTGCCAGAGTTCAGCAGCTCTTGTAACAGGCATATTTTGGAGCTAAGCCATGTTTTAAACAAATGCCACCTGTCTCTCTGCTGTAGACAAGGAGATATCCATCAGCCTTGATAGGCCATAAATCCTCTTAAATACAATGAAAAAAATATTATCTGAAATGAAAGCAGGGATGAAAGGAAGAGTCTGCATATTAACCCCCCCTACTTTGTGGTAATGTCCATCTCAGTACATCTAATTCATCAAGATACTATTCTAATGGTTTCCAATGAATTCCAATGAATTCAAGTACTGCATCATCCACTCTTTTACTGGAATTGTGGCCTTATCCAAGCTGGTTCTAGGCTTCTCTGTGACACTAAGTTTTAAAATCTACTGCTTTTTTTTTTTTTGTTCCTTTCTATCTCTTCAGTAAAACAAACCTATAATTTTTATTTAAAGAAGCTGTTCAGAATGCGTTCAAAAGTCAGAATTTCTTTTAAATCCATTCACCATCCAAAATAAAAATAAATAAATAGATAAATAAATAAACTAACTAACTAAATAAATAAATAAAAGCAAAGTAGAGATTTCTCAGAGAAAGTTTCAAGAGACTTTCTTTACCCACAGATGATTCAACCTGACCTCAACTGTATAAGCTGTGGGTACTTCTTACAGGCAATTGGGATAAGATTGGGGTGTTCTGGGAACTCGGCTCAAGTAATCAGAGGAACTCCTTAGACTGAAACTGAGGCCTCTAAAAATTCTGAAAGCCCTGCAGAGAGTTCAAGATCTGAAACTCACTCTTCGCTCTCTTAGTCTACTAAAGACCTACACCAACATGCAAGCAGTGACACAATTCTTTGGGTAACTTGCTGTTATAGGTTCGGCTTCTCCCACCTCCCCACCGCCCCGCAGAGTCTCATGTTACGCCAGGAAAGAGGGTAAAAAGCTGGGGGAGGGGGGACAGGGCTCCTGGCCCGGGCTGACCAATGAGGTTATTCCATACCACAGCACGTCATGCCCAGGAAGTAGAATACGGGGGCGGACTCTCACTGGCTTGGAGCATGCGGTCTCTCGGCTCGGTCGGGCGACGAAACGGTTGTATCCTCTCCCTTTGTATTTACTTTGTCATTATTATTGTTATTGGTGGTGGCAGTAGTGATTTGTATCGTATCTTAGTTACTGGACTGTTCTTATCTCAACCCGTAGGAGTTACATTTTCTTCGGTTCTTCTCCCCATTTCCCCCCATCGGAGTGGGGGGGGGGGGGTGTGGGAAAGGAGGGAGAAGTGAAATTTACGGCTTAAACCACGACACTTGCTTTGTGCAATACCATTTCTCCCACGTGCCAAACTGCTTAAGGCATGGACCAGTGAGATGTCATCATCAAGCTGGATTTTGCAAAAAAAATAGACAGTCCCAGAGAAATTTTTTCCATTTCTGTGTGAAGGTTCCACTAAAACAAAAATAAAACCAAAAAACCAACAAAAAACAGGCTGAGGATTCAGATCTTTAAGAAGTTGGATAACTAGGTATTTACCAGGGAGTGTTTGTTTCTGATGTTGTAGTTCATGTTCTTCCTTGCAAACTCCTGGTCGTAGACTTTCTCAGTGTTTCTCTCCAGCGAAGTCACTAGAGAAACAGGGAACTCATATGAACCTTAAGCAAAAAGTTTAGCTGCTTAGAAATAAACCATTTTCTACTTACAAAATCCAAGCAGAATTATTTATGAGAGTTCTTCTGTATCATTAAAGAAATGATGAATAGATGTTATGTAGACATAAAGCTGTTTCAAGCAGAGCTTTCCCAATTCACCAACAGAGAGAATAGAAAACTCGTTCCTTCTAGCATGTTATTGTACATTACAATAATTTTTTTTCTGAGCTATAATATATGATGTTGTTCCACAGGTTTTAACAGGAGGGAGAACATTATCTTGGCCAAAGGGTTTCGACATTTTGTAGGGGATTGCAGTTGTTTGTCTATGCAAGAAGAATACAAAAAGATATTTCTCCATTTTCAAATGTTTAAACTAAAAATACACACAGCATTCATTACCTCAGACCACAAGCTGCACTGAAGTTGGATCTGGGAGGGAAAGAGGAGATGTGACTTCTGTCAGAACTTGCCAATATTATTCCAATTTAAGGCAATTAATCTTTGTCAACAATTAATATGACAGACAAAATTGGCTTAAATGATTGATCTACTCCTGCAGTGCCATAACAGCTGATGAATCTGGCCATATAGGTTAGAAAGTCAAAATGAAAATTATAATGAATAGCGTTATGCAAATTTATATCAAGTCAAACAATGGGGAAAAAAAATCAGTCTTAACAGTAAATTCTCTTATTCTTAAGAATAGCTGTTTTGACAAAGGTTAAAAGGGGAGATCACATACCTTTAGAAGCCAGTCCTTTCCTAGTATGAAACTGTTGATAACAAGAGTTATAGGGACTTTTGCATTAAAAAGCTGATCTCTCTCACATAAAAGCATGTTTTGCAATATTCTTTTCAGTTGAAATACCACTGTTCGAGAACTGCAGTGAGGATTAACAGTTTGGAGAGGATAAATAAAGCCTGGTAAAACTATTTTGTATGAGGTAAAAATTAATTATACATGCATCACACAAGATTTCTGCTCCTGGAAGTATTATTCCATTAAGCTTGGAAGTCCCTCCGCATTCCAGGACCTGGATAGCCTCTTGCTTGCCCTCCAGCCTAAACTGGGCTGAAACTAGGGAATGCATGATCCTTTTTCCCACCACAGGAAACTAGCTGAAGCCTTGAGGTCTGCTGTTAACCTTAGTTTTATACACAGGAAGAAAGAAGAAATATGAATTCAAGAGGCAGCAATATAAATAAACTTGTAAAGTCAAAGCATTAATACTTTGTACTAATACAGTACTTTATTATGTGAGTTTTTGTATGAGGGATACTCTGTAATGTCTAGCTTAATGTCAGTCTTTGTACTTATTTGCTTATGCGTGTAAAAAAAGCATAATCTCCTCCCATGATCACACCCTATGTTTATTAAGGTAACTATACTACACATTTGAAGAAACAGTACTTCTGAGGAGTTTGAATCTGCTGAGGATGTACAGTGACACATAACTCAGAAGCTTTGAACCGCACATTGTATTCAGAAGTTTCATCATTTGACATGGAAGAACTACAGTATTTTGCTTCCTCTAATATCAGAGTAAGTAAGGTTATTGTTGTATTGGAAGGTTTTACTATTAGTGCTAAGATTTTTTCAGTATTTTTATTCTGCTATTAAAAGAGGAACAGAATTTAGAAGGACTCACATAATTGACTATGATCTTCCATTTCTATTCTTTTTATGAGTAATTCACTTTCAGTCAAAATTAAACACCTTTTCAAAAGCCAGACTTTGATTTCTATTCCACAATTACTATATATAAATTTATTTTGCATATTTTTTCAAACAATACATAGCACTCAGGACACAAATCACACTACTGCCATGCTCAGTTTGCTTACATTTTCTAAGATCAGAGAGTAGACTGACAGAGCAGTTAACAAGTGTTCTGCTTCAATTCAGTATTTCTAGAATCTTCCTTTAACATATATCATCTCTCAAGCATAATCAGGAAGGAAATTATCTTGTCAGAAGCTTCATAGTTAGCTTCCTCTTTAGAAGCTTGCAGGTTTCCATAGTGTTTGTTTTTTTCCAATGCAAATTATCTGGATGCCCTTCCCTTCCCTTTACTGACTCATTTTGAGCAGAATTGAAAATGAAATTCACAGTTTAATATGCATCCTCGTTACATCAGCAAGTCAGGTCTGTCCGAGCTCAAAGACTTTTGGCACCAGATTTCTTCTTTTTTTTTTTTCCATTGCCAATGTAATTAGTATTCTGCTTTCTTTAGTATATTAGCTATCAGTTGCAGGTAGCCAGTATCTTTTATTTGAACAAAGGGAGAAAAGAGTGAGAAACAAAGACATATATTTCATCTCTGTGAAAAGGACACCCCCCCCACCCCCTGCCCTGCCTTTCAGGATTTCCCAGCAATGTCAGTGTTACAAGGATTAGATGATTAGAGTATTCAGTAGGAGATCTAAATTGCTCAGCAGCTGCTTTTATCAGAGTAGATTGAATGGAAGAGAAGCTTAAAAATGACTTCTTAGGTTATGTTAGTGACCAGGACAGCTAAAAAACCCTGTAAAGGAACTCCTGAATGGAGAATGAAGAGGTAGAATACATTTCTATTCTAATAATACCTATTAAGCGCTGGATGGACAGCAGCATAACATAGCTCTGAAAAAAGGGAAGAAAAGGATCAAGCAAAATATATTTCATCTGCTTTAAGAAATGTGCCTTCTCATTGTGGTCTAGTGAGTTAGGGCCAAAGTTGCCAAAGATAACATGCTTCAGTAAATGAGCAGAAAATAACAAATAATAAACAGTTGTAAATCTTGGGGAAGGAAAGTGGACCTTCTGTATCAGCAAACAGCCAGCATTCCAAATAGGATTTGGATGCTTCCATACCCTGTTTGACCTTGGATTGGAATGGCAAAAGTAATACTTCTGCTGGCTTTGGATTGGGTCTGCAAAGATAATGGGAAAAGGAAGCAAATGGAGAGCCTCTATTAAGTTCATTGTATTTTGGATCACTGGATTCTATATCATTGTTTCAATTATGTTTCTAAAATCTGTGTGAACTCATGAGTAGCTCTCTTTTACCCTCTATAACTCATGGTAAGGAAAAATCAGAAAGAGAAGCTCCTGATAATTGTGTCCTTTATGTGTGAAGAGGTACTATATATCTAGTCTGGGCATGACGCCTTCTTTCTTCTGAGCAAAGAGGGTCAAAAGATGGTTGCTAAGTTAACTACTTTATTGCCTTTCTTATAGAGAATATTTCTTTCTTTTCTCAGGAGGTTGTTTTCTTTGCCGAGATCAAGGAGTTTTACATGTAAAAGGTGACTGACTGCATTGGTATGTCAGTGTCCTCATGCAGGAAGACTTTTGGAAGGTCAGCTTCTGAATCAGAACAGAAATGGTGTTATGGTATCCTTGTAAGTCACTCTTAAGTCTGTCAGTTCTTTCTACTGGCCTATTGAACACTGAACATGCTACAAGCTGATTATTATGCTTTTAGCAAGATGTGTATCCATGGTTAGTTGCATCATATCTTACTCTGATCACGAAGTACAAGAAGTCTTCTATCATAAGCGGATGCCAGAGGAATACTGTGAAATGGGTTCTTTTAAAACTTTTCTTTTTCTCATGCTAGAAGAAATAGAATTAGTTAGTTCCACATCCCAAATTGAGTAAGATTTGTTTAAATGCTATAAAGCAGAGATAATAATCTCTATTCTTACTCCTCTTCAGAGCCCTAAGATCTTGCATGTAAACTTCTCATTTTTATATGGCCAAAATATCCCAGTTATGTTTTCTTTTATTGATCTTACATGAAACTTGAATAAAATATGAATCAGCAATTTGGACACTAGCCTAAAGGGCTTGGAAAAGCCCAGGTACACATAACAAATGTCCTGTGTGACCTTACACTTCTTAATCTTCCCATGGCTTTGGTTCTTCGCTTGCAAAACCAGGATTTGATGAGTGTCTGCCTTACATACATTAAGGCCTGTGAAAAGGCCTGATATTAAAGTCTCAATGGCTGATATTAAATAATCTAAGTAAACAGCTAACAGTCATTACTCTGGTAGCTGAAGCTTTAAGAAAAGCACCATATGTTCTGAGACACACAATAATGTCATGAAAAGTGGCAGTATGACAATACTGGCTGTGTTTGCACATCTTCAGGACAGACTCCCTGGAGAGACACCCACAATCTCTTCAAGTGTCCTGAAAAAAAATCCAAGAAATTAAGAATGGTCCAAGAAATGGGGGGAGAATGAAATACACATTTAATGAAATGTATTAAGAAAAAAACCCAACTAACCAACCAATCAAAAAAAGAAAACCAGCAAAACCACAGAACAGTCTACAAACTATGAGGCTTTTTTTCAGATGTTAATGTTGGTCCCTCCTATGTAGTGAGCATTAAGACCATTTTGGTTTGTTTGTCTGTTTTCGCACCTAAACCAGAATGCTGGGGTCCTGAAATAAGACAGGTTAGTGTTTTGGGGGCTTTTTTCTTTTGAGTCTCTTCTCTCCCAACTTAGTCAATGAGACAGGCCCTCAAGAAGAAATATCTTGGAAAAAAGAATCTGGGTTGGACTTAGTAAGGGCTTGGAGGCTAATATGTTTGGATATTGTTTTAAAAATGAACATACTACTGTTGTCTCTCCCCCTTCCCTCTCTCCCTCCAATCCCTGCCTCCCTTCCTCCCTCTAGTTCCCTCCAGTTTGCTTCAGTTTGCCTAAAATGCCAAACTTCCTTTATCTCAAGAAAAAACCTGAGACAGAAATAGCTCAGGATAAATACTAGGCATCTAGAACAATACTGTTGCAGTATGGCATTTATAAAGGTATTCACCACAGAACCACGTAGACAAGCTGAAGTCAGTGATAAAAATAAAAGAAGCTATATTCACTCTTCTTAGTAATTTCAAAATATCTGAAATATCCATTCGTTTATTCATTTTGTTCTGTTTAAATGCTCTTTAATGTACTACTTGTGGGTACTTCATCTGAATGACAGTATTGGGAAAAAAAATCAGTTCTTCTAAAAATTCCATATAAATGGAGTTGAAATTAAAAAAAAAATCAACAGAAATAAAAAGAAAGTTAGCAAAAACAATTTTCAAATAGATTTTAGCTGTTTAGTATTCTCAGGTATGTAGCCAATTCTGCTTGCTTCTATCCAGCTGACTAGCTTAGTGAAGCTAAATCAAAAGCAAAGAAAGCATAAAGCTCACTCCCTAATCTATTTTTTTTTCCATAATATATTGCTGTGATCTTGCAAAACCTGGTACATGCACATATTTAGTGGGGAGTAATATGTACATTTTTGAGGGCAAAGTTGAGAAATGTCATTCTGAAGGTTGGGTTCATTTTCTTTCTTTACTACTCTCCAGGTGATATTGATCATAGCTCCTCAGTAACCTTAAAATGCATTAATTAAAAACAATAAAGGAAAGGAAAGAGGGAAGGCAGGAAGCAATATTTTGTTAAACTCTTATATATTAATAGTCTCTCAGAGCTTTCTTAATTATATAATTTATTTTCATTAAATGATACAAGTATGGATAATTCTTTCAGCTAATGGGTTGTATGTAGAAAAAGAGAATAAAGCCCCCTTCTAAAACTTAGACCATGATGGAAACTTGGATGGAAAATCAATGTAGTGGATCTCAGAGCCCCTTGTTCTTGTTGAATATGGATGGAATTGTTTAGCTAAAACTGAAAGAAAAACTGAACTGGAGATCCTGTGGTGTCTCCAGTTTTTAGTCATTCATCAGTCTCTGAGGCTCTGTCAATACAGTTTGAAGCTACCAGAAATACAAAACAACTGGATAACTCCGCAGACAAGTGTCATAGCTGTAATCTCTCCCTAGCATAGAAGTTGTGCATTGTGTCTGGATCCTTGACCAAAAGGAAACAACCAGCTTGAAGGCCATGAATGCAGATAGGAGTCATGGAAGAACTGATGTGCTTAATGTTACATATGTGCATACATGAATTAAGGAATGGAGCTATAAACCTTGAATTCCTTCCACAGTACCTCCATCAGAAACAACCTGCTTATTTCATTATACCAAGACATTTTCCTCCATCTCTCATAACAAGAGAAAATGCGTAAATAACTATTTTTTTAAAGTAAACCAAGCAGTATACAGAACTCACCTGGTTATTACCTCTTACTGTGACTTCTGCAGAAGGCCTTCCTTCTCTCTCTCCTTACCTTCTTAAAATCTAGGCTGTTTTGAGTAGTCAGTGTTAAGATTTTTTGGTTTTTTTTTCTTTAGGAAATCTTCACCTCATTAACAAATAAAGGTCATGGAATCACGTATTTTAAACTAAGTTAACGTAGCTAATCAACTTTTAATATAGCAATTCATTAGTATCTCTGTCTAAAAAGAAATCTTGTGACGACTGAGATGATTTATCCAAGTGGAAGCCCTCCTTTCAGGTTGGAAAAAGATAGTACAGCTAGGTCACATGAAAGGATATGAAAAAGACACAGCAATAATATAGAAAGTTGTGGTCATTACAGTGGAGTAGCTCTATACTAGTGGTGAAATGACAGTAGCAAAAATCAAGCATCATCAAAACATTAATAGTACTTGTCATTGTAATTATGCCAATGATTTTTAATGAGGAACCGGCTTTCATGGTTTAATTACAAAACTTTGTTAGGGATATGCTGCTAGGGATGTGACCGTATATCATCAAGACAAAGGCCTGGCTCCTGTACACTGCAATTCGTTTAACAATTTTTCACTTGGACAATGCGTCTTTGTACAATGCAGATGGTAAAGGCTGACTAATGTAGAACTTGGTAGCAGTGGAATAGCAAGTCATTCAAAAAGCAAAGCAAAAACGAAAAACCTAAGCATCCAAACCATGATGCAGATTTAGAAAAATTTTCAAAACTTGGAGGTTAGAGGCAAAAGAAAGAAATTTATATAGTTACATAATTTATTTGGGATCTAAAAGCAGAAAAGTATGAATCTTACTTTGTTCTCAGGTATGTTGGAAATAGCATAGGACTGTAAGCACTTACTGCAGTGGTCTGGTGAAAATTAAAGTTTCTTCAGAACTGCAATTTCACCTTTGTCAGCTAGTGAACATACCAAGAGCCTGAATTAACCCAAGATAACCTTGTGTAGGTAGGAGAAAAGCAAAACAGCAGTTATTATGTTTCCTTTGCAACTGGAATGAGTTGATACCTTCCAGCCACCCTGAAAACGGCATGCTTCTGATCTCATGACGTAGTTTAAGAGATTCCACTGTAACAGCTCCATTTCTGTTCACCTTCACCAACAAGGTTTATCATCCAAAGAGGCAACCTATGAAGCAAAGTGTGGTGAATATGGATGCTCTTTGTAAGACTCCTGTATAAAACAGCTCAGTTGCTGAAAAGTCCACTTCAGCATGAACTAGAAAAACTGTTAAAGTCCAGGAGTCAGAAGACATGAGGCCAAAAATGTCTTAAGTGGCAGGTACTATTTCTTTGGTAGAGGCAGCTTGTCTCATGACCTTGCTCATGCGTGTGTCATTAGAAACATTGGACTCATTCAGGACTGTCAGCGTATGAACTTGTTCTTATCACAAGTTGAGTCATCATTTCAACTCAATGTATACTGGTGGTAGCATGGGCTGGTCACTGCTTTTACTGCTGGTGCCTGCGTGAGGTTTTATTTTGCTGGAAGAATCACTATCCAAAAAACACTTTGTGAAAGCATTATATCCCATCACATGCAGTGGGGGAAAAGGGCATATATTATTCCTGCACTTTGTCTGCAACCAGTCTAGAGGGAGTAGGGAAGGGGGAAGACTTCTTTTCAGCTAAATAAGGTCACGTCAGCTGGATTCTTTTGCAAAACATGTTATCTCTTGCCAAAAATAACTGTTCACATAAAATAAAACAGTATAACCAGAGATGATCCTATGGGGACAAAGCCCAAACCAAACCAAAACAGAAAAAAAGAGAATGGGAGAGGGCTTAAGGTTTACAGAAAGGAGCTTATGAGTGAAATTAATGTAACTGGCTTTGAGTTGCCACATCCTGACAAGAGTTACCACATTCACCAATCTACCTTGTGTGAGACAGCAAAATAAAGATTGGACTTCTTGCAGAAAAAAAGAGTTTATAGAGTGTGGTAAAAGTTAATTGTTGTTCTTCATGTCTTTCTAAGAGAAGAACTTCAAAACCTCTGTCCTTTTGCAGTACTTGGTCCTTGAGAACAAACATGTAGCAGGGTCAGCAAACTATGCCACGCCTGCTTGCTCCAGCTAATATATGAAATATGTCCTTGACAGCATAGCAGCTCACCAGCTGCAGAGCCAGCCTGATGAGACCAAATTCTCAGAAACAGGACTTCTGATTTTTCTGTAGGCAATGGTGATCCATGTGCTCTGGCCAGAAGTAAAACTGTAACTGTGAGGGCAGCCCTAATGAAATGAGAATAGGAAGATAGGCCTGACACCAAAGAAAACAATTATTGGTCCTTTTCAAATCTGGATTTATTTGGAAATGTCGGCAGTGTCAATACACAGCTTTGAAAAATGGCAATAGGGTTTCAGTTAACAAAATGGCAGCCAGAGCATATCCACCACAGAATCCACACTATTTCTTCATCATGGATTTGCTTTGCCTTTGTAGGGCCTCCTAGAGATAGCTCTTCTAGGAATGACTTCACCATATCGCAAAGGATTTGAGAAGCCCTCCTTAGTACATTTCCATATTCTGTATCTCTGCCAAGAAGAGAGGGGCAGTTGAAGACATGTTAATTTTACAATATCTATAATGAAGACATGTCCAGTTAGCCAATAAAAGCAGCTTTGTCACTTTGCCACGCAATCACTTTTGCTGACTGAAAGATGAAAGGAAGTATTCCTAGTGGAGATTCTATGCCAAGTCTATGATTATTGAGTTTCAGTTTTAATACTGCTTTTTGTAACACAAAGGAGTTGCAGTAGAGTGCATGACAATGCCATGTAATAAAAAAGTGTAGAAATGCAATTCTCTCTAGTTATATTGTAAAGTAGGATTAGCAGCAAGTAATTGAAGGTGTCATTCCGTATTCGGCATTGGTATTCTAATTATCAAAAGCCAAGTGAGAAAAACTTATGGCTTGATATCAACTTAACGAACTTACGTTAGGCATGGACTGTAAGAATACAGACTTGGATTGTAAGAATACAAGTTAAGGCTTGCATGAAAAAAATAATCGGTGTAGGTTTTCTTCTGCTGCATGTACATGCAAACTTATTATGACAATATTTTCCTGCAAGTTATTCAGCTGGAAAAGGAACTAAGGTTGTCTGCAAATAAAATACTTATAACAGGAGGTCATAGACTACAAGGAGGGAAAAATGACTTGACTGTATGAGAAATAGTAAGTAGCCATTGGAGATGCCTGTCATGGGTTCAGCAGCAGCAGTCATTTTTCTCCTTCTTGGTACCTGGTGCAGCGCTGTGTTTTTGATTTTTGGGCCTTGGAACAGCACTGATAACACCAGTGTTTATAGTTACTGCTTGGTAGTGTTTTGGTCTGACCAAGGACTTTCTGAGTCTCATGCTATGCCAGGGAGGAGGGGAGTCGGGATGAAGCAGAGACAGGACACCTGACCCAAACTGACCGAAGAGGTTATTCCATACCACAGCACATTCATGTCCAGGATGTGAAAACAGAGAGCAGAGAGCCGGAAGGGTGTGGTCGTGCAGTGGGAGGTTCGCTGCTGGGGGGTGCACTGTCTGGGTTGGGCTTGGTGAGCAGTTGTATTCTCTTTCCTTGTATTTCTCTTGTATTATTACTGGTGGTAGCAGTAGTGATTTGTGTTATACCTTAGTTACTAAACTGTTCTTATCTCAATCTGTGGGAGTTGCATTCTTTTGATTCTCCTCCCCATGCTCCCCGGGACTGGGTGAAGAAAGAGACGGGAGTGAGTGAGTGAGTGAGAAAACTGTGGGGGGGTGTGGGGTGTGGGGTGTGTGTTAGAGGCTTAAACCACAACAATGCCCTTTTGAAAACAATTAAAATCAAAACCATAATGCAGGCTTAGTTTGTGGATTTTATTTTTTTCCTTAAATTACTCCTTGTTACCTGAGACATTTACAAGTAAAAGATCTTTGTCTAGTTGAAATTTGTCTATGCCTGTTCAGAATGAAAAGAAAGGACGAATAAAATTCCCCTTATTTACATTTTCAGAAAGACCTGTTTTGTGAAAAACAGTACCAATTCTGTAATCATTAGTATAGATGTAGAACTGCTACCAGCAGTCCTGAAATCTGTGCCACTATCCATGTTTCATGTTATTTGAGTCAAGGTCACAGAGAATATCTTTTATTAGACTGTTTGATGTTGCTAGAAAATTCTAATATGCTTTTTGTTATTTAAGACATCTTTCCAGTTTCAGAGGGAAGATCATGTCTCATAGGTGTGTTATAGCTGTAACAAAACTACTCTTTCAAATATATTTGAAAAAGTGACTGAAAGCCTGAATCTTAGTAGAAAAATGATGCTTGAAAGTCTGTGCACCAAGCCTACAGAGGTAGTAAATCAAGCATAATTTTTTTTAAGTGCTAACTGTTTAAACAGCTTTGGAATTCACTTCTCTGACCTATTTCCATAATATGCCTTTATGTGCACAGCTATAAATTTGGTTGAATCACATAGTGAACTTGTGTACACAATACAGATGCAAAATAATCTTAATAAGAAAATATTGTCTTATTTTTAAACAGATGTGGCCCCCAGTCCTGAATATCTACTTTTACAGCCAAGTAGGTAGCGTGAATAGCGGGAAAGATCTGAATTATTGAGAATTAGCAAAGATTAAGATTGCTTATGTTGACAAACACCTCATCAAGTTCTACCCTGGGATCTACCTATGTCCTTGAGAAGCTCCCTCCCATTTGCTTAGCAGCACCTGCCATCGTGCTTTTAGATATGAAAATAAGTCTCATCCAGATGAAACGGCAATGAAATTCTTGATTATCCCAGCTGAAATTCTTTCAGGAAATCAGGATTAATACTTCTGACCCTTACAGTGGCTGTACTGGGATTTTTGAGAGTAAATTGACAAAACTGTGACTCAGGGATGGAATTTATGTGTACATGGGTGGGGAAGCAGTAAGAAATGTACAGCCCCATGACAAAAAATGACCACATTGCTTACTATACAGACCAACTTCATCCAAGTGCAGATGAACCTTGTTTCCCTTATGAAAGACAAACACTTTCCTCCATCTGGTGTCTCTTCGCACCCTTGAAGGGCATTTCTTCACAGCTGACTCAAGGAAGATTACAATCTGTTGAATCACCATTCACTGTTCCATAAAAAAGTAAGTAATCTGTGAAAATTCTCTATGAGGACTAAGACATGTCTTGCTTTTTCTATAAAAATGTCGGACATTTTAAAGTACAATACAGCTGTGGATTTTTATTTTTTTTTTGTGAAATAAGGGATCACTAGTTTGATGTCATAATAAAATCACTCATTTGAGAACTGAATTATTTTTTAAAGAGACTAAGTGTCAAAGATGAGTGTCTGCCACACGCACAAAGACCCATTTCATAAATAGTCAGAAGCAACAGTAAAAAAGTACACACACACAGAGCCCTCTAGGACAGTGAAATATGCACCAGTACTCTACATTGTTTCTAAGTGAGGGACAGGTTCCTTTGGTGGCATAAATCAATGCAGCTCTGATCATTTAGTGATCCACACTGAAAATCTATCCTTCTGACAATTTTTCTGGAGTTATTCCGGGCACTGAAATGCATCCTTAAGTTCAAATGAGAAAACATTCTCTGCTTTTATGTCAAGAGCTACCTCTATATAGAGTATTATGAATAAAATGTTATCTAACAGACAATAATAGCTTCTGGGAATGATACCATTTCCCATTTATTCAGCCAGAGGTATAAGCTGTTTTCTGAGAGCTTATTTTTAACTGGTTGCCCTGATGCAAACTAAGAGTAACTTTCAATTTATCATGTTAAGAAGCATATTAGATGCCTCACATATTTTTGACTGGTATAGGAGTATAGTCACATTATTATTATTATTATCACTATTATTATTATCATTATTATTTCAAGAGTTTTAACTTTATTTTCTAAGGTCACAATTATTTCCTGTACTTTCACAAGTTATTATTAAACATCCCTAGGTAATCCCTTGCTTGTGGTCCACCCTTTTGTCTATGTTAGCTCAGTGGTTTTTGAATCTCCTGATTCATTGATTTAAAAAAAAAAAAAAAATCAAGAAAACTCAGTCTCAGATTCCGCAGTCTTTGGAAACTTTTCACACACACTGCGTTGCTGTGTAATATCTATGAATTAGCTTTTCTATTATGATCTTTCTTAAATCATTTAGAAATGTCATTCAGGGAGTTTCAGACTACTGATTGAAAATCATGCTTCTAGTTTCCTCACTAGCTTAGCAAGGAAAATTATATATTATTTATATTACATTTTATATATATTTATATTATATTCAAGTATAACCCTTGAAAAAAGCAGGGGATTGTGACCACTCAGCTCATCCTAAGTGTCTCTGTTTTTCAAGCAGATGTTGTACCCTTTAAAAAATGTGGGGGTCATCCAATATCACTCGTATCCGAAATACCTGCTGTCAAGTCTTTAACCATAAAATCGATGTTTCCCCTGAACAGAAAACTGTGTTGTTAGTCTTTCACAAAGCAATATGCACAGAATGTTCTGGCCACGGATGCTGTTATGTTTAAGGGAGAGAGAAACTAAAGAGAAAAAGTCTGTGGAGTAAAATATCCATATAACATATAACTGCATAAATGAAATGCAGTGAATCCAAAGCTATATGCAACATGTAATAAAGTAATAAGCAATTGATTCGCCTCATCTACAAAATGATGCCCAGTTGGAGGATCATATCATTTAAAACTCCCAAAAGTTAGCTTCTGTCTTCCAGCCATTATAAGAGGCTATTCACTTTTTCATGTACAACCACATTTCAAGCTATCAAACTTACAAGATACAATTTTGACATACATAATTAATTTTTAAGTATCACCACAGAAATCTAAGCTTCCAGAGAGCAGGTAACATATTCTCTTAGAAGGTATATAGGTACACAAAGGCAGGCTAAATAGTAGGCTTGGCCTGGGGACTTTATGCTGGCATCCATAATGTATTACTATAGTGCTGCAATGATCTGACAACCCCAAATTTCTGGTCCGATGCTTCCTGTCCTCTCTTAATCAGAACATTCAGTTCTTCCTCAGAAGTCCCTATCTGCACTGCCCTGATCAGAGCAGGTTCCTTAGCAAAAAGGACACATAAGGAGCCACACCCAAATCCCGAAGTCTTTTACTTTTTTAAAAATTTGAATTTTTTATGAAAAGAGAAACAAGAAAACAGATTGTGTCGAAAGCAGAAAATCACAGGATTATAAAGAAGTCATTCCACACATGGTTTTATCTGGTGTTTAATCTTTCTTTGTGTTCTTGGTTCTCTTGAACTGGATCCATGTTTTCAGAGATAAATATAAGGAAGGAGAAAAACCCCACAAATTTTTCTGTTGCACAAGTCTCGGGTTTTGACTCAGTTTGTGCTCATGCTTATTAACTGACACTAGCAAAAAACAAGCACAGATAAAATCAGTGTTTTGTGAACTTTGTATTTCCAATGCAATCCTGTTCTTAGAATTATATTGGTCATTATAATAAAATTCATACTCTTTCACCCAAAACTGGTCTTGGATACTGAAGAAAAGAGTATTTCATCTTCTCTTGTACTATCATATTAGTCTAAAGTTAAGTTGTTGATGAATGAGTAAAGCAAACTTATTACGGGGGGGGGAGGGGGAGGGGGAGAAACAACCAAAACCATGTACGATAGGACAGTATGCTCCCTACTGTAGTAGAGCTCTCTCTTACTAATTACTCCCTTGGGAAGAGCTGTGACAAATCTCTCCCGTTTGCTATGCACAGATAATAGTATGTCTGCTTGTGTACTCAATCTACCTTCTTGCCCCTGAAATAGTATTCTCTTCCTAATTCAGCACCCAGGTCATTGTATTGGTATCCTAGAACAAAAATAAGAGATACAGTATGCTGTGAATATAATTATCATTTCTGCTTCATTTATTGCCCTTTCCAAGGGGGGGGGGGAAGTATTTGATTAATTTTGTGCCAAATTGTCTTCTAAATATGTGTAGTTTTGCCTATCTCAGAAGTCAGTCACATGATCTCTCATTTCTAGGCATCCATCCTTTGATGTGCAAAAAACTGGCCATGATTTTCACAAGGGTCTACGTTTCGTCGATCCCACCGCAAAGCACATTAAATAGTCTGATTTCAGAAAGTGCTGATCAGACCCTCTTTACAACATAATAACTTCTGAAATATCCCAGAGTAAATATCTAAGAATTTAGGGACTTAAGAATCACTGATTGCCACGATCATGTTAACGCCCACCAGTGGTTTCCATTTTCCTGTCAAAAGACTGACACTATAGATGTTGGTGCTTAACTTAGTGGATTCAATTGTTATGATTTTTCCTCCTCCTTATCTGGCAATTGAATGCATAAAGTCTTTCCTGTCATCTTGTGAAGTATTAGATGCTTTGCAAATCTAAAATAGCTACTGCTTTGAGCTTAATGTTCGAACTAAATAAGTTTCAGGAGGAAGTCTGGTTAAATTAACACAGGGCATAAGAACAGAAATTTCTGAGTTTCCATGGTGAAAAGCTTGGGTCAAAAAACAGGTTAATAACACAAAAAACTTACATTTTCAGAAATTCTGCAATCTCTGTGGTTTCGATATGTGCAAAAAAGTGCTTCTAATTTTATTAAGCAATAGCTCTTTTCCATGCTTCAGGGAAAAAATATGTAACAGTCTGCCACAGAAGTCTAGGGTCCTCTGTAATAATATGTTTAAAAAAAATACAAAGACTGATTTAAACCACACACAGATTAAGGAAACTCAGAGACATAGTTTACCCTCTGCCTTTGTGATTACCTGGGCTTGATTTTTCCCCATTTGTTCACTCAGCACAGTGTAAACCTCATTTTGTCAACTGAGCCATTGACTGAGACTAACCATTGGCATTGTTTTCTATAAATAATTAGTAGCACTACTAATAACAATCCACAAGTCCTAGGGACATATTTATAATGAGATGTTAGTCTCAATAGGCTGGCTTCTATTGAAAGAAAAGTGTTTTGCTGTCAGAATAAATGAAATATCGGTCTGCTCTTCCACAATCCTTTCACCATGTTTGTATCTTCATATGTGTTTATTCTATCAGACTGAGGCAGAAAATATATGGTCTACTAACAAAAAATAAGAAGAAAGCAAAATAAGCTTGTTAGCATTATTACGTCAAATGAAAATCATCTTTAAGAAAAAGAAATAATTGTGTAGCTACAAGAAAAGATTTTGACAAACTTGCACATCAACCTGTCTGAGACTGGGGAAACAGCAAAGGAAGAACCAAGGTCTGGTTTAACTACAAATAGTTGAGGACTTTAACAGTTGAATAGAAAGTACTAACTTGAGGAAATACATGTCATTTTTTATTTCACCAATTTATGCTGAGTGTGGACAGAGTAAAGTTTTTGGAAATCTCACTGATTTCTCGTAAACTTGCCAGAATCATTGCTAAAGAGCTTATGCATTTAGATTGGAGCATCCAGAGCAGTTTGCCATGTATCCTATTTCTGAAACATCCCAGGCTATTTACAACAAAGTCAGCCTTTCTCAGAGAACAAATATTTAATTTACATCCTCACTAAGAGCCATGATTGCATGACTCAATAATCCCAGTAATATCAGAAATGGACTGAAGTACAGGAACTAGGGGTTGTTAATTCCTGTCCTTTTTAATCAATCTTCTCCTTGAATTATCATTTGGTTTTGTGCAGATCAACCAAATAGTAGTTGTTAGTCTTTCTCTCTTCATTTATTCCAGCCTCTCCAAAGCAGAGTTAAGAATGTGGTTGCATTTAGCAAATGTGACTTTTAAAGGTACATTTGCACTACAAGATTTATACTTAAGAGCTAGGAATCTAGGCACATGATAGTGAAATTTAAAATTACTGTCATGCTACTGATTTGTAAATTAGTACTTGTCGTGGTTTAAGCCCCTCAATAACTCATGCAGTCACTCCCTCACTCACTCCCCTCTCTTTCTTAATACAACTGCTCACCAAGCCCGACCCAGACAGTGCACCCCCCAGCAGCGAACCCCACCTTTCCTGGTCTCTGCCCTCCGGTTTTACATCCTGGACATGACGTGCTGTGATATGGAATAACCTCTTTGATCAGTTTGGGTCAGGTGTCCTGTCACTGCTTCCTCCCGGCTTCCCCTCCTCCCTGGCAAAGCATGAGACTCAGAAAGTCCTTGGTCAGACCAAAATATGACCAAGCAGTAACTGAAAACACTGGTGTTATCAGCGCTGTTCCCAGGCCCAAAATCAAAAACACAGTGCTGCACCAGCTGCCAAGAAGGAGAAAAATGACTGCTACTGCTGAACCCAGGACAGTACTTGTAAATGGCTCAAACACATTTTTTGTGGTTTAATACAACTATTCAGTTGCCAATTTGCAGCAGATAAACACTAGATACACAAAGAATATTGCTTATAACTCTTAGGTATGTCTCTTGGAAGTCTGCTGTCCTGTAACATTTGTTTAACAAAGAGAAAAGGGTGCTTACATGCGTTCTTTAAAAATCAGGGGTTTCTGTTTTCATAATTGCTAAGCACCTCTAAGTAGGTCAAAGACTATGTTCTTGAAAAGCCTTAAATGGTTACTTACCACTTAGAAGCAAAAATGCAATTAGGCCAAGCCATGTTTTTGAACAACTGAAGAAAATACTGTTATTTAGAAACAGGTTTAAAGCAGAAGTAAATTAAACACATGAATGAAGCTGTTTGCCATTTTGAGCTTTGCTTCTTCTGTGGAGTTGATTTTGCCTCAGAGTGAGGATAAATGTCGGTATATATTTTGCATGCCTCCCTTTAGCATATGTTTGCCCATGTTTGTAAGTGTGTATTCATTCTCGGATGCTGATACAGCCATATTCATTACATGTGCCAGCATGCATGCACTAACATCATGCTAGACGACAAAAGTCTGATGTAGGAAAACTCTTTCCCTTTCTTCCCCTCGTGAAATCCTTTCCCATTTCAGAATCAACAGCTACCATGACTGAAAAGCCTATTCTCACCTTCCAGAGAATAATTCCTCTTTGGAATTATACTTCTCTCAACAGCTTTTACGTATCTGAATGTAGCTATTATCTCCCAAACAGTGCCTATCTGATTTTTTTATTCATTAATAAAAACAGACAAAAAGAAAGGTAGATGGGAAGTTTCCACCCAAATAGCCTTCTGCATTTGTGAAAAGCAAGATGGCCACTAAAAGCTTAAAACACTTTTTTTATAACTTGACTCATGGAAATTCAGTAATATATGTTTTTACAGCTTTCAAGATTAATTTCAATGTAACCTGAGCCTGAGTTCATACTTTCACCATTTCCCATTGCTTTCCCTACCTAGGCTGCTGAAGTTACTTTTCCTTCCTAGTAATGTCTGGAAGAAGTTTATCTGACCTTACATTAGAAATTCAGGTCTGAGGTTAGGTTTAGGTTTTGGTTTGTGTACAATCAGCGGTTGGAAAGTGCAGATCAATCCCAACACATTTCTATAATAAACCATCATGCTGGGAGACCTCTTTCTTTTCAAATATCAGTGAAGACTAGCATTTACTTAAACCTATACAGAGCCTGTTAGAGAAAGTGAATCTCACCCTACATTTGGAAAAGTCTGCCCCTTTCTATTACAACCACTGATAAAGAGAGAAATGACAGAATGATTTCATCACAATGGATTTATTGATGGTATAGCTTCTTCCCCTCAGATTTCTCTCTTAAAATTCTCTCTTAATTAAAAATTCAATAGCTGGTTTTCTTTGATTCCAGGTGTACAGACCTTTGTGGAGTTAATAGACTATAATAGTTAAATAACTAACAATATAATATAATATAATATAATATAATATAACATAACATAATATAATATAATATAATATAATATAATATAATATAATAGTTAATTAACTAATAGTTAATGCATTCCACTGATGTCAAAATATGATATTTGTCATTTGGAATATCATTATGCTATAGATTTTTCCTCTCACTGCTTTGAAGAACACAAAACAGGTTACATAGATATGTTTAATATGAAATCCCACAATACCAAAAGAAAAAAGTGCAAATAAAAGAAAGTATGTGAATGTTGCATGGTAATTAGGAAAAAAGACATATATGACTACCTGGATAAGGCATATGTTCATAGAATATATAGATTTCTTTTGAGTTCCCATGGAGTATTGATTTCTTTATTTCTTAAACCATCACTCACACTTGCTCTGAATAACACTTGAAACAGTAGGCTTGGCTGGCATGTTTCCAAAACAAATTCTCCTTAGACTTAAAAGGTTTTGGGACAACACTATAGAACACCGTCATGAAACGAACAACAAACCATCTGTGGTAATACACAGTCACTTCATTGCTTAAGGGATTTTCATTTTAAGAAACCCCCTACTAACATATTAGTAATTATAGTATACTTTTCCAATACTCAATGAGGAAAAAAAAAAAAAAACAAACCAACAACAAACAGATGATTCAGAAATAATTACCCTGTAAGAGCATTGTTAAAATTTTGCTGCCACATCCCCATCTTTTTGCCATTGCATTAGCTGACTTTATTATGACTTTTTCAGGGTCTGCTTTAAGAACCAGTAAAAACCAAACAAGCCAAAACCTCTCACATCCTGTCATATGTGCAACTCTCCTTAGATTGTACTGTTGCTTTATCAGGAGAAACGCAAGCAATTCCTCAGATTGTTTCATTCCCCTCCCACATCAGTTTACCCCTTTTGCCTTCAGTCATCTCTGATCTGTCCATGCTTTTCTTTTGTAGAATTCAATTATCCTCTCATTCCAAAATTACTCTCCGTATTTATTTTCATTCCAATTACACATTCACTTTTTATCAGTGTCTCTCTTAGTCACTATTTACGTACCCTGAAATTTCACTGCCTTTAGATCTGTTGTCCTCCACCACACAATTCTTTTAAGATTAAGGTGTTTATTTGATAGTCTATAAAATTATCTCATTCCAGCAAGTCAGTCCTTTGTCCTGTTACCAAGATTTTTTCTTCTTTCAACAGGAATTAAAAGAAAAAGGAGATATATCCCATCCTGGTGGAATAAGCAATCAACTTGGTCCGATTGACAAAAGTCCCTGACCCTTAAAATCATTCATGCTGCCTGCTGAATGCTTCTCTACCTCTGCTGACTTGGACATCAAACTCAACAATTCACAGTACTATGCCAGGCCTGGAGAATACTCAGTCTGCTTGTCATGTCCCCCCTGCTGTGAAATAGGACTAGTTTGTCTCTGATTTTTGTAGTATTTACTGGAATAAAATAAAGCCTGCTACAGTCCTAGATTAGAAATCAGCTCCAGAGATGGCTGGCTGAACTAGACAGTCCGAGGTGTAGCTTTCTGACCAGCATGGCAATATCATACATTAAAATCCAATCCAAAATATCTGATGCTAAAAGAACCATTTTCCTTTCAGATAATTTAGAGGTGAATAATTGAATCACAGTGGGTCAATTCTTTCTGATACAGCCCTAACAAGAATACATATGAATACATGTATTCACCTTGTACCTTCAGCAACTCTGTTACAGGTATGTGATTGACTTGTTTAACAGGTCCTTTGTCGAGCATCTGCCCTAAGACTCTTTTTACTTCAGATCATAAAACCTAAATAAAATGTCTACATCATTTTTCTAGATTTTGTAAGTATGCATTGCAAAGCTCTGCTAAAAACAGTAAAAATGTCTCTCCATGGAAGTGCACTAACTATTATGGGCAATATTAGGAAAGGGTTTACCACCAGGTTTAAATGAGCAGCTGATTGACAGTGGAATATGTTGGATTGTTCTGAAAGCATAATTAGAGAAAGCTCACTCTCATAGCTATTAGTGTTATTTTTAAACCTGCCAAATATAGATCAGAAGTCAAATGAAAATATCTTTAAAGTCTTCTGATCACTCATGCAAGTCTGAAATGTATTTGGAATTCTAGCCAGAACATCTTAAAAATCATTGCCACGGGACTTTAAAATCACAGTACTGATGAAATGTCATTCAAGAAAACACTTGAGTGACATTAAGTATTTAGTGTTTCCCTGGACTTCTATGCAAAGATTACAGAAGAGAGAATTTTACATTCTTAATTGATGTTATCACACCCAAACTGACACAACACAGAATATAATCCCAATGGCCTACCAGTGAAGTACATTTCTGTGAGAGAAATTTTTCACTTTACCTGGTATGAATGTGTTAAGAAGGTTACAGGGTTCTCCCTGCTTCCTAAGAATTTATTTTTGAGATGTCCATGAACACATCAGTTTTACCCCAGAAGGGACATCTGATGTTTTAGAAATACATATACACTAAAAGAGGCTTAATTTCAAAGTGAAGCTCGAGGAAATCAAGGCTCCTCTGCTGAAGCTGAAAAAGAGCAGGAAAAAAAAAAATCACAAAGCCAAAACCAAACCAAAACCATGGAAAAACCCCCACATGAAACAAACTGGTATTTATTTGCTTTTTAATATTCTCTAATATTTCCAGTCTTTCTGAATAAAATGCAGGGAGAAAGGTCTGTTCTGAAGAAAAAACATGTACTATGCAGATCAAAGTAGGGCTGCTGTCACAGGATCACTATCTGATGAGTGTTACAAGCTTCTAACATGAATAGAGATGCTAAGGAGATCTGTGGGAAATCTCATTGGAGCAGATTGTCCATAGTGTTTAGGTTCATTGAGAAAAGAAGTGCCTGAGTTTCACTGGCTGTCTCTAATTTGTGGGGGTTCATGTATTAGCGCAGTGTGTCCCATTCTTGGGACACACATCCTACCCTTGAGATGTGTATCCTGATCACATCCCTCATGACAGCAGGAAGTATTCTGTTATTACTCTCTACATATGTTGTTTGACTTTGAAAGTGAACTTGAATGGAGAGGCAGGGAGGCAGCAGCTGCATTGGAGGTTTCAGAGGAAAAGAAGGGTGAGAGACGCCTAACAGAATCACCTAGTTACCCCAAAAATCTCAACATCTGCAATATTACTGCAAAGAAATCTCATATTCACTAATACTTGTTCATCTACATGTAATAAATCTGCTTTGGCAAGTATTCATAATCCCTTTTGTTTACTTTCTGTGAATATTCAGGAGAATAATGTTTGATGAAAGAAATATTGTTCCAAACTTTTGTGCAAATATGTATTTATGCCAGAAGTATTTGCATGGGGATCTTAAAAGCTGAGATTTTTTCACATAATAATGGAGTTAACCCCTGCTTTGCTTGTCTCCTGTAGCTGCTGCATCTCACTGCCTAGCCCCAGGCAGATGTCTCAGATACCCTGGGGCACTGCAAGTCACAGGAAGTGCCCATTGTTAGGGCATTAAATTGCACCCTTAGTGCAGGTCTCAGTTTCTTAGCAGTATCAAGAAGATAATCTTTCTTTCCTATAAAGGAATAATATGATAATGGAAACCACCACAGACTGTTTAGTGCTTGCATATTATGTTGATGAGACTGACAGGATCTTATGAAACTGCAGGTAAAGTTCTGATGGCAGGAATCTTTATTGATAAAATCCTTCCAAAGAAAATTAGCTACCAACTATAAACCCACCAATGTTTAAAATTTCATTACATTGTACACTGATAATATGCAAAATAAAGTCTTCAATGGAAGTTCTTTTGGGAATACCATATTTCCAATGATTCTATCAGTAAAGAGTAAGAGATGTTTTCTTTTATACTTTAATTGTTGTAGTCACATGGTGAGATTCGTAACTGAAATGACTGTCCTTTAGTATTACCTGATGTTGACACTATGGTATTCTTGATTAACTGTTTTATGAAGCAAATCCAAACAGAAACAAAAGGAATAAACTAGGATTTTATAAATCTAAAATAAGTATATTTTTGATAGGAAAATGATTGAAAATTAGTATTATTTATGGGTTTCTTATTACAGTGATATGTGCAATAAAAATGATACTACATCCCAAAATTCATAATTTATATAGATTACAGAAATATCTTTCCATAAATCCTAATCTTAAGAATCGCGGTTGACCAGCTATACAGATACTATACAGACATGTACCTGCCCCCTAGAGAATAACAAAGGGATTGGAAAGGGATACTGTAGTAGCTGTGATTGATGTACAGTTTGATTTAACAGGATAGTAGGGTCACATGTGTATGTGCACACAGTATGTAGAAAATCCCACATGCCTGAGTGTTCCTCATACAGATGAAGATTCCCAAAGTTATATACCATTGTAATAAGCAATGGTAACAAAGCAGGTTAACGAAGTTTGAGGAATCAGTGACTGGCAAAACCTCTTCATTTTTCATCACCCAGTCTCAGACAATTCCAATCCATACCTCCTTAAAAATATCAGTCTTAGAAAATAAATGCTCCAGTAAACTAGAAGGGAAAGTACTCATGTTAAAAGTCTGCCAAAGGAAGACAATGTTTCATAGCTTTCTGTTTTCACAAGTGTTATTCACACATAGCTATGACTCCAACTGCTTCAAACTGCAAATCTTCTATACCAATAATTTAAGTGCTACACACATGACATTCAGCAATTCCACTGGAGAATAAGAAGTGAAGTAATTTCATTGCTTCGAAATTCCAGGAAATCACAACTAAATTGCAATATGAAAATTGGCATTTTTATTGAGCAATCAACAAATTTTTTTTGACAGTTAGAAACATTAAGATATGAAAACACGATCTGAAATTGGAAGAAATGCATATAAAGACAAGACCAAAGTCTGACACCTAGACATTACTTATTTGACTGAGACACCATTAAATTCCCCCACTCTACCCCTATCAAATGGTTGAGGTTGGACATCTGGAAGTTACCCAGACCAACCCCTCTGCTTAAGTAGGACCACCTAAGGCAGGTTCCCCAGGATCATGTCCAGATGGGTTTTGAATATCTCCAAGGATGCAGACTCCACAGACTCCCCCGGAAATCTGTGCTAGTGCTCAGTCACCCTCACATGAAGAATGTGTCTTCTGATGCACAGAGTAAACATTCTGTGTTTCAGACCCTGCCTGTTGCATCTGGTCCTGTTGCTGGGCACCACTGAAAAGAGCCTGGCTCTGCCATCTTTGCACCTTCCTTTCAGGTATTTGTATAAGCTGATAAGATCTGCCCTGGGCCCTTTCTTTTCTAGGCTAAATAGACTATTTCTGTACAAGAACAAAAAAATTTACTTAATTCTTTTAGTCATAATAATTCTTAAGGATGTTTACATAAATCTGTTAGTGACCTTTTAATCAGTAATGGGACATAGCATAATATATGGTTTGGATTGCTTATTTCAACATTGAGTTTTAAAGTAGACCTAAGTTAAAATGTTACCTCTGAGAACTCATTTTGTAAAGGTAATAAACCAAGAATATGACTGTCACCTTCAAGTTGAAAGCAAAGCAAAACAAAACAAAACAAAATTGAGAGTCATGACTGCAATACTAAAATATTGAGAGTAGAGAAGAAAAGGGGTTTATATTGCAACACAGATCAAGGCAACATTAAAAAAAATAAAGTTGCCAGAATGAAGGAACAGGCACATAGAGTTAAATTTTAAAATGGCATTCTGAGGTAGAGAACAGAGAAACCAAATAATATACAAAAAAAAGAGGGGGTGATATGGATTGCTCCTGAAAAACTCTTAAAGAAGGCGGAAGAAATGGGGAGTTTTCAAAATGGAATAAAACCACAAAAAAAAAAAAAAAAAACACAAAAAAAAAAAAAGGAAATGGAGGGAGAAAGAAAAGTCTACTGAAAAGAAAAGTAACACTCTTCTAACAAAGCTTCCATCCTGGGCTAGTCTATAAAAACAACAGTGAACCATACAGGACACTGAAATAAAAGCTATTGTTTATGTAGTAAAATTAATAGCTAAGATATGCAACTGGGATTCAAGACATGCTGTTTTCATTTCTCTTTTTCAAACACTTGATGCATGATTATGACCAAGAGATTTGTATACAACTGGGATTCAAGACATGCTGTTTCCATTCCTCTTTTTCAGACACTTGATGCATGATTATGGTCAAGTGATTTGTATAGACACATCTGTAAAATTTCTATTAGTGGCAGTGCTTTATCAAAATTTGCAATATGTATTATTAATTTTACAAATTAACATTAATATTAAGCTGAAATGTAATTTATCTAGAAGTCCCAACCAGGCTCTTCACTGCACTGAATGGCAGGAGGACAACCAAACTGGGAAAAAAGAGGTTTCAACTTGATATGAAGAAAATCTTATTCACCATGAGGACTGTCAGGCACTGGAACATATTGCCCTGATCAGATATTAGAGTCCAGTCTCTGAGATTTTCAAGACCCGGCAGAATAAATTCCTGGGCAACCTACTCTGAACTCATAGCTCACTACACCACTTGCAGCAGGTGATTGGACCAAAGACCTCCCAAAGTCCCTTTGAACCTAAATTATGCTCTAATCCTATGATTCTACCTAAAATAGAGGTGCAATTTTCATTTTGAGCATTTGAGCTGACTAAAAGCCTTATGACTGCATTAGTGCAGTGCTGAGCTAAATTCACCTTTTCTTCAAGAATGGTTCATGAAATCGGGCTTATTGCCACTCCAGTGCAATAAACTTGGGTTTGGTCAGTTTTCTGTATAAGAGATTAAGCCTTGTGCTTCTTAGAATGCCACCTTTAGAAAAAACCCTTATACCTCCACTCTGTATCCATAATATGGGGTATTTCATGAGGCTATTGTGAAGATACAGTCCTCGTTATATGTGAGATGTTAAATTTCTACAGTTATGAAAAGTCTACAGCAATAAATTTAATTAAACAAATCATATTTCAGTTTTACCAAGTAATTACATGCCTTAATCTGAGAGAAAGCAAGGAAGTCCATCCAATTCGGCAGGATATGTCTAGCTGGGAAAATGGGCAGCTAGATGTGACTGTCCTTTAGATTTTGGAAGGAAGTTAATATTTTGAAAGAAATTTGTTACCATCCTAACTGACATAAAGCATCAGAGAAGTGACTACTAATTTAAATGAGCCTGAAGACACCCACAGCAGATAATAGCTTACATTTCTCTTTTGTTCATGGAGTCACCTTTTTGTGGTTTACCTCCTGTGAACTAAGTTCCATCCAAAATTATTTAGTTTAGCTCTCAGGAGTGATGAGTACCAACATGTGAGAGAAGTCCACCTGACAGTCCAAGCCAAGTGGCATTCCATGGAGGAAGCCACAGCTGCATGCCCTCCGAAGGGCATATTGCCAAGTGCAGAGGGGACATTTGCAGAGGCCCGTGGTGGGATTTATACTGCCCTTGACATGCAAGCGTGAGAGTATCTTTAAACTAAGTAAATTTTATATGCTGCTGTCCTGGCATCTCTCTAGGCTACTAGTAGCAAGTACTGAGTATTTTAGTGTGCAAAATAATCCATACCACCCAGCTTTTAATATTCTTCCACATTTCTCTTTACCTTAGGAATAGAGACCTGAAAAGCACCTCTTTAATTTTAGCCATCCAGAAGCTAGACATGTCAGAAAAGGAGGAGCTGCCCTCTGAAAGCACTTTTATTTCCAGTAATGATAGATAGAGCCTTGATACCTATCTTACAGGTAGGAAACAGAAAGCAACCTGAATCTCACACAGTGTACCTGCCCATAATGGTCTAGGAAGACTGTGGCAAAATCAGAGACTGAATGTACATCATCTAGATTCTTATCCAGTACTCTAATCACAAGCCTACATTTTGTTGATGACACACAATTCAGGGAAAAGAATCTGTTTCTATCACCAATATCCTGTCTTTAGAGAATCTGGCAATGATAGGCCAGTCTCCTCTCAAAATGTGAGATGGAGTTGGCTAGCTGGTGCCTGGTGACTTCTCAGATCATTATTTTTAAAGAATGAAAATCGTAATCTAAATTTTTAAATACCCGTAAGATTATTGGCTCTATCTAAAATGTATATGTGAAGGATGCACTGCAGATCACTTTCTCAGGTGCCACACAAAATATATTGATCAATAGATTCCTCTCTAATGATAGCCACTTTGGTTATTACTTCAGTTTTCTTTCTGCTACAGTGGTTCTTATAATAATCTCCCCTACTGACTTTTGAAACATGAAAAAAATCTGACTTTGTTTTGTCCAGCTGTTTGGACAAATTAACAAAGTGAGCTCTGATTTTAGTTAATATAGAAGCTAAGGCTAAACTGCATGTTCAGAAATCATTTGTATGTAAGAAGCTGTGCTCTTGATCCCATGCCATCTTAGGGGAAAAGACAAGAGGTAAACAGAGGTGGTATCCTGTAGCCTTGAATCAACTCTCTTTACCAAAGTCTACTCACATTTATTCATTTATTTATTTATTTTGTTTTACCTTCTCATTATGGAGGCTTTGTGTTAAGCTCTACAGCTGCAGGGGATATGCAGACACCAATTTGATCAGGAAATTCTGTAGCCTGAAAGACTTTATATTTGGCATAAGAAGCACAGTTATGGTGCTATGGGACTTGATTTGCCCTGCTCAGATATTCTGTACAATTTTCAACAGCTAATGCTTTACTAGTTACTGTAAAAAAGCAGAGAAACTAGAGAAAACAAATAAAATAATAATTGTGTAGGCTCCAAGGCTGCCATCCACAGGAAAAACTAATGAATCTTCAGAGCGAAGTGGGAAAAGTGTTGGTAGAAGTTAAGAAAGAATGAGGTCAAAGAGCACTGCTTCAGTCCCAGGTGAAGCACCTGCTCCAAGATAAATATGAAGAATCCAGACTTGGAAGAATCCAAAAGAAAGGCTAAGAGGGAAGGGTAACTTAGGACACCACGGGAAGAAGGAGAGCTCATATATCCCATGAAACAAATCCATTTTCAGTCAAGGGTTAATAATTTAGTCGCCAAACACAGGTCTTTCAAGTAAGCCCTGTAATGCACATGAGGGCCAAAGCCATCAGTAGGTGGTTTCAGTCTCTGTAGAACCAAAGAGCAAGGAACCAACACACCATGGAGTCTTTCACCTTCAGGACTACTGGGCTTCCCTGCATGGAAGGAAGTAGGGGTTTGGCAGCAGAGCTCATGAGCTGTTCTGTTTATCCCCCATGCTTCTCTCCCCATCCATGCACCCTTTTCAACACAAAGGGTCACAACCCAGCTCCAATCATGCAAGGTCATTCCTCTGCATGTATCCTGATCACTCTTAGTCTTAGCCTACATCTTAAGGTGAGCATTTCACTACCAAGTTGACTCATAGTTTACAACAGAAAGAGAATATTTTCTTGAAAGAGCTGCCCTGTGAAACATGGCCACATATTATTTATTCTAAATGTTAATATCTCAGACTGACTTTTCCTGTATTCAAAAAATAAAACTCACCCTTGCAGGATTAGACCACAGAAATGACAAACGAGGCTACAAAGCTGCTGTATCAGAACTTAGACATTAAAACTAACTATTCATATGGGCTTCTGAAATCTCAGAAGAGATGAACAACAGCTGTATGTTAATGCCCATTACTGGAAACAAACATTTTTGAGTATAACTCCTGTGTGTTCTCCTCTAGAAATAACTGGGTGCTGAAACATTAAGCTATTCCAAGAGAGGAATTCTGTTAAATGCCTTTTTATGTTCTGTATATAAACCCAAAGGAATTCTTTATGGGGTGAGACCAATGACTCATCCTGCAGTCCATCTCTAGTAGTGCTAATAGAAAATACTTTTTGTGGAGAACATGTGCATGGGATCGCTTGTACACCATTTTCTGCACTGTTTGCCCCAAGGGCTAAAGGATATTTTGAATCTTCAGCACTATTCCACTTTAAGCAAACCTTGCAGGAGTGTAGATTCTATCCCTTGCTCACCACTATACTTGAGGGACTCTTTCACAACCTTCAACCCTGAAAGCCAACATTTCTAGTGGGTGCTATAATTTCTAGCCCATCCCTACCTGATTCATGCCATGGAGACTTTCTTATAAGCTTGCACTCCACTCCATTTTCAGACATGGTGAAGTAGGAGGTGTTACAGCCAGCAGAGAGTGAGTTACCCAGTTACTCAGCTTAACCCTGATCTGATTCCTACGATTCACCAGGGGCTTCTGCTGGAAAAAGCTTCGTGGCACAGAAGTGTTCATGGAGTGTTTCCTGTGTCCCCCTCTTCACATGCACACCAACTGCACCACATTACAGCTCCTTGGTCCAAGCATCCCTAAGGAATGGCAATGCCATCCTGAAAAGTGATTCCTAGGCCTACCTCCACAAGTTTTTGCTCCATGAAAAGATTTCTCTGATAACCATTAATGTGGAAATGTATCAAGTGGTTTGAAAACAAACAAAAAAATATGTCCAGGTAATCCCATATATCAGTGTGCTGGTTGACATCTTTCAGAACTCTGATAGGTTAGTGGATTTCCTTTCACAGGATTTCCTTTCACAGAGACCTGATGACTCACAAGCCACTATGATTTATCCAAATGCTTAGTAACTTTAATACAACTTCTATCATCTTGCCAGGGATGGAGGTCAGACTAAAGGCCCTGTAGTTTGCATGGCTGTTTTCAGAAGTTTTTCTTAGATATGCTAGTCTTCTGACACTGTGGGGGTGTGTCGTGGTTTAAGCCTCTAAAACTCACGCAGCTTTTCTCACTCACTCACTCACTCACTCACTCACTCACTCCCCCCTCTTTCTTCCCCCAGTCCCAGGGGTCTAGGGAGGAGAATCGAAAGAATTCAACTCCCACAGATTGAGATAAGAACAGTTTAGTAAATAAGGTATAACACAAATCACTACCGCTTACCACCAGTAATAACACAAGAGAAATACAAGGAAAGAGAATACAACTGCTCACCAAGCCTGACCCAGCCAGTGCACCCCCCAGCAGCGAACCCCCCCCCCAGTCCACCACCACACCCTTCCAGGCCTCTGCTCTCTGTGTTCACATCCTGGACATGACGTGCTGTGGTATGGAATAACCTCTTTGGTCAGTTTGGGTCAGGTGTCCTGTCTCTGCTTCCTCCCGATTCCCCTCCTCCCTGGCATAGCATGAGACTCAGAAAGTCCTTGGTCAGACCAAAACATTACCAAGCAGTAACTGAAAACACTGGTGTTATCAGTGCTGTTCCCAGGCCGAAAGTCAAAATCATAGTGCTGCACCAACTACCAAGAAGGAGAAAAATGACTGCTACTGCTGAACCCAGGACAGCGTGATGGGGAGCAGGAGGTGTTTCAGGTACGGGTTTCGGACGCAATCCAGCAGTTCTGCAATTTCCCATCTAAGTTGCTTCGGAACTCATAGTTTGATCATATCTTCCCTTGCTTTCCTGTTGGCTGTTAGATCTATTTGGTGTGACACTTTCTCTGTATTTATTTTAGGTTCTTCAAGGTCTTCTGATCTATTTGCCACAAAGAATTTACAGGGTGTAGGAATCTCCCCCACATCTTGTACATGCAGTAAAAATGAAAGAAATATTTCACTGGACTTCTTCACTATGGTCTTATCATACCTAAGTTCCTGATTTGCACTGGACTTCTTCACTATGGTCTTATCATACCTAAGTTCCTGATTTGCACCTTTTGTCACCAAATGGTCCCACCAATTCCCTAGCTGTTTCATTTTGATGTATTTTAATAACTTTTCATTATCACTTTGAGCATCCTTTGCAAGATGATCTTCAAATTCTTTTTTAGCTCCTTTAATTTCCTGCTTCTATTTGACTTGCTATGTATTATGGATTTGTCTGTTCTTCTCATTGAGAAAGTTTTCCAGTTTTTTAAATGCTGAGATCTGTGCCGTAACCTCTTTAACTTTTTATTGAGCAATGCAGGGGTTTTATCTGGACAGGTTTGCTTGTTTCTCTTTTTTTGTTTGTTTGTTTGTTTTTCTTTGTTTAGTTTTACCTAGTCTTCTAATACAAGTTTGTTTGTTTATTTCTTTTTCTACCTCTAGTTTTCTTGTTTTTTGGATTTATCCCTTCAGCTATTTGCTTTGCTTGTTTTTGCTAACTTTCTTATTTTTTACGTCTTCCTTTCCTACAATTGCATATCTACAAGCTGGTTTTATTTAATCCATTCTTTCTCACTACAGTGGTAAACCTAGTTTAACTGTATCTGGTATTAGAGAGTGACTTTCCTAGTAAAAGCCTTTGGACTAGACCTTGTGCAAGGTTAAGACCAAATCCAGAATTTCTTCAAAGCTTTGTCCCCCTTCTTCACACACAGTTAAGTTGCCACTGTAAGTGTTCCAACTTGCCTTCCTTATTTACTGATAATATGTATTTTATCTCTTTGCTGGCCTTTTAACAGGCTTACTGAAAAGTAACTATATCTGATTTATAAGTTCCATCTTTGCCCCCACTGACTTTTCATTGCTTTTAGCGCCTTACCTTCTTTATAACTAGGGTACATAAAGGTTTCACTGAATGAGAATTATGGGGCACAAAGCAAGAGTGGTCCTTACATAGCTCAGGTATTCAGTCAAGGGAAACCAAAGTACCATCTGGATGAAACAAACTATTCTATATCACATGTAATGTATGGTCCACCCTGAAAATTCACGAGGGGTTTAGATGCTTAAAAATTTTCACACTAACATGTGAATGATTATGAATAACTAGGAAATGTATAAAGGACAGAGTTGAATTCATAATGGTGATTATGCACATAAATAATTCATACAATTCTAGTGTTAACGTATGCTTGACTTAATGGTAGCGTCTCTGGTAGTCTCTGTTAAGAGTACCACATATCGTTTGCATTGCTTTCTTTTTATAATGGAAAAGTAGGTGAAAATGGGAATAGCCCGACACAACAGGATTTACATGCTTCTCTAATATATCAATTCCTGTCATCTGTATAGGGGTCACATAGGCATATCTGATGTTGTTCAGCTGCATGTATTAGAATAATGTCTCTTTTAGGATTTAATCTTTAAGCTGTAAGGATGTTTACCACACAAAAGAGGAGTGTAACAGAGAGAGACAGAAAAAATGTTTTTTAAAAAAGAGTTTCTTTATTTAAGGGAAGATGACATCAAAGGCAGAAAATTCATCAATTATATCATTAAGTAAAAAAATGTTACTTTGTGACAAGAGGATGATTTTTTTATATGACACAGGTCAAAAGACATATTCTCACCTGACTTAAAAGTTCATATGTTTTGGTTCAGTTGAGTACTATAGAGGATTAGGAAAATATGCAATTTTAAAAGATTGAAGTCAGATATAAGGCTACTCCTCACAAAAGCACAGCTATGTAGTTTTTATTTCTTTTGTTTCAATAGAAAATACTGGAAACAAAAATTCTTCTCATTTTACTATAATCATTATTTCAAACAAACAACAAAAAAGATTATAATAATAAACTATTGCTCATATATCTGATGTAGCTTATGTCTGCTAAAAAAAAAATCCTGTTTTCATAACGAAGGGAAATCCCATGATCTTGTTCTCAAAGGTCAGTCCTTGCAAAACTTAAGATACATGATATAACCCCAGTCTAAATGAAAGCACAAATACAAGCTAGGAAGAAACTGGATTGAGAGCAACCCTGAGAAGACAGACTCAGGGGTGTTGGTTGATGAAAAGCTTATCTCAAGGGGGCCTACAAAAAATCAACCTGGTCTAGCGGAAGGTGTCCCTGCCCATGGCAGGGAGGCTGGAACTAGATGATCTTTAAAGTCCCTTCCAACACAAGCCATTCTATGATTCTATGAAAGAGAAGGGCTACAGAGCCACATGTCTGTAACTTCCTCACAGAAAAAAGGGGACATGTATTGGACGAGTCAGAGTGGATTAGGTTGAAGTGAAACAACAGACAAAATTGAAGTTTTGTCCCCTCTTACCACCTAACTTCACATCCTGACTTCCTCAGAGAAGAATTCCCACTGATGTCAGCTGATGAGCCAAATTAGTGTTTGCTTTAGTGTTTCTAATAGGCAATGGAGGCTTTCAGATAGCTCCCTGAAACAGTTTGTGTAATCCAGTCATTCAGAGTGGTTTGTTAGATATCACAATCATAAATACAGCACGACTTACATGAAATTTCACTTGACTGCTACCATTTGACTTTGCCAAAGAGTAGAAGCACACAGATGGTGAGTTATGATGAGTTACCATGCCTCAAATGAAGAGAAATCACTTCTCAGAATATGCTAACTCAAAAATTGGAATAGTATGAGATTACTGGGAGTCTACAATTGAAGATCGCTGTGCCATCATATGATAGAATATCAGTCAGTTCTGGAACAGTAGTCAAATGGCTGCTCTAATATGGCATGGTACATGATTCCTGAAAGGCAAAGGATATTAGTTTTGCAACACTGCTGCCCAAGAGCTTCCAGAATGCTCAGTTTAAACTTTGTGAGACTGAGCTCACATCCATCTACAAACAGATTTAGTCTATGTAACTTTGCTAATGCTGTAGAAGGTGGTGGTAGAGCAAGAAACTGAATCCTGATTACTGAAAGCAGCAGGCATGCTAGTGCTGGATCATCAGTCCACCTACTATTGATATTCATTAAGGCCACCACCGTTCACAGTGCGATGCGCTGTGCAATGCTGATAGCTCCCTTGGTAAAATGGAAATCGTGCAGTTGCTCATCAGTGTAAGAAAAGGTGGTAGAAGAATATTTTTAAAAGATGATCAAATTCTGTAATTTGTAAATAGGAGACTTATTGTTTCTGAATTCAGCTCAGTAGAAATCCAAGCTTATAGTTGAGGGTGGTTTTTCTTGTCATGCTTGCCATCTCTTTTATGTGGCTCTTTTTCTGTTGCTATGGTTGCTTAATTCCTCAGCAAATTTGGATCCAACAACAGTTTCCATTGTGGAATAGAACATATCTTGTCCCTCATCTCCTCTTCTTGAGCCAAATCCCTAATAAGAATGTTAATAATCTCGATGTTTTATAGAAGTATGTGCATTGAAAATATTCTCAAATATCCTGGTGCCTAAAGCTTTCAATAATCTATTCCCCAATGTTTCCAAAATTTCTCCTTATGCCTTACATGTACCTATGGATAGCATGTTCAGATTTATGCAACTTACCTTCCTTCAGAAACAAATACACTGATCTGTTTTCTCCGGACTTTATACTAGTTTAGAAAATTAGCAACTTGTATCTATTAGAAATGTATTTTAATAGAGAGGAGTTTAACTTTAAGGACAAATAATATGCTGGTAATCTGAGAACCAGAGTATTTCTGCATATTCTTACAACAGACTTGTCATGCACGGAAACCAGAAGCATCTTTACAAGTTTTTTTCACAACCTTCAGATATCATTCCAAGTGGGAGAGACTAGTTAGGAACTTCTGCAGAGTTCCCAAAGCCCATTCTTTCTTTAGCTCAGTTTCAGACCTGATTAAGGTTAGTGATGATGCAGCTATCCTTTATAGAGGACAGAACTTAGTCCAGTAATTTAGCACTTCAAAAGACTGACCGGCCTTCAGATACTACTGATTTTTCAGATACTACTGATTACTTTTCAGACACTACTGATACTAAATGCTGAACACTGGAAAACTGCACATTGTATTATCAATCTCCTGAAGTAGCTAGGAAAAAAATAATGTGCAGTTAAGAAAAACATATTTTCAAGTATCAACAGGACTGTCATTCTTATTTCATAATATTACTATTACTGGAAATATTTCACCAGTTACTACTTTTGTGTTTAGTTCATTTATTTTTAATGATGACAAGGTCATAAGTAAACTGAAAAATAATGATGCCTGATGAGATTACAACAAGAAATGCCCAGTACAGTCTTTAGGGAAAATCTGAGTCTTTCACAGCCTCTCTTATAGACAGAATCAATTTTTCTTTTTTCTGCCTCTCTGCCAATCAGCCATTTTTGCACAACTCCCTTAAGTAATACCAAGCTATTTGGTATTGAGGTTTCCCTCAGTCAGCAGTTCTGACTTACTAATCGAGTCAGCTTTCTTGTTTTTGGTATGTTTACCTCCTGTGTTTCAATTATTCCCTCATCATTTTACTTTCTGTCTACTCCTTTGCCATGCTTTTGATAAAGTAAAGAGCCTTGTGAGGGTAGAAAGCCACTGAATCATCTTGCGCAGTAACGATGGATCTGGATACCTGCCACCAGGGCAAAATGTCACTAGATTTAAATTGAGAGAGCTATATTTAAGAGAGAGAATACTTTTAATTAAGAGACTGTACTTAAACTAAAAGGCTTTATATATGTTTACAACTTCCTGGCATTGCTGCTGAAGGAGAGACATTTGTGACCCTGAAGAGTTATAATAAATCTGTTCTCTCCCTTCCCCCTCCATCCCCCTTTTTATTTTCCTCAGAAGTGTGTGACAGAGAAAACTGCGGCCCTAGTTGGAGACCAAAGAGGAAGAAGTGAGTGAAACAAATATATTAGTCTGGTGTGTAGACTAAATCATTATCAAGATTCTGCATGCTCTACGAATTCAATGAAATAATTGCCCCTCCATGTATGAGAAGACAAAATACACTGAATACAATCAGGTAGTATAGTAATGCACATCAAAAAAAGCAGATTGATCATGAGTCAGACCTTGAAATAATCAGTATTCAAGGTACCATTCATTTCCCTTTCCTCAGTTTAAGTAAAAAACTGTAAACAGAACATTTAAAGAAAGTCAAAATACAACCAGTGCAAGAAAAACCACTCTGAGCTTGTTAGAAACCAGACTCTTCTTCCTTGAAATACTTCAGAAATGTAAAATGACACTACGCTATGTACTTTGTTTCATATTTTTGGTTGTTGATTTTGAGAAAAGAAATCCAGAAGGACTAGGAAAATAAGAACTACAGTAACAAGCTGAATTTTACATTCTAAAAATATCATATGAAGATGAAATATCCTATTTTCTGTCATTTTTTTTTTTTTTTTTAATATGCCTGACAGAACAAGGATTGACTGTAAAAAATAAAGACGTTGTGAAGATATTTTTCACATATTTTGAACTGATGGAGATTTTCCAAAGCTTGCTTATGTTACAGAAAACATTAAAGATTTGACTTCTCTTCTGAAATTGTCTACAGTTTTCACCTGTTTAACAGCTGTGTTGACCCAGATCTCCAAAGTCGCAGCATCTTGCACCATCAAAGGTTGTGCTGCCTTGCAAAACACAATGTTAGCAAATGTCTGCTTGCTTTCCTTGCTTCAATGATAGATGGGGTTTGACAGTACCATCAGCTGTCTTCAGAACTAGCCAAACATGTTCTTATCAGAGCCTCTTTCCTACTAATTTATGCTATTTTTGTGTCTCATACCTCTATTCTCATGACTTCTCAGCTGCAAATGAACTGATTTACAGTACTTCACATCCTCTTGTTTTCAGCCTCTACTTTTTCATTTCTAGCTTTTCTATGGGTCACTCCTAAATACTTAGCACTTGGTAGACTTACTACCATCAAATATTAAAAAGCCGCTCCTTCTTATGTCTTGAGGTTAAAAATCATGTACGTTAAGTGAAATGAATACTCTGCTCTTTGCCAACCAGTTCTGAGTTTTTTAAGTTCTTTTGTAAATTTACAGTTTTAGTAATCATTGTTTGCTACTCAGACTTGAAAAGCTGACATTATCATGCTGTTAAATACCTCTAAAGGACACCTAATATGAAGAAAATACAAAATCAGTTTGTAATGTCTGCTGCAAAACTAATTCTGGTTTTGTCTGATAATATTCCTATGTGTCCACCTGGATTTAGGCAAATGACAACTGAGCACACTTTCAGTTATACAGATGAAGCTTTTCATGATAACACATTTGTTCTTATACTGGAAAGGGTAGCTAGGACTGCGAATAAGATTTGCTCAAATATATACCAAATACTAACTTTAAGCAAGTGTTTATACAATTACAAGTTTATATCTAGGTTAGAAAATTCACAAGCAATTAAATCATCTATCTTCACAATCTGTCCCACAAATGTTAAAACTATCAAAAGTTTCTTCTTCATCCACCCAATTAAGAAAGTAACTAATCTTCATGCTTGACCTTGGCATATTGCCAGAACTTGGCCATTTCTCCATTCCAAGGATTTTATTTTAAGCAGAAATGCCTTAGTCTTACAGTTCTGCGTGTTGTTGCTCTTCTTCTCCAGCATCAAGTGAGCTTATTAAAATCTCAGTTTTGTTTTCCATTTGTCCTGGTTTTGGCTGGGATAGTGTCCTGGGTTCAGCAGCAGCAGTCATTTTTCTCCTTCTTGGTAGCTGGTGCAGTGCTGTGGTTTTGACTTTCAGCCTGGGACTGCGCTGATAACACCAGTGTTTTCAGTTACTGCTTAGAATGTTTTGGTCTGACCAAGGACTTTCTGAGTCTCATGCTCTGCCAGGGAGGAGGGGAAGCCGGGAGGAAGCAGAGACAGGACACCTGACCCAAACTGACCAAAGAGGTATTCCGTACCACAGCACGCCACTCCCAGGATGGAAAAAAATGGAGGGCACGGATCCAGAAAGTGGGGATTCACTGCTTGGTTGGGCTTGGTATCAGGTGGTGAGCAATTGTATTCATTTCCCTTGTATTTCTTGTCACTGTTATTATTGGTGGTAGCAGTAGTGATTTTTGTTATACTTTAGTTGCTAAACTGTTCTTATCTTAACCTGTGGGAGTTGCATTCTTTGGATTCTCCTTCCCGTCCCCCTGGGAGCTGGAGGGAAGAAAGAGCGGGGAGTGAGTAAGCGAACTGGGTGAGTTATAGTGGCTTAAACGACGAGAGATAGACAGCGGTATTTTATCAAAAAACAGGCCATAAGTATTTTAAAAACCTGTTAAAAAACACATGGTATAAAGAGGCAATGGTTGCAGCCTAGAAACCTTAGTGGCTCCATCACCATCCCAACCTCCCTGACTCCATTTATTTTGAAATTAATGTTCGCACCCCACTTTAGTGACAGAAACAGTCATGAGTCACTAGCCTTGAATTGCACGTGCACCTTCCCCTGTGGTGCCCATGAAGTTTTTATTTCTCAGTGCTTGGCTGATGACGAAATTTGCAAGCCTCTCACAGGAATCCAAATCAAGAGAACAGGCTTCCTAGAGAGATGGTTGGTGCCCCAAGCCAGTCATTGTTTAAGAAGCATTTAGAGAGTGCCCTTAATAACATGCTTTAACTTCTGGTTAGCCCAGAACTGATCAGGCAGATGGTCTATATGATCACTGTAGTAATTTCAAACTGAAATAGTCTACTATTTTCTACTCTAGTTTAAGAGTGTGAGCTTCTTTCAGAGGCCGTAATGGTTCTGGCTCCTTGCTCCCTGCAGGATTCAACACCTGCCTTTTCTTTCCTCTTTCAGAAGTGTCCCCCGAGTTTCCTCATATGCACTGGAAGTATCCAATGTTCATTCAGTCCCTTCAGGACACTGACTGATGCTTTTTTAATGTATGGAGATAAAGTTTTGCTATTGTCGTGGTTTAAGTCTCTAAAACTCAGGAAAGTCGCTCACTCACTCACACCCCTCTTTCTTCCCCCAGTCCCAGGGGGATGGGGAGGAGAATCAAAAGAATTCAACTCGCACAGGTTGAGATAAGAACAGTTTAGTAACTAAGGTATAACACAAATCACTGCTGCTACCATCAATAGTAATACAAGAGAAATACAAAGAAAGAGAATACAACTGCTCACCAAGCCCAACCCAGACAGTGCACCCCCCAGCAGCGAACCCCCCAATGCACCACCACACCCTTTCTGGTCTCTGCTCCCAGTTTTCACATCCTGGACATGATGTGCTGTGGTATGGAATAACCTCTTCGGTCAGTTTGGGTCAGGTGTCCTGTCTCTGCTTCCTCCTGGTTCCCCTCCTCCCTGGCACAGCATGAGGCTCAGAAAGTCCTTGCCCAGACCAAAACATTACCAAGCAGTAACTGAAAACACTGGTGTTATCAGCGCAGTTCCAAGGCCCAAAATCAAAAACACAGCACTGCACCAGCTACCAAGAAGGAGAAAAAGCGACCGCTGCTGCTGAACCCATGACAGCTATATTCAGACACAGCTTTACTGATGTGAGAGATTTCAGGTTCTGTAACACACAAGCTCCTTTTGGTACTCCTTTGCCTCACTGTCTGTCTCATTCCAAACCTCCCTTCAGTAGAAAATTTTGGTACCATATTTTACATAGTTTTCCTTCTTTAATTATAAATCAATATAATTAGAACTTTTTCTGTGCCTTATTCTCTGCTGGTGTAAATCAAGACAATGTCACTGATCTGACAAAAAAAAAAAAAAAAAAAAAAAAACAAAAAAAACAACAAAACAGAAGATTGAAAAAAAAAAAACAAACATTTAAGTCTTTACTTCCAAATATCAGTTCTGGGTGTTTTTTGTTTGAAAGGCAGTCGACACAAACGAGGATTGTGGAGCAGGTAAAATACATGCCAATAGCTATATTTCACAACACTGCAGTTCATTATAAAATACTAAAACCTGTTTAGAAACATGATTTTTTTGTTCAGAGTAGCTTAGCTGTGTTATGTGTTTGATTTTACTGAATAGTGTTATATTCCTATATATTCAACCCTGGTACAGATGTTTGACTGGGGTAAATCAGCATAATATTATTGACTCCAAGTAAGCTCATTCAAATCTCAGGATTGGTTTGCATTTTTTGCCAAATAGTGATTATTTTAAGAACTTGTTCATAAAAGAAATTATAAAGGGGTAACACCTACAGATGTAAAACTCGTGCTCTTAAATAGAGACACCATGCTAATTTTTAAAGCACACTACTTTCATTTATAATTTTCAAGGCACTATACATTTTTCTCTCTCTGTTGTGTACATTTCCTTCTAAGAGCTGGTTTCATGGGAATCTTTAAGAAGGAGATCAGAGATGAAATAGTGACTGCCACTGCATTCAAATCAATTGCAAGCAGAGTCCAAGCAGCTTTGAAAGGAAAACAACAGTTCTTGCAGTCCTCTGCATCTCCTGCCTGCTGGTCAGCCCTCCATCCACTTTGTACCAGCATTTGATCAACTGGAAGACTGTCATATGGCATTCCTTCCCCTCTTCCCATACACACACATGTTCTGCCTTCATCTTTAGGGAGTAGACAAATATAATTATTTCAAGATTCAAATATAATTATGGGCAAAATGATGGGATGATCAAAACTGAAAGACTAATTCAAATATGCTGCTGACACCTTTTCCATTGTTTTCCTCTTTTCATCATAATTAACTTTCTGAGTTATTTGCAAAGCTGGACATCATCCCACTAACCATTTGTGCACTTACCTAATGACAGCTTCATCTGTCCCACCTTCCTCCAGGCTGTATGTGTTGAGAATGTCTTGAACATCAAAAGGCATGATATAGTCAAGATTTTTGGCATCCATTGTTTTCCTTTTGTTAGCTAAGTGAGGCAAAGAGATTGGTTTGACACAATTTGCCCCTGAGAAAGCCATGTTAGCTGCTTCTCATCATCCTGTTATTTTCTTGGTGCTCATAGATGCATTGATTAGTAATTTCCTCTTCAGTGGTGCATTTAAAATTTACACTGACCACTCTTTATTTTCTTTTCTCTGCTTTATGATGTTAAAGAGAATTACTAATTTTTATATTCTCTGTTATTTTGCACTGTGAAGACCACCCCAATCTTTCATCAAATATTAAAATAATCTTTCAGAGGTTACTTCAGCTTTTTCTTTAAGCATTCTGTGAGTTTCACCAGGTCCTGCCATACTTAAATGTTCATAATACTTGTTTTGCCTGATGTATTTTCTGGAGTCATAATCAATTATTATAGGAACAGACACACCCCCCACTAAATCCATCATTGAATTGTATTCACTGTCACAACTAAAAGACTATATTTTATTTATCTTTTAAATCAAAAGTATTTGCAGGCTTTGCATCCTGTGTTTCTGTTCTTTGTAACATATTTTTTCTCAACTTTTTTTTTGGTTTCATTTCTAAATGTCTATGCTAATTTTTCATTATTATCTCAGCCATATCTTCTTGTATCTGAAAGTTTTGTAGCTTCTTTTTTTTTACTTCAGATAATCCGAATATTTCATTTGCATTTTCCAGTCTCAAAGCATGCTGATATGTGCCAGATAGGCTAAAATTTCATCATCTCTGAATTTTCAAAATTGTATAGGACCTTGTGCAAAATTGTGTGGTGGCTTGTGGACTTTACATTGCCATGAATCTTGCCAGCCATTTATTTATCCAAATAAACAATGTCTAAAATCTAAAATAAATCTACATTTTCCAGTAAGAATCATGGTAGAAACCGGTATCGGTCAAAACTCAGTTTATTCATAGAAATGTTGTTGATGTCTCTGGTGAAATTTCTCCAAGCAGCAAGGTCTGACAGATTAGTTAACACTTTCTTCTTCAGACCTGTGGGGTAGTGAAGTTATGTGATGTTTGTACATAAGCAAAAAGCTGCAGTAAGAAGTTCTCCACAGAAACAGACAAATGATAAAAATAACAGTTCTGAGTATGAAAAGACACATTCAACCCTTACAAACACACTCAAAAGGTGAAAACATAGAGATATTCTGAAATTGCCCAAGTTTGTGATCTGTTAAAAGTTCTTGTACAGAGTTTAATAACCATTTTGGTTTACAAACATTACATCTGGCTGGAACTGAAAGCGGTGATGGACAGCCTTCCTGTACATGTAGATGACTGCTGCAGATGAGGATAGAGGAACATCTAGCTATCTTGGAAGGAAATTAAAACTAAATTGAACTAAAGTGACTGTCCCCTTATGCTGGAAGTTCTCACAGATGCTACCCATCAGTCTCCCATAGAAGGAAGTTTATGAAGAAGGTCAGGGGTGTCTTTCACAAAAAGAAGTCCCAACTAAATAGGAAAGAATAAAAGCTGAGATATAAATTCCTAGCTGCAGGGGGATTGATCCCAAGCTGAGAGACTGCGTTCTTCAGAAGTATGGAACATGGAATAGAGAAAGCACTGAGTATGTCTATCTTTGAAATGCAGGCTTTGGGCCCCAACTTCTACTCTGTTAGTTTTGGTGCAGCATATTTGATCCCTGATTTACTCACAGAGATTACACAGATTGTCATATTGGCCCTACCCCTACATTGTGGCACAATGACAAGGAGAGTTTTTTAAGAGGCTATTACAAAAATATTCACCAAATTGCTTTTGTGACACCTTTCCTACAATATTTAGAAAAACAATGGAATTGCCTACCTGTCCTTACTTATTGAAGCATTGCCAGTCTCTGTCTCTACATGATTTATATCAGCCATTCAGTAAAGATCCATTGAACTATTATAATAAAGGCACAACTGTTATTGGACAGTTGGCGTCTCAGGTATCTTTATTTCCTCATGTTCATGAAAAAGGAATATGGGTACTTTCCCTGGCCATAGACACTTCCCATTTAAATAGTCAAAATACACAGACATGCTGAATTACTTCTGAAAACTGCATAAACTGTCACTGAGGTATAAACCTCCAATAAATGGCATGATTCATAAATCACTTTTCCCCCCAAATTCCAGTATTCCATTTTCATCCTGTATGCTCCTGAAAGCAATATCAAGTCATAAACCTTGGAGTGGAGCAGCTGAGCAGCAATAAGTATTGCAAGTAGAGTGTCAAAACCCTGCTGAATTAAAGTGGAAAGACTCCAAACTAGAAAAACACTCTCTCCTCTTTTTGTAGACCAATCACAGTCCAATAAAATGAAGGCTAAAATCCTCCCTAACACACTGAAGTTCTTTCTTTTTTGCATTGCTCTTTCCTTTTTGATACTCCATCCATTCAAGCAACTGTCCCTGAATTCTGCAACAGAAAATTAGACAAAATAAGACTTGATAATAATTCTAGTATCAGAGCTCTCTCTAGTGGTGACTGTATGACCTCATTATTATTCATCCTGGCTAAATACGAGCTGGTGTAAGTACTTCTCAAATGGGACACCAGTAAATTCTTCCTGTTGTGACACCCATTAGAGAAATTTTAGGTAGATGGAGATGTGTTAGGATGTGAATACATGGGTATGAAGAGAAAGACAGTGGATTCTCAGTTGAGTTGGGACCTTGGACTTTGGCTGGACAAGAAAGTGATGTAATCATCCTACCACCAGCTGCTTAAACTAATCAAAAGGGAAGACAGACAAGTCTAGTGAGGGGTTCACCATCTTTGATCTCCATTCTGCTGAACACTGCTGTTTCTAACAGTCATACTAACAGATAGGAAGGTCTGATGGGGCCTCAGCTGGCTTAGGACTGACCATTTATTTTAAATAATATATTAGTACGTTTACCCTACCACTTCCCACTTTGCATTGAAAAGGCTGAAGGATTAACCAGCTTTTCTTCTGCTGTGTTTTGCTGGCTGTCACAGGAGGAGTGGATAAGGAGGTTGCAGTATAAACTTCAGCATAAGTTTGGTCAAAGTTGGTTGGTTTGTCAGTACCCCCACACAAGTAACTGAAGCTGTATAATTTTTCATTTTCAGTCTGTTTCCAAATGACAAGAAGCTGCTTTTAAGGAAAAGAGAAGCTACAAAATATGTCAGTTTGTGTTGAACTATACTAGAGTGCATTCTGCTTATGCAGAAGGCAAAGAAAGGCAGCATGATGGCTCCACTTGACAGCAAAATTTTGACTTCCTCTCTTTTGCAGAGGAGAGGTTCTTCATGAGAGAGGATAAGTAGCCTTCTGTCCCTTTATCTAGTGTCAGTCAACATTAATGACCATCTCACTGAGTCTTTGAAAAACTGTCCATGGAAGATGCAAAAATAAGCACTTTATGATTTCCTTGGAGACTCGAGATGAAAAGGCACAGCTGAGCACAAAGGAAGAATCTGCAACTCACTTTAGCAATTCATTTATACATTACATTACCATAGTGGCCACAAAACCCCAAGCCCTTACAAAACATTTCTGAAGGTATATCCCATGTTCATTAAGCTTGCAGCATGGAAACTTCCATGGGTAAGAATACACTGGCATCAAGAAGGATGAAAGTAACACACAGTTAATATAAGGGTCAACTCAGTTTGCCTTTCACAGTTAGAAGCATCATAAAATGGTTGTTAAATGAGATGAAATATAGTAGCCCGCACATGAGTCCAGGGAAGTTGTTTCTTTGTATGAAAGTATATCAAACTTTAACAAAAATTATTTATTAATTTTTTGAGAATTAGGTGGTAATAAAAAGATTGAGTGCTCTCTAAATATCAGCGAATGGACATTTAATGCCTAAAGTTAAGGAATCCAGTCTCAACTGCAACTGCATCACCTACCTGGAGTTACACAAACTTTATGCAGACAAACACCTGTGGTTCATAAGCCAGCATTATGCCTCTGTGGCAAGAAAGGCCAACAGCATCCTGCATTAAGAGTAATGTTGCCAGGAGGTCAAAGGAAGTGATCTTTTACCTCTCTTCAGCACTGATGATGCCATACCTGGAGTCCTATAACTAATTCTGGGCTCTTTAATGCAAGAGAGATGCGGACATAGTGGAGAGAATCCAGTAAAGTGTCATGGAGATGATTAAGGAATTGGAGCATCTCTCATATGAAGAAATGCTGGGAGAACTGGGGCTGTTCAGCCTGGAGAAGAGAAGGCTCAGAGGGATCTTATTAATGCATGATGAACACCTGAACAGAGGGTACATGGAAGACAGATCCAGGGTTTCTTTCAGTGGTTCCCAGTGACAGGACCAGAGATGATGGGCACAAACTAAAACACAGGAGGCTCCCTTTAAACATCAAGAAACATGTTTTCACTGAGAGGGTGGCCAAGCACTAACACAGGTTGCCCAAGGAGGTTCTGGAGTCTCCGAGTTTTGAGATATTCAAAAGCCAACTGCACACAGCCCTAGGCAACCTGCTCTAGCTGACCTTGCTTGAGCAGGGTGGTTGAACAAGCTGATCTTTAGAGGTCCCTTGCAATCCTAACCATTCTCTGATTCTGTGATTCTGATTGTGAAAGATACAGCCATTAATTTGGAAGCACAGTTAAGAGGCATGCAAATATCTTACCTAAAATTAGTTTGATGATCAGTGTATATACAGTCCCTCAGACAGTAATATGGGCATGAATTCTAAAACCTTGCTCTCTACCTCTTCTGACTCAAAAAAAGATTGAAATAATAAACATGATCAGAATTTGCAGTTCAGATTATATCAATAAATTTAGATTACCAAATTAATATGATATCATTGAATCAGAGTTCATCTTTCATTGACCAGATATGTGGAGCTCTTGGCATGTTTCTAACAACAGCAATATTCTGACCTAGTCAGAAAAGATGCAAAGGATGAAGGCAGATATCCTTCCTGTAAATACCCTTTGGAAAGAACAATTGTTGTTTTAAAACTTTCAAAAAAGTTGACACAATGGAAGCATCTCAATCCCATAGTACCCAGGAACAGTGACTGCTTCATGCTTTGTCTTTCAATCCCACTGCTGATGGGTGCTATTGTACATAACTGTCCTATCATCGGACACAGCATCATGGACTCTTTCCATAAATCTAACATCAAAGGTACGGAAAAGTAAAAATATACAAGGCCTGCTTCAACTGGTTATTTTGTAGCTCAAGAGAACTTATTGACCAGCATAATTTTGTACTGATTGCATGAAACAATTGGTACACCAACACAGATATCCATACACAAAAAATAAACAGATATCATAGTAGAAAATGCCCCCTCAAAAATAAGAAGCATTATTTTCTGCTAAGTTTAAGAGGATTTATCTTCAAAAGCCGGGGTTTAATTTCCTTTTTCTTTTTCCTTTTTTTTTTTCTTTATCATTTTCTTTTTTTTTCCCTTCTTCTCTTGCTTTTTTTTTTTTTTTTTTTCTTTTTTGACGGTAGTAGCCTGGCACAGCTTGGAACATAGCCATAGTCTCTTGTTGCACTATCAAATGACCTGGCTAGTAACTCCAATCGTTTATATCATTTTCTGTATAGTTTATCTAATAGAAATAGGGAACAGTACATAATTTATTAAAGCATTTGAATGAATGCCTCTTTTACCGTAAGAGGCATTCCTTCCACCAGAAGTGGTCTGCTTCATTGGGTATAACAGTTCTTCTTGCCAGGCAGACAAGGAGAGAAGCTACTTTTTGGCTGCTGCATCCTCTAACACCTTCTCCTGGACTGAAACCTTTCTTGTGAGCTGCACAGTGTTGCAGGATTGAGCTAGTTGAGCTGTTAGTCTGCGATACCAATTAGCAAGGTGGTATCACACTTTAAACTCATGAATTTCATGTAAGAAGGGAAAGTCTAATGTATGAACATACCCAGGCTGGTCACTGGAGGCTTGCTACAGTTACATGGCCAAAGGCTGATATGTCTTCCTCCCAGCAGATGATACAATTTCCCTATCCCCTGGGCTATATATAGGGACAAGAGCTTCCTCCCTAAGACAAAAGCAGGTTTGGTTTTTTTTTTTGTTTGTTTGGGGTTTTTTTTTGTGTTTTTTCTTTTTTGTTTGTTTGTTTGTTTGTTTGTTTTTTCCAGGTGGTAATTGTTGCTCTTGATCTTGCAGCAGACTTCATTTAGCATTTTCACCATCATCCACACAATGTCTTTAGACCTAGCAAATTGTTTCTTTTATCATCCTGGTTTTGGTCTACTTATCTAAAACCCTCTTATGGGATAGAGATAGGGTCTGCAGTTTTTCCCTGCTTCAGCTTTTGCCCCAGCCTGTTCAGGATACTGATGGCAATGCGATAAATGACAAAACTATATAATCGCTTCTCTTGCAGTTTTTCAATAGGAGCTTGCTAGCGCTGGGGACTGGTATTAGGTTGAAGTATGCTGTCTTATGCATTTATTTCTGAATAATATTGCAGACTTTAGACTCCCCAAATGAAATCTTTGCTGCATGTGAGTAATCCATCCTGTATACCTTCATGTCCTAAAGGCCTTAAGAGGTAGGAGCTAAGACTTCTCCTTTCTTCTCCTAGTATGCCAGGAAAACAGTTTTCTTGATCTCTCTGAGGAGTTTATGCAGCTGGTTAATATGACTGACGGGGAGGGAGGGTGGATTTTGGCTATCAGGTCACAGCTATGAATGTTCTTCTGGCCAATTCTTCTGTATAGAAACATCCATTAATATGGTTTGTTACAGAATAGACACTATGGAACAGAATGAATAGTTTCCCTCCAAAAATCTAAACCATCAAAAAACCCCAATTGTCATTGTTGAATTCCAGTTTCTGGCAACAATACTAAGCATTTTATTGCAAACTGTATTCTATTATATTTATGGCCATGGAACAGGCTTTTAAAGCTGGCTTCAGCTGCCATCAGCTGAAAAGCTATAAAAATCTTTCCATCTATTCTTTTTTCAGATCAATTTGAGGTGGCCACTCAGCAATAAACTGAGTCTCAAAATAAATCTTATTTCTTCCTTTTTAAAGATCCCTTCCCACTCTTCTTAAGCAATGACACTAACTATTTTAATCTATCTATTCTAAATAATGTGATTCATACAGGTAATGGATAATCCCTAGAAATTTAACAGTACTTGGATCTTAATTACCAAGAAAGCCATTGTATGAATTAGATTGGAATACTTTGAAGAGGAATTATCTACTATGCTTGACAAGGTATGTAAACCAAAAAGTTGACCCAATGGGAGCTTGCTTTGCATACAATGAGGAATGTAATAAATACTTTTAACTCCTTTAAAAATCAGACCTCAAGGATGCAAAATGCTTTGGAAAATCTACCCATACATATTTACGAATTATTTTGTTACTTAATACATCAGAATTTCTATTAGTCTTTGTTAGCATAGCTGTCTGCACAAATCCCTAAACATAACTTCTGTTTCATTGTGTTTTCTCTTTACCTTTTGCTATTATGTTTTTTAATTTGTCAATGTACTGCTTAATTATTTCATCCTCAAATGGCTTCTTCACAGCATGTTTAAAAAAACCCCAAAACCAAAACCGCCTCTCTCTACCAGTCCCAAATTCTTAATATCCTTATTCTTTTTTCATTAGTTGCTTCTGCACTGTCAATTTTTCTTGTATCATTGTCATTAAAATATATTGTGTTATACTCAGTACAAGAAACATTATGTCATGTTTATCTTATCCTTCACCAATCCACTGGCAGCAAGCGTGATGGATCATACTGTTGCAACTGCAGACCAGGAAGCTAGACATCTTTGTAACCTCAAAATACACAGAGAACATGCCATATAATTTATACAAATATATGCTCCTTGAATATATATCCACTTTTATTATTACACATAAATGCTAATTAAAGACTCAGTCCTGCCCTGCACTGAGTTGCAAGGCTTGCAAAGCATTTGGATAATCCTGATAGCTGGCAGGGGACTAATCATACAGGAACACTGTGCCCATAGAATCAAAAAATGGTTAGGGTTGGAAAGGACCTTAAGATCATCTAGTTCCAGCCCCCTGCAATGGGCAGGGACAGATCACACTAAGCCATGACACCCAAGGTTCTGTCCAACCTGGCCTTGAACACCATCAGGAATGGAGCATTCACAACTTCCCTGGGCAACCCATTTCAGTGCCTCACCACCCTTACATTAAAAAACTTCTTCCTTATGTCTAACCTGAACTTCTCCTGTTTAAGTTTAAACCCAATACCCCTTGTCTTATTGCTGCAGATCCTGATGAAAAGTCCCTCCCCAGCATCCTTATAGCCCCCCTTCAGATACTGGAATGCTGCTATGAGGTCTTCACTCAGCCTTCTCTTCTCCAGGCTGAACAGATCCAACTTTCTCAGCCTGTCTTCATACAGGAGGTGCTTGAGCCCTCATCTTCCTCTTGGCCTTGTCATCCTCAGACACAGTTAAAACTTTGCTATTGAAACTTTGACAGAAACATCCATCTTTGTTTCCTTCAGTATCATAGTACTCATTGTAACAGGGACTTGAAGGTCCAATAGATAGTCCTGCTATTCAAAGTCCAGTGCAAAATACAGTAATATAAATCTATGTTCCACAGATTGAAGAGGTTAGACAGGAAGAACAGGAGGGAATGAAGTAGCTCAAATAGGTGGTATGACATGCAAAATCAGAGACTTGATCAAGAGAGGGAGGTTTATCTTTGTTTAGCCTAACAACAGACCTTTTTTTATTCTCTCCAAACAGTTCTGCTATGACTGCCTTGCACATGATATAAAAATGAGATTAAAAAACAAAGTCAGGGCTTTCCTGAATTCACAAAAATCAAAAGGAAAATTCTCATTCATTTACCTATAGTTGAAGTGTTTCCAAACTTTGTGCCGTACTTTTCACTATAAGACATTATAATTACAGTAAATCTTCACAAAATGATAGTACATCAGTATGCAATACAAAATAATGGAGAATAAAGGTAAGACCTGCATGGTTGTTATAATAAATGTTCATTAGTATATGAACATATAATAAATGTTCACATATATATAAAAATATGTATGGGTTTAAGTTAGCTATTTCTCTTTTATATAAGTGGAAGGGAGGGATCAGCACATTCTTTGAATTACAGTACCAACTGTGACGAAAATGCTGCTGAATGCTTGCTTGGTTTCTGTTTTGTTCATTTTGAATACTCTGCCATTATTAGCTTGGTTAATATTTCCCAAAATATTGCACATCAAAATAAACTGAGATCATAGCGTCATAGAATCATAGAATAGTTAGGGTTGGAAAGGACCTTAAGATCATCTAGTTCCAACCCCCCTGCCAGGGGCAGGGACACCTCCCACTAAACCATGCCACCCAAGGCTCTGTCCAGCCCAGCCTTGAACACCGCCAGCGATACAGCATTCACAACTTTCCTGGACAACCCATTCCAGTGCCTTACCACTCTAAATTTCTTCCTCATATCCCATCTAAACTTCCCCTGTTTAAGTTTTAACCCTTACCCCTTGTCCTTTCACTACAGTCCCTAAAGAAAAGTCCTCCCCAGCATCCCTATAGCCCCCCTTCAGATATTGGAAGGCTGCTAGGAGGTCTCCATTCAGCCTTCTCTTCTCCAGGCTCAACAGACCCAACTTTCTCAGCCTATCTTCATACGGGAGGTGCTCCAGTCCCCTGATCATACTCGTGGCCCTCCTCTGCACTTGTTCCAAGAGTTCCATGTCCTTTTTATGTTGAGGACAACAGAACTGCGCACAATACTCCAAGTGAGGTCTCATAAGAGCAGAGTGGAGGGCAGGATCACCTCCTTCAACCTGCTGGTCACGTTCCTTTTGATGCAGCCCACAATACGGTTGGCTTTCTGGGCTGCAAGCACACATTGCCCAGTCATGTTCATTTTCTCATCGACCAACACCCTCAAGTCTTTCTCCACAGTGCTGCTGTCAACCTCTTCCCTGCCCAACCTGGAGCTGTGCCTGGGATTGCTTCCACCCAGGTGTAGGACCTTGCACTTGTCATGGTTAAATTTCATCAGGTTGGCATCAGCCCACCTCACAAGCATGTCAAGGTCCCTCTGGATGCCACTCCTTCCCTCCAGCATATCAACCGAAACACACAGCTTGGGGTCATTGGCAAATGTGCTGAGGGCACACTCAATCCAACTGTCCATGTCACCAATAAAGATGTTTTAACAAGACTGGTCCCAACATCCATCCCTGAGGAACACCACTCGTTACTGGTCTCCAGCTGGACACTGAGCCATTGAGCACAACTGTTTGCGTGCAGGCATCCAGCCAGTTCTTTATCCAACGAGTGATCCACCTATCAAATTGTTGTCTCTCCAACTTAGAGACAAGGACGCCATGGGGGACAGTGTCAAATGTTTTGCACAAGTCCAGGTAGATGACATCAACTGCTCTACCCCTGTCTCTCAGTTCCATAGCCCCATCATAGAAGGCCACCAGATTGGTCTGGCAGGATTTCCCCTTAGTGAAGCCATGCTGGCTGTCACCAAGCACCTCCTTGTTTTTCATGTGCCTTACCATTTGCTTTCCAGAAGAATCCACTCCAAGATTTTGCCAGGCCCAGAGGTGAGGCTGACTGGTCTGTAGTTCCCCAGCTCATCCATCTTCTCCTTGAAAATGGGATTTATAGTTCCCTTTCTCCAGTCATCAGGAACTTCACCTGACTGCCATGATTTTTCAAATATGATGGACAGTGGCTTAGCAACTTCATTTGCCAGCTCCTTCAGGACCCACAGATGATTATAAAGTTATATTATTATAAACAATGATTATTATAACCATCTAAGCATATTAAAACCAATGTACTATTAAAAAAAAAAAAAGAAAAAAAGTAAAAGAAAGCACAATATAAAATTTGACAAAATTTTATAATATTTGAAAAATTATCAATTCATTTAGTTTGCCATGTTACCATGTTGAACATGATAAACCTATTTAGTCTTTAAGATGACATAATACAAAAAATTCCATAGATATTTGCTGCAAATTAGCTTTAAGTTTCTGCAAGCATGGTAGCAGTGTCTGAGAGTTTGGCATGATGGTGGACAAGGGAGACAAATATACTCTGCTCTTCATGAGTTGATGTACACTGTATAAGGAGGCTTAAAGGTGGAATAGCATTATTTAGAGATGTCATGCAGAAAAGAGGAAAAAAAAAAGAAGGCAAATTAATGGGTAGCAGCATGGCGTCAATTTTCACTGGACTTTTATGACAATAAAGAGGTTCCTTTACTAGAAAAGTAAACACATTTCTTTGTCTGACTTACAGTGAGACAGCTATCCATACAGCAGAATCCCTGGGCATTTATCTAGGGAATAAAGCTGAAACTAAAAGGAAGAAACTACAAATACATGATTTTTCATTTCTCACCACACTCATTAGATATTATTTTTCTTTAGACTAACTTTGCATTTGGAAACAACTGATCAAGCAACAAGGAGTCTCTACAGACCTCTGCATTTAGCAACGACACTTTAACAGCCCGATCTTGCCTGAACAAAACACTCTTCTTTCGCTGAACACTTAATCCTTCGAAGAGAATTTCCAGCTCTTTCAGCTGGACCCTCTCATTTCTTTTGTAGTGGGATGGGATGTTTCCTCCACACTTTGCTTTCCCCTTGTCTATTTGTTCTATTTTTTACTGCTCTGCCACATAGAGCTCTCTGTCATATTTTGCGTCTTTCCTTTTTACTCTTGCTCAACTTTTAGCTTTCCCAAGCACCCACTCTGTACTGCACTTTTTCTTGTCAACACTTCTTGAATCTAGGGGAGACTATTACACCCACGTTTCTTTTAGCAGTTTAGGCACCTTGTAGTAACTTGTCTCTCATGCTACCCTTGATGAGTGCTCATTTCCTTTTCCATGATCAGTTCTCTCCATAATTATTTATCCTTAATCAGTTGTCTGATTACTATTCCCTTTCTACCAATCATGATTGTTCCCATCATCTGACACTGACAGTTAGCCCCACCTTGCTTATACTAGGAGCTTCCGCTCTCCATTTTTTTGACACCCACATACTGCTGCTAAAATCAGTATCAACCTAAGTAGCTAGCACAAAAAGCCAGTATAGATTTGGACAGGTGGTGTGTGTCTGCTAGGCCACTTCTATTAAGAACAGCCTCCCATGCCCTTCTGCTGTGTGCAAAGGGCTGCAAGAAGAAGACAATGAAGGCAGAGTCTTCTTTGAAGTGCACCTTTTAATGCTGATGTGGCAAAACTTTGGACCCACTGTTACTGATCACATTCTTTTTCATCCCTGACTTTTCTGCATATTAGTTCTATCTGTACTCTTTTACCAGCTTATATGCCTCAGATCTAACCACGTATTGAGAAAGTAAAATTATGGGTATTTGTCCTTGCCAGCAAGTCCCAAGCCCAATACCATTGTCCCAGATCATCTCTGTAATTGATTTCCTTTTGCACATCTCTCTCACTAGGTTGTAATAGTCCAACCCTGACACATGATGAGTTGTTTTAAGAGCACTGACAATGCAGAGGTGGGTGATACGTGGTTACAAACTGCAGTGATCTGCTGGGTTTCACAGGCAACCATTTCACTCTTAACACAAAACTTTCACACTTTCTTCTTTTTTACCCCTGTTAAGATCAAAACAATTATCTCTTCAAGAAATAACAGTCTCAAGCCATTTCTGAAAAATGGACAGGTGCATATTTTAGGTTTTGGATACTTGTCCACTCTATGAGGATACCAACACCAGCAAAAAAAAGAACAACTATTTCTCTCACTCCCAGTTTTCCCTCATGATGAAGGAATGATTTTTAAGCATTAAGTTGGAAATATATGGAACTCAGAGGGTTAAGTAGAACCCATGGATAGAGAGAATTCAAATATTTTTATGCTCAGACATTTGGGCTGCTTTTACATTCTCTCTTCTCCATAGTGCATAGATTTAGGCTTCCAAATCTACACTTGGGGATTCCAGTAAAATAGGTAACCTAAGTTTAGAGATAACAATTTGCTTCTACTGACAGATCGGCCCTTTTGGCAAAAACCTCTCAAAATCAGGCCAGATTTATTAAAGGCCAAAATCTGAACTTGCAGGTTTTCAGTAGAATACAAAGGTAAAACTGACTCCCAAATCTCTTATGTGGATTAACAGCTGATGTTTGCAAAGAAGTAAGAAAACTGGAAAATATTAATATTATCATAGTACAGGAAATAAGCAACACTTTTTTTTTATTATTATTATTATTAACAGGAGTTGTGCATCAAGTACCCTTCACATTGTATTGAACATGTAGCCCGTTCAGTTCACCTGCCATTAACATAAAAGGAGGCTAGACAAAGTGAAGCATTGCAGCATTGATGTAACTTGCCATAATGGAGTACTTCAAAAGATGTTCAAAATATTTTTAAACAATTAGTCATCTGTCCTTATTTAAGCAGCAACCATCTAATCAAAGAAAAAATGTAAGCCATGAACAAAAGCAGGTAGAAAGTGAGGAGATAAAGGTCATGCAACATGGATCACTGGTTGTTCAAATTATTTTCAGGTAGTTTGGCAGATCTCCACAGGAGTGATTCAACTTCGTACTTTTTCAACCTTTTGTTACCGAGTGAGATACATTTTTGATTATAGCAGAACAATTTCATAGCATGATCTAAACTTAAGTAAAAAAAAAAAGAAGAAAAATTCTTGAAATGGTTTGATTGTTCATTTTTGTAGTGGAGATTTCTGGAGCATATAGCAATTTTCTTTCTCATTGTTTAAAAAAAAGAAATCAAGATACAGCACTGAAAAATTATGAAATCTAGGATTAATTAGGCAAGGTGGGAATGTGCTTTCCTATTAAACTCTTTGCTTTCTAATGGTATCATTGTATTGGGTTTGCATGGCAAAATTTTGGTAGCAGGAGGACTACACAGGTAGCTTTTGTGAAGCTAGAAGCTTCTCCTGTGTCTGACAGTCAATGCCATCTCGGTCAAAGACAAACCTGCTGCTGGCCAAGGCCAAGCCCATCAGTGGCAGTCATAGCATCCCTGGGTAACATAGTTAAGAAGGGGAAAAAAAACCCTGCAGCCAAAGAAAGGAGTGACAATATGTGAAAACAACAACTCTGCAGACACCAAGATCAAAGCAGAAGGAGAAGAGAAGGTGCCCCAGGCACCAGAAAAGAGATTCTCCTGCAGCCCATGGTGCAGACCAGTTCGTTAGGCTGGCCCCCTGCAGCCCACAGAGGTCCATGGTGCAGCAGGAGGATACCTGAAGGAGGCTGTGACTCCATGTGAAGCTCACGCTGGAGCAGTTTGTTCCTGAAAGACTGCACCCTCTGGAAAGGACCCCTGTTGGAACAATCTGTTCCTGAAGGACTGCACCCACAGAAGGGACAAATGCTGGAGCAGTCTGCTCCTGAAGGACTGCTCCTATGGAAGGGGCCAAATCTGGAGCAGTTCATGGAGAACTGCAGACCGTGGGAAGGACTCACATTGGAGAAGTTTGTGGAAAACTGTCTCCAATGGGAGGGACCCCAGGCTGGAGCAAGGGAAGAATGTAAGGAGTCCTCATCCTGGGGAGAAAGCAGCAGAGATGACGTGTGATGAACTGACCACAGCCCCCATTCGCTGTTCCCTTGTGCCACTGGAGGGAAGGAGGTAGAGAAAATTCGGAGTAAAGTTAAAGCCTGGGAAGAAGGGAGGGGTTGGAGAAAGGTGCTTTAAGATTTGGGTTTATTTCTCATTATCCTACTCTAATTTAACTGGTAGCAAATTAAACTAATTTCCCTGTTTTTCCTATGACAGTAATAGGTAAGTGATCTCTCCATGGCCTTATCATGATTCATAACCCATTTTTATATTTTGACTCCCCCATCTAGCTAAGGAGAAGTTAGTGTAGGAGTCCAGCCAAGGCCAACAGACCACAATTGTTCTCTTTTGTTCATCCCATTACTTTTGTTGCTTTTGTTTGCCTTGCTTTTGTCATTTATATGTCATATCCCACTGACACACGTTGCATAATTGTTCCCCATTCTAAAAGTTAGATTTGTAAAAGAAATATTAAAATCAAAGCCTTAAAGCCTTAATTTGAAAAATCTTTGTTATTTTTCTTTTCCTTTCTGCATTTTCTAGCATAATATGGCTCTGTACCCACGGAGGATATGAAATCCAGCATACACAATAATGTAAAGTAGAAAAGCAACAAATTAGCTGTTCAGGCTGGAGAAGAGAAGGCTGCATGGAGACCTCATAGCAGCCTTCCAGTATCTGAAGGGGGCCTGCAGGGGTGCTGGGAAGGGACTCTTCATTAGGGACTGCAGAGAGAGGACAAGGGGTAACGGGTTCAAACTTAAACAGGGGAAGTTCAGATTGGATATGGGGAAGAAATTCTTTACTGTTCAGGTGGTGAGGCACTGGGATGTGTTGCCCAGGGAAGTTGTGAATGCTTCATCGCTGGCGGTGTTCAAGGCCGGGTTGGACAGAGTCTTGGGTGGCATGGTTTAGTGTGAGGTGTCCCTGCCTATGGCAGGGGATTGAAACTAGATGACCCTAACGTCCTTTCCAACCCTAACTATTCTATGATTCGATGATTCTATGATTCTATAAATGCGTGCCCTACACAAATCTGACTCTACCAGGGGGAGATAAAAGTAATAATAAGCCACATGAAATACAGAAGAAATGAGTGCTCATTTTAATCTTTACAGAATGTTGTCAGGCAATGAGGTATATTTTTGGATTGAACTTTGACAGTTCTCACTCCATATTTGCTGTCTAATCTCTGAGTACAATCTTACAGACCATGAGAACATACTAGCAGATCCAAGATCTTTTTGACTCTGTCCCTGCAGTAAAAATAGCTAAAGTCTTGCCTTTGTCCACTGGTGTTGAACTTTCCATGACTGATAGATAGCACAGGCTCTTTCAGCACTTGGAAGTTACTCCTGTTGTCAGTTCAAAATAGCTTAAGTCTGGCGAGTGTGGTTCAAAGGGTACTTGGTGTTATGGGTTTGGCTTCCCCCACCACCCCTTCCCCCTTTAGAGTCTCATGTTACGCTGGGAAAGAGAGAAAAGCTGGGGGAGGGGAGACAGGGCGCCTGACCCGGGCTGACCAATGAGGTCATTGGGGGGGGGGGGGGGTGGTGGAAAAGGAGGGAGAAGGGAAATTTACGGCTTAAACCCCCACAGTTTTGGCACCCAACGTGGGGCACTTAAGGGTTGAGATAAAGACAAAATAGCTCTCAAAGTTGTTGCTCTGGTTCTCACAGGTTCAGTGAATGATACTTTACTTACAGCCGGTTCTTCTTATCTTAACGTTTTTCAGATCTGGGGTTTGGGTTAAGATTCTTGTTACATTATACTGTATTGCACGGATTGTTAATACAATAGACTCAGTGATCATGAAACTGACCCGGTTTGTGGCCACCATCTCTATACTTTGGGAGGTATATAATGGAAGTTCTTAGCAATTACACATCTCTTTTCACCTCCTCGGGTGGTCAGTCTGTGAAGGAGACATTCTTTTGTGCTCCCAGCGCCCCCACCAGGCCGTTTACAACATGCTGTTTGAGAATTCTGAAGGTTTTGAATGGCCTTTAGATACCCTTGAGATCTGCCTGCTGGTGGTGACGGGAATTATCATGTTGGCACACATACTGAATATGTTGTACTCACAAGTATTTAGTCTGGTCTGGAGAGTTAAGCAGAGTGGGGTGTGGGCCATGTCTGGGGTTAGACCACAATCCAGGATGGCTGAGAGATTTTCCCCAAGGCTGGACAGTCATGAGTGGCAGGGTGTGTGGGATAGTATGGGCAAGTATCTAGGCCAGTGGGCCCCTCCAGTGCTTTGGAACTTCACCAATGAACACATGCAAAACCCAGAAAAATTAGTAAAACATTTAAAGGAGGTGTGTGATCATTCTGGTCACACCAGAGATGGACAAATCATGGCAATGTGCTGGGGCTTGGCTTATGCTTACAGAGCCTTGTTTAACACTGTCCAGCATCTTCAAAAGGAAAAAACTGTCTCTGGATCTGATGGCGGAGTAATGGACAGCACAGTTAATCCAGCTCCAAGTACAGCAGCTACATCACCACCAGCGACAGGTACAGTCACGACTCAAACCCCAGTGACAAGTACGGCAGCTACCCAAACCACCGTTAATAATCACTGCAACTAAACCAGAGGACCAACTCGTGCCAATATCAGTTGCCCCTGTACGCAAGAGGAAGAACAAAGAAGAGGCAGGAAAGATGAACCAAGACGAAGAAACGTCACCACCTGGGACAGCATCTGACCAGGAGTTATTACCACATGATGAAGAAGAAGAAGAAAAGGAAGAGGTGACTTCTCGATCTCGGACCTAAACCGAGCTACGGAATATGCGAAAAGACTTCACCCGTCAGCCAGGGAAGCACATCATCACCTGGCTGCTCCGATGCTGGGACAATGGGGCTGACGGTCATGAACTAGAAGGTAGTGAAGCCAAACAGCTGGGATCACTTGCCAGGGAAGGGGGAATTGACAAAGCAATTGCAAGAGAGAAAAAGTCCCTCAGCCTTTGGAAGCGGCTCTTGGCAGCTGTGAAAGAGAGGTTTCCATACAAGGATGATGTCATGAGTCGTTCGGCCAAGTGGACTACTCTAGAGAAAGGCATCCAGTCTCTGAGAGAATCAGCCATTGTAGAGATGATCTATATCACCAAGCCGAATGTTGGGGATATACCCATAGATCCAGATGAAGTCAAATGTACACGACCCATGTGGCGGAAATTTACACGAAATGCACCCCAATCATATGCCCATTCATTGGCAACAATAACCTGGAGTGACATAAGACCACCAACAGTGGATGAAATGATTTATAAACTCCGAGAGTTTGAAGACAATCTCACCCCTTCCATCATCTCAGCTGTGGAAAAACTGTCCCAGAACCTCCAACAATTGAGAGACGATCTATCCAGCTCCTCACGTGTACCAACACACAGTCTCAGCTATTAACAGAAGGCGTCCCACTGTTCAAGAGAGAAGATACAGAAGTTATACACCACGGGCCACCCTATGGTTTTACCTGCAGGATCATGGAGAAGGTATGATGGAGTGGGATGGAAAGCCTACTTCAGTTTTGGAGGAGCGGGTGCGAGAACTGAAAAAGAGAGCAAAGGTCAAGTCTGATCACCCCAAGAAGGCTGCGGCTTCAGTCTCTGGTGAGCAGGTTCCCAGATGGAGTGGAAGAGCAGATTTTACCTCAGCTCCTGTGATGAAGAAGAATAATCCATCTCTACAAGACGTGAGTGACCAATGTGATGCCTACTAGAGGGGCCCCACCTCCAGCCAGGTGGAGGGAGGGGACAATTGAACTTATTGGACTGTATGGATCAGATGGCCTGGCACATCAGTCCCACAGAAGTATAAGTCTCTAGTAGATACCGGTGCACAGTGTACTCTGATGCCGTCAAGCTGTCAAGGGGTGGAACCCATTTCTATTTCTGGAGTGACAGGAGGATCTCAAGAGTTGACTGTACTGGAGGCTGAAATCAGCCTGACTGGGAGGGAATGGCAAAAACACCCCATTGTGACTGGTCCAGAGGCTCCATGTATCCTTGGCATAGATTACCTCAGGAGAGGGTACTTCAAAGACCCAAAAGGGTACCGATGGGCTTTCGGTATTGCTGCTTTGGAGACAGAGGAAGTGGAGCAGCTGTCCACCTTGCCTGGTCTCTCAGAGGATCCTTCTGCTGTGGGGTTGCTGAAGGTGGAATAACAACAAGTGCCAATCGCGACCGCAACAGTGCACCGGCGGCAATATCGCACCAACCGAGACTCCCTGATTCCCATCCATGAGCTGATCCGTAGATTGGAGAGTCAAGGAGTGATCAATAGGACCCACTCACCCTTTAATAGCCCCATGTGGCCAGTGCAAAAGTCTAATGGAGAGTGGAGACTAACAGTAGACTATCGTGGCCTGAACGAAGTTACCCCATCCTTGAGTGCTGCCGTACCAGACCTGCTAGAGCTTCAGTATGAACTGGAGTCAAAGGCAGCCAAGCGGTATGCCACGATTGACATTGCCAATGCTTTTTTCTCAATTCCTCTGGCAGCAGAGTGCAGGACACAGTTCGCTTTTACTTGGAGGGGTGTCCAGTACACTTGGAACCGACTGCCCCAGGGGTGGAAACACAGCCCTACCTTCTGCCATGGACTGATCCAGACTGCACTGGAACAGGGGCAAGCTCCAGAACACCTGCAATACATTGATGACATCATTGTGTGGGGTGATACAGCAGAAGAAGTTTTTTGAGAAAGGGAAGAAAATAATCCAAATCCTGCTGACAGCCAGTTTTGCCATAAAACGGAGTAAGGTCAAGGGACCTGCACAGGAGATTCAATTTTTGGGAATAAAATGGCAAGATGGACACCGCCAGATCCCCACAGATGTGATCAACAAGATAGCAGCAATGTCGCCACCAACTAATAAGAAAGAAGCACAAGCTTTCTTAGGTGCTGTGGGGTTTTGGAGAATGCACATTCTGAATTACAGTTTGATTGTAAGCCCTCTCTATTATGTGACCCGGAAGAAAAACGATTTTAACTGGGGCCCTGAGCAACAACAAGCCTTTGAGCAAATTAAACGTGAGATAGTTCGTGCAGTAGCCCTCGAACCAGTCCGGACTGGGCCAGATGTTAAAAATGTACTGTACACTGCAGCTGGGGAGAACGGTCCTACCTGGAGCCTCTGGCAGAAAGCTTCAGGGGAAACTCGAGGTCGACCCCTCGCCTTTTGGAGTCGGGGATACAAAGGATCTGAGGCCAGCTACACCCCAACTGAAAAAGAGATATTGGCAGCCTATGAAGGGGTTCGAGCTGCTTCGGAAGTGATTGGCACTGACGCACAGCTCCTCCTGGCACCCCGGTTGCCCGTGCTGGGCTGGATGTTCAAAGGCAGGGTCTCCTCTACACATCATGCAACTGATGCTACATGGAGTAAGTGGGCCGCGTTAATTACACAACGAGCTCGAATAGGAAATCCCAGTCGCCCGGGAATTCTAGAAGTCATCATGGACTGGCCAGAGGGCAAAGATTCTGGAAGGTCACCAGAGGAGGAAGGAGTAATGCGTGCTGAAGAGGCCCCACCATATAATGAACTGTCAGAACATGAACAGCAATATGCCTTATTTACTGATGGGTCTTGTCGCATTGTGGGAAAGCACCGTAGATGGAAGGCAGCAGTATGGAGTCCTCAACGACAAGTTGCAGAAACTGCTGAAGGGGAGGGTGAATCGAGTCAGTTTGCAGAAGCGAAAGCCATCCAGCTGGCCTTGGACATTGCTGAACGAGAAAAGTGGCCAGTACTTTATCTCTATACTGACTCCTGGGTGGTGGTGAATGCCCTGTGGGGGTGTTTGCAGCAATGGAAGCAGAGCAACTGGCAACACAGAGGTAAACCCATCTGGGCTGCTGCACTGTGGCAAGACATCGCTGCCCGAGTGCAAAACCTGGTGGTCAAAGTACGCCACGTAGATGCTCACGTACCCAAGAGTCGGGCTACTGAGGAATACCAGAACAACCAACAAGTGGATCAAGCTGCTAGAATTGAAGTGGCTCAGATGGACTTAGATTGGCAACATAAGGGTGAATTATTTTTGGCCTGGTGGGCCCACATGACACTTCAGGCCATCAAGGCAGAGATGCAACATACAGATGGGCTCGTGATTGAGGGGTGGACTTAACAATGGATACTATTGCCCAGGTGATTCATGACTGTGAAACATGTGCTGCAATTAAGCAGGCTAAACAGTTAAAGCCTCTTTGGTATGGAGGACGATGGCTGAAGTACAAATATGGGGAGGCTTGGCAGATTGATTATATTACACTCCCACCAACCCGCCAAGGCAAGCGTCATGTGCTTACCATGGTGGAAGCAACCACCGGATGGTTGGAAACATACGCTGTGCCCTACGCCACTGCCTGAAACACTATCCTGGGCCTTGAGAAACAGATTTTGTGGGGACAGGGCACGCCAGAGAGAATTGAGTCAGACAATGGGACTCATTTCCGGAACAACCTGATAGATACTTGAGCCAAAGAGCAAGGCACTGAATGGGTCTATCACATCCCCTACCATGCACCAGCCCCTGGGAAAATGGAACGGTACATTGGGCTATTAAAAACTACACTGAGAGCAATGGGTGGTGGGACTTTCAAACATTGGGATACACATTTATTAAAGGCCACCTGGTTGGTCAACACCAGAGGATCTGCCAACAGAGCTGGTCCAGCCCAGTCAGAACTTCTACATACTGTAGAGGAGGACAACGTTCCTGTGGTGCACATAAAGAATTTGTTGGGGAAGACAGTCTGGGTTATTCCTGCTTCAGGTAAAGGCAAACCCACTTGTGGGATTGCTTTTGCTCAGGGATCCGGATATACTTGGTGGGTAATGCGGGAAGATGGGGAAATCCAATGTGTACCTCAAGGAGATTTGATTTTAGGAGAAAACAGCCAATGAACTCAATTGCATGCTGTTGCTTGTTATGTCATGTGTTTCTTTATAGCCTATCAACTAGCTGTCTTCAAGTCATCCGCGATTGACCCTCAGACCATCATCCCAACAAAGAACAAATTTTGATGAAACCAGACGAGTTCTGCAGTAAAGGAACAATCAGCATCAACAGGCAGCGATCCAACACTGCACACAGCCTCCCCTGCTCTGAAAGACTGTTACAAAAGGTGGAGCCTGACATCACGGACTGGATGGACTTTATAGGGATTGGCCCAGGCACTACGGGATTATATCTCTCCATCTGTGTGTGTGTGGATGTATACGTACATATATATATATGGGATGATATTTTGAAAAAGTGGGATCTGAGCATGATGTGAATGGTATGGAATAAGGAGTGGATTGTTATGGGTTTGGCTTCCCCCCCCGTCCCCCCCAATAGAGTCTCATGTTACGCCGGGAAAGAGAGGAAAGCTGGGGGAGGGGAGACAGGGCGCCTGACCCGGGCTGACCAATGAGGTTATTCCATACCACAGCACGTCATGCCCAGGAGGTAGGATTCGGGGGGGGGGGGGGGGGGCTCGCGCAGCACGCGGTGGGGGGAGCGGAGGCGGTCGCTCGCTGGCGCCACGCGGTCCCTGGAGCGGCGCGCAGTCTCTCGGCTCGGTCGGGCGGCGAAACGGCTGTATCCTCTCCCTTTGTATTTACTTTGTCATTATTATTGGTGGTGGTGGTGGCAGTAGTGATTTGTATTGTATCTTAGTTACTGGACTGTTCTTATCTCAACCCGTGGGAGTTACATTTTCTTTGGTTCCTCTCCCCATTTCCCCCCATCGGAGTGGGGGGGGGGGGGCGGAAAAGGAGGGAGAAGGGAAATTTACGGTTTAAACCCCCACACTTGGGTAGCAGACTTTTTTTCGGCTGATTTGTAGCTGCAGGTGCCCGCTTAAGATGGCTATTAAGCATACTCAATCATGTTGATACATTTTTTAAATCAGTGGCAGGATGTCACAGGAATGGATGTGCTGGCTCACTAAAGTAAATGATCAGGAAGATGAAGAGTAATATTATTATGCATGGTAAACGGTTAGAACCTTCATAATCCTGCAAAGAATTTTATCCTATAGAAGCACTTTTGTTACAAATAAAAGGCCAAATCCTCTTTATCCTTTCATACTACAAGGAGAAAAAATATGATAGTAACTTCAAGTAAATGCTTCCAAACCATAGTTCAGAGGAATATTGAAAAAAGTGGTGTTTTCCACTTCTTCTTTGGAAGCAGGTTCATATATAGTGACTATCTCAGTTGGGGGTTAGGAATATGGGACAGCTGGCAGGTGCATCAAGGTGGCCAAGGCATATTGGAATTACAATTCACAATACCTTTGAGTGCAAGAAGGAAAGACTGAACTTCAGCTAGATATAGGAAATACAGGAATGCTTTCTATACAGGAAAGCTTTCTTACACTGCAAAGCACCTCAGTGGTTTTTAAATCACAAGCTAAATTACTATTTCTAAAGACATTCTTAAAATTTACAATGCACTTTACCTGTGATCTTGATATTAAGCACACATAACCAGAGCACTGCTGAAATAACATGCTTATACATATGGGAATTTTAACTAATATATTGTTTCCCAGGAAAAGGGAATCAGCATGGAGAGAAAGTTCTTAAACAAGAAGAATGAGATATTGTCTGAAGAAGAAAGATGGACAAGCAGCAACTTCTGCGTACCACAAGAAAACTGAGAAATCTAGCAATTACATAGAATCATAGAATCGTAGAGTAGTTAGGGTTGGAAAGGACCTTAAGATCATCAAGTTCCAATCCCCATGCTATGGGCAGGGACACCTCCCACTAAACCATGGCACCCAAGGCTCTGTTCAACCTGGCCTTGAACACCGCCAGTGTTGGAGCATTCACAACACCATTGGATAGGCAGGATCTCCCCTTAGTGAAGCCATGCTGGCTCTCACCAAGCACCTCCTTGTTTTTCATGTGCCTTACCATTCGCTTTCCAGGAGAATCCGCTCCGAGATTTTGCCAGGCCCAGAGGTGAGGCTGACTGGTCTGTAGCTCCCTAGGTGATCCATTTTCCCCTTCTTGAAAATGGGGGTTATAGTTCCCTTTTTCCAGTCATCGGGAACTTCACCTGACTGCCATGACTTTTCAAATATGATGGACAGTGGCTTAGCAACTACATTTGCAAACTCCTTCAGGACCCGCAGATGGATTTCAGCAGGTCCCATGGACTTGAGCACGATGAGGTTCCTAAGATGGTCTCGAACCAGATCCTCTCCTACTGTGGGCCTACGGCCTTCATTCTCACTGTCCCTGCATCTGCCTTCCGAGACTTGGGTGGTGTGGTCAGAGCATTTGCTGGTGAAGACCGAGGCAAAGAAGTCATGAAGAACCTCAGCCTTCTCCAAATCTGGGGTAGCCAGTTCTCCTGATAGCTTCCGGAGGGGCCCACGATGTCCATAGTCTGTCTTTTATTTACAATGCACCTATAGAATCCCTTCCTGTTATCATTAGCATCCCTAGCCAAGTTTAATACTAAGTGAGCCTTAGCTTTCCTAACCTGGTCCCTAGCTTCCCAGACAACATCCTTGTATTCTTCCCAGGCCGCCTGTCCTTGCTTCCACATTTTATAAGCCTCTTTTTTTCCTTTGAAGTTTCCTCAGCAGCGCCTTATCCATCCAAGGTGGTCTCCTGGCCCTCCTGCAGCACTTCCTTCTAGTTGGGATGCATTGCTCCTGAGCTTACAGCAGGTGATCCTTGAATATCATCCAACAGCTTTGGGCTCCCCTGCCCTCTAGGGCTGTATCCCATGGAACCCTCCTAAGCAGGTTCCTGAAGAGGCCAAAGTCTGCTCTCTTGAAGTCCAGGGCAATGAGCTTGCTGCACGCTCTTCTCACTGTCCTGAGGATCTCGAATTCAACCATCTCATGATTGCTGCAAGCAAGGCTGCCCTGGAGCATCACATTTCCAACCAGCCCTTCCCTCTTGGTGAGCACGAGGCCAAGCATGGCACCTCTCCTTGTCAGCTCCTCTATTACTTGCAGAAGGAAGTTGTCTTCCACACAATCGAGGAACCTCCTGGATTGCTTGTGCTGGGCCGTACCATCCCTCCAACAGATATCAGGGTGCTTGGAGTCTCCCAGGAGGACAAGGGCCTAGTGAGCGTGAGGCTATTCCTATCTGCCTATAGAGTGCTTCATCCACAGATTCCTCTTGATCAGGTGGTCTGTAACAGATCTCCACAATAATGCCTCCCATTGCTGCTCTCCCTTTAACCCTGACCCACAAACTCTCTGTTGACTGCTCACCTGTCCTCAGACAAGAGTTCCATACTCTCCTGACTATCCCTAACATAAGCAGCAACTCCCCCTCCTTGGCGTCTTCCGGACCTGTCCTTCCTAAAGAGCCTGTAACCTTCCATTCCAACACTCCAGTCATAGGAGTCATCCCACAATCTTTCTGTGATGCCTATTATATCATACCCCTGTAGATGTGCACACATCTCTAATTCCTCTTGTTTGTTCCCCATGCTACAGACATTTGTATAGAGTCATCTGAGCCGAGCTCCAAATGAAGCCGGCTCATTGACTGGAGCAGCTGGAATATCTCTACATTGCTTTGAGCATTTATTATCGGTGCTGGCAAGTGACTGGGTGTGTTGGGATGGAATGATACTTCCCTCCCCCAACACATCTAGTTTAAAGCATCCTTGACCAAGTCTGGCAAGCCTCCTACTAAAACCTCTCCTCCCTGTCTTTTTAAGATCAGCTCCACCAGCTCCCAGTATACCTGGCCTACTTAATTGAGTGCTGTGTGGAAGGTACCCAATCCCCTGGCTATGGCACCACCCTTCTAATCATTATTTAACCTGGCCTATCCTCCTAGCCTTTTTAAGGTCCTCCCCTGTTTCCTGGAGAATTGATGAAAAGACAACCTGAGCTCCAGAGCCCCTAACCACCTCTCCCAGAGCTCTGTAGTCCTTATGTTTTCCATGCTATTGCTATCTATTATTAAAAGTCAACTTTACAGCTACTTTGCCAGAAACTCTGATTATCAGAAAGTTTAGGTTATGTATCTATGATTCTATGATTCTAAATAGGTTTTCTGTACTCACAAAATCTGTCATAGAAGTGAAACATACAGACTGCATCTAACGGGTTTAACACTGTTTCACATTTCTTTGAAGATTATCATGTAACATTATTTCATTCTAGCACTAAGCTGTTTTGAACATTTAGTGGGAGGTGTCCCTGCCCATGGCAGGAGGGTTGGAACTAGATGATCTTAAGGTTGTTTCCAACCCCAACTATTCTGTGATTCTGTGATTTACTGCTCATTGACATCTGCAATATTTTTTCTGCCAAAAGTGGAAATTAACTAATAACCTATAACACTTTTACCTTGTGTTAAGTGTGGTATTTTCAGTGGGAACCTTTCATTAAATATATTTAATTAAACAACTTGTTCTCTTGGTCCATAAACAGCGGGCTTCTCAAAGATAAGCAGTTTTGCAGGTAAGATACATATTATCAGGTGGCACTTTTTTGACCACTTATGATTTTAATAACATTGCTTATAGCTAGGCTTTTGATTCCTTCTAGTAACGAATCAAAACATCTCTGGAGTCTGGATGCTCAAGCAATAATGAATACATTACAAACCATTCTGCTTAATTTTGTTCATTTTAAACAAGCCTTTCCTATTTTTCTCTCTGCCCTAATGATTGTCTCCTTTACTTTCCAGGCTAGTTTCATTGCATGGGAGTCGATAACCTGACCACAGACACACTCCTCCCATGTTGCCTTTGCCCAAGTGTGTTCTCTTTCCTGGCTGCTTGCCATGGCAGTCATGACACCATGAAACCCTCTGAACATTATCCCATGAAGGGGTGTGTGCGCCGTAGGACGTGCATCACAGCATAAACACAGCTTTAAACTTAAAATTTATCCTTTTCCAGACCCACCACCCACATCTTTGGTCTGAAGTGTGTGATCTCTTCGTTTTGGGTGACATGCATCATTTTGGGCTCTATATTCCAGCCCTCTAATGCTGAAGCATGTTGTAATATTCAAAGGGTGGCTACAAAGATGGAGACTCCCTTCCTAAAAAGAGTCACAGGGAAAACGTGAAGGATAATGGGTAAAAATTACTCCTGGGGAGATTCTGATGAAACAAGAGGAAAATTTTTCACAATGAGAACAATCAGCCATTAGAATAATCTCCCCAGGGAAGTAGTGGATTCCTCAACACTGAACACTTTTAAGATTCATCTGTACAGGGTGCTGGGACATCTAGTCTAGGTCATGTTTTGCCAGGAAAGGTTGGAAGAGATGATTCCTGAGGTACCTTCCAGCTTCATATTCTATGATTCTGTGAGTATGCAATGTCCATGTAAACAATGAATGATAAATTAATACGAACAAATTTAAGCCTCTGAAGTGTCTGTCTAAACCTTGCAGTGAAAAGTGTTCTGCATAGTATTGCATGAGTGAAAGAATTTAAACCACGGATAACAATAGAGCTGAATTTTACTGTATATGTAAAACATAGATTGAGGTTAAGAAAAAAAGTAAAAGAGCTTTAGAAGAAAGATGGATATGAACTTTTTTTTCTTCTTATATAGCTGCAGTGGCATGGGTACTATATTTAAGTAATAAGAGTAACTGGAGCATAAAATTAACAATTTTCCACTGACCTCCATATTCATTTAAAATTATTTTTCCTTGCAGACAGGTAAAGATTTATGTTAATTCTCATTTTCCTTAAGCTCTAGAGAGTTATTCCAATACAACTTAACAAAAAGTGAAAAAGAATGTAGCAGCCCAGAAAGTCTCCAACACTCTGTTAAGCATAAGTTCAGGATTCAGATGGAGATTGAGGGCTCACATAAGTGTAATTTTTCACAACATGATAATTATGCAGAATTTAAACTACTAAAAACAGAAGGGAAGGGAAGGGAAGGGAAGGGAAGGGAAGGGAAGGGAAGGGAAGGGAAGGAAGGGAAGGGAAGGGAAGGGAAGGGAAGGGAAGGGAAGGGAAGGGAAGGGAAGGGAAGGAAGGGAAGGAAGGAAGGAAGGAAGGAAGGAAAGGAAAGGAAAGGAAAGGAAAGGAAAGGAAAGGAAAGGAAAGGAAAGGAAAGGAAAGGAAAGGAAAGGAAAGGAAAGGAAAGGAAAGGAAAGGAAAGGAAAGGAAAGGAAAGAAAAAGGAAAGGAAAGGAAAGAAAAAGGAAAGAAAAAGGAAAGAAAAAGGAAAGAAAAAGGAAAGAAGAAAAAAAAGTGAAAAAGTTAAAAAAAGTTAAAAATCATTCAGACAGTTAAAGAAGTCACTTAATCATCAAAGACTGTCAGTCCGTTTAAAAACTGACAAGCTTCATTGATAGTCATAGCCAAGGTTTTTAACCTGAACAACCCAGAAGGCTACCTCTGAAATAGAACAAGCAGTTTAAGGTCTTAAGCCATTTCCCTCAAAAGTTCAAAAGTGGTTGTTGTTGGAAGCCAATTCAAAGATTTTTTATTATTATTTCATTATTCCTAACAAGATATCAATTTTCTTGACCATAAAAGCTATGATTTTCCAATGAACTCTTGGAAGCACTTGCCACTAAGATTTTGGAAATCTCTAAGACGTAAAATTTAATGAAATCGTATGAAAGCAGGTATATGCACTTTGGTACAGTTTTGTGACAGTGTCACTGGTTTAAGCCCAGTCGTAACTCAGAAAAGCATGTAGCTGCTCGTTTACTGCCCCCTTCCCGCTGGCTCCTGGAGGGATGGGGAGGAGAATTGAAATAATGTAACTCCCATGGGTTGAGATAAGAACAGTCCAGTAACTAAGGTATAACAGAAACCACTACTGCTACCACCAATAATAATAATGATAAGGAAAATAACTGATGTCAGGGAAGCTGAGAGGAAGCAGCACTGCTTGCTCCAGGATCACACTGTGCTGGGGCCTCAAGCATCCACTGTTGCTCATACAGGAAAGGAAGCCACTAACCCAGAAAGCTGGGAAACAGTAACAAAAAAAAAAAAAAAAAAAAAAAAAAGGAGAAAGAGGACAATTAAAAGCAAGGGGCTTCTCCTAAATCTGATCTCCCCACCCAGAACCACTTTGCTATCCTGCAGGGGGCTGATGAGGAAACACACTCGCACCAGGAACAACCAGCTGATGTGCTGGCAAAGGTTGGTACTGGTGCTGACAGGAAGAAGCGGCAGGTCGTACTGGTAGGGGACTTGACTCTGACAGGAACAGAGGAACCCATCTGTTGGCATGACCCAGTCATAAGGGAGGTGTGTAGCCTACCAGGGGCACGGATCAGGGATGTTTCAGAGAGGCTGCCTGCTCTAGTCAGTCTCACTGACTATTACCCAATTCTAGTGATCCATGTGGATCCAATTTTTCAGTCATTAATGTGGTAGCTTTGAACGGATGCTACAGTGTACTAGAAGGTGGATGGGATCAAAGAACACTGAGGTAAGCTTCTAAATTATAGTAATTCTTTGTGCTGGTTTTGGCTCTTTCCCACCCCAACGAGTAGGCTGGGAGTGCACAAGGAATTGGGAGGGGACACAGCTGGGACAGCTGACCCTAACTGACCAAAGCAATATCCCATACCATATGTTGTCATGTTCAGCATATAAAGCTGGGGGAAGAAGAAGGAAGTGGAAGATATCCAGAGTCATGGCACATGTCTTTCCAAGTAAACATTACATGGGATGAAGCTCTGCTTTCCTGGAGATGGTTGAACACCAGCCTACCAATAGGAAGTGATGCATGAATTCCTTGTTTTGCTTTGCTTGTGTGTGCAGCTTTTGCTAAACTGTCTTTATCTCTTTTGATAAACTGTCTATCTCAAGCTATAAGTTTTCTCACTCTTACCCTTCTGATTGCCTTCCATGCTGGCTGACGTTAAACCATGATACATAAAATAATCCAAATAATTTTATTTTGATTTTGCTGAACAGAATTTTTAACTTTCAGCTCATATCTAAGTTTTGAAATTCCAAAATTCTAAAATGAAAAAGGGAACCACCTTTGAATTTAGGAAACTCCTGTATTTCCAGTATTCTTGTATTTCTGGATTTTATTAGAAACATAAAATCCAGCAAACGTTTCTTTAAGGATGTGCATATACTATAAATTGAGGCTGAGATTTTCATAGAGATGTTTCTGAATGGCTGAGCCCTGCAGCTGAGTTATTTTGGAAAGAATTTCCTTTAATCAGCAAATAATTGGAAATTTAATTCTCCTCCTGGCTGAAAACATATGCAAAAAAAAAATTTCCACAACAGCAATTAATAGTTATGGAACACTAAAAAATTATAGTAACAATGGCAATAAATGTAGTAAGAAACCTAACCGTATGGTATTCAGTTAATGAACCTTGTGGAGTAATCCAGCAATTTTTTTCCCTCAATGCTTAGAAAAGAGACCATATGGAGCAAAATCAGTGCAAAAACTAAAATGAATGAACCCAGATTGAGGACTAAAACATCATTTTGTGCTGCCTGCAGAAACATCCTACGAGGCAGAAAACAATTTGGGTGACTATCTGGTTATTGCTCACTGTACTCCTGGATAACTGTGCCAGTCTAACCTTAGTATGCATGCTGTGGAGGTAATACACTGTCCCATACTTGGTCTCTACTCCCATTAGCAAGCATGAGAAGCTTATTTTTCTTCCCTCACTAGACAACAGCACCAGAAACTGAACATCTTTGTATGTTCCTTCACTGCCTAAGATATATAGCAAATACTAATCATAGGAAATTATTTTTAGTGCTAGCAAAACAAAAGGGTGCAAGATGAGCAATAACAAACATTTCACTGTGTCCCAAGTTGATATTGAGGTCCTCTCACATTTAACTTTCTCTGCTTGAGTAGTCTGGATAAAGAAAGTACGCAGTGTCTTGTGATGAGTTATCTGCTTGACTGAAGTGTTCTTCTGTTGAACTGAAAAGAATGACTTAGAAAGAACAAACAATGCTTCTAGATCTGGTGAACCACCATCATTTGTCACATTTACATATATCTATATAAGGATTCTAGTTTCAGACACTTGTAAAAAAACCCAACAAAATCCATAAAAAGTGGATAATACAAATCTACACACAAATAGAACACAATACCCAGCTGAATCTAGATTCAGAAAAATAACAGGAGGAAAAAAAATAAAGAAGAAAAGGAACTTTATTAAAAAATTTCAGCTTCCCTTAGAGGAAAGTGAATGTAGTCAATTAAAACATCTGCACTGCAGGATTCATATCCGCTGTGTAAGCTGAATATTGATAGAAGTTGTCAAAATGTTTAACAATGAAATCTGAGAAGCTTTGAAGGGCATCTTGCAGATGAAGCTGCTTATATAAAACAAGAAAACCCAAAAACTTTATGGAAACAGAGTTTAATTCACCTGGCAAGTGCCATGTGGATCCTACAGAAAATGTATCCATGCTGTATTTGCTGCCCAGCTGAGAGGAACTGTTTATCCAGAGATTGTAAACATTTCAAAGGATGTTGTCATTGCTAGGGAAAAAAAACCAGCAATCGCAAGTGTCATTGGTTCAGCAGTAGCAGTCATTTTTCTCCCTCTTGGTAACCGGTGTAGCACTGTGTTTTTGATTTTGGGCCTGGGAGCAGCACTGATAACACCAGTGTTTATAGTTACTGCTTGGCAATGTTTTGGTCTGACCAAGGACTTTCTGAGTCCTCATGCTATGCCAGGGAGGAGGGGAAGCCAGGAGGAAGCAGAGACAGGACACCTGACCCAAACTGACCAAAGAGGTTATTCCATACCACAGCACGTCATGCTCAGGATGTGAACACGGAGGGCAGAGACCCGGAAGGGTGGTGGTGGACTGGGGGTGCACGGCATGGTCAGGTTTTTGGTATTGGGGGGTTCACTGTTGGGGGGTGCACTGGCTGGGTCGGGCTTGGTGAGCAGTTGTATTCTTTTTCTTGTATTTCTCTTGCTATTATTACTGGTGGTAGCAGTAGTGATTTGTGTTATACCTTAGTTACTAAACTGTTCTGATCTCAACTCGTGAGAGTTGAATTCTTTTGATTCTCCACCCCATCCCCCCGGGGACTGGTGGAAGAAAGAGGAGTGAGTGAGTAAAACTGCGTGGGTGGGGGCTGAAACCAGGACAGTTCTTTTTGGTACCCAACGCGGGGCACGAAGGGTTGAGATAAAGGCAGAATAGCCACTTGTCACAATGCTGATTTATTGGCTCTCAAAGTTGTTGCTCTGGTTCTCACAGGTTCAGCGTATGCTACGTTACTTACAGCCGGTATTTCTTATCATAACGCTTTTCAAATCAGGGTTTTGGGTTAAGGTTCTTGTTACATTGTACTCTATTGAAATGGTTTGGAATAGGGGCGATCTCCAGAAAGGAGTAGGGGAAGCCACGGCGGGGCGGCCCCGGGAGCCGCCGGCGGCAGAAACGGCCCGGGAGAAGGGCCCAGAGGATCAAGAGGCCTGGAACGGGGCGGCAGAGGAGCTGAGCCCCCCCACCCAGCCGAGCCTGGAGACTCCCGAGCCGCGGGAGGAGGCGGCTACCGACCGGCCGGAGAAGACGGCAGAGAAGCCGAGCCCCGAGCCCGAGGCCAAGCCCCGAGGCCGAGCCCCGCGGCTACCGAGCGGGGGGGGGGGGGGGGGGGGGGGGGGGGGGGGGGGGGGCAGGCGGCAGCCGAGCCCGGCCCCGCAGCGACCGAGAGCATTCCCCGGCAGCCGCCCGCAGAGCCCCGAGAGCCCGAGCCCCAGGAGGATGCAGGAGACCGCGCAGCACTTCCCAGCAAGGCAGAGGAGGAAGATCTGGACTCAGACAAAGAGCAGCTGGTGGTGAGAGAGCCGGCAAGCACAGCAGCTACACCAGCCCCAGGGACAAGTACAGCAGCCTCATTGGAGAGTTCTTAAGGGTCTGAATGGCCTTCAGGTGCCCTTGGGACCTGCCTGCTGATTGTGATGGGGATCAGCATGTTGGCATGCATACAGAGTGTGTTTTACCCACAACCATTCTGTCTGGTCCCCAGAGTTAAGCAGAGTGGGGTGTGGGCCTTGTCTGGGGTTGGACTAATATCTAGGATGACCAGGAGATTTTCCCTGAAGCTGGACAGTCATGAGTGGCAGGGTGTGTCGGACAGTGTGGGCGAGTGAGAGTATCTAGTATACTGGACCCCTCCAGTGCTTTGGAAGCGTCGGAGATGGAAGGCAGCTGTATGGAGTCCCCAATGACAAGCGGCTAAAATGAAATGGCTCAGATGACTTAGATTGGCAACATAAGGGTGAATTATTTTGAGCCTGGTGGGCCCGTAACACCCCAGGCCACCAGGGCAGAGATGCAGCATACAGATGGACCTATGATCAAGGGGTGGACTTATGATCGAGGGGTGGACTTAGCAATGGACACTATTGCCCAGGTTATTCACGAGTGCGAACACTGCACACGGCCTCCCCTGCTCTGAAAGACTGTTACAAAACATGGAGCCTGACATCACGGACTGGATGGACTCAGCAGCTCTATAGGGATTGGTCCATGCACAAAGGGATGATCTCTCTCCCTTTCTCTGTGCTGTGTGTGGATCCATACATATACATGTGATGGTATATTGAAAATGTGGGATCTGAGCATGACGTGAATGGTATGGAATAAGGGGTGGATTGTCATGGGTTCAGCAGCAGCAGTCATTTTTCTCCCTCTTGGTAGCTGGTGCAGCACTGTGTTTTCGATTTTGGGCCTTGGAACTGTGCTGATAACACCAGTGTTTTCAGTTACTGCTTGGCAATGTTTTGGTTTGATCAAGGACTTTCTGAGCCTCATGCTATGCCAGGGAGGAGGGGAAGCCAGGAGGAAGCAGAGACAGGACACCTGACCCAAACTGACCAAAGAGGTTATTCCATACCACAGCACGTCATGTCCAGGATGTGAAGACGGAGGGCAGAGACCCGGAAGGATGTGGTGGTGGACTGGGGGTGCATGGCATGGTCAGGTTTTTGGTACTTGGGGGGTTCACTGTTGGGGGGTGCACTGGCTGGGTCGGGCTTGGTGAGCAGTTGTATTCTTTTTTCTTGTATTTCTCTTGTATTATTATTGGTGGTAGCAGTAGTAGTTTGTGTTATACCTTAGTTACTAAACTGTTCTTATCTCAACCTATGCGAGTTGAATTCTTTTGATTCTCCTCCCCATCCCCCCGGGACTGGGGGAAGAAAGAGGGGGAGTGAGTGAATGAGTAAAACTGCCGGGGGGGGGGGGGGGGGCTTAAACCACAACAGTAAGTCAAGAAATATCACGGCATTTTGCAATCCTTCCTTCTGCTTTGATTGTATATTGCTGTAATAGAATTATTCCTTTGAATTTTCTTTATATCAAAGTTTTTTAAGAAATGTTCATATTTCACTCTACAGAATCCATTTTAAAGAGAGTTATACTAAGTCTAAGTTTTAAAAAAAATCTATACTAAATGCCTTGGTGCCGTGATATCCTACAACTATTTTGATTATGGCAGACAGAAATCATCCTTTTAAGTTTTTAGAGCTTGAAATTATACTGCATATAAGGGTAAAATCCTACTGGATTATGTTAGGCACACTCACTTCAACATTTAATGAAGCTCCAGAATTAAGCTGACAGTTGAAATATAAGGAAAATTATTAATTTTGATTTTATGGAATATTTCAGATGCTCACTTACTGTATTTTAGCTGGATTATCCCAGCAAATGCTTGTAATTATGTTTTTGCATTATGGCTGGCTTTATGTCTTTCTCTTTAGAACTGTGCATTTCACAAGCGAAGCAATGACAAGGTAGGCATCTGACTACCTAAGGCATTTTCATACTCCATTTTAAGTTGCAGAACAGCAGTGAAAGTGCTTACACAAATGAGATGTAGGAGAAATGAAAGCCCAAATAAAGGTGTAATTAGTGGATATGAACAGAGCAGGTCTGGGAGAACAGATCTTAGGGTTTGCTACAACTTCTCCAGCTGTTCCAGGGAGACAAGTGGAATGTCATGCTCATATCTGCCATGATCTGAATTGGATCTTGCCAGATCTAAAGACAGTCATCTTGTAGATCCTTAGTCTCAGCATGCTTTGTCACCTTACAGGCTGCTAAATATTTTTAGCTACAAGTCAGCTAGTGGCTTGCTAGAGAATCTGTGAAAGCCTTTTGATTTTCAGATTTTTATAATTGCTCTTGAAAGCTGAGCCAAAGTTAACTTCTTAATACTCGGCCTAAAATATTGAGTAGGAATGATTAGGATCATTTATCCAGTATATAATCTTAATATTTGCCAAAAAAACCCTTGCTAGTGATAACAGCAGCAATACAGTTTTTTAACAGGTCTTTCTAAAAGCATGTAATTTTTACTACATAATTTACTACTGTGTTGTAATAAAAATTTTCCAGGCTTTAATCTGTACAAGAAAAGAATTCAGAGATACTCTTGGTCTTCCTACCTGATATAAAATTATGGATATAACTTCAGGTTACAGATAAAATGCATGTTGTTTTGCATATACAGGATAAATTGCTATATATACACCAATGAAGTGTTTCTGTACATATACGTACGTATATAAAAAGAATAGATAAGCTCCTATAAGGCAGAAACAAAAGACATATATATATGACAACTATGAACATAGTTTAACTGGTAATTCGAGAGTCTTTCCTGATCAAATGTCACATTTATGTCAATTTTTAATACACTGAGCACTGAGCATAACTGCATGTGTATATGCATGTATGTATGTAAATTTGTTTTTACATTTAGTTTTCTAAAATTATCCTTGAAACTTGAGCCAATGTCTGATCACTCAACAATTTGGCAGGTATGCTGCATAGAGCATACCTCTCATAGAGCAGTTAAAATTATACTGAAATAGTTGTTGTAACTGTCATTGTTGATTTATTGTTTCTACTATTCTACAGATGACTTTGCATCTTGCCGGTTCAATAGTCAGCACTCTTCTTTAATCGCTCAAAAAAGATCTGGAGGAAAAAAGGCAAGGGTGTAAAACTTTCTTTTCACTATTTCCACTCTCTCACTGAAAAGTTTCCTTTTGACTTTTCCAGAAATTAATCTCTTACAGGCGCTCTCATTGGAGATAACTCCTGCTAACTACCTCTTCTTTGTTAAATAAACACACAAGACTATCTATGTCTTAAGCAATCACCCATAGGTTCATTATATCCCCTGTAAGAGTTTCTTTACTACACCCATATCCCATTCGATATTTTCCTCTCTTCAGTTTAGTGATGACATTTAAAAAAAAAATGTATGCACACTGGTGTCTGTACTCTAAACATTCAGATGGCAGAGGGTTTGGAACTAGATGATCTTAAGGTCCTCGCCAACCCTAACCATTCTACGATTATATAATTCTGTGATTCTGAAGGCACACTTAGCATCTTTTTATTTACAGTTTTTATTACTGGCATTTGGAAATTGGTCTATTATACTTCAATATAGCTCTGTGTTTTGCTTTTAATATATTTTCTTGAGAATTGAAAAGGGTCTTTGCTGTTATAAAGTCAGCATTTTTTTAACTCAAAAGTTATAAAAAGCCTAAAGGTAAGACTTCCTCTTCAATTTCAGTAAGTACAGCTTTCTTAGGTCATTAGATTCACTGACTAGTTACAAAACGTCTTGCCAGAATTTGCCAGAACAATTGCCCTAATTAAAAATACAACAGTCTAAACTGCTCTGTTAAGAATTGTTCCCCCAAGTCTTCTAGTTGCTGTTTTCCAAATACATACTTTGAACTTCGTTTCTAAATGCTGAGGTATAGAGAAAATTACTTACAACTGCTGTCAAACTGTTTTCCCAGTAGCTTTCTGTTAGAAGGCTATTGTTAACAGTTAATTGGTCATTAATTTCTTGAGATTGTTAATGATTTTATGATGTTCTAGTTCAATAAGATTTAAAATATTCATCAATAGCACATCTCAGCTTCCTCTTTCTTAACTTTCATGTAATTTAACTGGGTAACTGTACTGGAAAATGAATGAGCTGGGGAACTACAGACCAGTCAGTCTCACCTCTGGGCCTGGCAAAATCTTGGAGCAGATTCTCCTAGCAGGCATGCTGAGGCACATGAAAAACAAGGAAGTGCTTGGTGAGAGCCAGCATGGCTTCACTAAGGGGAAATCCTGCCTGACCAATCTGGTGGCCTTCTATGATGGAGCTACGGAACTGACGGACAGGGGTAGAGCAGTTGATGACATCTCCCTGAACTTGTGCAAAGCGTTCAACACTGTTCCACACAACATCCTTGTCTCTAAGTTGAAGAGACATCAGTTTGATAGGTGGACCACTCTCTAGATAAAGAACTGGCTGGATGGCCGCATGCAAAGAGTAGTGCTCCATGGCTCAGTGCCCATCTGGAGACCTGTAACGAGTGGTGTCCCTCAGGGATCGGTGTTGGGACCGGTCTTGTTCAACATCTTTGTCAGTGACATGGACAGTTGGATTGAGTGCACCCTCAGCAAGTTTGCCAATGACACCAAGCTTTGTGGTCCAGTTGATACGTTGGAGGGAAGGGATGCCATCCAGAGGGACGTTGACATGCTTGTAAGGAAGATTGGGGGACTGGAGCACCTCCCGTATGAAGATAGGATGAGAAAGTTGGGGTTGTTCAGCCTGGAGAAGAGAAGGCTGAGTAGAGACCTCATAGCAGCCTTCCAGTATCTGAAGGGGGGCTATCGGGGTGCTGGGGAGGGACTCTTCCTTAGGGACTGTAGCGATAGGACAAGGGGTAACAGGTTCAAACTTAAACAGGGGAACTTTAGATTGGATATAAGGAAGACGTTCTTTACTGTTCAGGTGGTGAGGCACTGGAATGTGTTGCCCAGGGAAGCTGTGAATGCTCCATTGCTGGCGGTGCTCAAGGCCAGGTTGGACAGAGCCTTGGGTGACATGATTGAGTGGGAGGTGTCACTGTCCATGGCAGGGGTTGGAACAAAATGATCCTAAGGTCCTTTCCAACCCTAACTATTCTATGATTCTATGATTCTACTTCACCATGGAGTTCTAAAATCTATTTGAAGAGGCTTTCAATAGTTTCCCACAATCTTCTCTTAGAGACACTGGTGTGTTACCACCAGAGGGTGGTGGCAAATATCTACTTTTCCACCTGCCGACTTGTCACAAGTGGCGTCCCCCAGGGATTGATATTGGGCCCAAAGCTATTTAATATCTTTATAAGTGCTCTGGAAGACGGGATCAAGTCTACCCTAAGTTTGCCAGTGATATCAAAGTGGGGAAGTAGACACTTCAGAAGGGAGAGCCACCCTGCAGGAAGACCTAGGTAGGCTGAAAGAGTGGGATAAGAAGAACCTCATGAAATTCAACCAGTACAAATATAAGACCTTGCACCTGGGAAAACACAACAGCGGAATGCAGCACAGGCTGGGATATAACTGGCTGAGAAGCAGCTCTGTGGAAAGGGACCTAAGAGTCCAGGTGAACAGCATGTTCAATATGAGCGCAGCAAAGAAGGCCCACAGGATGCTGGGTTATGTCAAAAGCATCACCAGCAGAGACAAAGTCATTATCTCACTCTACTCACTGCTTGCCAGGCCACGACTGGAATACTGTGTTCAGTTTTGATCCCCACTATACAAAAAATATGTGGACAGTTTGGAGAGGGTCCAGAGAACAGCCATAAAGATGATGAAAGGAACTGGGAAGCCATCCATGTGAGGAAAGGCTTAGAGAGATGAGTTTGCTCAACCCAGAGAAAAGAAGGCTCAGGGGTGACCTTATCACCATGTTCCATTATTTAAAGTGTGGCTATGAAGTAGACTTAGACCCCCCACTTTTACAACAAGTTGCACGAAAGAGACTAGGCGTGATGGATATAAAATAATCCCGGGAGATTCCAGTTGGACCTAATTTTTCACAGTTACAAGCATCAGCCATTGGAACAATCTCCCCAGAGAAGTGGTGGGCAGGGTGCTGTGTCATCTATTCTAGGTCATGCTTTCCCAAGATAGTTAGACAAAATGATTCTTAAGGTTGCTTCCAACCTGCTAATCTGTGATTCTATGAAATATTGACACTTGTGAATTAAAAAAAAAATACAAATGTGGGTTCAGATTGTATGGCTGCATAACATCTGTACAGATGCATGTAGACAGTAGAGGTTTGTGCACTATCAGCTCTCTCTTTGTCATGGTTTAAGCTATAAATCACACAGCCCATTCACTCATTTCTCCCTCTTTCTCCCCCCCACTCCGATGGAGGGGGGGGGGGGGGAATGGGGAGAAGAGTCGAAAGAATGTAACTCCCACAGGTTGAGACAAGAACAGGCCACTAACTAAGGTATAACACAAACCACTGCTGCTACCACCAATAATAATATTGACCAGGGAAAATACAAGGGAAGAGGATACAACTGCTCAACACCCGACCGAGCCGAGAGAGCGACTTCCAGGTTCCTGCCCCCAGTTATTTACATCCTGGGCATGACGTGCTGTGGCATGGAAAACCTCTTTGGCTAGTTTGGGTCAGGTGACCTGTTTCTGCTTCCTCCCCACTTCCCTTCCTCCCCAGCAGAGCATGAGACTCAGAAAGTCCTTGGTCAGACCAAAACATTACCAAGCAGTAACTGAAAACACTGGTGTTATCAGCACTGTTCCCAGGCTGAAAGTCAAAATCATAGCACTGCACCAGCTACCAAGAAGGAGAAAAAAAAATTACTGTTACTGCTGAACCCAGGACACTCTTCCACAGGGCTTTTTGAAATACTTACTGTGATTCTGAACTTCTAGTGTTTAGTATGACTTGACCTTTACCTTTTCCTCAGTTTTCAGACAAGGGATAATGGCTTCAAACTTGAACAGGGGATATTAAAGTTAGACGTAAGGAAGAAGTTCTTTACTGTGAGGGAAGTGAGGCACTGGAACAGGTTGCCCAAGGAAGTTGTGAATGCTCCATCCCTGGCAGTGTTCAAGTCCAGGTTGGACAGGGCTTTGAGCAACCTTGTCTAGTGGGAAGTGTCCCTGCCCATGGGAGGGGGGTTGAAACTAAATGAACTTAAGATCCTTTTCAACCCTGGGCATTCTATAATTCTGCAATTCATGTTCACTGCACTAAAATTCACATGAGCAATAAGAAGTGGCGAATGTTCCATCCCTGGCAGTGCTCAAGGCCAGGTTGGACAGAGCCTTGGGTGGCATGGTTTAGTGGGAGGTGTCCCTGCCCATGGCAGGGGGGTTGGAACTACATGATCTTAAAGTCCTTTCCAACCTCAATTATTATATGATTCTATAATTCTATGATTCCTTCATTTCACTGGCTTCGCAAGAGTCAACATGACTATTTAAAAAGAAGATTATTTTAAATTTTATTGGCTGTGTTCACTGGTGACATTGAGTTTTTACACATCCATTCAAGAAAACTAAAATGGGACAATCAAATACCTACCTTTGTGGCTCACTTAATTGACTGCGCAAAGGCATGAGTAAGTTTGCACAATTTGTTCTTGATTTTTTTGTTTTGTTTTGTTTTGAGGGGCAAGGGAAAGGGAGAAATTATCTGTCATCAGTGCAAAGCACCTGTCCTGGGCTCACCCATCAGTATCATCAAAGCACCCATCACTCATTCAGTGTGTCACCTCTGCTATGAGAATTTGAGCATGAAAAGCTAAAATTAGAAATGAATCTTGATTACTAAAAACCTGATGAAAAGCAAAGAAAAGACTGGTTTCATGACCCATACTTTGTTTTAAATGTTAAGTGAGTTACCAAACAAAAATTTTCAAGTTTCCATGTTCTACAAAATAAAATACATAGGTCAATTCTCAGCTGCGTAGAATACTCATTTACCCAATAAAACTGAGGGTTTTGGTTGGTGGGTTGGCTTCCTCCTCCTTCCCCCAGTTTTTAAATTGTCATATTTTTCCTTTTTTTTTTCTTTTTATTAAGTGGGAAGCATGAATGGCTTGAGTCGACACAGATGCCAGGTATCTTTCTTCCAAATGTGAAACTACAATTACATTTAGTTAATGTTAATAAGTAAATCATAAAAAAATAGCTGAGTTTTAATCTTTGACATGGCTACAATATTTTATGGAAATGTATCAGAAGGATATGTGCCCAGGTAAACGCACATCTTGAAAATGTTGATCAATAGATTTTTATACTGGAAAGCATTGGACATACTCTCTAAAAGGTGGATATACTTATAGCATAAACCTAATAATTTTATACCATCTAATTGAATCACTTTATTTTCATTAAACTTGAACCACTTTATTTTCATTATACTTGAGCCAGAAGACTAAAATTATATATATTTTAAACAATACCATATAAATAATTTGTAAGTGTTTAATTATAGATTAAAATTTATCTCCATGAATCTTCTTTACCTGCTTCACATATTCCTGTGTTTTCAAATAATTTAGAAAATTGTAGTGCTTATAAATCAAATAGTTGCAATTCTACTTCTTCAGTGCAGAAAATAATATATTTGAATTACTAATTTTTTTTTTTAAATGAAGGGCATTTAATTTTTGCCTTTATGAGTTTATTGTCAGCTCATTAGCAAACATCTTTCATCTCTAAGTGGATTACAGTCAGTAATCAACTATATCAATTTCAAAACTTCCAAGATATCATTATGCTGTACCATGATACATTTATGCTCAGCACTTTTATATTTTCCAGAGTTTTCCAAATTGTGCATGAAAATGGCTGTTCTTCTAAACTTACATCAAGGATTAAAAGCCCCGCAATTCAGTTAAAAAAAAGTCTATAGAAAATAACTTTTCCTTCTCTGTTTCCCACAATTTTTGTTCACTTACTATTTTTTAATGGAAACTGACCTTGCATTTCTTGATTTCTCAACAAAAAAAGATATTTTACCATACTTAAAACATATATAATAATTTATAATCTATCTATGGTGGCAAACCGCTTTATTGTCTGAGCTATTAAGAAATACATAACCACTATGACAACACATATAATTAATTTCAATTTTGCCATTCTTTTAAAATTTATTAATAGAGCTATCTCTTAGATAGATATTTATATTAGAAGGTGAGCAATTAAAAATTTATCTAGCACTAATACACCCTATATCTGTGAAATGCACTGGTATAAATCAAGGAATGAACCTATGTGAAAAAAGTATGGCATATTCTGAAGGCAATTTTGAGTAAATTTAACCGTGGAAGAAAGACATGAAAATCAACCACAGAAGATAATCCACATACACAGGGCTGCAGGGAAGGAAGACTAGTATCATAAGTTGTTGTCCAGTGTTTGCAATCAATATTATTGTGCATAAATGAAGTAAGGCTGATAGATATTACATTTTAGATAGAGAATCTGCAAACATTGAACTTTATGGCAGCAAAAATCACTTAGGTAGAAGTTTAAACAGGACTCAAACAAATTTAGTAAACTTATGCTATTAGTTGGAGTGAACAAGCATTTTTTTTAGCACTTAAATATCTTACTTCTAAGATAGTGCTTAGAATTTTTTCAAGTGTTAAACTGTTTTGCTGCAGAAATTTTGTAAATAAAAAATGTATATGTGAAGTATCTTTTGTTGATTGATTAGTTCAAGGAACACCCTCTTTATCTTTGGTTGGTTGGCTGGTTGGTTGGTTGTTTGTTTTTTTTTGGTTGTGATATCATTCTATGGTAGGAGGCAAAGGAATAAAGACTTAAGAATGTAAAATATTCAGGAAAGTCTTGTTGTGAAGCATGAAGGCATCAGGTTTCTATAATCAATCTGTACAATTCACATACTGATAAATATTCCTACAGCTGGTTTTGCTTTGTTTTTGATTTTATTTGGCTATATTGTTTGTTTTTTGCTTTGGTATTTTTTTGGGGGGGAAGAGTTTGTTGGGGCTTTTTTGGTTAACTGGTTGCACACCCTAGCAAGTCTGAATTTCCCACTTTCCATTGTAAACTCCTAAAGTGGGCTAAACTGACTGTTTTATTTACCTGCCCCTCCACAGTCAATGCAGAAGAAACTGAGAAAAGTGAGTTTAGGTGGATTGACTTAAATCACTGGTGCCAGAAACAGTTTCAGCTACAGCTGAAAGTCTGAATGGCAATTAACTAGATGGTGTTATAACAGAGACTAGTTAAGCAGAGACAGACTCTGGTTTAATGCCCAAAATTGGGAACAGAAGCTTATGAAGAGGGACTGGGGTTTGTAAAGACAACCCGACAAATACTAATAATTTCCAGAGTACTTAGTGTCATGATATGGAGAAGACCAGTTTTGTTGGTTTTAGTGCACCTGAAGGCAACCCTCAGCGGATTACCAGGACTTTTGTGCGCATTGCAACAGCAACACAGGCTCATGACAGTAAGAAGACTACCTTCAAACTTAAGCATTTTGGTCACCTTCAGCTACATATTTTAGTTTGGAATACATTTTGGGTGACAACAAAGCTTTTCAAAACCATGGCATTCTGAAAACAAGTCTACAGTATCCCCAAAAAGCTCTTTTTTTCTCTGAAAACAGATTTCATAGGCTTTATAATGATCTGAAAGGAATCACAAGTACAAACTAGATTAGAAAATCCTGTGTGTGAAGAGCATTTTCTAACCAGACCTTTTCACAGAGAATTTACACGGTAAAAAGAAGTTCCAGAGAAGCTTGGTTAATGTCCTCAAAGACCAGGAGTTAGGAGCCACCGTTCCGTTTACATAATATTTTCTCCCAGTGGAATATGTGCTGATGTATAGAAAGCACTTAAATTGTTCCGATCTATTTCACCATACAATCTCTCTGATATAAAGCTTGCTTAAAATCTCTGTCATGTCGCATTCTGAACAACCTTATAGTCATAAAAGTGTTTAAAGGTATAATATTTAATATTCAACAATAGCTACCTGGACAGAATCCTAATGAGTTGGGTCTGAGCAACCACAAGGAAGCTCCAGAGCCCCTGAATCACATTTCTAATATTTAGTGCACATATAACTTCTGCCTCTTATTTTAATGGAGGGGACAATGTTAATTGAACCAGTCTCATTAGTGAATGACCTTATAGCATTTCTAACACTTATCACTTTACAGAAAGAACAATAATTTTCTTGATGCACCTACACTCTTCTCATTCCAGTGAGATTAATTACTCCAAGAGTAATATAATTAAAAAGTGCAGTATATATTATACTACAGATAATAAAATAATTTAAAAAAATTATCCTCCCTATGATATGGAACTTGCACCACACTGAGAAAGCAATTCTTAAACCTAAAATAAGTTTCCCCGCTTACTGAGTCAAGTTGTTCTTAGTATTTACATACCAAGTGGACCTCAGAGACCAAGATGTGCAAGTGTGATGTATAGATATATACATATATATAGATATATATATAGATATATATATAGATATATCTGTATGTCTATGTTATATATATTTTGTCTATAAACAAGCATAACAGCATAAAGTACAGTAATGAAATGACAAGTAAGATCCTCCCTTAGAAGTCTGGGGCTAATTTAATGAGGAATCCTTCTCTGAATTTATACTGGAGTAGAAATTACTTCTAGGTAGATGTTAGCATTGTGTTTGTACTTGTTACCACATTAGTTCTATGCTTAATTATCTTCTCACTTATTTTCAAAGCAAAAATCCTATATCCAAAATATATTAATAATTTTCCAAAAGTTGCTGCAGTCAGCATTGGCCAAAAGTTCTCTAACATTGGATGAATTACAAATGCTGAATATTTTAACAAAGCAACTAAGCTCCTATGTAATTAACTCAGTGATATAATGACTTTTTTGGAGCTCTGCAAGTACCTGACCTCTGCATTTATCCATGGTAGTACTGGAGAGGAAAGTATTTTTCTCTACTAGGAAAGGAAAGACCTGCTTCTCACATATCATTGTGAATTTTTATTTTTTTTCCTTTTTACAGAGCTACTGTAGTTCCTAGTATCTAAGGGCAGAGGATTCTCTTTACAGATAGTTATAGCAGTATTGGAAACTACTACTTTACTGAGAACTGCAATAACTTTTTCCAGCATCTCAAACTCACAACAAGCTTTTTGAATTTTTTATTTTCAAGCTCCAGAGGTTTAACACTTCATACCAATCTGAATTCTTGAGAAAATGCAAAACAAAGGAACTACAGCAGGTCTAATTTAGGCTGAAGAATTATTTAATTAACAGGTTAAAAACTGAGATTCAGTACCAAAACAGCTCTAATATACATGCTGTGCTTCCTGGTCTTTCCACCACCCCTTGAGCAAATTCATTTTGATTTATAAATCAGTCAGTCATGCATTTTGAAAGTACAATAGAGATGTACTTAAAAGCACAAGTCTATTTTTAAGGATTCTAACAGAATTCTCTAGGCTTAAAATTATGAGTCCAATTCCACTGGCAATATCTTTGGAACTAGAATGAACTTTTGATGCACATTCATTATTCTGGGTATTCACAGTGAAATTCTTCTGTAAGCTTTACAATGGTAAATGCCCAGCAGATCAGAAGGACAGCATAAAACCTTGGGTTCACTTAAGTGCTTATTGGGCTGTTCACCCTGTATGCACATGCTTCACCTTTCCGGATTTCGTTTGCAATTTGAAAGCTTTTTGTGCCATGTGGAATTAAAGAAATTATATTATGCTATGTGAATGAGAAGCATAGAAGGGAAAAAAAAACATATATACATATATACTTATGGCAAGAGATGTCTAACTGTTGCTGAATAGAAATTTGGAAGCAAAGTATTTGAAAAAATATTGCTTATCGAAATAACACACTAGGAAAATCTGATACATTTTAACTTCTGAAAATATATTTAAAGATAACATGTGCTTGCATAGCTAACCATATTAGCTTTTCTGAAGGAGAAAGAAAAAAAAAAGACCTGAGTTTTCATCCCCAAAGGGGTATACGTAACTATTGAAATATTTAGTATTTAAGAAGCTTACAGAATTACAGTAAGAAAACCATACTGAAATATATAATTTGAATGTAAAACTAAACAAATCTTATCATAATGGCTTGCGCTCTTTTTTTTATCTTTAACTTTATATTGCATGTACATATGCCTTCAATTATGAAGCAACACAAATGTGGTACAAATGTGGTGTGCAAATTTACTACATCACTATTAGCACATCATTCTTGTTCCATCTCTGTGAATTAAGAAAAATGTTTTAATTTATGTATAGAACAGATAATCAAATTACAGAAGTCAACACCAGTATGTAGTATTAAGTCAAAAATGGGAACAGTAATAAATAGAAAAATCTGTCTCAATAACGTGTATCGCTTATATGTGCTAGAAAAAGTTTATCAGGCCACATGCTGAAGTCATGCAGAAACACAGGACCTACATTAGCATGCTGCTGCATGAGTATTTGTTACAGGGCAATTACAGCAGTGGCTGTGGAGTTCTTATCTACACTTCCCAGCAGAGGAAAGCTGCAAAGGATCAGACAATATCCATACTACAGTAGTAAAACTATATAGAATCATAGAATCATAGAATAGTTAGGGTTGGAAAGGATCTTACGATCATCTAGTTCCAGCCCCCCTGCCATGGGCAGGGGCACCTCCCACTAAACCATGTCACCCAAGGCTCTGTCCAACTTGGCCTTGAATCCTGCCAGGGATGGAGCATTTACAACTTCCCTGGGCAACCCATTCCAGAGCCTCACCACCCTTACAGTAAAGAACTTCTTCCTTATATCTAAATATATTGCGAAAGTAAACCTTGATAATTATTTTTTTGCCAGGTTCATGTATCCTGACACGTTAAATTTACTTTTCCAAAATGTTCATGTGCAGAAGTACTTTCAAAATAATTACACAGTGATTTCATAAGGAAATATTAGTATATGGAAATCTGACACTAAAATGATGAGTCGGCGAGCTTCTTACTTTTCCCCAGACTTGAAATAGACAAACTACTACGAGTCTTTAAGTGTGAAGGACAGAAAAGCTAGCTTGGCTGGTATGTCCCAAAGAACATTGCAACTAAGAGAAAAGCAGAAAGGATTTCCAAGAAAAACTTTGACATAAAAACTGGGATCCAGAACACAAAGGAACAAGACTAATGGATTAAGATTACTTTTTGCATTATTATCTTTGAATCTTTGTTATTTTTAACACTTATATTAAGAGTAGATGTTCTATTTGCATGGTGTCAAAAAATCATGCTAAGCTATGAAAAAAAAATAGCCAAATGTTTTTAATTATTCCTTTTTCATTGCCTCTAAAATACTAGAATCCGTTCTATTGGTAGGGGGCTGTAAAAGATTAGAAAATATATTATTTTTTTTGATACCTTTTAATTCATGTATTTCTTTTTATTTTCCTTCTGATTGCAACAGCAGGAATCTAACCTGGAATTTCAAAATAAAGCCATGGTTATTTCTTGATCTCAGATGTTTCCACACCTAGGTTTTTACTCCATGGAAATGTAGCATCGGTGTGATTTTTAAAATGGACACAGCTGAAGCAGCTTCTGATACATACAGTGCAATTTCCTTTATACTTTCTATTAGTCTTTCAATAGTTGAATGAACTTGAAACAAAATGTTATCTTTATCTTTGAACCATAATGTAAACTGAAAAGTGCTAGTAATGACTATTGCTAAATTGAGGCACTGTGGATGAAGCACTGGGTTATGCAATTGGAACAACAATCTGCATATAGATTGGCTGGGCCTCTTTAGGCCATCTCCACAAAGGTAACACTGGAATACAGCTACTTTAGTTCAGTTATTTAAAAGGGATATACCTAAATTTAAACTAGTCACTCAACACTTCCTGTGAGTCAGTGAAAGAAGCTGGTACTTACACAGCTGAATCATTTGATTTATTTTAGATGACATTTCTGTGCATGACTCACCTTTTTACAACAGGTATTTCAGTCCACTGACTATAAAGGCAACCTAGGGCAGTTATCTCAGACTTTGATGTCAAATTTTTACATATTTAAGGTTAAGTAGGACTGATCTCACCCTCTATGGCCATAACGCTCTTTCTCACCTTCCCCCTAGGGCTCTGCTATTCATGCCCCAAAGATCAACAGCCCAGCTCTGATGTGGCACGAGTATATGCCCTCGGCTCAGGCTGCCAAAGGAACTCATGTTGTGGGAAAGAGCTATAAGAAAGCCTACAGAGTAGAGTAATACAAGTTCTGACACTAGAGTTACAGGCAGAGGTAGAACCATGAAAATGGAGACTGAGTAACTCCAAAAATCAAGACTAAAAAAGCACCAATGTGTAGAAATATAAAATCTGAAATGAGGGGAAAAAAAGGAATATGTGAAGATGTTGATACCATAGAATTTGATGGATGACTTTAATTTTCTGATACTACAGATCTGCTTTTGGAAGCAGTGGAAACTAGCCCTTCCTCTTGTCATGGGTTCAGCAGCAGCAGTCAGTTTTTCTCCTTCTTAGTGCTGGTGCAGCACTGTGTTTTTGACTTTCGGCCTGGGAACAGCACTGATAACACCAATGTTTATAGTTATGGCTTAGAATGTTTTGGTTTGACCAAGGACTTTTCTGAGTCTCATGCTCTTCTAGGGAGGAAGGGAAGCTGGGAGGAAGCAGAAACAGGACACCTGACCCAAACTAAGTAAAGAGGTATTCCATACCACAGTACATCAAGCCCAGGATGGAAAAACTAGGGGCAGGAACCCAGAAGAGTTCAGTTCACGGCTCGGTCGTCGGGTGGTGAGCAGTTGTATCCTCTTCCCTTGCATTTCCCTGGTCATTATTATTATTGGTGGTAGCAGTAGTGATTTGTGTTATACCTTAGTTAGTGGCCTGTTCTTATCTCAACCTGTGGGAGTTGCATTCTTTCGATTCTCCTTCCTCCGGGAGCAGGGGGAAGAAAGAGGGGGGAGTGAGTGAGCAAACTGTGTGGCTGGGAGGCTTAAACCACGACATTTCTCCTGGCTGGCAAGGATTCTAATGGTGTCCTGAGACTGAAAGGTCTTAATGTAATGGTGAGAATATTAATTGCTTCCTTAGTAATCAGTTAAAACCAAGATATCTTATGTGTTTACAAGCCAGAAAATAACTGTCCTACACTTTAAATCCTACTTTAGAGACTATTCCTGTACAGTTCTAGATTACTGAACAAAATTACCCAGAGAGGGACGGTAATATGGTTATCTACAGAAATATGCAAGGCAGATCCTCTCATAAGGTACTGTTGAAGCTTATTTGACACTTGCAGTCTGAAGTTTGTCAGACAGAACTTCAATGGAGTAAGAGGAATGAAAAGGAAAAAAAATGTAAAGATCAATGTGTGATTTTCAGCCTGACCTTCAGTAAGAAAATTGATTTCAGAAATTGTTTCTCTTTAAACCTGCCTGGGATGGTGGTTGTGAGAGGCTTCTGACTATGTCATAGATGCAATCCGTATGTCTCTTAGAAAGAAAAACAATTTGTAAGAAGCTCTTGCAGACTAAGAAATAGCATGTACAATGCATGATGAAGGACTGCAATAAAAATTGCACTGTGACTCACTGGACTATGAAGACACCAGGTCAACAAATTTGTACTCAGCAACTTCACCGAATATGGAGATTTTCCATTAACTTATTGAGTGTCTTGGTGAATGTTCACAATATCTGCAGAAGTGTCTGAACCTCTCCCTTTGAAAATTTTCAACTCATCATATTTTGGTTTGGGAGTTTTCTCATGCTTATAAGCTTAGGTAGTTTTTATTTTTATATGCTTTAATCCCACATTATTTATTATGTTGCATTCTGGAAATTCTTGTGTTGTCTTTCACTGAAGAGAGAGACTTTTGTGATAGCTCGTCAAACAAATGCATTTCACTCCAGCTGATTCTCAGCATTTCGTGGCCATCCATTTCTTAGCACTAAGAAATCCTCCAGAGCCACTCTTCTTTGCCAGCACTCTGTCATACTTTAAATCTTGCACCATTACATACTAATTACTCCATTTAGATAATTAGTAAGCGCAAGAACAATGAATTCTTCTTTTATAAGGCTATAAAGGTCACTATATTCTGTACACCAGTGCATTATTACTTTATTAAAGTAGAAGATCGAAATCTGGTTTGGGATTTTTTGTTGTTGGGTGTTTTAGTCTGTTTGTTTGTTTGGGTTTCTGGGGGGTCTTTTTGGTTGGTTGGTTTGGTGGTTTTTCTTGCTGAGTCAGCATAGGTGATAATAGTTTTGAATAGCAATACAATCAGCAAGTCTTTTATGCTGCACAGCATGTCCGATGCCTTTTGAAAACAATTACTGTAGCACTAATGGCATGGCATCAAAAAATCGAACTGCAGTATTAACCTGCTTCCCCTCACCCCCTTTTGCATTTGCTTACCTTATTAGCAACAAAAAGTTTATCTAATATTTTGTTGTTGACGTTCATGCAACTGTGCATTTTGTTAGATTTTCATAAGTGTAAGAGGTTGTGCAGCTTGGAACAGTAAGGAGTGAATACTGTTAAACCACTGTAAAAACATTTATTCCAGATCAAGGACTGATTTGTTTAGAGTTACAGGTGTTGCCATTTAGATACTTAACTATTTCAATATGACTTTACTAATATTTTTTAGAGTTTGAAGAACACTTTTGTTAGCAAGATCAGATATGACGTGGATCATCTAACTTGATATTTGCCACATTTTAGAGAGAAACATGAGATCACTGGTATTATCAAGATTTATATTTTTTCTATCTGTTTTTCTACAAATTATTTCATTTATGATTTCATTTCCTTATGAACTGCTCTTCAGGATTAGCAGGTACTGCTGACATGGTAGTGAATTTATTCATTTTAGCAGGGAGAAAGAGAGAAGCTGGGGATTATAAAAGAATGTTTTTAGCATTAAAATTAAACATGATGACACATCTGTTCCAGGGTCAAAGAGAAGCTGATAAACTGCATGCCTTTTTACCGTATTAGGAATTTTATACCATTTTTACTTAGTTTCCTTGGGGAAAAAAAAAATGATGAAGGTTAAAAAGATACATCCCAACTGGACTTCTTAATTATGGGAAGCATTTTTATTAGTGTTACTGACTGTGGGTATCATAAAAATCTATAGCCCCACAATGAAACCAACCCTGATTTCCCTAAGCAACACTCTATCTAACATGGCTTTTATTACTACACAACTGTTTTGGCTTTACACACTGGAGGGAATCTCAAAGTCAACAGATTCTGTAGACATTAAAGGAACCTGTGTGGGCTGACTGAAGCACAGAAGGAAGTTTTCATTCCCTTTTGTCTTAATTATACCATCCTTTTTATTTTGTTTTAATTTATTTTCAGAATTTAGTCAGTGTTCATCCATTAGTACAGCTTCATTTTTTCAATTCTTTTTTCCTCAACAATATATTAGGATTTTAATTTTTTGCTTTTGAAAAGCCTTGCAAATTGCTTGCCATTGTTTCAGTCACAGTCACATCAGCTTTAGCAGAATGGTAAGAGAAAACTCAAGACAAATTTTTTAACAGTAATGTGCTAGACTATTCTGGGCACCACTGCCAGTGTTACAACAGGGACTGGAGTTCAGAGGTTGTCATTTTAGCGCAGACTGATTTTACAACATAAAATTATAATCCCTTTAAAAATTGAAAAAAAGTTTTGTCCACTGCTAAATAAGATTGAACAAAACTGATTTTCTAGGAGACAGAGGAAAATAATATAAGTAGGATGGCAATCATTATCAAAGATGCATAGCAGATGATGTTTGATAATGGATTATCAGCTTAGCTTTAATTTCTTGTGAATTTGGGTGGGATCAAACTGACATAAGTGCCTTAAACTGGTCTAAGTTCAGCACAGTTGTTTCATAACCAGGATATGAGATATATGATATGATATACAGTATATATAGGATATGTTATATATGATACTGTCATGGGTTCAGCAGCAGCAGTCATTTTTTCTCCTTCTTGGTAGCTGGTGCAGCACTGTGGTTTTGATTTTGGGCCTGGGAGCAGTGCTGATAACACCAGTGTTTTCAGTTACAGCTTGGTAATGTTTTGGTCTGACCAAGGACTTTCTGAGTCTCATGCTATGCCAGGGAGGAGGGGAAGTCAGGAGGAAGCAGAGACAGGACACCTGACACAAACTGACCAAAGAGATTATTCCATACAACAGCATGTCATGTCCAGGATGTGAAGACAGAGAGCAGAGACCCGGAATGGTGTGGTGGTGGACTGGGGGTGCACATCATGGTCAGCCTTTTGGTATTGGGGGTGTCGCTGCTGGGGGATGCACTGGCTGGGTCGGGCTTGGTGAGCAGTTGTATTCTCTTTCTTTGTATTTCTCTTGTACTATTATTGGTGGTAGTAGTAGTGATTTGTGTTATACCTTAGTTACTAAACTGTTCTTATCTCAACCTGTGCGAGTTGCATTCTTCTAATTCTCCTCCCCATTTCCCCAGGATTGTGGGAGAAGAAACAGAGGGGAAGTGAGTAAGTGAGAAAACTGTGGGGGGGGGGTTGGGGACTTAAACCACGACAGATATATATGATATATCATATATGATGTGATATTATATAAAATAATACAATGTAATAATACAGTTAAAATTGCAATATGCATACTTATCTTCTACTTGTCTGTGTTCTAAGATTGGTAGTTTAATTCTGGTGTTGGCAGTGGTGTCACATTGAGTTGTCAGCACCTGGGAAGAATGTCATGTTCACATTGATTTCTCCCTCACCCCGGAATTCACTTGGGTTCCTTTCTACACTTTTGCTAAGACACCTTACGCTTTAACACCTTGCTCTCTTTTTATTGACCTGCAGCTCCATGCTGCATCTAAATTTAGCATGTATGCTTCCTTACATGTGTCAGATTCAATTACTATTACTTTGTTCTCTCTGCTACCCCCCAAACCAGTTTTGTCCAGGTCTACATTTTTTTAAGCTGATAATTTGTTGTGGTTTGCAGCTGTGTGGTCTGTAATGCTAGCCTTATCATCTCATGTGGGTGCTCCCCTGACTGGCATCCTCTGCTCCCTCTTCAGGGGCTCTGCCATTACACTGGGTCTGTGCATCTCTGTGTTGCACCACTGTCTGTTTGTCACAAAACCATGGGGTACTATATGAAGACAAACGACAGTGAAAACAATTAGTCATAGGCACCTGGCCAATTTGAAGACTGTTTTTACAGTCTAACCAAGTAAACCAAAGCTGCAGGCAGCTCATAAAAACATTCAGGTAGAGCAGACCTGGCAAACTTCAGTTCCAAGGCTTTGCAAACTCAGTATGAGCCTCATAGACTGTTACTAGCACTGGATATATGAGACTATGGAGCAACAAGTGAGAACAGGACAGACTGATGCTGAACATGCCAAACACCACTAATATGGGGTGCTGGCCATGGTTCATAAAAAAGCCTGTTAAGAGTGCAGCGATAAGTGACGCGTTACATTTCGTATGAATGGTCACTCATGGGGGTGGGTAAGAAACATAGAAGAAGTATGTTTTAAAAGCAGTAATTTAAAATTCAAATTAAGGCAAATAGAGATATTGTTTCAATCAATCAGACTTGTGGCGTAACATCTGAAGGGAACTTTGAGGCTGAAGGCTTCTTAGAAAGATATGGAAATAAATCACAGAAACCCTTTATTAAAATTATTTTCTGAATCTACTTATAAGACCCAACAGTGCAAATCCAATATATATAGGTTTTTGATAAACTTCTTGGATTTCACCTAAGCAGATGATTCTTTTAAGGGGTTTAGCAGTGTGAAGTAACCTTGAAAGGTTGTATTTGCCGTATTCAAAACACCATGCTACAGCTCAAGATCACTGCTGTTTGTTTCAAAGTGATCCACCAAGCTCAGGCCACAAGCCACACTGCACAGAGTACTCTTTGGCTGCCATTCCCATTAGTACTCCAGTGAGCAAATGTGGAACAGTCCAAGTAGTGGAAATGTTACCAGTAATGAAATGGAGCTCCTAGGAAAAACAGAATGTAGATGTACACTCTGAAAGAATTTCCAGAAGCAAGTGCACCTTCTGCATTGTTCCTCAGGTTTGCAGACATGCCTTCTCTGTGGGGCGTATCTCATGCTGCACGTCTAATTCTGTTGAACATCACAGTCTTGAGGAACTGTCACAGAAGAGGAGTGTATAAAAGCCTCCTTCTACCACATTTTTGTTCTGACACTAGTAATCAAATCACAAAACCAGAATAAATGTTTACCTGAGAAATAATCTGTAGATTAGCCTTTTCTAGTAGGCAGTTTAAGCAGGAAAGTAGAAAAGCACAATCTTTCTCCACGTGTCTACAAAGAGATACCAAAGTATTCGGTAGCTCTGAGGTTTCCTGTATTTGCCTGGAAAAGGAAACAGATTATTTCACACTTCTGGGTGGTGCACAGCCAAAATTGTCTTTCTCAACTTACACCTGCATATCCAGAGTGCTCCTTTTGCCAGGCAGAAAGGAAGACAGGAAAAGATCTTTAGCCATTTTTCATCTCTTACATTACTCCACTCTTTCGCCTACAGGAAATATTACACTTCTACACGGTGTCAGCCTTCATTCTGCTGACCAAAGTAACAAGAAGAGATTTTTACCCACAAATCACTGAGCATCCAAGGACAAACTAACCTTGGCTGCCACAAGAAACATTTATTAGAAAATAATATGAGGTAGCAGCTGGAAATAATTTTACAGATAGAGAGATCATTTGTATCTACAGAATCTTAGTGTTTCTCAGAATAGGGAGTTTATCTTCAAATGGATAAAGTTACACAGAGCTTCTTGCAATAACGTACGGTAAACCAGTAAGCAGTATTTTGTCTCCAAAAGCATTTAGCTTATGACTTCCAGCTGCTTATTTCTTTACAGCAATAATAATGTGCCAGGCTTTTATTTGTGGCTCAGCATGCAGCTTTTATAAGTTGAAAAACAGCTATTAATAACATTAAAGAATAGACAACCATGTAATATACACATTAGTTTGTGCTCAAGAAAAGGCGGAAATATCACACAAGAATGTGATAAATGCCTAAGAGTGTTTGAGATCCGAAAGTGAGTCTCATTCTGATTTTACAGTGGCAAGACTCCAAATTAACCATACTAGAACTACAACACTACCATTCTCACATGAGACAAGATCTGCAAAATCAAGTGCACCAGTATTGACATGAACAGCTTAGCTGCTAGCAGTGTTAGACTCACAGAATCATAGAATAGTTAGGGTTGGAAAAGACCTTAAGATCATCTAGTTCTAACACCGCTGCCATGGGCAGGGACACCTCACACTAAACCATGACACCCAAATGCTCTGTCCAACCCAGCCTTGAACACCGCCACTAATGGAGCACTCACGACTTCCTGGGCAACACATTCCAGTGCCTCACCACTCTTACAGTAAAGAATTTCTTCCTTATAGCCAATCTAAACTTCCCCTGTTTAAGTTTGAACCTGTTACACCTTGTCCTCTCACTACAGTCCCTCATGAAGAGTCCCTCCCAAGCATCCCTATAGACCCCCTTCAGATATTGGAAGGCTGCTATGAGGTCTCCATTCAGCCTTCTCTTCTCCAGGCTGAACAGACCCAAGTTTCTCAGCCTAACTCAACACAGGAGGCGCTCAAGTCCCCTGATCATATTCATGGCCCTCCTCTGCACTTGTTCCAACAGTTCCATACCCTTTTTATGTTGAGGACACCAGAACTGCACACAATACTCCAAGTGAGGTCTCATAAGAGCAGAGTGGAGGGGCAGGATCACCTCCTTCAACCTGCTGGTCACGTTCCTTTTGATGCAGCCCACAGATACGGTTGGCTTTCTGGGCTGCAAGCACACATTGCCCAGTCATGTTCATTTTCTCATCGATCAATACCCCCAAGTTCTTCTCTGCAGGGCTGCTCTTGGTCTCTTCTCTGCCCAACCTGTAGTTGTGCCTGGGACTGCTCCGACCCAGGTGTAGGACCCTCCACTTGGCATGGTTAAACTTCATAACGTGGCCATCAGCCCACCTTACAAGCATGTCAAGCTCCCTCTTGATGGCATCCATTCCCCCCAGTGTATCAACCAACCCACACAGATTGGTGTCATTGGCAAATGTGCTGAGGACGCACTCCATCCAACTGCCCATGACACTGACAAAGACGGTGAACAATACCTGTCCCAGCACCTATCCCTGAGGAATACTACTCGTTACTGCTCTCCAGCTGGACATTGAGCCATTGACAACAACTCTTTGTGGGCAGCCATCCAGGCACTTTATCCACCGAGTGGTCCACCTATGAAACTGATGTCTTGACAATTTAAAGAAAAGGATGCCATGTGGGACAATGTCAAACACTTTGCAGAAGTCCCAGTAGATGACATCAACTGCTCTACCCCTGACCATCAGTTCCATAGCCCCATCATAGAAGGCCACCAGCTTTGTCAGGCAGGATCTCCCCTTAGTGAAGCCATGCTGGCTCTCACCAAGCACCTCCTTGTTTTTCATGTGCCTCAGCATGCCTTCCAGGAGAATCCGCTCCGAGATTTTGCCAGGCCCAGAGGTGAGGCTGACTGGGCTGTAGCTCCCTAGATGATCCATTTTCCCCTTCTTGAAAATGGGGGTTATAGTTCCCCTTTTCCAGTCATCGGGAACTTCACCTGACTGCCATGACTTTTCAAATATGATGGACAGTGGCTTAGCAACTACATTTGCAAACTCCTTCAGGACCCGCAGATGGATTTCAGCAGGTCCCATGGACTTGAGCATGATGAGGTTCCTAAGATAGTCTCGTACCTGATCCTCTCCTACTGTGGGCCTACGGCCTTCATTCTCACTGTCCCTGCATCTGCCTTCCGAGATTTGGGTGGTGTGGTCAGAGCATTTGCTGGTGAAGACTGAGGCAAAGAAGTCATGAAGAACCTCAGCCTTCCCCAAATCCAGGGTAGCCAGTTCTCTTGATAGCTTCCGGAGGGGGCCCACGATGTCCATAGTCTGTCTTTTATTTACAATGCACCTATAGAATCCCTTCCTGTTATCCTTAACAGCCTTAGATAAGTTTTATTCTAAGTGAGCCTTAGCTTTCCTAACCTGGTCCCTAGCTTCCCAGACAACATCCCTGTATTCTTCCCAGGCTGCCTGTCCTTGCTTCCACATTTTATAAGCCTTTTTTTTCCTTTGAAGTTTCCTCAGCAGCGCCTTATCCATCCAAGGTGGTCTCCTGGCCCTCCTGCAGCACTTCCTTCTAGTTGGGATGCATTGCTCCTGAGCTTACAGCAGGTGATCCTTGAATATCATCCAACAGCTTTGGGCTCCCCTGCCCTCTAGGGCTGTATCCCATGGAACCCTCCTAAGCAGGTTCCTGAAGAGGCCAAAGTCTGCTCTCTTGAAGTCCAGGGCAATGAGCTTGCTGCACGCTCTTCTCACTGTCCTGAGGATCTCGAATTCAACCATCTCATGATTGCTGCAAGCAAGGCTGCCCTGGAGCATCACATTTCCAACCAGCCCTTCCCTCTTGGTGAGCACGAGGTCAAGCATGGCACCTCTCCTTGTCAGCTCCTCTATTACTTGCAGAAGGAAGTTGTCTTCCACACAATCGAGGAACCTCCTGGATTGCTTGTGCTGGGCCGTACCATCCCTCCAACAGATATCAGGGTGCTTGGAGTCTCCCAGGAGGACAAGGGCCTAGTGAGCTTGAGGCTATTCCTATCTGCCTACAGAGTGCTTCATCCACAGATTCCTCTTGATCAGGTGGTCTGTAACAGATCTCCACAATAATGCCTCCCATTGCTGCTCTCCCTTTAACCCTGACCCACAAACTCTCTATTGACTGCTCACCTGTCCTCAGACAAGAGTTCCATACTCTCCTGACTATCCCTAACATAAGCAGCAACTCCCCCTCCTTGGCGTCTTCCGGACCTGTCCTTCCTAAAGAGCCTGTAACCTTCCATTCCAACACTCCAGTCATAGGAGTCATCCCACCATCTTTCTGTGATGCCTATTATATCATACCCCCATAGACGTGCACACATCTCTAATTCCTCTTGTTTGTTCCCCATGCTACAGACATTTGTATAGAGTCATCTAAGCCGAGCTCCAAATGAAGCCGGCTCATTGGCTGGAGCAGCTGGAATATCTCTACATTGCTCTGAACATTCATTATAGGTGCTGAGAACGGATTGGATGTGTTGGGATGAATGATGACCACCCACCTTACCCCCCCGCTAGCACACATACACCCATCTAGTTTAAGGCATCCTTGCCCAAGTCTGGCAAGCCTCCTACTAAAACTGCTCCTCCCCTTCTTTTTGAGGTCAGATCCACCAGCCCCCAGTAGATCTGGCCTACTAAATTGAGTCCCATGTTCCAGATGCCCAAACCCCTGGCTATGGCACCACCCTTCTAATTGTTTATTAACCTGGCCAATCCTCCTAGCCTTTTGAAGGTCCTGCCCTGTATCCTGGAGAATTGATGAAAAGACAATCTGAGCTCCAGAGCCCTGAACCACCTCTCCCAGGGCTCTGTAGTCCTTTATGTTCTCCGGGCTACTGCTATGTATATCAGTAGCACCCACATGGATCACTAAAAGTGGGTAATAGTCAGTGAGACTGACTAGAGCAGGCAGCCTCTCTGGAACATCCCTGATCCGTGCCCCTAGTAGGCAACACACCTCCCTTGAGACTGAGTCAGGCCAACAGATGGGTGCCTCTGTTCCTTTGAAAGTAGAGTCTCCTACTACAACAACCCGCCGCTTTTTCCTGGCAGCACCAGTAGTGACCTTTACCCATGCATCAGCCGGTTGTTCCTGGTGCAAACGTGTTTCCTCATCAGCCCCCTGCAGGACAGCAAAGCAGTTCTGGGTGGGGACAACAGATTTAGGAGGAAGCCCCCTGCTTTTAATTGTCCTCTTCCTCCTTTTTTTGTTGCTTTTTTCTGTTACTGTTTCCCAGCTGCCTGGGTTAGGGGCCTCCTTCTTTCCTGCATGAGCTACAGTGGACACTTGAGGTACCTGTACAGTCTGGGCCTGGAGCAAGCAGTGCTGCTTCCTCTCAGCTTCCTTGACGTATTTCAGCCTATTGACAGCGTCCCGCAGCTCAGCCCCTGCTGCAGGAGGATCTCCACCAGGGAGCACAGAGTGCACCCTACCCATTGCGCACCCTCGCCTCAGGAGAGCAGTGCAGGTGCTCCCTACACCCCGAGCTCTGTACTGCACCCTCCCCTCTCATCAGCTCTGTCTGGGTGCCTACGTTGGCCACCGCCGGGGCAGCCAGAGCAGAGCTCCCAGACCAGGCCCTGGTCATACGGCCAGTGCTCATCATCCTGCTCGTCTACCTGTGCGAACTGCTGAAAGAACTGCCGCGCGAACTGCCTCGAACCCGCTCTGTTTGCCGCACTCCCTGGGCAGGTTTTTACTGCAGTCAGGGCTGGTGCCGCTCCTCCTGGCGCAGCCGCCTTTGGGTCAGCTGCTCGCGTCCGCTGAGCTGCCGGCTGCTGGGCAAGTCCTGCCAATGACTGTAGGCTCCCTCAGGCGCTCACGCCGCTCTGAATTGAAGCTCCTGGACGCTGAGCTTCGCCCTCTCAGGTGCTGAAAGCATACGAGCTACTCACCTCAGCAATTCCAGCCTAAATAGAGATTGAGGCAAGTTCATAATACTCCAGTATGAAAATATTATTCTGTCATACCTAGAAGCTTTTAAAACCTAGCCCCATATTCTACAGGCCATCAAACTACAGCATTTCACCAATATATTCTTTAAAATTAGTTCCATCAAAAGTGTGGGACATTTGGCAAAAGATGCATGTAAAATAAATTTGATCATGTACTTGAATTCTAAAGATCATATCCAGAGAAAACAAAAGTTCCTGATTTGGTGAAATAAGGCATTTGGCATTACATGCACATGCATGTAATATATCCCTCTATATATCCCTCTATATAGATTATATTCTTGGGTTTGTACTTACGTTATTTCTAGGGAAGAAAAACACTTCTTTCTTGTTGGCAATGGGGACCATATGAAAGCTAAAACATATTAGATAATGATGTGAAAGGATCTCTTCTTATATGATGACCACAATTTTCAGTTTGAATTATTAGCAGTTCGAAAAACAGACTTTCAAGATGGTCTTTGTGAATGAAAACTAAACCAAAACAATCCAAACAAGCAAGCACAAAATTACCTGTAAAATAATGTTTTATGTACCTTGAGATACACACAGTAAGAGAAAAAGATGGCCACATGCAAGAAAGCGTTTTTTATTTTAAAGTATTATTCTGAAACATTGGATATAAAAGCATGTAGATTTGGCAATTTTGAATGCTTTCCAATAGCTTCACATGGACTCAGATTCTTTCAATTGTTTTCAAGCACTAACTCCATTCTCCTAACCCATCTCCAAGTGTGCAAGTTTGTATCTGCTGATATCAAAATTCCCACTAAAAATTCAGATGCCATGATAATTTCTCTATGGGAATTAGCTCATTATGAAAATCCAGCAGGAAAATATGGTTGGGTTTGTTTTTTTTTTTTAATATGGAAAAGCACATATTATAAGGAATTAGATGTAGAAGAATGTGACGGGGGAACTCTGGAGCAGGAATTTTGTCTAAGGTTGAATAAGTACAGGGAAAGAAAGAAGTTAAGCAGAAGATAAGGGAATAGCAATGATTTCTCCTTTTCCTTTCCCACACTAGTAGAATCTTCTGTGGCCAAGTTAAAAGAAGAGAGGTGGGCAATGAAAAAGAATCATTCTCCAAGCTGAGCACTATGAGGCTACCCAGGCAGAAGGAGTGAAATTATATGTTGCAGTGTTGGCAGGCCTGAGTGACAAAGCCATCTGAGCTGCAGTGACTTGTCTCCAGCACAGCCCTTTGCTCAGAAGAGGGCGGCCCTCCTGGAAACTTCCTACTTGAGCCAGGGAAGATGAGTTTTTCTACTTAATTAAAGATTCACTCCTAGCTGGAAACATAAGTAAGGAACAAAACCCATAGAAATATAAGCATAAACATGCAATGATCGTAAAATCAATAAGGGGTAAATCACAGATAAGCCCAGCCCTGTAGCTGTTACAACAGAGAAAAAAAAGCTGTATTGGGTCAGGAGATATTCCCATATACACCTTAATGTACAGTGGGTGGTAGCAGTGGGTTATATAGTGGGTAGAAACTGTACAGTAAAACCCCAGAGGACCAAGGATAAATTACGAAAAAAGTTAGAAAAGACAATGTGAAAAGATTGACAGTATGAATTGCCACCTTCTTCCATATACCCTAAGCATGGTAGCAGTACCGCATATCTGTCACCACCAGCAGCAACACAATGCAAAGAGTGGATCTCTGACTTGGCAGATAATCTGTCTGAAGAGTAGGTGGACTCTGGGGACAACTCTGGTAAAGCAACGTTAATCTGTGGAGGTGATTAGGGTTACCACGGCAAATTTGCAGCTGTGATGGGAAAAGCAAAGGATCTACTTTTTTTGCCTGAAAGCATGTCAAATGCTGTTTACAGCTTATCACAATAATCCATCAAGTGGTCTCTGTGGTATTTGCTAAATCTTCTCTGAGGTATTTGCTAAATCTTCATTAAATTTAACATGCAGAACAGTTATGGAGCTTGTAAACAGTCATGTTACTTCACTGACTGCAGCACTTTTTCCTTCTCAGAATCCTGTGAGAAGCATTACTGCTGCACATGTGAGAAGAGAGAGAGATGCAGAAAGGTAACTGGCAAAGTTCCTAATGCCCAAGAACGGAAATAAACTATTTTCTCCAAACTTTTGAACAACACAGGGAGAAAAAAAAACAACAGGCGGGAAGAAATTCCTGCTTCCTCAAGTTAACTTAGGGTGCTATCACCTTTACAGGGTTTTTGTCGCCAGCTTAACAAGTTAATTCAGGGATATGAATCCAAAACAGCATGAAAGAAATCAGCTGGATATTAATATTCAGAGGGAGCATTATATCCTCACAGGGAAATTGAAAGTATTCACAGATGACCATGAAAGGAACGAATTTCATTACTTTTCTCAGCCACAATGATTTTGTTTCAGCTAAAAATTATGAAGCATGCACTGCTATTGTTCTTGCCTTTCAGAATCAACTGTATGGAAATTGTCAGACAATATGAGGATTTCAGAAAAATAAAAGGAGTGTTTCTTTTTGAAAGAAGTACAATTGTAAATGCTTCAAGGAACAATAAAAAAGCTATTACTGGTAAATATACCAACCAATCAAAACCACACACATCTAACGCAACACAAAAGGCACAATCATTTAAAAACTACAAAAGAGCAAGGATATTGAGTTGCCAGAAGAAAAATTTCCCCTGTAAGCTACGCCTGTGATCACAATTAGATTCTAAGTAGGATTAGACCAATTGTCAGAAATTCAAACAGTCAGAAGGGAAAAAGTTCAGATTTTTGCTAGATTGTAGTAGTGCCAGAAAGTACAAAAGTCATAACAAAGACACAAAAGTAAAGGTAGCTAAATGAAACGCCTTTCTAAATGACCACAGAATTCTATTTAAAGTAATGCTTACAGTAGGAGTGCTTGAGGAAATAAAAGTTGTGACACCAGGCATGTGTTTGAACTAGTTAATATACATATGCACATGTTTAAAAAAAAAAAAAACAACAACAACAACAAAAAAAAAAAAAACAAAAAACAAAAACCAAAAAACTATGACTTTAGTTTTATTTCTGGGCACTTTCCCAAAATAGCTTATAGTGAACACAAAAGTTTCTTAAGCAAGATCTCATGTCTTCTACCAATTATAACTTTTATGTACATATTCAGTCAATATACAGTGCTGAGTGTAACAAGCCACAGCCACTCTAGCATGATGAAAATTAAAATTCTTCCTGTAATCTGTACATAAACAAGGTTTTATCTCTGAAGTTCTCATTTTATTTTTCTGGACAGGACATATTTTCCCCAGATAAACCAATATTCTTCTGTTGGTGAACTGTGTATTTCTTGTAAGACAGAGACAAATATATACATGCAATTTTACATATTTTGTCAAATTATAAGATCTGGAGTAGGACTTTTTTATATTATGTATCACATTAAGGTGGCAGCTGAGAAATACATGACACTACAAAGAAGGTGGGCTACAATATTCTGTTATTTAATGCAATCAGGGCCTCTCTGTTGTGGTTTAAGCCGTAACTTAAGCAGTTTGCTAACTCACTTCCTCCTCTTTCTTCCCCCTGCTCCCGGAGGGATGGGAAGGAGAATCGAAAGAATGCAACTCCCACAGGTTGATATAAGAACAGTTCAGTAACTAAGTTATAAAACAAATCACTACTGCTACCACCACTAATAATAATGACAAGGGAAACAACAAGGGAAGAGAATACAACCACTCACCACTGATACCCAGCCCAACACAGCAGCGAACCCCCCTCTTCTGGGTCCTTGCCCCTTGTTTTTACAGTGGGTATGATGTGCTGTGGTATGGAATGCCTCTTTGGTTAGTTTGGGTCAGGTGTCCTGTCTCTGCTTCCTCCTGGCTTCAACTCCTCCCTGGCAGAACATGAGACTCAGAAAGTCCCTGGTCAGACCAAAAAACTCTAAGCAGTAACTGAAAACATCAGTGTTATCAGTGCTGTTCCCAGGCCGAAAGTCAAAACCACAGCACTGCACCAGCTACTAAGAAGGAGAAAAATGACTGCTACTGCTGAACCCAGGACACTTCCTTTGTTATAAAAATTACTTTTATTTTTTCCCTTACAATAATAAATAATGCGACTTTAGTGCTTAAGCTTGTAACTAAACCCATGATCTCAACGTAGAGTAGGTGCCTTCCCTGATCCTATTGAATGTTTAGCCATCTCCCATGTTATTTGCTAGTCATCAGAAGTCCTTAGCTAAAAACCTTGTGAAGCCTGAAGCACAGTTTGATTTTATTTGATTTAATTTCATTTTATTTTTCTGTAACCTTTCATTTCTCTGTAACCAGAGAAATGATTTGTCTTTTGTTCTGCTGGGACACCCCCTACTATCTTCAGGTTTTCCCCTTTCTTGACCGTTTCACACAAGCCAGAGAGCAGAAGCAAAGCCAGAGCCAGTGACGAGCTTGCAGGCAAGGTGTATAGGGAACTGGGCTTGTCTTCTGTCTGCACGGAAAATAACAAATCAGCTGAGACTTCATGAAATGAAAGCTAAACCTAGTGAGTTACAAGCTTTTTCATTTTTGGTAGTGCATTACAAATAAAATTCTAGGCTGTTTTTTAGGTATAATTGTACATTCTGTAGCCCATCTTATTGACTTCACGGAGCACAGCAATGACATGAAATACAGCATCATAACACAACATCTCAGCCAAAAATAAAGTTTGCTAATATTTACTTACCAATAGTATTTCCAGATAAGAATTAAAATTTAAAGAGGGGATGAAAATGAAGATTTTGAATAAATTAAGACTGGTATATGATTTCAAGGCACTTGCTGTGAAATCTGGTCTCACTGAGAGAGTATGGTGGGTTCTGGATTCCTGTAAGACTCAGCAACACCTACATGGGGGATGACAGCCTGTCACACTACTAGTGCTGACTGCCACCAAGAGAGTCTTTACTTACAAGCAATCACAGACATCATTAAATCCTATGGGTGGGCCAGCTACTTTTTTCAGGACCAAATGTAAGCCCACTGAGGAGCACATATGAAATCTCAGCGTCCGTTCAAAAAAAAAGGATAAAAGTAAGCTTGCTTCCCTGCTTAAATAGGGTCTACCTAGTGCCAGCTCCCTATGGAAAACGTATATGCAATGCACTGTAGGATGAGAACATGCAGTGTCATTACAGAGAACAACATTAAAATGACCTGCTGAGAATGGCTCATTTTCAGAAACTCTTTAAGGCAAAAGGAGAAAAACATGATGGAAATGAATATGTGGTAAGCTCCAGGAGCAGATGAACATACAGTGTCCAGGGGGACACTAAAGAAGAAAGACTGTCTAAACTTTCAAGGAATCTCAAACTTTCAAGGAATACAACCTAACACAGTCTTATACCTGTTATTACAGTACTGAAGGAGAAGATAAACTGCTGGTTCTATAATGCTGAGGTTTTAGAGCCACTTATTACTTGCAACCTGATCTTCATATATTTAGAAATCTTGAAGGTGCTAAAAGGTTAGTAAGTCATATCAGTAAGCATATGCTTCAACCCAAACTGCGAGCAAAATATGGTAGACTTAAGGTTCATTCTGTGCACGATGTCATTGACTATTGCTTTGTAGAATCCCAGCGTCTTCAAAAGTGATTCAGTACTAGATTTTAGGCATTTACCTTCCTCTTCTAATGAATCATATGCAGATGCAGTATGTGCAGCCTTGTTATTGTATGAGCAATGACAATCCTGTCCACATTTAGCTGGACTGCATTGAAAAGATGCAGGTAGAATAGGAGCTCCTGGGTGAAAATGGTGCTTGCCCATTGGTGTAAAAATATTAACCACAGGTATGCTCATTCTTAATTTGGGATTAGGGACAGCAAATAGAGAAAAAAAACAACAAAACAGTGGTGTATTTCTGGAGGTTGGATCATTTTATTATTGTCTTATGCTGTTACCTTTAGAGAGGGACCACAAGGCACTAGGAATGAGGCATATCTCTGTTTTAGTCAAAGGATAAGTGGAAGAACATTGACAGGGCATGCACAATTGCTTAGTAAAAGAGAGATGGGTCAGAACATAGGGCGGCATTAGAGAAGGAAAAGCAAGCAAAGGCTGGAGGAGAGCTTGCAAGCTCTTGTTGCCTTACTCTTATTCCTGCCCCATAAGGTTAAAAAATTTTACCTGAGATTCACCACTGAGCCCACATCATCAGAGACTGCCTCAACACAAAGGCGTGGTGAAATTAGCCTCCTCCAGACCAGACACATCCATGCTACCATCCCTCTCAACATGCAAATCAGTGACGCCACCACTGGGGCACTGGGCTTGAAAGTAACCTGCTTCTGAAACTCAGCTGAACTGAATTAGCAGGAGATGCATTGCACCGGTGAAAACATAATGTCAGGCACCTGAGTGAGATTCATTAGGGGTTTTTTTGGTTAAAGACACAGCTAAGGTATTGTGCTAGCTGCCTGGCCCATCAAATAACCATTACTCATGCTGGAACCACAGTCCCAATCAGAAGAATTGCATGCTCAGTTTTGTCACCCAGGAGTATAAGGAGCTACAAGTGTGTAACACCACCAGACATATTTAGAGCAACATCATTCATACAGATGAATAACAATCAGATTATTCCTCCACTAATTCCACCTTTGATCTAGCTATAGGTTCTTTATTAACAGTGATGCAGTCTGACCTGTAATTTTTCCTGCAGACCTTTTGGATAACTCTCAACTGTTATATTTGCTGACATTTTGGTCTAGACTACATGCAGACTCTCAGCAAGGCATTAACAAGGATACTGGAATTCAAAGAGTGACTCTCAGCATCTCTGGCCTCTTAATACCTACCTATAATTCAGCTGATATTAAAGACCCTTTTTAACCTGTGATGGGTTGACCCAGGTTGGATGCCAGTGCCAACAAAGCCTCTCCATCACTCCTCTCCTCAGATGGACAGAGGAGAGAAAATAAAGGTTTGTGTGGCAAGATAAGGACAGGATGAGATCACTCTCTGATTAATGTCACAGACAAATCAGACTTGATTCATGAAAATTAAATTATTACCAGCTAAATCAGAGTTGGATAATGAGAACTAAACCCAAATCTTACAGCACCTTCCACACACCTCTCCCTTATTCCCAGGTTTAACTTTGCTCCAGCACAGGGGACAGGGAGTGGGGGTTGTAGTCAGTTCATCACACGTTGTCTCTGCTGCTCCTTTCTTCTCAAGGGAGGACTCCTCATGCTCCTCCCCTGCTCCAGTGTGGAGTCCTTCCCACAGCACACAGTCCTTCACCAGCTTTTCCAATATAAGTCCTTCCCACAGGCTGCAGTTTTCCATGAACAGTCTTTTCCATGGGGTGCAGTCCCGCCAGGAGCCCACTCCAGCACAGGCTTCCAACAGGGCCACAGCCTGCTTCAGGCATCCTCCTGCTCCAGTGTGAGGTCCTCCATGAAATATCTGCTCCACCACAGACCAATATGGAGCACGGGAGGTCCTCCAGTCCCCTGAGCATATTCATGGCCCTCCTTTGGACTTGTTCCAACAGTTCCATATCATTTTTATGTTGAGGACACCAGAACTGCACACAATACTCCAAGTGAGGTCTCACAAGAGCAGAGTAGAGGGGCAGGATCACCTCCCTCGACCTGCTGGTCACGTTCGTTTTGATGCATCCCGGGATACGGTTGGCTTTCTGGGCTGCAAGCGCACACAGAAGCCGGCTCATGTTAATTTTCTCATCAACCAACACCCCCCAGTACTTCTCTGCAGGGCTGCTCTTGGTCTCTTCTCTGCCCAACCTGTAGTTGTGCCTGGGACTGCTCCGACGCAGCTGTAGGACCTTCCACTTGGCATGGTTAAACTTCATCAGGTTAGCATCAGCCCACCTCACAAGCGTGTCAAGGTCCCTCTTGATGGCATCCATTCCCTCCAACATATCAACCAAACCATGCAGCTTGGTGTCATTGGCAAACTTGCTGAGGGTGCACTCAGTCCCGCTGTCCATGTCACTGATAAAGATGGTGAACAATACCAGTCCCAACACCTATCCCTGAGGGACACCACTCGTTACTGGTCTCCAACTGGACATTGAGCCATTGACAACAACTCTTTGTGGGCGGCCATCCAGCCACTTCTTTATCCACAGACTGGTCCACCTATCAAATTGTTGTCTCTCCAACTTAGAGACAAGGATGTCATGTGGAACAGTGTCAAACGCTTTGCACAAGTCCAGGTAGATGACATCAGCTGTTCTACCCCTGTCCATCAGTTCTGTAGCCCCATCATAGAAGGCCACCAGATTGGTCAGGCAGGATTTCCCCTTAGTGAAGCCATGCTGACTCTCACCAAGCACCTTGCTGTTTTTCATGTGCCTCAGCATGCCCTCCGGGAGAATCTTATGCATGATTTTGAAAGGCCCAGAGGTGAGGCTGACTGTTCTGTAGCTCCCCGGCTCATCCATTTTCCCCTTCTCGAAAATGAAGGTTATATTTCACTTTTTTCAGTCATCAGGAACTTCACCTGACTGCCATGATATTTCTAAAAAAGATGAAAAATCTGCTAGTCACACCTGCACATACACGCAAGAATATTTTTCATTCCAAAAGCAACCACAGTGACCTCAGTCTGGCAACTGATACCTAAAGGACAAGTAAACTCATCTATAATGAACAAATTATCTTGGGGAGATACCCCACATAACGCAGCAACAAGAATTTCTAGAATGTTTTTGGCAGTCCTCAAAACACTATTCTAAAATCAGTCTGCAATTACCGGAGACCAAATCAATAATACACATTTGTGGACCATATCTAGTAGGAAAAAAAAACCTAAACCTCCACTTTTATATAAGAAATTCAGAACTCCAGTAGTCACATATAGTCCTTTTCGGGGGGGGGGGGGGGGGGGAAACAACAAAAACAAAACAAAACAAAACAAAAAAACCATCAAACTTCATTTCGCATCTTATTTGCACTCCTTATATTCTAAGTCTCAAAACCAATTGCTGAATGCATTTGAAAGAGTTTGACATCAGAAATGCTAACATGTCAAGCTAGTATTGCAACTTCTGTTATAAGACATTCTCTCAAGTGATTCTGATAAAAAAAGGCACAGCAGGCTATTTAGCACCTTAGTAAAAAGAGACAGTCAAGATGAATGGTCTACTATAAGCAAAGATTATGATTTGTGGCTGCAAACATTGCTAAATAAAATAATACCAAGGATTGGCTCTGTGAGCAGATGCTCTGGATACTCACAGTCTGTACATGTTAGATCAACTCCCACAATGATCTTAGAGCTGTCAAATTACCTTTATCTGAAATTAAACCTTGCAGCAGCTCAAGAGAATGACGGCTCAGGGACTTTTCAGTTACTGAAGCCATATGACAAAGTAAGAAGGACCAATCTCACTAGCTACAGAGAGCTACTATTGTTATTTTAGATTGCCTCTGGGCAAAGGACAGACTCTCCAATCCCTTCATGGAAAAATTTAAAATATGGGGAACTACAGAGGGTTAGGAGTAGTTCTCCTTTTGTTTTACCCATGGTGGATAGGGTGGGTGGATGGGTAAGAGGAGAGTTTTGTCTCTCTTGTTGTATGACCATTAACAAAACAAAGGTAGCCTGCCAGGATTCAGAGACCGTAGAGGACCAGGATATGTCATATGTATCCCTAGTATGATAAACTGCATGTGATCTTTTGCCAAGGGTGTGCTATGAAGCCTGTGGTTATCCATGTCATTAAGCCTGCTCTATCTGGGCAGAGGACAGGGAGAAGTAATAGCCACCCAGCCTTCATCTTTCCCTCATCACTTCCACTTGGTCAAGCTCTTGCTTTGTCAGCTCCCTGCACAGTGTGGAGTGACCTAGACAGGACAGGAGTTGAGTATCATGAAGAAAGCAACCACCCCAGACTTTAACAGCTCATGCAGTGGTCAGTGATGCTGCTATTCCAATTGCTACCTATTGGCAAATGGTGCTGAGTGTCAGCTGACATACTTTAAACCTCACCAGGAAGTCTGGTTCTCCCTACTCACCACACGGAACAAGGTATAACTTTTGTAGCTGCATAAAAACAACCTGTCTCATACATCCGATGCCCTGACTTCTGTGCTGCCACAGAGTGAGTAGGTTCTGTATCTTGCTCCTTGTCCTCCACCCAGTCTTCAGAGAGACCCTAATTTATAACCAAACTACATACTACCACCCACCCAAACAAGCAGTCAGCCCATGCCAGCTTGATGGAGTTTAGCTATGGCTGGCACACTGGGGATGTTCTCTGTATGGCAAAACATTGGTACCCTCTATTGTACATCCAAGGCGCATTGCACAGCCTGGTTCCAGCCTTCAAATAGGGCCTCTCCCACGCGTCAAACCTACCATGCGTGACCAATTGTCAAGGCATTTCACCAGGCAGGTGTTGTTAGCTGATACTGGCAATACAGTTTGATGCCCCACTTGTAGACTTTGGAAGCACTGCCCTCCTGTGTGAAAAGATACTGCCTGTGTGTTATGTCTCATCTGGCCTCCTTCTGAAGGACAACAGAGAACCACAGACAAATGGAATGAATGAATGAATGGACCAATGGAAAGAAAACAGAGTAAGCATGACAAATTTGTCACAGTAAAAGTGCAGGTGATAAAACTGTAAGACTGGTGAACTGCAGCTTCCCTTGTTTGCGAGACTTTGTCAGTCTGCTTTCACTGTGAATGTACATATGAGCCAGGCAGTGAGCCTAGCTGCCATGGGCTGCTGCCTGAGACAGATGCATTGGCAATGTGGGTATAATCAAATGCATTAGATAAAGCAGATGTCCACTAGTAAGCATATGTGAAAAAATAGAGAACACTTGACAGACAAACAAGGTTATAATGCAGGACTTGCCCAGATTATGGACCCACATAGACTAAATAATTTTTTTTAAATAAGCAATGGGAGAAGACCACAATTTGCAGAAGTAGAAAAATCAGTGGTAGTTCTTATCGAGAAGTAGAGAAAGAGCCTGTAGAGCACTGAGTTTGCCAGCATGTCACTTCTAAAAGTTTTAAGCAATAGTGACAGGCAGTCCAGTAGAAAGTATTTTAATTACTGAAAGTTGTACCTAACATGTTATTATTGTTACATTGTTTATTTCTTAAAAAAAAAAATGTTTATATTGAAATATCTAAAATTTTCTTCCTATCTCACAAAGCTACTGCATATTTTGTACTTCTATTCAGCATGACAAAGCTGCTGCATATTTTGTATTTCTATGCAGCATCAAAAGCACTTGATGCTTTACCTGAAGAAAAAGGTTAACAGCAAGGCCATTTAATTATTTTGTCCCTATCTGACACCTAAAAAAATGACTATACAGTGAATGGCATCTAGGAAGCAAATGCCACAGGTTTGGTTTGGGAGAGGTATGTATTTGTGTTAGAATTGTGAACATGGGGCAGCTACTTCTTATTTCAAATCCTTTAGAAAAGAGGAAGCTCCTGGGCTGAAAGAAGAGGTCTTAAAGGAGTATAAAAGGTCAAATACTAGAGGAGAAAGAGCAAAGTGAGAAGGGAAAAGAGAAGATTGAGAAAGAAAAGAAATGGAATACAAACAACAGTCAGGAATGAGGATGGATAACGGAATTGGGAAGATCAAACAACAAATTCAGATCTTGACAAAATACTCTTCTTTTGATCTGCGTACAACACTAGGTTTGAAATAAACATCCTTGCCTAATACAACCACATCACCATAAGCAACCTTCTTCGTTGGACACCCGTCAAGAAACCAGACTGTACCCTTAAACCACATTTTTTACGGAAGGATAAACTGAATTCTGTTACATCAAGAGAGTCTTTGCAACATGGGAAAGCTTTATGACATATTTTTGCTTTTTAATAATTACACAATCAAGACAAAGATCATAATCAAAATCCCATCTGTGCAAAACAACTGTCTTTTTGAAAGGACAAATTTAGCCTGTACAGGCAACAGAATCAACTTGAACACTCTTCCAAAAATATTACTGAAATTACCCTTGGAAACTAAATATGTATGGATATCCATATTCACAACTTCTGACAAGAAGAGAGGTTTGGTTAACGTTGCTCTTATTAATTCAAAACATACAGTTAAACAATGATTTATCAATGCTTGCAACTTTTGAGTTTTTGATGTTCCCAAAAGAGTTTGACAGACGGAGTTAGCAGGGGATAAATGCTAATTTTGTTATTTACTATCAGTTAATGCATTATAGGATTTACTCCTCTATGAGATTATGATGATCCAAAGAGATCTAAAAAATATTTAACATAATGGGAATGTTGATGGGAAATCAGAGTTTGTCTTGACAGTGGAGAAAGGAGGGAAGAAATTGCTTAAGAGAAGCTATTAAAATGCTTTATGTGTCATAAAACATCTTGCTGATAAAGTACTACTGGTACTGCAGTGAAACTGCTACTACTGCTGTACAGTACTACCATTGTATCTCACTAATTATGATAAATGGCGAGAAACAAAACTATTTTTAACATATATTTAATTTACAATCCTATGACTTTAATCTACCATCATAACAAAAAGAAATTAAAGTTTTGGTGTGAAAAAAATGAAAGGAATTCCTCTATACTACAGAGTAAACAGTCTCCTCTCTGACTCTAGGTCAGTGACAAAGGGAACACAAATTTTTCTAACAAATATTTTGTTACAAGAAGGAAATCGATTTAATGAAGGGAACTCACAGAGCCACAAAATTATCAGATCCCAGAGGGGCTAATATCTGAGATATATTTAAGAGGTAAATTAGTACACAAGAGAAAAGGAAGTTGTTCACTGAAACTATTCAATCAACATTAATACTTCTAAACCAGCAGATCAGAGGGATTTTATTTAGAATTATAAATATATATATATATATATATATATATATGGAGAAACAATGAAGTGAAATTAAGGAAGAATTTGCCCTGACTACATGAAAATGTTTCAGAACATAATATATTTGTGGAAAGAAAGCTTTATTTTTAAATGAAGTCTTAAATGAAGAAGTATCTAAAAAACTACAGCTATCCCAAATAAAAACTTCAGAAAATATTTATTAAGGATCAAATGACAGATGATTGGCTCACGTGCATGCACAGACTGATGAAAAACCCTGGAAATCAGTGAAGGGAGAAAGGCCAAAAGGTCATTTGCCTGCAAAGGTTATAGGTGGGCAGGCACAGGGTGTCAGACACACAGTTTGCAGTGCTTCATTTGACCTGTCCCTCCAGGATGGGGTGGAGGTAACAGCTACATGATGGGTGAAGAGAGCTTGCATCAGGTCTGTCTGACAGGGAGGCTGTGGTACGGAAGAATATGCTCTTTTTGAATAACAAGACCCACAATTCAGAGTATGGAGTTATGAGTTACAAATTTTTAGTAAGTAATGTTCTAATATAATGACAGCCTCAACTATTCTATTTTCATGGCTTCAGAAATTCATAATCAAGAGATTAATGAGTTGATATATATATACATAAAATGGATATATTTAGCTTAATGTGTAAGCAACTTAGTGCTAATGTTAAAACTAATGCATCGTGATAAATTTGTTGCCTATATTTTAGTTAATATTCTTAGATATTTTAATGTAAGAGTAAATATAAGGGTTTTTTTATAGTTAGGATTGTGTTATTAATAAATAATGACCCTGAAAATTGTTTAATGTAGAGTGACATTGGGAATAATTTTTCATATATTTGATGTGGAAATGTAGAAATATTAATTTTATTAGAACATTCATTACAAAAAGACGAAGAATAAGATTTAAGATCTGATATGAAAGAATTAAATGAAGTAAAACCAAGTAGATTAAAAAAAAAAAAAAGAACCAAACTAATAGGAGTTACAGATGTAGACACCTTTACTGTCATTGTCTATAGCCATTGTCTTATTATGTGTGGTTCTTAAATGGGGGAGTTATGATCTGATGGTTAAATTTTTCACTAACATTTTCTCATTTATATCGATTTTGAAAGCATATGGGTGTTAACATAATCACTTCAAAGTTTATCTAGCTGTACTGCATTTAAAAAATGGGATTAAGAAAATCAAGGATGGCCAAAAAATGACCTTCTATTGCTTAAATTTCTACTGCTTTTTACAGGCAATGAAGTCTGTGAGAATGTAGATGTGTAGAATTACGCAAGAGCAATGAGAAAACTGAAAATGTTTTTAGAGGGGTTAATATTTGCCTGTAGTATTCTGGTTAGTGGGATTTTCTTTCTTTCTTTGTTTTTATACGTACACAGACAAGAGATAGGCTGGACTCTAGTTCTTTTTGCACGATCACTGGATCATCTATATTGGGACCATTTTACTCCAAAATCGCAGACTACCATTCGTCTTCATTACTTACATATCGGCTTACATCATTGTTGTGTTTTAAGCCCCTCATACAGTTCATTCACTCACTCTCCCCTCTTTCTTCCCCCAGTCCTGGGGGGATGGGAAGGAGAATTGAAAGAATGCAACTCCCACACGCTGAGATAAGAACAGTCCAAAAACTAAGGTATAACACAAATCACTATTGCGACCACCAATAGTAATACTGACAAGAGAAATACAAGGGAAAAGAATACAATCACTCACCACCCGATACCAAGCCCGACCCAGCAGCGAACCCCACAATGGACTCTCCTCCCCCCGGGTCCTTGCCCTCCCTTTTTTACATCCTGGGCATGATGTGCTGTGGTGTGGAATAACCTCCTTGGTCAGTTTGGGTCAGCTGTCCTGTCTCAGCTTCCTCCCTCAAAGTGTGCCTCCAAAGTCCTGCCAACAAAGGCAGGACTACCTGGCCAGAACAGACTTTTGCTGCATTCTGGCAAGCAGGAGGGAAGAACAGCATATTTAGGGCAATGACATGCTCCATTAGCGTCATTCAGCCAGACCTGGCTAACACAAGAAGGGAAAGTTCAGATTGTTCTGAGGAAGGTCTAGAAAGCGTTGCATAGTCTGCAGGCTTTTGCAAAGAGTGAGCAATGCATTTTGACACAGTGGAGGCCTTTCCTGAGCGACACAAAATGTGAGCAACGCATGTACACCTCAAGAAAGTCTCATCCCTCCAAGACATCTGCACCTGAAGGTGTGGGATACACTATACACCCCCCTCTGGGATATGCGGCATCAGTTTCAAAAAAGAAAGTGTGCACCAGCACCCTCCTGGTGCGCTTAAGTTTCAAGTAGCAGCATGTCGTGGTTTAAGCCCCCCACCCATGCAGTTTTACTCACTCACTCCTCTCTTTTTCTTCCACCAGTCCCGGGGGGATGGGGAGGAGAACTGAAAAAAAAAAAAAATGCAACTCTCACGAGTTGAGATAAGAACAGTTTAGTAACTAAGGTATAACGGAAATCACTGCTGCTACCATCAATAATAATTCAAGAGAAATACAAGGAAAAAGAATACAACTGCTCACCAAGCCCGACCCAGCCAGTGCACCCCGCAGCAGCGAACCCCCCAATACCAAAAACCTGACCATGCCGTGCACCCCCAGTCCACCACCACCCTTCCGGGTCTCTGCCCTCCGTCTTCACATCCTGGACATGATGTGCTGTGGTATGGAATAACCTCTTTGGTCAGTTTGGGTCAGGTGTCCTGTCTCTGCTTCCTCCCGGCTCCCTCCTCCCTGGCAGAGCATGAGACTCAGAAAGTCCTTGGCCAGACCAAAACGTTACCAAGCAGTAACTGAAAACACTGCTGTTATCAGCACTGTTCCCAGGCCCAAAATCAAAATCACAGTGCTGCACCAGCTACCAAGAGGGAGAAAAAACAACTGCTGCTGCTGAACCCACGACACAGCAGGACAGTTTATTTACACACAGCATGTCCTGGCTATCTCCTTGCCTTGCTGTAAAACCTGGGTAGCACAGATGTTTCTGGACTAAAACTTTAGATAATCAGTACCAGCAGAAGGCAAAATAGTTATGCTGCAAGTGCCCAGCAGCACTGAAGGGCTCTGGTGATAATTCTCCATTTCAGGGGAAAGGGCATCATGGTGACAAGATGTGAAAGGAGCATAAAGGATTATGAAGGAGAAGTGCAAAGAGTTGGGAGGTGCAAAACTTTTGGGAGCTTTCCTTTGAAAAGTCTTCCTTTGGCTGTGAACCTTGAAAGTGTAGCTATGAATGGTCTACAAGATATTGTAACGTGGCTATTGGAGATGCTCTGCCTCAGTGCAGGGTTCCAAAAGCAGTTCCTGGACTCTCACATCCTCCAAAATATTTTTAATTTTTTAATTAACTATTGATAAAGGAACTGGATATGTAGATGTTTCCGGTATTTCTCCATTATTATTTCCTGTATTGCTCCATTTATGTGCTAGTTCAGTGAAGGAAGACCTGAAAATGAGTACATTTCCCCCAGAATACTTTTGTGTTGTGGGAAGAAAAAGCCTTGGGTATCTCCTCTAGAAGAGAGAGGAAATGTAGTCTTGGAAAAGGAAAGGACAGTGAAACTCCAACTCCACTCATAGCTCCTAAAACTCTTCACCATTCCTCTAAATCCCTTGATCTCTTCTGTTTACATAAATACATGCTGCAGCTGCTACAAGATGTATTTTGCACATGTTGCTGAACTTCAGATGAGAGTATCTTTTTTTTAACAATGGCCAGAGAAGAGTGCTTGGTGAAGCTTTTCTGTCCTGTACTGTGCCTGTACTGCATGCCCCATATCCTGCATTCTTGAACTCATCCTGAAAGACTGCTCTGCTTCTCAGTTTGGTTTAAAAAATTTCCAAATGCATTGTCTCTAACACCATACATTCACAACAGCTGCAAAAGCTAACATCTTAAGTGTACTTCAACCTTCCTCTTCCTTCTCTCTGTAAGGAACATGATGCACTTAACCCACCAAAGAATGTGAGGGGAAAAAAAAAATCAGCCTTTCTGCTGTTCAAATAAATTCTTAAAGACTTTCCTCTAAGTTGCTTTACTCAAGAACTGTTTCAAACAACAATTAAAGAAAGAAGGCACAATGAAAATTTTGTCTGATTATAAAAAACAAATTGAAGCAAGACATTAAGGATATCCAATGACTGATTCTGTTGGCTAAGTGTCTACATAAGCCTACATTCATTTCTTAAGAAGATGTCTGTATTTTTAAGCAACTGAGTTCCAAAGCAACTTTGCCCATTTGCTCATTGGATGTTTTATATGAATCTTTTCCTAAAACACATGCACAGTTATTCAGCTTAGGGACACATACATGCAGTGTGACAGGGCTACTCAGGGAAAGAGGTGGTTAAAAGCAGAAAGGCACTTCAAGTCATCCTATCTGCAAGCAATGTAATTCAAAGGTAGGCAATTACTATGAAAACATCCATGCAGTTTCATGATACCATACATGGACAGGACCATACACAACATATGGCACACTCAGATAACCTCTGTTAGAGCGCACCATATAGGCTCTGGAATACCTTCTAGGTGTTCCAAACTGGGTCATGTAGTGCCAGTGCATGTGGGAGATATCAGTGGCTTGCCCAGTTTTGGTGTGCCCTTCAGGTTATGTAAAAGAGCTGTATCCCTAGCTCTGCATGCATCAACGGCTTCCCAAGAAGGCTGAGAAAAAGAAAGGACAGAGAAATGTAAAGAAAAATAAAAAGAGAGTTTCTGGTTACTGTGCCTCTTGGTTGGTAATAGAGCTGAGACTGAACACTGAATCACAACTCCCTTCTGATCATGAACACCTTTTTTTCTATTATTAGTTTCAGATTCCACATTGCCCATGAGTTAGCCTGTTATCCAAAGGACTCAGAAATTATGGTATTAACAAACTGAAGTTAAATGGTGTCATGGTTTAAGCCCAGCTGGTAACTCAGAACCACGTAGCCGCTCACTCACTGCCCCCCTTTCTTCCTCCCAGCTCCCGGAGGGATGGGGAGGAGAATTGAAAGAACCTAACTCCCACAGGTTGAGATAAGAACAGGCCAGTAACTAAGGTATAACACAAACCACTGCTGCTGCCACCAATAATAGTAATGATAAGGGAAATAACAAGGGAAGAGAATACAGCTGCTCACCGCTTGCCAACCCATACCCAGCCCGACCTGAGCTGTGATCTAACCCTTCCGGGTAACTGCCCCCAGTTTATATAGTGGGCATGACGTGCTGTGGTATGGAACACCTCTTTGGTTAGTTTGGGTCAGGTGCCCTGTCTCCGCTTCCTCCTGGCTTCCCCTCCTCCCTGACAGAGCATGAGACTCAGTAAGTCCCTGGTCAGACCAAAAGATTCTAAGCAGTAACTGAAGACATTGGTGTTATCAGCGCTGTTCCCAGGCTGAAAGTCAAAACCACAGCACTGCACCAGCTACTAAGAAGGAGAAAAATGACTGCTACTGCTGAACCCATGACAAATGGATGGCCTGACAGAGACATCTAGATATAGAGTACAGTGGTACACATGATACAACTGAAGTTACACAAGTAGCAATTGTACTATCAAATGTACCTGCCACCGTATCTTCTTCATTTCTATGAGCCAGTGCTATGAACTTGATCATGGAGCCTTTCTGGCTAAAAGAAGTAGTCCCAAGCAGCCTTGAAGTATCAGCCTTGAAGCCTTGAAGTTCCAAGAAGCCCCAAGTGTATTCAGGCAGATTAATTCCTTACCTACTTCATGATGCAGTGATGTGAAACAGTTATATTCCCTTTATGCAGGGAAACTGTATGGGAAAAGGAGGAGATATCCACTCACAGGTTTTATAAACAGTATATAATCTGGATACTGGAGAAAACCAATATTGGAACAGACATTGCTCAGCAGTCAGAACTTCTGCAGATTTTAGGTTTTGCTGTTCCAACTTGAACTGGTAAATCCAATCCTAGGTCTTGGTTTGACACGTGGAAGTCAAATTTCTAAATCACTTAGTGCAAGGTTAGTGCAAGCTGCATTTTTCCGGTTTACCTTTTGGTTTTTGACAAAGAACAGAAGGGATCACTACAAGATTTTCCCTTTACTACTGCCATTCTTTTAAAGTCAAATGACAGGAAGCCTAGACTTCATGGTTTCAGCTGTTCAAGGATAATATTCTGAGAGGGTCCTTTGATGTATCTTCTAGCTAAGGAAATGACACTTTGCTATGTAAGACCACTGACCAAAGCCAGTGTACTACCTTATTAATCAGTTGCCTCTCACCCGCAGCTAAAAACTGAGTTTTCTTTTTTTAGGGTTCTCATCTTACTATCAGTTTACTTCCTGCAATCATTCATACTACATTGGATCCCTCAGGCTTCTGTGAGGAAACCATCATAGCATCCTTGACTGTGCTACATTCAAAATGAAATGTAGCATGACAGAGAACAGTTTATGAGATGCTAATCCTCAGATTACTATCTCAAAAATTGGACTATACCATTGTGCTGGCATTTGACAGATTGCTTTAGAACTCACCTAGTTCTGTATAAAGCCAGTTGTCATCTGTTTGCTAATCTGTTACTACACAGCATGAACATTTATGCATAGATATAATTCACAGTTTTGAGTGAGCTCTTCTTAAAAAAGCAAAAGCTTTCATAGTAAAAGAACCCAACAGAAGTGAGAAAGAAACTAGTTTAATGGATTCAATGAAGTGATGGTACAAGATAAACAAGCAGTGAAGCGTAAAGTTAAGGCTGTGTTATATCATTAAGTCGAAAGGAAATATAGAATCATAGAATAGTTAGGGTTGGAAAGGACCTTAAGATCATCTAGTTCCAACCCCCCTGCCATGGGCACGGACACCTCACACTAAACCATGCCACCCAGGGCTATGTCCAACCCAGCCTTGAACATCGGCAGCGATGGAGCATTCACAACTTCCCTGGGCAACCCATTCCAGTCCCTCACCACCCTTATAGTAAAGAATTTCTTCCTCATATCCAGTCTAAACTTCTCCTTTTTAAGTTTTAACCCATACTACATACAGAACAGCTACATTTACTTGATAACTGAAAATAAGGAATATACAGTGCTCTATAAACAGAAGTTTTCAGGCAAAATAGCATGGAACCTGTAGCATCAAAGAAGTTCCTACAGACTAAACTTATGAACATTGATGAACCATCAGATTTTCTCCAGCAGAAAGGAGCAGAATGTCAACGAGGTGTAATAAAAAACAAACATGTGGACATTTTATCCACAAAATCACTAATGGTTTCCTATAAAGTTTTTTATTGACTTGTGTAGCATATAAAGCTAAATATAAAAGTATGAAAAAAACCCACTCAGTAGTAAACACTCTAGTTGTTCCTGCTGTAGTTGCAATGTGTCACATTAAGCATGTGGCTGTATTTGTAAAAACAGTTCAAAATGTTCTGTTATCCACATGCATTAATGACTTTGTTAAATGTATAAACATTCACATGACTGAATGTTATCGATATAGCCCTACAAGGTGCTTTGCCTTCTAATTCTGAAGTCACATCTAAGCTTAGCTCATGGATGTTGTTCTCGAGACGGCCGAAAATCACACACACATGTATTTTCGGTGACTTCATAGGAAGAAAAAATAGGCAGGTGCTTTATTACTACAAACCACTAGTTATATACCTTTTCTAACACACACATATCTTTTGGCCATTGGTTAATATTAGTTAGCAACTGTACATTATTGGATAATTCTTTACTGCATTACGTAAGTCCACTGTATTGCCAAGTTCTTCCTTCGTTGCTAGTTGCTTCCGTTATCTGACTCGTTCCTCCAGACTCCCTTTACCTTCTCATTTGGATATCTTCTGTTTTCCCACTCGTATGCCTTTGGTACCTCATTTCTCAAGGATACACTTTAACATCTTCGAGACTGAGTTCTAACTTCGTGCCTTCAGTCAGGGAATCCACGGACCTGCCATAGCCCCCCACCACACATTTGTGTCTGCTACTTCTGTGAGGGAGCCTGCAATTCACTTCAAAGCCAGACAATAGAGCAAGAAATGCTGTGCAATGCTGATAGCTTTACAAATAAGGAATGTTGTAGTGGGCAAGCTATATTGGTGCAGTGCAAGAACAGGTGTATAATAACGGAAAAAACACAGGGAATTAATAAGAGTTCCTGTTGATTTATGATTGTCTGACTTTACAGATTCAAGTTTCTCAGTTTGTGTCTTTAAAATGTGATAAAAATAAAAGTGTTTATAGACTAATTCCACAAATTCAGAAAATTTTATTCTTATGCTAAAGCTAACATCTCTGTATACCAACATGTAACCACTGTCTCTCAGAAAAATCTTCATGGTTTTCAGTGGAAAAACTAATTTTACTTATTCTTGAAATTTAATCAGCTTTCAAAAGGCACATATCACAATTCTATTCAACCATAGCAAGATACCTCTGAAGAGTTGCAGTCATTGCATGCTTTATTCCAATATCTCATGACTTCTATTAAAGAGTAAAGTTATGAATTCTTGAATTAATTTCCCTAGCTGAAATGGCTGGAAAGCAGTAATGTATGACTTGCATCTTGACAGTTTTAAGAGTATAACAAGGCTGAACTTTAAACTGTAGGAAAACTTAAAGGTTGTATTGCATAAGCTTTAATAATTATTTTTAGCCACAAAGATATTTTTATTCTTAATAAATGACCACACTCAATACTTACTTGTCAAGCCTGAAACTCTCTTGAAGCAGAGTAGCTGATCACTTAGAATCAATTAAAGTGACTAATCAGTTAGTCCTTTGTAACAGTTCTTCAAAGCAATTTATATTGTCTAAAATTACAATGCACAATCAGAAATTCGATCAAGTAGAAAGGAATTGTTGTCTGGGCTGGCACTACCGCGGTTCACAAACCATGGACACTTATCCATTTTATAAAGCACTTCTGCACCTAAAAATACAGTACTTTATGATCAGTTAGCTCATTTTATTTCATGACTCATGTGCAGTGCTTAATGAAAGCTGAGTGCTGGCTTTATTTACGGAAATGTTTGTATGTCTAAATAAAGGAGCAGGTCCTGAACTACTAATGAGTAGATAACAGGATGGCAAGAGGCAGTTTTAAATTTGGACCTGTCAGACTCTTTGGGCTGAAGACAAGATCAATAGTTCTCCCAGCTATTAAACTTGATGACTTCATGTAAAAGCCTCAGAGAGGAAAATGAACCTGCCTACCAGAAATTAGGGAATCAGTGTAAGAGGGGCCAGGTAAAATACTGTCTTACTCATATACCACAGCTGAACACTCCCTTTGGAAGGCCAGGACATTGACTTCGACTTCGAAAAAACAAGGCTTTGTTGAAATAGTGAGAATAACTGGAGATAAAAAAAAAATTATTTTCTGCAACATCATTTGTTTCAAGCTGTCACAACCTATGAAATAGGGCAACTAGACATTAATATTGTAAATTGCTCCCACAGATACTGATAACTATTGTTTCTGACAGTTGCTAGTACAGCTCCACTTTTGCTATCGTATCTACTCGGTTCACCCTCTGCTCCTTTCATAACATTGTGATAAATACACCTTTTGTCAAATTAGTCTAAGCAACTTCTTTTAACAGAAAGGCACTGTTCCAAGGTTATTTCTTGACAAAGACATTGGGGTAGCAGAGGGACAGAAAGGTATAAGAAAGAAGAGCATCTGTTAAGGTTAAAATGGCAGCTCTAGTTGTTAGACCTTCAAGCTCATTGACATAACCTATGTTGACTGTCCTAGACTCAGCATTATCTCCTGGAGTATCTGCCTGATAAGTGGCCATTTCTTTCAGAAGCAACAATAAATATAAGGCAAATTATTGTTGTAAATTATTCTTATTTGGTTATGAGAAGATTGTGCAAATGGATTCCTTTCCATTGCCTAAAAATTGGACTCCTGTATCAGGTAAACTCTGTGGGTAAAAGGCTGAACACGAAGAAGAAAAGTACCTTATGTCTAGCCAGTGAATGTAAACCCTCATGCATAATGAGGTCTATGAAATTTAGGCAGACATTAAAAAAACAAACAGAATAACTGACCTGGAAACATGTACTGAATAGAGGAATTAAGATCTTTAACACAATAAAATTAAATTGCTTGGGTGAGGAGGGGGAAAAAAGACCACACAGATGAATCAAGAGCTAATAATCAAGAGAGCTGTGAAAGAAGGCAGAACATGAGAATAAAAGGTTTCCCTGAAGATGTAGAAAAGCTGGAATCAAGTTTCTAAAGCAATATTTTAACATATTCTAAAGCAGGAAGGAGAATTTAAAAAAATTACTAAGAGATTCCACGATTTTCATGTCCTTTCCTGGCATGAGAAGATCAAGGGGCATGACATGAAACCTGCTGTTTGAGCAACAATAACAAAACAGATTGAGAATAGCTGAGTACTCTTTGGTAAAAATGTTAATGGTAAAAAAAAGTACCATTTTTTCAGGATATAACAGCTACTAACTTTAAAGAAATCTAGCATAAATTAATTTTCTGTCTGCTGTATGGCAGCGTATGCAGGGTATTGATGGGGTTTCCTTTTCTAAGCTCATTTTATCAAGACAGAAGTAATTTTAAGAGATATTGGTAGTTTAAATACCTTATAATATTAAATCTAGTAGCTGACAAATCCTTCTGAAAGTCAGCAGGATTCAGAATCACAGCATAAGACAATGTAAAGCATTTCAGTTTCAGTCAAGGTTGGAATGAAATAAGCCGTTTACAAGAGTATACACAGGTCATATTCACGGGCATACAGCAGCTACTGGAGGGAAGGTAGGAACATAGAAGAACCACTGGTTAGAGAAACAAAGGTGCTTCACTGTGCTGACAAGGTAGACAGATGTGATTAGCTGTAGCAAAGACACCCCTGTAACCTAGATTGTGGGATCAGCACTCCACTATCAGTTTTATGCTATAGAAGGAGAGAGCCAGCAGCTTTCCCCTGGTGTGATGTCCCACCATCCTGCACACTCACCACATGCAGTCTATTCCATGCATAACAATCTGGTTCTTTGCCTCCTACCACTTTATATTTCTGTAACAGAAGCCCGGCACTCCATCATGAAGTCTAGTAACCATCCATATTTGAAGGAAAATACAAAAACCTGCTCTTCTATATAAAACAAGACTTAAAGTGTCTTGGGCCTAGAAAGCAGTAGATGGCCTGCAAGAAAACCTCTGTGTCCACATGGAGGTGAAGAACACACAGAAGTCTGGACACACAATGAGTGACTGTTGAGCATACAGCACTGAAAGCTGTGTGCACAAGACCAGATAAAAAACTTGACAGTGGCCTAGTCTATGCCCCTTGTATGAATGAATGTTTAAAGTGCATGGTCATTTTGATTAGTCAGTCTGGAGTGCAATTTACAAAAAAAATTGGGTTTAAGGCATACCAAGGATGTATTGACAACACAACTGTGCTGGTGTAGCTGTTAGTTACTTTATTAGAAAGGTGTATCCTCAGAAGCATTAGAGAAAGACAGAAATAATCAGTTGAAAGAAAGCACACATCCTGAAAGATATGGAAAGAAAGTAACCTATTTTAGCATTTCCTAGGAATATTGCAGAGGTTACATAATTATACCTAGAACCGCAAAGCCCAAATCCATGAAGATTGTCCACAACTGACAGCAATGGCAAAGTTGGCTTCCAACTGTGCATGTAAGTTCACACACATTAAGAAAACAATCTAGTTGCCCTGGCACATTACTTCAGAAATAGGAGTGTAGAATTATTTAGGCTGGCATCCTTCAACACTAATACTACAGTATGTGAGGTGATTTTAATATTGAAGGGAAATATACTTATTGCTTGTATTTGATCTGGCACTCTGCCCTTGAGTCTTGGTTGTAATTTAGATATAATGATATTAAGGCAACAGAATGGAGCCATTATTATCTATCTTTATTAAGAATAAGCCTTTACGGGATCCGCAAGAGAACACAGTTTTTTCTAAATCGCAGAATAATTTAGTATAGGATGGACCACAGAAGTTCATCTCATTCAGTCTCCTGATGAAATCTTGTTGACTTATCTTTCATATCATTGCTTTTCTTCTGATACTGGCTAAACTATATTCTTAGAAATGAGTGTGTTCTTCTGAGAAGTGTACATGTGCATGTGTTTCAACTTGGAGGGAACTGGAGGCAGTGTTCTTAATTGAAGGTACAATTTTCCAGCATTACTGCAAACAACATCAGAAGAGAATTTACAAGCTTTTTTACTAAAGATTCTCCCATGGGTACCAGTATGTTCATATCATTCTGTAAGACAGATAAAAGGAAAACATGAACCTTCTTGGAGATGCAGCAGCTTTTGGAAATAGAGCTTTGTTGAACAGCTTCATTTCTTTTATTGGCCATAGCAGAGACTATAATTCAAGGCCAGTCTACATTGAGTTTGCAAGAAACCTTCTTCACCTCTGGCACAGGAGGTTTAACAATAACTCCTTTAAGCCAGTGTTCTGCTCCAATTCATGCAAGAAAATTTATAGCATAGACACAAACACTTTTACTCCTGGGAATTCAGAGCAGCACCGAGTCATTCTCAGGTTAGAATATATTCCCCATCTTCCTCTCAGTCAAGGACTGATATATGCCAAAGTCTGTTAAAATGTGCTTAAGAACACCTTAATATCGTGAAGTGAGACTGAAGGTCAGGTGGTAAAACGTGAAAGGAAAGCCTTTTGAAGTAAGAAATTTTAAAATAATCTTTACAGTTTCCCATTTTCTTGTCAGTTTGTTGCAACAGACAGGACCATGTGGGGCAGAGCTGACCAGATTACTACATATTTTATCACGCAGAGCAATCTAAGTTTCAAAAATGGGGAGAAAACAGGTGTAAGTGATCATGACAGGATATGAGAAGCTGTAGTTAGTGTGCTCTGGCTTAAACCCAGCTAGCAATTCAGCCAGACAGTTGCTCACTCACTTTCCTCCCTTCTTCCTCCCCACTCCCAGAGGGATGGGGAGGATAATCGAAAGAATCTAACTCCCACAGGTTGAGATAAGAACAGGCCAGTAACTAAGGTATAACACAAACCACTGCTGCTACCACCAATAATAGTAATGATAAGGGAAATAACAAGGGAAGAGAATACAACTGCTCACCGCTTGCCAACCCATACCCAGCCCGACCTGAGCTGTGATCTAACCCTTCCAGGTAACTGCCCCCAGTTTATATAGTGGGCATGATGTGCTGTGGTATGGAATACCTCTTTGGTTAGTTTGGGTCAGGTGCCCTGTCTCTGCTTCCTCCTGGCTTCCCCTCCTCCCTGGCAGAGCATGAGACTCAGTAAGTCCCTGGTCAGACCAAAAGATTCTAAGCAGTAACTGAAGACATTGGTGTTATCAGTGCTGTTCCCAGGCTGAAAGTCAAAACCACAGCACTGCACCAGCTACTAAGAAGGAGAAAAATGACTGCTACTGCTGAACCCAGGACATAGTGTAATGCTGCATGATAGCATGTGGGTATAAGCTGCCTTCACATATCATCTTTCAATCAAACACTGTTCCAAAGGCACATTTTTCCCAAGAGGAATAACTGTTCAAACTCAGGAAAAGAAATGGAGCTACTGAAGAAAACACAGATTTGGCAGTGTCATCATCATGGCTTGGCTACTCGAACGAAAATTTGAGAAGAGCTTTACCCACGCTTACTACAAGCGCGCTGATGGCTAAAAAGATCAATGCAGGATAGACAAGTCCAGTTCAAAAAAGCACAGCGGAAGGCCTCCTTAGGTGGTATAGGCAGAGCACAGTTCTTTCTGCGTTGTCTTTTCTCCTTGAGACTGATTCTGCATGTGTTCTCGAAAGAGACAACAGCGTTATGTATGATGTGTCTCCAAATCTCCCAATTGGAGGCCAGGGTGGACCACTGATGGTAATCAATATGGCTAAGTCTAAGATATTGTTTCAGGGAGCCCTTATATCTCCTCTTTGGGGCACTTTTTTGCGGTGGCCGGTGGCAAGTTCACCATAGAACACATTCTTAGAGAGGTGGTGATCCTCCATCCTGGAAACGTGCTCTGCCCAGCACAGCTGCGTTTTCAGCAGCATGGCCTCAATACTGGTGACCTCTGCCTGTTCAAGGACATTAACAGTAGACATGTAGTCAGGCCAGTGGACGTTTACAATTGTACGGAGGCAGCGCTGAAGAAAGCATTCGAGGAATTGCAGGAGACGGCGATAGATGACCCATGATTCAGACCCGTATAGAAGAGTAGACAGTACAATGCCTCTATAGACACTACTACATCTTTGTACTTTTCTTCATGTATTTATTACAACAGACTCTTTTATGGAGTTTTCCAAAGGCTCTGTATGCCTTTGTTATTCTCTTATCTATCTCTTTATCAATTGTGGAGTCCGAGGAAATGATGCTTCCCAGACAGCTGAACTGCTGGACTAACTTAAGCTCTGACTCACCAATAGTGATGTGGGGATGATGGCAGTCTTCTTGTGTGCAGGTTGGTAAAGAACTACTGTCTTCTTCAAGCTGACTTCCAGCCCAAAAGCTCAGCCACCTCTGCAAAGCAAGATGTTAACCGCTGTAGAGCTACTTCTGTGTGGGCAACAAGGGCAGCATTGTCAGCAAAAAGCAGCTCGCAAACAAGGTGATTTAGAGTCTTGGTGTGGGCCTTCAGTTGCCTTAGGTTGAATAGGCTCCCGTCAGTACGATATCGGATATAGATGCCATTGTGTTCGCCAAAGTCTGCCATATTCCTTTGGAGCAACATGCTGAAGAAGATTTTGAATAAAGTTAATGCAAGAACACAGCCTTGTTTCACACTGTTGGTTATTGGGAAGGGCTCAGAGAGTGCAGTCTAACACTGTTCCAAAGGCACATTTTCCCAAGAGGAATAACTGTTCAAACTCTGGAAAAGAAATGGAGCTACTGAAGAAAATACAGATTTGGCAGTGTAGTGACCTGTCAAAAGGGCATTAATTGCTCTTGATAGAAATTTATTCACAAAAAAAGTCATTATATCATGTATATGATACCCCAAAATATGGGTATCATTTCAGATTCATAAGCATTAATTCAGATCAGCATCTGGACAACCGTGTGAAAGGAAAGATAACAATTTAGAAGTTACCAAATGGTTAAATAGATTATGCATGTCTTCCCATCTTCCAAGTCAACTAAGATATGAGAATTCACAGCCAGATGGTGCATACTTTCTAAACCAATACTTTAAACTCCTTGACAGAACAGATGCTAACACTCTCTCCCATGGTCAGGAGATAAAGACAGGACTCTGACATCAAGACTACTTAAATTTGTCCTCTTACCAATGCAATATTTCACAAAAAATTATTCTTGCAAAAACATACCAAGCTATTTTATTCTTTCCCAATTTTTAACATGAAAAATCTGTAGAAATAGAAGCTTTAAAAACTTCGCGAAACAACCAACCAAAGAGAAAAATAACAAGCTTCCAGGTGTTCTGCAACAGCTCCTTAAGGAGCATATTGAGAAAGTTTTGTTAATTTTAATCCTTTTTTTGTTTTCCCCTAAATGTAGAGAAGCAGTGCTGAAGTATTTACATTTATAATCAACTAACATTTTTCTCCACATGCTCAGTGTTTCTGATGTTAAAAAAGAAAAGAAAAAAGGCAAGATACCATTTCAGCTGTAGTGAGCAGGGGCAAGAAGTAGATATCTTTTATGCTGTCCCCAGTTTTAACTGTGTAGACCCACATGGTGAAAATTCAAATTGCAGGAAACACTTACAGAAGAGCTATTAGCAAAACCAGAAAGTTTTCCATATGTTCCTTTAACTTTAATTTATTCATAGAATATTTTTAAACAGCCTTCTGAATGCAACAGACTATAGAACAAGTTTGCCAAGTCTTTTTAGGGGAAAATTTTACCAATGAGGCAACTTCTGTGAAAACAAGTTGTAAGAATTCATGATTACAGAAGAACACATTGAAAAAAAAAAAAAAAAACAAAAACAAACTCTTCAATGAAGGATAAAGCTCTTCATACACTGTCTTGAAACTAATTTAATCAGAATGATGTAAACTTTATTTTTTTCAGCAATGTACCCCATATAAGCTGGACACCAAGTTCACATTAAATGCCTTAAATTTTCTTGCTTCATTATAAGCGCTCATTAGCTCACATAATCTCCAGATTTCATTTTCATGATTTATAGTTGCATATATGTATGCATTAAGATGTTTTTATTCTATGGTTATGGTTTTGTGTCAGGAGAAAATTTTAGTCTATCTCTGTAATTTCTTGTGTATTCCACAAGACACAACTGAAAATGAAAAATTATCCCAGAGGATTAATAGACATTTCTGTTCTCTAAGATTCCTTCATCTACAGGGTTCTTCACCAGTAAACCTGGTTGCATAACAAAAGAAGCTCCAACCAATACGGACTATGTTTGAATAGTTAATCCTACTGTGAAAGAAAGAACTAATCATTTGCAAGTCTGGTTTGTGTTCTGAAGCATTGCCAGACTATGTTTTACATATCTCAGTTGATGAATGTGTATGTGTTCATTTAAATTTTATTTATAAGACAAATGCTTTCCAGTGCACTATTACGCAAATGCTGCTTTACTCAGTACGGTTTCTCCCTAAGAGAAGTTAGATGCTTATTATTCATATGATTTTTTCATCAGAAAACACTGGCCAAAGGGAAGAGTAAATCAACACACAAATTTCCATGCAACTTCAACCAGACATCTTTTGGTACTAAAGCAGTACTATTTCAAAACTAATACCTTACAGTACATTGTGTCAGGCAGAAAATACAACTTTAACATATAAACAACATATAAACAGCAAGACAGCTTTCCTTAGTAAAATACTCTTCCAAAATGCTCCTAAACATGGTTGCACTGCAGTTAGCAATGTTAGACACCTGAAGAGCTTTACCTCTTCATAATTTGGTAGCCCTTCTGAAGTTTTCTCAGCTAAATTCCTCCCTGTTTAAATTAAGGGAGATAGGTATTCAGTCTGATTGTTTAACCCTTAAGTTCCTCTAGGTGCACCAAAAGACACCAGTGAAAATGGAAGCTGTTTTCAGAACAGAAAGAGCACTGATTTTCTTTGGTGGAAGAGTTACACTCTTCAGTTAGACAGAAAGAAAAGCGTTTAACAAGAAAGCCTAGCTAACTCAAGGAAAAATAAACACTGTAAGTATCAGTAGAAAAAAACTGAATGCAACACCTTTTTTCTGAGTTCTAGCTCTCTAGTGCTTTAAAAGACCTTTCTAGACTGAACACAATGTAAGGAGGAATAACCACCTGACCTCTGTCAGATAGGTATAAAAGCAAGCCGTTTGCTCCCAGAGTGCACTGATAGCAATTTGCAGGCTCCCAGGATCAGTGGGATATGCAAAAAGCAGAATCCTTTTGCACCATTTTGCAATGATGATGATGAACTTGGCCTCTAGCAGACTGGTTAAGTCAAAGACAGATGAAGCAGTAACAAGCCCCTGGCTTTTCTCCATACCTCCGACAGCTGTTACCATCCCCAAGGCAGGAGGGTCAGATCTGTTCATGAACAGCAGATTTCAGATGATCTTATTGAGTTAAACTGAATTTGAGCTTGGATTTTAAGGTTTTCAAATAATTCCAAGGAGACAAAGAACATACCTGTAATAATAATATTTGGAAGTAAACTAGCTAGCTGAGAGTGGAATTTAAAGAAAATTGAAAACATCAGGGAACAAAAGCATAGAGCACTGGGTCTTCTGAACATGAACTGTGATAATAATTCTCCCAATTAGAAACTGTTCACAATCAAAAGCATGTTATGTTAGGTTAACTATAAAGTTATTAAAAAAAAAAAAATCAAAGAATTTGCACCCTGAACTAAAAAGAAGATGGTGAAGCCTATTTAATTAATGATGGATATCATTCAACATCATCCTATTCTTGAAAAAGGACTGAATTTTCAAAGTGTTAGAGAATCAGTAGAATTTATCTTCAGGATCAAGTAACCTAGTTTTTAATTAGTTAAAATTATGGCTACGCTCTCCAGAGAACTCACTGTTTCTGAGGTTATATAAAAAGTGTTTCAACTCTATTGATAATAGGAAAACATGGTTGTTTTTTTTTCCCCCAGCTCTGCAGGGTTGCTCATTATGTTCATAACAACAATTTCCAGTGGAAATAGATTAAATGCAACTCCCTAAATCCTTGATCTTCTTCAACAAGCAAAACCTGTTTTATTCCAGACAATTATGTATGAATAAAAAAGTAATATATTATTCCTTTCTTCATTGTAGTGATTTTGGTAACATCTATAAAAAAAATCTCTTTCCTGGATTCCACTCCAGGCCTCCAGACATTACTGAGAATGTCTTGTGTCTAAAAAAGTCCTTATCACTATAAACCGTCATGTTTTTCCCTAAGCAGAGATTAGGAAATGTTATGTGTTGGATGAAAACAGGAAGCTGCAGTATCTTGAAACAGTATTTTGAATAAAAAACAGATAGAAATTACTTTCACATAATAGGCAAGCTATGTTACTGTCCAGGTTCATGATAGCACATGCCAATAGCGGTGTATCACTGCCGTTGCAGTCCTCAGTAATATCCATGCCAGGTTATGCAACCCAGTCCAAATATGGCAGGGGACAGGGCTTGTAGTTATAGTCAGATGACAAATTCATGCCATTCTATTGTATTAAAAAAAAAAAAAAAAGGCAGTTTTTGAGGTTTTTTTTCAGCCTACTGCACTTAAGGCAACCAATACAAAAATTTAAAGGTTACAAATAATTTTAATGCTTGTGTACTTCCCTCCTCTTCCCCCCCCCCCCCATGAGTTTTCTTCTTTTAAACAAAAGTGGTCAAAGAGTTCTGCCACAGGTAGATAAGATTTTTCAGTTGTTCAATATTTCTGTATGAAGCCTTCAATATGATGCTCTGCTCTGTGATATGCAGATTTATTTCTCATTTGCAAACACAATAGGCTAATGAAAATCAGGGACAGCTAAGTCTGAGGCAGAGTTTCAAAAGCAAGATACATTCATTGTAGAGTTGCCAAATTCAGCCACTGGCTTATTGCCATATTTCCAAATCCTTTGTGTTAAATAAAAAGGTTAAAATTTCTGCACTAAGAGGGTTTTCATTCACCAGAGTTGGACAGTCAAGATTACTTCAAGAAGACAAAGTGTTTCAGTTCAATAATGTAAGCAATTTCTACATAGAGTTTCAAATAAAACATTAATACCTTGGTTCACAAAAAAAAAAAAAAAAAAGAGTACCATGCCAATGAACTAAGGATAAATATCTACTGTTTTCCTTTGTTGTTAGATGTTATGCGAGTGTGCCATAGAAATATATTGCAATTCAGATTACTCAATGCAATAGCAAAGTTTTTCTTCATGAAAGGCATAAAAATAGCAAGGCAGAATATGGATTATTGTTCACCATTCCTCCCCCCTCTAGGTAGACTGACTAAATGCAGTTAGCTGCCTGTGCTAACTAGACCTCAATTCAAATACACAGATAGGATCAGATTTTCTACTACCACTTTTCTTGAATCTACGTTCACAGCTGCTACCCTTTGACAACCATAACTGTTGAGTCATCCTAGAGTCACAAAAGATGGCAGCATTTGAAAGCTGCTAATAAAGAAAGAGTTACACTTTCTTGGTGGTTAAATACCTCAAGGCATGCAGTGGCATTTTCAGCACTGACAGAATCAGAGTTCTTCCCACAGTGTCTCCAGAGTTTACATTCCTAAGAGGTTGTGGGAAGTCAGGCAACTTCAGCTAGGAGCCTGGAAATCAGTCTTTAGCAGAACAGTAACATTGTCAGAATGGCAGACTCACTCCTGTCTGGATCTTAGGGACAGCAGTACTTAGAATTTAGCAGAAACAAGGCAAAAACAAGTTTCCTTTTTTTTTTATAAAGCATACTATCTCTCTGCAGAACAGTTTTAGCCCGAGAAGGACCGGACACCTCAAAAGGCAAATTAGCTTTCCCACTGAGAAAGTGACTTTACAAAATAAAAGGAACACCAAACACCAAGGTCATCAAATGTGTTGCAGGAATATAGGCCCTGAAAAAGCCATTTTACAATGCAGCCTGAGGACCTATGATGCGCAAATCCAGCTTGCCCTATATAAATATCATAGAGGTTTTGTTTCAGTTCCTTTTTGTTTGTTTTCAAACTTTCATTGCTCTAAGCTGGGTATGAGAGTGCAAAATACATGGTAATGGGGAAAAGGATAGTCCACACTCTAAATGAAGCAAGGCAAAAGAATTTATGCTTTTACCTGCGTTTGGTCTCAGGCTTGCAAGCTACATACTTGGCCCAAAACTTCCTTCTAAACCTGCTATGCTTGCTTTGGTTAGCCTGCAGCTGACCCCACTTGCTCTACTTAACATGTCTCACAACTGAAAATGCTGTTGATACAAATGAATGACAGCAGTCATGAAGCCCAGACCATGTAATTTGTAATGACTGAAAAATGAGGATCTGTCTACATTTGCAGTATTAAATTTGTCTTGAGAAAAAAAGGACAAGGTGTCATGCTTGTGCAGTTGTGGTGTTCAACTGCCTGAAAATCAGTGGTTAGTTTCCCCTAGACTGTAAGCGTATCATCCAGGTAAAGAGCATCAAGATTTCAATTTGGTTTTGACAACATACCAAGACACTTATGCTACTGGAATCAAACTATTTAAGCTTTTCCAAAGCAATACTACAGTTCTGTATAACAGAACAAAATTCTTGAAATTTGATGTGATCCCTGGGATGTACATGCAGAATTTAAAAGTTCCTCCTCAGGTCTCCCAGTACTGGAGGTTGGGTATGTACACAAGAGTTGAAAATGGAAGTGGGCAATATAAGTTGTGTGGTGGTTGATGATTATGTGCTTGTGAATGAAAGATAACTATAGATATTGCTTACACCAACATCTGACATAGTTAGTGTTCCCAAAGTTATTACAGGATTCCAAGGGTTTAAGTTATCAAACAACAACAGCCTCATCAATACCAGAGCACCCTTTGGTCCTCTAGTTAATGAAAACAGTGGTGATGCTGAACACAGACATATGAGCTTTTATTATATTGAATTGCTGCCTTGAATTTAGATAGGGTTTGGGTTTTTGGTTTGATTTGTTTTTTTGTTGGTTTTTTTTTTTGATTGGTTGGTTTTGAGGAGTTGCTTTTTAGTTTGTTTTTAAATCGAAGCCTCATAAGTTATTCAGTTGATTGTTACCACAACAAAGCAAACCAAAGGGTCATAGCCTATTTCATGTTTCATAGTATACAAATACAAAGTCATAAAAAAGCCCTTCTAAGCAGAATGGCATAATAGTTCTTCACCCATGTCTGTATTCACATCACACTGCCTTCAAATTTTCCTCTAAGAAGAAACACTTGTGTGTCCCCCAGGCACAAACAAAAAGGCATTTGAGACAGTTCTCCATCCACCTAACCAGTCAGGTCTAAAGCAGGGTGTATCTAAACCCTTTTTCCCCTGAATCATGCAAAATTGCCCAGCATTACCATACTGGGTAAAACTGTTATCTACAGAGAAAAGAAGTGAAACAAATAGTTTTAAACTCAGATATGTGACCTCACCAAATGAGGAAGCAAATGGCCATTTCTACTTAAGGGGTCTCAGTATGGCACAAAGAGACCTTCAGACACGTACCTCAACTTCCCAGCAAAAAATAAATTGTATACCCCAGAGTCATCATGGGATCTGTCCTCCACCTTACCTACAGTACCTTCTTTTCCCTAATATCATTAATTCCCAATTGTTGTCAGCTGTCTGTCTTAGGGATCCAAAATCTAGCTGCAACATAGCCCAGCTGCATGACCTCAGATTGGTAAGCTGTGAGAAAAGTTTAAAGCGGAGTCACATGGGATATAAAAGATAAAGTTATGGGTTTAAACTGTTGAGATGGTAGTCATAAGTTCCTCAAAGATTCAAAAGAAACACTAACATGGAAATGTGAAATCTTATAGGGAAAGCAATCATATTTGGCAACTTCAGTGGATTCAATGAAAGATGGTAAGACATTAGCAAGGGATCCACTACAGACTGCATAGTGTTACTTTGCCTTTTAAAAAGCTACGGTAAACATTACAAAATACTTCACTTCCTATCCTAAGCTTGTCTTATATGCCTGGGTACGATGCAAAGAGGATATCTCGTGGATTTGCTTTAAATCAAGCAGACTATTGGTATATCCAGAAAAGAGGCAAACATAGTGTAGTTCAGCTGTAGTAGTTCAGCTGTCATGCAGGCTACAATAAGAAATCAGGATCTTCCTCAGTAACTGAAGTTTAGCTTAGAACTGTAGTGTGACGGCTCTCCATCATCCTTTGGGGTACACATTCAACTGCGGCACAGCAGCTCAGATAACTGAGGTTGATTTCTGGGAGAGATTGCCAATGAATTGCTTAATGACACAACTTGGCAGGAAGTGAGCATGATCATCAAGGGAAAGAGGTGGCTGATCTCATTAGGCTTTACACCAAATGCCAAGAGGATTCTTGGTAGTCCAAGCCAGAGGCGGAAATATGGGACACAGGGGCTCCTCGCAGCGCCGCAGAGCACATGGCATCACAAAGAGTAAGAATGTTGCAATCGTCTGCCAATTGCCTTGGGCGCACATGAAAGGCCTCTCCTGTTGAAGAACCAGGGTGGCCCACAGGAACCAGGTTGCTGTGTTAGACTAATGAACCAGCCAGTGACGCTCCTCTTTACCTCAGCTCTTAAACTTCCATTTCCATATATGTGTACTACTGCCTCAAACACCCCTGAACGCTGAAATGTATACACTCTAATACTTACCTGGTATAAACATCTGAGTGGAATACATGTGTCATTCATTATTAGTATTTAGTCAGACTTATAACCAGTAACTATTTGTAGGTGAAAACTGGTGACAGGATATATACCATACAAACTCTTATAATATAATGACAATGGATGGGCATTTAAGAAAAGAAACAACAGGAGCTGTTACTTGGAATACAGCGCATGAATGTTGTATTTAAGTATGTAAGTTTAAAGCATACCATCAGCTATCAGCATTTAAATACAGTTTACCAATAGTAGGAAGACAAATGACCACTAAATGGGTCCATTAGTCATATGTAAATCACAACATCATGATTCATTAGCCAGCAGGCAAAGTAATTGCACTTAAAAATCCACTCTGTGTTGACCCTGTGGGACTCATTAGAAAGAGGTTTTGAAGATGGTTAGGTAGGCAGTGAACAGGTAAGATCAGGGTTGTTTCTTTTCTCTCGTGTTACACCGCTCAGAATAGTTTGTTGGTTCTACTCCAATAAGAAAACCTGATTTTTGTCATCACCCACATGCTGCCCCCTGCATCCATATGTCCCACTAAGAGTTCCAGCACACTCATTTGTAAAGTAAATACTTTACAGTTAAGACTATTTTAGTCAGATTTAGGACTCAATGAGAACATTCAATGTCTATTGCTTCCAAGTATTCTTCAAAAGCCATGTGAGTTAATACAGACGTGTACAAAGTTTATTTCTTCTAGCTGCATTACATGGCTACAGCTTAGCAAGTCCAGCTATAAGCTCCCATATTTTAGAACAGAGATTATCTAATAATTAGTTTATTGTTAGCAAATGCATTCTTTTGATAATCAGTGCTGGAAATCATGTTAGGAATGAGGGCAGAAAGAAAAGAGGAGGTTACTGCTTAATTTCCCTTGTATCTGCCATGCTTGTGAAAGCAGTTAGGGATCTTCAGCAGGAGAATTCAAACTGTAAAAAAAAACCTTTTCTACACAGATGGAAAAGATGGCAGTTTATAATGTTGTGGTTTAATACTTGACACCACCTTCTTCAGTTTACAATGAAGAATATAGCTTCAGTTTACAATGAAGAATATAGCCATGTACAGTGTTAAGTTAGTGGTTGTATTTCTACCAGTAGTTTTTCACATATTAACAAAAAAAAAAACATAGTAGTGAAGTAGCAGAAATAGCTACATGCATTAACAGTTGCTTAAAGGATTTGATTTAACAAATTTAGTCCTGAAAAAAGAATGAAGTTAACACTACGGTGAAAAAAAGAGCTAAAGATGTGTCAAGATATGTAACAATGAGATATAGAAGCAAGTAAAGTTTGCATTTCAGAGCATCTCTATTTTTGTGAAAAGAAAAAGAAATCACTGGCACAATATGATATTATCAGGGCTGAATGGCAAGGACACAGCTAGCAAACACTGTCAATTGCTATGCTAAAAAGTGTAAAAACAAGTAGCTGAAATCCTGCTATGACAAGCCTAAAGGCACTTCAGGTGAGAGAGCTTTTTAGTGACAATAACCTATTTTAAAAGCCAATGCTACTAAATCGCCTCCCCATCTGTAGATGAGTATCATGCAAATGTTTGAAAAAAATGTGCTAGACACATTATTTAATGCTGGGTGTAAAACAACAAAAGGAAGTCCAAATTGTATCTTGGGGGACAAGTAAAAATTAAAGGGGAAGCACAGAATAAATTTTGCAATGCTATTTCAGTCATGATACTGGAATAAATACATATGAATAGTCCATTAAAATTATTTTAGTTTAAATCTTTAATGATGCAAAAAAAAATTTCATGCAAGCCCTACTTATCAGAAATATATTCAGAAGTTAGATATGATTTTACAGGTGGGAAAAGAATAAAAAATATGCTTAAATGCCAGAGAGTGAAGAAAACTATAAAACCATTTCCTTAAATACACAGACTTCAGTGTTTTTTTGAACTTTTGTGTTCTTTGAAGTATTTTATCAGGTTTAAATATATTTATATTGTTCATTTAAAACATAATTTTAGGGTTCTGAAGTATGAGGTGATTCCATTGAATTTTACTATCTAATGATACTTCTGATAATATTTATTCTAAAGGTACCAAATATTCTCTGTGAGGTTTCTGAATTAAGTAATTTAAACAGTTTGAAACCCATATAATACTTAGTTTACTTTAGAAGAGATGCTGAAATTCCCCTTTTTTTTTTTTTTTTGGAATATAATTTCCTTTCAATATCTGCATACTGTTTAAGCTACAGGAGAGGTTCCTGTGGTCCTGTTATCACAAATGTTCCTCACATACGAAACACCGATGACACTATTCAAGTTCCATTCACAGAAGCAGTTAAAATGTACTATGAATTTGTACCTGGTGTGAACAATTTGCAGTAAGAGGTCTGGAAACAAAGTAAATGGAAAGCTTTCAGAAGTGATTTTATAATGATCAACTGAAACCAATTTCAGGACCTATGTCAGGAGTCTGCATTATCACCAAATCATGTTTTAATCCTAAATACCTTAGATACTTCTTACCTCCAGCAGGAAAACGCACACACACGCACGCACACTGTTTATAATTAATTGGTGGTTCTTATGTTTTTCTCTTGCTGTTATTTCCTTTTATTACGTTACAGTTCCATATTTCTATTATCCTAAAATGAGTGTAGTGTGTGTTCAGTTCAGAAAAATCAGCATAAAGTTAAAATTAGAGTAGAGAGATGTAATATAGACCAGGACTATTACTTTTGTTTGTCTTCCAAACTAAATTTCTGCCCTAGGTTCTATTGTCCTAAGTTCTGTTTAGAAGCAGGAAGCCTAAATAATGATAATAATCACATTTAATGGTTTCAGAACAGCACAAACTGAGTTGTTTTTTTTTTTAAAAAGCAATATATAACACACTAAAGTTATGACAAATATGGGAATAGTTTCCAAATAGAGTGTGCTGCTGCCTCATGAGATTTTCCATTTTCTTTCCTTTGTCTAGACTCTCTGACCTGAGTATTGATTTTTAGTCTGCCATATTTCAGCAACCCTGCTTGTTGTTCTGTGTCCCATGTAAAAAAGCAGGAGATTAAGAATTCTACATGGCATTCATAGAGATTATAGGGATGTGTCCTTGGAAATAATTTGCTTGCTTCAAGTTCCCAAACACAGATTCAGTGCAACGAGCCTTGACACCAGCCAGACATCAACAACTGGTAGAAGAATAATTCTTGAAATGGTGAGTCATGATTTCATCAAGAATGGATCTGGCTGACAGGTCTGGCTGTAGTGCCTCCCTTCAGCAGAGATTAGAACATTGCCACAGGGCTGGCTGCCACAGCGTGGACACAAAGTGCCCCAGGTGGGACAGTTACCTGCTGGACAGGACCAGGATTCAGAGCTCTTTTTTCTGCTCACTGTGCCAACTAAGCTATGTGGCTGGAAACATGGTAACTTCTGCAATAATTGCTGGGACAGCTATGGACTAGACAGCTAGAAAACTGTGTTTGTATTGATCTCCTTTGTTTAACTAAGATCTTTGTTTTCTGGACTGATAAATACAATAAAAAAAGTAAGTTTGAAATATTTTAGTTTCATTAACTAATGCTTATAAACTAAGGATGTGATAAGTTTCAACTCTTCATGTATATGAACCACACCTTGATTTTTTTTTTTTTTATATATGTAATCACTTTATTTTTTAAATTGCGTATTGGGGTTTTTGACTGTCATCTATGATTTGTATAATTTATATCAAATAGCTTGTTATTTTACCATATTTACATACACGCTTATACTTCACCTGTTAGCTTGTTATTTAGGGATGAATTTTCCATCTTTTGCACATTATTAATCTATAATATTATTTTTTCGTTTACTTTTGTCTCTGGTAAACAATTTAATTTGTTGATCAGTCTCCCATTACTTCAATTGCAAAACCCCACCCCACAAATGATAAACAATATGCTAAAGAGAAAAATAAATCAAATGAAAGAAAATATGCATACCATTCTCTCTCTGTTAGAATATGAAGAACACTTTAGGAAGACATAAGGAGTGGAGTTTGTATTATCCACTAGTATAAATCACTACTGAGTCTAAAACAGTTCCTGCAGGAGGATGTAGACAGATAGTTCCATCAGGCAGATTGCCCTTCTTGGAACAAGTTTTGGGAAACAACTGTTAGATCAAACCTTTTGTGTGGCAATGGTGAATATGGTCTGAAATGAGAAATTGAGCAGCTCAGAACCTATTTGAATACATTAGTCTTGGCAAGCATGGACAAAGTGATAGCATTCAAATATATAGGAGTTAACATTAGGTTCTAGGCTGCTTTAGGATTGTGACTGCCAAGTAGACAGTTCAATGACTTCAGAATGGTGTTTTTCTGGATTGTTTATCTGGAGATAGATTTTGTTCATAAACAGAATTACTGGAAATAACATAGTTGATGACCAAGTTTTTAATGGCACGACCTAACAACTGATATATCTATGCACCATCCCTTCTAAAAAAATTAAATATTCATTACCACTTATATGCAAAGCTATTATATAATACATTCAAATTCTTTCTTTAGATTTTAAAATTAATATACATTTAAGTTTGAAGAGCACTAAATGCACATTTGGTGATGTTTGCATTCTTCTGATATCACTGATGTGTATTGATCATTAAAATCCTTGGAGAATGCGAGAAGAATAAATGGAAAACTTTGTAAATGTAAAAAGGCTTAGAATTCATTTGTATACATTCTCACTATATTAAACTTAAGGTAATTAAGATAAACAACTTTATTTTCTTAATTCTTTCAAGTATATATTGTTAAAAGAGGTTTTTTTCTCTACACTTATATGAGAAATTATACTGTGGTTCTAAAGTGGTTGAAACACTTTGAAAAATAATAAAAAGTCATGCTTGTTAGCAAACAATTCAGACAAAATGGAAGTTATTTTTTTAGTCTCTTTCTAGTTATAAGAAAAGAAATTGTTGAAATAAGAGAACTGGAAAACCTGCAGTGCAATGTTACAGATAATATCATGAAAAAGCCTGTTGGCTATGTACTTAGCTATTGCTTATTTAAATACAGGTAAATTAATTGGGTTTAGATAATGAAAAAATGCGCCTTAGACAAAACCATGTGAAAAGACTATTTTTCAAAGTTGTCCTGGTTCAGCAGTAGCAGTCATTTTTCTCCTTCTTAGTAGCTGGTGCAGTGCTGTGTTTTTGACTTTCGGCCTGGGAACAGCGCTGATAACACCAATGTTTTTAACTACTGCTCAGTAATGTTTGTTCTGACCAAGGACTTTCTGAGTCTCATGCTCTGGCAGGGAGGAGGGGAAGCCAGCAGGAAGCAAAGACCGGACACCTGACCCAAACCAGCCAAAGAGGTATTCCATACCACAGTATGCCATGCCCAAGATGTAAAAATTGGGAGCAGGGACCTGGAAGAGTTGGGTTCACAGCTGGGTCAGGCTGGGTATCGGTCAGCAGGCGATGAGTGATTGTATTCTCTTCCCTTGATGTTTTCCCTTATCATTATTATTAGTGGTGGTAGCAGTAGTGGTTTGTATTATGCCTTAGTTACTGGACTACTCTTATCGCAACCCATGGGAGTTACATTCTTTCAATTCTCCTCCCCATCCCTCCAGGAGTGGGGGAGGAAGCAGGGCGGGGAGCTAAAGAACTGTGTGGCTCATTTACATCTGGTCTTAAACCACGACAAAAGTCAAATGCAAGAAAAGTGAAACTTAGCAGAGTCGGGACATGAATAATTTTAAAATTTTTAGAGTATTGATGAAGTGTTTCTCATGCTGCCCAAATTGGTCTTAATAATTCTAATTAATGCCTGTGGCCAACCAGCCTCAGAAATAAAAATAACTGCTTTCTGTTACTTTGCAGCAACCTGAAATTACTTTAGTTAGTTTTGAGATGGCAGGTTCTCTATGGACAAAGTTATGTGCTGGATCTTGAAATCATCCTCCACACTCTCTTTTTCTGCTTGGTGTGTGTCAGTAACACCGATGATGAGTGGCAGGTGTTTGCTCTACTCTTCAGTCCCTAATAGAATGAGAAAGAAGAGGGAAGTAACAGGCTCCATGTTCTCCATGCCCTATTTGGGGCAGCTGCGCTAGCCCAGCGTGCTCCTCTTCCTTTGTCAGGTGCTGTATGATGGATTGATGAAGGGTCTTGGTTGTTTTCACTGGCTGATTTACCGAATCCTCAGATAGGGACTGTGCATCTCTTGAGAATACAGGTAGTCTTTGTTCAGGAAGGAATATATAATTTCAAGAGTTTGATTTCTCACCTGTATTGTGTTAGACGTGATTGCATTGTGCTACATCCTGGACCACTGAATCATGGAACCGTCACATTGCTCCTGTAGAGTGATAATCTCAGTTTTTCAAAACGAGCCTATTATCTCTTACTTATTCAGAATTTTTTGTTGATCCTGAAATACACAACAGCAAGCAGGAGATTGCCTGTTTCACAAGTCATCTACCAGCCTATTTTCCGAGAAAAAAAATCACTCTAGATTTGCACTAGCAGTTCCTGTCGCTTTCATAACTTTTAAATGGTTCATGCATACGATGTGCCTAACAAAGGATTTCTGATACTGCAGCCCCACATAAAGTTTTGCCTTAGTGGAAATGTAGCATCGGTACTTTAAGTTTGGTTTCCTGTGAAGAAACTCAACTGCATGAAGTAAAATTGCTGAGACCTGAAGTAGTATGAGACAATTTGAGATCATTTGGATTCATATCAAAGGAGTCAGACTGCTGATACAGATACACTAACTGATTCTCCTGGAAAGGAGGCACAGAGTATGCTAATTGTTGAGGATACTGTTGTAGTTCTGCCAGGTTCTGGAGTGACAGTTACTGATAAAGGCACAAATGCTGGAAATGTGCGTATGAAATAGGTACTGTCCTATTTAGTAACCTTTGCAAAAAATGTTGGTTTACCTTTCCTCAAGAATAAATAGGGAAACTTGGCAATAGAGGAATAAAGCAGACATCAAGTTTTGTACGTTTTGAGTATCAGCAACTTCTTGCATTAAGAATTTTGCTTGAAGGCTTAAGAAGAAAATCCAAACTAGTGTGCTCAAAATTGCATTAAGTGAAGTCTGAACTCAGGATTTAGCAGTTGTATGGGAAAAACATTGAAAGTTACCTGTCTTTTCTGATAAATGATAACCTACTAATGATTATATGATTCAGTTCAGTTTGAAGACCTGACTAAAAGAAAAACAAGATCTCAAATGTATATGACTTATTTTGTGTTGCTAAAATACTGCTTCTCAGTCTAATCAATGTACAGGGTGTGGAATTATTGCCACTCAGAGCATCTTTTCAACTGGGAAACTTGTCAGGGTGATGAAAAAAAAAATCAGAATCACTAGGTTTTAAGAAAAAAAATAAGTCTTAAAGTTTAAACTGTGAAATATGATTTTCAAATAGTCATCTTAGTCCTCCTGAAAAAAAACCCAACAGTAATTTTGCTGCAACAGTCAAGATCAAACTAATATTCATGCAAATATTCAGATGCAGGTGAAATTTTTTTGCTGTATTCTGAACATGACTTTTACTGAGACTGTTTTTGCAGCTGGGCAAGTATTTAAGGGAGCTTTGATCTGAACAAGTGGCTGCAATAGTCTCATTTGATGACATCCACATAAAACTGCTTGTAAATTTGAATTAGTTCTAGACTTGATTGAAACTTCTAATTTCCATTTCTCACACAACATTTTTAGTGTGAAATTTATGCTTATGAAGCAGAATTTTTATATAAATCTTATACAGCATGGATTTTTCAAATTGACTCAGGAAAATAGTTGGCATCTTGTGGGAAGATTTCACACTTTGTTTTCACAACGCCTTCGTAATGTGTTTATTGAAGCTTTCTTGAAATGCAGAGAATGTAAAAATGAAAAAAAAAAACCCACATCACCTTAATGGCAATCCTCTTGAACTTTTTATTTTCTTTCCAATAAGGTCACAGTCACCTCTTGCAAGTATTTCAGTCAATACAACTGACTGCTTAGTAGCTTTGACCTACTAAGTGCCAACCACAGCTGAGGTCAGCTTCATGATTTTATTTGATTTACCTTAGAGAGAACAGATCTGGTTTTTTCTTTTCTGTTTTTGCAAGCCTCCACTGAACGTAATAAAATGGTTTATATCTGTGTCCTTCACTTTTTTTTAACCAGTTCAGAAATTACATGTGAAAGTATAGTTAATAGAATTCCAATATTTCTATCAGTCCCTAGCTGTTACAATTGTTTCTTTTTCATCACCTGGATCATTGCTTCCATTTCTGATAAGAACAAATAGCAGCTTTCTGAAATGGGCTGAAGCTCTACTAGTGCAATTGACAAAATATTTTGTCCAGATGCAGAATTATTGACAATGTTACTGTCTAAGATCATGGACTTGTAAAGTGATCAAGTACCTGTAAACTGAAAATTGTGTTTTATAAGGAAAATAGAAAGAAATACCTCAGACTCAATAACTGTCCTTTGTGAAACATTTTAATTCTCCTAGAAATACAGGGGGCGCAAGAGGAGAGGGTTATTTTTCAACTGGAATTAAAGCATTACTTTTATGAATGGCAGCAGCTGCTGCAGAACTCAATCTTTTCTTTCTTTCACAGTGGACGGTTCAGGAAAGTGTATGGTTTCCTCTGCTCACTTCCCTGTATGTTTTGTCAGTGCTGCTACAGCTCTTTTCTGCAACGTAATGAAAGTCACAGATTTCTTAGGCTTGTCTTGTAACTTAAGCTTATTTGCTGCATGTGGTCAACCCATGCTTTGTACAGGTATTTGAAAACACAAGAAATGACATGCTGTCGTGGTTTAAGCCTCACCCAGGCTAATAACTCACGAAGTTTTACTCTCTCACTCACTCCTCTCTTTCTTCCCCCAGTCCCGGGGGATGGGGAGGAGAATTAAATGAATGCAACTCGCACAGGTTGAGATAAGAACAGTTTAGTAACTAAGGTATAACACAAATCACTACTGCTACCACCAGTAATAATACAAGAGAAATACAAGGAAAGAGAATACAACTGCTCACCAAGCCCGACCCAGCCAGTGCACTCCCCAGCAGCAAACCCCCCAGTACCAAAAACCTGACCATGCCGTGCACCCCCAGTCCACCACCACCGCACCATTCCAGGTCTCTGCTCTCCATGTTCACATCCTGGACATGTCGTGCTGTGGTATGGAATAACCTCTTTGGTCAGTTTGGGTCAGGTGTCCTGTCTCTGCCTCCTCCCGGCTCCCCTCCTCCCTGGCATAGCATGAGGCTCAGAAAGTCCTTGGTCAAACCAAAACATTGCCAAGCAGTAACTATAAACACTGGTGTTATCAGTGCTGCTCCCAGGCCCAAAATCAAAACCACAGTGCTGCACCAGCTACCAAGAAGGAGAAAAAATGACTGCTACTGCTGAACCCACGACACATGCGATGTGAGAAGATGGTTTGTATAAAATAACCCTAGGTAATCTTTACATCTGGGTTGTGATGAGCATTGCTGATTGGTGGTGTCTCCTGTTCAGAAGAAAACCACATGCAAGATATGAGACACTGCAGTGCTTTCACTAGCAGTACATTAGCAGTAATTGAAGGAAACTGTGGTCTGAAAGCAGTTTCTGGTGAGCTCTTTGTACCTATGTCAGATTGGGGCAGCATGGTTTTGGTTCTGAAAGTTAACCAAGCACATATTTTTCACATAATATTACCATGATCATACATTAAGAAACTCCCACAATTGTGTGCTCACACAAGTCTGGAAAACATTCTTATTTTCCTAGCCCCTTAGAAACAAGCGAGTATATCAGTAAACAGCTCTACTATGAAAGCCCTTCTTTTCCTCTGCTTTTATTTTACTGAGATCATGCTTTCTTCTGTCATTCCACAGTCCAAGTTTGTGTTGTACTGAAGAGACATCATGGAAGCGAAAGTGCTGAAGGGAAAGCTAGAAGGAAACAAGTTTAACTACGGAAGTACCCTTTGAGGCCACGCCCATTCAGGTAAATTAAGCATGACCAGAAACATTCTTTAGCAATAGAACATGATCATTCTAACAAGCTCTTTCTCTGGCAAATGTTGTTTCAGTCCAGCTAGTACTTCCCCTCCCTATGATTCCCATGCCCATTTCACACATCAGGGAATATTTTTGTTTATTAATTTAGAGAGTACTATGTCACTTTTGGCTCTTACTACTGCAGATGGCCTTCAACCTTTGTATCTGCCGTACCACATTTGAGGCCTCACCGGATGCAAGCATCATGCTATACATGTATTTATTTATTAGGAGATAGCAAAGCTGCCCTTCACCTTTTTTGTCATACAGGATAGTCGACCTAGTGCTCTGCAAGTTAAGCACCTGAGGAAGTGTCCAGGGGTCTCACCAAACAAGCTCCATACTGTTTGTTTTGCTACCTATGATAGTAGAGTTAAACCTATGGTAGTGATAAAGGTGCATGGCTTGACCACTCAGTGCAGAGTTTAGGAGAAAAAACTAACATTGCTGAATGTAAGACTGACAACTTTCTATTAAGTGTAGCTCTTCCAGTATGGCTACACTATACTGACTTGCAATGGATCCTTCTGATTTTGCTTTGTATGCTGATATGAATAAGACTAGTCCAATCATGGGCAGAGCATCTATGAGGTGGTATGCAAACCTCCACCTTGTGTCTCATGGATTTGCTTGCATATCATTGTGTAGATAGAGTTAGCAGTAGCTGTGATTACAGTCCTCTTCTCCAGAATGAGCTCCCTGAAGGTTGGGATGTAATTGGTAGCCAGTAGTAGTCTCCCAATAACTGAACTTCCTCTTCATGGTAATTTCAAAGCATTGACTTCACTGCATGGCTTCTGGTGATGTGGCTCATACACATGGGTGGGATTGTTAGCGGAGTTGAAAGACAGGACTAAGGCTTTCCTACCACTTTCTTCTGAAAGAAGCCCAGCTTGTGTCCATTGAAACAAGAAATATAGGTCAGCTCAAGGCAGGTGATGGATTTTTTAATATGTTTTTAAGATTTCTGTGAGAAATCTAGCTTAGGTCTCATTCAAATTGCTACTGCAATTTCCATTTCCCTCTATGAAAAGCAAAGCTCCAGCTCAAGGATGGAAGCAGCGCAACACATATACTTGTCAGCTTCAGTGCAAATTGCTGCTGTAGAGTTAAAACATTTGTTAGGGTATGCATTCAGATGACCAATGCTGATGTGTGGCTATACCAACAGATCAACAGAATAATGAGAAATGAGAAACTTAATAGCAAAAGAGAGGTAGTCAATGAAATTGCCGACCAATACAGAAAATAGTGGGTCATGCAGTAAATATCAAATAAAATCATCAAAAACTAGGGGCAATAGAGAAAGGTTAAACAGCTGTGGGATGTTAATTTGGAACAAGATAAGGTTGGACATGACTGGAGTTGTTTGGGAATATCTTTTGAGAAACCTGCACTTGGTGAAGACAACAAAACAAGATAAAATATGCTTTCCTTGGCAACCTTTTCATATGCCTTTTATAGTCGAAGGATAGCAACATGTATCCTCTAATGCTGATGTAAGAATACCCAAACAGGAAAGACTGTAATTCCTGATAGTATCCTTCATATCAAAATGGTGTGAGAATCAGTTGCCTTTCTCAGATAGAGGAATTAAGAATAGAGATTAAAATCAGAAATTTTGAGGAGTGTATGCATATATTGATTTAAGTACATTGTGTGGTCAAAAACATCCATCTGTTTATTGATTTATTCTTAAATAAGATGATCAGCCACTTCTTTCAGTCTATTCAGAGCTGCCTAAAGAGGTAAAGGGTAAAGCAGGGCAGCTGGGCAGTGAGATCCCTTGCTTTTTAAAGAATTAAGAGATCCTCTACTCATTACATGATGATACTGCCTAATGAAGTAAATGGTCCTAATTTTAGCTTTCCGCTCTGAAAACATCTGTGCACTTCTGAGTCAGACAACAGAACCATGAGCTTCCCAGTTCCTGTCACAGTCCTGATTAAAAAGACTCAAATGGCATTGAGTAAAGATATAAGAAAGTAGAATCATAGAATCATAGAATAGTTAGGGCTGGAAAGGACCTTAAGATCATCTAGTTCCAACCCCCCTGCCAGGGGCAGGGACAGCTCACACTAAACCATGACACCCAAGGCTCTGTCCAACCTGGCCTTGAACACTGCCAAGGATGGAGCATTCACAACTTCCCTGGGCAACCCAGTCCAGTGCCTCACCACCCTTGCAGTAAAGAACTTCTTCCTCATATCCAGTGTAAACTTCCCCTGTTTAAGTACTTAACACTGAGTAAGTATCTGTAGTGTGTGAGGGGTGGAACTTAAATTTTCAGCTTCATGGTACTCTCTTGAATTGAAATTAAACAGTGGACCATCATTTGTGCTTTGCTATATGTTTACTTAAAACATCAATGGTGCATAAAGTGACATCGGGCGTAACCTTATGCAATTGTATGTTGCAATTTGTATCTTCTAGAGATAGCTGAGATCAATTTTTTCCAGAGGGAAAAGAAAGTAAGACCAAAGAATCTGAGAAGTATAAAGCGCGTGAGGTTTCATTTGCAGCATAAACATTGGATACCTTTCCAATTACACCTACTATTCTCTTGCAAAAAGATGCCTGTGTCCTTTCTCTGCTTTTCAGAACAGTTTGTAGCTTTCAAAGTGGCAGCATGCTTATTGTCACAGTTGATTTAGTAGAATCATAGAATCATAGAATAGTTAGGGTTGGAAAGAACCTCAAGATCATCTAGTTCCAACCCCCCTGCCATAGGCAGGGACACCTCACACTAGACCATGTCGCCTAAGGCCCTGTCCAAACTGGCCTTGAACACTGCCAGGGATGGAGCATTCACAGCTTCCTTGGGCAACCCATTCCAGTGCCTCACCACCTGAACAGTAAAGAACTTCCTTATATCTAAACCTGAACTTCCCCTGCTCAAATTTACATCCATTCCCTCTTGCCCTTTCACTACAGTCCCTAATGAAAAGTCCCTCCCCAACATCGTTATAGACCCCTTCAGATACTGGAAGGCTGCTATGAGGTCTCCATGCAGGCTTCTCTTCTCCAGGCTGAACAGCCCCAACTTTCTCATCCTGTCTTCATACGGGAGCTGCTCCAGCCCCTGATCATCATCATGGACCTCCTCTGGACTTGCCCCAATACATTCATGTCCTTCTTATGTTGAGGACATCAGAACAGATAACGATACTCTGTATTTTGCATGCACTACAAATTCTTAGCTTTATAGTTTGGTTTTTTTTCCCTGATAAAATCGATATGGCAAGAAGTATGGGCCTATAGGGATGCTGGGGAGTGACTCTTCATTAGGGACTGTAGTGATAGGACAAGGGGTAACAGGTTCAAACTTAAACAGGGGAAGTTTAGATTGGATATAAGGAAGGAATTCTTTACTGTAAGGGTAGTAAGGCACTGGAATGGGTTGTCCAGAGAAGTTGTGAATGCTCCATCACTGGCGGTGTTCAAGGCCGGGTTGGACATAGCCTTGGGTGGCATGGTTTAATGGGAGGTGTCCGTGCCCATGGCAGGGGGGTTGGAACTAGATGATCTTAAGGCTCTTTCCAACCCCAACTATTCTATGATTCTATGATTCTATATACAATTTACAATTCCAGAAGAAATAGCTGCTTTTGCTCAAGCTGACAATAAAAACCAAAGGTGCTTTTAGGTTAGCTGGGAAAATTCCTTCAAGTACTTTGCATCTGCTAATACAATGTTGAAAAGAGATGTTTGGAGATTCATGGTAATGATTTCCAGCATTCTACAGAAATCTATTTTCCTGCTGCTACTGTCCTTCGTGAACTAAATTCAGCCTGAATACCTGTGGCAAGTTAAAAGAGAATGCTTCATGTTAGGATAATTAGACATGGACCAGCAATTAAAGCTATGATTCTTATCTTTTGCTTGGTCAACCTCATGGTTAGTGGCTATTCTGAGTGATAAATATTGACACTTCATTTTACTGAGCTGTTCTTTAAAAAGAACAAATAAAGTGATTTTTTCCTTTTAGTTATGGGGATGAGAAATTTACTTATTTCCTGTTAACATGGATGACATGTTTACTTCTATTAATGCGGAGGACATGTTTACTTTGAACTTAAAACCAAGATCAGTAGCTTTCTATAAAGAGACCTTTTTCTTTAAAACTTTAAACAACCTGCCTTGGACACTCTATTTCAAATGTTTGGAGCACCATTTTTAAACTGCTTTTTTCCTCTCTATTCTTCATTCAGTTTGCATATATTTTTTTCCCTTTAATCTCTGGCTTTTTACATGCTGCTGTTAGAGCCATACTTTGCAAATAACTAGAACTCCTATTAATTTCAGTGGGACTTCCTCTCACCAAGGCTTCATCATGATCAAAGCTGTCAGTGTAATCTGTAATATCTGTTTATTTGGTTTTTAATGTATGCTGGTGTTGGAGAATACCAAATACTCGATTTCTGCTCTAGTATGTGTGACTGTAAAACAAATGTGTTTCCTAATACCAAACATATATAAGCAGTTTTAAATTTTTGCTTATTTTGAATTTCATTGATTATTTCAGAATCTCATAATTACCTCTTGCAGAATAAGCAAAAGAACAGGCCAAAAGAGAAATGCTGTAAAATGAATGAGAAACCTGAATTCCCACAGGTCTTTGTTTTGCTATGAATGTAGAATTTCCACATCAAAGTATCCAAAATAGCTTTAGTTGGTATATATAATGTATACTTTATATACCTTGTTGTAATACATGTATGGAAAGACTCATTGAACAGATTATGCAAAATGATTGTTGAATAAAATAAGTTGCACTTGTTTGACATTAAAGGCAAACACCATCACAAACTTTATTTTGAAACTCTCTTCTTACATTATTCTGACAGAAAAAAGTTTACACCGTTACCCACATTTTGTGTTGCATCTGATAGTATGAATTTGAAGAAAAATGCTGCTCAAGTCAGATAACTGAAGTGACAGACCTAATCTCAAAATTATTTTATCTCAAAGTTGTCTGAAAAAGGGTTAGATTATTATGATATTTATCTCTATCGTTTAAGCTTATTTATGGTGGCACACAGTGATACCAGATAGTGTATTTCTAGAGCAGGGGAAGTCATCTTAGTTTTTATGTGGTGGAGTAATCACAGAGTGATTACTGAGAACCATTATAAAATGGAAACATCTCAGAGCTACATTCCTTGATTTACTTGCTGACATAGGCAATATGATTATCTTCCACATTTTCACTAATTTTGTTACTTTTCTGTTGCTAAGATTAATTGCAAGTAGGATTATTTGCCAATATCCTTACACAAAAGAAATACAGTTTATCTCTGAAACAAGATCTCCTTTACTTAAGAGAATCCTGTTTGTTTGTTTTCCATGGAGATACACTTTCACTGCTTCCTGGGCTGTTTTTTGTTGCATTAATGCACCTCTGCCAAGGCAGAATATCAGATCAAAACATTAAAAATACAACTGCTATCTACAACCTCATCTGTCTTTCTATCTTCCTTTAACAGTGATTTGATGGCTGCCCACCTGAATTCCCTCTAGGTGTCTAGGCCCTCTGGTTGCCTTGGTGCTAGCATGTGGCTAAAGTCCTCAGATCTTGTGTGGTGGCACACTTTAAAATATGCCATACTCATGGTGGACCTTGTAACCAGTTGTTAGTGGTTTGTGATCCAGAGATTTTGATCCCACTGGACCACTCAGCTAAGCTGTGCCCATGACCAGTTCAGAAGAACCAGGTAGAGATTCCTCTTTCCCAGAAACTGACAACTTTCAACATCTTCATTTCCCAGTATTAAGGTCCTTTTAGGTGGTCTCAGTGGCTACAAGGTTTTTTGCAGGTGGAACCTTTTCAAAGATAAGGTACTTTTGTGGAAGGGGAGTACACATTCTTTAGGAAACAAGAAGTTGTGAACCATGACTCATGCTTACCTGATATTTTTCTCTCACATGTGTGCGTTCTGCTATCTGCATTACTGCTAAACTCTGTGATCCCACAGAGTCTAAGTATGAATCTTTACACTCTATAAGTAATTGTATGCATGTGTTCTTCCTAAGGACTTGCCCCAGGTGGACTTTCTTCATCTTCTGTGTGATACTTTGTCTCATCCATAAATGAGTTTCTCCTGATCTGTGATTCTTTGCATATAATTTGATTTCTTGTGCTCTGCTTTGAGTGGTTAACATCAGGAAGGAAACACAAATTGGTGCATTTAGGAAATACAGTTATTAGCTGCAATTTGTTCTACCAGAGTGGCAAGGAAATGTGTTAGAGGTGGGAGAAAAAGGTAGACACCACCCTACTAAAGAGATCTTCATATAACTTTTAGAAAATGTTCTTACAGACATAAGTCCTTGTATCCAATACAGAATAACAGTAGAAAAAGTGTCCTCTGAACTAGCTCAGTTAGGATGCTGCAAACTCCTCCCAAGGTCGGATGGATTTTTGTTCTCATCTCTTACATAACACTGGTCTTATTTGATAGCTAATCAGAACTGTAATAAGAAAAAAAGTAATCCTTCTCTTGGTTTCTCTGGGCTTTAGAATTAGCTAGCTCTACTGTTTAATAAGAAGTTAGTATCCCTTGACAGAGTGAGTCTTTTAGCTACAGTTTTTAATATCTGTGTTTGAGAATTGGCCAGACACAATAAAACAATGTGTGTCCATCTGGCCTGCTATGTTTGCTACATCTGTAGGATTTTTTTTTTTATTTTTTTTTTTAAGGAACAAAGCATTTGGAAACACTTGTAAATTTTTATCTCATTGTGGACTAAACAATCTTAGCTCTGCAATCCTTTGCACTGGAAGTCTTGCCTGGAATGTAAGGTGTGACTGCCTTGCAAAAAATGCATGATTTGCTTCCTGCTTAAAGGCCATCAATCATGATGCAGATTACCTACTGCAAATAGTAAGACTAGTTAAGATCTGTGTACAGTACTCAGCAATCAGCTCCTTTCCTACTGTGTAAATTTGTCAGGAAGAAAATGATAGCCCTGAGGGTGAAGAGACACATGGTAGTTGTACACCCAGCTGCATATTTAGTGTGAGATTCTCTCAATAAATGTACTTCTTCCGTGAATAGGATTGGTGTAAGATGAAAAAGCTCATTAGAAAAAAACAATTATAGTTCTCTATGAAATTTTATGAGATTGGTAGAAACCATATTTCTAAAATTCTGCTATTACCACAGCTAACAAATTGACAGCCATGTCATGGGGATGTTGGGTGTGGTGACCATTAGAATAGAACCACCCATTGAATTACAACCAAAAGTTTGTTTTCTTGATAGGATGGGTACAAGCACATACACACTACACACAGATCAGAGGTTTAGCCTGTGTGGGTCCTGGTGCACTCACAGCCTTTGAATCTCATAAAGTATTCCCCTGTCTTTAATCAGGTGTTGTTAATTAAGCAGTGTGGGGAACTGATGAGTGCACTGTGATTATATGGGTTGCACTTTTGAGAAGTGCAATTGTATAAGTAATAAACCACTAGTTTAATAAAGAAATTATCAACAGCATAAATAAGCAACCCTCTCATGCTCCCCCCAACTAATACATTTTTTAAACTGAGATGAATAATACATAAACAAAGATGTCTAGAAAAAGAAATTAGGATATTCACTGTGAAAGTTTATTATTTTCCAATTGAACCAAGCTCCTTGCTTCTGAATTCCTTTACTGAATGTAGTCTGATAATTCAGTGTTAAATACTAGAGAGACCATGCATTTCTTATTTGACATAGAGATTCTCATTCTATTTAACATAGAGAGATCTAACACTAAGAGAGACCATGCATTTGCTATGCATAGCTTGCAAGTTGAAGCAGTACTAAAATATTCACAGAAATTTCTGTTCACCAAGACTTCAACCTCTGGAAAGTCTCACCTTCTCCAGCTGTGCTGAGGTTATGTAAAACAGCAGGAAAACGTGCTGTTCTGGACTGCAAAGACAGAACATTTCTGTAGGGCCATGTTGTCATAGAGGCAGGCTATAAACAGCTGTGAGCACAATTATTTCTGAAGTGGAACACTGACATCCAGAGCTCTCTGCCAGAGGCTGATGCTCTCCCAGTGTCATCAGCTCTTCACGTTCCAGGCACCTGAGCATGTCATAAGGACTGTGATAATTATGTTCTGCAGTCTTGCTTTGTGCAGCTACACTGACTTCTGCCAATCATTATCTGATTGCTTTAGGGTGCACAGACCTACTGCTGGCAAGCTGCTGGTTGAGGCCTCTGAGGCTGTCAGTAAATTCTCCTTCTTCCAAACAGTACCCCTGGGGAGCATTGAATCACAGAAACCTCCATCCCATCACCAGACATCTGGAGCCATTTGCAGATTTTGCATTCCTGCCCTCTCTATTTGCTAAAAGCAATCCTGCTCTGTTTTCAGGCAAGGGCCCATGGACCATCAAGGGAGATTTACTCACTCGATTGCTAGCTTTATTGGCTGATCTCATGATATCCATGTTATCTGAAAACCTGACTGTGAGAAATACTAACAACCTCATCTTCCCCTAGGAACCAAATCGCTTAACAGTTCTGAGTTCCTGGAAGAGTGCTGAGAAATGCCGTCCATCCCATGACGGAGAGATAAGTCCAGGACACATCAGGTCATGTGAGTGGATCACCCAAGCATTATCTGCATAAAGATGCATGGAGGGGGAATGTGCATTTGGTCATCTCACTATATGATCAGGGACAGACTGAATGACATTATGTGCTATCAAGTCCAATGACATCAAGGATATTTCATTCTGCCTTTTCGCCTTGTGAGGAAGTGAACTTTCTACCCAGGTTGGCCCCATTAAAAACAACCACTTAAGCAGCAATTTTTTCTCCCTCCATTAACTTCTGCTGGCAGCCACAGCACCTAGGATGCCATAATCTCCTGATGCATTTCCCTCTTAGAGAAATGTAGGTTTGTCGTGGTTTAAACTCAGCCATAACTCAGACCGGCTTGCAGGCTGCACGCTGCCAGTTCTGCAGCCTTCCCTCCTCCCCGAGTGCGTGGCAGCGGTTGCGCAGCCCCCAGTTAAATCCTGAAGTCTCTCTCTCACTCCCCCTGACCCTTTCCTCCCCCCCTCTCCCAGAGGGATGGGGAGGAGAATTGAAAGAACTGTAACTCCCACAGGTTGAGATAAGAACAGTCCAGTAACTAAGGTATAACACAAACCACTGCTGCTACCAGCAATGATAATAAAGATAAGGGAAGTAACAAGGGAAAAAAATACAACTGCTCACCACCTGCCGATTGATACCCAGCCCAGCCAAGCAGTGATCTTGCCCTTCCGGGTGACTGCCCCCAGTTTATATACTGGGCATGATTGCTGTGGTATGGAATACCTCTTTGGCCACTTTGGGTCAAGGTGTCCTGTCTCTGATTCCTCCCGCCTTCCCTTCCTCCCTGGCTAGAGCATGAGACTCAGAAAGTCCTTGGTCAGAGCAAACATTACTAAGCAGTAGCTAAGAGCATCAGTGTTATCAGCGCTGTTCCCAGGCTGAAAGTCAAAACCACAGCACTGCACCAGCTACTAAGAAGGAGAAAAATGACTGCTACTGCTGAACCCAGGACAAGGTTGTACTAGAAAACTCATCCATTTGTCAAATATGTCCCTTGTAGTGGTTCAATAATATTCCTGGGAATCTTCTTCTTAGTATGGCTAGAGCTACAGCTACACAATAGCAAACACTTTGCATTTCTCCCTGGTCATCTGAGAGAATAAACAGACTCTTTTGCTAACCTATTGCCACACAGTATATTAATTCTTTTATAATCTGTTATTCCTATTTCAAGCCAACTGTTTGAAATAAACATGTGCTACTTGACCCTCACCATCAGGAGTCAGCAGCACCAGGGCAGCTATTAGCCCTCATGTGGTTTACCCAGCAATGCTTAATGTTGGGCTGACAACTTCCTGCTTCCCCTAATCTCTCCATAGTTAGAGATAGGAGCCTCAAACCAAGAAGGAGCACTTTGACATGAATCTGCTTATGAGGTGTCCAGATTCTCAGTCACAGCTGAGGACTTGCTTGGGTTTAGGATTACTTTACCACTTCTAAGACACTTTGATCTCTTCTTTTTGGTATCCAGAAACCAGGAGATCTTGTTGATGTGCAGTCTGCTGTGCTATATAGACTGTCTTCCAGCAGAGCTTGAGACCCATAACAGTGAAAGTGCCAGATTGAAAAGGACAAATTCCTCCCTTCCCACAGATTAAATTTTCCCCCTTGTTGCCATGGCTAAAGACTCTGCTCTTGTCTGCTAGCTTCCCCAGGTGAAGAAGAAAAACACAGATGTCAGCTGCAACTACCACCTAAATGGATGGCTGCCTTTTAAATTGAAAAAAGGAAAGTATCTGCAAGCTGAAATTGTTTCAGCATCTGTGGCACCTGTAATCTGTACTATTTGTATTTTGTCGTGTTGGTTCTCTTCACCTGTTACAGTTGTAAAGGGGATCAGATGGCACTATTTTGTCCCTAGTATGGGTCTTTATGAGGGTCCTGGCTGCTGCTTTGCAGGAGAATACTACCCTAAGGTGCCAGTTAAGCATTAATCAACCGTTTATCCTGCCTTGAGGAACATGGAGGCTCCATAAAACTTGTATGGTCCAGAAATGAGTGTCAGCCATGCAGGTGGTGTCACGAATACCAGCAACTCCTTGCATTCTGCATTGGGAGCAATGCAGAAGAAAAATTTTACTGCTTCTGCACAAAATGTGTGTAACATGTTTATGATGACATCCGCACTACATTCACTAAATAGATGTACCATTGCCAAAATTGTATACAAGCCTATAAAAACCTAAAACAAGTTCACACCTCTGCACAGACTAATACATATTCTCCTTGTTCACTCATTGCAGCACAAGCTTCTAAACTTTCATTTTGTTGGATGTAAAGCATCTTTTGCTAATTTGTAGGATTTCTATGTATTTTATTAGCTTGTTGAAATTAAACTTTTGTTGCTACTGAAATTTTCATATGAAGCTAGGAAAGTGACATGAAGCTAAAATGATTTCATTGTCTTTCCAAATACACTTATATTGATAAGACTTGTCATGTCTCAGCCATGTGTATGTAGAAGCTAATGCGAATTACTAGGTCAATAAGACAGCATCAACACTACAAACAACACTCACCCCCAGAGCAGAAAAAAGGAAGAAATATATGTCAAGCTTCTTCCTCACCAATAAAAGAAAAGAACACCAAGCCGAGGAATTGTTAAACATGTAATAGGCATTGCTAGAGATCACAAATTCCAAGCGTTAACAGAGGCATATAAAGTGTGCAAGTGAGCAGACCATGAAGAAGAACATATTTTCTTTTGAATGCTCTCTAGTCCTATTCCCCTTTCCCCAGGCATTGAAAACTGAAGAAAGAGAGGTGAGTTGTTTCTCCTTCTGTGGATGGTCCAAATGTCCCCGACCCCAGAAAGTTTTTCTTCTTCATCCCTTTCGTTACAGAGAATGGATTTCTTCCCCAGATGCATGGCAAGTGTTTGGACTCTACTTTCCAGAGCTGCTCTTTCCTTAGCTTACTGAACAGCATGGAGGGTGGAGTTTGGCTGCATCCATCCTCTAAAAAGTCGTTCTCCCATCTCCTGCAAGTCACATTCCCCTCAATGTATTCCCGTTGCATGTGGAGGCAATCTGTTCAAAGCTGGATATATATGCAAAGACAAAGGCTTTTTATCTTTGACATAACCTGAAGTATGTGATAGTCACTTTTCCTATAATGTGTAATGGAGATTCTTTAATGCACTGGCTAACACTTCATGTGTATCACTTAAAGGTTAGTGGAGCAACAGGGTATCATAATGCATTATAATTAGAGAGCTTATACTTGCATGTATGCTTCAAAGTCCTGTATTGGTATGGTGTGATGTCAGTGTTGCCTCAATATGTGCTGAAAATACCTTTACACGCACATTTCAGATTAGCAAATTAATACTTTAAAAATTAATGGCTTTTGTTACTTCATCAACAAAAAATATCTCTCTCATGTTTAAGGCAAATTATTAAATGCTTTGTCTGTTATACTCATGTTTGATATTAAAAAACAAAAACCATTAACAAGACCCCATGAGATTCTATTTGGTTTCTATGTGCCTCCCTCCCTAACTGTTATTGCTAAAAGCCTTTGCAAAAACTGTAAATACTTTAATAGATAACAATACAAAGTTTTAAGACATTGTAAATGAACAGCAAAGATGGATGTGCAGTGATAGATCGGGTTGCAACTGTCCTTCAATCCCACTTCCACTTCCTTCAGTCCCACAGTCCCCCTTCCCACTTACATTTTGTCACTCCTGTCTAAGTAAATGCAAAAAAACGTAGGCAGAGGCTGTAAACTAAAAATTTATCTTTTCAGACAGACTTGGGAAAAAGTCTGTGTTTTATCCTGGACTGCATCAAAAGGAAAGTGACCAACAGGTTGAAGGAGGTGATCCTGGCCTCTACTCTGCTCTCCTGAGACCTCACTTAGAGTATTGTGTACAGTTCTGGGGTTCTCAACATAAAAAGGACATAGAACTGTTGGAACAAGTGCAGAGGAGGGCCACGAGGATGATCAGGGGACTGGAGCACCTCCCTTATGAAGATAGGCTGAGCAAGTTGGGTCTGTTCAGCCTGGAGAAGAGAAGTCTGCATGGAGACCTCCTAGCAGCCTTCCAATATCTGAAGGGGGCCTCTAGGGATGCTGGTGAGGGACTTTTTATCAGGCCTGCAGTGATAAGACAAGGGATAATGGCTTCAAACTTAAAGAGGGGAAGTTTAGATTAGATATGAGGAAGAAGTACTTTACTGTAAGGGTGGTGAGGCACTGGAATGGGTTGCCCCAGGAAGCTGTGAATGCTCCATCCCTGGCAGTGTTCAAGGCCAGATTGGACAGAGCCTTGGGTGTCATGGTTTAGTGTGAGGTGTCCCTGCCCATGTCATGGGGGTTGGAACTAGATGATCTTAAGGTCCTTTCCAACCCTAACTATTCTATTCTATTTCTATTTCTATTTCTATTTCTATTTCTATTTCTATTTCTATTTCTATTTCTATTTCTATTTATTATTTCTATTTCTATTTCTATTTCATTTCTATTCTATTCTATTCCTATTTATTTAAGGGATGAGTATGAGGTGTCTTCAAGATGTGAGAAAAAACAGGCAAATGCAGACTTTCCAGAAAAGAAATGTGCTTACATGCACTTGTAGGAAACACTGATGATGATATAATGATTATATATTCCCCCAATTTCAAGAATGACAAGATCTAACTGAAATAGATCTACTCAAGAATAAGAATGGAGAAGTGTAGCTTCTAACTTATGATGAGAAATTAATAGAGCTTATCCTATGTAACCACGAATCAGAAAATGCCAGAGATATTTTTGCTTTGGAGTAACAAACAGATGAATAAAGGGTTTATCCTGCTAGCAAATATAGGTATAAATTACTCATGGCTAACTTTAGTTCTGTAATTAGAAAAGTTTCTAAACATAAAACGTTAGTGAGTTTCAGATCAAAGTTATAATTCACGGGTAAAAAAAACGTGCAATTAACATCTAACCAGAGCCTGGCCCTGGAATTTACCAACTTGCAAGTTTGCTCGATGTTCAAGTAAAAGTTTAAGCAGCGCTCATCCTTAAAACTTAAGAAATAGTGACCTATTTAATATAAAGTAAATTAATCCTAAAATAAATTAGAATGTTCATAATTAGGCAGTTTGACATCAGAGTTGCAAGACACACCCATGTCCCCAGGGTGAGGTGTTTTTTATGCAAATAAAAATACGTATTAAACCAATGAGCTTTTCAAACAACTACTTGCAAGTCCTATTTTAAAGGCTTGTTAATGCCTTAGAGAAAGCAATGGTGGGTAAGTTTCTCCCATTCTCATAATGAACACCGCTGTATATTGTACTTTAGTAACTGATAGAGCTTGTATCACTAAGTCCATTGTCTCAAGAAAAGGATGTAGTTATGGAAATAAGATAAACAAGGTACTTCAAGGTTGGCAGAGCTTTGAAAATTGAAGGACCTATTGGCAACGTGAAAATTACCTGGCAGTTCTGGGGAGGTAGTTCTTCATCATAAATAAGGAATTAATCACAATCTCTTATTCGAATAGTCATGATACTCCTGCTTCATTCTGATGGTGATGTGATTAGGTTTTCAGTGTTCTGGGGAGGTAGAGATATGTAGAATGTTTTTTTGGTTTTATTTCATTGTTTGCATTCCTTTTGCCTGTCATTTGAAAGGTGTAGCACTAGTTACTAACATAAGAGCTGAGCAGGTACCAATTTAGTTTCCATGTCTTATGAAACAAAAATGGAAAACTGCAAGATTGCTTAATAGTCACTGTTTCTCTCTGCATTATTCAAACCTCTCATCCCTCTTTAGAAACAAAGTCTTTGGAAATCCTATTTTGACTACCGTTTGCAATAAATGCTGCTATTCAACCTGGGTATTATGCGGTTATTCATTGCAGTTGAGCCTTCAGCTGAGTTAAATAAAGTGCACTTTAATGTTCCCTCTTCCCCTGTCATTAACTGCTCTATGGCAGTCTCTAGTTAGGTCCTATAGATCAATGTTTCTCAAACTGTGGGCTGTAAAAGAACTCAAAGGGGATTGCCAACTGTTAGGCAGCAACAGTCAGCAGCAGTTCAGTTTCCTAAGTCTGCAGTAGATCTTTTTTTCTGTGAGTGAAGAATGAGAAAAATATTAAATACTGACTGCAGGTATTCATTCTATACATTGCTACCTACCTTTAGCTGCTGGCGGTGTCTCATTTCCATCAAGATAGATAGTGGGCTTTCACTGCCTTGTCTTAGAAGAACTGATCTATTATGAACTCAGGTGATTATATTGAAATAGTTGAGCAAACTATAGATGACAGACATATTGTATTGAGAGTGGATTAAGTGTCAAAAGGTTTAGGAAACACTCCAGCTGTTAGATTCGTCTTGAAAGACGGAAACCCCTTTTTTGCCTCTTTCCCACTAACACCACTTAGATGTATCAGGACACATCAGATGTCTTTATATTTCTACATGAGTGCACATCACACTCTGAGGTGTAGGGAGATAAAGTCCATCCATACCCTCAGTCCTGCCATATGCTGGGCTCCTAGTGGTGCTGGACAACTGGCCTGTGGCACAGTCAGGTCAACACTGGCACACTAGAGCACAATGAGCAGGGGCAAGTTCTTCTCTTACCCATGATCCTTCCAGAGAAGGGTTGGGAAGGGCATCATGACATTATTGTGATTACTTCACAGTTGTGGGGCTCCTGGCAAGCATTTTATCCAAGACAAATACAGGGAAATCAGAAAACTATGAAAAGGTACTAAGTAGTATAGGAACTGCTCTCTTAATAGGAATATAAAACATCCTGGCCATTATCTTGAGACCACCTTCTCTCTGCCTGAGGCAGATGCAGTGCTCTGCAGTTCTGTACCAACACACTTGGTGTTGGTCATATCAGGCTATTGTAATGCCATATTTGTACATCACTGTCTGCTGAATGTAGAGTATCTGAAGCTACAGAAAGAAAGCAGGTTCCACTGCCTGAGTGAGAATGTACAACAAAACCCTGTGCTTCTGAACCAGATCCAGGATGGCCGTGAGTAAAAGCAGCTGCTACTACTGCTTCTACAGCTGGCTGACACTGAGTCTGTAAGGTAAGCAGTAACTGCTGGAGACTGCACTGTATCTATGACACAGTGATCAGAGGTGGGTGAAAGCTTTCAAATTAGGAGGTTCACCTACAAGCCCTCTTCTGGGACCTGATGCTCTTCTTTGTCATTAAGGCATGGCAGGAAAAGGGCAGAGGACAGTCTTGTGCCCCCAGCTAGCACCTGTTCTATGACTGCTGCTACCCTTGTACCTCTCAGAACTGCTAGTCTGGTGTCCTCATAGAGCAGCAAGAGACAATCTGGGCAGTCTTGAAACCATAGAGTGCAGAGATCTCTAGTGTAGGGGAGATAGGCACCCTTTTTTCAGGAAGTGTAGGATAATTTTTGGAGAGTAGGTCAGCAAATGGGAGATGCTGACTACCTCTTGCAGAAGAGCTTACAACCCATGAAAGGTTTAACAGTGCCTTTTCTCCTTGCAGGGAAGAGTTGGAAGATAAGAGATTATACAAAAGATTATACATTTTTTTGTTTGGTTTTGGAGGCAAGTGCACCTCCTCTTCCTTACAGACTCTGCAAGGATGAGCTTTAGTAACCACACTGGAATAGTAAAGAAGTGGCTGTGGTAACTGCATGGGAGCCTGGCACGTGTAAAGTGTGAATCCACACTTCCTTTACTAAGATAAAGCAGGGGTGTTTAAATTAAAGATGACAGGTGAGAATTTCTGAATTATAGAAAAAATAAATAAATTTTTAAATTTCTATTAAATTCAGGAATTCTGACCCCCTTCTAATTCTTCTCCTCTCGCCACAACATCAAGAGCTCTTTTCTTCATAGTCACTGTTGCTCCAATTTTGACTCTGCTTACTCCCTTCACAGCCTTCAACAGCCACCTTCCTTTATGACATCATTCCCATATCACACTGTGGCTTGGGATTTTTGCCTCCTATTCAGATACTGACTCTCCTCTATCTTTTCACTTTCTTCTACCTGGTTTTCAAGGCACACCTCACCTACACAAGTGCCTCTGTTTCAGTATGCTGCCAACAGACCACCCTCCATGCCTCATAGGGCACTGCTCAAGAAAGAGAAGTAGCTGGAAGATAAACTACAGTGACCAGATGCCTCTGGCCATTCAGGCACCCAGTGCTATTAACTTTAGAAGTAACCACAGACCTAAGATCTAAACAGGTTTAGCCATCAGTAACTATTGCAATATTCCCCTGACCATCTTCTCAAGTTTCCTTCATGATTTTCCGCCTTCCCTCAGTCATTCTACTATCAGAAGTGTAAAGTCAAGGGGGGAGAAAATATTTGTCAGTCAAGCACTTTTAAAAATTAAAATAAGTATCAATGATTAGCAGAGATCAGTGGTTAGTAATGTCAAAGTGATTAAGTGTTAAATGTTAAAGTGATTATTGTACTCAGTAAAACCAGATTTCAGAAAAAAAAAATGGGCCAAATACCTCAAGATGAATAACAGTAATTCTGAACCTCTTCACAGGAAAAAAATATTAATTGGAGAGTTTGTTTTGACCTTTTATTTCAAATTAAAAAAGGAAAACAAAACAAAACAAACAAACAAACAAAAAAAAACCCTCGCAACTTGGTGAAAAGCTTTACCAATTGAAAAAAAAATAAATAAATATTTCAAGAACTCCACGTTTGCGTTAGCTGTTTTCAGAAAACATAAGTAGTTCAGAGGAACCACTCTGAAACATGGAAGGCTTACAGTCACACTCAGTTCTCTGCAGGACTGTACATCTACAAGAGAGGAAAATTTGATACCTGGATTCTCACTTTATTTCATTCTAAGTGAAAAGAAGAACCCTGAAGTATGCCCAGAGCAGAGTTTCTTAAAATAAACAAAAATTATCATAATAATATGCCCTCCTTAAAAAGTGAAGTTGGATGTTTTTATTACTCCTGTAATCCAAACTGGTATACTCCATTACATTTTTTTAAAGAACTGCTTTTTCCTGTGCTCTATCCAGGAAAGTGCAATGAAAACTTTAGGAAAAATCTTTGTAATGTCAAAACAATAATGTGAATATGGAAGCTGAATGTTACAAGAATTAAGCACCACGCATTCCAGTGTGAAGGAAAGCCCAGACTGGCTCCTTCCTATATTTGCTAAATATTTTGGTGTATGATTCCCCTGCTGACGTGAAAAAAAAGAGTGTTCAGATCTTCAAGCTTAATTCTGAGTACTACTAAGAAACTAGCAAAATGTCTTTGAAGGAAAACCCACCTGGTTTTGAAAGGAGGCAAAAAATAGTACAGGCATTTCAGGAAAAGCTCTGTTATTCATCTCAGATCTCAGTGGAAAAACAAGTAAGAAGAATCAAGGAACATATGCAGAGACCCTTTTAGGGAGCTTCTGTATTCATCAAGCATTTTAGGGTTTTGCCCTTCTCCTTGACAGAAGGAAAAAAAATAAATTCTAGCAATAAACAGGAAAACTTGAAACACTGTGAAAGCTATTCAGCTGCAGGAGGGAGAATCCTAGAAGAATCCTGCTGTGTTAAGATAATTAGGACATTAATCAACTCCCTGTATAGGGTGAAGCTAACGTTCATAAATCCCAAATGCTGGTTTTGTCTTCTTTTCGCTTTAATGCTAATAAAGCTGTGTCATGGTCATGCTTGCACATCCTCCCCCACTCAGCTGCCACTGACAGCATCAGTGTACCTATAGTCCTATAGTACAAAGACTGATTGGCATCAAAGGTTAAACAATTACAAAACCTTGGAAAGATACATTGATGCTTGGACCCTGAAGAGTGGCTGAGTGCGCAGCTCAGCTCTGATGGACTATGCCAATGTTCACGATTTATTGTTGTTTGCTGCTCTGTTAGTGCTCCATGTCTAACCTAGCAGCTTCATCTGGAACTAGCTTGATTCAAATCCCTCTGCTGTCCCCAGCTGCTCCATACTGTTTCAGGTCTTGGTCTTGGCAGGAGAAAAATAATCTGGTTTCAGATAGCAGTGGAGCGGGTGCCATGCTCTCACTGTGCTCTCTCTCTCTAGTGGGGACGTGCTGTGCTCAACTCGCAGGTGGCTCCTTTCAGGAGAAATAATTAAAACCATCTCCATTCATCTTTTCCTATTAATCTCAACAGATTATTAATCTTATGGACCATACCACACCATCTTCTTTATGCACCTTGTGCTGGTTTTACCTTAAGCCTTGAGTGTAGAAATCTGCAGTCCTAAATTTCTTTTTTTTTTTTTGTGTTATGAACATATCCTCATCCACAACTGAATTGCTAAAGACATGTCTTTGGTTCCTGGTGTCTGCTTAGAGTTGCAGGGGTAATACATCAGGTGAGTGCAGTAAGGGGAAAGGAGGCGAGGGAAATCTGAACTGAGAAATTAATCTCCAAAAAACAAACAGCTGGCCACCTGGAAATTTCTTGGGGGAAGAGGCACAACGCACTGCTTTCCTTGCCAAAGATGTCAATGTGCTTCTTGACAGAATCACAGGTGATTACAGAACAAGTTCATATGTCCCCGAACTCACTGCTGAGTGTGAAAGAAGGAAAAAGGGTCCTGACACTAGTGCAGTCCTACAGAGTTTCACTGGGAATCCCAGCTCCTTCTAACACAGATTTAGTTTCCCTGAGGTTTATTCTGTTCTCACTGCTCCTTCATTTTTCACCCCCAAGGAGTTTTCACGTTTCTCAGTGTGGCACTGTTGATTAAGATCTCCCCTGTGAATCCACTGTGGAATCAGCTTCTCTTTATAACTCCCCCTTTTAACAGTCCTACAATTGTTCTTAAAAATGACTGTCTTTATTTGACATTATAACCAATGTCAAATACATTCAGCAATAATGAAGATGTAGAATTCATTCTTCTGTAGTCTTTGTGTTTATAGTACAACAGAAGTTACAATGTGGCTTGATCCTGTGATCATTCCTACCTATCCTTGACCATACCTATGAAATAGAACAGCAGTCTATGTGCAGTTATGTGCAAAGTAGGAAGAGGAAAAAAAAAAGATGGCATATTTAGCTCCAGCAGCATTGTGGGCATTATTACCAATAGCAAGGATTTCTATTCAACCACATTGAAGCTCCACTGAAAAGAATACAGTGGTGAAATTTAGACAGAGCTAGGACAAATATTGATTCAAGCGGACAGACCCCCACTACATCCACTGAAGGCATCTGGAAAGGACAAAGACGTGATAGAGCAATTTGCTACACAAAATCCTTTCAAAAAGACATAACTGAAAGCAACTGCCCTGAAGGCATCCATAACAAACCATTGCACTGAGAATATAAAAGGCTTAGGGAGCAGACAACGACCAAAACACGCACTTAATAGCTCAGCTACAGCCTAGAAGACTGGGAGATGGTGAAAACTGGCTTGTGTGTCTGTTTAGAGCAGCATCAGAGAAAAGCTTTTTTATAAGTCTTGGCCTTTTTATAAGTTTAAAATAAAATAAGTTTATTTTATGAACTCTGCATGTTCTTTTCTTTTTAGTTAGGCTGAATTTATGACACCAAAATCTCCCTAGCTCCGGGCCAAGCCTCTTTCAGGTTATGAGGACCTCCTGGTCTCTTCTTGCTGCAAATGTGCTGTACCTTACTCTACCATCAAATCAAGAGGCCTCTGTGGTCCACAGTAATGCCATTTTTCTTACTATGTGGCAACAAATAGTGGAAGTCATAGACTGGAAGGTGATGAAGGAATAATATTGACATGAGACTGCTGGGGGACTGGGCCAGATGAGCCATGCAAATATATACAGTATTAGCTAAACTGCTAAATGCAAATATTTTTTTGGAATGTGGCTGGGAGTTGTCTTGGAGCATTCTATTGCATCAAGCTAGAGATTGAAATTGTTCTAACCATTTAAATTTATAGACAATTGTCTTTCTAAAGGCCAGGAATTGACCACTGTTTAATTTACTAGTTCAGGAAGAGCCAGAGGCAGTTGATCATGTGTAATTCTTTCTGAATATTTAAGTGGTGAGACAAATCATATGGTATCATGGATTAACTGTCTTTTCACCAGCTAAAAACAAGACCTACTTGTTGATTTGAATTTAAAATATGCTTTTGTGAATATTCATGATGCTAATGAATACCTTTGGATATTACTTTCCCCCTTTGTGTAAAAGGCTCATAATGTTTTTATAAGCAATTTGTCATTTTGAAGCCCAGTTTGGTACATAAACTGAGTATGGAGCCAGACATGATAATTCTGGATGCGAATTACTGCAGAACCTCTTCAACATAGCAAAGAAGCCACATGATATTTCACACTTAGAATAAGAAGATGAAAATTCTGTCTCCCTTCAGCAATTTGGTTATCAGAAATTGAATCTTAATTCAACAAGAAATGTGTGTAGGTAGATTTTTTACAGTTTGGTAGGACTGCTGACAGGATTAAAGTTTAGGAATGTGCATTAGTATGCTGCTGAACCAGAGCCACAGGGGACATGATGGGACTTCTTTGCTTATCTGTCTTTATACATGCAAATATAGTACACTGTTCATGACTTGTTTGCCCAGCTTAACAAGAAAGAGAGGTTAAATTCCCAGACTACAGATAATTTGTTTTGATGTAGAATGAATTTTATTATTTAAGATCTTGCAATAATTAAATTGTATATCAAATGTGTAAACAGCTTTTTTTTTTTTTCTCACTTTACCTTTAAATGCCTGAATTGGTTAAGAAATGTTTCTGTACTTTAATTAGAGAGTAGAAATCTATGAGACTGCCTTCATTTGGCTTTCAGCTGTTAACTTTGCATCAGTAAAATCCATACACTTTAAAGGAGATCTCAACTATAATTAAAAGTGTTATTGAACTAAACACAATTACCAATGTTTATCACATTATGCAATGCTGCTGGCACAAAAAGTGTAATTCAAACTTGCTTTTTTTTTTGGCATTTTTGTTTTGCAGAGTTTTAAAAAAAATGACTGTAATTCAATCAGGTAACAAAAATTACTGCTGTCAGTCCTTGGGTAAGCTTGGTAGCCCTGAATTTCACATGTTTCAGCTAAACACTACCCATTCTGGCATGTTGAATTCCAAAATGCAGAGAACTAGGAAGCTGCAGCCATTGGTATTTCTCCTTAGTATGTTTTCTACTGGATTTGACATACTGTGATTTTATTTAATTTTACCAAAAGACAAAACCAGGTAATTCTCTGGCTGCTGGAAATGTTTCACAGAATTTTGCAATATGATATGATATATACATATAATATTGTATCATGGGTAGACACAGGGCAATTTAGGACTTAGGTGGACCAAAGATATTCCCCATAAGCAAGCATTGCAGTTGCCTTTCTGTCTTGCCATTTTGCAGGTGAACCAAATGCACTTTCATTCAAGTAAGTTCTGAGATCTTGAGTCTGACTTAAGACTTGCAGAGTTGAGCCTTACCTCGTGGGGAACCTGGATTGCATTTAACACCAGCATAAATACTGGTGACTGGTAAACTCTGGCCAGATGTCAGAAAGTAACAGAAAAATTATTTCTCCCACATTTCTCAAAATTTTTACTCTCTCTCAAGGAGGTGTTAATCTTTTGTCCCTGGGGTTCTCGGTCCTGAAGATGTTGTGTATGTCTTCACTGCCATAAAAAGTGGCTCCTACACAGTGGCCCTTATGAAAAAAATTGGCAGTTCTTATCTAGTTGTGCATGGTGCAGCAGCGACCAGTGTTGAAAGTGTGTGCTTCTTCTAATGATAAGTATCCCAATTCACCTTATAAGAAAGAGTACCTTTAGATAGTCATTATATAAAAAAAAGTAATAGCTGTATAAAAAAGTAATCACAACTATTATGAACTCGGTCAGCTGCAGCAAAGTAGATTTACTTCATTTTACTGAATGAATAACTGAGCTCAAAACTGTGTGAGCTCAAGAAAAATGAACACTTATGGGAAGAAATAATTTGACAACAAATGATCGCCTCTTGAACATTGTCAGTTATACAAGTTAAAGAAAGTTTTCTCAATAGTTACTGGCACAGTCAAAAGCAAACAAGTATCTCTGTGTTATATTAACAACACTAGGTTTCATGGGTTAACCAGTGCATGAAAAAATAACTTGTAACACAGAAACAGTTCTCAGTTCAAAGTCAGTAGCAGCCTTGAACTGGACCAGCTGTAAGATAGAAAGGTCATTCTATATTTATGACTAATATATCCCCAGAGTTGTGCAGACATGGGGAACCTTATTGCAGGATCTCTGTTGACATGTCTCAACTGTCTATATTAATTGGTATATATTGTGCAGAGGGTGGACATAAACCATGATATGAAATATTCCAGAAATGCTCACATCATTTCTCACTAGTATCTTATTTTCTTCATATTCAAGCAGTACAGCAGCCCTGTAAATGAGGATAAAATAAATCTGCAACCTGTAGTGAGGGACAGCCTTGAACAGCAGATCTGAGCTGCAGATATTTGTGATAAGCTGCCATACCTTACTCACTGTGCTTCATCATCATCACCAAGCTGAAGCAATCTCAGCAGCTTCTGATCCCATGAATATTTGTGCAAGTAGTTACGAAAAAATTTTTATCACAAACTGCTGTATTGGCTATTCTTACCTTGGGAGTGTGTAGACACTCATCATCATGATCTGTCAAGCTGTCTTCAGATTCATTGTATTTCTTGGATCTTGGAAAAATACAGAAAGGTTATTTCTGGAGATGCTGTAGATATCAAAACAGTATATTACAAGTGGAAATTCTAATTGCTAGAGCATCAATTTTATGTATTTACTTTCATATCTGGACTTGGGAGCTATTTTGATTTTTGGTTTGTTGCTTGGTTTTTGCTTTTTTTTGACACTGGATTTTCTGATCAGCTCATGTCTACTTAAACTTTTTTTTTTTTTTTCCATTTTCAAACATCTGTGTCTATGCAGTGCTCATTGAATGCTTCTGCACAGTCAATTTGAGAAATTATAAAAGTATTCAATGTGAGGGAGCAATCATATTTCTGATATATAACTATACATAGCTGTCATGGGTTCAGCAGCAGCAGTCATTTTTCTCCTTCTTGGTAGCTGGTGCAGTGCTGTGTTTTTTGATTTTGGGCCTGGGAACTGCGCTGATAACACCAGTGTTCTCAGTTACAGCTTGGCAGTGTTTTGTCTGGCCAAGGACTTTCTGAGTCTCATGCTATGCCAGGGAGGAGGGAGGAGGGGAAGCCGGGAGGAAGCAGAGACAGGACACCTGACCCAAACTGACCAAAGAGGTTATTCCATACCACAGCACGTCATCTCCAGGATGTGAAAACAGAAAGCAGAGACCTGGAAGGGTGTGTTGGTGGACTGGGGGTGCACGGCACGGTCAGGTATTTGGTGCTGGGGGTTTGCTGCTGGGGGGGCTCACTGGCTGGGTCAGGCTTGGTGAGCAGTTGTATTCTCTTTCTTTGTATTTCTCTTGTATTATTACTGGTGGTAGCAGTAGTGATTTGTGTTATACTTTAGTTACTAAACTGTTCTTATCTCAACCTGTGCGAGTTGCATTTTTTTTTTTGATTCTCCTCCCCATCCCCCCGGGACTGGGGGAAGAAAGAGAGGGGAGTGAGTGAGTAAGTGAGTAAGTGAGTAAGTGAGTGAGTGAGTGAGTGAGTGAGTGAGTGAGAAAACTGCGTGTGTGGGGGGTAGAGACTTAAACCACGACAATGGCAAATTTGCAGGTAGATTCTTAGTATACCTTTTTCAGAATGCATTTAGATATATTGCTATTCAATATTTGACAAAGGTTCTGCTTTATTTAGGGCTCACTGTCCTGCCTGGTTTACAGTCCTGTCGTTGCCACTAATTGTTTATGAAATATGCCATTATTGTCACATAAGATTTTGTTATTCATAAAGTGATCACTTACTGTGAAAATGACACTTAAGTAATAATTTAAGATGTTTAGAATGGCTACTTCTTTGAGGAGAAAGGAATTTCAATAGTAGTTTTATTTGCAACAAAAACGGCACTTTTGTTGAGATAAACATGGAATGTTTAGATTGGATATGAGGATGAAATTCTTTACTGTAAGGGTGGTGAGGCACTGGAATGGGTTCCCCAGGGAAGTTGTGAATGCTCCATCACTGGCGGTGTTCAAGCCTAGGTTGGACAGAGCCTTGGGTGGCATGGTTTAGTGGGAGGTGTCCATGGCCATGTCATGGGGGTTGGAACTAGATGATCTTAAGGTCCTTTCCAACCCTAACTATTCTATGATTCTATGTTAAAAAAAGGATTATTCTGCAAGCAGATCATTACGATTAACTAGTGCTCAGAATGACTCCTTTTGAAGCTCAGCAGAGGGAATGTCTACTGAGAACATCAGGAGAAGGCAAATGCAAACCATTTAAATTTAGTTTAAAACAGCTGACCAAATTCTTCCTACCAGTTACAGCAAGTTCATTTGATACAGGAGGATACACCAAAAGTTTAAGTTTTATTTTCCTTCAGTTGCAATGTTTCATGCAATACTCCCAGAAGTTTAACACAAGGTGCAGAAAAATACAGTATATTGAACAGCCTCAGTACATTGAACAAACCAGCATTTGAAACCCTTCTATGACATTTTCACAGGTTTCATAGCCTAAGCCTCTCCTCTTACTCTTTCTTTTTTTTTTTTTTTTTTTTTTATTTAAGGATATTTCGGAAAGCTAAAAAATTTTAAATTTTGTCCTTGGGTCTTTTTTTTTTTTCTCTTTTTTTTTTTCTTTTTTTTTTTTTATTATATATTGTGGATTTGTGCATTTGGAAAAAACTGGAAAGTTGAAATGAAATACTGCAATATGAGAAGATACTCATATCTGAGAAGAAGATTAATCCCTCTTTGTTTAATGACTGTTTACTTTGAATTACAGGAAATAATAAGGAAAAAGAGAGAAAAATGGATGGTTTTTTGCTTCCCTCAACAGAAGTCCTTTCTCAATGACAGAATAAGTGTAAATACATTCCACACAACTAGAAAGATCTCACTTGCGATATTAATGCACATCTTCAGTATTTCACTTTTTGTATTTAAACATTTTAACTTTTTAAAATGAAGGCATATTGCATTAATAGGTGGGTTTTTTTATGTTTGAGATAAGAAAAGAAATCTGCTTTGGTTTTGTATGTCAAGTTATGCAGAAATTAAGCTAGTAGCTCAGTACGGCTTCCTAAAGAAGCAAAGGAGTTACTTTCCTTTTCCTTTTTTGGAAAAAAAAATAAAATAAAAATTGCTCGGGTTTGGCAATAATATTTAAAGGTGGATTTTTATAACTTCCCTTTTACTGAAACAACTTATTACATTTACATGTTTTTTGTTTTTGTTTTTGTGTTTTGTTTTTTTTCTGCTCTATTAATTCAAGATGAAAAACCTTTCTGAGCCTGCTGCGGAATTGTGGATTTATTGCACTAATCAATGCAGTGATTAAAAACTTACTGGAAATAAAGGCTCTTTTGAGGTATGCTGCACAATTTGAAACTGTTTTGGACTGAATGCTTCATTAAGAGAAAACTGTATTAGTTTTGTCTTATGGACAGAAATTGTCAAAATATATGAAAAAAACTTTTATAATAAATTGTGGGACTTGAAGACACAATATATAACTGTACATCCATAAATCTGGCAATCTTAAGATGTGAGACTGAAAATTTTATTAACTGTTGTTTTTACAATAGACTTTAAAAATATTGCCTGAATTTCTTGTGCAAACAAGCTTTGCCACTTATGTTAAATTTCTTAGATCTTTTCAATTCTGCTGGAATGTTTTATTTCCCGCTCTCATTTGCTCATATTATAGTGTTACTCACGTATCTTCTTTGGCGGGAAGTAGCTGGAAGCAATTAGAGATTTTATACACTAAGGTGAGAGGATAACTTGTGAAGATGGTCATATGCAGGTGTCATTAAACCATGGAGACATGGTAGAAGGTGAGGAAAAGAAAGTTGTAAATAAAAGCAGTAAAAATATTTTATTTAACTATTTTTGTTCAACTATTTTATTTTACAAGACTTCATTTACAATTAAGATCATTGTAATAACATAACCACAGACTCTTAGCACTGACTGCATATAAGGGTCAGACTTTCTGGTTTAAAGTACCTGGGCCTACCTGATTGCATTTGTTATTTTCCCTTGAAATAGAAGTTTTTCTTTCTCCCTTGGTGTAAGAGGGTGGCAGTTATAAACATGGGGTCACAGATGGAGGTTAAGAGGAAACTGAAGATTCGAAGTACATGGCGGTGTGGAAGCAATAGATATATAATAAAGATATGGAGATGGATGAGCAACTTGTGACTCACAGACCTTGTGTTCTGTCAAACATGGGCTTCTTCCTTATTCCCATGCCCTGAAATTGCGCAGAGTGGGAAGCATTAATGAAGGCAGACCCTGGCTTCAGTGTCACCATGCCACCAAGTCCTGCAAAAGGAGGATTTGGAGCAGGGACATATAGAAATGGTTTCACTGCTGGGGAAGAAATAGCCCTTTGCCATTGCTCTCCAAGAGAAATTGTTCCTGAAATGAGGTCATGTAGCGGGCTGCTTCCCTTCATGATTTGCTGACTGCTTTCAGCTTTCATGCAGCAGTGACAAAAAAACATGAGTAGTTTTGAAATACAGATTCAGAACAGGAAAACAATATGTTTTTCAGGAACAGGACTGGTAGAAATTCAGTAAAAGGTTTGGATAAGGGATGGTTGGTGCTAGGCACCAGTGTAACAAAATTATAGACATGGAATAAAAACTGCAGGAACTACTTCACGAAATAACAGCCTGGGGAAAAGATTTCTTCCCCTTCACATATATATATATATACACACACATATATATAAGATATATATAATCCATATATACACTACAATTTCTGTAAAAGACTGTGTCTTCAGAACCCTCTATACATTTATCTCCTGCTATGCCAGATGCAGAGGAATGGGCATTCATCCTGACATGACAGTGGGAATGAAGAGCAAGCAGAGCCATTCAGGATGAAGTGGGCAAGGAAAAATTGCCACCCTCAAGACAGATGCCTGAAAAGCTATAGCTACTTCCTCAGCTAGTTTGATCTTGGGAGCAAGCCAAAAGTCTTCCATAGGACATGAGGTGCAACATGTTTATTAGTTCATTAAACATTTCTTTAATTTACTCAGAAGGCATTCAAAACCTAGGTTTGCTGTGCAGAAACAAAAATCAGTCTCAAGTCTGCAGGAAACAGCGCATCAAAGTACATTAAGCAACTTGGCTACATGGTACATTTAGGATGCGACCAGCTAAGGGTCCGTGAGTCTCCTAGTTGGAACTGTGGCCTGAAGAAGAACACAGGGCATTAATATGCTTATCCACCTCTCCTGCCCAAAGGGAGCTCCTGTAAATTACAAATTGGCTCATAGTCATGTTCTACAAGATACTTGTTTCATTCAGCTGTGTTAATGTCCCAGACCTATGGACCAGAAGTATAGGCTGAAAAATGCAGCAACAGATTGGTGTTTAGCTTGCTAGTTTTATGAATATTAATGTATTGGGTTTTAACTTCTAAGGGTATTTCTTCAATAAGACTCAGACCCAAAGGCTGCTCAGTTGTCTGTATAGCAATCAAGCAGAGTAGCCCAGTGCTGGAATTGCAATAATATGCTGCTGCAGAAAACTTACCTCTGTGTCAGTATTTGCTGGCAAAGTAGACAGAGCAGAGCAGAAGCAACTTGGGCTAACATCTGTGCCACAGCTAGAAGATTCAAGAGAAAGCTAGAGGTCCCAGTGTTGATTGACTCACCTGGAATTAAGCTGGGCGAAGGGTTAGATATGGTAGATATCTAGGGTTAGATATTTAGGCCATTGATTATAATAGAAGAAAAAGAAATCTTCAAGCAGATGATTGCATACCTGAACAGAAATATATATATTATATCACACTAGTCAAGAGCATCAGTAAAAAAGTAGTAGATAATTTCTTTTTGCCTTTTCTCTCCCTTTTTATATGTGTATTAATGACACTTTCTATATAGCTTATTTTACAGTAACCTTAGTATGAAATTTACGAAGTTCACTTCTATACCTCTGCCATCCTTTTTTATAACTGGTTTAAAGTCACAATCATATATAATAGCTCAAATTTGTCTTTAGTAGTCAATGAAATTTAAAAGAAAGCTTATATCAGTTTAAATCTCACTTAATGACCTCCTTTGAAATGATCACACAATCAAATGAAAGTGCTTCCATTAATGTATATCACAGTTCACAGCTGGTAGGAAGAACCTCCTATGAAAACAGGTGTTTTATCTACCTTTTTCCTTGCATTGCTATCATAAGAGTTGCCTTGATAGCTTCCTATGTCCCTGGTGGAAAATTTGTACCCTTGATATAAGCAAATAAAAATCAAAAGCAGACTTAATATAAGGTCATGAATAAATGAAGATGTATAAAGGACTCCCTGCCTGAAGTACACTCTGTACTCTGGCCCTCCTCTTGCAGATTATTGCAGATTGCCAAGGCTGAAGTGAGGGAAATGACACCTGAATAAGTGGCTATGAAAAAGCACCTTCAGGCTCAGCATTTATGGAGCAAGACAAAGTTGTGGGTACCCTTACCAGAAGCAAAACAGCACTGTTGAGTTATGAGGCAAACAATAATATTCATGGAAATACTGAAACAATTTGACTGTACATGACAATGAAGAAATCATGACAGAGCCTGGAAACACAGGCAGGATTGCTGTGTTTTTTTTTTCTAAATTCAACATAATCACCTCTGTGCCAAAAATTCTCACTAACAACTTATGGAAAATTAAACTTTTTTCTTCTATCTATCTGATAGGTTTTGGTCTAAAATGGTGCAGTTCATTTCTTCTTTGAAATGAATGCCTTTGCTATTTTGAATATAATTAAACTATAAATATCTCAAATTAAGGTTAGAAGGGAAAGTCAAGTTGAACAGTTATCAAATTTATGCATTTTTATTATTAATTGTTAATTAGTAGTATTTAGAAATTATTCATTTAATTAAGAAACGTTTTTAATGCAAATACTAATATGAAACTCAATGGCAAATGTAAGACACTACCCACTAGTAGATGTGGTAAACCAAACAATGGGAACTTATTAAAGTACTGAAGTGTTTCATTAGATAAATGTGGTTTTTTAATGAATGAACTTATGTTGATCTAATTGACTGAATTTGCACTTGGAATATTGCTACTGTTTCTTTGAAAATATGACTTTGAAACAGTCACTAGCTAGTGGCATTCAGTCCTTTTAATGATTTATACTGAGGATTCCCCATAATTTCATACAAGTTTGCACTTCTTTTGAAGTTCTGATCCTTTATAAATAATTATGAACTAGCTTAAAATTGTGTTATAAATTAATGTAGTAAAGTTTGTCGTATGAAATATCTTCCAAATTAGATAAAATCCCTTGAGTTTGTAGGAAAATAGCCTCATCAACTTAAAAACATCCTATGTCAAAGCCAAACCATTGATACACAAATTGCAGGAGAAAATTCTATCATGAGCTCCTTTTTCACTTAGTCTATGCTGCACTAACCATTTTCTTGATTAAAAATCGTGACACTGGAGGAATGGACATAATATGCAAAGAAAAAAAAAGTCTTTATAAGCTGTTGCTGGGGCTGATTTCAACTGTATTTTTTTTCTTTTTTAGATAAATGTAAAATGAAGTAAGCCTCTTCTATCACAATTAAAAGGTCTTTTGTAATAATTTTATTTAGTCTTGATCCAATATGATTTTAAAGTCATTTACTATCAGAGTATTACATTCCAAGTGTCTGAATCCAGTTAAAAATTTGCAGTTGGCTGATCGTGAGTAAATCCTAGCTCTCAGCCTTTCATAGCTATTGAAAAATGAGATGCTAATCTCAAGCAAAGCTTCATATCGGTCATAAAGTTTTGGAAAGTGAGTGAAAAAAAAATTACCATTCTCTGAGTTTCATCTATAACTGTTTGAAAAGGAAAGTGGGAAGATGACTGGGAGTGCAAATTTTCTAACCAATTATCTTTATTGACTAAGCAGCAGGACAACAAGGCTTTCAATAAACATGACGGCTTTGAAGTCTGTTGTTTTCTAAAGCTTTTTTATGGCCTTCCTTTTAATTTTCCTTTTTTACCTTATTTTTAATTTCATTTTCTCCAGATGAATAATAACCATAAAACGTTGTCGTGGTTCAAGCCCCCAACCCCCCACGCAGTTTTCTCATTCACTCACTCACTCTCTTTCTTCCCCCAGTCCCGGGAACATGGGGAGGAGAATTAAAAGAATGCAACTTCCACAGGTTGAGATAAGAACAGTTTAGTAACTAAGGTATAATACAAATCACTACTGCTACCACCAGTAATAATAATGACAGAGAAGTACAAGAGAAATACAAGGAAAGAGAATACAACTGCTCACCAAGCCCGACCCAGCCAGTGAACCCCCCAGCAGCGAACCCCCCACTGCACCACCACATACTTCCGGGTCTCTGCTCTCCGTTTTCACATCCTGGACATGATGTGCTGTGGTACGGAATAACCTCTTTGGTCAGTTTAGGTCAGGTGTCCTGTTTCTGCTTCTTCCCGGCTCCCCCTGCTCCCTGGCATAGCATGAGGCTCAGAAAGTCCTTGGTCAGACAAAACATTGCCAAGCAGTAACTATAAACACTGGTGTTATCAGCGCTGCTCCCAGGCCCAAAATCAAAAACACAGCACTGCACCAGCTACCAAGAAGGAGAAAAATGACTGCTGCTGCTGAACCCATGACAAACATGGTAAATTATATCCCTATTTTCAATGCTTTTTATTGTTTTCACATGGGAATGTAACTATGTTTCCGACAGGGTTTCTATACCAAAAGAGTTATCTTGTCAGTATGAGGGGCATAGATAAAGGCAATTCTGTGGAACAATTTCGGTTTGTTAAAATGATCTCTTCAATACATTTAAAGAACTTATTCAACAGAATGATGGTCAAATGATGGACTTGAACAATGTAGCCAGGGATTCATAGACTACCTTTTCTAGTTAAGGGAAAAGGACAGAAGGAGGCATGTCAGAAGTCAGCACTGCATATTACCAGTAATATCCTTCCCCTTTGGGTTGCTGGAGATAGGAGGCAGATGAAGCAACATGCAAATGAATCATGAGTATAGACTTTTTTTTTTTTAACCTGAAAGCTGTAGTATTTTTAAGCAGGTGCCTTGGTTTAAGTCCAGTCAGCCATACAGTTTGCTAACTCAATTCCCCCTCTTTCTTCCCCCAGCTCCCAGAGGGATGAGAAGGAGAATCGAAAGAATGCAACTCCCACAGGTTGAGATAAGAACAGTTCAGTAACTAACATATAACACGAATCACAACTGCTACCACCAATAATAATAATGACAAGGCAAATACCACCCCATACCAAGCCCTATCCAGCAGCGAACCCAACCTTCCAGATAACTGCCCTCCATTTTTACATCCTGGGCATGACGTGCTGTGGTATGGAATACCACTTTTGTCAGTTTGGGTCAGGTGTCCTATCACTGCTTCCACCCAGCTTCCCCTCCTCCCTGGCAGAGCATGAGACTCAGAAAGTCCTTGGTCAGGCCAAAACATTCTAAGCAGTAACTGAAAACGTTGGTGTTATCAACGCAGTTACCAGGCCAAAAGTCAAGAACACAGTGCTGCACCAGCTACCAAGAAGGAGAAAAATGACTGCTACTGCTGAACCCAGGACAGCAGGGAATCAAAGTCCCAGGTGAGTATGCTCTGAAAGGTGCTGCGACGTAAAAGAAAGAGGGATACCAACAAGGCTCTAGGATCTATGAGCTTAATGACAAGATGAAGAAATACCACCAGAGCAGCAGAGGGAGCAGGCATGAGACTTGTAGGCCAGGGTGACTCAGTGTGATACATGCTGTTTGGTGTAACTTCTGCAGGAATTCTGAGAAAAGCAGAATTGTGTCATCAATTGAGGGTCCCACAGCTGTCTAGAAGTTTGCAGTTGTCCTCCCGGAGGGGTCAGGTCTGATGAATGGGAAAACAGGGAAGGCAAGCAGCACATATGACACTTCTGTGCAAGAAATCAGGGAAAGCATGGTGTCACAGGACTGGCCCAAAAAAGTCAAGTGTTTTTTTACATGCTATAGCCAGGAGGAGGAGATAACAGAGTTGCTTCTAGTATGCAAGAATTTGCTCTTCTCTCTATCTTCAGCAATCATTCTTTTGAATCTTAGTTTTGAATTTCTTTACTTAAGACACATCTGTATTTTTTTTATTTTATATTAAGGAAAGTATTGCAAAGAAGATTGTGAGTATCTATGCCCCGAAAAGCAGGCCTGCTTGCACAAATTCATCTTGCATGACAAGAACCAAGCCATTCAAACTGCATCTATTTATAGAGCCTTCTCTCTTACCTAGTGTATTTCTACCCTACAGAAATGCTGCTGTTTACCTACTAGGTCAGAAACAATCATGGATGAGATTAACAAAGATGACTGTCACATAACATGGTATAAAGTTATCCTTGCCAGACTCTACAAATGCAGAATGTGCATTTTACTGTGTACCAAGAGAAGAAAACTTGTTAACACTATAATTCTTTCTTGCTAAGTAATCAGACCATGATACGATTGAAGTGAACATGCTGATGCCTGCATATAGTAATTAGGATCTGTGGCCTCAGGGCAACTGGAAAGCTTCCAGAATATAGGTCTGGTGTTTTGCTTTTTGTCAAATAGACTTCAAGATCTATTCAGCTGCATCACAACAACAGCTGTCTCCCTTTATCTCTCTCCCACCTCCCTCTCTCTTTACATCCTCCTCCTCTCCCTCCTCCCCCCTTTCACTTCTTCTTCCCTTTCTCATTCTTTTTTCTTAGAAACACTTTATGCATTCACATTTTGTATATATAAATTGAATAACAATTAGGAATGTAATTAGGAATGAGAGTAATACACATTATTTGTAGGGATCTGAGTAAAAGGAGCATACAAATAACTGGGCAACTTACTACCAGAAAGTGACATTAACATGTTCAATACCTACATATAGCTACACTTTTTTTCTTTTGTTTCCTTTTTTTTTTTTTCCACAAAGAGGGTTAAAAGAGGCACTATTCAGAATACTCAGTTATCAGTGGCTATTTTCTTACATCAGTGACTGCTTTCTCTTTGTAAATTGATGGCATGCAAAAACAGTGCACATCTGCTTTGAGATGCTGGGTTAGGGTCCTTTCAGGAGGTTGGATCCTAATTTAAACTTATGTTTGCCTCTACAGCAATAAAACTGGAATTCCTCTGGATTGCACTGGTGGTAGCACTAAAGCCACAATTCAGAGTATACGGGATACATCAGCAACAGTCGCAGGACTATACTTGTACACGTACTAGTCAGTTTTTGCTCCCTCTTTTTTTCTTTTGCCAAGCCTCTACCAGAGGAAAAAAAAAACAGAAAAAAAGAAAGCAAAACACTGTGCCTATATAAATGTATATATATGTGTGTGTCTACATACCCTAATGTATACATATCTCTAAAAAATAGCTGTCAGTCAATATGCATCATCTGCTCCACCAGTCCCACTAAGGACTCTCCAGCAAGCTAATTAATAGGAAATCTGCTCATATTAACCATATCACTAATCTCAAACAGTACCCTTCTAGTGCTACTCTGGCTCTAGTCCCTGCTCAACAACTGACATTTGACAATATTTGAAACAATTTTCTCTCAGAAAAGAGCAACTTAATATGTTTTTGATGACTGTCAGGTTTTAGGGTACATTATAGAATCATAGAATAGTTAGGGTTGGAAAGGACCTTAAGATCATCTAGTTCTTCCACCCCTGCCATGGCCAGGGACACTTCACACTAAACCATGTCACCCAAGGCTCCGTCCAACCCGGCCTTGAACACTGCCAGTGTCGGAACATTCTCAACTTCCCTGGGCAACCCATTCCAGTGCCTCACCACCCGTACAGTAAAGAATTTCCTCCTCGTATCCAATCTAAACTTCCCCTGTTGAAGTTTGAACCCGCTACCCCTTGTCTAGTCATCTCAGCAATTGGCTGGAAATGGCTAATGATGCCCAGTTTGAATCTGCCACTGCCTCTCCTGGCACCGCCCCCTCTGAGTCAGGTGCTCTGTCCGCTGACCTGAACTCCTGGGTAAGCCCTGTCAAGGACTTGAGGCTTCCCCCGTGACTGCTGCTGCTCCAAGTTGAAGCTCCTGGATGCTGAGCCCACCCCACAGCCCCCCCCCACCACCAATGAGGCGCTGAAGGTTTCTCTCTTGAGCTAGTCACCTCAGCAATTGGCCAGAAATGGCCAATTATGGTCTCTGCTAATCAGTTCAAGAGTCTGCTGGACATTCTTAGTTCATGGTTAAGGAAACAAAAGATCTCTTTTACTTCAACTGTCTTAAAGTGATCTTCACTTTAAACAAGCCATCTGTCTCCCTCACATAGGGAGGACATACCCCTCACAGATAGGGTTAGATAGAGTTGGAGGAACCAGTTGTTTTGGTTGGGCTGGTACAAATCTAGGATAGCCTTAGGCAGAGAGTAATGAGAAGGAAGCTTCTATTTTGAACCAATCCCTTTGCTTCTTAGCCTGAGGCAGAATACCAAACTGTAAATTCCATCCTGGGTGTCTCATCTTTAACACAAGAGCTATTTAACAGGCCCTATCCTGTTCCATATATAAACAGTTCCTCCTCATCGTCCATTAATTTCAAATGTGGACCATTCTGCATCAAAATTGTGAGAATTTAGAGGTAGGCATATCAGAAACATGCAAACAAAGATGTCCAAACTTATTTGGAATGGAGACTGTGGTTTATTTTTCTAATAAGAGACTTCTTATGCTTACAGAAAATACTAGTAAACTGCAAAGGAACACAAATTAGGTTTTTTGTTTCCAGCTATACTGAAATGTAGGCGTGTAAATAAGTTATCATAAAAAACTGTCATTCAAAAAAGCAAGAATTAAACTCTCAAGTTGTGACTATATTAAATGCAATTTTCCTAGCCAAATGAGCTATTCATCTATGCATATTCTGCCATACTCTGTTAGTGGTACAAATATATGTTTACCACTTCCAATACTTTTTTAGTACTTCAGAACAGCAGGAGAATGAAACAATGTTCTTTACCAGTTCATGCATTGCAAACTGTTGTTGATTTAATTCCTCCATTCTTGGTATGTTGAATTAGCTAACAATAACCTATTTTGAATTAGAATTCTACATTCAGATTTTGTAACTGGCTTTATTTATTTTTCATGTACAGACAAAACAATGTAAGAATTTGACATTACTGAACATAGTCAACATATAACTGCATTGACATTTCAATTAGCATTTTAACACGCAGAACAATTATTTCAAATTTTCATTTCTTATAGAGTTCAGTAGTATTTACTGTCTGCAATACCTTTGTACAAAAGCCGTCTTCTACAACTTCAATTAGAGTCAGCTTTAGAAAGCCTTTTTTCTCTCTTCCCCCTTTCTTTCCACCTTTTCATGTCAGTTGCTGTCATAGAATCTGACTCATCTGCAGTTATTCCGAAGTCTGTGTGATGGACACTTTTTTTGTTTGTCATTGTTCTGATTAAAATTCCTACTCATGTATTTGAAATACTTATTTTCTTCAGATTTTGAAAGGACTTATGTTTTTTAGAGGGGAAAAGGTCAGCACTTAATTTTGATTTAAAGTTTAGCTGCTTAGCTGCTTTTCAAAACAAATGGCAGAATTAGGTTTCATTTAATGCAGAACTCATGCATATGCAAGGTAAACAACATAGAAAAGAAAAGCAGTCTTGAGCAAGGTTAGAGGTTAGATATTAGGAAGAAGTTTTTTACTGTAAGAGTGGTGAGGCATTGGTACAGGTTGCCCAGAGAGATTGTGGCTGCCCCATCCCTGGCAGTGTTAAAGGCCAGGTTGGATGGAGTCTTGAGCAAACTGGTCTAGTGCAGGATGTTTCTGCCCATGGCAGAGTGTTTGGAACCAGATGATCTTAAAGCTCTTTCTAACCCAAAACGTTCTATGATTCTATGATGGTGTTTGCCTATGCCACCAGAGCATTACTTGTTGGTTACCCTGTTCTAGTATGCTTAAATTTGGGATCAAGGCCAGGTAATATTATGTGTAACCTACAAAGTTTACTCATAATCTGTTGGTGTCACAAGCCTCTGCTTTGACCATAGTATAGTAGGGTAGACCCATTCCTTTGCTGATCATCTACTAGGTGGTCTCACTAAGATGGTTCACCCCTTTCTGATAAGTACTCCTCATGCCCTATGCGTTGCTGCAATACAGAGGACTTGTGAAACACAAGCATGAGCAAAATGAACAGGAAGAAGGTAGAGAAAAGGAAGGGAATCCACCTCCATGAGCAAGAAAGAACAACCCTGTAATAATACCTATAGGTCCATAGGTTTCTTTCTGAGCCAACACTTTAATGCAAAATATTAAAAAAATCCTGTTTCAAGTAACTCCAGAATAAGGGAAAAGCAGAATCAGAAGGGTTCAGACTTGCATTAACACTATGCAAGAACCAAAAAAGCATGAGGTGAATGGAGATAGAGGCTAGATACTCAAATTATTTCTTATTTAAACTGTATATACAGAGCTATAAGGTAAAATTTTAAAGTAGAAAGCACCTTAGACAAAAGAAATTTAAATATTTGTATGGATGAGCTATTTAAGTTTTGTCTTATGCACACATTTCCTGCTTCCTAGTCTCTCTAAACCCTCAGGACACAGTAGATTTTAAAAAACACACACCATTAAGTTTCATATGGCCAATGCAAGGTGCTCAGGATTTCCTAATTAAAGCCCAATTATCAACTGTATGAGCTAGACATCAGTTAAAGTGCCTTCAAAGTGTACATTTTATGTTTACATGTTCGGGGTCTATGCCTTTTGCCACTATAGTTACTCCAAACAAATTTTTAACTGGTGATTATGTACAATGCCTTTCTGTGGTGAATGACAGAACATGTCCCTAAGAACTGACTTGCACTATGATCAGAGAATATGAAAACTTACACATTATATCATTATAAAGAGTACTTGCTGACTCTTTACTGCTTCAATCTCTGCTAAAGGGCAGTATTTGAGACAATAGACTGAGTTCAGACTAAAAATAAATAGTAGCAAGGCAACATCCTGACCAGTCTAATCACAGACCTGATTCTTTGAAAAGGGGAATTTCACACAGTCAAAACTAGTTATGGGCAAAGCCAAGTGGGAGGTAATACTGAAAAATAAAAGCATGAATTATGAGCAGGAATTATTTAAGAATTCTTCATAAAATGTCAAAACCTCTACAGTTCTATGCTCATGAAAGACTACTTCAGTAAAATAATCACCTTAGTGAAAAGCAGATGAAAAAATGGCAATAAAAATAATTTTCAAATCTCCAACATACAACACACAGAAAATAGAGTAGCAGACGGAAGAGAACAAAAAATCTGGAAGCAAACAACTGCTTAAGAACATTGTAGTAACACCACAGCCTGCGTCATTTAGAAGGAATTTTATACATTTACTCCAAACAAATGAAATGTAAAATCTGCAGCAGAAAAATGTAATACTAGCTAAAAGTACTAACATTATGAAGCAAAATGCAAAAGACATAGAAATACATTACATAAATATTCTGTTTTGGTATTTAAAAGCATGCAGAAAATTACAAGCTATAGTGTCAGTGTTAAAAACAGGTGCAACACCTACAGCTGAAAATGTTAATACCCAAAACTATGAAAGAAATGGGGCACATGTCCCTATTCATTATGTAGGCCTGGGTCACCTCATGACTCTGGTACATCTGAATAAGACAACTAAGCTCTCTATTTAGAGCAAAAACATAGGTCAGTCACCTCAGAATAGAAAACACAAAAGCTTTAATTCTGAATGATTAGCTGCCTAAAATCAGCTTATAGGAACTGTTTATCTCAGCAACATGTCTTAAATCCTGGGGCACATCAAGTTTCTACTCAACACCATCCGAAAATGCCTCAAATTTAAAATAATCACTAAAATGGTGACTGAGGAGTTTGAGGTGGGTTTTGACTGTTTTTCAAGACCTGGGAAAGTGGAGTTTCATTTTTAAATCATGATTGGAGAAGAAGTGACTATGACAAGAGTTGGATGGTAATGTATGACTACTTCCCAAACTGTGTGTTGTTTTATGTAATGACAGTTGTGTAACAGTTACAAATTACTTCTGTAAAGAAGCTTGGATTAAGTGTCTTCACCTTTTGGTTGAATGTCCTAATTATCGAGGTACCTTTTTATGTAATTTTCTCTCTTCTAATTGCCCAATTGTTCCGTCATTATTTTATGCAAAGATGAGGCAAACAACTTTACTTGAGAGTAATTTCTATAGCAATCATAATGGCTTATTCCTTATGGAAGGATATATTTGTTAACTGTTTCTAGCAAAGGAAGCTCTAGCTGGGCCTATACTAGATAAAATAGGCTCAAAAAAGGATACCTGGCTCCCAAGGCCCAATGAGTGGCATGAACTCACATCCACAAGATCTCTTTCACCTTCAGTTTCTCCACAGCAAACTGGATGTGTTTGTGGTTTAATGGAAAGCACGTGGGCTTTGTATCTACGTGAGCACAAGGCTACATCATGTGCAGCTTTCATGCAGCACGCAGAGGGTATTCAGGATCCCCAGAGAAGCTAGTGTCTTGTTATTCTCCATTTAGCTCCTCATGTAGTGGATTGGTGTTGGTACTTCTGTTATTTTCATCACTTCTGTCATTTTCATCACCTTTACTATTTGCTGCTAATATTCATGACAGTAACAGCTTTGGATGCTATACCTGGCCTGTTCATAGACCTCCTTTTGCGTCTGGATATCAGAGGACCAGCTCGAACATTAGCATCATCAGCATTGACAAGTAAGTGTCCAGTAAAATCTCCATTGATTAAAGTGAAATAGAAAGAGGAAACATGTAAACACATCTGGTTCATGCGAGAGGGAGAAAAAAAGGAGCTCTCACATGGTAGATATGTAAGTGATCTCTTCCATATCATGTCAGGTGCAGTGCTCAAGGCACAGCTAGCCATAGAGTCACAGAGGAGTTCGTAGTACTTAAAGAGGTACTGTACCAGAGGTATTCCAGGAGCAAAAGGAACTTTCTTATCTCCTCTTTTTCTATTAATTCGGTAAACCCTGTTTTGTTTGTCCTAGAAACAATAAATGCAGGCAATGTTGTGGGCCAAAAAATGTTCATGTCCTTATAACTGTAAACAAATTGGCATGGACTTTCCTGCATCTAGCCTTGCACTGCTCAGCACAGCCTGGGTTGTCAGGTCTGCTTCTGCAGCAATGTATGCTGGCTGTAGCATTTTCAATGAGGGAAAGTAATGCTACAGGGGTATAAAAGTCCTTGGTATAATCTGAAGACATACCTATTACAGATCTACCACCACTTACATCCCAAAGGCAAGATTACTGATAAGGCTGCAGATATCTGAGGGTTTCCTTTGCACCCCTCTTAAAATATCCTGGGTAGGGTGCCTGGAGGTGTGCTCTGGGCAGATTTTGGTGGATGTCTCCAAAATTTTAAGTGCTTAAAGTACACTGAGAGCAGGTCCAAATCTAAAGACAGGCTTAGTTTGGCGCTGTATTTTGGGGGCTGAAAGAAATCAGTGTTGACATTGCATACTGTTAGAAAGTCACTGTAGTTATCACACTTCTCTGCCATGTCTTCTGCAGCTTGCTGTGTAGGGACCATGAGTCCTATACACCTGCTTATTAGCTGGTGTTGTACTGTGCCATGTTGCTGCATAGATATGCAGAGATGTAATAGTATGCATTACCAGTATTACTGAGATAGTTATATGCTGCTTCCTGAAGCATACGTATCTGAAGTGTTGCATGTGGGGTGCTCAGTGTGTGTTTACCAGATAATCATGAAAGACAGTGTCTCACCAGGCATTCAAAACTGCAGAAAAACCTGATCATCCAAGACCTGAACTCCATTTGCTTATGAGAAGCCAAGCAACTAAGAGGTGCAAGGGGTAGGAGGAGCTGTTTCTTCATAGTAACCATGTGAGTGGAGCTGATGCTGAAGTTTCTGGACATTAGGGGCATTGGAAAGTTTGTGGGGAGGATAAATCATGGGCATTTGTCATGTAAGAAAATAAAAATCCACTCCTAAGAGCACATCTTTCATTCCAAAAGTGCATGGAAGAAGGTTTTTCTCTTCTGTGCAGCAGCTTATGTGCTCTCAGGTCCAGGGAGGATCACACCAGCCTTTGGGGCCATGTATGGCAGGAATATTCCTGACTGGAGGGAGGTCTCTGAAAGCTGCTGTGTTGACTGTCATTGCAGTGTGTTCTGAAGGACTAGTGACTTGTTACATGATTTAGTAGGGTACTATTCAAATGTAATTTTCTTTGTTGTTCCTTTGGTGTGATGGAAAACTTTTGGTTGTAGAGAGGACTGGTCATCTAGTACCAATTCATTTTTTCCAGGGTAAGCAGCATATTGTAGAACTGCTTCTAAGATATGACACATACCTAATCCCTCTTCCATTTGGCAAGGATATGGCATGTGGTGGAGGAGGGGTGAGGAGTTATAATGTGTGTTATTGTAGTACTAGAGGACAAGGCAGTCACAAAAAAAAAGCGTTCGGTCATTAATACAGTTTATGGTGAATGGTTCCCTGAACAGAATCCCTTCAAAAAATTCGTGGGGTTTGTCTTGGAGAAAGCTGGTGAAGAGCCCTTAGACAAAGCTATGTTGTGTTCGTCTTTCAGCCTGGACGGTCAAAAATTCAGTCCTAGAATTCACTCCCTGGAATTGTATGTTTTAGCACTATAGATATATATATTCCATTTGTAGTTTTAAAGTTGTACTTGCTAGAAGTTAAATTAATAGGCTTGAATGATATGACTGTCTTTTTTACCACCTCTTTGTTTTCAAGAGATTAGCTGCTACTGAATACTTCTAATGACAAATCTGGTAGCCATTCTTACTTAGCACATGCTGGTAGCATCAGATCCCTGTGGTATAAAAACAATGCACAATTTGTGAATACTCATGAGGCTTAGACATACGATAGCAAGTGAGTGGCTCATCACTGTCAAGCCTGGTATTTTTCTGAGTATGCCCAGTAGGAGAATTGTAAGTGTCTCAGGAAGTTTGCATAAAAACCCTGAGGTGTCTGTGAACTTCAGGAGCCTCAAGTATTTGGGCATGAAAGGAATCCAAACAGGCTGTAATGCAAAATTTAGATTCGAACTTGTTCATGAAATCCCTAAGGCGATTTGAGATTGGTAATGAATTGAAAGATGGTAATAGAACCAAAATCAGGCATAATGGAATAAGAGTCTTATTACACAGATTTCATGTTATTCATTGAAGTGGAATGTTTGAATGAAGACAGTCATACTCGTGAAATACTCTTATATTTTGTAAACTATTTGGCTTATCAGTACAGTCTCTATTAGAGGGAGTACTACAAAGCATTTTAACTGACAGGTGCCATCTAATTTACTATTTCAGTGGAATTTCACTTGGAAATATATCATTTGTATTTAATGTTGTCCTCAGTGATCTAGAAGAAAATAGGGAATTATGGCTTCTAAAAATGGTGGAACCATAACTGAGAGATCAGTTTCCAAGGTAGCTCAAAATACTTAATTGGATAGGCTCACATCAAAAGAGTTTAAACACTTGGGAAGACCTAAATAAAATTTCATACTTGTAGGCATAAATAGTTACCTGCTTTGATGTCATGAACAACAAAGGTGTTACAAGTATGTTGAATCAAGAATATCAAATCAGAGTAGTAGAATTGTGCTACCTATATGTAAGTATGAGTAAGACTGTTACTGCAACACTGCAACCAGAATCCTCTCTGCAGACCAGAGGCTGAATACTACAGTAAAAATTCAAAGTCAGGGAAACTTGTGTGAAAATGAGAGAATAAAAGAGCTCAGCTGCTTTTATTTTTTATTTTTTTACACAGTAATGTCACTATCACATCTATTTTGATCATGGTCCCCAGAGATATTACTGGGAAAATATCTCTGATGGTGGATAAGTCTTTAATCTAAAGAAAAGTCTCAGTGATATCAACAGATTGGAAATGAAAGTAAAATGCCATATAAATAGATATAAAGTGGAAATTTTTAGCTGACAGAACAATTAACCACTGGAGCAATTGCCCTAGAACACACTATAGATATTTTTTAAAGATTATTTCATGAACTACAGCTTAAAACAATTATAAGTTTCATATAGAAACTGCTTGATAAGGTGCTGCAACATGAAATGGGCAATTGAGCTGACTATATGATGCTAAAGGTATATTTTGATTGTAAAAACTGTGAAAGTGTCTTTTGAAATTCCTTACTTGAATCCAGTGGACAGTTTTTGCGTCATTTGTTTCAGTCAATGAAAGTGGAAAATTCAAGGAAAAACAACAACGAAAAGAAAAAGCTCCAGCAGCTGAGATACTCATACAGCATGCTCTCTGTACTCCCTAGAGTACATTTTATTTGTTTTCAAGACAACATACAGGAACTCAGACCATTCTTAATTGCAGTGAAGAGGTGTTTCTTAAAATAAGCTGCTTGTTGAGACATACTGGAGAAAAAAAGAAAGTTAAAGTCTCACATGGTTCAAAGATGTGCTAGAGGAGTTTAAGTTGGGAGGAAACAGTTTATGTTGTCTGCTACAGCACCAAGTGTGGCCAGCTTAGATCAATTTTCTGAGGAACATGTTCAACTGAGTTCAAATGTCTTCAAGGATAGAGATTCCAAACCATCTGGGCAACCTTTCATGGTATTTGAACACTCACTTTAGGAAAACCTTTTCTTAATATCTCATCAGAATTTTACATGTTGGGGTAGCTGGCTTCTCCACAGTCTCCTAGTTCTCTCTTTTATACTAGAGGTTGATCCAAGGATAGTTAATATTGCTCCCTCTCTGTGTGACCCTATTATCACAATCCTATAATTCATACCTTTGGTGAATCCAAGGGGTTACAACTGTTGAAACAGAACACACTTAATTTTTCCCTCTATCTTTTCATTAATCCTCTCACATTAACAACATTGTTAAAGAAGTTCAAAGCTATTGAAGCTGATAGTTTCTGCCACTTGGATCATGTTAAAATTGGGTTGGTCTCATGAATAGAAATATTATTCCATGTATTTAATATATAAAAAAATTCATTTTTTTTCCAGTTTGTATTTAAGCATGAAAAATTCTGTTAGGTAGCTAAATATCTTCTCTCTGAGAGGATAAGCTGTCTTGGGTAAATCTGTAACAGTTATTTTTCTCCTTACTAGCCGCTGCATTTTGGCTTTACTCTAAGAACAATGATGATAACATACCGATGTTTTTAGTTGTTGCTAAGTAATGCTTGCTCCAATCAAGGACATTTCAGTCTCATGCTCTGTCAGTGAAGAGGGGCACGGGAAGCTGGGAGGAAGCAGAGACAAGACACCTGACCCAAACTAACCAAAGAGGCATTCCATACCACAGCATATCATGCCCAGTATATAAACTGGGGGATGTACCCGGATGACCCAGATCACTGCTCGGGTTGGGTTGGGTATTGGTCGGCAGATAGTGACCATTTGCATTGTGCATTGCTTGTGTCTGCTGTTTTCTTTTCCTTTTCCTCTTTAGGATTTATATTCTCTTCCCTTGTTATTTCCTTATCATTAGTATTGTTATTAGTGGTAGTAGAAGTAGTTCTGTATTGCACCTTATTTATTGGACTGTTCCTATCTCAACTCGTGGGATTTACATTCTTTTCATCCTCCTCTCCATCACTCCAGGAACAGAGAGGGAAGAAGAGGGGGAAGTGAGAGCTACATGGCTCTGAGTTACCGGCTGGGCACAAACCACAATGTAAATATTTTAGAGGGTTGTAGACATTTGGAACACATTATTTTTTTAAAACTGTGCTTATCTGTATGCATAGTGAATATAAAATATGAGCTAATTTCTGGGGTTCAAACAGGTATTCTCTATAAATAATTAACAATTTCTCCTTAAATTTCTGGTGGTGATTTCATGGCTTTACAAGCACAGACATCAAAGTTATAGAATTATAGAATAGTTCGGGTTGGAAGGGGCATATGCAGAGCTAACCTTTACTGAAGACTAAGTGTATAGATATAGAATAATAGAATCATAGAATAATTAGGGTTAGAAAGGACCTTAAGATCGTTTAGTTCCAACACCCCTGCCATAGGCAGGGGCACTTCACACTAAACCGTGCCACCCAAGACTCTGTCCAACCCAGACTTGAACACTGACAGTGATGGAGCATTCACAACTTCCCTGGGCAACCCATTCCAGTGCCTCACCACCAGAACAGTAAAGAACTTCTTTATATCCAATCTAAACTGCCTCTGTTTAAGTTTCAACCCATTACCTCTTCTACTGTCACTACAGTCCCTAATGAAGAGTCCCTCCCAGGCATCCTTATAGCCCCCCTTCAGATACTGGAAGGCTACTAGGAGGTCTTGTCCTGGATTCAGCAGTAGAAGTCATTTTTCTCCTTCTTTGTAGCTGGTGCAGTGCTGTGGTTTTGACTTTCAGCCTGGGAGCAACGCTGATAACACCGATGTTCTTAGCTACTTGTTAGTAATGTTTACTCTGACCATGGAATTTCTGAGCCTCATGCTCTGCCAGGAAGGATGGGGAGCCGGGAGGAAGCAGAGACAGGACATCTGATCCGATGTGGCCAAAGAGGTATTCCATACCACAGCACGTCATGCCCAGTATATAAACTGGAGGTAGTTACCCAGAGGGTTTGATCACTGCTTGGGTCAGGCTGGGTATTGGTCGGCGAATGGTGAGCAGTGGTATTTTCCTCCCTTGCTACTTCCCTTACCATTATTATTATTGGTGTAGCAGTAGTGGTTTGTGTTATACTGGACTGTTCTTATTTCAACCTGTGGGACTTACATTCCTTCGATTCTCCTTCCCATCCCTCTGGGAGCAGGGGTGAGGAAGGGGGGTCAGTGAGACACAGACTGCGTGATTTTCTGAGTTACGGCTGGGCTTAAACCATGACAGGTCTCCACGCAGCCTTCTCTTCTCCAGGCTGAATAGCCCCAACTTGCTCAGCCTGTCTTCATATGTGGGAGGTGCTACAGTCCCCTGATCATCCTTGTGGCCCTCCTCTGCACTTGTTCCATCAGTTCCCTGTCCTTTTTATGTTGAGGACAGCAGAACTGTACACAGTACTCCAAGTGAGGTCTCAGGGAGCAGAGTAGAGGGGCAGGATCACCTCCCTCGACCTGCTGGTCACATTTCTTTGGATGCAGCCCAGGATACAGTTGGTTTTCTGGGCTGCTGTCATTAGCTCAGCTGCAGTCATTTTTAATCCTTGGTAGCTGGTGCAGCGCTGTATTTTCGATTTTGGGCCTGGGAACAGCACTGATAACACCAGTGTTTTCAGTTACTGCTTGGTAATGCTTTGGTCTGACCAAGGACTTTCTGAGCCTCATGCTCTACCAGGGAGGAAGGGAAGCCGGGAGGAAGGAGAGACAAGACATCTGACCCAATCTGACCAAAGAGGTTATTCCATACCACAGCATGTCATGCCCAGGATGTGAAAATGGAGGGCAGAGACCCAGAAGGATGTGGTGGTGCACTGGGGGGTTCGTTGCTGCAGGTGCACTGGCTGGGTCGGGCTTGGTGAGCAATTGTATTCTCTTTCTTTGTATTTCTTTTGTGTTATTACTGGTGGTAGCAGCAGTGATTTGTGTCATACCTTAGTTACTAAACTGTCCTTATCTCAACCTGTGGAAGTTGCATTCTTTTGAATTCTCCTCCCCATCCCCCCAGAACTGGGTGAAAAAAGAGGCGGAGTGAGTGAGCGAACGACCTGGGTGAGTTATTAGCCTGGGTGAGGCTTAAACCACGACAGCTGCGAGCGCACACTGAATCCGGATCATGTTCATTTTTTCATCGACCAACACCCGCAAGTCCTTCTCCACAGGGCTGCTCTGAATCTCTTCTCTGTCCAACCTGGAGCTGTGTCTTGGACTGCTCCGACCCAGGTGCAGGACCTTGCGCTTGTCATGGTTAGACTTCATCAGGTTGGCATCAGCCCACCTCTCAAGCGTGTCAAGGTCCCTCTGAATGGCATCTCTTCCCTCCAGCGTATCAACTGAACCACACAGCTTGGTGTAATTTGCAAACTTGCTGAGGGTGCACTCAATCCCACTGTCCATGTCACTGACAAAGATGTTGAACAAGAACGGTCCCAGCACTGATTCCTGCCGGACGTCACTCGTTACCGGTCTCCAGCTGGACATTGAGCCAGTGACAACAACTCTTTGTGTGCGGCCATCCATCCAGTCCTTTATCCACCGAGTGGTCCACCTATCAAATTGTTGTCTCTCCAATTTAGAGACAAGGATGTTGTGCGGGACAGTGTCAAACGCTTTGCACAAGTCCAGGTAGATGACGTTAGCTGCTCTACCCCTGTCCATCAGTTCTGTAGCCCCATCATAGAAGGCCACCAAATTGGTCAGGTAGGATTTCCCTTTAGTGAAGCCATGCTGGCTGTCACCAAGAACCTTGTTGTTTTTCATGTGCCTTACTATTCGCTTTCTTGGAAAATCTGCTCTAAGATTTTACCAGGCACAGAGGTGAGACTGCGTGGTCTGTAGTTCCCTGGGTCATCCATTTTTCCCTTCTTGAAAATGGGGGTTGTGTTTCCCTTTTTCCAGTCATCGGGACCTTCACCTGTCTGCCATGATTTTTCCAATATGATGGACAGTGTCTTAGCAACTTCATTTGCAGTCTCCTTCAGGACCCGCAGATGGATTTCATCAGGTCCCATGGACTTGTGTCCGCTCAGGTTCTTAAGATGGTCTCAAACCAGATCCTCTCCTGCATTGGGCCTAGTGTCTTCATTTTCACAGTCCCTGCATCTGCCTTCCAAAATGTATCTATATACATATATCCAGTATATCTACATCCAAGTATATGTATAGTGCAAGCCTTGAAAATGAACTTAAGGGATTGCTCATTAGAGCAGTGGTCAGAAACAGTAATCGTAGAATCATAGAGTCATAGAATAGTTAGGGTGGGAAAGGAGCTTAAGATGATCTAGTTCCTACCCCCCTGCCATGGGAAGGGACACTTCACACTAAACCATGCCACCCAAGGCTCTGTCCAACCCAGCCTTGAGCACCGCCAGCAGTGGAGCATTCACAACTTCCCTGGGCAATCCATTCCAGTGCCTTACCACCCGAACAGTAAAGAATTTCTTCCTCTTTATATCCAACCTAAACTTCCCCTGTTTAAGTTTGAACTTATTACCCCATAGAATCATAGAATCTTAGAATTGTTAGGGTTGGAAAGGGCCTTAAGGTCACCTAGTTCCAACCCCCCCTGCCGTGGGCAGGGACACCACACACTAGATCATTTCTCACTAGGCCCTATCCAACCTGACCTTGAATACTGCCAGGGATGGAGCGTTTCTCCCTGTAGTTAACCTGCACCAGTGCCTCACCACCCTCAGAGTAAAGAACTTCTTCCTTATATCTAATCTTAGTGAAGCCATGTGAGGTGTCACCAATCACCTCCTTATTTTCCATGAGCCTCAGTATAGAGACTATTGTCTTTACGTAATGCTCAGACATAGCATTGGAGTCATAGTAGGTGAAGAGTTACTTTTTCACCTCAGTCTAATAATACTGCTAATGCACATTCACTAAAGCATTCAAAAACAAAGTGAAAATGTCCTGTTTATGTACAGAAGTTGCTATTCTGGCATCCTTTAGAAAACTGACATTAAAGAATTGGATTCTGAAGTTAAATCATGCAGCCATGCAGAACTTATTGTACTCTGATCTATTTTTATTGTTATGTACTTCATAAAAGTAAGGAAAAGAGAATATTTGACATTCATTGATACCTATTCCAAAAGACTGATACCTAAGCAGCTGCATTTCTTCCACTCTGGAATAAAACTTGCAGTGTTTTCATATTGTCTGACTATGATTTGATAACATGCAAATATGATAGATTATTAAAAAAAAAAAAAAAAAAAGGAAGAAAACCCACAGGTATATTGGAAGAAAATTGACTTTATTCTCTTACACACTGCTCCACACTATGAAGTATTTATCTTCTTGTGTTCTGTTTTTTTTTTAAATAATTATTATTTTTAAGTTATTTCTTTCCTCTATTCTTCTCTTAACAAAAGACATCCCTAAGTTAGTCACTGATCATTCTGAGTGTCTGTTTTCCCATTTCATTACTGTTCTGTATTCTCTCTGCAGGCATCTTCAAGGCATGTCACACTTCTGTCTTCTCTTGTGAGAATGTAGTAGAAGTGAAAAAAAAGAGTAAATTATGCTTGTTATATATTGCTGCGTTTTGTACTATTTTTTAAACAAAAATGAATTGAAAAATGAGATTCCACTTTTATATTATAAAAATTACAGTATATAATTTTTCAAGGTCTGATTGTTAATAACTTACTGAACATTTGCTAAAATATCTAGAATTCCTGCTAGTAACATTAGTAATCATGATATCTTAGTCTGTGGTTAGCAAAAAATAGGTCTACAGTTAAAAAATGCATTTGTTCCAGGTATTTGCACATTTAAGGGCAAAAGCCAGCTTGAAATTGTATTTTGGTATTTTGTCTATGTGAATTGCACAGACTGCAACTTTAATGTCAACGAACCACATGGGGTATTTAGAAACCAATTGTCCATAAAAACTTTAATGTATTGTACATACAACCATATTGTTCCTCCTAATATATTTATTTTTTGTTCTCTCAAGTGAGGTATTTCTGCATTAAGCAGAATCTAAAAATCTAAATCAGGTGTGTGTACACATAACTGAAAAAAAAGAGGCATTTTCAAGTAAAGAAATTAAATAGAGGCAACATTGTCAGATGTGCAGAAATGAATTCATAGAATCATAGAGTAGTTCAGGTTGGAAAGGACCTTAAGATCATCTAGTTCCAACCCTCCCTGTCTTTGGCAGAGATGCTTCATACTAGACCATTGAACACTGCCAGGAATGGAGCATTTACCACTGCTTTGGGCAACCTGGAGGGAAATAATGAAAATAACACTGAAACAGGAGATCCTAAGATGCCTACAAGAAAGCTGGGAGGTTTATAGTGCTTTGCATCTTCACATATAAATTTTTGTTTTCTAAACCTTCTAATTTGCACCCGCAAGACTGACAAGAACACAGGTTGATCTCAGTATTCAGATTTGTGTGATGACTGCTTGCTTTGCCTGCAGCACGAGTTACTGCAGCTTGGACTGAAGAACAGAACTGGTAAGTTGATAGCAGCCCTACTATCCAGTGGAGGAGGTGGGAAATTAAAACACTAATAAATGAGTTACATCTGTGGATAAACAGAAGGACAGACTTGTAGGTATTGAATAGGTAATTATACAATAAGTGCCCATTTTGGTGTACTATTGTTTTTTCAATTATTATTGTAGTATCCTCTACTGCAAACACAAGACTTTCAACTGCAATTTAAGCAGAATTAAGATTATTTTCTTTTAATGGCTTTACTTTTTTATTTTATTTTCCTAAGGGAAACATGGCATAATGTGGCCAAGAAGCCACAACTGTTTCGAAAGAAGAAGGAGACTTTATTTCATTATTATTTGAAATGGAAGCTCATGACAGTTGTCTGAGCGAGAAAAAGTATTATTGTCTCCATTTTGTATTTGATGAGTGAAGTACAGGGAGATAAAACTATCTGGCAGTAGTTCTGAATAGCAGTAGCAGTCTGAACTCAAATCTGATTTGCAGTGCTAAGACTTCTTTTGTTTTGAAGAAACGCCTTATGTAAAATATTTTTGCAACTTAATGATTAGCTGCTACTTTTAAGAGCTAGAGACAAAGATGAAGAGTGAAGTAGTCTTTGGAGAGTTTCAAAGAGGAAGCAAAAAGTTGATAAATTTAAGTATGAACAGTATATTTTATGAATCCATTGTAATTTTAATTTTAGTCCTGAGTTTGTGACTGGAGCATTAGTAAAGCTTTAACGCAAATGTTGAAATATGAAATTGGTACTGAAATCACTCTCAGGTTTTCCTCTTGTTATTTGCTGTTACACTGCAAAGACAAGCAGTTCAGACATCAGAAGTCAGGAAGAACAGGAAGAAGAAAAGTACAGTTCCTTTGAATTTATGTATGTATCACCAGCTTCCTTCAACTTAGTCAATGCAAATATTCTCAGTCTACAGCAAAAGTTAAGAGGCCAGAATTTGCTTACCTGTGGAAGGACTAGGTGAGTCAAATCTGGTTTGATATTGTTTGATTTCATTTTGCTTTCCTGGGCATGAAAACAAAGATTTGACTTTTTTTTTTTTTTCTAAGCAATACACACATTGGCTGTTTCATATTGCTAAAACATTTCCAATCCACTCATGTTTGACTGATGAAAAATAGCAGAGTTTTAATATGACCAAGGAAAACCACAGATGTCACCATTTCTGATACTTTGATTGGGCTTCTATTGTCATTAATTTGTACCTAAATAATCTGGTCATGCTGTGACTACATTATAAAGGTACTTTTTGGTGAGGATTTGACTATATCAACTTTGTCAGTCGTACATTAACCTTAGTCACATGCAATATGAGTGCTCCACTAGCATGGTAGAAAAACTTTTCCTGTTGCTCCTACCCTGCCCCACACCCCTTTTCTAATGGAAAAGGAAAAACTGACAGATGACACCAACCTCCTTCCTGTGTCAATGCTAGGAAGCAGAATTTAGAAAAGAAAAACATAAACTTCAGACTTTGCTTTTGTAGCTACTGTATTTTCTTAATTGGAAGATTCATCCTCAAAGAAACACTAAGAGCTACAGAAGGCTTTTTGTCTTACTGGCTGCACAAAAGGCAGAAAACACATAGTGAGAATACAGAATGTGATTTTCCTGAAGGAACCTGTCCCTGGAAAATGTATTCTGGTATGGTAACTCTTTCTAGAGGCGCAACACATCTGACAGTATAAAAAGAGATGGAATTTAATTTTTTATGGGTTTGTTTTTTGGGTTTTTTTTACATATACAGGGTTCATTGCTGCAAAACTTGATATGAACACTGTTCCTGTCTTGAAAAGCTATAGACTAAGCTCTACAAGTAGAAAGACATAGATAGAATTTCCTGGAACTACATAGCTGAAAGCATAACATAGTTTTTGACTTAGAATAATTTTGTCTTAAGAGGTTAGCCTGCAACTGCAGGAATTGAGACTCAGTAATTAGTATGCCAGTTTCAGCTCTTTATTCTGCCTGGTGTACTTCAGTCAATAACGCCAAATACCTTTCAGTTATTCACACAATGTAAAAAAAAAAATTCAAACAAAAAAAACACACACACAAAAAAAAAAAAAAACCCACAAAAAAATTACTAGTAGGTATCAGTCAGAAACAAGTGGGGTAAAATATTAGCCACCCTGCAGTAAGATAGGTAAATATTCTGTCACTGCATAACACACTGTTGACTTTTGAATTTAGTATTTTGTAAGAGAAGAGTTAACAATTATGTCTCAGGGGACAACTTAAAATATTACATGGATGGTTTTACGTGGAATTCATAAATATAAGGACAAATAGAAATGTTCTGAACAAACTTGTTTTATTGCTTGTGAGGTGGGCAGATGCCAGCCTGATGAAGTTTAACCATGACAAGTGGAAGGTCCTGCACCTGGGTCAGAGCAATCCCAGACACAACTCCAGGTTCGGCAGAGAAGAGATTGAGAGCAGCCCTGTGGAGAAGAACTTGGGGTTCTTGATCGACGAGAAAATGAACATGAGCCGGCAGAGTACGCTTACAGCCCAGAAAGCCAACCGTATCCTGGGCTGCATCCAAAGGAGTGTGACCAGCAGGTCGAGGGAGGTGATCCTGCCCCTCTGCTCTGCTCTCCTGAGACCTCACTTGGAGTATTGTGTGCAGTTCTGGTGTCCTCAACATAAAAAGCACATGGAACTGTTGGAAGAAGTCCAGAGGAGGGCCATGAGGATGACCAGGGAACTGGAGCACCTCCCGTAGGAAGATAGGCTGAGGAAGTTGAGGCTGTTCAGACTGGAGAAGAGAAGGCTGAGTGGAGACCTCCTAGCAGCCTTCCAATATCTGAAGGGGGCCTATAGGGATTCTGGGGAGGGACTCTTCATGAGGAACTGTAGTGATAGGACAAGGGGTAATAGGTTCAAACTTAAAGAGGGGAAGTTTAGATTGGATATGAGGAAGAAATTCTTTACTGTAAAGGTGGTGAGATACTGGAATGTGCTGCCCTGAGAAGCTGCGAATGCTCCATTAGTGGTAGGTGTTCAAGGCTGGGTTGGACAGAGCCTTTGGATGGCATGGTTTAGTGTGAGGTGTCCCTGCCCATGGCAGGGTTGTTGGCACTAGATGATCTTAAGTACCTTTCCAAACTAACTATTCTCTGATTCTATGATTTGGAGCAAAAATAATGTTTGCATCCTCCTTTCAAGCTATTTATATAGCTATTTATTATATATCTTGAAATATTTTTCTTTTCTAGCTGTTTTTTAAGAAAAATAATTTTCTGAATTTCAGGGTTTTTGACTAAAAGATATTGAGGAAATGGACTAGAATTTTAAAACAAACAATGGAATTGTATTCTTATTTTATAATTTTCTAGAAATAAAGCTGACGCCTTTTTGAAAAGTATACTGCAAAATAGGAAAATATGGAAAAAATATGATACAAGAAAAACATTGGCTCATTTTCCCAGCACTTTTCACAATAATATGATCCTCCAGCTAATTGTTTAAAAAAGAAAACAAGAAAAAATCCCCTAAATTTATGAGATGAAACAGGACATGTCATTATAATCAAAGTAAAGAGAATGGAATTGATTTGGGCTTTCTTGAAATACAAAGTGTATACAATAATATGAAAAGATAGATATGCCTTCAGACTTGATTTACCTGGAGGATATACGTGTGTGTGTATTATATGGCAGGTTTTCATTATTATCTTATCCCAGTGAATGGAAATCTCTTTTAGTTCCTGGATATATTCCCAATATTAGAATTTCCATAGCTTCAAGCCTAGAAGACATATTTTCTAGTTTTAGTGTAAAAATCCGACCTGCATAAGAATGTTCAGGAAAATTGTCATTGCCTTAAACTCTTCAGTATGCTTGCATTGCACAATAAAGAAAATATAGCTTGGAAATCACCATGGGAATATTTTTTTTTTCCTAATGGTGTTTGACTCCTGAGATAAGTGATTGGTTTTTTTTTTGTTTGTATGCAATTATGCCTGAAGAACCATTTTTATGTTTTCTTAGTGTCCATTTCAATTAGTAACTTATCTGTCAGAATTATCCATCCAATATTTCCCAAACCAGAAGTATGCAAACACTAGTTATACAGACTGCACTTCTGTATAGATTTATGAATCTTGTAAATACCATGCACTGTTTACGCAGTTGTGAAAATGCGTAGATATGTTTTAAAATTTAGAGGGAAGTAATCTGCCTGTTTACTTTTCCTTAAATTGACAGTGTGCATCTTTCTAACAAATATTTGCAGGTGAGCAGAAAATTATTTTAATATTTCCTGCTTAAATGATTTTTCTATTAAGTATAATAGATGAACACCACACACTTCAAATAGCACAAAAGGTGACCATGTTGGCTTTATGCTTTAAAATTCCTTTGGACTTGCAGCAAATTAAAAGAAAATCATTGTCTACATAATCATATTCTTTTTTGGTTTTAAAACAGCTGAAATGGTGTTTAATTACACAAGAACTTAAACTTCAACACTGATAAATCTGATTAAAACCTATTCAGGCAGGCTTCAGTGTTGTCAGATTTAGTCTGAAAGGTCAGGCTAAAACGGCTTCCTATTTTTCCATCTGATGTTTATAATCTCTTATATTAAATCCATCTGACAGAGATTTTGCTTGGACAGAATGGCATGCATATGGAATGAAGAGGGTAGTAGATTTGTTGTTATGAGGAAATGCAAAGAAAAGGCTTTGTGAGAAGGAGAAAAGAACTTGGAGTATGATGATGACGACCTTCAAGATATGCAGAGCAAATGCAAGGGAAAAAAAAAAAACAAACTGAGGTACTGGGGGGATGGAGAGGGAAAGAAAGAAAAGAAAAAAAGAAGGGTAGAAATGACATAATTAAAGACAGCTGGTCAGACCAGTTAGTTGCAACATGCTAGGATTTTAATTTTGTGTTTTGTTCCTTTCCTTTTTCTCCACAATAATTGGTTATTGTTTATAACTGTCTTCATAAATATTCCAGCATTTCTTTCTCTGTCTTCCTTCTATAACTGCATTATTTATATTTTTACGTCAAAATCTTTATCATTTTGAGAGGAAAGAAAATTGAGAAAGGTACCATCTTCATCCTGCCTAAACAAAAGCTTCTAGGAAATTTAAGTTCTTGGGGGTTTTGTTTTGGACTTTTCTCTGATCTCTTATACCAGAAACATATTTTGATTTAGTAAAAAATACTACCCTAGCAGTTTTCCCATTCAGGATAGTAGTTTTCCCATTAAGGGCAGGAAAGACATCTTCCCCACTTTTGTTCTTTGTAAGTTTTGGTATTTTTCCACTGTTTTATCTGCATTTGTCAGTTATTTATGCAATGGTTCATTGCTATATAACTGAATTAATTCTTCACTTTTGCTAGAGAAATCTTTTTTTTTTTTTTTCTTCTTATTTGGAAGGAGGAGAAAAGCATTGACATAGATTACATAGCTAATATTTAAATAATGCTATGTATTTCCTATATTGTCACATCTGTTATCTGAAATACAATTTTTAACTTTGTCATTGCATTTTCCAGTCTATACTGATCAGAAACTACAGGCAATATGACAGTGAGGTATTTCAGTGTTTGTGTCTGCCTGCTACTTTGGTAATTAAGCTTTTGTAAATACACATTGAATACTCTTAGAATTAGGATCAGGAGTGCTTTCTGTAAGTTATATATCCTCAATTCCCACCTTGAATGGACAATTAAATGTCAAAGAAGTCTTTTAGAAATATCTGAGTAGATCCATAGGACTTCACTACTTATCAGTAGTTTAATCCCCTGTGCAAAGTTTTCATCTGGATTTTTGTGGGAGACAAGTATTTAGCATTCAGTCACTAGGCAAGGCTGTTCTACAGTGATGACCTCCCTGACCTACTTAGAGCATACCAAAAATTATGCTGATCCATTATAAAGATTAAGACAAAGACAATAATAGCTCCTGTGATTTATCTTTCTGGTTTTATGAAAAGTTCACAAGTTTGCAAAAAATGACAGACAGGAATAGATAATCTCTGCTTTTTATCACTCAGATCAGACAGACTTAATGTTACCAATGAAAAGACAAATGCCGTGCTTCTCTTTGTGGAGGCCGAACAAAGAATTTCTTTACTTTGAGGACGAGAGTAATAATTCTAGTGACATTTGGCAAGGTGAAATAAATAGATAATTAATATTAGTAATGTACATCTGTTTCAGTATTTAACACAGACTAGGTCAGAAAGCACTGACCATTTCCTCCACAAAACTATCCTGCGGTCACTCAGAGTACAAGACATTCAGTGAAATCTCTAATAACACAAAAGATTTTGTAGGTGATACTAACAACAAATGTAGATGAAGCTTTTCTTTCTTTTATTGAAAAAAATAAACATGCAGGGAATCGATCAATACTTTTCTTCTGCCAAATCAATAAAGACTCATTATTGAATTCACTGCTGCAATCATCACACATTTGGGAAGGTCATCTTTGGGTAATTAAAAATAAGAAAGCTCTGCAAATATTTTATCAATAAAGGTGAAATGACAAAGTTGTAGTTTATCTCTTTTTAACAAAGACACTATAAGAATTGTTAATAAAAGTTTTGGTGGTTTATTTGTTTGCTTAATTCACTACAGAGCTATAATTTTTAAGCAATTGAAGCTCATTGGGACACATTACACTGCAACATAGAAGATAAAGGAACTGAAAGTTAATATTTATTTTCAGTTCTGTGTAATCCTGATGCATGCGTTGGTGCCTGAGTTTACTCTTCTGCAGATGCAGGACTTTGTCCTTCCTTTTATTGGACTTTACGAGTTTCTCTGCCCATCTTTCTGGCCTGTCCAAGTGTCTCTGAATGTCAGCACACCTGTTTTCCATGGCTTATGCCCTAACTGATAAAGATCTGTAGTTCTAATAGATGATTAAGGTGTATCAATGCCTGAATTCTCTTTTCCCAGGTTGTTAGTGGACTGTAAGAAATAGTAGGAACATCAGGGGAAACACATTATATCTCATATAATTGAACCTGAAATACTGTGTTAAGTTCTGGGCTCCTCACTGCAAGAAAGATATTGAGGTTCTGAAACAGATCCAGAAAAGGGCAACAAAGCTGGTAAGGGGTCTGGAGAACAAGTCTTATGAGCAATGGCTGAGGGAACTGGGGTTGTTTAGTGTGGAGAAGAGAAGGCTCAGGACGGACCTCATCACTTTCTACAGCTATGTTTCAGGAGGTTGTAGTGTGGTGGGGGTCAATCTCTTCTCCCACGTAACAAGTGACAGGACAAGAGGTAATAGCCTCAAGCTGCACCAAGGGAGGTTTAGATTGGATATTAGGAAAAAAATTTTCACAGGGAAGGTAATCAGGCATTGGAACAGGTTGACCAGGGAAGTGGTAGAATCAGTGTCCCTGGAAGCATTCAAAACTCATGTACATGAGGCCCTCAGTGACATGGTTTAGTGGTGTTCTTGGCAGTCCTGGGGTAATGGTTGGACTTGATGGTCTGAAAGGTCCTTTCCAACCTAATTGATTCTATGATTCTACGATTCATTTAATAGTGAGAGGACCTCAAAAGAAAAAAAAATAAGTATAATAGTATCCCAGAGAAGTAGGCTACCAGGCACCTGCATTTTTTCTTGCACAGAAAAATATGTAGCTGCCCATCATAAATTTAGGCAACCATTTTTAAAAATATTACCCTTTTGCCTTCTCTTGTCCTGGCTTTGCCCAGGTTTTTGAATGTGGATGACGGGATTTAATAATTGTGTGAAGCATTCTGAAAGGAGTAAATTGAGGGGGGAATAAAAACAACCTCTGAGTAACATTCTGTCATCTTTACCTGATTATTCTCTACTAAGTTTATAAAAGTACTCTCTTGTGCATCAAGATTGTTTGAGGAAGAAACAATAAAAAATTGTAAGAATGCTAAATTCTAAATAACTGTTTTAAAATACAGAGATTAAAATACTAATGAGTTCTCTGGTGATTCTATTGTGCACTTTATTTAATCTTACACAGCCAAGAAAATTGACAGAAACAGTGACCCGGAGCTACTTCTTTATAAACTAGACCTCCTGAATAACACTTCCATTATAATTTTTCACTCACAGCACCATAAATAACATGAACATATAGTGTACATTACACAGAATTGCTTTTCAAACTCTTATGCCCCTTACTACATCATATAGGCAGAAAACCTCACCGTAGACAACTCATGTAAAACTTTTAGCATTTAAAAGTTAGACTAATTTCTCACTTTTGTGACCAAAATAATTCTGAACTTCTTTATAGCATGGAAATAATTTGGGTTTTATTTATTATGGTAGTACTTTAAAACAAGAAAGAGGGAGTGGGAGAGGAATGGACTTGATACAAGACCCATTTGTCATAAATCAGAGGATTGGCATGTTAATCAAAAGACTGCATGTAAATCAAACAATCATGATGTACATTTTTTATTGCCTTTTCCTGAGTCCTTGGTCTTGGAGAAAAAGTAGTAAGTCTGTATTGGTTTGGTCTGTTATTCACAATACAAGAAACTAAACCATTTCCCACAAGACACTTTTAATCAATCTGAGACACATATAGCTGGCGACTTCTGTCTACAGAAAACAAGGAATAAGAAAGGTTTATTTACAGCACTCAGTTTTCAATCACTCAGTTCACACTACAGGCAGCAGAATTTTTTTATCTTAAGAGTAACTTTGAAGAATCTTCTAAGGCATTTTTATTCAGACCCTGCTAACTTTTAAATTCACAAGTTCATTCAAGCAGAAAGACTTCTTCCTGCTTTGTGACTGAATGTGTTCTTGATCGAAAATGAGCAATCACTGAAAGCATTCTATAAAGTTTTTTCAGGGTGGGTGTGCTTCAATTTGGCCAATGGACCATGCTGGAGCACCACTTTTATATCTTGAAACCTTTATGACTGCTGTTAGAGAAATGAGAGCTGCAAGGCACCACTGAGTTAACCTAAAACATTCATCCCTACTAAAGGAAAATGATGGGGGGGGGGGGGGAAGCAAACCCAACTAGGTCCTAACACATGAACAGTTTTGCATCCTTTGCAAATGGAACATCTCAGATGCTAACCCTTTCTTCACTCCAGTCCCCAGTGTTACCATGAGTAGCACGAACATGCCAAGGCTCAAGGGAACACAAAGAATGGAATATTATTCTGTTATCCTCAACAGGTCCTTATCTTTCTATATATGGGATGGATTATCCAGCTGTTTAGGCTTTTTCTGACTTTTAGCGTAAATGCGCATTATTCTGCAGTATGGACTGCCCTTAGGCACTGCACAGTTGGTGTAAATTAGCTGCATATGCCATCACATCCTGTTGTGGAATCAGTGGAAAACCCTCGACAACTGGAATGTGCAGGCAGCCTGACAGCAAACTGACTGCCTTTGTAAACAGTGTGGATACATAAGGTAAGCTATCAAATTCTCAACTTCATGCTGAGAACCTGATTCAAGAAAAAGAAAATTCCCTTGCTGACAGTAATACTTCAGTATAGAAGAACTCATATTTCCAAAACAGACACCTGCATTTTGTGCACTGAAATTTTAATTTAATAAAAGATATTCCTATAAATATTTAACATTCCACAGAAAAATAAGCAGCAGCCTATGCTGAAGTTATAGTTTACAACACTGGTAATTTTAAGAATACTTCATTTTTTCTGATGGTGAAAGTACATTTATAATACACATAGGCCATTAGGAAAACACTAGTTCTAAGGAAGTATTAATCGCTGATTTAAGCTGCACCACATTGAGTGTGGTCAACTAATATTCTGACAAAAATAAATATGCTTGATATCTCTTTTAAAATTATACTTCAGAATATGCTATCTATGGAAAAATAGGAGTCTTTTAGTAACAATCATTATCATGAAAAATACAGATGTGGTGCTGTATTTTTTTATATTAGGAGTATCACCTTGCCTATTTGCAGAGTCAATAAAATTCAATATTGGTTTTTTATGATACAACATAATCCTGCCTGAAGAATTTGAAAATGGTAATTCAAGATAAACAGTCTTATTCAGTGGTAAACAGAATGTTCGTTTTCTGCTCCTCAATGAGTAGTTTCAGAATTATTATGTTATTCAATTCCCAAATGTAAAAAAATCTGTGGAATATTACAGCAACACCAATTATGATTCAGCAGCCAGATATAACTATGTTCACCCCGTATTTACACAATTAAACATGTGACATTTGCTGATGGTAGTGAAAAAAATCAATGGGTGATTAATACTATATAGACGCCAACAACAGCCTCAGGATTGGACTGAGATGACTGAAAATGAATTGCTGACAGCAGGAAATACTCCAAGAAACTATAATAGTTTCTATTATATAGAAAAATGGACAAAAATATTAGTTATTCTCGCTGAACTTTATTGACTATCAGTAAGGAAGGTTTACACATACAATGAGGAAAAAGAAACAATCTCCAATGTGTCAGAGAAAAATAACAGCTGTAAGGAAAAAGCTTTTAGAAAGACAGGAAATAAACTTATATAGTACTCATCTGGAATAAGTGCAGCCATAGCTCAGAAGAGAAAGTATGATTTCTAGGTGAGAAAACATTTAAAATGTCTCATAATATATAGCAAAGTTACAACTCCTACATATTTTTATATCAATGCTCACCTGAAAGACACATGTATGTTTAAAATGTCCACAAATTTGTAAAAGGATTTGGGTGCTATATTTCTATTCATAATGCATCTATAAATTGATACTGGAAAACTTGCTAGGTTTTAATATTTTCACTTGTATTTGAACCTCCTTAAAATCACTTTGACTTAGAAGAAATAGAAAAAAAAAACAAGTTGAGGTTGCAAAAATAAGTCAGTGTTTTGCAGTCTTATTCATATCTGGATAACACATTTTTAAACTTTCATAGAATTAGATATGGATACTAGTTCTCTACAGTCATCTGGGAACACATCTTCAGGTGCTAGTAATTCTCATAGCTTGACTCAAGCAAACTTACAAGAGCTGAATATTTGCGCAAAAATACAATCAAAGCATATATCAACCACATAGGCCATTTGTGCACAGCAAATCTGATGAAGTCTAGAACTGTCTCTCAGGGGTCGGTATTGGGACCTAACCTGTTCAACATCTTTATTGGTGACACGGACAGTGGGAACAAGTGCACCATCAGCAAGTTTGCTGATGACACCAAGGTGTGTGGTGCAGTCAACACACTGGAGTGACAAGATCCCATCCAGAGGGACCTTGACACGCTTGTGAGGTGGGCCAATGCCAACCTCATGAAGTTCAACCAAGCCAAGTGCAAGGTCTTACACCTGGGTCAAGACAATCCCAGGCACAGCTGCAGGTTGGGCAGAGAAGAGATTCAGAGCAGCCCTGCAGAGAAGGACTTGGAGGTGTTGTTCAATGAGAAAATGAACATAAGCTGGCAGTGTGTTCTCGCAGCCCAGAAAGCCAACCGTATCCTGGGCTGTATCAAAAGAACGTAACTGTCATGGTTTAAGTCCAGCCGGTAACTCAGAACCACGTAGCCACTCACTCACTCTCCCCCTCTTCTTCCTCTGGCTACTCCCAGAGGAATGGGGAGAAGAATTGAAAGAATGTAACTCCCACGGGGTTGAGATAAGAGCAGTCCAGTAACTAAGGTATAACACAAAACCACTACTGCTACCACCAATAATAATAATGATAAGGGAAATAACAAGGAAAGAGAATACAACTGCCCACCAACAGCCAACTGATACCCAGCCCAGCCCAAGCATCAATCTGGGCCTTCCGGGTAACGGCCCCCAGTTTACATACTGGGCATGACGTGCTGTGGTATGGAATACCCCTTTGGGTAATTTGGATCAGGTGTCCTGTCTCTGCTTCCTCCCGGCTTCCCCTCTGCCCTGACAGAGCATGAGACTCAGAAAGTCCTTGATTAGAGTAAATATTACTTAGTAAGAACTAAAAGCATCAGAATTGTTCCCAGACTAAAGTCAAAACCACAACACTGCACCAGCTACTAAGAAGGAGAAAAAATTACTGCTGCTACTGAACACAGGACAGTGACCAGAAGGTCGGTGGGGTGATCCTGCCCCTCTACTCTGCTCTTGTGAGCTGTTGGAGTAAGTCCAGAGGAGGGCACAAGAATGACCAGGGGCCTGAAGCACCTCCCATATGAAGACAGGCTGAGCAAGTTGGGGCTGTTGATCCTGGAGAAGAGAAGGCCGTATGAGACTTCATAACATTATGCACCAAGATGCTAAAGATGGTGAACATTATATCAAATAGACTATATTTGCAGTATTACCTAAATAGTAACAACGAAACAGCAGTAACTTGGCATTGTGCCTTGCTATTATAAGGTATTAAGCTTGACATCAGGTGTTAGAATAGGAATTACTTTTCCCAGGACTGTCCTGCAAGGGAGCTATAGACAGATGGAAATAATCTCTCTTAAGAAAGACCTACAGCATAGATAAAATAATTACTTAAAAATCTAGGTGCACAGCAAGTTGCATGTTTCCATTCATTTAGGAATCAAATGCCAAAACTCACTGAACAATCTTCCACTGTGGTTTCATTTGGACAAGTCTGTAAACTAGTTTATATAGTTATTTAGTAAGTTTGGGTGTTTGTTTTGTAATATAAATAACAAACATTTGATGTCTTTCTGTTTGTTCTCTTTTTGTCAATGTATAAAGTGACTTTCTGTGCCTTTGAAATACTTGTAGGACAAAACAATGTATTTAAAAAAAAAATAGTGTACGTCTCTCTGATAGGCAGGAGGGGAGCCAAGGGGAGTGGAAAAATCTGCCTCCATATGTTGCTCTGACAGTGACAAAATTCTGGAACTTCTGCGTTTTTTTCCCTACGGCTTCATTCTAAGACAGAGTGAACTTATCTGCTGAATGTGGCAAGTTGTTGATACAAATCCATTGGTAATGGCCAGCAGAAACAATTATATCTATAGGAACCTGATTACTGGCAGTTACAATGTTATTTACAGTACTCTACAATTTAATTACACATCTTCTTGCATTTATTCCTAAACAAACCAACTGTTAATCATAGAATGATTTGGACTGGAAAGGACTTTAATGATCATTCAGTTCCAAATCACTGCCATGAGCAGGGATGCCTTCCATTAGACCAAGCTGCTCGAAGCCCCATCCAACCTGGCCTTGAGCACTGCCGGGGATGGGGCAGCTACAGCATTTCTGGGCAACCTGTGTCAGTGTCTCACCACCTTCACAGGGAAGAATTCCTTCCTAATGTCTAATCTAAATCTCCCCAGAGGCCCCAGAGAAGAAGAAGAAGTGTGTGGTATCATGGAAGTCTTCTGTGTTCATCCAGTTAAGTTGGGTTTCTACACCTCTAACACTAGCAAGGCTGGAAGCCTCGGTAGGAAGCAAGACATGCTCCTCAACCAAATGGTCACAAATCTTTTTGAGTGGGCAATGCCTGCTCAGTTCCCTGGTGATTTGTTTTTATTTCCTTGTACTCATTTTTAGAAATGCCTGAGCTGTTTCCCTTGGGAAAACATACTGAGACACAAGAGCCTAAGAAGAACGGTACTACATCAGAGAGAAGGTCCATCTGCCAAAGACTTGGTTTCCAAAGAGGCCAAGCATCAATATCTAAAGGAGAGCCTATGAGCAGAGCAGGTCTGTTTCTGCCAGGCTCCATCTCCACTGGGACTCCCACCCCACCTCCTCCTGCCAAGGGCAGAGGGGGTGTGTCTCAGCTCAGCCTTGGGCCTTCAGTCCCTGCCTGAGCCATGTCATAGCTGAGCCTGTCCCTGTCTCCTGGATGGGTCTGGGACCTGCTCTGCAGAGAGCTGCTCTCCTGAGTGGACTCCTTAGACCTAAGGCACCATCTGTCATGCAGACCTGTAGGCATCACACAGCATAACCCATTCCATTTCCATTTTACCCAGTCTAGTGTAGTGCTTTTGCTTGGCTTGGGTGACACAGGCAGTAACTATTCTTATATCCCTTCCCTCTGCCATATTCTATCTTCTATTTCTCTTGCTTCCCATTGGCGTCAGAAGGAGACTGCGATGCCTCCTAATGTTGTGTCCTGAGAAAATTAAACAGGGATACGGGGATAAAAAGAGATTCCATACCATCCTCATATAACAAATAAGTGCGGATGGACCCTGTTTAAATCAGCTTTTGTCTTCATCCAAAAAAATACACCAATTTTTATCATTAGTTTATCTCGTACCTTGTGTATTTCATTCAAAATAAAAGAGTGGCAAGAGATCACAACAGCAGACACTTGGGAAGGTTAACAGGGAAAAAATTTAGTATTTAGATCTCTAAAACTGATAATTTTTTTCATATTTTACCAAGGAATTTACAGTACCTTAAATTGTCAAAAGGAGTTATGTTTTGGCATTCTCTTTTTTTGTTTTGTTTTTAAGATGAAGGCCTATCTAGTCAACCAGTTATGAAACCTAGCAACAAGATCTTGTCTGATTTCTCTCTTCATACTTTCCACAGTCAGTTATGCCACAAAACTAAATATAGTCAGAAAATACAGTCAATATGAAGAATGTAACAGGACAGGTATTTGTGGATTATAACTCAGCCAACTGCTATCATCAAGGCAGACAGAAATTCAAAGATACCTCTCAGCACTAACACAGGATAGAGATTTTCTTGATTAGCAAAACTGCCTAAAAAGAAAGACATGTAGGTTCTTTGTGAATTGAGGACTGCTGAAATGCTTACTGTTTTCATTACAGGAAGAACAAAGTGCAGTGGACATGCCTCCTAAGCTTTAGGCAAACAGCAGCAGACTAGCTTCTTTAACAGGTCCTGTTGAATTACTCATAGACTGCCAGCTAGCACCTTTGTCTATGACGTTGTAGAATGCTGCTTAAACACTTCCCTCTGCCCATGAGTTTTTCATTTACACATCCTGAAAAGGGTGTCTCAGAGGTTTTCTCTTGAAAATCTTAATAGATTGTTATCCACAAAAAAAAAATACATTTCTGTACTTGAAATAGGGAAAATGTTCCTACATGTTCAGAACAGAAAGCACTTGAGTACCATAAATGCTACACTACAAAGCCTCACCTGAGTTTCTGTTTTCTTTTTTTTCTAGTGGTCACTGTTTACACTAAATAAAACCAGCTAAATATCCAACAGTTTTTTCTCCTGACTCCTACAATAGGCTATATAGGCTCCAAACCGAATTTTCCCTTCTTTTTACAATTAATCTCTTCAGATGAACACTGTAAGCTTTTCTACATTGATCCACAAAAGATCCTCAAGTGACACTGGTGGATCAGTTTAAGGAATTTTAAACTACACTGCTTGCACCATCTCTCTGATACAGACAAAGAAATTTCTAGTAATAAACAATTTTCTGATATTCTCATTCCAGATCTTTCGTAAGCGTGAAAACTTACATTTTTTTTTTTAAAAAGATGTTTTAAGACACTGAAGATGTATTTCACTCACAGTGTCCTGTAAGGTGTGGAGTTTCTTATCACAATAAGATTTATATCCCATGATCTCAAAGATGCATTGCATTTTACAGATGCTATTGCAGCTGGGAAGATGGGAGTGGTAAATGATTTACTACATCTGTAGGGGAGCGATAACTGGTTTGCTAAGAATTTTTATGTGCAAAGTAATGGATCCTATTAATCATTTCCGGGTTCAAGTAGAGATTTAAGAGGACTTTAACCTAATATATGTCATCAGCTATACTACATTTTATAGTGGTAGGACATGCCTTCAAGTGGTTTTTTCTATGTATGTATGTGTTCACACATGCATAGTAACACATGGATCTGAGGGCAAAAGGGTGAGGGGCAGAGGAAAGTAAACCCTTTCCTCTGAGCCTTTTGATTATTTTCTCTAGGAAAATATTCACTAGCTCATTGCTCTCTCAAAACACTGAATCATCTGAAATGGAATAGAAGCTCGCAATATATTATTTACAAACTCAGCATCAAGTCTGGTTCAGCGTTGGGAATGATGTAGGGTTATTATGAAATCCTTCCTTTCAGCATTGTGCAAGCTTTCTGTGATTATGTTTTTTCCTGTAAACTGATTTTCTAAATTTAAATGAGTTATATTTCAACTGCAATAATATGATAATGGCCTCATGATTTTGAAGGGTTTAACGCTAACTGGTCTGTACAAAAGATTTCTTTGCAGAAGAAATTACCTATGAAGCCTGAATAAAATTTGAAAAAGGGGAGTGATATACTGCCACTGAACTCTTAATTCTGATGCTGATAGGCTTTTTTTCAGGTTTGGGTTTTTTTTTTTTTGTTTTTGTTTATTTTTTTTTTTTTTTTTTATGAGTGAGTCCTATTCCTGGGTGTACTGCAGCAATCCATTTTAAAAATCTGCAAATAGCTAGATCAAGACTGGGAGGAAAGAAGAGGGCATGGTGGAGATACGCCAGACTCAATAAAAACAGAAGGGTGATTTTTTGTCATGGGTTCAGCAGCAGCAATCATTTTTCTCTCCTTCTTGGTAGCTGGTGCAGCGCTGTGTTTTTTGCTTTTTGGGCCTGGGAACAGCTGCTGATAACACCAGTGTTTATAGTTACTGCTTGGTAATGTTTTGGCCTGACCAAGGACTTTCTGTGTCTCATGCTATGCCAGGGAGGAAGGTGAGCCTGGAGGAAGCAGAGACAGGACACCTGACCCAATCTGACCAAAGAGGTTATTCTGTACCACAGCACCTCATGTCCAGGATGTGAAAACAGAGGGCAGAGACCCGGAAGGGTGTGGTGGTGCATTGAGGGGTTTGCTGCTGCAGGTGCACTGGCTGGGTCGGGCTTGGTGAGCAGTTGTATTCTCTTTCCTTGTATTTCTCTTGTATTATTACTGGTGGTGGCAGTAGTGATTTATGTTATACCTTAGTTACCTAAACTGTTCTTATCTCAATCTGTGGGATTTGCAATCTTTTGATTCTCCTCCCCATGCTCCTGGGACTGGGGTAAGAAAGAGAGGGGAGTGAGTGACAGAGAGAGTGTGTAAGTTATTAGCCTGAGTGAGGCTTAAACTGCGACAGTTCTTTTTGGCACCCAACGTGGGGCACAAAGGGTTGAGATAAAGACAGGATCAATAGCCAATCGTCACAATGCTGATTTATTGGCTCTCAAAGTTATTGCTCTGGTTCTCACAGGCTCAGCGTATGATACTTTACTTACTGCCGGTATTTCTTATCTTAACATTTTTCGCATCTGGGTTTTGGGTTAAGGTTCTTGTTACATTGTACTTTATTGAAATGGCTTGGAATAGGGGCGAGCTCCAGAAGAGAGGAGGGGAAGCCGAGGGGGCACAGGCGGTGGCCGTGCCTGGCCCCGCAGCAACCGAGAGCATTCCCCAGCAGCAGCCCGCAGAGCCCCGAGAGCCCGAGCCCCAGGAGGATGCAGGAGACCACGCAGCACTTCCCAGCAAGGCAGAGGAGGAAGATCTGGACTCAAAGAGCAGCTGGTGGTGAGCAGAGCCGGCAAGCACAGCAGCTACACCAGCCCCAGGGACAAGTACAGCAGCCTCATTTGAGAGTTCCGATGGTTTTGAATGGCCTTTGGGTGCCCTTGAGACCTGCCTGCTGATTGTGATGGGAATCAGCATGTTGGCACTCATACAGAGTGTGTTTTACCCACAACAATTTCATCTGGTCCTGAGAGTTCAGCAGAGTGGGGTGTGGGCCTTGTCTGGTGTTGGGCTACAATGTAGGATGACCAAGAGATTTTCCCCAAAGCTGGACACTCGTGTGGCAGGGTGTGTGGGACAGTGTGGGCGAGTGTAAGTATCTAGCCCACTGGACCCCTCCTGTGCTTTGGAAGCATCAGAGATGGAAGGCAGCTGTATGGAGTCCCCAGTGAGAAGTTGCTATAATTGAAGTGGCTCAGATGGACTTAGATTGGCAACATAAGGGTGAATTATTTTGAGCCTGGTGGGTCCCATGACACCTCAGGCCATCAGGGCAGAGATGCAACATACAGATGGACTCATGATCAAGGGGTGGACTTAGCAATGGACACTATTGCCCAGGTTATTCATGAGTGTGAACACTGCACACAGCCTCTCCTGCTCTGAAAGACTCTTACAAAAGACGGAGCCTGATATCATGGACTGAATGGACTCAGCAGCTCTATAGGGATTGGTCCATGCACTAAGGGATAATCTCTCTCCCTCTGTGTGTGTATGTGGATGTATATATATATATATACATGTGATGGTATATTGAAAATGTGGGATCTGAGCATGACATGAATGGTATGGAATAAGGGGTGGATACTGTCATGGGTTCAGCAGTAGCAGTCAGTTTTTTCTCCTTCTTGGTAGCTGGTGCAGCACTGTGTTTTTGATTTTGGGCCTGGGAACATGTGCTGATAACACCAGTGTTTTCAGTTACAGCTTGCTAATGTTTTGGTCTGGCCAAGGACTTTCTGAGTCTCATGCTCTGCCAGGGAGGAGGGGAAGCCAGGAGGAAGCAGAGACAGGACACCTGACCCAAACTGACCAAAGAGGTTATTCCATACCACAGCACGTCATGTCCAGGATGTGAAAACGGGGAAGCAGAGACCTGGAAGGGTGTGGTGGTGGACTGGGGAGTTCGCTGCTAGGGGGGTGCACTGGCATGGGTCAGGCTTGGTGAGCAGTTGTATTCTTTTCTTGTATTTCTCTTGTATTATTACTGGTGGTAGCAGTACTGATTTGTGTTATACCTTAGTTACTAACCTGTTCTTATCTCAACCTGTGCGAGTTGCTTTCTTTTGATTCTCCTCCCCATCCCCCTGGGACTGGGGGAAGAAAGAGAGGGGAGTGAGTGAGTGACTGACTTCGTGAGTTATTAGCCTGGGTGAGGCTTAAACCATGACAGTTTAACACAGCTGTTCAGATGTCTGCAATAGAGATGGGTCAGATAATTGGACTGAGGTTTAAATCTACTTTGACAGTTAAAGGAGAGGTGTCCTTCCAAAAGGGCAATTCTTTTCCTGCCAGAGCCTCAAAACATTTTGCTTGTCATCAAAAAACCTATCTGAAGAATAATTTGAGATACTCCCTTCTCATATAGTTACAAAGGTTGTGGGTTTTGTTTTTTCGTGTGGTTTTTTTTTTTGTTTGTTTGGTTGTTTGTGTTTTTTTTTTTTGGGGGGGTGTTTTTTGTTGTTTTTTGTTGTTGTTTGTTTTGGTGGTGGTGGTGGGTTTGCTGCTTTTTTTGTTTGTTTTTTTTTCTTTCATAATTTATTTATTTTCTTTGCAACATCAGAGCAATTACGGAATAGCTTTCACTATTCTATGATTCTATGATTTCTGTATTTAAGATGTTGGGTTTGATAATGACAGCTTTTGCAAGCCACTTGGTTTATTCTCTCTGTCATATAATTTTGCAATTATTCCTAGGTTTGGTAATGAGAATGAAAGAAGGAAGGCAGACAGAGGAAAATTTCAGGGACATTGACCTGAGTCACTGAATGTAAAGCAGAGGTGTCCTGGCACTGTGACTTCCAAGAAGCTATAAGTGTACCAGGACATGTGGGAACTTTGGAGAAACACATAAACATTACAGCTATGAAACATCAGTCATTCCAATCCCCTCCTATGAAAATAAATCTCTGCTGTGGTGTTACTAGTAAAAATGCAACTATTCCTACTCATCAAACAATCTTACACTAAGATTTAGGAACAATACCTCAAACTAGTTTTGGAAACTGAGATTTGTAGCACCTAGCTAAAATCCTCAAGAGAGAATTTGACCAGAACAATGATTTTTCATGGAGTGCTTCTCAAAGGCTAGCAATATGGAGCTTAAATTTCAACAGGTAATACTTTACATCACATATTGAGAAACACATTTCACACAAAGATACAAAGGGATCCTGCAAAAGTAGCTCAATTTTAACTTTTGGAAGAAACTATATATAAAACCTGCTGCTACTAGCTTTTTCTAGTTTTTTGTCTTCTTTTCCTTTCACCCTCATGCTGGGGTTCTGTACTGACTATATGATTTGGGGTGTACAGAGATATAATGCTTTGATTCGAGTTTTGATGGGCAAGTTTTTTTCTATTCCTCCATATTCAATCATTAGCTTTTGGATTTTTTAAAAAAGTATAAATAAATAGATAGCAGCCTGATACAGAGCTTTGGCTAAGTACAGCTGAGAACTAATGTTCTCAAACCTCCCTTAGAGAAAAACAGATGAAATAAGATTATGTAAAAAATACTTTCATTTAAAATAGTTCTTGGATTTGGTTTGGGGGACTGGGAAGGTTGGGGAAGAGGGGGGATTTACTACCTTCTTTCTTTTCAGAAGTGCAATTTGTATTTCTATAGAAACAAGACAGGAAAGACTTCTGGAAACTGAGATAGGCAAGTGACATTTGAAAAAAAGAAATACATTTGAATGAAGAAAAAATATTTCAAAATAATGTGAAATTAGCCTTTTTAAATGGTTTTTACTTACTTGAAAAAGAATATAAAATACATTGGAGTAAATGTCAAGAACTCAGCTAAGAAGGATATATTTTGTGAGCTTGATTGTATGGCCCTCTCAGGTGTTAAAGTCCCTCTTAGGAACAATGTCATACCTTATTGTACTGATATAATAGAACCAATCCAAGGATACAGTGTCAGTGTGAAAGGATGATTTAAGCTGTACTTAGTGTTTGTGATGGATTTCTGTATACAGGATTTGAAACCTATGTTCCTGACTGTAATATTAATGTTGCAAAATTTACAGATTTACAAACTGCATTTGGAAAAGTTACGTGATCAAAACTAACACAGTGAGGTTTATATCCATCATATGCTGTGTCATGTCTCTGTACTATCACAGTATTAAAGCTATTGTTTTAATTATTGGTTACATGAACAGTTACTGCTTCCTGATATAAAACCTTATTTTGTTATATGTAAAAATTGATCATCTTGAGGGGCTTGCTTTCCATATTTGGCTGCGTTTTCAACATTTTGTCTCTGCAGAGATCAAAGATACAAACTGTATCTTCCACTGCCAATATAGATAGTATCCAGAAGTAAAATAATCTTTACGGATTTATATCTGTTGATCCTTATACAGCTACATCTAAAATTAGTCTTGTCCCAAAGCTGCTGGTTTTGGTTGTGTTAGGTCTTGTTGTTCTGTTTAGGTTTTTTTGAGGGGGTTTAGGGGGTGGGTAGTTTTTGCAGAATTTTATTTTTATTACTTATAGAAAAGAATTTAAAATTATGACATGATTTAATATTAAGTTTATAGGAGTATCTTCTCTACAGTTTATTTGCAAGTGTGCTTTGTTTTAAGCACAAGAAGTTATACAATGGACCAACCAGAGGATTAGGTTAAGCACATAAGTTTATATTTCTCATGCTAGATACATATATATGGAAGGAATATGACAATTATCCAAAATGAGATATATTTTTATACAAAAAATTTTTAATTCAGTTACTGTCTTCACACTTAGTACAATTTTTTTTAGCAAGAAAATGCTACCACCTGTTATAATAAGCTTGCAAAAACATTTTCATCATAAAACTTTCTTTTTACATGTTCATATCATAAAGTGCTGAATATTTCAAGTTTTTTACTTAAACTTATACACTGCCCGAAGCAAATAAAAGGAAGATTTTTGAATTTTTTTTTATTTAGTAAGGAGGAAAAAAAGTGTTCTCTAGGCATGCCATGCAATAACCATAAATTTATGAGTAAGATTTTTAGAGCTTTTAAGCCTAGGTTATCTGAGGAAAGTGATATTAAATATCAGAAAGGGCAATTGTGTCATGACAGTGCACAGTTAAAGATGCTTGGTAGCATCAGACTGTGCACACTGATTAATTGCGTTGACTAATTTATTTTAAATATAAATAAGAATGTTTCCTTGTACTGATTGCTTGAGATACAGGTTTAAATGTAGTCCTTAGACAACATCCAAGCAAGCGTTCACATTCTTTCTGTGCAAAAAAAGCACAGAACATTTCTAAGACGTATTCTAATCTTTATGTATTTTTTTTTCAAGGAAGATATTTGTGCCAGTGTCCATGACTGCTGAGAATAAAGAATAACTTTTGACCTTCTAACTCAACAAATTTTATTTCATTGCCACTTATTATTTAAACTAACTTCAATATAACGAAGCACAAACAGCTTCATCTCTTTATACCTCAGTTTTCCTCACCTCTAAAGAAGAGATTACTTTTCTACAAGAGGTGTGAAATAATTTTCTCTGATAGTACCCATGGAAATACTCAGATAGCTGAAAACTTTACTCAGGTGTCGTAGTTTAAGTCTCTAAAACTCACAAAAGGCGCTCGCTCACTCACTCTCTTCTCTTTCTTCCCCCAGACCCAGGGGGATGGGGAGGAGAATCAAAGGAATTCAACTTGCACAGGTTGAGATAAGAACAGTTTAGTAACTAAGATACAACACAAATCACTGCTGCTACTGCCAGTAATAATACAAGAGAAATACAAAGAAAGAGAATACAACTGCTCACCAAGCCTGACCCAGCCAGTGCACCCCCCAGCAGCGAACCCCCCAGTACCAAAAACCTGGACATGCCGTGCACCCCCAGTCCACCACCACATCCTTCCGGGTCTCCACCCTCCGTCTTCACATCCTGGACATGACGTGCTGTGGCATGGAATAACCTCCTTGGTCAGCTTGGGCCAGGCGCCCCGTCTCTGCCCCCCCCCAGATCCCCCTCCTCCCTGGTATAGCATGAGACTCAGGAAGTCCTTGGCCAGACCAAAACATCACCAAGCAGTTACTGAAAACACTGGCGTTATCAACGCTGCTCCCGGGCATGAAATTAAAAACACAGCGCTGCACCAGCTACCAAGGAGGAGAAAAATGACTGCTACTGCTGAACCCATGACATCAGGTCACACTCCTGTATGTAGAATAAATAGAAGTGTAGTCTAAACTTTTTTAAAAAGTAATTAGGTACTTAAATAGAGGACTTGAATATATAGAATGTACTACAAGGCCAGAAAATAGAAAATATGACCTACAGTAAAAGTACTTCACAAATCTGATTAAGCAACACTGAGAAGATAATAAATATTTAGGGAATGCTTTGAGTAAAACTGTTTTCTAGATACAAAGGGAAATCACAAAGCAAGACAGTAAAAAGGAAACTGTCTGTATAATCAGCAGTTTGGCAGTGGACTACTGAAGGAGTGTACTGAAAGGTAGAGTTTCTAGGAAATCAGCCTCAGCACTGTTACTGACAGGTAAAACACTTGTTTCTCACTAGGAAGAAGTAAAGAATCTGTAAAAAAACAGAACCCCAGCTGCGTTAGTCAGTGCAGTTTCCATGACTTCTTAGGATCATGCACATAAGTTCACCAGACACATTCTCTGCTTTTTTAAGATTTGTAAGATTGGCTGTGTCTGATCTCCTCTGCTCTCTTCTGATGGCATATTTATGATGATTTTTTGTGTTTGGTCTTTTGTTCTAAAGGTCTTTAAGTTTCTGGAGGAAAAGAGGATTTTCCTGACTCTAGCAGGTAGAGGAAAATTTTTCTAATTCTAGAAGTTATTTATCCTGCATAAATTACCTAAAAGTCTCTGAAGCCTAATGTTTAATCTAAGCCAGTCATTTGGGTTCATTTATCATCAGTCAGGAGAGATTTACCTGGTTTTAGACAAGGTTCTGAAACCAATGAGGTAACTTACTTTCTGGAGGGTTTGCTTGCTCATTGGCTAAAGAGGATTGTGACTAGAATGACACCTTAGAGTAGACACTTAGATTTCGAGTGTTTGAAGTTATGACACTATGAATCTGGATTGTATGAATGGGAAAAGTTCTGTGGTTTACCATCTAAAGAAAATAATAATAACTATTGATGTATTGCATCCAGACTAAAATTGGATGACTTGTAATTATTACTAACACAAATAACTGTGATATCAGATATCAGAGATACCAGAGATATCAGAGATAACTGTCATCTGCTGTACTTTGTCTAACCACATAATAAATGACAATTATCTGTTCCTCATTGAGAAAGATTTGAATCTACCTTTTGACTAATGATGAACCTCCAGCATTTATTTCTAACACACTTTGCAGTATACCATAAAATGACAACTCAACCTATTTGACCTTGGAAATTGCTGGAGTAATTTTGAAAGAAGTTTATGCTGTAGCTTCTTTCATTTAGTACCTGATTTAGAAAAACTATTTTATTCTTTCACTTATCTTGAGCAGTTGGGTAGAGAAATTAATTTCCTGTAGTATTGATCTAGTTACATTTATCACGTAGTAGCTATTACTGAAAAAAAAATCCAGTAAAGGGCATAGGACAAATTATCCAAAATTTAATTCAAACAGCAATTGCAAGCAATGATTTATTTATTTAAAGAAATGAAAAGAAATGGGATGGTATATCCTTAAATCCTATTCTTCATTGTACACTATATAAATAAAAACAGGGAAGGGAAAGCTGGAAGAACAATAGTAAACTTCTAAGCAAGTTTGGGAAAAAGAGATTAACTCAGAGAAAAAGAATTAATTAAAAGCTGAAACTGCTGCTAAACTTATTAAAGCAATGAGTCAGGAAAGTTTCATTTATATTAAAAATCTTTGTTTCAATTAAGTGAATCAAGGCACTAAAAGGCAATATTTCCCTAAGAATCAGTTTCTAAAGAAATAAATATACTAACAGTTATAAATGCAATTACTACAATCTTCCCCTACTGAGGTTATGAGTTTACAGTTTATATCTGTTAAATATAGACTCTAAAGAGACTAAGTTGAGAAATAGTCACATTATGAATCCTATATTTTTCAGAAACCTAAGTGGGGGAAAAAAAAAAAAAGGTAAATAGAAAGGACTCAATGTAATTAAGAAAACCTGAATAATGTAAGTCAATTTTGCAAAACTGAGGGAATAAGGAGTCTTGCAACACTTGATCTAGCTATTTGGTTCCACCTTGGGTATTAGTTCAGCTCGAAAAAAGTTACTGTCTTCCCTGTAGGGTAATCTGCACAGGAGAGAGAACTGCAGTTATTCTGCAAAAAAGAAAGATTAAGTAGGATTTTTCTCCCTTTTTTTTTGCTGCAAGTTTCCATACATTGCAAATGTAAGTTTATAAAATCTAGATTTTGGGAAATTGCTAAGAATCCTTACTAGAATATTCTGTAGGATAGAGGACCGCTAAACTGTAATGAGTGAAATGATGATCTGAGATGTTAATGAAGCTAGTTACATGGGCAGCGCATAGGTGCCAGAAGAGATACACATTAAAGGCAGGGGAAGAAAAGGAGCTGGAAGTGCAGAACAGATTGCAAAACAGATATAAAGCAGGAAGAATGCACAATGTCTGTGGTATTGGAAAAAAATGTCAGGACTACCACATAAAATGGGGAACCTCTAGCTTTTAAGTCTGTAAGTGGATCAAGAGCTTTGAGGAGATATTTTGTTCCCTCGATACAGCAGAAACAAAATTTCAAGTTATGTGTGTCCAGCTTCAAAACCAAAACATTCATGTTTGAAGCCGCTTAGCAAGACTTAAGGGAGTAAAAGATTTTCCTTGTGTCATGGGTATACCTCTTGATTTTCTTATTTTCCAAAATAACAGAATCTCATTCTTTAAGTAATGCTGATGAATCCCTGACCTATGTCGGAGATTTTATAGGCATAAACTTAAGTTCTTGCTACTATTTCCAGGGATTCCACAGCCAAGTGAAACATAATGGATCATATGACACGCAATAACCTCCACAGTCTTCTATCTTTATTTACTTTCACTTCAAAAAGAACAATCAAACAGACAAAATCTGTGTTTCTTAAACACTACATGTAACAAAATGATGAACGCAGTGCTAAGATTTAGCTTTTTTAGTACACAGCTGTATGAAATGCTGATGCCCTATTTGTAACCTCATCTCTGCTTTATGGTGTCAGTCTTTTTGTGTGTTGGTACTGATAATTCATTATAACAAAATGGTATTCTTTCTGGAATAAAATGTCAGTCTCTTTGAATTAAATATATATGGAGGGAGAACTTTTCTGATTTCCAAGCTTACAGTTCCTTTTTGGAGTACCATTTACATGAATAGGTTTTGATTTGTGTTTTGCTGCTCTTTTATTTTTCAATTCTATGTACACGACTATTCAAGAGTCAGACATGAAGCATAAAAGCTGATTTGTAAGAAAAGAAAATAAATGCCTAGAAAACACAGTATATTGGTTTTGACAAGAAATCTAAGCCAGAAGCATGAGATGAGCAGATTTAACTTATTTCCCCAGTGGCTGGAAGTAACTGAGCAGGTAATCAAAGCAAAAGAATGACCTTCATATTTTTAAGCTACCTGATACGTAAAAATAGATGAGTTTTCATATATCTGTCCTGTGAAGTAGGGACACATTTTTTTCTTTCTCAGACAACCTAATTGGAAGTGAAAACTTTCTCAGTATCCTGATCTGAAAAGGGAATATGCATGTGTATTGCATTTCTGAGCAATTTTTTTTTCTGTAGATCTTCCTGCTTTTTGCAAAAGAAGCATCTTTTAAGATTTCAGGATGGTACTCAGTTATATAGTAGCTCATAAATTTGACCACTCAGTTTATTTAGAGTAATATGACATATTGTGCATTTTTAGTTTTTGGCTTACCGTTACAAATGTAGTATTAGAATGTCTTATGGCTTTTCTAAGTTATATTACTTCTACAGCTTACACGATAGCTCCGTGATTAGTTATTGCAACCTCAAGAAGCTTATTTGTCCTCCTGAAATGCTTCCTCTTCCAGAAGGGGAAGGAAAGTTAATAGAGAGAAGAAATCTAGTCTTCTTTTTTCGTTTTCATGAAGCAAACCAGGAAAATCATCAAGAATTGAATATATGAAGGACACTGTCCTGGGTTCAGCAGTAGCAGTCATTTTTCTCCTTCTTGGTAGCTGGCGCAGTGCTGTGTTTTTGACTTTGGGCCTGGGAGCAGCGCTGATAACACCAGTGTTTTTAGTTACTGCTTGGTAATGTTTTGCTCTGGCCAAGGACTTTCTGAGTCTCATGCTATACCAGGGAGGAGGGGAGCCAGGAGGAAGCAGAGACAGGACACCTGACCCAGACTAACCAAAGAGGTTATTCCATACCACAGCACGTCATGCCCAGGATGTGAAAACGGAGGGCAGAGACCCGGAAGGGTGTGGTGGTGCATTGAGGGATTTGCTGCTGGGGGGTGCATTGGCTGGGTCGGGCTTGGTGAGCAATTGCTTTCTCTTTCTTTGTACTTCTCTGTCATTATTATTACTGGTGGTAGCAGCAGTGATTTGTATTATACCTTAGTTACTAAACTGTTCTGATCTCAACCTGTGCGAGTTGCATTTTTTTTTTTTTTGATTCTCCTCCCCATGCTCCTGGGACTGGGGGAAGAAAGAGAGGGAAGCGAGTGAGAAAACTTCATGGGTGAGGCTTAAACCACGACAAACACTAAAACATTGGAGTCCTTTGTACCCTACTATAGAGGTTGTAAGAGCTGAAAGTTCATCACAAAATGAATAAGGAATTTTGCCTAATACAGTGGTATCCTTCAGAAAATAAAATTAAAAGGAAAAGTCTCTTGGCACTATTTGTCATAATTTTTAAGACAGCTATCAGAAGAAGAGCTTGATCCTCACATCTTCTAAAGGCAACAGAGAAATGCTTGATTAGCTGGCTTAAAAGGAGTGTCACTGAGTGGAAATATATATTGGAAAGAGGAAATTAAGACAGAAAAGAAAAGGTTTAGCTTACACTGTCTGGGGCTTCTGTTGTCTTTCTCTGCCTAATGATGAATGTTGTTTGTGGGTGAGACTCAAGTTTTCTCCACACCCACAGATGCAACTATACCATAGACTAAGGGTGAGGAGAGGAAATAAATGCTGATTTCTGGGACTGATTACTGTTCCTCTAATATGCAGGATAAATATTGGCAGCTTCTTAGGAGAGGAGAGTCACATTCATCCCTGGGTCTGTCTTTCAGCTCCTCTTTAAATCAAGCATACTGGATTGCCACAAGTAGTTCAGTGGATCAGTATGCTAGGTTTTGGAACGAACTTTCCCTGGAAGACATTATTGCAATATGCTGGGTGGCCTTTTTCTGACATGTTCTTGACATGCACAGGGCTTATCTAGGAGATTTATGTTCCAGTGTTGTAATTCTGGCAGATGATACTAGTGATTTAGGAAGGACCTGTTGGGGATCTTAAAACTCTTCATTTCTATACTGAAAAATCAATACTGGTGCAACAATACTGGGGACTTCTGGGTGATTTATTCTTACTAATTAACAAAGTTGCAGCCTCTATGTCTAATTGTTCCCATGGTTAAGATTTCACCTACTGTTTCTGCATATAAAGACACATCACTAGTAGGAAAATAATGGAGTGCAAGTATTGTTTCCTTAACATGCAAAGGATGTGAACATCAAATGTGGAGAAAAAGAACATGCGTATAGACACAGAAAGGCAAACCCAAAACTAATTTAAAGATACATTTCGAAAGAACAAAAAAATATTTATCAATTTCCTAATTATTAATGGTGACTAACTGTGACTCTATTCACATAGATGAACACTACTCTACTATCAATCAGCTTTGCATGATTTATAAGATATTAAACTGTGCACATCTTGTTAACACCATAGGCAAAATGCAAAAGAAATCATTATTTCTTGACATTAATAGCAACAAAATTCAAATAATTTAGAGAACATTCATTATGCTTAGTACTTACAGATTCAATTTACCAAATATTGCATTCAAAATTATGTGCATTTCCAAACTTGTTCTGGAAAGCTAAAATGTAGAATCACATTGTGTGGGTTGGTGGTTTGTTGGTTCATTTTTTTTTTTGGGGGGGGGGGGGCGGGGTGTTGGGGAAGGCGTTGTCATTGGGGGTTTTTTTGTTTAATTTTTTTTTCTTCATTTGTCTTTTTAGTCTAGGGGTGAACTCAATTTTATTTATTTATCTGATTAACATGGTACAATATGCACCTCCTAGGACAAGCAAGTTCACATTGAAGTACCTTAAATAAGTACTGATTAACTAAGATAGAAGCCTGGGAATGCCTAGAATTTAATATTAAATAATGGTTTTAAAAGACATCCCTGTGTACTTTTCTTTCAAAAGTCAATTTCTTTAACAAATAAACAGAACTTTTCGTGGTTTTCTGGAAAAAAACAGTGGTATTCTCCATTCTATGTTGAATACTGACTTGAAACAGTGGTCAGGAAATAAAGTAAATAATTGAGATTCACGTCATAAATGCATAAGAAATCATATCTTGCAGAGTAAACCTGCTACATGCATATGGTTTAAACCAAGCAGGCAAAATGGGTTTAAGGATATTAGACATAAGTCCATGGGCCCTAATGGGATGTACCCAAAATTTCTGATGGAGCTGGCTGATGTCATAATGAGACCACCCTCTATAACCTTCAAATGATCATGGTGATGGGGAGAGGTGCCTGTGGACTAGAGGAGGGCAAATGTCACTCCTATCTTATAGAAAAGCAAGAAGGAGGACTCAGGAAACTACAAACAAGTCAGCCTCATCTCAATCCATGGATAGATGGTAGAGAAGCTAATCCTGGAATCCATTCCCAGGTGCATGAAGGACAAGCAGTTGATGAGGAGTAGTCAGCATGTTTTCAACAAGAGGAAGTCATATTTGATCAACTTGATCATAGAATCATAGACTCATTTAGGTAAAGAAAGATTATCAAGTCCAAGTGTTAACCTAAAACTGCCAAGCCCACCGAGAAACCATATCCTTAAGTGCCATGTCTACACATCTTTTAAATAACTCCAGCAATGGTGACTCAACCACTTCCCTGGGCAGCCTGTTCCCATGCTTGACAGCCTTTTCAATGAAGAAATTTTTCTTAATATCCGACATAGACTTCCTGTGGCACAACTTGAGGCTGTTTCTTCGTCTCTTATTGCTTGTTACTTGGGAGACTGACATTCACCTTGATACAACTTCCTTTCAAGTAGTCATAGGAAGTGATAGTCTCCCCTCAGACTCCTTTTCTCCAGACTAAACTTCCCCAGTTCCTTTAGCTGTTCCTCATAAGACTTGTGCTCTTGACCCGTCACTAACTTCATTGCTTTTCTTTGGGCATACTACAGCACCTCAAATGTAATTTTTATAGGTAAGGGCCCAGGACGGAGTACAGTATTCAAGGTGCAGCCTCACCAGTGTTGAGTACGTAGGTGAGGATGACAGAACACTGGCACAAGTTACCCAGAGAAGTTGTGGAATCTTCATCCTTGGAGATACTCAGAAGTCATCTGGATGTAGTCCTGGGCAACCTGCTCCAAGTGGCCCTCCTTGAACAAATTATTTGATCAGGTAACCTCTAGAGTTTTCTTCCAACTTCAACCATTCTGTGATCCTGTGATGCTGTGAAAAGCAGTTTGTTTAATTATTGGCAGCGCATAATTAATAAGCAGTCAATGCACAATACTTTCAAAATCAGTATCTGCAATATAAGCCACTCTACAAAACATAAATCATTAGTAGCCTGTTAAAAATTTATGAATATCTGCTGTATCTAATCCCGAGAAGCTCTAATGCCATAGGCACAATTACAGCTATGCACATCCACACATACCCACATGCACAGCAGATGTGGGTCCAGGCCCCTTCACATTAGTAAATCCCTTGTGAATATTTAATTTTGCTGATGCCTGTGTTCCTCTTCAGCATTGTCAGTGTTGAGTCACACACCCCCATATATCTGACAATTTTGTTTCTCCAATCACATGAAGAGGTTATTTTCATGTTACTGTCTTACCATCTGCTGGTATTAATGCCACATGGGTAAGGTGGGCGCCCAAAACCTACCCACAGTATTCATCCCTTGTTGTAGCTTTGTTGTACTGTCATAGTTTACGTAGCCCCAGTGAGGTAACTCTTCATACAGTTGTGTATTCCTCAGATACAGCAAGTCATTGGTTTACATTTCTTTATCAAAAACGAGCAATTTAGCAAAACATTAAAAATCCCCAAGCCTTTAATGTGTATATGCTAAACATGACAATAACTATAATCATCAAAGAGCAGCAGAAACAGTAAAGACAGCAACTGATTAGATGAGGTTTCAGCTACCTCATCTCATATTAGTGAGGTTCGTAGCAATAAAGTTCCACTGTATTTTCTGAACTGCCTGGGAACAGAAAGAAAATAAATTCTCCAGGCCAAGGTAGAATCAGCTTTGATTATCTGTCTGCCTAAAGAGTGGTTTAATGAAAAACCTCATTTTAAAAGAGCGTGAAAGAAACGCCTATCCTTACTTGTACTTCAAGTCCAAGCTTGTTGTTTGCTTGTTTCTGTTTGCTGCCTGCATTAAAGCAATGGAAAGCAACAGTTGAACCTCACTGTATACCGTTGATCAATAAGCTCAAAAAGAGTCTTAAAGCAGTGAATAGTGTCAGCGTGTAATTTTCAATAGACTGGAACTTGCCAAGGCCAAGAATGTGTAGCTTGGGATTCAATCTAGTAGGATTGCTAGAAAGACAAGCTACTTTTCTGTGCTGAAAGCTTTAACCATAAATTGTCCTAACCCTTAACTACCGCATTGCAATCCGCAGTCCTAGGAGCCCAGAGCTTTGTACAATGTGCCCAAGCACAATGTGTTTAGGGAAATTTATCACCTCCAAAAGGGATCCACTAAGCCAGTGTGCTGGGCAGGTGAGCAAGCAAGTATTTAACACTGAGGTCTGCTGACTACTTTGAATCTTGTTGTTCTTGAATATGTGAACCTGCCTTGACTGAGAATGAAGCAGGAAAAACTTTCTGAGAAGTCCTATTTCCAGTCTTTCCAGTTCTCATAGAAGGTGTCTGGCAGAGATCCTGTTTTTAGCTATTATTATTTTTTAGTTAATTCTTTTAAAGCCATTGTTTAAAACATAAAGGCAATCTGTCTGTTGGTTTGTTTGTTTGGCTTGTTTTCCCCTGCAATGACTTTATTTTCGCTCAGTTTATTCACTCAGTCAAGGTATGAGACAGCCAGATTTAATTACTCCTTGAATGTCCATTAATGCCTGCAAATCTACCAAGGCAGGAATAGATATAGATAGCAGTAGTAAAATATTACAGGAAAGACATATATAAAGAGGGGTGATGAAAACTGTTGATTTCAGGAGGCAACATTGCTCTCTGGTCTCTGCTGCTACGAACTTAAGTAAGTTAAGCATTCAGTAGAAGTAACCTCTGCCTCCTCCCAGGCTTTGCTTTCTTCACCCAGGGCTTCACATATGATTCCTGGATGAGTAAGTCCATGACTGCACAGCTAAGAGCTCTCATGGAACCTCTCACTCATTGGATCTGCCCTCCAATGCTTTAAATGGAGATGCAAAGGAAGGTGACTTTGAGAAGTCACCCTTGGCTCTGAAACTGCTTGTTCCATCTCTGTATCCTCTTTTAAACTGCTGGGGGTTTAAAGCAAATTTAGCACTGAACCACTTTACCCTGGTCATAATGCTTCTGGAAGCAAAGACAGACTTAGCAGATGTGCCAGTGAGAGGCATACTTTTAGCTGAAGAATTCAAGGCTCTGTGTCATAACTATGTTTCTCATCCATACATATTCTGAGAAAAAAAAAATTGTTATGTTTATAATAATATGCTTAAACATCTCTAAAGCATGGATGCACAATAGCAATCTATTCAGTTGTGAGCTTCTCCTCACCAGGTATCAGTCATATTAAAAAAGCCTGAAAAAAATAGATTGACTCATAGAATCATTTAAGTTGGAAAAGACCCTTCAGATCATCAAGTCCAAGTGTTAACCCAGCACTGCCTAGACCACTAGTCATCTGGGTGAAGAAATTTTTCCTAATATCCATTCTCAAATGGTATTGGGTTATTTCTTTATCTCTCAAAAAGACCTTGTATATAGGTTAATCTTTCAGAGTTTACATCTCTTCAAATACCATTTTATTGTATAATGTCAAAATGGAATTATATGAACACAGATATGAGTTTCATTTTAAAAACTGAATGAAAGGTTGCACCGCAGTAGCCTGCAATTCTGAAAACAATACATGCCAGTAGTAGAAAGATAATAGTTTTTAGTGAGAAGAATGAGGCTAATCTGATTAAACTTAACTTTATTGGTTTGGGAAAATGACATAAATAGTATAATCCTTCTCACTAAAATAGAAGTGATTAACTAAACACTTTTTGTTGATGGCTGTCTGATCTATAGTTCACAGAATCAAGTCAAAAAAGCAGGAAATATATTTTTTTAAAGCTCTCAATCTGAAAATATAGCTTAGAAAATACCTGGGAATGTAATAATCTGAATTCTGGCAAATATTACACTAAGACTGATATTTTCCTTGCAGTTTAGATAAATATTTGATACTTCATAGCACTTCCGGCTGACAGAGGTATTGCACTGTAGCAATGATGGATGATAGCTATCTCTTTATCTATCCATTGGGAAACATAGACTTACCAAATTGAAGTCCTGGGACAGGGAAAGGAAGAAAAATGAAAACTCAACAACTTTCCCACATGTCAAATTCCAAATTACAAATCGTAAAGCCAGGTTTTTTTGCAACTCCATATTGGCATGGGACAAATGAAAAATGTATGAACAAACTGAAAGCACATATAGTTTAAGAGTATCTGGTTTTGTAATGGACCTGATCAATATGTCAGTCAAAATTTCCACTTACAGAAAGCATGCTGAGCACAACAAGCTGTGGGATGTACCATAGTCTGAGAGCTTCATGTTCATAGCATCACTGTAATGATAAAACTTGGAGTACAAAACTGAAACCAAATAAACTTTCCCAGAAGCTTACCCAAAAACCTTTCAAGGCATTACAAGAGATCATTAACATCAGAAGGTACAGGAGGCAAGACAATGCTGCTGTCATACGTATTGCTCAGAAGTAGATGAAATGGGAGCAAAAAGTTGGAAAAACTCTGAACAGCCTATATGTCACACTGATATGCTGTATATATTTTTATATATAATAAAACAGAAGTCTTGGGTACTTTGCATGATGAGCTATAGTCCCAAAATGCTTGTATGCAAATTGGAAATGGTTTTAATTAGTACTTTTTTTTCATTAAAGTTAGCAATTAAGCAAAGTGAGGGTTTTTTAATATATTCAGTTTAAACTTGTTAAACATAATGTATGATGATGAATAAAAGTTGTAGCAGTATGTATTAGAAAGATGTAGAGAAACATGGAGTTTCAATACAATAGATAATGCCTAGAGTTTTTTTTTTCTCCTAACAGAGCTCTATAACTTTGCACTGAGCTTAACTTTTATTGTATAAATTAATAATAGGTGTACAGAAACAAGTTTTGCTTCATCTTTGAATCCACAGGTTCTTGGTAAGTATCACTACGAAGGGTACATGAAGCTTTGGAGTTATGGACTACTGTAACTCCACTGAAAAATAAAATAGTTTATAGTTTCTTCTCCTAAAAGCATTTTTGGTCTTATACTTGACTGTTCTTTTTCTAATTAATGTCAGGGAATCTCCTTAAGTCCATTGTTTTAATGTGTAAATTATTCTTCAAAGGTTTCTTTTCCATTTATGCAGGGTTTAAGCAAAAATTCCTGTCATGCATAATGAACCTTTATAATCTGCTGTCAGCTTAATTGAGAAATGGCCGTTTTTAATGTTAAGTGTGCTTTAGGGAAAGTTGTTCTGAAAGATAACTCTTGAAAAGAATATGTTTTAGTCCTCTGTCATCTTCTGATTTATCGTGACAATTTAAGTCTTGGATTAATTGTATTGACTTAAAATTAGAAAAAATATTTTCACTATCTACTGGAGTCTGGAGCTTTAGGGTTACCATTGTAAAAATAGCAGAAAGACTAGTAGGAGGACTCTATGTATGCAAGAAACAGAATTTCTTAGAAGTCAAATAATTTTGTTAACTTACCACCATCTGGGTCTAGCTTCCCATTGCTGTTATTGGAAATCCTAGATTCTGCTCAAAAATTCCAAAGACAAATCTGTTGCCACTAAAGAGGTGATCAAGAAGAAGAAACCAAATGCTTTTTTTCTGAGCTTGAAATCCATGCTCCTAGAAATGCCAACAAAAAACTTCTTTAAAAGGCAAAGGGCCAAGTAAGAGAAATGCCCTGCCTATTTTGATTCCTAAAAGTTGTGTAGGTGCATGAAGTAGTCAGTGGAGAATATTGGGTAAATTAGCAAAAGCAGCTCTTGAATTTGAAGCCTGAACTTGGGAAGGGTGAATGCAACCTCTGTGTTGGACAGGTAACAGACAGCACTGTTGAATGCTGGGAATGGCGCGTGTGGCATAAAGTATGGCGCGTGTGGCATAAATATGTGGCATAAATATGGCGCGTGTGGCATAAAGTATATGTGCAAGTCGAGGAGGCACAGGCACATCACTATATATACAGGTAGCCCTATGGTAACCCAGAACAGAAGGACTTCTCCCACAGAACTGCCACAAAATCCTCCACCTGCAGCCAAGAACAAACAATTTACTAGAGCACTTAAAGTGCTACTGCATCGCAACTAACAAGTGTCATCTTCAGCAAAGCTATAACAGCTCTCAGAAGTCTTCAGTAATAGTACATGGCTCCATTTGGAGGTATGCACAAAAATGAAGTCTTGCCTACCTTATTCAGATTCAACCAGCATTTTGAATGGAAAAAAAAAAGTTTATATGTAACTGTCATGGGTTCAGCAGCAGCAGTCATTTTTCTCCTTCTTGGTAGCTGGTGCAGCACTGTGTTTTTAATTTCGTGCCCGGGAGCAGCGCTGATAACACCAGTGTTTTCAGTTACTGCTTGGCAATGTTTTGGTCTGGCCAAGGACTTTCTGAGTCTCATGCTATACCAGGGAGCAGGGGGAGCCGGGAGGAAGCAGAGACAGGACACCTGACCCAAACTGACCAATGGAGGTTATTCCATACCACAGCACGTCATGCCCAGGATGTGAAGATGGAGGGCAGAGACCTGGAAGGGTGCGGTGGTGGTGGACTGGGGATGCACAGCATGGTCAGGTTTTTGGTACTGGGGGGTTCGCTGCTGGGGGGTGCACTGGCTGGGTCGGGCTTGGTGAGCAGTTGTATTCTCTTTCTTTGTATTTCTCTTGTATTATTACTGGTGGTAGCAACAGTGATTTGTGCTGTACCTTAGTTACTAAGCTATTCTTATCTCAACCTGTGCAAGTTGAATTCTTTTGATTCTCCTCCCCATCGCCCCCGGGAGTGGGGGAAGAAAGAGGGATAGTGAGTGAGTGAGCACCTTTCGTGAGTTTTAGAGACTTAAACCACGACAATAACATATATATACTTAGGTTTGGACTTAAAGATTAATTTAACTCTACTATCTAAAACCAGAAAGTGCAAATATACTCACCTAGAGACTTAATATAGGTGTAAAATAGAGAAAGGAACTCCAGGTGTTGATATAAACGTACTAGAAATGTATTTCTTGACATTGTCATGTATAATCACTTGTCTCAAAGAATTTGTTCAGGATAAAAGTATTTTTTACTTTTCATATAAAAGAAAGCAAGACTAATGGATTTACTCTTTTGCATTGCAGCTTTAACTACACTATGTGTGTGGTGAGCGACTTTTTGTCAGTTTTTATGTCACCTTGAATCTGCTAAATACTTTGATTTATGTATTCTGTACCATTAAAATCATTGTGAACCTGCTTGCATACACATGCTGGCTGGCTATACCAAGTTCTCCCTTTTTATTTCAGGTTTTTTACTTTGTAAACTCTTTAAAGAAGAATGATGAGCTATTCTGAATTGAAACATCCTCTCTGAATTGGCTAGTAAGTACAAACAAGATACAAATAACAACAGCATAATATTAATCATGTCATTACCATTAAGAAAGGACCAAACAAAACAATGTGCAATGTTTTTCTTTGTAGCAAAGTTAGTTTAAAAGGAAGAAGGGATATTGTTCAGGGAAAAAGATGCCACAAAGAGAAATTTTTTCAGCTGTGCTGAGGATTTTTATGTGAAAACATTTGTTTCTGTTGTTAAGACTCAAAAGTCTGTCTTTAGACAGATTGTGTAAGAACACCTACAACCACGTTAAAAGACAAATGTTCCAAGTACTAGTTAATTTTTCAGTCAATTCTTACCTGCATAATATGTAGATAACATAATAACTGTAGTTTTCACCTACAGCACCCTAAACAAAAACCCTAGCAAAAGCAATCTTTCCCAAAAATATGTCACAACATATTCTTTGTGCAAATTTTTTTTTTCTTTTATCAGAATATCATTTAAGAGGCATAAACTGATACCATGAACCCCAGATCTGAAATTAAGGCTGTTAATAAGACCCCCTGTGAGGACTGTAAATGACTTCCTGATAGCTTTGCATAATAGCTCTGTTACCAGTGGGGTCTCAGATGCTAGAATAAAACTTACTGCTCCTTTTGCATTGTTCAGTAATGAAACATGAAATAATTTTGCTTGATACTATATTCGTTAGTTTTCTAAGATCACCCACTGTGTTTGCCCAAAGGGTTCATCCTACAGAACCTGGTTCTATAATGTAGCGCTGTTGGCTAGTGCAGTAGCTTTAATACCAAAGACAGAAACAAATGAGATGGCAAGAAAATTTCAGAGAAAAGGAAAAAGTATTTCTCTGGCACATACTGGAGAAAAATAACTAAAACATGAGGACAAATTAAAGTGGAAAAGAATGTGAGATCATTACTTTTTGACAGGAGTTGTGCAAACTATGCTAATCAATGACTCAAGTCACTAATGCCTGGAATACAGGTGGTTACTTGTTGTTGCCTCACTGCTGATAACCTCTTCATAACTCTTTTTGTGGCTCAGTTTGTTGCCCAGCCTGTACATTGCAGGATCTGAAAATAGGTGTTTCACTGAGAAAATTCAGAAGAAATGAAGGAACTGGAGAGAGAGGGAAAGAGGAAGGGAAGGAAGGAGGAGAGGTGGAGAGAGAATTGCTCCTTATGCTGCAAATAAAAACCAAAATCTACTGACCAAAATTTTCATGAACATATATTAATTTAAATTTCTCCATTTTCCAGTTTACTGTAAAAAAAAATGTCTTGAATTAACCTGGTTTAACCTGATGTTAACAGAGAGCATAATGCTATTTGTAATGCTTCCAATATGGTACATTGGAACCATATGTATGCTTCCAATATTATACATATTGTGACTTTTTTGTTTCTATTATATTGTTTGTAAAATATTTTCAAAGTCTGTTTTAAAAAGATTATTCCACTGAAATAAAAAAAAAATATTTTTTACCATTCTAGACAAAGAATTGTAATCAATAACAAGCCTATGGTCTTGTAAAATTGTTTTCTTATACACAGAATTTCAAACTGGATTAGTTCAAAATTAATACCCTGATTGAATGCAAGGTTGGTTTTTTTTTTCATTAATTTAACCAAGCAGAAATAAAAAAAATGTATCCCAAGCATAATGAAAACATAAAGTTTTTTTCCTGGTTTTATAAATACTCATTAACATACATCAAAAAAATGCATGATTTGTCCTGGGGAGGAAAAGAATGGGACGATTTCATGAAGGCCCATGTAAGCATAGCTGGTTTAATGAAGGAACATATACCTAGTCAAAGCAGAAACAATTCAGGAGTAATTTAAGTTCAAGGGTTTCTTCCCCCCCCCCCCCCCCTTAGGATTTATTTATGTTCCTAAATCTTCTTACTCAGTCTCAGCCATAAAATCTCATTAAATATGGTATAACACAAAAGGAATTGTAACAATCTCAGTTTTGTCATGCTTTGGGCATTTTGTTTGGGATTTTTTCAGGGCATGTTTTTCTTTCTTTTCAGGATAGCCTCTCCTAATTACATTTTCTACTATATTTCCTCAGCCACCTGTTTAGCTTTTCTGTCCCTCATATATATTCTAGATGCAAAGAGCCAATTTATTGCTGCTGTGGAGGTAGTAATCAGATTTATTATGACAGCACCTCCCCTGTGGTAGTCAATGTATCCACTAAGTAATGGACAACCGATGCTTCACACAGCTTGCTATCAAAGTACACAGGAGGAGGACAGTGCTAGGGAAGAGATGGTACCTTTTTGTGAGCACTTTCTAAACTTTTGGGGAAGGAAGAAAAGTTTAGCTAGAGTGTGTAACAGAAAAGGAAGGAAAGGAGTGGCAGTAGTAAAGACACATGCTGTAGGGAAGGAGATGGAAAGGACAGGAAAGCGATGACTATAAGCACAAGGAAGAGAGTAGGAAGGGAGAAGAGAATAAGAATTAGAAGCCAGCCCAAGGCAAAAAAGTACAGTTAGAGCTGATGAAGTTTCCCTAAAGTGCTAGCATCCTTCTGCCTTTGAGTGGAGTCTTTATTCAGCTTTTCCTTGTCATAAACTGCACTGCCTGATTTACAAAACTGAGGAAGGACTGAGCGTCACAGAGTAGGGTACAGCAGCATTGGCCAGGCATGCTATTATTAGCATAGCAACTGTGTGTTGGTCTAATTTTGTATAATCTGCTTTTCATGCATTAATATGCTGATTATTTATAATAATTTCTGAAAAATGGTTTTTAAAGACTTTATGCTCTAATATCCTTCTGTATTCCTAGAGATCCCTTGCTATCTCGTAGCATGTATCTCATTTTCTTGAACCTGTTTGCTTCAACATGAGAAGAGCCTGCATAACTTCTAGTAGGTTAATGTTAGCAGTACTTTATCAGCACATTTTTCCCACTTCATAAATTCAAAAGAGAAATTGTGTCTCCCCATCTCATGTTCAGAAAAAGTTATAAAGAGAGGAACTTAACAAAATACCCACAGCATAGATAAAATGGTAGAAAAAAGAAGGAAAAATATTAAAACAGTGAAATGGAGGCATGAATTAGCATAATAAAAGGCTTTCTTATATTTGATATGACATTTATTGGCTTCCAAGCACTGAAGACATAGTTATTATATTTATCTTCTATCATCCATGTTTACACATTTCTAGTCTGATTTTTCTAAGTAATCATATTTTTTTGTGTGTCAAGTCTCAGTACATTAGCACATTTTTACACTAAAGACCTAGAAAGAGAAGTAAGGAAGTAATGATGAAAGCAAAACTGAATTATGACTTTTTTTCTTTCTGGTCCTGTTGATATGTATTACAGAAGAAGTTCTAAGAAACTTGACACTTTTAGGGATGCCGACAGTGGAAACAAGCGTTGCTCCACTCTTAATACCAAACACCTTCACAAAATATAATTAAAATACTAACAAATAACTTGTCCTAGTACTTTCCAGGGTAGATCTCATGCATAATGAAAAGATGAAACATATAAAAGTATGGGTGATGTTGAAAATAAATTTTCAGATTACTTCTGTTTCATAATACTAAGAAAATCAAACCACAACAATTTTCAGTAATTTGATAGATATTACAGCAGCAGTATGAATGTTGCTGAAGGCTGGGCTGTGGGGCTGCTTTCATTATAAAGCGCATTTTTCAATCTTTTAATAACTCAGACATCATAAAACTTTAAGATGCAGTTTCATGCTTTTTTTCACATGATGAGTTCAGAAATACTCAAAGTTAATAAAGCTAGGCAAGAATTTGCACTTTTGCAACTCAGGAGTAGATTTTAAACTAAATGAATTTTGAAAAGTGTTTTATGTTCATTTTTCTTGTTGGTTTTGGTCAAATTTCCTTTCTACCTTCCACCCCACTACAGTGGCTAAGGCCTTCTGTGGTCATTGCTGCATATATGCCAACCCCCTTAAATGGAAAGGAAGAATTTAAGATGAGAAGTTTTTCATATGAGCATAAAGATAGCCTAAGTAGTATTCTGTACTTCAATGAACCAAAACAAAGAGGGAGAAAAAAAAATCTTTATATAAATCATACAGCAAATGACCACCCCACATTAATAAAGCAGTGGGCGCTATAGTATTATCATCTTCAGATAACAATTAAAAATACAGATGTGCAGTACTCTAACAAAAAATAATTTATAAGAGGTCTGAAGCACTGTTTGATCTTCATTACTCATATAAAGATCATCTTGGTTGTGAAATAACTGTGTTAATTTTCCTAACATGACATGTAAGAGGTTGCAGTTTTGCATGCCTGCAGAAGGAATGGACGCTTCATTGGACTCTGCAGTGAAGCTTTGCTTGCAAGTTTTATCATACCTGTGTGTTAATTTATGCATTACCTTCTTACTAGTCTTGATAATATGGTACTTAATTTATTCTTTAATAGATGCACCTGCATTTTCACTTAGCACATTTCTTCATTATGTCTAGTTAGAAATAAGAGAAATACAGAATTTCTTTTCCCAGCAGTGCTAAGGATTTATGTGTCATCCTGCAAAGGGATCTTTGTTTCAGCTCACCCACATTTGTAGGAAGCATAATAAATATTGCATACAGGCAGTTCAGGAGAACTGAATTGCAAAAAAAAATAAAACATTTTGGTTTCATTTCCAACTTGAAAAAACATTTTGAATTGTCTGTATTCTCTTTTTCTTCCCATGAACTTTCAACTGCAGCTGATTTACTCAAGAGTAACAATCAATATGCAAATATATTGCTTCTACGATAATTTCACCTTTTATTTTGATTTGTAAAATTGGCAATTTGACAATCCCACAGACTAGGTAGCTTTTTATGTCCTTCTAGATTATATATATCTCACATTAGCCAATCAAGATTGTGAACTGGGAATATTGCAATAAAATGCAATGCAATTTTCTTATAACATATAAATTTAAGCAGTCTTAATTGCACATGTGGTAGTAATGACTGCAATTTTATTTGAATGTTCTGTGCAGTAAAAAATGTTTTGTGAAGTACTCAGTGAATTATGTATATTATGAAGCATATTCTAGAGATTTGTGTTTATCTCCAGAAGAGAGAGAAATACAAATGGACAAAATTATTCTGAACAGACAATAATCCAAAATCATGTCTGTTCCGTGACAACCACACTATCTAGCCTTGGCTAGCAATAAGTAGATATATAGGTGAAAATACACCTTCTAATTTATGAATCCTTTTGAAATTACCCTTTCAATTGATGTATTACCAAGACACGTCTAGCACTTTATTTATTTCCTAATATTGGATTAGAAACTATATTCTGCGCATTGTAATGGTATAGAAGCATTCTGAGACTCTTAACTCATAAACAAAGTTCTTTATAAGCAGGTTAGAGGAAACACTCACCATCCCTGGAGTGAAGGGTGGACTTTGATTGACACAGCTGATCTACCATGCACTGCCATTTTAAAAGATCCTGTAGTCTGAAAGAGTGGAGGGAAAGCCTCTGGAGAAAGCTCTTCTCCAAATCAAATACACAAGCCAAGGATCTGATAATGACAGTGTACCTTCAGGAGTAGACCCATTTCAAAGCCAGAGGAAAAAACATGCAGCTAACAGTTCTAAAGTCAGAGATGCTTTTTTGCTTACCATATAGATTAAAAATGCAGTTTATTGGTGTGAATACATACAAAACACAAAAGAACTGCAAAGGTATTTTGAAGCCAAAAGAAAACAAACTAGAAGGGAAGAATAAACAGACAGATCAGAGGGAGACTGTGAGTGAAGACACAGTAGTATTAGCAGAAAATATGTTTCCCTCTTCTGTTCAGTGTTATGATGGCATAGTTGTTTTAACTTGCTTATTCACCATTTGTTAAGTAGTACTGTATATTGCAATGTGGCTATGTGTACATTAGAAAGCAGTGAAAATATGTAAACCAAAGCAGTCAGCACAGGGGACCCCACGCCACACACAGCTGCAGGATTCATGCTGATGGTCCTGGAAGATCAGTGCTGAGAACATCTGCAGACCAGTAAGGGCACTCCAAGACACCATTTTGCAGTTCAGCTTCATATGATCTGTAATTGTCACAGCTGGCACACCTTGGATCTGGCAGATGCTGGAGGGGATAAAATGCCCTTCCTTAGGAAGCTGTACTGAGCATGTACCCCTTGAGGAAATTTGGGCTGGCAGAAAAACATTTTGCAACCATCATGCAACTACTAGAAAACTTTTGGAGAGAACAGGAGACTTTCCTAATTCAAGAAAAATATCTGCAAACAAGCCTGTGCAATTCTACAGTATTAAACAGAAGGATGCAGGAGCCAAAGAGGGCTTCCCAGGAAGTCTTGGAATGAATGCAAAAGACTTTGAGGTCTGTGTGTGATCTATTTATATGACTGTGAGATATTATTGTATGTCTACAAATGGACTTGGTATGGACTATGAAATCATGAGTATACTTGCTACATGGAGAAGAGCAAGTGAAAAAACCGGATGCCATATATAAACAGAATAAAACAATTACCTGGATAAGTGAATGAAGCGGCAATGACTACAAGGGTACTAATGAATAAGGGGCAACTTTTGGTAGACTTAAGGCAAGAGAACTGTAACCAAAAGGTAAAACAAGGCCCGCCTGTCTGAAACAGTCTCTGTTTCCCTGAGAAAATATAAAAAGTCCAAATGGAATTTGTTAGATAGAAGAAAAGTCATCCAGATGATTTATAGAGACTGACATAATAGAATTGTGTTTACTTATGTAAAAGTGAGCTGCACTAGTCAAACAGGACTATATTGTAGTTTCTATAAAACAAATTTACAGTACCATAGGAAAATAACCCAGACAGATCCTTTTATGTCTCTTCTTTTTTTCTTATTCAGCATTTGAAGCAACAGATAAAAATTTGAACTTTTCTTTGAAGGCCTTTAACTGCAGAATCTGTTGACCATGTTTCAAAGAAGCAGCATGGAAAATAGAGTTAGTATCATAATCTGCCAGGCATAATGGTCATTACGCAATTCCTAATGAATTCTTGTGCTTAACTTTATTTATTTTATAAAGTTTGCTTTTCAACGAGAGTCAACTAACATTTAAAAAATGACAGCTTATGTATTAGCTTACTCTCATGATTTGCAGTTAGCTGGAAATGAATTCTTGAAAACGTGTACAAAACTTGTAATTAATGTGAAGTTTCTCTCAGCTCTTTTGTTGTCACTAGATGTAATTATCATAGGACGAGTTGATAATGCATCCTTGCACTGATGTGCAATTTCTTGGGATATTTCAGTTTGCTTGATTGGTTCTAATATTTATTAAAGATAGTGAAGTGAAAATATTTTAGTTACAGTGACTCATTAACATGATACATTTATTATGTGTAATTTATACATTTGTCACATTATCCAGAAGCTATCCCTATGTTTGTAACATATTAGCCAGTAGAGGGAAACAGCAAACACCTTGTTGCTTTGTGAAGAGGTTATTTGACTTTTTTTGGTACCTGATTTCATCACCAATTCTCTATTTGGTTGTCATGGTTTAAACCCAGCTGGTAACTAAGTACCACGCAGCCACACAGTGTCCTTCCCCTCACCCCTTCACCCCACTTTGGGAAGGAGGGGGAGGAGAATCAAAAGAATGTGAAACCCACAGGTTGAGATAAGAACAATATAATAACTAAAAGTGCAATATAGTGATAACAAAAAGATACCAACTAATAGCAATAACGATAATAATAGGAAACAAAACAAAACAAAACAAAACCCAACCAACCAACCAACAAAAATAAAAAATAATTAAAAAAAAAACTATCAGAAATCCCAAGTACTGCACAATACAGTTGCTCACCACCCACTGACCAGCACCCAGCTTGACCTGAACAGCAATCTGGGCATTCCAGGTAACTCCTCCCAGTTTATATACTGGTCATGATGTGTTGTGGTATTGAATACCCCTTTGAGTAGTTTGGGTCAGGTGTCCTGCCTGTGCTTCCTCCCAGCTTCTCATGCCCTTCTTCAGTGGCAGAGCATGGGACTGAAAAGTCCTTGATCAGAGTAAGCATTACTTAGAACAACTAAAAACATCAGTATGTTATCAGCATTGTTCTCAGACTAAAGCCAAAAAGCAGCACTGCACCAGCTGCTAGTAAGGAGAAAAATAACTGTTGCAGCTGAAACAAGGACATTTGTATGTGTGGATCTTTTCTCAGTTAAAGGCAGAAAACTCCCAAGAACGGACAATTATACATATTAGCCTATTTAAATAAACCCAGATTATTTAAAAATATATAAAATTCTGTATTATGAAAAGACAGAGATTGTCAGATGTCTTTTTCTGTTGGGGGTGACATGTCTTACTAGAAAGATATTATTTTAAAAACTGTATGATAAGGTATATTGTAGAGACAGAATTAATCCAGCCTTCTAACTGATGTGGACAGTGTCTGTATCTTTCTTTTGTTGCTCCTGTTATCTAGAATTTCAAAGTAATCGTAAAGAGAAGCTGTGAAAATTCTTTCTAGCTATGGCCTCCATCTTCCTGCAGTATCTAGGATGAAACTCCCAAATCAGAGTATGCTTCTTTTGTAAACTGCCAATGTTTACTTCATAACAGTGCACAAGAGATAGGCTTTAAAGCTTCGCAACTTACGTAGCAATTTTACTTAATGTTGCTGTAAGTTAGGATAGTCATACAGCATTAATAATGAGATTATAATTATTATTCCTTTTTTAAAAAAATATTACTGTCATGCTGACAGCATCTATCTCTTATCAAATGCACATAACAAGTACTTACATCCTGTCCCAGAAGACAAGCTGTCAGCAGTTGGGTTCCTACCAACTTTACTCAAGTTTAACAGTATATTTGCTTACATTTACAATATTGTCAACGGATGTCTCCTGCAAAGATGGAGATGATAATGAAAAGCCGTAGCAGGTGAGGAGCCTGCTTGGCAAATGAAAAATTGAAGACTCATGGACTCATGCTTTTCCTGATATTTTTTCCTCTGCTTTAGGAGTGGGCATTTTCCCTCTCACTCAGAATGACCTGTTCTCTGCCCCTTTCCTCTGGTCTTTCCCTAATGCCCACAATTTCCCAACAGTTATGCAAGCAGCCCAGGAGCCTAACATAGCAGCAGGCATTGCCCACTGTCACTTCCACTGGATGGCAGGAACTGGGAAACAGCAGCCAGTATGGCAGGAAGGGGAGGACAGCCCCTCATTCTGGATGCAGCACTTAAACTCTCCAACTGGGGTTTTTGCCCCAGAGCTGATAGTCCTATCAAGAAGTTATCAGTGATAAAAGTATATGAAGATGACCATGAGCTGACAGCAGTGTGGAGCAGCCTGTGGGACATCCACCCTTGCAGTGCTTGGAGGTACAATGGCTTTCTTACCAGCACTTGCACTGTTGGAGTCTGGGAAGAAGCGGGGGTACATGCCAGACTGGAGAGAACATGTATTACTTGAAAGTAGAATAAATGGAGAAACCCACCCTCCCCAGAGAAGGGATGGGGGCCTGTGACCCATACCTGCCATGGGGCTGTGTGTGTGTGTGTGGAGGGAATGCAAAACTTTGAGTGTGTCTGTAGGATTAAAGCCTGGGGAGAGTCATCTAGAAGAGTACTTAGAAAATTATGTTTACTAACATTTTGTAAGAATCCTGTGGTGTGGTTTATCTGTTTCATTGCAGATATTCATCTTGAAAATATTGTTCACTGATTGCTTGTTAATTATGTACTATTCATAAATCAATAAATCAATTTTTGATGTTAAATGGATTTAAAGCATACAAACAGAATAGTTTTTTCCTGAGATTCATGGCATCTTTGTGAATAACTTGTTATTTCTGTGACTTCTCTCCTTTTCTTCTTCACAAAATCTTGATTGCTTTGTTGAAGTTGGGCTGAAAGTCTTTTTGGCTTTCTCTCTTTAAAAAAATATGAGTCAAAGGTGCCGTCAAAGGTGCCTTTTGTGCAGCTTGCAAATACAAGTCCCTTTCTGAGAAACGCATACACAGATATACAAGTGGATCTCCATTTCCACATGTTCTAGAGGCAGCTAAGATATCCTGTCTAATACAGAAGCTGGATGTCCTGCCAGACATCCTGTTCCTCCAGATGTTGTCTTCTTACTTTCAAATTGCAGCCCCTGAGCTGACCGAAATGAGAGAAACATGGAGAAAGTATATGAGCAGGAATTTGGTAATTTTAGCAGTTCTTGAGTAGCACACTCTTGCATGACCTGGTCACATAATCCCAGACATATTTTCTTATCAACGACCTTCTTAAACAGAATTAAAAGTAATTAATTCCTTCTTGTGGGTGAGACCAGTACAAGACCACATCAGCAACCTTATATACAATGACAAGAATTCTGCAAGCAATCTTTGCTGTGTAGTTCTGAAAAAAAAAAAAAAAAAAAAAGACTACCACACTTGCTCCAAATACACACCTAACATCTAAAAGAAATTCTCCTTAACTTCAGCCCTGTGAAAATTTCTGTTTAGCCATCTTTCCTACTGTACTCTTAGCCTAAGGTTGCTTCTGAGGCAGTCATTTTCACTTCAAGCACAGTAAAACACAATTATCATGTGTATGCATAGACCACAGTTCTCAGACCCTCAGACCTTGACAAAACCATTTTCTTGCTAAAAGAAGACTCTGGATTATTATTCAGAGAGGTTCATGCCTTTGAAGAATTTCAGCTGCCAGACCATGGCAGCTCCAGGAAATCATGCATAGCTTTAAATATTGAGTTATTTCTTTTATTTATCCATTTTTATTATGAATCATATATGTTGAAATTCCTGGGGGGGAAAAAAAATGTAGGAAATTTCAGCCCCATTAACTGTCATCCTCCACAAGGTTAAAAATATCTGAGGTGGGGTTTTAATGGCAAACTTTGCCAACACTGCTATATCAGTTAAGAAAAACCTGCATAATATAAACGCATAGCACATTATCCTTGTGCTTTTCCTGGGATAATTTCTCTGAATTTCTGGGAACTGCCAACATTAGCAAAAACATAGTTGTGCTAATGTGATCTCAACTGATAATATTACATGACACTTTATCTCCAATAATGTATTAACTGAAGACTGTAACGTGAACATAATGAACACAAGAGTATAACTCCCCTGCCATGTTGTAATCTTTAGAACAGAGTAGTTTCTCTGCAAGGGTTGAATAGTTCATGAAATTCATATCTTTGCAATGGTTAGACATGAATTTCATTTACTTTTCTCTCAAATTTGCCTTTGTTCACTGCTTGTTTGGTTTTTAATACTAAGCAAAGTTATTTAATCCACTCTAATATTTCCATTGGATTCTCCTTCCTAGTAATTCCATGGGCAATTACACCTTCTAGGAAGGCCTCAATGTTAGAACAATGCTATCACTAGAATACAAAACAGTCTAAGAGGCTCATCAATTGAGATGAGTTCAGAAAGGTTTTACATGCAGTGTAGTTTTTTAATTTTCATGTCAAAGAATTTTGACAGTGTCTGAGATCTGAGATATTCCAGACACCTCACCATGAACAAATAACTACCTACGGCTAGTAATAATATAATTCTTGGTATCCAGTTGTGCTTCTTGAAGGAAAGTGATTCATTACCAAAACACTTCAGTACTTTTTAGCTTCACCCCAAGGGTCTACTCCTGCTTAGGACATCCTAGAAAAATTGTTTCCTAATAACAGTAAAATAAGGGATGTCTGATCCTTTCTAGTTTCTAGAGGTTTTAAATATTAGTTTAGCAGGTTTGAATACATTGGGCTTCCCTCTTCTCTTTTGCATTTGTCAGGCATTTCTGGCTTGATAAAATAATAGATGGTAATAAGATATCATAAAATTCTTTCCTGGGATTTTATGTTTGTTTGGATTTTTTTTAATGTTGAATTACAGAAAATTCTAATGTTCTTACTTATGAAACTACAGCAGTTACCATTACACATTATATTTAAAGTAGGAGCTTTACAATAGAAGGCTATTGAAAACCAGTGCAGACCTATCATAGAGCAGAATAACAGAAGAGTTAGGGCTGGAAAGGACCTTAAGATCATCTAGTTCCAAACCGCCTGCCAGGGGCAGGGACACCTCCCACTAAACCAGGTCACTCAAGGCTATGTCCAGCCCAGCCTTGAACACCACCAGTGATGGAGCATTCACAACTTCCCTGGGACAGCCATTCCAGTGCCTCACCACCCTTACAGTAAAGAATTTCCTCCTCATATCCAATCTGAACTTCCCCTCTTTAAGTTTGAATCTATTACCCCTTGTCCTATCACTACAGTCCCTAATGCGGGTCCCTCCCCAGCATGCCTAGAGGCCCCCTTCAGATACTGGATGGTTGCTATGAGGTCTCCACGCAGCCTTCTCTTCTCCTGGCTGAACAGACCCAAACTTGCTCAGCCTACCGTCATGCAGGAGGTGGTCTAGTCCCCTGATCATCCTTGTGGCCCTGCTCTGCACTTGTTCCGACAGTTCCATATCCTTTTTATGTTGAGGACACCAGAACTGCACACAATGCTCCAAGTGAGGTCTCATGAGAGCAGAGTAGAGGGGCAGGATCACCTCCTTTGACCTGCTGGTCACACTCCTTTGGATGCAGCCCAGGATACGGTTGGCTTTCTGGGCTGCAAGTGCACACTGCCACCTCATGTTCATTTTTTCACCAACCAACATCCCCCAGTCTTTCTCTGCAGGGCTGCTCTGAATCTCTTCTCTGCCCAACCTGGATGTGTGCCTGGCCTTGCTCTGAACCAGGAGTAGGACCTTGTACTTGTCATGGTTAAACTTCATCAGATTGGCATCAGCCCACCTCACAAGCGTGTCAAGGTCCCTCTGGATGGCATCCCTTCCCTCCAGCGTATCAACCAAGCCACACAGCTTGATGTCATTGGCAAATTTGCTGAGGGTGCACTCAATCCCACTGTCCATGTATCGTGGTTTAAGCCCCCCACCCACACACTTTTACTCACTCACTCACTGACTCACTCACTCACTCACTCACTCACTCTCCCTCTTTCTTTCCCCAGTCCCAGGGGGATGGGGAGGAGAATCAAAAGAATTCAACTCGCACAGGTTGAGATAAGAACAGCTTAGTAACTAAAGTATAACACAAATCACTACTGCTACCACCAGTAATAATACAAGAGAAATACAAAGAAAGAGAATACAATTGCTCACCAACCCTGAGCCAGCCAGTGCACCCCCCAACAGTGAACCCCCCAGCACCAAAAACCTGACCATGCTGTGCACCCCCAGTCCACCACCAAAACACCCTTCTGGGTCTCTGCTCTCCGTCTTCACGTCCTGGACATGACGTGCTGTGGTATGGAATAACCTCTTTGGTCAGTTTGGATCAGGTGTCCTGTCTCTGCCTCCTCCCGGCTCCCCTCCTCCCTGGCATAGCATGAGGCTCAGAAAGTCCTTGGTCAAACCAAAACATTGCCAAGCAGTAACTATAACCACTGGTGTTATCAGCGCTGCTCCCGGGCACGAAATCAAAACCACAGCACTGCACCAGCTATCCAGAAGGAGAAAAAATGACTGCTACTGCTGAACCCATGACACCATGTCACCAACAAAGATATTGAACAAGACCAATCCCAACACCAATCGCTGAGGGACAGACACCACTCGTTATTGGTCTCCGGCTGGATATTGAGCCATTGAGCACTACTGTTCTCATGCAGCCATCCAGCCAGTTCTTTATCCAGCAATTGGTCCACCTATCAAATTGATCTCTCTCCAATTTAGAGACAAGGATGTTGTATGGGATAGTGTCGAATGCTTTGCACAAGTCCAGGTAGATGACATCAACTGCCTTACCCCTGTCTGTCAGTTCCATAGCCCCATCATAGAAGGCCATCAGATTGGTCAGTTAGGATTTCCTCTTAGTGAAGCCATGCTGGCTGTCACCAGGCACCTTGTTGTTTTTCATGTGCTTTAGCATGCCTTCCAGGGGAAACTGCTCCAAGATTTTTCCAGGCACTGAGGTGAGACTGACTGGTCTGTAGTTCCCCTGAGTCATCCATTTTCCCCTTCTTGAAAATGTGGGTTATATTTCCCTTTTTCCAGTTGTTGGGAACTTCACCTGACTGCCATGATTTTTCCAATATGATGGACAGTGTCTTAGAAACTTGATTTGCCAGCTCCTTCAGGACCTGTGCATGGAGTTCAACAGGCCCCATGGACTTGTCTACATTCAGGTTCCTACAATGGTCTCGAACCAGATCCTCATCTGGTAATCATATATTACAACATTGACAGACTGCTGCAAGGTATGCGCTACTGTGTCTGTCAAATATATGAGAAAGGAAACAATGGCAATCAGATAGGTTTAAGCATGTCTAGGTGACAAATAATGGAGTTTTGCTCTGGATTTTCCATATATGGGTTTTCTTCTAGAGGCTGTTATCTAGCCTGGAGGATTGACATGTGATTATAATTACCATCCATGAGAAACAGTTTCCAGTTTGCAATCTAGCTTACTTTGTGTTTGTTTTATTGTATCTTTAATTTTCAGGGGTTGTATGCTTCCAGTCACTGTTACACTTAGCATAAATTACATAGGTGGAAGAGAGACACACTGTCAGTGCTTTGTGAAGAATAATTTGCCTGGTACGGGCTCACAATGTGTTATTTCACAATGCTATAATTAATCAAATGCCTTTTGGCAAGTTAATGTCAGCTGCAGAGCAAGAGACCTCTGTCACATCATGACTTGCTAGTCTTCATTAGCTGTGTTACAACCTTTAAAATTGCGGCGACAGGCTGACATTACTTAAACAACATAGGTTCTACCCCTCTGTGCACCTACTCAGCCGAGAATACCTATTAATTTTTAGAAATAAATACTTTGCAGTATCAGCAAAAGATTCATAATCTGGTCCAGTAACACTAAGGCTTTTGTTCTGAAATGCATGGCTACTCATAAAATGCAAATTTGGCTTCTCTTCTTTCAGAATAATTGAGTGCTTATTAGTACAGAACAGTAAACTCTTGACAGATGTAATCATGAGAAATATACCTTTTATTTACAAGAAAAAATGTTTTCATGTATCAACCTACAATTTAAATTATTTCACAGTGTATAATAATATTTATGGAAGTCTTAATTCAGATCAGTACACAACAGATTATATTTGGCCTGGTGTACTTTCCTCCACAGTAAACCAATGAGGGGTATTGACAGCAGATACTTAGCTGTGAAAATCATCCAACATCAGATCATTAATTCCCCTGAAATGAAGGCAACAAAATCATAAGTACAAACAGATTCCACATTTGTGGCAGCCAACACATCCGAAAGAGAAAAAAAAAAAAAAAATGAAAAAAAAAAGCATAGTTAGAAAAATTTGCTGTCTCTGCATCCTTCTCTAATTGGGCAAACAGAAGTGGCAATCAAATGACAACTCTGAAGGTCACAGTTTAATCTTTGCTCTCTCTTTGATTTTGGATGCTTTCATTTTCTCATGCACAAATGAAAGCACCTTGAGGGGATCCAATAGACATATTAAGGCCTTTTTATGAGAAAAAGTGTTCAAGATTCTGAAAAACATGGTATTCTGAGGAATATTACATTTGATCTAAGAACAGAGATGTAGGAAATCAGAAGATATTTTAAAAAACTTTTATCAGCAATTTTATCTGGTTACCAGGTAATCACTAGGGTAATGCTTCAATCTTGCATTCCAAGTGCATTCTGAAGGACAAAGAAAAAAAAGAAAGCAGTATACTGTATGAAGAAGACAATAAGAGAATTAAATCACAGTGGAAAAAAAAATGTCTATTATTTTTGTTTTCTAATTTTCCTACACACATACATGATAGCGCTCATTTTAATGAGCTTCATATTGTCTGTTGGATCATATATACAAAGTCATCAATGAGATTTTTCCAAGATTTTAGAGGGATCACTTTCTAGAAGCATGGAGAATGGTACACAGCTCACCTGTGGGGTAGCATCAGGGAATGACCAGGGCAGAAGGAGGTCTTCAGTACTTTGCTCAAGAAAAAGTGAGCTGCAATCTAGAACTCGCTTTCTGCACCTACTTCAGTTTCACAATAGTGCTTCGTGGATGAATGTGTGCGAGAGTGAATTAGAACCTCCCTCACCATCTTTGGATTTGTGATGCTCCAGCTCAATGACCAGGACAACTGTGGAAGCTCTGGCTGCGTTGAAGGTGACTGGTCATTTTTTAATAGGATTTTCTCATAAACATTTTAGTGAAACAATTGAACTTGTCAATTCTAACAACAACAACAACAACAGAAAGATTTACACAAATAAGCTGATGATCATAATGTAATTCACAAATACTGTACAAAGCCATTTTCTGAAGTACCCCTTTCTGCAACTACAAAAGTCCCAGGTCTATCCTGAAAATCTAAACACCAGACAGAAAACAAAAGGAACCCAAATGCAGTTCCTTTTTTCTATACTTTTAAGGCAGTTGTTTAGATCACAGTTTTCAATGCCTGCACTGTCAATCCTGCACTTTTATGAACTCTCAAGACGAACAGCTGGTGAAGAAGTAAAGAAAGAATTTTGTGAAAGAAAAAATGGGATTGAGGGAAGAAACAACATGAGTATTCCTAAGGCATCACAGTCATCCAGCCAACAAACAGCCTTCCAGAGATCATGACCTTAGTATATTTATTTTATGCAAGCTTCTATGTTGCAAATTGAGCTAGGACAGAATTAAGTACTAGGGCAAGACAGGTTAGCAAAAGGGCATAGGCCATGACTAACAGACAATATCTAGAACATTTTCAACCACTCTTTCTCTTCCCATTGCCAAGAAGAGAATGTATTTGAATTTCTGTGTTCACTTTACAGTCTGGAGAGCATATGAGCACACACTAGTGGGCACTTCTGTCTCTTGTCCTTCTTGCAATATTGAACACTTTTCTGAGAGGGTTTTCTTTTGTACCAGCCAACAATAATGGTGTGTAATTAACTTATACAGGGTAAAGTGTGTACAGGTGTCCCTGCCCATGGCAGGGGGGTTGGAACTAGATGATCTTAAGGTCCTTTCCAACCCTAACTATTCTATGATTCTATAAAGGAACCGATGCAGACATTTTCATGACATAACTTCTATGCTCTGTTTTACTAACCATTTGCTTGTTTCTCTTTTGCTCTGTTTCTGACGGTGGTTTTTGTTTTGTTTTGGGTTTTTTGTTTGGTTTGGTTTGTTTTTTGTTTTTTTGTGGTTTGGGTTTTTTTTTTTAAACTAGTTCTGACAACACATAGTATCTCACTTTTTTGTGATTTTTATTAGATAGCTAAACTCAGAAAAAAGTCTGTGATATAAAATCAGTGTAAATTCCAGAATATATTTAGAAAATAGATTGTTCACTTTTTCATCAAGAAAAAAATACAGGAATAAAGAGAAGGGAATTACAAAGTGTCAGGTGAGGAACTGTGTTTACATTCAAGTTATGGAGCTAATGTGATTTCATATGCAAGAGTTAAAAACTAGAAAACCCCTTACAAAAAGTTAATGAACTAATAGAATGAAGGTGCACCACAATATATAAACAAGCTGATGTTATGTAACCAATGATATAAAGTTATCTGTATAGTTGTAAGTTTGGTTGTTTTCTTCTGTGTATAGAGAGCTTGATCTGTACACAAAGCAAATAACAAATGGCTTGTAGTATGTGGATGTATGCAGTAATTTTCAATTTCTAATGTTAGAACTAAAAACTATGGTAAACATGGAGATTTTGTTCCCAATCCTGTGATTCTGCAATCAAGTCTTTTGGAAGTCTTTATTATCTTGCAAGTACCTGTCTAATTTTTCTGACTGTGTGGGGTGCAAGATAGAGGTAATGAGTATACGCTGATCTCACAGCTGTTGTAGATGAGTTGATGTGTAGTCAATTTGGAAAGTCTGATGTATTTGGTATTATGTTCACCTTACAATCTGAGGCTGAGATAATCACATTTTTTCCACATGTATCACAGGAAAGGATTTCGCACTTTATGGTACATTAATACAATGTGACACATTACATCATTGCTACATATAGACTAACTTTGTATTTGATCAATCATGTCAGAAGTCTGCTTCGATAGTGAATATCCAAACTGCCACTGTTGGTCAAGGTTATTGTCCTCACAGATGAAATATACATTATTAGAAGAAACATAAAAAAAAAAAAAAAAAAAAGTGTGTGTCTTGCTAAAGCAGTAAAAATGAAGACAAAATCCCAGCAATTCAGTAAATCAAAACTGAAATACTTTTACAGAATTGTAAATATTTGATATTCTAAGCACATATAAGAAAAAGAGGACAGCAAGAATACCACAAAAGTAATAAAATATTCAGTAGGTTAGCAATCTAACTTCAATTTTCATCTGATATAATTTAACCATTCTGTTGTAAAGCTGAGAGCTAAAGTAAAGCAAAATAAATTACTATATTTAAATATCCTCTGATGACATTATCTCCAAATTAATACTTTGTCACTGCAAAGTAGTGAAAGCCTCAAATTCCTTGGTTCTACCATGACCAGAAATTACCCCTAGTCATATCAATGGCTGCTGGTTCATCAAATGTTTTCATGCTGAGCTCCCGGACCTAGCCAAACCTGAGGCTGAGCTTTGCACTGAGGTGGAATTTTCTCCATCAGAATGCCTAATTAGTGCCTACATGTTCAAGACAAATTTTTATGTTTTCATATAAATTTGATTTATTAAAAAATGCAACTTTGAAGAGCTATACCAGATTAAAGAAAGGATGACTTTGAGAGCTCCTAATTGTTTTAGTTAGCTCTATAGCATTTATAGACTTGGATGTTCTTGCATCTGGAAGAGTGGCAGTAGATGGGAAACAATATTTTACTGATTTCTGATCTTGGCTTCCTATGGGGCCTTATGAGATGGAAAGGTCTTAGTTTCAGCACTGAAACTGGTAGTGATATGGTTTTCTTGCAAATGTCATTACAAAGCTAGGAGGATTAATGTAGATACTCAAATGATATTATGAAAATCACAGTAGGCTTTGAGTGTTAATATAGATGGGAAGACAGAGAGTCATAATTAAGATGGAGCTCCATCTGGCATATTTCAAAAAGGAGATTTTCAGTCATGTAGGGATTTACATTCTAATGGTGGAATGGAGGAAAGATATCTCCTCCAAACAAATTAAGGAGAGTGGATGACATATTGGTTATGAAAAGCAACTCTTCTGTAAAGTATAGGATGTCATATGAGTAATAAAAATTTCCAATCTGATCTTCTGTGGCTTAGACATACTATTAGCATCATAAAATGTAGTTATACTTAGTGTGGTGGAAATACAGGAAAGTTTAATATCTACAAGGAGGTTCATGCAAGTTTCTCTAGCAAATTTATATAATGCAAAATTTCCTGGAAGAGAATAATGAAAAATGTAATTCTTTTCCAGTATTCTACCTTATTTTTGGTTCAGTAAGAACCTTATTCTGTTCATTAAGAGATGCCATTTAGCAATTACAGATAAAAGCATTTTTTTTTCAGGTGTTGTGGTTTAAGCCATAAATCACACAGTTTGCTCACACGCTTCCTCCTCTTTTTCACTACCAACTCTGAGGGGGCGGGAATGGGAAGAAAAATAGAAAGAATGTAACTCCCATGGGTTAAGATAAGAACAGTCCAATAAATAAGGTATAACACAAACCACTACTGCTACCACCAATAATAATAATGACCAGGGAAATACAAGGGAAGAGGATGCAACTGCTCACCACCCGATGACAGAGCCGTGAACTCAACTCTTCTAGATTTCTGCCTCCAGTTTTTCCATCCTGCGCATGATGTGCTGTGTTATGGAATATCTCCAGTACAGTCAACTCTTGGGATCCTCCTGTCACTCCAGAAATAGAAATAGGTTCCACCCCTTGACAGCCTGATGGCATCAGAGTACACTGTGCACCGGTATCTACTAGAGCCTTATACTTCTGTGGGACTGATGTGCCAGGCCATCTGATCCACACAGTCCAGTAAATCCGATTGTCCCCTTCCTCCACCTGGCTGGAGGTGGGGCCCCTCTAATAGTCATCACATTGGTCACTCACGTCTTGTTGACAGGAATTATTCCTTATCACAGGAGTTGAAGTAAAATCTGCTCTTCCACTCCATCTGGGAACCTGCTCACCAGAGACTGAAGCCGCAGCCTTCATGGGGTGACCATCCTTGACCTTTGTTCTCCTCTTTAATTCTCGCACCCATTCCTCCAAAACTGAAGTAGGCTTTCCATTCCACTTCATCATGTCTTCTCCTTGATCCCGCAGGTAAAACCATAGGGTGGCCCGTGGTGTATAACTTCTATATCTTCTCTCTCAAACAGTAGGACAACTTTTGTTAATAGCTGAGATGGGTGTTGGTACATGTGAGGAGCTGGATAGATCATCTCTCAATTGTTTGAGGTCCTGGGACAGTTTTTCCACAGCTGAGATGGTGGAAGGGGTGAGATTATCTTCAAACTCTAGGAGTTTGTGAATCATTTCATCCACTGTTGGTGGTATCATGTCATTCCAGGTTACTGTTGCCAACAAATGGGCATATGATTGGGGTGCATTCTGTGTAAATTTCCATCACATGGGTTGTGCACATTCGACTTCATCTAGATCTATGGGTATATCCCCAACATTCGGCTTGATATTATAGATAATTTCTGCAATGGCTGATTCCCTCAGAGACTGGATTCCCTTTTCTAGAGCAGTCCACTTGGCCAAACAACTCATAACATCATCCCTGTATGGAAACCTTTCTTTCACAGCTGCCAAGAGCCGCTTCCAAAGGCTGAGGGGCTTTTTTTCTCTTGCAATTGCTTTGTCAATTCCCCCTTCCCTGGCAAGTGACCCCAGCTGCTTGGCTTCACTACCTTCTAGTTCATGACCGTTGGCCCCATTGTCCCAGCATCGGAGCAACCAGGTGATGATGTACTCCCCTGGCTGACGGGTAAAGTCTTTTTGCATATTCCATAGCTTGGTTGAGGTCCAAGATCAGGAAGTCACCTCTGCTTCTGCTTCTTCTTCTTCATCATGTGATGATGACTTCTGGTCAGATGCTGTCCCAGGTGGTGAGTACGTCGTTTCTTCATCTTGCTTTATCTTTCTTGTCTCTTTTTTGCTTTTCCTCTTGCATACATGGTCAACTGGCATTGGTACAAGTTGGTCCTCTGGTTTAGCTGTGGTGATTATCACTGTGGTTTGGGTAGCTGCTATACTTGTCCCTGGGGGTGGTGTAGCTGCTGTGCTTGGAGCTGGAGTAGCTGCACTGTCTGCTGCTCCGCCCTCAGATCCAGGGACATTTTTTTCCTTTTGAAGGTGCTGGATTGTGTTGAACAGGGCTCTGTAAGCATAGGCCAAGCCCCAGCATGTTGCCATGATTTGTCCATCTCTGGTGTGACCAGAATGACAACACACCTCATTTAAGTGTTTTACTAATTTTTCTGGATTTTGCATTTGTTCATTGGTGAAGTTCCAAAGCGCTGGAGGGGCCCACTGGCCTAGATACTTGCCCATACTATCTCACACACCCTGCCACTCATGACTGTCCAGCCTCAGGGAAAATCTATTGACCTCCTATATCGTCGTCTAACCCTAGGCAAGGCCCAAACCTGACTCTGCATAACTCTCAGGACCAGACGAAATGGTCGTGGGTAAAACACACTCGGTATGCTCACCAGCATGGCGATCCCGGTCACAACCAGTAGGCAGGTCTCAAGGGTATCTAAAGGCCATTCAAGACCTTCAAAACTCTCAAACGATGCTGTAAACAGTCTGGTGGGGGGGTCTGGGAGCACAAAAGAATGTCTCCTTCATTGAGAGACTTCCTCGGTTGACCACCCGAGGAGGTGAAAAGAGATGTGCAATTGCTAAACACTTCTATTATATACCTCCCAAAGTATAGAGTTGGTGACCACATTGGGAATAAAGCTGGGTCAGTTTCATGATCGCTGAGTCTATTGTATTGCAAGTCATTCCAGTAAAGTACAATGTAACAAGAACCTTAACCCAAAACCCAGATCTGAAAAATGTTAAGATAACAAATACCGTCTGTAAGTAAAGTATCATACGCTGAACCATGTTGAGATCCCTGTCTCTCAGATGTGTTTTTCATCTAAATACATTTCAGTATATACATACACAATTGAGCATCCTCACTTTGAATTAGCAACTGAAAGCTGACCTGCAGATATTCCTGATGTCTATAAGAAACCAGACTTAGAACTGCAATGTGTGCATTACAGGGTCGTGGGAGCATTTACCTGCTAGCTAATCAATATATTTGTCTTTTATTTTTCACTAAGCCAACACTGTAAAGCATAGGTTTCCAATTAAATGTGGAATTGCACTTTCCCACTTAATTCTGTCCTGTTTTTTTTATTATGAATTTGGTGAGCCAAGTGTTTGTGAAGCACCTAAATGACGAAACTCAAGGACTTCCTTATATTCATAGACCTACCCTGTCTTTTCTTCAGTCAGTCCAAAACCAAAAGGTTTTTGATATTTGTATATTCCATTAAATATGTCCCCAGATTAAAAATGTATAAATTCAGGCATTGAATGAAGAGAAGAACATCTCTGTTTTTCTTGTGCTTAGAATGGAGCTGAAACTCCGGTCACTCAGAAGCACTTGTTTCTTCCATCAAGTCTAATACAGCTCTAGAACTACATTTTCTGCATTAAACAAGTTAAAATGTTGGGGTAAGCCAGGATGACAACTGGACATTGCTTAATAGCTGGAAACTTGGAAGTGAGTATCACAAAGAGAAAGTGATAGAAAAATCAATGTTCAGAGCGATACTAGTTCTCCTCACCTCCAGTTGTTATTTTTTTAGTTTGAACCATCCTGGTTAAAGACAGGGGCATTTAATGAAAAAGCATTCTTTGCTTGCATGCTGCTTTTTGTCTTGAAGAAAAACTTCACAATAACATCATGCCAGCATTTGCTGTTGGTCTCAATTTGTTAATCTCATCTCCCTCTGACATTAAGGCAGAATGGATTTGCAGCCACCTTTGGGGAAAAGGAATGCTTTCCATGAAGTTCTTTTAATATATTTGATGAGTACTCCATTACAGAGGTGAAGCTACCAGAGTTCAAGCAAACACTCTATGAAGAGCTACTGTTTTTTATTTTCTATGGTATGTTTCCATAGTGCTTATCAGAAAATTGTCTTGGCTTATGGTATTTTATTACATCTGTAAGTGCTTCTTCCAAGTAGTAAGACACTACAACGGCATTCTTCACAGATATAAAAATACTTACATTACTCAAATACTAAAAAAACCCCAAACCCACTCAAGTACTAAACATCCATTTTCATAATATCAGCCTTTGACTCCACTAGCCTTCAATTTATATTTCCTTCCCAAGTTTTACTTGGTGTTTTACAAAAGCCATAAGCTGCTTTCATGTTCATGCATTTTGAATGAGAGTGTGTGATCTGGACACCATAAATCCTTGCTGCAGTTCCTTGGTGAGGCAATAGGATTGTTTTCTGCCAGGTGATCATCTTCCTGAAGTATGAACAAAATGGACTAATTCGCTAAAGGAAAACGTACTGATAGAAAAAAAATAATTTTAAAGAAATAATTTGGTTGCCATCTGTAGACTGACATTTTCTCCAGGCTTGCCTAGATAAGAAATTAGTCTCAACTAATGTGAAAAGGAGAAACACCAGTTATACTTGCTTCTAAAATATTTTCATTTTCAGTGAGCCCAGAAACAGTGAGTCTCCCTTACAGAAGCAATCGTCTCAAAGGCCAGGCTGGATGGGGCTTTGAGCAACCTAACCTAGTGGAGGGTGTCCATGCCCATGGCAGGGGAGTTGGAACTAGATGATTTTTTAAGATCCCGTCCAACCCAAACCAGTCTATGATTCTGTGATTCTGTAAAGATTTCAGTACTCAGTGCCATCCCTCCACATTTTGATCATTTGAAACTGTAATACTTTTTGGCAACACCTTTCACTTGAGTAGTCTTCAAATGGGAAGGTCAATATTTCAAAGCCCAGCAAAACAACATATTTCAAGGCAGGCTTTGAGTGCCTCTTCAGTACATTACTTGGTCACCTATTTGTTTGAGTTTGGTGAGCTGTTTTGAAAAGCATGAAGGAGATCTTCCATCCAGTCCAAATTCAGTGTAAACCCTATTCCTATTAGTTGTGAAGTAGCCACTGATAACCATACCCTCCTGTCTCATTTTTTTTTAAAGGCTAGGAAAGGCCTTCAAGCCTTACATTACATTAATCACACTAAACATATGCTATAAATTAAAAAGAAGATATAGATAAACTGTAGAAATGGCAACCTTTTGCCCTGCATCGCATGTTAACATGCATTGTTTTGTTTTCCAGTTTTACCATTCTGTTTTATTTCACTTACTTTCATATTAAATGACTGATATATCTTCTTATATTTATTCAGAAATACGGAGGACTTTTGTTTTGAACCAGACTTGAATCCTTTTTGCTTTCACTGGAAATGCTAATGTTTATAATATGTTTGTTGTTTTTTTTTTTTTTTTTTTGTATAAAGTTTTATTTCAATTATACTACTCTCAGATGTGAAAATAATTGTGGGATTTGGTGCACATAGGTTCACTGAAAACAAAAATCTTTTCTGTTACCTTCTATCTCAAATACAAGATGCAAAAAGAACTAGGTGCCTATCTGAAGAGGCAAAATGTGCAGTATAATCAGTTTGACTCCTTCACTATAAATAAATGGTTTCTTTTCATGATCTTTTCATTTCTAATAAATATTTGCAGCTTTTATGTTTATTTATACTGACAAATATAAGCATACACTAGAGAAGTGGTCATAACCATTGAATTTATAATTATTGAAAACTAACACTACATAGGATTTAGGACACTGATATTTATGAAGTCCTAGTTTTTTATTAATATAGAAATTCAGTAATTATTAGTGTCACTATTCTCTATTTCTATGCGATTCAATTTAACTCACAGGAATATGAGGGTTTTGATTGCATTTACAAGTGAGAGAGGTTTACCAGCTATTCTTCTGGGTTTATGCTATTGTATTTTTTATTAAAAATCAGTGAGAAGACATTTTTTTTTCATATATTTTAAATATCAAAAATGCCTTATTAAACTGATAGTACTTTCTTATAAGTTTCTTCATCTCACTTAGATTATATTTATACTATACTATATTTCAATATATTTTGCTCTATTTTTTCTTATTCTTAATTCTTTCTTAAGAAGACTGTCCAAAATCACTACTGAGACAATTCATTATTTCATTTTTTAACTATAATGATCTTTCAAATGTTTAGGGGATGTTTTCTTCATTTAAACCTTTTAAAAGTGCACCTAACTTTTGAAGCCCAGGTACAAACTGAAGACTGGTCTTCATGCATAAAATGTGCTGAGTTTTGAAATTCTAGAAATGCCTAAGGATAATTATATTAGCATGGTTCTTTTGCTAAAGTGTATCTGGACTAGGATGGATCAAGAAAAGTGGTGGAAAGAGGCAAGCCAAGGGAGCCTGAAATAATGCCTTATGGAAAAATTGTAGTTTTATTTTTTCTTGTATTCTTTCCTGTGACTTTTACCAGATATATCTAAAGCATAGCAGTCATGCAACATCTCCTTTACGCTTGCATGTCATGCCCTTTAGTCATTCAGTCCCATGCAGAGATATCAGCTTGCCCCACCATTTTGTCAGGCAAGGACTCTTAATGCCACCTGTAAAAATGGTCTAAATTGACATCTAAGCTACAATTTGGGGAAAAAAGGCACCACTCCGAAAAGTGATATAAGTAAAGGGGACTTCCTTTCTTTCTTCTCTCAACTTCCTATTGTCCCACTGCCTGCATTCCTTGCATTGCATCAGGAATAATTATGTCAAGTTACTACCATTTATAGTTCTATTGTAGCACTGTCAACATACCTATTTGAAACTTGACTTTGCTAAACAAATTTTCCAAGGTTCCTTGGAAGCAATTATGCTTATATTCTATACTAGTAGAAAATATTAGCATGCACATATTGGGCTGGTTCAAAGAAATTAGGACATACTACTTCCTTTTTTGTAACTGGTATGTTTAATATGTTAATAAGCCTTGTGACAGAAGAAATAGAATTTTAAAGTCCTTCGAACATCCTTATCTTCCCTTGATATTTAGAGAGAGTGCCCTTACTCATGCCCTCTTCCCAGCCTTGACTAGGATCTAGGAGGGTTTCTCAGCTAATTTGTGTCTGCAACCACTTTGTCCTGTCACACAGGAGGATAAGGCTTGGACTTGCCTTCTGAAGCTGGGCCTGCACACTTTACTTGACAGGACAAACACATTCCCAAGGCACAAACTGTGCTTCAGTCTTTCTTTTTAATCTGGTGAATGATTGTCAGGTTTCTTCACAGTTTTCCTTCTTAATGAGTAAAGTTAATTTTTATTATTTTTTTTTTCTTAATGAGATATACTTCTCAGAAAGTTTTGAAAAGGTATAGATCATTTGCTTTTGGAGCAAAACTTATTAGAAAGACAAGCACCTTCATGCCAATGCGGGAATGAAAAAAACTGAATTCTTACTTTGAGGCTTTTATATGAAGGGTAATAGATGTTCTCTCAATTAATGAAGCATGATTCATCAATGGTTTTGATATAAGATGGTTTATAAAACTGTCAAAAATAATTCAATGAGCATTTTTTGCAACAAGACCATGACCTAAACAGCCCATCATTTGTTAAGTTTACTGGACATTCTACACCCAAAAGGAACTAAATATAAATCTAGCATAAAGAGCTCTTGTATAAGACAGCAGACTTGACTCCAAAAATAAATCTGTGAAAGGGTAGATATAAAAGATTTTGAGTGTAACCTTATAATGACTGAAATAAAATATTGAGCTGATTCACTCATAAGACACCTACATCTTCATGAAGGTGCTTACTGCCATTTTATACTTTGATATGTAAAAAATGTGTGGCAAAAAAAATAAAATTAAATCATGTTGAAGTTCTAGCTAATTAACTAGGAAACTGAAATAATACAAATCAAAATTATAATAATTTCTTACTATTATTCTCAGGTTACTTGAAAATTTGAGTAGGTAAATGAGTTCAGAAGATAGATTGCTATGTCAACTCGAGTTTCTGTCCTGACACTCTGAGTTTTTACACAGTCTTAAGCAGTCCTTTGAGGTTCAAATTACAAAAATAACAAAATCACCTCTCCTGACAGCCATGAATCAAGTCAGCTAAATATTCAGGCAAGTTGTGCAACTGGTCTACTCCTCCTTCATTAGTTTGTAAACACGAATTAAGAATTAAGATAAACATTGGTATGGTGCAATACTACACAGATCAGTCATGTTACCTGAAACATTATATGATCTAATATTCCAGGACATCTTAGAAAATGTTTACTTTTATGCAGGCATATTCATACATTAAAAAAAAAAAAAAAAAAAAAAAGAAAAGTGAAGCAACAATTACAGTTTTCAAAGGAATATATTCCTTTTTCATGCCCCAAAGTTGTATTTTTTTTCTCTTTTTTTTTTTAGGTCTCAAATAGTAGCCTTTTAAGAGTATTGGAAAAATGAATTGATTCATCATTAAATTTATATATCTAAAATACTGTCAGCCCATTAGATGATTTCTGTTCCTAAAACATGATACAGCTTCTAGAAATCAACAAGTAACATAAAAGAAATATTAAAAAGCAGTTATTGAAGTCTAAAATAGTTGCATACTATGGATAGTTTAAAAATGGAATAAATAATAGTTCATGTTACTTTTCAAAAAAAAAAAAAACCACAAACAAAAACAAACCCAACCTTAAGAGTGGATTACAAAGAATATGTTTAAAAATAATTAAAAATCAATTATCTATCAATATATCAATGTCTCAAATACATGCAAAGGCAGAAAAAGGAAAAACGTTTCTGGTCTGTGCTACTGTCATCAATGCCCCTGCCTGTATGCACATATGTGCCTCTCTTGTGGTGAAGATAAATGTGAAAAATAAATACGTATTTATTATTTTCATCAAGCTATGTAGAGGAAATAGTCCAAATTAGATTTTCTCTTCCACATGAACCTTATAAATCTGCATTGTGCACTTGTGTCTACTCACAGGACACATACAAAGAACTTAACTATATAGAGATTTTATGATGAGATTTTATGTGAAGAATTACTTTTGAGAAGAAGGATATATACAGTAAACTAGAACAAAACAAAATGAACATTCAAGGTGAACCCTTTAAAAATGGTCTTGCTTTCTAACATTCCTAGTGCTCATCAGCATGGAGAACTGAAACTGAATCTATTTTATCCATCTTCTTCATGCAGTATATCTCTGTGTGGCATCTTTTCCAAATATGCACAATACAAAAAAGAGACATATTTCATTGCCTATTCTGAGTTAGTTTTAGCCCTGCTGCTTTTGGACTACAACGTGTTGAACTTTGAAAAGAATTTTAAAAAAGAATAAAATCTTACAAAAGGGATTTGCTCAGAACCTCTTTAGGTTCTGACTTTTCTCACACACAGACTTCAAGCCACTCTTGCTAAGCAGTGTGAAGAAGTACTTACCTACTTTAATCAATTAAAATTTTGCCGTGAACTTTAGTGAGGCTGCAATTACACTGTTAAATTCAATCACTGAGTCAGATTTAGTAATGCTGGAAATAGCAAGGCTGACTTCAGAGGTAAGCTAGGTCCATTATCCTAGTTTGGCTCAGTGTTGCACATGAAGTGTATCTTCTGAATCTTAAGTAAACATTTCCAGTGGCAGTTTTAATCTAAGTACTGTTTGCTTACTTAATATTTCTCCTGAGCATCATTTGCTTAATTCTGTAACTGTAGCTTGTGAATAATAGAAAAGGAAATTAATATATTTCTTAGTTTTATGATATTACTTGAAGAGTTGTCAGATATGGATAAATGGGAGAAAGAGAGAAAGACAGAAATCTAGTTTATACTGGCAACCACTCTTAACACTGATTTTTTGTAATGCAGGAACTCAAGTTTAAGCATTGGAAACCAGTTCTGATAATTAACAGTTCAAGGCTTCAGTTTTGGTGTACTTAAATTTTCAAATCTGTTGGGGCCTATCTGCAGGTTACTGATTTGGGGAAAGAGAGCACATATAAAAGCCCTCAGTCATTTTGAACTTATCTCTTTTCCTTTGGATTCTTGGAAATCTGATAGTTCTGAAAGGTCAACAAAGTATCAAGAACAGCATTTCAAAGTTTATTTTGATATTTCTGTTTCAATTCTTCTGGGGACAATACATTTTAGAAATATTTCCTTTAAATTTGTTACAACTTTCTGGCTCTGATTTAATCAGGTCCCACGATTTCCCCATCCATTTAGTAACTAAAAGCAAGTCAATATTATTATGAGGCCCTGGTCTGGCAAAACACTTAAATGTGTGCTTAAATGTAACTGGTCCCATTGAAATTATTTTTATTTTACAAAGGAATATGTTACATGGTTTAAAAGATATATACAGTGTAACTTAGCTAGGCAGTCATCTAAGAAGAGCATTTTACTTCAGAAAGTCTCTTTCATAAAATCAGATAGCACTATTAAAAAAAATGCAGCTTGATTCTATTTTTTTGATTAATTTTGTCTTTATCTTCACAAAATCAGAAGTTAAATTATTTCATACATATTTACTTTCAACAGAGCAAAACAGAGTCCGTCAGAGGGCAATGTTGTTCATTATTTACCTATTTTTGACAATTTCACAAAACACTACTGAACACAAGTTAAGAGAAAGTGATTCATCTTTATTTTTAATGACCCACTTTCCCAGGAAGTTTCAGTTTGAAAAGGTCTCATCTAGGCAGAGAGAGGGAGGGAGATGGAAACAGAGGAAGGAAAAGAAAAAACATGTTTCCATCTGTCTCTTAGAGTTTTCTTCTAGCAGCTGCTGATTTGACTAATGATGGTTGCATAATTACCATTTCACACATGTTCCATAATGATCTTTGTTTGGACTGCCAGTTGTCTTGATGGAGTACACTCAATGGTGCTATCGAAGAGTGGAAACCTGCTTATTTAAAATCCATGCCTAAAGCAATCTGAAGAGCATAAGCTCACTATATGAAACATTTATGCCCTTGTTGCAAACAGTTTTTGTAGGTTTTTAATTTTCCCTCTGAAAATACCACTGTTGCAAATTGTAAATACACCAGTATTATAGAGCTCATCTGGAGTGCACAAAAGCCTTTTTGCACATACAAGTGTTCAAGAAAGCATAATTGTTAGACTGACATCCAAATTACTTTACCAGTGGTGTTTTTTTTTAAAGATAATAAGAACTAGTGTACTTCACCACGTCTCTGATTGAAATCTCATTGAATAGACGTAATTATGCCTTGATCTACCAATAAATATACTATTTGTACTGTTAAGAGCACGGTACAGCTCTCTACAGCTGATGAAGGTTTGCTTCTGAATCCAATATTTTTATATTAAATCATTAATGTAATCTTAGTAATGACTGAGTAATTTCTTCAAGTCATTTAATAATGTTTCCATTGTCCCATGAGGAAAAAATTCCCATATTTCTAACCTGCTAGGAAGTTAACCAAAAGTTACATTTAAATTTTTCACTCACCATCCCATCAATGAATATTCTTACAAAAAAACTAGAATAACTTAGAAAAACAGTGTTAACAAAGAGCTATCTAATTAAAGTTCCTCAGTGCCGTGGTTTAAGCCTCTAAGCCATGCAGTTTTCTCTCTCACTCACTTACTCTCCTCTCTTTCTTCCCCCAGTCCTGGGAGCATGGGGAGGAGAATCAAAAGAATGCAACTCCAACATGTTGAGATAAGAACAGTTTAGTCACTAAGGTATAACACAAATCACTACTGCCGCCACCAATAATAATACAAGAGAAATACAAAGAAAGAGAATACAACTGCTCGCCACCAGATACCAACCCAACCCAGCCAGTGCACCCCTCTTCCCCTTCCAGGTCCCTGCTCTCCATTTTTACATCCTGGTCATGACGTGCTGTAGTATGGAATAACCTCTTTGGTCAGTTTGGGTCAGGTGTCCTGTCTCTGCTTCCTCCCAGCTTCCTCTCCTCCCTGGCATAGCATGAGACTCAGAAAGTCCTTGGTCAGACCAAAACATTACCAAGCAGTAACTGAAAACTCTGGTGTTATCAGTGCTGTTCCCAGGCCCAAAATTAAAAACCACAGCTTTGAACTAGCTACCAAGAAGGAGAAAAATGACTGCTGCTGCTGAACCCATGACACTCAGGAAGCATTTTAACAGTATCATAAAAAATTCCAGCGTGCTTTCACCTTTCTGTGTTCCAACTTACATTAGCTGATTGGAAAAAATTGGTTAAAGCATTCCCCAGGAAACAAAAGAGCACCTTTGTCATGAAAAGGTTCTTCAAAACTAATTTGGTTTGTTGGACTAACACAGCAGCAGCAAACTAGAATCAAATTAGAAAATAAAAACCAACATAAAGTAGGTCATTTAAAAATCTAATTTCTCCCATATCCAAAAAGTAATACAAAGTACAGATGTATAATCAAAGGGAACAGTACTGTTCAGCAGCTCTGAAACACATATCAGTTTGTTAAAGCATATTGTTAGGTGCCTAGTGATTACGGATCTTAATTGAAGTTCAGGTACTGAACAAACTTAATCAGACAAGTTCTGAACAAGTTGTCTAGAGTCACTAAAAATGCTAAAAATAATATATTATTATTAGACACATGCTTGGGAAAATGTTTGTCTATTATAGATTGAAAACATTCCTATCAATATTAACATTTATTCAGAAGGAATGTGCAGGCATATTCACATATTCAGAGGTTACTTTTTACTCATAATATTCTGCTCTGTGTAGATTCTCAAGCCACCCTCATCAGTAAAAGCGTAATTGCTTCCCAGTAGAGCTTTAAGTACTCTGACTAACATCTGTCACATATAGTTCATGATCTCTCTCATCCTCTCCCTAGGGAGTGTATGTAGAGAAGTGTGTCATTTTGTTATGGTTTGATTTGGGAGAATTTATTTTTCCCATATTGCTATATCATTACTTAGGCATGTAGATAGAGCCTGTCAGAGTCATTATCTGTCTCATGAAATGATGTGCATTTAGTAGTTTACTAGACCAACAGGAAATATGCTCTATAAAGTATTCTTATCTATTTTTGGGTAGTTGAACTGTAGCTATTACAAAAGTCAATTGCTCAGCTAATGTGCTCCACAACATAAGAAATGGCTAGAAGTCTATAAGAAGGCTGTATGTCTCTTAGCACCTTTGGCATTTTTACAATGTGGAAGAGTGATTACAGTATAATTCCAGTCCTTTGACACTTTGCTCACTGTAGTTCAAGTTGATTAGCTTTTCTGGCTGAGCTACTGGGTTTCCTCCGACTTTTATGGTATCACTACCGATGCCATCTGTCCCAGGTATTTTTCCTCTTAAAGGCTTCATGACTTTCTCTATCTTCTTTTGCATGCATCAGGTAAGATTTTTTTCTTCACGTCTGTTCTGATGTCATAGGAGGTGGTGAAACTTGTCATGTTAGTCTCTGTGCATTCTTGTAGAGCTGCTGGTAAAACTCATCTGCTCTCTGCAGGATGCTATCTCTCCCTCTGTAATTACTCTTTCATCACTGTCTGAGAGGGACATCTGGTGTCAATTATCTGTTTTCTTCTCATCTTGGTACAGCTGTTTCTTTTAAGAGTATTTTAAATCATTTCTATGTTGCACCATATATTTCAATCCTTTGTGATCTTCCATTTTCAAGGTCATGCAGACCTCACAGTTGAAAGTGATTATTCTTTCTCTCTTTATTCCATTTCTTTTATCATGAATGTCCTATACACATTTGTGCTACTAAACTGATTACGATATAACACCATCTATATATCCACAGGTTCATCTACAACGACATTTCTTTTTCAAAGAAACTCCTTGGCTAATAAAAACTTGCTTTTAACTTGAAAGGACCAAGCTACATCAGGGCAATCAGATCCTCATCCCGAGAATGTACGTATTTGGTACTTGATGTGTTAATTGTCCTTTCTTACAACTCATATAATAGTATAAAAAAATCATGGCTAAGAATATGTAGAAAAAAGATTTTACAGCATATTCCAGACACTTTTCCCCCAATACAGTCTGATATTTAATTCCATGGTTTGCTTGATGCTTTTTTCTAGTCTGATTGGTTTCAGTAACAATACTTATTCAATGTAGGACCTAACAAGGTTGAAGGATTGAATCAGAGGACTTTAGGTAAAATACTATGACAGCATATAAAGACATTTTCTCCAGAAAGTTTTCATTCAGACATCCATTAGCAGACTTCATGCCAGTAGACCAGATGACTGCCCTCTATAACTGGTCGTAACATCCTGAACATGTTGAAGTTAGGAAGCTAATGCTATATCAAATACTGCTGATGTTATGCTATCCAGGTCCAGAACTCTCTTACACAAAGTTGTCAGGAAGGACAGCTGATAAAAGAAAATCACAAAGTGAAAGCATTTTTAAGAATTCAACAACAGCAGAATTTTGGATCTTGAGAAAAAAGCCCGTTAACCTGAAATAGATAAGTTTGCAAAGAACAGATATTAGTCATTTAACTGTTTTGTTCCAGGCTACATGTGTGCTTGCAGGGCAACCATTACTTCAAGATAAAAAGCAATCCAAGCTTCTCCCTTAGACAGCTTATGTCCCTTTTGTCTTTCCTATCCAAAAGGAGGAAGCTTACTATTTTTTTTTCTCCTGACTTACATATTGCCAAGGACACAGGCTGCTAACATTTCCTGTATTTGGTTGAAGTGGTTTATAATTGCACTGCTGAATATGCCAGGGCAAAGATGAAAGTCTTATTTATTTATCTAAGATAAGGACCATTTGTGGTTTTTTGTGTACCCAGAGAGGAAATGATAAATACCTAAGGATATATGCAGTCTCTGCTGATGAGAAGCAATGCTGAGGTGACCAGTGGCAAACTTGAATCAACATACATATTTTCCCAAATGTTAATGTGACATATGACTTAGTGTAATCCTCTCTATCCATTATACAACAACATGAACTGGTATTTAACAATTATCATTTGTTTTGGTTTTTACTGCAGTCACTCTTCCACATCTTCCAAATATCTCAACCTCAAGGCAGTGACTGAGGAATGAAGTCCTCCCATTACAGAGGAAAAGCAGGATCAAGATGGTCTGAGAAGCCTGAACTTACACAAGTCCATGGGACCCAACAAGGGTCCCAAGGGTCCCAAGACAATTGGCAGATGCAGTCATTAAGCCGGTTTCCATTATATTTGAAAGGTCGTGTCAGTCAGGCAAAGTCCTCAGTGACTAGGGAAAAGAGTATCATAACCATTTTTAAAAAACGTAATGAGGAGGACCCTGGGAACTACTGACCAGGTAGCCTCACCTCTGTGCCAGGTAAGATCATGGAACAGTTCATCCTGGAATTTATGGTGAAGCATACAGAACACAGGGAACAGGTGATTAGAGAAAACCAACAAGACTCCACCAAAGGCAATGTCTGACTAATACTATAGTGGCCTTCTATGAAGGTGTGACTGCATCAGTGGGCAAGGGAAGAGGTACAGCTGTCATCTACCTGGACTTCTGTAAGATCTTTGATACAGTCTCCCACAATATTTTCACCCTCTAAATGAGAGATGGATTTGATGGATGTACTATTAGAAGGCTAAGGAAAGAACTGGATAGCCACGTACAAAGAGTTACAGTCAGTGGCTCAATATTCAAATGGAAGCCAGGAATAAGTGGTGTCTTTCATGGGTCCATATTAGAATGGGTATTATTTAAAATCTCCATCTATGGCATAGCTAGCAAAATTGAGTGTACCCTCAGCAAGATTGCATGCTGAGCCCCTGCACTTGGGTCAGGGCAATCTCTCATATCACAACACAGACTGGGGAATGAATTGATCGAGAGCAGCCTGACGGAGAAGGACTGGGGGCTACTGGTGGATGAAAAAAATAGATATGACCTGACAGTGTGCGCTCACAGCCCAGAAAGCCATTAGTATCCTGTGTCTTGCAAAAAGAAGCATGGTCAGCAGGTCAAGGGAAGAGATACTTTCCTCTCTACTCTGCCCTCATTAGACCCCACATAGACTACTGCATGCATCTCTAAGATCCCGTGTACAAGAAAGATATGGACCTCATAGAGCAGATCCAGGGGAGGGCTGTGAAAGGTACCAGAGCCCTCTCCTATGAAATCAGGCTGAGAGAGTTGGTCTTGTCAAACCTGGAGAAAAAGGTCGCTCCGGCGAGACTTTACTGCGGCCTTTGAATACCTAAAAGGGTAAGGGTAAATGTTTTAGGAAGATTTTACTGTATTATTTCCCATACAGAAGTGAGATTTTTGAACACAGAAACTTTAATTTAATAGTACTGTAAAAATCTGAAAAATACGTAATTGGGCTTATACTCACTGGATTCAAGAGTTCTTTGATTTGCAACATAAATGTTTTGTCCTGAGACTTTCCTTTCCACCCCAGCCAGCATTCCCAGCCTGGCCTTCCTGCCAGAGGATGGCACATGTACATTTATGGTGTGTGGGAAGAAAAGAAGAAAGACCTGGAAGTGAGATAGCTGAAATAATGTCTTGTGTGCAGAAAGTGCAGAAGCATGGAGCTGGCTAGAGCTCTCTTGAGCAACCCTTTTGATGGGTAGGACAGAGTTCTTAAAGCAAAGTTGTTTTAAAAAAAGCAAATGAAAGTGGGCAAAGTCAGAATGAAGGGCTACTTCTTTTTAGCCCCTTTGGACACAGTACTTGGAACATTTGCTTTGGATTCTGCTTTATGGGAAGTGAAGAACTAAGAATGAGGAACAAGGGAGAAAACAGAGATAATCAGTGTTTGACTTATCTAAAACGGAGAAATAAAGGAGCCACGAGCAAGAAAATAAACCAGAAAGTGTATCTGTTTGCTACTGCCAGATATAGTTGCCACTCATGAGAGTGTGTTAACTGAGCATTCAGACTTTGACGTTCATCCTTACCGTTGCCTACATTTTGTCATTGCCTGTTCAGGGACTGTAGGAGCAGCGCCATGTTTTGGGAGAAGAAAAGGGACAGATAGGAAAATGGGAAGTCACATATCTATGCAGATTTCTTCTGTCACATAACCTGGTTGAGGAGAATTATTAGACGAATGTCAAGAATAGCTTGCTATATCACATTACAACATGTGCAGCTTTGGTAAGATTTTGTTTCTTTTGTGTAAATTTAACACTGTTTCTATAGAAACATTATTTACTGATTCCTATGCCTCAACATTATAGGTCCTTTCCACATCTCAGAAGAATAAGAAAGGTATATTGTAATACTGGATGGAGATTTTTTTTTTTCTGTGCCTAAATGCTTTCCACGTATTTCTTCTTCCTTATTTTTTTTTTTTTTAGGTCAGCTATATGCAATTATGCTCCTTTTTAAAAAAAGCTTTTGTTGTATCCTGTAATGTAGTAAGGTGATACCTCCTTTGCAATGTTCCACCATCCGTGCTCACCAAGCAGCAGAGTCTCTGTGTATGTGAAGATATTCCTTCACACCACTCTGAATTAGCTCACAGTGGGTGTTAGACTCTGCACATGAACAGAAACCACCCAGAGGAAAATGGTTTCATTAGATCTCAACAGTCTTCCAGCTTCCATCAGTCTACAAAGCAAAATTCCTGTTTGATAGTCAGCTCTCTACAGGACAGGGCATATTGCAGCACTATTGCATAGTGGTTTAACTCCTGTGCACTGTTGTCATGAGTAACTTGGGTTTGAATATGGATTGGAGTAAATTATATTTTTTTTTGTCCTGCAGTACAAAGAGCCATTCTTTACTTTTAATTAGCCATCACCTGCAAATAAATCCAGTTTTATGAAGTGAATGACATCTATTTGCAAAGGAGTCTTTCTAATCCGGTTCACCGAATTAATCCTTGATTTGAAATAAAATCTATTGAAAACTTTATAAATGTTTGTTTGTAGAGGCTTTTTTTATTTAATTAGCTTTTCTTGAGTAAATAGATGGCGCCTTTTCACTCTGTTTATTTAATTCTTCACATCATTCACTTTTTGTCATCTACTTTCATATTCAGAAAAAGTACTGGCCTGTGCTTTCTTAAACCTCATAAATGAGTATAGATTAAGCAAGGTATTTGATCACATTTTTTTGAAAAGTCTTTTTAAAAAGGCAGATCTGTAGGCATGAGAGAAAGATAAAAAAGAAGCATTCAGAATAAACTGCAAGCTGGCTTCTTGGTGATTTCATATGAAATCTTTTATAAGTTGTTTGTTCTCTTTCAAATTAACACAGGTAGTAATGCAGCTGTTTGCAGTTTCCTGGAATTCTGTATCACTAGCAGAACAACAACATCTTTTTGATCAAGTAAGGTGATAATACTCACCCTTTCCCCCCCCACACACCCACCCCCCCCAGCACACATAGATTTTTGACCAAAACTGGTAACTTAAGCTCCTTTTGCAGTAGGTGAAATGATAAAAGAACAGCTGGATATGATTCATCCCACCTTGCTTTGAAAACTGTCTTAAGGCAGGATGAATTAATTTCAGGAGGGTGGCCTTCTCCCTCCACCTAATTGATTTTTTACTTAAGTTGGCTGAAAGCAGATGCTATGAATCTTGCCTATAATCACTGAAAGCAAAGATCCTGGCAGTTTTCTATGTAACCCCTGAATATGATGCACAGCCCAGTTTTGTATGGCACAACTATGTGACCTTCATTTAGCTTTTCTGAAGAGTACTACTGACTTGCAAGAGTCTGTAAATGAAAGCTCTGCGAGATCAGTTATTTAGGAAAAAAACCCTGAAATTAAAGAGTTAACAGTTAGTATCTTGGGGTCTGGAGAGAAAAACACCATCAGGAAAATTAATTAAGAAATAGAATTAAAAGAACAAATTAGGCAAGATAAGGTTCAGCTCATGAGAAAGCTCAACGTGACTGATACCTCATTGCCTGACTAACAGTCTTGTCAGGTACCTGTGTCAGCAGTGATGAGTATGCTAGTTCTTAGTCCATGCACTTAATTGCAAACATGTATTGCATGTATCAGTGTATTAGCTGTGAAATGTTGTGTATTCATAAATCACATTGAGTCCTGCTTACAGAGTTCCAAATCACAGAATGGTTTGGGTTGGAAGGGACTTTAAAGGTCATCTAGCTACACCTGTCACTTGTTACTTAAGGCAGGGACACTTTCCACTAGCCCAGGTTTCTCAAAGCCTCCTCCAACCTGGCCTTGAACCCTTCAAGGGATGGGACATCCACAACTTCTCTGGGAAACCTGATACAATGCCTCACCACCCTCACAGTAAAGAATTTCTTCCTAACAGTCTAATCTAAATCTAACCTATTTCAGTTTAAAGACATTAACCCTTGTCCTGTCCCTATATGCCCTTGTAAAACATCCCTCTCCAGCTTTCTTTTAGACCCCTTTTAGGTACTGGATGACTATTACATGTTCTTCCCTGAGCCTTCTCCACTGCTGAAAAAATCCAACTCTCTCAGCCTGTCTTCATAGGAGAGGTGCTCCAGCACTCTGCTCATCTTTGTGGTCCTTCTCTGGACTCGCTCCAACAAGTCCAAGTCATTCTTATGTTGGGGGCCCAAGAACTGAACAAAGTACTTCAAGTGGCAGTACTCATGAGAGCGGATCAGAGGGGGAGAATCACATCCCTCGACCTCCTGGACATGCTTCTGTTGATGCAGTCTAGGATACAGTTGGCTTTCTGGATTGCAAGAGCACACTGCTGGATAATGTTGAGCTTCTCATCAGCTTCTCATCACTTCTCCACCCACCCTGTGTTTGTGCTTGGGATTGTCCCCACCAAGGTGCATGACATTGCACTTGGCCTTGTGGAACTTCATGAGGTCCAGTACAGACCACTGAGGAATGTCACTTGTTACTGGTCTCCACCTGGACATTGAGCTGTTGACCACAACTCTGAGTGCAACTGCCCAGCCAGTTCCTTATCCACTGAGTGGTCCATCCAGCAAATTCACCTCTCTCCAGTTTGAGATGAGATAAGGCTGTCATTTTGCACAGTGCCAAATGCTTCACACAAGCCCAGGTAGATGACATCAATTGCTCTTCCATTATCCACCAACTCTGAAAACTTGTAGAAGACCACCAATTTTTTCAGGCACGATTTGCCCTTAGTGAAGCTGTGTTGGCTGTCATCAATCACCTCCTTGTTTGCCATGTGTCTTAACATAGTTTCAAGGAGGATCTGTTTCATGATCTTTCCAGGCACCAAGGTGAGGCTGATCAGCCTGTAGTACTCCAGGTCTTCCTTTTTTCCCCTTTTTAAAGCTGGGGTTTATGTTTCCCCATTTTCAGTCAGTTGGAACTTCAGCAGACTGCCACAACTCAAATATGATGGATAGTGCGTCAGCCACTTCATTTACCAGTTCCCTCAAGACCTGCAGATGATCTTATCAAGTCCCATGGACTTGTACATCTTCCGGCTCCTTAAATGTTCTTGATCCTGATCTTCTCCTATAGCAGGTGGTTCTTCATTCTCCTAGTCCCTGTCTTTGCCTTTGTGACATGGGCAATGTGGCTGGAGCACTTGCAAGTGAAGGCCAAGGTAAAAGAGTCATTGATTATCTTAACCTTCTTCATATGCTGGTCTCTTGTTTCCTTCCAGTAAGGGTCAACATTTTCCTTCCTCTCCCTTTTATCACTGGCATACCTAAATCTGGATGTCCCTGACCAGATTTAATCCTATCAGGGGTTTGGTTTTCCTAACTGATCCCTGCCTACTCAATTTATCTGTACTTCTCCCATGCTATCTGTAATTGCTTCAACCCTTTATAGGATTCCTTTCCATGTTGGAGTTTGTTCAGGAGCAACTTTTTTATCCATGCAGGCCTCCTAGCATTTTTGCTTGACTTCCTCTTTGATGGGATGTATTGCCCCTGAGCTTCAAGGAGGCAATCCTTGAATACTAACCACTTTTCTTGGGTCCCTCTTCTCTCCAGGGCTTTGTCCCATGGTACTCTACCAAGCAGATCCCTGAAGAGGCCAAACTCTGCTCTCCTGAAGTCCAGGGTAGCGAGCTTGCTGTGTGCCCTGCTCTCAGCCCTATAATGGTCTAACCAGAATTTTCCTTAAGAGGTACGTTTAAGGCTAAATCTGATCATTTATTTCTTTTTTTATATTGCTGCTTGTTTTTTTGTATGTTCCCTCTTTGTTTTAAGCTATCAAACATCTCAAAATTCTTTAAGCAGCTTGACTACTGAAGCATTAATTCAGGGATGCAAGAATACAGTCAACAGACTGAAACAAGCAGTGAATTTACTGATGAGGTTTTATGTCTGAAAACATACTGAATAGAGGGAGGATGAGAAGGTCCAAGGGGTTTTGATTAATTTCTGTAGTGCATTATGTGTGGGGGTGTTATTTTTCTTTTCTTTTTTCTTCCACACACCCCCCTCATATTTTTTTTTTTAATAGTCCTACTGGAATTCTCACAAGAAAAACCAAATGCATATTTGGCTTAAAGAAGATTAAATGGTCCTGACTATGTTTTTACATCAGTTTTATGCTGGTAGAACCCAAAATTACTCAGTTAGTTACTGCATGTCACCACAGTGAAAAGCAGACTGAGGTCCAATATATATTCTATCACTTGAATAGAGAATATATTAGCTGTGAAAACGATTAAAAATAAATTCTTCACAGTGCTATTACCCATACTATCTGCAGTCCATCTCCATCTACACATCTTAAATGGCCATTTTAAATCTTCTTCAAGTCTAACTGTAACTATTTCCCACCCCACGCTGTTTTAATAGAAATACTAAATGCTTTCTAAGGTGCAGCTTATTTTTGCTGCATTACTGTGTCCAGTCCACAGCAGATTTTCCTTTGGCATTTTTTTTTCCTAATACAAAATGTTGCCAGATACAAATACGTGGCCTGACGCTCTTTCCAATGCATTGATATATACTTCTAATATGACAAGGAGATATGAGACATCTATGAGGAGCTGCAGATATTACATCACTTTTCAAAGCTGTAACCACTGGCTAGATTCCAGGTTAAATACCCCCAAGCATTACCAATAACATCAGCTGCTTACATGAGGGTGACTGAAAACCCAAAATGAATGACATTCTCACTGAAAATTTTATGGACTTAGGTACCACCAAGTATAAATTTCTGATTGCATCTAATTGGTTTTATCTGAACAAAAGCACAGCTGCATCCTACGGTAATCAGTCTGATCTCCAACCAAAACATATTCACCTCTTGTTACTATGAGTGGGGTACCGCAGAATTGCATTTGATGAAGTGGAATTTCACTTAACTTTATACCTGTGTAAGGGAGAGCAAAAGGTTGCTGACACCAGGGGGAGTTTATTGTGATTCAGAGTTAAACACAAGCTCAATTCAATTTGCACATGAGAAAAGAATTTTGGACAAAAAAAAAAAAAAAAAAAAGAGCTCATAGTAGATATGCGGGGCCTTTATGGATCCTTGAACCAGGGGGAAAAAAAAAAAAAAAGCCAACTCTATTTATTTTCTGCTTGAAATGGCTCTCAAACTTTAAGCACAGAAAGCAAACTAGTATATTGGACACAGCATTTTTTAGTCTTCCAGAATAAATCTGCAACAACTCAGGTTAAATCAAAGAAGTTAGACACATGCAGATATAAACTAGAATAAAGTTCGGCCCTTTCAAATACGTAATTGGCATCACCAAAAAATAGAGTTGGAAATGTCACTTGGGTATGAATTCAGAGTAGTTCAGAAAAATTAAATTTCAATGAAAAATAAATACCTTAAGAATTTGGCTTATTATTATCTGATCTATTTAATGGCATCCTGTTGAAACTTCACCTCTGTAAAGGATTAAAAAGGCACATAATTAGCAGATTTGCCATGTAATGTTTAATTCCCTCAGAACTTTACACTGATTGTGATAATAGAATCTTGGAAAATGCGTGGAACTAAAATATAATCCAAATTAATCCCATTTAAGGTTTATGAACCCATTATTGAAAAAAAATCTTCCTCTTTTTTTTAACTGGATACCAGCATTCTTTCCACCCACCTAGAAACTACAACCCAGCATGTTTACTAAATCACATCTTTTCATAAACAACGCACTGAGTACTGTATGACTTTGATTTGGCAAAGTACTTCTTACATACCTTGATCTTTTCTACTAGATTAGTCTTTTATAGTTTATATTGCCAGTGGAAGTAAAACAAACCATTTTTTAAAAGATGACATTTGACAATGTAACTTTTCCTGCTTAGTGAATTTTTGCCAGCAGATTCCAGATTCCATGAGGCTGGGCAAAAAGTATAAAATAGAAAGATTTTAATCTTAGTCAACTAGTCATAAAGTTCTTCTCATCCAGTTCTTACTGTTTATGCCTCTTTCTCTGTACTAATGATACCCGATAATATCAGAGAAGGAACGCTCCTATTTTTTGAGAGGACCAGCAATGAAAACCTTAACTAGGATGAACTGCATCATGAGTAATATTACTATTGATCTCCTGAACCTAAACTTTAACTCATTTTACAATTATTGAAGCAGATTGTGCCAAATTACATGTAAGGTAATAGGAGAGATCAGATTTAATTGTTCACTGTTGCTTTGAAATAAAAAGAAGATAAATGTATCTGAGCTCCATCGAAAGGTTTGAGTGGATGAATATCACTCATAAGCCAGAACTTGAAAGTTCAAAAGTTTGCCAGAACTTGAGAAGCTTTTATAACTAAAATGGAGGTCAGAGGTCTGTTACTGGCTTCTGAAGACAAAGTTAAAATACTTCTTGAATGATATATGAGATGTTCAGTATGATTCTTTACACACTCACACTTAACATCTTAACCATCTTTAGAGCTATGATAGCCTACGGAAGTTGAACATGCTTTGGAACCAGTAAGGTTCCCAAAAAATACTTTGCCATGTACTAAATCATGCACATAAGTCATGAAAGGCAAACTCTTTACCAACAGTTTAAGCTAACAGTTCTAGTCACAATAGCATTGAATGGAAAACAACGATGCAAAGCAGGGCTGGTTTCATGAAAGCTTGCTAAACTTGTTATAAGTTAAGCAGGAAAACTAAGCAGATCAAATATTCTCATAGAATATAAAATCAATGGAAGATTTCCAGGATGAGAGAAGGGGCTTCATTTCAGCATCACAAACATGAACACATGGTTTCTCATCTGAAAGCACCCTTATTTTAATCCCAATTGAATAATTTTTCAGGAAAAATAGGCTTATAGCAGAAGTGCCTTTTGTTTGATTTGAAAATAGAATGAAAAATAATCAATACAAAAAGGCACTTTGGGCATATTTTTATGTCAAAATGGTTATGCTACTCTTGTGTCCTTGTAAAAATCATTATTTTCTTAGGGAACCTACTAATTTATTTCCTCACTTAAAAGCATAAAATCAGAGAATCATAGAATAACTAGGGTTGGAAAGGACTTTAAGGCAGTCTAGTTCTAACACCCTCTGCTGTGGGCAGGTATGCCTAACCGTAGACCATGTAGCCCAAGACTCTCTCCAACCTGGCCTTAAACACTGCCAGAAATGGAGCATTTACCATTTCTTTGGACAACCTGTTCCAGTGTCTCACAACCCGAACAGTAAAGAACTTCTTCCTTATATCTAACCTAAACTTCCACTGTTTAAGTTTGAACCCATCACCCCTTATTGCATTGCTACAATCCCTGCTGGAGAGCCCTTCCCCAGCACCCTTGTCAGCCCCTTTCCGATACTGGGAGGCTGCTATGAGATCTCCACACAGCCTTCTCTTCTCCAGGCTAAACAGCCCCAACTTTCATAGCCTGTCTTCATACAGGAGCTGCTCCAGTCCCCTGATTATCTTCATGGCTCTCCTCTGGACTTGCTTCAACAGCTCCACATAGAGAAGCAGGATCACCTCCTTCAACCTGCTGGTCACGATTTTGATCACTGCTGGTCCTGCTTCTTTTGATGCAGCCCAGGGTATGATTGGCTTTCTGGGCTGTGCATGCACACTGAATCCAGCTCATGTTCATTTTTTCATCAGCCAACACCCCAAGTCCTTCTCTGCAGGGCTGCTCTGAATCACTTCTCTGCTCAACCTGCAGCTGTGCCTGGGATTGCTCCAACTCAGGTGTAGGACCTTGCACTTGGCTTGGTAAAACTTCATCAGGTTGTCATCAGCCCTCCTCACAAGCATGCCAAGGTCCCTCTGGATGGCATCGCTTCCCTTCAGCATATCAACCTCTCCTGGGCTCAGTAGCAGCACTAATTTTCCTCCTTAGTAGCTGGTGCAGTGTTGTGGTTTTGACTTTCACCCTGGGAACAACAATGCTTTGTCAGGGAGAAGAGGAAGACAGGAGGAAGCAGAGACAGGACGCCTGACCCAAACTATCCAAAGGAGTATTCCATACCACAGCATGTCATGCCCAGTATGTAAACTGAGGGCAGTTACCCGAAAAGGCTAGATCACTGCTCTGTTCTGGCTGAGTATTGGTCAGCAGGTGGTGAGCGGTTGTATTCTCTCCCCTTGTTATTTCCCTTATCACTTATTATTGGTGGTAGCAGTAGTGGTTTTGTGTTATACCTTGGTTACTGGACTGTTCTTATCTCAGCCTGTGGGAGTTACATTCTTTCAATTCTCTTCCCTATCTCTCCGGGAGCAGGGGGAGGAAGAAGGGGGAGGAGTGAGCGAGCAGCTGCATGGTTCTGAGTTACTGGCTGGGCTTAAACAATACCACAACTGAACCACGTAATTTAGTGTCATCTACAAATTTGTTGAGGGTGCACTCAATCCCACTGTCCATGTCACTGACAAAAATGTTGAACAAGATTGGTCCCAATGCCAAACCCTGAGAGACATCACTCGCTTCTGTTCTCCAATTGGAGTGTGAGCTGTTAACCACAATTCTTTGTATGTGGCCATCCAGCCAATTCTTTGTCCAGTGAGTGGTCCATCTATCAAGTTGATCTCTCTCCAATTTAGAGACAAGGATGCCATGTGGGACAGTGTTGAATACTTTGCACAAGACCCAGTAGATGATATCAGCTGCTTTGCCCCTATCCATCAGTTCTGTAGCCCTATCATAGAAGGCCACTAAATTGGCCAGACAGGATTTCCCCTCTGTGAAACCATGCTGGCTGTCATCATGCACCTTGTTGTTTTTCATGTGCCTCAGCATGCCTTCCAGGAGAATCTGCTCCAAGATTTTGCCAGGCACAGAGGTGAGACTGCATGGTCTGTAACTCCCCAGCTCCTCTATTTTCCCCTTCTTGAAAATGGGGGTTATATTTCCTTTTTTTCCAGTCATCAGGAACTCCACCTGACAGCCATGATTTTTCAAATATAATGAACAGTGGCTTAGCAGCTTTACTCACCAGCTCCTTCAGGACCCGCGGATGAATTTCATCAGGTCCCATGGACTTGTGCACATACAGGTTCCTAAGATGATCTCAAACCTAATCCTATCCTACAGTGGTCCTAGGGTCTTCATTGTCACCGTCCCTGAATTTGTTTTCCAAGACTTTGGTGGCATGGTCAGAGCATTTGCTGGTGAAGACTGAGGAAAAGAAGCCATTGGGAACCTCAGCCTTCTCAAATAGAGGGTAGCCAGATCTCCAGATAGCTTCCAGAGAGGGCCCACATTATCCCTAGTCTGTCTTTTGTTTGCAACATACCTAAAGAAGCCCTTCCTGTTATCTTTCACATCCTTTACCAGACTCAATTCTAACTGGGCCTTAGCTTTCCTGACATAATCTCTAGCTTCCAGGGTAACACCCCTGTATTCTTCGCAGGCTGCCTGTCTTCATTTCCACCTTTTATAAGCTTATTTTTTTCTTCTGAGTTTTCTCAGCAGTTCCTTATCCATCGATGGAAGCTTCCTGGCCTTCTTTTGCATTTTCTTCTAGTTGGGACACAACACCTTGCAGCAGGTGTTCCTTGAATATCAACCATCAGTCTTGTCCCAACCCCTGCACTCTAGCACTTTATCCCATGGAACCTTTCTGAGCAGGGTCCTGAAGAGGCTGAAGTCTGCCCTCTTGAAGTGCAAGGCAGTGAGCTTGCTGTGTGCCCTTCTCACTGGCTTGAGGATCTCAAACTCCACCATCTCGCGATCGTTGCAGCCAAGGCTGCCTTGGAGCATCATTCCCTGCCAGCTCCTCCCTCTTGGTGAGCATGAGGTCAGGTGTGGCATTTCTTCTTGTCAGCTCCAATACCACTCAAAATAAGGAAAACTTATTAGAACTGGTAACATCCATGTCCATTATGAAGGGCAGAATAGACATTTTATGCAAAGGGTTATTTTTGCTTATTTAATGCCATGTGATAAAAGGGCGAAATGCTTCATATAATAGTTCATTAAATGTTCACTGTAGGTTACCACCTCTTCAAGAGTTAGCAGCTTATACTTCTTTTTTCCTCATTTCCAAAATGTTTTACCAGATGGTGGCGTAAGTCTATGGTCCTTACATAACTACTCTAAAACTTTAGAAAAAAACGTTTCTCCCCTTTTACCCTTTGAAGAAACTGTGTTTAGTGTCAATTTTACTCTCAATCCCTTCAACACTTCATCAGCATCTTGATCCCATGGTAGATTTAGAATTAGCATGGCTAACATTTCTTCACTCTTAAATCAATGAACCTCGAACTTTCACCAACCAGAGTTTTTCATGCATCTTTCTCAATGACACGCAGTTTTGACTTTTCCCTGTGCAGCAGACCTACCCCTATCAATATTTTCTCTCTCTCTTCTAAGTCATTATTTCCTCAAAACAAAACATTGTTTTTTCTAATTTTAAAAAGAACAAGGTGTTTATTCTGACATCAAGAAAAGCTCTTGGACATCCAATACACAAGAAAGGTAAGGAAGTTTTATGGTTCAGAGGAGAAAACAAAAAATAAAAGGAAGGGAGAAAAATAAACACATTTTTACATTAACATCAACAAAACTTGGTGCAAGATTATCCATTTGTTCCTCCCATAAAATAACTGTCATGTAAACCTGTCATCACAACAGGGAAAAAGGCGCATTCCTTTTTTCACCATTATTACAGGTCAAGAGAAGTTTTTTATAGTATTCAAATTCCAACATATCACTGTACTTCAGAAGAAATTTCTTTAGAGATATTTCTTTAGTACTTTAGCAAAGGATAAATTCACACAAGGTTTACTGATTTCAGAAGACCTTTCTAAATACATAATTTATATAAACTGCTGCACTAAATTTCAGAAAAAGAAATGTCTAGAAAATTTTGTTGTAATGTGGAGCTATAGCAAATTTGGGGCAAGAACATGTTCTTCAGATATATTAAACGGTGTCGTATGTCCCTGGAGTTACTGTGTTAAAAGAACAAACTTTACAGAAAACTCAAATGTTGATGAAAAGTGCTTGATATAGGTTTGGGACTTCATTTGTTGCAAAAAGCCTGAAATATTATTTTAATGAATCCACTTTATTCCGACTAGTCCTTTCTTTTTAATGACATTATATTAAGCACTGTGATGATCTGCTAGAAACTCAGATAAATGAGTGTGTTTCAAACACGATAAAATACAAACAAAATAAGTTCAACAAAAGCCATTGTTTAATCAAACTTTTTCTCAAGTTTTGTAGGTCTTTTTACTACATTTATTTATTTTTATTTCTTTTTTAAGCTTGTCATATAACTGTGGTGCCTAATGGTGAAAGCTGGATGTACAGATCTTTGACAATGCATTGGCAATTAAGAACACAGGCCTACAGAATATGAGTGGAGTTTGTTCTTCAGATATGTATTTTTTCTCAAAATCCCAACTGTAGGTTTCAGGGATCATATTTTGAAAATGCCTAAGGCTCAGGTACTGACTGGTCTTGTGAGAACAATCTGTTTCCTGAAAAATGCAAGCATGCTATCAAGCAGCTAATGTGAAATATAACTCCACATAATTCAATTGAACAAGCAGGAGATGCATTATTTTTGGAGATGAAAATTGCTGCCTGCAAAAGTAACCTGTACATCTGAATCTGCAGACAAACAAATATGCATGTAGCAGTAGTTCTATAACAAAACACTGAAAGTGTTTAAAGATGATATGGAAGTATTTAAACAAATGTTAACTATTCTTTGGTTAGGATCAAGGAAGGTAGAATAGCCCACAGTGTAAAAGAAACATTTTCTAGCCAAATATAATTCTCTATAGTAGCTTCTTTGCACTTAAAATGTCATTTCTTGTGCTTTCTTCTGCCTTTGTGCCCCTACTTTTTCCTATGTTTTGACAAGCAAACAATCTGATTTGGAAAAAAACATGCAGTATGGACAGGTTTTTGCTTAAGCTATAGAGCATGGATATTTCAGACATTTTGTACTTCAATTATTAGAAAATCACCCCCTTATAGGGTGCAAATCCTCCCTGGATCAAAGCTTTAGAAGTTCAAAGAATAGGGAAAATCCTTAAGAAATGTCTCTATGAGACACCGAATTACAAAATTATTTCCAGTGGGTCTATTTCAGAAGGGTAATTGATAATGCAACTTGTGTTACTGTGTCCTTCCATATTAAGAGCGTCTATTATGCTTGTTTAAAGTGTCTAAAGGGTTGTACAATAAAATCAGAATAGCTAAACTGTAACTAAAGGAGTTTACAGAAAACAGCATGAGTGGATTTTAATGTTAATTTTCACAAAATGTCTACCTGTTAAATGACTTCCTTGATCACTGTTTGTCATGGGTTCAGCAGCAGCAGTCATTTTTCTCCTTCTTGGTAGCTGTTGCAGCGCTGTGTTTTTGATTTTTGGGCCTTGGAGCAGTGCTGATAACACCAGTGTTTTCAGTTACGGCTTGGTAGTGTTTTGTCTGGCCAAGGACTTTCTGAGTCTCATGCTATGCCAGGGAGGAGGGAGGAGGGGAAGCCGGGAGGAAGCAGAGACAGGACACCTGACCCAAACTGACCAAAGAGGTTATTCCATACCACAGCACATCATGTCCAGGATGTGAAAACAGAGAGCTGGGACCCAGAAGGGTGTGGTGGTGCACTGGGGGGGCTTCGCTGCCGGGGGGTGCACTGGCTGAGTCGGGCTTGGTGAGCAGTTATATTCTCTTTCCTTGTATTTCTCTTGTATTATTACTGGTGGTAGCAGTAGTGATTTGTGTTATACCTTAGTTACTAAACTGTTCTTATCTTCAACCTGTGCGAGTTGCATTCTTTCGATTTCTCCTCCCCATCCCCCCGGGACTGGGGGAAGAAAGAGATGGAAGTGAGTGAGCGAGCGACTTCGTGAGTTATTAGCCTGGGTGAGGCTTAAACTACGACACTCTTTAATCTGCTTCATTGGTATTTTTTTTCAGTGTCACTAACACATTCTCCTTTTGCAGAAGAACAAAAGCTCAAAGGGATATATATTCAGTTGCTTAAAAAAACAGTGCATGGGAAGAGAAAGAAATCCTGGTCTTATTTCCAGGATCATACCAGCCGGAAACTCTCATTTCTTTCACTGGGGCCAGGAATGAGCTGTAAGTTACAGACTTCACAGATGTACAAAGAATTCAAAATCTCAGATGCCTCAAGGATAATTTATTATTATTTTTTTTTAAAAAAGAAAGAGAGAAGAAGGCTTTCCATGTTTCCATAACTTGCTTTAACAAGAAAGAATGTTCTGTTTTCTTTTAAAGCACTTTTTTTGTTTTTTTTTTTTCAGTATATCAAGGATTACACCAATTAATTTACTGGAGTAAATTTGATCATAGCTTTATCTCACAGCTTAACCTATATACTATACGCCAATTTTATATAAGTTATATACTATAACCTATACTCCGATTTTGACTTATCAGTGACATTTGAAATTTTAATGCTGAATTAAAGCTGTGGTTTAATATTTGCCTTAAGTTCTTGTATTATAAAGTTGGTTTTCCACTTTCATATATTACAGAAAAATGTTTTACAAAATCTCTAATGTACACCATTCTAAAACCTTGCAAAAGTATAACATATCTCATATATGTAAATAGATAAAGCAGTTTTAGGAAAAGTTTCAGGAAAATTTCTTAGAACTGCACCTACAAATATGTATTTTCACATGCAGATAAAAACAGGCAAGCTCTTCAAGTGTAATATCTGTAATAAATAAATAATGTCTACTTTCATATTTCCAATTACTTTTTCCAGTTTTATCACAGCATTTTGTTACATAAAATTCAGGTTTTGGTCCTTCTCTAATCATACCAATAAAAGGAGAGATTTTGATTTTCATGGAACATTCACATGATACTTCAATTATATTTTTCAAACACTGGTTGTTTTCTAACAACCTTTAGAAGTAATTTTTTGTAGAGGAAAATACACAAATTTCCAAGCAACTGAGCAACATGTAAAGTTCCTTCAGCTCTAATTTCTGGTGAGAGCTGGTGTATTATAATAGCTTCTAGCAATGACAGCAACATGAAAAATATTTCTACAATAATGAGGATGGGAAATTAGGGAAAGGGCAAGTTTACAGTTATTTATATGTCATTTCTGAATGCCAATATTCTAATCAATATTTCTATTTATATTATACTGTGAATTATTATCAGAGAAATTACTGGCATGGCACCTAGAAAAATTATTATCCAAGGTGCATCTGTCAAAAACTGGCTTTTCAGGTGGTGTATTACATCAACAATATTCATCTGTAGCAGGCAACTTCTGTGTTACATTATACTTCTTGTAACTGCATAATAAAAATTTGTAACATCTGCTGGGTTTTTTTTTTTTTTTCCTACACCTGATGAAATTATCTGTGGTAAAAGATGGTACAAATGAAGGTAGAGGCAAAACTGTCATCGACTTTCATGGCTTTTTTCAGCCTGGAATTTTCATAATTTGGCCAAGATAAGGAATTCTTTCCGTTCTCAAAGCAGAGCAAAAGTATAGCAAATGAGGAGTGAATCAGTTTTGTCAATGCAATGCGTCCAGACACAAATAAGAGTTGCCTTTCAGAGTCCCCGGACCCATTTGTTCTGTCTAATTCACTTCCTCTTGGTGCTGCACTTCCTGAAAGGTATGTTATTTGCCCACATGATAGCTTCAGGTGCCAACAGACTTAAATCATAAAGGACTTATGACTTAGTGCAGCTTTTTTTTTTTTTAGAAACAATTCTCAATAGCCTCTTGCAAATTCTAGAAGGACTCTTCCAGAGTAAATTGAATGACTCTTTGAGATCACTTTTTGTAATCCATATGGAAATTATAATACTCTACCACCTAACTTTACATGTTACTACTGAAGTGGTGTAAAGCAGTTGCTGAGTTTATGTTAAAAGAGTTAATATTTTAATACTTTTTTTTTTACTCTGATGTATTTTTTTTAGTAAAGTGAGAATAACAAAATGACCACTTGAACTTTAATTCTAATAGATTCATGTCTTGAAGGATTAATTTATATTCTTATGTTCAAATTTTCACAGAAGTGCCGAAAGCCCCACATCTGAGGTGACTTTTTGTATACAACTGCTGAATATGGGAAGCTTTAGCAAATAATTTCTTTATGTTTCTGCTATGTTCAAAAAAGTTCACTACTATTTAAATTACTAAATTAAGCTTTCCTACCTCCATACAAAAATACAGCTGTATTCATTATCTCCTAGCTATTTTCAATATTCAAGCCCACCTAGCATAGGGTTCATAACGTGTGTGACTAAAGAGATAAAATATTCACTGTCTCCCAGGAGATGACATTTACAGACTTGGAGCACTGAGTACCCATATCACTCAGTATGAGCCATCTATTCATCTACAGGAATTTAAGAATTTGTCACTGTAGTGTCATTGTGTCACTGATGCCCTGAGGCCTTCCACGAGGGTAGTAGGCTCTAGAGTCGAATTGGCAGCCCCACCTCTTACTATGTAAGCCAATGAAGGGCAGGCATTTGAATCTTTAACTCAAATATTTAAATGAATGTGAATTTCCAGCATGCTATAATTTGTATGAAACCTTTAAATTTTGCTTTTTTCTAAGATGGTTCCAATGTGGTTTATCATTTTAAGGTAGGTTGCTTTCCATATCATCTTTTCGTGCGGTTTGAATATGATATTTATATTTGTGTGCATGTGTGCAGGATAGTGAATGAGAAAGCAAGCAAGAGTGGGATAAGGAGAGACATTTTTTGTGTCATTTTACCGCATAGTAATACTACTTGTTTTCCTAATGTAGTCAAACCCCTACATACTCTTGCAGGTAATTAAAAAATGCTTTGTAACTGCTTTTGAGGCACGGTGCGCTTGACAATTTTGGCATGTTCCTTGTCAGTTTGCTGAACCTGATACCAGGTAGTCCCAAGCTTACACAGCTCTAGTTTTATAACTCCCAGAATCCATTTTTACAAGCAAGATCTATGTGCATATCCATTCTAAATAGCTTTAAGAGTCTGAACACCTGCTCCTTTTAAGTTATTCCAATTTTATGTCATTTTTTATAAAATGCTGTAAAACACAGTGCATAAATCATTTTTGGTGTACCTGTGAAAGAGAAAAAAAAATTGTCTTAAATGCACCAATAGTGAATAGGTCCTTTAAGAACACTCTCGTCCACTCAAAAATAGTTTGAACTGAAACAGCATTACTTTCAAAATACATGTTGTTATGCAATAAAATAGTGATATTTTTTGCACACAACTTAAGATTAATTAAAATTTAGGGTTGAAAATAATTATCCTGCTTTGAGTATTTCCTGCAAGACAAATATTTGTTGACCCAAGATTAGAACACCAAACCCATTAAGTAAATTAATAACGCAAATAATTTATGATTCCTAAGATTTCTGGTGAGAGTGTTAAACAAAGATCTATTACATCTGTTTGACATTGATGCTGCTGCTCTGGTTATAGTTTCTTAGAAAAAATATGTACTCTTTCTGAGACTCAGCAAATAGCTGTTACCAATATGCTGAGAAATAAAATGTAAATTGGAAGGTTAGCACCCCCATCTAGAAAGTGGTACAAGTGCAAGTTAACTGGAGCAGAAAAAATAGTATTGCATTCTGCCCACTTTCTGGGTACATCAAGAGTAACAGCACTAAGTTATAGCAAACCAGGGGCAGTGTTTGGACAATGATGGGAGCAGAACTGTTCCTTATTTATTTCTATGGCAGGAGTTCTTCAGACTGAAACGGACATCTGTAAGAAAGCCTTTCCCAGTTACTTTCATGACAGGATGGAAATTTGATTTCTTTCTATGGGTAGGGAACATGTGTCTGTGTTCTCATTGCTTTTCCAGTGAGGTAAGCCAGGGAAAGACAGAAAATGTAGAATGCTGAAGATGAAACTTGGGGAGACATATACTAGCTTTCTTAGCATAGGGAATGAATTGATCCCAGACAAGTAGCACAACAGGTGAAACACAGTGTGACTTCGTAGGGATGGCAAGAACCTGGGTCCAGTAAATGTAATCTATAGCTCAACATGAATCATACAGCACAATACAAATATGCGCCTTAGAAGGGTCTTGGGGCCACTATCTTAAAATCAGTTACATAAGTGAAAAAAGACTGTTTCATTCATCATATCTAGAGCACTTTCTTTGGACCTAAGAGCTTGAAAAACTTTGCTTGCTCTTTAATGTGCCTAATTGATTAGTTATATTGAGCCTCAATAAATGAATTCTGGCAGCCTCCCTTAAACTTAGAAATTTTACAGTTGCTAGCAACAGCAGCGGTGAAATATTCCTCTACCCCTTGCCTCATCTTCATCACTTATCAGCAGAATACAACACCGTTATGGTTTTTGCCAGTTAAAGAACTCATTCTTCAAGCTAAATAAAATCTCTATTACAAAACTTTTTTTTCTGATATACCATATGGTTTACTCAAGCAAAAATGTAACATATTTTGAGAAATAAGTCACATAGTATAAGAGGCATTTATATGTTTTTGTGTTGCATAAATAACTAAGAAAGGTTCTCAGATTTTCAATATGAAATCCTTAGAATGAAAATGCATGAAAGACTTTTAAATGTTTTGGGATCTTTTTAGCATAGCTTCTGTGTCTCAAAATAGACATAGTCTAACTAATACTATATAAGATAGCCTTCCTCATGAATAGATTTCTGCTCTTTTCCAGTTCTTTGGGTCCTTTCCATGAAATTTAAGAGAACAATTCATCTTCTTTAAGAAAAACCCACCAAAAGTACCATTTCTTTTCATTATCAGTTTCTCACTGGATTTCATATAACAGTTTGTTTAAACTTCTACCAATTTTTCAAAACAAGAACTTGAATGTAAGGTATCTGGCCAATTCTCACACCACTATTTATGTATATAGCCTTTCAAGAGCCCCAGTGCCCACGTAACTGAATAGCAGAGCTTATGAGTGGACTTGCTGAAAGAAAATGTAGTAAATTACTATGTGCATGATCCCTGTGTTCCTCTCTAAGTTGAATTTTCAATGCTTTCACAAGCTGTCAATACACTTCCAAGAACCCATTGCTTTAAATCAAAAGGCAAAGAATCCTCCAGACAGTAGCTATGGAATGTTTCAGGATGCAGTTTACTATATGACGGGTATAAATTCCAGATTTTTAAACTTCTTTTGATTCTGCCACATATGGTATTTGAATGTAGTCATAAAATTGTCTAGTGTTATTGTTGCTGTTAAGAGAGAGATAGTCAATACATTCTGAAGCCTCATATATTTTATTGAGTGATTCTAATGCCAATATTTACTTACGAAAGTGCATTGCCGATTTATTATTTTTATTTTAACCATATTATAGTAATGTTTTCATTCGGAAACTATGTCATACCTGCAAGAAAATATCTCAGAATACAAATACTAAAGAGAAAAATAGCATTACCTTCAGTAAGAGATTACCTATAGTCCAGATGACTCCACATAAGTGAACCTTGAACTGTATAACAAATACAATACAGTATATACATAGTGCATTGAACAAAGGCTACTCAGTCACTCTTTTGGGAAGATTTTAAAGCAAACAGGTTTTGATTTGGAAAGCCAGATAAAAAGAAATTAATTTTCTTTCCCTCATGCTTCCCTGGTTAGGGTCAAATGGTGACATTAAATGATTAATCAAATTTTGTGGGCTGATAATTATATTTTGCTGCATGCAACTTAAAAGCTTCAGGACAACAATATAAAACCAGCTTAGCTTGCCTAGGAAGTAAACCAGTTATTAGTGAATTCAGTGGGAACACATGTAAAAATCTATTCTCTTTACTAACATACCATGTTATCCAAACCCAGAGCTCTACCTGGGAGGTCTTCTGGATCAAGGTCTCTAGTTTTCAGGAGTTTCTCTAGTCCAGTGCACGAGCAGGCTATGAAGGCTTGACAGTTTCTACAATGAAAATCAGACAAAGCATTGACCTTGTTACTGCTGTCTCCACCTTACTTTACTTTCCTGCTCCTACTGCTAAGCAGAGCTTACAAAATTAAGTAAGTAACTCAAGTCCATCGTAAGAATTATCTTTCCGGAATCCCTTGGGAAGACTTCCTACCCTATCATCCATGCTTACCACTAAAAACATCAGCATGATACTTAACCTCCAGTAATCTCCACTACATCCTCCAGTACACTTTTATCTGCTATTCCATCTTTACCCAGTCTGAGTGTCACCATTACTGGACAGCGGTACTGCAGGACAGAATAGCAGAGTGTACCATTATAGATGAGGATTGAGGAGATAATGGCTGAAATCCTGGGATTTCCAAGTACTGCAAGTATAATTTCAGTCCCATCCATTCCTCATGGCTCTCCTTCCAACAGCAAGAATTTCAGAGGCTATACATACATCTTGAACCGCAAAGGGAGTGCAAATAAAATTCAGTACATGTGTTAGATAGAACTTCAAGATTGTTTCAACGCACAAAAGGATCAAGTCTGAATGACAAAAAATGTTCAGAAAATAAAACAATTTGTAGGTTGCATGTCTTCTGTAAGGAGAAAGTATTAATTTTAATTATATTATAGAAAGTATTTAATTATAGTTGAAAGTATCAATTTTAAGATTATTATAAAATGTGTTACTTTGTATAGCCCCAGTTTTACATATGCAATTGGTATGGCAAACAGCACCATTGGTTACCAGTGCTTTTTCGATTAGCAATGTATCTTCCAGGAAAAGCAAGACTATATTGATTTCCAGTCCAAACTATACAAATAAATACAGATTTATTTTTTTTTAATTATTCACCACATAATTGTCCTTATTTTATTTTTCATAGAAGGTTTACAGAACGGTCTTTTTTAGTTTGGATCAGGAAAAGGACATCTACTTCGTGCTTGTCTTCTCATATTCCTTAGACTATGTGCAAGCCTCAAAAAAAAAAAAAAAGACAAAAAAAAAAAAATAGCTCTAACTGTCTCGGGGCTACTTCCTGCTATAAAGATTTTATGTTTGAAATGGTTTTGAATATAAAACCCCTACTGGTAATGTTTCATCACTTTTATCTTCTTTAACTAACTGAGTTCCTTCATATAAGTTTTATTCAAAGGAAAATACTTGTTTGGGAATGCTTATTTCTCTTTCAGGAAATGGCTATCCACAAACGCATTAATGTAATTAGTATCAATTAACACATTATTAATCTCTTGTAAATTTGCATCCACATTTTAAATTAATTTCAATGAGCTTGGCTTTATTTGTAACTTCCAAAGGATCTCAACAATTCAGAAGTCTAGTAAGATTTTCTCATTAAATTAAAAGAACTTTTTCTTGGCAAAATTACATAAATGTATGTGATTGATAAATATAGATTTTAAATTCTCTCTCTTTCTGTTTCCTTTTGTTATTATCAGTCTGTTTCTTTTTCTAGTTGCTCCTGTGGCTTGTGGCTACGTGTCAGATGTAGGGAGTTTCTTCAAGCCTTTTAAGACACCATGCATGGCAATATGCAGAATATTACACGTTAGGGTTCTGAGATAAAGGAAGGAGTGCAGCATTCCTGTGGTGGCATCAGTGTCCTGAGAGAAACTTTGGATGATCTAGAAGGTGATCTTGGACTGGGAATATGCATTTATGATTCCCTATTACTTGTCACCTACTGCTAAGTGCATTTCTAATGCAGTGTGAAATCCCAGTACTGCGCTCAACAACTGCTATGGACTAATTACACAGACACAGAACAAAACCACTGGGCTAGTTCTGCCAAAAGCTGAGGAGTTCAGTGCAGAACACTGCATCTTTAAAACATCAAGCTGTAAGCCTAGCCTTTGTATAACAGAAGGGATGTTTTGCAGGTGCAAAATGGGATCAAGGAACTGAACAGGGAGTCAGTTAAATGCTAGAAGGAAAAGCTGGACTGAGGGATATTGTCGTGGTTTAAGCCTCACCCAGGCTAATAACTCACAAAGTTTTACTCTCACTCACTCCCCTCTTTCTTCCCCCAGTCCCGGGGGATGGAGAGGAGAATTAAATGAATGCAACTCGCACAGGTTGAGATAAGAACAGTTTAGTAACTAAGGTATAATACAAATCACTGCTGCTACCACCAGTAATAATACAAGAGAACTACAAGGAAAGAGAATACAACTGCTCACCAAGCCCGACCCAGCCAGTGCACCCCCCAGCAGCGAACCCCCCAGTCCCAAAAACCTGACCATGCCGTGCACCCCCAGTCCACTCCCACCGCCTTCCGGGTCTCCACCCTCCGTCTTCACATCCTGGACATGACGTGCTGTGGTATGGAATAACCTCTTTGGTCAGTTTGGGTTGGGTGTCCTGTCTCTGCTTCCTCCCGGCTCCCCTCCCCTCTGGTATAGCATGAGACTCAAAGTCCTTGGCCAGGCCAGAACATTATCTAGCAGAAACTATAAACACTGGTGTTATCAGCACTGCTCCCAGGCCCAAAATCAAAAAAACAGCACTGCACCAGCTACCAAGAAGGAGAAAAAATGACTGCTACTGCTGAACCCATGACAGGTATGCAAAACAGGTTCAAGAGCATCAGAACATTAGGTTGTAAAAAAGCACTTACTTCAGATGAGGTTTCATGACTCTGCAGTCTTAGATCTCAATGCCTGCTCATCTCCATCCTCCCTAGATACAGCAAGGTAATTGGATCATTTCTGAAACAGCTTTGTAGTTAACATGTTTACTTGGCAGTAGCAGACCTGAGGTAAATTTTTCCCCTTCTTAAGGGAATTTGATGCTATTACAATTTTATGATACTTTTAAATTATTTTAGTGGTAACATTTTTATCCATGAACATGGGACAGGACTAAGGGGACTCACCAGGATTGCTTATAGACTGGAGGGAATGCATTCCTGAGCAAGGTGAAAGAATAACTCAAGTAGAAAGAAGTGAATTGGTTTCTATCCTGTTACTGAGTTCTCAAACCACAGAGCTGTTGGATCAAACAGCCCTATTTTTTTTATGACAGGGGAAGCAAAACTCAAGAGGGTCCAAGCTGTAAGAATGCATACCGGTTTAGACCCTGCAGGTAACCTTACTGTGCGAATCTTGGTCATGCTTGAGGGAGAATTAATCACTTAGCAGCTAACAACACTGCTTCTAGGCATGAGGAGAAACACACCTTTAAGTAAGTTAAAAAGATTCACAGCCTTTCACTTGAAGCAGGAAGATGCCTATTTACGTAGAGGAATAGGGAATAAATGCATCCATCACATCTCACAATAAACAGCTGCCTGTGAGACTAGCAGGGAAATGTAGGGGATGCAGATATACTTAAGGGATTGCATAATGAGCCTTCAGGTATCCAGATCATTTTGCTCGAAGCTACCTGGAGTGTAAACTTGGACTTGACTTGTGGCCCCTAGAACAGACACAAATGGAAAGAAGGGCTTTAACCGGAGAAAGAGGAATTCTTATACCAATGCATGGCCAGTGCATGCGACGGTGCACAGGGAAGGCTATCAATAAATGTTTTCAGTGCCTCTGTATTTTAGATATATCAATGCTTAAACAATTGACAAATAGGGGGAACTGGTACATAGAACATTGCTGGAGTTGGGGCTGTAGAGATGGGGAAAGAGATACTGTACTGTTGATCATGCATTTTGGTATATTTGACTTACAATGTAATGTGGTGAGTAAAATCTGTAGAAAAATCAGGCTCCTGCAACACATTTTTAAGTTCTTCTGCATGTACTAGACCAGACAAGCTAAAAAGTATCTCCTTTTGCAACAAAAAAATTTCTGACAGGCAAACCCAAGCCTAAGTATTTCTGTCACAGGAACTGTATAATTAGCAACCATGACAGTAATTGATTTAAAAGACTGTTTTTCATTGTTGTTGTTGTTGTTGTTGCGGTTTTGTTTGTTTGTTTGTTTGGGGGGTTTTGTTGGGTTTTTTTTTTTTTTTTTTTTGTGGTTTTGTTTTTTGTTTTGTTTGTTTGTTTTTGTTAGTTTGTTTTTCCCCAGGGCAAGCCCACTGCAGCTGAAAGTTCTGGCAAATACTATAGGACAGAAAAGTCTATGATTCATACTTCATGTAACTTCAATCTCCAATCAAAAAGTTTGAGTCATAAAACGACTAAGCAAAAAGTAATTATGATTCAGAAAACTCAGATTACAGCATGATTGTTCCTTAAAAAATTCAGACACACACATATTTTTCACTTAGTATATCGGCTTTCAATGCCCACTGAAATACTTAACTGATGACTTTTAGACTACCCTAAAGTTTGCACTTTTTCTAATTCTTCCAATGCATGAGAATCCAAGCCAACTGAAAGAAGTTTGTCTTGCATTCCTTCATCAACAAAACATTAATTGAAGTCTTCTCACTCTTAACAGCAATTTTGCTGAATGCCTTCAGTGTATTTTATCTCATATGGTTTCTAAAATATTTGCCCCATATATTCCAAAAGTGAACAGTTCAATAGGGATAAAAGGTTCCCTTCACAACCAAGGGAAAATAATAAACACCCTCACAGAGTGATACCCAGGCTACATTCCCTTTTTTCATTAACTGTATGACCTGGATGGGCAGTGTTCCCAACTTCTTCCCCTAAGAATATTGTGAACAAGTGAGAAATGTCTGGTATCTCCACTTCTTTGTTTCTCATTTACCTCACTGGATAAATTTGTGGTTTCTCTCATAACAGTTCAGAGGCCTGATAATGTTCACCTCCCTTGATGAACATGTGGTGCAGCTTAGGAATAAATGTACTTAGTTGGGAACCAAGTGGTGTGGAGTTTCTAGCCATCTCCCTTGGGTGTGTAGATGTATTGGAAAACCATTTAACAAAAAAAAACCCAACCACTTCCAGAACCAAAGATAGAAACCTGAGGCTTCATCACTCCCTTTCACTTGAATGTCATCCCTGCTAGACTTGAATCACACTAATTTTTCCCTGCTCTTTTTGCTTCCAGGACCCTTCCATCCTTCTTCATAGTAGCTGAACCTCAAAAGAACAGAGGGAACAGTTTCCTCACCTTAACTCTGTGAGTAGGTAGGTGCTCTGCAGAAATAGTCATGCTTCCTGCAGGTAACGAAAGTGTTGCAACCAAGGTTGCCTTGGATATTTGTATAACAGGGTGTCTACTAGCACTGACTACCTTTTGGTTTAGCCTGGGTTCACACCATGAACTTTAAGTGAGAGGCAAGGATTGACACCATGTGCGTGTATGGGTACACCTCAATGATATCTTCAGGCACGAAACAGGTTCCCATGTAGTCCTGAACACTGGCTGACTCACCACTTGGAAGGAGAGTGAGTTTTCAGCCACAATTTAGGAAGTGAGAGGAATTGAATCATAAATACAGGATCAAAGTCCAGCCCTGTTGAAGTCATGCATCTATTTACTGTTACTGAGGTCTGTATTGCTAGAATATGTCATTACACCACCTATAAATCAGAAGGATGGCACTTTCTAGTATTACTAGTGTGATCCAAAGAATACAGGAGAGTGAAGGCTTCTCCAAACATTTCCACGGGCTTTGGATGCAGTGAAAATATAAATTACTGAGCTCAAGGGTAAAAAAAAAAAAAAAGTCTTCAGATTCTTGACCAATTTAAAGTGAAAACCAAGTTTCATTTCTGCCATGTTGATGAACCCACATCCACTTTCAAAGAATAATGAAGTGCATGCATAGTTAGCGTGTGCTAGTGTTCCAGTGAGTCACAAACTCTTTTTTTTTTTTTTTAGCTTAACTTTCAAATTAATTGTCAGTTAATTACCCAGCATTATTTCCTATTGTGACTGTTATTTAATATTTTCCTTCTGTTCATTTAATTGGTGATCTAGTCAGGATGGTTCATATTATGAACTATGAATAATACAGCTAGGTAAAAGCCCCAAATTACCAGTCTGTTGGTTTTGGCTATGTACAACATGGTGACCTAAGTATTAACAATGAATATCCTCATTAAAGCAGGTACCTAAGTAATAAGAATTACTAATAAGAACTTAAATAATAACCACAAAACAACAATTATTTTCTAAAGATGTCTGTAAATGCTAAAAACCTATATCTTTACTTATTTCCCAGACTCTTCTGATACGATTTGTAAAAAGGAAATAAAAGGCTAAGTTCATCAAATAAATTTTTAATTAAGAAGTATTTGCTAATCTCTGTTAATTAAGAAATAGGTTAATTACAGAATAGAATTTTGTGTGAGGGAACAGCTAGGGAATCCTGCTTATGAATTAATCATCCTGAGACTGAACTGAAGAAGTGTTTTTTCTCTTTTCAACTGAGACATGCCATTAATCATTCTATGTGTCGTACAGTTTTAGAGTTCAAACCCAATAAAATGCTGAGGAAAAGTTTCTTTTGTAAGATTAACTTCTTTTTCAATTAGGAGTAGACTAGGAATCCATGCAATACATAATCACGATTTTTATTAATTATCTTTAGTTTCTTTTAAGGAGCATTTTTTTTCCTTAAATCAATTAATAGTCATGCCATGCCATGACATCAGCCATCCATAGATACCTGCAGGTCATTCTAGATAAATGGGACAACTGCTTAAAATACTGGATCAATGTTCACTTTTAAAACGCTTACCAAATCTCAATACACTGTGCACCTTTCAAACTGTCAAAACCAGAGCTTTGGACAAGATCCCTGAAGGGATGCAGACAATTACCAGTTCAAGAAGCTTAAAATGTTCTATAACCTCACTCACAATTCTGCTTATCTGCAGAAAGAAAAGTGAGCAGGTGAAGGCAATGGGTGAGCATATATATATCCTTCAGATAGCGGATGTACCTCATAAAAGAAGATTGTTAAGAGGTTAATGCTTGATATTGTTAACAGAGCTTTTCAATAAAATACTAACTTAGGGCTTCGTTTTCTAACTGTCACATCCTCTATCACATAAGCAGCTTTGTATGCTTCCACAGGCGCTACCCACTGTGTGCACAAGTTTTACAGGATTAGAGGACTTATGATTTATAGGAATGTGGGACTGGTAGAGACCACCAGGGTCACTGAATCCAAGTCCTTGCTTTCACATGGAGCCCTGCCTTTTAATCCTCCTTTTCATAAATGGATCAGCTTCTATCTTACAAGTTGTTAAGGGGTTTTGCCTCTACTTCTTCTCTTGTAAAAATACACCAGATGTCATTGTTCTGACAGTTAGGAACATTCTGCTGAACATTCAGAGCAACTGCCCCATTTCAACCTCCATTTTTTTTTTTTTTTGCTTATATGTTTGCATGTAGAATCATTGTTGAACAGTGTTCTTTCCATTATTTTTTTTTTCAGATGAAACACATTTTTCCATTTTGACTCTTTAATCCTGATATACTGTTAAATAAGAAAAGTTAGGGCTTGTTTTACTGAGCTGGTTAAGTTCCATAAGTGGAGTACAGGCACAATTTACTGACAAATTCTTCAGTTTCTTTTTCCTGTAAGCAAACACAAAATTGTTTAATTTTTAATTCTTTCTACAGGAGAATGACAAGAATTGAACAGAACTTTTGAGACATAAAAATGCCAGTAATTCATACAATAGTACAACCATTCCTCTAATTTATTTTCTCATTAGAAAAGTACTTATTGGTGTATTACAGGATTATATCTTTCTGTTGGTGGATTACAGTGGGAATCAGGGTCATCTTCTGATTAGCTAGTCCATACAAATTTTCCTGTGCTACAAGTCCCCCAGCTGCAGGAGAAATTATTTTTATTAGCTTTCAAATTCTTTATATTAAACTTTGACCTGACAAAGTTTATCCTGTTTCTGTTATTATAACTAACACTATCATCTAGTTAATCTGTATAAATAACCTCATTTTTCACTCTATGGATGATGTTTCTCAATTTTTTTCAGAACAAAAATGTCATCAGTGCTTTTACCTTTTTATACCTCTCTCTTGGAAGCAAATATTAAATCAGATTATTTTCAGGACCTGGCCTTAAAGAATGCCACGACTAAACTACCCTCTGATGCCATACTTCACTGTAATGGCATGCAAAACCACTGTAAAGGCATGCGTAATACAGTGTTTTTCTCCAAAGGGTTGATTCAGAAGGGTTTATACACTTCTTACTTAGATGCTCTCCTCTACACCAATTCTAAATTTGAATGCAGGAGTAAGATGACTCCAAATGTTACAGCAGGATTTTTATTAGTATCTATGTGAATGAAGCATTTCTATTGTTACACTTGCTGTTTTCAATCTACAGTGAGAAATAATATCTTTTCACCTGGAGTTCCCATTAACTAGTTTCCACTGAATAAAAAGCTGAGAAGTTTGTTTGGTTCAGAATCAGATGCAACCGGAAAGCCAGTCTTCTTCAAGCACTGCATGGTATAGGACTACTCTGAGTGTTCACCTGAGACAGAATGGAGCATTACCACATAATTATGTTTATGAACAGTGCTGCCACGAATGAGTGAATGTAATGACAATCATAATGAAAACAGATGCTGATATTTACATGTATTTAAAGTAAATTTCATTGATCATAAAAGGTGATCTACTGTAGGCTTTAATCTTAATTTAGAGATCATTGCAGGATAGCGCAGTCCCAGATAACAGCCACATGACCTTTACCAACTAACAGTAGCCCTAATGAAGATTAAGTGATCAAGCTTCTTTTTGACTTCATTCTGGCTTAGGCCAATGGTGGCTTCAACTTGGCATTGCACAGGATGCGAATACTCTAAAACCAACTGTTGTAGGATTTAAGGTGATTCTGCAAACAGATTACTTACTTTTTTTTTTTTTTTTTTTAATCTTGGATGGAAATTCTAATTCTGGTCTGCTGGGAAATAAAATGGAACTTTTGCTCATTTCATAGATGTCAATGAGCTTCAGTAACTTCAGCTCAGTACTGACACAGGTGGATTTGAACCATTCACCTCAAAGTGAGTTCTCCTTTCTCTTTTCTCAGCTGCTCAGTCTACTCAAGTATCACTTTGATTTGCTCCAAATTTCTAGATGTTAGAGCTCCTCTTTAAATGTCCCTCAAAGCAGTAGTAAAAACTATTAAGTTTCTTTGTCTACTGCCAAATATTTAAAAAATATTTCCCTTTTTAACACTTCATGTCTGTTTCCTGACACAACAGCATTTTACTTCAAGCAATGAGGGAATAAGGGAATAGGAGATAAAGAAAGGCCGCATATTTCTCTAACTCAGCTTTTCAGAAGAAGCCAAAGACCTCTGAGAAAGAGGGATATGAACTATATGATACATGCTTTTTATTCATGGACTGTATTTACTGTTTCTGTTATCACTTGAGCTTACACAGTGGTCAGCTAGGTGAGCTTTTAATCCAATGAAGTGGTGAAACCAGTAGATGTGTCTTCAGTATAAGAAGTGTAAAATAGACCACTGTGGAGAGGGGCTCCTGGATCAACTACTCCCTTTCGTATTACTCATCTGCAAGGCGTGGCCTGCATATGAAGTTCAGCAGATACATTGGTAGTTCAGAACCAGAAATCTTGGCTTCTATTTATAGATGTTTCCATGGAAGTGCTCCAATTCCAAACTAGTGTGTCAGAATCTGCTCACAGTTTTTGGTGTACAGTGTTGGTATGTGTTAACCAAAAGGTTAAGCAAATCTTGATTCAGTATTGCCTCAGTTCTACCTCTGCTGTAAACAGCTTTTGTATTATCATTAAGAAATCCAAAGGGATTCCTTTTTCTAGTGAACACTCTAGGCTGAAAATTGAGTTACTCTGCAGATACAATTCCATTCAGGTGATACTGACTGAAACTACACTGGAAAAACTTAAATACAGGATCTGACACATTTTCTCAAGTCTCCACTGCTCCATACAGTTCAGCAACTTACATTCTAGCATTACTTGTCTTCAAAAATCTTATTATCAACTACACCAGTTTGTAAGATCATTCAAGAGTGATAAGAAAATCAAGAACTACTGGCAGTTGTGGTTATACCCTGGCTGAATCTGTCAGTATTCAATGCAGTTTGGATGAGCTTCTTGCTTTCTAGAATTTATATGTTCTTTAAATCTGACCTCCTTTGAGTCTGCATATTCAGAGTCTTTTACCATCTGTTTCTGATCTTCTGAAATGGGGGTTTTGTTTCTCCAAGTCTTTTTGTCCTGAATTCCACCTCACTGGGAAGGCAATGGAAGAGGACAAAATACTACGCAGTTAGTTAGATAGCAATTTTTTATTAAAAAAGGCAAATTTCATTCAAAATATATTTTTGTGCTTTGTTGGTCATAATTTTTTTCTCATCGAAGTATTAAAATTCTATGATGTTTCTGTGACATTGTTAAAGTCATTTACAGTGAGCAGATGAAGTTTGCTCATGCTGTTTGACATTGAATCTAAACAAGGCTTTACTTGTTATTTGAAAATAGGCACCAAATAACATTCCAAACCTTTTCCAGAATCATTCCATTTCAAGAAAGCCTCAGTCGAAACAAAGAAAAAGATTAGGTTTTTTTGTATGGCAAGTTCCTGTTTCTGTATTTTAAATTTGAAATTTCTTTCTCAAGTAGATCTCCCTGTGTCGTGGTTTAAGTCCAGTCAACCACGATGTTTTCTCACTCACTCACCCTTCTCTCTTTCTTCCCCCAGTCCCGAGGGGATGGGGAGGAGAATTGAAAGAATGCGACTCCCAAAGGTTGAGAAAAGAACAGTTTAGTAACTAAGGTATAACACAAATCACTACTGCTACCACCAGTAATAATACAAGAGAAATACAAGGAAAGAGAATACAACTGCTCACCAAACCCAACCCAGCCAGTGCACCCCCCAGCAGCGAACCCCCCACTGCACCACCACATCCTTCTGTGTCCCTGCTCTCTGTTTTCACATCCTGGACATGACGTGCTGTGGTGTGGAATAACCTCTTTGGTCAGTTTGGGTCAGGTGTCCTGTCTCTGCTTCCTCCTGGCTTCCCCTCCTCCCTGGCAGAGCATGTGACTCAGAAAGTCCTTGTCCAGACCAAAATATTATCAAGCAGTAACTGAAAACACTGGTGTTATCAGCGCTGTTCCCAGTCTGAAAGTCAAAAACACAGCGCTGTTTTTGAAAATGACTGATGCTGCTGAACCCATGACAACCTATCAAGGCGCTTGGGGGACAGCCAGCATGGCTTCGCTAAGGGGAAATCCTGCCTAACCAATCTGGTGGCCTTCTATGGTGGGGCTATGGAACTGATGGACAGAAGTAGGGCAGTTGATGTCATCTACCTGGGCTTGTGCAAAGCATCTGACATTGTCCCACACGACATCCTTGTCTCTAAGTTGGAGAGACATCAATTTGATAGGTGGACGACTCAGTGGATAAAGGACTGGCTGGATGGCCACACATAAAGAGTTGTGGTCAATGGCTCAATGTCCAGGTGGAGACCTCTAAGGAGTGGTGTCCCTCAGGGATTGGTGTTGGGACCAGTCTTATTCAACATCTTTGTCAGTGACGTGGACAGTGGGATTGAGCATGCCCTCAGCAAGTTTGCCGATGACAGCAAGCTGTGTGGTTTGATTGATACTCTGGAGGGAAGGGATGCCATCCAGAGGGACCTTGACACGCTTGTGAGGTGGCCTGATGCCAACCTGATGAAGTCTAACCATGCCAAGTGGAAGGTCCTACACCTGGGTGGAAGCAATCCCAGGCACAGCTCCAGGTTGGGCAGGGAAGAGATTCAGAGCAGCCCTGCAGAGAAGGATTTGGGGGTTTTGGCTGATGAAAAAATGAACATGAGCCGGATTCAATGTGTGCTTGCAGCCCAGAAAGCCAATCATACCCTGGGCTGCATCAAAAGGAACATGACCAGCAGGTCAAAGGAGGTGATCCTGCCCCTCTACTCTGCTCTCCTGAGACCTCACTTGGAGTATTGTGTGCAGTTCTGGTGCCCTCAAGAGAAAAAGCACATGGAACTGTTGGAACAAGTCCAACAGAGGGCCACGAGGATGATCAGGGGACTGGAGCACTTCCCACATGAAGACAGGATGAGAAAGTTGGGGCTGTTCAGCCTGGAGAAGAGAAGGCTGAGTGGAGACCTCATAGCAGCCTTCCAGTATCTGAAGGGGGTCTCTAGGGATGCCGGGGAGGGACTCTTTATGAGGGACTGTAGTGACTAGGACAAGGGGTAATGGTTTCAAACTTAAAGAGGGGAAGTTTAGATTGGATATGAGGAAGAAATTCTTTACTGTAAGGGTGGTGAGGCACTGGAATGGGCTGCTCAAGGAAGTTGTGAATGCTCCATTGCTGGTGGTGCTCAAGGCTGGGTTGGACATAGCCTTGGTTGGCATGGTTTAGTGGGAGGTGTTCCTGCCCCTGGCAGGGGGGTTAGAGCTAGATGATCTTAAGGTTCTTTCCAACCCTAAGTATTCTATGATTCTATCAGCTCTGCGAATTAGAAATTTCACTCTTGGAAATTTTAGTACCATAAGGTATATGTGCATTTACACTATATATAAAAGGAAAAAAAAAAAAAAAAAAGTTAGCTTCCATCCAGGTTGCTGATGTCAATGCAATACATACTGGAATTTTTTTTTTTACTGTTGATGGTATTGAGTTTCTTAAGTATACTATCATTTTTTCTATCCATTTCCCCCACTGATTTAGATGAAATCAGGGCTGTGAAAGCAGGACTATGATGTCCTTGAACTTTCCAAGTCTGATGAGAACAAGGCTTTTGTAGAAGAGCAAGCTTTGTGTTTTGCTTGCAGCTAATCTTTAAAAAAAAAAAAAGAGAATCAGAGGTATGTATTAGTTGTATCCTAACTCTGTTTTTAATTTGAAAATACGTGTGCTTTTTCTATAAGTGCTTATATATATGTGTACACATGCATATATATCTATAAATATTTGTAAGAGTGTGGGTGTGTCCATATGTATGTGTCTCTGTGCATGAATATATATATTTATTGCTATTAGTAGCATGTTGCCAGTCCCGCTCTGAGAAACTAACTGGATTCTCTTCTGACACATGCATCACTGACAGACTTGTCAATTATTTCCAGCACAGAGTCTGAATTGCTGTGTGTGAGCTGGAAAGAACTCAGGTTTATTAGCAGATTCCAGGTTTAGTTTGCATGCAATTTGCTAACAAAGAAGGTACATCACTGTAGCCCAGACTGTTTGGGCTATTCTGGAAGGTCTATAGTTCTTTCTTCTGTTCTGAGCTGTACTAACTGTTGTTTAGTGGGAAAAGTTGACCATAATGCAGACCAGTTTTCAATTCTGTTACAGAGTTTTTCCTATCAAACCATGAGTAGAATATAAACACCTCCCTGCTGGAAGCACATAAAATAATCATGGGAGCTGTTTATGATAATTCAGACTAACTCAGACCTCTTTTTTGTTTCAGAATAATTACAGTTTCAAAATATCAGCATGTGTTAAGAGATCAGGATTAATTTGTAAGAGCTGAACGACAACATTTCCAATGGCTTATTAAACACTAATTAGATTTAAAACGGTGTGACTCTACTACACTTCTGTGCATCAAGAAGTTTAAACATCTGTTTTAAAAGTAATGTAGGTTGTAAGGCTACAGACTTTAATACCACTAGGGGATATCTTATGATATTAGATAACAAGTGATATATTCAGTTCAATGTTTTTCAGAACCAGCACAAAAGATTTTGGTGGTTTTGTTTTTCTTTTCCAGTGTATTATGTGAGAGTTAAGCAGATGGCTTTAATAATTGTGGTGGTTTAAGCCGTAAATTTCCCTTCTCCCTCCTTTTCCGCTCCCCACCCCCCAACCCACTCTGATGGGGGGGAAATGGGGAGAGGAACCAAAGAAAATGTAACTCCCACGGGTTGAGATAAGAACAGTCCAGTAACTAAGATACAATACAAATCACTACTGCCACCACCACCACCAATAATAATGACAAAGTAAATACAAAGGGAGAGGATACAACCGTTTCGCCTCCCGACCGCGCGTCACTCCCCAGACGTGGCGCCAGAAAGAGACCACGCGCCTCTCCCCCCACCGCGTGCCGCGAGAGCCCCGCCCCCGAATCCTACCTCCTGGGCATGATGTGCTGTGGTATGGAATAACCTCATTGGTCAGCCCGGGTCAGGTGCCCTGTCTCCCCTCCCCCAGCTTTTCTCTCTTTCCCGGCATAACATGAGACTCTACGGGGGGGAGGGAAGCCGAACCCATAACACATAACAGTCCACCCCTTATTCCACAGCATTCACATCATGCTCAGATCCCACATTTTCAAAATATCATCCCATATATATATATGTACATACACATCCACACACACACACAGATGGAGAGATATATAGTGCCTGGACAAATCCCTATAAAGCTGCTGAGTCCATCCAGTCCGTGATGTCAGGCTCCACCTTCTGTAACAGTCTTTCAGAGCAGGGGAGGCTGTGTGCAGTGCTGGATTGTTGCCTGTTGATGCTGATTGTTCCTTTACTGCAGAACTCGTCTGGTTTCATCAAAGTTCGTTCTTTGTTGGGATGATGGTCTGAGGGTCAGTCGCGGATGACTTGTAGACATCTAGTTGATGGGCTATAAAAAAATCAAATTACATAACAAGCAACAGCATGCAATTGAGTTCATTGGCTGTTTTCTCCTAAAATCAAATCTCCTTGAGGTACACATCGGACTTCCCCATCTTCCCGCATTACCCACCAAGTATACCCGGGTCCCTGAGCAAAAGCAATCCCACGAGTGGGTTTGCCTTTACCTGAAGCAGGAATAACCCAGACTGTCTTCCCCAGCAAATTCTTTATGTGCACCACACGAATGTTGTCCCCCTCTACAGTATGTAGAAGTTCTGACTGGGCTGGACCAGCTCTGTTGGCAGATCCTCTGGTGTTGACCAACAAGGTGGCCTTTGGTAAATGTGTATCCCAATGTTTGAAAGTCCCACCACCCATTGCTCTCAGTGTAGTTTTTAATAGCCCATTGTACCGTTCCATTTTCCCAGGGGCTGGTGCATGGTAGGGGATGTGATAGACCCATTCAGTGCCTTGCTCTTTGGCCCAAGTATCTGTCAGGCTGTTCCGGAAATGAGTCCCATTGTCTGACTCAATTCTCTCGGGCGTGCCGTGTCCCCACAAAATCTGTTTCTCAAGGCCCAGGACAGTGTTTCGGGCAGTGGCATGGGGCACAGCGTATGTTTCCAACCATCCAGGTGATTGCTTCCACCATGGTAAGCACATGACGCTTGCCTTGGCGGGTTGGTGGGAGTGTAATATAATCAATCTGCCAAGCCTCCCCATATTTGTACTTCAGCCATCGTCCTCCATACCAAAGAGGCTTTAACCGTTTAGCCTGCTTAATTGCAGCACATGTTTCACAGTCATGAATAACCTGGGCAATAGTATCCATTGTTAAGTCCACCCCTCAATCACGAGCCCATCTGTATGTGGCATCTCTGCCCTGGTGGCCTGAAGTGTCATGGGCCTACCGGGCCAAGAATAATTCACCCTTATGTTGCCAATCTAAGTCCATCTGAGCCACTTCAATCTTAGCAGCTTGATCCACTTGTTGGTTGTTCTGGTGTTCCTCAGTAGCCCGACTCTTGGGTACGTGAGCATCTACGTAGCGTACTTTGACCACCAGGTTTTGCACTCGGGCAGCGATGTCTTGCACAGTGCAGCAGCCCAGATGGGTTTACCTCTGTGTTGCCAGTTGCTCTGCTTCCATTGCTGCAAACACTGCCACAGGGCATTCATCACCACCCAGGAGTCAGTATAGAGATAAAGTACTGGCCACTTTTCTCGTTCAGCAATGTCCAAGGCCAGCTGGATGGCTTTCGCTTCTGCAAACTGACTCGATTCACCCTCCCCTTCAGCAGTTTCTGCAACTTGTTGTTGAGGACTCCATACTGCTGCCTTCCATCTACGGTGCTTTCCCACGATGCAACAAGACCCATCAGTAAATAAGGCATATTGCTGTTCACGTTCTGACAGTTCATTATATGGTGGGGCCTCTTCAGCACGCATCACTCCTTCCTCCTCTGGTGACCTTCCACAATCTTTGTCCTCTGGCCAGTCCATGATGACTTCTAGAATTCCCAGGTGACTGGGATTTCCTATTCGAGCTCGTTGTGTAATTAATGCGGCCCACTTACTCCATGTAGCATCAGTTGCATGATGTGTAGAGGAGACCCTGCCTTTGAACATCCAGCCCAGCACGGGCAACCAGGGTGCCAGGAGGAGCTGTGCTTCAGTGCCAATCACTTCCGAAGCAGCTCGAATCCCTTCATAGGCTGCCAATATCTCTTTTTCAGTTGGGGTGTAGCTGGCCTCAGATCCTTTGTATCCCCAACTCCAAAAGCCAAGGGGTCGACCTCGAGTTTCCCCTGGAGCTTTCTGCCAGAGGCTCCAGGTAGGACCGTTCTCCCCAGCTGCGGTGTACAGGACATTTTTAACATCTGGCCCAGTCCGGACCGGTTCCGAGGGCTACTGCACGAACTATCTCACGTTTAATTTGCTCAAAGGCTTGTTGTTGCTCAGGGCCCCATTTAAAATCATTCTTCTTCCGGGTCACATGATAGAGAGGGCTTACAATCAAACTGTAATTCGGGATGTGCATTCCTCCAGAACCCCACAGCACCCAAGAAAGCTTGTGCTTCTTTCTTATTAGTTGGTGGCGACATTGCTGTTATCTTGTTGATCACATCTGTGGGGATCTGGCGGCGTCCATCTTGCCATTTTATTCCCAAAAATTGAATCTCCTGTGCAGGTCCCTTGACCTTACTCCGTTTTATGGCAAAACCGGCTGTCAGCAGGATTTGGATTATTTTCCTCCCTTTCTCAAAAAACTTCTTCTGCTATATCGCCCCACACAATGATGTCATCAATGTATTGCAGGTGTTCTGGAGCTTGCCCCTGTTCCAGTGCAGTCTGGATCAGTCCATGGCAGATGGTAGGGCTGTGTTTCCACCCCTGGGGCAGTGGGTTCCAAGTGTACTGGACACCCCTCCAAGTAAAAGCGAACTGTGGCCTGCACTCTGCTGCCAGAGGAATTGAGAAAAAAACATTGGCAATGTCAATCGTGGCATACCACTTGGCTGCCTTTGACTCCAGTTCATACTGAAGCTCTAGCATGTCCGGTACGGCAGCACTCAAGGATGGGGTAACTTCGTTCAGGCCACGATAGTCTACTGTTAGTCTCCACTCTCCATTAGACTTTCGCACTGGCCATATGGGGCTATTAAAGGGTGAGTGGGTCCTACTGATCACTCCTTGACTCTCCAATCTACGAATCAGCTTATGGATGGGAATCAGGGAGTCTCGGTTGGTGCGATATTGCCGCCGGTGCACTGTTGCTGTCGCGATTGGCACTTGTTGTTCTTCAACCTTCAGCAACCCCACAGCAGAAGGATCCTCTGAGAGACCAGGCAAGGTGGACAGCTGCTCCACTTCCTCTGTCTCCAAAGCAGCAATATCGAAAGCCCATCGGTACCTTTTTGGGTCTTTGAAGCACCCTCTCCTGAGGTAATCCATGCCAAGGATACATGGAGCCTCTGGACCAGTCACAATGGGGTGTTTTTGCCATTCCCTCCCAGTCAGGCTGATTTCAGCCTCCAGTATAGTTAACTCTTGGGATCCTCCTGTCACTCCAGAAATAGAAATAGGTTCCACCCCTTGAAAGCTTGATGGCATCAGGGTACACTGTGCACCGGTATCTCCTAGAGCCTTATACTTCAGTGGGACTGATGTGCCAGGCCATCTGATCCATACAGTCCAATAAGTTCAATTGTCCCCTCCCTCCACCTGGCTGGAGGCGGGGCCCCTCTAGTAGTCATCACATTGGTCACTCACGTCTTGTAGAGATGGATTATTCTTCTTCATCACAGGACCTGAGCTAAAATCTGCTCTTCCACTCCATCTGGGAACCTGCTCACCAGAGACTGAAGCCGCAGCCTTCATGGGGTGATCAGACTTGACCTTTGCTCTCTTTTTCAGTTCTCGCACCCGCTCCTCCAAAACTGAAGTAGGCTTTCCATCCCACTCCATCATATCTTCTCCATGATCCCACTGGTAAAACCATAGGGTGGCCCGTGGTGTATAACTTCTTCTCTCTCGAACAGTGGGACGCCTTCTGTTAATAGCTGAGATGTGTGTTGGTACACGTGAGGAGCTGGATAGATTGTCTCTCAATTGTTGGAGGTTCTGGGACAGTTTTTCCACAGCTGAGATGATGGAAGGGGTGAGATTGACTTCAAACTCTCAGAGTTGAAGAATCATTTCATCCACTGTTGGTGGTCTTATGTCACTCCAGGTTATTGTTGCCAATGAATGGGCACATGATTGGGGTGCATTTCGTGTACATTTCCACCACATGGGTCGTGTACATTCGACTTCATCTGGATCTATGGGTATATCCCCAACATTCGGCTTGGTGATATAGATCATCTCTACAATGGCTGATTCTCTCAGAGACTGGATGCCTTTCTCTAGAGTAGTCCACTTGGCCGAACGACTCATAACATCATCCTTGTATGGAAACCTCTCTTTCACAGCTGCCAAGAGCCACTTCCAAAGGCTGAGGGACTTTTTCTCTCTTGCAATTGCTTTGTCAATTCCCCCTTCCCTGGCAAGTGATCCCAGCTGTTTGGCTTCACTACCTTCTAGTTCATGACCTTCGGCCCCATTGTCCCAGCATCGGAGCAGCCAGGTGATGATGTGCTCCCCTGGCTGATGGGTTGAGGTCCGAGATCGAGAAGTCACCTCTTCCTTTTCTTCTTCTTCTTCATCATGTGGTAATAACTCCTGGTCAGATGCTGTCCCAGGTGGTGACGTTTCTTCATCTTGGTTCATCTTTCCTGCCTCTTCTTTGTCTTTCCTCTTGCGTACAGGGGCAACCGATATTGGTATGAGTTGGTCCTCTGGTTTAGTTGCAGTGATTATTAAGGTGGTTTGGGTAGCCGCCGTACTTGTCACTGAGGTTTGAGTTGTGGCTGTACCTGTCGCTGGTGGTGATGTAGCTGCTGTACTTGGAGCTGGATTAACAATACTCCATTACTCCATTACTCCACCCTCAGATCCAGAGACATTTTTTTCCTGTTGAAGATGCTGGACAGTGTTAAACAAGGCTCTGTAAGCATAAGCCAAGCCCCAGCACGTTGCCATGATTTGTCCATCTCTGGTGTGACCAGCATGATCACACACCTCCTTGAAATGTTTTACTGATTTTTCTGGGTTTTGCATTTGTTCATTGGTGAAGTTCCAAAGCACTGGAGGGGCCCACTGGCCTAGATACTTGCCCATACTATCCCACACACCCTGCCACTCATGACTGTCCAGCCTTGGGGAAAATCTCTCGGCCATCCTGGACTGTGGTCTAACCCCAGACATGGCCCACACCCCACTCTGCTTAACTCTCCGGACCAGACTAAATACTTGTGAGTACAACATAGTCAGTATGTGTGCCAACATGATAATTCCCGTCACCACCAGCAGGCAGATCTCAAGGGTATCTAAAGGCCATTCAAAACCTTCAGAATTCTCAAACAGCATTGTAAACGGCCTGGTGGGGGCGCTGGGAGCACAAAAGAATGTCTCCTTCACAGGCTGACCACCCGAGGAGGTGAAAAAGACGGGTAATTGCTAAAAACTTCCATTATATACCTCCCACAGTATAGAGATGGTGACCACACTGGAAACACAAACCGGGTCAGTTCCATGATCACTGAGTCTATTGTATTAACAATCCGTGCAATAAAGTACAATGTAACAAGAATCTTAACCCAAAACCCAGATCTGAAAAACGTTAAGATAAGAAGAACCGGCTGTAAGAAAAGTATCGTACACTGAACCTGTGAGAACCAGAGCAACAACTTTGAGAGCCAGTAAATCAGCATTGTGACGAGTGGCTATTTTGTCTTTTATCTCAACCCTTAAGTGCCCCACGTTGGGTGCCAAAACTGTGGTGGTTTAAGCCGTAAATTTCACTTCTCCCTCCTTTCCCGGCCCCCACCCCCCCCACTCCGATGGGGAGGAAATGGGGGGAAGAACCAAGGAAAATGTAACTCCCACGGGTTGAGATAAGAACAGTCCAGTAACTAAGATACAATACAAATCACTACTGCCACCACCAACAACAATAATAATGACAAAGTAAATACAAAGGGCGAGGATACAACTGTTTCGCCGCCCTGACCGAGCCGAGAGACCGCGCACCGCTCCCCCCACCGCGTGCCGCGAGAGCCCCGCCCCCGAATCCTATCTCCTGATCATGACGTGCTGTGGTATGGAATAACCTCATTGGTCAGCCCGGGTCAGGCGCCCTGTCTCCCCTCCTCCAGCTTTTCTCTCTTTCCCGGCGTAACATGAGACTCTGCGGGGGGGGGGGGACGGGGAGGGGGGGGGGGGGACGGGGGCTCCTGAACCCAGAACAATAGTTTAAACAATACAGTAACAACATTTCCCTAAATGTCTACTCGGAAACTAAGACAAGCTATAGCTAACCAGCAAAATAGAAAACAAGGAAGAATAACGATCTTTCTCTACAAATGTAGGGATCAAGATTTCAGTCATTTATTCCTATATCTGTAGTGCAAGTCTTCAGAAATAATTTGAGAAAGAACAAGTAGACAAACAAAAAAGAATCCTACTGAAATCTGCTTGAATGTACATCATTAACCAAAAAATATTAAGCTCTAAACAACACCAACTACAAATCTAAGTGTGTAGCTCCTGAGAATAGTTGTCTGTTAGCTTTGCAGCTACAGGATATACTATATTAAAAAACCTGAGTTCAAGTCAAATATAACACTGAAGACATCACACAGTGAAATATGTTCTGGACTGACAGTGCAAGACAACCTTCAATAACTGCAGAGGTAATGAAAAGACAAGCAAACAAGAAGCTTCTGAAAGTATATATATTTGCTTAACTCCTTTACAAGGTTGATCAAAGACAAAGATATTCCATCTCCCTATCAGCAAATAAATGGTCATGACAAGAACACTGTCCCTTCCTCCACAGTTCATGTGAATTTAGCAGACTTGGTGCAAGGTCCAGGTTCTATTTGTGCCTCATTCCCCTAGGTTATTTTTAGACAGCTATTTTCTAGCCCTTCTTTGTTTATAGATATTGATGTGAAATCCTCACCTTTTTGAAAAGAATGAGGGTTTTGCCGTGATTTTGCAGGACCAGGGCTTACAACAACCTTATCAGAGCTACCTCTCATTTATAAAAAGCCTTGTTCAATGTTTAATCTACCTATATGCCTTTCTAGTAAGCATTAAACTTTTCCAGCTGTTTCTCAGGTAATCTTTTTTTATCTTAAATGAGAAACATATCAGCCATTCCTTATGAGAGAAAGTATTGGCTGTTATAGCTATTTGATGTTGAGCGACCTGCTCAGCATATCTTCCAAATATCATATCAGAGGCAGGCGGATATTAATTTGCAAAGTTACACTCTAACAAAAATGCACTGTCTAGACTTTTCTAAGTACACCTTTCTTCCCATAAATGGGTAAAGGACTACTGATTACAGGAGAGGTGAAAGTATACTGTTGTGAAAATACTGTGCTATTCTAGGGAAAAAAGAATGTTCAATACCTTTACCACTAATCTGCCATAGAAGTGTCTGTTGTTTGAATTAATGAATACTTCTTTTTTTCCCCAATAGTCTTCACTTGCGTATAGTCTCCAACCAAACAACACATCTGCCAAAGTCTGGATTTGATCTCACTTTCACTGATGCATCACCCAGCTTTTTTCTGCTTGAGCTTTTTGGATTAAATCATAGATTTATTGATATTTATGGGAGTTTTGCTCTTAAAATTCCTATGTCAAGAGTTTGTCCTTAAAGATATCAACTATGCACAAAGCTAAGGGGTAAATTATGGGACAATATGTGTGAAATCTTGATTCTGCTGAAGTCAGTTGGAATTTTGTCTATGACCTCAAGAGAGACACTGTATATTTTATAAACTGAAATGGTCTGCTGTTTTGCATTTAAGTTCAAAGGTGTAGAATTTAAACATACTTTAAAAGATACATAAATTATTTCCTTTCAGAGTAGCTGAGATTTGTCTCAAATTCAGCTGCATCCACCCCCCAAAAAAAACAAACCTATTTTACTTCAGTAGCATTTTAGGCTTGAATTGTCCTATCATGGTATATGATGAAGGTTATATTCTAACACCACGTTGGACATAAGCCACTTGAGTTATAATAGCCAGTATGCTTTAGCTCATTTACTCTGTTGCCACATCATCCCATGTGTCTCCCAGATTATCTTAGAGGCAGCTATCTTCACTGGAGCTAGACTAGTTTAGCTAGGGTTACGGAAGCATGTTATCACACTGTAATTGTCCCTCTCTGATTCCACAATTGTTCGTATTAGATCTCCGGGGTACAAGACCTGCTGAAGCATACACTAAATGTGGATTTTTTATGAGGCAACACTACATATCTGTTAGGCTAGCCAAAACACATACAATTCAGTGTGTTTATGTGCCTGCAGAGTGGCAAATTATATCTGATGACTTACTGAGTCCAACAGACATGTAGAGATTATAAGGGGTAAGGTTAGCATACTTCTCAAAAAGTTTTGACTGAATCTGAAACTGTAAAAAACAGTTTTGATGGAATCTGCCCTCTGTGTCATGTGATGACATGAAAAAGAACATGACCAGCAGGTCAAAGGAGGTGATCCTGCCCCTCTACTCTGCTCTCCTGAGACCTCACTTGGAGTATTGTGTGCAGTTCTGGTGCCCTCAAGAGAAAAAGCACATGGAACTGTTGGAACAAGTCCAACAGAGGGCCACGAGGATGATCAGGGGACTGGAGCACCTCCCACATGAAGACAGGATGAGAAAGTTGGGGCTGTTCAGCCTGGAGAAGAGAAGGCTGAGTGGAGACCTCAAAGCAGCCTTCCAGTATCTGAAAGGGTCTCTAGGGGTGCTGGGGAGGGACTCTTCATGAGGGACTGTAGTGACAGGACAAGGGGTAATGGTTTCAAACTTAAAGAGGGGAAGTTTAGATTGGATATGAGGAAGAAATTCTTTACTGTAAGGGTGGTGAGGCACTGGAATGGGCTGCTCAAGGAAGTTGTGAATGCTCCATTGCTGGTGGTGCTCAAGGCTGGGTTGGACATAGCCTTGGTTGGCATGGTTTAGTGGGAGGTGTTCCTGCCCCTGGCAGGGGGGTTAGAGCTAGATGATCTTAAGGTTCTTTCCAACCCTAACTATTCTATGACTCTCTGATTCTATGATGGTTAAACCTTTTTTATATGCTACCAAGTATCCTAAATATAGATTTATCACCTTGTCAAGACATAGGCAGAGGCTGTCTTGGATAGGTAGTGTTGTTTTCTATCACATCTGTATAGGCAAGGACTGCTGTATGCTTGGGTTTTGGACTGCCTTAAGTGTCTGGATCTCGTTTTTCTAGATGCCCTTGGATTTACAATATATTTGGTTCCATTTTCTATCCACTTCATACTACAGACTGTTGTGACTGCCAATTTATCTCTTCCCACTACACACTTCCTATAAATATTTCAAATGCTGAATAGTTTGTGAGACTTTCAGTTTAGTCATTTTTTAGCAACTTAATGACAGTTTTCAAAGAAAAAATAAATTAATTGCCAACTATTGCTAATAAAGTTTGTGTACATCGTTATCAGCAAAATGAATATGATAAAAAGGACAAAGAATGATCTATAAATATATATAGACAAGAATTGTCTTCTCTATTCCTGAGGTTAAAGTATAACTTCATAAGCTTTCAAAGCATGTTCAATTATAACTTGTTACCTTTTGTATTAAGTAGCATAAATATATTTTAAATAACTTAGAAAATTATATGAAACATGTGTTATTTATTTTAAAAAATCCACCAATATTGCAATCATTGAATCCTTAGATGTTAGAATATACTCAGTCATTGAAGCTAGTAATTAACTAGTAATGACATTCAGGGGCTCATTGAAAGTAGTGTTTTTCAGATAACCAAAGAGCATGGAATAAACCACTGGGTACAGGATTGTAGTTCTGAATATAATCTTACAGAAATGTAATGAAAGGATTAGTTAATGCCTCAATCAATAATGATGTGGACAGTAGATTTTATGACAAAACTTGTCAATATATTTTATCATCTAATGTACAGCTTTACATCTTTTAAGAGATCAAAAAGAAATGGATGTAACAATGTTTCATTCACAATATAAAACAGACTAGGAGGAGGATTTATGTTTCATAAGAGGAGATTTTCAGCTAATCAATTGTGAGTTTCTACAGTGTTAAAATTAGTTGGCACTACATAATTCTGACTTATTTCATGGCAAACTCAGGTAATTCTAACTAAAGAATTGCATGGTTCATGGCCAAACCCACAGCTGTCCCTATATTTTCTGTATGAGATTCAACTTGAGGTATAGACCTAAGATATGCTGATATTCTCATGAACCTGTGATGAGAATTTACTTTCCACATACGAGATTTATTTTGACACATGCAGGACTATATTAAAAAGGCAAAGGAACTCAGTATGCAATAGGGATTAAATTGCATGTTATGTTGCATGGAGATCACTTTAAATAACTCATGTTTTTAATTACTCCTAGATTTCCCAGTAATTATGGCCTTTCTGATAATCAGCATTATCAATATATAATTGAATAAGCATGCAATATCTCATTATCCTATTGATATCCCAGAAAATCTTAGTTCTTGGAACTGGAATGTAAACAAGGAAGTGTTAAGAATGATGCAATTTCCATACACTGGAGAATGATTTCCATTGGTTTATTCTCCTGAAATTTATTTTGACATTACATGACTATGTATGGAGACAAATGAACATTTCATTTCAGCCAGAAGAGCAAAGAAAAGTTGCTATTCAACACGGTGTTTTTAAACACATTGTTTACTGTATGTACTACAGAAGAACCTAAAACCCCATTATGGTGCACAGCCTACTTATGGTCATGGTAATCCATAATATTTATTTCTTTTTAAAGCATAATGAGAAGAAACATTGCCCTCCTTTTATAAAGTCACACTGAAGATCACAAACCTTGAACTGTTTTTCCCAAAGACATAGAAAAAATAAATTCAAACCACAAATATTTGCTCAGATTTCTTGTTTAATAATGCACTGTGTTTAACTGAATATTTTTCCTACAATGTGAATAAACTATTACAAGCCAGCTCTGTATTTCATCACTTCAGAGCACTTTAGGTAACCCTCTGGGCTGAGCAGTCTTTAAAGAACAGGTCAACATTTTCTAGGCAAAGTTTGGGTGGTTTTCTATTGAAAGATAGGGTGAGGTTACTTCTTTCTTTACAGCCAACCTAACCAACCTTATTCTTAGGTTTTTGTGTTCTGCCAAGTTAGCCGAGAGAGAGGAAATGTTAGCATATGAGAATACATTTACATTACACATTACATTTCCTCATTCCCCTTTTTCAATAAATAGAAAGGAAATAGCTTTTTAAATTATGAAGGAAAATGCTTTCTATTTTGATAATGGTAAATGACCGATGATTTCCAGATGCTCACACCGTATACCCCTAAAGTATCTCTTCTTTTATAGTCACAAAGAGTGCACGAGCAAAGCAAGATGGCATAGATCGAGAGAAGGCATTCTTGTCCATTTACATGACTGTGATCTTCAGCTTTTAAATGCCAGGTTATGCGACTTTCTGCCTGCCTTTCATTCTTTGACTCCATAATGCTACTTCAGCAACAAGGGCTCAAGGTACAGAAATACCTTGCACCTCTGTTTGTCTTCTTTCCACTTAATTTTTCCTTTCTTTTCAGATGTAAGTGCTTTGTCTGTTTCAGAAGGCTAATATTCAGTGTGCGTCATATCTCTACAACTTACTGCACTTTCACTTCCCTTATAGGCTGATGATCCAGGAAGTCTCCCTCCCTCTGGAGTAAAGCTTTCCTCTTTGGAGTAATTTGCTTCCATCTGCATGAAGGATTGCTATCTAGAACTCCCTATTTTTTGGGAAGGCATGATCTCATTACTCCGAGTCACAGCCCTACATGACCTCTGCCTTTGACAGTGCTGACCCTGACCACCAGCCTCTGCTGTCCCTGAAGGCAGTGTATATTTTTGGTGAGTGGCAGTCACCAGTTCGTGTAAGACCAATGTGAGCTGCAAGCTGGTGCTGACATCAGCAGGGGCAGGATCTTCTCTGGCACCTAAACTAGGTGCTGGGCAGTTCCACCACCCCCAGGAATGCCATCTGCTCCTGCTCTCCATGCCCTGGGGAGTACCCTCACAGCTTTGCTCCTACACTGGTAACATGGAGACCCTTTTACTTCCCTTCCCCCCCCCCGTGGGCCATTTGATAGCTGTGCAGAGCTAGCATGTGCCCTGCTTGCTGAATTTGGAACAAGAACAAACTGATCTGCAGCTGCACTTTGCAGGATCAAACCCATTAATTTGTTCAGAGAATTCCTTGCTTTGCTGCAAAAAAAATGGTTTGTGAATGAAAATAACCCCTGGGTTTGGTTTCTATGGTTATTACTGCACTAAGGAAAAACAGCAACTGCGTTGTTTATTTATTTATTTCCTATTAAAATGTTGTTTGAACAGCCCAGTCTCTCTCAGTTTTGGCACCATTTTATACTTACCCTCATTTTGCTGTTCTTAGTTTCAGATAGGTACTGCTAAGTTCTGTTTTCATGATTTTGCACAAGCTAAAAGCTTTTCAAGAGAGTTGTTCCCTTTAGGGTAGTATTGAGGCATTTGCTAAGCTTTTCAAACCTAAGCTATAACACAACATTGTTTTAATTAAATATATAGTGCTATGGGCACTTACATAAGCTCATGTTCTGTCTGCCCAACTTTCTGCATGGTTGATATGTTCATTTTAACTTTGCAGGAGTGAAACAGAGGAAGAAATAGTACTGTTTCTGTTCATACGCCCTCAGCTTTCCTCTGTCTTATCTCTAACTAGAGGGAGATCAAAACTCCAGAAATCAACTTGGGTCCTTAATTTTAGCATCTATCTGAAGGCTAATGTTTTCTGACATGTCTTTTGTAAGCACTTGCAATATTTCCTGAGAAAGGATGAACACTGGCTGCCTAGCTGTTAGAGGGTCACAAGTGAGATGAATCCTATTTCACTTGGGTTTCTCTGGTTTTTTATTTGTTTGCGGGACGGTGAGATGTCAGCTTTGGATTCTGTCATGAGTTTTTCCATTGAAAACATTTGGTCTATAGATCTTTCTGGGGTGTTCCTAGTGCATACAAGTATTATATTGGTTTTTGAAGACTCCACAGTTAGATTTTAGGCTGCAGTTCGATTTTTTTTTTTTGTGATAAACTGCCTTATGCAATGAATCATCACTTTTACTATAGATAGAAGCTTCCTCTCATCTAAAGTGTTAAGTGAAAGCTAAATCACAATTCACAGGAGACTGAAGTGAAATATAAAATAATTTATTTTATAAAACAAGATCAATAAAAATCGCCATTTCAAAGACAAAAATTATTATGTGATCTATCCTTAGAATTCTTACTAACCTAAGTCATACTATTATTTAAAAAGGATAGATTTAAACTCAACAACTAGTAAAAAGAGAATGCTAAAGAGCTTCGAGAACTGTTCAGAGCTCCTGCAGTTATGAATTAGTTTTCACCAAGATACAGGAAAAATACATGCATTCCTCTCAAAGAAGCTTAATTGCTTCTTCAACCAGACTGCTGGCTGTTTGCCTGGCAGCTGGGATGATGCTGAAAAACAACACAGGACAAGAGAATTTATCAGCTATCTATAGGCACAGAGTGAAAATCTCAGCTACTATTCAATTGTCTTCCATTTCTTTTAGAGGTCCTTGATCAGCACATAACAGGTGCAGATCAATATCCACCCTTGTAGTTTCAAATTATTTTTTAAGACGATTATGTGTTTAGGGTATTTATTGTCATGCTTAGCTGATGCTTTTCTATCTGCTGATACTCAACTGATGGGAAATAAAAAAACATTAGAAGTTTGAGGGAAAACTAACTCAGACTCAGATACTATTATGTCTCAGGTACCTCGGAGCTTGAGAAAATAGAACAATGAAAAACTGTTGCTGAATTTAGAAAACTAGAGATGATGCTAAAGGGGACCAAAATATTTAAATTACCTTGTTCTCTACTTGTTCTTTGATTGTTCCTGATGGCTTCAGTGTTGCCTTGTTTCTAGGATGAAAATAACAGGAGATTTCTCCACGTAATGGCTAGCAGCTTCTTTGCCAGGGAGCTAGACAAACATAAGAAATTCATCTGTTTCAAGGGAAGGCTAGGCAAGTATATAGGAGAGACACCTACTATGGACTATTAGACAGGCCACAACTTGATCAAGAAATCCTGAACAGAAACTGAGTAAAAAATGGTTGGCAGCTGAGCAGCTACCAGGGAAGAATTATATTAGTACTGTTCTTATTCTTTCCTGCGTGTTCATTCTGGTCACTTTAAATCTTGTTCAGAACAGTGTGTCCACTCTTGCGGGGTTTTTTTTATGCAACTGAAAAGTACTATTATACTAGGAATAACGGTCAAATGACCAAATGGATCAACTCTAAGGTCTTAAGAGCTCTGGACTCAGTCTCTTGTTTAATTTGCAGCTTTCAGTGTTTTCATGTGCAAATCACTGACCTGATCTCATGCTTCCGTTTCCCATTTTTAAAATAGAAATAATGCTTCTGCATGTCATCAAGAAAAGACATAAGAAAACTGGAGTACTGCTGCCCATTTATTTGTAACGGTATGATGCAGACTGATTATGTTTCCGGGTAGCTTCACAGCCTGGCCTTGGAAAGGCTGCATACATTTCCATGCTGATTGAGCAGGACTATACAGGGACCTGGGATTTTCCAGGTTTGTTTTTTTTATCCTATCTTTCCTTTCTATAGTTCATTCTTACGAGACAGTACACCAGTATGTTGTCTTGCTAGTGTTTAAAAAGATGACTTAGACAAACTGTCAGAGGGAGAACAGTTTTGGAAATAGTTTATTAACAAAATCGTATTTAAATTGACTTCAGTTTGGATTTTCCAGTGTTGTCAGAGCTAACCAATGCCAGTACAATATCACCCATCCTGCTGTTAAAATCGTGGGGTAGACATGACATTTTATAGCTGTCTCATGTGTCTGCTGGTATGATAGGTGCGTTTATATGCAAAACTCAGAATCATGGACAAAAAAAAAATCCATGACAGAAAGGAAGGGGTCATTCATGAATCGGCCTATCTAGCACCTAATTCTGAGCATTAATAGAGCTTCACAGAGTGCATCTTGCATACATGTATTTCTAACAGTCAGTGAAAAAGGGCTTCCACGTTGTCTCAGATACTATTAATCATTAAAAGGCTAAAAGGATGCAAAGACTGGCAGACTGAAACCTTTTATAAACGTGGTATTTAATCTTTTATATCCTTCATGAAAAGTTAAACATGACTTATTATCAGGATGTCTGTCCCTCCAATAACTATTGGCTTTCTGTGACGTTTTTTAATCTTTAATTTTTTTTAATATAGTCAGATATTTACCTGAGCCTAATGAAGTTATTAAATATCACCTAACCTAGTCATTGCCTAAATGACAGTACAAGCCATACAAGCCTTGTAACACAGTCTATAGAATAGGTGTTTGTTTGTGACTCGGCAGCTGGTTTTTATTCCAAATTGTTTTTCCATTACTTCATTTGAGAATTAAATTTAGCCCTCACCGAATAGGCAACCAGTCCTCTGTTAAAAGAAGCTAGAATTGTAGAGAAAACAGAGGCTTGTTACTCTCAAAAAGTAAAAGCAAGCAGAGAACACTATTTGCCTTCAAGAAGGTACGATAAACACACTAAACCACTAAAACCAGAAAAATTGTATGAGCAATTTGTAACACTGAAATACCACTATTAGCAATTTGTAACATTATAGCATTAAATATATAATTAAAAGCCCTAGACACAAATGGGCAGGTGAAGATGAGTCACAAATAGACAGTGGTAGAGTTGCAAAAAACAGGTGCAGAAATACATGAGCAAGTAGTAAAATCATCAGGATAAGTATTGTGGTGGTTTAAGCCGTAAATTTCCCTTCTCCCTCCTTTCCTGCCCCCCACCCCCCCACTCCGATGGGGGGGAAATGGGGAGAGGAACCAAGGAAAATGTAACTCCCACGGGTTGAGATAAGAACAGTCCAGTACCTAAGATACAATACAAATAACTACTGCCACCACCACCAACAATAATAATGACAAAGTAAATACAAAGGGAGAGGATACGACCGTTCGCCGCTCGACCGAGCCGAGAGATCGCGCACCACTCCCCAGACCACGCACCGCTCCAGAGACCGCGCGCCGCTCCCCCCATGTCGTGCCGCGAGAGCCCCGCCCCCGAATCCTACCTCCTGGGCATGACGTGCTGTGGTATGGAATAACCTCATTGGTCAGCCCGGGTCAGGTGCCCTGTCTCCCCTCCCCCAGCTTTTCTCTCTTTCCCGGCATAACATGAGACTCTACGGGGGGGAGGGAAGCCGAACCCATAACACATAACAGTCCACCCCTTATTCCACAGCATTCACATCATGCTCAGATCCCACATTTTCAAAATATCATCCCATATATATATATATGTACATACACATCCACACACACACACAGATGGAGAGATATATAGTGCCTGGACAAATCCCTATAAAGCTGCTGAGTCCATCCAGTCCGTGATGTCAGGCTCCACCTTTTGTAACAGTCTTTCAGAGCAGGGGAGGCTGTGTGCAGTGCTGGATTGTTGCCTGTTGATGCTGATTGTTCCTTTACTGCAGAACTCGTCTGGTTTCATCAAAGTTCGTTCTTTGTTGGGATGATGGTCTGAGGGTCAGTCACGGATGACTTGAAGACATCTAGTTGATGGGCTATAAAAAAACACATTACATAACAAGCAACAGCATGCAATTGAGTTCATTGGCTGTTTTCTCCTAAAATCAAATCTCCTTGAGGTACACATCGGACTTCCCCATCTTCCCGCATTACCCACCAAGTATACCCGGGTCCCTGAGCAAAAGCAATCCCACGAGTGGGTTTGCCTTTACCTGAAGCAGGAATAACCCAGACTGTCTTCCCCAGCAAATTCTTTATGTGCACCACAGGACTGTTGTCCCCCTCCACAGTATGTAGAAGTTCTGACTGGGATGGACCAGCTCTGTTGGCAGATCCTCTGGTGTTGACCAACAAGGTGGCCTTTAATAAATGTGTATCCCAATGCTTGAAAGTCCCACCACCCATTGCTCTCAGTGTAGTTTTTAATAGCCCATTGTACCGTTCCATTTTCCCAGGGGCTGGTGCATGGTAGGGGATGTGATAGACCCATTCAATGCCATCCCCTTTGGCCCAAGTATCTGTCAGGCTGTTCCGGAAATGAGTCCCATTGTCTGACTCAATTCTCTCGGGCGTGCCGTGTCCCCACAAAATCTGTTTCTCAAGGCCCAGGATAGTGTTTCAGGCAGTGGCGTGGGGCACAGCGTATGTTTCCAACCATCCGGTGGTTGCTTCCACCATGGTAAGCACATGACGCTTGCCTTGGCGGGTTGGTGGGAGTGTAATATAATCAATCTGCCAAGCCTCCCCATATTTGTACTTCAGCCATCGTCCTCCATACCAAAGAGGCTTTAACCGTTTAGCCTGCTTAATTGCAGCACATGTTTCACAGTCATGAATCACCTGGGCAATAGTGTCCATTGTTAAGTCCACCCCTCGATCACGAGCCCATCTGTATGTTGCATCTCTGCCCTGGTGGCCTGAAGTGTCGTGGGCCCAACGGGCCAAGAATAATTCACCCTTATGTTGCCAATCTAAGTCCATCTGAGCCACTTCAATCTTAGCAGCTTGATCCACTTGTTGGTTGTTCTGGTGTTCCTCAGTAGCTCGACTCTTGGGTACGTGAGCATCTATGCGGCGCACTTTGATCACCAGGTTTTGCACTCGGGCAGCGATGTCTTGCACAGTGCAGCAGCCCAGATGGGTTTACCTCTGTGTTGCCAGTTGCTCTGCTTCCATTGCTGCAAACACTGCCACAGGGCATTCATCACCACCCAGGAGTCAGTATAGAGATAAAGTACTGGCCACTTTTCTCGTTCAGCAATGTCCAAGGCCAGCTGGATGGCTTTCGCTTCTGCAAACTGACTCGATTCACCCTCCCCTTCAGCAGTTTCTGCAACTTGTTGTTGAGGACTCCATACTGCTGCCTTCCATCTACGGTGCTTTCCCACGATGCAACAAGACCCATCAGTAAATAAGGCATATTGCTGTTCACGTTCTGACAGTTCATTATATGGTGGGGCCTCTTCAGCACGCATCACTCCTTCCTCCTCTGGTGACCTTCCACAATCTTTGTCCTCTGGCCAGTCCATGATGACTTCTAGAATTCCCAGGTGACTGGGATTTCCTATTCGAGCTCGTTGTGTAATTAATGCGTCCCACTTACTCCATGTAGCATCAGTTGCATGATGTGTAGAGGAGACCCTGCCTTTGAACATCCAGCCCAGCACGGGCAACCAGGGTGCCAGGAGGAGCTGTGCTTCAGTGCCAATCACTTCCGAAGCAGCTCGAATCCCTTCATAGGCTGCCAATATCTCTTTTTCAGTTGGGGTGTAGCTGGCCTCAGATCCTTTGTATCCCCAACTCCAAAAGCCAAGGGGTCGACCTCGAGTTTCCCCTGCAGCTTTCTGCCAGAGGCTCCAGGTAGGACCGTTCTCCCCAGCTGCGGTGTACAGGACATTTTTAACATCTGGCCCAGTCCGGACCGGTCCGAGGGCTACTGCACGAACTATCTCACGTTTAATTTGCTCAAAGGCTTGTTGTTGCTCAGGGCCCCATTTAAAATCATTCTTCTTCCGGGTCACATGATAGAGAGGGCTTACAATCAAACTGTAATTCGGGATGTGCATTCTCCAGAACCCCACAGCACCCAAGAAAGCTTGTGCTTCTTTCTTATTAGTTGGTGGCGACATTGCTGTTATCTTGTTGATCACATCTGTGGGGATCTGGCGGCGTCCATCTTGCCATTTTATTCCCAAAAATTGAATCTCCTGTGCAGGTCCCTTGACCTTACTCCGTTTTATGGCAAAACCGGCTGTCAGCAGGATTTGGATTATTTTCCTCCCTTTCTCAAAAAACTTCTTCTGCTATATCGCCCCACACAATGATGTCATCAATGTATTGCAGGTGTTCTGGAGCTTGCCCCTGTTCCAGTGCAGTCTGGATCAGTCCATGGCAGATGGTAGGGCTGTGTTTCCACCCCTGGGGCAGTGGGTTCCAAGCGTACTGGACACCCCTCCAAGTAAAAGCGAACTGTGGCCTGCACTCTGCTGCCAGAGGAATTGAGAAAAAAACATTGGCAATGTCAATCGTGGCATACCACTTGGCTGCCTTTGACTCCAGTTCATACTGAAGCTCTAGCATGTCCGGTACGGCAGCACTCAAGGATGGGGTAACTTCGTTCAGGCCACGATAGTCTACTGTTAGTCTCCACTCTCCATTAGACTTTCGCACTGGCCATATGGGGCTATTAAAGGGTGAATGGGTCCTACTGATCACTCCTTGACTCTCCAATCTACGGATCAGCTTATGGATGGGAATCACGGAGCCTCGGTTGGTGCGATATTGCCGCCGGTGCACTGTTGCTGTCGCGATTGGCACTTGTTGTTCTTCAACCTTCAGCAACCCCACAGCAGAAGGATCCTCTGAGAGACCAGGCAAGGTGGACAGCTGCTCCACTTCCTCTGTCTCCAAAGCAGCAATATCGAAAGCCCATCGGTACCTTTTTGGGTCTTTGAAGCACCCTCTCCTGAGGTAATCTATGCCAAGGATACATGGAGCCTCTGGACCAGTCACAATGGGGTGTTTTTGCCATTCCCTCCCAGTCAGGCTGATTTCAGCCTCCAGTATAGTTAACTCTTGGGATCCTCCTGTCACTCCAGAAATAGAAATAGGTTCCACCCCTTGACAGCTTGACGGCATCAGGGTACACTGTGCACCGGTATCTCCTAGAGCCTCATACTTCAGTGGGACTGATGTGCCAGGCCATCTGATCCATACAGTCCAATAAGTTCAATTGTCCCCTCCCTCCACCTGGCTGGAGGCGGGGCCCCTCTAGTAGTCATCACATTGGTCACTCACGTCTTGTAGAGATGGATTATTCTTCTTCATCACAGGACCTGAGCTAAAATCTGCTCTTCCACTCCATCTGGGAACCTGCTCACCAGAGACTGAAGCCGCAGCCTTCTTGGGGTGATCAGACTTGACCTTTGCTCTCCTTTTCAGTTCTCGCACCCGCTCCTCCAAAACTGAAGTAGGCTTTCCATCCCACTCCATCATATCTTCTCCATGATCCTGCAGGTAAAACCATAGGGTGGCCCGTGGTGTATAACTTCTATATCTTCTCTCTCGAACAGTGGGACGCCTTCTGTTAATAGCTGAGATGTGTGTTGGTACACGTGAGGAGCTGGATAGATTGTCTCTCAATTGTTGGAGGTTCTGGGACAGTTTTTCTACAGCTGAGATGATGGAAGGGGTGAGATTGACTTCAAACTCTCGGAGTTTATAAATCATTTCACCCACTGTTGGTGGTCTTATGTCACTCCAGGTTATTGTTGCCAATGAATGGGCATATGATTGGGGTGCATTTCGTGTAAATTTCCGCCACATGGGTCGTGTACATTCGACTTCATCTGGATCTATGGGTATATCCCCAACATTCAGCTTGGTGATATAGATCATCTCTACAATGGCTGATTCTCTCAGAGACTGGATGCCTTTCTCTAGAGTAGTCCACTTGGCCGAACGACTCATAACATCATCCTTGTATGGAAACCTCTCTTTCACAGCTGCCAAGAGCCGCTTCCAAAGGCTGAGGGACTTTTTCTCTCTTGCAATTGCTTTGTCAATTCCCCCTTCCCTGGCATGTGATCCCAGCTGTTTGGCTTCATTACCTTCTAGTTCATGACCTTCAGCCCCATTGTCCCAGCATCGGAGCAGCCAGGTGATGATGTGCTCCCCTGGCTGATGGGTAAAGTCTTTTCGCATATTCCGTAGCTCGGTTGAGGTCCGAGATCGAGAAGTCACCTCTTCCTTTTCTTCTTCTTCTTCATCATGTGGTAATAACTCCTGGTCAGATGCTGTCCCAGGTGGTGACGTTTCTTCATCTTGGTTCATCTTTCCTGCCTCTTCTTTGTCTTTCCTCTTGCGTACAGGGGCAACCGATATTGGTATGAGTTGGTCCTCTGGTTTAGTTGCAGTGATTATTAAGGTGGCTTGGGTAGCTGCCGTACTTGTCACTGGGGTTTGAGTTGTGGCTGTACCTGTCGCTGGTGGTGATGTAGCTGCTGTACTTGGAGCTGGATTAACAATACTCCATTACTCCATTACTCCACCCTCAGATCCAGAGACATTTTTTTCCTGTTGAAGATGCTGGACAGTGTTAAACAAGGCTCTGTAAGCATAAGCCAAGCCCCAGCACGTTGCCATGATTTGTCCATCTCTGGTGTGACCAGCATGATCACACACCTCCTTGAAATGTTTTACTGATTTTTCTGGGTTTTGCATTTGTTCATTGGTGAAGTTCCAAAGCACTGGAGGGGCCCACTGGCCTAGATACTTGCCCATACTATCCCACACACCCTGCCACTCATGACTGTCCAGCCTTGGGGAAAATCTCTCGGCCATCCTGGACTGTGGTCTAACCCCAGACATGGCCCACACCCCACTCTGCTTAACTCTCCGGACCAGACTAAATACTTGTGAGTACAACATAGTCAGTATGTGTGCCAACATGATAATTCCCGTCACCACCAGCAGGCAGATCTCAAGGGTATCTAAAGGCCATTCAAAACCTTCAGAATTCTCAAACAGCATTGTAAACGGCCTGGTGGGGGCGCTGGGAGCACAAAAGAATGTCTCCTTCACAGGCTGACCACCCGAGGAGGTGAAAAAGACGGGTAATTGCTAAAAACTTCCATTATACACCTCCCACAGTATAGAGATGGTGACCACACTGGAAACAAACCAGGTCAGTTTCATGATCACTGAGTCTATTGTATTAACAATCCGTGCAATACAGTATAATGTAACAAGAATCTTAACCCAAAACCCAGATCTGAAAAACGTTAAGATAAGGAGAACCGGCTGTAAGAAAAGTATCGTTCACTGAACCTGTGAGAACCAGAGCAACAACTTTGAGAGCCAGTAAATCAGCATTGTGACGAGTGGCTATTTTGTCTTTATCTCAACCCTTAAGTGCCCCACGTTGGGTGCCAAAACTGTGGTGGTTTAAGCCGTAAATTTCACTTCTCCCTCCTTTCCCGCCCCCCACCCCCCCCCCCCGGATGGGGGGGAAATGGGGAGAAGATCCAGAGAAAATGTAACTCCCACGGATTGAGATAAGAACAGTCCAGTAACTAAGATACAATACAAATCACTACTGCCACCACCACCACCAATAATAATGACAAAGTAAATACAAAGGGAGAGGATACAGCCGTTTCGCCGACCGACCGAGCCGAGAGACCACGCGCTGCTCCAGAGACCGTGTGGCGCCAGAGAGAGACTACGCGCCGCTCCCCCCACCGAGTACCGCGAGAGCCCTGCCCCCGAATCCTACCTCCTGGGCATGACTTGCTTTGGTATGGAATAACCTCATTGGTCAGCCCGGGTCAGGCGCCCTGTCTCCTCTCCCCCAGCTTTTCTCTCTTTCCCGGCGTAACATGAGACTCTACGGGGGGGGGGGGGGGGAAAGCAGAACCCATAACAGGATGAAGGGTGTGGAGCAGGCAACAAATCTGTCTGGTAAAAATCTAAAACTTTCTGCAAAACAAATGGGAAAAATGTCGGACTGGACTGTGATAATCCTGTAGAATAAGAGAAACCAGAAGTCCCGATATCAGAAATAATATGTCAAGACCTCATGAGATCACCCCCTTTTTCTTTTGGAAAAGCTTCAGAGCAACACAGAACTTCAAAAATGACCAAGAGGAGGAAGAAAACAAAGGTCACAGCTCACTTTGGTACTGTTTTCCCTATTTCATGAGTTCTCAAGCCTGATAACCTTGAGCTCATCAACTAAGTATTGCCATGGACCATACACATCAGTGCAGAATAGGATGGTGTGAATTGTGTGATTGTATACTCACTACTAATTAAGGATAGATTTGTTAAGGACTAATTGTTTTGGGTAACTAGTGATAATGATTTACACTGTTTGTCAGTGTGTATTCTTACTGAATATTGACACAGTAAAGAGGTTTAGAAGTCTCAAAGTTGTGATCTATCAGTCTTTTAAGCATGCTAACCAGAGTCATCTCTAATTTCCTAACAATACATGCTCTCTATATGCAGTTCTGGTGTCTTCAACATAAGGAGGACATGGAGCCGTTGGAGCAGTCCAGAGGAGAGCCATGAGGATAATAAGGGCGCTGGAGCACCTCCCGTATGAAGACAGGCTGAGAAAGTTGGGCTGTTCAGCCTGGAGAAGAGAAGGCTGCATGGAGACCTTCTGATATGCTAAATTAAGCTGGTTTACATACAATTTCTTGAAATGACATGAGAAAATGTGCCTGTTCTGGTGTAAAATTCAGCTATAGATTTCAAGCTTGTGAAAGATATTGTATGCTTCATTTGGTCATGAGAAGAATATTCTCTAACCCATTCAAACTATAATAGATAATCATGATTTACACACTAAAGCTCCTAAACTACTTAATGATGGAAATTACTGCTTTCCACCATCGTGCTAATTGAAGTGTCACTGAGGTTAGGAAACGTCCTTTGTACTGTGATGACAGAAGATGTAGGTAAAGTGAATTTTCCTTTCTGATGGCACTAGCTAAAATATAATTCACCACTTCTTATTCCTAGTAATAATAGGACAACAAAAGCCTAGTCTATAATGAACATACTGTCGTCCTAGATAGGATTTAATCAACAAAGAAGATACAGGAAGTTTAAAAAACAGTCATAATGGAGAAAATAAGCTCTCCTCAGTAAAACACTTCCATGGACATCTAGATTTACACTGCATATATACACAAAGTAACATATGTGTGTATTTTATTCCATCCCATTTTTCAAGTATGCCAAATCTACCTCCATGCACAAAATTTGTAGCACTGTAATATCTTAGAAGCAAATATTATTGTACTTTACAATTCTCAGCTGAAAGAGGACATTGTGATTTTGTTGAACTGATCCTCAGAGGTGTTGTTTATATGAGTGATGTATTGCTTTTTAAAATGCACATGAATTTGAAAAGTAAGTTTGCGAAAGCTTACTTCTAGTTTTATTGAGAATAATAGAAAAAAATAGCAGGATAAAATAAATAAAAGGAAAACACACAAATAAGGATTATTAATGAGCAGGAAGAGTTCATGTCTCTAATTCTGGAACATCAAAGGGCTTCAAACTGATCCCCATATTTCCCATGGCCAAATTTTCACTGATATGAGTAGCAGGGAATTAAATTACTTGCTTGCATAGCTTCTCTCTCTGAAGTGACTTGACACTCCATTTCTAACATAACAAAGTTCAGCATTACCAAGTGGCATCACAGAAGAGGGCATCTACGATATCCTATTCCCAACTGCAAAATTATGTTTTTTAACAGCATAGTATGGAGTGAGTACAGTGAGTGGGATGGACAGTTATTTGACAGTTATTTGCTTTCCCTGAACAATTCTTTTCAGTAGTTCTTTGCTTGCTTTTTTTTTATTATTTATTTTTTTCAAGTTTTGTTTCACAGATGTAGGGCAGAAATTAGCTCTTTAACATGAGCTCCTATTTTTTACTTGCATGACAAGGGTACATCCAATTGCCTTTTCTTTCAAGCAAGTACTGTGTTTATACCGTATGTTCAGTAGCTACAACAATAGGATACTGTAGGAACTATGGCAACATAGATAAATAGATATAGCCCTGCCTTCTTTTAGGTTTGTATATAATGTTTGTGCGTCCTATTGACTCACACTGATACAAAAAGAGAAACAGCCACAGGAGACACCTAGGTCCTGCAATGGGGATGTACACCTAAATACAGATGACAAACATAATTTAGACATCATCTACACATTGCCATTATGTGATGTAAATTTTATAGCTTCTTCATGCCTTGCTTAATCAGCTGGTTACTAACAAATCTAGTGCATTGCTAATACACTGAATGGGAAGAGTACTTTCAGTCTTATCTACCCCATCTACAATTTTAGAATCATTTTTGGTATCTTCAGCATCTCCTGCTGATGCTACAAAAGTGGAAATTAAAAATAATTAGACTGATTTTATAGACCTTTTTTAGGATCTCAAGACAAATCGTTGTTGTCTCTAGGCTGAAAAGAATCAAATGAGTTCAAGTACAATACTATGTTTCTAAAGAATATTAATTTTAATCTGAAAAAAAAAAATAACCTAATGGACAATTCACAGCTTAGATATGAAAACACATTTTGTCAAGGTCTGGAATATGTGGTCGATGAAATGAACAGGCTAGCAGATGTATGTGTAGTCTATTGAATACTTGTATTTAAGGATTGAAACATAATAATGAAGCAGAAACCTGGGGGAAAACTAGTTAATGGCAGTGTGCACTAAGCCCAGAAAGCCAACCGTATCCTGGGCTGCATGAAAAGGAACGTGACCAGAAGGTCAAAGGAGGTGACTCAGCCCCTCTACTCTGCTCTCCTGAGACCTCACTTGGAATATTGTGTGCAGTTCTGGGGTCCTCAACATCAAAAGGACATGGAACTGTTGGAACAAGTCCAAAGGAGGGCCACAAGGATGATCAGGGGACTGGAGCACCTCCCGTATGAAGACAGGATGAGAAAGTTGGGGCTATTCAGCCTGGAGAAGAGAAGGCTGCATGGAGACCTCATAGCAACCATCCAGTATCTGAAGGGGGTCTCTAGAGATGCTGAGGACTGACTCTTCATGAGGGACTGTAGTGATAAGACAAAGGGCAACAGGTTCAAACTTAAAGAGGGGAAGTTTAGATTGGATATGAGGAAGAAATTCTTTACTGTGAGTGTGGTGAGGCACTGGAATGGGCTGCCCAGGGAAGTTGTGAATGCTCCATCACTGGTGGTGTTCAAGGCTGGGTTGGACAGAGCCTTGGTTGGCATGGTTTAGTGTGAGGTGTCCCTGCCCCTGGCAGGTGGGTTGGAACTAGATGATCTTAAGGTCCTTTCCAACCCTAACTATTCTGTGATTCTATGATTCTAATTTTTAGCACCAGCTAAAGACAGTGGTAAGCTATCCAATATGTTAGAAATGAAAAAAGTTAGTATTTTTGATAGAATAAAAATGTATCTATGTTTTTCAAGATAGCCTTTTTTGAAAAAAATGCATTATTGCAAAAAGATGATATTTTTTCAAGAAACTCTTTCCCCCTCCCCATTAGAAAATGTATTATGGTGTTACAGGGAAGTAATCACATGATGAATTAATGACACAATGATTTAAGCCTTTTTTTTTAGAAAAAAAAAATCTATGGTAGATATTTTGAATTGTCTTAAAAGAATATAAGAAATTAATGTGATGATACTGTAGTGAATCATGCCCTTTAAGTATTGTCATAAGATACACTCATCAAAGATGAGGGGTGTATGTCACTGCTAACATGAAATTTTCCTGCGGAAATTCATGCTCAGTGTAATGCTACTGTTTAGTTATAAATAATGATAGTATACTCTTTCGTTGGTTTATTGCTGTGAAATGCAAAGATGCATACTGAGTTCTACAATTTATATAAAAGAAAACTTTAATGCTATGCAATGACATGCAGACTGAATAAAAATTTACATTGCTCAACCATTAAACTGTATCTCTAATGAGAGCCAGAACTGAACTGATCATTAAAAACAAAACCAAAAATGTTCAGAATTTCCAAGAGTCAGAAACATGGTAGTATCTAGAGTGTCAGATTATCTAGTTCTCAAGGAGATTTATATTTGTACTGGGAGGCATAAAACATGGAAATTATTGGAAAGGACACATTTTCCTGACATTCTCTAGGAGTTCCATTATGGTAAAAGTAATTCATTCTCAGCACTCATCATCTGAAGATGTTGTTCACAAGAAGAGAATATTCATTATTTCTATTAAACTCCAGTAAATATACATATCCCAGCACATCTACAGTCCCCAAAGACATTTCTACCATCAAATCTAATTTGGCCAGCCACACAGTCTCAGCAAACAAGGTTAATAAGACATTATAAAAATGCTGATGAGTTTCAAGTGAATCCCAACTTGGCAATCATCACAAAAACTATTACTTTTCAAAAATGATATGATGACAAGTTAAGGTCCTTTCCCCCCTCTTCCACAGCTAATCCAGTGTATGAGATCTTTTTCAGCATTAGGGATTTTTCACTCTTATGTCCAGCTCAACATTCTTCCTGGCAATGATAGCAAGTATTTTGAATGACATTTAGGATTTCAAATTAAAATATTTATTTTCTCATGGGATTGCTTCAACAGTCAGCAGTCTTTAAAGTCATATTGCTGCAAGGGCAAGAATTCATCTTCTGTTAAACAGTAAAAAAGTATAAATCCAAACTTCTTTTGATCTAGACTTTCCTTTTCACTGTTAAGATTTTCAATCAGCATTCAGGATTTTATTATGTTTCTGCCCTTCAAACAGGATATTTAAGATGCTGTCTGTCTGCAGGAACTTCTTGCTGATGGTGTTTACTTCGACTGTGACCATAATTGACAGTAAAGTAATTGAAGATGGATAGACAGTCAAAGGGCTCTAGCTTCAAATCTGCCCCCAAAAAAGAAGCATTCATGAATGAAAATAAAGTTTCAAAAGCTCTTTTTACATAAAGCTGTTATGTGACTGCAGTATGTCCCTCTTTTCCATTAGTGAAAATAAAGGATTTTAAAAAAACAAAGAATCCTTTGCTGCACAGTACATTGCCACAGTTATTGCTGCCATCATTTATCTTCTAAATAGTCAGTGAGCAGCATTTGGGAGTAGACTGTTCTGCCACAAAAAGCCAGGTTGAGTTAAGCACTAAACAAGCATGCCTCAGAAAGCCAATCATCCAAATGGCAAAAGAAATGGAGGCGATAAACATGGTCTCCGAAGAACAAAAGATTAGTTGATTGAGAGATTTGGATATATGCAAATTTTAGAGAATCTGAAGCGGCAATTACAACTTGCCACCTGCTTGATCTTACAATTAATTTTATTGCAGAATAAGCGCATTCTTAAAATGCTTTTTTTAAAGAGAGTGAATAACAATTATGAGGTGATGCATTTTTTGCTATAAAATGCCTTTTGGGGCAAAAAAAGACTGTTTATGAATTTATTTTTAAGTAGTAAGATGATTTAGACAACCCTAGGAAAAATGGAATTAAGTTAAATTGTATTTGCATAAACAAGGAAAGTTGTTTATTATTTAGCCATTTAGCCTTATTATTTGTATGTTATTATGTTCAGTTATTGTGTAGTTTTATTATTTAGCAACTAATTTTACTATTTTTGTTTATCTCAAAATAAAACACTCCTTGAAAATTAATCAAAATCTTTTGGTTTAGTGAAATTTTATATGATCAAGAGTGAATTCTTTACATTTTTTTTTGTTCTGGTGGGAAATCTGAAATGTTGTTTTGGTTTGACCCCGAAAGAATTGGGTCCAAGGTAATTTTAATGTGTAGCTTCACCAGCAAACTGAAAACAATACTTTATTAATTTTTTTTTTTACCACCAATTGCTGTATGAATCTGTTATCCTAGTTATTGCCAGATATTCTGTATTACTGAGTAAAAGATTTCTTCTCAGTCTCTTGTGGTTTGTTCAGCTAACCCTAAGCTAAAAATCCTCAGATACACAAATGAATAGTGTATCTCTGAGCTATACCATGTTTCAGAGAAAAGACAGGACAAAATTCAATATCAAATGGAATTATTTTCTTACTTTCCCAAAGTACTGCTGAATAGGATCATTCAGAGTTAGCAAGAGAATGAGTTCTCTCTCCAAATAACCAAGATTTTTGCATGATCTTTTCCTGCCCTTCCCACTTTTTCATCTGTTTGCTTTGACTGATCTTTTTTGTGAGGTTTGTCTCTCAACCTGTTCCCTAATATCTCATGAACTTATACTGAAGTCCTTATCCCAGTCACAAATGAAGTACATCTAAATCTTCCTGTCGAGGAAAGATGAATTCATAAAAACATAATTACATCCAGCCTGGAAAATGCCCTGAAGTACCTTCCATCCCTCAAAGATAAATTTCTATGTGATAAGATAATGTAGATATTCCTGAACTACAAAAGAGAGTTAAAAATATCCTGTTGCTGGGGTTTGTGTCATGACATCGCAGTTGCCAATTTCTTTGTGTTTACTAAGCAATTTTCAAACACTATATCTTTTTAATACATGCTATCTTCTCAACAAAAGGAAACCAAACACTGATCTCACAGTGTGTGTCTGGAGGTAGATAAGGCAATTATTTAGACAGCAAGAGATTTCATGTGACAAGAAATTTTGTGATATCTTAAAGAATCCAAGCATTTTTCTTAACTTTCTTATTGTGAAGCTTTACTCCACAAGAATGATTTTCTTTTGCCCCATGCAACTCTCGTGCTCTTGATGCCTGAACTCCCAGCAGAATCCACGCAAAACAAATGCCATGAAACAGCTTTGACTAACTCAACACAACTGTTGCAACAATTTTTCACTTAGCTCAACAAGCAACCTCTTTCTTCATTTGGTTTTGATTTTTACTCCTTTTCAACTTATACATATCATTTATTACACACATTTGCGATAGCAGCAGCAATGGAACAGAAGGATGCAAAAACACTGAGAATCCTCATGGCGTGCACTGGTGTATTTTTACCAGACTGGCTGAGCAACTGAGGTCTGAATAGTAATGAAACCTGACACACATTATAAAACAAAACTTTACTGGTGCAGCAAGAAAGATGAGCAACAACACACCCATATGGCAGCTCACCCAATCGCCTACAGCAAACACAAGATTGTGAAAAATTTGTGTCAGCAACCATGCCTGGATGTGAGCTGTGTGACCTCTAGCATTGCCACACTCGAATACCTGAGGCTTGATGCTTTTTAAAACTGCCAACACTGACTGGTCTAAACTCCTGCTGGTCTTCCATGCAGCAGAGAAGGATCAACTGTCACCGACTATGGCTGGTACATATAGTCCTGCAGCTCTCCACCACTTGAGGTTAATTTTCTACTAGTGTAGAAACCAGATTTTTTGATCTTTTATCTTCTCTTCATCCCCATTTTATTATGAAGAATCCCATGTCACTAAAAATATGCAAAAGGGCTTCTGTAAGGAAGCTGTAAGCCCTGGAGTATGCAAGAGCTGGAATACACATGCCACCACACTGTGTGCAGAAGTGCATGCTCACATTCCTGATATCACACCCATTATAACAGATCATAAGGATTCATGTATTAAAGTCCTTCCTGAAAGTTCCTTCTGTAAGAAAAGTCACTAATGTGGATGTTATCGCCTAACAGTGCAGGAATATGAATTAAGTTCTTTAAACTGTTTCTTTAATATCAATCTTATTTTTTATATTGTAGATTTTTTTGTATTCCAGCCATATGGTTCCAGATAGGTTCAGGCAAAAGTCTGTGAACAGGAAGAACCTTCATGAAATTTTTATATTCTAGCCAAGACAGAGGTCCCACTTCCAGAGACTTCGCAAGTTATACTCCTGATTACTGATGAGTTCAGCATGAGCCTGTAAGAGTGGTCACCTTGGTAGCATAGGTATGCTTCAGCTGTAAGCTGCACTGTAACTGGCATGGCCAACTCTTACCTTTTCAGTTTCCTGTCCAAAATTCTCATTGTCTTTGTCAAATGGAAAACAAAGTCATTTCATGTAGGTAAAGTAGCCAATGCTTTTGACACAATGCAGTTTACATTGATATGCGCTCAAACATGCTTTGTATGTGTTGCTTCAACTCCAAGATAAAATGGCACATTTCCTGAAGAAATGGGTGTCATGGGTTCAGCAGCAGCAGTCATTCTTTCTCCTTCTTGGTAGCTGGTGCAGCACTGTGTTTTTGATTTTTGGGCCTTGGAGCAGTGCTGATAACACCAGTGTTTCCAGTTACTGCTTGGTAGTGTTTTGTCTGGCCAAGGACTTTCTGAGTCTCATGCTATGCCAGGGAGGAGGGAGGAGGGGAAGCCAGGAGGAAGCAGAGACAGGGCACCTGACCCAAACTGACCAAAGAGGTTATTCCATACCACAGCACGTCATGCCCAGGATGTGAAAACAGAGAGCAGGGACACGGAAAGGTGTGGTGGTGCATTGAGGATTCACTGATGTGGGGTGCACTGGCTGGGTCGGGCCAGGTGAGCAGTTGTATTCTCTTTCCTTGTATTTCTCTTGTACTTCTCTGTCATTATTATTACTGGTGGTAGCAGTGGTGATTTGTGTTATACCTTAGTTACTAAACTGTTCTTATCTCAACCTGTGGGAGTTGCATTCCTTTGATTCTCCTCCCCATTCCCCCAGGACTGGGGGAAGAAAGAGGAAAGAGTGAATGAGTGAGAAAAACTGCGTGGCTTGGAGGCTTAAACCACGACAATGGGTCCGAGCCCTGCATTTTAGTTCTGGGTTTAGACACTTGAAGTGACTGTACATTCTTTTCAGGTTGATTGCTGCTCTATTCTTGGTCTTATTTTCAAGTATCATATGAAAGACACCAGTATACAGAAAAAAAATGCTTGAGGGCTGAGAAGAAATCAATCTTATCTTTTGCTAAATACAAGATAGTTATCGTCACTTAGATACTGGAAGGTGATGAAAACCGTATTAAAATTCTGTCTTGCTGGAAAGATGTCTTTCACAGGAGTAAACATTTAGTGACATTGATGATGCTGCTACATAAAAAAAAAGAAAAACCAAACAAACATGGCTAAACCAAAATGATAATCCACACAGAAACATCATTAATGGTTGAACATTCCTCATGTAAGGTAGAAAGCAGCTACAGGCTAAACCATCTTTTCAGTAGCATTGCTTTAATTCTGGAAAATGATCAGTGATACATGGAGCTGTTTTTATTTAACTTGAAAATAACTGAGATCAAAGTTCAGATTTATGTGTCCTGCAATAGTTCCATGAAAACATCAGTCACAAGTTTGTTGTTGTTTCTAATCTTTCTAGGCTAAACAGGTAAGAAAATATTTATGTTCTGTCAAATTTTATTTATGTTTACTAGAATTAGACATCTACTATCTATATTATGGTGTCTATATGATAACTTCTAGCCAGTGCTGAGAAAAGCCCTAGTATGCTGCAGTCTGTTTAAGAAGTACAAGTGGAAAACAAAGGAAAGATGAATGCTTTATTATTCCATGGCTTCTACATTCAAAATGCATCACTCAATACAGGAAAATCCTTCAAATTCTATAAAGACAAAAAAGTACTGTCACTGAGGTCATAGTTTTGGGTGTACAGAGATTTGAGAATAATACATGCTTCTAAAAGGTAGCAGGAATAGAATTGCATAAAAGAAGCTTTTATTACTATCCTTAACATGCAGCGTATTCATTTTATACTGTACTACAGGTATCTATATACCTCACTGATTTGTATTGTCACAGGAGATTAGTATCAGCTAAGCTACATTATTTGATTTTTGCTAGACACAAAAAGTAGTATGAGAGCTGTCAGAACATTATAGAATGTGCAGAGCTATACACAGAAGCACTGCCAGCAGTCGCTATTTCCCCTATTCTTTCACTGCTGGTAAAAATAACAAGACTTTTAATTACTACGGCCCAAAAGTTGTGTATAAAAGAAGAACTTTTCACAGTCTGGGTTTTAACAAGATCATTTTTCAATTGTGTCTTGGATGATGGCATCATAATGGTATTTTCAGTTGCATTTTATTTATTTATTGCTGGTTTGATTTTGGTTTTGTTTTACATTCCACAGAAATATCTGTCCAGAAATTTAAGTGGCTGGTTTCAGAGTTTTTTTTTTTTCCACCAGAAAATTCAACGATGTGATTAATGAGCATAACACAGATACACAAAATAAGAGGCTCTAAATTCCCAGTCTTGAATTTGATTTGCATTTTATTTTAAGTGACATTTACTACCTTATTTCTCAAACCCTGATTGATTCATCTGCAAGTAAGGGAGTTTGCTTAGACATGCCTACAATATAGCCATAGGAGAAATTATTGGCAAAATAATTATATGCAGAAAGTCACAGCAATATCAGCACGTACATAAGAAGTCAGTTACAGGTTTTCTTAACTATCAGTGTTACTTAGCTTACATAATAAATAAAACTGAAATTAAAATAAAAAAGGTGAGAAAATGAACTATAAACATCCAGAGTCTAAAGCCAAGATTCACCATTGCTTCCCTTTTCTAACCCATTTTCCTTCATTTCAGGTTGGAATTCTCTACGGTAATGACTTAACTGGAGCTAAGATTTTACAGAGCTGGAGCAAACTGCCTTCTCACAGAAGATTAGTTTTTTGGTTAAATAAAGAGCACCAATAGATAAGCATGGTAGGTAACAATTATTTCATGTATGTCTTAAATAAAACAGATTATATATAACAAAAAAAAAAAAAAAAAAGCACAAACACAAAAACCACCTAAAACCAACAAACCACAACCCCCCCCCCAAAATAAGAACCAAAACAGCCCTTGACAAATAATCAGTAAAATGGCAGTGATTGAAAATGGGCTGATAACACCCGTTTATTATATATTTATTATATAAATAATATTTGTTTAGAAAAAATCTGAGCAGATTTGATTTTTTTCCCTGTGATAAATATGCTTCTCATTGAGAATACTGATAGTGTGGGTACATCTATACTTTAAAACTTTGCCAATGAGGAAAAACAGCGGTGTTAATATTATTGCCATTCTTTAGCTCACGATACTGGTGATTCTAATTTAGCCAGTGAGAATTGTTCAACAGTGTAGATGATGCACAGGTATTGGGCATTGAAAAAGGCAACTGTGCACATTTATCTCTGTAGAAATAATTTTCATGCTTATGTAACAATTCAAGGCCAGAATGAAAAAGCATGTAACTTTTCATGACTACACAAATTTTTTTTTTCTCACTGATTAAAAAGATATTTTGTTTCCCTTTTTGTATATTGAAGAAGATGAAAAAATCCATGGACAAGCTAGTAGGAATTAATATTTCTTGTACTAAGGTTGTAGTCCTCTTCAATTCCTATCCTCTTCTTAATTAAACTGCTGCAATCTCCTTAGATTCTTATATTTCAAATATAATTCTTATATAAAAAGGTAGAATGAATCAGCAAATAGGCAGTTGTCTCTCATTCTACTTCAACCTCCATTCTCTTCTCACTAAAAAGAAAATCTTGAGTTTCCCAAAATCACTAAACATGAAAGAGAGTAATGGAACATAGATAAAAGCCTCTGCAAAGAACTGTCTCCAAAGAACTTAACTAACTCATGATAAATGCCACTGAATTACAAATTGGCTGTAGGAGGCAGAGCTTGGATCTAAGTGGTTCAAAACTGATGAAAAGATGTTGTGTTTCCTAGATGAAAAGCTTGTCTGGTGTCAGATTGTTCAGTACTCAGCAGGGAATAGGAAACCAAACCTTCAGCAGCAAGCGCTAAATGCTTAGAATGACTATTGTATTAGGAACCAATTCATTCTCTTTAGGAAAAACATAAATGACCAGGAAAAAAAAATAGTTGTTGGGTAGTCTACTTCTTTATCTTTACATGGAGAGGAAAAAAAAAGAGGAAAAGAAAGGATGTGGTACCTGTAATAACACACAGTTTGAGAGCAAACATAATATACAGTTACTGCAGACAGAACATGTGTTTGTATGAAGGAAACAAAAAAGAACAGGGAGAAACATCTGTGGAGAGTAATGGAAATACAATAAAGGTGATCTACAGTAATCCATTAGAGAAATAAAAGAGAGCTCAGAGTACCCCTGTGATGGAAAACTGACTACAGTTGCATAAGCACCCTGAAACTTAGAATGATCTATTCCAGAGGGCAGTTCTGTCACCTCCAAAGTGAATGAATTAAAATAGAATTAGGTATTGTTTAAGTAGAAAGCAAACTGTATCATGGGCTGCATCAAAAAGAGTGTGAACAGCAAGTCAAAGGAGGTGATCCTGCCCCTCTACTCTGCTCTCCTGAGACCTCACTTGGAATATTGTGTGCAGTTCTGGTGTCCTCAACATCAAAAGGACATGGAACTGTTGGAACAAGTCCAAAGGAGGGCCACAAGGATGATCAGGGGACTGGAGCACCCCCCTGTATGAAGATAGACTGAGCAAGTTGGGGCTGTTCAGGCTGGAGAAGAGAAGGCTGCATGGAGACCTCATAGCAACCATCCAGTATCTGAAGGGGGTCTCTAGAGATGCTGAGGACTGACTCTTCATGAGGGACTGTAGTGATAAGACAAGGGGCAACAGGTTCAAACTTAAAGAGGGGAAGTTTAGATGGGATATGAGGAAGAAATTCTTTACTGTTCAGGTGGTGAGGCACTGGAATGGGCTGCCCAGGGAAGCTGTGAATGCTCCATCGCTGGCGGTGCTCAAGTCCGGGTTGGACATAGCCTTGGTTGGCATGGTTTAGTGGGAGGTGTTCCTGCCCCTGGCAGGGGGGTTGGAACTAGATGATCTTAAGATCCTTTCCAACCCTAACTATTCTATGATTCTATGACTCTAAGTAGAGAAAAGTTTTATGGATGGATGTGAAATATTTCACTATGGAAAACCAGTTCATTTTTTCTTGACTGTGCCAATGCACGGCCCTCAAAGTCATTATCTGTTACACAGTTTCTGGTGAAACTTAGTCTTCCCATTGCTTTTCATTTTCTCAAAAACTCAGCTCCTGCTCTGTAAAAAAACCTCCATTTCACATCAGGATAGGTGTACTGGGTTCAGCAGTAGCAGTCATTCTTTCTCCTTCTTGGTAGCTGGTGTAGCACTGTGTTTTTGACTTTTGGCCTGGGAACTGCGCTGATAACACCAGTGTTTTCAGTTACTGATTGGTAATGTTTTGGTCTGACCAAGAACTTTCTGAGTCTCATGCTCTGGCAGGGAGGAGGGGAAGCCGAGAGGAAGCAGAGACAGGACACCTGACCCAAACCGACCAAAGAGGTATTCTATACCACAGCACATCATGCCCAGGATGTAAAAACTGGGGGCAGAGACACAGAAGGGTGTGGTGGCACTGCTTGGTCGGGCTGGGTATAGGTGTTGAGAGATTGTATTCTTTCCTTGTATTTGCCTTGTCATTATTATTATTGGTGGTAGCAGTAATGGTTTTGTGTTATACCTTAGTTACTTAACTGTTCTTACCTCAACCTGTGGAAGTTGCATTCTTTTGATTCTCCTCCCCATCCCCCCGGGACTGGGGGAAGAAAGAGGGAGAAGTGAGTGAACGAACTGCGTGAGGGGCTTAAACCATGACAATGGGAGCAGGAGAGTATAAAAAAATTATCTGGGATAACTTAAATGCATTTAGTATATATTTTATCTTTGCAAAGATGCAACTAGCAATATTCTATTTTCCAAGATTCTTACTCTACCACCATTACTGTCTCAAGATAAGCAAGTAAACTGGAAGGATAAGGATTTTTGAAACAATGAATAAACCATTTGTCACTACTGAAGTACTAGAAGACAGCAGTCACAGCTAAATGATTACTAGTAAATGTGTTACCTAACTCTACTAAAGTAACATTATCTGACTAGTCCACAGCAACACTCTAAGAAAATTTTTATTTCCCTTTCCACATTGACTTAGCTGTTCCACAAACATTCAAAGGGTATAAAGAGATAAGAAGCAAGAAATACTCAGTTCTTGCTTGTGCCTACCTAAAAAAACAGCAATCAGTATTATCTTATCCTGTGTTTGGTTTACCCTGAAAGTCAGTTTCATCTTCATTTGTTGGAAAGTTCAAAGAAATGGTAAGTCTTCTGAGCATTCTAAGCTCAGTCTTTAATTAACAGGTCACACTTATGGGTCTTACCTGAGCACTTAAGAAAATTAATACAACCAATCAGAACATTCAGACAATGAACTTATGTTCAATTTCCCTTTTGCATTTTAAACTTTTACCTTTGAACTAGATTTTATGCTTCACAGGCTTTTATTCACTTCTGTTTCAACATGTTACAGTACTCTGTTTTCTCAAGGGTAGGAGATGAGAAAAGACAGAAAATTACACTGAATTTATATAGGGTTCAACAGATAAATAATGATACATAACAAAAGTAAGAGCAGTGTTGCAGTATAAAAACGTTCACAGCAAACCGGTTAGCCAAGACAGAGCATTTGGATAAGAGGAATGTTATTCCCATAATCATTATTTCTATGTATTTCACATGACCTGGTTGCTGAAAGATCAGAAGGTTACTTCTAAGCCCTAATTTTAGTATTTCCTTCCCCCCTATTTGGGAGGCAATGTAATTGCAGACATTTCTCCTGAGGCAAAGCCAGATTATTTGAAACTGTCACTCAGCTTTCCCTAAGTATATGAGAATGAATAGTGAAGGTAATGAATTCTGAGCAATATTGTAGCAACTTAATTTTAATTATCTAAAAAAAAAAAAGAAAAAAAATCCCAAGTTTTTAGAGGTAATCACCTTACAAGAAACATTCATACTTATTGACTACCATAATTAGAAGTACTTTCTAATTTGTAAAGGAGACACAAGGAAGGAAATTAGCAGTGATTTCAGTGTTCTTATGGAATGAAAACCCAATGGCGTTGCTGAGAAAGAAACCCAGCTGTGTTGTTTCATGAATTCTGGGTTGGGAAAATTTGAGAATTCTCTTTCATGCTGTATTGATTTTTTTTTTATAAATGTCACCCCTAGTTTAAAGAGACTCAGTTGTTTGAAAGAAAACGCAAGTGCAATGTTCATGTCAGGAAGTGTATCTTTTCAACAGAAATGTAAATCTGAATTTAACATTTTTTAAAAATCTGTTAATACACTTCACAGAAAACAAAGCATAAAGAACAGTAATAAAATAAAATAAATTAAAAAATAAAATAAAAATAAAATAAAATAAAACAACTCTTATTTTTAATTTTTTAAAATACTAACACTTGCTTAGTCACGACTTCTTTCATATTGAGTCAGAAAGCAAACAGCACTTTAAAGGGAAGTCCACAGTTAATGACATCTGTTTTCAGATCTACCTTACTCTACAGCTTTGTCTAGCTGCTTTATAAATGCCTAAGCCTCCCAGACATGGCTTGGTCTGTCTAAATTTGCTGGACATTAATGCAGACTTAGAAGCAATCTCGCGCACAAAGTGCTTCCTCCTTCTCTTGCCTTTGCTTCTTATAGGCTAGAATTTATATAGTTCAACAAAAATTCCCTTCCCAGGCCATGTGTATATCCTCTTCTCATGGTCAATATTTAATTCAAGATGAACGAGAGTGAGGTGTGACTGCTTAGAAGGGGGAGGTTAATCTTTGGTTTGACATGTTGTGATTGGAGTACAAAATACTGGGATAGATCTATTAGCTTTTCATGTGACATATTTCTACCTGATGGCTTATAAATTATGTAGGGAATAATGGCTTTTTTACCTTTCCTGAAAGAGCACTATTGCCCAATATAGAAAGGAATGAACAAGAATCTGAATTTTCTCTAATTTCAGGATTACATGGAATAACCATTACAGGACTGTTAATGAACTTTTAAAAGTAATATAAAAGGAATCTTTAGATATTACAGTGGTTGCTAGTCTGACAACCAGGCATGTAAATGTTAAGAACTTTTATTTAAGTGGTGGTGTAGCACTTGCCCTTAGGGAAATGCGTTACGTAAAAGAGACTGTAACACAGCTTTTCTGAACTGCAAATTAACACTATAACCAACTGCATCATCTTTCTTATATTCACTTTCTGCATGATTAAGAAATTATTTTTCAACATACCTGCATACTTATTAAACCGCATGTATGTCTGATGCTGTGTAGTTGTTTCCTTTACTTACGTCAGTGAGAATACATGTATTTTAGACTGACAAGGCTTTTAAAAGGTATGTTTCAAAGTATCTAAAACATTCAAAAGTCTTGCCTCTAGAACATTTTTCAGTTGGGCTTCCAGTCGCTGGGAAATTATGTAATAAAATTTTACTGGATAACTTAAAATTCTGATTTTATCTCTCGTTTATTGTCTTCACATTTAAACCTATGTTGAAGACAATTGGCCCTTGATTATGGCTTGGTTAGTGATCCTGACCAGAGTGGGCGCTTCTAGTAAATAATGATACTTGCAATTGCTCCTCAGTCTAACAGCTCACTGTGACACACTGTTATGAAGGCACTATTGTGTAAGCCAGTTTAACTAAAGTTCCTGCTGTACAATGTGTGATTGTTGCATATAAACGCATCACACAGAGACACTTTCATACATTCCAGCATACATATTCATGCATACAGATAGAGGTGCAAACTCAATCACGTTACACTATCGCAAAAAAACCCAAACCGAACCAAAACCAAACCCTAACAATAATATCCCCTTTTCTCCTGTCTACCATTCCTGATAAAGTGACATAGATTAAAAGACATTTAGGAATATCACTCTTCAGTGCAGCCAATCTGCACCAAAACACTGATGAAAAAATGCAATGAAGGAATGCCTTGAAAGTAAGTAGGCAACACCTCAAGTAGGCTGTAGTTCCTAGCCTAAAAAGTCATGAAAAGGCAAAAAACCAATAAGCACATGTGACGTACAATACAATTGCTCACCACTCACTGACCACTATCCAGCCTGATCAGAGCAACCATTTGGGCCTTCCAGGTAACTCCCCCAGTTTATATACTGGGCATGATGTGCTGTGGCATGGAATACCCCTTTGGCTAGTTCAGGTTAGGTGTCCTGTCTTTGCTCCCTCCCAGGTTCTTGTGCCCGCCCTCACTGGCAGAGCACCAGAGACTGAAAAGTTCTTATTCTTGGTAAGTGCTACTCAGCAACAACTAAAACATCAGTGTGCTATCATTATTCCCAGACTAAAGTTAAAACACAGAACTGCAACAACTGCTAAGAAGAAAATTAACTTTATCCTAGACAAAACCAGGAAAATATAGAAGAAAACAAGTTTCTGCAATGGGAAGAAAGGAAAGAGTAAAAAAAAAAAGAAAAAAAAAGATAGTTACCACTTTAACAGCTTAACCAGTCCCCATTTGAACTCTCCATAATGCCCTCCTATCAATACTATATGGCACTTAAGACCAAATCATGGCATCTTAGTTCTAATTTTGGCAGAATAAAGCCAGCTGAAGCTGGAGGGACCTGAGTAAATTCCCACATGCAGGCTGCTATGGTAGATCTTGTAATCTCAGAAATCAAGTACCCCCATCTGGCCCAATCTGACAAGGAGAGGCACCAAAAAATATCCATTAGCAAGGTATGTATACACTGGATACACTTCCACAGGATTCTTTGACTTATATTCAAACTGACCTCGTAACATCTTTGCAAGCAATGCCTACATTTTCTAACAGTGGAAGAAAGTTCTGTTTGTAGTAAGTACAGAGCCACATAAGCATCTCAGCATCCAGCCCTACACTTGGGCTGCTCTTGGTGCATGTAGAGAACTTCTGATATTTTTTCTGGGAGGTATGACTAGCTTTATATAACAAAGAATAATGAGAAATTTATAAATCAATAGTAAAAGTAAAGATAACTTTCTGAACACTCAAAACTGCTATTAGTCTCACAGTCATCATTTTAGCACTTTAACGCTATTTCTCAGTCTACCTATGAATCTTGTATATCACATTGTAGCATACCATATCTAGAATGCTAATATAAATTACGCCATTTTCTTTTTACTGTTCTGCAAAGGTTTCTAAAACTCTACTTATAGCTTGTCATTAATTACAAGGAAACTGTGAATCAGCTCACATTCCAGAAGATGTATGTTTTTATGCTTTAATAATTTTAAAACCCTCATTTTTCTCAGCTGGATGTGGTCATCCTGCTTTAAGGGAGGATCAATATATATTTCACATTAAAAATCTAAAGAAGGAAACAACCCAAGACTCCAAGGAGGCTTCTTATATAAGGGGACATTTCAGGCACTTTGTTTATTTAGTAGCAGGAAAGACAATATTATCAGAATGAAAAGCAGAATGATTCAGAACTATATCCTTAAGGCAACAGATATCTATCCTCCCTCTTTGAAGGGAAAATTCTTCATCTAATGTTTCAGTTTTGAACTGATGTCATGGTTTAAGCCTCACCCAGGCTAATAACTCACGAAGTTTTACTCACTCACTCACTCACTCACTCTTCTCTCTTTCCTCCCCAGGCCCGGGGGGATGGGGAGGAGAATCAAAAGAATTCAACTCACAAAGGTTGAGATAAGAACAGTTTAGTAACTAAGATATAACACAAATCACTACTGCTACCATCAATAATAATTCAAGAGAAATACAAGGAAAAAGAATACAACTGCTCACCAAGCCCGACCCAACCAGTGCACCCCCCAGCAGTGAACCACCACCCTTCTGGGTCTCTGCCCTCCGTTTTCACATTCTGGACATGACGTGCTGTGGTATGGAATAACCTCTTTGGTCAGTTTGGGTCAGGTGTCCTGTCTCTGCTTCCTCCCGGCTTCCCCTCCTCCCCGGCATAGCATGAGACTCAGAAAGTCCTTGTCCAGACCAAAACATTACCAAGCAGTAACTGAAATCATTGGTGTTATCAGCACAGGTCCCAGGCCTGAAATCAAAAACACAGTACTGCACCAGCTATTAAGAAGCAGAAAAATGACTGCTGCTGCTGAACCCATGACAATTGAACATCATGATCATAAAGAAAGCGGAGAGAGAAATTACAACTTGAGGACACATCAGGAAACCTCTGCTGGAGGTTTTCACACTAGCCCCAGAATCACAGAACCTTTTGTGAGCCTTCAGCAGACTTGGAAATGAGTGTGGAGTCCAGTGACCTCGTGTTTTATTTCCTCACAAATATTCATAAATTAGAACATTAATGCTATCTGGATACTATGTCATTTGCCGAAAAATTTCTCCAGTCTGTGCAACCATTACAGAAATTTTTGAAGGTATACCTCTACTGACAGGGCAGAAGAATTCAGAGGGTGCAAAACACCTTTCTTTTTATAGATACACAGTAGGGTAACTTCCTGAGTCTCATCCTGACATGGAGTCACAATGCATCCAAGCTATACTCCCAGATCTGGCAGCCAAGGAAAATGTCTTGATTACACCCTGAAACATCATGCTATTTTAAAGTAACTCCAGGTTGCCATAGGAAAGGGTTCCCAAGCAGAAAATTATGTTAGTAAAACCCAAAAATCATGCTTAAAGTATTCTTTCTTCCATTTCTAGGGTAGTATCTTATTCTATCAAGATTAATTCTGTCAAGATTGATGTACACATGGCTGCAGATGGTGTTAATGTATGAGAAGAATAAAGTTCATAACATTTTTATCAGATGAAAATCAACAAGGAGGTTTACTGTAAGTTTTTCTTGTTCAGTTTCTGAGAAATGCTTATTAAAAGTTTAAAATAAGCAATTGATAAAAAAAAACTTAATTTCATTTTAAACCAAAATTGAATTAAAATCTTTTAATATTCCTCTATTAACACTTCTGTGTTAATAATAAAAAATAACCCTCTATTGACACTCTTCTGTCAACTTTACGAAGTGGCAATTTTATGGATATGAGTTCTTTATACTTATAAAAAGAATTAACATCTCTCTCTTTTACGTTTGTCTCTACAGTGTTCTCAATGTCACCTGATGATTTTAAACAAGAACCTGGATACAGGTTGTCGTGGTTTAAGTCCTGTCAACCATGAAGTTTTCTCTCTCACTCACTCACTTTCCTCTCTTGCTTTCCCCATTCCCAGGGGGATGGGGAGCAGAATCCAAAGAATGCAATGCCTACAGGTTGAGATAAGAACAATTTAGTAACTAAGGTATAATACAAATCACTACTGCTACCACCAGTAATAATACAAGAGAAATACAAGGAAAGAGAATACAACTGCTCACCAAGCCTGACCCAACCAGTGCACCCCCCAGCAGTGAACCACCACCCTTCTGGGTCTCTGCCCTCCGTTTTCACATTCTGGACATGACGTGCTGTGGTATGGAATAACCTCTTTGGTCAGTTTGGGTCAGGTGTCCTGTCTCTGCTTCCTCCCGGCTTCCCCTCCTCCCTGGCAGAGCATGAGGCTCAGAAAGTCCTTGCTCAGACCAAAACATTCCCAAGCAGTAACTGAAAACACTGGTGTTATCAGAGCTGCTCCCAGGCCCGAAATCAAAAACACAGTGCTGCATCAGCTACCAAGAAGGAGAAAAATGACTGCTGCTGCTGAACCCATGACACAGGCACATCTGCTGTGTTCTCAGCAGGTGCTGAGGCTAAATATACCTCAGTCCAAAGTAACAGAAACCTGTTCCAGCTTTGCCTGGCTTTTCTTTTCCAGCATTAATTTTTGCCTGGCTTAGTATGCACAACTTCTTTCAAACTCACCCTTCATAACTGTGACAACAGCATCTGAGTTCTGTTCCTTTCAGCATGTGCAGTAGTCATTCCTTCAAACCAAATGGAGCTATATCTGTGTGAAATTCCTTAAATTATGATTAGAATCAGCTCCTAAACTGAAAAAGCTTAGGCAACTTTTACCCCTACCCACCCAACTAGAGCCTGGCTTTGAGAAAGGTGTTAAAGAGTGCCAAACACCTAACATTCCTTTGTGCTCTCAGTATGGTGCAATCTACTACATAGATCCATTGAGGACTCCTAGGTGTGTTAATGTCAAACTTGCTACAGCAAACAACAGATGTGTGGACAGCAAAACTTGTACTGAGTACCTCAGTGACTTACTTGGCACAGTATGAAGCATGTAGTACAAATACTGCTGCTCAGTTAAGTCAACATGAGGCCAGTTTTTGAAGAGGTTGCAGAAGGAGGAATTCAGATGTTGCATCCAGAAAAATAAATATTTAACCAACTGCTTCTGAATTCTACAGAGCCCCATCTTTCCTCCTCCAAAATAACAATATGACACGGTTGTACACATGGAGACACACATACACATACACACACAAACACAAGGGAGGAACTTAGCAACATCCATTCTAACAGAAACAGGGGAAAGGTATTGATGTGAAAGCACTAGCAGGTTGGGAGGCTGAGTTTAGCAACTCCTTCATTTAGATATAATTTACTATAATTGCACCCTAGCTAATTTCATTTACATGAAGTTGCAAGCAGCTTTTCCAATTTTTTTATTCATATACTTTTTTAGGCAGCAACGTAAAATTTTTGGTTAAAAGTCACATATACCATACCTGTGCTTTATTCAAATAGTGCCTCAAAAGCAAGGAGATAAAATTGGTACTTTTTGCTTAACAAACAGTGTGTTTATTTTATACTTTATTGTATGTTAAAATGCCAGTTCTCATAACAGCATTTTAAAACATAGTTTAGAAACTTAGCAGTGCTTTCAGCTGGAGCTTATTGGCATCATTTTCAAGACATCTTCTATTTTGCACTAGATTTAGAAGAGGTCAGAGTCCTCTTTCCAATGTCATATTTGAAATAACATTATGATTGCTTTGCACTGGGTATATGCAACTTTACAATGGACCCCCCAATAAAAACACTCAATACTTTTTCTCCCAGTTTTACTTTGGTGCCATAGTGTACCTTCATGAGCATACTGTCATACTGAAATTGAGAAAGGAAGGAGAACTCAGTTGTAGTCAACTGCATTCATTCTGCTAAGGAACAGAAAACGTGGCTCATGAAAGTTGCCACATATAATAGCCACACAATTACTAACACAGAAAAGAATTAATCAAATTCATGTGTGTTGCTATGAGTACGTTAATAGACATGTTGTAGCTCCTGATGCCCTACCTCTGAATTTGTTGATTCTTCTAATCACTGGATAGGTGCTGCACAGAGAATCCTATCTTTTTTCTAATGCTTGGCTGGCCCTAGCCCTACCTCATTACTTTGTCCATTTTACCTAGGGGAGTTAAAAATCTCTCTGTTGTTATTCTGATGAGGTATCTGTACTCTTTTTCTTTTTTTATTTCAGAAAATTTTGTGGTACCTCAGACATAGCATTTTTCATAGTTTCTGCTCTTGCTGTTGTATTTCCATAATGGATTTTTATGTTTGTTTTATTAATTGAGTTTCTAAAAGGCTTTTTTGCCTCTTCTGTGCAGGGGCTGCTGTCCCTGGGGTCATTTGAAAAATAATATCCAAATGCTAATTGAATGCAGCAATCCGTATTTCACCAGAGCTGTGTGTCTTATCGTTGGAAGTCGGACCCTGCTGATACTGTTGACAACATCACAATATGTTTTCTAGGAATAAAGTGAAAAAAATAATTAATTGGCCCTCTAGTTGACCTGCTTTTTAGCTGCTACGCAATTAATACTGTATAGAAGTCCTTCTGTATCTTGAGTTGTTTATATCTATGAGAATTGTAAAAAAACTGGCAATATTTTTGGTTCTACTTTAATTTGGAGTTCTGGTCTGAAATCACTTGCTGCTTGTCAGAATATAACTATTATTCTGAAAGATTAATTCTTGGACAGAATGTTCATCAAAGCTACTATGCTTTTTTTCCTACCAAATTCAGTATGGGTATAATTATGCACAATGTTGCTATAATAAATGATTTTTTTTTCTCATAGAATATTAAATATTGAATGCCTAAATATAATATTTTATCCTCTGAGTCATCGATATAAGTAATATAAAAACTGAACCATTCAAGTCTGCATGTATGTGTCTGTGTGTACATTTGTGATTAGTAGACATTTCTCTGTGCCCAGAACATTTTAAAATCAGTAAACTTGCCTGAAATCATGATGAGTATACAGGAAATTACATTTAGGCAGCTGTTTCTTAAATATCTATCTCTTGATTAAATTCATACATTACATAAGTTTTATCAGAAGGATAATAATAATGAAGACAAAGCAGGAGCAGAATTTGAACTATTCTTTTAAGCATATTCAATACATACAAAAATGCATTATAATGACAATTGCAAAAGAAATCCAAAACCAAAGAGAACAGGTCATTCTGATAGAATAGCAGGCTACAGAGCAGGGAATACTCTGAGGAGGATTAAGGTATAATAAACTATGTCTGCACATGCAGATTAGACTGCGTGGGGGCTCCCACATCTGTTTCTGCATGCCTACAATCTAAATGGGAAAACTCATGGTAAGCCATCAGCAAAAGTCTAGGCGCCACTTAGAAGCAGTCAGGTGTCAAGTCCGTAACTAGAATTACTTTCTCATCAGTCCATATTTGCACTTAATATCCAGAATCAGCCTATCTTGCGTTCTTAAAGACAAACTTTTCAGACACTGAAAAAAACCCTGATTTCAGGAACAGATAGCTCTCACCAGGAAAGTATACAACTTTTATGAATATCTGTGTCTCCAAACATACACAAAATTATACTGTATTTGTGACAATGTCAGTGCTGGCTGATGTGAACAACTGTGACTAACATTTTGCCCAGTGAGATACAGTGCATGGGGCTAACTCTTTCTAATAAAAGCAAGATACTACTGACCACTTGAGATATAAGCAGATGCTGATGTCCTTGCACCTTAAAAAAGGCAAAGGTCATCTTTGCTTGGAGAAAATGGCAGTCAGATCACTCTGCTTAACCTCTGATGAGGCATATGGGCTTGCTACAGATTCTGAAACATTAGTCCCTCAGTAGTCATTCAGCCACATTAGGGTTTACTTGTGAATACAAAAACTTAGCAAAAAGCAATTCAAAATGGTTACCCATTATAGTAAGTAAAAAATGTGTGAAGTCAATTTTATCTCTGAATGTAGCATTGGTAAAATCTGTCTGGAAGAAATAGAGATAGTTTTGCTGTGCTCCTCTTAAACACAAGATTAAATATCTGGAGGCACTACAGAAAAAGCTTACAGATGTGAACTGAAGGCTGGACAACATGTCTTGCAAAGAAAAGTGGTTTAAGCTACAGGTATTTTATCTATTCCAAATGGAGATAAAGTGATAACTTGATTAAATTTTTTATATAATATTTCCAGGGGAAAATACCCTACACTAGACTAGATGCCTTTCTTTAGGGTCAACTGCTGAGGTGAGTAGCTCGAGAGAGGACGCCTTTAACACCTGAGCAGGGGGAAGCTCAGCGTCCAGGAGCTTCAACTCAGAGCGGTGAAAGCCAAGGAGCTAGGCTCAACTCCTCGGCACGACGCGCCCCGGAGCCGGCAGCTCAGCGGACGCGAGCAGCTGACTCAGAGGGGCGGCGCCAGGAGGAGCGGCACCAGCACTGACGCGTGAAATCCTGCCCAGGGAGCGCGGAGAGCTGGGCGAGTTCGAGCAGTTTGCGCGGCAGTTCGCAAAACTGACCGGGGCCCGCTCTGGGAGCTCTGCTCCGGCTGCCCCAGCAGTGGCCAGCGCAGGAACCCAGACAGAGCCGATGAGAGGGGAGGATGCAGTGCAGAGCTTCAGGTGTAAAGAGCGCCTGCACTGCTATCCTGAGGGAAGGGTGCACAATGGGCAGGGCTGCACTCTGTGCTCCCTGGTGGAGGTCCTCCTGCAGCAGGTGGCTGAGCTGCGGGACACTGTTACAAGGCTGGAAGGTGTCAGGGAAGTTGAGAGGAAGCAGCACTGCTTGCTCCAGAACCAGACTGTGCAGGGGCCTCAAGTGTCCACTGTAGCTCATGCAGGAAAGAAGGAAGCTGCTAACCCAGGAAGCTGGGAAACAGGAACAAAACAAAACAAAACAAACAAACAAACAAACAAAAAAAAAAAAAAAAAAAAGAAAAGAAAAGAAAAGAAAAGAAAAGAAAAGAAAAGAAAAGAAAAAAAAAAAAAAAAAGGAGGAAGAGTACAATTAAAAGCAGGGGGCTTCCTCCTAAATCTGATGTCCCTACCCAAAACTGCCTTGCTGTTCTGCAGGGGACTAATGAGGAAACACACTTTCAGCAGGAACAACCGGCTGACCCACTGGTAAAGATTACTGCTGGTGATGCCAGGAAAAAGCAGTGGGTCGTAGTAGTAGGGAACTCTACTCTGAAAGGAACAGAGGCACCCATCTGTCGGCCTGACCCAGGCTCAAGGGAGGTGTGTTGCCTACCAGGGGCTCGGATCAGGGATGTTGCAGGGAGGCTGCCTGCACTACTAAGTCCCACTAACTATTACCCACTTCTAGTGATCCATGTGAGTGCTACTGATATAGATAACAGTGGCCTGGAGAACATAAAGAAGGACTACAGAGCTCTGGGAAAGGTGGTTAGGGGCTCTGGAGCTCAGATTGTCTTTTCATCAATTCTCCAGGATACAAGGCAGGAACTTAAAAAGGCGAGGAGGATTGGCCAGGTTAATAAACGGTTAAAAGGGTGCTGCCATAGCCAGAGGCTTGGGTATCTTGAACACGGAACTCAATTAATAGGCCAGGTCCACTGGGGGCTGGTGGAGCTGGTCTGACAATGAAGGGGAGGAGTGGTTTTGGCAGGAGGCTTGCCAGACTGGTCAAGGATGCTTTAAACTAGATGTGCTGGGGAAGGGGGGCATCATTCCATCCCAACATACCCAGTCAGTTGCCAGCACCTGTAATAAATATTCAAAGCAATGTAGAGATATTCCAGCTGCTCCAGCCAATGAGCTGGCTTCATTTGGAGCTCGGCTCAGATGCCTCTATACAAACATCTGTAGCATGGGGAACAAACAAGAGGAATTAGAGATGTGTGCACATCTATGGGGGTATGATATAATAGGCATCACAGAAAGATGGTGGGATGGCTTCTGTAAGTGGACTGTTGGAATCGAAGGTTACAGGCTCTTTAGGAAAGACAGGTCCAGCAGATGCCAATGAGAGGGAGTTGCTATTTATGTTAGCGATAGGCTGGAGAATATGGAATTCTGTCTGGGGACAGGTGAGCAGTTGACAGAGAGTTTGTGGGTCAAGGTTAAAGAGAGAACAGCGATGGGAGACAATACTGTGGGGATTTGTTACAGACCACCTGATCAAGAGGAATCTGTGGATGAAGCACCCTATAGACAGATAGGAAGAGCCTCACACTCACAGGCTCCTGTTTTCATGGGGGACTTCAACCACCCTGATATCTATTGGAGGGATGGCACAGCCCGGCACAAGCAATGCAGGAGGTTCCTCGATTGTGAGGAAGACTGCTTCCTTCTGCAAGTAATTGAGGAGCCGATAAGGAGAGGTGCCATGCTTGACCTCGTGCTCACCAAGAGGGAAGGGCTGGTTGGAAATGTGACGCTCCAGGGAAGCCTTGTTTGCAGCAATCATGAGATGGTGAAATTAGAGATCCTCAAGACAGTGAGAAGAGCGTGCAGCACGCTCACTGCCCTGGACTTCAAGAAAGCAGACTTTGGCCTCTTCAGGAACCTGCTTAATAAGGTTCCATGGGATATAGCTGTAGAGGGCAGGGGGGCCCAAGATTGTTGGTTGGTATTCGACTACTACAAGCTCAGGAGCAATACATCCCAACTAGGAGGAAGTGAAGCAGGAGTGCCAAGAGACCTACTTGGATGGATAAGGCGCTACTGAGGAAAATTCAAAGGGAAAAAGAGGCTTCTAAAATATGGAAGCAAGGACAGGCGGCCTGGGAAGAATACAGTGATATTGTCTGGGAAGCTAGGGACCAGGTTAGGAAAGCTAAGGCCCACTCAGAATTAAAGTTGGCTAGTTACGTTAAAGATAAACAGGAAGGGATTCTATACATACATAGCAAATAAAAGACAGACTATGGACAATGTGGGTCCCCTCCGGAAGCTATCAGGAGAACTGGCTCCCCTGGATTTGGAGAAGGCTGAGGTTCTGAATGATTTCTTTGCCTCAGTCTTCACTGGCAAATGCTCTGACCGCACCACTCAAGTCTTGGAAGCAGACACATGGACTGTGAGAATGAAGGCCCTAGGCCTACTGTAGGAGAGGATCTAGTTTGAGACCATCTTAGGAACCTGAACATACACAAGTCCATGGGACCTGATGAAATTCATGCATGGGTCATGAAGGAGCCTGCAAATGAAGTTGCTAAGACACTGTCCATCATATTTGAAGAATCGTGGCAGTCAGGTGAAGTTCATGACGATTGGAAAAAAGGAAATATAACCCCCATTTTCAAGAAGGAAAAAATGGATGAGCCGGAGAAATACAGCCCAGTCAGCCTCACCTCTGTGCCTGGCAAAATCTTGGAGCAGATTCTCCTTGAAGGCATGATAAGGCACATGAAAAACAAGGAAATGCTTGCTGACAGCCATCATGGCTTTACTGAGGGGAAATCCTGTCTGACCAATTTGGTGTCCCTTTAAGATGGGGCTACAGAACGGATGGATGGGTAGAGCACTTGATGTCATCCACATGGACCTATACAAAGTCTTCAATGCTCTACCACACGAATCCTAGTCTCTAAACTGTAAAGAAATCAATCTGGGAGGAGAACCACTAGGTGGAAAAAGAACTGGCTGAATGGCTGCACGAAAAGAGTAGTGCTCAATAGCTCAATGTCCAGCTTCAGACCAGTAACGAGAGGTGTTCTTGATAGCTCAAGAAAGTGATGTGATCCCATTTTGGTTTAAACTGCATGGACAGAGCAGCTTTTCCCTGCAAGACTCGGGAAAAACAAGTAACCGACTCAGTTGTGTAGAAGAGTTTTAAACCCCTCAGCTCTAAGTATCACGGGAGGGCACCATCCAGAGGGCAGGGCTTTAGAGCCCAGCACGTTTGTTCATGTCCTTGAAATGCAGAATGAGTGCAGGTGTCCCTCCCATAGGCTTCTTTCTTGAGTGGTCTATCGGCGTGGGGGGTGGGATCGGAGGGAAGGGAAAGTCACTGAGCTTGTTATTGGAGATGCTGGTGTAGGCTGCAGAAGGCAGCCCCAGCTGGGCTCCTGCCTGAAACAAAGACATTTTTGTGTCTGAACATACTTTTGCTTTAACCAAAATAAATATTTTTTGATTTTTGCGCTGTCACTGATGTAAAAACTTTCTCTGTTTTCTTTACCTCTCTTCTACATTGCATTAGTGGTTTAGACAAGCAGTTGTGCTTCTGAGCCTCCTGCTGACTATATTGTAAACTGTCCATGGAGAGTGCTTCCCGATAAAGAGGAAAGCTGAGCTTCAGTGCCTCACCTCAGTAGTCTAAAGTACGTCTAAACACTGGCTTATCTACTAGAGCAGGCTTCCTTTTTCATTTAAGAATGAACATTTACTGAGAGTCAGGTTTGTGGCCTCTTCTTTTTCCATTATGTGTGTTACATGCAACTATATGTGACCAATTTTGCATGTCCTGAGAAGGTTTTCACAGCATGGAATGAAAAAACTGCCATGGAATGTATATTCTCTGACCCTTCTGAATTAGAAATTTTTCTCTTTGTGGTGGTCTTCCATTTGATCTAAAACCTCCAAAGTTTTTTTTTTTTATCTGACATAAAAGTATGTGTTTCTGTAGGATAATCTGTCACTCTTTTTTGAAAGAAAAGATCACGTTATGTGAAGTTAATGGGAGTTTTGCCCTTGGGTTGAGAGTATGAGGACTGTATTGCTTTTCTCTTACCTACCACTAATAGGACCATGTCTAGAAATGCAGCAAGTAGCCAGACACTCCAGTCTGGGGTGCCCACAAATCCCCAGGCCTGTGAATGCTGTTCAAATGTGATGCTCAATTCTGCTGACTTCTGAAACTAGAGAAATGAGATAAAGACTAATGAACTGTTGGACTACAACACTGACAAAGGCTGATTTCTGTGTGGGACTGCAGTATGTGACCAGTGATTAGACGTAACTAGCAATCCTCTCTGCCTGCAGCAAACTGAACACTACTGAGGAGGTGGGAAGAATGTATGTAAGTCTGGATGGAGAGAAAAATGGTAGGTTGAAGCCAGTGCCTAAAGAATAATCCTGAGCAAGTCTAAACAATAGACAGAGCTGTCTTTTTCGTTGTTTCAGATGACTCATACTACTACTTTGATGTACACTGTTTTCTTTCTGAAAAAAAAAGAGAATTTGAAGAAAACAAGAACAAAGCACGTTCTGGGTTCCATGGTAGACATTAAAGTACTCAGAAAATTTCAGGAAAATAAGAACAAAGCATGGTTTGATTTTCACAGTAAAAGTACTTGCAGAGTTTCTCATACCATACTCTCTTATGATTTCTAAGCCTGAAAATTAAGGCCAGACAAATTAAACTAGAAATGGAGCAATTATTTCCAGCAAGGGTATTCATTAAACAGTGAAAAACATTGAACAGCACTTTTTTCACATCAGTGAAAAACACTGAACAGTTCTTTGCCCACGTTTTCAAAGTTGCTACTCAGGACTGGTTACTTTTGTGAAAACTGCACCCCAAATGCTGAACCCCTTATTATGTCTGAAGAGATTCTGGAAAACATGAAGATAAAGTTACAAGATTCATTAAAAGTTCTAGAAGAATGCAACTATGGAAATAACTCTTTGTTGATTATTAGCAGCCTGTGGTCACACTAGTTACAGTATCTCTAACAGCTTTTTAAGGTTACTTTTCCCCTAGTATCTCTAATGATTTTTTTTTTATTGCAAATAGTAAGTCAACATCCAGAGCTCAGTACATGCATAAACTACATCTGTTTCTGTGATGGGCTACCACCTCAGTGGCTTCTTGATGCCATAGAAACCATAAATAAGTGACTGTCATCCTTTGTGTAGCATGCCGAAAAGGCAGTCCCCTAAGAATTCACCAAATGGCCCTGGCCAGTTGGGAGAGCGAACTTATTAAGAAGACAGATATCAAGGAAAAAACACTTGGCAAGCAAGTCATCACTAATCCTCTTACAAAGGATGAGGTGGATTTAACGGAAAAGAACCTTCAGACGAAAACGCTGAAACCATGGAGTGATAAGCCAAAATATGAGCCAGAATAAACAGAGGTGGACCTGCCTCCAGCAAAGCTAGCACTGTGTTTGGGTCCCCTCCATGAACAGGAAGTGACAGTGTCCCAGGAGGGTGAGGGATCTGCAATTACTGTAAACTGTGCCTGTTTCCCTGGAAGTGGCTCAGCTCCCCGCCAAAAGGAAGCTGAGCAGGCATAAACAGCACAGGTACTCCCTGTAGTAGGAAAAGGCAGCAGTTTCAGAGAGGGACAGCTGAGACACCATCTTCAGCATGCAAGTCACAGCTGGCTCCAGAGAGGTCCCCAACAGACAAAATAGGTCCACCTCAGCCACAAAGCAGAAGCATACAGGGGAGCATATGGCTCCTCTGCTTTTGCATTTAAGAAAGGCAGCAATGGCGGGGGGCAAGAGAGATGTTGCAGAGAAAGGCAGAAAGAGATGAAATGACTGACTAGGGGCAGAGCAAAGCCAGGGCTGTGCAGGGGTGGCTGTGAGATGCTGTGCGCTGTCTCTGCCTGTTGTGTGCCGGTTCTGCCAGTTGCTGAGCCACTTGGAAGGTATGTGACTAGCTAAGGCCAGACTCCAGCCTCCTGGACAGGATTCTTTCACCAGAACTCTAGGTTTCAGACAGGGGAATTGGCATGGGGAGAAAAAAAGCAGGATGCATGACTTTGCCCAACAATTAGCCTGAATCTATCCACAGATAGAAAAAAAAAATCTATCTACTTTGTCAATAAGTAGAAATCCAATCTTTCAAGAACAATGAAATCAAACTGTGGAGAGTCTTATATGACATTTTTATAGGAAATCTCCCAATCTCAAGATGAAGCACAGGCTGTTGCTATATATCTGGCAGGTGTGGAAACCTAATGCTAACAAATGAAGAATGCATGAGATTTCAGAAATTTTGAGGGCAGGAACATTCAAGCTCTGCAGAAAATTAATACAGTCATGCCTATTGCATTGAGGCTGAAATAAAAAAAAATGTCTTTTTCTATTCCAAATGAACATGTGTGTGGATAGTGGGGGATCAGCCTGGATTGTGCATAAAGATTCTCTTTTTGTTTCTTTTGTTTTACAGTATCTGCATGTCATGGGTTCAGCAGCAGCAGTAATTTTTCTCCTTGGTGGCTGGTGCAGCGCTATGTTTTTGATTTTGGGCCTGGGAACTGCACTAATAACACCGGGTGTTTTCAGTTACTGCTTGCTAATGTTTTGGTCTGACCAAGGACTTTCTGAGTCTCATGCTATGCCAGGGAGGAGGGGAAGCTGAGAGGAAGCAGAGACAGACACCTGACCCAAACTGACCAAAGAGGTTATTCCATACCACAGCACGTCATGTCCAGGATGTAAAAAGAGAGCAGAGACCTGGAAAGGTGGGGGGTTTGCTGCTGGGGGGGTGCACTGGCTGGGTCAGGCTTGGTGAGCAGTTGTATTCTCTTTCTTTGTACTTCTCTGTCATTATTATTATTGGTGGTAGCAGTAGTGGTTTGTGTTATAACTTAGTTACTAAACTGTTTTATCTCAACCTGTGGAAGTTGCATTTTTGGATTCTCCTCCCCATCCCCCTGGGACTGGTGGAAGAAAGAGGGGGGAGTGAGTGAGAGCTACTGCATGAGTTTTAGAGACTTAAACCATGACACTGCAGAATTAAGAAAGTAGATACTTGATGAAAATTTATATTCCTTCTGATTTATCTTTATGCATGCAGCAGCTAGAAAACAAGAAAAAGCCATTCTAAAATGGCTGGTTGCTATACATTGCACTAGTTTAATTATGAGGTGCTTCCCAAGGTGAAATTTTTTTAGAAGAAACCTGTAGTGACAGCATCAACCTCTTTTGCCAATGAATTAATCTATCCAAGATCACAGGTTGTATTTTCACCAGTAGAAGCAACAGGAAGTATGAGTAATTACAAGAACATTCTAATTTTTTGTAGCTTTTTCTTTTATGATGCCATATATGCCAAAAAAAGATAACTGCATTTCTCAGACCAAAACTCTCCTTGAAAAGGGTCTGAAAAGTAATGCAGATCTACAAAAATGTTTCTTGAGGCTGATGAAGCAAAAATGTCAGCTACACAGTTGGATAAACTGAATGAGGTGTCTCAAACTCAGTATCAGTCATGCCAGAGACAGCAGCAGCAGCCAACTCTGACATGACAGGGCCAGCCATGCCAAGCTCATTCACCTATACAATTTTAAATCCATTTCACAAAAGAATGGTGTATCTTAGAAATAGCACTTCTATTCACAGAAAGGATTAGAATGTCATTAATTTACAATAATTTAAAAATGCCACCAGGTAATATCTGGCTGCTGGGCATTTTTCTCTTTCAATGGGTAATGAAAGCTTGTAATTTGAGCATTACTTACTCATTTTAGATTGATGCAGTACCATGTCACGTAACCCATTACATATCAGGAAGGAAATACATCCTCAGATTCTTCTCTTTATATTTGTCCCTCAGCAGGGAATCATGTTCTTATGCTTTCTTTAATATAGGTATCTTTTTTCCCTTGACTGACTAATTAGCTGTTACTCGTCTCCTTGCTGTACAGCATCGTAACATCTGTGCATGTCAAAGTACATGGATATTCCTTGTTTAGTAAAATATTACAGAATAGGTGATATAAATTGCATGGATACCTCCATGACTATGAACAAAATAGCAAGGAGTTATCACCATATTGTCCTATCTGCTGTCACAATCTAAGATCCCTGCAGTATTTAGTGTGGCAAAGTATTGGCATTGTGTGGCCAAAAATGCATGTGGATATCACTGATGTTAGATTTAATCACATTCCATCTCTTGTTTTATTTCCTATTATTTTAATCCACAGTGCCCCATGACACCAAGTTGCCCTCTCTAGCTTTCTAAATCACTGGAAGACATGATAGATTTATAGGTACAAGCAATAGCAAATTGCATTTCAGACACTTCTGTTTTTCGCTGACAAGAAACACTGCATCATTTCTCATCAACTGCACCAGGTGAAAACACTAACACATGGATGAAAAAAAACTGATGAAGGCTTAGCATTGTCAAGACTAGATTAAATAGGCATAAAGGGGGAAAAGAAGGTAACTTCTCCTTTATACTCAAAACTCCAGTAAGATAAAAATTGATTTAAAAAAAAAAAAAAAAAAAAAACAACACACCAATATTTAGAATCATAGAATAGTTAGGGTTGGAAAGGACCTTAAGATCATCTAGTTCCAACATCCCCTGCCATGGGCAGGGACACCTAACACTAAGCCATGTCACCGAAGACTGTCCAACCTGGCCTTGAACACTGCCAGCGATGGAGCATTCACAACTTCCCTGGGCAACCCAGTCCAGTGCCTCACCACCCGAACAGTAAAGAATTTCTTCCCCATATCCAATCTGAACTTCCCCTCTTTAAGTTTGAACCCATTACCCCTTGTCCTATCACTACAGTCCCTAATGAAGAGTCCCTCCCCAGCATCCCTATAGGTCCCCTTCAGATACTGGAAGGCTGCTTTGAGGTCTCCACTCAGCCTTCTCTTCTCCAGCCTGAACAGCCCAAACTTTCTCATCCTGTCTTCATACGGGAGGTGCTCCAGTCCCCTTGTGGTCCTCCTTTGGACTTGTTCCAACAGCTCCATGTCCTTTTCATGTTGAGAACACCAGAACTGCACACAATGCTTCAAGTGAGGTCCCAGGAGAGCAGAGTAGAGGGGCAGGATCACCTCCTTTGACCTGCTGGTCATGCTTCTTTTGATGCAGCTCACAATACAGTTGGCTTTCTGGGCTGCAAAGGTACACTGCCAGCTCCTGTTCATTTTCTCGTCGATCAACACCCCCAAGTCCTTCTCCGCAGGGCTGCTCTGAATCTCTTCCCTGCCCAAGCTGTAGGTGCGCCTGGGATTGCTCCCACCCAGGTGCAGGACCTTGCACTTGTCATGGTTAAACTTCATCAGGTTACCAGTACTGTTGTGGTTATTCATGGGCACAATGTCCCATCCCATGAGTTTCCTGCTATTTATTGTGTTATTCTTGTTCTCATCCCCATAATTCTATCTAGCATTACAGCTCTTTATGTTGCCTAACTACTTGTTTGAACTTCATTATACACTGTCATTAGATTTGGGGCTTCTTACAATCTATCCTGCAGTTTCTGGTGGTTACAATGTCATCTGACGCTCTGGGCAAGGTGAAATTCCAGTTGCTAGAATGATGCGTAACATTTCCTCTCACTTTGGAAAGAGAAAATTATGAGAATCTTCTCATTTACAAAGAGTCTTAACCTCTAGGAAAAAAAGATGTATTGGAGGCTTCTCACTCTGACAGATAGCAGTCTCTAACTTCCACTGAGGTCAGTGACATTACTTCAGGTAAACATGACAGACACTGACTTTCTGCATTCTTTCTTGAGCTAGACATCTTGTCAGTGGTTAGGCTCAGAAAATACATCAGCCCCCCACTCCCACTTTATACATGCAGAAAACATTTCTAAGAGTGTGGTAAATGGATACTTTGCTTGAATCTTGCCACAGGTAGCTAATCCAGAATATTTAATGTAACAATTTAGAAAAATAAATGCAGATTTTGAAATTAACCATTATAAGACAGAGATAAAATGTTTAAAATAAATTAAAAACCAATAAACCTGCAAAATTGTTAACCACTATGTCGTTATACAGCGACTCATTTACATGCTTAAACATAGATGTTCAGTGCATAGGGAACCTGGGATTTCCCCATAGGGAATGGCAGACAAGATATCCTGGGAACCCTGCAGGCTTCTGGAAAGGCACTTGGAAACCAGGAGCCTCAGATGGCAACTAGACTTCTTCCTATAGGCACCCAAATTGCTCTTTCCCTCACAATTAATTTAAGTATTTAGATGGGATAGATATTAGTGTTATCTTCCAACCAGCTTGAGGATGTTAAAGTTAATGCGGCCTTCATCCTCATGTTTCTATGATCCAAGTTCTGGTTTAGTGCAGCTAAGCTGGATGACCTTGGCAGTTTTACTTAGAAATCTTTTATTAAGGTGTGAAAAACATTACACAAGTGTAATTGTTGAGACTGTCATTGACATCAGCTACGGATTCAGGAGAAAAAATATCAACATGAAAAAAACAGAATCAGAAGATTGCAACTCAGCAACACTGAGGATGAACCAACTCCAAAACACAATAAAAGTCACCCTTTCTGACACCTGAGGACTATCTGACCAACAAAGACTTTCCGGGTTGAGGATGAGTAAGAATATGCTTCAGCTGATATCTGACCAGTTGGCCACCTGACCAACAAAGACTTTCTGTGTTGAGAAGGAGTGAGAATATGCTTCAGCTGATATCTGACCAGTTCTAGCTACATTCTGGGTGTATTAGACAAAAAGAACCAATTGCTTCATAGCGTTAAACTTTACCTCCCCTTCCTGTAGAGCCTCTATATGCACAGTAAAAGTTGCCAGGGAAGGAAGGTTACTTCTGTAACCTAAAACTGTACTTCAGCATTTGGAAAGCCTGCATTTCTGATGAGTCAAGCATTTGTGCTTCCCGTTGACTTCAGTAAATACAAAAATGTATTAGTTTTTCAGTTCTGCAGTGAAAAGGGATGACAGAAAAAGTTAAGATGTGCAGCTGTGAAAAAATTTATCCTGAAATCTGAGTTAATAATTCAAATAAGTGGCATCTTGATGCTCTAAAAATTTAAGATCTGTGGAATTTCTCCCAAAGCTTCCTCCAGTAATCTGACTCTAGAAAAAAAGCAAATTTAAGAAAGTGTAACTCAAAAAGTAATTTTGTCTTAAGATTAGTAACTGATTTAATAAATAAATAAAATGAAAATATAATCAAAACTTGCAAATTATAAATATAACTTAATTTATTAATTTCATTTTTTTTTTGTTTCATGTACAAAAGCAAAAGTGAGTCAATAGGAAAGATTCATAGACAGCATGGAGGCCATCTGTGACAAGACACTGCAGTAGAGTCATGGTTCAAATGCTGAATTAGACATTTAATAAAGAAAGTGGCTATAATGATCCACTGTCTCCACAAGATAATTGTTTGGTCAATACAGCTATATCCCAAAATAATGCACATTCACTTTAATGTCACCTATAGGAGCCAGAGCAATGGAAAATATTGATTAGTGAAGTGGGCATTATGCCAAGATATAGCCTATGAAATATAGCAAAAATTCATTTGTATTCTACTGTTTGGCTTTGCATGAATAATGGTCAAAAACTCTGTAACACAGCATACTCACACCACTGTGATAGCTACTCAGTACTGGTAGTTTAACCCTGGCAGATACCAGCTTTTTTAGTCTGTGCTGCAATGGAAATCTGAGAAAGATGTATACAAGTCTATATTAAGTAATACAAACATCATCAAACTTGGGGAAAAAAGTGAGTACACCAGTTCGAAAAGCTTGAGTAGCATTCAGTTATTGTGCCACATAGCTCCTGGTTAAGTAGGTTGCTACTTTATGGCACCTGAAGTATTTCAGAGCGTGTCTTTCAGCTCCAAGTGTTGCATATAGTGGCAAAGTAACAGCAGCTAGAAACACACAGAAGGCAAACTATTATCGATGTTTATTCATAATTTTCATGCTCAGTTTCTTTTCAAGTAATTATTTTCAAAAGGCATGTAATGTACCTGTTAAAAATACTATTTTAGTAATTTATTGGTAAGATATCTGTACACTTTTTGATGTTTTGCTTTTGGTTTGTTTTTCTGTTTTTGTTTGTCTTCTGATTGTTTCAAGCATTTCCTTACATATAACAAAAAAGTTAGGTATGTATAAAAATACACCAATCAGTAAATAAAACAGGTCATAGACAAAGTCTACACTGATATTTCCACCTACAGTTATCCATATATGCATAAAAACATATACTATAAAAAATACTTTGCCTCCAGAGAAAACTTTCTGAGGCTGAGAGGAAGTGACATTCTGGAAGGCCTATTTTTCTGTATTGACTTCAGCAGTTTGTCAGATAATGAGGTACCTCCAGTAGTTAACTTTTAGACAGCTTTTAAATAATAGACATAGTGAATGATTACTTTGATGCTTATCTTCAAAAATAAGTCTATTATAATGTACAGTGTATCCTCCTATATCTCTCTTGAGCATACTTAATCAGTAGGACTCTGCTCATAAAGTTGGTATAGTAATTTCATAAAAAGCATGTCAGAAGAACTCTTATGTAATAGCTTTGTATTTAGAAGCCAAAAAATGAAAGTCTCAGGTAGAGAGAGCATTAAAAATTATAAAGGAAAAAAGCAAGGCACTTCCCCCACAACTCCAATTGCTTTTATGTTTCATTTTAGGAACAACTGATAAAAACACCTCCAAAGTCAGAAATCTTGGCTTCACTCCCAGAGGTGTTTGTTTCATCACAACGTTTCTATGCACTGAATTCAATTCATAGCCTTTAAAAAATAGGTGGTGGATTAATCTTCCCTGAGATATGCCATCTAATGGAAGAGTCAAAGTGAGCTGGCTGTCTAAACTAGTCAAAATCCACTAAGTTTTGATATTTGTTTTCTGTCATCACAATACTCAATATCACAAAACACAGCAAAATACATACAATCAGGTGATACTTAAGAAAACCAGATTGCATTTTACATTTCATTAGTATCCTGTTTGCAAATATTTGGACATTAACTCAAAAGACGAACAGTAAAACCACACCAGACTTGAATTAATTGTATAACAAGAACTTCAATTTTCACACAATGAAAAAAGATGGCATTGGTATTATTCTCAGAGCATATCACTCTAAAAGCTGAATCCTTTGGCTTGACATAGCAATCATTAAAGAGAAGCTATCTTGAGGATGAAAAAAATGATTAAAAATGAATAGTGGGGAAAGTGTCTTTTACCTGAAGATCTCAAACCACAATGTTGTATATTGATTTTGTTCAATGTGGAAGTTGACATTTTATATTTCTACATAAACATATGAAGACTTATATGTGGGAGGGATACGTAAGTCACTCATCCATTCCCTACACAAACATGCATACACACACATTTCAGCTAGTACCTGGAATCAAAGACTACATATCAATCCACTTCACCAGTGTAAAATCAAATGGAGAAAAAGTCTTTTTCTCAGATGAAAATAAAAGTTCCCAAAAGTGAAAGCTGTATACTGCTTGGCTGCTTTTCATCTTTTCTGACTGGCTTGCAAATGTTTGTTGAGAACTGAGAGATGACATTATGTAAAACAAAAAAACAGTCCTGACACGGGATAAAGCCTTATCACTTTCTCTATTCCTTTCATTTCTGTATGCTGTCTGGACAGAGATCATAATTATCTGAAACTTTCCCTAAATCCTGTGATAGTTTTGATTGAAAATTGCAGCTTCCACTCTGCTTTTTATATTAAAGGGATGTAGTCTTTGAAGTGAAACTTATCATTATGGTACTACAAAGATTTTTGGCAATCACACTTATCAGGAACTTAGCACATATTTGAAGAGAGCTGCTATGCAGCTGCCTGCCAACCTTTCCTTGTATTCTGGCTTCTTTGAAACCTACATATCACTGGAAGATATATTCTTTATAGCTTTTCATGGGAGCATCGGAGGTATATATTGAGTTGTGGCAGGTGTAACAAAAACCCGCTTATAACTGTCCAAATAAGAAAAAATGCACATAAAAGTCACACCAGCAGGCTACAACTTTGGCAAAAGTACATAGGACTACAAAAAGAAGACTGTGAAATAGATCTAATAATGCTGTCATCATCTCCACTGGCACGCTCAGTAAGGGTAAGTCCACCAACTGAAAGATTCCCAGATGTCAAATTTATCCAACCAGGTGTTTATTACTAGAGCAGATGTTCTAAGTTAACAAGAGCAATGGAAGGTTTATAGTCCATTTTTACCTTGTTCACCAAAATAATCATGGATAGTGAGGCAGTAAAGTGCATATGCAAATAAGTTCTGTGAGGGACTTAAAACAGAGTTTTATGAAAACAAACAAAAAGCACCTTTACTGTGTGGGAAGCAGAATATGCAAGACATAGATCTTTGTGAAACTTGTTTTGTGCAATTCTGCACAAAAAAATACTTGTGTGAATTGAGACGACTGTATGTTGTACATAAATTAACTCATAAATTGACATGATTCACTATACTATTTGAAACTATATCCAGGAGAGGTGCATCTCAAAAATAAAAAAAAATGAAAGGAAAGACTTACTAATTTAAAAACATTTTTCAGAATGGAACTGTCCCTTAACAGAGTTGGGTGAATCAAAACTAAAATCTGCAATACAAATTAAAGTTGCAATGAATTATCATGATTAAGAGAAGCTTCTTACTAGGTGAAAGAAATGAGAAGCCTCCTAATTCCCTAACTGTTCTTGTCACTACACTTCTTGGCACTACACTTCATATCAGAATTTATGAAAAGCAGAAACCTATGTTATTTTATCCTTCTAAAACTACAAATATAAACCCAACTATGATTACTTCTGATATCTGGTAAAGTGTCTGGCTACTTTCTAAAGAACTGACATTCAAACAAGAAAACAGGATACCCTTTAACCATCCCATATAGGAGCAATTTTAAGGATTTGTTACATGATTCCTGAGGAGTGCTGAACATGACTGGCAATACTGTTAGGAGATTTTGAATCAGGCCCAGAGAAGCAGATGACTTCAATGAAGACTTTCGTCGTGCTTCTAATTATTGTATCTCAGGATTTCAGTTTAAGACAGTAGCACTAACAAAAAGAGGAAAAAAAAAATTCTCCTCCTGTTCTTCACCACCATTATATAAAAAAATAACTCAATACACTCATATATCAAAGAAGGTTAAATGATTCTAAAAACGTGAATTGAGAAAAGCTTTCATGTTTAGACATTGCACATTTTGCTAGTACTTTTTTATAAAACTGATTACAACTACATGACAGAAAATACTTGGACAGGTTTATAATACCACATTTATATTATCCTTTGAATGGTCATTGCGAAGACATAAGACATTTGTTGCTAGGACATGGGCTTAAATGCTGCAATTCCTTAGGGCAATAGTATACTGGGTCCTCTTTTTTCAAGATTTGCAAATTCTACTGCTGGCAAGAGTGTCAGCAATTTCAAATACACAGTTTAATAGCCTTCTCTCTGAGCGTACCTACTTTCAATAAAGAGATTGCTGTTATTTTGTTCCTTGTAGCTTTGACTACTAATAAAAGTGTTCATTTCCAAATTTCCACACAAAGGTCAGCAGTCATGAGATTTACCAGAAAGAGGGAAAATTTCAAGAAATATTGAGATTATTATCTTGTTAATCAGAACCTTATATTCAAGAATTGTTTTTTTAAAAGGGGAAAATACATTCAGTTATTCTGCTCCCTTATGGTTTGTTGTAGTGTTTCAACACTTCTAGTACAATAAAACTATGCTGTTTACATAAGTATTAATTTTTAAGTGATTAGAGATACAAAGAAATTCAATATGATTTTTTTTATTTCAAACAAAACAATTTAAGAGTGACTAAATTAGTGTAATCTTAACACATTTTAGATTGCAATAGGCTGTAAAATTCATTTGACACATACATTACATTAAAAATGGGAAAAGGTAAACCTCACATACTGAAGAAAAAATTGTTACATATAGGAAGCTAATATATATCCTTTACTTGCTTAAGTACCTCAATCATTAGGAAAACTATGCTTTGACATATGAATTCCAGTAGAGGATGCTGAAACAGAAGTATGAGACAATGTAAGTGGAAAGGAGTGGTTTTCCACTGGATTAGTGTAAAGTGTACATACGATTTAAGAGACTATTTAAAAAAATATTTCTAATATAAACGACCAAAACTCCCACAGTCTTTTATTCCTTTTCTTTTTTTTAAAGGTCAGATAGATAGAATGAATTGGCCACTATGTGTGGTAAATGGTTATAGAGCCTGCTTTGAAATTATTTGGATTTGCCAGCACATCCCAGTAGTGTTTTTCAAACCCATCCTCTACTATGCATTTGTACTAAATTTGGAAATAATTTCTGTACTCTGGAAGATATTATAAATGCTAGTGGAAAGACTAGGGTCACTATGAAGTGTATGCAACATTCACAGGGACAGGAATTTTGTATCCTAAAAAAGTTTTCAATCTGAATTGACTTAGACCCCTGGAAAGGATCAGAAAATGATCATCATTATTACTGCTTCAGTAGGGGAACTGAAGTACTGACAGAGTAGGTCCCAGATCCGCAAAAGGGTGTCTCACATCAGAGCAGATTTGCAAACCATGCCCTGATTTGTCCGAAGACGTAGGATGCCTACCATAACATTGCAAAATGTGTGTGTTTGTAAATACAGAGAGAGCAGTGAATATACCATGATTGTGCTTTAGAACATGTCCAAAGTAGCATGTCTGGCATAACTGAAAACTTAAGAGGCAACTGTCATAGATTAGCTGATGTAGTGGAAAGAAAGGCACCAGCTGATCCATATGTGTCAACTTATGTGATGCAAGCAAAAATGCAGTGTACCCACTTTACATTTTGGCCGACAGTGTATTTATGTACTGGATGCTCAGTCTGAATATTGCCAGCTTAGACACTGTATGGCAAAATGATTGTTCTCTTGAATGTCCTTTGTATGGTTTATAGGAAAAAAAAAAAAATAAGGGGGAAGTACTGTAATACTAGATAACAGGTACTGAATTTGTCACTAAGGTCTTTCTTGCATTAAACAGCACTGGTAAAATGATAGAAACCTGATGGCACTATGCACCAGCATCACAGGGACCTACAAGGATGCCAGAGAGGGACTCTTCACGAGGGACTGCAGTGATAGGGCAAGGGGTAACAGGTTCTAAGTTAAACAGGGGAGATTTATGTTAGATATAAGGAAGAAGTTCTTTACTGAAAGAGTGGTGAGGCATTGGAACAGGCTGCCCAAGAAAGCTGTGAATGCTCCATCCCTGGCAACGTTCAAGGCCAGGTCAGGGGCTTGAGCAACCTGGTCCAATGTGACGTGTTCCTGCGCATGGCAGGGGGGCTGAAACTAGATGATTTTAAGATCCTTTCCAAACCTAACCATTCTATGATTCTACGATTGTGTTGAGCAAGTTCCACTGATCACCTACTGTACAGGAGGCATCAGATTTCAGCTGACTGAAGTGAAACATCCAAGCAATTAAAAACCTTTTAAGACATTTAAAACCTTTAAACTCCATGCCAGATGTGATTTAGCCAAGGAGTTTAATACTGAGATTAGCCAAATTATATGATGTTTCTAAGAGCTGAAGAAACAGAAGAAAAAATGTGTACTATCATTTGGGTAAATCTCTCCCCCAAAATCAAATTATAATAGAACAACACAATAATTGCTGCAGGATAGAAATCCAGTGATCTCAAAACTAATTACGTAGAGGAAAAAAAGATTAAACCAAGGAAAAAAAAAGTATTAGTTGCCACTGTTGCAGAAATCTCATGGGTGCAGTATGCACCTTGCTTGGATGCCAAGTATGTGATAGAACACATCACAGTTCCTTAGTTCCTTATTTCCACAGTTCCTTAGTTCTTCACAGTTCCATCACTCTTGATGACCTGCTTCCTTCAGCACTGTCAAGTCTGCAGTGCAAGGTTGCAAAATTACAAAGGTCTGCAGTGAAAATAATACAGAATTCCAGAAGAGAAATTCCTGAAGCAGTTTCTCTTGCACCATTTCACAGAAGGATAAAATTTGAAAAAAATTATTCAGATTAGCAGTTGCCTGTGACATTAAAAATATTGTTAAGCAGTTGGCCAGCAGAACAATATTCTCTGAACTGGACTAATAAAGTACAAAAAGACCACAGAAAGATTGGTCCATGGACTAACAGAAACTAGTGGGGTAAAAGAGTTGTTTGTGAAGAATAGTCCATTCTAAAATAGATGTATTACTGATTCTAAAGATTACATTTGCTGTCATTCAAGTATAACAAATATGGCAGTGCAATAGATGGGCACAATTCCTGTGCCCTTATGGAAGCATAGAAAGAGGAAATGGACAGGTTGTTCTTCAAATTTATGGGCAGTAAAATGGTAAATAAAGCACCATTTGTTCACTAATGGGACACTTGGGAACTGATGCTTAAAGGCATTAGTTGATATGTAATAGCAAGGTAATTGTACAAATAAAGAATAATCCTTGTATTGTTTTGCAAAATACTCTTTTTAAACTGAAAGAGTGCTTTAAACACTCTATTTAATTATTCAATGAGGACTCTAGTAGGTATTGTATTACTACAAGCAAAACATTTACAATTCTTTACTGTTGTCTCTTTTCATCAATATCATAGAATCCTGTTAACAATATGTGATATATCTGCTAAACTTGGTGGATGAGATCACTCAAACTAAGAAATATCCCTCAAACTATGCTTGATTTCAACCAAGCTTTAAAAATGTTGGAAAATTTAGTGCTAGTTTCTTTTGTTTGTAGTCTGTATTCATAAATTTGTGCTTTCCTCTGCCTCTGTGTTTCTAAGGGACTAGAATTTAGTAGAAATGCCCTTCCTGAACATCTTAAATCTTCTCACTACTCTGCTCCAGGCTAGTAACCATATTGGTCATAGTGATATAGATGTTGATTCATGCTGAAGGCATTTTCAAATGAAATGTCCATAGCTATGAAGTGTTTTCACATGTATCTCATTTAATCCCTACATTTTGGACTTACTATAATGGTTGTAAATCGTATATCTGTAATTTATCCAAAATGTCTTTATATCTTTATAAAAAATAGGACTAAAAAAATGCCACAACTCAATTTTCAATTGGGAAAAGGTTCCATGTGGTATTTTCTTTTCACCATTCAGGGAATTATTTCTGAAATTAACACCTTACAGTCATAAATGCTTGATAAAGACCAGAATAGAAATCTCATCTAAGAATCCCTTGATTTCAAGAGCTTTTCAGATAGGATTGACCACTCTTCATTATTAGGGAGGTTAAGTACATCTAAGCAGTCAAGACTGATTTGCTGGAACCATGTTGTTTCCTGTTCCGAGTGTCCCTTCCAAACAGGTGGCCCTCTTCTGTGGTTAAAAATAAGTATTCATCTAGCATGTTCTATTGGGTTCCAGTAAGTGCACCTGATGGTGAGAGCTGCTGACTACATTGGGCCAGGAAACTGGGTAAATTCCGGAAACACTTGTAAACCACTAGAGAACATTAAATCTGGCTTTTCCATTTTGTCAGTACTCCTGACCTATGTCTGGTATCTTCCCAGGATTTATGCTGTGCCATTGGTTTCCATTGCGAGGCTAAATGCAGTAGTGATAGTTGCAGCGTGAAACAGACACAAATACAGCCTGAAATAGATTGCAAAGACAGGAAAATTGAAAAATTCAATCACTGCAACAAAGCATAGTATTGTACTCTTTAAACACAATTGGACTAAATGGCTAATACTCCCAAGTATTCAAAGGAAAAGAGGCAAGGTACAAGAAGTACTGATGTTCTCTTATTTGCTTTATTAGAGAGTTTTCCCCTTATTTTCTATTAACTGTATGCATTTCCCCTGTTCTCTAAAACAAGATTTTTGCTAAATAAATAATTACATATTTCAGCAGTAATTTTTGTTTCAAAGGACAGGCGTTATAAAAGTGTGCATGCTTTCTCTGTTCTTCAGCTAGCCAATTGTCTCTACACACTTTCCCTATTCTGATCCCAGGGATTCCTAGCTAATATGATTTACTGAATTCAGAAGGTGATTATAAGCCTATTTACAATTTTGTATGTTCAGCATATAGCTACATATGACATTCAGACTACCTTATAAAGCTTTTTGTCCTAGTGTTTAGGAAAAAAATGATTAAAAAATAATCAGATTTTGATAAAGAATATAGTGCTTTGAACTAATCATTAATGTGGCCTGAAGATCACCTATAGTTTGTGGGCTAAATTGTGTCTGAAAAATCTTGTTTATTCTTCAACAGATGTCAGTATAAGAAGAATGACTGATGTCCATGCGGTCTGAATTACATGAGGTAAGATAACCTGTAGGCACAGCCTGAATTCTAAGTGAAAGAATGAGGGGTTTCAGACAGTGAGAGCTCAGTAAACTCAGCAGTACCATATTGTCAGAGCTAAGGTTCTTTAAGTCTCTGCCTGAACTTTGCTTACGTTTGATTCCAGGTTAACCATATGCAGTATGCTGGTGGATATCTTAAATCAGATGTGCAGTTGGTCAGAAAAGGAGCTACAGGCTTGTGTCTGATACAGTGCAGACTAGTACCTACTGAAAACCAATCTTTTTAGAAGGTGCCTTCAGTAAAATTATATTGAAGTCAGAGTGCTTCTGACCAGGGCAATGCAAAGTTCAGAAACTCTAGAAAATAAGGAAATTGAATAAACATGAAAATTATTGTTCAAGCATTGCAATCACTTTTTAAGACACAAAGGAAAAAATTGAGTGTTTTCATTTTGACAGAAATATACAGAAGAGAAGACAGAGATAATATCCAAACTTGATTTTAATTTAAAAATATATTTTGATACTGAAGCATGTCTCTGTCATAATATACCACAAACAATGTATCTCAACTTGGAATACCTTAAATTGCTTAGAAAAAGACTTTCAACTTGCAGCTCGGTTCAGAAGCAGATCTTAATATTAATTTGTTAAAAATAGCAAAAATCACAAATTGGCTGTTTAATAAAATGTGTGCCTATCATAATCCATCTATTAAATGTACATAAACACTTTGCCTTGGATGTTAGTTTCCTCATGAGGACGTTACATTGCTCCAGTCATTCCAGAAATCTTTATATTCTTTTCATTGTATACTTTCAATGTAATTTATTTTCTATGGCTTTTTCTTCCTCCTGATAAAGTTTTCTAATGAAGTTTTATAAATGTTAGCATAGAATTCAAATATATCTGAGATTTCTGAAAAATGTCAATGATTGATTGATGTTGCCACTTCCAATAATATATAGATTTTAAAGTAGCAAAATTAAACTGCATGCTATATTATAATAAACAATAAAATGACCTGCTTTGAAGGATCAGAATATCCAAGAACAATACCTGGGTGAATCATAAAGAAAAAAATCTCAGCTGGGTCTTTTTGGAGATGCAACAATGTATCTAAAGGAAATTAATATGCCATGTAGAAGGTACAATGTAAAAAACAAGAAGGTAGCATAGGACCAAAGAAATTCCATAAAGAATGTAATGCATGACTGCCTTTTCTATATAATTAATCAAGATTCTCATGTTCTCTTTTAGTTATGAGTTTATAACTGAATCATAGAATCATAGAATTGTTAGGGTTGGAAAAGACCTTAAGATCATCTAGTTCCAACACCCCTGCCATGGGCAGGGAGAACTTACACTAAACCAGGTCACCCAAGGCAATGTCCAGCCCGGCCTTGAACACCACCAGTGATGGAGCATTCACAACTTCCCTGGGCAACACATTCCAGTGCCTCACCACCCTCACAGCAAAGAATTTCTTCCTTACATACAATCTAAACTTCCCCTCTTTAAGTTTGAACCTGTTACCACCTGTCCTATCACTACAGTCCCTAAGGAAAAGTCCCTCCCCAGCATCCCCATAGGTCCCCTTCAGATACTGGAAGGCTGCTTTGAGGTCTCCATGCAGCCTTCTCTTCTCCAGCCTGAACAGCCCCACCTTGCTCAGCCTATCTTCATACGGGAGGTGCTCCCGTCCCCTGATCATCCTCGTGGCCCTCCTCTGTACTTGTTCCAACAGTTCCATGTCTTTTTGATGTTGAGGACACCAGAACTGCACACAATACTCCAAGTGAGGTCTCGTGAACGCAGAGGGGCAGGATCACCTCCTTTAACTTGCTGTCAGGCTCCTTTTGATAGAGCCCAGAATACGGTTGGCTTTCTGGGCTGCAAGCGCACATGGCCGGCTCATGTTCATATTTTCATCGACCAATATCCCCAAGTCCTTTTCCGCAGGGCTGCTCTCAATCTTCCCTGCCCAACTTGTATGTGTGCCTGGGATTGCCCCGACCCAGGTGTAGGACCTTCCACTTGGCATAGTTAAACTTCATCAGGTTGGCATCAGCCCACCTCACAAGCGTGTCAAGGTCCCTCTGGATGCCATTCCTTCACTTCCTCCTAGTTGGGATGTATTGCTCCTGAGCTTGTAGTAGTCGAATACCAACCAACAATCTTGGGCCCCCGTGCCCTCTACAGCTATATCCCATGGAACCTTATTAAGCAGGTTCCTGAAGAGGCCAAAGTCTGCTTTCTTGAAGTCCAGGGCAGTGAGCTTGCTGCACGCTCTTCTCACTGTCTTGAGGATCTCTAATTTCACCATCTCATGATTGCTGCAAACAAGGCTGCCCTGGAGCTTCACATTTCCAACCAGCCCTTCCCTCTTGGTGAGCACGAGGTCAAGCATGGCACCTCTCCTTGTCGGCTCCTCTATTATTTGCAGAAGGAAGTTGTCTTCCTCACAATCGAGGAACCTCCTGGTTTGCTAGTGCTGGGCCGTACCGTCCTTCCTACAGATATCAGGGTGGTTGAAGTCCCCCATGAAAACAGGAGCCTGTGAGTGTGAGGCTCTTCCTATCTGTCTATAGAGTGCCTCATCCACAGATTCCTCTTGATCAGGTGGTCTGTAACAAATCCCCACAGTATTGTCTCCCATCGCTGTTCTCCCTTTAACCCGCACATACAAACTGTTTGTTGTCTGCTCACCTGTCCCCAGACAGAGTTCCATACTCTCCAGCTTATCCCTGACATAAATAGCAACTCCCCCTCCCCGCCTAACGGGCCTGTCTTTCCTAAAGAGCCTGTAACCTTCGATTCCAACAGTCCACTCACAGAAGCCATCCCACCATCTTTCTGTGATGCCTATTATATCATACCCCCATAGATGTGCACACATCTCTAATTCCTCTTGTTTGTTCCCCATGTTACAGGCGTTTGTATAAAGGCATCTGAGCTGAGCTCCAAATGAAGCCAGCTCTTTGACTGGAGCAGCTGGAATATCTCTACATTGCTTTGAGCATTTATTATAGGTGCTGGCAAGTAACTGAGTGTGTTGGGATGGAATGACGGCCCCCTCCAACGTATCTAGTTTAAAGCATCCTTGACCAGTCTGGCAAGCCTCCTGCCAAAACCACTCTTCCCCTTCATTATCAGACCAGCTCCACCAGCCCCCAGTAGACCTGGCCTACTAAATTGAGTCCCATGTTCCAGATACCCAAGCCTCTGGCTACGGCTCCACCTTTCTAACCAGTTGTTAACCTGGTCAATGCTCCTAACCTTTTTAAGGTCCTCCCCTTTATCCTGGATTGTTGTGGAAAAGACAATCTGAGCTCCAGAGCCCATAACCACTTCTCCCAGGGCTTTGTAATGGTAATGGTCTTTTCCAACCTAGTTGATTTTGTGATTCTGTGCTGACTACCACCATGTGGGCATGGTAGGAGCTTCCCAGGAAGTTTTTATAAGCCTTTATCAGGTCTTTGTCAGGGTTTTGCTAGGGTGGGTGCACCTGCCACACAAACCCCACCCCATGTCACACACACTTCGTAGAAAAAATGCCTGTAGTAAAGCAAGTTGCTAGGAGCAAAAGACAGATTTTAGTAAACTGCTTAGATGGAGTGCTAGTCTGTCTTCTCACAGAGACACAGGCACTCTTTCTCTGCTGTGTCAAAGCTTGACATACATTAGTATACCAGACACTTATACCAGCAAACTCAGTACAGGGTACCATATGACATGCACCAAGGAGTGACTGGTTAATATAATTTCCTTCATTTTCAATCAAGACATATTCAGTTTAATTTAGATTGCTGTTCCTTCTCTGCCACTGGGGCTTGTATCAAGCTTATACAGGGGATGCAGCAAGCTTTATTAACATAGATATTAAAATCACTCATTGAAAGTGATATGGTCAGAGCAGGTAATCCAGCACTTCCTCTGTGATGCCAGGTAAAGCTGTGCTGAACTTGATTTGAAACTGCATTTCTGCATCTAAAGATATAGTAGCTACAAACTACCAGCATCACCACAGAATAGTGACTTAAATTCATTATATGTATTTGTGCTGATACTTTTACCTGTAGAGATATTAAATGTGGAACAATAGCTGCCTATGTATTTCTGATACTTGCCTGTATTTTTCCTTATTGAAAAAGAAAGGTGTCTTCCTTATTCACTGCAAATATCCTTGCCTTGTCAAAGAAACCTTGTTGTCAATGTGTACCATGTCAACAGCAAGACATCCCATTCAAGATTAGGAACGCATTAACTTTATATTTTACCACCATTAAATGCAATTAGTGAGAGGCAATTATGCTCTTCAAAAACCTGCAATTTCAGTAAAAACCCCAGATAAATAGGTAGGAGAGGAACACAGAATCAAGGAGGTGATTTGCTTGAAGTTACAAAACAAAGAAAAACCCAAGTAAAAAATGTCTTCAGGTCATCTAGTTCCCCATCACTAGGCAATTAGGTCCTCGCTCACCCTGAAATAAAAATTGGTTTCTGTTTGCTGCGCTTAATGCCAATCTGATCAAATCACCATTTTCCAGCTGTTGCTGCTGCTTCTTTGTGTGGCAAGAACAAACATGCTTCTCCCGTATCTGAAAAAAGGGGAGTTTGAGAACCCCTTTGGTTAATGTATATGAAATTAAATGATGTGGCATAATTTATACCTGCATACTTTATAGTACCTTCCAGTAGCTGGAGACAATATTTGTGGAGGCTTCTGGAGAGTGCTTGGAACCAATGGTCTGAGTCACAGAGACACTACCCAGAAGGTTAATAATCGCTAGCTGTAATAGGTTGTCCACAGTTCATGCTAAAAGAATAGCACTTGAAAGGTTTTTTTGGATGAGCTGCCTTCCTTACAAAACTGTGTTTAAAGTCTAAGTTTATGTTCCTGCAAGACTCTCCAAATTAAACCCTATTTTATGGTGTTACACTCAATAACTTGATTATGAGCAAAAAAGGAAGCACATTTTCTATATGTATACATATAAAACCAAGACCTTATTGCTACTATAATTGCAGTCTTAAAAGGCTAATTACTGTTAGTCTAGATTTTATTGTTATAAAAAAAAATTAATTGTACAGCTAGGATATTTTATACAGTAAAAGTCTCTGTAATGATACAGTTAAACTTGTCATACACACTTCTTGTTTTCTGCATCTTTCCTGGAACTGTATTCACCCTTCCCCTGCTCTGAGTCTCTACAATTCCTTACTTTCTGTGCAGTGTTTCAAGGAGGGAAGGAATGCCATCCAGAGGGACCTTGACACGCTTGTGAGGTGGGCTGATGCCAACCTGATGAAGTTTAACCATGACAAGTGCAAGGTCCTACACCTGGGTCGGAGCAATCCCAGGCACACCTACAGCTTGGACAGGGAAGAGATTCAGAGCAGCCCTGCGGAGAAGGACTTGGGGATATTGGTCGATGAAAAAATGAACATGAGCCGGCCGTGTGCGCTTGCAGCCCAGAAAGCCAACCATATTCTGGGATGCACCAAAAGGAGTGTGATTAGCAGGTCAAGGGAGGTGATCCTGCCCCTCTACTCTGCTCTCGTGAGACCTCGCATGGAGTACTGTGTGCAGTTCTGGTGTCCTCAACATCAAAAGGATATGGAACTGTTGGAACAAGTGCAGAGGAGGGCCACGAGGATGATCATGGAACTGGAGCACCTCCCATATGAATATAGGCTGAGAAAGTTGGGACTGTTCAGGCTGGAGAAGAGAAGGCTGCATGGAGACCTCAAAGCAGCCTTCCAGTATCTGAAGGGGACCTATGGGGATGCGGGGGAGGGACTTTTCCTTAGGGACTGTAGTGATAGGACAGGTGGTAACAGGGTTCAAACTTAAAGAGGGGAAGTTTAGATTGTATGTAAGGAAGAAATTCTTTGCTGTGAGGGTGGTGAGGCACTGGAATGTGTTGCCCAGGGAAGTTGTGAATGCTCCATAGCTGGAGGTGTTCAAGGCTGGGTTGGACATAGCCTTGGGTGACCTGGTTTAGTGTAAGTTGGCCCTGCCCATGGCAGGGGGGTTGGAACTAGGGGATCTTAAGATCCTTTCCAACCCTAACTATTCTATGAATCTATGAATTAGAATATGTTGTAAATTGAAATGGAGAAGGAAGGGTTGAGAAGGTATTCAGATTTACAGGCAGGGAGTAGCTGCACAATTCTTAGATTGTATATGTATAGGTATAGGTATATGTACATGCACATATACATGTATATGTATATGCATATGTATATGTATATGCGTATTCATTTGCATAAGCATTTGCATTTGCATTTGCATATGCATGTGTATTTTTTTAGGTGTTTCTGTGGGCCTAGTTGTATTAGCTAAACCCATGGTTTTCTTCTCCTCTTGCAAAAGTGACAAACAAACAGACAAACAATCAGAAGTAGTGAAATCTCACAAATAGTTCTCAATCCTTTTGATAAGAAGAAGGATAAGCACATTTTAAGTCCTCTGGAGCTTGGCCATCTTCCTTTCTGATCTGAATATCTGACTGGGTTCAGGTAGCTAGTAACCTGATAAAAGCTTGCAGAGCTTTTCATTATCAGCAGTAGACTGACAACACTGATGCTCACAGACTTTGTAGTAGTCTTTATTATGGCAATTATCTACAAAATAATCTAACTGAGAAAACAATCATGAATTTTAAACCTTAAACCACAAGAGCATCCTCTGCTGTGCTCCCCAGAGTTCCTGTGGAGCTCCAAAGTGCTTCTGATGCAAGCCTTCATTCCTTAACTTCAGCAAGATTCCCATTACCCACATTAGACATCATGGACAAACCTACTTTAGCCCCTAGACATTATGGACAAACCTGCTTCAGCCCCTATTCATTAAACTTATCATTTGCTCCATCAAGGGATGTCATCAATTTTCTTGCTGTCTGAAACTAGCCTTGTAGTGCCTGAGAATTACCTTGACTAATGCCAGAGTAATTTACATCATTTTAAATATCAGGGCATTTGAGCCATAATGTTCAGATAACTGAGCACAAATATTAGTACAGTTCATTATCTTAGGGAGATAATCCATTCATATTGTTGCAATGGTAGAGGAGATATATTTCCCTACCTGTATAAGTATATAACAAAAGCCTCCTTAAAAATGGCATAAGTATTTTTAAGATTTCTTTATCCCAGTAAATGGTGCTAACAATATTACCTAACAATTCTTCTTTTCTTCTAGGGGCAAACTGCTTATCTGCCCACACCAGATGAATTGTTTCCAAGTCTTTTTCCAAGTGTGAATCTAGAAATGCAAGGTGATAGCTCTGGACACTGTTAGAAACTTGTTTTCTCCCTCCTGCTTTGCAGTTTCTTTGGAAATCAATGCATTGGCAGATGACTCCTTTGGTCAGGAAGCAGGTTCTGCCCTTGCTTGTTCCTGCTGCATATTTAAGTCTCTTGTCAGTTAGAGCAATTGAATGTGCTCTTGTTCCTTTTTCCTTCATGGTGGAAGGGGGTCAGCTTGCCAAATTCACTTCTTTCTTTCATCTGTCATCTGACTTTCTAATTTTTTTTTGTCAGACATGTAAGAAGAATGGAGAGCTCAATCCTGTGAGATTAAACAAGTCCTCTTTTTCTCTGCACTCTTTGTCAGAAGTCCCAAGTCCTTGAGAAGTGTATGTACATGCATGTGTGCATGTGTGTGTATGTGTGTTTGTTTTCCCTAAGGAATTCAAAGTTATGGCTAGGTCACTTAGAAATATATATTAGCAGATACATACTTGGTTTTTCCTTCCCAGAGCTTTGTGCAGCAAAATATATGCACCGTGATTCCACCAGTCATAATTTGCTCTCCATTCTGCTGCAGTGATTTCCACAAGCTGTGCCCTCCTACTCTTGCAGCTAGGACTTCTGTTTTAACAGTGACCCCTCTGGTTCTAGTCTAGCAGCTTACTATATCCATTAAATCTATATTATTAGGGACTTCTAGAAGGTCTGCTAAACATCCCTTCTTGATATATTTTTTTCTTCAAAATGCAATAATCAAAGAGAAGGAGTTGTTCTAAGCAGTCTAACAGGACACGCTAGTCGCTGAACATGCAGATATATTATTTTTAAAAGCAGCTCACAGATAATTTTAAACATTAATCACTGAAAGAGTTACTAATTGAATATTCTTCTATAAATGATAGAGTTTACTAAAGAGTGTCAAAAATTATACAGTCTGATGAAACCCAGAATGATATGGATGTTGAATAATGAATATGATATATAAAATTCAATCAGTTCTAGACAGCAATGACTTTGAAACATCAGAGAGAACTAATGTCTCTCTCCCATAGAATTCCTGTTCAGAGACGATGGGTTTCTGATTCATAATTCTGCTATGCAGCATTTGGGCAAAGAAACTGGCTAAAGCTCAACAGCTGAAAATGAGGAATTCTCAACTTTTTGCTGATGCTAGTGCTACATTTAAAATACCAATTCAGCTAATAAAGATTATACTTCAAGTTATGGGTGATAGGAGAGAAATAAAGAGGAAAAAAAAGGTTTCTTCCAGTGTAAGAAAAGCCAGGTCATCATGGTGTATTTCAAATTCTGCAGATTAGAGTATCTCTCCACTCAGCATTATATTGAAGTCATCTGAGTACCCACAACATTTTTTTCCAGATGCTTTTAGTGGCAAATTCATACATTTTCTGTGATGCGTTAAATAATATCTCTATAGATTCCTTACATCAATTAAAAAAAATACAGAAAATGTGGTTTCCCTTAATAATTGCAGTGTATCTTTGAAGAAGGTATCTCTGAAAACTACAAATGAGGCACACGTTAGTGTTCCTGAGTCTGACACTGCCTACAGTTCTGGTATTGCAGATTTTGAGTGCATCCACCACCCTGGTCACCAGAAAAATCAAGTAATAATCTCAGCTAAATTTATAAATGAAGGAATCTAGGTTAAATAAAAGGCCCAGATGCTTCAAATATGAGTACGGTACTACCCTGCCAATAATGCCTTCATAGTCAGGTCCATGTTGGTATATATTATATTATTATTGCTCCTTTTTTGAAAAGTAGAAAATCAAATTTTAAAGGTTTGGGGTTAAGGTTTAGGTTTGGGTTTCTTTTTTGTTTGATTTTTTTTTTTTTGTTTGGTCGGTTTAGGTTTTCTTTTCCTAGATATCCTAATTTACAATAATATTTGTGTATTTTTATGAGATTTCAGATACTCTGACATGTCTGGCGCTCTTAAATCTCTCAGGGGAGACACAGGCTCTGGGTTTTGATTGAGAAAGCTTCCACAGAGCCTGTAACTCCACACTTTCATGCAGAGAGCATTCAAAATGCCAGGTTAGGTGCTGGGACACCTCTTGTGCCATACATTCAATTCCAAATGGCTAAAATAGAATTTCCCTAGGTTTTATGCTATACTGGGAAAAAGAAATCCAACCAAAATAAAAATAACTGTGAAACCTGAAATAAAATGGCTATAATTTTGCACCCTAAAGCTGGTTGAGTAAACCTCCGAGAGAGGAGAAAAGGGGAAAACATAATAGATAAATAAATTCTTGTCAATTTTGAGTCACTATCTGTTACTTGCTGAGAAAGTCTCAAGTAATACATCCAGTTAGGGACATTAGGGTTTCTGTAAAATATTAGCACCTTATAAAGTAAGCGAAGGAGAATAATACTGTTTCCTGACTTTGGGTAAACTTACTTCACTTTTTTGGGACATTTTAACACCATAATAAGAGCTCACAAACACTAAGAAATGTGATGCTGCACAAAGAATTAAAAGAAAAAAACATCCCAGACATTTTATTAACGCTGCTCATACTTTCATGACTTTAATATTTCTTAGAGACAGCACGAGATACTTACCCTCAGGCCACAGCCCTGTAACACTGATCTAGGCAAGTGGTGCTGACTAAAACCAAAAGGTGAGCTTAGAGTAGCCCCAGCAACAGGGCTCTCACAGCCCATTCCCACCCAACTCCCTCCCAGGCAGGTCTTTTGGCAGAGATGGCCTGCTACCCGCTGCAAACACCTGGCTATAAGTAACTACTGAGGATGAGTAGTTGATGTTTTTGCTTGCTTGTTACTGTTCCCTTGTGTTGTGCATTTTCTAACCTCTGGTGTGTTATGATTCAAACCTTGAAGATGTTCTACATAATTCTCCAAACCAGCATTTACCTACAATCTCAATAGTGGCCTGTGCTGGAAAATTTCTGTAAAGGTCACTGTGATGAGCACTGTAGAGTTGCTACAGCATTATGTTCAAGCAAGATAATATAGCCCATGTTTATCTCATTGAGTTGAAAAATTTACAGTGAGGTTTGAACAGCTGCAGTACTTTGTTCAGTCACCAGTGTTGAAGTCTTACAGAAGTCTTATTGAATCAAAGACATACTGGTAGGTATTTGTATTTTTGGTTAATGGACAAAAGGAAGAATAAGTGGAATGAAAATGATGCTCACACACACTGTAAGCTTCCTGGATAGCATCCCTCACGGATATAATGACATGCCACCAACGCATAGAAATATAGATGTGATCAATAAAGAATAATCGATGGTATTATAAATACATAGTGAAATACATGCTATTTCTCATTGAAAACTAATTTTAGGTTATGTGAAAATTCAATATATGTATCTTGAACCATAGAAGGAAAGACAAAGAATGACAAAGAAATGAAAATACCAAGACAAAATTCCCAGCACCAGTAATAAGCTATACAGACTCACCTGAATTATTTTTTTGGGGGTAGAAAAAGATAAGGATGATCTTTAAGCACAGCCGGTAACTCAGAACCACGCAGCCACTCACTTAATCCCTCCTCTTCTTCCCCCCCACTCCCGGAGAGAATTGAAAGAATGTAAATCCCACTGGTTGAGATAAAAACAGTCCAGGGGGAGCTTCATGTGGGGAAAGATGTAGGACTATATGTTCTTGCAGTAATCATGCATCTGAGGCTGCTGAAGAGGTCTGTTTGGAAAACAAACACAAACAAAACCAAAACACAAAGAAAACATGCACAAAAGAATAAAACCAACAGCAAATGGTATCAGAGAAGAGCTGAAGGCCTTCCAGCCAAATGAATGCAATGGATACAAATTAAATGAAAGAAGTAGTATCAGAGACACTGTTGCTCTGCTTTATTTGCCATTTGAGAGGGAGTTAATTTAGAAAATCTTACTCTTTTATATTGCTGGAAATAACGCAAAAAGAGGTAATTGGTCACAAAGGTAAAACATTGCTTCATGCCTGAAGCCCTCAAGCTGTTGACTCTTGCTTACATTTAGTAGCAGAATTAGAAGTGGATGAAAACCAGGATATCACTCTTCTTCAATCTGTCAGCACATTTTTAACAATATTAGATTTTGCTGCCTGTCTTGGGAATGTAGGACTGGAAGTATCTATAGAGAACAACTTTGTAATAAAAATTTAATCCACAGAACCTTACTTCCACACTGCAAGCCACCAACAATTTAAAATAAACTTATGACCTCACATTCTTGAGAAGGTTTCTTTTTTTTCCATAATTTTAAAGTGCAGTAAGAGGGATTGTGGACATATTTGCAGTTTCTTCTCTCAGTCTTTCAGGTCAGCATAAGCTGCATATGGAGTGATGGAAGGAGAGAAAGAAAGGCAGCTTTTAGAGATATCAAGAGCTGATCTCTTTCTTTTCAGAAGCCCAGACTATCTGCTGAGTCCAAGCCTATAAGGACAAGCAAACACACATAATACCTGCATAATTCTACTTCAAAATAACCAGGTTTGGTGAACTTAGAAAGACAAACCTTCAACAAATAATAGCAAAGTGTAGATTGATTCTGACTAAAAGAGAGGTAATAATAACCACAGCAATAACAATAATGATGAATGATGAGCTAACAATAACAGTAATAATAATAATAATACATCTTCACACTGTTGTTCTAAACATTACTGTAAGGTTCACAAAGCTGTCAGCATTACTGAGGTCCAGGTCAAATCTTCATTATTTTTCACATTCAGATCGAAAGCATGTAACAAAGCATAAGAAAGTGAAATAAACAAGAGGAAAATGCCACTATTAGTTTTGGGGTAAGATCTGATCGTACATGTGAATAGAAAAATAAGCATGATTTGACCTAGTGTTTTGGAAAGATGCGAGATCTCCCCAAATTTCTCTGATTGTAGTTCTTCCAATCTAAATGGATGACCTTCCACATTTCTTTTCATAAGAATGACTGAAGAAAATTTTAAAGAATATCCTAAATTTCCTGTATTATTTATTATATTTTATTGTATATTAACTTTTGCTTGGGATAGAGTGAAAGACTTCTAAGGAAAAATTTGACAGTTCCAAGCTGTAAAAGATTCTATATAGCTGCATGGTATCATTTCCCTCCCTCTCTTCTATTTTAGCCTAATGCTTTAAATCTGTTTATATTAAAATACACATAAAAATCTGCCTCTTTAGCAAGTAATGCAGTCTTTTTTTCTTTTTAATTTGGTTTTATATGGCCCTACCTTTAATTTTTCTCTAAAGGAAGAGTCAATAAAACAAAACAAAACAAAACAAAAACCCCTCAACCTTTTAAAAGCTTTCATTTTAGTGAAGCTTGGTCAAGGTAATGAATCTTATTTTTACTTTCACCTTGGTATCAGCTTGACATGTGGCATATCATTGCAGGTCAATGTTTTCTACGTATGAGAAACAGAAGTATTCATATATGCACCAAAGAAAGTACACGTCTTTGGTTTTTTGGTGTGCAGCGTTAATTTCCTTACCAGGAAAACTTCCTTGAAAGTTGTTAATGCATACATACATAACGTGCATCTACCTGTGTATATGTATGTGTGTGTTTTTGAGCATGAGTGTAGAATTAATTTGCTAGCATTTTTACTAAAAATAAATAGATTTAAAATGAAAAATTTTGTTAGTTCTTGTTTTTTTTTTAATGTTCCCATAGTTTAGAGAATTGAAGTTTTTCCTCCAGAAAATGGCATCTAGTTTAGCATTTTTCATTCTTCCAATATTTTAAGTGGTTATTTCATATTCTTATTCTTGACATTTACTTTCAGAATTTTTTTATTCTTTTACTTTTCAGGTTTTGTAGGCCAGTGTTATACACCATTTTCATATTTGCTCTTACAAAGGGAATGCATAACAACAATACAGTTAATGTTATCAATATTTTAGCTATGGTCCATGGCCATTGATCAGTGTTTTAAAGCAAAAATATGTTTCATAACTATAGTTTTCTTTAAATTCATGCTATTAATATGAACAGTGAACTTACTGACATAATTTATTACCATTATGCTGGCTGGCTAGAAACCAACAGAAACTCAGGTGTGGTAGCTGAATAACAGCAAAACATTACTTAGCTGTGTGTATTTGTTCTTTTATGGCCTAAATGTCTGAAACAACATTACATAAAAATACAACAGTGAAAAAACTGCATATATTTAGTAGAATTTTGGTACAATTTTAGTAGAATAATCTTACCACAGGAATCAGCTTTCAAGCCCAAAACATCTTCTTCATGCAAAATTAATATAATGCTATGACCACGATAATGCACAGAGAATTTTTGTTGTTTCCAAACACTCACACCCTGCCTGTGTGCCTGTTGATCCATGGTCGTGTAGTGTATTGTATTTCATGGATGGTGGGGAAAAAATAGTGGCATAGTATATAGTCAAAGTACTTCAGAAGGTGTTTTGACCTTAAACACATTTCACACTTACCTTTCTTTTTTTTAATGCATACTTATAGAAGCACAAATTCTCTCTATTAAGTATTATTGTCATCATCACTGTTCTCAAAGGTATCTTCGTAGCAAGAAAGTCTGAAGAGACAACAAATGGAAGATCAGGGAGAGTTGTTTTTTGGGAGTGAGAGCTGGGTTGTTTGGTGCTTGTTTTGATTTTTTATGGAAAAATCCATCCATGTGTCTTGCATCAAAGAGGTTCTTATTTTTTTTAAGGTTAAAAGGATAAAGCTAGCATACTGGCCCACCTACATGAAGTAACTTATCGAAGTTAATAGAAATCCTCATGCAGTTTCCCAACATTCTGCAATCATTATCAACTCCACTTACATTTCCCATCAGAGATGCACCCAAATGTGTGGAATTGGCAATCGTTTTTCAGAGCTCTAAAAGTGAGATAGCAATGTTCCATTTATAAAATGAACTTTGAAAAGCTGGCCCTGGATTATGCTTTGCATAATCAGCCTAATGGATTAAGAAGCTCATTTACAATATAAAGAACCCAAAATGTCTCAGATAAAACCTTGATTACAGTTACAGTCTGTGAAAGAGATGACATCTGTTTCTGCCTGAGACTATGATTTGGGCTCAGTGGGTAAAGGAAGATGCTGTTAGTTCTAAGGCAAGTTATAATAAAATGTGAAGTTGCTTTCAGGTTCTGCAATGCATTAGTTTACAGACAGGATCTTCTTCTAGAAAAAATGAAGCATTGGTCTGTGCTTCATTTATCACTTGTCCATCTGAAGCATTGATTTTTTACTGCTTCCCATGAGCTTATTTTGTAAATTGAAAGTGCAGTGTAGACATAATATTCATGTATATGAAAAAATGAACTACTCTGAAACACCTAAATAATACACAGGAGAACTCAAGAACCTCTAATTACTTCTAATTATCTAAAGCCTAGTGGTATAAAAATATCATGATAGATAAGAAAATATAAAGCACTTAATTTTCTCTATACAGTGTTCTTACAGAGCAAGAACAAAAAAAAAATTTAAACATTTCTTCCTGTTGGCATAATTCTGCCAACTCCAAATATTATCTTGAGCTTTGGTCTTTTATTTACACAAAGTCTCAAAGTGCAATTGTTTAAAAACATCTGGTGTACCTTTTGTTGATCAGTTTTACAAAACTATTTGCTGGAATTTGCCATACATATCTACAATGCTGGATCTGGTTTTCATCTGGAGGTTTCCAATATCAAGCTCCAATGAACACCAAGCTCAGCTAAAGGGTAAACTTTGGAATGAAATTATGCTTGGGAAAATTCTGCTACTCATTTATATTAATGTTAGCTTGTATTTTAAAATGGTGCTACAGACTCTTCTAGCCTCTCAACTCAAAGCACAGTATTAAGAAACTGTGGAAGAAAAGAAGAAGGAATGTCACATTTTCATTTAGTTTCTTGAGGAATAAACATGTGTTACTTTGTCCTGGGTTCAGCAGTAGCAGTCATTTTTTCTCCTTCTTAGTAGCTGGTGTAGTGCTGTGGTTTTGACTTTCAGCCTGGGAACAGCGCTGATAACTGAAACCCGATGTTTTCAGTTACTGCTTAAAATGTTCGGTCTGACCAAGAACTTTCTGAGTCTCATGTTCTGACAGGAAGGAGGAGAAGCCAGGGAGGAAGGAAAGACAGAACACCTGACCCAAACTAGCCAAAGAGGTATTCCATACCACAGCACGTCATGCTCACTACATAAACCAGGGGCAGTTACCCAGAAGGGTTAGATCACTGCTCAGTCGGGCTGGGTATCGGTTAGCAGGTGGTGAGGAGTGGTTGTATTCTCTTCCTTCGTTATTTCCCTTATCATTATTATTATTATTGGTGGTAGCAGTAGTTGTTCGTGTTATACCTTAGTTATTGGACTGTTCTTATCTCAGCCCGTGGGAGTTACATTCTTTTGATTCTCCTTCCCATCCCTCCGGGAGTAGGGAGGAAGAAGAGGGGGAGTACGCAAGCCACTACGTGGTTCTGAGTTCAACTGGGCTTAAACCATGACAACTTTTTGTCCTTTTGAAAAATCCCATTTACTCAAAATGGTTTTGCCTTATTGTGGTTTGGGGTTTGTTGGTTTGTTGTTTTTTTTTTGTTTGTTGTTTCCCCACCCCCAATAAAACTGAAAGATATGTTTCTTATTATTTTTCAAGAATAATTTTAAGAAATTTTTCTTTGAAAAGTTATGTTAGCTTCACCTTCCAAAGAGAGGTTGCATTAGAAAAAGTTTGAACCCAGACATTTATATTTAATATAATGCTTTAGGCGATTTTTCTTTTAGTCAGCAATTCCTTCCCAGAAGTTTCCATTTAAATAAAATTTAAGGGATTTTTTCAGTTGCCTTTTTGAGTCAAAAATAAAATACATGCATGTCTGATAAAAAAAATCTGATTGCTTATATTCTTCAACGATAGAGATTTTACTCCTTGTCTAATCCTTAGACCAAATTACTATCCACCACTACACAGCCTGTGAGATCACAGGCTAAATGATCAAAACACTAGACCAAGAGATGAGGTATGCACTTTATTTACCTGGATCCAGTGTTTTCTGCCTACATTATTGGCAAAACAGCTCCCAAATTCACAAGATACTAGTCGTATAAAACCTTTACAGCTTGGAAGACAGATGTTTATTTAAAATAATTGCAAAAGTGCATATGGAAGGGAAAAGACTCAGAGAGCTCAGAGTACATCATCTCTGTGATGGAGAATTCCTCAAAATGCACAGAGCTGTGTCCCAGAGCTCCTACACTGAAAGCCTGTAAAGGCTCTACGAGGTGCTAGCACTTCAAGAATGAGATAGTCTGGAGTCATTTGGGGAACATGGGTATCTCAAAAGTTAGAGGTATTCTCTGCATCCCTTAAACTATGAGTTGATACTGGTTTTTGCTTCTTAGACTTTCAGTTTCTCTCCTACAGAGAGAAAGGCCATAGTGGGAATGGCTGCCAAGGTCTAGTAGGTAATAAAAAAAGCTGGTGTTCAGTTCTTTCTGTCAGTCCTGCTGTGCAGCATGGCAGTTAGCAAAAAGCAAGACGCAGTCAAAGCAGTAGACAAGCAGCTGCAGAAAAGAAGGGATCTGTTGAAATTTTACATTTTCAATGACCTCTACAGGAAAAATTTGAAGTAGTTGGAAAGACAATGTTCCTTACTTCTAATCATAACAACTGTCTTGATCTGAATGCAACATTTCAGCTTTTACCACACTATGCTTTTACACATGCCATGTGAACTTGACACACCTTTGATCTGTGAAAACTGTTCGGAGGATCAATATTTGCATGGGAGAGTCTTTGTGACACTCTATCAGACTGAATATACCCAACATTCAGGTGGTTCTTGATGCCATTTTGGATGGCAGATGATCAGAAAAAGCCAGAGTGATTTGAGTGATTAATATATCTTAGACCACAGATATGAGATTTGCAAGAGTCCATAAAGCTTTTTTTGTTGATAATAAAAATGAGAGGTGACAACGTCCTTCCTGCTCTTATTCATTTTGAAGTAGTTATCTCTGAGTTAGCTGAAATAAGAGGAAGCAATGTTTTGTAATTATATGTATTTTTCAAATGACAGAAGTGACTTGTATATAGGTTTTTTCTGTTTCCACTGAAGTATCAGAATACTGTGATTCACATAGCATTTCCTGTTATTTGGTGTGCAACTGTGATGCAGAAACAGCATCTACTGTTTTATACATTATTGGAGCAGATTTATCACGCTTACAAGTTTATAAACTAGGTAAGCCAACTTCTTCATCTTGGGTCACCACTAAGACCTAATTTAGATTAAAATATAACCCTTTAAACTCTGAATTTAGAGGGCAGAAGCTACCTACAAAACATAGTGAAGTATGCTCAGGAAATGTAAGCATTCATCCTATGAGACGTACGTCTTCTTTTAAAATACCAGGAAATGCAAAAATCACAATACTCTCCAAAGCCAGGTAATTAAGTCAGTCTCTGCTCTAACATGATCTGAGATGCCCTAGGGAATCCTATAATTGTTAGTCACTACATCAACATCAAACTTGAAGAATAGTTTAGTAACGCATCAGAGAGTTATCAGATATCCATTACCGTGACACGCTATTTGCATTACCTTTATTAATTTGTCAATTTTAGCATATGCTTTTTTGCACTGCAAGCACAGCACAAACTAATACAACCTCTGGCTTTAAAGTGGGACTATAATCATATTTTATGTCTCATTTTTCATAATCCACAGCAAAGAAAAAGATTTAATTCTAGCATTTTTGCATTCCATATCAAAAAAGCAATTGAAAATTACATCTGATGAAAATGTGAGCCAAACAAATGGCTGGGACAAATGTGTGCTTCTGCATTTCACTTCATGCACTCACACACCTTCATCCCCTAGAAGATTGTCTCAGAAATGCTAAAGGAATCTTGGTTATGCCAATAGGGTTGCCTTGAGGGACAAAGATGAAACCACACCTGGGGTATCTCTAGGTATAAGAGGAAATGATATCTTGAATAGTTTTCTATGTCAACTCTGTAAATGATGAGTGACATAATATAAATCTGGAAAAGATTTTTGCTTTGCCTTTTTTGTATTGAGAAAATATACTTTACATCTTGCTTAATTTTAAGAAAACAGATCTCTAATTGCTTCAACCTTTGAAAAATTAGTATTTTGCAATGTAACCTTAGTTGGATTTAAGGTTCCTGTATGGTTCGGTTTTCTGGTTTTTGTTTGTTTGGTTTTTTTTTTTCTTTATTTTTGTAATCTCTGCACTACCAGCAATTTTCTGTTGCTATTTCAATCATGAAACCTCTAATGTGTAATAGTGCTGGTTGCAGCTCTACTACAGTCACTTTCTTCTTTCTGTAACTGTTCATGTATACTACAAAGACAACAAAATAAAGCCAAAACCCAAAAAAACCCCACCTTTTCTCCCATGGTAAACTTTCAAATTTATTCTGACACAATTATTCAATTTCTAGCAAAAAGTTATTTTCTACTAAGACATTTACTCTTGTGTCACACATTGCTTTTTTTCTGAGCATTTAATGGTGAATCTGTTAATTCACTTATGAATTCAATTTATTAAAGCTGTCTTCCTTTGGATATTAAGCGTGTGTGTTGGTTCTTCACCTCAAAGGATTTTAAGAGTAAATTATGCAGGCAATTACATCTTTCCATTATATTAATTTAAATATTTTAAATAGGCTATATTTTAAATAGTTATTAAGATCATACTTTAATCTCAATTTTTGTATCTAATGGTTATAATTATGTAGGATTTATAGAGTTTTGTCAACAAATTAGAGAACTCTTAAGGGAGATATTAAGACATCTCAGTTACAGTAATCATTTCACCCTTCTTGTTTACATTTAATTGCTTATGGTGGTTTCCTAGGTTCTGACAATCCTGTTAGAAGGAATAAGTTAACCCAGAACTTCATAAAGTCAAGATCTTGATAATACAGCTTCATAAAAAAATATTAGCAAACACAGCTCTAAGTCATCAGCAAATGCACTGGATGTTTTCTGTTAAAATTCCTTTTAGTGCAAAAGCGTTTTCCGCAAAATTTAAAATAGGCAAATACAGGAACAGACCAGAAGCATGTAATCTGCTTCAGAAATTGTAAGCAAGAAGTTCAGTATAGCTCATCACTGGTTCCTGGGAAGAACAAAAGAAACAGTAACTTATTTCATTTGTTGACACCTGGCGCCGTTTAGATGGAGTTGAACTACACATTCCAAACATAATAGTTCACAGCACAGTATAACATGCATATCCTGCATTAAAACAAGCAAACAAGCAAAAACAAACACACACAAAAACAAACAACAACACAACAAAACTGAAGCAAAATCTAAACCACAATGAATTGAAAGCAAGCACGGGGAAAAAAAGGCAGAATTGAGTCAAATTTTCAATACATTTACTCATACCTGACCATTATCTTTGCATCTGTCATGGGTTCAGCAGTAGTAGTCATTTTTCTCCTTCTTGGTAGCTGGTGCAGCGCTGTGTTCTTGACTTTCAGATGGGAACAGCGCTGTTAACACCGATGTTTTCAGTCACTGCTTAGAATGTCTAGGCTGACCAAGGACTTTCTGAACCTCATGCTCAGCCAGGGAGGAGAGGAAGCTGAGAGGAAGCAGGGACAGGACACCTGACCCAAACTAACCAAAGAGGTATTCCATACTACAGCACGTCATGCCCGGGATGTAAAAATGGAGAGCAGAGACCTGGAAGAGTGGGGGGTTTGCTGATGGGTCGGGCTTGGTATCAGGTGGTGAGCAGTTGTATTCTCTTCCGTTGTATTTCTCTTTTCATTACTATTATTGGTGATAGCAGTGGTGATTTGTGTTACACCTTAGATACTGAACTGTTCTTATCTCAACCTGTGGGAGCTGTATTCTTTCGATTCTCCTTCCCATCCCTCAGGGAGTGGAGGGAAGAAAGAGGGGGGAGAGAGTGAGCAGACTGCATGGCTGACTGGGCTTAAACCATGGCAGTACCTTAATGTGAGAAAGGTCCTTGTTTTCTTCTGGTTTTCATTTTTTATTAAGTAAAATTTAAATTCTTAATCACATCAAATTCTTTATATCTGGGATCTTTTAAGCAAGTATTGTCATCATAGACAACCTGTCTTTAGGAAAAAATGGAGCTTTGCTGGCATCTATATGACATCAGCTGGCATCTATTTCCAGTCCTTATTCCTTCTAACCCTAAATTAGGGTAGTTTTTTTTAATCTGAAGGGGATATGTTTTCAGTTTCTATGGGAGAGCAGTGAACATCCTTGCCACAAGTTTAAAAGTAGAAATGCATATTAATTTCTCTCCCTTTCTCCTTCTTCTTCAATTCAAAACATTAAGCAGCAGTTTTAGCAAAGAACTAGTGGACTCATTATTTTCTAATTTAATGAATACACATTTCCTCTCAGTGACCAAACCCTTTCATAAAGTATGTTGTCTTTTGTTTTACAGCTGACCTGGTCCAGATTAGACAGTCATAAAAAGTTGATTCTTTCTGACTGCAGTCAGTACAGCAGCTAGGCACTATGTGAAATAGTCATTCATTCCCCTCAAAGTTCAATAACGAGAGTCAGTTTTACTCCAGTGAACTTTGCCCTTACATATTCTGTCTGAATTGATAGAGATTGAAGGCTGTGGAAGTTAAGTTCATACTTGTGGCTTCTTTGAATAATTTTCCCCCCTCTTTCTTTTAATGCACATTTTGAACCTAACAGAATTTCATTAGAGATGTTCTTCCAAGTGGCTGCAGTTTTTCAGTTAAGGGGTTTTGCTGTGTGGTTCTCCAAATTCTTCCAAGAGACACCTTCTGAGAGCTAGAAATAGCACTTTTCATGATGGAAAGTGCATCAACTCGGTTCCTTTGGAAAGAGAGATTTTCAGGAGAGTGGCTAGCAACTTCAGTCATATTCAAGCACAGGCAAAAGCAACTTCCCATCTCCATCCTTATGGGATCTATTAGTGCTAGTTTCTTCACAGCAGTCACAGAGTGAATTGTTACTGATGCATCTCTCTTCAGCTGAATTTCCCAATGTCCAAAACCCTTTTAAACCTGTTGACTCTGGAATAGTTGTCTAACTTCTTTATAATTCACTTTAAAATATTTTTTTCAATAGCTAAAAGCCATTCCAAAGTCCTCATTACTGCATTCCTGCAATTACTGCTTTTCATAGTCTCAGCAGTGGAACACTTATTTGTAGTCTGCGTGATCTGTTTTTCTGAACTCTTTCCCTGTTTTCAGCTTCTGTACAAAGACTCACAAAGAAAGACACACACGGATAAGTGCGTACACATTCATGTTTCATTCCCTCACTTTTTGATTGAAATCTTTTTTTCTGATAGATAGTGTGAAGAAATCAATTCCACACTGCTATCAAATCTGAGCACCCATGCAGCAATTTCTGACAAGTTTCCGTCTGCTCTCTGTCATCTTAATTGCTCTGTCATTCATTTCATGGCTTCCATTGCATGTCACGACTTATATTTTCTTCTTTCAGTTTCTGACCCTTAGTTTTCTATTATGTATAGCTCTGAAGTAATTTTCCATATCTGTCTGCAGTGAGAATCTGTTAAAGAGAAGATTGTGCTGAGGGAGTTGTACCAATTGGATTTTATTTTTTTTTTAAATTTCTGCTTTATTTTCCAGTGGTGAGTTAATTGTCTGTTCAGGTGTTTTATGAATATTTTGAATATTGTGCAGGTCTGAAGTCAGAGCTGTCAGGTTTTTTCAGCATTACAGAATATGTGAGTTGACATATGATGAGTTTTCATATTGGTAACATGGATCACAAAACTGTATATTTTGTGAATCATCATTTTAACAGTATCTCTAGATATGTAAAGATTGATACTCTGAGGGGAAGGGATGACATCCATAGGAACCTTGACATGCTTGAGAGGTGGGCCAGTGCAAACCTCAGCAAATTCAAAAAGGACAAGTGCAAGGTCCTGCACCTCAATCAGGGCAATCCCAAACACAAGTACAGGCTGGGCAGATACTGGATTGAAAGCAGCCTTGAAGAGAAGGACCTTGGAGTTCTGGTTGACAAAAAGCTGAACATGAGCTGGCAGTGCGTGCTCACAGCCCAGAAAGCCAAGTGCATGCTGGGCTACGTAAAAAGGAGTGTGACCAGTGGGTCAAGGGAGGTGATTCTTCCCCTCTGCTCCAGTCTTGTGAGATGCCTGCTGGAGTACTGTGTTCAGCTTTGGGGCCCCCAGAAAAAGGGGACTTGAACTTGCTAGAATAAGTGCATCGAAGATGATCAGAAGCCTGGAGCACCTCTCCCATGAAGACAGGCTCAGAGAGTTGCGTTTCTTCAGCCTGGAGAAAAGAAGGCTAAAGGGGACATCATAGCAGCCTGCCAATACCTAAAAGGGGCCTACAAGAAATCTGGAGAGGGATATTTTAAAAGGGCATGTAGTGATAGGATAAAAGATATGGCTTTAAGCTGAAATATGGTAAATTTAGATTAGACATTATGAAAGAATTCTTTACTATAAGGGTGATGAGACATTGGAACAGATTTTCCAGAGAAACTGTGTATGCCCCATCCCAGGAAGTGTTCAAGGCCAGGCTGGATGGGGTTTTCAGGTGTCGTGGAAGTTGTCCTTGCCCATTGCAGGGGGATTCGAATAGGATATTTAAGGTACCGACCAACCCTAATAATTCTCTGATTCTAATGTTTGGGTTTTTTTGGTTTCTTTTTTTTTTTTTTTTTTTTTTTCATTTTTGTTATTTAAAGAGGGAATGGCAAGAAGAATTTAAATTTGTCTATAAATAGCTTTGCATGGAAACAAATTTTGCCTTGTTAAAAATACCCCAGTAACCCTCATTTGCCATTAACAATCAGGAAAGAAGTTTTCTCACCAGCCTACACGTAAACATGTATTTTCAAGTTTTAAATTCATATTTCATAAATTTTGAGAATGTAATTCTAGGAACCTGTAGTGCAGCTCCCAACAATAAACTCTGCTTCTCTTACTGTTGTACCTAAAGTCAGAGCCTGTCAGTGTAATAAGGATGTACTATTAGCGGATAACCCTTCACTTCTCTACTTGCTCATTACTTTTGGTATGTAGGTCTACAACTGATATCAGTTTAAAGAAAAATTATGAGTATAGATTCTCACTAAATAAACATCTCAGTGTTGCAGCCTCCACTCTGCATTCACTTCCATGTATCACATAAGCTTTTTACACTGATTTAACTTTATACTGAAGGTGAAGGCAAATTGTCAGGACTTACATTTTAACTTTTGCACATGAATTAATAATTCTTCAGCATCACGATCCTTAGCCATTTATGAAGAGAATGTCTCATAAGAGTCATAATAATCACATCAGACATTTTTAGATTAAAATATGCTGTGAAAATGCCCATCTGTTTTGTTTTGTTTTTGTGGTAGAAGAAAACTGAAGAGCCAGGCCCCAAGGGCAGAAGCCCGAGTACTGTTCAAATGATAAAGGGGGATGTGCTGGAACTCCCGGGTTGCAGGCCTTGGGAGAAGAAACAAGGAAATGTGAAACCACAGACCCTTGAGCCATGGTGCTTGTTATGGAAACCAGAAGGGGAGTGTCTGATTCAGGGTTGCGGACAGTGCTGGGTGGAGACTTACAGGCCACATGGATGGAAATCCCCTGATTGTGGAACAGAGACCCGCTTGTTGTGGAAAAGTCCCAGAAGGCTTTTTGTGTTAGCTAGGAGCCAATCAGAAACCACTGTATCAGTAGCGCGCATTTTGAAATATCCAATCGGTGTGTTAAAAGAAACATATATAAGTGCATGAAGACTGCTAATAAACAGACACGTTGCTTGCATCAAGCTATGTCCTGTCTCTCAATCACAGCAGAAAAGTTACATCTGCTTGCTCAAGGTTGCCTGGTCAAATAGAGTTAACTGTTCAGTGACAGCTATCTTGTGTGACTTAAGCAAGTCACATATATTACCCTATTAGTAAAAATGATGTGGGTTTCCAGATTTTGAGAAGAGTTATAGGCTAAATCTATTAAAGAATACAAGGCATTGAATTACTGTGATAGTTAAGGCCATATAAATACAAAGTCTATGATTCCCTTTCCTTTCTAAGAGCTTAGAGATAGCCAAAATCCCCTGTAAGACTAGATGAGACTAGTAGACTCTTCAAAAAAACTTCAAAGCTTGCTGCACTGAGTTAGATTTTTTAGTAAATTAATATTTTTTAAAAAATGGTAAGGCATCAGTATTCAGAAAAAGTAAAATTTCAAATTCAATATTTCAGAAAAGTGTCACGTGAATTAGCAGGCATTCTTTATTAACATAACTGTTTTGTTACTCATAAGTCAGCATATAATCATATTTTCAGTCCATGCATGGCACATCATAATGAATTTTCTTGATGAATTATTGACTGAGTCAGTTGAAAACTGAGATTTCAGCTTATGAGAACTGAAATCACTGTGGCATATCAGCAGGTAGCTTAAACTTCACATTGAGTCTGCTGAGAAATCAACCCAAATCAAATGCAGTCTTAGACCAAGAAAAGACAGCAAAACCTGACAGACTGGTAATGCAAACTGGGTAATTGACATAACTGTCATGTAACCCCTGTCAGGTTCCTGCTACAATGCTTTGAAGCTATAATGCTTTTCCCACTCCTTGTTGTGGCAAATGAAGTAGAAGTCTTTAATCGATTAAGAGGAGCTTCTGAAGGTTGTTCTTTCTTGTCTATTTTTCCTTACAGTTTATTTGCAGAAGAACGTAGGAATAGCTGTACAGATCATTTAAAAACCACCATCTAGTCCATGCTGATGGTCAATAACAGATATGCAGGGTAGAGCACAGTGTCAAGGCAACCATGCTATTAGAAAATTTCAGAGCCTTCTGGTCCTTGTACCTGTGCGATCACTTTACTCCTCTCAATATCTGTAAAACACTTTCACAATAAAGTCCTTTGCTTTATAAATTTGTTTAATATTTGCTTATTGTAGGTAGAAATGACAACAGAATCAATTGTATCTTTTGGTGGAAATGGGTGGGACTATTCATTTCTTCTTCATGAGTTAACAAATTAGTCACATTTGTTTTTTTGTTTCACAGTGATTTCAAACACAATCTTAAAAACTTAAAACAAGATGAACTGTGTCTTTTCCACCTTAGAAAAGACCTTTAAGAAGTTTGGGTCACAAGCTGGTTCACCTGAAGGCTAGACAGCATAACTAAAAATGAATTCTCAGGCTTTAATTATTTTAAAACAAATATCTGTCTTATGAATGCCTTATTCTTAGTCATTAAAATCTTTACCTTTTTGTTAAGAATTTGGCAAATTTTCAATTTTGCATAATTAATAAAAAGTTACTTTTTAGTTTAAATCATGCTTCTGAAAATTTTCTCCTAACTATACCAGAGAAGTGCAGAAGGAGTTAATCTCGGTAGAGGATTTGAACCTTCTCTTTTGTGCAGTTTACAAGACTTTGTCCATAGCAACATTGTAATTGTGCCTCTCTCAAAAATCCTTAATTTTTAATTTCTTTTGCAAGGAGATTAAACCAAGCAATTGAAGTTCTTCCTGAGATATCTGGTGTATTTATAGTTTTTATTCAGTCGGAATATCACGGCACAGATGGCTGGTCATAGTACTCTGTACAGGTTACTAGCCTGCTAAAAAGTCATGTGGTAGGTCTCCCTCTCCTGACCATATCTCAGAATGGTCTCCAGTGAGAATATCCCCAGATCTAATTCAAGAATCTGGGTAGATCAACGTTTAGGTATTAGAAATTTCTTTAACTTTAAACATCCTTCCAGTGCATTGAAAGACCTCAGGATTTAACCTTCCAGAAATGTCACTGATCTCTGACAACAGTAGAGAATATTCATCAAAGCATGTGCTTTTTGATCTGAATGTTTCAGCTATTATGATTTTATGATATAATACTTTCTTCCATATAATTTGTGCCTCATTTCTGAAAGGGAAATTCTACTGAAAGGAAACTTGGATTAAAAAGAAACAGAAGAGACAACCAAAAGGGCAACCTATTAGAAGGCAGCATGAAGATTGCTCAAAGACATAATATTAGCTCAGATTGTTTGTATAAGGGTTATAAAAAATTGTTGCTTGAAAAGCTGCAATGCTACTCTGCTTGGACAGTGTTCCCCTCTGAATGCCTGTGAGAGTTACTGACAATGTTTGGAAACAAGTTTCACAGAAAATGAGGGTAGACTAAGTCTTCTCTGTGTATCTAGGTTTTTCCTCCTACAGAACCTTATAGTGACATCACATGCTCCCTGAATATATGGCCTTACAAAATATAATCAATAAACAAGGCTGAGATTTAGGTTGTCAATGACCTGATATGCTGAAAATACTGTTGGGAGTAGCTGACTTATACTGAGAAAGATCTCTCTATATAAAGTCAAATTATTCAATAATTCTTCATCAGTGTAAAGAAGAAAACCATAGAAGATTCTCACATACAACAATAAAAATATATATTTTTAAATATATATAAATATATATATAAATATATATAAATATATTTTATATTATTTAATTATATAAATGCAATATATAATGCAATCCTCTTTACAAATTCATCAAAGCGTAATTCTGTATTTGGACAAAAGCTTAAACAACTCAGCAAGTACCACTTAAAAGACTGAGACAATATTAATATAGAGAGAAGTGAGGAATAAATGTGAAAAGAGAAATAAAATATATGTTTTGAGTAGAGTAGGAAAAAAGTATTAATTTTTATTTAGTTACAAAAGATATTATATACTATGCATTAAAACCAAATAATTTCTAACAATTTAGTAACCAGCATCCTTCTGCTTCTGTAATATGTCTAATACAAAATGCAGTGTGGTTCTGAGAGCAGTCCCTGATAAGAATAAATATTGTCAACAATCTCACTGAACGTAAATTTATTAGGAAATTCTGAGCAATTATCTTCCTGAGAGACATTATGATATTATGTGACGAGTTGATAAGTTTTGTGTAAATGTCTGAAAGTCAAATGTCTGTGTCAGTCTGAAAAAAAAAAAGTTAGTCTGAAAAGTCTGAAAAGCTGATAGGTCTTTGTTAAGTAAACTTCATTTCTCTCTCAGAGGGTAAGTTTATAACTTCCTCATCTCAAACATATGAATTTATTGTGAAAATATTTAGGTCAACGTTGCTAATTTTCAAACAAGAATGAAAAAAAGAAATAAAAATCCCATGAAACCGTTGATAACACTTAATGAAAAATAGACTTTTTAAGTTAAAAAAATATTAGCTGCAGCACTATAAACCTCTATTTAAACATTTTTTTGAATGTAAAAACTGTTTTTTTGAAAAGTAAAAACTTTTACCTCGGGCATTTAAAGTCGATGAAATCATAATTTAAAGCCAACTCCATTTAACTCACATATTCCTCCTTCAATGTAATGGTACCTAATAATGTACAAATTGGAATCAAGATTTAGGAGCAAACCCTAGTCATGACTAACATACATAACAAAAAAATGCAAACAGTTATGCTGTTGAAACTACAGCCACTGTAGTGACTCCTTCTGTGGTGAGATTTTGTGTTTATTTTTGAATGACCTTGTTGCATTTTGTCAGGTATTGTTCAGTTAGGTCTACATGTGGTGAAACAGAATACTATGAATAATTTATTTGAAGTTTCTTTCCTTTGCCAGTCATCAAATTCAAAGTCTGTGGATTCTGGAAGTGGGGATTTTTTTTTCAATTCATTATGTAATTAGGTTGGGTAATTGTAACGTCAGAGCAATGCCTGCCTCTAGCAATGCTTGTCACATAAATGAGTCAACTCAAATCTGTTTTCTAAAACAAACACAATTTAATACAACATAGCATTATTCCCCAAATGCGAGATGATCTCGGAAGTGAGTTTCTTCCCACCATATTGAGCCTTTTAAGGGAAATCAGCAATTTTTTTTTTTATCTCTGGAGTGCAGTTTTGGAGTTCAGGGATGTGTTGATGTGTCAGTTATATGCAGATGTGTGGAAAGTTTCGCATAATCTTTGAAAAGGAAGGAAGGAAACATTTTTGCTTGTAGAAATAAATTATCTTCTAATCCCATATATTCAAACTTATTTTGTCTCTGATTTTTGCTTGCTTTCACAATTCATTTGCCTTACTTTTTAGCTTTAATTTACTTCCTATTTTATTTTTGTTTATTTGTATCTTTGAGTTATTCCTTTCATAGCTTTCTAAGTGTTGCAAATTGCATTTTCTATAAAGACAGCCCTCTCTGTCTTTTCCATTACACCCACTAAACTTCTCCAAATAATTTAAATTACTCTTTAGAATTCAGAATTAACTTTTCAGAAGCACGTTTAGAATTATTTAATGTATTTTATAACCAATTCTAAAAGTAAATCTTGAGAATTTTAGAATGTTTCAAATACAACATCAGCTGCAGATCAAATGTAAATAGTCATATCTATTCAAATTGAAACTGTCACCTTGTACAGATGTACAGAGCTTCAGAAATGGAACATCCTGCTCTTTTTTTTTTTTTTTTTTTTTTTTTATGTCCTGCTACGAGGTTCTTTTTTCTACAGCTTTTTCATCAATTCTCCATTTTCATCTGCAAATGTCTTGAACTGCTTGGTGATGCATTCTGATTTGTTTCTTCTTTAGGTACTATTAATTTTTCTGTGTATTATTACACTCTCTAATGTTTGAAAGAACCCGAAATATTTTAAAAAAGATTTTAGCATAATGTGACCTTTTAGCAATTAAGGCAGTTTAATTGTGACTGTGGTTTCTGATTTGCACTCTTATAGTACCCAGCTGATTATAATGATCTAAGAGGTCAGGTGCAGGTAAAATTTGGATAAAATCTGATAGATTTTGGTGAAGTTTCATCTCCTCACTAGCCAGGAAGATGAGTCGAATTCCTTCCTCAGCTTCAGTTGCCTTTGGCAGTGTTACATTTATCAAGCTGACTTTCTATTTCCCCATGCTTGCCCCAAGCATGTTCATTATGCATCTCCTCTTGTGTTTTCTGTGCTTCCATATGGCATCACCAAATCAAGTGCAAATTCACCTCTGAGATGGTTCTTTGGGTAAGATTTATTTAGGTTCTCTGATTTGTGAGCATGAGTTCCAGTCTCACAAACTATTTATAGGCACATGTGAAAAACATTACTACAATGGCATAACAAATTGAGGAAAAGCCTTGTGCAAGATAGAAGTCTAAAAAAGTGTCAGAAATGTTGAGCTTTCTTCATTAACCTACCTCTCAGCTTTGTTCTCTTTAGTTTTTGTTCAGCTTTTTTGTTTGTTTCTTTGTTTCTCATTTGCTTTTAAAATAACTAGTGTCTTTAATCATTTTACTATTAAATAATAAATGTTGGATTAAATATTACTATTAAATAATAAAATGTTACAAGTACTTGAACTTTAAGCCTGAAATAACAATGTTTAAATACACTTCAAAGCTTACTGCAGCTAGGATGATTGCCACAAAAAGACTGATACACTTACTTCACCTAGCTTGTAGTTCAAGACTCTGATCCCCAAAAAACCTACTTGGCTTTCATCAAACCACTCTGCTTCTAGCCCCTCTCTTAATTACCTGTGACTTCAGAGTGGCAATATTTTATTTCAAGTTTCTGCAGTTCTATAGTTATGCCATTTACTAAAAATAATAATTTTTAGGTTTAGTGCTTATCTCAGCTATTTTTCTAACACTGTTAGCTTTTTGGAGAGCTATTTTACATTACTTTATCTTAGATATCTTAGACTAAGAATATGGTCATATTCTTACTTCAGTAAGAAGTCAATGTTTCCCTTTTATTCATTGCATAGAAAATCTTGTGCCATAAAGGAGGAATAAGAATGGTACATACTAGTTACATACTAGTATGTTGTTAGCCAGTACTCTCTGCTATAAAGGTTTGCGTTTTTCCCCAAAGTGGTCCGACCACAAGGTCTTAGAATAACACCTTATTCAGCTGTGATCTTTAAAAAGGGAATATTGGTCTGTGCTTTGATTTTAAAAGAAAGCTTACATATACAGCTCAAAATTAGGAAGGAGATGGGCATGCGGCCAGAAGAAAGTCTGTGGGCAGGGTTACATAGGGTTCCAGGCAAGTATTGCTGTTCTCATTTCTTCATCTTCTTATACCTCAGCCTCTCTTCTCATTAGGTCTGCTGTGGCCTGCTGTGACTCTGGCCCATGTTTCTGTTGAGGTACGTTGGGCACTCTGCAGAATTCAGGACTTGGTCCTTCCTGGAAGGTGAGACTACTCGGTACAGCCCTTGAACTCCCAAATCAAGGTTCTTTGTCCTCTTGTTATGTAAGTATATTTCTCAACATTTCTGTGTGCCCTGTCACACATACGTACTATTAAGAAAACTATGGACACATGATAAGTAGTATTTTCACAGCAGTCAAATGAATGTCTAAGGAGTACTATAGACCTCTTTCAATTAGCAGCAGTCCTGGTATACGTTTATCTGTCACACCAGTTCCTCTATTATCCCCATTTCAACAGATATCTTCCCTTAGTTATGTTAATATCTGGAGAATGTTCCTGTGCTCACATTCTTTCCGTATTCCCATTCTTGAAAAACAGATGGCATTTGACATCTAAGGATGTTAAGGAACAACCTTCTTCCCCTCCCATTACATATAACATCTCATGGTATATATGGTGCATCCTATGATAGAAGCCTTTACAGAAGACCTTTAATGTACCTTGTAATGGGCTTACCAGCTGAGAGAGAGGCAAATCTGATGGCTCTATTTTTCACCGAGATTGCTTCTAAATGGGAAGTAAAATACTCCTTTAACAGAGCACCTGGTTGGAATATATTATAGCAGCTTTCCCTGGGATTTGTGTATCTTAATAAAGATTGAATTTCAAACTCCAGTATTAAAAATATCTACTCTTTCACAAATTATTTTAAGATGCTTTTGAGATATTAAAGTACAATTTCCATACTGATTTCATTAGCTGTATTACAATTACAATGTTTGCTGCTTTTCCAGTCTTGCTCAGTGACAGTTTTACAATCCCCAGTTCACAATTTTCTGCATATATTGTCATAGTGACTGGCTTGCACAACTACAAAGTTGTGATTCATTCTGGTTGAGCATTCTGGTCCATGTTGGTAACAGAGATATTTTTGTACTAAGGAATCTATCACAAAAAGGAGACTTTTAAAATAAGTAAATGTCAGCTGGGAGCTTTAGATAATAAAAATTACTATTTCTTTTAAATCAATATGGATTTAGAAATAACTGTGTTGATAGTTCTTTAACTTTATTCCAAAGCACATAATGAGCAATTATATCACACATGAAAGATTTAGGAGGGAAATATCAGTAGGCAGCTGGGTCTTTTACAAACATAACAGAGTATGAATATGAAAGGGACTAGAACTAGCTGTCTGACAAAAACAAAAACCAAAAAACATTACAAATAAAAAAAATAAAAAAAAAACCCCACACACAAACTTTAGAATGCAATTTATTTCTGGGACATGCATGAAGAGTATATGCTGTAAATTATGGGTTATTAAAAAAAAAAGATATTTTCTTAATTATACTCAAAACCAGTTAGTTTTGGTTTCATTGCCACTATTGTCTCGATAAATTGTTTTCTTGCTTTATATACACACTAACATAGATCGCTCATTGTCTTCAAAGAAAGCAACCCATAGAATTTTGACAGCAGAATTTAATAGTCCAGGTACTAGCCAATATTTTTGAGAAGCACTATAAAAAAATACATTGGTCTAAGTCTAGGACAGGCATTCTTTTTAGGTGGAACAAAAATTTCTATAGAGAACAGGAAAGGCAAGGATCTGAGCTGCCATTTTGCATGTGAGACAGCTATTACAAATTTTCCAGTATGGAAAAAAAGAAAAAGTTATGAAGATTAGCCAGGATACATTCCCTCCTTAAGAAAGTAGAACAATGTTGAAGATGGTGAGATGAAATTTTACATTTTCCTAAATGTTGCACCTTACAAACTTTTACAGGAAGTGGTATTATTTAACATTATTGATATTACTCAATATAGGAGAAACAGAATTACCAAAGAAAGCATCAGTCTAGGGCAAGACTAAGAGGGAGACAAGTTTGGGCAGTACAATGTCCTATGAAGAACAGCATTCAGTTCATGGTCCTGATGTTGAAAATCCTAATTACACATACAGCAGTCTTTTCTCAGATTAATTTTCAGTGGCTGAAGACATCCTCATCTTCTTCTCATTCAGCTGATGCAAAGTGCCCTATATGTATGCCTGAATCTACTTATTCAAACTTGCACATGACCTTCGCAAAGTCTTGAACTTAAAATCTGCTTCAGTTTCAATTCTTGCTTTTAGCTTTGAGATTAAATTGTAGTTTGATGCATACTCAGCAAGCACACCTGACACTTATGAGAAATAGAACCCCTAGTCTTTCCCAGGTTGGCTTGTAGGGAATGAATGACAATGAATATGAATCACACTTGAATAACACTTAAATATCTAACTGAACATGAAAGTTCTATTCTGAGGTCATGGCATTTTATAGTACATTATATAGGTCTTTCCACCCCCCATTTGAGTGAAACATGCGCACATGACTCATACATGTAATCATGTATGTGATCAGCATATAATGTAAATGTAAATGTAAATGTAAATGAAGCATGTAAATGACACAGCATGTGATCTCTGATAGAATACAGGCTTTAACTCAGTAACAAAGTAGGTTTTTAAACATCACACAAAAATATCATCTGTTTACTTAATTTGTGTTTGATGTGATATATCACTTTTCATAATGGCATTAGCAGGATTAAAAATTTTCTCAAGGGCATATTCAGAAAAGTTATAAAGAAGTTTTCAGGTCTACAAGATTCCTGGAAGAAGGACCCAAATGCTCGCAATATTCAGTGCTTTCATATTTGCATATCAAACTAGAAACAGCTGGAACTAATTTGCCGAGATATTGAGCACCCATAATTCCAGGTACAGTCAGGCTGCTAATGGCTGGCAAACCAAAAATCTGGCTCTATGCATATAATCATCTGACATTTTGTAGATCTTGTGTGACCAGCAGAGAATTTCAATGCCTTGTTTTTGGTAGCTTGTTTTACTGTTTTATTTTGCTGGTGTGTCCTCATGAGTGAAGGCAAATAATATGTTATGATTTCCAGCTGGTGCTGCAGCCCTACTCTCCACTTACTCTCAAGTGATGCTCAGCATACCTGAGAAAATTGTGGGAAAAGTCAAAGTTTTTTTTACTCTTTTCCAGCACCTGATGCAGGAAGGAGCTGAAAACATAACTCAGCTTTATGATCCTGTACAGCAGCAGCAGGATTTGTTTAAACATGGTAGAATATCAGGTGCTGGGTAACAATGACATTTCCTTTCTCTTCCCACTGCCTCAGGGAACCCACACACCCAGCTCTTCCAGCTTTATGATAAAAAAGAGTTCTGTGCTAAAGATAGCACATCTGTGTAATGTTCAACAAATGAAGTATAAATATAGATCCCTAAGTATCTGAAACATGAATCCAAAATCCTGTTGACATTTTTACTCCAGGTTTGCAGGGGTTTCTAATCTGACAGTTGTCATTTGTGTAAACATCTACAAATGCATTAGTCACCCTGCTTCTTCAGTGACTGATTTGAATGGTAGCTGTGTGTCTGTGAAAGAGCGAATGCACATTTCTATCAGAATCATAGAATAGTTAAGGTTGGAAAGGACCTTAAGATCAGCTAGTTCCAACCCCCCTGCCACGGGCAGGGACACCTCACACTAAACCATTACATCCAAGGCTATGTCCAACCTGGCCTTGAACATCGCCAGCAATGGAGCATTCACAACTTCCCTGGGCAACACATTCCAGTGCCTCACCACCTGAACAGCAAAGAATTTCTTCCTCATATCCAATCTAAACTTCCCCTCTTTAAGTTTGAACCCACCACCCCTTGTCCTATCACTACAGTCCCTCATGAAGAGTCCCTCCCCAGCATCCCTATAGGCCCCTTTCAGATACTGGAAGGCTGCTTTGAGGTCTCCATGCAGCATTCTCTTCTCCAGCCTGAATAGCCCCACCTTGCTCATCCTATCTTCATACAGGAGGTGCTCCAGTCCCCTGATCATCCTCGTGGCCCTCCTCTGCACTTGTTCCAACAGTCCCATATCCTTTTGATGTTGAGGACACCAGAACTGCACATAGTACTCCATGCGAGGTCTCACGAGAGCAGAGTAGAGGGGCAGGATCACCTCCCTCGACCTGCTGGTTGCACTCCTTTTGATGCAGCCCAGGGTGCAGGTGGCTTTCTGGGCTGCAAGCGCACACTGCTGGCTCATGTTCATTTTCTCATCGACCAACACCCTCAAGTCTTTCTCCACAGGGCTGCTGTCAACCTCTTCCCTTCTCAACCTGGAGCTGTGCCTGGCCTTGCTCCTGACCCAGGTGTAGGACCTTGCACTTGTCATGGTTAAACTTCATCAGGTTGGCATTAGCCCACCTCACAAGCAGAGCTGTAATGGTGTGATTCTTTTAGAAAAATAGCTTCAGTGTTTCTTAGGTACCACAGTACTCTTTTTTTAAGAAAGGCAAACGGTACAATTCTGCCTCAGAAAAGGCAATCTTATTTTATGCTAGGCATGATTGTCTACTTAACTATTTCTACCAGGCAAAATATACATTCTACCCATTAACAGCACTTTCAACACCAAAACTTAACATTATCCATAATTTTCCAGTAGTAGATAGCTATCCTATCTCATTGCAAATCCTTGTGGCTGAATACTCAGCCAGGAGGACATTCAAAAACACTGGTGTCTCCTTGTGGTGGGGTGCTAAAGAAGCATCAGTAGTGGTATCCTAGCACAAACAGCAGAAATTCCTGTAGAAGAAACATGGCAGTAAAAGTTATCTCTTTCACAAAGAGTTTTATTAGGGCATTAAAATTGAGAAGATTTTCAACTAATTCCTAAGAACTGTCACTGTCACCCTGTAGTGAAACACCTTTTGGCTAACAGAATGATCATTTAACTCTTTCCTCAGAAAATTGAAATTATATGAGAAAAGAGAAGCTACAAGAGTTAGCAGGAAAAGATAATGTTAAATACTTTCAGGAGGATGAATTTTAAATCCTGATCTGCATAATTTGAAAGAATGAAGCCTATAACATCCCTATGCCCAAATCTATTTAAATAATCTTGTTTTAAGCTAGCACTGAGAATATATTAGGTCTTTTGCACTTAAAGTCTCCACCATAAAGTGCTATCAGATCTATTAATGAGAATCCAAGACAAAGATGATAAAGGTGTTCAGATCTGCATGCTAGTTTATGACTTTCTATTGTACATGGTAAACTCTATTTTGTTTTATTTTTTAGGACCTGATGTTCAATAAATGCATAGACTACACATGTCAAGTTCAATGAGCCAACCATGTTTAATAATTAAAATTTCTAATGAACTATGAGAATTCTGCCAGAGATATTCCCACTATATCCTAAAGAAGGAGATCAGAAAAACGCAAATACTAAATGTCCCTTCTTACTACTTTGGCTCAGGGGATAATGTAAACATAGGGAACTGCATCTGGCTAGAGTTTTTCCATATGAAGTGACATTAAACAAATTCTCTCTTGAGATCTACTAAAGAAAGCACATTTCCCACACACATCCGCACTTCTCTGTTATCAGCAACAAACCTCTGATCCCTAGAAGTTTTATCTGAATAGATTTTCTTCTTAAGAAATACAGATTATGGGCCTGATTCTGATTCTTTGGCTGTGGCTGAATCCTGTATCCTCCATAGAAACATCTGCATGAGTTGGTGTTGCTCTACCTGAGATAACAAATATGACTGTGCATGGATCACCCTGATGATTGATAATCCTGTATTTCTCCTCCAAAAGTGATGTAACTGTTTTCTCACCAGAACACAGGACAGTTGCATCTTCTTGACATGATGCTACTATTTGTAGACATCTCTTGAAACCTGCTAACTCTACATATAGCAAAACTGTTAAGCAGCGGGCATTGCTTCTTCAAGGGATGACATTTGGAGATCCCACTGCTAATTTGAAAGTGACCTACAGAGCCACCATGCAGTGTGGATTTACTACTGCAGGACCTCCATTACCATGTATTTTTAACAGTCTTACTTACTAAATAAAAATACCCAACAGAAACTGATGCAGTTTGCATGCTGCAATACTGGAATCTCCACATCACACGTTCTCATACTTTCAGCTGTGAGATCATAAGGTCAGAGGTACTTGTGTGTCCTGAAATCTGCATTATATTCAAGCCTGTTAAATGTCTAGTCGCAATGTAAGCAGGTCATCTACATGCATTCTTCCTTTAAAAATCAGTGCAATTCTTTTGCCGTCTACCAAAAAGTCAGATTGGTATGCTTCAACATAATCTATTGCTATGGTATAGTATTTCACACAGCACTGAAGCTTTCTTGACAAAAACACCTGGACAGCAAATCTGACCCTTCACCTAAGGCAAACAAAAAACAGTCCCCAGAAACCTACTGTTACAAAGGCTGAGGGTGGGCAAAAACCTGTACTGCCACAGAGAAAAAACTGGAAACTATGTCCATGAGTCACACCTGAGACAGATAGACATTATTATAGCTTTTGCTGTTTCTTGTTGCATAATTAGATATTTTAACACACCCAAAAGTATTTTGTTAGTCTAGATTCCATTTTTAACCTATAGTCAGAATCCGATGAATCTGTAGACTGCTTGTAAAAGATCCTAACAGGTAGCTAAGGAAAAATTCTTTTATGCTAAATAGTAATTTGTGCATAGGAAATTCCCAAAAGGAGTTATGGAAAATATGTCAGTTTCCAAAGTCAAAGCATTAAAATGCTGAAATGAAGAGCCTTTGAAATAGCTTATAAATGGATTAGTGTATTTTAGATATCACATAACAATAATAATAATAGCAACAACACTAACAGTAACAGTAACACTAACAATGACAGATCACATAAGCAAAAAATACTAAACTGCTGTAATGCAGCATATATTGATTTTAATGAGGTCATTCTGGATAACGTGAGCTTATCATCAAGTATGTAGACTCTCTATGTGCCAGGAAAAGTTCTTGCCTGTGTAAGCCAGATGTGTTTGCATTTAGACTCACATTTTTGATGTGTTCATCAAAAGAGGATTATTATTTCTGCATAACTGCTCAAATGGCTGTAAATGTAACACCATAACAAGGAATATAAAAAAGTTATAAGATTTTTCAGACTTAACTCTTCAATGAGTACTTAAATCATGGAACACTTAGTGTCCGTACTCTAAAATCTACTTAGAATACAGGCCTACGACTGAAGCTGTGATCCCCAAAGGCCCCTGCTGAATTACCGTGTAACTGCAGAAGCACTGAAATACCATAGGTCTCTTGCTATATTTTGGGCTGAAACTGTTCAGAGCTGTCTTCAACAATTTTCTCAGAGACTGCAGTTTCAGTAATGTTTAGTAGATCAATTCATTACTAAGCCCGTACTGGTCCCCAAACTAGCTGCCGTTCTTCCTTATACTCTTTTGACATTATGTTCGCAAGGCATGCTCTGAAACCTGCAGTTGATATTCTCTTAGTATGCGATACATTGAAAATATTTCCAGCCTCTCTTCTTGGATGTATAGCACTGTGGTGACAAAACAATTAAGACGTTTTATGCTCAAGAGAGAAAAACATGAACGGGAATGAATATGAGTATGTTTCCAGATTTATGAAGGAAAAGAAGGAGGTAAAAAGAAATTGTGGAAAATAATGGAAGGAACAGAAAAATAATCGTAGAAAAAAGTTTATATGGAAAGCCCAGACTGTGGGCAAAGTGCCAAATGGAACAAGTAGATTAAAACAGGACAATAATAAGAAAGAAAATACAATATAAAATATGAAATGGAATGTGCAGAAGAAAGTATATTGAAAAGGGAACATCTTTAATTCTGTTTCTAGCTATGCCACTGGTTGTTCTGCCCAGCAAAAATTCATATAAATTCTCTCTATGCTTTAATTTGGTCATCTGGATAAAAGGGACTAAACCAGACAGTTTACCTCAGATAAAGTGAAGGGCATCTTGATAATTTTAGATATAAATATTTCTGTTAACATTTTAAATGGAGTAAGACATGCCAAACTAGAAAAAAAAAAATTCTTATCATGATTATGTTGTCCAAAACATTCAAAACCCAAAGTAGATCTAACAGTGAGAGTTTAGAGGTCACTTGTTTGCGCATTCTCACACCCCAGGTAATAATGCTTTTTTTGACCAGAAGTAGAAAGTCTGGTAGAGAAATTCTGATGTGAGAAATCTGAAATGTTGTTCAGAAAGATATCTTTGGGTCACAGCTTTCAAAAGGCTTCCCCAGAATAGCAGTATCTCTTCAGTCTTTAAAGGGACTGTCTGATCTGAACAGTCTTTTAAGTTTGCATAGGGAAAGAAAAAACTGTCAGTAGTAGACACTTGACTGTGCCAATGCAGATGCAATAAAATTGGCCATGGGCTTGACAGTATGACCCATATCTTGTCACAGTGAAATTGTGCAATTTATTTGGCAGCACTACACCATGACTTTTTTAGCCTAATTGATAAACATACTTGATTAACAATTCCTTTTTTTCTGTAGGGCCTGTGACTGGAGGGTTAAGATAATAAACATCAAATATCACCAGCCATGTATTTACTCAAAAAGATTCATTCCATCTGATAAAAGCTTGGGGTTGGAGATGTTAAGGGAAAGAAGCTGAATTGGATAAACTGCAGGAAGTAAAGCTGTGAAGCGGTTTGCGTCCAACCTCTGACTTTCCTAAATGTCTTCAGTTGATCAGGCCACCCAAAGGAAGTGACCATAATGAAGAGAGTTCAGGAGAAACCACAAGATGACAATTTCAGCTACAGTCTGAAAACTAGGATGTCTTAAACTGAGCTTCCTGCAAGTGGAATTGTCAAATTTTGCAGTTTCTTTCTGTTCAAAGTTCAGGCAGGCATTGAAAGTAGAAAACAATCATTCCTCCTATTATAACCCAAAGTAATCTGTTCTTTATTTAAAATAAAAGGTTAACTGTATGGTCTATTTATTGATTGATGTAAAAACTGCAATAACATGTACAAAATTATTCCCAAAGTCTGAGGCTGACAGAACAGCAAAACATTTGCATATATTATTTTTCACTTTGCTTCCTAGCTAAGAGGTTCTTCTGATGAAGCAAATTTGTTCTCAACTACTTGTAGGTCAGTAGAGCACCTACAAATGTAGTACATGAGCTAAAACTGATATGGAGTAGAGGAGGATGAATATTTGTATGTTTCTAATGCTTATTTGTGTGGGGCTTGTGCCTTTTAGTAAACGCATTTTCAGAGAATTCAGTCTATTTCAATATTTTTAAAGGACATGAAATACTTCTGATGTGATCCTGAGTATAAAATTTTCGAATATGACAACTAGGGTCAGTACAGAACAAGCAAACTTTGCTTTCCTTCCCTAATTCTGGAGCTACTATGTATACAGTTTATTCCCCACTGTAATTTAAACGAAATGAGTACTTAATATAATCCTGAAAATCCTTGGGTTAACATTATATAGTTCATCTTAGATAACATGTTGTAAGACTAAGTCCAAGAATCTTGGAAAATATGTGTTGGATTTGAACAGTCTGTTAGTCAATATTGAAGGAAGAAGAAATAAAGATGTATACTAGTGGCAGTGTAGAATATTTTCATAGGCTGTGGAACATAAAAAACACATAAGGAACTTTTCTAGAAACAGCCATGCTAAAAGAAGCGATAGGATGAAAAGTGAGATGGCATTCCTTTTGCAAAGAGTTTTCAAAAGAAAAGCAGCAGGACTGAGCAAGAAAAGAACTCAAGTTTGAGCTGCAAGAAAGGAACTTCTTAAATATAAAATGGATTTATATATAAATGTTATAATTTTAAAACGCTTCTGTGAGTCCTAAACTTTATCTGTAAAAAAAGTCTTTCATAAAGTTCATCTGTAAAGATTCTTATAGTTGCTTTAATTGAACTTTTAATTAGACTGCATATATTATTGAAAATGTTTCCACTTTGATTACGTGTAAAGAAGTGTCTCTTTGCCCATGTAAGGGAACAAATTGGCATTTGCTTCCTATCTCTTTCAGAGCATTCAGATAAGGATAATTGCATTAGTTCCTGTCTAAGCGATGTTTCAGACTGAAGCCCTAGGGCCTAAGTACTGGGTCTTAATTGACTGCGCTATCTAGTCTAGTCATGTACACAAATGAAATAAATTACAATACTCTGAAAATGCTTCAACAACAACTTTTAACTACCAAACAAGGAAAAAGCCTCTGGAATTCCACTGAAATTTAAATATAAGCTGTCTTTGGAGAATCAGTTATGGCACATGCACAAAATACTGCTTTTGATAATCAGAGGGAAGGGGAAAATTCCTCTTTTTTATTATTCCTGGATGGTTTTGCAATTAGAAATGACAGTTTCATGCTGTTTTGAACATCAGTTTTGCATTATGATCACTGTGTTGTGCTATTTTTTATTAGAGCTCAACTAATTAGCCTATTCATAAGGCAAATGTCATGGTTATAATAATCTGCACCTGCACACTTGACCATTCCTTTGACATGATAGTTCTAAAATATGCAAAATAAATATAATTCACAATGCTGTCCATTTCTGTGAACTTAGGTTGTGCCAGACAAGTGGTATAGTAAGACAAGATTTTTATGTAAAAATATGGAAAAGGATTTTTTTCTTTTTTTGCTTAGAAAAATATTCCTAAGAGATATTTCTGAACATCATAAAAGGCAATTCATGGAAACCCTTTGCAATAAATCTTATTTATGTGTCCAAAATTAAAAATCAAAATTGTCCAAATTGATGCCAATTTTTCAACCTGAAAACTCTTAATCCTTTTATTGTTAATCTGTATTTGTTAAATATATCAATGTTTTAATTTTTTTAATTTATTTTCAATTTTTAATTTGCGTAGAAATGGTAGACAATTTTATCCTGGTTTCTCCTGAAAGAAAAAAGTGGGTGATCATCCTACATATATATGAAATCTTGAGTCATTCTTTTAATAACATGTAAATTTGTTGGTGCATTTCAACCAAATCTGGCAGCTGGATAGAGCAGCCGTGAAAATAAAACTTCTACAAGTTTTCTAAAAGAAGATGGATGAAAATGTTCATATGGCAGACAACTCAGAATGGAAAGAAATTTTTCATATGACCTAATCTACAACTGCCAATTAGGATATCATTAATGTCCATGCCAATGAAACCCAAGACATGAGCCCATAGCGAATGCGCGTAAATTGTTCTTCAGCTCAAGGAAATTCTTGCTCTCCCTTTACTATATTGGCAAATTAATATGTACTTAGTTTTCAGGAATTAAAAATCACAGTTTTGTTCTTAAGAAAATGACAGATGACTACTAATCCTGATGGTCATATGTTTCTCATAAAATGCAGACTAAAAAAAAATCAAGCTACAAAAAAAGTCTCCTGAGTCTTTTCTGAGCTAGAGAAGTTATTCTCTCTACTATCTTGTCAGAAAATCTTGTGAAAAGTGCCAAAGCACAAATAAGAAGGAAGTAAAGGACAGTAGCTCAAGAGGAATACGAAATTTGGTTATTGAGTGAGAACGAATAATCATTCAGGAAAAGAAGGGGAAGCCTGGCTTACAGCGTTCTTACAGCACAAATCGATCTAAAGATTAGCAAAATACAAGACTCTCTGAGGAGGACATGTCTTAGCAGTATGAGAAAAGTGAACGCATGATCTTGAGCAGAAAACCCTGTTTTCATTAGCTAAGGTTCATTTAAAAGCAAAAGTATGAAAACGTAGACTTATCTCTTTAAATGAAGTTAACCATGTAAACAAGCCTGAAGAGAAAAGTTACAGCTTTGACTTTTTGTTTTGTTTTACTTTTTTTTTTTTTTTTTTTTTTAATAAAGTGCATAGGAAAGATTTGTATCACAGTTTTATTTTCTTTTCATTTTCAGGTATGTGACATAATTGCTCCTGTGAGACCTGACTTGGAGTATTGCGTATAGTTCTGGTGTCCTCAACATAAAAAGGGCATGGAACTGTTAGAACAAGTCCAGAGGGACTGGAGCACCTCCTGTATGAAGACAGACTGAGCAAGTTGGGCTGTTCAGCCTGGAGAAGAGAAGGCTGCGTGGAGACCTCATAGCATTCTTCCAGTAGGGGAAGAAAGGAGCCTATGGGGATGCTGGGAAGGGACTCTTCATTAGGGACTGTAGTGATAGGACAAGGGGTACCCAGCTAAAACTTAAAAAGGAGAAGTTTAGATTGGACATAAGGAAGAAATTCTTTACTGTCAGGGTTGTGAGACACTGGAATGGGTTGCTCAGGGAAGTTGTGAATGCTCCATTGCTGGCAGTATTCAAGGCTGGGTTGGACAGAGACTTGGGAGACGAGTGTGCAGCAAGCTCACTGCCCTGGACTTCAAGAGAGCAGACATTAGCCTCTTCAGGGACCTGCTCAGTAAGATTCCATGGGATATAGCCCTAGAGGGCAGGGGGGCCCAAGGCTGTTGGATGATATTCAAGGATCACCTGCTGCAAGCTCAGCAGTGATGCATCCCAACTACAAGGAAGTGCAGCAGGAGGGCCAGGAGACCTCCTTGGATAGATAAGGACCTGCTGAGGAAACTTTGAAGGAAAAAAGAGGCTTATAAAATGTGGAAACAAGGAGAGGCGGCCTGGGAAGAATACAGGGATGTTGTCCAGGAAGCTAGGGACCAGGTTAGGAAAGCTAAGGCCCACTCAGAATTCAACCTGGCTAGGGATGTTAAAGATAACAGGAAGGGATTCTATACATACATAGCAAATACAAGACAAACTATGGAAAACGTGGGTCCCCTCCGGAAGCTATCAGGAGAACTGGCTACCCTGGATTTGGAGAAAGCTGAGGTTCTTAATGACTTCTTTGCCCCAGTCTTCACCAGCAAATGCTCTGACCACACCACCCAAGTCATGGAAGGCAAACGCAGGAACTGTGAGAATGAAGACCCTAGGCCCACTGTAGGAGAGGATCTGGTTCGAGACCATCTTAAGAACCTGAATATACACAAGTCCATGGGACCTGATGAAATCCATCGGTGGGTCCTGAAGGAGCTGGCAAATGAAGTTGCTGAGCCACTGTCCATCATATTTGAAAAATCATGGCAGCCAGGTGAAGTTCCCGACGACTGGAAAAAGGGAAATGTAACCCCCATTTTCAAGAAGGGTAAAATGGACGAGCAAGAGAATTACAGCCCAGTCAGTCTCACCTCTGTGCCTGGCAAAATCTTGGAGCAGATTCTCCTGGAAGGCATGCTAAGGCACATGAAAAACAACAAGGTGCTTGGTGACAGCCATCATGGCTTCACTGAGGGGAAAACCTGCCTGGCCAATTTGGTGGCCTTCTGTGATGGGGCTACGGAACTGATGGACAAGAGTAGAGCAGTTGACATCATCTGCCTGGACTTCTGCAAAGTGTTTGACTCTGTCCCACATGACATCCTTGTCTCTTAATTGGAAAGACATCAATTTGATAGGTGGATAAAGAACTGGCTGGATGGCTGCAGGCAAGGAGTTGTGGTCAATGGCTCAATGTCCAGCTGGAGACCAGTAAGGAGTGGTGTCCCTGGGATCACAATGAAAGGGAAAAAGTGAGAATGTTATGACTGCCCATTTCGCACCTACTTTTCCTTTCCTGATTAAAGATCAGAGGCAGATTAGTTCAACACTGGTTAATTTTAATCCAGTCTCCTTCTGTCCTTGTAATTTAACTTGTAATTAATTTGTCTCCTTCTATCCTTGTCATTTGCCATAAGTGCATATTACGTAGATATGCCATTGAAAAGTATGTGTCCTAGACCAGACTTCTGTGACCACTAGTGTTTTTAGATGTGGATATTAGCATTTAGTACAGTGTTCATAGCATGGTATATTTAAAATGTTCAGCCTAAAAACTGTATCATTCATATATAGTTTTATTTAAAAGCTGTAAAATGGTTTGAGAAAACTTACTGAAATTGCATCCTTTGTGCATAATGGTTAAAAACTTTGAAAGAACTTTAAATGGGCCCATACTTTAAATATGTTCACAAAATTTGCAGTTATACTTGGGGAGTGATTCATGTCACCAAATTACACTTATTTAAAAGTTAGGCCTCTTATCTGAGACAGCTATCTGTATTGTCTTAAATCAAGAGAGGGAGACATACTTTTTGCTCTTTTCAGTCATAACAAGATGCTTTCATTTCACTAATAAGGACAAAAGCTTACATTTTAGACAGTAAGAGCTGAGCGAGATGCATTTTATTTTTTGTAGGCAGAACAGATTACACGGTTATAAAATAATCTTAGAAGGAAACAAAAAAATTAAGGCTCTATAGAGAAGCAAATTTTTCTCACTTGAGGAAAATCAGCATATATTATGTCAGGTGGAAAAAAAATGCACCTTATGAAAAATAAAAAAAAGTTATAGAAAAATGTGTGTAGTTAAAAGACTATTTAAGAAGTTAAGTTACACCTGTAGATTACTCTTCTACTAAAGAAAATTTGATATATAGAAATATTTCAGAGTCAATTAGCTTTTTTAACTGAAGTCTTCAAAAATACTTTAAATTATAATCAAAAAGAAATATGGAAATAATTGTACATAATGTAATAATGTTTAATGCAGACTATCAAAAAGACTCGAAGGTATTCATTACATGGCATTCACTAAATCGTATAAAAGGAATGCAATAGCTCCAAATCCTAAAGGAAAGACTGTAAAATGGATGATAGTGGTTCTGATTCTGCAGATATTCATGGCTTTTAAAATAACAAATAAACACTGCAGTCAGTTTTGAGATTTTTATCACTTCTGTCATAGTATTTGGCTTAGGTAATATTTGGGGTTTTTTTGTTTCTTTGCTTGTTTTTTTCTCTCTCTTGGAAAAGCAGCTTCTAAGATCTTTCAATCACCTGAAAATGTCAGACCTTACTTTCTGAGAGGTAGATTTCCCTCTTCCCAGACACAAAGCATACTTCAAAATGAAGAAACTTGAAGGTGGATAATCAAAAGCAAATTAATGAAACTCAGTAGTCTTGCTAAAAACTCATCATTTTAATACTGTCTTCTGATACGAAAATGCCTTAGTCCTGATTTGAATGCATGTGAGACTACAGCACTGAGCAGAACACTCTGAACATTACTTTTCCTCACTTCTGTTATAACAGAATCAGCAATTCTAAAGGTATCCAATAGGAACAACACAGAGGAGCCTGGGAGAAATGAGCAGTGTATGTATAAGCTAATGCATGTTCCCATAGTATGAGGAAGCAAAAGTAGTTAAACTACCATTTACTACAACCTGAATGCTCCACCAACTGAATTACTGGATGAAAGAGAGAAGTTACAGTCCCCATGGGATTCAATATGCGCATTTCTGCAGATCTTGCTCTAGAATCCCTTTGTCTTCACTGATTTGGGATTTATACATCTTATTAATGGCTTTGAGCCAGATTCCAAATAACTGAGAACTGTAGCACAGAGATGAAGACTCTTCTTATATCTTTACTTCAGTAACCATTTAATTCATCCAGAATTTTAAAATGGAAAAAAAAACAGTACTTGTTAGAACTTACAGTGGTGCATTAACGAGCATAGATGAAATCTGGGCTCAGATTCAAATATACAATTATTCAAAGGGCTTTGGAACTGCTATTTGTTTGGGTTAAAAGGCGTTCAAAAATTAACTGCATATTGCAGATAATAAGTTCCTTGAAAAGCTTCTAATCCTTTTTTTGTACAAGCCAGACTGAAATTTTAATAGAACAGAAATTTGTTTTATATTTCTACTTATGATATCAAACAAGCCTAGAAGTTTAAAATTACATTAAAATAGTGGGAAAAGATAAATAAATGTGCTGGAAGAACCATCGAGAAACAGTAGGTTTCCTTGGGAACCATCAGGATTGCCTCCCAAATTCTCAATGTCAAGTGTATTTGAAAAGCCCTGCTTCTCTCACAGGGGTGGAAATTCCTCCTGCAAGGGTCTTTTATTTTTCTGTCCTGTCACTCCTGAACACCTGAGTCAAAAGAGAATAGAAAGAAATTTCTCAGCTACAAGGAGAAGCATTAATGTCGCCAAAAATCTGAACTCTGCATAGAAGGGTCAATGGCAATGAGCTTATGAACAAGCATGATGTAGGGAAGGGAAGAAAGGATACAATGGGAACATGAAAGATTAGGTTATGTGAATGAGAAGCAGAAAAAAAATGAACAGTAAAAAAAAGGCAGCCCCTACCCAAGTCGATGTAAAAAGCCAAAAGAAAAGAACAAAGAATGAAGACCCTAGGTCTACTGTAGGAGAGGATCTGGTTCGAGACCATCTTAGGAGCCTGAATGCATACAAGTCCATGCGACCTGATGAAATCCATCTGCGGGTCCTGAAGGAGCTGGCAAATGAAGTTGCTAAGCCACTGTACATCATATTTGAAAAATCATGGCAGTCAGGTGAAGGTCCCGACAACTGGAAAAAGGGAAATATAATCCCCATTTTCAAGAAGGGTAAAATGAAGCCAGCATGGCTTCACTGAGGGGAAATCCTGTCTGACCTATTTGGTGGCCTTCTGTGATGAGGCTACGGAACTGATGGAAAGGGGTAGAGCAGTTGACGTCATCTACCCGGACTTGTGCAAAGCATTTGACACTGTCTCACACGACATCCTTGTCTCTAAGTTGGAGAGACATCAATTTGATAGGTAGACCCACTCAATGGATAAAGAACTGGCTGGATGGCTGCAGGCAAGGAGTTGTGGTCAATGGCTCAATGTCCAGGTGGAGACCAGTAAGGAGTGGTGTCCCTCAGGGATGGGTGTTGGGACCGGTCTTGTTCAACATCTTTGTCGGTGACTTGGACAGGGGGATTGAGTGCGCCCTCAGCAAGTCTGCCGATGACACCAAGCTGTGTGGATTGGTTGATACTCTGGAGGGAAGGAATGCCATCCAGAAGGACCTTGACACACTTGTGAGGTGGGCTGATGGCAACCTGATGAAGTCTAACCATGTCAAGTGCAAGGCCCTACGCCTGGGTTGGAGCAACGTCAAGCACAGCTCCAGGTTGGGCAGAGAAGAGATTGAGAGCAGCCCTGCAGAGAAGGACTTGGGGGTGTTGGTCGATATAAAAATGAACGTGAGCTGGAAGTGTGTGCTTGCAGCCCAGAAAGCCAACCATATCCTGGGCTGCATCAAAAGGAACGTGACCAGCAGGTCGAGGGAAATGATCCTGCTCCTCTACTCATGTCCTGGGTTCAGCTATAACAGTATTTTTTTTTCTCCTTCTTGGTAGCTGGTGCAGCTACTGTGTTTTTGACTTTCGGCCTGGGAGCCACCCTGTTAACACCAGTGTTTTCAGTTACTGCTTGGTAATGTTTTGGTCTGGACAAGGACTTTCTGAGTCTCATGCTCTACTGAGGAGGAGGGGAAGCCGGGAGGAAGCAGAGACAGGACACCTGACCCAAACTGACCAAAGAGGTTATTCCATATCACAGCACGTCATATCCAGGATAAAAAAATTGGGGCAGGAACCCAGAAGTCTCTCTCTCTCTCAGCTCGGTCAGGTGGTGAGCAGTTGTATGCTCTTCCCTTGTATCTCCGTGGTCATTATTATTATTGGTGGTAGCAGTAGTGATTTGTGTTATAGCTTAGTTACTGGACTGTTCTTATCTCAGCCCATGGGAGTTACATTCTTTCAATTATACTTCCCATTCCCCCCCCCCATCGGAGTGGGGGGGAAGAAAGAGGGAGAAGTGAGTGAACGGGTTGCATGATTTACAGCTTAAACCACGTTAACTCTGCTCTCGTGAGACCTCACTTGGAGTATTGTGTGCAGTTCTGATGTCCTCAATCTAAAAAGGATATGAAACTGTTGGAACAAGTCCAAAGGAGGGCCACGAGGATGATCAGGGGACTGGAGCACCTCCCGTATGAAGATGAGAAAGTTGGGGCTGTTGAGCCTGGAGAAGAGGAGGCTGCGTGAAGACCTCAAAGCAGCCTTCCAGTACCTGAAGAGGGCCTTTAGGGATGCTGGGGAGGGACTCTTCATGAGGGAGTGTAGTGAGAGGGCAAGGGGTAATGGGTTCAAACTTAAAGAGGGGAAGTTTAGATTTGATATGAGGAAGAAATTCTTTACTCTTCGGGTGGTAAGGCACTGGAATGGGTTGCCCAGGGAAGCTGTGAATGCTCCATCGCTGGCGATGTTCAAGGCTGGGTTGGACAGAGCCTTGGGTGGCATGGTGGCATGGTTTAGTGTGAGGTGTCCCTGCCCATGGCAGGGGTGTTGGAACTAGATGATCTCAAGGTTCTTTCCAACCCTAACTATTCTATGATTCATTGCAGTCATAATGAAATTATTGCAAATTTGACCTAGCCTTCACTGTCTGGTTTGGACTATCATTAGTAAAAAGGTAATAAGCATAAACTTTGGAATTATGCTTTGATATGTAATTGAAAAACGGTATACCATTGTTATAAACTATATCAGGAAAAAAAAATTGTGATAAGGACTACTATGGTCCTTTCCTTCAGTAAGGGTGAACAAGACTAACAAATGGGATCATACAAAGCTGTTCAGCTGATGCTATGCAATTTTAAAGTAAAGCCTCCCTCTGTTTTCATTCTGCAGAAAGGGCTGCAAAATATTTTTTGAATTGGGAATAATTTTCTAACAATATAGAGATGCCTAACTGACATTAATACCCTTGAGAAAATAATTCCTAAGCAATAAAGTGTCTTTGCATTGGTAGAAAAATGAGAATAAGAAGGTGTCATTCTTGTCTTTAACCTTTCAAAATTGAACACACCAAACATTAGCAACATATAGTGATGTTTAGTCTCTGCTTGTCTCATTGTTGCTGCCATTAAAATGCAGAGACCTGCAAGTGCAGTAAAACCCTGTAATTTAGCCACATGTGTGCTTCTAATGCAATAGAGCATATGCTTATAATATCTATCCTTCAATTTGCATGGCAGGTAATGATGTCAGATTTATATTGACAGTTAACAGGTATAATGTGGTGTTAATTGAATGACCTTTCAGTTATATGTGATTGAAGAATTAGCTTCTTCAGCTTTAAATCACATTCTCAGTGAGCAAATAAAGTGGAGCAATATCCTTCCAAAATATCAGTGCTAAGAACCAAAAGATCCAGCTGTCTTGGAGATGAATTACTACTATAGTTTCTGGAATGGCAAAGGTATGAGAAGAAATGGAGACTAATTACTCCACAATTATTTAAAGAAGTGCCTAATACTCAAACAGCATTATCAAAACTGAGCACCCACAAAAAAAAATACGAGAAATTTTTTTGAACCTGAGTTCTTTTTCGTTTTATTGTAACAATCAGTAAACATCAAGGAATATAATGGATGGTGGTCTTGAGTGTGCTGCTTCTATCTGCTTTTCTGGATAGCTGAAAAAATGCTATGCATAATTGATGGAAATGTGTCAAAGAATAGCTGGAAGGCTACCTCATCCTTACCTGGGAAAAATAAATGTAAGTACCCAGGAAGCATAATAGACATGATGTCAGTTATTCGAACATCTACCACTAAATTCCTCTGATAACTAAAATTCAGAATTGAGATAAAATTGAGGTATTACAGAGGGTTGTCCCAGATTGTAGATTGTAGTTACTACTTCTTGGAGCTATAATGATTAATAAAATATATTTCATAGAGTTGTTCTTTTAAGTGTATTTCACAATTAATTGTGAATACACACATTTCAATATCCCTTTGTGTCTTGTTTATCAAGGTAATCATTGCTTTTGGAGAGAATAGGAACACAATGAGGAGCTATTCATTGAAAATATGAATAATATCTCAGCATTTGCCATAAAGTTGAAATGTCATATTGATAGCTATAGGCAATAAATCTCCAGGCAAATTGTCACTTTCTACCTCCCTGGTTAATAAACTGTAGAAGGACACTCAATACTTGCAGTAACTGTTCATGTCTCTGGACCAGTCTCCATTCTTGCTCACTATCAGCATGTAGGCATATAATTGTGATCTATTCAAGGTTCTTTCTGCATATCAGAAATCCCAAAGCATCATTAATTGGAACAAACAGAACATCTGGTTGCTTGTGATCTTATAGGTTCAGTGTATAGGATATTTGACTAATATAAATGCCCTCCCTCCCTCTCTCATAAGGGAATTAGTTCATTAAAATTTTAAAAAGTGAAAATCAGTCCTCCAGCAAACATTAACATTTAGGAAGGAGCAGGAAGACTGGGTGGATAAGGCAGACTGTCTTCTGTATGTTATACATTTGTCCCTTGGTGTTGGATGACACTTCTACTGCTCACTCATCTTGATCCTGAGGTAGGACTCCTTGATGTTCTCTTTAAAACTAAGTCAGTTTACAATCCTTTTTTTAATCTTGTGTCACAGTTCTTTTGGATCATCTAGTTAAGTACACAGACCACCACATTATTCTACCCAAGTTAATTAATTATTATGTACCTAATTAGTAAGTACTAGTAAACCTGAAAATCTTTGACTGTCTTATGGCAATAAAAACTTACTGAATTCCCTGCTATTCTCTGCTCATCTTTATCACGACATGGACACCCTGTCTCACCTGGGGAGCCTGTATACATGTAGTCCAGCTATATGTGGTTAAGGGAAAGGATGGAGATATTGTCTGCCTAGACTTTAGTAAGGTGTTTGACACTGTTTCCCACAGCATTCTCCTAGAGAAACTGGCTGCTAATGGCTTGGAGAGGTGTACTGTTCACTAGGGAAAAAAACTGGCTGGATGGTCCAGACCTGACGAGTGCTGGTGATTGGAGTTGATTCAAGCTGGTAGCTGGTCACAGCTGGTGCTTCCCAGGGCTCAGTATCATAGCCAGTTCTGTTTAACATCTTTATAAATTATCTCAACAGGGGGATCGAGTGCACCCTCAGAAAGTTTGCAGATGACACCAAGCTGGGCTGGAATGCTTGGTGGAGTGAAGGTAGGAAGGCTCTACAGAGGGATATAGATAGGCTGGACTGACTGGCCAAGGCCAACTGTATGAGGTTCAACAAGACAAGGTGTCAGGTCCTGCGCTTGGGCCACAACAACTTGTTGGTGCTGGGTAAATGGTTGGACTTGATCTTCAAGGCCATTTTCCAGCTTAAACTAGTCTATGATTCTATGTGATGTTATTTCTCTAAATGCTTACTTATATGTGTGGTGTTTACGTGGCTAGAGGGGGGTGACTCTGGCCATAATTATGTCAAATACCTTGCTGTTTATATTGGCAGTGCATGCATTAGTATGCTGGCTTTTGCTTCTTCAGTTGGCATCCTGGAGTGTCCTTGTCCTTTGCTCAAGAGCTCTAGGACTCCTGCATATCAGTCAATATGGGAGAGTTGAGGAACTGAGATGTCATTGTCCCTGCAGGCTCAAAGTATAAGACAAACTTGCACATTTGACCTTGAGGAGTGGATGGGGGAGCAGACCACCACATCTGCAGGCCTATTTCTCATATTTCATCTGATATAGTCTGAGTAGCCAAACATAATAGTTTGCATCCAGCTTACTGTCATTTGAAATGCTGGAAGGCTCCACACCTGACCTCTCATGCTTTCTGCTTTCATCTCACTGAGCATTAAACAGACACACCCAAGATCTGTGTGCCTTTATTGATATCAAATAAAATGATGTTGAGGTAGAAGAGATCTAATGCAGTATAAAGTGCCATGGTTTCAAAGATTTTGCTCACTTTTGATAGCATTTATATGAACACGACAGGAACACTGTCATGTGCTCTCAGATTTGGTTCAATAGACAAAGTACAGTATAGTTATGCATTTTTATTTTCCCCAAGGCTTCCATGAACTGTTAGGAGTTGCTGCATCTGGTAGCCTCCTACAGGCAAGACTGTCACAACCCGATGCCCCAAGGTCCAGCCAGCAGCAGAGCTGAGCAGATATTCCCAACAGGCTCTCATACATACACATGAACAGCACAGGTGAGCATGGCCAACATAGAATCATAGAATAGTTAGGGTTAGAAAGGACCTTAACATCATCTAGGTCCAACAACCCTGCCATGGGCAGGGATACCTCACACTAAACCATGACACCCAAGGCTATGTCCAGCCTGACCTTGAACACTGCCAGCAATGGAGCATTCACAACTTCCCTGGGCAACACATTCCAGTGCCTCACCACCTGAACAGCAAAGAATTTCTTCCTCATATCCAATCTGAACTTCCCCTCTTTAAGTTTGAACCCATTACCCCTTGTCCTATCACCACAGTCCCTCATGAAGAGTCCCTCCCCAGCATCCCTATAGGCCCCCTTCCGACACTGGAAGGCTGCTATGAGGTCTCCATGCAGCCTTCTCTTCTCCAGGCTGAACAGTCCCAACTTGCTCATCCTATCTTCATATGGGAGGTGCCTCAGTCCCCTGATCATCCTTGTGGCCCTCCTTTGGACTTGTTCCAACAGTCCATATCCTTTTTATGTTGAGGACACCAGAACTGCACACAGTACTCCAAGTGAGGTCTCACAACCTGATCAACATAGAAACTGTTAGCACTTGGGGTAACGTGAACAGCACCAAGTGCATCAACCTGGTACCCCCTCTGCCTGATTGTTATGAAGATCCATTAGTGGGAAATGTATGCATATATATAATGGAGATACCTCTGCTAACTGGCCTTGGACACTCAGCCTACTGAGTAAATTGACCCTTGTATCCTCTTGCCTTCAGCTACTTCACCCAGAGACATGTATGAGAACAAGTCTCTCAGGCTTAGACCTCTGGGTCCCATCAGCAGCCAACCCGTAGACTCTCTGGTCTGTGCAGCATCAATCCCTGATTAATTGTCACTCTGACACCTGATTTCCTACCTACTCACTGGCTAGTTCTGCCTGATAGTCACTAGTCATTGCTAACTGACAAGCAACCACACAAAAAAAAACACATGCCAGTATCTATATTGACTGGATTCACAGACAGATGCCAGTATCTATATTTGCTGGCATCATAGGCATGTGGCCCTGATAATACATGGTCACCCCTCCTGTTGGAGGCACTTGGTCAAGTGCTGGCTCCAGACATCAGTTTTCTATGGCCGTGGTGTAATCCCATTCACACAGACTAGAGAGTTCCTCACCCAGGGGAAAATTAGAAATTGAGTTTGAGAATAAAAAAGGACAGATATTGCTGATCAGGTGCAAGGCATAGCCACACAGATGTACCAACAAGAAACCTGCTTACACACAACAAGCTTCTTCCCCAAAAAACTGTCTTCATCCCTCCCTGCCACCCTTTCCACACCTTTTATTCCTCCCCTAAACATCCTATAATATCCCTTATAGTCCCAAGATGCATCCTACACCCCTAGGGTGTGATGCCCTCCTCCTCACACCTACTCAATTGATTCCCAGTAATGGGCGCCATCCTCAACACAAGGCTAATGACTCCTCTAGGCCAGCACTGGGACCCTTTGTCTGGGTGTCCCCACTTGCTGATGTGCCATGGTGCTCCTTTCTGTGTATGGACACAAGCCTTTTATCATACAACTTAACATTAAACTGAACCAATGTCATGTAAAAAATACACTGTGTTGCAAGAAAGTGCAATGAACTTTATTGTCACAGGTTGGTTATTCTTACTGATCATAAATTTATACATGAACACAAAAAGATGTAAGATTAAGAATAATTTTTTTTCCTAATATACCTCCTGGTACTAATTCCAATAACTCAAAGTAGTAGGGATTTTCTGTGATCAGGTTTGTATTTGGACTTGAAATAAATCCACAGTTATGACTTTTGTGTGAAAAAGTATTTCTTTCTTTCTGCTTTAAGCTTGCTATGTGGTCAATTGGGTGTCTACTAGTGCTTTTTTTTACCATGAAGTATATAATGACTTAAAATTTTTCTTCCTGCGCATGTTTGCAACTTTCTACAACATAATGATGATCAGCAACCAAAGATTTTTCCCTTCTAAAGACTCAAGTCATAGGGTAGGTTTTCCTCCACCTCAGCAGTCCTTAAAGACACTATCAGCAGCTATAGGAGACACAGTCAGCACAGAGGGGAAGTCATGGGGGCCATTGTCATTATTCATCAGGATGTGAGAGCTTTATTCTATTAGAGGAAACTTGAAAACCCACCAGCCTGTCCACAAGGCTATTTGGACAGATCTCTATCCATATGTCATTTTGAAAATGTTTCATATAGAATAGAAATTGTAAACATTTATTTGAACAGCTATTCATGACTAATATCATGTTGACAGTGAGGTCATTCCAACAGTGATGGCGTTGCTGGCAATGACTACTCGGAGCAGGCAACAATCCGGCACTATGCACTGTCTCCTCTGCCCTGAAAGACTGCTATGAGAGATGGTGCTTGACATCATGGACTGAATGAATTCAGCAAACTTTATAGGGATGGTCCATGGACTAAGGAATGATATCTCTCCATTTTTTGTGTGTGTGGGTGTGTACATATATATATATATATATGAGACAAGAAGCTATGGTATTTTGAAAAAAAAATGGAATCTGAGCATGACATGAATGGTATGGAATAAGGGGTGGATACTGTGTCTCAGGTTCAGCTGTAGCAGTCATTTTTCTCCTTCTTAGCAGCTGGTGCAGTGCTGTGTTTTTGACTTTCAGCCTGGGAACAATGCTGATAACACCAATGTTTTTAGTTGCTGCTCAGTAATGTTTACTCTGATCAAGGACTTTTCAGTCTCATGCTCTGCCAGTGAGGAGGAACACAGGAAGCTGGGACAAAGCAAAGACAGGACACCTGGCCCAAACTAGACAAAGGGGTATTCCATACCACAGCACATCATGCCCACTATATAAACTGTGGGGGAGTTACCTGGAAGGCCCAGATCGCTGCTCAGGTCAGGCTAGGTATTGTTAGGCGGGTGGTGAGTCGTATTCTCTTCCCCTGTTATTTCCCTTATCATTATTATTATTGGTGGTAGTAGCAGTGGTTTGTGTTATATCTTAGTTACTGGACTGTTCTTATCTCAACCTGTGGAAGTTACATGCTTTCAGTTCTCCTCCCCATCCCTCTGGGAGCGGGGCAGGAAAAAAGTTGGAGTGCACGAGCAGCTGCATGGTTCGGAGTTACCGGCTGGGCTTAAACCATGACATTTGCATCATTGCCCATGAACATTCTCAGCCTCACAAAAGTAAGTGTATCAAATTTCTCTCAGTATACTGTAATTAGCATATAGCATAAAAATGTCTAGGATCCTAGACTTTTGACTTCATGGCAAGCCACGTAGTCTAAATTGGATATTAAAGAAAGCAATCTATGAAGTTATCCTTTCTAAAGAAGGGCTTAAGCACTAGCTTTTATCTAGAACTAAACCAGTCAAGAGGCAAGCGCTACCGACATTGCTACAGCCACAACTTTGCTTTAAAGACTCTCAGTTAAGAGTCATAATTATGTTACATATCCTGAGTCTAATATTAATTTCCTCCTGTTACTGATCAAATCATTGTCCCACTAAATATGTATGCTTCAATTAAATATGCAAATCCTGTAGTTGTGGGGGGTTTGGTAGGGGTTTTTATTACATTTTAATTCTACTAATTATAGACTACAGGGTGAAAATATTTCTGACATGTGAATAACAGTTGAAGCCATGATACAGAATAATAAATTCACCTGCAGAGTAGATTATTACTTCTTCTTGCTTGATGAGCAAATAATTTACTATATAGATCTATATCTGCACATTTTATGTAATGTAAAAAGAGAAAAGTCCTTTTCTTTCTCATGGACCAAACAAGATTTGGGAAGTCATTCCTTAATCGCACTGAATTTTTCTTGCCATCTTTCCCCCAAGGCAAGTTCGGAGCTGTAATATGGCCATCAGCTCCATTGCAATGTTTCCCACAGTGTAAAATACTTTCAAAGCCACTTTTTTGCTCACATCATTATGTGTTCTCCTAATGCTTTTTCATAACTGCACCTCCTTTCCTGCTGTAACATCTTTAGTCTTACAGGACAGGGACCTTAAGCTGCATATGACAAACGTCCCCTCACTGCCTATTATTCTTTGCAAGTTTAGTACTCTATAATCATCTCTATACGAATGCATGGTTTCTATCTTTTGTAATCAAATGGCTGAGTGATGTGAGGAGGACTCTAGAACTACTTTTAATTTGAACAGACCAATAAGATTAATTGGGCAGAGCCAGTATGGACACTCAGTATCTACCGCCTGCCATGCCTAAAACTATATTAGGTGTCTAAGGAATTACAATGCCATATGTAACACTTCTAAGACTCAAATAATTCATGTGTTGGTTTGTTTGTGTCCATAATAAAAAAAAATGCAGTACTCACATTCATCTGTCTCACAGGACAGCAGAATATGCCACTTGATTTCTTTTTTTGTTTAATTTGCATTTCCATTTTTCATCACAAATGGATATAAACCAAACACCATGTCTGAATATTCCCAGTGTTGTATTTATAATACATCAAACCAAAAGCCTATATTCTATGCAGTACAAAGAAACTTCAGAAAGAGCTACATCTTTTATATCTTCTTATATCTCACTCTAGCCCTCCTAGTTGTGCTCTTCTGCTGATGTATTATGCTGTGGTGTGAACAGTTGCTATCAGTAACCAACTGGATTCACCTCACATGTTGGAAACAGTATCAATTGTTCTTCTAAGGTACATTAATAAATATAAAAAAGAAGATTAATTCAGACAAAATGTCAAGCAAATGGATGTTCTTGGATTAATTGCTACCTGAAATCATTATGATTAGGCTATGAATCCATGAAGACAGTGCACAGAGATACAAGGGGTTATTATAAGAACTTCTTTAATGCCATTTTGCTTTCATTCCTTACATCACAAAGCTAGTCACGCTGATAGATAGATAGCGGATGCCTCATCAGAGAAAATAGTCACAGAAAGATACCTTCCATAGGAGGACATGGAAGATCTATATAGCCTACCCAGAGTATGCTTTTCTGTTACCAAAATCCTAAAGTGATAGCATCATCCCTAGAGTATCCATATTAAGTTCTTTGGTGCATCCATAGTTCTGAAAAACTAACTTAAAAACAGTTGTTTGAGCTCCATACAGTCAAGGACATTTTGAACAGTCCAAAAGTGCCTTCTTCTTTCTTAATTATATATAGCCCATACAATTGATTGAACAGATACAGTTACCTCTTTTCAATTTCTGTTTTCAAAGACACAGAACTTCTGTGGGGAAGCCTGTGGGTGGACGTCATGCTAAGAAACAGAAAAATAAGTATAAGAAAGAAATTACATCTCAGAAATACGAATCAAATTGCCAAATACTGTATAGATACCGTAGATTATCTGAAATTCTATATACTCTACATGGTGCTATTACTCTAGGAAAGAGAGTAGAGTCCTAGGCTTGAATTATGGTGCTGTCCTGATGGCTTTGAACTGAAAGGCGTGACGTAATCACTATTACTTGTCTTGATTATTAAGCTTTCAAAGATAAGTGAAGGATGCAATTCCATTTTCCATTTGAATTTCCAATCAAATTAAAGGGTTAGAAAGTGTAATTTTAAAACAATATGCTCAGATTTCTTGGCACACCAAACCAAGATAGGTGATTCTAGGCCACGCATCCTCTCAGACAACAATGAAGGGCAATACTTTATGTCATAGGACACTCTACCCTCAGCATCACCTCCAGCAGGTACTTATAACTTAGTATTATGATCAGTTAAGGAAAATGAAAGCAAATGATATGACATATGGCTCTGGCAGCCGTCTGGTTAGAATGCATGATTGGTAATACAGCAACAGAGAGTCAGCTGGAGAATTAATTACAGTTAAGTATATTGTAATTATGCTTGCTTCTTAATTCAAGGTCTCACAGCTTATACAAGATATATCATACATAAGACAGCAATTACCAAAATATGAGGAAAGAGTAAATTCAGATGTTCACATTATGGTAGATCAGCTGTAAGAGTAGGAGCCCTCTTGGTAGAAAAAACTAGTATAGCAAGTGTTTCTTTGGTTGCAAGCAGAGTAACTGATGCTATGCCAGTCAGTGTGCTACTACCTCTAAGGTAGTACCTCCTTCAGGTAATCTAAGCACCAAGCCATCACCAGAAAATCAACCAGAACTGACTTTTTTCAAAGGAAGTTATCCTTCCTTTATAGCAAAGGAAATGAGGAAAAACTGAATCTTTTTGGTTTTTTTTTGGCCCATCGCTGGGGAAAAGGCACAGGCTCTGCTCTTACCTGAGAAGAGCTATCAAAATAATCTCTACAGAATTATGATCTCTGCCCTCGAAAACCCTTATTCTTTTTCTCTCTGACAGACATTTACTGACAGATTTTCTCTTGTCCTTCATCGCATAACACAGTTAATTGTATGATAAGATCATAGAATCACAGAATCAAAGAATGGTTGGAAAAGGTCAGAAAGGACCTTAAGATCATCTAGTTCCAACCCCCTTGCCATGGGCAGAGACACCCCACACTAGACAATGTTGCCCAAGACTCTGTCCAACCTGTCCTTGAACACTGCCAGGGATGGAACATTTGCTAATTCTTTGGGCAACCCATTCCAGTGCCTCACCACCTGAACAGTAAAGAACTTCCTTATATCTAAACCTGAACTTCCCCTGCTCAAATTTACATCCATTCCCTCTTGCCCTTTCACTACAGTCCCTAATGAAGAGTCCCTCCCCAGCATCCCTGCAGGCCCCCTTCAGATACTGGAAGGCTGCTGTGAGGTCTCCACGCAGCCTTCTCTTTTCCAGGCTGAACAGCCCCAACTTTCTCAGCCTGTCTTCATACAGGAGGTGCTCAGCCCCATGATCATCCTCATAGCCCTCCTCTAAATCACTTCTCCACCAAACCTGTGGCTGTGAAAGATATTCATTAGTTACAGTATTAGCAAGCAGGGGCTTTATGCTGTTGCAATTATAATCCATAATAAAACAGTTATTTTGTTGGGTTAACTGCTATGGTCTTAACTATTGAAAGTCCATAGTACTTCAGAAAATTATTTCAGAATTCCCCACCCTTATTACAAATAGGAATCTTTTTTTGTCTGCTACAGGCTTCATTGATTGTGTCTTAGGGTATTGTTATGTTTCGGAAGGTATTATTTATGTTATAGAGGAACTTAAAAACATCTTCATTACATCAGATGAAAGGCCTATCAAACATCTTTGTATCCAGTCTTTGATAATAACAAATAGCAGAAACTTGCAGAAGATATTAGGAACCAAGCAGGAGGTAGCAATACTTGTCCTCAACAGCATCCTGGATTACATCCACCTGCAGTTCAAAGATTTCTTAAATCACAGATCATGTTCTTGTAATTAGACATCTGCCATAGATTTTCTTCAGCAAACTTGTTAAGCTGCTTTTTGACGTCTTGAAAACATACAGCATCCACAATGTCCTACAGGAAAGAGTTCCTTACCTTACCTACAGAGACAATAACTGCTTTTTTTTTGCTTGCTTTGAAGTTATCTCCGGCTAGTTTCATTTTAAGTTTCTATCTTTATTGAACTTCAATAAATGAGGCACTGTCATGTTCATGTGAAGCCATTAAACATAAAATTTTTGACTAGAAGCAGGATCACACCTATGGTGTTTTGAAAAATAACTGCTTATTTGTAACATGGGTTGGACTCAGAAATACCCATTTAAGTACAAAGCACTGCAAGAAACAAGTACATCATTTGACAGTAAATCAATATTAAATCTTGATATCTTTGATATCATTAGAGATCTATCTTGTTTTTTCCCCACTTCATACATCACCTAGCAGATCTTCTGTTTTCTCCCCTAATAATTTGACTTCACTACAACCATGTAATGGATTTGCTGTCCTTTATTCTGATGATAGTGCCATCTTCTGATGCCAGCATTGCTTTTGCTAAGGGGATTAATATACATGAGACTCTGTTGTTTGTCTTCGCACTGTGAAACTATTGAAACAGCTATCCATCACTGACTGTTGTCTGATATGTTCTAAACAGAGCTTGTATTGGATATACCATTGCATCAGTTATGCTGCTGAGGCTGTCAAATGATGCACAGCCTCTTCTAGAAACTGCATTACAGTATTAAATCCTGATTAACTGTACACGTTTCTATCTCTCAGCCTCAGAAATTGCTTCTAATCAGTGATAAGAGTCCCTTGCCACTACCAGAAACCTTTGAATCATCAGCATATGCCGTTTGTCCAAGGGTCTTCCTTTTATATTAGAGAACCTGGAGAAAGATGCCTAATGTTCTGTGCAGCAATGTGTTCCATATTGGGTTTATCAAACCCTCTTTTGTTCAGGAACTGTTCCTGATCAAACAGGTTTTGAACTGTCTGCTTCTTGGATGCTTGTTCTTTTGTTTTGTTTTTTTTTTTTTTTTTAATATATATATTTTTTTTTGCTTTGGTTTTGGGGCTTTATTTTTCCCCTAAAGACAAAGGTTTCCTTGTGCTCAAAGTAGAAAACTTCCCCGGTTCATGATTCTAAAGCTCATTTTCAATATTTTATATTCTCTACTACTGGTTTTCAAGTATGTCATCCTATGCTTTATGCTAATATTGCTCCATTTGTTAATTCAGCAGTGCTAGTGAGCACTAGTGCTGGTGAAGCTTCATAAAACTGTGCAGAGCTGAGAGGAAATCCTTCAAGCTAGTAAACAAAGAAAGAGGTCAGCACAATAAATTAATAAAGGGTTTATGTCTAACCCAGTGTCAGTCTAGTGCACTCCCGGGACCCAATTTGACTGTGCACTCAGCTTGTCACAAATTCTTACTGTAAATAAAGCTCTGTCAAAGTAAACTCTTACCAGCATTAGGCTCCAGGTTAGAACAAGTATGAATGTGAAGGCAATATCTGCTCCCAAAGCTACTCCCTTTCAGACTCCACTCCTCAGCTTCTCAGAAAGAGAAACTCAGGGTGTAGTAGGAGTCGTCACACAGGCAGGTCTTCTTATTTCTCTGCAAATACTGTATGATAAGAAAAGTAAAGCTTCCATATGCATGTTGACGGTTAGTAGTATTTTATGCTCAGATTGAGGGTTCTGTGCTTTGTTAGAAGTTTCGGGTGAGACAGTTGCTTTCTGCATGCAAAATTATTTTCTTGTCTTTCTTCTCAGACATACACCAATTCATGGTGCCTGAATAAATGGTTGAGTCACTGTTCCTGGAGGTATGTAAAAGACATGTAGATGTGGCACTTAGAGACATGTTTTAATGGTGGACTTGGCAGTGCAAATGGTTGGACTTGATGATCTTAAAGGTCTTTTCCAATCTAAACAATTATATGAGTCCATAAGGCTAAGAGTCTATGGTCAAAACCTGCTTGCTGCATTATCCATCAGCCTTTAATTTTACTTTTGAAGATGCCTCCAATAATCTTTTTAAACTCTGTGTGTCAAACTGCAACCAAAACAGGTGTCTTAATGTTCCCTTTGTTCAGATATTTCTTTGCATTTTTCTGCAGTACAAAGACTCATAAAAGCTTTAGCAACATAAGGATGCTATAGGACTAGTATCCTTCATTACTTTCTGATGTTATTGTTATATGACATAATTTCCACATGAAGTATTTTGGTACCAAATGAACTATGAAGCATTACAAGCACAGGGCAACGATCTAACAACTGTATGGTGTAAACTTCCTGGAGTCAGATACGTTCCACCCACCACCCAACCACCTTTTGTTGTTTGTTTTGTTTTGGTTTTTTTTTCTCCAGAATAAAAAACTAGAGATTTAAGTTTTGCCAAAAATCCAATGAAATTAGATATCATTAGAAACGCCTTATGCAATTTCTTCATTGTAATTAGAGCCAGACATCATAAAACAAGAACTTACCAAATGCAGTCGAAATGTTCCTACATTTTAGATTTGGAAAGAGATCACATGTAGGGCAGGGTGAGGGAGGTGACGGATCATGACGCTTTCCTCATAATGGGTTGAAACAAGACCACAAATCAGAAAACCCTGAAGTATACAATCCTGAAGTGTTCTGAATGTGCATTCACTTTGTACTGTATTCATGAATATTTTAAAGTTACTGATTATTTTTTTTTACATTTTTGGGAAGAACTATATAAATTTCTGTTACCTTAAGTTCTCAACAAGGTCAGTAGCTGCTTAAAATCAACAAAAGCAAGTATTATCATTTAAGACACAAACATTGTTTGGAAGCTGAAACAAATATTTCAGCAAATCCATGGTTTCTAATTCTGTCAGTGTCTAAGTATTTCAATGAGCTTACCTGTGTGTGTAAACTGTATTTTCCTAGCTATAGTCTAACTATAGTGTGTTGAAACATATTTTAAATTAATTTTTGTCCGTTTCAATTCTTGTGTTGTTTTTTATTTTGTTAGTCCTGTATTTCTCTCCTTTCTTGTTGGGAAACCTGAAAGTTTTCTGGCATGGTGTTTTGTCAGATGCATGACAACACAAAAGCATCACAGATGTCAGAACTATGTCTTTATCGAAAAAAAAATCTACATCTTCGTTGAAAACACTCCTTATATTTTTTGCTCAAAACCACTGTTTGCTGTCTGCACCAGCTTGCCCTGAATAATCTCTTAAATTTCACTCTGTTAAAGGTAGCTTTATGTCTTCACAAATCAGTTTGCTGAGATTCAGCATGTTTTACCGTGGGCACATTTATTTTATAACAATGGCTTCCTGTTGTGAAGCAGAACTAAAGAGAACCATTCGTCTGTGTGCAGTTAAGGCCTTGAACACAGACTACTGCCGTCCTCATAGTCCTTAATTGTTTGTGAGAAAACCCCCTGCCTCACAAACCATTACTCCTCTTTTTATAGCATAATTTGGAAAAAAAAAATATCGGTGAGCTGTGTTTTAATTTAACTGGACTTATTGCATTCTACCACCAGCTGCCAGATAATTTGTAGATATCCATTACTTTTTTGTGAATGTGCCCTATGAGAGAGAGAAAAGCAGAAAGACTGTTTGTTTAAGTGTATGGCAAAGCAAAACAAACATTGTCTTCTGGAAACAGGTATTAAAGTAGATCGTCTCTCTTGGGTATAGATTAATTAGCAGAGAAATATAAGTTGCATTTTTATTTAACCCCAGATAAAAAAAAATTAAATCATTAATTAACACAATATCCTCAGCACAATACCATTCAATGGACTGCTTAATAACACAAGTTCAGCATAGTTCAATGTAAAAGCTGGCTTTACCTTCAACATTCAGCTCCTCCTCCAGAGTTATCTTCAAAACACTCAAACATCTCAGTGCCCACAGTTTTAATTTAGATCCTTCTCCATTTTATATATTTCCTTACAACAAATCAACAAAAAGGCTGCCTCAGGAATGCCTGCTGACTAGCAACTCAAGCCACCTCAAATAAAGATTTTTACTGTATAGCTCTAAGAATTCTGACTCTTCCAGGTGATTGTTTTGAATCTCACTTTGAATTCATAAACTTTCTTTCTCATGTATAGAGAGCATGACTTTCAGACAAAGGTTTCTCAGAGGCTGAATTGCAACACAAGTGGCTGAAATTACTATTAAACTTGTGTGGTAAATACCATGGTAAAATTACTATACAGCAACTACAGAAGAAAAACATTTATTAATAAAAATTACTGTATGATATAAATTACTCCCCTGAGATATTTGTGTCTCATCTATCCCATTCTTTTTTCTTCCCTTGTCATTCTTCCTCAAATTCTCAAACAGCCAGGAAAGAAAATATACAAATCACATTTTACTTGAGGTACACCTTATGTTAAATCTGAAAATCTGCTATCTGGTGGATATTCCACAAGTCCAAAAGAAAGGACAGTGAAATCATTTATTGCAATTGTTTGCTGCTTCTTCTTTAATTATTATGTAATTCAGTAGTGCTCTGACCCGTCATCTGGTACATTTCTTTAAGTTTAAATTCCTGCAACCTAATAAAAGTGACAACTGTATGACAGCGTGATGCTGAGCTTAAATATCGCTTAAGGATCACTTCTGAAACTCAATTTCTATTTATTTTAAACTTCTTTACTCTCCAGGGATCCTGAAGTTTATTTGTAATATAAATAAACCCAAATTCAAACTAGACAAATAGTCACAAAATCCATAGGCATGGATTGTACTGAAACTAATTATACACTTTGCATTAATAAAAGAAAAGAAATGCAGGTGCAAATATAAGTTTGCTTGTTTCTGACAGCTGTCCTCATTTACAGTGTGCCCAGCATGAAGCAGCCACATTGACTAGTACTAGTAATTGGACCAAGATTGAAACTTCTATAGTTGATTTTGGGTTTGAGTGCAAATTTCAAAAACCTGGAAGTTCAAATGCATAGAGTAACTTAGAAAACAGAATGGATGTGAATGTGAAATAAATTAAATCACTATATCTGAAAGCTCAGAAAAAAAGGGAAATGAGGCTTACAGAAGATGTCTTTCCAGCAGAACTATTTGCAAGAATGATGTTTTTCAGAACAAAAATGAGGATTGTATTTTCATGCATGGTCATTCTACCTCAGGTCAATGTAAGAATGACTTTTCATAATGCATATTGGAAGAAGTTGGTGCTCAATATTCTAAATTCAGATACAGCAAAGCCAGTCTTCTTCAGTGGGAATACCTCAGGCAACCTAGACTATATATATTGACAGCAAAATCCTGAACAGGTATACTTTTGCCAAAAGTGGATGACCTAATGTTTTAAATAAGTAGGTTAAGGAAACCTACAATTGTACCTCTGATATTTGTAGTAAAAGGCACAAACAAGCTTTCATTCACTGCTTTATATCATTTCAGCAGCATGTGCTTGTTACCTCTCTCCAGACATCAATTATAAAAAGTTGTTAATAGTGCTGAGTACTGGAGCTTTGAGATATTCAGGTATTAAAACACACATGAAATATTGAAAAGCTAGACTTCTTGAAGATATCAAATATGGCTACCAGAACCAGTTGTATCAGCCATAAAACATTACTTTCAAAACACAGGGCATTAATTAGTATGTACTGCCATGTCTAAACTGGCTCAGAGCAATTCAAGCATGCAAAATTCACAAAATTCAAAATATATGCATTCTCATCAAGATCGAATCTAAAATGGCTAACATAGAAATAATATCCAGACTTCTGAGTGGTGCAAAACAGGACTGATCTGCAAACTTCAATACTTTAGTTTATTTACCCAAAGAATCTGATGCCAAAATGTCTCTCCCAATGGTCTGGCATCTCATAGGCATTTCAATCTTAATATAAAATATGAAAATTAATTCAATTCACATTTTCTCAGCCACTGCATTTTATTATTGATCTTTATTTACAGGATTAATAATAGTTGGAAGCTGCTGATAGAAGAAAAAAATACCACTCCTCTAAAAGGTGACTTTTTATTTTACTGAGTACTTTATTCTTCTGTTTCTGATTTTTGTCTTCAGATACATAGCTAATACAATACAACAGCCAACTTTTCTTCCTTCTGGCTCATGACTTCTTATGGAAATTACAAATTATGAAATACAGGTGCTGAAAAGATACCTAAAACTTTAAAAAAGTTTCGAGCTTATGTCTAATACATTTGTTTTTCTAATTTTGGCTGGCCTAGCATGGAAAAAGCTATTTAGATTTCGCTGGGACACTTATTTTTGCAATATCGGCAGAACTGGATTCAGAAAGGTTAAATTTGTTCTTCCTTGTTCAAAAATCGTTTTATACAAAGGAAAAGAATGTTCTTTATGCTTTCAGATGCATATTGCCTGAAAAAAAGTACATTCAGACTCTTAAAAAACTGCTGAAAATTAAACATTTATGAAACAAACAAACAAAAAACTGCAATATTTTTAATCAAAAATACTTAAATAACCTTGATGTGATACTTAAATTTTAACATTTTATTCTAATAGGTAGCTATGGTACTTTTGCTGTGCAGCTTCTGTAATAATATGTATAATGCTTATAAAGACACTAGCTTTTCAGGGAAATATCACCTACCTATGTATGAAAAGTATTGTATTACAGTGATGATTTTAAAATCTAATTAGAAAGATAAAGCTAGATTAGAGAAACTCTATTACTTTGTATTTCTTTTAATGAACTGTTTTTTCTCCTCAGATTCCATTTTCAAGGAGCCCAAATAAAATGAGTGTGTCAGAAGGCTTATTATCCTCAACATCTCAGTAGTTAATTATCATAACTTTGTTAGTGATGATTTAGAATCCATCTCATTATTTTGAATCAGTAATGTAATTACTGTCAACATGATTTCTGGAAGGTGAACCCTGGGTTAGAAAACTCTTAAAAGATTTATTCTTTCATAGTTAAATGTGTTTCACCTTGCATTTATACATTTGTTTTGCTTTTTATTTATTTATTTGATTTGGCTTCCACAAAAATTAAACAAAAGACCCATTTAGAAATCTCATCTTACTAACATGGAAATATCCTTGTGACACTAATAACTTCATTAAAGACCCATATAAAGTTGTTGCAAACAAGCTTTTTTAGGTGCAACATATTTAAATACAGAATTTCAAAGCAACACATCATATTTCTACTTTTTTGTCTTAAGCCAATATCAGATGCTATTTTATAATGATATTATCATGATGAATAAAAACCAAAGCTGATTCCCCCCACTTTGCAGTCTGGACAATTAAAGCCAGGCAAATGCTAACATACCATAGAAAGCATTAAATAAATTCTTTGAATTTATACAAAATTCATCATTATTCTGCTTTGTGAAAAGTACTTATTGGGGAAAAGTCTTGAGTAGAATTTTGGTGTCTTACTGCAGTAAGTGCCCTTACTGCACACGTTATTTCCTGTTAGTGGGAGATCTCCTGTAAAATTGTTCAGCATTGTTCATGGGGCACCTTTACCCTTCCTGCACTGGCCCAGGGAATAAAGGTATACATGGGGAAAAAAATCCCACTATTGATCATATGGGAGCATCATATCTCATTAACTCAGAGACAGCTAGGCTACAGTATAGATTTTCGTTGCACATGTAGTCTGCGTCTACACTTGTGAGATTAACAGTACTGAGGAACTGATAAAAGAGTCCATGTCATGATTTTTGGCTTGCCCAACTGTCAGGGTCCTAAAAATCTTCCATGCAAGGTGCATTGGTCAGTTTGGGTAAAACTGGTCTGGTTTGGGTAGAAAGAGAGCTCAATAATATAGGTGCTGCTTTTGTGTGGCAGATGGACTTAGTGTCAGACAACAGGCACTTCAGTTAAAACACAACTAAACTTCAGATGAAATATTAACTTCTTTTCCTCATTAATTTAATCTCAGACTCATCAGAACATTTAGACAGCAAAGAATTTTATGTTCTCTGTCCTGCTCTAATTTTAATAGCCTGCATTATATTCTCTTAATTTTTCTCCTCCAAAGGTAACCAAGCTTTCAATGGCTGGCTATTACATGTTGCTATAAAGTTAATTACAAAGTGTCAGTATAATTTCTTCTTGATGTGACATGAATACCAAGGACTGAAAGACATCTTAGTTATATGACAGTAGTTTGCCTGGTATGAATGAATAAGGTTTTCCCTTTGTAACCTAATCAGTCTGACTTTGTTCTGACAACAGATCAATGGACACAGAGTCCTTCAATCTGTGGAACTCCAGAGATGTACCAGTAAAACTCCTTCCTTTCACTTCATCACAACTCACTGAAGTTATGCCCATTATGTCCACTGGGTGAAATTGCTAAATAAGTCCTTCCTCGTTCAGGGAAGTTGAGGAGGATAGGAGTGTGGCTTTGGTTATTTTGGGAGGGGGCAGGAGGTGGTTTGTTTTGTGGGATTTTTTTTTCAATAGCCATGTGTTCAGGTGGCAAAATAGTAATTGGCTTTGGGTTTCTTCTGTATTTATTAATATTTCTTCTCAGTGGTTAATCAAATAATAATAATTTAAATATATACATGATCTGGATATATATTCCAAATACAGAAAGTCAGAGAAAAAATTATGTATGTAATTGGCCAGCATGAAGTTGTAAGACATGTTTCTGCTTTCTCTACATTATTAAAAAAAAAATAAATAATAAAATAAAAAAACCCAACAACTTTTTCCAAGCACTATTGTATTAATTATATATTGTAACCAATGTAAGGTGATAAGTAGGGGACTAGAGCAAGACATGAAAGGGAAGGAAGTCTGAGATCAACTCTCTTAAGCATTGGATCATTGGATGAAGATATCCTTTGGTCTACTCAAATAAGTGTTCATTATTAAGTTTTTGCTTTTATGTTTATATTGATATAAAGACCACATATTTTGCATAAGGTCCCCACATCTTTTAGAGGTTTTTGTCAGACACATTTTCACACTTCTTCTGCACTAGCTTATTTGCAATAAGAATCGGGACTTCATCTGTTTCCTTCCTAAAACAAGCACTGATTTCCTACAGCTAAGTTCTTCATGGCATATTACGCTTCAAAATTTGGTTAATGTAATACTAAGAAACAGCAATCTGGCATCTTTACTCTCTGTAAAATAAAAATATATAGTCCATAGCCAAAAATAAAGCCCAATAAAATAAATTATATGTGGGCACAAACTATGTGAAAATTATTGGCTGAAAACATAGACAAAGGACGGGATGAACTCAGAAAAAGCCCTTCAAAATCTGAAGGGGGAGGAGGAAAAAAGACAATTCCTTCAGTCAGAGCAAATTGCTCCAACCCAGTCCATTTTACTCTCATTTTCACTGTGGGAATTTTGTCACTGAAGTTTTTCAGGATTTAAGATAATACAGAGCCAAGCCTTAATAAAAAGGAGGCTACTACTGCTTTCTGGGCTGGAACTGTAAAATAATCCTCTAACTACCTTTGTCTAAAGATCAAATGATGCCTTCTACTACAGTGTCAGCAGTGTAAAACTGAAAGAACAGCTATTACACACTACTGTTCCAGTAATGCGTGTATTAGTGTCCCTAAGGGTGTATTTATGGGGATATACCAGATTATTCCAGAGGAGCTATAACTGTGTTTTAAATCAATGATGCATGCACTAAGGACTCCCTAAGCACTCATTGACAGTGTCAATGCCAAACAGCTCCCTTGAGACCTGCACTGAGGGAGATCTTCCATTTTCAGTGGTAGATAGAGTACCTGGTTACAGCAACCTAGATACAGCACCACCTCTGTTAAGCTGAAGTCACCCTGATCCTCAATTTTAGCACTGAATGAAAAATTCTATTATCAAATGCAGATTCTTAAAAACTTACTTAATTGTAATATTCAGTGTCTGCTTCAGGATCATAGAATTATAGAAACATAGGGGGATTTGAGTTGAAAGAGACCTTAAAGATCATCCAGTTACAACCCCCCTGCCACAGGCAGGGACACCTTCTACTAGACCAGAGAGAATTGAGTCAGACAATGGGACTCATTTCCGGAACAGCCTGACAGATACTTGGGCCAAAGAGCAAGGCATTGAATGGGTCTATCACATCCCCTACCATGCACCAGCCCCTGGGAAAATGGAACGGTACAATGGGCTATTAAAAACTACACTGAGAACAATGGGTGGTGGGACTTCCAAACATTGGGATACGCATTTACCAAAGGCCACCTGGTTGGTCAACACCAGAGGATCTGCCAACAGAGCTGGTCCAGCCCAGTCAGAACTTCTACATACTGTAGAGGGGGACAACATTCCTGTGGTGCACATAAAGAATTTGCTGGGGAAGACAGTCTGGGTTATTCCTGCTTCAGGTAAAGGCAAACCCACTTGTGGGATTGCTTTTGCTTAGGGACCCGGATATACTTGGTGGGCAATGTGGGAAGATGGGGAAGTCCGATGTATACCTCAAGGAGATTTGATTTTAGGAGAAAACAGCCAATGAACTCAATTGCATGCTGTTGCTTGTTATGTAATTTGTTTTTTTTATAGCCCATCAACTAGATGTCTTCAAGTCATCCGCGACTGACCCTCAGACCATCATCCCAGCAAAGAACGAACTTTGATGAAACCAGACGAGTTCTGCAGTAAAGGAACAATCAGCATCAACAGGCAACAATCCAGCACTGCACACAGCCTCCCCTGCTCTGAAAGACTGTTACAGAAGGTGGAGCCTGACATCACGGACTGGATGGACTCAGCAGCTTTATAGGGATTGGTCCATGCACTAAGGGTATATCTCTCCATCTGTGTGCGTGTATGTGCATGTATATATATATATATATAGGATGATATTTTGAAAATGTGGGATCTGAGCATGATGTGAATCGTATGGAATAAGGGGTGGATTGTTATGGATTCGGCTTCCCCCCCCCATTCCCCCCCCACCCCACCCCCCCCCAGAGTCTCATGTTACGCCAGGAAAGAGAGGAAAGCTGGGGGAGGGGAGACAGGGCGCCTGACCTGGGCTGACCAATGAGGTTATTCCATACCATAGCACGTCATGCCCAGGAGGTAGGATTCGGGGGCGGGGCTCTCGCGGCACGCGGTGGGGGGAGTGCCACGCGGTCTCTCTCGTGGCACGCGGTCTCTGGAGCGGCGCGCGGTCTCTCGGCTCGGTCGGGCGGCGAAACGGCTGTATCCTCTCCCTTTGTATTTACTTTGTCATTATTATTGGTGGTGGTGGTGGCAGTAGTGATTTGTATTGTATCTTAGGTACTGGACTGTTCTTATCTCAACCCGTGGGACTTACATTTTCTTTGGTTCTTCTCCCCATTTCCCCCCTATCGGAGTGGGGGGGTGGAGGGGTGCGGGAAAGGAGGGAGAAGTAAAATTTACTGCTTAAACCATGACAGAAGGCATCTGCTCTGTGGTGGTATATGCAATCTTGGGCATCTCTGCTCTTTGTTATTTTCAAGGGTCAGTTAACATTTGGAAAGTTGCAAGTGGGAGTTAATTATTTAGTAGAGTTTTTTGTACTTTTTTCCTATTATATTTCCTTGTAAAAATTAAACCAGGAGTACCCAATGCCCACACTCCCAGGTGTACTATACCAGTTCAGGTATTTGTGACAGCTACATATCACTTTCTTTGCTAAAATAGCCAGATAAATTGCCACGCCTAGAAGTGTGTCCTGTAGCACTTAGACTAAATATCGGTCAATAAATTCTACTGGTGTCTCATTGGTATGGATATATCTGGGACTTGCAATCAGCTGTGCTGTACCAGATTGCAATAATATCATATTTTCTTTAATACAAAAGTATTTACTTTTATGTTATCATGGATAAATGTTAGGCTTCCAAGAATCAGCACCCTGACAGAGAGATAGTATTTGCTGAACACTACCTCTTGGTAATATAGTGTCCATTTTTCCTCAATGGTTTCGATAAGTCAGTTAATTCATCTCCACTGAACTAACAGTTTTAAACCAGGATGCTATGCCAAATTACATTAAATGAAGATTTGTCTTGCTTTTAAAGGGACACTGAGCTTGAATTAGCAATGTCTACTTAATTTGAAAGATAGTAAAATGTTGTGAATCTTTAAGAAATTTCAGCAGTGCAAAATAGAATGGCATAGCAGAGTCCTCACTGTCCAAAGCTTCCACAGAACTCCATTTCTGTGGAAGCAGTTTACCACTTGCACCCTGTCAGTGATCGGGAGGTGTAGCACAAATGAAAGGGATGATTTTCAACTCAATTTCAATGCAGTTTCAGCAGTAATTACCTTTGCTACACATTACCCCATTGTTTATTGGATTTTTAAAACTACCACCACGCACACATCCCCATTTGGCCTTTTTGTTTGGGTTTCTGAAATAAATGAGGTTTGAAACAGACCATAATTTTTTTTTTCCTCACTATCAGAAAACAATATAAAGAAAGAGAGCTGCATTTTTGCTCTTGGAAGCAGAACTTTCAGACTCAACCTGGACTTCATATTGAGTGCTCCTTCATTAAAGCATTAGACATCTTTAACAAATCACATTTTGAAGTATATTTAAGCAAACAAACTGAGGATAAGCAGTCTCATCATAATCCCCCAAAACCTAGAAATTCCAAGGAAAGATGAAAAATATTGATCAAGCTAGTTCATAAAAAGAGCACAGAAGTCTCAGAAGGATCACGTTTTCCCTTCATCTCCTTTGCTTACATCCCCATGCACTACAGATTTTTAGACAAGCTTTATGCTCTTCATTTTCCCTGTGAACTGGGAGAATTAAGACAGCCAAGATAGCTTTCCCACTCTGTGTCATTAAATGAAGAATATTATTAATGTCAGTGAATTCATATTTCCCTATGCAATGTATAATTCCTCCACATTATCTGGATTATGCAAGAACTAAAAAAAAAGTAATCCATAGAAAAATAAAAAGAAAGAAAGTTTAAAGAAACATAATCTAAAAGCCCATGACATTGTGGTCCAAAACCCACAAGGCCCAGGAATGCCTCAGGCATTGTGGTCATCCATAAAAGGCTGATTTGAACTCTTGCTCCAAGTTATACCAGGGCCTTTCAGCCTAATTATTTGCATCTGAATTGTGTACAGGTGCCCAGGTGTTGGTACAGGGTGTGCTGCACGGGTGTCCTATGTGAGAAGATGTCAGGAGCCTGCCCCATGCCATCGACAGACAGTTCCAGCCAGGACTTCAGGACATGGCTGAGCCTATCAGCCAAGCTGGTGATGCAGTCAGCAAAAGTATTTTTAAGAAATGGCAAAAAATATGAGGAGGAAGGAGCAAGAGAGAGGGACTGCTATGGACTAATCCTTGCACCACCCACGGCAACGGGATAGCAGAGAAGACTTCAGTGAAGGAATGAAACTGAGCCTGGAAAATGTAGAAGACAGATGGAAGATGGTGTTTTAATCATTTTGTCTTTGTTTCTCACTGCACAAATCTATTTTTCTTGGCACCAAATTAAATCAGTTTTCTTCAAGTCAAGATTGTTTTTCTTTTGATGGTAACTGGCAAGCAATCTCTATGTCTTCATCTCAACCTCCAGGTTTTCAACTGTCTTATTTTCTTCCCCTGTCCTGCTGAGGAGGGGGAGTGAGAGAGTGGGTGGGTGGGCAGCCAAGGTTAACCCAGGGAAGCACCTCCAAATACCTGCCTTTCAGCCTCTTTCTAGTAGGCTGTCGGATATTTGAAATAAATGGGTCTTTGATTTTTTTTTTTTGGTGGTATTTCTTGCAAAGTGTTGGTTCCAATGGCATGTGAGAACACCGCAACAGTCTTTCAGGGAGATAAAGACTTTTGGTTTTAAACTGATAATAGTATCATTTTTGGTTTTGTAATTATACTTTCTGTATTGGCCATTCTGCCAAAGAAGTGAGATTGTGAGTCACTGGAATGGGCTGCCCAGGGAAGTTGTGAATGCTCCATCACTGGCGGTGTTCAAGGCCGGGTTGGACAGAGCCTTGGGTGGCATGGTTTAGTGGGAGGTGTCCCTGCCCATGGCAGGGGGGGGTGGAACTAGATGATCTTACTGTCCTTTCCAACCCTAACTATTCTATGTTTCTATGTTAATTTCAGATGGAAGGCACAATCTTGCTTTTACAGACCCCAAACTGCAAATTTATCATTTAGTGAAATCTTCAATCCAAAGTACTGTCTGGGGATCTACATACAGTCCACAGCAGATTGCAGGAATTCCAGACAGACAGGAAACGAACCTGCTGCATCTTGGACAAAAATGGTAAAGAACATAGTAGTCCTTTAAAAATAATTAGATATCCAAAGCTGAGCTTTACAGTGGCCAAATTCAAAGATGCATAACTTCTCTCCTAGGAGATCCACTGAACTAGCCCTGTTCATCCCCACAAAATACACTGCTGTGAAAAATTGATTTAGATATAAATTAGTAGCACCTATTAAATCCTTCCATTGTGTTTTAAAGTATAGACCCTATGTTCAAACACCTTCAAGAGACTGGATGGGATTTTCTGTAGAGAAGATTTGAAAGCAGTCTTAGTTTTACTGGGGGTATTTTGGTTTGTGCAAGTGCATAAATATTTGCAGCAAAGACTGGAACTTGACTATATAACCCTAAGGTCAATATTCTAATCAGTGGGCTTGCTGGACCAAACTTTTTTCTCTTTCACTTTCCTGACAAATATTTTCCTGCAAAGTCAAAAGCTGCACAGAGAAATACTGTTTTCATCAAACCATTTCGGGTATATTTCCACTCTTACATATTAGTAAAGCATAAGATATTATTCTGAGGAAAGGGAATGAATTGTTCACAGCATGCAATTTTCTTCTAGGAAACTGAATTGTTATATCTGGAATTTGTATGCATTGTAATCCTACTAAGTCAGTGTTTTCTACAAAACACGTTTTTCAAACACTGCCCTTCCTTTATCTAGGTAATATAACGAAGAAATAATGACTGCTTGTTATTGTAGCATAAGGGTAGGATGAGTTAAAATCTAATCAGTCAGATCAAGAATGTTAACATCCTAGATAAATTATTCTTTGCTTATGAAAAATAAAAAGGTAGAGTTAGGCTTGCTCAGAGGACATCTAACAGACTAAACTGAACGTGCTAACCTGAAAGGTATCCTTTTTTTGGATCCTAACGTAGCTAGATGTGAGATAGATGCTAAGGCATTGGACAATGTTAGGTTGCTGTGTGTATGCTAGCAAAAGGTGCTATATGATGTTTTCTGGAAGAAAAAGATAATAAAAGGATTTCAGTATCAAAAGTTAAGTACACACAAACCTCTGAATGCCTTCAAAGGCTTTTACCTCTGACTTAGCCCTGACTAGGTCAGGAACATGGTTATAATGTGGGTGGCTTCAGGAAACATCAAAATGTGAGTGAAAATTAGGCTAAGACAACTTGAAGTGTCAGACCTTTGGTTATTTACTGTCTTCATGCTTGTGTCTCAGATGACAAAGTGCCTCATCACGGAATTTGTATATATCACTATTTTTTAATTATTTTTTTTTTCTACTTAAAAAAGGAAGAAAAGCCTTGAGGATTTCTTATATCTTTTACACCTTGGACTGTGTATGAGCTTCATTCTAATTTCACTTTCCCTTCTCTCATTTTTCAAAGAGCTATGTTATCTCTTAGGACTAGGCCTCAGGAAGACTGCAAATCTGATTTTCATAAAGTCTGAGAACAGTGATGTTACTAAAATACAACACTAGCTACCCTTTTAAAAGAACAATGTAAAGTGCAAAGAAAAAAAATCTTTAGAGTCCTTAAGCCACCTTTCACTCACGCACCATCATTAGGAGCAATTAATCAGATTCAGTTTTTTCGAAGTTTGACATTGCATTGGAAAGCTGCTCAAATACTATTTCAACAGTCCAAAACCAAGTAAATTCAGTATTAATAAAATGCCTGTGTTATAGATATCCAAGTATGGCTAATGATCTCTTAATATGTGCAGCTACTGATGCTATTTTCATGACATCATTATTACCATGTATTACTTCCTTAGTATCTCATCCTTTCTCTTTGAAAACAGGCTATATTGTGCTCAACTCTGGATTGGGAGTCAGTCTCTGAAGAAGAGAACCTAAGCATAAGGAGGATGGGAAGCACTCTACAAAGGAGTAAAATGTCCTTCCCTAAGATATATAGTCAGTCTCTGAGACCTGAAAGTCATTCATGTCATCTGCAACCTAGTCAATGCCCTGCCCAAATGTCCATTCTACTTTTTGTAATTAATCATCAAATGAGCTCAAAAACTGGATAAAATGAGTACTTCATGTATCACACCACCCTTAGATAGAAATGCAGTAGTGTAATAAAGACAAGCTATCAGCTTCATCTGTGAATTTCCATGCTTTTGTGAAGGAGAAGAAACCCCACTATTATCCTAACATAACTACAGCTATTTTGTAAGCTGTCAGACTGAAACAAGCTAAAAGAAGATCCTAAAATGATTGCTTTTGATTAACTATTATGTGGCTATTATACACAATTGTTCTGCAGTGTTATGGTAAAAAACCCAAACAACAAAAAATCCAAACCAACCAACCAAAAAACCACCCCCAAAATCCTTAGTCAAAACATGTTTGAAGATTTTTTTTCTGTCTTGGGAATGAAGGATTGCTTAAGATTATAAAACAAGGTGAGCAATACACGCAATACTCAGAAAATATTTATTATGATAGTGAATTATACTTTGAATAGCAGGCAGTCAACATATAATCTGCTAATGCATATACTTTAGGTGCATCTGGACAGCTCATGCAAGCAAGAAATAAATGTTTTCATCACTTATCTCATGAAAGCAGAAGAGGGGTATAGCTGCTAAATTTTGAGTGCGAATTAAAAGTAACAAGACCCAAACTATGCTAAAGTTACTGTCATGATAGGTGGAGGTAGTTAAAGATTATAAAACCATAAACCTGATTTTGCACTGAGTATTTCTTCATTAAAGTAGTAGACTTCTTTAACAAATCACATTTTGAAGTATATTGTTTTTCCAATTGGAATCCCAAGGAAATAATTGCTCAGAGTAGGCAATAAACAGGAAATACAAATTTAAACAAACAAACTGAGGATACACAGTCTCATCACAATCCCCCAAAACCTAGAAATTCCAAGGAACCATGAAAAATATTGATCCAAGCTAATTTATAAAAAAGCACAGAAGTCCTGTGCTCCATCCTGATAGTAAAGAAATTCTTCCTAATATCTAATCTAAATCCACCCTCTTCCACTTTGTCCTGTTGCTGCATGGGCTTCTAAAAGGTTCCTCTCCATATTTCTTGTAGTCCTCCTTTAGGTACTAGAAGGCTGCTATAAGGTCCCCCCTGAGCCTTCTCATTTCCAGGCTGAACAAGTCCAGTTTTCTCAGCCTGTCTTCATAGGAGAGGTGAAACATCAGAGTGCTTCTTACAATAAAGGTACTGTATTGGGTAATGCAGATTGTTTTCTTGTGGGGAGGAAAATTTTCTAAATAAACTTAGTGAATAAATAAACTTAGGTTACAGAAGTTAATATTCATGCTTTTTACAAATATAGGCTAGGTGAAATTCTTTTGATAGGATGGAGAGTGCCTCAACATTTAATTTTAAGAATATTCTATAATATATCTGCTATTTCCAGAAATAATTCTGTCAATAGTAGATATTTTAAAGGTATTTAAAAGAAAAGAGAAAAGAGAGAAAAGAGAGAAAAGAGAGGGGAGGGGAGGGGAGGGGAGGGGAGGGGAGGGGAGGGGAGAGGAGAGGAGAGGAGAGGAGAGGAGAGGAGAGGAGAGGAGAGGAGAGGAGAGGAGAGGAGAGGGGAGGGGAGGGGAGGGGAGGGGAGGGGAGGGGAGGGGAGGGGAGGGGAGGGGAGGGGAGGGGAGGGGAGGGGAGGGGAGGGGAGGGGAGGGGAGGGGAGGGGAGGGGAGGGGAGGGGAGGGGAGGGGAGGGGAGGGGAGGGGAGGGGAGGGGAGGGGAGGGGAGGGGAGGGGAGGGGAGGGGGGAGAGGGGAGAGGGGAAAGGAAAGGAGAAGAAAAGGAGAAGAAAAGGAGAAGAAAAGAAAAGAAAAGAAAAGAAAAGAAAAAAAGAAAAGAAAAGAAAAGAAAAGAAAAGAAAAGAAAAGAAAAGAAAAGAAAAGAAAAGAAAAGAAAAGAAAAGAAAAGAAAAGAAAAGAAAAGAAAAGAAAAGAAAAGTGAAAAGAAGAAAAGGAGAAGAAAAGAAAAGAAAAGAAAAGAAAAGAAAAGAAAAGAAAAGAAAAGAAAAGAAAAGAGAAGAGAAGAGAAGAGAAGAGAAGAGAAGAGAAGAGAAGAGAAGAGAAGAGAAGAGAAGAGAAGAGAAGAGAAGAGAAGAGAAGAGAAAAGAAAAGAAAAGAAAAGAAAAGAAAAGAAAAGAAAAGAAAAGAAAAGAAAAGAAAAGAAAAGAAAAGAAAAGAAAAGAAAGAAAAGAAAAGAGAAAAGAAAAGAGAAGAGAAGAAAAAAAGAAAAGAGAAGAAAAGGAGAAGAAAGAAAAGAAAAAAAAGAAAAGAAAAGAAAAGAAAAGAAAAGAAAAGAAAAGAAAAGAAAAGAAAAGAAAAGAAAAGAAAAGAAAAGAAAAGAAAAGAAAAGAAAAGAAAAGAAAAGAAAAAAGAAAAGAGAAAAGAGAAAAGAAAAGAAAGCTTAAACCAGACTCATCATTGGAAAAGGAAAATTAATTTTTGGAGAGATTTAGGAGTCTGATTTACATAATGGGTTCAGCTAGTGCTGCAAACTGACAAGTAAGTAGAGATTAATTCATTTGCAATCAACTAACTCCATTATGTTCCTGCAAGGTAAGACTTAGTCTGCTGCTTTTCAGGAACAGGGATATAACACATTCCATCTTATTTGGGGAAAACAAAACTGAAATCAGTTTGAGAGGGTACTGAATACTAAAAAATCATCTAGCTGGATATCCAGTACGCCTCCCCCTTATCCAACATGCTTGCCTTTTGCATTTAAGACAATTACTGATTATAAAGTTCAAGAATGATCTGGATAAACATTATATTAGGGAAAACTGGCCCAATTAAGAATAAAAACATGGGTAGAGCTAGGAGTTCATCAGCATGTTCAGAATAAAAGTATTCTTGCTTTCGAAGATCTGGATGCTGAAAATGTGCTGACATTTCCTCTATCAGCTGAGGAATAGCACAGCATAACTTTCTTATTGGCAAGAATCTGGTATGTTTTATCAGAGTGTTAATATTTTTGACTGGTCTTATTATTGTCATATTCATTGTTTATTATTGCAACATTTTTTTACTCTTGTATTCTGGCAGAAAAAACTGAAACAGCATGCACATACATATATTATGCAGGGAGTGCTAACTAGAGCTCTATTTATATCTATCCAACTGTTCTCTTTGTCAAACTTTTATTCATCTAACATTTTGGTGGAATAAAGTCCTTTTGTTCAGACTGTTATAATAATGAAAAAAACTTCCCCCTCGCCAGCGTACAGGTGTCCATGGTCAGGAATTTTAATCTAGTGCCTTGTAAGGTCAAGAAACTCTGGTCTCTATAAGCATAAATCATAATTGTTGCGCTATCTCTTTCCTAGAGATAATAGCCAGGATAATTTTACTAAAAATTGTAATTCCTTGTCAGACTTCTGTACTTTCAGGGATCCTATGAAATGTTTATCTAGCTATCAAAGCCAAGCTGTTTCAAAATAACAAGCAAAGAAGCAGAATAATGATATTGCATTGAAACAGTAAGCCAACATCAAGAATTTGCTATTACTGATAAAGACAAATGGCAAGTTTGTGAAAAACTTATGGTAAGCAAGATGGTCAGAAAATGTGAGAAACGTACAAATTCTGGAAGTCAGACTGTTAACAAGAATAGGAAACTTGGAAACCCCAAGTACCAGAAACTGAAGAGCCCTACGCAATTAGAATCATAGAATAATAGAATAGTTAGGCTTGGAAAAGACTTAAGATCATCTAGTTCTAACCCCCCTGCCATGGTCAAGGACACCTCCCACTAAACCATGCCACCCAAGGCTTTGTCCAACCTGGCCTTGAGCACCACCAGTGATGGAGCACTCACAACTACCCTGAGCACTCCAATACAGTGCCTCACCATCCCCACAGTAAATAACTTCTTCCTTGTATCTAAACCTGAACTTCCCCTCTTTAAGTTTACATCCATTCCCTCTTGTCCTTTCACTACAGTCCCTCATGAAGAGTTCATCCCCAGCATCCCTAGAGGCCCCCTTCAGATACTGGAAGGCTGCTAGGAGGTCTCCACACAGCCTTCTCTTCTCCAGCCTGAACAGCCCCAACTTTCTCATCATATCTTCATACAGGAGGTGCTCCAGTCCCCTGATCATCCTCGTGGCCCTCCTCTGGACTTGTTCCAACAGTTCCATGTCCTTGTTCCATGTCCTTGGATGTCCTTCCAGGTGCAGGACCTTGCACTTGTGTCATGGTTTAAGCCCCCACCCACACAGTTTTACTTACTCACTCACTCCTCTCTTTTTCTTCCCCCAGTCCCAGGGGGATGGGGAGGAGAATCGAAAAAAAAAAAAATGCAACTCGCACGAGTTGAGATAAGAACAATTTAGTAACTAAACTATAACAGAAATCACTACTGCTACCATCAATAATAATTCAAGAGAAATACAAGGAAAAAGAATCCAACTGCTCACCAAGCCCGACCCAGCCAGTGCATCCCCCAGCAACGAACCCCCCAGTACCAAAAACCTGACCATGCCATGCACCCCCTGTCCACCACCACCACCACACCCTTCTGGGTCTCTGCTCTCCGTCTTCACATCCTGGGCATGACGTGCTATGGTATGGAATAACCTCTTTTGTCTGTTTTGGGTCAGGTCTCCTGTTTCTGCTTACCTCCCAGCTCCCCCTCCTCCCTGGCATAGCATGAGACTCAGAAAGTCCTTGGCCAGACCAAAACATTGCCAAGCAGTAACTGAAAACACTGGTGTTATCAGCGCTGCTCCCAGGCCCAAAATCAAAACCACAGCGCTGCACCAGCTACCAAGAAGGAGAAAAAACGACTGCTGCTGCTGAACCCATGACAACTTGGCATGGTTAAACTTCATCAGGTTGGCATCAGCTCACCTCACAAGTGTGCCAAGGTCCCTCTGGATGGCATTCCCTTCCCTTCAACGTATCAACTGAAACACACAGCTTGGTGTCATTGGCAAACTTGCTGAGGGCACGCTCAATCCCACTGTCCATGTCACCTGACAAAGATGTTGAATAAGACCGGTCCCAACACTGGATCCCTGAGGAACACCACTCGTTACTAATCTCCAGCTGGACATTGAGCCATTGACCACAACTCTTTGTGTGCAGGCCATCCAGCCAGTTCTTTATCCATTGAGTGGGTCCATCCTACCAAATTGATGTCTCTCCAACTTAGAGAAAAGGATGTCATGTGAGACAGTGTCAAACGCTTTGCACAAGTCCAGGTAGGTGACATCAACTGCTCTACCCCTGTCCATCAGTTCCGTAGCCCCATCATAGAAGGCCACCAGATTGGTCTGGCAGGATTTCCCCTTAGTGAAGCCATGCTGATTCTCACCAAGCACCTTGTTGGTTTTCATGTGCCTTAGCATGCCTTCCAGGAGAATCTGCTCCAAGATTTTGCCAGGCACAGAGATGAGACTGACTGGCTCTGCAATTCCCTGGCTCATCCATTTTCCCCTTCTTGAAAATGGGGTTTATATTTCCCTTTTTCCAGTCGTCGGGAACTTCACCTGACTGCCATGATTTTTGAAATATGATGGACAGTGGCTTAGTAACTTCATTTGCAAATTCCTTCAGGACCCGCAGATGGATTTCATCAGGTCCCATGGAGTTGTGCACGTTCAGGTTCCTAAGATGATCTTGAACCAGATCCTCTCCAATTACTTTAAAGGAAATTATTTACATTTCAAAAAGAAGGTCTAATACAAAGATTTAAGAGCACTCACATACAGGCATTGATGCAGACCTTGGCCAGAGTTCAAGAGTTTAATATTTACGTCTGATAGCGTTTCTTTTAATTTATACACCAGAGGAAGAAATACCAAGGGAGGATTTGATTTGGTTATTAGTCTTCTTAATGGAAGACTACCTCATATATCTAATTAGTGAAACTTGTGGTATAAAATCTTGTCATCTAAATTTAGCACTCTAAGAGATTGCTATCTGGTCAAACCTAATCAGCCAGTCTGTCACTACAGCTGGGAGAGAGCTTCCATTGTAATGATGATTTAATTTATTTACTGTATGCCATTATTTGAGCATTAAGAAGATTTACTTCAAAAAAAGGTCTCTTTCCGCACTGACTATATAGAGCACTCAGATGGTTCTCTTGGTCTAGATATCTGCTTTTGAGCTTTCTAAAATGTGCAGAAGGAAACCTCAAATGATCTTACTGAAGGCTTTGAACTGCTGTCTTTTTACCATCAATGCTCAATGGTTGTATATAACCAAATGGAAAAGGCATTGTCAGTTCCAAAACTCTTTTCAACCTCCCATTTTTATCTTTCTCCACTGAAGCTTTATGTCATTACTAGAAGCCTCTTCTCAGCCCTGTTAAACAAAAGGCTGAAAGCTAATTCTTCATTTCTTAAGGCAAACTCGATGGATACTTCAGTATAGCCTTTGAGACATTTATAAGCTGGTGTGTTAAGAGGTATATGGAAGATTTGCCTTGCTTCACTGCTTCTCTTGTTTATTTCAAAAAGATTCACAACTTGGTCTCTTCCCTGTTTGCTGTATTGTAATGCTCTTGAAACATTTGTCAGAGCTACAGATTTTGGAGTGTCAGATTTTGATTCGTGTCTATATACTGTGTTAAACACTTCATTCACTGGTTTGTGTAATCCTTTCATCACCCTCCTACTTCAACAGGGTCCTGCTTTTTTTCCTATAGTGTGTTAACTTGTATGCTAGTGCTACATCATTTCAGATCTGGTCCTTGACTGTACCACTTCAGAAGGATAATTATGAGCTATGAAAGCACGAATTCCTTTTTGCACATCACAATTTGAAGAAATAGGAATTATAATCCCTCTTTAGAAATGGCAAATCATGTAGCATCTAGAAAGTAATGGACAAATATAGTCAAATAGGACTACACTAGTGTTTGGCAGTTTGATAGCTTTTTTTCTTAGCTCTTTCTGGAGGCTAATCTTAAAATATTTAAAAAGTTTTTGTGGTGAGTTTTTATTAAAAAAATAAAAACAAAACAACAAAGCAACAACAAAACAAAAAGGGGGGAGGTACCTCTGTTATTACTTATTCTACCATTGTTATTCATACTGACCAGGAGCATCTCCAGCTGACATACCATGACAAAATGACATGCCAAAAGACAAATTAGACTTATGACCCAATCATATAGTCAGCACTTTTTAAAATGAGCTCCCTCCAAGTTTAGTAGAGTTCTTTTGCCTCCATTGTGCCAGCAAGACATGTCACCTACATTCAACATCCTCTTGATAGAGAGCTAATGGCCCAATAGAAAAAGTAGTACTTCTAAAGGGGCTGCTTTACAGTCCTCAGAATTGAAACTCTTAATTTAATTTATAAAAACATGGTGCATCATAAGCACCAGCTCTCACTTCAATCTTGGAGGATGTAACCTAAGTTAGAGGGTTTATACATTGGTTTTTACCAATAATGCTATAGAACAGAAACCAACTAGGCTTGTCAGGAAATATAATTGTTATTTTCTATAACAGAAATACAGTACTTAAGTTGTCATATACGAGTGTAGGATCTTTGGCAGAATTATAGAATGTCTTCTCTTCAATAGCAATATTACCTTTGTAATAGAAATAGAGAGACTTAACTCTGTAGAACATCTACCAGGGAGGTTCAAAGTGTTCAAATGTTGATAAAGTTGTTTTAGCATCCACTGTAACAGATTGTGAAGTCTAGCAGCTTTTCAGGGTATTTTTTTCTGGGTTAATCATAATGGATCTGCAGGATTTTGAGAAAAATGTCCTCTGGAAAGAAGTTATTAAAAAGAAAGAAATTTAAGCAATATTGCTGATTTAAAAATAAAACTTTCAGAGACACTTCACTAAAACATATTTAGCTAACTTTTCCCTGCTGTTTGCCCATACAAAGCATATTTGCTCACTATTGAATACATCTGAGAACAAGACAAGCTCTTTTTTTCTTTTTTTTTTTTTTCCAGTGGTAAAATGTAAAAAAGCCATAGAATTACTTGATAAAGATAATGTTGATTTTAATAACATCAGACTCACCTTTTTCTTCTTATTGATGAGCTATACACTTATTAATATTTATCTTAATTTACTCATAAATTTGAAATAGAATTATGGCCCATTTCTCCAGGTGCTCTGCTGTAGAATGATATTTTAAGAGGATTCAGACAAACAGAATCTGTAATCTTATGATTCTGTGAAATTGTGCATTTAACTTACACTACTGGAGGATCCAGCCTAGAATTAATTGACCCTCCTTGCAAGAATAAGGACCTCCCTTGCAAGAATAAGGACCTCCCTTGCAAGCATAAGGCTATGCATTAATAAAGTTGAGAGATTGTTACCTTTTGGAAAACAAGCTTTTCTCCTCTTTCATCCTTCATCCACTAGATGTGATGCTTGCCTTACTGCTTGGGTTTTTTTTGTTTTCTGCACACATATAGCTAATGCTTTGGTTTTAATACTGGCATGACTTTCAGTTGTCCTACTTGTCTTTATTTGCTAGATAAAGTTCACAGACAAAACTAAAAATTCTAGTACTTCTTGAGACTGATGCACTAGCCTAAATATAGATATTAATATCACAATGCCATTAATAGCATTATGCAGTGCTTTTTCATTTAAAATCTGCTCATTATCACAATATTCCTCAGGAATATGTTTTACTGAATAAAAAATCCACTTTCAGAGACATCATCTTGCTCTGTGGATAGAAAATTAAATGCTATGGTCAATTTTGTCTTATTATATTTTATATTTTCCATTTTAAATAGAATTGTAATATGGCTATTGAATTAGATGATAACTTATTTTTAGTATTGAGTATCAGCTGAGACCCTACAGATAACATTGTTATACCAATACTAGTAATATGACAGCTATAATTTTTGTGTGCAATAAAGTACCGCTGAGAAACCCAACTGATAAAAAGATATGGCATTAGGAACTGCAGATCCTCAAAGTGAAATAGAACTTACATTTCCAAAGTGTTTTGAGTCTGAGCAAATAAGGCTGGAAATCTCCTACAGCGAGTGAAATTCCAGCTTCACTAGTATCAAAGAATTTAATTTACGGAGTACAGTGAAAGAACTGATGCAAATCAAGAAGCTTGCAGGAAGTATTAAACCCAGTTAAATAATGGATCTTAGAACAGTCTATCTTAAATGCAAAATGATTATCTCAGGAGATAGGCTGAGAGAGCAAGGGACCCACAATCAGATGATATAAGCGTTTATTTAACTGGAAGGGCATGAGACCGCCCGTTAAGATTTAAGCACACATTTTAAACCCTTGGTTAACTGGAGATCCAAAAATTAGGCATATAATGGAAAATAAGACCATGGGGGAAAAAAGCACATGGTTATATGAATAGGAAAACTAAAACAAGCAAACAAGAAAAAAAACAAAACAAAACAACAACAACAACAACAACAAAAAAATAACCAAAACCTTATATGATATTTTTTAACTGATTAGCTCAAACAATGTAGAAAATAGAGTTTCTTTTGCCACTACGCTCTAATACGAAAGACTGAACTGTGTAACTGAACCACATTAGGCAGTTATTGCTGATTATTAAAATAAGAAACTGTGGTTTTCTGACAGTAATTATCTTCTGAAACACTTTATCTAGACCAAGCTAACGGTGTAAATTTTGTGATGACTGCTACATCTACAATGGAAGATTCATAATCAAGAGAAAGGACAGGACAAAATAAAAGGCACTGCAAGCATCACTTTGATTACTCCTTACACAGTTAGCAAAACACTAGACATAGGAGTATCTTAAGAGCAGTCAATAAGCAGATAAAAACACTACTTTCTTTTCAAGCTCTGAATTGTTGAGAGTATGCAGCCCAATTTGTAACTTAGCATGCATTGTTGTCACTCATACTGGAGCTCTGAGAAACCAACCCTGCTAAGATTCTTCCTCGAGCATCCAACAGCACAAAGGGCAAGAAGAATTGGTTTTGGAACATTCATGCATGTTTATGGCAGCAGTGAATGTCCCAGATTATTTATTCAGAGGTAAGTATCCATGCAATCTCAATATTCTAAACAAACATGATTTCTTCATAACATGGAAACTGATTATATTTGACCACACCAGTTTCATGAGAAAAAAAAAACATAAAAATATAATGCATTGTTCACTGGGTAACTTTACTTACTGCTACCAGATTTAAATTTGATACTGCATAGCACTGCTCTGAAGCTTCATGTGTCATCATAATGTGAGAAATTACTTTGTAAATATGGCACAAAATAGTGATGCCAGCTTATAGCCATGCTTCATAGGCTACAGAGTTTAGTCTAAAGCTGAGTTTTATTAAGAATAAAGAATCAGCTCACATGACTTCTTCCTGTATCATATTCGGGGATAGTTGTGATTAGGAGAGGATTTGGTAGACAGCTGGGGGCATAATATTAATATCTTAAGTGGCCTTAAATGATTTTCCAAAGCTCATTTGTCAGACACATTAAGCCTGTCTATGTTAAGACATCCATTTAGCAGAATTACCCCCTCCAGATGCATCTTTTGAAGCACCTCTGTTAGAGATTTGCTGTCATGGTTCAGAGATGCACAAATAAAACTTATTAGGGTATTGACTAGGTCTAAAATCAGGAGAACTAAAACCACCGTTGGTGTTACATGGTGCATATTGTTGTGATATACTTGTTCTTTGGATTTGAAATGAAAGCATTTTAGAGCAGGAAATGGCTCTTCAGATTGCATTTATGAAGTACACAGTACAGAAATGGTTGAGGTTGACAACTGCTGCCATCATATGACAAGTGCTTATATAGTAATTAAGACAGTATTTTACAACGCACATTTGTAATAGAGAGGACCAAAGAAGGCTATCTCCAGCCCATAAATCCCATATGAACCATTCAGATGCAATTTCAGCCTATTCCAATAGCACTAAAATGTCTGATTTGGAGTCCTAGATTTATCGTCTCATACTGAAGAGGCATTTATAGTTTACAGCTAAAAAATTACCATCAACACGTACTTTAAATTTAACCAGAAATCAGAAAAATCAAAACATTTTTACACTTTTTTCTCTTTCTGCTTTTTTTTTCACAGCATTGCTAGTAATGAACTGCAGTAAAAAAGGAAAAATACAAGATGATAAATCAGGATGCAATTTAATAAACAGGCTTCTGCTAAAAATAAAAGTTTTTCAAATATAATGTGTTACTCTACTGTTTTTTAATTAAATACCTTCATTTTTGTTCTGAAACAATACTTATTACTTCAAAATTGAAATTGTACAAAGGGAAAAGCTCAGTAAAGTTTCTCTCTCCAGTTTTGTCCTCCCCAGTGACTGTCCCCATCATCAGGCTGAGTATTCTCCATACAATCCTCTCAGCACACTTTGATGTGTTTTTCATGACCTGTCCAAATATTAACTTGCAAGTGAGAACAATAAAACATGGTTCAGCTGCTTCGTACACTTATATTGTAGAGGGAGAAATGAGTACTAAGAAATATTAAGTAAAAATCAGCGCACTGGTATCTCTCACCAAGGTATGCATGTAACTGTGGAAAAATTGAAGTCTAGTAAGAACTTTAATGTAACTTCTTTCTAAGTTAGTCTCAATTCATTTACTGTATTCAGAAGATACTTCTTAGTGACAAGATCATGGGCAGAAAAAGATCTGTCATGTTTCCAACATAAGAGTGCAAATTTTGAACTTGGAATCCAAATTGGGAAATAACTTCCTAAGTTTTGTCTAAATCCCTCTGTACATCTAACATTTATAGATAAGGCTATATGGCATGTGAGACCATCTGGTTCATTGAGTTATTTGGTTAAACACTATTCAGTATAAGAGAAATAAAATATATCAAGAATAATAAGTTAAACACACAGGCTCACAAACATTAGGGCAGGTGATAATAAAAACTTTAACAAAGACCACAACTCTTTTGGCACTGATTGAAGGACCGTTAAAGGAAGTAACCAGGTATAGCCTTGAAGATAGTCAAACTGAAAACTGCAAGTGATAAAAAGGAGGAAACATGGCTATCAGAAGTATTATATATTCAAATACCATTTGAATGGGCTTCTGGAACTATGTGAAACATAACAGGATTTCAGAAGGGTGTTGTGGGATTATGTGGAATTTACTATGGTGTCGTGGTTTAAACCCAGCTGGCAATTCAGGCACACGGTTGCTCTTCCCCCCATTCCTCCCCCCCACCCCCGCTCCTGGAGGAATGGGGAGGAGAATCGAAAGAATGTAACTCCCACTGGCTGAGATAAGAACAGTCCAGTAACAAACACAAACCACTACTGCTCCTACCTATAATAATAATGACAAGGGAAATAACAAGGGAAGAGAATACAAATGCTCACCACCCACCAACCACTACCCAGCCTGACCGAGCAGTGATCTAACCCTTCCGGGTAACTGCCCCCACTTTATGTACTGGGCATGAAGTGCTCTGGTATGGAATACCTCTTTGGCTAGTTTGGGTCAGGTGTCCTGTCTCTGCTTCTTCCGCCTTCCCTTCCTCCCTAGCAGAGTATGAGACTCAGAAAGTCCTTGGTCAGAGTAAACATTACGGAGCAGCAACTAAAAACATTGGTGTTATCAATGTTGTTCCCAGGCTGAAAGCCGGAAACAGAGCACTGCACCAGCTACTAAGGAGGAGAAAAATGACTGCTACTCCTGAACCCAGGACATATGGGATGTTTAGGGGAAGACACAAAGGCAGGGAAAAGGAATGGTCAGGCTGAACTGATGAGTAAAAAGAATAGGAAAAACAAAAGGGGCATGGATGTAAAGAGCTACTCCAATGTTAACAGGCTGAATATCAGTACACTTGTCTGACTGAGCTTTGTGACTGATCACTGCAATCTATCCTATATTATTAAATCCTACATTTGTCAATATGTCCTATGTAATGTCAATCTTTATCTTACGTGGTTATATATGTTTGCTGCTAAGTCTAAATTCCAGATGTTGGAGAATCAGTGGTGGGTCACAATGCTCCTAGGTCCATTTGCCAGCAGCTGGAGGGACAGAGTATGGGTTGAAAAGTATGAGCACCAGCACCTGGAGAAGAAACGGTGGACTTCATGTCCCATAGGTAGAAGCAGGATGAGACACCAGAGGGGAAGGTGCAGGGTGAGGAGTGGGAGTGGTGTCTACGTGCCAGCAATAGGAGAAAGAGCTGTGGGTCAGAGAGATCATAAAATGATGCTGGGAGAAAGAACAGTATGCATATGTGTCAGAGAGAGGTCCAAGTGACAGCAGCTGGAGAGACTTGGGTGTTGTTTTTATTTGCCTACTGAATTTAATTAAGTGTGTTTATATGTGTAATTCACTAGCAAGCTTCAAAGTGGACTAGCCCTCAAGTAGGAGGAGACCTACACCTGGACAGAGTCAAGATATGAGGGAGTGGCTGAGCAAGGGGGCTCAGGTCTAGGCATGAATATTAGATGAATGTAGGGACAACCCTAATGTTCAAGTGATCTGTGAATGTGGGTGTGCCTGTGAATCAAGAGATCAAGGCTGTAAGTGGTTTTTCTAAGTGATCTTCAATCCTAATCAGAAGAAGAATAACAGAACTAGGCTGCCTGTAAGACCTTCTGGCAGTGTTGTACCTGGATGCTGCTAAATGAATTGCTCCTATGGCAGTCTGTGTGGCTGGCTGTGTTGGTGGCCTCTGTGGAGTGTGTGTGGAAGGAAGGGGGGAATCCTGAGGTTCTGGAGTCGGCTGGACTCAGCAGGTCTCACAACATCCTTATTAGGTTTAGATTTAGCTTCTCTTCCTTGTGTTTTTGTTTGGTGGTTGGTTGGTTGGTTTGGTTTGGTTTTTCTGGAATCTCTGTGTTTTTTGAGAATATCTGCGTAGCATCACATCATATAAAAATGTATACAGAATGGAAATTTTCCAAAAGCAAGATACAAATACAAAGGAAAAAACTGAGAGCACTTAACAAAAAGTTGCTTATTGCAAGGCTTCTTACAACAGTATTGAAGATATAGGATGCAGATGACAGGTCACTTGAAGTACAGTTTTCGCTGTTTCAAAATGCCAAATATTTCCAGTTAATTTATCAGTTTATTATCAGTCATTCTAATTTATTTAGTCTTTAATCTATCATCCCAGTAAGCAAGATTAAGAAGAAAGCTAAAGATAAAATCACTAAGTAATTAATTCTGGAAATAAAAGTGATATATTTTTAGAACTATATGAATGTTTGGCTTTCCATTTCATCTGGGAAGACTGGATACTGAAGAACAAACTCTAGGTTGCCACTGATAAATACTGAGTTCTTGGACACTAAAGAGTGCTCAAGGATTCAGAGCATTTAATTTGTATTTTGATGAAAATCGGCAATGAACAGCTTTTTCTGTTGTAGTTTTGAACATTTGAAGATGAAACTCAAAAAGATTAAGTCTTTCAGATGCAGAGTACTACTTCATAAAGCTCCAGTGAAGGTATTTCAATTGAAAACATTTATCAAGGAGTGTAATTTCTAACCAATATTTTGAACACCCCTGTATATTAATTGTAGTGCACTAGTTCAGACATCAACTGACAACAGTTTGATTAACTTTTTGAGTAACAAACACAGTCATTTTATACAGTATATTAAAACAATTGTTTAATTCTGAAGAGGAAAAAAATGTCATAATGAAACAATTAAGTTAGTTGTAAGTGATGAAATAAATTGATCAAGAATGTATTTGATCATAAACCCTCATCTTTCATAATATATTGAAGAAATATTGCCAGTGGGCTTACTAATCCATTATAGGCACTAGTATTAGTTTTGATTTGGGAAGGACTGTGGCGTATCATATCCTGAAAATTCTATATTTTTCTGTAAAGACTAAACAGTTTGCATTGATTAATGTTCTCTTGGGATTGTGCCTACCATATTTGGAGTAATGTGATTTATTTATTTGATTAATTTAGTCAAACAAAGCATGCTTCTATTTTACAAAAGAGGCTGTGACTTCATACTCATTAACCTCAAGTATCAATCAATCATTTCAGAAAGGACACTTTACATTATCACTCTCTGATCTCATAAGGTACTGGCATCCAAGGGTATGCACTAGATTAACAAGTCTGTGTGTAGGCTGGATTCAGTACTGTGGCTTTTATGAAACTGTAGTGCTCAAGGTCAGGTTGGATGCTGCTTTGAGCAGCCCAATCTAGGCAACTCTGTCCCTGCTGATGGCAGGGAGGTTGGACTAGATGAACTTTAAAGGTTCCTTTCAACTTAGATCATTCTGCAAGTCTGTGATAATGCTGGAGCCCCAGCTTCAAATGCCACCACTACCTAACAGCTCTAGAGTCCTGTCTGCTCCTGTAGAATCAGTGTCAAAATACAAATCATGTCAATATGTAGTGGATATGCTATGGCATGCAATAGATCCTTGAAAAAGAGCCTTGCCTTTCTTCTGTAATTTCTGCCTAATCTAGCCTCCCTTAGATAGCATAAAGAACTAGTACTTTAAAAGTAACAGCAGTTTAAAAGAAATAAATGTGGGAGTGAAAATGAGACTCTTACTTTTCATGTTTATTTTGAACAGTTATTAGTTACTTAATATTAGTAAATTACATTCATCCTACTTAAATTTAGTCTACTGACTAAAACAGGATCAAAACAAAGCCATTTATATCCATTAATCAGCAATATCATATTATAGTTTTCCAAGACTTATTGCTATGCCACTTTCAACTTGCAATTTTAATCCAAGTATCTTAAATGACTTTATGAACAGTTATATTTAGATGCAGTGTAACCTTTATGTTTTCTAAGATAAGAGCTTGCAAGAGGAAAATCAAATAGGTTAACCATCACTTGATAAAAGCCCTCCATCAGACTGTGATGCCAGTCTTTATATGAAGTACTTAAAGTACAAGGATTCCTACAGCTGAAAGAATTGAAGGCTCCTGACACTGGGCTAATGGACTCATGTTGCCCCAGAGGAATGTGAAATAATGAGAAGTCCAAACATTAGGCTTCTTTTATATTCCAGAGTAAGGGAGGCTTTAGATATTAGAGAACTGTAAGAAGAAATAAGAGGCAAAATTTGGATTTTAATAAAGATGCTGAACACAGACCAAGTGTGAATGTGGGGGCTATATTAAACCATTTTGCACCATCACTTAGTTCAATAGGAGTCTGAATCTACCTGGCTCCCATCTTAAAGACAGTCTTGATTGTGCAAAACTGATAGACTCTTGTGATTCCCAGACATTCATAATGCTGTATCATTCTTGTTACTGTTATCAGACAGTATTAATGAGTGACTAGAGAGAAACCAAAGTGTCCCACTGGAAACACATGCTCCTACATCTGCATGTGTCAGAGGAATAGAAGGCAGGAACTTGTGGAGGTACCCATTTCATCTAGGAAAGACTCAGGCAAGAATTAGCGCAGATTACCAAGCCTCATACCCTTCTGTTGACAGTGACTGTGTTACACAGTTATTTTCATGAACTGACCAGTGTTCCATCTTCAAAGTATGTTAGCGTTTTCTACCACACATTCCTCCTGGAAAACTGTTCCCACTCTAAACATCTTTTTTGCACAAATAAAACCAAGGAATTTTTAATAAAAAAAATCCCAGATAAATTAATATCTCATTTTTCATGCCTTTCAAGATTCTGTCTAATTAATAATTCTTAACTTTCCTTGAAAATTTAAATTATGAGAGTTAAGTATAAAATGGTTTAACTGCATGCCCATTTGTATTTTGATATTTTTGTCTCTATAAATGCTATATACTTCTCATGTTAGAACTGGCGTCTCATATATATTGGCCAACTCCTTCCCCTAGAATCCACCACTGAAAGCTACAGCCCTTATATCACATTTCTTTTTATCACACCAAGCAATGAATGTGATTTGTAGATTTCCATGTGATACAGAACACGCTAGAGTTATCCCAAAGAGGCGAAGGAGGAAAATATCTGAAACACACCCATAAAAAGAATTCACATTTCTAGTTCACTAGGAACAAAAACTTGTTTTAAAATTTTGATAATTTTGGAAGAATTAGATCGTCTAAAACTGAAATTGTTCACGATAAGAGATTGGTGATTTTGTAACACTATTTGTAGAGGTGTTTTTATGAGCAAACAGCAACTTAGTAAATGTAACTAGTAATAGCATTTCATGTCCTACTAGTCAATTTTCCAGCTTGTCACGGGTTCAGCAGTAGCAGTCATTTTTCTCCCTCTTGGTAGCTGGTGCAGCACTGTGTTTTTAATTTCGTGCCCGGGAACAGCGCTGATAACACCAGTGTTTTCAGTTACTGCTTGGTAATGTTTTGGTCTGGCCAAGGACTTTCTGAGTCTCATGCTTATGCCAGGGAGGAGGGGGAGCTGGGAGGAAGTAGAGACAGGGTGCCTGACACAAACTGACCGAAGAGCTATTCCATGCCACAGCACGTCATGCCCAGGATGTAAAATACTGGGAGCAGGAACCCGAAAGTTGCTCTCTCTCTCTCTTGGCTCAGTCAGGGCGGCGAGCGGTTGTATCCTTTTCCCTTGTATTTGCCTTGTCATTATTATGATTATTATTGGTGGTAGCAGTAGTGATTTATATTATATCTCTGTTACTGGACTGTTCTTATCTCAACCCATGGGAGTTACATTCTTTTGGTTCTTCTCCCCATTTTCCCCCCATCGGAAGGGGAGGGGGGAAGGGAGGGAGAAGTGAAATTTACAGCTTAAACCACGACACAGCTTCTAATAGTTATTCTGTATGCTAAATTGTAACTGTATGAAGCTATGCCTTCTAACTGTTACAGAAAATTAATTATACCATTCACAACAAACTTGGTGAAATTCACTGAAAGAGAAAGTCTAAACAATTCCTATAGGTACATATTTATATTGCGCTGTCTTATCAAATGTAGCTGGCAATACCATTTATCTACTTCAAGAATACGAAGTGATCATGTCACTTACATAAAATCAGTGATGGGATTTCATTTCCATGCCAACAGCCTTAGATATTGAACAGAGATAAAAGGCAGTTAATACAAAAAACCCAAAATGGAAATAAACCAATTCATTTTATTTCAGAAGCAATTAAGGTGAAAAGTAAATGTTTGTAGCATGCAAACATCTTCAAAAATCAGCCAGAATGGACCAGAACCTGAAAATGGGCATTCATGGGTACAGAGGAAAGTTCTTCCCTCAGGCAGTGTGGTACCATGTGATGTGAAGAAGCTGTAACTCATTGGTGAAAAGATGTCCACTTCTTACATGAATAATACCAAATTTACCTAGCTCTTAGAAATACGGTTTAGCACCAGGATATTAGTCAATATGTCCCTTGGGTCATGCTGCTGACACAGCAATCCTAGGAGGCCTTTGTCAACTGGGCATAAGATCTGTCCAAATAAATGTCCTCTGTATTTTAAGCTTGTGAAGCTATCAGAAAGACTGCTCATATTCCCTTAAATTCTTTCACAACCATCTCTGTTCTTCATTTACTATCACAGTTTTATAGACTTGGAAATTACTTTCCCAGTCAGCTGCTGATCCTTACTTGCTATTGTCCCAGCCCTAGTATTTTGGACAATTAGAGCTATTTGGCAGACCAGTTCTGGTGACAATGTGCTTCATTATCATGAAAGCAATGATGATGTCATAAACACTGAATATGAACATTACTGAAAGAATCAGACAAAACATAGAGATATTTAATCAGCAGTAAGGAGCAAAGTAATTCAGAAAAAAATACAATGTCTTCAAATGAGGCTTAGAAATTGCATTTTGTTTTGTAAAAAGTATACTGGAGTGCAGAACTACCCATTAAATACAAACCCAGGGGACACATCCCCTCCAGTTGATTTGCACAGACAAGTAAAAACAATGCAGTCTGACAATGAATTTCTAATCAGTGACCTGACAGTTTTCTTCTTACTCATCACAGATGTTTTGTGTAGCATTTTCTGCATATTGAAGATCAGCTGTGTCTGTGATTTTGCATATACTAATAGTCATAAAAAAAGGTTTATCCTACAGCACTTAAGAATGGAATTTCTGAAGGAGTGAAGTGCAGCAGGAAAACAATATTTATACCTGTTGCCTTGCCAAAGGTACCTTCCTGAATTACTGATTAGGAATAAAACAAGTATCTTTACCCAACTATCTTTTACTCTTCTATTATATGACACCTTTTCAGTCAGGAGAATAAAGATAAAACTTCTAATTGCAGTTAGCCAGTCCTCATTCATTGTTTGGCAAGAAGTCCCTATGGTTTTACAAATCCAGACCTGTTCATTCCTGTTAAGGCTGAAATATTAAAAAACATACTTTCATCATACTTTCATTTTGCATCATACTTTCTGAAGAATGCATCTGTCCCTACAAGACTATAGACACATTATAAGTAAAGAATCACACAGAAATAATTAGGTATCACCATGAACCATTCATCTGAGTACATCCTGTACTACTACCTCAGTCTGAGCCAAATTACCTTGTTTCAGATCCGAAAAGTAGCTTGCACCCCAAAGTGACAGTTTTTGTTAGTCCACCCTATCTGTGTGAAAATAAAAATATGTCCCTTCTTCCTACAATCCATGCATCTCTTCATTTGTTATAACTCCATAGGTGCAATACTACCTCTACAATATAATTTTTCAAACACCAAATTAGTTTCACAGCAATGATTAATTAACCAGTTGTTTCTTTCAGTGAATAAATTTAATCATTAGAGTATAATACCATCTGCAAAAATCCAGTCCAATGCTCAGGCTATCTTTCCTTTGGTAGAGAAGCTTCCTGACCTTTTAAATTCATTCTAGTGAGAATAAACACCATAACATTTTCGTATTCATGCCTATTTAATGTTTATATCCCATAAGAATTCATGGACATTTTTTGCTTTGTATTGTGAGACAATGTCAAGCAGGTGTATTGAAGGTACTGGTCTATACATTAATAAAAGTGTGGAAAAAGTGAATTGATAAACAGAAGAAACAGTGTTAGGTGTAAGCACCTTTTCCAGACTTATCTGATACCTCCCGGGTGAGTGCAAATTAGTAGATTGTTTTCTATTGGTAAAAAGATTTCTCTTCCATTTTTTGAAAGATCACTAAGCTTCAAAGTGATATTTATTACTCTCAGAGAGAGGAAGGAATCCCAAACAGTCTAGATTTAATTCTTCTAGGTCCTGTAAAGGCAAAGACAACTATTGCCCTTGGATTCCCAGTTTTTACTGCCTGATGTGAAACAGTCCTCTTCATTACTTACTAGTTTTTGTGAAACTTATTCTCTAGCCATATGTCGTGGTTTAAGCCTCTAACCCCCCCACGAAGTTTTCTCACTCACTCACTTCTCTCTCTTTCCTCCCCCAGTCCCGGGGGGGGGGGGGGGATTGGAGAGGAGAATTGAAAAAAATGCAACTCGCACAGGTTGAGATAAGAACAGTTTTACTAAACTGTTACTTAGTTCCTACAAAGGTATAACACAAATTACTACTGCTACCATCAATAATAATACAAGAGAAATACAAGGAGAGAGAATACAACTGCTCACCAAGCCCGACCCAGCCAGTGCACCCCCCAGCAGCGAACCCCCCAAATCACCACCAACCTGACCATGCCTGTGCACCCCCCGTCCATCCCCACATCCTTCCGGGTCTCTGCCCTCCAGTTTCACATCCTGGACATGACGTGCTATGGTATGGAATAACCTCTATGGTCAGTTTGGATCAGGTGTCCTGTCTCTGCTTCCTCCCGGCTCCCTCCTCCCTGGCATAGCATGAGACTCAGAAAGTCCTTGGCCAGACAAAACATAACCAAGCAGTAACTGAAAACACTGGTGTTATCAGCGCTGCTACCTGGGCCCAAAATCAAAACACACAGTGCTGCACCAGATACCAAGAAGGAGAAAAAACGACTGCTACTGCTGAACCCATGACACCATAAAAAAATCAGGGAAGGAAAATGAAGCCGTAAGACAAGGAGAATCAGCAACCATAAATAGAAACTGTTTGGAGGCTCTGTTCTGCAAGGAGTAGTTTTAGTGTATACTACAATCATTAAAGGTTGTTTAAGCTGAAAATCTATTTTTCAGCTAATATCTAGCTGATTCAATGCACTCGGGGTTCCCTCAACTGCATTCTGAAAGCTGCAATAGTGAATTGTATAGTATAAACTTTTACAGTTTTGAAGGCCTATATTTCAAAAATGGGACTAGGTTCATGTGAGACAGTTAGTTTTTTTTATCCTGTCCCTATTGCAAGAATGATCAAGATGCTTAAAAATGCAAGATGAATTGACACAAATTATTGCCCAATGTTTTAAAGTAAGCTGAAATAGTTGTTAAATTGCCTTCATATACCATTGTGGTATCCCAAAAAAATTTCTGCTTGCTTTTGAACCAGATCCTCTATTCCACCTTGTAAGCTGTCATGTGTTACTTTATTCTCAATATAGACATGGAATTTGGACCACACCTCTATCATCTGTGTTAGATGTGCTAAACAGCTTTCCATGGATCCAGAGTCAAGTGGTGCAGAAAGTTGATGGCCTTTGTGCTAAAATCCATGTCCTTCAAGGTAAATCCCATTCATACTCGATATTACAAGAGTGTTCCATGGATTGAGAACTATCCTCTCATTCTATTTATATAGATTTCATTTAGGCTCGCGTTAGCCCGGACAGTATGAATCTGCTCTGCCAGCTCAACTGGGAAGTCATAAGCCATGTTAAGATATTTTTAGAGAATTGTTACTACCAAAAGTATTCAAGTCCAGTATAGGTCATCCTGTATTTGGAACTTGCATCAGTTGAAGATGGTCTGGTCTAGCCTCAGTTACTCTGCCTTGAACCTGTTTGGTTATTACTTGGAGCAGAGCTTGAATATGCAATAATATTTAATGGGGACAGCTGGAGGACCAAGACCACAACCTAGCTGATGAACAGAAAGTATATGAGATTGATAGAATAGGTTCTCCCAAATAAGACTAAGAAAATGGTCTGATCTTCTGATGTGTTTCTCAAAGTGAAATATAATACCCTTTGCAGCTGTTTATTTTTGGTTTTTTGCTCTTTTCTCAAATCTTCCCTAAATGCCTCTGTCAGTTATATCTTCCTTTTCAGATATAACAATTATTCTGAGGGTTTCTACTTAATTTGAGTAGAATAGTAGAATCACACAATCAAAGAATAGTTAGGGTTGGAAAGGACCTTAAGATCATATAGTTCCAACACCCCTGCCATGGGCAGGGACACCTCACACTAAACTATGCTACCCAAGGCTATGTCCAACCTGGCCTTGAACACCAACAGTGATGGAGCATTCACAACTTCCCTGGGGAACCCATTCCAGTGCCTCACCACCCTCACAGCAAAGAATTTCTTTCTCATATCCAATCTAAACTTCCCCTGTTGAAGTTTGAACCCATTACCGCTTGTCCTATCACCACAGTCCCTCATGAAGAGTCCCTCCCCAGTATCCCTATAGGTCCCCTTCAGATACTGGAAGGCTGCTTTGAGGTCTCCATGCAGCCTTCTCCAGGCTCAACAGCCCCAACTTTCTCATCCTACCTTCATACGGGAGGTGCTCCAGTCCCCTGATCGTCCTTGTGGCCCTCCTCTGCACTTGTTCCAACAGTTCCATGTCCTTTTTAGATTCAGGACATCAGAACTGCACACAATACTCCAAGAGAAGTCTCACAAGAGCAGAGGGGCAGGATCACCTCCTTTGACCTGCTGGTCACGCTCCTCTTGATGCAGCCAGGATACAGTTGGCTATCTGGGCTGCGAGCGCACACTGCCCGGTCATGTTCATTTTTTCATCTCTCAACACCCCCAAGTCCTTCTCTGCAGGGCTGCTCTCAATCTTACATGCCCAACCTGTAGCTGTGCCTGGGATTGCTCCGACCCAGCTGTAGGACCTTGCACTTGTCATGGTTAAACTTCATCAGGTTGGCATCAGCCCACCTCACAAGCGTGTCAAGGTCCCTCTGGATGGCATCCCTTCCCTCCAACATATCAACTGAACCATACAGCTTGGTGTCATTGGCAAACTTGCTGACGGCGCACTCAATCCCCCTGTCCATGTCACCCACAAAGATGTTGAATAAGACCGGTCCCAACACGGATCCCTGAGGGAACACCACTCGTTACTGGTCTCCAGCTGGACATTGAGCCATTGACCACAACTCTTTGTGTGCGGCCATCCAGCCAGTTCTTTGTCCACCAAGTAGTCCACCTATCAAATTGATATCTCTCCAACTTAGAGACAAGGATGTCATGTGAGACAGTGTCAAACGCTTTGCACAAGTCCAGGTAGGTGACATCAACTGCTCTACCCCTGTCTATCAGTTCCGTAGCCCCATCATAGAAGGCTACCAGATTGGTTAGTCAGGATTTCCCCTTAGTGAAGCCATGCTGACTCTCACCAAGCACCTTGTTGTTTTTCATGTGCCTTAGCATGCCTTCCAGGAGAATCTGCTCCAAGATTTTACCAGGCACAGAGGTGAGACTGACTGCTCTGTAATTCCCTGGCTCATCCATTTTTCCCTTCTTGAAAATGGGGGTTATATTTCCCTTTTTCCAGTCGTCAGGAACTTCACCTGACTGCCATGATTTTTCAAATATGATAGACAGTGGCTTAGCAACTTCATTTATCAAGCTCCTTCAGGACCCGCAGATGGATTTCATCAGGTCCCATGGGCTTGTGTACATTCAGGTTCCTAAGATGGTCTCGAATCATATCCTCTCCTACAGTGGGCCCAGGGTCTCAAAAGTACCCTTGGATTTTCAGGAATATAATTTTGTCTTTTTTAAAAGTATGCAAAGCTATTTAAACACAAGTATTTAAAACATAGTTATGTTTAAATAAAAATATAAGGAAAAAGATATTTAGGAATTTATTTTTCTGTTGGAAAGTGTTATCCAATTTTTTCCCAAGGCCTTGACTAAGCAGGGGTTTTAAGCACCTGCCAGTGCTTAAAATAAGTACATTCTTAAATGCATTGCTGATCTAGCATTTCAATTACTAAACATTAGTAAACTTTAAGAAATCAGCAGCTATAGTTTATTAAAGAGCTAATCCTTTTCAGTTTAGAGGCAAAGTGATTTTTTGAGGTCTGGCTGTGGTGCTCTACTGGGTCCAGCTAAGTAACCTCAACATGAGACTGGAATTCCTGAGCAGGAATGTAGGAAAAGCCGTCTTTCAAGGCACAATAGCCTGATACCTCCATTAAGGGGGCCAGATTGCCATTTGCATCCTTTAATTACAATCTGTACCTTAGTAATGCAACTTCTTCTTCCTCCTGCTGCAGCTTTACCACAAGGCAGTAATGTAACGATATATAGAAGTGTGTCTTCTCCTTTAAGGTTGTCTGGTCAGGGGCCTTCATCAGTACAAGGAGGGACAATAATAAAGGGAGGATACCATAAGCAAAACCATGCAGGGACACAGACCTAACAGGCAGGGTAACGATAAGGGAAGAAGTGATGAGACTCAAACCTTATCAGTGGCCCTAATTGATGAAGGCATGTGAAAGTGCAAGTTTATTCCAGTGAGGTTATTTGATCAGGGAAAATGACACAGTTGGAAAACTAAAGGGAAAAAAAGGGAAACCAGAAAGAAAATCCATGGAGGCACAGACCTTTCAGAAACATGGAGACAATGGAAAGAATCCCACTCTAATTGGTGGGCTATCAAGGCAGGCACCACTTCCAGGAAGACCAACAGGTAAGACTGTAAACCAGGGGAGACACAGACTGGGGGGCAGAGAATGGATGGAGCTGTACAAATCCATGGGGAAAAGGGGGAGCAGGGAGGAGAAAAGTGAGGGGTAGACAGAAAAGGGTCAATACACTTGTATGGCTGAGCCCTGTACCTGACCACCAAAGTGTGTCTTGTCAGCTTACTAACTCATTTCTTAATGATCTCTCTGCATAATCTCACTCCCTATCCCATGTGTATATGCACTGCAAGGATTAAGTCCAGCTACTGGAGAGACCTGTATGTACATGCGCTGAAAACGGGTGGCAGATACTGGAGTCAGAGCAGGGGTGTAGGTGCCCCTGCCCAAAAAATAGCTACTGGTGGGGACCAGCAGGACTGAGGCAAGTAAGGGTCTCAGCGCCAATGGCTGGAGCATGACAGTGGGTCACAGCACATGTTCTGGCTGCTTAGGTGTGGCTATATCTTCCCCATTCTTGGTTTGTGGGACTGTGAACCTATATTTGCTGGCAAACTTGAAGCTGGACCAGCTGTAAGTAAGGGAGCATCAGGTCCAGAACAGGGTTATCAGGCATGTAGGTGGCTGTGCTGGTACACCCCAGGGAGTTATAAATGTGGAAAGCAAGAGGAACAAGTGTGTGAGTGTGTATGTGTTTGCTAGTGAGCATCAAGCTAGACCAGCTGAAAACTAGGGACATGTGGGGTCTGTAAGGGGGGCCAGAGCTGGGCAGGGCAGCTGGGTGGACAGAAGGTGCTTGAGGGATCCGAAAAATGTGTCTACACTTAAGAATATGGAAAGTGGTGCTGGTGTACCTGGACTAGTGACCTGTCCCTGCCAGAGAAACAGGAGAACATCTGTTGTCCGTGTTTTACATGAGTTCTATATGTAGGCTGAAGGAGGTGATCATGCTTCTAACATTCCTTAGCAGGCATCACCCTATGTTGTCAGGTATATGTAAGCATGCCAATGTGGTGAGCTGAAAGCCATCAGCAGACCTGACCCACAGGCAGCTTCAATCCATGAAGGCTTTTCCACCATTTATGATGAGGCCACCAACTTATGTCCCCTTCATTCTTGTTAGGCAGACTAAAATAAGTCACAAGGGATAATTCTGCTTCCCAGCATCACCTTCTGCAAAGCAAAACAGGACACCTAATCTGAAATGAGGAATTAAGTTCCTTGTTCTTAGGTGTTAAACAGACTATATCACAATTTTATCCATTAGACTAAGCTCCTCACATTGCTTCTGCTGATCACACCTGTATTATTTCTTCATAAGTGAGCATTCTAATGATTATTTACCATTTTAAGTGTGCATGCCTTCTGCTGGTAACTTCATCTTTTGAGCAGATAGCTTGTATTTTATTGTAATTAAGGTGGCTAACGCCTGACTAACATAGCAAACCATGAAATTATTAAACAAGCGATAACTTATTATAGAATAATATATTAAAAGTATGCTGAATTAGGAATAATTATGAAGTTGTTCATTGTGCTTTTTAAAAACTGCATGAATAATTAATTAGTGAAAATGTCACATCACCTAAATGATACTACTGCTCTGCTATATATTCTCTTCTGCTCTTGCTGAAGATGTGCGCCTTATATTTGCACTGTGTTATCTCTAAAGGCTTTATGATGTAACGAAGAGGCAGACTTCTTATAGTGAGGTTAGACTTGTTAATTTATCCAGCTTCAAGGTTTCCTTGGCAGCAAAGAAAACATTCATGCTTGAATACTGAATGTAACAGATGTCTACTATTTGAACTTATTGGAACAATAGCAAAATTGACAGAGAATAAAATTAATAATCCTTTTATAGTGATCTCTTACAGCAACAGAAAGGATGTTAAGAATATTATATGTGAAATTTGCAAATGTACATATGAGAGCACTATGGGTTTTTTCTGCTATAGAGAAAATTCTCTGGCCTTTCTCAAAGTATTTGGATTCTACTTATATATGAGTCTGATATTTGACACCCAAATAGATGTTATTTGAGTTATGGACAGCAAGGCAGAAAACTTAATATATTTTACAAGTTCTTTTTTAATTCAAGTCAAAGAGCTGGGTAGAAAAAATGATCAGACACAGGGATTCTTTCATACTAGTACTGTGCAATTAGAGATTATCCCAATCTCCAAGTATACTTTTCTTGGACCTGATACACACTCCATTGTATTAAAGGAAAGACAATTTCAATCAACATGTTTGTATGATGTCAGATTGGTTTAGCTTGAAATAAACCTGTGGTGACGTAGGGCTAACAGTCATCCCCAGGCTATGCATTTTGCCACAGAACTGTCAGAACAAAGTTAGAGTTACTGATGTCTAAATAAGAAAAAGGTGGGGATTCTGATGCTTGAGAAGCATGGGAGGCAACTGGGATAATTGTCACTGATGGATGTTTCTGCTAGAACAGTCATTACTGCAAACAGAAGTGCCACCGGCATTTAGTTTGTCATCATTAGGTTTTCAAACCAACAACTTAATAAAATAAATTTGGGTTATCGTTTATTTCACACCATCATAAACCTCAGGACAGCATCTTTTTACACACAATTTTGAAGTTGCCTTCATGGCCTTTTCCTTTCACACCGATGTTTAGATGTTACAATACTCAATTCTAGAAAAAAAAGAAAAATTATGTGTTCAGAAAATATTCTGAATTCTGAGCATAAATATTTGACAAACTAGTGTCTGTCTGCCACAGACTTCTCTGACACCTTTTCGCACGCCCAGCTGCTACTAACTTTCCTTCCATTTTATGCTCAGCACTTGAAGTTCCCAGAAGTTCCCACCTGCCAGGCTGTAGCTCGTTACAGAGCTATGACAGCACATGGAGTAATGTTAGTGAAGAAGAAATGGAAAATGCCTGCTAAGCTCAGTAGGAGAAAACTAAAAAGGTAAGATGAAAAAAAGAAGCTTAGGAATCAGCTTCAATTCTACCCTCTGGAGCAATCTCCTGCAGCTCAGCTTGGCAACTATCCCTTGTTTCTATGCCTGCTGAGATTTCCTTATTACTGTTTCTTATGTGGCATCTGCACAAACCCAAAAGTCCATTTGTTCTGCAAGGACTTCAGGTTCTCTTTCTAAATTTTGGTAATCATTATCTGGAATGCTTTTTTTCTTTTTTCTTTAATTGTCACAGAAAAAATATTTGAAAGATGTGTAGATGTGACCCAAACATGTCTTAATGGTGGGCTTGGCAGTGCTAGGTTAAGGGTTAGACTTGGTGATGTTAAAGGTCTTTTCCAATATAAACAGTTCTATGATACTATGATTCTGAGAGACACAGGCTCACCACATGATGGCCTCTCTCCTTCCAGAGCATCAGCCTTGACTCACGTTGGCACTTTATTCTCACCTTTGATGTTCTTCTGACATGAAGAACACTTTCAGGAACAGCACTTTCAGCAGCGTTCCCTTGTTTGTAATTTACTTTGGGTCTCTCTCTGACCCTTGTTCTCTTCTTGTTCACAGAACTCTTGTAAATCTCAGTCTGTGGAGTGTTATCTAATAGACTGATTCCTAATAGCTATTTATTTTTTATTTACAGCAAAGAAACTAACTAAGCTGCATCTATTCTTAAGCCATTTGAAGCAGATTCATACCCATGCGTTCACTGTTTGTATTAGCAAATGTTCCCATCTTTCAGCATGTAAGTGGCAAATAAGATTTTAGATATTTCACATATTATTAGTCCAGTCATGTTACAAAAGCAGTTTAAATTCCTGGTCCCTCCACCTTCAAGACTCAAATTTAGCAGCAGGAAACCTTCATGGCAGTTTATTATTATTTTTATTTTTTTTCCTGCATTAGATTTTTTCCCACCTCAAATTTCCTTCTTTTTGTCCCCTTCCTGTAAGTACGTTACGGAATTGGGGCATGCTCACAATTCATGGCATCAGTAGTGTCATGTTTGACGAAGTCCTAACTCCACGTGCAGTTATGCTGTAGATTTTATCTTTGCGTCCTGACTCAAAGCTCATTGAAAACAATACAGACTGTCAATTTCTGTTATAGAACTATGTTCCAGGTTTTTGGTTTTTTGTTTTTTTTTTTCTCAGGTGTATTAAAGGAGATTTCTCTATAATGAGAATTTATTGTACTCTCCTCTCCACACATCACTCTGAAGTGGTTGTACCTCATCAGAGAACCATAGATGTTCCACTTAATTCCTTCAATAGTGTAAAAAAATCAGAAGTTCATGACAGCTGTAAAACATTGCATGGAACAAGACACACTCCTAAGCACACCTGACAAAGAATTTGAAAGCTAGAGCAGAAATGAAATTGAATGGACTATCCAATTCACTGACGTCATTGGAATTTACTATCCACTCACTGACAAAAAGAATGTATTTTGCATGTCTGTATCTGTGTATAAGTCTACAGGCAAATAAAAGTCTGTATAATAAAACAATGAAAATTTTCATTCTAGATCAGGCAGACATGTTTCCTGTATCTGTAGGATCTTTGGAAACTGAGAATGGTACTGCCTGGCTACTATGATTTGAAATGGAGAAGCTTTCCCACATGGCAAAGGAAGCCACCATAATTATCTGAACTGAGGCCAGCAATATTCAATTGATATCTTAGCACTCAAAAAAACTAAGGAACCATTGCCAAATAAATATTCTGAAAAACATCTGAGGAGCCACAGCCTTTCTTGACTTCAATGTTAAAAAACATTCTACTTGTAGACTCAAATGTTATTTTCAGAAATAAGCTATTTTCCAACATTTTGAATGGTGTTCTAGTGCTTTCTCAAGAAGGTTTTTTAGGTTTGGTATGGGCTGTTTTTATTATGTGTTTCTAGAAATTAGTTCTTAAATCTGGACAAAGAATTATGAAGAAGAAAAATATCTTGAAATCTATCTGGGATCAGTTCAGTGTGCAAGATTATAACAAATAATTAGTTTATTAAATGGTTTCCAAGGAGACAATTCTCTTTGCTTATATCTTCTGTAGCATTTATGGCTCATTCAAGCAAAATTTATAGTCCCACTTCTGGGGTTTAATCCTTTTTAATGCTTCCTAAAGTCTTTCCTGTCTTCAGCAATTCAACACCCATGTGTACCTAGCTGTTATGTCTTTAAGAATTTTCTTATACAAGTGACTACAACGCACACACAATTAGGGCCTCACAGGGTTGCATGCAATATGAATATATAAGAATAACAGTTTTCTTGGCCTAACTAAGTACCAAAAAAGAAGAAAGCAATAAAACTGATATATAGAGAAATTAAGATCACTATGTAACATAGTTCCCAAACCGGAACATCTTTATCCATTCTTCAGATTTTCCAGTATCAAGAGGTCCTATGGGTTGAATGATTACCTTTTATCGATGTACCTTTACCTTGTGAGCCTGTATCTTCTTGATCTCTTTTTCTTCAATGCAAACAGAAAAGCCAGTTCTTACAGTATTCCTATTAAATTAGAAGAAAAATATTAATGCTTTTTAGGCTCAAGATATCCAGATTAATTTCTTTCCATCTCTCCAACTTTGTTTCTTCTGATATTATTTCTTCTACTTCAGGTGTGCCTATTCAAACAGTTAGTCTTGTTTTGATCAAAGTAAGCACTTTCACTTTGTTTTCTGCTGCAGCAGAAAAATATAAAGATCTCCAAGCTTGTCAATGCATGTTAAAATGTAGGCTTCAAGCCAAGAGCTTGCACAAAGCTGCAAAAAGAATAAGGAGAGCCAAAAGAATAGTGACAGTTTCTATAGCTGTTCTTCCCATGTAAACTGCTACTTTTTTTATATCATTTGCACTGCTTCTGGCAGAAACATACAGCAATTTAAAAGTGCTCATCATATTATAAATAAAAAACACCCACTCTAAAAGCTGAAACAGGTAGTTGTAGACTACATACTTTTTAAAATGGTCAGAAGAAGGCTCTTCATTTACTATTTCTCTAAATAAACAACTGTTCAAAGTTACTTAACATTTAACTGTGTGTATTTCGAAGTACACAGGTAGTATGGGTTCATTCTCATCCAAAAGTATACTGGAACTTTCAATGGAAGGCTACTTTATGCTCACATGCTGATGTGACACAAAAAAGGTCTTTCATCAGAACTGCATTTTTGTGTGCTGTTGTGTACTTAGTTCTTTTGCCAACACAAATTTAGAGAAAGAAAACTTTCTTTTCAAAGCAAACTTTTCAACTAAAAAATGTCTTCTTTTTAAAAAAAAAAAAAAAGAAAAAGAAAAAAAAGAAAAGAAAAGAAAAAGATTGAAAAGCAGTCTTGACCAAAAAAAAACCCACCAGCAAACTCTACTCTCCTTCGGAGATAAGGTATTGTGTTGCTCCTGTTCCTTATCTTTTCCTGTCCCTAATGCACATGTTAACACTTATTTGCTGTCAGTCTGGCTACTTAGAAGACACATTAAACATGGAATTCAAGTATTATGTATTGAAATACTGTGATATGCATAAAGAGTAAAATATTCCTGGGTTAACTTGAGGTAGCTTGAACTAGTTTGAAAAAGCCAACAGTAAAAAAAAATGCAGTAGAGCTTTTCACAAAAGTATTCCTCTTGAAAACCGGCTTCTAACCGTGGCTTGGCATGTTCTTCTGTCTGCTAAAGCTAAGGATTTTAAAGATGTTCAAAACCATGCTTTTTTTCCTCCATTTTTTACCAGTTTAAAAAATGCCGCCATATTACCATTATTTTGGTTTAACATGACCTTCAAAGAATTTACAAATTTCAACTGATGACGCTGTTGAATGCCTTATGATAAACTAGAGAATGTGAGCCTAATATCAGAATTAGGATCAAAAAAGGAGCTCAAGTAGATTTGCAGTTACATTGGAATCAGATTCATCTACACCTGGCGAAAATATGCTCCTCTCAGCAAAAGTATCAGTGTTGCAAAAATCTTTAATTATCTTTCTTTTTTATCTGTCTCCTTTCCTAAATGGCTTCTCTTTCCAACAAATCACATTCTGGGCATTGCATCAAGGACCCAAACCAGGTAGGACTTCGCCAGGTAGCAGGCAGAACTTGAAAAAACATCCGGATGTGTGGAATCTGTTCTAGACTATGTGTATCTTCCAAAGGTCTTTTGAAATTAGATTGAGAATGTTACACTTCATGAGTTTTCTCTTGACTGAATGCTGTTACTTCTATTAACCTCAGGAGAAATTGTGACTGTTCAGCAGCACCACTTATCCATAGGGGTTTAAGAAAGGCAATAGGATTTAGTGGTTGAAGAGAAGAATCCTAACCTTGAAATTGTTAGTCTAGACTGTGGATAAAGAATAAAAGTATTTTCTGCTGCTTAGAACATCTTAAAGAGAGTTTGGGAAAACGCATTTGAGTTTCTGATTTCAGCAGTGACATTGGTGACCTTAGCTATATCAAGAAAACAGTATTTCAGTTCCTCCCTGTAATGTGAGAATATCTATGCTTTCTACTCCCAACAGTTATCCTCTTCAGACTGAAATCTCTTCAGGGCAGAATACAGATGCAACACTAGGTTTTTGCAGTGCTTATGTATTGTTGTAAAGCAAATAATTAATTAGATTTCTACTGGGAGAAACAGTGTAATCAGTGTGTTGAGCGCTTGAATTGTCATCTTTTGGAAAGATTAAATTGTGATGATCAGAATAGTTATTACAGCCTTCTCCCACACAGTCCTTATTGGTGCCCCAATCCATTTTGGTTTAAGTAACTAATATCTTTTTCTTCTTTTTACTTTAAACATGTTTATTTCATTAAAAAAATTTCCATACATATTAAATTGTTCTCTCTAATGTCACAAACATTGTATTTATATATAGATATAGACTGATGTTATATACGTATAGCAAAAGATAAAAGGTGTCACAAAGCAAGCATTTAATCATTCAGCAAATGCTTTACTTTTAATAAGCTGTAAATGAAGCATCTTTCATGGTGCTAAAAGAGTTTCATGTAGATGAAATAGAAAATATATGTCTAGCTATAACAGAAATGACCCCGGTAAATTAATAAAACTTCATGTAGAATAAATACAAATCATGCATGAGCAAAAAAATGTCTGTTGTTATAAATAAGATTGTGATGAATACCTCATCTGGAGCTGTTTTATATACAAATTCAGTTAAGCTGCACAGTTCATTTACGTGGCTCATGCCACTAACAAGGCCAGATTTGGAATTCTTAACTTTACTGCCATTTGCTTATACTACCAGAGGTCATTTTATGTTGGCCTATCTTCCAATTCTTCTTCGATATTCCCTTTCACAAGTTCCTCAGGCAAAAGCTTTATAAAATCTATGTACACCATTGTCACCTGGGACATTCTCCTGCCATACTCCTGAAGAGAGCTTAGCCCCTGCTGCTCTCCCTCTACCCAGTCACACAAATCCTCTAACTGTAATCTTTTTACACAAGCACTGTCTCACTCATCTAGTGTCATTAATAAATGATGTCTTTGAATGGACTAAACTAGGCCTCTGACTTCATGTACATATGCTACTGCCCTCAAAAATTATTTCAAAAGAAAATGGTATTCTCAGAAATATGCATATGCTTGAGGTGAAAATAGTAACTTCCAAATACAGAAAACAGGGAGAAAAAATTAGAGGGAAAGGGAAAATCAAAAAATAATAATATTTTATATCACACCAACAGTCAGTACTTGACATCTGAACACCTGAATTTTTCATAGACCTCTTTTCAGTTGCTAGCAACTCTAATTTTAAACTTGCTGTCCTCCAAAATCCTTCACTGATCTGAAGATCTTACAGACTAAGGATGACCATTAAAGGACAAAAATACAAAACAACTTCATTTTTTATTTCCTTAAAAGCATAGAGAAGTAAACTACAGTTCACGGTAAACTGATTCTGTCAATATTACGAAGATGTCTTATGCACTAGTGTATATAGACTACACTATTAAAATTGCAAGAGGTAAGGTCATTCAAAAAAGAGCATGTCAGGATTTCATTAACATAATTAGACAGTTTGTGTGAAGGACTTCCTGTTTCTTTTGGGTTTTGTAGCAGAATATGTATATCTTCCTTTCCTCCCCCCATTGTATGTGGTGGATATCCTAGAATTTCATAGACATTGAAGTATCTGTAAATTTGACAAGCTAGGTGTTGCTTTTGATGCTTGCTCTTCCTACGTTTCTTCAATTTTGTGGTGAAAGATTAATGTATTTATGCAGTTTCTATTAAGTACAAATCAAGAGGAATTGCTCCTTGTAATACCATTTTAAAATACATCTAAACTTTTTATAAATCTATTAAAATAATGCAAAATTAGTGTGACAGGGTTGGTAGAGCTTTAGTGAAATGGAACCATAACTACCCTTTCTCTTACGTGGAAGCTTGTTTTATTTAGAAACGTATATTTAATCCACAGATATGCAATGCTCTGCCATATCACTATTTAGATTGCATTAGAATGATCAGTTCCATGAAAATAGGAGCTCACTATAAATTGGCTGGCAGCTTAATCAACAACAACAAATTAGTGTTTCGTCAGCAATCATAAAATCTTCATTTTTATGCTCTTTGGAATTTTGTTTTCCATTGGATAATTTATTTGCAATGTATATTACTTTGCAGAGTAAATATATCCATATTCATAGTAAGACTGAAGAAAATCAGACAACCATGTGCTCAAAACCAATTTTTAAATTATAAGTTTAGTCTCATAAATAACTCTTGGAGAACTACATCAAACATTTATTTTTCATAAAGAAGATCAGTGCAGTATCATACTAAAAATTATAACTGAATAGCATTTGTTTATCTAAACTGCTAAAGATTCAACTGAATCTTTGTTTATGAATAATTAGTCTTGGAGTTCCTTATTGTATAGCACTGAATACTGTGAAGTATGGAAGACAGCAGATGTCCAATAGTGAGCAAGGTCTCACATTCAGCCTGCATTTCCCAAAGGGCTATGAGACCTCCCTGCCATGACCACCATGACAGGGGAGAAGCAGAGTCTCTGATGTATTCCTACCTATGTAAGAATAGGTATATTCCTACCTATGTAGGAATAGCACCGTTTCAAGGCAGAAATAATCTACCTTTATTAAGTCAGTTAAGAACAATGAAAAAAAGGCAACAGTTTTTCAGAAATACAGTTCCTGAAAGTTAACACCCTCTCCTAAACCATGCGCTTTGCACAGCTATGGAGAACCGAATACCCCAGTGCTTTCAGGAGATGCACTTGTGTATATTTTGTGTACAACAGCAAAGCTGCAGCATTCAGGCCTATGAAAAGACCGCAAGCCAAAGAGTGGCTATATTCCTCTTATTCTGCATTCTCTGCATTTTGTGGAAAAAATCTCTCTATTGGCTCCAAGGAGTGGAGTAAGGTGGTAGGCTCTACTCTTCCTGTTTACATCACAAATTTCATGTATACTGAACAGCCAAGGTAGGAGTTTTCTCAGGTATTAAAATATTAGTAGATTAATAAGAGCTTCCTCAACTTTATTTCTGTTTGTGTTTGGGAATAGATTGTTCTGTAAAATGTTCAGAATTAGATAGTCACTGAGAAGAAAAGCTAAAGATGGCACTAGACTTTACAAGGCTTTGTGGGTTTGACCTATTCAGGCAGCTTCTTTGTAGTGTTTTATTTACATTTTTAAATATATAGAATTTATTAATTCCTTTCTACAAACAGACAAATTGTAAGTAGTATGTAAACAATAAACTTAATCTATCCAACCACTGAGTCCAAGGTTTCCCATGACTGCAAATATTTTGCTTGTAAAAACTGTATTAATATCACCTTGTTGAGTCCTTTAAGCTGGTTTGTCAAGGGGGTTCATTTCCAGTTAAGAAAAATAATTGCTTTCTATTTGGCAAAGGTGAGATTTTTCAAGCTAGTTATCACTGCAGGTTTTATTCACCAGAGATTTCTTTATGCTCCTGTGGAAGCAAATGACAAGACCCATATTAAACTGTAGCTCCGTGATGGAGAGGAGTAAACTGCTTCACAAAGAGCTCCTGCCTTCCCCTTCTCAGTCCAATTCTAGTCACCTTAGCAGGAATCAGCCATAATAAATCAGCTTTGTGCTCATTTCCGCAATGGCAAACAATAAATCACAGTAATTCTCTTACTGTTCAGAGAGATTTCAATTCTTAGGAGAGTTTTAATGACAGCAGAGAGAAAAAAGTGTTAATGAGGTCTATAAATTACCTTAAAAGAGGGCAATTATGTCCAGTGTTGTAATAAAGGCTGAGACAGCTAATATCGTGAAAGCAATTAAACATATTTTTAGATTGTGAAGATAAATTAGAATTAAAATATTACTGTAAACAAGGGACCCATTTATTATGAAACAATTAATTAAACAGTGGACTCAGATAATATTGCACTGACTTATACAGGTTCTGTGAACTTCATTCAGATTTCATAAAGTAACAAGGCTACATATCACAAGCAGATTATTACATTATCATCACATGAATCAGTGAACAGCATCTTTACTTGTGCTCTTAATTAGATTTTGTTTGATGCAATTATTATAATTTCTTCTTACCTAGCTTCTGCTCATCTTTTCTCTCATCTAGATTTAGCCTTACCTTTCATCTTACATTTCTGTGGTCTGCATTTGTAAAATAAAGAGAATCTTATCATAAAAATAAAAAAAAATGGACATTCCTGAAGGCTAAGTTACTATGAGATTTCCATGGAAACATTCATTACAAAAACACTAACACCAGAAGAATTTTTCAAGACAAGCAGTCATGAAATCTGAATAGTAAAGGAATTAATAAAGATTTACTTTCTTCTGTTTAAGATGGACTCAATAACCTGAAATCAAAACCTCAGTGTTGAGTACCTGACTACCCCTGCTTTTTGTATCCAAAACCAAAATAAAATATCTTTTTCTTACCCTATGCTTTTTCAGCATGATGCAGTGTACTGCTCTTTTCAGTACAGTGGCAAACTTTCTTAATCAGTGAAAGTAAGAAAAATGCCTACAGTAATTTAGCTTATAGGTTTATTATCAGCACTATAATTTTGGTAGGGAAACATAGACTGTTAATTTCATCAATCCAAAGATGGCATAAAATGCAATTTTCTGAGTATCTGATCTAGTAACCCTAGGCTAATTTTAAAGGGTGTGTTGGTGGGAAGCTGGCACTGAGGAGATGCAAGAGGTAACAGTATGGTCAGCAGACTGTGGGCTACTCAGAAAAAAGAAAAAAAAACAAAGAAGAGTGTGGTAGTGCATAATGTTTCACGGAAGACTTAAATGTTATACACGGTCACTGGGATCAAGAAAACACAAGCACAGCTGACTACCCGAAGAACTGAGGAATTCACTTAATGACAGACCAACAATTTATGTAATCCTGGTCTCTGGGAGCTTTTGCCTTCCTAATGCAGTGCCCAGTGTCAATGGACTGCAGACTTTTTTCCTCTTTTGAGCTCAATAAATACTTAACTGTTTTGTACAAAGGAGAAAATCTTAATTCAGCTGTTTTATAAGACTTCATTGTTGAAAGAAATGCACTGGGAGTCCTTCAAGCTGAGCAGAGGATTGATACTGTGCTTTTGCATAAAACGGAGAGGAAGACAATGTTGTATGCCTATGTTACTTTATTCACTATATCTCGTACCTAGTTTCTGCTCTTCAATACTAATACAACTAATAATCATGTTATAAAGAGACTGTTTACTGTATTGCATAGCCTAATCTATTATTTATTCACACTATTTATAAAACATTTTGTACTGTAAAGGATGAGAATACTTAATTTCTAATAGTGAAAAAAATACTAAACATTCATTTTGACAGTAAGATTGGACATTTTTTTTTTGCAGGCAGGCAAAATAAAACAGTTTTAAGATAAAATCTGCTGGATCACATTTTCGCAGATTAAGATGATCATAGAAAACAATATAAACTCACTGATATAGATTTAATGTGTAATATACACTGAGAGTATATGCAATAGCTGAATGTTGTATATGTATTAGAGAGCCTTTACTAAAACAGTTCATATAACTGGAAAACTTAACAATTCAATATTCTAATATTTTAAAAAAGAATTTAAATAGAAATGGTTCAATTTACAGTTTCTCAAAATGTAAAGTCTTTTTCTTAAATAACTAAGCTAAAAAGGAAAACAGTTGGTGTTGAGAAGGAAAAAGGACTGATTGCTAGATAAGATTTTCCAAACTAAATCTGGCAATTCATCCATCTTGTTCTGTAACCTGCCTAAAGTAGTTACCAGTCCCTTTTAGACTACTCTTAGGGGAAAAAAAAATAAAAAAATAAAAAACCTCAGGGCACAATCCATTAGCCAGTGATGTACATTCAGTGAGATCCAGAATGATATTTTGCAAGTTTTGCTTGCTGTTTAGGTGCTTCACATTTTTAGTTCATCTAAACTGTGGAAACTAACTTGAGGCAATTCATAATGTGTAAAAATTAGCTTAATCAAGCAATACAGACTATTTCCATTTCAGATACAGTTTCATGGTAGTCTCGCTAAGAATTTGTTTTGGTGGTTGTCTGCTATCAGTCATGGACCTAGTTTAGTTCTCATCTTGCCCAACCTAATGCACAGCAATAATTTTCTTGTTATTAATTACAACTCCACATTATAACAGCTGCCCCATGCATCTCACCCCATTTATATTCTGGCAGGCAGGTACACCTCATTCTCATATGCACACAGCACCAAAGCAATTACTGCAAAAAGCAGGTGTATTATTCATTGTGCTATGAAAAGTTCTCTTTCTGGTAGAAAGGTAATGAGTACTTGAAAAGACTAATGTTTAATAATATTCTGCTAACAGATCATCTGTTAGAAATACTGATTAAAGGAAAGAGTGAATGCCAGATCCACATTTGGTATTCATTTGCATAGCTCTATTGAAATCAATAACCTTACACAGAAGTCTAAATATCCAAGTAAAAAGTGCTGACCTTTAAGACTGGCTGTTTGATCTCTGATCATTGAGAAGCTTGAATGAGTTTTCAGAGGTCTCTGAAAAAACACTTGAATTTCCCCAAATGATAATTAAAGATATTTTTAAGAAACAGTAATTCTGAGAGTGAGCCTGAATTAAAGAGCTGAGACTTGGATGCAGGTACAGAACTTCTAGGATAATCAGTATTCTTTGGATAGCACATTTTGGAATGAACAAGTCTTAAAGGGAAAGAAACGGATGATTGAGATGTAGAGTGTATTTCAGCCTAGATAAGACTAACTTCAAAGTTCAGGTAAACATACACAGCTCGATTCTTGCCTACTTCTGTATCTGTAAGGTAAGACTGGAACCCTAGATACATTTAATTCATATCCTGATTTAGACTACAACTTTCAGTAATATCCCCTGAGGTGCAAGGACCTGACATTGCTCTGTGTCAGTGCTTTGACTTTCATTTGAATGGGATGCGGAGCAGGATACAAAGGTGAAAACTGGCTTGCAGTTCAGAAGAAATATTGTCTGTATTCCAAAGGTTTGAATTACCAAAATAGATAATATTGTTTATGAGAAGCCTCCCTTTTGAGAACTGAAAGGTGAGATTCTCTTTATGAACATGCACAAAGACTTTAAAGGGAACACTTCTTGCTGGTATCCCTCTGACAATGGAAAAATGTGAAAGTAACAAAACCTGTAATGAAAAAAACAAAAAGGCATTTCAGTGAAAAAATGTTTGCAGCAAGCAGAAATGTTATTCAATGAACTGCAGGAATAGTCACAAACTAATAAAACAGGCTAAAATTTGACAATTTAATGTATTGTGTCAATTCCTAAAGGACTGTATTTAAATTCTTAGTTATATTGTTAGCTGTATTTTTGACCAGTCTATTCTAATGTTACTATAGAGTAAAATATTACAAAAATACTGGACAGATTCCTAAATTAGTTATATTTAGTTCTAAATTGTGAGTACTTTGGAGGCAATTTCAGATGTGTTAAGACTGCACAAATATTTCTTGAAGATAGGTTTTTGCTGTGGTTTAGATAAAGCTGAGGAGGAAATTTTAAGTCCAATGAATGGTTGAAATACATTTACTTTCTTTTACCTACAAACTTTCATTGATGTTTGTGATAGCTATGAAGGTAAGTAACAGTCTGTTTACCAGGAGTAACTTAAAGACTTCTACGTAGAAAAGTGTGTGTCTGTAAGAAAATGAAAAAGAAATCTTTTACCAGTTTAAAACAGAAACATTTTCAAAGTTGATCATGTTCCTTTCTGCTCTAGTGAACATTCATGCTCTAGGGAAAGTGCCGGAATTTTCCATTTTTCCTTCTTATTCTCTCACCGGGGAAATTTAAGGTACATAAATCATTTTTGTGTGCCTTTATCTAGCTTATTGGTCAATGCTATGAGACCTTACCTTGACATAAATCATTTTGTGTGCATTTATGCTGTTTATTGTTGAAAATCCAGAATTGTGCACAAGTTTTACTAGCGACCTTCAAACAGAAGAGATTTTCATGGCAGATTTTAGAGGAAATGCAAAGTAGCTGACAGTGTTTCTTCATGCAGGAAATATAAACACCCAATGAAGTGCTGCAGATGCAAATGTTTCATAAAATTAAATGGAATTACTCATGTGAACAAAGTTATGCACATGCTGAAATGACTAAGTATGGGAAGCTAATTTGTCAAACCCTTACATTTGCTGCAGTTCTGCCAATTTATGTATGCTTCTCAGTAATTTCCATGTCGAACAGAGTCTATAGAAAGAAAGCTACCCATCTTGTCCAGTGTGAGAAGGACAATTCCTAACAGTAGTCATCTGGCATACTTGAAAGTGTACTGTTTTCATATGGGGCCATGAAAAAAATATAAATTCCTTGGTTACACAGGAAAAAGGCCCAACAATTTTTACATATTCATCTACGGACTTATACATTTTCTTCTTCTGAGGCAGTTTAACTTCTCATTTCCTTCAAATGTACCTACAAGGGAACATGGACTCTAGAAATAGAAAGAAACATAGAAAAAGAAATATGTCTATAAGTGCATTTCTCCAAATTACCATGATTTTTTTCTTGTACTGCCGTGTATTTCCAGGGGTTTTACTCTGTTTTCAATTTTTAAACACCAGATAATTTTATCAAAAATAATTCAAAAGTTTTTTGAGGTAGGCACCCAATCTTAAATATGACTAAGGCACCTTAGTTACATATATAATAAATATTATATATATTTATAATTTATAAATATTTACATTTATAAAAATAATATAAATATAATAGATAATATACATATAAGTCTAAGTTTCCATCAAATCTGGAAATTAGGAGACAATTTAAGTAAATATTTTTAAATCAATATGGACTAATTTCATAAACTTTTGCTGATCTGTCCTGGGTTCAGCAGTAGCAGTCATTTTTTTCTCCTTCTTAGTAGCTGGTGCAGTGCTGTGTTTTTGACTTCCTGGCTTGGGAACAAGCGCTGATAACACTGATGTTTTTAGATACTGCTGAAATGTTTAGATTGACCAAGGACATTCTGAGCCTCAGGCTCTGCCAAGGAGGAGGGGAAGCTGGGAGGAAGCAGAGACAGGACACCTGACCCAAACTAGCCAAAGAGGTATTCCATACCATAGCACATCATGCCCAGGATGTAAAAACGAGGAGCAGGGCCCCAGAAGCATTGTGTTCATGTCTAGGTCGGGCTGGGTATCAGTGGTGAGCAGTTGTATACTCTTCCCTTGTTATTTCCCTTGTCATTATTATGATTGGTGGTAGCAGAAGTAGTTTGTGTCATACCTTAGTTACTGGACTGTTCTTAACCTGTGGAAGTTGCATTCTTTCAATTCTCCTCCCCATCCCTCCAGGAGTGGGGGGTGTGTGTGTGTGTGCAAGAAAGAGGGGGGACTGAGTGAGCAACCTGTATGAGTTACAGCTTAAACCATGACATGATCTCATATTTTTTCACATATATTTGTTAATGGTCATAATACTTTACAAAAATTTGGAAAGGAAATATATGATAACAGATTGATGATTATCAGATGTACTATTTGATTTGATTTGATTATCCAATTTCCTTCCATCAAGCCCATATAAAATTCACATTTAGATGATTCGGAGTATTGTGTGCAGTTCTGGTGTCCTCAATCTAAAAAGGACATGGAACTGTTGGAGCAAGTCCAAAGGAGGGCCACGAGGACTGATCAGGGGACTGGAGCACCTCCCGTATGAAGGTAGGATGAGCAAGTTGGGTCTGTTCAGCTTGCAGAAGAGAAGGCTGCATGGAGACCTCATAGCAGCCTTCCAGTATCTGAAAGGGGCCTATATGGATACTGGGGAGGGACTCTTCATGAGGGACTGTGGTGATAGGACAAGTGGTAACTGGGTTCAAACTTAAAGAGGGGAAGTTTAGATTGGATATGAGGAAGAAATTCTTTACTGTTCAGGTGGTGAGGCACTGGACTGGGTTGCCCAGGGAAGTTGTGAATGCTCCATCACTGTTGGTGTTCAAGGCCAGGTTGGACAGAATCTTGAGTGACATGGTTTAGGGTGAGGTGTCCCTGCCCATTGCAGGGGGGGTGGAACTAGCTGATCTTAAGGTCCTTTCTGACCCTAACTATTCTATGATTCTACACATCTAGGGACTTTCTGGCCTGAGAAGCAGATTATACTACTGTTGGGTTCAGTCTGGCATCTATTAAGAGCTCTCCAGCTCTACATTGCTAATCAAGGCTTATATGTCCCATGTTTCTCCAAAAAAGGTTCGTCCTGAACTTGTTGCTAGCTTGTGGAACCATTATGCGAAAATATCAGAAATGTGCTAAAAGAAATAGAGTTGTTAGAATCAAGAGAGAAAAGGGAGAGGAGGGAGGGTGTGAGGAAGCATAGTAAAGCTTTGAAGGAAAAGGAAGCAAGCATAAGAAATAAAGGCTCTGTAAGAAAACGCGGTGGAGAATAGAAAAGAGCAACACAGAAGCAAAGACGAATCAATCTACAACACAGGGACAGTTATACTTCTCAGTTGTACTTCATGTTTAAGATTGAAAAACCCTGTTCTATGAACCTGAGTCAATACTGAGCTCCAAGGTGGGGATACTTTCGAGTCGTGTAATAACATTTTGGTACTATATTGAAAAAAAAAAAAAAAGAAATCTTACGCCCAGGTGGTTTGGCAAAGCCAATGTGTTTCACAGTTTTTCAGTTCCCTCTTAATTTATTGCAACCCTGAACACTGAGAAAGTGAGATTGCTAATCTTCTTACCAACAAATGACTGTGTGCATGACTGAATTACTGTGCTTATGAACCTTGCACAGCTATTTTTCTTCGTTCATTACATGTACACTTTCAGATTTAAGGATGGCTGACAACACTAACCTTCTGGACTTTCTGTCTATTCTTCACCAAATTTTGATCAGTGGTTTAGAGCTCCCCTGTGCAGCCATTTAAGAAGATTCCTTCTTTGGTTTACAGACAATTTCACCAAAAGCCTTATTTAGCTTCCAAGAAACTGAGAGTATTCTTCATCCATGGAAAGCAGCAGATGGGAAGCAAGCTGGCTGCCAGTAGCCAGGGAAAGCTAAAGAGATATATGGCTCTTGAGTGTAATTTACTGAAGACTACTCTCAATGGCTTACACTAAAATTCTTTGTTTAACCACAATTAATGCTGAAACCAGAACTTTCACATGGGTGGGCTCTGCAGCAGCTATTAACATTATTATTCCAAAACACCAAGGTAGTAACACAGTGCCCTGTAAGGAATGATGCATCTGTCTTACAGTCTGTAATTCTAGCATTTCAAGATATTAGAGATCCCATTCATGTGTCTTAATGGTGTGGGCAGATTTTCAACAATCCTCAGTGGGAGCTGTAGGTTGCTGACAGAGACTGAAAATCCAGCAAACTTTGTGTAGGTATTCAACGGAAAATCAGCTACTTAAAAATGGCCATTAGATTTCAAATCTCCGAAACATTTGGACTCCTTACACAAGCAGAAACTTGGAAAATCAAAGGCAAAATACAGTCACAAGTGTTTCATGCCCTGACTCTGGGATGAGTTGAGTGTATCTGAGTTTGATATTTTTTCTGACATGATTCAAGAACCAGGTTCAGATACATGGTGGCTGGAGAATCCCTAGAAATAAAGGATGCCAAGCACTTTGCTCAAAGCCCCAAAGGAAAACTCAATGCTCAATGTAAGAATCTGGAGGACGAAACTAACTATCTCTCTCTCTATCTATCTATCTCTATCTCTCTGTCTCTCTATCATCTATCTATCTTAAAAATAAAGACCTCTAGAGCTTTAATTGCCCCTTCTCTGTCTCTTCGCTTGTTTCTTTCTGTGTCACCAGAGGCCATCTGTGATATAAGGTAGATGATTTTACACCCACTGAGAGGGCCAAATGCAGAAGCGTAATGAAAAATACATTATTTTCTTTTATAGAGAACCATACTCTACCAAAGCATTTTAAAAGGCTATTTGATTAGCGTTCATAACAGCCCTGTGCATTTGACAGTATCATAATCATTATTTGACATGTGCTAAATTATTTGGTCTGTGCCACATTGGGGAAGTCTGTATCAGGATTTGGGGGTGAGAGGGAAATATGTCTTCCCTGCTTTGCTCTTTCTAGACTTATATTCAGTTCGTTAGCTGAAGCAATGCAAAATTTTGATGTCCTTGAACTTCGTAAACGCATCAGACAATGGAACTCTTCTAAATCCAGCCAGAACACTCAGACATGAATGTTAATCAAAAGCAAGGAATCTTTGTATCAACCTGTGAAGGCTCTGAATTCAGGTCTTTGAGAGGATTGCTCCTCATAGCAGCTAAGATTACAACCACATGGTGTAGCTTAATGAACATCATAAACCAGTAAGCAAAAAGCTGCTGCAGAAGAAGGGCAGTGAACAGTCATGCCCACACTCCCTTTACAGGCTTCTTTCTTTTCAAGATCAGGAAATTCTTTAAGATTGTCATCTTCCATGAATTTTTTCTCACTTTTTTTGTTTGCTACAAAGGACTTCTAATACCAGTGTATGAGTTCTTCTTGTCTGGTGTGCCTTTCAAAGATTTGTCATCTCTAGTCCACTTAGTGTATGTTTCATTATACCTTTGTGTACTGAAATCAAGCAATGATGGGTCACAAAAGTTAATAAAATGCTACAATGTCTACTTTTCACAAGTCATGAGGCATGGCATATTCATTCAGGAGCAACATAAGCTTTAAATGTCATTATTGGCTACTGTAAGAAATAGATTTCAATGCTGGTGTAGATTTTTTTATTATTATTATTGTTAATTAACTTAGAAGAGGGTGGTTTTGGGTCTTTTCCTCCCTTCCCTGACAGTTCTTGGCACTGCTTCCTGCATAATCGTCAGCTTTCTGTCTCTCTTCAGGAACTGATAGCAGCTCACATTTGAAACGTTTACATTACTGATAGGTGAACTAATGTAGCTAAAATAACAAGGTATCTAAGTTTCTCACCTTTTGTGATTTCATTATTTTTCATTTCTGAAACGACAGTGCACAGTTAGGGTCGGACTGCTAGAATTATTATCAGACAAAAAGTGCATCCAGTGCTGAAACAAACATTATTTCTAGTGTTATTTTCCAATTGCCCTGGAAAGAGCAAAAAATTCACAGCAAAGTTTATTCCTATAATATAACTAGTCCAATAATGAAGGCCCCTGATGCTCCCTTCCAGCCTCATATAAGCGTTCTTGCTGAGAAATGTATGTATAAAAATACCACTTTTTAATAAAGACAGTAAAAAATATTGTGAAATGAACAGAAAGAAGGTAAAGTACAGTAATATTAGTAAATAACATCAATATATAACAAAGAAAAAATAGTATTATTCACATTGCTAGTAGTCATACCATAAAAAACCTCCCAACCCTATCATAAAATATCTAACCAGGCCCTGGCCACTGGGATTAGAAAGAATCAATTGAAAAATAAAGTTTAAAATTGGAAATGTATCATTTCAAAATGTAAAATGAAAAATTACTGAAAAGGAAGAATTTGTCTTCTGTTTCAACGAAAGTCTGAGGACAGTATAGCGTAGAAATAAATATTGCTTGCATTAGCTCCAAATGAGCAGACTAGGAAACTGGGTTGCAATTAATTGATTTTCCTTCCCCAAACTTTAGCTAAAAGAGTGAGAGCATTTTCTTCTCCTTAGGGCATTATATGGAAAGGAACCCACAGTGATTCACTAAGCTTCTGTTTGCAGGTTCTTTGTCCCGGCAAAACTAGATCACATCTCTTTAAGGGTGTATTTTGGAAAGCACATAGATATACTCCAAGAAGATCCTTCTTTATCTGTCCCCAAGCTTAAATCATAAAGGAAAGGTATTAGCAAAGAGAAACTAATGAAACTCGAATTCACATTTCTCGGCTTTTATTTCTTTCTGAGCTCCTGAATCTCTTCAGATTAGGTTAGTCTACTGTAGGAGGATAGCTGAGTCAGATCAATCTATACTTCAGTGAAAAGCAATTAGCACCTCATCACAGCACAAAACTCACAGTCTAAAAGGTACTTTGCACCCTATCTGGGATACCTGAGCACTTCACTGCCAGCCTGTGCTTCCTGATAAGAAACTCTGCTCTAAAAATGTCAAGACATTCTGTTACAAGACATACCTTTATGTCTGACGTCTAATACCCATTAGTCTTAACTCACTCTGCTTCTGTTCTCCAGGGAAAAATGAGCTCTATCCTTGCAAGCCATCTGGATCTGCTAGCCAAATTAGTTCCCCTTTACTCAGTCCATGTAGATCTGCATGCATTAATAGAGTATGTACACTTCTTGTACAACTTATAATATTACAAATATATTTTTAAAATATACAAATTTATTTTTTATAATATACAAATATAATATTTCAAATAATAGAGTATGTACAACTTAGTTCCCACACAAATGTTTCTAAACCTAGGAATTTAGACACAAATATCTCAACTGTTTCTCAAGAGACCTGTGAAAGAGATCTAATAAAGTAAAAAGTTCTTATGTTAACCAATGTCAGAGGCAAATACATATTTCAACAACATCTCTTGGAGGAACTGTGCTGCTCTCAGCAGTTAAAGGTATTTAGTTGTTCATTTGCTCTCAAAAAACACTTGCATCCAGAAATTATATGCCTTAGGATCCAGGGAAAATGATTGTTTCCTGTAGCAGAAAGGACTAGCAATAAACTCTCAAAGAGGTTATGTTTATAGGGAAAAGAAAAAGAGAAAGAAAGAGAATTTTTTTTTAAAGAAGCTTTTTTGTTGCTGTTAGAAAAGAAGGGATTATACAATTTTACAATACCAGCTGGTATTTTAGATGGGTAGTAATTAAAGAGCAAGAACCAGGGTGTAAAAGCATCAGAAAATAAAACCAAGAAACAGAACCATACTCATTATTCAATACTCTCAGTTGCTTTGTAAAGCAAATCACTGCAACCTCTGTGTGTTTGTGCATCAAAATGGGAAACATGATATCCTTTCTGTGATATATTAACCCATTCTACATTACCAAATGAGATGAAACCATTTATCATATTTCTGCATCAGCTATATTTAGTAGAAAATTCTATTTCTGCATTTCTCTCCTTTTTCTTTTTAATTTCTTCATTATGATTTTTTCTAATGTGAGATGGAGAAGGCTGGATGTGTTTAAAACAATACATGTAAACATCACTGTTGTTTTTGTTTCCTGTTCAAGTGAGTGTCGGTTACTGAGCTGCAAGAAAATTCACTCATTTTCTCTTTCCCTTGAACATGTCTATAAAAAGATGTTTTTGATGGGCTTCTTACTGTGTTTTTACAGGTAAGTTTTCTTGACCCTTGATCTAAATTTGAAACTTCATGACAATATTATTTTCCTGCTTCATCTCACACTTTTCATAGGATACAATAAGGGTAATTCTTCTCACACTCGGGAATGATTTAGTTAAGATTTATAGTAAGGCTCAATCAAAAGATGACAAATCAGAAGAGGGAAAAATTATAAAATCGAGTTAGAAACCTTAGGGTAAAACTACATTTGAACAAAGAGGATTATTTGCCCTCACTGTTTTATGAGATTTGTAAGCATGCAAGTTTTGCCATAACCATAAAAAGCAGAACTTAAAGAAAATTTAAATTTTTTATGTATCATATGAATTCTGTGAGCTCCACCATGGAATCATAGAAAAGTCAGGGTTGGAAAGGATCAAGCAAAGCAAGCAGGATTTTCAAAGTACAGCTGGATTATACAATAATTTAATTACAAATACATCAGCACAGTGTAAAGAATTCAGAATTTTGTAGTTTTGTTTTTACAAAATTTTTGATGCATTAAGTTTCTTTCTGAACTCTTCCCACATCAAAATCCTTCAATTTTTTCACTATTTCAATGGGAGCTGAATGTCCTAGAGAGACAACAATAAAACAAGACTTAAATAAGAAAATGTCTTCTTTATAATCAGTTTAATTGTTCAATGACTATGTTTTTTTAAGATGCTTTTGCACGCCTTTTAGGACAAAACATTCACTATTTATACTTCTGTTACCATGAATGATTTATATTTCACAATCTTAGAACAACACTATATTAGATGCTGTCATTGACCTTAAAGTCAAAGATAGATTTCTGATCTAAAAGTCAAAGATGAAGAAACCTGCGAACATCTTAACTAATCATTGCCTTGAAATGGCTGTATATGTAAATATTTAGCTTTACAGTATTCTGTCTTGATGAAAATAAGAATTAAATGTTATGAAATTGTTCTTCTAACAGCCTAAATACATTCATTCACTAATTCCTAAGACACTCTAAGTCTCTCAGATAAGATTTCAAAAGGAATCTGATTTTGTCTTCAGAAATGCAAATAAGGAGCTGGTAACTGCCTTTAAAACAAATGTTCTAGCTGTACAGTATAATGACCAAGGTGAAAACAGTTCATCATCCGACATTTCAGAGAAACTGGGGAAATTTGCTGTAGCATAATGGCATGTCAATTTTCTAACTTAAGAAACATAACGGTGTGTCAAATTTCTAACCTCCAAAAAGGTTCTAGATGAACTGCTTTTTACTGTCTTTCTTTCATTTTCTCCACTTCTCTACGCCTACTGTAACTACAAATGCATGAAGCAGTTACAACAATGTTCTCAGTTTCAAAAAGCAAATATAAATTGCTGTAAAAAAAAAGGGAAAGATCATCGGTGAATGTGGGCAGTTTTTTTCCATCTTTAATACATTTGGATCCATAACATTCCTGTGGGAAGACTAGCAAATCATGGGCCAATCAGTCATTAATTTGGATCAAGCTATGAAGACAGAAAAGCAGGGGCAAATCACAAATCTCAACAGATCTACAACCTGGAAAAACTTACACGTGTGAGTTGTATATCTCATTTCTCCATAGAAGGCTCATTTGCAGCCGATGAAGTCTGCATATTGAGAGGAGAACATGTTTTATGTCACCAATGTCATATTCATTAGATGTTTTCTAAATTGGAATGGTAAAAAACGTATTTTCGTAATATAGCAGAGGCTGAGCATCCAATCAATAATTATGTTGCCTTCCACTATAAAACCTGGCTGATGACTTACATACTTCCCTTTTTGCTATAAACTGTTTTTTACAACATCATCTTTTGTATACATTACATGTGCAAGAAAGAAAAATGATGGCACGAATTAATAGCAGTCAATATTTTCTTTTAAAAAGTATAACAGCGGTTAATCCCACTAAGTAAGCATCTAGTTCCTCCCAAACTACTGATGTCATAAATTACCTTTGTACAGAATTGGCTGAGAAGAAATCAGTGTAATAATTTTTATGATTACATTGATATCACAAACATTATAGTAGTGTTGTATTATTTTAATCAGATTCCATGTCCATGAACATTTAAAATGTCTTTTTCACATTTTTCCTCCCACTCAGAATATAATTTTTCATTCCCCAAGTGCTGTTTGTTTTCCAATTTCATAATCTAATTTATACACGCATAAACTTAAACCTCTCAGCTGCCAAGTAGTTCCTAGTAGCACATCGTAGCCTGAGGTCATGATAGAATACACTCATGCAGAAAAAAAAAAAAAAGAGAAATGTTAGGATGGAAATACTTCTTCGCACTTACATCTCTTTCCTGGATTCCCAGAATGGAATGGAATGGGCCCACAAAAGTACAGTCTCAGCTTCAAATGGGACTACAGTTGGTTTGGGTTTGTTTGGGGCTTTTTTCAGTTTTTTAAAAAAGTCATTCTTCAAAATTGTTTTTACCTGAAATATTAAGATTTCATCAATACGATATTCTCATCAAGCATGTTAAACTTTGAAATAAATATTTAGATTTTTCACCATAAAGGAAACAAATAATTGAAACAAAACTTTTATTCATCCAGGAATAGAAATATTTTTGTTTGGAAATGGAAGTTTGTGCAGTCTGCCTTTCTGTGTTTCTTTCAGTCTTGTTAAATAAAACTCTGAAAACTACTACTAGCAGGTATTCTAAACTAGGAATACAGTAAATCAAGAGTATAACTGTGGTTTCACAGCTTGAACATGGAAAATTATGTCACCCAGATAATGTAAATAGATTGAAAATAGCACTGGACTTGAAGAATATTGCTGCAGGATAGTAGTTATCATTTTAAAGGGCAGAGATGCATTATTTCTGCTGGAGGCAAGAATCTGAAAGTGATTTGTCAATACCAAAGAACACATGAGAAAGACTGTTATTTCTTCTCTCTATCAAAAAGCTGGTGGAAACGATTGCCACTGAAGTGGTAATAAATTGTCTTGCAAGTGCATGCCACAGTGGGGTTTGGTCTTCTGACTTTTGCTGTAAAAAAATATGAGATTTTAATTTGTGACAAGAAAAATTCTGTGAGTAAAAATTAAGAACTATGTGACACAGACACGTATATAGCAAGGCTGTAAGTTAGAACACATACATAAAAATGCTAGAGAAATCAACAACAAACTTATGCTTGTCAAATCTGTTAACATGTCAAAGTCTGGTTCATAACTTCCTTCAAAGATACAATTACGTCAGAGCTGAAAGTGAGATCTGCACTATAGAGTATTTAGAAAAGATAAGTAAAACAGAAAATAGGAAGGTGATGAAGAAAATTACAGTTGGGCATCTCTGTGTGATTACAATAGGATAATATGTTTCTTTGTGAACAAAGGGATATTTCTTTTAAGACAAACAACAAAAAAAGTGTATATTATTCTTAGTAAGAAAGACAGGTCTTGTTCCCCTTGCTGCAACAGATACATATGTGTCTTTAATAATTTAGGCCAGGATGTTAGAATTTATCTTGTTTATGTGATGTGACAATTGGTGGGTGAATCGTTCTAGCATTAATGAAGAGGAGAATCAATCCCACATTTAAAAGATTTCTTCAAGTGGACATCTCTTTTACCACCAAAGGCTACATTTGGCTGTATTGAATGTAAGGCCATGTAATTCAGCTAACATATTCTGCACTTCCATTTAAAAAGAGGTAAGAAAATAAAAAAAGATGGTTGCTTTGGTTTGATTTGGGTTTTTATCAATAGTCTTTGGGAAGCACAGGCAAAACCATTTGTACCCAATAGATCAAGTGCCTTAAGTGACCCATAAATGCAAATGGCAAGGTATAACTCTGAACAAAATAACCTGGTGCAGGGGAGCCTGAATAAAGAAAGGAACTGAAAACTGATGGCTGGTAGAAAAGTCGTCTTCTCTGGCCTGTTCTTTTTCAGCCAGTATAAACAAGTATTAACAATATTGTTGTTTTGTATGTGGTTATGAGATGCCTGCCTCAATGTCCATTGATTTTTTCTCCATTAATCCTTGCAGTCTTCTAGGATCTGACCTAGCTGTCCAAACCTGTTTGTTAGCCCTGAAAACACAGTAAAATGTATGCATAATAATTTTAAAATAAAATATTATAATTAAAAACTAGAATGCTTAAAAGGCCCAGAAAAGACAACAGGTAAAAAAATACAGTTAATGCGGTTAGAATTTCTGTGGACAGCAGCAGTGTTCCTCCTAGCCCACCATGGAAATGATCTAACTGTAGAATTATAATTTTTTTAAAAACATGTTAGGGAATATATAAATATACAAATAAAATATAAAAAGACAGATTTTTGAAAATACTTGGTGATGTATGATAAAATATTAACACATTAATTAAGCATAATTAGCATTAAAATATAGGCATAATTTAGATGTTAATTAATTCTTGTTTCCCTTATCTTACAAGAGCATACATGGCATGTCTTGCAGCAAAAGAGGTTATATTGAAATGTCCACTGGAAATAGATTGAAAAAAAAATACACAGATGCTCAGAAATGTTTTCTAAGTAAATCATCCATACTAAGAGCTCAAAAATTTGTAGTTGTTGTTATATTTGGAACATTGGCAAATGTATACAGAAAAGGACATGAACTTGAGACTCTAAGGGAACAAAGGGAAACTTGTTTATTTAGTCCCCAGATACCAGTTTGAACCTGTTTCCTGACACTGTTCTTGCCTTAAATATTTTTAAAAAGTTATTTCTATTCCTCCCTTTGTGCTCTCAGTCACAATGGATAATGCTTACTACGAAGTCAGGGTGCACGAAGTGTTTACACTTTCCCTACAAAGAAAGTTGAAATAAACAAGCTTCCATAGGCATTATGCTTTGCTTTCTCAGATGGGAAGTTGGAAAGACATTTCAAAAATTAATTGAAACTGATATCTGTAAAGAAAGTAAATGATTTCAATACTTCTTAGCTTCTAATGAGTACTTTAAAGGCAACAAACTGAGGCCAATAATATTTTCAATCATAACCCTTTCCCTTCCCCTGATAAAAAAAAAAAAAAAACACTGACGTTTATTTGTAAAGGCCTGAACTGCCGGAAAGTATTTGGATCATATTCTGATTCTGACAGTTCTCAATTCAGATTATCAGTTAATGTATGGAAATAGTATTCTTCCAAATCCACATAAACCAGAAACATGGGCAGAAAATAGGTGATGTTTGACATCTACTCCAAACTGTCAGGTACCTGAAAAAAGGAAGATATGGAGAAAGTTTAAAAGGTAAAATTTAATTATGCATCTTAACTAGAAGTCATAGAGGCTTTGAATACTCTGTGATCACATTATTAGTTCAGAAAAGATTTTTGGGATATTTACTTTTACTTGATGTCAGTGGGTTCCCTATTATTCTTATGGCTCATTATGTGTTGAAATAGTTTATTTCCAAAAGAACAGAAGCATTTCTTTCATGGAAATTTTTAATTCAAAATTTTCAACCAGAACTGTTCACAGGACTTTAGGGAAAACACACATTAATAGAATAATCTTTAAATTACCACAATTCTAAGATGCTTTATACACATTGTAAGAAGTAGGTATCCGCCAGGATAAATGTAAGAAACAGTGGGCGCAGAATGTATTGGTGTTCCATAAAGACAATTAAACTTCGGTGATGACAAAGGTATGGATACTTGCGGTAGCACTGCAAGTGTATTTTATATTCAATGCAGATTTAAAAGATGAAATATAGTCACAGGAAATATTACTTTTTAACCTTGAAGTCTGAAAAATGATAATTCAGCTTGATTACCATTTCTCTGAACACTGTATTAGGCTAGAATCCAGATATTTTATATTAAATGAGGCCATACTTGCATAAAGTTGCCAGTTTTTTTTTTTTTCAGGAAAGTGGTTGGAAGAAATTCTTAGGAAATATTGTGTATAGAAAAAGGAAGGAATACATTTAACATTTTGAAAGTCTATTTGTCTTTACAATATGTGAAGTACTCCCAAAAAAATTTTGGTTTACTCGTGTTTTCTTATCTGGAATGTTTGAAAGCACAGGTTTGGTTTGTTTGGTTTGGTTTGGTTTGTTTTTCTTTTTTTTTTTAGTGACAATTAAGTCTAAACAAAAAAAAAAAAGTCCGTGTTAAATGATATTTCTTTCTTTCCTGCTGTCCCATAATCATCTTTTCTTATCAATCAGTGTTTCAAACAAATAGCGGTTTGATACTGAAGAGAGCTGAGAAAATCATGATAACCAAACCACCAAAGAGAAAGACTTAAGTGCCACAAAATGAGCAGAACATCTGAACACAAAAGGGGTCTACAGGGCGCTTTAGAAAGTTAGAATGAGGTAACATTAACAGTACTGCAATAGAAAAAAATTGTGGTCCAGTAAATACAGTATTTTCTCCAAGATAGTAATGAGAAATAAAGAATTTAAGTATTTTCTTTCCTTTTCCTTCTTTCTTCTCCATTTTTCCTTCCCTTCTCTTCCCTTTATCGCCTCTGCCCTTCCTCTTCCTTCCCTTTTTTCCTCTTTTCTCTAAGGAAAATACAGGAAAGGGCCAAGGTATTTAAATTGCTTTTTTTTACAAAATAAAATGTATTTATAAAACATTTTACACAGGTTATTAATATTTAAAATAAAAAAAAACAATGACTAAGCAGTATTCTTCCAATTGACCTGAAATATATTTAGATATTTTCATTTTATGAATAAGATTTTAACTCAGTGTTCTGAAGTAGCAGGAAAAAAATGTTCTGAAATCTCAAGAGTACTTGAGAAAAACGGGTCCCTTTCTAAGTGTTGTTTAGATTCAGACTGAAGGCTTACAATGACTTAGAATTTGGAATATAATGTGTATTTGTTACATATTTCTTTACTACCTGAAAGTTTAACATTCATTCACACAATTAATACGTACTTGATAAGAGGTATTATAGAAAAAATGCCTGATGTACTGAGATTGCTAGATCATGGAAGGTAGTAAAAAACTAATTTTAAAGAGCAAATTGAAAAATCGCAAGTGAAGAGGAAATAAAAGTCCTGACTACTTAGGGCTATAGAAATCAACTTGAAGGATTTTTGCTACTATAGAAAACCATGAAAATTCAGTTAGTGGCAACGAGACATCTTTTCAAGTATACTTGTCTCTCTTGACTGAGATTCAATCACAATATTTTCAGGTCTGAAAGGATAACCGTATCCCTGCTTTTTCACCTGCCTTCTGCAGTCATATCTTTCTTTCCTGTAAGGTTACCTAGTGTGCCATCTGGGTTATTGTCAAAATGAATTATTCTTTCAGTTATTCAGTTCTCTGCAAAAAATATTTACTTAAGAATCATGCAATCATAGAATAGTTAGGGTTGGAAAGGACCTTAAGATCATCTAGTTCCAACCCCCCTGCCATAGGCAGGGACAACTCTCACTAAACCATGTCACCCAAGGCCCTTATACTTTACTAATGTACTTTACTAATATATTATACTTTACTAATTCAGAGTACAGTGAAGTAATGAATGAGAAGGATGTGGACAAAGAGGGGGTAAAGGGATTACCCCAAGCCACATTTTGAATACTCTTGCTTCTTTCTAGAGCAGAAGGTAAAGTCAGATCCCCACAAAAATAAACTGCATTTCTGGTATCCACAAATATCTCAAAATTTACTTCAAAGTTCCTTCCTTGTCCTTCACAATCTGGTTTGCTCAGTAATGACTTTCCCTTCTGATGCTGAGTCATTTGTGACTCCCAACAGCAGTAGGCAGTTTCATGTCCTTTCCCTACCCAACTCAGTCTAATTCTTTGTTTTCAGGGATAAAACATTCAGTTTCTTCTTCCATATGACCAACTTTAAACAGTTTTCTATATCTTAACCCCTTTGGAATGTAATATTTTTATTAGGAAAATTTACAGACAAGATAAGATGAGGATGCAGCCCTCTGGAAGGCACTATCTACACAAACAGTCGCCTAAGAGCAGGAAAACAGGTTGTGACTTAAATCAAAACAGAGACAGCACTTTTAAAAATTACCTCTGGTCTCTATGTACAGCTGATTGCCTTGCCCTTCCGATTTGTCTTGCTGCAACTTTTCTGAAAGTATTTAATTGTATTTTTATTGCCTCTAAATCTTTCTGGTTTTTCTTTCAATTTAATCAATCAGATTTTATGCTGCTCTCTATTGCCAAAAGTAAATACCAGTTGTTGCCCATTTATATATCCTTCACTTGTCCCTTCATTGCTGCTCTCTACCTATTTGTGAAAAATGTATTGCCATGCCTTACAAGAATCACCTTAGAAAATAGTATTTCATGTATTACCACTAGATCCTACAAGGTAATGAACAGTAAAGAAATAAAGAGGAACCACTGTTTCTTTGGGCTTTTCACTAAGAAGCTCAGAAAAAGACTTAAATCAATAGGCTGCACTGATAATGTAAACTGAAAATATTTATCCCTTCTAGGGAAGAATTATGATATAGTAAGTAATAGAACTACTACCATGGAAAAACACAGAGATTGATAAACCTCCTTGATTCAGTAACTCATAGAACTATTTGGCAGAGCAGTACTGATGATTAAAGCCAAAAGGACTAAAGCCTCAATTTCTGAGTATCTGATGTAAGAACTTCTAAAGTCACCTGGTTAATCCAGTGTGAAATGGTCACTCCCCAAACACCATGTCCCATAGAGGATCCACAGTAGGGCATCCAGTTATTGCCTCGCCTTAACGATCCCTTTAGTCTGTGGGAGAGCTAAGGCTATGCATAGGGCACATACCAGGTTCTTCACAACAACCCATATGACCATCACATTAAAATAGTAGAAAATTAAATGATGCAGATGTCTATGTGCCTGAAGTCTCATTCTGGAACTCCATGTGAATACACACATCACTCCTTACGAGAAACCATTGTTGGAAATTACTAATCAAAAATAGGCATCAGATTGAAATATTAATATTGTTGTCTGAGACAAGAAAATTAATTTTGGACTCCTAGGTTCAGACATTCTTACTGAAAGAAAATGCATCATGTACAGAATAAAGACTGCACAATCAGTACCTACACAGACATGATGAAGCTGCTAATGAGAATTCTCAAAATCAGGGTAATATCCTTTGAATTTACACTTCAGTGGCTCAGTTTTGTACAGTAAAATTTCAGATTTAGTACAGTGAGTCCAAAAGAGAGAAATTAATTCCCAATATATTTTCTAGTAAAATTAACATAAACAACACCACAGAGTCTATAGAACTGCTAGGGTTTAATGTTTACCACTTAATTTGACAGCAATTAATTGTAGAATCAACATATGAAACATATGAAGAAGTAAATACAGTATTTCAGAAACTATCTGTCTTAGGTAAGTACATGCCATAAGCTTAGATTTTATACAATCTGAAGATATGTACTTAGCATATCAACCTGATTTTACAGCAATTTAGCACTGCATATGAGTACAGGCTTGTGTTGTAAATTTGTAGAAAATTTGAGAAAGATTTGTTTTACAGATAATGGTAGGAGCACAAACATTCCATTATAGACAATCACTCTGCAAAATCATGCTATTTACAGAAACACTGCTTGGCAGAACACCCCAAATCCTACAATTTCCCCTTTATTTATTCATTTAAACATAAGAATTAGAAAAGGTTAACAGAAAGTGCTGAAATGAAATGCATGAAATCTCTCATTTTGCTTTCACCCTGCAGAAGCAGCTCCTGAAGAGCAGCACAGGTTTTAACACAGTTGGACACAGTTGGAGTCACTGATAACAACCTGCCAGATTAAATCAGACACAGTCTTAAAACGTGATGTTGATTTGGTTTAGCCCAGTCTGGCTGACAAAGCCACAGCTCTGCTTTATCGTTAGCCACAACGGCAGTATAACCTACAGATCACAGATGACTTAAAACAGCCTTTCTCTTAAATACAGCTGTAGCAAATCTCATTGAGGTACACTCCTGGAGCTCTCATCCTCTGCCCACCAAGATACAATACCTTCAGGGATGGGCGCAGATGAGTGGCATTCCAGGTTCTAATAGACAGATACCCAGGGAGAGTTTCAAAATCATCTGGAAGGAAAGTGTCTAAACCAGATGAAAAGCAGTCCAGTTCCATGTTGCCCGGCAGAATCTCTTCTAACCTCCTTAAGGCCCCTCTGAAGGTCGGTTCCCAGAATCATCTCCTAAAATCAGCTGTGAACAAATATATGAGACCATCAGAATGGTTTCTCACTTCTCTAACGATTAATTTAATAGGCTTATGTGGGTGAAGGGATAGAAATAGTTAACAAATGGATTCAAGCGTTATCACCCTGGTCCAGCTTAAGCCCTGGGAAGAATGAAGAAAACACCAGGTGCTATTGCCCTGGTCCAGCCTAAGACTTGGGAACTGTAAACACAACAATGCAGGGTAAAGATCGGTTAGCAAAATAAAGCGGATAGTTTGCAAGATAAAGCAGGATGTGCATCTCAACTGACAGGCCAAACAATGCAAATATTTGTAACCCTTAGTAGTTTTGCTGAACTGGGATGATAAGGAAGTAATAGAGTGGAAAGTTACTGCTTAGCATTTAGTAGACTATAAAAGGGACAAAAGATGTGAAATAAATGATTTCGTTTGTAACCAGAAACGGGGTCCATGCCTTATGTCTCCAACAGGCTTAACTTTGCACAAGCTATTTCCATACATCTGTATTCTTGAAGCTAACAGGACACAAAAGCTAATGGAAGAGCATTTAAAGTGTAAAACTAGATGAAGAACAGATGCTTCTTACATTATTTCTACAGGCTTTATATTGTTTCTACACGTTTTCAATCATGATCATGAAGAGCAATGGAGCTGCCAGAAGGAAGATCTTTTTAAAGATGGACAAATTCTATTAACACATTTTGACAGTGACTTGGGTTAGAATGTACTTCTGCTACTTTTTTCTGTTTTCCTTTTGCTCTGTAGAAGGATTGAATTTACTGGAGGGATTACTTGCAGACATAGCAAGTGTTAAGTGTAATATAGAGAACAAACACAAATATTAATTTTGAATTTGAAAAGATGAACACCTGAACTTTTATGACCCTTCAGTCATGGAATAAATATGTACCATGTGACTTCTAGGTCTAGCTAAAATTTTGCCCACTGAGCACAGTGAGGGAGAGGAAATGATCAGTTCTCCCCTAGAGACAAAGAATTATTTGCAGGATCATTTAGGTGGAGTCTGTTTCTGAAATCCTTCCTCCTCAGTAAGAGAAGATGAATGAGCACCAAGAGACTCGCTGACTTAAAATAGGACTATACAGAGAGAGAGAATTATGCTGTAATTACAGTATATTCACGACATGCTAAAATAATGGAATTATTTTTATGAACTACAGAATGCTTTGAGTAAGACCTTGATTGTTTAATTGTTATTGGTGGATTTAGTGAACATTTCAGCATTTTTGTTCAAGAATGAGCTTTGGGAATTGGAACATTAACAAACAGAACGAGTTCAAATTTTTAGGGAAATTATCTTCTGTGAACTGTTTAACAAAATTAGAGAAATCCTTAGATCTCTGTGGTTTCCCAGACACTAATCACCACCGGTTTATATGTCTGTTTTATTTTCAACCCTCAAAAGCAAAGACCACATTTGTAATAGCACCAGCTGCCTACTATCGAATATATCACCACATCTTCCAAATGACACACTATATGCTGTTTAAAGAGTTTAAGTTTAAAGAGTTTTAAGAGATCAAACCTCAATTTAGGATCTGCATTACACTATATGCAGGACTGAAAATTCAAAGTCAAGTAACACATTTTGAAAGACCGTTGTCCAAAATCCTTAAATACTTACTCTCACTGAAACTGTGGTATCACCTGAACTGAAATTAATATTATATGAAAGTAAGGCAAAAAAATTCCTCACTGCAGATACCTGCTCTAGTGTCCTGGGTTCAGCAGCAGCAGTCATTTTTCTCCTTCTTGGAAGCTGGTGCAGCACTGTGTTTTTGATTTCATGCCTGGGAGCAGCGCTGATAACACCAGTGTTTTCAGTTACTGCTTGGTAGTGTTTTGGTCTGGCCAAGGACTTTCTGAGCCTCATGCTATGCCAGGGAGGAGGGGAGCTGGGAGGAAGCAGAGACAGGACACCTGACCCACACTGACCAAAGAGGTTATTCCATACCACAGCGCGTCATGTCCAGGATGTAAAACTGGAGAGCAGAGACCCAGAAGGGTGTGGTGGTGGTGCACTGACTGGGTCGGGCTTAGTGAGCAGTTGTACTCTCTTTGTACTTCTCTTGTCATTATTATTACTGGTGGTAGCAGTAGTGATTTGTGTTATACCTTAGTTACTAAACTGTTCTTATCTTAACCTGTGAGAGTTGCTTTCTTTCGATTCTCCTCCCCATCCCCCCGGGACTGGGGAAAGAAAGAGAGTGAGTGAGAAAACTTCGTTGGTTGACTGGGCTTAAACCACGACATCTAGTGTTTAACCTGTAAGCTATTATGTATAATGAATTACATATGGATCCATTTTCAACCCTTTTAGTGATTTGTGGGTTCCAAATAAATTTTTTGATGTATGAGAGTTAGGTTTAGAAAGTTCAACTGATTCAGACTACTGCGTAGCACACATTAAATTATTTCTCTTGGTCAACTTTGCAAGTCATTTAAAAGTAGTGGTAACTTCCTGGAGTTTGTGGATCGCAGGCTGAAGGCCACTGATCCATAGGACAGCTGGCAATGATTGGTGAGGCTTTCAGGCTTGCTTCTTGTCACATCTCCTACTCAAGTAGCTTTACGTTGAGTGCTTCCATTTCTCCTGCTAGCTATGCACTGGGCACTGTTGCCCCATTGCCTCTGACCTCTCTGCTATACCATTGTGAGCCCGACTTTCTTTAAAGTGCTAGGAAAATGGATATCATGCGTTTACCCATGAGTCAGCTAAATACCACACTGCTGCTTGCTCACTGTCCCCAGTGAAATGGGGGAGAGAATTGGAAAAAAGGTAAAACCTGTGGGTTGAGATAACAGTTTTACAGGACAGAAAAGGAAGGGAAATCAATAATAATGCTAAAAGGATATAGAAAAGAAGTGATGCACAATGTGGTTGCTCACCACCCATTGACAGATGCCCAGTCACTCCCTGAGCAGTGGGATGCCAGCCCCTGGCCAACATCTCCCCCCCCCCCCCAGTTTTGTTGTTTGGCATGACATTAAATGCTATGGAGTATCCCTCTGGTTAATTGGGGCTGGCTGTCCTGGATGTGTCCCCTCCCAGCTTCTTGTGCACCCCAGCCTCCTTGCTGTCAGGGCAGTATAAGAAGCTGAAAAGTCCTTGATCGGGGTAAGCCCTGCTCAGCAACAACTAAAACATCAGTGTATTATCAACATTATCCTCAGACTGAAGCCAAAACACAGCACTGCACCAGCCACTAGGCAGAAAACTAACTCTATCCCAGCTGAAACCAGGATAACAGGCTAGGTTCTAAATTGGGTAGCTTTTTTCTATGAAACTGCACGGTAAATATTATCTCAGTAAATAAGGGAAGAGGCAGAGCTGGTAAACCACTGCTAAATGTTATGGGGGGGAAGGGAAAAAACCTAAACCCAACATCCAATCTTTTGCCTTCTGAAGAGAACTGTGGAATTTTTTACTTCTAGACCAACACCCTCAAAATCCCAGCCTTGTCATATTATTGAATGAAGTTATTAAAAATTACAGGAAATAGTCTTAAAATAATGGTATACATTATCATGGACAAATTCACTTTATCATTAACTTAAAGCAATAATAAAATAGATGACTGGTGAACATGGCAACAGCCTGCATTTTGTTAATAGGTCAAATCAATCTAATTTTTCCTCATTGAAAAATATTAGAAAATCCAATTCATGCAAATAATTTTTATTAGAGTTCACTCAAAGGTCACTAAGATCGCCGTTTGGTAATGTAGATAGGACTCCACTTAGTTCCAGTGAGAACAGAACTGCTTTTCTTTATTATCTATTATAGAAAGAGAGGGTGTGCTATCAGATCTGATAGTATCAGCAAAGCTGTAGGAAAATTCAAGAAAAGAAACCATTAATCTAATTACCTTTGAAATATTTCTATTAATTTCAGCAGAACCTGAATCAGATAATTTGTGAAGAAAACTATACTGACTAAGGCAGTAGTCTGCTCCTCCTCCTGCATGGTATTTCACCAAACAGCAGGTTACAGTGCAAGACAGGGACTGGAACAAGCAATAGTTTTCAGGGCAGACCAGAGAAGAGCCTGTTCATCACAAACTCAACATCGCTGGACTCAACAACATATCTATGTGAACACAGAGTACAGCAAAAAGCCCCAGCTAATGCTACATCTCACAGAGCTACATCTCACAATGCTGCTTCTTTTAAAGCTTGCTCAGAAAATTATGCGACAAAAGAAAAACCAATTGCATGAAAAAATGTACAGCTTAATACAGTCCTTATACTGGACAACAAAAACAAACAAACAAACAAAAAAAAAAGCATTTAAAAATTGAATTCCTGAGCTGGGCATAAGGACATAATATTGAATTTCTTGTAGCAGTTTTTTGTTTTTGTTTTTGTTTTTTTTACTGTGACCAATAGATAGAGACAAACAATGATTTCCAGCCATACAATAGTCTTCTATGTTTTCATGAACTACGATGCTTTAAGACTATAGACACAGACACAATGGATGACTGCAAAACACCATTAAATGCTTTCTTCAAAGCCATTTCCTTGAAGGAGGACAGTTGCAACTATAACATACTAACAACCCACCCATACTATGACAAATGAATTTATAACATACTGCTGAAGAGTCTCCTGCAACGTACTCAATTTCTTTTATGCCAGTATTGTGTTCAGAGAAGTTCGGCTTTATTTAAGTGCTAAAGGTTTGAAACCCGGGGTCAAGCACAAGTATTACCAGTTCCTTTCCTGCTAGAAGAGATACTAGTCCTCCCTCATCCCTTGCCACGAGCGTTGTATGGCAGTTCAAATACTTTGAAATCCAGAACATTTTACTTCTTGAAAGTATAAGGTGAATATTACTCAGAATTAATTTAGAAAATGTGAGGTTACTACAGCAAACTGTTTGAATTACAGGCTCTGTGGTTTTCCTGCTCAGGATGTTACTGTGACATGTAATAATCTAATATAATATTACCATGAGGTAATATAGAATATAACGCTAGCAAATGCAACGTTACTATGAAAATAATAGCTGATCTTTTCTACTGAGGAATAAATACTGAAGTGGAAATAAGGAGAAATGAGAGCACTAAGCAGCATAGTTCTGGCTCCTACTACATCTAATCTGTCAGACCTGATCTGCCTATGTCTCTGCAATCCACCAGAAACATTTAGGGTTCTCAAAATTATGTCTATAGCCAAATATTCAAGCACCTCTATTAATGAATAGCTCAGCCTGCTCCTCTTGCTTTTTGTTCTCTTCCCAGTGTAATTCCCTCCCTTCCTTGACCCCCATCTCGAACCCTAAAAGCTGATGCTATTAGCGTCAAACTGGGCAGTGTGACTACCATGTTTCCCTCTACACTTGGGCAGCATGATTATGTTCTCTTTTCCTTCACTGGGGTAGCAATCCTTTAAATGTATCAAACGACCACCAAAGAAGTGAAGGTAAGACTGATAGGAAGGTGCAGAAACACTCTTCATAGTCTAAGGTTCATACAGGTTATGAAGAACAAAATCTCATACAGTTTTGCTCAGTAATCAGTAGCAAAAAAAAAAAAAAAGTTATATGGTCTCTTAATGCTACACTAGAGTCAAGATCAAACACACAGCTCAGGGAAACTGCTATACTTTAATGCTGACATTAATGCTGAACAGCCAGAACATAAAGAGATCAATAGGTAACCCAATGGGCAGAAAAGTGTTTCTGTTGTAAACGTCTACACTCTTAAAAGCGTCCTTCATTACCAATATCAAGGCAAAGTTTGTGTGCTGCCATGAAGTGGACCAAATCTGTGCCCGAGAATGTGATGCAGGTAGAGCCACTGAGTCACATTTCTTCAGGTGTGCACATAGAATTTTATTAGAATATAGGAAATAAAACTACCCACAAAGATTGCCTATTTCAATTCTTCTCTACAAAGAACTTAACTCTCTCTGTCTTTCAGGAGTAATATACCTATACCATTATTCTCCCTGAATCTAAAAGAAGACAGATTTCAAATCTGACAAAAGAATCCATATGATATTTATTGGCTGAGCAGACATCTTAATCTGAATACCTTAAAACCAGATCTTTTTAATAAAGAATGCCACCTACTTCTTTTCTAGAGGGGTTTTGTTCTTTCAAGGATGTACTGTTCTTTTCAACTGGCAGAAGCTCTTGCAGATGCTGAGGAGCAGACAGTTTGCACATTTTGCAATGGCAGCAATCAGCAGCTATAACACATACAATATCTTCCTCTTGGCACATGAGCAGCATTTCTTTAGGAGTTTCAGACAGCTGATGTTGAACATTATTAGTCTGCCATATATAGAGTCACACAGAAAGAACATCAAAGCATTAGTCAGGGTAATCGTTATGATTAGCCTGGTGTCTCTGTGCTTACAGATGTGATTACTAGGGAGCCAGACAACTGACATGTTTCCTCCTAAGACCTTCTCCAAGAAAAATTTAAAAAAATTTCCATAGAAATCCATACTAACACTCTGTGATAAAAATAAAAAATGGCATATTTTGGATCCTTCCTCCCTTCTCCATCAGCAATCCCATATCTTTAAATGGCCACCATATTTGTTTTTTGCATCTGAAACTGACTTTAGGATTTGGGAGAATTAAGTCAGTATGATTACTGGGATAATTAAATTTAACTAAAATAATTTCTGCAATGCCCCTCCTTTATAACCCTTTGAGCCATCCACTCTTTCACCTGACTCTTATTTTCCTCATGTTCTTCAGTCCTGCTTTCTTACTCATTCTTCACTTAATCAAAACCAAACAAGCCCTCCCTGAATGAATAGCAGAGCTATCCTATTTTCTTTAAAGCTCCCAGAATTTAGGGTGGCATAAGCATATGCAGCTGCAGGATCTGTATGGTAGTTTGTCAGTCACTGGATTGGACTGAACACAAATCCTGGAGAGGCATCTGAGCAACACTGATATCACCCAACATTTATAGAACATGTTAGAAGAGGAAGCATTCTCTACCTAAAACAAAGGTGAGAAGCTTCAGATTGCAAAGTGTAAATAAAATGGGTAAGGTGTCATGGAGATGCTCAGATATATCAGAATTACTTGACAGTTCTTTGCAGGCACTTTACAACAGGAAAACCGAAAGAATGGGAAATAGGATGCAAAACAAAATGCAGGAGAATAATAAACAAAATGATAAAACATCACAAAATATTTCTAAGCCATTCTCTTCTAAATTTGTTTGCTTTTTCAATTTCTTTCCAATTCAGTGTTAATTCTCAAATCTGTCTATCAGGCCAGGTACTTTATTAGTATTTTAAAGTCAGCTTATCCTTCAAATGTATTCATATTATAGCTTACAGTGTTCTAGGAATTTATCTCATACATTTGCGGCATTTTTAGTAGTAACCTTAATAGTTCATACATCACCTTTTACTTCCATGCTGCTGTATGATCTCTCAGTTTAATCATGAAGCTATTATGAAGGCATACTTGATTCAGTCACAAGGCAGCATAACTTTTTCTTCACAAGCTATACAAATCATAACTTACTTATTCATTTAGATATGTCGAATTCAAAGAAATAAAATGAAAAAGAATCCATCACTGTGAATACAAGTATGTATAAAGCAGTCCTATAAGTATTACAACTAGTATAACAAATGATGGTGGCAAAAGCTATTTTTAACAGCAGGTAACAATATTGATGAGATGAAATTGAAGTAACCTGGAAAACATTGTTGGTATCTAAGCAGCTGTCAACACAAGGTGCACCAATATTGCTAAGTGAATTCAGGTTAGCTAGATCTAGCCAGCTGCTGGGAGGCCTGATCAGTGTGAAATCCCAGTTATTGAGCTCAAAAACCTTTTCCCAGAAATCCCATAAAAATGTTCTGAGTCTCTTTGAAAATTACTGTGAGCAATCAGCGTGGATAGACTACTTCATGAAAGAAATAGAGAACTCTGAATAAAGTTTCTTATGAAGTAAGAAAAATAACTGAAATTTGCTAATAATGGAGCATATTTTAAAATCTTTTTTTCTTCAAAGAGTGAGGTCTTTTGCCTTTTGTTACAGTTTTATTTAATTATTATAACACTTTAAAATAAAAAACTTTGAAATGGAAGAAAACCCCTCCTGAACAGTTGAAATGGGGTGTGCTGGAATGTGTTTCTTGAATTTCCTACCTCTAGGAAATTTCAATCATAATTTACAAAGAAGTTCCATTTTGACTTACCTATATATTCCACAGTGATATTACACTTAATTTTCTTATGCCATCTTTAAGAAATTAAGAGCACTTCTATTTGATTGTGTATTTTGCCATTTCAAGCAATCCTTAAATTGCACAAACTTCACACTTACCAGTTTATCTATTACAAAAACAGCTTAAAGAAATTTCTTCATTTTCTAACCACAAAATGCAGGCAGGGAGAAACAGATATGCAGTAAAATGGTTCAAAATGTAAGGAATGAAGGCTGGAGGACAGCTCATGGTGCTGAGTCTGGGTTTTCCGAGATTTACACAAGTTCCTTAAAAATCTGTGGCTAATCTTCCCAGATGCCAAATGTTAGTTTGACATGTATGAATCTGACTTTTTTTACTGTGTACGTGGGAATGTACATCAATTGTACCTCCAATTTTTAGAACAGGGTTATCTGCCAGCGGATATCTACAGCAGAAACTGAAGCTGAAGCTTGCTTCAGGGAACTGAATTGAGAGGAAGAGTAAATAGGAGGAGATCTGCAGAAGCATGACAAAATGGATACATGAAGAGAAAGAAGGAATATGAATATACAGATGATGTTAAAAAGCATACCACTGACATGAAATTTTATGTTACGTTTGCTGCCCTTGGTCATTACAATTGGATGGAGAAGCAGAGGGTCAATTTTTAAAAATACAGCAAATAAGTGAACAATAAATCCAAGAGAGGTATTTGTTTGGGAAACTTTTATTACATGCCTAGGCCTACTGTTATTCCTCTCCTAAAAAACAAACAAAAAACCAACAGAAAAGCAAAAAATGTTAATGATAGATTCTCTTCCTCATGCACATATTTAAGGAGTAGGAATTCATCATGCAGGCAGTATGTTTCTAAAAATAAGGAAGCCCACTTTCTTTTCTATAGTTGGGCACCTCTGAGAACCTGTACCATTTCTGGAAGTGACAAATGACACCATAACCATATCTTTGCATTCTCTTGATGTTGCCGGCAAATATTATGCTACTTACCTGTCCTAAGTTTGGGATCTGTGTCAAGTGCTTGTATGTGGAGCTGGTGGTGTAAAAGAATCCTGTGCCCCATCTGATCGAACACTGTCTGGGCCCTAGAAATACTAGTAGCTTCTACTGAATGTATGTTAATTGCATACAAAACTGTAGTGAATACATTTCTCCCCACTGTTGAAGTCCCCCTGGTCCTGGAATTTCCACTTCACTGTATTTATCAGCAAAAAAAATAAATATCAGTCTATGCCACTGCATGTGTTTAATTATAGATTTCTAATGTATCACTGAAGGGAATGAATAGCTGAAAACCACAATTATTACAGTGGAAACATCTTTTTACATGACTTTTTAAAATATTCCCATGAACAGTAACCTTAATGTATCTAAACAATATTTTCGGTTTAAAAAGTACTTTATTATCAGTTACTTTTGCACTTTTCAAAAACAGTTACCATGATTTTCTTGAGATGCTCCTACCACCACAGAAACAAGCTGTGGTCTTGTTAGCTGTTTATCAAGGCTTAGCAAGTCCCTGTTCTTGAAAACATAGAAAAGTATCCCATGTTCCTTCCCTAAATAAGCTAAAAATATGAAGACTGAAGGAAACTGGCTTAGATTGCACAGGTTTAATTTGCTTAAAATGACATAGTGTAGGTGTTCCTTTGGAAATTTTTCACAGAACATCTGTGATGATCGTTAACTAAGTTTCCAAAATGTAACTGAAGAAACTATACAAAATTATAAGCACTGACTGCTGGATATTTGGATTTATTTATTTTAGTTCAAACAAAAGCAAACAAACTGGACCTTGCATTCTCGAAGGTACTTTAAGCTGCAACACTCTCATACTGCCTAATCCTTCTGTCACCTGTATATGAAAATGTACCTTGGCTTGATTAATATTCTATTAATACATGAGAAGTTATCCATATCACTCACACACTTACTTTCTCGGCAAGTTCTTGAGATATGCCTCATTAATTGGATTACTTGTTTGATCTGAACACTGTCATACCATTCAGTTGACAGCTGTGGTGCCTCGTGCTAGACTGTGCTGTGAATAGTCTTTATTAGCGCCTTCATGTAATGTTTTTATGAACCCTCTCCTCTGATGTATGGAAGGTTGCCCAAGGTCAAATAGTTTGTGATTAACTGTGAATGTAAATGTTGATGTCTTGCCTGAGTTATCATAAAATTAATTTAACTAAACTTTGATCTGCTTTGGGATAAAAGAAACATAAAATAGTATGTTGAACAATTCTTTTTTTTCTTCATGGAGTAAAAAAGGTATTTTCATCTATGCTGACTTTTCTTCCTTGTAACTTCTGAAGGCAATTAATGCTGCTTAGAGGTAGCATTCTGACAGCCCTGAGACCAAAACTCTCAACTAGTTACAGATCAGAAACAGCATGGTCAACAGCAGCAAGGGTTTTTTCTCATATAGGGCAGCTCTTCCAAATGGAGTAATATTTCCCATTCCCTTAGGTTGTCTGCTCTTTTTTCATTTTACCAGGAACTGAGCTGAGGTACAATGAATTTTTATAACTTGCTCATACAGCAAGTAGATCAAGACCCACACTAACAGCCTTTTATTTCTTTTGTAGTCTCTGAGTCTCTTTCAAAATTTAATTGCTTAATGAGATAAAGACTTTTCTATACCCAGAGCTGTATCTTTAAGGGAAGTCTGCTTCCAGAAGAGGGTTATAAATCAATTTTGTTCCTTTTCTCCAAAATAGAGGAAAACCCCTCATTATCCAGACACACACCATCCTCCCACCCCCCCACCCCACCCCCTTCTGCCCCAACATCTAGATATTTGATATTTGGATCTGGATGCAGTTCTAAATGTTGATATTTACAGAGAATTAATGGTTTGAATGTATTCTTACCCAGTTGATTCTGGAAGGCTGGAAAACTGTCTAGCCTTTTCTCAAAGTTCATTGAGAAAATTGGTGTCCAAGCATAGTAGTTCCAGCTTTGACACAGTATACAAAAATCAGTCTCACTAATTCTTATTTACCCATAGCTGTTTGTCATTCTACATATTAAGCAAAATCCCCCCTACTGCTCTTATCTATAATTCTCTTTACTTTTACTTTAATTAAAAAAAAAAATTCTTTTACTAAGTGCAATAAGACTGATAACAAAATGATTTCCTGACTTAAGCTCTTTGACGTTTGCGGAGGTCATACAGTGTAAACCAGTTGAGAGTCTGGTTGTAAGTCAAAGAAAGCAAACTTACTGTTGCATTGTGTAAGCATTACTGAGAGCCTGACAATACTTCTGCTTCTTCTGTCATGCACTAGGTGCTATTGGACCAAACAAAGTGCCTACTTATCTTTTTGAGACAGGTCTATTTTTATTCCATATTTCAAAACAATAGTTGAAAATCTCTATCTGAATGAAGTCTTTTCTCTAGTGAAGTGAAGCCACATGCGAAAACCTGCTCTAATGTATATAATACAGTTAGTGAAAAGCTTGAAAACAAGTCTCACTGCATAACGTAAACCATAAATTTTATATGGAAAAGTTGTGATGGCATCTTACAAACCTGAATATATATAATTTTGTACATATTCTAAATAAAAATTAACTGAGTGTTCCAAGGTAACAGAAATTATTTGAAATTGGGACTAACAGAGCTTCTGGCTACATTGAGGTGAACAATAAAAGTCTCAATGGTTTTGGCTAGGTCAAATTGGCTTAATGTCATTAATTATTCTGATTCAAGGTGAGATTGGACGGATAAGTAAGGCATGAGCTATGTGAAATACATATGCATGGAGACAGATGGTCAGTCACTAATTTGACTTTGATCCTAGCAAAGTGGTGTTGACAGCATAAGAGGATTTGTTCTTTATTAATAACCAGCTGGATATAGAGAAAGCTTCTCATTTCTATTGCACATTATATATGTTAACCAACCTTGTAATGGCTATAGACACTTTCCTCTGCCAGAAAGAAAATTATCTTGGCTGGAGAGCATAACTACAGAGATCAGAAATTAATTGAATTTGACTTGCTTACAGGATCTCAGGTAATGCTGCCGATTGCAGAAGTATAAAGAGGTTACTAAGCAAGCCCACTGGATATTATTATTAATAGACTATTGTCGTGGTTTAAGCTGTAAATCACGCAGCCCGCTCACTCACTCACTTGCTCCTCTTTCTTCCCCCCCCATCGGAGTGGGGGGGAATGGGGAGAAGAATCGAAACAATGTAACTCCCATGGATTGAGATAAGAACAGTCCAGTAACTGAGGTATAACACAAATCACCACTGCTACCACCAATAATAATAATGACCAGGGAAATACAAGGCAAGAGGATACAACTGCTCACCACTCGACAACCAAGCTGTGAACTGAACTCTTCTGGGTTCCTGCCCCCAGTTTTTACATCCTGGACATGATGTGCTGTGGTATGGAATACCTCTTTGGTCAGTTTGGGTCAGGTATCCTGTTTCTGCTTCCTGCCGGCTTCCCCTCCTCCCTGGCAGAGCATGAGACTCAGAATGTCCTTGGTCAAACCAAAACATTCTAAGCTGTAACTATAAACATTGGTGTTATCAGCGCTGTTCCCAAGCCGAAAGTCAGAAACGCAGCACTGCACCAGCAACTATGAAGGGGAAAAATGACTGCTGCTGCTGAACCCATGACAACTATACATCAAAATTCTTATACTGAGCAATTTCTTGTACTGAAAAAACCTGAATCCAGCAGAGAAAAAAATGTGTGTTTCAGTGTATGCATAAAGAAAAAGAAATACAGTAAAGCTGCTCCAATTACAGTATTTCAGGCAAGATCTGTCCATACTGCTGAGGCATAAAAAAATAGCAATACATGTAGGATGATTTAACAGATAGTTCTAGAGAAAATGCATGGAAAATGTACTTTTCAGTGTAAAGTTTACCATTGATTGTGAAAGTTACAAAGCATCTTTAAGAAAGAAATTTAACAAAGAAATTTTTATAATCATTATATGAAAAGCCTAAACACTGTGTGTCAGTCTATATGATACCTGCTATCTCAACTACAACAACATTTGGTTATGACATATGCATAAGACAGTTGGTAAATGTGAGGGGAAAAAAAAAGAGACTATCAAATTTTGCCTATTGTCATATTAAGTGTTCTAAATAAATTAGTTGGTGGTTTAGCTTAGTAAAGCCACTATGAAGACATACTTTGTTCGCAGTTAGGTCAGGATCTAATGGTAGTCCCCATCTTACTTTAAATCAGATGTGATATTTATTATTTTTAAAAAATATCAAGGAGCTATACTTTATAACCCAGAGTGACTGTTCTTTAAGAAAGAAAAAAATACGTTGAAAACCTATACAATGTAATTGAATAGTTCAGTATAACCATTTTATTTGTAAAATATTTTCTAAAACACTTACTAAACTTACAATGGCAAGTCATTTCTTTTTCTATGAATAAATAAAAACTAGCCTGAATACTTATAACAACATTGGTTTGTTGTTATACATAGGCCAGGTTAGATGGGGCTTTGAGAAACCTGGTCTAGCGGAAGCTGTCCTGGCTATGGCAGGGGGCTGGAACTTGAAGATCTTTAAGGTCTCTTCCAAACCAAACCATTCTATGATTCTATGATTCTATGGTAATAAAAAAAATCCTTTGCTTCTGTTTGTACAAGCCATTAAATATTAGAGAGAAATCTAATAGCAATCTGGATATTTCTTTCCACTCCCAAGTCCCTTAAGGTTGAAGAGCAACCCCTTAGCTACTTCCATCATTGTAGTTCTGACTTTTACACAGTAATTGCACCTGTGTGCTCAAATTCATTACGGGGTGAGCATGGCCTTTCATGCATATTCATTATCTAACTCTGTGGTGCTTTCTTGTAAATACTTGCAGTGCTGAAGAGATAATCATGAAGCATGGGTTAGCAATATTCTCTAAAGCATGGTGTCTGCATCATTAGTTTGCATCCTGTCAAGGCTATCCAGGCATGTTCAGGATCATCTGCAAAGGAGACTGAGTCAGTTGAGTGTGGTATAACCAATTAAAATTTTGAATAAGTAAGCTCTATGTAATGTCCAATAAAAAACAAATTTTCTTAAACTTATCTTTTTTCTAAATATGAATTAAACATATCCCTAAAAATAAATACTGACAAAGGGTAAACCCAAGTGGAACCAACCTGAATTTCAACCCAAAAGCTGAAGCAAAATCCCAAAGAGTCTTGATACAGAAAACCAAGCAGAGATTGTGAAGCAGAGGATGACTGGTTATTACAGAGTTACATTATATTTACACACACAGAAGGTGTTGCAATCTCAAGGCTCTCTATATAAATTCCTGAGTAATCACCATGAAGGGTAGCAGTGTGAAGCAACTAACATTTTAGTAAATATAGGGATGTAACTGACCTGTAACCCTCAGATGCTATGCTGTTAGGATTCCAGGAGACACTGCAGTGGAGCACTACTCTCTTTAGACGCTGTCATCTGCATACACAACATGAAATTTTTGTTCCAGAATCAGATTATACTAGAAATATAGTGAGGATTTGTTCTTGTGAAATTTTCAGCCTAAATTCTTATGTCAAGGTGTTGGGTGAATAAATCATCTCATCTCAAGGGGCCTACCTGAATGAAACTGATCTCTGTTCTTCTGAAAATAACTTCTCTTTACTTGAAACACCTTCAGAAGTCAACACTTCTTACTGTAACAAAAACAAAGGCAAATTTAAGAGGGGTGGGTTTTTTTTGTGTGTGTTTTCTGTTTTCTAGTTGAAGGAAGCTTCATAAATACTGTACTTCTTGCATCTTGTTTACTGTTATCCAGGAAAGAAAGAGGTTTTATTGTATATTTCCAAAATGCTATATGCCACTGAACTTAACAGAACACTCACTTTCCTTTATATAAGGTAGGCATTTGGCTAAAATGGCTTGTTGTATTCCTGCATAAATATTTTAATAATCTGAATACTATGGTAGGGCAACTTTCTAGCACTGTCTAAGGCTTTCTCTTTATACTTTCCTACAATTTTTATCATAAAATGTGAATAACAAAATACATTCCATTTTTGTCTAAATATGTACATGAAAAATACATAAGTTTCTCATCTTTATAACTTGTAGTTCACTTTTTAGCTTTCACTTCACTACCATTGATGCTTCTAGCTGTGCCTGCAGGCAGACAGTACTGAGCACCAGTTATATAACTGTAGCCTCCTGTTTTCTCCCAATTACCTTTTTATTTTTGCTTTCTTCATTTTTAGAAGCTGTGAGCATTGAAGGGCTGATGATATCTCTCAAGTGTAGGCACCGAGGCTGCCTTCCTTTTTCATAGACTTACCACAGATGAATCTCTCTTCCCTACTGAAAAGAGACCTATGTATGTCCTGTGTGTCATGGGTTCAGCAGTAGCAGTCATTTTTCTCCTTCTTGGTAGCTGGTGCAGCACTGTGTTTTTAATTTCATGCCTGGGAGCAGCGCTGATAACACCAGTGTTTATAGTTACTGCTTGGTAATGTTTTGGTTTGACCAAGGACTTTCTGAGCCTCATGCACTGCCAGGGAGAAGAGGAAGCCGGGAGGAAGCAGAGACAGGACACCTGACCCAAACTGACCAAAGAGGTTATCCCGTACCACAGCACGTCATGTCCAGGATGTGAAACCGGAGGGCAGAGACCTGGAAGGGTGTGGTGGTGGACTGGGGGGTGCACTGGCTGTGTCGGGGTTGGTGAGCAGTTGTATTCTCTTTCTTTGTATTTCTCTTGTATTATTACTGGTGGTAGCAGTAGTAGTTTGTGTTATACTTTAGTTACTAAACTGTTCTTATCTCAACCTGTGCGAGTTGAATTCTTTTGATTCTCCTCCCCATCCACCCGGGACTGGGGGAATAAAGAGGGGAGTGAGTGAGTGAGTGAGTGAGTGAGTGAGTAAAATTGCATGGGTGGGGGGCTTAAACCACGACACTGTGTTTTAAGTGAACTGAAATTCCCCCTTGGCCTGGCCTGTGATCTTTTGCAGTATAATGTTCCCGAGACAAAACTATTGCATCTAAGTTATCTGCACCTCTAAGAAGGAGACTTTTTTTTTTTTTTGTATCTTATGCATATACTTCTAAAATAACTGCATAGAGTTCTTTGAAATGTAGACTGACATTTCTTCCTGCTGTTTCTCCCAGTTTTGAAATGTTTTTTTGTCGTGGTTTAGTTTATTCAAAGAAATCTTTGTTTCTAATTTACTTATGGTTTCTCAAAACAGAAGAAAAATGTATTTCCTTAAAATTTAAGTATTTCCAAGCTATTAAGAAATTCTTTAAGAGAACACCTTTTGTGAATGATATAGCTTCTATATACTACTACGATATCATCACACTCATGCACTTATATCTCCTGCCTAAAACAAAGGCAGGTTTTATACATCATATGCCACCTTACAGATGCCAGACATTCAGGATAGGTGGTAAGGGACAGGACCTTTCCAGACATGAAATAGTGTATAACATGGTATCTGCAGCTCCATCCTGGGTGATTGCTCATGCCCCCTAAGACAGACGGTGCTGTATGAACATATTACAATGTGAGATAAAATTTGTGGACAGCTCTGCGAAGACATCTGATTACTGAGGGGAGTGCATGACTTCAAATTCTGGATAGAAATGGATTACGCAGATATCTGATTTTTGAAGAACAGATATACAGTTCTGGTGTCCTCAACATAAAAAGGACATGGAACTGCTGGAACAAGTGCAGAGGAGGGCCATGAAGATGATCATGGGGCTGAGAACCTGCCGTATGAAGACAGGATGACAAAGTTGGGGCTGCTGAGCCTGGAAAAGAGAAGGCTGAGTGGAGACCTCATGGCAGCCTTCCAATATCTGAAGGGGGCCTGCAAGAATGTTGGGGAGAGACTCTTCATGCGGGACTGTAGTGATAGGACAAGGGGTAACGGGTTCAAACTTCAACAGGGGAAGTTTAGATTGGATATGAGGAAGAAATTCTTTACTGTTAGGGTGGTGAGGCATTGGAATGGGCTGCCCAGAGAAGTTGTGAATGCTCCATCACTGGCAGTGTTCAAGGCCGGGTTGGACGGAGCCTTGGGTGACATGGTTTAGTGTGAGGTGTCCCTGCCCATGGCAGGGTTGTTGGACCTAGATGATCTTAAGGTCCTTTCCAACCCTAACTATTCTATGATTCTGTGATTCCATGTTTCCAGAACCTACGGTAAACCTCCTAGTCTCAATGTAGTCTCCTAGGAACTCTTCATTGTTTTCAGCCAAAGTATCATCAAGATAATCAATTCATATAATTATTGACTAGGCTGAAACAAAGGGTGCTAAAGAAATGAGGCTTTCAAGGAAAGCTTAGTATAGAATAGAATTGAATTATAGAATCATAGAAGAGTTAGGGTCGGAAAGGACCTTAAGATCAGCTAGTTCCAACACCCCTGCAATCGGCAGGGACACCTTACACTGAACCATGCCACCCAAGGCTCTGTCCAACCCGGCCTTGAACAACGCCAGTGATGGAGCATTCACAACTTCCCTGGGCAACCCATTTCAGTGCCTCACCACCCGAAGAGTAAACAATTTCTTCCTCATATCCAATCTAAACTTCCCCTCTTTAAGTTTGAACCCGTTACCACTTGTCCTATCACTACAGTTCCTCATAAAGAGCCCATCCCCAGCATCCCTATAGGCCCCTTTCAGATATTGGAAGGCTTTTTTGAGGTCTCCACTCAGCCTTCTCTTCTCCAGGCTGAATAGCCCAAACTTTATCAGCCTCCCTTCATACAGGAGGTGCTCCAGTCCCCTGATCATCCTCGTGGCCTTCCTTTGGACTTGCTCCAACAGTTCCATGTCCTTTTTATGTTGAGGCCACCAGAATTGCACAAAATCCTCCAAGTGAGGTCTCACAAGAGCAGAGTAGAGGGGCAGGATCACCTCCTTTGACCTGCTGGTCATGTTCCTTTCGATACAGCCCAGAATATGGTTGGCTTTCTGGGCTGCAAGCCCACACTGCCAGCTCACGTTCATTTTTTCATCGACCAACACGCCCAAGTCCTTCTCCGTAGGGCTGCTTTGAATCTCTTCCCTGTCCAACCCGTATGTGTGCCTGGGATTGCTCCCACCCAGCTGGAGGACCTTGCACTTGGCATGGTTAAACTTCATCAGATTGGCATCAGCCCACCTCACAAGGTCCCTCTGGATAGCATTCCTTCCCTCCAAAATATCAACCCAACCACACAGCTTAGTGTCATTGGCAAACTTGCTGAGGGTGCACTCAATCCCACTGTCCACGTCACTGACAAAGATGTTGAACAAGACCGGTCCCAATACGGATCCCTGAGGGACACCACCCGTTACTGGTCTCCAGCCACTGACCACAACACTTCGTGTGTTCTTTATCCACTGAGTGGTCCACTTATCAAATTGATGTTTCAAATTTAGAGACAAAGGTGTTCTGAGGGACAATGCCGAATGCTTTACACAAGTCCGGGTAGATGACATCAACTGCTCTACCCCTGTCCATCAATTATACAGACCCATCATAGAAGGCCACGAGATTGGTCAGGCAAGATTTCCCCTTAGTGAAGCCATGCTGGCTGTCACCAAGCACCTCCTTGTTGTTTTTCATGTGCCTCAGCATGCCTGCCATGAGAATCAGCTCCAAGATTTTGCCAGACACAGAGGTGAGACTGACTGGGCTGTATTCCCCAGCTCATCCATTTTTCCCTTCTTGAAAATGAGGGTTATATCACCCTTTTTCCAGTCATCGGGAACTTCACCTGACTGTCATGATTTTTCCAATATGATGGACAGTGGCTTAGCAACTTGATTCGCCAACTCCTTCAAGATCTGCGGATGGATTTCATCAGGTCCCATGGACTCGTGCACATTCAGGTTCCTAAGATGGTCTCGAACTAGATCCTCTCCTACAGGGAGCCTAAGGTCTTCATTCTCACTATCCCTGCATCTGCCTTCCAAGACTTGGGTGGTGTGGTCAGAGCATTTGCCAGCGAAGACTGAGGCAAAGAAGTCATTAAGAACCTCAGCCTTCTCCAAATCCAGGGTAGCCAGTTCTCCTGATAGCTTCCAGAGGGGGCCCACATTGTCCCTAGCCTGACTTCTTTTGCAATGTAACTATAGAATCCCTTCCTGTTATCCTTAACATCCCTAGCCAACATTAATTCTAACAGGGCAATAGCTTTCCTAACCAGGTCTCTAGCTTCCTGGACAACATCCCTGTATTCTTCCCAGGCCGCCTGTCCTTGCTTCCACATTTTATAAGCCTATTTTTTCCTTTGAATTTTCCTCAGCAGCGCCTTATACATCCAAGGAGGTCTCCTGGCCCTCTTGATGCACTTCCTTCTAGTAGGGATGCAACACTCCTGAGTTTGTAGTAGGTGATCCTTGAATACCAACCAACAGTCTTGGGCCCCCTGCCCTCTAGGGCTATATCCCATGGAACCTTACTAAGCAGGTTGCTGAAGAGGCCAAAGTCTGCTCTCTTGAAGTCCAGGGCAGTGAGCTTGCTGCACGCTCTTCTCACTGTCCTGAGGTTCTTGAACTTGACCATCTCACGATTGCTGCAAGCAAGGCTGCCCTGGTGGGTAACATTTCCAACCAGCTTTTAAACATGCTTTTTTTCCAACATGCTTTTAAAAGCTGAAAGCCCTGATAAGTTACAGAATATTTTTCAGTTCCTATGGCAAGAGCACTTAACATTTCAACATACACAGGCTACTAATATTTATGAAGAGATGGGTAATACATCAGCATGAGCCTATTAATATGTTATAGTTGAAACACTGGCCTGGAAACCAGAGCATTTCAGCTCCATTTTTTGGTTATTTATTGCCAGTCCTTTGATGGTCTTCATCATTCAAAAGGCTTTGTTCCCCATTTATAAATACAAAACACCATACTTTATCAACAGAAGGGTTTCACCTTGCTTGTGGAACTTAATCCACCAAGGAAATGCTCAAGCATAACCCGGAGAAAACTACTCCAAAGGTTTTACTGTACCAAGCTGCAAGTTGTCCCAAGGAAGTATTTTAAGTAACTTCTTACCTAGCTCTAAAGGGTGCACACTGAATTCTTGGTCTGTTTAGAAGTTAAGGCAAGGCAGACACAGACAGACAATAGTTTCTTCTTCTGCCCTTTGCATTTCCAAGGCAAAACTCTGTATCTCCCAAGTTTCTCCATCTTCCAAAAATCCAGCTGTGCAGCTGTTCACCTTTATCCGCTGATAATAAAATATCTATGATCTGGGCAGAGAAGAAGTGAAAGATTATCAAAGCAGAAGATTTTGTTCAGAGACAAGCTAAAAACCAAATTGAGCTACCCTAGCTTAAGTGAAAGGAGAATGAAGCTGTTCTGCACTGCCAGATCCCAGAGCTCAGTGGGAGCAATAGAAGGGGTTATAAAGAAAACATAAGTAGAGGGAACTCCGTGACTCTAATTGGACTCCAGGAAATGTCACCCTAATACATCTCCTAAATCTCAATCTTGGAGCAGGTGAAATTAAGTGAGCTAATGCCTAAACGTCTCCTCCTGAATCCCAGTTGGAACCTCACCAATCAAAGGGCCTGCTACACTGCCAGGCATGTGCCCAACCTCCTAGCTCTTGTCTTCTCTTTGGAGACATATCTCTTTCTTCCTGTGGCATTCCTCTAGGATGCCATGTAAACAGTTCTTGAAAGGGCTTTGATGCAATCAAATTATGCTCAAATAAATAAATCTTAGACTAATATTTTTTACCTTGCATGGCAAATACTTCTACACCGCAACGATCTGAATCTTTTGAAAAGCACAGATTTTTACGATATGTGTATTTTGCAAAGGAAATGGTAATTAAATAACTTGAAAAAAGTGCCTTAATCAAAAATCTACTCCTATGAAATTGGAATAGGAAGCTTGAACTCAGTAGAAAGCAGAAAAGAGACAATATATTCTTACATTATCTGCGTCTTTCTGAGGGCAATATTATTTTAAATATGTTCAAAGACTAAATATAAAGATGTGTTGTGGTACTTTTAAATTTCAAATCCATTCCAGAGATAACATGGATTTGCAAGTAATAGAGAAGCCAACAAAGAGAGGTGCCATGCTTGACCTCATCCTCACCAACAGGGAAGGGCTGGTTGGAAATGTGATTTCCAATGTGCGTCATTTGCACAAGAGAGCCTTTGTTTTCTGAGGTGCGCTTGGCATATATGACCAAAACTGTAGTGTTCCTTTTCAGAAGCTCAAGGTGGGTTGGCTCTTACTTTCTCAATGACTATATCTTTTGCCATAAGCAGTGAAACCTTAGTGAGACTATTCCTGGTTTTTCTGAGTATTTCATATAAATATTCAGATCAAGTTCCTAAGTTTCAGAGTCTTACCTTACTGCTAAAGCTTTTGGGTTTACCAGGGTGTTAGGCTGACTGGTGCTGAGAAATTTGGGGGGCAATAAACAGAAAGACACTTTCATGGATTAATCACAGCCAGCAACTAAGTACCAAGAAGCTGCTCAGTCCTCCCTCCTCCCACGGTGGGAAGGGAAAGAGAATTGTAAAAAAAAAAAAAGTGGGGTCCTTAAGGGTTTAGATAAAGGCAAAATAGCCACTCGTCACAACGCTGATTTACTGGCTCTCAAAGTTGTTGCTCTGGTTCTCACAGATTCAGTGTAGGATACTTTACTTACAGCCGGTTCTTCTTAACGTTTTTCAGATCTGGGTTTTGGGTTAAGATTCTTGTTACATTATACAGTATTGCACGGATTGTTAATACAACAGAGTCAGTGATCATGAAACTGACCCGGTTTGTGTTTCCAGTGTGGTCACCAACTCTATACTGTGGGAGGTATATAATGGAAGTTCTTAGCAATTACACGTCTCTTTTCACCTCCTTGGGTGGTCAGCCTGTGAAGGAGACATTCTTTTGTGCTCCCATCGCCCCCACCAGGCCGTTTACAACACCATTTGAGAATTCTGAAGGCTTTGAATGGCCTTTAGATACCCTTGAGATCTGCCTGCTGGTGGTGACGGGAATTATCATGTTGGCACACATACTGACTATGTTGTACTCACAAGTATTTAGTCTGGTCTGGAGAGTTAAGCAGAGTGGGGTGTGGGCCATGTCTGGGGTTAGACCACAATCCAGGATGGCCGAGAGATTTTCCCCAAGGCTGGACAGTCATGAGTGGCAGGGTGTGTGGGATAGTATGGGCAAGTATCTAGGCCAGTGGGCCCCTCCAGTGCTTTGGAACTTCACCAATGAACAAATGCAAAACCCAGAAAAATCAGTAAAACATTTAAAGGAGGTGTGTGATCATTCTGGTCACACCAGAGATGGACAAATCATGGCAACATGCTGGGGCTTGGCTTATGCTTACAGAGCCTTGTTTAACACTGTCCAGCATCTTCAACAGGAAAAAAACATCTCTGGATCTGAGGGCGGAGTAATGGACAGCGCAGTTAATCCAGCTCCAAGTACAGCAGCTACATCACCACCAGCGACAGGTACAGCCACGACTCAAACCCCAGTGACAAGTACGGCAGCTACCCAAACCACCTTAATAATCACTGCAGCTAAACCAGAGGAACAACTCGTGCCAATATCGGTTGCCCCTGTACGCAAGAGGAAAAACAAAGAAGAGGCAGGAAAGATGAAGCAAGGAGAAGAAACGTCACCACCTGGGACAGCATCTGAACAGGAGTTATTACCACATGATGAAGAAGAAGAAAAGGAAGAGGTGACTTCTCGATCTCGGACCTCAACCGAGCTACAGAATATGGAAAAAGACTTTACCCGTCAGCCAGGGGAGCACATCATCACCTGGCTGCTCCGATGCTGGGACAATGGGGCCGACGATCATGAACTAGAAGGTAGTGAAGCCAAACAGCTGGGATCACTTGCCAGGGAAGGGGGAATTGACAAAGCAATTGCAAGAGAGAAAAAGTCCCTCAGCCTTTGGAAGCGGCTCTTGGCAGCTGTGAAAGAGAGGTTTCCATACAAGGATGATGTCATGAGTCGTTCGGCCAAGTGGACTACTCTAGAGAAAGGCATCCAGTCTCTGAGAGAATCAGCCATTGTAGAGATGATCTATATCACCAAGCCGAATGTTGGGGATATACCCATAGATCCAGATGAAGTCGAATGTACATGACCCATGTGGCGGAAATTTACACAGAATGCACCCCAATCATATGCCCATTCGTTGACAACAATAACCTGGAGTGACATAAGACCACCAACAGTGGATGAAATGATTCTTCAACTCTGAGAGTTTGAAGATAATCTCACCCCTTCCATCATCTCAGCTGTAGAAAAACTGTCCCAGAACCTCCAACAATTGAGAGACGATCTATCCAGCCCCTCACGTGTACCAACACACGTCTCAGCTATTAACAGAAGGCGTCCCACTGTTCGAAAGAGAAGATATAGAAGTTATACACCACGGGCCACCCTATGGTTTTACCTGTGGGATCATGGAGAAGATATGATGGAGTGGGATAGAAAGCCTACTTCAGTTTTGGAGGAGCGGGTGCGAGAACTGAAAAAGAGAGCAAAGGTCAAGTCTGATCACCCCAAGAAGGCTGCGGCTTCAGTCTCTGGTGAGCCGGTTCCCAGGTGGAGTGGAAGAGCAGATTTTATCTCAGGTCCTGTGATGAAGAAGAATAATCCATCTCTACAAGACGTGAGTGACCAATGTGATGACTACTAGAGGGGCCCCGCCTCCAGCCAGGTGGAAGTAGGGGACAATCGAACTTATTGGACTGTGTGGATCAGATGGCCTGGCACATCAGTCCCACAGAAGTATAAGGCTCTAGTAGATACCGGTGCACAGTGTACTCTGATGCCATCAAGCTGTCAAGGGGTGGAACCTATTTCTATTTCTGGAGTGACAGGAGGATCCCAAGAGTTGACTATACTGGAGGCTGAAATCAGCCTGACTGGGAGGGAATGGCAAAAACACCCCATTGTGACTGGTCCAGAGGCTCCATGTATCCTTGGCATAGATTACCTCAGGAGAGGGTGCTTCAAAGACCCAAAAAGGTACCGATGGGCTTTCGATATTGCTGCTTTGGAGACAGAGGAAGTGGATCAGCTGTCCACCTTGCCTGGTCTCTCAGAGGATCCTTCTGCTGTGGGGTTGCTGAAGGTTGAAGAACAACAAGTGCCAATCGCGACAGCAACAGCGCACCGGCGGCAATATCGCACCAACCGAGGCCCCGTGATTCCCATCCATAAGCTGATCCGTAGATTGGAGAGTCAAGGAGTGATCAGTAGGACCCATTCACCCTTTAATAGCCCCATATGGCCAGTGCGAAAGTCTAATGGAGAGTGGAGACTAACAGTAGACTATCGTGGCCTGAACAAAGTTACCCCATCCTTGAGTGCTGCCGTACCGGACATGCTAGAGCTTCAGTATGAACTGGAGTCAAAGGCAGCCAAGTGGTATGCCACGATTGACATTGCCAATGTTTTTTTCTCAATTCCTCTGGCAGCAGAGTGCAGGCCACAGTTCGCTTTTACTTGGAGGGGCGTCCAGTACACTTGGAACCGACTGCCCCAGGGGTGGAAACACAGCCCTACCATCTGCCATGGACTGATCCAGACTGCACTGGAACAGGGGCAAGCTCCAGAACACCTGCAATACATTGATGACCTCATTGTGTGGGGTGATACAGCAGAAGAAGTTTTTTGAGAAAGGGAAGAAAATAATCCAAATCCTGCTGACAGCCGGTTTTGCCATAAAACGGAGTAAGGTCAAGGGACCTGCACAGGAGATTCAATTTTTTGGGAATAAAATGGCAAGATGGACGCCGCCAGATCCCCACAGATGTGATCAACAAGATAACAGCAATGTTGCCACCAACTAATAAGAAAGAAACACAAGCTTTCTTGGGTGCTGTGGGGTTCTGGAGGATGCACATCCTGAATTACAGTTTGATTGTAAGCCCTCTCTATTATGGGACCCGGAAGAAAAATGATTTTAACTGGGGCCCTGAGCAACAACAAGCTTTTGAGCAAATTAAACGTGAGATAGTTCGTGCAGTAGCCCTCGGACCGGTCCGGACTGGGCCAGATGTTAAAAATGTCCTGTACACTGCAGCTGGGGAGAACGGTCCTACCTGGAGCCTCTGGCAGAAAGCTCCAGGGGAAACTCGAGGTCGACCCCTTGGCTTTTGGAGTCGGGGATACAAAGGATCTGAGGCCAGCTACACCCCAACTGAAAAAGAGATATTGGCAGCCTATGAAGGGGTTCGAGCTGCTTCGAAAGTGGTTGGCACTGAAGCACAGCTCCTCCTGGCACCCTGGTTGCCCGTGCTGGGCTGGATGTTCAAAGGCAGGGTCTCCTCTACACATCATGCAACTGATGCTACATGGAGTAAGTGGGACGCATTAATTACACAAGGAGCTTGAATAGGAAATCCCAGTCACCTGGGAATTCTAGAAGTCATCATGGACTGGCCAGAGGGTAAAGATTCTGGAAGGTCACCAGAGGAGGAAGGAGTGATGCGTGCTGAAGAGGCCCCACCATATAATGAACTGTCAGAAAGTGAAAAGCAATAGGCCTTATTTACTGATGGGTCTTGTCGCATTGTGGGAAAGCACCATAGATGGAAGGCAGCAATATGGAGTCCTCAACGACAAGTTGCAGAAACTGCTGAAGGGGAGGGTGAATCGAGTCAGTCTGCAGAAGGGAAAGCCATCCAGCTGGCCTTGGACATTGCGGAACGAGAAAAGTGGCCAGTACTTTATCTCTATACTGACTCCTGGGTGGTGGTGAATGCCCTGTGAGGGTGTTTGCAGCAATGGAAGCAGAGCAACTGGCAACGCAGAGGTAAACCCATCTGGGCTGCTGCACTGCGGCAAGACATCGCTGCCCGAGTGCAAAACCTGGTGGTCAAAGTACGCCATGTAGATGCTCACGTGCCCAAGAGTCAGGCTACTGAGGAACACCAGAACAACCAACAAGTGGATCAAGCTGCCAAGATTGAAGTGGCTCAGATGGACTTAGATTGGCAACATAAGGGTGAATTATTTTTGGCCCGGTGGGCCCACGACACTTCAGGCCATCAGGGCAGAGATGCAACATACAGATGGGCTTGTGATCGAGGGGTGGACTTAACAATGGATACTATTGCCCAGGTGATTCATGACTGTGAAACATGTGCTGCAATTAAGCAGGCTAAACGGTTAAAGCCTCTTTGGTATGGAGGACGATGGCTGAAGTACAAATATGGGGAGGCTTGGCAGATTGATTATATTACACTCCCACCAACCCGCCAAGGCAAGCGTCATGTGCTTACCATGGTGGAAGCAACCACCGGATGGTTGGAAACATACGCTGTGCCCCACGCCACTGCCCGAAACACTATCCTGGGTCTTGAGAAACAGATTTTGTGGCGACACGGCACACCAGAGAGAATTGAGTCAGACAATGGGACTCATTTCCGGAACAACCTGATAGATACTTGGGCCAAAGAGCAAGGCATTGAATGGGTCTATCACATCCCCTACGATGCACCAGCCCCTGGGAAAATGGAACGGTACAATGGGCTATTAAAAACTACACTGAGAGCAATGGGTGGTGGGACTTCCAAACATTGGGATACGCATTTACCAAAGGCCACCTGGTTGGTCAACACCAGAGGATCTGCCAACAGGGCTGGTCCAGCCCAGTCAGAACGTCTACATACTGTAGAGGGGGACAACATTCCTGTGGTGCACATAAAGAATTTGCTGGGGAAGACAGTCTGGGTTATTCCTGCTTCAGGTAAAGGCAAACCCACTTGTGGGGTTGCTTTTGCTCAGGGACCCGGATATACTTGGTGGGCAATGTGGGAAGATGGGGAAGTCCGATGTGTACCTCAAGGAGATTTGATTTTAGGAGAAAACAGCCAATGAACTCAATTGCATGCTGTTGCTTGTTATGTAATTTGTTTTTTTATAGCCCACCAACTAGATGTCTACAAGTCATCCGCGACTGACCCTCAAACCATCATCCCAGCAAAGAACAAACTTTGATGAAACCAGACGAGTTCTGCAGTAAAGGAACAGTCAGCATCAACAGGCAACGATCCAACACTGCACACAGCCTCCCCTGCTCTGAGAGACTGTTACAGAAGGTGGAGCCTGACATCACGGACTGGATGGACTCAGCAGCTTTATAGGGATTAGCCCAGGCACTACGGGATTATATCTCTCCATCTGTGTGTGTGTGAATGTATATGTACATATATATATATATATGGGATGATATTTTAAAAATGTGGGATCTGAGCATGATGTGAATGGTATGGAATAAGGAGTGGATTGTTATGGGTTCGGCTTCCCCCCCCACCCCCCTTCCCGCAGATTCTCATGTTACGCCAGGAAAGAGAGAAAGGCTGGGGGAGGGGAGACAGGGCGGCTGACCCGGGCTGACCAATGAGGTTATTCCATACCACAGCACATCATGCCCAGGAGGTAGGATTCGGGGGCTGGGGCTCTCGCGGCACGCGGTGGGGGGAGCGGCGCGCGGTCCCTGGAGCGGCGCGTGGTCTCTCGGCTCGGTCGGGCAGCGAAACGGTTGTATCCTCTCCCTTTGTATTTACTTTGTCATTATTATTGTTGGTGGTGGTGGCAGTAGTGATCTGTATTGTATCTTAGTTACTGGACTGTTCTTATCTCAACCAGTGGAAGTTACATTTTTTTTGGTTCCTCTCCCCATTTCCCCCCCCATCGGATTGGGGGGGGGGGGGTGTGGAAAAGGAGGGAGAAGGGAAATTTACGGCTTAAACCATCACACTACTATTTCTGTACAAACACGCATGAGAAATGCAGTCGTATTCAGATTGTCAGTCAGCTGCATTTTTGAACAAAACTTAATGCAGTTTTTAATCTAGTTTTTCATGCACTTTACGTTAGTTAATATTTAGGTACCGCATTATAGTGTTTACAAAAGGATTTTTAAAATTTTAAAAATTTTACTGTTACAGTCATATCTACTCGTCTCAGCAAATTGGGATGGTGAAAAAACAATCACTTCATTTTTTTAAAAATTGCTTTTCCTGTAAAATTATTCATTACACATTAAGAGCACATCATGCTTCACTGAATCAGTACAGTGACCGCTGCATGAACTAGCTTTTCTCATACATTATGTCACGCTGTAGTTTATTTCTTTTTCTGTTCTTTTACTGTTCTTTTTCTTTTCTCTATGATTGTTAACAAATTCATGTTTCCATGTGTGCTGGCTGTGCACCGATTGTTCCCTTCAATACTGGTTTTATTCCAGTTTAAATATAGGTGGGTCAGCTGTTCATAACTCTACATATTGCTTTCTGTGTAGTATATTGCCCTTATCGTTAGAATGGTATGGCTCTGATTTTAATTTGTGCAACCTTAGACATTTACAGCAAAATGGGCCCAATTTTCATAACTTCTAGGCATGCAACATTGGCTTTGCAAATGATCTCTGGACTAAGAATTCTCGTACTGACAGCTTTTTTCCCCAATAATCTTTTTAATGTTCCAGCTTAAATATTATACGTCTTTTCTAGCAGTTCTTTCTTTTCCTATGAGTTACTTTATTGTAAAGGAGACAAAACTTGCCACATGCTCGACAGAAGACAACTGCCCACGTGCTAATCCATAAAAAATCTGGATTTAATATTTTTTAAACCTATCAAAGTATTAAACAAACTGAAAGAAGATCTTATAATTGATAATATTAGCTAATTTTCTTCATTTTCTCACTATTTGATATCCCCTATAACATTTTCATCATAGGATGCCCTTCTTAATTGCTCTAAAAGTGCCATACTTTTAAATACACAGATGCACATCCAGCTGGGAAAGTCCTGTGTTTAATACACTAAAGAAGAAAATAATTATATGAGATTGCTGCAGTAATAGTATTTCATATTTCTTTAGGACTTCTCACAGAAGACCTCAAAAATGTTACAGTTCAAATAATTACAGTCTAGAACTGGTTTGAACACATGCTTGCAAACAGAAAAGCCATATCATGTGTAGCAGCAGCTCCCAGCCTGGGGTATTGCCATTGCCAGTAATCTTGCTATGGCTGCCAGTCAGGGTATTGACCTCGTTAATCTATCCAACGTATTTATCTAAATAATGACAAGTTCTCCCTAACTTTCTCAGACCAGAAGCCTACAGTGCTTTACTATGCAATAGCCTTTAATTATAGTAACCCTAGATTAAGAATCCTTTTAAAACAGAATATGGCTGAAATTCTCTTTATCTTCTTTCAAATGTGGAAGAAATATTCTCATTTCCTCCCCTGTTTAATTTGTTTTGTAGATTACCTGGGTGATTCATGTACAAATTGGCAGAAAAATTTGAGAGGACAACTTCTTCAGTTGTGTCCAAAGAACAATAATGTTCCCTCTAATATGTAACAAAGAATAGAAAGAAATCAGTTTGCCAATAGAAAACCAGTGCAAATGGAGGATCTGAGCTTGCTTCCACAAAATTAGTTTTATGTGAGCAAAATCTTGTCTTAGCACCTTGAATATATGTGCTGATCAGCAGCATACAGCTCTTAGAAGCACAACCCTGTGCAAAGCTTACACTGTTGTATGTCTTTCCCTCCCACTTCACAAACTATTTAAAGATTTAGGATGGACTCTTCAAGATTTAGGTACAGCTCTTCATCTTAACATCAAAACATCCTTAGCCTCACAACTTTTCTCCAAAATGGTGGGTAATGAAGAAGGTCAAATAAGTACACAGGAATTCTGTGTTTAGTGATAGATCCTGTGTGTTACACAACTGAAAGAAACAAGGAAGCATATAGATCTGTAATTAAACTATGTGGCATCCCATGTCTTTATAAAACCAGGCTGTCTTTTCTTCTGTGCTTCTAGATAAATTGGGAGGAGGAAAAACATCCAGCTTGTAATAATTATAGCTGTAGGAAGATTCAATTCGTAGTACAGTGAACACAGTAAGCTTGAAATGCCTATAATGTTTTTGACATTTTCAGAAGGAAAAATAATAATTAATATACATATGTATTTACATTTAACATATAATTTATATTAAAAGAACAAGAGATAGGAACCTAGCTTTTGAAAGATAACTGTAGACATACTACGTAAAACAGTGCTTGCTTCCCTCTGTACTAGGACGCTTGACATTCGCAAATTTTACCTAGCAAACCTCTGATTTAATTAAAATTCTAGACTACTGCTTTGGAGTAGTTCTCTGCCAGTTTTTGCACATTTTAACTGCTCTCTCACAGGTGCTGGCCATTTTCTTTACTTTCTCATCATCTTTCTCAAGCCTTCCAGCTCCTGAGGTGAGCCTCTCCCATCATTCTGCCAATACATGCATACAAGTCATATCCGAGCCCTTGGTAAATGAGCTGCTACATATTGAGTTCTGCTGGCAGCCTCTGCTCTGCTGAAGGTCATGCACCTGGGAGGGATTCTTTGTAATTTAATCTGCTATTGCTGAGCGAGCTCTCTGAACAGAAATGCTCTTCACATGTTTCAGTATCTGAGGATGAAGTGGATGTCAAGTAGGCTGGCCTGCCTTGGACAGTTTAGGAGAGGAATAACTGCAGGCTAGGATAAAGTGGAAACAGACATTGAGGAAAAAAAAAAAGCAGAATAAGTGCTACACTACTGAGCTATATTTTGGATAAATGTAGATGGGAGCAGTAGTCAGTTTACTCACATTTAGTCTAGAAGTTAGCAGATAGGCTGGGAGAGAGGGGTTTGTTTGTTTGTTTGCTTTTTAGCTTTTGTAGCTTTTTCCCAGCTCAGGCTGTACCAAGCAAACACGGCACTCCAAATTGAACAGAAAGCTTTTTTTAATGTCATCCAAAAGGTAAAAGCAACAAACATGCTTTACAAATTACATTAGACGTTACACAGGTGCTTGCAAAATACCAGAAATATGTTGTACAGAACTATGACAACTTACCTGTTACAAAACACTCTTGTGAACTAAGGCAGAAATATCAGACCAGAGTGTATAAAACATGATTTAGCATTTTGCACCATTACCCTACATAAGTAAATTCTGGAAAGATTTTTTTTCTTTTTCATCAAATGCCGTTTTTCTCATCCTTGTTATTCTCCTTTGTATTTCAGTTAGCTCAATGGAACTAATGTTAAATACTAAACCCTCCCATATCTTTTCCTGGTTTTGCACATGCAAAAATCCAGCTGTCTTATTCTTGTGCTTCCAAATGTACTGGCTTTGAAGCAGCTATATTATTTTTGTAGAAGTCTGGTGGTGATTTCTCTGTGCATTTCATTGAGCCAAGATCTAATATTTGATAGATGTACCATAGCTAGGCTCTGCAGACATGTGAAAAGAAAATGTGTGCGTAGAATCATAGAATCAACTGGGTTAGAAAAGGCCTTTAAGAACAAGTCCAACTGTTACCTTAGGACTGCCAACTCCTTCACCAAACCATGTCACTAAGGTCCTCATCTACACAGTTTTTGAACATTCTAGGGGTGCTGATTTCACCACTTCCCTGAAAAGCCTGTTCCAATGCCTGACTACCCTTTCAGTGAAGAAATTTTTCCTAATATCCAATCTAAAGACAAGACATACTCTGAAAAACTGGGAAAGTAAATCAAAATCAGTCTCCTGGATAACTTAAGATTACTCAGAACATGGAAACTACTGCTATTGACTTTGTCTAGTATAATGTTTGCACATTTTCTTTTGGTACATAAAATCTAGTCTCAGCTCGTAGAAGGTGAAACAATGCCATAGACCTACTGTCTTCAGGTGGCTGGGATGCACACTTCGGCAGTCGCTTTCTCTGATCTCTGCTGACATCTGGCAGCTCTGCCTTTGTAATGGCTGCAGCTGGGATGCTCTTAGAAGCACAAGCCTGCAAAACTCAAAATGGACGATGGAGACCACGTGATTTTTTCTATCTGCTTGGTCTTGCCAGTGTTATGCAAAGACAGAAGATTTTTGTTTGGTTTTTTTTTTTTTTTCTTTTTTCCCTTTAACAATAATCTTTGTAATTATAGAAACTGCTGATTTTACTTTTAATGTTACATCTTCAATGTCAGTTGCTGTAAGAACTAAGCAACATATTATTGATATTATTGACTATTTTTAAAGTGTTAAATGGGCTCAATTTATTATGGAGCCTTGTAGATTTATCTGTATAAACTTCCTAGGGATGTATAATTCATAATCTCTCTGGGTCTATGATAATTTAACATCTGCTCTTTTCTTATAATGCTCTAGAGTGCCAGCCTATGTAAGGTTACAGTTTCATGTACTCCAGATTAAGAAAATTTCCAGTTTTATTTCAGTCACATACAGAAATATGAAATGCCTGTTAAGCACTTTTGTGTCAGTGAAAATCGTCACTAGTTTTTCAAATTAAAAAAAAAAAAAAGGAATAGTAATTATTTTGTTTCAAAAACCTGAACTAAAACAGAGGCCCTGCATCACATGAGCTGACATTAACCAAATGATCAAGCACCATATATGCAGCAAGGTAAGTGATTTTTTTTTTTCAGAAAAAAGTTATTACCATCAATAACTTTGGATGGTAAATTCCTTTTATTTTCTGCTAACAGTCCAGAAAGCAGGTTTATAAAATAGTCATTGGTGCAACTTTCCATGAGACCAGGGTGCAAGAATTAGTGTGCCAGCGAAAAACCAGATGCCTTTATACACAGCTAGCAGGACTGCTGGAGGCACATAGTCCTCTGCAGCAGTGAAAAGATGAGAGCTGGGACCTGGCTGCTGCTGGTGGATATGGCTGCCTCAGCCATCTGCAGGATAGCGGGGACTCTGCAGGCGGCTGCCATCATACATCACAAAAGTCTCTGATCTAGAAACCTCTCTTTTTGATTCCCACTGCTTTCTGATGTTTTGACCATAAGCCAAAGTAGGCCTGTCTGCTTCCTGCAGCTGCTGTTCTCTGACTAAGCACGCTGTAATTCTTAAGCTATACAAAATAGTAGGGAAATATGTGTTTTGGTTTTTTTTTTTTTATCAGAGGAAGAGGTTTTCTTGTGCAGGGGTAGCCATTTGACTAATTCGCTACAAGCAGTGTCAAATTTCTGGGTAAAATAACAGAAGCACATTCTTACCTGGAGATCAAGTATAAAAGAAACTCAATTTTATTTATTTTATTCTAACAATTTTAAAATTATTTTAATTTTTACCACCAAGGAAAAGCATTTCAAAATCTAATTGAAAATATACGTAAAGAATCTTTTTCACTAAAGAAATATCTTCTCAAATTTAGAGACAAAAATTTTGGACAACACTGTATAATTGTTAGTCACTGTAATATCTGGAGATGCTATAGTTGTAATAGAATAGGATTTACCTATTGTATCATCAGTTTGAAAGCTCCAAACCTATGTGCGTATAAATTATTCCAATGACCGGTAAGTTGACAGGGAACATCTGCTGTAGCTGGTGAACCCACTAATGTGATCCACCTGTCACTATCTAGGTTATTACATAGCTGTAAGTCTAAACTGCTGTAATATTTCTGGCAGATATACAAAACACCAAGTCGCACTAACAGATTGAATTGAGGGCCAGGATTAATATACCCTTTTTTTTAAATGTTGTCCAATATACATATTTACAATACTCAAGACCATGAGAAAAATGGCAATGAATTTATTACAGCGTGATTTTGTAGTCTTTTTTTTTCAGATAGAGCTACTTTAGAAGAAATTTCAATATATTTGCCAAAAATAAGAGGACAAATGCGGGAAGATAGTTGCTATGAAGTATGTTCAACAGCTTCTGGCACTAGTTTCCACATTGTGTCTTACTATACATTTCTGCTGGGATAGAGTTGTTTTTCTTCCTAGCAGCTGGTGCAGTGCTGTGTTTTGGCTGTAGTCTGAGAACAATGCTGGTAACACACCAATGGTTTAGTTGTTGCTAAGTAATGCTTACCCTGATCAAGGACTTTTCAGTCTCTCATGCTCTGCCAGTGAGGAGGGGCACAAGAAGCTGGGAGGAAGCAGAGACAGGACACCTGACCCAAACTGGACAAACAGATATTCCATACCACGGCACATCATGCCCAGTATATAAATGGGATGGGGCTGGCTGGGGGGAGCTGGGACAGGCTGGGCACTGGTCAGCAGGTTGTGAGCCATTGTATTGCGCATCACTTGGGTTTCTTGGTTTCTATTTCTGTTTCTCTTCTTTCCAAGCATTACATTTATTTATTTATTTATATTATTCTTGTTGTTTTTATTATCTTTAATATTATCGGACTTCTTGTAAATTATAAAAACATTGTTCTTATCTCAACCCATGGGTTTTATCTTTTTTCTTTTTTTTTTTTTTCCCCAAGTTTAAAAGCTTCCTAAACCAAAACGCTTTTAGCAGCAACGGCAAGACTCAGAACTTGATCTGAATATTTATATGAAATACTCAGAAAAACCAGGAATAGTCTCACTAAGGTTTCACTGCTTATGGCAAAAGATATAGTCATTGAGAAAGTAAGAGCCAACCCACCTTGAGCCTCTGAAAAGGAACACTACAGTTTTGGTCATATATGCTAAGTGCACCTCAGAAAACAAAGGCTCTCTTGTGCAAATGACGCACATCATGCTTTTAAAAGCTGAAAGCCCTGATAAGTTACAGAATATTTTTCAGTTCCTATGGCAAGAGCACTTAACATTTCAACATACACAGGCTACTAATATTTATGAAGAGATGGGTAATACATCAGCATGAGCCTATTAATATGTTATAGTTGAAACACTGGCCTGGAAACCAGAGCATTTCAGCTCCATTTTTTGGTTATTTATTGCCAGTCCTTTGATGGTCTTCATCATTCAAAAGGCTTTGTTCCCCATTTATAAATACAAAACACCATACTTTATCAACAGAAGGGTTTCACCTTGCTTGTGGAACTTAATCCACCAAGGAAATGCTCAAGCATAATCCGGAGAAAACTACTCCAAAGGTTTTACTGTACCAAGCTGCAAGTTGTCCCAAGGAAGCATTTTAAGTAACTTCTTACCTAGCTCTAAAGGGTGCACACTGAATTCTTGGTCTGTTTAGAAGTTAAGGCAAGGCAGACACAGACAGACAATAGTTTCTTCTTCTGCCCTTTGCATTTCCAAGGCAAAACTCTGTATCTCCCAAGTTTCTCCATCTTCCAAAAATCCAGCTGTGCAGCTGTTCACCTTTATCCGCTGATAATAAAATATCTATGATCTGGGCAGAGAAGAAGTGAAAGATTATCAAAGCAGAAGATTTTGTTCAGAGACAAGCTAAAAACCAAATTGAGCTACCCTAGCTTAAGTGAAAGGAGAATGAAGCTGTTCTGCACTGCCAGATCCCAGAGCTCAGTGGGAGCAATAGAAGGGGTTATAAAGAAAACATAAGTAGAGGGAACTCCGTGACTCTAATTGGACTCCAGGAAATGTCACCCTAATACATCTCCTAAATCTCAATCTTGGAGCAGGTGAAATTAAGTGAGCTAATGCCTAAACGTCTCCTCCTGAATCCCAGTTGGAACCTCACCAATCAAAGGGCCTGCTACACTGCCAGGCATGTGCCCAACCTCCTAGCTCTTGTCTTCTCTTTGGAGACATATCTCTTTCTTCCTGTGGCATTCCTCTAGGATGCCATGTAAACAATTCTTGAAAGGGCTTTGATGCAATCAAACTATGCTCAAATAAATAAATCTTAGACTAATATTTTTTACCTTGCATGGCAAATATTTCTACACCGCAACAATCTGAATCTTTTGAAAAGCACAGATTTTTATGATGTGCGTATTTTGCAAAGGAAATGGTAATTAAATAACTTGAAAAAAGTGCCTTAATTAAAAATCTACTCCTATGAAATCGGAATAGGAAGCTTGAACTCAGTAGAAAGCAGAAAAGAGACAATATATTCTTACATTATCTGCGTCTTTCTGAGGGCAATATTATTTTAAATATGTTCAAAGACTAAATATAAAGATGTGTTGTGGTACTTTTAAATTTCAAATCCATTCCAGAGATAACATGGATTTGCAAGTAATAGAGGAGCCGACAAAGAAAGGTGCCATGCTTGACCTCATCCTCACCAACAGGGAAGGGCTGGTTGGAAATGTGACTGCACCAGGGCAGCCTTGCTTGCAGCAATCATGAGATGGTCAAGTTCAAGAACCTCAGGACAGTGAGAAGAGCGTGCAGCAAGCTCACTGCCCTGGACTTCAAGAGAGCAGACTTTGGCCTCTTCAGGAACTGGCTTAGTAAAGCTCCATGGGATATAGCCCTAGAGGGCAGGGGGCCCAAGACTGTTGGTTGGTATTCAAGGATCACCAACTACAAACTCAGGAGTGAAACTGAATGAACTAGTACCTAAATGTCTCGTAGTTGAATCCCCATTGTAACCTCGCAGAACAATGGGCTGTTCCACATGCCCAGCCTCCTAGCTCTTGTCTTCTCTTTGGAGACATATCTCTTTCTTCCTATGGCATTCCTCTAGGTTACCATAAAAATTCTTCAAAAATCCTGGAAAAGACCTTTAAGACATCAAGTCCAACTGTTATCCCAGGACTGCCAAGACCATCACTAAACCATTTCGCTGAGGGCCTGACCTACACAGTTTGTGAACACTTCCAGGGGCAGTGATTCCACCACTTCCCTGGGCAGCCTGTTCCAATGCCTGATCACCCTGTCTGTGAAGAAATTATTCCAAATATCCAGTCTCTCCTGGTGCAGCTTGAGGCTGTCACCTCTTGTCCTATTGCTTGTTACTTGGGAGAAGGGACAAACTCTCACCTCAGTAGAACCTCCCTTCAGTAGTTTTAGAGAACAATAATGTCTCCCCTGAGCCTTCTCTTCTCCAGATTAAACAATCCCAGTTCCCTTAGCCATTCCTCATCAGACTTGTGCTCCAGACCCTTCACCAGCTTTGGTGCCCTTCTCTGGACCCACTCCAGCACCTTAATGTCTCTCTTGTAGTAAGAGGCCCAGAACTGAATACAGGATTTCAGGTGCAGCCTCACCAGTGTTGAGTACAGGGGGATGACCACTGCCTCAGTCCTGCTGGCAACGCCGTTTCTGATACAGGCCAAGCTGCTGGCTTTCTTGGTTGTCTGGGCATAAGCTGGCTCATGCTCAGCTCCATCAACCACCACCCCCAGACCGTCCCTTTCTGCCTAGCAGCTTTCCAGACATTCTTTCCCAAGCCTGTAGCTTTGCATGGGGTTGCTGTGACCAAAGTGCAGGACCCAGCATTCATACCCTTATATCTCCTTCAGGCATGTGTAGCACACTTAGAGCACATCTGGTGACAGTTTAGTTTACTCCAAAAGGAATCCAGCTGGCAGGAACCAAAATATCTCTGCAAATCAAATCAAGAGTATTCATAAAGCAAAGTTGATCAAAAGCATCACATCAGAATGGCAGCACTGCTCAGAAACACCAGTGTTGTCCATGTTGATATCCTCTTAAGGCTCATCTGCATTACAGGCTTTGGATCTGGAATGAGTGTCCCAGCTATCCCTTCTTACTCATTTTTCACATTGAAAACATCTCAAGGCAACTGGATTGTTTTCATATGAAACGAAACTAGATGCTGCTCTCCAACTGCAAATGGATGTTTAGTCCATATGATGAGATTAATAATACTGGGAAGTAAAAATAAATCCCTAAGATACCTACAGTATGTGTATCAGCCTCTCAGCACCAATTCTTTGCTCTGGAGCTGTATTACAGCAATAGTTTCAAAGCGTTAAAATTTTACCTGAAGGCTGCTCCTTGCTTGATGGCATTTCGGCTTACCAGAACTTCAAAAGGGATTATCCTTTTTTTGCCCCCCCTAAGATTTCTTTCTAATGAAAGCTATTTTGTGTCCCTTAGCAATAATCTGACAACTGGTGGGTATTTCTTATCACTCCGGTGTCTTTTATTAGTGTTCATACAAATCCATTAGTTTTTTAATCATTTCTGGCTACAAGCTCTTTGTTAACGTAAAACATTGAAATGTTAGTGAGATAATGATTTCTCATTTTAATTAAAAATTAATTATACATTTCTTTTTCAAAAGATAAGATAAAGTACAAGCTAAAGGTAGACTTTATTAAAAGAGTATATGAATTGGTAGACTTTGCCTTCTTCCTTAATGTTATAATACTCTTCAGTTTTCAGGCCAGTAGCAGAAACTGTACTAAGACAATTATATATATAATACCTTTTGGTATGTTTAAGTTGGTTCTGATGCTATATAGTTTCATAAATGAAACAGACTCTTAAATCAAGTTTTGGAATATAAGTGAGGAGTCCTGAGTTTCATACGAAAAATAAAAAAATTCAACAAGATTTATTTTGTTGTTTTGTTTTAAGGGGCCACTTTAAAACTGAAAATTACTGTTCTGCGTCTAACACTGAACGTATTGTAAAACAATACAGTGAGTTGAGTTGTATTAGAGCAAGTTATTATACCTTCACCCTTCTTCATGGTGTTTAATCTGTTGCAGTATTATTAATTGATCTGTGTAATGCTAGAGTCCACCTGACAATATGACAATTAGATAGGAGGATAACTTCATGTGTTTTGAGTTGTCTTTATAAATTCAAAAGCAGTGCCCATGTGCAAAACATACTGAACACATTTCTTTGGGCATAATCAAGGTATTCACTGGCAGTTTATATTTACTTTGAAGACCCAGGAAGTCCACTCTATCTCCTTTTTTTAATGCAGTCAAAATACTGCTATTATATGAGGGGGTGTTTTGTTTTGTTTTGTTTTTTTTCAAATAATGATACATTTCTAAATAACCTTGTATTGGGTTTGCACAGCAATGTTTTGGTAGCGGGGTGTGGCAACAGGGGCAGCTACTGTAAAGTTTATTCTTAAATTCGACCATCTCATGATCACTGCAACCAAGGCTGCCCTGGAGCATCACATTTCCAACCAGCCCTTCCCTGTTGGTGAACACGAGGTCAAGCATGGCACCTGTCTTTGTCGGCTCCTCTATTACTTGCAGAAGGAAGTTGTCTTCCACACAATCCAGGAACCTCCTGGATTGCTTGTGCCAGGCCATACCATTGCTCCAGCAGATATCAGGGAGGTTGAAGTCCCCCATGAGAACAAGGGCCTGCGAGCGTGAGGCTGTTCCTGTCTACAGAGCGCTTCATCCACAGATTCCTCTTGATCAGGTGGTCAGAAACAGATCCCCACAGTAATGTGGGGATCCATCAGCAGCCCATGAAGGACCCCATGCTGGAGCAGATATCCACCTCCAGCCAGGAAGGACCCCACACTGGAGCAGAGGGATGCCTGAAGGAGGCTGTGACCCTGTGAGAAGCCCACACTGGAGCAGGCTCCTGCCAGGACCTGTGGCCCCAAGGGAGGAGCCCATGCTGGAGCAAGTTTGCTGCAGGACTTGAGATCCCATGGGGAATCCACGCTGGAGCAGTCTGGTCCTGAATGACTGCACCCATGGAAGGGACCCACCCTGGAGCAGTCTGTTCCTGAAGGGCTTCACCCATGGAAGAGACCCATGCTGGAGCAGTCTGTTCCTGAAGGACTGCACCCATGGAGGGGATACTCACTGGAGCAGTTCATGAAGAGCTGCAACTCATGGGAAGGACTCACAACAGAGAAGCTGGTGGAGGACTGCCTCCTGTGGGAGGGAGCCCAGGCTGGAGCAGGAGAAGAGTGTGAGAATTCCTCCCCTGAGGAGGAAGGAGCAACAGAGACAGCATGGGACAAACTGGCCTTAACCCCCACTCCCTGTTCCCCTGCCCCACTGAGAGGGGGAAGAGGTAGCAAATTTGTGAGTGAAGTTGAGCCTGGGAAGAACGGTGGGGTGGACAAAAAGTGTTTTTAAGATTTTTTTTTTATTTCTCATCACTCTAGTCTGATTTGATTGGCAACAAATTAAATGAATTTCACCAGGTTGAGTCTGTTTTGCACATGACATTAACTGAGGGATCTCTTCCTGGCCTTATCCAGACCCACAAGCCCTTTTGCTGTATTTTCTCTCCCATGTCCAGCTGAGGAGGAAGAATGATAGAGCAGGTTTGGTTGGCACCTGGCGCCATCCAGCCCAGGTCAAACCACCATACCTCTCTAAAACATATATATTATAACAACAGTCTCCTTTGAAGAGATATTTTTACCACAAGATTTTAAATCGACTTCAGGCATAATAATGCAAATTAGCAAATATTTCAATTATTTTTCATGTTATTATTATTTTTAATTATCCAATCTTTCCAAGAATTGAGTGTGGAACTGAGAAGAGCAACAGGCATAATTTATTTTGACTAGTAAGTTGATTGGTCAAACCACAGTTGAAAGCCAAACAACATTTTTGGTGGATGGAGATTTATTAACATTACCTTTAATAAACAGAAATTATTTTAAAGCAAAGCTTCATTTCTTAATGAAAAATCTTTTAACTTCAAAACTGTTGAATGAAGATGTTTCAACTTTTTCTAGTATCCCCTTTGCTCTTCTTCAACAGACGTTCAACACCTTTTCGCATCAATTGTGGTTTCAGTTGGCCTAAACACGTTAAAATAATTTCCCATTTAAAATCTTCCTAATTCCTAGATAAACAGCTATAGCTCTCCACTAGCCTATCATACGATTTACTTTATTAGACCGTATATAAGGTATATGCCAATTACATATCAAATAGGCAGCTCTGTTGACTTCAGTGGGAATCTTTACAACGACCAACAAACATATTGCTGAGCAGTGACCACATATAAATGCAAACCCGAAGTAAATATATTGATTTTAAAGTGCTTTAATTCCTCCCAACGTGACTATGTCATCAGTACTTAACTCTTTCCTGAGAAAGGTTTGTGGTCCTACTTATAATATATTTATGGACTTCTACTGCAGTATCACTAACGAGTGCCAAAAGATGACACCTGCGATGGCCAAAATAAATCCCTCTAATATTTCTTTCCTGTTCTATTCTTTAGAGAGAAACCAAGATCAAACCATATGAGATCTTTCCTCCTAATTATCTGAAAATAGGTGTAGAAGGAAGCTCAAGGAAGCTACAGATATTGCCTTCTTTATGCTTAACTTTTACTTTTGAATTATTCTTTGTATCTGGGGAAAATTAATTTGAATAAATAAAATGGTCTGTGCCCAGGTCATTCCTTTTGAGATTTCTTTTGAGATTCTTAGTGTGCTTGAAGCATTGTGCTTCAGTAATCAGAGATGTACAATTTTTAGCGTTGATTATCTGTTAAATATATTGGTGCTTATTGATCCTTCAATGCAGTATTTAATGTTTGAGACAGTTGTGGTTTTTTACTTGAAGCATAGGCATATAGTCTTAGTGGCCCATTTTCCTGAGTTCAGAGTCTTATCACCCTTTTGTAGCTGATAAAGGTGCTTTCCAAAGAAAAGGCATTCCAGAATTCTAATTTAACATCTTCTTTTAAGTATCAGATTGAGTGGGAGCATCCTACAACCTGACCCTAGGATTTCTGCATTATACAAACAGGGGTTTTGGAGGAGAGTACTTTCCGAGCCTCTGAAAGACTTCAGTTCTCTAGAATTTAAACTGAAGTTTTAATTTCTTCTTTTCTTTTGAGCATTAATGGCATAAACTGTGTTTCCACACAAGTGATATTGGTCCTATATTTTGTTTATAATTTCATTCTAATTTGATTAATTTTTTCAGCTACTTTTATGCAGGACACAAAATATTTTTTCTCACTGGCCGTAGTCTAGGTACTTCACAGATATGAGAATGAAGGTGGTGTCTGTAGATAGAGGGGATAAAGCCATGGAAGTACTGAAAATTTACTTATGTGTTAGCTGATTGATAATTTTTAATAAAAGTCACAAAATTTCCTTGGAGAATTTTCCAGCTCCACCTACAAGGATTAAGAGGCCATATTGTCTATGTTTAAATTAGGCCTTTAAATGTAAATATATGTGCCGTGGACGATTAATGAAGCAATAGAGGGTAAAATTATAAAAGTAAAAATAGTATCATATCAATATTTAGGAGTCTGACAACACTCATAATTTTTTTATTTCAATTTTTGTTAATAAATGTTCTAGTGCAGTTTTCTCCATTGTTCCTTTCCATATAACATAATACAACACATTGAATCTATATAAAACTCTAAAAGGAAACATCTCATCATTACAATTTTAGTCATATTAATATTTTTTCCCTGCTATTCAATTTTTTCCTTATGTGTTTATTTGGTTGCTTCCTTAAGCACTTCAGACTGGTTTTCCTTCTTAAAGAGTCACCAGGTAGAAAGTAACATGTTAATATAATTATAGAAGTTCACTTTGACCTCAGAGAATCATCTATTTTACTATTTATTTTACTATTAATAAGAAAGACATTGACTTCAAGTCTCAGATTCTGAAAGAAGTCTGAGTTTAATCAGTTAAAGGCAACTAAACTGATATATTAGTAAAACTTTTATAATGAAATATGATAAGATTCTAGGTCAGATGTCTCACCATTTTCAAAATTTGACTCCAAAATACCAGAGCTGAATATCATCAAGTGCTAGGCAGGGATAAGTTAGCAATCATCTCCATCTAGTAACCTTCTGTTATGAAGGTTACCTTCCCTTATATGGATTCTTCTTCCAGCCCTTTCCATGTAAACCCGCCAGTTTCATTGTGGTTTGCTGCTCAAGTTCCTGTGTCTTTCCCCACCAGCAGTATCGTATAAGTATGGGTGAAAGCCCCCTGAAAACTTTTAAAGCCAAATGGTAAAGTAGCATATTAGGTCAACCAAGGTAATATAATTTGGCTTATCTGAAATAAAAGTTTGGAGACAGTTTAAAACAAACTGTTTTCACTAGAAAACAAATAAGTTCCAGTAACTAAAATAAAGCCTACAGTGTAACAAGGATCGATAAAGCTCCTGCCTTTACAATTCATGTTTCATGGTGGTAAGAACCTTAACATTTGCTGTAAAAGCCTGGAAAATTATCTTCTTTCATTTTGAATGGCAATCAATTAGAACAATCCCAGGGGAAAGAAAACCAAACCATTATTCATATTTAGAGTTGTAGGACTGGGGGGGGGGGGGGAGGGGGGGGGGGAGGGGGCGAGAAGACATGTACAAAGAATCCTGACAGAGGCAATATTATTTGGTCTTCATTTATTTCTACAAAAATCAGTACTGGAAACCCACACATATTCCCTTGCAAAAGAGCGCACACAGTTAGTAGAAATGCTCTGCAAACCAGTTTAATGAATGGACAAAGAAAAGGGAATGAAAATAATGGATAGTGAGGCTGCATGTGAGCTGAAAATGTTGGAAAATAATTTTTCCCCTGTCACAACTGAAAAATCACTGCATCTCTCTCTGTCTGACTTAGCCTAGCTGTCATGGTGAGGGTGATGTTTTCCATTTGGTAGCACAGTCTATGTGAGCCATTTAAACTCCCTGACTTGCATGATGGTAGATAAGCCTTGCTATTTAAATTCTCCGTGTTATTATGCACACAGGCAGACACCAAACTAAAAAATACAAGTGAATACTCCTGACAGACTTCAGAGAAACTGGTCCATGTGATAATTACACAAAAATGCAGGAAAGAATGCCGTTTCATCACAAGGATAAAAAAGTCCCTACCCGTCTAAAGTCTTACTTATCTGCGTTAATCCTCTGCATTGCTATTAATAAACTTACCTACTACACATCATCAGTATGATTCTGAGAAACCTGTTGTTTCTCTTCAGACAGCCACAATTATGGTGGTGTCTTAATTCTGATATCTAGAAACTGGACTAAGATCCCACTGCATTTTTTATAGCCTTTTCTGTATTTCTATATTATTATTCATATTTTAATTTTTATATATTATATATATTATATTTTAATATATTATATCTATTATACCTATTTTTTACTCTTTTCTTTTTACATTTTTACAAAGATAACATCTTGGATAGAAATGTAAAGCCTTGTGCATATCAGCATTTTTTATTTGACAATCTGAATACTTTAGATGTGTGTTAATTAAAAAACCTAAACCACAGCTGAATAAATCATAACTGCTATCAGTGAAGTATCTCCTGCTTTTATGGGGATTCGATCAAGCCTAAAAGCATTATTCAGCAGTGTATAGAGTTGTTTCTTTGACATTCTGAATTACAGTGGTTAAGTTTTTTCTAAGCAAAAAGAGTAGATTTCTCATATGAAAATTCCTATTTTTATTATAGGTCTATAAAACAATTAATTCCTGGTTCTATAATGCAAGTTATTAAATTTTTTCTTCAATAAATCAATTATATAAATTAAATATCTGAACATCTTTATTACATCCTGTAACATTTGCAAGCATTACTGAAATAGTTTTCTACCTTGACCCAGCTGTATAATGTCGAAGAACAGTAAAACTATTTTGGTTCACAAAATTGTGCTGAACCAAAATTCAGCCTGGAATACTTAGTGCCATACCCCTGCACTCTGTTTAAGAATTACTTTTTTTTGGATAACTGGCACAAATGAAGTCCTCTGACTAGAAGATTGGATTGGACGATGCTGCAGGATTGATATCTCTCATTGACTGAGTATTAAATCCTACATTGGATATTTAGCTAAATAGAATTTCTGGGTAGTGGCTTAATTGTTTTGACAGAATAGTGATGAATGCACACTTTCTATTCACTTTTTGAAAGCATATAGTGCTGCACAGTGAGATAAGCTGTGGCTGGTACGCTGCAGACATTTTCCACAGTAAAGGAAGCTTTTTGTAATCAAATGCTGCAATGAACAGATAGAAATGCTGTAGCTCAATTGAAAACAATCATCTAGTTCCATAAGAACAGATAGTATATATGCTTGTGATATTAGGAATCTAAAACATCAATTTAAGCTGAAAAATCTCTACATAAAGTTACAGTGTTTCTGAATAGAGTAAAAAATTACTTTTTTTTTTTATCTCCTCAGGGAGATACATACATCTGTTTCAAACAAGGTCTGAGTACCTGCCTTCACTTTATAGCTGAACATATTTTACAACCTACGAGCTAAAGCTGTGTTGTAGCATAGACAAAAAGTTATCACTGGCAGTATAAAATTCTTGGGAGAATGAGCAAAAATGAATGAGCAAAAAGCCCTTTCTCAGGTGCAGAGGGCTCCTGGGATGTTTGAGGGGACATGGAAGATTTGGGTGCCCTCATTGAGGGGAAAATACATAGAAGTTGGTCTTGAGAGTCTGAGAAGAAACAGATAGACTTCTAAAGTCAAAGGGGAATATCAGTCTACATTTCTTTCTTGTGAAGAATATTTTCTGGAATTCATATTGGTAACTAAGCTGCTGCTTATTAACACCTGGGGAAAGACTTTTGCCATACTGTGTGATACCTGTGTTCTCAGTTACAAATGGAAAACCAAAGAGGCCATCAAAAATATTACTCATGCGCAGAATGTAAACTATGAAGAGAAATCCCTATACTTCGTTCATGCTAGAACAAAATGAATATCCACTAATTTTCTGTCATTAATTGCTTTCATGCCATAGTGGTTTTATCCTTGGTTAACAAGCACATTTAAACAATTACTTAATGGTGAAGAAAAACTTGTAGATCAGTATGATATAGAAGACTGGTTTCCATGAAACTATAAATTTAGACTATCAGTCCTACAATAGACAATATCACAATACTGTTTCTTCTGCCAAATAATTTGATCATACTGTACTTCCTTTATTTGTAGATGATAATATAAAAATAACAAACTGTTGAAATTAAAAATGGAAAATAAGGAAACATAGTAATACAATATATCAAAGTCATGCAATAAATGATTGTTTAATGACTTTTGCAGTCCACTGAAATTCAGAACGTTAAAGGTTTTTGATCTGCAGCTTTTTATCTTGTAGATAAAAGGTGGCTCTTCAAAATTCTGTCTTACCTAATAAAACCATCATTAAGTGTGAAATCTGTAAATCACAAAAAGATACTGTAAAATACTTTAAACTATTTCTAGCTTTAAGAATATTAAATATATTTTCAACCAAAAACATTATATAGTCATGACCGTAAAATAAATGACAATACAAGCTCTCTAATTGGGGTATTTCATGTGATGAGTACACAAGACTTTTGGTCATATCACAAAGGAACTTCTATTTAAACAATGATCTGAAGATGTGCTTTCAGTATTATCTGAAACTACAGTTTCTACATTTTTCTATACAATGCTCCTTTGATATCTCAAGAATCTTGATGAAGGATATAATCACTAGAAAGATGGAGAAAAAGACACTGAACTTCCTGTTCTAAAAGAAATTTTCAGGAAGATGCTTTTACTTTGATTCAAAGCTATCTTACAGAAAAATAGGATCTACCAGCTCTGAATCTTAATAATGAATAGCCATCCCAGAGGCTACTTTTGTCAGTCCCTCGTGTTCCTGCCTACTTTACACAGTTCTGAGTTATTCGGTACATCAAGGTGAGAATAAAATCTTGAAATACAGTGCATAATCTCAGTGTTAATGCTTGATTTTTGTAACGGAAATCTTTCAAGTGGTAATTTCTATTGAACAATGATAGGAGGAAAGCAAAAAGGATGTGTTCAAAGGTGTGAAAATGGTTAAAATGCTGCAGGAGTGCATCATGACTCTTTACTGGGTTTTGCAAACTTTTATTCTGCAGAAGACAGCTGAGCTGCATTTTTTTTTTTTTGTTTTATCATGCTCTGGTTGAACTACAGCAAAGAAACAAATCGCAGTTAGGAAAAAATCAATCCTTAAGGAAAAAAAAGTACTGCAGAGAATTTCAGTGCTCCTTCGCTATCAAAATCACCTGCTCTGTTCTAGCCTGCATACAATCAGTGCATCAACTTTGAGGTTCAAGTTCAACAGAAAACCACTTCATGTTCTTTAAAGGCACTGAACAGCTTTTTGAGCAAAGTGGTGCAAAGAATTAAGAACTAGTTTATGAGTTTACCAATAAGCTTTGTGAAGGGCCCAGATCTTTCAGCTCTGAGTAGAGCAACTGAGGTTATTCAGTAATTACTAGAAGTTAGCCTGAATAATTGGTTTGGTACTTTGTGCAAAACATTCCAGTGATAACAGTGCCTATAGATCTTTTACTCATTACAGAGCAGTAACAGGCATTCATTTTGCCTTCTTAACATAAACCTCAAGAAATGGACAAACTACCATCCTGTCTCTTCCTGTGGTTCCATAAAATGAAACAGCTTAGTTTTCCAAAATATATTGCAGAGGCTGGCAACTGGCCAGGGATTGCTAACACTAAAGGCAAGCTCGTGATAGGCTCCTGCACTAGAAAATTCACTTTAAAATAATGTTGAAAATTTCCAAAGCTCAATGCTACCAAAAAAATATAAAGCTAATATATGACAAGAAATGTCTTGGGAGGCATATTTAGGAGTTGAAAAATAATAAAGTATATGATCATCTTGGTGTATGGAAATAAACAGGATCTGAGTAATTAGAAAATACAAGTCTTATAAGAGTTCTAATTCTTATATAACTGAATGCAAAAAGCCATCACAGGGAGTTTTGAAGTGTCTCTTGATAAAACAGAAACTAGCTTTGCACTAGTTCCTATAAAAGTCACCTGTCATTACATAGGGTCCTGTAATATATTATGAAAAAAAATGAACTGTTAAGGATGAAATATTAGTTACTAATGAAAGCAAAGGAATAACTAAAAGAACAAGGTGGATTGGAGAAAACAGACTTGTTTTAAATTGAACTGTTCTAAAAACGAGCAGATCTGTGGAGCCATACTGCCACCACCTTTGCAGACATTATTGTAACACCATTTAACTGAGTGTTTCGCAATGCCTTGGTAAAATTCCATGACAACACACTGCATTTAAGCCAGAAGCATCCAAACTCCCCAGCCCAACTGCTCCCCTCATTCAATTCCTGCTTCAGGTCTGATATTACAGGAAAAATAATCTCCATCTACGCTGCTCCATTATAATAGTGTATGTAAGGTTATTTCTCTGTAGAGTCTAGAGAGGATAAAAATAAAAATGGTGCCACTTCTCCCAGGCATACTCATCATGATCAAACCCCTTCATCAGCCTCCAAAGAGAAGATGTCTTCTGCAGACTGATGGTTGAATCCCCTACTGAGGTACGTACTGTGTGACATGTAAACATTCAACATCACACATATACTCCTGGGAGAATCAGAGAAGCTGACCCAACATTTAAAAAAGTTAAGTACAAAGAACACAGAAAGGGGGTTGCAAGAGGTTTCTTTTTGTCCTGGTTTTAGTTGTGGGGTTTGTTTGTTTGGGGTTTTGTTAGTTTTTTATTATTTTTTTCCAAGTCGGAAGTGCTCCTCCATGAAAGGGTGTCCCAAGAACAGAGTTGGAAACCTGATCTCTCATATTTTCTGCCCTCTACCCGGAAAGTCTGTCAGGATTCCCAGTCACCTGCAGCTATTGCACTACTCCCAAGGGGTTCTTACCATTTAATTCGAACACAGATAAGAATAGCAAAAGAAGGAGCTGTAGCTAATTGTGGGCTTTCAGATACATTACTTTTTCCCTAGCTCCAACAGTATGTTGAAAACAGGAAAGGCTCAGTAACTCCTCAGAACTCAGCTGGATTGGGTCAGGTCCTGTATTATTATCCTCTAATTACTAACACCCAGAATCATCTGAAACAGACTCATTGAATACTGAATATTATCCTGCTTCACATTAGTGAAGTTTTGTGGTTGCAAGAGTAATCACAAAATCATAGAATACAGAAAATGAGAAGAGCAGCTGTGCAGGTCACACTTCCCATCCTCTAGCTGTACTGATGAAAGTTAAAAATTAAAAGAAATTAAATCTGACATGTATTCAGTTCATAGCAATTCATCATACTAAAATTTATTTTCCTCAGAATGCAATATCTATTTAAGCACATGAGATTTAGTGTCCCTGGCTACCCCCTGGCAATTGGGGGCAATTATTACAATTGGGCAAGTATTACTAAACTCCAGTCCCCTCTACTCCTAAAACTTGTGACAATGTTCAAACTATTTTGTCATAAATAAAGAAAATAAAACCTTCCAAAAGGGCTTTGTATCTTTTTAGTAGTTTGAGTTTGTAGAAGAAAAGATTTAAAAAATATAGAAAACCATCTACTTTGACTCTGATGGCTGTGGCTTTGCGTGTGTACAAGCTCAGCATGAATCCTGGGATAATTAATTTTATCTGCTTACCTGGGTGTCTGTCTTATACCGCTATGGCACTTTCAGGATTAGATTTTACTTAGGTCCAAGGCTTTGGCTTTGCACTAAACAACCAACCGATGTTGTACGAGTTGAGATGGGGTGGGGGAGAAGTGTAATGAATGTCCTCATCAGCTCTTGGGATTGCTAATGCCTTCACATCTACCTCAAGCATCGAGACTGAAGATGCACACAGATGTGCTTAATGTCTTTGTGCGCTTTGGTAGCATAGTTCCCATAGTAATGCAGCATCTGCATTGTGACAAAGACACTTCGGTAATACAGAACAGACCAAGAAAAAAAAACCAAACCCTTATCTTTTAGGTGCACAAAACACTTGAGAAACAGCAGCATGGTTACATAACCTGCTTGCAGAAAGGGGAAAATGGTCAGATATAGACTGCCTGGAACAATTACCCTGATATTATTATCTCATGGTCCAGGGAGCACATGTTGCACAACAGGGAAGCACCTGGCAACTGCTATGCAAACTCAGCAAAGCTGTATGCACATCTGAAAAGGAAAAACCAACAAAACAAACAAACAAACTCAGAGAACAAAACCCAAAAGCAATCAAATAGAAAACCAAAACAAAACCAACAACTTTGGCTATTTTTAATCTGGCTGGCTGAGCACAGAGAGTGAGGACAGAGTCATAAGAGTGAACAAATATTTCCAGCGCATATTCTGGGAGTGATAGCACTCTTGATTTTTAAATGCATGATGCTTGCACAGATGCCTTTTTGAATCCTGCAAAAGTATCATGCCATGTAAAAATTACCTCTCGTGTTTGCAGCAAATGTGATTTTATGTCTGATTGAGTGTTCAGTAACTACATAAGTAACTGCATAAGTGCATAATTTCAATTTTCATTTAGTTCCTTTATAAACTTCTTTCAAAGTTTGGCTGTATGCATTGCTTTGTCAGGAAAAGTATCTCTACTTCAGCATTTTAATTATAATTAATGATGACACTCACCTTGATTGTTGCCAAGTTTATATTCCCTAAGAGATGGAACAAAACACACAACGTGTGAATTATTTACACTTCCATATGGAGTCTTACTGTTAATACTTCTCAGTAATTCTTCAGCGTTGGATCTTAATGAGGAAATGTAGATCACTGGTGCGTTTAGTTCAAAATATAAACAGAAGCGTGTATCCAAAGAGATGAAAATGCTATTGTACTTCAAAAATGAACAGTGGAAAAACCTTTCTTCCTGTCAAAATTGCTGTGACAGTTTTCATCTCTACATGAACCTAGATACCCTTCTCTGCCTTATAATCTTCCTTTGAGCAGTGACACACTGCCAATACTTTAACAAGGAGCTTCTGTAAGAAAAAAAAATTTCAAATCTCTGTTGTCTTGTGGTATCCCTGAAATGCCAGGCGACCTATGATCTATGGCAGGATGAAGAAATGACAGGATGTAGTGCTTTGCTTTCTAATTAAAACAGTCTGCACATTAAGAGGGGAGGGACACCAGCATCTGATACAGAAGCTTTAATTTATATATTGGGCAGAACTGGTGCTGCATCTTCATAGTACCTCAAGTGGGATTAGCGGCAGCTCAGATGTGCTCTGGAACTCCTGCAGTTTGTACAGAGGTAAACCTGGACACACTGTAAGTACTGCACATCATGTTCTGCTAGGTATCTCTTCAAAATACAGTTAATACTTGGCTTCATTTCTTAGATCAGAATCAGAAAGAATCAATGATAACATTTTCTTTACATTGCTCTTCCAAAATATCAAGGTGTGTATTAGTTCGTGTGGAAGAAGAGGAAACAAGCTTGATCAGAAACAGGAAAAATTCTACTATCTGTCCTTTGTATCTACACATAATCATCTAGATATATCATAATATTTAACATATATATCTGTCCCAAGTATGGATATTCTGTCTCTTACATATATGATTATATACAGGATTAAACTTCCTGCAAAATCTTCTTTGTTCACAGATTTCTGTGACTAAAGAGAAACAGTCATTTTTATGTACATTTTTCATTAGGACTTAATTTCATCCTTCCCATGTCAGAGCGGTAGGACTACATGATCTTTGAAGGTCCTTTCCAATCCAAATCATTCTATGATTCTATGATTTCTACTGTTCTTAAATGCTTGGAACCTAGAATAAAAGGGCACATAACTTGTGTAAAAGAAACCAACACAGCATGTGAAGGGAACTGCAAAGTCTGTCTGAAGTCCCTGCAGAGAAAAAGAAAGCCTTTGGAGAACTGTAACTCTCAGCGCATGTGTGAAAATAATAGCCAAACACTTTGCACAACATACACTTGCTATATTGTCTGATTTATTGCCAACGTTATTTCTGCAGATCATCTTTTAAAATAGACCCCAAACAATAGCAGAAAAAGTTTAAGAAAAAGTGGATGCAGCAATTCTTCTTAGAGTATAGGACAAATAAAAGCCTTTTTCTCTTTCCTGTACTTTTCCCTGCCTGTTTTTGAATTTGCAGAGTATCGCACTCTCAGAGTAGAGCTCAGATGTTGAGAAGCAAGGCACTGTATGATTTGTGCGTATATTTGCTGCCATCAGGTGGGGCACATGAGAGGATTTACACACTTCGCCCTTTCTACATCCTGTTTTTGCCCCAGCCACTGGAGAGATGCCAAAACCATACAACTTAACCTAACTGAGTAGCTCACTCCTCTTGGGTACTATTTAATGAAGGTGGATTGTATATTGTCTCATCCAAGTTGTTTCTCAGCTACTCAGCCATCCATGCAAAAATGTTCTAGTTTATTGTATAGGAAGGAGAATCATATCCTACAGCAGCAGCTGTGGGGAAGCTTTGGGAAGGAGTGGCATTTCAGTCCTTTTTTGTTCCCCTTTTTTTCTTTTCCGTTCTCCTTTCCTTTTTCAGACAACAGAAAGAAAAGAAACCTTTCTGCATATCTCAAAGCACTGTTTTGTTCTCCAGCTTCAACTGAGTTCTTTTCTACTCACTATCTGTAATAAAAAGCAGGAAATGAGATAAAAAATACGTCAGTCTAAGTGAAATTGTCCTACTGCAACTGCAGTAAGAATCTCCATCCGTATTATATGAATGTCTTAGAGCTCTGTCTTAAAATTGACTTAGTCTCATGTTTTAAATGTCTATATCCGTTTTTATATATAAGTTATTAATCTGTTTTCATGGCTCAATGATCATTTCCTGGTTATAAGACCTTCTGCAACTCAAGAATACTTTAGAAAATGTTTAGATAGAAGTTGGAACATTAAAAAGATGGAATCTTGTCTCCTTGTTGAATTTCTAGAGAGGCAGACAGAAACCAAGACAGTTACTCATTAAGAAAATAATTTTCCAATCATTATGGAGTCAACCAAATTTGGAAACGCCTTCTAGTCAGCATAGCAAACGTGTTAGTTCAACTCAAACTCTTACATTAAAAACTAGCAAAGTGTATTTCTTGTAGAAACCAACCTCATTGTACATTATATTTACTAATCGGAAAGTCTAGTGAATAGTGGGGGATACATTTTTTCTGGATCAAAGTTCACTCATTTTGACACATTTATAAAGGGGATTGAGTTTAGTCTTTGTTTTTTCTAGGATCTCTAACTATTTCTTTCTAATGTCACAGTACTTTGATTATTCTACACTGCATGTGATTAGCACATGATCACCCTGCTAACCCTCACTATAACTATGTCAAAACTCAGAATTAGAATTTAGATTTTAATTTTGCAGTCCATAGTATAACATCCTCTTTGTTTCTCTCTTCATCTTCTATGTTGCTCTCATACTTTGATTTTCCTCAAAAGTGCTTTACTTCTGTCCTAAGTAGGAAGTCCTGTCTCATAAAGTAAGAAACACTAAACAAAAGTTTGCATATTTACTTAAACTATAAGAGAACTTACAAAACAAGCTTGAATGGCACTGTCATTGAGGATTGTCTACCAATGTATATCACATGTAAATGTATATGTATAGCACTTCAGAAATCTCAGACTGTGAACAAAGATTGTTAAGGCTTAAAGGCATCTGCCTGGGCTCCTGAAGCAATGAGCATTTAGTAAGGATTTCAGTTCAGACCACAGCAGTTCTCTTTATGTGAGTCCCCATATATTGTGCCTTGGTTTGCTTGGCACAGAGGCTGTGGAAGGGATATTGTTATGGGTTCGTTCCCCCCCCCTCCCCCATAGAGTCGGCTGACCATTGAGGTTATGCCATACCACAGCACGTCATGCCCAGGAGGTAGGATTCAGGGGCTGGGGCTCTCACGGGCACGAGGTGGGGGGAGCGGCGCGTGGTCTCTCTCGCGCCACGCGGTCTGGGGAGCAGCGCGCGGTCTCTCGGCTCGGTCGGGCGGCGAAACGGTTGTATCCTCTCCCTTTGTATTTACTTTGTCATTATTATTGGTGGTGGTGGTGGCAGTAGTGATTTGTATTGTATCTCAGTTACTAGACTGTTCTTATCTCAATCCGTGGGAGTTACATTTTCTCTGGATCTTCTCCCCATTTCCCCCCATCGGGGGGGGGGGGTGAAGGAGGGAGAAGTGAAATTTACGGCTTAAACCACAGTTTTGGCACCCAACGTGGGGCCCTTAAGGGTTGAGATAAAGACAAAATAGCCACTTGTCACAACGCTGATTTACTGGCTCTCAAAGTTGTTGCTCTGGTTCTCACAGGTTCAGTGTAGGATACTTTACTTACAGCCGGTTCTTCTTATCTTAACGTTTTTCAGATCTGGGTTTTGGGTTAAGATTCTTGTTACATTATACTGCATTGCACGGATTGTTAATACAATAGACTCAGTGATCATGAAACTGACCCGGTTTGTGTTTCCAGTGTGGCCACCAACTCTATACTGTGGGAGGTATATAATGGAAGTTTTCAGCAATTACACGTCTCTTTTCACCTCCTCGGGTGGTCAGCCTGTGAAGGAGACATTCTTTTGTGCTCCCAGCGCCCCCACCAGGCCGTTTACAACACTGTTTGAGAATTCTGAAGGTTTTGAATGGCCTTTAGATACCCTTGAGATCTGCCTGCTGGTGGTGACGGGAATTATCATGTTGGCACACATACTGAATATGTTGTACTCACAAGTATTTAGTCTGGTCCGGAGAGTTAAGCAGAGTGGGGTGTGGGCCATGTCTGGGGTTAGACCACAATCCAGGATGGCCGAGAGATTTTCCCCAAGGCTGGACAGTCATGAGTGGCAGGGTGTGTGGGATAATATGGGCAAGTATCTAGGCCAGTGGGCCCCTCCAGTGCTTTGGAACTTCACCAATGAACAAATGCAAAACCCAGAAAAATTAGTAAAACATTTAAAGGAGGTGTGTGATCATTCTGGTCACACCAGAGATGGACAAATCATGGCAACGTGCTGGGGCTTGGCTTATGCTTACAGAGCCTTGTTTAACACTGTCCAGCATCTTCAAAAGGAAAAAACCGTCTCTGGATCTGAGGGCGAAGTAATGGACAGCGCAGTTAATCCAGCTCCAAGTACAGCAGCTACATCACCACCAGCGACAGGTACAGCCATGACTCAAACCCCAGTGACAAGTACGGCGGCTACCCAAACCACAGTAATAATCACTGCAGCTAAACCAGAGGACCAACTCGTGCCAATATCAGTTGCCCCTGTACGCAAGAGGAAAAACAAAGAAGAGGCAGGAAAGATGAAACAAGGCGAAGAAACGTCACCACCTGGGACAGCATCTGACCAGGAGTTATTACCACATGATGAAGAAGAAGAAGAAAAGGAAGAGGTGACTTCTCGATCTCGGACCTAAACCGAGCTACGGAATATGCGAAAAGACTTCACCCGTCAGCCAGGGAAGCACATCATCACCTGGCTGCTCCGATGCTGGGACAATGGGGCCGACGATCATGAACTAGAAGGTAGTGAAGCCAAACAGCTGGGATCACTTGCCAGGGAAGGGGGAATTGACAAAGCAATTGCAAGAGAGAAAAAGTCCCTCAGCCTTTGGAAGAGGCTCTTGGCAGCTGTGAAAGATAGGTTTCCATACAAGGATGATGTTATGAGTCGTTCGGCCAAGTGGACTACTCTAGAGAAAGGCATCCAGTCTCTGAGAGAATCGGCCATTGTAGAGATGATCTATATCACCAAGCCGAATGTTGGGGATATACCCATAGATCCAGATGAAGTCGAATGTACACGACCCATGTGGTGGAAATTTACACGAAATGCACCCCAATCATGTGCCCATTCATTGGCAACAATAACCTGGAGTGACATAAGACCACCAACAGTGAATGAAATGATTCTTCAACTCTGAGAGTTTGAAGATAATATCACCCCTTCCATCATCTCAGCTGTGGAAAAACTGTCCCAGAACCTCCAACAATTGAGAGATGATCTATCCAGCTCCTCACGTGTCCCAACACGTCTCAGCTATTAACAGAAGGCGTCCCACTGTTCGAGAGAGAAGATATAGAAGTTATACACCACGGGCCACCCTATGGTTTTACCTGCAGGATCATGGAGAAGATATGATGGAGTGGGATAGAAAGCCTACTTCAGTTTTGGAGGAGCGGGTGCGAGAACTGAAAAAGAGAGCAAAGGTCAAGTCTGATCACCCCATGAAGGCTGCGGCTTCAGTCTCTGGTGAGCCGGTTCCCAGATGTAGTGGAAAAGCAGATTTTAGCTCAGGTCCTGTGATGAAGAAGAATAATCCATCTCTACAAGATGTGAGTGACCAATGTGATGGCTACAAGAGGGGCCCCGCCTCCAGCCAGGTGGAGGTAGGGGACAATCAAACTTATTGGACTGTATGGATCAGATGGCCTGGCACATCAGTCCCACAGATATGATCAACAAGATAACAGCAATGTTGCCACCAACTAATAAGAAAGAAACACAAGCTTTCTTGGGTGCTGTGGGGTTCTGGAGGATAAACAACCCGAATTACAGTTTGATTGTAAGCCCTCTCTATTATGGGACCCGGAAGAAAAATGATTTTAACTGGGGCCCTGAGCAACAACAAGCCTTTGAGCAAATTAAACGTGAGATAGTTCGTGCAGTAGCCCTCGGACCAGTCCGGACTGGGCCAGATGTTAAAAATGTCCTGTACACTGCAGCTGGGGAGAACGGTCCTACCTGGAGCCTCTGGCAGAAAGCTCCAGGGGAAACTCGAGGTCGACCCCTCGCCTTTTGGAGTCGGGGATACAAAGGATCTGAGGCCAGCTATACCCCAACTGAAAAAGAGATATTGGCAGCCTATGAAGGGGTTCGAGCTGCTTCGAAAGTGGTTGACACTGAAGCACAGCTCCTCCTGGCACCTCGGTTGCCCGTGCTGGGCTGGATGTTCAAAGGCAGGGTCTCCTCTACACATCATACAACTGATGCTACATGGAGTAAGTGGGTCGCATTAATTACACAACGAGCTCGAATAGGAAATCCCAGTCACCTGGGAATTCTAGAAGTCATCATGGACTGGCCAGAGGGTAAAGATTCTGGAAGGTCACCAGAGGAGGAAGGAGTGATGCGTGCTGAAGAGGCCCCACCATATAATGAACTGTCAGAAAGTGAAAAGCAATAGGCCTTATTTACTGATGGGTCTTGTCGCATTGTGGGAAAGCACCATAGATGGAAGGCAGCAGTATGGAGTCCTCAACAACAAGTTGCAGAAACTGCTGAAGGGGAGGGTGAATCGAGTCAGTTTGCAGAAGTGAAAGCCATCCAGCTGGCCTTGGACATTGCTGAACGAGAAAAGTGGCCAGTACTTTATCTCTGCACTGACTCCTGGGTGGTGGTGAATGCCCTGTGGGGGTGTTTGCAGCACTGGAAGCAGAGCAACTGGCAACGCAGAGGTAAACCCATCTGGGCTGCTGCACTGCGGCAAGACATCGCTGCCCGAGTGCAAAACCTGGTGGTCAAAGTACGCCACGTAGATGCTCATGTGCCCAAGAGTCGGGCTACTGAGGAACACCAGAACAACCAACAAGTGGATCAAGCTGCTAAAATTGAAGTGGCTCAGGTGGACTTAGATTGGCAACATAAGGGTGAATTATTTTTGGCCCGGTGGGCTCATGACATTTCAGGCCATCAGGGCAGAGATGCAACATACAGATGGGCTCGTGATCGAGGGGTGGACTTAACAATGGATACTATTGCCCAGGTGATTCATGACTGTGAAACGTGCTGCAATTAAGCAGGCTAAACAGTTAAAGCCTCTTTGGTATGGAGGACGATGGCTAAAGTACAAATATGGGGAGGCTTGGCAGATTGATTATATTACACTCCCACCAACCCGCCAAGGCAAGCGTCATGTGCTTACCATGGTGGAAGCAACCACCGGATGGTTGGAAACATACGCTGTGCCCCACGCCACTGCCTGAAACACTATCCTGGGTCTTGAGAAACAGATTTTGTGGGGGCACGGCACACCCGAGAGAATTGAGTCAGACAATGGGACTCATTTCCGGAACAGCCTGATAGATACTTGGGCCAAAGGGTAGACCATTGAATGGGTCTATCACATCCCCTACCATGCACCAGCCCCTGGGAAAATGGAACGGTACAATGGACTATTAAAAACTACATTGAGAGCAATGGGTGGTGGGACTTCCAAACATTGGGATACACATTTATTAAAGGCCACCTTGTGGGTCAACACCAGAGGATCTGCCAACAGAGCTGGTCCAGCCCAGTCAGAACTTCTACATACTGTAGAGGGGGACAACATTCCTGCGGTGCACATAAAGAATTTGCTGGGGAAGACAGTCTGGGTTATTCCTGCTTCAGGTAAAGGCAAACCCACTTGTGGGATTGCTTTTGCTCAGGGACCCGGATATACTTGGTGTGTAATGCGGGAAGATGGGGAAGTCCGATGTGTACCTCAAGGAGATTTGATTTTAGGAGAAAACAGCCAATGAACTCAATTGCATGCTGTTGCTTGTTATGTAATGTGTTTTTTTATAGCCTATCAACTAGATGCCTTCAAGTCATCTGCGACTGACCCTCAGACCATCATCCCAACAAAGAACAAACTTTGATGAAACCAGACGAGTTCTGCAGTAAAGGAACAGTCAGCATCAACAGGCAACGATCCAACGCTGCGCACAACCTCCCCTGCTCTGAGAGACTGTTACAAAAGGTGGAGCCTGACATCACGGACTGGATGGACTCAGCAGCTTTATAGGGATTGGCCCAGGCACTACAGGATTATATCTCTCCATTTGTGTGTGTGTGTGTGAATGTATATGTACATATATATATATATGTATATATATATGTATATATGGGATGATATTTTAAAAATGTGTTATCTGAGCATGATGTGAATGGTATGGAATAAGGGGTGGATTTTTATGGGTTCACCCCCCCCCCCTTTAGAGTCTCATGTTACGCCGGGAAAGAGAGAAAGGCTGGGGGAGGGGAGACAGGGCGCCTGACCCGGGCTGACCAATGAAGTTATTCCATACCACAGCACGTCATGCCCAGGAGGTAGGATTCAGGGGCTGGGGCTCTCACGGGCACGAGGTGGGGGGAGCGGCGCGTGGTCTCTCTCGCGCCACGCGGTCTGGGGAGCAGCGCGCGGTCTCTCGGCTCGGTCGGGCGGCGAAACGGTTGTATCCTCTCCCTTTGTATTTACTTTGTCATTATTATTGGTGGTGGTGGTGGCAGTAGTGATCTGTATTGTATCTTAGTTACTGGACTGTTCTTATCTCAACCCGTGGGAGTTACATTTTCTTTTGTTCTTCTCCCCATTTCCCCCCCATCGGAGTGGGGGGGCAGAAAAGGAGGGAGAGGGGAAATTTACAGCTTAAACCACCACAGATATGAACTGCGTTACATATATACTAGAAGAAACAGCTCATGAGTGTATCTCGTGCTCCAATCAGTAAGGAACATTCAGCTCAAAGGACAGGTTAGAATTAGCCTGTGAGATGCAGGCTGGATTTTTCACTTGTTCTATTTATTTGGCTGTTTTTTTGATTTTTTTTTTTTAATTGAAGAAGCATTAATATTATGAAGTAAGAGAGAATGTATTAAGTGAAACAGTAAATTTAACCGAATATATCTGCCCTATGCATCTAATGTTCTGTCATATTAAAAAAGAATTAAAAAAAAAAATACTAATACAGTTTTAAGTGGAAAAAAAACCTAACCAAATAAGTCAATTTTCTTTACATTTTTTGACACTTTTCTAGAACTTCATACCCTGTCTAGTTTTAAATGTCTTAAGAACACTTTTAAAAGGAAGACTACCACTACTTTCTGTAGTAGAAGTTCTTATGCCTTTTCCCTTCTTTTTTTTTTCTTTTGTCTTAATTTTATTTTGTGCTCTTTGTATCTTTTTTACACCCTGAATAATTCTTCTCAGCACAAAATGAAGATATGTGTAGATAGTTCTCCACCTTTTTTTGCTCTTTATACTCTGTCATCAATCAAACTCTCTAATCTATAAGTTTGTGCTAGGCAAACTCATTACTTGAATGCAGTATTGCCTGTGTGATCTCATCCATTGCACTAAGCATTATAGAGCAGTGATTTATTGGAATAGGGAAGCCAAGTAAATTCCCTGTCTAGACTAATGTAATTGTTCCCTTGTTCCAAAGATTCAATGATTTCACGGTTAGTCATTCCATCTCTTTTCCTTACAAATGCATGCAGATATCAAAAAAAAAAAAAAAACCAAAAACAAAAAACAGCAGCCTTACACAATACAGATTTAACTTAATGGAAAGATTTTCTTGACTCAGTATGACCAAGCCTTTAATCCCTGATCCAGTCAGGAAATATACATATTTTACATATGTATGTAAGCCTTCCCCCATGCATACATAGAAGAATGAATCCATAAATATGAGATAAACTCTAATCTATAGAAAAAATTCATACAACTCTTGCATTAACACAATTTCAGCAACTCAGCGTAGCTAAAGACAAAACATACTGTCCTGAAAGCAGGCTGATATGCAGCTTTACTATTCCTGTCTCCAAAGCTTAGGAGATAAATGCTATCCACACTGAGAACAAACTTTCTAAAAGAAAGCGCTGTGTGCATTATGCATCCCATTTCCTATGTGCAGTTATACAATTTGTGCCTCCACATAGAGCTAGTATTGGTGAATCTTATGATGTAAAATCTATTAAACAAATATAATGATAAACAAGAAAATGCATTAATTTCTGAAAATGTTATTCCAGTAAATACACCCCTCCCAGTCTCCAACTTTCTACCAACACAGTTAATATAGTCAGTAAGAAAGTATCTCTGTATATGTAACCAGGCCTCAGAAATTATTTTGTCTGTTACTTCTCCGAAGTGGCTTCCTATGATCCAGCTGGCTTTCATACTGATGCAAATTCTGCATTAGAGACACTGGGTATTTATTCCACCTAAATATTTTTCAGCTACAATAATAAAAGACACTTTTAACAACATTTATTATTGAAATTTTCCATTCCATCTAATGTTCTGCTTATAAATTAGACAATATGACACAGTGCAAGTCTGTAACCAGTTAGCTTTATGAATTTCAAGTATTCCAATCATGCACAGTATGCCTGCTTGTATGTGTAAAGTTTGTAGAAGTTGTTTGCTAGACAAAGAATCAGGACAACAAGACAGTAAACGAGGAGTGACTTGAAAGTAATTTCTTGCCAGTCTCAGTTTTCCCTTTTGCAAATCTGTATCCACTGGACAGATGAAAGTGGCCTAGATGTACATGGGGGGCAAGCAGAACTTAGGCTTAAGTGGTGAAATTCTGCTGCACACTGGTCTGCTCTGAGAGTCAGTCACTCCCTGAAGTAAATTTATAATGTAAACTCTTAGCTGAGTACTATTACAATTTAATTAGTTCACTATAATTTTGAACTTTACTGCTTTCATCAAATGAATCTGTATTTAACTGCAGCTTGCAAATTCCAAATGCTTGTGTTGCCTTCTAACTTGACTAATGATGCAGGCTCTTTCCCATAACTATACACTGAAGTTGAGCAATCAATGGAAGTGATAAGGAGACAATTCTTCAGTTACCTAGCAATACATCAGCCTTTACTACACCAAATGGTAAGTAACCTGAATGTATCACAGGTTCTTAGTAACAAATAAGCTAAATAAGAAGACAACATCCAGCGTCCTTTCAGTCTCTCAGAGGATTCAAACTGATTAATAGGAAAACACATAGCAAGCCAACTGCCAATATCTTCAAAGCTGGACAAGTTTAGCAGTCACACTGTGCCTTCTGTAGGATAGCATTCTCAGTACAACAGATGCAGTACGTTATAATTAATTCAGTTGAAAAGAAAAGGTGATTTTAGAATGCATTTTATTTTCCTCTCTTTTATGCTTCACCCTACCAGAAAATTGAAATCTCTATCTCTGGCAGTGTTGTGGCAGAATTCCAGCTTTATCTTAATGAAGAAGGAATTATTTTTGACAGAGTTCTGGTTTCCAAGTATCCTGAAATCCTGTAATTCATTTGCATGAGGTAGAGAGCAAAAGTAAGGATGGGAGGAAGAGCAGTGAAGCATGCAAGTATTACTCAAAAAGGATATAGGAAATTCTTCTATGGGGTAGAAGACAAAGTATTTTATAGTAGAAAAGTACTTAAAACACATTTCCTTAAATGTAATGCTTGAAAATTCACCAGTTTATTCATAAATAACACTGTCAAAAGAATTATAAGTAAATGTCACCAATTTTGAAAATAAAATGGAACTGAGAGGTAGTTGGAGTTATAAGAGCTTTCAAAGGAGATTAAGTTTTTATGAACTCATGTTACATCCTATCATAAGGGTGTTTTTTCCCAAAAAACCTCTCAATCCAAGCCAGTAGCTACTATAAGGAAACAACTCATATTGAAATCTAGAAGTACTGATTTAGACAATTTTCATTAATTTGATATGTGGGCTGTTGGTTTCAAGCAGGACATTACATAATCTTTTTGTTATATTTACCTAAAAATTCTATAGTGCAATGTGTACCTGTGATAAATTACGAAAAATATTACAACATCTGTGTTCAAAGAACACTGCAACTCTGACTGAATCAAAGAAAACGCAGATGCCTGAAGACCAAGAAAGCGGGACAACTGTTGCGTCACTTTGCCCTTTAGGCCTAAGGGCTCAGTATTCCATGAGTTATATATTCAAGTATTAACTATATATGAGTATAATTAACTCCAGAATATGAAACTTATTGAACTGCTTCTGTTGAGAACCTATAATTAGCAAGATCTCTTAATAAAGTGCCAGGACAAAACAGTAAATCTAAAAGCTTGGCATGGTGCGTTAGCCTTGGCCAACAGACAAAATCCCACCCAGCTGCCTCCTCACTCCTTTCCTTCTCCTCAGTGTTGGGGAAAAAATGGATTTAAAAAATAAATAAAAAAAAAAACAAAAAAACATTCCTGCTTGCCTATGACACAGTTAAAAATATATTTCCTCAGAAAAAAAGAAATTGATAGCAACAGTTCTCTTCACCAAGGGTGCCTCTTTGATCTGCTTACTATCCAAGTTCACGGTATATAGGAGATACTCACTAAAAGTTTACCTAAGGATAATTTCTAGTATACTTATTCACAGTTCTGCCACCAGCTTGGTTTCCTGATTTCCAAGTTTATATGGAAAGCTGTAGAGTACAGAGGCATTGTATGTAAAGAGGGAGGTTTAGAAAAACAATTTTACCTTTGGATCCATTTACTTTTGGATTCTCCACGATTCCCCTGTTCTGTTCTGATGAATTGTGACTTTCCCAATGGAGCATTTTATAACTGCGATATGGTATAGATCAAAGAAGCTTCTGTAACACATCGAATCACTAGTAAATGGTAATTGAGTATCAAGAACCTAATTTACTTCTTATAATGTCAAATAAAATAAAAAATATCCCAGTGATTTCAGTAAGAATAGAAACCTAAAATCTGTTAATCAGGCTCAACTAATCACTTAATGACCTTTCATACAATAAATTCTGCAGTATTAAGTCATAAAACATGACACCACATATTTTTATTTCAGATTTATTCTTTGTTCAAACAATTAACAGAACATCCTTTTTTTAGTGCAGTTTCAGAATTTCTCTTTAATGTTCACTGACCCAAACAGAAAGGTGTCCTGTACTGGTGCATGCGCTATAACTCTCAAATTCTGGAATAATGCCATGACTTATGAGCTAATCACACATCCATTTTCTATTATGTTTAGCATTGTTTAAGGCAAGTGACATCTGGTTTAAAATTAAGATTTGACGATATTTTCATTTTTCAATACTCTCCTATTGAAATAGGAGATAAACACTCATGACTTCAAAATGCAAAATACACGTGCTTAAACACTCCCAAGAAAACCAACAACCAAAACTATGTAGGAAAGTATCAACAAATGTACAAACAAGAAATGAAAAAGAATTTCACAAGGCTTATCTTTTATAATCTTAGCAAGAATCAAGCAGGATAGCTCAAGTTATTTGTCTTCTTATTCACAATTTCAGAATGTTGGGAATAAACTTAATTTTCAAAGAATACTTTTGTATCTGTTTTATGCTCTTAAAGTGTCTACTTTTGATTGAACTAAGACAATAGAAACATGACTACATTGTGAGGACTACATTTGAATTTTCCCATAATGCAGAAAAGTGTTCGTGCCACAGAGAGGTTATTAACATAAAGTCCAATTATGAAACTGATTGTCATCATTTATGACTCTTTTCAAATTATTTGACAGATTGTCATGGGAAATAATTTATGTAAATTTATTAATGCTTATGCAAATTAAGACTGAAATAAGACTATGGATCCAATACCCTTCAACATTTACAGTGAAAAGCAAAGGATATGCATTTCACTTAAACTTATTTGAATTAATCATGGTAAAAACAAAGTAATCTTATTTCTAAAATTGCTTTGATTGGAAGATGTTCCTGACTCATACAAACTGAGCAATTAATCTAGCAAAGTATTATGTAGATTATGAGAGAGTTCACTTTGGATATGATCATGGACACATTTTGACTTAAGATCAGGAACTGTTCAGAATGCATAAAAATGAAGTAGTTAATGAGGGGAAATTGGAGAAGGATGTTATGCTGTACTTCTTAACTGCATTTTTTTAAGTCTTCTGATTGCTTGTAAATTTTGATTTAAAGTGCTTTACGCAATCATGTAAATACTCAGCAGGCTTTACCCAAGCCCAGTTACTTCTACAGCTGCTTTGCAGATTTAGACAGGAAGACACATCAGACTGCATTTGAGATTTGACCATCAGGTTTTTTTGCAAACTGAAAGTTTGCGCATTAACAACTTTCTTCTCTGAAATCATAAGGAAAAAAGTAAAAACCTGTTGATGACAAACTTTATAATTGCAATCACAGAGAAAAAAGGACAAGTACGTCCAATGGGCCAGTGATAAATGTCTACAGAAGACATTTCTGCCAATACAGTCTTACGAATTTCACTGATTTCAGGATTAAACAGAAACATGCTTGTTCTATTATAGGTTTAGTTACTTACTAATTTCAAAGAGACCATTATTCTTTCAACATCCAAACCAATAAAAAAGTAAGTAGCCCCAGTAAAAGAGAACATCATGTTGCCTGTTCACACTGGGGAGGAATGAGAAGCAGTAAGAATATTCCAAGATACTTACTATTTCTGTGTCCTTCCAGGAAGATAAACCAAGAAGTAAAGATAATTTATGCATGTTTCCATAGAACAGATGAAGTTTCTCTATTCTTTGTCTCTTTATGTTCTCATCAACAAAAGGTGGTGTTACTCAACCTTTAACCATCCCCTATGACCAAAGAAATAGGCCAGGTGTCCATTCGGAGATAGTCATATTCACTTTTTAATCCTTTAAAGTATGTGCTTAACGATTCCTCTCTGTTACTGCCCAAGAATTATCTCTTGCTGGCAACTGCCTCAGTACTAACATATCAGTCCAGGGTATTTAACTGTGGTGAAAACTATCAAATTTGTACTTAAATATTTGATAATTAGAAAGTACACACACACATAAGGACAATAACAGACAATTGAGGGTGGGCTTTCTTGCCCACAGATGCAACAGAAAAATTTGAAGTGAGCATTATCAGTTTATAACTTTGTAAGCCAAAAATATGAAAAATAATAAACTTCAGAAGAGCTATCTTTGTCTTTCATATTAAATTTAATTTCAAACTTTTGCTTGTAGTTATTAAAGGAAAAGAACATCTAAGGAGCAGTCAATTAACTTTTATTTTGTCTGTCACCACTTATTATTCATTACAGCATACTTAGAAGTCTCAGCTATATTCTGAATCCTAATTTCTCCACATTAAAAGGCTGAATATCAAAAACGTAGTGAAAGAAGTAAACCAGAGAACCCCAGAATATGGCTGAGGCCTGGAATTCCTTCTAGTCCAAGATACTAAAATTGTCAGCAATCTAAACAGAGGAAATTATAAGAAAACGAAGATAACAAAATCTTCTTAAAAAGGGCCTAACTCAATCAGTAGATCTCTCAAGCAGGATTTGTATGTAGGTAGAAAAAAAATCAACCAACCTGATCAGCAAGAAAATTTGTGCTTTAGGAATCAAGAAATAAAAAGGCAAGAGTCAAGTGAGTCAGATGTAGGAAAGGATATTAAAAAAGTAAGATTTTACAGGTATAAAAAAAATATCTTTAAAGACATTACTATGAAGAAGGTTCTAAGTAGAGATTAAAGATCAACTTAATGTGGCTCCAAAACCAAGTTAATATGTAAAGATTTTCACAATGAAGCAGCTGTTGAGTTACAGACTAAGAGGAGATGAACTTCAGAACAGCAGGAAAACAGAATCCACCACAATGAAATTGGAAGTAAAACTCAAACAGCTTAATGACCTCAAATTGTTTGGGACCAAAGATCTCTCCCCACAAGTTGTTCCATATCTTACACACAAAATCATTATAACAGTCATAAAGTCATTTATGTTGGGAAGGCCCTTAAGATCATCATGTCCAACTGTAAACCTAACACTTCAAGCATTCATGAAAAGATTTTTAAGAGAAGAGAGTCTTGGTTTTGTTTTTTATATCTAGTATATATTTAAAAAGATTGAAAAAAAAACCCAACAAAAAAAACCCACTACACACAAAATCCACACAATCTGGGAGTTAATTACTTCATCCAAGTGTTCAGAACTGCTGATACGAGATAAACAATGTGTAAGGCATTACAACAAAATTTTATGTTGAGAATAACTATGGATATGGAAGATAAAGAAAATGGGGTTAGATGTTAAAGGTCTTAGCAAAGATAACTTCTTAAATACATGTCCTAAACAAGAGAAATACAAGAAATCTCATCTAATTGGACTACAGTGTGTAACTGGTACTGTTACGTAGAAAACTGATAAAGTTGGAAAAGACAGACAGTATAGCAATGGATGAGAAAATGGTAAAGGACTGATAAGCACCACTAACCTTCAGAGAAAATATGGTGACTGAGTCAGATTTTCAGGAAAGTTCCTTTTTTAACTAATGAGACTGATCAAATATATGATTTGAACACTTTTTTTATAAAGCATTTGGACAGCAGTACTTGTTTTAGAAGAGACTGGCATATCAAGCAGGAAAAAAGAACACCAGGCTGCCTCGATGATCAGTGTAATAATAATGGCATGAAATTCAAGAGAAAAAATATAGGTTTGCATGGATCATCAGAAGATATGAAAGTCATATCTTGCAGGAAAAGAATAGATGAACATTTTTGTTCCTGTAAAAGGAATGCTGAGAAGAGATATAACAACTATCCATAAATACTTGATGGTGGAGAATATAAATACCAGATGCTGCTGGAGTGAGAGCAAATTTAGGAGCATGATCAAGAAAGATTTTATTCTGACTGAAATTTCAGACAGAGAACCAAGAGCAAAAGACAGAACTACCCTGAAATGTAGCTTCCCACATGACACTGTGGTAACAAGGAATGATGCAAGAGGTTTCTGTTACTATTTCATAGTCTATTGAAGACGCACTGAAATCTTGCACTGAAAGTAAGACTGATTTGCTTTATTTACCCATGCTCATACAGCTGAGGAAACTGGAGAGATGGGAAGGTACTTTTTAGTTCTTAATCCATTTTTCTAGGTTAGTGTTCTGCCTTTCCTTCAGTCTGTGCTCTATAGAAAAGCTAGATCTCAGGCAGTGTCATCTTCCCTGCTCATTCAGCTCCAGAAGCCATACAAGTCTCCCACAAATTTTGAAGTGTCCAGCTAAAGTGCACATTCACTTGTGCTAAACTGTCTTTTTTTCCCCTCTGTTTTGTCTTTGCTAAAGTTAATCTATTTTTTCTACTAGTTTGTCAAACTTAATTGTTACCTTTTCTCACAGGCAGGCTTCTGACCTGCCCTTTTCCCTTTGCTACTATGCTCATAGATTAGACCAAGAGGAGCTGCAAGTCTTGCAGAGCAGTAGTGAAACAGCTCCCCCGCATGGTGTTGTTCAGCGCAGAGATCCCTAAGGGAATGCAGTTTAGATTCGTGACGATTCTTGAATGTTTTGGAAAATATGACTTTCTTCATAGCTACAAACTTTTAATAGTATGTTTTTACCGAAAACGCTATTGAAAACAGTGTTGACCAGCTATTGCAGCCTTTGATGGCCAGAGGTATACCAGTCATACTTTGGTGCTCTGTGACATTTATCATAGCTGAGATTCTGAACACTAAAGATGTTTGGATAATTTTTAGACCTTGGAAGACAGGCAGCTTACTTCCTGGATTAATGAAAATTTATGGCAGAGAAGGGGTCATTCTTTTGCTGTTAAAGCAGCAGGCAACCAGAGTATGATCTTCCAATAGTGTGGACAAGGCAGCAAAATGAAAGTATCTTGGACTGTGCATGGAACATTTTGAACCATGCTGCTTCAATAATAATTTTTTCAGCAACAGAGGAGGGCCACAAAGATGATCATAAGGCCGAAGCCTCTCTATTATGAAAATAGGTTGAGAGCTGCGCTTGTTCAGCCTTGAGAAGAGAAGCCTGAGGGGAGACATCATAACAGCCTTCCAAAACCTAAACAGGGCCTACAAGAAATCTGAAGAGGGACCTTTTACAAAGGCATTCAGTGACAGGACAAAAGAGAATGGCTTTAAACTGAAAGATGGCAAATTTAGATTAGATATTAGGGAAAAATTCTTCACTATGAGGGTGGTGAGACATTGGCATAGATTGCCTAGAGTTGTAGCTGCCCTGACCCTTGAAGTGTTCTAGGCCAAGTTGGGTGGGGATTTGAGCAACCTGGTCTAGTGGAAGATATCTCTGTCCATGGTGAGGGGATTGAAACTAGATAATCTTTAAGGTCCCTTCCAATGCAAACCATTCTATGATTCTATGATTCTATGAATATGAAAGTTGGTTGCTTTTATTTCTTAAATAAAGATACTTCATTTTGCCCTTTAGGCTTCTTAGTAAGTTCCCACTTCATAATGTTGATTTGTTAAGGGCCTAATTAGATCAAAGCAAATTGAAACAAAATTTCTGGAGAAAAATTAAAAAAAAAAAAAAAGACATGTAATTTCTATAGTATTTGACATAGATTTTCAGCTCAAAACACAGTATGTCAGGCCCTCAAAATGCTTTGATGTGGTGTAAATGCATGGATTGATCAGTTTCTATATTTATGTATCCTTGCAAGTTTTTGATTTGCCATCTGTTCTCTGAGCCCGTAGGCATCACATTTTCCACCTTTTCTTCAAAAAAAAAAAGAAAAAAAATTAATGGTTTTTATTTATTTTTTTTTATTTTTATTTTAACAGTAAAATTAGTCTTTCTAGGCAGAAACTGCAGGGGTTGGTACTTAAAGACTACCTCCAAGTGATCTAAGAATCATGGTAAAGCTTTGGCAACACCATGCTTCTTTTCACAACGTTGGAACACTTAATAGTAACTCATTGCAAAAGTACATAAAATACAGGATACAAACAAAGATTATTAATTTATTCCTACATGGAATTTCTTTACAAAAGTAAGAAAAAAAAAAAAAGGGAGGTATGTTTTTTTTTATGTGTTATTAGTCAGTCAGCAGGTATCAATTGCTACTTTTATTTTAACAATATTAAAAACACCCATGCAGAAATCTCACTTGCTCCAATGGTTCTTATTTCCCAAATGTGCCATCAGGTATGTTTCCTTTGAACATCAAAATAGTTCTTATTTAAAACTACCTGTTTGGAGATATCTCCAGCTATTTTGTGTAGCAAGGGGCAATTAATGCAAAATAACAAAGAAAGCTTGAAACACACTGGAAAGCTATTGACAGCCCTGTGCCCATATTAAAATAATAACATGACAGGAACCTACAATGCTGAATGACCCATGAGGGCCATTTGTGCTGCGCTCAAAACCACAGTCAGCTTTACCCCTATTCAATATCAGTGGGCTTTGAAATCACTTCATGCAGACACCTTGCAAAATCAGGTCATGGATTCATCAGATTTTTGAATGTCACTGGCTGCATTAGACATGTTTGATAACACTGTGGTTTACATCCAGCGTATATGCCAGCTATCTCTAACAGCAGTAGAAAAAACTGTCCTTTCTGAAAGACCATGGAAATGCAAACACCGAACAGCAAATGTCCACCGTGTGTCATTTCTCTTCAAAGCTGGCAGCACTTTGCATTTTCAAGAAGGCTATTTTTCCCAGTAGTTCTATCCTGACCAAATGGCGGTGGCAAACAAACAATGAGCCAATATCACCAGAAGGAAAGGCTGGCAACAATTTTAACTCTTTCTTCCCTAAGGAGTAGAGACCGAATGAGGAAATGACCAAAACAATTGAAAACCATATTTATCAGTGTCAGTGCTGAAGACAAGATTGCCTTCTGTTTTATAACAGATAATATTAACTCATTGGTAAGGAACAATATTAAGTGCAGTAAAGGCTGCTCAGCTTTAATGCCTTTGTGCAAACACACAATCTGCTCTCTGTGCATCAGTCATGGACATCCAGCAGCCTTTATTAATAAGAATATAGTGAATTAGTCTTACTATAATGAGAATGTGGATATGCTTTCAAAGGGAAGTACTTCAAACTAAATACTAAAACCAAAAGGATGAAAACATCAAGTATTAAGAAGATAATGAAATTATATTTGCAAAAAGCCTACACCTTCAGGAAGAGAATTTCAGTACAATGGAGTCTGACATGAGCTGTTTAGGCAGGCAAATCTATTGCCAATTACATGCTGTCTTTTCAGATCATTCCAAGGCAACACAGGATCCGCATACACGTGACTAGATTATAACAAAAATGATAATAATAATAATGAAAAAGGACATTTTCTTTAGTACCTAAATGTAAACTTGAGTTTTTTGAAAATGAGATCTTCCTCACAGGTTTTGAACACTTTTAAAGCTAACCTCACATTTTGAAAACTTGGTCAACATCACACACACACACACTAAAACCTAAAATAGAACAACTGATCTGTTCCTCTATAGATTTGGCAATTTGAAATGTGCAATTCTATACAGAAAAGTCTGTTCTGAACATATTTCAGCTGCATCTAATTAATTCATGCATATTTTCTTCTACATTTTAACATTTTTGTATCACTTTTAACATACAGCATTTACTAGACAGCAATGCTTTTCCACACCTTGCTTAAAAATACGTAAGGACCCTGTCACTTAGGAATGATTTTTTTCATCACAGCGCCAAAGGACTGTAATGTTTAATGACCTTATCCACTTAAGGAGTCATCTTTAAAATTGCTTTTTCTCCTCCTGGCATGCAGAGACCTGGCTCATACCCTCTGGCTTCTGACTGAAGTTTGTGCAACCATGTGAACTACTTTTAGGCTATTAGAAGCAGCAACTACAGAAGTATGGCAAAACAGTATTGGCTCAAAAGAAACACTAGCCCTAGGCCAGGATTTTTTTGCCTCGCTGCATGGACATACAAGAACTGGTGGAAAGCAGGTGCTGGGTGTCTCTGCCAGCACTTCGTGGATACCAGACTGGCCAGGCACCTGGGCTGCAATACTGCTTTTCCACTCCTGCCCTACAAGGCACAGATTTTTCTAGAGCCCACCCTACACCCAAAAAGACACATAAATCACCTGGGCTGCGTTAGGACATAGTGAGTTTGACCGAAAACTCTTTAAAGATACTGTTTTGAGACAGAATCCTAGGGAAAATATATGAGAGAACGAAGCTCTCTAACATCTAGCTCACTGAATAGAAAAAACTCATAGCACCTGCAAGGGGTAAGTTCCATACTGATAATTTGAGAGCAGTTCTTAAGGAATCAGAGGAAATGACTGAAGAAAACAAGGTCTGGTTTCCAAGCATGTCAGTACAAGGTTGACCTGTTTCATCATTTGAATTTTCTCTTCTTGCATATCTGAGCTGTATTTATTTATGAACACAATCGCAGAATGGTTTGGTTGGAAGGGACCTTAAAGATTGTCTAGTTCCAGCCCCCTTACATGGCCATGAATCCTTTATAATAATGTTATTTTGCTGTTTAGTGATTTTAATCCAGTATCCCATATCTGTTTCAGTAAGTAGTATCCAAAGTATTACAAACGATTTATAGAGATCTTGTTACTTTAATTCATTTTAGATTCTTTAACTTAACTGAATTTATACACTTTAGCAAAGACTTCAAAAAACTGCTCCTTATAGAGAAGACCAATCACTGCCAACAAACTGTTAACAGATCTCAATATACCTCTTCCTCCTCATAGCAATTGACAGCTAGTCAGGAGTAATAGAGAACAAATATACCCAACACTTAATTAAATACCTATGATAAAAGCATTAAAAGATACAGTATCCTAGTTGATTTTGATGAATTTATGAACATTAGTAAATGTATTTGTTTGGGGTTTTTTTACACAAACACAGTAAAATAATATACACTCCAAACCTGTAGCCTGTCACTATATTGTAAGGAGAAGAAACAATTACATGGTGTGTGATTTCATTTGAATCACAGGCTTGACGGTAGATCTCATCTCAAAATACGAAAAAGTAAATGAGCAATGTAAGGGGCCACCCAAGATATTGTTACTCTCCCTTGGAAGCTAGATATTTAGTGCGTTCACCTACATGTGCTTTGCAGTTTGTTCATTTGGGATACAAAGAGAAAGTGAAAATTTAGTTTATATTAAAATCCACTCCTTTCATTTTCACAAAAAAAAAAAAAAAAAAAAAAAGGCTACTGAGCCCATGATAATATTTGAAGCTATTCATGAAAGTGTTCTTTACTGATTGTGCTTTGAAATTTTGTGAACTCTCAATCCTTTAAATATGCCCTTGTCATGGGTTCAGCAGTAGCAGTCATTTTTCTCCTTCTTGGTAGCTGGTGCAGCACTGTGGTTTTGATTTTGGGCCTGGGAGCAGTGCTGATAACAGCAGTGTTTTCAGTTACTGCTTGGGAATGTTTTGGTCTGACCAAGGACTTCCTGAGCCTCATGCTCTGCCAGGGAGGAGGGGAAGCCGAGAGGAAGCAGAGACAGGACACCTGACCCAAACTGACCAAAGAGGTTATCCCATACCACAGCACGTCATGTCCAGGATGTGAAAATAAGAGAGCAGAGACCTGGAAGGGTGTGGTGGTGGTGGTCTGGGGGGTTCGCTGCTGGGGGGTGCACTGGCTGGGTCGGGCTTGGTGAGCAGTTGTATTCTCTTTCCTTGTATCTCTCTTGTATTATTATTGATGGTAGCAGTAGTGATTTATGTTATACTTCAGTTACTAAACTGTTCTTATCTCAACCTGTGAGAGTTGCATTTTTTATTTTTTTTTCAATTCTCCTCCCCATTCCCCCAGGACTGGGGAAAGAAAAAAAGAGGGAGGGAGAGAGGGAGTAAAACTTCATGAGTTTTAGAGGCTTAAACCATGACAGCCCTGCAATACTATGTCCAACTCTGTGAACTCATGCGAAATTGACAATTTGATAAATGTTAATGCTATATAACCTGAAAACTTTGTTCAAGCTCTGTAGCGTGCTGCAAGCCAAAAGATGTCATTTTATCACACTTCGTGTTTATTTTCTCTCTGTCAGATTGATGCAAAATAATATTTTTCTTGTTTTGAAATTATCAAAATTCTGTCTTAAATAAAATTTGTCTTAAACTTTCCCTGGCAGTGTTCACGGCCAGGTTGGATGGAGTCCTGGGTGACATGGTGTGTGGTGTCCCTGCCCATGGCATGAGGGGTGGAACTAGACAATTTTAAGGTCCTTTCCAACCCTAACTATTCTATGATTCTACAATGTATGGTTCTCTGTCCTTGCTTCTTACTTGTCACGGTTTAACCCCAGCTGTCAGCTAAGTACTGTGCAGCCATTTGCTCCTCCCATCCGCACGCTCTGATGGGAAAGGAAGAGAATTAAAAAAAAAAAAATAAAAAAAATTTAAACCTATCGGTTGAGATAAAAACAGTTCAATAACTGAGATAAAGTACAAGACACGGAAACTGATACTAACACTAGTAACTGATACTAATAAAAGGGAGATAAAAAAGGGAGAAAGATAAAAGTCAAGTTAAAAAACCAAACCAAACTAAAACCAAAACTTAAAAAACCAAATGCAAGTGATGCAAAATGCAATTGATTACTACCCATAGACCAATATCCCTCTCATCCATGAACAGTGATTGGCCTGTCCTGGTCAATTTCCCCTGGTTTATTTATATACCAAGCATGACAAACTGTGGTATGGAATATCCCTTTGTGAAACAAACCTTTAGTTTGGATCAGGTGTCCTGTCTCTGCTCCCTCCCGGCTTCTTGTGCCCCTCCTCACTGGCAGAGCATGAGAGACTGAAAAGCCCTTGATCAGGATAAGCACTGCTCAGCAACAATTAAAACATCAGTGTGTTATCAGCATTGTTCTCAGACTAAAGCCAAAACAACACTGCACCAGCTACTAGGAAGAAAAATAAGTCTATCCCAGCTGAAAATAGGACATTAGCATAAAGTTATATTTTGGGTGCCAGTTTCAAAGAATGTTGCTGGGAAAGCAGAACAACATCAAAAGAACCTGTTCTTAATCATAGTTGATATCAAGTCTCATTAGAATATGAACTTTCTTGAAGACTAAGATCTTGCCTTTTATTCTGTTTCTCTAAGAGAAGGTATGACACCCCCCCACCCCCACCCCCCTTTAGGACTCAGAGTAAAGCTCTGGGAGAAGCAGAGTGCTCTTTCATGCTAGCTTAGTAGTGGTTCCTGGCAGGGACAATGAATGTATTTTATTCCCTTGGAAGCCAACGAGGCTAGAAGGGGTGTCTGTGCTTCCCAACATTAAGACCTTGCTTAGACTATCAGATGATAACAGTTAGGTAAGGAAACACAGAGAAATGAAATAAAGATGAGGCAGTGAACTTAAAAATTATTGCCAGCACCCGTGGAAGTGCTGTTAGCATTAAAATCAAGCAGAAGTAGCAGGGGGTACATGCACTCTCACAGCTGAAAAGCTGTGGTATATGATATCTCCTGGGAGACAAAGCATCTTCATCATAAATCAGGATGAAAAGATTAAAAGTAAAGCAAGATGATGCTTCAATACCTTACCACATGGGAGTGTTGCCTTAACCTTCTGCAAAAAGTAACTTGTTTCAAATGCTGTGACTTATAGCTGCCTAGGTACCACATGTCCAGTCAGAGAGGTTAATTAAAAACTTCTCCTGTCTCTGGAGCTTTTCATTTGCTTTTCAGATGAAGGATGAAAATCATACATATTGGGATACTGCACTGTTAAATCAGATATAGAAGTATATGGCTGCAAGTCAAGCATTTACGTCAAGGCACTCAAAGCTAGCTCTGTTTCCCTCTTCATCCTCCTCCCTTCCCCTCCAGCCTAAGGGCTTCAGCCTGATAGTGGGCAGAAAAGAAATGAAGATCAAATTTAGCATTCTCAATCCCCTCAACAGTAAGAGCGCATTGATTACTCCTGGAACAATTACTGAAGAATGAAAGTTCACAAGGGTATTTTAGGAAGAACAATCATAACTATGTGGACAAATTCATAGAAATAATTATTCATACTCGTGACTATAATGACCTAGAAACCTAGAAATTCCATGGTCCTAGAAATCTAGTCCACCTGCATGCAGACCCTTTTATCTGAGAACTGAGTTTGATCTTGCAGACCTAGAGCCTTATTGAAATCCTGACAAAATACGGTCTGGACCTACACTGAAGCCTACTACCTAAAATAATTGTATTATGAAAGGTGTTCATTCTTTCTCATTAGTTTGTAAATTCATCATAAAGGTCATGCTGGATAATGATCTACTAATGATAGTCTACTAAACAAAATCATTGGGCATTCATAGCATTCAACATAAGATTCTCTAGTCTAGACAAATTTGTGCTTCACTGAATTCAGTGCTGTTGACCTAAATAAGGCCAAACTTTCATTCATGATTTTTAACATCCTCTGCTTCTAATCAGGCTTAACAAGAATGCAAATTGAGCAGGGTATTAGGTCTATTTTAGAATTATATGCTTTAGACAATTTCAAACAGTCTTTACCACTCACATTTTCCATTTTTTTCAAGTGTCCACTAGATTTGTAATGGAAAAATACAGTTTTTTTATCTTCTAAAAAAAAAAAGAAAAAGAAAATGAGAAAAAAGAACAAAAAAAAAAAGAAAAATAAAATGAGAAAAAAGAGAAAGAAAAAAGAAAAAGAAAAAGAGAAAGAAATAAAGAAAAAGAAAAAGAAAAGAAGAAGAAAAAGAAGAAAAAGAAAAAGAAAAAGGAAAAAGAAAAAGAGAAAGAAAAAGAAAGAAGGAAAAAGAAAATGAGAAAGAAAAAGAAAGAAAGAAAAAGAAAAAGAGAAAGAAAAAGAAAAAGAGAAAGGAAGGATAGGAGCTGTTACAATATTAGTCTATGAGGAAAACAGAACAGCTCATAAAATACATCCACATAGATATACTGTTCGTATTGCAATAACTTTTGCCACGTGATTAATCCCTCTGTAAAAATTAAAACATCCAGAACAGATACACTTTTTGCATATATTTTTGTTTAATGAAGAAGAATGCATATTTTCATAGCTTATTTATTAATTAGATGCGTTATATTCAGACATATTTAGGTTAGTTACCTGAAAATTTTAATTATTCTCTTTCCACAGGATGGAATCTTCTAATATCCACTGCTCCTTGTAAAACTGAATAAATGCAAAACCACACCAGGTCAAGCTAAAACTACATTACTCTTTAGCATGATACTGAAATTATTTCATTAATTGTTTTGGGCATTCCCTAAGTTTGAAAAGCAATTTCCAACTGTTTTTTCTCAAGGATCATTCAGAGAAATCAATACATAACCAAATCTTTTAAATCTGTTAGTAACTGAATTCCTATTTGGATTTTTCCATATTGCCAAATATTCACAATCTGCCTTCTGTATTTTGAAGTACTGGACAAGTCATCAAAATTGCGTACAATACGCTAGTTCAGGTGAAGCAGATATATTATTTATTATTTGCTCTAACAGCCCCAGGCTGTGGTCTGACATTTCAAAATATTTAGCCATGGCACTGACATGGGATATTTCTATTCATTCCTGCAATGTGACTTATCTAAAAGTAAATTGTATTAAACATACAGACATTCCATAGTGACTTAGAATTTTTAAAATAACAGCCTCATTCTTTAACAAACTCTTTCTAAATGAGGATCAAAATAAGAGACCAGCGTTGCAGGCTGTGTCAGCACACACTGCATGCCCTACTTCAAAATGGGCAGCAATCACTGTTAACTGTAGTTGTGCTATGCATAAACATCCATGAAAAGGGATATATACAGTTCACTTGAGACAACAGATCTGTATGCAGAAAGATGGAAGAGGGGAAGAAAAGAGTGAGGCAATCTGATAATTTTGTCATTTTCATGACCAGAGATTGCACTTAGACTACTGCTGCAGTAATATGAATTTTTATGTTGTTTTGAGTTTTCTCATCATGACAAGTAAAATGGGATTTTGTGGAGGAAAACTGTTTGTGGTGCAAACTGCAGGTTGGCCCTGTAGGTAAAGTAGACAGTGGCCTAATGGAAAACATCCTCACAGTGATAGAAGCTGAGCTCACATTTGTGAGCCGTATCCCCTTAGATCTGTATCAAAGAGAGAGGAGACCATGTACAGAGTAATTTGGAAGTGTCAAATGGGTCAGGAGAAAACTAACATGGAAGGAAATGCAAACTAAAGTAAAACAAAAAATAAGAAACAAGAGTCTGGAGGGCAACCACAAGAGGATCCCAAAGACTGAGCAACTGAGAAAATGCTGCTCACTTGCTCTTAATGATTGGATTGAATACTGATTCTGGGCCTCTGCTAAAAAGATATCATTAGTATCTGTAGCTATTTCTTTTAAAGCCTTCAGATTTGTCACTGAGGAGATTTTCTTCAGGAGCTATAACTAGATGCTTGTTATCATTTCTCTTGAATCAGATGTACCCACTTTATATTTTGTTGTCATTTTTAAATTTTGAAATTACATAGGTGATCACCTTATTAACTGCAAAGATAATAGACAATTAGATATCCAGTGCACCATATTTATTCTTTACACAGTGGATTTACCATCAAATTCATAGTGAGTTAAATTCACACATCTTTCATGCACCACTGAGTTCCTCTGCATTTATACAGCAGTTGGAGAACTGTTCATATTGTGTCCAAGTATGAGGAGATTCCTCTCTCAGATTAATGCCTCGTTTCCCAAGGCTGTCTTTCTGTAAATGCACCATAGGTATTTCAAAGATCTTAGAATCACAGAATAGTTAGGGTTGGAAAGGACCTTAAGATGATCAAGTTCCAACCCCCCTGCCATCAGCAGGGACACTTCCCACTAAACCATGCCACTCAAGGCTCTGTCCAACGTGGCCTTGAACACCACCAGCAATGGAGCATTCACAGCTCCCCTGGGCAACCCATTCCAGTGCCTCACCACACTCACAGTAAAGAATTTCTTCCTTATACCAAATCTAAACTTCCCCTGTTGAACTTTGAACCCATTACCCCTTGTTCTATCACTACAGTCCCTCATGAAGACCCCTGCTCAGCATCCCTATAGGCCCCTTCAGATATTGGAAGGCTGCTAGGAGGTCTCCACTCAGACTTCTCTTTTCCAGGCTCAACAGCCCCAATTTTCTTAGCCTATCTTCATAAAGGAGGTGCTCCAGTCCCCTGAGCATCCTTGTGGCCCTCCTCTGCATTTGTTCCAACAGTTCCATGTCCTTCTTATGTTAAGGACACCAGAACTGCACACAATACTCCAAGTGAGGTCTCAGGAGAGCAGAGTAGAGGGGCAGGATCACCTCCCTCGACCTACTGGACATGCTCCATTTGGTGCAGCCCACAGTACAGTTGGCTTTCTGGGCTGCATGCGCACACTGCTGGCTCATGTTCATTTTTCATCGACCAACACCCCCAAGTCCTTCTCTGCAGGGCTGCTCTGAAACTCTTCCCTGTCCAACCTGTAGCTGTGCCTGAGATTGCTCTGACCCAGGTATAGGACCTTGCACTTGTCATGGTTAAACTTCATCAGGTTGGCATCAGCCTATCTCACAAGCATGTCAAGGTCCCTCTGGATGGCATTCCTTCCCTCCAGCGTATCAACTGAATCACACAGCTTGGTGTCATTGGCAAACTTGCTGAGGGTGCACTCAATCGCACTGTCCACGTCACTGACAAAGTTGTTGAATAAGACCGGTCCCGACACCGATCCATGAGGGACACCACTCGTTCCTGGTCTCCAGCTGGACATTGAACCATTGAGCACAACTCTGTGCGTGCGGCCATTCAGCCACTTCTTTATCGAAGCCTAAGGTCTTCATTCTCACAGTTCCTGCATCTGCCTTCCAAGATTTGGGTGGTGTGGTCAGAGCATTTGCCAGCGAAGATTGAGGCAAAGAAGTCATTAAGAACCTCATCCTTCTCCAAATCCAGGGTAGCCAGTTCTCCTGATAGCTTCCAGAGGGGCCCCCATTGTCCCTAGTCTGCCTTTTATTTGCAATGTGTCTATAGAACCCTTTCCTGTTATCTTTAACATCCTTAACCTGGTTTAATTCTAAGTGGGCCTTAGCTTTCCTAACTTGGTCCCTAGCTTCCCAGACAACATCCCTGTATTCTTCCAAGGCCACCTGTCCTTGCTTCCACATTTTATAAGCCTCTTTTTTCCTTTGAATTTTCCTCAGAAGCTCCTTATCCATCCAAGGAGGTCTCCTGGCCCTCCTGCTGCACTTCCTTCTAGTTGGGATGCCACACTCCTGAGCTTGTAGTAGGTGATCCTTGAATATCAACTAACAGTTTTGGGCCCCCTTGCCCTCTAGTGCTATATTCCATGGAACCTTACTAAGCAGGTTGCTGAAGAGGCCAAAGTCTGCTCTCTTGAAGTCCAGGGCAGTGAGCTTGCTGCATGCTCCTCTCACTGTCCTGGGCATCTTGAATTCAGCCATCTCATGATCACTGCAACCAAGGCTGCCCTGGAGTGTCACATTTCCAACCAGCCCTTCCCTGTTGGTGAGGATGAGGTCAAGCATGGCCCATCTCCTTGTTGGCTCCTCTATTACTTGCAGAAGGAAACTGTCTTTGTCATGGGTTCAGCAGCAGCAGTCGTTTTTTCTCCTTCTTGGTAGCTGGTGCAGTACTGTGTTTTAGATTTTGGGCCTGGGAACAGCACAGATAACACCAGTGTTTTCAGTTACTGTTGGTAATGTTTTGACTGGCCAAGGACTTTCTGAGTCTCATGCTATGCCAGGGAGGGGGGGGAGCCGGGAGGAAGCAGAGACAGGACACCTGACCCAAACTGACCAAAGAGGTTATTCCATACTACAGCACGTCATGCCCAGGATGTAAAAATGGAGAGCAGAGACCCAGAAGGGTGTGGTAGTGCATTGGGGTGCTCGCTGCTGGTGGGTGCACTGGCGGGGTCAGGCTTGGTGAGCAGTTGTATTCTTTTTCCTAGTATTTCTCCTGTATTATTACTGGTGGTAGCAGCAGTGATTTGTGTTATACCTTAGTTACTAAACTGTTCTTATCTCAACCTGTGGTAGTTGCATTCTTTTGATTCTCCTCCCCATTCCCCCTCGTCTGGGGGAAGAAAGAGAGTAGAGTGAGTGAGAAAACTGCGTGGGGGGAGTTAGAGACTTAAACCACGACAGTCTTCCACACAGTCGAGGAACCTCCTGGATTGCTTTTGCCGGGCCATACCATCCTTCCTACAGACATCAGGATGGTTGAAGTCCCCCATGAGAACAAGGGCCTGTGAGCGTGAGACTGTTCTTATCTGTCTATAGAGTGCTTCATTCACAGATTCCTCTTGATCAGGTGGTCTGTAACAGATCCCCACAGATATGTCTCCCATCACTGTTCTCCCTTTAATCCTGACCCACAAACTCTCTATTGACTGCTCACCTGTCCCCAGACAAAGTTCCATACTCTCCAGCCTATCCCTAACATAAATAACAACTCCCCCTCCCCACCTGCCAGGCCTGTCTTTCCTAAAGAGCCTGTAACCTTCCATTCCAACAGTCCAGTCATAGGAGTCATCCCACCATGTTTTGGTGATGCTTATTATATCATAGCCCCGTAGACATGCACACATCCTAATTCCTTTTGTTTGTTCCCCATGCTACAGGCGTTTGTATAGAGGCATCTGATCCGAGCTCCAGGTGAAGACAGCTCATTGACTGGAGTGGCTGGAATATCTCTGCATTGCACTGAGCATTTATTTATTTGCCTTTGCAAACTGTTAACACAGGTGTCTCAAATTAAGTTTTTCAGGCAATTTCTTAAAATAATATGGTGGGAATTTACAGAAATGAGTTCTTACTTCTTGTAACTTCGTTGTGCAACCTTTCAGAATAGACTTTTGTCCTCATATTTTTGGGCCTCTTGGGTCCTGCACAGTGCTAGATACTACCCTGAATAGTGTTATGTAGTCATCTTTGTGCACTGCACCTTCTTAGTAAGAAAACAAGTTAAGTTTTGGAACACATTGAGTCAAAAAAAAAACAAACAAACAAAAAAAACCCTATACAGATTCTAAAACAGTTTAAATGCTAATAACAGAATTTCTCTCTAATATACGTAATTTCCTTTCCTATGAAATACAGGGATCTGCCTGATGCTGAATATTTCCTGCCATTGCATTTATGTGCAGTATCCAGTGGAGGTTATATAATTCCAGCTAGTCATTTGAGTATGAGAAAGCTAGGTTTTCTGGCAAGCTGGAGGAAACCTCCACCTTATTAACATGAAGTCCTTACAAAATTCAAGAAATAGCTAAAAATAACCTATTCAAGCATGTTTAGGTTTAAGGAACAGCACATTTTCCATTTCAATGCCAACAGTTGCAGTAGCTGTACCTAAAACATGTTTTGAAAAATACATAAATGGAAAAATTCACCAGTGAAACTACTCAAAATGACTTTTATTCAGGCTTATTTGTTTCGACTGCAAAAAGCAGAATATGGGAATGGTTATAAGAAACATCTTGACAACAATTTCAGATTACTATTATTTTATGACTTAATTTAAAGCAGGTATATAGGGGATGTTTGGTTTGTAATTTTGTTTGCAGAATCTCAGGTACTGTATTTCATAATAGCATTTTATGCTGCATTAACAGATTTTTATGCTGTGTTAACACCATTTTATAGCATAATGGAAAACAAATGGGTACAAAAGAGAGGTAAAATGGAAAATAAACTGTAAAACCCTTTTTCTAGCTGGTTCCTTTGCTGTAGACTGATAACGCTGCCAACAAAACAACAATGGCTTTTAAACTATCCTCTACTTCAACTTCACTTTGAAATGAGCACTTACTGTATCATATATTTTCATATAATTGTAAAGAGACAGACTGGGACCCATAGTTTGAAACTGAGATTTTTCCAACAAGAGAACTTAAGTTTTATAAATTAAATTTGGCTTGATTTTAAATACAATTATGGTATATTACATAAGGCTGAGAACGTTTCTTGTCCAATTCAAAGAAGTGGAAGAAAGGAATAAATAACACCTTACAGCTAGACAAGGCATTTTCATAAAAGATGGAAAGGATTACTCTCTAGGGATTAAAATTAACTAGGTTACCTGTTCTGCTCTCTGATGTTATTGACCTTTTCTTCAAAACAGGTATGTTCTGAGCTGGAATCATGTGCAGCTTTCACATTTTTCTCAAGAAAAAAATTCCAGCAGAGAACTGTAAAAAGGCTACGCAGGGGACAGAAAAAAATAGGTAAATTGGGAAGTATAAGTAAATTGGGACTGCTTAGTCTTGGAAAAGACAGAGGGAAGCAAATACAAGTCTTCAAATACTACAGACAAGAAAGAAGGAGAAAGGGAATTATATCTTATCCACATTCACAGTAAATATGATAAAATAAATTAATATGATAAAAATAAAGATAATGCAGCAAAGAAATTTAGCAAACCAAAGATACAAAAAAACTACTAATAGAAGAAAAAAAGAAATGGAATAGTTTACCTTTGAAAATAGCAATAGCTTCATCTAAGGAACTTTAAGAATAAGTTCATTAAATGTGCCGGGAATTAATGTAGTTGCACTTTTCTATGATTAATTTGGTTTTGCATTCCGTGGAGAATAAACAGAACTGGCCTCTAAACATTTTCCTCCTGCTAGGTTATCTTTCAACTAAACCAGTTCCTTGATTCAGTTAACTGTGCAACCACTCAAATACTCATGCAAGCCAAATGGACAAGGTAGTACAAAGACAGAGATAGTGGCTGGAGGCAGGAAAAATGTGCAATTGCTTCCTTTGGCAGATTTGTTTGGTGTGTGTAAATGAAAGATATTTATAGAATAAAGCCTTCTTGTGTTATACCGTGGTCTATCTGGAGAACTTCTTTTTTTTGCTCTAAGTTTGTCTTTTGCAATAAGATGGTCCTGAACTACATTTTAAATTCCTAGGTACAGTAACAATTTTAATGACAAAAGGAAAAGATGTTCTAGAGTGACTGAACCTATATAGATCTTGATATGGCAAATGGTGACATGTTAGAACTTTATTTATTTTTATTTTCTTTTAATTCAACACACTGAGGAAACTTTACTGATTTTTAAGAATGAACACTGAATGCAAATGCTGTTTGTCAGATTTCTAACAAGGAAATTTGGCAAGAAGATCAGAAGCATTAAATATCACATATTTAGTGTTGTGATGTATAACAACAATCTTTCATCAAAGCTTAGGCAACTCTATCCAAAAAAGCCTGGCTATATTAAAAGCAAAGAATCATCTTTTATACCTCTATCTGTCAGGAGCTTTCGATAAGAACAATGTTTACTGAGGGGGAAAAGGCATGAGTGAAACAGATTTCTGACATGCAATTACTTTTTTTACATGTGCTTCTAAAAAGGTGATTTCTGACATCTAATCCTGCTATTCCAGCTCAACTACTTCTCAGTCACTGTTTGGTTCTCTTTTTTTAATATTCTTTTTGGTTTTCTTTTTGGTTTTTTTTTTTGTCTTGCAAGACTAGAAACAAATTGCAGTTCTTGCTGGTAAAGAATTGCTTATGCTGATGAACTAAATATTCTGCCAGAAAGCAGTTGCATGCAATGAACTGTTTTCCATTTTTCAAATTCAGAGTAAGAGTAGTAATAAGAAAGAGCTAGAAACAAAAAGGACAAAAGTCCACCTCCCCAACAATAAAAAAAAAGAAATACAATGTTCTTCTATGTCTCCAAAAATTTTGTATATTCTAAGCATTATTAAAAGCATAATTTATTTTAACAGAAAAAAATAAAAGGCAAGAAATTAAACGGATTTAGAGGCAGGCATAAAAATTATTTGGACATGAAAGAGCTTCCATGAGACAGAAATGAAAAGATCTGCACTATAAATTTAGAAGATAGGACTTGATGAGTGTTTACAAAATAAATTATAGTATAGTGAAGATAAATTAAGCACTTTCCTTGTGCATTTCTGCAGATGAAGATCATAGGGATATTAAACAAAACTTAAAGATAGAAAGGTTAGAATGTATAAATGGAAATATTTTTGTGCTACGTTAAGTTACTCTATGACTTATCATGAAATACTTCAAACTCAAGATCAGAATCAGTTTCAAAAACCAGACTGAATATATCTATGAATACACAAATTATACATTAACAATAATTACAAATGTAGTGAACTATGAAACAACCCGTTCTGCAAATTTCTAGACTGTATACCTCTCCTATGATCCTCCTCTTCCCCTTTGCTCTTTATTTTACATAATGAACGTAGGAACACATTTTCTTACATCACATACATTAACTAAACTTCATGTTTTTTCAACAAAGTATTGGATTAATTTAGCTCAAATATGTCAAAATACACACCCTAAAAATTATAAAACTGATCAATTTCTTAAAAATAACCCCCAAGACTGGGATTTAAAGATGTTCAGTATAGTTAGTGTAGGCAAACTCATGTTAAAACCCCACTAGCAAACTGTTGACACGAGGCAGACTTTGGAAATTGCTGCACTTACCTTTGAGAAACATACACAGACACCCCTATTCCCCACAACAGAAACAAAAACCACTGGCATTTTCTTTCACTTTCTGGTCAGGTGGGGTTAGATGGGAGCCACATACCACACATATGGGCAGACATACTAATCCTGATTTTGCAAGTTCTGTCATGATGTTTCCTTTCAGTGGCTGTAGAAAGGAATGATCTATATGACACAAACACAGGCTCTTCTGTTTCGCATAAAGGAGGTCTAGGACAGTGACTGTTTACTATTGCATCTTCTGCAACTGTCTGAGAAAGATGGAATATTTCTGGATGGTGACAGAATGACCATTGCTCAGATTCCAATGGGGTTTAAAGGAGAAGCTTGAAAAAGTGATGATGTCAGAACAACTACTGTGAGAAAAGCAATCAGTAATGTATGCACTATCAAGTGGAAAAGATAATAACAGTGGCTTTTTTGATTTATTCTTGATCTTTACAACTCATCAAAAGGTAATTTTAAAAAAATCCACACAAGGAAGTGCTGTGCCTGTATTTGACCTAATAAAACCAGAAAATAAGGCATTAAGGCATTAACTCAAAATATTGTAATGATGTGGACTTCTGGATAAGTAATATAATTAGCCTAATAAGCAGACACATTCAGCAGTATGATTGAAAACTACAGGCTTGCCAAAACCAAATTTCAATATAAGCTCAGGGATTGACCAACATGCTTCAGACTTTCCATTCTAATAGATCATCCACTAGTACTCCTGACACCACTCACAATGAACTGTGATATTTAGTCCAAATGCCAAGGTTTATAATGGTTTCCATACAGGCCAATTCTAGCACTCAAAACTGAGTTTCATTTGAGTGCCAAAATCTACCAATAGGAAACCTAACAGATGCCCAGGGTCCAGGCCCGATAGCACATTACTATTACCTAGAAATCAGGAGCAAACCAGAAGAGAAACATCTGAAAACAGTTCCAAAAAACAATCATGAGTCACTAAGGAACAAATCTGTATGGAAAAAAAATCTCTAGAATTTAAACCTGGATGCTGTCCATGTGCAATAATTAAATTATTAGATTATATTATTGTTATTATTACTCAAATTTGAAAATCATCTTACCTGTTACTTTCAAATCTAACATATCATGTTGGTGGACTGTCCTGGGTTCAGCAGTAGCAGTCATTTTTTCTCCTTCTTAGTACCTGGTGCAGCGCTGTGGTTTTGACTTTTGGCTTGGGACCACTGACAACACCAATGTTTTTAGTTACTGCTCAAATGTTTACTCTGACCAAGGACTTTCTGAGCCTCATGCTCTGCCAGGGAGGAGGGGAAGCCAGGAGGAAGCAGAGACAGGACACCTGACCCAAACTGACCAAAGAGGTATTCAATACTGCAGAATGTCATGTCTACTATATAAACTGGAGGCAGTTACCCAGAAGGGCTAGATCTCTGCTCGGGTCAGTTTGGGTATCAGTCGGCGGGTGAGGAGTGGTTGTATTCTCTTCCCTTGTTATTTCCCTTGTCATTATTATTACTGGTGGTAGCAGTAGTGGTTTGTGTCATACCTTAGTTACTGAACTGTTCTTATCCCAACCCATGGGAGTTACATTCTTTTGATTCTCCTCCTCATCCCTCTGGGAGCGAGGGGGAAGGAAGTTGGGGGGGAGCTAACAAACTGTGTGGCTGATTTATGGCTGGGCTTAAACCACAACAAGGACATGGCAAAAACAGGAGAAAGGCTGATTTATTTGCTTCACGTTTTTTTCCAGAAATGAAAATGAATCACATTATTTTAAAATAATTAGAATTGCTACAAAGCATGGCTAAGGCAACAAAAGAGTCTTCTTGATTAAAATTTAAAAAAAAAAAGTTCCAACTACTTTAATAATGAGCCATACTGGGTGAATAATAAATAGAGCTGAACAAATAATTTGCCACACATCCCTTACTGATCTAACTTAAAACTCTGTTTCTATTCATGGTATGTCTATGAACAGCTTAAATATCATTTAATGTACATTTTCACTATCTGAATTTAGTCAATAACATTTAAAGGTACTCTCTTAAATCTGAAGCTTATCATAAGATCATGATTAGGAACAGGTATTTTTGCAAATTATTACTAGTCATCACTGTGCAAGTGCTAATTAGTCAACCCTTGTGTTTGCTTTAGTTTTCTGCTTGGAAAATCACACACCATGTGACACAGCTCCATTCTCTCACAGGATTGCTAAAATTTCTAGAAACTGCATTCAGATATGAATCTCGTAAAACTAGAAAGTTCTAAGAATATGCACTGTTTTCTTCCTAGAAAGCAACTAAAAAGTCCAAGACAATTATTTTAAGAACTCAGACTAGTCTGAAAGTTTTGTTTTACCTTCTATTACTCAAAGTCTTGTCATTTTCAAGGAAGAGCTATGCCCTCTGTGGCTGAACTCTATCTGTTGGTGAGGCAGAAACTTTCTCACTTTGCTTGTTGGAGCCTTGTTTATTGCATCTTTTCTCTTGCCCTTTATTTCATATGCGCACTGCCCTTTGTGTATGATCTGTCTCGCTAAGAACATGCTGACAGCTCATTCTGAGCTACATGACTGGCTTTAACACATGGGTTTTGGCCATCACTGTTCCAGTTCTTAAAGACTGTAATTCATAGTGACCTAAAGGCCTGCTGATCTCCAGGAAAAACAGCATCTGGGGTTTACGCTGAATATAAATGCATCTTTCCCAATACTGTAAATGTTTTTCTGTAAGCAGCCTGTAAGCACTGCTGGCATTAGTGTCTTAGCTCAGCACATACCTTAACTGAACTTGTGCAGCAGAGTATATATACAAGACAGAAAGTTTGCAGTGCATCTTAAATATATTACTGGTCTTAATTTGGGAGAGGATATAACTGCAGAGAGTGAGCACTGGGTTTTATACATTTTACAGAAAAAGAATAATCTGTTGTCAAACATGCACTGGCAACTCAACTCAGGTACCATAAAGCTGGAGCACATGAGCCCCTGGCATCATGAATTCTCATTTTCTCCTGGAGTGATATCACTGGTCATGCTGAATTCTTCTAATATTATCCAAAAATATTGCAAAGTTGCTAAAATTTGTTCCAAATTATATTCTTACATAACATGTTCACAGCATAGAACATGTATTTACTGATTCATAGAAAACATATAGCATATATGTGTGCAAATACAGGCAAATTACAAAAGCAAAACCAAGCAGTCTGCTGAACATGCCTCCTGGAGAGAAGACAAGAGAACAAATCAATGAGCTGTTAATGATATTATCTAAAGCACAGTGTGTTTCACAGGACTTAACAGAGGAGTCCATAGACAGTGTGCCCAGACCGTTGGATTCTTCTAGCATTCATTATCTCTGTAGTTGAGACACAGTGTAAGATACTGTAATTCATTTTTCCTGGAGCTGGAAATAAGCTAAAAAAAAAAAAAAAAAAACAGAAGAGGAAAAAAAAAAAAAACAAAAACAAAAAAAAAATTAAAAATAATTTTTGACCCAAAGAGTTAGCTTATATAAATTACTACCAAGTCTCTAACATCAGCAGAGAATCAGATGCTTAACTCTTTCTGAGTTTTAATGAAGTTTAGGTGCATAATTCCATTTAATCTCTGATAAACCTACACATATCTGTGATATAATGGATTTTAAAAGTAGTAACTGTTAGAAAGGCAAGTCAAAAAAAGTGGGGCTATAAGATTAAAGAGACAAAGCTCACTGCTGAAGCTAACTGTCAGAGTCCACGTGAATATCCACATAATCACAAAATTGAAATTAAGGGTGGCATTTGTGAATATCAATGTGCTCATTTTTTAAAAGGGAAACTATTAATTTAAACAGTATTTCATGTTTAAGTGTTGAATAAATTCAAATCAGCATCTGATCACACCTTTATACAAGTCAAATATGAGCTTTGTTGTTGATTTTACCACAGTGAAATATCAATGCCAGATCAGATTCTGAGCTATTTCTAACAAACTGGGAGAGAGATATCATTTGTATCAATGGTCCATAACTGCATTACACATGTTATTTTAGGGAAGAAATAATTTTTAATAGTATAGATAATAAGAATATGGAGGATAAACCCATCATTTAAAAAAATGCATATAATTTAAGAGTACCTAACACTGACAGTTGTTTTAAAGGCAAAAGATAAAATGAGGATTCCTTAATACAAAACCTGAAAAAATTGCTACTTGATTCTAGTTTTTATCATTGCTGTATTAGGATAGAGGTGATAAATGAGACAATATTTCTACTAAACCTACTGCTTCATACAACACACGTCACGATCCTAGAATAGCATTATTAAGTTGCGAAGAGAAATTCAGAAAATTAAGGCTAGACTACGGTTGCTGGTACAGCCCTAATTCTGCCCTGTGCACGTGCATTATGAAGAAACTTTTAATTACCTGATCACACTCCATTTTGCATAGGACCTCTGCCACAGCCAGTGCAAAACATTCCCTAAAGAAAGAACAATTCATTTCCTTGTCGAATTTCCTGTGGTGATCATAACAACAGTAAGTGAAGGTTTGATGAAATTAATTGTCTTCTCAACATCACTATTCTTTCCATGTGAACAATTGCTGCATTTTCCACAGCCTTGTTCCTGGAAACAACTCATTGTTCTGAGTGAAACTAGCTAAGTACAGCCTGAGGTAGACATGCAGTATTGAAGATTTCATTGTTAACTTTGATGTGTTGAAAAAGTATAAACCACTGTAAAGAAGGTCTTCTAGTTGGAAGTGTCTGGAAACCTCTGTAAGCGGATACCACTAACAATTACCCTGTAATATGGCTGGATTCTTAACTGGCATAAATTAGCTTCCATTTCATGATTTCGGTCTTTCTTGTAAGATTTAAACTCTGTCTAGAAAGGCTGAATTTGAATAAAGACTGAAAAGACAGATGGTTAGGAGACTAGATTATAAGTGGGAGTCTAAACCATAAAAAGATGCTGATGTGAAGACACTGGAAATCCAGGATTAAAAATCAAAAAAGAGAGCTCTAAACTGCTTAGGCACGAACTGGTAACTAGCCTGCAGCAGGGACCTGCAAGTCTGACAAAAAGTAAAAAAGAATACAGTGAGAACTGGGCTTGACTAGGAAATCATAGTATAAAGAGATAAACTGGATAATTACCTCACTCTGGACAGGCAGGAATAAAAGTGTCAGATTAAGAGATAAGGAAGACTGAAGCTATAAAGTCAGGGGAAAATCAGATGAGGTGAAGTGCTTGGAAGAAAGGCACTAAACTGTCCTGATAGGGGGTACTGGGTTTGATGCAGAAAGACCAGAATCAGAGAAATGTGGCTGTTTCAGGGAATGGCTGGTGCATGCCATTGCCTTTACTGAGCTATCATACATTGAACTGGAGTTTAAATGCACTGGATGGTGTACTGGGAAGCACTGGAAAGACACAGGACTGGGATTTAGGATGGACTGGATGCAATAGATCAGAACGTTTTGGTGAATCCAGACTGAACCTAAAAGGAACAAGTCAAAGAAATAACACATTTGAGCTTGTGGCTTTTAAGGCTGCAGGATTTCGCACTGCATCTTTGTGTAAGCAAGTGTAGGTGTTTGCTACTGCTGAAAGGTCCATCTTTCTGCATGATATTTTAGATGACACTCATAATGATACTTTGATAAAGCTGTTATTTTAATTGCCAGAGCATGTGCTGTGAGAGGCAAGAGGTGGCTGACACACACAGAGTGTAAAGGTCTTCGCTTCACCTCTCCAGGACTTAAAAATGCATATTTTTTGTGTGCTGTAGCTGGTTTTTCCCCCAGACAACATTAATTGATGCTAGGTATTAGAAGGGAATATCCTGATTTTTCTTCAAGGAAGCCTGGAATTTTCTGTTTCATAAACAAAAACTTTTATGTACGCTAAGCAGCCCTGAAAACTTCCATTACATTTGCATTTCTATTTCTCTAAAGCAACTTGAAAGTAAACATCACAACACTAAGGATATGAAAGTGACTGAAATAGGTGCTTTATGTACTTCCACTCTCAGCTTCCAATGTGTTTGATTCTTAACTATCTCCCTAAGTACATTTGCCTATAACATAAAAATAGGGATTTTTAATTAATAATGTTCCCAAATTTACGCATTAAATATGCTGTGTTTTGGGTCCCTTTGTAATGATAGGCATTCAGAAGCTTGAACTGCACCAGCAAAAATGCCATTTTTAAAATTTCTTCATCATGTGGAAAGTGAAACAATTATGTTCTATAATATCTTTCAAGGATAGGTATATGGATATATATTAAAAATCAACATCAGGTTGATTGAAAGATCAAAATTCATGTCAAGCTACTTAAGGCACTTAAATTAGTTCTTATTAGAAGACAAATCCCCCTCAATATACTATTTAAAAAAATAAAACAAAACAAACAAAAAAAAGGAAAGGTAATAATTTGGTGATTTGAAAGATACAGTACAGAGATCAACAAAGTATTTCTTCTTGCATCAGTTATCAAGGATGGTTACATTAGAGACATTAAATAAGTGCTTAAAGTTCAGGAAGTAACTGACAAGCCATACCCATGGACAGACAGCGGGAGCACAGCCTTGCCTCTCTCATCCAGTACTCAACTCTCACATGATTTTGATACACATAGAGCAAAAAGTTCAGCTTTTTTCAAATAAGGGTTTTCCACTGAATGACTTTCTCACATGTTTGTCTTTTCCAGTTGCATCATATTCCTGAAGCAGGTGCAGAAATGAGCTGCTCTTTTTTCTATAAAAATACTTCTGTATTCTTTTTGCTCTGCTCCTGATTTTATCAGAATAATGCGATCAGCAAAACAACAGAAAGTCATCACAGTGTGATCAAACTTATAAAATGGAGAGAACATAGACTGATTAGCACCAGGCAGCAAGGCAACGCAGCTATTAGTTTGTCAATTATTTAGGCACCTACAAATACATGATTAGTTAGTCTTTAATTTGCTCATATTGTCATTTAAAGTTGATTCTTTCTATGTGCTCTCTCTTCACTCTCTGTGGTCTCTATTTTTTTCAGGAAGAGAAAGGAACCAAAATGTCTGTTGCTTTTTTAATTGAATAAGCTGGGAGGGTACATCACCAAGGCTGTCACTCAGAAGGAATATTCAATTACTTAGCAAATAAAAGTGTGTATTTCTTGAGGGTTAAGTAATTTAAATGAGGTACTAATAATTTAGACGCCACTCAGCTCTAACTATCTGGCTTTATAATGAAGTTATATGAGTATTTAAATACTTCTTACAAATTGTTCCATGCACACAGTAAAATTTGCCTGTTTCTTAATAGATTAGATGTCAGGATAACTGCCATAATTAAATTAAATTAAATTTCCCTACCTAGAAATGTATGTATTGTAGCTACTGCAGGAAGAGCTCTATTCTACTCATGTATAGGTGAGAACCAAAAATTACTGATTGCATTGGCCAAGGAGTATTTTTCAACCAGTGGCTTGCATTTTAGCATACATTCATTGAAGGCTGACCGGAATTAAATTTCAGGTGTCTACAACTGGTTTTTACAATCCCACAGACAGGAATAGCAGAAAAAGATTGAGCTTCCAAACAGACATTACTCTATCACTCTAAACCAAGACCTGATTAGTTAATTTGTTTTTCCCAAGACAAAATGCTCTGGCTCTTTCAGAAGAGCATGTAAAACAGCCTGGCATGTATTCAAACTCAAACATGTGCAATGAAAATGACCATTTGGTGACTCAACTCCTCAGAAAAAAAGTGAGGGGTTTTAGCTAAACATGTTTTTCTTCTTCTGCTGCCCTTATCATAAAAGCACAGAGAGCTATAATTTGAAGAAGATACTATCTTAGAATCAAGTTTTTTTGTCTTCTCTCCCAGGAAAGGAAATTCCCTTCAGTTTCTTTCCTTTCCATCTCACATCAATTCATTCTTGGCCTCAGTTTCAGATAACATAGATAATCAGCTCCTACCTATCCCCACAGAACCACACAATACACATTGTACAGTTCAATTTCCCAAAAGAAATCTCAAAAGTTTCTATGAGCTATTTCTACCGTCACCTTTTCTTCCTCTCTATTTCTTTTTTTATAGGGAAAAATATGAACAACAAAAATAAGAAATGTACGGTACCAAATACCTCCATGCAATCATCTCCCATGTTTGTGAGGCTGTAGAGATGAAAATACCACTGCTTAGAAGGAAACGTCTTTTCATACTTTCATTATGCAACTTTTTGCCTTGCATTAGACACAAATTGTCTCTGAAATATCAAATGCCTTCTTGAGCAGGAGTGTTGCAGACAACCATAATGTGAATTACTAATGTTTTGTTATGATAAAGGTCAAATGAAAGTCTTCTTGCAAAGCTTATTTATCAGTTCTTTTTTATATGTTCTTCAGGGCAGATGTCAGCTGGAGTAAGCTGCCCTACCTCCAGGAGCCCTGATAATTTACCCTAGCTGAATAGCTGATCCTCCGTTACTAAACACCAAGCTTTCCAAAACAGAAATAGAGAGATAACAATTATATTGAGGAAAAGAAGGGATTTGAAAGGGAGTTAGAATGTCTGAATGTGACATTTCCACACTGTTATTTGAAATTAGCAATGGAAATAAAGCAGAGTAGCAGCCCTTCCTAACTTAGGCTCTATAATCACTAAATGCTATGCACCCCCTGCAAGCAGAGATGACACCATTTTGCTAACCGTCAAAAACTATTCAGTAGGGGAAAAAAAATCATCTCTGCCTGCAGAGACTTGTTTTGGATACTTCCATAAGCACCTCCCACAGAGAGTCAAAAGGATTGAACCTACTTAGTAAGGTTGCATGGGATATAGCCCTAAAGGGCACAGGGGCCAAAGACTGTTGGTTGATATTCAAGGATCACCTACTACAAGCTCAGGAGTGTTGCATCCCAGCTAGAAAGAAGTGCAGCAGGAGGGCCAGGAGACCTCCTTGGATGGATAAGATACTGCTGAGGAAAATTCAAAGGAAAAATGAGGCTTATAAAATGTGGAAGCAAGGACAGGTGGCCTGGAAAGTATACAGGGATGTTGTCCAAGAAGCTAAGGACCAGGTTAGGAAAGATACTGCCCAGTTAGAATTGAAATTGGCTAGGGAGGTTAAAGATAACAGAAAGGGATTCTGTAGTTACACAGCAAATACAAGACAGACCAGGGACAATGTGGGCCCTCTCCAGAAGCTATCAGGAGAACTGGCTACCCTGGATTTGGAGAAGGCTGAGGTTCTTCATGACTTCTTTGCCTCAGTCTTCACTGGTGTTGTGGTTTAAGCTGTAAATCTCACTTCTCCCTCCTTTCCCACCCCCCCCCCCACCCCCCCACCCCCCCACCTCAATGGGGGGGAAATGGGGAGAAGAACCAAAGAAAATGAAACTCCCACGGGTTGAGACAAGAACAGTCCAGTAACTAAGATACAATACAAATCACTACTGCCACCACCAATAACAATGATAATGACAAAGTAAAAACAAAGGGAGAGGATACAGCCGTTTCGCCGCCTGACCGAGCCGAGAGACTGCACGCACCGAGCCAGCGAGAGCCTGCCCCGTATTCTCCCTCCTGGGCATGACGTGCTGTGGTATGGAATAACCTCATTGGTCAGCCCGGGTCAGGTGCCCTGTCTCCCCTCACCCAGCTTTTTCCCTCTTTCCCGGCGTAACATGAGACTCTGCGAGGGGGGGGGGGGGGGGGGGGGGAGCCAAACCCATAACAACTGGCAAATGCTCTGACCACACCACCCAAATCTTGGAAGGCAGACGCAGGGAGTGTGAGAATTAAGACCCTGAGCTCACTGTAGGAGAGGATATAGTTCAAGACCATCTTAGGAACCTGAATGTGCACAACTCCATGGGACCTGATGAAATCCATCCTTGGATCCCGAAGGAGCTGGCAAATGAAGTTACTAAGCCACTGTCCATCATATTTTAAAAATCATGGCAGTCAGGTGAAGTTCCCGATGAGTAGAAAAAGGGAAATATAAACCCTATTTTCAAGAAGGGAAAAATGGATGAGCTGGGGAAATTACAGACTGGTCAGCATCACCTCTGTGCCTGGCAAAATCTTGGAGCAGATTCTCCTGGAAGGCATGCTAAGGCACATGAAAAACAACAACAAGGTGCTTGGTGACAGCCAGCATGGCTTCATTAAGGGGAAATCCTGCCTGACCAATCTCGTGACCTTCTATAATGGAGCTACAGAACTGATGGACAGGGGTAGAACAGCTGATGTCATCTACCTGGACTTGTGCAAAGCATTTGACACTGTCCTGCATGACATCCTTGTCTTTAAGTTGGAGAGACATCAATTTGACAGGTGGATCACTCAGTGGATAAAGAACTGGCTGGATGGCCGCACGCAAAGAGTTGTGGGCAATGGCTCAATGTCCAGGTGGAGACCAGTAAGGAGTGGTGTCCCTCAGGGATTGGTGTTGGGACCGGTCTTATTCAACAATCTTTGTCAGTGACGTGGAACAATGGGATTGAGTGCGCCCGTCAGCAAGTTTGCCAATGACACCAAGCTGTGTGGTTCAGTTGATATGTTGGAGGGAAGGAATGCCATCCAGAGGGACCTTGACATGCTTGTGAGGTGGGCTGATGGCAACCTGATGAAGTTTAACCATGACAAGTACAAGGTCCTACACCTGGGTCAGAGCAGTCCCAGGCACAGCTACAGGTTGGACAGGGAAGAGTTTCAGAGCAGCCCTGCAGAGAAGGACTTGGGGGTGTTGGTCGATGAGAAAATGAACATGAGCCAGCTTCAGTGTGTGCTCACAGCTCAGAAAGCCAACCATATCCTGGCTGCATCAAGAGGAAGCATGACCAGCAGGTCGAGGGAGGTGATCCTGCCCCTCTACTCTGCCCTTGTGAGACCTCACTTGGAGTATTGTGTGCAGTTCTGGTGTCCTCAACATAAGAAGGACATGGAACTCTTGGAACAAGTGCAGAGGAGGGTCCACGAGGATTATCAGGGGACTGGAGCATCTCCCGTATGAAGATAGGATGAGAAAGTTGGGGCTGTTGAGCCTGGAAAAGAGAAGGCTGCATGGAGACCTCCTAGCAGCCTTCCAGTATCTGAAGGGGGCCTATAGGGATGCTGGGGAGAGACTCTTCATGAGGAACTGTAGTGACAGGACAAGGGGTAATGGGTTCAAACTTAAACAGGGGAAGTTTAGACTGGATACGAGGAAGAAATTCTTTACTGTGAGTGTGGTGAGGCACTGGAATGGGTTGCCCAGGGGAGCGGTGAATGCTCCATTGCTGGCGGCGTTCAAGGCCGGATTGGACAGAACCTTGTGTGGCATGGTTTAGTGTGAGGTGTCCCTGCTGATGGCAAGGGTGTTGGAACTAGCTGATCTTAAGGTCCTTTCCAACCCTAACTATTCTATGATTCTATGATTCTTTGACTGCATTATTGAACAATCTGCCTCCTTCCCCCATGCTCTCAGTTCTGATTATCTCTCTGAGAACACATATTTCTGAGGAAATCCTCCAGCTTAGACTCTGTGCTTAATAAATATGGATTCACCAAGCAGAAGCAATTTAGGAGAATGGGAAACCGGTGACAGGCATTTGGGGTATTTGGCAATATATAGTTTATTATTTTCATCTAATTATTTTCGTACTAATATTGGATGAAAAATTCTAATTAAAGAAAAGTTTGAAACTGTAAAGGGAAGGGAAAATAAAAGCCATTTTCTGACTTCTCTCATGTTCTGGTTCATTTTATGTAGTATTTAACCATTTACAACTGAGGATAAATACTGATGTTCGAATAGTTTTTTTGATGTTCTACATGAAATGAATATGATTGTTTTACCCTAATTATTCATAAAAAAAGATACAACATGAAAAATAATACATACAACATTATTTGAAAATTATTTGTCTTTTCCTCAGGAGAAAGATACATCTATGATTTAAAGTTGTAGCCCTAGTTAGTTCAGGAGAAAAGTTTGTAGACAATGAATCATCAGTTTATGCTTTTTAATGCAAAGTGGTAGAAAAGAACAAATGTGCTAAAGCATGTAATTTCACAATGAAGAGTTTTGAACTGGGAAAAGTTACAGAAGCAATTTCCCTGGTTTGGGTTGTGCTTTACTTTTACTTTTTCCAGATTACCTAGTTAGAGGATTACTTGCTTGACACAGGATATTTTTCATGCAACTAAGTGCAGCAGTTGACAGAATGAATGTCACTGTAGCAGCAAGATTGCACAGCTCCAACTTTAGTATTATTAAAAAGTGTGAGGTAAGTGAAGACAGTACCCTCTGAGACTCAGTGTTTTGCTCTGGTTTATATCCTGTTGGCTTTTAGTATGAAAAGGCTCATGGATCTTTTGTGATCACTGTTTCTATCCCAAAAGGAAATGACAAGGATAAGACATTTGGATGTAACTGAAGAATACAAATGAAAAGTGAAGCATGGCCTTTCCTGATATTTTCAGGTTATTAGGCTAGCTAACAACTTCATCAAATGAAATATTGACTTTTCTGATGACAGCTCCAAGAAGAATCCTATTTGAATTCAGCCCGACCTAATTGCTATTTATCTAGCATTAAGGAAGAAAATAGCAAAAAGGTTTTCCAGTTTAATGTACCATAACCTGTGAAGCTATTTTTTAAGCTTGATTGTACATTGGAAATCCCTTTGTGCAGAGACAGAGAGCTGCAAAAAAAAAAAGAAAAAAAAAGATAATAAATATTTAATTGGCTACTTTCATCTACTGCTTTTTCTTCAAATTTCACAATAAGGAAAAAATAAATAACAACATGAACAGCTTTAGGCAGAGTACATAACTGCGTAATATTCTCTAAGAATGTTTTGCATATGTTATTGATGAAGGTATGCACAGACTTACTTTAGGAAATGATGCATGAAATGTGCTTTCCACAATGAATGCTACCAGGATATCCTACAAGGGAAAAACACCTTTTCTCCTCAACCTTTCTAACATTTTGGAACATTTCAAACATCTTAACTTGGAGACACGGAAATATAAGCAAATGCAAAGGCTGAATAATTAAACTGGCAATGCTGACATTGAACTTCCATTGTCATAAGCCATAATAGTTAATAAATATAATACATACTATTTTGTATTTCAGGTCCAGAAGCCAAATTCTATTTCTTGTTATCTATGAAAAAGACAAAAGATTTCAACTAAACCCTTAGTCATCCAGCAAAAAAAAAATAACTGATTCTTGTAATCTCACTGAAAATTAAACACAAACAGTAAGAGAAGTACATCACAAGGACTATGTTAATTAATAAGATGAATTTAGCTTTAGTAATTCATTCAAATATCTCAAAGCATATTCATTATTTTTTGCAGTACGTTTTGCAAAATAAGCAATTTGTATGCAACTGTGACACAAATGTTCTTGAGGGCCAATACAGTTAAAATATATTCCTCATAATGACGGTGGAATTATATATATCCTCAGTCAGAAATAGCTGTGAAAACTCCTAAAAACAAATATACAATGATAGTTGGGGCTATAATCCCAAGTTATGGCATTTGCCAGGTTTACCTAAACTCACATTTTTTCAATTTTTTTCCAAAAAAGAAGGAATACATTTTGTCCCTCTGAGTTGGCCATGGTTTCGGGGCAGGACAATGCAGGTAGGGAACAAAAAAAAAACAAAAACCAGATTAAAAGCTGAGTCCAGTAAACTTGGAGTTCACAGACTCACAGAATCGTTTAGGTTGGAAGGGACTTCCTGAGATCATACAGTCTAACCTAATAGTGAAATACTATTTCTACCCTGAACTTACTTTCAGCTGAGGTCAACACTGTATGTGCTTCACCTGTGCTGAATTGTGTGCTGCTGACTTCTATTTAATATTAGGTTTTTCCTTTTTTATACAAGACTATGAAAAATAGCAGCAACAAGATTTCAGAAAAACTAATTGGGTACAAAGAAGAGGGAATAAGGATTTCATAATAGTTTGTAAGTGATTTTTTTAAGACACTTTACCAAAAGTTATAATAATAGATACAAAAAGCAAATCAGGAAGGTAGAAAACAAACCAGTATTATTTTGAGGAAGAGTTCCCAAGCTTTACTGTCCAGTAGTCAACATTACAAAACAGGTCAAACACTCTTAAACTTCAGACTTGGCTGTTTATTTCACTAGTAACTTTTTAATTTTTGTAACCAAAAATTCCTTGAAAGGATTGACCATGAGATTTTTCTTTTATTTACTTCCATAATATAATGGCAAACTCACTTAAGAGCTTCTGTGCAAAGACCTGTTCCTTCAGAAGAAATATATTGTCAGTGGTTTAAGCCGTAAGTTTCACTTCTCCCTCTTTTCCCGCAATTACGCATCTCTTTTCACCTCCTCGGGTGGTCAGCCTGTGAAGGAGACATTCTTTTGTGCTTCCAGCGCCCCACCAGGCCGTTTACAGCAGTGCTTGAGAATTCTGAAGGTTTTGAATGGCCTTTAGATACCCTTGAGATCCTGCCTGCTGGTGGTGCTGGGAATTGCCATGTTGGCACGCATACTGAGTATGTTTTACTCACGACTATTTTGTCTGGTAACGAGAGTTACGCATATTCAGGGTCTGGGAGTTGTCTAGGGTTGAACGGCAATATAGGAGGTCCAATAGATTTTCCCTGAGGCTGGACAGTCATGAGTGGCAGGGTGTGTGGGATAGTATGGGCAAGTATCTAGGCCAGTGAGACCCTCCTGTGCTTTGGAACTTCACCAATGAACAAATGCAAAATCCAGAAAAATTAGTAAAACTTTTAAAGGAGGTGTGAGGTCATTCTGGTCACACCAGAGATGGACATATCATGGCAACGTGCTGGGGCTTGGCTTATGCTTACAGAGCCTTGTTTAACACTGTCCAGCATCTTCAAAAGGAAAAAAACATCTCTGGATCTGAGGGCAGAGTAATGGACAGTGCAGCTACTCCAGCTCCAAGCACAGCAACTACACCACCCCCAGGGACAAGCACATCCACAACAAGTGGATCAAGCTGCTAAAATTGAAGTGGCTCAGATGGACTTAGATATGCAACATAAGGGTGAATTATTTCTGGCCCGGTGGGCTCACTGACACTTCAGGCCATCAGGGCAGAGATGCAACATACAGATGGGCTCGTGATCGAGGGGTGGACTTAACAATGGACACTATTGCCCAGGTGATTCATGACTGTGAAACATGTGCTGCAATTAAGCAGGCTAAATGATTAAAGCCTCTTTGGTATGGAGGACGATGACTGGAGTACAAATATGGGGAGGCTTGGCAGATTGATTATATTACACTCCCACCAACCCGCCAAGGCAAGCGTCATGTGCTTACCATGGTGGAAGCAACCACCGGATGGTTGGAAACATACACTGTGCCCCACGCCACTGCCCAAAATTCTATCCTGGGCCTTGAGAAACAGATTTTGTGGGGACACGGCACACCAGAGAGAATTGAGTCAGACAATGGGACTCATTTCCGGAACAGCCTGATAGATACTTGGGCCAAAGAGCATGGCATTGAATGGGTCTATCACATCCCCTACCATGCACCAGCCCCTGGGAAAATGGAACGGTACAATGGGCTATTAAAAACTACACTGAGAGCAATGGGTGGTGGGACTTCCAAACATTGGGATACACATTTATTAAAGGCCACCTTGTTGGTCAACACCAGAGGATCTGCCAACAGAGCTGATCCAGCCCAGTCAGAACTTCTACACACTGTAGAGGGGGACAACATTCCTGTGGTGCACATAAAGAATTTGCTGGGGAAGACAGTCTGGGTTATTCCTGCTTCAGGTAAAGGCAAACCCACTTGTGGGGTTGCTTTTGCTCAGGGACCCGAATATACTTGGTGGGTAATGCGGGAAGATGGGGAAGTCCGATGTGTACCTCAAGGAGATTTGATTTTAGGAGAAAACAGCCAATGAACTCAATTGCATGCTGTTGCTTGTTATGTAACGTGTTTTTTTAATAGCCCATCAACTAGATGTCTTCAAGTCATCCGTGACTGACCCTCAGACCATCATCCCAACAAAGAACGAACTTTGATGAAACCAGACGAGTTCTGCAGTAAAGGAACAATCAGCATCAACAGGCAGCGATCCAACACTGCACACAGCCTCCCCTGCTCTGAGAGACTGTTACAAAAGGTAGAGCCTGACATCACGGACTGGATGGACTCAGCAGCTTTATAGGGATTGGTCCATGCACTAAGGGATGATATCTCTCCATCTGTGTGTGTGTGTGGATGTGTATATATATATATATATATATATATATATATATGTGGGATGGTATATTAAAAATGTGGGATCTGAGCATGATGTGAATGGTATGGAATAAGGGGTGGATACTGTCCTGGGTTCAGCAGCAGCAGCAGTCATTTTTCTCCTTGGTAGCTGGAGCAGCGCTGATAACACCAGTGTTTTCAGTTACTGCTTGGTAATGTTTTGGTCTGACCAAAGACTTTCTGAGTCTCATGCTCTGCCGGGTAGGAGAGGAAGCTGAGAGGAAGCAGAGACAGGACACCTGACCCAAACTGACCAAAGAGCTATTCCATGCCACAGCACGTCACGCCCAGGATGTAAAATACTGGGGGCAGGAACCCCGAAGTCTCTCTCTCTCTCGGCTCGGTCGGGTGGTGAGCGGTTGTATCCTCTTCCTTTGTATTTGCCTTGCCATTATTATTATTGGTGGTAGCAGTAGTGATTTGTATTATACCTCAGTTTCTGGACTGTTCTTATCTCAACCTGCGAGAGATACATTCTTTTGATTCTTCTCCCCATTTCCCCCTCCCCCCATCAGAGTAGGGGGGTGTAAAAGAGAGGGAGAAGTGATATTTACAGCTTAAACCACGACAAATACGTTTTCTCATTTTAGCATGGAAAATGGGAAAGGTTTTTAAAAAAAACTGAACAGCTTAAATACTCTGGGCTGAATTAGAAATCTAAATACCCAAAAAATTTTCTAAATGGTACAGCCGGTAACATTTGTGAGTCTTTTTTTCATGAGAATTTTTGAATTAATTACTTCTAAAGGATTATGACTTACAATAACTAATAGGCTTTTTTTATATACCATAGCATAATGCCACCAATTTTCACATTTGAAACCTTGCATGGAATAAGCAAAAAGGAATACACTTCATAATCAAAGAACATTTGCATTTGAAACATATTGAAGCATTTGCAATATTATATGTCATGCCCAATCTTAATTTTGTACTCTTACAGTATAAAGTTTGGAATAGGAGATAAATTAGAGTAATTGTGATAGAGACCTATTACAAAACCTATACTAGAAGAGTGTGACTGAACACACATCAATAATCTATGATGCTACAGTCTACAGGTGCTATGACTATCATTCAACTCCAAACTGCTGCGTGAGTTATATTTATGTATGTTTTATACATGGTTTATATAGTATTACAGTGTTGTTGAACTACATTAGGGTTTCGGACTCCAAATTAGACTAAGCTTGATTTTCAGGCATTTGACTTCCAAACTACACTCCTGTAACTGAATTTTCATTTTCCAAGTTGGTATTACATGAGGTTTGGGCACCATTCTACTCAGACAGCTTAAAGAAAACTGATGGGATGGCATTTCTGTTTTATCATACTTTTGCTTAAAAATTTTCAGTAATCTTTCTTGATCTTCAGTGGTAATACAGAAAAAAATCATATTTCTATAAACTCCAGTAGTATAAAGTAGCAACAGATTATCTTCGCAAGCTATAATTCTTCTGACCATGGTCACTGATTACTTTTTACCATTCTTATTCATCACAGGGAAACTGCTGAAGAGTCATGCTAGATTTCCAGCTCCCTTACACTGAAACCATACCACAGAGCACAGGCACAAGGGACCCTCAGTCAAGTTGCCTTCTTTCAAGATTTCAGCCAATTCACATGATATTTTTTGTTAAGAGCAGTGAAAGCAAAAGGAGACAGATACCCTTATGAAACTTCATAGGGATACTCTGATTATCAATACAAGCTGAATACTTGAAAGGAGTATCACAAGGTGTGGGAAGAAAAAGGAGGTTTATTCATAACTTTCACTTAACATTCCACTGAAAAGTTGAGAATTTTGGGTACTACATGCATGTTTGGTATTTTTTCCCCTTAAGATATCATAAGCAAGTTGCTCAGTCCTTCGTTTTCAGCATCTGATAGACCTGGATAACCACAAATTGGGCAAGAGTATAAAGGATCTTCAAAATGTTCTGTATTTTAGATAGATTTTCGAAATACAGATATAAACAGCTATAGAATTGATGTGACACTTGAAAGACTGACTTAAGAAGCTTTATACACTTAGGGAAGACTGTCTAAATAATGGTTCTTCTTCCCAGGCCCATTTTCTAGGCTAGGCCAAGAAGGCTTTTGCCACAGAAATGATGGGTAAATTCATAAAAGCACCAACTGAGCTAAACCCAGCCACCTTCTCAAGTACAAAAGGTGAGAGATCTGTAATCTGTTAAATTGGTTTGAGAAAAAGCAAACAAACCAGAAAGTGGGAAGTTTTTCTTATTGTCTTTTTTAATTGCAGACCATGTCAACCCTCTGAATTCTAATGAGATCATTTTCAAGACCTTTAAGTGAAGCTGGTTTACAAGCTTTGAGCACTTGAAGTTTGCATGACAGCATAATAGCCATTTTTCTATTCTACACATAATTTGCAGCAGAGGCCAAAGAAAACAGAGAAAATCAAGCTAAATATAAAGTCTCAACTTAGAGCACAAGGCTCAGAGTTAGGAGAGTTATATCATTCTGAGTTACGAAATAAGTTATTTCATAAAGCAACTACCCTCACTGTCTTACACATTATGACTCATACTGTCACCCATGATGACAGTGCTCATCAAAGAAATATATTTCTGTAAACTTAAAGAATACTCCAGGAATGTCCATAATTTCACCTTCCAGAAGCAAAGGAGTCATGGTGAAAAAATCAGTAAGGGTCATATTCCTTCAACAAAAAGCTGAGATGATGGATTATTAGAACCCTTATTTAAAAGCATATTATTTCCTGTCAAACAGTAGGATTTCCTTGGAATGACGTCCATTCGCTCAGAATCTAAAGCTGGAAGATAATGAAAGACAAGGAGCTTTTCATGCCTTTTTATGTCATGGAATATCAGGTACATATGTCCTTTGTGGTCTCATTACCAGGTACTGATATTTGTCTTCTATAGGTGCTTTATTGTTTTCTCTCCAGTTTATTTATAAAGTGTGAACCCAGCTTTCAAACTCCATCAGAAGATACACTCTTAGGAGAAGTTTCAACCTGAAGTCCAAAGGGGAATATTTCATCCTTCTGAAGTCAGCCTTTCACATAACATTTTTCCATACTGTACTGAAAGAATTAATAGCTGTTACAGCTAACAAGACTTTTGCGGTGGTTGTTTATATTTCACATATATCCACAGTATTTTTAATACAGTATGTTAGCTGACTTCTGCCGCCTGAAGTCATGGACTTTAGTAGTTCCTATTTGCAATATAATTTGGGGACCTCCAGCTGAAACTTTCTGTCAACTCTCTGCAACTTTCTCCTATTTGAAACAAACCCTGATTTACTTCTTGTCCCCAAAACAATGAAAATTCTCCACTTTGGCTGCAAGATACTCCAGCAGAACATTTTTTTGGAGTTTTTCTGTTTGTGCAGTCAGCTCAATCCTCATTAATTCAAGGAACTCACACATTTTCAGATTCTTTTTTAGTTTTTAGAATAGGTCATAGACACATTAATAGACTTAAACTGAAGTCCTTCTGTATTTATAACTAGAACACTAGCATTGTTTTTTGCCCAGAGTTGTGATCAAAAGTAATTTTTCCTAATTTCTGTTTCTTTCTCTTTCTCCTTCTTTGTGTTGCCACTGAGGGAAAAAGATAAGGTCTTAAACTTGTTAAGGGTACATTCTGTGTTGATTTCCTTCCTTTTCTTTTCCTCTGGTTATTACAAATTTTTCAGGGTAGCCTTATATCCGAATTTCTTTAGTTTGAAGTTTGAGATAACATCCTTAGAGTGTTCTTTTTACTTTCAGTCATTGATATGAGTTCATAGTTTCATTATTATTTCTAAACTCTCCAGCTGGGAATTCCTTCTGTTATTAAAAATTGTACAAGATGTCAAAACTAGAAAACAACAAGCAACTCAAGATAACTAGTGTGATATGCAGATTTATAAAATCAGCCTGTTATTTCTGTTTATTTTATATTTCAGAGACAGTTCATGAGACCAGTACAAAGCACTTGGCAGAGTCAGCTATTAAACAATCTTGTCTCTCACAGAAGTATCCAGGAAACCATAGTGAAATGGAAACCTCATTGGGATAGGCACTGTTCAAAACTGTTCCACTAGATTAAAGCTGTTTCATATTTTCAGATGAACACAAGTGCTGTCAACAGATGTTTATTACCCAAACCCTAACATCAGCAATTAGTCTACATTGGTTTTCAATTAATTAGCAATAAGATTATAGGGTTAACCACTAAGAAGCATTACATAATATGTTAAAAATTCATAAAATCATAGAATAGTTAGGGTTGGAAAGGACCTTAAGATCAGTTAGTTCCAACACCCCTGCCAGTCAGCAGGGACACCTCACACTAAACCATTACATCCAAGGCTCTGTCCAACCTTGCCTTGAACACCAGCCAGCAATGGAGCATTCACTTCCCTGGGCAACCCATTCCAGTGCCTCACCACCTGAACAGTAAAGAATTTCTTCCTCATATCCCATCTAAACTTCCCCTCTTTAAGTATGAACCCGTTGCCCCTTGTCCTATCACTACAGTCCCTCATGAAGAGTCTCTCCCCAGCATCCCTATAGGCCCCCTTCAGATACTGGAAGGCTGCTAGGAGGTCTCCATGCAGCCTTCTCTTCTCCAGGCTGAACAGCCCCAACTTTCTCAGCCTGTCTTCATACGGGAGATGCTCCAGTTCCCTGAGCATCCTCATGGCCCTCCTCTGCACTTGTTCCAACAGTTCCATGTCCTTTTGATGTTGAGGACACCAGGACTGCATACAAGACTCCCAGTGAGGTCTCAGGAGAGCAGAGTAGAGGGGCAGGATCACCTCCCTCAGCTTGCTGGTCATGCTCCTCTTGATGCAGACAGGATACGGTTGGCTTTCTGGGCTGTGTGCGCACACTGAAGCTGGCTCATGTTCATTTTTTCATCGACCAACACCCCCAAGTCCTTCTCCGCAGGGCTGCTTTCTATCTCCTCCCTGCTCAACCTGTATGTGTACCTGAGATTGCCCCGACCCAGGTGTAGGACCTTGTACTTGTCATGGTTAAACTTCATCAGGTTGGCATCAGCCCACCTCACAAGCATGTCAGGGTCCCTCTGGATGGCATCCCTTCCCTCCAGCGTATCAACCAGAAAGCTTGCTCTTGTAGGATAATAAAAACAGGGTCAATTAAGTCTCTCCCCACATTGCCTTTTTGATACTTCCATAAGGCACTTTCCAAAAGTTACACTGTACTTTGTTGTGTAACTGTGAGACCAACACTGTGAGCCACAGAAACTGGAATTATTTGATCCACCTGTGGAAACCCTCAGCAAGTCTCCACAACCTCTCACTCATTAGTTAACTAGAACTGAGCACTTACTGCGTTACGTTGCTAGTCATTTAAATACACCTCATAAATGCATTTGAAGTACCTTTGCACAGTAATTTGTTTTTGCCTACTGCTCTGTTTTTTTTTAGTTAATTACTGTGTTGAAAGCTGTCCACTCAATTCAGTGGATCATCTTGGGAGTAGAGAGAAATATAGGAACACATCAGCGAACATTTTAGAGAGCTTTTCAGTATTAATTTCTATTGTCCTTAAATACCTCTGGGAAAGTGGGTTAATGCAAATTTTTAGATATGTTATACTTACTTTAAAATGGCAGAGGGATTTATTTGTTTTGTTGTTTGTGTTGTCCATAAGCAATGTGTGAAATGACAGTTAAGTACTAATGAAATCAAGACCTCTGTACATTTAAGTGTGGGGCATGGAAAATTCGTAATAAAACAAACCTATAGTGACCTAAGAATAAAAGCACTTCAAACAAGCCAAAATTTATTCAGCCCCTTCTAATTATAGTATGGCACAGAAAAAGTTTGTTCTGCTGTTCTGACATACATTAGGTATGCTGCCATACCTAGAAAGAAGAAATCTCAAAAATTGGCCTAAAGTTGTTGACCTCTCAAAGGGTAAATGTGAATTTGTTTTAAATCTAGATTCAGATCCAACATATTTAATTAAATCAGTGTGACAACAGTAGACCCAGTTAAAGTGAGTTGTTGGCTAATTTCTATCACTTACAACGGCTAAATAAAGCCACCACTAATAATTTAAATTATTTTCAGTTAAATGTAAACACAAGGAAGTAATTAAGTAAAGAGCCTGTGGGCACAGCAATAAAAAAATTATATTTCAGCAAGCCATGATGAAATAGGGAAGAACAATGCATTGGAAGTCAGCATGCAACACTGTCTTGCAATGAAAAGAAACATAGTAAAGTCATTTACACTGGAAAAGATTGACCAAGTCTCACTGTACCAGGTCATGTCATTTCATTATGAAATGGAGTGTTTCAAAATTAAAGCATTAGAAATTTTGATTGACCCAAATATCCTATTGAGCTATTTGTCTTCCACAGTCTTTTCTCTCCACAGTATTTCTGATCATTTCACTTCATTGCTTGGGTCCCTCTATCTGCATAACCTGTTGCCTCATGGGTAAGTACTGCCCTGCACTCAAGCTTTTGCAGCACCTGGCAGCCTTGAGATGTGAACTTCTTGGCCTCATCTCAAAGGTCAGGGCACAGCACTGCTCTGGATCCCACTTCAACAGCTCATTAAGGAAGATCATTACTGTTTTGATATAGTCATAAGATTTTAAAATTTCAAAACCATCAGAAGAAAGAAAAAATGCAGTCTGAAGGTTAAAAAACTGCAATGGAAGCTGTTTAAAGCATTTAAGTAGTGCAAAAGAAGAAAAAGAGAACCCTTTATAGATAAGCGATGAAGAGATAACAAGACAGAAGATGGTTGTAAATGGATTTTTTTAGTTGTAATAGAATCTGTAATTCTGCTAATATAGCATTCCAGAAGTGAAACAAAAGACCAATTTAATTAATAGGATAAACTTTTGAAGAGATTATGCAAGGTTTTGCTATCAACAAAGTAAATTTTGCTATTGGGCAGAACAAGGTAACAGTGGCAGAACTACTTCTCAGACACAACGAACAATCTGATCTTGGAAAAAGATATGTGAAAATCTGTACTTAGGTGCAACAGTTAGGACAAAGTGACAGCTGTGTACACATAAGTACCTTTATTTTTAGATTTATGTTCTCTCCGCTGCTTGCTCATAAGCTACCTTAAAGCTGTCTGGCTACCTGATGTAGTGCTAGTTGTACCAGGCTCAGTGGACCTGTAGAGCTGGTCTAACTAATTGGATACTCTGCTGGTGAAACAACACAGATCCATGTCAGTTTCCTTGAAATCAATAGCTAGCCTAGGCAATAGGAATAAATTAGAATTTGAGTGGAATTAAAAAGGTACTTCTGGCATACATCAGCTTTGATTTGGAACAGTGACTAATAACATGACTTGTAATAAACCATGATTTATAATAACTTAGATTTGTAACACTAAATTCTTAGTTCTTGTTTAGATTTGATTAATTCCTAAGCAAAAAAGATAAAGAAAACCGCACTATGGTATTTTTGTTAGTTCAGAGAGAGCATCAGATTTAACACTGTTATCTTTTTAAATCACTGAGGTTGAAGTTACCTATACTCTATATCAGAAGTAAACATGCAAGGTACATTAGCTGTATTAACTCTTTTCCTTATCAGAACAGCTTAACAGAATTTATCAGTCTATCTTTAAATGGCAAATGACTTACTGGCAGTGAGATAGTCACTGTATAAAGGCATAGTATAACTCAGCCCCTGAATGTGAATGATTTTCTACTTCACAGCGTTTCCAATATTCTGTAGCTTTTCCAGAAGTGTGAAGTTTCTAGTGGAACTGGGTCATTCGCTCTTTGGTGAACTTTCTGTATGATCTGGTAGCTCACATAACTACAGGTATGTAACTTAAGTTACAAAAGAGAACCCTTCACACAGCTATCATGCATCAGTAGTAAAAAGGAGACTATCAATAAATAGTTGCAAGAATACTTGCTGTAAAAAAAAGGTGGCACTAGTTGGTTGCATAAGGCAACAATTCTGCTTAGGATTAATACAGAACATTTGCTTCTACTAAATCATATCTGTATTCTGATTGATAAATTGGACAAAAAAAATCATTAAAAACCAAATTAATCTCTTCAGATATGGTCCACACATTGAATATCAATTTTAATATAGATATGTCATTTACAAAACATCTTTAAAATATTTTATATATTCTTCTTACCTTTGAAGACTGTAATACATACAGAAGTCTAGTCTGTGATAACTCATTGTCCTGGGTTCAGCACTAGCAGGCATTTTTTCTCCTTCTTAGTAGGTGTTGCAGCACTGTGTTTTTGACTTCCGGCCTGGGAACAGCACTGATAAAAACAGTGTTTGCAGTTACTGCTTAGAATGTTTAGGTTGACCAAGGACTTTCTGAGCTTTATGCTCTGCCAGGGAGGAGGGGAAGCTGGGAGGAAGCAGAGACAGGAAACCTGACCCAAACTGACCAAAGAGGTTATTCCATACCCCAGCACATAATTCCCAAGATGTAAAAACTAAGGGCAGGGACACAGGAAGAGGGGGCTTCACTGCTGGATCTGGCTGGGTATTGGTGGTGAACAGTTGTATTCTCTTCCCTTGTTATTTCCCTTATCATTATTATGATTGGTGGTAGCAGCAGTGATTTGTGTTATACCTTAGTTACTGGACTGTTCTTATCTCAACCTGTGGGAGCTACATTCTTTCGATTCTCCTCCCTATCCTCCCTGGAGCTGGGGGAAGAAAGAGGGGGAAATGAGTGAGCAAACTACATGGCTGACTGGGCTTAAACCATGACACTTATTTTTAAAGACATACTTGATAGTGATTCTTAATTTGCAAGGTAATTGGTGGAATTACTAAGAATTGGAGTGCTGACAAAGAGAAAGATAGGTTACATTTTTAATGCAGATCTAAATTCTGATCCCTATTGGGAGTACAATGGTAAATACAGGCTGATCAACCCCTGTATAATATATTTTTCTGAAGTTACTGAAACATCTCCTTGATCCTTCAGCTCTTCACGGGGCAGTAACATAGACATAATTAAATCAAAAGAAAGTGGAACAAAATCAGCTCCAATTTATACTGTGGTGGAAGCAGCGTGTATACTGTTGCTTCTCTTCTACCTCTAATAAGCACCTGAATATCCTTCACACAAGTGGAAGACAACGGATTCACTACTTGCCAATTGTACTTAAGTGCACAAAAATCCAGAAGGAAATAACGTAACAGCAAAGCTTGAGTTCAGAGATAGCATTACTTGTGCATTCTTGCATGCATCTTTTAAACATAAGGAGCTTTGGAGCAACATTTTGTTTTCCATGTTTCCTCAAATGAAAGCTTTGTTTTGGCTACCTTTTGTACCTTGGCAAAGGATTCAACCCATCAAGTGAACTCAGGTATTATTATGTCAGCACTGCTTGCTTTGGTGATAAACATCTTGGAGAATCAGCTGGTTTGTTCCTAAGATTCAACTTAACTCCCCTATGTTATAAAATCAGGGACTGAAGAGTAAAATGAACATTGCTTCCTCACACACAGAGGCATCCATTTTAGTTCATAGCATCTTAGATTCCAGGGGACAGGAATGTAAAAGAACGCTTCACTGCTGAATCATTCCATAGAGAAGGGCACATAGTATTTCATTATGCACAAATGACTGAATTTTCCAACAGTTTGAACTAAGGAGCGAGCAGGCCATAATTTGTCACTTTGTTGACATTTAAAGGTAAGGCAGTTGTGCAGACCAGGCGAACTTCAATTTCAAAAAATAGATACAGGAGTAGTCATATGAGAATGTCCGACACATTGGAAACTGATCATAATTTTTCAAAGTAAAATGTATTAAACAGTGAAGAAAGATAATAATGTTGATTATTATTCCTAACTGTTTCATGTTAAGCTATCATACTTGCAGAAGAGTCGCAAACCCCTGTTGTCACACTGTATATTTTTCTGAAATGCTTTTAAGTTGAAAAAATCTTTAACTTCTGTCCGGAAATAATGTCACAGAACTTTTCTTTAAATAAATACAGTACTGCAAGACAAGTACCACCCTCACGTCCACCCTCCCCGCCTTATACTGAATCCAGAAAAATAACACGTGGTATTTTAGGAATAAAGAAAAAAAATAAGCACAGATTAGTGCTCAGTGACACTGTGTTGCTCATGAACACTTTCAAAAATGTTTAATTGTATTGGCTATTTAGGGGATTTTTTTCTCAGGCATATGTGATAAAGGTGCACACATATATGGTCACTTCTGTCAAAATATTATTTACTTTGTTAACTTTGAAAAAAGTATTTTTTCTGATATCAGTAATGGAAAATTCACCCACTCTACTGAACGCCTTTTGAATTCTGCCAAATTTGGATGAGTCTACAACTTAAACGTGCCAAAATATTGCAATTTTAAGTTAAAATTAATTAAATCACAAAACCAAATTTTGCCATAAATGCAAATCTCAGCTCTAAGTTCTACCAGCTTTTTATAGCTTTTACCTGCCTTTCATTTAGGCAAAAAAAAAAGAAGAGAGCAACAGAAGAAGTGTTGCTCATTCCAGATTTTGCCTATAGTTTCATAATGGTATCCTTATTCAGGACACCGTAAATCATTAGTGTTCATAAAACTCACACTGTTGTGCATTTTCCTTTATTCCAGCTACCTGAAGTGGATTCTTTCACAAAATGTGGTGATTTAATTTTGATAGAAATATGCTAATTTCTCTGCAAATAATTATTAAATAATGATATTCCTATTTTTTTACTGAAATTAAACGGTTTTTTTATGCTCAGAGTTAAGAAAAAAACCCTATAATTATAACTCTGCCATTGTAGTTAAATGGATATAGAACACCTACAGCTCCTCCCTGTAATTCTCACTGTCAGCACAGAAACTGCAGAGGTTTGCGACATGTACTTATAGGATATCAAAACTGCTGGAGGTGTTTTGATCGTGCCAGTCAATAATAGTCGAGTGCAAATAAGATTCTCTGTACCCATATGTGAACATATGCTCTAAAAATCATAGAATCTATGATTCTATGATTGTACAAAAAATCAGATGTACACTTCTAGTGCCACCAACTCATTAATATGTCTTGTAGCTGAGCACTCTACGCCTGTTAGACTCGTACAGTCTATAGTAATTTCTCTTGACTGTGATTTCCAGTAGCATTGAAAAACCTCAGGTATACAAGATATTTATAAAGAGTTTACCTGAGAACTTAACATGCAGAGTAGTCAGGTTCTTAGATTCTGATGGAGAGAAATTGTAAAGGACAGTTAAAAGTAGAAAAAGGGCAAGTAATGAACTTGAGGGTCACTTGCCTGTGGGTCTTTTTTTTTCCCTTCTCCTTTTCTGTTTTTCAACTGATTCATATGTCATTTTCCTCAATATTTATGAAACTATAAAATAGTATTCTTTTATATAAAATTATACAATGTTTTTATATAAAATATACAGAGCACATGCACATACTAGGAATATTTTACTATACATCGATTTCAGATTAACTCGCCTTTATACTACATAATCAAGGCTCTGGGCTTTTTTGAAGAGTATTAAGAAACAAAGGTAACTGCTATCTGAGGGATTAAACTTTTCAATAGAATGCTATTAAATCTACATAAAAAACATCCAGGAAAACAGAAAAATAATCTATTTTTCTTGTTAGAATACCACACAATTCTATTGTTTTATTCTTTTCTGCTGACCCCCCCTTTAGTGGGTTCTATATTTAATAAAAGTAAATTACAAGAAAAAAAAAAAAAAAGAAAAGAATTGAAGGAAGGAATTGTCTCTGCTGCAATTATAAGATTATTTTTCATTTTTGCACAGAAAAACCAGTGTTTTATTTAAAAGTGACAAAATACAACTGTACAGTAGTCATTCATGAGGTGAAGTCAAAGCAGTATAAAGCAGACATTTTCTTCAGTGTTGTGATTAAGTCCTATTATCACACCTCTCTGAATACTTCCAAATTATCGGCCAAAATTTTTCAGTGCACCCTGTCTTATTCAACATATTTAGATTAAATGTTATTCTACCCATCCTCTTCTTTTAAACTTGCCATCTAATAGCACTCCCTGTTTAATAGTCAAATATTGAACAACAAATTCTGCTCATGGTATTTTTATTTAAATGTACTGATGCTTCAAAGTTTTATCCACTAGCTTTATGATTACTTAATAGCCTTGGTAACAGAAGTATTAGAAAGAAATTCTATGCAAAGGATATCTGATGACTTCAGGGAGATTACAGTATTCAATACAGTACACTTTTAATCTTACATGACTTTCCATCTGAAGAGCTGTTCTGGATATTTGTAGCTGATAAAGCTTACAACTTAGGTTATTCAAGTAACCTTAGCGTTTGCATCTTTGAAATACATTCTTACCATACATAAAAGTATCTTGTGAGAAATACCTCATCTTACTACTGTAACAGGATTTGCTCATCATAAGTACAACATATTGTTGCTAAAATTTGTTAAAAAGTCACTGAAATGTTATCTAAGTCCTAGGAAAACTTACCAGACCACCCCAATTATTGTTTTTTTCTCCCAGAATACTCACATCAGTTCCTCGGAACATAGAAACATAGAATCATAAAATAGTTAGGGTTGGAAAGGACCTTAAGATCAGCTAGTTCCAACACCCCTGCCATCGGCAGGGACGCCTCCCACTAAACCGTGCCATCCAAGGCTCTGTCCAATCCAGCCTTCAACACCGCCAACGATGGAGCATTCACAACTACCCTGGACAACCCAGTCCAGTGCCTCACCAGCCTCAAAGTAAAGAATTTCTTCCTCATATCCAATCTAAACTTACCCTCTTTAAGTATGACCCATTACTCCTTGTCCTCTCACTACAGTCCCTTATGAAGAATCCCTCCCCAGCATCCCTATAGGCCCCTTCAGATACTGGAAGGCTGCTAGGAGGTCTCCACGCAGCCTTCTCTTCTCCAAGCTGAACAGCCCCAACTTTCTCATCCTATCTTCATACAGGAGATGCTCCAGTCCCCTGATAATCCTCATGGCCCTCCTCTGCACTTGTTCCAAGAGTTCCATGTCCTTCTTATGTTGAGGACACCAGAACTGCACACAATAATCCAATGTCTTGGTATGAAATTATTTACCATTTTAAAGGCTTTGTTTCTTTATTTGTTTAATGCCTCTGAAATAATTTTTCTCTAAAATTCAATGTTTCTTTTCATAGGTAGGGTTGAACAAATAATAAATGCATCTTAAGACTTCATTGAAGTAGTCTTCAGTTACTGAATGAGTACACAGACATTTCTGGCATGCATATTCAAGTATACCAATTTATAAGACATATTCTATAAATACAAATGTGGATAATTTTAAAATCTGCTTCCCAGACAGGAAAACAATCATTTTAGTACGTGCAAAACCCAAATGCAGAAGAGGCACAAACATGGCTGCAATAAATTGATTTCAGATCTTGAATGCATATTCATCAACCTATTTTACAATATTCAAACATCCTACCATCAGTTTTTACGTTGATGAGCTGTCAGTCCATCTAAGATCTGTAATCACAAACACACTTATTTACATCTATGGTATCTTATACAGTCTAGGTCTAAGATAGCTCCTTTATGTGCATATTTTCAACACTGAATTTAACAGTAACACGTGGAGAAACACACTCCAATCAATGAGGCCCCAGTTTTGTTTAAACCCATTAACACTTCTGAATCACTGTAGTAGCACAGCTTGAGTCTAACAGTCCACAGTCAAAGAATCCCAAAGTTCACTGGGAGGTAACTGTGCTCCTCAGACCCTCACATCTCTAGTAGCTTTACTACCTCATCTGAGCACCCAGAAAAGAAACAACAAAAACCAACCACACAAAACCAACCCTTGCACAAAGTGAAGGATGAGGCAGACATATAGGCGCAAAGGGTAAATCTCTAGCCTCCTGATCCTTTTACCATGAGATAATGAGAAAGCTTAAGGCTGCCTATACCCTTTAATCCCTCAAAAGGGCAAGAAAGCTCAAAGCCTTAGTATCACATAGAAAAGGAAAGCAGCATCATGGAGAAAATATTCACCAGTAAAGTGGAGAGCCATTGCCAACAGGTGTTTGGGAAGTAGTTTCAATAGTTGAAAACAAGCCTGTGCCTTTTCTGAGCACATAGTGTTCTCTCCTACATCCTCCTTCTCAAGATTCATTTTGATTTGTCACTTAGATTAATCCTTAAGATCAGCTCTGCAGAATTAACGAGAAACATTTTGCTAACTCAAACTCAAAGCCAGCTCTTCTGAAATGCTGCACAGCATGAATAACTTGTTTCAGGTTGTTGACTGTAATTGTCTTATGGTCCTAGCAAGCCTGGACTGAGAAGACATCAAAGCATCCTTATTACTGTCCTCAGTAAGTACAGGGACGGTTTCTAGCTTTGTGACAGGAAAGCAGTCACATTCATTTTGCAAAGCCACAGCATCCAGCCCCTAACATCTGTGCCAAGATAGGTAAATGAGCAAAAGTTAGCCAAATCAGTCCAATTAGTATTGGTCTAATTGAAACAAGCTGGATTAACTCCATGGTCAATATCAGCAAGAGAAAAAAATCCAAACCTTAAAATTAATTTCTTCTTCTGATCTTCAATAAAAGACCCAGACAGAATTTTATTAAATTTTCTCCTCTAATTAACAACTTGTCAGACTATTGGCAAATTCAAGCCCAGTTGAAATACTTTGCACGAGTGCTTCCCATAGTAGGGTGTCTGGATTCTCATTATTAACAATTACAACTGCATGCTTACTACACAATGAACTCGGCAGATGTCAAACAGTGAGTAAATAGCTGCAGTGCATTTAGTATCACTAAACTTTCAAAAATTAAATGCCCAGTGAAAAATGTACCAGGGAAAATAGCTGAATCATCAAACCAGCAATCCTCCAATGTAGTGGAATTTAGTATCAAATTTTTGGATGCTGTTGTATAATGCACCTGCCCCCCTTTTTCTAAGCTATATTACTTCTAAAGATTAAACATGGTAATAAATAAAAATGTCCAACAATTATAACGACTTATCAGCTATTCTTGTCTCTTGTCCCAATAATTTATGTAGTAAATATTCTTTAAATCTTATAAAACCTCCTAGGCAAACTACTTCAAGATGTACATTGTCTGAGCTTGAGGACAGGAAAACTGTAATCACATTATCTTCTACACTGTCTGAGCTTGAGGAAAAGAAACCTGTGATAACATTATCTCCATCATGACGCAAGCCTGAGGCAAGATCACTGTTTTCTCACTCACACAAAAATACCAAACAGCTCAAGAGACAAGCTGCCAATACAGCTCAGGTTTAGACCTGCTCACTATGTTATTCTTCATCTGAGTCTTATCAGCTATGTATTCAGGAAACTACTTGAAATGCTTCAACAACTTGAGCTCTACTCAGAAGACTAGTACACATAATCAGGAGTCATGTTTTCCTCAGGTCACCAGGTTTTGTTTTGAAGGAAGACAGCTATGTTTTGTGCCGCTTGTTGCATTTGGATCTTTAAGAAAACAAGTGACACAAGTTTTGGAAAACAATAAATTTTGAAACTTCACAAGGAGGAATCATGTGTTGAATCACTACACTCCTTGCAGAGCCCTAGCTCAAACAAGTCAGACAGCACCAGCTGCTCAGATCCAAGAGAAACATTAAAAACAAATATTTGCTGAATGGTAGGGATTCATCTGTCAATACAGAAAGACGAATAGCAAAAATTTATATTTCTAGAGTCTTGCCCCCTCAAAACAGTTCTTTTTTCCTGGTTTGGAACTTCAGTAATGGTATTCCAAGTAGTTTCATTGTTTTCCTCCTCCTTATGAAATCCTGAAATATCACAGAATCAATGAATCATAGAATAGGTTGGGTTGGAAGGGGCCTTAAAGATCATTTAGTTCCAAACCCTCTGTCATAGTCAGGGAAACCTCCCACAAGACCAGATTTCTCAAAGCCCCATCCAGCCTGGCCTTGAACACTTCCAGGGATGGGGCATCCATAGCTTCTCTGAGCAACCTGGCCAGTGTCTCACCTGCCTCACAGTAAATAATTTCTTCCTGATAATTAATCTAAATCTACCATATTTCAGCTTAAAGCCATTTCCCCTTGTCCTATCACTACTTGCTCTTAAAAAGCCTCTCTCCTGGTTCATTCAGTTACTGGAAGACTTCTTGAAGGTATACCTAGACCCTTCTCCAGACTCAACAAGCCAAACTCTCTCAACCTGTCTTCATAGGAGAAGTGCTCCAGCCCTCTGATCATCTTAATGACCCTCCTCTGGACTTACTTCACAGGTCCAGGACCTTCTTTGTTGTGGTCCCAAGAGCGGAATGCAGTACTCCAAGTGAAGACTCATGAGAATGGAGTGGAGGGTCAGAATCACCTCCTTTGATGTCCTGGTCATGCTTTTGATGCAGCCCAGTATATGGTTTTCTTTCTGGGCTGCGAGTGCACACTGCCAAGTCATGCTGAGCTTCTCATTAACCAACACAAATCCTTCTCCTCAGGCTGCTCTCAATTCAATCTCCACCCAGCTTTTATTTGTGCTTGGTATTGCCTCATCTCAGGCACAGGACCTTGCACTTGGCCTTGTTGAACTTCACTAAGTTTTCACTGGCCTATCTCTCAAGAGTGTCAACATCCCTCTGGATGACACTCTTTTCCTCCAGTGTGTTGACCGCACAATGAAGCTTGGTGTCCTCAGCAATCTTCTGAGGGCATACTAAGTCCCACTGTCCACGTAGCCAAAAAAGATGTTAAACCTTGCTGGTCCCAAAGCCAACCCCTTGTCTTCTGTAACAGCCCAGGAAAAAACTACAGTGCAGGAGACAGAAGGGGTATGTCTTGAGAATCATCAGAATTGGGATTGAATTTACCTAAAATGGAAATATTGATTTACAAATTTGAAGCATGAATTTCCTTGAATTATGAGGACAGCACAGTCCAGAAGAAGTACTTTTCTCTACAGTCAAAATATACAAGAGAACACATAAATAATAGTCTAGACTACTTGTTACTGGGAAGGTCACATTTTGAGTCAGATTCTCACCATCAAGGATAGTATTAATTCCAAGCATATTAACAGAAAGTACATTTTCTCTCTTCTTCCAATGATAGAAATAAATATTAATAAAAAGACTTCTATTAAATAAGTTACCATGATTTAACATTATGTATGCTTAAATTAAAATATTATTGATTCAAAAGTATGTGCTTGCACTTGCTAACAGGAGAAACTATTCCAGCCTTTTAATCCATAAAAATGATGCTGAACATCAATGCTGCAGCAGAGAAAAGGTGGTTATATTTTAAAAACTAATAAAGTGTGGCTTCAAGCAAGTAAAACAAAAAAATCAGTTGATGTCTATTATTTGTTTTCTAATGTACTGTATGTTCTACAGGTCTTTTTCAAACTCCAGGATATTTACACTGCCATCTGAAAATATATAAACATAATGGGAGAGATAAAAGAAAATAATGACATTTTTCTTTCATGAAACGATCTGTCCTGTGAACAATCTTAATTTTCCAATAACAAATACTAAGAAAGAAGAAATGCATACGTAAAATCCCCACAAAGTTATTTTAATTAAAATGTACACCTGCCTCTTCATTGCATATGTACAACTAATGCAGTTTCAAAAGTAAGCCCAGGTAGAACAGTACTTTAAAGTTACCAAATAAAAAAAGACACCTGTGAAAATAACTATTTATATCAGTAGATTCTGCTTCTTGAGAGTACTTCTCTGTGACACATCTGTCCACAACTCAAGTCAATGGAAAGATTATTTTTTACTTCACTGGTTTGGGCCCTAGAAGAAACAGACTTGTATTATGAAAATGTGTAGAAGTGTTTATAGTCCTTTCCAGATGACTACCCACACATGACAGGAAAAATGCACTTTTCAGCTAATTAAATTCTGTTACTGGGCCTTTTGTCACTACCTTGATTTGGAAGTGTCAAGAAGTCAATATTTTAGTTCTATAGGCTTGAGCTACCATAAGTATTAGATATGCTTGTGCAATGTAATTTATGTGTCTCCTCAACCTAACACATAAAAGCAATAGCACCACCTCTACCGCTTCAACCACAAAGACCTGTGATCTCAGGTCCCAGTGCCTCAGACTCCTTGACATGTAATTTTTCTCCACTGCAATTTCTTTTGAAAAAGTTATGGATGTTTTGATCCACACCACTGTCCAGCTCTTGCAAAATAACCCTCTTACAGAGTTAAAATAGGATAATTTGAGCTGAGAGGTTTTACTATCATGGCTAACAACACTTGGAAAGGAAACAGCTGATGTCCAGTGGTCTGTCAGACTGTAAAATATATGATGCGATCTTGACTGAGTATGCAGATGTTCTTACAGTTTTATCAGCTTAAAGAATATGTCCTGTAAGTGAATATTCAATCTGTAATTAAATATTTATTCAGATTATCAGATGATATTAATTCTTTTTTGGTTATGAGTCTCTCCTCACACAGCCTACTCATAAAAACAGATATGAGAATTAGACCAAGTTTGATGCCTTAGCAGCTGCATTATTGCAGCCTGCCTGTTCCTACCAAAACTCAAAATTCACCTGAGGGAAAACTTTTTCTCAAAGAAATATGTGATGAATCTTTCTGTCTGTGCTCCTTCAATTAAATGTTTTTGCTTTGTTTTTTTGGTTTTTCCCTGATGTTTTTGCTCTTTTCCATTTTTCAAAATTATCATAGAATCGTAGAAAGGGTTGGAAAGAACCTTAAGATCATTTAGTGCCAACCCCCCTGCCATCAGCAGAGACACCTCACACTAAACCATGTAACCCAAGGATCTGTCCAACCCTGCCTTGAACACCGCCAGCAATGGAGCATTCACAGCTTCCCTGGACAGCCCATTCCAGTGCCTCATCATCCTCACAGTAAAGAATTTCTTCCTCGTATCCAATCTAAACTTCCCCTCCTGAAGTTTGAACCCATTACCCCTTGTCCTATCACCACAGTCCCTAATGAATAGTCCATCCCCAACATCTCTATAGCCCCCCTTTAGATACTATATAGCATATAAACTGAGCACCCCACTATGCAGAGAGATCAGATCTTATAGAAATCTCTAAAAATGTATCTGCATTCACGAGTGAGCATTAATGCTTACTTTTAGATTCAGCATACATACAAGGGAAGTAGATAAACTGCAGGATATCACATATGCTGACATAAGTATAACTCAAATGATATTAAAGGCTTAAAAAGAAAAATTAAGTGGAGAGTAGATTTTTTGTTTATGACTCCATAAACTGGAGGAATTTAAAATTTCCTCACAAATATTTTACAAGACATTTTCATACTTGTAATGTAAAGAAGCATTTCCAGAAAATGCAGAATATACTGATGGAAGTAAAGGTCAAGGTTTGCTTCCACTCATCTTGAACACTGTGAGAAATTCTCTCTATACCATAATTCACCAATAATCTAATTAACTTGTTTAAAATTATAATTAAGTTAGGCATACTTAAGGTCATGCAATTACAGGTCTGTGAAGAGAGTTTTACACCAACAAAGCAGCTGCAATCCAAATGACAAATCACACATTCTCCGTTCCCAGACAGCTATTAATAGTGTTTTCTTAATACCAAATTAAAAGGGGAGGCTGTTGCTTTGCAAGTACTGTCTATTCAGAAGTACTAAGAATCACTACAGTTATCGACTCGAGATGAAGCTTCTTGATTAGAATTTGGATCATCATCTCTCAAAAACATGAACACTGCCAGGAGATGTTTGGGTTACTAGTTCCTACTTTACTATTGAATTCACAGTGATTCAGTGTGGGGTTTTTTTTCTTCTTCTGGTTAATCTTTTAATTTATCCATTTCTCATGATGTTAAGAGTGCATAAATTCGTTATACTATATGGTCTTAGAATCTGGTCCTCAAAAGGGGTAAAGAAAAAAGCTCCTGAGTGCTCTAATAAAGAAATATAAAAATCTCCACAGCCACTGAGCTGGAAAAGTTCACCACTGTATGATCCTTCATCCATGGTGAAGTACCCTGCAGTTCCTAAAAGGGATGGAGATGAGTAGTGTGAAACTCTTTTGCTTTATTATCTTTTTCATCAGGCAAAATTGACAGCAGGCTGAATCAGCTGAGCTGAGGAATGGCAAGACCAGAACAAGCAGGCTGTCTTGACAGCAAGAGCACTGATGTCTCAAGAAACCCACGTTCATACAGGCTGCCTCAGAAATTAAAAGAACAGAAAGAGTGAGTAGGTTGATGGTATTTTATTTGACACTCTTTGTGTTCAATAAATAACATGTAAAGGTTGTCTGGATATGAAAGATACAGAAAAATTGCACCTGAAAGAACATCTTTAAGTAAAAATAGAGATCTGAACCCTCTCGGTTGTTAAGCAAGCAACTTGCATTAAATAATGCTGACAAGTTAGAACTCAGACATTGAGTGAAGCAGACACTGTTGGCTCTGAAGAACATGCTGTAACTTTCTAGCATATTAACAAAGTAGAAACAAGATATTTATTCTTTTTCCCCCTCAGAATTATTTCAGTAATGTGGCAATTTTTAGAGTTTGACCAAGAAGGAAAGGAAAGGTTGCCATTCACCCCAAAAAGCGACCAGACTGAACACCACTCGTGTTGACCAAAAAGTAGAACCACATGTACAATACACTATCAAGAAGATAAATATGTAATGAAAACTCAATCTTAGTGTGTTTCCAAGACTTACAGTGCGGGGTTATTTATCCCAGTTCTTCTATGGAGCTATACTCTCTATACTTGTTGATTAATGATGTTACCAGTGCAGCCATTTGATTGTACCTCATCTGTAAATTTCCAGTCCTGTCGCAGAAATAGACTGACCAAATATGAATCACTAGTTCATACCACTAAAACATAAAAAAGGCAGTGCTTGTTTTTATTAAATTCTCTGGCTGTAAGGTGCTATTCAGGAATTATTTCGTGATTGTGTGGACACTTTTGCCATCCCAGTTTAAGTCAAAGCGCCCAGGAATCTAAGTTGGAAACTTCAAGAAATATGTTCAGATCAATAAGCCATCCAGATACAAGAGGCAATGCAAAGTGGTTTTGCTCCTTAATTCCAAGAAATCTTTATCTAGAACTTAAAGAGTTTAGTAGCTAAAGCTATTCTGAGGTGTGACAAATTGAGGGACAATCTCCTTTCCAAGCTAATGTCTGAATACTAAATCTTGGAAGGAAACATCCATACTTCTTTAAATTCACTATATTACTAATTAGCAAGTATAATGTATGGCAGAAGCAAGATTGTTAAGCTCAATATTGTCTGCATATGATTTCCAGCAAAACTGGATTCTGCCTGCTTACTTCTGTTTGACGTGAATAGATTATTTTTTTCTTTTTCCAAAGTATATCTAGCTGCTCTTCCTGTCTCATCCTTTGCCATCATGTCAGAGCAAACAGTAGCATAGTCATTCTGGAGGAAAAAAAAAAAGCCTAGATTCTTCCATGTAGGAAGTTTCTAGTGAAGATGAGAAATATGCCAGCTGAAGGAGTTACCTTTGCATGCATATTTCAGGTTAGTATTAAATCCATCACAAAATGATTTTCCTAAACACCCAGAGGTATCATCAACATTACCACAACCGCAAGGAATTTCAAATTGTCATTTTCCTCAAAAATCTTACACAAGTGTAACATGTAATGTGCAAATGGTTCAACCACATATCATGTGAGACACTTACAAAGGTAATACCAGGCAACGTGAGATTTCTGCATCAAGAAACTGCAGGAAGAGAGAGGAATAAGACCAACACTAAAAAATCAATCAACCACCAAAGAAAACCAAACAAAAACTGAAACAAAACCACAACCCACCCTTCAACTTGTTTCTACTGCTTTCCTCTAGCACTGCAGTGAATCCAACTTTGTGGCAAAGACCTTGGCAGTAGGTGCTGTTAAAGAACTCCAACAGAGCAGGGACAGAAGTCCACACTGAAAACTCAGAATCAGCAACAGCAGCAAGCTTAGGAGCCTTGGCTCTAACAGGAAATATAGCAGTTCTGACCTGCTTTGTAGATCTTCCAGGGCCACACCCAGCTTGGAAAAAAATCCCTAAATTGCCTTCATAAAAGTTGTAAAATACTAACCTGTTTTGTAAGTTGACTTTCCCCATGTGTACTTGGGAAATGGAAATTAATATGAACAAATTAAAATAACAATTGACACACTGTATTTTATCCCTTATGTCAAGGATGTTTTAAACTAGATGTGTGGGGGGAGGGGGTCATCAATCCATCCCAACACAGCCAATGACTGGCCAGCACCTATCGTAAACGTACAGAGCAATGTAGAGATATTCCAGCTGCTCCAGCCAACGAGCCGGCTTCAACTGGAGCTCGACTCAGATGCCTCTATACAAATGCCTGTAGCATGGGGAACAAACAAGAGGAACTAGAGATATGCACATGTCTACAGGGGTATGATATCATAGGTACCACCGAAACATGATGGGATGGCTTCTATGACGCGTGTGTTGGAATGGGAGTTTACAGGCTCTCTAGAAAAGAGAGGCACAGCAGAGGGGGAGTTGCTATTTATGTTAGGGATAGGCTGGAGAGTATGTAACTCTGACTGGGGAAAGGTGAGCAGTCAACAGAGAGTTTGTGGGTCAGGGTTAAAGGGAGAACAACGATGGGAGACATATCTGTGGGGATCTGTTACAGGATTGCCTAACCAAGAGGAATCTGTGGATGAAGCACCCTATAGACAGATAAGAACAGCCTCACACTCACAGGCCCTTGTCCTCATGAGGGACTTCAACCACCCTGATATCTGTTGGAGGGACGGTATGGCCCAGCACAAGCAATTCAGGAGGTTCCTCGACTGTGTGGAAGACAACTTCCTTCTGCAAGTAATAGAGGAGCTGACAAGGAGATGGGCCATGCTTGACCTCATGCTCACCAGCAGGGAAGGGCTGGTTGGAAATGTGACGCTCCAGGGCAGTCTTGATTGCAGTGATCATGAGATGGTCGAATTCGAGATGCTCAGGACAGTGAGAGGAGCATGCAGCAAGCTCACTGCCCTGGACTTCAAGAGAGCAGACTTTGGCCGCTTCAGCAACCTGCTTAGTAAGGTTCCATGGAATATAGCACTAGAGGGCAAGGGGGCCCAAAACTGTTAGTTGATATTCAAGGATCACCTACTACAAGCTCAGGAGTGTGGCATCCCAACTAGAAGGAAGTACAACAGAAGGGCCAGGAGACCTCCTTGGATGGATAAGACGCTGCTGAGGAAAATTCAAAGGAAAAAAGAGGCTTATAAAATGTGGAAGCAAGGACAGGTGGCCTTGGAAGAATACAGGGATGTTGTCTGGGAAGCTAGGGACCAAGTTAGGAAAGCTAAGGCCCACTTAGAATTAAACCAGGTTAAGGATGTTAAAGATAACAGGAAAGGGTTCTATAGACACATTGCAAATAAAAGGCAGACTAGGGACAATGTGGGCCCCTCTGGAAGCTATCAGGAGAACTGGCTACCCTGGATTTGGAGAAGGATGAGGTTCCGAATGACTTCTTTGCCTCAATCTTCACTGGCAAATGCTCTGACCACACCACCCAAATCTTGGAAGGCAGACGCAGGGATTGTGACAATGAAGACTCTGGGCTCACTATAGGAGATGATCTGGTTCAAGACCATCTTAGGAACCTGAACGTGCACAACTCCATGGGACCTGATGAAATCCACCTGCAGGTCCTGAAGGAATTTGCAAATGAAGTTACTAAGCCACTGTCCGTCATATTTTAAAAATCATGGCAGTCAGGTGAAGTTCCCCACAACTGGAGAATGGGAAATATAAACCCCATTTTCAAGAAGGGGAAAACGGATGAGCTGGGGAACTACAGACCAGTCAGGCTCACCTCAGTGCCTTGGAGAATCTTGGAGCAGATTCTCCTGGAAGGCATGCTAAGGCACATGAAAAACAAGGTGCTTGGTGAGAGTCAGCATAGCTTCATTAAGGGAAAATCCTGCCTGACCAATCTGGTGGCCTCCTATGATGGGGCTATGGAACTGATGGACAGGGGTAGAGCAGTTGATGTCATCTACCTGGACTTGTGCAAAGCATTTGACACTGTTCCACATGACATCCTTGTCTCTAAGTTGGAGAGACATCAATTTGATAGGTGGATCACTTGGTGGATAAAGAACTGGCTGGACGGCTACACGCAAAGAGTTGTGGGCAATGGCTCAATGTCCAGCTGGAGACCAGTAAGGAGTGGTGTCCCTCAGGGATTGGTGTTGGGACCAGTCTTATTCAACATCTTTGTCAGTGACGAGGACAGTGGGATTGAGTGCACCCTCAGCAAGTTTGCCAATGACACCAAGCTGTATGGTTCGGTTGATACACTGGAGGGAAAGAATGCCATCCAGAGGGACCTTGACACGCTTGTGAGGTGGGCTGATGCCAACCTGATGAAGTTTAACCATGACAAGTGCAAGGTCCTACAGCTGGGTCGGAGCAGTCCCAGGCACACATACAGGTTGAGCAGGGAAGAGATTGAGAGCAGCCCTGTGGTGAAGGACCTGAGGGTATTGGTCGATGAGAAAATGAACATGAGCCGGCTTCAGTGTGCGCACACAGCCCAGAAAGCCAACTGTACCCTCGGCTGCACCAAAAGGAGCGTGACCAGCAGGTTGAGGGAGGTGATCCTGCCCCTCTACTCTGCTCTCCTGAGACCTCACTGGGAGTACTGTGTGCAGTTCTGGTGTCCTCAACATAAGAAGGACATGGAACTGTTGGAATAAGTGCAGATGAGGGCCACGAGGATGCTCAGGGGACTGGAGCACCTCCTGTATGAAGATAGGCTGAGAAAGTTGGGGCTGTTGAGCCTGGAAAAGAGAAGGCTGCATGGAGACCTCCTAGCAGGCTTCCAATATCTGAAGGGGGCCTATAGGGATGCTAGAGACGGACTTTTCATGAGGAACTGTAGTGATAGGACAAGGGGTAAAGGGTTCAAACTTAAAGAGGGGAAGTTTAAATTGGATACGAGGAAGAAATTCTTTACCTGTTCAGGTGGTGAGGCGCTAGAATGGGTTGTCCAGGGAAGCTGTTAATGGCTCCATCGTTGGCGATGTTCAAGGCTGGGTTGGACAGAGCCTTGTGTGTCATGGTTTAGTGTGAGGTATCCCTGCCCATGGCAGGGGTGTTGGAACTAGCTGATCTTAAGGTCCTTTCCAACCCTAACCATTCTATGATTCTATGATTCTTTGTCAAATTTATTTATTTTTTGTTTCTTTCACTTGTAATTTATCTTTCATCTTTCCATTATTTCCTTTATTTTTTCCCTTTACCTGACATTTGTCTGTTTTCTGTGATGTTACTATAAAATATATTGTATTACTAGAAATTATTTTTCATGTCTTGAAAGGAGATATTTATCTTTTTTTCAACAACTCTATATAAACTTAGTAGATGTGTGCATAAAATGCCTTTTCATATAATTATATAAAAAGTAACTATGTGTTTCCATAGTTAAAGATCACTTCTTTATGCATTTATTCAGCATTCAGTAAAATAAAGTAAACAAATGTAAAAATCTTAGACAGTAAAAATAAAAAAAGAATAAAATCCTATCCTGTACATATTTGCTCCTTCTTCTAAGACTGCATATTTCTCTCCAGGATTCCCAAAGGTAAAACATGTATTCATGCGTGGTAAAGTTTACCCAGAAACACATAATCTTGCAACACGTGGCATAAGCAGTCTTAATGTGTATGATGCGTATATCTGCACATCTGTGTGAGACAGACTTCACAATTACTGGAGTTTCACCTCTCAGCTGTTAAGACACCTATACCTTGCCCTCACACTGCAGGAAGTATTTAAGAAAAACCCCAGAATTCTTCTTCCAAGGGAAGGTATATTCAGTATATTTACAGAATTTTAAGGGACAAACAAGTTTTCACTTAAAAAAAAAACCCTAGAGACACTACCTATCTTTTCTTAGTTTGGATTTATGGGGCACACATGCTACAGAATTAAAAGTGAAGAATCACATCTCTTTCTTACCAAAAATATCCAAGAGCCAGCAACACACGAATACTTGAATCAGAATGTTTATTCTCACTGGTTTTTTTTTCATGAGCACTAATAATTTGGATACTCATCATCCCTAACGGATCATTTAACACCAATAAGAACACATGTTATCCAAATGCAAGAGGTAAAAGACAGCCAATTATGTTTAACAGCAAAACTCCAGGCTAGTGTTCCCAAATGGATGATTAGTCAAAGAGCAATAAGTTATTTGTGATATTTTGCAGAAAGAATAACAGTACTGCTTTTTTTAACTTTTACATCAATCTTTCCCTCTAGTGGTATCAGATAAATGCATAGTTTTAACTGTATCTGTTGGCTTATAAAACCTAGTAGAGGATATTAAAGGCAAATTCCCTTATTTTCTTATTTTTCATTAGTAATACTATGAGTATTACTCATTCAAATGAACTGAATATCCATTACATATTATCATTTCCTTTCCTTCCCATCCCTTCTCCCCAGTCCCAAGGTCCCATTGGGTCTCAGCTATTAATCTACTCATCTTCAACCACATGACAAAAGGATGCCACCAACATACTTTGTTAACCAGTTCTTCTCTAAAAATCCATTAATATGGAAAAGTTTTTAACTCTAGGTATACATTTTCAAAAGACAGGGAAGAAACAGGACCAGCTCAAGGTTAAACCTTGGTTCATACCAGGACTGGAAATATAAGTGGAAACATCACAGTAAAAACAACTATGTTTAATTCTGAACTGCCAAACAAGCAGGAACTGTAGTTTACTTTTATTGATTTATAGACCTCATAGATTCAGGAGACTTTGAGCAAAAATAGATCATCTACTGTGAAAGAACACCACATTCAGAGGAAGAGAACTTCTTTTCTTTCCTCATTAACATTAATATTATTATTATTATATGTCAACTCTGAAGTTGGTCACCTAAAAAAAGACTAATTTCAGTCTCACTAGTTCTCCATATTTTAAAGTGAATTTTGAGGTCTGTTTAAAGCATCATTTCCTCTCTATAAAATGCAATAAAAGTAAGAGTGGATCAAGAAGCACTTGATTTCTGTATTTACATGAATATTGCTTCTATATTTGTTTAATTTCTCTTTAGAAATTGCAGGGGTCATGTAATTCATGCAGCACATGACTGACAGGTGTAAGCCTGCTTTAAGCCTTGATGAATTATGAACAAAACCATCAGTAGCAATTAAATATATAGAGAGGAATTGAGAGGAAAGAGATCATGCAGAAAAATAGAAAAAAATCACTATGGAAATGCAGAGTCATCAAAATACGCAGCTACCTTTACCATGAAGCAGCTCATTTTACAGTCTAAATGTTTTTCTTTCTGACCGCAATCACAAAAAAACTGATTTGTAACTGACTGCAAACCCTTATTGCCTTTAGCCCTCTCAGGAAACGTTATGCCAACCTGATAAATGACAAAACGTCCTTGCTGAAATTTACTAAGGCAAATAGGAAGCACTTAAGTTTAAGCACTATGTGCTGCCACGACATTGGTAGTTTTTGTGTAGTTTATGGTATGGGAATCACAGACACTTTCTGAATAAAGTACTTTACAGGAGCAACTCTATCAAAACAGCATCAGCTTCCAGAGCAGCAGGTTAGCTCCCAGGAACGGACTATTACACATCAGAAAGTTAACTCTGGGTTGCATTCAGCTGTCAACACACACACACCCACAAACACGGGCCTTATCACTAGACAGATTAGGAGTAGACTAGCATCACAATCTCAGTCTGCAACAATCACGCTGGTTACCAAAGTGAGTTCAAGATGTAAAGGCTGTAAAACAAGCATTTCATTTTGGGGGAAACTTTGTCTTCAAGGAGGCATCTACAGGTCAGAATGAGCCAGCATTTTTTAAGAAGATTTTTTTAACCACTAATGGACTTGATATTCAGGTAGGTCACTTGAGTTCTAGCACTTAAATGTATCCTTAACTATTACCTCTAATTTTGTTATCATAACTTCTGGGAAATAATCAAGGCACCTGTAGCTAAAATGGTTATAAAATTGTTCTTATCATTATCTGAGCCAATGGGAAAAGCAGTGGGATTTATATGACATAAGTCATATCTGATTTATACACCCTATGCATTTTCACTCCAGCAAGACCTTCCCTGGAAGTTATGGTACAGAAACATGTCTCCCCTGAGCTTTTATATCTTCAGGCAGTACAAAACCAAATGTACTTTCACTGGATGTCCAGCTTTCTTTAATCCAAAGATGGCATCTTTGGGAGACCTTTACAGAATGAATAAGTGACTCTCAGAATTAAACACTAGCACCTAGACAGACCAGAATCCAGATGGTTTGGGTCCAGATGTCGTGGGTTCAGCAGTAGCAGTCATTTTTTCTCCTTCTTGGTAGCTGGTGCAGCGCTGTGTTTTTGATTTTGGGCCTGGGAACAGTGCTGACAACACCAGTGTTTTCAGTTACTGCTTGGTAATGTTTTGGTCTGGCCAAGGACTTTCTGAGTCTCATGCTATGCCAGGGAGGAGGGGAGCAGGGAGGAAGCAGAGACAGGACACCTGATCCAAACTGACCAAAGAGGTTATTCCATACCACAGCACATCATGTTCAGGATGAGAAAACGGAGGGCACAGACCTGGAAGGGTGTGGTGGTGGACTGCGGGTGCATGGCATGGTCAGGTTTTTGGGATTGGGGGGTTCACTGCTGGGGGGTGCACTGGCTGGGTTGAGCTTGGTGAGCAATTGTATTCTCTTTCTTTGTACTTCTCCTGTCATTATTATTACTGATAGTAGCAGTAGTGATTTGTGTTATACTTTAGTTACTAAACTGTTCTTATTTCAACCTGTGAGAGTTGAATTCCTTTGATTCTCCTCCCCATCCCCCCGGGACTGGGGGAAGAAAGAGGGGAGGTGAGTGAGTGAAAGACTTTCATGAGTTTTAGAGACTTAAACCTCGACAATCTCATTCCTGGACATACTTCCACCTGCTATCTACATTCCTCATCAGAACATGTATATCCCATACTCACAAATACATGATGACATATTTATATGAGGCTGTTTTTCTGCCTAAGTATTTGGCAGCAAGTCCTCCTGTTATTGTCATCATATGTCAGGTAAAGCTATTCTCACATTTGAGAATTCCTGAGGCTTTTATTGAACTTACACGTTCAATAAGAATGTTTGAGTATAACTTCCTACCTCTATTTGTCTTCTACTGGTTTAGAAAATATGCAGTCCTACTGCAACTGTACTCCCTTCTCCTTATCCAGGGAAGAGCTGTCGCCGCTATGACATTGCTCAACCACAAACCTTCACCAAGCATGCAGGAGTTCAACAGGTAATTGCAACCACACAGGTGCCCAGATCACCCTATGCACTATCAATTGATCTATGACCAGATCTCTAACCCTGAGGTAAAGCTGAAGGTATGGGTGACCCCAACACACCCGAGATATGTGGGACTCAGCACCAGAAGGTTGCCTTGGCCTAGCTCCTCCTTGCCTATAATGTGTGTCTTGGTCATGGGGTTGAAAACTCAGGCTCTTTCTCCAAATCTGCAGGGTCTCACACATTTCTGAGCTTTTACTGATGTTCTTATGTTTAGTGAGGGTAAAAATAACTTCTAAAGTAAAATACATAAGTGTCTCAGCTGTATATAAATGGTACTTATCTTAGTAGCTATAGAAATAAACTTGCAAACATGAACTCCAGCTGCTCAGAACACAGACAAGTTAACATTACTTGAAATTTCATGTTGACTAAGTAAATCACCTGACTAGGAACCATCTGGGTTTTGTTTTTTTTTCTGGTGGAGGTATTGGGACAGAGGGCTGAAGGAAGACTGACTCCTAGTGTCTCTCAATATTATGAATTATAAATGAATAATGCATATAATCACATGCAAGCAACATGTACAAATCTTCAGCTTCACTCTTATGTGCCTGAAAATGCCTTTTACTTTTCTCTTTTCCTGCCCTGACCTGCTATGCAATGTCAATTAAATAATCAGACTCTTCTGGCCAGAAAAACACGTGAGCATACAGTACCAATCAATATCTGTATTACATTTTGAACAGCACAGGCCAGGGACTTTTTACTTTTTCTAACCATTGTGCATCTTCTTTTAAGCATACCTTCATTACATTCAAAATATACTGTCTTCATACTATTCTCTTCTGTCATCTCTACATCACAAGTAGCCCACTTGATCATATTAAACAAAGTTTTTGGAAGAGGTTATATAAAAGATAATATAAGCATAATTTTATTTTTCTCAGTATGGGTTTTGAAGCAATCAGCCCTGCAATAAACAAGAGACTCTCTTGATAGGATCAGTCAGTGTTTGTCAGGCATATTTCCTTAAAAAGAGTTGACTTGATATTAATAGCAATCTGTCGTTCGCCCTATCAATCAGGAATTGCAATCAGCCACAAACACACCCTCTAGTTCTCCTTCAATCAGGGAAATAGTGCAGAAAGTCAATTGCAAGTATTTAATAAATTCTTCAAGGGAAAAATCCATTAGAAACTGTTGGAAGCATAGTGTGATACCTTTATTTAAAATAGGACTTTTTCTGTGAGCAGCTTTATCATTTTTTCAGGGTTATCAAGCACTGGAACAGGCTGCCCAAGGAAGCGGTTGAGTCACCATCCCTGGAGGTATTTAAAAGGTGTCTAGACATGGCGCTTAGGGACACGGTTTTAGTGATGGACTTGGCAGTTAGATTAATGGTTGGACTTAAAGGTCTTTTCCAACCTAAATGATTCTATGATTTTCTGTGCAACTTCATAAGCTGCAGAGTACTAAGAGCCTTAAAAACTAAGGCTGTGTGCTTTGGGAAGTTTTTAGTTCACAGTTACTCAGAAAAAAAATCAGTGTTGAAAATGTTACTATTTAGCATGAATGAAAATGTGCCTCTTTTTTTTTTTCAAGTGCTTTTTGAGAATGGAAGGGTAAGTTACCTGTCAGCTTTTCCCAAACAACCTCTGCAACAAAGCACCAGAGCAGACTCCCCATTTCCCAGCAGTGAGGTGTCATTAAAAAAACAATGTGAAACTAGGAAGCTTCTTTTCGGAGAGCTTAAGACATTAGCAAAACAGGACTGTTTCTCCCAGTGGTATGCCTAAACAAGAGAGGTACTTTTAAAGTGCTACTGTACAGAACAGAATTTTACTTATGCATGTGTTTGTGATGCCAAATACAAGCTTCTGAAATGCCTTGCAAATTATTGTTCATTATCAAGGAGAGGCTTTGTCAGCTATTACTAAGCTTCCAGTCTTGCTACCATATGCTATAATTCCCCTATGGTAAATTTCATTCAGGGACAGAAAAATCAAAGCAGGTAGAAAATCATATGGAACTTTCAGTAGTTCTTACGAATCATAGAATCATTTAGGCTGGAAAAGACTTTTAAGATTACGGAGTCCAACCATTAACCTAATTGTGGGCATGCATCTTGCTAACAGTGGATTTCCTAACAAGCCAGGCCCATGATCTGGGGCTCTGTGAGGGTGTTGAGGCTCGCCTTGGGCCTCAGCAAGAAGGAAGTGGAATGGCTGAAGCAGCAAGTAAACAGGACGCTGTGGTTTCAGACCCAGATCTGGGCTGTACCAGACGCGAATGTGAAGGACCAATCAGAATCTGTAAAAGGGTGCATGAACAACACAGATGCAACCAATTACAGTTTGCGTGATTACATAAAGGGGAGGAGTTCTGTTATATAAGGCAAACTTTGCAAGTAATAAATGGCTTCTGCTTGATTCACATTGAATTGAGTGAAGGAGTCCGTAATTTCTTCCAGCACCTAATTGCCAAGTCCATCACTCAACCATGTCCCTAAGTGTCACATCTACACATCTTTCAAATACCTCCAGGGATGGTGACTCAAGTGTGACGGTAACCAGTAGTGTGCTTTGGTGCTATTGGGGAATACGATTCTTAAGTGGATTCATTTTATTAGTGACATCAGTAACAGGAAGGCAGTTTAGTATTCAGGCTAAAGGAGATGCTCTTTGGGGCCTTGGAGGCAAGAGTAGAAGTATCAAACACTGAAACTGCAAAAAACTGAGTTTGGATAAACCACAGCGCATCTAGTTTTATAGAGGAAATGTAGATGATGGTTTACAAAACGTGTGTGTATCTAAATAGAAGAATTTGAAGCTAAATATTTATACCATGAATACTGTCATATAGTTTCTCCTGTTTACTACAAAATAAACACCTCTTCCTGTCAGATGTGCACCAGGTATAAATTATATACTTATATTGTATTATCCTATACTTGGTGTTTCTAGAAAACTACCAGTGATCTTCCTACATGTTATAATGTCTCTTTCAAATACAAGTTAAATAAATATTCCAGAAGAGATCTGGGGTTTGAGGGTTGGGTTTTTTTCAAGAGCTTTTGACTGAAAAGATACAAAGGCACCACAGAATTGTTATTACATAATTTAAATACAATTAAAAGGGCAAGAACTAAAACCCACGAAGGAATATTCATCTGGACTATAAGACTGCAAGTAAAGTAGATTATGTGCACTTTTGATATCAAATATTAAATCTCAAAGTTGTCAGACTAATACTGCTTTGATACCATAGTAACTAACTGACTTTCAAAATTATTATTATATTTTGCAAGAAATGTAAGTCTCACTCTTCAGATATCAATACAAAATTATTTAAGCCTATCTTTTGGCCGGAACATACAGCATGCCCTTTATTATATACACCCTTCTGCCTTGCACACTAATAATAGTATCCTGCAAACTTAAGTTAGCAATGAAGTTGCTCTGGTATGCAATAATGGATATATTATTTTGAAAACACTATATAAAAATGCAATAATTTAAAAGATCAGTTTACAGGAATCATACCAGATGACTTATTCTACTTAACCAGTCTAGTGTTTTAGGAAGGCAATTAAGCTATTCTGCAGTGTAATTTGTCTTTCAAGTGTATTTGTCATCTGCTGGGCAGCTAAGAAAATGTTTCTGTCTGCTCTCCTTGGATCAGTGTATTGCAACAATTGTATATACTAACAGTCACATGTATTTAAATATTATTTTTTTTTACTTCATTTTGAGACACAGCATCTGAATCGGTACATAACGGAACCATGAGGACATGTACCCTAGGCCTAAACTGGGAAAGTACCTGTAGCCACTTAAACTGAAACCAAAATGCTCCATCTCAATGGTGGAAATAGCCAACAATGACATTTTGTAATACTCTGCTGCAAGAAAGTTTTATTCTTACCCTGTTACTCTGTTGTTCTCAGGCAGTGTCATGGGTTCAGCAGTAGCAGTCATTTTTTCTCCTTCTTGGTAGCTGGTGCAGCACTGTGTTTTTTGACTTTGGGCCTTGGAACTGTGCTGATAACACCAGTGTTTTCAGTTACTGCTTGGTAGTGTTTTGTCTGGCCAAGGACTTTCTGAGTCTCATGCTCTGCCAGGGAGGAGGGGAGCAGGGAGGAAGCAGAGACAGGACACCTGACCCACACTGACCAAAGAGGTTATTCCATACCACAGCACGTCGTGTCCAGGATGTGAAAACGGAAAGCAGAGACCTGGAAGGGTGTTGTGGTGGTGCAATGGGAGGTTCACTGCTGGGGGGTGCACTGGCTGGATTGGGCTTGGTGAGTATTCTCTTTCCTTGCATTTCTCTTGCATTATTACTGGTGGTAGCAGTAGTGATTTGTGTTATACCTTAGTTACTAAACTGTTCTTATCTCAACCTCTGTGAGTTGCATTTTTTTTCAATTCTCCTCCCCATCCCCCCAGGACTGGGGGAAGAAAGAGAGGGAAGTGAGTGAGTGAGTAAAACTTCATGAGTTATTAGCCTGGGTGAGGCTTAAACCACGGCAGGCAGTTAATGCCAGCTTGTGCAACCAAGCAATAGAGAAAAGGCATGGGCACCTCGAGGTGATAGTAACATATTCAGCAAAACCTGAACCCAGAGCAATCTTTGTTAGCCCTTTTTATCTATATTTTCCTGAGCCTTGTTTTGAAAATTGTCATATTTCACTGTTTTTTTAAATGGTCATTTATTAGTTTTTTTTATAACTTTTTTTTTTTTTAATATTTCCCATTGTAAATGTGGCACTCTTGAAGGACATTTTCAAAAGACATAGAAAAAATAAAACATGGTGATTAAGGTAAGAATCAAAGCCAGTGAAATCCAGTAAAATAGGATCTACATTTAATTAAATTGGATTTCTCATTCGGGAAGGGAATGATAAATAGCATTATTGTATTTTACAATGCTTTAAATCATGACACATTCACATATTTATGTTGTTATCAAGTATGTCTAGACATGGCTTCAATGAAGTTCTCTGTTTTACACTTTTAATTAGGGCTTTCTGCTCTGCTTTTTCTAACAGCTTTGGCAAGAGTAATTTCCTATAATGAAAATCAAACATACACGTAAAAGTGCAATTAGAAATTCAACGTCTTTGTGGGAATACAGTCTTCCTATTTGATAATAATGGAACTGAGTTTGACTTACTGCTTGTAATTTCTGCTAGAGGGATCAAATTAGTAATTTACTGGAAAAGTTACCAGACATGCCAAGAAACAATGACTACTTTTCTCTGGAGCTAGTATCATAAAGACTGAGCTAACCCAAAAGAGCCCATATTTTTAACACTGGTCAAGCATCTAGGCATTCATCAAAAGTAAAACAAAAAATTAAACCCAATGCAAAGTATTAACTTCTTATCAAATCCATGCATTTCATAACTTTACAAAAACATGTATTTTGTCTTATACACAACCTCTTCACACTAAAGATTTATATCTGTCCATTGTTTTTTCCCCTCCTATTTCTGTGTGTGCATGGGGTTTTTTTTCATTTTGCTTTTCCTTCCAAACCCCAGAACAGTTTCAGAATGGCCTAAACAAGTCTGCATCACCCTCATGCTCCACCTTCATTGACTCAGACAGCCAATCCTAAACTGAACCTTTGGACAAACAAAACAGAATCTCACCTTTCAGATGGAGACTGATCCTCTTGCACACTAAACCTTGTGTCAAGCAATGCTTTCCAGACTGTTAACACCAGGAATATTTATAAGAAAAGGACTCCTGGAAAGGAAACAAACTTTGATTCCTTGCCTTTAGAGCCTGAGTCTTTTCAGATGAAGTTACTATAGAGAAACATTATTTAAAAAAACCCAAAACATTTCATGGGAGAACTTGATAAACTCAAATCCCTCAGGTAAAAATAAACCAGATTTTAAGGTAATAGAGGATTTTTCCTGTGATAAGAGGAAAACTGGAAGTTAAAATAAGCTTAGGTTACCAAATTTATGCAAAGAAACTGTGTGCAGATTTGCTGCACAGTGGATGTATACCCCTGCTCACTGACCTACCCCTGGTGTTTACTTCAATCAATGCCAAGAAGCAGATGGCTTCAGGATGATTCTTGGAAAAGGATCACATGAGGATGAGTCTACCATGGAATATTATTCTTCAAGGCTGCCTCATCCATCTTGCCAGAATTCCTCCTTTAAAAGGACAAATTGCAAGACCAAATATATCAGCAATTCTCTACCAGATATTTTAAGCCCTTAACAAAGAGGATGAACACCCTTCTGGCGGCTAGCAATTTAAAAAGTGACTGACAGTCTAAAGTGGGACAGTATGGACCTGGTTTAAGCATCTGAAAACTGTGTGTGGTCCTTACGTACAACAGAAAGTGGTGGGGACACAAACGAGAAGGGTGATCTTCCCTCTGAAACTGAAAGCAGCTGACTGCAATGAAGTTACTTGGTATATGGATTCTAATGGAATCTCAGATATCTCCACCATATAGAAAACCCTGTATTTTTATGTCAATTCAGCACCTCAAATGGAATCATGCTTGCACCACCTCTTCCTCTGCACATCTTCTGTCATTGACAAAATAGAATATACACTTATAAACATAATAATTTAGAAAATGTCCCTATATTTTAACTTCTATGGATATCTTTGTGTGTGTGCACATGTACATACAACTCTATAAAGCGATCTTAAAGGAAAGAATAGGTTTGGGTAAATTTATTTCATAAGCAGTGTACAACCTTCATTATTATTTGTCTTTTTCTTATGGGAAATGTTGCACTTTCAACGATAACTAGAACATAATGGATGTGTTGCGTACAAAAAGGCACGTGTCCTCATTTAGCTGGCTTTCAAGCTACAGAACCTTAACTTTTAACTCTAGGGCAGCTCTCTATAAAGCATACCAGTCTGTTTCTGCCAAAAAACTTACATTTTCTAGCCAAGGTCCTTCTCACTGAGAAAGACAGGAGCAGAAACTGTTCTAGCAGCTGAAACCAGTCACCTTTTTTGATGAGTTGACTTTGGTGGCAATAACTTTGAGCTCTCTAACAATTTGTTAGGAACAGGGGGTTAGATGCAGAAAATAGTTGTGCATACTATACAACAGTTATACTGTTGTTTACGTATGGTTTTATGTCATCCAAACCTTTACATTACTTTACTACTGCTGAAACCATACATTGAAATGATCAAAATATAAAAAAGGTTCATACAAAATTTCAGGGTTTCTAGGCCTTCCAGTTTGGGGATTAGGGAGTTTTTAAGTCAAGAAGAAAAAGACACTTAATGGGAGAGTGTCATTGTGATGAAGCCTACCCAAAAGCAATGCTCAGATAAGTAAAACCTTGTCTACATCTGTCCAGGTCTAACTCATCTGGTTATTCTGATGTGTGCTGATAAAACAAGAAACATTCAAGAAATTACTATGTGAAGGCTTCCCCAAAATCTCTGTACTGTATCTGCCCTTGTATAATGGTTTAACTATGCACGGCAAAGAAATAAAGACAAGCAGACAAACAATTTTACATGCTTATAGCATGGCAGGTGATAAAAACAGCTAATTGGTTTTATGTTATGGCAGTTACAGCAAAACCCATGAAGATTTGCTTGGGTTGACCAACAAGGCCATGGGTCACTTAAGCCAACAACCTAGATTGGAAAACAGTAATTGGTGTAAATAAGAGCCCCTTGGGAATTTAGATGTCCAACAGGAAGCAGAAGGCTGAGCCCAATCCACCATGGATAAAGGCCTGGCCACAAGCCAGGGGGCAGATTCATTAACCAGCTGGAGCAATTGTCTTCTTTCCCCAAGGGCATGCTGCTGGTCACTATTATCACTGTGCTGGAGGCATTCAATGGTGTCTATTGTCTGTGGATGTAGAACAGATATCACTATCCACATGGTACACCTATCCCAGTTTGTAAGTTAGTAATAGTTTTTAGGTTACTGAGTGGTGTGGTACTGCTCTTTTGGCTACTTTAGCCCTAAACACCCCCACTTCTGAATCAGACCTATGTATCTGGCTCACCCTGTCTTTATAGCCTTGGAACATTTACATCTTGATTCAACACAAATTATTAACAATCATAATACTGCCAATGATTAAATGTTTCATGTCTGTGTTCTATTAAGTTACTGATCTGGTATCAGTATTCTATGTTCGGAACCCAAGCTTCACCCCCTTCCTTAGTCCAAATCATAATATTTATAGGATACAAGAGGGGAGATTAGATAAATTTGAAAGGAAAGAATATGAATTGTATAATTATAAAGTGAAATGGATTTAAAGGTGTGTAAAAATCAGTTTTAATAATACATATACTTTTCTTATTGGTTTGTTATTTATAATTCACATGAGTTGATTATTCTGCTGCTGCCTCTGTGAAGGTGATATAAAGGCTCTGAATTGAACGACTAAAAGGTGAAGGCAAACTTCTATATAAAGTTATTTGACTTTTCCAAACTTTGCAGGTTATGTAACTGCAGACTAATTGCATGGCAGTTTTATTTCCTCATTTGTCTAGCTTTCTGTTAAAAAAAAAAAAAAAAAGAAAAAGCTAAAGTGTATCAATATACATGAATAAGTCACAGCTGATAAAGTCTACATATTCCCAAATACAACAAAATACATATTTTCCATGTGTATTCCATGAACTGGAAGACCAATTATATTACTAACTTCTTTTGAATAAACTATTCCATAGTTTTAGGCAATTGTGCTTTTTAAGTACATCTCAGCAAACGGATGGCTTGGTTGAGTAATCTCAGTGCTTACACTGTCCTCCTTGAAATCTTGTTTCAGTACGATTATAAAAAAAATAAATTTCAAGGACTAAAGAAGTTCAAAGATTCAAAGAGTGGTCTGGGTTTGAAGAGGCCTTCAGGTACCATCTAGTCCAATTCCCCATCATGGACAGAGACACCTTCCACTAGACCAGGATGCCCAAAATGTCTTCTGAAGTTTATAGCCATCAATTGCAACACTCCAGTCATGTGATTTATCCCATGACATTAAAGAGATCATAACTTTCTAGCTGAAAGGGGGCTTCCAGTTCCTCCTGCTTTTTACCCATGCTGCATGCAGTGGTAAAGATGCATTTCAGCTGGGCTATCAACAATTTCACCTTTTAGAGCATGACTTAATTTCTTTAAGGCATTTCACAGGTTTTTCCCATTTGGTTTCTAATGCGTGAGCATCCCCTGGCTCTTCTGTTTTGTAAAGCAAAATCTGTAAAGCAGATCCACGGAATGATCTGTAGTGAGAGTTGTCCTGCATGATATCTTACTGCCCAGTACCTTCCGTCCAAACACAGTAAGGAGAGTCAGTCATCTGGTCAGCTCCTTATAGAGAGCCGAAGACCTAGCAGGTTGAGAATCGAAGGAAGTAATTACACAGCAATAAGTAAAGGAATAAACTTTTGTTCCTGACAGAATAAACATGACAGCCAAGGCATGGCATGAGTAGGGAAGCTGAGCAACCCAAAAGGGAGCAGTAAGGCAACCACCTAATGGACTGCAGGTAGAATAGATATATTTTTATTTAATTCATTTGCATAAGCCTTATTTCCTTCTACTGTTTTATAGTCTTTGAGTTGGATCAAGATTTGAAATAAGTATTTTATCAGGCTGCAAGGAACATATGTTGGTGGTGCATCTTTGTGCAGTAACTTCTCAGAAGCAGACACCAATAACTATTCACACATCTTTTTAACAATATAGTAATGCCAGGCCACAATCAAGTTCAGCACTCCACTGCCTAAACGCATGGTAACAGGTAGCTGACCATACAGAGCATGTGTTGTCAAAGTAAAGGACAGCAGTGGGTGCCTCTGTCTTGCATGTGTTTAAGATTACTATGCAAGTAAGCTAGGAATTTAATCTAGTTCCCAAATTTATGAATCTCAAGCAAGCACTTTAAGTCCTGCAAAATTAAACTTTCCTGTGCCTATGCAGACATCTGACTAGATAATTATAAAGAGGAAGAACAGAATTTAACAGCTTCTCCAGGTATTTTTAAAGTTCACCTTCTTTATCATAGACAATTGAGAAAAGTAGTAACTATTCAATTGGTAGGTTGTGCCATTCAAATCACATCTACACTGTATTTTACAGCAAGTAGGGTTAGTTATTCTAAGAAAAAAAAAACCAAACCCTAAAATATTTTAAGTACCGTTGCTGATATATTCAGAAAGAAGATGCGTTCCATACTGAAAAGATGCACTCAGATTTGCATATAGATGTTTCAACTCCCTTTCCTCCCGGCACCACATGCTGTGCATGCACAATATTGAAATTTAACAGTAATATGCCAAAGCATTACATTCCTCAGTAATTCCTTTGCAACAGTGAGATTTGTCTACTTGCTTCTTTGGCATAAATCTCTGGCATTAACATTTGTAACAAAAGAAGCAGGGAGAAAAGAAACAGTTTGAGTCTCTGAACATCATGCATTTCTAATACAGACTGAACTTATTTCTAACTCATTAGAACTGACATGGTATAGGATCTGAAGGATGTGTTTGCAAATGACAGTCTCTGAAAGCTGAATTCGTAATAAAAGTTATTTACGAACTTGCCACAGCAGAACAGCTCTTGCAGTAGCACGAACTGTAGTCTCAATCAAAAAATTTCACTGATACAGTTCTTCCAAAGAAGCATCTCTAATGTAAATGCCTTTGTCAGCATGGGGGTGGGAAGGAAGAAACATGACAAACAGGAGCTTTCAATTACCACAACCCTCAAGAAAAATGTGAAACACAACAGGTTTTTTACACACACAGCAAACAAGAAGAATCCTAGAGTCAAGCATCTGAATTCCATTAATTATGCATATCTAACTGCAATAGGGTAATTTTAAAATAAAAGATAGGCGGAAAACATGACTTTAGGGTCAGAAGAAATAGATATACTAACATTTTGCTTTATTACTTATGCTAAAACCTACAGAACCATATAGGTAAGAATTCATTACTAATTTACATCAGATGTGACAAAGGTTATTGCATTAGACTGTCATTTTATCATCCATCCATTGATTTCTTTTGATTGCTATGCAGTTCAGTTTAGTGGAGCCCTATCCCACTTTTTCATTTCTAAAATAACTTCCAAAGACATTACCATTCAGTACTGATTTTGTAATTTTGCTTAGTTCAGGGTAATAGAAGTTATCTGAAGTGCATCCTAAGTAAAATTTACCTGCAAGAAAGTCAAAGTCAACTTTCTTACTGATCTTCACTTGAAAAATTAGTACAAGAATTTCACATTAAAACTTCATGCAATGAGAACTGTGGGAAGTTACTACCTACTTTTGTTTATAGCTTAACATTACCAAATCTATCAGAAACCTAATTAATCACAGACACAGAATTAAACCTCTCCTCCTTCTAGCTTCAACTCAGGGGACTTCAATTTCTGCAAGCCAAAACCATTCTGTTAGTATAATGACAGCTCTGATTATTCTGAGCAACTCCAAGTATATTTCAGGAGGGCAGAAAGCAGGGAGATTCTCTCTCCCAAAACGCAAATAGTTTTATTTTATTAATATGGTTTGATTTGCAAAGGTTTGTGACTCCCTGGTTCTGATTCTCAGTTTATGAGCCCTATGATCAAAGAACATTAGAGCAACCAAAGCAAGAAAGCAGGTTGATATTTGCAAGCAGAGGAGCCCCAGAGGATCTATTTAACCATCTCCAGTAAAAGTAGGAAAGTACTGAGCTCCATTTTCTCTAAACATCCATGAGATTACCCTAACACTCATGGAAGTGTAATAATACTAGCCAAAGTATAACGAGTAAGTTTTTGTATTGTATTATGACAACAGTGAGTTGATTTTGACTTTCTTATCAGTTGGAATATAGTACATAGGCAGACATAATGTTGTATTTGTGATAGTCAGCTAAAGTAAACTGAAGACATAATACAGAGCAGGGGACGTGAGAAGCAACTGTGCATCGCTACAGACAGGCAAGTGCAAACTAGCTGACTCTTTCCTATTTGTGACCTTGCAGGGACAATATGCAGGTTTAGATAAAATCTTATTTCCATTCTGTGCTCATGTGTAAAATTCACATTGTGATCCCTAACCTTAGTGTAACATCCTTATGTGTAGGGAAGGAAAACCAGTAAGTGGAAGTTATTGCGTTTATCTTTAGGTATTTCTTCAGATTAAACTGTCCTCACAATGTGAAGGTCAGAGCTGCATTCCTTTTCGAACAATCTCTTGCCAGGAGGTGTTCTTATCCACCCTTGCTTACATTTAAAAAAAAAAAAAAAAAATCCAATTTTTTCCTCTCAGTATTTGCTCTTTTTCCTCCTCCCCTTTTTGCTATTCTATTGATTTACTGGGAACTTACTGGGATTTCTGTATCAATTCTTTTTACTTAACACACTATGAGCTTCATCATCAACTTTTTCATTTTCTGTTAGACCTCAGGTAGCAGATCACAGGCAGCTCACATCTCTACTTTCATTGAATACCTGCTTGAATGCAATCATAGGTTTTTACAACAGAGATTTCCCAGAATCTGTTTGGCCAGATGTGCTTGACTGAAGAAGTTCCATTTTCACCATGTGATTTTTATGTCCTTTGTGCAAATCCAATAACATAACTAATACAATCACCTGCCCAAACCAATAGCACTTTCCTAAAGGCCCATTTCTGAATGTCAGTTTGCAGGACTACCAACTGCGAGTTTCCTCACCGACTAAAGAATACTCCTCTGCTAACAACATCTGCAGGAATCCCAAAGAAGGGATCCAGCCTGTGGAAGGATCAGGCTGTACCCTGCCCACCTATCAATGGGAGACTGCCTGCAGGACAGGTGATAGCTTCTCTTTCAATTACACAGCAGTGCCCCCAGCCAGTGCCCCTGGTGGGCCCACCCAATGGCTTCCAATCCCCGACACTCATTTACAGACTGAAATTGTGCTTTTTTTTGCCATTCAAAACATCTTCACATCAGTCTTCTTATTACCATCATTGCTCCATCTTGGCATACGCTATTCATCAGGAATTAAAACAACCTGCAAGAAATCAGTCTCCTACAAGATACAGTCTATTCCATCCAAAGTCTGCTCTACATACATCTTGCTTATTATTTTATATAGGCCAAGAAAAGAGAGTGTTAAAGTTTTGGGTCTCTTACGAGCTTCAATTTTTTCAAGATGTCAGTGTTGCCACACCAGAAGGGAAAAAAAGGCAAATTTAAACATTGCTCTCTGGAAAAAACTATGTAAGACAGGCAAATGAAAATAGGACTTTTCAATGGCTTCTCCACAAGATAAGAAATACGTATCTGGAAAGACATATGCATATAGTACATTTACTGCACAGCTGTGCTACACAAAATTCACATTCATAGACAAGACATACTATGCCACATGCATTCAGAATTATGTGAACTCACACTGGATGCCAGATTATTTTGGCACATACTAGTACAAAAAATTACAACAAATCTCAGTAACTTTCAACTGCTGCAAAACAAACTTTATTATCTGATACAAACTACTATGGAAATACACTCATACTCCTTTTAATATCATCATGAGCTTAATATCCATTGAGATAAATGGTCAAAATAATTTTACACAACAAGAATTATTAAAGTTTTTTATGCTTCATTAATTTTTCCCCATCATTAAACATTTTCTTCTATTTATACTGTACACAGGTATAAAATGTGTTTATCTACGAAAGGTTTGATTCAAATATAATGTTTCCCAGAAGTGAATTTGCCCTAAATAAAACAATAACAGTTCCAAACCACCAATATATTGATTTAGCTCCTGTGCTGATATGGGCCAGAAGAAATACCATTAATTTTACCCCCTTCTCTAGAAGCTAGTGCAGCTTTACCAAAATGCAGCAGCCTGCAGTATCATAGAGACTGTGGTCTGATCACAGGAAACTTTAGGAGAAAGCAGCATGAACCACCCAGTAAACATTATGGCAGCTTTCAAAAGAGAGATACATGTATATTTGGAGGCAGTACTTGAATTTTTCATGCAAGTTGTTTACCTCTTCGGTGCATACATTATGACTCACTACTTGCCATTTGCTCTTTGAGCCCCCTGATATTATTTCTGCTCTTTACTAGCGTTTAAAAGTTATAGGCATAAGAATATAGGCTATAATTAATATCAAATATTTAATTTAAAAAATAAAACACCTATTAATAGAAGTATTTGCATTTGTACAGTAAGCCAAACAATGAATGTGCTGATGGTGGGGTAGGCTAACTCCTTGACTGATTCCTCAGTAAGAGTTTGGTTGATGATAAATACTTAGCAACATGTTGCTTGAGGAATTGTTTTGGTTTGGGTTTTTTTTTTCCTTCATGTCATTTCCATCCCCACTATTCTTGACAATGACAGAGCATCCCTCCCCTTACCACAAGCTGCTCCTCATGTTGCCTGACCGCAAGCAACAAGAGCTGATCCGAGTAGTGGTTCCTAGTGAGTGAAAGGGACCTGCCTAGTATTAAATTACTTCTGAGTAAGGATTATAAAACACTGAACCTATTTTTTAGCTTTTCTCTGGGAAGAAAACCCTCACTAACAGGGACAAGCAAAGCTGTCCCCCACATCACAGTCCATGGTACCCCACCAGGCACCCGCCACTGTTTGCTACCCGTGGCACAAAGAGACAACCAGAACATACTCAGCAACAGAAAGCAGTTATTTACAGTTAATGACTGGTATGAAGCAGTTACACCTGGCCACAGAACCAGGAGGGCACAGCACAGCAGACACAAGCAGGGCACTTCACGCCAAACACCATAACACACTAACAGTGCATCTTTTTCCATCCCTAGTTACTACAATTTTGATTCTTAAATGGTGACAGCAACTCCCTCAATGGTCCCTCTCAAATGGTGGAACAGTCTCCCTTCCTCCCTGAACACATGCACTCTCCTTTCATATGCAGAGGGAATTAATTGAAGGGCTTTCCCCCCACACACTTGCATGACATAGACTTCTCAAATGAATTTCAGGCAATTAGCTTTTCAAGCAGTACCATATTAAAGTACTGGACTTGTGTGGTGACTGTAATAAATTCCTTCCAGCCCCCTGCTGAGTGCACACAGGAAAAAAAAAAACAATTACTATATTACAGTCATAGAGAATGTATATTAATTTCCATTTAAAAGCAAACAGCTAAGATTCCTTTCAACTGATCCGAGGCAGATTCTGACTGGCTATGTTTACATGCTCCCTTCAGAAAACATCTGAATAGGTACTCAGTTTCAAAGCCACATGATGAAAGATGAACAGTCACAGTCGAGTTTCCATGAATGTTACAAGAGAGACCCATTCTCCAGTCCTCAAAAAGAAGGATTTCACAGAATGTCATCATCTAGGCGAGGGCTTCATCTACAGTTTAACACAAACATAATTATTACCATCATGGTATCTCATAAAATAGAGTTCTCAGCACCCTGAGACTGCAATAGGAACAACAATGCATGAGAATACGTGCGCACAAATAGAGTGTGTGACTGATTGAGACTGTCAGGGTGCTTTTACATTGCATGTAAGCACAATCAAAGGAGGATTTTGCCATTTTCCCTGAATTTGTTTGGCACTAGACTCTCTTTCAGTCCTGACAGACTGGTTTTAGCTTTTCCAAAATGAGAGTATTTGAGGATGTCAGCATTATATAAATAAATGTGTTGATAAGTTCACCATAAACAACTTTTCATCTTGGCTTTTCACAAAAGCAGATTACTACTCTGCCCAGATTAGAGAAAGACAGCATAAGAAACACTTATGTTTTACAGTACTTAATATTTTTTTCTGAACTCATGCTCAATAATGTTATGAAGTTCCTTGATACTGATCCCCAAAGACATTGCACTGCACTGTTGATTAAAATAAAGCCTAAAGGGAAAGCTAGCATTTACTACCACAAGGCCAGGGTACAAATGAGTCATGTTTTCATTTGCAATGTTTTAGTAAATCTTATTTCTTAGTTTATTGTCCTAAATTATCTTAATCAATCTATTATAAATATTCTCTTTGAAAAATATAGTGTTCTCTCTTTAAAACTGCAAGCTTATTAATACTTTGCTTATTTAGGATCACACTGATGCCAGATTTGAAGTTATTGCTTCAAAGCTCTACAGTTGTTTAAGAAAATTAACTTCTGGCTTCCTCTCTCTCTGCCAGTCAGGCTTGAAATATTTTTTCCTGCATCATCTTCTCTGGAATCACAGAATGATGAACTACCATTAAAAATAAAAAGTAAAAAAATCATGCTGAGAGAGACACTCAGCATGGAAGTTTTCGGTCTGAACACTTGAGGCTTGGCAGTATCACAAGCATTTGAAATCAGAGAAGAAATTAAGCATTTCCTTGACTTACCCTTTAAACAAAGTCATGCATCATTAAATGTTCGCCATTTTTAGCCCTGGTGATTTTTCACTACAATAGCGAGGAAAATAAAACTTTTTTCCAGTGGTATTTCAGAAAACAGGAGAAGGAGGTAGTTGCATCAAGGCCAAGGATAAAGAAATTTCCTGCAAAAATATCTGTCCATGTTGAAAATGTGTAGTAGTCTCACCACAACTTAAGAGAAATTTTATAATCTTTTCATTTAATGCCTTTTGTAGACTGTGGTCTTGTTCAAGTCTAACTGTATACAAACGTGGAAGAGAAATTATGCAAGGTCCACACATTCTGTCCCTGCTCACCTAGAGTGGGTGAATAGACATGCAGATTAGGAGAAACTTGGCCCTTACACAACCATTTTGACAGCTGTAAACCAGTTAATTAGGAAGTAGACAACACACCACCAGTCACCTTGTATTCAGGGATATCAAGGTCTGCCTAATCTGTTGTGCGACAAAGGAGCTGAAGTTTAGGTTATCCTTTGGGAAGGTTTGAACAGAGAAACAGGATGTCAAACTCCATTTGTTTTGCTTCTCACAAAACAACAGTATGTCACTTCAGGCAGAAAGATGAACATCACATGAAGCCGCTTTCAGTGCATTTTTATCACTTCATATTTATATCTGTATCCTACTCACATCAACAGGATATTGTATCTTAAAGTCTCTGTAAGTCAATCAGGACCAGCATCTTCTCTTCCTTCCCTTATCTGAATGACAGTCTTAAAAACTTGATATAACTTATTAACTCCCTATGGCTTTTGGAGATGGCTTTTCAGAGCTATCCCTTATTTGAAGTGAGTATGTTTGTATGGTACTTCAAGTCATAGGAAAATTAGGTCTCCATCTATAGGAGTTGCCATAAAGCTGAGCTCACTTGCCATTCTATCTTGCAGAATATGGATGGAAGAGAGTGCAAAGACTTTGAGGTGGCGGATGTTACTGCAGGATTTATGGAGAGAACAGAACTGTGCAGGAACAACGCAGCAGGATGGAAGATTCAGAAAGCACAAAAATAATTTTGCATTGTATTCTGCAGAATCCACAGCAACTTCTGTGACTGAACAATTCCAATAGACAGAAGGGCCTCTGGACAGCTGTTAAAAGTTCACACAATAATACAGGATCACAGTCTGTATGGTTTGTTAAGTCTCTAATACATTACTGTATGCCCAAGCAGCCTTTGTTGGACTGAGTTTTCAAGTTGTATTCAAGCATTTCTTGGCTGAGACGTGCATTTTGTAGCAACACTCTCTGATCTTAAGGGTGTTCCATTTCAAGTTAGTTTTTTGTTTCGTTGTTTTAAAAAAACTAGATTGTCATTCAGCTGGCAGGATTGCAGGGATATTTGCTGTGTTTGGTAAAGAAAAAGTAATCAGCGTGGTTAGAGTACTGATACCTTTTCATTGCCCTCAGGGCAAAACACACCTCTGCAGATGTACACACTGCAATAAGTACCTGAAAAGATAATAAAACATCTTCTTTGTTTCCAGCTGAACCATTAACATTCTTTTGAGAGAGGTGTCAAAAAATTCCCACACAGATCAACAATGTTAAGAAGCTGGCAAAGAATATTTATCTGGATAATTTGCAAAAGTAAAATAGTAGCAGCCTTTTCAGTTTGAGCCTATGATTTCCAGTTGCATGAATTTAAAGGTTACTTGCTACAGAAATGTAACTACAGATAGTGAAAGAGTTATGCAAGTCATAAATTGTAAATAGCTGTCAGCCTGGATAAAGATATCTACTAAAAATAAGCAGAGGCCTCTTCTGCAACTTCCCCTCAGAAAATCAGACCAAATATTGTTTGAGATCTTAGACCGTAAACAGCACAACATACAGTTTTTTTATTAATTAGTATCAACATTAAGGCAAAGCTGTAGCTTGTGCCACTGTGCCTGCAATTCCGAAGATACAGTAATATATTTGTATTTCACGTTCACCCATTGTAACTGAGTTATAATTACTATAATATATATAATATACACTATAATCTACACTTTCTTATAAATTCAATTTTAAGAGTATTGATGTAAAAACATCTTAAAAATGAAGTCAAGTGTGTCCACTTAAGAGTCACAAAGAAGAAAGGAACAACTGCAACAGCTGTAAACAAGAGTTACCATGCCAGGACCCTTCCTGTGCAGAGCTTAGCAAAATGTGTGTACAGGCATCTTAGGCTCAAAGATATTACCTGTGAATATTACAAGAAACAAAACAAAGTGAGAAGAACATGGACCAGTGGGCACTTGTAGATGTTGATAGGCTGTTTGTATGTTTCTCTAGTGGCACATTGGAAGACTTTCTGAGTAAGAAAACAGTCTGTCTCCCTGCTCAGAGAAACAAGAGCACATAATTTTTCATAAGAAAAACATGGATTACGGGTTTCTAAACCAAGTAGGCATGTGAAGTCTTGTGCTGTCATTATGTCATTTAACAAAACAAAAATAAAAAGGAAAAGTAATTCTTGGTAATATGTGCCCTTTTTACTTTCATTCTTGAATGAATTTCATGGCTTTTGAGAATAAACAGATGGGAAATCAAATTGTATACCAATGACTTGTTAGCTTGAGCTTCCAGCAAACATCTTACTGCAGAAATTTATCATAAACTATGAGAATTCGGATGTTGCTTGCTTTATCTTTTATCCTTGATCTGCTTTAAACCTGATAAAAAAGTCATTACCATCAAACACCAATAAAATTAGACCCCTAACCACAAGAATATCCACATGACAGAACAGACTGTGGATTTGAAATAATCCTTTCATCTTTCTAAATACTATGCTTTCAGACTGCAGGAACACATAACATGAATTTCTGAAATTCTGCTTGTATTGCATGAAGAGACAAATGCAAGTGAATGGCTTTTTACCATGCTAACATCAGCTATGAACTGTTGGGAAAGACTTTAGAAATTCAGTTCTTCTATTCCCCCTCACCAGCTTTGTATTTGTAAATTGCAGCAATATAAAGAAGAAAAAAATATGCCCTTATATCTGTAAAACCCTACAGATAATAGCTGATGTAGAAGATAAAGAATGCAACATAAAGGTAATAGAGTTGGGATTTTGGAGATGGTGTGACAGAGATAACAATAATGAAGAAAGGTTGGAACTTTGTCCTCTTAAAGTTGTGAAAAATACGAAGAAAAAGATTTACATACCAAATAGTTTTCGTAGAGAACAAATTTCACCATGCTCCAGACATTGAGCCTAATACAATCCTCATTGCAAAATAAGAAACACAAACATTTTATTTCTTTTTAAATCATAAGACAACAAATTTTGAAACTTCCAGATACTTTAAAAATTGCTTCTATAAGCAGCTCTGTTCCAGACATGGAAGCAGCCCTGCTCTGAAACTTCAACAGTCCAGCAAACACTAAAATATGAAACCATGACTTTTCAAAAAGTCCTACTGAAAGTCCTGGAACTGCAAACTTACCTTATTACCATGTACTTTCAAATTTTCCTACTAGTATGAATCTCAGGCACCATTGCCCTTCTTTTCATAAGAGCTTCCTCTTTCGGGGCTTCTTTTTAGTGAATCAAAGTGATTTACACATCTATTGCACTATCCTTTCCCTTATCCTATCTTCACTGATAACACATCACTCATAGCCTCACCTCCCTTTAAAACTTCAGTGCCAAAACCAGCAAAACAACCAAAACCCCACCACCCAGCCTCTATCTTTCTGTGATAGGAAAAAAATAGTCAAGGATTGACCAATTCTTAATTCTTGTGTGTAGCAACTCAGCTAATGGAGTGACAGACAGAAACAGCTGAAGTTTCAAGAATCAACTTCCTCCCATCTTTAAAGAGCTGATAAAACACAGCTCAGACCATATGATACTCAGCTGTGTGATGTATTACCACCTTCAGCCATTACAAATCTGAGTGTGCCCCAGCGCGTGATACCTTCCCTAGGGAGTTTTCAATAACTCCTCCACCTATTTTTGTTCACATTTTTATCTAGCAGTGTGTAGAAGCGCAGCACATTTATGTCTAATAGGTTAGTACTATGTAGCAAGGCATGCATATATTGATTACCCAACATACCTAAATTAATCACCCCTAAGTATGCACAAATATTCCGTAATATTAAATTATTTATACAAAGAAAGCTTCATCCTGTTAAAACACTACTTAAATGCCGCGATTGAGAGACGGGACATAGCTTGATGCAAGCAACGTGTCTGTTTATTAACAGTCCTCATGCACTTATATATGTTTCTTTTAACACACTGATTGGATATTTCAAAATGCGCGCTACTGATACAGTGGTTTCTGATTGGCTCCTAGCGAATACAAAAAGCCACCTGGGACTTTTCCACAACCAGCGGGTCTCTGTTCCACAATCAGGGGATTTCCATCCATGGGCCTGTAAGTCTCCACCCAGCACTGTCCGCAACCCTGACTCAGACACGCCCCTTCTGGTTTCCATCACAAGCACCATGGCTCAAGGGTCTGCCCTTTCACATTTCCTTGTTTCTTCTCCCAAGGCCTGCAACCCGGGAGTTCCAGCACATCCCCCTTTACCATTTGAACAGTACTCGGGCTTCTGCCGTTGGGGCCTAGTCCTTCACTTAAAACTGGCTTATAACATAATTTTACTTAGTCCTCATTTTACTTTAATGCTCACTGGGCTCACAGTTTACAGCCAGCACATAAAAGGTACTTTTCTAGTATATTACAATGGAAGAAAAGCTGTTCAATAAAATGAAAAAAAAACCCTCTTTTTTGAATGTGTATGTTCATTTTATTATACTTTGCTTACATATTATCAGGTAAATAGAACAGACATTAGCAAGAGCAATACAGATTTCATTGAAGCAGCAATCTGTAGTGCTTTAGATTCATAGTTCTAGTTGAAAAGCATCAAATGACCTTACACTTGACTAGAAAAAAAAAAAAAAGAAAAAAAGCATGCTTTTCTGTGAATTGGTGAAAGCAATCTCATACTTCTCTCTTGTGCATCTTCTGTGTTTGACAAGAAAAGGCAGAAAGAGCTCTTGGCCAACAGAAAGAGTTATACAACTTCATGGATCCAAAAACTTTCTTAAAGAAGCAAGCAATAATAAACCCCTTTCAAAGACTCAATTTTGAGAAAAAAGATCATATTCAGCTTGAAGGATTATTTTATTTTAAATATCAGTTAAATGCAGATGGTCTTACAAATTAATCAGGTAAATTAGTATTTTTATTTCATTTTGAGTGAGATGTAGACTGAGGGATTTGGAAGCAGTATGCTATGCCTTTGGGCACATCTTTTTTCAAACTGGAAATATATGGCTTCCTTCCTCACGTGTAACCTCATCTGTCCCCACTTGCACAGAAGAAGTGGCTTTCCTTTGGCTACCTGAGTAAGATAAATATTTGAAGAGTGGTGTCTTTAAAAGAATGAAGAAAAGGATGTTATAGGAATGACTGTGGAGAATGATAAGGGTTGATACGGCAGAGGAAAAAGAACGGAGCCACATGTAAAACATGGTGAAAATAATAGTAAAGATTATTTCAGCTTTCTTAAATATCTATGTAATCTGCCAATATTGTTCCTATTGAAAGATTTTTTTTCCTGAAACAGCTAAAACAATTCCGGTTCTATCAAGCCTTAGCACACCATCTGCCAATCTCGATGCTTAAAAATCTTCCTCACATATTTTTTTACAATTGACAAAATAGGAGAGAGAAAAAAAAATAATTTATGACTTAATCATGGCCTAGCAATCCATTTGCAATTACTGCCCATGCCCTACATTTTTCTTCTCCTTTGCTAATGGTATGTGCAGCCCTATTCCAAACCACAAACACTTCTGTAAATCGAATTTCAGGGGGTACACTGCTTATTTTCCCTACCTAATCCCAAGTGATTGGAATTGTAGTTGTAAGCATTGGAAGCTAGAGAACAATATAATATGTACAAAATCAGACTCTAGGACAGCGTTTTCCTTTTTACATTCTGTTTTTTTGGGGAAATACCCTTTGTTTCTTTCTCATACTGATGGTAAAAGGTGAAGATAATGTTCAAGCCATTAAACTCACAGGAATAAGAGCTAATACAGCTGCACTAAACCACCTAACACCTTCATTCTGTTCGTGTTTTTCTGTGCTATCAATGACAATTGACAGGCATACAGTCACCAGAGAAATAAGTATGCATTTTAAGACCTTACTAGTCTGTATGTACTAGCAGGTTAGAACTGTCAACTGAACCTTCCTAAGCTATATTTCACAGTAACAGGGCAACCCAAGAGTGCTCTACAGTGTTTATGGGTTACCTTTTACTGTGTTGATCTGTTCTCAGCCTCCTGAGCATGTTCATAGCCTGTTGGAAAAATGAAAAAGATAGAACTCTTTGTTCAATAACTTATTTGGAAGCACAATATCACACACAAGATACAAACAAATTGGTGGCAAATTTCTCTCTGCATAATATAAATCCTTAAAAAAAAGTATGCTAAAACATACAACATGCTATGTTGTGCATAATATATCAGGTTTTAGGCAGAACAGAATTTAAATGAAAGACAAGCAATAGAAAATTAAAGTTTATGATGACATTTTCAGGAACAATCAGAAAAGTACAATCAGAAGTTGTGAACCTGCTTAGCACAGTATTTCGTTTCATTACAAGCTGGGTGGTGCAAATCTAAGTTTGAACAAAACAAATCCATAGAGGTACCACCAGATGAGAGCATCCTTCCCACAGTTTGTAAGTAGTATGTACATTCAGCTCAAATTCACCGGCGCAGATGACTACATGCTATTTAAAAAAGTAGGGAAAAGAGCAGCAGATCACATACTTTGCTCCAAATAGTGACAGTGTTTTACCTATAGTGAATTCTTGAAGACTTGTACCCAACTTGTATTAAACATGTAAAATGTAGCCAGCTGCTGACTCCCTCCTATGTCTTTTATTCTCTAAAGATACAAGAGAGCTATGCAATGTCATTATGTTTTGCCCTATCCTCCCCAATTGAATGTTCTACAGACTGGGTCACCGAGAATTTTTAAGCAAAAAATGAAATCTGTCATTCTTCTTGAAAGGAGAAGGTTCATCAGTTTTTAATCCACTCTGCTCAAAATAATCAAAAATAAAATATACCTCGGCTCTGAAAAATTTTGATGTTTTCCTGTAGGAAATTATTGATTTGCCATTCTAAGGTGACTTGCCAAACAAAGAACATTTATTTATTTGAGCTTGATTACTAAGGAAATGATGCCAATGTGATTACACTAAAGCACTGCTGTCTCTGCTGCAAACATGAAAATCCTTGAACAACTTTTGAGACAGTTGATGACTGCAAACAGATTTGACAAAAGCAACAAGGAGACCAAATGGCTATCAAGATCTTGCAACTTCAAGGAAAGAAGCCACTCTGAAGTGGGAGAACCATATACAATTCATTACTGCAGAAAAACATTATTTGCAACTGCCCTGCATCTTAGACTGTAAAGCTAAAGGAGTACTTACGCAGCATTAGCTCACTTATTCTTAAGTCCTAGGATCTGATGACTTTTTAAATTTTTAAAATGTGAATAAAGAAAAAGTCTGTATGTGTGGGGTGGGGTTTATTTTATTTTAGCATACAGAAATGGGTACCCTGTTTTACTGAGAACCATTTAAAATTTCATTTTACCATGAATTTCTGTTATTTGTTCTGTTTAGTAACAGAAGGACAATATGAAATGCCAGAATTTTCTTTAAATAAGTAGGGAGAACATCCAGGTCACATTCTTGTCTTAATTTAGAGTTGCAGAAAAGCTGACAAGTGGAAAGAGCTTTAAAGAATCAATAGGCAGTCACAGCTGGTGGGAAACCCATTCTTGCATTCATGCCAGCTCATCGGACACAAGTCAGCTGAAAGAACTGAAGGAGTATGGAGGTAATGTAAAGCCAGATATAATTTCAGGCGTTTTCCACCATGAGGTGGCTGCAATGTTTGTGATGAATGAGACGACCACAGCTGTGCCTGGGATCTACTCTGACATGTTTAGAAGTAGGAACAACATTGTCAGGGAAGATCAGAAATATTCAGAATCAATCATGCCTGACAGGTTGAGTCCCTGAAACACCCTTGTGGCCTTGTACTGGACAGGCTCCAGTCAGTCCATACGGTTCTTGTGCCAAGGAGCCAAGAACCAGAAAGAATGCTCCTGGTGTGGCCTCCCCAGGGCTGTGAAGAGTGGAAGATTCCCTTCCCTCAGCCTACTGGCAACACTCCTCCTCATTTAGCCCAGGATGCTGTAATCGTTCTTCATAGTTCATTACAGTTCAGTTCTTTACTGATGCCTGTTCAAGAATCTGGAGAGGAAAATAAAACTGTCCCTTCAATAAAAATCAAAGCATACTTTTCATATGTTCAGACATGTGACCGTTTATGAACTAGAATACACTAGAAAACTCATCACAGGGGTTCCATGTTTGAAACTTCACAGCTTCACTTTGTTCCAGCAGTGAATATATCACATGCACAGAGAAGCAGCTGTACTACATTCAAACAGGCGCAGCAACATGGAATTACTGACAAAGTAAGAAAAATTAACATTACAGACAAAAAAAATACATTAATGTTTTATAATGATACTTGAGAGTTGTGTTGGGCTTTTTTTCAAGGGGTGCAATTATGTCTATACTACAGGACTTCCAATGACTATAACTAATACAATTTAGTGATCTGAATGAATAATTGTAGATCAATTATTACAGAAACATTCTGCATCACAAAATTAGTTGTAGATATATTTACAGCACCAAGCTCCATCCCTCTGCAATGTTAATATGAGAAATTCTTCCTCCCAGATTTTGCCACATGGTGTGTGTATATATATGTGAGGGATAAAGCTGTTTGAGGAACAGGAAAGGCTGGATTGATTTGCCTGCTGGAAATTCTACTTTCATTTATAAGGCTTCTCACAAAGGTAAATCATGAGTGATCCCATAATTCTGAGTTGAAAAGCTCAGCCCTGCTCACCTGAATGAAAATTAAAACTTCCCGTTTTCTCATTTTTTTCTAGACACGAGGCGCCACTAGTAAAGTACTTGTTCTTCCCATCATAAATGCATCAGAGCAGCAGCAGAGTAAGATTTTTGTTAGTGTAAGATTTTTCACTCACAACTAAAGAAAGAATAGAATAACTTCTGTGAGGCCTTTAAATTATTTCAGGATTTGACATAAGGGCAGGCAGACATCAGTCAACTTTTTGTCTGTTTTATTGTACCCATAATTATTTGAGGTAGTATGTTTGCTTTTAATTTGAGAGACAACATACTTTTAAAATAGTTCATACATTCATGACTGGAGACCGATTTTTGTGGAAATTTCAGGTGACAGATCACACAGCAAATATACAGTTACAGAACTGCTAACTATAATGGAGATTTCTCAAGTGAGTTGTGAGCAATGCAATACCTGAACCATATTCCATGTGAAAATCACTAGAATTACATTATTGACTTGACTAAGTTTATAGCTCTTCTGATGATTCCGATCCAGTGCTTTTGAAAACAATTTTAAATTAACAGCAAAGATTGATTGTAGGTAATGTGCTTCTGGGAGATTACTGTGTTTCTCAGCTGGTTAAATCCACTAGCCTTCAGTGTGGGGCTGCAAACACTTCTAAATTGTGTAGCAGTCTTCCACAGAAATCATCAAGAGTGATATCTTATTGCTTTCATAAAACATGGTTTACACCTCTCTGAGTAATTGAATTTTGCCAGGGCTATGGGCAGGCTGCGTATTTGTGTGCAGCAAAATACTATGCAGCCCTTGGGAAAAAGCAGTTCTTGATATTTTATGAAGTCTAATCAGAGATTATTTTGTGGAATTTATGCTGGATATTTTTTCACTCTAAAATGTTAATTAACAAGGAGATCAGTTCGTCTAGGAGAAAGAAAAGTCCTATAGAACTATAACTGCTCTTAGAGAAGTTTGGAAAGGCTTCTTGCATATGACATGAATAATAAAACTCTAATATATCCCATACTGGTACAACACAACTCTACTGCCAAATGAAAAAAAAAAAAAATTAGTTCCTACAGTCAGGTCAAAATCCAGCACCTGATGAAGATCACAAATGAAGAATGAATCATGCCAAGCGCATTAGCGAGGTTTTTCCTAACGTTTATAGATACAGGTAAGTAGGTAGGTAGGTATCCACAGCTGCAAGAGAAAGAATGAATTAACAGCCAAACAGGCAGGAAAAGCTTGATCACACATGGTAAGCAGAACAGGTAGAAGACTGAAATTAAAGTCAACATGTGACTTTAGTAGTCACAAAGTAATATGTGACTATAGTAGTCAGCAGAGATTACTTTTGTCTCCCCAGACTGTGGAAATAACAACACAATTTTTGCTAAATGCTTAATATTTTTTGGCCCAAGAGGGAGAAACCAGAGTTCCTCACAGAAAACTGAAACAAAAAGCATGAACAAAGTCAGTTGTATAAAAGAAGCCAGCGTTGTATCTTCCCTTGTGAATATAGTGCATGTTTAAACCAACAAAGTAATTGAGTTACTTAATCCTCTCCCTCATTTTCATTATTCCTGTCTTGTTCCTGTAAAAGTCCTGGCAGGTTATTAAAGAAAGTACTATACAGCAAATAAATAGTGTAAAAAGCTACAATATAATTTCTTAAGTCTTAAGTGCAATCAAGGCTGCCATGAATAACAATGTTTATGCTGCTATGCACATTCCAGGAAAATCTTACCATTTCATATATCTTAACATCATTGCTCTCTCAGTATCACCTTGAATACTGCATTTCTTCATGAGAGGAGGCCAATGCTGCTTGGAAAGCTTATGCTGCTGTTTAACATTTATTGACAAGGGACTTGTTTGCTAAATCTTACCACAGCACATCTCTCAGCCACATTGCTAGCAAAGATCCAGCAAAGCATTTTATACCCCAGATGTTTTGTAACACAGGAGCAGTATTGTCAGGCTGACACTCCCTCCTCACAGTCTTCAGGACAGTGGTACTGAAGACAGCTCCCTAAAAGCTTTCCTTCCAACCAGTTATTCCCAAGCCAGCTATGTATGAGCAAGCAGCACTCCTACCTGTCATGAGATCAAATCACACTTTCCAGAGAGTAAAATAATCTCTGCAGCACCAAAATCCACTGGAAAACCTAAGGATATGAGTTTTTTTAGTAACTATTTATTAGAGGCAATAATCAACCATTTCACATTGCTCTCAAAGCCTTAACAAGTATGACACCAAGACGGGTAGACTGTACAACTTACTTGCAGATTGCTGGAGGAATACACTGTAATCTACTTTGTGCACAATGCTTGAATAAAAGAGAAGTTTGTGTATGATGGAAGTTTTCAAAAGTTCTACTTTGCTCCAGTAAAGCCATCAACTTTGTTCCGGTAAAGCCAAGACAGAAGAAAGTACTCTTACAACCTATGCCCAGAGACCTTATGTGAACAAAAAACACAGTAGCATCTATCAGAAAGTATAATACTTTATATACTATACTTTGATAGCACTTTATAATAATACTTTAATTCCTCTGTCACCACTTTATCTTTCCTAAAGAACTGAATGAAGCACCCAGTGCAGCAGGTTGAAAGCAGGCACATAATTTTGTAGTTTTCGGTTTCTCTGTATTCCTTAAAAAATCAAGATTAAGTGATTCACTGATGTTCAAATAAAAATCAACAGAAAAGTATCAGTACCCTGGTTTTGCATGAACTGTGGCTCTGTTTAAAGACATCTGAGGTTGATGAAAAATATGAAAAATTATGTAACACAATTTATAGATAATGAAGGGAAAACCATTCTTTTCTTTTTTTCTTTTTCTTGTCAAGGCTAAAGGGAGGTGAAGCACAGAAACGATGAGCTGAGGACCTAACTGACAGAACCCCTTTCTGAGAGGCAGAAAAGCTGAATGCTGGGATTCAAAACAGTTGTAGCACAACTAGACATGATGGGTTAGCAATGACACTAACTGGCCCAGTCTTCCAAGATTTCACAGGGTGCATTTTCATTGTTGCATGAGTAACTGTCCCTCACCTCAGCTTTTCTGGATGACATCTCTTTATCTGCCTGGAAATTCGGTGTGGACAGAATGAAGCCAGGTTTCACTGGTGTGGGTTTCTCCATTATTTTAATATTTTTTTGGCAGGGAGGTAGCTTTTAACCTTTGTCAGGGATTTTCCAGTGCCCACCAGTTTGGTTAGAAACAATGCACAAGCTGCAAGCACAGTCCTTCAGGGAAATTTCGAGGTCATATGCAAGGCTAATGCTTCCAGAAAGCATCAGACAAGACATTTTTTTTAACCTCTGTGAATCAACTCATGCAAAAAGCTGTACAGAAGCAAAACACTTAATATGAATAATTTTGTAGAGGCAGAATGCATCAAATAGACAATGTCTTGAGTCTAGGACAGTAGAGAAGAATTGCAGAGTACATTATGTCTGTGCAGGACCCAGGTATGCATAGCAAAGTCAAATAAAAAGTCTGTAAGTTCAGATAATCACAGTGTGTCCATTTGGAAAAGCATTTGTGCAAAAACTATCTTCCATTTCTACAACTGAATATATTGAGGCAGTTTACTCTTAAATTCAGTTTGCTTTCTAACAGCTGCATCTGAATTAGACCTCATAGCAGCCTTCCAGTATCTGAAGGGGGCCTATAGGGATGCTGGGGAGGGACTCTTCATGAGGGACTGCAGGGAGAGGACAAGGGGTAACAGGTTCAAACTTAAAGAGGGGAAGTTTAGATTGGATATGAGGAAGAAATTCTTTACTGTTCAGGTGGTGAGGCACTGGAATGGGTTGCCCAGGGAAGCTGTGAATGCTCCATCGCTGGCGGTGTTCAAGGCTGGGTTGGACATTGCCTTGGATGGCATGGTTTAGAATGAGGTGTCCCTGCCGATTGCGGGGGGATTGGAACTAGATGATCTTAAGGTCCTTTCCAACCCTAACTATTCTATGATTCTATGATTCTATGTTCTATCATGGCACCCTAAGGAAATATAAAACTATCTTTTAGTTGCACTGATCTCATGCAGAGAATCCTGGAAAGCAGCCTCAGGCAGTAAGAAAGATATTTATCCTTCACAATAACCTGATCAGTAAAACATATCCAAGGAAAGAGAGAAAACTAATTCTTACAAATTTCCTTTTTTTACAGCCCTTGTATAATAGTGCTAGTTTCAAAATATGTCAGCCACAGTAATGCCTGTCCTTCCACAAAGTATCTGAACCTCTTAGGTGTGTCATAAAACGAGCAAGTAAAGCAATCAAAAATGCTACAAACCAGCCACAATTCCAGTTGCTGCACAAAAAATTAATTTCTAAAAATGTAGGTGGCAACATTGTGTATCTCTGTATATTCTCAAATAGAAGGATGTTTTAATTTGTAAAGTTAAGATTCCCATCCTCTTTTCAAGGTAATTAACACTACAGAAATTAAAATATAGTAGTCTCTGTTATTCATGCAGCAGGGCTCCATTTATTTTACTCCTTGCATAGTCTTCAATCCAGCTTTATATTTTTTTCTATAAATCCTATTTCAATTTATAACAATAGAGATTAAATCCCTGGATCTCTTTTTCTCCTCTGAGGCCTGTGTTTGAAATCAGCCTTTAAAAAGTTTACACTTTCTGGAAGTGTGATCATATCTATTAGTTATATTGCTGAGTCTTGCCATTCCTTAGCGACATGGTTCATGAGAATTTGAGGGTTATATTCCACTCATATTTACACTGAGGTATACCTGGAAGAACTTGGAGCTACAGAATAAATAAAATGCAGGTGACAAAAGAAGTTTTCTATCAGAATTGCTTTTAGAATAAACTTGTAGAGAGAATAAGGACTACAATATGGATAACAATTTCATTACCTTGCGGTGAATCTGGAGAAGTCTAACCAAATACATAGTCTGTCCACATGCTGAGCTGCATTAAGCCCTATTTGGTATTTGATTCGAGCTCCAGAGACAGATTCTGATCAATCCCCCTGCCAGTACCAATACTGCCTCTGAAGAGACATACACCTTTCCACCATTTGGGCCAGGAAGAAGGTGGGGAACACCTTCAATCCTGTCCAATACCATGCAAGAGGGTTCCAGTTCGAAACTACTTATCCTCTAGACAGCTACACAGATCAACTACTCTCCCTGTCAGCTTTGCCAGTTTATCCAAACTTTTTGTATCCCTGCTTAACTTTTAAAGTTGCGTCAGCACTGATTTTTCCCTCTGGCAGTGCCAGTTTCTCATTTCTCTCTTAAACCTTTGCTGCATATTTCTGCTTTCACAAAGCCAATTGTGGATTGCTTTAGACTTAATCTGAACAGAATAGCCTTACATGCTGAAACTGCTTTCAGTCATTGAGGATGCAGTCTCTTTGTAGAAGATAAAGCTCTCACGCAGTAAACCCCATGTTTCCAGCAAATGAGTGTGCTATTACTAACATTTCCTCTCCGGCGGGTTCACAAGAGCCCTCTGTCTCAATTAGTGTCTATTCATCTCTATTCTATGTACATATGGGATACTACTGCCTCAGTATGCTCATAATGTATACAAATATACTTCACAAATACATGCTGCAGGAGTGGCGCGGTGCAATAGGTTTGTAGACCGCTCTTTGAAGAAAGGACAAGCACAGCCATTGCATGAAGTTTTTCTTTATTACTCCTCTTTCTAACACTCAATCAATCACAGTTTGGTCCTTGTAAGGTCAATTTCTCACACTCTTGTGCTCAGTACACATCACAGTTTCATTACCATATAACAAACGCGGTCTTTTGATCCCAAGCATCGGCTGAATTACAAAGCAGTTGAAAGCCTTAAGATGGCTTTCTGCAGTTGCAGCTACTTACATTCCATCGGTATGAATAGCAAGCATGATCCAGCTATGGAGCCCAATTTTCACATGGATAGAAACCAACATGCGCAAAAAAAAAGCCTTACAATTAAAAAAAAAAAATTAAAACTTTACACAATTTATTTCTCAAAGTACTTTCCTGAAAAGATGAGTATTTCAGTGTGGAAGTAGTATGTCACAACACTTTTCTAGATTAAAAAACTAAACTCTTGGTAGCAAAAATGGTAAATCAAAGGTCTTTATATTTATATTGGAACAGTTTGTCAGTGATCCATTTCTTTTTAGGAGAATTAATTCCTTCCCAAATGAAATATTGCCTCTATTATAAAAAAGTGCATATAGGCCATGGAGTTTATGTAGTACCATCCAAGTATGTTTGCATAAAATATGTAGAACTTCAGCTGCCTCCAGAGTTATTCAAATTCCATGCTGTCACTGACAAACCCTGTAATATCTTTTAAATTTTACCTGCTATTTAAAGTCTCTAAGTATTACAGGGTCGACCTTGTCCTCATGTCACTTTGTCTCAGCGACTAAAGAGAGTTGTATTTTCTCTCAATGTCGCTTCTCTTCTCCATAATGCCATTTTCAGTAAATACTGAATAAGCATAAGAGAGTCCCTAGAAAGTAGACACAATGGCATCTTCCCAAAGACTCAACCTCACATCATTTAACGCACTTCTGGGTATAAGTCCATGGCTCTACATCAACCCCAAGAGAAACATAGTAGCAGTAGTAACAATGACATTATGAAGTACTTTACAGAGAATATCCTGGTCTTTCTTAGAAAGGCAGACAACGTTACTGAACTGTTGGACTGATATCTGCTTTTGTCCTACTTCCCTCCTTGCATTTTGGTGGCTTAAGTATCCAGAAATAACCTGCAGAAGGAAAGAAAAAGGATGGTATTGCTCGTTTTGTTTTTCAACATGCCCAAAATCTTAACCTGGAAGAAACTAACCCTCTTTCTGCCCTCTCCTTCCACTCAGGTAACTCAATGTCATGATTTCTAGATATTGGAAGGCTGCCCCTTAGCACTGAAAGTGATTTCACACAAGTAAATTGGAAACTTAGAGTCTGGGTATTCATTTTTGATCATCACTTTTAACAATCCTACAGCTTTCTCCCAAAGACAGTGATACACATTAGGGATATTTCCTCTGTATTCCTCATTATTCTATTATAGATGTTAATAAGACAACGTACAAAGGAATATGTAATGGAGTATGTTTTAAGTGATTAGGAAAAGACATGCTGAGGAAGGAGGTAATAACAGACACTCCTTGAATATTTCTGCAGTGAAATGGAGCAACTAGGAAGATGTGTTTTTAATCATGTTTCTATTTTCAAAACATGACAGGGAAGTTTATGACTAAAGTTAAATAAAATCTTTTGAAAGATTACCAGGAACAACTGAAACATGCTTGGCTAATATCATATTTCAATGTCATATGATGGAAATCTGTCTTTTCTTTGTATAAATGCCCTGTTCCTAAGATATAGGAAAAGGGCTACAATACTACAAGTGAGAAGAAAAAATGGTCTATAGAAACTGTCAGAAATTACTTACAGATTCACGTTAGCCAGCATTAACACAGAATTTACGTCCTCTATAAGACTCTTTATGAGCTTTAACCTCATAAATACATAATAACCAAGAAGTCTGTAACCTACGATGACAGTCCATCTCTGCTATGGAAAACCTTGACCAGTGTTTTTCCATCTAGCAAGAGGCATCTATCTCTATGCCTCCTGTTCTTCACTGATGGCTCAGATAAAAATAATCTGGAGATTATTTTGGGGGAGGAAATGCAACCTCACTTCCAAGATAGCTGATTAACACTTTCGGAGATGCACTTCAGTTACAGTTCTGAAGTAAAAAACTCTTGACCATCTTCTTATGGCACAGCAAGCATGACCTGCAACACATTATAGTAATTCCACTGCAGTAATCCATGGAAGTTTACATTGCCTAAACCCCACTCCAGAAGTTGCAGAGATTCATAACTCCAGGATCAACCCTGATCTTAAGTCCAAAAACTGGTTGCCTGCTTTCAGAACATTCTAGGCTAGGTTGCATGACATTGTAGGTAGAGTGGGGAGAGAGATACACCATGAGTCTGTTACTCTTAGGAATAACCTATTCTAGTCAATTTATTGTCTTTTTTTTTTTTTTCTCATATTTAAGACCAAAAATCTTTTATTTCTTGATGGTTTGGGGGGAAACTAGTCTTCTGTTTTTAGACAGTACCACAATATTATGTAATCAAACATAGATACGAAGGCACACAGACACATGCCTAAAAAGACAACATAAAGAAAAATCTTTATATTTTTGTTTTCTTTCTATGAAAGTCCTTCAGTATTTGACTGTGCACATTGATGTTTAACTGCTCATACTGACCTTTTTCTTGCAAAGAAAAAAAGATACCATTTTTTTCACTGCTTCACTTTCCTGACAGCTTCTGCAACATGGTTTTTTTTTCTTTTTTACTAGGCCCAAGCAAATAAAAGGTTCGACAAACTCACAAAACAGTTATGCTGCTATCAAAAATGTCAGGTTACATCCACTACACAGTATGTGAAAGACAGTAATCTTAGAAAACTCTAAAAAAATGTGTTTCTTCTCTAAAGAACTAATTCTATTCTCTGTCCCTTCAGACTACCTAAATCAAAGCAACTAGTGTCAAAAGTAACCTTTGTAAAGAGAACTGGAAAATAAAGAAATGGAAAATAAGAACTGGAAAAGTTTAAGCTGGAAAAGAATCAAAGAGAAATAAATAAGACCCTCTAAACACCATGGAAAAAAAGCAGGAAGATTGCAAGGAATAATAAAGAAGCCAAGCAATCAGAAAAGTCTGCACAGAAAAGCAGCCTGAAAAAAAAAAATAAAAAATTGAAGAGGAAGAGAATGTCATATTTCAGCAAGAGCAAAAATCAATTTTATATTCCTCTTCATATATCAGCATTTAGGAAAAAAATGTCATATCTTTAAAAGTTGGAGCAGACATTTTTATTAAGAAGAGGCAGAAAGAGAGGTAATTGAATAGAAAGCCAAAAGAGTGAGAAATCTTTGACAAGCCTGCAACTTCAAAGTGAAAAATATTGGAAACAGACAGACAGAACTGTAAGATACCCAGCCTTCAAATATAACACCTGCACAACTTTATCCACAAATATAGAGCAGAGCTGGGGAAGATATGCAGGTATAGTAGGCCAATTTGAAAGTTTTCTGCACCCACAAGTACTTACTGGGATTCTCTGCTTGCTCTACTTGTGACTAGTGAGAAAAAGCTCTCATGGTATCACTGAATTCAGAGCAATCCTCATTAAGGACAACCACTTTCCATGGGATTTATCAATATTTATGGCAATTCACAGCCAAGAGTTGGCCAGCCTCCACTTTTAAACAAGGAAGAGAAAACAAAAAGTTGTTTTTATCTGAGGAGACAAAGAATATGAAAAAGCTGGCATATTCAATATTAGTTTTCCATTGCACTGGCAAGAGAACAAGCTACAGTTCTCCATCTGCAAAAGGACTTCCATTTACTGCGTAAAAAAGAAAGTACTTTTGAAATGCTGTGGATTTCTCTGTTGAAAGCTTTGGGTTCAAAGGAGGAGAGAAATGGTTTGTAAAGTTAAAAAGGCACAAAACGCCTTTTTATTGTATGAGAAAATAAGCAGATTAGAAAATTAGTTGCTCAAAACAAATTAGAATGCCTTTATATACATCACTGCTCACTGCTTAACACATGCTTCTCCTGCAAAAAGTAGAGCTGGAGTTGAACTTCTTAGTGCTATCAGTTTGCTGGCATTAATCAGTTAAGGAGTAGGTTTCCCTTATCCTAGTGGTCAAGATTTTAAATGGAAACAACCCTCTTCAGTAAAAACAGGCATATTAGCCTATTAAAAAAAATCAGTTACAAGTAATTATTAAGAGCCATTCACTAACTTCAGCTTATCACAAAAAGAAAAAAAAAAAAACCAAACAAACAAAAAAAAGAGGCATCGTATCAGTTTTGATTAAAAAGTAATGTGATCTGGATGAAACAGCTACTTTAAGATAGGATTACAGATATAGCTCAATTTAGACAACGGAAGTACTAAACACGTGTGTACTTTTAGTATCATTATGACAATTTTGTTTTGGGTTAAGTTCTTGTAAGCAGGTTTAAAAGTTAATCATGGAAATCTTCCAGAATTCACTCTACAATCAAATTTCAAGAGCTTCAGGAGCTTCAATTTTATGTTAGTACAGCGTGCAAGGGAAGTTACTGGATGGGGGAAACTAACAAAAATAAGTTTTTAATTCTTCTCATGGCAGTAAAAGTGGTAGTAAGTTAGAAATTCTTGCACTGGTCACTGTAAGATTCCTTTGTAGAAACAGAGGAATCAATAATGAATTTGGCTGGGAAGTATCTCTGGAAAGGTTCTCTGGAAGTCCTCCCATCCACTCCTCACTCAAGTTAGCACTAATTTAGAGCAGGATGCTCAGGACCTTGTGCTATCAAGCTTTGAATATCTCCAAGGATGGTTTCTGGAGTTTGTACCCAAGGTAGGAGTTTCCACAGCCTCTCTTGGTAATCTCTTCCAGTTTTTGACTATACTAATGGGTTTTTTGTTTGTTTGCTTGCTTGCTTGTTTGTTTGGTTTTTTTTAAAAAAAAAAAAGGAATTCCTACTATTTAATTGAATTTTCCCAAATTCCAATTTGTGTGTTGCTTCCTGTCCTACCACAATGCACCTTATATTTTCTAAATGTCTGACCCCACATTCTCTACACTGACAAAGCAGTTAGAAAGCAGTAAAATTTAGTTTTTGTAGGATTCCCCTTTAGTCTTTTTTTTCCCCTCAAGGTTCAACAAATTCAGTTCCCTCAGCTCTCTTCACGTGTCCTGCGCTAAAGCCCGCCATCCTATGGTAGCCTTCTGCCAGGCTTGCTCCAGGTTGTCAGTGTTTTCCTTATTCTTTTCATTACTAGGCATCAAAACTAAAAGAGTTCTTATACCAAATGTTTTGTTAGCTTTACTACAGGAGTATTTAAACAATAAATTACAAAAAACTCTAGCTTTATTAATAACCAAATAGCTTTGCATATTAAATGAAACATTAGAGGAAGGAGAAGGAAAAAATCCTCAGTTAGTGGATTTCTAATTTTAGTTTTCATTCTAATATTATCTGAGGCTGTAACAGAACTGACATTTATACCGGCTGAGGACTTAACCCCAAGACAGATCTAGTGTGAGTCAGAAAACTACTTTTCAAAGCCAGAAAAGAATCTGGTAGCCAAGCAACAAGTTCATTTTATACCACAGAAGAGATCTATGGCCTTCTGCAGGATGCTTCTTCCATCATAGAACAGTTACATCTGTTCCTACTGAATACTTCACATTTTTTCTAGAAACTAGACCAGCACAACAAATTGAAAAATACATTTTGTCTTGTATCTTATTACAGAGATCCCAGTCTGAAGCTCAAATACTGCTTCAACAGAAACTGTAAACGAACCTAACAAAAGCCACGAACTATTTCTGCAGTGAAGACACTGCTCAAAGATTTTAGTGAAGCAAATATGATTTGAGAATATTGTTTTAAAATAGTTGATCAGTAACAAGAAGTGAAATTTTGACAAAGTAATAATGAAATTATATAGGTTTCAATTTTTTTACTTTAGAAAAAAAATAACCATTCAGTACCATGGAGCATTATGCTGCCACTTCTAGATGTACAAAATACTTTGAGTTTCTCCCTGTAAGGGGCTTAAAGCAACCCTGTCAAGTTGTAAGTTTGGGATACAAAGTAATAGGAGAGGAACTAATACAAACCGGTAGTACCAGTATCTGGGTCAAGACAACAGTAAATCCAGTAAATTCAGTAATATCAGGCTGAAGTTAATTTTACATAAATCAACCATTTAAAACCACTTGTTGAATGTGACTTCAGAAGACAGGCACCTGAATATAGTGATTTCTCTAAGGGTGGCCAAAGGCACCGTTTCAAAACACACGCAGAGAAATTCCTATCAACAGCACCTAACTGCATGTGCTCAGGAGTAGCGATACACATCCCTTCCTCTCTTCCCCTTGAGAACATTCACTGGCATATTTCCCACCATGACTGTGCCTCAAAGAAAGAAAATAGTATTCAGCTACCTTTTAAAATTGTAATTACCATTTCAAGATTATGGGGTCCTCGCAGCAATTACAAGCAGATCACTCTCAACCAGAGAGATACATCTGATTGATCATGGGTCTGGTCCCTTCTCAGCACGTCAGCAGAAGATTTCTCATTTTTCCCCATTTGGTCCTTTTGAGACAGAGGAGTAACCAGTGCAGAAGGTTTCAGGGCAACACAGAAGACAGATGCCTTGATATATGATTGTCCTGGGTTCAGCAGCAGCAGTCATTTTTCTCCTTCTTGGTAGCTGGTGCAGCGCTGTGTTTTTGACTTTCAGCCTGGGAGCAGCGCTGATAACACCAGTGTTTTCAGTTACTGCTTGGTAATGTTTTAGTCTGGCCAAGGACTTTCTGAGCCTCATGCTCTGCCAGGGAGGAGGGGAAGCCCCAGGAGGAAGCAGAGACAGGACACCTGACCCAAACTGACCAAAGAGGTTATTCCGTGCCACAGCACATCATGTCCAGGATGTGAAAACGGGGAGCAGAGACCCAGAAGGTTGTGGTGGTGCATTGGGGGGTTCGCTGTTGAGGGGTGCACTGGCTGTGTCGGGCTTGGTGAGCAGTTGTATTCTCTTTCCTTGTATTTCTCTTTTATTTCCCTGGTCATTAGTATTACTGGTGGTAGCAGTAGTGATTTGTGTTATACCTTAGTTACTAAACTGGTCTTATCTCAACCTGTGGAAGTTGCATTCTTTTGATTCTTCCTCCCCATTCCCCCGGGACTGGGGGGAAGAAAGACAGGGAACTGAGTGAGTGAGAAAACTGGGGGGGGGGGGGGGGGGGGGGGAGGGGGAGGGTAGGGGCTTAAACCATGACAATGATTTTCAGAGTATTTAAAATATGTTCACTTTATAGAACAGATGTTCAGATTATTTAAAGAAGATTTTAAAGTGTCAAAGTGTTTTTAATTCTACATTTAAATGCATATAAATTTCAAAAAAAAGAAATTTATATTTGTATTTTATAGTTTCATAATTCATAGAAATATAGGGCAAGAACTAAAAAGAATCTCTAATATCTAGTCCACAGTTATCACAGTAATTGTTGGGGGTGGTGGAACAGTACAGAGAATGGACCACAAAGGGACACGATCCCCTTTTTTCCCTGAAGAGCATCTTCTATCAGAGACAAAAAGCAGACACAGTGGATCACTGCTGACAAAACTTTCAAAATGTGAAGAGACACATTTTATTTTATTTTCTTGTTCTTAGCTCTCCTAAAAAGCTATCTAAAAATCCCCATCAATATTTTTGTGACATTTAAGTAGTTCCTGACTGTAGGTCCTATCCATTTTCCATTATGTGGAAACCACATTTTGGTACCTACATTTCAGCAACTTGAAGCAAAAATTTTGCTTTCATAACTAAAGCTCTCTATTCCACAGGACATCCCAAAAATTCTTTCCAGCTCCAGCTGAACAACATGTGACAGAAACACACTCAAAATACTTGATGAATTCTCACCAGTTTCTTTATTACAGTCTACCTAGAAACTCCTCACCTGATATATACTAAAACCATACTTACCTTTTTCTTGACCCTACCATTGGGAGACAGTACCTGAAACCTATCTCAGGTTTACTTAGACTCTTTCATGTCTGTGTGGGAAGCAAGCCACAAGTGAAATACTAAGTAAATGAAATCATCATAAGGTGGCCACTGAAGGAAAATAGTGTATTGCATATGAGTATTTGTCAGCTGTGATGATGTTTCATGAAGGATCCTGTAGGGATCTGCTCTGCTACACTTTACATCGTTTGCAGCCCAGAAAGCAAATCGTGTCCTGGGCTGCACCAAAAGGAGCGTGACCAGCAGATTGAGGGAGGTGATCCTGTCCCTCTACTCTGCTCTCCTGAGACCTCACTTGGAGTATTGTGTGCAGTTCTGGGGTCCTCAACATGAAAAGGACATGGAACTGTTGGAACAAGTGCAGAGGGGCCACGAGGATGCTCAGGGGACTGGAGCACCTCCCGTAGGAAGATAGGCTGAGAAAGTTGGGGCTGTTGAGCCTGGAGAAGAGAAGGCTGCGTGGAGACCTCCTAGCAGCCTTCCAGTATCTGAAGGGGGCCTATAAGGATGCTGGGGTGGGACTCTTCATTAGGGCTGTAGTGAGAGGCCAAGGTGTAACGGGTTCAAACTTAAAGAGGGGAAGTTTAGATTGGATATGAGGAAGAAATTCTTTACTGTGAGGGTTATGAGGCACTGGAATGGGTCGCCCAGGGGAGCTGTGAATGCTCCATCGCTGGCGGCGTTGAAGGCTGGGTTGGACATTGCCTTGGATGGCATGGTTTAGTGTGCGGTGTCCCTGCCCATGGCAGGGGTGTTGGAACTAGCTGATCTTCAGGTCCTTTCCAACCCTAACTATTCTATGGTTCTATAATTTTGGTTTCTCATTCATTCTATCATACTTATCTCTATCACTCTATCATGCCTCATATTTTTGAAGTCTTTCTCCTTCCACAGTTATGTCTGTCCTTAAAGACTAATAGCAAGAACACAACAACCTTGGGCCTTTGCCCTAGTGAATATCATTATATTTCTATTACTGTCTCCTCTAGGTGACCCTATTCTGCTATATGATATTCTGATCCTCCTCTCTACTGAGGAGCACTCAGAGCTTTGTGTTATAAATAATGCTCTCTTACTTTGTGCTCCAAGGTCCTTAATGAAATTAAATATTAAATTAAAACTCTCTTCAGAATCATCTCTTCCTTTTTAAATAATTGCCAAGTTGCTTTTGAAGATTTCATCCAAGGATGTAAACAAGCACTGCTTTGGCACGCATTCACTTTCAGAACTACAAAAGATTGTGTTATTATAGAGTAGCACCATAAATGCTGTATTACATTTTATTAAAAAAAAAAATTACATTACTTGAAAGGCCCTTTTAAAGGTGTAACTAAATCTGTTATCTAGTTGTGCAGTATCACAGCCACTTTTTAAATACAGGAGTTAGGGTCATAAGGGTAGGTGTGAGTCAAAATACCTTGGCATTTGATCTCCTGACTTCCACGAACACAAAAGGACAGAGCAATGCTGAAGGGTCATCCATATATTCCCATGAGAAAGGAAAACAATTATAAATTCTTAACTTTGTAGGGCTGGAAGGAACCACCAGGTTTTTTTTTCCAGCACAAGTTCTCTTGAAACTTATTCAAGCCCTAAATTTTTGCCTCTGCACAAATGCTAACTTGAAGGAAGTTTGTGACATCAAATTCACCTCTAATATCACTCCCAGATATCTTGAAATATGAGAGCAATCACTCCCCAATCACTTCACTACCACAAGATACTGATCCCAGTAATAGGGCAAAAAGGATTTCCAGCTTCCCTGATGAACGCTTGCAGAGCATTGCTCCTCTTCCACTCTGTCAGCATTATGCCCTCCTACATCCTTGTTCTCTCCACAGCCGCCTAAGTATTGTACAAATAAACAATATAATCACCTGAGGCTCCTGGAGATATAGGGAGAACTTGCATGCCTAAAGTAAACCTCTTCCCATTCCATACCAGAGGAAATTTTGTCAACTGAAAAGAGAAGCAAGCAAAGAAATATAAAAGGACCTTGTACCAGGCTTATAAACAAAGAGAATATCCTCTTTTCTATTAATGCTAGCAAGAGAACTAGCTTTTTACTTCCACACAGTTTCAAGGGCTGTGTGAGCTCTGGGGTCGAGCTGGGAGCACCAGGGTGAGCCAGAGGACTCCCCCTCCTCGCCTTCAAGGTCGACACAGTTTAGACATTATCTTTAATGTAAAACCCTCAGTTCTTCACTTGCTGAGGATGACTTAACCCCATTCACAAGGAAAGAAGGGTAGCAAACGCAAACAAGCCCCACCTTTATGCCCCCCCTCAAAAAAACAAAAACAAAAACAAAAAAAAAAAACCAGGGCAATCAGGTGGTTGCTTGGACACACTGATTAAGGGATGAAACCCACCTCAAGATGGCTACAGAGGTGGTTCTTGCCCTACAGAATGATCACAGTATTTCTGACCAAGTTCAACCTTCAGTTATTATTTCATTCCATGTGCTCTGCAGAGCAGCTTGTTAAAAGAAAAGTTAAAAATAACTGAACTCTGTATTATGTCCTCATCATCTATTAATACCACCTCTCTCACGAAAATATTTCTTCCCATTGCAATCAGACTAAAAGAGAGATTGACGTGTCTTGCATTCCATTTAGTGTGCATAATCAGTATAGTATTAAATTGATAAAACACTCTATTAAGCACAGAAAAAATTTACTGTAGATTTTTGGAATATAAATATATAGGATGAGGAAGAACAGTTTTCAAGGAATTTCAAGCCGTACAAATAGTGCTTATCTGCCTATAAAATTTAATTAAAAAAATATGTTCAAAACTGAAAACAGATGCTGGGTCATCCTGTGTCTCTCATATCACAACAGACATCGAAATGGACATATGATTCAGCAGCAGTATTTTCAATCTCTCCCTTTTTTCCCCTGTCCTGGACAAATCCTATGAAAGGACTATAATACTAATGATCATAGAAATCCACAGTTACCATTATGCAAGGACCAGAAACCAAGTAAATAGCTGGTTGTTTAAACAGAAATAAAGCTAAGAAGAGCCATGCCAAAAACAAGGGAAGTGGAGGCAAGGGAGCTGCTAAGAGCATGGCAACTCTGAAGACAAATATACCTGACAATCAGCTGCTGTCTACCACTACAAAAAACAAGAGGCAAACTAAAGATAAGGTATAAGCAGGAGGTGGGGAAATTCATAAAAACACTACTACAAGGATTTAATACAGACATAGAGCTGGGGCTGGAGGGGGTGTGGGGAAGAGGAGTTAAAATGATAGGTAAAGGAAGAATTAAGAAATGGATACTGTGCACAATTCTGAAAACATTCTGTTTCTACTATCATTTCAGAAGTGTCCATTACTTTTATGTTTAAGACACAAGATAAGACAGAAATTACAGAGCAAAAAAGGAGGCAGGAATGAAAGCTAAGAACATTGCCCTGCCCTAAAAGATTAATGCAATTCTGACAGAAATCATCATTTCAATATATTACCTCTCATAGTGCAATATTTAGAAGGTACCGGGAAGACATTTGCCAACTGTCATCACTGACAAGTCAGAAAGAAATAAAACAGGAAAAAAAATACCACTCAATTTCACAAAAACACAGTTTCCACTGAGTAAATTAAACTGCATTACATGTGACAGGAGGGTGTCCCCCAGCCTCCATTCTATGAATCCATTTCAAGATAAAAATAACAGGTTTGTACTATCATTAATCTGAGAAGAAATCAGGCAAAGCAACAGATTAGACAGCTAAATTATATTGAAATAAATTACAGATATGTGGTAGCGTGAGCCTGCAACGTTAAGAATCTGATGCGTGAGAGAGAGGGGGCCTGCATTCTTCTCTCATTCCTAGTGCCTTGTTGTAAACTGCTAATGTCAAATGAATCACTAAAAAGCATTTTGGATGCCTAAACAAAGACACCGTCAAACAGAGACAGGTCAAAACAGTCACATACCAATCTGAATCTAAGTCTTCCCATGCTCACCATTTACATTTTTTGAGAGCAGACCTTTAGCTTTATATAACATGGAACTGCTCAGGCATACTCCTGGTTCCTATGATACATTCTTGAAGCTTACTGACAGTGCTACTGCAGGGATTTCTTTGTTATATCATGGTTTTAGCCCAGCCAGTAATTCAGAAACAAGTAGCTGCTCGCTCACTCCCCCCACTTCTTCTCCCCCCTCCTGGAGGGATGGGGAGGAGAATTGAAAGAATGTAACTCCCATGGGTTGAGATAAGAACATTCCAGTAACTAAGGTATAATACAAAACCACTACTGCTACCACCAATAACAATAATGATAAGGAAAATAAAAAGGAAAGAGAATATGACCACTCACTACCCACCAACAGGTAGCCAGCCTGACCCAAGCAGTGATCTAGGCCTTCCGGGTTACTGCCACCAGTTTATATAGTGGACATGACATGCTGCTGTATGGAATACCTCTTTGGTCAGTTTGGGTCAGGTGTCCTGTCTTTGCTTTTTCCCGGCTTCCCCTCCGCCCTGGCAGAATATGAGACTCAGAAGGTCCTTGGTCAGAGTAAACATTACTGAGCAGTAACTAAAAACATGGGTATTATCAGCACTGCTAGCTGAAAAGTCAGCTGAAAGTCAAAACCACAGCACTGCACCAGCTACTAAGAAGGAGAAAAATGACTGCTACTGCTGAACCCAGGACAGTATCCACCCCTTTTTCCATGCCATTCATGCTCAGATCCTACATTTTCAATACACCATCACTCTTATCTCATATACATGTGCATATATGCATACAAACACACACACACACACAGAGGGAGAGATCATTCCTTAGTGCATGGACCAATCCCTATAAAGCTGCTGAGTCCATCCGGACCATGGTGTCACGGTCCATCTCTTGTTTAATTTGCTCAAAGGCTTCTTTTTGCGCAAGGCCCCATTTAAAATCATTTTTGTCCCAAGTCACATGATAGAGAGGGCTTACAATCAAACTGTAATTCAGGATGTGCATTCTCCAGAACCCCACAGCACCCAAGAAAGCTTGTGCTTCTTTCTTATTAGTTGGTGGTGACATTGCTGTTATCTTGTTGATCACATCTGTGGGGATCTGGCGACATCCATCTTGCCATTTTATTCCCAAAAACTGTATCTCCTGTGCAGGTCCCCTGACCTGACTCCATTTTATGGCAAAGCCAGCTTACAGCAGGATTTGGATTATTTTCCTCCCTTTCTCAAAGTGCAAAGCGTTTGACACAGTCTCACATGACATCCTTGTCTCTAAGTTGGAGAGACATCAATTTGATAGGTGGACCACTTGGTGGATAAAGAACTGGCTGCATGGCTGCACACAAAGAGTTGTGCTCAATGGCTCAATGTCCATCTGGAGACTAGTAACAAGTGGTGCCCCTCAGGGATTGGTGTTGGGACCAGTCTTATTCAACATCTTTGTCAGTGACATGGACAGTGGGATTGAGTGCGCCCTCAGCAAGTGTGCCGATGACACCATGCTGTGTGGTTCGGTTGATACATTGGAGGGAAGGAATGCCACCCAGAGTGACCTTGACATGTTTGTGAGGTGACCTGATGCCAACCTGATGAAGTTTAACCACAACAAGTGAAAGGGCCTACACCTGGGTCAGAGCAATCTCAGGCACAGCTACAGGTTGGGCAGGGAAGATATTCAGAGCAACCCTGCAGAGAAGGACATGGGGATGTTGGTCGATGAAAAAATGAACATGAGACAGCAGTGTGTGCTCGCAGCCCAGATAGCCAACCATATCGTGGGCTGCACCAAAAGGAGCGTGACCAGCAGGTTGAGGGAGGTGATTCTGCCCCTCTACTCTGCTCTTCCTGAGACCTCACTTGGAGTATTGTGTGCAGTTCTGGGGTCCTCAACATCAAAAGGACATGGAACTGTTGGAACAAGTGCAGAGGAGGGCCACGAGGATGCTCAGGGGACTGGAGCACCTCCCGTAGGAAGATAGGCTGAGAAAGTTGGGGCTGTTGAGCCTGGAGAAGAGAAGGCTGCGTGGAGACCTCCTAGCAGCCTTCCAGTATCTGAAGGGGGCCTATAAGGATGCTGGGGTGGGACTCTTCATTAGGGCTGTAGTGAGAGGCCAAGGTGTAACGGGTTCAGACTTAAAGAGGGGAAGTTTAGATTGGATATGAGGAAGAAATTCTTTACTGTTCAGGTGGTGAGGCACTGGAATGGGTCGCCCAGGGGAGCTGTGAATGCTCCATCGTTGGCGGTGTTGAAGGCTGGATTGGACAGAGCCTTGGATGGCATGGTTTAGTGTGCGGTGTCCCTGCCCATGGCAGGGGTGTTGGAACTAGCTGATCTTCAGGTCCTTTCCAACCCTAACTATTCTACAATCCTATGATTCTAGGTATCGCTCCACACAATAATATCATCAATGTATTGCAGGTGTTCTGGAGCTTGCCCCTGTCCCAGTACAGTCTGGATCAGCTCATGGCAGATGGCAGGGCTGTGTTTTCAACACTGGGACAGTCGGTTCCAAACGTCCTGGACACCCCTCCAAGTAAAAGTGAACTGAGCCTTCACTCTGCTGCCAGAGGAACTGAGAAAAATGCATTGGCAATATCAATCATGGCATACCACTTGGCTGCCTTTGACTCCAGTTCATACTGAAGTTCTAACATGTCTGGTATGGCAGCACTCAATGGTGGTGTGACATCATTCAAGCCACGATAGTCTACTGTTAGTCTCCACTCTCCATTAGACTTTCGCACTGGCCATATGGAGCTATTGAAGGGTGAGTGGATACTACTGATTACTCCTTGACTCTCCAATCTACAGGATCAGCTTATGGATGGGAATCAGGGAGTCTCGGTTGGTGCGATATTGCCACTGGTACACTGTTGTGGTTGCGATTGGCACTTGTTGTTCTTCGACCTTCAGCAACCCCACAGCAGAAGGATCCTCTGAGAGACCAGGCAAGGTGGACAGCTGCTCCATTTCCTTTGTCTCCAAAGCAGCAATGTCAAAAGCCCATCGGTACCCTTTTGGGTCTTTGAAGTACCCTCTCCTGAGGTAGTCTATGCCAAGGATGCATGGAGCCTCTGGACCAGTCACATTGGGGTGCTTTTGCCACTTCCTCCCAGTCAGGCTGATTTCAGCCTCCAGTATAGTTAACTCTTGGGATCCTCCTGTCACTCCAGAAATAGAAATGGGTTCCACCCCTTGACAGCTTGATGGCACCAGGGTACACTGTGCACCGGTATCTACTAGAGTCTTATACTTCTGTGGAACTGATGTGCCAGGCCATCTGATCCACACAGTCCAATAAATCTGATTGTCCCCTACCTGCACCTGGCTGGAGGCAGGGCCGCTCTAATAGTCATCACATGGGTCACTTACATCTTGTTGACAGGGATTAGTCTTTATCACAGGAGCTGAAGTAAAATCTGCTCTTCTATTCCATCTGTGAATCTGCTCACCAGAGACTGAAGCCGCAGCCTTCATGGGGTGATCATCCTTGACCTTTTTCCTCCTCTTCAATTCATGCACCCGTTCCTCCAGAGCTGAGGTAGGTTTTCCATCCCACTTCGTCATGTCTTCTCCGTGATCCCGCAGGTAAAACCATAGGGAGGCCCATGGCGTATACCTTCTATATCTTCTCTCTTGAGCAGTAGGATGCTTTTTGTTAATAGCTGAGATGTGTGCTGGTACATGTGAGGAGCTGGATAGATCAGATAGATCAGTCTCTCAATTGTTTGAGCTCCTGGGACAGTTTCTCCACAGCTGAAATGATGTAAGGGATGAGATTGTCTTCAAACTCTCAGAGTTGAAGAATCATTTCATCCACTGTTAGTGGTACTATGTCGTTACCAGGTTACTGTTGCCAATGAATGGGCATATGATTGGGGCGCATTCCGTGTAAATTTCCGCCACATGGGTCGTGTACATTTGACTTCATCTGGATCTATGGGTGTGTCCCCAGCATTTCTCTTGATGTGATAGATCATCTCTACAATGGCTGATTCCCTCAGAGACTGGATGCCTTTCTCTAGAGTAGTCCACTTGGCCGACCGACTCATAACATCATCCTTGTATGGAAACCTTTCTTTTACAGCTGCCAAGAGCCGCTTCCAAAGGCTGAGGGGCTTTTTTTCTCTTGCAATTGCTTTGTCAATTCCCCCTTCCCTGGCAAGTGATCCCAGCTGCTTGGCTTCACTACCTTCTAGTTCGTGACCATCGGCCCCATTTTCCCAGCATCGGAGCAACCAGGTGATAATGTGCTCCCCTGGTTAACAGGTAAAATCTTTTTGCATATTCCATAGCTCAGTTGAGGTCCAAGACCAGGAAGTCACCTCTTCTTCTTCTTCTTCTTCTTCATGTGATGACTCCTGATCAGATGTTGTCCCGGGTAGTAAGTGCATCGCCATTGCTTCTTCAACTTGTTCCTTCATCTTTCTTGTCTTTTTTTTTTGTTTGTTTTTCCCCTTGTGTACAGGGGCAACTGATATTGGTACAAATTGGTCCTCTGGTTTAGCTGCAGTGATTTTCATTGTGGCTGGAGTAGCTGCAGTATCTGCTGTTGGGGTTTGGATAGCTGCTGTACTTGTCACTGGGGCTGGTGTAGCTGCTGTGCTTGGAGCTGGAATAGCTGCACTGTTGCTTTGCCATCAGATCCAGGGACACTTTTTTCCTTTTGAAGGTGCTGTGTAGTGTTGAAAAGGGCTCTGAAGCATAGACTAAGCCCCAGCACGTTGCCATGATTTGTCCCTCTCTGGTATGACCAGAATGACAACACACCTCATTTGAGTACTTTACTAATTTTTCTGGATTTTGCACTTGTTCAGTGGTGAAGTTCCAAAGCACTGGAGTGGCCCACCAGCCTAGATACTTGCCCATACTATCCCCCACACCCTGCCACTCATGACATTCCAGCCTTGGGGAAAATCTCTTGGTCCTCCTATATCGTCGTCTAATCCTAGAAAAGGTCCAAACCTAACTCTGCTTAACTCCCAAGATCAGATGCAATGGTCATGAGTAAAACACACTCTGTATACAGGTGTCGTGGTTTAAGCCTCTAAAACTCACGAAGTTTTACTCACTCACTCACTCCCTTCTTTTTCTTCCCCCAGTCCAGGGAGGATGGGGAGGAGAATCGAAAAAAAATGCAACTCCCAGAGGTTGAGATAAGAACAGTTTAGTAACTAAGGTATAACACACATCACTACTGCTACCACCAATAATAATAATGACCAGGGAAATAAAAGAGAAATACAAGGAAAGAGAATACAACTGCTCACCAAGCCCGACACAGCCAGTGCACCCCCCAGCAGCAAACCCCCCACTGCACCACCACAACCTTCTGGGTCTCTGTCCTCTGTTTTCACATCCTGGACATGACATGCTGTGGTATGGAATAACCTCTTTGGTCAGTTTGGGTCAGGTGTCCTGTCTCTGCTTCCTCCTGGGGCTTCCCCTCCTCCCTGGCAGAGCATGAGGCTCAGAAAGTCCTTGGCCAGACCAAAATATTACCAAGCAGTAACTGAAAACACTGGTGTTATCAGCGCTGTTCCCAGGCTCAAAATCAAAAACACAGCGCTGCACCAGCTACCAAGAAGGAGAAAAATGACTGCTGCTGCTGAACCCATGACAACAGGCCAACATAGTGATCCCCATCACAATCATTAGGCAGGTCTCAAGGTACCTAAAAGCCATTCAAAACCTTCAGAACTCTCAAATGGTGCTGTAAACGGTCTGGCAGGGGGAGCTGGGAGCATAAAGGAATGTCTCCTTCATGGGTTGACCACCTGAGGAGGGGAAAAAAGATGTGTAATTGATGAACACTTCTATTATATACCTTCCAAAGCATAGAGTTGGTGACCACACTGGGAATGCAAGCCAAATCAGTTTCACGATCAATGATTCTGTTGTATTGCAAGTGATTAACATAAAATACAATGAAACAAGAACCTTAGCCCAAGGCCCCAGCCGATAAACACTAACACAGCAAATACTGGCTGTAAGTAAGGTACAACATGCTGAAACTGTGGGATCAAGAGCAACAACTTTGAGAGCCACTAACTCAGCATTGTGACGAGAGACTATTAATCCAAAACAATGAATGCTTATCACAAATACGATTAGACACACTCTGGTCCAATCTGTCATTATCTCAACCCTTCGTGCCCCACATTGGGTGCCATAAAAGAACTGTTGTGGTTTAAGCCCAGCTTGTAACTTAGAACCATGCAGCAGCTTGCTCACTCCCTTCACATCCCCCATTTCTTCTCCCCCCTCCTGGAGGGATGGGGAGGAGAATCAGAAGAATGTAACTCCCACAGGCTGAGATAAGAACATTCCAGTAACTAAGGTATAACACAAACCACTGCTGCTACCACCAATAATAATAATGATAAGGGAAATAAGAAGGGAAGAGAACGCAACCACTCACCACCTGCTGACCTATTGCAAGCCTGACCCAAGCAGTGATCTAACCCTTCTGGTTAACTGCTCCCAGTTTATATAGTGGACATGACGTGCTGTGGTATGGAATACCTCTTTGGTTAGTTTGGGTCACGTGTCCCTGTCTCTGCTTCCTCCCGGTTTCCCCTCCTCGCTGGGAGAGCATGAGGCTCAGAAAGTCCTTGGTCAGAGTAAACGTTACTGAGCAACAACTAAAAACATTGGTGTTATCATCGCTGTTCCCATCTGAAACTCAAAAACACAGCACTGCACCAGCTACTAAAAAGGAGAAAAATGACTGCTACTGCTGAAACCCAAGACAGGTATTAAAAGTTTTAAGTGAAACAAAACAAAGCTGCTGAATCAACTGCACTTCATCAGTGAGTCAGCACAAATCTGACTCACTCGTGATCTCTTGTGATTCCAGCTGGTCGTTAAATGAGAGATCATCCAATCAAACATCCACAAAGATTACTGGTACCAACAGGAATTGCAGCAACTTCACTTCTTAGGAATGGTCCCAGAGAAGATAACTTATGGTCCTGTAGCTAGGTTATGAAACCATGAATCTGGAGACATACAGCCTCTCTTTCTGAGTCTTGCACTGACTCACAGCCTGACAGCAAGTGGGGCACATTGCCTCACTGCAACCTGAGAACAGACGAAAATTTTTCTGCAGCCTCCTACGGTTCTCTGAAAATGAATGGGCACCACAAATGTAATTTTTGAAGTACAAGAGTCCAGACATTTCTGACAGAGTCAATTAATCCAAAGCAGCATTTCTAGAGTAAGTATCCCCCTTACAATCATGTAATTAGAAGCATTATTGGAGAGACTGAAGGTGAAATTAAATAACATTTATTGGCTAAAATAAATGTACTGCTTAAACAGCATTTACATCATCAAGTTTAGGAAATTTTTTTTTCTTTTCCTCCCTAACAATATTTGCTTTTCAATCTCCTCTTTTCCCTTCAGCATTCTTGCTGTTGCAAAGCAGCTTTAGATTTTAGAGGTAGGGTCATTGCCTCACTGCAGTTACTTAAAAAAAAAAAGTCATATCAGCCCAGAACCTGAGGGGCTCTTTTAAAGAATGAATTAACATACATGCAGTTGCCTGTTGCTTGCAGGCTTTTGCTGGTGTACTCTAAACTCAGCTCTTCTGGGGACAAATTTTTTCAGTGCCCGCACTTTAAGCGTGCAGACAGAGATAAACACAGAATGCGACTCACCAACTAAGTAGAGCAGACATTCCCTTGCAAAGAAAGTACTGTTAGGCCAAACAGATGTGAGGCATCACTGGATTTATCTTATTTAAGTAATAAGGCACAGCTGATTTCTTACATTCCATATTAGGGTAAAAATAACACCATTAAGCAAGAAAATGTAATTGAGGGAACTGAAAAAAATAAAACAACAAAATCCTAAAAACCAAAACAGCCAAAGTAAATATCATTGCCTGTAAACTCACTGCTCTTTTACACGGATTAATTTTATACTGGTTTTGATTTTTTCTTGTGTTTGTGTCCCTGATGTAATTTATAACAGCATTCAAGTTATGTGATTTGCAGAGAAAAGACTTTCTGATTGATATGTCTGAAAATTATGATTTATGTTGATGTCAGTCAAATATCTGATCTCCAAACATACTCATATTTCAAAAGTTTAAGTTCACATTCAGCTCCTGCAAGGACTAAATTGATGTATTTCTTTGGCAGCACCTCCAATTCTGTTTCATGAGCCAGTGTAAGAAATTAGATAGCTTTGATTCTATACAGGGGGAAAGGAGTTGGACAGACACTTAGAGGAACTAGCCAGATAGAAATGGTCTGACATAATTAGCTAAAAATAAACCTAGTAGTAATAAAAGTAAAAATAATCAGAAAATCCACACACATATTTTTAATATTTATTAAAATCCTCTGGCAACACATTAACTCTTCTCTTAATTTTAATAATAGCCTGTCTTAAACAAAAGATGAAAGCACTTCTCTAATAGATTGAAAGGTTTCCCAGTTTTGTTCTAATTCAGAGAGTATTCATATAAGCTCAGCTGAACTCCCATCTCTGCCTCTGACTGGAGATTCAGAGTGAAGCCCTGCAGGTGCTCTGGGCTAAGCCTTGAAGTTGAAAGATTTTCTGTGCTTTGTTGCTGTCTCCATTAAAACAAGAGCAATTGATGTCTTCTCTCCTGGTATCTACTGGGATAAGTGCGATCTTGCCACTCATTCAATGGGAGCAGAAAGATAGTGAAGAGAAGCAAGTCTGGGGCTCAGCTTTCATGATCTCTAACTTTTGCTCTCAAACATTCAGATTTGTCTTTTTACTTGAACTGAAGAAGACTGAAATACTCTCTGTGGGCTATGATGTAAGGTTCTCCCCAAAAATAAACAGTAGCACAGCCAAAAAAAAAATACAATCACTCCCTTTGACAATTTCTCCCATTGCATGTTTCTTGGCTCTAGTGATACAGGATCTTTTTCAACACTAAGGCAAGAAGAGCAATAAACTCTTATTCAGTTAAAATTTAACTAGCACTCATAAAAGATGGCTGACAGAGAGCAACAGAACTCATCTGTAGTGAGCACAGTCCCATACTCTTTGCCCTTCTAGCTGAGTCAGTCTCCAGAGTCTCTACTCTGGAGAAATCCCATGCACAGTAGCCGACTTCAAAAGACGTTTGTGAAGAGAAGGAACATCTCTGACCACCACTGAACCCAGTCTTTGAGCCATGTAGTTTTGTTACCATTTGAACACTGGAAAATTGGGCTTTAAATCTACTGATACTTCAGAATCACCACCTATATTTGCAGGCAGCTATACAGCTTCTATTAGGCTCTTGCCTCTTACATTGCTCCTGCATTGTTTGTGTTGGTTTTGTTTTAAATGTTCCTCTGTAGATGGGAAAATCCTTGATGTCAAGACTCTTCAACCTATCAAGCCTCTGCATCTTGAAAATCAATAGCACTTTGTTAAGTGATACTTAACATCTTTGGACAGAGATCCCAGTTCTCCGTAACAAAGTTTCAGTACTTATTGTTGGAAACCTGGAGGTATTTCTACTGGCTTTAAGAAGTTATAACAGTCAAGTAACACGTTAAACCAAGTTGTGTTGGCTACTGATTGGTTGGGCTGGGCTGGATGAGCACAACTTCACCTCCATGTCAGTAACAACAGAAAAGCCCACTTTGGAGCAGTGTGGTCCTGCCCTCCAGAGAGCCTGTTATTGTCTATTGCACCATGATCATCAGCCCCTTTTGTGGAGCCCACAACAGAAAGCCAAAACAAAAGAAAGAAAAAGCCAAATAATAGCTGTTCCTTCAGGCAGGTGAAGTACTTCCCCACCAGCCCAATAGTAGGGCTGTCAGGCAGCCCAGGGATGTGACAGCAAGTTTTGCTCCAGAGGTAAAGAGTACCAAGAGGCAGTAGCAAGAGTTGACACCAAGACTTCATAATGATGCCGCACCAAGCAAGCTGCAGGGTCTGGGTTAGACCTAACGCCCAGGCATTCTGGAAGCCAAAACTGCTCCTTGAAGTAACTTAGAGTTTCAAAGCATCTGCTCTGTACTACTACTACATTGTGCAGACTGCACTGTTGATTAATGCTCTGTTCAGGTACCCTGGAAGGCTTCAGCTTTGTACCACGCCTCACAAAGCACCCAAGAGGTGATTAAGCAGCACCGGCACACAGTCTGTTATGTCTTACTGATTAATAACAATGGCACACCTAAACTTGACTGTTCCCACTCTATTGCTATTTCTTTCTTTCCATACGTTGCTACTTCTGGGGATGTGATATACAACAACTAGACTTCATAAAGAAGGTGCACTGTTTATCATGTGAACATCATGAACTACATACATCAGCACTGCTCGTAAGAGAAAACATAGCAGTGAAATGCTTTTTTAAACACCACCATCATTTCTAGCAGCTTCCCTGCCTAACAGCTTCTATTAATTTACAAGGGAGACAGCTGACAGATAGAAACTTACATTTATATTATTTGTGATGGCAATAGGCTTCAGTCCTTTTCTCATTACTTTGTCATTCTCAATTCACCTTGCCATTTCTCAAACAGCAGATTTTTCAACACATGACAAATCCATCCAAAGACACATAACTGGAGCACCTGGACAAGTCAATGCTCTGCCTGCTCAGTTTCTCAGAGAAAAATTGTGGGTGAGATCATGAAAAGCATGTCATGATGACAGTGCCCCAAGCACATCCCTGTAAAAGTTAAAACAGAAGACAGCACCAAGCATTCACTCTCTGAAAATTCTGTGCTGTTTAGAAGTCTACAAGGCCATACTGCCTCAGCACAAGTACTCCTAGCCTAGTTTAGTAACCTCAAAAACTAGTCTGCTTGCAAATTAGAAGACAACTTTGGCCTGCTTTGTGGAATTTCCCACCAGCTGGCTTTATGACTAGGAATCTCCTTATGTAAGTTCAAAGTAGATGCCATGTATGTATTTCATTAGGTCTTGGACCTTACCAGGCATTTTGTAAATGTCATTTAAAAATCAATATAGGCTTTGGAATAGTAACACAATTAACATTAAATTGCTGATTTATCCCTGTCTATTTTACACAAGACTTTTCATTACAATTTTTTTATGTATGAATTAGTCAGAGCAAATTACTTTCTATTATTATGGGCAATCCCTATGCTTCATTCAAACTGCATCTCTTAATAGCTGAATAACACACCTGCTACGTAGCTAAACCTATAATGCATTTTCTGCAATCCTTTCAAGTTTTTGTCTCAGGAAAAATTATTTCTCAAATACTTCAAGATGGGGATAGAACTCTTAATCACATAGAAGAATATTTTCCACCTCTGTTTTCTTTAAAAAAGACAATTTTCTATGAAAAAAAAAATCCAAAAAATTAGCTTGACAACCCAACATTCAGGAGATTTATAGTTTTAGTGTCACATTGAATTGAAATTTCCTTAATAGCTTGAAGGACAGAGGAGAAGATGTAAAATAAATGTTAAAGGTAAAACCTTTCTTTACTTTTTTAAAAAATAATAATTTTTCTTTGTATCCTCCTTCATTTGGTACTCTGTTTTCCAGGTGAAAATTGCAGAACTGTCTTACTGAAAAGAACTGAGGTGTCTCAGATTCAGAGTTTCACTTAAAACCACATATTTTACATCAAAGCAATACTTGATGTTAATCTTGGGTTTATATTCTTAATCAAAAAGACATTGAAAGCAGGTCTACTGAAACTTAAGTTTGATAAAAGTCAAACACATTTTTGAAGTACAGCATGAAAAGTTTCAACCAAATTGTTAGTAATATGGTGAAAATTCTGGGGTAAAAGAGTCAAAGGAAATATTATCCATTCAGCAGACCAAGGATTCCCAGATATTGAGCTGGAAATGGAAATTTTGGCTGCAGCATGATACCTGCACTTACACGAGTTTTTTCTCACTCAGTTTAGGAGTGACAGAAGTGAAGATGTCTCAGAATACTAGCCTTGCCCTGTGCAGTGCTCAGTGAAATACCTCCTGCCACATTTCCATGGCTATTCTCCTTGTGCTAGCTACAGTAAACGCTGTTCTGGACAAGGTTTACATGTACAGTAACACCACCTTAAACTGAAAGGCCAGTTAAAACTTTTCTTGCATGAAAAATAGCCCTTTTCCCCTCCATACTGAGAAGAGATTGAGCTGAAGTGACATAGTTTAGTGTGAGGTGTCCTTGCCCATGGCAGGGAGGGTTGGAGCTAGATGATCTTAAGGTCCTTTCTAACCCTAACTATTCTATGATTCTATGAAGACTAAAATATATCCACCAAGAATCCATGCAGAGTCTTTCTGCTCTGGGAGCATGCAACACTGACTGCACACTGAGAACCTCGGATGAATATACAAGACTTTCTACCTTCAAAACCCTACCTGTCTTCAGTTTGCCGACTTGGGAATGTCAGCCACAGCACACGAGTTCCTGGCCATCAAGAAGGTAGGCTAGCTGAATGGGGAAGGTGAAGCTGGCAAAGTGAATCATTGGCCAGAGCTCCAGCTTAGAACATGCAGTAAGGGAGCAGTCCTCAAAGCTCCCTGGAGAGCTCAGGGATGGCCACTGCACATGAGCACTGCAGCTTAGCTGCAATGCTCAGGAAACAAGCAAGAGACTTGCAACTAAAAAAGACTGGGCATGTATTCTAACAGTTACAAATTATTAGCTAAGCAATGCTGTATCCCAAAGAACATAATATGGTACAGATCTGAAAATATCTTTACTGTAGCTGCATTGATAATAGTCTAGGAACTCTTAGGATTTTAGTACAAGAGATCCAAGGGCAATCCAAAGAACTGCATATTTTGAATGGTAGACTGAAATTTTAGTGAGATTAAAAATTTAGATAAAACTGAAAATGCTGTAACCTTGATTTTGAGTTCCACAGAGAGTTGAATTATCTTCCAATTGCACCTGTTACTAGTAAGAGATGAAACAGAAATAGGTTTTGGCTTAAATTCAGTCAATTTTCTTTCAATACACTATTTCTCCAAGGTCCCCAATATCTCAGTGTCCACAATTATACCTTCCACTTGGATATCTTGTTTTTGGTAAGTTTAAGAGTTCTGACTAGACATCAGATGTTGCTGTGCTGTTGCTGCCAGACAACAGTCTCTGTTCAAGCATGCTGCCAGGTACCCAGAAATCCCAAGAAAATGGCCTGTATCAATCCAGCACTTCTAGTCTAATTTGGTCCCTGTACAGCTGGTCCATGGACATTCTAAATGAATCAATCATTTTTAATGCACCTGCACCAACAGGTAATTTCATATAGCACAGATACATATGTTTGGATCTGATAAATCTTTCCCACTGCTCCACTTCATTTCACAGCCTACGTTTCTGCTTTTGCCCTGCCTGGGGAAAAAAAGAAAAATACAAAAAAGCCAAACAAACAAACAAACGCCTCCCCAAAAAAACCAAACACACACACACATCCCCCCAAAAAAAAAACAACCAAAAAAAACCCCAAACAAAACCCACAACAAAATCTGGTAAAGAAAGACAAAACCAAGAAAAAATGAAGTTCCAAACAAAAATAACCACTCCCTGATGTGCAACTCTATTTGTTTAAAAGTTTAAAACACTAAAAAGTAAGTACATACATATTCTGTGTTGCTTTTGATCTTATAAAAAATCCCAATTTATAACAGATACCTATTAATGTTCTCAAATATACTCTATCTGTTTTCACTTCATCTTACTTCATGCTCATTTAAAGGCTGAAGCTAAACAAAAACAAATGCACAGGTAGGTGCTGACCATTTGTTTCATTTTTCAGGCAGATTTTCCTTCCTGTTGGCAGGGTGGGCCAACTCTGAAATCCCTACTGTTTTCATCTCTCAGATGCAGACATTCCCAATATTAGGAAAAGAAGTTCATCAAACAAACTATGTTTATGCCTCATGAAGCACACATTCTCAGTTTCATAGCAGTTTCAGGAAAATAGAGTTCCATGTTATTAACTAAAAAGGAAATAGAATGGAGTCTTCTCTTAGGACTCTGGAACGTTGCCCAATATTTCTACAAAGGAAGCACTTATCAAGCAAATACAGCATGACTAGTCTTATAATAAGTTTTCTGACAGTTTTAAAAGTGTTCCGTAACTGTGATGAAAGAGAAGCAATTTAGATAAGTCATCCCCCTTTTATTTTTATTAATAAAACTGGGTATCTGCTATCAAAGTAACCATCCAATTACATTAAAAAGCTTTCATGCACAATCTGGTTTTGAATGTTAAACATTATAAAAAAATCCAGCAGTGGCAGTACAAATGCTATGTAAAAAACACAGAAAACACCAGCAGCTGCTGTAAGGGTAAAGTATGAGTGCAGTAACAGACCATCACAACTGGGCAAGGACCGGAACTGAATGTTTGGTCAGATAACAAATTAATATTAATTCAAGGAATAGATTATTCAACAATTCTCCTTTTTGCATTTACCCAGTCTGTATAAATGGGGAAGAAGTTTACAGGCATGCAAAATGTTTAAAAATAGTAAATTATTAATGACTTGTTAACTTATTTGTCATTTTGATTTCTTTTCTCCCTTGAGGTGGTGGCAATGATTTCAAGAAATTTAGATTTAATTTCTATACTGAATAACCCATTATTCTTTTTAGCACAGGCACATACTAGCACTCAGAATGAAATATTTCATTTGGGCCGACGTTATTACAATGGGCCACTCACTTCTCACAGTGCTCATGGGATTCCAAGCTTACCACCAGGCCCAAGTTAAAAGAAATTAGATTTTAATTTACAAGACACCTAACAACAACCAATAGACAGCTAATCCTGTTAATGCCTCTCAATAATAAATTTCCTTTTTATCAGATTTTTTGCCCTGGAAGATTGACACATACATTGTTAAGTTGTCAAAAAACTCATATCATCACCTCCTGCAGAGCTTTCATGAAGTTAACTCTCATCTCACCCACTCAATCACAGCACTAGAAATTGGTCCGTGACCATCAGTTTCACCTCCTTACTAATCTTACTTCTTCCTTGTGATGCTGTCACAGCTCGTCTCTGGTGACCAAACTGCTGGCCCCTTTAAGACCTGCATCCTACCTGTAAGCAACCAAATCAAAGGCCTGTTGTCAGCATTAGGCCTGGTGCCCAAACACACACACACACACACACACACACACGCATCGTACACTTCTACTTCCTCCAGAGCTTCTTTTTCTGACAGGCCAATAGAACAGTTTATTGTCCCACCTGACTCCAGGTTGTACCTCCAGCGTGAGTTATTCAAGCTCACAACACTTTAAAATTTTCAAGTATTTACAATACACACATTAGAATTATTATCCTACTGAAAGAGTGTGCACAGACAGAAATAACAGCATGGATTTGTTGTTGCACCTACCAACCAACAGACTACTTTTATGCTCCAAAGGTTAGATTTTCTCTTAGTAAGAACTTCCAATCAAGATGTAGAAATCCCTCCTGAGTTGTGAAAGAAATTCCTAGCATGACTTCTGCTGGAGGTTCCAAACAGATTTCTTCTTAATTCAAATAAATCTAATCCAAACAATACTACAGGAACAGACTTATCATCCTTAAAAGATGCCTAACACCTGAGCAGGCTCAGAAAAAGGTTACTTAATTTCACCTTAATGAAAAGTACATTTTCTCTCCATTTACACAGCTGTTTGCTGAATTAGTCAAATAAGCAGTAAACAACAGTAGCATGAGGACAATCATCTTGCTTTTACTATATAAGATTATGCTGAACTGCTCAGAACTTGGGCAAAATGTGGTCTTATGATATGAGATACTTGAAACCAAAAATGAGCAAACCCAAAATGGCACTGGCAGAAAAGGTGAAAAATTCAAAGTGTACATTGGGGAATTCTGGTACAGATTCCTTTACCTACAAATACATGATCCGAAAAGCCAACAAAATTAGTAAGCATAGGTCAGTCTTGAATTTACAGATGCAAATGTTGGATACAGAGAAAACTTTGAGTACAGAATGTTTACTCCCGTTTACAAGTTGCAGATAATCCCTCAATGTCTGCTGTTAAGCTCAACCTCAAATTGGGCCCTTGATTAACAGATGAGACCAAAAAAAGAAAAAGTTGTCCATAGCATCCATTCAAATTTTCAAACATTACAGAATGAGATATTTGCCTGAAGTACTGAGGCAGACTAAAATATCCCTTTCCCAAATGTCATCTGCACCTACAAGACAACTTGAGGCACTAAATCTCATCCTGTACATAGCAGAGATTCCTGGTTTTTAAGTACAGGCTCTTGCTATTTGGTCAACACTGCCCAGAATTTCTAATACATGCAAAAGCAGTTTTCCAAATTACTACAGACATGGAATCCCCCATTTAATTACAGCACCAGTTGCTGAAGAAGTTGCATCCTGAGGAGCATACAGATGTCCTACTGTGCCCATGTTTTGCTCCCTTTTTTTTAATAAGCATTCGCATGGTGACTTCCGTATAATTGAGTTTAGATGAATATGATTATGGTATTAATTTTGAAAGGTAAGATAACAGGTTAGGAAGCTTAATTAACTCATCAAACTTCAGGTCTAGACTACAGCAAATTGACTGTGTCTCTTAAAATTAAAAGCTACTGTGGATTGATGCCATAATTGCAAGATTTTATTTATGTGATGCCTGAAATTAATTGTGGCAAAACTTAACGATCACTACAAACAGCAGATCTCCAATACCCCAAAACTACTGCCACACTTGGTCTGTCCTACAGGTCATAGATGTGAGGCTTTTAATATGGAAATTAGATGCAAGCAAATTAGCGCTAAATATAACAAACTCATTATGAGGTTACCATGGCAACTTCTATAACATTAAGCATTAATTACATGACAAAAGAATTAAATATTGCTTTCATTGTAGTGATTCAATTCACTTTATGCTGAATTGTGACCGTACTCCTTATCCAGAAAGTTTCAATGAAAATCACTTCTAGAAGATAATTTTAAAATCCCCAGTTTCTGAAAGGCAAATTGAATTAATAGTCAAAAAGAAGAAAACTGATCAGTGTAATAATCTCACTGCTCTGCCTGAAGTTCTCCAATAAAAGTCGAAAGACCTGATAGTCCCTTTGATGCCTGTGTCACATCAGGAACTACTGAGAAGTCAGTCTCTTCTAGCGCAACCCTTCCTCTGAGTACAGGATAGGAGCTTCTATCCATGGACTAATGTCTATTACTGGATATCCAACCTCATATTCAGCAGCAATAGAACATCTTCTGTTTTACCAAATTCCCATGTTTTCTAGCTCCCATATCTTTTTCACTATTTATCATTCTCTCAATGGCCAAAATTTCTCCTCCTTTGTCTATTGCTTCTTTTTCAGTAATAGGTAAAAGTCTTCATCCATTCAGTCCTCAAGTATTTTAATATACTATGTTTTGAATGGAGCTTGCATATTTTCCCTATTCCTCTTATGGTAAAGAGCACAACTGTCAGACCATTAGAATACAGACTTTCTAGAAGCAAAGCATAGAAGCACTTCAAACCATTTTTTTGTTCTTGATAACCTCTCAAGTAGCTACAGACTCCCATCTGGGAAAATCTGACAACACAGCTCTTGTCTATTGCTGCAAATGATCTTACAAATGACTAAAAATGCAGAACACAGAAGTTTTCTGGTGATTCAGTGTTTCTTATCCTTAGCAGATTTTTATCAAACAAGGAGGCAGAAGGAGGAGAGAGAGAGCAGGAGAGCGAGAGCAGGAGAGCGAGAGCAAGTGGGCGAGCAGTGAAGGAATAAGATTTTCATCCAAAGTAGCATAACAGAAGTTGAAAGCATTAAGCGAGTTTAAGAGAAATGGCATATGCGTATAAAATCACCTGCAGAAATTCCACAATTCTTTCCATCACGCAGTTTGTGACTGGTTATTTTTTTCATATGATTACATAAACCACAGTATCTCCATTTTTCCTTTCTTTTTCTAAGATCTACTTTAGACTAACAGTGCTATCAGCTTGTTTTTAACTATTTACTTTCAAGCCTAATATTTGCTTAGTATTTTACACATTGATAAAAATCAGTATTAATGATCTAGAGCTCTGCTTTTCTAACCTTATTACAACTTCTGGAATGAAATCAAGAGGAGAAATACTGATTAAAGTGAGTGCAATTTACTTGGATTTCCTTCAATTTTTTTTGTGCAGTTCTTAGCTCCAGATTTACAGCACTTAGCATAAACATCACCTTTATTTTACTTAATACAGTTTCTATATGCACCTGGCTTCACTTTTCTTCTAACAAGGCTGCACTCTTGGTAGACAGTTTACAGTTAACAGTTTACAATGAAAAAGTAAATGCAACTTCTGCAACCACTTTGCCCTCTTTGGTAGTTACAAGACAGGGTTTGTTTATACAAAACGCATTCTCAATTTATTTTTTTAAGCATTATTCACACTTTTTCCTCATTAAATAGTTTGTCGAATGTGACTGGCCTCTATTGTTCTCAGCTTAAATGAACATCTGTTTGAAATTCTAAGCACATCTACCGTTTGTTTGGATTTTATTCCATTTGCCAAAGAGCCATCCGAGGGCAAGTCTTCATGATTCGTACTTACTTTTTTGTGATCTTCTGTTCTGGAAATCAATTTCTCCTTATCTGCTAAGATCAGGTCTCTATAGCTTTATGTCATGTTGCATGGAAATGAAATGGAAAGAAAATGTGCTTTAGAGCACTTAAAAATGTCAGGCATGTTTTTGTATTAGCTGTATAAAGTTTCTAACATTATCACCTGAAGAAAAGACCTGTAGTTACACAGCATTTTTTCCTCACGCCTAATTTTAATCTGTGATTATGAGGCAGACTGGAGGCCTTAAGCAGTCCCTCAATTATAATCCATCATGCATATTATTTGTTATGACATTTTTCCATAAGCAATTAAAGATTGTTTATGCTTCTGACTTGTTAGATCCTTGAACATGTTAATGTCTTTTTTGGGCTTGGAAGAAAACACGTCATTCCTAAAAAACACTGCAACAACAACACAGGTTGGTTTGTTTCTTTATTTTTTAACATAGCTATTTTTTTCCCCATCTCATGATTTTTTACAGTCCATTACTTCCTCCTTGTCCTGTAGACACATGCGCTCCATAAAAAAACAATATGCTCTGGCACTTTGACTCTCTTGATATGGAGACCATACCATAAACCAGCAATTGCCTCTGAAGAGCACACAGCGCTGTCTCTCAGGGCCGCACGGTCTCAAATTCCACTAGTGACCCCACAACCTGCTTCTGATATAGCCTGCCCACTGCTGTTCTTTAAATCGCCCCTGCAAAACCTCAGATCTTCAGACCTTCCCAAAGCGGTACCAAGCTGACACCTCCACCATCTCTCTATACTTGTTTCTGACTACTGAGTGATAGCAAAAATTTTGGAAAGGTGACATTATGTCTAACACTGCAGCAAGAACACTACTTGCCCAACATCCATAGCCTTGAATTTCCCATTAATTTGGGGAAATTTTTTCACTTACATTATCTAGACCCACTTAGAAATTCTGTCTGTAGATATAATGCTGCAGGCAGTGTGCATGCCTGGGGCCTATTAGGAGTTTTTGCTGTAACAATATGCCTCTATGCCACACTACAGATACACTTCAGCCCAGCACATTTACAAGATGCTTCACAGACATTGCTAGATATCACACAGATGCGGTGTTATGATAGAATACACTAAAAGACAGAACAACAGAAAGCATACATTATTCTTTCTTTTATACATTGATCTTTGTGCAGCAGATAATTATTATCTATTCTAGAAATAGTAAGTGTGAGGGATAATCAAATGTTTGATATATTTATCTGCAAAACTCAAATCAACTTTGATCGCTGCCAAGAAGGGACTGGAAAAAATTAATCCTAAATATCCTAAATTATGATTACTTTTTATTAATTGTAAAAACAAACTGCGCAATATCAGGTTTATTCAGAGTCTGACTACACATAGAATGATGAGAAATCGCCTATTTCGCACTTTTCCCTTCTGCAGAAGTTGAAGAGTTTTCCCAGTATTCAGAAATACCTTCTTTGACATTAGAAGCTTGCTTTATGGAACTAATACTAGGAAGGTGGGCATTAGTTTCTTTTCTTATTTACATTGAAAATTAAGCTACCATGGAGTGATGACCGCATTTTTCTGAAGAGATTATTAAATCTGTCAGAATTTAGTAAGGCCTCATCATAAACTGATCAAATTTCACTTACATGTTTATACTTCACAGTGTTTCTCACACTCTGTTCACTCAGCATGCTGTAGGCATTCTTGTAATATCTAGAAAGTGGAATCTACAGCTATATAAAAAAGCCACAAAACCTCAGTGTTACTGGGGTTTGCCACTATTCTTTGAATCCCCTATATTTAAATAATCCACTGAGGCAAAACATTCTCTCTTTTCTTGTCCTGATTAATAATTCTCTTTAGCCATATCAACACTATTTCTTTATGATGTGTTATTTTCATATTTCCTTCAGAAGACATGGAAAAAGATAGCCAATTTCTTTGCTTTTAATTCTTTTATTTTTGACATATTGGCAATGACCCCCATGTTCAATTCAGTCATGTTCTTCACTGTGGTCCCCCTCTTTTCATGGAGATCACAGTTCTACCTTCCAGCTGATTCATACTCCCACCCGTTCTGCGTAATGATTCAGAAAATAGCCTCTCCTTGACAAACAGTTGTACGTAGTGATCAGCTGAGGTGCAACTCTTGCACTTTTTTAAATGGGTCTCTGACAGAGTCATGTATGCTTTATAAAAGCAGTATTCACAATTTATAGAGTTACTGTGCAAGAAAGAAAAATTTGTCCTAAAACTTCACAAAAGAATTGTAGATGTATGAAGTCAGCAGAGAAACGTTTGACCCAGCCCTCTCGTACTGGCCAGCACTGCCACCTGTCTTTCTGCATGGAGAAAGTTCTGTTCAGTTGTATTGATGAATTTCAATAGTTGGTTTTAAATCCTCTTAAAACTGATTGTTCTACTGCTTATATATTTCAAGCACACTGGGCAGCTGTATTAAATGTTTTTCTTTGAGATTTGATTACTTACAGTACATTGAGTTTTAATGCATCATCCACTGTTAACTCCGGTTTGATAGTATCTTGGCTGGTTACAATCCAGTGTTATTACAGCATGATTTGTAGGCAGCTGAGAGCAAGCTCTGGATTCTGACGTGTATGTTATCGGAAATTCAATGTTCCTACATATAATGGAGGAACAACTGAAGAACAGAAAATTCCATATAACATATAGCTTTATCATACAGATCAACTGTCAACAGGAAATATTATCTGAAAATAACAAATAAATATGATGCATGTTAAATTATGGATGCATGAAATAAAAAAAAATCCTGCTGTAAAAGTCTTTGTCTGTATGAAGAATGCTTCAGTGTAGGTAACAAAGACAAATTTTGTTGGATTAAACCCCCTAGTAAAAGCCATTTGCTTAGTTCTAACATTGTTAATAATATTAAATCTATCTACTGCAGCATAAGCACACTCTAAAGGGAGAGTACCACCTCAGTTCACCACTTTCTTTTTTAAGGGTGTTTCTCTTACCATAAATATTTTTATCCTGCCAACTATCTCTTTAATTCTCCAGGCCAGTATTAATGACGCACCTTGAAAACATTCACTTGCTTTAAAATGTTTTATAAACGAAAATAATTTCACACAAATTATTTTCTTTCTGAATACCTAAACTTATGAGAGGACTAGAAAGTTCGTCCAGCACTTACTTACAAAGCCTGCTTCTAAGTAGCTACCTGTACTCTCAGATAACACTACTAGCTACCTGTACTCTCAGATAACACTACTGTCTTATTAAAGGGAAGACAAAATTAATCTCTAGCTCTGAGGAGGAATGGTTGAATTGATATTAAAAAAAATTGAATCATAGAATTTTTATATAGGCTTTGGTGTGCTCATATACATAATATATACATATATATATATAATGTTTATACCATTTAACTAGATATTGGGATGTTGATAGCATCTGACAGATATAATGCTCAAATATTCTTGTAAAAATACTTTAATCAGGGCAAATAATAGGGAAATATGTATTCCATTGATAAACTGTCATAAAAGTTAACCAATTATGTTCTGTGGGATTTTACCTAAATTGAAATTATACTTTGCCTTCTAATTTCCAAGAGCACATTCTCTCCTGTGCAATGGGAAGAGTGAGATGTCAGCATTCAGGCATCTTGATTGCAGCACTACATTAATACAGCACAACTCTCCTCATTCTCCCAAAGAACAAAACTTCACATTATTTATACCAGGCTATTTTCAGTGAGCATTGATTAAAAATACTTAGTTAGCTTACTATGATGAGCAGAAATGTAACTAGAAACTATTTCAGACAAAAATCAATAAAACAATGAGAAGAGAATACAGACATTTAAGTCCATTTCCATGACAGGTTTTTTTCCCTACCATATAATAAAATTAATGATATTATACAGTAGCCTTTAATTCACTTTCATTTTCAAACACATTTTGCATCTTTAAATTTAAGGATGTTGGTATCTTCCGCCTCATAACTTTGAAAATTTGTACTCCAAGAGGCACAAAATGGTATTTGCTTGGAGTGACATTCCTTGGCTCATGCCATGAGCCATTAAGGTATTGCACAAAAAATGGGATAGCATTGATTCCCTCCAGTTTAATTTTCAAAGAGCTGAACGAATCCTAGTTATTTCTCTGAAATAAAAAGTGCAAGCCTTTGAGAAGCTTGAGCCTTTGAGCTGGCAGAAGAGCATCCTGAAACTCCAGGCTGAGAGTTAGGGTACTACAGAGGCTCTTTCAGGGGATTACAATGCTCTTCTATCTCATTATTTTCTTTTTTGACTAGTTCTGTATCACTGCATACCAAAGCATAGTAGTGTAATACATCTTAGTATTCTGCAATCCAATGCTTTAAATCCTACTCTGCGACACCAATACTCTCCAAAAGCAGTGTAGGGAGTATAGGAGCTTTACATAAATATTCTGTCCACCTGTGCTGTATGTCATGACCACTCAAATTCGCTTTTCCAGCCCAATGCAGAAAACATATGGAATTTCTGACTATCAGTTCAGGCTTTGCAGTGCTGCAGTTGTATCACCCATCAGGCGTGTGAGCACTTATGAAATAAAATGCTATGCTCAGTGACTCCCGACAGAAAGCAAAAGCTTTCTGCAAAGCGAACTGAAAATGCTTCCGTTACTAAAATGATTACACTGAAGTCAGGAAAATAAAGTAACAGGGAAACATGATTTCATATGTTCTTTTCCTTACTTCATCAGACATTCCTGTCATGAATAAACAAGGTGGTAGTGGTTGTGCTATAAACTCCTTGTCATCCTAAAACCCCTCAGGAATAGGCTCAAAATTACCCTAGTGGGAATCAGCAGAGTTTTAAGGTCTAGAGGTGCTTAAAAGTCACAGCCAAGCAACAAAGCAGATATTTCTAGAGACTTCCTAAGCCAGATATACTTTAAGTAAGACTTTATGTGGACTTTGAAAACCAGATTTTTTTCTGATACAAACAGTGCAGAAAAAAACTTATTATTCTTCACACTGGGAGATTTACCACCTCTGCAGTTTTAGCAAGCCCCACGCACACTGAATCCATGGCATATTTATAGAAAACAAGGTTGCTAGGTGATAAAGAGAAAACATTGCAATCTCCATAAATTTAGAATTTTTTATGCAAGATTAGTTTGGAGCATTAAAGGCTATCTAAAAGCAATAGTGTACATGCTGAAATGTGAAATAACCAACCACTCAATTTTCAATGTAGGTTTCACAGGGAAGTGCATCAAAGGATTGAACATGATTCAGAAAAACTGTGGGAATTTCATATTGCCCAAATCCTTCCTTCAGGTACACAGGAAATTTTGCAGAAAGCCTCATTAAAAAAAATCTTTGCCAACGTATAGCTCCAAATTAGTATTTGCACAAACACTATCTTCAGTGCATGTCAATGTTAGATTTCTTTTTTTTCTAAACAAAATTGACACAGAAATAACAGCTCTGGTTTAACAATCTAGGTTTTCAAAGCAAAGAAATGTCTATGGACTCAGTGCATCCAAGCCTTTGGGATTGTCACATTTGTCCCCTCCCTTGTGAACCCTGTATTAGTAATAATGAGATGCAGATGGAGTTATATTAAGATATTTTTCAGCCAAAAGGTCTTATCAAGCTGCTTTATTGCTCTTGAAGGAGGAATAAGATATATTTCATCCATTCTCCAAAAGGATATGCACAGGTTTCCTGTGTATTGGAATGCTGCCTATGCTTTACAACTAGGGTAGTACATTAACACCTGGCAGGTCTAAAGAATGAACTGCAAGAGGAATAGATATCTTAGAGTAAATAAGCTACTTACATATTTGCCATTGAAAAGGTGCTGTCCCCTTCTTAGAACCCCTCCTCTTGACCTTTTCTTAACTCACATTGAGACAAACATGCTCAAGTCAGTAAGAGATATCCTGAATGAAAATCAGACTTGGTTTCTAAACTGCTGGCCTCACACTGATTTACAGCAAGGAAAACAGTCCAAGAATCTGAATGCCTACAAAACAGTTGACCTGGAGGGCAAAACAAGCAAAAAAGATTTACCACTGAATAGTTTCACTTTAGCCACGTACCAAACGTTATCACGTATCAGGTTATGCTAAATTATGGAACAAATAGCTGCCTATTAAACTGGAAATAAGCAGCTTCTCAGTTACTTTGTTTTCTCCAGAAGGAATGAAATAAAAAAAAACTCTTTCATTTTTCTCCTTCCATATTCCTTCCAATGGATTTTCTAGCAAAGGAGGACCACTGTCTTTTCCTCACAAGTATTAGCATGGCAGTGTTTTCAAGTGGGATTTAATTCTGAAGCTGGCCCTGTTTCCAGAATTGCCTTTCATCCCACATAATTCTATGCTTTTACAGGGTAGCCATATCAAACGCCACATAAATCTTTCACTTGAAATCTTTCTAGAATCTGCTATTGCCTATATAACATTACAGATGCATATCTTATTCTACCAATAGCATTCTTATACTGTATGTACTACATCACCATCTATGGTAGAACGGATTTCAAATATTTTTAGTAGCATTTTCCACTATAAAAAGCATTTTATCATTTATTCAACTCTTCCTGTCTTCAGCTGACAGTAAAGCTACCAGATCTGTCAGGGAGACAGTGCTCAAGGTCAAGAAAGCACATCCCTACAGGTTCATGACAATCCAGTTATACTTGCCTCATTTGTTTGCTGCCAGTTTACATTGCCTCCCATATATTTCATCCAGCATAATTTGAGACTATCTGGCTACAAAAAACAAACAACAACCTCACCCCCCCCCCAAACCCCACCCACATTATTATAGTACTGCTGTCAGAAGCTAAAGATGAGGACATCTTTAACTTATGCAAAAATTCACCAGCAAATCCAATTCCCATAAACATTAAGTTTAGACAGTAAGGACTTCAAATATTGTTAGCTTGACTCTGCAAGTCAGATTTCATGACTACAGTTATCATACTCTGTATTAAAATTCGGCAGTTTCCACCAAATTTGAAAAAGGAGTGGAAATTTAAGTGGGAAGAAAAAAATTATGGGATTCATCATAGCTAGCCTTTGTGCTTGAAATGAGCACAAATTCATTTATGAACCAGTGACTACATTGCTTTGAAAATCCACAGCAGTTACTGCCTCCTGCAGAGTCAGCAGCTCAAATAAGGAAAAAGCTGAAAATACGGTATCTAAGTAACACGAGGACATGGGAGGCAAATGGGGGGGGGGGGTGTTAGATGGTATAAATGAAGACTACAGAGATCCACTGAAGGGTTGAACATAGGATGATGCAAGGGGAGAGAAAGAAATTCTGGGTAACATTGGATTACTGCAGCTAGAGTACATAAGATAAACTGTAAAATAAGGTTTTTGTTTCTTTTACGACACACATTTTTTCATCTATTTTTTTTGCCTAATTATATGCAGAAACCAGTAAGAAGTTTCTGCATCTAGAATGTGTAAAAATGTTTAAATACACACATATGTGTATACGTGCATATGTGGCAAATTCCTCTCACTGTTGGCAACATGGAATTGAAAGCATATTTGTTGATCTTCAGAGATTCATGCATGTCTAAGAATTACCCTAAAAATAATCAGCCATTCGCTACAAACAGTTTAAAACAGCACTGAGTACATAATACACAGTCTGAGTGCTGTGAGATTTAAAGTTGCTGTGGAGGTAGCAGCTTGTTCTCATTGCTTCTGCTCAGAATCAAAAAGAAAGATTTAGAAGCATAGTAACTTTGTAGGATGTTAGGTAAAGAACTATGAAGTGGGGTGCTAAACAGGTAAGCATGAAAAAACAGCAGTTATGGCCACTGCATATCATGACTAAGCATTCCTGTGAAATAAGAAAGCAGCATATTGTCAAGATGTAATCCTCCGAGGGCTGAAAAAGCTGTAAGTGCATGGGTCTTCTGTAAGAGCACATTGCATTTCCTAGAGTTGTTGGTTGCTGAAGACATATTCCAGATAATAGATGCATGGATATCAGGTGTGTTAGATTACTTTTGTCAGAAACCTTATTCCTAGCAATTTAGCACAACCTTTAACTTGTCTTTTAAACTCTTAAAAAGTCTTTTGAAAAAGAGAGATTAAGATAATAGTGTATGATAAGGATCACTTTAGAGGAATAATACTTCAACACTCTTGCAATTGTACCAAGGAAGGAAGGAAAGGCAATCATATTAAGCAATTAAAGCAGCAGCAATGTGCTCATTTTTACAGAAACAGGTACTACAGACAGCTTTCTAAATGTGAAGTTCAAGTCACAATTCTTGGCTGGGATGTAACTGCAGATATATCACTGCAGTTAGATTTGTTTAATCGCTCTGTCTTTCTGCACAAGATATGAGTTTGATTAGTTCTTATTGCACTGAGCTTCTTGCTATCATGATGGCTGATGCAAACACCTAGAAATTTAGCTCTGTATAAAACCTATAAAGCAGCTATTACTGCTATCTCTTCATTCAAAAACACATGGCACAAACAGTGAGTGAACACCTTATGGTCACACTGGAGCTATTTCACAGACAAGAACTGAATACAGAACTTCCAGTTTCAGATCCTGTGCCTCAGCTCTGACCTCTCTGCCTTTTTCTCCAGTGAATGCCTGAGTGTTCCCATGATTCATCATGATAAAAACCTGGAGAGGTGATCAATCAAAATGATATGGTATTTTACAACACTTTCCCTTGGTCAAACAGTTTTGATCTACAGATTTCTTCTCTTCTTACAACAGGACACACTGACTTTAAGCCTCCATTTCTGTTCAAGAACTGCCAGTCCAACAAAATAAATCATCACAGGAAGACACCTGGCTATTTAAAAACATCAGATCTCTTTGGTCCCAAAGACTAATGTGAGATCTTCTATGCTGCCAGCCACAATCCACAAGGCAGGGTGTATAATTCTCTGCGACATCAGTATGACTTTGCAGCCTCACCCTTCGAATCGTCCTGACTTTGCTTAAAGTACATTGTTTTACTTATTGCTTCCCTATCACCAGTATAAACACCATGTAGAAAAAATAAAATGAGTTAATATAATTGACCAGAGTAAATGATAGCACTGAACACTTTTAGTGTATAAAGAGATTCCAACCACATAATCCAAATATTTACAATCCAGGATGAGTCAAAGTAAATTTTACCACAGATACCTCTATAAAGGGCAGTTTACAGGAAAGAATTGAATACTAAAAAAGTTGCTTGCTGCCTTGCCAATTGCTTTTGGAACAGACTGCGGATAGGGAGAGCAAAACTCTTGGAAAAAACAGAAAGGTACTCACAGCATAACACAGCTGAATTCACAAAAATGTACAGCAACTGAAACTCATATTTGTATTTGAGAGGGCAAGAGAGATTAGACACCTGGAAATATACCTAATATACTGAAATTCCACCAGGGAGAAGCCTTTGACCCATTTTCTGACTACCAAAACAAGCCACATTCCCTCTCCCCTTGTGTTTCATCAAAACTGGAACCACTTCCAATGAGTTTTACATAAAAAAAAAATTATCAGAATAACTCCAAAAGACCACAGTGAAAGTCCTCACTTTTACATTTTGCAATTGATTTCACAACCTCCTTGCTTCCTATTAATGTTATGGTTAGCACCACAGCAGTCAGGATTGTTTGCTGTAACATTTACCAGCAGTAGCTCACCTTTTTTGGCATACGGAAAGGTGTTCTTCTAGGCACAGGTGAGGCACTAATCCATAACAGTTGCCATATAAAGAAAGAAAAGCAAGCAAGAAGTAGGAGAGAGAACTGAAAAGGGGTAAAAAAGTCTTGCAGGATAGCAGCACCTTGTGAGTGAAAGGAGGATGTGAACTTGCTAACCAAAGCCCATTGAGAACGCTGGTGATAGAAAACAGTGCTTCACTTTGTTGAACAAATAACTTCACTAATTATTGCCTGATTAGGGGGGTGGGGGTTGGAGGTGGGAACCAAACCAAAAAACAGTGCAAATGTCTCAAGGCTTGCGGTTGTCCTAGAACCTGGCAGTTGATTTAAAGCCCCAAAATCATGCTTGAAACAAATCCATTGAAAACTTCTGGAATTTCATGATGGACAAGAGATGGAGAATGAGGTAGCAAAAAGTGAAACTGTAAAACAATTTTAATACATATAATTATTGGTAGGATTTCACAGCAACTACCACAAATAGAGAATCAGAAGGTCAAATTTAGAGGTATGGAATTATCAAAGAAATGAAGGAAGACACAAGTTTGAGTTTTGAGTCAGACACACGGATGAACTTTTTGCCTTTTTCAGGAAGTAAAACACAATAAAACACTTCTACCCTGTCACACATGACAGATTGAAACATGCTTGATTTAGGGCTTTAATGATGAATAAGCAAGTAGAGAAATGGCATAAGAGTTCCTAAAGATAGCTCAGCATTCAAAGTTAAGTCTATGAGTCTTTTCCTCTTCTGGATACTCCTGATGTCCATATTTTCCAACACATAACTCAAAAACATACAATTATGCTGCCTGTCCAACCATTAAACTGAATTTAATGAGTTTAAAGAGAGCAGACTTTTGTCTCTTCAGCAACCTGCTTAGTAAGGTTCCATGGGATATAGCCCTAGAGGGAAAGGAGGTCCTAACTTGTTGGTTGATATTCAAGAATCACCTAATAAAAGCTCAGGAGTGCTGCATCCCAACCAGAAGGAAGTACAACAGAAGGGGCAGGAGACCTCCTTGGATGGATAAGGAGCTGCTGAGGAAACTTCAAAGGAAAAAAGAGACTTATAAAAGGTGGAAGCAAGGACAGGCGGCCTGGGAAGAATACAGGGATGTTATCTGGGAAGCTAGGGATCAGGTTAGGAAAGCAAAGGCATACTTAGAATTAAACTTAGCTAGGGATGTTAAAGATAACAGGAAGGGATTCTATAGGCATGTAGTGAATAAAAGGCAGGCTAGGGACAACATGGGTCCTCTCTGGAAGCTATCAGGAGAACTGTCGGCCCTGGATTTGGAGAAGGCGGACGTTCTTCATGACTCCTTTGCCTCAGTCTTCACTGGCAAATACTCTGACCACACCACCCATGTCTTGGAAGGCAGACACAGGGAGTGTGAGAATGAAGACCCTAGGCCCACTGTAGGAGAGGATATGGCTCGAGACCATCTTAGGAACCTGAACGTACACAAGTCCATGGGACCTGATGAAATCCACCTGCAGGTCCTGAAGGAGCTGGCAAATGAAGTTGCTAAGCCACTGCCCATCATATTTCAAAAATCATGGCAGTCAGGTGAAGTTCCCCACAACTGGAGAATGGGAAATATAACCCTCATTTTCAAGAAGGAGAAAATGGACGACCCTTGAAACTACAGACCAGTCAGGCTCACCTCAGTGCCTTGGAGAATCTTGGAGCAGATTCTCCTGGAAGGCATGCTGAGGCACATGAAAAACAACAACAAGGTCCTTGGTGACAGCCAGCATGGCTTCACTAAGGGGAAATCCTGAATAACCAATCTCGTGGCCTTCTATAATGGAGCTATGGAACTGATGGACAGGGGTAGAACAGCTGATGTCATCTACCTGGACTTGTGCAAAGCATTTGACACTGTCTCACATAACATCCTTGTCTCTAAGTTGGAGAGGTGGACCTAATTTGACAGGTGGATCACTCAGTGGATAAAGAACTGGCTGGATGGCCACACGCAAAGAGTAGTGCTCATTGGCTCAATGTCCATCTGGAGACCAGTAAGGAGTGGTGTCCCTCAGGGATCCGTGTTGGGACCGGTCTTGTTCAACATCTTTGTCAGTGACATGGACAGTGGGATTGAGTGCACCCTCAGCAAGTTTGCCAATGACACCAAGCTGTGTGGTTCGGTTGATACGTTAGAGGGAAGGAATGCCACCCAGAGGGACCTTGACACGCTTGAGAGGTGAGCCGATGCCAACCTGATGAAGTTTAACCATGACAAGTGCAAGGTCCTACAGCTGGGTTGTAGCAATCCCAGACACAGCTCCAGGTTGGGCAGGGAAGAGATTGAGAACAGCCTTGCGGTGAAGGACCTGAGGGTGTTGGTCGATGAGAAAATGAACATGAGCCAGCTTCAGTGTGTGTTCACAGCCCAGAAAGCCAACCATATCCTGGGCTGCACCAAAAGGAGCGTGACCAGCAGGTAGAGGGAGGTGATCCTGTCCCTCTACTCTGCTCTCCTGAGACCTCACTTGGAGTATTGTGTGCAGTTCTGGTGTCCTCAATATAAGAAGGACATGGAACTTTTGGAGCAAGTCCAGAGGAGGGCCATGAGGATTATCAGGGGACTGGAGCATCTCCTGTATGAAGATAGGATGAGAAAGTTGGGGCTGTTCAGACTGGAGAAGAGAAGGCTGCGTGGAGACCTCCTAGCAGCCTTCCAATATCTGAAGGGGGCCTGCAGGGATGCTGAGGAGGGACTCTTCATGAGGAACTGTAGTGATAGGGCAAGTGGTAACGGGTTCAAACTTAAAGAGGGGAAGTTTAGATTGGATATGAGGAAGAATTTCTTTACTGTTCAGGTGGTGAGGCACTGGACTGGGTTGGCCAAGGAAGTTGTGAATGCTCCATCGCTGTTGGTGTTCAAGGCCGGGCTGGACAGAGCCTTGGGTGGCATGGTTTAGTGGGAGGTGTCCCTGCTGATGGCAGGGGTGTTGGAACTAGCTGATCTTAAGGTCCTTTCCAACCCTAACTATTCTATGATTCTAGTTACTCTCAAGCATCAGATTCCTTTATCAACTTTTTTTTTTAATAGCCTGCAATATTATAATTGTCTCTCAGTATCTTCTTATACAGCCTGTTTTAATACCCCCATGATGTTAATTGCTTGTTGAGAGGTACTGTATGATTTTGATGAATATATATCATTATATATCTATATATCATTATATATTACTATATATCATTACTCCATACCACAAATTCAGTGAAATAGTATGGTTTAAAATAGAGGGTATAAAACAGAAGGCATGCAATCCCTTCATTATGTCTCTAAAACAGAAAAATAAAGGTGAACTTAAGGCATATGCTGTTCAGTTTTCACGCTATGTATAGAGTAATATTTCTTCATTAGAAATATTTACTAATTTTGAGATAAAATGCAGCCATCCACCTTCTACATAGCACAGAACAAATGGTTAAATTAAATAGTATGAAACTCACCTATTTTTAAGGTGTTATTTCACCTCTGCCAGGAAAGAGTACTGAAAAATTACTAGAGAAATTAACCACGGCAGCAGGTACTGGAAGACACAAGTCTTCACAAGCTGTGGCTTGCTCAGAGTTTTTAGCACAGTGCTCCATTTATCCACTCTCCTGAGAAAAAGAAATGTCACTGCCCCTCAAGTTGTCTGCTAAATATTTTAAATAGAAGGCCCAGATAATTTTTGCTGACTGCAAAATAACCAACTAAATGTTTTCTTTTTTGTATTGACAGAAGATACTGCTTTTGAAATACCATCACACACAGCCCTTTAGCACACAGGGCAGAGAATGCAAAACATCTCTGCTCATAGCTAACTAACTTGCATTCACCCTGCCTACTGTTTTCCCGACACAAAAAAACTTCACTAAAATCCGAAAACATACCCAGATGGCTGGTACCATGCGTCTCTGCAAATGAATCCTGAATGGTCTTGCATTCACCTTTTCATATGTCATTTACTCTGTGAAATATTTATTAGTAAGAACATCCCCGTAAGCTTCCTTTCTTTTTAAAGCATTCACTCCTTGATTTACATGATAGCTATGGGATTTTTTTTATCTCTGCTTTCGTACGCTGAACTCCTAGAGCGCATGTGCGCATTCAGTGTTTCACATCTGTTCTGGAGATTTTTTAATAAAACTTTAGTTTTAAGTTCATGAAGCCAAAGACAAGAAAGTTTGAGTAGAAATCCCCATAAATCTTTCAAAGTTTTCTCAAGGTTCTCTCATACTAAATCAGCTTTCTTCTCCCTAGTGATTTAAGCTGGCAATTTAGTATAATTTCAGACAGCTAGGTCAGGAATAGCCCCAGTCTGAACCTCAAATATAAGATAGTCTTTATTCTAAATAAGAGAAGCAATAGGCAGAGCTCTTCTGTCATAAATTAATTTTCTCTTAAAAAAAATCCAATTTGAATCTTGTTCTGGCCAGTAATGCATGACAATCACTCATTCCACATGCGGTGGAACTTCAGGGATGTGACAAATTTTGAACATACACCCCTCTCATTAAAGCCAGTGGAAAAGCAAACAAACTCAAAGTTTTCAGCAACAGGGAAGAACAAGAAGTGCAATTATTCACAAGATTTCTCCTCTCTTTTCTAAATTATGTTCTATAAGATGAGTAGGTTTATTAAAATGACAATCCCAGAGGAAGAAAACTGACCAGCAGCCTACATTATAACTAAAAGACTAAAGTGCTTCTTTTTAAAAAGGAAAGAAATCTGTTTATCTCAAGCTCAGTTATATAAAACCTATCAAAATTTTAAAAGCAAGAGGTTATTTAAGCAGTTGCATGCTGCATGAACTTAGAAACCCTAACTTTCCAAGTGTTTTACCGGATCAGCTATTTCAATTTATTTTTATTTTTTGTCAAATCATTTTCAATTTTTTTTGCTATTTATACTGCAAAATTTGGGTTTAATCCATTACTATCTTTGGCTCCCCCTCCGAAGAGCAATATTAACAACAAAAACCACTGCTACAAATTTAATGAGGATGCTCTATTAAATTAGCGTCAGACCAAGAATCATATTCAAAAATCACATCATGCTAAGCGTATTTTACTCTGACTTTATTCAGCAGGGAAAGAGCCATGTCTGGCATGGAATAAATGGTGGAAGACAAATGCAAGTAAAATTGTCAATTTCAAACTGTCCATTTAAATTTCATCATCTTCTCTCTACTGTGCTGGCAGAGGACAGTGGCCTTGCTACCTAGGAAAAAGTTGAAATGAAGAAAATTACTCCCTGCGATATTTCATGCAATACTTTGTAAGGTTGAAGCATGGAAAAGAAGACGATAGCAGAGGGTCAGATACCCTGAGGAAAGTAGTCTCAGCCCTACAAATTACCATCAGTATCCATCATTTTACTTGGACTCTGTTACAGGAAATATCTTGCACTCCATATCAGCCCCCTAGTGGGTTTTACACCACCAGAACAGATTGTAAATATCAAATTATTACTTGTTGCACCAACTGGCATTATATTTGATTAGTTCCAGCTTTAATTGCTTTCTCTCGCATAGTTTCTCTTTTGGGGCACATCCCACTTGTTATAGGATTATGCCAAAAGTATCTCCTGCACATCAAGGCTTTCCCCAGACACATTCTTTCATTTACAAACTCTGTCTGTGCTGTTAAAGTCTAAAGACTTTGGTTACCAGAGCTTTCAGCAGCAGCAGCTCCATTTCATCCACTTCATATCTCAGTAGCAATCACAACACGACAGGTTGCCTCTAAAGCAGATCCTGTGTGTTGCAAGTACATAACACAGTCCATTTGAGGACAGGTGAGCCCAGTGGTTTCAGGACATACTGTGCATCATGCAGTGCACGGGCCACTTCTACTACACTTAAACAGCATCCACGAATAAATATATCTGGTTTTTTACTCCCTGGGCAAAAGGACAAACTACTTCTCTTTTTGCTACAAGTTGCTCGCTTAGAGCATATAGGTGTAAAATGCGCAAACTGAAAAAAAATCACTATTACATTGCTTGTCCTTACCCTCCCTTCCAACATAGAATCATAGAATAGTTAGGGTTGGAAATGACCTTAAGATCATCCAGTTCCAACCCCCCTGCCATGGGCAGAGACACATGTCTTAATAATTATCAAAGGAGCCTTTCACATTGCCTGTAACTTTAGGGGAATGAAAGAAGGAAAGAAAAAGAAAAGGAAAAAAAAGTCTGCATAATAACTTAACAAGTGCATCAAAAGACCCAAAACAGCCTAATATAAGATTCGCTATATTCAGCAGAAAAGCCATATTTCAGCTTCCAGCTCCAGTTAAATGATACACTTATGATACTTAAGTTTGAGAATTAGATATCTTCTCCTTTCACTTTCAATGACTGAAACACTTTCTTCACAACTTTACAACTTTACAACCCTTATTAGGTAAAAAAGGTGGTAGTTCGCTTGCTTTTTGAAGGAAGCCATGATAATTCCACTTACAGTGAGTCAGTCCAAGGCTGCATAAGTCACGGTCTTTTACAATAGTCATGGAACACGACCCAAGATTCAAGACACATCCATTGCATTAATCATAATTTTTAAGCTGAAAGCCTTGCAGGGTTAAGAAGTAAATAATACTCTGCTCCCCAGTATGAGTATTTACTGCATTTTATAACTGATAGACAAATCTGGTTTGTTCGCTCCCATGCTCACGTGAAGATACAGACACACATTTCCCTTTAGTGAAATAATCCAACTCCACACAGAAAGTGTTAGGAGGGTAATATTGCCTAGAATGAGAATAACCTATTGTGATGCATCTATTGTTTGTGTGAAGGAAACAATTTAAGAAAGTCAACAGCAATTCCTACCACTGAAGGCAAATTTCTGCTATGCTGAAATCCTTTAACATAAGCATTTCTGAATATATGCATATATGCCTGCTATCTATTTCAGAAAATCACTATTATTTTAAACTGAAAGCTAGATTCTTTTGAATACAAACCAATCCAATACAATTAATTGGGAATAAAATAAGGTTTCCTACTCACCTGGAGGAAATGTGCCTGTCCATATACAAAATGCTAACAGGCTGGATGATTACAGACATCCATGGCAAACCCTGGAATGCACTCCACCACACACTATAAAACACAGCCTCAGATACCATGTGTCTGAATGATCATGAATATGCACTCAGATTGTGCTTGTAGCCCAGAAAGCTAACCGCATCCTGGGCTGCATCAAAAGGAACGTGACCAGCAGGTAGAGGGAGGTGATCCTGCCCCTCTACTCTGCTCTTGTGAGACATCACTTGGAGTCTTGTGTGCAGTTCTGGTGTCCGCAACATAAAAAGGACATGGAACTGTTGGAACAAGTCCAGAGGATGATCAGGGCCACGAGGATGATCAGGGGACTGGAGCACCTCCCGTATGAAGATAGGCTAAGAAAGTTGGGGCTGTTGAGCCTGGAGAAGAGAAGGCTGCGTGGAGACCTCATAGCAGCCTTCCAGTATCTGAAGGGGGCCTACAGGGATGCTGGGGAGGGACTCTTCATTAGGGACTGTAGTGAGAGGCCAAGGGGTAATGGGTTCAAACTTAAAGAGGGGAAGTTTAGATTGGATATGAGGAAGAAATTCTTTACTGTTTGGGTGGTGAGGCACTGGAATGGGTTGGCCAGGGAAGTTGTGAATGCTCCATCGCTGGTGGTATTCAAGGCCAGGTTGGACAGAGCCTTGGGTGGTATGGTTTAGTGTGAGGTGTCCCTGCCGATTGCAGGGGTGTTGGAACTAGCTGATCTTAAGGTCCTTTCCAACCCTAATTATTCTATGATTCTATGATTCTGACAAGTAGTATATGAAGTTGCTGGGCGAGTCTTCCCCTGAAGACTGATTGCAAAGAAGATAGTTTTAGATTACTATAATTTGGAAGGAGTGAAAAAACCCTAGGAAAATGCCTTCACTGTAATTCCCAAAGGCACTACACTATAGGATCATAGAATCATAGAACAGGGCTAAAAGCAGGGCTGAGCTAGAGAAGTTACACAACAAAAAAATCATAGCTACTCAACTTCGAGAAAGCAGAGACTCACTGTTCTGCAGCCAAGGAGGGCTTTTTCACCTCCAGAAAAGAGCAGACAGACTGCACATTGCTCATGCACACAGACAGGTTATATCCATGCCTGTATACATATATACGCATGACCTGGAGAAGGTGTATACACCTTCTTCAACGGCATCAGCCATGCAACTAGCCTGGATCTACATTAGGAGCAATTGTTTATTGAGTCCCAGCTTCTTGTATTTATTGAGTCCCAGCTGCTTGTAGGAATTTTTTGAAGAGCTATGGACTGAGTACTATGACTAAATACACCTGTATTTAATCTTTCAATTTATGCAATTCACCTATCGATCATTCTCTAAAACACATTGAAAGGCTGTAAGGTTTTCAAGATGCACAACAAGAAGAAAGAAAAAAATAATCATCACACAGAGTGCTTCTCCAATCCAACTTAAATTTTATAACCACAGAATGTTCAATCCCATAAAAATAATGAGTTTGTTAACTAGAATCCTATGTTGAATGGGAACAAAATCTACAGATATGGGTCAACCACCAAAGTAAACTGAAACATGGCACTTACCAGGCTAGTTGTTCAAACTGATACCTAGAGGACATCACATTTTCATGTTTCATTTCCTGTGTTAAACGACAAGCAACATAAGAACATATGTAACAATAGATCTAAGTAATTCTAAAATATTACAGAATATTGGACATTACTGAAAATTGGAAGTTGTTCATAAATTGCAAGTGAAAAGACTGCAAAACAATTCAACATTTTGAGGATCACTTGAAGTAATTCCATTTATTTATTTTTGCATTTGGCATTACTAATGTAACTGAGATAAGGTAAACTGTACTGGTGGAATAGGAAACACTATCCAATAACTGAGAACATCTATCTCCACCTGTGACCCAAAAAACATCTGGATGATTAACATGGAAGATTCTCAGCACACTGTAGTACAGTGCAGAGTACTACAATGGTAACTCAGACTCCATGAATCTAACGAGTTAAATGCTCACCCGGCGAAAAACGCATAAATAAATATAAAATACTGTATTGGTGACTTCTGCTTTTAAATGTCCTTTTCACTGGTGAAATTCAGAGGAAGTATAAGCAACTTTCACCTGCTAATTGAAAGAGTTACAAGTACATAGTACATGCAAACTACTCTAATACAGTTTGCTCTATCTCCCCTATGTAGGATTTTGTCCTGCAACGTGAATGCTAATTAAATTAAGCATTTACTTCTAATCACACCAGAATCCACTTGCCCATTTTAGTTCCCAAGAGAAAGGGCTATAGCATTAGAGGAAATAGTCTCCAACTTTTGCAGTGGTATCTCTTAAGACATGTTAGTTGTCACTAGTATCACCAACAAGAAACTTTTCAGAGCTGAAAACTTTCAATTTCTGCCAGTCTTCCCTGAAATTCTTCCCTTCAGCAGGCACACTAAGATCATTCAGAGATGCATTTATCACACCTAATGATCCTCTTCCTGGCATTCAAACTTTCTTTCAACCTGAATTGGTTTTCTTTGAAGAATACAGATGTGTCTAAAAAACAATATACCTGTTCTCCACAAGAAATAAATTAATGTGAAATCAAATACTGTTGTTAAGCTGTCACATTTACTACCATCCTCTTTTCACACTTTCAGGATCTGGCTTGTATAATAATCTGAATATAATGCAGTGTCTCACATCCCATTCTTGCAGAATACTAACACACTCCATTAGGAGCGGCATAGGGTATATGTAGGTGCATGTTTCGTGATTCTTGCAATTTCCAAAGGCTATCAGTGAAAAGAGGAAGAGAGACATTCCCCTGGGAAATGTCCTTGGACATATTCTGTAAATTTCTGTGGGCGCAGTCAGGGAGCAACCCATTTTATTGCTTTTAAAGGACTTTGCTCATTGCAGTCAGAAGTCTCCAAGTGAAGGGATACAAACAGAGATTAATTGCCTCATCCACTCAGGGGGTAATTCCCTTTTTTGAGGTAGTACCATAAAGCTTAGAAAGTTTATTGATGGAAACTGTATTTTTCCATGGAAACCATAGTAGGTTCTCTGAAATTAACTTAATCAGCTGAATGGGGTAATTTCAGACAGGCATTTTACTAGTTGAAGGACTTACAAGCTGAAGCAATCTCTCTACATCAGGAATGAAATTTCCCTATTAATCTAAATATGACTGTGTAGCCAAAGTCTTTCATCAGTGAGCAGATGGACTTGGAAGATGCTTAAGGGCTACCATGAGAGAGTTTGTTTCCTTTCACTCAAGACAGGATTTGGGGTTTTGGTTTTGTTTTTGCTGTTGGTTGGTTGAGTAGTTTCTGTTTTTGCTTTTGGAGGGGTGGAGGAAGGAAGGAGGGAATTTAGGAGGCTATCTTGGCTTATATATACATCCATAGCTATAATTTTATCAAGTTTGAAAAACAAAACATAAGATGGTACCTGTAGCACAGTCAAACCTGATAATACAATCAATGAATACCAGGTTAGAAGGGACCTAAAGGATCATCTGGTTCAACCTTTCTAGGCAAAAGAATGACCTAGACTAGACGGCCCGGCAGCCATTCCACCTGAGTCTTAAATGTGGCCAATACTGGAGAGTCCACCACTTGCCTGGGAAGATTATTCCAATGGCTTATTGCTCTCATTGTGAAAAATTTCCCCTTGTTGTCCAAATGGAATCTTCCCAGGAGTAATTTGCACCCATTACCCCTCATCATTTCCATGTGACTTCTTGTGAAAAAAGAGCCTCCATCTTCTACATAGCCACCTTTTAAATACAGGAACATGGTGATAAGCTCCCCCATGAGCCATCTTTTCTCTAGGCAGAAAAAAAAAGTTTCCTCAGCCTTTCCTCACACAGCAGCTGTATATATATATATGTATATACATATATGAGTGATGGTATATTGAAAATGTAGGATCTGAGCATGACGTGAATGGTATGGAATAAGGGATGGATACTGTCCTGGGTTCAGTAGTAGCAGTCATTTTTTCTCCTTCTTAGTAGCTGGTGCAGCGCTGTGTTTTTGACATTCAGATGGGAACAGCGCTGATAACACCAATGTTTTTAGTTGCTGCTCAAATGTTTACTCTGACCAAGGACTTTCTGAGTCTCATACTCTGCCAGGGAGGAGGGGAAGCCAGGAGGAAGCAGAGACAGGACACCTGACCCAAACTAACCAAAGAGGTATTCCATACCACAGCACGTCATGCCCAGGATATAAAAACTGGGGGCAGGGACTTGGAAGAGCTAGTTCACAGCTTGGTCATCATGTGGTGAGCAGTTGTATTCTCTTCCCTTGTTATTTCCCTTGTCATTATTATTACTGGTGGTAGCAGTAGTGATTTGTGTTATACCTTAGTTACTGGACTGTTCTTATCTCAACCTGTGGGAGTTACATTCTTTCAATTCTCCTCCCCATCCCTCCGGGAGCAGGGGGTGGGGGAAGAAGGGAAGGGGAGACTCCAAAGACTGTGTGGTTTTTCTGAGTTACAGCTGAGCTTAAACCATGACAGCAGGCTACCCAGTTCTCTGATCATCTTCGTGGTACTTCTCTGGATCCTCTCCAGCCTGTCCACATCATTTTGTAGAGCAGAGGCCAAAACTGAACACAGTATGTCAGGTATGGCCTGATAAGCAGTGAGTAGAGTAGAATAATGACTTCTTTGTCTCTGCTGGTGATGCCCTTGTTGCCCAGCATCTTATTGGTCATCTTTGAGACAGCAGCACATTGTTACTCATCTTGAGCTTGCTGACCACAAGATCCCTGGGTCCTGTTTCACAGAGCTGCTCCTCAGCCAGGTATATCCCAGTCTATGCTGCATTCCTAAGTTGTTTTTTCCAAGGTGTAAGGTCTTAAGTTTGCATTGGTTGAAGTTAATAATGTTCTTGTTAGTGGACTCTTTCAGCTTAACTGGTTCTTCTGTCAGGTTGGCTCTCCCTTGTGAAGTACCCGATTCCCCACTCAGTTTGTTATCAGTGACAAACTTGGTCACAATACAGTACAGTTAATCCCATCTTCCAGATCACTCATGAAAATATTAAACATCATTAGGCCCAATATCAATCCTTTTCTCTTTTGGTGCAGAATATTTAAAGATCTGAGAATTGGTGCAAACCTCAACAGCCTCATAACCAAAATAACACGCCCCTCTCTCATGGTTCTGATTAGCTACCAAAGATCAGCAGCTTTGCACAGATTGTCATAACAAAATCAGAACTGAGGTCATTGCAGCAGCTCAAAACTGAATTAAAAAGGAAAACAATAAGCCTAAGTATTTCTCTGTAACACCCTTGTCATGGGTTCAGCAGTAGCAGTCATTTTTCTCCTTCTTGGTAGCTGGTGCAGCAGTGTTTTTGATTTTGGACCTGGGAACAGCGCTGATAACACCAGTGTTTTCTGTTACTGCTTGGTAATGTTTTGGTCTGATCAAAGACTTTCCGAGTCTCATGCTCTGCCAGAGAGGAGGGGAAGCCAGGAGGAAGCAGAGACAGGACACCTGACCCAAACTGACCAAAGAGGTCATTCCATACCACAGCATGTCATATCCAGGATGTGAAAATGGAGAGCAGAGACCCAGAAGAGTGGGAGGTGCACTATGGGGGTTTGCTGCTGGGGGGTGCACTGGCTGGGTCGGGCTTGGTGAGCAGTTGTATTCTCTTCCTTGTATTTCTCTTGTACTATTACTGGTGGTAGCAGTAGTGATTTGTGTTACACCTTAGTTACTAAACTGTTCTTATCTTAACCTGTGGGAGTTGCATTCTTTCGATTCTCCTCCCCATCCCCCCCAAGACTGGAGAAAGAAAGAGAGCGCAGTGAGTGAGTGATAAAACTTTGTGGTTGACTGGACTTAAACCATGACAACCCTCTTCTCCAGCAAACATATTTCCATTATGTTAACTGATTTGATTGTGCAATAACAAATTGATGTAAGTTCTCGTCATAGAAATAAGAGTTAAACACCATTCCCAATAACTAGAAAGCAATTCATCAGGAAAAGGCAAAAAAAAATATAAATATATTCGGTATTAAATCACTTGTCATCTTCATTTATGGTTCTATCAAACTACTGACCAGTGAATCCTGTGTAGGATTTCCTGATTACCTGTACTGCAAACCATGATTTCTGAAGTGATTACTGCCAGTAAATAGTAATTCAAATGTATTCACAGTTCAGGCTCCTTCTTTAGCCAAAGAGTAGTATCATAGCCTAATAATCATGACTTCAATTACTTAAAAATGGTCCAGTCGTGCTAGGCAAACTCCACAGCAAATATTCTGAATGTCAAGCTAAAGAAAATCCTGGCAGGCAATATTAGCATTTTAAAGAAATCAAACAAGGTATATTCCTTCTAAAGAAACAGGAACCCCTCTAAGATCCCCCATACAGATCTGTTGTTCAAGATTATTGCATAAAGCACAATGGTTTTGCAACCTGATTCTAGAGATCAGCACTTACTTTAGTAATGGGCTGTAAGTATTCAGGCTTCATAATCAGGTTTGCAACATAATGCGTGACATTTTTCACAAGCAGATTGACTTCTGCTTTCTAAACTATCACTGTTCAACTGATGAAACATACCGACACAATCAGCATACATCAGGAGGTCTTACACTCCAACTAAATTCCCCTTGCCAAATTCTGCTTCATTGACCATTGAATATATTATAATGATAAACCAGTGAATAGTTACTAGACTTACATGAAAGACAACAGCAAGGTAAAGCTTTGGACTTTGACCCTTTACTAAACTCATTACAACTCTCTGAAGTTGATTAAAATAGCACAGAAAGCACCTTTGATCCTCTTCCAGTTACAGAAATGACCTCTGAATTTTATTGTGTTTATAATAATCTTCTATGCAGATGGGTGAGAACCTCAGCTGAATTAGTCTGACCTATTGCAAATAAGAAAAATTATTTGCATTTAATGTTTTTTTCCTGGAAACTAAGGGCAAAATGAAACCATAGAGTAGCATTGAACATGAGCCAGCAGTGTGCGCTTGCAGCCCAGAAAGCCAACCGTATCCTGGGCTGCATCAAAAGGAGTGTGACCAGCAGGTCAAGGGAGGTGATCCTGCCCCTCTACTCTGCTCTTGTGAGACATCACTTGGAGCATTGCGTGCAGTTCTGAGGTCCTCAACATCAAAAGGACATGGAACTGTTGGAACAAGTGCAGAGGAGGGCCACAAGGATAATCAGGGGACTGGAGAACCTCCCGTATGAAGACAGGCTGAGAAAGTTGGGGCTGTTCAGACTGGAGAAGAGAAGGCTGCGTGGAGACCTCAAAGAAGCCTTCCAGTATCTGAAGGGGGCCTACAGGGATGCTGGAGAGAGACTCTTCATGAGGGACTGTAGTGATACGACAAGGGGTAATGGGTTCAAACTTAAAGAGGGGAAGTTTAGATTGGATATGAGGAAGAAATTCTTTACTGTTCAGGTGGTGAGGCACTGGAATGGGTTGGCCAGGGAAGCTGTGAATGCTCCATCACTGTCGGTGTTCAAGGCTGGGCTGGACAAAGCCTTGGGTGGCATGGTTTAGTGTGAGGTGTCCCTGCCGATTGCAGGGGTGTTCGAACTAGCTGATCTTAAGGTCCTTTCCAACCCTAACTATTCTATGATTATATGATTCCTAGGAAATGCTTAAATACTTTCTCTTGCTCTACAAGAATGCACGAAACAGACCAGAGAAGGAGAAAGTAGGAGTTTAAATCTATCCTACACATAATAGTAAACAAGATACAAATTAGCAACTTCAGAGCTAAAGCCTTCCTAAAGTTTCCAAGGCCTCAAAAGGGAAGAAATTCTTTCTTGCATGAACTCTGTTATGTAGACACCCAAGGTAAGAGGAACAAGAATCAAGCCAAAGAAAATACCACTGTAGTTTCCTTTCAATCACGTCAATCAAGAGGAACTTCAGTTGCAAGGAAAAATAGAAGTAATTTGCTTCCTTAGTTGTTCTTTTTTTCTTATGCAAAATTCCAAATTAAAGACCTATGTTATCTGCTGTTAATACAGAGTAAAGCTTTTTCCTGATGTTATAACAGGAATGGTGCACAGCTGCAGCCATACAGAGTGAATAAGTACACTCAAAACCTCTAGAACAGGAATTTTGGAGGTGGAATGGGCTGGACCCCAGGCACTTTACTTCTCATGCTTTTAGTCCCTTGACACAGTTCCACTACACCAGTGCAAACTACAGTGAAAAAAATAATTTGTGCTTGTTTCTTTAAAATGCCATTTACTAAACCCATACATTCGCATACAGGCTACAATCGAAAGACATGGAAGAAGCTAAAGGAATTTATTTGGAGAAGGAATTCTCTTCTCCCTCTACTGCTCCCACATCCTTCCCTGAAGGACCTTCTTTTGTGTGAGGTCTTACATTAAGCTTAGAATGGGCTTTTGTCTCTTAAACCACAGTACACATATTCCAGCCCCTGTTGTATCCCTCTCATCTCTTTGCCTATTATCACATACTGCTTGGGGGAAAGCCCCTGTCTGGATGCAGACAATAGCTGCTCCTCTTGCTACAAAGCTGTCACCATCATCACAATGTACAATCTTAATGAGGCCAAGGTCTTCCCTGTAAGTTGAAAGGCTTTACAAGCTTTATAAAACAAAAAAAATTATGCAGCCTTATCTAATGCTTATAGATGCAAATGAGTAAGAACTTTACTGACACGCAAACTGCCCTCTATAAATTATCTAGAATTTTTTAGCACTAAACACTTTGGGGACAGTCATGCAGGAGCTGAGATTTTTCACAGCCATTATTTCAAACCCTGCATTTACAGCCCCAGGAGTCCATAAATATTTGGATGAGAATTTACTTCTCTATAAATAGGTTTGCAAATTCCAACCACAGCTACCCACTTACACATAACTAAGATTTTATGCAGCTCGCTGTGACCACCTTTCCTAAGAGATTACTTTGCTTACTATTAAAAAAGAATTATAAAAATCTGTAAACTTCAAGACATTTTGCATAAGAATACAAAATATACATATGGTGAAGAGCTGATTATAGAAATACCTCACGTAATTTAAAAAAAAAAAAAAAAGAGGACCTAGTGTACCATTATTATCAAAACATGAAGCTAAAAATATGCCTGTCTCTGGAGCAGACAATCACAGAATAAAACCATAGAACTGTTTAGGTTGGAAAAGACATTTAAGATCATCAAGTCCAAACATTAGCTTAAGACTGCTAAGACCACCACTAAGCCATGACCTTTAGTGCCACATCTATACATCTTCAAAATTATTCAGGGATGGTGACTCAATCACTTCCCCGGGCAGCCTGTGCCAATTCTTGAAAACCCCTTCTGTGAAGAAATTCTTCCTAGTATTCAAATTAAATCTCCCTTGGTGCAACTTGAGACTATTTCCTGTTGTTCAGTCACTTGTAGCTTGGGAGAAGAGACTGACACCCACTTCACCACAAACTCTACTCTGGTAGCTGTAGAGCGTTGTAAGGTCTCCCCTTAGCCTCCTTTTCTCTAAGCTAAACAATCCCAGGTCCTTCAGCAGCTTCTCATAAAACTTGTGCTCCAGACCCTTTACCAACTTCAGTGCTCTTCTTTGGACAATTTCCAACACTGTTGTGTAGTGAGGAGCACAAAACTGAACACAGACTTCTTCTTGCAATTTCATTGCTTCCTACCCTAAAAAAATCAATAATAGATAGTAGTCTGAGGGCCATACCAGGGTAGGAAACTTTCCGTTCACGTCTTTGACCCAGGTCCCAGGGATGCAGCAGATTTCCTTAAGAAGTGTGTCTGGTCTGCATATTGGGCCTTTGGTTCTGCACTATAAACTAAGGGGAAAGAAAGAGCATATCTTGGTACTACACTGCAACTGTAATTTAAGTGATTGGTGGAAGAACTAAATACAGTCTTGTCTTACAATGTACTCATACTTTTCTCAGCAGCAGGTGCTTTAACTTGTTCTGAAAAGCCTGAACTACTGTTCGACCTGCAGGTTACTTTTCTCTGTTATTTACAGAATTCACAAACATTCTCAAAGTGAGAAAAGAGAAACTGAACACACAGGTCTTTGCATGTCCACCAATATCAAGAGATGCAAGAAAAACTTCCACAAGTTTGGACGTTTCATTCTCTGCAGAAAGTTGCACTGGCTCAGGTGACGTTTAATTAACAGGTATCATTGCAAGTCTAGTGCTACAAAAGATAACAGTTTCAAATGCAACATCACTTTCACTGCAGGATGTCAAAAACAACGGAAAAACAAACCCTGTGCAGAGAGGGAGGTAAAACAAGTCCTGGTAGAATCACACTTCTTGCACAGGATCGAAAACTTTCTTGTATTTCCTTCTTGTTTCCTCATACTTATAGGCTATGAAGGGTGCTGCAATTTCACAGAACAATTTCCTAACTTTAGGATTAGGAAAATTTTCCTAATTTTCCTAACTTAAGGATTTAGGACTTTCAGGCCAGGGGACAAAAGATGATCATGTACACACAAGAAAAATAATCAGGACATGTGAAGCTATCTACCCACTGCTGTGGAAAAGGAGCTTGTACTGTGATTCTTTCTCCCACTGAAGCAGAAGGGATGGTGGAAACCAGGAGCAGGGTATCAAAAGTAACTTATCAAAGCAGAGAAAAGTAGACATTTTTTGTGAAGAGGAAAGGAACAAGATGAACAAAGATGTATTTAAAACAAAAAAGAATCTGGTCTTTCATCACATTCTTGTATTGGGCCTAACTGGGATGGAATTAACCTTCTTCATAGCTGTTGTGTTTTAGAGTTGTGACTGAAACAGGGTTGATGACGCAGCAATGTTTTGACGAGAGCTGAGCAATGTTTGCACAGCATCAAGGCTTTCACTTTTTCTCACTCTTCCACGCCTTCCCATTCTCTAGTCAGCAAGCAACTGAACTGAACTGGCCAAAGGAATATTCCATACCACATAATATTGCTTAGCAGTAAAAAAAAAAAAACCTCAAGACTTTTGTCTTACAAGATAACTGTTACTTGTAGACTGGCTGGGCATCAGCCTGCTTATGCAAGGTGATAAACGATTGCCTTTGCATCACTTTTTTCCCCTCTCCTCTTTCCTTCTCTTAGTAAACTGTCTTTACCTTGACCATAGTTTTTCTTGCTTTTTCTCTTCCAATCCTGTCTTCTGAACTACTGGCAGTGGGAAATGAGTGAGTGGCTGAGTGGGCTCTTGCTTGGCTGCTGGTCAGGGGCAACTCACCACAACTTGGGAAACTTGGAAAAGGAAAGAAGAAACACAGTGGAGAATTTTTGCAAAGCCCCATGGGTGTTTAACAATAAGAAGTAGTATCATCAAATGAGAGAACAGTTAGTGACATTTTCTGCATTTCAACTGAGTTTGACATTCTGTAAACATTCTGCTCAAGCACCTTAGTTTTACTTCTGATTTACCTTGTGCATTAGATGATAAGATCAAGTTCTCCTCCTTCTTTACCTCCTTGAATATGACTCCTGGGTTCAGCAGTAGCAGTCATTTTTTTTCTCCTTCTTAGTAGCTGGTGCAGGGATGTGTTTTTGACTTTTGGCCTGGGAACAGTACTGATAACACCAATGTTTTTAGTTGTTGCTCAGTAATGTTTAGTCTGACCAAGGACTTTCTGAGCCTCATGCTCTTCCAAGGAGGAGGGGAAGCCAGGAGGAAGTAGAGACAGGATACCTGACCTAAACTAACCAAAGAGGTATTCCATACCACAGCACGTCATGCCCAATATATAAACTGGGGGCAGTTACCCAGAAAGGGTTAGATCACTACTTGGTTGGGCTGGGTATCAGTCAGCAGGTGGTGAGCGGTTGTATTCTCTTCCCTTCTTATTTCCCTTATCATTATTATTATAGGTGGTAGCAGCAGTAGTTTGTGTTATACCTTAGTTACTGGAATGTTCTTATCTCAACCTGTGGGGGTTACATTCTTCTGATTCTTCTCCCCACCCCTCCAGGAGCAGGGGGGAGCGAGGGAGGGGAGTGAGTTAGCGGCTGCGTGATTCTGAGTCATGGGTGGGCTTAAGCCATGAAAACATGAGAGAAGAGGCAGCACATGAAAGTGAACTGATCACCTTACTGTATTTCCCCACACTGAACAATTTATCTTCAGCAACATTTACATTCCATTACTCTTTAATACTCTCCAGCAAATAATGCCATGACATCAAAGGTTTGCAGTTGAAGGAATTCCGATACTTGATACCAATTTGCATGTGCAAAAAAACTTACAAAACTAATTGTGAATGTATTGTACAGGCACATGTGAGGTATTAAAAAAAAAAAAAAAAAAAAACAACCAAAAAACAAGCCAACATACAACCACTAAAAAAGAAGCATTCTTTTTGTGGTTAAAATGTGCTCCAAAGACAAATACAAAATTTGAGAACAGAAATGCCACAGAATCACAGAATAGTTAGGGTTGGAAAGGACATTAAGATCATCTTGTTCCAACCCCCCTGCAATCAGCAGGGACACCTTCACACTAAACCATTACACCCAAGGCTCTGTCCAACCTGGCCTTGAACATCGCCAGTGATGGAGCATTCACAGGCTTCCCTGGCTAACCCATTCCAGTGCCTCACCACCCTTACAGTAAAGAATTTCTTCCTCATATCCAATCTCAATAGTCTCAAAAATTTGTGAGCCTTCCTGTGTCCATAACACGTTTGTATTTGAAGCAGTCAACTATCAGACACATATCAAAACATGTAGCTCTCAGGAGGCCCACGTATTTTATTAGTTTTTACTGACCACAGTGTATCATATGAAGATAACAGAAAGTACAGCATACTCCAAGTTTAAAGCAGGACTGAGGAGGCTAGTAAAACCCCTCAGTAACTGGAAAATGAAGTCCATTTTCTTGCAAGAATTTTGGAAAATGCATGCTGGAAAACTATGTTTTCTGTATAATAGCTTCCTTTTATTCTGAATAAACTAGTAATTATAAGGGGAAAGGGGATATCTTTTTTAGCATGCCAAAACTGTGCTGACTGAGTAAGCGGTAAAAAAATTTGCATTGTATTTGCAGAAAAAGTGGCTGATGTCTGAAGTCTAATTAAATATGTAAAAGAGCTAGATTATCTGAAGATACACGGACAGCTGCATCATTTTTGCATTTCATAATAATGAGCTAATATGATAAAAAAGCTGTATTTATACCACTATTTGTAAAATAAAGCCACTTGTTGCAAATTCTTCCAGTGCACTATGACACTTACAACAAAAAATGTCTAATGATAGCAGTTTTCTGAGATAATAAATATGAAAATCTTTATTATTTTATGCTGAATAGAGATATCTATAAATACATCCTGATTAATAGTTATAAAAATAAAGCATTAGTTTTCTTAAAGCTTATAGGAGGCTCTATAAACTAGCTCCACTTGCCTTCTGTTTCAAAGCACATAACTATATATGCTTTGATTGCAACTACAGCATAGAATGCGAGACTTGCATAAAGCATAGTCAGTAATATGTTGAAACTCAAACCAGACTTACTCAATAGTTTTCTTTTCAAGGCCTTATTTTAACCCACTTACAGCTTAGCCAAATGTAGCTATTTTGAACATTTCAGTTAAACTTCTAAGGATAAGATTTTTAAACTGAATGGAAAAAAAAAAAAACACAAAAAAAAAAAAAAAACCCACCCAGTCCAAGTATTGCCAACACGGATTTAACATGACAAGGGTTTGAATTCATGGTAGAAAACTCCAAGTTTCCTTTATCTTCTTTAAAACATTTCTTCAGTGTTGTCAAGTTCTCAGACTTCAATCTTTTTAAGAATTTCGCAGATACTTACAACTGTACTGTTCAAAAATCCTGTGCGTTATACTGGGTATCTTTGAGAGCTGCAGCATCCCACGACAACTGTATCTGAACCACTGTACACAGGGTGCTTCAGCTCCCTTTGTCCTCCATCCTATATCTAGGGTACAAAACAAGCCAGCAGAGAGGCAGCCTGCCCTGAACAATCAATGCTGGCTCCTGCAGGAACCCAGGCAGCGCAGAAGCAGCAACTTCGTGGCATGGCTCAAAGTCAAAGCAAGGACAGAAATGTATACAAGGTTCAAATAGGCACTTAGGGATCTGTATTAAAAAGGGTTTGAGGGGAAGTTAGGACAGATGATAGAAAGGAGGAAAGAGCAGAGAGAAAACAAAATCAAGTAGTGCTTTCTTCACAGCTACCCAATCATTTAGTTTCTGGCTAACTCTGGCTCCAGATGTGAAACAGCCTTAGAAATAAGCCACTGCCAGCGTTCCCACTGCCCAGCTCTGTACACATGTCCTCTCCGCAGGAACAAGCACAGCTCTGTCAGCTCCAGAACAGAAGGGATCATCGCTGCACTGCTGCTCTCTTGCCACTTCTTACCTGTCACCTACCTGGCTGCTCAGCCTTATCAGTCACATACCTTTACTGCAGACAAGGCTGACAGAATTGCAGTGAGCCATACAGACAATGTAATGGCAGATAAACCTGATACTAAGCCTCAGAAATTATCCAAAAATGGACAACTTACAGTCACACCTGTACAGCATTACAAAACAAGGGATAGAGACAAGATAAGAAATGCAAAAAAGGCCGCTAAACCTTAATTGACAGATTGGTACCACTAAGATATAGAAGGCTCTAATTTTTCCTTCCTCTAAAGGCATGTGTCCCTTATTAGCTGTATAGCATTCCCTTCCCAGTTCACTGCAAACCCAGTCAGATAGACAAAGACATAATTGCTCATACAGTTCCTCATGTTTGCAAAGAGATTTAAAAAAACCAAAATTTAAAAAAAAAATCAAAATCCCACACCCTTTGTAAATTGATTTCAAACATTCAGGGTTGCATCATCCTGGCATCCTCACATTTTTTCTGCAGAAGAAAGCAGAGGATAAAAAAGGATGGATTCTGTATAGTATATAGTGTGTATATATATATGTAGTATATAGTATATATAGAGAGCATAGTAGTCTAGAGCAGACTCAGATTTACAGAGATTTGTACAGAGAGATGGCTCTTATTTTAATAAGGTGCTATATTTTAAGGAAGTATTAATGAAATGTTTTGATCAGCTTAACACCCCTCACTCTGCCAAGCAGAATGTCAGTTCATCATAAAAGTAGCTGCCAAAACATGTCTTTACGGAAGAATATTTCCCAACATCTTCTGTATTGGTTACCTCCATATTGGTTAAAAAATAGAAGAGAACTTGGGTAATAAAGAAATCTCAGAAGGAGCTGCCTAAATTCAAGCAGATACATCATACACCTAAAGGTGGCCTTCATGCTTCCACTGTTCTACAAGTTAATCAGTTATCTTGAGGAACCTCTCCCCTGCCTCCTTCCCAAAATCGAATCAAATATAATAGATCCCAATCCTCCCAGTTTTATCTATCTCCAGTATGAAAAGCATCTGTTGACACTGGCCATACAGATTTTTACCCCTCCTATCTAGGAAGGGTGAAATTTAAGATAATAAATAACACTGATCAATAAGCAAACCCTGAAAAGTGAGCTCAGTATGAAGACGCCCAAACTATTAGCCCTTGTTTTGATTATATTTCCATCGACAGGTCTTTGCAACTTGTGGTGCTGGTTCTGGGGAACTGTGGTAGTTGCCTGTATGAAGATGTTACAGAAACTGGTGCAGTTTTCTGCTGTTGAAATAATTAATCTGTTCCTGCTGCGGAAAAGTTTGGTTTTTGAGATGTCAGGAATCAGTTTCTAATTTACATATGTACATGTACACACAGTCTTCATCCCAAATACTGTACATCAGGTTAGTACCAGAGCTTAGGGACCAAAAACGAAAACCTGAAGCCATGTAGCTTCATCTCCCAAGACACTAGCAAGTTTTCAAGCAATGCCCTTCTGGATCAATTTGGGATTTGCATACCCAAAATCTGCTTAAGTTAATTTAATATTCTCCTCATTATCATTTTCAGGCCAATTGAGAAGAGTTTTTAGGTTGGTCCTCACCATTGCTTTACTGAAGTTTAAAAACCAAAACAAACAAGCAAAACCCAAACAACAACAAACCAAAGCCCAAACACAAAATACCAACCCTCTCAACCTAACCAGAAAAACCCAAACCAAAACCAGCTACAAAAAAGCAATCAAACTCTGCTCCCTCCAACATAATCTTGATACAACCTCAAAACTGTGTCTTGCTAATAAACAGGTAGACCAGTGAATAAGAAAGCAGAAAGATAGGCTGGGGTTCACATTCCTTCCTTTACAAATGAGAACATTGCTGTGAAACCTATAAAACCTACAGTTTCACAGCAAAATTAGCATTCCTTCTGGGCATTTTATGGGTAGAAACTTGGTTTAAGTCATCACTTAAAATTTGCTCCCAAGGATTTACAAGTACTTTACCACACACCTTTAAAGATACTCGGGAGGAAAAGCACCCTTCCATATGACTCCACAAGCACAATGCCACATTACCTAGAATTAGGCACACAAGGTAAGGATGAGGCTTGACTGCCAAAACAACTCAGCCATTTTTAAACATATGCAGGTCAATTAATAATTTTGGTTTCACGGTCACAGACCCAGCACCAGCGTTCTGTGTCCACATGTGCAGGCTCCCTTAACTCATCCCCCCTCCTCTTACATAGAATCACAGAATAGTTAGGGTTGGAAAGAACCTTAAGATCCCCTAGTTCCAACTCTCCTGCCATGTGTAGGGATGCTTACATCTTTTATCCATTGCATCCACGCAGTGGTGTTGACACCTGACATCCCCTTTTATATCCCAAGTAACCATTTCAGGAATGAGATGCAGACTGAACAAATAATATAGTATTTTCAAATAAATATGGTGGTCCAAGTACTGGTTTCCACTGATGTGGCTTGGACTTTAAAGTACCTCTGTTGTCTGCAGACCAGCTGGGAGTGTCAGCTTGTGAACAGGGAGGCTATGAAAGTGTAAGAGAGAAGGAAGAAACATGCAGTACTGCACTTACCAAAATTGCAGTTCTAGGAAAAAAGAAATGTGGGGAAAAAAATAAATCTCAAAAATAATGTTTCATTTTGACACTTTATTTCAGAACCAGCCTCATTAGTCTTCAGTAGCTCTGAAACATTTCACATTTCAGACAGAAATGTTATTTTTTAGTTCCTTTTATTTTTTTTCCTTACTCAGGAAAGCTGAGGTCAGCATATTCAGCTAAATGCCTTACATACACACATGCTTTTTTTCTTTAATTTATTCTTTTTAGCAGTAATCACAAGTTCAAACTTTCCTTACCTTTTCCAGATGACTCTTCTGGTACAAGCTTCTCTAACTCCACGGTGATGCCCTGCACCTGAGGTTTCTTGAGGTAATTAGGTAATTCTCAGTACCTCGGATAGTCTTCCCAATAAAATAGCTTACACCAATTCTTTATTATTTTAACTTCTTATGAAAATACCAAGAGCAAAATAGCACACAAAAGGAGATAAAAGAGGAAATGCACATGGGGTACATAAGAGAAGCAAAGAGACAAGTTATATGCTGCAAAAGAAATCTTAACCCTCTTTATTCTACTTTTCCAAGGAACAGCAGGCCCCACAGAAAGATTTAGCTGCCAATGACTCAATAACACTTTTGAATTTCTTTAGTTTAGTACTTCTTGCAATGAAATACTGTCCCCAGTACATGTATCTTCAGCCACATTCACGCTGTCAGCGGAGTTGTAATGCAGTGCTTTTATGGCCAGTGATATAAACGTTTTCCTTCGATACTGTTATTTCAACCAGCTTTTAATAGCTGAAATCTGAATCCCTTACAAATGCAGCTTTCTGATTCTTTAAATACACTCTTAAAAATTACTTGATTCTTATTAAGGCTTTGCACTTACAGTGCTCATCAAGGAAGCGTTATAGTTCTTATCCTCCTGACTCTGGTGAAGAGTTGCATAATCATTACTAAGTAATTAACATCCCAGTTAGTTTCAATATTTAATTTCAAACATCTTTGTTCTTAATACAGAAAAGCACCTCATGAAAAATGGCATCAAGCTGTCAATATATGCCAGAGCACATTTATGAACAAACACTTCTGCCATTTGAACTGTGAACAAGTAACTTTACTCTGCTGTCATGGCTTAAGCCCAGCTGTAACTCAGAACCATGCAGCTGCTCACTCACTGCCCCCCCTGCCCCCTTTACTCCCCCCTGTTCCTGGAGGGATGGGGAGAAGAATCAGAAGAATGTAACTCCCACAGGTTGAGATAAGAACATTCCAGTAACTAAGGTATAACACAAACCACTGTCGCTACCACCTATAATAATAATGACAAGGGAAATAAGAAGGGAAGAGAATACAACCGCTCACCACCTGCTGATCGGTACCCAGCCCAACCGAGTAGTGATCTAACCCTTCTGGGTAACTGCCCCCAGTTTATATATTGGGCATGACATGTTGTGGTATGGAATACCTCTTTGGTTAGTTTGGGTCAGGTGTCCTGTCTCTGCTTCCTACTGGCTTCCCCTCCTCCCTGGAAGAGCATGAGGCTTAGAAAGTCCTTGGTCAGACTAAACATTACTGAGCAACAACTAAAAACATTGGTGTTATCAGTGCTGGTCCCAGGTCAAAAGTCAAAAGCACATCCCTGCACCAGCTACTAAGAAAGAGAAAAATGACTGATACTGCTTAACCCAGGGCAGCTGCGGAAAAAAGACTAGCCACATCTAAAAAATAAAACACACACACAAAAAAACCCCCAAAACACAAAGCAACAGAAGTTTGTATTTCAATAGAAAAGGGGATGAAATACATTCTTATTTTCACATATGTTTTGGACAATGATCACAGCCTATCAGAGAGCCCTTTCTATCAAACTACCTTCCATTAATTTCACTACCAATTTAAAGTAAAGCTTCCTACAAATCATTTTGCTGCCAGAAAGTCATAGCATCTGAAGCTTATTCATGTCAGGAAAAACATTATAGGAGAACAGGAACTGAATTTGAACCTGCAGTTACCTGAAGGTACAGATGCAGCCCCTGGTCTAGAAGGAACTTGATTCACAGCCAACTGCTAAATACTGAAATGTTATGATGGGAGAATCTTCCATAACTCTCAGCTGACTACTGAACTTTTTATTTGATCCAAATATATTTTATGTTATGATACCTAAGAACATTTATAGATATAAATTAGAGCTTTAATGTAGGCTCCAAAATAACCAAGGCAAATGACTACCAAAACCTATCAGAAACTGCAACAAAAGAATGTACAACATGTATGTAGGCTAAGCCAGCATCAATATAGACCAGAGCAGATGAATTTGAAAACCACAGAAAATCATTGACTCCTTTGCCCTGCTATAATGGTCAAATCACAGAAAGAGCTAGAAACAGGGATTGGCAGCATGGTAGACTTGTTTAATATCTTTTAATATGTTTTAATATCTCACAGGACAAAGAACTGATTGCACACTGCAATTAGGAACCTATAAAAAGCAAATGGTGAGAACAGAAGAAGAGAAAACAGAAGAAAGATGGCCCTAACAACATCATGAAATACCACAAGGACCTGGAGAGTCACCAAAGGGTCAGCCTCCCCAGGTCATGACCCACTTGCTTTCATGAGACCTTGCATATTTTTACTAAATGCTAAGACTGTGAGGTGTATCCCAATGGCTTTCACTAGTAAGTCAGAGCTGGAGGCTGATGAAGCAATATGCAACTCTATTCAATTGCTCAAAAGGTTTTGCAGCAGCCCAGGCAGAGTGCACCCTTGCTGCAGGGATTGCTTTGCTGGCTTCTCTCAGGCAGCAGCTGTTTAGTAGCCCAAGAGCACTCCCCCTAGGACTGCAGGGACCAAGGCTGAGGAGCACTCCGGCAGACAGCAACCAGAGTTAACAGTCCTTGCTTTGTTTACATGCTTGTAACTTGGGTATTGGTCCTGCCACTTAATTAACAGAAAAACAAAGCAATGATTCTCCCCAAAATCCTCTACAGAAATAAGATGGAATCAGATATCTTCTCCAAGCAGGGCCATAAAAATAACAAAATCTCCAATTTCAGTAGGAGCATGAGTGAGCTACTCTGCAGTTATTTATTAAAAAAAATAACTTTGTTAGTTTTCACAAAGATGATTAGTAATTAGTTGATCATAAATACACCTAGCTGTGTCTGCAAACAAGTATACACAAGACATAGAATTCAACATCAGAGCAGCATGCCTTTCTCTGAAGAAAAACTGCTCTAGATTTTATCAATGTGAAATATAAAAGAAAGTATTTTCTAGCAAAATACCCTTGTTATAATCAAGAGTTATTGATTTTACTGCACAAAATTTATTGCTGATTCCCTCAAGGTTTTTTGAGCAGTAGGAAGACTACAATCTATTTGAAATAAGGCAGGGTTTTTTTAGGTTTTAGGGCTTGGTGATTTTGTTATTGGTTTCTGATTTTGGGATGGTTTGTTGGGTTTAGGTTCCTTCAGAGTCAAATCCAGCTTTCTCTGAACAGGATGGCATGAATGAAGAGTTAGGACAACTATAATCTGTCTGATCCAAGATTGCACTTGATTAGTTTGGCCTAATCAAATTAATTAGTTTGGCACTATATTTTAATTTTACCTTCATTTATTTGTAGAATTAGCATACAAACAATAAGCTGGGTTTTTTGTTAGTTGGGTTTTTTTTTTAATTAGGACAAGGATATATAAGATTTCATAACAAAGATTATTATCCCCCACATTTATTTGTGATTTTAAAAATAGGACTAGGAGCAAGTTACGATGTTTAAGTGCTATGCTATTGAATACCTAGGGAAAAAAACCAAAGAGAATTAGATAGCTCTGTCTAAAAAATCAAGGTTATGCCATAAAAATCAACGTTGACTTCACCTTTTAAAGACCCTCTTCCTTGCACAAGCTCCTCATCCTCCTCCAACTTGGTCTCACAGCCATGAGGGTTCTGCATCTTCTGAACAGTGGTGCCTTGGGACAGCTACCAGCCTCAGCAAATCATCTCAGGGACAAGCATTGCCCCTATGTCCTGACATAAACACAACAGAATTTTAATCTGTAGGAAAGCAGATCACTCTTGGTCATAAGCCCAGAGCACTTTTTATAAAAAAGAGGCAGGTTTCTGTCTTGTAGACCCCATTTCCTCAGACTAACATATTTATGGTCTGAATTTATAATGCATACTTAATATGCAAAGAAAGTTTCTAAGAGGGAAATCTGTCAATCTAGACTACACAGATACAAACAAATCCATTCAGAAGTTATAGGTGCTCTTTAAGGTCTAAGTAAGTAACAACAGACAAATTCTTCATCGCTTAATACAGATTTTGGGTGTTTTTTTGGTGGTTTGTTTTTTGTTTTTTTTTTTTTTTAGTTAAATCTCCTCGGTTCTGCAGGTGGTTTAAAATTACAGGTTTTAAAGCTATCATTTGGAAACAAAGCAAACACTAGTATCATTGTTTTGCATCAGAGAGTTTTATTGGACTAACATGTCATCAGCAAGTGAAGAATGTTTGCTTTAAAACATATCAAATTTAAATTGCAAAGCAGTCTACAAATTGGGGTAAGGAGAACAGGCACAAAAAGCATTTTAAACTACATTAGGCACCTCATTATTTTATATCTGAAATACAAGAGCAGGTGTTGAGAACTGTATTTTATTTTTTAGGAAGGTAAATATTCAGTGCAGAACTGGAGAAGTAAAGTTCTTCTAGGAGCCTAGAACTTAAATGGCCCAACCAAAAGGTCAGATTAACTTTTAATTCCTTATGGTAAAATCCTAGACCCCAAAACAGCAAAACATACTTCATTGGACAATCTGGACTATGAGACATTTAAAAGCACTACTGAAATGGAAAAAGCTCAAGATTTCTAACATTATAGTTTATAGATGGATTGACAGTTGCTCAATTTTACTCTGAGTACACTGAATACTTTTTCTCAGGGAATAATGGTTCCAGAGAGAAATGCAATTCTTTCCACATTTATAACCACCAGTAATAACTGTGGTTCTGTGCTGACACTTAAAAACCAAAACACAACAACTGGGTTTATTAGGCATTTAGAGTAAGAGATGGTAACCATCCAGAAAAATTTGTGACAAGAGTTACAAAAAAAAACCCCAAAAAATCAAAACCAACCCTCAGAATGTGACTGCACAATACTTTATGAATATATATTGCTCTGTTCACTTCCACACTGACAGTGAATGTGAAATGCATAAGATATGCCTGTAGTAAGAAATTACTGCTTCAATTATATTCTTATTTCTTGATAAAGGCATTTGCAAGTCTTTCCACACCAGTTGCATTCCAGTTTAAAAGGTCAGACCTGGGAAAGTTGAGAAACATTGGCAGACACAGACACTACAGAGTTAATGACAAAAATATGTAACTAATTCAGATTTTGTCCCTCCCGAATTCTAAATTCTCTCAAGCAAGAGACTATTTTCCCCAAAAACAGACAAAAAAAAAAAAGGTGAAAATGTTAAGGTCATAAATTAAGATCACTTTCTGCAGTAAAGATCAGGATGACATGCATATTCCTCTTTGCATTCTGTGATAGTGCTTTGGCTAACAAGTAGATTTCATTTTTTAATTTTAAATCCAGATTCTTTGATTCCTCTCTCAAACTGCCTCATTTTTAAATGGCACTATCAAGAATGTTTAAGGTACCACTTGAGCATTTCTGCAACAATCAAAATTACGTTGAGAATAGACTGAGAAAGGGCAGAATTAATCAGAATTCAGCTTAACCTTCATTATTAATGGGGAAAAAAAAAAATAAACCCAAAACTACCGAGTCTGCTGCAAATATATAACACTGAAAAGTTATTAGTTGCGTATCATCAGAGGACCCATCTGCCTGTTCTGGGCTTTGTGGAAGGAAATCAGTGTTAACTTTTTTCACCTGAAAAGTTTATTTTCATCAAAAAGTTAAGGTGCACATACGGCTCTGATATCTGAGGCTGCATTCTATATATCCCATTATTCTTCAATTACAGCTCAAAACACACACTGCCAGTGATGTTAGACATTAGCAGCATACAATACAAATATCCAGCCTACAGCAGAACAGCAAGTCAGAATGAACTGTGCTGCTCTTCTGCAGCAAACCATTCCCCTCCTGACAGAAAGTAAGCCTTGGTAACCACCCAGGCTGCATATCAACGTTGTTTGTGGCAGGCAATGTTCTTCCGGTTGACAGGCACTTTGTGTTCCCAGCTCCACCAATTACTGCCCCATTAACTTGCTTGTGAGAAAAGGAGGAAGGAAAAACTCCAATACAACTTCTGTTCCTTAGCATATGTCTGCAGTTTTAAGCAAAGTTTGTTAAAAACCTATCACTGCCCAAGTATTGGCCTTCTATTTCAAACCCAGAATCACTTTAAGTAACTTTGACATAAATCTGCTTCGCATTTTGGCTGAGTATAAACTACTGTAGAACAAACACCCTTGAGAAGACCAAAGGTTAGCTCCCTGTCTTTATTTTTATTTTGACAACAATAACTCAGTACAATTGGCTAAGGTGGAATTCCTTTAGGATCAAAGGTTATAATGGATCCCAAGATAAATCTAAGTAACATGTCATTAGCCTGAAAAAGTCAATCAATACGATAGGATATGCAAAGTGAAAAATTGCCTAGAGAACACCTATGTTAGTCTTTCCTTTATAGCAACCATTAATGAAGCTACCAGAACAGTAACATCCAGTTGGAGGTGTTACAACTCAAAGAAAAGTAGTTGAAGAGAGCTTAACACAGTGGAGCAAGAGTGTTGAAAGGATTTCAGGTTTATATCTGTAAGGAGATAGGATACACATCATCACCTGAAACAGGAAATGTTTAATACATCTTTGCAAGAGAATGCAAATGACATCTTCTTCCAGTATAGAATACAAAGGAAAGAAAAAATTAGTTTAAATTCAAAGGGGAATTTTGGTTAACTAAGAAAACCCATTAGCTGAACAATTAAACATCAGAATAGCATTTCCAAGTGTGGTGTTGTAATATCATCTTTGGGGGTAACTAAAGCAATTGGGCAATCATTTAGTTCAGAACAAGTTTGCTTTCTATCTCAGTAACAGCCAAATGCAAGCTTGCAAGAGAGACAGCAATGCACATCTTAAAAGCTCCTCTTACCAGAATCTATAACCTTGGCAAAACAGTTCATTATTGCTTTTTAGCTGCAATGTCATTGAGCATAGCATAGACACTCTCAGCCTTAAAAAACGCCAGTGTTTGGATTTTTGTTTTGTTTTGGTTTTCGTTAGGTTTTTTTTTGGGGGGGAGTGGTGTTATGTTTGGGTTCTTTTGAATGTTTAGGGGATTTTTTATTATGAATTCAGTTTTCTGTAGAATCTAGAGTTAAAAAGAAATCATAATCTTTATTTTATAACTGTACTTATGCAAATGGATTTCTTCTTGGTTTCACTCACAGATCTTTTTGCTCATAGACGACACGGTCAAGATCCATGGATTTGAAAACTAAATAAGAAAAACCCACCAAACCCAACCCTATGAGCTTTAACATGCAAACCAAGAAGTCCAGAACCTACTCAGATCTGTGACAGTAATTGCTAAGAAACTGGTATGCAAAAGGCGTACCACAGGGAAAAATTTTAAAGCAGCTACAAAAAGTAAGAAGTCAAAAAACTGTAGGACTTTAATGTTATTTTACAAAGTCAAATAACAGCATTTAAGAAAGAATAGTATGTGTTCTTCCTAACTTGTTCAGATTGCATACTTTGGGTGTTTATATCCTTATGTACTTCTCTGCACAGCATACTCTTACATCCAACATCCATTCTGCATATTTCACCAGTCCACTAGAAACAAATCTACAAAGATATGAACTTCCAGTTTTGTCTGTTGTTGAAAGACAATTTACCTCTTTCAGATAGTACTTTCCTGCTAAGAAGTGATAAATGCTCAGAAAAGAGATTACAGTCATGTTATTATATGGAGTATCACGTCTTCAACAGCCCTTTCTAAAGGAAAAAGAATAATCAAGTATAGCTTATTTGTTTAGGTGAAGGCACGCTTATTCCAGGTACCACACAATTTCTACTGTCTGTGGAGACAGTTTTAACTCTGACTGACATGTTATGTGATAATCCACAAGTTTTTTTCTCCTCTCAGAAATTGAGAGTCCATATGTAAAACAGATAAAAACCTTTGCATTTTAAAATCCCAATACAGTTTACAGTCTTGTCCACTCAGTCATAGCTCATAGCTGTAGTAACCTTCCTCACAGCACCAACCGAGAAACATCATCCATCATCCAGACCGACAAACCATTCTTTAAACATATTTATTATTAACAAGAAACATCGTACACATTTTTCAAAGCAGGGTCACTCTATATATCTTACTCAGTTGAATTCACACTTCTTTATCAATTACCCTTGTACTAGACATCCCATGACAAGCAGAAGATGAATGGAAGTAGTAAAGCCAAATTCTATAAACTAGACACAGCACAACACCCTGATGAATACATAGAGAAAGATAAAGACATTATTTACTTTGGAAGTTAACAGTAACTTTAAAGTAACACAGCAGAATAGCCGTGTCCTGAACACACCTTAAATACAAGCCAGCCATGGCTTAGTTCTGGAGCTCAGTGGTTTCTACAATAATTTATTCATTGCAAGTTCAAATGCTTCTTACAGGGCTATCGCTACAGGATATACTTGAAGTGAAACCTTTATAATCTCAAAATGAAGGCTTTTTGGTTTTGGGGGTTTTGTTGGTTTTTTTTTTTAAAGTTCTGTTTTATAAGAAATAAATTATAACATGAAATGGAATTTTTTTCCTAGGAGGTGACAGCATCTTCAAGACATTAGAAAGACATTAAATGACACTTTTGGAACACAGGCTTACTACAAGAAGGCTCTGCATTTTCATTTAATCTTATTAAAACCTTATGCATTATATGGGTCAGACTTTGATCTTACAATTCAACTTTTTCCTGTGCTATTACGTATTGTTCATGGAAACCCACTTACAGGCATACAAGTCAAGAAACTTTGCACTACAATCAAGTCATTCACTGAGAATGTTTGCTCATATACAGTGTTTCAATTCCAAAAATATAGGATTCATCCACCACGCTAAGCAAAGCTGAGCCAATGTATAATTTCTTGTCTTTAAACACGCATTTGTTTGTTGTTCTGCAATACTAAATTCTTGGTATCAGTGGACTACCACAAGGAAAACAAATGTATTTAAGATTAAGAAAAGCCCCAACAACTCAAAAGCATTTGAGCTTTCCTTTCATTTCTTTAGTTACTAGGAACATTACTTTGATAATTATAGATGCTACTATGCACTTACAATCTTTATATAAGTGATTTCTACACCTATTATACAAAAGAATATGGTAGGAATGGGATTACTGATGAAGCAACAGCAGTTTAAAACAAAAAAAGTCCTGAAAATAAGGACTTAAATTTTCTGGAATGTTATCCCAGATATAATATAGTGAATATGTCAGAATCCAATGTCTGTAAAATAAAATAATGGAAATAAAGAGAACTATTGATTCTGTTCACAAAATAAGCACTTGCACACACTCATCTACAACTCACACTCTCCAATGGCAACACTGCCACATAGATGATAGCATATGAATTTCGGGATTTAATATGACATAGTTATTTCTACAGTTTTGATAGTGTACATATAAAAAGGGTAGGAAATATGGGAGGAAAGGGGGCAGAGGGCAAGTCCAGATGCAACGAGGGGTAGAACAATAATCATAATGACCAAAAAAAATAATAATTCTGCCAAGTCATCTTTTTTTACTACCATATTTGGAATGAGTTTCAAATCTTTCCCACTTGTTTCAAAAAAAGAGCTCTTTAAGCCAGTCCAATTGCTCAGAGCCTACCCAGCACGGCAAAATCTTCACACATGTAAAATTAGAGGGATGGTGTCTTTCTTTGGTACAGTGAGGCCCAGCTGATCAATAGTCTGGTTGCCACTGAACTAATCTCTATTTCCAAGCCAGAACATTACAGTGGGGCAGCTGTAGGCCTCCCACCGAGGTCTGTGTACTATACAGCTGCTTCCAGCACCCCCATCCGCATCTTCTAGCACTGTCCCCTCACTGACTGCTGTGATCTGGAAACTTCAGGTTTAAGACTCCGAATTCATGATATCTGCCAACACTGCAGGATGCGGGGAGTTTGTCTAACAATTCCATAGATGAGCATAATAAAGTTATATTTTCATCACATAAAATTCTCTTCCTTAATCTCCAGCCTTTTTCTTTATAGTAAAATTCAGAAAATTCATCAAAGTCCTGAGAGAACAGTATTAATCTCTGAGGTTTCAGTTGAAGAGCATATATCAAGATAGTAAGAAAATGAAACTACTTGAAAACAAAGACTCTGATCTGACTCTCCAGCAGTGTTTCAGCTCAGCTCAGCTCATTTCCATAGTTTCAGTGGATTTTCACAGTTCTAATGTATCAAGTTCCATAGTACCAGAAGCAACTTCAATCAGCTACCTCCAGAAATGCTAAGGATGCCTTAAGCAAGAAGGCTTAGACAGCCTTTCACTAACATGATCAGGTGTGGCTAGGTATTTTAATTAGTGCTAGTCCTCTCTTTCAGTTCTCCCACTTTTAGACGATCAACAGCACTCTGACATTTTTCAGCTTATATGAGAAAGACAGAAACATACTGATTGATTAGCATTAGTATCACCCTGGGAAGCTATTTTAGGATACTCTCCCAATTAAGCACATTGTCATTCATCTGAAAGTCAAGAGCAAATGTTATTAGCCTACTTTGGAGGCACTATTTCCTTGCTGTTACAGGCTCTCAAAAACTTATAACACTACTCAGGACTTCAAGGAAGTTTGATATGTGACTGTTAAAGCATATTTCTCTCTTGTTATTTCAGACAAAACCCTATACTTTGTGATATGAAGACAGAAATATAATCTTTTCTGAACCACCTAACCACCACATCAAAATATTCACATATAGCCTCCAAAACAGTTATTAAAGCCTCATTTAACAAAAGAAAAAAAGAAAAAAAACAAAACAAAAACATAGCAACCTTGTTCCGAATTATTAAGTACAATTCCTTATTGTATTTGATCTTCTTGTGGCATTAAGTTGTGGCCCATAAGTGTTGAAAGTAGAAGGTTTTGAAGTGAAGTTTTTTAAATGAAGATGAAGCAATAGTTAAGCATAAAAAAACCAGTGTCAGTTTACAAACAGAAAGAAGTAACTTAAAATTCACCTCATTGGAACATTATGCAAGCTCTCTTTTTAAAAGCCACACTGTTTCTGCTGGAGACACTTGTTATGCTAAGAACCACTGTTTTCTTGAGCACAAGGCACATTACATCCCTACGCAAAACATTTATAATAATATTGCCAAGCTCCCGCAGAAATGCTGAAGCACACTATACTTTCTGTAAAGCCAAATGCTGCTGCAGTAATATCACTCTTTTATCAGCATAATTCATACAGTTCTCACTTCCCAAAATACTTGCTTTTTTTTTGAATAATCCTTATGGAATGGGCACCATATCATTTGGATACTGTGGCCAACACTAGCTAATGGCATACCTAGTAGACAACAGCCTGCTTGGCTAACCTGAGCAGCCAGTAGCTTTGCTCATTCTAAGTCCTTCAGTAGTTTTAATAGAACAGGTCTGCAAGATGGAAGAAGAAGCTAGATTAAGATGTAGGCTCAACTGGGGAAAAAAACATGCTATACCTAAACATCATCTTCTCATCCAAGTCTTACTACAGAAACAAGAAGAAAAGTTTTCATAGGACTGTATATTAAAGTGGCAAAAAATCTGTCTACCCAAATATTCCACTGTTATGACTACTTTACCATTCTTTTTAGTCAAAGTACAAGTTGGGTTTTGCATGTAGGTCAGCACCACTTTACCATTCCAAGGTGATACACACTGAGTAATAATTTACTGTGTAACACTGCCTTCCTAAGCTTGCAGTAATGTACAAGACGTAAGCACAGCATGCACCTTTTTATGTGAATTTCTATCCTAAGTGAAAAAACCCTTTACTGCATTAATTTTAATTTTACTGAAAGATTAATGTATTCACATATTGCATGACAGTCTAAAATGAAAGCATTACAGTTACTAAACTGTCTTGTGTGATAAGAAAATAACCATAGTGACAGGAAAATCCCTTATGCAACATTATAGCTAGGCATTAAATTTAACACTTCTTATAATCTGACAGCCTTTTAAGCAACAATAAACCATACAAATATATATAACTATTATCTGTGGGGGAGGCAGGCACAGTCACACATGATAGAGCTTCACCTACACTCTACAAATCCTCTTTGTACTAGATGCTCAGTTGGTTTCATTTTATATTTGGTGTCCCAGTAAGCCTGAAAAGCAGCAAGTTCATAAATACTACCAGACTCTGCTCAATTTTGAACAGGATAAAACCACTCTCTGACACTGAGGGAGAATCTAACTCACTGGTGTTTGCTCAAAATGCTCCAACAGCTCAGCTATCATAGCCAGAGTTTCTAAAGGACAAAGCCAAATTATTTCTGCCCAGCTTCACATTTTGCAAGAACTTTGTTTTATAGTCCCAATTTAAATATGATTATATTTGCTGTTTGGCTGGATGTACCTCACTGAAAATTGAGTTTTGATTTAGCACAATAATTTTAACTAAGCACAACACTAAATGCAACCTGTAGCTCAGAGGCAGATGGATTAAGTGTGATAACACATCAGTCAGGAACGTGATGTTATGCCTGGATTTAACTTTCCATGTTGATACTTTAAACATGGTCATTTCTGAATGCACACAAAATTATACGCATGGCTACTTTCGATTTTCTCTTGTAGTCACAATCAACACCAAACTTCAACAGAAAAGCAAGCAACTTGTTCAGGAAAGATTACCATTTGTAAGCACTGCACACAGCACATGTTCTTTGGTTGGCAGCTAGAGAGAAATAAATTCCACAATTTGCATTTAAAGTAGAAGACTACTTTCTAAGTCACCAACTGTCTTTCATTTTTTAATAATCCTACTTAATGTTTGGGTTTGATTGCAGGGTTTACTCGTTAGAGTAATAGCATTCTTTTTGCTGTGTGGTCATAAATATTGCATAGATACTCAAAATCATACCGCTCCATCCTGCCAAATGGAAATGCAAAAGGTTGTGTGTTTACTGAGGTTAAAAACCACAATAAGCATCCTATCACATTAAGCTGATATTTACAAGCACAGAAGTGGCTCAAGATCAGGAGGCATCCAGACACTAGCTTCAAGGTTGGTGTTTTCTAAACTTTGTGTTGAAGACCCCCAGTCATCAGCCAATCTTGACTTATATATGTTCAAGGCCAGGTTGGACAGAGACTTGGACAACACGGTCTAGTGGGATGTGTCCCTGCCCATGGCAGTGGGGTTGGAACTAGATGACCTTAAGATCCTTTCCAACCCTAACTATTCTATGATTCTATGATTCTGTGTTGGCTTTGCATTGAGCAAAACAAGCAGCATCCTTGCCCTCCAGATTTTACAGTCTGCATTTCATCCTCATTCACAATGTCTTAAAGAACAGCTGTCAAAAATTCACAATTGGAATTGCTATTTTTCAATCAGTTCTTCATCCTTCCCCCCGCCCCAGTCCACCTATTGCTACAAAAATTTTGTGGTTCCACGCATTGCAGCTTAATTATCATGACTAAGACATGGTTTTGAAATGTAAAGGAACAGAATTTCCAAGTTCCCTGCTTCACAAAGATAATCTTCACATTGAACTGTTTCAAAGATACAGTTAAAAGTAGAGTGTGGAATTTTGAATTCTCAATACATTCATACATCTTCAAAACTCAATGTGACCATAGCTATAATTAATCTTTCTATATTCAGAATTAATTCCCTATGTTCTGTGTGTCTATTAAAGCTTGTCTTTAGTTTTATATATTATACTTGCCTCCCTCTCAAAGTGGGAAGATTTATTATAGTCACTTGTTGAAAGATTTTCATTGTTCAGGCTATTAGTTTGATTCATCCTCAAGTTTTTAAAGGTCAGCTGCAAACCCACAAACAGCTTGACAAACAACCAACCTTTGCAGATGAGTATCAAATTTACATGATATTATATCATTCTCATACTCTTGTAATTTGTAGCAATTTAGTTCATGGCATGTCATTTACAGATATGTAGGTCCTGAATTATTCATGGCTTCAAACCACCAATAAATTGTTCAGAACCATCCTCCTTCCTTGGATACCTGTTCCCTTTTAAATAATTTCAATTTCAGATAATGTGTTCAGAATTTAAACTGATAACCAAGATCACATCTGAATTTGAGAGTTTCTCAATTATACAATCTCCAATGAAGTAGTTCAACAAAAGGTACTAAACCTATGTTATGTCTGTATTGACCATGTTGCTAAAGTTATTTATATATTGATCATGTTTGATTTAGATCTAGAAGAAATGAGAGCAGCAGTATTACAACATTATAGTGGATTTAATTGTCTTCTATGTGTGTGTGTAAACACATACACATCCTAAAAGCAAAGACACTGTTTCCCAGCCAATAACTATACAACATAACTGTTGGGCTCTCGGTACAACTGGTGGTCAGCAGATGACAGGAGAAAAACATGGTGTCAAAGGCTCCATGAGAATTTTCAGCTTAAATTTCATAAAAATTGAAGTTTAATTAAGGAAGAAAGGGATGTGACAGCGGTGAAAAAGTTGGCTCCATGACACGTCTGCATGTCTGATCTCAACATGAGTCATTCGCCCTACCTTGAGTACTCTACAGTAAGTAGTTCATTCTTCATTTTCAAGCATTTTCAATAGGCAAGCAGTAATCTTTTCTCTATATATATTTTCTGGGAAAAAGAAAGACAAAACAAGATTTTACTTCCTAGATATATGAAGTGGCAGAAGTAAGAGAATATATACATGCTTGCTAGAAAGGCCCAGGTAAGAGTAAACTAATCTAAAGATACTTAAAGATACCATCTAAAGATAGCTTTACCTCTTCACGAGGATGAAATCAGTTGACTGATATTCAGGATATTTACAAGTAACGCTTTACTCATGGTTAATAGGTTTTTATGGATTTTGGGGTTTTTTTGGTTTTGTTTTATTTGTTTGTTTTATTTCCAAAATGGAGGAGCCTGGACCTGTACAATCATTACTCATCCTTGTAATACTTCCTTTTTGCTTTCAGAAGTCACTTGACTTGTTTCTCAGTGTTGCTGTATGGATTATTGATTATGGTTACCGTATACTTATGGTTGGCATTGACCACTTCAGAATCCTTGGAAATTGCTGTATTTCTTCAGTATAAGATTGATTTCTCTAGACATTGCAATGTCACAAAAAAAAAAAAAAAAAAAAAAGCCTTAAACATGAAAATGCCTGAAATATTCACAAAGGTTCTATCAGCAAAAAGATCAGAATGCTTTTTCAAAGTTAAGTAACAGAAATAAATGCATATGAACTCTATTCAATGAAGATTTTGAGCACTAAAAGACATTGGCAAAAAAATGTCAACAAATGGCACCTTTTCAACCATCCTTCATGTTACCCTTATCTACAGCAACTCATTGCTTCCAAATGAAACATCACTATAGAATACCCTTGAAGGTTCATAAAAACTACTGTACATATCACTGACCTTCTCATAGGTTTATATGTGCTTGCAAGTACTCTACCACATCGCCAAAAGCTAGGGTCTTATGAAACAAAGAGAGGGTGAAGAACAGAATACAATACATAGATACTACCACAGTTCATCTGCTATTGTTTGCAGGAAAGGCCATTTTGTGCAGAGAAATTGATTCCCACCTTTGAGCCCCTCGTGAAAGGAATGTACAGATGACTTGAATTTAGAAATTTACTAATGTACATAATCTCATGTCTCTCATTTAAATAGTAGGTCTTAATCCTATTCATTAGGAAGCGACCCTAGCACATATTTTCCATATATGATTACAGCATAGCAGCTTTTATGGAAAACAGGAATTTGCTCTCATTTGCACTAGGAATATTTAATAACATAAAAAGTAACCTCAAAGTTCTTTAATTTTATCTGCAGCAAGTATTACCTTCCAAAATTGATTAAATTGTAAGAAATTCTTGGCACTCTACAACTTTTTATCCCAGTACTCCTAATTGCTTCAGTTAATATTAATTTAAAAAAAAAAAAAAAAATGTAGTGTCATGGGGTTCTGATTTGTCCCTTTTCTACATGTCAGAAAGAGACCAACTTATTCAACGTTACCAAGTTAGCACTGATCCCAGTTATAGGCAAAGATTAGAGAGACACATTTAACCCTTTTCTAGCTATTAGAAGATGCCTTTAGTACCTAGTAATATGATGTTAAAGTGGAGTTAGGGCTTCTGAAAGACATCACTTGCCTTCAGTTTTCTTTCACCATATACTCTAACAACAGAAGAGCTGAATGTCAAAAAACAAACATACAAGGACACACACACACAAAAAAAAAAGTGATGCTATTAAAGCAAAGGTAGCTGTGATCCTATTTACACTCACATGCTAGGATTTCCATCTGGAATATCTGTCTATAACTCCAGCCTGAGAAGAAATCAGCATCTCGTGGGAGATGCAGCATGACCAAGGAGCCAAAAGAGTAAGAAACACTTGACTTAGCCTTCAAGAAAACATATAATATTTTCAGAAATTGAAACTTGGGGTTGTGATATTATTTCTTTTCTTTTTTTGCACTAAAGAGTCAAGAATGAAGTGGGAAAAAGGACAGATTTTCTAAAGAACTCTTCAGGTATGTCAACTGGTTAAGGATACTCATTGTTCCTTTATTAGAGGAGAAACATCTTAAGTTAGGCATTCAAATGTAGCAAACGTTGGCAGAATACTCTTGGCTAGGTACTAAGGTTATTAATGATAAAAATGTATCCTGAGGCACAGGCAAGTATCTGCATATGTTTCAAGCTTATTGCTGTTACAGAAATTGGCAGTCCTGAGATGCAGCTAAATAAAGACTCCCTTTCCTCCAGTTCTTTCATTACTAGACTCTCCAGTTCCATTCCTTCAAGGCTTTTAAACTGTCTGTTCTCCGCACAACATTTTGATATGCTCCTTTGACAGGGTACCTTAGAAAGGCAGCATTATTATTATAACTACCCCATCTATCCCACCCACCTCCCTTAAAATAATAACAATAATAACAACAACAACAATAATATCTCTGAAGTGCAAAGAGCACAACTTTAAGGGAAGAGGTCGCCTTGGAGCTCTGTACAGAGAAGATGCCATTTCTGAAAAGCCCCATTATATCATTTGTCTTCAAAGTGCTCCCACATAACTGTCCTACCTGCTGTTCTGCTGCTCCAGTTCCACAACCTGCCTTTTTCCCTTTTCTTTTTCACTGCAACAGCAGTAGAACTAATAGAGAGAGCGCTCCTGGCTCAGACACAAGCAAGTTATCATGATCTTAATGCATTATGCTGCCAAGCTGAAGTAGCCATCTGCTTGCATGCTTTTAGCCCAGTTCAATTACAAGATAACACATTTTAGCTTAATCTTCAATGTACAACTAAATATGAGCTAACATGACTTAGCTCAAATCTGAAACTAAACTGCATTATCTCTCAATCTGACAGGCAAAGCATGTACTCAACTAATAGATAGCAAAGGTTAGCTGAAGGGAGGAAACCTGTTAAGCCATTTCAACTTAATCAAACTGATGAAAGGTTTAATCTAATGCACTTACAGCACTACCTGCTGCCATAAGTGCAGTTCAGGATGCATCTGTGAACAGTTACTCCAGCTCAGATGAGGCACAATAATTCACAAAGCTGTGCAGTTCATTCATGATGCTTGATAGTTCATGTAACACTTGAATATAAAAACTATACAGATTTTGTTCTAGAATAAGTCAAACAAACCTGAACATATATATCATTCATCCACAGATAACCCCCGTTTTGGGGGGAAGCTGCTAATCTATGGTTACTAGACATATCTAGCTTACAGAAGATTAATTTAGTCTGTGAAACTGTAGATCCTGTTGACAAAGCAAATAAAAATAAAAACTACATTCATTTTCACTGTACATAGTTCATGGTTCCAGAATCACACCCAGTGTTCTATAACATTGCAATGGATCACCATCACATGCAGAGACCATACAGTAACTAGCTACATATCAAAGGTATGGGTGACTATTCAGCTCTTAAAAGAAAGCAATATCTGTTAAAGAATTACCATTTTCATTTTACATATAACCATATTTAATAAATTTGCATCTCAGCACACAATGAGCATAACACATTGCTCTGTGCAAAATGGTCACATCAGGGATTTAATCTGAATTTTAAAATATAACAAAAAGGCAGCTCCTCTAATATTAAGCTGCTGTGCCTTAGAAACAATTAGATTCCTTTCAAGTGGTTACTATTTGCTCAGATACATTGTTTGTACTTACACACCTCAAACTTTCCAACAATATTGTATTCATTTTGTTGCAATGAAAGCCACCACAACCTCTTCTAGCTCTCTGATTGCTGAAGATGGCAAGACTTTCTCTATTTTTATATTAATGGTAGTATTCCTGATCAAGCCTACCCTATGCTTACTCTACAGGCTTCAGCAGAAGTACAAAGATAACTCTGGTACATTATGCCAAAGTGATTCGGAGCCAAATTATGATGAATTATCAGGCAATGGGAGTTAAAGAAGAGCCAAGGCTTCTGTTCAGAATGAATACTAATAAGGCTAGAAACAACCAACACACATCACTATGCTTGCACAAAAGTCCACTGACAGAGAATCCAGGCAACAACATAAAATAATGCATGTGTGTGCCAATACCTTTCCATAAGAAAGTGAAGCCACCACTTACAGTAGTAGCATTAGCTTCACAATTTTTGACACAAAAAAGAGGTGAAAAAACAAACCCAAAACCGATCAACCCAAAGCAAACCCCAAACTGCTATATGTATGGATAGCCAAGAGCATTCCCTCTTTCACCATGGGGTGTTTGCCTTTAATAAATTGTTTTCATTCTGATTTTGAAGTAAAGATAGATGCAGCTGTACCAACCTTGTAATGCACTTATTCTGACCTTCTAACTCTTACTGGACCAAAACACAGTCTCTAATCATGAAATATTCAGGTTACTAATGGTTTTTTTTTGGTTTTTTTTTTTGTTTTTTTTTTCTGCAGCAGAAGCTATTCTGCCATTCCTCTTCCATCTGCTATATGCAATAATCCTGCAACTTTATTCCACCGTTTCCTCTTTAGCCTTTCAATTGCAATTTAAATGGCATAGTGCAAATGTCTTAGGAAAACAGGACAAAAAGCAGTGCCATTGCTAAGTGTTTTTTTTCTGCATAAAACTTACAAGTTCTGGATTCAGCTCAGTAAGCACTCCTAACAATTAAAGCATAACAAATGAAAACTGTGCAAAGAAAGATGCTTTTATAAAACAATTATTCAGTATTAGTAGTGTGTGTGAAATTATAAACAAGCTTTTGTGTTATTTATTCTTTTATTTACACATCATCGAGGGGAACTTGCATGCTGTATTATTCCATATCATAAAGTTTAAAGTTATAGCCTCTATTTCTCATATTAATCGCCCAATTAAGAGCTCACAGGCTGGCTTGGTGTTACCTGATCTATATGAAGAGCAGACTCCTTGATACTGAGTTCAGCACTGAAAACACTGCTTGGGCAACTGCATGGACAAGTGTAGATGCCTTGCTTTCAAAAAGTAAGCAGCCCCCAGAGACAACAGAAGCACATCAGGCAGTGTTAATATCTTGTTCAGCTAAGAGGGAAAACACCCAGGCATGATTTTTATTCCTCAGTGGGTATGGAAACACTTCAATACCCAGTGTTAACTGTGAACTACTGTAAGTATGATGGTATGTGGTATATCTAGACTTTTCCAGTTAACTGATTAAAACTTTACCATGTATCTCCATGACTTCTCTTGGCCTAATTATGTGAATCATTTTACAATGTAGTACTCTTTCCAAGGCTGAAAGTTTAATCTAAGTAATGAGAAGTACTCATTGCAGTCCATTGGGGACAGTCAAGTTTCAGACAATGGAACAAATTTAATTTGCTTAATGAGCACTTCTGATGAACATGAGTAATTTTCTTCTTAGGTACAAGACCACCAGGTATGAGAATCCACTATATATATACATGTCAGTGAGAGAGACCTTCTGTGGCCAGACTTCTTCTCCTTGAAACCAAAAGAGAAGTGTACCAGAGATGGACAAGCAGACACCCATCGACATCTATGCAGACATTCCATGGTGTGTGGTTCAGAAAAGCAAAAGCGCAGCTTGAACTGAAATTGGCCAGATATGTAAAAAACTACAAGAAAGGGTTCTTGTGATATGTAAACATGCAGAAACAAAAAGAAAATATTGGCCTGCTGTTAAGCAAGAGAGGTGAATTAGTCGCCAACAACACTGAAAAGGCTGAGATTCAACACTTTCTTCACCTCTGTGTTTGCTTGCATTGCTGGGCCCAGACCTTTGTGTCCTGGGTTCAGCAGCAGCAGTCATTTTTTCTGCTTGGTAGCTGGAGCAGCTCTGATAACACCAGTGTTTTCTGTTGCTGCTTGGTAATGTTTTGGTCTGACCAAGGACTTTCTGAGTCTCATGCTATGCCAGGGAGGAGGGGGAGCCAGGAGGAAGCAGAGACAGGACACCTGATCCAAACTGACCAAAGAGGTTATTCCATGCCACAGCACGTCATGTCCAGGATGTGAAACCGGAGGGCAGAGACCCAGAAGGGTGTGGTGGTGGACTGGGGGTGCATGGCATGGTCAGGTTTTTGGTAATGGGGGGTTCGCTGCTGGGGGATGCGCTGGCTGGGTCGGGCTTGGTGAGCAGTTGTATTCTCTTTCCTTGTATCTCTCTTGTATTATTACTGGTGGAGCAGTGGGGGGTTTGCTGCTGGGAGAGTGCACTGGCTGGGTCGGGCTTGGTGAGCAGTTGTATTCTTTTTCCTTGTACTTCTCTTGTGTTATTATCGATGGTAGCAGTAGTGATTTGTGTTATGCTTTAGTTACTAAACTGGTCTTATCTCAACCTGTGGAAGTTGCATTCTTCTGATTCTCCTCCCCATCCCCCCTGGACTGGGGGAAGAAAAAGAAGGGAGGGAGTGAGTGAGTGAGTGAGTGAGTGAGTGAGTGAGTGAGTGAGTGAATAAAACTTCATGAGTTTGAGAGGCTTAAACCACGACACCTTGGGAACAAAAATCCACGAAGGAAGAGCTGGTATGTGAACTATTACAGGAGCTTGGCCCCTACAAATCAATGGTCCCTGATAGTAACCACCCAAGGGTGTTAAGAGGGCTGGCTGATGCCATTACGAGACTGCTCTTGATAATCTCTGAGAAGCTGTGGAGATCAGGGGACATCCAGAAGACTGGAAGAAGGCTAATGTCACCCTCATCTATAAGGACTCAAAGGAGGGTCCAGGAAATTACAGGCCCTTCAATTTTACTTCAGTCCTTGGGAGTGTCATGGAACTAATCCTCCTTGGGGCTATCACAAGTTAGATAAAGCGTATGATTGGGAAAAGCCAGCATGAATTCACCAGAGGCAAAATGCCTGACAAAACTGATTGCCTCCTATGACAAAGTAACCTGCACGGTTGATGCAGTGTGAGAGGTGGATATTGTCCACCTGGATTTCTCGAAGGCTTTCAGTATGGTTTGCCACAGCCTCCTCATAGAGAAGGTGATGTGTTATGGTCTAGACAAGCGGTCTATGCATCGGATGGGGACCTGGCTGACCAGCCACACACAGAGAAAGGTGGTAAATAGCTCTCACCCTGTCAAAAGTGGGGTCCTCCAGGGGTCCTATACGAGGCCAACACATTTAATATCTTCATAAGTGACCAGGAAGATGGGATCAAGAGTATCCTCACCAAGTTCACCAAAGATACAAAACTGAGTGGGAAAGTGGACACTTCAGAAGGGAGAGCCACCCCGCAGGAAGACCTGCAACAAAGATAAGTGTAAGTTCAACCAGGACAAGCGTAAAGTCCTGTAAAAGGAAATTGCAATTCAGGAGAACAGTACAGGCTGGAATCTACCTGGCTGGGAGCAGCTCTCTGGAAAAGGATTTGAAGTTCAAGATGAGTAACAGTGTGCTGCTGTGGCAAAGGCGGCCAACAGGATGCAAGGTTACATCAACAAGGGCACCACCAGCAGAGACTAAGAAGTCATTATCCCATACTCCTCATTGCTTGTCAGGCCACACCTGACAATAAACCACTGGAACAATCTTCCGAGGCAAGTGGTAGACTCCCCAGCATTGGGTACATCTATAGAATCACAGAATAGTTAGGGCTGGAAAGGACCTTAAGATCAGCTAGTTCCAACACCCCTGCCATCAGCAGGGACACCTCCCACTAAACTATGCCACCCAAGGCTATGTCCAACCTGGCCTTGAACACTGCCAGCAATGGAGCATTCACAACTTCCCTGAGCAGCCCTTTCCAGTGCCTCACCACCCTCACAGTAAAAAATTTCTTCCTCATATCCAATCTAAACTTCCCCTCTTTAAGTTTGAACCCATTACCCCTTGTCCTCTCACTACAGTCCCTCATGAAGAGTCCCTCTTCAGAATCCCTGTAGGCCCCCTTCAGACACTGGAAGGCTACTTTGAGATCTCCATGCAGCCTTCTCTTCTCCAGGCTGAACAGCCCCAACTTTCTCAGCCTATCTTCCTATGGGAGGTGCTCCAGTCCCCTGCTCATCCTCGTGGCCCTCCTCTGCACTTGCTCCAGCAGTTTCATGTCCCTTTTTATGATGAGGACACCAGAGCTGCACACAAGACTCCAAGTGAGGTCTCAGGAGAGCAGAGTAGAGGGGCAGGATCACTTCCCTCGACCTGCTGGTCATGCTCCTCTTGATGCAGCCCAGGATATGGTTGGTTTTCTGGGCTGCAAGCACACACTGAAGCTGGCTCATGTTCATTTTCTCACTGACTAACACCCCCAAGTCCTTCTCTGCAGGGCTGCTCTCAATCTCTTTCCTGCCCAACCTGGAGCTGTGCCTGGGATTGCTCCAACCCAGCTGTAGGACCTTGCACTTGGCATGGTTAAACTTCATCAGGTTGGCATCAGCCCACCTCTCAAGCGTGTCAAGGTCCTTCTGGATGGCATTCTTTCCCTCCAGCGTATCAATCAAACCACACAGCTTGCTGTCATTGGTAAACTTGCTGTGGGTGCACTCAATCCCACTGTCCATGTCACCTGACAAAGATGTTGAACAAGACCGGTCCCAACACCAATCCCTGAGGGACACCACTCCTTACTGGTCTCCACCTGGACATTGAGCCAATGAGTACTACTCTTTGCGTGCGGCCATCCAGCCAGTTCTTTATCCACTGAGTGATCCACCTGTCAAATTGATGTCTCTCCAGTTTAGAGACAAGGATGTCATGCAGGACAGTGCCAAATGCTTTGCACAAGTCCAGATAGATGACATCAACTGCTCTACCCCTGTCCATCAGTTATATAGACCCGTCATAGAAGGCCACGAGATTGGTCAGGCAGGATTTCCCCTTAGTGAAGCCATGCTGGCTGTCACCAAGCACCTTGTTGTTTTTCATGTGCCTCAGCATGCCTTCCAGGAGAATCTGCTCCAAGATTCTCCAAGGCACTGAGGTGAGCCTGACTGGTCTGTAGTTCCAAGGGTCGTCCATTTTCTCCTTCTTGAAAATGAGGGTTACATTTCCCATTCTCCAGTTGTGGGGAACTTCACCTGACTGCCATGATTTTTTAAGTATGATGGATAGTGGCTTAGTAATTTCATTTGCCAGCTCCTTCAGGACCTGCAGGTGGATTTCATCAGGTCCCATGGACTTGTGTATGTTCACGTTCCTAAGATGGTCTCGAACCAGATCCTCTCCTACAGTGGGCCTGAGGTCTTCATTCTCACACTCCCTGTGTCTGCCTTCCAAGACATGGGTGGTGTGGTCAGAGTATTTGCCAGTGAAGACTGAGGCAAAGGAGTCATGAAGAACGTCCGCCTTCTCCAAATCCAGGGCCGACAGTTCTCCTGATAGCTTCCAGAGAGGACCCATGTTGTCCCTAGCCTGCCTTTTATTTACAATTTACCTATAGAATCCCTTCCTGTTATCTTTAACATCTGTAGCCAAGTTTAATTCTAACTTTCCTAACCTGATCCTTAGCTTCCTGGAAAACATCCCTGTATTCTTCCCAGGCCGCCTGTCCTTTCTTCCACCTTTTATAAGCCTCTTTTTTCCTTTGAAGTTTCCTCAGCAGCTCCTTATCCATCCAAGGAGGTCTCCTGCCCCTTCTGTTGTACTTCCTTCTGGTTGGGATGCAACACTCCTGAGCTTTTAGTAGGTGATTCTTGAATATCAACCAACAAGTTAGGACCCCCCTTCCCTCTAGGGCTATATCCCATGGAACCTTACTAAGCAGGTTTCTAAAGAGGCCAAAGTCTGCACTCTTGAAGTCCAGGGCAGTGAGCTTGCTGCACACTCTTCTCACTGTCCAAAATCACTACGATTCATCTAGACAAGTTGCTGAGCCATCTTGTTGAGACTGTGCTTCTGCTTAGAAAGGTTGGACCAGATGATCCTTAAGGTCCCTTCTAACCTAGTATCCTACAATTCTATGAACCAGTTCTACAAAGGTGGAAAAAAATCAGACTTCAAGTATAACTGTTGTATGCCAAATGCATCTGTATAATTTACAATTTTAATATACTAAAATTGGCCAAATAAAGTTTCATCTTGTCAAAAATAGGTTTTTCTTGGTTTATGAAAGTGTAGCTGACCTTGAGTTAAGTAGAGCAGCTGCATTTCTTATTGAATGCTCCAGACAGAATGGATGTCCTGGAAGCAGCAGCTCTAGCTTGGGATTCAGTGAAGTCATTAAAAGAGACCACATCTCATATAGTTTACAAACATCCAATGTTCATCTTGAAGACCGCATATTTTTAATGTCAGCCTACTGTTTTATGAAATCTACAAGTTTTATGAAATTTAGCAGTAAATTTGCCACTTCTTATTTCTGTGTCTACCTACTGCAATGTGTTTGCTCCCGAAGAAGCTTTACACAGTACTTGCAGTAACTGAAGCTTAAAAGCATGTATGAATGGGGTGGGGGGATGGACTCTTAAACATATCCCAAACAAGGACCATCTTTATGCTTCTTATGCTTTCAATGGTTAATAATATTCTACAATACAGTAGCTTTTCATAAAAGCTCCTTCTATCCCAAAACAAAATCTTAAATATATGTTCATGCATATGTATGTGTAACTTTGCAGTTTTTCAGAATTCAACCTCTTAAAGCCATATTCATATGTTCATGCATATGTGGATTGATCTTTCCAAACATTTGATTACCCAAATTCTTCAGTGAGAGCTACTGGATACTCAACAGTTTAGTGGAGGAAAGTAAGTCAGCCATCTTCAACACCTAAATATAAATTAAATCAGGGTTTGAAGGTAATTGTAACATATAAGTCTCTTAAGTCCTGGAAGGCTTAGTGGACATTAAGCAAGAAACCACCTCATACACACTTAAGAGTAATAAAACAAAGCAGAAGCTTCTTATGTACAGAATATATATTTCCAAAGGACAGAATATAGAGTAAACCACGACACTTGTTCTGGTAGCATTAAAAAAAAATAAATAAAAAAATAAAAAACCAAAACTGGCATAATCTAATTCTAACTTATTTTACTATCTTACAGAAAATATCATTACAAAATGCAGTATTCAATCAATATATACCCCAGTAAAGTGCAAGCAATCACAGTAAGAACCAAAATATTTTCACAAGAAGCAAAACATTGGTGCAAAGTTGACACAGGAATGCTACATCTAGTAAATGTGGTAACGTGGATTTAAAAACAGCATCCATGAAAAGGAAGTTTTCAGCAAATCTAGAAACTAATCTTCGTGTTCTTCAAAAGAAAAACAACACCTCTCAGCTCTCAAACATTTTTAAAGGGACTACGAATACTTGAACACTGTTCAAAAGTCAGAATTCAGGCCAAATTTACTGCATTGTTGCGTTATAATTTGAGTTATCCCTTAATTTTTCTATATTCCTCCTTGAAGAAATTCCAGTCACTTTTAACTGAGGAAGGTTTCTATTAAATATGCAAAGTTCCTTAAACGGTTAACACATTTACAGGGTTTTAGCTATAAGACACAATATTATTCTTTCAGAATGCCTTTTCAATTAAATCCCTCTTGTCAAATAAGTCACACTAAGAAGATGGTTCTCCAAAGTGATCAATGACATACTTAATGAAGACATTTAAATTTGATTTCACTTGAAAACAGTTGTCACATTTTATATTTATTGTCTACAGATGATTTCCACATCAGGTGTCCTCAGCTTTCAAGTGTAATTACTTTTCTGTTACAGCTAATACCTTTAATCTACTGAATTCGAACTGAATCTAAAGGGTATCTCCTACTGAATTTAGAAGATAAAGACATGTAACACTTAAAACCTTGGAAAATAATACAGCAGCTCCAAATTTATAGCTGTCTGCTAGGTATGACATCAGCATTTAGGAGATCTACAGTGGAAGAGATTTACAGAGGAAGAACAAAAAATTACTTCTTATGAAATAAACTGATGAATCAAAATTTTTGTTTCACCCTTGATTTGTTTTTTCCATTCTATAAGATAGCTTACTATGCAAGACAAGCTTAAATGTATACACGTATATATACGTCTATATATGTATACACACCAGTCATCCTTTTATCCAGGGCTAAATAGGGCTAGGATGTTTCAGAAAAGCACAGCAAGTTACAGCATGGATTTAAAGGGTGAAATTATTTCAGTCTAGCCATAACTAGCTTTCTAAAAACTGATTGTAGAATATGATACAGGTTTTCCAATGTTTTGAAAATATTGCATAAAAGCCATGTGTTTTATGCATCCAGCTTTTCACTAGTTCTGCAGAGTATACCAAGTCAACAAGGGTTTTGAACTAGATCTGCCTAACACCTTTTTTCCTCCTACAGTAGTTCCTGGAAACAACCAAAAGGCTTTAAAATACAACAAAATTTAAAAAATAGCCACCATATTTCACTAAATTATGCTAGAATAAATACATCTGCAAAATAATTTAAACAACTAAGATAGACAGCAGTAGTAAGATTTTATGTGCAATTCCTCCCTCTATCCACTGTAAATAGGGCCTTGCTAATAGTGACTTGAGTTACAACACTTCACAAGTTCCATCTGGATTTTATTACTCTTGAGGATTCTTCACCTACTCCCAGGCCCTGTGTTTGCTGGCTCATACATATAGACCAAAACCAAGACAAAATCCCATCTTACAGAAATTCACAGTGACCTACAGAAAAGCTCTTTTCAAGTACAGCCTTTGCTGGAAATTCTTGCAGGGTGAGATTCAGGACTTTATCAACACAGCTTAATATTTTAAATATGAAAACCTGTCCTTTATTGCTAAAAGGGTTTCATATAGAAACAGTTAACTACCTAGATGATAAAGGAAATTGCTCAGCTACATCCAGCCTGAACCAACTCTGCTTTAAAACCTACCTCCTTTCTCTTCATTTCATGTCACATCTTTACATCTCACAGTTAAGTGAATTAACACATGGAGACAAAACTATTCATTTCTTTTACAGACACACAAGTATAAAGGCATAGGACCTACAACAGAGGCCAGTCCCAGGGAGGTGCCCTGATGGAAGCTGAACTTGTGCATCCAGTATCATGGGTTGAGTAGAGGTCACAGGTGAGGCTCATCAGGGCCATTAATGCCCATTAGTGCTCTCGCAGCATTCATCTTTAGCTGCATATCTATCAACCAAGGGTTTTTTTTCACTAGAGAGTTTGTATAAAGCATGCTATTGGGTTGCCTTCTCACAAAATTATTTTCCTTAATTTTTAGTTTCCTATTTTGGATCAAGGGGAAAATTTACTTTCTGCTAAAGTAAAAAAATGTATCTAAGAATGCTACATCTTTATCATCCATAGAATGATAGAAACCCTATTACTTTCCACAAAAAAAACCTGGTAACTAAAACAGAAATTACATTTATTACAGCAGTTATAGTGTAATGACACAGTGTAATATATTTTAGATGCTACACAAAGCAGCTCTGGTCATTAGAATCATTTTTCATAGCTGTAATTGCATTTTTTTTTTTTTCCATTTAGCCCAGGTCACAATTGTAGCTATCTACTGTTTTCCCAAATTAGCTGCTTCTACAGAAAATTGATGACTCAGAGTTGAGGTAGGACTTTATTCACCTTCTGTGTTGGCCAGCTGCTCCTCCATGCATTCCTGAGTCACTGCAGACATGTGCATGTCCCTCACTAGGCATTTCCAAATAAAATAAAAGAGAAGAAAACACCAAGAAATCAAAGTTTGACAGGCATTTTGGTTAATCTGAAAACCACAACTAAGCTTCCTCTTTTGTTGGTTCCTGCTCAATCAGGGTAAGTGCTGTACAGCTAGTGAATAATGACTCATCTGTGAATAATAACCTTGCTATTCTTCATGCCAACTGTTAGTGAAAACTCACTTGAGCTTTGAAAATATTGGTGTCTCCTTTCCTCTGTTGTAACATAATATTCAACTGATGCAACATACAACTTACAAAGATTTCTTTCTTGTTAGGAAAAAAATGGTATTTGGTTTACAATGTAATTAATTCCTAGATGAAAGGTTATTTTACCCATTTTCCTGTAAGAGATAAACATGCTCTCATAGATGATGTACTAAATTTTAATTATGTGCATTTTCAAACAAAGAAGAAAAGAACAAGCAAGAGGTACGAGATGAACTTGTAATCAGTGTAACTGTGAAAGCATGGTATCCATATACATCACATTGAAATTACTGCATGGAGACAGTGTGCTAATATAAATCTAGGTTCTGTATAGTCTTTATGTCTTCATTTATTTTATCTGTCTCAGAATGTGGCAGATGTTCTCCCGTAAGAGGAGGACTACAAGCAAGAAAAGGGGCAAACTGTCATGACTGTCATGCCTTTAGCTTACTTGGTAGTTTGTTGGGGTTTAAGAGTAATTCAGAGTTTCTTTTTTTACTTACTAGAGATACTGACAAGTGCTGTTCCTATATAGAAGTTCCTATTCCGAGTGAACTGTAAGCACATCTCATTTTTGCAAAAATGTGTTCTGCATTATTAAATAATGGACGCTTGAAATGGAGGTGTCCCCCAAAATGGGGTTCTTTAAAAATATATCACCAGGGATAAAATGGATTTAGGATCAAAACTGAAAAAGAAAGAAAAAATAAAAACCACAAACAAACAAAAAACAACAGATGCTCTAAGACTATGCTTCAAAGCACATTTATGCTTGGGTAAAATTATTCATAGTAGTATGTAATTCCACCAAACCAAATGTGACCAGCAGGTCGAGGGAGGTGATTCTCCCCCTCTACTCTGCTCTCATGAGACCCCACCTGTAGTACTACTTTCAGCTCTGGGGCCAGCAAGGCAGGAGGGACATGGATCTGCTTGAGTGAGTCCAAAGGAAGGCCATGAAGATGATCAGAGGGCTGAAGACCTCTCCTATGAAGACAGACGGAGAGAGCTGGGCTTGTTCAGCCTGGAGACCAGAAGGCTCCAGCAAGACCTTCCTTATAGAAACCTTCCAGTACCTAAAGGCAGCCTTTAAGAAATCTGGAGAGGGACTTTTTACAGGGGTATGTAGTAACAGGACAAGGGTTAGTGGCTTTAAGATGAAAGATGATAGATTAAGATTGGATAATAGGAAGAAATTTTTTACTGTGAGAATGGTGAGGCACTGGAACAGCGAAGCTGTGGCTGCCCCATCACTGAAAGTGCTCAAGGCCAGGCTAAACATGGCTTGCAGCAACCTGATCTACAGGAAAGCATCCCTGCCCATGGCAGAGAAGTTGGAACTAGATGATCTTTTAAGGTCCCTTCCAAGCCAAACTATTCTGTGATTCTATGTAGGTCACTGTAACAGCCGATATAATATAGGTCAACAGCATAGAGGCTCAGAATTGCCCAAACCAGCACATCTAGAAAAAGCACTGCAGTGTGCTATATGTAATGACATTTCCATGCAATCTAGGTAATTTCCACCCTTTGTATTAGTCTTCACCTACACAACTGCTTTCCTATCTCATGTGTGTTTGATCAGAGGTCTTCTAAAAAATGTCAAGAAAAAGTAATTGCTCAATAAAACACAATTGCTTACGTTCTTCAACACAAGGCTTTGCTCACAGAGACAGACAGTTACAGGCAAGAGAGTATGCTAGAACTGCTGGGAAAGGCACAGCTCTTGTTTGTGCCTTCCCTAGTCTCCCAAGATAGGAAAACACTCTTTTCATTCACTACCTATAGTTTGTTATAACACCAAAGAAATACTTTGGGAAAGATTTCACAGTCCTTGTGTAATCCATGCCAACCTGTATTATCCCCACCCTCTTAAAGTACCTGAATGAAAACAGTGCACAGAACCCTCATGTTGTTTCTCTTTGTAAGAGCAAATTCCGTAAGACCTCATACTCCCAGGCCTCACTGAACCTAGGAATTAGGTGTGTATTTTGATACACAAAGACACTTTCAGGGTTTTAGGCATTTGGTATGAAGAGAACGGCCTAACCTTGAGGAGAGCATCCCAAGCAGGAAGCATATCTCTTGACAAGCAGCTCTTACACCCTCAGTACACAAACCATAATTCTGAGTTGCAAGTCAGAATTTTTTATTATGAGACACTACAACACACCTTAACATAGGCACATGTTCATGCAGCCCATCTTCATTAATAAATCTCTTTTCCCCTCTAAGAGGTGGCTGTGTTCTCCGCAGCATCAAAATTTCACTATTTCCCAGAGAAGCCACGAAAGTTAAACTAGGTGGTCTCACAAAGATGTTGGTATCCAGCGTTGTTAATGAGACTATCTTTCTTGCATCCTTCCTGAAACAAAACCTTATCTCTTTCCAGTCTTTTGATACAGTTTTAAAGCATATTGAAAAGATAATTCTTTGTAATTCCAAATGTTTTTATTGCAGTGTCACAGGCAGAGCAGGTGCATAAATTCCTTCTTTGAGAATATTAAAAATACTGCTCTCTTCCTTTCAAAACAGCAGAAGAAACAAAACAGCAACAGAGTGAATTAATTCCTACTGCAAAAGACAAACATAAGTCTTCCTTTTCCCACTGGAATCTTGAACACATTAGTTTGCTATTCACCCTGGAATCCCCTCCAGCTATGCACCCTCCATCCTATTCTTTCAACTAGAAATGATGAAACATTTGTAATAAATACGTCCCCAAAAGGCAGTTTATTTTTGTTAAAATAATTGGAAATCTACATTTCATCACTCATTGACATGTTTCTTATTATCTGACATAGAATTCAGAAAGCTACATATTTATGATCAAACCTGGAAATGCTCTCCAGATTTATATACCAAACACAATCTCCTCCAATTTACAGACTCAGTCAACACATTTAATACAATGCGTGCATTTCCAATTATTCTTCCACTGTAGCAAGGCAAATACCAGCTAAAATGCAAATTAGCTGCTAAACATACAGCCCAATTCTGCACCCAGAGCTTTCATTAGATCACTCTAGAGAGGAATTTATAGATCAAGTTAGCTGACTAGTAATTTGACTTATTTTAATTTTTTATAGGTTACTTTTGCCAAAACCAGGAACACATCTGCTTCAGCTAATTCTAGGTAATTCACTTGAATTATTATTCTGTCTGAAATGACTCAGCAATTTCAAGGAGTGTTCCTTATGCATGCTGGCTGTGGGACTAATCCCATAATCAACATGAGAAAACACAGCAATTTAACAAATGAACTGTTAAGTTATTGATAATTTTTGAAGGTCTAGCCTTAGACTTGACCAAAACCCATTGGGAGTGGGGGAAGGCATTCTTTCCAATCTTTACCATATCAAAACATGAATATGAGAATATTTTCCGTAGTATACAGTACATCTATCAATGTACCAATTAACATGACCACTTAAGAGAACTTTAGTGTTAAATATTAAGATCTCTATTACCTAGACAGCTAAACTGCTCCACAATTCTCTCTGGCTTTCCTCAGCTAGAGTAATATTTTATGACTTATGCCTATTATACTCTAAGAGTGTGGTTTCCTGAAAAATGCCTAAAGACTAATCCCATTGACTTCAATATCAGTTCATAGCATCAATAGTATGACTAGAAATGGGGGGCAAGGTAGGGAGAACAGAAGAAGCACTGAAGTTACCTGGAGACTTCAGATTTCACCTCCTTATATATCATGCTTCAATTACACTTTGTTTAGATTTAAGCAATCTTTTTAACAGCAAAATAAATGATTAAAAGTTAGTAAAATAAATGGAATACAAGACTCTGAGTGGCAACCAACCCGGAAAGATTCCTACTCTCAAGGCAAAAGTCCATTTTTCTGCTTCAGAAGGAAACAAAAATAAAATTTTCAAGCATGATTTTTTCAGTAATCTCTTCCTTTTCTCAGTAATCTCTTTCCCAGTGCACCCAGTATTTTTTAACTTCCTTTGAACTAGAACTTCTAGGCCCTTCAGCAGATAAGATGTTGATTTCAGCAGCGTGAAGTCATGTTCTTAACATACAAGGGTTATTCATTAACACCATTGAAACCTGAAAGACTCTCTTATTTGCCAGATAGTTCAAGATACATTTTTATTGATAGTTTGTAATTATCCTGAAAGTCAATGCACATCAAACATATGCAACTGCTCACGTCTAAACCTTCTTCCAATTCATACAATTCCCTCTAAATAACTTAGCTATTTGCATGGCAAATCCTTCATAAATTTAGCTGAACCTTTTTTTGCATTTGTATGTTATCTGCCTTTTCTTACTTAGGAATGTTTTGTCTCTCCTCTTTCACTGACAACAGAAATTACATTTTGAGGTAGCTGCAAAAACTAGCATCCAATTATAAAAGTAGCAACCTGTGAGACAAAACAGTTGTGATTTGTTCTCAATTCTTTCAGTTACTTTCCCTACAAACTAGGGCAAGTCACATAAACCTCTCTTGTTCTGTTTGTTCTCCTGATTGACCCTTCCAGAAGCTCATTTGAGAACAGACTTTCCATGTACCAAGGAGGCCACTCTCTCACTAAGGTCTTCTTTGTTTTCCATGTTAGATTCTACGCATTAAATAATTAATAAGAAAGGCTATTTATTTGTGGTTTACAAATACACATGGGTAAAATGTTAACTTTTTTCTCTGAAACAGCCAGGATTTTCAGAATCTGATACTACAGGACTGCCACAAATAAAAAGAGAGTGGAGGAAAGATACTTAAACCCAAGCAGTTAATGTCACTGCCCTAAAGAATAGGTCCCTGCATAAAAATTTGAGATAAAGAGAAAAAGTGAACTTGTTTACATCTCCTCTTCCTGTCATGGAAGGCATAAGTAAATAACACAGAGGATCTGTGTTAATTTATCTGTGATAATTTAACAAATAACTGAATCTGAGATTCTGTTTGCCACAATTCAGAAAGGCTGATTAGTTTCCAAAAAATTGGAATGCAACCTGTGGGTGTGCATCTTGCTAACAGTGGATTCCCGATGAGCCAGGCCCATGATCTAGGCCTCTACAAGGGCACTGAAGGTCACCTTGGGCCCCAGCAAAAAGAAAGTGAAACAGCTGAAGCAGCATGTAAACAGGTGTTGCGGTTTGAGACCTGGATGTGGGCTGTACCTGACATAAATGTGAAGGACAAACCAGAATCTGTAAAAGAAACTGTGGACAGTGCATGCAGCCAATTACAGTTTGTGTGATTGCATAATGGGGAGGAGTTTTGTTATATAAGGAAAACTTTGCAAGTAATAAACAGCTTCTGCTTGATTCACATTGAATTGTGTGTGGAGTCCAGTGTTTCTTCCTGCAACAGCAACCATTAGTGCTTAAGAAATGTATGGCTGTACAAATGTTTTTATCTCAGTTATGGAATATGCTGATTGTTCTCTGAAATTTTAACAACTTCCATTTATTCTTTACTCAGACTACAGTTTCCAAGGAAATTCTCAGTTCATCTCCATTAAGGCAAACTATGCTGCTTTTTGTTCTCCCCATTTATTTGTCTTACCCGGGCTGAATATAATTTAAGGCATCTCTTGAGATAGTAAGGGTGTGGGGAAAAGAAACATTAGCAGAGAAATACGAGAAGAAATGAGACAGAAATTTTGCTAAATTAACTTTGTCCATAGAAAAGCCCTGAAAACAGTTATAGCCTCATCTAGGCTGGGAAGGAAATGATTACTTTTTTTTGCATGTAACACAGTAAAGCAGTAAAACTTTAAAATGCACTCAGAAACTCAGTACTGAATTTTCTGTTATCAGTAACAATTCAAGGAGTTGAACTGTTTGCCTAAGGGACACACTGGGATTTTTTATGCCAGTGTTTGAGGTATTTTTTCCACTGCATATGGGAGACCTGGGTCAGAAACAGCCTCAAAATCTTCTCTAATTCTTAGGCTCAAAATAAGCAAACTCTCACGTATATGTTTAATTAATGGGTTCAAGAACATTGTGTCTAGATGAATATAATAAAAAAATTACTGAAGCAAGCTGTAAAGACAACTATTTTAAAATAATTTAACTGTAGTAACAAGCTGTAATTTTGGGGTATTTCTAATCAAAATAAGGCAGTTGGAAGCCATTTTGAGTGAACAGCTCAAGCACCAAAATCAAGTGATAATTTTAAATAGCATCATTTCCTCTACCTATGTAAGTTCAGTGTATCAAGCTTTAAAAAAATGAGCTCTGCCCAGAGAAAATAAATGATATTCAGCTGATGAATGATGTACAGAAAGATTTGTAAAAAGATACAAATGAGCAGGCCTAAGGCATTTTTAAATGTTGTTTCAACAGAGGCATTTTTATTAACAAATGAACCACAGTATGAAATGGATGATATTTTGTAACTGCAAAGAATTTTTACAAGTCTGGGGCAACAAAAAGTGCTGAAGTGTGGCTCAAGCAACTGTTCAAAGTAAAAAGATGGGAACCTAGGAAAAGGGATCAGTAAAGACTGCTTCGGGAGTGCCTTGTTAGCAAGGCACTACACACAGGTGTATGCTCAGGTAGCAGAAATACCCTCTGAAGAGGCAACGGCCAACTTCACCCAGGGCTGCCAAGAGCAGTGACAGCAAGGTGCAGCAGCTCAAGCACTCTGAGCATGTGATGAAGCAGAGTCAGACTGCCTTGGGAGCAATAGCCAAGGGACTTGAGCTGCATAGCCAGCTTCTGCCAGGATGTGGCCTGGGGTGAGCAGGGTAGTAGATGCAACAGGGACCTGAAAATCACAAACTGAGAAAAGGCTGTGTCCAAAGCAGTGGGAAGCAGGGAGCAGCTTCTGTAATAGCCTTGCCAAGAAGAGGACTGTTTCAGATTTCAGAAAAAGCGATTTTAGGGATGGCAAATCATCCCATTGCACTGTAAGTTATCCTGTTGCCCTTCCCCCTCAATAAATTACTTTTCATCAAATATATCGATTCATGTCTGAAAGTGAAAAAAGGTAGCTAGCCTACTGAGCTCCAGACAGCCCAGTTTAATTTCTCCAAGCTTCTAGGGAATGCTGAAGCTGGTATTTATCAGTGATCCATAAAATTTCAATTGGGCATTTTTGCTGCCAATCAAGTCCTAGACTAACTTTATTTCCAAATCCACACAATGAAAAAGGATATTTGATTCCTTCTCCAAACTAAAAGTAAGACCCTTTCATTGACAAACAAATATTTAGACAAATTAGGCAGAATTTGAACATTTTCAATTTTATAACCTTCTTGTTCCTTGCCACTTGAAATTTCTTTTACTTGCTCTTATGTGCCTTGGGATTGAGTAGCCCATGATGCAGTCTTGCATTCAAACTTGACTGAAATCTAAAATAATACACTGGGGGTCTGAGGCTTGTCTTTTTTAAGCAAAATGATCTTGTGCACAGAAGCCCTGGTAAGCAGTTTCAAACTGACACTAAATACAGCACAGGAGAACTTTCTTCCATTTCTCAAAATGCAGCAGTACATACCCTGGTTTTGGCACCCACCATGGAAGTAAGGGGAAATAGGTTCTCCCTGCAACTCACTGGGATCAAACACCTCATACTCCCCTAGCAAACACCCGGCACCCTCTCCTGACCTAGGCAGACACTTCCTACTTTTCTCTGAAGAAACTTGAGCCTACTCTATGAACTTAGAAAATCTGTAACTTTATTCCTGTACCATAGCTTATTCCTTAATCTATAGTTTATTCCTATACCAGACTGTAGCAAGAACCATGGCAGCTATCACTGTCTATTTATTTGCAGGAAATACTCATACTACTTTCTAAAACCTGTAGAGAGAAGAAAGATGGATTTCCAAATATTTGATTGCAGGGTCAACAAAACAAACATATAAAATCAGAGGGTTTTTTTATGCAAAGGCAGTGACCTGAAACCAGAGGCAAAGGATTTCAAAGCTTGTGCATTTTTTTACCTGAATTCACAAATACTTCAGGATATTTCAGTTTACTCAGTGGAAACTGGGTCAGGTCAATCTCAGGTACAGCTACAGGTTGTGGGGGGAAGAGATTCAGAGCAGCCCTGAGGTGGAGGACTTGGGGGTGTTGGTCGATGAGAAAATAAACATGACCTGGCTTCAGTGTGAGCTTGCAGCCCAGAAAGCCAACCCCACTTGGAGTATTGTGTACAGTTCTGGCTTTCTCAACATAAAAAGGACATGGAATGGTTGGAACAAGTGCAGAGGAGGGCCACGAGGATGGACACGGGGCTGGAGCACCTCCTGTATGAAAACAGGCTAAGAAAGTTGGGGCTGTTCAGACTGGAGTAGAGAAGGCTGTGAGGAGACCTCATAGCAGGCTTCCAGTATCTGAAGGAGATCTACATGGGTACCAGAGAGGGACTCTTCATCAGGGACTGCAGTGATAAGACAATAGATAATGGGTTTAAACTTAAACAGAGGAAGTTAAGATATAAGGAAGTAGTTCTTTACTGTGGGGATGGTGAGGAACTGGAACGGGTTATAGAATCATTTAACAGTTAGGGTTGTAAAGGACCTTAAGATCATCTAGTTCCAACCCCCCTGCAGTCGGCAGGCACACCTCACACTAAACCATGCCACCCAAGGCTCTGTCCAACCCGGCCTTGAACACCACCAGCGATGGAGCATTCACAACTTCCCTGGGCAACCCATTCCAGTGCCTCACCACCCAAACAGTAAAGAATTTCTTCCTTATGTCCAATCTAAATTTCCCCTCTTTAAGTTTGAAACCATTACCCCTTGTCCTATCACTACAGTCCCTCATGAAGAGCCCCTCCCCAGCATCCCTATAGGCCCCTTCAGATATTGGAAGGCTGCTAGGAGGTCTCCACACAGCCTTCTCTTCTCCAGCTAAATAGCCCCAACTTTCTTAGCCTATCTTCATACAGGAGGTGCTCCAGTCCCCTGCTCATCCTTGTGGCCTTCCTTTGGACTTGCTCCAACAGTTCCATCTCCTTTTTATTTTGAGGACACCAGAACTGTACACAATACTCCAAGTGAGGTCTCAGGAGAGCAGAGTAGAGGGGCAGGATCACCTCCCTCGACCTGCTGGTCATGCTCCTCTTGATGCAGCCCAGGATACGGTTGGTTTTCTGGGCTGTAAGCGCACACTGCTGGCTTACGTTCATTTTCTCACTGACCAACGCCCCCAAGTCCTTCTCTGCAGGGCTTCTCTGAATCTCTTCCCTGCCCAACCTGGAGCTGTGCCTGGGATTGCCCCAACCCAGCTGTAGGGCCTTGCACTTGGCATGGTTGCCCAGAGAAGTGTGAATGCTCCATTATTGCCAGTGTTCAAGTCCAGGTTGGACAGAGCTTTGGGCAACATGGTGTAATTTGAGGCATCCCTACCCATGGCAGGGGGGTTGGAACTAGATATCCTTAAGATCCTTTCCAACTGTTCTATGATTCTATAATAAAAACACTTCCAATATATTTTGTTATGATCATAACTGTCTGAATAAAATTTGCATGTAATCTCTTACTGGACCTTTAGAAGACAGCCATGATTGGGAATGGGTTGCCCAGGGAATTTGTGAATGCTCCATCCCTGGCATTTTTCAAGGCCAGGCTGGACATAGCCTTGGGTGGCATGGTTTAGTGGGAGGTGTCCCTGCCCGCCCATGGCAGGGGGGTTGGAACTAGATGATCTTAAGGTCCTTTCCAACCCTAACTATTCTATGATTCTATGTTTATGGGTATTTTTGTAAAAACAAAAAAGTAAATTTTTTTTCTGTCCTTTTCCATAGCATGCCTGTATATATTTGGGGGAAAAATATACCACATTTGTTTAAACTTCATATGCAGCTGTTAGTTGACTGAGCTATAAATTCTGATGTTTCCTTGGGGGTAGAAAGGGGAGAAAAAAATAATAACTAAAAACTAAAAAGTTGACACATGAATAAAAACTTGTACATGTTTATTAATGTGTAGGTAAATAAATCGTTAAAGCTACTTGGACCATGTCAGTTTCCACTAGTGATCTAAGATTGGTTATGCTTTGATAGTGGCAAGTATTTCAGCTTCTATAAGGTAAAGCCCAGGTACCCTTCTTGGCATATATAAGAGTGTGCTACGTTACCTTTTCTTATTCATTTCATATGGTAGATAAAAATATCTTTTACATATAAAAAAATTCTGTTTAGTCTTAGTTTTTCAACAAATACGGTTTGAATTTCATAAACTGGAAAAACATGCTGCTACATGCGACATTCAAATAATTCATATTTTTTTAGCAGTCAGTCAAATATTCTTTTGACATGAGGGACTCTGTATACTTAGTTGCAACTCTCTGTGTAAAGACAAGTTGCTTAGAAGAGGATATATGCTAGCAGCAGGACAGCTGTCACAGGCAATGATTAAAATCAGTTCCTAAGAATGAATTCCTCCTGGGTCCTGAGACATCACATCTGATGTGAAAGCTTCTGCGTATGCTATCAGCTTCCCTACATGATAAGTTCTCTGCCTGTTTTCCACAACAGAAAGAAACCAGTTACATCTGCTGTCACAGACAACCAATCTCTGAAAGGCTACATCTAGATTTTATCTTGCAAGACCATGTTTCAAACCAGCCACACCTACTGGAGAAGGAACAATGCTCTTTTTACCCTCACCCTGCTAAGTCTCTGCTACTTTGTGAAGCACGTTTTTTCCTCATCAAGGTCAAGTCGGAAAATGCAAATGTACACCACTATCTGTTAGTAAGTTTTACCAAAAATAAAAAATAAAACAAAACAGAGATTGCCCAGATGATTACTCAATAAAGAACCATTAATTATAATTAATTTAAAAATATCTCATATGCTCACAGACAGGAGTATAGAGGCAGTGGAACCACAATGACATTTTATTAACATAAAAATTTTTCTCCTTGGCAGCCCCACCCAACTATGCACTGTCTACCCACATTCTGTGAATGCAGAGGGAAATACACATGTAAAGCGGAATGGAAGGGACTCTAGTTTTATACAGTGCCTTTCATATATGTGTGTTTAGTGAATGACATCCAAATGTGCACCTGAGAGCATCATCCAACATCGTTTGCCAGTCTGCTAAAGAATTTAACTGCAAGCATTTTTCATTGTGTCATTTATATGCAGTTTTATTAAACAAAGGAAATGCAATAGCCTGCTGACCATTTTACTTTTGTGTGTGTCAAAAAGGGTGTATTAAAGTAACTAAATTGTATTTGTTGTGCCCAGTTCCTACCTGTGTTTATGAGCTGATCTAGAAGTATGTGAATAACAAGAAAGAATCAAATGATAAATAATGAGTTAGTGGGTTTATTCTAATTAATGTAATTACAGATTGGCTGTACCTAAATTATGTCTCAGTTAAATGAGTCGCAGTTATAAATGGAAATCAGCAGCAATCTCTCCATCAATTTCATGTTAAACCATCTTCTCCTACCACACAGCAAAGTACCTTAACATCAGCTATCTTTCCCCATGAAATTGCTGAAATATGTATGTGAATTATTCTTTGCTAAAATTCAAGAGGTTCTATTCCCCTTCCCCCTAAAAGAAAAGCATGGGGATTCAGAGGTGGAGAGGGGATGATGATCATGCAGTATTGATCAATTTAAGGCACTATAAGGTGCATGTGGTTTACACTGCAGTGCAGTGTGCCTGGAGGCTCTTTCTTTCTCCTGAGATTTCTCCCTGACAAAAGAACTGAGGTATTCTCCAAGCTACTTCATTGGCACTGGACTGGACAGCTGTGGTAAGGGTACCACCTGGATGGTATAACAGGGTGTAGATACAGTCATTATATGTCATCTTTTTCACACTGATTTCAGGGCAAAATTCTTACATTCAGAATTTCAGAAGTATCCTGGTGATATATGCATAAGTACGACTATACTGCCTGTATGCATCCCAACAGCTTTTTGTACAAGAGGCCCAAATGCGTACTTATGTTGAGAATACTGAATCTAACAATATGGATGCATGCAAAACTATACATATTTCTCCAGTGGAATCACCTGAAAACAAATAATACCTTTTATTACCATTTTCTAGAAAATATTCTCATGTATTAAAATACTGAAGACATCTGCTCATTTTCATTTGTCTCACATCAAAAACTGTTCCAACCAAGATTAGCAGTTTAACACAGACATACACAAGCCCAGTATGTGAATCCACTGTTTATGTTAATAAGTAGAAATTCTTGCTATACATCCATTGATCCACAGAGATTACTTGTGCTCCTTGATGTTGTGAGAGGCATTTTCAACTTTAAAACCATTTCACTCTGGAATAACCCCTACAGTATCTTATAAGTTGGATTATATCTAACAACCTCTGGTTTCCACTATGCATTTTCATATCTCTTAAACGTTTCTATCCATTACATATTATGTTAGATCTAAGGAATAAAGACATAAAGGAAAATGGATAACTCTTTACCCATTTAGAATGTTATTCTTTCATTCACTCCACCCTTCCTTCAACTTCAGATAACAAAAAGCTAGTTAACTCTCTTAATTGTATACTCCTGTGTAAGAGACGTATGTGTCACTGGAGCTGCTTTGGAGTCCTCAGAAAATGGAAGGCATTTTAATTCACTTTATTTTCTGATCTTCTCTGAGTGATAGTTACTAGGCTTTTCAGAACTGTCTTGGGTTTCAAAGGATCACAGAACCACAGAAGGGTTAGTGGGGAGGTGTCCCTTCCAAGGGTGGTGAGGCACTGGAATGGGTTGCCCAGGGAAGTTGTGAATGCTCCATCCCTGGCAGTGTTCAAGGCCAGGTTGGACAGAGCCTTGTGTAACGTGGTTCAGTGTGCTGTGTCCCTGCCCACGGCAGAGGGGTTGGAACTAGATGATCTTAAGGTCCAACCCTAACTATTTCCAACCCTAACTATTCTATGATTCTATGTTGGAAATGATCTCTGGAGGTTATCTGATCCAGCCCCACTGCTGAGGGAGGGCCACCTAGAGCCTACTGTCCAGAACCATATCTAGATGGCCTTTGAATACCTCTGAGAATACAGACCCCACAACCCTCCTAAACAAGCTGTTCCAGTGCTCAGCCACCCTCACAGTGAAAAAGTGTTCAGAGAGAACCTCCTGTTTTTCAGTTTGTGCATACTGCCTCTTGAATTCATATATAGTAGAAATTATACTGCAGAAGGCAAAAATTTATGCTTAACTACTGGGTCTGCATCTCATAATTTAAATTATACTCTGATATTATTGACAGCTCCTGTTGCAGCTGCAAAGACAATGAACCCAAAACATAGGGTTCATTGCTAGAGTTTGGTAACAGATCTCATCAGTGCAGATTTAAGAATACTAGTTTATAAAGAAGCTTGCAGTGAGAGGTCTTTGGAAAACAGATTAACTAAACCTTTAAAGTTCTTTACAGTAAATTTAAAAAATTTCTAATCTTTCTTTTCAAATTTGCCTTCCAACAGGTGGTGCCTATCTCTTGATCTGTTATCTCTTTGGCCTGCTTTTCAAATTCCTCTCTTTATCAAATGCTATAGAATTGGGCAATCTAGTCAAATCCTGAATATCTACTGGGAGAGAGCATCCATATAACTGCATCTAAAATCATAAAGAAAAAAACTGGTTAGGAAACATCAGGAAGCAGAGGAGGGAGGCTGGCTCTCAGTCAGGGGAGCTGGGGACACAGAGGACACAAGACCATCGGACAACCCCTGTCCCCCATCCCCTTAGGGCTGGCCAGGGGCTGGGGTCTGGCAGAAAACTTCTGAAAAATGTATTTTCCTTGTAATAAGAACAGTGAAATTCATGGCTAACAGGAACAGCTTATGATATGACTCAACTGTTTCCTCCTTCTAAGACAATTAAATTGAATTCACAAAGGTTTGCTATGAGTTTTGTTTACAAAATCTGGAATTGGAAATCTCTGCATAAGATGTAAATGACAAATGAGCAAGAAGAATAACATGCAAGGGTCTTTGTACCTGCTTACCTTTGTGTTTTATTCCAGTTGACCAATTCACAAGCCTGTCACCTCTCTTGTATGGTACTTACAATAGAATTATGTGCTGCCTCTCCTTCCTTTGCAGTATAAATACTGTGTATGAACTACATATATAAAACCATATATATGTGTATTCTTTAATAACCACATCTCCTCACTCATATATAGAGATCTTTAAAGAACTGTACTATAAAACTCCATGAAACAGTATCACCTTTAGCTTAGAGTCATTTGAGGGCCATCATGAGGAAAGTATGCCTTTTGCTTTACATTAAAGTAGTTGTGAGAGAGAAAACATAAACTGGAGGCCGTATTTATATTCTCTCCCTTCAAAAATAATGAGCAAATATTCAATAAACTCAAAAATTACATACTCAGAGGAAATACTTTTTATGCTTTGCTTATAAACTGTTGAAACTAACTATAGCACCATATGAATTGATTCCAAGACCTTAGACAATTCTGCAAATGCTAGCTATGTACATCAAAAATGCATACACCCAGAAGTGTAATGAAACAAAAAAGAAGGTGGCAACAAATAGGCAATCATAAACTCCTACACTTTTCACACTGATCACCTAACCTTTCAAACATCAGCTCTTCTGCTGAACAGGTTTCAGAATTATTTTAAACACAAAGTTAACAATCATAGAATCGCAGAATATTTAGGGTTGGAAAGGACCTTAAGATCATCTAGTTCCAACCCCCCTGCAGTCAGCAGGGACACCTCCCACTAAACCATTACATCTAAGGCTGTCCAACCTGGCCTTGAACATCACCAGCAATGGAGCATTCACAACTTCCCTGGGCAACCCAGTCCAATATCTCACCACCCTCACAGTAAAGAATTTCTTCCTCATATCCAATCTAAACTTCCCCTCTTTAAGTCTGAAACCATTACCCCTTGTCCTATCACTACAGTTCCCTCATGAAGAGTCCCTCCCCAGCATCCCTATAGGCCCCCTTCAGATACTGGAAGGCTGCTAGGAGGTCTCCACGCAGCCTTCTCTTCTCCAGGCTCAACAGCCCCAACTTTCTCATCCTATCTTCATACGGGAGGTGCTCCAGTCCCCTGAGCATCCTCATGGCCCTCCTCTATACTTGCTCCAACAGTTCCATGTCCTTTTTATGTTGAGGACACCAGAACTGCACACAATACTCCAAGTGAAGTTGATGCAGCCCAGGATACAGTTGGCTTTCTGGGCTGTGAAGCGCACACTGAAGCTGGCTCATGTTCATTTTCTCATCGACCAGCACCCCCAAGTCCTTCTCTGCAGGGCTGCTCTGAATCTCTTCCCTGCCCAACCTGGAGCTGTGCCTGGGATTGATCCGTCCCAGGTGTAGGACCTTGCAGTTGTCATAGTTAAACTTCATCAGGTTGGCATCAGCCTACCTCACAAGCATGTCAACATCCCTCTGGATGGCATTCCTTCCCTCCAGCGTATCAACCGAACCACACAGCTTGGTGTCATCGGCAAACTTCCTGTGGGTGCACTCAATCCCACTGCCCATGTCACCGACAAAGATGTTGAACAAGACTGGTCCCAACACCAATCCCTGAGGGACACCACTCGTTCCTGGTCTCCAGCTGGACATTGAGCCATTGACAACAACTCTTTCTGTGTGGCCATCCAGCCAGTTCTTTATCCACCAAGTGGTCCACCATGTTTCTACATATGCTAACAGACTTTCAAAAATTGTTCCAGAATACAGTATTATAGTAATAAACTAATTTATTGAGTTTGCTCTCTTCAGGCAGTTCACCTCAACTCCATTTTAATCTTCCATTTAGTTGTTCTATTAAGACAATAAATATATTTTGCCAGAATTTTACAATAGAAGATAATGTCACAGTACTTAATTTACTAAATAAAATCAATTGTGAGACCTCACTTGGAGTACTGTGTACAGTTCTGGGGTCCTTAACATAAAAAGGACATGGAACTGTTGGAGCAAGTCCGAAGGAGGACCACGGGGATGCTCAGGGGACTGGAGCACCTCCCGTAGGAAGATAGGATGAGAAAGTTGGGGCTGTTCAGCCTGGAGAAGAGAAGGCTGCGTGGAGACCTCCTAGCAGCCTTCCAGTATCTGAAGGGGGCCTACAGGGATGCTGGGGAGGGACTCTTCATGAGGGACTGTAGTGAGAGACCAAGGGGTAATGGTTCAGACTTAAAGAGGGGAAGTTTAGATTGGATATGAGGAAGAAATTCTTTACTTTGAGGCTGGTGAGGCACTGGAATGGGTTGCCCAGGGAAGTTGTGAATGCTCCATCGCTGGCAATGTTCAAGGCCAGGCTGGACAGAGCCTTGGATGTAATGGTTTAGTGGGAGGTGTCCCTGCTGACTGCAGGGTTGTTGGAACTAGATGATCTTAAGGTCCTTTCCAACCCTAACTATTCTATGATTCTATGATTCTAATAGTAAAACTAGTACTTATGGCACTGTTTTAGTTAATCTAAGAAAATAACAATCTTTGGAGAATAGTGGTAGCTGTTGCATAGTCCTTTCAACCAGCAGTTCAGAAAGCACAATGCAAAGGAAATCACAATCATTACCTTTGCTTTTCAGATTAACAAAGAGGCACTGAAAGAGAAAAGTAACATTCTAAAGAACCCCACACATTGACTTCGGTAGGCAAAGACATATCTTGAGTCTGAATACAGTATTAAAGAGGCCATGCTGCTTTACCAAAGGAAAAGCAAACAGAAGCATCTATAATTACTGTTATGCTTTGATATTCAGCTTGTCATACTGGGACTTTTGACTCATTTCTCTGGCTACAATAAAAAAAAATCTAAGTCGTTTTTTTCACTGAAGACAATAGAAAACTTGCTTCATACACAACTACGTAGAGGGATGAACAAAGACAGTCAGACTGAAGAAGTCTAGTATGTCATTAAGTAGCTCACTTTACTCTGGATAGATCTGTTGTGAAACATAAGGTACCATAAACATGGAGATCAGCAAGGTTGGCAATTATAGTAAGAAAAAACTGTCATGGGTTTGTCACAGAAAGGCTAATAATTATTCTCAGAACTAAATGGAAATTATCAAGAATCCTGTAGGCATTACATAAAGTTCATGATTGCAGGGACAATCCTTATTATAACAACATATAATGTCCCATGTAGTTGTTACCGAGAAACCTCAATCAAGATAAACCTCGTAACACCAATGTAGTGTTAAAAGGGAGGCATTCTTTATTACAGCGCTGGATGCACAAGTGATCTTCCCTCCAAGCGTGCATAACCAGGGTTCAAAACGTTCAGATATTTATCCATAAGATTGTTGCATATTCATATATTCCATTCTATATTCAGTTTTGATTGCTCACAACAAACACACACCATATGCTTATTCCTATACATGTGCATAAACTTTTTCTATTGTTCTAAATTGAGTGAGGGGTGTAATTTGAGTAGGGGGCTATTGAGTTGGAGGTCAAGATCTCCCGCTGATGGAATTACCCTTCACCTACATTGGGATTTTTTCCCATTTTCTTGTCAAGTTAATTACAATCATTTATATTGAAAGAATACCTATTCTTTGGTTGTTTACCTTAAACATTCTTCCTGAGACCATATTTACCTCTTCGGAAGGGACTATACAATGGTATAGGTAACAAAACTTATTTACCTAGTTACAGAGTCTGTTTCAGTTCCAGGGTTACATAGTCACTTGAACTGAATTCAGTATCTTAATAAATAAAGAAAGAAAATATTAAATTAAATTAATTTATTTAATAAAGGAGAAGAAATTTATTTAATAAAGGAAATAGAAAATATCAATAGAAGATATTGAATTCAATTCAAGTGACTACCTGGGACAAAAAGGGCTTTGCTTGCGTCATGCTTATGCTTTCATTTTGGGGAGCTCAGTCCTTATTTGCCATTGGGATTTGCTATGCTTCGGCCTGTGATCAAGTCTCCAAGTTCTCCTTGTCAGCTGTGCCATATTTATTTACACATACAACATCAAATAAACAAATGTAACACATTATTTATAACACACATACCAGTACCCTTTGGTTTGTTTTTAAATTTCAGTATTTCAGGAAAATTTTCTGTCAAATAATATCTGGGAGTATATCTTAACAGCTTTGGAAATCACATTTCATATCACCAACTATGGAAATCACAATTTCATATCATCAACTATGGAAATGACAACACAGATGACATTATTTTCTTTGGTCTTACAAAACCAAAATGGAAAGACGTTACATAAAATTGTTTCAGATACTGGCAGACACACAATTAAAATTAAAAAAAAAAAAAAAAAAAGGAAAGGAAGGGAGAGAGAGAAAAAAATGTCAGAGATGCCTGCTAAATCCTGTGTAAGAAAAAGCCATGTATCTGGAAGAAAGGATAAAATGATTGTCATTTTATTCCATACTTTCTATAGCTCCATATTTCTGACACTGTTGGAAGGAGGAAGAAGCAGCTAATGTGTAATTGTCATTTCAGCCAACACACAGCATAAAAAATATGGGTGAGCCCTTTAGACAGGGGAAGTCTCTAGGAGCCTTTAGGCAGGGAGAAAATTATGCCTGAATCCTTCTGACATGTGTTAAATCACACTGCTCGTTGAGAACAACTGCTGAAATCTGACAGCAAAACCAGGGCTTTCTCATACTTTTTGTAGTATGGACTGGGTACCCTTTCCACCAGCTTCCAAAAGTCTTTCTGCACCATAATCATATGGTTAAGCTTTTTCACAGCCATCAGTAATGCATTTCCTAAGAAGAGCTCTCCCAGATGTTTTGTGGAGGAGTTGTAAATGACAAAGTCAAATGTGCACATTCTATACTTTAGCCAGGATTTAGATAACTCCTCTTGTCATGGCCAGCACAGCTACCGTCCTAACCACAGCTGTTTCCAGAAAATTCAGTATTACAGCAGTACTAGATGACCAGTCACAGGGGAAATGATTTTCAATTGGTCACTCTACTTACAGATGAGAAACAATACATGGCCCATGGGATATTTTGTCATACATCAACCTTTATCTTACAGAAGATCAATACGGCACTCCTCAGACACCACAGCAACAAACACCAACTTCCTAAAAAAGAGGGGTGCAGAGTGATGTTCCCTGGTCATCATATCACATTTAAGACAATTACAGCAGTTGTTGCTTTCTGGCATTTAATAGGGAAATTGTAAGAGTTTAAAAAACCTCCACTGAAGAAACTGTTTTCCAGTGACTTAACAAGTTAATCGTGCACCACAATATAGATATGTTATGGCAAATTCATGTACCATAGCAAAGGAATATAATCTGTTTCAATTATCTTTGCGTGGATACAGAAGGAAAATAAAAACAAATGTAAAAGAGCGAGAGTAGATAACTAAAATCAGTGGTAATGACTATTTCAGGGAAATTATAATAGAGAAATTGTCAATAATGACAGAAGTCTTACTCTGTTTACTAGCTCTAATTCTTCACCTATCACTGATACTTATCATATGAAATTTTACATGTTTGCTATGATAAGGACCACAATAACCAAGACAGCAAGTATTAAATTGCATATCAATACATTTCATTTAGGAAAACAGTGCCTGGCTTATTAATTGCAATGTAATTTAGTGTAAGGGGTATTGCTGTATATAATGCTGTACTTTAAAAATGGGAGTGGAGAACCAAGCCCTGTAGGAAAAAAACAAGCAAACATTTTTTCACTTATATGCTGCTGTTTAGGACCACCATCTCATTTAGGCCTTGTGACTCCCACCCCACAGATACTCAGAAACACAACTCTCTAAACTAAGGGTCCTAAGTGAAATTCAGGACACCTGTACGCACTATCATAGTTCAATCACAATGCATACCTTTGTCAGGTTTAGTAATACATCCTGCCCTGGGCTCAGCTGTAACAGTTATTTCACTCCTTCTAAGTAGCTGGTGCAGTGCTGCAGGTTTTGACTTTAGTCTGAGAACAATGGTGATAACACCCATGTTTTGAGTTGTTGCTAAGTGATGTTTACGCTGATCAAGGACTTTTCAGTCCCATGCTTTGCCAGTGAGGAAAGGCATGGGAAGCTGGAAGAAAGCAGACACTGAACACCTGACCCAAACTAGCCAAAGGGGTATTCCACAGCACATGATGGGGGGAGTCACCCAGAAGGCCCAGGATCGCTGCTCAGTTCAGGCTGGGTATCAGTAGGCGAGTGGTGAGCAGTTGCATTGTGCATCACTTGTGCTTATTCTTTTCCTTTTCCCCTTTTAATTTTTTATTCACTCCCCTTGTTATTTCCCTTATCATTATTATTACTGGTGGTAGCAGCAGTGGTTTGTGTTATACCTTAGTTACTGGCCTGTTCTTATCTCAACCCCTGGGAGTTACGTTCTTTCAATCCTCCTCCCCATCCCTCCGGGAGCAGGGGGAGGAAGAAGGCAGGGGAGTGAGTGAGCAGTTGCATGGCTTTGAGTTACCAGCAGTGCTTAAACCATAACACATCTTTACTGGTAAGCAAGTAGCCTAATGATGAATTTCATAGTATAAGGCCACTTTAATTATGCGTTATCTCATTTAATTACTGATGATTATATTGATCTCTGGAAAGGTAATTTTCCCTCTTATTTTCAGCCTTCCTACTTCATACATTAGTTCTTCATGCAAAGTTTCACTAATGCTGCTATAATTTTTTCTGGTTAGGATTTTCAGAGGTACTTGCGTTTGTTAGGTAACCAGTCTTGTTTAGCTGACTTTGAAGTACTCAGTTACAATCTTTGACAAGCCAAGCCCAGAACATCACATAAAATTACTTGAAACTCACAGAAAATGTTATTTGTTGCTATCATTTGCCAGTTGTTATAGCATAATATTTGCATCTGGCACTGCTATTATCACAACTTTTTATTTACAAGACTTGAGCTCATTATATTATGATAAATCTCTAATTGTTACCAAAAAAACCCTTTATGACAAAACTATATCTTTAGTTGTTGCTGAAGAAATAATGAGAGATTCCTTTTGGGATAGCTTTTTAAGCAGCCATAATAAACTGGAGAATTATTGCTCATTTTCAGTCTTGAATTTCTTTGTAGCCTCAGGGAATACATTTGTTCATAATCATTTGTTAATAGGATAGTACTGCCTCATTTTCTTAAATATACATACTGTGTCTCTGCTCTCAGTGTCTTTCTGCACAGTACTATGCAATTGTTACATACAGTGTCTCACCAGCTACCATAACACAGAAATAAATAGGCTTCCTGGGTAGCAATGCCATGCAAAGTCAAATTCAACTAAGCCTTCAAGCAGCCTTCGACTTCCTAGCATGATTTTTCATCAACAAATTCATGTGCATGTATTTTTGGCACTCAATGAATCTCAAATTTCCTTTAAGTTAAAACTTTATTGGTTTACTTTAAAATATATGTCACCTCCACAATAGTTGTGCAGCTTTTTCCCCTGGCCAGGGTTAAAAATCAATCCTATTACTTATGGTACACAAAGTGCATGGTTTACAGACTAATGAACAACAATGAAAATTATTAGGAGCAGGTTTGAAAGTAATACCAAGGCATCTGTGTAGACTGTTGTGTAGATCACCGTGCTGACCCTTTCAATTTGTTCTACACTGGCTAGTTTCCCCTCTCCCACCTCATTCTTTCCTGGAAACTGGAGTGATGCTACTGCCATCAATTCAGCATTCCAGCAGCAAGGAGTAGATCTTTGAACTCCATTTTCCTGCACCTTTTCCGCCCCTTGCCAGTACTGCTTTTCCTTTACTGAAAGCAGCAAACCTGAAGTTGGTGAAAGGGGCATGTGGGCATACATAAGAAAAAGAGCTATGCTGAGATGTATCCACAACTTGTATCTTTGATCTTATCAACTTTAACCTTAATGGAGATCAATGACACTTGACAGCCTTCATTGCAACAAACACCAAGATGCTAAAAAAATAGGAAAATCCAGAGTGATAACCCCAGATAAAGCCTTAGAAACTAGTATTTACTACTAAAGCTTATGTGAGCTGAAGTAAACTCAATAGTCACATCTTCCTTTTCACTTTAAAATATGTATAATTTTGTTATGAAAAGTGATTAGCTTTCTAAAAACAAAAGGCAGCTGGTATTTTCAACATCCAAAGTTAGCTATTTCCGATTTTCAGTCTTAGATTAGACTTCACTGAATGCTGCAGAAAGGAAGGTGATAACAAAATGCATTAAATGAACTATTTTAGTTGATGAGAAATATAAGCCACACAAAATTTGTAATGCATATTTATTATCTGAATTATCTGGCTAAAAGCTCCATAATTCTTATACTCTTGCAATCAAGAATTTAGGAAACACAAATAAAATAGATGTAGTATCTGTAAATAGTAGTTGCAAGCATCCACTTGAAAATTACATGCAGTGCTTTGTCTCTCTGCATCTGCATCTGCAGTTTCAGTTCTCAATTCCATCAAGTCTTCTGAATTAATCTCTCTGGATCTCATACATAGCTACATATCCATACTTTATTCCTCAGTTCTTTCTTCATATGAGGTGAAAAAGATTTTTCAAGGGACTTGCTATGGATATAGATGTACTAAAGCACTGGGTGAAAGACCATACAAGGGTCCAAAGCTTTATATAGGCTTCTTCTGCAAGGCACTGCAAACTTTATTAGTTCAGAACACCCGAGGATCAAATGGCATGAAAAATTTCTATACGGTCTTTGTCACTTTGGCATGACACATTTACATAAATCCAGTGGGTTAGAAAAGCCACACAAAATACTCACACCAGGAATAATTCTGGCCTGGACTTTTGTGAGGACATTAAATCATTATGGACTCTTCCAGAAAGTCCTTCAGGTGAAGCACTAGGCACTGAAGATTCAAAGAATGACATGGAAGCCAAAGCTGTCTTTCTTAAAGAAAAAAAAAGAGGGGGGGGGAGGGTGTCTTGAAGGAGAGGTAGCAGCTTCATTGATGCACACTCTGTTGTTTCCCCTTCAAGGCTGCTTTTGCTATTAATGTACCCGAAGTTATCTGGGTGATTATATAACCGAAAAGATTGTGCCAAGGTTTGGAGGCCTGTCCAAGGGAACAACAAAAAAGAAAAAAAAATAAAAAAGAAGAAAAGAAAGAATTTTCCACAGGTACACCACAGCTGACCATCTGAAATAGTACATTGTGCACAGAAAGCACAAGGTTAGACTGCCACCCCTCTTTTTTTTCCTTTTAACTTAAAGTGAAAAAGGTTAGCTTGAAATGGTTGGTAAATCCAAATCCAGATGCTAAATTTCTCTGACTAGAGCAGCTGGCAGACTTGAGCTACTGGCAGTCCTCACTACTTCAGGAGAGAGAGCTCCATAAATTCAAGGGTAAAACTCTACCTGCGATGTGGCAGCCCACTGTTGTTCTGAATTATTATTTATTCTTAAATGAAATTAAAAAAAGAGGTTCTGCCATCTTCTCTTGCCCTACCCTACATAAGTTCCAGATTTCTAACTTAACTATATCATTGAGTTGTAATAAGGAGGAGTATTAAAAATATATATATCCCATGAAACTGTGAGCAGTAGCACAACTTAATGTTTTTAGGGCATCACTTTTTTAATAGAGACAGCATGGCTCTGTCCTTATGGAATAATTGCCATTAATGGCATTATCCATACATATCTGGGGAGAAATAGCAGCTACTACAGTGACCAAATGCTATGCTTGCTAAAGAGCATGCTGAAATGACCATCAAAAAATTTGCAAGCAGCTGACTCCCAAGAGAGCATGAAGAAGAGCATGCAGTGCTGGGTAGGGGATTCACTTGTCCTGATTTCCATCTCTCAACATTTACACCAAGTCCGCAGAGATCATTTCAGGCTTCTTGAGAGTCCATGGAAAGACCTTTAAAACACCTGCTTTCAGAGAAGCAAAGGCATTGTCTGGAAGCCCCCGCCACAGGACAGGAAAGGAAGCCTGGAGTAACAGCTCAGATTTCAGCATCTTAGACAGCTCAGAGCTGATGATACTCCTCATAATTTGTCCATACCCTCTCAGACTCATCCTCCTCCCTCAGCCTTCACTGAAACTGCAGTTTTGCTCCTGAACTGGTAGACCAGGTTTTCAACACAAAGAAAGATATCTATGCCATGCTCCTACTACCCAGAGTGGTTTTAAGATATTTAGGTCTGTGATACCTGTAAAACTCTTTAAAGAGACTCGGGACTTCTGAGAAGGCTGAGAAATGTCAAATGTGGCTTGCATCTATCATTTGCAGCTTCACAGAGGGAGATGAGGGTATTCTGCTTATCAAAAGCAGGGTCAGATGAATCTCCCACACAACCATACCTCAACTCCTCACTTGCAGTTGAAGATATGAAAGGTATTTCATTTTTTACCAGCTGTTTTTCCACAGAACTTGTTCTGACAGTACAGTAATGGGAAGCAGTATAAAACTCTAGACAAGAAAAGGAAGAGTGATGATTTAATGGATGGTAGTGCTATTACTGTTACCCTCATTGACAGCATAGATATATGGTAGTGTAAAAGAGGACTCATTCTTGTCAAGCAAAAGTTTTATCCTTTATTCATAAACCAATCACTCAAGATTCTGAATACCATATAAAATAACAAAGAAATACTGCCTGTTAAATAATGTGTTCAGAGTAACAAAAGATTATAAAATATATGGTTAAAAAAAAAATTAAGCTGTTGAAGAAATTTTATCATAAGTAAAAGACATATGGTAGAGAAATGAATTTATACCAGAAGGTGTCATCTAATTTTTTCCTTTATTCTATTAGTATCCTCTCCTACACAGTAAATGTCTTCTGTTAATTCTCTTTGTTGTGCTTATCTACTTCCCTTCTGTTTTGTCAAGAAAAAATTATTTTTAGCAGCCAAGAACCAGAAGCAAGAATTTTAGTGGGAGAATATTGAATAGCTTCTGTGTATGAAACTGCAGGCCAGAATACAGTGCCTGCCCTCAGGGTAGAGTGAGTGACTTCCAGTACTTTCAGAGGTGCCGAACAAACATAAGACCATGTTGCTGTTTTTATTAAAACAGGAAATCACTTACTGAAATCTTGAAGTCAGTTTTTGTAATATCCAGACTTGCAAAATAGTTCTAGATAAGCATATAATATTACAATGAGCTATCTTTGCAGCAGATAATTAAACCCCACAATATTAAAACCTGAATATTAACGTAACTAAATCTATACTGACAAAATTCTGCAGAGAAAAATATCAATTAATTAATTTAGAACTCTGGAATAATCTCTTTTTTTTTTTTTTTTTTTTTTGCCATTTTTAAGTACACCTGCAGAAGTGGTTAGCTTTGCTATTAGTTTTGAAACAGGCTTAAGAGTCCTTCATTCCCAAGGCAGAAGAATGAAAAGAAATGCTCTTTGATCCTATCAAGCCACACAGGTTTATAGCCTAAGAAGGAAGAAAAAGTCCCTTCCTAGCACACCCACGCTACAAATATTTATCACTGCAAACTGACAAACAGCTTGTCCAGAAACAGTCCATTTGAAGTTACTGAGTTTGCCCCATCTCTTTTAGAACTGCTGACTGTTTGCAAAGGCATTTTTGATTAGCAACCCTTCCCATAACTAACCTTTCTTATTACTAGGAATCTGATTTATTTTACTTTCTCAGCCTGTGGCAAGGTTGCTGAGGCAGCTTCGCTACTGCTCACCCCAGGAGAAACTCAAGCCAGAAGTTGGCTTTTGCTGGTTCTGGGCCACTTTCACTCTCTTTGCATGGCAAGAAGCCACAGCCATGTGCTAAAGAGCAGCAAACCTAGAGGACATAAGGGCTGGCACAGAGGTTGTGCAATTTAAACTTGCCTGCTAATAGATTAAACGCACTGGGGTCAGGAAATTGGATTGCAGAAAAGGTTATTTATCAGAAAAGGACAGCAACCTCTGTACAGATTCAGGTAATGCAAAAGATAGATAAGCCCAAAACCTAAGCAACACTGGCTTTGGAATTAGTACAAAACAGGATCATTTATGTGTTGAGTTAGTATACTGCTTTTCCAGCTTTTCTAGGTATCAGTGGGAAGCCACAAGTTGTCTTCTAGAAAGTCCTGAGGTGTCTTCCATGGTATAATGAAGTTCAAAGGGTTCTTTATCAACCAGCAGGAGACTATGTATGAAAGCAGCATACCTTTAAAATAACAGTGTAACAGTCTGCTCTGCTGTATTGACTCAGATCTTGAAAACATGTTTGTTTTCATGCTACATACAGTGAAGAAATTCCCTCCACAAAGAGAGGGGCAGAAAGGGTGGAAGCAGGGGGTCTGTATTTTTATGCCATTCTCTAATGAAAGGGGAGAGTTGTAGCACTCTTTTCCATCTGCCAGCTTTCTCCTAATACTACTTTTCATTCCCTTGGCCAATTTCAGTGTGGACAAGGTAGAGGTATCAGGAACAAGAAACAGATGCCTAACAGAAGACAGAGCTGAATTAGTGTCCTACAGGGAAGGGAAGGATGAGTGTGAGCTCTGCAACTCTCCCTCTCGCTGAAGGAAAGGCAGGCAGTAAGCACTGCTCGGCAAGACCCCCTCTGTAGTGCAGGCTCAGGCACAGGATCTATGGCCAATGGCCTGGCTGGCCAGGGAAAGCAATTTGGTGGGAAGGAGAAGAAATAATAACAGAAACAACAGGAGGTATGGCAAGGGCAGATGTAGGTATGGTGAGAAGGGTAAAAGGAGAACGCAACAGCGAGTTGGGACAGGCAACAGGCAGACAGGACACAAATCCAAAGAAAGTCATTAATTCTGCTGCTCTCATAATGCCTGAGGTTTTAGAGAGTGAAAGTGATTTCACTCTCATGTTGGCTACCCAATAGACATGATGTTTTTCTGTTAAGGAGTTCACATTGTCTGAATGTTTAAATCAATGATCAGGATTAAGAGCACAGGAAGTTTACCACAAAACTGAAAAGAATTTGGAAGTCTCACTGGATAAAATCTTACTTCTCTGCAGAAGGCACTCTATTCTAATGTCCTCTACAGAAGCAAACCAATTTCAGCCTCTCCTCAAACAAACCAATTTCAGCCTCTCCTCAAACACAAAAATAATGAATCTTTTCCCAATTGCCACCTTCTCCAATAAAGAGAACTATCATCACCTCTCGATAAAGAATAGGGATTTTCTGAAACATGTCCTTCAGGTAATGCATGTCATCATCTCTGAAAAGCAATCTCACCTCAAGATAACTAAGCCTTTTTTCCATCTATCAAATATCAGAAAGATAACTATCTGCACTTGTTATTTAAATTCCTCTGCAGCAATTGAATTCTCACCTCACAAATAAAGATTGCTGCAATTACTTTCTCAAACAGTAAGCACTGTTCTGGTAAAATAAATAAATAAAATTAATTAATTAATTAATTAATTAATGTAACAGGGGTTTAGAAGAATACCATAATCTGCAGACTGGGGGAGCCAAGCCATTTGTGTCTGTAGTTTACACTCAAGAACTCAGATATCATTTTGGGAGTTTGGTTATGGGATATTTTTGTTTGTTTGTTTTGCTTTTTTGTTGGGAACGGTTGTCCCTTTAACTCAGTTTTATTTACTAGAAAATTCTGAATAGCATTCTTGCGCCTGCTGAAATTCAGATCAATCTGAACCAGGCTCATTTTTAACTCTGGTCTGCATTTGCATGTCATGCTTCAAATGTGTTCAGCTAAACACCATATATACATCCTTCTGGAAAAAAAAAATAAAAATACCCCCCCCCCAAAAAAAACCCCACAAACTCAAAAACAACGCACCACAAAAACGCTGATTCATTTCCACTCCAAAACACACACAAAAATAAACATTAAGTGACTGGATTTACACAAACACTATGTTGGTGTGAGCACCACAAATCCGATATCAGGACAATTTTCTCCTGCAAGAAACAAAGCAATAGACTTAATTCTACACTCAGTTGTTTCAGAGAAACAGTCATAAATCATCTCTAATTCACCTGACAGAAATCATTAAAAACAATCTACCTTCATTATCTGAAAACTCAACAATGGATCTACTGCAGAATATGGTGTCTCAGAAAAAACAAACGATGTGCGTTTCTGCACTTACATATATTTTTTCAAACCATTTTTCTTGAATGCTATGAAAGAGTTCTTTGTTTTTTAAGGATAAAATTTTGCTATAACTTCATATTTAAAACCCCCTACAAAACAGATACAGTTTGCCTTTTGTTGTTGATCTTTAGTCAGCTTTAGTAGTGTTGAAGTTGTAGCTTTCAATCAATTCTTCTAAACATAAGGCAATAATTGATGGAGGAACAATATAAATTTACAAAAAAAATCCCTTTTTATTCTTCATTCCTTTCCCTCTCAACCTTTTGTTTTAATTGTCTCAGAGTCTGAAAGGAATGCAAGTTCTCCCCCATGAGCTACGAAGTGCTCATACAAGCCTGTTTCAGAGGTAAAACCTGCAAAGGCTTAGGCTACTCCAAAGCCATACAGCCTCTCTTAGAGCAAGACTTTTCAGAGCTAGAAAAGAAAGCCTAGCTTTTCTGAAGACACATCTACACCTCATGTTCCCTGTTTTAAAATGATGTTGTCATGTTTTCTATTTCATTGTATAATTATATTTGGTGGAGGGCAGGGAAGAAGGGAAGGAGGAACAAAATAAACCACAAAAAACCCTGTCCAGAGGACGTTCCTAGTCAAGGCTGCATTATAGATCATCTAATTCCAACCCCCCTGCCACTAGACCAGGTTGCTCAAAGCCCCATCCAACCTGGCCTTGAACACATCAAGGGATGGGGCATCCACAACTTCCAGGAAGGATACTTCTTCCCTCCTACATGGAGAGAAATCTTACTGGGGAGATCTGACACCAGATTTGGATTTTATCTGTATGCTGTAGCAGGTCTAAGCTGTGGCTGGTATTTAACTTCATATGGGCATCCAGCTAAAAAGTGAGACTATGAAGTGAATTAATCAGTTATATTCTATAGACAGACCATATAATGGCCAACATATAGATCATCACAAGTATTCCACCAATAACATGTCTGATTCTTCAGGTGTGTTAAAATTGTGGTGGTTTGGTTTTTTTTTCCCCAGATTTCTAGGACAGCATCTTTTTCTTTCTGTTTTGCATACATTACCATTATCTCAAACAGCATACTGGCTTCTTCTCTGAAGTTTCAGTCTGATCCTGCAGCCGTATCAGAACACAAGTGCTTTTAATATGCTTTGGAAAACGTAATGGGGAGGATGATTTCCCTTCAGTTCTGTTTGGCGCAGTGCTAGAGCACAACAATGGGATGTCATCAGAATAAAAGTTTGAATCACGACATCTCATTTGCTTCCTTTCATTAGTGTTTGAGGGAGGAGGGAGCTGTTGTGACAGCTGGTCAGTAGTGAGTCAATTATATGCTTCATTCTCTGGACTTCAGATCAAGATGTCCTTTGGCAAGCTGAGCAACTGCTTGATGACAGATTTAATAGCTAGTATTTGACAGACTACACAAAAGGACACATTGATTTTGATACATTTCTCAGGCAGTATGCTTTTGAAGGTACAAGCAATGGAATATTTATCTCACCAAAGCCTCCCATTAAGTCTAACTATCCTTTCCTTTACATGCAAAAGTAATCTGTAACACACACACACACCCCCCTGGTGTGTGGAATTACATAGCTCAAAACGCGAAGAAAACTAAGACTCCCAAGTCCTGCTAGGAACTCAGAAATGGATCTGATGTAATGCTGCTTTGGTAATGGTCACATCTCAGGCAAGAAGATGGATCTGTAAAGTATACTGAGGATGCTCACATCAGGCCTGCAATTTTACAGAAAAAGGACACAAGGGACTGCCCTGAGAGCTCCAATAACACCACTAAACCCTGATGCCTCTGGATTTCTAGAGCAGGTGAGCTCTCCCATTTCTGCATCTGAGCATGGTGGACTCTGCATGGAAAATTATTTTTTCACCCTTTAAGTTCAAAGAAATTTGGCTGAGAGCTTGAAGGCAATGGAATGAGATCATGCATTAAACTGACACCCGTAACAGACAAGAGAGCTCGCTAATATTTTGCGGTCTATGCATATCACTAGTATTTCACTGATCCCCCCGGAACAGTTGTCAAAGCTCAAGGAAGAATGGCTACTAAAAGAGTCTTCTCTGCAGAGCACTTATCATTCTGATGCAAGAGACTCAAGTCTTGTCTGCTCTGCTAGATTTTCCTGAGGACTTTAAGATGGCCAAATAAATGATTTAGAGCAATAAAAATCTACTATCTTTTTAGACACTTTTTTGCAAGCACCTTAGAAATCTACTTTATGAAGACTATGAACTTTATACAGATTCTCATGGAAGTACATGGCAAACATTAGCGGGGTAAAATCTTTAAATTCAAAATTCATAAAGCACAAGGCAATGTCATTGCACCTCATCAGAATGTATGGGGGGGGGAGGAAACAACAAGCCAAAATTATTCTATTTTGCCCTTCCTTTCAGGATAGAAGCAATTCAGTGTTGCTATTATTATGCTTGACAGCATAGCATGAAACTACAAGCTTCTCAATACTTTCTTTTAAAAAGATGAACAGTTTAGTAGTTTTAACTACACCATAGTAAGAAGTATACTAACTGTACTGTACAGTTAGTATAGCAGCTATAGCAAAAACTACAGTCATACTTGTTGTACTTAGCTAGCTAAAACTGACAGACCTTTTTCAGACAATGAATGCAACTAGTTTCATAAAATCTTCTTCTAATATAGCATCTAGGATAAAAAACTCAAGGGAAATAGGTATCAGAGTGCTAGGAGGTTGCAAAAGAATTTCATTATGTTACTCTAAGCTCATAGTTTTACAAAACATTCCTATAGTTATTTGGCATATATTTTTGTTGCTAATCTACACCCAAAAGTCATCTGAACATTTCACTGAGATTTCTTGGGGAAATCGAATTGAAGAATAATTACCATGTATTTTCATTAGATCACTCTGACTACAAAACTTATCAAACAAGTGATATTTGAAAAATAGTGATCAGATAACTAGATACAAATGAGTAAGGAAAGCAAATTGTGGTATCTGCCATGGCTCACCAAAATATTTTGCCAATTTAAATTTAAATATACTTGATCATGTCTGTGCCTATGGCAGGAGCCACTTAAGACTCCTTTTAGCAGAAAGTCTGCTAGAACATTCTAGTTTAAAAAATAAAAAAAAAAAAAAGCACAACAAAAAATAGTATATTCATTTTAAATACTTGTCCCAAAATACTTCTAAAAGTAAGGACAGAAATGGGTATCACAGAGGAATCTAACTCCACTGTTGTGGAAATGTTAAATTTCCTCTTAAAGAGAAGCTCAGTCTTTATTAAACTTCTGCCTGCTCATGCTACTCAATTTTATTGCTCTTACTTTCTTACATAAAGATTGTATTTTTAACTGGTGTACCTCAGCGTTAATGCCATCTTATATTCAGTTTTATATAACTTTGATCTTTCTTTACATGATGTTATTTCTCTGGAATGGTTATAGTTTTAACAAAATGACTGTTTAATCATCGCTGTTTAGTTCATTATTTTCATATCACTGTGATGACTCCTCAGGGAAGCTGACACCTGTCAGATGTGCTCTTTTCTAAAGTGTGGTTGTGTAATATTGCAGGCATTAATTTTTAAAGCAGGACAGTAGTGTTTAATCTCAATATTTTCTGCTTTATAAGCGCAAGACTTCATCTAAAGTTTCTAATTCATCATACCTAGTTTTGAGCTACTGTAATACTACAGAAAGTTCTGAAATGATCAAGTATAAAGCAAAAAACATCCAGTAAAGTAATTATTTATAACAACTCTTCCAGTAATGTAGGGCACATACCCTATATTGTCCTTTTAAAAAAGAAGTTTCATTTACTTTAGCTCCAATTTAAATTTTAACTGGAAGACTTAAGGAACATTTTCCAACAAACTGCTCTCACACCACCCAGGTGGTTCTACAGTTAAATTCTGTGCTCAGGATTCTGCTAAAGGAAGTGGCTTGTTGTCTCAGAAATGAGAACATCAACAGAGCCCTTGAGCATGCTGTTGAGGCACCTAGGAGCAGTTCTGCTCACAGGTAGTTCTGCCTTGAGCTGTAAAAACCACCACAAGAACTTCCTTGGAGAACCTGCATCAAATATTCTCAGGAAAAGGTTATAATTCTAAATGCCTGGTCTGTTAAGATGAAATAAGTCATAATGAAAATATAGATAACTAATTTGGCTTCTTGCCTAAGAAGCAAGGAGGGAGCAACAGGCTTGCTTCTTCATTGTCTCTGTACTTATGGCTAGTAATACCATAACAGATCCAAATGCTGTAGTTTTTAACAGCACAGCTGTGGTACAAAAAGGACATGACCCCAAAATAATATTCCACATATCTGAAGTTTATATAATGAAAAGCTGGTAGGCTAAGGCCTATTCATTCATGGGATCCACACAACTCCTCAGTGAGCATCACAGGCACCTGCTTCTCCCCTGCAAGTACTGGCTCCTAAGGCAATCTGCAGAGGGTGAGACAGATGGGTGCCACTGTTTTTCTATATATACTTAGGTTTATGGATACAAAAGACAGGGTCCTCTGAATTTCTTGTTCTCAGGAACACAAGAGGAGGAAAAGAAGATCAGTGATGAAGTTTTCCTTTCTGATACACCACTTAATCTCGAAGAAGTTATTTTATTTCTTTCTTTCATCAGGCACACTCAGCTGGAGTACTTGGTAATCTTCTATTCTGCAAGTTATACTTGATTAGGTGGGACATTCACTCTATCGTGATTGAGATGAAGTTATGATATTTATGTGAAGACAATCAAACCAAGAAAAACTAGTTTCAAATAAAAAAATAAAACCAACCTTAGCTTCTAACAATAGCACTGTTAGAAACTGCCACTGTCTTTTAAAGAGGTTTGAACTCATAAATGACTTGCCACTTTTGAAAACAGGACCTGGACTTCTAATAGACTCAAATACACTAGGAAATCATACACAGGGTTAAGCAGCATATCTAAATTTTTTCGGTAATCTACATGCTTCTCAAAACCGTTTTAAGATACACGACTCAAGGGTTTTGACTGAATATTTTATGTACAGCATTGTTGTGAGCCCATTAATCATCATTTTTGTGCTACTGCTCCCACCTGGAAAGAATGAGTCTGTAATTGAAAAGGCAAATTTAGCATTTATATTGGCAATAACAAAGTTTCATTGCCATTCTCCCCAAAAAGAATTTGAACATTGCAGGTGAACTATATCTCATTGATGAGTGAATGGAAGGGAAGCAAAGCTTTCTCATTACCAGGCCCCCATGAGCTAAGTTATTTGTTTGTTGAGCAGAGCCTTCTATTGTGTTATAAACAATTACTTTTACTCCCAGATATGATAACTCTTTGAAGCAGTACCTGGGAGATGCATGTGATCTACATTAGCAGAGAAGTAACACAGTGTTGGCTGATAAACAAATCTCATTTGCTATGCACCTGATATTTCATTGTTGTAGGGCTTTTTTCTTCTGATAGTGAAAGCCATAGACTCCAATTCCAATAATTTAACTCAGCAGAATAAGTTACTTAAATCCAAGACAGAGTCTGAAATTATAAATATTTTTTTTTTAGAAACTTATGTTGAAAACATAATGCTGTGCTTTAGCATTATTTAGCTAGCTAGAGATTAGAACAGAGTTTGAATAGAGGCTTGTTATGCTGGCAGGTAGGTACGTATGTCATTCTAGGATAGCTTTTCAGGCTAAAAAATTTTCAGTAAGTTCCTGAATCATACTGCAATTAGAAGAAGTATGAAGAAGTGCTACAGCAAAACACTGAAATTGTCTCCATTTATCATAAATTACAGCTAGCATTTAGAGGTAAGACACATGAAATACAAGATAGATCATTCCAAGAAATTATTAATATCAAAGTCAACAAAATGACAGACTGATTTTGCTACTTTTCAGTACTGTATGTGCAGATTAAATCTGTATGTCCACTTAAATTAGCAAAAGAATCCAATCTGTACCTTTAGTTACAGGCTTAGGGAAGTATTTTCTGAAGCAGCATGGACTTTAAAATCTTGGTGGCTAGGATTATGCTTGAGTGATTTTTTTCTTTGACCAATTTGTATTTGTCATTGGTAAAACCCGTCATTGTTACATAAAGTAACAGTTGCTACGTACAGTTGTACGAGGATGCCCAGGTATTTAATGAATTGAGAGTCAAGAATAACACACGTAGCAGTAGAACCAAACATAAAAATCAAATATAACTTTAAAGCTTCTATTATTCAATGTATTCATATTTAAACAAAGCCCTCATGTAGATTCCAGAATGAATATGTTTTGCCAAGCCATCCTCTGGCTTTATTCATCATACAGGTAAAAGTAGGCCCCCTAACTTCAGACGCTGATCAATATACCAATATGCCAATATACTTGATGAAAGAGTCTTGTGCCCTGAATACAATCCTGACAAAGAAGGGAACAAAAGATTATACTGCTATACAACTCCATGATTCTAAAGAATTAAAAACCTTTTTTCCCCCATAGGAGAAAATGAATAATAAAGGGAAAATCTGTTACACAGATGGTGCTCACCTTTGATATCTTTATCTGCTCACAGGAGCAAAGACAGGAAACAGTCTCCCACAGTCATGGTTACCTGGTCTGCAGAACAGCACTATTTCAAAGCATGGAGAAATAAGCCACTCTGATAAGTAACCTGAGAGCTCTGGCCTCTTCCATATCCACTTGAGTTGCTTCAGGCAGCCAAGCTTTTTATCTACTCATGGCCACTTAACTGACCTCTCTGCATGCATCTGGGCAGGTAACCAGCTCCTCTGCATGGAGTGCTAGCCATTTCCTGCCTCGTTTTCCTAGAGATTGAGGGTATGAAGAACATACTGAGATACTGTTCATATCACAGTATTCAAACTGTGTCATTTATTGGGCATCACTAGGACTCATCTCCATTAGATGCCAGTTTTATACATCTGGGTCCTGCAGCTGCGCACATGACAGCAGAGAAGTTTTTGGGGATTTTTTGTGGGTTGGTTTTTGTTACTGTTGTTGGGGGGTTTTTGATTTTATAAGAGCTTCCCACAAGCCTGCTTCCTTTCTGAATGCTTTGTGCTAGCACATCACATCCTGAAAACAGACACATATCCCAGAAACATGTGTGGCCCCTTTTCTTACTTGTGCCTCAGAGGCCACTGCATGAAGCCATGCATCAGTTTTCCTTGCCGATTTTATGGACTTGCTGGGGAAGGCTCACCACTCTGCTCACAAGCACCTTTATACATTTCAAAGTGCTGAGGCTCAGCAACTACCCTGACAATGAGGGTATCTACAAGCTAATCCCCTTCTTTAGCAGTCAGGATGAGCATCTCTTTTCAGCCTTCTCGCTTTTTTTATATTCCACACAAGCCAACCATTTTGACTCTCCAATTTCACTTATAATCCTCTGAAAATCTCCATCCATTTCACACTTTCTCCTCTGATCACTACCAGGGAAGGAAATAATATTCCCCATCCCAGATGGCAAAAGGTCTGAGCTTCATACAGCACTTGTAATTGTGTGTGATGCAACTGTGGCAAGTAGGAAAGAAATTAATAACTCTATGAAAGAAAATACAAGTTCATCCTGATGCTACCTTGTGTCACCTTATGCTGCATGCTCGAGACATCAACTGCCCTAAGTTAGGTACCAATGTAGTATAATGAACAAGAACAGGCAGCCTGACAGCCGCAGCAGCTCAGGAGGTGATCTGAATCTGGGTTGGAACTTCAAAATACCACTCTGGTTGCCAGACCCCTTTTAGAAGTTTCAAGTGCTGATGGTTGTTCTTTTTTTCCTTTCAACAATGTGCAGCCTGAGTTTGAGTACAGTTAAATCAATATCTTTAAGTATTGAAGCAATGTCAGTGTCTTGAGTCCCTTCTGAGGGACTCCATTAGAAAACACATTAGTGAATGAAGGCACAGAATTACCAGTCTGCATCATCCAGTGCATCATGAACTGATACCGCATCACAGACAATGCCTTGGATGCCTTGGACAATGCCTACTCAGGATGCCTTGACTTACATCACCCTCAAGTCTGCAAGTGGTCTAGGTTATACTTAGCTTCTACTTACTGTCTCTAATCTTATTTGTCTTACTTTCTTCAGTAATACTGTTTCTCAATAGGAAAAGCAGGGAATAGCTACTGCATGTTCATGATGTTCCAAGCAGTACTTTAAAGTCCTCTAAAAAAAAAAATAAAAATAAATAAATAAATAAATAAATAAATAAATCAAGAAGTGTTTCAGTCCACTGAATTAGGATATATGATACAAAACATTGATTCAGGAAACCAATTTTCACAAATAATTTTCTCTTTGCTCTTCTAGCATTTATCAATACTTAAATTTAAAACTCCATGTTTTCATTATTATTTCTATTTCAGAATGATGGTACAGTTTTATTCCTTACTTGTGAAAGACCTTAATTATTTTAAAATAAATATTGCAGCACATTCTTCACTTATGTGTCAATACTCAACCAATGTTGTGAATACAAAACCATCTTTATTTCTATTGCAGATTTCTCATACAGTACCCTGCAGAGCTGACTCACCTGCAGAGAAATCCCCTGAATCATTTCTGCTTGCTTTACACTACAGTTTTTCAGTACTTTGGGGAGCAGTTAGCTATTGGCTTTTCTTTCACTCCAACTTCCTCCAAATCAAAGTGACGTAGCAAATCTGCTAGAAATGTAAACCATGAAATCAGTTGCCTTGCCTAATAAAAACATTCCTACTTATCACATTATGTCATTCCTAGTACCCTTTTAGATGGCCAATGTTTTGGACAAATTTTATTATGAAAAAGCCTAACTGAAATCTCTTCAGAAGATGAATTTTCCTGTTTGTATTAGATGTCTAGTAACACATTTTGCACCTGACATAGGTTTGTATAAATTGTACACCATAAATTTAGTAATGTAGTCAAAAAGCTGCATTCAGATATTTTTTAAGGAACAACCCACCCTCAGTGGAGAAAATTTAAAATCCCTGGTTACATGTCAGCATTGGGAACAGTAATGTGAATTCTCTCTCTCACACACACACTCAATCCTGTGCTTGTAATACTAATTTTTTAACTCCCTTATTACTTGATAAGCTGACAACAACTGGCTGTTGTTCCAAACCCTTATTTCCCTGACAGCTTGGCTTTCTAGTCTGGCTACAAGACCAGAAGAATTGGTTTCCAGGCTGAACTAAGGACTAGGCTGGGAGGCCCCCAGTCATACTATTCTACCTAACTCTTGAGACAGTTCCTTGTGACAGAAGCTGAATCTCTATTCACATAGGTGCAATAGCTTCAACCAGCCAAAGAACTTGAACATTCATTTCAGCAGGATTTGTCACCAGAGAAAACAACTGAATTCACTGTTAAGAGGCAAAGGACTACTATATCCACAAATTACACCACCTTTACAGACACAGGCATGAGCCCTTCTTGCAGTCTTCCATCCTTTCCTGTTCCACACTGGAAAACAGCATACCATTGTTCTATCACGGAGGCACACAGCACATGCAGTTGGCTGACAAAAGTGCAAGTTTAAGGTAATCTGGGGGCATATTCAGGTATTCCTGAGAAGAGCTCTAGGCAGGATAGCACAGAAATTGAGGATAAAGCTCAGGGGCCTGTCAGAAAAGGCAGGACAATGGGGTCAGAACTGACAGGAGCATGAAAGATGACTTGAAACTTGACTGCAAGACTTCCTTTCTCATTCAAACTTGAGTTTTCCTACTGGAGCAGCCAGTTAACAGATACCAAAGTGGAACCCATCACTTTCTCAGGATTTAGACAGCAAGAATGAACAGGGAACGCATAACTGTCCATGTGAACCAGATGTCACTCTGGACTCCTGTGTGGTAAAGTCTTCTACTACTGCAGTTTTAGAAACTGTTAGGAACTAAAAGAAAAGCAGGATCTAGGATATGAAGCAGTCTGCTTCACTTCCCTTCCTTCTCCTTTTGATCCAAAAGCTGAAATTTGAAATAGGTTTTGTGGAATGAATGCTTGGCCAAAACATAAAAAGCTCCCAGTTTCAGTTTAACATCTGTTGCTTCCTTTGAAAAAATCTGGGGAGTTGTCAAGGGTTTCATTTTTTTTAATTGAGTATTTTAATTTTTTTTTAAATTGCTATTGCTTTATGATATTGGTATAATTTAACACATTAGGATGGTATAATGGCCAGACATTGCACTGCTGCTTCACAGAAGAATAGGACACAGCTGCCTGTGCTTTGTGCAAGCAAAGCATTGAAAATAATAGCCTTGTGATGAAAGCACATTGAGCTGTTAATCACTTTCTAATATTCTGCGCACAGAAATATTCTTGAGATATCTGAAATTAGACACAAGAGGCAAGAAAAGGCATCATTTCTGAGTAGCCATGTGACAACCACAGCCATCTAACTATGTATGTGTAGAAATTGCTCTACTTGAATCCACAGTAGAAAAAATACCTAGTCTTTCCCTGGTTGACATATCTGTCAAACCCATAATTTTCATTCCAGAAGAGCAAGTCCCAAATAGTACAGAAGATGATGATTTAATTGTGCCAGTATATAAATGATGTGAATTACCTGGATGACTCCAGACACTGGGGGAAATACAAAGGTATAACATGAGATATGTAGCCTAGAATAGACAACTAAAGAAAAAAAAAATAAATAAAAGGGTCTGAACAAATTCAGAGACAAGAAAGTACTTTCTCTTTATAGCTCTACTGTGAAACACTTCGAACATGAAATATTTTCAAGACCATTTAACTTTCTTTAGAAAAGTTAAAGCAGCATTCATCTTACACTGATCAGTCTCTTGTGTGCATTTAAAGAAAATGGTCTGGACAGAAAGGTAAAAATAAAACTTTCTGTAAAGGACAAGCATTCATTAGCATAAACCTGTTTATTGGAATAATTTGGAGACTTAAGATAGAGAACTTTAGAAATGCTTTACTGGATCAGATTAATGGTCCATCTTACCCAGTATTAGTTCAGCAGCAGCAGCAGCAGCAGATGCTATTGACAGTAAGCAGCAAGCCTGCCTACTGTTGTCTATCCCCTCCATACCCTCCTAGCACTCAGAGTATGGCTTTGGTTTTGTTTGTTTTTTTAAGTGACGCTTGTTAGAGGGTACCCTCCCTGCTTACTCTCATCAGTTTAGGAATCTACTGCAAGCAAATTATCTATCCCAATTTCCACTCTCCCCTCCCCAGCTTGCTGGTACAACCTGCCTCCTTATGCTTGGATCACCTGAAGCTCACAAAGCTCACTGATGGATGAGGGAGGTACTTTCTCTAAAGCCAAACCAAATTGATCCAGTAGCTTCCACAAGTGGCCCCTGGTTGTAGTGCTGTGGGGTTTGATCAACCGCACTTCAACAATCACCACTGTCCTTGTGGGTTTTGAGCTTCAGCCACATGGCCATGCCTCAGGCCTCTCCACTCTAAACTGAACATCTTGTCCTTTTCTCATAACATAGGTGTTTCAAGCTCTTAACCTATTTCTCTCCCTGCTTTAGCTCTCTTACATCCTTCTTTCAGTCACAGGCAACGCAGGCTGGCAGACCCAGGACTTGGACAAGAGTCAGCAGACAGGCAGCATGTTTGCGACAGTAGCAAGCTGGGAGGAAGTGATGCAGTGCTCCTTGAAGTATGCTACATCACATCCCTTCCAAACACCAGACTGACAAGAGCAGAGGAAGGGGAGCTTCTATTTGAAAAAAAAAAAAAAAAGCATAATTTCCTATTCTATTGTATAAAAAAATATATGGGGCTGTACAGGCTCCCCATCCTTTCCCGATCAGCTATAAATGCTAGACTTGAACACACCAGGTATCTGTGTGCATTGTGCTTGGCTATTTCATGACCCCTGTTTTGATCCTTAAAGTGTGATGAACTGAAGTGGGGGGAATAAAAATGTCCCAAAGCCTTGCATTTCCAAACTTCTCTTGACTATGGGGTGAACTCCAACTCAACTTTGCAACTTGTTGTCACACTCTTATGATGTATTTCCTACAGTAAGTCAGAAGATTAATCTCATGTGTTTTCCCATAACCAACTCTCAGCTTGCTATCATCTCTGACTTCCAAGGTTAGTAAGACAGATTCATTAGAGGCACAAAAGTCAATTTTCAAGTATGGCATTTTCTCTGATACCGCATTTCACATCATAGCTTGCCCTTCTTTATGGGAGGTTCTAAAGTGTTAAATTAAGTAATATTAACTTTTTCCAAAAACTAAATTGTCCAGCACACAATCATGTCAAAATTATTCAAAGGCATTTGTAAAACATGGCTTGAAATTCATGCTGCGTTACTCAGTCACCCAGCTTATTCATACAGGAGTAATGAATTTATCACCCGACTTGCATATTAACTACTTCAACACAGATCAAAGTATATGTCTGACTTTCACCTAACATTTTTAGAATGAGCTGTAAGCCTCAAGATTCTAACCAATTTAAGAGGAAGGTGATTTGCAAAACTACCCACCAGAGCCCTACTTGTAAACTTTTATAGTGGGCATATAATTAAAACTTGCTTCCAGCTTTGAGCATTCATGCTTCAAAAATGTGTTTTCCACACCTTTTATTACAAAATAATAAAAAAAAAAAATAAGCATTTTGGAACAAAGGTTATTACAGTCATACTAAGACCAGCCTTCAACTCAAAATCCACTGGGTGTATTGTAATAATCCTGAAGCATAATTTGAATGTGGTTTTCTTGAAGAACTTAAGTTTTATACTTCATTTGAAGTAGGGAATTTTCTGTGTTGAATACCACACAAACATAAATGAATTTGAGCTAAGGTGAGGAAGGAATAATCAATCTTTGGGGGTTTTTTATCAAATTTGGAAGTTTGGTCAGACTCTCCACGGGCTTTCTGAACAGCGATCAGTTATGTGATAATCAGCTTACTTCTACATTACTGTTGATTGTAACTGTCACCCAGAGACGACTGTCAAGCTCCACTTTTTGGAGCTATTTAATGATTGTGTTTGATTCAAAGTAGAATGCACAAGAGAACTTTAAATATACACAAATAATCAAAACACATTTAGGCTTTGCATATTTTTGGTTGATAGAACATTTCAGAAGTTTCTTAAAGTGACAACAAATAAAACTTGAGTTACCTTCTTAAAAGGCAAGTGATCAAAGATCACTCTTTTCTAATTCTCTTTTGTTTTGTATTTTATCTTTAATAGACTGAAAGGCATGTGTCATCCTTCTAGGGGTGAAGGGGACAAGGACAGACTCAAAAGACACACCACTTGGAAGCAACAAGAAACAACTCCTCCCAAGATTCAGTGAAACAACTCAAAGCAATCACCTCCAGAGAATACACTGAGAATATTTGAAATGTCAACCCCTGATCACAGCTTGCTTCTATGTCAAAACTGGTCCCAAATTTGGGTCTTGCTCTAAAATATGGCTGTGAATAAATGCCATACTTTCACGGCAGAAGTGATTCTTGTATGTAAGGGACAAACTCTATTTGCTGCTAGAAACGATGAATGATATGTAAGTAAATAGACAATACTGCTAAAAGCCTTGTTTTGGCTCTACTCTGTAGTCAGTGGGGATAGTGCCGAACATCACCATACCTAGTTGTGCACCTTTGCAACTAAGTACTGCTGCTACAATTTTGTGTGCTTTTTTCAGCTGGATAGTTATGACATGAGCGTGAACTTACACAACAAATAAAGAGAAGGGTTTGCCTGAACAAGTTACAAAACATGACACCAGAGAAAGACAACTCTAAAATTTCTGAAAAATTTCTCTTTGCTAATAAAAATACTTCAGTGTTTTCAGACAAAATCTGAACAGGCAAGTTTCCAACAGACTTCTCAGTTTTTCCCTTCTTTTTTCTGCCCCAAATCATTTAAGCCACAGTTTCAAATCAGACACATTTTCTTTATGCATCATTAATAAATCACAAGCTATGCCTTGTCAAAAAAAAAAGGTGCCCAGGCAGTAAGAAAGACTATCTATCTAACTGCTTTGTGCAGACTGCTGTGCTTTGTATCAAAAGGAATACAGAAGATTCCACCCCTGAGTTTAGCTGACCATACAAAATTTGAGGAGCCTTTGTGAGAGAAAGATAGGGTTCAAAATCCAACTTTTGACAAATAGGTCAAGCACCTGCAGCATGAGCAGAGACCAAGTAGCTTCTGAGCTGCAAGGAAACAGAGTTATACCTTAGAGGTGATGGAGAAGACATTTTCCTAGAGACCCAAAAAAGAGGGACAAAGAGGGTTAAGTATCTGATGGAACAAGACAGTGACAGCAATACAGCACTCATGACACCCTTCACATCTACATCTGCTTCCCAGCGTATTTTTAAGGCTATATGTTACCAGGATCAGGGAGAAACACATACTTTGTGTATCAGCAATTACAGATTCCCTAAACTACAGTTTGTTTTCATTGCAGCTGGGTGGTTTTATGGCATGATTTGGGTTTGCACACACACTTTTTTTTGCCTTTCAAATTACCAAGCTATCAGCCAGCTGTGAAAATTGCTTCTGGAATTCACCAGATGCAGGTTTTAACTTAAAAACTTCATGATCACCAGCATGTACAGGGCCCATTAGCTGGGGGAAAGAACTGTTCTAACAAATCACAAGCCTGTCAGGCAAAGGTTAGTGAGGTTGTGTCTATGAACATGGGCCCTCAGAAGGCAGTCACTAAAGGTACAAGCCCAATATCAGCTGAACTGTTCAAACAGCATTCAGATGAGTAACAACATTTCCGTCCCAACCCCTGCTTTGTGAACATCTCCTCCTCCAGAAGGATTAGTGGGACAGAAACAAATAAGTATTAAATATCAATTTTAGGGTATAGGCAAGCATTGAAAAAGAGAAGATAGGGTCAGTGGTTTGGAGGAATCCAAATTTCAGTGCTTTTTTTTTTACCCTCTAAAGATAAAAGAATGAGACGTAAAGCCAGTATTTCGTAGCACAGAGGAAGAGCTTCTGTTTTTTTGCACGGAAGCAAGAATTTCAACAAAAGCAATTAACTAAATCAATTTTTTCATTAATATATTGCAAGCTCAGGTACTTTAAGCCTAACATTTAATTCATTCTAATCATATTTAGGGAAGGCTCAACTCCATTTGAGATAATGCTATTTATGAAAACTATGGGCTGCACAGGTTCATGCTGTTTGAACAAAACTCCTGCACTTCAGCACTTGGAGCAACGGCTTCAGTTTTTCTACTGAAAACTTGTTTTGGAGGAATAAGGATTTTTACGTCCTTTTTTTAATAGGGCTACTTAATCTTTACACTACCAAGTAAGGATTGCTTCCAACCACATAGTATGACAGTAGTACAGCATTCAAAATAAGCACCTACAAAGTAAAATCATTTGCTATGAGAAAGCATAAGGATTTCCCTGCAAGTTGGCGGGGTTGGATGGCAGACGCTACAACGAGACACAACAACAAAAATATACTCAACAAAAAAAAAAGAAAAACACCACCAAAATCAAAAGGTAGAGCATCATTTTCAAGTCATACCTGGACTGTGACCCCCCCAACTCCCACACAGGCCCCAGTCAGGCCAAGCCCCCCTCATCCTCCCGAGCACCCGGCACTACACCCTGTTGACTCCAGAGGGAGCGGGAGTGGAGCTGGGCAGCGGTGTGCCCTCAGGGAGCCGCTGCTCATCCCTCTGCCCAGGGAAGGCACAGGCCCGCGGAGGAAAAGTCTGTCAGCTCCCCCCCCGGGCTCTGGGAGGGCTCAGGCCAGGCACAGTGCTGCAAGTTGTGCCCGAGGCCTGCCTGTTAGGGTACATTTCTCATGCTATTAGTTTTCACACCTTGATACATGAGGGAAGGGACAAGCACAGCCCCAGACTCCTACTTTTGTAAGTTAGGATGACTACATAATCATTGTTATCTTCTAGTACTGCTGGAAATTGTTTTAATAGAAAATAATTAAGTACTATAAGTTGGGCAGGTGCATACACTAATTATAGGAGGAATGTAAACATGCACCTACTGAGTTTCCACTGCTCTGAAAACACAGAACTTTAGAAAGAGACATACATTGTAGTCATTTTGCAGGCCCCCCCCCAGCACTTCACAGTTTGCAGACTCAAGACGTGTCTCCTCTCAGCCTATGCCACCATATTTTTTACAGCTTCCTACAGCCATGTAGCTACGGAACAAAACAGAAAACCAAACAAACTCCAGCCAAAACACAAAAGTAACTTCAAATATTTCCTCTCTCAGTGGGGCCATTTGGCACTAATAAGCCCAGATGGGATTGGGCAAAACTTCCTCACCTGTGGCTTCCTCCACACTCAATAGGCCCAAGAACTCTACTTAACCTCCACCAGGAAGCTTCACTTCTTGTTTCAGCTGCATCAGAGGATTGTTGGGTTCTGGCTGTTACAGCCCCTACCTTGTTATAGAACATCTATATAACACCTACCTTAGGTGTTGATTTGCTACTTTGATCTCTACGTGGTGATTGCTGGACCTGACCTTGATGTGTGATTTGATTTGCAGGTTTGATCTCACTCTGCTTTCTTTACTGTGGCCTTTCCTTAAAATCTAGGATTGCGGTTCAACTTGGTGGTGGTTTCCGCATCTTTCTTGCTTACTTTGCTGGGAGTGGTGGGAGAAGTCTAAGCTGGAGAGGCCTATGCCTGCAGGGTCTGAGATGCTCGTTAGCTCCTGACTTGCTATCTCTTAAGCAGTAGTTATGCTCTCACTGCTTTTTGGTAGTAAATTGCTGTAAAGCCCTCTATACATTAGAGTTATTTTAGACATTATTGGAGCTTAGTTAGGAGCTAGCTATGCTATTATATCAGGAAGGTAATTTTGTTACTGCTTGGTTGGAGGATGCTTGAGGGGAGGACTATATATTCCTCTTCTTAATTTCTTTTGCCACTCACTGTAGCAAGATAAATTTTACTTGGAGTGTGTGTTTATGTATATACCTCTTATAATGCATAATAAATGACCTTCTTAAATAACTTGTAGCTTCAAGTTAAAATAGTTGTGGTCAGCTCATGTGCTTATACTGAGCTAAATAGGAGTGCATTGCTGGCTGTAGAAACTAAAATTTTATTTTTCAATGAACAATAAGTGAGTGGGAGGCAATTGCTATAGAGATGGTCCAGACAGTCTCAGTTAACAGTTATTACTAGCTGTGTCTGGGCTTATGTGAGAGGAGGAAAAATAAATAAATAGGAAAGATCCTAAAATAGTATCATGGCAATTCCCAGAGAATAGACTTTTTTTTGTATAAGCATACTTTCACAGTGGTAATGCTGTATGCTCAGTGCCCCAGTGTCTTACGAACTGTGGCTCCATATGCTAGTACTTCTAATGCACCTTTAAAAAGGGACTTAAGACTGTAATGTCATGATCAATCTGCCCTGGCAACAAAATACTGTTGTATCCAAAGTGTCCTTGGTTGCCAAGAAAGATAAATTATGATCATATGGTTGTATATAATATGACCAACCATGATTCCGTAATTTTAATATATATTCTGCTGCATCAACAGTTGAGCAAAAATTTCAACTGATCTCGATAGATAGCCTTTGGTTGTTTATAATATGACAGCAGATTTTTCATACTGGGCAGCCAGAACTTACTGGTTTGTCCAGGTCTTGTCCCAAGACTGCCAACCAGAGCTTCTCTACAAAGTGTCTTCATAGCTCTACAATATCTGCTTGGGCTAGCTCCAATGCCAGCGAAAATTAGCTCTGCGCCGTTTATTAAAATCTCAAGGCAAGAGGTTAGCACTTCTTCTAGAGCAGGTGGAGCCTAACATAACATAATATCCTTCACATTTACAGCTCATTTGCTCAATAGACTCCAGAGTAATGACCAAAGTGTGAGGCCCATTGTTATTTCTTCTCTGCCTGTGACTACTTTGGCATGGCATGCTATACCAGCTGCAGAGGGAGCTGGTTAATGGAACCTAAAGTGTTCTTCACTTCTCTGCACCAAATTGCAGGAATTCCTGCCACACCTCTGTTTATTTACATATGTAAGTGAGAAACATTGCTGTAGTGTTCAGCAGGGCTCCACAGGTGCAGGTAAGCCTACCCAGCCAAATAGAGATGAAGAATCTGGGCCTCACTTAGCTTGCTTAAAGTGTGGAGAGTCAAAACTCTGCTTTAGACTTCATCTTCAGCCCTGCAGCACCAAACTCACTCCACTCAAATACTTAAGTCTTAATGATGTTGGATGCTAATGTATTCACAAAGGAATATTCAAGCTGCACCATGCTTGTTTTCTGCCTCTGAAAGTCAGGGCAGTTGATGGAAACCTGGCACAGGCCCTGGTTGCTGGCCATCTCCCTGTGCCCAGGTGGATTCTTGGGCAAACAGCTTTTAATCTTTGATTTTCACAGGCTGATACATTTATTCCTGCTTACTATTAAACTTGCCCTGTAACTGCAAGTGTATAAAGTATATGTACAAATTTTGCTTTCAGGTGTTAACCTGAAAAAAAACTGATACCAGTTTCCAGTGCAAGTCCATTCCAATGTGCATCAGACTGGGTGGGAGGAGGATGTGCCCACTTAAGTTGTACTGCTGATACCTGCCAGTCCTACACTCTGCTTAGTGGGTGCAGACCATGGGGAGGTGGGGGTGCTCTTAGGCTTACCAAGATAAAGTCTGAGCATTTTTGGACTAACATTAACAAAGTCCAGCCAGCTGAGGCCACTGAACCAGGTCCGGACATGCCTTGTTTCATGCATCTCAGTGAAAGTGAGAGAATTTTCTCAGACCACAGGGAACATCAGAGCAGGCTTTTGTTCTGTGAAATAAAAAGTGCATATTGAAATGACAGAGGCTGACTATACCACTCCAACTGATACAAGCTAAAATTTTGAAGGTGGAAGGCTTTTATCATTAAAATACCAGAAAATACCATACAGCCATAACTGTAGCAATGTCATTCTCTTATTTTTAGAATTAATTTGATAATTTTTGTGGCTTTCTGAGTGTTCACATCTCTGCACATTTTCTACAGGCAGGCAGAAATGCAGTACCTCATTTGCCCAAAGTGGCCTTCTTTGTGCTAACTTGGGGGTTACTCTGCAACTCACCTTTGATGAATGAATACCAGGAAGCTCTTGCAATTCAATTCTGTTCCATAAATGTCAGCTGCAATTTTCCATAGATTCAATGACCCTAAAGGATACTGCACCTTCTGCCTGGTAAATAATTGATATATGTCTGATCAAGCAAATGGAGCAGGAAGATTTCTGTTCCATGACTCTTCAGGCTGCTGTATATTTACCCAGGTTCTGGCAACACTAAACCAATTAAAAAAATGTGTAGTCACTACAAGTTCAGAATATCAGTACATTCCATGTGTAAAGGAAAATTAATTATACTCTCAGAATGAAGCAGTTCAGAGAGTTAATTTGCCACTGTGAGTCCTAAAATTCTGAAAAGGCAGTAGACCACAACAATTTTAATGGGAGATTTTAATTTTTCCTGACATGTGCCTAGGCTTTGTTTGCATTATACACAAACCACATAAATGTTAGAAAAATTAGTTTGCAGCTGATCTGAGTTCAGAAATGTTACATGATGTATTCTTAATCCAGTAATAATAATTTAGTCCCTTAGTTTCTTAGTGCTTTTACTATAAAACTGAGATACTCATTTGCCTTTGCAACTGTAAGAAGCCTAAACAAGGTTTAGTGGATACCTCTCTGTAGATGATGTTCCTATTGCTATATCTACAATAGAAGTATTAAACGCTTTTGAGTGCCACAGTTTCACCACCTTTTCACTTATATTGTCTTTAAGATGTATTGTAGAATTTAAACACGACACAGGAGGCTTCCAACATTGTAATGTCAGCAGCTAAATATAGGAGAATTACTTCTACATTAAAAATTAGCACAGTAGTATCAGGTGAACTGTCACCAGATTAAAATGCAGGACTGGTGATTCAAAATACATGCTGTCTTGTCTGGAACTCAGTTCTGTTGGTCTAAGAGCTTGTAGAACCTTGTTTAACAGACTTGTGAAAAATAAACGTGAATGTTTCTCACACTGAATAGGAAATTAGTAAGTGCCATTTCAGCACTTCCTAGAATGTCACTGTCACTTGTGGTGCGCGTTAGCTGCTGTATCGATCTGAGGGATTTCCCTCAGACCAATACTTCTTAATACTTCTGCGACTTCTGCACAGGACTGCTGTACCTCTGCCCTACTACTCCAACACTGCAGATATATTTACTTCTTTATCTAAAAGGTATTCTAGGATATATATGTGGCAATCTGAAAAATACAATGCTGATGGCTATGAAAAGCCTTTGTAGTTTCCATCATCAATTCAAAACATTAATTTAAAACCATTATTAAACTGCATGTAATGGAATTTTTGAGTGAACTTTATATATTAATATAAAGCACTGAATCTTACAATCCTTTTTCCTACTTCTACCTTGTTATCATTTACCTGCAATCATCACTAATCCAGATCAGTGTTATTTGGACTGAGAGAGCACATTAAGAGCTATCCTCACAAAAGACAAGGAAATGCTGTGCTATTCAGTTCTCATTTACACCACTGAAGATGTGGTAGTTGGAGCAAATGCTGTGATGACAACTTAGAAAAATGATCCATTTTAATAACAAAAACATTAAGATCCAAAGATTTTTGTTTGCTTACATGAAGTTATGCTTTGTCAGCTCTTTGTTATATATTGCTATATGAGTTATTTCTGATGCAATAAATAATCTACACAGTTTATATTATCAATGAAAATCACTTGGATTTACTTAGTTTTTTTATGTGTCTTGGATCAGGGTCTCAACAATGTCATGAAAGCATGTGCGTAAGTAATCTTCTGATTGACATCAGTTTCAAAATCCATCTTCAATATATATGTGCTAATAATGCCTACATGCAGAAGCACTCATTTAAAAAAGGGCAGTCACATTAAAATTACTCTGAAATTTGGACAAAAGTGTCAATAAAAATGTTTTTTGCATGTTCCTGAATCTCTAGACTGAGGCATACTTAAAGTGGTAAAAACGCTAGATGCAAGCCATTGTGCTCTGTTACCCATTTCTGTATTGAACTAATTTGTGCTATAGCAAGGGAGTTTTGGCTTTCAAATTGAAAGCCAAAGTATTATGTTATTTCACAGGATCTTTCCTTCCAAAAGGGTTACCAAGCAGTTTGCTCTGAAATGGCTAGCTTTACATAAATTCAAACACTACAAGTCCTATCTTCTTTCTTTTGTACTTTTTTTCAGGCAGATTAAAAAAGAAAGTGTCTTCAAATAGATGATGTTACCTTTATATCTTTGCCAAAAGTGTTACACTGCCCTTTTCCCTGTATAGGTATGAAAAGATGTGGTCTTGTTGCTGGTGATATTTGCTCTGTTGGAAAGAAGCTGAAATAATGTTCTAAACGTGAATAGAGTGCAGATGACTTGGGCCTTCAGAAAATAACTCTTTCTCTATTGATTCACTTCAGGAATAAAAGCCTATAAGACTGATTGAAAGTCAGCCACAAACACATAGGAAGCTGCTGCAGGTTTTTTGCACAAGTGGCTTGAAAGGCTCTAATAAATGTCAGCTGCAGATAGCAGGTAGGGAGAATTACCCAGCAGTTATGCATCCCCCTCACCCCCAAACTTTTTATTCCAGGCTCCCGAAGACATTCAATTTAATTTTAAAACATCCTTTTCCTGTCATAGGTGAGGACTTTGAAACTGAGAATGAACTCACTGTTTAATAAAGCGATTATCCAAGTGAGATAAAAAGAGAAGGATAACAAGCATTTTTAAGAACTTTTACGGGTGGTAGGTGTTTTCACTGCTTAAGTGTAGCCTAGCAAATTACATACTTTGGTTCTTTAAACATACCTCTAATGGAGAAAAGGGTTGGTTTTTTTTTGTTTGTTTGTTTTTAAAAAAAGACTTAGTGTGAATCTAATTGTCTGACTCACCACTTTAGAGAGAGTACATTATCTCCAGAGCTTTTTGTAGAAACATTAATTCATTTTGGTTAATAGTATAAATTCATATCTTTGTAACTTTCCATAGTTAACCACTCGCTAACCTCTTTGCTTTCCACAGTGATTTCACATGTGTGAGCATATACACATCCATGGGACCCTAACATTTCTGGCCAGCTTGGAGTCATGTTGAAAGATTGCCAGAAACAGTGGCCACACATACATATAACAAAATAACTTGCTTTAGAAAAGGGCTCTGCTCCAGCTGAAATACTTTTCAGCAATCCAAATAGTCCACTACAGGGAAAATAAGAACCAGAATCCAGCATGAGACTCAGAAGGAGATGACTGCAAGAAGAGACATGGTGTAATTTTTGTGTGGCTGAATTTAGAAAGACAAGGTTTCCTGCTTCTCCAAGTGAGGTTTGATCAAGAATATTATAATATTTTTCATGATCAAATTCAATTTGGGGTTTTACATAAGGAACTGAGAACATGGTCAGTTCATGGCTGCTCTGGATGGCTGGTAGAAAGTATCATACCTGTTCATACTGATGTCTTCCTTGCAAGGGGAAACTGGAAATCAGGCATGAATCTAGCTTAATTGAGACAAATACCTGTTTGAAAAAACAATGTTGTGTACCCAGCAGTGTATCATCTGGATAGCCTAATTTCTAATTTCACTAAATTTGTAATTTCACTAATTTCTCTTTATTTCAGATTTTGGCACAACATGTTAGTGTTACAGGCACATCAGCCTGTATTAGAGGCATATACAAGTTTATAGTTCAAGCCCAGCTGAAAAAAGGGTTTTTCAGATAGAATTTTTTTTGATCTTTTTGTTTCTAGTTCCTGTTGACCACAGTATGATTGAACAGTAGTGCCTGTTAATGGCTATATAGTTTTTAAACTGCTAAAATGAATCCATTGTCACAGCTCAGTTCTTAAACTGACATGATATACATACCTCAAATTTTACATCACTCAGCAGTTCAAGTACAGGTAAGAAAGGAGGGAGCACAGATTTTTAACTCTTTTCCACAGTGATGCTACTACTAACACAATTTACGCTGTCAAATGGTTGGTTTTGTAATCACTTGTCAATGTATGTTTACATTATCAATTAGATATATCCATTATGCAAGCATGGAAGTTTGAAATTTTCCTCTAAGAGTCAGTTGAGCTTCTTCAGAGCAATCTGTATGCACAAAAAACAGTTACAAAGCACAACATTCAGGCTCATTTAGCTTCTGTAGCAAACAAAAACTTGATTTAATAAAGGGATTTCAGCAGAGCAAAGCCCCATCATGCTCAAATGCCCTCAAATGGGCAGCAAAATCTGACAATTTTTCCAGGATCATTAGCAGGGCTTGTAAGAAGTACTGCTGAATGGGAATAAAAATGGAGGGATTAAATGCTGGCTGTTAAAGAATGCAGTCTCATTTGGATTCCTAGCAAGGCAGGCTCTTCTGATTGTGTATCTCCTTACTCTGATGGAATTGCTGCAGATTGCTGAAGATCAAGGAGAGAAAAAAAGAAAAACCAACAAAACAAAAACACACCAGCAAAAAACCAGACCACAATTATGCATTTCAATCCATGTTTGCCATCCTGCTACCCTTAGAGAGAATATGAAAACTGTTGAATTTCCCCATGCTCATGTCCACATTCAGAGGCTGATTTAGGAAGGAAAGACAAACAAGGTGTCTGAAGAGTATAAAACTGTTGGGGTGCAGAAAGAAGAGGAATTGTTTTGCCAGAATATGAAACCTATTATTTCATCAGCAAAAGACAATGCAGAAAAAGAGAAGTTAACTGTTATTGTTAATGAAAGTATGACAACAACATAGATCCAAACCCAATAAAACATGCCATTGGTATTCAGGACAGACTTCAAAAGTCACAGGGAAAAGTTGTGAAGTTTAATAGGAAGAAAAATGCGATCTTTAGGCAATAGAAATTCAAAATGGTTTTAAAGAGATCTCTGAAGGTCACTGGAGAAAGACCTGAAAAATAAGCTGTGGGTTAAAGCTCAGAAGCTGTCTTGAGGATGAGAGCAGTGCTTCCTAAAGTAAGCAGCCCCTCATGACTATTTTAAATTAACATTACAAAGCACAGAGAAAAGCTTCCAATTCAAGAAACTAAAGCAAAGGAAATGGATTCCTTGAAGTATTCATTTTGTCTTTAAGGAAAAATTATATTGTGCAAGGTAGGTAGCATTTGCAGTAAAATACTACACTGAATTGTTTTAAAGTCAGCCTATATGGTGCCTCTAGCAACCAGTAGCATTATTATTTTGTGGTCTGTAGCTCTGAGTGGCCACTGGTACATGCAAAATCTCTAGCCACAGAAGCAAGCACTGCTTGCACTTTTCTGAAAGGGCACATCTCCCATTCTTAAATAGGAAAAATATTTTTGGACAAAACTGTAATAGTTTCAGCAATATAACTATTCACATGTTTTGCCTCACAACAGACATTAAGTTTCAAGCAGCAGCGTTACTGCTCGCAGCTAGCTAATAAGTGGCCAACAGCCGAGAGGAGAGGACATCTCTTGGAAAAGGTACGGTAGCTGCAGGACTGAGAAGTGCCCTGATGGGATTTATCATCAGTAATTAACTGGTAGGGTACTGCCAGATTATGACTCTAAGAAGTACTGAAAAGGAGGGTTGCAAGAACAGAGCATGCATATCCAGTTTTCTGCCTGTTACACAAAATGGGAGAGCTTTCTTTTTTGCTGTGAAACTTGGCTGGTAGCTCAGGGTATTCGGGAGATATTCTAGCCATTAGGCATATCGCCTCAGAGAAACAAGTAACAGCTGAAGAGCAGAAGCAATGGCAATTGCTGAACACTGTGCTGCTTCTGCAGTGTTTGCATGGCAAGACACATTCTGTAGCGTGACAGCATTACGTCCAAGGTAATGCAACATCAGCATTAAGAGCAGGATCCCTGATAGGCCTTACAGAAGGTATGATGGCGTTTTGGCTAGCCACCGGGTCTGCAGAGCACTGAGCTGTAGTTATTGAGCGAACACTGACTTTATTCTTGCACACAAGAATTTTTAGCTTGCATGCTCCTATTGCCTTTTGAGGGAGAGAGTTTTTTTGAGGGGTAATGAAAGAAATATTCAAGGAGAGTCATGAAAGCTCTAAATGACAAAACCACTATTTCCCAATGTAGCCAGTTGGCTGACTAGTGACAGCTGGGATAACATAATGGCAGGCAGAAGCCATCCAGAAAATGTTGGCTTCAGGCTGAGAACAATTTAAGTAGCAAAGTTACAATACCAAGAAGTACTGACTGTGAAAGAGAGGGCAGTACTCCTGTTTTCCTGCCCTTTTGACAGACCAACTTCATGTTTAGTAATAGCTTTTTTAAAGCATCATCATTATCATCAGAACCTTGAGCACAGGCCACCCATGAAAATAAAATATTGGAAATTTGATCTTCCCTGGAAATGCTGTCAGGGAAGATTGTCCTCCCTGTCTTTATCTCATGAACAGTAATATTGCTTAAAATTTAACACACATACCAAAGCATCGTTAAAATGTTTCTGTCTGGGCAGTATATCAAAAAGCTTCAAAATGTAAGGCTGACAAAAGGAGAAGTTCCATATATGAGCTAGTGACAGTAACTGTCAGGTTTAACAAGAATGAAGTGTTATATATTATATTCTCCATCTCTATTTTTTTTTTTAAAGTAATAATCTTTGTGGCATTTGTTGTACAACTCTGAAGAGTTCAGACTTTTTTTATAACTCGGTGATCATGGCATTTGTTCATTTTTACCATAAGTTCTTAAGAGAGTCCTCAGAACCATTTTTATCCCTGACAAGCTATAGCAATATAAATTAAATATCTCTGATGTATGGTGTTCTGTAATTATAACAAGGATGAGTTGTTCTTGTATGATTTCATTTTCAGATTACAGATTCTGTCATAAGTCTGATGTACCCATATTTGGGTTCATGGTTTAGTTTCGGAAAGACAAGAGTAAACATCAGAGCTTTTGCTTTCTGACATTCTTGTATTCGTTTTCTCTCCAAATTACCATCTTCCTGAGGTTTACCAATAGGAAAGTTGACTGAATGAAGTATTATTCTAAAAAATGTGTTATGTGGGATAGAAGCTTGCTTATGATATGCATCAAATATTGACATAATAAAGCTACCTTCCTAAACCAAGACTGTGCTATTATATTTTAATGCAAAAAGAAAAAAGAAAGAAATATCTGTTGTTCATTATACTGGTATGTCAAGTGTAAAACTGCTTCAAAGCAAGGAACTCGTGAAGTTTAAGTTGTAGTTTTTCTTTTTTATTTTCAAGGTAGAAATAGATTTTCCCACCCTTACTGATATTGAATATCACCAAGCACTGTGAGCAGGTCCACTGATCTCTCATTTGCTCGTCTGTTATTTCCCCTTGAGTGTCACTGTGCTTGTGTGCTACAAGAGCTTGCATACAGGCAAGTACTGTAGAGCAGCTGATATAATATAGACTCTCACCCCTGGTTGTTTCCCCAGTAACTTGTAGCAGCAAGGACTGCTGTTTTTCAAGGTTTCAAATTTTGAATATCTGCCTTGTGGTGGTAAATTGATGACACGGGCACAGATGTTTTTGTAACTAGGAAAAAAATGTGATTTAAAATATTTGTTTCTTTTTTTTTTTCCCCCTTTCTTTGGAACAGTTTGCCATCTGAGAAGCAGACTTCTGTGAACAGTTTAATTGCAGCTTCTGAAAAGTGAAGAGTATGAAACACCAGGTGGGCTGGCCACTTTCTTAGTCAGCTGTTTCATCTGTTAGCTTTCTGCCTAATTTTATATATTTACTGTATCTGCTGTTCCTTGATCGTTAACTTCTGCATTTGCAGGTTTTTACAATGAAAATACTAGCTTTAATGAAATTCTCCTTTCTTAAGCCAGGTCCAAATTTGTTCATATAGATTTTCTCCCTATACATACACTACAAATGAAAGAAATCCATTCTTAAAGTAACAGTGTTGTGGCTTTACCCCTGCCAGCAGCTAAGTACCACACAGCCACTTGCTTACTCCCCACCAGTGGGATGGGGGAGAGAACTGGAAGGGTAAAAGTGATAAAACTCGTGGGTTGAGATAAAGGCAGTTTAATAGGTAAAGCAAAAGCTGTACATGCAAACAAAGAAAAGCAGAGGATTCATGCACCACTTCCCATGGGCAGGCAGGTGTTCAGCCATCCTCAAGAAAGCAGGGCTCTGTCACATGTAACAGTTACTTGGGAAGACAAATGCCATCATTCTGAATGTTTTCCCCTCCCCTCCGTCCTTCTTTTCCCCCCCAGCTTTGTATTCTGATCATGATGCTATATGCAATGGAATATCCCTTTGGTCAGCTGATGTCAGCTCCCAGCAATTTGTGCACCCCCAGTCTATCTGATGGCGGGGTGATATGAGGAGCAGAAAAGGGCTGTGTGTAAGCACTGCTCAGCAGTAGCTAAAACACCCCTTGTAATCAACACAGTTTCCAGCAAAAGTCCAAACCGCAGCCCCGTACTAGCTACTATGAAAAAAATTAACTCTACCCCAGCCAAAACCAGCACAATCGATCACATTTGCAGATGTCTGATACATGCATTTCTTATAAGTGCATTAACTTTAATATAAGGTGACACAGCTTGTGCTGAATGAGTTTGAAAAATCCCAGTAATATCAATTTCCACTTCTCTCAAAAAATTGAAACGCCTCAGTTCACAAACATTTCCTCAGTACACATTTTGAACATTCACTGCCAGTGCACGTGTGTACATCAAGAACTACTTAAAGGCCAGTGTTTTATACTGTCTGAGAACTTGACAAGTCTAGTGTTAATTACAATCTTGACATTCTTGGATACCCAAGAAAACAAATATGTGGTTGACTGGTAAATCAAGAAATGTTCAACATACAAAACCACACAATTCACAGATAACTGCATCATGACTTCAATAAAAATAGATCAACCAAATTACTTTATCAATAGATAAAGTAAACACTACTAAGATAGCTGGAGTTAAAAAAAGTATTTATTATGGTTACTGTAGTTGTTAGGTGACTATAACATAGAATCACAGGAAAACTTCACTTCTGACACTGAAAAATAATTTTTCTAGAACAAAGATATCTATCTTTTCTTAACTCCAGTAGCTTAACTGCTTTTTTCTCAAGAAAAAAAAAATATTAATTTATTCACTTTTACAACATCTGTTTTAAGCATTGGAATCAAAATATATGGGGATTATATTATAAGATAAATTTACCAGTGTATAACCAGTTTTGTATATTTAAGTCAGTAGATTTTTTTTCTCTTTATTACTGAGTTATACCAGCATTAAAGTGATAAAATGTAGCAGCGGATGTGGCTCAGAGATTATACACAGTTTATTGTGACTTTATGCTGGATAAAAATAAGGCAGTTGAAACATTTATGTTCAGAAGAAAACAACTCAACTCTGATAAAATGAAACTCAGCAACTTTACTTTAGTAAGAAAACATTTCTTCCTTTCAGAAATGTCAAAAAGTAAATTACACTTAATTAATCAAACTCTGAGTGATTCCCAATTAGTTTCCTACAGTTCTTCTGTGACAGCTCTTTCCATTATTATGGAGTGTGAAAACAATAAGCAAACAAGAATGACAATACATAATAATCAGGAGAAATTCAAATGTCAAGATTTCATAAAACACTCTCTCTCTTCCTCAAGCCCTGAATGCTTACTTATGTAAAAATCCAAAATCAGGTTTGTGTACACTACCCAAGTAATGTCTATTCAGAATGCCTCTGGCAGCTTCCAGCAGTGAAGGGACTGTCACAGTGTCCTAGTTTCCACTGGGATCCAGTTCATTTTCTTCCTAGTAGCTGGTGCAGTGCTGTGTTTCAGATTTAGTCTGAGGAATAATGTTGAGAATAATGTTGATAATACATGTTGATGCTGAGCAGTGCTTACCCTAAACCAAGGACTTTTCTATTTCCCATAGCCAGGACAGATGACAGAACTGCTAAAGGGATATTCCATACGACAGCAACACATGCCCAATATATAAACTGGGAGGAGTTACCCAAATGGATTTGATTGCTGCTCAAGGACGGGCTGAGTATTGGACAGGAATTATACTGAGTGGTGTATTGTGCATCACTTGTCATTTCTGGGGTTTTATTTCCCTCTCGAGAAGAGAGAAAAAGATTCCTTTTCATTACTATTATTATTATTGCTGTTGTTATATTTTACTTTATTTAAATTATTAAGCTGTTCTTACCTCAACCCACATTTTTTACCTTTTTCTGTCTGATTCTCCTCCCCATTACATCATGGGAAGTAAGCTAGCGGATGCGTGGTGCTTAGTTGCTGGCTGGGGTAGCCCATGACACACAGGCAGTGACACAGAGCTCTCCCTTGCCCCACTGTAGGATGGGAAAGATAAAATATATTTAATTTATTGAAAATCTTAATGCAGATGTATTTTAATTTCCCTAAGTAAGAATATCCACAGGATGGAATTCTGTTCCTGTTCATCCTGTTCTTGTTCACACAGACGGTGCTGTTGAAGCAGGTGGAATTACAGAAATTGACCATCAATGTTTTCCTTTCTATGTTGTGGGTGATTGAGACATATAGTCTGAGGTAACAAAACCCAGGAAGTAAAAATATCACTCATAAATATCAGAACTTCTACAAATGATACCTAAGCTAAGAATAAATAAATAAATAAATAAATTTGCAATATGGGGCCCATTCTTTCTATTGAATAAATGGCACTTTAAGTTATTCTTTGTAGAATGTCAGCTCGGTCACCACAGGAGAAACATTTCCAGAAAGGAGCACTATAATTTCTTTCTCTGTGTCCATTGTTACTGGTGTCTGTCACACATGAAGATCACTGATGCGCACATTTTAAGTTGCACCTTCCAGACTGAGACTTCTGTGCAGATATTTTTGCACATTCTTCAGCAAATGATGGGCAGAAATCAGTTTATTTGTTTTGAACTGTATAGTGTGATATTATAATTTCATTCATTTACTTTTTACTTTTTTAAAAGCAAAGCCAAAGTAATTCTCAGCATTCCTGACTTCTCCCTGTTTTTTTCTTTTTAAAAAAGATAATAAAAATGATTCTATCTTGAATATAGCCTATCTGCAGACTGTTCCTGATTTTCAATGCCTAATCATCGCCTTCTTAACCTTTAGCTGATTTCAACACAAGCATCCTTGGCACTGTTGTTTTGGTTCCTGTATTGGAACAGTTAATTGCTAGTATGGACTGCATATGTGCTTGCAACCAGAGTCTCATCTAAAAGTAGCATCTGGAAATTCAGCTTTCTTCCTTATTTTGTTTCCTTTAAAGGAAATCTTTTATATCACACCCATATGTGCAGGCAACTTTCAAATCTTTATATCATTGACAGCTGCTAAATCTAGGGAGAAGGCTGCTGAAAATACATGCATCATGAGACATGCACCACTTCCTTACTAACCACAGCTTCTTGCTGAACAGTGTCTCCTCATGGAGCAGAATAGAAAAACATGGAAATTAGTTAGGAGAAAATGGACAAGAGAAGGCATATGGGGGAACCTCTTAGTTACCAGAAAAAATACTTCACAAAAGATAAAGAGCTGGTAAAAATTCTGGAAAGTTTCTCAGGATTGGTATTAACAGTAATAGTTATCTGCTTTTCTCTGTATTTGCTATTAGCACTCTACTCACAGATAAATATTAAGCAATAGTAATGAAAGGGGTCTAAAACTTTCAGCACTGGAATTATCTAAAATTATCAACTCACTTTAGGATGAGTCAACTTAGGTGGCTCTCCCCAAAGAACAAAAATGCTGTATGGTCACACTGTGAACAGGAAGGCATAGAGGCAACCACAGCAACACATCCCTCTTGAAAACTGAGGAGCACCTTGCAAGTTATGTGTCCAGGACACCCTTTCAGATGGAAAATAGAGCAGTTATGGTGAAAGGCAAAAATATGCGTTACTGCCTATTAAAATGATCTGAAATGTTCATTGAAAAAAGGGTGATTTCTAAAATATTAGCCTTTGACCACTGTAAGGATCCACATTCAATAAAAATACCATTCAGTTTCCGGGCTAAAAAGATACAGAGACGATGCTGTATTTACTGTAGAATTTGTTTGCTCTCCAGTGCAGTGATTGTTGCAAGGCTGAGGTAGGTTCTGTACGTTACAGTTTCCTGCTTGCAAAAGAGGAGCATATCTGACAAACATAGGTTCAAACTGGCAATAAGAATTGCAGTCAGTCTCATGGGAGAACTTCTGTCAAGAACCAGGTGTTCCAGCAGAATTTGGGTCAGCCACTCTTGGTGCTTCTGCACCAGACATGATAAAAGCAAAGTGTGATTGGATGGTAGCAAGATCCATCCTTTCAAGGGCTGTGAACTGGGAGGGAAGGTGTTTGTCTCTTTTCCCAAGTAACAAGCAACAGGACAGGAGAAAACAACCTCAGGTTGCACCAGGGGATTTTTAAAATGCATGTGAGGAAAAATTCCTTCACCAAAAGGGTTGTCAAATATTAGAACAGGCTGCCCAGGAAAGAGGTTGAATCGCCACCCCTGGAGATACTTAAAAGACTCATAGACATCATGCTTATGGACATGGATTTGGCAGTGCTAGGTTAATTGTCGGAGTCAAAGATTTTAAGGGTCTTTACCAACCTAAATGGTTCTATGTTTCTAAGGTGGGTGCTGCTGCACTCAGGTGAGTGAGTTGGAAGCTCCTCAGGCAGGAGAGAAAAAAGTAACCTGTAGTTTCACCTTACGGCTCCAAGTCTGATACCAAGGTACGCTTTCATAGGCAAAATCATAGCAACAACTCAGAGAGGAAGTCAAGAAGTATCAAGTGTATATATTTACTTTTTAACAAATAATGAGGGCTTCTAGTACCTGTTTACAAAACATAAATGCTTCATCTCTGAGAGACTGACTGGACTTCTTTCGGACCCATATATTTCTCATGTCATTCTCTATGAAAATCTTTATCTCAAGGTAGCCTTGGGGTATTTATGTTTGACAACTTAAGCATACGAGTAGCCTTCTGTTTGTAATGCAGTTTACCAAGGATGTTTAAACTATGTTGCATCGTTTGATTACCCTAAGCACTCACAACTGAAAATCTTTGCTTTCCTCAAGAAGCTCATGGAGCTGAAGGTGTCACAGTGCAGCCATTTGGGCCACCTAGAGTCCATAAAGGTGGTACTTACCTGCAGCCATCTTACATTGGATTACGACTTAATATTGTCATGAGGCCTCTTTAGCCTGATATTCCTTGTCCATGTTCTCTCCCAGAAGTGGGGAAGCCCCTTTCGTAAAGTATCTTTATTACGTGAAGCTGGTGAAAGGTCTTTTTTGACTGATGGGCTCAGCCCTATTAATGAAAATCTAAATTGTTTTAAAAATGTATGTCTTGGTTTAAGCCCCCCACCCACGCAGTTTTACTCACTCACTCACTCCCCTCTATCTTCCCCCAGTCCCGGGGGGATGGGGAGGAGAATCAAAAGAATTCAACTCGCACAGGTTGAGATAAGAACAGTTTAGTAACTAAGGTATAACATAAATCACCAATAATAATACAAGAGAAATACAAGGAAAGATAATACAACTGCTCACCAAGCCCGACCCAGCCAGTGCACCCCCCAGCAGCGAACCCCCCACTACCCAAAAACCTGATCATGCCGTGCACCCCCAGTCCGTCACTACACCCACACCCTTCCGGGTCTCTGCTCCCCATCTTCACATCCTGGGCATGACATGCTGTGGTATGGAATAATCCTCTTTGGTCAGTTTGAGTCAGGTGTCCTGTCTCTGCCTCCTCCCAGCTCCCCTCCTCCCTGGCATAGCATGAGGCTCAGAAAGTCCTTGGTCAAACCAAAACATTGTCAAGCCGTAACTATAAACACTGGTGTTATCAGCGCTGCTCCCAGGCCCAAAATCAAAAACACAGTGCTGCACCAGCTACCAAGAAGGAGAAAAATGACTGCTGCTGCTGAACCCAGGACCATGTAATAATCCTGAGAACTCTTTAAGTGAAAGTTTTTTTAGCAAACACAGTGTAAAGCAAGGCATTATAGTCTGCAGTGAAAACAATCGGATCTTTATGGAACAGTGACTGCTACTGCTGAACCCATGACAGCCTGTCAGAGAGCAGGCCAATTTGGGCAAGCATGGTTTTGTGGCCTTCCCATCTGCCACTGGCCAAGGATCTACTGATAAATGATTTTTCAGTAAACAGGCTGATAACTTCAGAAATTATTTAATTCTCTGGAATCTGTAGCCACTATGCAGGTCAAATATAGTTCCTCAAATCAAGCAGAGAAAGATGTGGGAAGCAGAAAATACTGTTGAACTCCTGGTGCCACTAGAACTTCTAGAAGCTATCATTAACAGTAGTTAGTAGTAGGGGAACTCTATGAACACCATCAGTCTGAATTGCTCCTTTAGCTCTCTCTGGGTGCTCCAAAGCTATGAGCCGTGTGTGGTTTTCAGGGCTAAACAAATAAGATTTAGCTGAGTTTGCATTTCTACATTTTTAATCCCTTTTATTGCAGTGATAGTCTTGAAAATGCAAAGCAGTCCTGAACACTCAAGTTTTATTGTGGATGTAACCTAATTATCAAAGTTATTCCAAATCCCTACTAACCACCAAAAGTCAGGATTCTGAGGACATGAAGTCCTAGACACCACCCTGAGTGTGTGTTTAAGAGTTATGATTCAGTTAAGATCCTGTTGAGTTCTCCATCTGACTTCAAAAGGAGGCAGTCCCGGTGCAGCCAAGTACTTCCATTGCAGTTTAATCAAGTCATGCATGGCCAAATGGCCAAATGTGGTCACTGTTTTGGGTACCCAGTATTAACTGAAAACACTTAAAACACTTTTCATCTATTCCAAACTGAAAATCTGGCAGAAGCAGAGCCAAACCTGCAGGAGGCTGAAAGCTTTGACCTTAATCTAGAAAAGTACTTTGGCTCATAGTTAGTGTGACACACTTGACAGTGTCTAGTACTTGCTCACATAAACTGGAGGATACACTTTAAGGGAGAACAGGCAGAGAATTCTGATGTGTTATTTCTGATTTTATGAATTATGGTTTTGTCCTCTTTGCAAGGATGCATTAGGCAAATCTGCTTGAGAAATTCAGCTTTGCTTTAAAGAGAAGAAAAATATACCAAAAATTATGATGGAGCAAGGTTTGCCAAGTTAAGTAAGGTCTTGGTATTTGGAAGAACTAATGTTCATCATCTGAAAGCCCGTAATAGTTGTCTCTCCTATTATCCTGTCAAGTAAAAGTAACAGTATTCATAATGAAAGTGCTTTGATTCTAAAATACACATTTCTTTTGAATATCTCAGAGTATCTCTCAAAAAAAAAAAAAAGTAAGTAGACCTTTAAAACTTTAATGTCTGCATTAGGTAATAAAGTTTATAAGTAGAGGAAGTGTGCAACAATTTTGCAGCCCAGCGCACAAATGTTTCCTGTAAATGGTTTCAATTAGTTTTCATTTAACTGCAGATTGTGGTGTGAAAGTTAAGGATTCATCTCTGGGTTGGAAGACACCTTTCCCTGGCTTTTCATGGTTTGTGGGACTTTGTAAAATTAGTTTTATCTTTTGCACTACAAATTTGCAGATGTCTATGAGGTGTACTTTATAGAAGATATGGTTGCTGGAAGAAAAAAAAGAATCAGGGAAAATTTGTGAAAACTGTTCATTTTTCTCAAAGAAAAACTGAATAAATATCTTGATTTTAGGTGGTTCTGAATGGAAACAGTTTGCTTGTAGGGCCTAAGCAAATGCATTTACTCAGCCAATCCATTTGAACTTGGGCAGTGTTTGATAGGCAATGTTTCATGTTCCCATTTTTCCATACGATATAAACTTCCTTGTGAAATTATCCCACTTATGAGGGAAAGTTTCAATCCACAACCATGTGTTTAATTCTTAACTGTATTGCTGGCTGACCATTCTTTTCTAATAAATATTAAACTTTGCCCTGAGGCTGAAAAACAAACGTACTAAAATTTGGAATTCCTAGTCAGATAAAATGATTTTGTATTTTCAATTAGATGATGCCTACACTGACTTTATGCAGAACTGCTCCAGTTGTACTCCTTGTCAAAATCAAAATATTTAAGTGAGAGATGATGGATAAACTGTTTTCCTCAGTGTTTAATATTCTGTGTTACAGTAGCATCTAGAGACACCAACCTGCAGTGTTGTGCTGGGGCTTATATAAACAACTAAAATTGATCTTTTGTCCCATGTAACTTGCAAGCAACAAAGAACCCTTGATTCAAGGCCTATTTCTTAACAGTGAGATTTCCAGCATGGGGGCCACAAATTCCTGGGCTTAGAGGAATTCTAATGAAAAGTAACTAATGGTAATTGAAATAATTATTGGCAGCAGGCCACCTGGAGAGCTGAGTTGTCACATAAAAGCTTTCAGGTTATGTATAATAAAAGGGTAGACTGATTTTTATCATCCAGATCCAGTCATTCTCTAAAGCTATTTTTCATTTTCTCCTTTTTTTTTTCCTATTTGTTATTGGAAGGTTTCGTTATCTTGAGACTAAGTAAATTGTAACCTCACTTCTTGTTTTGTAATAGCCTATGGGAGACAAATACAAATGCCAGGAACTTGAGATAAAGGGTAAGACCTCTATATAATCACTCCACATGCTCAAAAATCTTCACTTTTTCTCTTTTTCTTTTTCCTATTATCACATGCAGGAGTTGAGAAATAAAACCTCACACAGGCAAAAAGCATTATGTAATTAATAAACTAAATATCTGTGGAAATCTGATACCAAGTGAAATAAAAGAAGGTTTTTGGAGTGGATTTCTACACAACTAGAACTATCAAATCACTGAAGTTTGTCAATAAGCCAGAAAATACAGCAGGAGAGGGATAACTGCTAGGGGCAAGTAAGATTTGTGGAGGGGGAGCAAATGTAAGAAGTACTTTTCTTTTTGAATTTCATATATTTGCATGTTAAACATATACAGCCATGCATCCCGGTAGCATTATTTTCTTAGGACTGTTTCTAATTTTTTACTTCTTGTGTTACTTTATGAGATGCTGCATTAATTTGCATGTGACATTGATTTTGGATGTTTTGAGTGAGATGTCCAACAGCAGATGATGAGTAACAGTTTTCAGTTCAGTGTGTGAAAGATATTACAAAGCTATAACTCCATTTTTCTTTGTGGAGTTTATAATTCTCAGTACAATTTAATTTTAGAGCGCCTGGTTTTAAGGTTATTCAAAACCTGACAACAAAACCTTGCCGTGAGCTTAAGCCAGTCTCCACTAAACCTAATGGACAAAGTGGAGGTAGGACTCACAGAACCATAGAATAGTTAGGGTTGGAAAGGACCTTAAGATCATTTAGTTCCAACACCCCTGCCATGGGCACGAACTGCCTCACACTAAACCATGCTATCCAAGGCTCTGTCCAACCTGGCCTTGAGCACCACCAGCAATGGAGCATTCACAACTTCCCTGGGCAACCCAGTCCAATATCTCACCACCTGAACAGTAAAGAATTTCTTCCTCATACCCAGTCTAAACTTCCCCTCTTTAAGTTTGAACCCGTTACCCCTTGTCCTCTCACTACAGTCCCTCATGAAGAGTCCCTCCCCAGCATCCCTATAGGCCCCCTTCAGATATCGGAAGGTTGCTAGGAGGTCTCCACTGCAGCCTTCTCTTCTGCAGGCTCAACAGCCCCAACTTTCTCATCCTATCTTCCTATGGGAGGTGCTCCAGTCACCTGATCATCCTCCGTGGCCCTCCTCTGCACTTGTTCTAACAGTTCCATGTCCTTTTGATGTTGAGGACCCCAGAACTGCACACAATACTCCAAGTGAGGTCTCAGGAGAGCAGAGTAGAGGGGCAGGATCACCTCCCTCTAACCTGCTGGTCACATTCCTTTTGATGCAGCCCAGGATACAGTTGGTTTTCTGGGCTGCAAGCGCACACTGAATCCGGCTCATGTTCATTTTTTCATTGACCAACACCCCCAAGTTCTTCTCCACAAGGCTGCTCTGAATCTCTTCCCTGCCCAACCTGGAGCTGTGCCTGGGATTGCTCCAACCCAGCTGTAGGACCTTGCACTTGTCATGGTTAAACTTCATCAGGTTGGCATCAGCCCACCTCACAAGTGTGTCAAGGTCCCTCTGGGTGGCATTCCTTCCCTCTAACGTATCAACCGAACCACACAGCTTGGTGTCATTGGCAAACTTGCTGAGGGCACGCTCATTCCCATGAACTAAATGGTCTTATAGTGGTCAAATAGTTTAATTTCATTTTGTTCTGATTCTGATGCCTGGGAGCTTTTACCATGAGACAATTTGACAATGGTTTCATCATGATCTGGGCTGGAACAGGAGGCTATAACCTTTGCTAATGGGAACTATTAAAAAGAACTGTGTGATTTTAGAAGAAGTAGACTGAGTTGTAGTATTCAGAAGAGATAATGTCTGGAATTAATTCCTTATCATAGAATGGAACTCTGTCTTACTCTATAAAGGCACAGCTTGTTAGCAGCAGGATAGCTGAGCTATTTTTCAATGCCTTAGTGCTTACTTACTTACAGACACCTATACAAAAGCACATTAGGTACAACTTCAGTGTTTCAGCAGTTGAAGGAGACTGCTCAGTTTGTAGTCAGTTATGCAAACTGAATTCTTTTCTATTCATTTTGTCCAGCCCTCCTTGCCATGACAGTACTGGCAGCAGGCTATGGAGTGTCTGGCAACATTCATGCAAACTCAGATCCATCGTCATTGTCTGATGTTATTACAGAAGACTGTCCAAGTTTTTCTGCCTTGATATCCAACAAAGAGATAATAACACAGAGCACCAGAACTCTGTAAAGTTATCAATCCTGTAGAGAATTTCTTGATTCAAAAAAAAAGCAAAATATCCTACAATAATCTTTCAAAAGGAAAACTGTTAGAAGACCTAAAATATTGGAAATATCCTTGAAAATCATAGCATTAAGCACAGAAAGAATATTTGAAATAATTTTGATCAGATCTAGAACTGTCACACAGAAGATGCAATACTCAAATACTCGGCCACTGTACTGTGATAAACAGAGTATCCAAGAGTCTTCTCATAAGTCTGGAGTCTAAAACATCCCTCTTCAAAATGAAACTTTGGGTAGCCATGAACGTATTAGATATTTCTGACGTACCAACCAAATGCTGGATGATGCAAAGGAGAAAGAAGAGAGAAAAAGGAAAGATACAAGGTTTGGAACAATAGGCTGGTCTGTGCTTAACAGATAATAATGTCAGAAAGAGTTTTAAGAGGTTTTTTTAAAAAAAGGAATTTATTTTTACTCTGTTCCTTTTTTAGAAGACACCTAATTCTTTCAATTAATTGATTTGAATGACAGTTGTAGACAAGTAATGAGCTACAGATGTGCAACTCTATAAGCTGCAGTCAGTAAAACATGGCTTATTTATCAGTCCTTTACAAGGGGAAAACAAACCCAAAAACTTTGTTCTTTTTGTGTTTAGCTCTTTCTAACTTTGCAAAAATCTTTAGCTCCATCTTCAGAGCAGTAATATGTATGCACCTTCAAACCGAAGAGGGAGGAATCTGTTAAACATGCCACAGTGCAGTGCGAAGTAACACAGAATGAATGCTTCGAAATATGGTTGAAAACAGGACAGAATTAAAACCGGTTATGAGGCAAAACACATTGAAGTACAGCACTTCCCACAGATTGATCCTGATTCTGGCAGTTACTTGTGCTAAGATGGTTTGAGGAGTTCTCATATGGCTTAATCATACATGTGTGCAGATACTTCCCTGAACAAGGGTATGTTTTACCAATGTGCACATAAAAGATCAATAAAAAACTCATCTGGGTTTGCGGGTGTCATGGGTTCAGCAGTAGCAGTCATTTTTTCCTTCATAGTAGCTGGTGCAGCGCTGTGGTTTTGACTTTCAGCCTGGGAACAGCGCTGGTCACACCAGTGTTTTCAGTTACTGCTTGGTAATGTTTTGGTCTGGCCAAGGACTTTCTGAGCCTCATGCTCTGCCAGGGAGGAGGGGAAACTGGGAGGAAGCAGAGACAGGACACCTGACCCAAACTGACCAAAGAGGTTATTCCATACCACAGCACCTCATGTCCAGGATGTGAAAATGGAGAGCAGAGACCCAGAAGGGTGGGGTTCACTGCTGGGGGGTGCACTGGCTGGGTCGGGCTTGGTGAGCACTTGTATTCTCTTTCTTTGTACTTCTTTGTCATTATTATTATTGGTGGTAGCAGCAGTGATGTGTGTTATACCTTAGTTACTAAACTGTTCTTATCTCAACCTGTGGGAGTTGCATTCTTTCGATTCTCCTCCCCATCCCCCCTGGACTGGGGGAAGAAAGAGGGGGTGTGAGTGAGAGAGCGACTGCGTGAGTTTTAGAGGCTTAAACCACGACAGGAGGGAGGGAATAAGGAGCGCAGTGAAAAATAGTGATGTATTTTACCCTGTAAATTACTAGGTACTGAGCAGAGTGGCTTAAAGCTACTGATGAAAGTTGACAGTTTGCTGTTGATAGCAGGGGCTGAATACTTAGAAGTCTACTGTGTTTGAAAACAGGAAAGTCATCATTTGGCAGAGTTAATGGGCCTGTTGTCAGCTGCGCAACAGCTGGGTTATAGACTAGTAAGGCTAAAGAAGTCAGAGGAGTACAGAATAAACTAATTCTCATCTGAGGAGATGGTTACTTTAAATGTCAGTAATTTAAAGGCATTTCATCACTTGGTTCCAAGTGCCAGGTCTGGTTTTGGCAATGGCTTCTCCTTTTTTCATTCCCCATACCACCATTGCAGCTTCTGTCTGAGATCACATGGGGTTGTGTATGACCTGTGCTGCTGAGAACATTGCATCTCCCTGAATTGACAGTGAACATGAGCAAATTTATTTGGTTTATTGCTCAGTTTGCAGTGTTTTCAGAACCTACTTCAGGCAAATAACTCTTGCAGCTCAGTAACCCATTTGGGATCAAGTTTTATTGTAACCACATGGGTGTTGAAGAACAGTCTTCTTACAGGCTTGATGTAAACACACACGTTCAGTTTAATATGCTTCCAGTACAACTTTAATAAAACAGACTTCCTCTTCTCAAATTCAGTGAAGTATTGCTTGCTGTAATTAAAAAGACACTGACACTAAAACCCAAGAACATTAATGTTTGCTTGTTTTTTTAATAACATATAATCACAGCAAATTTAAGTTTTAATAACAGCTAGGAGAATAGTACTTCAGACAATTCAAATTAAGCTGGACACATTATGTTCAAGACAAGATTCCCAAGGCAACCCTCAATAATTGCCAATTGTCCTCCTTTCTGCAAAATGCAATTTTTTCAGACTCAGGAAGATACGTGTTACTCTGGAGTTTGCTTGTGATCTCTGCATCTCTCTCTCAAAGTCAGGTTGTAAAAAGAATAGCTTTAATACCTATTAACTTGCTTTTGCTGCCACTGATTCAGTGGTTGTGCAAAGAATGTTTAGTACTGGTTCAGTCAAACATTAAGAATTGTTAAAGCCATAATCAGCTTTTGAGCTACCTTTTAAAATCTACTCCTGACATGCCTGATGCTATTGATCTCTTTCTTTATGGGTCACAAAATGCATGTTTGGCTCAGCTGGTACTTTCTTCTTTATCTGTCAAATGCAAGTCTTCCTAACAATGGAAGTGCAGATAAAGTGGTTAAACCTCACTGATACCAAATAAATAGTTAAAATAGAGAGTAGAGGAGGAATGCATATGATGTGTCAAAACAACAGCAGCTCTGGTAGCTTAAGTTCTACTCTCTATATATGATGGATTGTGCCAAATACTGTAGGAACTACTTTAGTGTACTCCTAAAAGTGGGCACTACCCCAGCAAGAAAAGAAAGCAGCAAGCACATGCATGGAAGTTCTGTGCTGGTTACCAAAAAATGAATGTTTTATCTAAAAATGCAAAATAATCTACTCCAGCAGTAATTCAGGGAACTGAAGGGTCATGTGCAGAGGCTTGAAGGTAACTTTTCACAGCCCTAAGGGACAGTTTCAACAATAAATATAGCTGCTCTCTCAGTCCTACACTGACCTGCAGAAAAAGCGCAAAACACAAATTCATATGACACAAGAGCTGGTAATACTGGGAAGTTGTATGATAGTCTTCAAACAATTCCCTGCCCTAAGGCTGAAGGCAAACCATTAAGGCTGTTCTGGCCAGCAGAGAGAGCATTTTCGAGGGTGTACCCGTTCTCATCTCCTGCTAAGATTCTCTACACTGTACTCATTAGAGTGTGTGTGTAGTAATACTAGCCCTTCAAAAATGCTCAGAAACCTGAAATAAAGCAACTCTTGATATGTGTAAAATTTAGTAAAGGAAATAAGGATGATTGAAACAATGGTCAGTTAGGCAAGTTATTTATACTCTGTGCTGTGTGTGACGCTGTAATATCAACTGGGCTTATTTTGTAGTCTTATGTAATTTTTTTTTCATTGTTGCTACTTTATTTCAATTTATTTTTAATGCTCGAAGAAAGTTAGTGTTCTGTAGTTCTTAATACTGGTGTTAATTAGTCCGAGCTGCCAATCTGATTGCGCCAGCATAATTATGTAAAGTGAAGGGGATACACAAGTCAAATCTTGCAACTGGATGCCTAATGAGCATTAGCAGATACATATACTAGACGTATTAATATCACTGTGATCTAGCTCATGAGCAGTGCATTACAACTGCATGCTCATGTTCCTCAAGAGCTTCTGTTAGAATCTCATGTAGATGGCTGATTCAAGGCAATTATTTTATATAGCTCTATATAATAATTTTAAGATTTTGCTGACTAGTGGGTTTTGAGTGGGAGGAACATTCAATAAATACTCTAGAGATACAAGAATATAAAAAAATGGGGTTCAAACTGTTAAAGAAAATGTTTTTTCTGGGACAAAAGCTGTAAAATATGGCATGCATATTCTGGCCCAACATGACTAAGTGGACCAGTCCCTTTTCATCCTTTCTCCTAAATGACAAATCAAAATTAGGGACCAACAGCTTCATGGTATCACTTTTCCATGTACTGTTCAACAAGCAAGCCTTCAAATTCACTACTATAAAGATGTTTTTGTATGGCTTCAAATTTCCACCCCCTCAGTAGCCCATCCTCCTCTAGCATCTAAGATGAATGAGACACAAGGGAAATCAGAAAAAAGGAAAGCAGTGGCTTCTGTGTCACTGAATTCCATTGCATGTGAGCTGCTGGAAAGCTGCAGAGTCTTTTCAATGTAGACATTCGAAATTTGGAACATAGCTCCAGCATCTCTGCTTCCACTGTCACAGACTACACTGAATATACAGCTTGGCCACAAGGGTTTGATGTGGCAGTTTTTTCAGGCCATAGACAATGCTTGCTAGCATTAGAAAATACCAAAATAGCAATATACACTTTGCATCCTTCAACCCCTTGATGTTGCAGGAAAAAAGTAAAATAAAAACTAACTCTTCAGGTGGCTATTTCTGTTCGTGCCACCACAAGTTCATTTTCATTTGCATATCAAAGAGCATTGGACTCTGTCAGTTTGAGTACTTTAAACAGAAATTGCAAATCCCTGTCCTTGTCCATGGACAGAGGAAAGAGAAATCAAAAGATGTGAACCAACCTGAGCCAAAAGTCATGCTGGAATGGAATGGAATAAACAGGAATGGAATATTAGTTTACTAGGAGAGGGTTCCATATTTAGGAAGGCATATTGTATTTCATTAAAAATATTTTTTGGAAGTACATCGCAATTCAGTTGTTCAAGGTGACTATGGGAAGTTGATGCATTTAAATGATGTGTGTAGCTCATAAAATGTTGTCTATACTAAGCACAAAGAGCGGCATTACTATTAATAGCTGAAAAGAAACAGATTTTACATCTGCAGTTCTAGAATCTATTTTCCTGAGTGGAGCTGTAAGCATGCATAGATTAAATTATAAAAATCATAAATTAATATAAGCTAGAAAATGTGTAGTTTCACCTCTGCTGCTTTTCTACACATCCTAACATGTATATATGGAAGAGTTTTGTTGCTTTTTAGACCTAGTAAGGACACAGAAATAGGAGCTTTTACTAGCGTTGTCAGAACCAGCTTGTTCTACTGAGAAGCAGAACTTGCATTTGTAATTGCTCCTTACCCTGCTGAATTTACCTTCGAGATTTCACAAAGCTCAGCTTGCTTGCAAATGTGGAATTCCTTTTATCATTCCCCCTTGTTCTTGCATTGTGCCATGCATCATTTCATTAGTCCACAGCTTAGTGCTCATTGAACTATCATCATCCTTTTTGTGCTTAATAATGTTTACTAAGGTTTTAACAGCATTCCTGCACACAAAAATAACTGTAGCTAACAGATGAAAAATGCAGCCATTTCAGTGCAAAACAATTAGCTTACATATCCTTGAGACATTGCTTGTGTTATAAATTGCAAGTTAAGAAGGAAGAAACCATGCATGTTAATTGGAAATAAACAAAAAATACATTACTTGTATGTATTCTGACGTATAAAAATGCAATACTTAAACTCTGCAATTAATAGGTTCATTTCATAGACAATATGTAAGTGCTTTATAGTCTTGCTTTAGAATTCTGGAAAAGTCATTCTGATCATCACACAATAATTCAGGGTATTCCCATAGTACCCAAGACTGACAGAAAATTATCTTCATTGTAGCCCAGCCTCCTGGAACATCACTGTTCTCTGCATCCAAGCAGGTATTCTTTCAATGAGGCCAGCAGTATCTATTCAGTGCTGGGCACTGGGCACACCTGGCATCACCAGCAGATGCCCAGCCCCAAGCTTTCTTTGAAGTCAAGTAGAAGGCCTTTCAGGGAGAGTCAAAAGTCTCTTCTGAAGAAATACAGAACAAATCCAGGAAGCAAAAAGCCATTTATAAGGCCAGAGATTCTTACTCGTGAACCCCGAAAAGACTGGAAGAGTGACAAACTGCTGCCGCCTGCTATTGGTTCTTTTTCAGACACTGAAGCTCCAGCAAACCAAATTCGTTTGCAGCAGGCAGCAGAGATTGCAAATTATTTCATTCTTTAGGGAGAAGGGAAGAAACAACCAGCTACATTTACCCCAAGAGTAAGCAGGCACAGCTTAGACCCATGGCAGTAGTGCCAATCCTATGGCTACTAGCATCCAGTACCTTGGCTTTTCTACTCTGCAATCGCTACTCTATCAGTGACTTAAATGTGACCTTGAGAAAGCCAATTAAGCTTTTTAATGCTGCTTTTCAAGCAGTAAAATGGAAATAAAACCTTCAGTGTTTTTGACAAGTTTATAAAGGTACTGGATATATTTGTGTGGCTATTTAGGAGTGTACTCTTTTATTATTATCTTTTCATCTTATTTCTTTCAGAAGTTTATTTTAATAAAGCTCCCATTGTAATAAAATTTACAAGGGTTGTTAATAAGTAAGAATTATTATTCCACAGTAAGTCTGCTCCAATCATACATATAATAGGGTGAAAAGAGAACAACAGTGAATCAAGGGGGGGAGGTTAGAGTAATACAGTGTTTTTGTATGTGGCTCTATGCAGTTAACAGTGGGGTCACAATAAAAATTACACACGCTTCTGGAAACCCGCTTTTTAAAGATGTCAGTGATCGCTGAATTTTGAGTCAGAGCTCAAGTTGATGTGTTCCATGTTTACTAATAGATGCCAATTCATGAAGCCCCATAGTGTGCATCATGTTAGCCAAATAGCTAAGAGCTCTGACTAATTTTGCTACCTGCAGGTATCACGTATTTTTGAAGGTAAGCCTTTCCTGTCAGTGACACTGTAATGCAGACTGTCCTGATCTCGCTGCCAAGTATAGAAGGATGAACCACTAAAGTGGAAATGCTGGCAGGTGATTTTCTGTGATCCAGAGCAGTGTCTCTCTGAGGGGGAATTTGATGGCCTTGGGTGAAAACAAAGTGAGCTGGTTCTCAAGCTGGCAGCTCTCTCAGGACCAGCAGCAAAGTCCTGCAGCTTTCAATCTTAAGAGTGGCCTGGAGCCTAACACACAGCTTGAAAACTCATGGGTTTAGTTATATTTCTGAAGTCTGCCTATATTTACTTTAAAGTAAGCATTCTTTTGAGCTGGAAAAGACTAGAATAACTATGAAGTATACTAGTTTTGTGTATACAAAATGACCTGAAAGCAGCATGTTTGTCAACACATTTTTAATTATTATTTCAAAACCAAATATATCTAAGGTCAGCATCACTGGAAGATGCTCAGGTGCATTTCTGCTATACATAAACCAAGTTGCAGATATAAGGCATTCTGTGACTACTTATCTGGGTGTTCGCTCTATTCTTTTAGGAAAATGATCAAGATTGGACAATGTAGTGTAAACTCAATAGCATTTAAGAAGGCACAATGGGGGCAAACTGCCCACTGGCAATGTACAGTGTGCAGCTACTTCAGGGAGCTGAGCCTCTGGTTTCCAGTCTAAAGGAATAAATGTCAAAAGACAGGGCCTGCTCCTCTGACGCTGCTTTCATTACTTTATCAGATATAAAATTCTACTTAAATGGTGGTATTTCTCCCACCTATTTTTGTTTTGACCATAATCAAAATGAATACATGGAGATTACTATCTGTGGTAAGAGCAGCTCAGAGCCTCTTGGCTTTTTCAAATCAAAATTAACTTAAGGGAATCCCAGGGAGTTTCATGGCATTGCATCACCATGTGATGCATCAAACACTGCCACTGTTCTAGGATGAATCATAGAGTTATGCTCTGTCCCTCAGCATGACAAATTCTGCAATAACTGACTTCTCACTTCCTATCTATGGAGAATTTAAAAATAAGCATCTATTTTAAGAAAATAAAGCTCTTCTTTCTACTGTGGAAGAAGGATAATTCATCCCCTATGTACAAGGAAGTGATAGCAGCGTGTCTTTACTTTCAGCTAAGAAAGTCTCCATTACTCAGTTCAATAGCAGAAGTTAGAAATTTTATCTTTATTCAAACAGCAGCTGGGGTGTGAAAAAATTATTGTTGCTGGACTTACTAAGGGTTTTTGTTGTCTACCACTGTTAACCTGAGAGTAAAACAAAAACTTTATCCAGAATCTCATGAATATGGAGATTTTTAAATTAGGACAAGGTGATTAATTTTTAATGTTGTTGTGTTGTTTGAATGTGCACTGAAGCTTTCTGTTTTCAGCTTGGACACAAGCACAGAAAGAAGGGAAAGAGACTTCTGTTTGCTGATTTTCTTACTGGAGTAAAGTTCTCTGTTTTCTGCTGTCAGACAATTTTCTTACCTTGAATTAGACAACTTGAATCATCAGTACCTGTGGCTCTCTGTCTGTAAGACAAAGTCTGCACCACTTCATAAGTAAATCTCTCCGAGCACTAAATAAATACTCAACACTCATCATTTAATCTGTGAAACATTCTAAGGCTTGTTCATGTGAACCTTTCACTCAGTTGAATATTAATAAATACCAGAAATACAATCTGAGAAAATACAGTCCTCAAGACTTTCATAAAAACTGGTGTTCAAAGGGCCTGTAGTTTTTCACTAAGCCAAAGAAACATCTCAAGTTTCTCATTGGTAAACCTATTGTGGTAAAGGTAGAATAGTTCATGCCCTCAATCTGCAGATTCAAAGATGAACATGCTTGTCTGCTCCTTCTGAAGCTGGAAACAGCACTTTCCAGAGAGTAGGGATACACATACCAGCTGTTGGAAGGTTCTACTGGCCCTCATTCCTTACTTCTCCTTTCTTCTTTCAACAATTCTTACTGGTAATGTTGCAATACTGATTTTTCATTTCTGTTCACATTACAAAATTATATAATGATCCCTATCATGAGAGGAGCAGCAGAACAGGATAGAGTGTTGACATTAGGCTAGCCTACAGCATGAAAGATAGAGGTCTCTGAACAACTTCAGAGAGGAAAATTAATTGGAGAAAATTAGACAGCTCTTCTGACCAGTGCTGAGTAGAAAAGGAGAATCACATCCCTTGACCTACTGGCAATACTCTTCCTATTACAGGCCAGGATACCATTGCGCAAGGGTGAATTGCTAGCTCATGATCAACTTTGTGTCCCTGTGTCCATCAGAAGGCTCAGATGCTCTTCTGCCAAGCTGCTTTTCAGTCACTTAACACAAGCCAGTACTGTTGCATGAGGTTATTCCTCCCAAGTTACAGAGCTTGGCATTTCCTTTTGCTGAACTTCATGAAGCTTCTGTTGTTCCATTTCTGCAGACTGCTGGTGTCTCTTTGAATGGCCACACCACTGTGAAGTGTATCAGCCACTGCTCTCAGTTTTGTATCATCTGCAGCCCTGACATAGGTGTACTCTGTGCTGCCATTCAGGTAGTCAGTGATACCTTTAAAGCAGTACTGACCCCAGCATCAGGCCCTGGACTACACCATTATGGACAAACCTCAAGCTGGATGTCATGCCACTGATCACAGTCCTCTGAATCTGGCAGGTCAGGCAGTTTCAGTCTGCCTTGTGGTCCATTTATCTAGCCCATTTTTCTCAGCTTGCCTATGAAGAAGTTTTGAGACACAGTTTTACTTAAGTTGAGATACGTAATATCCACTTGCTACTTCATTATTTCAGCGTACTAACTTTGAAATACAAGAATATATGAGAAGCCATAAGGGAAAATATAATAAAATCTCTAAAATTGAGATGCATGACCTTTCTTAGATTTGCTCTCTCCAACACAGTGTTTTGGGATAGTCCAACTAGGTTTACTGACATGCAACAAATTTTCCTGATTACAACAGATGAAAAATATTGCTTAGGCAATTGAAAGTGAGAGCCAACAAGGTCATGATCCTGATTATGGAATGCTTTTCAATGGCTCTCTTCTGATGTACTAAGTTGCTATAGTGATTATCCATCTGCTTTTGCAGCAACTTCATAAACATCAAGGAAAGCTAATCCATTTGCCTGTAATATTAATTCTGAATATTAAACTGTTATATGAAAGAGGGTGATACTTGATGCTTCTACTTCATTAAAGGTTTCCCTGAGCATATCTGAAATGATACTGCAGGGCATTATGGGCTGTAAACAAAAGTTATTCAAACCTGCTAAGTGAAGTAAGAAAATCACCAAGAAGAGCTGATAAATCTTATCCAGAATATCTGAATTAAATTGTTTGCAGTATATATACAGCCAAATGAGACACTACATTGTAGGGTTTATTCTTTGCAGGATATGGGTACTATCATAATGCAGTCTAAGTGCACAATCTGAGGATCATGTCTCTGTTTTAATGTAACTAAGGAGCCTTGCATATTAGGACCTGCCACCTATTAACCCCATGAAGGGTGTATTCAAGGGAGAAGATCCTATAATTCAGACAGTAGCACAAGGGTGTCAGTGGACAGGGATCTTTTGTTCCCTTACCTTGTTGTATTTCAGTACCTTTTCTTCGTAACATGAAGCATAGACAATAAAATAAAAGAACTTTCTCAAGCTCTTGCAGAGCACTTCATTCAGCAGATATCCATACATTTTGCAAGTAAACACCTCTCCACTGCTGCAAACGTAGTTAAGATGGATCCTGGAATGACATATAATTACACAGATACATGTATGTTTGTGTAGGTAGTCATGCAGATAAAAATATTTTGTTTGTTTCCTTTTAGAACATTGGCAGGGTTGTTTCAGCTTCCTACTAGTTATATATTTTAACTTCAAATTAGTCTTCATAGGACTTTGGAAATAATAGCTAAGATTTTCAGATAATTCTTAGAAAAATAAGTCATGCTGTGACAGATAATTTCAATGACAAAGAGACTTTCTGGTTTGTGCCTGTGGCTTCTCACACAGCAGGATGAAATTCCAGAATTGGAGATCCTGAACACCCCTGTGATGCAATGAATAAATAATAGTGCCTGATCCAAAACCAATTAAAAGCAACTCAGCTTTAAGTCATGCTGAAGCACAAACAATAAGTTGGGAACAGATCATAGTATCTTGCAAGACATCCAGTTGTTAGATCTTGATAAATATATTTCTTCTACCCAGGCATTTCATGGCTTATAGTTTCTCTCCAAGCTCTTTAGGAAAGTTGACAAGGGACCTCTCAAGAAGTAAATAATGTCTCCCAGTCCCTAAAATGAAAGAAGGGAAAAGGAACAAGAAGCATTTCTTGGCAAGTTGTCAACAGCAGCTTGATATTTTGCAGCCTAGTCTGAGGAATGTAAACTACCAAATTACCCAAAACTGTACGTCTTCCCTTAATGCAGGAAGACATCCATAGTGGGACTGTGTAAAGCAGGATGATTTTAATTTATTAGAACACTAAAATGCTTAAGAGACAACAATCCTTTCTCACAGCTAAAGACTTTAAAGATTTAAACCACTCAGGTATACTGAATTTGCACATCACAGAGCAAGAACCCTGTCTCAACCAGGATTGTATAATGCAAGGACATGTATACATAAGAGCAAATCTAGAGAGTGGTTGCATTTTTGGGAAAACTGTGTAACCTAGGAGAACTAACCATTCATATTCACTTTTTTCTTTAATCAGTGCTAAAAACAGAAGAAATGAGAGAGAGCTTCTCATCAAGAGAAGAAATGTCTGAAGCTCCTCACCCTGTTAATCCCTTCTATTTTCTTATTTTATAGAAGAAAAAAAGGCGGTTAGACTGTACTCAGAAAGTGTGCTTGTGAGAAATACATAACATGTTGTGAATGAGTGGGTATTTGCAGGCTAGGGAGCAGGCAACTGGCATAAAGGACAACAGAGTACTTGGACAAGGATTCTACATAGGAGATTGTGGATTTGCTTATGATAGATGGTCTAAGGGTTGATAAAATCAGGAATGTTTGGCCATCTAACAAAGATAACCAAGTGTCCATGTTCTAACAGTAGCAGAAAGAAGATGCATAGAAGAGATAGGAAGAAAAAAGAATGACAGAAGATGGGCTCTTAATGCCCTTTTGATTGCACAGCATCTGGAAAAGCATTTGGAGGTCCAGTGGAGAGAATATTTAGAAATGCATGCAGAGATGCTACCAAATCTAAAACCGAAATGTCAGCACTGAGTTTTGTGATGCCTACATATGCCTGCTTGGGAATGATGGCAACTAACTCCTCTGATGAGGCATATAATTAGCATATCGTTAATGTTTTTATTCACTATGTGTATGCTAAATAGAAAACACTTAATTCAGCACAGGAGTTGGTATTGGTAAAGGCAGTATTGTCATGTAAGTGGAACACAAAGCAGCAAGACAGAAATAGGTATTTACTTACCCGTCCCATTATTCAGAAATGTCAAGCAGGGACTAAGAGGCAGTGGCTTATCCCTCTTCTCACTTAAGAAGAAAGATAAAAATTAAATTAACCTATCTCAGCTCAGAGAGTCTAACTAATTTTTTGTGTTTGATTATCTTTGTAGAGCAAAGAAGCCTCCTAAAACAGGAAATAAATCAAAATCATCTGGGTTTGCACTGGAAGCAAGTGGTACAAAGGCAAAATTGCCCAGATATAGGCCAGAAAACATGGTTTGTTTTATTCCCATCTATATGAAGGAAAGCAAGTTTTTATCCTTCAGTGCTTTGTTGTAGGTTGTTACACTCCTGAGCTGTACTATGGGCACAACTGTCACCAGCAAACAGCTTGAGCCAGTGTCACAACAGGATGAGTACTGCTGAACTCTTACCTTTCACACAGTTTGCAAGCTCACAGTGTTTCTTATCATGAAAATATCAGGTGTTTGCAGGTACTCTCCCTCTTAACTGGCTTTTGAGCCCATTCACTTGGAGAATTACATGTTAACATTTTTCTGTGGTCAAAGATCCCCCACAGCCACATGTCAGATTTCTTGTCTCTTCACTCACTAGGGCTGGCACAAAAGGCTTTAGTTAGGGTTCTGGTTTTTTTCTCAACTATCTGTCCATCAGGCCTGTTAGCACCTTGCACAACACTGAAATTGGATGCTGAATAGTGTCTTTTGGTGATATTTTAGAGCAATGCAGCCCTTCCAAAGGAAGAAAAAAAGGAAAGTTTTGTTTGGGGGTTGTTTTGTTGGGGGTTTTGTTGTTTTGTTTTGCTTTTTGTGGCTGATGCTTGGATAGCAAACTGTATCTAAACCAGGTGTTTGAATTTTTCTGAGAACTCTGTTTACCCATGTTTCCCCTTTTGCACTTGATACCGGTCAAAAATGCTCAGCAATGTTTTCTATCATCAATAATTCACAAACTATAATGGAGCTGAGAATCATTTTTTATTCATAAAGCTTTTGGTTTTGCATAGGAATTTCAGGTTTATTTTGTATATGGTGGGAAAAATGTATGATGGTGTGAACTTCAGTGGTTTATAAGAGTATGCAAACCTCAGAAACATTGTTGAGTGGAAGACTGCCAGGCCGCTTGCACAGAAGAAGAGGATCTAACTCATTAGCACCATAGACTCATACACTGTGTGGCTGCTTACAGAGATACATTATTTCCACTGCATTGACCCTGTCAAAAAGTGTAGGCTTAACACCTCATCTGCTGGTCCCTAAAATGTTAAGACATAAAGAATATGTCAGAGAGAAGATCCATCAGTATTGCTTTCGCTGAAAATACTTCCCTGCATGGAGCTAATAGCCACTTTCAACTCAGCAGCAGTGAAAGCTGAGCTGACAGCATATGGCCCCAGGGTCATCAATATCACACATTAGGGCAGGGAGCAACCCAACAGAATAACTTTGAAATGCAAGAGGAGCTAATGCTGTGTCTATATGGTATGGTCCTGTCTGGCTGCAAGGGTATCAGAAGTCATTGACACTAATTTTGTGGGCTGTGATGTCCTTGCACAGACAAGACCAGAGATGCAGGCACATGTCTGGTATCTCAAGGAGCTATGCAGGCACATGTCTGGTATCTCAAGGAGCTATGCAGCCACTCATACGCATATTTGAAACGTGAGGAATCATCTTACATTATAGGGTTTTATATGAATGCATAACTAGGAATTAACATCTAGATGACAGGAAACAGTCCTTCACCTCGGCTTTTCTCTCCACTCAGGACTGGTCAAAATCTATGGTTTAGATGATGATCTGTAGGTGAAGACAAATATTACTAATGTACCTATTTGTTCTCCACAGCTGTCCTTGTAAGAGATCAGAAGACCTTGACCTAAAGATGTGATTTATGATAAGAAAACTTGAAGCCAGCTGGATTCTACACAGCCCATTTTGCCATTCATTAACTGACTGTTCTCTAGAAGAACACGGCAGCAGCTCACATCACTGTTCCTGCATATAACAGAAAGCAAGCAATAAAACTCCCATCAGCTTAATCCCATTTACAGTGAATCTAGAAAGGGACTTTTTCAGCTGCCTAACTAAGCAAATGTGAAGCTGAATGATATGTAACATTGTTTACTGTAGAAAATATTATTATGTAATCATCAGTCATGCAGTTTGCAAAGACAAATAATTGGTCTGCTGTAATTAATATCCTACTGCTTTGAGGCCTGGCCTATCATTCTGCTGGGGGAAGCTGAACAAATTAAGCTATTCAGTTGACACCTTGAGCTTAGCCAGGTCATCTCCCCAGAATTTCTCTGTTACTCAGTGGAGAGACAAACGCTCTTCCTAGCAGCAACAGAGTACCAAAATCTATTTTCTCCACTGAATCACCTCTGGGAGAAGCCCATTTGAAGTCTACTTGCTCAAAATTGGGTGATTTTAGTATTTCCTTATATTCAATTACACTTAAATTTGGACAACATCTCAGTGAATACTCCCTGATATGATTGTCATTGGTTTCAGATTAACTCCTTTCCAGAAGAGTAGAATCGATGAGCTAGGGCCTGATGCTGCAGTCCTGGCAGTCAGTTCCGTGTCCACAACAAGGGGGAGAATGGGGACGTTTCATGGTGGTAGTCCAAGCCAATAAGTCTTTACTTTTGCAGTCCCCAGCTGCCAGGATGATGCTCATCAGGGAAAAGCGGCAGGAAATGCTGAAATTGTGTGTTCCTAAACTACAAGATACTCATTGGAAATCTGCACATATTCTACTGTCAATAACCCTATTAAATTTTTATTTTAGTTTATTTTTAATTCACAGTGCTGCTAACTCACCTTTCCTGCAAGGTCACTTTCAGCTAAGCTGTTAAGTATTTTGAGAAAGGCACATATGTTGGATTGAGCAAAAAGAGAAAGGTTTGCTGTTTGTTTTTCATGAAATACAGAAATACTGTTTGGTTCAAAATCTTACCTTGAGTTAAGTCATTTACTCATGAGTCATTCGTCAGTAATTTGCTGAGTTTCTCCAGGGGCTGACTTTGGGGTTATTTGGGCAGCAGATATTCTGGACCACAAGTAGAAATAGCTAGGGACTGATGAGAACTACTGAGCTTGAAGGAAGCAGACAGAGGGCAAGTCAGCACAGAATTACTGCTTCTTTTGTCTGGGGATTGAAATTGCCTGCTCTATCCCCAGTGCCACTAGTCACCAGCTACACATGTAGTCTTACAGGCCTGGAGCTAACAAAGCATTTAAGCATGTTGTCAGGGAGGGTTGAGACTGCACATAATTCACAGCTGATGACAAGATAGAAAAGAAATTGCTTGCAGACTCAACCTGCAATGCTGACAGTCTGAGCAGAGGAGGTCAGAGAGGAGACTGCTTTAATCAGATTCAAGTTACTCAACTTTTCTCTTCTGCCTGTTTCTAAGCAGAGAAGCTGGTATTCAGGTAGGTTTTAAGGAATATAAGTGAGTCAGCAGTTCCACTTTATGACTGTTTTTAAATTAGTCTTCTTTGTTACTAGGATCACCATATTCCCAGAGTTTTTAGTGGGATACTATTAAATAAAATTTAAAAAAAAAATATCTCCTACACAATCATCTAAGCAGGACTAAGGGCTGTTGCTCTCAGTCAGAGACAAGGTGAACGAAGTAAAGTATCCTACACTACGGAGCTGTGCTGTTGTCCAGCTGCTAGTAGACAAAACCAAAAATCCTCCCCAAAACAGTAAAAACTAAGATTGAAAGCAACCCAGCAGTACTAAATTTGTGATCTCAGCTCTGTCACAGGTTTTCTAAATAATCTCAGCAAGTTACTGAGCCTAGATACTCTAAAGTGTTCATAGGTGTCCAACTCCCACATATTTCACTGGGAGTAGTCATCACTTTGTGGCTCTGGGATTTAGTTTCTGTGTACCTCACATCTTCGCTTGTGAAATGAAATAGAGACTCAGGTTTTCACTGTAGCTTCCCCTTCCCCGTGTGGCATTATGAGGTTGATCAGTGCAGAGCTGGTTAGCTGCTCTGCTGCTGCAGAAGAAACTTCCCTGGCCTCAGTCCCTCCCTTGCCTAACCTATCCCTGCTCACCAAAGCACTTACTTAAGAACACATCCAAGTCCTTTTCTGAATCATAGCCTCTGGTACAAATTAGGGGGTCAGCTTTCATCATGTTCTTCAGACCTCTGAGAAAAATGACAAATGATACTGAGGTGAAGTGACTCAAATGAGGAGGTAAGTAATCAATACCAGTGCACATCAATATAGCACAGTCCCAGATTCCTCCCATCTGGAAATAATTCTCATGGCAATCATTTGAAAGCAGGCCAGATGGAGGTTGAAGCAGCAGAGGAGAAAGAAGAGACAGTATATTTCTGTCTTTAAAATCACAGAAGAGGCAGAAGCTTAATTTACAAATATAATAATGTGCCTGTAAGTAAGCTGTACATGAGTCAGGGGTGTTCTGCTCCATAGCGGAACTTTGTGCCTGTAGTCTCTGAGGTTTTGCTATATTTGACAATGATATACAACTACTAGGTAAAACCCTTAAGTAGTATTTTCTAAATCAGTATTTATATTGGCACAGATTATTTATCTTTTTGACAATATTAATCACCCAAAATATTATCTGTAAATTAAAAACTATAATATTGTTATCCAGAAATACTGCATCCAGCTGAGAACATTTGTCTTCTGTGTTGCTTTGCTAAGAGAAAAAAGTTATTACATGATTCACTTAACTATGTCTGTATTAATTATGACACAATTTTACTATAGTTTTCTCAGCCTCCTGTAAATTAAATGAAAGACTTGACTCCTTGAGATCTTCTGCAACTTCTGTTGTTTGAGATGGTGGTCTTTCTTGAAGATTAATATGTATTGCAAAGTGTTAGAATATACAAATATTTTAAAGCCCACAAATCCTTACTAAGCTGTACAAAACAATCTAAAGTATCTAGCTTAAAGCTTCTGAGTAGCTGTGCCAATTAACATTCCCATGGGCCATTTCCATACTGAGGGTCTAGTATAAATTATTTCAATAATATATCATAGATGCTGTTGCTACTTTGCAACAATTTGCATTTTCTCCACTTCTGCCACCAAAGCAGACGTTTTGTAGCTGGATCCAAGAAATGCCCACCTGCTGCCCTAGAGCAGACAGCCACAACAGATTCCTTCCTGGACATTTTTAGGATCACATCACAATTCACAAAACTATCAATAGGAAAGGAAAAGAGCTAATTGAACTTGCAGGCTCCTACTGGAGCTTCCTTCTCTGGAATCATCCAGTAGAAATCTTGAACATTTTCCATGAAGCCTAAAAAAAAAAAAATGAAAAATTGAACCTCCCCCCAAAAAATCACTGCATTAACACTCTCTTAATCAGTTAGAATTTTATATGCAGCGGCACCACAGAATTTAAAGTCTTTGCCAACCTAATTGCAAAATAGATTGCAACAAGAAACTGTGATTAATTTGAAATCCTCAGGCCTATCACACTAAATTGTGATTCCTTTTCTTTGTTTTTTTTTCCTTTTAATAGTAATTTTTGGCTGACAAATATCAAAGCCCTCTGAAGATTTCAGAAAACAAGGTTGTATAATATGTTATGCCTATAGTGCCATGTAAGGTGACAGAATTTCTGTACTTTCAAAGTGCCAGTCTCTTTTTCAGATAATTTCCTGTCAGTATGGCCACATTCATTCTCTGGCATAAGGAATTAGTTAACACTGGAAAACATTCTTCACCAAGCTGGCTCTTTTAAACTGTTAACCCATTAGAACTGCCATGTAGAGAGCTGCTACAGAATAAAATAGTGTCTGTGCTTGTCAGGTCCAGTTCAAAGACTAAGTAGGAAGCAAATTAATAGAAGCCAGGTTTCATTTGTACTTCTACTGAGAGAGCAAGGAATTAGCTTTCAGATTTTAATTGTAATTGCATATTCACCTCTATCTTGACCTTTTTAAAACTTTAACATCCAGTTTAAACAGATACTTATGGCTTTGCTCGTGCTGTTTTGCCGACAACTAGCAAAAGCATGGTACTCATCTTTTGCAAGTGTCGTGATTTAAGTCTCTACCCCTCCCCACGCAGTTTTCTCACTCACTCACTCTTCTCTCTTTCTTCCACCAGTCCTGGGGGGATGGGGAGGAGAATCAAAAGAATTCAACTCGCACAGGTTGAGATAAGAACAGTTTAGTAACTAAGGTATAACACACATCACTGCTGCTACCACCAGTAATAATACAAGAGAAATACAAGGAAAGAGAATACAACTGCTCACCAAGCCTGACCCAGCCAGTGCACCCCCCAGCAACGAACCCCCCAGTACCAAAAACCTGACCATGCCGTGCACCCCCAGTCCACCACCACACCCTTCCGGATCTCTGCTCTCCATCTTCACATCCTGGGCATGACATGCTGTGGTATGGAATAACCTCTTTGGTCAGTTTGGGTCAGGTGTCCTGTCTCTGCTTCCTCCCGGCTCCCCCTCTTCCTCCCTGGCATAGCATGAGGCTCAGAAAAGTCCTTGGTCAAACCAAAACATTGCCAAGCCGTAACTATAAACACTGGTGTTATCAGCGCTGCTCCCAGGCCCAAAATCAAAAACACAGTGCTGCACCGGCTACCAAGAAGGAGAAAAATGACTGCTGCTGCTGAACCCATGACAGACCTTGCACTTGGCATGGTTAAACTTCATCAGGTTGTCATCAGCCCACCTCACAAGTGTGTCAAGGTCCCTCTGGAAGGCATTCCTTCCCTCCAATGTATCAACCGAACCACACAGCTTGGTGTCATTGGCAAACTTGCTGGGAGTGCACTCAATCCCACTGCCCATGTCACCGACAAAGATGTTGGACAAGACCGGTCCCAACACCGATCGCTGAGGGACACCACTTCTTACTGGTCTCCAGCTGGATATCGAGCCATTGAGCACTACTCTTTGCTTGCGGCCATCCAGCCAGTTCTTTATCCACCAAGTGGTCCACCTATCAAATTGTTGTCTCTCCAACTTAGAGACAAGGATGTCGTGCGGGCCAGTTTCAAACACTTTGCACAAGTCCAGATAGATGACATCAACTGCTCTACCCCCGTCCATCAGTTCTGTAGCCCCATCATAGAAGGCCATCGAGATTGGTCAGGCAGGATTTCCCCTTAGTGAAGCCATGCTGGCTGTCACCAACCACCTTGTTGTTTTTCATGTGCCTCAGCATGCCTTCCAGGAGAATGCTCCAAGATTTTTCCAGGCACAGAGATGAGTACTGACTGGTCTATAGTTCCCCGGCTCATCCATTTTCCCCTTCTTGAAAATGGGGTTATATTTCCCTTTTTCTACTCATCAGGGACTTCACCTGACTGCCACGATTTTTCAAACATGACGGACAGGGATTTGACTCAGTAGCCCCTGAGTATTGCTCTCTGAAGTTCACAGGATTTGTTTCGAAGAACTGAAAACTGATCTTAACTAGATAGATTAAAAAATATTTCAAAGCTACCTGGAGTTGTCATTCCTTTGTCTTTTGAATCACTTTTTTCTTTATTTTGTACCACAAGCAAATTGTAAACATCGATATCATTAATTATCTTTATTAGGTCTGATGCAATAAATAACCATTTCACTCTGTTTTTTCTGCCTCCTTTGGTTCATTCTTCTCCAACCTAAAGTGTAGCTCTTTTCACTGTACTCAAGAATTTTATTTGTATGTGAGACACAAGGTGATTCAATTATGTTAAATTATTATTTTATTATATTTGCTCTCCATGAGAAATTATAGTATTACTCACATGATTAGTTCTGCAAATCAGCAGTTAGCAAAATTTAAGACCTTATAGAAGCAGTTTGTGTATACTTCATTTCATAAAGTATAGTCATGAATAGCTTTTGTTACACTATGTTAGTTTTCAGCATGTAAGTGTGAGACAGTTGGGTTCTTAGTAAGGGTCAATCAAAATCCCTCCCCAAAAATCTCACAGTAAATTCAATGTCAATTTTACATAGGGACATAATACATAATCTACATTGAACAGAAGAAAATATAAACAGCATTGTAAAGTTACAATTTTACCTTTTTTCCTAAGATGTTAAAGGAAACGATTTCATAATTCTAATAGCTGTAATGAAAAACAGTATCTGTGCATGCATTTGTACTTATTTTCTGTCAATTTATATAAGTGAAGACAGATTTTGGCATATATACATATATGTATACATTTACAAATGAGGTGTCTAGTGCACTGTGTGTTCATTCCATAGCTCAGCTGAACTGTAATAAAATTTCCAACTTTCAACTACCTAGTCAGTGTGAAAAGATTTTAGTTACCTTGTAGTTTCAGAAGATCGTACTGGAAGAGGATCTTTTTGAATGCTTCAGAGATGTGTGTCCATAAATCACTATGATCATGGAACTGAAATGATCATTCATCAAAAGGAACGTGACCAGCAGGTCAAAGGAGGTGATCCTGCCCCTCTACTCTGCTCTCCTGAAACCTCACTTGGAGTATTGTGTGCAGTTCTGGGGTCCTCAACATAAAAAGGACATGGAACTGTTGGAACAAGTGCAGAGGAGGGCCACGAGGATGATCAGGGGACTGGAGCACCTCCCATAGGAAAATAGGCTGAGAAAGTTGGGGCCATTCACCCTGGAGAAGAGAAGGCTGCGTGGAGACCTCAAAGAAGCCTTCCAATATCTGAAGGGGGCCTATAGGGATGCTGGGGAGGGACTCTTCATTAGGGACTGTAGTGAGAGGCCAAGGGGTAACGGGTTCAAACTTAAAGAGGGGAAGTTTAGATTGGATATGAAGAAGAAATTCTTTACTGTTCAGGTGGTGAGATATTGGACTGGGTTGCCCAGGGAAGTTGTGAATGCTCCATTGCTGGTGGTGTTCAAGGCCAGGTTGGACAGAGCCTTGGATGGCATGGTTTAGTGTGAGGCGTTCGTGCCCATGGCAGGGGTGTTGGAACTAAGTGATCTTAAGGTCCTTTCCAACCCTAACTATTCTATGATTCTATGTAGCGAAGATTAAAATAGATGCAATGTATGGCAAATATACTCACTGTCTTAAAGGTAAAATGCCAGAATATCATGAAAATAAACAGAATAAGCATGTGTGTGCCTGAATATCTCCAGTGTTTTTAGAAAATGGTGTGTTTGGTTTGCTTTGTCAGAGTATTTTCAGTACTGAGTCAACAATTAGTAAAGTACTTGTGGAAAATAATTCTCTTTTTAATCTAGAAAAGAATGACAGCTAAGCATAGGAAAACAAACTCTACCTGCAGCTACTGGTGGGCAGCTCAACATAACTTATTGAAAGAAGGGCACAGACCTCCCATGGCCCTCACTGATATCAGAGGGAGTAAGGTCAGCTAAGAGACAGCTGTATGGGAGAAAATTCCTTCAGCAAGAGTCCTTACTTCCTACTGGCCATGTGTAAGGCAGGGAGTAAACTGCTTTCTGGAAAGAGGTTGTATAAACTCCTCAGTTCTCTCTGTAAACCAAGAGTCAGGAGAGAATATGTAAACATTCATCCTCTGGTCTGCTGTTCAGATGGATTTCAAAGTCCTACTATAGACCTTAAAGCTTAACTACATATGAAATGGTAGTCCTGCCTGAAGGCAGGAATATTTCAAAAACAGTGAGGTAAGGACAGTTGTTATAGGGATTATGAGAAGCTCATGAGGTTTTTAATTGGGCACTCGGGCACTCAGCCGCAGATCATTTAGCTACATGGGAATCACTGACTTCAGAGAAGTTAAGCACCCTAAGTATCTTTGATGCTGTAGTCACAGAGCAGGTATTAATAAATGCAGTGGCTTATTAATGCCATGTCACTCTGCTAAATGAGAAGCGGGTCATGTTTAAATTGAAATAGGCCATGCCTTTATAGGGGAGAGGAGATGAAAGAGGTCTGGGGCACGTTATTAAAAGGAGTACAGAGATGGAAAAGAAATAGGAATCCATGTCTCCTCAGTTACATGGGATGTAGATGAGAGACAGGAACAGCTAGTTAAAGAGATTTGCTCATTTGAGATTAGTTTCAGTTATGTGCATGCTTACTGGCTTGTGGGAAGTTTCTGAGCTGTGTAGGATATGTTAAAAATTAGTTATAATTCCATAGAATCTCCCCTTTCTCACTGACTTAGACAATTGTATCTCAGGGAAATAATGCGTAATGTTGGCTATTCTGAAGAAGGGGACCGGAATCCCATAAGCTTTGAATCAGTAAAGCTTTTATTTGAACTCCCAGCTACCACCAAAGGTTTTCAAAGCCTAGCTGATATGAAAAGTGTGGAGAAAAAGGCAGGTGTTTGCCATGAATTCAGTTTCACTTTAATTATGGGATTTTTTTATGTCAACTGATGAAACCAGACTGATTGCCACTGCTGAGGGTGTGCTCCAGAATACTATCAATTTACTTTTCCATTGAAGCCACTTTTTTCTTTATTGGACTGAATTAGGCGTTCTGTAGACCTGTCAAAATGACCAGTGTGATCAGCAGATGACAGAAATGTAGTTTGGGCTTTTTCTTCACACTGATCTTCTGGAGACCAAGTAGCACCTCTAACAAGTTCTACAGGTTTATACCGTGGAGGAAGATTTTTTTCTAATTTATTTGATTCTTTTGTATACTAAAGTACTGTGGAGTGTGGCTGGTACATTTTTCTTTTTCCCTTTCCTTCTGCTGGCCCTAACTTAACGACAAGAAGAATTTTCTCAAGGTATTAGCATGCAGTAGACTAGATTTTTGTCCTTGTAAACATTTTAGTCACCAAAATTCAAGCTTGATTCCAAGTTCTCGCATTCTCACATTTAGTAAAACATCATTTGAAATCTGATTTGACAGAAAAAGGAAAGAAATCCCTTTATTCCAATTCTTCAGAGATTAAAGCCCTCATCCAAATTATGGGAGACATTCCCAATGCCAATAAAATCCCTTCCTCTCCCAAAACCCACTTGAAACCCATGGCTGGATTCAGCTACAAAGTTGAGTAGGTAATAAGAATTGTGGAACATAGCTAATACAAATGGAAAGATGACAGGGTCCTCTACCTCCTAGTAAATCATTTGCTCTTTGAATCTTCATTTCTCATGAGAGTCACTTATCCAATATGCTGAGTGGATAAGTGGAGCAAGAGGTCAGAGATATGCTCTGTGTTGTTTTGCAGATGCTGCCCTGTAATTCAAACATAAAAAACAAATTAAATATTTGTTCAAGCTGATAGTTGAAGTATCTTAATGCTCCAGGCTAAGGGGAGAAATCTTTCTTCTTAACTCACTCTCCTCTCTCAGATTGATATTTCATACCTTTCCTTCTGTATAATGCTAATCAAGTTTTAAAATATTTTTAATTTACTCGTAGAACCACAAAGCCATTTTTTTTCCATAGAAATTTGTCCAAAAATAACTCAAATTGGCCTTGAGAAAATATGTTGAAAGGCAGACCAAAAGTAGTTCCTCAGTGCTGAAAGGTAAATCAAACCACAAGATATTCACATTTTGTTATATCTCATTAAATGGTCTGGCCACATACTGAGGAGCAAGAATGTATAACTTTAGTAGGCAAGTACAAGACAGTGCACAGATGTGCCAGCTCTTAGGCAGAAAGATAGGGAAGCAGTCTTTCTGAGGTGACAGTAGAACACAAGTGTCAGTCATGTCACCATAGAATCAAAGAATCATCTGCCAAATCTACAAGACCTGACAGATCTGCACTTACCTCTTTGTCACTGCTTTCAAATCCCTTTTCTGTTTTTCAGCTTCAGTGTCTGTGTGTGGTTTGCTGAGGTGTTCTTTAAGGCATGGCTGAAGGTCAATCTCCACAAATCCATTATCACATCAAAGTGACTGATTGTTGTCAAGCTGGCCTGAGTCAAGTGTCAGCAATGTGCTGCTTTTATTTATCATGCTGAGTGTGTGTGCAAAGTGTGGGGTAACAATATGGGATGTAAGCTCAAAGTGTGTATGGGCTTCAAACTGTGACAAACGTTTCATCAATCAAGAAAGTACATATATCCCTCTGTAAGTTGATGACATATTAATAGTTCAATCAATCATGGAGATGCTCAAAAAGGGCATTAGTAATGACAAAAAGATAGAATAGCCAGAAAACAGGAATATCCAATTACTTTCTACAGAACTTGCGGAATGAGCCCACTTTAGAAAAGGAGAAAGGCCTCCTGAATTAGATCTTAACACAGCAAGATGCAATATCACTCTTCTTTCAGCTAGGTATTTTGTAACTATAATGTCCATATTTGGATTTTGGAGCCAACTTTTTATTCTCTACTTACCTTAATCCAACTTAATTTTGAAGGCGATTTCAAGGTCCTAGCAACACAAAGGTGCTGCTATCCATTCTTGCAGGTCATTGATCCTTGTATCGGGAGACTGGACAGGATGGCAGTGCATTGTAGCCAGTACTTTGCAGCCAGTACTTTGCTCCAACAGACAAAAAAGGCAGCTCCTCCATGTAGCTGCTGGGTCAGGAAACTCGTAAGCATGGAGTTTAGTGTGGTGGAAGTGACCTGCTGCAATTTGAGTCAGCCTGGTGAACTCCCTGGAAGCAGTAGCACAATGGTTAATGCGGCCACAGTAGTCACAGCTACCCTTGGAAGCTCATTTCATTGAGAGAGTGTGAAGCAACCACTTCATAAATTAAAGCAATAGGAAGATTTTTAAAAGTGAGCCATACTTGTAAGTACCACCATTTTAGAGTGCTAGCCAGTTAGACATCCTTTCAAAAAGTGTTTTAAGAATGTGCTGGGCAATTTCTCTTTGAACTCTTCTGCCTTTAGATTAAGTCACATATGTTAAAAACAGTATACCCACTATTACCTGTGACTTATGAAGGTCTGAACCATAGCAATAAATCTTCAGCTGCTGCCTAAGAGTAAATGGATTAAGACAGAACTTGGTAGTTAAGGATTGTTCTGTACACAAAGGAGCTGAAACATCAGTTAAGGACTGGTATGACTGGTATGTGACAGAATAACCCTACATTTACTCCTTTTACTGCAGAAAAGCATGTGATGTAAGAAATCCTTGTGCCCCATTCACATAGTTAAACATAGAATTGAAAGTATGCTTTTATACTTCCTTATTTTGAACTTTCTTTCCTCGTAATTGCTTCGCACACAATAACTTCAAACTTAATAACCTAGGAATTGCCACAGGGAAAAAAATAGGAGACAAGCTGTATCCTTATTCTATAAACCTGATAGTCTTCACATTACTACTTACATATGCGTATATATGTGTGTGTGAGAGTATTAAAATTATGGAATTACTATAGTTCTAAGTTCTATAATTTACTTTAAAATAAAATGTTATCTTTTAAAATACATAGCATAATATAGATGTATGAATACATCTATAGCCCTAATGTATGAAACCCTAATGTTTTTCTCTGTTCCTTTTGTTAGCAATACTCTTCAATCATACAATCTGAAATTAGAGGATTGAGCCTCTTAAATGATCAAAGAGGGTGAAAAGGTGGTTAGCTTATTTATTTTCTACATCAAACAGAGCTTTGTTGTTCTAAAAATGAGCTGAAATAATTTCAGCTCTTCATTCTCCCTCTGAAAACTGCAAACCACTTCTTTCACTATTTAAGCAGGAACTGCTTGCCATTTTCATTTGCACTCATAGGAAATGTTAGCAAGCTGTATATTCAGTGCAATAGCCTCATTGCATTAGCCTGCCTTCTGTTGATTTAAATGGTTCTGCTCCTTCAAACACTTGTGTATCAAAAGATTAGTCAGTCTCATCCTCTGTGCCTGGAAAAATCTTGGAGCATTCTCCTGGAAGGCATGCTAAGGCACATGAAAAACAACAAGGTGGTTGGTGACAGCCAGCATGGCTTCACTAAGGGGAAATCCTGCCTGACCAATCTCGTGGCCTTCTATGATGGGGCTACAGAACTGATGGACAGGGGTAGAGCAGTTGATGTCATCTATCTGGACTTGTGCAAAGTGTTTGAGACTGTCCCACAGGGCATCCTTGTCTCTAAGTTGGAGAGACAACAATTTGATAGGTGGGCCACTCAGGTGGATAAAGAACTGGCTGGATGGACAGCACGCAAAGAGTAGTGCTCAATGGCTCGATATCCAGCTGGAGACCAGTGGTGTCCCTCAGTGATTGGTGTTGGGACCGGTCTTGTTCAACATCTTTGTCGGTGACATGGACAGTGGGATTGAGTGCACTCCACGCAAGTTTGCCAATGACACCAAGCTGTGTGGTTCGGTTGATACATTGGAGGGAAGGAATGCCATCCAGAGGGACCTTGACACACTTGTGAGGTGGGCTGATGACAACCTGATGAAATTTAACCATGCCAAGTGCAAGGTCCTGCACCTGGGTCAGAGCAATCTCAGGCACAGCAACAGGCTGGGCAGAGAAGAGATTCAGAGCAGCCCTGCAGGAGAAGGACTTGGGGGTGCTGGTCGATGAAAAAATTAACATGAGCCGGATTCAGTATGCGCTCACAGCCCAGAAAGCCAACCGTATCCTGGGCTGTATCAAAAGGAGCGTGACCAGCAGGTCAAGGGAGGTGATCCTGCCCCTCTACTCTGCTCGCCTGAGACCTCACTTGGAGTATTGTGTGCTGTTCTGGGGTCCTCAACATAAAAAGGACATGAAGCTGTTGGAACAAGTGCAGAGGAGGGCCACGAGGATGATGAGGGAACTGGAGCACCTCCCGTAGGAAGATAGGCTGAGAAAGTTGGAGCTGTTTAGCCTGCAGAAGAGAAGGCTGCGTGGAGACCTCCTAGCAACCTTCCAGTATCTGGAGGGGGTCTATAAGGATGTTGGGAGTGATTCTTCATGAGGGACTGTAGTGATAGGACACGGGGTAACGGGTTCAAACTTAAAGAGGGGAAGGTTAGATTGGATATGAGGAAGAAATTCTTTACTGTTCGGGTGGTGAGGCACTGGAATTGGTCGCCCAGGGAAGTCATGAATGCTCCATCAATGGCGGTGTTCAAGGTTGGGTTGGACAGAGCCTTGGGTTGCATGGTTTAGTGTGAGGCGTTCGTGGCCATGGCAGGGGTGTTGGAACTAAATGATCTTCAGGTCCTTTCCAACCCTAACTATTCTATGATTCTAAAAGGCATTTTCTTTTTCTACTAACCCGAATCTCCAACAAATGCCACCTTTTGTTTTTGGCGTCATAACCACCCCCACAAGGGCAATTTTTTCTCAAAGAGTTGTGGTCTTAGCATTAATAAAGACTAAATTTACAGTCATACAAGGAAAGAGCACCCATTTACAATCATCCATCTTCATTAATTAGCCACTTGTAGGAAAACCAACTGTGAAACAAATGATAGATCCAAATGTTTCTGAAACTTCGCTGAGCTCAAGAGTTCACTTCTAAAATACTCATCCTGCTGTCAAAGTGGTGATGATACCAAGAAACTGTTTTCAGAATCTGCACCACAGACATTGTATTTTTTTTTTTATAAAAATAAGCTTTTCATAATTCTTTTCATAGGAATAAGACTGAATTTTGGATGGTTATCTACGGACCATTAACAGAACAACACCTGCATTCAGGGGCTCACGTGGGTGCAGTGCCTTTTCAGTGAGTATATGGATAATGCTTTTATTTAATTGCTGTGACAAAAGTTGTAGCAATAGTGATTGATTGATTGAAGACACTGATGATATTGGAACAGGACTTCAACTAGCATGAACCAAAGCGGCTGAACTGAGAACCCAGTCCATTATTTCAAAAATCCTTTGTTCGTTTTCTCTACCTTTGGTCTGCTGCCAAATACACTAAGATTGCACTGATAACTATAAATTCAGCTGAACAGCAGCACAATATCAGAGCATGGCAGGTGACACAGAAGACTAGGAAGCAAGCAAGAATATCTATAGAGTTCATATGTCTGTTTGCCCAATATTAATTTACCCATTAAATAATTGCTGTAGTTGCTATCAGGATGTTACATGATTGCAAGCAGATGAGAATGTGCCTGGAGCAAAGGAGAAGAGGAGTATCCACAAGACAACATCTGCACTACAATGTATTTTATGCTATTGTTTATGTTCCCCTACCTCCGATATTCTGTGCTTATTAAAGAGAATAGGAGTCTGTTTTAGGAAAAATTCTCCTTTTCAGTTTCTACACATTATTTTTGCGTATACACCTGAAAGTATTAAAACATAACAGAATTTGTGGATAACATTAACTTCAATGTGATATTCCATGGCATATCTGGAATAATATGTTAATGGCTATCAAGAATGACATATTAATAATAATACAAACAACTGCAGCACTGTTGGAAATAGAAGTCATTGTTATGCTATGTGGAAAATACTTACATACCAAAGAGTTTTCCCTATCAATCACTGAAACAGAGCCTAGATATCCAAGGGTACTCTAAAAATTTTCACTTTATTTTCAAATATATGTTTATGACCCATACATTTAGTACTAAAATATTTGTCCCCCAAATATGGATATGAATGGTTATGTAAATGATTTTTACTATTATATTTTCACAGACAGGCTAGCAAACATTTCCATACTAATAGTAAATTCTCTGGAAAATATAGCTCAGATATTCTAAAAGCATTTGTGAATTTACACTGAATTTGTTGAATATTTTCAGCTCAGAAGAGATATTCAGTCACAGAAAACTGACTGAGAAGGAAATGTGTGAAGAGTCCAGAGAGCCTTGGAGATTGTGTCCAATGGGGGAGGTACAGGAAAGGACACAGGAGGAATTGAAGAACAGTAGTGGGAAGGTTCAGCTCAAACTTACCCAGTGATGTTTGCCATGTTTTTCCAGCAATGGCACAAAATACATCGCAGAAGTATTAAGATAAGCAATCAAACCCTGTTACAAAAGCAAGCACTTCCTGAGTAACTGGAAAGAAGTGTGCTCCAATGAACCTAAATTGCTAGTACTAAGCTCTGCAGCATCAAGATGTGTGGTAGGAAAAGAGTATACATGGGTTTGAGTTGGCTTTGGGTGTTCATACTGACAGACAGCACAACAAATTACTGCACCAATTTTCAGAGTATTTCACTTTTCTCCATATATATCGTTGCAGTGTACATCCGCCCAGGCTAATTCTGTGTTTCCTCTTTATTCCTTGCAGCTTTGAGCAAGAAAAAATTGACTATAAGTGCTTTACCAAGTTGTTAAAGAGAAGCAGATCTGCTGTCCTTCGTAAACTGCTTTGTAGATCAATCAGTGTTATATGCAGTCAGCATCTCAGTAAATGAAGAGGGCAACCATTTTTACTACATCTACAATTAGAGGCAAAAATACTGTATCTGCAGCAATTAAATACTTGTTAGTAAGTTATCATGCTCGTGAAAGTCTATTTTTACATTAAATATTTGTACATATGGGCAGATATATACAGACATAAATATAAATAAATATGTAGAATGAAGTAACTTCACTAGAAGTCCTGTCAATGTTGTGATAGCCACACATATTGTATTTATGATTCAGTTTCAGCAAGGCTAAATGCCCACTTCAACTGGTAGTTTATTATGATTGCAAACTCCTTATTACAAACCACAGTCCTGACCCTCCTGTTACGCCAACATTATCAGGTATTTCCACTGCAGCTGCGCCAGTTTGCCAGTGATCTGCCTGACAGACAAATGAGAGCCTCCTTTTCTCTGACAAGTTCCTGTTCTACACTGTGGTATGCCAAAGCCCAGTAACAGCTATGAGCAAAGAGCAGCAGCAGCAGCAATGCAAATGGGGAGCTGCACAGCCCTGCAGCCTCTACCGTATGACAGTTTTAAATCATACTGATTGCTCCAGGGGATAGTAATGACTTGAGAACAAAGCTGTATTCCCCTCCACCTTTCTTGCTATATATCTTTGCCTGGACTTTAAAAAGCTAGAAGTAGGTCTCTGCAGGACCTGATTGTCACTGAAGCATTAAGTTCAACTGAAATGTAAATACCTAGTAAAAGTAACTGTAAGAGATCTGTGAGAAAAAGTTGCAGTTGGTACAAAACATGTATAACTAAATCTTTTGTATAATTCTGTAACCAGTGAAGAATTTTACTGCACTGAATTTAAAGTCCTGTGAAGAGACATAGTTCAGCTTCATCTTGGCCTTTCATACCTGTGAGATTTCAAGCGAGCTGCAGACCATCAGCAGCAGAATCTTGAAGCTCGTTGATCAACTTATTAGCATATTTCAGCAGAGTGCTAACAAAGCAGGGACTAAAATATGCAAACCAACACTAGAAAGGAGAGGTTTCAGCATACTTATGTTCTGCAAATGCTAAATAGCACTCAGAAAGTAATTGCGGATCTTGGACATAATCCACATGTCTTGTTCTAGTATTAGAAGTGAATTGTGGTGAGGCTTTATCTCAGGAACAGACTGATCAGGATTTCCTTGTAAAAAATGAAAGACTCATCACCTGTTGCAGTTGTGCTTATTTGGCAGCTGCTAATCCTTTATATAAATTTCAAGTGAAAGGATTTTAGCAGCTGTTGTGGTTTAAGCCACTCACGCAGTCGCTCTCTCACTCACACCCCCTCTTTCTTCCCCCAGTCCCAGGGGGATGGGAAGGAGAATCAAAAGAATGCAACTTCCACAGGCTGAGATAAGAACAGTTTAGTAACAAAGGTATAACACAAATCACTACTGCTACCACCAATAATAATAATGATAAGGCAAATACAAGGAAAGAATACAATTGCTCACCACACGGCCCGACCAAGCAGTGCACCCCCCCACCCTTCTGGGTCTCTGCCCTCCATTTTTGCATCCTGGACATGAGGTGCTGTGGTATGGAATAACCTCTTTGGTCAGTTTGGGTCAGGTGTCCTGTCTCTGCTTCCTCCCAGTTTCCCCTCCTCCCTGGCAGAGCATGAGGCTCAGAAAGTCCTTGGCCAGACCAAAACATTACCAAGCAGTAACTGAAAACACTGGTGTGATCAGCGCTGCTCCCAGGCTGAAAGTCAAAACCACAGCGCTGCACCAGCTACCAAAAAGGAGAAAAATGACTGCTGCTGCTGAACCCATGACAGCAGCCAGAGAAGGTCTGTGCAGCTGAGCCTGGTGGAATTGTTTATTAAAGGCACTCCAGAAGGCTTCCAGCTGTTTCTTCCACCTGTTTTAGCCTAAAGCCTGGTGCAGAAAAATGGGAACAGCTGAGACCAGATGCCCATTCTGGGTTTCATTTCACTGTGGATCAGCATAAAGCATCTTGGGCTTACACCCAGTGTAAGGTAGCTGCTAGTGATTCATTTGCATCCTTCAGGTGGCACATTTTGATGTTTATGCAGGGAACAGGGAGTGGAAATCTTAGCTGCTTTTAAAATGTTCACTACATTGGCTGCTTTGAAGTGGTCTTAATATTGCAGACTGATACTCCCCTAGTGCAGTCTGGAAGCTAAATTTTTTCCTCAGTGCGATGAGAACAGGTATGTAAATGCCATATAATCTCTTTAGGCACTTATAAATTGTCCTGCTGAACAGAAGATCTGCACAATAGAGAAAGAGCCAACAAGTGTTCCCAGCTCCTTGGGGTGAGTTACAAAGCCTTGAGTCCAGAGTGAGATCCTTGCTGGTGGAAAGTATTAGGAGTAGCTGAGCTAAAAGGGGCCTTCCTGAACACAGAGAAGATCTTTCTCTAGAAATTAAAAGAACAAAAGCTGACTCCCTTTCTGTGTACAGGAAAGTGCCAGAGTCTTTAATTCAGCAGTCTAGATTGTCTGACTCCTCTGTTTATGAAGTCCATTAGTGAAGCTTTTAATTAGAATGGGTGTTGGTGGGGGCTAGATCAAGACCAGGTTGCTGCAGAAGGCAATCTCTGTCACTTAATCTAATGAGAATTATTAAATGAAAACAAAGGTCATTACCTGGTGGATACTGGTTTTCATAAGGTCATAGCGGGCATATACCAAATTAAAAGCAAAATTAAAAAAATTGGTCCCTGTACTCATTTTCCCTATCAACAGTTTCTATCATTATTACTACCATTAGGGATGAATATACTGTTTCTCCCTTAGATCCAGTCTCTCCTGCTTGGCAGTTTATTTCTCTGGATTTGTTATTTTACTTGGAACTTTGCTTTTCACTCTGCATTATTGGCTGTCTGCTGAAGTTTCCTTTTTCTAGTATCTGTTTTCCTCATCTCACTGCCTACTATTTTCACACTCTCTTGTACACTCAGCATCTTTCTCTTTGATCTTACTGTTTTCTTTTCCTTTCTGATCTGTCTTCTCTCCAGTGCAAACTAATCCTTTTATTACATAACCAATCCTCAAATTTATACATCTAGTTTCTTATTCTGTCTCATTTCCTTCTGTCTCATGCATTGCTTTTTAATGTTTTCTCATTGTAACTTACCTTTTCCCTACTTTCCTCCCTGTTGCTCAGAGCTCTTTATACCTAGTGCACTGACTTTAACTGTAGCTTGGGAAGGGCTTGCCCAAAACTTACTGATTTTTACTTGCATGTAGAAGTTCATCTGTTAATAGCTTGTCTTATTTAAGATAAAGATGCAACAAGATTTGGAAGACTTCAGATGTAATGAAAATATGGGTATTTTAGTAGGTATAATAACTTGTTAAATAATATGCCATCTTCCTGCTTCTTTTAATATTTAAAATCACTTTGCAACTCTTTCCACACAGTACACAAGCAGAAAGCAATTGGGAAAAAATAACAGTCATTAACTTTGGAGATGCACTAAGCACAGCAGGTAGTATATATGATTCAAATTCAAACCACTACTTCTCAGAAGTGAAGTTTGGAGGGGTTACGGTTTCTGCAGTAGGCAGAGGAAGTATCTGAATGCTCATAAAAATAAAGTGTAAGGACTGACACCCATATTTTCACTGGGATAAGACAAAATTAATCTGGGACTCAGTACTATTATGCTTAAAAGGAGGAAAAAAAAATAAAAAAAAAACCTCAGGAAAAAAAAATCTAGATGAATAAAATAAACTAAATATTTGTCAACTGTATCACATACTCAAAAAGATGGGAAGTTGACTTTTGCAAATGTGTGGCAGATAAAAGGTATTTTGAGGAAGATTGATTACTTCCCTTTTCAGTATGCAGAAGTGAAGTATGCGTTAATCCAATACTGTTTTTAATATGTTTGATGTCTTGTGGAAAAGATACATAGCTCATATTTGTGACAGAACATAACAAAAAGTATGCTATCGCTTGGTCTTCTTGGCTGCACACTCTCTTTTTGCTATGTTAGTTACAGTCACTGTCTTTTTCCACCTGCTTCATAATGGTCATAAGTTACATTCTTGTCCAAAGCTGGCAACCAGTAAATAGACCCCATCAAACACCCAAATAATAATTTTCTGTGAAGGTCAAGTTTGGGTCCCTCATATCAGCAGGCCTGACCACAATCCAGCTCACCAAAGCTACTCCAAGCAACCACAGGATGTTTGGCAGGGGTACAATGACTCCACATAATTGTACATTCAATGGTGCCATGAGTCTGTTGGTGAACTCCAGGACACAGAAGCTACTGAGTTGCCCAAATTTATTTCTTTCCTGCATGACAAAACCAAGCAGGTTTTACTGCATATCATATCCCTTGATCTCATGAAATCTCTGTGTTAGCAAATTTAAAAGCAACCACCACTGAAAGTGGGTATTCACTGTGAAAGTCATCGTGGAAATGTTAATGAGACAGTAAGGACAGGCTGGACCACAGGCACAGCCGGCTGGTGTTTTACGGGGTGCATATGGCATTCAGATGGGATTTCTGCAAAGCACTAAGAGGCTTCTCTAGGAGCTCTGCCTGCCTCCAGTCATAAGGAGAATGCTGTAGTCTGCAATGCTACTTGAAGTGACCAAAAGACTGTCCACTAGCCTGGGCTGAAATAGAATGTGAGAAAGGGAAGGTTATCTTAAAGTTGCTTGGTATACAGAAAGTTAAAAAATCTGTTGACGATCAGACTTTGCAAATCTTCATGCTTGCAAGCCCCTATTATATGTGAAGGGATGCTGGGTTTTGTCTCCAGCTTTGCAGGCAGCTTTCACCAAAACTAATAAAAATTAAAAAAAATAATCCCAATTGACTTTCCTTGGTTACAGCCTCAACAAAAGGCCAAGGATTAAAGGAAGGTGGGAAAAACAGAGCTAACCTTTTGCTTGCAAAGGTGCCCTGACTACATATGGGAGGAAGGATGGTAGAGAGGGAGTGGGAGAAAGTTCACTCAGCCCTATCCCATAGCTGCAGAATTAACTGTCCCAAGGAAGGGGCTAGAGGACTTCCATGTACAGGGATTTCAAGGCTTTACCTTTCCTGAGCACTGCATTTTCCTTATTGATTTTTATAAATAATTGTCAACACGCCATTAGCTATGACATTATGCAGTAGCCTTCACCAAGCCAGCCCTTTCCATCTGTATCAAGCAGGATAATATATTTCAATGTCAAAAGGAAAAAAGCATTAGGCAACATGATGGCAACTGCAACCCTTCCAGATATATTGCACCATAAATACTAGGAACCACTACAGTAGAGCTTTTATCAAATCCTGGGCCTGAATGTAAGAGACTGTGGCTTCCACAAATCAGAAAAATGATACAACAAATCACTCTTTCTGATGTCATATTATTCTGAGCTGCCATCCCTAAAGAACACGGGATGGTCAATAGTTGGTATGACAAATGGACCAGCCAAGGCAGTATCTTTGAGACATATACTCATCTCAGGTTAATCAATGTAAAGGAATAAAATATCCAACTCTTTGATACTGTTATTCAAAGCTCCTGTTTGGCAGAGTACTAAAATATATGTGGCTAATTTGGAATTCAGATTGCTTTCAGCAGCAGCCTTTCTGTGATTAAAAGTAGGCGTGTATTTAAATGCCTTACAAAAATGGAACTTAGAAGGGAAAATGGGCTAATAAACATTTAGGATTCTGAGCTGACAGACTGACCAATTTTAAATTCAGACAAGGTTGGTGCTTTTCATATTATAAAAAGGAAGGTACATATCCCTCATGTTTGCTACTTTGTAAGCAATCATACTTCCTCTGTTGGCACTGCCGTTCCATAATTATTTCCCTTATCCAATTAAGGCTGCAGCTAAAATTCACCTCATAAATCTTTCGCCCCCAAACAATTCAATTGCTTTTCCTTACCTACACTACGATTAGCTGAGCATGCACTTTTAAAGCCTGTTTCTTCCCCACGTCCAAATGTGGGGTCATGTGATGACTTCAATATGAATTTTCAAGCAAAATTTACTGCCACTTTGGCTTCCATGAATGGGGCTATGAACCTGTGTGACAAAGCTGTCATGCAACCAAGGGCACACAATAATAGTGATACATTTAAAAGAGATACAGAGAGATAGTTAGCACCAACTCATATGCAAGCATTGTATAGTATCTATGGCTACCTAACTGCTCCATGGACAAAAATGAAGTTATGGAAGAAGGCTTAGAAATGGGTGATGTAGACTACATGTATGTTGCCTGAGACAGAATGGCCTCCACATATATGTAGGCTATTATTTTCTAAATAAAATTTAGAAAAAGCTTGTCCTAGAAGCTGAGACTCATCATCTTTATCTGTATCTAAATTCATACCAGCTGCTGTACCACATTAAACCTACCACTTTTCAAATTGGAATGATACCAAAATGAGGTCCAAAAAATTATGTATCTAGTCTGTTATTTGGGTGCAAAACTATAAAAGCCCTGCAACAACTCTGTATGCATCACTTAGCATAAATTCCAGACAATGCATTTGGGAGGGTCTATTTGATATAAAGCAACCTTTGAAATTGCAGCAGTCTATGGAAATATGAATAACCACTCTGTTTTGTTTTCAGGAGACAGACTGAATTTGCAGGGCTAACAGGGAATGGTGATGGAGAAAGAAGCAACACTTGTAATTTTATATGCAAAATGGAAACATTTTTATAGAAAAAAAAGTGTGTGAGGTGAGGAACTTATTACTGCATGGTACTCTTTTCAGTGCTTTTAAGAGATGACCTTATAATAAAGGTCATATTATGGAAATTTCAATAAAGGAACATATTATGAAAAGGGACATATACTGCAGCAGAAATATTTTATATACATTATTGTACCAAATGTAATTTCTCTGGCTGATTCTTCTGAATTACGTAAAATAATACAGCAAGAACATGCCTGCTTGAAAGAGTTTCCAACTCAGTAATGAAAATACAATCATAGAATCATAGAATTGTTAGGGTTGGAAAGGACCTTAATATCATCTAGTTCCAACTCAAAATGAAGGGGTGCTGAGAGAAAACACCAAACCCTATGTTTTGATGGCAGCTCCTCCTGGTTTTAGCCATCATGACAGCTGTGCTAATACTAGCTCCCACAAATAGGACGGCTTCTGATTTGTTTACCTTGTTTCAAGTAGGGAAAATCTGATAGACAACTAAGGATCTTAACAGGCTTTAAAAAATAAGAAAAGATCTTTTTTCCTACTATGTTTTGAAACACACAGTAAACCAAAGAGTTTTTAAAAGGAAGAAGGACAATAACTCTAAATAAACTTTACAAAATACAGTATTTTTCAAAATATGGTTTGCAAAATAGCTGTTGATAGCAATAATTCCCACTTCATTACATTCTTACTGATGCTGAGCCATCTTTCTGTGGGATGAGATATCCTCTCATTGGAGAGTCAGGAAAAATGATGGAGAGTGGAGAGCTTTGTGTTTGGCTCCCGCATACCTTCCAGTCTTCAATTCTCAGCATTTTGCTCGTATGGCTGTACTTTCTTACTGTTTATGTGTGCTTTGTTCCTATTTCGAATGAGCCAGTCTTTAACTTGCTCTCATCCTGAATTATTCTGAAAAAGAATCCTTCCTCTTTTTTTTCTTTATTCATTGAACAAAAGGAAAAACTAATTCAGATGGTTGTCTTTGAATGACTCTTGCTTTTTAAACTTGCAGTTCTGAAATGAATTGGTTTATTGAGGTGTGTCATGCTGTTTGAATATCTCAAACAATTCCATAAATTTTGTAAAAATATGCAATTACTTATATTTTAATCAGTGTCCACATACTTTTTGAATTACTATAAAAGCCAGTCAAGGATCTCAAGGGTTTATGTCAAAGTATTTTTCCTTCGAGAAAATTTTGTCGACATTGAAATGCCTGAGAACTCTTCAAATCTGATACACACAGACCTTTAAGTATTCACTGAGGATGAATGTGATAATAGGGAAAAGGAGTGAATATATTCTTTGAGAGATCAAGGGAGCACATAACACATAAAAGGTTACACTATCTCTGTAAAAGATTTCACTGTGACTGTGGCAGAAATCTTGTACCCGGGTTTGGAATCCACTGTTCAAGGAGATCAAGAAAGAATTTTGAGGGGAAAAAGAAATCCAAATCCCAAAACAAGAAGATACTTTCTGAGTTGTTAAATTGCTCTATGCTAAAAAATTCAAGTGGTCAAATATCAGAGGAATGTGGGAAAACTGATGGAGTGAAAAGATCGAAGCCCAAATGGGGAGCATAAAAGTGGTAACACAAAAGGTTCTTCAGTCTTACACATTTAACAAGAAGTAAGACCATATTTATTGGAGCTAGGTAAACATCCAGATTAAATTGTTTAATCTTCATTAAATACTACTAAGATTTTTGTGAATTCTTTCACTGGCAGATTTTCCCATCAAGATTGAAAATGTTTGCTATAACTTGTGCTCTGCTTCATATGATGGCCTCTGGCTCTTTGTGGTATCAATTCTTTAGAATATTGTTCTTTAAATATATGTTAGTATCAAAAAGTCTGAACTGAAAGGAAGCATTTAAGGTGGACCATTTTCTTAATAAATGTTTTTTTTAAGAGATCTCCATGTTCTTTCTTTGCATTCTTTGCGTTTGCAAAGAAAAATTGCTGAAAGTTTTACATATTGTGTGAAAACTGTGTTGGATTCCCTCTTCTTGATAAGCCCTTTGAGTGAAACCCTCTTTAAAAGCTGTATACTGTTAGCATTATGAAAAACATAGACTGTGAGAACTACAACACAGTGAAGCAGTCACCCGTTATATATTCAAAGAATGTATCTTTCTCTCCTTATTTGTGTTTACTGTATTTATTGGTGTTCTAACACTTGAAAAAGTAATTTCAAGCATGGTTATGCTATAGTGACACCTTCATGATACTGTATCTGTCTTTTTTAACAGATGTTCTTCTAATTTGCTTGTGATATATCCTCATCAGTATTTAGTGTCTTTTCAAGGATTAATGGAGGGAAGCCAGATTTGAAGGAGTAGGGTTTTCAGTCCTCAGTGCATGCAAATATTTTCATACTGTGTTCACAATCTCAGTCTATAGTTGTGGTGGGGATTTTCTTTTCTTGGGGGTTCTCTGTTTCATATTTTATGAAATGCTTGGCACGTATCTTTTCCTTTTGCTTTTTCTAGACATATTTCTAACATGACATATTTCTGTGCATTCTGTGATTTTCTAGCAAAAAAAAAAAAAAGTAATTGATCATATGCTTTCTGCTGGCCTTAGCCCTCTTTCTACTCACTAGTTTACGTGCTAGAGTTCACAGGTGTACTCCATTACTTGTTTTCTGTACAACTACTGTATCTTACCAGTCTGTTGAAAGTTTCTCTCTTCCATACTGAAACTATAAGGTACCCACTTACAGCAATACCAGAACAGATTTGGCTGAACTCTGGATTTTAATCAGATCCAGATACCCTTTGGGGAAAATTTAGGTTAGGCTCTACACAGTTCAGCGTGGGTATACATGGGGTTGAAGTTCAATTTATAAAAGTAATTTATATTCCAAGTAACATATGTGTCTAGTTATACTCTACACTTATTTTCCTGCTGATCCCTTACTGGGAGCTAGGTGCAAATGTCCATGCTTTTACCTGTATGTGGAAGAATCTAACAGATGTCTGGATCTGCAGCACAGCTGTTCTCCGACAATTGCTCATTATCCAAGTAGAAACTTAGGCCTCTTCTTTTTGAGAATCTGTGAATGAGCTGATAGAGAGAAAAGAAGGTCTATAACCCTGTATGAGCAAGATAGATAGAAATATTTCTTTAGCTTTAAATGGGTTTTGATTTGAGCACTCAGAGCTGTGGAGCATCCTGGGGAGTTGTGAGTTACCTAGAGGCTACAATACTTTCAGCAAAGTGGCAGTGCTGAAGACTGAAACAAGCAAAGTGTACAAGAGGAAACTGAAATTAAAGGGAGCCCAGAGAAACCACAGTTGACTTTTCTGGAGTGAGAGGCAAGATTACTTACTACAGTTAGAATATGGAGTAGAAGAGTTAGCACGCTGTCTCTAGCTGTGAATCAAGACACTACACGAATTAGGATGGGACAAAAAAGAGGCAGAAAACTCATTCCCCAGTTTTACAGATGTTTGAGCAACAAATGGTACTGCACTATGGTGCTTCAGTAACTGAACAGGCTTGCTTGCCACTGATGCAGACCAACAAGGAATTGGATCTGCTAGTTACAATACTGCCAGCTCCAAATCTTACCTAATGAGACACCATGAAGTACACAAGTATTTTCATGCTGAAATAAGATAGGAGACATCAAAAGGGTGCAGCTCCGGAAGAAATGCAGACATTGGGCAAATAAGGCAAAAGGCAGGTTCTGGGAGACTATAACCATCTTACAAGTCAGGCAAGGAATTAATTTTCAAGCTGAAGACTGGCCTTAAGTTTCAAATGTTGCATTGGCCTATACCTTGACCTTTTTCTAATGAAAGGAAAACAGGGTTTGAGACTCTCCCAAAGCAAAATTGTTAATGAGGCCTGGTTCAGGAAACAAAATGGGAAAGATTTCCAAGGGCTATCAGAAAACGGATAGACACACCTCCTCACCCCACAACAAGGGAACCTAAATCCTTGCAACAAAGTGGGAACTGGAAGTCTCAAGAAGAGGGGCTGCTGCATTGTGCTAACTGGGATTTTAGAAAGACTACTAATATGAGAAGTAGGTCATTTCTTTTGCACAGTATTTCAAGGTTTTTAAATGTAGTTTCATTCAAATGAAATTTGAAATGCTGACATTTTCAAACAAAAGGAAAATAAGGAGATAAGACAGCAAGAGACTTAAGGTGGGGAGGGGGGAGCTTACTGAATTCTTCCTGAATTTTAACTATGTCATCTTTCCAGGGACTTCAGATACCCTGATCATGAAGCAATGCTGTATAAGGCATTGATCCACAGCTCTTTAAATTGAGGATTAACATTTTTCTTGGTATGTCCTTTCTATCATGTATATTATGTACAATCAGTCCATTGACTATTTGGGTGAACTTATAACTACAATCTGGTTTAGCTCAAACTACCACTGGCAGATCTTGCTTTCAGGTTGCAGGATGAGCCCTTATTCTCTGGCAACAGTTTTCAAGTTACATGTACACTACCTTAAAAATGAGAGTCCACATGTGGAAACAGTAAATACCGCATATCTTTAACCCTTTTACATTTTTATTTCCTTTAATTCAGAACTTCTATCCTTTTTTCAAAACCATTGCACCCTAGCAAATTGAAAACCTGAAGATAGTTAAAAATAGGGGAGTCAAATGATTTCAGTTATTATAAACATCACTTGTTTTCTTCTCCTGCCTCAGTGTCACTCTATTCAAAAACTCTTCTGAGCACTTACTGCAAAATAACATTCTATATTTTAGAAGCTGCCAGAAAAATAAGCCAGTCTAAATGAATTAGGTATTTCAAGCAATATAAAAAGTTTTTTAGAACTTGTGATACTAATAACAACTGCTGTTTGTTGAACAAGCAATTAAGTATTTTCCCAGTGAAGCACTACTCAGAGCTGTGGCAGACTATTTTTAGTGCTCACAGACCTCTGTATATTTATTACACCAAAAAGGCAGTCAAGCAGTGACACCCAGTGGCTCCAGAATTCTCTCTTCATTTTCTATCACAGAGAAATCTTGGGTTTATCTCCTTGTTTAAAATCCAGCATTACTCAAAATGGGTAAACAATTTCCTGTTGAAGAGGTAGTTAGAACCCAGTAGTTATACATGGTAATCTGGACTACTCTGCTTGACAAGGTAACACTACATGAAATATTTAACTACCACGAATAGCGATCCTAATCAACTCCGTGTATTCAGGGAGTTACTCAAGAAATACATGGAAATGCACTCTGAAAATAAGCATTTAAGTCAGCCTTTGAAAGATCAAGGGTACAAAAGATCTGTGCTTAAAATCCTTCACCTGTCAGAGAGAATTCTTAACCATTTTTAAAGCCTTTGAAATTCATGAATGGAGAACACAGTGTAGGTGCAAAATTCTATTAATATGTATGATATCAGTAAAAATAAATAAGAGGTGATATTACTACTGGCAGTTAGGATGACAACCTGACATTCTCGAAGTCATCTGGAACTTAAACTGCAAAGTAAACCAAAATTCTGACAAAACAAATTTTCCTATCAAACCTGACTGAACTGTAATTTCCACAGAGGCATACCTTAGAAATAAATTGTCTGCCTAACAGGAGGAGTAAATATAAGAAATCTCATTTTGTAATCACTGTGTCTCCAACATAAATGACATTTTTCTTTTTTCAATCTATAGCCTTGCTTTATCCAAACAAGCAAAATGTCTTAGTCACATAACGCTGATGACCATAAGAACAAACTATCAGATCAGACAGTCTTTAAAATATGGTCCAATAGCTGTTCTCTGTGTATGTCTCTGTCTAGGAATTAGATGAAGCTTTTGTAACCTGTAGAAGGTGAAGAAAAGGAATCTTCGCAGACTTCTTTGTTTTGCAGAGATGCTTCTCTAGCAGTTCAGTGTAATCAGATGGGTGTATGGAAATGAAGACGTCCAGTATACCTCTTCCAGCTATAGGCTATATGATCTGATAGAAGTTTTATTAGCTGAGCTCAGGATAAAGATAATGAAGTTCATGTCCGTTACACTCACACATCTGTCTGGATGGTTTGCCCCTCGCAGCCGCTGCAGAACACAGGGATCTGCACCTTTTGTAGAGTGCTGGGTCATTGTGGGGGGATTACTGTTGCCACCATCTCATCCAGAATAGGATAAGTGATAAGGAGGGGGCTGGAGCACATGAGGGGAGGTGTAGAGCAGCCCCTGTGCCCAGGGCCAATCAGAAGCACACAGGAGTGATCTCCAGGAAAGATGCCCTCAGCTCACCCCACCCTCTTCATTCTCGCACAGTAGGACATCTTTTAGGCCACAGAACCCCACCTCCCAGAAGAGCTATATCTGATCACATGCATTGCCATTACAATGGCCTCCTGATGTCACTGCTTTCTGTTTCCTGTCTCTCACCTCACTGCCTTCTGTTCCAGGTTCTTATAAAGACAAGGCCTTGGCAGCTGGTCCACAATTCACTGAGGGTTGAAGCCCCCAGATGACAAGCATGCTTGGTAGCAAGAGGTCCCAGAGCAGGAAAAAAGGTGGCTGCCCTTTGTGTGTAAGAGCAGAGACATGGCTGCAGGAACCATGGAGGAAGAGGAGGCGGTGTCAGAGGCAGGGCACCCTGACTCATGGCAGATGGTGTGGAGCCCATGGAGGTGCATCCACCTCAAGCTTACCTGTCAGTACTACACTGTTCCAGGGCTCCTCTCCATGATGCCATGGAAGCAGCACTGCAGGAGTGCCTGGCCACCACCCTACCATTGGCACAGCCTCCACCTCTGGCTTTAGCTGGGAGGCTCAGCCTTCACTCCTGCCCATCCTGAAGGCTCACCTATAACATCTCCCAGCAACCAGCCATTATTTTGATTGCCATGGGTGGTGTGAGCCCTTTTCTCCCACCACCACCCCTCCTGATGGGGTGCCATGAGCCATAGAGAAAGAGAATGAGACAACCCGGATTTCGCCAGGCTGCTGCACCAGGAGTTGTCCCTCAGATTGCTGCCAAGGTTCCTGGGGCCCAGAGGTGGGGCTTCTTCAGCCTGAAAATAAGAAGGCTGCCCTTCCTGCCTTATCCAAATTTGCGCCACCACAGCCTTGTGGAAGCTGGCCTCTGTTCCACAATCACCAGCACAAGTGACCACCACAGAGCCAAGGCACACCACCACAAGCAACAGCCCCAAGGTGAGCCTTGTTCTGCTGAGCACAAGGCAGTAGTCCTCCCACTTTGTAGTCTCTCCCTGCCCATGAATTCACTCCTTTGCTATTAAGATACTGTGGGAGACTGCTGAAGACAAGGTAAATGACATTCACTGCTCTACTCTTGCCTCGCTTGGGCAGGCCAAGCAAGCTGTTAGGTCAAGAGCAGCGTGATTTGCTCCTGGTGAATTCCCACTGGCTTCCACCACCTGATAGCTGCTGCTGGCTTGGGTAAATGTGTTTTCATTCAAAGGAAGGCAAAGCATATCACCCCATGGGTTGCAGCAGGTAACTTGCGGCTTCCTTTCAACTTCTTCAAACCTGTTACAGTGTCACAACAGCTGTATCTTACTTTTTCTCCCACTATTTAAAGGCAAATTTAACATCTGAATTATTGTGACCATAAGAGCCATCCATCCAATACTTTTGTCAAATAGGCTGGAAACCTGTTCTTACCACAGCAGAGCTCATAGTTCAATCAGAATGTGTGTCTTTGCAAACTCATCACCAAAGGAATTCTAAAAATATAAGAGATATATATATATATGTGTATCCTATAGCTATTTACAGAAAGATGGATTAAAACTACAGGACAGCACTGAAAAGAAAAATTTAAATGAGAATGGGTCTTGGCTTGCTCAGAGGCTTGTTATATAACAGCTTTAAGATCAGGGATGTCTCACAATAGAAAAAAACATTTGCTGACTGCCCTCTTCCTTTTCTCATAGCCAAAAGGCAGAGACTGAATTCCCTTTATGTGGCAAGGTTCTGGTAGCTGGAGGAGGCTGTCAGAGTGGTTTCTCTGAGAAGACACCAGGAGCTTCCCCCACGTTGGACAGAGCCAGTACTAGCTGGCTCCAAGACAGACCCGCTGCTAGCCAAAACTGAGACCATCAGTGATTCTGGTGGCACTCTGATAGCAATGGGAGAGAGCAGTTGCATCTACTTAGAAATTCATAACAACTCCCAAGCCAGAGGCCTGAAAATAAAACCTCCCTCTTCTTATTTGTCTTCTTTAAAAAATACAGTGGAATATTTGCTTTGAACAACAGATGCTGATAAGGCTTGTTTTATACTGAGGCTCCAGCTGTTCCTTATGTTCCAAAAACAATGCCAAGCCTGCTGTTATGAGACTTATTATAGTGTCTTTTATCCAAGGGTAGGTTGTTCCAAGTGGGCAATTATTCCCACTGAAGTTTTTCCTCTTTTTAATAGACACGAGGTTTTATGCCAGAGGTCACTGCTGTTCTCATTACCTGTAGCGACTGGGTATTTGGAGTAATAAGCCATATGGCATTCTATAAAGCAGAACTACAATTGAAGAGCAAACAGATCATTAAGTGAAAAGGGAAGTTTGTATTTCCATAACTGTAGCACATTTTCACCTGTATTGATTGTACAAAGGTGGGGATCATGGTACAAACATTGCTTTTAGAGAAAATCAGTTTTGCTTGGCAGAAGTGAAGACTCTTTCCTGTGTACAGGTGTGCTCTCCCACCTCCATAATAAGATAGAACTTTCGACCTTGCAAGAAAAGCATCAATTCTCTCCCCTTACATCTTCATGAAGAACCAGCCCAGAGAAAGCCTTCAGACACACGTTTGATTGACCCCATCTCTCACTTCCAACCTACCCCCTGCCCTAATCTCACCTATAACTAACACAACTGGTTTCTGGGGTGAGTTCAGTCTTCTAATGTCAAGAACTTGGGGGCCCTCACAATATCTGTGCTAATATGATTCACAGCAACTGCCAAATACCTGGAACCCATTCCTCCAGCCCTCAAATGTCTACTCACAGTCCAGTCACTCCAGAAGTACGTACCCCAAGAGCCAGGTCCTTACTTAGAGGTTTGTGAAAATCTCCCAAAACCTAAGTTCCTAATTGTGTCTCTTTTGGAGGAGTTCAAACCCTTTTTTACACGTAAGCAGCTGTTTCAGGAAAGACAGCCTCTGTGGCTTTTTTGCTTCTCAAACTTGTTCCTGCCAAAGAATTCAGGATATTTCAGGAGTTTCCCAAGTGACTTGCTTTTCCTATTTCCACAACAAACAACTTTGTTTTCAAATGGAGGAAATGTATTTTTTGTCCAGGGATGAAACCTTGGAAATATCGGTGTAGCAGTCACTAATAACTCAAGAGTCAATATTGTTGGTGGACATTTTTCTGTAACACCTGGGCACAAACAGGGTAAAAATGCAGATTCATCTGTTTATTTAACAAAGCTCAGCCCAGCAAACATCTGATCCTGATCTGCACAGCTCTCTACTGGAAATTACTTGAACTACTGCTGTGGCAAAGACAGCAAACAGATATGAAGCCCTGGAATTAGTAACGTATAAACCATCTGTAATCATTGGAGTTTCTCCTACTTAAACTCAGCCTGGATTTAACCAGTTTCATTAGATGATCTCTCTCATGAAGTTGTAACATGCAATGCTGTCACTAAAAACACTGAACTAGCTAAAGATACATTTCAACGCTATTTACCTGAGGCTTCATGATTAATAAAATGCTCTCCTTATGTTCTGCAGTATAGCTTCTTCTTGCTTAAACCATGAATATTTGGGAAAGAACTGCTGAATCATTTTAAAACATGACAAACATACATAACACTAGGATGATCACTAGCAGTATTAATACTCTTTTCAAGTTAGTGTACATTATTTACACAGGTTTTACATTCAAAAGAGGACAACTGCTACATTCAGTGCTTACCTTACTTTACTTATGTTTGCAATAAAATCAAAACAGAACACCAGCACATGTTCTGAAAAGAGGCAAACCCCATTATTGTCACGCAATTCACCACCAGTTCTTTTCAACTCCATTTCCTTTCCATTATTAATGTAAAACTTACCACTTTTTCAGTCAAATCCCACATTTCTCCTGGCAGCAGAGACTTCAGGAATTTTGGGGTCTATATGCATACACACACCAACCCATACCTGAACAATCTCTTGTAGCAACATTGTAAAATACCCCAAAACAAACAAACAAACAAAACCATATAAATAAAATTATCTTACAAATGGCTTTTTATTTACAACGAAAGAGGGACATGGACCTGCTTGAGAAAGTCCAGAGGAGGGCCACTAAGATGATCAGAGGGCTGGAGCACCTGTCCTATGGAGACAGGCTGAGAGTTGGGCTTGCTCAGCCTGGTTAAGAGAAAGCTCTGGGGAGACCTCAGAGCAGCTTCCAGGGCTTAAAGGGGGTCTAAAAGAAATCTGGAGAAGGACTTTCTACAAGGGCACGTAGAGATAGGACAAGGGGGAATGACTTTAAACTGAAAAAGGGGAGATTGAGGTTGTATATAAGGAAGAAGTTCTTTACTGGAGGGTGGTGAGGCCCTGGAACAGATTGCCCAGAGCAGCTGTGGCTGCACCATCCCTGGCAGTGTTCAAGGCCAGGTTAGACAGGGCTTGGAGCAACCTGGTCTAGCAGAAGGTGTCCCTGTCCATGGCAGGGAATTGGAACTGGATGATCTTTAAGGTTCCTTCCTACTATAACCGTTCTTCTCTCTCTCTCTCTCTCTCTCTCTCAGCTACTCAGCAGTGCTGTGATTTTGATTCCTGGGGAATCAAAGCCTGGGAAAAGCGCTGATAACACGGATGTTTTCAGTTGCTGCTCAGTAATGTTTACTCTGACCAAGGACTTTCTGAGCCTCATGCTCTGCCAGGGAGGAAGGGAAACCAGGAGGAAGCAGAGACAGGACACCTGACCCAAACTGACCAAAGAGGTATTCTATACCACAGCACGTCATGCACAGTATATAAGCTGGGGGCAGTTACCCGGAAGGCCTAGATTACTGCTCGGTCAGGCTGGGTATAGGTCAATGGGTGGTGAGTGGTTGTATTCTCTTCCCTTGTTATTTCCCTTATCATTATTTTTATTGGTGGTAGCAGCAGTGGTTTGTGCTATACCTGAGTTACTGGAATGTTCTTATCTCAACCTGTGGGAGTTGCATTCTTTCGATTCTCCTCCCCATTCCTACGGGAGTGGGGGAAGTGAGCAAGTGGCTGCATGGTTCTGGGTTGCCGGCTGGATATAAACCACGACAACATCCTTCTTAACTTAGCTAATAACTGTATTTCATTCAATTTTGGTCAAATGAGGGATTGCAAAATGAAGCCCTGTTGCCTCTGGCTATGAAGAGATTTCAGATGAAAGCCCTAATCTTTGCTATGACAAGGGTTTCAGGTGAGAGTCTGTTGTCTTCTGTGGTGAAGGTGGGTCAAGAGGAGCTTTGTTAGTAGGGAGCTTCTGGTACTGAATGCAGACAGAGTTTGGAAAAGGAGCATGCACATGTAAGTGGGTTAAAAAGAAAATACAGAGTAGTATAGGCTGCTCAGAATCTGGTAAGGAGACATTTTAGTCTTTGTATGTGGGTTTCTGCAGTTTATGTATCACAGCACATAGTGAAAGCCCCCCAGGAAATCTGGAAAATCATGAGTTGCATAAATCTTGAGAAAGTGTGAGCAAGTTATCAGGAATTGGATATTCTTAAGAAACTTTTTTTAATAAATAGCTAGTCTGCATTGCAGCCAGCATGGAGTGATTGAAAAGGCCATCATTTAAAGCTAAAATAAAAAAAATCTCAATTTTATCTAAACCAAAGATGATTTTAAAAATAAGCTGTTTTTTCTTTGTCTTTTTCTTTAAATTTTATTTTGGTTGGAAAAGATATAAAATACTCTAGAAGGCCTGCTTGTCCATTTGAATAGGAAGCAGGGAAAAAATCTAATTGGGTAAAAAAATAAGGAAGGGGAGTAGTTCAAAGAAACCATCTTATGCAAAGTGCTCAGTCCTTCTTTAATACTTCATGGGATTGAATTTTGGGTGGCTGTTGCCTAATGTTAGTTAGCTAGAAAAAGTTACAAAATTCAAGTTAACAACAATACTTCTGTGGGTGATGTTCCTCTTAAATGCTTTTGCTTAGTCCAGTCCTAAAATCCTTCAGATTAAGTTCATCATACCACCAATGGTTGTTTAAATACAAATTGCTGTTTTGTAATTACCTTTTGCTCTTTTGGGTAAAAAATGGTCATGTTTATTTAATGTGAGTTCATTTCCTAATTTGCCAGTTTCATTCTTTTCACTTATAGCATTTTTACTTGCTCTTGAAATTTCTGTTGTTAATTCATTCTGAAACACAGCTACCTGTACCAGTTTTAAACAAAAACATTTCTAATGCCTTCAATCTTGTATTCTGTTACTGGCTGCGTTATAAAATCATGGGGATTAAAAAGAAGAAAAAAAAAAGAACAGAAAAACCAGTTTATATAAACAGCTTGATATTTTTAGAGCAAAGGGTCAAGCAGATCAGCTTTTAATTAGAAACAGATTAAACCTTGATCACTCCTGCAGAGCTCTCCAGTACTGACTGAAGGTAATCCTTACAAGCTGTGGAGTGAGTGCAGTTTGCCAGTGACTTTATATTTAAAATTGAAGGTCAGAGAGTCAGCACACTCAAGCTGGGAAGACTTAGATCCTACTGGGGCATGGACACAAATAATGCGCTGCTGGGGAACAGAAAAGAGCAGTCCAAACTACAAATCAAATACTAAGTTGCTCCTAAGCTCTCAAGATCAGATCATTGATTTACGGTAATGTATGACTATGTCTAACTGACATAAAACCAGGTAGTATTGTAGCTCATATCTGAGGAATGGAAACAATAATCTTTATCTCTGTAGGTTTTGATCACATAAGATAATGGTAGCTTCAAAATAGAATGAAAAGGATCAGGAGATTTGAATAACTGTGTATATATCTGTCATCCGTCTTAATCTTTGAGATGTTTATGGTGTTTCTACAATGATTAACTGCTTTAAATTGTTCCATCCCATATTGTTGGATGTAGCAAAGCTAAATCGCTACTCTAACGTTGTTAACAGTGAAAATAAAACAACAAAGCTTTTGAAGCAAGCTGGGTATAAAAGCACAGTCCCTTGTGCTTTTAATTCATTATGTTTTGTCTGTTTCTGAACGGTCTCTCTAAATGTTTAAATGGTCTCTGTGCTCATGAGAGCGTGCATAAATTAATAGTGCATACTGTGAAATCTCACTGAAGTTTTCTTCAAAGCAGTGCTGCCCAGTGCAGAAGTCTGCGGACCTAAATTCTGTACCCAGCTTTGGGGCAACCATTCTTCTCATTTCAGTTAAACTTTTATTGGATACCTTGACCTGTAGGAGTACCACAGGTAAATGGATTTTAGTGGAGTTATGTTATTTCCTGCTGGTAGATGAAATACTGGCCTTTTTTGGCTCCAACTGAAGGGCACAGAGATTAGATAGCACAAACGGGCACAGGCAATGGTGGCTGCTGTAACCCTCTGAACATCTTCCACAAGAGAGGCAGTCAGAAACACAGAGTCAGGAAAGCACTAGCCTTGGTTCTTTTCACTTACCTATTCAGACTCGAATGCATTTAAGTATTTGAGATTGAAAGAAATTACTTTTGGAAGCAGCCTGGGTTGATTAATCAATTGAAGATATGTGTCAATGTATATGCAGTCCTGTCAAGGTGCTGTCAGACTTGGGTAAAGCTACCTGGCAAATAGTGTGTGAAGTGCTAGAAAAGCACATCTGTCTACATCCTAAGGCAACCTGTTTGGTTCTCAACATTTTTAATCTAGTATTGATCTTTCATGTTTAGCTTTTGTATGTTAAATTGAAGTGAATTTAAGTTGAGCGTGGTTTCTTTTTCGGGGTGGGAAGAAGTGGTATTGGTATCCTACTCTCAAGCTATCAGCCTTAGAATACATGAGCTAAGACTATAGGTAGTAGCTGTTCCTGATACTGAGCTTTCCTGGGGAAAATCTGACTGCACAGAAGCCAGGTGCTCTGCTTGGTAAGAAAGTGATTTTCAGGGATTTTTTAAACCTAATTTTGCAGGAAAAGAGGAGAAAGTCTGAGCAGAGTACATGCACTGACTTCCAATTAGTTTTTCAGCAAACTGTATAGAAAGACTTTGATGGATACTCAGATGAGCTGGATTTTTTTCACTCTTCTTCAGCTGCACGTTGACAGCAGTCCCTGTCTCTTGTTCAAACCGACGTGCTGTGACTGGCGTTTCACTCACTTGCTCTATTTCACGTTCATATTCGTGACAGGTTTTTCCTGGCCGCAAGGCCTTCTCGCCCTCCGCAGCACCCCCGGTAAAACGAAGCGCGGGGAGCGGTGCCTGTCACTAGAGGGAGCTGCACATCCAGATTTTATGATTTCTATTTTCCCTCCCAAGTAACTGATGGGTAGCGCTCCGGGTGCGGCGTGCCCAAGGCGTTTTGCTGCCTTTGCAGGTCTGAACTTTCCGATTAGTTGTTGGATGTGTCTGATGACCCTGGTAAAAGACAAAGAAGAGACTTGGAATCGGATAGGAGATGTCTCTGCCCAGACAGAGTTTGACTGGGGATGCAGTGTGTGATTTTTATGAGCGGTTTTCTTTGAGCTTTGCTTAAGGATTTGTCTGCCTGTGACATATTCTGGCTTTTCAAGATATACATGGTTCAATTTTTAAAATTCATTTTCCTTTAAGTCACTGAAGTATAAACGGGTTGATATTTTTAATTAGGTTATACTTTCTTCCAGCAATCTTTTTAAGTAACTTTTGCATGTGCCTAGCACAGCTCACGTTTTTGGTAACATGCAAGGGTGGGCAAAGCAGTAGCTCATGCTTATCATAGTGATCTATATGTAAATGTTGTTACTTAACTCCTACAATCACCTATCTGCATTTTACAGCAAAAGGTATCATATCTGAAAAACAAGAGACTGAGCTATGGTGCTGTGGAACAAATTAGATATGCAGCTTGAAAAACACCTGAACCCCAATACTATTTTGTTTCTTTTCTGTCACTATTTAAACCAAATATTTGCTCATTTAAGCAGACATTAGCAGCAGTATGAATATGGCCTGTGCAGCACCATGTAACAAGATGCCCAAGCCAGCCTGAATGAGTTTGTATGGCTGGACTGCAGTGCTGCTCCTGTTCAAGCAATCTATGGGAAACTTAATGTAGCTTCTGATGTCTGGGGTGAACTTGGCTTCTGGTAAGATTTGACACTTGGCTGCAGTGAGTTACATTTTGGGGAAACAACTGATTGATGTACTGCAAGGATAGAAGTGTTGGCACTCAGGTTGACACAGCTGCAGTCTTTGTTTCATTTCTAGGTTAACTCTGCAGATCTTAGGGAGATGCCTGGTTTAGGAATGGTAAAACTTTGGCACCCAGTTACCTCAGAGCTTTTGTCACAATTTGAGAAATAGGAGTATGTTGTTATCACAGGGCTTGCTGGGTATCTCCCTAAGCTACCACACTGCATCACTAGCTGAGAGACTTGGTGATTTTGTGCTGACTGATGCAGTGGGATTGCCAAAGCTCTGCGCCCAGCCAAAGCTTGGTTCCCTGCTTTGCACTGAACCACTCTGGAGTACACTGTGGCTGTTGGGTGTTAGAAAATATTGGGGGTTTCTGGAGCTTTTCTTTTTTGGTACATTCTTTTCTAAAGATTCAAGTTGGCTGTAGAGCTATGCTTGGGAAAATACTGCTTCCAGTACAGTCAGAATAGATACATTTCCCTTTGGTATATAAATGAAATGGGCATTTATCCAGAGAACTTCATGAGGGATTGTTCCACTAGTGAGGCACAGCCATGTTGAAGTGTATCATCCCACTTCCTCTTGGGTTGTGCCCAGAGCCCACACTATGCTCACAAGCACCTTGTGTCCCTTCTTAGCAGTTGCTTCCATCTGGTCCCTCTGTACTTCACAGTTAACTAGTTCTAATGGAAAATAAACAGAGATCCTTTTCAACAGGGCACAGATTCTTTCCCCTACCTGGCAGGGCCTAGCAGTTCTTGTCTGTTGTGTGTGTGTATGTATGCTGTGAGAGTCTGGCCTCTGCCTTTCCACTATAAAGAACAATAAATGCTAGAAGAGTTTGCATACTTTCTCCCTTTTGATCCCAAGTCTGAAGTTGCTGTTTGCAGGTCCTGTATCCTGTTTCCATTAGGTCTGTGACAGGTAAAGCAGCCAGGTGATAACCTTGAATCAGAACAGACATCACAAGCCCAGGTATTTGTTTCCAGCACTAGTTAGCACTCATTGTTTGCCCTAAGATAGCAAGTTAACTTTTCTTGTGGTAGTTTTTCATTTAGAAGCTGCCCTGCAAACCTGACCTGATGCAAGAAAGTAAGCAAAACTATGGAGAGGTTGCAGATAAAGAGAAAGCAATTCTGGTGCCAAGAATAGCTTTGATGGGATTCACGTACCAAATCCTCCTGCATCCTCATGGCTTGGAGCAGGAAAAGATTCAGGTACTTGGTTAAGACTCACCTTTGAAGAACTGCTTCAGAAAACAGTTGACTTGTTTTGCTCTTGCAATGTGAATTCTGAGGAGAGATTATCATCTGTAAAGGATCTAATGGTTTAGGCTCTGGCCACCTGGGCAAAGCTTAATCGAGAAAGTGAAAAATAGGAGTCACTCATGCTGTGCAGGGCTTTGGTACTTGGTTTTGAGTGTCCTGTGGTAAGAACTTGGATTTGTCGAGGTTCAAGGTCTGTCTTCTCGGATACATTTTTTTTTCCTCAGGAGCGTGTGCATGAAGTAGCTAATTAAAGTTTCCCTTTGGCTGGGATTTGGGATGGAGGGATTTATGCGAACTATCTCCGCAGCCTGGGGTGGTATTCCAGTCTCACAACAGAGAAATAAACTAAGGCTAAAGAATGACTATTGAAGCAAATCTCTGATTTGTTCAGCTGAAACTGTTGGCAGAAACTCTGTGTTTAGGATTAGGGATTTTGATAATTATTGATCCTTCTTTTGTAAACTTTGCCTCAACCACTTAGTGATCTTGTCAATGAAATTTTATCAGTGATTTTCTCATTACCCTCGGCATAATGCTGGTTTTGCCAACTGAAGATTTTCTTTCAAATGGGAGCTTTCAAGTCTTAGTCCTTGGATCTTGTTCAACCCCGGTTAATTTGAATTGATTTCCCATGAAATAAGTCCTTTTTGCTAAGAAAAATAAATCTGGGGAAAGGGATTTTTCCTCAACACCCTCTATAATGTTATAATTGTCGCTCATCTGTAAAAATAATCATAAAGGCACATCACAGGTGCTAGCACATCATGACTGAAACAGTGTCATCCAATGCTTAAAACCATGAGCTACTACAATGTAGGTCAAGTCACTCTTGTCCCAATAGCATACCTGCTTCTGCTCTTTGGCTTTATTTCTCTTGCTCAAAAATAGCTAATACTTCTGGTTGATAGGGTATTCACAGAGATGCAGAAGGAATGGGTTCAAATTCTAATATATTTGACACAGATAAGTGTCAGATCTATTTTTGCATTTGCCCTGACAGGTATTTTCTGGATGGCTTTGCCTTGGGCTGGAGCCTCTTAAGAAACTGTGTCATAACCACAGTCAAAATTACAACATCCTTATAAAAAAGTTTCCCTATCAGAAAAATACTATCTTGCCTGGGGAAGAAATAAAAGATTGACCAAACCTTGTGAGCACTAGAAGCTCAGGCACCAGCTTTCTTCCATGTATTTCAGATATTTTGATATTCTCTGGTTACTGTATTAGGACCTCCAATTAAGAATAAAATTAAATAGTCCCTCTCCTTCTACTCTGGTGGCTGGGCAAACAACAAAATTTGGAAGTATTTACTGGTGTCTGTCAGGAATTCAGGGTAGTGAGAGGTGCTTCAAGAATCACCTTTATTTCTATGTACTTTGAGTAATAGGCATTTTCATGATAGCTTATGGCAGAATGTTCCCTTACTGCTCTCTTTTGGCACAACACACTGCAGTTCCTGTATTATTTTATTCTCTCTTTAATGCTATTAGTCCAACTAGCATGTTCTCTACTGCCAGTGGAAGTGACTGGTGATAACCTTGAAATAGTGTAGCCTGACTGTATCTGATGCCTGTTTCACCATTTATTCTTTCTGTGGGCCTCTGAGAATTGGGGCAGGTAAGCATCACAAACCCTGGCTGTCAGTTGGCATGGGAACAGCCCAGTTGCTCATCACAACTACAATGAGTGAAATGAGCTGTGCCTTGAAAAAAGTCATCTGGTCTGCAAGTGATTAATTCTGCAGCTGTACTCTCAAAAGTCAGGTATGATTCCTCTGCATATGAGACAGATGAATACTTTTGTTCCACTGTGTAAATGCTTTAATTTCTTCTTACTTAATCAAAAGTGAGCCATACCAAGTTTTAGCAGTCTCCAGGGAAAAAAAAAAGTGCAGTTAATATCTTTTGTCATTAGGTTTGTCACTTTTGGCATTATTACCTACGAGGATGGGCTTGGTTTCACTAAACATTAATTTCTTTTACAGAATATACTTGGACACCTCAGTGAAAGGTGCTTTCTTTTATTGTCTTTTTCTAAAGACAACTGCCAATTACTTAACTTTTTGGGTTGGTGTGTGTGTGTCTTTTTTTCTTTTGGCTTTTTAAATCACAGTGTTTACAAGAATAGCAGAGCTGGGAGGCTATGGAGCATCACCAAATTACATCATCAGAAACCTCTGGATCAATATCCTAATTAGCACCTCTCAAGAGGAGATGACTGTCCAAAATTTACACTTCTTGATGCTGTGCAAATAAAGGAAAAGGGTTGCAGGTTGATGATACGACAATTTTGCATCAGTAGGCCAATTGTTATTGGCCCACTGTTATCACAGTGGGAAAGAATCAATTCAGCAATGGACTTCAGAAGAAAAAGACTTCAGTATCTTTTCTGCTGCATCTCCAAACTTTTAAGATACTTGGGTTTTGGTTTTCCAGGGTAAGATTGCCTAGTAGTAAAGATCTGAGTCAAATTAGACTCTGTTCTTCCATCCATAGGTGCTCTGTCTTTTCCAGTGTGATAAGCTTTGGTCCAAGCCAACTCCTAGGTAGAGGGTGACAAAAAACTAAGGAGGAGAAAGTGTGGGAATGTCTCAGGAGGAGGCTTCATGCTGAGGAAGGACTTGCTTTGGCTGCTTTAGTTCTGTGGCCCTTCTCTGAAAGGGAGGGATCAAAAATCTGGCACTCTGGTTGTTCCATTCAAAGCACTGGTAAGGATAATTCCACCCTCCCTCCCAACCCCCTCCAGTTTATACAAACATTCATTCCTGATGACACACAACAGCAAGCAGAAAGCTGTGAAAATGAGCTTCTTTCATAAAATGAAACTTGTAAATTCATCTCCTCCAGAAATCCAAAGTGTGATGGTGCAGTGTTGGCCACTTTGCTGTCCTATGAAAAGAAGTCTTTGTTCTTCATAGCGGTCTGGAAGACAAAGGTTAAAGGCTGAATTCTTCCTGTGCCTTTTCTCAGGCTGAATCTCATACAAGAGATCAACCAGATCCAGGCTTTTTGTCAGAAGCCCTTGCAAAAAAAGGATGAGCTCAACTCCTGAATATGTGAGAGAAGCTAGGAGATAAATGACTGATAGGAGAAAAATTGTTTTCAACATCTTTCATTCTGACATATAAACAAAGCATCTATTTGTTAATTTAGGTTTCCTTTTTTAATGTAAAACCAAGTGTCCTGGGTTCAGCAGTAGCAGCCATTTTTCTCCTTCTTAGTGGCTGGTGCAGTGCTGTGTTTTTGACTTTCAGCCTGGGAACAGCACTGATAACACCGATGTTTTTAGCTACTGCTCAGTAATGTTTACTCTGACCAAGGACTTTCTGAGTCTCATGCTCTGCCAGGAAGGAGGGGAAACCAGGAGGAAGCAGAGGCAGGACGCCTGACCCAAACTAACCAAAGAGGTATTCCATACCACAGCACATCATGCACAGTATATAAACTGGGGGCAGTTACCCAGAAGGGCTAGATCACTGCTCGGTAAGGCTGGGTATCGGTTGGTGGGTGGTGAGTGGTTGTTGTTGTTTCCCTTATCATTATTATTATTGGTGGTAGCAGCAGTGGTTTGTGCTATACCTGAGTTACTGGAATGTTCATACCTCAACCTGTGGGAGTTACATTCTTTCGATTCTCCTCCCCATCCCTCCAGGAGCCGGGGGGGAGGAAAATGGGGGAGTGAGCGAGTGGCTGCATGGTTCTGGGTTGCTGGCTGGGCTTAAATCATGACATCAAGTAATGGAGGGAAAACTGTTCAGTCTCCCTGAACGTGATATTCTACTTCCTTGCAAATGTGCCCAGAGTACAATATCTCTCCTCCAGTGCTACTCTAGACCCTCACAGAAAAGCCCTGGGACTTTGAAGTTCCCTGTGTACCACTGTGTTTATTAGAATAAGTTCTCTTCTTTTGTTGTCTTGTTTTGTTTCCCAACTGAAATGGCATCTCTGCCACTTAAATACATTAGAAATGGTTACTTCTCTCTTCACTGAAAGGAAGAAATAATGCTGAGGGTTGGTCATCATCACTTCATTCCAGCCTTTCTGCTTTTTTTGGACTTGTCACACTCAGTCTTCCTGGAACAGCTTGCATGTGTGTACAGGTAAATGATGTGCAGGTAATTAAAAGCCTAAGATTTAAATTTAAAACTAAGCTAATGTTCAAATTCGTGTAAGCTGTCTGTGCTGTACATGTCTTCAAGGCCAATCTTCAGGTAATAACAAGTGATATTTGAGGGTTAAACTTTGCATCTTATATTTATTAGTAACTTCTTTTTACAGTAGCTAAATCTATTTACTTGTATTCTTGCGGAATCCCAGGCTTGGACTGAAGCAATAAATATATTCCATCCTCTGAAAACACTTTAATGTATTATTTCTGGAAGTGGTCCTTGGGGTAACTCTGTAATGAAGGCCCTCTAATTTTCTGCCCATATGGCTTTCTGGTGAACAAACTGCTATGAAATAAAAATAAAAGCTCTTCTAAAATGATTGAAATGCATTTAGGGAAAGGCTTTTACCATCCTGGAAACAGGACACTTGCCAACTGCATCCATTAACAGCTGCTCCTGAACTTTTTCTACAGCACTTTCTGTAAATGATGTATTAGATTATGTAGGACTGCCCATTCTTATCCAAGTCCAATTTTCAGAGTAAATGGTTATGGTAAAATTTGTAGTGCTAAATTAGTAAGTAGACTACTGTAATACTCCATTAGCTAGTAATACAGCAGCTTTGTATTAAACCTAGTGCTGGAATTCAATAAAGAATTGTAATTTAAAGGACAGTTTGAAATAGGTAATGTTTTTATATCATAACAATTTCCTTGTGAAGTTTAATCTTACAGGCATAACAGCACTGAAACAGCTGCCCACATCTGAAAGAAACTGTGACGTGGTATTTATTGGTGGGGTTAGCCCCTTTTAAAAAGCAGTGCATGTGTGCATATAAAACCCCCATGCTTTTATATATAAGTATATATTTATACATTTTAGCTGTCATAGCACTCCCAGAGGTCTAATTGTGAATTTTTAGCTGAATTGCATCTGTCTGGAAGTTCATTATTCAGCAAGTCCATATGCTATTGTCATCCACACCTGAACCAAACGCAGATGTGCTGGAGCCTCATGACTTTATGAAAATGGAATCTCTAATAAGGGTCATGGTTTCACTTTCTCTTAATGAGCCCTGTTATTACATAGTGAAAGATTACAAGGCATTGTGAGATCAGAAGGCATACTCCATTTCTGGAGTATTCAAACAGCAGACAGTCATTCAGGACAACAGCGTGCCGAGGACTTCTTGCTAGCATTTTAAACTAATAGTTAGGATGATCACAAAACAAAGTGAGAGGCACCATTTGTGCTGCTCCTTGAACTTTAAGTTTACTGGTTCATACTGATTAAAAAAATATGTAGTTTGGTTTGGTTTTGGTGTGGAATATTTTTGATAAACATGACAGTTTGCTTAAAAATCTCTGCAGATAGGAAGACTTATAAAAATACAACTACAAGTTACAGCATACAGGAACGCATGACTGAAGTTAGGAGACTCAGTACTACTGATAAAGTTTGTTGACAAACACCTGCCCATTAAATTACTTACCCATTCGCCTGGACAGCACCCTTGTAAGCTTACAATGTTTTTCTGGGCTAAGAAGAAAAGCTCTTAGAGATGATTATTAAAGTAATGGGGAAATGGAGACCAAAACTTTATGCTGAGTGTTATGAGAAGTAAAAATAATCTTCGGATGAGTTTTAGGGTAGAATGGCTTATGAGTCTTTCTAAAGCTTCTCAGGCTAGCAGTGTTGGGGCACACTTGGCATCATAAGCCTGTGCTGTGTACACAACACAGTAAACTAGCTAGCCTGAGGCCCAGCAACAGCCTGGTGTTTCATCTTGGCTAATTAGATCTGCTTCTCTTCCAGTTGTTCTATGCTGTCCTATGTGAGAACAGTTTCAGATACCCAGATATCTGTGCTAGTTATGAATGAAGGTATCACATTACTTCTGAACACAGACGTGTACAGAAGGCACAGTATGAAAGACATCCTGGGACTGCCTGTGTTTATTACCCTTTCAGGCTGTGAAATGAACCTAGTTTTGAATTATTAATTTTTTAATGTTTTCTAGGTTATTTTTTTTATAACCTAATAAATTAAATATGCTATGGAAAAGCAAGCAGAGTTTTTTTTCTCATTATCCCTGAAAAACATATTATAAGTTTAAAAGGGTGCTGTCTGGGTGTTTGTCAACAAACTTTATTAGCAGTTTTGAGTCTCCTAGCTTCAGTCATGAGTTGCTCTATGCTGTAACTTGCTGTTGTACTTTTGTAAGTCTTGGGGCAAGGTATTGTGCGTAAGACAAATACTACTTTATGTCCTTGCTGATGTCTGTCATTTGATTAACTTACACTGTTTAATCAATCTTGGCTTGAAGGACAAGTCTGGGTCAGGTGATGTCAAACATACAGTCAGAGAGTCCTTGGGGAAGAAGGGGGAAGAAAAAGGCAGGTTCTTTATTGTTTCTCTCCTGCCAAGAGATAGAGGAAAAAAATGGAGTAAAAATACATGTGAACATCTTAAGCATGTTCTCTATCACCCTTGATCAACTGATGTTTAAAAAAGTCCATTATCTATTGTGCATTTATATGCTTTCTTTTGAATGTAAGGCTATAATTACCTTGTAGTTTTAGAAGAGACCAGAAATTTGTTTTCAGTATCCTTTTCAAAGCATGCTGGCTGCCAGATATAGAGATATACTCTTCAGGTATAGAGTTATGAGCAGAGAAGACACAAGACATATAAACTCTGATACCACTTCAAGTTGGCTGCAAATTGCAAGAGGAAACAGGGAAGAGATTCAGAAACAAGTTCTGAAAAAAATGTATTAAAGGCAGAAAATGACATGTAATAGACACCAAAGCAATTACCCTATAAGAACAAGAAAACAAAAAAAGCTGTTCTGGGGTATCCCTCTGGTCTGGTTACCTTAATATATGTTTGAGGAGAACCTTGGAGCTGTGGTAAGATTGGACACCAGATTTTGTCAGTCAGGAGCTAAGTGCACCAGAGTTCCCCACTGCAGACAGGAGCACCCCTGGGTCCCTGCCTGCTCTGCCCCTCCAAGCCCGCTCCTGCAGAGTGCCAGCAGTGCTGACCTGTGGAGTCAGCAGCCTAGGATTTGCATGCAAAAAGCAGCACTGAAAATGTGAATGGACAATTCTTTTCAACAAATTCGACTCTATCACGATTGAAATTGGGAGGACCAGTGTGTACCCATGGGAGTTGTCAAAAAAATTACATGCTGACAGCTTCATAGCCATTAAGCAATGACACTGAGAGTTAACAATGTGGGCAAACTCCCAGTCTGCAGCCTGAAAGGACTTTCACCTGTAATGGAGAGGATTTGGAATAACCTGAAGAGGTGGGTGTTTGCATAGCAGTAGTAAAGATGTGATCCAGATCAGAATAGAAGGCAAAACTAGATGGGAGGGATTGCCCCATACCTAATGCAGTTTAACATTTGAAAACAGAGGAACTACTCTGAGTATCCAAACATGAGGAAGGTGCTGCCTTTGGACACCTGAACTTGGATGTCTTGGTGCCTCTTCCTTAAGCCTTATGATTTGACTTGAGCACTTACTGATGGTGGGAACCCTAGCCTGACAAACACATCTTTCCACAAATATTTATCTGAATACTTACATGTGCTTTGTACTTGAGTCCTGTTTGTGTTTCTTTTCAACAAACACCCAAGCAAGCAGTATTACTTGCAGGAATATACTTGGGAACTTCTCATTTTTAAGCAGGGGATTGGAAAGAGTTCACAGAAAGCAAGGTTTGATTTCAGAAATGCAGCGTTTATGGAATAAAAAAAAGGTTGGTTAATTATCTGAATAGGAAAATCAACACTGCGCTAGGTGCATTTTCACAGTGCCTTATATTTTAAGTGTGGCTCCTGAGTTATCTGCTGGATAATTATTATATAGGATTTTTGTTTAAAAAATTAAACACAAAAAATTTGTGAGAAAGACCTTTTTGAGAGTAGATTACTGTTTTTATTTCATATCATTATTTTAAGTTATTCACATAGTTCTGAAATCCACTGTCTAATAAATGGATTATATTGATACACCAATGACATTTTTCCTATGTAGGCAAAACTACTTCTTCTGAAGCTGAAGACCTGTTCTTAGATGTTAGTAGCAGTTTTATATACTTTTAATATGGTTCATAGACATCAGCGCAACAAGAGCTATGAGAGGGCAATACATCTGATTAGCCTTTCTCCCTCTCAGTCTCCATTCCAAAGACAGTGCAACAAATCTGGGAGGAGATTCATCTCTTTCTCCACCACCAGTGCACCAAAATAGAGTACTTTTTTGCAGACTGCCTACCTGCACCTCAGAACCACCTGAAGTGCCAGTAGCAACCATTGAAACTCTTGACAGAAACTTCTACTTGGAGAAACATTTAAATATGTTTTGATTCAAGTGAGGCTTTTAAGTAGAAAGAGTCCAAATGAACAGTGTGTTCTATTCACACTCCCAGCATGGGAGCAGTCTTGTCACAAAAATTAATAAAGAATAAAAGATGGGTTTGCAATCCCGATTGGTCCAGGTTTCAGCGAATTTTCTGCTTTAAAAATGCTGCGCTAGACCTTCTAGTTTTTATTTCTTTTTCCTGAAAAATTGTTTGGATTCCAAGTCCCTGTATTTGTTGAAAGGATGCTCTTGCTTCAAAGATTTTGGAAGTTGATCTTATTCTTTACCTGTATGCCATTTGGTTGAATTATTTTGAATGAATATTGTCTTAGATCTCAAACTGCTTTAGATCTCAACAGAATTCTTGACTTCCCGTGCTGCTTACAGGTTTTTGTAATTTTTTCCTTTTTTCTAGATATCTGTAGATGAAGCCTGGCTCTGATTCTCCAGAAAGAATCTAATAAAAGTTTTTCTTACTGAAAACAGGTTGGTTGGGTGTTTCCAGGTTGGTTTTGATTTTGTTTAATCTACTTTTAAAGAGTAACAGTTAAAACCATAGGCCGTACTGTGGTGAGAAGCAAAAGTATGCTGGGTAATTTTACTTAAGAATGAAAGTGTAGATTAATTGCTCCTCTTTACTGAACCTTTCATGATAGCCATAACTTACTTGATTTTTAAAAAAAGAATGTTTGCTGTGTATGAAAATACGAGCCCACAAGTTTGAGTCCTTTCCCTGACTTAAAGATGTTACTTTAATGACTTTCCGCTGACCACCTATAGGTAACTCTCTTGATTATTCCATTATACACCTTTTTAAATCAACAGTTTTCCAACATTTTCCGCAAAACCAGTATTTATCTGAAAAGACTAATGTGAGAAACACTGAACAGCCAGCAGAGCTGGGTATCTCAGGGCAGCTGAAGGGTAGTTTCTTCCTTCTCTACATCCCTTTGCTCCCACTGATGAACAGTGCATGCCTACTGCGTCTTGCGATGACAGAGATGATGTGCCACTCCATGCTGATGCTGCCAGTTCACCTAAGCCACATATGCTCTGATATTTGCCCCATAGAGGCAATCCCTGGAGAGCGCCCTTAGTGCTACCAATGGTGTGGCTCTTGGCCAGACTCCTTCGGATCAAGAGGAATACTTCCAAAAAAGATATTATTGAAAATCTGTCAGTCTATAAGCAATAAAAGGCTGACTTTTTTAATTCTTAATCGTGGTAGCTGAGGCTCTAGAGTAGACTGCAAAAAAAGCAGTGAGGGCTTTCCAGTTCTTGGAAAGAAGAGGGACTTGGGCAAAAAGTCAGGGGTTTTTTAATCAGAATTTGCACCACATTTGTAAACATGATGTGTAACAAATGTAAGGTCTACCAATTTAGAAGGTAAGTTTAGTAATTGAGTCATTTACATTCAAGAAAAGAAGAAACTGCAAGAAGTAAAATGGAAAGAAAAAAAAATAAGTGGGAAGCAAAGACTCTTTGTGGGATCTTGAGAGCCAAAGAGAGTTTGTTTAAACCAGTTGGGCAGGGTAAACGTAGAGGTGCCCTTTCTTTCAACAAGAAATCCCCCAGAATTGTCAGTTGCAACCTAGACAGTGAGTCATTGTCCACTGAATAAACAAAGTGGAATAAACAGAGAAAAACAGTTGTGAACATGGTGATAAAAATACCTTTCAGAAAATCCCAGGGCCTGGAGGACTCAGATCTAGTGACAAACTGTGACCTACCTTCAGCCTTAGCTTCTTCAGTTGCTCCCAGCTTTCCTCAGAAAGGTGCAGGAGCTCTTTTTCACCAAGCACCATATTTTAGTACCTACCTGACTAGTACTGAATCTGGGATACATTGGGGGGGAGGGAGGGGGGCGGAGGGGAGAAAAATGCCTGGCAAGAATATTATTTGAAGTTGAAGGTTTCACAGTTACTCCAGCTATATGTTCACTAAAGGTCTCCTGATGTTTGCGCTGTGTGAAAACAGCTTCTATGTTAGCGCAATGGAAAACAAAACAAATCCCCAAATGATAATCCCATTTCGAAAATGATCTACTCTTATCTGAACCTAGCTGGTTCCTATTAGCTGGTCAGTATCCAAACCTAGTGATAAAAGTGTGGTGGAAAGAATGAGCTGTGCATTAGCAATCTTGATACAGCTCTTGTTAGATATTCTAACTTGGAGTGAATACAAAGTCAGAGTACAGTAATAAACTACTTAAAAACTTCTGCCACCTCTCAGGTAGAGAGCACTTCTTGGCAAAAAGACAAACTGTTCTTACCCAGGGTCATTCTCTTTAGATCACGTAATAGATTAAAAGCAGGCTATTTCTAGTCCAAAATACACTGTCTCTTTGTAATGCATACTGGTGGATCTAGGAGAAATGAATGAATATCTGTTAGAAGAGGTGTTATATTAGAAAAATAGGGCTATGTACATTTATCTCTGTGCAAGCTTCTTAAAGCCTTCTTGTTATTTCAGTAGAGTCAAAAAAATGAGGACTGAACCAAATACTTCGTTACAGCACATGAATTCATCCCTATCTTGAGGTGAAATAGTCTTCTAGTACATAGAGCTCTTCCTGCCAGTGTATGAAAGAATCTATTGAAAGCAGATGTTTGGCCATCTAATGGGTAGACTGAGTGTGGAGTCTGAACAAATCTTTCAGTAACCACTCTCCTTCTAGGCAGTACCCATCATCAAAAAGATGCTCCTATCTTAGCTATAAGAAAATGTTCGGGTGAAAAATTTAACAGTAGAAAAGACTGAGTTGTCTCCTTTTCCACAAAAATCAATTCTAATGTATGTGGAGAAGAATAAAACATTTCCTATTGTTATACAAAATTTTTTGCCAATTACTGCTGGCAAGACATTTGGTTCACAAAGAAAAAAGTTGGTAAAATGAGGGAAAAGAAGCACCATTGAAATATTCCACAGTTGGTTTGAGAAGCATGGGTGTCATCTCTTCATTCCTGATTCATTAGTCACCTTGAAACAAAGAGCTCATGCATTTGACCTGCTATATTTAGTTTTAGTTTAACTTTCATGACATATCCAACCCTGAAGAGAGAGTGGATCAGAAGTCTGAGCAACTGCTACAGTGAGATTTTGCTAAGTATATGTTGGGTTAATAGAATACTCATCTAATCTGCGAGTGAATAACAGAATAATGGCAATAAAAACTCAATATGACAAGTTGTTCTCTAGCTCCAGGCACAACAGTCTTCTGATGAAATTAACTCCTCCTCTGCCCTACCCAAATTGTATAGTGCCATTAAAGATTTATCGTTTGTTGTGACTAGGTATTAAATTATAAAGAGAAAGCTGGAAGACATTATATAAAGACTGAAGCTACTGTTTCAGTGTCTTGTTCAGGCACTGCTCACCAGCTGATTTACTTATGCCCTGTGGCAAATTACGTAAGAATATACTGAAGAGACAAGAGTGGGTTTTTTCCTTAGCACTTGTGGCTGGTTACAAACACACCAGAAATTTTCCTGAGACCCAGAGGTATGTTAGTCTCTCTTACGCTTTTCTTATTTGCAGTTGACATGAAGAGCTTTTATTTTTAAGGGTGAAATAGCAATGGTAAAGTGTTTGAGAGGATGCAGATGCTTTTTTATTTGGTGGAGACAGAACACAATGTCAAATGCTTTTAGCATTTTTCTTCTTGCTTGCTGACTAGTTAACAGTAGCCCATACCATAATGAGCTTTGTAAAAGCCATCACTTTCACTAGGTGAGGTTTTCTTCACAATTAAAGGGAAGAAAAAGAACTTATTATGTCTATACTGTTTCAGATTGAAAACCAAACCACTACACAACCCACCACAAATAAAACTCCTCTGAACATCTTTGCCTATCGGCTTGAGAATTCAAATTCTTCTCTGCTTTCAGTGTTAGATACCAGTCAAAGATAAGAGTGTCATCTTTGTTATCAAAGATAACAGTGTTAGATAACAGTCAAAGCAATATAAAAAAAAATAAGTTCTTGGCTGTTTGTTTTCAGATGCTGAAGTTGAGGGAAGAGCAAGAACATAAAATCAGATTTTGCCAGGCATGAGCCAATAGGATCAATATTTGGCAAGCTTACAAAACTCACAGTGATTTAGATTCTAGACTAAATTAAACCTGCATTTAAGATCAATTACCTTCATTGAGAGCTGCTGGCTTAGAAAATCTGATCTGGGGACTGCTTTTCAGAGGTAGTTAATTATGAATGTTGTAGACAGTCAAAATTGGTTCTGTGCAAGCCATGTCTGGCCAATGCATAAGAGAAGTGTAAATAAAATTGCAGGATTGATTATGAAAAGGACAGACCAGCAGCATGTTTGGGCTTTCTTCTTTCAATCTCTATCCTCCTGGAAGTTCATATGCTGCTTCTGCAGTTCTACTTCAGTTGCAAGAAATAAGATACCTTATACCCAGTTCTACTCTCTTAAAATTGCAAAAGTTTCCATTTCTCTGCCATTTGTGTTTGGGAAATGCAGTGATTGCCTCTTTCTGTTGTGTGCTAGGGCTGTTCTGCTGGCAAGTGTAAGACCTTGGATTGCTTTACAAGGCAAAAAGAGCATCATTTGGGGGTAGAAGGTGCCTTTATCACCCACTGGAAACAGTAAGACCTGAGGTGATACATGATATTATCATCCGTATAAAGATGATATACAGGGCCGTTCTTTGCCGTATGGAGAAACTCATATTGGGTATGTGACAGATGTTCTGTATATCTTATACATCAGTGACTAAATTATTGAACATCTTGTGATTTTATTTTACTTTATTTTCTTGTTGTTGCTTAACTGTTATGTAGTAACCAAATGCAGCGTTGGTCTGAACAACAGAAAGAGCCAAGAATTCATGTTGCTTAATCTGTGGTATATTGTTTTTCACTGGTGTTTATTGTGGCCTGCAGTGATTAACCTATTTTAATTGGCTCACTTTCCTCTTCTGGAAAATTGGCATAATTCTCAATTCCTGTACTATACCATAAAAATATTCTGAAACTCAGGTAAAGTGTTAACTGAGGTGACTTGTAAAGCACATGAAGATTCACTGCTGAGAAGTGCTATAGTCACTCTGGACATTATTAATTTTTTGAAGGCTACCTGTACTTATTAAGATGACAAGCCAATGAGCTGAGGATTACAAAATAGAAACAGAGGTCCCACTGACATGTGTTTGTCTGTAAATCAGTAAGAAGGAATAGAACAACTGAAGAAAGCGCTTAAATAAAACCAGATTTCTTATTCCCTAGTGCTTCACTGGCTATTAGCATGTATTTACAGCTTCTGTTAGGCTAACTTTTCTGGAAAACTGTAATGCTTCAGAAGCTTTCAGGAAGAAACAAGTTACTGTAAGATGAGATAGATCTTTGCCTCAGAAACTTTACATTTTTATGCACATGAAAATTGGTTGTCTTCTTGCTGCTTTACCAGGAAATAATTGTTTGCAACTCTGAGAGTTTTAAACTGTTTCTGTTCGTGACCCAAGTTTCAATTCAAAACTTTAACTGAGTGCCATCATTCCAATACAGACCTTTCATTAACTCTTTTTTTTTTTTTTTTCCGGTGCCTTCTACTGTATTTTGCCTTTTTGCCCCTTTTTTCTCACCACTTAAAAGCCATTACTTTGTTTTAAACAGTCACTCTTCAAGCTGAACAGATGCAAGCGTCTCATGAAAGCTCTGAGGAATGTTCCATGGCAGCATCTGGTGCTTCACTTTAAAGTTTATTTTTAACATGAAATAGTTATGAGTGCTCATTTGTAGCTGAAATGCTGTCTTGTCAAAGCAACGCAATTAGGCCTGACCCTTCAAAAGGAGGGACAAAAAATGCAATGACATGCGGTGTTAAGGTAGAGCTGTTCAGGGCATGCCAGTGACTTTGCTTTGTTATTCATCACATTTGTGCAGCGGTGCCTATCTATGTATCTTCTACACTAAGCATTTTCTTTGAAGTCAGGTTGTGTCATGACAGCTGCATCTTCAAAACCAAATCTTATCAACAGTTTTGGCAACCTGTTTTGGCTGGTTTTTTTAAAAATGTTTCTTATTCTAGTTTTCTTTTGTTGAAGAAAATTTGGTGATGCTAATAGGAAATTATCTCCTTTGTAATTTTATGTGATATTACAGTGTCATTGAAATCATTGCTGCTATTGCTCAGCATAAAACTGATGTCGCAATGGTAGATATGATGACATAAAATGGGAACTGAGCTCCTGGGAGGCAGGGGGAGGCAATAATAACGGCTTTATGGTAATTTATAGCCCCTGGGAATCAGTGTGGGCCTCAGCATAGCTGGAATACTGGGGGAATGAACTGATGGGGCTGATGGGGTGCTGCAGAGCTGCTCCCTGACATGCTCTTTTCCCTCAGCTGTGCCCTCTCCATCAGGGCTGTGTGAGAGAGAGAGGGTCCTCTTACTGCCAGGAGCCAAGCGGCAGCTCCCATCATTCAAAAGGGAATCCCACACTATGGCTTACAGCAGTTTTCCAGCCCTTTGGTGCCAGGGCTGGTGGAGTAGGAGAGAATCTCTAGCCCATTATTTCTAACCCTGCAAAAGGACTGACAGGAAACGTTTTTAAGCAGATGTCTTGTGTTTTAACAAAGTCTCAGTGAGTCATCAGCATACCCTTAGGCATTCAATGCACCAGACAGTTTTTTAATGGCTGTGGCATCTTGCTCACAATCTAATATTATGCATGCATTCCATATAGTTAAATAAAACCCACATCTTCTGCTGGGGAAGGTCCATAACACTTTGCTAATGCTGGTAAATTTGCTGTGCAACTGATGACCTGGCACAAGAATACGATGCCCTGTACAACCTCAATCTGATTTGGTGTTAACAGCCAGAATCTGATTCTGCGCTGCAAGTGGCATTGCTGTAGTAATCTTTTGGGCCACCAGCACTTGTCGTCTTCAAACAACCCATGAAGACAAAAGGCTTTTTGTGAGCTGGCTGGCTGCCTGTGAGGTATGTATGCAGCTGTGTGCTACATTAATTTTCCCCTTCTTTGTCCCAGCATGCCGCTTGGGGACTGACTCAAAGTGAGTTAAAAGAAGAGAAAGATGTTATCCACATTCGTATTTCAGCTGTTAACAGCAGTAAACTCTTTTTTGTCTGTGGCTGCAAAAATTAATGTCCTAAATCGGGTAAATAAGTGTCTTGTTGCATTTGGCAACCCAGAGTGCAGCAGCTACTGAGGGTGATAAGAAGTTTCTCCTTTTCACCTGGCCTTTTGATACTCACCTGCACATTCCTTCTCCTCCTGTCAGCAGAAATACAGCCCCATGTGCTGCAGTCCCCAATTAATGTCATCTAATTAATCAGTCTGATGCTATATGGAAGCAGCAGAGGGGAGGACATGTATCCAGCTAATGATTTGGCTACTGAAAGGTCAGAGAAAATATTTACACACAACTGTGGCTTGCATAGCTGATAATGAACAGTCCTGCCTGCTTGGTCCCACATTTCTGCTCTGCCACTAAGCCTGGATGTGAACCTGTGTTTCTGTATCAGCAGGAGCAGAGCAAAGCTTCATCTTAAATATCTGACTGGATGAATGCAAAACATTTGTTTCTACGTATGCTGTCTCTTTCATACACCTGGTAACCTGATGCCATGAATTGTCATTAAACCATTGCTAGAAATAAACCCTGGCTAAATTAAAACATATTATAGAAGCATGAAAAAAAAAATAAAAGAATCTAACCGTGCAAACTTGTGTGAGAAATAAGCAGAGAAATTCGTGGCAAGATGATGGCTAAACAGAATCTTATACTGTTGCAGAGCTGACCTTGGATTAGTATATCTGGGGGGGTTTATGTAGACAAGCTTTCCCTGTTTCATGCAAACAACTCAATCACTTCCTTTGAAAAGAGAAATTAATGTTTTTTCCAGCCACTTTTTCCTACTTAGTCTGTAAAAATAGTTTTCATCAAATGTCATTTTTACTTATGATTATTATACCAGACTGCCTAAAGACACTGTGAAGTATGCTGTACTGCTATGTTTATGGAGGGAGATAACTTTGGAGACTGCTTTGCAAGTGCTCTTTTGGGTTTGGTGAGGATTGTTTTCTTAGGTGGTCTCAAACAATGCACATCGCCTTTTTAACTAAGATACATCCATTTCAGCAGCATAGTCCATGTACTACAAATAGTTGGTCAAGCAGCCTCAGGTAGAATCAAGCAGTATTTCTTCTCCAAGGAAATGGTGCCTCTTCGCTTCACCCTTTGATTAATTTAAGACTGATTTTAGTAGACCTTGAGCCTTGACTAGACTTTTCCCTGGACTGTGCGGAAACACTGCACTGCCCCAATGTTGCTGAATATCTGATGGTTGCTTTTTCGGATTCTCTAGTGTCCTGCAGCGAATTCGCCTTGAATCCTAAATTCATGGAGGAGTGATCTTGCTTTCACCTGTGGAGCTATCAGACCTCTTCTTGAAATCTCAAACTGCTGCAGCCTATTCTGAAAGGTTTTGACTTGCAAATACTGTTCCTGTATTGGAAACTGAAATCTTGCCCTGTAAGAGGATGGCTTGTCCTGCTATGTATTCTTTGGAGTTTTAGGGAGGAAAGCACAAATCTGTAATGAACAGGGGGTTTATTGCTGCTCTTGTAAAACTGAAGAGAAATCATTTAATACACATCTACTTTTGCAAAGTTTGTTGCAACATAACATCTGAGTTTACCTGTGTGAATGCCTCATGCCAGTGTGCTTTACTGACAGTAATGGGGAATCAACTTGCCACATCAGTGGAAAATAAAAACATCACCTAGCCTTCCTTGCTGTTGAATTGATTTGCTACGAAAATGGGAACAATAGTTCTTTCTGCATGTTGCTTTTGAGTTGTTCTCTTGCTATGAGAAGAGGGTTTTTTTTTTTCCTGTTGTGATCAGTAAACAGGTAGTGAAACTTTTTCTATATTGTGTATTTCTTCATTCTTTGGTGTGAAACTTGGAGGGAGTACTAAAGCTCCTACAGACTACAGTGAGCAAATGTGTTAGAGACAATGAGGTATGTGGCATTTTTTAAAAGATGCACCTGAATGCACTGGTGGTGACATCCTTCCTTGCATTGTGGCAGATAGACAGCTTCAGCATTACATACTATACCAGAATTTTAAATACCTTAGCTTTAATAGACGTATTTGAATCCAAGGTTGGGTTTTTTTTGCACTTGACAGCAATCATTATGAATTTTTTATTCTCTCTCTGAAGATGGCCAGAAACCTGGGTTTGCTGGTTTTTGGCTGGGACCTGTTTTCTGTTCATACTGGTGACTAACAGGGCACAGCGGCTTAAATATTTTCCTGAAGGAAAAAAATAGTCAAGACTTAAATTGTACTTACTCTGAATGGAAACCTACTCAGTGAGGTCCTTGAGGACACCGTGGTTATTCACTGAGTTGGGTGAAACTTTGAATGTGTAACCCCATCTTTTTCATAGAATCACAGAATAGTTAGGGTTGGAAAGGACCTTAAGATCATCTAGTTCCAACCCCCCTAACATGGGCAGGGACACCTCACACTAAACCATGCCATCCAAGGCTCTGTCCAACCTGGCCTTGAACACCACCAGCGATGGAGCATTCACAACTTCCCTGGGCAACCCAGTCCAGCACCTCACCACCCTTACAGTAAAGAATTCCTTCCTCATATCCAGTCTAAACCTCCCCTGTTTAAGTTTGAACCCGTTACCCCTTGTCCTATCACTACAGTCCCTAATGAAGAGTCCCTCCCCAGCATCCCTATAGGCCCCCTTCAGATACTGGAAGGCTGCTTTGAGGTCTCCACTCAGCCTTCTCCTCTCCAGGCTGAACAGCCCCTACTTTCTCAGCCTATCTTCCTACGGGAGGTGCTCCAGTCCCCTGAGCATCCCCGTGGCCCTCGTCTGCACTTGTTCCAACAGTTCCATGTCCTTTTGATGTTGAGGACCCCAGAACTGCACACAATACTCCAAGTGAGGTCTCAGGAGAGCAGAGTAGAGGGGCAGGATCACCTCCCTCAACCTGCTGGTCATGCTCCTCTTGATGCAGCCCAGGATATGATTGGCTTTCTGGGCTGCAAGCGCACACTGAATCCGGCTCATGTTCATTTTTTAATCGACCAAACCCCCAAGTCCTTCTCTGCAGGGCTGCTCTGAATCTCTTCCCTGCCCAACCTGTAGCTGTGCCTGAGATTGCTCTGACCCAGGTCAAACGCAGGTAAAGAGATATTGGCATCTGACTCACTAACATCCTTAATCATGGAGATTCTGCTCAATATGATTCAGGACTGATGGAAACAGGGTCCTTGTTTTGAAAACAAAGCAAAACAAAACTACAAAACCCCACACAAACAAACACTGGACTAATTCATCAAGCAAAGATATATATGAAGCCTGAAGCATCAACAAAAGGGATATGAATGAGGAGAAACGTCCTAGGGATCTGTAAACTCCTTGTACTTGACAGTAATGATATATAAAGATATCACAAATAATATAGCCTGTAAGTATCTCTAATATTTATGGAAATTCTACAAAGGAAGCTTACATAAGGGAATTGAAAATATTAATAGGAAAAGTAGTATGCTTTAAGGAAGCAAATGGAAAGATCATGAGATTTCAGGAAAATCTGAAACTTCACAGACCTATTAGTAAATTCCACCCTCAGTCTGAGTTCAAATGTTTTTGTTCACGCAATGTTTAGTGGAAAATAACTTAAGCAAGAGGCACCATGCTGGCTTCATCTATTGCAAAAATTACATTAGCTGTGGAATCCGTTAGCTGTATTACAGAGAAGAGCAATATTATCCACAACGTTCATCCTTCAGCTGTTTGGAAATCAGCTGCTGCTGGAAAATATTAACTGGGAAAGAAATTTTGTGGCATGGTGCTGGTTTTGATAAACAAAAAAGAAGGAGAATGTCAGAAAGAATGTAAAAACCCACACAAACCCTCCAGTGATTTGGGAGAGGATAAGTGCACTTGATTCAATATCAGGGCCTTAAAATCAAGGTTTCCTGCATCGACACTACAGTCCTAAGCAAAGGGCAGGTTAATTGTGTGGTGAAATACGTCCCTCTGAGGGGTGTTCTCTCCAAAGTTGAAAAGGCTTAAGTTTCTAACTAATGTAGAGCATAAACACCTTTGATATATGAACTTATGTGAGATAGAAGTATTTAATTTCTGACTCTACACTGAGTACCAAATAATTGTTTGCTATACTCTTGCTAATATCCAAACAGCCTGCAGTGATGTCCATTGAAATTAATTCTGTTTCGATTCTCAGCAGGACTAGAATGACAATTCTGTTCACATATGATCAGTTATTTAATGCCCTTTAGTTTTTGATCAGGGCGTCACAGTATCAGAAAGACATGCAGCTGGAAGCATCTAATCTCACACATGTAATAGGTAAAATTTGAACAGCATCAACATGTAGCATTATATGTTCATCATCCCTTAGAACTGAGGGACTCAGAGCTGTAGGACAGGTGTTCACCTCCTGTATATTGCGTTCTAACAGCTGGCTGGAAATTAATCAATTTTCAGTGTCTGAGTAACAGTAAGCCCTATGTATGCACTTAATACTTTAGCTTTGTAAGAACTGGCTTGAAAATAGCAGGGTTTTGAATTCATTTCCTGAAATGTTCATGTTGGTGGGATATTGATAGTGAATATCTTTTGGCTAGAAGCTCTGAGTTAGCTTGCATTAGGAAGCTGTTCTTATTAAGTTTAATTTTTCTCTTTTTTTCCCATTTGTTTGTTTTCAGTAGTTGCTGTACAGATGTTTCCTCTTCCATACTATTTTAATTGGTACCCAATGCTATAGGTCTGATGTTTTGTGGATCGTAACATCAGCAGTAACCTAATCACTTTGTGGAGAGGTACAAGTCTATGTTATGGTATTCTTTGCTTTTTTTAATACCATCACTTCTGGCAGACATCCTTGAATTACCACTTGTTGAGTTCATTAGGGAATTGGTGCTTGTTAAACAGCAGATTTGGTTAATAAATGTTTTACATTCTTTTCAAGTCTTTTAAACTATGATTCTCATGTTTATAAATGTGACTTATTTGCAAATCAGATAAGGTGACAAAGACTCCCTTGCCAAGGAAAAGCACAATACAACAATATTTCCTTTGCCAAGGAAAAGCAAAGAATGGATTGAGTTGAAAGACATGAAGCTAAGGCAAAGTACTGCAACATACACTTTGTAGGCTTGAATGAACTTTCTTCCCTTTCTTATGCCCCAAAAAAATCTTCTGGCCTTCATTTATTTTGCACCTTCTTTTGGACAATCTTCTTTGCCATTTGATATGACTGAAATTTCAAGGACATTAGAGAAAACTTTAGTTTTTAGGCAAGTGACTTGCCAAAAACTGTTCTCTGCCATTCTCACTGCACTTCAGTATTATCTGGACTAAATTTTATTTATCAGCTACTAAGTGGTTCTGATGCAGGTTTTCATCCTGTCTAATAAATACTTTCTCAGCTATCAGAGTGATATCTCCCTTACACTTAATGGTGAAATAAAGAGTGATTCATCTTTCTCTGTGAACCAAGAAACTGGAGTGCTCTGAACTCAATTCCATCTCCTGGAGGCAATGTCTAAAGTAAGGGAGGATGAACTTAGTTACCGAAGTTAAAAGCCTGAAGGTAACAATCCCATAATACCACTCACTTCACTAAGAGCTGAGAGTATTAATTAGCACCTAAGAATTATTCGAGTCTTTTAGAGCTGTCTGCTATTGAATAACTCAGATAACCAGCAACTACCCTACAGCAAACAAGGCTTGCTTTCAGAGTACTTGTACTTTACATGTATTTTCTTTTTCCTGTGGGAAGTACAACTTATTTCAGAAGAAAACCCTGAACTACATTTACTGCAGAGACCAATGCAACCAAATATCAGCTCTGCAGTCACTATCAAGCCACACACGCTATTATAGGATAAGGTCAATGAGGGCATTGCTTTCCTCTGCTTCTTCCTTCTCTCTCTGATGCAGTAACTTCAGAAATAAAGACTTTTTGCAATGATCCTACACAGTCTCTTGAATTTTAAATGAGCTACAGATTACTGTATTTAAAACTGTTCTGAATGCTCCCCATAAATTTAATTCATTTTACACATAAGAGCTAAAGGATATTTTCTTCTTGTAGAAAGAGGTGTCTGTAGGAAGAACAGGGTTGTATGAGGTTACATGCAATGCTGTTGCTGTTATAAAGCTGAGCCTTGCAAGCTACCTAAAAGAGTAAGGTGAGCAGACAAAAACTAAAGCAGTATTTTATAGCTGTAGTGAAACTTAAATTAGAATTATTCCTGTGAGCAAAGCATTTTCTTTAAGGAATACCACTTGTCTAAAGGTGATACACTGGGCTTCATTCTGCCACTGAATGCTTATCACAAATCCTTTTCGGCTATTTTCTTTTGGGTCACAGGGGCTGTGGTGTTCTACTGCAGGCAGGGACACTCATTCCTGATAATATCGATTGGGCAATCCAGAGAGTGCCTTAGGTATTTATGCACCTGGGCTTTTGCACACAGCTGCTTCCACTTTTCAGCAACTATGCATGCTGGAATGATTGCAAGAAGAAAGATGGAATTATGTTTGGATTGTTGCTGATTTTCTTATTATGCAGTGAAGAAAGCTGGGTACCCATGAGTGTGCATATTACCAACAAGGTATAGGGATTAATTACTGATCAAGAGATTAAAGGTGATAATGCACATGATCCCATCTAAGATATTGCTGTCTGAGGGTTGATCAACAGTTTACATGTTCATTTGGCTTCCATGTTCAGTAAGTGATTGTATGCCTGGAAGCATACAAGTGTTCACTGTTGCTGTGCACATGTCACAGAGAGCCTACAGGATTTTTTTTTATGTTGTTTGACTGTTTTCTCCAGTATGCGTTTCCTTACTGCCACGCAAAGGTGTTTTCAGATACATCTGAATGGGGCTACCCTCCATCAGCTCTGAAACATGAGCTAGTGAAATAAAAAAGATAGCTGTCCAGCTCTCTATAAACACATGGAGCTCTGTCTCCCCGACAGAGCCTGGGGTTGATAGTGCTGGGTTTGCTCTGTAGCGTTTGAAGTGATTTTTGTCCAGGCAGTACGGGCTTCCTTCTTACTTACTAGCGAGGTGCTCTACTGATGTTCTTGAGATTAGTCTTGGTACCTTACGTGCTTGCTTCTGTAGAGAAAAGTTGAGGGGGAAATGGCAGTTGCCAAAAGAGTGTGACTCTTGGCTAATATTTCTGACAGCCCAAAGATGAATAATTTCAGAAGCGATATGAGCACTAAACACACAGATGTGCGCTGAGTGTGAAGTGATGTCTGCACATGATCTTATCTCACTGCCCTTGGAGAGAAAGGGGTTTTTTTTTAGTTGATGGGAATTTGATACCTAGGTCTCCTGAGTACTTGTTGGAAACCTGACTGTGAGGCTTATTTGCGTAGGCAGAAATTCAGGAGAAATTAGTTTTGTTTGTGGGGTTTTATAACAGGGGGAATTTACCCGACTAAGGATGGGAGAGGGGTGGGCTCCAAATTTCGAAAACATTTATGTTGCAACAGATTCACTCACTACAAAATATAAAGAAACGCAGCTCACAAAATATACTTTAAATGAACCGCTGCCCCTCTAGAGAATTCTGACAGCAGTTAGAAAACATTGCTACTTATCTTATGGGCACCTAAGACATGGGGAAATTGTGTGGTGTGACTACAGCGCCTTTTCTTATGATGGACAATATTTCATTTTGGCTGTGCAAAAAGCATGTAAGCTGTTTGCATAAGTCAAACAATGGAAATGGAAATATATTCCCTGGAGATACAGAATAACTTGTATCTATTCTGGTCAAATATGCAGTCAGTATTCAAGTAATAAAATCTGAAGAGAGTGCTGCTACTTCTGTGAGTGCAGTAATAGCAACTCTTTTGTATTAGTCTCTCTTTCTTGTTAAAACCATAATAACTCAAGTGTCTGTACGAGTTTTACTACAGTGTAGAGAATGAAGAGACAGGGACCCTTTAGCCCCATCCAGCAAACTGCTTTTAGATCCTGAAGTTGAGACAAAAAGACTGAAAAGGGAATGGTAAAAAGCAGGCGGGACAAGGGATAGGCATGAAATGCCGTAAAACATTATGCCTCCTTTCTGTTGGGAATAGAAGTATCTCACTTGTTCAGTCACATTGGCTGCTCAGACATCAGACAAGGCTGGTGTATGCAGACTGTTATGCATATGAGAAGGCACCAGTTTAAATTTGGTATACTTTTCCCAGTGTATTCCTGATGACAGACAGGACTTTTTTCCTTGAGATTTCAATGTACTGGCTAGATAGGTTCCATTTGTCTTTAAATGCCACCGAACATATGCTGAGAGTGTCATCAGTCATAGGAGATTATATTTTTAATTGAACTTAATATTTCCAGAACACTTAAGTACTCTGTGGTGCTCTCAAGTGCTAATGTTTGTGTTAAGACACCATATTAGCACATATGCAGTGTGCTCCATCCCATCCATCATACCATCAGGACATCCATCTGCCTACCAACCCTTCTCAAATGGGGTAGCAAAGCAGCATTTATAGTCAGATCTCATTTCTGCCTGAAAACAGACGAGGACAAGATGTTCATGTGCAGGGTTTTTAGAAACAAAATCCCTCTGGATCAGACCTGCCACCTTTGTGGAGATTTACCTCCTTGCAGAAAATAGGAGCTGCCAGCATGAACTCTTGTCTGCAGAATGGAAATATCAAGCTGATCAACATTTCCGCATTGCTAGCAAGATAATCCTCTGTTTGAGCTGCTTATCTGAAATCTGTCCCATGAATCTGATGGGAGGATTTACCTTAAGTAGTTGATTATGCTGTTGTTAAACTTCCTTCTCTCTCCTTATTCCTTCACTTTAAGAAAAATCATGCAACTATAGAGACTGTAGACTTCAATTAAAAACAAATGCAACATTATCTAGCTGAACATTCATTAGGGCACCTGAAATTATAATTTTACTTTTGTCCTGATCTACCTTTTCCCCAGATTCTCACTGCTGGTGGCCTCTTTCAGAAAGAGGATGGGGGCTAGGTTGATTTTTAGCATGAGCTCGTCTGGCTGTTCTTACAAAGTAGTGGGATTTGGGTTGGTTGGGATTTTACCTTCTTTTTTAGGTATATTTGGGAGGTTTTGTTTGCTTGGATCTTTGGGTTGTCAGGTTTGGTTTGTTTTTTGTTTTGTTCTGGGGTTTTGATTTGATTCGGGTTTTTTGGTTCAGACTGACTGAGGGCACTTAGCTGGAGAATTCCTCTGCATCAGGCTAAGCCCTGTCTGTTGTCCTGGCCTGAACCTGGCTGTGAGGGAAGTGCAAAGACAGAATAAAGGTGCTGCCAGATTAATTATTTCTAGGGCATGTGAGAGCCTTATACTCTTCTGCTCTAACTTAAACTGTGGAGAGGAATCACGGTTAAGGAATTTGGCTTTTAACATATTTTCTACCTAATTAAGACTTATGAGGAAGCTTTAGTATGTTTTGCAATTAAGTGCCACATTTAACCCCTAATGTGATGGTGATAAAGGATTACAAAGACATGCTGTCATACATGAAGGAAAAGTACGATAATATGGGACATAGTTTGGGGTTCATTTCTTAGTCATGTAATAAGTTTTGTCCATGAAGAAATGTTTCAGTGGTTATTCAGATTTCCCACCCAGTCTCTTTAGGAAGATCCTCTTTAAGTTCTATTTGCACACAAATTTTCTTTTTCCTCAGGATAAGCTAGTGCAGTGAGATCAATATAGATCTCTTGGTGCAGCTACTGAATGAGCATTCAGTTCCACCATGCAAGCAGGTCTGGCTTAGGGTGAAGCTTCTTACATAGCTTAGCAAAATGTGTATCTCATGAGTGTGAGAAAAAGACTTGAATTCAAGTAATAAAAGGCATTTTCATACCCGAGAAGAGGTACTCATAAGGTTTAAGTTTTACTCTTATAAAAGCCTTCATTCTCCTTTTACTGAGTTGCTAAACAGGATCACCCTGGATTTCATGCGGCACTGCTGTAGTCTCTTGGGAAGCTGTTGGACACAGCCTTCCTTGAAAGCTCTCCTGCCCACAGCTGGGTGTACTGCTCTGCGCAACACAGCCCCTACAGAAAGAGGAGCAAAACGTGCCTGATTGTCATTTTTCGTGCCCAGAACTATCTCTGAGGAAGAAATGGCTCCTGTCCAACCTCTCCTCCTACTAAATCCTAAAACAGGCTAAAGTTTCTCCTTGGAAGGTTTAAGACTTTGGGAATGTTCTGAAATTGCCTTTCATTAGCTTTGCAACTGTAGCTTAATTCTGGATGAATCACAGAAGTTCTCACTAAATCCTCAGGAAGTTTTGGACTCTGATATTTCAAAAGCAAAGGCATAAGTAAGTGTTTTATGAAGGCATCTGCTTAGGTATTTTTGTCATATTTCTTTTATATTGTTTTTCCTTTGCCCCCCATTCCCACATTTATCATGACAGGTTTTACACAGTTACCTCTTCCTCATGACCCTGGCTGCAGTAAAATTTTTAGAAGCCTTTTCATATGTAGTCTATAGAATTTTCCCAAGCGTGAACCCATTTGAACAAATCAGTCCTTCTGACTAATTCCTCCAAACCAGCACTCCCCAGGACATGCTGAAGTGTTGCAGAAGCTATGCTTAAACCATGACCATAAGCTGTTTTCCTCTCCCCCTGGATTTTGACAGTATTTTTGTGCACAGCCATTTACATCACCATGTGCACAAGGCCAAGTACTGAATTATGACAGACTTAGCATGAAACGCAGCTTTCAAATTGTTTTGCATTTAGTTTCTACTGACACCTGTGCTAAGAGGCTTTACGAGCCCTGAGGCAGTAGGATCCTCCACGTGTCACTGGTGGTTTGATGCCCACAGAACTCTTCAGTTCATGGAAACCTATGTGGGACTTGCTTGAGATCAAATTACGGTTTGGAGGGTTTTTAACTTCTATTGCTCCTTGCTACACAGGGTTGTCTTTTGTTATTACATTTCACAGGAGTTTTGTAACTTGAGCAACAGATCCTGCAAAAAGTATGTGAGGAAAGAAAATTACTTTTCTCCAGCTTTCTTGTACTAAGAAGTTATTTCCTAAGGCTATCTGCTTAACTGCACCTGCTGTCTGTGCATAGAGATACAAGAAGAATTGACGTTATGATTCAGCACAGCAGTTTAATCTCTGGTTTCGATTTCTTCTGTATTTATCACCAGGTCCTTTGGGCTGAGATTGAGTAGAGTGTTAAAAACCCATGCAGTGGCTGCTTTTTTCCCATTAACTGTTTTTCATGGTTGGTGGCAGGAAAGTTTTTTGCACTCCCTTGTCTGAGGTTTATGTAATGAATTGATCATAGTCAGTGCTCCCTCTGAACTTGTTCCAGTTTGGCAGAGCTGGGCTGCTCCTGAGTCACCGTGACTCCCAGAGGAATTTTTCCTGATTTCAGATGTAGGTAGGCAATTTCTCCCTACTGTGGGCATTTTGAAAACAGTCCCCAACAAGAATCAGGCTCTCAAAAAGATACTGAGACAGCGCCATTTTTCAGGCACACTCTGAGGCTGTAGAGGCTAAAAATACAGACCAGCTCTGACTCTGGGACACCATGCTGAACTTTCTGCTCTGTGTGTTGCGCTTCACTGAATGAGGTACTTGCCCTAAGTGCATATTCTAGTGCCTCTGCCTGATAAGGTCACTCTGAATCTCCTTACATAAGTGTTTTAACACATGTTGTCATTTATGCAATCTGTATTGTTTTTTTTCTCATGATCACAGATTTGCTTTCCCACAGACAAGATCTAAGTGTAGATCCATTATCCCAGCAAATCATCAAACTAAACCTTTCACCAAGAACCAATGATACCAGGTGTAATACTTCTTGACAGGTAGCTCTACCAGCTTCTTGTCCTGGAAGCTTGTAGGTACTGAGCAGATCAGCATGGGATAACACTGAAAAGCAGCCAAAGACTCTGCAAATTGGAAGTTTTTTTCTTAGTGATTGCCAACATGGGGTAAGCAAAAATCCGAACATACTGTAACAAAACAAGCAGTAAGACCTCACAGTTGCTAGAGGGTCTGATACTCTGATGACAGTCTGGTGGGCTTGTTTCACAGCCAATGGTTTTTACAATGAGGCACTGGCACAGGTTGCCCAGAGAAGTTGTGGATGCCCCATCCCTGACAGTTTTCAAGGATGGGGCTTTGAGAAACCTGGTCTAGTGGACGGTGTCCCTGCCTGTGGCAGGGAGTTGGAACTGGATGAGCTTTAAAGATCCCTACCAACCCAAACCATTCTGTGATTCTATGAAAGCACTCCAAAGTAACAGACCTTGACTAAACCTTGGATCTTTGGGTTGTCAGGTTTGGTTTGTTTTTTTGTTTTGTTTTGGGGTTTTGATTTGATTCGGGTTTTTTGGTTCAGACTGACTGAGGGCACTTAGCTGGAGAATTCCTCTGCATCAGGCTAAGCCCTGTCTGTTGTCCTGGCCTGAACCTGGCTGTGAGGGAAGTGCAAAGACAGAATAAAGGTGCTGCCAGATTAATTATTTCTAGGGCATGTGAGAGCCTTATACTCTTCTGCTCTAACTTAAACTGTGGAGAGGAATCACAGTTAAGGAATTTCTGTATATCTATATATAGATATATAGATATATTTGTATATATATTATATATTTGTATATAAGGAAAAAATCATCCCCATCCCGAAAAACACCACCCAAGTCTGTGTGTGGTTTGAACAGTGAGGTGCATTTGTCCAAGCATCCCCCTTGAGCTGTAACCGTAGGCCAGGCAGCTTTGCTTGCTGGCAAAAAGGTAACTCCTCCTTTTTTTTTTTTTTTTCCTTCTGGAGTCTCTTTGGGAGTTTCTGATTCACTTCCTCATCTCCTGAAACAGAAAACTCGGCATACATGTAACTACTTCTGCACTCTCTCCAGGAGACACCAGCAAACACGGGTATTCACCCCCTAGTTCCTTGTGGAGAATTATTCCTTCTTCCTTTCCACCAACAGGTGGAGCAGAGACCTCTCGCCTAAGTTGCTCTCGACAGGAACCTGACATTAAAAATAGTACACTTGCTTATGTGCCCAGAAATGATCCCAATCTTTAGGTTATTTCCCTGGCCTTTCATGCCAACTTGCTTTTACCACCTGTGGTCTGTTCTCCACTGGCAGAATGCAAACATACCAGATGGGACCAACCGTCAAGGTCTTTTTTGCTCTCCTTCTAATAATTCAGTGATTGTAACATAAAATTCAAGGCACTTTTACTGGAAAAAAAAAATAAAAAAATAAAATAAAATAAAAAAACTTAAATTAAAAAGATGAAAAATTATTCACTCATTAATGTCTGTATCCCTATATTTCGTGTAGGAAATCCTGCCAAACCTATGATTTGATCCTAAACTACCAAAAGTGTCCTTACAAATTGCCAACAGATCCAAACAGCGAGTAAACAGGTTGCACAACATACACATTCCTATGAGTTAATGTTTAACAGTAGAGTGCCACTACTGAGATCTCTTAAACAGTGTTTGTTTATATGAGAACCCTTTGCATATCTCTGGCAGGGAAGATCAGACCTCAGTAAAATTTGTACCCAAGTTAGCTGTTCAAGTCTTCTAGAGCAGGAGAAAGCCTCCTGCAAAATGAGCATGTGACCTCAGAAATAATTCCAGGGGACTTTTTGTTCACCATTCCTTTATTTGTAATTTGGTTTTAAGTACCCTAAATAAGGCTGCTGTATTTCAGATGTATTTTGTGCAATTACCTTAAACCAAGCATAGAGTTCAGCTGTGAGATTGAGGTTGCACTCATGAAAATGCATATAAACTTAATGAAAAGTAGAATTAAGCGTACACACATGGGCACATACTTTGTTTGCCAAGTTCAGCTTGGGCTCCCTGATGAGGATCAACAACACCAAACCATTAATTAAGGCCAATGTCCCATTACAGTACCCAAAGATAAACACAGGGATGGAGGGGTGATATCTTAATGGACCAAACAACATTATAATATCTATATGAAAAAAAGCACCTTTTTCTCCATGGCTACAGTAGATAGAATTTTACTTGCCTGCATTTGGACAAGTTACCAGTGGATCAGAGCTGATGGGCTGTGACCATAAGTTAATGTTACACAGCAATAGCATAAAACTGTGTTAAGGTAGCAAATGCTGGAATGAGTGCTGAGTCCAGGGGGGTTCAAGTCCAAGTGTCTCAATAAGCTCCCCTGTTTCACAGTACTTGCGGGATACTGCTGTACTGTCACCCGTCCTTGAAGATGTCACTTTCACCACCCTCCGTCCCCACCCCAAACCAGGAAACCTATTTGGGACAGCAAAATCCTACTCTGCTGTTTATGGGGTATTTCCCCTGTTGATATTAGGATGGCTGTAACCTAGAAGGGGGCATGAGGAGGCTGTAAGCATGCTTGGGAGCTGTAAGCGTGCTTGGGAGCAGCAGGGTTGGTCTTCCAGGTGAACCACCTGCCCCACTGCATGCCACATAGAGACAAATAAAGCTGCTCTGCATGTGAAGGGGGAAGAAAAAGAGGGAATAGCTTTGCTGGGGTGAGACAGGCAGGCTCGACTGCTTCTTTCATAAACTGTGCCAGCTTAGGTTAGCTTGAAGTGACTATTAAACTACTGTCTAAATTAAGCTTCATCCCATGTACCCAGCATTATTCATAATTCCTAAGAGGGAAGAAGTAAGAGTTTGGGATGGTGTTTAGTTATTTCAATACACTGCCCTTTTTTCTTCCTAGATCTCCTTGTTTGCCTCCTTTTCTAACTAAGGTAGACTATAACGCCTTAGTATATCCTCAGACTACATATCCTCCATCCTGCCTGCCAGTGGTAGCAGGGATCCTCTGGAAAAGGAAGAGTGCAGTCATTCCATTGGAACACTGCTCCTGTTGTTCAGAGGAAACCTTCCTGCCAGGATGTGAATGGCAGCAACAAGGTCTGGGTTCAAACTGAAGAGAGTTGCTCACAAAGTGGTGACTTGAGGCCACGCCTGGACAACTGGGAAAATTACACTGAACCAGCTAATTTCTCCTATTGGCAAATATGAATCAGCTAACAAAGTTCTGGGTTTGTTTTTTTTTTTTTTCTAAGAGAGAACAAAAATATGAACAGGTAGATAACAGAGTGATAGTAACTGACTGTTACAGTTGTTCTTTGACTATAACAGTTCATAGTCTTTTCCTCTGAGGACGTAATTTCTAGGCTAGATTTTTCCCCATAATCTGCTGTAAGTGAAAGCTAAGATCTGCTAGGCAATACACTGCTGTGTAAAGTGATGCTCTGCGAACTGCTCAGCTCTCTGCCTGCCGTGCCTCTTGCCTCTTCATCTCCATGGTCCCTGCCAGCTCTGCTGAGAGCCCCTATGCTCTCAGCTGGCTGCTCCCAAGCTGGCACAGCCACCCAAGAGGCTCTGCAGCTGCAGAACTTTTGCAGGGCTTTAATGCTGAGAACTACCCACAGCCATCAGCTGAACTGAACTGAACCGAACTGAACTGAACTGAATGGGGAGCTGGACATGGATCTTCAAGAAGGCAGAGAAATTGTTATTTTTCTGCCTCCTATGCTGATGCGGTCTGCAGGACAAACCATCATTGCCTCCCAAGCTAGCTAAGCATAACCACTAGCCTTGCACTCATAGCTGCACATTAGCTATTGCCTTATGTTGCGACAGCCACTCACCCAGATAAATTTCACAAAGCTGCAAGCAAGTTACAAAGCTATAAATATCATCGTTACAGCTGCAAACTTTTCCCCAGTTTGTAAACTCTGTTTCTCAGCAATGTCTCTAAAGTGTAGTAACACAATGTACAAAAACCATATTTAGGGCGTGTCTATTTGGGCTTTCTGTTTGCCTCCCCCTCGCCCCACTGGATGGCAAAAGAGCCCTTTTCTGCTGGGGCTTCCTCTCTGCTGGGGTTCAGAGGTGTCTGGGCAAGAGGTTGTTGATTTTTGAGATCAGCCATCACTTTCAGGACTCAGAAGGACTGAATTAAGGATCATTCTGCTGTCCATGTGTTTTCCCTTCATATTTTTTTAACATAGAGTGCCTGGTCATACAAGACACAAAAACACAACTTCACAAGTGACTGAAATCCTTATCCCACTGATGTCACAGCTGACACCGCTGGCTGCAGGTGTTTTCAACCTGGCCATTTCAGCTCATCAAAGCAGCCACAAGCTCAGGAATTCTAAATCCTTTTGCTTGTTTTTACACCTCTCTCTCACCAAAACTGGAAGCTCTGAGAACAAATCTACACAGGGCTTCCTTTCAGCTCCCTGCTGCAGCTTCGCTTTTATGATGGTGTTAGCAGGATCTTTCATCGTCCACCTCCCCAGAGAGTCCTCTTCATGCCCACGCAGCTTGTTCCCATTTGAAGTAAAAAGTAAAAAGCTGTTCAGCTTTGCTTAGAGCATAGCTGGGGATTACAAACTCAGATGGCATGATGAAAATAAAACCAGCCTGTTCTCTTTTCCAGGAGGTAGTAACACCCTGCTCACTTCACCACCTTTGGAAAGGAGATTACCCCTCCACCCAGAGCTGCACTGGGGAACTATTAGCCCCAAGTCCCCAGGGAGCTTTGTCAGAGGCCTCAGAGGCCTTCCAGTAGAGAGCTGCTGGATAAAAATGTTTTAAAGCCTAATTTTGCAGTAAGACCTTGGGGAATTTTTGTTGTTTTGGTTTGGGTTTGTTTTCCTGCCTATTCCTCTCTTCCCTTTCTCAATCATTAGTCTTTTCCAAGCCTTAATCCAATAACTGGAATGTTATTGAGACCTTCATTGGCCGTTTTCTTCTTACAGATTGTCATAAGACTGTTAGGGAAACCACACTCATCAAAATTTCCTCCCCTGAGTTTTCGCAGCCTGTTTTCTGATCATACTGTTGCTTACCAGATCACTGCAGAAACACTGATTTAACTTTGAACTTCTGTGATAAGATCTACACAAGGGACAAATTCCTGTCTGTTTTGTTGGCTCAGCTGCTGTACTCTATCCTGATTCCCTTGAAAACCTTCCTCTTAGGAGTAAGTGTTCTGAATCCTGGAGTTCAGTTATGAGCTGACCTCAAACATCCTGTTTGTCAATGATGAGACAGATATTCTAACTTGAGTGCACAAACACAGACCCAAATCCTTACTTGGGCACTCAAGAATCACAGAGTGGTTTGGGTTGGAAAGGGCTTTTAACAATCATCTAGTTTCAATCCCCTGCAATGGGCAGGGACACCTTTCACTAGACCAGGTTGCTCAAAGCGCCATCCAACCTGGCCTTGAACACTGCCAAGGATGGGATCCACAGCTTCTCTGGGAAACCTGCTGCAGTGCCTCAGCACCCTCATAGTGAAGAATTTTTTTCCTTATGTCCAATCTAAATGTACCCCCTTGCAGTTTAAAACTGTTACCCCTTGTGTTATCGCTAGAGATGCTGGTAAAAATTTTGTCCCCATCTTTCTTATAAGCTACCTTTAAGTATTGAAAGGCTGCAATAATGTCTCCCCAGAACCTTTTCTAGGCTCAACAATTCCAGTTCTCCCAGCCTGTCTTCACAGGAGAGGTGCTTTTTCTGATCAGCTTTGTGGCCCTCCTCTAGACCCACTCCAACAGGTCCATGTCTTGTGCTGAGGTCCTCAGAGCTGGATGAAGAACTCTAGGTCAGGTCTCAGGAGAAGCCCCAGGCATTTGGAGCTTCCAAGTAAGTCAGTATGAAAAAAAAAAAAAAAAACCACCCCAAAGAAAACAAAACTCTAAAATTGTGAAATTATGTATGGATGGATAAATGCATGTATTTTGGAGTCTGTGTTACATCTATCAAAAATTATAGGTTTAGCCATGCTTAATCTTTATTCATCAGGAAGGAATGAGGGATTCATAAAGATGTAGGGTAACAAATGTAATTGTCAAGATCTGTATTAGACAGCAGTTTTGAAATGCAATCATAATGTATAGATGAACAGTATTTTATAATTTTCTAAGGAGCCACATTAAAACTGAAAACATGATAGCAAGGTATTTGAATTTGCAGTGACACTTGCAAATACCATTCTTTCCTGAAGGGTTAAAAATGTCACACCTCCAATTGCTCAAATACTCCCCTATGACATTAAGATCTCACAGAAGGGGAAGGTTATACCTGTGCTGGGGTGACCGTGCTCTGGAGGCCTGCCTGTTGTTTAAGGTAGGCTGTGAGCTTGGCAACAGTTCAGCTGGGATTGGGCAACCCGACAGAGAAGGGTTTCGGTAGCAGTGAGCCAAGGCTGTGGGGGGGAAGGGCATGGACACCTTCTATTTTTCACACACAAACATTTGCAGGTGGGAGCTGACCATGCTCCCTCAGCCGGGCAGGACCTCAGGCTATCTTCTGCATGTGCAAGGAGGATCAGCACTGAGCACCCTGAGAAACCTCCACAGAAGCAATGACTCAGGCTGCAGATCCACAGCTGGTTATTCTTGTGCACGCCGACAGAGTCTGACTCAAGCGGGCCCTTGCTTCGAAACCACTGGGGTGTCATAGTGTGTCAAACACAAAGTACACATGAACAAGTGAAATACCACTCTCTGACCTTTCGTTTGCTCTTGGCAGCTGTGGACAGGTTTCAAAATACATCTTGAGTGAAAGTTTGTGAAGATTTCTATGTGCATTTTAATTCATTAATGGTCATTAATGTGGGCTTTTGTGACACTTGGATTTAAAACACCAGCCAATGCTGTGAAAGCACATCCATAGTTACCACAGGCATCTATCTAATGCATTTTAGAATGATTTACACCTGAATTTGTTATATCCCAGTAAAAGAAAAAACTGTTTGTACAGCTGTGGGTTATTTTAATATTTCATCATATTATGAATAAGTACAAAAATTAAACAAACCAATGTATTCCTTTAAATCTCTACGGACACATGCCTATTTCCTAAAGAGATTGCTGTTGATATGCTAGACCCTTTGTGACTATTAAGGCCTTTCTGTGATAGATAATTTGCATTAGGAGAAAAGACGGGTTTCTGCAGGGCTATTCCTCTCCTCCCTTGTCATGCGTCTGCGTTGAGAGAGGGGAAGGTGGAGAAAAGGTGGGGCTCTGGTTGGCAGCCTGCTCTGCTGGAAATGAGAGTTGCACCAGACACCAGCTGCTGCAGGGAGAGCTCTTGCCATGAGGGCAGAGGAGGAACCAAGCTTCAGTTTGCTTTCTGGGCTGTCCTTGAAGCAATGTGGCAGCACACCACCCCGTGTAGCAAATCCACAGGAAGCTCTGTAATCTCGTTATTCTAGTCTGCGACTGTGAACAGTAGGAAATGAGTTGTCTTTGTAAGTTAGAGGCGCTCCATATTTATTTTTCCAAAGGAACTCTAAGGAGCTACTTTGTATTTCTAATGCCCTGAACTGGAGGTAATTTTCACGCTGTACATTTTCTGGATACCCGCAGATGACTCACCTGAAGAAAAGGGAGTGTTTCATTTTAATTATGTCATAATTTATACCCCTCCCCTAGACTGAGATTGCAGGGTGAGGAGAGCTGGCAATCCAGGAGAAGATAGAGAAATAAAAAGGTTCCACAGGTTCATCAACCACCTCATGTCAGGTACAGTGTGTTTAAAGCACGTGTCAGACTTTTTTACCTTCATGTTGTCCTTCAGCGGCCAGCAAATATCAGGTTCCTGTGAAGATTCAGGTAGCACCAGTACCGGCGGCTAGAGGCAGGATTAAGATGTAATTAACCTCACGTTCGAGAGGAAGAGGGGAGAAAATGAGAGAAGAAAGGTTTTGTAAAGCCCCCTGTCATTACTGCCCATGTTTGCAAGTGATGTGAAAGATCTGGAAAAACCAGTTGGAGACAGTAGAAAACCTTTCATTAATATTCAGTAAGCCTTGTATCAGGCTGGTGATGTTCTTCAAATTATCCGTATTTCCTCCACCCCTCTTCACTGGCCAGATTATCTAATCCCTTCCTTATTAATTCAAGGAGAGTTTTTCTTTATTCTATTTATGTTTTGCTTACAGGAGCAGGGTGAGGAAGGTGACTGCAACCGTTTCTAAAGATGGAAGCATTACCCTGTCTTGTCTACGTGACTGCATCTGCCCAATGACACTGTGGTGAACTGTGTACTCATCTCAGCCCAAATTCTACTGGATTATTACCACTGGACATCTCTGGAAGACCTCCCTTCCTCTTCCTTTGCCATACACAGCTAACCCGTATCTTCTGGAAAAGAGCTGCAGGATTGATCTCAAGGTATGCTAGCAGAAATAGAAGTATTACTGTCTTGTCACTTGTTGATATCAGAGTGTAAATCTTCTTAATACATGAAGGGAGAGTTAAGAAGCCTTTGCTGGCTTCAGGGGGATGTGTGTTGGGGAAGCTACCCTTGAACCACTGATGATGGCTAGAAAAAATTTACTGTACATGATGTCAATTCAAATATGCCCAGAAAGAATCCCTTAAGGTAAATTATATCACTATTTACCTCCTCACACTTGTAACCTATGTCTGAATGATATGTAAGGCTTTATGGATGTCAGTCTTCAGACTTTATCTGCCTTCTTCATATGCTCTCTTTACAATAGCATCCACTAAAGTTCTATCCTTCTGGGGTATGAGTTTCAAATTAATGTAACTCAGGGATTTCAGGTTCATGAGGTCTACATTTGGGGTGGGAATGAATAAAAGGAAGGCCTTTGGGGACGCATGTAGTAGTTTAACAGTATGCCGGTATCCAGGTCACTGTTCAGTTTACAGAGAATTCTAGAGATGGTACGGTATATCAAAGTGTCTTATTTTTCCTAGAGAATTAACAAATATAAGTGTAATATTGATGAGCTTTCATATGCATGCAAATCTTTTTGTGCTTTGAGGTGTTGTTCAGCTAAGGCAATCACAAATAATGCAACTCAATGGAAATAGCAGCAACACCAAGCCTGCTACTTTTGTTTTCTTGCCTAAGTACATAGTATTTGTCTTTATCTGCAGTGTATTAATTTTGATTTAAATACAGAACCAAACCCTGTTTTCATTTATGTTGCTATCAATCAGGATTAACTTGAAAGGTGCATCAGATGATGCAACTGTGAGATGAGAATCACATAACTATGAAATTCTACAAAATCTATGCTGTTACTTATCTATGCTGAAACTTGAAAATGAAACCTTGAGATATCACTACCTCCTGACCATGGAAACTTTCTAAATTTCACTGAAAGACTGTACTGAAAAAAGTCTATTTTAAAGCGGTAGAAGTTTAACCCAGTCTGTGAACTAAAAGATAGTTGAGGACGTTGTTAATAAAGCTTATCTCATACGTGTTAAATATTTATAGAGAGGACTGTAAGTAGATATAATTCTTCTGATTATAGCTTGGCCATATTATATACATGAAAATAGAAATAGCCTTCTTGAAATAGAAACCCTGGTATTCAGTATTCAGTACAGACATAGCTCACTTGAGAATTGTTTTCTAAGGGCATTTGGTTACTGCAGGGACTAACTTACTTCAACAGCAACTTCAGCAGTTAGTAGCTAAAGCCCCACATGACAGCCAGCGTTTCAAAGGCAGCAGGCAGTCCATGCTGCCATTGCTTGCAGAACCATCCATGCACGCTGGGAGGAGAGCTGGGTATGATGCCGTATCCAGAGAGCTGGGAGGAGCAGGCTGATTGCACACGATGGAGCCACATGGTGCTGTGTAAACAAAACTGGGAACATGCCATGTACATACCTTACAGAGAGAGAGCTTTCTGTTTTCTAAATTGCTGCACTATACCATGCATGGAGCATTGCCTCTTCGATGTCAGTTCTGCCTGGCTTTACAAAAACCTGCTCTGTCTGCACCCCATTGACTGGAAAAGTGTCATGCCGAAGTCAAGTGCTCTGCTACGCCTTCATTCCGCTTTCTAAGTGAATTGTTTTCAGTTCTGTGAAAGTTATTTATGCAGAAGGCTCATTAATGTTCTCTTTCTGCTAAATGTGCTGGGCTGAGCTGCTCAAGAGGTCTACTTCTCTTTCATGAAAATGCTGAAAGAGTGAGTAATTCTAAGCATAGTACAACTTATTTTCAGTAGAGAAGGAGGCAAAAGGGGTTTTAGTGGTACCAGCATCTGGAAGGCAATGAGGCACTTCTCTGAAATGCTGCTTTGCCAACCTCAGGCTCTCCTTGGCATGGCAAACAAAAAGCAAAAACCTCACATTGAGGAGTAGCTGGAGCTGGGTTTACCCAGCTTAGTACAATGAAGATACATTTACATAAATTAGGTAATGTTTTAATTCAAATTTCATTTGTAAGCTGGTCAAGACTGCCCAAAGGCTCTTTTCTGTCATATAAAGTGATATGGCCTTCAAGGCTAATTTTATATTTTCCCTGGATAATGGTGTTGTCTTCTCTAACACTGTTCTCAAATGAGTATGACCCATGCAACTCTTTGGATTTTGGGAAGCACCTTATATTAGCATCTTGCCTAGAAAGGTTCTCACCACAGCTGACCCCAAGAACACAAGTGCCAGCCCACTGGGTCTGTCCAGGTAAATATTCTTTCACTAATGTCAGTTTAAAGGCAGACTAGGATTGGGGTTTCAGATCCTGAAAAAAAAGTTCATGTAAGAGGATTGGTAGAAAAGAGAGGAAATAGAATCTACTTGTCAAAAATATATAGAAAAAAATGGCAGGGAAAAGCAACAGACTTTTCCCCAAAAGCAAACTGTTGGGGGACTAAAGAGGAAGAATAAGCATGTAATCAATACTCAACCTTTAAAAAAAAATAACCCAAAGTTCTGTGGTTCTTACATTCAAGACTGTGTCAGCATATTATAGAGACATATCAGCTTCAGTCTGGGTTATGTCTGCCATGTCCACTTTTAGCCACATTTAAAATAAATTTTAATTTCCTAATGGCTGTGTCGTTCCCAGAAATTCCTCTTATTCTATTCTCATCCTGGTTTTAAACCGTTTCCCCATCACTGTTCATGTACATCACATTCCTGGCACTGTATGTGCGCTCTGAAATCCTGTCTAAGGCAAAAGGACCCCCTCTTTCCATAATATTTTTGCCTGGCATGACAGTGCTCGATCTGCCCTGTGACTTCCGAGCATCAGTGTTGGGCTGATGCTGCATCATACATCTGCTCATCTCTATGCTGCGCTGTCCCTCTCTCCATCTTGCCCCTTTCCGGACCACACCACAGTTTGAAGGTATGAGTGCACAGTCAAGCAAAGCAGCATTTTCCATGCAGAGACTTGGAAAGAGTCTCTAGCTTTCTCCATCACACTCCTAATTTCTTTTTCTGGGCATCTTAAGACCAAATGCGCTCCTAACTCTTCATTTACTTCAGGAAGTTTTGGGAGACAAAATCTCTGAAGGGATCTGTCTTTCAAAACAGAATAGGCTGAGAGACAAGACAAAGGGCAAGCTTCACTATTTCTACATATACAGGAGGTAATTACCTGATAACTCAGAAATAATATGAGCTGTCTCACCTAAAGCTACATAAATCTGCATCTGTAACCATATGCTCTTTCAGATGGCTTCTTTCTCATGTTTTTGGATAATTGGTATCTTTTGGGGATCTTTTCTTGGAAACCTCTACTGATAACACAGACTTCTTACATGTAAATCTCTAAAGTCATGCAGAAAACTAAAATTGCTGTTCCAAAAACCCCAGGTTGCCCAGGGTGGGAAGTGTCTTTGCTCTCTTCTGGATGCTGCACAAGTGCAGTTTGCACTGAGTCACAAAGGAGGCTTCTCAGCATGACACCAGATGAGTAAGAGAAAAAGAAAGACAAACAAGAAACTTGCCCGTGATTTCCTATGTGACTATGGGCAGATCCAAGCACAGTATCTTTGTTCACCATTGAGTGCCCCACTCATGAAGTCATGATGCCTTTCTGAAGCAAATTCAGCCTCTTCAGGGGTATTCGATACTATTGTGTTAGTCTTGTCTAGACCAGCAACGATGTGATACTTGTTCAAACCTACTTATGGTTTTTATTTGTTATTTTGACATGTTCCTCTAAAATTGGTATCATTTGCTCAGTTATTTCTGGTACCTAATAAAAACAATAGGACCCGTAGGGCAAAATCACAGAACGACTTTCTGAATAAAGGGTGCTCTGGGACTCAAGAAAATGGTCTATAGCAAGGCCTGAAATTCTCGTTTCCCCTTTTTATTTTTTTTTTTTTAATTTTCCTTTTCTTTTTCTCTTTTTTTTTTTCCTATGGATAGTAAAATAAAAATTCTGTGAGCTTGAGGCTATGCAGCTCCAACTGCTGTAATTACATAGCCAGGAATTTTGCAATTGTACAGTAAGTCAACTCTCTTACAGAGACTAATGATTCAATTGCAATTTCTATATTGCTTAGGATTGATGTGGTTAAAAATGTGTTTGCTATTAACTAAACCTAGCTACAATAACTCCTGTTCACAATCTTTTCCTGCTATAAATTCAGATTTGCAATTTTTGCCTTGTTTTTTAAGCTCAAATCTGGTTTCCAATTCTAGGACAGTCCTCAAACAGTTAAATTGTAGGAAGAGATACATAGAATCATAGAATAGTTAGGGTTGGAGAGGACCTTATGACCATCTTGTTCCAACCCCCCTGCTGTGGGCAGGGACACCTCCCACTAAACCATGCCATCCAAGGCTCTGCCCAACCCAGCCTTGAACACTACCAGCGATGGAGCATTCACAACTTCCCTGGGCAACCCATTCCAGTGCCTCACCCCCCTCACAGGAAAGAATTTCTTCCTCATATTCAGTCTAAACTTCCCCTGTTTAAGTTCTAAACCTTTCCCCCTTGTCCTATCACTACAGTCCCTAATGAAGAGCCCCTCCCCAGCATCCCTATAGGCCCCCCTGAGATATTGGAAGGCTGCTATGAGGCCTTCACGCAGCCTTCTCTTCTCCGGGCTGAATAGCTCCAACTTTCTCGGCCTATCTTCATACAAGAGAGAAGGTTTGGTTAACCAGTGCATGTTAGCTAACGATGAGTTATTTATTTGTTTTTTCAACATAAGAAACAAATTCTTTGGTATTAGACTTGTCCTACTAGATTCCTTACATGTTCAGTTAAGTTTATACTATAAACTCAAATTCCTGAAACATTGCAGGCCAGTTTTAGCAGAAGAAAAATGTAGCCTTTAAGGTTTAATTCAGTAATGCTACTAACAGTGAAGGTAAGGAAAACCAGGGATAATGTTTTGAAGACTGTGTAAGAGCAGAAATGTGAAATTGCACTGGTGATAATTTTTTTAAAGGTCTAAACTATTTTAGAGCAAGGATTTTGTCATCTAACTGACTTAATTTTCTTAGGAAATACACTGAGGAGGCTCATCCAAATGAAGATGAAGCTATACAGACAGGAAAAGGATGAAAGCAGCCCGGAGGGCTGAACATACTCAGTCTTACAGGCATTTTATGAGATTGGCAAATACTCATAGAGCCCCTCTCCAAACTAATGCCATTTGCCTAAAAAATGAGCACAGCACCCTGATTGTAGGGATTACAATGCACACAAGAAATGCCCCCTCTGCCCCTTTTTTGGGAGCTGGGCCTGGTGCCAAGGAGCTTGGAGAAAGGCAGATTCCTGTGCTGAACCCAGAGCGTGGTTCCCGCATTTCACCCGGCTATTTCATCAGCTAAATGAGACTGAAGAACTGGGGCCATGGGCAGTCAGTGCTGCTGGCGCTCTGGAGATGTATAAGATCATTATTTCAGTGATTAGCAGGCTTTCACTCTTTTGCTATGCTATACAAAAAATGAACATAATAAGCAAATACTATTTGTTGTTTTGTGCTTTACACCTCTGCTCAGGTGTGTCACTGTAAAGCAGAAGTTACAGCTAAGGCAAGGGAAGTTCTTTCAGGTTCTTGAAATATCTGGAGAGGTGTAGTTTGCTAATGATGCAGAAAGGAGAAGGTTTGGGGGTTTCCAGAGAGGTTTTGTGCCCATGCATCTATGTCAGGATAGGAAGGAGTTAATTGAGATTGAGGTGAGATGAAAAATGACCAAATAGCTGATGAACAGAGACATGAAATCAAGTTCCCATGATTTAACAGATCACCATTCATTCCCGAAGCTATGGCAACTGACAGCAGTGTCAGAAGTTATCTGCTTGCAAAATGAACTATGTAAGCTAGCCTATTTATTTTCAAGAGGGCACAAATTAGGAACATGTATGTGGCTAATTACCATGGCATGTGACACAGATAACCAGGGTAATTACTAAACTGTGGCAACTCAGTCAACTTCTACCCACGGTAACACAGAAATTAGTTATCAGTGTTTTGCTCCTGCAAATTTGAGTATTTGTTTCTCTACATACAGCTAGGACAGCCAGCTGTCTCTTGCCCTTCAGCATCTGTATATGTCATGGATGGAGATGAGGGAATTGAAAGCAGCATTCTTAACTCAGCTGAGGAGATGGGAATTAAGGGTAGACCTCAGGTTGTCAAAGTGAGAGACGACAAAATTACAGATGACAATAAGTGTGCTGTAATATGTTGGGGTATATGCATGGAAATAAATACTTTAATAATAATGCATAAGCTTTGGTACATGACAAAGGTGGGTGTTTACAGTAACTTTTCATTCATGTAGTGTAGAAAGGGTGAATGCATCCTTTTTCTTTCTGTTACTGGCAAATTAACCCAATCTCTGAATGTTTCAAAATATTCGCAATCTGCCTGGGATGTGAGTTCCTTGCAGACAGCTATGCCATCGCTCACATGCAGCTTCTGACCCAGTTCCGCCAGCTCTTGCTTGCAGAGGAAGGAACTCTTGCTTTTGGAGCCAGGGCAGCTGCTTCCATTTACTCTGGTCACCGAGCTAGGCAAGACAGTTTCCAATGGGCAGCATATGCAAAGATATGTGCTCAAGAATATGCTGAAAGACATATGCTTCCCTGAAGGGAAGGAAGGATTTGAGGAAAGGGGTTATGAAAAGAGGCTGAGAGAACTGGAGTTGTTCAGCCTGGATTAGAGAAGGTTCTGGGAAGTCTGAGCAGCTTCCAGTACCTAAAGGGGGCCTGTAACAACTCTGGAGAGGGACTTTTTAGAGGGCATGTAGAGACAGGACAAGGGGGAATTGCTCTAAACTGCAAGAGGGTAGATTCAGATTGCGTATTAGGAAGAAGTTCTTTATTGTGAGGGTGGTGAGGCACTGGCACAGGCTGCTCAGAGAAGCTGTGGCTTCCTCATCCCTGGCAGTGTTTAAGGCCAGGCTGGATGAAGCTTTGAGTAACCTGGTCTAGCGGAAGGCGTCCCTGCCTGTGGCAGGGGTGTTGGAACTGAATGAGCTTTAAGGTCCCTTCTAATCCAAACTTCTCTGATTAACCAGAACTGGCAGGACTGTAGCCAAGGCAGATGGGTGAAAAGGCAGGTCAGGCAGCACCGCCTCTTCCCCTCGCAGCCCCTCAACCTCAGTTTCTTACCATCACTTTACTCATCCTGCTTGCTCCTATCTCCCAGTCCCCATGTTGGCTGGCGGCCTTACCCCTTTTCCATCATCCTCCCACAATGGGCAGGAAAGCCAGGGAAAACAAAATGGAGACAGCTTGAGGGGAGCAGAGAAACTTCTGAAACGTCCAAGAGAGGCCAGGGCTCCCAACGCTGGGCACAGCGGACAGCACGCACATGCTGCAGTAACACAAGCCAGGCTCCTGTCTCCAGCTGGGTTCTCCTTTCACACGCAACAGTTGCTCCCCTGGGGAAGCTGCAGGAGGGGAATGTCTCTGAAACGGCACCCCAAGATTTCAGCGTGCTGTGAAGGCTGTGCCAGTGGGGCCTTCACACCACTCGGGGTGAGCCCTGCCTGGGGCTTGAGGCTGTGGGTGCAGGGGGTGAAACACCCCGTAGAGGCCTGCCCTGCAGCCCCTCTCTCGACCAAAGCCACTGCTAATGGTAAAAAAACTTGTTCGTGCCATCTCTAATAGAAAAAAAAATCTATGAAAGTAAAAGTAACAAGAACCGAGCCTAAGGTGGCTCTACCAGGGGCTGGGCAGGGTGTGAGGCTCACGAAAAACTTCCGCTCCCCGCAGGGCTCTGCCTCGGGGCAAGCTCTGGTTTGCCCAAGCTCATAGTGAGAGGGGTGTAGGAGGATTTAGGTGCAGGAGCTGGGTTCTATCACGTCCCAGTCCTGCAGGTTTCCCACCTCCTCCCTCTCTCCCGCCGTAGCGGGGTCGGCCCGGCTGGTTACACGGAAACGTGCTGGCAGCGACCCACCTTGCCGGACTATTGAGCGGGCAGCGCCCGCCCCGCCTCCTTAACGCTGCCCGCCCGGCCGCTGACCCCAGCCAAGGCAGCCCCCTGCTCGGGGTACGCAGCTGAGCCCCGAGCGCACGCGGCGCGGCGTTACTCCGCTGCCGGCCCGGTAAGGTGGGCGGGCGGGGGCCGCAGTGTGCTGCCTGGGCTGGGCATCCCATCCCCGCCCGCGGGAGCGGTGGGTGGTGGCGTCCCGGGCAGTGCCGCCCGGCGGCGGGGCGGGGAGCGGAGCGGGGCGGAGGGGAGGCCGGTGCTCACTTTTCTCTCTTCCCTTCCTCTGGATCCCCCCGCTGCCGACCTTCGCCGCTGTCCCGCTGCCGGCCCGGCCCGGCCCTTCAGAAGTGTCGAGAGGAGCGCAGCCATGGAGACCCTTGTGCGCCCCGGGGCCTGCAAGCCTCCCACTGGGTAAGCCCTGGGCCGGACCGGCCGCTGCTGGCCTCCGCGGGCAGGAGCGGCTTCGGGCGGCGACAGTGGCCGTGCTGGCCGGCGGGCTGCGGTCCCGTGCCTTCCCTGCCTCCTTCCGGACCCGGCGCGCAGGTGTCGACCCTGCCGTGCTGAGCACAGCCCGGGTGGCTGTCTATAGGGGAGAGGGGCCATGGCCGGGGAGCTGGGCGGGCGGCGTCAGGCTGAGCCAGGTTGCAGGAGGGTCAGGAAGGGGAAAGCGGCTGCTTCGTCTTTCTCTTTTGCAAGGGCCCCTTCGACCCCTCTGCCCCTCCGTCTGCAAGACCGTGGCGGCTGGAGAGCGGGGTTTGCTTTGCTTTGCTTTGGGGATCATGTCGTGCAGCGGGCTGTGGGGTTGGCCAGGCGCGCCCCGGCGCTGAGGCGGGCAGGCGATCGTCGCCTGCCCCCCTCGGCACGGGCCGCCGCGGTTCAGAGCCGGGGCTGTGGCTGGGGGGAGCGGGAGGGTCTCGGAGCAGGTGCACCCGATCCGGCGGAGGGCCCCGGGGCCGCAGGGGTCGGTGCGCCCGCTGGGGTGGATGCCAGCGCACAGCCGCCAGAAGCCTCTGAAAGGGTCATTCAGCCGTCCCGGTCGCGGGTCCCATTGCCCGACCGCAGGGCCTCGGCGGGGGAAGGAGAGCAAAGCGCTGCCAGCCTCGAGTTAAAAGTGCCCCAAATGGTCAGAGGTTGGTGGGCTGGGCGGCTGTTGATGCCCCTCGTCTTACGTGTCGGGAAGCGCTCTCGCAGCAGTAGTGCTAAATAGCAGTCAGCCCCTTGGGTAACCCACAGGTGGATTTGGGCTTTTGTCAGGCAAACACAGAACATGCCACCAGTGGATTTATTAGTCTGTTAACTAAGGGACGAGAGCAGCAGCAAGATTAAGTCCCAAGCGATCTCTTTTGTAAGTTCAGGAGCTGGGCAAGTTTAAGAGCTGTGCTGTCTGCTCTCTGCAATTTACTGCTCTACTTCACACTGTACAGGCTGGAAAAGGCTGTGATTGCTTTGGCAGCTTTTATAGTTTTACTTCTAATGTTTATGCTCTAAATTTATTTTCAGTGAAGTAGAAAACAGCTTTAAAATACGTTATGGTGGGCTGCCAGAGTTTTGTTAGGTTTAATTTCTTTAGTTTCTGTGTTTTATATGGAGTCTTGCAGTGCGTAACTCGGAAAGTAGAACAGGGAGCACTGTGTGAAGGAGTTGTGTTGTTGCTAGAGCTTTAGTAATGAAACTGTATGTGTGCAGTGTTAATTTTGGCTTGCAGAACATGACATAACTTGCTTTTTTGTGAATAAAATGGTTAACTCCAGTTAAAAATCAGCCTGTTTGATCATGACCTTTTATGCTCACCTTCTATGAAGAGCAGTAGATGCAGTGCGCCTCCTCTCTCTGTGTTTAGGTGATATAATAGTACCTCTGCTTTCTAAAATCCCAGTAAAGAGGAGATCTAGGATACCAATTTACATGTGTGCTTTGAAGAGTAGCTATCATTTCTCAGATGCAGTGCTGATTAGCAATTTGCCTCTATTGCTAGGTATCTAAAGATTGATTAAAGAGTTTGAATTTCCAATGAGAAGGTGTGTCGTCAGTGCATCTTGGAGATGAGCACTGGTTTCTGAGGACCTTTCTGAGCAAACCTCCTGAATCCTGCATAGCCAGTTTCATCTGTGTAAACCTGTTCATGGCCAGATTCTGATATCGCATATATGATCAGAAATTACAGTAACTGCATTAACTTCAGTTGGTTCCCTCCTGACAATGGCTCAAGGAGGCAAATCCAGTCCTTGGTGAAGATGTGCTTGCAATATTGTGTAGCAAAACGTGTGGGTGCTGATCCGCTTCTCTGAAAGCTGATGACAACGCCATCATGTGCACCAGCGGGGATTTCCTGTCTGTTTTGCGTGAGCTGGTTTTGTGTCTTTAAATACTGCTTGGTGCATTTTCTTGCAAGTTACAGGTTCCCAGCCTAGATGTGTCAGTGCTGTTAGCAATGGGCTTCACATAACAGTTCGTAATTCCCTGAGTTGCTAACATCCATACTGGAAATTGGTGAATGTTTGATCCCTGATCAGGTTTTACTCAATCAAAAATTGAAATCAGCTAGGGCCAGGGAAGTGTGGCAAGAGGACAGATTCGTCTGTCCTTGTTGGTTTCTGCATGAATCCAGATGTGAGCTACATCTATGGTGTGTGCTGGGGAAAGCTGGCATATAAAGCTGCTGTGGCAGAAATACCTTCCTTTCAAGGCAGAAGAAATGCTATGCACATTTCCAGCTTATTGATTGCAGTTATGAAAGGGAGGTTAAAATGACCACAACTTCACCATTTTTAACAAAATTTAGGCAAACCTGTTTTGTCTCTGTAAATCATTAACAGCAACATTATGAGTTTCACCTGTTAAACAGTGAACAAATTTAACGTTGTTTGGTACAGGGTACAGTGGCTCTGCTGTGTGCTTTACGCACATAAATTGACTATGTGTATTTTGTGGTGCGGCTGTTTGAGAATTGCATTTAAAAGTAGGGTACTGTGGTAGGGTTTTTTGGTTCTAAATGGCAGTGGAAAACTGCAGTTTGTACTGGTCTTTCAGGGCTTTTCCCATTTCTCTGCACCAAGAATTTTATTGCTACTAATTGCTAGGCATGAGTTTTCTAAAGCTTTACTAAGTCCACAGTGCTTTATTTAATCAACATTTCTTTTGGCTTATGAAGGTGAATTTAAGGCAATCAGTAGAAGCAGCAGCAGCAGGAATTAGGATTTATTCTATGGTCATGAAATGGGTGCTAGAAAAGAGAAATACACTTGTTTAAAATCTACTACTCTGGTGTCTGCATCTGCTCTTACTTCATTAGGGAGAGCAGAGATAGTCTTCTCTGGATGTTTTGATCAGTGACTTTAGTGACCATAACATGGGAAAGCAGACGTTCATTGGTCATAAGTGGCATAGCAGGCTCAAGCCTAAAATGAGGACTTGAAGGGTCAGTTCTGTTCTGCTCTGTTAGGAACCTCACAAAGTGAAGAGCATCTTCCCCTGTTGCTGAAAACATCTTCTATCTCCCATGGAAACTAGCCACAGTTCGTGTCTCCTTCTTAAATGCCTTTATGTCTGAGTGCAGAAGAGCCTCCTATGAGGGTGGTGAGGCGCTGGCGCAGGTTGCCCAGAGAAGCTGTGGACGCCCCATCCCTGGAAGCATTCAAAGCCAGGTTGGATGGGACTTTGGGCAACCTGTTCTAGTGGAAGGTGTTCTTGCTTATGGCAGGGGGTTGGAACTAGATGGTCTTTAAGATCCTTTCCAACCCAGACTGTTCTGTGGTTCCTCTGGTGTCAAGCAAATGTGGGGAAAGCCTCTATAATGTTAAACGAGATGTATGAATGCTTTTTTTAAGTAGGACCTTTATTTCCTGTGCTTTACCTCCTTCCATATCTCACAGGGCCTAATAGTACTAACAAAGGCAGGCAGACGTTAGCACACCTGCTTTGGAGGGACTTATCTGTGGGATCGAAGTGGCCGTGGAAGTCAGATTAAGGCTGTGAAACATCAGTAATGTTTATATGCAGAACCAGGGAAAGCAAACCCCCAGATACAGAGCAAGTTGCGCATCTCAACGTGTTGAAACCTTTCCCGTTCTTTTTTTGCCCTCTCTGCATAGTTAAGTGGGCTACTTTGTGAAGCTGCATATCCAAATTAAGAGGAAAAGAAAAAGGTAATTTTTTTAATTATTTTTTTTATTGTGCTTGTGCTCAGGATATTATTTGTAAACCTTGTCTGGAAAAGCCTGGAGGGCAGAGTTCTCTGCAGAACATCTGTGAACATCTGTAACACTGGTTACGCTATGCTCTATCTCACCTTCAGATGTTACAAGATTTAGGGTATAAAGAAACTGCAGTAGTTAATTTCTTAAATCAAAATTGGGAAACTGAGCTATCTGCATATGTTTATTCTGTGTAACATGTAGAGTACTGGATGGCAAAGGGCAATGGCTGCAGTTAAAAATGGAGAGTAACAGTGTAGTACTGGCCTTGAAGATTGCTGCCTTGGCTGGTTGCAAGGTTGGTGCTTGTGCTTTGACATTATCCTTTGTGTTGTGTCACTTTTGGTATGTGCACTGCTCCCAGAGAATTCAGGCAACGGTTCTTTTGTATACATCTGAGACAAGGAGCTTCTCTGTAATACATTTTTCTGGCACCACAGGCAACATTAGCCCTATCTTCCTCTCACAGGTAGTTTGGGTCCAGAGTAGTTCTTTCTGTGTTAGTGGAGATGCATCACATTAAATAAAATTCTGGTGATGATGCAGAAGAATTGTATATGTTTTTGTGTATAATAAAACAAGGCAGTTTTTACAGTTTTGCACCTCTGTGGATACAGCTGTTGAGCTGGAAGACATCTGTATTTTCAGTCATGACTAATATCTCAGGATTGCTGAAGATAAGCAAGGTAATTGGAAGAAAAAGCTAAATGGTGAGGTAAAACGCAGTATAATCTAGTCCTGACAGCTATTCTTTCTGAATTCCAGCATCCCATTTCTCCTGTCTTTCTTCTCCCTTTTTTTCTTAATTTCTTTCAGCAATCTTTTAGTTTTGTACTAGACTACAGAATGAAATAGATGGCCTCTTAAAGTCTCTTCCATTTCTGGGCTGTCTAGAATATTCAGGTCGGTTTTTTTCACCCTCCCCATCTCCCACTCATGTCTCTCATTATTTTGTTTCCTTTGGATGTCTTTTGTAATTTTTCATCTTGTTCTTCTATGATACTTTTGCTACTGTTAGATGAAATTGAACCTTCTCTTCCGTGCTGTACCCTGTCTTGTTTGGTCTTCCTGTCGTTCCCTTGTGATTTCAGACTCATTTGTCTGCAGATTTTGCTCCTGTAAGTTTACATCTTGGTTAAATTTCTTATCTGGATGAAAACACTTAACTGCTCTGCTGAAGGTACCACTGTGTTTTGGTGGGACAGATATTACTTACCACCCCATCTGGGCAAGCTGCACTGATTGCAGTGAATTTCAGGATGTTGCACTAGATAAAGGTGGAGAGAGAGGGGTTTAGTTTCAACTTAAAGCACTCTCACCTTTAGGTGATGGTGACCATTAAGGAAAACCAACTACTGAAATACCTATTTTTAAGTCAGTTCCCTAAACAGATGGCTGCTTTGTGTGTAGTTTAATCTTCCTAGGGAAGTGCTATATTGCTTTTTGTGGAATAATTCAGATCACAGTGCATGATTGAATGAATGAAGGGATTTTTCTGTTTGCATGCAAAGGAATGAGAGTTTTCTTGAATACGTGTATTTATCCTTAAACATCTATGGTATTGTAAGTGCTTAGACTCCTGTTGTCACACACTTGAATTTTCTTACAAGCATTTGTGAAGGCTTCCTGACAATATTCTTTTGGGTTAAAGAATTACGTGTAGGAGACTCCATTTTATTTATATAGTCAAAAATGTGAACACATTTGCATTACATGCTCCAAAAGCAGCCAGGAGGCCTGTGTCAGAGTTAGGGAAGTACCTCACTTCTCCTGAATTGCAATTCAGTGCCTTAACAAGTATTCCCCTGTGTCTGGCTTTAGCTACCCTGTTAGCATCAGCAAACACTTGATTTTCTGGCAAGCGCTGTGTTCTGTATACTGCAGCTTTTTGTGTTGGTCTGGCATTGTGGTTTCCATGAAAATTGACAGCTTTCACACTTTAATGCTGCTTCTAAGAGATTGAGGGGTCTTTAGAAATTTATTTTTCCATAGCACATTAAGCCAGCTTCTGTATTAGAGGCTAGGAATTGGGAGAGACTTAAAATACGTGTTTCCAGCTAAAATTATGATTTAAGGATCTTTTAAAAGTAGCTGCATATCCAGCTAATGGAAATTACAACCCTTATTAAAATATTAATCCTCTTACCATATAGAAGTGTTTCCAGGGCTGTTAGTTGCCCAGGGAGCCAGGCTGCTTATCATTAAATAAGCGATGCTGGGAATAGTGTATTGTTGTCATAGTTTCAGCATGAGAGTGTCAGCGATGAGCCATGGGCTTAACCCATGCCAAGGGGTGAGTCACAGAGATTGAGTGGCAGGGCCGAGCTGCGATGGCAGTGACACACAGTGTCTCCTACCCGCTATAGTCCTCTTGCACCACAAATACTGTCTTTTTAGTTTCATTAATCCCCCAGCTAATGAGCTGCCTGAGATGCTGTGCATTTGTGCAGAGTAGTTGTCGTAATCAGAGAAATGGGGAAGAAAATGGGTTGAGAATGTTATTTCTATGTTCCTTGGCTGTTACTAGAGCTTAAAGAGTGAGAGTATCTGTGGGACAAAAAAAATTAATTTCTTACTGCTGACCCTATAAATTCAATCTGATATCTGCATGTTAAGCTATGTTTTGTGTGTTTGTCAGATGTGTTGTGTGAAAGAGAGCTGTTAGTCTCCTCTGACACTTTCAGTCATGAAATGTGATTTATAAAGCTTTCTTTGGTAGTCAAAAAATAATAGAACCTGGTATATGATTTCTTTTTTGAAGTAGTGAGCATCATTAAGGCAGGTAGGCAAGTTGCAGCTGAATTGAGAACTTGGTGTAGGCTGGGCCCGAGGTACTTGCAGAGGTGCGGTAGATGGGACTGTGGTTCAGTTCTGTGTTCTCTGCTGTCTTATTTTTATTAAAGGTGATTGACCTGTGCATAAGTTTTAAGGTTGATCTGTGAGTTTCTCTGCCTCTCTTTCTCTGGACTACAGTGGTGTATGCAAAGTGGAACAGCTCAGTAGGCATGATGTAGAATCTTTCACCTAAGTAATTCAGCAGCCAGGTAATTAGGGAGTTTGCTTACAGAAAACCCACAATCAAGGACCTGCTTGACACAGGAAGGTCTGAGGATTAAATCTGCATTAGCTTTTACTATACTGAATTGCCAGGACCACCCAGCAGCCTGGAGTCCTCCTTTTTCCTTCAAGCAAGAAGCTGGCATGGAGCTTGAGCAAGAAAATTGCATTTTATATTATCAGTGCTCTAAATATAGCTGTACTACAAGGTTCAACAGCAAGTACCAATCTAGAAGTACCTAATCAGATAAGTGTTACTTTATGTTTTCACCAAGGGTGACCAACAAGCAGTACAATTCTGTTTGCTGTACCTGTTTTTCTTGCTGTGTGTTGGGTTTTATTTATATAAATGTATATTGATCTGATCCAACTGTTACTGATGTTTTATTGTGAAGTTGGGCCAGAAAGGTAGAACTCTGTTGTTTTTCAGTAATTGAGGGTTAATGACTTATTTATTTTCCAAGATCACACAAATGCATAGAGATTTTAAATGGGTAACATTGATGGTTGATGAGATGCTTTCTGAATTTTCAGATGTTGTTTTAATAAATGTATGGCTGCCATGCGTTGTAAGACCTCTTTATAATTAGTATATATATTATTTATTATTATTATTTTATCTATATTATTATCTATATATTATTTATAATTAATATTTATTAATGTTTTTTGTGAGTATTTTTTCAGTGGTTTAATTAGACTAGGGAACAACAAAATTCAAGGGCCTGGGTGCAAATGCATCATTGGTCGGTTGTTGCCATCTCCCAGGTCTGACAGTTGTTCCTGGTAATCTGCTGGTCCTCCTTCCTCTGAAAAGGGAAAAGGCAGTTTGGTTTTTTGGGAGTGAGGTTTCTCCTTGATACTTGTGTTACGTGGTATCAGGAGATGGTGTGATGGTGACGTGAGCAGGATTTTGTCCTCCCAGCTTGTGTGAAGGTCCTTGTGCTGCTGTGTACGTAAGATCCATGAGATGCAGAATCAGCTCGGTCAAATCAGCTGACTTCTCCAGGGACACAAGAGGAAAGCTGCAAAAGAACTCTGGTTTAGATTGTCTAGATTACTTCTGTTTTAAAAACTTGCCTCTTCCTTCCTGCCCCACACACCCCGCAGTGGGCATTCTCCTGTGCTCAGTCCTAGAGGTCTCCTGGGAGGTGTGGCAGCGGCTTTCCAATGTAAGAAAATAAAGTAGTGAATTTTTTGCAAGATCCTTTAAAATACTCCTCCACCTTTTATTTCCATTGTGTAGTTATGTTGAGTTACAATAGTAGTGCTTTTTCCTGCTTCAGCATGTTCCAAAAAGATAAATAAAACCTCCAAGTTATTTTATAATAAAACATTAATTAATTTTTTCTTATTTCTGTGATTAAATAGCTTTTCTTTATGCATTTTTCTTTTTTTGTTTGAGGTCAGTATATGGCATATGCAGCAAAAATACCACTTAGGTAAATATATAAAGAATGGCATGCTTGATCTTACTGTACAGAACTTGTATTTTCCCTTCTGTTTTTGTCTAAGCATGCCACAAGGGTTTGTCTCCAAAATCAGTAAAGACTTTCAGCCAAATTTGAAGAAAAAACCTATTTTCTGTGCTTTTCTTCGATCTCTTGTGGCAGTGCTTTATTTCTGAAGAGCACAGCAGTGGTTTTGGGTGCTGATGAGGGAATGTCTTGGTGTGAATCCAGATGCCTTCTTTGTCTTGTCTTTTTTCTGAGTAACTTTTCATGGTACTTGGTACCAAGCTTACACTTTCTTGGATACCAAATAAATTATTCCTGGGTTCCCTGGTGGTACAGCTCATGTTTCAGTGTCAGCACAGCTTTCTCTGCTTTAGCGGGACTTGTGGTGTTGCTCGCAGTCACTTCAGCATCTGCTTTGATCATTCTCTGCTTGGACATGGCTTTCTCCTTGAGAAAGAGACCAGCTTTTGACTTCTGCTGTGGTTAAAATCTTGCTACTTGTGGCACCTTCAAGTGCTCCAAAGACTGACTCTACCAATTCATTAAATAACAGCTACAAATAGGTCAGATCATGTTGCTAAACTGCTGGTGTTGTAATTAACACAATTATTAATTTTTTTTTTTTTGCTTTTAATTACCTCTGCTGCTTTGCCTGTGTTGAACTGGAGAGTCACTTGGTCATCTCATAGCAACACATAGCAGCATTGGATGCTAAAATACCGTTATGGCATCAGATGTGCATAACTTTCTGCTTTTCAAGACATAGCCTTTTTACTGTCTTATTTTACAGCTCCTTAAGGTCTGTTGTGCAGCTTCATTCCCTGGGTGGTGCCTTGTCCAAAGTGGGGCAGACTGGAGCCAGTTTCTGTCCTTACTGGGTCCCAAACCCTTCCTGTACCCAGTGAGGCTTTGGATCCTTCAGTGCTGGGCTGTGTGTTTTAGTGGACTTGCCTGAGGTCAGCCTGGCACAGGGATGCTGGGGAGGAACCAGCATGTGCTGAGACATCATCCACAAGCTCCATCAGGACTTCCGTAGGCCAGAAGATATTTTATTTCCCATTCTTACATTGCTAAGTGGAGGATTGCTATCTTCAGATCAAATCTGTTATTCCTGAATAGAACAGATTAATACAGAATTACTTTCTTCTTAGCAAACTTGGCTTTTCCACTGTGAGACAAACACAGATGTATCTGTGTGTGATGGAGGGTCTCCAGTATCAAACTTAAAGAGAAAGAAAAGTAGACAACAGTTAAGCCTCACCTTCTGTGGGTAATTACAGAACAGTATTTTATCTTAAATTAAGAGATTTGTGGATTTTCCAAATTACTGTGTGTTTAGGAGGAGGAGAAGAACTTATACATTATACAGTTTTAAGTAATAAATGTAATTGGCTTATTTTGTCCCTTCATTTGAAGTCCTGCAGATTGTATCATCTTCGTAAAGCTATCTAGAAAGAGGCTATGTAAGCAGAGTCTCAGAAATATGTGTTGATGATTAAGCTATTTAATGACGAAAGTGAAGTTGCTCTTCTTCCTAACTTCTAAACAAATACAGTTATTTATATTCCCCTTCCAGCTCTTGCATAGGTTTGTAACAAAAACGAGAATACCTTCCTGAAAGAGCAATTATTCTGCAACTAGCATTTACCCAGTTTTCAACATCACAGGTATCAGGAAGCATTAATCTTTTAAAGAACATTGATTATACTTCTGGTGAAGAATTTGTTTTAAGGTTTGTTCTGCTCCAGCCTCGTATAAGGCAAACCAGGAATTTACTGATTTTTTTTTTTTTAAAGCATCCTTTTTTTTCTTTTTTTTTTTTTTTTTTTTTTTTTTTAAATAAAAGGCTGTTAGTGCAGTGTTATACAGAATGACCAGTAGAGGCTGGGTGGATTTAAGTTTGTCTGTTCCCATGGTTTACTGGACTCTTCTGGGACAGAGACTGGGAGTCTGCTTGCGCTTGCCAGAGTGTGAAGAGCAGCAAAATCACTGTTTAATTGTTTAATTCAATATTGGAAATGGGAATTTGGTCAGCTGCTCAAAAGCAGCTTGAATTTATATGACCCATTTAGCATGGAGGAGAGCAGGCATGGCTATGCTCCCGTTCCGTTAATATTCAGCTTTCAAGCCAAAGGGCCTGTGGGGATTGTATTTGCTGTGATTCACTTGCAGGCTGAGGTGTGCAAATCCCAAGCAGCTTGGCTGAAATCTCTGGGTCTGCTCCTGCATCAAATAGGTGGGAGAGGGACCGGCATCGACAGATTGGTAAAACAGTTGTGAGTGCACACTGGTCTTGTCTCTTTACTGGGCTTCTGGTTTATATTTTATGTTGGCATAACAAAATCTGGATATCTCATTTTGAAGGGAAATATGGGTGAGTGTGTTCAGGTAAAGACAGGTGAATTCAGTGTCTGTATTCCCCTATATTCTCTGCCTGTGGTTGCTTGTATTTATTTACATGATGGTAGACTTCAAAATGCCAACTTTCCCAAGTATTTTGCAGCTAAAAACTTCTTGGCCGCTAACAATATTTTCATACTGGTTAAGTATAAGGAGGTCGCTTGTTTCCATTCTTACTTGTTCTTTTTTAAGACCAAGTAGTGCTAATATTTTTGTGAAAAGCCCACAGCTTGTCATGCCATTACGCCAGCCTTACTTAAGAATACTGCTCATCAGTACAGCTGTTTATTGTTTGTAATTGTATATTCTCAAATTAGGCATAGTTATTTTTGAATGAAATCTCTTTGCATTCGAGTGGTTAAATCCCGTACTTTAACCTACTAAAAATGAGATCCAGGTTTACTGGGAAACATTTTACAAACTTAAAACTGCCTGAAGTATAAAACCTGTTTATAGATACCATGGGTTTCTTGCCATGAAAAGCACCGTAAATTCCCCCTGTGCTTCATTTTCATAAGCAGCTACTTGGAAAGACATATTGCTTGTGGTACATTGCCAATTATTTATATACTAATTTGCTACCTGAAAATAATTTCAGATTTTTAAATTCAGCTTAGTATTAAGTTGGGGGGGGGGAGGGGAAGGTCCTAAACTACTTAATATTTTACAGTTTAGCTTAAACTTACCTGGAAACAAACTGGCAACACTGACGTTTTTTTGGGAGTGTGGATGTGAGAAGTAAAGGAAAGAATTAACCTTTTAAAAAAGTGGTGTATGTATGAACAGTTTTCAGTCATTATTATTTATGTAAATTCCCACTTACCTGTGTTGTTACAGGTCAAACAACTGTTCTGTATATAAAATATTAAGCTGTCTTTGCTTAAGTAGTCTCTGTGTGCAAAACTTAGGTGCCAGATTTGAATAGGAGGCCAGGTACGAGGCCTGGGAGCAGAGCTCTGTTCTGCCGTCATTCAGGGGCCACTGATAGAAATCAGCCCTTCAAGTGAATGATCCAAATAGTTGAAAAGGAGAAATGCATTCTCTTGCTTCTCTTTTATAGTTATCATTTTTAATTCATCCTTTTGATTAATCTTGGAGAAGTAATGTAGTCTGTGCTGGTTTTTTTCCTGAGCAGGTGTTAATGAACATGTCACTAGTGTGGAGACTGAACTTGCCTTCCCGGCTTGGCCAGGACAGGGGTGGTCAGAGTTATCTGGGGAAACATAATGTGGAAGCTCGGATGTCAGAGAAACCCCTCATGCTCCGCTTAGCACCTGGCTATCCCTGTGCAACAGTATTTAAATGTTTATAAATCTTTCATAATCATTATTTACTTGAAAACAAAACCCCAAATCAGCAATGGGGGTTTGTCCAGCATTAAATTGCTTTGACCAAACATTATTGACGGTTAAAATATTAAAACAACCTTGGAAGTCTTTTCTCAATTTTCTATGCTGCTTTTCCCTTTTACCAAGGATACAGTCACCATGTATAGAAAGAAAAGCTGTAATTTCAGTGGCATTCAATTGTACTATAGTGATGCAGAAGAGACTAAAAATAGTATTGTTCTAGCAACCAGATAAATTTTCGAATGAATTCATGGAGCTAAGTGAATTGGAGACTTCATGTTCCTTCATTTTCCATTTTCTGAGGTGCTTGTGATTTGGTCCTTAGTGCTTATCACAGAAAAGTCCTGAATTCTTCATAATTAAATTATATGGGCTGCTTTGTGTGATGTTGTTAAGTAGCACATGTACAACTAAGTGCTTGAGAGTGGTGTTTGGAAGGAAGGATTGGGTGTAAGTGCTTCATGCACAGCTCTAGTCCTTGCGTACAGGTGGTCTCAGTAGCAAGCCTTTTTATCAGTGAGTACAGGGGAGAAGGGGCACATATCATTAGTCTGTTCTACTGCTCACGAAAAGAAATAGATTGTCCTTTTATCCTCCTGGGTTTGTAGGCTCTCTCAGCATTTAAAAGCAAATATGTGCCTGTGTTAGGATTCTTTGAAAAATTATGGCTTATATTGAATTAATGTGTTTGTATTTCACATGTAGTTGCAGGTGGAAGATGAAAAGGTGTGCTTTGGGCAACATGTTTTGAATAATATTGGAAATAAGTACTACCGCATGGACCTTGCTTCTGGAGCCAGCATGTCCACTGTGTTGTACAGCTGTGCCATTCCTTCCAGAATTGTTCTGCAGTCTGTTTACATGGAGCAAATGTTGCACTCATGGATGGATTTCTGAGGATACTGATCTGGCAGACCATGCAAGCTTATAGGTTATAAAATTTGCTGTATGAAGGGAAACTAAATGTTCCCAAATAAAACTCTCTTTATTTAGGGAGGTGGTACAGTGAGTTCAAACAAAATTTGGGACATGGCTTGTGTTCCGCAAAGCACGTGTGGGAGATGAAGAAGTCTGAGGGATATCTGGTTTTATTGCTGCACAGTAGGGTGTGGACACCTGATGAAGGCTCAGAATTGCCCGAAATTCTGTATTGGCTTGTGTAGCTCGGTGCTTAAGAGTCATGGTGAGAGTGTTTCTGAGGTTTGGCAGTAGTGCCTGCAGGTTTCATGGTTTTAATAAGTTTGTCCGGAGGTATATATATGTCCCTGGAGCTCAGAGTAAATACAGCCCACTTGGAGAAAACACTTGGAAGAAGTGAAACTGTCCCTTGATCATGAAGTTTATTCCTCTTGGCTTTTTAATTTTTTTAATTCTCTCTTGAAAGTTTCTAATTTTACTGCATGACAGAAGAGCAGAGTTGTGTGCTTGAATTTGTATCTGGAGTAAAGTTATTGCAGCTTGGGGATTGCGTTATGAAAGCGGTGGGAGGAGCTCTCTCTGCCATGACTTGCTGTCTGTCGACCACACTTTGCTCAGTCTCATGCTCTTGGGTCCTTCCCGGTCTTGTCCCCAAGCCCGTAGCTCTTGGCAGAGCTGTCCTCCCCCCCCCCCCCCCCCCCCAGTAGGCTTCAGCCGCACTTTGAACGTCTAATGGTGTCCTTACTGCTGACATTGGACCAGAAGGTCCTGAATCCAGCAGACCCAGGGAGTGCATGTAGAGGGCATATGATAAAGGAAGGGTTTAGAAGTGCACAGATGTGTGAACTGCTTTCTTCAAGCTGCTTGTATTTTTTATTTTTTTTTCCTTGATACCTTTCAGTTCTCTCTGCTGTCTTCTCTCACCGGGGGTTCCTGTGCTGCAGAAAAAGAGGAGAAAGATGTGTTCACAAAATAACAAGTTAACTTGTGTAGGTATAGGAATAATCATAAAGGTTTACATTATTAGATGTAAATTTTACAACCAGCATGTTAGAAGAAACACTTAAAAATCTTAGATTTAGCTTATTATATGTGTGATTAAGGTAAGAATAGAATTACTTCTTTCCCCTGCTTAGTCTGATTCCGGCTCTTTTGAAGCTTAGACAATATAAGTATATTCTGATACACACCTTTGTAATTACATGAAATTGGTAACATGCCATATGACCTCTGGTTACAGATCTAAATATTGGCATCAATTCATTTATTATGTTTGTGTGTGTTCTTAAATCAGTCTGCAATTCATAATGTTCCATCTTTATTACGGTTTGCATAAAGTAATGTATTCTAGTAGCACGGTATTTCGATGAACACTTAAATGAGAGAACTGAGTAGGTCACAATGCAGTTATTTTTTTACAGTGAAAAATTGTTTCCTTTTTAAATAGCATTTAATACTTCATTGCATTAACCTGTTTTTGTCACAAAGTGCCTCAGTGTGTACATATTCAGTAGATGGAGTTATATTGGTTTGGTACGTCACTTTTTTTACCCCACCTTGAAACTTAAACAAAATCAAAACAGGTAAATGTTATGCAACTTTATGATACTGTTATATAAGTCATGATGTTCCGTTTTAGTAATGACATTAAATGTAGTATAGAAAGAGCAGGGACCTTTTAATCTACAAGATTGACTTAGTCTTAAGTTAAAGTTCAGAACTCTACTGATGGCAGTTTCATTTTCCAGCAAAGTTGAAAGTAATGTTTTAAAGTCCGAATTGTTTGTTTTGTTTTTTTTTTAAATACATTTGTGAAAATAGGAGATTTTTCACTTTATGTAGGAGAAATACATGGCATACCTTGCATGTTTTCGTTTCATAATGAAGAAATTCTAGTTTAAATAAACTGCAGCAACTTACCTTTTCGAGAAGGAGGGAGGAATGACTTTTTTTTCTTCCCTTCTAGATCAAGTTTTAATACCCAAAGCTTTTTTTTCCCTCTCTCAAATCTTTCCTGAAATGACCAAATAAAAAAGACTTCTGTTTTGTGAGGCCTGCTTTTGATTAATTTGATTAAGTTTTATTTACGTACTTAGTCTGAACCGTGCCTCCTCCTTATCATGTAAAGTTGCTTACTGTTGCTAAATATACCCGTGTAGTTTAAAGAAGCAAAGCTGTGGGTGAGTAGTACCCATTCAGAGTGGGGTTGTGGGGTAGGGAGGGACCTGCTGGTAACCGGAGAACAAGAGCAGATGCTAAATTAGCAGCTGGATCATTAGTAACAACTCCACAAATGTCTGCTGGGAAATGATCTTCTTTGGATGCATAGTAGCGTGGGTGTGTGGGTTATTCTGAATTTCTAGCATCTAGTTGCTCATTAGCCATGACTCAAAGGAAGGTCGTGGAGCTACGAGGTGGTGACTATTACTATATTAATATTATTATTATAATTGATATTATTAGTGGATATTATTATTAGTGGATATTATTATTAGTGGGGCAACTGGCAGCTTGTTTTCATTGAAAGTACAGGCTGCATTTATAAGTTGTTATTATTGTGTGGCATGTTTTTATTAAGGCATCAAATTGGAAAATGACTGCATGTGCAAGGAGGTTGCTGGCAGTATTGTAGTTACACACTTAAGTATAAAACAAAACTAAAAGACCTGTAGAAAAGCAAAACAATATAATAAAGGTGTCATTAATAATACCAGGTTTATGTTCCATTTTCACCTTTAACATAAACAGGTATTGACCATGACTGCAGTGTGAAATAGATAATTGTGACTGGATGAGAAACGAAATCATGACTAAATAACAGCGAGTAGTAAATGATGTGTGTTAAGTGATAGCCAAGCAGGAGAATTGAAACAAATAAAAGATCAGCAGGGAGAAAAAGAAAAAAGAGCTGTCAGAAAAGTGTTCTTTATTTGGGAGACAAAATTTTTAAGTTAAATTTAGGTCCGAGTCTCTTGCTAATGCATGCTTTGAAATATATCCTAATATTTAGTGTAGTTTCCCTGCAGTCTACTCTTCTGTGCCCTCTAACTGCAGCACGCCTTTCCCACTGCAGTACTGTGGACTCAGCTATGCTGAGGAGTATGTCTGGCTTTACTTTTCATTGAAAACCAATATAGTTCTTTATTCCATAAATCAATGATTATGTAAATGTGTGCACCTCCAAGTCACCATTTTCCCACATTGAAGAACATGTTTGTTTTTAATTTAGTGAAAATGATTCAATTTCCTGGTATAAACAGAGACAAAAATGATAGAAACGGATGGAAAAATGCCCATACCAGTGGCCCTAGTGCTAATGAAAAGGTTTGTGTTTTCTTCGTTAATTGGGGAAAAAATGCCTTCCAGCGAACTAGTGTGGCTATCAGCCTTGTCATCAACAGGGTTATATTCAACGAAGTGAGTTTGTGCTGTTTGGGGACAGTGTCGGTGATTTAAATTCCCCCAAAACTTAAAACTCCCAAATGACCCCCCCTCCGAACTTGTGTCTAGACAACCCCACAACAGTGATTTAAGGTCTGAAGGTGCTGTATCCTGTTCAGTTATCCTCTTCTGGTATTTCCATTCCAGTGCCAGGAGCTGAAGGTCAGGCAGAAGTTAAGGCTTTGGGGCTGGCAATGAGGTTTTTGGCAGACAGGAAAGGCTCTGTAGGTCGTAAAGATGGTTCTTAGAGGAGCCCCTTTCTCTATGCAAACCTCTCACCTATTTCAGGCAGAGGTGCACAAGCTGGATCTTGATTTCAAGACTTCGCTATTATGGGAGAGGGTGAAAAAGAAACTTTCAAACAACCATTTTCATTTTAATATCCTTCTCTACTAAACAGCCTGGCAGCTAGGCTAGATCTTGCTCACTTCCATGAAGAATTACGGATTAGGGTGAAAGAGGGAACAGGTTGAAGTCAGTTGATGACTGTCGGAGTACAGAAGCCCAAGCAAAAAAAAAGTATAACCAGTTTTGGACAGTGTAGTGGCTATTTATGTTAGGCTAATTATGGTAGAATGTTGAGTTCATGTAACTTGGCAGAAAAAGGTGGAGATATTGCTTGGGTTTCGTGTGTGTGTATATATATACATTTCTAACATTACCAAGTTTTAATTGACATATCAATGTCTACGGTAGAATAGTGCATATGTGTGAAGACCATATAGTGTTACTCAGTTCCAAGTACATGTGCGGGGGTGGTTTTATTTTGGGAGGGAAGAAAAAAAAGTTACACTCTGGTAGCTTTTTGACAGGCAGGTTAAGGAGCGTGATCCTTCAGTTGCCTTTTGGCAGGGAATTGTTTTTCCATCTTCATATACATGACCATAATTAAGCATTAATGGAAAAACAAAGTAGCTTGTTGTAAATCCTCCAGACAATACAGCCCATTCTAGTGGAGATTCAGAATGTTCTGCTGCATAGCTGATGTGCTGGATGAGGCTGCTGTCTGCTGTGAAGCATGTGGAATGGAGAAAGAATAGAGTTCTTTGTGGTTACCAAGCTGAAGGGCAGCTACAGGTTTGGTGTTTGGGATTTGTTTGTTTGTTTTTAATATATGTTAATTTATTTTTTTTTTTTTAAATCATGCCTTCCCCCATACAGCAGTTTACTGTGAGCCTTTGTCACTAGCAAAGAGGATTCTTCAGGGTAACACTAATGCTCAGTGAGTGGTTGGGCTGTTTCAGCTTACAATTCAATGGGTTAGCCAGTTCAGTCTGTATACTCTTGTCTTGCAATATTTTCTAAATGACAGTTCCATGCAGTTTTCTTACATATACACTTCTATGCTTTAAGCCAAAAGAAAAATTAGCCTTTTCATTACTGTCTGTAAAATCATGTAGTAACTCAAATAGTCTTTGCTGCATTAATTTATATCTGCTGTCTTGTGCCTGGCATGTAAGTTTTGAAGCTTAGGGTAGTATCTGCTTTTTTCATTTCCAGTGTTTAATGTGAGGTCTAAATATGAGAACGCACTGCATAGTCTCAGAATGTGAGCCTCTGTATTCCAGAGTTTAATTTGGTTCTGCTTGCTTTCCTGAAAGGCAGTGCATCTCCAATGTACCTTAACACTTCTTGAACAATTATGTTTTCTTCATAATTAGGACTTCAATTGATTCAGGACCTATTTGATCAAATTATTCTCTGTGTATTTGTACCAGTGTGTGTCACTTTCTAGTGCTTTCTAACTTCATGGATGATGTGCAATAACAGCATCATGAATGATCTGCAAAGCTGTGTCACCTCCGCGTCATTTTGCAGCAGAGTGCTGCCTATTGCACGTACAGGGAAGAAAACAACCTTAAGCTTCACTCTATGCTGGTTTATATGGGTGTAAATCAGGAAAATTTCAGTCTAAATTAGTGATTTGAGAGACAGTAGTCACTGTTCTTTAAGCGACGTGAGCCCTTAATAGAGTATTTTAATATAGACAGTAATTAAAAAAAAACCAAAAACACAATTAGTGCAGAAAAAATGTTTATGATTTATCACAATTAAACATCTGTGAGGACTGTGGGAGCTAGCCTGGAAGTACTGGTGTACAAAAGCCAGCAAGGTCAGCTAAGGAGTCTGCAGAATAGACTTTTTAAGATCACATAGGCATGAGCTTAAACAGCATTTGGGATTACACTGTTTACCCAGGTGTATGCATCTGTATTCTATCAAATTTTGTATCTTCTGAAATTGTGGTTAAAACAGACTCTTCCTTGGCAGTGGCTGATTGAAGTAAACTCTCTCTGTGGATTTTTATGTAAAGACCCAGGGGCTACTTCAGCGCTGTATCTTCTGGGAGAGAAGCAGTGCAGAAATCATGGTGATCAGTGTGGTTTGATGCCTCCTTTATCCTTATTTTAGTTCCTGAGCTGCCACAGAAGCTAATATACCTCAGGTACAAGTTAGAGCAGCCCCCTGAAAAGATTTATTTGTACATCCAAACATTGTATATACTGAGGGTTTTTTCCCCTTTTTTTGGCAAACCCTTTGCATTGGGATTGCAGTGGGAAATATTTTCCCTTAGCATACAGTCAGATATGTTTTTGTAAACCTTTTTTGGAAATCAGAATTGCTGAGCAAGGGCTTGGCTCAGAAAGGAGTCAGTTTGTGTCTCTAGGGACAGGTAGATTCTGTAAATACAGGCACAACAGGAAATGCCCTGTAAACCCAGGTCTCACACAGACAGCTAGTTCCTGTGCCTACATTGCATCTTGCTGGTTGTGGATTGGGCACTGTTTATTACACAGTTCTGGACTGCAAGGCTAGATTAAAATACAACAATAATGAGCAAAATTCACTCCACCCTTCCACTGCCATTGGAAAAGAGAAACAGTTGCTCACACTGTGTGTTTTTTGGTGTATTTATTCAATTCAATACAGTATTGTCCTAGCCCCCTACCTGCTACCATGCAGTAGGTATATAATGGGTAAGCAAAGGTGCTGGTTTTTGCTGTTGAAAATCGTAGTGGATTTTCCCAACAGATCCAGCTGCTGGCAAATCCAGTTTATGCATTCAGGCAAAATCCTTATGTGTTTTAACACATGTGAATGCAGGTGTTGAAGGCTGAAATGAAAAAAAAAAATAATGGGGGGTGGGGGGGTTTATGCCAGTTCTGAGTTGTTTGAGTTCTGTTCCAGGTTTCCATGGCATAGGACAAAGAGCAAGGAGGCCTGGCAGGGCTCGATGAGCAGGGAGGGTGTTAAGAAATGCTCATTAAAAGATGTCATAAACCTCTGGTTGGTATGGGAGCCTCTGCAGATACTCCCTCCTTAAAGGCGTTTCAGTGGTGTTCCCATTTCGTTGCATGTTTTAACACAGATCCAGTATAAGGCAAGATTTCTTCTCCTCCCCTTGCTTCCCCAACACATTTCATACCCATCGTGTTTCTCCTGCCAATTTTACCTGTCTCTCAAGTCTCTGTCCTGCTTTTTCACTGGGCTGGGTTTCTGGCACATCACACCGTGTGTGTTACTGCTTTGACTCTCTTGCTTCATGGGAAAGCCCACTGATGCTGAGTTCAAACCAGCTCTCTGCGTGATGTGCCCCTCTGTGCTCAGCAGGCAGGTGTAAAAAAAAGAGTCTGCTCTTCTGTGCAGGATTATTCTTGGCCAGAGTGTTTCTAAGATAACACAGGTGTTGCCATGTATAAACCCACTTCAGAGGGGAGGGCGTAAGCAGGCTTCAAAAGAAGCAGGGCATAAACAAGGCAGATCCTGTACATTTCTGTGGCATGGTGATCCCATGAAGCGTGCCCAGAAGAGAATCCAGCTTGTGGAGCGATTGCTTCATGCTATGTAAACTGAGGTTTGGCTCCAAGAGAGTATTCCTTTTTTCTGTTTTTTTTCCTTTCTTCTTTTTTTTTCTTTTTTTTTTTTTTTTGGGGGGGGGGTGGGGGTGTTGCTTCTCTTGTATATCTTTGCTGACTGCAGACAGAGGAGCCGTTGTGATTTAGCTACCAAAGACTTAGTGATGACCAGCTATGAATATAAATCCAAGATCAAGAAAAATAAAGTGGGGCTCTGGTGCCAAGACAGAAATTGCTTCTCTTTCATTGCCCTGGGAGGATGAATGAAGGAGGGTGCAGTACTTGGACAGTTCGTATTAAGCTGCTGTTTTGACTGATTTCAGGCAAAATTTTCGCCAGGTAGGTCACATGGTGTATTGTATCTACCTGGAAATAAAAATACCAGTTATAGACAAAGTGGTATAAATATACAACCTCAAATGAGTCACTTCAGAAAAGAAATTTGGTATGTCTGGATTTTGTATTTGAAGAGACATGTACAGTGATACACCTAAGATAAGAAGAGAAGGGAATTTGTCCGTTTTCACCCACAATTCAGTTGTGATTTCCAGCTTTTAGATTCATACTGATTTTTGTATGAGGAGTTCCTCTAGCAGGCAAGTAGGTACATATGCTGACTTTTAGGTTTGTGTTGAAATACAGTGGCAAGGGCACAAAGGAAGGTGTTCAAAAGCAGGCTGCTGCTTATAATAGTAACTCATGTGCTTTGTACATCTTGGATCCTCCAAGTGTGTGGGATTTTTGATTTGACTGGAACAGGTAGTTGAAAGCAGAGATTTTATAGAACGTGTCATTTGCCTATCTCAATTTGACCAGAGGTGAAAGCACATTGACAGTGCAGGAGACCATTCACAGCCACAAAATAGAGGCGGTAATTTTTGTCCAGTGTCTCTTGGTGACACTACTATGAAAAGCTAGGGGTTTTATTTTCTGATGTTGAATCATGTTGTGAGACAGTGTAAACAAATACTGTCTCATTAACATTTTTAGCATCTTTTTCAGTTTGAGAAAATAAAATACATGTGGGTTTTGTTTTGTGTGACAGCGGTTAAGTAATGTGTGATAGAGTTGTCTGTCCTTCCTTAATGCTAAATTTTCACCATAAAATACGGAAGTAGTGCAGATTGTCTTGGAGATCATGACAGATGGGGACTGTAAACTTCATCTAGAGACACAAACTTCAGGAGCATTTCTAAAGTGGTAGTGTTCTGTATTTAGTCTTAGACCAGACTGGTAATGGGAAAGAATGTGGAGCTCACTTCCAGGGATTAAAGCAGACTAACGGAACCAAGGTTGCTTTGCTATAGCAAAATATCAGTGGCTTTTCAAGAATAAATTTTTAGCTACATAAAATATACGAAACATACTTAAGTGGGATTCCTTTTTGGCTCTTGCTGATAGCTCATTCATTACCTCATTGTGATCTGGGGATCCTTGTTTTAACATATATTGTTCTTGGGGACTTTCATATACTTCACATGCCATGTGCGTTCTTGAACTTGCAGACCAAAAGCTTAAAGAAATCTGGCTGTTACTATTAAAAATAGAATTTGTCATTTTGAACTTAACACTGCAATGTGTCCACAGGGTTCTTTAGTTTTCAAGCTGCATATCTGGCTCAGACTAAATTAATTTTTTATTTCAGTGTATCAGAAACAGATCTGCACCACTGCTATGACTGGTGAGAGCATTATTTCTGATTGAACAAGTGTCAGATCTCTTTCCTTCTATCAATCCATCTTTCAGATCCTCTGCTAATGCATTTTTTGCAGTTTTTCTAACAGTAGAGTGGGTAAGAGCAGTTTGTTTTAGGGTATCCCTAAGTGCAGAAACTATAAATGTGCATGGGTTTTTTTCCCTCCTTTGAAACTCATTTGAAACTCATGTTCAAACTTGACTTTTCCATTAGTTTTCTATCTTAGTAGCTGGCATCAGATGGAGAGATACAAGAAATCGTGAATTATGATGCTGATTGACTTCAGGTCAGACAGTGACACTGCCAGGATGTCTTACTATCTAGAAGAGGACAGAAAATTTGTTCAAGATTATCTGGTCAAGAATTAAACCAGAGATGAGTAAATTGATGTAAGGAAAAATGAACTACCACTACTTCTGGATCTGGATCTAACTGTATGACTGATACAGTATGAAGTATTTTTCTGTCAGTGAGCACTTTCCACAAAAATACTAATAAACATTCAGGAAGTTGAATATGCTTAAAGAGTCTTTATTTAATAAATGAGTTTCTTATTCTCAGCAACATGATGCATAATCCCATTATATTGACTGTAGAAAAACTGCTTCCGTTTTCCTTTCTTGTTCCAAAGCGGGGTACTGTAGAATAGTTATTGTATATGCCACAGGAGGAGAGACAGTGGTCTTTCTTTTTTTGTACACAATGGCTTACTTGTGATACGGAAGATTAGCTTTCAGCAGATTACTGGAAAAAGAACAGATACACTGGGTATCTGTCAGTACTAGGTTTCTCTGCAGGCTCTTTTCATCTGGAAAGCGTGGCACTTTAAACAGCCTCCAGTTAAGTCTATAGAGTGTGACTCCCATAATTAAAAATATAAGTGAGTTGTTTTAAACTGTGAGGGTCAAGCTGTGGAACAACAGGTTTCTTAGTATTAGCTAATGAAAATGTTTGTAGGAGGTTAAGTTCCAAAAACCCCAACTCCTAATCCTCCAGAGCAGCAAAATCTGGTAGTTCATGCATCATATTCTTCTGTCATCCCTGCTGTTGATTTTTGGAGGGAGGCACATGTTGCCCACTCTTCTTCTCATTTTCTAGCTTACAAAACTGGATAGCTTTCCTATGTGTTATTAATGACTACAAATTTTGCTGAAAATATGTTACTCCTTATTAGGACACAGGTAATTAATAGAAGTAAAATATGGTGAGAGTGAGTGGTTCTGTAGTAACATATAATGCAAAAAAAATGAACAGTTGGAGAAGGGACTTATTTCCTCTTTGTTGTTTGCCAGCTGGATTTAGGCTTTTTCATCCCTTTATCAGTTTTTCAGCTTTGTAGTACGTCGCCGTTCATTTCAGGCATACCTTTTTACTAGGGGCGGACAAGAGAGGAACGATCTGGCAGGCCACATATCTGTCTTTTCCTTCACTTTCTGTGTCTTTATTCTTTTTGTTCCTGCAAGTTATTTTTTCATCTTTCTCCAGTTTGTACAAATACGATGTTCATATTCTTTCATTTTCTGATGCCTTCCGCCCTAAAGATGTGGTTCATGTGCTGTTATTCTACCCCAGGTTAGATTTGCTGTTACTGTATCTTGAGTTTGTTGTACAATCAGGAAATGGTTCTAAAAAAAGTCAACCACTGCTTTCCCATTCTCTAATAATGAAATGATACAAATATATTTCATACATACATTTTTTTAATCATATTCATTTTTAGTTATTTGGTGTAATAACTGGAAACAATTGTAAACATCCATGCCTTGTGTGTAGTTTCCTTTAATAAATTTTGCATGATTATTTTTTTTGAATATGTAAAAATAAAGCTCTCAATGTCACTGTTAGTTTGATGCACAGGCATTTTGCTCAAAAATAAGTTTGGTAATAGGACGTGTATGTTAAAGAGATTGCAGGAGCAGTTGGTTAAGTCAGAGTTAACATAATGGACCACACTGTTCACATACCAAGGGGATTAAATATTTATCAATTTATTTTCTATAAGGATTGTTACAAAACACAGCCAGGCTGTTGCTGTTACCCCCTAGGCTAGCTGAGATGCCTGTTTGCCTTTTGTGATTCATGTCAGTTAGTTCTCTAATGATGGTGTAATTAGCACAGTTTCGACAAAGGAAAGGGGATTTCTCTTTTGGCTCTTGCATTGTTTTTCATGTGAACAACAAGAACGCATTAGCTAAAAATAGTATTTAAAAGAACAGGAGCTGGAGTGGCACCTCCAAAACCAGTGGAATAGTGCAGGGTGTGAGCAGCTGCTGCCAGCCTGCTAACGCTTGGGTTTAAGTCCAGGCAGAGCAAAGCCTTGGTGCCTGCAGGTGGCAGGGCTTCCCCAGCCAGTGCCTTTGCTGTGTCTGTGTCTGCTCACATAGATGTACTCAGAACTGCCGTCAAACACCTCACCAAATTGTTGATTCCTTAAAAATACTTACCAGAAATCAGAGACAAGTGTTCACTATCAATATGAATCATAGAATAGAATAGTTAGGGTTGGAAAGGACCTTAAGATCATCTAGTTCCAACACCCCTGCCGTGGGCAGGAATGCCTCACATTAACCATGCCACCCAAGACTCCATCCAACCTGGCCTTGAACACTGCCAGGGATGGAGCATTCACAGCTTCCCTGGGCAGCCCATTCCAGTGCCTCACCAGCCTAATAGTAAAGAACTTCCTCCTTATATCCAATCTAAACTTCCCCTGTTTAAGTTTGAACCTGTTACTGCTTTTCCTGTCACTACAGTCCCTCATGAAGAGTCCCTCCCCAGCATCCTTATAGGCCACCTTCAGATAATAAATACTTTGTTAAAATTTTTTCCTCTCTCCTTTTCTCCTCTCCCAAGAGAAATGTAACAGGACTTATAGCTCTGAAAACAGAAGCAATGGTATAAATGTGAGTAGTTTAAATATATATGTACTCCTTGATGATGTTTTACGCATCCATTTTACCAACAGGTGGCTATAGAAGATGATCAGGAAGCTCTCTTGAACTCAGAAAGTTGTGTTTGAGCCACTGTAGCTCTCCTTTCACTCAGAAAAAGGGTGTGAGGATGGGAGCAGAAGGAAGTTTGCAGGAGTACGGATGTCTTGCTAGCAGTGGCGGATACCTATATGTTGTGAGATGCCTTTTTTCAAGTGTCATGTTTTTGAAGAGCCTGAATTTAGTAGGAACATCAGAATTTGACTCTTTGTTTTCAAGACCATTGCCGCTGACTTAACCTGTGTGAGAAGTTAGTATCTTAATGCTTGCATTCCTCAGTTTACTGACATTTATTCAGTAACAAGTTAACTGAAAATGTGAAGTAAAAAGGGGATGGGGTTTGGACATCTGGGACAATATACAGAGCCTGTCTGTCACCATCCAGATGTGTTGCTGCCATCCCTGTATTTATGAAACTTCTGTAAGTTCATTTTAATTGAAGAATGGGTCTAGCTTTCTTGAATGGTAGGCTTTTGAAGCTTGAGGAAAGTTTGTCTTATAGTATTCATAACTGATCATTTAAGAGTAAGACATTTCTGTATCACTGGCATGCTAGATTTGAGTGAGTGGGGGACAAAATGAGGGTAAAAATTAAATTGAACTACATCTTGCTTGAAATACGTGGGGATTCTATGTTGATAATGCCCCTGTAGCTGTATCACCAGCCAAGGGACACAGGTAAGATGGAAGCCCTCTTACCAAAATTCTGAGGCAGTGTGTGTGATCCTGCAGTGATGGCCTTAGAATGAGGAATTCTGCCATTTCTGTGCTGCAGGTGAAGCTTCTTGTTGCCCTTCGTAGTTTTGTTGTGTGGTTTCTTAAAGCATGTACCGCATTGTCATGGTTTAAGTCCAGTCAACCACGCAGTTTTCTCACTCACTCACTCACTTACTCACTCACTCACTATCCCAGCTTTCTTCCCCCAGTCCCGGGGGGATGGGGAGGAGAATCGAAAGAATGCAACTCCCACAGGTTGAGATAAGAACAGTTTAGTAACTAAGGTATAACACAAATCACTACTGCTACCACCAATAATAATAATGACGAGGCAAATACAAGGAAAGAATACAATCGCTCACCACACGGCCCGACCCAGCCAGTGCACCCTACTGCACCACCACACCCTTCTGGGTCTCTGCTCTCCATTTTCACATCCTGGACATGATGTGCTATGGTATGGAATAACCTCTTTGGTCAGTTTGGCTCAGGTGTCCTGTCTCTGCTTCCTCCTGGGGCTTCCCCTCCTCCCTGGCAGAGCATGAGGCTCAGAAAGTCCTTGGCCAGACCAAAACATTACCAAGCAGTAATTGAAAACACTGGTGTTATCAGCGCTGTTCCCAGGCCCAACATCAAAAACACAGCACTGCACCAGCTACTAAGAAGGAGAAAAATGACTGCTGCTGCTGAACCCATGGCATGCGTTCAGCATGGAGTGAAGGTGAATTGGGTGCCTCAGGGGAAGATATGAATTGGCCCTCAGAGTTTTGCATTGTCTTTACTGTATTGTTTTACTTCTTGGGCTCAGCATGACCTGGATTTTCGTAGGATCTGCTGATGTTGGCTTCAGCTGCCCCCCTGTTTGTTTCTCTATAGCCGGAGACTGTATTGTCTGACACAAGGCTTCCTGCACAAAAGCCTGACACTTAACTACTTGTGGGTCTCAGGCAGCCCAGGTGCTGCAGATTGGCTTCTCAGTAGGTCACTGGAGACATGATCAAATAGAAACCTCTCCACTTTTCATGGTATCTGTGCGCTTTGTGGTATTGTGTGTTGCCAAAGAAGGAGAAGCAGGGTGAGCGTGGAGGGTTCTGCCTGGGTGTCCTGGGTTCAGCTGTAGCATTTTTCTCCTTCTTAGTAGCTGGTGCAGTGCTGTGGTTTTGACTTTTGGCCTGGGAGCAGTGCTGATAACACCAATGTTTTTACTTGCTCAGATGTTTAGTCTGACCAAGGACTCTCTGAGTCTCATGCTCTGCCAGGGAGGAGGGGAAGCCGGGAGGAAGCAGAGACAGGACACCTGGCCCAAACTAGCCAAAGAGGCATTCCATACCGCAGCACGTTATGCCAAGGATGAAAAAACTGGAGGCAGGGACCCAGAAGAGTGGGATCACTGCTGAGTCAGGCTGGGTATCGGTTGGTGGGTGGTGAGCAGTTGTATTTTCTTCCCTTGTTATTTCCCTTATCATTATTATTATTGGTGGTAGCAGCAGTGGTTTGTGTTCAACCAGAGAAGAAGAGAGTTCAGTTCACGGCTCGGTCATCAGGTGGTGAGCAGTTGTATCCTCTTCCCTTGTATTTCCCTGGTCATTATTATTTTTGGTGGTAGCAGTGGTGATTTGTGTTGTACCTTAGTTACTGGACTGTTCTTATCTCAACCCATGGGAGTTACATTCTTTCGATTCTTCTCCCTATTCCACCCCCCTCGGAGCGGGGGGGAGGAAAGAGGGGGAAGTGAGAGAGCAAACTACGTGATTTACGGCTTAAACCACAACACTGGGTTACAGAGATCTGTCTGCAGCAGAGGTATGGATGGGACTTTGCTGTCCTGCAACCTCCACTTGTGCCTCAGCTGCTGAGCCCTGGGCAACTTCCCTCGGGTGGAGAAGCTATATGGAAAGGGAAGCTTCTTCTCTGATACTTCATTTTAGCCAGTGGTGGTAATTATTAACAGTCTTGCCCAAACACCTTCCCAGTGATGCACAAGGCCTGCAGGGGCATCCCTTGTGTAGAGCGGTCGGGCTGGGGCTGCCTGATGCTGGACACAGCTGGTTCTAGTTAGCTCCAACAGCCCCATCATAGAGCACCACTGAGCTCCTCAGCCACAGGCGGGCATGTCAGGGAAAGCCTGGGTGGCGAAGGGCAGGAACAGCTGAGCCAAGGGAGCAGTAGAGCCAGTACTGCAGGAAGCACTGTGGCTGAGGTGGTGGTGGCCTGAAGGGACTGCAGCCCATGGAGGAGATGAGTGAGGAGGAAGGCGGTGGGAAGAAATGGCTGCTCCCAGCCCCTGTGCCCCGCACCTCCCCTGCAGGACCAGTGTGAACCCATCTGACTGCTGTTGGACACTGGGAGGAAGATTCACCTTCTTAGTTATATCTGCAGGTCTGTATATGTGTCCTTTAAATACTCTTCCTCTCCATCCACCAATTTATGTCAAGAAAAGACCTAGGAAAATGCTTGGAGATACGTAACTGTGTTTGGACTGTGTGTGTCTTTCCTTCAAACTGACTGAAGCAGAAACTGTGAAGTGGTTGAATTAATTAGCTGTACGAGTTACTTGTTGAATCATACCAGATGAAGCCAGAGGAGTATTTCTGCTAGCATTAGTTGTTTCTTCTTTCAACAGTGAAGATGTTAAGTATTGACAGAAATTCCCTTTTAGCATGTGCATGCATAATTAAAATGCAAAAGCACTGGTTGTCTACTTGATGTTAGTTCCTTATGGGTAGGAAGTTTGCTGAATCAAGGAAGAGATTGCTAAGTGAGGTTAAGGTTAGGCTATTTTATTTTTATGAAGTGGTTTTTCTTCATGCTAGCACTGATTCTTTAATATTAATATCATACACATAGAGTTTTTTTCCCATCCTAAGCCTGTCCTGTCCTTCTCTGCAGCAGAAATTAAACCAATATTATGCTACATACTATTTTCTCGTTAGTATCACGAGTGTAGGAAGTTTTTCCTTTTTTGTCTTTCTGTTTCAGTTTCTTCTGTCTTACTAGTGCCATCTACTACTACCAGATATGCAGACTGATTGAAAAGGGTGTGTGGAATTACTTTGTAAGCCCAACCCAGATATTTTCAATTGTTCAGATTCTTCCAAGTTTAAAAATAAGCAGTTAGACTTGTTACGTGACACCATGCATATATGTTTAATTTAGTAGTCATTCACCAAGATTATCAACATGCAGGGTATTTGTGAAAGATTAAACTTTTAATTCATTATTTGTTTTGAGAGAAGAAGTAATGGCGAAATTAAATTCTCACTCTTTCTACCCCATCTCTCTGGATCTAATCCTGTGGTCAGGGACGTCTGTGATAAAGCATCGCTTGCTTTTAACAGCAGTGTGGTTTGGATAATTGGAGTAAGATTGATGCATTAATAAGTTTTTGGATATTTACAGGTAAATGTGACTGTTTGCAAATAGTATTTGGGCTGATCTCTGTACATGTGGATGTGCATTTATGTGTTTTATTCACTTGGGGTGGACTTTTTGTGTTGCTGTGTTAATCTGGCTTATGTTGGGGCCATCTGCTTCTAGGCATTGATTTTCTGCCTCATACAAAACACAAAGGGGGACACATGATGTTTCATACCAAGTCACATGTTTTTTTGACACTGGCAGGCCAGGCAAAATCTTCAGTGTACTCTGTTACTGTGCTTATGGACCTAGCAGACCAACTGCTCTGTCAAAACCAGCACATCCTTTTGTGCGAATTTGATACTGGCTGTGTAGCCAACAAGTGACTTCATGGTGTGTAAACGCATCCAGTGTCTCTTCACTAGCTCTGAATGTGGGCAGAGATGACACACAGGTGGTAATGGATCTCATGTCTTTCATTATTTTGTGATAATTTTTTGGCATGTAACAGCTTAATGAATCAGGGTGTGAGAAAATAAGTTTGGTCAAGCATTTTCCTGGACATTTCCGTCCTTTGCTGTCTCATCCTGTTTCTTGATGCTGTGATACTGAACTTAGTCTGCTAGGAGGCCTGGAGTGTGTGGGGGGCTAATGTCTGGTTTGGAAGCATCCTTGCTTTACCAGCAGCATTCAGCGATGTCCTTCCATCTAGCAACAAGGAACAATCAGCCTGCTTTGCTCCTACCTGCATCAGTAGATGCCTCTAATAATTTCTTTCTTCAAAGTACTGTAAAGGAGTATCGTATCAGAAGTTGCATAGAAGAAACAATGCTGCACAGAAATAGCTGGATCCAAATAATGAATGCAACTTATATAGTATTTAATACTTCTCATATATTACTCCTGGCAGAAGCTGAAACAATAGCATATAGCCCGGTAACATTCTTACTACATCAAATACATATACATGGCATAATTTGTGTAGGGGGAAAACAGCATTTACATGCTGTATGTCCTGTGAAGGTGAGAAGCAGGCCTGTACTCTTCTCAATTACAGTGTGCAGCAGCTACAGGTGTGAGATGCTTTTGTTTCCCTGAAAGGACAGTACAACAAAACGCTGCACTCCTTCCCACACTGGTGTGAGTAGCCCTCAGTCATTTAGCAGCATTTACCTGAAAGGCAGGAGCTGGATGAGCTTGCAGGAGTAACTCAGACAGCATCGCTGTTATTTCTTAAGGGCTAGAACTAAGGACACAAGGTTCAGCAGTGGTTGGTATCCTGTCGGAAGAAGCTTGGTGGTCCTCGTGCCTGTGTGTCCTTGGTTCAGCTATAGCAGTTATTTTTCTCCTTCCTAGCAGCTGATGTAGTGCTGTGTTTTGACTTTAGTCTGAGAACAATGCTGATAACACACCAATGTTTTAGTTATTGCTGAGTAATGCTTACTCTGATCAAGGACTTTTCAGTCTGTCATGCTCTGCCAGTGAGGAGGGGCACAAGAAGCTGGGAGGAAGCAGAGACAGGACACCTGACCCAAACTAGCCAAAGAGGTATTCCATACCACAGCACGTCATGCCCACTGTTTAAACTGGGGGGAGTTATCTGGAAGGCCCAGATTGCTGCTTGGATCAGGCTGGGTATCTGTTGGCAGGTGCAGCACTTGTGCTTATTGTTTTTTTTTTTCCTTTCCCTTCCCTTTTAGTTTTATATTCTCTCTCCTTGTTATTTCCCTTACTATGATTATTATTATTGTATTATACTTTAGTTATTGGACTGTTCTTATCTTAACCTGTGGAGTTTACATTCTTTTCTCCCTGTCCCACAGGTGGGGGGATGGGGAAGGAGGAGTGTGAGCGAATGGCTGTGTGGTTCTGTGTTACCATCTGAGCTTAATCCATGACACTCTGTTAGTCAAAACAGGTTCTGACCCCTCCACCGCAGTCTGGTTTTGGTAACCCCCTGCTTTTCTGTTGGTTTCAGGATTCATTCTGCAGCTTAGGCCCATGACTGGTCTGTGAGGCTAAGGCTGCTTGCTGCTCTACCTTCCTGCTTCAGGATTGTGTTATTGATTCATTGTAGGCAGATGCATGTGCCATTAGGTACATGTACTTTCATACCTGTTAATCAGGTAGGCTGCAGAGGAGGAAGTTATGGGGTTTGGTGCTGGTAAGAAACTGAAAACAAAATTTAGGTTTGTGTAATGAATGCTATCAATGTTTTTGTTTATATACAAAATACATGAGCCAATACAGGAGCCGCACAGCAGAACTGTCTGGGAAAACGTCATGAGCCTGTGGTAGGCCACAGTGAAAGATTTTACATGGTCTGTTGTGGTAAGATGAAGAGGGCTACCAAAATCGTGAAATAGAGCTCTTGCAATAACATGGATTTTAACTAACCTGACCACTTGAGAAGTCTACCTTTTGAAGGTAGAATTTTATGGGGAAAAATTGTTTTATTTGTATAAACCAGTAACATTTATTTTTTTCTTCAGTTTATACTATAAAAGGGGGTGTGAGAAGCATAAAAGCTGTATGCATGCCTTTGGTATGGCCTATATTCCAAGCATGGCACTAAAAAGAACATGATAAATAAGATCTCGTACTGGAGATTATTACTTTTTCTTCAAGAAGTGAGGAAGAATATGCCTTTTTTGGTTTAGTTTCAAAATAAAAGGAGCTACTCTTTCTGGAGGATCTGTCAGAAGTACTGGAGCTGTGTGTTACTTGTTGAAGGGCCAGCTATGACTTTCAGAAACTTGAAATGCTGTCTTTAAATCTTTCAACTCCCTTTTCACCATCTGTGTCTTCTGTATTCAGGGTGGGAAACCTGTGACTCAGCTAGGAAGGCCAGTCCCTTTCACTTTTGTTTTGGTAGATGTTACTCTGGATTTCTCCTGCAGATTTCAGGATTCCAGATTTCAGATTCCTGATGTCATCCTAACAGATGTTACTGGATTTCTCCTGCCTTACTGCTTTGCTTGGGTGCAGTTTGTGTTGGGCTCAACAGAAGCGTTCGGAGGAACCTGGCTCTGTAGGCTGCATCCAGGATTTTCTTGGCCAGGAAAGTCTGGTAAACACCAGAAAGGATGCTAGATTTGCTAGCTGTTGAGCGTACTCATCTCTATTTGGGAAGAACTGTGCCAGCATGTGTCAAGTGAGCTACTGTAATGCCCTGGCTCAGGGAGCACTCTCTGTATGCCGATAATTTCACCAATTATCACTATGCCAATGACCTTCCTATTTCAGAGGAGGCAACCAAAGAGGATGTGGTGTGGCCATTCTGACTTTATCTTGTGTCCTCAGATTTCCTTGACCTCTCTGACTCATCTTAGAATCGGAAATGATACAAAGTCAGGTGGTAACACAGAAAGATAGGCTTGCTTGCCTTTTTATTGGATTTCCCCCCCCCCCCCCCTTTTTTTTAACACATTAGTTATATTTGATAGTGTCTGTTTTCAGTAAGATGTAGTAAGAACATATTAGAGAACTTTGCCTTTGCGGATCTAAAAGGCAGCTAGTTAGATGCCCAGGGAAGTACCGTGCAGTTGCTTTCAGCATCCCAAAGCTTCCTTAGGTGCCATGCTGCTGATGCTCAGCTTTGTCCTGGAGCTTGGAAGTCGTCTTCAGGCTGGGGGAGGCAGCAAGTGGGACTGTCAACACAGAGCTGAAACTGAACTCTGCTGAGGTTCTGGACGGCTGAAAATTCAGCTTTCTGCAGGGTCAGTGGTAAAACTCCCACTGACTTCACTGTCTCCGAGATTTCTTTGTTTTGTTTTTTATCAGTTGTGAGGAGGAAACTCTGTAGTTAATCCCTTCTGAACTCTTCTGGTTCCACTGAGTCAAATGGGACAGACACCCTTGTTTCAGTATAGTCTGCCAACAGCTGCACAGCCATGCAATGCCAGATTTTAATGTGATTTTCATGTAAGGGGAAGTTTATTTGATGATATTCTTTGCCTGTATTTTCTTGAAAAATAATTGATTATTTGCTTTTTCAGCCACTGGTTTGATTTGAGTTTAATTGACAGAGGCAGAGATAAGCTTAATACAACAGCTTTTTATAAGCCTTTATAAAGTTGGTGGATGGTAGAGGGGAGAGGCCTTGTAACCACCCTACTCTGACATTAGCTGCGGGATAAGGTCCAGAGTTGAAGGCAGGCATTAAGTGCTCCATAACTGAAAAAGCTTATTAAACTTCTTACCTTTTTTGGTATCAAAAGCAGTCCCAACAAGGCAAAGAAACCAAAGGAAATCGGACATCATTAATACTGCTGTTTCATTGTTTTTGTTGAGGAGATGTAAATCTTTTCTCTTGGTTGAAAGACTAGCTCTAAAGTATAATGGGGTTTGGTGCTTGCATTCGAGATGTGTCCTTTTCCCATTTTCAGTGTAACCATGGCAGTTCATGTTATAAGGTAGTTTAATATACCCTGCTTCTTATGTGGGTTTTGTAGGCTCTGATGAGTTTGAAGCTAGCTCAGGCATGTCTACGCAATCTTGCTGTCACTGTTGTGATGCCCCACCACTACTTATAGAGCAGCCTCAAGCATGTTTGCATTGGGTTATCTCCGAGTAGCTTTTAGAGCTCCTGAGCAGTGGATATGTCTGCTCTCTTGGTAATGTTTTCTCATTTATAACAGGTAACACCATTCCCATGGCTTCAGTCTGCTGATGGAGATGATACAAGGTCTCAGTTTTACTGTAAAGTCCATTGCAACCCTGACTCTTGTCTGTCTCCTGTGTCCTGAGACAGTGCCACGCATCAGTAAAATGCCCAGAATAATCATCCCCGATTTGAATATGTGTGATAAAGAAGGAGAGTATTTGGCTGCTTCCTCTCTCATTTGATACTGTCTGGGTGTGTTAACATGCCTGATTTATCAAGATTTTCTTCATAGCATGCTTTGCACTGTGTGAGGCTGTTAAATACTCAGTTGATATCACATCCTTTTTTGTTTTGCGCGATTTAAAATCTGTGCCTACAGGATACATTAAATGGAATTTTAAATGGAGCCTGACTAAACAAATGGGTTTTGCTGACATATAAAAATAATTAAAACATTTCTGTTTTTACTTGATAAATCAAAATGAAACTTCAGAGTCCTGCTAATCAGCTATTTGGTGTTGTATTTATCTGTGCTAACATTTGCAGTTTTCTTTTTCATCAGACTTTCTGTTTTTATATTAATGTAGGTCTCTCAACTGCGGTAGAGTTGGAGTAGGGTTTATTGCTTTGCATTTAATTCGTAATTTTTTTTCTAATAAATCAAAATACATTTCAGTTTAAGAAGTATTCCTGTGTCACTTAGAAAGAAGAGAGTATCGTAGAAGTGAAAGCAAAATACATGCGATTCTCATAAGATTTTATTAAGTTGGTCAGAACCAAGAAAAAGCACAGAAAATTGCCTGAAGTAGTTGGATTTCCCGATAAAAATACTTATAGCATCCCATAAATATGGGGTCTGACAGAAGTGTTGTGTTGAAACTGTGTGTTTCTGTATCTCATTGACACTGAGTATTTGCTTCATTAACCTTTTTTTAATATATTGATGCGTGTGATTTCTTACTGTGTGATGGAGTATGAAGTAAGACTGAATTATAAATGCTAATTAAGAAGATAATTAAGAGAAAGGAATGTCCTAGCATCTCTGATGTATTTCTCTGCGAGTGAATGCAAAATGTATCTCATGAAAATTGTTAAATCTTTTAGGGGATTTGTTCTAGCTCTGAAGAGAAGCTTGTCAGCCCTGTAGTTCTGGTGCTGGCAGTTTCCCACTGAAGAGCTCAGTAATCATAGAGCTGCAGAACAGTTTGGATTGGAGAGGACCTTAAGATCATTTAGTTCCAACCCCTTGCCATGCAGGGATGCCTCACTGTATTATAAAACTAGGAATTAGCCAGCATAGTAAATTGCATCAGAATTTCTCTATCAATGTATGTTGGTTTTATCTAATTTTGTCAAAGCTATTCCATCTTCTTTGTCCCTTGTAAACAAACAATCAAGAAAGCCCTTTGCTGCAGTAGGGCCCTAATCTACTGAGTCTTCAAGACTCTAGCGAGTGGTTCATTCTCGGTAGGTGGTAGTGAGGTTGTAAAGTCTGCGTACACAAAACCAGAGCACAGTCCGGGGTACCTTTGCTCAGTAATGCAGTGCAAATGTGTCTTGAAGTTGCGTCTTAATTGATTGTGGAAGTCACACCAGGAAAGCTTATAAATCAGTGTTGCTAAGCAATATTTTTTTTTAATATTTGTTTATTTAAATAGCCTTATTGAAAGTGCTTGTTGATAAGAGATTAAGAAAGGACAACCACACTGAAGTCTGTACAGCACCTGTAACTTTAGGGGACTTGGCACACAGTGTGAGTATTTCTGAGCTGGACTCAGGCTTGCATAATCATATCTTTAGTCTTTGACCCCTCTCAAAACAAATTATCATCTCATTGAAGAGAATAATTCTCATGGTTTGCTATTAGGCCAGGTTGGTCAGAGCCTTGGGTGACATGGTTTAGTGTGAGGTGCCCCTGCCCATGGCAGGGGGGTTGCAACTAGATGATCTTAAGGTCCTTTCTAACCCTAGCTATTCTATAATTCTATAATTTCATGAATAGTGCTAAGGAATCTCACTAATTGTCTTGTTAGGTAAATGATTTGACTATGTGGCTTTTGCAGCTCAGCCACTGGATTTGCCATCTGCAGGGAACCGGGTGTGCAGTGTCTGTCTTCATGGTTGTAGCCTTCTGTCTGCTAATCTGAGCATCCGTAAAACAGCTCAGTGAAGATTTGAAACCACTGAGAATAGAACAGAGTGCCCTACGTTTGGAGTGTTAGCCTGGACACTAGCCAGTGCCATTGTGCTTAAGCATCAGTAACATTAAAATAGAATCTTATTTAAGTATACCACGCAAAGCAGCCTGATTCAGTCACTGGTGATGGAACTGGATAACATTTTACATGAGTAATGTTTTCATTATTATTATCACTTCTATTATCATCATCATTATTATTGCTTGGAATGGAGTGAGACTAATAGCTCAGTAATGCATAAGTGGGAAAAAAACGTGTGTGGATAACAGAAGTAAAAAATACTGGTGGGAATAAAATTGGATAGTTGGTTACTGAATGCTTTGCACTAATGCATTGCTGATTCCCCTCAAATCAGTTTAAGAGCCATTGCTTGACAATCTTTTGATTTTGGTCAGTCTGAAACACAGGTAGTTTTAGCTCAGGTGCTGGTGGCTGAACATATTTGCATCCTAAAGACTAAATGTCTTTTGCCTTTACCTGTGTTTTGGTTCATCTGGATCTTCTCAGACAGATGTCCTTGGGAAAAGACCATGGTTTCACCATCCCTACCTAGTGTGCTATTTTTCTGCTTCTGCTTTTCTGGACCAAATTTTTTTTAAGGCTTGTTACCCAACCTCCGGTATGAATTGTTAGTGGGTTTTTTTCTGATCACATCTCCCATGCTAGAGTTGCAGCTATTGGTGTATCTCTGACTCAAATATGCAGTAGTACTGCAGTTTAGATTGCAGGAATTTAATGCTCCAGAGTAATTCATCTATGCTTTCTTGACTTTAACCACAGAAGACTTCTGTTTTTCTTCAGTACGTGTTTCAGCAGATGAGGCAAATATTTACATAATGTTACCTGCTCTCCCATTCTTCTCTTCTTTACTAATGCACAGCATGATGGAGTTGCACATGATGGCACCAGCTCATAGTGTGGTCTTTGCCACACACTGAACATGTGGGTGGTATCTCAAAAGTCCTGTGATACAGCTATTAGTGATACAGACCTCACAGTGCTTATTCAGTCATTAACTGAAGCGGGCATCTGCCCAAATCTTGGGATTTGGCTGCTTTTTTTAGAAGATTTTCTCTAGGGCTTGTGTTCTGTTTTGTTTTGGGAACTGATACGGGTAGATCTGTTAGGCTCCCTAATGTGACTGTGGTTAATAGGTGTAAAAGCATTTGTAGGCTGTAATATTATTCTTTGATCAGTTAAAGCTCATCCAACATACAGTTCTATCCTTGCTTTCATTCTGAGGGTTCTCAAAAGGAACAGTGAGGTCAATTGCACTGCAGGTAATCAGGTGTTTGTATTATGATGACTTCTGGCCCTAAAAATTGACTGTATCATGAAACTGATACGTGAACTACGTTGTACTGGATCTTGAGGGAATGTCTCAGTGGCTGGAAGGAGGATTAGGCTTTTATTGGCAGATAATGCACTTTTAACCTAAAGTGTGGTTGATCTATAAAAAATAAGTGTATTTGAGGATACAGCCGTAGGCTAGCAAGTCATTTGGCATTCCTGCAGGAGGATGAGCTCTCAGTAGTTCAGCTACTTAGTGTCCCTGCTGGAGTCTGTAGTCCCAGCCAGATAGAAGCCGGTTTTCTCTTGTTTGGCCGCTGTGCAGTACTTCACGAGCAGTGGAGCAGCCAGGTCTCTGCCATGCGTTGGGACACATCTCAGCCTCTCGTGAAATGGGCCACATCTGGGGAGAGATCCATGGTAGCAAAATTTATGACAATGAGCATATTCACCTTTACATTTGAGACTGGGAAACTGCAGCACTATGCTTTTTCATGATTGGTTGGTTAAGTTTGTGAAAGGTGTGAAATTAGAGGTGCAATCTTACGAACTACTTCCATTACACTGTATCATCTCACCTTGACTTGTTTATTTTTCTCTAATTTTACCCTTGGGCAAGCATAGTCATGTACTTCCACCCGTGCTTCCTTTTCTGCAAGTACTTCCATTTGGTTTGCCTCTGGTCTTTTCTTTTTTTCCCTTCTGGCATTAAACCTGTTTTTAAAATACGTAAAGCTGTAGGTTTCTCATCAGTAGAATCAAATGGAAGATTAGAAATATAATTAACTTTCATTTCTTTGCCAAAAACAAATTATTTTTTCCTGTCTATTTTGGGTGACTTGAGCACACCCACAAGGGAATCATTTCATCATGTCTGCCAGTGTGATCCTGCTTTAGAAATGGAATGATCATTTGAAAGTAATATGAAATTCAAATAAATATTACAAAAGAGAAAGGTGTGAAATAATATGTACTATGGTACCCAGGAATTCAAATAAAGACTGCTTAAATAAAATGATCTTATTTAAGAAAATAAAGTAGCGTAGGGAACCATAACTAGTCCCTGAGCCATATCAACGTGGGAGTAATCCAGTTCATTAGATCTTAGTGTCTGCTGAAGATTTCAGCTGTTTAGAAAATGTCATTCTTTTGTAATATTATAAATGTTACGAAATGTTGTAAAATAATACTGGAAAAAAGTTACTATAAGAGTAATGTTTTTTAGACCTATACTTTACTTCTGTGTATGAGACATTTAAAGGCTGGATCAACTCCTGCCTCTTTAGTAGTTATGGACATTCTGGTGCTCTCCTAGTTTCTCTTCTCCCTCTCTGTTGGATTTCTTTAACTTTTGTTTTCCATTTTCAAAAGTCCTGAGATAGTTTTACATTGGTGCTAATAATCCACTTGTGTTTCCTTTACGTTTGTGTTGTGTTGTACTTTTTCTGAGCTGCTGCATCTAGAAGCTGAAGGGATTCTACTTACTAAGAGGAAACTTGGCTTACTGCAGAGTGGGTGTCTTTTTTCCCAGCCTGTGATCTCAGTTTTCTTTGCTTTGCCATAAGCAACAAAGAGTTAAGAAATGTTCTCTGAAGGTATCTACTTTGAAGGCTGTATCACTAGGCAGGGGTGACTTCTACAGTGATACATGTGTGGGCATGGTTTGGAGTTCAAGATGTGTGTCTAGGGCTGGGTTTCTAGCTGTGCAATGGGAGTCACCAGAGAGGGAGAGTGAAGGTACTCATCTGCTTTTTTTAACTCAAACAGCAATGTGCGTGGATTTCCCCTCAAAAGATTACATGGGTACATCCACCTTTTCACTGAGAATGTTTACTCCCTGTTTTCCACCCAAGGGACACACTGTGCTTAGCACTGAGCACTCGCATATTGATTTTTTCCTTCTAAATACAAGATGGGACATAACAAATTTCACAGAGTAGCCCCCTCTGTAACTGATCCAGGCTTGTGCATTGACAAGACTGCAGATTGACTTGACTGAATTGCAGGTCTTGTGCTAGTTGTTCGCTATATCAGAAATTAATGTTGCCTGTAATTCTGGTGTTTTGAGGGTTGGTTGCTTTTTTTGGTTTGGATTAGTTTGGGGTTTTTTTGTTCTTGTTTGGAGCCCTTGCCCAGTTCCTGGTGATATCCATGGAACGAAATCTGACCTGTACCTGTAAAACTGTCTTTGTTTTACAGGGCAGGGCAGAGAGGATTCCAGATTTTCTTGAACATGGTGTGTGTGTATGCACCTTAGACCATATAAGGACAATCTCTGCATAGCATTCCAATGGGGTGGAAGTCCCAGGACCAATTCTGTTTGAAAGAGAGATCACGTTTTTGCAGCATGGGATTGTAAAGTCCAGGTTGCATCCTATTACTTGGTAGTTATGTATTAATAAAGTGTAGGTCCAAAGGGCTTGTGTTACTTTGCCTTGAAGTTCTTCATCTGGTGGACCTTTTCTTGATTTCTGTTGCATTTCTTCTGTGTGCTGTGCTACAGAAACGCTGGTCTTACTGGTCAGTTGGCTTATTTTTCCTTTTCTATTGAGAGTACTGGTGCTGTTTCTGGGGCTAGTGCTGGTAGGTTATTTACATATTCTGCCTAATTATTTCCTGGCTATTTGCATGTTTTTCAGTTTACGGTAAAGTGAGATGAACTATTTTAAGCCTCAGTAAAAGGCACTGTACATTTGTATATTAGAATCAGCTGATTGCTTTTACAGTGTTTTCCTTATGTTGTGTTGACGCAATCGTGTAACCATGAGTGCATCATAGGTGTGAAGTGTTCCCGTTTGTAACTTCATCCACACACTAATGGCAGATAGGGGTCTTAACAAGCATTTTAGGACTGAGCACAGGGAAAGATGTTTGTGGAGGAAAAAATTTTGTTGAGCTAAATTTACTTTGAATTTAACTTGTACTGAAGAGTAGTGTTCAACTTTTTGATAGTATGTTTTTGTTTATGGGGCGGAAAGTACCCATGCTTAAACAGACTTTTAAATCACATGCTTTCTCTGTGCATTATTTTAGTGGGGGGACAAAAAGACTTTTCTTACTGGGTGCTTTTTTATTGTTCCTGTATGACCATTGTAGCTGTGACAGAGAAAGCAGAATTCCTTTTCTCACTCACTTTCGATTAACAGGCTTTTCAGACCCTTCTGACTGCAGTTGCTAGAGCCTATCAGAAAGCAGCTGCTCATGCTGTTCCAAGGTAGAGTTAGAGCTGTGGATTTGTGTGCCTTGTGCAGCTAGTTTCTGAGATGGTTCAGAAAGTTGGCTAGCAAGTGCAAATCTGTGCCACGTATCGCTCTACAGATATGAACTTTGAAGAGATCTGCTTCCACTGAAATAGTTCTGAGATATGTCATTTGGAAAATGTTGAAAACCAGGCATTTAAAGCAGTCACAGTGTTTCAAGGGAACATGGAGTTTCTATTGTGGAAAAGTTCGTACAAGGTCACCTGAACTGTTGCTGGATTAGAAACACTGCAGTGGGAATGTTTTCCCTTTTCTTTTCTCTGATGTCTCTGAAGGAAACGGACCTGTGCTGTCCTTTCTGCACAGAATAAAAGGAAAACTGTAGTGTGTAAAAGACCCTGACCATGCAGTGCCCAAAGGAATATGCATTGTTACAGATCTTACCGAGGTAAAGTGAACATCACTGGTCAGTGTGTAGCTGATGCTTGTGATGGTATGATGCCTGATTTCCTGACATACACTGCCCTCCCTAGCCCTAAGCAGTGTCGTACAAGGTCTATAACTGCAGATTTGGCTGTAAAGAGTACATAAAAAGTGGCCAGATAAAAATTGCACTCCCATTTCAGAGCTATAAATTGGTATTGAGGTGTCTGGCCTTGTTTGCTGTTCCTTCAGAAAACCAGGTGCAGCTTTATGTTATTGCAAGGGAACAAACACTGTAGCATAATCACAGTTTACTTTCAGCTCCTTCATCAGGCCCAAAACTCGGTCATTCATCATTTCTCCCCTGAAGTTTGAAATCTTTTCAGTTTCAGCTGCTTTCAGTTTCATGTTTGTTTTATTACTGTTGGCTTATTTCTTCTGTCTCTGTTCACTGTAAGATCTGGAATTTACAAGTCCAGGTAAACCATAATTAAAAAACCCTAGTTTTGCCAGGCTCAGGACACTTGCCTGCTTCTTTTCTTCCCACTGTCTTTTGTACTCTGGCAGGAGCACTGTATTGGAATTGTCCCCTCTCACATTATAGGACAAGCTTTAAAAACAAAAGAAGAAAAGCTTGTTTTAAGAAATAAGTTGATGTGAATCTCTGTGGCTGCTTATGTGCAGTTTCATTAATGGAGAGCAAGAATTACATCATTTGTAGATTGATCTGAAGACCTTAAATCATAGAATAGTTAGGGTTGGAAAGGACCTTAAGATCATCTAGTTCCAACCCTCTTGCCATAAATGTTGCACTGCTTGAGTAAAACTGTGCTGGCACGATCTAGATCTATGCAAAACTCGATGTCTCTCGCCACCTGCTTGCAAATAACAACTGTAGGCAAATGTAAAGGAATCTGAGCAGAAGATGAAGCCCAGTTATTTTTTTTCTCTTTTATGGACAAATAAATCAATCAAGAGTTTGGTTCATGGACATACAGAAAGTCAAGGTAGTTTGACAAACAATAAAGGCTTGAAATTTTTATCACCACCTCCATGGGGAGCTGCAAGTTAGTGACTGATGATGGTGTGACTCATTGGGTGTATACAAGATAAAAAGTGAATGTTCAGGGAAAATTTCCCATGGAAGAGAAATTGCTGTAAATGTGGAATGTGGAGGTAACTCCCCCTCTGTATTTGTAGAGGAATGCCATTTCTAATGCACTCATGAAATTGAAAGTATCTGCATCACCGCTAATTTTGCAGTATCCTGCTGGGGTCTTGCTGAAAAATGCATTTTCGGGGCAATGTAGTGATTTTGGGCTAGTAGAGACATGCCATAGAAATTGTTGGTTAAATGCAAATACTGATTAAAAAGTGTGGGGGGGGGGGGATGGGTTGTTCCTGAATTCTTTTTGTGTGTGTGTGTTACCTGATGTAGCTCTTACTTTTTTCTTTTTATTTTTTTCTCTGCCAGAAGCTTGTATTGGTAATCCAAACTGTGTGTTAGTCTTTTTGTCTGTGAGAATAGAGGTTGTCTCTAATTAAAGAAGTGCTGGTTTGGTATTAATTCTGTTCAGATTTTAATTTTTATTTTTTTCTTCCTGAACACAGTTTCACTCTTGACTGATTCAGCATTAAGCTTTGCAGGGTATTAAGCATAGGGTGTTTTCTCTGTACTCCTCTCTTCTGGACCTCTTTTTGTGTTGTTTGCAGGGTGAAAATGATGTGCAGAACTATAGTCTATTCTCTTCCTGCACCCTAGAATCCGGCAGATTCAAAAATGCAGGCAGTAAGCCTGGGTAGTAATTTCTCAGTAAATATTTTACTGCTTTTTCCATCTGTTACACTAAAATCTGACTTAAACTAGGCATAAATCGAGTCAGAAGAGGTCACTGGGATATTAATCATCAGAATTAATCTTCTTAAGACATGTGCTTGGTATAAGGCCAGCTATTCAGAAGTTTAACAGTACACATATGGTGCTTATCTGTCTGGCAGCTTGCCAGTGAAGTAAACTTTGAGTTTGTGGTGGTTTTATAGCTCGGTAAAGTACACTGCTTGTTTGGTTCAAGTTATGAAGTTTTTCTGTGTGTTGCACATTGCACATAGCCTACTACTGGAGAATGAGTTTTCTTCAGGGTGCTTTCAAAAAGCTATAGTCTCTTAGTGTTAGTTGCATGGTAAGGAGTGATTCCATTCATGGTTGACCTTTCCATGCTGCTTCCCTATGAAGTATGATGAGCCAGATTTAATACTACTTAGGGCAGAGGAAGAGATGATACTTCACGTAGAGTAATACTGTGGAACCCAAGTATAGCTGAATGAAACTTCACCCTGCTTCCACTTCTGCTGCTCTGACTTGGAGGAATCATTCATATACATAAATACAACTCTTTCTTGAGCCAAGGCTGGACCCAACTTTTCTATTAATCTCTTCAGAGGAGCATGCTTTGTACTCGACAGAATAATGATTATTTCATATCCTAATTATGGAACTGATTCATCCTCTGGGGCATGGAAAACAAACAGTAGGAGTGAGTGCATTGTTAAAAAATATGCGTGCTTTTAGAAAGGAGGCAAAATGCAAGTCCACTGAAAAGTTTAATTGTAAAGAAAAGTGGCTTGGATTAGAGAAGCTCTTTTAAACAACCTGAGATTGTGGCTGAAAAGGCATTTTTTTTATACTTTGCTCATGAGAAGTTATTAATTTTCTTCTCGCCTTTATTTCTCAAGGAGAAGAATGAAGGCTCGTGCTCCTCCTCCACCAAGTCAACCTTCTGCTGCAAGTAGAATTCACAGTGAGCACAAGTTACCCACAGAGACAGCTTTGATTTCTGATCAGAACCTTGTGAGCATGAAGGAGAACATGATAAACAGATCGGTGGACTTCACAGTCATTTTACCCAGTGGGGTGGAGAAGAGGAGCACAGTACAAGGAAGGTAAGGCTTTGATTAATTCCTACTTTCTGGAGCCCTCTGTTCCCAGTGGTGTACTTGCTGATACTAATGTCTCCGTTTCTGAGTTGATGGAGTTTCTCAGCCATGCTTCTCTCTGCATTATAGGCAGCTTTTGTACCAAAGTCTCCTGAGAGCTATGTATAAAGGACCCTCCCTGCTGGAGCAGGAAGCATTTAACAGTAATTTTGTCACTCTCTTCCCAATGGATTGCCCTAAATACATGTATGGATCTGTCTCTTCCATGTAGTGTCACTAGGCTAGTGTTAGGTTGTGTCACATCTCATAATACAGAGGGGGTTTGGTGCAGTGAAAGTAGGTGCTGCTGGCAGACAGAATTCCTGACAGAATGCCTGTCTGGAGTCATGCCGAGAAGCAAGCACAGAAGATGAATGATTCATTGCTTTCAGAGCTCCTGCCTTCACAAATACATTGCAGTTGTGTAGACAGCAAGACATCTGCTGGTATTTAGGAAGCCTTTTCTGTATAGAAGTGTATTGGATTTTTTCCACAGGAAGAGAGGTTCTCCTTGTCATAGGGTACAATCAAGGGCAAACTGTACTGAAAGGCAGTTTTGAACTAATTTTCTTCAGCATGGGAGCTCTTCTTTCTCATTCTCTCTGTAAGAACTGTTTTGAAAGAGGAAGACTTACTTCAAAAAATTTGGAAGTGTTCTAAAAATATATTCAATACTATGATGAAACTGTAACAAACAATGGTATAGAAAGGGATAATACCAGATTAGGAGAATATGTGGATGACTGTTGGTAAATCAGGGTCTGTGTTTATTTTATATTTAAGTTTTGCAGTAGTTAGTCTGCATTCCTGTGAAATTACTCCTGTTGGTCTGATATATTAGTCTGTTTTGATGGTTTGTCATCTAATGTGTATTAATCGCTGAGGAAGATGTGTGTAGCAGAGTGTAGTGTCTGGTACTTTATTCTTTCCCCTACTTTTCTTGTAAGAATTGATGTTTGCGTGGAGACTCTTAAGAGACTAGTGCAAATTGTGTGGATCAGCCCCAAAACCAGAGTGATTTTAAAGGAAAGCAGTGCTTATCAGAGCTCTCAAATTATGCTCTTAGTGATTGAGCTTTTATGGGGAAATTTAGACTTAATGAGAGACGGAAGAGAAAAAGCCTAGAAAGTAGAACAGGACATGAAACACACTGGCCATGAGGTCCCAAAGAAAGGTAGTGCCTTATTGGCAAATACAAGTTGTATGGGAGCTAATGAGAGGCTAATCTTCATGCAGCGTTTTGCATAGCAAGATACGTAATTGCCATATGGTTAGAAAATATTTTGTTTTCCCTGAAAAAAAAAACAACAAAACCCAAACACTCCAAGACCACTACAAGAGTGGTGTTTTAATGTGACCATTTGAAGAACATACAAGCTGCAGGAGCAGAGAACAAATGGAAAATCCCTGTCCCAGAAACACACAGTCTCTCACAGGTGTTTTTTATGCCTGCTATTGCTATCATATACACTGAGACTGAGTGTCCTGGGTTCAGCAGTAGCATTAATTTTTCTCCTTAGTAGCTGGTGCAATGCTGTATTTTTGACTTTCAGCCTGGGAACAGCGCTGATAGCACCAGTGTTTTTAGTTACTGCTCAGTAATGTGTATTCTGACCAAGGACTTTCTGAGCCTCATGTTCTGCCAGGGAGGAGAGGAAGCCAGGAGGAAGCAGAGACCTGACACCCTGACCCAAACTGACCAAAGAGGTATTCCATACCACAGCATGTTATGCCAAGAATGAAAAAACTGGGGGCGGGGACCCGGAAGAGTGGGATCACTGCTGGGTCGGGCTGGGTATCAGTCGGTGGGTGGTGAGCGGTTGTATTTTCTTCCCTTGTTATTTCCCTTATCATTATTATTATTGGTGGTAGCAGCAGTGGTTTGTGTTATACCTTAGTTACTGGACTGTTCTTATCTCAACCCATGGGAGTTACATTCTTTCGAATCTCCTCCCCATCCCTCCAGGACCAGGGGGAGGAAGGGGGAGGGAGTGAGGGAATGGCTGCATTAGTCTGAGTTACTGGCTGACTGAGCTTAAACCACGATACTGAGTAATTTAATTGTTAGAGTCTTGAGTTTGGGGACTAAACCCTGTAAGAAATGTCAAAAATTAAACCTTAGGCGTTTCTCTGGAATTATTTATGTGGTCTATGTTAAACACTCTAAGCAACCAAAACGTTCTTTTGGTTGTTCTGTGAAGGTGCCCACTTCTCTCCATTGTCTGCATGACAGGTCTAGGCCCCTGATTTAAGTTCCTGCTTGTGCTAACTGGTTATCACCAGTGCCTAACCCAGGTAGTAGGTATTCTCCCCCAGCACTGTCTTGAGCACTTGGAGTAGAAAGTTAGTGACAAATATCAGGCACTAATAGTCACCTGTGGGGAAATGGAAGATTGTGGAAACTGAGCAAAGAAGTAGATCATCCCAACAAGTTATGAAATAAGAAAAGGATACCCTGTATTGAGCCCTATATTGCAATTGCATCAGACTGTGAACAGACCTCATGTGTGCTGCTACTCTTTCTAACCTACTGCAACATGAAATTCTCTGTACATGAACACTGGTTCATGTTTTTAGAGATGTGGAATGCAACAACAACAACAAAAATAGTGAAATGCATCTGAAATATTTAGGGAATGATCTGTCTTAAGTGTCCAGGTTTGGGTGAAAGTCCAGGCGTTCTCATCTTTTTGCTCTTTTTTGACTTGGCGACCTGGACAGCTACAAAGTACAATGATAGGCAGAGGTAAACATTTAATGATGAAGATACTAGATTAAAAGAAAGAAGTGTTTTGTTTAGTTTGAAGCAAGTTTGGGAGCTAGTGCAGGTAATAAACTCTTTTTCTTGTGCATTCATTTTATCTATGGTGATATCATGGAAAGACATTTCAGACAAATTCTGCCATTGTTTATAGTGCTATAAATTTTGAGTGTTTTCATAGCCATCATAAAAAGTGCATTCTGCAAAATCTGTTCTTGAGTACCCTGGGTAAATAGCTTCTCTGTTGCAGAAAAAATTGTAAAACCTTGCCCTGGGCATCGTCTTAATGAAGGATGATTCTGTAATTTCAGGAATTCAGTTCACAGAAATACACTAGAGGATGCTTGCAAATAACTACTGTAGTTAATTAGTGTCACTTAAGGTTATTACAAATGAACCGAGTTAAAAGTCAGAAGTTTATCTTTCGATTTGTTTATTGTATGTAAGCAAAGCAGCATATTGTTAGTCTTACTTCGTTTTTTATAAAGAAAGTTCCTATAAATTTCAGCAACAGGGCAGAAAATTGTCATTAAACTTTCCTTGAAAGTTAGTTCAAGAAAACAAGAAAATGTGTGCTGTTTAAAGGTATTTTATTGTAATCTGGAATTTTAAAGTAGATTTATTTAAAAAAGTTAACTCAAGCTGACAGTCTCTCTTTAAGAGTTTATTGCCATCCTATAACAAACAGTTTATTCCAGATTTTGGAAATAGGTAGTACAGCTTGGTATTTAGCGTATACATTGCCGGTTGTGTAGGAAGACTTCTTATCTTTCCATGAAGCGCTTGCTGTGCTTTGGAGAATGAGAAGATAATAATGACTAATACTATTTTCTGTTTTTAAAGGAAGATAGTGAAAACATCAGAGACTTCAGGTCAGCCCCTTCACACTACTGTTCCTTTTCCAGTCACTTGTCACTTTAGATTGCTAATGTGTGTTTGGCATTGATCTAAATAAAGAAGATTCTTTCTTCGAGTTTGAGATTGTTTTTTAATGGGCATTTGTAGCATGAACGTTGAAGGTAATAGGAAAGTCAGTGTCATTTGATAGAGTACAACTTATCCTACACATGCATTTCCTAGATGTACAAGGCTGCATTCTAAAATAGATATCTCTGTGTGACCTAAGGAGATCAGGCCAAGCCACACCCAAAGCAACTCAGTTGCTTTCTGCCTCTTAAACTGTAGCTGTCTTTTCTCAACATGACACAAGTAGTCTGATGTCCTCAAACCTCATCATGACTTCAGCCTGATAAATGTTGCTGGCAAAGTAGTTATTCTTTACTGTCCAGAATTGGTGTTAAATGTCAAACAGCTTAGTAAAGAATATGAGAACAGAAAGTACTCTCCTTTGCTAAGAATAGTTATCTGAATCTTAAATTGGGTTCATCCTCCAGATTTATTGCTGTGCTGTAGTGTTTGCTTATCAGTCATTATTGTTTGGTATCTGTCACAGTGTTTGGTCTCTCCACCTAAAATTTCAGCAACATTTTATTAAAGTTAAGAAAGTAATGTGTTTCTGAGTAGTTGGAGAGGCAGGAGGTATTTAAATTACTCATTTTGGCTTTGCAGTTAATCCTTTATGATCAGACCTGCCTGAATTTTTAAAAATAATTATAAACAAATAAATATAAAACCAAAGCAAAACAAAAAAAAAAAAAACACAGGTCTCAAAAGCAGTTTAAAATAAAGTGCAGATATGTCTGGAACAGGATGGATGCAAATGAAGGAATGACTCTTTGCATCTTACAAGAGCTATATTCAGCCCAAGGTTAGAAAGAAAAGTTGGTCTGGGTCAGTAGATGGCTCAGTACCATTCTCTCGCTGTGTTTAGTGGCTTTCTTCTGTGTGTGGCATATACATAGTTACTTAAAATGAAACTTATATTTAAAATCAAGCTGCACTGTTTTGCAGTTTAGAAGGAAAAATTTTCAAGTTGATGAAATTGAAATCTGATATAAGAATAACTTTGTTGCAAGAACTTCCCATACCTCTTACTTCTCTGGAAACACATTAATTTTGAATTAAGTTTGTAGAAATCCTCTCTCTCCTTTCTCTTCCCTTCTTCCCCACCCCCAAATTTTTTTCTATCCTTTTGAAGTTTCGAGGAAACTATTTTCCCAAATATACATTTGGGGAAGAGCATGCTATTCACTTTGAAGTTGTTTCGAAAGCAGTATATAGATATTTTGAAATATCTCTTATTTCAAAAGAGATACTGCTGAATTTGTACTCCTAAATGGTACAGATGAAGCCTGGGGATGCTTCTCATGGAGCAGTTGTGTGTTGTGAGCAGCATGGCTCAGGATGGGATGTTGAAGACTTCCTTAAGTGTTATATTTAAAATACACCTGCTGTGTTATCAGCCGTAAGATGAAGCTTCAAATTTGGCTGGATTTTTAAATTGTTTGTTGTCTGGAAAAAGGTTGTTTAACATGGGTGATTGTCTGCAACTTACTTTCTCAGGTTGCTGGTGTGGATTCTAATCTTGCAGTTGTACTGTTGCCACTGAGCATATTTCATAGGTTCAGTGGAAGGTGCATGGAATCAGACTGTTGTTTTGATGAACTAGATTTAGAGAAAAGTGCTGATCTTTTTTTGAAAAGTGCTTTTAATAAAGTAGTTTACATGAGGCAAGATAACTGTCCAAATTTGCATGAATTATCGCAATATTATGCACTACAGAAATATATTAGCATTCCACTTCAAATAGAAGTGTCTAGCACATAAAACACCATGTACTGCCGTTCTGCCAGGTTATTTGCCTTTGTCTGAAACAATAGTAATAAGGCTGAGGGGAAAAAACACATGCAAATTTTAGTTTAAACGAAATATGTCTGTAAACAGACAAGCTAAGATCTGTATCAGGCGGACTGACACTTTTTTAAATGCTGACTGCTGCACAGCTTGATGAATATTCATGTAAATACTGGTGTAGGTGGTGTTCTCGTATAGTTCAGACTTAGAAAGTGTAAATGTTTCTTTTAGTTTGTGGTGTGTTACATGAATTGAACATGGTTATGAAATATAGACGTTTGCAACTTGGGAACAGTGCCAAAATAAGTTATCACAAAGTGACCTGGTACAGTTTCAGTTTAAATACTACATGTTTCTATTTAGATGCTCTCTATGTTAGCAGTTACCACAGTGCTCTGTTCTTCTGAAACCTCCTGTACATACTAATGACATCTGTTTTCCTTATTTGATCTTCAGCCGTCATCTTCTCACTGTTCTTGTTTTTTCAATGTGATCACCTATTTCAGAATTTCCACCCTTAGTACTTTTTCAGCTCACACTGTATAACTCAGTTAAACTTGAAATAGGTTACTGTAAAGAAGATCCTTTCTTGTCTCATGAGCAGGAAGAGCTGTCACCTACATACATTTTAGGCTTTCAGCTGTTAATAAGGAACTTCTCTTGTTTTCCATTCTTGTCATCTTTGCCATTAGCTCTCCAGGGTTCTTCACCAACTTACTGAACACTTGTTGGCCAGCAGCATATATATAGAAGATGGGCAGCAGTAGTTTCTCAGATGCCAACAGCTTGTAGCTGCGGGGCAGTTCTTGAGCTTGATGTAACGATGGTAGCCGGTAACCTGTGAAAAATTTTGTGTCTTTTGACTTTTTGCTTGTACTTTGAATCTGTGTAGTTTTTCCAGTTTGCACATTAGACGAGATGCCAGTTCTTTTGGCAAATATGCTGGCTATGCACTTAGTTTCACTGCTGCTAGAAGAAAAATATTTTGTGTAGATGACAGGCTTCAGATATGGCTGGTATTTTTTTTTTCCTATTTGTATTGTTTTGTTGATGGCAGGTATTAGTTTATGAAACCAAAACATTTTAGAAAAAAAACCTCCAGGTTATTAAACCTGTTTTCTCTGATCCTGGCTGGAATTTTAGGAAGGAAGATTGAAAAAAAGCAAACCCTTCAGTATCTTGGTAGAAGAGAATTTCTGGGATGTGGAAGAACATGATTCATAACTGCTATGCAAGGCAGTATCAATCTTCAGTGAATGTTGAGTTAGTGACACGAAATGGAGTACCTCCATGCAGAGGTGTGTGGAATAAGAGAGAGGTAGCAACTGACTCTTCTAGCCTCGTGGTTTAAGAATCACATCTGCAGTAAGAGTTCTTGGTAATGCAAATGCTTGAAACCAGATGTTTTTATACAAGGCTAATATCCTCACCAAAATAAATATGGAAAGGATCACTTGTACTTGGAAATATTGCTGGTGTCTACTGGATTCAGGGAACTCAAGTTGTAGAGCCAGGAAAAAAAAATCTTGTCTACCTTTTGCTCCAAATTTAAATGTTCCATTTTTGAGTTGTGCTATGTGCTATGTGATATTTCAAATCTAGGTAGAGTTTACCATACTGGGTGTACATCACTTACTTATACCTTGTCTTCATGTGCAAGAATAGGGTTTCAATCGGAGAATTTAATGTATGGATTTAGCTGATACGGTGCACTTTGTCCGCTTTTTTCTTATATTTGTTAGTACTATTACTGGCACTGTTTTCTGCCTCATAGCGAATAGGTAATTGCCAGCTCGTAAATGCACACTGAAGTGCAAATATATTTAATCCCTAGCAATTTATCTGATCTGCTTAACATTTCAAAGCATTAGCACTGTTCCCTCCCAAAGATGGCTGACTAGTGACACATCCACAGCTTGTGTTGTCTTTTTTTTTCTCCCCATCTTAAAACTGAGGTAAATTTCTTAGCTACTCTTTTTTCTCACACTAACAGCAAATGTCTTTTTCTGTACAGTAAAGCTGTGATGGATCTACTGGTTGATCTGTGCAGCCAGTATCGCTTAAATCCATCCCAACATAGCCTTGAACTGAAGTCTTCAAGAGCCCAACAACCTCTGAGTTACAAGCCAAACACTTTGATAGGAGCACTGGACGTAGAGATGGTACTTCTGAAAGAAAAGGTTCCCGAAGAGAAGGTGAAGCGGCCTCTGCCAAGGGTCCCTGAGGTTGGTATTCTGTAGATCTAAAATGGTACAATGAAACGTTCTTTCATTCCTGTGATTTCAAGCAGTTCTTCCAATTTTTGCATCTTCAAACCAGATGGGAAAGGCTTGAGATTGGCTATAACCTGCTTTACTAGCGTAACTGATTTCAGTGCAGTCTGGCAGGTGACAGTCTGGACTCCAGCATTTCGACAAAATGTTACATTGCATGTGGTTGAATAGATTGAAATCTGTTCTTATAAAGACCCTTGACTGAAGACTGAGGTGATTGAAATTTGCAGTAGTGGCTGAAGTGAGGGTTGTGCGATTGTGCGGTGGGAGGTAGGGTTTTGGTGATTTTTTGTTGCCATCTTTATTGAGGATAGGGGAAAAGACTTACTGCTAATAAAGGTATTTCGAACTATTGTGAAGATTCAGAAGTAGCCATTTTCCAAATATGTTTGCTGAATCAGTATATGTAATTACACTGCCATGCCTTTCAGAGTGGTACTTATAAACATTCACAGATTATGTCTGCCTGATGCATTATTTACCTGTTCTTGTGAGTGTCTCCTTAGTGACGGGAGTTCGGAGATTTAAAAAAAAAATATTATTCTTTTAATAATATTTAATAGTATGCATGTGGGGTACGTTTACCTAGAAGGAGTCAAGACAATAAGGAGGTCCCTAATGCCTTTCTCATTGGGGAATGAGAAGAAGACTATCCGTCACGGAGGTGGGGCTGAGAGTTTGTGTTTGTTTCTGCAGAAATCTGTGAGGCTGGTAGTGAACTACCTGAAAACACAGAAGGCAGTGGTTCGAGTTAGTCCAGAGGTGCCTCTCCACAATATCATCCCAGCTATTTGTGAGAAGTGTGAAGTCAGTCAAGAGCACATTGTTCTTCTGCGAGATGGTATCACTGGGGAGGAGCTGGAGCTTACCAAGTCCTTGGAGGAGCTGGGAATAAAGGAGCTGTATGCCTGGGACAGAAAAAGAGGTGAGCTGAAACTGAAAGCAGTCACTGCTGGGTTAGATGATGTGCTAACAATATTATAGGTGATTTAAAAGCATTTGTGCTGTTGTTGCTTTGGGGCCCAGCTGAAACAGCAGAGTGACATCTCAGTCCTGAGAGCTGCCTGGCTTTGTTCAGTGAGCCATGCCCAGAGCAACAGCCAGGACAGCAGCATGCCCAGCCATCCCTGGCTGCTACTGGGCCTTGTGCCAGGCTGGGCTGGCCCCTGGCAGGGTGCAGGTTGGCCTGGAGCAGGGCAAAAGGAGGAGCTCTGCTACCTCCTGGAGCTGCTGTCAGTACAGGTGTGTATAACACTGGGGCCTTGTCCAGGCAGGGCTGTCACCTACCTGTGCTGTGGGTTGGAGGGGGAAAAAAGAAGAGACATGCCATAGTCATGGCAGCTACGAAGGTTGAGAAGCAGAGACGACAGACCAGGGTTTATGAGAAACAGACTGTGGACAGGTTCATAGACAGTTCCTTCAAGCAGCAAAGCTATTGATGGTTTAGTGAAGAGGAGCTAAGAGGTATTTGTATTTAAAATTATGTTCTCTTATTTATTCATTCTCACTTTCTGTTCTCGTAGTTGATATTGTAGCCGCAGCTTCTTGGACTTGAGTTTTATCAGCCTGATTGTGTATTCAAATAGCATAATTATGCCATATGCTTTAAAATACACCTGCTTTAAAAATGCACTTCAACAAGCACTACTTCCTTTGAGGTCAGAAAGTGATATTCATTAAAATTGTCTCCTGTAGTTTGTTTCTATTGATATCACTTCCAGCGCAGTAAATATACTTATTTATTGTTTAGGTAATGTCAGTCTTGTAGGTGCTGAGCAGCAGGCTTATTTTTTATTTATATAGTTACTTATTTATGTTGACGTTCTGTCTCTTCTTTCAAACTCGTTTTGTAAGTGACAGTTCTATTTCTGTGTAAGTCAAATGAACTTAGACTTTTAAGTAAACCAAATGTCTCCTTTTCTTTTGAATTGTTAGGATGGTCAAAAAAGTGGCTGACAACATGTCATAACTCAATTGCATGCTTGTTTTTTAAGATATGTTTACTGTAATTAAGCTAACCATTTTGGAGCAACATACTGACCATGCTGAGTATTCAGCAGGATTCACTCAGTATAGTTCAAGGACAATGTTTAGAGTAATTAGCCTAAGCCTTCCTTAAACTCTTTTCCTTTAAAATGAAAGTGATGGTGTATATACTGGCGCAGTATTGGTCCTTGAATCCAGTTGTAGCCCATATAGTCAAAACTAAGACTTTACTTTCTGCATCAGCTTTTATATATATATATATATATATATATATATATATAAAATTATTTTTTAACTTTTCAGTATGCCTTTCATTATAGTGAAATCCTGAGTGTATTTCAGTCTTTTCTGCCTTCCTCTTTACTTTGCCCCATTGTGTCTGATGAGAACACTGGTAAATACACATAAAATTTACAAAAAATATCCTTTGTTCCAGCCAATTTCTCCTTCTGTGTTCTCATTTATAATCTCCCAAGAGGAATAATTCCGTTGTTTTCAGCAGCAGTTGGTGTATGAATTGTGCACTGAGTAGATGTTCGGTCTGTTTAGTTATCAGAACAGATGGATTCTTAAAACACATTCCCACTGGCAAGTAAGGCATCAGACATGCTGAAAGCATAGGCTGTGCTTGTAAAAAGCTGGTTTGAGAAAAGCTTGTGCTTGTCATTCTCTTCTTCACTGGAACAGATATACCAGGCGCTGAAGGAATATTAAAAGGCAAGCTCTGCTGCCACCTGCTTACTGAATTCAATTTAGCAGTTGAGACAACTTCACAAGGGAATTAATACAAATGCAGTTAGACTGCTTCTTGGAGCAGCTCTGCAGGTCTGTTGTCAGTCAACATTTTTTTTTTCTGTAATATTTAGGAAAGCAAGCACTAGGAGTAATTAATAAATATTGTGGCTCATGAGGCGAATTAAACTTTAATATGTCTTCTCTTGTCCTTTCCTTGCCTGCGTTTTCCAGTTCCTCCATCAAAAACTCAGTCTGAACCTTCTCTGAACTATAGAGGTACTGTACAATGCTGCTGAGGGAAAATCATCTTTCCCTTCACCCTGTGTTTAATGTGGGTTTGGTAGATGGATCTTTAAGAATGTTGCATAAAATGCTGTGGAGAAACAAGCTATTTTAGATCTGTGTTGTCTTTTTGCAAAGTGTTTACATGTCTGTGCTTTTGGTCAGAAAAAACATGCTTCTGTGCCTACTGCTTCTTCAGTAATTGCCATTAAAATGCCAGCAATTAACAAGTCCTGTTGTTTAACTGTTTCGTGGCATATGTTTCTATACAGATTCCAAGCATTTTCAGGTTACCAAAAGCATGACTAGTTGAATTTCAGAAATACTAACATTTCAGAAGTGTCTCAGGTTTAACATTTATTTAGTAGCAAATACAGAGTATTTTGAGATCTGTGAGATCTCAAATTTACATGCAATGAAACATTTTAGTATCAAACCCATGTATATACTTTGAATAACTCTGAGTCGATGCTGACTTCTGAATTGCTATGGTAGGTGGGGTTTGATTGGGTTGCATTGGTGCTTCTACTTCTAGTTAAACAGAAAATGTGTATATCCTTTCCGTAACTAAGTATGTTATAATATATTGCTCTAATTATCCTCAAGAAAGGTATGGTTGATTTTTAATTGGCTTTACTACTTCTCATCATTAGTAAACACAACATAAAAAAAAGTGTAGATAACTTCTTTAAGTTTTCAGGGAGGAAGGAATTCCACTAGCGAGCACATATCACCTAACGGCCTGTTATCTCTTGGCTTCACTAATGCCAGTACTTTTCCCTCTAATCCTCTGTCATTACCTGTTGTGGCTTCCTCTCATACAAAGTACAATACTAGAGTATCTGCTGTATTTATTTAAGAAAAATTGATGCAGATTTATGGAGATTCCTTGTTTTGAGATTATGTGCTATGAATTCCAATTTATCGGTAGTACACAGTGTTTAATGGTAATGTTGATGATCAGCTGTTGCTGACATGGCTTATGCCAGCCTTTCATCATTATTGTTCATAGTTGAAGACTATGTAAGGGAATCATGATCCACATTTAGTTGCAGCCCAGGCTCTGAGCAGAAAAACATCAGTTTCTGGTGAATGAGCATAGGCAGCGCTTAGGATTCGAAGAAGGTGTTAATTTATTGCTGTCTGTTTTTTTTTTTTCAGTGGAGTTGCAGCCTTTCTTAAGGATAGTTTCTCCTTTTTTTCCTCTGGGTTCATCATCTTTACTCTTCTGCTGTGCTTTGAACTACTGTATGTTCTTAACACCTTCTAGTACCTGACATTGTTGATATGCAAAAGATCTGTGTGAAAATCATGTGCTTTGTGTGAAATGCAAATCAGCTAACAGGACTTCTGGGATGAGGGTTTTTTTTGTGAAATAACCCTTTATTTTGTGTCAACAAAAAAGTCATTTTGCATTAGCTTCTTAATTGTTACTAAACAAAGCAAATATTTACAAGAGAAAGCAATTTTTCTCTGTACATTAAACTTTCTGTGTGCTAGTGGGATACTCTGATACTCTGGGAACCAGGGAGAAATCTTTATAGCGTTGGTTTCCACTAAAGAAACTGGGAGAGCTTTACAGTCTGTACATTGAATATCAAACCAGTGGTTGTTCCCTGTAATGCATGCTTTTACCATTTTGCGTGGCTGATGTGGGGGAAATTGAAGGGAGACTAAACAGTCTTGAGAATTCATACAGTTCCTTAGCTGGTTCAAGGAGAACATGCGTATTTGAGCTCTTAGCACCTGAAACGCATAGAGACTCACCTCCTTTCCATCCAGAGCTGAAAGCACCAAGGTGAGGAGTACAACCAGCTGGCCTAAGTTGTAAGGAGAACCCTTTTTCCAAAGAAAAGGTCTTTTTCCTCTTCATGGAACTTTATCTAGATCCATGTGGAGAGTCTTTCCATTAACTTCACTGTGCTAAGTCAGTGCTGTGAATTGTTAAGGATACTTACCATCAATTCACCATTATCTTTTTTTGAAGGTCTTTGAGTACTCCAAGAGTGTTAAGTGAGACATCTAACCAGCAGTTCTGAAAACTTAGCAACTTGCTCATGTTTTGTCTTTTAGTGATTACTAAACTGCTATTGAAAGCTTACTACAGTTTATTAAATTATTCAGTTATCCTCCATTAGATTTCAGAACAGTGAAATTTTGATGAAAAAAGTGCAGGATCTGCCAGTTACTGGATAATTCAGTTTATAACATCTCCAGTTCATAAAAAACGAGCAGTAACCCAGGATATTTTAAAATAGTGATCTTCTGAATCTTTATTTCAGAACTGTAAAAAATATTCCATTATAATTGTTTCAGAACCAAGTCGAAAGACTTCAGTAAGCAGTGATGCAATAGAAAAAGAAAAGACAAGACTTCTGGGATTGTTTAATGCTGATAGAAGAAGCAGCAAGGTAAGTGTTTCAGCGGTGTACCACCTCACTAAAGTGAATTGTTTTCTTTTCAGATGTATAATGTCTGTGGGTGATGGGATTTATGGGTGGGTTTTATCCTCCCCTCCCTCCAAGGAGTAATCTGTAAGCAGGTGCATAAATGTTGTTTAATTAGTGCAACCTGATGGATATCTCAGCTGCTTATTGAAGCAGCCAATCATATTTAACATTTACCTTTTTTTTAAATGCTGTGGGTTCAGTATATGTTAACAAAGGGCAGGAGTTTCAAGCAACTTAGGTCCACATCAAAGTGCTCAGATTACAAAATGCATTTATGAAAGAACTGATATAATATAGAACAATTATGATATCAAGTACAAGTGTCTTATGAACTCTACTGTCTATGGATGATACTATGTTTTAAGGCATTTATATCTTTAGGAAGTTCTGTGTAGTTGTGCTATTGCCATCTCCTAATCTATAAAACCAAATAATCAGGTGTAGAAGAAATAACTTGCTGTACTAAATTGCAGGATAAGTATCTGATGGGGCACATTAGGCATTTTAACTTTGTTTTTAATCCTGAGTTGGAAAATTAAAAAGAGAAATTTTGTATAAAACAGGTTCTCTGCTGTTGATGTGCCTTTATGAAAAATTCGTCAGTCATCACAGAAATTAAATACAGAAAAACTTTTTAGCTGAAGAAAAACACCAATGGACTTTTGCCTTCATACTTTTTGCATCCTTCACTAAAAATTTCGGTGTCAACTGATTTGGATTCTAAAGTATTCTATACTCTGGGATATAAAAGGAAAAAGGGAGTTTTCTTTTGTCTAGTTTAAAAAAAACCCTGCAAGGCTTTTGAAGTGAAAATATAAAATGTGTGTCTGATCAACTGGTACTAAGAAACACATGCTTGTTAATGGACCAGCATTTCATCTACCCTTCCAGTCTTCTCAGTCATGTCTTCAAAACTGTGAAAGCTTTCCAGAATCTTTATTAGCTCTCTGCCCTTTTGGTTGTGATCAAATTTGGAGTGCTTTTGCAGAGGAATAGCTTTATGGACACTGGGGATTACTGTGTTGAAAAATCTTATCTGTCATGAATGCTCAGCTATTCTTAACACCTTATAAAGGACACATGCAAACTGTATTCTATGAGATAGGAAGTCAGTCCCTTTCAGAGTGTTTATTCTGTGTAAGAAAATTATTTCCCCTGAAGAAAGAAACAAAAGCATAACTGAAGCAATAATGCTGTATCTGCTTGAAACAGTTGGGTAAGCAAGGAATCTCAGCTTGAGCCTCTAGAGCATGCTGCAGCACTGTAGTTCCTCTGGAAGAGCTAGAACATACTACAGCAGCGCAGTTTACTGAACTATAGTGTGCTCTCTGACTCCATATTCCTAACCTTCAGTATGAACTGTGTGCTCTTGTTCTAACTCCTGATGGAGCTCAGATTTAACTTGTAGAAGTATTTATGCTTGCAACCGTTAAAAAAAGTTGCTGTGAAGCATCCCAATTCTGTGATTACTGCAGTGTGTTTCTCACACCTGAGTTCAGGATAATTGTCAAAAGATTGTAAGCTCCTCTTTTTTATTATTCTCTTCTTTATGCTTATTAATCAAAGACAAAGGAGGTGATGTTCTGAGGATTTTTGAAATACTAATTTTAATAGATGCTAAGGATATTGAGGATTAATTAACAAGTTACAAGTAGTATTTGGCCTGGGGAAAAGTAGGAACTCTGCAAACAAGTATGTGAGCTTCTAAATCTGAGGTAAAGGTGTTTTTCTTGCCACTTGTTCTGAGAAGTTAATTGACTTTTCTTGGTCATTCCTTTTTTGGACTCTTACTTTCAGATGGCAAATACTCTGTCGGAAAAGAAACTATCAGTCACTTGGTTTAGTCCAGCAAGGATGTCATTGTTGCCTTTTCAATACAAACTTCTAGGAGTTTCAACCCAAATAGGTAGAAAGATTCCTGAAAACTGGAGAGTAGTGCAGCACACAGGAGCTAGCAGCTGTTAACTGGCCATAATACATCTGGCTTGGTACTGCAGGAAGATTTCCAGCCAAAACAGCAGTGAAACTGCTGAACTTAGCAGAATGAGGGCAAATTAAATAAGTTATTAAAAGAAAGGATCTGGTAGGTTTATGAAGGGATTATAATTATGATGGGATGCACAGTAATTTCAGGGCACTGGAAAAAAAAAGACTCAGAGTTCCTAAACTCTGCTCTTCACACTTATTCTTACATTTTTTACTCTCCACAAGACAAGTTTGCTCTTGTTTTATTTTCTTTGTTTGCATTAGCAGCAATGCTTTCTCTCTGTGTGCATGTATGTAGTCATGCACAGTCTGTATTTTAGAACTACTTGATAGCAAGGATTGTCCAAAGTCTTGCACAGTAGTACCACTGCAGAGCTGCAGTCATTTACAAGGGGAAGGCAGTTTTATTTTGCAAGGGAAGAAGAACATTAGCCCATGTTGCTAACTATCCTGGATCAGGTGTCACTGCACGCTGCAGGCCTACGCTCAGATTTCCATGCCCACTCAAATGGTTTCTTTTTCAGCAAGCTCACTGAAAGCAATAATCGTGGTATGACAATACACTAGATCTAACTTCTTGAAAGAGACTCTGCTATGTTAAAAACACTGACATAGAATGAAAGCAGAGTCCTATTCTCATGGTTGATACAAATTTCTTGAAAGTATTTATTTGGTTAACTTTATACTGACAGGCTTAATGCCAGATCAGGTATCATCTTGTTCTCTCCATTCTAATTTTATGCTGGATCAGTTACTCTCTGTTTTCCTGCAGCTGGCATAAAAAGTATAAAGGTGGCATGAGCTCTCTATCTTTTTGATGTAAAATGTAGTCATGTGCCTGAGGCTATACCCAGATCAAATTGGCACTGCTAAGCAATCCAGTAGAGCAGAGGTCCTGTGCAGACAGTCATAGGTTGTAGGCTTAATTAGGTAGGGTATATGGTAGCGCACAGAAACAGTCCCATCACTGACAAGGTCAGGGAAGAAGTTCTCTGCTTGTTCCCCTCTGTCTGGGGGTATAGCAGAGACTTAAGTCTGGCCCCTGCTGATGTGCGAGTTGCTAACTACCTGTGCTCCTCCTTGCCCAAGAATTGTTTTGTTTCTTTGTATTCTTGTACTTAAATCTTTCTGCTGATAGATTTCTTAGGGCCTTGCCTACATTAGAGAACTATTTCAGACTACTTCCAAGTTTTTCAGCAGTCAGTTACAGCACTACTCGGAGTGTTTGTCATGGTTCTGTGATGAGGTTTGATGCTTTGCTCTGGCATGGGTTTGCTCGTTTCTTTCCTTTGCTGCTGTTGTGTAGGATACTTGTTTGTGTTGCAGACAGAAGAACACTTGGGGATGAACAGAGATTGTGGTGAGGAGGATGCTTTTAGTTCTGCATCTACAAGTGAAGGAAGCTTGGATGTAAGTACTAACACAGCTTGTAGATGCTATTGCATTCCTATTAGATCCTGCAGTTTAAATAAACAAACCCACTGCTATTCCTGATGCTTGGCCAAGTAGAAGTAGAAATAGCTTATTTCTTAGCTGGCTTAGTTACATGAGCACACTGTTCATGTGTCTTGATAAAGATAAAATGCAATGCACTGTCTCCAAATAGTACTTGTGAGATTCACTATAAATAAGTTTCTTTCAGCACTAAATTCGAAACAGTTGTGAGCAGTGTTTCAACCAAGGATGTAGGTGTTGTGACTGTAAGACAGTGACAGTACTACATGTTGCAAAAGTATGTTTGCCTTATCAGTGACATTTAAAGGGAGCTTTTATAAAAACACACCTCATACTTATCCCTTTGTATGTCTTCTGCAGCATGGCAGCATTCCATTTGTTTCATAAGTAGCTTGGAGGTGGAGAGTACTTTTTTTTTAAAATACTGGAAATAACAGAAATCATTTTCCTGAAATATTTCAGTAGGTTTTGGGATACTAAAATCCTGTGAACCACATTCAGGAAGTTTTTCTAAGTGCCTGACAGACTAAGTTATGAGGATTTAGGTATCTAATTAAGAAGTGTGAATCCTAAATACCTTTGTAAAGTTGTTCTGGTGAATTAGTAATCATAATAGATGGTGTGTCTTTTTGCTGCCTTTTTTAATTGCTCAGCTTTTGTTATCATGCTTTCAAAACCTGGAGAAGACTCTGTTGATGATGTGATAGAAGCCTGAAATACAAGGTTCAGGTCTGACTCCCCCTTTCACAAACAGGTATTTGGAAAAGGAGTGCTGATCTGCAAAACATACAGCTCACTAGCTACAGAGGAGGGTGACAAAAAATTGTGGAAAAAATGGAAGACTGAGAGAAATAATCCCAGATAAAAAGGATAAAGAAGTCAAAAGGGAGAAATAGATGGAGAAATGATTGACTGTGAGGTTTAAAAAAACCTAACTTTGCAAATCTGTGAAGACTTCGTAGTGAAAGAGTACTGAAAAGGAAAGCTGCATATGACACTAAAAATTTGGGTAACACTATAAAGATGAATGTTTAGGGAGGCAGCTTTGTTAATAGAGTCCTTGTAGAAGGTGATGTGGGTAATTGAAATATTCTTGGGAAAAGTATAGAAAATCCATTAGAAGCTCTGCCAAAATAAAATCATCTTGTGGTTTGAATTCACTGCCATTATACGTTAATATCTTGATACCCAAGTACTAAAAGAGGAGGGATTCCAAGTGAGAATATGAAGATAATGCAGATACTCTGAACTAACTTTTTCACTAGTGTTCTGTGCTTTCCTCAAAAAAGAGGCATCTCAGTTATTTTTTTGTAGGGAATCTTAATGGGCAAATCATAAATGAAGATCTGGGTTTTTTTCCTTCGACATTGATGAAAAGCTTTCATTACTGTCTTGGGCATGTAACTGTCTCCTAAAGGCACAGATGATAGGGAGCAAAGGGATCTGTTTTCTCATTATTCAGTTACATGAACATTCCAGAGATCTAATTCTTTTTCCCTTTGCTCTTAAGAGCAAATAATCTTCAAGAACAGTGTAGCTCTTGTTCAGTGTTTACATCTTATACTCCTGGTTTGACACCTGTATTTGTATGAGCACCGATCCTGCTAAGACGTAAGTGCATACTTAATGTGTTGACATAGTTCCATTTTAACTTGGTACTATTCTGTTAAAGCTTGCAGAGGATGTATAAATGTCTAACAGATCCATTCAGCAGCACAGAAGGTCCATCCTTTGGACAGGCGAGATGGGCTTGAAGAAGGAGCTCAACAATTGTGATGTCTTAGATGTAAAATTCTAAAATGCTGTAAACTGGGCATAGACAGTTGGCATAGATGACTTGTGTTAACCTAGGTTAAATTCACGTGGAAATGCCAATGAAAGTACTTTACACGTTTTTTAATTCAGCTTAGCAGTTTCTTATGGGCTAGAATTTGAAACCCTTGGTCATTCTGAGTAATTCTTTATTCCACTTGCTCAAAAGATATCTTCACTTCAATGGAACTGAATATCCTATTTAAAATAATTATCATCTTACATAGCCATATATGCGAAATACACATTTAGAGCTCATTATATAAAAGTTTTGTTGAGCTGAGGTAGGACTTTGGCACAATGTCATCCAGTAGAGTCTTCCTCTTTAGTAATTTCATCAGATTTACGTTCTGTTTACTGTTTTGGGTCATCTGAAAGTATTTTGCATTTATTGTGCAGGATTCAAAGCCAAAGTTTCAGATCTATTTCTGAAAAGAAAGTAGTTTGCCATTGCCTTCAGTATAGTGCCTGGCTGTATAAGGAAAAAATCTTGCCTGTAAGGAAATCGTCAACTCATAAAGTAATACTGAGATAAGGGCATTTAAATCCTTTTCTCATTGTTACGTGGTGGTGGTGATGCACTGAATTGTAGAAAAAAGTAATTATTCTGAGTATTGACTGGTGTTTTTTGAAAACTGGGAGATGTGAAGAAATGGAATAAAAGGTATAAGAAATAAGAGATCCTTAGTATTTATTCAAGCATGAGTTATATTAACTTTTTAACCACCAAACCAGGCTCAGTGCCATATTTGCCTAATTATTATTAGAATTATTAATGCTTCTAAAAATACTTTGGATTGTTGATGAGGAATCAGATTTTCAAAATCAAGATGGGAAAGACAACACTTAAGCTTGAGGTGAAAGGACATTTGTTCACAGTATCAGCAAAAATAAAGGTGAAAAAAGAAGAATTTGTTAACACCTTAGAGAGTGTAAAAATGCAAGAAAAGAATTCTCCATGACAATCCTCAAGAGTACAGCAGTTCATTATACCACACACAGGATCTGAAATCTAATGGAGCACTGTAAATGAAGCAGAAATCTTTTCCCTTAATCTGTTCCAGTTTTGTGCTAAGCAGCAGGTGAGCTTTATATCTGGGTTAACTTTTCACGAATCAAATGCTCTTGAAATACACTGGTGTATAAGTATAACATACAAATAAGGAGTTGGAAGTTGCAGCACAGTTAACTATCTTCTGCTTTTTTTGGGCCAAAGGCAGACAGAACTGCAATTTAAAACAGCTGTGGGGGAAAAAGGAATTTAACTCATCTTTGCCGCTTGGTGTCACTGTCCTCAAATAAACAGTTGATCAAGGATAAAATCGGATATTTGGAAGTATTGGTACTAAAATTAGATGTTTTTATTTTGAGGGCCTTGGTGTTTTCATAAATCAAGACCAAAAAAACACATCCCAAGTGCTGAACGACGTGTAGCTCAGAAGTGGACTTTGTTTATATAATAAATCAGCTTGGGAAAAAATATTTAGAAGTACAGCCAGGGACACTTATCAGAGGATTTGGAACTTCAGCACAGTCTTATCGCACAAGGTTTCCTTAGTTCATACAGGGCTTCAGCGCAGCAACATTAGAGGATTTCCATCAGGACCATTTTTAAAACAATTAGTCTTCAGTGATTGAATATAGGTGGTACTCATAACAGAATCAATGAACCGAAAATGAGGCAATAGTTCCCTGCTTAATGAATCTGTCATGGCTGTTATTATACATGTTCATGAAGAAAACTGTCAGGGAAAAAACAATACCATTTTAAATGCCAGTTTTCAGATAAGCTTAGGATATCTATATGGGTTTGGGCTTCTTGAGGTTTTGGGTTGGGTTTTTTTTTGTTGTTTTTTTGGGTTTGTTTGTTTGTTTGTTGTGGGGTTTTTGGTTGGTTGGGTTGTTTTAATTTCATGGTATCTGTATAATTGCAAAATCATGTTCCAGAAAAAAATACTGTTACTAATGTTTGAAAAGTCTCATCAGGACTTCTGGTGCATTAGTAAGCTTGGCAATCACTTCTTAAATGATGGGAACAGCTATTTTCCCTATAAAGGCTTTTAAAAAATAATTTATTTACCTTTTCAGGGCCTTGTTTGTCTTAATGTACTCTTAACTTTTATGTCCTTGTTGATGGCAAGACACATTATTCATGATAAACTTCCCCAGTTCAGAAGTGGTTGAAAAGCAGAATCAAGTATAGTTTCATGAAAGCTATTGAAAATGTGATTTCCCTTTACCGATGTCAGGTCACAGGTGATCAGTTAATGCCATCTGCTGTCAAGGATTTCACCTCACATGGCCAGGTATTGTTCAGGGCAGTAGGAATGAGAATACTACCCATATCATCTAAATGGAAGTTAACAGGCATCTGCTTTTAATATTGCCTTGTGTCTGACAATCTCATTCACTTCAGTTTCCTGCTTTCATATTCTTGCTGCTTGGTCTCCTGGCAATGCTTAGGATGATGTTGTTTATATGTGTTTGTTTGTACTAGCAGGGTCAAATCCTGGGTGAGTTCTGTTGCATTTTACCCAGAGTTATCTATGTACACTGTCAAAGGCGTAGGTTGTGATCTGGCCTTGGAATGATTTTGCTTAGTGTGGTTTTGTTTGCAAAACTTAAAACTCAACAAACTGAGTATGGGGAGTTGTCTAAATACGAAGGCAGACTGGTCTGTTCCCCCAGTCTTCTGTTACAGGGGTAAGGCCGAAGGTAGATGCCAGGGGATTCCAATAGGGAAGATACAGTATTAACTACTTGAGTTAAATGTTTTTATTTGTGCAACTGTTTACATAATTAGAAAGAAAATAGATTTATTGAATACCAAATATCTCAGGATAAGGTTCACTGTCACAGTAGACTCATTTTGAGATCTTGTGATATTCTGAGGAGAAAAAAAAGAAAACACTTTGCTGTTGTCTTTCCTTGGTAAGAAGAAAGGTTTGCCAGAGCAAACTGGCTTGGGACTGGCATTCAGAGAATTCTGGTAGCAGAGATGACAGTAGTCAACTTTTCCTCCTTGTCTACAGACATCAGGACAAGAAGTAAATTGCTTTATATACAGCAGTGAAAATTTAACTCAGGTTTTAGAGTGGGGAGAAAAATCTGATTGCATGGAGGTTTCACTAGGGAGCAGGTTATTAAAGAGACTTACCATCACGTAATTCTGTAAAACCTCCAAAAACATCTAGAGGAGGAGCTAGACATACTTGATTCTGTCTTGGAGCAGAGGGATAGACTAGGTGGGTGGTGGAGGTGCTTTTCAGCCAGAGTATAGCTGCTGAAGAGATGTAGCTGTACCCACCTCCTTTTCTGGTGTACGCTTACAGGATACTAAGAGTCTTCGATCATGTGAATCACAGATACTTTCACATAATATAATATCTTCATATTATTATTGTATGTGTGACATACATGTATGTGATATGTGTTACGTGTGATAGCGGAAGGTAAGAACTTGAAATAGTGGTTTCAGTGCCACCAGACTTCAATTTCTTGCTCCAGAGTGGTGTTCCTGACCTCTTCAGAGAAAAGGTCTGTGGAGTTAGGGTTTAGAAAAGGAAAAAAAAATCATCCCAGAACCAGCTGAACTACTCTGGCTAAAACACAAAAAAAAGGGGGAAAGAGCCTGAGGCAGACACCTGGAATGGAAAGCCTCAGCATCTGTGGTTAAAGCATGGTAAAGTTACAAGCTATTAAAAGCAGTATCTGGTGAGGAGACATGTTGGCTGACCCCTATTGTCTGTTCTGCTTAGCTTGTACTAACACAAGATTGCCAACTTCATGCATTCAGAAATCACTCGTCAGCTCTTGCCCTCACCACACAAAAGTGTCTTAAGATCATGAGACTGGAAAGCAAATCATTTAGGGTGGACTTCCCTTCTCTGTGTTTGGCTTCTGAGGGCTAAGTTTGTAGCGGTCCCATTCCTAGACATTTTTTTCTGACCATGAAGGTTTTATTAAAATCAAAAGTTTATCACGTAGTTATTGGTTGCAAGAACCTTCATCTTTACATAAAACTGCATGGTTCAGAGAAAATCACTACAACACATTGCATTCAAGTTGTTGCTTTTAAAAAGACAACTTAGAAACTTAAGTTCCTGCAGTGTTTTTTGTAGGACATTTTGAAGGAAATACGCTCATAAAATGTTCTGAGATGAACAGAAAGAAATGGATCAAGTTGAATTGAAAGGATTTGGGTCATACCTGCAGAAAGAACTGAGCACAAGTAGGCCTGGCAGTGGCTGCTTTAAATACCCAGCAGTGTGGGCCTCTGTTGGACAGGAGCATCCCAAAGTCAGATTTTCCAGGTTTTAAAGCCACTGAAATCTGCACAGCAGGAGCTTCACATTAAACTCTGCACTTCCTCTGTGTCTGCTACCTGCCTCTGCTCAAGATTGAAACCTTGAGTCAACTGCTAGATTTAGGCATTTAAAGCTTTTACTCTAAAAGCTTACCACCTACCACTGTTAGCCAAAATGTGAGAGTGCCAAAATGTGAGTGCGCCAAAATGTGAGAGCGCCAAGTTCAGTTCTCTTCTCTACCTTTAGAGATACCAGCCAATCTTCTGTCTCTCTCAGAACCTTTGAGAGGATTACTTCCTCCTTCGCAAAGAAAACCAGAAAAGTTGCTGTGCTGGAGACTGCCTGGAACAAAGCTGTGAGGTATTCTTGATGTGGGAAGCACCCTTTTGTGAAAATACCAAAATATTCAGTGACTCAGAAGGAGACAGCAAGAGCAAGCTGAACTATTCAGACCAGTAACGAAATAACTGCGGTGGCAGCTCTGGGTTGCAGTGCCAGCACCGGAGATGTTTTTCTACGTTTTATGCTAAGCAGATGTTAGATCCACCAAACAAGTAGTCACCAGAGCCAGAACTGGAGGAGCCGCATGACTTGCTCCCTGCCCAGTTGAGTGTCCTGATCTCAGACTCTTTCTAGCTAAACTTATATTCCTGTCCGTGAACAGGGAATAGTCCTTCTCTGCTCATGAGAGAAGGTAGTTTGTTTTGTCTCAACTAGAAGAAGGTTTTGAACCTGGATTTACTATATTCTTACTGAATCGTTCAATTTGGGGCAAGGGTAGGACAAGAGAGGAGAGAAATACCATAGCTGTTGCTTCTAACAATTACGGTTTTTGTGAAGACAGGTTTCTTAGTTTTGCTTTAAGCTCACCTTTTGGATCCAGATGCTGATGAAGGTGGAGAGATTTGCCAATTTTATGGATCCCAATGGAGTTTAGGCAGGAGATTAGAAGCATAGTTTCTCAGCAGTTTTCACACTCAGCACACCCAGAAGCAGAATTCAAGCATCAAAATGGGAGTGAGTGTATCAGAAGGGTATGTGTCACAAACTTATTGAAGGGAAGGCACAAAGTAGTGTGAGTTAGGGAGGCCCAGCCTAACAGGAGCATGGTAAGTTGGGCTAGCGTGAGGCTGTTCAGCTTCTAGTCCTGGGCTGCATGGCATCGTTCTCCGTACTGTGGATGTACCCGATTGGTCTGGCTTAAGTTGGCTCAGCTATCTCCCTCGGATGTTTAATTAAGACCTGGTGACACACCCTAACCACCCAAATCCTTTAATGTCTGATTCATCTTTTGTAACTGATTTCACTGAAAAGTTCTGGAAAAAATAGAATAAAGCAGCAGCTAATAAGCACAATGGCTTTTAATTTGCATTAATAAAAGAACATTAAAACAAAAAACAAAGACAAACTTAAATTCCATTTGAGATTTTTCTAGCAACATCTCAACCACTCAGGCTTTGCTTTCTTGGCTTTTAATATTGCCAGAGCCCCTTAATAGTGTATAATAACCTTGTAATTCATATTCACTCATAATTAATTCAGTGTATTGTTCTTAGTGTAGCTGGTAAGCATGTAGTGGTGTGGAAAATACCCCCTTTAAAGAAATGTTTATCCCAGGATCGGGCTTTTCTGCCTGATTGGATAAGCAGAGATAGTTCCTTAAAAAAGTCTTTCACATATTTCTGTGTATGTAAAATGGTTTTTATGTTTAAGTTTGGGATGATCTGGGAATGAGACAGGGAATTATTAATTCCACTGCAAAGTCCATTTCTGCTTTATTTAATGATGTATGTCCAAAATATTTCTTGTAAAATTTTCATATATAACTACTGTAGTGAAAGGATTAGTATGTTTATGCTAATGCCCTTTATTAGATGAAATCAGAAATGGCTAATTGTATGTATGGACTCCATGTTTCTAATACAATGGAAACTTTTTTTTTCCAGACAGTAACACCTGTTTCTATAGAAGCATAATTTGAATCACATATAACCATAGATTTATTACATTAGTTTAAAATCCTATTAGCATATGTAGATTTTTAGATACAGTGGAGATTTTCAACACCAGTTAAGGTATAATTTCTTTCTCTTGCAAACGATTTCTGAGGCAGGAGCACTAATAGGATTTGGTTCTTTTCCAGCCTCTTCTGTGGACAGTGAAGACTTGATTTCATTAAAACTAGCAGCAAACAATAACATTTCTTTTAATTAGATGATCTCACGATTTCCACACGTATTTGTTCTGCGCATTATTGTTCGTTGGCAAAACTTTGCTGCTTGGTAGCGTGTGAAACCATATGTCTCAATAACATGGCAGGTGAGGGAGGATTTGCAAAACAACATTTGCTGACAGGACACAATGTATTTCACTTTGATGGGGAAGTTTTCCTTAGTGAACTTTATGGCTTAGTTTTCTCATGCAAAGTCAAACCTATGTGAGGCTTAGTGAGCCTTGTTGGTCTGTCTCTAACTCGGAGGAGTTGTGTGAAGCTCAGTTTGACTAGCATGAAGTATTGTCTGTGCAGCTCATTTCTTCATCACTACTAAAAGACCTTTTAATGCCTGTAGCCCGTGTTTCTGTTTCACATTCTTTCCACTTTTCTAACGCACAGCTGTTAAATTGGATTTTATTGGTCTTCTATGTGCAGCTCAAATACAGATCTTCCCCTTTGAGCTTAGCAGAAATGATTACAAATAATTTTAGACATGGCTTTTTCTCTGACTCTCCAGTGTTTAATATTTCTTTTTAATTTTCAGCAGCATTTTGGGATGCAAGCTGAAGAGGGGGAAGATTGACAAATAGCAGTCAGTCTTCTCAAAGACTTTTACAACAGCATGAGATAATAATACCTCCAGTCAGATCAACTTTCTTCAATCAATATTTTTTTTATAATATCATTTACACTTTTGAGCAGATGTCAAAATATGCAAAGAAACTAAGGAAAGCATTTCTGGGTTTATAAATGGTCAGCTGGAAGGCCAGAAGAGAAAACAGATCAAAGCAAATAGCTGGAGGTAACCCTGCAGGGTTCTTAAGTAGGTGAGCAGCTGTAGGCGTTGGGCCCACTGGCTTTTTCAGTGTCATACCAAGTGCCTGCTTCAGTGTTTTGCTGGTTCAGTACCTCAGGGACCTGGGTGAGAGCGCCAGGTGCATCCAGTGTCTAAGACGTGAGCTGTGTAGGCAGCCTCTGAAGTATACTGACATGGTGAGATGGAGAGATTGCCAGTAGATTTATGACTCTTAGTATTTGGTTCCCCCACGCTCCCCTCCTCCAATTGTAACATTTTTTCTTTCCATCCCAGGAAAGGCTCAGGTACGCATCTTGATTTTGATCTCTCTCAGTTTCAGCACAGGGATGGTGTGATTTCACCGACTCTAAACAGCTTGTTCTGATTTACAGTTGTTTGCACAGGGCAAGAGTCAGGCCACTGAAGTGCACTGTGGAGGTTTGCCCTATAAAAACCTAATGGCAGCAGATTTGACACAAGGGGGAAGGGAAGAAGAAACAGGACTATTTATTAATCAAGAATTCCAGGAGTGAAGCTTTTCTTGTCTTGATTCTGGCAAACGTACAGATGAGAGATACTGTGCAGGGACTGTTTCTGCACAGAGAAAGCCCCTTAAATGTAAACATTTGAGCAGCTGGCGTGGGAGATTAGTGCAGCAGTGGCAGGAGGGGGGTAATAGTGGATAGTTGTGCTGTCTAAATTTAACAAATGTTAAGCTAGGTCCTTGTTCTAGTTGAAGGATTACAGGTCAGAAAGACAATATCAACTAAAAATACTAGCAATTGTACAAAACAGTCAAAGTCATTAGCTAGTATTTATTTAAAGCAACTTGCCTTTCCAAAGTTGTGACTCCCCCCAAAAGGGGAAATAAATGTTTTGGGAGAAAACGTTCTATGCAACTGGCTTGAATTAAGGAAACAAACAAACAAACAAACCCCACACTTTATTCTGTCTATGGAAAGGCAGTGCTTTGAGACTTCTTAATGTCTTTTCTTTGGATTGTGAACTGTCTTAATACAGTTTTCTACTTTTAATTTCCCGTGGCTGAATATTATATCAAGAGAAAGCATCATGCTGATGGTGAAAGTAGCGTAGGGTCTGTTAGCTTTGTAAACATGTGTTCATATGCTGTTTAACATCACCTGGGGGGGTTCTATTTTGGTTTTTGAAACCTTCACCTAATAGTTACACAACTAGGCTATACATAAGGATATCTGATCATGCATTGGGGATTTTGGTTTTTAACTTGTGTTTTGATCACGCTTTTAAAACAGCTCTTTGCCTATTAGCTGTGATCAGATTCACACGTGTTTTGTTGGAGGTGCTTTACTTTCTTTATTTCTTTAGCGGTAAAGACTAGTGTATGGGTTTCTGGAGCCAAATTTTATGTTTAAAAAATCAGAGATATGCTTTGTGTGCTGGCGTTGTTATGATTTTCATTGAGTTTGAAAGCATACTGAAGAAAAAGATTTCCTGGAGAAATGACAACAGCAGCATAGTTTAGAGCATTACTGTCTTTTGGCATTGTAAAGTTAGAGTGACCATCCGAGACTTGATGCAGGACTCGCTAGAGCCAGTGGAAAAATTCCTTATGGTTTCAGCTGGCTTTGGACCATGTCTTTTATGAGTTGTTGGCTATTATCTACACTAGACCATTTAAAAATCGTTCTTCTGCAACTTCAGATTCTCTTTTGCATGGACAAAGGTCCTCTGATACTTTCACTGTCATCTTTGAAAAAGTGAACCTTTTCGGTGGACAGTTGACGCACATGAACTCCTCGGAGCTGCTTAATTTATCCAGCATTTTCTCACTAGGGAAGGAGAAAACCCCAAAGTAAACACGTTAAGTCTTGTAGAAGATGAATTGCAAACAGTGGCAAATGAAGGGAGTGGCTTTCACAAACCAATAATTTCTTGCAAAAGCAGGTTTTTCTTTATCTGAAGCGATGCATACCCAGAGAAGTAAGCACAATTCGCAGTACGGCATGCCCTGTTTAAGATGGACTTTCACTGGCACAATTACAAGTGTAGGTATATGTTGTAACTATTTACACAGTTTTTAACTTCCCTGTCAGTTAAATTTGTGACTATGCTTTGAAAGTTTCTGCTACAGCTCCTCACTGGGGAGTGTACTCCAGTGGATTGGAATACTCCAGTTAGTAGGAATAAATAGATATGAGAGCTGTGATTTTATTTATTTTTTTTTATTTTTTTTTTTTTTAGTATTTCACAGTTCACAAAGAAAACAAGTCTGTACACAGTGGGAAAATTAATTTCTTCGGAATAACAAACGTTTTATAAGCTAGGCTCTGGTGTCCTAAGGATATAGTACTGAGTTTTCAGACTTGGCGAAACTTAGCTGGCTATAGTATACTGCAAAAAAGGATGAAAATATGAAATTATATATATGTATATTTATATTTAGTGGGAAAAGGCTGAAGTAACTTGGGCTCTGGTACACCTCTACTTCAGTCACTTTGCAGTACCCTATATTTTCACTTCATTTTTATTTAGAAGGTGGGGTAGCCTAGACAAGTTAGAGTTAAAAGGATAATAATGCATATTCACAATAGGGAAAAATAAAAAGGCCAAGGATGTTTGAAATAATGTTTGAATATAATTTAAGAAAATTCAAAGGGGTCTGCTTCTTTATTCTTAACCTGTTCTTCTGTGCCCAGTTATTGAACCTGTGTGATTTTTGTCAGCATGTTCAGGATATTGGTTATTCTCCTAAGAGGATAGCTTTCAAAGAATCCTTCAGGATGGAGAAGCAGCTTGATCTAAATTTCATGCTCTCACAGGATTGAGGTCCTGAAATTTATTTCCTTGTGACTTCTTTGGAGTATAAGCATATGTATTTTTCTATCTAAATTGTTAATCTCCTTTAATGAAACAAGCTTCATTTCTGTAGGTATTGATCTGTGGGCATTTTGAAATAGAAGATGGATGTGCATGACATCTGGATGTGCTCTATTCATTGTCCAGCAGGAGAGTGTTGTCTTTGAACCTTTTCTTCACCCCTTTATTCTTACACCCCGCCCTCCTGAGTCCTTCTCTTCACCCTTGTACTTCTGACCAGTAATGTTGGTCTGGGACTAAATTCAGCTGTTGTAATCCAAAATGGTTTGTTGGCTTCAATACCTGAGCATCAAGCTGTGAGCACAATGTGTGAGTTTGTGTTTTTTAGTTTTTTTTTCTCTTCTGCAGCAAGCTGTCATATCGTGTTAAGGGGTTAGTCTGCTCCAGTGCTGTTATTCGCAGCCAGAAATTCTCAACATGAAAGCTTCAGATGCAGTTTGGGGGGTTGCTTAGGCCACCCCTTAGGTTTTCAGGCTCAGCCTATTGTACTCGGTGTATGTATGTACATGTACATACAGACATCTGAAAGAGCTAATTGAACTAGAAAATTCTGTGTGTGTATTTGTACCTGTGTTTGTATGTAGCTACATGTATGTATACACACAGGCTATATGCACACACATGCACATATCTAGGAGCTAATTGAAACAGTAAAGTTCATGGCTGTTGACTTCTGATTCATGTTGCTAGAATCCTCGTAGTGACTCTGTAATTAGGATTTGTTAACATTTGCACTAATTTCAGAGTTCAAAAGCTGAGTTGTTCTTCTAATTTAAGTTTTAAAATTTTAAGAGCTTGCACTGTTTTTCAAGAATATCTTTGGCAGTGTATTATCATTTAAAAGTGTAAAGCATCCTCTTTGAAAATGTGCTTTGACAGTTGGATATTTTTATTTGTCTCCCTCTAGCTAAGCACCTACAGTTACCATAGACTTCAAAGGGAAAAGTAGTTGCACAACGTCATTCTAAATTAACAAAGTATTTGTGTCAGAATCAACAAAGTATTTGTGTCAGAATCGGATTATAGGGATTGAGCTAGAACTCAGTTCCTTGAGTTTGCTTAAAATCAGAGCAACTCCTTTGATTTTAGAGAAGTTCTGCAGATCGTGGTGAAAATTTGCCTTTGAATTTCAGTACAGATTTTCCCCATTCATCAGCAGCTCTAAGAAGTAGAGATTTTTCAGAGGTGAAAGTCACGTGTCAGAATTTCAGTGGACACTGAAAGGTTATGAGAATTAATAATTAATGTCTTTTCTCTGGAAAACTTGGTTAAGGAAAATGTTTTCATTAAAATGGGGAAAAACATTTTAACTGTAATAAAAATAATTTTAATAAAACCCAGAAATAATTTCTTCAAAACCGAACAAATGCACACCCAAAAAATACATACCAGGAAACTATTCCATTCATAATTCTGGTCCCCATAAAAATTGGCTATGCAGACGTTTAGAGCAGATATTTTTAAAATTGTATGGTTTATGCAAAGTTTCCATCTCCTCCTCCTCCAGTAAAAACTGGCATATCTACAATGAAAATACAATGAAGATGATCAGTTCTAGTGGTTTGATAGTTCCTTGTATGTTAAAAGAACTTGTTGTACAAGAAGTTCTTGTCAGTAGTTTTTCAAAATATTTTGAATTTCAGAAGGACATATATTGCAAACATAACTCCTATCTTCAATGAACCAGACACATTAGCTAATTGATTTGAAAGAATTAGTAAACCTAGAGAAAATAAATCCTTATTGGAATGATTAATTCATTCTGCTCAAGACCTCTGATCCTTTTTGTGGTTATTTATGGTTGATGAATGCTTAACACCAGTGGAAATTACAAAAATGCATTTTTTTGCTGTTGTTGGTCTTTAACCTTTTGAACTCCCTGTTTCCTGAAGTCTGTCACCAGGGCATTAATTACAACAGATTTTAATTTTCAGCTTGGTTGTTCAACACTGTTTGATTGAGTTAATATGTTTTCCCGTAGTACAGAAGTATAAGTGAAAGGAGAAGCCAGCCTTTTTAGACTTAACAGAAATTTGGGTTTTTCCATCTTCACCCTTCCAAGATTGCTGTTACTAGATCTGCTAATGGCCTTCCAAGGCCAAGTGTAAATAGCCTCTTTTCAAATGTTCATTCTTTGTTTTCCTTCTGGCTTGACATTTTCCTGTCTTCTTTCTATACTGGGTTTGAATTGAATTTTGAAGTCCATGTGATTTTTCTTCAGTAATTCTTTTTTTTTTTTTTTTCGGGTTTCTTTAAAATGCATTTTTCCACTAGGGTTTGTCATTGGCTTTTAGATGATTTTTTGGGTACATTTTAAAATGTTTCTTTGGTTATTTTCTTCCTTTCTGCCTTATTCCTTAGCTTAGCATATATTAAATCCATACCACAGAAATATTTATTGCACATTCACAAATATATATATATTTAACCTGCTTCCTTGCAGTACTAAATCTTTACCAGTTTGAGTTCTGTTCATGTAACTCTTCCCCCACTGTCTCCTTTGCCATCTCTCTGGGCTCATCTCAATGAGCAGCCGTTGAGTTTTCTTGCAGAATAGTTTCCGTCCTTCACAGTCTCTTTAGTTCATTGTTCCTTCTCCAGGATATGAGCCAGTACTCTTGCCATCGTGTTTCCTGAAGTCTTCTGCTTTTTGTTTTGCTACTCTCGTTTTCCAGCTTTTTGTCTGAATTTCTGCAAGGACTCCCACTCAGATCAAATCTGGTGTTCATATTCACTTCATTTTTCACCATAATGACTGTGGTTTTGTTTCTCTCCTCACTTCTTCCTGTGATCTTTCCTACTTACTTTTCATCTGCTTTTGTACCATTTTGACAAATATCCAAGAGAGACTTGGTTGTGTTTTCCACATATTTTCTCATTCCCTTTTATAATTCACCAAACTCCCTGCATGTCTCTCGTTACAAGCCCGTCTTCTATCCCCATTTGGTGAGACATTTAATCTTTAAAAGGTAGACCTTGTCTTTATAGATATTATATGTAAATTCATTCCGGTACTCTCCCAAAACAATATTTAAGACAAAATGACAGTATTCTAACAAATGAGACACAGAGTTGTCCACAGACTTCCGAAAGTCAAGATATATCCTTTTATGCTTCTGTGAAATGCAAATAAACCTTGTACTAAGCATGTGCTATCATCCCAGACCATGTCATCCGTGCAATTGATGTGATGGTGCAGCTTGACTGTGCAATTCACTTAGATTGCATCTGCAGCCTGCACTCGTACCTCCCACCAAAGTGATGGACAGCAATGTTGGCGTTAAAATAAAAAGCAGCACAGAAAATATCCAATGCAGAAATGTTGTCTGCATGTTAATGAGGAGGTTTTCTCACTAGGAATGTGTTGCCCAAGGAAGTTGTGAATGCTCCATCCCTGGCAGTGTTCAGGGCAAGGTTGGACAGAGCCTTGGGTGGCATGGTTTAGTGGGAGGTGTCCCTGCCCATGGCAGGGGGGTTGGAACTAGATGATCTTAAGGTCCTTTCCAACCCTAACTATTCTATGATTCTAGGGTTTACATATAGGGAAATTGAGAACCTGGTGGACAGCAGAATCTTAAGTGGAAAATATACCGGCTTGTGTGGTTATGAGCTGAAGTTTTCTTTTCTGAGCATATGTCTACTTGCTTTGCCACTGACATTTGTTCAGAAAAGAATGGTCAGCAACCCAAGTTTCTTCCATTTGTGGCTGAATAGCTTGAGTTCAGCAAAACAATTTTTCATCCTTCATAAGACATGCAGTGACAGAAATTAAACAAATTATGCATTAGGAAGATCCGTAGCACATGTATTTTCACTTCATTGAGGCTGACTTGTCAATGCTAACAGCTCTGATTCAAAGAAGAGAAGTTTCTTCTTAAAAAGTTGCTTAGCTCTGATTCACAAAGTTCACGGGGTATGTGCTTGATGGTTACTGCAATGACGTCAGCGTCCAGATTGATAGGAGAAGACCCAAATGATTTATGTGTGCCTTCCAAACATTGATTTATGCACTTCGGTCTTCTCATTAGCACCAGGCAGCATTCCAAGTTGTTGAAAGATGGCTCTGCTTTCTTTTCCTCTGTCCCACCATTTAGAAAGGGAGTGTCTACCTTCTCTGGTCAAGAAAGGTTATTTTTGTTCCTTGTTGCTTTGATGCGGCATTATCACTACTGGTGATACTACTTTTTTTTAAACTACAAATTTATTTGGAACTGACTGTCACTTAAATGTAAATCAAGTTAGTGTCTCTTCCCTTCTCTGCATGTATTGCTGCAATGGAAAAAAAACATTGCATCCGTTTCCCTTGATACTATGACTGTCACTTTCATTCTACCAGGGAGACTTCTTCAGCTTGAAATGAGCAATTTGGGGTAGCAGCAATAGACAAAGGTTTTGCTAAGCGTGAAGTGTAGTGCAACTTGGGAAAATGTGAAGAGCAAAACATGAGAACTGGAGAAATTATTTGAAGGAAATACGTTGAATTTTAACTCACTGAAGGCGATTTAAAAGTTTCTATTCTCGAAGCATTCAGGAATCAAATTTATCATAAAATCTCTGAGTTACTTGAATATATTTTATATATATATAAACACATTGTTGGTTTCAAATATCTCTATCCCACTGCTTTAGATGTGCCATGGTAGTTTATTCACTTTTGGAGAATTCACAGTAAACTTGTGATCACAGACTGGCTGAGTACTGAGGGAGGTGGTAGTAGTAGGTGTTACTGATATTAGCACTTAGGCTTGGCTTTACTGCATCAGACTATGAATTTGCAAGAATTTGCAGACATGTTCATGCTTAGCTGGAATGTATGTATTCCCAATCCATGTTTTCTAACCTACAGATGATTTTAGTAGAAAGTTAGATTCCTAAATACCAAAGTAGACTATTGGAATATTCATAAAATAAGCAATCAACTTCCTTGTGATTTTTTCATATTCATTCAGTATCCATCTGATTCTCAAATGGAGAAGGACTTCTGAATATTGCTTCACACATAAGTTTAAGAAACACTAAAGAAGGTTCTTGGAAGCTCTCTCTTGGGCACCTTCTTTTGCACTGTCCTCAGTGTAGTGCACAGGGTTTCAGTTAATAACCCACACTTGTTCCCTCTTCGAAATTTAGACAGTGAATTGAAGCTTCTTGGTCTGTTTCAGAAAGCTTTTTCCCTGAAGGCTTCTACTTTTCTAGTTCCCTCCCTTGGATGGTTGTTCTTTCAGCTTTTCTGCTGCAAAAGAGGTTGCACACCACAGGAGGTGTGAAGTGAACATAAAACAGTTGGAGCTGGAAACCAAGGTCATGCTCCTAGCTGTAGAGGTGCTTTACATCTTGTGACCTTACTTAAGTAAGGACAAGAAGTAATCAGATAAACTTCTAGGAAGGGAAATTCAGGTGCAAGGAAAAAAACTGTAATGATAAGGATAGTTAAGCAGTAAACCAGCATAATTGCAGGTGGTGTGGACCTGTGTCATAGGAAGGTCTTAGTAACCTCTGCAATGACAGATTGGTCATGCTACTTCAGTGCTGGGAGGTAACATAGATGACTTTGTAAAGGAGGTGACCTCCTTGCACCTGGCGCTGATAGGATTTCTGTTCAACAAACTGTATGAAAATGAGAGGAGTGTGGTCAGCTATGGTGAGGGAGAACTGGCAGGAACATAGGAGAGAGAACATTCTTAGGCATTTCTAATTCTGGCTGTGTTTATGTCTGGTGTCCACCAAATGGGTCTTGACCACAAGATCTGGAATTGCTAGCTAGATACTACAGTAGACTCGTACAACCATAAGATAGCACCGTAGTTGTACAAACTTAAAAATATAACTCAAAACTTTTACAGTAAAACATTGAAAGCATACTTGCTTGACATACAAAATCATAATGGTACTGCCTGCGTGAGTTACTGTTGTGGAGATGAAATACTTGCTTCTCTTTTAATATTGTGTGGGTGACCAGATCATTTCAATTGCAAAATGCAATTAGAAAATAAATCAACAAAAATAAATTGCATAAAAATGCCTTTTTTTTTTTTTTTTTTTTTTTCCCCCCCCAGTTCAGAGCAGGAACTTCCCCTTTCTGCAGACCAGAATCACAAGTGCTTCAGGGAGTACAAAAGCCAAACCGTATTCAGTGTAGCTGGTTAGAAAGGCAAATCTGAGTAGTTAGATTTTGTTGGTTTTTTAAACTGTGTCTCGAAGTAGGCTTATGACCACAGTATTATGCTTTGGTTTGGAAGCAGATGCTTGGGTTAATTCAGTTTCGGTGTTGTCAGGTTTAATTCTAGTATAAGGAATTTCAGAATCATGTCAAGGGAAGCAGCCTCTGACTTCAATTTCTGCAGTAGGTCTAGCATAAACTACCTGGTGTTTCAAATGGTGAGTTGTAATCAGTTGTGGTGGTGTCATTCAGCAAATCCATAAAAGTTTGCATTAAGTTTTGACATTTGGAGTTTGAATGTCCAACATGCATAAATACTCTTGCTGTCACTGAGTAGGTGGATTTGTCCACCTGCTCTAAATCTTAGCTTTTGCGTTTACCCATTGTGAAAAAAACTACCATCAAACATCATTTCCTTCATAACACTTTTATTCTTATGTTTTGTCTCTGTTTTGGAAAAAATAAAACCCCTCTTTGCTGATACATATGGTACTTTGAGTGCTTAAAAACAGCTCAGTTGCCTACTTTTGATTTAAAAACTTCTCAGAAGGAAATCGCCTAACAAGACTGGGAGTCAAATATGTGAGCTTTGGCAAAGAGCTGCGGAAGAAGGGCCTGGCTGTAACAACCTCACAAGAAAAGAGCTTGACATTTTGAAAAATTTTTATTGACCGGTGTGGACAGGGAACGGGAAGTCAGATCACTCTCACAGGCAAGCTGCAGTCTCTTCCTTGCTGACCTTTAAATGCCACTTAGTGTCATCAGAAAATCAAGGAAATGCTAATAACAGGGCTTTGGGTAAGAGTTATGTATGAGGGATATCTTTTGAAAACAAACATGAGCTGACTTCCATTTTTATTCACATCTGTTTTTGTAAGATGCAGTTCTCACAGCAGTGCACTTTCAATACATTAATCTTGCATTTTTTTATTATAAGTAAAATTTTCAGATGTATCCATAAGATGTCAGAGTTTTATAATTGCATTCTCGGTTGACCTTTGAACACAGACTGGCCTCTGCTTTATGGTCTTAATCTAGCTTGTGTTGAGTTCAGGACACTGTGGACTTCTGTAGTCTGCTAGAAAGTTGACTTCTCACTGTCCTTTGAAGGACTGGTATGCCTCAATCACCAGATTACTCTGTGTCTTTGTACTTCTGCATTTCTAACAGCTCCTCTTTCCCATTCCAAAAAGTCTTTGGAAGCTGGATTTCAGCCTCAAGAACTAGCAGGAAAAAATCCTAAAAATAAACTGCTAAGCGCCAACGAAAGCATCTTGCACATTAGGAAAAAAGAAAAAAAAAAAAAGGAAAATTCCTTAGATTTCAGAAGTTTAATGAGAGGGAGAAGGCTAGCTGGCAAGTACAACATGGAACAACGGATCCATGAAACCTGATGGCACTATATGTAGGCACTGCATATTATTGCCTCCTTCCAACGTCGACTTCATGGAGCAGTCTCAGGCACAACTACAGGTTGGGCAGAGAAGAGATTCAGAGCAGCCCTGCAGGAGAAGGACTTGGGGGTGTTGGTCAATGAAAAAATGAACATGAGCCAGCAGTGTGCACTTGCAGCCCAGAAAGCCAACCGTATCCTGGGCTGCATCAAAAGGAGCATGACCAGCAAGTCGAGGGAGGTGATCCTGCTCCTCTCCTCTGCTCTTGGAGTATTGTGTGCAGTTCTGGTGACATCAACATAAAAAGGACATGGAACTGTTGGAACAAGTGCAGAGGAGGGCTACGAGGATGATGAGGGGACTGGAGCACCTCCCACATGAAGATAGGCTGAGCAAGATGGGGCTGTTGAGCCTGGAGAAGAGAAGGCTGCGTGGAGACCTCCTAGCAGCCTTCCAGTATCTGAAGGGGGCCTATAGGGATGCTGGGGAGGGACTCTTCATGAGGGACTGTAGTGATAGGACAAGGGGTAACGGGTTCAAACTTAAAAGAGGGAAGTTTAGATTGGATATGAGGAAGAAATTCTTTACTGTTCAGGTAGGTGAGATATTGGACTGGGTTGCCCAGGGAAGTTGTGAATGCTCCATTCGCTGGTGGTGTTCAAGGCTGGGTTGGACAGAGCCTTGGATGGCATGGTTTAGTGTGAGGCGTTCGTGCCCATGGCAGGGGAGTTGGAACTAGATGATCTTAAGGTCCTTTACAACCCTAACTGTTCTATGATTCTATGAATTGAAATGAACTTAAGTCCATGGTTGTGATACAGTACATGTTCATGACCCTTGCTCAGCTAGAGTCTAACTTGACTGTTGACTGTGCTAGGTGTATCTGTGTTTATGCTGGGTTTTCTTTGGCTTAATAAAAATTAAAAAAATTAGGAAGAAAGAGGAAGCTATTTCTTTTCTCTTGCTAGGTTGCATTACTCAGTTGTTTTTTGAACTCCTAGGAAACTGCTCTAATCCTAGCAATCTACCAGACACTGTGATTTTACAAGTTCAGAGACATTTTTGAAAGCTTGCTATTTATTTCATTGGCATGAATTTTCTTTTTCTGACATGATTTTTCTTTTTTTTCTTTCTCTTTTTTTTTTTCACAATACAGTTACAAAACACAGATTGTAGGAACTGATTTTGACTCTGAACAGAACATTCATGCTAACCTGTTTTTCAAATGACACAGAGGATAAGGGCTGACTTTTTTAGCTAGCTACATTGGCTGCAACATTTGGGCTTGGCTTTCCTCTCTTTCACTGCTGTCGTTTGAGTAGTTCCACTGAAATTAATGCATTGATACCAGTTTAAAACAACAAGAAATAAGAGACAGTTTGGGTAAGTGGCATTTGCATACCAGGTCCCTGCAAATTTGCTTAATTAATGTTGTATACTCTTAATAGTTGCCTTGCTAGCCTGCCTGAAACCCAAACCTCCAAAATCCAGTGATTTGGAAAGAAGCTGCACTGCATCTAACGCAACATAAAATATAAAAGCTGGATAAGCCATTGTTTGTCTAGATTAGGTTTACAGCAAAAGATGAGTCATGCCAAAACCACTTGTGTCAGTGGTTTGTGTCCAATGTGTTGATTTTTTTTCCTTTTCTTCTTGAAGCCACTAGGAAGCACTACACACATGGAAAGCTTGAAGGTCTGACTTCATTTAAACAAAGCTGTCATTGCTGACTGATGGGTCTTTCAAAACGACTTTGAAGTTGTCTTCATTCCACTCCCCTGGAAGCCATAGCAAGTTTTTATTTGGGGGGAAGAGTCTTAACATGAGCATCCTTGAAATGCTCACTCAGTGTATAATGGGCTTGATATAATGGTTGGACTTGGAAAGGGAAACATAAATGAATTATTCCAAATGTTGGGTTGGGTTTTTTTCTTTCATTAAAATCTTTTTATTATAAACTGTTGTCCTACATGACAACTATTTATAGTGTCATGTAAGTATTACATTTTTTTCCTGTATCTTCTGTTAGAAAATCCAAGCTCAAGGAAAACCCAAACAAAACAGATTTAGAATGGTTAGTTGGTCATCACTGTATTCCTTCAAAGAGATCTGTTGTCCGGAAAAGGATTCTGGTAGCTCTGCAGCCACAAGGCCTAGAGGTAGAATTGAACAGGATGTTAATTTAAAACTGGATATATCTTATCTTCTTACTGGTACCCTGTATTTGTAATTCTGGGAGGGAAGTCTTAGTGGGTTTTTATTATTTCTATACGTATTTAAATCTCTTCGCAAAATTTCTCAACCTTTTTATCCAGCAAGGAAAATCAAAGAACTGTCACAAAAGCGTATCTATAGAATACACTTTAAAATTATTTTGTTTGTTCATTTTATAAGTTTGCAAAAAAAGAAGACTACTTTATATTTCACCCTTTGAATCCTGTCATTCATTTAGGAGTAAACAAACTTTATTTAGGTAGAACCAGGTACAGTGTGCACTGGAATAACTTAAAACTTGTAGGTTACAGATGAGGTCATTATTTTTTCCACTGCCTAAGATACAGGGCCAAGAAAAGAATGTATTTCTTTATAAGATTAGACCTAATCTTTTAAACCTCACCTTCCACTTCACACTTTTTTCTTCATTTGCTAAAAAGCTGAAGAAGCTGTTGATGCTATTCAGCTCATAAAAATTGGCAATGGAGAAGATGTGGCAAATACTGCTTGACATTAGTCAGAGAATACCAGTAGCATGCCCTGTTTGTGCTAAATATACCCGTCCAGGATGAAGTCTGCTGTGCAGTGTGCTACATAAAAGATAACAGAGGCGTCCAGCTGATAGTTTTAATTCAGTGATGGTTATGTAGTCAGTTTTCTATCTGCATTTAGCACTTTCAGTTGCTGTCATAGGAATCTGTAAACCATTGAACTTTACCAAGCAGTCAAGAACATGTACTGCATAAATCTTTTTGCACCGTTAAATTTTTTTTTAGCTTTTTCTGCTTCATCAGTGCTTCCTCAACAGTTCTAAAATGAAAAGAATTGCCTTTCTGAGCTTGCTGTCCCTTTTTTTTTTTTTTTTGGTTCTTTTTTTTGTTTGTTTGGTTTTTTTTTCCCCTTAAGATTGTACTTGGCATTGTGCAAAGGAATTATCGTGCCATGTCGCTAATCAAATTTATTGAAACTTACATTCTTACAGTAAGCCACATATCCACCACAACAATGCAAAGCATTTTCCAACCCTTTCCAGGTTGGAGAACTTAGGTTCAAAGAATTACCTCTTTTATTTGGAAAGTGATGGGATTTGTGGTGGTCTCGAGTTTCCTGCCTGTATGTATTATCTAGTTTTGGACCAAATTCTGCCTAACAGCTTTATGTCCTCACTGAGTGAATTTTGCAGGTGCGATAGCATGTTCTGTTGTGCTAAGAACAGCATTATCAATCATGATCGTCAGCCTGTGCTTCCAGAATTGGTATCCTGCTTCAGCTGATGGTGGGTTGGTATCTGGTGATTTCACAGAAGCCATTTCTGAGAAGCGACCGTCTCATAACTTAATTAAAAAATAAAATCTTCAATTTAATATGGATGCCTCTCTTAATTAAAAATAGCAAAAGGTGACTCACAAGTTTTGAGGGAAAAGTTTTTGCTTAGGTCTTTATTAGCAGATCCAAAAATTAATTATGTTGGATTTTAGTGTCAAAATTAAATTAAAAATGCACATTTCCAAGCAATCATGCTTCCCTGTCTTTCCTGTTGTAGATTTACTGCTATAAGACTGCATATGTTTCTGTCTGTATATTGATATAAAAATGTATCAAGGCCTGAGTCTGAAATCAGTGATTTTTTTTTTCCATTGGTTTCATTAAGTTTTATGTGAGAACTAAAGTAATTTTTAACATTAAGGAATAATTAAATATTTTCTTCTTTTTCTTTCATCTGAGCTTATTAAAATCCAGAGTGGTGCCTGTCCGCAGGGCTTTTTTTGACCAGGTTAAATGGTTGTTTTCAGTAGATTGTGAATTATTATGCTTGATCATGCTTATTGGAAATTGATTACAGCAGAGTTTCTCTTACATAAATCTGCAGAGAAGACTTCAGTAAATCAGGCATATTGATAATAAAATAGACAAGTCTGAGACACAGACAGCATGGCATTAATACAGTGTTCTCATTTACGAGCATATCTTGCTTTCAGAAATGTGTATTGCTTGTAATTTAAATACAGCTGTGAATGCATTTGGATAGCCATAATGATGTATCCTGATGAAGCATATATTTTAAATGGCAAGCAGCAGTAGCGTTCCTGTCAATACTATTGTTAAACTGCAGTAGGTGCTTATCATGCCTCCTGACTTACTAGTACTGCCTATAAGCTTTGTTCCAGTTGACCTTTAGAAGTTTCCAAAAGTTACAGTTTGCAATTCAGCAGGTTTGGCAGAGGAACATACATGATTATTCATATCATTGTTTAAACGGTAACCAGATGTGTCTTGTTTTCCTTCTTTCTTTCCCATTGTTTTTAGAAAGGGATGTTAATCCAAGATATTATCCATTTACAGGGTTTTTCCACTGCACCAAATTCCCCTTCGGTGAATTCTCGTTCCAGTAGCCTGGGTTCATCACTGTCCCTTGGTAACATCTCAGGAATGACAGCAAACGCAGAAGTGAAGAAGCGCAGAGCACCTCCTCCACCAGTTGTGACACCTGCATTGCAGAATGTGGAGATGAGTGGACAAGAAAAGACAGCAGCCCAGGTAACAGTGACACCGCAGAATTGGCTTCTTTGCTTGAAGTGCTGGCTACCATTAGTTCGTTTGTCAGAGCTAAAGTAATTCACAGATACTTTGGCTAGCCATTATCTGTGGCTCACCAAAACTCTTGATCTTACAAAATGAAATTACCAAAAGACTTGGAGTTTTGTACATATTTACTGAGCTTTCTTGAGACTGTCTCAAATTTTATTCCATGTCAGGAATCTTTCTGAGTCATAGAACCATAGAATAGTTAGGGTTGTAAAGGACCTTAAGATCATCTAGTTCCAACCCCCCTGCCATGGGCAGGGACACCTCTCGCTAAACCATGCCACACAAGGCTCTGTCCGACCTGGCCTTGAACACCACCAGGGATGGAGCATTCACAGCTTCCCTGGGCAACCCATTCCAGCACCTCACCACCCTTACAGTAAAGAACTTCTTCCTTATTTCCAATCTAAACTTCCCCTGTTTAGAGTTCAGAACAATTTGCCTAGGCAATTGTGCTAAAGAAGGAGAGTGAAGAAAAATTAAGGCAGAAAAGCTGTATAGAGTGACTTGGTATCCTTATTGGCCAGGACAGTCCTTGAAAATGGGTGACAGTTCTAGTGACTGACAAAAATCTCCATTGTACTGTTTTGCCCAGAAGCTTGTCAGGCCTACATTCCTGTTTCAGGTGCTGCCGTGGGATACCGGAAGATCTGGTCTGCTTTCTGAGTTGTGCCATGTGACCTTTCAAAGCAGTGCTGTGGTTTTGCTTTTAGAAAAGGTCACTGTTCCGCAATCCAGTTACCAAGAATTAAACAGAAATGGGGGAAAACCTTCTGGAGACCTAACCCTTTGAAAAGAATACAGTTAAGGGAAAAGGAAATTGTTCTTGTTTATATAGTGGCATTCAGACATGTATGTTTCTAGACATGCACAAGCACATTAAGACTTCTGGTTCCACCATCAACAAAAGTATAACATTCTAAATATAATACTGTAAAAGTCAGTATGTAAAGCCATGCCAAATAAGAAAGCAAAGAACCAATACCTTCAAGGTTGTGTAATGTGGACTGACTCTTATCTGCTTAGGATTTATCACCTCTATAGCAGACTGATTTTTGAAATCTGTCTTAGTGCAAAATGGAGCCAGGAATGAATCTTTCGAGTTCAGTATAGAGGTGAAGTCTAGAGCTCAATCTCACTCCCTGTGACTCTTACATACCTGCATTAAGACATATGGTAAATAAATGCCTTCTCCAGTGAAGCATTGTACAAGCAAAGTCAGTGCATGCTCTTCGTAAAGGACTGTGGAACCTTATTTTCCCATTCTTAAGATCTTTAAAAGTATGATTGCTGGAATATGCCAGTGTTTTATCTTTCAGAATTGGGCTAGGTGCCTTTGAAATAGCACTCATTTATAGACACAGCTGAAGAGAAACAACAATGTTGCAACGTTTGGTGCGCTTTTTAAAATTTCCTTTTGAAATTCCTACTGTAAGTATTTTGATTAGGTTTCTTGTGTCTTCCAGAGTTAAGCATTGTATTTGAGATAAATAGATCTTTTACTACGAAAGTACTATGGCATTATAACTCTTTAAGTTTATACGGTTATGATAACCACAGACTATATAATTTTGCCATTCTCTTAGGCTCATCTCCCTGTGGTGTACCATATCTTAAATTCTGTTACACAAAAAACCTGAAAATATAAACTCTCTTTAAACAAGTTAACATTTATATTTCCAGCATTGTTGATGATAAAATGCTGACTTTCTGAAGGCATTAGGAGGAAAGTACTTTATTTATCACCAGTAGCATACAATACAATGTCAATTTCAAATTCTCTTAGTCTAAAGGAAAAGCCGTTTTGAAGAAGGAGACAGATGAAGGTTGCACCAGAGGTTTTTCCATGACAGAGTTAATTTTGGGCAATAGAAATGTCTTGTGTAGTTGACAAAGCCAATGAAGAGCAAAGCAGATTATGGGCACAGTTGCTAGTCTGGTTGCATCTGTTGGGTAAAGGACATCTTTCTGAAAATGGTTGTATAGGTCAAAACACTAAACAGTTACGGTGTGTCTTGAAGTTCCTAGGCTGAAAGGTGTTCACAGGCTGCCCTGTAGTTTGAACAGGAATGTGTGGAGTACAGTTGAAATGAAGCACAAGTTCCATGAAGCAACTGAAAACCAAGGGGAGGGATTAATTATTCAGTATTGCGTGGCAAGGTAGCAACAGAGGTATTGTTTATAAGAAAACCCAAATAGTTCTATTTTATCTACGTGCAGACTATCCAGTTTGCTGTGAAAACAGAGGAAAAATTCTCAGGGTGTAAGTTTATTTCTTTAGTTTATGGGAAAGAATTAGCAGTGATTTTTTTTTTTTTTTTCAGGGAAGGACGTCAATTCCTTATTAATGAACTTCCTTCCATAAAAAGATAAGATGTTTGTTTAGAAAACTTTATTTATGTGCAACTGTTACTAACAGGAAGATCCTGCAAAAGGGGAACATGTTTATTTCCAGTGAAGCTAGCACATTAATAGAAAATGAAAAAGGTGGTTCAGAAGGTTTTTTCTTTTTTAACTATCTGATCCCATAAAGCTGTGTTGAAAAGCAAATACTGTAGCTGTTCTGAATACCTGTAGTTTGACTTTACAACACAATAAGCCTGTTATTTTTAACCTGTTGTTCAGCTCCAGAACATTCAATTTTCTTTACATCAGTGGATTCCTCGAGGGATATGTATCTCATCTCCTTGCCTAGTGGTTGCAATCAGGAATTTCCATGTGTATGAAGACCGGGTTGTTTTAATTTAAGTTTTATATTTAGGTTTTCTCCTCTCACTTTTCTGGATAGGTGGATTGCTGTAATATAATTTTACTGTGTCGCAGCTTTTGTTTCTGTGGGGCTTACACTAATTTAACTCCATGAGGGCAAAGCCCCTGCAGTAACTTTAATTACTTTTTAGTGCAGCATCATTAGTTTTTCATGTCTGTTTGAAGGTAGTGTTCCCTCTGTAACTGTTCTAAATCTCCTGTAGAAAATACGTATTTCTGTTCAGAGCACAGCTGGGCAATGTTTCAGTATGCTGAACATGCATTAAGTAGTTTGAAAAGGAATGCAAAGTCAAAGAGTCTACAGATTTCTTCCCTGGAGACTTTCCCCCTGCTTTTCTTAAACATCTTCCAAGTGATGCTGTTTAGGATAATGAGAAGTCACTTGAAAAAAAATACTCCTCAAAATAACAGGGTATGGCAGAATTAGCAGTATGAAAATCCAGAAGGCTGGATGCTTTAGAAGCAAGGAGGATCACTCCTTCCTTAAGTTGGGAGATGGAGTCCACACCATTCAGAGAGTAGAGCTGAGCAGTGTAGGAGGTAGGAAAAACTACCCTCCTTTGCAAGCAATACCTTTTCTCTATCACAGCACTTTAGATGATGTGCTAGCAGAATTTGAAGTCTCCTTATGGTATGCACAGTGTAAACACAGTTTTCAGGTTTATTTCCAGGTTTATATAGTTTCCTGGAGGTGTGGTAGATAAACTAACATACGTTCCTCTCCTCTCCATCCAGATCTCAAAGTTGGGTTGCTGACGACAGTTGTTGACTCCCCATTCTTGGTCAAGGCCATATATTTAGAGGAGACTACCTGCCCTCAGTGTTTGATCAAGGCAGATGTTTTGTCACCAGGAATAACTTAGCCATTGAAGAGACTCACTCACATAAATAAAAAGGAATATTGCAGCCAAAAGGAGTCATAGGCTTGCTCAGATCACTGCTGACAGGTTTCGTTCTCCCTACTTCTAGGCCTAAATACGAAGCTCAGGTTTAAGAGAATCATTTTGACATGAACAAATATAAATGAGACTCATACCTTTTCTGGAGGAAAAAAGGTACTTAAAACAAAAAATTTGCCAAATCTGTTGTTTATGAAGAGAAGATACTTTCAGTATTTGCTGTACGTCTTATTAAATGAAAGGAAATTTAGTATGTGGAAATGCACAGGAAATACTATTTTTGCCACCTTAGTTGATTTCAAATACTGACCAACAGACAGGATTTTTCTTTTTTTTTTTTTTCTTTTCAAGTGTTTCTGTACTTCTGTTGGAGATAGCAGCCTCCTGCGATGTATGTTCCCCTGTTCCAGGTGCATATCGCACTTGAAAGAACTATGATTCTGCTGGCAGTCATTGTTGGGAGTGCCACAGAGCTCTCAGGACACTGGGTTAGGCATCCTAGTCATATAGTAGTATTTTCATGCCTTTGATAGGGATGCTTTTCTCACAGAAGAATTTGTGTTACAGTACTGTTCATTGTCCTTTTATACATAAACCAATATATGATCAAAAGCTTAGGTACCCTCTCATTGATTGAGCATTTTAAGAGTGTGCCAGAAGAAAGAGGTACTCTAGTGAAATGTCCTGCTGAAAGCCATTGAACCCATATGCAGGCAACCCTGCATTTAAATGACATTTCATTTTGTTCACCCTGGAGAAAAGAAGGCTCCGGGGAGACCTTAGAGTAGCTTCCAGTGCCTAAAGGGGACCTGTAAGAAATCTGGAGAGGGACTTTTTACAAGGACATGTAGTGACAGGACAAGGGGCGATGGCTTTAAACTGACAGAGGGGAGATTCAGATTTGACATTAGGAAAAAATTCTTTACTGTGAGGGTAGGTGAGGCACTGGCACAGGTTGCCCAGACAAGATGTGGCTGCCCCATCCCTGGAAGTGTTCAAGGCCAGGTTGGATGGGTCTTTGAGCAACGTGGTCTAGTGAAAGGTGTCCCTGCTTGTGGCAGGGCATTGGAACTGGATGATCTGTAAAGTCCTTTCTAACCCAAACCATTCTAAGATGCTGTGATTCAATGGCATGGAAATGGTCACAGCATATAGTGAAAATATACCTGGAATTCATTCTGCCAGCAAGAACCACAGAATAATATTTGAGTAGTAAAAATAAAGGACAGGCAATGAACAAAATATGTGAATGAAATGATATTGAAATCATTATTAACATGCTAAATTTGTTCAAAGCATTATGATACCATAGTCTCATCGAGATTTCCAGAATCAGTCCCTGAATTTTCAGTTCTCAGATTTCCTACGTGTATGTGTCTATGCTACAGGCATTGATTTGGAAGCCACTTGAAATGTGACTCATTATCTTCTTTAAAAGTAAAATGTCTTCTGAAACAGTGGCCAAGTTTTTTAGAAATGGTTAGCTCAGCTGTCCATAATTAGGAAGCTGAGTTTGTAGCTTGATGTTTTCTGAACTTTTAAGATGTCAGAAGCTACGTCTGGTTGCTCAGCAACTCGGTATCTGGCCACTGTGATTTTAATATCATATTATTTTTCACTGTGCCACCTTCTGTTGCAAAAGGAGTTTAAATTGAGATTGTTAATACGAAAATCTGAGCAAAGCCAGCATTTCTTCCACCAATGTTCCCCCAGCACAGCAGGGTTTGGGTTTTTTTTTTTGCACAGATACCTTTCTTGCATGTTTGCGCAAAATGATTATCACTCTTCCACCTTACTTCTTCATAATTTAATGCCACAGATTTGTGGTTAGCTGACTGCAAGGATAATCTTGATCAGTATTAAATCACACTGTTACTGCTGTTCTCCTCGGGTTTTCAAAATGACACATTTTTCCTGTGAGTGCAGATTAATCTCTAAAGCAATGAATACAGGTCCTGTAGAACAGCGTAGAGTAAGGTATATTCCTAGTATGCACTGCTGTGTCAGTAAGGATGCCATCAGTAGAGCTGCCTATCTCTCTGCCCTGTGAGTTAAAGTTTCTTGAATCTGCTCTGTCCCTGGTTTTTTTGGATGAATCTGGTATTTCAAATAATGATAACACTGCAGTTGGCTTCCCTTCTGAGAAACAGATGAGTGCTTAGAAAGAACCTGTGCTTGTGTGGATGATAGCCTTTTTTACTCACAGATTTTCTTGGACTATCAAAAGGATTGTTTTATGGGAGAGGCATGATACCAGCAGGCACCACAATTGTAGGAAAGTTGAGGGACAGAACAAGCACAACTGGATGAGAATATCTACCATGGTTACCTACAGACCTGAGATTTATCATAGGCAGGTGTCTAAAACCTGCTTGCTTAACGTATGCTGTGAACACCTCCAGAAGCACCATACTCTTACCAGCTTACTGCCTTCTACCTCTTCCTTTGTGCATCTGCTGTAGTTTATTATTGTGAAAGCTTCACTGTTATCAGAATCCTGTGTCCTGAGAAGTTTCAGTTTGCTTTAGATTTGCTTACTTGGTTGATCCTCCTTTTGTAGAAATTATTGTGGTTGTATTTGTGGGAGGGGTTGTTTGGGTTTCATACTTCAGCAGAATAGCCTTATGCTGTAGGCTTTTTCTTCCCTTTTACCTTATGGTTTTTTCCATATAAGGTGAATGCTGTATAAGTTCTTATATTATACTTCTGTATAATGTGAAAGGTAACGAGCAGTTCATGGTGGAGGCCATCTGACAGTTATATTGTTTAAATTAGGAGCCGAGAATTCATTAAAAGGCTGGATGGACTTAGATTAATTATCTTCCTTTCTTAGGTTACACCTAAGCCAGAAATGTCTACTATAAGTCAACAAGATATGAGTGCATGTATTTTTATCACCTTTCAGAGAGGAAGGGAGGTTTCTTTTGACTCAGAGGTCTTCTGGGCGAGGCCTTCTCAACCCTTCTCTTACGACACATTTCCTTTCTCCCTGAAGTGTTCTGTGAATGTATTTTTGTTTTGCTTTGTTTTGGGATTTCTTTTCTGTGGAGCATCTAGAAGTCTCCTTTGAGAATAACAGATACTTTTTTCACATTCTGAGGAAGGATGCAATGAATCAGTTTCTGCTGTAGAAAAAAGCTGTTTCTCAAAACATCTTTTACTTCCACAAAATACTGCATCTTCTAGGTCACTTCTCAGGTTTTATAAGTTCCCTGAGGATTCAAAAGCAGGGCTTGTTCCGAAGGAGAAGGGAGAACATTTGACTGATTTTTTTAATGGCTTTTAAAATGTTGATTTAAAGTTATTTAATAACTGGGCTTGTTCTGGTTTGATTTTCTTGTTGTGCACAAAGAAGTCCTGGAATGTGTATGCTGCATGTTATTTTTAAAAGCTCCTTAGCTTTTGTTCATTAACTGAGGATATCATGAATGTTAGCTATTATCTTCTCCAGTTTTCATTATAAACTTGCTAGAGTTCTCAGGTGATGTGTGGTATCTCTTGACAGCATTTTTGTGATGAGGGCAGGGATATTGAATCTTTATGGAAGATGCTTTTTCTCCAAAATTCCCAGAGTTCTTGAGATGATAGAGGGGTAGTACAGCTGCTAAGAAAACTTGTTAAGTCATGCTGCATTCCTAGTTTTTCTATTACAGTTTGGATGTTAGTTGTTGGAGTGCACATTGTACTGCTGTACGATGCCAGACTGAGAGGCTGGGGACTTCTTATACAGTTGGCATGAGGCAGTATTCTGGTAAGGTCAAAGAGTAGCTGAGTTTCTCTGTATATTAATACATATATATAGGTAATTAATAGGTAAGCCCATTAAAACTTGAGATTGTACCTATTTCTCTGTATTTTACATCAAATTCATGTAGCAGTTGCTTATTTTGGATGTATTAAGCTGTAGGTACTGCATGGTTATTATGAAATGTTTCATTAGGCTTTGAGTATCCATCTCTCATTGGGGCTTTTATTCCAGTTATTCTGTCTGAAATTTTCCTTGGAAGCTTATTTACTTTATTTATGCATTTCTATAGATGTTGAGAGTTTATGGGTATGATGGGGTCTTCTTCTTTTGCTCATAAAGACATCTATTTTATAAATAAATATGTAAAATATGAATTTTATAAAGAAATCATTTATTTTGCCACACTGATGTAAACACTGTCTTGCCCTTGGCTAGAGAGTTGCCTGCCTTTCTTCTAGGATGGTAAAGCAGTTCAGGTTTGCTTTACATTTTTCACAGGTTAAGGTTGTCCACATAGGCAGATAATGAACATGGAGCTTGTCCAGTAACATAGATAAGGAACGTGCTTTAGTTCCTTTGTCTTAGGAGTGCACTCTTAATTCCTTTGTCTGAGCAGCAGCTGTGCAAAAGTGTTCTCCATATGATGCACCAGAGACTGCAGTGCTATCTGAAATGGAAAAGATTATACAAAATAACTGTGTCTGTATTAAGTCTCTTTTTACTGTGTGGAGCAAAGAAATAGAGAAAATACAATAGAATAGAGTTGCTAAATGCTACCAGTGCCACATTTGGGGTTTTCATAAAGAAATTCAGAGGAGAAAAAAAAAAAAAGAGTGAGAGTTGGTATTTACAAAGTGTGCGGGAAATAAAGAAAACCGTAAGTCTCCCAGTGTGGCTTATACTGGAAAAATTAATAGAAATGTAATAGCAAATTTAACTAGTTGTCATCTGTGAAGATAATGCATAGGGTAAATGTAGCTTTAGTAAAACAGAAACCCTACCTTACAACTCTCTTAGCGTGCTCTTGATGCATGCAGCAGACAGATGGATATGTGTGATCTAGGTTGATACAGCCTGTCTGGGTTTGTACAAAGTTTCTACAGAATTCCCTCACCAGGGATTTCTTAAGGAAATCAAGTCTCCATTCCATAAGGAGGAGGATCATTTTACTCTTAAATAGCTGACAGTAAAGAAAAGAAGAGAGAAGTCATGGTTTAGGAGTAAATAATCCTGCTCATCTAGTGGTGGAACATTGCAACAGCTCTGGGGTATTTAAGGATCCATGTTCATCATATTAAGAAGTGACCTGGAAAAAACAGTGAAGTGACAGTTTGTTGCTGATACTTGAATTATCCAGGTAGTACAAAGGCTGAGAAACTGTTGAAAGACCTTATGAGATTGACTGCTGGCAGCACTTGCAGGTGAAAACAAGTAAAATTCTGTGGAGGTGTGAAGTGATATACATGAGAAAAACACCACTTTGAATTTTCCCTAATACCTTGTAAAATACTGGTCTCTAAGGTGGCAGTAACCAGTTAGAAAGGTCTTAGGATCATAAGACATACTTCTTTGAAAAAAGTCAGCTCAGAGATCAACAGCAATCAAAAAAGTGAACCAGGTGCAGAACGTTTTAGGAGAGGAAAAGAACATAAAACCAGAGCTTTATTATACCACTGTACTGTGAGCTTATTATGCCATCTTAAATACTGCAATAGTGTTCCCCTTTTTCATATTTTCTGTATTACAGTACTGGGAAGAGTCTCATGGAAGGGCATCAAGTGTAATCAAAGGTGTAGAGTAGCTTAATACAGAGACAACTAAGTAAACCGTTATTCTTCATTTGGCTCTTCATTTGAGATTTGAGTATTCAACCAGCCATTACAAGAGCATTTGAAGATAGTAAGAATGAGGCAAACCCCACAAAACGAAAGTGTGTGGTTCTTTATGCAAGGAATAGATCCGTGGAATGCCTTGCCAAGGGTTGATGTGGGTGCTTAAAGTTTATTCAGGCTCAAGAGGAGAATGAAGAAATGTTGCAAGGATGACCAATTAGTGTGGATCTTTAAACCACACCAGGAAGTCACCAACACGGAGATGGTTGGTACATGCAAGAGCATTAGGGAGGAGGTAGTAGTGAACTTACCTTCCCTTTTCTTCTGCTGCCCTCCAGGTGCTTGCTGCAGTCTGATACAGAAGCCTGAGCAGAACCCTTGATCTAACCCAGTAGAGCTATTTTTGGAGAATACTGAAGAGATTTGTATCTAAATATTTGTCTCATATGATCTGATACCACTCCAGTGAAGTCACTGGAAGCATTCTCAATGACTTCACTGGGTCTTCTTATCACTGGTAATTTGATAACCAGGCAACAAGTCTCTCTCTTGTTAAAAACAGAAACAGCTGTCTTTGATTGCTAGTCTCAGTCATCGCTGTCTTTGTTTTGTGCTCATAAGTTCGAAACCTTACACTTGCAGAATGAGGCTGTAAGTTTTGCAAGAAAATCACATGAGCAAAAAGAATTTTCCAGCATGAGCCCTAAAGCAACTTGCCTGGTATTCATGTTACAACTTAGTATTGCAAGTGCAGTATCAAAGAGCCCTACAGCACTCTGAGGCTCATATTTGCAGCCCCCTGGATTGCATCTCAAAACTCTGAGATGCAGGTATGCAACTTAAATTACAGGTAGCTGGGAGCTGTGTGGGTGATGTCCAGTATGCTCTACTGGACATATGCCTTTCACTGATTAAATAAAAAGCAGCATGAAATACTTGATCCCATTCTATTTGCAGACAATATCAGATCCACATGCATGTCAGATACTCTCTAGTTTGCAAGTCCTCTGAGGAAAGAACAGTTGGACACTTCTGTCTTGTGCAGTGATGAGGCTATTGTTTTTCTTAGCAAATGGTGGTATTTCTACCTTTCAGCAGATAGCAAGTCAAATTGATCTTTTATGGTGTGATGTTTTCCTGGATCTATCCACTTTTGCTCAAAGGATTGGGCAATATTTCTTTAAGAAAAGTGTATAAGGGTGGTGCTTTTCTTAATGGCTTTCAGTTAATTGCCTTGTGTTGAAAAAAGCCATGTACAAACTATTGCACTTCATAGACATGAAATTCTGTGATGACATACATTAAGTTTTATAGAAACAGTCAGCTTTGTAACCAGTCGTAAATCTGAAAAGTTTTATCTTTTTAGTATTTCCACTGAAGCTAAACCTGGCTTGTGCTTTCCTATTGCAGATTTCATTATCAAGATGTACCAGAACCAGGTAGTAGGAATAAGAGTGAGTAGTACAAGACGTCTGTGATCCTTAAAATGCCCTACATCACAGTAAATGCCTGGGTAATCAGAATACCAAACAATTTCAATTTGAAATTATCTGTTCAATTTTCCCTAAAGAGTTCTAAAGCTGACATTCTGTTAGCTGAATGAGAAGGATCCAGACTTGTTTCATGTCTGACAAAACAATGCTGAGATGGCAAACATGAAACCAGCCAACAGAACATCAGATAATATTTAGTGTGCAGTCTTCATGCTTTATTTCATTGAACAAGTACATTCTAGTTTTGATAAAGGATGCAAGCCTAAATTAAAAGAAAGTAGAGAATGTGCAGTGATGTCTGATGCTTTGTATGATGTTTACATGATGCTGTTATGAAAAGCATCAAATTTGGGAAGGCTCAAAGCTGCTAGTGAGAGGAGTAATTTGTACTTCTCTTTATGAGAAAAAACAGCTGTAAAAATTAATTCTGGTATATGTGCACTTAACCAACAAGTTAATTCTTAAAAGTAGTTATCAAAGGCTACAGCTAGATGACACATGCACTGTAGTTAACTACTTTCTCAATATATTCAAAGAGTATTAGTTAAGGATATGTTACATTTTAATACTTCTTTGTACATCTGAAGAAATTCCATCATTTCAGTCCAAATTACCACCCCTCCCCTTTAGAGCTCCTAATGATCATGTTGCTGCACATTTGTTTACTAGCAGAGTGTGTCCCATTTTGAAAACAAAATTCCAGAAAGCATTTTAATAACTTTAGGCAAATGGTTTTTAGCCAACCAACTTATTTTCCAAGAGGTATTGTGTAATTAATACCCTTATTTTCCAACTCTTTTGTCCTGTAATTTTAAATAAAGTAAGGTGTCCCAGTGTGATGTATTAATTAAAAGGATCTTAGTTTTCTCAGTCAAGAAGTGATTAAGTGGAGTTGATTATATTTTTTCTGAAGTTTGGCCAGTATCAACAAGGTGCAGAATGTCAGTGGAGGTTTTGATGCCAGCCAGAGGGTGCAGCCTCTCAGAAGTGCAAGGGGAATTAAGACTGCATTGACACTGACCCTTTGAGATTCAGTCATAACGCAGATGAAGTTTATGGTCAAGTAACAGGTTTTGCACCAGAGTAATTTAAAATTTTAAAGTCTGCTTTAAAATTATGCCTGTTTCTGAAAGAGTACTGCTTCTTCAGCCTCTGGAAAAAAATCTGCTGCTTCATAAGAGGAGTCCACTGTGTGTCTTTATTGCATTATTAGAAATAAGGTTTTTGCAACTTTGTCCATGAAATAGTAGCAATGTAAGTTAAGAGTGATTTAAATTGCATATCTGCTTTAATTGAAGGCTGGACTGTGTGAAGTACTGAGTGTTTCATGCTTTGACATACATAGGCAATTACTATAGAGGGGTGGAAGAATGTAATTTCAAAGTTTTGTCAGATTTCTCCATGATCTGTTGTCCTGTTTTACATTGCAAAGTGCTCCAGTCCTGCACTCTAACCTGTGTAGGTATGACCTCTGAATCAACATCGAAGTGAGAGTGACCCAGCGATCCTTGATAAGTGTGTAAGAACCTAGGCAAAGTGACTTGCAGTGTCTTTATTTTACCATTTCATGTACATCACATAATAATCATGCAAGAACGCAAGATTTGTTTGGCAGGTGGGCTTCTGATTTAAGATAGCAGTTAATAAAATAGATCCTTTTATTTTTTTGCAAGAAGACATACATCTTGAGATTTGAGTCATAGAATTACGTGCAAGAAAAATTCTTGGAATAGTCTTTTCACCAACATCAATAGCATTCTTGATCTTTTGCAATAATCTAGTTTCTTCTGGCTGTGAGTTCATGGATCACCTGCCAACTGCTTCTAAACAGACTATACTACCTGCCTTGGGAATAATACCACAACTTACCATCTGGTGAGATCATGATGCTATCACTTGACCTCCACATGTGGTCTCTGTCAAGCACTTCATTGAAAACTGGCAAGAAATCAGGGCCGGAACATACTGTTCTATGTAGCCCTGAATTTTGGCAGGGTTGCAACATTTAGTAAGTAAACTTCATCTGGCTTGCAAGTCGCAGACAAATAGGACAGGCTGATGTCATCATAAGCTTTAACTCTCATTAAAGAGAAAGTATGTGTCAAGTAATTATTAGGCTTTGTTGGGCAAGGTATTTAGGGGAAGTTAATAGACGAAGATGATTTTAAGCAGAGGCTTCTGAAGAACTGGCATTCAGTAAGCAATGAAACATGACACTAACACTGTGCTTAATTTAGAAACTGGCTTTTTGTCACTTTTCACATTTTGCTTGTAACTCCACCTTTCTTAGATCCTAAATTAAAATGGTAAAAAATTATAGAATAGAAAAATTAACTAAGTAAATGCATTCTGTGTAAATCAAGTTTAATTTAATGGCTTAATAGCACTGTGTTCAGGTCATTGTTTAGCAAAATAAGAAAGCAAGGAAAAACATCACAAGTATTATCTAATAAAAACTGTTCTCTGCTACTTCAGGCTATCTTTCATTTGAGTTGCATTCACAGTAATATCCCAAAAGTAAGGGGAGAGAACAGCAGTCCACTTTCTCTGACTGCATACCACTTCAGCTTTTCACCTTTAGAGGATTAGTGATGCGGGTCACTGGGAGAAATAGGTACCTCATTCTGTTTGCAATGTGCTCGTCTTAATCAGAGTATCATAGCTCAACAGACAGCCCCTGAGTCTTGCCCAAATCTGTGTTGCTGACACGTCCAGGCAGGGATAGCAAGCAGAATGCCATGGTGGCATTTTCTAATGTGTCTTTGCAGCAGAGTCTGTTTGCAGTTTTGGATTATAAGAATCTTATACTTTTGGGAAGGTAGCTTGATGTAGAACCATGTTACTTTACAGTCCTCATTAATATTTAGTACTAATTATTGATGCCATGGTGCCACTTTGCTATTTCCTCTTCCTGGTTTCTGAAGATTGCAGAAATAGGGGCTTGTGGCTGCCTTTAAGTGATGGACGGAGCTGGACTTCAGTGGAAATTTGCAGGGGGGGGAATGGGAAGGGATGGCCATCCTTTAAAGGAATTAGATGATTCTACATTCTCTGATTCTACAAAATTGGAAAGGAATTGGAAACTATGACTTGACTGACCGCCCAAACCGGGTTTCCCAGGCATTCTGTGTGCCTGCAGATGCAGAGGGCTGATATAAGAGCTTTGAACATAGGAAATAAGTCAGATATGTTTTTCTCTAAATTGAGAAGACTTCTGAGGTGATTGCCTAGGACTTGGTGCTAAGCACAAGAAATTCAACTTGACTGTCTCTACAGAAGAAAATTTTAAGTGTGGAGGAAAGCTTAAGCTCCAGGGAGGTAAGTTGCTTAGTGGCAATAGAAAGGGTATGGTTCTCCTTGTTCCTGGCCAGACATTTCTGTGTTTGCCTTCCGCTTTCCAGCCATAACACATCTTAGACAACAGCCCATCCTTTTGGCAGAAAATTGGATAAAGATGCAGAATAAATTTTGCAGATCTTCACTTGGCTCACAACATCTCTCTGGTTTTTAAGGACAAGCAAGCAGACCAACCAATCTGCCAGCCTGTAACCCTGGATGTGACACTGAGGAATAAAAAATGGTATAGAAAACCCTTCAGCCAGTACCTTTCCCAAAGGCAGTGACTCACAGAAATTACATTGGTCATGGCAAACTCATTGGCAGAGTTGTCAGAAAAAATATGAGCTGCCGTCCTGCTATGTATTTTAAACTCTTACTGATGTTCATTTGTTCTATTAATTGTATTGCTTTAACTAGAAAGGTAAGCACAAATTTGAAATGAAAATTTGGAGGTTGTTTTTGCCTTTTTTGTTTAACTTCTCTAGAGGAGAAATGAATCTTAGTAGCAAACCACTTTGTGGTGGTTTTAAAGTGTAATTTTTAAGTGTTTGAGTGTTTTTTTTGTTGTTTCCCCTCCCGCCCCCCAATGAAGACATAAATGAGGAGGATTAAATTGTATTCAGAGAAACAGAGGAAGTTCAATTCTTTGCCAATGCAAACATCCGCAGACTTGTGTAGTCTACATGTTTCAATGCATGTGAAAATATTTGGTGTTGTAGAGTGACTTCCTTGAGTGGAAATAATATTGCAGCTAGCAATGAGATTTTGCAAAAGAAGGAAATCACAGCTATCTTAGTAATTTAACATCTCAAAAATTTGTTTATGGATAGTTTCCTGTCTGACACATTGAAGTGAACACGTTAAAGTGTTTAAAGATTAGAATGACATTAATTTTTAACTGCCCTTGACCATGACATTTCACAAAGGGTGTGTTCAATAAAAACAGATGGAAAAATGAGCTTGCCCCTTCACCTTGTAGTGGCTTTCTTGTGTCAACTGATTTAGCTTTCTGTCGCCAGTCAGCTGAGTATTCAAGGACATCCTTGGCTTTCACCTTTTTTATTTTATGAATAAAATAGCAAGAACATAGCAGTTTCTGTAAAATCTAGTAATACTGAGCTTTTTGTCTGCTATTAAGACTGAGATGGCTTTGCAGTCACAGCTTTTTTTTTTTTTTTTTTGATAATGACTACTAAATTTCATTACAAAACTCTACTAATACCAGAATTGCATAATGCAAAGAAATTAATTTGAAGCTAAGCAGCATGAAAGTAGGTAAAGCTTTACAATATTTCGTGGCATCTGATTAAAACAGTAATTGAAGGGTATTTTCAGAATAGCAATTCAGTTTGCACTCTATAAGCCAGACTTCTGACTTAGCACAGTGCCTGATCACTTGCAAAGCAAGCTCAGAAGCTGAGACCACGAGTATGGACAGGGTGCAGCCACCACGTGGTCCAAACACAGTGCAGGGATGCGTGGTGCAGAGCTTGAAACTTAGGAGGGAACACCCTGGAACAAAGCAGTGTTGTGTCAGAACACAAGCATGGTTGTCCTGCTGGAAGAGTTAGTTGGTGTTATACTGTGGACTTGAACTCATGTTGGCAGTAGCTTGGGAGTCTGCCATCTAACCAGTGTTCCATGTGAGAGTGGCGTGTCCAGAGTAGCACAAGCTGCTGGGTCTAGTCAGTCCAAATGTCAGTCTTGCTATCACACCATGATTATCTATATAGCTTATTTTAAATCTCCCGTTAACTTTATTATTGTTCATTTTATCGTCAGGTTTGTGAGATCCAACACTGAAAAATCAAGATGTACAGAACTAAAATGACTGATCCAGAAAAATTGCTTGCTAATTTGTATAGCATAGTTATTTCTATGCATCTTATCAAATGATAAGTTTTTCAAATAATATCATCTTAACATTGTTTCCATGTGCCAGATTTTTTGGTATCTCTATGTATTTTGGTTTCACAATATGTCACTGGATTGCATAGGATCCTAGTAAGCATTTTAAATGAGCCACACAAGTGCATTCTGCAACATCAGAATGTGTTTTTGGGAGACATCAGGCTGCTGTCTTTGAATGCCATTTGTAACATACTTGTGGATTAAACATTCAATTTTTAATCAAATGAAATGAGGTACTACCCAATAAGGAAACAAGGTAGAGAAGTTAAGTGCTGAATAGACAATTTAATACAATGAAGCTCGCAGTGGTCAGCCTCATGAATTGCTCATGCACCCAGTTTCTTTGAGAGCTCTCTGAATTTTCCTTTGTCAGTGTACGCCGGTGAAAAGGCTAATAATGTATGACCTGTCCAGGGTATATTAGACATATGAGTAAATGTTGTTTAAGACACATTAATGTTCAATTTGGACTTCTTGTGGTTTCTAGTGCTAGGCATGTTGAAGCATCTGTTGCCCTGTGAAAATGCAGAATCAGCTGGATAGAATAGCTTTTATATCATCAAGTTTAGTGGGCAGATTTATGTCTCCATTCTGCAGCTGAAAGATTTATCTCTCTGATTTTCTTAGAACGGCTCCTCTTGGATCAAAATATTTTCTTCTCAACTGCTTTAAATTATGTACAAAATCATAGCAAAATATTGTTAAAAACTCTCAAACCATAAATCTTACTGACATACCAACCTACCGCTTGTCTTTCATACAGTTCTATAAAGCATCAGTGCAGTTATGGTTATATCACAAGTTTAAAACTGGTTAATAAAATGTGTGTAGTTAAGAGTTCAAGAATAAACATGCATTTGTAACCATCTTACTTCCTTGCGTGCCTCTGTCACGCTGCAGCCTGCAATTTCATAATCATAGAATAGTTAGGGTTGGAAAGGACCTTAAGATCATCTAATTCCAACCCCCCTACTGTGGGCAGGGACACCTCACACTAAACCATGCCACCCAAGGCTCTGTTCAACCTGGCCTTGAACACCGCCAGCGATGGAGCATTCGAAACTTCCCTGGGCAGCACATTCCAGTTCCTCACCACCCTTACAGTAAAGAATTTCTTCCTCATATCCAATCTAAACTTCCCCTGTTAAAGTTTGAACCCGTTACCCCTTGTCGTATCACTACATTCCCTCATGAAGAGTCCCTCCCCAGCATCCGTATAGACCCCCTTCAGATACTGGAAGGCTGCTATGGGGTCTCCACTCAGCCTTCTCTTCTTCAGGCTGAACAGTCTCAACTTTCTCATCCTATCTTTTTCTTCTTTCTTTAGTTGTAAAATGACTCTTAATTATTTCAAGATTTCTTAAATTCTTTATGAAGGGAAGAGGGTCGGGATGGTCCCACTTATAGTTTGGGGTGATAGCATTGTTTGTTTAGTTACAAACTAACTCTGATTTGTTTCTGTGGATCGTACTTGAATGCTCTTGTAATTCTGCAGGCATTCTGACCCCACACAATATCATCACCAGCAGGTGTATCAGAATCTGGCTTGCTTAAATCAAAGTGTATGTCTAGTCAGTGTTGGATGATGGAAACCAGCTTTTAGTCAGGGCATACTAGTGATCGAATCCATGTGTTCTTTTTCCAGCCCTTTTTATTTACTTCTAAAAATAATTTCTGCAAACAATCACTCACTGATTCCCTGAACAAGACATTTTTGTATACAAATCAGACAGTGTCTTCCATAACACAATAAAAGATCCTGATGTGTAATATTGCACTAAAAAAAAAAGAATCAAGAGGGTATCTGGGATGTCTTAACACAGTTTATATCATATGCTATGTAATTTTTTATTTGTATGTGCTAAACCACCATGGGACATCCCTTAAAAACAGTCCTTATTCCAGACGTAACCCTGTTGCTGATAATATATGTGTATTGCCTGTAGCTATGATGTATGAGCAGGAAAAAAATAGCTTTAAGGATGATTTTGTTAAATAGGAAACCTGGAAAATTGTTAAGTTTTCAAGTTTCTATTTCTCCTTTTTTTACAGCAAAATAATAGCAGTGAGACTAAAGGAAAAATCTGTTGCCATAAGACAAATGTTTCTTGTAACATTTATGAAAATACGAGGAAGAGTTGTTTGGATTTTGAAGCGCAAACTATGCACTTTTTTTTTAACATCACAATCACATATTCACTAGATCCACTGAGGGAGCTTCTGTTAAAGCATGGTTAGAACTGCTTAGATCTGTCTTGTCAATTAGCAGGGTTTCTCCAGCAAGTCTGTATGCGAGCTACTACACAAATACCTGCAGTTGTTCAGGGAAAGCCTGTTCTAGGTAACTCAGGAAGGTTCTGATTGCTTTTAGTGTGCAAGCCCAAGAAAGTCTTTCCATGGCAATTTTTCAGTTGTTCTTACTTGCTTGTATTCTTAGTTGTGTTTCTGAGCTGATATCACTCAGCTTTTTTTCAGCCTCTTTCTCAGGCTTGCAGAAAGTACATGTCCCTTGTATGTCTATGCTTCTTCCAAGATGTCAGTTCTCCTTTGCCTTGTTCTCCTGATGTCTGTGTCCCACCACAGTAGTCCTTGAAGAATATCTAGTCCCCTTCAGCTAAATTCAGTAAATGGGCAACATGTATTGCTTGAAAGGCAGTAGCTCCCAGAAGGCACCCAAGTGGCCTTCAGCATCGAGTTGAGAAGTTAATGTGATGTTTTTCTAGTGTTAGCTTAAGGATTTTTACCTCACGGTATCACCATTTTGGAGCACCTTGGTAGTTGCTATGTTCTTTACTAGTCAAGGTATAACTGCAGTTAAGAACAGCATTACAGTCCTTAGTTATTTAATAGGGATGCACTGTGTGTGCTTCCCTAGGTTGCATTAAGCCCAGTCCCTTTTTCTTTACCAGCTATGCCAAGAATGTGTGGGCTGTCCTTAGAAGAACAGATTTGTGTATCTGTGGCTTTCTGATCATGCTGTTGTGCAGTCTTTAATCTGTCTTTGGAGGCAGTAGACTGAGATTTCCTTCTTGGTCAAAGTAGTGATTCAGACAACTGAGATATATAGTCAGTATCATCAGGTGGGTTACAAATGTTAGTAGGTACTGGAGGGACAGAGGAGCACAAATTTGTGATACAGTTTCTGTCTTACAGAAGGAGGCTTAGCTTCAGGAGCAGTAAACCTGCAGTAGATAAGGCCTAGTTTAGTCTGTGAATAAAAGAAAGCTGGTATTTACCCCATGACTTAGTAAGTACTTGCATTATAAACATTTCTGTTAGAAAGATTAATAGGAAAAGGGTCAGTGAAAAACCCTAGTGTCTGACTTTTAAGTTGAGGACAGGCAAGACAAAGGAGTGGAGCTCACATTGGATGATGGCGAGAACCATCATTCTCTCATGGTGTGAGAACCTCCTTGCCTTTGAATGCTTGATGAATTTGTGGTGGTGGCTTTTGCTTCCTTGGGCCTCCGTTAATATTCTTCATGAATTCATATTCAGTGAAACTTATCCCCCAAAAAATATTGGACTCTTAACAAAATGAGGAAACTCAAACTCAATTTACACATCCACTCTTGCAGTATCGCAGACCTTTTGCAAGTAACATGACTGTCAAATGTTAGTGATTGAAAATTTCAAGAACTAGCGGTTTAGGATTCTTTTCCACACAGTTTTGACACATAACCTCCCCATGACATTGTTTTGGTCTAAATATATTCTAAAATCTTATCTAAAGCTCTCAAATCTTAATAAAGATGTTGAGCTTTCACAGAAGGAAAACACATTCAGCACATTCCTCAGATATTTTGTCCGCAATATTTGAAGTGGTTTTCAAACAGCATGTGAGCCATGACAGTAATGTAATGGAAAATTCATTTTTTGCATCATATATAGTCTTAGCAATATAAGAACAGGAGTGACACTGTTTGTCTGAACTAGGTCCTTTTCGCCCACTTTATTCATTAATACCGTCAAGTGAGCTAGAAATTATAGACAAAAGCACTTGCTGATATCTTAAAAAAAATATGTATTTGTTACATAACAGAAGCTGGCCCAATAATTTCTTCTAATTAAAAATGCTACGTAGGTGAAACACAGGTGTTGAGACTAGGAAATACTCTGCTATATCTACAGAGGGGCTTCTGTAACAAAGTTTGAATGGGAAATTACTTTGGATAATGTTGTTAAGGCTTCATTTCTTTATAAAAGAGGCAGCCAGCCATAACAAATTATTTTCAAGTTCAGTTGGTTTTGTATATACAATCACAAGAAGGAAACAGAGCGTTCTTTGTGTGTTTTTCCATTTATATTTAGCATCATAGGTTTACTGAAGTTGGCATTAAAGAACTACTTTTAACAATTTTTATGACCTGTTCTTGAACTGGACACTTCTTATATACATTGTAGTGTGGCTGGCTTTAAACAAGCTTTTCATCTTCTTTATAGTGTTTTTAAAGTACACTCCACTTAGCTGACAGTAGAATAAAAGCATTTTCGTGTGTGTATTTGACCAAACTTGCATTACTGTGGTTGTGCACTAGCTATTTTCTAGCCTTTTCTGTAGCTGTGGCAGCACGTTCATCCTTACATCTAATATTCCTAGGCAGATTCAACTGAATAGGAATGTATAGAGTTGAAACACATAAGCTGCCTTCAAACAAGGATCCTTTCTTCTTAGTAAAGCAGTAATGTACCTTTGAGGAATTTGACTACCATACTAGCATCCTTCACTCATCTGGTACTTTGGGAAGGGTGATTAATGCTCCCTGTAATTTCAGAGGGAAACTCAAGTTTCTTTACTTTCTGGCTTGACTCTCAAGATTTCCTAGACTTTTAAATCACGAGCCCATCGGTTTTTTTGTCCTTAAGTAAAATGACCTTTCTGTCTGGAGAGACAGGAGTGAATATGAAAACTGAAAAATGCCATTAAATTACAGCTAAAGTTGTGATTTGTGCTTGTGAAGTGTTGAGGAGGTTCAAATGCTGTCTGTCTCCCAGACGATTCAAGTTCTTCATAGCTACTGAATTTTGGAAACTTTGCAGTCATATTAATCAAAGTCCCCACTTGGATAATTTTGTCTTTTTTTGTAATGTAGTATCCTGAAGAATCAAAGTCCAGTATTAAATGCTCATGTCTTTAGTTATTCGAAAGGCAGTGCAGAAGAATGTGATTTTTTTCCAAGTGCCTATTTGTCAATTGCCCAAAATAGACATGGAAAAGAATGCAGCATTAGGTAGCTGTCTTACATGTAATTCCTCCTCTCTAAACCAAAGCCTGATGAGTCTGTTTCACTGGACAGTTTCCCAGTGTTCAGCTTAATACTGGGTATTCTGTTCTATAGGAATTGGGGGGTGGAGGGGTGGGATACAACTTCAGTCAATTGCAGTCAGTTCTTAATCACTGGAAGGCAGTCTCTTCATCAGGAGAGGTGATGAAGATATTTGCTTCCATATTTGCTAAATATGGAGCAAATTTGGGGCAGAAGTTTTTCAAAGGAGCTCTAAAATTTTGCTGTACCCATTCCTGAACATTTAACCTGTGCTCTTTTCTGGGGATAAGTCGAATTTTTCAAATTCTATGAAGTTTTGTGTTGAAAATTGAAGTCTGCAGTATCACTAGTTACTATTAACATTCTTGCTCCTTTACTGTGCCTAAGTTTATCTAGATTGGCCTCACTGGTTTTATTCATGCGCTGCATCTAGTGGACATTTAATGGAAAATGCAGAAATAATACACGGTAGTAGGAAATAAGACCAGGACGCTTTACTATGAGGGTGGTGAGGCACTGGAACAGGTTGCCCAGAGAGGCTGTGGCTGCCCCATCCCTGGCAGTGTTCAAGGCCAGGTTGGACAGAACTTTGAGCAGCCTGGCCTAGTGGAAGGTGTCCCTGCCCATGGCCTAGATGATCTTTAAGGTCCCTTCCAGACCAAACCAGTAATGATTCTGTTCTCTGACACCTTTCCTTCCAAAGACCCAGTGCCTTTCTTTACAAACCTTCAGCCCCTCCATCTTATAGAAGCTATTTGCTGCAGAGCTGCAGTACATCCTGGTTGACATGCTCTATTGCCATTGCAATTTATTACCAAGTTTCTCCATATATGAGGTGTGGGTTCACCAGGAAGGGATAGAGGGTGGCCAGTTGTCATGTGGCACAGTGGTTAGAGCATTATCCTGAAAGGTGGGAACAGAATGTTTGTAGTTTGTAACCTAAGACCCTCCTGAGTGCTTTTAAAAAGGAATCCTAAGTGAGGGAGGCTCTGTTCATGTCCCACTCTTTGTAAAATTCATTTATTCTCAGAGTTTTCACCCAACTTAGAAACACATGTAAAAATTAGTGCCTTTCCTCTTAATTCTGATAATAGCTTTGAGCAGTGTGAAGCTATTATTTGTTAAATGAAATCTTCCACAACAAATGTATTTTAAGGGTTCATTAGTCCTCTGTATTAAAGAAAATACTACTATTATTGTTGTTGTTGAGGCCTTTGAAATACTAGAAAACCACCAGGCAGTTCTGTATATTAGATATCTTAGGCTATGGAGTGTATCGGGATGAACAGAGCAGTGAAGTCATGCAAGTGAAGACTCAGGAATGTCAACAGCATGCCATGTCCCATTACCCTCTGCCTCAGCTGAGCCTGGTTCCGTCTAGTGCTGTCAGTACCCTTCAAATATAAGAATACAACAGATTTTCCTATGTGGTTTTGTTATTATTATTTTTCCAGAAAAGGAAAATAAGACCTAAGTTCCAACAAGGTATGGAAAATATTATGCAACCCAGTGAAACCAAAGTCACTTGTAATAAATTTTGACATATTTTTGAAAGCAGCATCAACAGCAATGTAGTCCTGGCTTGCCAACCAGCATGTTGCAATTGTTGGAAACTGAGGTGTTATGGATCTTCAGAAGTATGTCTGTGAAGTCCAGCAGACATAAATAGAGTACAGTATGATCTCATATCATCATGCAAGCAAACTTTCAGTTCTGATTCTTCTGTCAGAAGTCCTTAAACAAAAATTTGAGAGGGAAAGAAAAGAAATAGAGTTTGTTCCCTACACATTCTGATTGGATTATTGAACTATAATTTAAGGTTTGACGAAACCAATGGAAAAACAAGATTGTGCTATGGCCTGAGCTTAACAACACATGTAGTGTCATTCTATGCACTGTTAAATGTTGGGCTCTCCAGTTCTCTTTTACCACAAATGTCAAATGTCTATGAGACTGGTGTTATTGATGGGACATTCATCTGCAGTTCTTGCCCCTTTCTTCTCCAAGTGCAATGTTACTATACCTCTTCTGTCTTTTCAATCTCTTCTTGTCGCTATAATTGCTCATTATAAATGTACTGTGCTCAGAAATTAGGTCTTATAGCAAATACTTCTTCTTTGTTGCTAACAATTTACAACATCAACAGAACGTTTCCTTTACTGTGCCTGTTTCAACTTTGCTAGATTTCACAAGGAGGATCCCTAAATGATTTACAGAAAAAGAAGAGGCGTGCCCCTCTTCCTCCAACTGCATCTGCTCCACCCACTCCTGCCATCCCAAACAGGATAGAAGACAGGGAAGATAAGAGGAAGAGCACAATGGGTGAGAGGCATTCTTTTCTCCTGTATAATCACCTGCATGTGCCTTCGGTGCTGTTTGAAGTTTCCTTAACTCCGTTATGCTTTGAGTTCAGAAACTTTTGTAACTTGGGGGAAAAAATCCACATTTCTCTGCAGAATGAAAGTCTGGAAATAAGTGTTTCTGTATTGCCACCTTTTTTTAATGGCACTATTCAGAGTACCAAAGGGTAGTAAAAGGTAGCTAACACTCATCAGATAATTTGAATATTTGGTACAAGCTGCATACCCAAAAGCACTAGCCCTGGACCTATTCTGCACCTTTAAGGTCATAGTGGCTTTGGTAGCAGATGGTAATTTGGAAATGGTAAATGGAAACGCTAGTAAATGGAGATAGGCCAGGCAATGCTGAATGCAGCTGAAGCCATGGGGCTTTGTTAGAATAATAAGTATTACAGTCGACCTCATTCATTATCTCACAGTGTTCTTAAAGCCCGAAGACATTTTCTTTTGCTGGAGTCCTCCAGCAGTTTGACATCAACTGCCCATATTCAGTGAGGTTTTTTTCTTTTGAATTTGGTCTTAATTTTTTTGATCAATCAGTCAGTCTCTACTGAGTCTTTAGCTAATCAGAAGAAGAGAACTGGTGCTCTCAAAGGAGTGCTTACATGGCTGGAAAAATAAAAGAAACTCTAGCGCTCAGCTGTCCATGACACCACATTTACTCTCATCCAGGAAGACTGAAAAACATTCTCCCAGACCTCTGTTGTTATCTGACTGTTAGTTTATTCAGATCAGTGGGAGCTTTGCCCGAGTGAGGACCCCAAGATTATGCTTTCAGCAAACAAAGTGATTTTATGATGGGTAAAGATATGAGATAATAACCCCACATATTGGAACTCATTTTTCAGTACATTAAGAGAATCATTCTTCAAGTGCCATAACGCACTCAGTGCACTTCAGTTTGTGCCTTTGACCTCATGTTTCATAAAGTGCCTAAGACATACAGATACGACATCCTGTCATACATAATTGCTTACATTACAAATGCCTCACAGTTTAGAAAAAAACTCTTGGCTTTGTTCCAACATTTATTTTCAGTAAATGCCTCACACTTAATGCCTCAGCATTTATGTAGCAGCAGGAGTCCATTATCTTGTGACATGTTCGACTCCATTGACATCTCTTACTTAAACCCTCTAAGGGGAACAGTATTGCTGTGCCATATAACACAGGAGTTTTCAGCAAATTGGCTTACTTTTAACCACTGCAGGTGTCAGTCTGCTGCTCCTCATGCTTTACCCTACTGCTGGTCACTTAGTGATGACATTTGGTGCTTTAACTTTTAGTGTTCATTTTATTTTGTATCTGTGTTCAGTATGTTACAGATAAAATAAAGCAGAGCAGAGCCACTTCTAGTCCGTTCAGTAGTGTGTACATAAACGCTTGCTGGCTAGACTCTGCTGATGTAGGATTCCGTAGTATCATTTACCTTAATGGAACCTTATTATTTTTCACCAACAAAGATATTTTCCCACAGTAGCCCTACCTTCAGAATTTTTCCCGTACGTTTTCTGCTACTTTCTTGAATGAATGCGTTCATTAACAAGAAAAAAAAAGTTAACAGTAAGTAATGGTTGGTAAAACAGCCTCTCTTCAGGGTCCTTGCAGGAAAACAATGAGAAAGCACAGATGGCTCTGAGAGCAAGAGAGAAAAGCTGTGAAAAAAAACAAGACTGTAGTGAAGGGAAAATGTGCTGCAAGAAATAGGCAGCCGCATGATGGAAGGATTGTAGCTACCTATGTATCTCCCAAGTTAGCTATATGAATCAAAGCAAAAGATCTTACCAAAAATATTCTCAAACTGGCAAATTCACTTCAGTATTCAATACTGAATCACTTACTGTGACCCTGAACTATTGTGCCCAGTTTTCTTAAAGCAGTAAAAAAGAGTCTGCACATTTGCCAGAATTAATTTGTGTATTGAATTTCTGGAAGCTAGCGGCTCCTAGGAAGAAAATCATAATGGTTTAATCTTTTTTTCCTCCCTCTCAGTTCTACTTCAGTTCTGAGCAGCATGAGAGTATGAGCTTTAGAGTATAGGAATGGCCAGAATGGATCAGACCATAGGTTTTCAGCAGTGACAATGGCAGATGCCTGAGTCAGTGTATGAGAGCAGAATGAGAAGGTAGTCATGGTTCCTCAGTGCAACTGCAGCATCTAAGGACTTTCCAAATTCCAGTAGCTCTAGGTCTGTACACTAGAAACTAACAGCAGTTTTTTAACATTGCAAATGGATAGCATTGAATAGTGTAAAGTTGGAAGTATTTATTTAGTGGTTGCACATAGTATTTAAATAAGCCCTCGGCCAAAGTTATGAGTATTTCTTTTGATAGCTTAAACACTGACTTGCAAAAACCAACTTAATCATCTTCACAATGTCAAAATAATAAAAAGCCTACTCAGAAAAAGGAAAGAAAAACCTGTCAAGATATTTCAAAATACTGACCTGAAGTATCGTCCTCTTTATCTCAAAGAGTCAGGAAAACAGTTATGTGAAGTATCCTAGAGGTCAACAAATGCAGGCACTTTGGCACTTAAGAAGATAAAAATAAACCACATTTACACATTTCCTTACATAGCTTGTATCTTTTTTTTTTTATTTGAACTTTTTTTTGTCCTTCTTTATGTCTGCCAAAACTGTGATTTTAACTGTTAGTTGTGATGCGCATGTAGGCCCCATGCTCAATTCTGGTCCTGTTGCTGTTGATTTAAAAGAGACTTAGCTTTTCCTTCTCCTTTAATTATTTGGGGGTAAATAAGAGCAGATTTAGATCCAGAGAAATTTGGATGTGGGTAAGGGAAAATCAATGTGTGTTTGAAAATAATAATTTTCAATAAAAATAACAATTCAACAAGGAAAATTAATTAAATATTCATTATCTTGCAGTGAAGTAACTAGTCAATTGATCCCCCTGTAGGTGATGGACGGCAGGTGCCACAAAAGCCTCCTAGAGCTAGCACCACCCGGGGTCCACCCCAGTTAGTGATCCCCTCACCCCCACCTTACTCTCCTGACAGAGACATTGTGGATCCAACAGTGTGTTACAGAGAAGCAGATGTTACAGCGCCAACAGAGCTGGTACCTAAACGTATGTTTGAAAATACATGTATTTGCATTTCCACTCCTTTTGATGGTTACTGTCAGGGGTAGCTTTTCCAGACTTTCCTCTCTGCTCTCTAGACGTACATGTCTGTTTTTTCCCTTTTTTTTATCCAGCCTGTTGTTTTCTAAAATGTCCAATGCAGTGTAACTAATTAATACAAAATAACCAAAACGTTTGTTTGGAACAGTTTGTTTGGATGATACCTGGCCATTGCATGGAAATATTTTAAAACAACCATCAGACCTTGTGACTTTGTGCAACTGGAAGCAAAAAGCTGTTCTCTTGTATTAGTTGTCCGTGTTTGGTTTTCTGGACTAACGTGTTTTTTGTCTCTCCAGGTAAGAGTTCCTTTGAGAGTTGATAGATCTGTCAGTCCAGGTTGAAAACTACAGGGTGTTTGTCTTAGCGAAATTAAACCATTTACAGGAGGAATATGTTGTTAAAGGCCTTCCTGTCCTAATGGGTACATCTTCTTTGCCATCTCTGGGTAGTCTTTTCTGTGATTCTACCACTTGTGGCATAACAGTTATTAGACACAGAAATATGATCCTTCCCACATCCTTGTGTATTTGTGAAAAGCATGTTTTCATGCTACTTTTTTGTGCTTATCCATTGATTGTCTTTAAATCTTTATACACAGTCCAAGTCTTTGATCATGTATCGTGTTCCCTATGGGCTTGCCCTGCACACCCATGTAGATCCTGTAAAGGCAGCGAAGCTCTGCATGTTATGGCTTCTCATGAACACACTTCCTTTGAAGGTCAGGAGGGTGTTTCCTAACCATGGGATAGAGAAATGTCTCTATTATTTGACAAAACTTTTTCCAGGACATTTTCTTTACCAAACTTAATCTGCAGGTAGCAGTTCTGCGCTACATGAATGTTGGTGTGTTGTTGTTGGACAGCTGCTAAATCTGTAGCATTATTTTCAAATCTGTGCTGAGGAAATACAGTTGGACAAGTTTTATTGGTGGGAAAAGAAGGAAATTAAGAGGATCATACTAACAGAAATCCTGACTCTTACTGAGGATTAACCCTAACTCGTTTTTACTCGCATATGCACAGAAGCCATATCATACTTAAGATCTTTTTTCTTTTTTTTTTTTTGCTAGATACCATCAGCTTCCCTAAAATATCTTTTTATTAAAAATCCATTGTGGCCTTCTTTACATTAATATTTATACTTCATTTGAGTTTCTGCCACTGTTATTTTGCAATGCTTTTCTGATCTAATTTGGTGATCACATACCCTTTAATCAATGCAGCCCTGATTTTATCGGCCTAATCATTTGCTCTTAAGCACAATACCCCAGCTGAAAGAATTTGATGAAGCTTGTACATGGAAACATAGCAAAAGCTTTTATTATTCTCCCAGAGCAAAAGAGCAGTGCTTAGTGCATACTTACTTTAGACTTAAAGCATGAGTGTTGAAGAGGGACAACTTGAGCTTTATAATTACGTTGTGCTCTACCTAGATAAAGATACGTATACAGATTTACACAAGAGAAATGCGTGTAGATACCCATGAAAGAAAACAGCACGTATGACAGATGCCAATTATATTGCCTAATGCCATTCTGAAAGGTGCTTAGATACTGTAGTGATTGAGCAGTATAAGAACAGAGTTTTGCAATGATGTTTTTTATTGCCTGAGAATGCCTCAAGCAGTGCGAATAGGACTTTGGCGGTGGATTCAAAGAGCAATTTTCAATCTTCCTAACTAACCTCAGTAAATGTGTTTTCTCATAGAGCAAGGTGGTAAAGTGGATAAGCTACTGATGCCAGCTATTGATGAAAGGCATGTTTGTTCTAAAAATCACTCTTAAAACAGCTTTCTCAGATGAGGATTGCAGTCTTCCTTCACTGAGTGGGTGACTGTCAGCAGCAGTTTATCTTTCACAAAATGAAATTCCAAGTCAGAAATTAAAATTCTGTAATCGTGTGGAGTTTAAGTTCTCGTTCCTTACCGTCTGCCACTGTCTGTGGAGCATTATGCCTCACCCCTCGTTCCATTGCAGCAAACACACAGTTGTTCCACTGTGCTCTGGGAAACCCTTGTTGAGGAACTTTGATTGTATAGAGGATGGTGATAGTCACTGTTCATGGAGTTTTCCAAACTTATATAGAGTGTAAGTCATTCATTAATAGGGCCTTTAGTAAGATACTTGGGCTTTTCTGGCTCTAATGGTAAGAGTCTTTTCTACAGAGCGAGAGTACGAATGTTCCTCATAGTTTTTTCTCTTTTATCTTTCTATTCTCATTACATGACCTTTCCTCTTAACTTTAGGTCTGGTAGACCTTTAGCTGCATGTTGTGTACATGCCTAAAATGATATGGGATCCTATCTCTTTTCCTGTCTTACTAATCAGATTGTTCATGACCTGTGATTCTAAGACTAACTGCATGTTGGAAATGCAGAAATGGAGATTGTCAGCTCTGTTGCATGGTGTTTGATTATGTCACATAGTTTGTGAAGTTCCCACTAAATGAGTCAATAGTAAGCTCTGTGCTACTTACCTCAGTTAAAGAATGCACATATTGAAAGATTGCTGCACCTGGGCAAGCAACTAAAACATGCTGCCTTGGAACTTTTTCAACTAACTAATTAGAATAACTGCAATATTCCTGTGAACCCATGATTAGTCCTTTATTTCACTTATTATGAACTATCATTAAGAATTGCTCTAAGAAATAAAAAGCTGTTTGAAAAAGAATGAAAAATTCACCTTCTTATAGAGCAAGATCCTGAAGCTAAAAGTTTTCACTCTGACAGTGGGTAAAGTGCTCGTGAATTCAGGGTTCACACTGGGTAAGGGTTTGACAACTGTTTGATTTTTAAATTTCAGAATGTGCTCTGTCTTTAAAGAACTGAAATCATGATTTGAACATGTCTTTGGTTTTAACTATAGATCAAAATAGTCAATCATCACTTAACCATAAAATCTGAAAAAGATGAAGGAGTAGGTATAAGCATTTACCAGTTGTTTTGAAGAGATGACATGTCTGCTACTAGTTGATGGATAATAGCAGGTTAACAGAAAGGAGCCTTGCCCTCATCTATTTTTTAATGTTTTTCACTCTATCCTTGATATATTAATAGGTAATACAAGCCACTTGACAAAAGCTGTGACAATTTCACAAGCAATTCAGTCATATTTCTTCAGTCACCTTAGATATATATCTAGTCTTTCACAGTCATTAGGGATAGTTTTTAAGGGTTGGACTTTGTTAACCTGAAGCAAAAATAGGTAGAGAAACTCCCGGAGAGGAAACTACATATTCTTACTTGTGGTTCTCAATTAATTAAGAACTGCAGGCTGCTGTGTAGGTAATTTTGAGGGCCCCCTCATAGTGTGCTGTCTCAGAAGGCATCTGTGAAGTGACCTAGCCTTTTCTGTTGGATATGGTCTTTACAGCAAAAAACTTGCAAGTGTGACTTAGGAGACTTACAGCACCACCATCACTCCATCTAATCATCTAGCCTGATCTGAGGCTAAAGACATGTCTAAAGTCTCCTACATCATCTATCTTGTACCTTCCTGGAGAATGAAAATTCAGGTGAAGTAAAGAAGAATTCATAGACATGTTGCATATCAGTAGGTGTGTTGCGCTTTTGGGATTGAGTTAGCTTGTGCATGAACCCAGGGAGTTAGTCTCAGAGCATCTGTTGGATTCTGGATTTTAATGCATGTATCCACATCCTTTGGGTGTCTGATTCTTCAATGTTTCTGAGTATGTTAGCCATTCTGCTGTCTCACCTACACAGTATTTATAATTTTATCCTTTTACTCTTTTCCCCCAACAGTTTACTGTTGTGCATCATTCCCTTCATATACCAAGCGCGTCTGACAGACCTTGCCTCTTCCTATGGTCTTCGTACCTCTGAACCTCCTGTTGCCTCTGCTACCCTGATTCTTCTGTTGCCTTCCTTCCTCCCCTGCTGGAAAAGAGCCTTTTTTTTTTCTGACTGAGATTTTGTTTTCCTTTCTTTTCTAACTTGCACATTCTCTTTTAATTACTATTGATTATTTTTGGCTGTGATTCTTATTCATTTGTGAGATGTACGCTCCAGAACTAAATGCTATGTTACATAAATCTGTATATCAACCTGAGAAAGATTATCCGCACATTTGTCTGTTCTTTTTCAAAAGATTCTTTTTATTTTGAGCCATGTTTAATTTGATTTGGCTTTGCAAAGAGTGTGTTTTGGGATGGGGTGTCTTACTTTCAATACTGTTTAAAGATTTAATTAAAACTTCCTAAAAGCATTTTTCATTTTTTTCTATTAGCTTAGGTATAACATTTTACATTCTCTAACATATCCTATTTTTCCTTCACTCAGTAAGTTTTGTTCCTTTGGAACAAAACAAGAACTGGGCATGGCTTAGTCAAGTTGAAGTGCAAGATTCTTTCTATATCTTGGCTATTAATCAAGCTGCCAAGAAAAAAGAAACGGATCTGTTGGATCTATAAGGGGCCTAAAAGGAATACTAAGAACCAGTACCAAATGCACTGATTCATAGGCTTTACTTCTGCTTTCATCCTGATGCTTACTATGAGTAATTTTATCTTGATGATGGAGACATCCTGTGGAAATCAAGGTGTGTGTTCTGTTTCTGTACCAAAAGATGCAAACGCTGTTTGCTCAAGATATATCTTGTTCCACCAGTCTTCTTTTTACAGTTGTACTAGGAATATTCAGTGAGTTATAATTAAAATATCAACTATACGATTGTACTTACCAAAAACTTCTTTGTGCTGAAGAAAGGTCTTTATGTGAATGGCCTGTAAGACATGTATTTATAATCATTCTAAACTATAAATATAGGTTTTATGAGTTGCTATGGTGCACACACCCAGAACTATTCTGACCTCACATGTATGGTGATTTAAGACATTTGTGTTATTTAAATGAGTGAGTTGCAATACATAACTCTAATTTAAATGATGAAAAATTATCGTTTTACCCTCAAGCAAATAATCGTGTTCATCTTGAATCCTTTCCAGGTAGGCAAAATGGAGAATGAGAAAGCAAAGCATTCCTACAGATAATGCAAAACATGACTAAAAAGGGTTTTGATGGGTTTTAATACAAATATAACATGTTAGTTAATAAGTAATGCTTCAGAAAGTATACTTAATACCCTAAGGGTCTTCTAATAAAAGTGGAGCAGAATTGAACTCTCTGCACTGCCAGGTACTTTGTAATAGCTTCTTAAGACAGGACAATGGTTTAATTATAAGTCTTCTCTTTAAAAAAAAAACAACTTAGTAGGTGTTCACAATGTGAAGATTAAGAACCTAATTTACCCATTCTTATTACTCTATTTGCATTCTATTTGTAACTCCATAGAGTTACATGCCCTGTGGAGTTCAGACTAGTATAAAAATGGCATAATGAAGTGGTGAAACAAAGCTTCTTACATTGTGTACAATGTGGAAGTACAGTGTATTGTAAAAGCAATTCTTTGCATTGACACCAGTTTAGCCTAAGGGACATTCAGGTTTTCAACAAAATGAGATTTTTGATGGAAGTTTCCTTGCCTTGAAGGAATACAGCTATGATCCCTCTCCGCAGAGCAGACAAGTTTGTTGTGAAAAGCTCTCTTTTCAGGTGGTCTGCTCAAAATCCTAAATACTCTTGGTGAAAACTCAAAAAGTTCCTTACTTGTCCTTAACTTAGTTTTGGGGTTTCTTGTGGTGTTGGGTTGGTTTTTTTTTTTGTTTGTTTTGTGGTTTTTTTGGTGATTTTTTTTTTGTTTGTTTTTGTTTTTTTTTTTTTTTGTTGGTTTGTTGGTTTTTTTTGGGGGGGGTGGTTTGTTTTTTTGTTGGTTTGTTTCTTTTTGGTTTGGTTTGGTTTGATTTTTTTCTAATTAAAATGCAAAAGTTGCCTCTAAAAAATATGTTTGTGGGGATTATTATTTTCTGTAAAATTCCCGTGTAAAATATTTTAACAACCAGTTTAAGCTAGCCAGCTCTCCCTTTCTGAACTAAAAAAAGAAATTCCTTGCTTATGCCAATTCATATCCTCTGTTTCATAATTTCATAAGTGCCAGGTATATATAGTATTAAACAGAACTTTAAAACAAGAAAGAAAGAAGAAAAGAAATTATACTTCTAATATTAGTATGTTTAAAACCTCCCAATATTATATACAGTGTGGGAAAAACCTTTCAGTGACACTCATTAAATCCAAATCTGTTCAGTGGAATTGCGTAGATACTCTATTTCACAACTGTAAATTCGTAAATGGTGTGTGTGCTTAAAGTGTGATTATGGGAATGTGAACTTGCTGAAAGTTTGATTCATGAGCATCAGCTCAATGCTGAGGTGCAGTTGGGGAACCTCCACTTGTTCCAAGCTTCGACCCAGGATTTCTAATGGCACCTCAATTCAGCTTCTGGAAGAGAATGAGAGTTTTTCTGTCATTTCCAATGAGAGGAAGATAATGTCAGTTTAGGTCAGTTTGGTGGAGTCTTAGGTTAGCATTGATGTGAAAAGACACTGGTTTTACTATTTTTATTTTAACCAGGGACACAGTAGAAGTGTAATGAAAATGACATGGAGAAATTGGTAACAAATTTACTACTATACTACAATTTTTCATCAAAATGCTCTTACCAAAGTTAGTAAGAAACACATTTAATGTATTCAGGATTTATCTGCACTACCAAACAGCATTGCTCAAATACTGTCCTTCATGGCAAGGTATCTGGGTGAAAAACAAATAAACAAAAAACCCCACAACAAACCCCAAACTGGAAAATAATACCGAGCCCTTTCAGGGCAAGTAAATGCATAGGTAGCTTATAAATCAAAACAAATTTCAGTATTATGACTCCAGTGGCAGTAACATTCAGTGCTCATAGGAAATAAGGACATATGTATAATTTATGATTAAACCCGTTCTGATACCTGATGAATGGGCTCAACTCCTACGAAGTCTAATGAATGTGATTCAGTTTCCTGATACCCGGATTTTACTGAATGGCCGTGTAAATGTTTTTTTATGTTGACCACCAGAGGGAGCCGATGTTGTCACACATCTGCAGTGGGTAGCAAGGAAGAATAATGGTAAAGTTGTAAGCTAATAGATGCCGCACTTACACAAAGATTTTCAGTTCTTTAAGTGTGCTATGAAATTAAGCAGAATTTACTGAGTCGTTTTGTTCAGCAATCAAAATGAAAAAATAAATGCTTTTTTTCTAGATTTTTATCAGTTTCATTGCAAATAGGAAAATTAAGATAAAATTATATTTGGAGGTGATGCCACAGTGTTGGCATCTTCCAGACGTAATCTCAAACTTCTGCTGTAGGCATTTTTGCAAATGGTGGTGACGTGTTGGGTTGGTTATTACGTTGCATAGATATTGCCAGTGTATTTATGGCAGCTGTGTCCAAGGTGTGGAAATTAGCACATATGGCTGGTGCCTGTGCTTAAAAAAAGTGCACAGGAGTAGGTTAGGTTTAGTGCCAATATGGGAAGACATGTTCTGCTAGAAAGATTTATCAGCTTGAGTTTTAGCATTTTAAAAGCATGAGCAGATTGTGTTAGTATCTATCCTCTTTCACAGAGAAATGACTTCATTACCAGCACTTCAGTCATTCACACGCTGAAATCTAGAATTCAGGGACTCTCCAAACATCCTTAAATGTCTTTTCTACATGCAGTGCTTTCTTTTTTTTCCCTTAAGATTGAAATCTTTGAGGACTGGAATGAATGTTGTCTTTCTCACTGAGCAGCTGGATTTTTTTTCATTTCAAGCGACAAGGCTGTAGAATATTAAACTTTGAACTCATTCCATTTTTATCTTTAGAAAATGTGTTACTGGTCCAGAACTGAATTTTTTTCTGGGCAGGTAAAATGTAGAGAAAACATTCAAATATATGAATGGGAAAAATAGATATTTCTCTTTTTTTGTTCATTTTTAACTGGAATTATTTAAAGGTTTCTGTGGCATCCAGAGTGCTCGAATAAGTGCCAGGGGAGAGTGATTGGTATAGAACTCATCCAGTCCAAATTGTATGCTGAATTGCAAAGACCTATGATGCATTTAAACATATGGCCATGCAGTCTATCAGTGCCCATCATCTGTCTCTGTATTCTGCATTTATAAAGTAAATTCTGTGGTTGTGATTCTCATGCGTACATCCTTTAAGTTTACAGCCATTTTAAGCCCTCTTTATTGTTCCATCCCAGTATAAAAGTGCCTCTTTGTGAGAGCTGGGCCGTGTGTGTGTATATAAGACACCAGTTCTGTCTTCATACTTGGCTTCCACTCACTGCCGTGACTCTCAATATATATTTAGTACATGCAGTAGGCACCATTTAACTTTCCATACTAAAATACATGTTATTTTAGAAGACAGAATGTAACTTATTCCATCCCTTGAAAATTACAGCCATGTTGTTTTCTAATGTCACTGCTAAACTATGAGCTCCCTCCTCTAGGACAGTGAGACAAACTTGCTGTAACTGTTTACACGTCTCATTCAGGTATCTCATATACGGTACACAGATAAGCTTCTGTATTGCACCTTCTCTATGGCTAGAGAAGTCCACTGTTAAAATTCATAAGAAGTTGAGAGAACATAATGTGTCATAGTTAATTCTTTGTTTATCGAGAAGAGCTTACACATAATAAACTCTGCTGATTTTTTCTGAAGTGGAGAAGGGAGAAGGTGATCCTGTATTTTTCTATGCAAGAATCAGCTCTTTATTCCTTGATTATTGCATATTCTTCTGCAATGCTCTGACTTCAGGTGGTAAATGACTGTTGAAAGGACCAAGCCCATTAGCAAGAATGAACTACTTTAGAAGTTAATAACATACTGAATAGGTATCAACTACTGAGTCCTTTATATCCCTTGAATGTTCCTTGAACATGAAAGTTTGTTGGGTTTGGTTTGTTGGTTTTGTTGGTTTTTTTTTTCCTGTTCTAATAAGAAAATTATAAGTTTCGGTCAACAAATGTGATTCATTTTCTCATGCCTTGAGAAAGTTCTGAAGCAGGAGGCTCAGTCCTGGGCAAAGGTAACACAGTTGAAAAGGGGGTATTTTGTATTCACTCGTGTTCACTCTGCTGCTGCCTGTATTGGAAATAATACCTGTGATTCTGCAGACTCTGAGCAAGAAATCAGTCCTATTATAAGGGAGCAGAGTTCCTTTGAATATAACAAAGTATTTCCTGGTTACATTATATGGAACTAGACTCCAGTAAATTAAATAGTCTTTCTAGCCTCATTTCCTATTATTTAGGATTTTAAAATGGTTATTTACCTATTTCATAGAATGTGGAATAAATCTTAGCTTCGCATTTCCCATCCTTACTAGGCGTAAAGACATTTCTCTTGTAATTCCCTTGCAGCCAGCTCTGCAAGTGGCTTGTGGATAAACTGTGAAAGTTTACTCTAAGTGTAACCAAATTCGCTGTTTTCCTCTTCCTTAGTTAAAATAACAGCAGTTTAGCTATGTGAGCTGTATCTTCAGTAACTGAGTGTATGTGAGCTGTGCCTTCAATAACTGTCATCTTAAATATACTCTGTTGTACTTGAACAGTGGAACATGAAGAAACCCTCACACCCATACAAATAGAGACACTTAAGGTTTATCAGTACCAGGCTGAACTAAACGTCTGTGTCCATCCAAATGCATGCATGTGGTGTGAGCGTGTGTGTGAGAACTTTAATCCTGGGTAGGCATTTGAAGTTATGCTTGAGCTACACATTATGTGTTGGCCAGATCAGACTGGAAGGTTGGCATTTGAAATGGCGTTGAAATCTGTAGTGCAAGATCCTACTGGTTCAAATGTGGGCAATGCACAGGGAGCTACATAAAGCAAACTGTTGGAAGTTTTTGTATTCTCTGTTCCAGGTAGGTGATAACACCCATACCAAAGTGCTTGTCCATCCTTAGAGATGCTTGTACTCAGCTTTTCCTATTACCACTTCTAAGCCAGTACACACTGACTAAAATGCCTGCCTACTTTCTTCTAAGAAATTGAGAATTCTGGCCATGCACATTCACTTCTGGGTTTTAGGGCCTGAGGGAGCAAAAGGCTGAGAGCAGAGACAGAGTCTCTTTTGTCAGCTCCTTTTGTGGATTCCATAATTGGTTCCTGGCATGGATGAAAGAATTGCTTTCCAACCTACTGTACCATAAGCAAAGGTGGGGTGTAATGGAGGACAAAGACCTAAAACAAAAGAAGACCGAGGAAAGAATGAGAAAGGAGGACTAAAACAGACATTTTTTTATTATTATTTTAACACTATTGTGGTTGAAAGGTGAAAGTAAAGTTGCTAAATGGATGGGAACCTCCCGTGAGCAGTGCAGGACTGATAGTGGAGTATCTGCTTACATATTAGAACAAACAAAACAACAATTTTTTCAGTTGAAGCATGTAATGAAAATTATCATGGATACCTAATTTTTACAACATGAAGGTTACCTTTTTACTTCTTGTCTCTCCCATGATTGTTTCTTTTCTCAGTTTTTTCCTTTGAGAAGTTAAAAACTGAGGGGAAAATCCTTTTTCATTTGTAAAAACAGGAAAATTAATGGAGAAATATTTTCAATATTTTTTCCTTAGCTAGGCGAAAACAGGCCACAACTCTTTAAGGTGTGTGTACAAATGAAACAGCCAAGACTTGAATGTAAGAATTTAAGAATTCTTATACTCCATAAATTATAAGAATTATGAAGAATTATAGAATTATAACCACTGTAATAAAAGCTAATCTATACCAGCATTAAGGTCAAGATGATAACTTTCTTTACTTGACTTCTACTTGTAAGGGGTGAAGCAATTTGGAAGCTAAACAGACCCTTATACTTGATTTGTTCTACAGAAAGCCTTACAGTGGACTGCTAAGGACTGTAGAAGGCTGAGCCTGTATCACTTCCTAGTGTTGCTGGAAGTAGATACGACTTTGGGAACTATTGCATGAATGCACTAATATTTTGCTTTCATTCTGAAACCCTGTTTGGGTACTACCAGTCTCTTGGACATGTTAGCTTAGAAGTGACACAATTTTTTTTTTACCAGGTATCCTGCTTTCTCTCCTAAAAGGCGATTCCCCCTCCCCTCCTGTCCCCCCCCCGATAAGTCTTGTTTCAATTAAACACAACATATGTAAACATTTTATTGATTATTTATAACTTTAAAGTATATTAACTTTTAAAACCCTTTCCTGCTTGCTTTAAGAAAGTGAGAACAATATGATGATTAACTGCCCAGTCTCTTAAAGAAATTTAGAGGTTTAAGTGTCCAAGTTTTTTCCAAATGAACACATTAAAAAAAAAAGCATGCATATGCTGTAATTTGTCTGTTTACTCCACTCCCTTGTGGACATGCCCAGCTTCCTCTATACCTGGCAGCTTTCCTGTTCTGTATTCATCAAGCTAATCAATGCATTTCAGATGTTCCTCAAATAAAATCATTTGTCTTCAGTCTGCTCTTATAAAGGACACAGTTTGTACTGAAGTACTAAGAAAGCTTTTCTTCATTTTCAGGGTACATTAAATACATGCCACTGTTCCTAATAACAAGGCTTTGGCAATGTATCGATTGCATTTTTTTACATGAAAAGTCCTCACACAGGGAAACTTCTTGTGGCTTTTCCATGGAGTTAAATTAGTGCCTGTGAGAAAACGAGCAGGCTGAAAGAAATGGAGACAGAAGTCTTTAAGTTTAGATGCAGTAATATGAAGAGTTATAACAAATCACAGCTTGATTCTGTGCTGGTCTGATAGGGCCACTCTAAGGTGAGAAGAGATCTCATGCTGAAGTTATGAGCAGTCAGGAGAATGAAAATAACGTTTAATGTTTGAGCATTACTGTACAGATTGTGCTGTACAAAGTTGAACAGTGGCCAGTCACACCTGCTAAAACTTTTTTTGTACACAATCCTTGCCTTTTTTTTTTTTTTTTTTTTACCTTTTTGGGGATTATAAGGGGAAGGAAAGAGGATAGGAAAGGGATAATAATAGATTAAAAATGAAAAAAAAATAGATGGGGGAGAAATTCCTAGAAACTTCAGCATCTTCTTTTCAGAACCAAAATGGATGTTAGACTTTGGGAATTTTTCCTTTTTTTTTTTGCCCCTTCTTTGTTTTCTTCTTCCTGCATTCCCCTGACCCCATCAAGTAATTCCCTAAGCATTTCTTTTAGACTTCTGCTTTAATAACTCAATTCCCTGGTACCTGAACCCCACCACCCTCTTGAAGCTTTGCTATCATTCACAGCATCCTTCCCTCAGGTATCCCTGGTAGAAAATAGAGAATGAGCTTTTATGTCAGCACATATATGAAGAAAGTCTCCTTTTTCTGTCCTTCTACCTCTTTTTGAAACTCTTGGAACCGAACTGTAGACTCTATCCTTCCTGACTAATTCAGGAGAAGTTGTCAGCCAGTTTAAAAGTTACTGGAGGGTTTCATAGACTTACAAACCTACAACAGGGTGACCTTCTCAATCTAATTTCTGTAGGAACTGAGGCTAAAAAGAAAGAAACTCAAAGACATTTCCAAATTTCCCGTAGGAAAAATGACCTTTTATGCTGATGCTAATTAAGCCCATTAACTCAGGTGAAAAATTCCCCAAACTACCTTGTCTGTTTTGAGGGTATGATCATACTGAACCTTCAAATTCTAGAAATGGCCCTGATCCAACAAAGCACTTAAGCATGCTTAATCAGGTACCCCATTATGCAGCGTGCACATTATTATTGAATGAACTGTGTAAATGAAAGCCTTAAAATGCTTCACATGAATAAAAATGCAGACAAATTTTCCCTGTGGGGATTCATCCCATGCAGGAGATACCTGCAGCTTTGCATTTTAATCAGTGAGCGGTCCAATCCTGCTCCCATTGAAGTCAGTTGTAAAACCCAGCTACTGAAGCATGAGCAGGATCTTATACCAACAGCACAAAATACGGAAGGGGAAAATTTATTCCAAGTGGGTGTTCAGGTGGTGACCCGTTTCTTGCATCAGGCTACTGTTCACCATAGCACCAGAGATGACACTCTTAACGTTTTACTATCTGAAAATCAGTACAGAGCATAACATCCAGTTACCACTCTTGCATGTTTGCATTTCTTCAAGTTAATAGGGAAAGAAAGCCCCAGGGCAAAGCACGATTGATGAGATAATTGACTTCACAAGAGGACTAGGAAAGAGCAGGCCAGATCCAGCTCTTACTTAAGTATTCCATCTCTGCTTATATCTCAAATAATCTGATCTAGTCCATCTGCTGTCAGGGGAGTGGTTGCATGCCAGCTGAGCTCTCCTGTGTGCACTTTGTTCTGTACCTGTTGAATAGTCCCCTCCTTATCAGGCTCCCAGGAAGAGCTTCAGTGCTCACTGCTGAAAAAGGTAACCTCATGGCCAGAGCCTGCAGTGGAGTTCTTGATAACCATGCAGTTGATTCTTGTCCAATGCAGTGACTTCTTGGCTAGGTCTGTGTTAGCAGAAGTCTGTCTCTTACCATCCTTCCATACAACCAATTGCCTTCATGGGATTCTTCACTGTGTTTGTGCTGCTTTGTTTCTAGCATAGCCCACAGTGCCTGGCAGTGTTTTAGGTGGTAAACGTGCATGGCATGCACCTTCCTGGCCTCATTGCTCTTGATCTGCCTTCATCCCACCAGGGAAGTCTGGTCTTCAGACCGCATAGGAAATGTCCTTTGAAAATGGTATGATGCCCCTGTGAAGGGTACCTGTCTCACACAAGATCTTCAGGGGGTACTCTGGTCCTTATTTTTGTTGTCTGCAAGAACAATTCTTTCTTCACTAGGCAGTTTCAGAAGGCAGAATGTCTTAATGATGAGAAGTGTTCAGGTATTCCCAAGCAGTGTCACTCCAGGTATATACTTTTATTGGCATCATTGGACATCTTAGAGCTGTGAGAAATATGATAACAGAGTAATTGAATGTGAACATTCAGTAAAATGTATAACTTAACTCAGAAAAGAAGCATGATCTTTTGAGTTAAAATATTTTTGGAATTAAATTGCCAAAGTAAACCACCAGCCTAAGTGTGTTGTAAAGCCTGTTGTTGGAACTTTGGAGAGGGAAGCAGGTCCATTGGTCAGGAGATCCAAGAGGAGTCCGTTAATGTACATCATAAGAGGTCAGAGTAGACCTTTGTGTCTTTATAGCACAGGGTGCATGAAAATGTTCTCATATTTAAATTTGGAGTTAGCTGCTGAAAATCTTCTATGAAAGTATTTATGTTATTGATGGTTTGGTTGAAGCATGTCCAATTAAATGAAGTTATTTTGTGCGGTCCTACTGGTAAGTTAGACAGGTGGTTTGTGCATGAAGCATTTAATTTTCTCAGGGCTCTGTCTGACTTCAGATGATGTGACAGATACTATCCTACTCAGGGATAGAAGGTGATTTAAGGGAAAATGATGTATGGGGGGCTGAATGGCAGCATCACAGATCTGAATGGACTGAGGTGCTGCAAGAATGGATAAGAAAAAAATATGCAAGAATGATGAAATCCCATTTTATTAACCACCACTTCAGCCTGAAGTTCACGCTTAGCTTTTCATATTAAGCAAAACCAGTATTTGTTGCCATTGCTGCCTAATGTTGCCATTAATGCCTAAGTCTGCATTGTTAGGAAGGTACTAAGACTGTATTTTCTTATTTATGCAGCAGTTCTCAGTAGAAGTGCCATATGCTCAAGGCAAGTATACTTTGATCCCATAAATAGAAAACAACTGTTAAAGCTTTTATTTTTATGTAATACCTACTGATTTCAGTAATAGATAGCTTATTACAGATTGACCTGATTCTTTTCCACACTTCCTGACTGTTAAGTCACTTTTAATCAAACATAAATACACAGCTGTGAGTGGAATGGTGTCTCTGTACTATGGAAAGAGTTCTTAAATCCCCCAAAAGTGTGTGTGTGCTTGTACGTCTGTGTGTGTGTGTGTTTGGTTTAGGGTTAGGTTTTTTTGTCTCTTCTTTGCTGAGTTTGCTGGCAGCTAGTCTCTGGGGAAGGAAAGTATAATTACGACACAAAAGTGTTTTATGTTTTTCTTCTCTGGATTATGCTAGAAATACAAAACTGTAGTAGAGATTTTATGAAACTGTTAACAGACAAACGTAAGGAGGAGAATGAATTGGTAGAACAGAGTGCACAGAGGATAAAGATGGTGAAGTTTAAAAAGAAAAGTTGAGCAAATGGCCTTTTTTCTGTGGTCTTAAAAATCACCTAATAAAACATTGTTTTATTGCATAGGTGCACTAATCATTTCTGGTTTTAATCGTTATACCACATACGCTTTTCAGGCAGTTTTATAGAGTGTGTTCTCTGAGGTGACTCATGAAACTCACCTTCACAGTCCATTTGTTTAGATTCTGCAGTGTGCTTGAATAGAAGCTGATCGCCTCTGTAAAGGGTGCTGATTGCCAAAATCTATCACTTAAGACTAGTAATTCCCAGCAAAATGTGAAGAGTGGTTTATTTCTTCAGCAGGTTCATTATATCGGGCAATGCCTGGTTTTAGATCTAGATTTTCCTTACCCACAATGCCTCCAAAGAGCCCCATTATTGATCACGGCATGTTACCAGTCTTGCACATGGTGATTTATGAAGTGCAAATCTGAAGCTATCTATTATGTACTCTTAAATATATTTCCATGTTATCCTGCTCCTCTAATCTACATTGACTGCTTTTTGAACTTCAGGGTTTATGCACACTGCCCCTCTCCCCACACCTAATTAGAGGACCGACTAGAGCCAGGACAGCACCTTGTGAGTCATTCTGGCTTGCTGTTGATCTCATATAGTGAACACCAGGAATTGTTGTGAAAGTCCCCCCATCATGCTTCATTGTATAGGAAAGGAAATGAACAACTCACACGACTGATTCACTTTTTAAAATCAATCCTTCTCTAAGCCAAGTGGCAATGTTCTCCGGTTAATCAAGGAAAGATCTACTTTGACACATGATCCTTTTCCTGTCAAAGAGCATTTTGCTCTTTATGTTGCTTTTGCGACATCTGATCCCTTTGAATAAGGACGACTGGTTACTGGCTATGGTGTAGAGTTGTCAGAGCAGCCAAACAAAGCTTTTTTAAAAGCAAGGAACTAGTAGGTTCAAGAGAGTGCCAAAAAGGAGAGGATGAAAAGCAGTTTAGCAATAGCAGCAGCATTCTAGGTCAAATGGGCTTTGCAGACATCAGAGAGTCTTTTTTAGTCATTAAAGAAAGGATTGTGGAAAAGAAATGGGGATAATAAAGTCCAGTATGTTAATTTTCCCTTTTCTGAAAATCTGTGTTACATTAGTTCAGAAACTTTTATTTGCTTTTTTGGCAGGTGATAAAAATAAAGGTCTGAAATAGGAGAGGGTAGCAGGCACTTACGTGAAGTGAAAGTTTCCTCTGAGTCTTTGAAGAGCCCGCAGACAGTCTTACCTTAGTGGTGTTTTGAGAGAGAGGTACTTCACAATAATTTTCAGCATAGGTTTGAAAGGAAAATCAAACATTAGTGCACAGACTTTCACAGTTACTTGTACATGGGAAAAAATAAATGGAAAAGCTAAGATTCTTTTCAGTTCCCACTCCCTGGCTTGATCCTATTTTGTCTTGCCTCTGGTATAGGAAACACCATTGCCAAAAAAGCTTTTGTAAAAGTTTCAGTACTTTTATGTTGTGGTATGAACTAACAGCAGACAGGTTAAACCTCAAGAGAAGTGCTTGCTTAACTACCTCAAATTCATAAGGCAGCCTAAATGAGTCCACATTGCATTTATTTTTCAAAGGTAGGAGAGTAGATGTAGGTAGCTAGTTTAGCTGTGATTAGCCTGGGATCAGTTATGATCAGCCTGGGATCAAATGGTTGACGAAAAGCTCAGCATAAGCCGGCAGTGTGTGCTTGCAGCCCAGAAAGCCAACTGTATACTGGGCTGCGTCAAAAGGAACATGACCAGCAGGTCAAAGGAATGATTCTACCCCTCTGTTCTGCTCTCATGAGACCCCATTTTGAGTATTGTGTACAGTTACGGTGTCCTCAACATAAGAGGGACATGGACCTGCTGGAGCGAGTCCAGAGGAAGCCATGAAGATGGTCAGAGGCCTGAAGCACGTCTGCTGTGGAGGCAGGCTGAGAGAGCTGGGCTTGTTCAGCCTGGAGAAGAGAAGGCTCAGGGCAGACCTTATAGCAGCCTTCTAGTACCTTAAAGGGTACCTATAAGAAATCTGGAGAGGGACTCTTTACAAGGACACGTAGTGACAGGACAAGGGGGAATGGCTTTAAATCAACAGAGGGGAGATTTACATTAGGCATTAGGAAAAAATTCTTCCTGTGGGGGTGGTGAGGCACTGGCACAGGTCGCCCAGACAAGCTGTGGCTGCTTCATCCCTGGCAGTGTTCAAGGCCCGGTTGGTGGGTCTTAGAGCAGCCTGGTCTAGTGGAAGCTGTCCCTGCCCATGGCAGGGGAGTTGGAACTAGATGATCTTTAAGGTCCCTCCCAGCCCAAACCAATCTATGACTCTGTGATTTTCTATAATCAGAAGTGCTGCAGTTTCACGAAGTGTATCTAATAATACTCCATGTTCCATATCTCTGATGATAGGTCTAGTGAGAAACGTCTTTTGTGAGTCTTAATTTTTGGTATTGGCTAGCATGTCAAAGAATGGATTTCATTCTATTTGCATGTTCTGTGCAGTAAGAATCACTGCAACTACACAAACTGTTGGAAAACATGAGCAAGCAGCTCATGAAGACTAGGAAGGAGACTGAAAATAACTATTATGTGAGAACTGGGAGTCACATGCAGAGCTGTGTGAGTCAGCAACGTGCCCTTACAGTGATGAAGCACTAACCACAGACTGGGTTGCACTAGCAAGAGCAAAGCCAGCAGATCAGGGGAAATGATTATTCCCCTTTATTTGGCTGCCACAAAGCCGCATCAGTGTCCACTGTCCAAAAGTAGGTTCAGTTTTGAGTTCTGTGGAACAAGATAATGACAAACTAGAGTAGGTGCAGCAGAGTCTAGCAGAATGCATTGAAGAGGTACATAGAGGTGCTGAAGCAACAGGGCTTGTTCAGCCTGCAGAAGAAAAGGGTAAGGAGAATTTGAATTCCGTCTTGCGTCTGACAGAAAAGGAAGAGAGAGCCAGACTCTTCTCTGAGATTCTCTGCAGAAGGATAAGACTGCAACAGTGACAAGTTGCAGCTGGAAAATTTTCCATATGGCATTAAAAAAATGTTCTTTATGGGAAGAAGCATTAAACATTTCCCAGGGAGGCTGTGGAGTCCTGATGCTTGGAGATTCTCAAAACTCAGATGCTCAAGGCCCTGAGCAACCTCATCTAAGATGGAAGTTAGCCTTAGCCTTGAGGAGGACGTTGAACTAGGTAACCTCCAGAGGTTCTTGCCAAATTAAATTATTCTGTGATTCTATGACTTAAATGAGCATTAATCTGCTCTACATCCAACATTAATCTGCTCGACATCCTCATTTTGGAGGAGGGCTGAAGCTGCAGAACATGGTTCCTCGCCTCAGCAGTTCCTGGCCTCGCCTTCAGTTTCTGCAAGGCAGTTACAGGAGGTGGGAGAGGAGTGCCTCGGGGCCTGATCTGTTCCCGCGTTCCCTGTGCTCTAGTTAATATGAGTGGTCATTTTGTTTTCTCTTTGTTTCTCTTAATTAAAAAAAAAATGAAAGGATGGATGTAGGCTCAAATATGCTAAGTATTATATTTGAATTAAGTGTCTTAACTGCAATACATAGAAGTGCCCCCATTCTGTCTTGTGCTTCAGCTGCTCACTGGTTTTTAATACCTTTCTCTATGTACATGTTCTTGTTCAATGAGCAAAATGAGTAAAATATTAGCAGAACATATTGTACCTGTGTGGAAACTGTTAAACTAATCCTGTGTTGTCTCTCTTAATCTCTGTCGATCACTGCCATAATAAATATCTTTTTCCTATTTCTTCCACCAGCCACCTTCCAAGTGTATGAAGAAGCGTCCACTTCTTTTGTGATGGTCTACCTTTTTGCTGCCAGTGCAAATAATTAAAGCAGCATTCATTTCTCTTGCTAGAAGATTTAAGTACTTTTAGTGAAATAATTATGTTGTAACTTTGGGATCATTATAAGAATATTCTTTAACATGAAGTTTTTAATTTTTTATTTTTTTTTTTACAACTGCATTGTGATAGACCATTCAAACTACAGCAAAGCAATTTTAGTCCATGAAAAGAAAGTTTTCTTGGCAGTGGAACAAGTGATGAAAGAAATTAGAAAATAATTACCAGCCTCTTAGGTAGAACTCAGAGGAATTCTGAATTCAGAACTCTGCATCTCTAAAACCATTGTAAGGTTCAGATTACTCACATTAACATGTAGGGGTTAAATAAAGAGATACTTCTTTAAAAATGCTTTTGGATATACTGTTCCTGTCATTATGGAATGTGACAGTAACCTACAAGCAGTGTTGTAAAAACAGAAGGTCACAACAGACAGCTACACTCTGACAAGACTTACGCCTTGTGCCCATTGGACTTGAAGGGAATGATGGCTTGGGCTTTGGTGACTGATTTTGTAAGTCTGGGTAGGATATATGTCTTTTGAATACTTAGGTCTGATTCTAATCTCGTTCAAAGTTGGTGGTAGTAGTAATCCAAATGAGTATGCTACTTACAGTAGTTGAATTAAATTTCCATTTCTGAAAGTGCTGATAAGCATTTATACCAGGTGAGGTTTATCTGTCTCCCCATCATTGGCATTCTGTATGAGTAATGTGTACATATATGTGATATCAAACTGCACTAGTGCAGATATGACTCCTCTAAACTCAGAGTTCAGTGTTTTCCTAATTACTTACAGCCTGTTGAGATTAAAGCGACAAGATCTCTTTTGTGTTAAACAAGAAGCTCACATTCTTTACTGATGAGCTACTCCTCTCTTTCCCTCTTGATGATTATGGGCAACATTCTTGCAATCAGCCGTCCCAGTCCCCCTTCAAAAAAGGCTTCGTAACTTGTGGTTGACCTAATTGTGCAGTGACAGTGTTGCTGCTGCTGCTAAGCAGGGGAAATCCCTTGTATGGCTTTCATTTGGGCTTTGCACAGTCTGCAACCTGGATCAGGAAGTAGGTAAGTGGCAACGTAGGGCATTGAGGAACACTCTCCAATTTCACTTCTGGGTGAGATGTCCCACAGAGATTTCAGTATGACTTTGAGACCACAGGCCAAGTTCTGCACCCCCTTTGATATCACACCCCACCTGAAGTCAGTGAACAGGGCCACATATTACTGAAAAAAAATCATAGCATTGTTACATACTTGGAAATGCAGACAGTCTTAAGAGGTACAGCAGTGTTTCAGTAATATATTATCTGCAGCAATTGTTACTTGTGTGGCCAGTCCTGAAGTACTCGCTGAATATTCTGTCTTAAACCTGGATGTGTCTACATGAGGTCTTGAAGATCAGAGTCCATATGGAAATCTTCTTGTGTCATAACAGAGACTAGAGAAACAAGTGTTGACATTTGTCTTTATTCAACCAACAAATAACCTCAGTAGCTGCTATTGTGATCATACTGTGCTTAGTGGGTGGTGGTGGTCTGCATGTGTGATCTGATAAAAAATACATAAAAATCACAAGGCAGAATCACATCTGCTACTGCGTGTTCTACTACCCAGTTGTCCGTGTAGAATTGGAAAGCTATAAAAGGTGTGTTCTGACTTCTGGAGTGAAGAACACTCAGTAAAGTTGAGGTAGGCTTTTTTCATGTCGTGTCATTACCCAGTAATGCCCATCTATCCTCAGTTTGCACCAGTGAAGACTTAATCAAGCATGTCGAAGTAAAAACAGATTCTTGCTTGATCCATCCAAGGATGGCTCAACTTTAAAACAGGGTTTTTTTAGTGCTGTTCTTAGCTGAAACAAGATTGTTAACATGACACAGAACCGTAACAGTTGTGGTTTATGTGCGTGCTTTCATGTTCAGGCAAGTAGTAGTGACAATCAGCAGGGTTTGCCTCAGCCAGCAACTGTTCAATGCCATGTGTTAACTGTGCTAAAAATTAATGGATCTTCTCGATGAAAAGATTATGGAAGCGCTTTGACAAACTGATAGGCTTGAAGAAAGGAGGAAATTTTGGTTTTGCTTGAGCACAGGGAATTTAATTACTGAATAGAAAGATGTCTTTCTGTAGTTCTGTGCTTCAGGATAAAACTGATGTTGAATGTGGAGGTTCTTACACTGGACTGGATGATTCAGCTGCTGAGATCCAGATGTAACAGATAGGAATCAGTTCGCACATGGACCCTGATAGTAAGACAATTGGTTTTCTTTCTGTTTGTCAACATGTAGGAAGAATGGTCCTGGGGGATAGACCTGCTGTAGGGCAGCTTGCTGAATCACAGCAGGAGAGACTTCAGTGTTGTTCCTACAGTAAGCAAGTAGGGCTGTGGGACCAAGTGGATCTAAATCCTTGAGCTGAGAGATGCAGGAAATAGTTGCAGACAGGCGAGAAGAGGATGAGGAAATGAGAGAGAGAGCAAGGGAGGAAAAGGCTGCCATCCTCATGTCAGGAACTGGAAGTAGGAACTTTGTTATAAATTGCTGTTCCAGCTATAGGGTGGAGGTCATTTAGGGCATCCTGGTGACAACAGATGCGGCCTGTGTTATAAAGGTCTCTCTGCATCAAAGTGTACTGCATTGTGCATTACTTCAAAATCTTCCTGTGTGTTTCCACTCTTCAGCTTCCACTCTTTCAGTTGATATCTTTACTATCCTACTTTGTTCTGGCTTTAACTCATTGTAGCTTTTACTAATGCTTTGGTGGTGGGATTGTTACTGGGGTTTTTTGTGTTTGAAAGCCTAGCAGGCTTTTGGGTTCCCTTTACGTACTGCCTGTTCGTTTACTGTCTATTTTTCTGGGGGTTTATTATTTGTTGTTTAATGTCAAATTGTTCATATTTCTCCTTGATGTCGGTGTTTTCTTAACTGTAGTTCTGGCATGAGCATACTCTAATCCATTCAGTGGCACATACTTAGTTCCTGTAATTGCCATTTTTAGATGGAATGATCTCTTGGATTAAATCTGAAAGCTAAAGCTAATGTTACAGAAAATAAGGTCAAAGAAATCAAATAACATTACTTCCAAAGTTGCAATAGAGTCTTTGGATCATCTTCCATCATTAATATTGATGCTTGACAGCACTTACAACTTTAATCATGATTTGTAACCCTCTGAATTTTATTGCTTCTGCTGTCAGAAATCAATTTCAGTACTTAATGGCATCTTGTAACCTCAGCCAAGGAGAATGTTGGTTTGATTTTTATTTTAGTTTTACTCAAAGCTTCACTGCTAAACTACATCCTTACAAGATTATTTCTGTGACATTTTTTGACAAAGTTGTTTTCATGTATGTTTTCTGTATGTTTCAAAAAGATTCTGAGCCTAAAAAACAGTGAAGTGTGTGTTTAAACTTAGTCATGCTTTTGGACCTGGGACTTCTCATATACTTAACAGGAGCCCCAAGTGTCTGCAGGATCAGGCCATAAACTATTGTTTAATCTTCCTTTTGTAGGCTGAGGTTGAAGAGATTGGAGCACACTTGTAATTCCCAATTAAACATTTAGAGTAGTCTGTATTGATTTCTTCTGATCAAAAGAAGTGTGTTTGAGCTTGATTCTGTCTTTGGTCACTCAATAGAAATTACTGACCTTGTTGGGAGTTCCCCTTTAATGGCATATTTTGCAGGATGGAGTCCAGAGTTATACATTCCTTAAAGAAAATAACAAAATTGTATTTTTTTTTGTCAAAATATCCACCCCAAAACAAACAAAAACTCGAGTAGCTCATAGGAACCGAACTAAAACCATAGAAAAAAATGTACTATGTCTAATCTTCTCTCAAGATTTGCAACTTTAAATAGAGTTAAACATGCAAAGGGTGTATTCCCTGATATCCTTTATAAATGACTTAACCTTGGAAAAGGTTCTGCTTTAAGCATCGCAGTGCCTACTTTTCTGTACTCTTGTTAGTAGATTTTGTATGCTTTGAGACAATTGTTATTCTCCCACTTAATGGATAGGAAATAGAAGGGTAGAAAAGTAAAGTTACACCCAGTGGGCCAGCAGTAGATCTAGTTTACCAATTCAGTGCCCTGACTGGGAAATGCTGCAGTTTTTTACTCATGTATAGATTTATCATTGGAAATGTCATGATCTGTTTGGCAACATGGAAAAGGAATAATGAGATGATAGTGTCAGACAATAATGGGAATGATTTCTTATACCACATCTGTTAAACTTTAGTCTAATTACCAAAAAAACTGTCCCTGGAAAGTTGCTTCTTCATAGAAGTAAGGAAACTGATTTGCTATGAAAGTTATAAAACCCAAACTCCTCAGGACAGGCATAGCAAACCACCTTTTCACATCATCTTTATCCTATATACAAATATTAAGTTCCATCCTACTATTTCAATGTATTTCATGTTTTTTCCAATTACAAAGTAATAGCTCTCTCTGTTTGATTTATGTGCTGATGACTTGCAGCTAACTTTACTTGCTATATTTCATTTAGAGAGCCTGCTGCCTTCACATGATAATGTTTATGTAGTGGATGACGTGGTTCTGGAGCTATCAGAGGTGGAAGAAACAGCATCAGAAAGCAGCTGTTTTGCGTCTGAGGACACCACGGAAGACTCGGGTGTTGTGAGCTCCCCATCTGACATTGTATCTTTGGATTCACAAAATGACAGTATGAAGTTGAAAGACATCAAGCTGGTCAATGGCTACGTGGAGTCATCTGAGGCAGATGCAGTGCATGGCACAGAGACATGCCCTTTAAAGAATGCCTACTGCAATAGCATGGAATCTGACAGTGCTCCACAGAGGTAAAACATTTATTTGCAGTCAGCTGTTGGAAAATATTTTGCATGTCCTTGTAGGGAATCATTTAAGAAAACCAACTTCTGCTTTCTTCTTCTCTTTCATAAACCAGTACAAATGCCAAGTGACTCCTCCCAGTGAAAAGCTCGCTGCCAAATCCCCTCCAGTGACATACTTGTAGCAACAGGCAAAGGTCACTTTTCTGTTTGAACTTGTAGTTACATTTCTTGCAAAAGACCGCTGCCCTCCGGAATTGATTTCTTCTAAGAAGTCTGAAATAATTTAGTTACAGTTTGGTTTATTTTGTCGTTCTGATAGCATATGAAGTGCTTAAAATGTTACTATATATTGATCTAGAAAAATGACATGCAGGTCATAAAATGGAAAACTCATAAAATGGAGGAATTCAAGCCACTGAAAGCCAGGTGGAGAAGGATTGTATTCAGTGAACTTCGGAGATTGGCTTGTGGTTGTGTGCTTGTATATATATGTTCACCTAATGCTAACCTCCACTGGAGTTATATCTTGGGGTTGGGGGGGGGGGGAGTTCCAGCATATTTCCTTTCCTTTTTTTTTTTTCTTTTCCCCCATAAATAAACATTTCCCTTCAGTTTTTGCAAGAAAATACAAGAACCTGAAATTTAATTAGAAACTGCCTTCAAGCACAAGTGACTCTGACTGTTTGTTCGCCAAAACTCACATAGTTGGTGGCAGGGCTGTAAAGGGAACCCAAAATTTATAGGACTTCGCAAATACAAACTGGCCAAATAGGAAGCTGTGCTCCAGCAAGGAGGGTGGCCTGGTAATACTGACAGGGATCCGCTCTGTGTGATGCTGCAGAGTCATGGGACAGGGGCCAGAAATTCCTCTGAATTCTCAGTTGACACAAAGTCTGTGCTTTCTGGTCTCTCTCCATTCAGCTGCTAATCTGTAGCCCCTTCATAAGAGCATGTATCATGACCTAGTTATTTCCTTCCACACATTTCTGAGGGAGAACTTCATCTTGGACCATGCAGTGGGCGATAAATCAGGGATAAATTAGGGCAAAATCGGTATTTAACCTATTGGAATGATCTTTTCTTTATCCATCAGTATCAAAGAAGACAAGGTCAAGCCTCACTTAGATACTTTCTCAATAATATATTTTTCTCATAATCTGTCCTTTTACAGTTTCTTAGGTCCTGATGCAGTCTCTATTTGGAGAATTAAATGGACTAGTATAGTAACTATGATTAACATTCCAGACCTGATCCAAAAAACCAACCTATTAATTTCAGTAGGCTTAGATTGGGTCTTGTAAAAGATAATTAAGCAGTTCCAACTTTCGTCAAAATGCAGGATTTAAACTGGTTACTATTACCATAATGTTGGGCAGAGGCATCAAAGCAAAACCCTCTAAGAACAATATTGATCAGCAAAAAATATTTTGGATGTTTTCTGGTTGGGTTTATGTTAATCAAATAAGAGATTGACCACAGCTCATTGTGACACGCTTCCTCTGGAAGTCGGTAATCTTTCCATCTTTCACTTCAGCCAAAGGTACATATTCTGTACATTGCATTGAGACTTACCTTTGACGCACAAACACACAAAATCTTTGATAGTTGGGAAGAGTGCACATAGAAGACACAAGGGGATATTCCATAACCTGGCCAGCAGTAGTGCTGCTTAGGGGTCTTGCTGAGCCAAAGGACTGGAAGCTGGAAGGATGGTGTGTTTTACTGCCTTTCGCAACCAGGGAGGAGGTGATGACTTTCCCCTGCTCAGCTGCTGTGAGGCCAGTGCTGTGTCCAGTCTTGAGTCCCCAGTAGAAGAGAGAGGTTGGAAAACTGGAGGAAGCCCAGAGGGGAGCTGTTGAGAGGGCTGGGGGCCTCGAGCACACAGTGTATGAGATGGAGAAAATCATCTGTGGTGTTCGCCTTGCAAAACCAGTGTGGATGAGGAGAGACCTGCCTGATTTTCTCTAAACAGAAGCAGAACTATGAGGCTTCTCAGGGGTATACAGTAAAAGGACAAGAGTCAACCATCACCAGCTGCTGTAAAGGAAATAAAAATCACATATGAAAAGGAAATTCCTCAAAACAGGAGTGGTTAAGCAGTGAAAGTTTGCCCAGAGGGGTTGGGGAATCTCCATGCTTGAAGGTTCTCAGAACTCAGCCTGGCAAAGCCTTGGGCAGCCTAGTCTGGCTTTGAAATTATCCCTCCTTGGAGCAAGAGGTTGGGCTAGCCTTCCAACTTAATCTTTTCTGTGATTTTATTGTGTTAAATATTCTGTATTTATCTAATATGTCCATAATTTAAGAAGAGTGGGTTTAGACTGAAATAAGAGACAGTTATTGTTGTTTGGGGAGTGCAGTTATTTTTCATAAATTCTATTTATTTTTTAGGCTTTGGGACAGCAAATTGCTTCAGATCAACTTTAGGCTATAGCAGAAACTTAACAGTTGTAATTTATTTTAATTTTAAGTCAACAACCATTTGGACTGCCACAGTAATAATGCTGTCAGTAATATCTTTTTAATTTTTATGCTCTGAATGTTTGTAAGCAAGGTTAAAAGTAGAATTTATTTTAGTTTGAAACTGTGCTTGTCTAGATCCTTTTGCAGGTCAACTTGCTGTTTTCAAAAGCCACTTCCTAAGTGTAGAAGCAAGGAAAAAAATGGGGTTTTTTTAAACCTATTTGTATGAATCCTTGTTTTAATGGGATGTAAATCAATTTGGAGTACAATCTTGAGTGCAGCCAAATTTGGAGAACACCAGTTTCAACCTCCACTGTCGGAACAGCTGCCACCCCACTAATAAAACCTGTTGGGAGCTCAGAGATTGTGTGTAGTTGTGATGAACAGGCTACTTTCAGAACCACTCCAGCCTTCTAAATTCCTAGGAAAGTCAAAGTGCAGTTTATGTGAATAATTGATACCAAGCTACACCAAGTTTTAAATATGTTTCATGAGCTCCAAAAATCTTGGAAGAAAATTTTGCATGGAGTTCATTCATTCCTTTCTATCTTCTTCTAGTCCCTGTAACAAGATGTAACTCAATTGTGAAAAGAAGATAAGAACAAAGTGGGAGAACATGCTGCTATTTTAAAGTAGCAGCAGTGAATCGGGAGTCTGCTTTGAGTCTGAGCTCCACTGAAGCCAGAAATCTTATTAATGACTAATTTGGCCAAAACTTGGGGAAAAAAAAAAGGTTAACAAGAATAATGGAAATATTTACCTTGTCATTTTAAATTGTAAAGCTGACTAAAACTTGGACTTTTCACTCAGTGAAGTAACTAATTCCTAAAAATTTATAATGCTGTATGCTAAAATCATTTTGTACTCTGTGGGCTCTGAAAAGTACTCTTAAAGTGCAAGCAAATTATATTTGGTGTGTGAAGGGCTATAAAGAATGTCCAAGAGAAATTGTGCACATACACTGTGAGGAACTGCAGTGAAGCAGAATCAAGTCCACAGTTCTTACCTAGGTTTGGTCCTGAGGCTTAGCCTATGCTCTAAGAGATCAAGAATTTTTTGGCATTTTGCTTACTTTGGTTAATTGTTTGTTTAGTTTTAAATTCATTTGTTCCTAGAGTTTCTGGAATTGTTTACTGGGTGACTTGGGTGGTCTCTGTGTAGCTGAAATGCTGATAGCGTTAAAATATCACAGTCTGCTGCTGAATTCGTCTGCTGCTGAAGTCAGGGAAAGTTACGAGCTTTTAAGGTGTAGTCTTCAACATGTGATGGGTTTGTCTGCACATAGCAGTATGGTGGTATGACTAGGTCAGAAATGGCATGTACCATGGGCTTTGCATATACAGAAGTGACAACCACAATAGAGCTCCAGTCTCACTCAGTTCCCAGAGCACAGAAGCAGAGATTTCTAAAAGAAGGTCCCCAGATTTCAGGGTTTCCAAGCTGGGGTCTTTCCTCCATAGTTTCGTTTTCCAGTATATGGGAACAACTTGCAAGTGCCCTCTGTTTTGTTTTGGGATTCTTATTCAAGCAATCTTAATCCTAATGTAAAATATCAATTCAAATATGAAAACACTCTAGTTCTACCCTTGGCTCTGTCTCTAACCTGTTAAACCATCTTTGTCTCTCTGCCACAGACTGATTTTTTTTTTTACAGTAAAAACCATTAATGCAGCTATCGTATGTCACTGATATCTTTGTACAGTGCCTGGTGAAGCAGAATCCAGACCTCAGCTGGAGGTGCCAAGGGCTAACCCCATATAAATAATTGACTACATGCAGTGGTTGACTGTGAATGTTTTAATATTAACTGCTGACTCTGAACATTGTACTACATAGTTGTCTTTCTTCATATCCTTCCTTACGGTTGATTTCTCTGTGTTATGTATCTGTTCGCCGAATTTTAATATATAGTGTTAAATGAGTAACAAGAAAACCACAGAGAAGCTGAACTGTTGCTTATGTAGCAGTAAGTACATCTCATGATCTCACAGTGTTGCAACTCTGTCCTCCCATACCCCCTCCTTTCCCATCCCTGTGTGGTGGCATCAACGCAAGCTCCTAGGGGCAGGGATCAGACAATTTTATATGCCTATAAAGCATCCTACTGTCTGGAGCTTTATAAATAATTATGCATTAAAAATTACGTTAAAATAATGTTATTAGGGATGCTAGGTCACGTGCTCAGAGTTAGGTAATATTAACATTAAGGCTGTCCGTGTAACCTTATATTCCCCCCTTTACCCTTGATTCCCCCATTTTTGTTCAGTCTGATAATGTCTCTAGTTAAAGTGATCATATGCTCTTTTGGTTTCTTTTCTTTGTAAGTTTCAGAGCTCAATTAATAAAGCAGGCATACCACTGTTCATTCTCAGTTCAAATTCTCTTCTGGAGACGGGACCATTTAATTTCCTTTTGCTCTTTTTATCTTACTCATCACACTAGTATCCATGTGCCATGCAGACTTTAATTCATTTCTCTGCACAGTACTCATGTGGGATGAAAAGGTGTCATTATCCTATTTTAGAGAGGAGAGCTGATGCGCAGAGAGTCAAGGCAGACTGGTAACCAGTTAGACCACATAGGACTCCTTTTTTTTTTCAGAGGACTGAGCATTACTGACATTTCATGTATAGAATGCAGCTCTCCTGTTCCTCCTAACTCTGTTCTTGGAAGACGTTTAACCATTTGGGCTAAAATAAAATAATGGAATGATCATGGGGATGATATAAACTGTAGCATTTGGACTGCCACCTAGCAAAGTTATATAATTTCTCAAAGTTACAAACAACTGAAATCAAGGCTTTAAAAGGGTGTCTTAGCAGTTTAAAATGCAAAACTGTCTTTTTTTACTGTCTTAAAAAGATTTTAAATTTATTACATTATTTAAAAAAATAGAAGTGTTTTCAAATGTAAAGGGAATTTGGCAGCTATAAAGCTAAATAAATACACACTTGCTTGGGCCAAAAAAGATAAAATACCTTCCAAAGGGTCTGAAAGGGATTTTCCTCTCCCTTGCATTTCTCTTTCAGTAGCCATGAGAGAGGAATATTTTTTCACGTACTGCTAGTGGAGGGCATAGGGTGGGGGTGGGGGAACCCTCCTAAAATCAGTTCATGCTGTGGGTCTGGACAGGGATAATCCCATTTCCTCCCTTTCTCTTAGAAGATTTTGTTGCCTTTGGCTCTGGTTGGGATAGTTGAAGCTACTGGGAGGAGAAGAATCCTCTTCATTACCAACCTGAGAAATACTTGCTGTTTGCTACAAATCTGCTAGGGTTTTGATGAGTTAGTTTGAAACAAAAGCTTGAAAGGATAGGAGTGAGTGAACTTGTTCTGCTTAATTTTCAGCCCATTCAAATTCAAATATTACAAGGCTTTGTATTCCAATAGGGAAGGACAGGAGGGAAAGAGAAGTCAGTAGCTGAAGATAATTCAGTGATTAAGCTGGTCAGAAGAACAAAAAATATAATAGTGGCAGAAGGCAGGCAGGAAGTAAAGAGAAAAACTGTGATGAAAAATAGCAGTGTACGTATGTATTATATATATCTCTGTGCGCAAACACATTCTATGTAATTACATGTCACTTGTAACTGCCTCTGAGAAATAAGGGAGAGTTTTATTCTGTTATTTTTTATAGGGTAAGTTCTATTTTATGTGGGTAGGTATGTGTTTTACCTTTTGAAAACAAAAATGTAGTTTTAAGGGGGAGGAAAGTAGAGAAAGAGTTAAAGCAACAGGGTAAACTTCAGGGATGAAAAATTACTTAATTAAGACCCAGATGTCTGACAGATTTGCAAGCCTCTGCTTCTTACACAGTCTTGCTAATTTCCTTCCTTATCTCTGGTTTTCCCTTTCCCCTTGTTCCAGAAAACTCTTTGAATTTGTATACTCTCATGTACTAGATACAGTTGTTACAGAGCAGGAATCCAGACTGGCCTTTCTGTTAAACTCATCCACTGGAAAAATACCGTATACTTTGGAGATATGGAACGTTTTACATGTTCAAAAGCAGTTCGAGTTGCTTATGTGTAGTGCTGGCTTCCAGAGAGGAAGACTCTGGTCCTTGCTCTGTTTCTTACTTTTCTGTGAAAACCAAAGGAAGTTATTTAACCTCACTGTGCCATCTTTTAACTTGCAGTGTTATGTTGCACAGGTGATGTGGCAGTGTTAAGATTTAAATCATACTAGTCCACTTTCCTGACTGTTTCTGGCAGTGCTGTCTGCCTGCAAGCTTTCCCATTGAGAAACTGTTGCCAGAGGCCCGTGTGAGGAGTGGGGAGTGGAGGCATGCTTCCAGCCGTATAGCAAGCTACAAGCTGCTGCTTATGCAGCAGGACCCTGGAATGGACTGTGGAGACTCTGGAAGCTTAAATCACTCTGGTATGCAACAGGCTTAGAGATTTCCAGCATTAAAACACAAAAAACTGTACTAAGCCAAAGCATTTTCATTTGCTTTCTGTTTAGATTTTTGACCAGTAGCCATGGGGGAGGACTGTAAAAAGACCATAAACTCAGCTGCAGCTGAAAAATTATTTCATTTTCCTCCCCATTTGTATTTGCAAAGTCTTATTTGTAACTGGGTGGTGGTATATCTGAAGGTACTACTGGGCTTGTGTGTTGTGGGATTGGAAAACAGTTAATTTAATCTCTGATGATTTTTATTCAGCATCAATAAAAATGCAGTCTAAAAACCTTCGTAAGTTTGATGCAGCCTTACCGAACTAGGAACTGAACGCAAAATAAAAAACTTGGAATGAAAATGATACCTATACCTTGCTTTCAAAAAGTATGTACATTTTTTTTTTATCTCTCATTGAAGATCATAAAAAGCAAGGTTATCTGGCATTCAGCAGATTATGACCATGTGCTTGTCCCTTTTCCTAGTTGCTGGTACTTTCAGAAGTCTTGCATCAAAGACAGGTGATGACTTTGCTATCTAACAAGTCCTAAGTTGGTTGTTCAGTCTATGGATTTTGTGTTTTAACAGGCTTTGGTCATTCAAACATTAAAACTTCATGCTCAAGATCACAGGAGGCAGCAGAAATGGAAAATATCATAGGGTCAGGTCACAGCTCCGGTGACCAGAAAGTCCACCACTTATACTAGCTGCTCTCCTGCTCCTTTTATATTCATTTCTTGGAAGGAAATAGAAAAAAAATCATCTAGCCCAAGAAGCGCAAAAAATGAAAAAATAGCCCCTAAGATTTTGTAAACTATTGGTTAATCTGGAAAACAGTTACCTCCACTTTTGAAGGGTACTTTGCTGCATCACTCACAAAACCAAATATGTTAACACCTTGAGTTTACTTAATGCCATCTTTCCAGCCTGGTTGAATAGCAAGTTTTATTCAAAAAGCTTCAGCCATACTTTCTACAACTTAAAATTGTATAGCATCAGTCTCTTCTTTAATACCCACCTTGATGTATACCCAAGGTAGGACCATTTCTCTTTCCAGCATTTGTGTGAGAGGAGAACATTGTGAATTCATTTGGAAGAGGAAAAATCTGGATACGTACATATGGGTTAATGTAATTCCTCAGCATCAGACTGAGAATACTGTCAGAGCTGGGAAGGGAGCCCAGATGCTCCAAATCCCAGTCAGGAGTAACAATATCAGTTTTCCATGAGAATAAGTCCATGTTAGCTGCCTGAGACACGTAGGAGAAGCTAATGCTTTTGGTGTCCATTGAACAGCCTCATAGCAATCAGTATGTCCCTGCGTGTGCTAGTGCACAGTGTGCCTGCCTGGATTTGACTCTGTTATTTGCAATGGTTCTGTCTTGCCTCCCCAGCTAGTAACTCATTCACAAGAGCCAAGTTCTCTTTTGATATAGTAAATACTGCAAAATGAGGGAGACTTTCAGGTCATACTCAGTTAACCTGAGAGGTTTCTACTGCCATTTCTTCTAGCCTGTTGCTACTCCAACAGGACATGGGTTTCCCTATCTTCCATATTATGTCTACAGATGTTTTGAATGTCCTACTGTATTTCAGATGTCACTAAGTGCTCAAGTTTAGATAACTGAATCCCTACTTTGGTTCCTTCTCTGCAGTTTACATACGTATGTGTTGTATTTAAACAGGTTAATGTGGGAGTTGTGGTCTGTACCTCTGGTACCATACATGAGGCTCACGAGAACCCATGGGAAGTGCCTGAAGAGACTTGGGTCAGTTATATCATTTACAGACCCCCAAGTAAAGCTTCTGTAACGATAACAAAATGGCAGCTTCTGTCATTGCAAATCCATTTTCTTACCACTGGTTTGTTTTTCTTAATGCAGCATTCACAGCTAGGTTCATCAGAGAATATTCTTTCTTTCTTAGAATGTAATCTTTCTCATAAATACTCCTCTCCCATGCCCCTAATTTGGTAAAATGCTGCTGTAAGTTTCATTTTCATCTCCAACTGAGCAAATGACTGCTGAGGAGTTGTAGCCTGAGCTCAGTGGAACACTAAAGGCTGTAGTTTAGCAGTCGCTTTGGTCCGTTCTGTGCTTTTGCACCAATCTCTGCTAGTCTACAGAAGTAATAAGTGCACAGGCTTCCAGGAACCATGCACATTTGCCATTTTGAGCTTGGACTAAATGCTTGCCATTGCTGTATTTTTAGTGCCTCACGTTTTACCAGAAAGGCAGCATAAAGGTTATCAAGTTCTTTCCTAAGTCGGAAAAGTGTGTGTGAGAAAATAACACTGGTTATGTTTATCCAGAATATAAAAAATGGTATCGGAATGAGTTATATTTTTCTTGGATTCTGGCCAAAACAGAGCTGTCAACAAAAGAAAAGTGTATAGGGGTAGAAGGGAAGAAAGTGCAGGATAAAAAAAAAGTAAATAAATTGGATGCCCTTTTGTTTTCCTTTCCCAAATGCTGTTATGAGAAAGAGCTTTCTTAGGCATATTTGTAATTGTGTGAGCTACTGGAAACTACCAGACCTTCACCTCATAAAACACATATCACATTTTAATTTCCCGATGCTAAGAATTTGAAGAAAAGCCCTGTGATTAATCTGTATCTTCTGCCTTGTTGTAGGTGAGTTTGGAGATGAATTGAACAAAAGCTCTTTTAGGAATTTGGAAACGCAAAAGAAAAGACCTGCTTTTTCTGAAGCTCCCTCTGTAAGAGCAAATACGAATCCTTTCATTTTCACTGCATTGTTCTCTTTCCTTCAGAAAAATTCTGTGAATTGGATATTATTATCCCAGTTGTCTAGATAAGGAGATGGAAGCAGAGATTGAGAGGCAAATTATGTATAGTCACTGCGTAAGTGCACAGAGGATAATGAAAGAGACCTCTGCTGACAGTTGTGCCCATCAAGGAGAAGATAATATTGCTATAAGGAGTCATTGAAAGATTACCATTGATTAACATGAGAAAAGAGGTGGTCAGTGCAGTGGGCCTACACTGCGTGTTTGGAGCCCAGGAATCCCTGTTCCAGTCCCAAATATGCTTTCCTAGACAATTTACCCATAAAATTCTCAAGCCAATGGTTCCTCTTATTTCCTGGAGAAGGCCAGTCCGAATGCTGGAGAAGTTTAAATCTTTCTTTTCAGATTGCTCAAATGAGTAATCTCATTGATTTTTGTGTGTTTGTGCTTCACGGTACATAGAACTGCAGTCTAGCAGTGCCAGTTGCCTCTGCTGGAGACTTTGATTTGTGCCACCTTTCTCTTAGTCCATAACAAGGAAGACTGGGTTTACCATGAGTCTTGCAGTGTGGGTGCTGATCTAAGGATTGTCAGTTCGCAGTGGCTTCCGAGAATGTTCAGGGCCTGTCAGTGCTCAGGTCAATGGCAAATGTTGCTGTTTTCATTGATCGCGCATCCATGAACATAGCTTTGTAAGTGCAAGGCACTTTAGGTACAAGTAGAAGAATTGGGCTCTTGGACAAGTACAAAAGTCATAAAGAACAGAGGGGTGAATGCTTAATAAATAAATAAATAAGTAAAATGAAATAAAATACCTGATGCTTCAGCATGTGCTTTCAGTTGCTCCTGGTGTGAGCAAGGGAAAAATCAAACAATAAAATAGCAAAAAAGGAGGCTACATTGTTAGATACAATTTAAATCAATGTCAGGAAATATTCCTGAATTCCTATTCATGTTATTGCCTTAAAGAGCAGGGGAAAAAAAGGTTGTGTTTGGTAAACAACCAAAAAAAAAGTCATCTGTTCCTGTATTTATGCTAATTAAGGATTTGATCTTGAAAAGGACAAATCTGCTTCACCTGACCTGAGTTACTGTAAGTGTGGTTAGAATGGAAAATTATTCTTTCAATAGGCTGATCACAAGAGCAAAACTTAGATACAGTGTCACAGGCAACGTCTTAAATTCAGGTGAGGAACAGGTAGCTGGAAAAAATAAATTGCCCAGTATAAAGTGTTAGCTTCAATGATTTAGATAGAAAAGCTCTGCTAGTCAAGATTTTTCTTCCTAATAAACAGAAGATCTGTTGTGTAACAGGTTGCCATATGTTTTGGGATTTTTAATTTTGGTTATTTTTCATTAGCATTTTTCTTAGTTTCATGGGTTTTTTTAATTATTTTAATAAGTCAAGGCAACATTTGGCACCTGCTCTGATTTGAGACTTGGTTTAGATCACTGTACAACTTCATCAAAAAACATGGAGTTCATTTTTGGCAAAATTAGGCCCCTTGATATTACATTTGAAACAGTTCTCAAGGGATTAGTTTCTCTTTCCTCTTCCCCTCCTTCCCCTCAGGATGCAGAGTGATTGTCTAACAGTACTTAGCTGTATTTATTTTTCATTACCATGCAATTTTACTTAATTAAGGTGCAGATCTATTGGCACAGAGGGCGCACAGGATGGCTAGTGGTCTGCTTAAAAATTGTATGGATATGCAAAACCATGGACTTGGCATACTCTGCTTTTTCATCAGCCCAGCTGAAATGTGTACTTCACAGTGAGGCCAGACTGTTCCTTTGCAACAGGCTATATTAATCCTTGTCTTTTGATTGTCAGCACACTGGACATGCTCAGGCACCACAGAGATCCTTTCTAGATGTGGATGTGTCATATGGTGATTTGTGTCTCTAAGGCTGCATATTTTTCCCACTTTGGGGAATGAGTTTCAGAATCCCAGTAGAACCAAAGGGGCCGAAATGGTAGTGTATTTCAGAGCAACAGTGCAAAGCAGAAAAAGGAGACCCAACCTTTCTCTTCTCTTTCATTTAGCGGGAGACATGAAGAAAGCTCTTTGGCTAAGCAAGAAAATGAGGATATACTTAATGCTGCACAACTCCAGCAGACTTTGGCTGGCCTGGATGAACATTTAGAAGGTAGGAAAGTGTGTTACTTCTGAAGTACAAGAGAGGCATAGGCAGGAGATGCAGAGTCAAACTGTACTCTGGAGACATCCGCAAGTTTCTCACTAAAATCACTGGGAGCAACTCACATGTTCTGTCCAGAATGTGGTCCACGCAAAGTGCTTGCTCTCCCTTTGCTTCTGGGGCAGCCTCTCTTTATAGACTTGCACTGAGTATTTTTCATGCTGCTTATCAGATTGTCATTCAGTTTCAGTGTTTGCTACCAAAAAGAGATGAACAGCAGTTTGTGGACACATTTTATGGCCAAATTTGATGTAATTTTATTGACTTTAGTGAAGGTAAATCAGTTGTGAATTTGTTTCTGTGTTTAATGAACAGTGCCTCTGGTTTGTATTTTATTCTCATGAAGGGGGGGGGGGGGGGGAAAGACATTTTTGTACCCAGTGCCTCCTCTGCATTAGCAGATGTACTTCAAAGTTAAAATTTTGAAAACATGGAAAGAAACAGTGGGAAGAGATAAAATGTCATACTGTGCTCCTCTTTTTCCTACTGTGAATGAAAGTATTTCTCCATTAATGGTTTGTCACCAGATGATGATGAATACATTTTTAAAACTTCCCATCTTAATTTCACTACTTCTGCAGTGGACTTGGTTCTGATTTAATTTCTATGAGTTCTCTAACACTGCGATTTCTTAGCTTCTGTGTTGCAACCCTTGATTTATACCAACAAGTTTGAGAGGAGAGTTAAGCTTCTTGCACAGTGAGGCTTCTGGAGTCACTGGTAATGAAGGGTGAGAAGGATGGAGAAAAAATACAAGTACTGTTTCTTTGTTTGCTTGCTCAAGGAAGTCCTTCAGCTGGGCTGTTATTACCAGGTCTGGGAAACATAATTTGGAGCTGCTTGCTGTTTCTCAGAAATGTTTCTCCTTTGGAGTCATGTGGTGAAATGTTTATCACTGAGAGAAGTTAGTCAAAGATAAGGTATGAACAATAGATGAAATTCTGCTTTCAGCTGCATTTGTATGTTTCCCACTGGCTGAAGCAAGGAGAACTGCAGGAATATTTGGCTGATCCTAATCAGCAAGAGACAATAAAACGGACCCAGATCTCTCCTTTTTTGTAATAGAGGCATTAGTGTAACTAAAATATCTGATCCGCTTAAGCTTTACTGGCTGTATAATTTAAAGTCATATTGCCAAAATGCTCCCTATATGTAATGTTATGTGTGTGTTTTGCAGCAGTGGATGGTATAAGTAACTCTGACTCGGAGTACATCAATGAAGTGCTGAGCCCACGTGCAAGAAAAGTTGAAGCAGCCCAAGATGTTACCAGTTCTGTTCCAGTGACGGTCATAGATGATGTTCCAGAAGTTAGCACCTCTAACTCAGCTGGAAATCAAGAGATGGAGGCAAGACTTTCAAAAAGTATCTCAGCTGACTCTGTTAATACGGGAAACTTTACAAATAAGAACAACAATGCAGGTTCCTTTAGTAAGGGACACACAGATGGTGGAGCTGTATGCATATACAAGGACCTAATACATCAGCAACCATCTGAAAATGAATTTAGTCACTTGCCTGTGGAACAGCGGAGAGATATGTTTGAATCTCTCACATCCTCCTTCGAAAAAAGAAGTGAAAAGAACTTAAAACTGGACACCCCCCCCAAACATGGTGTGAAGTCTGAGGAATGTAAATCTAAGCTGACTCCATCTCGCTCCAAGGCCACGGCTGAAATCAGTACAGCAAAAGAGAAGATAAATCCATTTAATGAATGTAGTAACAGGGAAAGATCTCTAAAAAAAAGTAAATCAGAATTAGAAATCAAATGGCCACCAGCAAAAAAAAATGAAGTAGAAGAAGTCCCATCAACACCCACATGGTGTCATCGTGCCCAGAATCCAGGAGCAAACTATGAACCTAAAATGGGCTTGACAACCTTTAAAGTTGTCCCTCCAAAACCTGAAGTAAAGCAATTTGATAGGGGAGTTTCACTCTCCACTGGTGCCATTAAGATAGATGAACTAGGCAACCTTATAGGCCCAAACACCAGTGTCAGTAAGCACATACCAGGTAACGCTACTGATGAAACTGAGGAAATCTGTCTCGGGAAAGTGAAGGCATTCTGGAGATCAAGTTCTATGGAAAAGCAAAATGATGACTCTGCTGAGCATCTTCCTAAAAAGTCAGCAGCAACCACAAATTCTAAGCCCTTTACAATAAAACATGAACACAAACCTGTTTGTTCTGCAGCTCCAAAACCTGTGTCAGCACAAACTGTTACTACCCAGGGAGCTGAAAGACAATCTGAGAATGAAAGGACCAGATCACCTCTTCCGGTTACACAGTCTCAGGTAACACCATTAGTGACCCCAACCATTCATAAAGACAAGCTGGAGCTTCCATTTGTAAAGCCACATAGGAGAACTTCAAGTCAGTATGTTGCCTCTGCCATTGCAAGACACATCAATATAACTAACTGTAAGTCTGACTCTATTATGGAATATCATGAGAAAGATGAAAATAAGCAGGGAGCAGGAGAGGTTAAAATTGAAGCAGAAGGTTCACCAAAAAGGTGTATTATTGTGGCCAAGTACAGCCCTGTGGAAACAGAATCAGCAGAAACAAGAGAAATATTTTCAAGTATTTTTACTCGCAGTCAAAAAGCATTGCACAGGTTTACATCTGGTGATAATTCTGGCATGGAAAACAAAGTAGTTAACATCAGGGCACCAAATCAAGCAACTTCTCTGAGTTTCTATAAAAAGAATGCCAGTGTCCCACTTACTAAATCCTCTTCAAAGGATAACAGTGCAGAAGATGATCATGGTTTAAACAGCAAACAGAGTACAGCAGAGAAAAAGATGCATCTTTTGTTTGACCAGAGGTGTGAGACTTTGACCCATACTAATTCAGCCTCAACTCTCAAGTCTCCCGATCTCCAAGGAGTGCCATCCTCTTTAAGCTCACCTTTGCGGGTCAGTAAATGGCCACCTGCTAACGGTGCACACGTCAGTTCGCTTAAAGCTTCACCCGAGCTAAATGGTGCAGCTGCAAACGCAGAGTCAGAACAGGAGGAGAAACCGGATGATTCGGATATTAATGCTGTCAGTGAACTGGATGTTAATGTGCAGACCAATATCTTTGGACCAAAGAAGAAGTTCAAACCTGTCGTCCAAAAGCCAGTACCAAAAGACACATCACTGCACAGTGCCCTAATGGAAGCCATTCAAACAGCAGGGGGAAAGGAAAAACTCAGAAAGGTAAAGTGAGGACTTCTTTTAGCCTGTTCAGACTGCAGAGCCTTGTATTCTCCCTGTCAGACATCAGAGGTTTTATAACTGATACAGTTGCTAGTGAGCCGGAGTACACAAGGCATTTGAAAAATTTCTAGTGGCAAAATACAGACCAAGCCACTGCTTATTCTGCGCATCCTGTAGATAAAGCAACACCACTGCTGCTGCACTATCCAGAAGAAGCAGAGGGTGCAGCATAAGGGAGAGGTAATTGAGGTTAGCCTGAGAGCTGAACCCACATTTTAGTCTGTTATGTGAAATCAGGAACACACAGCATGGAGAACACTTGTAAATACTTCCAATGAAAGAAAACTGCATTTTGTATCACGAGGTGATCCTAGTTTGCCATTGGCTTCATGCTCAGGGGAATATGACCTGGCATCTGTAAGTACAGCATTACTATCTACACGTATCCTCACCATTCAGTGTGAGTAAGGGTTGTAAAAGCAGGCCCAAAAGAAGATAGACTTGACTGGTCTCCATAGTTTGCATTCTGGTACAAGTGCCAAAAGTATTTTTAACAGTGTTTCCAAACTGCCTCTACTGACAATGTGAGGGTTTTTGTTTTCATATTCTAGGTTTCAGACAGTGCACTGAATGACAGTCACAGCAAACCCCCATATGTTGAGCCAGAGAATGAGCGTTCAGCCCTGCTAGCAGCAATTAGAGGCCACAGTGGTACCTCAAAGCTGAAAAAGGTAAGAAATGAAGATGGTAAGTGGTCTTCTAAGTGCGGTCTGTTCCTACTGGGTGTTTTGAATAAACCCAGATATGCCACAAACTAAACATTGTGCTGCAAAGAGAAAAGTTGAGGGGGAAAATAATATGACCCAGGATCAGATCTGACTTACGTACATAGCAAAGTGGGTCCAATCCTATCTTCTGCTATAAAACTTAACAGTCCTTCAAATTGTGTGTTTTTAGCTGAGAGGAAAGCGCATAGAAATCTAAACTAATTACAGGACTGTACATAGAAGACATCAGATGTTCATCATTTTCACATTTAAGTGGGGTATTCTTGTGCTTTAGGAGTATGCAGTTAGATCAGTATATTTGCATTACCTACCATATGCATCAAAGCCCAGTTACCTGAAGAACACACTTAGGACTGCTTCATGCATGCTCTTTATCTGTTAAAATGAGCTGGTGCATGAAAGTTGTATGCAAGTAACTGATATTGATGGAACATCAACTTTCACGCTGCAGGATCATTCCTTCTGTCTGAAAGATTTGCCTAATCGTTAAAGCATCTCATATTCCTAATAGCCCAAAACTGCATTGTTCTAGCTTTACTTTTCATTCAGTTTGCTAATTCAGCCAAGGATGTGTATTTGGCAAGGAGGTTCTTATTTCCCTCGTGCAGTGACTCATGCCATTAGCACATATCCAGATAGCAGGCATGAGGTAGAAAGAATCTCTTGCCTGTGTCAGGAAATTGCTTTGTCCCTCAAATACCTTACTACCCTTTCTGCAGGTAGGGTACAGCCTCCTCGGAGCCTGAGAGCAGGGTGTGCTAGGTAGCAGCCATCTTCACATACACTTAACTGCATTCTGCATTTATTAGGAATAAACGTAAATTTGTTTAAAAGAGTCTCTGACAATGAAGTGGTGTAGGGTATTATCAGAGAGACCTTTTGGAATACTTTTCCTCCAGCAGAGAAGCTTTTGCCATCATTTTAAAGGAAGTTGCCTAGAAACCGTAAGCTTTTTTTTCACACCATGTCACCTATGCTAGTTAAATCACTGTGTTTGTATGTGTACAGGGCAGGATGTAGATGTGCTATGATGAAAGGGCTGTCCCTTTCTTATTCTCTCAGATGTTCTTTTTTACCTGACATGACATGATTCCCATATAATGTGTGTGTGTACAGTGAAGGAAGGGAATATAGGTATTTTCTTAATGTGGATTGGATGGGAGATGAATCCTTTCGTTTTGCACTAGAGAAGTCTTGTGCCTCAGTTTCTCAGAGGAAGAAATGCTAATGCATCTGCTTGAAGACCTCGCATTTGGCACGTGATATTGAATTTCCTAATAATTGCCAAATCATTGTAATTACCAACAATTTATCATGGTTATTACTAGTGATGTTAACGGCAAAAATACTTGTTGAGACAGTTGACGGAAAAGCTGGCTTAGTCTGAAAGATTGCCTCCTCCCCTTGCATTCGTCTTAAGTAGGCTGAGTTTCCAAGCTGGTAATTCATGCAGAATTCTTAGTGTCAGAAATGTCACAAAAACATGCTTGGAAGAGCAATCAGTTGATTTTGTTCTTAGAGCTTTCACAGTAGTTCTCTCTGGTCCTATTTTATTTCATTTTGGATTTTTATGATGGCTGGAAACTTTAGCTTCAACAGCAGTTTTACAATAAAGCCCTGTCTAGGAGTTCAGATCTGAAAGTGCCTCCCTGTCATCTGAGATTATTTCTGTGCACCCCAGACTGCAAAAAGTAACAAGATTCCTGGGCGGCTACTGCAGCCGTAATACATCTTCCTGATTCCAAAACCCCTGTGGTTGATTCCGAATGAATACCAAGTCCAACTTTCTCTCTTACCTTAAATGCCAAGAAGAGTTATAGGATGCTGGAGCTCACAGTAAATAAAGATTGAGTTTCTGAGACACAGTCAGTGCCAAATCCTTGATGCTGGTAATCAGCCCAGCTGAGTGATGTGAGTGAGTAGTAACAGATGTTCAGCCCCGTGAGCAAACAAAAGTTCTATGTGGTTTACATCATGCAAGCAAAGTGAAATTGGGGTACTGAAAGTGCATTAAATGTCAAATAATTACAGTTTAGTCATGCTTGATATTAATTACCTCCTTTCAACTGCATAATGAGCAGATCTCCTCATTGGCATCCGAAGAGCTGCAGAGTTTTAGAAATACAGAACTGGCCTTGCAGAAGGCAGAAGACCTACAGGAGCAGCAGCTTTGTATCCCACCTGCCCCTGCCCAGCCATCACTGCCGCCACCACCACCTCCCTCTCAGCTGTCAGCAGCAGCTCCTAAGTCCTCAGCCGTGGCTACATGTAACCCTGGGGAGGCAAGGCAAGCCCTAATGGAGGCTATCCGCTCAGGTGCTGGAGCAGCAAAGTTAAAAAAGGTAAATGTACTTTTAGATTTTATTGTGGGTGAAACAGCCTCCTCTTGCTGTGCATTGAGAGCCATTTATAAGCTATTCTTGCCACGTGTTTCTTTCTTCCATCAGAAGAAGGTACATGCATTGTTTTCTCTAATGGAATCAAAGATCCTGAGTGTATTTCAAACCTTTGAACACCTGTTAAAACATACTATTAAGACTAAAATAGGCTTGTGCATGTATGCAACCATGTGAATAAGCAATACTTTTTTTTTGAGGAGAACATCAAAAGCATGAATGTAATGTCAGAAAGTATTTTCATGCCCTTTTCATTCTTATGAATCTGAGGTAATACTGGATGTCTTTTAAACAAGGTGAACTTAGAAAAGATCAGACATGAGACTCTCAAGCAAATTTAGAAGTAAGTATTCTCTCCTAGTATCAGTACTGTTTCCTAGACCTTGATTCCCAACATTCTTGGTTGCACATCCTCAGAACTATCAGTAAAACTCTGGGGTCATTTTAATGTATACCTGAACTTTATGAATTGGATGATATGCATTACAATTCTGTGGTCAGCTGTAGGTCAGTCATCTCCCAGATGGCTAAAAATGCTCAGTTGCCTGGGAGTGATTTTTGGAGTAACTTCACTTATCATTTTGGTTGAAATTTGTTCTTCCTAACCTTGAGTTACACTGCATTTCTTGGTAAGAAGAAGCCAATTTTCCTTAGTGGAGTCATCCCAATATTACACTGCAGTATCCAGAGCAGACTTTGATCCAAGGACATTAGGGAATGTACGAAGCAGATGTAGTTTTCCCAACACGTGATTTTGCTGATGCCAACCATGAAAGTATAAATAGGCTTTAACCTTGCTTACTTAACCTCTTTAAAATAATTCAAAAACTACAGTCAAATTTTAACATTAAAAAGTAGCCAAAACTATCTTGTTTCTGATGAACTAAAAATTCCACAGAATCATACAAATAGCACAAACAAATCAGTGTTTCAGGGAGCTTCACATCATCATGCAAGCAGAAAACTGGTTGTGCAGTTATATTTCAGGTGAAAAATTACATCTCCATTCTATTACGAATAATAATATTAAAATGACTGAGGTCACCTGACTGGTTCAGCTTGGAGAAGGCTTAAGGGTGACCTACATCGCGGTGTACAACTTCCTCAAGGGGGACAGTGGAGGGGGAGACACTGATCTCCTCTCTCTGGTGACCAGCGATATGACACAAGAAAATGGAATGAAGCTGTGTCAAGGGAAGTTCAGATTGGAGATAAGGAAAAGATTCTTCACTGAGTGGGTAGTCGGTCACTGGAACAGGCTCCTCAGGGATGTGGTCATGGCATCAAGCCTATTAAGAGTTCAAGGAGCATCTGGACGATGATTTTAGTCATATGGTTTAGTTTTAGATAGTCCTAGGAGGAGCAGGGATTTGGACTTGATGATCTTCATGGGTCCCTTCCAACTTAAGATATTTTATGATTCTAAGACTACAAATTATGAAAGAATAATATTCCAGATCAGGCCTTTATTTCCCCACTTCACCAATTTACAGAAAAAAAAAAACGGGATTTGGATATTCAAGAATACTTCATGCCGTTTCTTTCTAGTTCTTTCCAAATTCCTTGTTCTTCCAACTACTGCTTCCCCTCCTGCAGAAGTCCCTGAGGGGACCTATATCTCTACTCATTAAAACAGGTCTTTATCATATCCTTTGGGGATTTATTTCGAACAGTTGGATAGCCAGTAAAGGCCATGAAAGTAAGCTGGATATACTGATGCATTCTGCCAAGTACTGTGTCTGTGTTCTTTCATTTTTCAAGACACAGTAAGTTTTGGTAGCTTTGACATTGAAATGACAGAAGAGCACATCACATTATATAGGTCTTCTATGAAAATAAAAGAGACCAGTGTTTTGTCCAAGTCCCAGTATGATTTTCTTATACTGTGTTGCCCTTTCAGATACTGGCTATGCAAGCTAAGTCTTGTATATGCCAGAGACATGGTATCACTTTGACATATGAGATCTCATGCCGTTGATAACTGATAAAAGGAAAAATGTCAGATTTCTCAAAGGCTTTCTATCCAGTGCATATTGATATCTCTTCTAGCTTGCTGTGTTAAATTGAGGGCCAAATTCTGATCCTTCCCTGCAGCTGGACAACTTGTAAAAGCAAAAGTTGAATCCATAAAGGAGAGAGAATACATTGATAGCTGCATACCAGGATTTTCTTCCTTTACAGCTGAAGAACTTGTCTCCAACAAACACTGAGGTTTTTTGTAAACAGTGGCTGGCAGGTGGCTTTGCCCCAGGACTGAAGCAGACTTTTTGCTTTGTTTTGCCTCCTCTGTCAGAGATCTTTGATGTTGTGATTCGGACATGTGAGCACAGAGCCAGTTTTAGCTTTGCCTTCTAGAAGATGTTGGTCGCAGCAACTGGACAGCGGAGTGGGTAGTTCAGTAATTGCATGTCTTACATCATCTTCTCTAAGTTTCCTGGGACAGGGACTTCTGATGGTGAAGTCATTTATTTAGCTAATATTATGGAGAACTGGGAAGAATCTGCATTGCTTAGTTATGCGTGACTCAGTTTGTGCTTATTTATGAGGCGTTATTTGCAATGGAAGTGGATCAAACAGGACTGTCAGGGGAACCAAACGTAAAAAGCAACCAATTGCCCAGATAAGAAGCATCCCAACAAACATTTGAGCTCTAGTAATATCTGTGAAAAGGCAACTCCCCCGCTCCACCCCTGATTACACAGCTGTTTGCTAAAGTCATGAACTTTAAGGTTAAAAGATCCACTGTGCAGGAAGGGAGGAGAGAAATTGTTGCAGGCTGGTCAGCCTTGCTGAGAGTCAGGGTCTGCACAACACAGTCTGTAATTTGGCTAGCCAAAACAAACCAGAGCAAAAATAGGTGCTTGAGGGGAATGCCAAGTATAGGTAAAAAAGCATGCACATAGGTCTCCTGGCTGTTCTTTAATCCATTTCTTGGGTACTGTGACTGCTTTGGCAAATTAATCATACTTTGTTTTGAAGAAATGGCTTCTGTTTTATTGCACACTGTTGCTGTCCACAGACTCCCAAAGGAAAACTCTTGTGAGTGCCAAGCCCAGTTGGGCCTGCTCAGTAAAATGGTTCATCCCCAGTACAGTGCAGTTCAAAGACTTGCCAGAAAGTGGTTACATTAGAGATCCTGCCCAAAGGGAATGGAGACACGGACGTGTTACTGGAACGGGATGAACTTACCAAACTGGAAAAGACCTGGTGATGTGCAGGAAATATCCTTCTTCTTCAGTTTTCAAAATGGTCTGTCAAGAAACCTGGCAGGTGTTTAACATGCCCGGACTATAACAGCGAGTCAGGGAGGTGGCATCAAGTAAAGCCACCGTCCAGGGTGGCTGACCTAGTGCCTTTGGTGGTTAATTATCTTCAAAACTGAGCGTGTCTCACTAGTGAGGAGCCTGCTTCCCAGCCGTGCGGTCTGCCTCCTGTACAGGGGAGAACCAGGTGATCTAGGAAATGAACAGCTGACCTGAGACCAAATTTTGTCTAATGCTGGTGAGCAAAACTCCGGTCATAGTGTTGTATCCTTGGTGCTTCTGGTGTTAAAAGTGAACTAGCGCTTTCCTTAAATTGTATCAAGCAATTTTATTGCAATTTCACATGCTGATGATATTTTGACTACTTCTTAACTTTCTGTTTCAGAAAAAGCAAAATAACCTAGCTAAATTTCTGAAGTTCCGTATATTGTTGCGTGTGTATTTTTGTGTCTGTGTAACTTGCCTTGGGATTTACCATGATTATCTATGGAAAAAAAACATAACTACACATGCAAATAACCTGTTAGATGTCTAGCTGTAGGTATAGTTGCGGCACAAGCCCATGCAGGATTAAAACTCTTACCCAGCAAAGAGAAGCTATAAAAGTTGCCTTAGTTTATATGCCATCTACTCATTTTAGGTAGAGTTGTACCCAGGGATTTGGTGGAAGTATAGCAGGGGAATGTGCCTGCACAAGGTAGGGAGGGCGAGTTGTATATCTGAAAAGCAGGCTTTTGCTTATAGCAAAATGATTGCTGTACCACCTCTTAATGGCACGTGCAAGAAAGATTGTACAGATTTCACGTATTTTCCAGGAGAGATTGGAGCTGCATCTAAGCAGCCTTTTCTTTTTTGTGATTTAAAAAATTAAGTTGGCTCCATCACAGTATCCACAAGCATTCATGCCAGTGTTCAGCATCAGCATTTAGTCACGTGAGCTTTTTGATACGTGCAGTGTATCATTCTGCTGGCAATGGCAGGAGCCAGGTAAAATAATTACTGCACCCATTACAATGAGTCCCTGGTATATGCTGGGATAATTTGAAGTTAGTTGCCAGCAAGTAATGCATCAATCTGAATTATGTCACAAAGATTGTCTTCTAGGAAGCATGACCTAGTTCCTATACCTTTATGTCAGAGTGGACTCTTCGTCTCACGTTATCAAAGATACGTAATTGTGCATGATGAAATACTGTTTCTTATCATCGGTGTTTGTGGGTGCAGTGACAGAGGTTACAGACTCAAAGCCACAGCTGATGTTGGCTTTGGTATGCTGGCAATGAGGCAGGAGGCCCCACTGAAAGGTTGGCTGAGCTCAATATGCAGGTAGTCAAATGAGCCTATAAAGTGATTCTAGTTCCCATGCACAGTGAGAGGCAATCATTTGCATGCTGTTACTCTTATTTGAATTAAAAGATAACATTTAATATGAACTCTTCACCTTGCTCATAATTTATACCATGACCTATTTTTTTTCCTCAAGAATAAAACTTTTGCTATGGATGCTAAGGCCAAAATGGAAGATTTAGACTTGATCATATACATTATTCTGTTTAGCTTTTGTGGTGATCTTAATGTATATAGCTGTGATAGAATCAAAGCTCAGTAACTTTGATTTTGGAAGAGCACCCTAGCATATGTACTCAATATTAAGCATATGTTTGGATGACCTGAGGACTAGGAAGGAAGATAAAGCATTTAAGTATTTTCCTGAATCAAAGCCCTTGGGAGTTCCCTTCATTCAGCCAGGAAGCAAGGTACTCATCAATTGATCTTTATGACCAGTGACAGCTAGCCAATACTTAACAGATTTCGACTGTCAGATACTGTGTACTTACTGCGTCTGTTTCTGTTCATTCCACAGAATGAGGGAAAAATACATCACCTATGTTCCACTAATCATGTAATTGCCACCATAATACCTAAGGATGTATGAGGTGTGGGGTTTTTAGGGAGGGATAACACCTTTCGTTAGGCCAACCAATGCAACTGGAAAATAGCAGATAGGCTTTAAGTAGTCTCAAGGAGCTGATGAAAAGACCAGGCTTTAAAACAGCCCCACAGGAGTATGTTTGGTTAACAATGTCAACAGTTGGAAGTTTAAAAACATCTTGAATGATCATGTGCTTTTCTTTGTTATAGGTCCCTCTGCTCGTCTGAATCATGTGTAAGGAACAGGTAATTGAAAATGTAATCCCGTATGCACCCATAATCATCTTTCAAGGTCTGAAGTGGCAAAAAAAACATCAAGAAGTTTAGTTTATTCTCTTTTCTACAAGCCAAAATAAGCTTTAGTTAATATTTTGTGTGTTGCTGCATAATGGTTCTAAGAGGAAAATATGTTGCTCTGCTGTAAAGCTTCTGTGCCAAGGAATTGTGTTTTGCCTCTGAATATTTAAGGTTGCCAATAAACTATTCTTGTTGGCAGGTTAATAAGAATATAAACACTGTGCAGTCCTATGTTAATACTTAATTGTGTTTATGGGCAAAAATAAAAGACTTTGCTAGCTCTCTGAAAAGTAATGCTTGTTTCAAATTGTTAAGAATATGCAACTATTTAAGACTTTTTACTTGCTGCTTCTTATTTGATTTGGAAAAGGGCTGGCTTTAAGCAGTTAGAGTGAAAACTAGAATAAAGACCTATAAAAAAAACAATCACAAGAAAAAAGTTGTAGTACGTTATGAAGGATCTAACTTGTCATATGCTGGAGTCATTGTTTTTTAAAATGAGATGAACTTTATGTCTCTGGAGGAGCTCTGAGAAAGCAGGCAATCAATAATGAATGGGAGACAGTGTCTGTTGACTAGTTACTTATGGGATATGAAGTATAGGATGCTAATATGCAAAGATGTACTGAACCCTAGTAACAGTCATGGCACTTTAAAAATACTGAGATACCTGAAAGGATCTCTATTTGCAGCAGACTGTGAAGGTTATAAAGAAGATTCAGAGTACTGCATAGAGGTCCAAGATTTAGAATTCATTCCTGCACTGCAAAATGAAGGGAAGCTTGTTTATACCAGTAACCAGGACTTTTGTTGTCTCTTGTTTAGGTCATGTGTAAGTTGGCCCTTTGTTTCCAGTTTGTATGGCTGTTGTATGTTGTATCACAAGTATTTATAGCAGCATCTTTTTCAAATGTTAACTACTTTGATAGTTGTTGTACATATTTTGAAAATATTTCATTAAATTGATTAACTTAAAAAGGACAAATGAAAATGCTTTTTCACATTTCATATGTTGTGATGAAACTGAAGGAGAGGAAATTTGTACATTTACATTTTTATAATCAGAGGCTGGAGTGGTGGTGGATTCTTTTTTTCTTTGAGCTGAAATATAAAATGTATAGCTATGTAATGTTGAAAGCATGAGAATATTTAGCCCTCTGCATTTAATGTGACTGTATATTATATATTGTAAAATATTGATGTCTTTTAGTGCCACAAATAAAAGCAAAATCCAAACCTGACATGACTTGAAAGACTCTTTGCCAAATGCTTTCCATTTACAGAAGAAATTAGAACTAGAATTTAAACAGGCCAGTATGCTGTGTTTGATATCTCAGGTTTAATATAAAACGTCTCAAGTCAGGAAAGAACTCACAGCTAATAATCTAGGAACACGGTAGAAATCACCAACTAGAATGAAGATGTCAGAGATACACATTTCAATAATAATGCAGTACTGATAATCATACATTCCCTCATTAGGAAAGTTAATATATTCAGAATTAGTTGCTCTGCCACATCGTAGGATAAATGGGATCACCTTTGTTGACTGGTTAGCCTTCTTTTGCCTTGAAAAGTCTTCTCAGTATGCTTTAGATCAGAAATAATTACATGTTAAAAATGCTATTGCAGGAAAGGATTCAATCACACCTAAGTTTGAATGTTAGAAATAGTCCCACCAGCAACAAATACAGCTTCTGTGGTTAGGTGCTGTAAGACAAAATTCAGTGCACGTCTCCTTGTTCTTAGTGTTGCCTGAAGGCCCTGGGTCTGTAGCCCCTCCTTACTAATGCCCATTTAGTGTAATAAGTTGTATGGCTACTTACTTTGGAATGTAAGGGATCCAAAACTGTGTTTTGAGATAGTGAGATCCTCCAGGTTATGGTTCTGGGTGCTGGTACTGGATAGGACTGAAGTTTATAAGAGTTATTAATGGATAAATTTCTGGGTATCAGATTCCCATGAGTAAAAGAGTATGAGAACGGCTGCAAGATGAGATGTCACCTTCACTGTGACAGCAAAAATATTGCGAAAAATCCTGCTGGCTCAGTCACAGCTCAAGCTAAAATTGGAGGGGGATTTCAGCTATCTACACCAGGAAGCTGCACTGGATGTTCAGTCCCTGCTCTTGTTGATGGGAGTTGTGTCTGCTCTTTGATTGTCATCCAGGTGCTGTTGAATTCCTGATAGCAGCTTAATCTAACCTTAAGTGAATGGAAATTTTACCATAAGCACATTTATAATGATGACTATCTATAGGTATGACCCTTCCATGTAATAACTTTCTAGTAATGCTTTTAGTAGTCTTCACTTGGGAAGTAATCATGAGTCACTGTTTTTGTGCGTACCAGATAAGCACTTTTGAAACTCTTCACCCCCTCATCCCTTCTTTACACTGCTTTGGGGCTCAGAAACTGGGTTCCTTCTAGATGAAATTAATTCAGGAGACACACTTCAGCACAAGTTGGTGTTCAGTCCATGGAACTAGGCTGGAGCTCATTCCAAGGTAAAATTAAAACCCTGAAAAGTGTCTAGTAAAGACACTATGTCCTCAGCACTGGGTATTTTCATCTGTATATTTGCTCTTACTGGTCCAGACTGTTTGCTAGGACAGGCACAGCCTCTGTCTAGAGGCGTACATGCCACCTGGGTTAGCCCCTGCCATGTCCCTTCATGGCACTTGTAGCTAGACAATCTACAAACTGTTCTCTTTTTTGAAGGACTGAAAGAAGGGACAGTGAGCTCCCCTTGTATCTCTCAGCCTAGATTTACCCGACATACTCTTACCTCAGTTCAACCAGAGGAAAGAGTCTGATATATGCCTAATTCTTCTGGTCCTTTATATTATCCTTTTGAGTAAGAGATTGAAATGAGGTGAAAATGGTATCACCAGAAAAATTGGACGGAGACTTTGGATTTGGTATTTTTCTTCCTTACACAGGTACAAATCAGTGTTCAGGACTTGGAGAAATCTATCCTCATGTCTCAAATAAAATTTGTAGGTCTTCCCTCCCTTTTTTTACATGTTTTTGACTGAGCTCAGAGTATTAATCAACCATGCAGCCATCATTAAATCACTCTGAATAGATATTTAATTTAAAATAATACTGGCTGTCTGCATGAGCTATTTGACTTTGGGGACTTAATTATAGATTCTTTCTTGTACAGACAGCCTGCTAATGTTGGCCATGCAAAGTATTGGACCAAAAGACCTTTTGACATGCGTATCAATCTACAGTTTCGAACATGGCAGGATTCAACTTCCGCAGCTCTACAGGTGTTTACAGCACAATTTATGATACATTTGCCACAGCCAAAATAGGCACGTCAGCAGCGTGTAGAAAAAAAAGAACAAGAGATGCATTTATAAAACAATGGAAAATGCCACCCCGAGACAGTTTGCAATGTTTTCCCCCTAACCTCTCCAGAAAAAAAAGAAGCACTTCTGTTGTTTGGTGCTGCTTAGCATTAAGCACGTGATTTAAATTGAATGCAAAGATCTGCACAAATCGTGATTTGAGTCAGTTTGTCTGAATGACATGTTAATAAATTGGTTCTTTTTTTGTGCAATATGAAAGATAGTTGTCTTCCTCAATAGTTAATTAGGAACTTTTACATATTTAGAGTATTTATTTGTGTGTACTGTTTCTTTACTCTCTAATCCTCTGTTGAGTTACATGTGCATTACGTGTACCAACGTGCTTTGCCTCTGAGACTTGTGTTAGGATTTATGAGACTGTTCCTATTCTTACTCCATTTGTTGCTGTTGCACACACCATAAAATATGCTATACCTTTGCTAAAGCCATAGCTGCCATAGTGGTTGCGTTTCCCCACTTGCAGAAAATGACCTCTGCAGTGACAGAGTTCCCTTTTTAAAGTGAAACAAAGTAATTCTGATTTTTCAGTAATGTTCACCTGAGCTTGGTGTAACATCATTCCGATCTGCTTTGCTCTTTTTTTTTGACAGTTAGGGTGTGGAGTTTGATTCATTGCTGGTGTCTTCATTTGGCTGGAGAAAGTTTCCATGTAGTTGAATTCCCAGGGTTGTTCATCAGAGTATGCTAAGATGGATGAACCTTTCTAAGAGCAAAAAGGTACCTTTTTTGGTTTTGTTACTGTTACTAAATATTCGTAAGTATTTGTTAAACAAATGTAATTTGGTTAAGTACTAACAGGCTACATGATGCTGCACCAGATAGGAAAGTCAAGACTCTCCTGTGTTGGTCTACCAATTTGTGTATTTTTTTGTTGTTGTTTAAACAGTTTTCTGATTTGTTTCAATCTTTGAACTCTTAAAAAGAGAGATAAGATAGAACTACTTAACAGGAATATTGTGGTTTTTACACTTATGAAACAAGCTCATGAACGTTCCCTCCCATCACTCTGTGTATGGGAGCACACATACACAGAGACTCCTGCATAGTTTCAGGAAGTCAGGAGTAGTTAAAAAAGCATCTTCACCATGGGATCCTTCTTCTATTTCTAACAGTAGTTTTTTCTGTCCTATAGAATAGGAACTTTCAGAAAGTCATGGGCTAAGTTTTGACGCAGTCACAACAGCTATATGTATTCACTGCTGGAAGCAATGTCAGATCCAGCTCCAGATAATGTTGTCTTCAGCCAATTTCTTTTGCTTTTTTTCTTCTTTTCTGTCTGTAGACTGATAAAAATATGTACGTGCCATGTCTCTTTTCTGAGGTCATTATTGTGCTCGAAGCCCTAAAGGATTCCCCCTGAACAAAGGATAGTGGTGTTGTGGTTGACCATCAGACTGAAAGAGGACATTATTCATACACAAACACTACTGTCTGGTTTGCAACTCAGGAAACCTTACTGAAAGAAAACGACTGTGGCACATCATTGTCTTCGGCATCGTAACCTGTGTTTACTGCAATAGAAACAAAGCAAACACAGTGCAGATATGCATGGGTTTCCTTTGTCTCATTTCATGCATTCAACTGAGGAGTTTCTGTCAGAAGCGCTGGGGTCTGTCCCTTGTAGTGCTTGGCACGGGGAAGTGGGTCATGACTTTAGGGTTCTGGTTTGAGTGGCACCAGTGGTTGATTGTGTCACTTTGTTTTTTCTGCCTTGTGATAAACCAAAATGTGGTTTGATTTAGCCACTATTCGCAATGGCAAATGGAGTGCTTCCACTGCAGTGATGAGCAGAGGCTCCACAGGTAAATGACATTTGAGGTCATGAGTGATTCGTGATTCAGCCTTTGCACAACTGCAGTACCCAGATCCCAGTAGCCAGTAACCTGTGCAGTTCAGTCTCCTTCTTAAACCAGAGGTAATGGTGAAGGGAGAGGAAAATGGACGTATGTGCTGCACTGTGACAAAAGAGCGAGGCACATGTAACCCGAAGAGCTGCAGCCCTCCTTTCCATGGCAACACTTAACAGCGCAGTTGCTGTACAGGAGGCGCCTCAGTAAGCAGTAGGTCCATCAAAATTACTGATACATTTGGATTTGGAAGTCACCAAGAGACTTCACTTGAGTCTGCAAGTATCTCTGCTAATACAGCTCTGCTAATACAGCTCAGTTACCCTGCTCAAGACCAGGTTTGAATGATCCCCACTGTAGACTCTTTGCTGATAAAATCCAGCCCTTGGTTCTTGGATCAGCCGTAGTGGTTCGTGGGTGTGCCCCGTGCTTTCCTTCATCTGCCAACACTGAGCACAGAGCAGTGGTTTGGTTGCCTGCACAGTGCTTGTCCCCTCTCTCATTAACCTCACTGCTAATGTTCCAAACTTTCCAGCTTACGGAAGGAACTGTCAGAGGCAATTTGCATATAGCCAGTGCTGCAGAAGTGCAAAGAGTTATATTTTTATGTGTTGATGAATAATTTAGCAACAGTACTGTAAAGTTACTGCTTTAGTGCTGCTGGGGCCAGTGTTTGTACAAAGTGTTCTTCTAAGCCCAGTTATACAAGTTAAAGCTTGCTGGGTTTATCCTATGCAGCTGTTGTTAGAATTTTTCCAGGTTCAAACTGGGAATCGGAGCAGGGTTTTCATTCCAGGACAGGGCCGTTCCTCATTCTCATTTATTAGTCTGATCATCTAACCTTTTTTTTTCCAATAGTTGGTTTTCCACTAGGTTGCATATTAGTCCTGGTTTTCTCCACAGAGAAGGATGCTGTGTAATGATTTTCCATATAAATGCCATGGTTAAATCATCAGTCCTCATAGACCTTTGCTTTACATTAAGGAGCAATCTAAGAAGTATTTCCATGCAGACTCACCACAGGTTTCACCCGCTACCCTGTGGAGGAAGCCTGTGCACTTACATGGGCAGGGAGCAGAGAATATGGACAAATTTAGATGACTCTTGTTTTGGTTTCAAGTTGGAAATTGTTCCTCTGAAATTCGACCTCTTCTATGCTCAAATTAGAATTAAAAAGTAAGGGAATGAAAACAAAGAGCAATATTACTGCCACCCAAAAGCATGCTTGTAAGGATAAAGTGAGATTGAAGAGCTGTGATAATTCAGCACCAAGACACTTCCAGAAATGGGGAAACTCACAGGTTTCCTTAGGACTCTGCATCTCAGCTACTGCTCCTGCTGTATTCTACAAGTGTTGCCAAGAGATGCTTAGTTGAAAATGCAAATATGTTCAAGGCTGAAGGATCAAAGAGCAATTAAATTAAAAACTGCTGACAGGTCAATCTTAATAATCATTTCCATGCTGAAATAAGTCAATAAATCTTAGCTTGCAATAAATCTTACCACATAAAGGTGGGCTTGCATAACAGGAAAATGTAGTAAAATATAGCAATATATTTTATGCAAATGCTTTTTTAAAAGTAATGAGCAGCATGTTTTATTCATCTTGTCCTGGCATCAAAGCGGTCAAGAAGACATTGGACTTCTGGAATGGGTTAATCCTTTGCAGCAGCAGTGTGCTGAGCAGGCAGAATATCTTCTATTTATATTACTATTTACTTGTATTTGTAGATACAAGCCTTAATTGAGCTTCTGAGCCCTACTGTATTTGGTACTGTGCAAACACAATGCAAACTGTCCCTGCCCCGAAGACCTTTACAAATGAGAAGAGTCAGAAGAGGAGGATAGGAGTAAAGCAGCCTGGTGACTTGCCTGAGGTCATCCAGGATGTCAGTGGTGGAGACAAAACTGGAGCTTGGAACTGCTGTTCTCCTGTGTCATGCTTCGGCCCTGTTCTCCAAGTCACACAGCTTCCTGGCCTATATACTAAATACAGTAAGTACAGATCAAACAAGAAACCAACTCAGCCTGTCATGGTATAGTTCAAGCTTCAGAGAGGCAGGGAAGCTCAGCTGGCTTTCATACCAGACGCCTTAGTGTACCCCTGTGTTTTTATTTATTTTCCCAGATGTTCAAGGCCAGGTTGGACAGAGCCTTGGATGGTATGGTTTAGTGTGAGGCATCCCTGCCCATGGCAGGGGGTTGGAACTAAATGATCTTAAGGTCCTTTCCAACCCTAACCATTCTATGATTCTATGTGTAAAACATCGAATATTAGGTAATATTCCTAGGCACTTGTATCTATAACTAGACACATCTCCAACAAACACATAGTACAAGAGGGAATTGGACTCCAGCTGCTAAATTTAAAACCAATTTTCTGCATGGTACAAGCTCCCTGGTGGTCAAATAGCCTGTATCTCCATTATAGCTTCCTGCCCACTTGTAGCTATAGTGCCTGCTATCCCCACGGGAAGACTGGAGAGGAGAAAGTTCCTGATAATGCTGCTTCAACAGTGCCCAAATGCTTTAACAAGGCTCTTTCTATTAGCCCCTGTATAAACACAGGACAGCAGCCCAGGCAGGCAGGCAGCGCCAGGTGGAGGGAGCACGGATCGTTTTAAATCATTTGCACATTCTAAATCACTGGGCACGATCTGTGAAGAGTAGATCTTGTGTTCTACACTGTGCTGGGGAGGCAATGGAGGCTGTTCCAGGCTAATAAAATTCCCAAAAAGTGACCGGGCACAGGAGAAGTCCTGTTCTCAAGGAAAAGCCTCGCATCAGCACAGGCTCACAGCTCACCCTGCTTTTCGCAGTGGAAAGACTGGGGATTTTAATCCCAATTCTGAAACAAGTCAAAACTTGGTGAGCACAGTAATTGCACCAGTAAAGAAAGGGCTTGGGGACAGCCTGTACTTTCTCTTTTCCTCCCTCCATTTCTCTCTTTTTTTGCACTGAATCAGAAGAGCTGTTCTTGGGTTTGGGTGGTCTCCGGCAAGATACAGTACCTCACTTCCAGGGTGTTTTTCCTGGCGCTAACAGACCACACGGAGCCCAACCCAGGGTAACAATGTGCTGAATGTTCCCAAAACTTGGAACAAAAGGTGAGGATTTCTTATTTTCCTCAGGATGTTGATCTGATGTTATGGTACCAAAGGTGCAGTGTGAATGAGATTTCAAAACTGATTTCAGCAAGTTGAAAGATGCTGTGTAGATGAGGCCCTTAGTGACATGGTTCAGTGGTGGTCTTGGCAGCCCTGAAGTAACGGTTGGACTTGATGACCTTAAAGGTCTTTTCTAACCTAGTTGATTCTATAATTCTAAGTTCCCCTCATATACCTTTTACTTTAACCAGAAGAAAGTTTCCCACCATTACCAAACGTGGGGAAAATGTGCATTTGCCTCATATGCCCAGGACAGTAAATTGTCACTGATCATCAAAGGTGGCATTAGAAAAAATAGGCTGACTTTCCAGGGGAGGTTTCTCCCAAGAGTGGGTAACGTTACCCTCCACAGCAGCAAACCAGTCCAGCACCGGTGTCTGCCAGTGAAGTACCAAATGGAAGGTGTAAACCTGGTTTTGTAAGAAACACATCTCAGCTCTACCTGACCTGTGCTTAGCAGCATGTTTTATTTTTAGGTGTGTAAGGCAGAATTATCGGAGATGAAGAACCATGAGTCAGACCCGCAAGATCATGGGACCAGCCGCCAGTGCGATGAGGGTTGCATTTCCCTGCTTTTAAGGGAACAGGTTCTGCCGTGTGGTTTGGTCCGCTGGATTTCTGAAGCTCCTTTGTCTCCCCCTGGGTTGTGGGTACAACTGTCAGTGCCATACCCTCCTGCCTCATCCGCGTGGCTGTGCTTTGGGGTCTGGCAGGGAAACCCAAACCAGCCCCAGAGGCTGGGAGAAGGGGTCTTGTGTCAGCCCTCCGCTCAGCCAGCCCTAGTGAGCACAGCTCCTCACCCAGCCCCTATCCACACCACTAACTCCACGCTAGGTATGCACTGCTGCTTAAAATGGAAAAGAACCAGAATAAGAAGGATTAGAATACAATATTCCCTGCAAGCAGTGCATCATGCCGGGAAGCCTCCCTGCTTTTCGGACTACTGAATATTTAACCCACATTTGCCAGTGAGTACTGAAAGGTAATCCAAGCCAGTGCTCAGAAAATATCCATCCAGATTACTTATTAAGATGTTTTTTATAATGTTGAGGGGGGAAAAAGGAGCCTGTCTTTTAAAGTTTTTGCTCAGGCCTGGTCAACTCATGGGTTTTGTACTGGTATAACTATTTCTCTTAGAGGTGTGATATTTTTTACTGAAATAGATAAACCAATATACCCACTAATTAGGGACACTGTTGTACTGGCACAAAGGGGCTTTATACCACTACAGCTTATTCGCCTGCTTGTATGGAAATAGAAATTTCAGCATAAGTAAGTATATTTATACTGGTATAACTGTTTGTACCCTAGGGAAATTATACCATTTTTACTGTACCAATATAGCTACGATTTTGTGTGTGGCCAAGCCTTCGCATTGGTGCCCCTTCTGTGTAGAAAAGCCCTTGTGGTGACCAGTGACTCGCTGTGCCAGAAAGCTGCAGAAAGTCAATGAGATTATTCAGGTATTAGTTATTGCGCTGGATCGGGCTATCAAAATCTGGTGGAGGAGGAGGACTGCTTTCGTTTACATTTGTTGGCTGGTAAAGTAGTCCATGTATTGGCTAGCAATGGTTTTTCTGGTATCTGGGGCAGCATAGAGAGCCTGGAGAAAAGAAGGCTCAGGAGGGACCCGATCGCTCTCTACAACTGCATGAAAGGAGTTTGTAGTGAGGTTGGGGTCGGTCTCTTCTCCAAAAGTGACAAGCAATAGGACAAGAGGTGATGGCCTCAGGCTGTACTAGGGGAGGTTTAGATTGGATATTCAGAACAAATTCTTCACAGAGAGGGCGATCAGGCATTGGAACAGGCTGCCCAAGGAAATGGTGGAATCACCATCCGTGGAAGTGTTCAGAAACAGTGTATATGAGGCCCTCAGTGACAAGGTTTAGTGGTGTCTTGGCAGTGCTGGGTTACCCCACATTGAACTTGATGATGTTAAAGGTCTTTCCCAACCTAGCAGATGCTGTGGTTCTATGATAGGGGCATCAGACAGGTAATATGAAAGTCAATCTTTCATTACACATTACAAGAGTAACAGTGACTCTTGCAATATCTGCCTGAGTTTGTTTTACAGCAGAATAAAATTTCAGTAGCAGAAGGGTGTTGCTAAGTGTCTCTCTAATTTGGAAATGAGCGTCCTTCCCTTGCTCACACATGGCTATCTGCAATTCACCTCAGCACGATGTAGAAGCAGAAAGACATTATCCTGTGAGAGAGTAGCCTATCCAGTTGCAATCACTTACAGACAGTAAATGCTAAGCGAAAAAGGAGAAATACAACTTTAAGGATAGTCAGCAGTTATGCAGAGCTTTTCACCTTAAAATACCTTGCATGCTCTAGCTTATATTTAAACTCTTATAGCTAGAGTACATGTGTCCGAGTCTGTCTGTGTGGGTGCTCTGTCCTTTTTTATATATTCTCCATAAACATACAAGGAAGATAGACAACACTCAGCAGGTCAGTATATGTAACAGGAAAGTAAATGAAGTGTACATAGCAGTGGTTGGGAAACAGTCGAGCCCCTGCCATCAGGACTCCTGTGGGAGGGGATGGAAGGGAAGGACATTGTTTCACAGCCTCTACTTGCACTAAAAAATAGAGTCAGCCTCTCCATTTATGTGCTAAGAAAGGTAACTTGAAGAATGGGGTTGAAATGACTTTTGAATACTTGCTGACAGTGTGATTACTTATGGTATTATTGATAGAGTATGCAAGTTGGTGACCCGAGTCCTTTCCTACCATACACAAATTCACAGTTTTCCTCTCTTTGCCTTTAATAATTTAGAGGTCATTTTGGCAGTGTGGAACAGACATTAATTTACCTGCTGTCCTGAAGGCCATTATGAGAAAAATCACAAAGTCAGAGCAGCGGCTTGATTTTTATGACTGAAGTCTTCTGCAGACATGAGCCTATTATTCAGCTGCAAAGTTCTGCGGCCCTTGAAGCTGAATTGCAGGGGTGAAGGTCACTGCTTTGCCAGTAATCACACTGCTGTTACATGAAGTTTTAATCAGCAAATACTGGGCAAATATAGCTCTGGTACTGTACTGTTAAATATAATGGAATTTGCCCCACAGATGACTGTAGGTCTTTGTTGTTAAAGCAGCTTTGCCTATTTACCTTTCAGCTGCAGCTTAAACATATGAAATGTGCCATAATCCAGCTTTCCCCACATCAGAGGCATGAAGAAACCACTTTCCTGTAGCATTGCATATAAAGAGGTAACGTTTCTTTATTTGCCTCACATATCAGAATTCAAGGCAATCAGTCATTCATTCTACATCATAAATAATACATGTACCCAACCAAACACAAAAGGCTGTACTTCTGTCTGCCTTCCCTCCACACCTTAATAAGATCATCTGAATTTCAAGATGAAATGTTCAGTCTCATATTTTAATCATTAGGTCCCTGTGTGGTATTTCATTTTTGCAAGGTCAGGGTTGGCCAATGTGGTCAAAGAAAGAAAGAAAGATAAAGCCATTATCAGCAGAACAAATGTAACTGGTTCATGTTGAAGAAGAAATGGGTGACCCATAGAGGGTAAAGACTTGCTGGAGATTTGCAAGGGAGCAGTAAATCAGTGGTTTCAGACCTTCCCTGTGGTCCGGTGTCCCACAGTAATGTACTCTCAGCTCCTCTGTTGGCCCTTCCCCATGTTCTGATGGGGTTTGCTGAACAGGTAGCAGTCCAGCTTCTGAAATATATGTGGCAATTTGGGGAAATCTGGAACAATCTCACAAAGGAAACAAAATTCCACAACCTCAGTAAGTGGCCGGAGCTAAAACCTCCGGGTTTCTGAGCAGTTTCTGGCTGTGATTCCCTCACTGGGACAGAGGATGATCCTGAGACCCATTTTTACCTCCTCCTAGGCATCCTCTGTGACCCTTGCTCTTGCACATCCCAGTTTCCAGTCCTTCATCCAGGCTATTCTCTCTATTGGCCTCCCCTGTCCTATCTGTTTCAAAAGCAACCCGGCAGAGAATGAGGAGGTAACTGAACTGCTGTGCATTTGCTGAGCACTGGGGAGATCCAAGTCTTTGGGATCAGTTGTGATCCTCCCAACATATCGCTATTATATAAGGCAATCAATTTAACCCATCTATGCTAGCTTCCCTGGGTGTGAAACTGTAGGTATTTACGGTGGGCTGCTGACTCATAAAGGTGTTGTGGGTAATGTTTGCGAGGCACTTTGCTGATTAAAGGTGCTAAGTTGTCTTTACAGTCAGAAGATCTCAGCAGGTGCTCAGGTAAATGCATTTAGGCACTAAGTAAATGTTTCAACTCTTACCAGCTTTAGCACAAGCAGGAGCAGGACCTCGAGCACAATCCAAGAGTGAGAAAAAACCTGGCAAGAAGAATACAATATATTCTCATGTCATCTTTATATAACCATTTAGCCAAAAAAAAAATGGTCACCTATAAATCCAGATAGCCCCAGACAACTGTACTCTAAAGCTAGTTTACAGAAGAGGTTTCCAAAGCCCACATGATCTTGTATGAGATTAAAAATGGATTAAAATGTTACCTTGGACCACAATAACCTGGGCAATACCAGGACACCTCTCAGCAGTGACAGCTTAAGCACAGGATAGCTGAAGAAGTGATTAGAGCTCATAGGATATGGAACACTAGCAGAAGTGTCATGCCTTGCCCCCTAGTTACACCCACGGTACATTTTGTCCAGCTAGTTAAGACTTCTGTGATGCCCAAAGCTGACCTCCCTCTTCTGTCATGCCCCTTACAGTACCTTTCAGGAAGAAGAGAGGAGATCACAAATAGAGGACCTTTAACGGGAGCTACCTAGGTTGTGGTGGTGGACTACCGACTGCAATCACAACGCAACTTCGACCCATGTAAACTCATCCTTGGGCAGGTTGTTTGTCCTTTCCCTATGTCCAGCTACTCTAGGGGCTCACTGGTGCAGCGCTGAGCTGTGGCACGATGTGCTTTGCTCCCACCATCTTGCAGGCAGACCCTTTTCTAGCTGTGATGCTGAAGGCAGGAGCAGAGCTTGGCAGCGGGGGTGGAGCCCACGGCATCGCTGTGTGGGAAGAGGTCAGAGGTTTTCAGAATTCAGTGCCTCTTCTCAGCCAGCGCAGCCAGACCATGGTGGTCAGCAGACCGCTGACCACAGAGCAGTCACTGGCCCATGCTGGAGATTATTCAGGAGAGGAATAGGTTGTTTCTCCCTCCAATTATCTTTTTATTGCTTCAAGCAAAAAAGAAACAAATATCCTTTAATGATACGTTTTTTCAAGTCCATGGGTTCAAGATAAACCATCAGGTTTGAGAAAAATACGTCCATAGAGGACAAAGTGAAGAATTATGACTGTTCAAAACACCACATATCCTTTCCTACTGCTTTTTCTCTCTCCTCTAAGCTGCTGAAAGAAGATAGGCTGACAGACATGAGCCTGAACAACCCTTTGTACATGGCATATCTAGAAATTGAAATAACTACGTACAGTGAGTTACATCGAGTGCCTTATATCTAAATTAATCACAACCAGATGGAATGGGGAAGATGTTACACACACACACATACCTCCTGAGGAGGTTACAAAGGCAACCTGTAAAGTGATGTATGAAAAAATAAGAGTCCTCTCTGCACTTGTTTAAATCTGCATCTTCTGTGGTGCTTATCTGAACCCTGAGCTCTTAGAGGCACTGATAAGCGAGACAGACCTATTAAAGCCTCATTTGAAAATCTCCAGAATGTGCATGCAGCCCCGTGTCAGCTGAAACTCTGCTGTCCCCAGAGTTCCAGGCTCATACAGAAGTATTAGCGATGTCTCAAGAAGCGTGGTGTGTTGCTTTTCTGCCTCACCACTTCCAGGCTCCCCACCCATAACCAGTGAGAGCCCACATCTCCTCTCTCTGCCCTGCAAATACTGCTCAAGCATCCATAAATATTTTCTTGTCTTCAGATGTTGACTCCCAGCCCAACTGTATCCCTGGGTCTTGTACCACACGTTTTAAGCCAAAGGCTGAGGTTTTCCTCAGAAACTCCCTCCCTAGCTTCCCCTGCTCTTCCTGGCAAGCAACCAGCTCAGCTGCCAGGATAACCCTGGCTCCTTCTGGAAAACAACTAAATGAGCCTGACTTTCTTCCTCCTGGAGGCAGCAGGTCTTTCCAGCTGCCTGGATGGCTCAGGCTTCCTACATTCTTTCTGATGCCCAAGCAAATCTTATGGAGGGAAGAAGCCACAGAAAGAGCAAGAGCTGCCTTTCAAAAGCAGCCCCATGCAGTGTCCCTTCTGGAGGGTGGTGGGGCATTTGGGGGTGGTCTCAGAGTTGCTCTCACTGTCCCTCAGTGAGCAAATTCACTGATGATGGCCTTAAGCCGTTTTTGCACACACAGTCCTAGAGCCAGCTGGGATCTGGGCCAGTTTCTGGAGTACTTGTGGTCCTAAGGGGTCATTTGATAGAAGAGAGTCAAAAGGGACACAGCAAGGACCTGCTCATATTTGGTCTCACCTAAGCATAGTCCCAGTAGATGGAGGTTAGTGAAGGAGTCACAAGTGTTCTTCATGGCCTGTGGCCTCCCTTCGATCCTATCACAGGCTGATTAGCTAAAACCCCACCATGACCGGTTTGCCTCATGAATCAGCTCCCCCGAGATTGTAAACTTTGCCCTCAGATTGTAGACAAAAGTTTGTCACTGGCACAGCTCGCATTTTGCTCCAGCTGTGTATGGATGGTTTATGAGCTGTCATTCCCTTTTGACAGGTCTTGCCTATGCGTTGGTCATTAGCCTGTGAGCTTCCTAAAGCAAAATTTCCCATGGGGATGAAGAGCTGGAAAGGATCTTTTTTCTCTGCTGCTGCAAGCCACACTTTACTGTTAATCCCATTCACAGACCATCACTTTTCTAGCGCTAAGGTTTGGAGCCTTAATAGTAGCTGAAAGGCTGCTTTCGTCCCTCCTACCCTTGTTTAAGCCCAGTCCAGATGGGTTCATGAGCAGTTTATATCTCTTCTGCCCTTTGGAAATGTTTGGAGAAATGGTGCAAAACTTACGAATTGAATCAAGGACTAAACATTGACTTTCACTGACTTCATCATCAACCACAGCGAGCTCCCAGGTGTGGCCCTGCTTCTCCTCTGCAGGTTCAAACCTTATTCCCATGGCAGGCAGCTGCTGCAGCAGGACTGAAGGAGTGTTTTCTCCCTTGTGCTGAGATAGGAGCTCGCTTGCAGCCGTGAAGCTGAAGAGTGTATTTGCGCAGCAGAATAGCTGGTAGCTATTGTGGTAGAAATGGGCTCTGTAGTCTGCTCAGCCTTACAGGTAAGTACCTGCCTGCTTAACAAGCTGTTGTTTTGGAGCAATCTTGTATTACAATAGTCCAGGCTTAGAAGCTTTGATGTCTCTGTGATAGAAACTTCTGCTCAACACAGGGTTTTTTTTCCTCCGTTATTATTCTTAAAGTACATGAAGAAGTGCTAAAAGGTTTGCTTCGTTTTTCTGACCTGTAAGGTAGGTTTATGGTAGCCTTGTCCATGCCTGCTGAGAGCAGTAATGAAGCGTATTGGGAGATTTCTCTACCATTTGCTGCAGAGGCAAGGTCATATATATTTTTTAAGAGAGCTTCTCACTCCACTGCTGGCAGCTCCGTGTGTATAAACAATGCTGGGCACATTTGGGCTCACCTGCATGATTGCTCTGCTAGCAGCAGAAGTACTCCATGGGCTCCCCTGCTCCAAGGCACGGGTGGTTGACTTTCCCCAAGTCCTCAGCGCTCACATCAAGTAAGATAGCCATGCCTGAAAGTCTGAGCTGTAAGAAGGAAAAAAACAGAGAGAAAACCTGGATTTCTGAGCTAAGGCTTAAAGAAAGCAGAAGAAAGCAGCTTTCCTATCTTTTATGAGATGAGAGAAGCGGCCAGGCAGGTAGACTGAATTTTTTGTTATGGTTCTCTTTAAGGCCTTTAAGGAGTTGAACAAAAGGCACAGTCTCCTATCTCTCTTTCTTTTCTAAGTATACTGAATATAATGAGTGGTTTTATCTGATTAAAAAAGCAAAATGCAGACAGTAGGGGAAAAGATGTATCAGTTTCTGCGGGATTGCTCCCTGCTGGTTTCTGTAGCCCCAGCACCAGGCTGTAAGCCTTTGGACATGATAAACTCTGTGACCTCCTCATGGGAATTAAAGGTGGTTTCATTTTTTCTTTCTTTCCTTTTTTTTTTCCCCCTTACTGCTCCAAGTGATATGAAGCTTGGCTGGAGACATTAAAGAACATTAATTTACTCAGTTTCCAGAGCTCACTTTCCTTTTTAGAAGGACTGCCTCTCTTTCTTTTTTTCCAGCTTGATAATTTGTTGCTGCTGTCTGGAGAAAGGTCAGGCTTGCTCACATTGTGCAGCACTTCTCAGATTCCTGGGTATTTTCTTAGATGGGAAAGGACTCGGTGCTAACACCCTCCCCTCTGTAGAGGTTCTGCCTTGCACTGAATATTGGAAAAACTCCTCATGGTTGCATTAGCAGAATTTAATTCCATTTGTAGAGGAAAATTGCTTTTAGAACATATGCAGACGTGATTTCTGTATCAAATAGAGATGGCATCTTAATTGCTGGTTATGGACAAACCCTCTACTTCTAGAGTAGAGCCGGCCAGCCCCTGCTGAGCCAGCATTCATCCTGGCCTGAACATAATGGCCTGAACTTGTCTCTCTAATTTACTTCATCAACTATATATATGATACTCGCTAAGCTAAAGCAGGGACCCTTTCAAGAGTTGGAACAGGGGAAGGTGCGGTGTGATAGCTTGGGTCCTTTCCTTCTAACACTGCGCAAGGAATTGTACCAGGAGAAGGAAAACTGTGGTATGCCCAAACTTGCTGTTTCCCTGCAGCACTGTAGTACCAGAGCTTTCCTGTTTGGATAGTGTTGGTTTTTTTCCTACCTATCCTCTGCACTTGTTTACAACTCATATCTGCAAGACAGGCTTTTTAACGTATCTTCAACATACCCCATCCATGGCCATGCTGGTTACAGCAGGGGACTTCTTGGAGCTTGTGCATGCAGTGCAGCAGCCCATCATGCTGTGAAGCAGCTCTGAGCAAGGAGCATGGCCTCCTGCAAAGACCCAGTGTTCACAGCCACCTTGCTGGCTGCCCTAACGGGGAGATGCTGTTATCTCCACAGACAGCTGCAGCTTAGAAAGGTGCAGAGAGGAACTTCTCAATAGAGCTTGAGGAAGAGGCAGAGACATGAACAGCTGCTCCATAAATGTTCTGTAATGACCTTGAGCAGGAGCTTACACCCAGGTCTGGGGAGGAAGCACTTTCTGGACTAGAAGTGGATGAGTGGCTTGCTGTGCACTTTCAGCCTGGGTCAGCACCATGGGGTGCCCCATCAGTCCCATGGCTCTGGGGAGATCGCATGGTCCAAAAAGGGTTTAGCCCAACCTGACACAAATTCTCGACATAGGAAATGTGACCCTACAAGGGAAGAGTGGATAACCATGTGCCTCTTCTCCTGTCCCTCCATCCTGCCTCCAGATAACACATCACTTCTTACAGCCATGCCACTGCTTGGTCTAGGTTATACTGACTCTCTTCCACCACCTTCAAACAGCGTCCCACATCCTCATACTTCTTCCCACCTCAGCAGCCTATGTCTGTCTCACTGGTGTGCCCTGACTCCTAGCATCCCACTCTCCCCAGGATTTCTGGAATGGGGTTTCCAGTGACCCTGGATGGATGCTGGTATTTCTTGTGTGATTCAATAACATCAGGAAAATACTTGAGTTTCTGAACGAGACTGACAGGTACGCTTCATCATATCAGCCCAAGTAAATAAAATGTACATTAGGAGTTATTCTCCAAAATTAATGAGCTTAATTTAAACTGCTGCTATTTTTAAAGTATGTATTTTAAGCTCCCTATTTCTTTTCTCATTTTGGAGTCCTTTCAGTGCAATTGGAAAGACTCACAACTGCTGTTTCAAAAATGAAAGTTGGTCTTCAAATGGCAAACTTCAGATGACATCACTGCATGCAGGCAGTGGGCTGAGAGCAGAAAAAGGAAACCATAATGCAAAACTTGTGATGACATTCTGAGCTGTCAACATCGAATACTTCAAGCTAATTAGAAGACCAGACATGTCCAGCCCAAATGGGTATTTGATTTACTGCATACCATCACAAATATATACTTACTTATTGGTTGTTTAATCACTGTTTCTGAAGCAAGGTAGAGACAGCAGTAACTGCGGGCAGGCATACTGTGTGGTGGGGATGGGGCTGGGAATGGGAATGGAAACCCCTTTCTCTTTGTTGATTTTCAACAAAGAATCCACCAGGGAGCACAATAGGAAGCAGGAAATCTTGTTCCCATCATCTTTCACTGGCTCTTACATCTTTGGTAACCAGATAACCATGTGGCTGAGCTTTTTGCAGCTAAAGCATTTTGGGTGGCCTTGAAGCTGGGCATAGCCTGCGCTACAAAGAATGGTGGTTGTGAATGGTGTTCCCTTGCATGGAGCACCTGCCTAGACTTACTCCTCACGGCAGGACCGCACAGTTTGCAAGCCATGGAAAACATCTCCACACAAGAAATATACTGCTCTGTGGCTTTCACATCTGCTTGGGTTTAATCCCAGTTCTGCCCTACTGCCCCTTCTTCAAGTCCGTGAAGAGCAGCGAAATGCTTTGGGGTAGGTGAAGGGTTTCTGCATCAAGAGGTTGGAGGCACAAGTACAGGCTGGGCATGCGGTGTGAGAGAGGGGTCAGGGCCAGGCACAGGGGCTAAATGAAGCTGGAAGAAGGTTTTCCACCCCCCGAGACAGGTAAGTGAGAAATTAAGCCTCTGTGTGAGCTGAGGAGGAGTGGCACAATGCTGGGCTGGGACAGGACTGGGAAGTCACTGGTTGTGCCCCAGCCCTGAGCAAGCCGCCCTGGGGAAATGCAGGGAGGGGATAGGGAAGGGACAGGCAGTTTTGGCACTGGATCTGTGTGGCTCTGGATCTGTCCCTGGCAATTGTGCCCTGGGGGGCAGCCGACAGGATCCCAATGGGCAGTGGGAGAGCCAGGGGAAGCCTTGGGAAGGGGGAGGCTCCAGCAAAGGCCACGGGAGGGAGGCAAGTCCCAGCAAGGCACTATTTTCAGTGCGCGCTGTCAGGCAGGATTTGCTCCGGACAATATATTTCCCCATCGTGACAGCTCTGGCAGGCGGTGCGAGCATGGCTGGTCCAAGCCCTGCTCAGGGGCTCGCTTCCTAATTAGGAAGAGAATTTAGGAAGAGATCCTGAATTTTTGTTGTTGTTTACCAAAACTCAGGGGGTCACCTCGCTAGGGCAAAGCAGTCCTGCAGCACGGACACCTTTGGGAAGCACCTGCCGCAGCAAGGCTGATGGCCAAAGTATCTGTGGAACAAATGGTCACACAAAGACTGTTTGCACACAAAGGGATGCACAGGCTTGGAGCTGACAAATGGGCAATGGTTCTGAAGACGTACTTAGAACACTGAACCTTATAGAAGAAGTAGCCATACTCAGAGTGCAGGAGCATGAGAGAATCAAGCAAATTAGGAGGCACATGTAAGTAAAATACAATTGTTTTAAGGAAGGTGCTTTATACACAACCAATAATTAACTTGTGGAACTTACTGCCTCAGCTGCTATTATTGAGGTCAGCAAAGAAATAATAAGATTTAAAAAGGCCTATGAATAATAAAAAACACCAAACATTTTACTCAGTAGAATAACAAATTACAAGGGATATAAATCACCATGCTTTAGATCATAAATAACAATAAATTGCCCAGTGATTAGAAGGCAACTTTTGCTAGGGGCAAGTTCCTTGGTAATTGCTCATTTTAGCATTTCTCACCCTTTTTCTTACTCCAAGCATGTGATACTGGCCACTGCCTCAGAAAGAGAAATGGGTTTGGATGGCAAGAAAGCATTTTCTGTGCATGGTGCATTGTAGTGAAGAAATTCAGCTGCTTCCCTTAGAAAAGAGCTATATAAGAGGGAGTTGCCTTTGCAGAAACACTACAATAGCAGCTGAAAACCTGCAGTGTGCTATTGTAAGCTGTGGTGTTGGCAAAAGGCTTAAAGTAAATAAATGTTGCATTATTTCAATCTTTTTATTTTTCCCAGGAGAGTTTCTAGTTTTTGTCATGATTTTGTTTGTTTATTTGTTTGGGGCTTTCTTAAGTAAGTCATAGAACAATTTCAAGGTAAACACTGTGCTCAGACTATTGTGTTCTTGTGGCACTTACTTCTGGCTGCTCTGTCAGACAACCTGATTTATAGATGGGATAAATGCATGTTGCTTCAGCTGACACACCAGAGAGCCCAGGTTCAAGCTATTTAGATTCCAGCTCCTTGCTAATAAAGATTAATACAGTTCTCTGAGTTAACATTTAATTCCTGGGCTGCCAAAAGGAAAGTAATTTGAAGCAGCTGAGAGACAGTCGTGGAGCTGAGCTGGGTACAAATTGAATTAAGGCTTTCAGAGCTCCCCTCACAGAAGCTTTGCTCCCTGGCTTGCTTCCTAGCAGGATCCAGGGCAATGTTACTGGCACAGGCGCTCTACAAAGACATTTTGTGCTGCTTCCCCGTCCTGAGGTTTTCCATATGCTTTCTCCATACTCAGTAATTAAGGGGGGCTGAGGTGGCACCACCTCACTGCCCTTGGGATGAGGAACGTGTGCTCGGGTCAGAGGTTTTGTAGCTCAGGTCTGTCTGTATAGACCAGTGACTATTCTGGCACTGTTCAGCTCTGCAGGGCATAGCTATGGGGTATTTGGCCTTTCTGCATGCATAGACCAAGCTTGGTCATCTCCCCTTCAATGAGCAGCCAAATTTTTGGTACGGCGAATACCAGCCTCCCACACGACACCAAAGCTGCTCCTCAACTGCATCTGCCTGTCCTCTCCATAGGAAAGCATGATCAGTCCTGCCCCAGAGAGAGGCTAATAATACAGTCTTCTCTGTTTTGGACCAGCTGCCTTCCTAAAATTAAATGCATTGGAGTGCCTGGCGTTTCTTCTGAGGAAGTGTTTATAAATGTTAGGCAAGGACTTTGCACCACCGGTTATCATTTTGCAGGATGTGCTAATAAGGCAATGCTCAACAGAGAGCATCTATCATTCCAACTGCACAAGAACTGGTGGCAACATTTGTTTTCTCAAAGGGGAAAAAAGGGAACAACCTGGTTGGTTTGGATTCAAACTGCAAAGATAGATAGGAAATATATACCTTCACTACAGGCAGCCTGCACCTTAACGCCATACTGAGGATATGAATTTCATCTTTTCCGTAGTATATTTCATACCTGCCCTATTTCTCATACACAAACACACGCACGCACATATATTTACTGTTTGGAAAGGTGGGATAGTCATGATCCTCTAATGACTTTCTGCAATTCAGGCCAAAGCGGAACAGTACTCGCTGGCCAAAGTCAGCAGCTGGCTCCTGAGGTCTTGGTGGGAAGGGGACACAAAGGGGAATGGCTGTGCTCTGCGCAGTGACCTCCCAGTGCCACCTTATGAATGGACAGCGTGTGGCCACGTAGTATTTAGCTGAACACAAACGTTTAGCGAGAGGCTTTGGTTTGTTTTACGTAATGCTTCTGTCTCACCGCAGGGCAGTTATCAGCATTTACCTGATTATGGGGTGTCAAATGGTTCTGCTAACTTTATTCAGCTGGATTCTTCTCAGGGAAGGGCGTCTGTTCCCATCCACCGAGTCCTTGATGCAGCAGTTAAGCCAGCATGATCCAGCCTTTTTTCTGGGCTCCAGATACTGAGAAAGTAAATGAAAAAATAATAGAGCCTTGAGAGCAAAGGAACAAGATGATTATCAAGGTTGATGATGGCTTGGATTGAATCGACAGAATTTCTGTGGATCACAGGAGGAATTCATGGTACTCGGGGATGAGACTCTGCGCCCACACAGACAACTGGGCATTCCTCCCACGACTCTATTATCTGGCCTGCTGTGTGCAGCACATAAATCCACTGCTGGTTTTCTGTGCAAGGAATCCCACACATGGGACCAAAAAGGCTTGTGGCAGTCACTTCCCTGGACCGCCACTCCTCTTCCGAGATTCTCAGCTTTTGGTGGAGCTAGCGTAAGCGTGTAGGGCTGCAGAGGTGCATGTGTGCCTACATGTGTGAACATGCACAGGGACACGGGAGAAAATGTGCATAGAGGGTACAAAGGTTCTATTCCAAACGCCTCCTGGAACCTCTTCCCTCCTCTGCCACCACTTTTCACTGCAGCTCTAGAAAATCTGCCTTTTCACTGTTGGCTGAAAGTTATTAAGAATATTGTAGCATTGACAATTGCTGTGGAAAGAAATCCTTACCATATGGCACTGCAAACTAGCTTAGAGAACATATAGACACAAAACACCATCCACAAATTAAGTAAAGGAGATGGTTTAAAATGACACAATTAAATACTTTTTTCCCCCTAACTGTTTTTAAATGAGTTTTTTCTTCATGACAGAGTTGGGTTGGAAAAAGACTCTCTTCAGCTATTGATTGCAAACAGACTACCCAAAAATGCTCATTTATTTGTTTGTTTGCAGCCAGACCCTTGTTCCCCCCCTAGAGAGTACGTAAACTGGCAAACCACTCATGATGACTATTTGCTCATCCTCATTTAAGGCCTGTAATTGATACACTAAATGACGTGATATGTTTCTATTCCCTTGGTGCTGTGTTTAGACGACTGGATCTCTTTTAAACAGAGGAATAATGAAATAATGACTAGTGAATAATAAATCCTTGTTTGCATGCTAATACTCAGTTGAATATCAGGTGTGGTATAAAAAGTGGCTATTCCCCAAACAATTTGCTCAAACAAAACCCTTGTTCTGAATTCAAACACTCTTTCTTCCATATCCAGTCATCTGTAGCCGGAGGCTTCACAGAGAAAGTGTGTTTCAAGGAATGATTTAAATGAAAATGGGCGGCTGCTTGGATCATAAAAGAGGAAGGAGTTCCAAGAATGAGAAACAGCTTGGAAAAAGGGCCAAAATCATAAAATGTAAATTTGTGCTTTTAAGAATCGTTCACTACTTTTCAGACAAAAGGAACCGCTTATCCTCCACTTGCTGGGAAGCGTATCCCCGGCTCTGGGAGAAGGGGAGGTCGTGAGTCAGATGGGAAGATGATCCATAAGTTAAAGGGGGAGCTCCAACCCGAGCATGTACATCCTCTTCATCCCTAGACTTCAGGCTGTGCCTGAAGACCTGTGCTGTTGGCAGGACAAGGAAGGGCTCCAGTGCAAACCCAAGGCCCTCTGCTTCTTCGGTGGAGCACACGAATTCTGCACTAGCGTGGCCTGTGAGAATTCCACTGCGGATATTATGATGGAGATTAAAGAGGAGCATGACTTCTTGAAAGTGTTACAGAAAGCATGCCCATGCGCCAGCACCACAGGTGAAGGTAGCAGATATGATGATGTGCCTGTGGAATGTGGGTGCATGAGTGTGTGTGCGTCTATAAACCATCAGACTGACAACTGAAGTTGGTTTCTAAGAAACAGTTTGTTTCTAACACAGTTTGGTGATGTGATAAGCCTGGCTGTCTGCTGAGGCCAAAGAGTTAAAATTGACGCATTTTGTGCAAAGGATTTTTATATCATTATATTAATCTTAAAATAATTTTAATAACTTTATTACATTTCCTTAGGTATCTGCTTTGTTTGCTTCATTGGATTACCCATTATGCAGACTAGATTCCCTTCAAACCTGGCGATACGCACGTTGCTATAGCTACCCCAGTTCTGGCTATTTTTTCCATAAAGCAGGAGTTCTGAACAGCCTTCCTGTTCCAGCATCTGAAACAGTTTGCCCATAATTTTTGTATTCATGTGTATCTTGCATTTAAGTCTTTCAGACTTCAGGAGTCTGTGTTTCATTGGCCTCTTGAGAAATAGTAAGGACCTTTATCTGAGGGCATTTAAACTTCACTGAGACACAGCAGGGGACATGATAGGTTTTTGAAGAACACCTTTGAAATTAAGAAGTCACAGAAGAGGCAGTGAGGAAATCCTCGGGAAGGAGAAGTAAAAGCCCTCCTCTGCAAGAAAATCTAGCTGAAAAGTAAAGAGAAAAGGCCAACAGCTAAAATGCAGCAGAGGTGTAACAGCTCAGCAGTCAGACAACTGTCTATAAGGTGTCATCCACTAGGAAATCCTAGTGATGGAGGAAAACATGCACAGCTTTCTTGTGTGTGCACCAGAAAGAATCATAGAATCATAGAATAGTTAGGGTTCAAAGGACCTGAAGATCATCTAGTTCCAACCCCCCTGCCACGGGCAGGGACACCTCCCACTGAACCATGCCACACAAGGCTCTGTCCAACCTGGCCTTGAACACCCCCAGCAATGGAGCGTTCACAACTTCCCTGGGCAACCCATTCCAGTGCCTCACCACTCTCACAGTAAAGAACTTCCTCCTTACATCCAATCTAAACTTTCCCTTTTTAAGTTTTAACCCGTTATCCCTTGTCCTATCCCTACAGTCCCTAACGAAGAATCCTCTGAAGACATTCTCTGCTCTCTTTCTCTGAAGAAAGTATCCTCTGAAGATGTTGCCTATCTAGAGTGGCCCAGATGCACGCTGCAATCCACATTCACCAGCAACCCTCTGACACTTGTGCTAAGATGAGACTCTAAGGGAGAAAAGAAGGGTGTGCAGGCAGGTTGGTGAAGGAAGGTGTGAGAAAGATGTTTTGTGACTATCATGCAGGCAGGACAGATGAAATTTTGCTGCCTTGACAGCTATCATCTGCCATTGTGGCCACAAAACGCGTCTAAGCAATCCTTCTTACATGGCTCCTGGTGTTGCTTCACCTAGAAGCACAATTTATAGCTCAGAGTTTCTTATGCAATGCTCATACCAACAGGCTGACAGAGAAATATTGTAGAGTTGGTGGCACAAATGCAGAGTGTGGGGTCAGGGGGTGCACCAGACTTTCCCTATTTGTGCTTGACAAGCTGTGTAGACATAGCCTAGAATTATCACCATCCTCTACTCCATCGACATCTCTGGTATTTCCTCCAGGCCCTGCAACTGGCAGCACTGGATTCTTATTTTACCTGGCATCTGTTGTTTCCTTCTGACCAAATGGTAGCCAGTGTGTCTCATATACTTTAATATCATATTAGCAAAGCCCCAAAATATGTTTGAACACTGGGAATGTGGTTTCCTAAGGTTACACATTGTCAACTATTTCAAAGTGCAATTCAAGGTTTTTGGGTGAGGTAAACAAAGAAGGGGAAAGAAGAAGTTTCTGCCCAAGTAGGAGTTCTTAACTGCCTGAAAACCATTGAAGTTGGTTCAACAGATAGGGAAGAAGCTATTGGCTCTGTGAAGCATGCAGTTACCCCCCTGCAGTGACTGGCTGCCTCACCTCAACCAGCCCCAACTGTTTGGACTGAGGAATTGACATTTAACCTTGATTTCACATTCCGTGGAATGCCAAGTCCAAAGGCTTTTATTATTCCACAGTTCATCTCAGCAGCAGGGTGTGACTGCAGAAACTGAGATTTCAGACTCGATGAGTATCAAGTTACAGCCTTATCACGATCTGAATTACTTTACGATTTCTAACTGCACAGGGTAGACTGCCTGGGATGTGCAGTAAAATCTTGCCATTCATCAGCAAATACTGTAAATGTGACCTTATGTTCCTCGAATGAGCTGTAGATGCAGTTCACATTTCCCTAACCCCATCTCATTTCTCTTGAGATCTCTTCCAGCTCCCTGAGGGCACTCTTTCCAAGAAGTAGGCAGGTCCCTTTACTTCTTTTTCAGGTATGAGCTAATGATCTCCTTACTTCTATCTCCAGGCTATACCTTCACGCCAGCTGAGCATGACACTTGCCCTTTACATACTGTGGGACCTTCGCCTAGAGTTCAACTCATGCTTTGGTTAGGCATAACTCAGCCCGTCCTCTGAAAAGCCTGGTTACACTTTGGGCTCAGGTTCTCTGCATGCCAGCTTCTGCGCGTGACAATTTCCTCTTCCCCTCTTCCAAGAATCAGGCTCTTAGCAGAATACTGTCTTTCATTTGCTCTCCTCTAAGCTTTGGCAAACAACTCTGCCACTGGGCTGAGGAGCACAGGCTGAGGAGTCACCCTGAAGCTGTAAATCTGTTTGAGGGGATGCTGCTTAATTAGGGGACTGTCCTGGTCTTTCCTTCATCTTTTTTTAGTAACCATTCATGATCTAATGTTGATCATTCCCATAAGGATAGTCTGCCACACAGATACACTGAGGTTATTTGATACGCAGTTAAGTAGTACATATTAAAGTTCAAACTTTGTTCTAAGAAGGTAATGATCAAGTCATCCATGTCAAGGACACCTTGACCTGGTAACCTTATTAGGGAGGGACAGCTTCCCTTTTACCATAGGCACATTGCAGAGGGCTATGCTCCTGTGCCAGTTCCTAATAACCTTAAAGCGGAGCTTTGACCAGAGATCCCTCTTTCTCCTTCATCTCCCTCACGAGCAAACTTGGTCATTACCTTCTACTCTAAGTACTTAGTCAAATGCCTTCTGATATTGAGATTCAAAGTGTACAGGATGTGCTCCAAAAATCAGTATCCTGCCAAAATGTAGCAGAAGCTGACTTCTGTGATCTCTTCTATACAGAGACATCTTCATCAATGTGCTTGAAAATGAAGAGTTAGAAAGAAGTGGTGCCTTTCCCAGCCACTGATAACGTTTTGTCAAGAGAGCTATTGCCTTCACTTCTTTATCCATAATTTCGTGTTCGCTTCTCTCCCACTCTCCCCTGCTAGCATCTTTTCCTTTGGAATCAGTTGATCTCACTGGTACCCTCTTCTCTTTTTGTTGGGTTTTGGTTTGGGTTTTTTTTCTTCCCTTTTACATGTAGCCTTATAATACAGAGCGCTTTACCTCTCTTTTATGCTCAGGAGATAATCCTTGAATAAGAAAATATTAAAAAGCCTGCCCTTCCTTTTCTCTAGCTCCATGATTTAAACCTGTTTATACTCCTGGGGTCTCCAGCGCAACATTTCTGCCCTGTGTTCAGAGACTTTGCTCATCTCTGTCCTTGCTTTGTAACCTGTATTTTGAGAACTAGCACTTGCCACTATTAAGAAACTGTGCTTAAATAGGGAAATATGATTTATTTTGAACTTTGATGGTATGAGATATTCAGCCCTAAACTGTTTAAAAGTGAGTTTGTTTTCCTTAAGTGTTAGGAACAAAGAAAAATATTCTTCATATTTTCTTAAAGTAGCCCATTGTGTAATTCAATTAGCTACTCTGAAATAGGAGAATAATAGCATTTAATTACATTGGGATGCACTGAGCTCCCAGCACACTTGTTTAATCAAAAGTAAATGTTGTATCTGCAAAAGTTTTTTAACAATGTGTTACGACTACAGCATGTCATATAGTATGTTATTAAACACAATAGAGAAAGTAACATAAAAACATCTGTTCTGTAGAACAATGATATTTTAACACAAATATCTTTCTGTATTATCAGCCTGCCATCGAAAAATGAAGAACTGTAATAAATATGACTGAATTATCTAACATTATATCTCCTTCTATTTTCAAATTTGGCTCTGGCATCTTTCAAATTTCAACTACTGACTGCTCAGCATGGTATTTAAGTTACCCAAAGACATATTATATAATTTATTTATATAATTGGTTCCAGCAATATGCTGAGTGTTGTTTGAAGCATAGTGATAAAAACAGCCCTCGCCACAAATTATTTACAGTCTAGATAGAGGCATGGACCAATTCCCTCAGAGCTTAAAAGCTCAGGGCACAAACAGCCTTTTAAAATGTTAAGGATCACGCTGGTTTCCATAAATTCTACTCAGTACTAGCAAGATGACCATGCACCTTTTGCCCAAGGTCTGTTGCGGACAGCAGTGTTACATGGGGTTACCTTCCACGCTGTCTAGCTGATGTCTTCAGGCACCCTCAGTCTCTTGCTGATGGGCTCCAGAACTGCATGAAGGTGATTTTGGTTGTAATCCACCTTGCGTCTGGTTCTTGCATGCTGGAATGCAGGAGTTTGCCTGCTCAGGAGTGAGGCAGGGACTTTCTTACACCAGTGAGGAAAAACTCGTGTAAACCATGAGAAGAAGGGACAGTCCCCACCTCAGAAAAGGAGACCTCTGCTAAGGATGATGATTCATATAAAACACAGTAACATGGTGGTCATTAATAAGACCGTTATGCAAAAAAGAAGGTTGCTTCAGCAATTTACTTGCATCAGGCATTTCTAAAATACAGGCTGTCCCACCCGGATTTTTCATGAGCTGTGATCTCAGGACGTGTCTCTGTTACCAGCTGTGCAGGGGAGACTGCATTTGTCATGCAGAAAATCAAAAGCAGATAAGATGGAGATGATTCCTGCAAGGCAGCTTAAACAGGTTACGGTACCTCACACTACACCAGGGGCAAGCCTAACCACAAGCAGAGCTTTGCAAGAAGCAAAGCTTCAGGGTCACTGCAGCTTTACTCCTACATGAACTAAGTATCAGCCAGCACTCACCAGCTATCTTTCTCTCTAAACACTGTTTAATTTATTGAATTGTTTTATTTATTACAACCACAAGGGTGCTTTAAAGCTTGAAATGTATTATGTCACTAAGTGCATGCTCAGAGAGAGCAAAGTCTCCTGCTGTTGCTGTCATTACCACAGCTGTTAAGTAAAATGGTCAGAGTTTTAATTGTTCCCCTAATCATTGCATCATATCTTGTTTGGGTTAAGGCAAAATGCTTTATGGGCCGGTTGTTGTTCCAAAAAGTGTCAAAAATTAATTATTTGCTCTCTCACTGTGGTCTGGGGGTGCTGACCGTAAGGAAAACAAGCCACAAATCACCTCTTCATCAACACAGGAGGCTGCTGAGCTGTATGGCTCTGAATCCCTCCGTGCTGGTAGAAGTGGGCCTGACACCATGGGCATTACTAGGGGTGTCCTCCACCTTCAAAAGACCAATAAACACATGAGCCCAGCATAAGCCCCTTGCCCCCTGCCCACCAGCCACTGGGGGTGAAACAGAAAGAGGATCCAAAGAAAAGGCTAGTTTTCTTGAGGACACTGCCTGGGAGCTGAAGATGGTACCATATTGGTTTTAGATGGTAGCTTTCCAGAGGGAGTCGGCATGGGTTTTATTTGGCCAACTGCCTCAGAAAGAGTCTCTCTAAATCAGTCCCCTGGAATCCAGGCAATGTAAACCTTTCCTGTCCCCAGCACATGCCAGCATTCACAGCTGCTGAGATGTGGGCATACTCCTGCATCCCAAAAATAAATCATGATCATAGTCGTTATACCCAGCCCTGCACCCGGGGCTGCAACTGTCTTAGAGGCCAGCTGTGGAGAATGTGAGGCACTTAGACAATTAGGAAATGCTGGCTATAGAAGGGAAGAGAACACAGCAAAATGTTTTTCATACCTTGTGAGTTCAGAAGCCAGGGAGACAATAGATACACGTTAAGACAGGGCATGAGCTGAGGTGGACAGAATAAAAGCAGAAAGTGCTGATACATTGAGCTATCTCCAAACCATTGCCCGTGTCTTCTTTGGGTGGCTTTGGCTGTGCTATGCTGAATTACACCACCTAGAGGCTCTGACCCATGGGGTCAGCTTGCTAAGAAGGTTTGTGCAATAATCTGTTAGTCCTTATGAGCTGAAAGAGGAATAGGAGAATGGCACCCTGCAGCAGCCAGGCAAAGTGCCAGATGGTGTAGAATGCCCACTAGAGTGTCCCACTTCTGATGTGGTGGGCAGACTAGTGACTTAGATTGACGAGAACTTAGGAAAAAGGGGTGAACAGTGATCACAAATGGACACAGCTCAAACTACGAATGTGGTGAGAACTGTCTTGTTTCTTGAGGAGCATTTCAATTTCAGGAAAAAGAAACGATGTCCACAGCTCAGTATTCAGCTTTTCTGTCCTTTGATCCCAAGATGTGGGATGATTGCCAGACTCCCATTTTGTACCAGTAAGGGCTGAAGCTGCTCAGCACCTAGCAGTGGCATATCCTTTGGCTATTTATGAGGAACATTTGCCTGTAGTGATGATCTTAACCACTAGCTGAAGGAATACTGCAGTCTGCCGTAGTCCCAAATGCATCAGATAATAACGATAGTAAAAGAAAATGATTTGCTGGGACTGACTGCTTAAATACTGAGTTCTCCAACTGAAAGGAAATCTGCATAAAAAACAGCTTATAAAAAAATAATATATCCTGCAAGAATAGCCTAGACACCTTCTGTAAAAGACAAATGGTTTAATTATAAACTGATGCTGCTCAGGGTACATTCTTCTGTCTTTGCTGCTGTGATTCTTGGAGCTGAGGTTTCGTGGTTATTCTTTTTAATTTTCACATTGGGTGGAAAGTAGCTGCTCAGAGAAGAAACAGAAAAGAAATGAGGTCAGGGGATTTAAGAGAAGACATCACACAGCAGCTTCCCTCCTCCTCCCAAGCATGAAATAAATTAAGTAATAGCTCTACACTCAGAGTTCACCTTTCAGAGCTGGGGATAAGAGTTACACAGACCACAGGAAACTCAGTCTCCCTATAAAGTAAAGAAAATGACAGGGCAGGTTGCAAAATGCTGACACAGGCAGTAACTTGCTGCTCAGAAAAAAAAAGACATGGTCAAATTGTGCCGGACAGAGATCATCAAAGGGATGAGTAGTCAGTTTGTGAAGTGCCTGAAATCTAAAGGCCATGTTCAGCGATGTGCCCCCTTTCACATGTGCCCTGTTGTCTGACTTCTCCCAGACTCGCAGTCTAACCACATAAAGTACTGCATTCTTTTTTTCCCCACACCTAGACTGCATAATTGGCAGCCATTAAAAACTTCCTGAGAAAATAAACCAAATCTCAATTTCCAAATGGCATAAGAACCATTAAGCACAACCAAGGATCCTGAGAGAAGAACTTAATTTCATTGCATGTGCTTAAATCCATAGTCTGTTTAAAATATGACTTTTAACTGCAGAAGTAAACCTCAGAATATTTTTAAGTGGGAAGCCCCACATCCTAGCCTTGTATGTACCAAAGGTCTGTGCCACTTGAGCTGTGCTGTGTAGTGTTATTTATACATTTGTAAATCGAGTATGGATCAGGAAAAATGGAGCCATTCAAATTAACAGCATCATCTGCCTATTGTTCCTGGATATTGTTGACTATGTTAACACTGTGTGTTGTAAAGGAATTGTTCACTTCACCGATGGAAGTTTAAGTCTTGGTCTCATCATGACCAGCATCATAATAGGCAGATAGGAACCAATTTGGTGAAAGTAAGGCCAACCAGAAAAAGCAGGCTGGCCTCTTGCTTGGAAGGTGCACAGCTTCTTTCAGGAGGTTCCTCCACGAGGGATTCATTCACTGAAAGACCTTAGTACCTGGAGATAAGAAGTCAGGCTGATCAGTACTCTCTGAGAGACAGAAACAAGAGCATAACATTGCCCATGCATGAAATACAGTACAGGCTGCAGAAAGCAAGAGGATGTACTGTGAGTCTTATGTTCACATGTGATAAAGGATTATGTCACCATAACTTCTCATGGCTTCAATTTCTATGGTTATGACAGCTGTACACAGGACAACATGGGTCACTGAGGTTCTCTTCATTTGTATGTCATACATGTTCAGCTCCAAATTATCCAAAGGGTATGCATTTCCTCTTAGACAATCAGCAACGTCCTAAAACAAGCACAAAAGCCTTTTAGTTAAAACCTAAAATAAAAGCTCAGATTCTGCAAGAGGCAGAACAAAGAAGACCCTGATCATGGGGTTGAATTTCTAGCACAGATGCTCATCTTGGCTTCATTTCAGGATGCTCTGAGTGCACCATGCAATTTAGGCAAACTCTTACCCGTCACATCCCAGCACTGGAGCTCTACTGACTTGTGTCAGACAGAGATGATGCTCTGACCCTGCACTCCAGCAGACTACTTCGAGCTAAACAAAAATAAAGCATGGCACTTTTCTTGTTCTCCTTGCTGTAGTTTTAGGAAAGATAGGTTTTGAAGTGGACTAGAGTAAATAGCAACATTTTGTTCTTGTTCTAGATCTGGTAGCTGTTCTTCTCTTCTGAGCAGCTCCAGCTGTCTCATGGGACAGTTTCTGAGACATACAAGCTGGAGCTGAACACAGCAAACTGGATTGGCAGGCGGTTTAGGAGACTTTGTCTTTCCTAAACAAGGACAACACTGGAGAATACAATACACATCCTATTTCCCTTAGCAATAATATGTCCCCACTGTAGGGGTGAAACTATTCAGCCCTTCAGCATTTATAGTTTATTCAGGCAGGAAACATATCATTGCTTCATAAAACGGTACACCTGTCTCATAGTCCATTAAATATTTACAGCAACACCATAGAAATCAACAGCAATAGTTTTATTATAGTAATGTTGTGGGTAAATCTTATTACAATGTAGCATGGACAGAACAGAAAGAAAACAGGAAAACATGGATTTTATACAAAAATTAGAGACTAATGTGATTTAGATACCAGTGCATCCTTCTGGCAGAGGTAACAGCATCAAGTGCTCCTTTATCCTTCAGCACTGCACTATAGAAATGCTAATGCTTATCACTTCTGAAGTATCTTTTCTATCAGCAGATATCAAAGCATTTGCCTAGGACTGCAAAAGGCCTTTGCAGCATGCTCCTTTAGCAGAGGAAACCAAGGTACAGACAGCACCTGGAGCCGGTTGCATCAGCCACAAGAAAAAAGCGCTGCAGAAACAGGCCCAGCACCCTGACGCCGGCTGCCCAGCACCCTCTTTTATCCACTTAATGGTACTTGCTATATAAGGGACAGCATGACACATCTACCGGAGACTTATATCCCATGCAATCTCATTAGCCCTGCTGCCTGGCTCCTGACCTTTGCCAGCCCAGGACACCAAACCGAGGCCCTGAGAACCTTGCTTAAAAAAGCCACGTACTTTCCTCTTCCTCACTTCAGCACAGGCAGGAAGCAGCAGTACAGAAATACCACTCCAAAGGCTATTCCTGCTGCTTTCCAAGCCTGACTTTCAAATCCCTGTTCCTTATGGATAAGGCTCCAGAAGCCTCCTGGGTCAGGCTGGGAGTCTGCAGGCTTGCTTGGGGGCTTTCCAGTCAGTCCTGGGTTTAGCTGAGCTGGGAAATCTGCAAGAATAGCTTTTGTCTTACCGCTGCTTTATTCCTGTTTCCCAGCCTCGCTGAAACAAAGGAGGCATGGGCAGCGTTTTTGGTGTTGCAGATGAATAAAGATTTTCCTGGAACGAATAAAAAGGTCAAATTTGGTTCCCGTCACAACTCCTGTGCATTTGTAGCACATGGGCCCTTGCCCTGGCGCCACTGCTTTATGCTTAAAAGTCAGCCATTGCCTTTTTGTCCAGTTTTAATCCTTTGTAGTTTATTTAAAGCACCCAAGCAAATAAATGGGTTATGTTAATTTTGTGGACCCGAATCAGTAATTAATGCCATAGACACGAAAGACAGAACACCACTGAAGACTCCACTTCAGGGTTTCTTCATGTTTCTCACTTCCAGAAAGCAAAGTTTTCAGACTAGAGTAGGGGGAGATATCCCGGGCCAGGTTAAACTATCCTTAACGTGCTCTGCTCACTCCTGTGGTATCCAAAGGGTGGAGCCAGGAATATGGTAAAAATTGAGCTGGGAAACAATGACTTCAACTGCAATTTGTAACTTCATAAGGCAGTCAATACGTTACTCTCATACATTATCTCTATGTTATTTCCTAAAAAATAAATATTTTTTTTATTTAATATTAGTGCTATTTTTCAAGTGACTTTATAAAAGTGACTGTAATAAATTCAGACTTTTGTCGTACTATGCGTACCACCATACAGGCCTTGAGGGGGAAAAGAAAAGTTATGGGGACTAAAATCTGGAAAGACAAAAGCTGCCTGTTTTCCATCTGTCATGGCAACCCTTAAAGGGAAGGAATATGAGAAGGAATATGGGTCTGTCTAGCCTCTATTTCTTGCTTTGCTAGAGTTTATACCTGGGCATAGTCCCAGACTAAACAGTGTACGGGAGTTGGAGGGAAAGAGGGAATTCCACCATTAAGGACGGGCAGGCTTCGTAGAGGTTGGGGGCAGGGGAGTTAACAACACTTGGTGTTTGAAGCTAATCAGGGGGTTGTCAGACTCAGTTCCAGGCCAGATGATCAGAGATTTTTACAACTACAGGGGCCTGATGAACGCCGTTTGTGACTATCCCAGGAGCTGGCTGAATGATGAGGAGAAGATTTACAAATGTATGTGTGAATAAATAACCTTGCAGCTGCCTGTAGGGTGGCAGCTTTTGTTACTTGAGCTGCTTGTAGGGTTTGCTCCATATTTGCTCAGTTAGAATGTTTATCAGATCTGAAATGGTGAGAGGTGGTTGCTTTACTCTCTTTATTTTTCCCTCTAATTGCTCTCGAATGCTATCCTGGTAAACTTTTCCAGTCATCAAGCCCAGATGCTACAAGTTATGCACTATAGCCCAGCATGATAAAACCAGTAAATAACTCTAGCAAACAACTTGCAAAGTAACTATGGGCAGATATACCGCTCACCCAAACCAGTTAGCAAACTTTTGCAACAACTGACATTTTCAGACAAAAGTAGGAAAGGCTTCATGGCTGCTGTACAGTCCAGAGAAAGGACAGAATGCCTCAGAAACCTCTGCAATGCTGGCTCCGATGATCTTGATCACTTTTCTTGCAATATATGTTTCTTATACTCTATTTATTGAACTTGTCCTTCAAGTAGAACAAGAACCCATCAAGCACATTCTGTACCTTACAGAATTTATATTCTGTCATTAAAAACAGTATTAATGGATACTACAGTGTTTCAGATCATAAAGTTTAACACTAGATTAATGAGAAGCATGTATCAATGTTATACTTAAATAGACAAATTTTAAAGGATTTTCTTCCATATGAGGTCAGAGGCACATTTAATGCCACAAAGGCCTCAGACACATGTGAAAAATGAACTTCTCCAATTTCTGAAAAAGCTGTTGTTTAATAAGTTAGGAAGACAAAAAGGGAGACCATGGAGCGGAGTTCTGTAACTGCTCTGAGGCATGAAAAATGTAAATAAATAAAAAATAGAAGCAATACTCCAGTTTAGTTGTGTCTAATGGCAGATAACGTTGGTGATAAGTACCGCAGTAAGTTTTGCCTTCTTGTCTGGAAAGACCACAAACAATGACTAACTACCGATAAAAATAACAATTCCCTTCGCAGACTTGCTTTTTCCCCTCCAACTACGTGTGGACTCTGTGAACAAGAGCCTTGTGATGACGATGACTTCTGAGTACCTTATGTGTTGTCTTGGAATAAATTTCTAATTTATGACTGTGTTGATTACCCTGGCTGAAGGTGGAAAAGCCTGGAGCTCCCAAACCCTCACCTCCGCTGCTTTTTCATCCGCCGATGTTTTATTTTCCCATCAGCCCAGCTGTACTGTCCTCATACTGTGTGCATTGTCGGGATTATCTTCAGCCATGTGAACTATAAACACGGCTCACTGCAGCCCAGCTAACGGAGTGGCAGAGGGCCAAGAAGGAAAATCATCCTCTTCGCCTGCAAGGCATCTGAAAAACAGGCCCAGGAAGGATCTTTCCCTCACTCTGCTGGCAGACCTCTGACACCACAATGACAAAGTAAAGCTCCCAAAACAACAGAGCAGTTGTTTCTCCATGATGGGATACCCCCAGGTAGTCATGATGACCACAAGGATCCCTTCTTTTCTTTCCTGTTTAATAAGTTATGAGGGAAAGAAAGACCTCCCCATTTTCCTCTACATGTAGCAGTGTCCTTCAGCAGACTTTATTTTCGGAGACTGAAAAGCAGAACTCGGAGCACTCATTTTCCAGTTGCTATGAATTTCTGTAACACGGTTCTTCCATGTCTCAAGTTCATCACGTGTAAACATGGGAAGCAAAAGCCCCCACTGATTTGTAATGTATCCTTGTAGCTGTAACGTCCAGAGCTTACTGCTGCAGAGAAGTATTTTGTTTTACTGAAGTCTACATGAAGAGTAAGGATAACAGCCACAAAGGTTTGAAATCACTTAACATCCCTGTGGAAAACTCTCTTTAAAATTATTGGGTAGTAGAGGACAAAGTGGGAATTAAGAGCATAAAGAGCTCTGTAACTGTGCCTGTGGTGCTACTGATATAACAAGGAGTACCAGGGCTAGTCCCTCATTAAAAGAGAATAGTTGTCTGATTAACGGGCAGCACCAGATGGCATCAACCGAGGTGCCTTTCTTAGCTTTACTTAGCCATTCAAAAAATACTTATTTCAGGCTATGGTGAAATTCTCTTCCAGGGATATCACCTATAAATGTATGCTCCCTTTGAGAATTCCTCAAGTGCCTAGGAAGTGGCATTCAGAATAGAGCAGCTTATCAACCTTAACAGGAGCTGTCATTAACACTTGAGCCATATTTTTACTTCCTTACATCACAGGCACGCACTTTACAGCTTGGTGGAGGAGAAAGGAGAGCTTCAGCTCCAGCCCTAGTTACTGATGTGTTGTACAGCCACGCAGACACTGGAGTCAGCAGTGTCAAAGCGTGTGTGGGAGTTCGATCTCCAGCAACCCCTGGCATGCATCTAAACTTTAGACTAGATTAAAGGTCAAACTTTGCTTCTGCCTTTTTTTGCCTTGGAGAGCCAATGTCCTCAGGCAAGCAAGCTATTACATTTTATTTCATCAGTTAGTGGAAAGCAGCTGCCCTGCTTAGCATAATAAACGAGGAGGTCAGACAGTATACAATAGTGTTATATGCATCACCAAGGCAAGTAATTGCCCATAAACCCAGGATCTTGTAAAAAGGGAGGGGAAAATCCACCTCCCTCGAAGAAAAAATTAGGAGCGCAGTACTTCCTTTTAGTCATTGCTAAAAACATTCCCTCTTCAGGTCCTTCAAGGCCAGAAAATCATTTACCAAAATTATTCAGGAAGTAATCCACAACAATGCTCACTGCTCTTTACTGTTGCAAATATACATACAAAATATCCATGTAAAAATATACATGAAACACATTCAGGTAAAAGGAAGGCAATTGCACAGTGCTGTACTCACCAACCCTCCTGGGGTGTCCAAAGGTAATTTAAAAGATAGTGCAAGCTGATGTTCCCAATAGTTTCCTGTAAGTTCTGTCATGGATTCCCTTTTGTCAGCTGTTTTTCCCTTTGACTGCAGGTAGGTGGGACAAAAGCCGTTGGCATATGCTCATTCATGATATGATGTCTACACTCTGAAGCCACCCAGGGGAAGAGCAGGAGACACACTTTCAAAAATACTGAACAGGCTAACCCAACACTAGCTCACAGTGAGTAATTACTGGGAATGAAGGAGAAAATGGCAGGATGAGTGTTACCCCTCTCCGGCTAAGTTTCATTGTCTAGAACAGAGTAGACTATTTCAGTTGGAAGGGACCACATCTAGTCCAACTGCCTGACCACTTAAGGGCTGACCAAAGGTTAAAGCATGCTGTTAAGGGCATTGTCCAAATACCTCTTCAACACTGACAGGCTTGGGGACCTCTCTAGGAAGCCTGTTCCAGCGTTTGACCACCCACTCTGAGAAATGCTTCCTAACGCTGGGTCTGAACCTCCCATAGCAAAGCTTTGAACCACTGTCTAATTTGTCTTTGACCTTTTTTGATAAAAATGCAGGGTGACTTCTGAAGAACCCAAAGGTGGTGAAATCAGGGGCTTATAAGTCAGATTCATTCCACTGAAGAGGTGCTATTCAGGTCCAATGAACAGCCTCTGCCTCACTACCCTGAGCATCTTCTCTTTTTACAGCAATGATAGACCATCACACTTAAGTAAAGATGTCCCTTTACTCAAGAAAGCTGTTTCTATCTTTCTTGTAGATGTGACTGACCTGAAGGCTGCTCTGCCAGACTTTCTCATGCTGACTAATGATCTGCTTCTGCCAAAGGGTATTCAGTGGAACTGGAGAATGTTAGGATTGCAATATCTATTACGGTAGATTACAGCACGTATGTGAAACTTCAGTATGGAGCCTCGCTCTGTGTGAGTGCTGTGGACCAAATGCCAGGCAGTACCTTACTCCAGTTAGCAGTTTCACTGGCTTTGGTGAGGATCTTCCCAGTGCAATATTAATCAGTGCAGCTGATCTGAAAAGATCTGTTCCTGTATAAAAATGCTAGGGCTCCATATGAGATGGTATATTAATATATTAATTCCTCTGACATAGTATACTTTATACATTTGTTTGCATGTGTCAGATGGTACTAGCTGCACAAAATTAAGCTGGCTAAAAGTGAAGAATCTTACAGCCTTGTCTCATCTGTAGGGGAGGTTATCCCATGCTGAGGTTCTCACTGACTATAGCGTCACCTAACCTTTAGGAGGCCAAAGCAGGTTGAGATAAGTCCCCTCTACCCTGTCAGTAATATTTTACACAGACACAGACATATAAAGATATAATCTTTTTTATATGTATATATATCTTAATATATTCATGCTATAATAACATGTTATTAACATCAATATGTTTGTGTTCTATAAATTTATACATATATAATATATCTATTTACTTTATACGTTAATATAGTTTTAATTTATTTAGTTAGTTATATTTATGCCTATAGAAAAATATTTATATATTGAATACATATTGCAGTATTTACTGGAATTCATGTAACAAAGATGTTTCCTATGTTGAATAATATTGCAAATATGGGTATATCTGGCAAAATGTGTAATACACATTTAATGGTGTTCCGCCTTTATTTATTTATTTATTTATTTTGGATGTACAGAAAGTTTTCTGGTACTTAAAAGAATCAATTAAAAAAATAAAACAACAAGAATAAATAAAAGTTAACTAGTGCTGGCTGCTTTTGCAAAGGGTTGCACAGAGGTCAGCCATGAGGTACACAGGCAGGAAGATTACTGTCTCCATCTTCCCAGTGCAGGGAAGGCGGCTCTCCCTTTACCCAGACTTCTGCTCACCATGCCTGGGATGCCAACTCTAATGGAAGGAGCATCTGGAATGAAACATGCTTGTCATGATGTGCTCCATGATTATTTTACATTGGAAACACACTTTTATTTCACAGCTATTTTGGCATGTCAGTGTCTGCCTTGGGGATGGCAGAATCAAGCTGGAATTCAGGTTTTGGGGTTCTTTTGTTGTTGAAGCTTAGAATATTAGGTAAAACCTTTAGGTCTGATTTTCAGTGCACTGAAGAGGCATGCTAGTATTTCAGCCTAAGACACAAAGCTTAATAACATCCTTATGGCTGTCTCTTGGACTCCCTTTTCTCAGAGACAAATGCTACCCACACATTCCTTCACCCAATACACAGACAGTCATAACTTGACGATTAACATCGTTCTAAGACCTTCTGAGATAAATCAGAGAGAAGCACCACATTGCTTTATATAGAATTATAACTTGAAGCAAGTTAGGAATCATAAGAAAGGATATTTCTAATGAACAGCTCCCTGTCAAAGATAACAGCAAGGAGCAGGAGTGACGAATGGCACGAGCAGACGACTGAGCATAAGAGAACCAGGAAGGAATCTGAAGCCCAAACACTTGAAGATATAAAGGCAATTTATAAATTCTTAGCTGATTCTGCCATCTCTGAGACGTGACTAATGGGGAGACAATGACAGCCCACGGATGTCTCAGGGAGAAAGAAAGTGGTGCTGAGAGGAGAAGGGGAGTTAGCAATTTCTAAATTGAAACACTGTGTCTATTTCTTTCTTATTTTCAATTAAGCATCATTAACACAGGGACACTGTTGATTTTCAGAAGCAATTACTCTCCTGAGAATGGCAGAAATAGGTATCATGTGTGAGCAGCATCCCTACAGAAAAACAGAGAAGTACAATTGCCACAAGGGAAAAAAAGAAAATTCAGAGCATTCATTTGGCCCTTGCAGGACATCTGAACACATGAAAAGAATAGTTAACTGTCCTTAAGTATGGAATAAAACAGAGCTGTGTTTTGAGTTATCTGCAGTAGTGCAAGGCTAACAAAAAGAGGGAAAGAAAAGTATTGATTTTATATAGAGGGACCGTATTTTGTTTGCATCTACACTGATTTGAGATGTTTTCTACTAGATTTTCCCTTCTCAGAAACAAGGACATGTAAAACATTGCCTGTAGATTTATTCTGATAACTGCTTCATCGCTTCTGAAGCTGAAATAATGTACCCTCCAAACCCACTAATATTTCTATTGTGACCAGACTTGTCCAGAGTTTTACAATCCTAATTAGTTTCACAGTTGTCTTGTTGTTTTCCTGTACTCCCCCTCTGTCTGCTCATCACCATCTGCTGTTGTCCACGGTAAGATCTTAAAGGAAGGACTATCTCTTTGTTCTGCCTTTGTACAGCACTTCATAGAAATAGCTCATTATGGGAATCCAGGGCTGAAATTCCTAAACACCATGGCAATAAAAGTAGTGGATAGAAAGAATAATGAATGTCAGAAAGAGCAGAGAAATGCTCAACTCCTGCCTTTTGGATGGCATCTCCTGCTTTTTGACTTTTATCTTTTGTTCCTGTGCCATTTCTGCTCAGTCTGTTACAGGAATTGCTGGAAGAAGGACTCAGATAAGCACACAGAGCTTGATGACAATGCAGGCACAATCTGGGAGGAAAAGGCAATGATAGATGTGGGAAAGGGAAAAGTGGACAACAGAATAAGTCCTCTTTCAAATTCACACAAGGGCAATTGGGAAACATCAGCTTTGTCTGTACCTGCACTTCAGGCTGTCTGTTTGGGGGCTTTGCTCTGTTTTTATCAAGTTAGAAACATTTAAATGAAGACACATTAGGTGCCATTTCTGTCCCAATATGAACCTTTCAGCAGATGTGGTCAGTGACTGTACTAAAACGGAGCATTAGCCCTAAGGTCAGCTCTCACCCTCCTTTGGCACCTCCTTCTCTCCTCTCTCTAAAAGCAGAGAGTAGCTCAGCATAACACTCAGTTGATGCTTCCTACTTACTGCTCTTGTTCCCTGTTTCCCACAGAGCTTTATGTTTGTTATTGATATATACTAAGGACATAAGACTCTGGTTCCTTCAGTAATTGAATACTCATTATACAGGAACAACAAAACAAAAATGTCAATGCAATTGAAAAGTGGGGGGGTGACCAGAACCAGCACCTTTGCAATTGAGCTGTACTCTTGTCGTGGTTTAAGCCCCACACCCACGCAGTTTTACTCACTCAGTCACACCCCCTCTTTCTTCCCCCAGTCCCGGGGGGATGGGGAGGAGAATCAAAAGAATTCAACTCGCACAGGTTGAGATAAGAACAGTTTAGTAACTAAGGTATAACACACATCACTGCTGCTACCATCAGTAATAATGCAAGAGAAATACAAGGAAAGAGAATACAACTGCTCACCAAGCCCGACCCAGCCAGTGCACCCCCCAGCAGTGAAGCCCCCAGTACCAAAACCTGACCATGCCGTGCACCCCCAGTCCACCACCACACCCTTCCGGGTCTCTGCTCTCCGTCTTCACATCCTGGGCATGACATGCTGTGGTATGGAATAACCTCTTTGGTCAGTTTGGGTCAGGTGTCCTGTCTCTGCTTCCTCCCAGCTCCCCCTCCTCCCTGGCAGAGCATGAGGCTCAGAAAAGTCGTTGGTCAGACCAAAACATTGCCAAGCAGTAACTGAAAACACTGGTGTTATCAGCACTGCTCCCAGGCACGAAATTAAAAACACAGTGCTGCACCAGCTACCAAGAAGGAGGAAAATGACTGCTGCTGCTGAACCCATGACAACTCTGTATTCTTGTGTTATGGGAGTGAGAGGATTTCTTAGATTTTTGATGAATGGTATGGAAAATCTGAAAGAAAAGCATATTTTTCACTACTAGTTAACAGAAAATGCCAAACACAGAGGAGGCAGGTTAGTCCTAAGGTCTTGCTTGGATTAGATAGAAAACGTGATAGAATTGCCTTTAAAATCTGAGGTTTGTGCCTATTCAATACACAGCAGATTAGGAGACAGTGTCTTGAACCTCAGTGAATGGGTTTTGGCACTTGAACAAGTCAATATATATTCAGAAACACTGATCTTCCAGAATTTTTTAAGAAACATTAATTTTCATAGCTGTTCACCTTAAATTGTGGTCTGTGGTATTCAGTTGCTCATGAAACTCTTCTAAAGTAAGTTGCCTATTCAAATAAGGCTGAACTTGCTATTTATAAAGGTTTATTAAATTAATTTAATTAATACTTAATCAGTTGTTCTAAAGTTCATCAAGCTTACGCCCAAGGTTAAGCCCATTTTCAGCATTCTCTCCTTGTTCTGCACAATACATTCACTTATAGGATCATCATGTCAAGGCTGTAACATTCTTTTAACCCTATAAAATTAATAAATGCAACATTACTATAAAATATCACCTTGATCGGTATATATTTTTAATGTTTTAGGCACCCACTTTTTAAATAAGTGTCCAAATCTGTCCTATTATCTTAAAATTATATGACCGATGAAGTCAGTTACAGCCCTGTTTTAGAGAACTAGATATTATCTCTACAACATCTGCAGTCTGTCTTAATGTAGAAAATTGCCAGGTGACTGAGCAGATGCCTGAGTCATGCTATTTAGTTACTTAAGGTGACTTTAAAAGACCAAGATGACTACTCAGAAGATGACTGTGTTCCCAGGGTAGTTCCTAGCAGTGGTAACACAGCAGCCCATTGTGCAGTGCAGCAATTAGGAGTGCCAGCACTGATTGGGATCCTGGGGCGCATTGTTCTTCCTGATTTTCAGGTCATTCCACCCAATGGGCAGATGCTGAGGAAGTCATAATAGAGATTACCAGTTTTGGGATGCAACTTCAACAGAAGACCAAGTGTGGGGTTTTCACTTGTCTGGACTCTTTGCTAGAGGAAATAACTACATTTGAGAGAGGCTAACTACAACGAACACAAGTATTTAGAGTTGTGTCTGGAGAGGTAATTGCCAGTGTGCCTCTGGCACCTTCGGGGGGCCATTGGGACTTACATTCCTTTCCCTCCTGACACCATGTAATCACTGGGGTAAAGACTATCATTACCTGTTCCCTGCAGAAGTGTTCCCAGGAGGTACCGTTGCACCAAAAGCCTATGGATACTTCAAAAAAAAACTTAAGAGCAGCAGCAAATGGCCCAGAAAAATGCTTGTGAGCAGCCTGGCAGGGTAGCTTCAGGCAGACTCCTGGGGAGCTGAATGCCTTGGGTGCCCCCAGTCTGTGTTGAAGATTCTCAGAGGTCAGCACAGTGGGGTCTGAGAAAGTATGAATTGGAAGTGAAAGGCCTCCAAGTTCTGCCACAGAGAGACTGGTTGGTAAAACTGAACTTTTTCATTAAGTAGGGCCCAGGGCAAAAGAGGTCAATGGTCAGTGTCCCATAATTAAACGCTTTTTGGGGAGAAAGTTTTGTTCATAGAATCATAGAATATCAGGTTGGAAGTGACCTCAAGGATCTTCTGGTCCAACCTTTCTAGCCAAACCATGACCTAAGCTAGATGTTCCAGACCCAGACCAGCTGAATCTTAAAAGTGTCCTGGTGTTGAGGAATCCACCACTTCCCTGTGGAGATTATTCCAATGGATGATTGTTTTCGTTGTGAAAAATTTTCCTCTTGTGTCCAGATGGATTGCTGAGTGATATCAGCATGCTCAGACCATCCTCCTCCACCTGGGATATTTCTCTCTTCCCCATTGCCTCTCTCTTGAACCATACCAAATTAGGGTCATCTGTGTATTCTCCTTCCTTTCCTTTGTCTTATTTTTTTCTCCTCATTTGAGCTTCTGTAAGCTTTTCCTGGCAGCAAGGTAATGACCATTGGCTGTGGGGTTGATGCATGGTGTATTCATCCTGTGTAACAGACTGGAAGCTGCCTTAGTCTTGACCCTGTGTCAGGCTCCTCAGTGAGTAAGGCAAGTGGGTTAGTAGAGCCTGCCTCCACTGCCAAGGTATGACTCCCATATATCACAGGAATAAAACAGGCAGATCTCATGAAGGTAGTATTCAGGAGTGCAGAGACCTGAGCAAAGACTAGGAGTAGTGGCACACAGCTAACCTGCCTGGGACTCCAAGTGCTCTGGTAACAAGGCACATGAGAGTCCTTATGAGCTACCTGGGGGACACTGAGCTAGAGCTGGGAGAAGAGATTCCTATGACTGCCTGAGACAAAACAAAGACTGTGGCTGAAAGACTGAGGGTTTACGCTAGAAAAAGGTCAGCAAGAAGTTTGAAAAGGTCAGAAAAGGGCAACAAGAATGGCTCGAAGGACTTTGCCTTATAGCAAATGACGTAAGGATACTGATTAATTATTTAACAGTGAATGCAATTCACTGTTGATGCAATTTACCGAAGAACACGGTCAAATCTAAATCACCTGATGTCTTCAAATCAAGCTGGCTATCCAAAATATAAAGAGCTGAAAAAGGACTTGAAAGGATGAACTAACAAAACGATGCTCTATACCCCATGTGCTGGGTAACCCAGAGATGCCTAAACATGATCTGCATCTTCATTAGGTGCAACATGTCATTCTTAGCTAAACTAATACCTGCAAGTTGAGCAAATTCTTTATGCTTATAAGAAAATAGATCTAATTTCAAGCCAGAACTTATTTTTTGTGCCTATGTTTTGCAAATTTTTCCAGTCACTGTACAATAGGTCCTGAGGAGGCAGGAGAAATTGTGATCAGGTTCCTGATCACATATGGGTGTATAACTGTGCAGTGGTAATGTATTTACTTGCAGCAGATGGAACGAATCTGGGAGAACATCTAATGTGGCAATTGACACTAAAATCTAAGGCATTAATTAAATGTGTGTTCTACTTAAGAAGTCAACTGAATGATGAGTGACAATTAAAAATGATGTCTTTATAATTATTCCATTCCTATTTATGAAAGTAGAGTGTGACTGCATATTAAAATATGATTGAAGGTTTTATGACTCCTTATTCTTCCACAGTTAAAACGTTTGCAATTATTTCTCCCTCAGATTAGAACAATGCACAGCAATGTAAAGTAAAACAGAGTAGGCTTGTTTCTCCAGTCACTTAACACAGGTTTTATATTGGCATATGGCGACTCCCTTAAGCAGAGCACTCCTCAGGTAGGGTGATCTGAACGGACAATTAAGCTCAGCATGCTGAGTGCTGCAGATTCAATGTGAACATCTGGAGATGCATTTCCGGATCAATGATTCATTTTTAAAACTAATATTTGGTCAGGTTTGGGAAGTCTGCCACAGCTGCAAGGGTGGAGATTGCTCCTTCCAGCCAAAGCAGTGGGAAAAATCCCTTCCCTTCACAGGGAACAAGATTAGCCCATTCACAGAAGCCAGGGTCCTTTCCCTCAAACTGCATGTGTCTAATGTATTTCTTTGAAAATTCTTAATTAGTATAGCAGCTTCAAACTTTGCAAAAGGGCTGCACGCAGCTCTCTTTGGATTAGGGTAACTAGAAGTTGTAATAGGTTGCAATACCAAAAGACATTCTCAACCCAAATCTCCCACACCTCCACAATGACTCCCTAAGACATCAGGCAGTGGAAAATTCCCTTCTCTCGCCAAGTTTTTGAAAACTCCTCACAATTGCAGCCAGAACTATTTTTTCCTTGTCCATTATGTAACCGTTAATTGTCCTCATTTTCATTTCTTTTCCAGAAGTTGTATTGCAAATATTTTTTTTCAGGAGCAGAGGTTTGATTTTATATTGCACCCAAGAATTACAGGGTAGAAAACTTGAGAACTTTCTTCATTTGATTTTTTTCCTAATTTTTTTTTCTTAGTTTATTCTACTGTGCATATTTTTCCCCCCTTTCTTTTTCCCTCTGTACTTGTGGATGTGCCATGGAACCACTGGTGCGTATCTCTGAGAAGGCATTAAGCCCAAATATAGCTGGCAATGCCATTGATTATTTTTGCCGCAACACCGACAAGAAAGAGAACAAAAACTGTGCGTATGTGCATATATCTACACGTTTATATACACACACACACAAGATAAATATTCAGTGAAGCTTTAAACCCGGTGCCAACCTTGAGAAGATGGTTTTTGTACTGGAGTCTCTCCTAGCACCCAAGGCAAAGGACTCTACCGCTGCCTGCAGAGCAGCAGCAGGGCATCCTTGCAGCCTCTGCAGTTGTTGCTCTCCTGGGCAGATTGCAGCTTTGCAAAAAAACCCTGCATCATCTGACTGCTTTTCTTCATCTGGTACTATTTACTGAGCCTCCCTTTGCACTTCTCATGCATCTCTCCTCTTCCTGTTTAAATCTGTTCAGCATTTTGCAAGAAAAATGCTGCCATGTCCTCCTTTGATCCTCTTTGTTGGCTGCCCACCTTGCTCGACACTAGTGCCTCCTCCGAGTCCTGCTGCAAAATACGCTCACTGCCTGCCCTGAACCTTATACCCTGCCTAGCTCTCCTTACTCTGTCCAGATGCTACGCAAGCATTTCTACATTTTCATGTTGTCTGGAAAACATCTTCTCTCTTCCAGTCTATCAGCAGGTCTCAGACACCTTTTTCTGTTGATTCCCCCAGTCACCTGGTACATTGCAATAGATGAGCTTTTCTGTTTACCTTGTTCAATTAGTTTTTGTTCTGCTCTGAATTGAAATTTAGCGGCCTATAATTTGTAAGTATTTAGAATTGGATATATTTTTGCAAGCCATTTGAAAAACAAGGATATCAAGCTTCCAGATGGCATAAAATACTGGTTTCTGGATTTAGTTCTTCTCAAGATAGAACCTGTTAAAATCATGCCTGACTGGAAGGGTGAAAAAAAAAGCAAGAGGGCAGTCCAAGTACTGTGCTTCTGGGTTTTGTTGTTTTGGGTTTTATTCTTCTTTTTCTTCCAAGTGGGTCTTTTACAGGTGACAGTTACTGGGAAATAAGCAGAGAAGAGCAGGGCAATCAGCTCCTGTATGCAGAAGATGCATCTAGAAGGTGGTTAGAACGTGCATGAGAAACTAACCAGAGGCTCAGAGTCTTCTTGCTCCTCCTCATGTTAAATAAGATGAAATGAGACAGTGGAAGTGCTGACACAGTTATTAGTGTCATTAGTTTTATTCACATCATAATGCAAATTCACTAGTATAATCCTATTAATGATAAACAGCTGTATAATTTAGGAAATGGTTTTAGTTCAATATATGTTAATGCTGTAAACTATGCCTAAGTTCCAAACTAAGGTGATTTTTGAGGTCAGTTTTCATTGTCCATTCAACCCTAAAAACAAATCTTTTTTTTATTTATTAGTGCCACTCCATTTAGATCTTTTCTTGCTTCCAGCTTCCTTCTTACTTTGTAAAGCTACTGCTCATCAGCTTATCTCCCCTGCAAAGCTCCCCACACCTTTAATCTCTTTAGGCCATGTGTCACGGACTTTCTCCCTTTTTCAATGGGTGGAATTCAGATAGTCTCACCAACAGCCTATCTTCTTCTGGGAAGATTAGATTATCTCAAGATCTTACGGGCAAAATTATGAATCAGGCAAAAAATCCACATCTCAGCTTGCTCCTGCCGCAGAGGCTTTCCAAGTGCTGTTCCCTGAAGATCTCTTTGCCCCAAAGCAAAAGCCTTGGTGTCATGCCTGGCTTTACTCCAGCAGAAGATGATTGATGAAACAATATGGGAAAGAAAAGTTTAATCTGGAAGTTCCTATCTGGGGAGGGGAAAAGCACTTCTAACACAGATGGAAAGCATCCAAAGGAAGGCAGGTCTTGCTAAATGTCAGAAAGAGTAAAGCTGCAGGATATTGGACACAGCAGAGAATAAAAGCTGGGATAAGTCCATCCCTTGGCTGGCCACAATATGACTATGCATGGAGAAGAGAAAGCCACCAACTGGCAATCCCATAGAGCAGACGTCCTACAACAGAAAGCCCTTTATCTCCACACCCGCTGCATCAAAAACTCCTCTAACAGCCCTGAATGCCCACAGGAAGAATCACAATTATATAAAGCACACTTTTCCCTAACAATTATGTCTGCCCATGTACTGCGCATACACCAGGCTACACGTGAACTGCTCCCCAAAATCCCCAGAATACTGTACGTGAGCTATATGACCCCAGAAGCACGTGCTGCAGCACAGCTGGCAAAAGAATGCATACATACGGTGACCTTTCATTCAGTGATCTTATTTCATAATGTTGACAGAGAAATCTCTCTGTGTTTGTTTGCAGGTCTGCTGTCAGTATTGTGGTATTTATAGTATAGATGCATTTACATAATATTTATGTATTAGTACTGTTTTCATTAACCAGTGTTCCCATCCGGCAGTTGGCAAGGAGGCTGGCACCAGGTAACGATAGATTTAAATGTTGTCACCTCAGAGAGTACAACTCAGGTACTCTCTGAGGTGACAGGTACATACTATTTTTGGTGGATATAAAGGCTAGGTGGTAAGGAAAGTATGTGGTAATTATTTATCTTTGCCTACATACTAGGCTAATGGAATCTCAACAAGTTTAAATATGTATAAAGCCTGATTTTTTTTGTCTTGTGGCAAGTCAGAGGATCTCTAACTTTGAGTAGAGACTTGCCCCTTCCAAAAGTTAGACATGCTGACAAATTGCTGCTCTAAACTAATAGCAGTGTTGAAGACCTCTCTGCTAACACTATCAGATAAATACATCTACAATCTCTGCTTCCCACATTTGACACTTCTTAAGGGCTTGCCTACACAACAAAGTTGTTCTTACATTGATTTAAAAAAATGTCATTCAGCTTATGAGTGATTTAGTTCAACCTAGTTTAAATAGATTCTTTTGAAAAATATGTATTTATATAAAACACTGCATGTATGCAAGTATAAAGGCTTTGCAGAAAACAGCACCATCCAGGTTCTGACTTGGATAGAAACTGGATTCTTGTACAATTTCCAGTCTTGGACTCAGATAAAGGCTCATACTTTGTTTTCTTTTTTCAAAAGAAATTAAAATGTCTCTAGGCATTTTGAATTAATGCTAAATTAAAAAATATGATTGATATATATGTATGTATATAAAACCATATATATATATACACACATATACATACACACATCTTACTTCTGTTGGCATAACTAATGCTTTTATTTAGATGTCCTTATCTGCTTAGAGGCACTTTCACTGAATAAAAGAGAGAAGTATGTGCTATCTGAGACACTGTCTCATATAATCCTAGTTTTTCCAGACTGAAGTGCTTTTCTTCATTACATACAGAATGTTTAACAGTTCCTTATCATCGACATGGTTGTAACTGATGTGACACATCCTTTCTCTGTTGCCCATCCAATGTTCTAACACCAAAGTTAGATAAGAACTGGCACAAGTAAGATTTCTCTTGTTCTGTGATGTAGAAGAACAGCCAGTCACGGTTTGTATAAATTACTTCATAGTCACAGTTATATATGATATAGTTTCCTAATGAGGCCAATTCCCTAGGCAACAGCCCAACCCTGTAAATGTCAAAGCACAGGAATACAGCCAGCAGGATGTCTAATTCAGCTGACTTCAATGGAGACAATTTGGTACTCATAATCACTTCACCTCCATAAGCTGTATGGCTGTTGTAAGTAATGTATTGAGAAAGAAGAAAGTATTTAAATACTCCTTCTTAAGTGAATTATTTCAAAACCTCCTCATTTTCCCTGGCTATTTTACAGTCCATGTTTTGAAAAGTGGTTTCTCTCCTGAAACTTAAAACAACCTTCAAGAAAAACAAGTAAGAAATTATACTGAAGAAGACCTAAGTATATTTAATACAATACCTTGTGGACTGAGTAACAAAGAAGTCTGCTTGTGACCATTTTATATTCCTGAAATAAAAATAAGTTTCAGTCTCCACAGGTCACAAGCTGATCTACTTTTTTATTTTGCCTGCCTCTCCATCATTCCACTTCTTCTCCCTCACATCTCTATTCATCTGTGTGCAAAGCCATATAAAAACACCTCATTTGCAAATCAGTGCAATATTTTGCCTTGTTAGTCCTTTTAGGAAACTTTACACGCACTTGTGCATGTGTTGCAGCAGATGCATGTATTGCATCTTGATCAGAAGTTAGGCTTAATTCATTTCTTACAAGAAAGAAGGACAGCAAAGAGATAACTATGCACAGTGATGATTTAGTGCATTTTAGATGCGCTGTATGTCTGAGGCACCGCAAAGGTGCCCGTGTCCTGACGATATACACAAACCTGAAATCTACCATCAATTGGAGCTGATAATTGCCTGTGTAAGTCACTACAGTATTATTGTGAAGATCTTTGTGAAATGGTACCAAGATGGAAGGCAAATGGACTCTGAGGTTATTTCTGTATCATGGCTGAGTGCTGAGTGATGATGGCTGAGTCCATCTCTGTCTAGAAACCTGGTGTCAGAGCAGCTTTGCAAGGCTAATAAAAAGAGCAATCCATTTTTACTCCTCCTAAAGGACAGTGCAAAGCATATATGCCTCAAACCCAAGCTTTAAAATAGAGAGTGTGAGGGTTTTACTAGGTAGTAAACGTGTGATTCATTATAGCCTGGCTTACGTGACAGGACAGAGCTCACCTACATATTAGTTGCACTTTCGCTCCCAATGAACCCGCTACATCATGTAATATTGAACTGCTAGACACACTAATGAAAAGAAGCTTGAGGAACATATGGGCACGTTGCTCCCTATCTGTCAGAAAACTGACTAGGGAAATGGGGTCAGCTATCTGCTCAGAAATTGTGCTTTAACATGAGGAAGCCTAGATTTGGTTCTGTAAATTACAGGGGGTTTGGCCTTGCTTCCACCAAAAGTGAGAGAAAATTCCTTATGCACTTTCATTAAAGTAGGGTCAGAAGCTTTAAAAAGCACAAGGATACAAGAAGCATGGGGACTTGCTATTTGAGCTGAATACTAAAGTTTCTGTAGCTTTCTACACAAGTTCAGTTGTGTAATGGTAAAAGGAGAACTGAAAAAAATCACCTGTTTGTTTTTGTCTAAATCACCCTTCCACTGCCTTTCACTTACCCTTGATTATCCTACTGCAAAAATCATATCAACCAGGGGAGAGTTATTATCTGATATAAACCTATGTTACCAGGAATAAAGAGAAAGAACTTTCCTTCAGTTGTCTAGAGGGACTGGTAAGGTTTTATGTTCCTCCTAGCTATGGCTAGTGTCTCTGCCGGACTGTCAGTTTTATACATGAACTCCTTTTAGCTAATTGTGAGCTGGGGATAAAAATAAATAGCTGTTGAAGTAAAGTCTCTGTGACTATGTCTGTTTGGAACCAGAATATCCTGGACCTGCTCTCTTGTATGCAATGTGCGAAAAAAAAACTGCAATTTGCTCCCCCCTTCTAACTTCTATAAAGATGAGAAGGAACAAAGTCTGTTCTTTCACATAAAATTGAGTAGGGGAGGTTAGGGAGAGTTCTCCAGCAGATACATGGGGAAGAGGCTTTTGAAGGAATGCCCTTCCACCTAAAGGCCTTTAGTGGGAAGTTCCTAAAAACTGCCACAGAATCTAGATGACTAAGTACTGAGGTTGTGTGAGGACTTAACCACAACACAAGTATGTAAAGTCTGCAGGGTCTAAGAACTAATCATCGTACAAGGAGGAGACTGTTTTCCGTTTCCTCTGTTTAGCTTTTTTGGGTTGTATGCCACTGAACTGTGAATGAGCCTGGGAAAGCTGGGACTCTTCCATCTCAATGTTAAAAATCATGCTGTCCAGCTCCGGATTTGGGTGGAGAATGAAGCCTCTCATTCTGGGGCAACTCGTTGATGGCTGGAAGACATTAGAGTTGTTGACATCTGTAAGGGATTTCAGAAATTATGAGGATATATAGTGATGAGCAACACAGAGGCCACATCAGACCAGAGCTTCGTGGTCACCCAGGAGTTGCATAACTGAGGAAGTTACATGGATTCTTTTCCTGAAGATGTCAAATCCAGTCCATCTGTACTGAAGCAGGACTCAAAAATGTGCACTGTGTTCAAGCAGCCACCCAACCAGAAACTCAGTCAGAATCTCCTTCTTACAGCTCTATCTGATGTGCAGTTCTGACTTTGCTCTGACATGCTCCTTTACACATCTATAGCAGTACATTTCCCCTTTTTGCCTTTAACAAGGACAGACTTAAATCCACATATTAAATCCCACCTTGTTAGCATTTTATTTGCATTCCTCCACAGCATTCTCCCTCATTTGTCTCTGCTCTCTTTCTTACGCAGGTAGAAGAGCTAATTAAGTAATACCCTTATTATGGGGAGGTAGAAACATGTAGTTCAAAGGCAGGGCCATTGTAAGTATTCAGCTGAGATATTGTAGGAACTGGGTGGGAAATGCTTCATGAGAAGCCTGGCACCTTGTAGGTTTCAGGCAACAACAGTTTTATCTTCAGGTCCTGCTGCTCCTACCATGGCAGGAACTCCCTGTTGGATGTTTGGACCCTTATGGTGACCACAGAGGGATTCTCTGTTCTGGGTTTGCAGCAGGCTGTGCTGTTTTGCAGCTTAAGGAAAGGCTTTTTGTATGCTGAACTGCTACCTTTCATGTCATATTTTGATTGCATCTCACTTCTTTCCTGCCCTTGCCCCATGCACTGATGTGTTGACTGCAAAGCTACTGGTGTAGCTTTCCTGGTGGCTTACATCCATGTAAATGAGGCGTAAAATACAGGCTGCCATAAATTCATCCATGTCGGATGAACAGACTGGTGAGCATGGGTGAGCAAGATAGAAGAAAGCAGTAAATGAGACTGGAGAGAGCTTAAAGGGACCAGTGTTGCACAAACATTAATTGTGGTGTCATGCTTTAATCATACAGCAAATTATGATCTCTCTTTCTATTACCACAGCAAACAGTTTCCACCTCTCTCCAGCGTTCCTGAATTTTTGTAAGATGTTTTTCTCTGCCTTTTTCCTACATAAAAGACATCAACTAGAAATTAAATTCCTTTTTCTCTTCAAAGAGTGAACTAGAAATAAGATCCCCTGCAAACCCATCCACTTTTGGGGGGCGAGGAGGTTACAATCATAATTTGCCTGTCTTTCTAAATCTTGATTTCTTTTACACACTCTCATGAATAGAACTTGCACAAACAAGGAGAACTGAATAACTAAAGAGTAAAGACTGAAACTTCAAATATCAAGAGAGCTGTCAAATGCAGCAAGTAAGTGGGGAGGAGTAGAAATTGTCTTATAATCTCTTTCAGCTATTGTAAACACATCTCGCTCGCAACAGCACATCTTATCAACAGATGTTGGCTGTACTCGTCTTCAATTGCTGCTGTCACCTTAGCTTCTCGCAGTTCCTGCTGCTACGGCTCAGCCATTAAAAGAACGCTTTTCCACTAACTTCTCATTGCTCTGCCATCCTGTCCCCCTTCTCCAAGGGCTGTGGGGGTGTATGTGTGCACTTTCTCTGCAGCTTCCCATCCCTGCTGCTGCGCCTGCACTGCGCTGTGGGTGTGTGTAGGAGGGTGGTGTAATCCCTCTGTGCTCACACTGCACTGCTGACTCCAGGGACCAAAACTGTGGTGTCCCATCTGGTCCTGAGCCTGGGAGGCTGCAGGAGAGCCATGAGGCAGGTGCTTTGCTCATGCTCAGACAGGACCCCCTTTCTATCCAGCATAAACTGTGGCAAAGTATTTTTCTGCATATAATCCTCTCAGTCCCTGTTTCTTCACTGTTCTTCTTTTCCTACCCCCAACACTGCCTTTTCTTTCTCCCATGGGACTGGCAGAATCTCAGAGGAAATAAGTAAAGCTTTCCTAATATAGAAGCTCATCTTCTCTCAAACCACTTCTCATTCTGTTAATGGAGTTCTGGAAATGTTTCAGTTCTCTCCCTGCACTAATACTTTATTCTTTTCCTCTGATAGCTGTCCAAGCACCAGTGTCATCAGTTTTCTTAGCTTTATTAGCTCGTTTTGCAAAGAAATGCACAGGCAGTCTAACAAAATAACAATAAAAAAATTGTCTGGAGAGTTTTATAGCTATGTACTGTCTTTAAAAACATTAATATGCATCCAGAGACATCTTTCTGAGGCCATTCCTTTGCTGCGGTTTTACACTTCACAAATGTATGTGCTCTACATACAAATACCAATGGAAGATAATACAGGATGCTTAATAGATTTACACATGTTCCTTCCCCATTTCTTCCTTCCCCTGATATATGTTTGGCTCAGGGCTCTTCTTTCAGAGCCCTTCTGCCCTTGTGGATGTAACATCAGTGCTGAATATTTGCAACTCCACTCATAAAATTTTATATAACAAAAGCACAAGGTGCCTGCAAATCCTCCGTGTGGAAGGGAGTGCTTTTTCTGTGCCTCCCTCCCCCACAGTTCCACTTGTTCTGGGGAGAAGCAAGGGAAGCGCAGAGCAGCAGACGTGGAAACAACACTCTTGTTCTGCAATGAGAACAGGGTTTTCCACCGGGGAGAAGGTTCAGGTTACTTAGTTTCCATCAGGGAGAAGGTGCCGGCAGGCAGATCTGCTTGTGCCCAGCACCAGTCCTGCAGAGACAGAGGGAAGCACAGATAACCTTCTGTTGTCTCAAAACCCCAACTTCAAGATGGGAGCACTGAGAGTTGAGCAAGGAGCCTTCCACCCTCAAAATAGAAATTGTGGGGAGCAAGGACATGCTGAGCAGGAATGCTTGGGAGGGTGGGAAGTTAGTGGAAAGAGGAAGAGAAGTTCTTCAGAAAGGGGGCATCTGAGGAGGCTGCAGCTGAATGCAGAAGTATGGGCGGCTGATAATAGGAGAAATGCCTGCAGCCGCCCTTGGAGAGAGCTAGTTATACAGAGCATATGAAGCAGGCTTGGTAAGAGCATGCTTAGAATACTCTGCCTGACTTTTAGAAGCACCCATTGCCACCAGCTACCTTCCGTGTGCTTTACTCTAGTTCCCAGGGCATGCTTTCCTGCCTATTCTTGTCCAGACACAACATGTGCAAAAATAGGAACTGACTGAGATAAGCACCACGAAAGGACAATTGCTGGGTAGCAATGCACAGGAGGGGGGATAGGAGAAGAGTCACCCAGGATGAGTTCTCATTTCACACAGCCTCTTCCAGTGAAGCCTCGCAGACATTCGAGTCAGATTGTGCCCCACACCAGTACATAGAGCTCCTGGGCAGGTTGTAGCATCGGGTCTGCTGGGTAACCTGTCCCTTTGAGACCCACAAGGCAGTTGCATATCTGAGCAGGGTCCACTCAAAACTGAAAGTGAGGGCAAGGAAAAGAAAGGATCCCTGCTAGCACAACTTGGTTGTATGAAGCATAGTTTGGGAAAAAATTGGCCTTGGTAAAGGCTAGCGATGCCAGCCTCAAGAATTCCAACTGTGAGTTTGGTGATAGCTGTGTGCACAGACTGCAGAGACAGGAAAAACCTGAGCTGGAAAAGTGTGTTCTCCAGCAGGAACACAAAATTAAGGTGCTACTTTTATGCTGCATTTTTATTAGTGGCATCACAAAAATATCACTTTCAGCATGCTTTTTTCACTTCTCCCACAGAAGCATGGAAATTAACATCAGCTAACCAAACTTTCTATTGCTCTGGAGGAAATCTCATTGAGAGGTGTTTAAACATTCTTTGTGTCACTAGCTTGTTTTTTTTGTTTTTACTTTATCAAAGTCCAGTCATAATGAAATGCCTGAATTTTCTGTTTTAATTTTAAGGCATGACTTAGTTCTTTTCCCCCTTCTCCGGGTTTAAGACACACACGTACCCCAAGAAGCGAAACACAAGACTCTTCAAGCAGAGTCATTTCCCATCAGATTTCACACTGGGCATGATATGCAGCTCAGATAAAATACAGATGTGAAAGGCACGTGGTCTGGCACACAGCCCCCAGGCGCAGACAGCAAGCTTGCCCCCTGAATGGCTTGAGAACATCTTCACTGACTGTGTTCTGCCATGTGCAGGAAAATAGCTGTGCTGCTCATGGAGGTGATATGAGGTCACATTTGGGGGTGACAATTCATTCCCTTCCCTGTCCTTTATGCCAAGGGAGGGGTGTCTTTGCTCATGTCTTCTTTCGGCTGCTGCTGCTAGAGAGGTATCTTACCTTACTTTCCCCTGTAGCACTGCTCCTTCCAAACTCAAGTGGGCTAAGGAGACATTGCAACTGCACAGCCTGGTGCTCACACCACTGCAGCTAGCATGGGAGGCGAAGGCACAGTCAAGTTCTAAGCCTCTGCAGCCCTTTCCCTGCTCACCAAAAGCCCAGGCCACCACGCTTGCTTGTCTTTACTAGCTCTGTAGCTTCGCAGGAGTAACAACTAGTTGTTTTCCCCACAGGGTGAAGTGCTACCACTTAGAGGTAGCTTATGCAATCCCGTACGTGAGCTAGCTCTACCCCAAACAGAAACCTAGTCAGGGTGAAGGTCAATTCCTGTGAAAATATCCTATGCTGCTGCTTGGTCTATCGTTCAAATTACTCAAGGTCAGTTCTTATTTAATCACGCTTCCTTCCATGATTTTTTCCCTCCAACATTGCAAAAAACCCCAACAATTAGATAACGAAGCATATGTAGCTGGTTTTCTTGGATTGTTTCGCAGCTTTTTCCTGAATTGTCACTGCCCCCTTGGACATAGGCAGTGGGGTGGCTGCCAGGTTTCCACAGAGATACAAACACATTCTATGCAATAAAATATCATCTCTACATAATTTAGGTCCCAAATGTACACGGTGACAGTTTTATGTTTGAATAATATGAAAATCTGAGATATTGGATGTGAATATAATTTAGAGTCAAGAGCTGACAAATATTTCTGTGCCCTGGAATCCAGTTAAAATGCACCATTGCACATGCTGTGTTTCGGTGGTGAAGTACTGCTTGGCTCTGATTGCTGCAGGGTAAGAGCTTTATTTTCCTAACCCATGATTTAGTGCTTTCCACCCCCTGTAAAGTATAACTAACAATGCCCTCTATGTGAGTTCTGGTAGCTGAGGGGACAAGGGGGAGACGGCTGCAGCAGGGAGGTGGAAAGCAGGGAGAACAGAGAGGAAAAATAGGAATGTCTGCAACAGGTAAACACATCCACAGCTTGCCTGCTTGAGGAGCTGAAGGCTGGATATTGGCCCAAAACCTCAATTAGATGGTGGCAGTGGAGCTCCAGTGATTTTGAAGCAGCTGAGCCAGCCTGAACCAGCTGAGAAGCTGGCCCGCAGTCTTGCGTTTGGTGCCCAAAGTGGTTGGAGCAGGGGAGGTTTGAAACTGTACTCCTCACGTCTCGTGGAGGGGCCTGCGGGAATAATGTTTGCTTTGGCATGGAAGTGGGTTAGTGTAGACCTAGCAGGTCCTGCAGTGAAAGGCTCCTTTCTGCACTGAGTGATGGCAACTTCCATAAAGAGAGCAAATTCATTCTGGAGATATGGTTTAACCCACATCCTTCTTTAATTCATAGGTCCTTGTACATAGTGGACCTCAAAGTGAATCTGTGTGGATTCTCTTGTCCCTGTTTTCACTGTGGATGCCTTGCATTTTCCAGCAGAGCACAGCTATCATGATGTTTTCCTGGATACCTATTCCAGAACACCCCCCTTTAGGTACCCATCAAGCAGAGAGGATCCATGTAGGGAGCTGATACAGTCTGATGTGTTTGCAATGCCTCTTTCTACTGCTGTGGGCCTGGATTAAGGAAGAGGAGCTGCTGCATTTCCTCCATCTTCCCTTTGCCATACAGAAAGCCCTTAAGAGGGAGTCTGTGCTAACATTTTCCCATTTCTGGCACGCTTTCTGAAGTTTGCTCTCTTCTTCCCTCCCATCCTCTTCTTTTTCCCCATGATACCTGCTCAGGCTCTGTCTGGTTAGAAAGATTATCTTCTCCCAGCATGTGAAATTAAGAAGTAGCTGTGAGGAAAAAGTGGAGGTAGATAAGAGACTTCTCTCACCACAGGCAGCCTGGTGCAAAATGTTTCAAGCAGAGCAGGAAGGCCTGAACAAGGGGAGGATTCAGCAAAGCTAACATCTCAGCATCCACCCCACAAAGGCCACCTTCTTTTGAAGAGATGACTAATAGGGCAGAGGACAGGTGGACAGGGAATGGTGCCCAGTTTCTTTTCTGATATAATGAGAACAGGATATCAAAAAAGAACAGCAGGCAACAGGTTTAAATTAGACAGAGATACTACATCATGCAACTTATAGTAAGTAGTACCCCAGTTTAATCATAGAATTTTGTGAAATCCAAAATATTGTGTGGGTTCTAAAACTGATTGACAAATACGTTGAATTAAAAGAAAAAACTCTGATACGGGGAATCCCTGAGGCACAAAACCTGGAGAACAGGAATTTGCTGAAGGAAATTCCACTTTGTGTTTGCCCTGCTGCTGTGGTCTCCAATAAGCATCTACAACAGGCCATCTTCACAGGTAGGACACAGGGCTGGACAAGCCTTAGTCTGATCCGATGCCACCACTGCTACGTTCAAAGGCCCAGTCATCAGGTGCTGAGCGCCACCAGACCTACAGCACTGTTCTCTTTAGGAAGTGTGAAATTATCAGGCTAGATCAACTTTCTAACAAGACCAAATGCTGCCATGGAATTTGTGATTCCAGATATTCTGTCCAGAAACCCTGAAGGCATTTTCTTTCCAGACAGAGGAAAATAAATCCCCATGTTAAATACTGAGTGTAATTACCTGTGAAAATGCATCTAGTTAATGCATAATTAGTACGAGAGAGTCCTTATACATAGAATCATAGAATAGTTAGGGTTGGAAAGGACCTTAAGATCATCTAGTTCCAACACCCCTGCCATGGGCAGGGACACCGCACACTAAACCATGCCACCCAAGGCTCTGTCCAACCCGACCTTCAACACTGCCAGCAATGGAGTATTCACAACTTCCCTGGGCAACCCAGTCCAGTGCCTCACCACCCGAACAGTAAAGAATTTCTTCCTCATATCCAATCTAAACTTCCCCTCTTGAAGTTTGAACCCATCACTCCTTGTCCTATCACTACAGTCCCTCATGAAGAGTCCCTCCTCAGCATCCCTATAGCCCCCTTCAGATACTAGAAGGCTGCTAGGAGGTCTCCATGCAGCCTTCTCTTCTGCAGGCTGAACAGCCCGAACTTTCTCATCCTATCTTCATACGGGAGGTGCTCCAGTCCCCTGATCATCCTCGTGGCCCTCCTTTGGACTTGTTCCAGCAGTTCCATGTCGTTCTACATACTTGATTCAACAGTAACATGGATATACTGCCAGTCCTAAAGAGAAATAATCATTCTTTGTTCACTTCCTTTGGGCTCACGATGTGCTGATACTCCTCACCTGACTGAGGTGATGGAAAAGCATTGCAGGTGAGCAAAAGAAGGTGTTTTGAAAACCAGCACTGAAAGCATTTTGTGTGGCAAAACTCCAAAGACAACCTTTACCCATTAGCAATTCAGAAGGGTGGTGTTGGTATGGACAAAGGGCACATGCTCGCTGTGTTCAGGAATGGATGCTGACGCCTGACTGTTCACTTCTGATGCTGTATTATCTATCTTCCAACTTCATTACAACAGAACCAAGAAATCCTGATCCAGAACCTCTGTCTACTGTCTTGTGGAGGCATTTCAAGCTGCTGCAGTACCTTTGATTTATTGCAGGCTGGTAAATGGTAGTCCTGTATTGACTGATATTTGGCGATACGTTAAATGCGGCGACTTGAGCAAGGCTCTGGGCTCTCAAACAGAAATGCCTTGTCACCAAAGGAGTTGCTTTAATCAGGTTAGCTGTTTTGTCACAGCACACCACACCATGATACCAACATAGTGCTGTTCAGGCTTCTCATTATCTTAGGGCTGTGAGTAATATTTACTAGCCATGCTAGTAGTGTGTCCAGTTTTTGATAGTTAGCAAAACCTCTGCAGTTCTGCCTTTCAGGTATCTAGGATTTCTTCTTAACGAATGCAGAGCAGATACCACAGCTTACTACTCACGGTTTCTTCTAAATTACAGAATCTATGTCATGACGTCAAGTCTGCTTGTTAAGAATAATTGGAAATATCTCACTACTATCTGTCTGAAATAAACGTCTCATGCTCTGAATGCCCTGGTGTCAGCTAATGAATATATTAATATTGAACACAGGAACTTATTAATTCCCTGCTGAATGAGGATTTATAGCCTGATAGCATTTAACAGTGGAACAAATCATTCATCACAACAAACTGATTATGAGCATTTACAGGAAAATGTGACAGCATACACAAATTCTTGGTCCTGTCGCCCTTCCTCACATCAAATCCTCCCTCAGCTAGTGGCTGTAACACCTCCTGCCTTCCAGAGCTGCTCCAGGCACAGGGATTGATCAGAGGAGCAGCAGTGCATATTTACAGATAGGGTACAAATTACGGGTTTTTTTTTTGCATTCCCTGGATTCTCTTGCTTCAGCTCTCTGGTTCTGGATACAAAACACAAAACAGAAACTATACTAATCCCAATTCCACGTTTGAATTGGCAAAGACTCTGTGATACCTGAAGAAAGGGATGTTGCTTTAGGTTTTGGTGCGACCTACCTGATGGTTCATGAAGTTAATGGGGACAAGAAAGGAAAATTATTTTCTATCAGTGGATTTTATGTGATCGATTTCAGTGGTATCTTCGGATGTTCAATTCACACCACTTGCAGTTCACACTACTGCATGAAGAAACATCAGACTCAGGAAAAATGCATGACTGAATTAATGTATTAGTGCATGTCAGTTCAGTGTTGAGGTCTGTTTAATTTAATTATGTGTTTGCTCCCTTCATCCTTTTTTCTGTTTATTACTGTTTGCCATACACCCCTTTTAATAAGGTGATGTCAGGTTCTAGGACTTTGTATACCTTGACGCAGACATCTGTACAGCTGGCTATCCTGGTATGGTGACCATTGTTCCATCAGATCTGACACTAAACCTTCAGGAATAATCTAATCAGACTGATCTTGCTATGTATTTGATTTCTTCAGTATAAAATATATACCTACCTATCAGTAATTTCTGGACATTTCATAACTACAGTATGGTAGTTATACCTGTTAGCTTTGATATTGTATACGAAAGAGTTGGGGCTTACCTCTGAAAAAAAAAACAACCAAAACAACAACTAATTAAGGATGGGGATGAACATGTTTTAGGGAAAAACTCCCAAATATCAGGAAGATGTCCTGATATGCATTTATTATGTAAATTAACTAATTCTGGGATTTCAGTTATTCCTTGCATCTTGCCGTATGTGGTGTGTGAGGCTGACGCTTGCTTAAACTATTCTGTAATCAATCCAGGATTTGGTTTCCTTTTGTTTTCATTCAAGTTCTCATTGGTCTGTAAGTATAGGAAAGAAAAATACATGAATGTGGTTTGAGCATGAGGATTCTTAGACTGGGTGACTAGATGGGTCTAGAGGTGCCAAAATTTTGAATATTTACTTTTTTTTGAGTAAAAGCCATCCATTCTCTTTTAGTTTGGTCAGTTATGCATCTGATCTCATTTCCACTTATATTAACAGGAGCTTATCCATTGCTTCAGTTGGCAGGACCCGTTACTTTTGTCAAGAGTAGTACAGTCAAGTTAATAGCAAAGTTCAGCTTCAGCATGATTTTGAAACCTTTTCATTTCTCAGTGTCTCTCAAATCAGGCTGTGCTATACCAAAGAGCTGACTCCCTGAAGGCAATAAAATATTTTGAGGGGTTTTATTTAGGAAGAAAGAAAAAAAGATACGTGACTTGAAGAGTAGCTGTCTAAAAAGAAATAAAAATTTTACATTGGGATGAAGGTAGACTTAACTGAGAGTGAGAAAAGGGAGAGGACATCTTTCTTTGTATTGGGAAATCCATTGTGTATTAGGAAATTAATTCTCCTAGTCTTTTTTAAATAAATCACCATTTGGTATGGGGAGCCTCACTTTCTTCATGCCCATTTCCATCATACAGAATTAAGTAACAAGCTGGCTGTCTTCTCACAGCTATCTGACCCTTCCAGTTTTCCTTTCCATCTGAGTTTTCATCCTTTCTCATTTCTTTGAGAATGCATCAAAACAAAGACAGGTAGCAGAAACCTTCCTGTAGTAGAAGGGAGAAGAACCAGTTCTGTGGCACCTGTTCTCTTTGATCTCCTGCTGGTTGGTCACTCATCACAACTACTCACACTGCACCATCCTTCTGCCCCTTCTTGTCCTGGTCCTCCCAATGACAAATGGCCTTTCCCTCCATAGACCATTTCTTCCTCCTTTTCAGCTCATTCTGGTTACCTTCCTTTCTTTTTGATGTATTTCTGCGTCTTGACTATGCACATGTTATTTCCCTTAGAAACACAAGTTGATGGGTATGGTCTACCACGTGTTTGCATTGACTTTAGCGATTTTTGGATGTAATTCTCTCTCTGCAAAGTACGGACTGTAAAGCAATATGTTATTTCCTCCTTGTTGGTTCTAGAGTGTTCCATGTAATACTGCAAACTCAGTCCTCGCCTTGCACACAGCATTCAGAAAGTTGCTGAATGTTGCTTCTGTGCTGTACATTTATTGACTGAAACATTTGAGTTGTTGCTTTTCACACTGGTAATTTTAGAGCGCAGATGCCTAGCATGTTTACTCACATACCAAGGCTCACATTTAATGAGCAAAATGTCAAGTATATTGTTATCCACCATAAAAACTGTGAAAAATATCCTTGCCATCTGCAGTGTGCCTTCTGCTTCAGCCTAAAAGACTTCTACAAGCAACTACAAGAAATTATCAGTAAAGACAATATTTATAAATGGAACCACCTCTAGAGGACCGGATCTTCCTCCCTCCCACACCCCCCATTCCTCCGGGAGTTAATGAGCTGGGGAGGAGGCTGGGAGCAGGAAGGGGAGCCTAGAGCACTTGGCTCGTGGTTGCAGTCAGCCAGAAAAATCTCCGCACACTAAGGAAGAAGTGGAAACAGGAGAGCGGCACTAAATGGCATTGACAGCATCTGAGGGCCAGATCCTGTGCTGATGTCAGTTGGCCTAACTTCATTGTCTTCGCTGAAGTGACGCAGCAAGCATAAATCAGCACAGCTCAGCTGACTTACATAGCACAATGTTTGACTTGTGCCAGCTGAGGATCGAGCCTGAAATAACATTCATGAAATAGATGGTGGAGAGTGAAGCTGAAACTGGGACTTGATAGACTGCGACAAAAAAGATAGCATCTTCCAAGAAAATGTTTTCTATTCCTCCACCAAATGTAAGACTCTCTGGGACAAGAACTAGCTGTTTGTTCTGACTTTTTATGGTGCTGAGGGATGATCTGTTGCTAAAGCCTCTAGCTCATCCTGCAAGAATAATAAAATGAATAACTACTGTTAAAATGTCTTTCTCCAGACAGGCTATGCCCTTTTAATTTTGCTCTTGCAAAGCCTTCAATCCCGGCACAATTAGTGAGTTTCAGGACCGAGATCTAAGCGCATTTTGAAAAAATGCTGTTGTTCACTGCTGTTATCCCAGCATTCAGAAGCAGCTGAAATTCCAGCCAGACCTTTGTGGGGCAGAGCTGACAAACCAAAGCCAGAACATGCTCCCTCAGGAGAGGAGCAAAGATAACTTTTGCCATTTGTTCCAGCTGTTCTGCCAAGTCACCCACATACCCTCAGCTCCACCATGTTCATCTGAACTGCAGTCTAGCATGAACATCATGAGAGCTGGTCACTCCCACAACTTGAGGCTAATGAAACAGAAACAGGTATTCTAATCATCTAATTGACACTGCCTTGCCTTTTTCTTTGTACACATGTTGAACAAGAGGATCAGGGAGAAAATTGCTGCAGTGATTAGCAAACATAGCGTAAATATTTATCAAGAAAACTTCAGGTCAAATGGTTTTTTAAGTTTTCATTTAGAGTTGTTTAGATGTAAATGTATTTCCTTAATTGGACTTTAAGAAGGGCATTCACATGTTTCCTTTTGAGCATTTCTAATATAATCATCGCTTGGGCAATTAGGCCACTCGCTAAGCCACAAATCTTATCTTTCATATGGGTGAGTCATAAATAAGGACTGAGTCACAAATAGACCAGACAGACAAATGGTGGCAGGAAGGAAATAAGATTGGGCGTGAATATATTTAGGCTGGAAACTAGAATATGGCTGCAGACTACCTGAGCAGTGCCATTCTGATAGTTTTCTAATTGGGAAGATCTGAAGGGAGAGAAGTAACTTAAATTGCTTTATCATTTTGCTTGAAAAGCTCATGAAGTGGATTGTACACCAAGTAGAAGAATTTCTTAAGACTGAATTAGACACGTGGGAGTCCTTAAGTATTCAGAGTTTCTGCCTGCTATGACTACCTGCAATTAGATGGTTAGTGGATGGCTTACCCAAGTAGTCCCAGCCCCTTCTGCTGTTATCAGTGGTCCTTAGGACTCATATACATCAGGGGCAGATTGCACAGATACAACTATGGCTCTACTTAATGAAGAAGGCTCTACTTAATGAAGAATCTAGTGATTGCATTGTGAGCCTGCAGCAGTGCAGCTATGTTAAAAACCCTCTTGTTAAAGAAAGTGAGAACAACTTGACTTCTTATGATTGCACTCAAGGTCAAGTTCAATTATGGGGCATTCAGTAATGGGGTGCACCTAATAAGATGGAGATCAGCTAACAGCTCTATCAGCTAATGAAATGTTTGACCAGCACAATGGCTTTCTGTCAGGCACGCAGGGTACCCAGGAGTTGTTGTATATAAATAGTGGGACTGAGGATATTGGGTTACTCTTTACTGTCTTCTGTATTTTTCCAAAGAGAAAGGGAGACTGGGATTTTTGCTCATCACAGAAGGCAATTTGCTTGTTTCCACTAACTTCCAAAGTCCCATGTCTGTCAAAGCATGAGTTTCACTGGGCCTTCCAGTTCCACATCAGCCCTGTTCTGCACCATCATCCTCTTCTTTAAATGTGATCCTTGCTTTCCTGTGATATGGTGTAACTCAAAAATGTGCTTTTAATCAATCCCTAGAGCGTGGATATACATCTTGTGCAACATGCGCCAAATCATTTGTTTTTAACAGTATACTCAGGGCACAGTCTTATCTCTCTTGCTCCCTTCTCTGAATGCCCTTTGGTGTCTGTCCTATCATATGATAGAGGTACTGGTGTTTCCCAGAAGTATTCATGCTTGGTTATGCAGCAGAAATGCTTATGACATAATGCTGAAATTATATAGCTATGTATGATTATCATGTGATACCGGATGCCTGCATTTTCTTACGATGAGGGCTGTGTTCCCCAGTCAGAGCTCTACTCATCTGAATGAAATGATCCTTTGACTTCAAATATCAGGACTATCTGAGCACAAGGTTCAGTATTAGTATTTTAGGGTTAGTCAGTGCTTGTTTTCTGCAAACTTACAACTAGGTAGTGTTTTACTTTCCCAGAGAAATACTTCTATTTCTTGTTGTTTCTTAGCATTTGGTCAGTCCATGCATAGCAATAGAAAGATGCCCTACCTCATTGCCTCAATGTGTAGTAAGGTTTTAAGTACACAGATACTATAAAGACCTCAATTTCAGTTTCCTAGAAAGAATGAACGATTAAAATATTAGTATTTTAGTATAAAATATAAATATACATATTAATATAAAAGTATTAGCATATAAGCAATTAAAATAAAAAGTGACTTTTAACTATACAATATCTGTTGCAGAGTTTAGAGATGAAGAAATCAGGTCTGACTTTGACTTGTACTTTGACCTCACTGGGACAAGAATTGCATCCTAGTATATAATAAAGCCTGCTTTCTTGAAAAGTAGCCTGTCAGGTTAAGTGTGTCAGCACTGAAATACACTCAAGTATTTACATTCATATTCATATTCAGTATATTCAGATATAATACATTAATTAAATTCTATAAAGCAAAACACCTGCTTTAAAAGTAAATTGTACTTGTTCTTTATATCCCAACTTTCTGAACTACTAGTTGAAATAAGGGATTTGCGTCTCCAGAAATTAGTATTTTTTGTCTCCTAGGTGGTTTGCCACTGTCTCAGCTTTCTATTCCTCCTTTGTTAACATACATGGTGAAGATCATTCTAAAATGATTTCTGTTTTGAAAGAGTGAATTTTTAAAGATCCCTGAGAAATCACCCTTCCATAAGTATGAAATAAGACCTCTTTGAGCTGAATCCCCACTTCAACTCATGCTAAAGTTCCCAAACTTACCTTAGTGCCATTGTGAACTTTGCAAATCATTCAGTGTATTTCACACGACATGAAGATAATGTTTTGCTGATAGATGTTTTTCTAGCTCCACTTCTATAGAGAGTTTTATATTCATTTACGAACTGCTGTTGCGGATATTCACGGTAATTTACAGCAGAGTTGCTTGCTGCGTGCCCTATGTTGTTCATGCTTGAGGGTTTTGGGTTTGACCTCATTGTGTATAAAATAAGGTCTGAGAAGTATGCAAGCTTTCTCCCACTCTCAAATTAACTTATTTATACCGTCCCCCAACATTTGGGCTGAAATTCTTCACATTTCAATATCATGACTGTATTGGTTACTGTATCAGTGTAATAAGCAGGAAAATCTCCCTGCTTTTTCCATTTAAAAAATGTCTCTTTCATTGCCGTAGAGTTTTCTTGGCCCTGGCTTAGGGAAACATACTGACTGCCTGTTTGTGGAGAGTTTCACCATCTCAGCAGGTTCCCTGTATCCAGCCATGCTGCAGGGTATAACACCTAGCTGCTATTCTTATTCAGAATCTGAGTTCTACTTTAAACTTGTGCTTAACTTGTCCAAGAGGTGTTTTGTGTTGGCAAGTAGTTTCAGGAGTAGCTGGATACTCCCCATGTATGGGGTGAGCCTGCACAGCACAACCCAGGACTGAGCTACTCTGGTCCTGCTATGTACTTTCTTCCGTGACTTGTGAAAGTCTCTTTTACTCAATGGCTTGCCTCTGCCTCTAATTAGCATCCCTTAACTTCATGTACTTGGGTGCCAAGCTGGTAGCAGAATGCTGGGATTTTAGAGGTGCAGATTTTTCTTCATCTGGAAAATGCAGTCTCTTGGAAAACTGTGAGCATGGGAATGGTGCAAACCTAACTTCCACATGCATCAGGTCCCCCACGTGCTAAAGCAGAGAAATCCTACTCACTGTGCTACCAGGCCACTATGAAATTTGTTACTGTTTGTAAAAGGCAGCAGGTTTCTCAGATCAATACTGCTACTGAAGTACGAAGTAATAGTACTTCTTGCAGAGGGAGAGGATTGCCTTTTGAGTTGCCATCTGCTCCTGGCCTGGCTCCAATTACTTCCTGGTGAGTAATCTGAAGGCAATTTTTTAGAATCAATTTGGTATCACATTTTCACAATATGACATATGTAGCTCTAGGTCTTAAAGAGGGAGGAACAATCCACCAGTAGTCTGCCTCCCACTGTAGGAGCAAATGCTCTAAATTAGAGGATAGTAATTAGACAGATTCATTGATTTGCTGTAAATATCCTTGTTGCATCGTCACCCTATTGTGGTTCACAGAATGGAGCCTTTTTTTTTATATGGCATTTTCTAAATGATCTCATCCCTGAGGCATGGGTGAAATAAAGGTCAGTTCAAATGCTTCCCAAACAATAACCAGCATAAGAGGATCATCAAATCTTCAGGGCGAGGAGGGAGAACCTACAAAGTGGTCAATGTAAGGCCAGAAATGTTATCTGTCATCTTAGAACAAGGGCTGTGTGGAACAGAACCATGAGGTGGGCCAGTGGTTACAGGGGAGTCATGTTCCTGCTTCAAGGGAGCCCCTTTTTAGCCATCCAGCAACATGGCTCAATCTTCATAGGGTAGTGTGCGTTAAAAAGGTGCTTGGTGAAGGAGAAGGAATGAATCTTGCCTGGTAGGTGCAATTGTCCTGAAAGTCTTTTCTGAAAAGGCATTTTCTGTTCACTTTCACTAACCTTTTTGAGGTCCAAATGGCTAACGGTATTAGACAGAAATGAACCTTTGCTCTACTAAGTTTAGAAAAATAGGATAAATCATAGCTGATTCTTAGACAAGTGACATCAGTGACAAGGCTGCCTACCCCAAAGTTCCAGCACTGGGTGATGAGAAGTTCCTGAGGAGCACCAGTGCATCTTATCTACTGTAGTAGCTCCTGTGAGACTCCCTTAGACTTCTCACTGCCTGTCGACCTACAGTACTGCTGAAAATGAACATCTGGGCTACTGTGTTGTACCACATCTCTGGTTTTCCACTTCACATCTGATAAAGCATTAGAAGAAAATAATTAGGAACAACTTGATCTTAGTAACTTTAATTACATTCTTTGATAGCTAAATGAACAATGCCCCCCGAATTTACTTCTCAAGAATGTTACAAATCACACTAAGAATACATATAGATTATTTGCGTACATCTGACAATCACAAAAAGGATGCCCTTTGACAAAGAACAGCCTTCATAGTTTTGAGAGGAGAGGAGATCTGTGTTTTGTCAGGACAGCAACTACAAAGCAGTCCTTTCTGGTTTGAAAGATTGCTCTCTTAACAAAGGATGTATAGCACAAGGAACAATTTGTCCTCCAAGTTTTCCTTTATAATAAAGATACAGTAAATGCTTCTGGCCAGACAATCTGAAGTGCAAGTCCCATCGAGATTTGCAAATGAAGAATGTGGCCTCTGCTGACAGAGGCATTCTCTGGACACACCTACCAGATTCAGCCTAGTAGAGGTACTGGGATAAGATGATAGATCTGGCAAATTTCTTCTTACAACTAAATAGATGACCCAGGCTAGGTGGAGAAAATGTAGTTTAAAATCTCTGCTTTGCTTTCCAAAGAAATTAACCCTCTCCCAATGTTGGATAATTTTTTAGCATGAGATTCTTTCAGTTTCTCTTTTTTGAATAGCTTTGCATTAAATTATTAACTGAGAAGAGCAGGAATAGCTAAGACAGTTTGTAACAGTAAGTAGTTAAACTTTCTTACCTTGCAGAGTCAAAGTCAGGTCTCTCCTGTCCTAAAAGGGTGCACTAATTGCTAAGCCTCAGGCCCATTCTCATGATTTCCTTGTCTGATTAAATATTTTTCCAAACAAAAGGAACTCATTTAGACAGGTGAATGACTTCCTACTCCTTTTTTATAGTTGAATAAATGGACAAGACTTTTAGAAAATATAATTTTAAATCACTGCAGACACAACTTGTATTTTAATGCAAGTTCTCAATATTCTGTGTAAGCAGCCTACCCACTGTTCACTGTGGATGGAGCAAGGGAATCTCTTCTTGCTAGCTGATTTCTGAGAAAGGTTTTGCTTGATTAGCTATGGAGAGTTTGCAAAAGATTACAACCTTATGACAAGGGATTAATTTAGGTGATAATGCAGTGTATGTTTGTTTTGGTTAGGTGATTTGTTTTGTAATTCCTGCACCAGGAAAGCAAAATATGACTTCCTTTGGAAACAGCAATCTGAATACAAGAAGCCCAGTCCAGACTGCAATTGACTATTAGACATCCATGTTTTGCTCATTTAAAGCCACACAATGGGAATGCTCTCAAAACTTTGCACTGGCCTGCACTGGAGAGTGGTGTGAGACATGAACTGGCTGCTGCAGAGTGGTGGTGTCTGCAGGACACAGGAAGAACCTGCCTAATGCAAGCCTCACCGCCACATCCTTACCCTGTAAGCCAAAACAAGGCACATTGACACGTTGCAAGGCTGTATTGTACAGAGGCACATTTTAATTCAGAAGAAGTGGGGATCAGCACACAGCTCAGTGCACAAACTGAGGGAAGATCTGGTTTGGGTCCAGCACAGCTAGATTCCGTGTCTTTCTCTCAGCTTGGTAAAATCTACTTCTATGTAATCCCTTCTTTACATCACTGAAACATTTCTGATTTTTGGATGGCACTAGCTTGATGATCCTGCTACAACAGCAATAAAATATGCTCCTAAACGCTTCAGCATGCAGGGCAAGTTATGGCACTGAAGGTTTGCTTCCTGCCTTTGCTCTTATTTTAACCCCCTTCCCCAGGAACCATGAAAAGACTCAGGATGAATTCATGGTTGCGCTAAGCTCCATAAGAGTTTTGCCACTGACTGTAGTGTGGCTGGATTTCATTTTGAGTCTCAGTTCTCATTGCATTCTCTCCTCCTCTGTGGCAAAGCTGTCAATGAACACTACATGTTTTGAATAAATCCCGATTTCTCATGTCAAAAATGAGAACATATAGTATAGCTTGAACTGAATCTCTTCCTATTGCAGTATAATTTTGAATTTTTCTTCCCATCTAGTGTTATCTGGCATCCTACTTGAAAACTTATTATGCATCTGGAAAGCAGCTGACTTTGATTTGAAAAAAGTGAAACACTTTTAACATGTCATTTCACTTAACATCTTTGATATCCAAAAGTACCCATTTTCTTTATCACTTTATCGGAACTGAGAGAATGCAGCAATTTACTGTTATTAATGTTGAATCAGTCAATGTGTTAATTGTGGGGCTAACACTGGGAACAGATGTGTTTTTGTAGAAGGGTGGGCTGAATGTATTCGTCTTTTTAATTCCATTTCTGTTTGGATGATCAGTGTATCTTAAGATTCCCTTCTCTCTACCACCTTGTGTAACTGCTCTATTTTGTACAGCCCAGAAACAGCATATCTCTCTCACTGGAGCTTAGAGCTCCATCTCAAATTGTAAGATGTCCCTGATTATTGAGCCTTTTGAAAAAGCTGTTAATAGAGATACAACTTACCTAGCAACAAAAAGTAAACCTCCACAATCTAGTCTATGAACACAGTGAGTTTATTCAGTTATGGTGATGCCATAGCTCTTCTGTTTCCCTTGCTAGTCTTTTAGAGACTGACAAAAGAAAAAGTCTTTTCTATACTCAGCTAATGTTAAGAAATCCTCTTGGTAACAACTGGGCAGAAGGTGAACTATCTAAACTCTTGATGGAGTTTTTTCTGGGTCAGGTGAAAAACAGAATTGAGTGAATACTGGGGGAAAACATGTAAAGTTTTGAAAATGTCAGTCTTTTGGTGAATATTTAAATACAATCTATATCCTTTAGTTCATACAGCTACATTTAGTGAATGGTCTTATAAACATGTTTAGTTTCTATCTTAGAGCTTTCCTTTCCCCTTTCAGCTTTCAATCTCCACCATACAGTGATAAAGTAAGTACAATGAAAAAGAAGAATGTAGATGGAAAGGAAGGAGAATGATATGTGTGTGTGTTTGTGTGTCCCCATTTTAACATTAAAAAGACTTATTTTGTTCTGGATAACTTACAAAAACATTTGCAGCATTTGCTTCAACTATAGTAAAACCAACAGAAATAATAACTTTGAGTAGGTTTTGTTCCAGACTAAGCCTTATTAAAATTCTAATGTGTCAGAAGGCTTCCTATCTATTAAAGGTGAAAAGCCTTATCCATGACAAGAGAAACTTACTGCCATTTTAAAGGCTGGTCAGCATTTCTGCCAATGTACCTACTAGGTAACAATGACCATGTTGACCCTTTTTTGTTCGCTGAAGTCTTTTATCAGTGCATTCTACTAGTTAAAGATGATGCTCAATGACGACTTTCATTTAACGCTTTCATAAGAGTGCCTTTGAGAATGAAAGCAGCAGCCAGATTCTGATCTCTCTTCTTCAGACCTTCTGCTCTTGGATTTTCATTTCCTCAATTGACATAATAGAAAAGAAAATTATGCCCTTTCTCAGAATACATGTGAAATCTAAGAATGTTTCTAAAGAAAACTTAATATCTACTAGGCAGTTTTCATTTGTCAATTTAATAAAACATTAAAATGACCTTTTTCTCTCTTGGCTCTAACTGAATTGTAGAGCTTAGTGTCCTTTGGATGAGTTCCAATAAAGAAAGTCACCCTGCAGAGTTCATGTCTCTGTGGAAAGCAAACCAAGTCCACTGTACTTGAAGTTCAACAGCCATTTATTATTAGGTCTTGAGTCTTAAATGTAGCGCTAAATAGAGAATGTCCATATTCAGCTAGTATTTTGGACCTGTTTCTGAAGACTTAAAATTATAAATTTATATTTATATAAGTTTTCTGAGGAGCATAAATTGTAAAGAGGGCATTTTCTGGGCTTTCTTTCTTTTGAAAGCAGCAAATTGGAGAATAAATTGACATCCTAAGCCCAGTTGTACCACATGTTCTGAGCTTGGTAGCTGGGAGGTAGCACGACCCTTTCCAGGTCAGAGGGGACTGCCACCCTACCCCTCTTCTCCGCTAGTGCCCTGGATCCTTCTGAGCATGGCTGGGAGTCTTGCTAGTTCTTCCATCAGGGGTCCATGGAATCAGTCCTCTCTAACCCGAACCTTAACCACTGCAAAGAAGAAAACAGGGATTTGGGACAAACTTCTGAGCACAATCCCTGGCCCTGAAGGTACTGAGGCTTTATGCACTGATGTTTGCCTTTACTTGTTGGACTGTCCTTGAGCAGAAATAATGTTTACACAGTCAGACAAGTGTTATTGCCTTCGTTATTTCTGTCTATTTTCTCTTGCAGAAAATGTTTTTTTTTGTTTTTTTGTTTTTTTTTTTTTTCCTTAGAAAAAATATTGGCATTTTAGGCTGTTATTTTCATGACCTGGCACACTACAGGGCTTTTTCAGAGATTCATTAGTTGAGGGAAAAGAAGATGCCTACCATAAGTACGTCCTTCACTGCCATTACTGAAAGGATGCATTGCTACTTCTACATGTAATGGTTCTAATGGTGCTATTTTGGATAAACAACTTTGTGACAGTACAGTTTTGTCTTGAATGACACAGCTGTAGTCTAGGAAACTAAACATATCCTTCCTAGTGTTGTTATTTGTCAGAGGAACATTTTCAATACTCGTGTGTATCTGTTTTTCAAACCCACTACAAAATGAAAAATATACTATCAAGGCTTGGGCAGTACGTATTTTGGTATGTATTAGAAAGAAATTTAAGTACAGGACGCATGCTTAATAATAATCCAATTGAACATTTCATCACTGTCAAAGGCATTTGTAGAGGAATCTATCAACTCTTCTGATTTCCATACAAGTCAATTTACTGTCTTAAAAATGTAACACTAATGGCCTCCAGTGTACACACTGTAATCCTTTAAAATAATGTGCATGGCAAACGGATATGTTCTCATGCATTAATAATTTAAAAGTTAATTTTAGGTACTTACTCAATATGATTAACTGATGGATCAGCAGTCTTACGTAGAGAAACAGTGAACACACTTAAAGGAAGAGCATGCTGGAAGACAGCCAGGTGGCTGCCTATGTGATGGTACAGAAATACCTGGGCTTTACCGCTCCAGGATTCCTTGAGGATCAGATGCAGTGCATCGTGGCTGTAAGGGTGGCCTCTGGTTTTGAGATAAAACGTGCTAAGTGCCTCTGAGGTTGAGGCAGCACATAGACTTCTGGGGAAGAAAGGGGATGTTTTGGAAGGAGGGAATCCCTGCAGTGTAATCCTGCCGGTGGCCGGTCGGGTCTGCAGGGCAGACCCAGTTATATAACTTCTCTCCTTTCACTTCTCGTGTTTTGAGGACACCCTGTAATGCCGGGCTGTAAACTGATATTCCATGGTGGAAATACTATGGATAGCGAAGTATAACCATTTCATCGAGCAGCTGAAGAATGTGCCGGGGCAAATAGCATTCACCAGTATATGTAGAAGAGGCGTGTGTCGAAGCCCTTGGTTGTGCCTGTGGCAGCAGGCCCTGCGAAAGCAGCAAGAGCTGGACATCTATTGCACAAACCCTGGTAAATCACACAGGTACATACATGGCTACAAAAAAGACAAAGGCTCTCACTTCACAAGGAACCACACAGAGCAGACAAGCAGTAATAGGTACAAGTTGCACTGAGAGAGGTTTGATCTTGATATACAAAAGAGATTTCTTATCACGAGAAAAATCACTCACTGGCACAACCTCCTGAGAGACATGGAGGAGTCCCCATCATTGAGAGCTTCCAAGTTGCAACAGGACAGGGTGCCATATAACCTCATCTCGGCTCCGTTTCCCTGTGAAGGGTTGGACTTGACGATATTCAGAGGTGCCTTCCAACCTGGGCTGCTCTATCATCCTACTATCTCTATGTGCAGAAAGTTTCTTATGTCAGCACATGGGCTGTGATGCCACCCATGCTGGTCCTGAGGTCAGACACGGTAGTCAGTGCTTCCTTACCTCTGGAGTAATCCTGGGCAGAAATCTGATACAACCTGCCCTGACCTTTTCACTAGGTAGTAACCTGGACAGGAGCCTTCTGCTAGTAGCAGAGAGGTGGCAGCTTCTCCTCTGGTGAGGTACCAGCACTCTGAAACTGGACCCCAAAACCACACAATCAGGGTGATCGATGGCTCACATCAAGTCAGGGTAGACCAGCCTGATAGTGGGGAGATAAGGGTGAACTGGGGCTGAGAAGTGATAGTGCACGGAGCTAACTCCTAAGGGGCCAGGCTGGAATGGGATTGGGATTCGGCGCTAGTGGTGCTGACTGGCTGAAGAGCAATGCAATGCAATGCATCGCACCAAGAGGAGATGGCTGAGTAAAGCCTTGTGCTTCCGAGAGGCCGGGCAGCTGGCAGCATGAGGAAGATGAGCAGCGAGCAGGCTGCAGAGTGGCACTTGTGTCCGAGAGGCTGAGGTGACGCACTCAGGGAACCAGAGAGATAATCTGAGGAGTCAAACAGGGAGAGCAAGTGGTGAGAACGAGAGTGAGATCAGAGCAGGCTGGAAACACGGGGATGGAGAGGGCGGCTGATAACAGAAACATTCCTTTAAATACAGCTGAAGAAGAGCCACGGAGGAAGAAAGAGCAAGAGCAAGGAATGTTTCATGTTGCATTTCAAAATATATTCGGCTCGGGCGCTCAGCCACAATGCTCCCATTAGCGTACAGGCATCTGTCTTGGGAGGAAAAGCCCAGAGATTTCTCCCACTTCTCCGTGGCCTTGATTTCCTTTTATAGCGCTGACCACCTCTTACGAGAGGTGTTACTGAGTCTGGTGAACCGAACATCCCGGAGCACAGCGATTTGCGTTGAAGCCTACACAGTGGCTCTCAGGCAAGCGTGCATCTCTGCTTCCCCTAAAAGAGCTTTTTTTCGCAGGGCTACCTGCAAGCTGCTTGTAAATAGGATTGCTTGGAGCTTGGGTAAAGCTCTGCTGACCCACTGGGCGACATCCCACAGGTGTGCCCGCACACAAGTTAGAAGCGGCAGGCTGCAGGAGCGCTGCCGGCGCCGGGGATCGAGGCAGATGAAGGTGCTCGGCAGCATGGAGCAGCTCCCCGCACAGCCTGAGAGCACGGTGCTGGCGGGGCGCAGGCGGGAGTGGACCCGGGGCCCTTCCCTCGGCAGTGCCGTTGGGAAAAGCGGTAGGGCAGTGCGGGGCGATGGAGGAAAGTTCGCAGATGCCGCGGGTGCTCTGTTGGCTTTAAGGGAAACGCAGTTCCTCCTCCCCCCTACCCAAACCAAGCACGGGTGCCGCCACTAAGCCCCGCACCAGCCCCGCTCCCGCAGCGCAGCGCACCGCTCCGCCGGGACTCCCGGCTGCCCCCTGCCCTCACCGGGGCGGTGACGGCGGCGGGGCGCGGGCCGGGGCTGCGGCTGCGTGCGGCGGGGGCGGGCGCAGGGCGGGAGCTGGGCGGGGCGCGGGGCGCCGCCGGGAGTCAGCTGGGCGCGAGTGGAGAGCGCGGCCGTAGTGGGGCGTCGATAGCACCGGGAGGCGGCTGCGGTGGCAGTCAGTCAGCGGCAGGAGCAGCGGCGAGGGCGGGCAGAAGTTTTCTCCGCAGATCCCTCCCGCAGCGCCGGGTCGCCTTGCGGAGGCGCGAGCGGCCCCGTCCGGTGTGTTTTCCTTTTCGGTTTGTTCGCTTCTTCAGTTTTCCCTTTTTTTTTTTTTTTTCTGTAATTTAAAAATTTCATTATTTACATTATTTATTTATTTTCCTCCTTACTTCTGAGGCGCGTGGCTCCGAGCGCTTGCCCTCCTCCGCCCGTGCTCCTCCTCCCCGCCGCCTGGAGGACACCCCCATCCCTTCTCTCCCCTTCCCCACCCGCGCTCCCAGCCCCCTGCTCCCGCACGAAACTTGGCGGGTGCGCGCCGCCCCTCGGGGGGTGCCGGCCGGTCCGCCGCGGAGCAGGTAAAGGGCCGGAGGGCAGCGAGGGGCGCGATGGGGGGAAGGCGACGGCGGCTGCCCCGGCGGAGCCGCATCGGCGGGGAGGCCGGGCTGGGCTGGAGTGGGTGAGAGCTCGCCGGCTCCTCGGTGGCGGAGGCCGGTGGGAGGAGGAGGAGAAGAGCAAACTTCCTTTTCCTGGGGACGCCGGCGAGCCCCCCCCCCCCCCCCCCCCCCCGATTCGTTGTGCCATGCTCGCCGGCAGCGTCCACCGCACCTCCCGCCGCCAGGAGGGCAGCCCCCGTGGCCGGACGGGGAGCGGGCGGTGGCTGGTGGCCGCGGGGTTCGGGGGAGCGGCTCTTTACCCCAGCTCAGAGGTTCCGCGCCGCGTTTTGTTTGCTCGCCCTCTTCTTGCCTCCCTCCGGCGCCGCCGGGAGCCGGGCTTTCCCGTCCCGCGCCGGGGGTGGATAGACCTGGCGCGCCAAGTGTTGCCGGTGCTGCCCCAACTCCCCGCGCCCGTGTCTCCCCGCGTTCAGTGTTGGCGGGAGGGCAGTTTGCAGAACGCCACCCCGGAGTGCTGCCACCTTCCTGCTCGACCGACGTGCGGGTGTGTGCGGGAGCCGTGCCCGGGAGCCCCCCGGCAGCCCCGAGAGGGTGATGAGGACCGGGTGCCTCCTGCCTGTGCTCCCCGCCGGGGCGAGCCGCGCGCGCACGGGTCTCTCATTGTATAATTGTGGTACTGCAAGCTGGGACTGAAACTGTGGCATCTTTATGAGAACAGTTTGCAGTTAATTGGTTTGGCAGATGAACTCCGGCAAAATCCTCTTGCCCGCTTCTGCTGCTTAAGTGCCAGTGCACTCCCCTCCTCCTCTTCCCCCTTTTCCCCCTTTTCCCTTTGAAGCGTCGCATAACTCTGTATTGCCAGCAGTATGGAAAGTGCTGATTCAGCAGCCCGGAGCCCCACTCCATCTGAAGTGGTGGTCTGCCTGAAACGTTCCCATTTGTTGAAATGGGAACATGTGTTGCTGGTATGTCAAAGCAGCATTGATCAGGTTTTCTGAAACAGCCCTAAAGAATGTGGTTTGCTTTTGCCTTTGCTAAAGAAGAATGAATTAGGGGTTGTGTGGAAGTGAGAAGGGGGATCGGAGGGATGTGGGTAGCTGTCACCTTAAGTTGTGCTGCTGAGGGACAGCTGAAATTGTGCTGCCTCATAGAGGTGCTGAGCAATTGCCTGTTTTAACAGAGATTTTGTAGGACATGTAGCAGTGATGCATTAACACTCCCAACTCAAGCTATTCCTGTGTCTAGAGACTAGTTGTACTTAAAGCTATCGAAAAGGTGCAGAGAAGGGCAACAAGGCTAATCCTAGGATTAAAAGGAGCGAGTTATGAGGACAGGTTAAAAAAACCACAAACACATGCAGATTAGAAAATCTGCGCAGTAAAAAAAAGGAGGAAAAATGCTTGAAACTTTAACTTGCAGCTCTGGCTGTGCTTTGTGATCATTTTGGGGCTTGGGAAGGGTGCAGGGGTCAGCAGGATGCTCTCCCCATGCAGTGTTAGCTTTCCTAGAGGGCTTAGCTCACTGTGCAGCAGGAGAGGGAGAGCTGTGCCAGAGCTATATTCCTCTGGGCATCTGTGTACAGTTATATGATAGTATCGAGGCTGTTTGGGTTTTCTTTCTCCAAATCCAAACTCTTTAAAATTCAGCACAATGTAGAGCAAACAGCGAAGCGTGGAGAGCACTGTTTGGTAGCCTTACTGCAAGTGGTAAGCTGACAGAGCAGCAGACCCTGACGCTTGCCTCTAGTGATCATTTTACCGTGTTATACTCTGATTTATTTTCTTCACTTGGACTTTATTTGTTCTTTAAGTAGGTCTTGTTTGGCCTGGCAACATATTAAAGATCTTGTGGTACTTCCATGGTTTTCCTTGGTTTTGTTAATCAAAATATCCCCTCCCTTACCACTGTGTGAGTTGGCTTTCATCCTCAGATACAGCCACACCTGGATTTCAGTAGCATGTTCCAGTGGGTTTTTTTTATTGGGTAGTCCAAAAGCACCGCCCAAATGTGAAATGGGTCTCTGCGTTTCAGTTCTGCTTAAAGCATGTACTGTGCGCTCTGTGAATAAAGCAAATATTTGCAGCCCTCTATCTTGTGAGCACTTAAACGGCTCCAGCAGGAATTGTCACAAAGGTTTTTATAGGAATCTTTGGTTACGGTCTCGGCTGCGCTCGGGGTGTAAATGGGCAAAAAGTAGCTGGATCTCTCTGTCGAAGGGATCCTTCCAAGGCAGGGAGTTCCCAGCTGGCAGAGGAAAGGCATAGCTGGGTCATGAGCCGCTTCTGCCAGCGCCGGGAGAGTGTTGTGCTGGGAGTTTGTTTCCTGACAGCACCGAAGTAGCAGATGTCCCTCTAGACTGTGCAGCCCCAGCAGCTTCTCGGGTGTGCGTAGCAGTGGCAGCAGGCTAGCTGGGGGGTCCTGGGTGGTGTCCCACTGGGTGGGACTGTGCTGTCGCTCCTCTCCTCCCTTCTGCCGTCCCCCTCTACGTGCTGCAGTGGAGGCTTGTGGTGATGGGGCTGAAGGAGGCCAAGTTTCTAGATACAGCTTTGGCTTAAACCAGCTGAGTGTGTGCTGGGAATGTGCACTTAGGTGCTTTGTCAGGCACCTGGGAGCTGAGGGGACAGGAAGAGACAAATGGTTGCCTTTTGATGACCATCTTTAGGATGTACTGAAGTATTTGTTCATGGGAGAATGTCACTGTTTGCAGCAAACACTGTTGTGCAGAAATCTTACCAGCTCCTGCTGGGCTTTTTACTGTAAACCTCTGTGTGAACTTCACTAGTGGGGCCAAGGGAAAAGTTTTTCTTCATTTCAAGCCAGCATTTCTGTCCAGACTAAGCCTAAGGAAGCCTGCTTTCCTTTGGATCTGTCTCAACTGTAAAGATGCTGATGCCAGTTCACAGTGCAGTGTTCCTTGTATGTGCCCCACCTGGCCTAGTGTTTTCACAAAAGAGGATGATAGCTCTTGAGACCTCTGCCTCTGTCAGGCTTGCATGGAACTTGCCAACTGGCTTGGCTACAGTGTGATTGCATAAGCCTACTTGTGTAGGAAAGCAGGCTAAGAAGTTAGGATTGTTTTTCTTGGAAGCTGGACCTGCTCCTGGGCATGTCCAAAATATACCAGTTGTGACTCTTCACCTAGGGAAATCTAGGAATGGAGATCTTTCTCCTAAAAGGTGAAACTCCACAATCTTGTTAGGAATTACGAGGAATGACGTTGCTGAGGGATCCTTTTATAAGCACTGAACTTTATTTACGGGTTTGCTATTCTTGCACTGCCTGCTGGTCAGGAGAGCACTTTGCAACCTAAGCTTGCATGTGGCAAAGGAGTCTTGTTTCCCATCGGTTTTTCTCCCAAACTGGTGGTTGTTATGAAACATACTGTCAAGTAAACAGATGTCACCTCATTGACTTTTTTTTCTTTATACTTGTTGAGCTGTGCACTTCTGGACTAGTCCCGTGCCAGGTCTTTCCTATTCTCATGCCATCTGTTGAATTGGATGATCTTTTTTGGACAGCAGTTCTCCCACTAGCTCAATATGGCTCCTCTTGTGTTGTGGATGCAAGAGGACTATCCAAGAAAGCCAGATTCCACTGTGAGTGCAGCATAAAAGAAAACTGTTGATCAGTATAGGGCATCCTGTCTACAAACGGACTGCTAATATCTTGAGGGATGAAACAACCAGAATAGCCTCCCTTTATAAGATCTGGTTGGATATATTCTGCAATCACTTTGCTGGCATGCTTTATTCCCCTGGGTACGGTCTCTTCAGCAGATACCTGATGTGAGAGACAGACAGGTGCTACATTTTTTCATATGTTCATCTGAAAGGAGTGGTGTTTATGGCAGCTTTTGGACTTGTAATGTGCATAGGAGTACTGAAGAGTGAAGGATTCATGAAGTGAGTTGCCACCAGTGCCAAGTTATCCTGAAACTCTTAAGAGATTTTCTTATTCACACTGGTGAGCATTCATTGCCTGAACACTGATCTCCCTCCTTGCTTTCCTAGGGTCTTCAAGTTGCGGATGTATCAGTTCATGCAGACTGTTGGGACTGAAGGCATTGCAGGTTCAAGCCCTGCTTCAGAGTAGTGCCCTTGTGAGCAGTTCTGTCTTTCCTGATCTCTGCAACAGAAAATGATCAATGCTTTCTGTTCAATGGAGAGGAGCCAGTGCTGCCGATGAACTTGAAAACTTGTTGGAAAACACTCGTGAAAACATGAAGTTTTGACACAGTGAGTCACTTTCTGTTAGGAGAAGGCAGCAGTGGCTATGTGTCTGCTTGGGTTTTTCCAGTCTTATTCCCCATAGTGGTAAGGACCAGAGACTCCGGTGTGAGTTGAGCAGAAGTATAGACAGGATGAATCACATGGGTTCTTCAAAACCCAATGCTAATGCCGATTTACAAGCCCAGAGAGCTTTTAATGAAACCTGTTAATTGCGTCCCAATTAGTTAACCCAGGGGAAGATGCAGACTTACTGCCCCTGAATGGCTGCAGCGAAAGCTGGCCATAACAGAGATTGGCTGTTCTCACTGGATGATCTTTTTAACAGAGCGGGAGACCTTCTCCAGCAGTGTGGATAATGCAGCGTGTGGCTAATACTGCAAATTAATGTGAGGGACCTTTTCCTTTCAGAAACCTTTGATAAGTCATTTTGGTAAGTTATTATATCTTTGACATCAAATGATAACTTTAGAGAACTACACATTTTCCTCTCTCCAATGTATTAAAAATTACAGGTTATATCAAGTTTGTAAATTGCTAGACTAGATCTGGCATAATCTAGGCACATGGCGTGAAAGTCTACCTCACTGATACTGAGGGAGGTGAAATGTGTCTTCTAGAGCTCTTTGCAGCTTTAAAGACTTCTAGCTTTGAGATTATGCTGGTTCAGGTATGATGGGGATTTTTGCTAGGCTTGTTTGCTAGAATAGTTTGACGACTTCTTGGAGAAAGGATCAGCAGTGAGAAATTTCTGTCTTACCATCTAGAAACAGACTCTGCTTATTTGTCCCCAAAGTGTGAATTGGGGAGAAGGTGAGGGGAGTTGCAAGTCTAAATTACACTCCACAGTGTATTTCTGGAAAGGGCCTTTGGTGATGGTCATGGTTCTTGGGTGCAAAGGTGATGAGTGCCCTAGATGAGCTTGCTAGGAACACCGCGACCATCTCTTCTTGCAGATAGATACTGTAGAGTATCTGAGAAAGAAATGCAGTGTCCTGTTTCTGTTGTATTCTTTTGTTGGACTCCAGGGGAAGACTGCAAGAGGTTTTCCCATTATCTTACCCCCCTGCTGCTAAGCTGTCATCCTTAGGCCAACAACAACAAGTTGAACAGCTGTGTTGATCTTAATGCCCAACAGTTGCATTAATGATTACAGTATTAACTACCAGTTGTGTTGCTCCAGCACTACTATTCAAACAATGTATTTCTTAGTGAGTCTGTTTCAGCTTTTTTGGAGGCCAAACCTAAGGAGCATGAGCACATTCCAGAAAGGCAGTTTTGCACAGGCAGATGATGATGAATGGGGTAATTGTAAACACATGTTTGGTTAAACCACTAGTAAACCAGCCTCTGATTCTTACCAGCTTCCATCAATGCCAGCTTCTACTAGTTCTTAACAGGACAAAAATAGGAAATTACTTTGCTGGCAGGCAAACCATTAGAGGAAATGCCATGCCATCCTGTTGGAATAAGCCTATAGCCCAGTGGGAAGGAACCTGCCTGCAGAGCAGTGGTGGGGATGTCTGCATTTGTTCACAAAAAAGCCTTCAGAGTGTGGTCCTTGCATTCCCTTCACGCTTACTGCTGCAGAATTCGTGTCAACAGAAATCTGAGAAACCGACTGGCTGCTGTGAAGCTGAGCCTGTGGTTGCTGAAGGCTGCAGAGGAGTAAGGGTGGGTAATGCTCCATGAGACCAGTATCATTCTTCCATTATGCATCCCTGGTGAGAAAAATCAATAAGCAGGGAAAATCTTTACATCCGTAAACTCTTCATGGTGGAGATTAGCATTTGATGAACACTTGATAACTTATTTCAGTGCCTGGGATCTAAATTCTGCCTTTCTGATGACTTGATCAAGTGGCTGCATCTCTGCCCTGGCTCATGTTGTTGGTTTGTATCACAGCCTAAGTTTTCAGAAGTTGTTTTTTCCTTTTTTTTTTTTTTTTTTTTTTTAAGTTTTATTTCTAGGTCATCTTCAAGTGCTAATTTTGGTTTTGAAACCATAGGGAAGGGAATCCTTGAAATGTCACCCAAATCTCTTCCACTGCAGATGCTCCTGTTATGGAACAGTTTGACCCTAAAACATATTCTTGGCCAAGAAGGTGCAACCAGACTCTGTGTCTGTGCATGCTTCATATGTTTGTAGAGTGCTTCAGATGTCAAAACTAAATGGCAGCAAAGATTTGGATCCTTTTTGAAGGGTCAAACTGTTAGACAACTTTACCAGATCTTGATTTTAATGGAGGATTGTAGGACAAGATAGTGGTATAATAGAAAGGATTAGAGCAGATGTTTTAAGAGCTGAAATAAAAATGGGGAAGTGTGGGGGCTTTTTGTTATTTGTTTGTTTGTTTTTTTAATCTTTTTTTTTCCACTTGCTGCCTCCCCTCACACACACAGGCCCCCCCCCCCCTTTCTTTCTTTTCCATGATGTTCATCTCTGTCAAACTACTACATACAGATTCAGATAGGAGAATGTTCCCTCTCCTTAAACAGGAGTTGGGAGAGGGGGTGGGAAGGACTGGGGGAAGGTAAAATCTGTAGGTTGGTCTTGCTTAGTGTACTCTTAAAGCTCTGAGAATCCTTGGAAAGGAATGAGGAGCTTTTATTATACCAGAGCACAAGTGTGGAATTAAACTTCAAGGAGCTGGAAAAGCTAAAAATTCAGAAGCTTGTGATATTTTTGTGTTGTGCCAAAGGCTTGCTTTCCCTTCTGGCTCAAATGTATTCAAGTCCATTTAGGAGAATGTTAAGGAAGAAATATGTATTGCAAGGCCATTGATTCTTCCTGAATTAATGTCTTGTGGGTGATCATTCTTCATTCTAATAGCTGCTCGTGCTGACATCACCCGAGATGTCAGGGGATTATGTCAGAATTCAAGCCTTGATATTTTGCAGAACAATGGCTCAAGTGCTGGCAGATGCTTTCTCGGTGGGTCAGGTTACTTTTGTTTTTCCTGTCCAGCTCTAACTGTGATGTTCCAGTTACTGTACATGGTCACAGCAAGGAATGTAGTAAACAATTTCCGAGAGAATTGTATCTGTGCAGCACAATTGTGAGGACAAAGTACTACTTGCCACTAGCTCTTATGCTAGTGGCAGATTTGCCATCAGCATCCATAGCCTAGACAGAATATATGCATTTTTAAGACTTTATAAAAAAGCTCACTAGCTTTAACTGTAAGTTTTCTTTTGTGTTGTGATAAAATATTTCATTCCAGGAATCCTGAAGTCCAAAAAGTTGAGGCTAAAATTGTTTGGGTTTTGTGGTAAGTTTGGTGGTTTTTTTTTTTCTTTTTTTTGGGGGGGATGGTTGGTTGGTTGTTTTTCCTCCCTGGCTGCTGGGCACCTAACTTCAGTTTCTGTTTTAAGTGATGGCTCTTAATGAAGGTCCTTGTGGTGGTTTAACCCAGCAGGCAGCTGAACACCACACAGCCGTTTGCCCCAGTGGGATGGGGAAAAAGGTGAAACTCATGGGTTGAGATAAGGACTGTTTAATAGGACAGGAAAGAAAGGAATAATACTGTGGTATAGTGGAGGGTGTCTGTGGCAAGAGGCTAGAACTAGATGATCTTTAAGGTCCCTTCCAACACAAACCGTTCTTTGATTCTATGGTAAAAGGATATAGAAAAGAAGTGATGCACAATGTGGTTGCTCACCACCCATTGACAGATGCCCAGTCACTCTCTGAGCACTAGGATGTCACTGCCTGGCCAACCCCTCCTGCCCCTGTTTTGTTGTTCGGCATGACATCAAATGGTATGGAGTATCCCTCTGGTCAGTTGGGGTTGGCTGTCCTGGATGTGTCCCCTCCCAGCTTCTTGTGCACCCCAGCCTCCTTGCTGTCAGGGCAGTATAAGAAGCTGAAAAGTCCTTGATCAGGGTAAGCCCTGCTCAGCAACAACTAAAACATCAGTATATTATCAACATTATCCTCAGACTGAAGCCAAAACACAGCACTACACCAGCAACTAGGAAGAAAACTAACTCTATCCCAGCTGAAACCAGGACAGCCATGTAAGGGGAAAGCAATCAAAATAGCCCCTATTATTATGCTCTAGAAATGATCCAAACAGAATGTCACAGAGCATACATGATATTCACGAACTGATAGCTTTTGCTATTCTTTACTGGTAGGTTATTAGAACATTACCCATAGTCATTACATTTAACATCTGAAATGTTTCTGAAGAGGCACTGCTGGTTTGGAATTTTTTTTCCCGATAAGGCTTCAGGAGAACTGAGCAAGGAGGGTATGAGATGAGCCGAGCCGTAGGAGTGCAGAGCAAATGCTATTTGGGTTGCTGGCATCTCTGATGTGTGCTCAGTCAGGCTTGTTTTGCATGCAGCATGCATTTTTTGTTATAGAGCTGATGTTAGAAAGGTCAGGAAAAATCTCTGTGGAGTTCCTTGCTAGCAAAGGTGGATTACACTGTGAGCACATGGAAAGTCAGAGGAGTATAGCAAAGAATGTTGCAGCTGATACTGTGCATGACAGTATGAGTTTAGATGTGTGATGACACTTGCAACACCTGGTTGAGTTGTTATTTGGTAACCTCCCTCCCTAGTGTCCTTTGAAAAACAGTACTGCTGATGCAGCTTTTGGTAGGAGAATGGCATTGCAAGGTGTCCTGCTAGCCTTAGCTAATTCTGGTAAATGTATAATTTGTCCTTGTTTACTTGCAAATGGTTCAACTCTTTTTTTCCAGGAGCAGAAGTTCTCATAGGCATTTAGAAAGTGGGCAGATTTGGAAAGTGAAGTGAATAGAGGAGTCCTGTACTATAGCAGCCTGACTTTTAGTTTTGCTTGTATTCATCTCAGAGAACTTCTTTGGCCCTTCATGTCCAACAGTTCAACTCTTCCTTACAGGGTTTGTTCCCCAGGGGTGTTTAATTTAAAATTCACATGAGCTAAGGTGCCATTTTCTGTAGGTGATGTGAAGTATCTTGTCAGGTTAATTTGGTAGCACTTGGTAGAGTTTAAGGGAGACAGCCAGTATGCAGCTATTGGTGATACAGGTAATTTTTTTCCTTTTATAGAGTGCTGAAATGCAAATTTCTGTTGTGAAAGATCTGGAATATGAAGAGGCGAAGCTTTTTCCCTGCAAAAGAGGCAGGTCTTCATTTATCAAAAGATGTGGGCCATGCTAAGAGCTCACTGCTACCAGAAGGTGATGTCAAGTTTGTCAGAGTGTTTGGGTCTCTTACCTCATGTGAACTTGGTCGTTCACTACATGTGTTCATGGCTGACTCTCTAAAGCTGACTATCAAAAGCTGTACTGTGTACTTGTTTGTTTGCTTTTTTTTTTTTCTAGGATTGGTTTGTTCTGGGTTAGATGATGGGATCAGCTCTTGGAAACATGTGGTGGGGTGGCTTCCAGGGGAAGGTGAGGTGTCCTTCCGGGGAAAGGAAGAGGAAGAAATGGGAGAGGGAAGAATGAGTCCCCTCTTCTTTCAGTGGTAGCAAACTTCTAGGCCAGCTTGGCCAGAGAAGCCTATTATATTTTCTGAAGAACCAACTTAGGGTTTTTCTGTGAATTCTGACAGCATGATGGAGCTACACAAACAAGCTAGGGACTAGACCTGGCGTTGTAGCTGCAAGGTGTACCTGTTGAAGGGAATTTTCTGCGAGGGGGTAGGGATTAGGGGTGTAGGGTTGGGGAAAAGAACTTGTGTTTACCTTGTATGTGATCCATATGCTGTCCTGAAATGTGAATATGAGTGACAATGTCTTTCTTTATGTGTGCCTTTTTTTTCTTAAAGGAAATGGAGATGCGTTGTTGAGTTGTTTTCTTCAAATGAATATGAAATGTGTCAGTGCTAGGTGAGGTTTTTTATTGCACAACTCAACTGTGACAAAAATGTTAGTATTGCTTTGTACATTTAAAGAAGATAAAAATAGCACCTTCACAGTTTCAGAAGATTATGTAAGGTATGCGTAGCTGTATCTTATTACACGATCACCATAAACCAGAGCAACTGAGGAAGTAACTGGTATTAAATCCATCAGTATTCTTATTATGAGAAATACGAAGCGTAATAGCTATTCATACGCATGACAGTGCTATGAGGAATACTGGAGATTTGGTTGACTTGCACTGAAATGCTGTGGTAAAGCATACTTGTCTCAGGCCAGTTACTAGCTGAAATGTTTTGTCCTGGAATGTTCCCAGTCTCTCAGTTCCAGAGCTGCTTGTGAGCTGGTTCAGCTGCTCCACTCTAACCAAGTTGTGTGTCTATAGCTGAAGTCAAATAAAGGCATTGGAGGTGACTGTTCTTGTGTCCACTAGGGCTTGGTGGTTGTAGGGCAGATCTCACCCACAAATTCCTGTGACTCTTGAGGGGCTGCCTTGGATAGAGCTGCAAGTTTTGCAGCTTTGCTAAACCTAGTATGATTTAGCTTGAAAAAAAAAAAAACAACAAAATAAGCAAACAACCCCCCAAAACAAACCTCTCTTCCCTACAAATTGGAACCCAAAGTAAGTTCTTTGGTAATTCCAGTTATTCTGGCTTGTGGTAAATCATGGAATGTGGAATGTTTAATGTAGAATCATTTTTAGGGCAAGATGACATGTCACGGCTTTCCTTCATTTTGTCAAGCAAGGCTTGGGATGACGTGTTCTTGGGTTTGGGTTCTTGGGTTCTGGATTGTACAGCAGTGACTGGTGTTTCTCTTTGGAAACATTTCTGGTTGGCTTTTTCTATAATTCTAACAAAAATGGTTGAGCTAATTGACTAGCTCAGTCTTTCTGGCGGGGTACTGACTCCATTATGTGGGAATTTTTGGATGGGCTGAGGAACAGATCTTTTCTGAACTGTCATTAGAGGGATCTGACTCTGTCTAAAACCAGTTTGTCTTTTTGCAGTCATTTGGAGAGCAACAAAACACATTAAATGTTCTCCCCATACCCTGTGTTTTACTCTGAGCACTCTATACCAGCTGCTGAAGAAAGTTCAGGTTTTATAAGAAATGCTACTCCAAATGCTTCAGTTCTTTTACATAGCTGTGTTATGGTTTGGTGCTATTGAGATGAAGGAATTAATGAATGAGAAGTAATTTTATGCGCACTCTAACGTGGTCTCATAGAAATACCAAGTTTCTTCCTCTTCTCTGTATACCTGGTCAACTTGTATACCAAACTTCAAACATGTTGTATCTGTACTGACTTGGGTAGTAATTCATCCAGCCAGAGAAGCATCCGTGGGACTACTTATTTTTGTTTTAACATTCTTTAAGCGTGTGTAGACTGAAGCTTTCTTCCTGTGCGTAACTGTTGTTTGTCTAAAGTCAGTGTTTGAGGATGATCTGCGTTCAAGCTGTGTGATCAGAGTGAATTTTTGCCTAAACCTATGGTTGAGCCGTAAATCACTGCACTGTGTGGGCAGTGTTGCTTTTGTCCAGTAGCTGGGCTTAATTCACCACTTCCTGCCAATATCCTCTAATTCTGCAATTGTAACTGTGTGAAGCCAAGCAAGGAAGTGTGTGCTTTATGCGAGGAGCTTGCAAACTCTTCTAAATCCTGTCTTGCTGTGTGAAAAGACTAGAGGTTCCCAAAGTGGCTTTCTCTGCTCCCTGTCCTGTGGCCAAGGCCACCTTGCTATAGCTTGCTCATCAGCAGTACCACTTTCTGCTCCCAGCAGCCCTGTGCCCATGCTGTCTCCCATCCTAGCAACCCAAATACCCTGTTTCGCCTGTGGGGGTGGGTGAAGTGCATACACTTCAGGGTTGTGAAAAATGCCGGAAGCCCCCAGTGGTGACTGTATGCAGGGAGTCGGAGTTTGTGATGAGCGCTTGTGCTGCACAGTAGAAGAGGAAGCGTCTTGACAGGGTATGCCACAAACGGGGATGATGCAGTAAGACCAGTTTGTCATATGTGCTTTGCACAGTCTTAATGTGCTGTACTGACACTGTGAGTTAAAGCAAGTTTTCATGATAAGGGACTGTGTCTATGGCACAGTTTCTGGAATGTCTTGTGGATGTTGAAGACTTGCTTATGAAGAATCTTTTGAGCATTGATGTAGTTCAGTGATATGCTGGTGTTTAGTATAGACCCTACAGTTGATCCATAGATTATGCTGACTATTTCTGGCATAGGAAGATGAGGGGAAAGGTGAAAGGAAGAATGTATTGTATGTCATGGTCAGGGTGACAAATGTCCTTCTGCAGGTCAGGATTAGTAGATCATTAGCATACACTAGTGTACTCTGTATTTAACTATTTTATACAGGCCCTTTGTGGTGCCTGAGAGAGGTTATCTCCCCCACAGTTGAACGTGTACCACAGTCAACACTTCATTGGTACCCTTGGAACCTCACTAAGAAGCTTTTCAGCAGCATGATGTATGCAGGTCTGGTTTGTGTCAGTGTGCAGTGAGAGTCATATTCCCAGGCTGCGCTGGGAAGCAATTGGGCTTGGTAATAGTGTGGAAGCTTTGCAGGTCTGTGGTCATGTGCTGAGCTGCGGTGCTTGGAGAGGAGAGCTTCAGGTTATGTCTTCCTGTATTCTTCTGGGATCCTTCTAAAAGTACTGCTGTAACGGGATAACTTGTGCTTCCTGACACCCTAGCAGTGTCGAATAAGGTCCCTGGAAAACCAATGGACTGAAGGGATAGTCATTAAGTGTGACTTTCACCTGAGATGCTGCCTCTGAAATCCATTAGCAGTTTAAAATTAACCAGATACTCCAGGTAGCTTAAATGAATCTTAATGACTTTCTGCCATTTTTATTAGAGGAGGTTTTTTTCAACCTTATTGCCTTAGTGCAGCCTGGATTGCAAAATGTTTTGGTTTTTAATCAATGAGGATGATTCTGCGGCATGGCTGGAATCTCCCTAAAGAGTGTGTGATCAATGAAGAAGTAACAAGATTTGTGTATAGCAAAGCAGAGCAGCCTAAAGCAGCTATATCCTAAAACTGACCTAACCTATAAAGCTTTGAATTACAATGTCATCTTCCACACAGGTGCACTGCGAAGCCTCTCAGCCCTTCTGCATCATGTAAGAAAGAGCTGAGCCATCCCATTGTTAGGGAGGAAAAACTAAGTACAGACCAAAGACCTAAAATTTAACTAAGAATGTAAATTTAGCCTGAATTTTGGGTTTGGATGAACACCAGCTAAATTTTTTTGTGACACTTGCTGTAAAAGAAAGATCAGAAACTATTCCAATCTGGTTCTGAGAATTTGATTGACACTTTCTAAGTGACCGTGCTGCTCATATGGGTGTTTTGCAGCAGTGGGAGGGGAGGGAAGAGGGAAAGCTACTTTGAAAGACAGCTTGGGAGACAAATGCAGAGAACCCAGAAGAGAAGGCACAAAGAAGGACAATATTGACAAGATTCTCAACTTTTAATTAACTTGACTTTTTCTTTTTTTTTCCTCTCCCAATACACCTACTTCTCATCAGTGTGAGAGGCGAAGGAATCAAATTGCTTTCTACAGTCATGTAGGTATTTCTAGTGTGATGGACAAAAAAGGCAAAGCAGGCTGTCCCTTCCTTATCCCTCAGGTGAAGATGATGTGATGGCTTGGGGAGTGTCTTAGCTCAGAGCATGGCTGGATCATGGCTCTGAAAATGATTACTGATAGGATTATCTTTTCAGAGCAATAATAGCACTTTCCTGGAGCTGCTGGTGGGCATCTGGGCACATTGGGCGTTTCTCCCCCTCTAATTTGCTCTTGTGAGACCCCACCTGGAGTACTGCATTCAGCTCTCGGGTCCTTAGTGCAGGAAGGACATGGACCTGTTGAAGAGGGTCCAGAGAAAGACCATGAAAGTGATCAGAGGGCTGGAGCACCTCGCCTATGAGGAAGGGCTGAGAGAGCTGGGCTTGTTTAGCCTGAAGAAGAGGGGGCTCTGGGGAGACCTTATAGCAGCTTCCAGTACCTAAAAGGGGCCTGCAAGAAATCTGGAGGGCATCTTTTTACAAGGGCATGTAGAGAGAGGACAAGGGGAAATGGCTTTAATCTGAAAGAGGGTAGATGTAGATTAGATAATAGGAAGAAATTCTTTACTGTGAAGGTGGACAGGTGCTGGCACAGGTTGCCCAGAGGACCTGTGGCTGCCACCTCCCTGGCAGTGTTCAAGGCCAGGGTTGGATGGGGCTTTGAGCAACCTGGTCTAGCGGAAGGTGGCCCTGCCCATGGCAGGGGGTTGGAACTGGATGAGCTTTAAGGTCCCTTCTAACCCAAACTGTTGTGTGATTCTGTTTGCATGGGAAATGGCTGCTGTTTCTAGGGACTCTGTTTTGACTGTGTGATGGCTCCATTGCTCTGTATTTGCTTCCACATCCCAGCTCATGGAAATTAAATTCTCGGAGATGATGATTGCTCCTTCAAAGGTGGAGGAAGTGTTAAGAAGAAGAAAAAAAGTGAAAGAATGAGTGTTTACACCTCATTGCATAGTAAACATCCCACTTGTGATACAGGTAGCTAATTTATGCCTGACACTTGTCCTAGCTTCAGCCCTGCTCTACACCACAAGTGTCACTTTTGAGTAGATGTTTATTTGCCATGTCCTGTGGTCTGTCCCTGTTCGGAAAGCCGGGGATTCCAGGGTTTACCACATGGTGAGGTTCTTGAGCAAAAGTGCTTCTGCTCTGAACATGAATGGTGGCCTGTGTGAGCTTCATGAAATGACAATGCCCTACCAACTACCTTGACTTAAAATGTCTACACCTACTGATTTTATTGAAGATAAAAAACTCCCTTATTTTTAATTCCACCGCCCTGTCACTCTGTAGGAATGACTAGTGCTTTGCCTTTGTGGACCATCAGCTTTGTTCTCCCAAGATCCCAGTATCTGCAGTTGTAAAGATGCAAAGCAGGGAGTGAACAGTCATTCCTGATGCGGAGGGAAGGGCACTGGTGCTAATCCCTTAAATCCACAGCAGGCCCCTCCCATACATAGAAACCTGATCTTAACTCTTAGATCCTCCTTGCTGTTGCTGTGATATTTATATGTAATTCCCACTTCTTAAAACAAGAGGGCATTAGATCTAGTCAGATTTAAGGAAAACTGCATGAACCAGCCTCATAAATATTTATCCTTGCATCAACATTGTACTCTGGGATACTCGAGATGGTGAATGACTGTCATCTTGACAGTGTATGATGCAGAGCAAATGCAATTTCAAAGCCTCTCTTAAGCCTCTGTGGCATGCTTAAGTATCTTCCAGTTGCATGGTTAAAGGCTAAAATAAATCTTCTGCCCAGGAGTAGAGGGATTTTGGAGATTTGTGAATTCCCAGCTACCTCCATTGATGCAAATGATGAAGACCAAACTGTGGTGTGTGGGGGACCTGGAGGGAGAAAATGGGCTGAATAAGGTGGTAATGATTGCAATGGTCTAATCAGAGTTCATTTCCTCTAAGTGCTTCCAGAGGTTTTACATAGTGAGAACAAATGCCAATGCAGTTTGGAATATGCGGGTGGGTACAGCTCAATGCTCATAATCCATAAGCAAAAAAAAAAAAAAAATACTAAAAATTGAAGGGCTCGCGGTTTGTTTTTCGGGTGTTCTCTCCTCAAAACTCCAGAGATTCTCACTATTGGGTAAGCGTCAATGCCAAGCTTGCAGAGTGATTGAGTTGCACATTACAGTACTGACTTAATTGTGCTCAGGTAACTACATATAGCTGATTCTCTTCCATGCTTTTCTGGAAGAAATTTCTTTACTCCTTGTACTTTTCAAGAACCTGACAGCCAGTAAAACCTTGAGATTTTGATCCATAACTTGCAGATTGTGGCCAAGTATAAAAAACCCATTCAAGACATTAAAGCGGTGTTACTGCTGTTCATCCTCCAGGGTAAGACTGGAGAACAAAATTCCTGGTGCTGCTGTCCACGGGGTGCCTCTCTGTTGTCAGGTTCTAATCTGTTTGTAATGTTAGGACATAGTTGGATCCTTGTATCAACAGAGGCAAGTACATGGGTTAGACCTTTTAAAAAAGGTACTCTAACGTGTAAGGTTTGTTGTGGGTTGGTTGTTGGTGGTTTTTTTTGTTTTTTTTTTTTTGGGGGGGGTGATGTTTTTGTGTATTTTTAAGACATTTTGTTTCTGAAGGTTGCTGTTGGCATGCAGCTCACTGGTGTTCTCACTTTGGGTAATGTCCTTGTAAGAGAGACAGTGCATCTGTGTTAGGCTTATTTTTTCGGGTAGCACAGTCCTAGCTCTGGAGAGGGGAGTTTAGAGAGGTCAGCTAGTCAAGGAAAAGCTGAAGCATGGCTGTGTTTTTGATGGCAGTTTGGTGACAGTGATGGGGAGACTCTGCATACTCCTCAGGCAGTCCTGTCTGTTGACTCACTGGTTTTTTCCTTTTAGCAATTTTGACTTGGTGTTTTTCTTTCCTCTTTCCCCAGTGCCCTCACACCGCACCCTCCCTGCCACTCCACCCAGTAATGTTTTCCTAAATCTTCCCTGTTGCTTGTTAAACCTTTCTGTTTCTTCTGAAAGTTGGGGGCATGGAGAACACTCTTCCCACTTTCTTTGCCCCAGGCTTTCATATATTCGAAAGATACCATCATGACCCTTGCTTTCTCTTCTTCTGGCTGAGCTCCAGTTCATTTTGTTTTTCCTTCTTTCCTCCCAGATGTCATGTTTTTCTAAGTCTGTGGTGTTTCTGTTGCTTTTTCTTGGATATTTTCCAGTTGATCTTCTCTGAAATTTGCTGAAGACTGGATACAGCATTGTGCTGGAAGCTTTATCAGTCACAAGTAGAACAGAACTGTTGCTTCACGATTCTCACATATGTTCCTCTGTACATTCCTATATGGCATTTGCCTCTTTCTCAAGAGAGAATTTTCCAATTTTTAAAACTTGCTTTTCTTTCAGTCTTTATTTTTTTAATTTAACTTTATTTTTTATTTTATTTTTTTTAGTCTTCAAGCAAACTGGCAGCTTTAAGTTAGTAGCGTACCCAAGTTTAACGAGTGTCATTTTGCTCCTTCATTATCTAGATCATTAGTATTAGAATAGTGAGGGACCAGGGCAGATCTCTGCGGAGGTTATTCAGTATGTCAGCCTTTTATGTGAGTCTTCCCATTTTTCTAGCTCTTAGCAGAAACGGTGCAGTTATTCAGTCACTTTCAAATCTGCCATAAGATGACTGATTGCCTTGATAATGGTATGACAAAGTTTCCTTTTCGTAAGAATGTGGTTTGAATCTTCTGACTTCTTTTTTTTTTTTTTTTTTTTTTTGCTAATGTCGAGATTCAGTGTCTACTCCTGCTATGTTTCTGTGATATTATTCTGCCGTAATGCGTAGCTCAATTGGTTTGACTGGCTTATCCCATAAGCAGTCAGGTTTTGTTGAGTTCAGTCTTTTTGTTCGGTGCTAGCAGATGGGTTTAATGGGAATCCACGTGCAAATAAGCAATAGCTATCATTCTTCAGGTTGTTCCTTCCACTTCTTTCCCCTCCCACTTTTTTAGGATATCACTGTTTGCCATTCTTTAGCCCCTGTTACCTTGTCAGTCTGCTATGAACTCTCAAAAAGACCTGCGAATGGTCTGAAGTGTTAAGAAAAACCCAAACTGTTCAACATGTTCATAACTGAATTTCATGAAAAGCAGCTAATTTGGTAGAAAGTTCATTAATCTAACTTTTATTGATTCAGTCTGGGCTTTTTTTTCCTTCTCCTCTGTCCTGTCATCCCTAGTATTGGGTTTTGTTGCTTGTTTGTGTGGGTTTGTTGTTGTTGTTTTGGCCTTGTTACTTGTAGCCTGAGAAGGTGATGAGTGGACTGACCTTTCCCTTAATCATTATTTTATTGCTTTGGAATTGCAGAATGAGGGTTTGATACTTTTGGTGTCTCTTGCTTCACGTTTACTTATTTTGGTATTGCTGTAATTGTCTTCAGGCTATTGCTCTTTTAGTGGGGTGTAGATGGATGGACTTCGTTTGACCTCTTTAGCTAGTGAGGAAGAAGTACTCACTGTTGCTTGCTTTTGGTCGTGTGTAGGTAACAGCACAACTTAAACATCTTGGGTCTGAGGACTAACTGGAAGCCAGTTGAAAACTGGAGGTGAGAGAACAGTCGCTGTTGGAAAGCTCTCTTAAAATACAGTGGCAAGTTCTTTCATCCAGAATCAACCCCTTGAAGTAGTTCGTGAGCAAATGCCAAAACGTTGAATCTTCACATTGGCTAGTTTTGTCAAATTTGGGTTTGAGAGCATCATTTAGTTGGTGCTCAGCCATAATTCCAAAGCCATGTAAGGTTTTATATGTGGTGCTTCTGCTGAGTCTAGAATGGTTTAGAAATAGAAACTACGGAAATACACCAAACCCCAAATGGCTAGGTAATCTCTTGATAAACTAGAGGCTTTGTCTTCTGTCACCACCAGGTCTAGAAGCTTGTTGGGTAAGGGGATGTTTACAGGGTGGAGATGGTGAACAACGCTAATGCTGTTTGCAAAATAAGAAGCCTCTGAAAAGGATCGTACAGTCTCAAGAACAGATTGTCTAGTGGTAATAGAGACTAACAAATTCCTGTTGGCTGGCAGCTGTCGTTCAGGTTAGGATCCTGTCTTTGTAGCTCTTATGGAGTTGACTTCCATTCTGCAAAGTACGTGATGAAAGGGGCAGAATAAATTCCTCATGGAGACTTGTTCTTCCTGGTCTAACAAAAATGAATTTACGATGAAAGCAGTAGGTAAGAGGCATTAACCTCATGGAGGCAGGTAGGCTTTGTTGGAGGAGCCTGTGGCTATTTCAGATTTTGTTCTGCTCCCTGTACTCCAGAATTAGCACACTGCAGGACGGTTGTCACCCCTTTGATGGAAAGTGGGAAGACTAACTTGGTAACACGCACAAGTCTTGCTTTCATCATCTCACTTCTTCTGCAGAAGCAGCATATTGTTTGTGAGACAGAGCTTACATAATCCTCCTTCTGTGTGTGTGTGTAAACATATTTAACACAGGCCTTTTGTTTCTTGACTAGTTTAAATTTATCCATAGTGTGCATACAGTGTGGAAGGGGATGGAAAAGGGGTGAGTTAGCAGGAGGCATTTTTGGGGCACTGGAGGAGAGGAAAAATCAGAACTTGTATGGACCCATAACAAACAAAACAGAACTGAAATAATCCCTTTCTTATATTCTATCCATGCCCTACCCTGCTAAGAGTAAACTGTCTCTAGTCAGTGGTATCACAACCCTTGCTCTTGCTTGCTGGGTTGATTCTCCTGTTGCACGGTAGCTGGTAGAGAGGCTCTAAATGCAAAATTATCTTACAAGCTTGTGCCATTTTGGGCCTGCTGTTAGTGTTTAAAGTCTTTAAAGTCACCCACTAAAGACAACGCAGAAGAACAAAAGTCAGCCTGGATATGTGGCGTGTGTGTTCTTGTTTAATATCGGAATTCCTGGTATGGCCAGGGACACATGCCAGCTTTGGCAGTACAGGGCACAGTTCAGATACTTAAGTACTATACTAAAAATAACGGGGCTATTTTAGACTGGGTCCCAATTAGGGAGGGAATAACTTGTTGCTCTGCAATCAGTAATGTGAAGTAGCAGGCAGGCTTCAATGTGCAAGTAAACTCTGCTGTTTTGCTTGCAATTGCCAGTTTTGATGCTGTGTTCTCACAGTGTTCCTTAGATGCTTTTCCAGAGGTTAAAAAGAAAATAAAGTCCTCCTCTTAAGGCAGAGTTTGTGTGCTGTAGTTCAGATTTTGATATTGCAGTGTTTAATAGCATTACAGCTCCTAATCCTCCAGCAGTGGCTTGGGGAATTCCTAGAAGGCAGGGAGCTGGAGGTATGGAGCTGCACAGTGCCTTTACCGTTGCAGCAAGCAAGCTTTGCCCTGCCCTGCTGCAGGGCAGTGAGGGTGAATCTGGGCAGCCAAAGAGCAGAGGGGCTGGTTTGAAGATAGTTGCTTTTCTCCTGGTTTGCTTACTGGGAGTGGAGGAGAAGGAAGCATGGTGATGCAGTTGTTTGCTTTCCTGTGTCAAGAACTATGGTGAAAATAACTTGCACATTTAAGTGCCTGAAACAAAGCATTACTTTATACTTCAGTAGCTTCTCTCTGGTTTTATTTTTGGTGATGCTGCTTCCTGCCACCTTCTTACTAGATCGCTCAGATTTCACTGAAGTGAGTTAGAAGACTGAATTTTTCCATGCACAGGGTGTGTGGGGAAGGAGCAAGCATGCTCCAGCATCCGAATCTTCTGGCGGGCTTTCAAGTGTTTGCATGCATTTGGTCCCAATTCTGTGCTGCTCATTAGAGCAGGGTTGTGGGTAAAGGAGCACTTTATGGACACTTACGCAAATACTGCGTTGGATAGACTTGTGCTGGTACTGGAGATGAGAGCTAAATGCACCTAAACCTTCTATTTTTATAGACGTCTTTCTAGCATGCTATTTTGAGAACATGAAAAAAACAGGATCTTTATGGTGTTGTGACTTTCATGCTAGTAGCTTTTTTTTTGAAAGTAGCTTTTTGTTATATTCAAAATAAGAAACTGATAAGAGGTGTCCAAGGGCTTGTTCATCTGTGGTATCTTAATAGCTTTTGTTACAGTAGTGAGCTTATGTTGGGATTTTGGGAGGACTTCATCAGATATGTGCAGGAAGCTTCATGTTCTTATCTTATGTTTTGACTTGTTCTTGTCCTAGCCTGAAATGCAGAGGAAGAGACTTCCTAGATGTCCCATTATGCATACAGCACCTTTTATATGCACCGCTGAAATGTATCGCATCCTGAATGTAGTAAATTCACATGGAAACAGTGGGAGAGGCACCCTGGCGAAGGGGATCATGTTTTGTGTTGTAGAGAGCCAGCATTTAGGCGTGTGCTTGTCAACTCGCAAGCTACATGTATTCTACCTTCTGCATACTGCAGCAGCCTGTGGGACTTGCTGTTAAAAGTAAATGTTACATGGAGGATGCTTAGCAACTGTAGTTTTTAAGTACTGTGCCAAATTGTTAAAGGTGCAAATCTGTTAAATCAATGCAGTGTTTTGTGGAGGATGCAGCGTGGCGGCGCTGAGGTTCGGCTTCTGGACCTCTGTGGTGTGGCTGTCCCTCCAGCTGTCCTTCACCCCCCCTGTTAGGTTAATGCCACCATAATGAACACCCACAGTTCACAGCCAGGACTATTAATTTTTCAGAATAATAATGAATGTTGTTAATGTGAATTGTGAGCTTAGTTCATGCAGAGGGGCTGTGTTTAATGAGCCTGGCTGAGTAGCCCTCTGTCCTGCTGTCTCTGGTGGGGTACCTGACCTGGAGCAGAGGGACCTGGGGCCAGCAGCTGGGAATAGCCATGTCTTGAATGCAGAGCCTGTGGCTCAGAAACCTGCCTTCTGCCACTGCCTGGGGCCTGCTGGGTGACCTCAAAATCCTTTCTGGCTGTCCTGGTTTTTCCGTTCAAAAGCAGAGTTGGTACTGGGCTCCTTTTGTGGGAAAAAGGGCAATAACCTGCTTCAGAGTGGGCATAGTTTTGGCTGTTCCTCTCTCAACAAGCATAGCTGCAGTGGATCAGACCACAGGTTAACCAATAACACCTTGTGTGTCTCTGGGCCATCGGTAGCAGTTGCTTAAGTAGAAAAGCCTGCAAGTTTTCCTCTGCTGCTTGGCCCTTCTGCTTCATGGTGAGCTGTGCTGCAGTTCTCTGGAGTGTGCATCTCCATTACTATAGTCACTACCCATTGATAAGCCTTCTCCAGTGCTTCATCAAAATTATTATTTTAATACATTGAGAGGTCAAATCGCCCCATGGACACGATTCCTGTGTTTCCTATCCGCTTCAGATTTTACCTACCCCTTTATTTAGAGAGGAAATGGTCATTCTCTGGGCACTTCATGCATGTCTTCTGTATCTGACTAGATGTCTGTCCTCTTATGCCCTGGCTGTCTCTCTTCTCCACGCTGAATGAGCCAGGTCTGTTAGTTCCTGCTTTAGGAATTCTCTGTACTCTTTCTAATTCTATTTTACCCTTAGTGTCATAACAGCCCACAGATCTCAAGGAGTGGGTGTGCCCTGGGTTTAATGACTTGTCATGATTCTGCTTTGCTTGCGGCAGTTCCCTAACTCTTAGTACTGTATTTCCTTGTGAGGTAGTGTCTGCTTCCCCTACACTCACCCCCTCCCCCCGCCCCGAAAAATGATACGTTCAAACAGGACTTCAGTCTCCTGATGCTTATTCAGCAGTACTCACAGGCAGGGTTAGTTTTGGTTTTGCACGTTAGCTTGAGTTTGTGAAATTAAAATCAGCTTTGCCTCTTGGTTGCCTATTTGCTCATGATCATGGGATTGTTCCACTGTACTTTGTATGAAGCTCCAGCTCTGAGTGAACACGTCATACTGCCAGTGAACTTCATGTCACCTCCTTGTTTGTCACGTTTCAGACATTATGGGTATGTTGAAAAGAATGGCCAATACAGTCATCCTTGAGACTCTTTGTATGGAAAAGATGCTTTGTGTTTTCTTACCTTTTAATTCTTATCCTTCAGCTGGGTGAAGGGAACTACTGGGTTAAGGGGGGAACCACTCCTGGAAACTATACCAGTTCAGGTATTTTTAAGAGCCTCTATGTAGGGGTAACATCCAAATGTCTTTGTCCATATGGTATCATAAACCTTGGGTAGGTTTCAGTCATAACTTCTACGAAAGCTATACTGACTCTTCCTCATGCCATTTTATTATTCATGTCTATATTATCTAGTTTTAACTAGCTCTTTTTTTAAAGGAGTTGCTTCCTGATTCTTCAGTTCCCTGGATTTACCTTGAACTCACTTCTGCAAACTGGTCTAACGTACCATCCGTCTTTCATGCTATGTCCAAATCAATTCAGGTGCGACAGGGTATATGCAGCAATTAATAGCTTGGCAGTTTGATATTTTCCTTTAGAAATCTTGGCTGAATTCTTTATGTTCTAGCAACTTAGTATGGTTTTTTAGTGGTCTTAAAATGTCATCTGTCAGCAGTTGTTTGGTATATTTGGTGCTTGGAGAACTTCTGCAAGTTGGCTTCCCGATTTATTTGTAATTTATTTTTTTTTTTAATGAACAAATACATCCTCTCAAGAAACTAACCCATAGCCAGTCCTCACCTTTTCTTCAAGAAAAGAAACCTTGGAGGCATTGGCAGCTCACATCAGTTTTGAGGTGGGAGGAGAAGACTTGATTTCCAGTACTTTGCAGTAGAACTGGTAGCAGATGCCATTCTAGGCTAGTCTCTGGGTTCAGCCTGATGTCCAAGTTCACTCTGGGCATTTGTTTGAAGGTAACCATAAACATGAAACTGATATTTGCTATCCTGACTTCTGGGACTTTCGCTGTAGGTTATAGGGAGTGCCTGTTGCAGCATCAGTACATCCTGTGTTTCATTTCTGAACTTCAGTGTTGCTCCTCCGCGTTGCCTGTTCTCAAGTTACTGGGACACCAAGTTAATATCTTTGAGTGCACTTGGCAGAACGAAGTCAGAGGAATGTACTCAGTCTCCAAATTCTGCAGCAAAAAAATGAATGCAAAATTTCCGTGCCTGAGCAAGAAGTCTCGGGCAAGATTCCCACTAGCAAAGGAAGAGACCTGGGAAGCTCTCGTGTATCTTCTGCAATGTTAATGAAATGCTGCTTTCTTGACCGGTCTGAGAACTTGTTTATGAAATCTAATATTGCCCTGTGAAACTCAACACTTTGGTGCTTAATAGTACCGCCTGAGCGATGCTCAATGAGGTGGACAGGGTCCTTTGTGTATCAGCTGTTTAAGGCGTCGTGAAGTCTAAATACAGTGCTTCCTTGACTGGCACTTGGGAGCTTCACCTGCTCCTATGAACGGGAGAGAAATCTCGGTGTCACAGCACAATCCTGTAGCAGATGCATCCTCCAAAAAAATAACTAAACCAGCTGAGTCATTAGCTGGTTATTTTTCTTCCATGCTGCCAGCCAGTCCCAATATCCTTATATTTCACGCAGGAGGGAGAAGGCAGACAATACTGTCTTTTATTATTCATACCCCGCAGGACACTATCTTTACAAAATACGTGTGGCGTCTGTCTGTCTCCACTGCATGGGAAAGATTAACAACAATTAAGGTCAACAATTAAGGTTGTGAAAACCTTTGAATAACTGCAACATCTGCTCTTGTACTAGAATAAATAAAATAAAGCTGGAGCTCTAATTGCCAACAGAGAACTTGCTCATATCTGTTTTGTAATTGCGGGCTTGTGAAATGCATGCTGTTAACTGGTCCCTCGCTGACCAATGTGAATGACCAGCAGTCAGGGCGAGTAGTGGTTTGGCTAAGAGCTATGTGCTGAAACTGGGGTTAAGAGATCAGAAGTGGAGCCCTGTACAGAACTTGAGGAGCTGTGAGCCTTGCCATGGCAGCAGTAGTCTGGTGGCGGCCATGAGATGTCTTGCTCCTCGCTTCAGGCAGGGAAGTTGACCCTCTGAACTTCCCAGTCCATTTCAATGTCAAATAAAACCAGTTTTCCTCCACTGCTGTTCACTCTGAAGTAGTTTTACTCTTGCTCTGGGACAGAATAGGGTTGTTGAAGGGTAATTTACTGTGTGTCAATTGACTTGTTTTTTCTATAAGCTCCTTAAACTTGATGGCAAGCGAGCACCTGCGTGTGTTCTGAGGTGGACATTTCTAGAAGCAGGCATTGAGGCAGTACAGGAAGTAACTGATTTATAATGCATGTGGGCCTTTTGCTAATATGTCAGGAAAAATTGACAAAGAGAATGCCCTGAACCTCACCTTAGGAGCATTCATTCAAATATAGCCATTTTGGTATAAAGGAATATTCTCCTAGGAATAAAACAGACTATTTTAGTTAGAAGGGACCTACAGTGATCTAGTCCAGCTGCCTGACCACTTCAGGTCCAAATGCCTCTTAAAACCTGACAGGCTTTGGGCATCCAATACCTGTTTAGGAAGGCTGTTCCAGTGTTTCACTGCTCTTGGTAAAGGAAATGGTTCAGAATATCTAGTCTGAACTTCCCCTGATGCAGCTTTGAACCATTCCCACACATCCTCTCACTGGATACCAGGGAGGTTTCCAGTAAGTAGGAATCACGTATTTACTTCATTTTGTCTGACTATACAGAGCGATTTCTTTGATCACTTGGTCTGCTCCCATGTTGTACTTTCCTTCCTGAGAATGAAAACTGCAGTGCTGGGAGCTGGAGTCTAGTCCTTCTTGGCACACATTGCCTCTATGGAGGGAGCGGTTTGTGTTGTATCTCAGTGCAGAAGTAGCGTTCTTCTGCTCTTTCCAGGCCTTGCTTTTTTTTTTTGTGTTTAAAAACATTTCTAATGAGGCATTAAGCCTTAAAAAGCTTAAGCTACTAGTCAGAAATCTGTATCAAAAGACTGTTAAGGATCTATCATCAAAGTCTGGTAGAAAACAGATATGCCTTTCTATCTCTAAGACGAGGAGAAATTCAGGTGTGTGGTTCCTTGGTTTGCTCTATGTTTCTCCTTTCCTTTCTGTTGTAGTGGTTTTCTACTGCCCTATGTTTCTTTACTCTAGCTGCAGTACCTTTTGTGGCCAGTGCTGCTATTTGCTACTGTGGGAAAAGTAACATTCGTGTTATTCCTGCTATTTGCTTCACTATTCTGTGTAGTCCCACTGTGACTGACCAGAGTGCTGTGCTGGGCAATGTGTTCTTGCACTTCAGCAGGAGCAGAGTATGAGGGTATGCCTGTAGTTAAGGAGACAACAGTGAGGAGACTCACAACTGGGAGCTTCTCTGGGAAGCTCATGAGTATCTTCCTCTGCCATAGAGAAAAGGGCATTTTTTCCCTCTGCAGCAGCCTTTTCAAACCTGGCTCTTGAGAGGCATTCAGCTTCAATGAGCTTTGTCTTGTGCTTTGGAGGGAAGCTTTCTGGTTTTGTATAATGAAGAGGTTCTCAGTTAAGAGACAGTCCTCATGGCAACTGTGCTACTTATTTTAGGCTATTGACTTGTATGAGTTGCTGGACTGGAAAAGATGTGTAGGCAAAGATGTTGCAGAAAACAAATGTGATAGTTTCCAAGCCACAGTATAATTTACCCAAGACAAAGAGTGTCATAAAGAGGAGAAAGTATCAGACTTGAGTGGCAAACTCTGTCATACTGCTGCCCGTTTGAAGGAGGAGGGGAATACTACAAGCTACGGATTGCTGAGATTTGCAAGTGTCAGAGCCTTAGGTGAAGGAACTATTTGTCTTCTTCCAGTAACAGAAAGTAGCATGAAAGCCTGTGATAAGTATTTGTGTAAAGCAGGCAATTCTGTGAAGTTATTTCTTCATGCAGAGCTGGGGTTTAATAAAATAGTACTGCTAATTAGTGAGGCTGAAATGAAAATCAAGACTTTTCTTAATGCATCTGTCAAATTGATTGTATTAATAATGAGTGAATGCTTTTATAAATCAAAATACAAAGGAACAGAAACTCTTGAATTTTTATTTTGTCAATTAACTATAGCAATTGGAAATTTCAAATTTCTTATATTTAGAAAGGCACTTGCAAGACAGCTTATCTGCTGGTTTTCTTTTGATAAATATTTTAATACACTGCAGTGTATTTTGGGAGGGGGGAGAACTTTTTGGAAGAGCAAAGTATGAACAAAATCTCTACCTCAAACAGTAAAGACAATCTAGGGAAGAGAACTGAGCTGGGTATTTATTTTTACTTTTTGTGAGGTTGAGCATTCCCAATGCTGAGTTCTGCCATGTTGGCTGAAGGAGCTCTCTTTTGCATTCTGTACTCCTGCTAAAGAAGTTCTTCATCTGCTTATTGAGTTTACATATGCGTATGTACATCCGTATGTATAATATATGTATATGTACACACGCACAGAGTGAAATTAAACCCTTAAAGTTGCTGGGAGAAGCTGAAGCTTTGTCAGGATCAACTTCAGCAGTACAAAGGCTAAAAGTCTGGGGATGCTGTGGGACTGGTCTGGTATGATTGTCAGTCTTGTGCAGAGGTGCTGAGAGTTTGAGGTTAATGTTGTACATTGAAGAAGGGTTTCTCTGGCTGATTTTCTGCCTGTGATTCATAGACACCTGTATCTTAGCCAGTTTTTCTAAACACACTCTGTAGTCAATGGAGAGAGCCCAGGTGCTCCAGTAGCATGCGTAACAGCAGTGTAAGTTGGAAGGGGCCTCTTGAGATCATCTAGTCCAAACCCCAGCTTTCTCTGACCTCTTCTAGATAGTTTGCCATGGTATCATAGGTTAGGGTTGTAAAGGACCTTAAGATCATCTAGTTCCAACCCCCCTGCCATAGGCAGGGACACCTCACACTAAGCCATGTTGCCCAAGGCTCTGTTCATCCTGGCCTTGAAAACCGCCAGGGATGAAGCATTCACAACTTCCCTGGGCAACCCAGTCCAGTGCCTCACCAGTAAAGAACTTCCTCCTTATATCTAACCTGAACTTCCCTTGTTTTAGTTTGAACCCGTTGGCCGTTGTCCTGTCACTACAGTCCCTGATGAGGAATCCCTCTCTGGCATCCTTGTAGATCCCTTCCGATACTGGAAGGCTGCTATGAGGTCTCCACACAGCCTTCTCTTCTCCAGGCTGAACAGCCCCAACTTCCTCATCCTATCTTCATACAGGAGGTGCTGCAGTCCCCTGAGCATCCTCGTGGCCCTCCTCTGCACTTGTTCCAACAGTTCCATGTCCTTCTTATGTTGAGGACACCAGAACTGCACACAGTACTCCAAGTGAAGGTCTCACAACAGCAGAGTAGAGGGGCAGGATCACCTCCCTCGACCTGCTGGTCACGCTCCTTTTGATGCAGCCCAGGATACAGTTGACTTTCTGGGCTGTGAGCGCACACTGCAGCCGGCTCATGTTAAGTTTCTCATCAACCAACACCCCCAAGTCTTTCTCCGCAGGCCTGCTCTGAATCTCTTCCCTGCCCAACCTGTATGTGTGCCTGGGATTGCTCTGACCCAGCTGTAGGACCTTGCACTTGGCATGGTTAAACTTCATCAGGTTGGCATCAGCCCACCTCACAAGCATGTCAAGGTCCCTCTGGATGGCATTCTTTCCCTTCAGCGTATCAACCAAACCACACAGCTTGGTGTCACTGGCAAACTTGCTGAGGGTGCACTCAATCTCACTGTCCATGTCACCAATGAAGACGTTGAACAGGATTGGTCCCAATTGCATGTAAAGGGTGCCTGGTTTTCTTCACTGACTGATGTGATGGAGCAGGGGCATACGCTTCCCTGAACTCTGTACACATACTACCACACAGGGTATATGACTTTCTTCATATCCTGTAGCAGAGTTGTGGTTAGCTCTGTACATGCCCTGGATGTCAGTTTGGTTTTGTGGGCAGTGTACTGCAGGCCTGTAAAACAATGCTGTGTATGGAGATGCTTGTGCTGTCTTCTCCTTCCTACTGCTGCCAGTACCAGTTGGACAGCCTTGGGGCTGGGAGAATGCAGATGAGACCTGTGTGTGGGTTCCACACTTGGAGTACAGGTATTTGTGGGCTCAAATACATCTGTATGTAGGGAAGGCACTTTGGCTACACCTGGAGCCTATACCCTTTGGGAACAAATGTTCTCCTTCAGCAGCTCTGTAGTCTGAAGGTTAACTGGGATGTTTCTCATTTAACGCATATCTAGTTAATCTTCAGTGCTGGTGATGTTCACTGTTTCATGCCTCTGTAAAATAGTCTTATAAGGCCTGAAACAACAGATTTCCTTTATGGCACCCTGAAAGAACAGGGAAGTAGCTCTTAATGTAGGTGGCTTGCAAAATATTCTAGTCAAGTATTTGGCCTGCTAACCAAGCTTCGATATGTAATCTTTCGGTGCTGCCAAAATACCATTCTAATTAACTTGACTTAGTCTATGAAGCCTGGGTGGTATTACTTTGGTTTTCTTTCCTGTGTTTTCCAGTGCTGCATTTTTGAAAGGGTTGATGGAAGCTGTGACAGTTGCAACCTTACCAGAGTCTTCATTAAGCTAAGATTTCAGTCACCTTGTGACCTTCAGGATCAAAGGAAGGAATACTCTCTTTCTTCCTCTCTCTCTGCAGGTGCAAGTTAATAGCAGTAAATAAATGTACACTAATGCACATGGAACATGTGATCAGTTGGCCAGACCTCGGCTTTCTGTTGAACATTAACACATTAACCCTTCTACAAAATATTAACCTATTCTGCAAGTGTATTTTCTGTTGTGTTTACACTTAGTTGGAAAAGCTAGGCCCTGTTTGTCCCAGGGTGGTATATTTGCAAGTAGGTCAACATACTTGCCTTTGAGATGTCAGCTTGAAACTGGTTTTCAAGGGCTGAAAAGCATAAAGGGGTAAGAAAGACTTTTTTTTTTTTTTTCCCCTCTCGTTTCCCAGCCTGAATTCAAGACTAGAGCACCAGCAACATTCTGGTTGTGTCCTGAAAGTCGGGTGCTGCTGCAGCACTGCTTGCCTGCTGCTAGCTGCAAGCTACCTGTGGATTTGGAGCTTGTGCATTGCATAATACCAGCAAATGCATCTGGGATTACAAAATGGTCTCTTTGCTCTGGGAAGAGATTGATTCTTACTAACAAATCACAACATAGAATAGAATCATCGAATAGTTAGGGTTGGAAAGGACCTTAAGATCATCTAGTTCCAACCCCCCTGCCATGAGCAGGGACACCTCACACTCAAACCATGCCACCCAGGGCTCTGTTCAACCTGGCCTTGAACACCGCCAGTGATGGAGTATTCACAACTTCCCTGGGCAGCCCATTCCAGTGCCTCACCACCCTTGCAGTAAAGAACTTCCTCCTTATATCCAATCTTAATTTCCCCTCCTTAAGTTTGAACCTGTTACCCCTTGTCCTCTCACTACAGTCCCTAATGAAGCATCATAGAATCATAGAATAGTTAGGGTTGGAAAGGACCTCAAGATCATCTAGTTCCAACTCACCTGCCATGGCAGGGACACCTCCCACTAAACCATGCCACCCAAGGCTCTGTCCAACCCAGCCTTGAACAATTCCAGGGATGGAGTATTCACAACTTCCCTGGGCAACCCAGTCCAGTGCCTCACAGCCTTGCAGTAAAGAACTTCCTCCTTATATCCAATCTTAATTTCCCCTGTTTAAGTTTGAGCCCATTACCCCTTGTGCTACCACTACAGTCCCTAATGTCCCTTCCCAACATTCCTACAGCCCCCCTTCAGATACTGGAAGGCTGCTATGAGGTCTCCCCACAGCCTTCTCTTCTCCAGGCTGAACAGACCCAACTTTCTCATCTTATCTTCATACGGGAGGTGCTCCAGTCCCCTGAGCATCCTCCTGTCCCTCCTCTGGACTTGTTCCAACAGTTCCATGTCCTTTTTATGTTGATGACACCAGAACTGTACACAGTACTCTAAGTGAGGTCTCACAACAGCAGAGTAGAGGAGCAGGATCACCTCCCTCAACCTGCTGGTTACGCTCCTTTTGATGCAGCCCAGGATACAGTTGTCTTTCTGGGCTGCAAGTGCACACTGCCGGCTCATGTAAGTTTCTTATCAACCAACATCCCCAAGTCCTTCTCTGCAGGGCTGCTCTGAAGGCAGTGTTAAAATATGTGAGGTGCCTGTGGCATCAGCATCTTAAAACTGCCGGTAGTTTTTTAGCAATTCAATGTGCTCTGGTACTGCTGGTGCTTCATTGCACAGGAGTGAATGTAAGTGCAGCCTCCAAATTTCATACTCCAGGCTGGACCGGCGCTATCTTTATGTTCCACTCGATCAAGGGTCTATGTATTGCTTTAGGTTCCTTTGGAATCTCCTTTGCAATTCTTGATCCTCTTTACTTTATCTTTCTTGAATAGACTTTGTCTCAAGAGCAACACAGTATTGGATATGTCTCCTTGCAGTCTTTGCAACTAGAAGCAGAGTTGGCCATCGTCTGCTTGTTGGGGTTGATGTAGTCCAAAGCTTGCTTATATGGTTGAGTTAGTCATGGCTTTAATGAGTTATCACTTACCAGCTATACTACGGTAACTCCTACCCTGCTGTGCATGAGAGATAAAATGGGTTTGCTTGTTTATTTTTACTACTTACTGATATTGCTTACTCCTTTGCTGCATTTCAGCTGATATTGTGGTGTCTTTATGTTAATTTTTTGAAAAGTTGAATTCCATAGAATAAGCCATATTTGGGAATGTGTCACCATAAAAATCTTTGGAGGATGCCTTAACATATGAAGATAGGCTGAGAAAGTTGGGGCTGTTTGGCCTGGAGAAGAGAAGGCTGCGTGGAGGCCTCGTAGTGGCCTTCCAGTATCTGAAGGGAGCCTATAGGGATGCTGGGGAGGAACTCTTCATTAGGGACTGTAGTGATAGGACAAGGGGTAACGGGTTCAAACTTAAACAGGGGAAGTTTAGATTGGATATGAGGAAGAAATTCTTTACTGTAAGGGTGGTGAGGCACTGGACTGGGTTGCCCAGGGAAGTTGTGAATACTCCATTGCTGGTGGTGGTCAAGGCCGGTTTGGGCGGAGCCTTGGGTGGCATGGTTTGAGTGTGAGATGTCCCTGCCCGTGGCAGGTGGGTTGGAACTAGATGATCTTAAGGTCCTTTCCAACCCTAACTATTCTGTGATTCTATGATTGTTGCCATTGGGGAATGTGTCTCTGCTCACAGCATGTAATTTTTGAGAGGCTAAGCAGAAAGGCTTCCTTTCAAGTGTTCTAGCTGTGTGAACAACAGGTATATTGAGACTAACCTGGGCACTTAAGTGTACCTCTTGTGGTATCTCAAAAAGATGCCATCTTAATGAGTAGCCTGGTGTTTGAATTTAAATGTCTACACTTGCCTTCCAGCTTCAGCTATTTATATGGTATTTGACAATGTAAATAAGCTAGTTCTTATTCACCAACATAAATTATTGATAACTGTAAAAGCCTCTGTTGATTGATTTGCTTTAAAAACTTGAACCTCGCTCTCTAAATAAAAGCATTTGATAATCCTAGTTAATAACTCTCCAAAAAAAAAAAGAAGCTTGTACTAAGAGAACAGCAAGTGACACATGTACACTTACTGTGTTAACTATTGGTATTAAACCCTGTCAGTCATCAAAATGAAAAACCTGTCCAACATCCTTGTTCCACAATGATTAATTTGGTTTTTAATCCAGGAAAAGTATTTTAACCCACCTGAACATTTTGAAGGGCAGAAGAGACGTGAGGAGCAATGTGAGTCTTATTGATAGGTACCTGCCTGTAACTTTCTGTGCACAAGTGTGGATGTTAGTTTTGAGGTCAGTCCTATGGATGGTGCTCTGTGGCAAGTGCTGTGTTACAAAAACCAGTACATTCGGTGAGAGGCTTTACTGAGACCCTCTGCCTGAATCTTACCAAGAAGAAAACTTCCTTGTAAAAAGCATCCAAACAAAGAAAAATAGGCTGTGAATAACTGTAATGATTGAGGAATGGATCATTTGGATGAAACAGACCTAAAATGCTTGAAAAACTGATCAGTGGGTCATGTGATGAAAATTGCCTTGTGTTCTCTTGTTTGGTTTGTTTTCTATTTATATATCTTTGTCTTCAGCATCATAGAATCATAGAATAGTTAGGCTTGGAGAGGACCTTAAGATTGTCTAGTTCCAACCCCCCTGCCATGGGCAGGGACACCTCCCACTAAACCATGCCATCCAAGGCTATGTCCAGCCAGTCAGAAAGGGAGGAAAGGCTTCTGCATGCTCCGGAAGATTTTCCTCCAAAATGAAGGAGCTGTTGTAGGTAAAGCTGTTGTTTCCACCAGCATCTCTAACGATCTGACTTCGATAAAAAAGCACTGTATAGAGGGTGAGGAACTTTCTCTGTTAATATAGAAGTTGGGTGGGAGAATGTCTTGTGTGTAGTTTAGTCCCTGGTCTGGGGGTCTTTAGCCACCCCTGTGGATGGGGAAGGTGGTTCAGACCAGTAGCAGGTTGAAAGCATAAAGGCTTGTTAGTGTGTTGGATGCAAAAAGCAATGTTTTGGTATGTATGTAACAAAGGCAGATTTTACTTGAATGGGTACCACAAGGGAAAAGTGCCTTCTAGAAAATGCAACTTTATAATTTGTTTGGAGACTTACCCAAATGTTTAACTTGTGTGAGATGCCTGGAAAGCAGTAATTCTCATGGACATGCAGTAGGAAAGGTTTGCCAGCTCCTAATGGTGGTAAACAAAGAAAATGGAAGTTCACAGGTTGCCTCTGCCGATGTAATAGTTTGCTGCTGCTGGAAAGGGGTGGTCCTGTTCCCTTCCCCTCTTTCTCATGCTCTCCTGCTGTTCACATTGTGCCAGCTGAGCTGTTTGTCAGATATAAGTTTATTGCACTTGCTTCCTTAGCAGAAAACTAACCCAGCAAAACAAACAAGTTAATTAACAGAAGCTGAACTCATTAAGGACCATACATGGCACGAAAGAGGGAGAAGGAGGGAATGCCTTGAAGTTCCTGGGAGGAAGTGGAGGAAGAAAGCAGAGCAAGGGCAGAAGAAGAGAGTGGGATGTCTGTCCTGTTCTTGGCAGTAACAAGCTATTAAATCATCTTAACTGTTGTATAACTTCACTCTAAGTCTTCAGGTTAGATAATAAAAGCCTAAAATAACAGAAGGAAATAATTATTTAGACTGCTTCCCAAACTGCTTACAAAACTTTGGATTCTGTGTTATGAGAAATGAGGCTAGATTGTGGAGAAAAAAAATGCAAGAAAATGACAACACAGAGGATAGAATAAGTATTTTTTTTTTTTTTTTGTTTTTTGTTTTTTTTTTTCTGGAAGTGAATGGAGTGAGGAAGGGTATATACAGAATTAGAGACTATTAATCATGGCATTTTCACCTGAAGTTGTCCTTGGGCTGCCTCACTGCATCTCTTGTCCCAGTCAGGCGTCTGTGGACCTGCCCTACTTCTGCATATGGCTTGATGGTGGGATTGTCTGCTGTATACTGCATAGTTCTTTATTTTAGTTTCTGTCTAATTAACGTTTTGTTTAGACTTGGGTACATTCTGTTTAGTTGTCAAAGCTCCTGCTTCAAAGCTATGGATTTAGCTATTAAGAGGCAGAAGAGGATTTCCAGTGATTGGGGGAACACAGTGAAGCTGCAGAGTTTCGTAAATATTTCCAAAATTCATGATGGCATTTATTTATTGATTTATTTGTTGATTTATTTATTTATTTTTAAACTGGAATGCTTCCTTCAGGGACAAGGGAAAAAATCCTTACTGAAGTGGGCCAGGTGCAAAGTAACTGTTTTTATTCCAGGTCTGTGTCTTTGTTGTCAGTGAAGCTGCTCTGTCAGGAGCTGAGTATGAATTCACAGGCTATGAGTCTTGAGAAGCCTTTTCAGAATTTTAGGCAGCTTCAGGAAACCAAAAAATGCTGAACTGCATATATTTTATTTAATTTTATTTGGCAAGACTTGAAGTGGGATGGCATCAGCTCTTCTGTGCTTCTTCTGAAGTATATCTGTTTTGGCTTTCAAAAGCCTCAATAGCTGTTGCCAAGATTCTTCATTTTCTGGCAAAATTACAATGGCAAATGGCTTCCTTTACAAGGTGTAATATTTAGACTAACAGCTTTGCAATTAAGAATGGCAAAGAAAATTATATTCCCTTTTTTATAAGACCAGATTTTTTAGTAAGGAATCGTGGGAGTGTTTGGACGTAACTGAAGTGCTTTTGATTGATTTATATTTTGAACAGTGCTTTTCATTTTACTGTGCAACACTCAGTTGAAATTTTAACTAGAACAATGCTTTGTTTTCAAAGATGTTCAAAGTATTACTCTAGTTAGGCAGTTTCTCCATATCATAGACTTGCAAATGCCTTTTGGGGTATGTATGTGTAACACAGTGCGGGTGCACATACCAACTCATGCAAGGGAAGAGGGAAGAAACTGGGAAATGTGAAAGCATTCTTGAATGTTACTTATTGCTAATCTCAGTAGGCCATCAGGATGTCAATGATCATTGAGGATTTTGTGGTTGGGGAGTGATGGTGTTCTGGAGCATCTTCGGAGATGTTTTGGAGGCAAAATGACTTGTTTGAAGGGTGGCTGCCCAAGTACTAGTTTTCAGCATGGAAACCTGGAGACTTTTGATGTGGGGAGAGATGTTTAGAGCTGGAGAGAGAAGCAAGCATGTGTTTGGAGTAAGTAAAATGGGGAAATGGACAATAAAAGGTTTGAGATGATGAATCCAGTTATCTGAGCCAAGCAGAGCAATGCTGTGTTGTTCTTTGCACAGGAAGCTGCCAGTACTGGCTTGAAGTCAGAGTCTTTAGGTTGTATTGTTTGGCAGCCTGCACTAATGAACATTTGAGTCCTGCTGACCAAAGGATCACCTTGGGAGCGGAGAGCATCCTCAGTCTTGTAAACTGACACAGGCTCTACCTGAAACCACCACCGAAAGAGGGGAAATCACTTTAGAAATCCTTCTACGTACTTATTGCTAGAGGTATGATGGAGTGTGGTGGCAAACATGAGTGCTGCCAAGGATACTTTAGAATCTTGGTCCAGCCAGCTAGGGTATCTGGGAGCACTTTATTTCCAGCCCAGGTGGTCAGGCTTGCTTCTTGTAAGAAGTTGTGTAGATCTTGTCCTTGCATGGAAAAGAACATCTGGATCCTGTGATTTAAATGCAGCTGGGGATACTGTTAGCTGTCAGGTCTTTCAGTTACAGAAAATTCACTGGCATGCTTTGTGCTGCTCACATCCAAATCTTATTTCCATTGTAACTATGGCAATAGGAGCAGACTGTAAGAAAGCATAAGTCTATGTGTACTCATGCCCTCGTGTTGGCGTAGAGGATTGATAGGTGCATCCATTTACTTTATCTTGAAGCCATGCTTTAATTATATATATCATAGACATATATAGGTCTGTAGGTCTTCAGAAAAAAACAAAACACTTTCCTAGATGCTATGCGTAGTGGGGAACCTGGAGCCAGGTGGGTGGACAGTTGAGATCTTGGAGATGTTTCTTTGTGTGGACCAACAAGACAGTTGGTTTTGGTTTTGTTTTGGTTTGTTTTTTTTCCCTGATTCTTAATGATGTTAAATTGCAAGTCCAGTAGAGTTGACCCAGGCATTCTTGAAGGTGACTTAGGGGAGACTGTTGTATGAACTCAGTTGTTCTAAGACTTTGTTCTAATTTCTCATAAAAATGCAGGTTTGGTCAGCTAAGCCTCATGCTATAATGTGGGGAGAAAGGAAGTGGTGACACCGACTGTCTGAGAGAGTAAAAGATAGATAAGAGAGGAAAAGGTTTTTAACCTGTGTGTTAAACCTGAGGTCTTCAGGTAGGTCAAAATCTATATTGAAGCCTTTTAGCGCCTCTCTCTTCCACAGCTGTTCAGTTACAGAAAGCAGAACATTATGGAAGAAAAATAATGAAATAGCTAGGACTTGAAAGGGAATAGGGTTAAAAAGTTAGTAAGCTACCTTTCCTAAAAGAGCACAGCTCCAGTTTTCAAGAGCTCTGGAGCTTGTCTTGCAGTTCTGCCAGGTTATATTATTTTCAGGGTGTTTTTTTTCCCCTCCCTCCTCTTGTTCCTAACTAATCTGCAAGTGATTGCATTTTAAAAATTATTTTTCTCTTGAATTTAAAGACTTTGACAGATGGCACATGTAGAACCTGGAAAACTTCCTGAATTGGCAGAGTGACCATACCCCTGCCATCTTCCTACCACAGTATCTGTAGGTGCGTAGGCTGTGTGTGCTTCCAGAGTGCTGGGTGAGATACTGTTTCCTCTGCTGGAAATATGCAGAGAGTAAGTGATAAATCAAAAAACCATACCTGGTGATAGGCTTAATTTGCTGTTAATAGATAACTTAATCTACTGGTTAGGTGGGTAATTTGCTTGTGACTAAAACCAGCTCATTCAGAGCAGTGGCAGTGTCTAGGGTGCATGCCTACAACGTTTTCCATGCAGGATGAATATCTAATATCTGTCTTTGTTTAGATCGTGAGCTGGTTTAACACTTAAGAGGTCGAGACATCAAAGCTATCCCTCACAATAGGCCCTTCTATAGGAATGAGAATATCATACCAAAAGCAAATCTTATTACCTATGAAACTTGGTTTATTGTGACTATCCTTCATTCAGGGACTGTCCAGGGAAGATCCCTTAAGCCAGTAAAAGGACATGAAGTCACTTGGTTTTGAATGTGCATAGGCTGCCTGGCTCAATGCTGCACAACAGGATTCTTGCCACTGAATGTCCTGAGTTTTGTAGTAGTGATCAACTACATAGCTTGTTTTATGTTTGCAGTCCTTTGGAGTTGCCCTTCCCCATCTAAGGCGTTTTAGGAAAGGGGCAGTAACTTGGCACTTAAATGTCTCTTTGATTTGTGCTATTTAACTTGCACATGGAAAGGATAAGTTTGCATGTGGTTATGGTCTCTGAAGATAACTGTCATGCTAAAAATCATGTTTAAAGACAATAACAAAGTCGATTTACTCTTTCTTTTTAAATCTTAAGCTGAATGCATGAATTGGCATAGAGTTCTCTCCCTGTAAAACTTATTACTTGTTGATGTGGTACAACTGAACTTTAGATCTTAAAGGTGAGCAAAGGCTTTTTGTATTCCTAGGGTAGGAGTACTTTGATAAACTGCTTTTAGACAGACAAAAGAGATGCGATCTTAAATCAGTGTTAATGTGTGACTGACCAGGAATGATATCATCTAGAGATTATTGCTTTTCTCTGTTTCTGCGGTGTTAACAAATGAATACTCAAGAATGTAGCAGTGAAGCAAATGGGTCTTGATAAATTATGCAGTCCTGACTTCAGCTATTGTTCGAGGTAATTTATGATCTTCCATTGGCGTAATGGGGCTGTGGCATAAACTGCAGCACGCCCTGGAGTAGACAAATTGGTCTGGTATTGTTTAGGAACATATTTAATCTGTCTTGCTATAAGTGAATCGGTGCCTTTTGCTTGAAACATCAAGAGGCCAACTAGTATTGTGATATTCAGTCCTAAATAACCTACAGTTAAATTTACAGCAGCGCCTGTTCTTGTTCTCTAAACACTGAAAACATAATAAACATAAAACTGTTCCAGTGTAAGGCTGAATTCTTTTCCCTTATACCTGTAACTAAACTTTCTTTTAATCTTGGTGGATTTACAGGCTAATAATACAGTTCTCTTTGTGTACTGATGCATTGTACCAACTTCAGAGCATCTGTTCAAGTGGCTTCCTAATTTCACTATAGATGTACTTGCAGAAAACTCTACTGCCCAAAATTAAATTCTTTTTTTACTTTTTTTTTCTCTTTTACATGAATCATCCAAGAGAAGAGGTTTCATAAATCTGTGCTTAATTCTTCCAGAACAAGCTGGCTGAATGAGGCGAATCTATCTCTGAAAATGAGATATTCGCATCTGTCTTAAAAGTCTGCTGCAAACTTTTAGATGTGGAGTATGAGTTAGATGGCTGTAGACTGCTGTTTGTATACTTTAAAGACTAGTAACAATACCAGTTGGGTATTGTACCTACGGTTAGGTGTTTGAGGTGATCTTCCCCTCCCGTGTAAATCCTTTAAGACTTGGCTTTAAACTTAAATGCTGTAGAAGACGGTATCTAGAATAAACAACTTGATTTATTCAGGTTGGGTTAAATAGATTTTCAAACTTGATGTTGCCAAACCAGTTTCCTCCCAAGGTAATTGGCTATATGACTTGATCCCAGAGAGTTGCTACTTCAGGAAAACAACAGAAGCCCAGTAACTTCTTCCTGGAAAGAAGCTCCCAAGAATTTGCCTGCCTTTCTCACAGAAGAGGCAGCTACCATACTGCAGATGAACTTCTTCTGGAACTAGGCAAAATATAGCTTCCTTGAGGAGTGCATGGTCTATGCGGACCATGGGCTGTAACTCCTCTACGAGCAGCTTTTCCAAGATGTCTTTTACCCTTGTCCATGACTTAACTGTCCTAGAAGGCTTGCTGGGAGCTTTGGTTTGGTGACAGTTCATGCCTACTAGAGAGCAGTGGCTAGCCTGTTTAAAACTCAACTTTTGTTTTGAGTACGTGATTGATAATTAACAGTGAACAAGACGGGAGCTCACTTGTGGTAGGAGTGGAAGTTGTGGCTGTGCTTTGCAGTCTGCTGTGTCTCTCCCCCTGCCACCCTATTTTCATCTGCTTGGAGGTGGCATCAGTTGGCTTATACTGCAGGGATGTCTCATTCTGAATGCCGCTGGTTGGGAGAAATGCTGGGACCAGCAAATAGTTGTTTATTTATTTATATGGTTTTGTTTAGTTTTGTTTCCTTGTTTGGAAGCAGCACTTAATTTTGTTGACATTGGATTAATACTGCATTCTCTTTTGTCGTTTTTAGTTCTTTAGCCATATCCACCTGCAAGAGATTCCTTTCCAAGGTCCATTTGATCACAGAAGTGATGCTTAAAAGAAATGCTTCTTACCCTGTGGAGTTGCTGCTAATAATCACTTAGAAGTGCAAGACTTAAATGCAGATTTGCATGGGACACTGTGTTTCATATACTGCATTCGAATAAAGCTGTGAGAGAAAAGGCAGGCAGGAAGGGTAAAGTTGTGTGATTAGGTGTTGGAGGTAATGCTGCATGACGATATCTGTTTTATGGGTCTTTTCCAACCTAAATGATTCTATGATAAATGGCTGAGATACTAATTAATTCTCAGATTTCAGTGTTTTCTTTATGCACTTGATAACATATCCTTAGTTGGAGAGAGCCAGTCTTCAAATGGTTAGGGTCTAGGTGTGAAGAGAGGCTTTCTGTTTTTTTGCCTGGACTGTGGAAATAAAGGAGGAGCCATTCAGCACAAGAATAGTTGTTGAATGAAATACCCATTTGAAAGTGTTTTGTAGGATGCAGACAGCAAACGTTCAGATTTGCTACTCCAAGTTGATGCAAATCCTTGTCACCTCATCTTGCTCTTCTCGGTCTTTCCCCTCCAACTGTTTTCAACAATAAGTTGATGAAATGTCTTCAGTATGGTTTCTGACAGTTTGTTTGTACTCTGCAGGTCCTGTGAAGCAGTAGATGTAATTTGAAGAGAACTTGAAGGAACAAATGGCTTTAGCTGGCTGCCCAGACTCCTTTTTACATCTTCCTTATCGGATAGTAAGTTATGAAACTGCATGTTCCTGTCAGCTTGTACCATCATATTGCTGTGTGCCAGTGATGGATTGTGCATTCAAACTTTTCATCAAACTGCTAATAGCTGTCTGGCAATTCTCTGGGTTTTGTGAACATTTGGGAACAGAGCCTCTGTTACCATCCTGTATTCAAGACCTGCTGCTGAAAAAAATTGGGTCACTAATACATACTGATTTAATATTTGATATCTGTGCTCCAAATGACCAGTTCATATCTGGGGGAAGGCACTTGTGTCCAAAACCAACAACAACAAAAAAGCAGGGTATAATACCAGTGAAGTGCCTTGCACCAAAAAGTATCAATGTTTGCTCAACGCTATATTTGTAAGAACAAAGGCAGAGATTTTTACACTTGGGTAGATCCTATGTTTGTTGAGTCATTATGCTGTATCTAAGCAGCCAATATGGCATATTACAAAGAATATATTTAAAAAAAAACCAGCTCAAATTGAAGGTGCTAGGCAGAAATGCACTGTTGAAGTTCTCGTATGTTGTTTTTTTCCCAGGCAGTTTTTGTTGACATATGTGGACTTTGTATTCTTTATGGAACTGCGGATTTGTTATTTTGGACATGACCTGTTTTTTGCCCTTTTTTTCCTTGTTTTCATAGTGTGCTCACCACCGTAAGGATTCAGTTATGATTTTGAGCCCTGAAGATAAATAATTAAACAGAGTATCACGTGACACTGAAATCTTTTTCTCCCAAGAGAAACATTACTAGTAGCAATTGCTACTGTTATGCTAGTCGTTTGAAAGAAAAGCAAAAAAACCAAACAACACCAACAACAAACTTCCCAACAAACCTCTATAGGATTTATACATTTGTTTCATAATGTGCTGATTTGCAGTTTTATTGCCCAACAGGAATCTTTGACTTCAACAACTAATGTTTAGTGTGTGCTGAGTTGTCAGTTGAATGTACCTGAATGCTTCTCCTGATAACAGAAAAAACATAACAGTTCCTTTGTAACTGTTTTTGCAGCTATAAAAATGGAATGGACTTTGAGTAATCAGGTGTTACTATACCTGGATCTTACGAGTTTAAAAGAATATGTGAATTGATGTCTGGACTTCATAATTTTGATGCTTTGAAATTATGCTTTGAATTCATTTAGAGTGTATCTGAGTCATGATACGAAGCTGAGAGAGCTATGTAAGAGAAACTTGACATTGTAGGCAGTCATTTTTGAGCTGCAAGTTCTCACTTTCACATGAAAATAGTGTCTTCAGTGGTTCATAATCAGTAAGAATGCAAATTTTCCTTGGTGGTACTTCTTGCTCTTACAAACCCTGTTGATAATCTGCTTTTGTCTGGGGTAGTCAAAAGACTGAAGTGTCAAAGGAACATAGGTAACTTAATAAGGAGTCACTTTCCCAGTGTCTTAATTATTTTTGGTCATAGCTTACCGTGTGTTAACAATCCTAAGTGCTTATAACCAGCCTAAAGACTAGCTTTGGAAGCCCATTCACAACTACTGTGCCTTCTGTCAGAAGTGAAGTTTGCATGGAAAAAAACCCTGAACATCTGTTTTTCCACCCCTACTAAATCTGACTTAGAAGCTTTCATCAACTTGTCTTTCAAATTTGGCTGCAGTGCCAGTATTGTGTTGGTAAAGGGCTGAAAGAAGGTTAAACTAAATATGCTCTAGATTAGTGTGTGAAGAAGTATCCTATTTTTTTGCTAGTACATTTTGCTGACTTAATCTGAATGGAAGGCTAGAGAGAATATTCTTCCAGTATCCACAAGGTTGGGACCTTAATGTTATAACTTAAGTGTTCAGGATAAAATGATGGGTTCAGTTGGGGATTGCATTCTAAGCAGACAGCAAGAGAAATGAGAACTCGGATAAGTGAAGTACAGAATATCCTTAAAGATGCCTTGTTGCCAACCCCTCTCTACCCTTCTTTTTGATGTTTTTGAGGAGTCGGGCAAGGTACAGATCTCCAGCTTTTCTTAGTGAGCCCTGGCTTGCAATGTTTGCTACTACAAGAAGCTTTCAGGTCTTGTTTAAGAGCCTTTTTTTATTATGTATTTGTATTTTCTTTTGCTTCCTCAGGAGTTAGCACACAAACCAGTCACACTGAGTGCATTCTCCTAGAAACAATCTCTAGCTTTGTGGAAAAAATCAATACTACCTTTTAGTGGCTTTCAGGAGCCCTTTCCAAATTCTCGAACTCTTCAGTAAAAATCCGTCAGTGAGAATTGGCAGTGTTTGTCTTCTGTTCCTGGAAATTCAGAACATAGTCCCAGAATTTCTCAGAAAAAAAAATGGGATGATTTACTGTGTTTCCGTTCTTTTGCAATCTGTAGTCACAACAGTATTTATGCGCAGTGACTTTAACTGGGGGGGGGAGGGAAGGTTTAGTTCTTTAACCCCTTGCATGAATCAGACAAGTCTCAATAACATAAATAACAAAAGGATATAGGGTTTCTTTTTCTCAGTTTATGAAGATAAAATACTGGGCATGCGGCAGTGTTCTCTTCATCTGTTTTCTGCCTTCTGTTTATTTTCTCATAAGCAAGATGCAGGCATCACTTTAGTAATAATTAATAGAGTTTGTTCTGAGAGAGCTGAATTCTTATTAGAGAAGAGACTTGTTCACATCATACTCATCATCTGACTTGGCATAAAATGCATTACAAGCACTTGGTCACAAAATAGGGAGAAAATGGAAATTGCTTTCCCCTACATGTACAGAGCTGTGGATTTCAGGATTGATAATAGTCCTCTTGACCTAGAGGACTATTGGAGAGCAGAACATTGCACATCATACTTGAAGCTTTCTACCCTTCAAGAGTAGGGAATATCTAACAGGATTAATCATTTAGAGGCCAGCTACTGTAATAGCCTTCTTTCATGATGTCAGATTTGTGGATGTGAAGATGAGGTGCTGCTGTTACTACAACAGTCACGTTTCTTTGCTGTCAGCTGGAGGACCAGTTAGGCATAGGTTCCCTGGGTTTTACTATGGCAGCTTTCATCCTTGTTTTCCATAAAATGGTACACTAAGTTAGAAGACCCCTTTGGAGGTCACCTGATCCAAGTCCATGGCATATTAAGGTTACAATTATTTTCCAAGGGGTCTTTGTCTTGGTGAGTGTGGGCTTTTGGGAGACTTGCATGTTGCATTTAAGGGGTTATTTGCTTTGGTTGGGTGGTTAGAGAGGGTTTCTGGTTTAGCAAAGTTAAAAAAAAAGCTTATCTCTAATTCAGAGTTATCTTGGTGGGATGCTGTAATCCTCATCTCTATGAAATCCAGATTCCTTCTTTGTGACTCTTATCTCTGCTTCATTGGAATTGAACAGTCAGTTCAGTTCACTGTTATACTGCTGTCCGTGTTTGTCTTTTGACAAATGTCTTTTGTCCTAAAAAACACAGCATGAAAAAAATGAATTGCAGAATATGTCCAAGTAGATAGAAAACCTGTGTGGGAAGGGCTGTCAAGACCTATGTTTTGGCCCTCATTGTCTGCCTGACACCGTTTGAAAATCTTTATTCATTTAGCTATTGACAGTTGCTTATTGAGACCATGGAGATCTTTCTTATGACTTGTGGGCTGACCCTGGCTGGATGTCAGGTACCCACCAAAGCTGCTCTATCACTGCCCTTTTCCTCTGGACAGAAGAGAGAAAATACAGTGAAAGGCTCATGGGTCGGATAAGGCTAGGGAGCGATCACTCACCAATTACCATCATGGGCAAAACAGACTTGACTTGGGAAAGTTAATTTATTACCAATTAAAATCAGGGTAAGTTAATGAGAAAATAAACCCAAAACTTAAAAGCATCTTCCCTCCATCTCTTTCTTTTTCCTGGGCTTAACTTTACTCCTGATTTTCTCTACCTCCTCCCACTCCAGCAGTGCAGGGAGATGGGGAATGGGGGTTATAGCTAGTTCATCACATGTTGTCTCTGCTGCTCCTTCCTCCTCAAGATGCAGACTCCCATGTTCTTCCTCTGCTCCAAAGTGAGATCCCTCCCACAGCAGAGAGTCCTTTACCAACTTCTCCAATGTGAGCAGTTCTTCATGAACTGCTCCAGTGTGGGTCCCTTCCATGGGGTGTAGCCCTTCAGAAACAGACTGCTCCAGGGTGGGTCTCCCACAGGGTCACAAGTCCTTCAGCAAGCCTGCTCCAGGGTGGGCTCCTCTCTCCATGGGGCCGCCAGTCCTGCCAGGAGTCTGCTCCAGTGCAGGCTTCCCACGGGGTCACAGCATCCTTCGAGCATCCCTCTGCTCCAGGATGGGGCCCTCCATGGGCTGCAGGGGATCTCTGCTCTGGCACCTGGAGCATCTCCTCCTGTCCTTCTGCACTGACATTGGTGTCTGCAGAGCTGCTTCTCTCAGGTTCCCACTCCTGTCTCCAGCTGCAGTTTTTCCCGCGCAGTAACTTCTTTCCCTTGGCTTGAAGTTTGGGTTTTCTATATTGCCTTGTTACCATGAAAGGACCAGAGTGCACAAAGCAGGCTTTCAAAGTCCTTGGTCATAGCTTGGTGAAAAAAAAGCCATCAGAAGCATTATTGCATTGTGTCATTCTTCTACATATTGTATGAAGAAAAGAAGCTGAAATGTTGCTACTGCCAATGTAGAAAGTCATCAGATTTGTGAAATACAGTGTCAGTCAACAGATACTTTGTTGATGATGCTCTTGTTTTAACAGTTTGCATGTATGTGGTGTAGAGGGTTGATGGACTGCAGCAGGCAGAGTACAAAGCAGTTGAGAACATTAGTGAATGTTTTCACAAGACATGTTGCCTCCAATGTGAAGTTATGAAATCTGTTTCCCTGACTGCAGACTTCAGATGCTTTGTACAGATAGAGTTGATGCTGCTTGGTAGTTTTTGTTGAAGAGCAACTGGAGCTGGATTTTTAGCTGCTCTCTATTTTTCTTGGAAATAAATCTGCCTAAAATAATGTTCCAAAAAGCAGTTGTTTTTACTAGCATTGAAATAAAAATATGTTGCTTACCTCTTAAGAAGGCCATTGGAAGTGCACTTGCCCCCACTGTTGTGTTCCATCAGAATATTGTATATGAAGCAGAGTAATGTCAAAGAAATTTGTATTTCACACTATGTTTTTATACAATTCATTAAGTTTCTTTCTTTCCTTACAGGAAATACCCATCAGTTACTTGCTTTGGTGTACCAGTTTACCTTCCTGCAGTTGCAATTGAAAGCCTGTACTTAACTGTTTGCACTTCTTTTGTATTCTACTTTACACAGAAGTTGGTTGGCAACACATGAAGCTTTCTTGGAGGTGAATGTGAGCAAGAAATTTCAAGTGACTTGGTCCACATTTTTCAATCATATAATCAACCCGCCAAAACAAAAAGACTCAAACCACTCTAATGTTCAGTTGTACCATTTACTACTTAAATTATTACTAACAGTGGTGAGGAAACAATGTAGATGTTGCAAATCAAGTGAGGAAATACAAGTAAAGAAGCTTAATTTTACATCTTCCTATTAATATTTTCATGCTCAAACAGTAGATTGAGTCTGTCTTTAAATCTTGTCATGTCATTATATTCAAGCAGTCTCTTAAATTTAGCTGTCCCTTGATTTAGCTCCAGTTTTCATACATGTTTAAATCTCAAGTTCACCACTGTTTTTCCTTCAGATAAGGCTGTTGGGGGGATCTAGTGAATGTATATAAATACCTGAAAAGAGGGTGCAATGAGGATGGAGCCAGGGTATTGTCAGTGGTGCCCAGTGACAGGACCTGAGGCACAAACTGAAATACAGGAGATTCCCTCTAAACATCAAACAACACTTTTACCGTGAGAATGACTGAGCACTGACACAGGTTGCCCAGGGAGGTGGTGGAATCTCCACCCTTGGAATAATCCAGACATGGTTGCAGGCAACTGGCTGTAGGTTGTAGATGGCCCTACTTGAACAGAGAAGTGGACCAGATGACCTCCACAGGTCCCCTCCAACCTTCAGTGATCCTGTGGAAAATCAAACGCAGTGGATTTCTTTAAGTTCTGACTTACATGCAACTTTTAAGATGCCACTTCTAGATCGTAAAAACACCCACATTGATAAAAACAGATCGTTTTCTGGTGTTTTCTCAGAAAACTCCACGAGACCATACTGAAGTAATGTTAACAGTTTAGCAGATTATAGCACCAAACTAAATCCTGTGTATCTTTTTTTCCTACAATGGGATCTTTTCCAAATGAGTAAATATTTAACAAGCTGTTTACCAACTGGTTATTTTGGAGGACTACCAGTATGTGTATCTTCATGTTAGTAACAGCTCTCACTTAAGAGAGAAGTTGTGTACCAGTCCTGAGATGGCTTCATACGTCAAATGTCAGTGTATATATTGGAGAATAGAAACCTGAAAAATAAGAGAATGGAAGTCTTTATTTTTTTTAGCTGGCCTTGTTATAGTCAACTGGAATTACGTTAGTGATAGTTTGGGGGGGGGTATGTTCTTCATGAACTTTCCTTCGACAGATGTTCTATGCTTTACATAAATAATAACCACTGGAGAAGATTATTTTGTTTTTTAAGAGGAAGATAAGATTGCTGTGCATTTGGAGCTGTCACTTTTCAAGAAAGTGCTGTGGCTCAGATAATTCTTAGTGTTGCTGTCCATGCCAGTTGGCTCAGACAGTACTTTTCTATCCTTGGAAAAGAACAAGAATATACTGTTGTCTTATATTCAAGTATTTCCAAGAAATATATCTAGATACAGACCCTGCGAAAAGTTATACCTAGTAGATTTTCTTGCCTTACACACTCTAAAGGGAGACTTTGATCAAAGGACCGACAGTATTTCATAAGCATTTATGATTTTTTTTTAATGTTAAAAATGGATGGAGGGGGAGGGAACTCCAAACAACAACCCCACAACCAAAATCCTGTGATTCTGCATGAAATTGAAGTGTGATCAACTCTGAGAGGATAAATTTTCTACTTTAAAAAAAAAGGTTCCAAACGTTATTGTAAATGTGATGTGTCATGGTAGGGATCATTTTGTTCTTACACTTGCAGCCCAGCTAGTTGTAATTCTGCAGCTGAGTCCTGAACCAAAGCTGCTGATTCAAACAAGAATGGATAGCTTAAACTCACTATGGCTTTGGTGGTAGATGTGCCACTTCCTTTGTAAAGCTAGGGATGAACATGTCAAGGCCACCTAGCACTAGCTGTCACTGAAGAGGATCTCACCTGCTTCTTTTGCATCTTCTAAGAATTTTTATTCTGTTTTCTAATATAATGCAGCCTGAAATACTATTTCTAAAGTTTTCCCTAGGTTCGCACAAAACTTTGCTGCGTTTCAGGTATATCTTTTATTTCTAGAATTGCAGGTATGCTCCCTTAATGTAGATGTGGGATGGAGAGTGGCATAGAATCATCGAATAGTTAGGCTTGGAAAGGACCTTAAGATCATCTAGTTCCAACCGCCCTGACAAGGGCAGGGACACCTCCCACTAAACCATGCCACCCAAGGCTCTGTCCAACCTGTCTTTGAACACCACCAGGGGTAGAGCATTCACAACTTCCCTGGGCAACCCAGTCCAGTGCCTCACCACCTTTACAGTAAAGGACTTCTTCCTCCTATCCAGTCTAAACTTCCCCTGTTTAAGTTTGAACCTGTTACTCCTTGTCCTATCACTACAGTCCCTTATGAAGAGTCCCTCCCCAGCATCCCTATAGGCCCCCTTCAGCTACTGGAAGGCTGCTATGAGGTCTCCACTCAGCCGTCTCTTCTCCAGGCCAAACAGCCCCATCTTTCTCAGCCTATCTTCCTACGGGAGGTGCTCCAGTCCCCTGATCATCCTCGTGGCCCTCCTCTGCACTTGTTCCAACAGTTCCATGTCCTTCTTATGTTGAAGACACCAGAACTGCACACAATACTCCAAGTGAGGTCTCAGGAGAGCAGAGTAGAGAGGCAGGATCATCACCTTTGACCTGCAGGTCACGCTCCTTTTGATGCAGCCCAGGACACGGTCGGCTTTCTGGGCTGTGAGCGCACACTGAAGCTGGCTCATGTTCATTTTCTCATCAACCAAACCCCTCAAGTCTTTCTCCACAGGGCTGCTCTGAATCTCTTCCCTGCCCAACCTGTATGTGTGCCTGGGATTGCTCTGACCCAGCTGTAGGACCTTGCACTTGGCATGGTTAAACTTCATCAGGTTGGCATCAGCCCACCTCACAAGCGTGTCAAGGTCCCTCTGGATGGCATTTCTTCCCTCCAGCGTATCAACCAAACCACACAGTTTGGTGTCATTGGCAAACTTGCTGAGGGCGCGCTCAATCTCACTGTCCATGTCACCCACAAAGATGTTGAACAAGACCGGTCCCAACACCAATCCCTGAGTGACACCACTCCTTACTGGTCTCCAGCTGGACATTGAGCCATCGCCCACAACTCTTTGTGTGCGGCCATCCAGCCAGTTCTTTATCCACCAAGTGATCCATCTGTCAAATTGATGTCTCTCCAATTTAGAGACAAGGATGTCATGTGAGGCAGTGTCAAACACTTTGCACAAGTCCAGGGAGACGACATCAACTGCTCTACCCCTGTCCATCAGTTCCGTAGCCCCATCATAGAAGGCCACTAAATTGGTGAGGTGGGATTTCCCCTTAATGAAGCCTAGTTCTTGAAGGGTTTACTTTGCTTTTTCAGGATGGAATTTTACCAAATTGATCAGCTTTCAGGAATCCTTCATGTAGAAAGGGCTAGAGATTAGTATTAATAGCCTTTTATGCTAGATAGTATTGATATTTTAATCTGAGGCATTAAGATACAGTGTTTTTCTTTCTTGTTTTGAAAGAATAAGCTATCAAAGGTAGAACACAGATACCCAGCAAAGCTCTCAGGCTTTACTGCTATTTTAAGGTACCTTTGGCCTGTGTACTGGTAAGGCTAGTGTGCATAGTTGAAATTCTGGCCTCTACAATGAAAAGACGAGCCCTCGGAAACAGCCAGTGGTTTTGGAGCATGCTTGTCCTTTGCAAGCTGAATGTTAAACAATGACTTAAGACTCTTGTACACACTGGCTGCAGCTCTTCATGTCTTACACAGTGGCTCCATTTTTTGACATAATTTTGGCAAGTGGGGGAACCTGGCAATCCTTCATGCTAGAGGCCTTAGCTCTAATAAAGCGCTTTAGTTATTAGCACAAGTAAATAGTTGTCCATTTGTGCTTCATTAATGCATATTAGTCATACAGTAAATACTGTTATGCTGGCAAGTTCCCCAGAATACTGAATACTTCTGCACAGTTCAGGAAGGGGTTTCTGACAAAGTGGTGTTGGCACCTTTCTTGAAGAAGTTCTTGAAGCTATTAGTGTAGGAGAATGACAGACCATTATTTCAGCTGTTCTGGGTTCTAGTAAAACTGATACTTCAGTGGAGGCACATAAGTACTTTTGATGAATTTTATGCTGTTGCAGTAGGTCCTTCTCATGTTTGCAGTTAACTTTTCTACAGTCTTCATGTACATCTGAGGCAGATTGCTTTGGGCTATGGAGAGTAGAAATGAGGTGCCTACTTGTTTCCAATGGAAATAATTAGATATTCTAAAATCCCATAAGATTGGCCAGTATTGTAAAATTTTAATTATCTATGTGAAGAACCTAGTATGTATGAGGAAATCAGAAGGCAGCTTGATGATCTATGATCAGTGTGTTTTGGTTTCTTGAGAGGTAAGGCCTTCAATATATAAAACCATGAGCTGAAATGTCAGTTATGACTGTTCTTTGGAACAGCCAGCATAGATTAACCAATTGCTTTTTTGTCCTGTGTGTGCCTGGCAGTGGTTTTCAGGAGGACTTATTCTGTAATATTGCCAGAAACTGGATAAGGCTGTCCAGTTTGTGGTTCCTCTTATCGTCATCTTGAAGATGAATGCGATTTTTGCCTCCGCAGTCATCAGGATCCTCCTCTCATTTGTGACTTATTTTTTGAAGATGAGAGGGAGTAGCCTTGCAGTGGTATTGGCCAGCTTCCTTAGCACCTTCTAATGCATCCCATCTGATCCCAGTGACTTGGTTCAGTTACCTTGTGTGATCCATAACACTCCTTTGCTGTAATTGTTCAGTTCCCCAGGCGCTGATACAGTGATACTTTACTAGGAAAAGCTGAGGCAAAGAAGCCATTCATCTTTTGTGTCCTTTGCTGCTGGGTCCCATGCACTACTGAGAACTAACTAGACTAATGTTAGACATCCTTTTGTCCTTGCTTACGTAGAAGCATTTCTTGGTATCCTTCACTTACTCCAGCTCTTCTGCTTGGGCAGATACTCTCCATATTCTTTCTTGTAACCATTTCCTGCTTTGATCTTTGCATTTCAGCATTTGAGCTGAGTCAGGAGCTGCCTGTCCAGTCACCCCAACTTTCTGCCATTCCCCTGTGACTTTCTGCATGCCAACATGCACCATTCTTGAGCTTTGAGGAGGCTGTCTTGGGGAGATCAGTTTGTTGTTCTGGGCCCCTTCATCCTTGAGAGCAGTTTTCCATGAGAACCTGGCAAGCAGATCCTTGAGCAAGCCAAAAATCTGCTCTTGCAGTCCAGGACTGCAGTTGTGCTACTAGTCTTGCTCCTTTTGCTTACTCTTCTGACATCACAGTATGGCATCAGGGAGTCATTAGACTCTACCTCCCCAACTGGTGGTTCTTGGTCCATGAGCTGGCTTTGCTGTCTTTTTGGTCAAGCAGAGTACTTCCCTGATTGGCTTACTGATCACTTGCCATGTGAAGTTATCTTGTCAGGACCCGTTGGAAAGATCTCGTACGTATTCTTCAGTGTCTTACATTAATTGTACTTGTTAGGTCATTTCAGTTTCTGCAACATAGCAGATCCACATTTATTAAAGCAGCTTACAGAATGTTACCTGCAAACACACGCATGCACAATTTATGTGAACTTCTTTTTCTTTTTAAATTCATGACAGGCTCAGAATTCTTTCAAATCAGACATCAGCATCAACGTTTCAGGTAGTCACCTTAAGCCTTTAGTAGCTGGAGGCACCTGTAGATGCTGTTCTAAGGTAAATGCAAACTAAAGCTTCAGAAGCTTTAGAAGCCTAGCTCTCTACTCTGACCGTACAGAAATATAAGACAGTGTGGTGTTCTGTTGGATGGGAAGAATGCCTTTCTACATGTGTGCTGATGAAATTTCTGCATGATCCCCCTCCCCCCCGACATGGGCAAATGGTTATCCAAGTGTGCTAAAGATGTTCTGAAAAAGACATGTCTGGCAATCCTGGGTTTTTTTTCTGGAGTCCTTTATGATGACAAACTGCTGGCTGTTGAACATGATTTGGCTGGATGGTTTAGTTGCAAGCCATAACTGCTATGCTGGATGAGAGCAGGTTGGAAAAATAGTTTTCTGACAGCATATCTTTTAGAGCATGACTTGCCCTAGAGATTCAAATAAACCCAAATCCACAAGACCAGAAACTTCGTATCAACTGCTCCACTAGCATCTTCTGGAACAGGGATGCTGACACAATAGCGTGTGTTATTAGGATGCAGGATTACACGCATGCTGTCAGGATTGTGGTGGTGTGCTAGTGAACTCCCAGGTAATTTGCCATAGTTAGTTTTGTTGTTTTAGCTAGATGCAATGGTCTTCAGTTCAACTGTATCCAGAAGGTAGCTTGTTCCTCTCACCCACAGCTTGGTTCTTAAAGCCTAGTTCAAAGTTTCTCTCTTTTCTTCTTCATCCTGTGATTTCTTTCTTTCTTTTGATCTCTAGTTCGACTTTAATCTCAGCAGGAAATCTTTTTGACTAGCTTTATGTCATAGCTCTGCAATTTTGGTTTAGGAAGAATAGCTCAAACCTAGAGGAAGCACTGAAATAAATACTGATTGCTCTGTAAAAGTTACCATCCCTCATCCCTGGAATTAATCACCATTTCAGCTGAAGCATGGTAGCTTCTCAAGTGCAAGCTGCTAGCCCCTTAAACTGCAAGGTAAACAAATGCAGTCACATACTTATTTTTCCTCCTCATCTTCAGCAGTGGTTTCAGGGAACTAAAAAGAAGGGAAAAGTGTTTTAAAGCCACTTTAATACAGTTTGAACTGCAGCTCATCTGCAGTTCACTCACCTTCTTTGGAGTGAACAATAGAAATCCATTTGCAGAGGCATTCCTGTGGTTAGTAGTTGTAGCATTTCAGCATTGCTGAAGCCAGCGTGATCAAGTGTTGCGTGCCCATGGTGGTATTATGCCTGTGGGATTTCTTGACCTTTTATTGTGTCTGACCAGCTTTCTAGCCTCTGTAGAATCTCTCAGTTTGGAGGGCCTTTATCTGGGCAGGTCTTCTTTGTAGGGGTTTGCTTACTTTGTTTTCTGTGCTACACCAGATCTCCCTCCAGTAGCATACTGGTAGTTAGGAAACTCTTTGAACTTCTGAAGCCTTAACGTAGCCCAGTATTCAGAGGATTTGTGGAGAATTAAAGCAGCTGCTCCTGCTAACCACATTGAAGCATTGCAGTTTATGTTCTGACGTGCTGTGGGTAACTGTGGGATGTGTCCAGTAGGCGTTAGCAAAAAGAGGGAGAAGCTGTACAAAATAAGCGGTTACTTGACACACTTACGCTGTGAACAACTAGTTATAAAACAAAACCAAAACCTTCCAAGCAGGAAGAGGTGATTGACATGCTTGCTTATAGCAAGCAGGTTTTTTTCCAGTTTGTGGAAAAACTAAAGATTTACACTTTGTATTGGGTTTTTCTGGGACAGCTTGCAACTTTACATGTAATCTGTTACTATTTAAATGCAAATTGCTGAGCTTTTGCAAATTTTCTTCCCTTAGAGAATGTTGAGTCAATAAAGATTTTTCTGATAAAGCCATCTTCTTATGCTGGATAACTGGTAGAGCTACCTCCCATTAGCTCACTTTCCTCAAGGAGGGGAAAACATGGCAGCCACTACATTGGGATGGAGATATATAAACTTATATATAGTAATAGCTGAACAATTAAGCACATTTCATATTGCACCTAGATTTTTGTAAATTAGAGATAGGTGAAGTATCCAGAGCACTGAGAAGAATTCTCAGGCTAAAAACTACCTTTGAGCTGTTTGCATTTTGACTACAGTCAGACTAGATACTATTTTTTCATCTTCTTACAATGGCTCTGAAGATGTGGAAAATGCTGCAAGTTTCTTTCATTTTGAGAAACAGGGATAAGACACTGGCACACTGAAATATCCAGGATGACCTGTGTTAGTCTTACCTTATTTTTTGTTTGGTTTTCTGTCCAGCTGGTGCGAGTTGACAATTTGTACGCAGGCAGTGCTGCAGCATAGTTTCTATTAGAATTTTTGTCCCACCACTGCTAATTCATGGGTGCAGTGACTTTATGAAGTCTAATAGAGCATCACTGTTGAGGACGTTGTTTAGTTTCAGGTCTGTTTTTGCACATCAGTGTGAAAGGTGTCGTGACATGATGGTCTTAAAATTGTGATGGTCAAATGGGATTCAGTCATGATTAAAGAAATGCAGAAATGCAGGTATTTTATTGGTAATGGTTGGAAGTTTCGTTTTCTTTCTGAGGGCTTGTGAAGTAACCTATTACTGCAATATAAGCATTACAAAAGAACTGGTTTTTTTTCTTTGTACCCATATGTATCGTAGACTATTTCTTTACACTTCATTATTTTCTTTGCATAAATTACATTACTGATTTGCTCTGAGAGTGTGAAACCCTGCCATTTGTTTAGGGAAGAACACAATGGTCTGTTCCAATACAAGATCTGATGCTGTGTTGTTAACCATGAAAAGGCATGATTGTTGTGCTTTAGAGATGTGTCAGTGATTTCTTTGGTGTTTTTTAAATAGGTTTTTTAATCTATAGGTTTTTATATCTTTACCCTGTATCTGAGATTTCTTAAGTATCTCCATAACTGTTCTATGATTCTATGATCTCCTTTTAGGTAAGGCTTGCTGTTCGGGAGATTTGTAAAGAGTTACTTTGACTGAAAGCAAGTTACCTGAACTAGAAATGGCCTTGTCTGAGGTGGGCAATTAGTGTTGGGCAGATTCACCATGTCGCAGGTAAATGGTTCTTTATCTAAGCAGAAGGGTGTGTAAGCAATATAATTAGGATCTTAGGTTTGATCAGATGGGACAGACATTTCTAGACCTGGTTGCTTACTTATCTAGTGCCAAGGATGACTCTTCAGGGAAGGAAGGGAGGGGTATCAAGCACACCCTAAATTGCAGCAATTGAGAAAATTGACTAGGAAGTAGAGAGATAAGGCCCATACTGCCTACAGTTGAAGCAAGTAAAGTTTGCAACGTAGTCTTCTATGAAGTTGTTCAACTTGACACTTGAAATTCATCAGATTTTCAGTTTGCAGACCTGAAGAACAATTGCATTAAACAATCTGGCATCTAGTGAATTTTAACTGTCTGTGCGAGCACAGCTTACCATTTTATCAGCGCTGTGAAGAATCATCTTCGTGTCGGCCTGTTCAAGCCCTGAGTTTCAACCTGAACCATCAAGGCAACAGAAGGGGATAGCACTATTGCCTTTAAGAAAGCAGACCCACCTTCAGATGGGATAAATTCCTTTGCTCTGTGTTTCATGTTACCTTAATTCCTTCGTAAGAGTTTCATCAGTCTTGAGTTTTCAGATGCTGCCTAATCATAAGGGTGCATATGCTTAAATGTATTTAAATTATCTGGCTTTGGTTGCTGAGTATCTATTCTAAAAGAGAATGCAAATATATGGAAACAGTGGTTCTTGCAACTTCGGTAGCTTCTACTCTTCTCTCCTCCCTCCCCTGGCTGAGACACACAGATGCGTTTCTGCAGTGCCAGATCCCAAAGTCCGCCTGGTCATCATTTCAAGCACTGAGCCTTCCAAGGTTAATGCAGGGCACCATTAGCCTGCGCTGGGACAGACTGTCCAAGCCAGTTTACAGAACGTCTCCCATCCACTTGGTGCAAGGGTGCTGTCAAAACTTGACTCCCAAAGCCAGCGTTCTTGGAAGCAGCTAGCCTGCAGTGCTGCTATAACTGGGGCTCTAGTAGATTTGATGCCAAGTAGAACAGACGAGCTACCTTGTATTTCACAGGTCTGAGCATGTGGAGGGCAGTGGGTTGAAGAGGATCAAATATCCTGTACCTTCTTTCTGTGCGTTACGACTTCCCCCGAAAGAACATGCCAAAGATTTTTATTTTCAGTGCAAGCTAAAAGAAAACAGTTTTGAAGACACTTTGCCAGAATGAGCAGGTTTGTTAGCAGCTCTGTGACATGCTGAAATCTTCCATAGTACCTGGGTACAAATATTCTCACTGTGTTTCTTTTCATCCTTCTGATGAGGAAGGAATATAGTCTGACCACGCACTTCAGAAACTTGGACAAAACACAGAGGGTGACCCTGGTAAGGGTTCTTGAACAGGCAAAAGATTTTGTGAGCAACAGCACATCATTCTGGGTTGCATTACTCCCTTTGATTGTGTGAGCATTGTCCAGTTATAGTAGTTAACTAACACGTATGGATTGCTAAGTTCATTAGAGCCTTCTTGTGCTTTTTACTCAATTTAAGTAGCATAGTTTATTAAGTATGAGCTCATCAATAAGAGAATGATGGAAAAACTCACTGAAAAGCCTCTTTAAAAACAAGAGGAATATGACATTACTTTAGTCTGCTTTATATTTTCTCAGGGTAACAAATCTTCCATTTTTCAGTTCTCTTCCTATTGGTAAATGCAACTCTCACAGAAAACAGATTTCTCAGGGACTTTATTGGTTTTGGTTAATAGTGATTCCACCAAACAGCTTGGAACATGCAGTAAAATAGGGTTTTGGTAGCTTTGTCAATGCCAGTCCTTGCAAGTGAAAGTGACTTTGGAGGTAAGGCTAACTTACAGTTAAGTACAAGCTAAAGATGCATTATCAGTATCTATGGGCACCAGCAGAAGAAACAGAATTTCCTCAGATGTGAGTGTAATTTTCTGCTGTGAAGAATTCCCTCATACAAACTTCATTCGCTTAGTGCTGTTTTGTCAGGGGACCTAGTTTATGTTTTAAAAAAAGAAGCAAAAAGACACTTTATCAGGAAGTGCTTCATTTTTGTACATTCTTTCTAGCTGAAGACAGCTCTAAGAAGTGATTGCTTTCACCACGAACCTTCTGCATTTGCTTCTTTTCTTTATTTCAAGACTTTATTTTAGCTATAAACTATGTAAACTGTCTCTAACAGCCACAGTGGTTTTAGTCTCATTAAAAATAGAACAAAGCTTTTAGCATTTCTAAGCCTGTCACTTGGATTCCCTCCTTGCTAGCTGATTAAAAGACAGCAACCATGATGCATTGAATTTTCTTCTACCATAATAAATGGCAGTCCGGTCCAGAAAGTGCATGCTGTGGAATATACTATCCATTTTCGCTGTGCAGGGTACTGAGAGACAGCTAAATTCTTGCAGAAGTGGTCAGTGTCAACTACGAGAGGACTGAATCTAGTGAGAGAAATTTAATTTGATGTAGTTCTTGCCAAATTCTGGGTTCAGCAGTGTTTACAACCCTGCTAATGCCAGTTTTGTTAAGACCAGCCTAGAGAAGCTGAATCTGTAATGATAGCGTGTATGCTTGCTGTACAAGTGCATTGCTGAAGCTGTCAGCTAGCTCGATATGCTCACTCCTGCCTTAGTGGAGAAAAGCCTTTTATGAATAAACCAGATACTGTTGGAGGTTGCTAATCATGGTCTAACTCTTGCTAGATTAGATTTATCTATTTATATTTATTTATTGGGGGTGCACTTTTTTGAGGAAAGGGGGGGAGGTAAAGGGGGTGGGAGAAGCTGGCTAGTAGGTTACAGTAGGTTTTGGTGTGAAACAGTACTGCCCTGATAGCAGTTGCAGTGCAGGTAATAATAAGTCCTGTAACTGGTAATACCCCTTAAAATAAATCTGAAACACCTCCAGAAAAATAACTTTCTGGCTCAGTTATAGCAGTAGATTGTATAACTATATCAGTCCATGCATTTAGGAAAACTGTTTTTCTCAGTGTAGGAGAAGAAACACTTCACTGACTCGAGGCACACAAACTACAGGGTTTTGGTGTTGACAACAGGGTGCAAACCCCCACTTTTTTGCTGTATTGAAAGACTTTCTGGTCAGTGGGTGACTGAAACCCAGGCAGGGGTCGGGAGAGAAGTTCCTCCAGAAGGTCAGACTGGCAAGCCTTTCTGCCTTCGCCTGTATCATGGGATGTAATATAATTCCTATGATTCGTTTAACAAATTCCCTTCCACTGCAGAGGCACAGAGCACAGACGCAGATCTGTCTTGTCTGACACTCTCTCTCATTTTCCTTCTCTCTTTGCTAGTTCCTGGTACGTTGTATTTCTTGTAGCTATTGTATATGTGGTGTGGTGGGCTGGCAAGTCTGCTGAGGGTGGTGTGAGTGTAAGGATGGCAGTAGGTCTGTGCGCCCTGCCAGGTTTATTGCATGTTGTCAGTGATTGTGGCACTGAGGATCGGAGGTGCTGCAGTGTGTCAGGAGGAATGTGCTGCTGCCTTTGCTACTCCCGTAATCCCAAGATGGGCTTCTTTGCCCCTGGTCTGTAGGGTTATCACTCTCTGTCTTGACAGCCAGTACTGTAAAATCAGAAGGATTCATGCACTTAATGGCTTTGCTACTTCAGGAGAGAGAGCCTGACTTTTGACAAAGCTAAGTGGCTTTATTTTAAGCCCTTGTTTATCCAAGCTCTCTTAGCAATGGGAACACTAAAATTCTGGGTTCACAGTTCCTCTGTTGACTTACTGAGCCTTTCACTTGGCTCTTACCTAGTTAAACGACTGTAGTTAAGAGGCAGGAAACCTAGGTACAGGTCTATAATTATGTAACATGTGGGTTGTCTAAGAATGTGCTTTAAACTTGTTTGGTTTTTGTTTTGTTTTGTATGGTTTCTTGTTGTTTGGGTTTTGTTTGTTTTTTTCCCAAGTGTACAAAGCCTGTGTTTTCTTTATTTCTGTGACATGTTAAGCACTCTGGCAGAAGGCAGTAAAAAAGTTAACTGTTTCTGAGTAAACATCGTCTGCAAAGCACTGACTTCGGACAAACCCAAGCGCCTTGCTGTTTCCTCACAACTGTACTCGGGACAAATTTCCTCAAGCTCTGGGGTGTCAGCAGGCTGAAAGTACGTTGTACCAAACCACTATCTGGTGGCGGACTGTGCTGCTATATTTAGCCACTAAGAAGCCCAGTGACTTAAATCTTCTAAGCAAGGAGCGTCCTGTGCGTTACTAATCGATCTTAACTGTGGAATTTGGATTAGAGCTTGAACGTTGGTCTGGATCTGTCAGGTGGATTTCTTCCTGTGATAGCCTGCGTGTTTGCCTTCATGGGCTAGAAATAATATTGGGTGACGGAACAGAAACTCTGCAGATGGACGTGGATACCAGTAAGCTATAGGGAAGTTTACTTCAATGAATAGCTGGCAGTTTGGCACTCGCCATAATTAAATCTTCCTCTTGTGTTATATTTGATGCTGTAAGTAAATCAAAACTGTAAATCATGGTTTAAAGAAGAAGCGTAGCTTAGAAAACAATGCAGAAAGTTACTTTACATAAATGCAAATAGTCTTTTGTTTGGGAAGTGAAAAATCATTCAAGGCAGTCCTCAGAAGAAATGCTGCCTAATCTGTTCGTTGCCTAAGGAAACTCCAGAAGCATGTTAAAAATGGCAGTACTGGGTCAGAAAAAGAAATATTCATTTACCTCTGTGTTTTTTGGCTAAGTTGCAGATATGAAGAGAGTGTCCCTCCGAGCATCCCTTTCCTGCTTCTGGATCCTGGAGTTGTGTCTGCTCTTTCATAGCCCCTGGTGGACACCTCTTCAGTGAATTTTAATGATAGCTTTATATTTTTTTTTCTTCGTTTTTTTTTAATAACTGAGACTTGAACACTTTGCAGTAGTTTCCTCAGTCTGTGCTCGCAGAAGGTACTTCATTTTGCGTTACACAAGTTGCCTCAATAGAGAGAAGCTAAGGCAGCTCAAGTAATGACTTGGCTAATTTTAAGGTTTTAAGGCACCTACCTCAGTGTGGTGAGGTGTATTGCCAGGTAGGCAGTGAGCTCCTGGTGCAGCAGGAGTGCCTGTGTGCAAGCCAAGGTGTATCTGCCTTGATAGCCTCCTGAACCACAGTGAGACCTGTCAGCACGCCTGACTTCACTTTCTGTTGTGCTGGACTGTGTACAAACACCAGAAGTATGTCATGATCTTAATTTGTCGCTGTGGGACTGCTGGCATGAGTATGCGTGACTCTTGCTCAATTGAACCTTTTGTTCAGGGGCACGGCTGCGTGGGTTTGCAGACAGCTACAGTAAATCCAAAACCAGGGACTGTTGTCTCCGTGGTCTGGACGTCCTCGGTCTGGCCATGATCCCAGGAGCTTCCGAGAAGCCGTGCTGCCAGTCGTAGCCTTTCTTCATCTTGTGAACTTCCAGTGACTGCTGAAGTTAGAAAAAGTTGAAGCCTTCAGTTAAGGGGATTTCCAGACATCTCAAGAAAGCAACCCTGTCTCTGCTAATGTCAGGCCCCTTTCTTCACAAAGAAAGGGGGAGAAGTACGGATGGTACTTTATTATTTGTACTTTCCAATCTGCTTCCTCCCTTCTCTGAGCCCTATTTACCTGTAAGATTATCCTGGGTGAATGGATAACCTTTGCTGAAGGAACCAGGGTGAGAGAACAGAGTAGCAACACCCTGGTTGGCCTAGTAATGCTGTCTCCTCCTGATAAGTACTCTTCTGGGCTAAACTGCAGGTGGGAACAGTAGCACTTGGAGCTGAAGAAGTCATTAAAGAGCACATGTGCAGACAGCAGGGCTGCTAGAGTATACAGCTCTCTGATTCTCTGATTAAAAGGCCAGATTTAATGTTTTCTTTGATAACTGAAATGCTTATCATGCTAGCACCAACAGCTGCAAACATTGTATGTTGTAGTTGAAGGAGCGCAACTTGAAAGGCTTGGTTATAGATTGAAAAATAAATCCAGATTGTCCTGGTTACTGATACAGAGATAACACTGTCTATGAATGGACTTTGGCTCTTAACGTGTTGCAAGCGTGTCGCATTTTGCATCATGCAATAGAGGTTTGCAGAAGGACACTGGAATCTAACCTGTAATGATGGTGTGTTTGGATATGAGATGTTAATGCTTTAAAGAACTCTAAAAAATAAATCCTGCTTCAGATCCTTATAGCACTGTTGCTAGTCGCTCGATGAAATCATCCTTGGTCGCAGATGCTGACTGACAGAGAGTACATGCAAACAAGTCAGCAAGGGCTAATGCTCAGCTAGCTTCTAAAAATACTACAATAGCTGGATGGTACAGTGAGTTAAGTAACATGCTTTAATTTCATATTGAGAGCATTTATTGGAAGGGGAGGGAGAGCTGGGGATTAAAACACGGAGCAGAGACATGACTTCCTGGGAGCCCAGTTTCAGCAGTGGCAGGGGGAAGGTGATGGATCAAAGCAGGTGACCACCTTGCTGAGGGCCTCAGCCCAAGCTGGAGCCCAACCAGGAGCCTGCTGGCACAGAGCAATTATACACCTTTTTTAACCTTTCTTCTCTTACCCTTGTTGCAGTGGCTGTCTGATCTCTGCTGCATCTGGCCTAGCGCCAGCGTTTGTGCACAACAGACACAAACAGATTCTGGAGGGTCATGTGAAACTACCCTGAGCCCTTTAAATCGCACCGCCCTTACCTTTTCTCCTCTGCTGCCCACATTGCTTTAGCAGGTGTGGCTTTGTTTATGCATGTCTGTTGCTTTACTTCAGCACTGGGGTTTTGCTGGCCCTTGGTGCCCGGAGGAAACCTTTGGCTCTTCGCTTTGCTCAGGCTGCCTGAGAGTTCCCTGGACCTTCTGGGCAGGGATTTGCACCTAATGAAGGTGGGAGAGGTGTCAGCTTTGTAAAGGCAGCACTGGCGATCATTGTCATGGAAACCTCTGCTGCTGAAAACTTAGATACATCTTGCCATGGCTTTGGCTTAAGCTTTGTGAAAACGTTCTCTGGAATCACCTTGCATCTATACCAACATCTTCTGGTACAGCTGCAAGGTGATTCCAGAGAGGGTCTATCCTATTCCTGCAAATTATTGGCAATTGCTAGTTTATTAAAAAAAAAGAAAAAAAGTTTTAATTGAAAAGTTACAGGCTTGCAGCCAGCTGTAAGCCGGAAATAAGGTCTTTGTGTGTTACTGCTGTGGGAAACCCAGAGGTAAGAAGATGTAACTCGGCCCCATCTCACCTCTGTTACTACACATTACTCGGTCCAGAGAAAGGCAACAAAGCTGGCGAAGAGCCTGGAGCACAAGTGTGATGAGGACCAGCTGCGGGAACTGGGGTTGTTTAATCTGGAGAAGAGAGGCCTCAAGGGAGACCTTGTTGCTCTCTACAACTACATGAAAGGAGTTTGTAGTGAGATGGGGATTGGTCTCTTCTCCCGAGTGACAAGCGATAGGACAAGAGGTGATGGCCTCACGCTGCACCAGGGGAGGTTTAGATTGGATATTAGGAACAATTTCTTCACAGAGAGGGTGATCAGGCATTGGAACAGGCTGCCCCGGGAAATGGTGGAGTCACCATCCCTGGAAGTGTTCAAAAACTTTGTAAATGAGGTTTAGTGGTGGTCTTGGTAGTGCTGGAGTGATGATTGGACATGATCTCAAAGGTCTTCTATAAACCAGTTGATTCTGTGATTCTGCTGCATGAATCTTGCCTTCCAGTAAGGACTTTTATGTGTTGGGGCAACTGAAAACATGTTTAGGTGTGCAACAGCTAGTTTGTAACTGGTTTTCTTGTTCTACCTTTCATTTCTCTTGGGATGCCCTGCTGCTCTTCCCAGCTGAGAGGCAATATGCAATGGCATACATGCATAGGAGCATCTGGACTTTCTTCCTCGGGAAGTGGAACTAATGCTGCTGAACTGCATCTGTGGAGTTTTAGCTATCCAATAAAAATACTTGATGTAGAACTGCATAGGGGGAAGCGCACAAAAAAATGCTCTGTGCTAGGAGGAAGGATATTCTGCTGCTTTCTCTATGCCTGCAATGCTCGCCTCTCAGCCTTTGTAGGGAGAGCAATCAGCTTCAGTTTTAAGTTTTTACTGAAACTTTTCCTAGATAAGCATCTCCTCCCCCTTGTTGTCCTTGGAGCCTTTGGAAGAACTACATGGGAAGCAGACTCTTAATTTTCTATGTGCTTTCCACAGTTGCCTTCTTGTGCAGCAAGTCCCAAATTTCCTGCCTGAAATTTAAAATTGAGATGTTGTGGGCCAGATCAGTGCTGACCGTGTTGTGTCCCCGGGAAAATGAGATACATCCCATGAAAACGGCTAGTGCTCCAAAAGCAGTAATAATGTTAGGATGTGATACCCTGCAGTTGCGGGGGATTTGACAGACAGGAGCTCTGGAGTTCCTTGTTTCCTAATACATGTTCGGTCGGCTGCAGTGAAAGAGCTAACAAATACTGTCATGTTTCAATAAAGTGAGAACAAATATAGTTGTGCTGATGGATGGTCTGGTTGTGTTTGGTTGTTTGAGTTTGATTCCTAAGAAGGAGCTACAAAAACTTGTGAGATTAGATGTGGCTCGTAAAACAACAGCCAGTGTCATGAAAATCAGTGGAAAGGATGTAAAGAACTGTAAGGGGAGGTGGCCAGTACAGAGGCAGAAGTCTGAGTGGTTCCAGTTTTATCTGGCATATAGATGGATGCCATATGTATCTTATCATATATTGTTTACTTCTAAAAACCTCCTTTAGTCATACCGCCGTTGGCAGTTCTTGTTGTACAAACGCCTGTGGGCTCCTGCTGGTGAAGGCGCACAAGAGAGGCGCTTGAGTACTTGAATCAAAGCTCAAGTATTTGCTGTTTGAGACAGTCTCTCCGAGAAGAGATAATGTATTTCATATCCTGTGTAACTGTATACAGTTCTCAACCCCAAACAGTACATCCGTTATGTTTCTGAGCATCAGCTTATATTCTGTAAACTAGTAATGTTGGGCTGAAAGCTCACAATTGCACGTAGTGAAATTGCCACTCACTGTGTGTATGTTATTTCTCTGCCATAATTACAGTGTCATTTGCTGTGAAGTGATTCTTATGTTTTAACATGAATGTGGGTCATGCCATTGTGTTATCCCATACCTTGGGCACAGCAGGAACATGTATAAAGTCACGTATATCATCACTACAGCAGTTTATAGTTAGTGGTATATCAGTGCAGTCAACTTTGTGTACTTGCTTCTTTTTTTCCATACCCACACTTAACTGGTATATGCAAAAGTGTATTGACTTTGTAAAACTGTACCTGCTCTGAACCTCCTTCTCATACTTCTAAAACACAGTGAGATTTATCTTGCTTTTGTTATTTTTTGTTTATATTTCAATGTCCCTGCTTTCTCTTGGTTGTCTTCTTTGGCAAGGTCTGTGAGAAACTCTGGTATTTTAGACTTTGCCAAATTAAGTCTGTTAAAACTTCTTGAAACCTAATCTTGTAAGAGTTCTAATACGGAAAAAAGGGAAAATAAAAAACCAGGTTGGCATCCAGAGCCATGGATGTTTATCTAAACTGAACTTCTGATTCCTCTTGAGGTTTGGTGGGTCACTACTGGATCTGTTTCAGCCCAGTTAATTAGTTACAACCCCCTAAACCACAGACTTGGAATTAAAGAAAACAAAGCCCCAAGCCTCCACGTAGTTTCATACAAGAAGAAACTTCAGTTAAACTGAGAAGTGCATTTACGTCGCTGTTTCCCAGTTTGCAGTGCAAACTGGTGTACACATGAAACAACAGCGCATCATTGATTCTGGATTCATGCCAGATGTATTAATGTGACAGTCTAGTGTCTCCTCAAAATCTTTCCCCTCTTTCTTCTCTGACATTGGTTTCTCCTTCCAGAGGTATGGTGGGGATTATTTTCTTTTTTGTGTGAGTGGTTTGGCTCTGGGCAGTGCGGTTTACAGGGAGTACAGAATGCCTGGTTTTGATAAGACTTTCTGCTCTTCTGTTTTTAGGACAATGTAGATCAGACTTCAGCTCATGGTCGGCGGGATCTGGTGGAACCAGGGTTCCAGGAACCATCTAACCGCATCTCCCTGAATCACCAAGGTAAGGAACAGTGGGTGGCAATCCGGGGTCCTCGTGGGAATGCTGAGATGGTTTCTCCTCCGTGTTGCCATTTATCCATGTAATTTAAAAAAAAAAAAAAGGAGGAGAGCTGAAGAAATAATTTCTTATCACAACTGTCCTTCAAGCTATGGATGGAGATGATGAAGAACTTGTGGTGCGTCTCAAGCCTTGTTGCCCAAACTGGTTCTGGGAGTGGGGAGGAGTGAAGTCCTGAAATTGATACTCAACATCTGCAATGTTAAAGTTGCATTTGAAAAAAATCTTTGGCTGCCATAAGAAGGGTTCAGGGCTCTGGCTCAGCTTCAGCTGTAGGAGTCTGTCTTTGTATGACAGCTCATTTGGGAAAGAAAGTCCTGAACTAAACATGGTAATGCTGGTGCAATAGTTTAGCTTCTGTAATTCAACAGGACCATACAAAACATGAAAGTTAAAATAAATCTTAAAAGTCTTTCTTTGATCATTTCTGTCTGTTCAGATGCCTAAAGAAGACAGTTACTATTATAGCAGGGACTTTCTTTTTCTTTTACTTGGAAATATTAGTAATAGTGCCATCTTTATCAGTGAACCCCTTACCTTCAGGGTTCCCCATGGCTTAATTTGGAGCCAAGTCCTTGAAGGTCGTCTTCAAATGTTGTCTCTTCAGTGCAGCAATGAATAGTAATGCAGTCAGCACAAGGCTATTGAAACAAAAAAGGTCATGAATGTATTACTTAAAATATTTGCCAAATATGACATTCTTAACTTTTCCTTTAAAAAACAGCTTCTTTTGTTTGCCAAGGGCAGCAAGACTGGAATTTCATGACTTGCAGATCTTCAAGACTATTTAAGTTTCACAGACAAGTCTCAGAATGTAATAGGGAATGTACTTTAACTTACTTCCCTCACCATGCCCCAAGTCTTCAGTTTTTTAAAGCTTTGCTTTCAATTGAAAATAGAAAGTAACAGGTTGCCATGTTATCCAGTCTAAAACTTCTACAAGTACAGGCAGTATGTTGTGCCATGCTTGCATAGATACAGTGGAATTTTTATAAGTTCCATTTTTCTTTCTTGTTAAAATGATACTGTTAATTTCACCTACCTCGGGATGCACAAATCCTGGAGCAGATCTATATAGGTGACTTCTTCTGAGACTATTTGTATATATTCCCCTTTAATCAAGGGATTTTTGGGGGGGACACATCCTGAGTGGTCTAAGTTTATGTGTTAAAGTATGTGTGACTGCTGCTTACAGGCATGATACGTGCTGCTTCTGTATCTTTTTGAAAATGAAGGGACCATAAGCGTGATGTTATATCATGTTTTGTGTGTTTATTCTATCCAAGTGTGAGCATCTATACTCTTTCACGGCTTATGAAATATGATGTCCAAGAACTTGAAAGTACAAGCGTTTTAAGAGCTGTGACATATTTCAGTAACTGGTTTGTGAACAGTACATAGAAAAATATAACATGAAGAGCTTCAGAGGAAGTTGTGACATGGTCTGAACTAACTCCCATGCAGTTTTATTAGTCACAGAATAAATAAACTAGATTATTATCATAAAGTGGGGGTTTAAATTCTGTGGCAGCTGTTTGCTTTGCCTTTTTACTCTTACACTAAACTCTGTTACCCATTACTTTCTATTAAAGTTTTGCTGGCACTGGCACTAATGAAAAACTTAGTAAGTAAAAAAGTAAAAAAAAAGAGTAAAGCTGTATCCAATAGCAACTTGCAGGGCCCCTGTTCACATTTAATAAATGAATCTGTTTGGTGATACGACTTGATTACATTGATGATAAAGATACTTGCAACAGACCATGGCAAATTTTGCTTCCAGTTACAGACAGCTTGCTGATTTCAGTTTATACCTACTAGCACATTTAAAGCTTTTGTTCCTGTGTTTTACAAGACTTAAAGAAAACTGATAGGCTTGCAACAAAACTGGTTTAATGCATATTTATCATGAGCAGAAATCGTGGAAGGGTTAGAGTTGAATAAAATATTTAATGTATTAGGTGCTCCCTGTCTTTTTAGTGTACTGTGCCTTAAACTCTGCAGCTGAACTTCGAGCAACCATACCTACTATGTTATTATATGTATACACTTCCTATTCATACCTGACCACATTGCTCAGTCTGCGCAGCAGATTTGCCAGTTTCTGTTGAATATTAACTTACAGCCCTTGGCTTTTCACTGGGAGAGCTTTGGTACAAGCACTTGCAATTCTGAACCTGAACTGCTTTCCACAGCCTATAAAAATGGTGATTAGCTTCCTCCCAGGCATCTGAATCCCTTCAACACAAGCTGGAAAAAGAGCATTCAAGTGGAGACTGAGATATCCCTGCCAACTGTCCCTGCGTGAATAAGCTCTTTCTTGTGAAGGGTATTTCAAGTGCATGTTTCCTGCTGAATCACTCTTTTTTGCACAAGCAGATGCTTTATAACTGTTCAGATTTTTATTTTAGAAGAATATCTTGTAAAGATTGAGGAGTAGAGAATACCTTTTATAAAGTGAGGGGGTCTTCAAAATAGGCAGGTTTCATATGAAACAGATGTAAGAAGTTGAGTGCAGATGGAATAGTATTTTTTCCTAGAAACAGTTCAATAACTGCTTATGTGTAGGTATGCTGATAAGCTTGCTTTCTCTAACAATAAGTATTTTTCTCTAAAACATGAATTAGCATTCACTTTTCACTGATTCTGGTACTTGGGCAAATTTCACACAGCTACTGAACAGGGAGCAGGAACTAGGATTCCTTACCTCTATTCCCCAAAAGCTACTTCATAAATTAAAGTGTGATAGGAAAGAGCAAGCTTCATTCAGCTGAAGAATACTAATATCCACTGATGTAAAGGAGTAGATAGACTTCAGCTACCTATAGAAATTACAAAAAGTTAACAACAGCCAGTTAGGATTTGGCATTTAATAAGCAGCAAGTCACGTATCTCTCCAGCAGTCCTTCCAGAAGCTGTAGTTAAGCCTCTAGGCTTAGAGAACAGAAATACATCTGAACTATGTGGTATCTTCTAAAGTGTTAAGGAAGGAGGTGAAGGAACAATCAATAAAGTTATTTACCATCTGTAAAAACACCAAGGGGAAGTGAGAGCATCCTTAGGATGGGACAGGTAATGTTATTTTTCTATTTTTTCCCCTTGAGGAGCGGAGCGTAGAGGTGGCGGACACTGCAGCCTCCTCAGCCATGTCTCACTTAGCAAAACATTCAGCACTCCCAAACGTTTAATAATTTGCAATGAGAGGTTCTTTGCAGTGTGTGGCCTGCGGCATTTGTACCCTGCCCAGTAGCAAGGGGCAGGGCTGGGGAGCACAGTGGTGGTTTTAGTCAAACACCTGCATTCAGGTAGAGATGCCATTTTGAGGCCTTCTATAGAAATGATGGGCTCCAGCACTTGTTTGCCCTGTCCCATCCCAATTTTGCTGGTTCTTCTCTCTTCCAAGCACCCTGGCATTGCAGCCTTTGTTCCTCTTGGTTGACTGCACTGCACTGAGGTGCCCCCAAAGTTAATCTTAAATGTATCTCAGCAGTAAGACAAGTTCTGTGGACTTTTCCTGCATTGCTGAGGAGTGCCCTTGACATATGATGGCAAAATATACCATGCCACAGAAAACTGTGAGCCCAACAGAATTTGTTTACTCTCAGACTTCAGAGGTGTTTAACCTGCCAGTGCTGCTACCACGGTTTCTTGTCTTGCCTTAGTACTTCTGGGTTTTTCTTTGTTGAAGCATGTTTCAGAGCTCATTTTTCCATTTGTATTTCTATCAAACAGCAAATAGTGCCAGCTGTAGTCCTGGCCATGAAGTTTATGGGCAGTACCTTGCATTGGTACTTGATATGTACTTTTTGAGATTGTGCAGCTACTTCTTATTCAAGATTTTGAAGCCAAGCATGAGATGCATTTTGTCACCTTGTCTTTCAGTGGAAGTATTAGACGTGCAACTCTGGCACTTTCTCTGTGTGTGTACTTGTGGGATGATTGTCATTGTCTGCACAAATGTGTTTTGCGCATGTGGTACCTCTGGCTCCGTTGCCAGGTGGCTTTGGCAGCAGGAAGAAAACGGTGCTATGAGTTGTTTAAGGCAGCAGTTGTCCTTTGTCAACATCCAGCTCATCCTTTGGCCTTTTCTGATTGGTCATGGTAGGAAATCGTGCCTGTAGTAAGATGATGAAGATGCTGTGGTTGTGTATCAGTTGGCATTGGGTTTCCTGCCTGTATGTACAGATGTCTTGTTCCCACTGAAACTGGAGGGATCCAGATTAAATACCAGCTTGCATTGCGCTGCAGCCTCCTCTTCAGGTAGATGCTCTCCTGTACCTTGCTAGTAATTAACACATTAACTTTTATAGAGATGATTAATGTCAGCAGTGGTGGAAACTTCTCTAGCATACTGCCTGGGTCCAAAAAAATGCAAGTCTATGTAAATACAGACAGACTTTTAAATGAGTATGGGCTTAAATGAAGTATTACGATCCCTAAGATTTAGCCCAGAGAAATAATCTTGTGTAGCACTTTCCTCCACCACTATTATTATTATTATTATTACTACTTGCTTTTAATATATTTTGTTTTGTATCTGCCGAAGGATAGGCATAGGAGGTTGAGGTGATTTTGTTATTCTTTCTATAGCTAAGGAGGAGTGTGTTTAGTAACAGCTGGTGGTACTAGTGATATGCTGCAGTTGTGGGATCAGACTGGGATGAGTTGGTTATTTGGTGTATCAGAACTAACCCATGTTTTGGAAGAATCCAGCTGGTACTGAATTGAAAATGCAGAGTGAAAAACAGATAGTCTTGTTTGTATTGCAGAGACAATACTGCCAGGCATTCATGAATTCTTGTGCTTTGTATAAATGTTGTTGTCATTGTCCAGCCTTAGGAAAAAACCCACCATTAGTGCCAGAAAGATTTACATTGACTACCCTTACACAGCGAGCAGAGCCCCCGCTTCCTGCCTAGCTCATTGCAGTACCTTTGTCTTGTTTTGGAGAAGGCTTCCATTGTATTTGGTGATGAATCTTGTTAGCACAGCTACTAGGACGGCACCCATAATAGCTGTGTAGAAGTTTAACTTCCATCATTATATTAGTTCCCAAACCCTTAGGCTGACAGAACTCAGAAGAAAAGCAAAAAGAAAAGATAAAAGAGAAGACAAAGTAGGTTGGTGTTTCGTACAGATAATTTAAGAGAGTTGCAGCAAGCTACAGGAAGACAAAATAGACAAACTGAGCTTAGCAGGAGGACTGTATATAATAAGGTTACTAATGGTGATTGAGTGAAATCAGTGAAATGAGAAGAAACAGACCACAACTGGTTTTAAACATTGCATGTTCAGAGGAACGTATTTGCAGGTGACTGGATTTTCTTTTTTTTTTTTCCCCTTATTGTTGTTTTTTATTTTCTTTCCCACATGGCAACTTTTTAGTATCAGTTTTGCAAATGTTAAGTTCTGAACATGTTTAAAACTAAGTGTGTTCCTCTAGTGCCACCTGATATGAGTAAAGAAAGTTTGAAACCTCATAGTTGACAAGCATGGGATTTTGAGCCTGTTAAATCTCAGGATTCAGTGGGTCTTTTGGGTTATTTTTCCAGTGGGATTCAGCACAGGGAAGAAACCCTCTGTCTTGATTGTGTAGGGTGTAGTGTGGTTTGCCTTGGGGCCTTTATTCATTGGAAGTTTTACAAGCGGAGATGTAGAAAAAATAGAGAATTTTAAAGTAAGCCTGAATAAGAAGTATTACAATATTAAATATTAATCTTCTGTATTTATGTAACTGTCAAAGTAAATTTGAATCATGTTTTCTTCTGTGGTCTGTGGGAAAATAGTTATTACCAGGTTCGCAATGAACTTGTCATGTTGGGTAGGACATGGTTGCTGAAGCAGAGTGGCTGCATTGAGAGAGCAGGTGGGGTTGGGTTCTTTGCGTGAGATAGTCCATGACATACTGTCCTGGGTTCAGCAGCAGCAGTCATTTTTCTCCTTCTTGGTAGCTGGTGCAGCACTGTTTTTGATTTTGAGCCTGGGAACAGTGCTGATAACACCAGTGTTTACAGTTACTGCTTGGTAATGTTTTGGTCTGACCAAGGACTTTCTGAGTCTCATGCTCTGCCAGGGAGGAGGGGAAGCTGGGAAGAAGCAGAGACAGGACACCTGACCCAAACTGACCAAAGAGGTTATTCCATACCACAGCACGTCATGTCCAGGGTGTAAAAACGGAGGGCAGAGACCCGGAAGGGTGGGGTTTCGCTGCTGGGTCGGGCTTGGTATCAGGTGGTGAGCAGTTGTATTCTCTTTCCTTGCATTTCCCTTGTCATTATTATTACTGGTGGTAGCAGTAGTGATTTGTGTTATACCTTAGTTACTGAACTGTTCTTATCTCAACCTGTGGGAGTTGCATTCTTTCGATTCTCCTCCCCGTCCCTCCGGGGGTGGGGGGGGGGGGTGAGTGGTTAGAAAGAGGGGGGTGTGAGTGAGCAAACTGCGTGGCTGAGAGACTTAAACCATGACACACACCATACCCATCTTGGGGACTGAAGCTGTATGGGTGTATGACATCTGAGAAGGTGGGGTGTTTTTTTCGTACTGAAGATAGAGGGATTGTGTTCCTCTGCCTTCTCTTTCAAGATCTGTATCTCCAGTTATCACAGGGAGGGGTGGGAGGAGATTCACAAGGTGTGATTTAGGGTAGATTTGAAGACTAGGGTGTGATTAGGAGCTAGTATCTTGTTGTTATTGTTCAGTTCTTGTCCAAGGCATTAGGAGGGGGAGGCGTAAACTGGGCATCGAGTTGGTGGGATTCTGTTGTTTCTTTCCAGATCTTCAGAGCAAGAGGGTTTATGTCCCTCACCCTTTAATGTCTTACTTACTGGAGGACAAGTTAGGTTAGTATTAGTATAAGCCTAAAGTGATGACTTTAAGAAACTCACCGCAAATGAGATAGGGAGAGGGAGATGCTGTGAAATAAACTGTAAAATCAAATGTAGTTTTAAATTCACTTCTGTCATTTTAAGTTCACTTTTATCTTCAATACTAAGGGATGTGCCAGGTTGGACGGGGCTTTGAGCAACCTGATCTAGTGGAAGATGTCCTTGCCTGTGGCAGGGGGTTGGAACTAGGTGATCTTTAGTGTCCCTTCCAACCCAAACCAGTCTATGATTTCCTCCTACCACTGAAGCTGAGCTACCTGTCAAAAAGAACACATTTTGCTTTGGCCAGGTAATGCAAGAGGTGTAGTATAGGGATGCCCTCTCTTCTTGTGTGGGGGTGTGCACTCTTGGGCATCCTGTAGCAAACTTTGTGCTGCAGCTATCACGCCATTACAGGTGGAGTGAAACGGCACACTTTGGGGGCGGTCAGCAAGGTGCTGTTATGTGCACAAGGGCATAACTACCCTTTCCAAGTGCCTGCTCTGTCAGCAGGAGGCAAGTGTGTTTGTTTACTGCTGGCACGCTGCCCCAGAGGTATATCGGCTCGGTGAGGTGATGTCACCGGCGGCACACATACTTTCTGTGCTGGTTTCTACTCCGGTTGTGTCGGCGACTGGCTGCCTGCCGAGTGCCTGGCTGCTGGCAGCCTGATGCAACAGCCTCGCCGGAGACTGCCCATGAGAAACAGCGCCTTGCATGGGCTGAGAGAGGCCTCCTGGAGGAGGGCAGCCTGCAGGCCCTGTTGTGGAGACAGTGTTGTCCAGGCTTTTCATTCCTGGGGCTTGAGCTTGTGAACCTCCAATGCTCCTGTTGGAAGTGGCATGCTTGGGGAAACTCAGATGCCAGAGGGAAACCGATGTCTCAGCATCTGCTCATGATGAAGTGCTTCTCCCAGGTACCTGAGCTTGTTTCTTCTGGGCTTGTTTCATCTCTTTTGTTAGTAAAAAAAAAGCCCCAAATCCTGCAGGTATTGCACTCTGTAAATGTATTTACTTAGCAGCTTGCACCATCCTCATCCTTTGTGTAAGCAGGTTGCTAAAGCAGCCAAATGTTACAGATTTCACTGTTTTTAAATTGCTTTGTATACTTACTTATTTACTGTCCAACAGGTATGGGGAGACTTGTGGTCTCGGGTTGTCCTCTGCCTCCTGGGTGGCTCATTTCTTCCATTTGAGCTAATGGTCGTAATTGATCTTCCTGATCTGAAATGCCCTCTTCTAACTTAATCAATACAAGTTAACTCTAAGATACTGGGATGAGCTCATGTTCTCTGGCATAACTTTATTGCCTTTATGTTTTCTTTTGTAATCTGACTCAATTGGTTCTGTCAAGATGTTAAGAGAGCAGAAGGATGAAAATTAATACTTACCAGCAAAGGCTCTTTCGATAGCTTCTGGATGACATTTTTAATGTGGGTGAGTTGAATTCTTGTCTGTGCTGCTCCACCAGCTTCCTGCACATCCTTGAGTTTTGTTTATTTTTCCCTTTAGGGGGCATGTTTTAAATGTATGTAGCTTTATGTAAGAAGCTTTTGAACCTTTCAGTGGAGGTGTTATACCCAAATGTCAAAACATGGCTGTGGGCACTTAAATAGTCACAATACTTATGAGCTTTCCAGCTAAGAAAGTTGATTTATTATCTTAATCATGCCATAACAATGACATTTGTTCAGTGAAAACAGTGTCTCTGCAGCATCAGAATATTAACTTCAAATTCTGACACCTTAACTGAAATCAAATCCTAAATTTCAAAGGCAGTTTGACATGTAAAGGGGAAGGGTATGCTTAGAGATGGAAACAATTCATGCTCATTGCAGCTGTACTGCCTGTTATGAAATACTGCTTGGAAGATTATTTTCAAAAGTAAGTATCTCTAATTTTTGAGATAAAAGTACAATGTCACTGTGCAAGGTCAGCTTTAATGGAGAGAGAGCTGCCTTTCAGTATCTGATTACATGGAAAGCTCTAGGGCACTAATGGGGCTTTATGACTGCTGTGTTCAAGTCTGAAATAAAGCTATTCTGCTTATTCGGACACTTAAGAGTGTCACCTATAAATAGATCAGAAACTGCCATTCATCTGCAATGCATGTAATGTCTGAAACTACTGTGACTGATGGGGGGGGCTATGTTCTTTTTAAAATCTGTCTACTTTGATAAGTTCTGCATTAAGAACACAGGGTTACTGAATGTCTCTGTGCTTTCTGAAGGCAATGGGAGGTAAAAGCCAGTGTTGCTTATGAAGCTGGTTTCCAAGAGTGTGGTAGCAGTGGTGTGGCAAAGGGGGAGGCAGTTGTAATGCCAGAGACTGCTCCCTGAATTCTTGAGATTGGCTGGGTTTGAACTTCACAAGAAACCTTTTAACAGCCTTACTTCACCAGTACATTTAGTGATTCTGGGACTAGATATCCCCCCCTCCCCTTGCAATGAAATCCATTTAACTCCTTCAGATAAAGCCCTAGTTACTCCAACTCCCATTTAAAGTACAGGGAACTGATTTGTTTCCTGTCTCTGATGAGCCATGCACCTTTGATCTGTCTTGTGATGGCAGATAATTTCTAATAGCTGACACAATGCAGCCCTCTTGTCTGCAAACAATTCTGAGAGACGTGTGTTCAAATTTTTTAGGCTTTTGTTTTTCCCTGACCTTCAAGGTTGTATTTTTGGTGTCTATCAAAGTAGTGATAGGGTGGAGAACAGGCAGTACAGCTCTTGGTTTCCTTCCATTGTTTGTCCTAATGATAAAAGTGTCCTAACCTTTTGTTTCTGTCTCTTTCCAGGGCTTCAGGTGGGGCAGAATATAAGTTAATTTTGCGTTTTATGAGCTCCAGCCTCTAAATAAAGCTTTTATCATCTTAGGAATGAATACAGAAATTCACTTTGCTCTTCTGAAAAATGAAAATAATTAAATAACCAAGCAATGTCTAAAAGTCCATAACATTTCCAGGGCTAAGAAACAGAACAAGGGTGAGGTAAGCCTTGTGTGCAAGAGTAAAATTGGGTGCATTTGCGATACAGCAGTTCTCCTGGCAAAGGCTTCTGTTGCTTTAGTATTCCTTATGATGCAACAACTTGGTGCCCTTCCTTTTCAGTTGTTAGCTGGTCTTAATTAGAGGAAGAATTACTAATGCTGACCAAATGTTGGCTTTGTGCTTCAAAATCAAATGGATTTTAAAAGTTGGCTAACACTATTATAGCAAATTTAGGTTAAGCAGTCTGAGCAAGTGTAGAATTAATTTAAGGTTTTAGTATTATTTTCTGCATATTAGAACAATTTTCAGGAGCTTACGTACTAGAAAACCAGGATTATCGCATAAAGATGTAACACATCTTACAGCTGAGAGGAAAATGCCCAATTCGAGTTATAGCTTAAACATCATCTTTCTTAGAAATAATTTTCTAATCTGTTTATGGAAAAGACTGGTTCTGCCAGGTGACTGGGAAGGTGAGGACTGCGGATTTTAAGGTTTTGCCAGCATAGGAACGTATGTCCTTTAATCGAGACAAACAAGTTGCACTGGAATGTGCTCATGGTCTGTATCAGCAAGTATAGCTTAACTTAGTTATGTCAAGAAGATATACTGTGGTATATGCACAAAAAAAAACCCAAAAGGTTCTCACTGAAAATACCTGGCTAATAGATTTCTGTGGTGTGGGGTGAGTATGAAAGTTGGCTTTCTTTAGGGCAAACTTGTGCTTAAGTATCAACATGATTTTCAATGTTTAGAAAATGATTAAAGGCTCATGACTGAAGTCAGACTTAAGGCAGCAGGAGTAGAGTAAAATGGTATAGGGTTTGATTACAGCAATGTGCTGGTTCTTTTTGAAAGCCCTGCACCTCTGCAGGGTGTACTGTTTGTACCCATAGCCAGCCCTTGTTGGAAGTCAATTCAAAGGCAATGAGTGACCTCAGACAGGCTGCCTGCATTTCTGACAGCAGGGTCTTTGTTGGGGGGACAGTTCCTTTTCACTCATTTTGAAAGTTGAACAAACCTCCAAAGGCTGTGCTGTGGGGTTGTGCAGAGACTCATGCTCATACACAAATGAGCGATTGTCAACTATAGCAGTTATATAGCCTTCCAGTACCTAAATGGGGCCTACAGGAAATCTGGAGAAGGACTTTTTACAAGGGCATGTAGTGATAGGAGAAGGGGGAATGCCTTTAAACTGAAGAGCATAGATTTAGATTAGATATTGGCAAGAAATTCTTTACTGTGAGGGTGGTGAGGCACTGGCACAGGTTGCCCAGAGAAGAGGTAGATGCCCCGTCCTTGGCATTATTCAAGGCCAGGCTGGATGGAGCTTTGAGCAACCTGGTCTAGCAGGAGGTGTCCCTGCCCATGCCAGGGGGATTGGAACTGGATGAGCTTTAAGGTCCCTTCCAACCCAAACCAGTGTATGATTCTGTATGATTAATGATGGCAGCTGCAGACCTGACTCCCGTGTGCTGTTATGTTATGTTCCATGCTCTCTGTACCCTAGGCAGCTATAAGCTGCTCAGAATAACTAGACTCACCTGACGTTTTGATGAAACTGGACCCCAGAAATCATTGCAAGATGCTGCTAAGTGGATGTTGCTTCATATGAGCATGCAGAAGAACCAATGGGCTCTCCATGACCTCCTCCCTGCCCCCCCAGCATGAGTTATGAAATACCTAATGGGTTTGGCGTCTGTGCCAGTACAGAGTGGGGCAAAGAGTTAGAAATGCTTGTTCAACAAATCAGCTGTTAAGGGGGATGAAACAAATTGCTGTAGATGTCTGTCTCCATTTTCCCCATCAGCAAAATGAGGATACTGCTATTGCAAAACTTCTGTCAAGTATGTGGTTGACATCTGCTTCATAAAGTACATGCTATTTTTGAAGATGATGTCCCACTTTGTTCATGGTATTAAGTTGAGAGCCAGTCCTGAAGAGATGAAATCAAGACTGAAATGTGAACATATGTGAGATTATATCCTAATGCATAGGGTAAACCATAGACTGTTACTTTGACATTGTGGGTAGCCTTTCTGTAGATTGACTTGTTTGTATGCAGTCTGTGACATGAAGTGGTGAAAGATAATGCAGCTTCTAAGTACTATAAATGTTCTTTGATTTAGGGTGCATAATTGACTAGCAGCAGGGAGGGGGTCAGTGAATTAAGCTGAAGGGTAATTCAAGCTTTCTCTTTGTGCATACAGGGGTTGAAATTGAAGTTGGGAACAGTGACCAGCCTCGAAAGTTGACCTTATAACATTTACTAGAAAGGAAAAATAAAGGGAGCATTAAATGAGGGATAACAAGATAAGGGAAAACCACTTGAGACATAAAGCATGGTGAAAAGCCATGGAGTTTTAGATTGTTTTAGCATGTAGCTGAAGTGAAACTACTGAAAGAGATGTAATTAATTTTCATTACTGTAGGAGCCGAGATGTCTCCTAACACAGTGTTTATGTTTGTGGTAATATCTTTCCACCATTGTGTATCTCTGTAAACCTTCTGTTTAAAAAACCTGACCAAACAAAGCAAAACAAAAAATGTCTCAACCCTCCCTCTGTATGGCAGTAGGGCTGAGCTGTTTGGGCCAGGATACATGTCTCCTGCTGTGTTAGGCTGGTGAAATACAAAACAGAGAGATCTCTTTTTCAAGAGCAAGTTTAGAGATGAATCTGGCAGATTGCTGGCTCCAAGGCAAATTGAGACTATTGGGGAGAAATTTGTTGAAGTCATGGCTCGGGTGAATGCCTCCTTTCTTACAGTGAGGGTGTTTGAGCAATAAGACTTGGTGATCGTGGTGCTGATGACTTCGCCCTGAAAAAGATGTCTTTTCAAGTAGGCTGTTCTCAGACCATTTACATTCCCCAGGGTCTGGTGTCTCCCAGGGGTTTGGTGGCACAGCTGTGCTGGCACACTTCCTAATGTACTTGTAATGGCAAAAAAACACTTTCTCTGAAGGAAGTTTATTCTGGTTTGACAAGTGAAATGAAATGCAGCAGTAAAAGCATTCTTAGACACTTATACTGGGCTAGAAATACAGATATTTTAACAGGAAAAAACAGTTGAAATGTGCAGTCATTTCTACTGAACTGGTTGTGAGCAACTTTTCCTTGTATTTCAGGCAAACTTGCAGACCTGTACAGAGCGAGGGCAGTGAATTCAACGGCAAGAGGTTAACACTGATTGTTGTGTGTGTCTCAGCTCCAGCCTGAAATAAGTCCTTTTGATGTTTGTGCCATGCAAACACAGAAGAAGGCTCAGTTCCCATCCTTCCCCTACCCCAGTTGGACACAAAAGGGATAAAGAAGAAATGCTTTTGTCCTGTTAAGTTGGTGGCTTCAAATCTGTGGGGTGGAAGAGAGATTTTTAGTGCCATGGGTTGAATAGCTTTTTAATAGGCTTGGAAGAAAGAGTTAATCTATTCCCAGTCCTTCTGTGGATATGGTATTACCAGTATAGGTCTGTGGTTCCTTTACAGTATTTGCTACTTATAATGGGCCTTCCAATATAGATTCAGTTGCTCTGGAAAAATGCTCCTGTTTGGCATACCTCACTTTATTCACTGACCTGATGTAAGCAGTGAGAGTGCTTTTCACACGTTAATGAATGCCTGCCTGAGAAACATCTGTCAGAATACTTGACGTGTCTCATGCAGGCATCTAGATTACTTCAAGTTGCATTTTATTGAGAGCATGTGGGAAGAAAGAGTCTTCTAATGCATCCTCAGGTTTGGAAGGCCAACAAACAACCTAGCTAATGAGGGCAGAATTTGGGGGAGTTGACAGAATGGACACTATAGAGGTTAATGTGTTAAAAAAGAGTGTAAGTGGCTGTCAGTGAAATGGTACCCGCTGTGGTAAGAGGAGAAAGCAGTAGGAGTCTGACATTTATTTGAATAAGGTATAAAAGAAAGTCTTGCTCTTCAGCTGATGCAAGATAACTCTCAAAATTAATTCACTGGAAGTTGAAAGAAAGCCCGTATGGGCTGTCCACTTTGGAGGACTGTTGGGGATGGAGAAAACTTTGAAGTGGGTTCTAGTGCTTTACGTAGTGCAGGAGCTCGTAGTGCAGGTCTTTCCTGTTCTGGGGTTTTATCCATTTTATGATTATGCACCTAAACCTTCTTAACTCTAAATATATCAGCAAACAGAAGAAACCAGCTGAGAGAGTTGGCACTGTTCAGCCTGGAGAAGACTCTGGTGAGACCTCTGGCGCCTTTCAGTTCTTAAAAGGGGCCTGCAAGAAAGATGGGGAGAGACTTTTTAGCAGGGGCTGTTGTGACAGGACAAGGGGTGATGGTTTTAAACTGAAAGAGAGGAGATTCAGGCTGGATGTGAGGAAAAAATTCTTTACAATGAGGGTTGTAAAACACTGGCACAGGTTGTCCAGAGAAGTGGTGGGTGCACCATCCCTGGAGACGTGCAAGACCAGGCTGGATATGGTTCTGGGCAAGCTGATCTAGTTAAAGATGTCCCTGCTTATTGCAGGGGGTTGGACTAGATGACCTTTGAAGGTCCCTTCCAACACAAACTAGTCTATGATTTGTTTGTTTTTTACTGCTAAAACTTCAAAATATTTTTAGGTAAGTTCTGATGGTTATACTGCAGCTGCTGTGGCTTGTGCTTTAAGTTGTGTATTTGTCAAAAAGGGAAACAAAATCTATGCTTGTTTGTTTCCTCAGGTCCTCAGGTTCATCTAAGAAAAGATTGAGGAACATAAATAAAAGTACGTTGTCATTCCAAATAAAATTCTTTTGGATTTTTTGAAGAGTAAAACAGCAGAACTTAATATTGTAGAGTTGCATTATTTATGGTTCCTGTAGCTTTGAAAAAATCCTGCAGTGCCAAGACTGCCCCAAAATGAACTGGAATGGTGCACTTCTGTAACTCTGATTTCCAACATTGTCTGTAAATCTCAGATATACTAAGCTTGGGGCTTGTATTAACGTCACATGAAAAGAGGGGGGAGTTCAAAAATGAGTTTCATAGCTTAATAAAGGAAGCAAAATCTGTAGAAAAACAGCTCTCTTGTAATTTGATGTGAGTTCTGCACTAAAATTTCACCACAGTGCAGCATTGTAACAATAAACCTCAGTCATCAGTGTCTTGGAACTTACCTGTCTATGATAAGCAGTACAGTATTTATTTCTGCCTTTATGTAAACACTGTGCTGCAAGTTTTTCTTGACAGCACTTCAGTATGGGAATCAGTGTCATGTAAGGATACTTTAGAAATGCATCATTTCAGAGCAGCTGACATTCTTGCATTGAGGATGAAGAAGGTTACGGCACTTTTCTTAGAGCCAAGAAGCTTCGAGGGGAAGCTCAATCTGAATTTGTTAATTTGTTTAAGTCTTTTTGTGCCTATTAAAAGGGACAAGATTCTTTCAAGCTAGTTGTATTTTCAGCTTAAAAAAAAAAAAAAGGACTGAAATGGGGCAAAGCAGCTAAACAAAAAAAAATATAGCATGAGATATAGCTAAATTTGGAGTTCTTAACAGCAAGCAGCTGCCTGAGTAATTAAAATATATAAGGTGCTGCTGACCAAAGCAATTAGTATGTAATTTCATTAATGGTATTAGGATTGCAGTAACAATATTTAAGTCTTTCTGTCCAAATCAAGATTGCGGGCAATTTGTGACATGTACAACATGAGGCTAGAAGCTGTGCAATGTTACGGTGTGTTACAGCACCACTGTCTGAGTGGATTTGTAACTGCGCAAGAACATGGCTTAAACTGGCTGTATGTCTGGTTAATGCGCCTAATTGGTATATGTTGCTTGCAAGTTTACATATACGTGCCCTTGGACATTTTTGTAAGCTTGTGTGTTTGTAATTTTATGTATAAAAAAGGCTCAATGGGGGCTGCTAATTTTTTGTTTATCTTTGCAGTTCAGTTAGGAGCTTACTACTATTTATAGAATCATAGAATCTGGTCTGAATTGGAAGGGACCGTAAAGATCATCTAGTTCCAACCCGTTCAACAGCAAAGGAGAATTACTCTTTAGGTAGATGGTTTTATGGTTTGTTCTTACGTGGTTGGAAAATCCTGGAGAGGTCAGGCATAGTAAAGTATTACAGTATGGATCCGGAAGAGAACCTGTAATATACTGAAGTCTGAACATAGGTCACCTCCAAGGGTAGGGTAGCATCCCTGAAGACCCAGTCAGCTAACAGAAGCAGGGGAAGCTTGCTGCTGGGATTCTACTGGGTATTAGTGCCACAGTGGCTAACCTGGAGTTGCTGATGTTGTTAAAATGCCATTGACAGAAGTGCTTCAGAGTGTTAGGGCTTTGCAGCAACACTTTTGGCCTACCTTAACCTGTGTCCTGTTCACTTGTTGCCTCTTCTGAGATATGTAAATACTTGGGTGTGCTTTTTGAGGGGGAACCAGTCTCCTCTGCTTTTCTGGGCTATATTTCAGATGTGAAACAGCGAGGTGAGCAGGTTGTCTGACCTCTGCAAGCACTGAAACTATGCCCGCAGGTTTCTGGGGCCTCTTTCCTAAGAGGAGTGTGTTTGTGTGTGTGTGTGTGGGTGATGTAGGGAGACGCAGTGCAGGATGTTGGAGCCTTGTGAGCTCGTTTGAGTGTACTGATGGCATCCTTGTCCCTGGGTGAAGGCAATCCAGACTGCCTCATAGGAGTGATGATCTGTTAACAGTTAACATTTTATCTGGGGGAGAAATGTCTTGTGTCCTGCTTCCAGCATTGTTTTATGGGCATGCAGGGAGGCAAGTCTAGGTGGGAGCTTGGGGTCCCTACCCACAGTGTAAAAACTGACCAGGCAGAGAACAGCAGCAGGCTGGCTTCCCAAAATCACAGAGCACCTTGATTAAGTACCTGAACTGGGAATGCACACACCTTGAAAAATCAGGTGTGTGGATCTTGGAAGGAAAGTAGGCGTAATGGGTAAGTTGGGTTTGGCTCATGTCAAACTGCGATGAACCTTCTGCATAGCACACCTACAGCTTTGCTTCTTTGGTGAGCCTGATCCTGACTTACTTTAACCAGTGCAGCATGTTAATTTGTGAAGGGCCACGCTTCGAGTAGCTGGTTTAAGAAAGGAAACTTGTTCTGGTTAGTCTAGAGGAAAAATAAATAAACTTCTGTTTTCTTCGAGCCTAGGTAAATTTAGGCTGATGCGATTGCTCTTCATGGAATGGTGAATTCAGATTGCTTTTTCTTTCCTGTGGTCTTGAGTGATTGACTGCAATGACTTGGTTTTGTTTTTTTTCTCCCATGGCTTTTTGTGTTCAGTTTCTTTTGTTGGTGTTTCTTTTGTTGTTGTTGTTATTGTTTTCTCCCCAGTCTTTGGTTGGTTTTGGTGGTTATTCTTGTTTGGTTGTTGGTTTGCTTTTTGTTTACCCTTAAAAGAATCCAAATAAATGAAAGTTGGCCAACAGGAGCTCTAGGGGTCACGGCAGAGGGAAGCGTGGCAGAGCTATTATAAATGACTGGTTTCTGCATCGGCAGTGTGGGGTACGGGCGCCTTCAGCAGTGGCTCCACACTGCCATTTGGGATGCGACTGCAGCAATATGCTCTGCCATCTGGGGATCCGTGCGGCAGGACTGTGGTGTTCCCTCCTCACGCAGTGGAGGTTCGCGCTTCTCTGTGGCAGTAATTCCTCACAATTTGTCTGCCCTTTGCTGGCAGGCCCGGGAGAGAGCTTGTTCCACACCCAAAAGGACTATGTGATTTTCTGACACAACAGCTGGGTTTGCGTGAAAGGAAGGCCTAAAATAGACAGCCGGCTCAAGGACAAACTATCTGTGTGCAGATGAGATTAAATGCATGCCCCAAAACATTATTCCTTTAGTAGGGCAAAGAAATGTAGGGAAAGCTTACATCAAGCTTCTCTCAAGGCAGTAAGGACATCTGATGGCCACCTTCATATATGGAGTGAAGCTAAGGTAGGCAGGCTTGCTCCTTGTTATCTGTCAGGTGCCGGGCTTGCAAGTCCCACATTGAGGGCTCTTAGGGAGCTTTTTTGATGCAGTGTTGCAATTCCAAACGACTCTCCCCCAGTTTAGTTTCTTGTAGATAATTTCCCAAAATGACAACTGGGGTTAATAGTAAGCTCCTAAAGCAACTGGTAAAAGAAGCCAGAATTACCCTGCTGTTAAAGCATTTTATTTTTTTCATATGACTTTGGTTCTGTTAACTAAACTCTGACTAGCAATACCTTAAATGTGAAATACTGCTGTTGTCTGCTTTGTGAGTACATCTGTCACAGCTAGGTAACTATTATGTGCTCAAAGCGCAATCTTTAATTAACTTGGAGGAATAGCTGATTCATTAATTGCTGTCTGCAACTTTTGGAACTTGTATTACATCCTCTTAAACATGCTTTCTAAGCCAGCAATAAACCTGTTCAAAGCAAATTTTAAAACTCACGGTTTAAAGTGAGTAGGATTAAAGGTTAGCCCAGGTATCAAGTGATGAGGTACACGCCTAATTTAATAATAATTTTCCAGCATCAGCTGTGTGGACCCATTGCTTTCTGAAGAGGAACACTAACGGACTTTTTGGGTTAATCCAACCACTTTTCACTTGAAAGCTTTAACTTGTCAAGAAGTGGTTTTGAAATGAAATCCCTGATGCAGGAAGCCTGGGGTGTGCTGGATGCCAGGTGAGGACTTCCCCAAGCAGGCGGGTGATGCTCTCACCCAGCAGACGCCAGCACCAGTGCTGAAGCAGGCAGGGCAATATAGGCTTTGGCTGGAGCTATGCAGCAGCATGTTAGGAGGTTACGCACGATGTTTCCCAGAGCAGGGATAAAGCTTGGGCTTTCTTGGCAGGACAGGAGGGACTAATCCGTGCAGTGGTACTTACATCAATTTGTAAGGATTGTTCAACTGGGATTATTCAGTTGGGTATTATGGTGTTTAATCAGGAAGGCAGAACACAGGTTCCCTAAAGGAAAGCAATAGATGCTTTGCCTGTGTTTTTAACTTTGCCTTCAATACCTTTAGACTTGTAAGACACATGGTAGCTCTTCTCATCTCTGAATTTGTAACTCTCTTTTGAACTGTGACTTGTCTATTAGTATTGCTTATTTGTGTATTTTTGATTTTCACTGTCATTGTTTTCTCTGACATGGGCAATAAGGCAAAGGGAGTTAAGTAAAACTTTAGAGAAGCCTTATGAGTAGAAATGTATATATATGAAATGGTAGAACACATTTTGAAAAATAATTTTTGTTCATGTAAGCATAAGGAAAACACATAGTATTTTAAAGCTTTTTATTTCGTTTTCTTAATGTAAAGGTATGTAATCTTAATAAATACGCAATCAAACCTTAACTTTGCAGTGTTAAATTGCAGCTCTCACTAATGCAGGATATCCTCTTAAAGCTATGCACCCATAAATATGACTGTCTAATATAAGGTGCAGGCTGTCAAGCATTTGGCCATGTGGCCAGCAGACAATATTTCGATTCATCTCTCCATTGCCATCCAACACTCTGCTTCCTGAGTTCTGACTTGGAAGTACCTTAATGGCTCAGTAGGTTAACATGTTTTTCCCTGTTACCTGGAAAGCCTAAGTGGATTTTCTGTTCAGTTTTGTGTGGGCTGCACAGGCTAGGAGCCGTTCTGCTGCCCAGGTGTTATCCCAACCATATCCTCTTGATCCTTCTTTTAATCGTGGATAGGATTGTACTTGTTTTGGGGATATACTGCCAGAACCTTCTTTTGCTGTTTTGCCATAGAGGTCATGTACCAAGATTGAGGCATCCAGTTAACCTGACCAGGGGGAGAAGACCTCGATAGAGAACTCCTGGGTTGGTTGGTCCTTTTGTGTGTCAGTGCATTCACCCATGCTCGCTCTGATTTTCTTTTTTTGTCCTGAGTAAAGAAAGGCCACACTAAGAAGATAGGGGCATGACTATTCCTTGCACAGTTGTTACTTACGCTTTAAGTTTCTCTCTGTTCACATCTCTTTTTTGGGTCGGGAAAATCAGTCAGGCCTGCTCACCCTGTGGCATACTGCGTCCTACACTTAGTCTTTCTCAAGGGTTTTTTTGAGTCTTAGTCTATTGCAACTCCAGATTTGGCCTTGAAAAGAGTATCTCATTCTACAGTCTGGTGCTGCTGCTTTCCTCAATTAATGTTATTTTCTGTCATCTGGGTAACTGGAGCTGTTTTGGGTTTTCTCCGGTCTTGCTAAACGCAACCGAACAAATGCTTTCCTCTTAAGGGACCTGCTCAGTCTTTTTCTTAAACTAATGTACTAAAAGTAGGAGACATGAGAAAATGGTCAGAGAAACTACTGAACCTAATGTTCATAGAAGAAAGCTGCAGATATTACCAGCTTCTTGAAAATTAATCTTCTGACTGGATTTTGTAATCAGCTCAGGAATGACAATTTCCCAGAGGTCTACTTAACCTCAGGTTCTGTTGTAAGTGATCTGTTTACTCGGTATTTACAGCAGTCTTTCTGCAAGTATTGGCCTGCAAATCGAGATTTGAGAGGCTGGTAGTTACTGCTGCAGGAGCTCCACCATCAGCAATGGCTGTCCATGGGTGTGTGGTGTGTCAGTCCCCCCCTGTCTGCACAGTTACATGGGATTAGCTGGTAATCTGTTTGGCTTTGGGTCCAAATTTTGACCTGATTCATCTTTTAAGAAGGTATGCTTTTTTTATTTCTTTATTTTTTAAGCTGCAAATTTCCAACTAGAAAATTGGTATCAGGAAGATGAATCCCAACTCTGTGTTCTCAAAATGGGTGTGGGGGTCTGGAAAGAGGACTGGCCATAACTTAGATATTTTATCTTACCTCTGATAGTAGTAATAAAGCTGGTATGCATATGCGTAATCGGTATTCTAGATGTTTTAGACTTTAATCCTTGGGTTTCAGACATTTCTAATAGTGATGCCATTAGTACTTCTACATTTGTACATGCCTTAGGGTCAATCAAGGGCTCAGCATTGGTGGTGCTGATGATACCCACCTACAGTAATCAACTGTCCAAGTGACCAGCATCCATCTGCTCCACAAAAGGACCAGTGTGACTCTACAGTGTTAGAAATGGGAATATGCACACTGGGAGGCTCTTCTGAATGTTGTCTGTGGAAAAACTGCAGCCTAATCAAAGTGTAAAGCTGTTAAAATCTGTGTCAGAGACATGCTTTACATTAGTTTGTCTCTGGAATTAAACAAACCAACCCTCCTTATCCATCCCCCTTCGCCTGAATGCCTGGCTTTCATCATTTTTACTCTTTATGATGTCAAGCATTAGATGTGTGACCTGGAGAAGAACAGAATTTTCCGTGTTTTAACCTTCCACTTTTTTTCCATCAGAATTCCTGAAACTTGTTTTATAGGCTAGTCTGAGGGTACATCTTCATTCCTTGCTGCTGTAGGGCACCTACAGCCAGTTGCTCCTGTTACTTGTTAACGCTTTGATTTTTTATTTTTTTTGACTAATGCCTTTCATATGTAGCTTATTCCTATAGCTGTTACCTAGCAACATTAATTTTGTTCAATTTAGTTCATCTTCTATTTCAAGAAATCTATCAGGTGTGTTTTAAGAACATTTCTGGAGCCCAATCACAAACCTTTAGTAAAGAGGTGTTTATAAAGTGAATTCTCTCCAGCACCTGTAGTTAGCATAAATAAATGTGGTGTTAGCTATCCCAGCTTTACTGGCAAAAATAGAAATAGGTGCATGTGGGATTTAAAAATTACCCAGAGTATACTGCAGCGCTTACAGGTTTGCTGATGACTTCTCTGTGTGACATTTTAGTGTGCTAAAAGAGCATAGATGCCTATCTCAATTTCACATTCTTTTACTGACCAGCATCTCTGCTTCTTGCCGTTCTTTCCACAGCATTGTCCATTGAGCATTTTAGAAGCTGCACGTGCACTGATGTGACATTTTGGAGGCCAGCAACCATAGTTACAGTACAAAGTAGAGGATTTCTTTTCAGCCAGTGAAGGTTAGAAAGCAATGAAGAGGACTCTTCAGTGCAGAGTCTCACTGGGGCTTACAGGGTACATAACATCCTGGAGTTTTGGAATTCGAGATTGTCATTTTTAATTCAGACTATGACCACTCTGGAGTTGGTGATGTCTCTAGGACACAAAGTTGGGTTTGTGTCTTTCGCTTTCACTTGGTGCAAATAAAAAAAGCCCTCCAGGCTTCTAATGTTCAGCTAAGGCAATCTTGATAGCCTTATAATTGAGTCTGGCAGCAGACCTGCAGAACAGTGTGAATGGTTTGTGAATGGTTTTATACTGTCTCTTTGTTTCTTGTGCAACTCACTGTTTGTACATAGTTCTTAATAGGAAGGGGGATTGCATAAAATTGAAGCTGGTATTGGGGACTGGAGGATGTCCTTCAGCTGCAGCATCACTGTAGAGGTCACCGTGGGATTTTTAGGAAATTGTAAGAAATCTGCTTATTGTCATTAGGCAGCTGATTCCTGTGGCATTAGTGGAAGCTGAAACAGGGTATGGAGGGAGGCGAGGCATATGTGTAAACACAGCAAATGTTACCAGCTCAGGGAAAGTAACAGAGGAACGAGGCGTTACCTACAGTGGAATGAATTGTGCGTCCTTACAACGGTGTGGTCAGCAATGGTGTATTTTCAAGAAGTTTTAGTGGCTGGCATTTCTGAAAAATCCCATCAAAACCGCATTTGGACGCGGCGTTAGAAGAACCAGCTGCAGTGCTGTTGTGGAAGGGATCCCCTTAATAAGGGCGTTATCTTGTAAAAGAAGTTTATATGCACATCTCACTGTGGTAATCATTACCTGCATTTTTGATCATAAACCATGAAATTTCCCCAGTACCAAAAGCCTTGCAAAATATACTTGTTTCGCCAACATGAATCAGAATAACTTAAATGTGGTATTAGGAGATTTGAAACAGGATGTTGAGCTGGATGCCACAAGTATTTTAGATGTCTTTTTCCTTTCAAAATTCTGGTTAAGTCCTTATGTTCATTTTAATGCAAATATGTTTTCACTATATTGCCTTTAATTTACATAGCGTTCCACTGCATCATCAATCCAGGATGCTAGAGTATATGTAACTGTATGTTCCTTTTCTCTCACTGTTTCTGTCTGTCTCCTGGAGGGTCAATTAACGTGTGGGAGGGCCTACTTCGCACTTCATTATCGTCCTCTACTGAGCTAAACTTGAGTGAAATACTTCAAGGGGGCCTACAAGAGATTTGGAGAGGGACGTTTTTTACAAGGGCACGATGTGGCAGGACAAAAAGGAATAGCTTTAAACTGAAAGAGGAGAGATTTAAATTAGATACTAGGAAGAAGTTCTTCACTATGACGGTGGCGAGACACTGGAACAGGTTGCTCAGGTAAGTTGTGGATGCCCCATTCCTGGCAGTATTCATAGCCAGGTTGGATGGGGCTTTCAGCAGCCTGGTCTAGAGGAAGGGGTCCCTGCCATGGCAGGGAGGTTGGAACTGGATGAGCTTTAAGGTCCTTTCCAACTGAAACCATTCTCTGATTCTATGAAATCTTGTATTAATTATATTTTAGCTTCTTTACTTTGTTAAGCTGGACCTTGAATGTGCTGTGCTGAAACTCATTTCAGGGAACTGATTGCTGGGGTTAGGCTGTGAAATAGGAATAGGTAATTGATCAACAGCTGCCTTACTGTAATATCGAACGCTTGTTTATGTACATGCTGTTAGGCTTCATGTAGTATCAGATTTACTTCCATGGTGACAGAAAAGTGGCATAGCCTTTTCATAAGTCTTCTGCTGAGTTCCTGGTAGCACTTGCATCTGTCTTCTGTGTGAGCTGATATGAGGGATAATGCTGGATAATTCTGAAATGAGCCAACAAGAAGGAAATAATTTATGTATGTATACAGCTTTTAAAAGCCTCTTAAATCCAGGTAATTTAGGTCCTATGATGTTTTTCATAGTATTCCCTATGAACTGCAAGTCGTACGTTTAAAGGGAAAGGTATTTGTTGAGCTGCCATTTAGAGACATGAAATGCATCCTGGTCTGTAGGGCAAAGCTGGGATTCTTTCCATATATAAAGATAGGATGAGAAAATTGGGGCTGTTCAGCCTGGAGAAGAGAAGACTGCGTGGAGACCTCATAGCAGCCTTCCAATATCTCAAGGGGGCCTATAGGGATGCTGGGGAGGGACTCTTCATAAGGGACTGTAGCGATAGGACAAAGGGTAACGGGTTCAAACTTAAACAGGGGAAGTTTAGACTGGGTATGAGGAAGAAATTCTTTACTGTGAGGGTGGTGAGGCACTGGAATGGGTTGCCCAGGGAAGTTGTGAATGCTCCATTGCTGGTGGTGTTCAAGGCCGGATTGGATGTATCCTTGGGTGGCATGGTTTAGTGGGAGGTGTCCCTGGCATGGCAGGGGGTTGGAAATGGGTGATCTTAAGGTCCTTTCCAACCCTAACCATTCTATGATTCTGTGTTCAGCTCTTTTTTTTCAGTAAACAGAATTTCTACAGTGCAGTGAGCCCTTTGACAGCCATGGAGATACCTGCTTACTTTGGGAGGCTGGCATGGGTGAAGCTGTGCAGGGCTCATTTCAGCTTTACATCACTTCAGAACAAGCAAGATCCCGCTTAGTCCTTTTTAGCTGAGCTTGACGCTTCAGAGCCAACAACCACCAAAACAAATAAATCGGCATCTAAGGGATAGAAAAGGGCTAGAAGTGGAAAGACAAGTGGGACATGGTTAAGCACAGATTAAAGTTTGCTCAGGCCTAATTTAGGGCTTATTATCCCTCTTATGGTGTGATGGAAAACATGGTGCTCCAGTTTTTGTGGAACGTGATAGCATAGCTCACTAGGTCAGTAAGAGGTTTTATAACCAAGTTTTCTTCTTTCCTTGAGTTGAACTTCTTAATTTTTTTTCTTGTCATTAAAATAATGATTTACTTTACAAAAAATATTACTTGTAACACCTAGAGGAGCTGGTTTGTGAACAAAACCAAAGTTTAACAAGCTGTGGGTAAAGAAGCAGAATGAAGTTCAGACAGCTGCCAGTGTATGCACTTTGGTTCTAGTTTGGGAAAGAACGTTGCTTGCAGACATGCCAAGTATTTTGTTATGGTATAAGAAGTCTACAAAACTGCCAGTTATCCTGTCTACTAGCAGAAGTATGTCAGAGCTAGGTTTTGCTAGTGTTTTCCTTTAAAAATGACTTTCAAAAGCAAAAGGCTGCTTGCATGTTTGTACATGGAAGCAGTAAACTGGCCCCTATGCTGTTCAGTTGAGAGAGGAAGAAACAGACCTCGAATATCCACTTCCATACTCCTTGATCTTGTGGCAGAATTCAATGCAGATTAAGGAAAATAGCTTTTAGTATCCCTGGAAGCACATCTGTGATATAGATGGAGAGCTGGAGGCTCCTCAGCTATCTGCAGCTCTGTCTGCTGTAGCCTACAAAGGTGATCCTTCCGGGTCAGTCACCAATTCGTGTGCACACTAAGAGGACCAGCGTGATGCCATGCTGGCTCAAAGCCCAAAGACCTTCAAATTATGCTGGTGACTAACAAGCATCCTCAAAATCAGTTTTGTCAGCTTCTGGGTTTTTTTCCCTATGTAGGATAATCTTGATAGAGGCTAGATCTCACTGGTTGGTAGATTAAGATACTTTGAAGGGATTGTACTGCATATAAAATACCCTTCTGAATAGTACATCTGCAAATGATTGAAGTGGCTTAGAAATCCCTGGGATTTCTTATTTGATTTTTATTTAGTTAAGTTCTGTCGAAAGCCATCACAAGTAACATACTGGATTACTTGGCAGGCTGAGACATCTGCTGGCACTTCGAGGTAGGCTACAGCAGTAAGGTTTCAATTGCAGTGTGCTGAGATCTCTCAAAAACATAATGGTATTTACTAGTAAATGTTACTTTTGTTTAGAGATGAAACGGTACGAAATCCAAGGTTGCAGGCTTTACCTTCAAAAAGCTTAAGGATCTGCATTTCTGCAAAAGTTTTACAGCAAGACTGAGGGCTATTATTAGCTGCAGTGCACCCGCAGAGAAAAGGAGCTGACAGAGGAGTGAAACCAGATTCTGGACTTCAGTGCAACATGTTATTAGGAGAACTCTGTGTGCACCTTGTCAGTGCCTCTCCTGTTGGAAATTGAATTTAGGTGTGTAATTGATATGCTTAAAAGCCTTCTAATGGTAATTCAATGCTTTAAACTATGTACTTGGTTTGCTTAGTATTTTGCATGAAGTGCATCATTTTATGCATATGAGACTTCATATTACACCTTTGTGCCTATTTGATTATTCAGGGATAGCTTGAGCTGACTCTTAATCATTCCTCCCATGTTACAATCATCTGAAAACTTAAGCATCTTGCATGCTATTAGCATGTTGTTAATAAATTAGCACCCTCCGGGACCAAGCCATACGGACTTCCACAGAATGTATGCCTTGACTTTCTTCCTTTTCTTTTTTTAGCCAGCTAGACAATTGCTGTTAGTTGCTGTAATTTACTCCCTGACTCTGTGGCCAGGGTCTGTCTTTTATGTCTCCTTCATCCAACCCCATAGCTTTTAGTTGACAGCCATGTGACACCCTACAGTTCAGTCTTCTGGTACTTTAGATGAATGATAAAATTCAAAAGCCTGGTAATTCAGCCTCTCTCTCTTTATCCTCCTATTGCTGTGGTTCCCTTGTGATTGCTCAAGAAGTGTTTTCGATATGTCCTCTTCAAATACAATAAGAATCTGGAGGATGGAATGAAATTTAAATTGCAACTCTGTCTTGAGATGCCTGAAAATAGCAGGAAAATTACTGTAGACTTTGTCCAAGCAAAGCAAAGTCTAGATTATTGAAAATGTGTGAACTAGCTGATAGACAAAGAAGTTGGTGTGGCCTAGTGAGGGTGAGTCTTAGTGCTAGGGTAGTAGCTGTTAAGTGCCGAGACTGAGGGAAGTAACCACACAGAAATGAAAGGAAGAAACCTGTTTGTGGCTTGATGGGTTTTGCTTTGGTTTTTAACACGTTCAAACCTAGAAATCCTGTGGGTGTATTTTCAGAGAAGACTGTGGTTTTTACTTGGGTAAAGGCCTGATGCCTTTCAGGGAGGAATGTAGTATTTCAAGTCATTTAATAGCACTCAGAAGTAGGGACATGACCAGCACCTGTTTAAGTCTGAGCACATCTTTCATTCATGCAACACAGAAAACTGGGATTGTCAAGGTCCAAAACAATTGCTGTGTAAATGCAGTGCTCCTCATTCCTTTGTAGTTATAGAAGCATGTTGATGGTGAACAGAAACTGAGTGGTGCTGTTTCAGATTATATCGTCAAGGAAGGTGATATTGATACCAAATTAAATAGATACCAAATTGTTCATGCTATCTTAAAAGTATTCTAAGTGGTTGCAAGCTGAATAGTGGTTATTTACCTAGAAAACATGGCAAGAGTATAGGTATCAAAATATTTGGAGTGAAAAGCATATTTTAACTGCATAGTGCTGTGTAGATGTTTGCTGGATCCCTTGCTTGGATCTGCTTTCAATTCGTGTCATGAAGAGTCGCGAGATTCAAAGTTTTCAGACAGCAGTGGTATATTTTTACCAGTCCAATTGATATGGCTGGAAAATAAGGGCATATTTTTGGATACTTAGAGTTGTATTTGGTATGAAGTAGCTGTTCAGGCAGTGGCTGTGCAGTAACCAGAAGCAGATATCGATGTGTGTGTTCGTTAGCCCTGCTGAACTCCCAATAGGGAGTGACGTAACTTGTGGCTAGGGAGTAATTACAGTGCTCTGCAATAGGAGTTCAGAGAGTGGTTAGTGCAAAGGGCTCATGGAGTTCTGTTTTCTTGCAGGGTAATTATGATCGTTAATACTCCTGTATCACAAAAATATGCAGAAATACAGACGGGTTTTTTAGCAAACTATAGTGATCACTTTCCAATGCATACAGCAGAGGAGTGTGTCTTCCACCTATTGACTTCTGCAATATTGTCTTGTTTTTTCTTCTAAATTACTGGATCTTGCAAAGTGTTTATTACAGTGTGTGGACAATCTGAACTCGACAGATTGACAAGCTGAACTGAGGTATTTGTAAGTGATATACTTTTGAAATGTATGTCAGTTTATCAGTAAGTGAAGTGATTTCACATTAGCATTGATATTACTAAAAATCCCACCAAATTTTGGTGATTTACATGAGATATATATATATATAATGTCCATATCTATATAGTAAATGCTATAGTAGGAATACTTCGTTCTGTGTCAGTAGCTTTTCACCAAGGAAGACAAAATAAATCTTCACGATTTCTACTCTAAAATAAATCAATAATTTCTGTAATAAAAAAAAAAAATTGTACTATCAACATATAACTATAAAATTTTGTATAACTTTACGTAAACTTAGTCTTTGGTCTTTCCAGACTTTGTCTGGGATTTCCAGATGTGTCACACCGCCTTTATTTTGTCTTTCAGATGACGATGTGGACCTAGAAGCTCTGGTAAATGACATGAATTCCTCATTTGAAAGTTTATACTCTACGTGCAGTATGCAGTCGGAAACCACTCCGCTCCTTCACAATGGTCAACTCAGCCGCAGTCAGTTGCCAGTCTTCAGGATCAGGTGCGCTGCAGCCCATGTCTCCAAGGCAGAAGGTACAGCGGTCTCAGCCAGTGCGCATTATGGCAGTAAGGTAGGAACAAGGGGTTCTTTTTGTTAAAGTTATCTTGATCTAGCTTTGAAAGAACTAAGTGTTAAAATAGATCAACTTTGTTAGGAGCAGAGTAGTGTTAGACTGGACTTTTGCATAGGAAAAATGATATGCCAGGTAGGTGAAGGACATAGATATTCAGTGTACTCTGTAAAATGAAAAAATTATCACATTTTCATCCTTGTTTTTAATCAGCAGTTTGATGTACCTGTAATAGCAAACGTGTAGAAGTGAACCATTTGTACCAATCTATTGTACAAATTGTGTGTTATTTTACTAATTGCAAAAATTATATCCATATTAGGTATTAGGATTTATTTTCAAACTTTACAACTGTTCTCTCAGGTATGATGCCTACTGACAGCTTCTTGGTTTTATAAAATGTAAGGTCATGCAGATGGAAGAAGGCACATTCAGGTAGTTTTGATTCACAAAAGAAACCCTTTCTTTATAGAGGTTTCCTGACTGGTCCAAGACAAACAAATGAGGAGCACATCATAGTTACTTAAGTGTTCTTCCTAGAGCACTTTCAGCTCTTTCACTTGAGGTGTGCAGTATGTGAGTCTTAACAAAAAAAGAGTTTGTTTCCATGTTGTCAGGATGGAGTCTTGAATTTAGGCTTCAAGCGGAGTACTCTTGATAGTGATGAGAGTGTCCATAGGTGATGCTGAGATTCTTAAAATCTTTTTAGGCAGTAGGAGGAAAGGAGCTCCTATCAGCATGAGTGGGTAAATGCCTGAATCGCAGATTTGGAGTGTTTCTTTCCTTCTAGTTAACAGTGTCTTCTCCAAAAGAAATGAGAAGTAATAATAATAGAAGAAAAATCACAGATGTGGAAAGGGTTGCTTCTAGTTCTTTATGCTAATGTATTTCCTGTAGGAATGGTATTCTTATGACAGTTTTTCTATATGAATGTGTAGTATGGAGTAACTGCAATACAACCAAGTCAGCTAATGATGCAATCGTTTTTACAAGTATTTCATATTTAACTTTGAATAGGGCTGTAACTAGAAAATGCACTCTCTAGAGCACTGTAACTGTCAATGTTTTGTAAATATCTCCATCAAGGCACTTCATTTAAACTATTTGTGGCATTTCAAAACTCAGCAGCTCTTTTTTGAGAGCACTCTGCCTTTCTGAACTCTTGTACTTTCATACGCACAAGAACATCATGTGTTTACCATAAAAAAAAATAATGAACTTTTGCTCAGGGTTATCTCAGCCTCCATAGAGGAGGGTCTATGAAAGAATGGTTGACTGTGGTAATTCTCTTAAGAGCGCAGTTTCATGTATGTCTCAGTCACGAGGTAAATGATGCACTGCAGCAGTACAGGCAGAGCAGATAGAAGCATAGTGAATTCCTATTTTAAGAAAAATAAAGCTTTCAAATCTTGCAGTGCCTGTAGTTCCACTTGTTATAATGGGGGTCTGTCGGAAATCTGCAGTACAGAGCTGCTGATACAAGTCTACTGAGTTGAAGAAGTATTACACTGTCCTTTACCCTGTGCTTCAGGGAAGTGCCCACACGGGTAGCACAAAGAAAATCAAACAGGTCAAGTAGTTGTTCGTATGGCTTATAGGTATGGTTGGAACCTGCTATTTATAGCAAAAATAAACAAACCCAAATCTGTGAGGCTCATTTATGGAACACCAAGGCAACTAAATTGCAGGATAGTTACCTGCAGAGCAGATTTCCCAGTAGTTATTTTATCAGCCCCCGTGTTCTGGTACAGACAGTGAGCGTGCCCAGGGTGCGATGCGCTGCCAGAGGCAAACACGGTAGCTGTCGCCCAGGCGGCTCTGTTAAGAAAGCGCTGCTTGCCGAAGGCATGGGAAAAATGAGAGCAAGTTGAGTTTTTAATGATCAGCATTTCAAACCCAGGAGTCAGTGGGTTGTCTCTGGAAACTTCCACGGTTGCCACTAGATGGTGCCTTCTGCAAAGGCGCTGGCAGGCCGGCCTGCTGCAGGGTCACCGAAGTGACTGAGTGCATCTTCAGTGGTGATGCCCTGACGGTAGGTAGCCCTAAAGCTGTCTGTGTGGTCATGAGTAGGTCTTGCATGTTTTCAAGCTTTTCTGTGGCAACTGGCAGGCTTTAGTTTTCTTTTCATTGATGCGGGCAGTGCAGGTGTGTTGTAAACTGGAGATGGAAGCTCTGTTGGTCCTGTGTGGAATCATGTGGTGTATCTCAGGTGATACAAACTCGTCTGAACTGTAACTGTACAACTAGCATAAGATGGGAGGGTGTAATTACAGTTTATTGCTTAAGCTGAGTCTTTACATTTCCACTAGGAAATGCCAGGTTGCCTGGAGATGGAATCTGGTATTGTAATGAGGTGACAATATTGGTTTCAGTCTCAGAGATTTTACAGGGATACACCTTCGTTTGCAGATCCACATGGAATTTGCCTCCAAGTGAATGCCATTGTGCTCTCCTCTTTCACGTTAATTTGGAAGAGCTTAACTGACTTTATGGCACACAGAGCTTAAACTTGTCAGCTAGTACTTACAGCAGCGAGTACAGACAGATATTTCTGTTTATTTGCATAGTTACCTCAGTTACGCCCCCAACTAATCAAGTTATAACCAACAAAACATAGATGCCAGATTGGTCATTTTTAACATGCAGTTAACTACTTTGAGCTTGCAGTTGCTGTAACTGTATAGTAGTTGCTTAGAAAAAGAGTAATTTTTGGTTCCTTTTCCTTAGTATCATTATTGTAAATGGTGGGGCAGGAGATCCAGGTCTAGTGATGCCAGTTTGCTCCTCTTAATGCTTAGTGCTTCTGTGTTTATAGGCGCCTTCAAGAAGAAGAACAGCAATTCAGAACATCGTCTTTGCCGGCCATCCCAAACCCCTTCCCAGAACTTTGTAGCCCTGCAAGCTCTCCAGTGCTCGCCCCTGGATCTTTACCTCAGGGTCAACCCGCTAGTAAGCATGTGAGTATGGGACAAAGCTTTGGATCATCCATTGATTTTCAGACCAGGAGTGGTTTATTTCATTCTGAAGATAGAGACTTTCAAGACAAGTAGAAATACTTGTAGACCTTGTCTGTGAGTAGAGCAGCACTGGCTGGGAGAGTGTCTTCAAACAGGCTTCAGTCCTTTTCTAAAAGGCTTGTAAGAACGAAGTGTAGAAGTGAATCAAGTCTTGTTTCAGATGTGTGCACATTGTGAATGAAGTGGTAATGCCTAATATCTTTCAGATTTTGTTAAGTAATGACTTACTAATTCAAAGTCAAGTTAATTAGCTTAGAGTTGGAGGAGGATCTGTGCATGTTATACTGCATAGTCTAGGTGCCACAAAAATACTGAACAGCTGTTTAAGCACATGGTGCTACTTCATTTTGCTGTTTTTCATGAAGCTGCTCAAAAATCAAAGTAATGTTATTAAAGCATGTAAGTAGGCAAAGCTCTTTATAATGGGATTTAAACGGAGCACTGTCCCATGGAAAGCTGGTTGAGTGGCTCTCTGGGTTCTTGGCAGTGAAGACGGCACAGACCGAGCTCTCATGTGGTCCAGAGCGATAACCTCAGTGATGCTGCAGTTTTTCTTCTGTCCTGTTCTACTCTCTGAGAAACAACCAACCACCTATTTTGTGTCAGTCCTTGAGCACATTTAAAGACTAAAGCTTGGCTCAAAAACCTGTCTTTTGTAAACCGTGCTGACTTGCATGGGATAAAAAGATGGGTTGCTCTTACTGATTATTGGCTTAGAACAGTTCTGTGAGTACCCAAAAATAGGATCAATGTATCAGTGCTCAATCAGTTTGTAAGTAGCTCCTGCATCTGTTCTGACTGATAAAGGGGTCTGGGTGCGCAGCTAAGCTACAAGCAGTAGACTAATGTATGCATTTGCATCTTCTGTATTGCTTTACATTGCCATAAACAGCTGTCTGTTTTCTTGAAAGACACATTGCATCTTCATTGGTTTTGCTGTATTTTTTTTTACGTACAAGACAGGTAACCAAAGAATGCCTGTAGAGGAAAATTAGGGTCATCCTGTTGGGAATTCTGCAGGACCTCATCAGAGGTCTGGGTTCTGGCTACAGCATAGAGGCTGTTCTGCCAAGGCAGTGCTAATCTGACTCTAGGGAGACAAAACAAGGGGCAATTCTGCCTCTTGGCACTTGCCATCAGGACATCAGCAGAAGCTGCCTTTCTGAGACAAACTGAGGCCCTGATCTACCTGCACTTACCTTTCCAAATATTCTCCAGTTTCAGGAATTCTTTGCCTTTTAGCTTTACGCCTCAATAAAATTAACCAAGCCACCATAAAGATCACTCTGTAAAGCCTTAAAAGCTCTAAGGTGATCTGTGCGTCGGTTTTTGATAGAATGTGGAAATTAGTGGTTAACAGCACATAAATACAAGTAAACAATCTTTTAATATATATAAGAAATAAGAAGATGGCTATAAAGACTGAATAAAAGTAGATTTTTTCCCTTAAGTTTTACTTTTAAAATTAATCTACCTAATTTTAAGATAGAAAATTTTGACAAGCCTTTTGAAAGCCTAAAATGAAATAAATACTGTGTAGATATGCTTGCTGCTGAGATTTTTAATCGAAGACAATCCATTGTAGTGGTAAAGCATTTTAGGATACAAGATGAGGAAGTAAAGCTTGTTGGACAACAATGGCTTCTTCTGTAGATGCGCATATATTGTTCATTTCAGTTTATTGACTAGTTGGGGGCAGATGAGAAACTCTGGCTCAGTGTGAGGGAAGGATAAGAAAGTGTTCTTTTCCTCACATTTCTTGTGAGGATGCTGCCCATCACGGAATCATAGAATGTGTTGGAAAGGACTCTAAGATCATCAAGTTTCAACCCCCTGCCATGGGCAGGGACTCCTCACATTAGACCATGTCAGCCAAGGCTCTGTTCAGCCTGACGTTGAACACTACCAGGGATGGAGCATTCCACCACTTTTTTTAACAACGGGTTTGTAACATTGCTTACACACTGCTCCGCATTTATTTCGTGCTCTTTCTTGGCTCAGCAAAGAAAAGTAAAAGCAGTAAAACTATGCTGCAATAAACCTTATTTTTTTCAGTATGTGGGGTTTTTTTTTTGTTTTCTCATGGTGATGAAACAGTTTCTTTATCTTGCTCCCAAAAAGTGCACGTATTTGGAATATTTTTTTTATATACTGTATTTTCTGAGCACTGTTGGATAATGGTACTGATTTCACCACAGCAGAAAGCAGTATGCCAGCTCTAGCTCAGCTGCCAGTCAGGCGGTGAATACTGTTTTTAAAGCTTGATGGCTGCAGGAACGCATCACAGCTGCTCCCCAGAAGACAGAAAACAGTGAGAAATAATGGGTCTTCTGTACTAGAGCAAAACTAAAAACACATGTAGGCAAATGGGATAATCATTTAATGGCAGCATCAATATATCTATCTGGGAGGTAAAGCTAGAATGCTAGGCTGATCGAAGTCATTGCAGATTTTTCTTATTTGACTCTGGATAATATTCCCTATTATGGAAGAAAACCTAAATTAAAAAATTTTTGTAGATATTACATTTTTATTTTTTTTTTTTAGACCACAGGCAGGTTGAATTACACATAATTTAGCAGTAAAAGACTTAGAAGAGAAATAACTGAACTTTCAGGCTTATGTTTCAAAGTCTTATCATGCACTGAGCAACCTCTACAGTGCCATGGTCTGGGCTAATATGGTTGTGTGACCAAACACATCTGGTAGCAGAGTTAAGAAATTACTTGAACGTGCTCCTTTGGAGTTCAGTGCTGATTTCCTTTGTTAGAGTTCTGCAGGTGGAAACAGCCCACTTCAGGTTAAGGTCTGCAGTGAGAATGTAGATGTTGACCTGTTGATAGTGAACTGCACATGGTTCTGTAAATTGGCACCACTGACGCATTAGTAATGTAGTCAACCAGCTGGTGAGTACGTTGGACAAAAGTACCAACTAGCTGTGCTGTTGAGTCAGTATCTACTTCAGCTACTGGTGGGATAAGACACCACCGATGTCTTGTGTTATGGAGTAAGCATGATCCTTCAAGCAGTAGCTGCCAAAAACCTCTAAAGTTCTTTAGTAGAGAGCGGTGTTGTCTGTAAGCTTCAGCAGGAGGATGATGGGAAAGGAGACACCTGATCAGTGCATGCTTGTGTTTCCTCCTTCATCATGTGCCTCTCTGTCCCCTAAGTACCACCATCTGCCTCTTGTTATGGAACCTGACCATGAGAAGCTTCAGCAGACATCTGTGAGCATGTGAGTGCTCCACTTTCTGTGCTGGGAAGGGCAGGTTAAAGGTAGGAGCAGAAAGGACATTTTTTGGGTGACACCATGGGGCATTGCAAGACCATGTGATATTTTTTCTCCTCTCTCTTTTCCCCACATCTTTGCTCGTAAAACACATGCATGCATAGAAACAGGGGATCACCCTATGTCTGAGGGGTACAGTGATTGTGGACTGGGAGAAGGGACAGCTGAAAGTTTTTAAAACATCATTTACTTAAGAGGATAAATATGTTTGTCTAAGAAAAATGGAAACCAGAAAATTGCACCAAACCAAGACCAAACATTTGTCCAAAAGATTGCTAAAAACATCAGACAGCTAGGTTACCACTAATTGAAGTCCATCTTTGTGTTGCTGGTATAAACTAAGAACTGGTTGGTAACTTAGGTTATAATTTCTGGTTGTGTACAAATATTTTGGAAAAAGCATGCAATAATTACATGTAGGTCACTGCAGTGCCACAGGATATTAGGCTAAAGTATCTTGTGCGAGTCAATGAAGCTTTCAACTGTAAAAATAGGGCAAATTTCTCGCATCCCCCCTCTATACAGCCCAGGCAAACTTCCAACTAGGAGTTTGATGGACCAAAATTATTTACTCTTTTCTAGCAAATAAAACTCAAAACCGGTATGAATTCATACCATTCTTCTTTCCAGATTTAGTTACCCTTCAAGGGAACTCTTGTAAACAGACTTCTTAGTTTTAATTGTTTTAATTACATGGTATGATGCACTTTTTGGTTGGTTTTTCTTCTTTTTTTTTTTCTTCCCGTAAAACTTTTATGCTGGCTCTTCTGGAGACAAGGATGTTGATTTCCAAAAGAAAAGCTGTGTAAACATGCAAACCTTTGTACAATGAAAACTTGATGTACTAAGTTGGATTTTGCATGTGCGGCAGCGAAGTTTGTTCCTAATACTGCAGCTGAATAACCTTTAGCAACAAAACATTCCGAAAATAAAAAAATTACATCAGATTGTGCCAGCAAGACATTACTTTCTCTGAACAGGCTAAATGCTGTATCTGAGTTTATTTGGACACTTCCTTAGGTCAAGGACCCGGGAATCCCTTTGGCCCAACTTTAAAATACTGGTTTTCATGGGCATTTCCCATGATACATGATGTTTCTCTCAAATCTGTCTTTAAAGCAAGACTCTTAAACTAAATAAGTCATATGTAGGTTGCTCTGAGGCTTGTTTAACTCTGAAGCCTTTTTTCTAAGGTTGTGATTGTGTCTGGAAAAATTGGGAAGATCAAGCAGCCGTTGCAGGGCTGTGATCTCACTGTATGAGGACAGGCCTTGCACTTCCCTGGGTGCCCCTTTCTTGTCTGGAGAAGTAACAGTTTCCCAAACTAAATGAACTGAATTTGATGAACAGTGTAGGAAAGAGGTTGCATTACTTGTCATCTTGTCCTCTGTGCCATGTAAGCATGTTGTCCTGTTATCCCTGAAGAAATCAGCAGGGGTGAGCTCACAAGTTTCATTTGCCTGTGGCTGAAGAAGAGAGTAACAAATACCTGAAGACTAATGAGCCTGCTGGACTAAGTGAAAGACAGTCCTCAGCACTGTTCGTGCTGGGCAGTCAGGTGGGGCTGCAGGCTTTTCAGCTGGAGCCTCTCGTATGGTCTGCCAGCATGGAGTCAAAGCTGCTGTTTCTCCTTCCTCACACCTGTCACAGCAAGAAGCTTGGTGGTAGAAAGCAAGGCATCTGTTTGTTCTTGCTTTTGGAAAGTGCCAGAACAGTAGTTACAGCCCCACCATGAATTACTGGAAGTATTAAGGGCATCTCAGACTCAAACCCAGAAGTATGCTATTTGTTGAGAGTTTTTGTTTTTAATGACACAAACCTGGCCCTGCTCCCTGGAGCATTTTGGCTCCCCACCCGTAAGTGATGCTCCAGCAGTGGGAGTGTGCTGGGAGGAGAGCTGCGTGGTCAGGACCAGCGGCAGTGTGCCAGGGGACGCATTACCCAGCCAAGGGTGGTCTGGCACACACTCTGTAGGACGGGACCAGCCTGACCCAAACATGCCCTGCTGCACACGTGCTGGTGGACCTGCCGGGTGTTCAGCCACACATTAATGCTTGCAGTTGTTGTAAAGAGCTGTTTTACAGTAGTAATGCCATTGCAATTAACCTTTAGGATACCTTGTGTAAATACTGAGCAGCCTGTAGTATATGCTGAGGTAGCAGCACATTCGTGTGTTCACACTAGATTTTTGTGTGTGCATCTGCGTTGCCTTGTACATTTTTGTTGTGCAACATTACTTGTGTTATAATTAATGGTACGGTGAGAATATAATTTGGCTGTTCTGTGCTTTGCTCAGGAATTGGCAGAATTGAGAAACTAGCAGGCTGAGAATGCAGGGGAAAACGGGAAGATGTAACCTGAGAGAAAGTCTAGTTCTGCCTGTGTCTGGCGAAGCAGGCAGGAGTGGGTTTGGGTGTAAACATCAGTGCAGTAGGGAATAAAAAAAAAGCCCAGAACTATATTGAGTGATTGCAATTATGCCATAAGTGAATGATTGAGATGTCATAATTTTATGCTGATAGCCTTTAAGGAATTGCTCAGCATAGTGGGAATAGCTATGCGGAGTCTCAGCTCTCCTTGCTGTCTGTGCTGTCTGGACTTGAATTGTGCATTCAGGTCAACTTTTGGATAGAAACCTTTTTGGACCCCTGCTACCCAGTAGGACAGATGCAAGAAAGCCCCAGCTCATAGGTTAGAGACCCTGCTGCGTATCCTACACGACCTTGCGGCACCACGTTGTTGCCAGCAATGAGCAGGCGAATTGACCGCAAGGTCCTTTGAGGAGAAAGCTGAGGCAGCCCTTACCGAGCTGTGCCAGCGCCTATATCTGGGCTGAAGGTGTCGCCCCAGTGGATGCTGTGGACATGCATAGTGCAGGACTGGGAAGATGCCTGATTTTTTGCTTGCTTGCTGGCATCTGCTTCTAGGGACGGAAGGCAAAACCAGTGTTTAGTTTGTGCATTTCCAGACCGTCAGCACAGTGGTTGCTTAAATATCAGGAGTAATGCTGTTTACTCAGAGCTGGAAAAAGGCTACTTTGGACTTGCTGTAATTACCTGGGCAGTGAACCATGCCCACATTTAAAGTGGAAATCTGTTTGAAATGTCCATCTTCACTTAGGTGGTGTTTATGTGTGGATGCACAGGGGAAGAATGAACTTGCAAGTTCACTGGAGTGGTAACAGGATGTTTATGCGTTGCTCCAGAGGTTGCAGATACGATTTTGTTCCATTTCCTAAACAGAGGGGGCGTTAGTTGGAATTTAATAATGCTTTTGCATTAGAAGAATACTGCTGAGTTAATTAAATCATTATGGGATGAGTTTCAATTCTCTGTGCTCTTGATTTATAGTTTTATTGCTGTCAAATTCTTATTGCATTATTCTTTCTTCTACTAGGAGTGCAGAATTACTGTACTAAAAAGTGATTTTGTTTAATTAATGTAAGTACCTTTAATCTTTGCTTCAGCCTGGCTGTAATCTGAACATCATTTACAAAATGTATATAAAAGAGAGCTTAATCTGGACTTGTTAAAAGGCAAGCCATCACTGATTCATAAAAGCTACATGTCATGTTTCTGTGTTGGCATTTGTATAGCTTGTTCTCTCCTGTGGTAGACCCTGCTGCTGCCAAGGTTACTGGAGCCAGTTTCTCCTGCTGCATTTCAGGAAGCAACAGAGTTGGAAATACCTTCATTATGCCACATGCCAGAAGTGTTTGGTTTTCTCTGGTTGCTGAGGAATGGCAAATGGATTGACTATCAGATGAGGGTTTGGATGTGAGATCCCACTGAACACTGGATGTTTTGGGGGCACTTGAATAAAGCAACTTTATCTCAGCAGACTTATTACCAGTGAAATTTTATTATCAGCAAAGCAAAAACTATTCTGCAGGGGTTTAGAAAGGAGTGAAAATGGGAGAGACCTTTACAAGCTGCTTTTGTTCCTCACCAAACATGGGCCACTTCAAAGCATCTAGATCTTTCCAGCCACCCCTTTTATCTGCCTATCTGATCTCTTGTCTGGGCAGAGTTATGAACTGTTCTGCTTTTTTGGGATACTTAGATAGGGACTATGAGGACACCACTTTATCATGCACATGCCCAGTGTCAGTGATGTGCACTGTCCATCCGTACATCTGGGAACATCATCCCCCCCTATGCCTCGTGCTTGCTGAGTGGTCGATGCCATTGCAGGAGGCATCGCGCTCACTGAAGTGTGCTCAGCAGCCAGCGAAGGCCCTAGCATCAAGCTCAAGAGGGAGTTTTGAGTGCCGGGAGCAACGTCTGCATCCTACAGCCACAGGGGAATGTTGGCTGCCTCACCATGTAGTGACCTTGCACTACAGTGTTCCTTCTCTCACCCTTTAGGTTCACCTTTTAAAATCACATTTTCCTACTATCCTTGCCAGAATAGGTAATAAGAATTGGAACAAGCCATCCCTAAGGAAAAAACGTTGCTTAAAAAAACCTGTAAAAAACATTATGGAAAAGAGTAATCTAAGCTAAACAGCAGTGTCCTGATAGTAAACCACCAAGATTTAATTTTACAGACAATTTACCCTCGGGCTTCTGTGAGTCATTTTTGAGCTTGTTCTTGCCTGCAAACTGTTAAGAGCAGGTAATTACTCTGAAGTAACTTGTTTGTCATACTGTTGCTGGTCACACTTTATTTTCCCTATTGCTTACTAAAATCCACTAAAAGCAAGCCAACCACAGTATTTCCAGACCTTATAAATAGCTTTACAGATGTTGGCAGCAATTTCGTTCCCCAAGTATTCAGTTATATAGAACATGGTATAGACAAGATCTTAGATAAGTGTCAATATCAGGTACACAGTTTTAGCATTAAAAATACCTGCCGTATTTGCTGTCCCAAACTCCAGAATAGTGTTGTGTTTAAGTGATTCAAGCATATATGTGTGTGTGTGTATATTAAAATATATATATAAGATTGAAAGATTGTTTGCAGTACTGTTGCACACAATGTAATGGATTTATGGAGCAGCTTGAAAAGAAATAGGAATTGAATATATAAAGATCATCTGATCAGCAGTGCAGTCTAGTTGAAGGCCTGTTGGCAAGTTCCATCTGAATATGAGGAAAAACTTCTTTACTTGGATGGTGGCAGAGCACTGGAGCAGGCTTCCCAGAGAGGTTGTAGTGTGGTCTTCTATGGAGGTACTCAAAACCCATCTGAATGCAATCCTGTGCGGCCTCCCGTAGGTAAACCTGCAGCAGGTTTGGATTACGTAATCTCCAGAGGCCCCTTCCAACCCCAACCATTCTATGATTCTGTAATACATATCCATTGTGATTTGCATCCTTGTCTATTGGGGTGTTTTGGTTGCTTTGAGAGAATGGGGTTGGTTTTGTGTGGGTTTTTTTTTTAACTGCACAGATGAAAAAGGTAATCTAAATCCCCAGTCTCTTATTGTTTCAGAGAGAGGCTGTAATTCCAAGAGGAGCAGAGTTCTCGTTAGCTGGGGGTACAGGAGAGCATCACATACAGCTCCAGGGACAGGGATCGCATATTTCTAATCATTTGTACAGTGTGACACATTTCTTCTTACTAATATCCTCAAAAATATTAAGGGAAAATCAGGAGGCTGCCAACTATATTTGTGCAAATGTGCCTTCAGTATAATTTCCCTTTGCTCTCAGTGAACATTTAGTTCTGCGTTACACTGCATGCAAGTTACAAATGAGCATTTGCTTACAGGCTAATTAGGCATAACTTAGAGCAGTACTTAATTGCAACACTTCAAGCAATACAGAGGAACTTCAAGCCGATCTGGCTAACAAGAAATTAACTTTGTGCTCTGCTCAGGGTTGTGCTAGCTGCTGTTTCTGTAGGGTTTCATTGTGACTTGCCCTCTCTTATGTGCATGGAACAGTGCTTGGGCAATATCCAGAACTCACTTTTTGTCTAGAAGAAGCCTTTAGGATTTAAACTATAGTAGGATATTCTGCAAGAAGTGAGACAGGGCAAGGGCAGGATAGAGTCTTTCAGTGGGTAGGGAAAGTGCCTGTGCAGCAGATACTGGCTTTGAGTGTCTCTGGCAGTTAATCCATCCAACAGATGTCCAGAAGGGTCTCAGTTGAAAGACTGTGATGTCGATGTAAAACCATTAAAATGAAAAAGCTGAATGAACTTTATAGAAGGGTTTCTGTGTGTTACTTTTATCCCTTAAATAAAAGAATAATCTAGTTGTTCTGAAGATGGTGAAATAAATTCTACAGCACTGTAAATATGCTCACATCAGTTTCTCCTCTTTGCCTCTTTCTCAAGCCTTCTTTAAGATGCAGCTGAAAAAGCTGTGGTGGTGAGCTGATTCTTATCTAGCAAAATGGTTGAGGATGATGTGCATACAAAGGGCTTGTTTTTCCCCTAAACTAGAGTCTTGGAAGTGCTAATTGCCCTACATTCAAATAGCAGCCATTAAGGAAGGGGAGACCCTAATAAAATCCCAGCAAAAATAATACTAAATAAGTGTTTATAGTGCCAGACGTGTTTCACAGTGACTGCATTCCTTCAGGAGTTTGCAGCAACCACTGCTTTCTACATAATTGAGTTTCTCTCTATTACAGTTACGTCTTTTCTGAATATATAAAACTGCAAAGTATTTGGAGGTTCAACTTCGGGGCGATGAGGATGAGGACTGCTGGAGTGTAGAGGAATGAGTCCCTTTTCTTGGGGGACTGCTTTGTTATTGTATTTTGAAATCTGTAAATGTAGGGAAGTAAAAGCTGATTTATTTTTTTTTTCTCTCAAACTGTGTGACAATATTGAAATAGAATTCAAGCCGGTAAGATCTCACTGAGCTCAAGAATCTATTAGAAATATTTGAAGAGAAGGTATCTAAAATTTGAGTTTATTTATGAGCTCAGATGGCTTGGCTTAGACTTGCATGTCAGTGCAGAACTCTGACCCTGGCATAAAAGGACTTCTGTTATTTGTATACAAAACCACTTCTGTTGGTGCTAAGGCCAGTTTTCTTGCAATGACTTAGCAAATCTTTTGAAATGTTAAAGCATATTTCTTTATGCTGAGTGAGGCTTCTTTTTCACTACAACCAAGCTGTATTTTGGGAAGGACATATTTGCCTTTGCATAACATGGTTGCAAGTTTAGTTTGTATGCTGCAGCTGAACTACCAATATCTGGAATTAAGTACCTGTATTGACTGCGTTAATGCAAGACAAACTTGGAAGTCTTTATGCACAGCAGACAAGCAGTAGGAATGACCATACTGTTTATATTATTTGCTATGCAGTGGCTTTTTTTGCTGCTGCTTGAAGGTGGCGTATAGACTAATGAACATATTGAGCATAGCTGTTTTTCCCAGCTGGAGGCAGCCCTTTCTTGAATCTCAGCTTGCAAAAAGTGAATTTGAAAGTCTTCAACTTCAGAGAATACTGGGTCTGTTATTTTCTTTACCTTTTTGTGTCTTTCTATCTTGAATGTATCAGAGGAGGTTTGGACTCATTGTCGAAGTTGCACGTAAACTCTAGCAGAGAGTTGGGTTTAATTTGGCACCTGCTGCCAGATTAATTTGAGGTAGACATGGTAGTCTCAATCTTTTGCTGTCCTTCTGTTTACAGACCTCTTCAGGTCTGTGAAGCTACTTGCTTCATGTTAAAAATGGTAATGTGAAGTGCTATCTTGGGAAGTAATTGCATTCCACATATTGTTAAATTATCCTTATGTTTGACCATGGGACCTCTGCATGTGCCCTCTTCCTCCCCACCCAGAGTTACATTGCTCTGTGCAAGGGCAAAAATTTATGTACAGAATTGTATGTTTGCCTTTCATTCCACAGTAAGACTGAAATGAAACTTCCCAACAGATAACACTGCTGAGCAAATCTTAGCTAATTTTTTTTCTGGCTTCCATTCCCTGGTCTCTTTATCATTATATGTCATTTTAGGCAAGTACTTCTCATAGTTCTTCATAGTGTCAGGAAATATGATCACCTTTAAACAACCTCTGGGTGGGAATTATTTCTGCGAACTATGGCTGTATAAAAATTAAACTTGTCTTTTGAGTTATGTGTCTGGGTATCTCCAGTCAGTGATGAGATAGAGGAGTACTTTTTGAGTATATTCAAGCTGTCTCAGGGTAGCAAAACTATAGAAGATGATAATTTGTACTGACGTGCCTCTTTTTATTGACCACAGTGGGAACCTGAGCCATTAGTGAAGACAAAATGAGCTTTGACTGAGGTGGCTAGTGACAGCTGAAATGGCTACCACCATTTGTAGTGGTAGTTTGGGTGGAAGGCAAACCAAACCTTAAACTGGGTAGTGATCTGTGATGGAGAAGATCCTTGCCTTCCCCTAAGCTGTTTTATTAGGACCAAATCTGTCCATGTTTCTAAGTGGGTAATTTTTATTGACTGTTTTTCTGAACGGCCAGCCTCCTCATCAGTTATTCCTGGAAGAAACAGTAGAATTTGTTTATCTGGAGAGATGCTGGCAGCTGCAGGGCTGATTTTTTTCTATCATCTGTTAAGGGCCTGTGAAAAATTAACAGTTTCTAACCACATTCTTCTAGTGTAAGTTAAAGTCAGTGCTCTTCCACACATCTCCGTAGTGCTTTAACTTCAGTGTTCAGACATCCAAGGTAGCCATTGTCAATAGATGAACAGATATATAAGATTTAGAGAGGGAATACAGTCTTTCATACTTTTAGCCATAGGTACTTGATACACAATAGTAATGCCAATTCTTGTGGGAAAAAAAAAATACCGTTTTTTGAGGAACAAATGGGGATCTGATGGTGGGAGTATCTCCTCTTCCAAGAGCCAGTAAGCCCACAGGGGAGAGTAACAGGAAGAGTTTCTAAAGTGGAGGGTTGTGGAACTGGACCACTATTCCAGAAGATAAATGACCTCTGATTTGTCTGCTGATTTTGTATGAGGAAAAGCTACCCTCAGTTCTCGTTTTGAGTAGCAAACCAAATGCAACAAATGTAAGCTGGTTTGTGAAGAAGGAAGGAGGTTTAATTTTCCCAAATTAATTATCTTTGCAGTGGAATATCCAAGTCGTTGGGATTTCTTTCTGATGTTTTAGTAAAAAAAGCTAAATTCGTCATTTCAGGGTGATTTCCTCTTTGAACCCCAGAATGAAAATCCCTGGTAATTTATCTAATCCAGTCTGTACACATGGAAAATAATGGTCTTTGCAGATAAGGTTGAGCCACCAGGCACTGTCTGTGGAAGGAGGATGTGTTATGTGGCACCTAGAATAGGATGCACCTTTTCGCTCTCCCTTTAAACACAGTTTTCATGATGTAGCTTGAGCGAGTTCATGCACTAGCTATTTTGTTACACTTTAAAAACCGAAACTGGTAGAGTGTATAGGTTGGCACAGCCTTGGTTGATGTGAGCCAAGCAAACTTGGGTTGTTTTCTGTACAGCTGGGTGCACTGAAAGAAGAACCTGCAGAACTCTGGCAACAAATCCACAAAACTACTTATTCCTCACAAGTTACATGTTGGTTCTGATCAGTGTCTGTTATGTTGAAGGGTGTATGAGCAACAGTTGAACTGAAAATAGTTTCAGTACAGAGTATTTTTTGTTAATACCCTGCAGCTAGCCAAGAATTTTTACTTTTGCCATGTGTAATCTTGTGCAACAAGATGGGGGAGTTGTGGAAGAAGCAAGTGTTGTGACACCTTTCTACACTGTACAAAAGGCAAGATAGATTTTTCTCCAATAGGAAACCATATGGTGGTTATGCTAAAACACCATCCAAAGACACAACCTTCTGAAGCTGGAAAAGGCAATAAAGTTTTTCCCATGTGTAGCATTGTCTCCACGTGAATGAATAAAGAGTGATAGCAAATGACATTTGCTGAATTCAGCAGATTTTGTTGGACACAGAATTAGAAATGAAGCAATAATTACTAATTATACATAATTATTACTTATTAGCTATTATTATTGGAGACTTTAATCATTAATACAATATTTTTAATGGGCACTTTTCAAAATAAATTAGTTATGATGTGTACAGCTGTTTGTTTAACCTTAGAAATTCTACATGGGGATTGAACGGAAGAACAGAAGTTGGTGTTGTAATTTGAAATCTATAGAATTAAATTTGAACGTGTGTTACTAGTTTACAGACATGGAAGACTGCAGTAAGCATATGGTCTAAAAGACGCATATCTTAGTATTCAGATTCATATCAAAACCAAGCTCATATTTTGGGGGGGCAGGGGACAAAGAAAGACCACTTTACATTCATATATATTTGTTTATAAAGTTTTGTCTAGAAGGGACTATTACATTATTATGCTGCCCAGGATCCTAAACTGAGATGTTTATATATCTTTTGTTACATGTTGATCTAAGTTGTACTATTGCCCTTTAGACCTAGCCTTCTTAATGTTGTTCTTAACATAGCTGGGTCTGTTGAGTGCACGTTTTTTGTTAAATGTTTCATTTTGTATGGGAATGGAATTAAGTCACTCATGGAAATAGAAACTTCAGAATGTGAAAGATGTCCAAAGGTTGATCTACCTTCTGCCAGTCAATCTGGGAATAAAATGAGCTTGTGAAAAGGCAAAATTAACCTGACATCAGTGCTTTTGCATTCTCTTTCAGTTTCTCTGTGGTTTGGTTTAAGAAGGTTTCAATGACCTAGATTCTTTTCTCAGCATAATTCTTCAGGAATATCCATGATGTAAATACAGAGCCATCAAAGTCCTTTTCAAAATTTGTGCCAAGATGGAAATAGAAGTCACTGGTCTCTTTGCATAGTGCATTTCTTTAACTTGCTGCCAATAATTTAGGGAGAGGGGGAAGGAGAAGAAGGGAGCGTACTGGAAGGTAGTGACTGTTACGCCTTATCTATAACGCATAAAAATACAGAGTTGTCTCCTTTGTTAATTGCCTTTCTGAGTCTTCAGAATAGTTGATTTCTCCATTATCAGCTCCAGTAGCAAGGCTACTGTTAAAAGATTTCCCACTTAATTCCATGCTAAATTGGTTTCTAGGGGTGTCATCTTACAGAAAAGATTTGCTCAATATTTGGTCTTTTCTGCGGAGCTGTTTTTCCTATCCGTATGCCTGTGCTAAACAAAGAAACTAGGCATGTGAGCTATTTGAATCTAAATGTCTTTCTAATACAGCTAATGATTTTAAATGTTTAATGGGAGCTTCATGAAAAGTGTTGCATAAACTTTTCAATTAGAGAGAAGGCTCGTTGATTGCATTTGCGCAGTGTTTAATTGGGTGGACAACACAGAATACATACATTTGGAAATTATCTCAGATTACCTACTTTTAGGGGGATGCCTATGGGGAGGAGAAAGCTTTGCTTCCAATCAACTTCAAAGGTAAGAGCTTAATTGGAATCTGACTATGCCTTGACAGCTTCGGAGCAGCAGTGACTTCCATGTAAAATAATCTGAAGCAGATGCTGAATGAAGAAGTAACATTTTCTTTCATGCAAGCTTTGGCATCAGATCTCTAGCATTATGTTATCTAGTTCTATATCAGGAAGCATTTTTTATTATTGTGACATTGGTTTCAGCACACTACCTTATATTTAGACTTGCACAGTTAAATTTCATCAGCCTTTGACAAATGGATTTCAAGTATTTCTGAAGCATCTACCTTAGAGGGAGCTTTGAACCACTGTGGCATGGCTTGGGAGAATGCTGATGAAAGATCCTAGGAAAAGACCCAATTAGGGTTACTATGCTATGATCAAGCTTCACTAGATTTTTTTTTTTTTGTAATGCTTTTAGTTAGTATCGTGGTATTTATGTAACCCTGCACTATTTGTGTAAGATATTACAGGCTAGGGAAATGGGCTGCCAGAAACCTCATAAAGTTCAACAACAGCAAGTGCAAAGTCCTGCACCTGGAGAGAAATAACCTCAGTCATTACTACAGGCTGGGGGACACTCAGCTTGATAACAGCTAGGCAGAGAAAGCCCTGGGAGTCCTTGTGGACACCAAGTTGAACGTGAGCCAGGGTTGTTCCCTTGCTACAACGAAGCCTGATGATCTCCTGGGCTGGCTAGGCAAAACTTTGCCACCAGGTTGAGGAAGGTGGTGCTTTCCCTTTATTCAGCACTGGTGAGGCTGCACTTGGAGTGCTGGGTCCAGTTCTGGGCTCCCCAGTACCAGAGAGGCATGGAGATATTGCAGAGAATCCATCAAAGGGCCACAGAGATGATTAAGGGACTGGAGCATCTCTCCTATGAAGAAAGGCTAAGAGAGCTGGGACTGCTCAGCCTGGAGAAGAGAAGGCTTGGGGGCATCTTGGGAATGTATAGAAGTATCTGAAAGGAGGATGCAAAGAGGACATAGCCAGGCTTTTTTCAGTGGAGCCCAGTGACAGGACCAGAGGCAGTAGGCATAAACTGAAACTCAGGATTTCAAAATATATCATCTCTGTGTTATGTCCTAATATTAAGTTTGGAATTACAAGGATCAAGTTCACTGTTACAGTTCACTGTTAATTCAATTCTAACTACTGTATTTCTAAGAAGAGTAATCTTTTTACTTGCCTAGTGTGTGCCAGCATTATCAACATAATCCACTTGAACATCTTGTAAGAATTCTGGGAAATTTTGCTTTATGGGGGGCTTTCTGTGTTGAATGTTTGAATCTTATTTGACCATCCGTACTGAAATGAAGCAATGGCAATCAAAGTATGCCTAAATATCTCTTCTACTTCATACATCAGCAAAAATAGAGAGGAGCCAGTTGTCTGATTTATAAATGCTGAAAACCTGGACCGGAGCACTTAGAAAATGATCTGTTCTCACGGGAAATCCTTAGCCTTGGAGGCACTAAAAATGAAATCACTCAAATGCTTATTCAATTAATCATAAGGGATAGTGCAGCTTTAGAATGAAAGATTACCAGCTGGCAAAAAAAGATGACAGAAAACATTTAAGGGCTGTGAAGAGAGATTTATATGATTCAGTGAAGCTTTGCACTGAAATCTGTTCGATAAGTGGCAGTGGATGGAATACTGATAATGATGTACCCTCAAAGGTGAAAGCCTGGTCTAGGAGTATGATGTGAATCACCGTGGGGGGTAGGGGGATGTATTGATGTCAAGGTAAGAGGAGCTGCTTTCACACAGGTAGCTGTGCTGGTCAGCAGTACAAAGCAGCGCTTACGTCTTCGTGGTGTGACCTGCAGTGAGAGATGCAGAGAGCTGACAATGTGTTAGTCTTCAGGGATGGGCTAAGGAGAGGAGTTGCAAGAGAGGAAGGATGGAGCAGTGTGTGATAACTTCAAATCAGGCTGCTGAGAAGAGAGTAGAGAATGTGAGAGGAGAGGCTGTTACTGTTCAGAGGCAGCTACGTGGCCACAGGTCCTTTAAAGCAAGTGTGCATTGCTGAACGTCTTACCCCTTGCAGCTTTAGCAAAGTAACTTTTTTAGAAACTGGAGTGAAGGCTGCAGCCTTCCAGCCAAAGAATGCTATCTATAATGAGCTAACCACTTTTGAGCCACTGCTGCTCCAGGAATGAGTGCTTGGAAACCTCAGTGTACCTAGACGATAGGGGGGAGCTTCTGGAGCACATTGTTGTCAGTAAGAATGTATAGAGGACCGTTTAGTTGCCTTTGTTTCTCAGCTTTTGGTGAAAACTAGTTGAATCCTTTTCGTTCCTAATAGGCTGTGTTCAGATGCTAAGGTCTGTGTGTATGTCATGTATTGCTTGTTCAGTATCTTTTTAATTAGTGACATTTTATTTAGTCCAAATTAAATATGCCAGATGTAGCCGATTTAGTGGCTAACAATGATGAGTGAGGGGAGGGAGGGAGAGCTAACATTATATAGCCGTCTGTTCTCAGGGAAGTTGGTTGTGTGGTGGGTTTTTTTTTCTTATTTCTAGTTCCACAAGAGAAGTTGGAGTGGTAACCATGGCAGCAGGGAATTTGTCCCTGTAAGCTCAGTGAAGGGTTGGGTTGTGTGGGGTTTTTTTGTGTTTGTGTTTTTGTTTGTGGTGCCCCTACCAGGAGGAAGGGGTGCGCAAAAAAGGTCTCGAGCAAGCGCTGGAGAGGGGACTTGGAAATGGATAACTTAGAGGCGCTTGCCGTGGAGTTAAAACTCATGCATTGGTCCTGCTGCAGCATGCACGGGTGGATGCGTGCAGCGGCGAAGGAGAGCAGGGAGAGATGTGAAAAATTTCTCGTAACTCTGATGTCTACACCAGGTGTTTCGGGGTGGGGTGCTGAGACGCTGTGTGCTAATAAGCCTCTTGCATTGGTTGTGTTTGGGTTTTCGCCAGTATTCTCTTTGCTTTTTTTTTTTGTTTCTACTGAAAATGAAGACTTCTGAGCAGGTCGGAAGGGAGGGAGATTTGCACGGGGCTAGCTGCATTCAAGAGAGAATATCCAGCTTAGTCATGGTGACATAACCCCAGGTTTTGCATCAGCCCTGGAAATTTTAGATATCTCGTTCTTGAATTTGGGGAAACCCGTTGTTTTCCTCTATATCTAAATTCATCAGAAACGAAACAGCAGGGCAGTTTTATGGAGCAGTTTCCCATTAAAGCAATTGCTGAAAATGAGAATTATACATGCCTTAGGAGGGCATGTATAAGGGAGGGGATAACATAAGCCCTCTTCTCCCATTGACATAACTTTTCCTGGGCTCAGATCTGCAGGGGGTTAATTCTGGGCACACAATCGATGATTACACAGTTGCGCAGAAATACTCTCCCAATGTGAGCAGCTCTGTTAAAAGCATTTATTGTGTGCGTGTGACAAACTGACCCATAAAACATCCTGAACGTTGCAGGCAGCAACAATTAGCCAATACTCACTGCTTGAAATCGCCAGCTTCCAGAGCCGGTAGCTTGGGAGACGGGAAGTTAAGCAATATTGCTGAGCACTGTACAGCAAGGAGGCAGCTGACGGCCGGGCATTAGGGATGCTTTGCCATGCTGGTGTAGTTAAGCCTGTTACCCACTTGTTTTAAAGCACCCCTCTTATTGACAGAGTAGTATGAACTCAGCCCTATTAGGAAAACCTCTTACTGGGTTGTGACTGATGCTATCGGAGTGCGGGAAATTTACATTTCCAAGGCGTGCTTGATATTTTGGGGATTTTGAGTACATGGAGGCTGTTAGGTTGTGAGTTTTCATAGTGTATTTATATTTCAGATTCCCACTGTTAAATGGCCATCGTTCCTGGAGAGCCTGTGAGGTTATAGCAGCCTTCATTAGGAGTCTTTCTCTGTGTTTTGCCCTTTTTTACATCAGCTTCCATTACCTTTTTGATTGCCCTAAGTTGTTCTCGTCTTCACGTTTTCACACTTTGGTTGTAGCCCTGTATTGTGTCCCCATATGATATGCCATGCTCGATCCTTCTCTGATTAAGCTACACAGGTTAAGTTCATAGATGGGGTGGTGGGGGTGGTGGTGGTGGTTATGTTTCATTTTTAGTTTTGCTTTCCAGCTTTCCCCTGTCTCCCAGCAGCTTTGGTGTAACTGCCTGGTCTGGGATGTGAGTGTTGGTTCATCTGGATGTGGAGGGGAATAAAGGGACTCTTGTAACGAGAGATAATTGACATTTTTTTAATCTAGTGCACCTCTGTATGTGTCATGAAAACTGTTTTTCTCCTGCCATTGTCAATTCTGGCAAGGCTTGTCGGATCCTGGAGCTGGGGCTTCAGCTAAGAACTTGGTCTCATTAACTTCTTTAATTTATTTAGCCTTCAGGGCTGCAGAGAAAAACCTTAGGAACTCTGCGCTTGCAAGCACCAGGGAACAAACTCACAAATCCTTAAATCCTCGCCTTTCTCACTCGTTGTGATTACTTTTTTGGGGAGGAGGGAGGAAGAGACAGGAGTGGGAAGAGGGTCTATCTTTGTCTTCCCCTGCATTCCCTTCTAAGTTTGTGATTTCTGTCCAGCTCTGCATCTTGTGCTTGTTTAGATTCCTTTGCTGCTGGCACTAGGTAAATTGGACTGCAGTTTTTCAAGACAAATTTCATAACTACCAGTTCTTAAAATACTGTGTTTGTTTTGTCATGTCTGGACATTCCAAGTTTAGCTTATTTGGCATTGTCCCCAATTGTTGGGCTGTTTTGTTGTTTTACTCTATTCCTGTTATTACATCAGCCACTGTCAAAATCCCAAGGCCCCATTGTATCAGAAAGGAGTCTGTAACTGCCCAAAGGTTTTCCCACACATTAAAAATGCAAATATTTTCAAATACTGATCCTCAGTTTCCAAAGACATCTTCAAAAGTGGTCTCTGATCCCTTTCCTAATAATAATTGTGGCTGGACCAGTGCATGCAAATGGAGGGCTGGAGCCGAGTCTAGCTGTATATACAACCCTTAATGGTGCTCCTGTGTTCTGCTCTGCATCGTCTGTCCTCCTTTCCCTTCAGAAAAGCATGCAAGGAAAGGGGAATTTTGTGGAAGTTGTGCTTGGACAACAGTAAATCAAAGCAAGAAGCCAGTAGTACATTGCTGGACCCTATGCTGAAATGGCTTTCTGGCTTATAGAGTGGCCTGGGCACTCAGGTGACAAGTGCCTCAGCAGCAGTTCTCAGCGTGTTACTGGGAAAGAAGGAGCCATCCAAGCCTTTGGGACCTGCACCATTTTTCTAAATCCTATGGGAAGCTGCTCCCTGGAGCCTTGTTGCACTGTCTGCCAAGCTTCAAATTAATGTGGTTCTTGTGGTTGAAAGCCTGTGCAGTAAGGAAGATGTGGTAATAATTCCTTTTCTACAGAGTAATTTATAACGGCAAACCAATTTAAAATACTCAGTAACTAGCTTGGTTACTTAAGAATTTTAATCAAGAAATTATTATGGGTTTTCTTTGTATTACCCTTTCTAGGCTTGTTAGTGACTTAAATTGTGTTTGCAAGAACTTTTCTACTAAACCTTTCTCCTGGAGCAAATTCAGACAATAAATAATGCAGTCTGTAAGCACAGCCGAGGAAGACTGCAAACCATCTAGGGATAAATTGCACAATAAAATATATGAAAGATAAAGGTTAATGCCAGCAACATCGTTTAATGTCTTTCATTACATAATCAAAGGAGTGTAACAGTGCCTGTAACTATCTTTTTTTCAGTACATAAAGGATCTCAAAACCAGAAAAGGATTTTTGCATGAAAAGCAGTTGCTGTTGGGAGGAGCTGTGTGGAGAGACGGGAGCACATTTAGAGATTTATAATCAAAACTAATGGGAAATGCTGGAGGGAGGAGGATGCATATGAGGAAGAAAACGTCAACTGACAGTACTGTGACCACAGGAAGAGTCTTGACCCCAGGTTCGGGTCTGGGTGAGCTGGCTGTTGCCAGGCTGCCTTCCCACTGTGGACTGGTACTGTCAAAGCCTATCCAAACTGCTTCCCAAGCTTTCTCTCTTCAGGCATCCTGCAAATACCCAGAAGCTCCAGCAAAATTCACAAAGGCCTATTGTTACTCTTAAAAGGATTGAAAATTAGTCTTTCTTCTTGCTTTTACCTAAAAATGAGGAATTGAGTGGGAAGATGTGAAAATGTCAAACGGGTCAAATGATTTGTCTGAGCATGTGAGTGTTAAACCAAAGTGGGGAAAAGTGAAGCAGCTTTTGGGGGCAATGGCACAAAATGGGTTTGTTGTCTTTATGTAGGCACGTATCACTTCCAACTGCATTCTGCTATTTAGTTGTAAAATAGGGAAATTATAGCGTAGCAACTTACAGTTTCCAAGCCTTCGGTCTCTAAGTATGTGAACACATGTTGGAATAAATCTTTTGTTCACACGTGTCTTGAAAACATGCTCTGTCCAGTGTTTTCTTGAAAGTACATTGCACAGTTCACACCTTTGTATATAAACAGCTGGGATTTTTGAAGAACCTTTGATGCAAACCTAGGCCTACACAGAGGGCATTAATATTTCACGTTTTGAGAAGATAGAAACAAATGATGAGTATAGATTTCATCCAGTGGGTCTATAAGAAATAGCCATTTTCACACATAGTTTTGAATGACAGGGAAAAAAGCTTTAACTTGGTTTTACAATATTCAGGTTTTAAACTTTTAATAGTACCCCAAATTTGCTCATTTTATATGTTCCTTGAAATGTGCTTTTTATATATCCAGCATCATAGACTTTGCTTATTTATTTTTTTTTTAGCTCATATGTCAACAATTGCAGTGTGTAATTGTGCTGGTTTTGGCTGGGATAGAGTTAATTTTCTTCGTAGTAGCTAGTAAGGGGATGTGTTTCCTATTTGTGCTGGAAACAGAGTTGATATTGATAATTCAGGGATGTTTTAGCTGTTGCTGAGCAGTGCTTGGACAGAGTCAAGGCCTTTTCTACTCTTCACTCCACTGCATCAGCAAGCAGGCTGGGGGTGCACAAGGAGCTAGGAGCTGGGAGCTGACCCCAACTGAGCAAAGGGATATTCCATACCATATGATGTCATGTTCAGCACATAAAGCTGGGGTAAGAAGAAGGAAGGGAAGACGTTCAGAGGGATGGTGTTTGTCTTTGTCTTCCCAAGTAACCGTTAACGTGTGATGGATCCCTGCTTTCCTGGGTATGGCTGAACACCTGCCTGCCCATGGGAAGTGGTGAATGAACCCCCTGTTTTTCTTTGCTTGCATGCACAGCTTTTGCTTTACCTATTAAACTGTCTTTATCTCAACCCACGAATTTTCTCACTTCTGCTCTTCTGATTCTCTCTTCTCTCCCACCTGGAGGGAGTGAGGGAGCAACTGTGGGGCTTAGCTGCTGGCTGGGGTTAGACTACAATAATAGTTATGCCCTTAATGCAGAGGCATGTTTGCTTGATTAGTCACCATGGCCTGAATTCAGCCAGTATAACTTACAGCATCCAGCTGAAGTCCAGTCAGGAGCCTAGATTCCCTCTGCAGCTAGCAGAGAGACACAGATGCCTTTGTCATGTGCTTTAGATCTTAAGTTACTCCATCTCTCTCCCTTAGCTTCAGAAGGAATTTAACTCTCTAAAATTACCTGGGGTGAACGTGGGCCGGGGCGTTCATACATGACAGGTTCGGCAGCACTAGGCCTCCAAATACAGCTGCTGAATCGAACCCAACGCTAACCCTGCCCTGTGCTTCCCTGCCCACGCTGCTGTGATTCCCAAAACCTGTCTGTCTGGCATGACCCTCACAGAGTTCATGACTTCAGTATTGGTGTTTGATGACCACTGAACATATGATGATACTGTGACTCTGCGACTCCCTTTCAAGTCAAGTGATTTCTCTGACTCTCAGAAATGGGTTTAATGTTTTTTGTGTTGCCTTTTTTTCCCCAAGATTGCCGTTCTGAACATGAAAGTCAAAGACTAAGGTCTTGATCTTACAACAGTTGTTCTCCTTTGTTGTTCATAGGCTTTTAAAGTGTACCTAAATATAGTATATGCCAGAGGAGAGAGTTAATGTTGCTATGAGAACCTTAACCTCAGCATTTCCTAGGGTTTTATGTTTATATGGAGGGAAAAAAGAAGTGATCAAATTACTCAGTTGGTTTTGTTTTATAAGAAAGTACTATCTGATGCCTTGTATATAAGTGATCATATCTGCAATGTATTGTTGTTTGTCTGAAGGGCTTTTTTCCAGCACAAGCTATGCAACGGAGGCAAAAAGAGCCTTAGTGTTGACCTATATATTAACTTCATTGCAGCACTTGAAATTCCCATGTCTTAGAAAGCTGCCTTAATGCTGCTGGGCAAGTAAGGGGGAGAATGGCTGGTGCTCTTGTGCGTAGATGTGGTTGAGGGAGTTGCTTGCCAGTCAGGTGTGTATAGAGTGTGCTTAGAGGCTTTTCTTTATCAGAGGTTTGCAACTTTAGGAAGCAAACCCTTCCTGCTTTATTACTCCTGCAACTGGGCAAATAGCAGTTCACTGCTAACCTGCATGCAGAGCTTGAGTCTTGAGCAGCTTTGAGTTGACTGATCTCATTTAAAGCTTCCCCATTCCTCCAGTGACTGTGACTTTGCTCTTTTGAGCCCATAAGCTTTGAGTATAAAAGGCTTTTGGGAAAATGATCTCATCCAAAGAAGGTTCCAGTGGAAATAGCAACTACCTGCCTGGTACATAGGTGCCTTTCGGCAGTAAATCTCTCCTTCTTGCACAAGATACATGCATTTCAATTCAGTTTTCTTTCTCTTTGCCTCACTGATGGTATGGCTCTTATGGCTGAACAATCTTGATGAATGCAGTTGGGTGATGAAAGTCAAAACTTGCTGGACTGATTTTCAGTTTGTGCAGCTCTTGGTAATGATTCTTCAATGTATTTTAATGCCTTTCTGTGATGTCTCTGATCTTCATCTGTTACAAAGGGAAACTCTTGAAAAAGTACAGTACTGAAACCTTTTATCTATCAGATTTCAGTCAGAGGGCCTTCTGATACCTGGTACTCTCTCCTTGTACTTAGTTTGGAGTCATAATCCAGGATAATAATGGATGGTTTGCCCTGATATAGATTACACCGTGATTAATTTTAGATTGCAGAATGCAAATTTAGATCTGTTTGAAGCTGAAGATTTTTCGCATAATGTCCTTTAAAAGCATGATTTTTTTATTATAATTGTACATGGTCATAGGTTTTCTTTTGCAGAAAAAGGAAAAAAATAGCACAAAGAGAGAAGTGGAGTAGTAATGTGACTGTGACACGACTAGGGGGCTTTTTTTTTGTCCTCATTCCTAGTAATGCCTGTGTTACTTGATGCACACAAAATACTGCAGTGAGGTTGAGGAACTGAGGCTGGAAGATGAAACAGCCATGAGGGTACTCAAGATACGCGACCCATTATATGAAACCACTGAAGTGATGAATATTAATGTTCTTTTAAATTTTTAATTTTTAAGTCTGTCTGTCTTTCAAAAAGGGAAAAGAGATGGGGGGGGGGGGGGGGGGAAGCTTGGGGGAAGAATTCTTCCCAGAACAATGGTGCAGTCTGTTATCTGCTCCTTTGCACTGTAAAGCACTGAATGTTCAGCCAATATAGTGCTCTGGTTGGCTTAGCATTCTTAACCTTAATTTTGAATAGAAGGTGCCTTGTGCTGCTGACGTAATTAGGGCCTTTTGTAAATCACTGTTGCAGGCAGTCTGCTGTTGCATTTCACTGCATTTCTCTGAGGGATGCAGGGCAAAAGTGTCAGACTAACTTTCTGAACCTCTCTTCAGGCTAAGTGTTTTCATTATTGCAGTATCTTATTCAGAATGAATTCTGCTTCATTTTCCTTTGTAGATAATAAGCCCAAAATCAATTTCGCAAGTGAAACAGTGTTTCTGCTGGAAAAAAATTTGAATAGGGAGCCCTTCATATCTCAGAGTAGTATATGCTTCCTTGAAAAAAAGAAGGGGGGAAGGACAGGAAATGTGAGAGGGTTGGATTTGACCACTGACTTTAAATTAAGTCCTCTGTGTGATACAGGCATATTGTTATCAGCCTCTTTTGTCATGGGAGCAAGTTTGAGCTGGAGCTTTGTCGTGGAGCTGGTTTCTTATTTGTGATTATACGTCATGCTCTACAGCCTTGTGTGGGGGCATAAAATCCCCTTACCTTTCACATGGGCCTCTTGGGGGGTGTTGCAGTGTTGTCTCTGCAGAGGCATGGGGTTTCATCTCACTTCTGTCTCTCTCCTGTCCTCTAGGGCAGGGTTCAGCTCAGGCCATTACATCCCCTCCTGATGCAGTCTTTTACATCTGTGATGTCAGTGGTGATACGCGGCCTTGCTCTGTCCTTGATAGCAAACACTGCACTATTAATAGTCAGTGTAGTTAACTTGCTCATTTCTGTGTTCATACTGTCCACCCACTGCAGCTCAGTCCCTGGGCTTTAAAAGGTGTCATTAAAAAAACCCACTCAGGAGTGGCCCTGAAAATGGATGTACTTGCAGGAGGAGGTAATGTGGCATCACAGCAGAGTGACACACTAAACAGCAGCTGCTGTGTATCCTCAACTTGCTTGGAGATGCTGTTGTCCTTCAAGGGTAGCTGGTTCCTGGGCAAGGAGCAGGAGGGTGGTGGGACATGTACCCATGACCCTTCACTTCATACTGAGGGAGCACAGCATGAATGCACATTGAAGACAGCTGCAGCTTTCTTCCAGCGGCCATACTTCATTAAGTCTTTCTGTGCTTGGGAGTAGGGAGAAGTGCGGTGGTTGCCTCACAGCTCTCTGTTTTCCACCTGCAAGGACTTGAGAGATGCCCTCAGCACAACAGCTTTCCCTCTCTAGCAGGACTCATCAGGGACAAGGATCAGGTGCACCCTGTCCTGTATCACTGCCTTATTTCCAGCAAAACCGCAGGGAACGAGAAGGGAGGGGGGAGAGGGGGGTGTGCTCCAGGTGTTGCACAAGTGGCAGTTCCACTGCATTTGCCTGGTGCAGGCTCCCCTGTGAAGCGCAGGGCTGTGCTTCTTGGCAACTGAGGAATGAATGAATGATGTCACCAGGTTGGTTTCAGAGGCAGGAAATCCATCTGAAACAGTTCTGTTTCAATACAGAAAGTATGGTTATGTGCACAGAGTAAAACCGAAAGGAGAAAGTTCTTTCGACACCACCTTTTTGGTTGTGTCACTCCTGTCCAGTGTCACTGCAGTAAAAACTAGAAGAAAAAAAATCCAAGTCCCACCCTGCTCCCCACTAAAGCAAACCTGAACACAAAGGCAACTTTCTGTCTTGCTGAATACTGGCTTTTCAGTGTGCCAGCGCGTCTGGGGAGGAACTCGAGAGCCGTGCTCCCCTGTTGCACACCGATGTTTTTCAGGGTGTCCCTCGGGCGCTCGCTCATGCTCCTGTCCCACGGGCATGGATGTGACGCACCGCTGCCCGTGAAATGGGGGCTCACTTCAGAGAGAGACTTGGTCACAGGGCAAGAAACGGAGGCACGCGTACACCACAGCACCCCCCTTAGCCCTCCCAGTCCAGACTTGTGTGCGTGTGAGAGGATGCCTCTGACTTGGTGAAGTGTTGGCAGGAGTGGGAGTGCAGCTGTAACACTGTACGGCGTGCATGCCTTCCCCAGCGACACTGCAGCCGGGATCCCCTTCCTCTCTCTTTCTTCTCCCCTTCCTCTCCCGAGCCTACTTCTGAAAGAGCTGGCTCATCCCTGCTGTCAGATGAAGCCGTTTTCTGAACGCGGGTTTGAGTCACTTGGGCTGGATGAGGCTTTAACTCCTCCCTCGCTGGGCTTCAATTTGTGCGGAGCCGGGGGAGCGGGGGGAGGCGGGCGGGCAGGCAGACGGTCGGTCCGCGGTGGTGCTGCGCTGCCCTCCGCCCGCGGCCATCGCGGGTCCCGGAGCGGAGCCGGGTCCGCGGGAGGAGAAGTTGAAGCGCCGAAGTTGCGGGCAGATGCCGTGAGCCGCTGCCAGGCCGGGCTGCGGGCAGCGCGCGTGTGCCGGTGCCGGTGGACCCCGGATCCCCGCCCCCCGCCTTTGAACTTGGGAGCTGGCGGAGGGGTCTGGAACGGCCCTGGGCGGTCACAGAAAACCCAAATTCCCTTTGTAATTTCTTCTTTCTGGGGAGGGGTTGGGGGGGCGGGAATAATTTGGAAGTCTGATAGTGTGTGGGAAATGATTACATCAGTCGGAGGGAGGGCTAGGATTGGTCTACACGGTGTGGTTTGATTCACTACCGCAAAGATTGCGTGTAACCCTTTGAGTGGAGCTCTGGCAGAGTTGTTTCCCTCCCCAGAAACAGTCCCCATAGCAGGGGCTACGTGACAGGTAGGGCACCGCCACCCACTGACACCGCCGGCACCCCGGGCGCCCAGCCGTAGGCTACCAAGGGTCGGCGGAGGCAGAGAACAAACTCTCTCCAGAGGCAACCTCTATTTAAAATGCCATCTTGTTCTTCCGACTGCTGCCTTTTACGTGCTGTTGAGGTAAGATTTTCCATCTCGAATTACCATCCAGGTTTTTGTTAGATTCCCCTGCTAGGATGCAGAGCATTTCTAATGTGGAGTTGATTTAAATCTCGGACCTGCACGTTCGCCCAGGGAAATAATTTTGCGGCAAGTGCCTCTCGCTTGAGCAGAACAATGCAAAGAGGGAAGCATCTGTATAATTCAGGAGGTGGGGAGAGGGTTCCTGACTTGTTCTCTCATCTCCATTAATATTTAGGATGTGCAGCGTATGCACGTTTGGTTTCAAACTACTTTCAAGCTAGGATCAAAAGAGAAGTCGGGGCAGGGAGAGAAATGCATGTGGACCGTGCTAGCTAATTGATCCGCCGGCAAACTGCAAGTGGGACCTCCCCGGGCGAAACAATCAAAAGTTAGTGGGGAACAAGAGAGCCATTTTTAATCTTCAGGGTCTCGGCCTGCTCCTCTGTACGTGTTTGGAGGCCTCCAACCAGATCGCAGAGACAATTGTGTGTGTTTAACTGGATGCAATTTCTGTCAGCCGCTGTTGCCCAAGTACTCTCTCAATACTGTTTCACGTTTGCTTACCTTACACAGCTCCATACAGAACCTGCTCTCTCACTTTTCTCCCCGTGTATGCAGTCCTGTTAACCCTGCTGAATCTTTGTCTAGGGCAGAGAGGTGTTGGGAAGGGGGGAGGGGAAGCAGGGCAAGGGGGCATCGAGAGAAAGTGTTATAAAGTGAATCATCCATGTTGTTTGTCCTGGCTGCCAAGGTGCTTGGAACCCTCACGCTGCGAGGATGCCTTTCTACAGTAGCTGTGTGGCTTCCCAATGTTCAGAGCTGTTGATCTGTAAGTGTACCCTTTATGTTGCAGGATGTAAAAGTCTTTAGTGAAGATGGAACAAGCAAAGTGGTCGAGATTCTAGCAGACATGACAGCCAGGGACCTCTGTCAGCTGCTCGTTTACAAAAGTCATTGTGTGGATGATAACAGCTGGACTCTAGTGGAGCATCACCCTCATCTAGGATTAGGTAGGGAACGGTCAAAGGGGTGGCGTGGTTACCTGGGAACATAAAATATGTGTAATTCGTATTAATGTGCTTCCAGCCAAACGTTTTTCTTTCCACTGCTTTTATTTGTACAATTAGCTGAAGTCGCATACCTGCTTTTTGTGTGTTACAATTTCATGTGTTAAGTGTTTAAGCCATTTTAACTCCTTCTCTGATTTCCCATCCCCTGTTTTTTATTACAAAAAAGAAAAACAATTGTCTAATCTTCACACCAGTGCTCTCTTGCTACCTTGCTGTGTCTGAAGCTATTGCAAATAAACAGCTTAGGCAAATGAAGCTTGATCCTTAGAGTACCAGTCCTGTGAAACAGCTCAGCTCATCACCAGCTGAGAGACCTGGGTGAGCAGACTCAGCTTTGCATACCTACAGTAACGCTTATGAAAGCTAGACATGCTGAGCTGGGGGAGGGGGTTGGCTGAACTTGACTTGAGGCAGGGGAAAAGATGGTGGCACCACCCGCAATATCCAGGGGCAATTTCTGGACCAGCAGTGGCATCTGCTCTCCAGGCAGCGGCTCCTCCACCTGATTGAAATTAAGGTGTCATGGTTACAGTTCCAAGAAGGCAGCAAGAGGAAGAACTGTGGGGAATTAAATAATGCCGTGAATTGGTTTAATTACAGTACCTGAAAAGATCTCATGTTATTCAGGCTTGCTTTTCCAGTTATTTTGTGGCACTGATTAGTTGCAGGGTTCTGCTGTGCAGCTTGCAAACGCGTATTGCTCAGATACGCTATCTGTAATTCTGCATAGCATACAATAGCGCTTTAGAAAGTGTAGCGTTTGGGAGTATTAGTCAATATAGTTCACGGGGAATTCTTTTCTAGAAAATAGAGGAAGACAAATCGTAAGCTGCGATCACCAGCGCTGAAGCTGTGAATGCTATCTGTAGCTAACAGAGGGGCTTATGTTTAAAAATGTAAGTCAGAACCACAGAAGTAAAAAAGGGGAAACAATTTGCTGGAGATGCAATGCCCAAAACTGGTACTGTTAAACGCAGATAAATTAACAGCTCTATAGAATGGCACTCAGAAAAAAGAGAAAATAAAAATCATAGGATATCCTGATTTAATGGCGTTGTTGGTATCTTTCCCAATATAGAAATACCTTACAAAATCAACATGAAACACTCAGCTGTATATGTCCATGATATACTTTCAGGTCTGAGGACATAGGACAAGGTGAAGAACGAAGGTATAAATTACAGAACCTTTATCTCCGTAGTTTAGTATGCCACATAGTGCTTCTAAAAACCTTTACAGATTTTCAGTTTTATCAATGCTCATTAAACTACCAGGCTCTCTTTTTTCTATATTCTCTTTCCCATCATTGCTGATTACCAAGGTATTGTGTAAACAGAAGCCTTCTCCTTTGTAACCAACATCCTTCTCCTGCCAGATTCATTCAATGATGCCACAATTCAGTGTTTGTGACATCACAATAGCTTCCATGGTGACTAATTGTGCTGTCAAACTCTGGTGTGTGACATCTCTGAATGAATCGGGCAGGAGGCTGATTAGGAAATCAAAAGCTTCTGTTTACACACAAATAACTTGGTAATTAACAATGATGGGAAAAGAGCAAGACACTTACCGGGCTGCATTTATATACATGGGACCTGCCTGCCTTGGACCTCTGTTTCACACTGAAGCACAAAGCGGGGCCCTGGCTGTCCCAGAGAAATGGGGTGTGCAGGTCGAGGCTTCAGCAGCCACCAAAATTTGTTCCGTGGGCCATGCAATAGATCCGTGTGGAAAGTAATGCAGCCATTGAGGGTGTAAAGAGAACGGACAAAGAAAAATGTATTTAAAGCATCGAAAAAAGATGCAATGATACAAATTTCACATACTTGAAAGGATGGGGACAGAAAAGGGAATAAAAAAGTTCATTTAACCAGAGGCAACAACATCCAATTTCTTGGTATATATACATATATATGCTAAATATACTATACATAGTATATATATATAGTATATGTAGTCTATATATAGTATATGACAACATCCAATTTCTTGATGTCTGCACTGTGACATATCCAATAAACTTTATAAATACCAGCTTTCATGCATCCACCCGGTTTTGGTTGCAGTTTGAATTTTTTGTTACACAGCTGCTTATTTGTAGCTTCCCAGTAGCATAAGCGCTTCCCTGTATCCCTTAGACTATTAGATCAAGGTAGTAACCTCTTTGCACTTTAGGTAAAGTTATTATCAGGTGTCTGGTGTTCCATATTTTTCCCTGTAGAAAGAAGATTGCTAGTGTAAGTGTGAAACAGTGGCGAATAGATACTTAGCAGTGTGGAAAGAAATACGGTTTAAGAGCAGTGAGAATTCTGTGTTTCCAGAAGACAATATTTCTTACTCAAAACATCCTTGCCGACTTAATGCTGTAGGCAGTAATCTTGAAGCCCACCAAAAAAAGGCGAGTTCCTTCATTAAATTCACTCTCTTTTTTTTCCCCCCAGTCTTGCCTAATATTACTTGCCAAAAGAGCTCAGTTTGCAGAAGCAGTTCATCTTTTTACTGTTGGGCAGACTGAGAACAAGAGCAAATTTTTGAAGCCAGCTGCATATTTATCATTGTGGTGGACTTCTAGGTCTCAGTTTTTAAAGAACCGCTTTCACCTAACTGCTTACTTTGCGCACGTAGTCAGGCATATTCCAGATAACAGGTGTGCTTGCAAATAACTTCAAACAGCTGTTGGACTGCAGAAAGTATTTGTGTTCTCACTGGAGGCAATGCTATGCAAGCTACCATCAGACTTGCTTAGATTTGACATATGGCAATGGTTCCTCCTGCACTGTACCACTAGTATTTAAAATATTTTGTGGTCAAGATTTAAGCAGTCTGTGAAACTTGAATTGGTGCCATCATTTCATTTGCAACTAGGAATACACCTAACCTGTTCATAAAATGTGGTATTCTCCCTATATGCTTCTCCATGCTTAACTACAATAATTTAGAATAGGAACTGAGATACCTGTATTGGACATTAACAGAAATAATAATTATGAAGACAGACTGTCACAACACTGTGTGTCTGGACACTGAAAGGATCCCTACCTACAGGCCTCTTTTTTCCAGCTCCAGAATTGACTGTACGTGATTGTACGGGAAAGTAAAGCATATGTAGAGTTAGAAGAAAGAATTGCTGCGTAGTTTTGTACACAGATTTTCTTGCTTACATGTGCATTGAATTTGATTTGCCTTAACCTGAGTGAATTAAAAGTGGAACAGTTAGAGCGCCTGCTAAAATACAAAAGCAGTGTGGGCTATTTCACACATCAATCCACCTGTCATTTGTAGTGATTCTCTAATTGGGAATTTTGGGCCACGCCTGCAAGTTGTTCATGATGGAATCCAGCCCTTTTCCCATCTTGTATCACTTTATATTTCTGTAGAAGTTTATACAATATTACAGGGTGATTTTGTGGGGAGAGGGGATGGAAAGTCTGTCCTGTTCTTCTGGGAAGCAGGTAGAGAAGGCTGATTTAAGCCTATCAGATAAACTAAAAGGAGACATTTCTGGTCACTTCAGAAAGCAATGCCACTTGAAGATAGACTGACTTATTGAACTTAATGGACTGACACCTGTGCTTCCAGTTTTGTAGCAGGGCTGAGGTTGAGTTGCTGGTGTGTCAAGTGGCAGTTCATCCCATTTGTACTGACCAGGTGCATATTACTAAGGACTTCCCAAGTGCACAGCCTCTGTGAAGAAGCAGCAAACTGACCAGGACTGGCTTCCATTTTACATATGCATGCTATGAAATGCTACACCTTTTCTTCAGGGTGACTTTCGCCATCAAAATAAAAATGTAAACATTAAATCAGCAGGAGTATCACCACAGAATCTCACAAGGGTCTTGATTTAGTGAAAAAAAGACATCTAGGTCAGTTGCCTGAATCATCTGAGAAACAGGCACTGGGTATATTTACACAAACTAACAATCAAAACACACAAAAAAAATAGACAAATGTCCATCTGTACTGCATTTCCTCAGGAGAGAATGAGCAGGATGTGGTTTATACTTGCCCTTAGGTGAGCAATCTTTAGTGCGTTAGGAAAGCAAGGACCGCAACTTTGTGCAATGACGGAAGCAGGCAGATTCAGAACACATGCTCTTTCAGGGCTCATACTGTGGTGAAGATTCATACCAACATAATTAGATGTTTTCTGGAGGAAGTGTAATTTAAAAACCAGAAAGGCCCTCCATCCCCATAGGCCCACTGTCCTCATCACAGTGTGGAAGAGATTGGACTTTGACCAGTTGCTTAAAACCATGACAGCAGCAATAGATCAGTGGCAATACCTGAAACTTAACCTGTGAAGTCGGTGGGTAACATGAAGGTTTAGGTGATGAATGCTCAGGTGGTGTGAAATGTTCTCAGTTAACTACTACCAAAAGCAGTATTGTCACATACATTAGTCAAATAACTACCCCTTAGAAGTGTTGTTATGGCTAATGTGTTAAGCAGCAGCTCTTAATTTGAGAGCAGCCCAGTTAAACCTTTGAAACACAATCCATAGCAAGGGTGGATGTTGCTAATGCAATTTAAATGCTGAAGTCATCCATGAGCTGGTGGTGACTGACAATGTAAATGCAGGTGTAAAAGACAATGGGATCATTCAGAGATGGGTTAAATTTTCAGTTGAAGAGCTTATATTAATCTGCGAAGTTGAATAATTCAGGCGACATTCAGGAGCCTGCTGCCTTTTGAGGTACCAGTGACTGCTCGCTTTCTAGCCCCAAACACCCCAAGAGAACCTGGGTGGCAGCTGGGCATTTCTAACCATGGGAATGCAAGGATGCAGGAACACAAAGTGGCAAAGGGACTCTGCAAACTGCTTGGACCAGCAAGTCACATGCATGTTGGATAGGGCTTTGCAAAAGTGATTTTTTGTTTGCCCTTGTTTTTTATTTACTGTTATATAAGGGGCGAAAGTACTGACTATTCAGGCTTTTGAAAAACACCTAAATATTTTCTCTGAAACTTTTGAAGATTTGCCAAGATAATGAGTTCATTAAGTAGCACACACTTAGTCCAGTTGCCTTCTTTAGAGTTACTGCTTTCAGTGAATTGGATTTGTTAAGCTATCTGTTCATGCTTTGATGTGCCATTCTTTTGACCAGGGTAGTGGTGGTTATGGGGAGTTACCTTGTAACCAAATCTAGAGCAGAAAATTGCCCTGTCATGTGTACAAAACATTTGTCTCTGTCAGTATTCCTCTAAAGTAGATCCTGTGACCTCTTTCATAATAAACCCCATTGTCTAGCATCTACAATAAAGGCCTGAAGTTCACCTTGAAATGAACTGGTTTTATAGAGTGTAATCAAATAGGACACTGTATTTCTGTGATAGTTCAAGGCCTAACGGTGCCCTTTGCACAACTTTTTCCCTTTAAATCTGTATGCCTTTCCAGATCCACAGCATATAGCCAGCACCACAAGACGAGGTTCATGTGCATCATTTAAGCTACTGTGCACAAAAAAGTCTTATGTTCTGTTCTTTCCTTTCTCAAAGTCTGTGCTTATGAAGCCCTGATGTAGGAAGTCTTGGAAGAACACTGCCATGTGACAATAAGCTTTGCAATACTTAGGCCTTAGTTCCTTTTAACGCCTCATGGCAGTGCGGTTTGAAAGCTATAATGTTTTGCTAACTTCTGAAAAGGCAATGGAATTACACTGGGTTGTTTTACTGCTGTTCTGTGAAAGTTAGTCACGCTGCTTCTGCTGGTTGGCTGTGTGTTAACATCATGTTCTTTTTCCACAGAGAGGTGCTTGGAAGATCATGAGCTTATAGTTCAAGTTGAGTCCACAATGGGAAGTGAAAGTAAATTTTTGTTCAGGAAGAATTACGCAAAATATGAATTTTTTAAAAATCCCATGGTGAGTCTCGTTACTTGCTTGTTTTCACCACAGAGAGAGGGATGGATCGCAGTAACATTGCTGGGCCTGCTATGTCTTAAACATCTATTAAAAACCAAAATCAACCAACAAGCAGAATTCCTTCCAAAGAAATTATAACCGATGTTTAAGTTCGTTGTATCCTCCTCCCAGCCTAAAAACCTCGAGTTACCAAATATACTTATTTCAAAATGGCTATTATGTTGGAGAGTGACCAAGACAGGGAAATCTCTGTTGGTTTAAGAAAAACAGTCAGAAGTGCAGTTTACTCATTATCTTCAAAGTTACTTTATTTGAAGCAAATTGATCGCACAGCGTGCAGGATCCAAGCCTTTTAACTGCTGACAGTAATACTTTAGAAAAAACCCCTTCTGAGTAACCCCTAGAGTACTTGAGGCATTTCCAGTTTATTGTCATATATGTTGAACAGTGTCTCACCTATGGGTGTGCTTTACTAGTGTTCTCTGCTTTCTTTTCTGATGACAGTAAGTTGTCCTCTCTATGTCCTCATGTATATCTATGTTTGAAAAGTATGTCATAGCTATATACTCATTCCTGGATTTGTAAGATTCTTTGAATGTTGGCATTTTAAACTGCTTGCAGTGTAACTGCTTATGTGGGGACTACTTTTCACATTTTATCTGACCAGTTAAAACTGGTTGTTGGCATGAACTGATGTCAGCTTCTGCAACCCTTCTAGGTAGCTGATGAAGGATAATCCAGAGGCAGTTTAGGTGAGAACAGATTTTGGGTCAGTCAGGTATTTGCAGAAAAAAGATACATGAGGTCACATGAAAATTTATTGCTGAAATTACTGCGGATGATAAATTTATTCCTGTCTTCATAGACACTAATGCACAGTTGCTGCATCCTTGCACTTGTGCTTGCATGTACATTTGTCATCTGCTAGTGCTTGCTTCAGAGGCTGTGCCTCAACTTACTGTGTGAAACATTTCTGTACATGGGAATGTTTGTAATTTTTACTTGTGTCGATCTTCCCATCTGATAACCTATGAACATCTGAGTGTTGTGCAGAAATTTTGGTATCATAGGAGCTAGCACATTGGCTTCATGCGGTATACTTTAATTAATAACAGAGCATGGAAGTAAAACCCAGAATGCTTGGCATTCAGTCCCAGGCTCCTGCAATCAGAGAATAAATCATTCTTTTGGTGTAAGAATGTGAAGGCTCCCTATCCGTTGCATTAGCTGTTGCCATATGGCACTGTTTCTGCTCAAGAGAGGCTGGTAAATGTTAGCTTTCATAATTCATTTTGCAACTTACCTGGCAGAAGGGTGGTTCCTCTTCATCCCTTCTCTTTATGCCCTAAAGCCTGAAATACTGCCTGAAGAGTGATGAATGCTCTAAACTGGAAACCTTTTAGTTGTGATTCATCTTGTTATAATCAGTCATTGTTTTATTTCAGACATTTCTGCATGTCTTCATACTTCAAATAATGTTTAAAAACTTCAAGAATGACTTAATGTAATTGCTGTGTATAGTAAATTCATTCTGCTGTATTACATGGGCATTTTAAAACATAGCAAATTAAAAAAGGAACTGGAAGAATAAATCTGAAGTCAAATCATTGATGTAGCAGTAAAAAAACTGTCTGACCTTTGTCATGCAAAGATTCAGTGTGAATGAGATATTGTACCAGATGCCTGAAATCAAAAAGCTCTGTAGAAGCACCTGTTTGGGTGCTAAACAATGCTTGCTTCTGTTTTTTCGGGATGGCAGAAAGGAAGTAATGTTCACTTTGAGTTTACCTTACATGTAGCACATGAAGCAGGGTATGCAACACAGAGCCTAATTACTGCATGTGTCCTCATTCTCATGCAATATTATTTCATTTTATTATTTCATTTCATGGAATGTATGCTGGCCTGTCATTACAAGAAAAAATACTGGGCTCTCTTATGTTACATTGAAAAATAAACATACGGGGTAGATCTTGTAAAGTGCTCTTCTCTTGACAGATTGAAGGGTTTCAAGCTCTGAGCATAACCTGGCTGTTCAACAACCAAATGAAAGCCACAGTCACACATGAACTCCTTTTCATAATTAAGGTCTGCAAACGGCACTTTGTTTGGAGCCTTCTGAGGGACTCAGCAAGTTTCAGGGACACGCAGATACAGCACTGAAAAACTGTATTTTGGCTAGAAGGAGAGTGCTGTTGAAGGTAGAGATATCCATACCGTAGATCGTGCAGCATCCCTGCCTAAGACTTCTTTTAAGGCGTTTGCATCCAGCTTACCCCGTGAGGGTAGAGAAAACTTGTTATTCCTCCTGTTCTGCATCTTCCATATGGCAAGTGGCATTACAGAGAGTTTGTTCGCCAAACAGCCTTTCTGGATGGAGAGGGAAGGCCAGAAATCTGGTGGCAGAATATGCAATGAGCAAGGAGTCACTGCATATCCAACCTGCAGCACCATTCATCCTGTCCTTTCCTAGAAAGTAGAGGCTGTTAGAGATCCCTGAAAGCCTTCAGCAGAAGTGGTGGGAATGCACTTATGAAATGCTGCATATCAGATATTTTAAAAATCCACATTCTGTCTGCATGGGCGTTTGGTGAGCAGAAGGAAGGGAAGAGCTGCACTTGAAAGCCCTAGTATTATTTTCAGTGTCAGGGGATCTCCAAATTGGGTTAAGAGTGATAGTTTAAATAAATTAGTGATTGGAAGAAAATTCCGTGTTTTCAATGTAAGAGTGTTGAAATACAATGTGACTTCCAATTGTCTTCTTTTTTTGTATCTAGAATTTCTTTCCAGAGCAAATGGTTGCCTGGTGCCAGCAAACAAATGGCAGTATCCCACAGTCACAACTGTTGCAGGTACTGTAAGTTATCCATATGGAAAAAGAAAGTTTTGGAGCTGGAGGGGAGAGGTTGAGAGAAGGGGAGGGAGAATTCAAAGGTCCGGAAATAACTGGTTGGAGAAAGACCAGTGTAGCGCGTTAGCGTATAGCACTAATGCTGAAAATACCTGACAGAGACCTTAACCCAGTGACATTGATGTGTAAGTTGTAAAGATGAAATATTCATAGCTGTGTTCAAACATACTTGTTCCATTAATGTTCATTCATCTGTGGATACCTGGTTTGGCCACCTAGTGTTATTCCTAAAACAGTCTCAGCAGATATATATCTATAAATACAGAAGTTCTTGTCTATACTCCAAGTCATAGCACAGGAGAAAGTGTAAAAATGTGTGTGTACATTAGAAGATACTTTTGAGATGGTGAGAGCTTTTGTTTGTTCTTCTTATGTCCCATGTTTGGGCCTGGCAAGAATTAGCAGTAAGGACCAACTTCCTCATGGTTCAGCCAACTACCTGCTCTTTTATATAGAAAAATAATTCCCTAAGAAGTAAGTCCAAGCCATGACGGAAATTTGTAGGTAGTATTTGCAAAATAATCCCATTTAAAGCTCCCCAAGTTAAATTACAGGGATGTGTGCCTTACATGTATGTATGGTAGAGTTGTGTAATCTGCATGGCAGTAGCACGTGCACTGAGTTTATACACAAGGTTTGACGTTGCTGTATAGTTTCTTGCTTGCTCAGGAAGGAACTGCACTCTTGGCACAGCTGTTTGGCCTCCAAGGATGGTGCTGAAGGGTGGGCTACGTCTTTGACGCGTAACTCATTCACTTAAACCTCTCAATTTAAGCACTCTCTTCTAAAACCTGTAATCTGTCTTTTTCACTTTAGTTTTCTCCTCAAGTAGGAGACTTTCAACTCATGAGGCCAAATCAAAACATAGTGTATTATAAAGAGTACTATGTTAAGAATATAACACCCTGATGCCTGGAAGACAGTACCATGAATAACAGGCAAATTATAAAGCAGAAGGCACAAATAGATAAAGTATGCATACAAATGACTGTTTTTAGCTTGATTTCTGTCACTTCGCATGTTTGCAGGTTGTACTGACTCTCTTTTCTTGAGATGGGGAAGGAGGAAGACTGGGAAAATAGGCTAGGTTTTAATGCAACTAAGGATTCTGACACAGGCACTGATTTTCGGGTTTTTTTCCTGTGGGCATTATCCACCAAATAACACCAAAACAAAACTTTCAAGAACTGCAGAAGCACCTAGGCCAACCAGATTTATGCATTTCTCTTTCTGCTATTGAATTTATGAGTTTGGCATTTAACATACTAAGCAAGCTCTCTATCGTTTAAAAATCTGGCTCAGTGTAATAAGGGAGCAATCCATCAGTTCGCTAACCATAGTTAATACTTCATTCCTTTGATGTATCACAAATCAAATGATTCCATATGTGGTCCCTCTAATTATGTCAAGAACTTAAATACTTCTGGATCTTGAGGCATGGTATAATTGCTGACACTTATTTGACTGCTCTATGTTTCATTTTGAGTTAAATATTCTGTTGTCTGTCATACCTCTTGGATCAGGTGCGTGTGATATATAAGACTTTAACGTGGGAAATCCTGAAATAGGCTGTTCCCATTCTAAAACTTCAGGATAAATTTGCAGATCTTGGCCAATGTTTCCAAGTCAGACTAGGTGCCAGAATTGTTGTGACAAGGTATTATTTTAGGAATGAATAAGTGTACTTTGTGTCCCTTCAGGCCAAGTGCAAGAAGAATAGGGATAAAGAGAAATAGTTAGCCTTTTGGAGATTTAAGTATTGACACAGAGAACAGGAAGATGTCAGTGGCAGGAGGAGTCAGGTAGATGCAACAGGAGGAGCATGAATACCTATTTTGGTCATAAATCAGTATAAACATCTTGATCAGTTTAAGCATAATTTGCCCCAAGTCAGCAAAATGATTTGCCATTTGCTTCTCTGTTCTGCGAACACTGTGACAGTTTTATGATCCATCCATAGGACACGAGCCTCATTTACATTTTCCTCTCCAACAGAACTTTTTAAACTCCAGTAGCTGCCCTGAAATTCAAGGTTTCTTGCATGTGAAAGAGCTGGGTAGGAAATCATGGAAGAAATTGTATGTGTGTTTGAGGAGATCAGGACTTTATTGTTCTACAAAAGGAACTTCAAAGGTAAGATTAAAAAAGAAGTTGCACAGTAGTAGCATGTGAAAGCATTTTCTGCTTTTACAGTGGGTATTTTTTGCTGGTTTTTAAATATCTGCACACAGTGTTCCCTTTTTTTAGTGCATAGAAAAGGATAAGCAAGTCATGATCAAATGACAGTCAAGCCCTGGGCTCTCAGTGCATGAAAATAGCTATACAGCATTATTACATAATAAAACCAAACTAGCCAGGCAACATTATTGTGGCTGCTGAAGTCATGCTAAGAAAGTTAGCAAGAGAAATCATGCTAAGCACATAAATTTAGTTTAAATGATACCTTAAACAGTATTTGTATCATCTAACTCTCAGATTTCTCTGAAGCAATGTAATAGGCTATGCCATTTTTAATGTGATATATGTTCAAATAAGTATTTTGTCAGCTTCTTGCATAGAGCACCTTCTGCTACTAGGCTGATGTTTAAAAGGTGACATGCTACGTCCACTTCAGGCGACTTGAGAGAGGAACAGAGTGTTCATACACTGCCCTCTGTTGGAGCTTGGTCTTGAGAGAGTGCAAAGCTTGTAGTAGCAAGATCTCCCAAAACCTTCACACTTACTTACGGTAAAACACGTTATTTCCCCAGGAGCCAAGACACTTGCAATTACTGGCTGACCTAGAAGACAGCAATATCTTCTCGCTGATAGCAGGCAAGAAGTTGTACAATGCACCTGCGGAGTTTGGATTTTGTATAAAGGTAATTCTTCTCATTAAGTTCTTCCAAAGTTCAAGATGGTGTTGGTAGCTTGGAGTCCTCCCAGCCCCCAGCTAAATGGGATTTGTATGTAAAACTCTGCAAGCATTTCTGTCATGAGGACTTGATCTTTAGCGTCTTTCATTTGGCAGGCATGTCCTGTGAATCTTGCCATCATTTTATGTGACACTTTTAACACTCTGTCTGGTGCTCCTTTGGCTTGGGAAATTTTCAGTGCAAGATCAGCTCAGTGCTGAAGCGTGGTGTGCCTGTGAGGTGGCCTTGGTTCACCCCACAGATGAAATCCTTTTTTTTTTCCCCATGTACTCTAATTGAATAGAAAAGTTTCTCTGGCCAGCAAGCACCAAAACTTAGCAACAAAGGACCAAGGTCTGATCTGGTGTAATTGCACCATTATTGTGGGCAAGAGGTTTTTATTTAAAGAAGATGATTGTCTTGGAGAATGGAAATACAAATCAGCAGTTGCCTCTGAGGATTTTAAAAACTGTTAAAAACTGTTGTGCTGATGGATAGGTTTGGAAAGTATTTCAAAGCTCCATGTAATTTTCTGAGAAGAAAATAAGGCTGGGAGCTGGTTTTATTGACAGCAGTGAGTGCAATAGTCTGCTTCCTAGCAGCCATTCCAGAGCTAGACAACATGGCTTTGCCTCAGTAGAGACTGGCTGTGGGACAGATCCTGAGCTGATGGAAGCAGACTTCCAGTTACAAAAACTTTGGTTCTTCATCTCAAAATGGGGACTCATAAAACTTACCACAGTTCTAAATAAATAAATAAATAAACAAAGAACAGATGCCTTGGGTCTGGTTCTAACATGGTATGAGAACCTTGTTCTGAGAAACTGTCAGGCTGCAGGGTGTTTCAAAGCAGGCACTAAGATGAGACATTTATCTTACTGCACCCAGCTGAGAAAGTGATTTCTTTCAAAGCATGCTCAGCCTCTCCTGAGCTTTAATTCGGGGTGATGTGAGCTTTTTCTGGCCAGTTCTGACTAATACTGTACCTGCCTTTACTCTGCAGTCACCTGACAGTGGTGTTGGTTTTCTGCTCAGTGTAGCTGACTTCCCTGTAATGCTTTGTAGCCCAACAGAGTGAGAAATGAAACTAAGGAACTGAGGTTGTTGTGTGCTGAAGATGAGCAAAGCAGGACGTGCTGGATGACTGCCTTTCGACTCCTCAAGGTACCTAATCTCTTTTATGGGTATAGAGCTACACTTACAGTTAAGTTGCATTCACTATTTTGTTCATGAGAAGATACCTGTATGTTCTTAAACATCATTTGCCTCCAGAATGACACAGCTAAAAGCAAAGTGCCTGGTAGATCTGTCCCTCCTAAGCTTAGCACAGAACTGAGCTCAACTCCTTCCATATATGAATCAAATATAATTTTCATTTTGGAGCCAAATTTATGATATGTGAACCAAAAAAACAGCTTAACAAGGTATTTGCGAGTTTATATGTAGCTAAAGAAAATGTTTAGATGATGGTGTTTTTTTAACTAGAACAGAGCTCTGTCTAGTGCTTTTGCAGTCTTTTCATTTTTATGAAGGTTCTATTTAAAAAGTAACAGAAATAAGCAGGCCTGTCTTTAGGCAAAAGTTATTCGTATCTGAGAGGAAACAATGAGATTACTGGATAATATGGTAGGAGACTTCACGGATATTTTGAAACAAAATCAGCGTGGAAGGAACTGAGAAGAAGTTTGACTTACGCACTCTTTGAAGCAGGGAACTTCCTGATCTTCATAGGGAAATATGCAGAAGTTTTAGGCTTGTTTGTCTTTAAATCTTTCCCTGAAGATGCTGCCTTGAAAACTACTGTGTTCTTCTCTGTACCTTACTACATCGTCCCTCATATTAAAGGGAATATATATAATAAATATGTACAGATGTCGTTACCCATGAAAATCTCACCTTTCTTCTGCACAGTTACCCAACTCTCTTAATAATTTGTGCCAAAGCATAACATACAAAATGTGATAAAAAATAGAGGCATGCACCAAGTGGTACTGTGGCACCTGATGCTATATACACGTCCACCAAAATAAGATGGAGAACCTTCAGCTTAGCCAGCTTTGGCTGTCTGGGTAGCAAACAGCTGATTTCAGGTTTGGAAATGAGGGCATGGCTGCTGCCTGCCGCAACTGAGGTCAGTGTTTATTCCTCCCCTCCCTTTCAGAATAGTTTATCTCATTTGTTTATCCTCAAAACGTAACAGCAGTTTGCTACAGTTACCTGTTCCTCTCCCCATGCAAACTGTCCATCACGCAAAACCCTGTAAGCATAGGGAAAGCAAATCAGACTCTTAGACCTGTAGATATGAAAACACAATGCCTCTTCTCCATCTGCATGAAGTGGTCACCTTCCAAACTGGAGCATCTCTCTTTGAATGATCTCCAAAGTATTACCGTATTTATTAATAGTAAGAGATTCTGTTTTGCAGTTCAGAAATTAAGTTGTTACAAAGCAGGTGCACTAGCCATAGTATAGGCCAGGGTGCAAGAAGCAATCCCAGTTACAAGATGCATATTTAATTTCTGTGGAGCTGATATCTCTGTTGGCTATCACTCTGCAGTTACTTGACTTGACTTACGTTTAATACACGCTAACAATTACGGTAAGAGTTTTAGTCCCAGTGCTTCTTCTCAGCTGTCTTTTATTTTCCTTACTTACACAAAATTTTGCATGTGGGGAAATGTGCTCAGAGGATCAGAAAATTGTAGTGAATTGTACCTTGAAGACACTCTAAAGAATACACTGGTCAAAGCACTGATATTCCTGAATGGCAAGGAAAAACTTCCACAGTGTACAGCATTAACTGTTCTTACCAAGTATGTAGGCATGCATCTTGCTGTGACTGTTCAGAAGACTCTCTCTCTCCCATACAGGGTACTGTATAGCAGTAATTTCTTTATATAGAACATTCACCCTGAGGCAGTTAACGTTAGTTAAAAGAAGTTTGAGGAACACTGAAAGATGATTAAAGGTGTATAGTCAGGGAGAATTAAGGCTGTGCCCCAAGGCTGTGGCTGTGACTCTCCTTTTTATATACCTACTGATTTAGCTTTCTATGGTCATATATTACCATGTTTACAAAATTATTTATACCATTTCAGTTAGAACATTCAGTAAGTAATGTTGCTATACTTCAGCACTGTGCCTCTAGGGAAGGCACTGAGTAGGTGTTTTCCTACCGTGCTAGTTACTAGTGTTGCTAAAATTTATCATGTTCAACGAGGAGCATGACTGGAATTCAGTCACCTTATTTTTATAGATAAGTACCAAAAGTGTTATTTCTTGATGAAATTTATTAAAAGAGCTAGTGAATTAGAAAGGTTCTTACTTTTTATCATTATGAAAACCAAGTTTGAATATCTTATGCAGACGTTTCTTTAAGTTCACATTACTGGAGGGCAAAAAGAGGGGGAGTTAATACAAGAGTTCTGACCTCAAGTGGAAGCTTGTATTCTACAAGGAAAACATGGTGGTAGCCAAAGGACATGGAACTGCTGGAACGAGTCCAGAGGAGGGCTACAACAGGTGATGAGGGGACTGGAGCACCTCCTGTATGAAGATAGGCTGAGAAAGTTGGGGGTGTTCATCCTGGAGAAGAGAAGACTGCGTGGAGACCTCATAGCAGCCTTCCAATATCTGAAGGGGGCCTATAGGGATGCTGGGGAGGGATTCTTCATGAGGGACTGTAGTGAGAGGACAAGGGGTAATGGGTTCAAACTTAGGGGAAGTTTAGATTGGATATGAGGAAGAAATTCTTTACTGTAAGAGTGGTGAGGCTACTGAAATGGGTTGCCCAAGGAAGCTGTGAATGCTCCATCCCTGGCGGTGTTCAAGGCCGGGTTGGACAGAGCCTTGGGTGGCATGGTTTAGTGTGGGGTGTCCCTGCCCATGACAGGGGGGTTGGAAATAGATGATTTTAAGGTCCTTTCCAACCCTAATTATTCTATGATTCTATGAAATTACCTGTGTGTTTCACTCAGGCTTGTAAAAGCACTGCCTTAAATAAAACTCGTGCATATTTACTGTTCTGTTGCCACCTACCAATCCCTGTCACCCAATGCAGATTGCCTTGGGACAGCTTCTGATCATGAAAATAATAAACTGGTGACACCTCGTTCCAGTGTAAGTTATTATGAAATACTACAGTTTTTTATTTAGGGTATATATTTGAATACTAATGACCTTGCATTTCTCTTGGCAGTATGGAATGCTACTGTATCAGAATTACAGAATTCCCCAGCAGAGAAAAGCCATGCTTCCACACTTTTCCACTCCAGTAGTAAGTAATGACCTTTACCTCATTAATGTATGATGTTGGAAAAGATACATTTGCTTTTGCATTTTAAAAGTGGAAAATTTTGTGCTAAGAAATGTAAATTCAGCATTGTGTAGCAAATCAATGTAAAGTTCACGTTTCGCGTGAGTACAGTTTATGTGGTTGGCTCTCCATTATCTTAGGCTTACATGATCCACATGATTGAAAAATCTTGGATACGTCAGGCACTTTGAGATGTACAGTACAGAGACATCTGGCTGTCTGCAGAAGCCAGCTTAGGTCTGGCAAAACTAACACGTAAATTTCCTAAAGTATGTTGGGCCAAGAGCTGCCTTGTTAGCTGTCTAAAAGTGAACATCCGGTATTTGGATCCCAACTGGCCCTGAAAATAACTGGAGTATGGTAATAGGGCAAGTGGGCAACTTGAGCAATGTAGATTTTATTCTCAGCCTTTGAATCCTCTCCCTCCCCTGCAGCCTAAAGAGAAAAAACGTCTATTTTTGTGTCTGCAAATCTTTTGGAAGGGATTAAAAAATGAGATGTATTTTCTGTGCTGTTGAAGGATAACTTTGGACAGTCTTCTGAAACCAAAACATTTTGAAATGAAACTCTCAAGCTGGATTTCTTCTTTCCCTGTTTTTTGAAACAAGTGAAAATTCCTTTTCAGAGAAGTGTATCTGAAAACTCACTAGTAGCAATGGATTTTTCGGGGCAAATAGGAAGAGTTATTGAAAATCCTGCTGAAGCACAGAGTGCTGCCTTGGAAGAAGGACATGCTTGGAGGGTAGCTATCTTCTCTTCTTTTCTATTTTTGTAATTAGTAAGTGTCTGTTGAGAGCCAAAACACAGAGCGTGCTATGATGTTAGTGCAGTGCTGGTCACAGTATAGCTTAGCTCCGACCTGAAGCAATCACACTGCAAGCATGCAGATCTGAAAGTCAATATCCATCTTTAGCAAAACTGTCACATTCACAACAACCTTCTACCACTGCTTCTCTGTCCCCCTAGTGTCCAGAGGAAAGTTGAGGGGGAAAGCAGACCCACCAGAACTTTACTGCCAGTTTGCAAAACCAGTCTCTGAGGAGGAATATGTCAAATTAAATGCTTCCCCACATGGAAGAGGCTGGGGCTCTGACTAATGGCTTGCTCCCAGTAAGTTTAATTGCAGAATATACAAGAGGCAGGACCTCTTGCAATGAAAACTGATGTAACTTGTTTATAGTGTCTTGTGGACAGACAGCTGCAGTACAAGTTTTCCCACATGCTCGTCTCTTAGGGAATAGGAGTCATTACTGAAGCATTAGCTGGTGCTTTATGTACGGGAGGGAAATACTGCTTGATTTACTGAGTGCCTGGTGTTTTGCCTGAGCAGAAACATACCAAAATTTTCTTTTTTCTTTTTTTTTTTCCTTTTTCTTTTTTTTTTCTTTCCTTTTTGTATTTTTAGATACTGAGCTTTCATCTTAACATCTGGCTCGTGTTTTAAGCCAACTGAAATGAGCTGTTGCTTGTAGATTAGCCCCCTTCAGAGTTGCATTTCTTTTTTTCATCCTTGCATTAAACTTGCCCAGCCCCCAGTTTCCTGTAAATTAAATCTGTATTGCATGTGCACTAATTCTCTTCTGTTGAGGCTTTAGTGTGGATTTAACGGTAATTCATTTTCTCTGTAGAAACGTAGCACAAGAATGAACATCTTGGGTAGCCAAAGTCCACTCCATCCTTCCACACTGAGTACAGGTAAATTCTGCTGGTTCGTAAGCGTAGTTTCAGAGGCTTCTGTGGGTAAATAAAGAGTTACATTTCATATAGGGACATATGAACTGGGGACTGCACATAACTTAGTACAGTCATGGAGTATTAATGCCTCAATGTCAAATGCAGTGTTTATTCTGTGTCATTACCAGTAGAAGGAATTTGTTTGCCTTTGAAGGTGTGTTCAAACTTTTCTTCAATAGTAACCTTTTGAAACTCATTTTATAAAAAATAGAGACTCCATAAATGTTTCCATTTAAAACAATCCAGAAGTCAGTCCTTCAGTTTAGTCAAGGAAAGTCAATGAGCGATCTGTTAATCTTTTGAGAGAAAAAATAAGTCTTCAAAATAGTATTTATTCCATAATGACTCAGTAATTTAAAATTGAGGCCTGTGAGTTCTGAGCATCTCTTTGAGATGGTAAGTTTCTTAAAATAACAAGAAATTGCATATTAATGTCTTGGAGAGTTTAGAGGAAAGATATGCTCTGTTTCTAGTCTGTGTTTCTATTCAGAACCGAATTTAAAAATACCATTTGAAAAACAACGAAACAAAACCCATAAAAATATTGGTGGGTAACTCCACCCTTGAAAGCACAAGCTAAAGTGCTTTTTATTATTTGAGAGATAGACTTGGTTTTAACAGGTTAGCTTATATGTTGTATTCCAAGAATTGCTTAGTCCAATATTTTCAAGAAGCTATGAAAAGGCCATATTATAATAAGAGATTTCTCTCTTAATCATACATCTTCAAATCACAAGATACATGGAGATAATGCCTCTCTTCTTGATACATTAAGTAGATGCAACAGCTGGTGCACTTTTCCCCCATATTGATTCATTTCTTATATAGGACGATGAAAGACATTTTATACGATGTAACAAAACTATACCCACTTTTAAAATGTTTACATAATCAGTGTGTGGAATAAACTGTTGCACATTACTGGTTTTAACCATCCTCTCATTCCCTCTTTTCCCTCTCGCCTCCAGTTATTCACAGGACACAGCACTGGTTTCACGGCAGAATCTCTAGAGAAGAATCTCACAGGATCATTAAGCAGCAAGGGCTTGTAGATGGGTAGGTATTCCTGTTGCTTAGTATTTATGATCTGATGCTAGGCATTCTAGACAGGAACACAGCTTCTGCTGTAAGGGTTTAACAGGTATGTAAGTACTTCTCAATAAAACCTGGTTCTTGCGTAGTCCCATTGTAACCTGCCTGGATTTCAAAAAGTCAGAGTATGGGTTTGTAGGAGTAAGTTCTAACTCTTACTTTGAAAAATAGAATATTAAGGATACACTTAAACTTTTTTATTTTTTTCCAACAGAAGCAATCAAGTTTTGGAGAAAGTTAGAATTGGAAAGTAATTCATTCCTATAATCTGCATTGAGGACCTATTTTTCAGGCAAAGCTGTACCCTAGCTATTTGCCCACAAATTTATGATCAGCCATTTGTGCTCTTTTGCATTAACCAGAGCAGTTCATGGTGATTTCTCACTATTTCTGTTTTAGAGCAAGGAAATGAAAGTACCTGTTCCAGCACTGTCTAAAATGCCTGCAATTGAGATTTCAGTATCTTCTGAGCATCTGTTTCCCTTACTTATATATAGTTATGGTTATTGAAGGGAAGTTGCTTAAACTGCATTCAGCAGTTCTTAATTTGTAGGATGGGAGGAGCAAGAGGGCATGGGTGCCTTTAGTTCACTTAATGTCACTGTTGTCAGGGTTAAGGTAGAAATTTCAATGTTGGCTTCTCAGGAGACAGTTAAGTTCAATTCTTTCTTTGGCATTTTTTGATTCAGGAGCATCACTAATCTTTATGAAGAATGTCATACATTAGAGAAATAAAAATTGCTATTGCATGTACATATTCATCAAGCAGAGATTTCTAATTGTTTTGGGGTTTTTGCTGGGCTAAGGATATTGGGTTTTAGCTTAGCAGGTCAAACAGAGAAGAAAGGCTAAGAAAACAAAGGAGCACTGCTGACTTGTTGGGTTTCTCGTTCTCTCTCACACTGCAGATCTTTACAATTTTGGGCTCATTTTGACTTGTTGCCCTAGGAATCTAGCTGCCTGTCTTGGGGTTTTCATAAATAGGTTAATGCCTCTGAGGTGGTGAAAGACAGCTTACTGACTGTGGAATGTGAAGACTGGTTAGTTTGGCTGTAGTGAGGTCAGTGGCAAAAGTGTGCTCTGAGATCTAAGGATCATGGTTTACAGGACAGAAGAATCTTGCCTGTGTTTTCCTGCTCCATGTGTTCTTGAACAAAGGAGGTAGAAAGTTAACAGCCTTCTCATGGCTCATGTAAGATGTTCTGCAATGTATGCAGGCAGCTGATAGTGCTATCATTTGACTGTCTCTGGATACTACTGTTGTGGATGTATCTATCTTAGTAGTCATCATTTATGTGGACAGCCTTTTGCTTGCCAGAGATTGAGTTAACACTTGCAGGATCAGTTGTGCTGTGCTTTTTTTCGTGTCACCAGCTTATGCTACCATGCATTATGAAAGGGCTAGCTGAAAGATAGTTTAGAGATCCTTGCATGGATGCTGTAACCACAGGACAGGTAAGATCCATCTCACTGAGATGGATCATAATTTGTAAAGTCTTTGGTCCCTTTTCCACGCATCTGGTCTTGCTAGGATTAAAAAGGAATGTTCAAATACCATGAGTGGTTTCCGGTGGTGGCAAGGCATGCCTGTCTCTGAGTATTGGAGTGACCCTGGTTATGATGGTGCATTTTTGTGGTATTGACATTTCTCAATCAGTTCTGAGGAGCTGGAGGAAGTTCTTTTGGGTGCATAAGACTACAAGCAGTTCTTGCAACTCAGCCTTGGGGGAGTGTGTTCCTGGCTTAGTGGTTAGCAATTAAGAGGGCTTGAGGCCTGCCCCAGTACTGTGCTTGGCAGTCTCACAAATCCACTAGTGATTAGCACTGTAAGCCTTATGCCAAAGGTATATTCTTATTTCCTCTGGTATGGAGAGGTTCTCCTTCCTTAGTTCATAAATGGCAAGGGGAGGAAGCATTTTTTTGCTAGATTTTTTTTTTCTATTCCAAGTAGGTATTTGAATTAGGACTTCAATTTTGTGGGTCAACTTAAAAGTGACAGTTACATAGTGTATGATGTTGCTGGCTATACTCCTAAAGTGTATTATTTTCCAGTGATGCTGAGGGAAAAATCCTGTGAATGTTCTGGAGGAAAAATTGGTGTGTGTGTTTTCCACATCTTGATAATGTGGGTGCTAGTTAACTGTTGTTTTAAGAAAGCATTGAGCTGTTCCTGTGCAACTGCAGTCATTTAACTTAAAGTAATTTTGCTAAGACTGGATTTCTGTAAACTGATGCAAGATACCATTTCTGCAGAAATCCAGATTTGCTATGGAGTTAAATGAAAACACTTTTCTTCGTGAGAGTACATATCAGTAATGGAAAGCTCAGCTAGAGAGACTCTTCAAAACCTCATACATTCATAGGGGAAGAACTACTACTATGTGTCTTCCCCTTCTTGTCTTCTTCATGTTACTTTGCATAGCCATGCTATAAAAACTGAAAGCAAATTCACCCATTATTGAATCACCAAAGAAGAGTTAGGCAGTCACACAAAATGACATGGTAGTTTTGATTATTTATGAAGAAATGGATTGTGGTATTCAGCATGTACTTAAAAATGTTCTCTCCTAGACTGTTTCTTCTCCGGGACAGCCAAAGTAATCCAAAGGCATTTGTACTTACACTGTGCCATCATCAAAAAATAAAGCATTTTCAGATCTTGCCGGTAAGTAGATTATTTTTGATACTGATCACAAAAAAAAAAGAAATTTTAAATCTTGAAGCTTTGCCAACATCTCAAGAGATCCTCTTATTAATTACTGATGTAATTAACCGTGATGTTTCCATTAGCAAGTATATTAGCATGTATTCTTTAGAATTGTCAAATGTCTGATTAAAATTCTTCGTTAACATTGCCTGGAAAACTCGTGTAAGTCACTGAGGTATAGAAGTAATGCACAGAACTTGTTCTCTGTGACTGACAGCAACATCAGCGGCAGTTGTCTCCCTGTCACTTAGGCAAATGTTGAATAACTCAGGGAAACTTTAAAAAGTTTTATTCTGGAGGTTATCCAGTAACGTTAAGCTTAAAATAGCATTACACTGAGATGTCAAGAACCTATGGGATTTTTATCTTGATCAAGAGCAGCATAAGAAGTTTAAGATCGTGTAACCGCTTTATTGGTCCAGACCCTCTTCCCTTGCTTTGCCTGCCAATTTTACAAACTGCTAAGAAATACTTTGGGAGCATTTTTGTTTATGTAGTGAAGAACAGTGCTGTCTCTATGACTTTCAATTACTCTGCCCACAAGCTTTTGCTTTCGTAAACAAAACATTTTAAGTTGAGTTAACGTGTGTTCTTTTCTAGTGCTGCGCCTGGTTTCTCAAAGATCTCTGGGTGCTAGGTTGCTGGGCAGTACGCATCATTTGTTTATGTCACATGCTTGCACTCTTATGTTTTGCCATGCTTGCATCTCTTCAGGTGCAGTCTAACTTGAAAAGGATGTTTTGTTTCCCCAGTGTGAAGATGATGGACAGATATTTTTCAGCCTGGATGATGGGAACACCAAATTCAGTGATCTTATCCAGCTTGTTGAATTCTATCAACTAAACAAAGGAGTCTTGCCCTGCAAACTCAAACACCACTGCATTCGAGTGGCCTTATGACCTCAAATCTGACTCTTACTGAAGACTGGATTTGCTAGAAGAGTAATTGTAAGAGAACGCTGACACTGGGGAATTGGCAGATTTGTAAGTCGGTTAAAATAAATAAAAATATTATGCACCTTGGGACTCTGAAAGGGATGGATTCGACAGGTGCCAACAGACCAAGATTGCTGGTTTGTCTAACACCTAAGAGTGATTGCTGCTTAGTGTCCCAGCATCCTAAAAACGGGGGGAGGGTATGTAAAACAATGAGTAAATTTGAAACAGAACTGGAAACTATTCTGGCTGGGCCACTTAACAGGAACAAGTGTGAAGAGAAATCTTTGAAAGAACTCTTGCCCTGGAATAATCTTGACAATTAAGACTAGTGTGTTTACTTTTTGTATTGATCACTTTTTTTGCACTCCTACTTTGTTTCGGATATTGTATGCAGCCTATATTAGGAGCTGATGTGGCTTTTAAAATTCATGCAGGAGTTGGGTATTAATCTGCACCCTAAAATGTATGGAATGCTTCAGCCTAAAAGAATCTAGAAGAAAATCAAGAAGTGTGTGTGTGTACGCGCGTGTGTGTCTCAAAACTTCTCTGGAGACCTGAGGTTCGATGATCTGCAGATGTCTTTGAAGAAGCAATGAGGATACAATTCTAAAAGAACATACCACCATATACGTACTCTTAAACCTGTTGACTTGTAGCATTATGGCTGTAGTATGTTGATGGCATATTAGTGGCATCCAGTCATGCAAAGACTGTATTAGATTCTATGCACAAATTTTTATTATTGAAGTGGTGGTTTGTTTTTTACAGCCTTTTGACTGTTTTCCTGAGGAAACTTACTGTTACTAAATAGAACAGGACTGAATAACTACACTTGTATTCGAAACCACCATTTTTTTGTGAGAAGATTCTTCTGCGGGTAGTCTTAGTATGACAACATAAAAAGGAAAAAAAAACAACAAAAAAAAAATCAAAACAGTGTTTTTAGCTTTATGGCTCCTTGAATTTTCAGACTGTTTCAAAGAGCTCTTTCCATATAGTAAAGCTACAGTGACACAAAGCTCTCCTGGGGAATAGGGCATAAAAAGAACTGTACCCCCTCTGCTTTCTGTAGGGCCATGAAAGTTTACATGGTGAGAAAGAACATTCTGGGAATGGAAACACATTTGATTGTAAGCTAGCTGCTGGCAGTATCATCCGTTGAGGTAACTGGTGATCTCTGTGTCATTCACACTAAGGCACGCCAGTACCTATGGCAGACAAGCATGTATCCTGCTCTGGTGCTGGTTTGTCATCAGAACTACTTTATTGTTAATGTTTAAATCAGTTATTTAATGTTTACACAATAACACTTTCTGATGATAAATCAGTATTAAAGTTAGAGGCCTTGATCCTCCAGTTGCAGATACCATTCCTTCAGCAACGTGGCTGGTGCAGGAACCGTTACTGAATTAACTTCCCAGTACTTCATGCAGTTAGCCATGGCGAGAAGTACTCCTCCCTGGGAACCTGCAGAGTGCAGTGCAGAACGGAGCATTCTTGAGATGGGAAATGATTTACACAGGCTAGTTCATCCTTACTAATATTTGCCACTGGGTTTGAAATCCTAGCCATCTGAAAGGGTAAAGAAGTAAAAGCAATTCTACACCTTAAGGTCTTCACGTAGTGTTGAGAATAGCTTAAGACAAACCATAACCTGCCTGAGTTGTCCATATCGGCTTATAACTATGTCAATGGTATAGAAACACTGTATCTTAGTTTACAGAACACATTTAGTATTTTTTTCCATCTTGTGTCTAGATACTAAAAATGAAGAAACTTGATTTTTTTTAGTAGAAACCTTTTTTTGGTTTTGTTCTTTTGTTTTGTTTTTAATTGTACATAGTGAAATGAGTGTTCCTGCTTTCTAGACAATGTATTTTAAAACCTTGAAATTAAGCTAACTTAAGTCTGACTTCACTTTGCATGCTTCTATTTGGCCCCTATTAGGAAAAAAAAGATACTTGTATTGACTACATTACCAGTTTAATAAGACCATTTATGCTGTAGTTTTAAGTTTTTCCATTTACATAGCTTAGTGACAACCATGCTTTTTTCCCAGTAGGCGGATAGTATTTGCAGTGTTTCATATTTATAAAAAAAAACCTTGCATCTTATTTAAATTGAGAATAAAAGTTTGACTATGAATCATGATTTTTGTATGTAGATGGTTGACTTAGTATTTTGTACTTTTCCCAGCTAAAGTGAGCTGTTTTGAGAAAGTGACCACCTTCAAAGTGGCAACAATCTTACTTAAGCAGATCACTGCTTTGTCTTCTTTCTGCTGGAAAACAGTCAATGCCACCTTAGTTTTCCAACAGATTCAGCTGGCTGCCAGCTCAGAATACCAAGGACTGAAGGACATTTGACTCTTATTTTTGTATTTAAATGACATGAATGTAAAGGGGATGCTCAGGGTTGTTTTGGAGCCTGTTGAATTTTTATCTTTTTGCCTGTGATTTTATTTTCTAAATAAATACTTCATGTAGCAATCTTGAATATGTTGAGAAGGAAAATGCCAAACCATTTTGGTAATGGGGTTCCTAGTTAAGTTATGTTACGATAGGTGTTAAAGTACAAAAAACTTTTTATTTGTTAATTAATCTTGAAGAAACACGTGCCTCAGTTTAGATGTTTTGTCTTATCTTTTTCTGCACTAAATACCTGACAGTTTGACCAATCAATGCACCTTTCCAGTGGCAAGACTTGCTTATCGTAAATTATATTGTCACAATGCAAGATTTAGTGACTGTAAAATGGAATAAAGTTTAAAGTTTCAGGGAATGCAAAAGGTATTAACTTAAGAGACAAAACCTTTATTCAATATGCTTTGCTTCATACTGTAAATAGCTTTTTGGCTTGTGAACCTAATTGTAATCTTTCAGGTATTTTTGTACAAATAAGGGACTGATATTCTGTTTCTTGTAATTAGAAATAAACGTTAATACAATGCTATTCATTTTATATTGGAATGAATGTTGTCTTTTGGTTGTATCTGTACATGATGTACCTTTTGCCTTAATTCTGGGTTATTCGGGGTGGGTTATATTAAACAGCCTTTAAGAAGATTTAAGAGGAAAACAGAATCCCCAAGATATCTTTATTCTGGCTGTTCTGTCTTATGATTCCGATAAGGACAGACTGGCCTTTATTTGAAGAACTTGATCACTCCTTTTGTTTGAGGAAAACTACTAGGGATATTCTGTTATGATATTTACAGTATTCATTTGGGAAGGTTACTAGCGTCAGATCAAGACATACACCATGAGCATCTTTTGGGGCATAAAACAAAGCCATAACTCACTGAATATGTACACTCTGCATAAAGTACTTTGTTGGCCTAATAGCTATTGTATCAGAAAACTCATCAGTAATACCTTCTGAAAGCAATTATTTACTCCCATGATTCTTGTATTCAAGTGGTTCATCAGCATTTGGCTGGAAAAGTACATCTGCACAAAATATGTTTTTGCTTACAAAAGTCATTTGTGGTGGTGGTGGAAGACTGGTGGTTCTTCTAGCAGATAGACTAATAGAAGGTTGGAAATGTTTTACTTTTTTTATTGGACTAAATCCTTTCCCATTTCTGCCTTGCTAAACCATAGAAGACCTCAAATGCATTCCACTTCAAGCCTTTGTCACACTCTGGCTTCTGCATGCTGTGTCTCCATGCAAGTTTGTATTGCACTAGGGCATGGGTTACATGTTAACAGTACAAAATTCAGCACATAAAGGCAGAGTACTTCAGGGGATTCATATTCCCATTTTTTTTCTATCTGGAGATGCACGTTAAAGTTTACTGTCTTGCATGCAGCAACTTACTCTTTCACTGAGTTTGAAACAAAGGGGACTGCTTGCTTGTAAAACTTTGAAGATGCCTGTTTCTTGCTTAGCTAAAGGCAGCTATGCTAACACTGTGAATGGCCTCCTCTGTAATCATTAAAAGTCAAGGACTATTAATTCTACATAAACCTGTAAAAAACCAAAAGTAAACTAAACCCCAGAACCCTCCCCCCCCCTTACTTTATTGTATATATTATGTTTGGAATAGACAAAAAGCATGAAAAAAAAAGCAGCACAGCAAAAACGTCAACAGTCATGCACAATGGCAGGGCAGTATTGTGTGCCTTTTTGTCCAAACTGCCCCCAACTGTGGCAAGTGCAAAATGATACCTGTGAAATCTGGTATTAACAGGCACTAACAGCAGGTACCTCCTGTGCTATCAGAACATCACCAGTACAAAATTAGCCTTGGTCAGAAATGGGTATATGGTACAGGTTTGAATTAATTGCCTGATGGAAGGTTTCCATTGCTTTTACATTAGTCATAGGACAATAGACATTATCAGACTTCTGATCCCACATGAAGCCTTCTAGCATGAAGTTCACCTGGCAAAACAGCTTAAATGCATTTAAAGCTATGAGTAAATTTGTATCAGACTAGTAGTGTTCTACAGCATGTGCTGCAGCACTTATCCTGATACACAGAACTCTTAGGTATATTTTAACACCAAATTGCTGCTTCAGCCTGTACCCACAAAACCAGATGAAAAAAACATAACCAGATGAACCATCTCCCTTCAAGTAAGTCGAACTTTAGATGACTTTGGGTTTATGTTACTGCTAATTTAGTGATGCTTTAATCTGGTTTGTTAATGTCCAGCTTGTATATTGCTTTGTGTTCTGGGCACTGTTTGTCTAACATCTTTGAAACTTCAGTAACAATATCAGCAGATGGAGAGAAGAGATTTCTTCGTTTGAAATATCCACACTGCCTTAATTTCAGGTTTCTTCTGCATCCTAAATCTTACGTCTTCCTTCCTTAACTTGGAGCACAATTTAGTTAGTATTTGAAAACCTAATAATAACCACAACTATGTCCAAGAGCTAGATGATTTTCATTAAATATTGCGATTAGTCACATCTGAGGCTTCAAAATAAATTAAGTTTGTGTAACACTCACAATGCACACTCTTAGCCTGAAGAGATTCTGCTGTAATTGCTCATCATTTTGCAGACACTAGGAGATGTTTTAACAACAAAGACCAGTTCATCGCAAGACACTGAGCTATGATTAACAGGGTCTTACAACACTTGTTCGTCACCCAGGTTTGTATGCTTTGCTATCATCAGGTGTTTTCCATCTGCTGGTTGCAAGATTCTGCTGCCAGCTCTGAGTAGAAGTACAGCCTGGCTTTATGGGCTCTGAAGCTCAACTCAGCTGCACTCAGAGATGAAACTCTTCTCACTCAGAAGAGCTAGACTGGGAGGGAAATGGAACAGAGAAAAGAATTACTCTTGAGCAGCATTGTCCAAGTGACGGTTTGGGTACGACTAGGAACACAGTGAAGACACTGGTGTGTGATGCTTTAGTGCTGCTCGCCAGTCCCGTAGTCAGTTTCCCTCCTCTTCCCTCAAGAGTTGTGAAGACACTTCTATGTAAAGCCTTCCATTTCATCTGCCTTGTGAAACACATTCTCCAGAGGTGTAAGGATTTGTATTTTGGGTTATCAAGCAGAGAAATCGCTATGGAATTGGTGTTCTCTACAACCTGACAAAACAGTCTGTTCAACTGCCATCAAGAAAAACAGGAAGGTGGAAGTACTGGTTCTGCCAGCAGGGGTAAGAATGTTTAAAGCAAATGACTAAGCTCCGTACTGAAAATGTACAATTTCATTGCCCCACAAAGAATGCTAGATACATCCTATTTTCAAATACTTTGGTTATCCTTTTCAGTATTTGATTTCCTCCATAGTACTTCTCTTTGCTGCTGAACTTCTGCAGGATAATTCATGTGCTCTGCATTGACTCTTGGCAACTCTTCGTTTTCAGGTTATTGTAGTACTCCCAGAATCAGGTCCAAAGACAGAAACAAATACAGAAATGAGGAAATCTGTGAGGATTAGAGCTTCTTTAAAAATTACCCCACCACACAGCTAGTTATGGAATAAAACAAATTCGTAATTATGGAATTGGTGGGTAGAATAATTAGGTTTTTTCACTTAATACTATGTGGCATGTGGAAACAGCTGGCTAAACAAGGGTGAAAATTGTTGAAGGCTTATAAAGTTTGCCTCAAGCATTTACAATAAATTGCTGGAACAAGCATTTGGCCTGCTTTAGATATCAGAGCACTTCAGAGAAGACAGTGTGCTGGAGAAGGCATTGCACCCTCCTGCTTGTTTGCACACCTTCACAAACAAAACCCTAGAAGCTGCTGTCCTTGAAAGGATAAGGGAACCGGAGCTCCTGCAACAGGAGCAGAAAGGGAAGCTTAGGAGGCAATAAAAATGGAAGAGATACAAGGAAGAGTAAACAGGATAGTATGACAGTTCAGCCAACTAGAAAGCATAGACTGAGGGTAGTATAATAGACTTATAGAAAAATATAGGCAGCTGAGCAGAATACAAAACATTTAATTACAATGTCTTTCAATAAAAACACTGCAGGCCACCACCTGAAGTGTGCCGGGGCAAGTGTTCAGGAAAGCCAGAACTACTTCTTCATAGACGTTTGTGTAAGCTCTAGTGTTCTCCAACACAAAATGTACCACATGGCAAAAGTTCACATGGGTTCACAAAGGGCTTAAGCATCATGATACAGAAAACTCAGCAGACTGACATTGACTACAAAAATACCATCTTTCACTCTGGAAGTCCACAGGACACGCATCACCCAGTTCCAGGAGCAGTCTTTAGGGGAAGAATCATTACTTGACAGACCATGTTTGTACTCTTCTTTCCCCACATGTCCACTACTAAGTATTAGACAAGAGCTAGAGATATTTTTGACCTGATGCAGTACCCGTGTCCACATGTGGGCTATACAGAAACAACTGGAGCTAGCACTAACAGCTGAGGAAAGCCCAAGACAGCAGGCTCCTTTCAACTGAATTAAGGCTGCCCTTAGAGAAACAGCCATGAAAGCACTGAATCTGCTCTCTGCCACCCAGAAGGTGATGCCTCCAAGGTCTCTACCAGCTATGTCCCCCAGCACAAGCCTGCCACTGGCAGGGTTTGCTGGAGGTGCTGCCTGGTTCACAGCAGAGCAGAGCCTGTCAGGATCTGAAGCTGTACAAGGGTAGCGTCCAGCTTCATTCAGCCCCAAAACAGGGTCATAAATGACAAGGACTGAGCCGAGCTTATGCCTAGCACTAGACTGGGAATCGATACTGCTCACGTGCAAGCCAGGAGTACGTACATGGGTATCTCACAGCTTTTTTGTTCAGGGGTGCACAGGGGTGTGTTGAGAAGTCTTTTCTCAGGTAAAACGCTACATTTCCGCCCCTGTGTGAGAACTGAGGAACAGAAAGGGCTGTGCAACTGCTGAAGCCCAGTGTTTTTTCTCACTGGACACTGGTGGAGCAGCAGGGAGAGAGGGCTGTGTCGGGGCAGGCAGGCCAGGCCCTAGGGTGACCAGGGCAGCTGACAGGCCTCTCCCCAGCCATCCACTGCTGGTCAGGCTGGGAGAGAATCATAGAATCATAGATCAGTTTGGGTTGGGAGGGACCTTAAAAACCATCTGCCACGGGCAGGGACACTTTCCACTAGACCAGATTGCTCAAAGCCCAGTCCAACCTGGCCTTGAACACTGACAGGGATAGAGCAGCCACAACTTCCTTGGGCAACCCATTCCAGTGCCTCACCACCCTCACAGTGAAGAACTTCCTTATATCTAAGTAAAATTCTAAAAAATATAAATCTAATCTAAATCCAAAGAATGGGAAAAGCAACTCAACTGCTGGTGCTCATCCCAGTCTGGCCCTGGGGCACCTCTGAAGAGCCTGCTCCCAGCAGCACGCACCAAAGGGTGGCTGGGCCCAGGAGCCCACCACAGTGAGCAGCTCACCCAGGACTGGAGGAGCTAGTGCCCCATGAAATGCAATAAGCTCTTCCAGAAAACTGGAGCTTGGATGGTGAAATCCCATTTTGCTCATTCCCAGTCTTCACTTCTGACTTGTTTAAATCCTGGAGTGAATCAGCACAAAAGAAGTTAACAGTCTTCCAAAAGGAAAAAGGAAAAGTAAGTTAATGAATAGATAAATATGCATGTGACATGAGCGCAGGCCAGCTGAAATAAAGCCTGGTCTTTGCCTCATTTTACAGCTGAAGGAAGCCCGGTCTGGCACGCCGGAGATCTCCATCGACGGACGGCCCGTCTCCCTGTTCCACGCCTCCAACCCTCCTTCTCTACAGCCTCGGAGGTCAGTCGAAGCCAGGCTATCCCGGCAGAGGGCGGTCAAGCACGGGCCGCACCATGGAGGTCGGGTCGGTGTTGGGGGCTCACGTCCTGCATTACACGCGAGGGTTTTCTCGCTGTGTTTGGTTTGCTTTGTTTTATGGCTGCAGCCGAGCAGGGCTGCACCCTGAGCCTTGTCTTCTGTGAAGCAGCAGTGAAACAGCTCTCAGTGAAGGCCGGCTACTTGCCAGCCTCCTGCGGGCCACCTGCTGCAAATGGCGGCGCTACCTACAGCTCGGGGCCCAGCCAACCCCGACGGCAGCGGGATGCCAGACCCGTCCCCTTCCCTTCAGTCCCGTTCCCCGCGGAGGGGAGCGTGCCTCCCGTTTGCCAGCGTGAGGGTTCCACCTCTCGGCAGCACCGGGGACCGCTGGCTAGGCTCTTTCCCGGGTGCCGGCCGGACAGGCGCTGCCCCGCATGAGGCCGGCTCTGGTGTGTCGTGGGTTGCCCCGCTTGCTTTCTAGTGCGAGCCGCCGGGCATCTCGGTTATATAGACGTTTTCATCAACGTAATTCCCTGCCTTCAGACCGGCTGGGGCTGTTGGGTCTTTCTGTTCCACCTTTCCACCTCCTATTGGCACCCAGTTGTATTTTTACTTGATGCTCTGTAAGTGAAAAGTCCCGTGTCCCTCCCATCCAAATGCCTGTGAACGGAGTTAATTCACAAGTTTTCTTTTTTCCCCCTTGTTAAGAAAAAGTGAGGTTAATGAACATAGTGCTACATGTGGTTAATAATTAATGAAAAAGTGCAAGGCAAGCACAGATAGTTACTGGAAAAGCCCCAGAAATTTCTTGAGTTAAAATTCCTTAGCTGCTTTCGGTGACTGCTTCCTCACAGGAGGGGAGAATATAAGGACAATACAGAAAATTCCTGTTTCCAGAGCATCTGGAAAAGGAGTTAAATCTCAAAACAGGTAAGGATAAACTCGCTCATGTTTGAGAGCAAAGCTGCCTCTGTACTTTCACCATTTAATCTGACCTGACAAATCTGCATTGTTTGTTAAGCATTAAGCTAGTCAGCATTTAGAAAAGCTAGTGAGCATTTAGAAATGCAGCATGATATGCTAAGCGTAATTCTGTTTTAATTGGCATGTGCTTAAGCCAATTTTTTTGAAACAGTCAAGAGTTCATGGAGTATTTTAAAATCAAAACTTTGCAGTTCACAGCGTTTTTAAGAGAATCTCTTCTTAACGCTTCTAAAAATTGACATGAGGGCACTGCTGGTAAAGTGGAGCAGTCTGGAGGGGTGGCAATACCTCTGAATGAGGGTGCGCTAGGCAGTCTTGGAGCTGAATCCTAGCTGACAAGGAAATTTTACCAACATTTTCAGATCTAGTCAGAAAATAAAGTTACTGTTTGCCTGAAAAATCAGTTCTCTATCTGTAGCTTGGTTTCATTGTAAATGTGTCACATTGGGCTTGTCCTCTTGTAGAGGTCCTATTTATGGCACAGGGACTACAGCAATCCCCATACATTGACATTACCATTTTATGCATGGCTAAATGTAGAACAGCAAAAAATGTTTAAACATTGGTGGGGTTCAGAAAGCAAGAAGATGATGAAATTGGAACTGCTGTTCATAGAATTATAGTTGGAAAAGGAAGGGGGAATAAACTGACAATTTTTACCATTTACCATTTAAATTACATGAATTTGCCATTTATGTCAATGGTAAATAAAAGGGAAAAAAATAGATACCCTAATGAAAATGTGGTGAAAGCAGAGTTTCCAGTATAATTATGATGCGTGCTGAAAGGTTTCCTAAGGAGAGCAGTACTTGAGGGAAGAGCATCCTGGAAGCCTGATGTTCAAAACGTACATAGCCACCAGTAACAGAGACTAAAAGCAAAGTGGGGAAACTGGAATGTCTGTTGCAAGAGCAGCGAATTTACTGAGAGCAAGGGATTTTTAGTTTTACAGCTATGTCCTTTCTGCACACATAATGGGGTAAAGCTGTTTTTTCACTGTCAGAGACTGTCATCTGTCCTGTCTGGCCCATACTGTGAAGTCAGTCAAATGAAATAACAGGACTGGGGTAGGTGGAAGTTTCTTCTGCTTATCTGTTTAGAAGGTAGTGTAAAAGCTGTTAACAAAGAGGTTGCTGAAACCTCATGTTTGGGAGCAAGGGGGTAGAACAAGACAGTTTTCAAAGGTGGCTGCAAGATGGCACATTAATCTTCTGGAAGTGCAGGAAAATTAAGATTTATTTTGCCTTCCACCTTTGCCAGTCAGCTGTTACTGTTGAACTTTCCATGGGAACTGTGTAGAGCCAAGGCAAATAGGTGACAGGATGGACAGCGGCCTCTGAGATGTTGTTGCACCGTAATGGAAAGAAAATCACTAAAGGTCATTTAAAGTTGTTGGAGTTTCTTTGGATGGGCAATTGATAAACATCCCTGGGAAATTTCCCTGTTGCTTCAGTCCTTCCGATGTTCTCCCTTTAGTATATGTTTCTTTCTCTGTTCCTTCCATTAAACATCAAAAAGTGGTCGCTTTGTTCTTCTGAGGCATCAGAAATTATACTTTTTTTTTTTTTTCAATCACAGATAATGTATTTCATAATCAGCAAAAATGTATGGCCACCAGTATTTTGTAATACCAACATTTGTAACTGAAAAAAATTAGTCTGACCTATGCAACAAACTCAGCTTGCTTCCAGAGTATCCTAACCACAATCCTGTTACCAAGCTCAGCTAAGGTTGTTGCCTCTGCATGTACACAGACCTCCAGTGTTCCTCCAGTGAGTGTCTTCCCATCTAACCAGTCCTCATACTGGTTTCATGTTTTATTTCTTTGCAAAGATACCTTTCCTGTAGAAAACGTTTTGAAGGCAACAACTGTTTTATTCTATGTTTTTCACCTTCTTTCTTGATCCTGTGCATTCTATCTCCATTTATTCACAAACAAACAAATAAACAGAAGAGATCTTATGGTGAATAGTTAATACTTGAAAGCTAAATTAGGATTTTAGTATTAGTTTCTTTGTCAGAGAGCTGGGAAGAACCTTGTATACTTAAAAGTTTGCTCTTACAGTTCACTACTAAGTAATACTGTACCATTTTTTCCCTCTTGCTTTTGAAAGGAACATTTGTTTTTAAAATTCAGGGAAAGTTTGATGAGCTTAGTGAAGGTGTAATAGATTTTAGTTTTACCTTTTGTGGCTGTATGTTTTCAGAGGAATTGGGTGGTTTATAGGGAGTCAGATATAGTTGAATGTTGTTATTCTTGTATTGTCAGGCATGTTACTTTATTCCTGATTTTATTCTTTGAAGTTTCAAAGGCAGACAATTAGAGAGACTGTGTCTCTAAGTTGACAACTGATGTGAGAATTAATGGCAGCACATGGGGTTTTTTTTCCATTTTTTATCTGTGAGTGGAATGTTGTGCTGTAAGTCTGGATGCTTGGGAACATGGGGTGACCTGAAGGCAAAGATGTGACTCGTGTATTGTGCAGCCTATGAAACAGTCTCTATAGAGGTTGTATTTCCCAGTCTGTTACATACAATCTTTACAAGGCTGAATATGAAGCAGAGAGGTTAGGAAAGCTTTGTAGTAGTTTCAACAAAGGTAAGGTGAAAAGATTTCCATTGCTGAAAGGGGTATAAAGAGAGAGGACATGGGACTTTTCTCATCTTAACACTGGAGACAATTGAAGCCCTAGTAGCAGTAACTCTACATTCCAGTAGAAGCTGGAATACATATAACCCTAACTGAGAGTTATAATTAGCATTTCAGAGTTTCAAGCCAGTCTTGCCAAACTTGGGTTTGTGACATTTCTTATGCTTCAGAAAATTCCTTTTCTTATATACCAAGTACCATCTACTGTCTCATTGCTAGGGTAACGTCAAGCACTGGTGTTAGCAATAGTGTCATGTAATTTGGAGTTCAAGGGATATGCTAACATCTTAAAATGCATAGAAAGATGCTACAAAAAGGAAGAGAATAATCTCTTCCCGATTGGTGGACAGGATGTAAAGTAACAGGCTAAAATTGGTGGAAAAGAGATCCTAGAAAAAAAATGCACTGGAGTGTATCAGTTAGGAAGGCTATAAATCAGTGTCAGAGTTCCTTAACAGTAGCATTAACATAGGGAGGTTAAATGCTTCCCTGTGTTTTACCATCATTTGCACTCAGTTGTGCTGTTGACAAAACTGTTACATTCAAATGAAAAAGTCCTCACAGTTTTTTGATTTTCTTTTCTCTGACACTTGACAGCGCAGGTACAGTTAACTTGAAATAACAGGAAGCAAACATCATTGCTATGACTACTTAGTTGTGTAAAAAAGCAATATGAGGAATACTACATGTGGTGGTTTCTGCTTTAAAAAACAATTTGAGCTCAGAAAATTAGAAACAATACAGCTACCCGTAGGTCCACGTGGATAAATTTGAAGGTGAATATACATTTCCAGATAGACTGGCCAGGCTGAAGGTGGCTGAAATGCCAGGGAGATGGCTGGCAGACACCTTTTGATCTCAGACAGTACCATAAAAGAGCTGGTCTTTCAGTGGGGCTCATGTTGTCCCTTTCTGTGCTGTTCCTTTAAAGGGAGGGAGAGAGAATGAATGCAAAGGATTTAGGAGGAGGTGACATTTCTTTAATGGCATCCTGTGGGTGCATTATCTTGCAGAGACCTTTTTCTTTGTATCGCACTCTGATTAGCACATTTCTTTGTGCAGTTTTAAAATGCTTGGACAGTTTTCCCTGAAGAAATGCATGTGCCTTCCAGCAGTTTTAAATTGCTCTTGATACGTTTGATATCCTTATGCATCTGCAAACCCATCAGAATCTTGCTGAGTTCTTGACTGGAGTGCTTCCTGTGGTAATTATATTTTCTGCAGTTTTAACTACACATCATGTGAAAAAGTGTTTCCTTCTGTCTGTTTTTAATCTGCTATCTTTTAATTTCACTGAGTAGTCCCCTCTTGGGCTTTTGAAATTTGAAAAACAGAATGAAGTTCTTTATCTTCTCCCTTTACTCTTTCTTTCCCTTATCCTTCCCTCATGTTGTTCTGTTTTCAAAGCTAACCCAGCCCACTCATTCGAATCTTCCCTAGAGGAGGGGGTGAATGTCTTTGAAGAGCAATCTTCTCTTAAACTCCATGAAGGCAGTGAATTCTTTTTGAAAGTGAAAATCTGAGGGAATATTGAGTATTCCAGAACTGTTCCAGCAATTGATCAAAAGTCACTAGAATATTTTTTCCTATAATTCACCAAGTTATTCCTATTAGATCCAAACTTCTTGCGATTCTTGGTACTTATTAAACAGAGGTTTTTATTCAACAGTGCCACCAAGGCTGCTTAGACAGAGTACATTAGTTCGGCCCTTAAGATTTTTGGAGGCTTAATTCCACCCTCCCTGTGTATGCTATGTTACTTCAGAATTAATGCTACTAAGCTTCCTGAGACTCTGTACTGCCTGTTCAACACATGACATTGCCAGATTTCCTCCGCAGTTCCTGTGGCTGCATCTTTAGTAGAAAAGAAGAAAAAAAGGAAGAGTGTGAGGTGATGTCCTTTCACTGCAAGCTTTCATATGGTTACTAAGAAATGCAAACACATTCATACACACCCCCCTGGTAATGCGGCTTTCATGTGTGTTAGGGAGCTGAGGTAGAGGAGTCTGCCAGACCTCCTCAGCAGGAGCTGTGATTGAGATGAGACACCTTGGTAAAAGTGGAAGGTTTAAACAATGTCTTTATAGTAAATATGAAAACGTTAATAATTAAAAGCACATTTTAGATGATCTAAATCTGTGGGGAAACTCTCCTTCTATCAGTAAGTTTCCAAAACATTGTGTAAATAAAATTTTACATTACAACGGAAATGCAGGGAAAAGACTTGATTGCAGAGAAATAGCTTGAAGATCTCTGTATGACTATATTTAATGCTATTTAGTATTAAAGACCAATGGTAAACAGTCAACCTTCATAGGAAATGAAGATACAGAATTATCATTGCCCAGAAATAGAGATGGGTATTCATTGATTGATCCATTCACTGTAATTAACCAATTCACCTGATGAATTCAGACTAACTAATTAAGTAATAAAAACATTTATCAAGTTTTGCAAACAATACCAGCATAAGCATAGCTTTAAGGAATGTGCATAATCAAACAGAAAACATTTCACACCCCAGCTAGAGTGCAAGTACAGGCAGGGCCCTGCTGCATTCCCAGGTGGCCATGTGGCCTGAGCCAGGGCTAAAAGCAGCCAGCTCTAACTGGATGCACACATTACATGTACTCCCATGTTTTTCCTTTATTTCTGTTTTTTAGCATTTTTATAATTTTTCTTCTGGCATAATCCCCTGTTTCTTGAGTATGCTTTTCCTCCAAGGAAATTTATATTTAATGTTGGCATCTGTCCCTAGAATCCTTCGTTTTACCATGTCCTAGAATTTATTTAATTATTTAGTAATTAACCTTCCTTGTCACGTTTGTTGAGGATAATGACATGCTACTGTACAGCCTTTACTGAGGTGGGTATGTAGACACATGCTCGTATATGTAAAGCTCCTGTTACAAGATCTTTCCAGGCTCTCAGAAGTCCTTTATTTTCTGGTTGCTAACATGGTTGCTCTCACGCTCACTCTCCTGTTTTCTGTTGCCTTGCACATGCCAGAATTCTTTTCTTGGCACTGCTGACTGGGACAACAACTCATCCCCTCATGTGCGTGCCTTAGAAGCTTTTAAATGGGTCCATTATGTGCCATTATCTTTAGATACCTGGAAATCAGGTAAATAGATGCTGATTCCTGAGTACCTTTTGCAGGACCACAGTTCTGACATCTGCCACACCAGTCAGGATAGGTGCCTTATTCTGTTAGGCTACTGAAAATAGCATTTATTATGATGAAAACTTTAAAATTCAAAAAATAAACCCCAGAGCTTTACAAATATGTTTTGTGCTAATGAAAAATAAGAGAAACTAAAGAATAGAATACATTATTATGATTATATGCGAGTGTAAGGATTCTCTGTAGCTGCATCGGCAGCTTAGCCAGTTCTGCCCTTGACATACAACTTTTGTATGAATCCATGGCTTGGGCTGTTCTTATCTCTACCTCCTCCTTTTCGAGGTTATTGATGTATTACTTCTGTTCTACATCCTAATGGATATATTTCTGGCTTTGGGTGATTTCCTTTCTGGAACTATCCAAGAATCTGAAATACAGTTATATTTTTTTGACTGTTTAATCTCCTTTAAATAAAACCCTTTTTTACCATTACAGTAATTTGTTACCCTATTGAAATTGTTCTGTTCACCCCAGTAGTTACTTAACTGTGTACTAACCCTTAAATGACTTTTAAGATTGAGTGGTGAACTATTTATTTGCTGCTGCTGTGTCTTCCTCACACATTTCCTTCCAAGATTAAAAAAAAAAAAAAAGGAAAAAAAGAAAAAATCTCAGTCTTTGTTGCTACAACTTTTTGGTTTGGAGGTTACTTTGGGAAACATTTTTCTTATTTTTCAAGGGCAAATTTCTTATCCTTTTTAAACTATATTTCTCAAAAATACATTATCTGCTTTTGGAGCAACATTTTTTGATGCAGTACCTCTTCATGAGTAGTTCTTTAAGGGCACACAAATTTAGGGAACATTTCATAGCTGGCAGGCAGAGGTATTAAAGGTGGTATAGGAAAGACAGTGTTGTTACTCTGAAAAAATAAAACACTTCATTACAGATCACTAAGTACTGTCTGTTAGCACCTTCTTTCTCGCCTTTTTTACTTACGCTGCTGTTGAAAATGGCTGCTGAAAACCATGTTTTAGTAACCTTTTCTATTTAGAAAAATCTTCCTTAACTCTGATGTTTCACTGTATTTGATACTGATGTTATGCAGGTTCTGTGGCAGACCTTTTGGCTTGTTTGTGCTGTTTTACTAGGAAAGGCAAATCCACTCACCTTTGATTTCTCTTGCCTGTCCCTTGCATAAACTATAGACCCCACAGCTTCATTCTTAAAAAGAACTTGTGATAAAGACTATTTGCTGCATTTTGCTATAAAGCATTTATTTTTAATGTATATTTTATACCTAAAATGCAAAAATTTGTGTGAAGAAGGGTGATTGTATTCTGAGGCTTTGGATGTTACCACATCATCCTTACATTACAAAGAGTACCATGTCTAGTATAGCTGACTTTGCCACCAGGTATTGATTTGGCATCTTTTTTTGCAGTTCTTGCTGCTCGTCGCTACTCCATGTTACAAGTGAGCACGGGACTTGTTTTCAGAAGAGGATTAGTCTTTTGAAAAAAATATTTCTTTTTTTCTGCAGACTACTGGTAGTTATTTTAACAACAGAAACCTCTGATAAGTAGTGAAGATGCTGTGAAATTACTAAATTGATGCACCAAAATGTGTTGTACCCAGAGCAACATAAAACATCCTTTTGTTCAAGAAAATTATATGTAAAGGAAACTGAAGCAAAACAGAACAAATGTGTAGCCGAAAAGCACCATTTGTTAGTGTGAAAAACAGCAGGAAAGTAACCTTTTCAACCAAATAGGAAACGGTATGACTATAAATGGCTTATTCAATAGGTATTCAACAGGGTAGAGAGAGAAATATGAAATGGGTAGTGCTAGAGGATGGAGTGTAGCTGAGCTGTGAGTACAGGAAGTTTTGTCCTCTGCTGTAATTTGCATGTTATTCTCTGCCTCACTGCAACAGGGTCTCTGCACCCCCAGTTCAATCCCAATCCCAATATTCAGTTTATTTTTCCTGGAGAAAAAAATAGCTAAATTTAGATGCATAATAAGGATGCTAATACAGCGTCACTGTAAGAAAACCCACAGCTCCACCTCTCTCTATTCCAAATGCAACAGACAGCGGCATAGCGAATGTTTTGAATCTTAACACATGGTCTGGATCTCTTATTCCCCCGTCTTCTGAATGCTAGTTGAGGATGCTTCTGGTCACCTTGCCATCACAGTTTTACAGCTTGTCTTTCTTGGTAGCAGCAGTAGCAGCCATCAAAGCTGTAAGCTGCAGAGCTGAAGAGAAGTGTATTGTTTTGAGGATCCAGAAATACTGCTGCGCTTTTTGTAACAGCTTGCTATCGCAGGATTGGTAGAAACCAACTTTTTTTTGTAGCATCCATTTAATATATAACATTATTTCTCATATCCAGAGGAGGACCATGAGGTTGATAAGGGGCCTGGAGCACCTCCTGTATGAAGAAAGGCTGAGAAAATTGGGGCTTTTCAGCCTGGAGAAGAGAAGGCTGCGTGGAGACCTCATAGCAGCCTTCCAGTGTCTGAAGGGGGACTACAAGGGTTCTGGAGAGGGACTCTTCATCAGGAACTGTAGTGACAGGACAAGGGGTAATGGGTTTGAACTTAAACAAGGGAGATCTGGGTTAAATATAAGGAAGAAATTCTTTCCTGTAAGGGTGGTGAGGCACTGGAATGGGCTGCCCAGGGAAGTTGTGAATGCTCCATCCCTGGCCGTGTTCAAGGCTGGGTTGGAGAGAGCCTTGGGTGACATGGTTTAGTGGGAGGTGTCCCTGCCCATGGCAGGGGGGTTGGAACTTGATGATTTTCAGGTCCTTTCCAATCCAAACCATTCTATGAGTATGTGAGGGTTTTTTCAGTGAATAAGTGTCTTACTTTGTGAAGGGGTCATGTAATTTATCCCTTGTTTAACATCACATGAGTTATTTTCTTTATCTTAGCAATATTGCATGTTTGGAATGTGCTTAACATGCATTGAAATTGCAGTTGAAGAATCTTGAGTTAAGTCTTAATTTTTATATAGTAGATTAATTGCTCCAGTTATTTTTCTTGAATATTGCAGCTACATAACACGTAGACTACTGACCTGAGTTGTATGAGTTTGTTATTGTGTAAGATACAGTAAATAAATCCTAATTTTGATGAAAAGTTTGTGTGATTTTACAAGCAGGACACATATTAAGAAACAAACTTAACAACCAAGTTAGTATATTAACTGCTTGTAAACCATTCACAAGTCAGCAAATGTAAATGCAGAAGCAGTTTTCTTAATTTTTGTTTCAGTGGGCAGTAGAAATAGGTTTATGTGGGAATACAGACAACCTGCCAAAAATCTCAGGCAGTTAAAATTGTGAGGGACATAACCAGAACAGCCATAAAAAATCACAGATGTGAGTAACAAACGTTGGTAAGCAGCATATCCTGTACGGGTGGACATGAGCTGATAAACAGAGATAATGTTAATTACAGTGTTGGAATTGATCAAAGCTTAGCTAGTACAAAACCAACAATAGCTGAATAGTTAAGATGTAAAACCAGCTTGTGTGATTTTGTGTAAATATGGCAAGATGCTCAGTAAAGGTGATTCAGTCTGTGCACACATTCTGTCTCCATCTCATACTTCGCTGCAGGTTTAGACTGATGTCTTGTTGACAGAAACTGAAAAGCTATCCTAGAATTCAGCAGAAGCTACAGGCAGGTAAGGTATTTTGCTCTAGTTCTTTTTGCAATGTATGTATCATAAAGTGTGGCAGTGATGCCTCTTCCCTCATCATGCTTTCCCTCCATTCAGTATTCTCTGAGCACTGAAGAGGAGAGAAAAATGACATTTCTTAAGCACTTCCTGCTGACAGAAGTTAGTCCGGTGGTAAAGGTGGAAGAGATGGCTCTTATGACTACAGAAACCAAGATTACTCCTAAATAAAAGACACACTTTTAAAAAGAGTTAGCAGGAAGAAAAAAATAGAAATTTCAGAACTTCCCAAAGTTTCTGAAACTGTCTTTCAGAGAACTGTGCAGAATGACAGACTGCAGCATCTGACTTCAGCACGCAGAGGTTCAAAATCTGTGCCTCTGACTACAGACAAACTGCCAGAGTGTTGGTGAGGAGGTGCTGCCACTTAAAACCTGGCCTAGATTTAGGCCATTTGGATTCCAAACAGAGTTGGAGCCAAATGTGGTAAAACAGACAAATAAGCTGTAGGAGAACAAGTCTTCCTAGCAAAATATTTTATGGAAGCTGCCCCTGAGGACTTACCCAGAATTGCACAGCATATGGTGAATATTTGCATCTGTACTTGAAAACGAGAACTTGAACTAAGGTCTCTGAGCACAAATGTAATGAATGCATCAGACTATCCTTATTTAATTGCCTGTCTCCTTCAGTCACATGTAAACTCTGTCTAAATGAGCGCCTGTCTCTCCTAATGATAATGTGGAAGCTGTGATTATCTAAGGTGTGGAAGTGAACGGTATCATAAGGAGAACAGGTGGCAGGCAGTTCTGGGTGGGGAATGGCTGGCTGTGCTGTGGCAAAGCTACGTGCAGCAGCTGAAGCTGTTATCTTTTCTGGCTGGCTGTTTTGCCTTCTAGCTGGAGATGATTGCCCTAATGGTGTTGGCATGATCAAGTGCGTGAACACTTGGTGGCTCTGTCACCCGATGCTGCATGGACAGGCAGGTTCCTTTATGGATCTTTGCTAGAATGAGGACTGGCCACAGGGCTGTAGTACAATTAGAGCTTTATTATTACATAAAATACTTAATTATCAGCGTAGCTTATTGTTATCTACAGTTTCTAGCATTTAGTGTACTTTATTGTTATACAAATATTTTATCAATTTTCATACTTTGTTAAGCAAAATTTCTAGTAATCGGTGCAGCTTTCTTTATTATCTGGAGTCTTTAGTTACCCAGACTTTTAGTCACCTGGAAACCTCTACAGTTTGGGTCAAATTCTTAATAATCAGTATGCGATACAATAACCAAAATCTGAATTTAGACTACACCCAAAAGAAGTCATTCGATCTTCAGAGGAAGAAGATGACAAAGAGTAGATGCATCCTAGGCCACTGGCAGATGACAAGTTTTGCTGTCCAGCAGCACAACTTGGATCTGCTTGATTTTATAGGCAGTATCTCATGTGTTGCTACACTCCCCTGTTCCGTAATGGGTGTCACCACATCCTGGCAGCAATGCTCAGTGGGCAAACAATCTTGTCACAATGCTGACAGGAGATCTGGCTGTTCTATAACAGGGCTCATCACATCTTGGTGACGACTGCAGTGTTGAAAAGGGGAAGAGGGAAGTTGATGTGTGATCAACATGCTTACATTTTATGGCTTTTTGTCTTAGGAAATGGCTTTGGTTATGCTAACCATATTACCAGGAGTCAGGAGCAGAGCACACCAGTCCCATGGGTACAAAGGAAAGACTCATCTTAGTGTAAATGCTCTTCCTAGACAAAAATCAGACACTATGCTCAAGCAGTTGAGGCATGTACATATATCACTGCCACCTCTGAGATGGAGACAATAACCTACAGCAGATGATAGCAAATATTACTTTACTCATCCCTTCAGCTGTGAATGTGTGTCCATGACCAGGGAGAACTGTGGGTGTAGAAGATTTGGTCCTGACTCGGTTCTCCAGGGCCCTAGGTCTGTGATATATGTAAAGTAGTTTCTCTTTCTTGGAGAAAGTCCATGTACTCAGTAGCTTTTACAATAATTGGCATTGATCCTTTCTAGAAAGGTACTTATGTTAGCACAGGACTGAAGACAGAGACCTTTGCAACAAAGCTGTCAGGGAGGAAGGGCAAGAAACATCAGTATGACCCCTTGCCATAGCACCTGTTGTAATCTCAGAAAACTGAGCACCAACATGCTCTCTATGAGGAGACACCAATGTTGTTCTCATCCCATAAAGAATGACTCGAGGCTTATACTGGTTACAAATGCTCTTCCAAATTATTGCAAGCAGTGCATGGTCCTGATGACAATGCATTAATCACAGCCAATGACAAAATGTTTTTTGGACCGAGTGGAACATGATCTTTGATATCTTTGTAAACAGTGATCAAAACAAATCACTTCTATAAGAACAAGCACTGCATTATGTTCCCTCTGTATCTCAAGCCATCTTGTCCCTCATGCCTCATCTGGGTATGTCTTTTCACCCCCACAGTGGACATGCTATTCTGTGTGTAACCTAACTGCTACAATTTGCTTTTCTGATGAGTTCTTAATAGCACATTTAAGCCCTGATAGCAGTTCATCTATCAGCCACTGCTTCTGTGAGGCTCAAATAGTCAATACTTGAGAAAGTTCTTCCTGTGAGCATTATATGGCTGGATGCGTGCCACAGCAGTGCCTACACCACTAGGTAAGCACATCTTCTCAAGCTCACAGCAGAAGCTATTCCTATCTCTGTATTGGAAGAGCCTGCCTACTGTGATTGCAGCCTGCTCTCACTGTCTCTGTGACTCTTCACAGCCTGTCAGTTTTTCTGTTGACACTTTTCCAGTTCATCACAGCGTCTCTCTTTTCTGTAGGCTTGCTTCTGTAAGAGTGAAGTGCTTAGACTGCCTCGAACCAGCAAGTGGTACATTAACTCCTCCGAAATCATGTGTTTGAGTCTGTGTCCATGTTCACTCCGTTAGCAGTTCCTTTTTATCCTTCTTTGGTTTACCTTCACATGTTCACACAGACAGCAATACGGAACTGAAGACAGAAAACAAGTCACACATAAAATATTCATGGAAGACAAGATAGATACTTTCCCAGTTTGTCAGCTCTGTCTGAGATTCATCTCCTGGCTAATCTGTTGCAAAGTCTTATGTTCTGCAGGAGACTTAGGTTTTATCCTCATACGATGCAAGTAATCTGTCTATTTGTGTCTGAAGGCTTTATTTAATTCTTACTCTCTTCCAAAGGAAATGCACACTCTGTTTTATCTAGAAAATTGTTAGTTGCACATTTCTTCTAAAATAGTATTTTCTGTCTTGTCTCATTTTATGGCTCATGCAGATTTGGACCTTGTTCGTGGAATATACAATGACTTTTCATTCCAGTACATCTGAGCGATTGTTAGATTTTTTTCCCCTTTCCTTTTCCTTTTCATAGACAATTTTCTTTGCCATTACTGGTATTATTACATTCATGGAAGAATATATTGAGGAAAAAAAGAAGACAAAGACATGTTCTACTACTGTTCTTTTCCTGAATATGCAACTGCAAGGGAAGTGGGAAAAAAAGGCCTGCAGTCTCCAAGTAGCATCCTCTAACTATGAATAAGGAGTAAACCAAATACTAAGCAAGAAACACACACCACAAGGTAGTTTTTACTTAGGCTTAGGCAACAGTGACTGTTCTGTTGACACCAAGTGTTGAAAATAGCCTTAAACATTGTGATGGTACCATTCCTAATTAACTGTTTCAAAGTATTTTTTCAATATCTAAGATATTGATGATATTTAAATTTATTTATTTAAGATAATTTAAAGCCCTTCAAATTACAAGTTTGTTCAAATAATGTTATGCTCAGTGATCTACAGCCCAAACACATCTTGAACAACTTAGTAAGTGAAGCCACACTGGAAGGCTAGCATGTGATGAGTCTCATGCTATTTAGGTGAGGGAAAAATCAAGTTGGGAGTAAAGCCATATAACCATAGCTGGACTGAGGGCCTGGGAAATCTGCCTTTTAATTTCTAATCTGCATTGCATAATGATGGAAGAGATGAAAACTATTGGAAAGTGGGTACAAGCTGTTTAACTCCCATTGCTTTGATCTATGTCTATGGGAATACAAATTGACTGATAACACATTGTCTGCATCATTCGCTGGTGCTACACTGGAGCCCCCTGTTCAAACATCTCTCCCACCTTGTTTGCAAACCAGAGTTCAGCAATGGTAATAAATGGGTACCATTACTGCATGGGCACAGCATGGTTATATATCATCATCAGGGTGACATGCCTCCACAGGCAAAACAATGTTGAAGCCTGTCTCACACTAGACGTGAATAATGTGATCTGTTGGTTGCTTACCAACAAGCCCTGGCCTTTAATCTTTTTAGGATCATCTGTAATTTCTCACACAATGGTATCTTGAATTTTCGAGCAGTTTGGCAGTAGAGGGCACATCTGTATTCACTGTGTTTCAGCAGTAAGAGAAGTTCTTCTCTGTGAAAGAGCCAGCACTGTGAATGGTCTAGAACAAATTTGGAGGGCCACAGCAGGTCTGACTTAGTCAGCATGTGTTAGGGAAAACTCAATGATCTTGCTTTTGTCCACCACAGAAAGATTCTATAAAGCACAGATTTCTGTATCGCCAACAGGTGATAAGGAGAATTATGAAAAGTAGTATGAGCCAGAAGTACTATTAGAATTATAGAGAGACATGGGATATGCTTTTAGAAGGGCCTTTAATTCCCTTTTCCCACCTTACCTATTGTATCTCTCACACCCATTTCCTTTTTCTTCCTGAGAAATAAAAAATTAAAAAAAAGTGATTTTAATATAAAATGCAATTATTGCCAGGTCTTTTCCCTCTGTAACAAAAAGGTTGGCTGTAATACTGCAGTGCACTAGGGACCACTCTGGGAGCAGTGGCTGTCCCAGATCTTCTTCCACACTACCTGCCTATAAGCTGTTCAGGACGATGAAATGTTGGTGGTATTTTTAAAACAAGCTTGAACTAAATAAGAATGGCAGGCAGTTATCAGGATACATATAAGAAAGAGAAGTCCCCATAAAACTTTAAGAATAGGGAAACAAATGTTGAACATTTACTATTGCTTTTAAGTATATGTATGATGAGAGAGAGAAACTGGAAAAAGTTAGATACAGCATATCCCACATGTATACGTGTTCAGAGCTTGCAGACACTTGAGTGGTATTTCAACCATATCTGTGTTTCTTTCCTGAAAATAATGTTTCACAGAAGTGGTTCAAAGCACTTGCTTTTAGAGCAACAGCCGGAGCAGGAATGTCCCGGAGTGTGTAACACAGGCCAGGAGCATATGATCATACGCTCACTGTCAGACTCATTAATGGAGTTAAGTGAGAGGAAACTCACACCACTTCACAGTTAACGAGAGCAACGGCTGTTTCGCAGTCAGACCTGTCTGCCTTTCAGGTAGCTTTTTTTGCTCAGTATATTTTGGAGGAAGTGTGGGAGGAGGGGGAGATGCTGCTGCTGCATGTTCAATGCAAAGTGCTTGGCTGTGATAGGCTGAGGGGACGTGGATACTCTGCATGTATTTGCGGGCAACTGCATCCTCTGTGCTTTATAGCTGTCACAGAGGAGCAAAGAAAGACAGTGAGAAAGAGGAGAAGAAAAAACCTTACCAACTCGCTGTAAGTAAAATTCTTTGACCTTAAAGCTTTGTAGGTTTTGAATTCAAGTGGGTGCATTTGGATTAATGCAACAATTGGTTACTTAGAGTGGAAGCTTGGCTACTAAGCAGCCAGCCTGTGTTATTTTAGGGATAATCCGGGGTACTCAAAAAGCATTTCTTTTTAACCTAAGTTTGCACAATGTAGTGTGCACCTGTCATTTTGTGTTTGCTTGTTCTTATGTATGATGTATATCAGCTTACAACTGTTTATGTACATTTATGCAGAATCCTGTATAGCCAAAAGTTTATGTCTTGACTTTCCAAGTGCAACAGTTCTGAATAACCAAGCAGAGCTTGAGAAATTCTCTGCCAAATATTCTGAATAATGAGATTTTCAAGATAAATTCAGTGCAGGGCTTTTTAGGATAAGGTTTTCCTCAGAAATAACCCCTTCCCATCACTGTAATAAGACCTCAGGAGGGAAAATTACTAAGTTTGCAGACTACTGTGTTAGTGATAGCAATGAATAAAATCAGCAGCTTCGAAATGGAAAATTACATTTTTAAAGGAAATATAGGGCCAGTAGCATACAGACCTAATTCATAGTATCATAGAATAGTTAGGGTTGGAAGGACCTTAAGATCATCTAGTTCTGTTTCTCGGCTTGTGCAAAGGTAGAAGTACAGAGTACAGATCCAATTCCTTTTTACTCATGCTGAAATAAAATTCATTCTACAGTCCTTATTCAGGCAATACTATTGCCAATAGTAAAGTTTAGTTTAACAGTAGCAACAGATGCAAAAACCTTCAATAGCAGAAGGGTTTGAAAGCAGAAAGTCCTCGTGGCTTCAGTGGCATCACTGTCGCACCAACAATCCTTTCAATTATATTATATTCTGCAACAATCAGTTGGCAGAATAGAAAGTGCATTTGTCTCATTTATTGGAAAGATTATATAGTTGTTTCTTTTTTGAGCCAATGCAGCTCTCTGCTTAAGGTGCTATTGGTGGCTCTGTGCATTTTTCCTTCTGTATTTAATAATAGGAGATGCTAAAAGATTTTATTATGTTATTTTACTCTGATGAGCTGGAGAACAAGCACTCATAAAATTATAATACGTCAAACATGCTTATCTCCTCATTTGTTCTTTTTCCTCTTGTTCGTCCTCATAACAAACTTCCTGGCATCATTTAGATATTTCTTACATTATATTTGGATAATACCAATAACAGATTCTAAAATTATAGAAAATAATTTTTAACAAAAATAATAAGCTGAACATTACCTGCATAATGTTACACCTATAAATGTATTTGATACTTAATTGTGCGTAAGCTGGTAATTCATATGGTTCAGTTTCATACTGCATATACAATCTAAACACTTAACAACAGTTTTTAGTAACTTTACAATAATAAAATATTGCCATGTTCTAATTTCAGTGCATTAATGTAGGAGCAGTTTAAACAAAGCATCAGAGGATATGCTATCTGTGAAAAAATCCAACAAAATTAAAAAGCAAAGAGTATATAGATGAATAATAATAATAATTTGAAGAAGATATATAGATATAAGGTTTAACATGATTGCTTTTGGTTTACCTGCAGTTAAGACCATAACTCAATCTTCTCCAGTAAAGTAGGACTTTATCTGAAGAAGTATCCAGTGGTGATAATATCCACTGATTCTTGCTGGGAACAAAAGTACTCATACATAGTACATCATAGAATCATAGAATGGTTTGGGTTGGAAGGGATCTCTAAGATCATCTAGTTCCCCACAACCACCGCGGGCAGGGACAGCTTCCACTAGACCAGGTTGCTCAAAGCCCCATCCAGGTTGGCCTTGAACACTGGTCAGGGATGGAGCATGTACCACTTCTTTGGGCAGCCTGTGCCAGTGCCTCACCAGTCCTCACAGTAAAGGATTTCTTGCTGATATCTAATAAGAATCTACCTGATTTCAGTTTAAGGCTATTCCCCATTTTCATGTCACTACATGCCCTTGTAAAAAGTCCCTCTCCAGCATTCTTGTAGGATCCTTTTAGGTACTGGAAGGCTTGGGTTGGTATGCTTGGTAAAACTGATTTTTATCAATCAGAGTGAGGCTGTCAGTGAATTTAGAGTGTGCTTACAAAGTGATAGAGGTTGATAATTAGGGTGCCTCTGAGAAGCTGTGCTCTCCCCACTTGGGCTTCAGCTGGCAGATGTAGAATATGCTGAAATTCATCCTGGGAAGTGTGGGATCCCTGAGAGCATGGAGTCTTTATCAGTCTTTATGGGCCTTCAAGAAAACAGACCACTATTAAATACTTTAGAGAGACTCGCACCTTCACTGAAATTTCCATTTAGTTTTGGAAACTTGGCCTGCGTTATTTTTCAGTTTAAATCCCTTCGACTTAAGTGGGTATTTCAAGTACACACAGATTGTAACACTTAGCACTTACGGAAATATGATGCTGTCAAACAGTGTTTTCATTTTAGACCCTAAAGGCTGCATTATCTGAGGTATTTTGCGTCTTAGAAAATCACATTCTATAGAGGGAAGGTCTGTACACATTGTGTTGTTGCATTGTATGTGTGTTGTATATGCATGTGAGAGATAGAAGAGAAAAATATTAGGTACTGCTTAGAGTGGTGATGTAATTTGAATTTTTAGAGGTACTAACTAGTAAGTATTATAGTTGTCAGATATTCAGTCTAGTGGATGTGTCTTCCATGGCAAGTAATACTTTCAGTCAGGTCTATAATGAAGACCTGAGGAAGAGAATAAAGATAGGGATGAAAGTGTCTTGTCACTTACAGGCAAACAGATATAAAATAGGAGGTGGAAAGGAAAAAGTTAAATGACTGTGTTCCTGCAACGAGTTTGCCTTCACAGTTCCCAGTAAGATACGTGTGTTACAGTATGTAAGAAATTTTCAGGTAAGGGCTTTTAGGACAGATGATGCATAGGTACATAAAGATAGATATAGAGAGATGTTTATATAGATCTTAATTTCTCAATATTGTCTTTGGGAGAAAGAAGAATGAAATAATTTGCCTCAGAGGGAAGCAGATTGATGTACTTCACTGGATCAAACTGAAGTGAAAGCTCAGAGTTTAACTAGATACTAGTTTATATCAGTTTATAACACTGCAACGACTATGGCAGATTAGTGATGGGTGGTTTATCCTCCTATTCTTTATGTCTAAGCTTCCTGATTTAATTACATCTCCCGTGCAAAACAGTGGGTTTCCCCTGTGATTATAATTAGTAAATAGAATTAAAATTCTTCATCCCGAATCTTGAGAATGCTATTGCAACAATAATTTATGACAGTAGTGCAGCCGAAACAATGTTAGGATGAGACAGTGGACCTCCATTTCTTTGGAAGACCTATAGTTAGCACATGACAAATAAGATCTGATTATCTAAAATGTGTATTTTGTCAAACTGAGTTGAAAATTTTCAATGCCATGGTCATAAGCTGAAACCACAGAAGGTGTATCTGATGTTTAGATCTAAATTTTATTTGCTTATCCTGATATCCACAAAGGACTTTTTCCAAACTGCTACCAATAAAAATGACAATAAATTATATCAGCATACTATGTAGGAACAAGATAATGCAAGTATTACTTGGAATAGAAAGAATTTCAGACCCAGAAAGATCTTGGTGGTAAAAAAAACGGTCACAAGCTATATAACATCGTACCTATGTTGTAGTAATATGATAAAGTAAATTTATTTTTGTCTGTATGTTTGTGAGCTTATACATGATGCTATTTATGCCATTTGATTTATATTTCAGGAAAAAGACCAAGTAATCCACAGGGGCTTCTGTGTCCTATTGATTCGGAGAAATCTCCAGGAACTCGCCAACAAAGTTTTAAGTTGACAAGCAGGTATTCTTTATTGCTGTGCCAGGAGACACAGGGGATCACTCCTCCAAGTGTGTCTCTCGATTTTCCATTTCCTCAATTGCAGCTGAGATATTTACAATCGCTTTTTCTAATTCACTAACACCTAGAGGTGGAATAAGCCATCTAACAAAGCTATGGAAAGCAGTGTTTCATTCTGCTATGGGATTATATCCTCATTTGATTCTTTTAATAAAACTCCGAACCCAGGTTCCAGAAGGATGAATGTCAATTACTGTAAAGTTTGGAACCACTGCTCCTAGTGTGCATGTCCCTTTCCAGTTAGGAGGCAAAGCCTTATAGACATTTTCTTTACATAACCAATACCACCCTTTCCCTTCAGGAACATTCCAATAACCAGTTAAAGGTTTTTTGAAGGTGAAGTTTCATTGCCCAGCTACAATACGGGTAACTTCCTACTGATATGTTGCCTTGATTGAGAGTTTTGTTAGTGGTTGCACATTTAACTTCTGACATATTCAAGGCTTGTATCCTTAAAACCTGTAAATCTGTATGGCTTTTGTCAGTATAAACAGGATCTCTCCATAATCTATTCCAATTTATCTTAAAGGGGATAGGAGGGCCAGTTAAAGGAATACCCAGTCTCTCTCCTTATTTAGGTAGCTGAGTACAGATCCAACACTCACTCTTGTTTAAGACACTAGTAACATTTTATATCAATCTCAGACACAGATTTTGATTCCATGCTTCTACACCTATTATTATACAAGTCCAAATTATGGTCGATGAGTCTCTCATACATGTGGGTCCTGAAGACTCAACGCACCATACTTTTTATCTCTTCTGATGTTTTTCTGGTTCTGGTGCCATCTTGATTCTGGAGTAATGTATCCAAGCAGGCTGTTCCTTTATCTTCACTGCTGTAAAGGTAGTCAGTAATACCTGGTATGGTCCGCTCCAATTCTCTTTCAGGGGATCACCGGCAAAATTCTCAATAAAAACCCAATGTCCTGGCTTAAAAGGATGAATAGGATAATCTAAACCTCTAGCCCTGGTCCCTAACACTCTGCCATTTATTTCTTCTAACTGTTTTCCCAAGTTTACCAGGAACTGTTGAGGGTATCCTTCTCCTACTTCTTGAAGTCTCTCTCCTTTAAATTGAGATTGATATGGCCTTCCATATCTGAAATGGGCTAATTCCTTCCTTTGACCGAGGTTTTGTTCTGATTCTCAATGAGGCCAATATAACTTAGTGTCTTGACAAATCTTCCCAAGCTGTTGTTTAATTGATTCATTTTTTCCACTTGCTCACTGGCCTGAGGCCTATATGGAACATGTAATTGCCAATCTATTTCCAATTTCTTGCTGATTTCTTGTAATAATTTTGCACTGAAATGTGTACCTTGGTCAGAGGAGATAGTTGCTTGTACCCCAAAAGGAGATATTATCTCACTTAATAGCACCTTAATCACTTGTTTTGCGTTATTTGCCCTGCAAGGGAATGCTTCTGGCCACCCTGAAAAAGTATCTGTCAGTACCAACAAATATTGATAACCTCCTTTCCTAGGTAATTCAGAAAAATCTATTTGCCACTGTCATCCCGGATAATTTCCTTTTGCAGTTGTCCCAACCTGATTCCTGTTTTCAATCTTAGGGTTATTTTTCAGGCATAGTTGACATTGTTTTGTTACTAATTGCACTATGGTATATAAATTTCTTCCTATGATCTGTTTATTTAAATGTTTATACAAGGCATTACTTCCCCAATGAGTTTTTTCATATTCTGCTTGTATCAACTTCCATAATTGATTATAGGGGTCACTACTCGCCCATCAGGTATTTTTGTCCAACCCTTTTCATTATCCTGCCCTTCCAAGTCTTCAATTAGTTTTGTATCTTCTTTAGAGTACCTAGGTTTATTTTGCTCAATTAACAGTTTACCATCAGGAATTAAGGACATCACCTCTTTCTGTTTCTGCTGCCCATTTAGCCTCACGATAAGCCAAATTATTTCCAGTCTCTTGATCAGAGTAACCTTTTTAATGTCCTTTACAATGTATGATAGCCATTTCATTAGGTAATTGTACAGCTTCCAACAATCATGGAATTTCTATTAGCATCTTCAGTCAACCCCATTCTTCACTATATTTGATTGATACAACGTAAAGCTAGAGAGTAGTATAGTGATATTCTTGAGATCATACTGACAGTTCATTGGACCCACAGACACTGAATGAGATATTCAGCTGAACTGATCCATGTGTAAAAGTCTGTAGGAATAACTGTAACTCAGTGGTGAGCAACAGTAGTGCTAGAAACGCCAAATTAGTGGGAGTTCTGAGTCAGTTCAGTCTCAGGCAACTCCCACTAATTTGGCAGCCATGGGTTAAATTCTTATTTTCACAGCTTTCATCTATGAAACCAGAGGGAAAAATAACAGATTACCACATGCAAGTTCTTCAGACCATGCTATAGCAATGAACTGGTGAATGAAGTAGCTTAAAAGAAATAATGACAGCATAAGTTAAGTTAGAGATATTTTGAAAAAGAAGTGCAACAGTATGATGTTTAGATTTATTCTGGCAAAATATCTAGAGTAAAGAATGGAGCCTTGGGGTGTGATTAGCTTGCTGCCACAGAGATGCCTACTGATCACTGCAGTTCATGCTGACTTATTTAGAAAGTTTATTGCAATTTTGAACTGCCACCAAAAATGTATTAAATGAAAATGCACGTAAGATTTGGGGGTTAGGGAAGAAATAGACTAATCCTGACTGTAACCCTAATTGTAAAGGAGTAGAAACAAAATTGATTGCTTAAACACAGACTTTTAAAGGGGAGATGACACACGAAACTGCCCACCAGAATCCTTTGAGGACTGCAGTGACTACTGATAATGTGTTTTCAGCTATTTAGTAGCAAGAAAGAGAAGAAAAGAAAAGAGAAGTCCTAATTCCCCTTTCAGAAATGCTGTAGGAAGAGCCATTTAACACTTATATGATGGTTAAAGAGAGTAATATAACTCTAACAAAACAGCAACAATAACACCTATCCTCAGAGGGGGGTGAAGATGGGGTGGGGGGAGCGTGTGGTGTGGGGAGTGGGGCGCTGGAGACTAGAAGTTCCTACTGTTCAGATCCTTGCTTTTTCAAGTGGTTCATGACCTACAGCAGAACCCTGCCTTTTTAAATAGCAGCAGCAGCTGCTCCACATAAATCCCAGGTCCTCTATATGTAGCAGGACGCATGTCTCTAGGATGGTGTTTATCAATGATGTCTTTCTTTTGTAATGTGACAGTACTAATTCAAATATAATAAGGACCCCAGAAGGATCTCTCTTTTCTCAAAATGATGACCTCAGTTATAGATCCAAATATATAGATCCGGTATATATATCCAATGATTCTGGAAAATCTCCAGGAACTCACCAACAAAGTTTTAAGTAGACAAGCAGGTATTCTTTATTGCGGCGCCAGGAGACACAGGGAATTGCTCCTCCAAGCGTGTCTCTCCCAAACATCAACCAGGCTGTGATTATATTGTCCTTAAACATACATATTCATTGGATTACATACATTACATCATGTTTTTAGAGAATACCTCCTGTATGCACACAAAAAATGTGGTAGTGGGCTTTCGGACCCCTGGTGGTTATTTCTTCATCACTTTGTTTTAGGATCATTGTCATATCAGTCATATCAGTAACCACCAGGCAGTTCTGGCAAAGCTTATCTTAGTAATTTCCTTTTCTCTATAGTTGCTAACAAAACCTAACGTTTTCTTGAGGTTACTTATTTACAACCCTGTTCAATCAACCCCATTCTTCAATCCACCCTATTCTTCAACCAACGCCATTCTTCACCAAATAGCTGATATCTAACAAATTCTCTCTTAATTACCTAATATTCACATTATGCTTAATATAATTATTTCATTAAAAAATTGAAGATCTGAAGGTATGTGAACTAAGTGTAGTAATTGTTTACACTAGCAGCGAGTATCCTTGATTCACTTCCCAATTTTCTTACTAGATCACAAGAAACAGTATCACTCACTCAGAGTGTATAAAGACTTTTGGACTTTTTCAGGCACTGTTGTCTCAACCTTGTATTTACTGAGCACTCAAAATGCACAGCCACATACAGTTAAAAGTGTTGGGCAGACCACGATGGCAGGAGCAGGCACTGTAGCAATATGAATTATGTTTGCACAGCACTTTGCAGGCAAACTCCAGCTCATCTGACCTGACCCATATATCACCTTGGGTGTGCTCACACAGTCTCTGCCTAGCTTAAAGCACCCTTAGAGCTCCTGCACAACAGCTTGAAAATAGGAACAGCCCCAGAGAGCTTTTTCACATCTTGCAAAATGCAGCACAGATCACATCTAAGTGTATTCTAATTGAAAACTTGGTATGAAGTAAGATTTTGTAAATGACACAGCATGTGGATTTACAGTGAAAAAGTGAGGAAGCTATATCTTGAGGCAAGACAGAAGGTAAGAAGTAGATAAAATGACAGGGCAGCAAAATGGATCACTGTGATAACTGTGATTATTATAGCTTGTTATTATAGATGGTATTAGAGACACACGGCATGCTATTTTCTTAGGCTTCTTCTCAACGTGCCACATAACAGTGCCACATCTTTGTGTCAACTAACAACACCAGGAATTAAGTCAGTTTGTGATTCCTGAATCTTCGCTGTTGTGCCTTTACTGCTTTTCTGTGCTAAAGATACAGCCTATCTGTATTAAGCTTATCTCTATCATGACTTAGACATCAAAGATTTAACAGTGTGATTTACTTCTATACGATGTTCAGCTGATACTGGTGTGAAGCAGGATACAATGCTGTGTGGGTATTGGCCTAATATTCAGAAATGAGAGCATATGTTCTATTCAGAAAGGCCATATGAGTCAGGCTATAAATCTGAATAACAGGTTTAAAGCTGGTAAAATTTTCTTTCAAATGTGACTTTTCCTTTTTTTTTTTTTTATTTTTTAGGGTTTTTCTGGTCCTAAACTCTTGATATCCATGGATGCTGCAGAGTTCCGCAAGAGAGGGAAGGAGATGGTGGACTATATTGCAGATTACCTGGAGACAATAGATAAAAGACAAGTCTTCCCAGATGTGGAACCAGGATATCTAAGGCCCCTCATTGCAGACTGTGCACCCCAGGATCCGGAGAGCTTTGAGGATGTCTTTAAAGACATTGAGAAGATCATCATGCCAGGGGTAAGAAAAATGGATCCTTAATGTAACACTCAGTACTGCATGTAGGCTTTCAAAGGCTTTAAGGAAAGTGTGGATTGAAGGCTGTGCAGCTAGACTTTACAAACATAAGTATCTACACTGATTAGCTTTTAGAAGACAAGATTTTGCTTTGTATCCCCAGTTAAATATGACCTAACACTTTACACAACAAAAGTTTTCTGTTCTTGCTAAAGATAATCAAATCATTCTTTTGCTTCATGTGAGGATTGCTTTTGGAAATAATCCCCTTTCCTCTCCTTGAACTGGTTAAGGCAAAGCTTCATAACTTTCAATCTCATGTGATATTTTTGCTACTTGCAAAGTACAGTAAATATTTTATAAAATGCTTTTTTTTATTAGTTTGCCTGTGTCTAAAGTGTTCCTTCAAGCTGATCTTTAAATGTTAAAATTCTCTTAGGAGACTTCCTTTTATTATAGGGCTGATTAGAAAGGATTCTTCTTGATGCTTGTTCTGTTGACTTACTCTCCTAAATGTCAACTTCTAGTAGCTTTTAAGGCAGATGACCACTACCTAAATATTAGTCCTTGGATAGATCAGTGTTGGACAGACAATGCAGAACAAAGTATCTAGCATTTGTCTAGTTTTGAATCTTTCTTGGTTTTCCACTCCTGGTATACCTTTTTTCTTTTAAATATATGCTTGTCTCTTAAGGCCTGTAAATAGCTTGAAGAGGACAGGATTATTAGTAAGTGTTAAAAAGGAGTCTCTTTTGGATCTCTGCAATAACAATTTGGGTTGCTTCTCTGGATGTAGCTAGGTGATGTGATTGCAATGTGACTAGAACCACTGCTCTGCAAATGTGTTTAGTCAGTGTACTATAATACCAATTCCTTTTCATTGACCAATGTAAATATTTGATATTCAATATGACTTTATCTTGTTTCCCTTGGAGCCAACGCTGCTGTCCTTTCACAGGCAAAAGCTCCACTGAAGTCAATGAAAATTTCTCCACTCTTCTCAAAGATTTGTGGGTGAAGTCTTAAATCCAATAGAATTAATTAGGCAGGTGAATTATGTTCAACACATGCAAATACTTTCATTGCTGCTCAGAGATATGATTTATGATTGCCTGTTCTTTTTCATTGGATAAAAACACTAAACAATTATTTTGTCTGTTGTACAGAACAGAAAACACTTTGCTTTAAACGAGTAAGAACATTCAAGAAAATAATATCAAATTAAAATAGATGAGTCATATAAGAATGGAAAGTGAGACATCGAATTCTAATTATGCCATCAATGTGTCATATTTCCTCTTAATTATATTGATTTTTTTTCTTGATATTTACATGCCCTGCAAGTAAATTTATTTTTTACAAGGTGATACATGCTGAAGAAGAAATGTTCTATCCAAAACTTTCTTCTGGTGTGAAATGTTAGTGTTTTTGATGCAAGAGCACAAGTACATAAATCACAGTTCTTACAGTAACTCTGCTTCTGCCTATGTTGTTTATACTAAATATTGAAGACTCACATGAGCATAGAATCATAAACTCATAGTATAGTAGAGGTTATATGGCACCTCTAGAGATCATTTAGTCCATCCTCACTGCTTAAAGCAGAGTTTCTCAGGATGATGTCCAATTGGGTGTTAAATATCTCCAAGGATGAAGTCTTCACAATCTCTCTGTTGGGTCTTAAAACCTAAATTCCTGTTATCAACACGAGGGTCAACACTCAGGTTGCTCGGGTGCTTCACTACACACAGCTGTGCCCCTAGCCCATCTGCAACTAGGGTACTGAACCTCTTCTGTAGTTGCAGACCTGCAGCTGGAGCAGAAGCATTCCTTTTAGTGCCAGTAGTTGTAAGCTTCTTCTCTCCACCAACATGTGACTCTGTTCCCCAATGCAATAAGCACAGACTCTGACTGCTCCTCCTTTGATGTGTTTTGGGGTTCAGGCTTTTGTATCTGAGATACTTAGTGCAGTATCTTGGGAAGATCTCTTTTTTTATCATCTCTGGTACTGCACAGTCAGTAGTATAAGACCTCCTTATGTTGTGTAAAACACAGACCCTCCACTAGTGCGTACCTCCTGCAGGCTAAAAGACCATCTTTCACTGCCCCAAACTAGGCAAGAGGGCTCATCATCTCTGCAATCCAAGGTCTGTAAAGCTGCATACTCCATCGGGAATTTAGTCTGGGTTGACCTATGATGTGCTGGGGTAGTTGTCTAGTTGCTGCTGGGGACTGTACTTTATGGAGTGTCACAACCACTGTGGGGCCCACTTACACTAGTCTTAATACCTCTTCTATGCATAGTGCTGCACAAGCTGTTGCTTCTGTTGGCTGTGTTCACAGAAACTGAAGTGCAAAAATGATGGTGCTGTACAAACACATGGAGGCCGACAGTATAGAAAGAACTTAACATAGGAAGACTTGTTCACATTTGGTTTAACATCCTTTAAAATTCTTTGTAATTTGTTTTAGGGATTTTAGAAATTGGCTATAGGGACAATCTACCCCAATTATATTTTTCCTTAATCTTCTTCCCATTTTTTCCTGACAAGACTAACATTTTTTTAAGTAAGTACATCAAGTGTTCTTCAGCTATAGTGATTTTCTAGTGTTTCATTGGGGAATGTCTTATTTCCATTTTATAAATGAGGAACTGAGCTTTTCCAAACAGAGTAAGTAATAAGACAGAGGTCATAGAACTGTTCTATGTTCTATGTTCAGAGGTCATAGAATTGTTTTGCTATCAGTGGCCCGTAAGTGATTCTTGTTTCCTTCATGCTGATATCTTTACTGTGTTAGTTGTGTTCAGATATTACCACATTGGATGATTGAAAATGTGAAAATGGTGTTCCTTCAGAGGAGGAAGAATCAATTAATTATGTAAAGTAATAATGCAGTACCCACTGCTGTCTTTACCTCGTAGGAGAACAAGTATTCATGTGTGGCAAAACTTTTCTATGGAGACTTCTTGTAAAATTGGATGTAGGCCTTCAAAGAGCAGTCCACTAAATGATAATGACCATAATATGCACACAGGGACTGAGGGAAAAACTGCTGAACTCTGATCTCCACATCAGGAAGCCAAGGTGGAAAGGGTCTGCATATAAAAAATATCAGTAGGAGTCACCTTTCTCTCTCAGAGTTGCTTTGTTCTTTTGAGATATGTCCTTTTTTAGAGCCAAGAATTATTAAGTTTAGTTGTAACTGCAAGTAGCAGTTATGAAGATGCTAATTTTCCTCACACTGGATCCATTAATCTATGAACTCTCAGCTGAAGTACCTATCCTTAGTGTGTGGTAAAGGAAGACTTGCTGAGATTAAGCAAGCCATAGAAAGGAAGACATCCCTGGACAAAATCTGGGGAATGAAATGTCTCTGAGAAGCATTAGAGTGGTAATTACCAAAATCAAGACATTTGTGTACCACTGTTTATCAGCAGAGGGCTGAAAAAGCAAGTATCAATTATGTCACACTCTTTGCAATATTTGACTGTGTCTGTTCCAACATGGCAAAAGAAATGAATTATACAGTTGCTTCAAGAGAAGGGGGAAGGGGAGGCAGGAGGATGAACTGCAGCTGCATTTGCCCTAGGGCTTTTGGCTTTTTTGCTTTGTGTGAGTGGTGCAACTGAAATCTGCTGTGTTTCATCAAACAAATGCTCCCAGCAAGGAGGCAGTTTAACTTGATTAACCCAAGATGAATGTCACAAGTCTTACAGATCACAGAGGATTAGAGCTGGGGAGATGAGCAGTGGCAGTCCTTGCTCATTGTGGACGTCAGTGAAAATCTGTGCATGTGGATCCTATCAGAGGCTACTGTTTATCGGGTGTTTTTAGATCTGTTTGTTGTTTTTCTTTGAAGAGCCAAGTCCCATCCCATTTTTTCTGATTTGTGAACGTAGGTGTAGCCACAAGTGCTCTAAAACTTTGTTACAGCAAAGAAAGAGATCTGATCAGGTAAGACCTACAGCTAAAAATGTTCACAGTGGCTTGTCTTTGGATACCTGATTTGAGCAAGTTTGGATCTAGTGACAAGTTGTGGTATAACCCCAGCTGACAACTCAGTTTGCTCACTCACCACCCCTCCCTCCTCCATGGCATGGGGATGAGAACTGGAAAAAAGTTAAATCTTTTGGTTGAGATAGGAACAGTTTAATAATTGAAATGAAATCCAATATAGTTATAATAGTAATAATAACAGTCATAATAATTGTAATGAAAAGAAAGATAACAAAAAGAGAGAATGAATGAAACTACAAAAAAAAAAAACCAAGTGATGCACAATACAGTTGATCACTACCGATGCAGCAATCTGCCCCTCCCAAGTAACTCCCCTCAGTTTATATACTGGGCATGATGTGCTGGGTACGGAATATCCCTTTAGCTAGTTTGGGTCGGGTGTCCTGTCTCTGCTTCCTCCTAGCTTCTTCTGCCAGTCCTCACTGGCAGAGCATGAGAGACTGAGAAGTCCTTGATCAGAGTAAGCATTACTTAGCAACAACTAAAACATCAATGTGTTATCAGCATTGTTCTCAGGCTAAATCCAAACCAGAGCACAGCGCCAGCTACTAGGAAGGAAATTAACTCTATTCCAGCTGAAACCAGGACACCAGTAAAACAGAAATCTTGAACATATGATGTGCAGGACTAGTTTAGACAGTGGAAAATTGTAGTGGGTTGGGACTGTTTTCATATGAAAGAGATAGGGGCATCTGAAATGTTATAAATGGTATACTACAGCAGAGAAAGTGATATCTGATTCATTGTGAATACAAGAGTTAAGACACTTTCCCCTTAGCTCTTCGTGTACAGGAAAGCTGGTTGTTGGCATGAAGAAGGCTAATAGAGGAAATAAATGGTTATTTGCAGCACATAGAACAGCATGGTACAGTGACCCCTGAGTTAGCTCTAAAACTAGAAACCTTATCGCAGACTGTGAGAGAGGGGAGTGTGACAGGTAAAATTCATCAGAGGTGGGAATGCAGAACAAAACAGGAAGGAAATGTTACAGGGAGATCACAGTTACATGAAGTATTGGAATACTGGAAGAGATTGCTTCATTTTGTGGTGAAGGGCTATTTGGCCAGATTCAGAGCCTGAATTTTAGCAAATAACTCCAGAGCATGGGCAAGAGAGTTCCGTGGACCTCTGCTGCCCTGAAGATACACTTGCTAAGTCAGTTGAGCATCAGAGATGAAAGAACAAAATACCAGCGCGTCCCTGAAAGCAGAGGCTCAAGAACAGTGCCCTGCACAGAAACTCATGGTGCCACTGCCCATGCAAGTCTTGTCGTCTATGCAGACAAATGGAGAATTCTGATTTTGAAACTGCTGGGAGGTGGGGGCAAGAAATAATTTATTCCAATTTGAGTAAAAGATAGATACAAAATAGAGGAAAATTACCAAGAAAAGCTATTCTAAAAATATAACATGAAAAAGTGTTACAGAGAGGTGGTAGGGAACTGCTGACTGATCCTAACCTCTGATATTTTCTGATTCTGTGACAATCTGTTTCTGCTCCATGCATTAGTTAAAATATTCTTCCCTTAATACAGGTGACTCACTGGCACAGTCCATACTTTTTTGCCTACTTCCCTGCAGCCTCTTCCTTCCCAGCTCTTCTTGCAGATATGTTGTGTGGTGGAATAGGATGTGTGGGCTTCTCTTGGGTAAGTTTACTGGGGTATGTACTGCTATGTGGTAATGGTGCTTCACCTTGCCAAGATTTTAAGCATTTCAGTATCATTTTTCAATGAAAATATTAATAGCAGTGAAGTCACAGGAGTATTTTTACAGGTAAATTTCCTTGACTAATTAAGTGTTGTCACATAGTCTGTATGACTCAAGGAATAAAAGGCTATTTCCTCATAGAAGTTTCGTCCTTGAAAGATCACCAGCATTTAGAATCAGTGGTAGCAATGCAAACTTACTGGTAATTCACTGAGTAGTATGACTGCTGCCTATCACCCAGTGTTGTCACTTCTCTTATCAGCTGCATGAATGGCAAATTGTGTTAAAAAAATTCCCCACATTCGTAGAAGATGGGCTTTTCTCAAGAGGTTGTTATTTGATGTCAAAAAAAGCCCAACCCCAAGGTACAAATCCTGGCTTTGACATTTGATAGTCATGATTTTCTGTCAGGCCCAGTTTGACTTTCTTTTCAGTAAGTATTACAAAAACATGCACAGAGTGGTCTTCAGGTTCCTAATTTGGCTGGAAAAGTTAGTCAGACAGTCTTTTCCTCTATAGTTAAAAGACAGAAAGAGTTATTCTTGCTCTGGCAGATTCTATTTCTCTTCATGGTCTATTGAGGTTCTTCCCTCTGTTCTAATTTTTAACCCAGGCTGCAAGTCCAGCTTGCACAGAGCTGGAGACTGTCATGCTGGATTGGCTAGGGAAGATGATTAATTTGCCTGAAGAGTTTTTAGCAGAGAAGGATGGCCAAGGTGGAGGAGTCATTCAGGTAAGAGGGGATATGAAGAAAGAAATAAGGATAACTTTGTGGGTTGTTTGAATTTGTAAAACCTTCATACCAAAATACTACTAAAGGAATATTAAAGTAAAATGAAGAGCTGCTTAAAATTTCAACTTAAATGGCTCTATCAGTAAATAATAGAATTTTCAGACTATACTGCAGTATCCAAAGTAGACCAAACCCCCCAAACTTTGATGTTAACTGCTTAATGAAGGCCTGAATTAACAATTAATACAATGTCTGAACGGAGTATCTGTTAGATAATGAATATATCATCAATGGGCAAACTTGCATGCATAATAAAGCTATGTTGTTTGACAGCCATGGTTCACTAGCACATGGTCTTTCTGCAAATGCAGACTCTGGTCACAGCTATTAATCTAACTAAAATAGATCTCTACTGTGAAAAAGACTGAATTTTAAATAGTTGTTCTGTGCTCCTTTGATAATCTCTGGAGTCTGGTAATTAGAAGCCAGGCAGGGCACAATCCGTTTTATCCTAAGATAGGCTTCAAAAATACATCCGAATTACATGCTAGAAGTGGGGGCTTCTTTCTTTGATCTCAGCTGCAAATGCCTATAGCATATTCTAATTAATTCCTCTCAATATCTTCCCAGGAAAGTATGAATTTAACCCAAGTGCTTTATTTCTCCTAGACAGAGCTGTACCAACACGACTATATTTCCAGCATAGCTCTTTACTCATCTGCTTGCTCTTTTAGGATCTTTATTATTATGATGACTGGGGAGGGGGGTTTGTTCAAGAAATCAAGTTTTTGTCATGCATCTCGGCAGTATTTATTTTGTACCAGTGAAAGCAAGCAATTATGCCTGATGGTTATCATCAGGAAATATTGCCCTTCCAGGCTAACAGTGCTGGATTGCTCATGATTTTCATCAGAAACCAGTCAGTTTCAAGATTGAAAGTGGGCTCTGTGTTCCTGCTTAAGATGAAGTCATTTGTGCTGCAGATCTTGTCTTGCTCTTGAAACAATAACGACACAAATAAGAGAGCATGAGGCAAAGACAACATGAGCATGTGAAAGTGCCAGTCATTCTCTTGGTAAATACCAAGTAATTATTGTGGTATGGGGTAAAACAGCCTGTGAAAATTGGCTCTTAATTACATTTGGAAGTCTATGTCAATATGAAGCACTTTGTTGTTGTGTGCAGGATGACACTTGAAAATGGCAAAAGATGAAAGAAAATTTCAGTTCAGAGCTCTGGTGGACATGAACATCAGCTCTTGCTGATATTTCTTCCGCCTCTTGAGCCTGCTTGCCATGGCAACCTTTGTTTGCTTGCAGTAAAAGGAAAGGTATCATCATCCATCACTAAATGCAGAATACAGCATTCAAGAGGAGAAAAAACAGCTTTTAAAAATAAGTGAGAAAGCAACTTTCCTCCTGAAGCTTGTATCCTGCTGTTCATTCTAGGTAAACTGCTGAAATGTGTACCTACTTTGAATTTTAAAGAGTTCTTGCTCTGCAAAGAAAAAGTATTTTTAAGGGTGAAACAAAATGAGATTCAACCTATCTTTGGCCTGGCAAGGAACACTGATGATTTATCCTTCTTGTAAGTTAGTCAAGTAATTCAAGAACCAAGTCTTTTTCTCCTCAAAAATATTTAGCGCAAGATTGATGACAGGTGAATAGCAGAGATGTACAGTCCATGTTCTGTAAGCATTGTATGCTTCAGTATAAAAAAGGTGACTTATGGGAACTGAGGCAAGGTGAAAAAGCCTATGTCTACTGTGAGACATTCAAAAACTTTCCCAAGTTGCTAGATTCAGATGCCTTTAGGCTATGTTCCAGCTGTACATCAGGAGGCAAGATTCAGCGGGGCAACAGGCTCTTCCCTTTTCATACTTCTATGTAAGAAAATTGATACAAGAACTGTTGTATGCACTGAATAAACACCAGCCTGGATGTGCCGCCAGGATGCCAGGGCATCTTCTGGCACTCCTCAGAAGGCTGAGGCTATTCTTGAACCTAAGTTGTTTGCCTGCCCATCCAGGAAGTCTCCAGAATAGTGGGGGCTTAAATTTCCAGATCTCAAATTAATGCCTGAACCTTTGGAATTTTCTACAGCCATTTACTTTTATACATTTGTGTGCATTTCTTTAACATGTATATTTCTTACATGTCCTGGAAAGACAATAAAGATTTTACAGGGCCTTATCATTACCAAATATATTTTAATACAAGTAATAGTATTTTTTCCCACATACTAAATGCAAGGGTGCTAGAGCTACCTTTCCTGTGAAGAACCCAGGTTTAGAAAGATTGCTTTCAGTGACTTGCCTGATGTGAGTTCTTGCACACAGGTTTTGTGTTGCCCAGCTTCATTATGAGGACATGAAGCTTACCTGAAACACTATGAACATCGCAATAAGTTGCAGTAGTTTGCACAGACAAGAACTATTCTCACCTGCTGAACTTCTGGAAAGGGTATTTCAGACAACATTGTCTGATGGCATGCTTAGACTATTACATTATATACTGCTTGTAAAAAAAATCAGGAAAGAAACCAGCTTATCAAAAAATAGGTGATGTCCTTGACTGAAACATTCCTTGCATCTGCTGGGCATCCAGGACGAGAGTAATTATATTATAGCTCACAGGACTGTTGGGAAGCACAAGTATTTTTTTCCACTGTTACTTAGCTATTGTGCTGAGCATGGCAGAAATAGTTTTGCTAACAGAGACATGATGACAAAAGTTTCTCATCAGGAAACTTAAATTCTGTTGAGATGTTCCATGTATAGCAGGCAGTTTCGTCTTGTATAAATAGCTCAGCTAACTTCAGTTTTAGGAGAAAGACTGAACTCATTGAGAACATTCTTATGTATGAAATTGTAAGATCAGGCACACAGGTTTTCAAAAGAGGGAGCATAGAATTTTGGTATAGGATAAGAAAGATCACCCCAAAATTAGCTTGTCACTGGGGATATTTCTGAAGTCTTAATATAAGCAACTGTATTCATTGCATTGCCATGTGCTTGGCAGAGGAAGGTTCACATGACAGTTCTTCAACTTTGAAAGTACCTAAAACCAAAATCTTATGTATGGACACTCAAACCTACTGAAATGTATGAACATATTTACAAACTGTTACTTTTATTTTAAAAGAGCAGTTAGAGCATGCTTCATCTGCCTGTTCTAGAGGAAAGCCATTAAGAAAAATTGTGGGATCTTGTATTCTCTTATGAAGTTTACAGATCAATTGATACAAAAATTCCTCTCCTTATTGTTACAGAGTATCCAATACACAATTTATACTCATGTTTTGCAAATCAAAATGCAATTTAGAAAGAGTGACTGTTTGTTACATCTGTGTGGTTTTGATGAAGAAAATGTATGTAACTAATATTTTGAAATCATAGAATCACAGAATAGTTAGGGCAGGAAAGGACCTTAAGATCATCTAGTTCCAACCCCCTGTCATGGGCAGAGACACCTCACACTAAACCATGCCTCCCAAGGCTATGACCAACCTGGCCTTGAACACCGCCAGCAATGGAGCATTCGCAGCTTCCCAGGGCAGCACATTCCAGTATCTCACCACCCTTACAGTAAAGAATTTCTTCCTCATATCCAATCTAAACTTCCCCTCTTTAAGTTTGAACCCGTTACCCCTTGTCCTGTCACTACAGTCCCTCATGAAGAGTCCCTCCCCAGCATCCCTATAGGCCCCCTTCAGATATTGGAAGGCTGCCATGAGGTCTCCATGCAGCCTTCTCTTCTTTAGGCTGAAAGGCCCCTACTTTCTCAGACTATCTTCATACGGGAGGTGCTCCAGTCCCCTCATCATCCTCGTGGCCCTCCTTCGGACTTGTCCAACAGTTCCATGTCCTTTTTGTGCTGAGGACACCAGAACTGCACACAATATTCCAAGTGAGGTCTCAAAAGAGCAGAGTAGAGGGGCAGGATCACCTCCCTTGACCTGCTGGTCATGCTCCTTTTGATGCAGCCCAGGATACAGTTGGCTTTCTGGGCTGCAAGCGCACACTGAAGCCAGGCTCATGTTCATTTTCTCATCGACCAACACCCCCAAGTCCTTCTGTGCAGAGCTGCTCTGAATCTCTTCTCTGCCCAACCTGGAGCTGTGCCTGGGACTGCTCCAACCCAGGTGCAGGACCTTGCACTTGGCATGGTTAAACTTCATCAGGTTGCCATCAGCCACCTCACAAGCGTGTCAAGGTCCCTCTGGATGGCATTCCTTCCCTCCAGCATATAAACCAAACCACGCAGCTTGGTGTCATTGGCAAACTTATGGCTGAGGGCGCACTTAATCCCACTGTCCATGTCACCCACAAAGATGTTGAACAAGTCCGGTCCCAACACCGATTCCTGAGGGACATCACTCATTACTGGTCTCCAGGTGGACATTGAGCCATTGAGCACTACCCTTTGCGTGCAGCCTTCCAGCCAGTTCTTTATCCACCGAGTGGTCCACCTATCAAATTGATGTCTCTCCAACTTAGAGACAAGGATGTCATGTGAGACAGTGTCAAACGCTTTGCACAATTCCAGGGAGATGACATCAACTGCTCTACCTGTCCATCAGTTCCATAGCTCCATCATAGAAGGCCACCAAATTGGTGAGGCGGGATTTCCTCTTAGTGAAGCCATGCTGGCTGTCACCAACTACCTTCTTGTTTTTCATGTGCCTCAGCATGCCTTCCAGGAGAATCCGCTCCAAGATTTTGCCAGGCACAGAGGTGAGGCTGACTGGTCTGTACTTCCCGGGGTCATCCAATTTCCCCTTCTTGAAAATGGGGGTTATATTTCGCTTTTTCTAGTTGTTGGGAACTTCACCTGGCTGCCATGATTTTTCTAATATGATGGACAGTAGCTTAGCAACTTCATTTGCCAGCTTCTTCAGTACCTGTGGATGGATTTCATCAGGTCCCGTGGACTTCTGTACGTTCAGGTTCTTAAGCTGATCTCAAACCAGATCTCTCCTACGGTGGGCCCAGGGTCTTCATTCTCACTGTCCCTACGTCTGCCTTCCAAGGCAAAGAAGTTGTTAAGAACCTAAACCTTCTCTAAATCCAGGGTAGCCAGTTCTCCCAATAGCTTTTGGAGAGGACCCACGTTGTCCCTAGCCTTTTATTTGCAATGTACCTATAAAATCCCTTCCTGTTTTAACATCCCTAGCCAGGTTTAATTCTAAGTGGGCCTTAGCTTTCCTAACCTGGTCCCTAGTTTCCCAGACAACATCCCTGTATTCTTCCCAGGCTGCCTGTCCTTGCTTCCTCCTTTTATAAGCCACTTTTTTTCCTTTGAATTTTCCTCAGCAGCTCCTTATCCATCCAAGGAGGTCTCCTGGCCCTCCTGCTGCTCTTCCTTCTAATAAGGATGTACCGCTCCTGGGCTTGCAGTAGGTGATCCTTGAATACCAACCAACAGTCTTGGGCCCCCCTGCCCTCTAGGGCTGTATCCCATGGAATCTTACTAAGCAGGTTCCCAAAGAGGCCAAAGTCTGTTCTCTTGAAGTCCAGGGCAGTGAGCTTGCTGCACGCTCTTCTCACTGTCCTGAGCATCTCGAATTCAACCATCTCATGATCGCTGCAATCAAGGCTGCCCTGGAGCGTCACATTTCCAATCAGCCCTTCCCTGTTGGTGAGCACGAGGTCAAGCATGGCACCTCTCCTTGTCGGCTCCTCTATTACTTGCAGAAGGAAGTTGTCTTCCGCACAATCGAGGAACCTCCTGGATTGCTTGTGCTGGGCCGTACCATCCCTCCAACAGATATCAGGGTGGTTGAAGTCCCCCATGAAAACAAGGGCCTGTGAGCGTGAGGCTGTTCCTATCTGTCTATAGTGTGCTTCATCCACCGAGTCCTCTTGGTCAGGCGGTCTGTTACAGATCCCCACAATAATGTCTCCCATTGCTGTTCTCCATTTAACCCTCACCCACAAACTCTCTGTTGACTGCTCACCTGTCCCCAGACAGAGTTCCATACTCTCCAGCCTATCCCTAACATAAATAGCAACTCCCCCTCCCCACCTACCGGGCCTGTCTTTCCTAAAGAGCCTGTAACCTTCTATTCCAACACTCCAGCCATAGGAGCTATCCCACCATGTTTCTGTGATGCCTATGATATCATACCCCCATAGATGTGCACACATCTGTAATTCCTCGTTTGTTCTCCATGCTATGGGCATTTGTATAGAGGCATCTGAGCCGAGCTCCAACTGAAGCTGGCTCATTGGCTGGAGCAGCTGGAATATCTCTACATTGCTCTGAACGTTTACTATAGGTGCTGGCAAGTGATTGGGTGTCTTGGGATGGAATGATGCCCCCTCCCCCAGCATATCTAGTTTAAAGCATCCTTGACCAGTCTGGCGAGCCTCCTCCCATATCCACTCTTCCCTTTGTCAGACCAGCTCACCAGCTCCCAGTAGACCTGGCCTACTGAATTGGGCCCCATGTTCAAGGTACCCAAACCCCTGACTACAGCACCCCCCTTCTAACTATTTATTAACCTGGCCAATCCTCCTAGCCTTTTTAAGGTCCTGCCCTGTATCCTGGAGAATTGAGGAAAAGACAATCTGCGCTCCAGATCCCCTAATCACCTCTCCCAGGGCCCTGTAGTCCTTCTTTATGTTCTCCAGGCTACTGCTATCTATATCAGCAGCACCCACATGGGTCACTAGAAGTGGGTAATAGACAGTGGGACCGACTAGAGCAGGCAGCTTCTCTGCAACATCCTTGATCCGAGCCCCTGGTAAGCAACGCACCTCCCTTGAGCCTGGGTCAGGCCAACAGATGGGTGCCTCTGTTCCTTTCAGAGTAGAGTCCCCTACTACTATGGCCCGCCACTTCTTTCTGGCAGCACCAGTAATGGTCTTCTTTACCAGTGCATCAGCCGGTTGTTCCTGGTGGGAGTGTGGTTCCTCATCAGCCCCCTGCAGGACAGCAAAGCAGGTTCTGGGTGGGGACAACAGATTTAGGAGGAAGCCCCCTGCTTTTAATTGTCCTCTTCCTCCTTTTTGTGTTGTTTTTTTCTGTTCCTGTTTCCCAGCTTCCTGGGTTAGCGGCCTCCTTTCCTGCAGGAGCTACAGTGGATGCTTGAGGCCCCTGCCACAGTCTGGTCCTGGAGCAAGCAGTGCTGCTTCCCTGCAGCTTCCCTGACACCTTCCAGCCTTGTAACAGCGTCCCGCAGCTCAGCCCCTGCTGCAGGAGGACCTCCACCAGAGTGCAGCCCTGCCCATTGCACACCCTTCCCTCAGGATAGCAGTGCAGGCGCTCTTTACACCTGAAGTTCTGCACTGCATCCTCCCCTCTCATCAGCTCTGTCTGGGTTCCTACGCTGGCCACTGCTGGGGCAGCCAGAGCAAAGCTCCCAGACCAGGCCCCGGTCATATGGCGAGTGCTCACCATTGCGCTCACCATTGCGCTCACCATTGCGCTCACCATTGCCCTCACCATTGCCCTCACCATTGCCCTCACCATCCTGCTCGCATGGCCTGCGCGAACTGCCTCGAACCCGCCCTGTTCCGCACGCTCCCCTGGGGCAGGTTCTTACCCAGTCAGGGTGGTGCCGCTCCTCCTGATGCCTCCCCTCTGAGTCAGCTGCTCGCGTCTGCTGAGCTGCCGGCTCCTGGGCAGACTCTGTCGAGGATTTGAGGCTCCCTCGGTGCCCGTTGCTGCTCCGAGCTGAAGCTCCTGGACCCCGAGCCTCCCCCGGATCAGGCGCTGCAGGCGTCCCCTCTTGAGACAGTCACCTCAGCAGTGGGCCGTAAATGGCCGCAGTTAGCTGTATTGACTCATAACTTTTTTACTCTGACAATGTTTTTTTCTCCTTTAGCTGCAATAATTGACTTGCCCAGAATAACTATAAATATTAAATAAGCATTATAATTATGTATATTGCTTGGTAGAAATGAGAGTTGACAGCCAGATTCTTGTGGAAGTTAAATTTGCAGAAATCCAGCATAACAGAATTCAGCAGTTGCTCTGCCGTTGTCAGTAGTTAACAAATGATTGGTGCGTGGTTGGAGAGCCTTTTAACATACGTTTAAGTCTGGGAGTCCCGCTTTCTAGCACAGATTGCAAGGCTGGTGCCTAAACTGAACAAGTGTAGAGATTAAAGAGAGCAGACAGAGGCATCAGGAAGGAGGAGACTAAGATCACATGAAGATTCCTCACTTGCTGTCACACATATTCTTAAAAAACATGAGATTGTGCGGCTTCTCATATGCAGTTTCTGTTGACCACTTTGCAGATTCATACAGAGGAAAATGTTGCTTTTCTTCTTCTAGAATGTCTTCCTTTTGAACATTCCTTCAATTTGTCCCACAGGGAAGTGCAAGTGAGGCCACCCTGATTTCACTGCTTGCTGCAAGAACAAAAACTATCAGACGGGTGCAGTCAGAAAAGCCTGAGCTAACAGAAGCAGACATCATGGGCAGGCTGGTGGCCTATGCTTCTGATCAGGTGAGTACCTCTCAAAACCATGTAAACATGGGGTCTATACTTAACAATTCAGTCATCTCAATAGACAGGTGAATGGAGTATAAACTCTTTAGATTGGTAACTACATGGTTTTGTGTGTCTGTGTGTGAAAACATGGTTTTCCTCCTATATACATATGTGCGAACATCCATCCATCCATCCTCCCCCTGTATGCATGCATGGTTGCAGGCGCATGCACACAGAAAACCTAGTGCAAGAATATAAAGTAAATTGGTTGTAATATTTGAAGAAGCCCAAAACATTATATCCATTTATTTATTTATTTTTTTTAAAAGAAACTCTGCTAAGATCTCCGTGTATAAACCCAGCTAAGAAATCTTGTGAGAAAACAGAAAACATAATCCTTGATTTCTGGCTGTGAGTGGTATTTAGCAGACTGAGCTAGGCTAAATTCTCAGCAGGCCAAGACCATGAGAGGCTTTTACTGTTAGTGAAACCAAATTTTAATCTTGTGAGTTCTGCTGCTACTGCCCTCTGACACGCTAATCCTACTGAAGGGCTAAGCAATGTTGTTTCTCTCAATAGCTATGACATTTTCATATCTAAATGTCAATGAGACAGAAGAAACTTAGCACCTGATGTTTAGTTTAAAATCATATATGATTATGCAGAATAACAAGGCCAAGTTTTAGGCTTACCTTGATTTACTATGAAGTGTATGTTCAAAAGCACTGGAAAGCAAGTTAGAAGTACACAGCTCTTTGCTGGTGGGAAGAGGGACTACACTTGTAGGGTGAGAAGAGTCAGAACAAGAAATATGAGGAAATAGAACTGTTTTTAAAAGGCACAAATGATATTTGTCTTTTTTTTTTTTTTTTTCTTTCCTGGGACCCTAAGGTCTGTACTGTGCAGACTGCCAGTTCCAGAGCTCAAACTCTGACTCAGTGATGCACAAAGCCTTTTACTTGTTTTTGGGTTTTGTCCCATGTAAGTGACTGACCTGAAATAAGGTCTGACAGGCCTTACTGCTTACTGAAGGTCAGAGGATCTTATGTTTACAGAAGGATTTGCCTTAAGATATTGCTGCCCTTTTAAAGCAGATTGTTGCAGAGCTCACTGGTCCTCCTGCATTAAGAACAGACCTGTGTGACTCACAGACAATAATCCACAAAAGAAAGTAAACCTAAGCCATTCTGGGAGAGAAAGTCATGCACTGACAGAGCACAATATTGCAAGAAAGCATTAGGAGGGAGGTAAAAAGGTGGCTAGTAAGGAGGCCCAGAGCAGAAAGCTAAATTCAGATCTCATATCTTCCTAGGCATTTTTGGAAAATCTTTATCCCATTGAAATAATTTTGCTTTGTGCTAATGAGTACAGAGCATGACTGGCAATAAGTCTTTCCCGAATAACTACCTGGGGGGTTGGAGACAGCAGAGATTTTCTTTTAGTGCCTGGGCTATCCTGGCTGACATTCTGTTTGCAAGAGACACTGAGACCTTGGAGCTGAAAGGAGCATCTAAGAGCTACCCCTGACAATAGACGCCTGACTGGGACCAGGACGGAAGTCAGGGTACTTTTTGAAGTTCTCAACTTTTCTCAGGCCATTTCTTCATCAACCTTTTTTTTTTTTTTACCATGTTTATTTGGCTACCTTAAGCAGCTGCCCACTCATTTCACTGCTTTCTGCTTGATTCCTTGCCCTCCTCAAAGGTAGTTGGAGATTACTTAGTACTTTGCTGAGGACTAAGAATTCCATAGAGCAGCAGGTTGCTGAAAATGTGTTATAATGCAAAAGCATCTTGGCAGTTTTAACCTTAAGATTGTGAATGGCTGTGGTTATCAGAGAGCCATTTTGGAGAGTCGAAGAAGCAGTTCAGAGTTTCTGACTGGCTAACAGCCTCAGTGTATTGTTACAGTTTGCTTAGCTGCAATTCAGTTATAAAATACCTCTTTCTGTTGTACGCTTGAATGAAGTATGGTATTGCTATGGCATACACATTGTTTTCCACTTTAAAAGTTACATTTCAAGTCTGGACTTCTAAATTTTCTCAAGTTGTTGCTTGATTAGTTTACCAAATACTTTAACAAGAGACAGTGCTGAGGTGCAAGTTGATGCTGAGGTGCAAGTTGATAGTAAATCTGCCTTGTCATTCCAGGGGAATGTGAAGTTGAAAGGCAGAAACTTTGATCTTCATCTGGTCTTGTTCAACCTGTGCCTTATCTCTTCTGTGATTATATGCTAAATTCGAATAGAATTAGTAAGTACTCTTGTAGGCAATAGCAAGAGCTAATAAGAGTAGGATGGAGATTGGGAATGAGAATAGTCACAATATGAAAAGGTGAGGAATTATTCAAATTAATGGCAATTAGTGAAATTGTAGAAGATGAAAGGTAAAATAGCTTTTGGGGGGGTTAGTCATGCTCTAAAGGAGAATATTTTGTGGCTAAAGTTATTATTCTACTTCACAAATTTATAAGATCTTTTTAGTGATAACTTTGATTATATTTACTAATTTGTGCTTTATGTTCTAAAAATACTGTTTCTGGAGAATCCAGATCCAAGTGGGTTATAAATAAAATAATGCATTGGGAATGATCCTTAACTGCCTAACAAAATGAATGAATGATTGAGTCACATTTTAGTCAGTGTGTAATCTAAAAAGAAAAGATTATCATGTAGGAAAATATCTCGCTCTATACCATACAATGCCATGAACTTTTTAGAGTTCCGCAAAGCTGTATGCCATAAAAATATGGTAGTAAGCAACTGAATCATTATCAGGCAAGCTGATTATCTGCATGTCTTTTGGTTGATTTAGAGCCAGATCCCGAAGCTCTTAATCACTCCCACCTAACTGTGAACATGTTAATTAAAGCTCTCTCTAAGGTTGATTGAACTCTTGTCTGAATGATGCCATGGCAATAGTCTCAAGAATACTTCAGGGTTTTGTGTGTGTGTGTGTGTATGTATGCATATATATGCATGTGTGTCCATATGTCTATCTGTATGAAAGAGGGAGAGGTATGTGTCTCTGTTACGTAGCAGCAACAGTCCCAGGATCTCAAGTATTGCTTTACTTGAAGGAAGTCATTATATTTTTTTTAAATCAAATTAACCTCTTACATTCCAATAAAAAGTATCCGTCTTAAAATTTGTCCATTTCGTTGTAGGCTCATTTATCAGTGGAAAGGGCCGCACTAATTGGTGGTGTGAAGATTAAAAATGTTTCTTCAGATGATGCATTTAGTGTTTGTGGTTCAGCCCTAAAGAAAGTTTTGGATGAAGACAAAGCTTCTGGTCTTATCCCATTCTTTGTGAGTACTGGATTTAATTAATCATCGGATTTATTGCTTCTGATAAGCTATTTTTGACGTTAATAGATGATCTCATCCCTAACAGAGGGATCAATAGGCAGCCGAGCTAGAATACTAGGATAGGTTCCATGAGTGCTCTGAACATACCTTTCTGTGCCGGAAGATAAACTAATTAGAGCAACTGGCTGCCCTTCTCAGCAAAAATGTTTTAAAAGGACTTGAGGTTATATTAGACAGCCGAATAGAAGGAAGTGAATTTTTTAGTTGCAGTGTTATAATCTCCTAACACTTGAATTCTGAACTGCCATTTTTAAAAAGTTATACCTTTATTTTTCAGGTTCTAATTTACCCATAAAACAAGTTTAAAAGCAAGAAATTAAATGATGGTATCTCACACTTAAATATTTAGAAGAAACAGTCGTTTCCTCACTACTGTAGCAAAGTGATGAACCTCCATAATATACTCAAGTAAGGTCAGACATTGTCAGGCAGGTATTTGTGAATATGTGACTTGCCTCTAACTGTGGAAGCTCTAGGTGTTATCCTTTCTTGTTATTTGTCCACTCTTTCCAGAGATTTCTGCTTCCACAGCAGTCTAGCAAAAGCAATGTGTTTATATCTCAGTAGCCAAAGCTCATAATCCCCCCTTCTTTGACATAAAACAGTGTTAGATTGGAAAAAATTCTAAACTTTGGTTCTACTATGATAAGTACCTGATCAAAAAGAACATTTGCTTACTTATCAGATCTACTCTTCCTGTCAGTTCAGAACACCATCCTATTATTTCAAGTTAAAACAAGATTGTGCCTTTTGGTTTTGGATTGTTGTTAAGGGTTTCTTTGTTTGTGTTTTTGTTTGTTTTGTTTGGGGTTTGGTTTTTTTTTTTTTTTGTTTTGTTGTTTGGTTTTTTTTTCTCCCCATGGAATAAGTAATCTCTGTACCTCACCAACAAAATTATTTGCTCATTTCTAAGCAAATGAGCTGTATAAGGAGTATAGTATGCAACCAAGAATATGTTTTTACTGGCCTCCACTGAAGGAAGATTGGAGAAAAAAACTACCCCTATTTTAGAAACCCAGAACTTTAGAAATAGGATTTTTTACTGACAGCCAAAAATATGTCACGATTTTTTCAGAAAAGTCATGTCTGATTTGACAGTTGTTTCTTTAATTTCATGTGGTAACATTTTGAAAAGGGCTAAAGTGACTTAAATTTCCATGAAGTGTTTTCAGAAGAATTAGCAGATTAAGTTTGCTTATACTCGTGGTTAAGTGCCAAGTGGGACAAAGGAGCTTAGATTTCACCAAGCTCTTTTGAAAATTTAATCTTTTTACTCTTCTTGTTATTAACCTTTAGTGTCGTTTTATGTAGTATAAGAATGACTAGGCTGAAAAGTGGTTTTGATACGTGCAGAATGCTGCTAATTTCTAGTCTGACTATAACTAGTGAGTCCTTAGGATGACCAAGCACTTCCCATCAATTTTTTTCCAATAAAATAAGACTATGACTGAGAAACAAAGCATTTCTAGATATTCCAAAGTGAAATTTCTTCTGTGGGCTGCACCTATTGAAATGGAGATGTGCCATAAGGTGTGGTTTATTTCTCTGTTATATGGTACCAGCTCATAATATATTATACACAATATCATATCTTCATGCACTAACTGCAAAGTTAATGTGTTTTTTCCTCATCTTTTGTCCATTAGGAAAAAAAAAGCAACTTGCCCCTCATAAATATTTATTTCTTATTAATTTTTTTATGTGTAGCAAGAGGAAATAAAAATTCTCTTTTATGTATTCAGTGACATCTTTACAAAGGGTGATTTGAATGTTGTTCTTCCTCTGTTTGTCTAGCTGTGGAAAACAGGCTTTCAAAGACAGTAGAGGCTGGTCTGAGTTCATATGGCCTGTACCAGCTCTTCCATTTATTTGTATATATAAAACATGTCAGTTTAGATTAAACTAGATCTCATTATCCTTATGGATGGCCTCTTAACTCAAAAGGTGTGTTAATTCTCTGTCATGCTGAGCAACAGCCCATGCACTCTATTAGTGCTCTGTTTTCTGGCTTGCAGATTTCGAAAGCCTTTCCATTTCTTTTGTTCTTGAGTATTTTGGTGCAATTTTATTTTGTTCTGGTGCCAAAGATATGCACATTGCCAAGGAAACACCTCATGCCACTGTTATTCCTTGTCTCCCTGTATTCACTGATCCTCCACTAACGGCTGTGATTCAACATCAAAGCAAAAGGTTTAACAGAAGAAATTCTGCCTAAAGAGACTTTCAGCAGCAGAGAAATCATTCCTAATGAAGACATCTTGGCTGCATCCAAGCTGATGCAGTCTCCCTTAAAAGAAAAAAAAGTTTTGTAGAGGATTAAAAAGAACATGCAAGCAAATTACAGTGCCTCGTAGGCATGATTCTCCTCTTGTATTTAAGGAACAAATGAGGAATTATTATCCTGAACCTTATAAAAGCCCTTTGCTTGTAGAGGTGAGTGGAGAATAAGGGGCAAATTTGCTTGATGTGAAACAGGTTCTCTCATTACAGCCATCTGGTATTTATAGGTTTGCTTTTCATATACATAGGATTTGGCAGTCAGTCTTTTTTGGGGACAGGCATTGTCTTTAAAATGAGTCTTTGGATTTCTATTCACCATCAATATCTTTTAGCGCTAGTAATGTGTGTATAATTTCATTCATTGAAGGCTGTTGCCAATTAGTGTATTTTAGTATTAGTGTACCCAGACCTCTGCTTTTCCCTTTTTTTGATTTTAAAATTCACATGTGTGTTAATGTGTCTCTTTCAAGATACTTTTGCAGAAATTGAAACAGATATACTTTTGTATAGCAAAGCAAGCAGTCTGTGCAAACAAAACACTTAACCGTGTCCGATGTTAAGGCACTAAAGTTGCTGCAATTTACTGAGGAGCAGTTTCCAAGGGTGGCTGATATGCAGCCCTTCATCTGGCCACCAGATAATGGGAAGCTTTAAAGCATATGCTGAGGTCGTAACCATGTTAATAATTACAAACACTAAGTGGTAGTTAAGCACACACATAAATGCCTTTCTCAGTTGGACCCTATATGTTCCCAGCTTGAGACAGGCCTGTACTTTGGATGAGCATTGACCAGGATGCTCGAATACTAAGACCACCAAGTAAAGCACTGCTAAGTTCAGGTGTAGGGTCCACTGCATTCAAGCCTAGTTCACTTGAATGTTTCTAAGTGGCCTGTGGGCTTTATGCTATCGTTCATAAGTCAACACTGATATATTGCAGCTGGCATACATATAGTACAATATACTTCAACAACCTCATCCAGTATAAAGCTTTTATAGCATAATTGCCTTGCTGCTGAACAAAGGCCCAGCATGAAATCCTCTGATTCTAGCTGAAATGACTCTTCTGAATGATGATCTGCAGGGTATTATGAAGCAGGCTGTTTGTATCTGGACTCAGCTGGGAAACAATAAATCAGAATTAGAGTAATAGAGGAGCCGTCTTTTCAGTACAAGTTAACACTAAGATCCTGACCACAGATTTCTGTTTGGAAGAAGCATTCTTGAGATGTGTACAGATGTCCAGGGTGATGTTTCTTAATCCACAGTTTGTGAATGATCACTGGTTTGTAAAATACTGAATGGTTTAGTAAATAGTTGCAGTTTTCTCAAGCCACAGATATTCTCTTGAGTGCAAGATGGCAAACAACTGAGTAGGAGAAAATAAACACAGTAAGAGAACACTGAAGGTTCTGCCTCATTATAGTTAGTTGCAAATTAAAAGCTTTGTGGTGAGCCTGTGCAAAGTGTGTCCACATATTTTTCAAAAGCTCTGGGGGGTCTTCCAGTTGAAAAGATTGAGAGTCATTGCTCTCAGGCATCTTAAAGATTCATGCACGTTTCCTGACATATCTCTTGGTTTCAGAAAAGTAGTATATGAGATGACTGATGCAAGCATTTTTGCTGCTTTGTATTAGCAACCAGGCTTGAGTCAAATTTGAAGTGTGCAACCTGAAAAGGATAAGGCCTACAGGCTATACTGAGCCATCAGTCCCATTTCTGTGATGCAGCCTGTCTCTTGCCCTTTGCACAAATGTGATTTTGCCAGTGCTGTACAGGATACAAATTGAGTTAGATTTGTTGTGTAGAAGTGAGACAGGGTAATGAGAGTCCTGACAAGAGCAGATGCTGTCACTTGAAGTGGTTTCTGAGAGTTAAATCAAGTAGCTTAGAGGCTTAGACTCCTGCAGGGGGGACAACAAAATCATGTTAGAAACTGAGGTACGCTTTACACAATAAGCCATTATTTAAATAACCAAGCGTATGTTTGAACTCATAAAATCTTTTACTGAAGCAACATACTCCTTATTCTGATTAGAAGGAGAATAACTGCAGTAAAACACTAATAACAATAATGTGTAACTTTTCTGTTGTGAAATCTCTCACTATTTTAAATGCTGGACTAGCCCAGAAAATTTCACTCTAATCTTATCAGAAAGTCTGCAACATATTATCATAAAATACATGTATAAAAGCAGAATTAAGTCTATAGTTCACTCTTTGTTAGGGTTAACTCCTCTTCTTTATGTATATAGAAACCCCAGAATTTTCTTTCCATTTCTTGTGACCCAATTTGTAGATCTGCAGTTCAGCCAAAGATGAAACTCAAGTTTCTCCTGCTTGTTGGAATATCTTAGATAGGCAAGAATGTGATAAATATATTTCGACTTCACACATGCATGCCGCCTTAGTAAGAAAAGAGACCAAACTTACTTCTTCTTTAAAAAAACTATCCTGCAATCTTTTAAAAGCAACCTTCCTCAAAGGATGATTAAACTTCCAGAGAAGCCATATACGTACCTCAAGGCACTGTAATTATTCTGTTCTTCTCATGTGTCTCAGAAATATGGGAAGGCCCAGCGTAAAGATTAGACTATTCTGAGAGGAAAACGTGTTAGCAGCAAAATGTTCAGCTCATTTGCAGAACTGTATTTGTTTCAAACTCAGGTTCTTAGTAGCTTGATTTGAAAAAACATACTGATTTTTCCCTTTCTTATTTTATAAGAGTTTATAATTATTATTAATAATTATTATTATAAATATAACGTAATACTATTATTTATTGTTATAAAATTATAATAATATTTCCCTGTAGCAAATATTTTTAACTGGTGCAATGAAACGCGATGATAGTTATTAATATTGCTGTAATTGTGAAATTAGGAGAACATGTGAGCAGTCAGGGATGAAATGTTCTCAGGGTTTTATATGACTACATTGAATCAGGTCTTTGCTATAGAGGATACAACTTCCTCTAGGAGTGTACATAAATTCATATGAATAGAGTGCTATCTGAGTACTTTCCATTAAACAGAAAAATTCAGCCCCCTACAACAATTTAAAATATCTCTGAGGTATACAGTATGATATAGATACAGAAATATTCAAAAGTGTACTTAAATGAGTATAGCATTTGAGAGTTCCTATGGTTTTGAATGGCCTTTAAGCACCCTTGAGACCTGCCTGCTGATTGTGATGGGGGTCACCATGTTGGCATGCATACAGAGTGTGTTTTACCCACAACCATTCTCTCTGGTCCCCAGAGTTAAGCAGAGTGGGGTGTGGGCCTTGTCTGGGGTTAGACTACAATCCAGGATGGCCAAGAGATTTTTCCCCAAAGCTGGACATTCATGAGTGGCAGGGTGTGTGGGACAGTGTGGGCGAGTGCGAGTATCTAGTCCACTGGACCCCTCCTGTGCTTTGGAAGCATCGGAGATGGAAGGCAGCTGTATGGAGTCCCCAGTGACAAGCGGCTAAAAAGATGTGGCTCAGATGGACTTAGACTGGCAACATAAGGGTGAATTATTTGAGCCTGGTGGGCCTATGACACCTTAGGCCATCAGGGCAGAGATGCAGCGTACAGATGGACTCATGATCGAGGGGTGGACTTAGCAATGGACACTATTGCCCAGGTTATTCACAAGTGTGAGCACTGCACACAGCTTCTCCTGCTCTGAAAGACTTACAAAAGATGGAGCCTGACATCATGGACTGGATGGACTCAGCAGCTTTACAGGGATTGGTCCATGCACTAAGGGCTGATCTCTCTCCCTTTCTGTGCGTGTGTGGATCCATACATATACATGTGATGGTATATTGAAAATGTGGGATCTGAGCATGACGTGAATGGTATGGAATAAGGGATGGATTGTCATGGGTTCAGCAGCAGCAGTCATTTTTTCTCCTTCTTGGTAGCTGGTGCAGCACTGTGTTTTTTGATTTTGGGCCTGGGAACAGCGCTGATAACAGCAGTGTTTTCAGTTACTGCTTGGTAATGTTTTGGTCTGGCCAAGGACTTTCTGAGTCTCATGCTATGCCAGGGAGGAGGGGGAGCTGGGAGGAAGCAGAGACAGGACACCTGACCCTAACTGACCAAAGAGGTTATTCCATACCACAGCACATCATGTCCAGGATGTGAACACGGACAGCAGAGACCTGGAAGGGTGTGGTGGTGGACTGGGGGTGCACGGCATGGTCAGGTTTTTGGTACTGGGGGGTTTGCTGCTGGGGGGTGCACTGGCTGGGTCAGGCTTGGTGAGCAGCTGTATTCTCTTTCCTTGTATTTCTCTTGTATTATTACTGGTGGTAGCAGCAGTGAATTGTGTTATACCTTAGTTACTGAACTGTTCTTATCTCAACCTGTGCAAGTTGCATTCTTTTAATTCTCCTCCCCATCTCCCTGGGACTGGGGGAAGAAAGAGAGGGAGGGAGGGAGGGAGTGAGGAGTGAGTGAGTGAGTGAGTGAGTGAGTAAACTGTGTGTGGGGGGTGGTTAGAGGCTTAAAACACAACAGGTATACAGTATGATATAGATACAGAAATATTCAAAAGTGTACTTAAAAGAGGGGTTTTAACCCTAGCAACAGATTATTGAATTAGTTCAGTATTCTTGGGATGTATAGTTTTGAATTCCTGGCTTTTTGAATACATCTTCACCTGCTCATTTTACTGAATTCTTATGTTAGTGTGGGATTTCCTAGAAATTTTGAAAAATCCAGTTTAATGAGCAGTGAAACAGCCATCTCTCACTTTGCATGAGTTCTCAAAAAGCCTGGAACTAGCAAATGAAAATCCTATCGTATTTATCCAACTCTTTGTCTCATAATCAGATTATTTTTGTGAAGATGCCAGGCCTTTCTAAGTGTGCTGTTGCTGCATTATTTCATAGAATGAAAAGAAAAAAAAAGCTTGATGGGAAATGTGAAAAGCAAAAATAAACAAACATGTTAAAACCTCAAGAGAAGTTATTGAGAGGACTTGTTAGGGAACCCCCAGAAGGAAAACCAATTCTTGGTTCTGAGATGTGTGCAGGACCTGCTTCAAGATGTGACCGTAGATGATTTGTAACAGTCTCCAATATCCAATATCTGGTAAAAGTGAAAAGGCAATAAAATCTCGAGCTTGAAAGCAGGTGACAATTTATGAATGAGGATGAGTGTTCAAGGGAACAAATAAAGGGTAAAATATTGGTAGTTATCAAGCATTCTGTTTAATTAGAGCAGAAATACTTAGTGCAAATGTTTATCGCCTTTTAAAAAAGAGGGGAAAAACAACCTCCCTAAAAAGCTGTCATTGTTTGAATATGGGAACCCCTAGAATTAAAGAAGTATCACTGAAATGCAGGAAAGACAGCATGTGAATGTTCAAGCCAGAACAGGAATAAAGCATACACTTGGCAAGTGAAACATGGTATTAGGCTAAAACAGATGATAGGATTTAGGCAAACAATTTGCTAATGCCATAATAACATGGAATTATTTTTCTCAGAAGTAGAAAGCTTGTGCTAGAGATAGGGTAAAAGCTGAAGCAGATAAGGCCACACCAGGTGACACAGACATGAGCAAAATCGTTTACTAAAGAAGTGCATACTTACATCATGATGATGGTAACAGACAGGCCAAAAGTCCACCCTGCCCCCAGCTGTGACTCTCAGCTGGTCATCGTCAACACATCCCCATTCTGCAGCAGCTCCACAACTATATAACAGTGACAGATGGTGTAGCAGGAAAACCTACTGTCCTGGACAAACTAAACAGATGCTTAGAAATAGAAGATTACTTGGCATGTTGGATGGGCCAGAGAAGTCCAGTGCAGAGAAGGAATCACTGGAAACTTTCCCTCATGGCATCACTCCTTCTACAAGGGAGGGCAGTGAACCCAATGCCTCTGCATATGTACTCAGTACGGAGATGTGACCCAAAACTGCACTTCATGGAGTTTTAATGCATAATTGTACTTGTGTTTTGCTGTGACAGTATGATATTTGTTCTTGAAAGGTCTTGCGGATTGACAGGTATCATCTAGGTGTTTCCTTTGTCTTCTTATAGGTCTTGTTATGTGTTCACTAAGGGGTGTGGACACACACACCAAAAAAAATGTGGCTAGTTGCAGATATGTAGGGAAAAACAGTGAAAGCAGAAGATAGTGCATTGGCAGTGTACTTGGCAGAAAAAGTAACCGGAAGTACAAAAATAACCCCCCCAAATTCTGGATTTCACATATTTGTAGATATGACCTGGCAGTATTATAGTTGTGTGTGACGTTGGATAAATGATCCAATTACTTTGTACTTAGTACTCTTAACTAAAACCCAGCATATTTTATTTACCAATTTAATTTATGAAGCGTCTTCTATTGTATAAAAATCCCAAACAAGGCTGAAATAAAACCCAGTCTTCATTAGCACTTGCAAAAAGGAGATAAAGTGTTTAAAGCATAAGTGTAGCAATGAAAAATAAAATAATGTCAGTTTATATGCACTTGGTAATTGTTTTTTGGGGGTTATAATTCTACCTGCATATTCCCAGTAAGTTACCATAGCTCATTTTCACCTAGTTGTAGTCTTTTTCTTCTGTGAAAATAAAATATTTATGTTGTTTCTGCCTTTTGCCCACTGATAATGCAGCAGGATACATTAAATGAGGCATCAACCAAATGAAGGAAGGATGTTTCCAGTATTTTGGGATGAAGTTAGGAGAAAATGCTTCTCTGGGAATATATCTTGCAAACCTAACATGCTACTAGTGAACAGGTCCCAGGCTGCAGATCCATTGAGCACAAAGCAGTTACAAGTCTGTTACAGAGCTGTGGCTCTTTAATTCAGGCAGTAACCTTTTATGATGCGTTCTGTCAACAGCACTTCCAGCACCTTTAAGTTGATCAAGTTCAGAGCTTGCTTATAGACCACAAACTGCAAATCATTATGGTAATAATTGTGTATGTGAGGTTAGTACTGGGCCACATGATAAGCATGTGGAACACATGGGAAATACATAAAATATAGCATTAATGTAATACTGTGACTATGTTGCATTACTTATTCATCAATTTTAGATGAACATTCAAGTTTTATGCATCTGTTTCAATAGATGCCTATGGGAGCTTTGAAATAACTGATTCTCAAAAGTTCCCCTGAAGGATGGTTATTGGCTGCTAAAATCCATTTCTTTTGCCCTGTATCATCTATTCTCTCTGTTTATTGTTGCCTTTGCAGACAGGTTTTTTTTCATTTGATACTATGCTGTAACATATTTTATTTTTCTTGTCTTTGTTTTTTTTGGCTCTGCAGTTCTGTGCGACACTTGGAACCACACCTTGCTGCTCCTTTGACAAACTGTTAGAACTGGGTCCTATCTGTAAGTCTTTGCTGCTACTTTATAAAATTGCAGATACCAGTTAAAGCCATGCTGAGTCATTTCCAGGGCATTGTGCAGCATCAGTGTCCAAATTCAATAAGGCTACTTATAGGCGAGACCTTCAGTTACAGTTTTCTTTCTAATATTTGGTAAAGCAGCCAGCTTGCGTTCTCATACTGTTAAAGTGTACAGAGGACATTGCCTCAAGGGTTTCTGGGTGCATAATATTTTGGAACACTCAGTTAAAAATTACTGTAAGTGCTTCAGTTTGTAACATTTTTCTTCAAGTCCTTTTACCTGCAAGTGCATCTAGAGCAATGGTCAAGAACATGGAAAAGCTGAATTCTAATTATCCCGTGCACCAAATGTTTTGCTTCTGTTTGGTTCTAATGACTATAAAAAGCAGGGAAATACACACCAAAAATCCAAATATATTCTCCTTAATCCTCCCGCTCCCTTCCCCAATTTCTTTCTCAAGAGAATATAACATGTGCCAGCCTGTTTATAGTGATCGAGTCATGGACTCTACATAAGTATTTCTGTGCTATAGTTTGTTGTGTCAAGCTTTGATCTGCAGCGAGGCTTGGACAAAAGCACATGCTGCCTCATGAAAATGCAACAGAAGTGCACCATATCTATTCAAGTGTGCATTTAGAGCAGGAAATTTATAACTATAACCAGTTGGAAGCACCCTCATAGAAACACAGCTAGATTTGATGTTCTGTTAATTTGTTCGGGTAGGGCCTAAAATACCTGGGTGTTTAGTGGTGGTGACTTGCTCTGTGAGGTCTCCTGCCCTCCAGCTCAAGGCCCACCATCTCAGTTTCTCCCAATCCTCCTTTCTACAAAGGTTTCTAGCAGTCTGTAGACCTGGCCGAATAAAATAGTGACACCTATACTTCTAGGTATAGCAGCTAATCATGTGTTTTTCACCTATTGCTCTCAATGATTTCCTCCTTGAGCAGCAGAGACCAGCAGAAAGATTGCACACTGTTCAAATCATAAGCACTACTCATGCTAGTTTTTCTGTGTGCAGGTGAATTTTTCTTCTTAATATACATGAGCAGTAGTCTATGAAATAAAGGCAGTGTCTCAAACAAAGTATATTTAAAAATACATAACCAGTTGAACTTTGAACATGTTTTCAAATAAACCTAAGTCATGGATGTTATGAATAACATTTTATTAGCTTTTTTCAGTTATTCATGCAAAAATAAAATGTAGTTCACAAGAACGCACATTCCAGCATGAACTTGGTGCCCAATTGCAGGTTTGAATTGGTATACCTCTGTATGTGGAAATACCCATCAGAATTATTTGATGACCAGTGTAAAGATGTTATGCGGGCTTCAGTCATCAACTTATAGATCAGAATTCTTACCATTTGCATTAATAGAGGAGATCTGTAGCAGAGTGTGAATATTAAATTACAGAGGATACATAAGAGGTTTAAATGCTTAAATATTTCTGCAGAAACCATTCAGTGACTAATCAAATCTAGTACTTCCTTAACCTTTCAGTCCTTGCTCTTGCATGTCTCCGTCCTTGAAATAAATAGCTTGCTGCACATAGTTCAAAAGCATGAACATGCACATACATCAATACACAAAAAATACTGTTTAAAAACATGTGTTTGTGATTCCTGAGTTAGAAGTGGGGAGCACAGCTAAACCCCTAGCTCCTCTTGCCAACATAGATAGTTTTAATGCTATGGAAGGGATAACTACATCTCTAGGTACATCTTTTAAAAGTGCATTTTATAATTGTTCTTAAATCAAAATTGTTTGATATTTTATTTTGCTTAATAAGATAAACCTAGACATGAAAGGACTCTATTCCCGTAGAAGTGTAGAGGAAGAAGAATACGTTATGTATACATCTTTATGTATTAACAGGAACCAGATGGTAGAAACATTTAATCTCTTAATTCAATTTTAAGTTGGGAAAATAATAACAAAGAAAAATTTCTCAGACACTTGGCTCATGCAAATGAATAGGGCTTTTTAATCTGCTATTTAATTTATTTCCCATTCAATTGCTTTTTTTTTTCCTAGGTAATAAGGAAAATATCTGGATGCATATTGATGCAGCCTATGCTGGGAGTGCATTCATCTGCCCTGAATTCAGGCATCTTTTAAACGGAGTGGAGGTGAATTAAGTGTTTCTGCTCTAGCAGCCTGCTAAAATCTTGATCTTCCATAGACTTTATGTGTTTCTTATGCATCCCACATTAATGGCTCTTATAGAATCTTCGAGTGCACTGCACTTCAGTTTGCATTACAAATCCTTGTATGTTCAATTACATTGCTTATGTTTATGTAATTTCTGCTGCTTTGTTTTGGGAGGATGATAGTTACCACAGTATATCATTCAGAATAGCAAGTAGTAGTGAATCAAAAGTAGTGACACAAAGTGTTTGCAAAATAGAAATGAGGAACTTTTTCCCAAATATCCAAAAAGGCACATTTATAACATTACACAAAAAGGAAAAAAGAAAGAAAAAAGAAAGGATATGTTCGATTTTTAGGTTATATCCTGAAAGTCACAGCCAGTAGCCGTATCTCAAACAGACAGGGTTTAATAACCAAGACAGCTAAATGAAATATTTCCCCAACAGCACTCTTGTTCCTCCCCCTGCCCCCAATTGCTGAGCTACTTGGCACATTCAGTAGCTTAGATAAGAATACTTCAATTTCCTGCTGCTTCCCTCAGACAGTCAGATAAGTCCTCGTCTTCCACATCAGTGGAGAAAATATTACTGTTTGTTAAAGCCAGAAGTTTAAACACAGCACTGATAGGTAGTGACTAATGAAGAAGAGGAGGGAAAACCCCCTCACAAATAAAGCATTTCTTTCTGTCTCTTCTTTTATCAGCAAATGAAGCTTGTTGTAATTTCCTGTGGGGGAATATTTTTTAAGTTATTGTTACTGGTTCCTGAAGGAAATGAAACTGCATCCCTTGTCTGGGACAGCATTTCTCGTAAGAGTAAATATTTAACAACTATAAACAGGTTTCGTACCTTACACAGTACAGGGAGATATCTAGATAGATGCATAGATAGACGGAGAGACAGGCAATCTTATCTTATTAGAGCAATCATTAATTGTTTACAAATAACAGGGAAGGTTATGAGAAGCAAATGAGAACAGAAAAGTGCTATATGGAGTAGTCAGACACTAGTGCAGCCAGGCCCCCATCTCTTTTTTAAGGCAGATGGTTTCTGCCTTTGTTAAAATGCAAAACACCAATAAAGCTTTTCGTACATGATGACCATTTTACCTATGTGGGTTTCCTCTAATGCTGTGCTTAAATATGCATCAGTAAAACATGCTTGTTACATGATGTAAAATATGTACTGTGAATGCTTATTCTGTCTCGGTTTTTCGTTTGACTTAGATAAAAATGACTTCTACTGAAAGAAAATACCCTGACAGTAAAAAAAAAAAAAAGTCATTTCCTGTTCAGTTGTAATTTTATGAATGAATGTGATAGGAAATTCTGAACTAAATATATCATTTAACTTGATAGATGAATTTTGTGTGTATATGTTTAATATTCTTGGAAATAGGAGGCTTAGTGAAATGTTCTTGAAAATTGAGATATGAACCACAGTGTGTGTTCCTGAGTATGCAGATATTTTTTTTAGTTTACACTGATCTATATACTTTTCCATAATGTATGTACCTGTAAAAGGATAATTGTTAGTAAATGCTCAAAATGTTGATAATACCAGTAGCCAGCTGCATACCTAACCTGAATTCCATCCCCAAAATAAATGAAGGTTTAGCTACAATAGTTAGTAAGTAAGGTGACACATCAGTGTGAACATTAGCTATAAAGACAGAATCCAGGAATTCATTCATAGTTAAGGTGTACTCAGACAATTCGGCAGTTGTATCATTAGCACATGGATCCTTTTCTCTTTCATAATTCTGGTTTTTTTTTTATTTATCCATTCTCAGTTTGCAGATTCATTTAACTTCAATCCTCATAAATGGCTCCTGGTGAATTTTGATTGCTCTGCTATGTGGTAAGTATTACAGTAAAAAGGAAACATTACAAGGGGCAAAAGTTACATGTTAAATTAGTCTGCCTTTCTAGCAGTAGACATTTATTTACATTTCTCTATCGAATGAGGAATTCTGGGAAGCTTTGACTCTCATAAATTATTAACAAAATTTACTCTTTTAATATAAGTTTCAAAAAAGTAGATTTTGAAATAGGCTCAAGCTCTGCATTATGTTACCAAGAGAAATCCTGAGAAGTCTGCAGGTTCATACTTGCTCCATTTTGAGGCTGTTTCAAACATGCATGAAAAAAACATCATTTAAAGATGTTAATGCAATGAACAGCATGCTAAACAGAGCTTTTTCTTATTTTCAATAAAATTTCTTTTTGTTTGAGCCTCGATTCTTTCAATTGCCTTTTTAAATGCTTTGGATTTTGCACGGAATTTCAATTTCCCCAGATGACAGCAGAGACAACATTTTGATATAAAATGATGCCAAAGTAGAAACTGATGGGCATACTTCGAAACAAAGCAAAGGATTGTAACAGTAATAATAGCAGTAACAAAAACATCCTGTGGAAGATGATTCTGTTGTGTCCCAATCTGGATCTCCAGAACCTAGTGTCTACCAGTATAATGGCTAATGATACTTATTAGCAAAACAGCTATTCAGTAAATGGGGACTATTTATCAAAATAAATGAGAATATTAATTTCAGTTATAATAGAAAAAAATTGCAAAAAGAAGGAAAAACTGATCATTAGAAGACTCTAAACCATCATCTATAAGAAGGTCACCTTGTTTAAAAGAATAAATGTGAGACAGTGATCACTCAGTTGCCTTTGGTGCACCTTTGGCTCTTTTAATATCCTCTTAATATCTTTTTAATGTCTTTTAAAATCATTTAATATCAGCAAAGTTGACTTTTCCACAGATATGCAGACTATTCAGATAAGACATTACATTTTCTGCTTTAGCCGTTTTCCTGACATGGGCACTTCAAATATTCCGGGACATTATGTTGGGTTTCTTTTTTTTCCTTAGAGCAAATGGCTTCCATTTTGATCCTGAATCGTCATTAGTGGCGGTGATTAATCCAGACTCCAGTTTATAAGTACCCCATAATTAGCTGTTTCTTTCTGTGTATGGAAATAAGAAGATGAAACTCCTTTGCTAGATTTTTCTTTCCTTTTTCGCATCACTCAATGACATTGTTAACAAAGTAGCCACTAAGAAATCAGACGCTACGCCATCGCCATCGTTCTGAGTAGTCTGTAGAACAGTCTGGGAACAGAGACTATTCCCTACCAGTTTAACTTCTCATTAATTCTGCTTTCCCCAAAACCCTGCGGAGCTATGTTAAGTGTTTCACCTCTCTTTCCAGAAAAACAACATATATACAAGTGCACTGTCTGTCAGTTTATGTTCCTATCTCAGGCAATTTTAGTGTCTTCCTAGAAAAGCTTACACTTTAGACTTAGAAAGTATTTTTCTACATTTTGTTTTTTGCTTTTTCTTAGGTACCCATTGCATAAAATGCTTGTAGGTAGGAAGATTCCATTACAAGAAACCTCGAGAGACCTTGCAACATGTCTCATTACTCAAAGCAAAAAACTTCGCAACTACAGCCATTCAGGTTTCATTTCAGCAAGGCATTTATGTGTAGGTGTTATTAATTTAATAAGAATGAAGTGTACATTTACAGTTAAACTCTTCGACTTGAAGCCAGATCCGTCATTCAAATGCTTCTAAGGCCTGTGTCCCAGATTCACTTCTCTTATCAACACTGTCGGAAAAGGTGAAATGTAGTAATAAAGCATGAAGGAACCTATGAGAAAAAAGTAACTATGAAGGATAAATAGTCCTCTTAGGATCCACAAGAAGCATAAATAACAAATAGAATAGAATAGAGGTTGTTGAAAGCTGCAGGTATACAATCCAAGTAAGTAACTTCTCAGAGATTTTCACTGCTTTTATTCACCAGGACTTTTGTTGTGGATTTTGTACTGTGAGTACTTAATATATGAGTCTTTACTGCTCAAGTTATATCAAGCTTTAAATAGCATCTAATTTATCATAGACATTTTTGAAATATAGTCACAATCCTTCAGTCAACCAGGGGTATTTGCCAAGAAAGTTAAGAACACCGCATCTGTCTGTTACCAGACCACACAAGCACTTACTGCAAAGAAGTTTAAATACATAGAGTGAAGTCTAGACATGGAGTATAGAGGTGCAACTTAACTGGTTCACATACATTGATGTCCAGGCTTTGGATTTAGTCTAGTAATCCTTTTTGATGGTTTCTCATGGTTGCCAGGTTAAGACCTGTGAATTCCCCAGATGGAACAGACACCATCTTTTAAAATAGCAGTAACATCACCAAGGAAGTCCAAGATGGCAGCATTTTTGTATCTTCTAAGCTAGATGTTCCTGCAAAATAGTTACCTGTTCCATTTAACACAGCACATTACAGGGGAACAAATGAAGCTCTTACAAGACAATAGATGTTATCGCTTGTAACTCAGGTTAGTTGCGTACAGAATGGACACTACTGAAACATGAATATATTAAAGTAATCAAATATGTCAAATAAACTAGTATAGAACAACTTAGGGTTTATTAAAAATATTTACCATAATTAAACCTGCTTTCAGTTAATAGTTTCTTTCGTTTTGTCTGTAGGACATTTCCAGCACACAAATAAGTTATTGTTTTGATTGAGAGCATTCTGAATATCTTTTATTGTTTTTCATGTGCATAAACTTACTTATCTTCAGCTATGTACTTTCCATACCTGAAAGCAAGCACTTAACTGTTAATCTTTGTACTTTCTAACCATTAGTCAGAGGAAGGCTTTTTGTTTGTTTGAATAAGATGTTTTCTTAACACGGTCTAGATGTGGATGACAGTGGGATTATGTTTTGGCCTGTGCATTTGTAGATACACACTAAAATATTGGATATTACATTTTTACTTAGACATTTACAATTTTACATTAAAACATTAAAACCCAGGAAGAGATGCACAGAAAATCATGAAAGGTTTGGACTTTTGTCATTTAGAGTGTCTGTGTGTTGACATAATTATTACTTTGTGATATATTTATAGGCCTAATATAATGTTGTTACAGTCTTCCCCTTTTTGATTTCTGATTTCTTCTTCTTCTGCCTCTGTAAACCCCAACATTTGTGGAGGTGAGTCAGTTTTACACATAGAGTGAAGCATAAACCAGGAAAATCTTGTTACTACCTACTGGCAAAACATAGCTGATTCTCTCTAAAAGGGACACCTTAGCCTTTGAACCTCAGTATAGTCACACCATGCACTAGGTGGCAATCATAAGGCATGCTTCTCAGTTTTACATTGTTCTGTAGTATGGTTGTCAGTTATTGTATATTGGATCCAGCGAAGGGCAGGGTAGGTACAAGAGGGAAGCCTGAGGCTGGGCCTGGTGGCTCATCCCTATCAGTTGCTACCACTGCATCATGGAAAGACAGGGTCCAGCATCCACAAACCCTCACTGTGGCTGTGCAAGGTGTCTCAGAAGCCGCAGCTCTTCCCACACAGCTTTGTACTGCAGTAATTTCAAGCCAACTTCTGTTGACTGCAAACATTAGCATCACTTCAGCTAGTCTCACATTCTGGTGTGAGTGTCTATCACCATAAAAAGATCCTCTGTGTCTGTTTCTTGTCTGTTTTTAAATATGCAGTCGTGCAGTCATGCTGCCCGTTCCTGCTGAGCCTTACACTTAACTACTTGTAAGTGCAGTACTGATATGGCTGTGAAAAAGCACTGAAAATGGCACAGGCTGTGCTCAGGAAATGCGCCAGTTTAAACACATTCAGTTTGCCTTCGCTTCTTGTGGAAATTTAATCCCTTCAATTTTAATTCTTAGATTTCTCAATTTGATGTCTTTCTTTTTATACAGGGTGAAGAAGAGATCAGATTTAATTGGTGCCTTTAAATTAGAACCTCTGTACCTGCAGCATCACCATCAGGATTCTGGTAACTTTATAATTAAGTGAGATTATTATTATTTTGTTTGCATATTGATATTTAATGGAAAGAAGGACTCAAGATGAAAACTGAAATTATTAAGACTACCTATGTTGTTTAGGAGCCTATTTCCATCTTCAGAGTGTCCTACGGAGTTAAGCTTGTTAAAGTGCAAACACGTCTGGTGAGATTTTAGTTAGTATAAAAAGCAACTGAGGGAAAGCTGTTTTATAAAGCATTATATTAATACTTTTGTATTAGGATTTCCCAGCTCTAGACTTACTATTGACTCTTTGTAGGAGTGTTGAGAAATTTATTAATGATCTTTTGGCAGTCAGATAAGCATATTATTGGGTGCTGTGTGTTGAGCCCCTTAACCTGCCTTCCCCAACATACCTTTCTTCAGAACGGTTTCAAGATCTGATTTGGTTTTAAAGTTTCTGTAGTCTACAAACTTTTTTCTCAGCTATGAGTGCAAGCTCTGTTTCAGTTTCTAAAACCCATGTCAGGAGCAAACATCCCTGAAACTGCAGAGAAGTGGCGAACTGTGTTTGATATCTGTGCTCTATTTTGAGAGATATTATCCTATCGCTCTCGTGTTCTTATATTGATTGTAGAGGAGGCAGTAAATGCAGGCTATCTATCTTGTAGAAAATGCTAGTGAAAGCTTGTCACAAAAGGCTTACAAAGAACTTACAAATCTTAGGCCCTGTACAAAGCTTCTTAATGAATTAGTGCTGCTCCTTGCATATACCTAGCAACTGCAGACTGGAATTTCCCATCCTGATGCCCATTTTTACACATTCAGTTATTAATTGATTCATTGTGAAGAAGGTCCAACAGTGCAGTGTCAACATGTGGTGCAAGTTCCCTCATAACTTTCTCAAGAGTGTAAATCACGTGCAGATGTTTTTACCATTTACTCTGATATTTTTCCTGAAATTGCTGGTGCTGATCTGTGTTCAGACGTGTATCCCGAGTGCTTTTATCTTCTCTCTGTTATGCCTATGAACTTACTGACATTCAAATCAAAACCATCCAGAATTCCACCATTCACTAAAAAGCCCCAGGAAAAATGGATTCCTGTGCCTTAATCCTGAACTGGCAGGAATTTTTCATTTTATCCCTTTTCTACATTTGCAAGCAATGCAAATATAGAGCAGTGCAATAAAGAGGAAAATGCAATAACACTGGAGCTGAGCTTCACTCTTCAAAGGCTAAAATTATTAAGAAAAGATATATTTTTTCTTTTTTAAATGAAAAATACAAGTTACAGAAAATATACTTAAGTCACCATCTTTTACTTAGCATACATAAAAAATACTTCTGGAGAAAAAAATCCAACCTTAACTAAACTCAAAATATGTTCCTGTGTACAAGTGACAGTGCTGGTACAAGAACTGTGGGTCTTCCAGTTGTTAAATAATGCTAGAAGAAAATCACATCTCTCTTAAAACTAGGTGCTTTCAGTGAGGCCACCTTTCAGCTGATGTGAAAACTTTATTTGCTCAGTCGGATAAAAAGTTATTCAGCCTTTGTCTTGCCTGCAGAAGCTGTGATAGCTTGTAATGTGATCTAGACATAATGATTTCAAAGAGATCAACTGATTACTAGCAGTCTAGTGACACTATATCTTTCTGTGCTCTATTCCCACTTGATATTTCCAAAGACCTGGACAACACTTCAAATGCAAATGCCCATAGTTAAGCTGTTAAACTCAATCCACAGCTATGCCTTCAATAAACTTAGTCAAATTTGCAAAGGTGCTGGGCTGTTACAGTCCCTATTGATCCTTACAGGATTTATGGCATATCAGCGTAAGAAAATGTGACTTGTCTAGTGGAGGGTCTTTTTTTTTTGAGTATGTCTCAGGTCTGAGAATTCCTATAATGGTTTACAAGGCAAATGAAGTAGCATTTTTGAATTTGCTCATCTCTCACTCAAGAATTTAAATGAGCTGAAAAATATCTCTATCTGTGAGCAATTACTCTTAATAACCATATGTCAATTTTGTGTGCCCCCAAGGGGAAGGTCTTTATTTTGTCATTAATTATAATTTTATGTGATTTGCATCATCACACCAGGAAGATTGTACTAGCTTGCCTGGCAACGCAGCATATAGGTCAAATCCTAATGGCAGTGTTAGAAGAATGCAGCTTTATACTCTATTGTGAATGCCATGTATGCTCCCACAATGCTACTCCTCCTGGTTAAATACAGATGTAAGACTAAGGCTTGTAATCAAGGACTAATCATTGATTGCATTCTGCTTCACAGCTTGTGAAAGGCGTTGTTGTGGATCATTAGACATAGCCCCTTTCAGGAGCGTAGGATTATTTATCTGTCACCAGTTGCTTTACTCTCTTTGCTACCAGTCTTGCAGTGATCAAACAGAAATGGCTGCTACAATACAGAAGAATATGAATGTTATTGAATTGCCTCAATACCAAGCTGAGACAACCATGTTCATTTTCTGAAGTCCAGGAATAGGTTAATGATTGTTGGTTGTTATGTGGAGTTTTTTTATCCTGGCAAATAACCTAGTAACAGGTTAAAGAACCAAATATCTTTTCATTGCAGGGAGGAAACACCCTGGTTTTTCCTATGTTTTGGCTGTGTAGATGAAAAAACATTTACAAGAGAGCTTGTAACACAGGAAATACAGAAATACAGTCTTTTTTTTTTAACTTCTAGAAAATATAAAGGCTGAGAATTATGCAAATGACATAGACTGGACAAATTCAGAAGCTACAGTTCTATATAGAACCTTGTGGTTCGTAATTCCATGAACACTTTGACAGCACTTTCCCATGGAATTTAGATAAATACTTTCATATGAGGCTCATACTCCACTGCAGAATAATAAAGCAGAGTAAGAAAGCTAAGCAGATGCTTCTACATTTTCCTAAAGAAGTGCTTTAAATTTTATGTCAGTTTAATTTCTGTCACTGTCTTACTACAAGTAATTCAGTTTTGTTACAATTTACTGTTAAGTCAGTTTAATTACCTTATTCCAAGAAAAGGTAGATGCAACTTCTCTCTGTGTCCTTCTACAAAAGATAACTACTAATGCCCTCTACTTGCCTCCCTGGACCGCTTTGTGGCTTGGTCAATCACTATGTCAAATGAGAAGCCATAAAAAAAATGCAGACTATTATTCACCAAACAGGACAAGATCAATTCCGAGTCAAATTTTCCAGTCACTTGTTAGGCATGCTGAAGCATTAGCAACAAATATATGAATGAGTTGAAAAGGCAGTTAGAAACTGGATTATTTTAAAAAGTGTGAACAGTTCACTAGAGTAAAGGTGGTGACATTTTGCAGCGGAAAATGAGCAATGAAGTGAGTTTGGGGATTCTGCAAACTGTTTAAAACAAAATCAATAATAGACGGTTCTTTTGGTACTTCTTTTCCTTATCAGAAGAAAACAAACACAGTCTATCTCTCCCCATTATCTGTGGTATAACAGAAACAAAAAATTGTGTTTCTTCTCTTGTAAACTGTTGAATTTGCTAATGGTATATTCTGACCTGCTAAGGAATGAAGCTTATTACAAGCACCATCATTCAGCATGCTGCCAAGTATCCTACCAGTTATTGTGTGATCCTGTTGACCCTGATGATGCTGAAGTTTGTAGCAAACATAAAGGATAGCTAAGATACAGCTTTTTCAAGAACATTAGAATGAATGATGGCTTTGTGTGTTGTGATGAAGCAATGTGAACATTTTTTCTTTAATTTCCAGGCCTTGTAACAGATTATCGGGTAAGTACAGCATCAATGTAATAACTAGTACTATTACTTGTATGTACTGCTATTTTCAGGACTCCTATTTTCCATTACTATCATAAACCTTATTCACTATCAGAACCTTATGTTTATTTCCAGAAAGGATGCAGCTTGCTAAGTTCTTAAAGCTCCTCAAGCTGAAACTTTAAACCTTATTTTTTGAAATCTGAAGGCAGAAAAGGCCTTGCATGTACAATATCTCAAGGTTTAGGCAGCAGAAAGAAAAGTCCTAGAAGGCTGTGGGCTTTGCTTAAAGTGGCGAATAACACATTTAAAAAAACCGCGTTTCAGTCTTTCACCAACAGAAGCACAGTTGCTTGGAAATGGAAGACAGGCCTGTCACTGTAGATGCTAGCCCCACAACTGTAAACAAGCCAATCTACGCAAGCTTCTAAGATAGATATTTTTCCAAAGGTTTTGAGGAGAATTCAGGATGAACAAAGGAAACTTGATTTGCCTTTTGGCCCTTCAATTCTGACACCAACCTCCTTTTCCAATTTTAATTTTAAAATTTTGAGTATTAAACAGTAAACCCAGGGCATTAACCAGGAATAGAAATTTCTACAATTATTTGACCTACCTATCCTGGAAGATATGGCAACGTGTCACACTTCAAAATTGTTGTAGAATGTACAGTTTCTGTAGTATCACTGCAGTGGTGACTTGTAATGTGGGTGCCCTCCCTTCTCTCCGGCTTGCAGCACTGGCAAATCCCCTTGGGCAGGAGGTTCCGCTCGCTGAAGCTCTGGTTCGTGCTGAGGATGTATGGGGTCACAGGACTGCAGGAGCACATCCGCAAGGTGACTGAAATTTGCTTTCTTTGGTAACCTGTGGTGGGATGGCAAGGGAAAAGGAGCGGGACACCTACCTACCTAATTTCCATGACTTATGGACACATCAGAAAGCATAGGAAACTACTTTTAGCCAGCTCAGATTATCAGGGTGCTACTCGCTTGCCCCATGTAGTGTCACAATTTCATATTGTGGCAGGCTCAAAACTCATCCATTTTGTATTAAAATTTAAGGAAGACAAGTCTAGGAATTTGGAATTTCTGTAATGTGGGACTGTAGTTCCCTCTCAAATTAAGCCAGAACACATCCATAATTTTATTGTGGAAAAACATGTTTATTCATTACATCTTTATTTTATTAATGTGCATGCCATGCATTGATAGCATGTTTAGATTATGACTAAGGGATACAGTAACTTATTGGGCATGTCTACCTCTGCTCCTTCTTTGTTTCCTGTTTAAAATACATCTTTTTAAGAAAAAAAAAAGAAAAAGAACATGTACAATTTACAGCTTGTTAAGATTGCTGTTAAGTACTAAGTTTATTCTTGATGTAAAAAGAAGGGGGGTTTTATCATTAAACCCCACATCTGGCGCCAGTCTAAATTACATATATATTTCCTCTGCAGCAGTAAAGTCAAATTCAAGCATACCTTTCATCTTTATGAAGTTTAGGGAAACTTCTAGTGAGGAGAGATCCACGACATGGCTCTAAATATTTACAAAAATATCCATTAGCTAAGGGTCTGGTCTAGTATAGCAAACTTCCTGCAGACACACATTCCTTTCTATTGTGGTACTAAACAGATTTATTCCTAAGAAAGGCTTTTTCCACTGTTGTAAAATCACTGCATGAGAAAGTATCTTTAAATTTGGAAAGGTTTTGGTGCGAAGGAACCTCTTCGCTTCTCATTTTTATTACAGTATAATTTTCAGCTGACTACATATATCAAAATTAGGTTTTTATCCTTAATGAGGCTTTCAGAAACAAATTTTGACAACAGTGGTGATCTTGATGTTCTGTCATCCTTGTGGCAATCTGATATATATCCTTCTGATGAAAAATTGATGCAAGGTTTTTCAGTGCTTCACTAGGCTACCATTACAGTTTCTAGTGGGATTCTCTCTCAGGTTAAATTTCTGGAGACTGCAATTATTGCAACATGATGCCAAGTCTTTAAGTAGGACTAAATCTCTCACTGGGAGAATAGAGGGTTGGAACCCTCATATCAATTACATGGCTTTTTATCAGGCTGGTTTCCACAGGTCAGTATTTACATTCAGTAAGTTCCCTCTTTCCCTGTCTCCCAGACATTTCCCTGACTGTCCAGCCAAAAAAGTGCTTGTTTTCTTAGAACAATAGCTGAAGACCAGGTTTTTGTATGTTCTGTGACAACACAGTTAAGGAAGGCAAAGCAAATCGATCTTTTTCTGAAGTAAAACCCTAATATGTTCCTTTATTTGTAACAGTAAACTCGGGTAGGTTTCTAAGGGCTTGCTGAATTAAATGTGTATGCTTAATATTTCATTAAGGACTAAATTGTTCCCTGGTATACAGAGAAAAATAAGTTATGACCTTATGTTTGCAACTTTGAAAGGGCAAGAGGGGTAATTAAGTGCAGCATTTGGCTCACTGTATACAGCTGTCAAAATGGAACCATTAAGTTAGTTTCTCCTTGCCACCCCCTTTCTCCCCAGATAAATACTCATTCAGTTCAGTGGGTTCCAGAGCAGCATTTTCTTTTTTCTTAAAAAAAGTAACTTCTATCATCTCCAGCAATTCTCTGTTTAAGCTAAATTTCAAGAAATACTTGCATTTTGTTTGCTCCCTGCTCTAGCAGAATTTAAGATCTCTTGGGAGTTTGCAGACATTGGTAAAGTTCTACCAGTAGCTGCAAAATAACAATTATAAATAAATGTGTTTCACATCTTGCATGTTCTCTTCTCAGGAATTATTGTGGGTTCAAGTTATATTGTGAGACTTTTCTTTTGGCAGTGTGGTAATGAGGTATGTGAACCAGCCTGATGCTGGTTTATATTTTCAAACCTATAGACAAGTTTCCAAATGAAAAATACTTTGGAATTTAACTTCACTTGTTAACTGAACTTTATCACTGCTTATCCCAGTGCTAGGCCTTGGAAAGTTGCTTTCTTTTAAATATGTTGTAGCATCTTGCAAGTAATAGCTTTTATATTCCCATTGTGGGCAAAGGCAGTCCTTGAAAAGAATAGCTGGTACTGTATCTTGTGTACTTGTGTAGCTGTGTTTTAAGGGAACCCATGTATTTGCCAGAATTATTTCTAAAGCTACATTTTCTTACAGTGGGTGATGCAGTGGGCATGGGTAGAATAGGAGACCTAGGAGCAGTGGCAGAAGTAGGTAGTGCAACCTTCAAGTGGAGAGCAGAGAGGCTGGAGCTGGGAAGTGGGAAGAATTGTTCTCTCTCTGTTGTGTTATTGAGGAGCGGCTCCAGGGAAAGGGCAACAGAGTCAGGCAGAAGAGTGGAGATTTGAAACAGCTCCTTGGGCTGGGGAAGGGGCTGCCTACTTCTGGGATGTAGCATGCAGTCGTACACCAAGCAGGTTTCATACATCAGCATACCTGTGTGTGAGAGATGTTGTTTCTGTCCACACTATACAATAGTAACTAAGGCTTGCCTGTTCAGATCCAGGCCTGGGCCTTATTGAGAGATTCAGGACCTAGGGTTTCAGTTCTATTCTGAGTTTATGAAATTCCCAAAAAAGACACTTCTGCTCCTAAGTCCTAGAAAACTGTAGGAAGATTTATCCAGTGTTTATAGACATTGAGTAAGGCTTCTTTTGCCCTGCCGGGTGTTACTTGAAAAGTGATTTGAGATTTTCAATAGTGATAAGCTTCTAACATGACATAGAGGGGAAAAATACTACATAACCTTAAGAAGCCAGCCTATTTGCTGTGTGATTAATAAGATTCTATATGGAGGACCAAAGATATCTGCAACTAAGTCTTCACAAACTTTTTTTTCTCTGGATGTAAAATACTACAACCCCCCTATTTGTCTCTCTTTTCTTAAATTTTATTTTTTATTAGTGTGTTTTAAGAAAAAGATGTTAGTTGTGTTTGCAGCCTTAAGGTCTCCATCGAAATGATGTGATAAACACTGCAACCTGGCATTAGCTTGTACTGAGGAAGGCATTTGGGAACTAAAATACTCCTGGGAGATGAGAATATGTGACTTGGATTTAGATACCGTTACTTTTTTTATTTTTCAAACCTTCCAGTTAAGCACTCTTTTCCCACACAACTTACTGCAAAGTATAGGTCTTAAAGCAGTGGTAAAGGAGAGGACAGTCATCTCTGAAGGATGTGGGGAGACAAAAATACAAATTTTGTAGGTAAGTCCCAAAGCCGCAGAGGAGATGTACAAAGAGGGCAAACCCAACAACAATAACAGTCTTCTGGACTAATTCCAAACACTCAGAGTCAGTATAAATGTGAAACCCAGATGACTCATTTGCAAACTGCTTGACCAGCCATTATCCTTTGTTCCTTTAAGTCTTCTCAGAGAGCTCAGAAGTTGAGAAATTTAGACATTTTGTATGTGATCCCCATGAACATTCCAGCTCAGATGAATCCTCCATAGGATCAGAAGAAATCAGTTCACTGTGTCCTTATTTCTTTGCTGAGGATAATGGATTCCATTAAAAATCAACAGCAGAGACCAAGAAACTGCAGAACAGCAATGCAGTGGTTCAGCTGGGGACTGGCACAACCCAAGTGACTGTTGAGAAGACTCTATTGACATCATTTTCCTTCAGAGTGTAGTGGAGATGCAAGCAAAGGCAGGCAGAGGTTAAAATCTACAGGAGGAAAAGAACTAAAATACCAAGGCTAGGCAGGTATGCTTATTTGCATAGTCATATTAATGTACTCTGACACTTCAGTGAAGTTCAGTCAAAAACTATTTTAGCTCTTGAATGCTTTGCCCAAAAATCAAAATTCATTTTATACACCTCAGTGCAGAAATAGTTATAGTTATATTTACACGTAAAAATAAGTAGATTTTTTCAAATAGGGACCACACCTTAATGCCTCACAAGTTTACTGCTCCTATTAGTGATTATGTAAGACACTTCCCTGAATCCTGAATAACCAAATGAGTTAGATCCCTTTCTTGTTTCCCTTCTCACTGCAGAAGAGCTATGATCCCTATCTGAGATAGTGACACACAAAAATTCCATACAAGCTTCTTTTCTTCAGTCTGCTAAATTTCACTGTGAAAAGAAGGGCTGGTATTCTGTCCCCATATACCAAGACTTTTCAGGCCACTAATGAAGTCCTTGAACTCACAGGTTATAAGGATTGTCTTGCTAGAAACAGTATGTGAGCTGGTTTGTGAATAGGCAGGTGCCATTCAGATTCCTCTTACAGAGTTGAGCTTCCAGGCTTAACGATGTTTATTGGGTTTAATTATTTCTTCCTTGCAACAGTCTTTGTAAAAGCAATTCAGGGTAACAGGTGATGGGTCAAAAGTGCAGGTCCTTCAGTAACTGTGTTAATGAAAGTTTGCCCAGGGAAGTGGTGGAGTCAGCATTCCTGGAAGTATTTGAAAGACACATAGATGTGGCACTTAGGATCATGGCTTAGTGGTGGGCTTGGCAGTGTTACCTTAACGGTTGAGGCTGACGATCTTAAGGGTCATTTCCAACCTAAATGATTCTATGAGTGAAACAGGTGAAGCTTCAGTTATCTGCACTTTCTCTTCTTCCAGTTCTGTAAAATCTAAAAGACTTGGTGCCCCCCAGTGGCTTTACAAATTATTGCTAAGTGTTGCGACTCGCCAAGGATAAAATTACTTGCATCAAGACGTAACTCCAAAATACTTCCAGAATTTTGATCTGTACTTTACTGAATACTGTCCATTTTTTCCTTGCTTTTATTTCTTTAAAATTCCTTAAAAATTCTTTAGTGCAAAAAGTGGGCATAGATACCTGCTATAAAATGTACAGCCTGGGTCTGGGGTTTTCTTTTACAAGCTACTTGCAGTAAGCCAAATCTTCAATTTTTGTTTTATTCCATTGCTACCCAGGTGAATTTTGGTTAAATTCAGTTTGTGGTTACATTCAGACGAACAGTTGTGAAATTCTCATCTCGTTAAACATGAGGGGGGTTATGTCTTTGATTTCCAAGGCATAGTGTATGCAGTATGAAATTTTGCAGAGCTGTGTAACAGACATCAGTTTGGTTAAGGCTATAAAACATGAGGATAGGAGGAGACAGTAAAAGATCATTGCAACACTGTCGTGGTTTAAGCCCCTCAATAACTCACGCAGTCGCTCTCTCACTCACTCCCCCTCTTTCTTCCCCTAGTCCTGGGGGGATGGGGAGGAGAATCAATAGAATGCAACTCGCACAGGTTGAGATAAGAACAGTTTAGCAACTAAAGTATAACACAAATCACTACTGCTACCACCAGTAATAATACAAGAGAAATACAAGGAAAGAGAATACAGCTGCTCACCAAGCCTGACCCAACCAGTGCACCCCCCAGCAGCGAACCCCCCAGCAGCGAGCCCCCCCACTCTTCTGGGTCTCTGCTGTCCAGTTTTACATCCTGGACATGACATGCTGTGGTATGGAATAACCTCTTTGGTCAGTTTGGGTCAGGTGTCCTGTCTCTGCTTCCTCCCAGCTCCCCTCCTCCCTGGCATAGCATGAGGCTCAGAAGGTCCTTGGCCAGACCAAAACATTACCAAGCAGTAACTGAAAACACTGGTGTTATCAGCGCTGTTCCCAGGCCCGAAATCAAAAACACAGCATTGCACCAGCTACCAAGAATGACTGCTGCTGCTGAACCCATGACAAACACTTATGCGTATTTCCCATAATTTTCCATGCACATATGCATACAAGCATCTGTATGTATATGATACTTCTGGTCACTTTTCATAGCTGTAAACTCATGCTGTTTATATTAGCAGAGCATTCAAACGCCTTAGAAATGATTGGGCATTTTGCTGGTCTCAATCCTGACTCGAAGAGCTTTCAGTCTAATTTTAGAGGGAGATGATAAATGGATGTAACAAACAGCAGGGAGGAAGTGGTAACAACAGTAAGACTGTCTGGTTATGGAGGGTACTAGTATGCCCAGTATACGATTTTGAAGTAATGTTTTGATTCGATATAAACAATGTGTTTCTATTTTAAGTAAGCAAGTATCACAGTGCTATGATTAAGACTGCAAAATATGTTTGGGTTTTGTCCTTTCTTCCTTTCTCTCTCTCTTTCGTTCTCTCTCTTTCTCTCTCACTTTCTCTCTTTCTTACTTTCTTTTCTGTAAGTTCTGTTTTTGCCTTGTTCTTGCCCTTTTGCAAAAAGTTCCTGTGAGCTGAAACATCCCACATCTAACCCTGGCCCAAAGTGAAATGTTTAATTTGTGTTTGATAACTGTCCTTGAACTTGAAAAAAGGGAAAGTGCAAAAGCAGGAAAAGACATGGGCTTAGTTGTTTATTTTTCCAAAATTATTTGCTCTCATAAATGTATAAAAGCTAAGGAGCTTTTAAACATCATTTTAGGTGTTGCTGACAATTTTTGGTGTAAACTGGCATGAAGACAAACTGTAATTCTTATAGCTTTGTTGCTGTCTTATTATTATTTTTTTTTAGAGTAGTGAGCACTAAACTGATGGCAGCAGAGAGAGGGGGAGAGGGTAAGATACTGCAGGTACCTGATGAGGACAGGGGTTCTTTTTTCCTAAGTGCTTTTGTATTGATTTTCTGTTTGGAAGAAAGTAAAACGCGGTATGAGAACGCAAGCATCACTGACTGAGTGTTAAAGAGTTCCCAGTTGGTTGTTAGTATGCCTCTTGGCATTTTTTCCTATTTGTTTGATTTTGGAAAAGCACCAGTTTCTCGTGCTTCAAAATAATGGCTCTGGCTTCATGTCCAATGTCACTCATTTTTACCCAGTAATCGTAAACGGATTGGCTGAGATCTGCTATCTATTTTCTTGCTTACGCTGCCATCACCTGTCTTTTCAACTGAACCTGAGCACCCAGGTCAAAAGAGTGAGCAAGTTCTCCCCTTCTTCACAGTTATTCTCATATTAAGTAAACTATTTAGAAAATGTCTCTTTCCAGCTCATTTTGCACTGGAATTTTGATAACTTTCTCTGTATGTCTGTATATCTCTCCCTTTCCCCATAGTAACTTTTTGACTCTTTAGATATACCCAGCCAAAACTAACAGTGGTAGAAAACCTGAAGAAGAATTATTACAATTATTTACTATTAATACGGTACCATATAAAACTGTGCTGAAATGTTTCATTAAGAAATGGACTAGTACTGTCTAAGATGGACTGAGCTACTAATATAGTAACGACTCAATCTGGTCTCTGGAAGTCTTAAATGGGGACATAAGTTAACATAAACATGGCAATATGTGAATATTATCATATATGAGAAGAATTAAGAGAGAAAGAGATAGAGATGGAAAAAATTTAGCACATCTTTTTTTCTTGATGAATCAAATTTCTACAATGTAGATACTGTCTTTCTCTTCTCAGCATGTCAGGCTGTCGCATCAGTTTGAACATTTAGTCCGTCAGGATGAAAGATTTGAGATCTGTGCTGAAGTTATCCTGGGTCTAGTCTGTTTTCGGCTGAAGGTAAGAAAGCTGAGACCTACTTCTTCTGTCATGTTTTACAGCAGTAACCAAAGTAACCTCAGTCAAATATAATCTTTGTAGTTAATGTACTGTATGATTTCTTTAAAGAAAATTAAGAAAGTTTGTGTAGATCAAAGCACATTAAAGAAAGAAGCTTAAGACAATTTTCTTCAAAATTACTCATATGCTTAAGAGAAATTCGAGCATATTAGGGTATGGAAGTATACAGTCAAGGCAAACAAATGGGCTACCCAGTTATACAAAATGGCCGTTATGTTCTATGCTTGATGGGCTTTGATGAAGAGGATTGTTTTAAGGTACTTCCCAAGACATTTGGATATGATGTGTGAGTGTATGTGTGTGTATTACATTTTCTTGTCAAGTTAATTTTATATGTGTGTGTATTTAATGACCTTTAAAAATAATAAAAATTTTATATATATATAAAATTACTATAATGGATGAACATTAGAGTAGTAAACACTTGTTTTGTTTTGTTTTTTTAAAGAAAACACTTCCATTTATAAAATCTTACAGTCAGACTGGGCAAATTGCAGCCAGATACAAGTAAGAGCATGTTGCATGGGAGCCAGCTTCCCAACTGCTCTTGGCCTTGGTCTGCTTCTTTTTTTCTGTGCTGAATATGATCCTTTTGCCCTTTTCGGCCTTTCATTCCCCAAAATCTCTGTAAGAGCCAAGTTCATTGGTGTAGAGACCTTACCCAACAGAAACCCAAAAACTCACTCTGCACTCAGAGCATAAGAGCTGCAGCAGTTGGGAGGACTCACTTGTTCAATCAGACATTAAAAAGGGATCAGTACCTTATTTTAGGTAAAGAACACATTTAATAGAGGAGCTTGGAACTAAAGCCTCTATGAAGGACTGGATTGTAACACTGAATCTTAACACCAAGCAATAATAATAACAGCACTGGTGTTTTCCAGTTCACATGATACCTAAATGAGCTTTTTGCTTCTCTGAAGGCTCACAAGCACATCTTGGCTCCTTCTGGCCAGTGTGGTATTACTACTTTTCACCAATTCTTTTCTCAGTCATTCAGTCGCCACAGTTACCTGAATTTGATGCAGTTGGCTGAAGGAGCCAACAGATCTTTAATAATAAGGTAATGGTGAATTCATCTAGAATAGGAAAATGGTTTTGTCTGAATTTATGTTGTTTAAAATAAAAAGAAAAAAAGCCAAACATCTGTTGCTGGAGAATCAGAGAGATTACAGAACATGGAGGTTTCCCAGTATGAAGAAACATGAATATAATTTCTTTCCTAACAGGAACTTCTAAAAGATTTTGAGGAACAGGTTTTGAGGCTTTTATTGCTCAATAACAAGATGTTGATTGTAGTCTGCTCTCTCACATGGAACAGCAACCACTAATTTTGCAGATCCATAGACAGCTGTTAGTGCTCTGCATTTACTTTAAAGGGACAGTCCTGGTGAAATAGAGCATAGCAACACAGGAATTGTCACTTTTCATCAGACCAGCAGTTCATCTACATCTGCTGTCCTGTCCCTGATGATCCAGAGGAAGAAATCAGATCTACAGGGAGAAACAATTTTACAATAGAAGACAACTATTGGGTACCTAGCTAAGAAACTTTCAGGACAAGTTTCTGCTGAAAACCAATGTCGAAACAGCAGTGTTATCATTGCTTGCTATTCCAGTCCAAAAAAACAAAAAACAAAACAAAAAACAAAATAACAAGCTTTTAAATGAAGTTATTGTTATTTTTTGCAGCTTTACTTGCTTTCTAAATCACTCTTTAAAAAATGTTCCTGTGATTTCTGTATTTCATATTAAAGTGCATCTTCACCTAGAAGTAGGATACTTGTAACTTTAATTACAGGAGGACTAAGGACTGTAATGCTGCACAGCTGTGAAAGTACGAAATGTTTTTCCTCCCTTTGTGTTTGAGAAACATTTTTGATTTTTATTTTTTTGCTTAGCTGTAACTGTTAAGTTTTTGCCTTTCGCACTGTTGCACAGATGCACTAATAAGCTGACTTTACAACCATTTCATCAAATGTATCATGCCAAAGGGTTAATTTTTTGCCTCCTTGTCAAGTCTGCAGATGAATGCAAGTCAAGCTAGTCATTACTCCAAGGGAGTGAGAATACTGTCTTATTGAAGCTGACAGACTCAATCAGAGCTGGCTTCTCAAAGCTCTGGGAGAGGATTAGTCACTACTAACTTCAATTTGACGTGACAGCCGAGTGTCAGAGCAGCCCCTAGGTGCAGCTGTGAGAGTAGAACAGAAGAAAGATATATAAATCTTTCTCCTGCCTCCCCTCACCCCTGCCAAAGGCACGAACTTAACATCATATAACTGCCTGTATTGCCTAAAAGCTAGTGCTGCACATTTTATATTAAAGGCAAAGACCACAATTTTAACGATGGAATATCTTTGGTAAGAAAACAGGATATCATTGTCACCAGTGACATACCCATAATGGGTGGGGACCTGCAAAACACCAAGGTTGATCCTTTTCTTAGTTAGGAACATTCCAGTTGCATGAAGAAGATTAAGGAGAAGCTGTGAATTTCAGGCTTTCATCCAAATTCCCTGACAACTTGTGCTAAAGCAGAACAAGGTTTTGACTTGGGTTCAGCTCTAATATGATCCAAAAACATCAGAATAATGCATTTATCCTCAGTGCCAAAGGAACGCTGTGTCTGCCTTATGCTTTGGTTTTATATGGAAAAGTCATAACTGCATATATTTGAGAGAACACTTTTTCTGATACAGATACTTTCTAGATGACCTGTGCTGCTACAGGAACAAAAGTGCTGCTGAAGAGATGTATTTGTCCAATTGTTACCCTTTTACTGCAGTCAGTGTTCAGTAAGGGAACTCTGCGGTAAAAGCACAGGTGCTCCTGGCATCTCCAGCAATTCTGTGTTACCAGCAGTGTAATGGAAAGAGTAAAGGCTGTACAGCAGCCGAGATACTTCCCCAAATAATAAAATTATAGCACTCAAGATCAACATGGTATATCTTAAGCTATTACAGTAATAATAGCTCTTGCCCAGCTTTTGCCCAGCGAAGCTGAAGCTATCTCTTAGTCTGCTAATATAGAAGTTAGACAGATGGGCTCCTTTATTTTGGGTAACAAAGTGTCAAAGATATGCAGCTAGCACTTCATCCTGTGTTGCTGAATCAGACAAAAATCCCAAGATTTTTGAGATCCCTTCTCCCATTGTTTTCATTTAAAGCGATTTACTACTGGTTTCGAAGAATCTGATGACATCTTTAGTTTTATTCTCAAATGCTGATGGACATGAACTGGGAAAACCACTGATTCAGCATTAGCTGAACTGCAAAAAAACCCCAGCACTCCTCTGTACAGTCCTATTTCTTTTGAGATTTGATATTAAAAGCATACAGCTGCTCTAAAATAAATCCCCACATTCACTCTTTCAGCATGAGGAGAATGAAGTAGACTAGGAGATAAAATCCAATACTGCATGCAGAGTCCCTCTGACCTTCTGCAAGATATTTAACATTTATATCTTTGTTTCCTGGAATGCAGAAGACTCTTTACTTCCAGTGGGAGGGTCAATTTACCACATGTCTAAAATTTACTGCCCCCCCCAAACCCTCTCTCTGTAGTCTCTGTGGTGGACACTTCCTATAGGACTTGAGGCAAATACTTAGGATTTCTACTGATAGTATCAAACTTACTAATGCCAGGGATACATTCCTGTAACTACTTCTTAATTAAGGGTAGGATTTCAATCTTCATATTCACAAGACTCTCTCACAGCAGCCATGCTTAAGTGAAGACTGGAGGGTTTGCTTTATGAATGGTAGTATAGCTCATTGCAAAACTGCCTCCCATGTTTGATCAGATCTAAGAAAAGTGTAATGAAATAGATGTAATAATGAATGCTTTTACATGAAGCTACAGAGCTCATGACCTTAGTTCACAAAAAAGCAGTCAGCTATCACAAGTGCTCCAGTGTGAACACTGCTTCTAACCCCAGTTAATCCATAAATCTCTTGTGACTGAAAAAATATCCCTTGCGCCGTCATCTTTTTGTAATCCTTTGGTGGCAAAGCACTGATGGATGAGAAAGTGGCTGCATGTTACTGGTGGTACTTGGGTTTGGCTGGTTGGCGGGATTTATATATTCCAAGCTTGCTTCTGAAAATCATCACCATATCCACTGAATTACAATGATTTCAGGGCTCAAATGAACTAAATGAGGCACTTCTTAAAAGCATAAACGAGGCCAAGAAGATTCATCTGGTCCCGTGCCACCTGCGAGAGAAGTTTGTGCTACGTTTTGCTATTTGTTCACGCACGGTGGAATCCACCCACATCAAGTCTGCCTGGCAGCACATCTCACAGCTGGCAACCGATCTTCTGAAGACATGGGAGCAAAACCACCACCAATAGAAACAGCAGTGAAGTAGCAGTGGGGAGGAGGTAATTAGCTGGCTTTCTCTGTGTGGCCAAGTTTTATTTTACGGGCAGGTGGGAAAGGGAGGACATGAAGGGGAAAAAAAAAAGAAACCAAAGCCTATTGTTATATAGCCTAGCTGCAGTAGCAAATCCTTGCCAGAAAGTTGTGTTGTAACCTTAAGCATTCCTTCTCTGTACTGTGGTTTCATCTTGCCTGTTTCCAGGATGCAGATAGCCATGGAGGCTCGAGCTGTCATTTCCTACCAGTTCGTAATCAAGAGCATTTATTGAATCAGGCAGTGGAAATGGGTTAGTGCTCCCTCTGTTGTCCCCATTAACCTTTAGCACACCCACTCCTTGCTTCACAAATGAAACTGTGAGGTGTCATCAATTCATTTAACATTGCTATGACTTCAGAAAGAATCCAAGTTGGGGAATATTCAGTAACCTGGATCTAACACTGTTCAGGTCCAATCTGAATAGGCTTGTGCAAATGCTGTTGTCTTGATTTGGGGCACTGTCATGTCATGACATGCTGTTTGCTGCTTCAAAACTTTCTTCATTACACAGCCAGATCAGGAGACGGTGAGTACTAAATAAGCACTGACTGTCCTTATGGCAGGGTCCCTACTTTCTCCTAAAGGGTTCGCTTCTAAAACAGCCATTTTGTCAAATCTGGCATCTGGTTTTCACTCTGATAATTCATAACGAGACCTCCTAAAAGCTCCTTCCTAAGGCTTTTGTCAAAAGCCCTGTGCTACCTGGTATTCTGTATTTTTAACCACATTATTATAAGCAGCGATTATTTCAAAAGAATTAATCTGTGTTCTGTGAAATAGAGTGGTGATTTCTTCTTATGGCTACCATTCTGCTTACTTCAGCGTGTAATAAATCTTTGACAAAATATGCTAAGAAATGTGATGAAAAAAATGGTTCTCTTTGTTTCTCAATTTAGGTAACAAACAAGATAGCAAATTACAATAAAAATAGAAATTAAGAGAAGTAACCCTAAAAATATGGTGTGGTGCTCCCTCCCCTCCCCCCCCCCCCATGGTTTTCTTCCATTAACAGTGATGCATGGAATATGAAAATATTGGAAAACAATTAACCTTCAGAGAAAGTCAAATAATGTGTACTTGACACCAAACATTGCTATGTCATACTGTTAAAGGCAGCTACAGCAAAGAGGTGAAATAAAAGTCAAAAACCATATCTGACTTTAATAACTACTTCTGCCATTTTGAAAATATTAATTCCAGGCAGTTATTCCCTATCTAAGGAAGATCAAAATATATAGATACTCCAAGAAAAGGAATCTGCAGGATTCACTTCTACATTTACATTTGTTTTAATCTTTTCCTTTTATTGTTCATATTAACTTCTAAACCATCTTGAACAACTTGCACAATTATTCAGCTTTTTCCCTTGCAAATATAATTTTCCTACATTTGGGAAGCTGCAGGTAGAGCATGAAACATGCACCTGGGCAGTTAATTTGGCACACAGTCTGCTCCAACCCACTGTCTTTCCAGAAGGGATTAAAGAAGTTGACCATGGATGTTGTGACTCCTAATCACCCTGCTTCTGCTGTACAAAGTGGGGAAGGATTAGTGTTAACACACATGCAAGAGGTACTTGACAGACATGCATGAATCCTGACAGTAAGAAAAAGTGGACCAGGCGCTGCACTTCCAAAAGGTCAGGCTGTGTGCCCAAGGTAGATAGTGACATGCCATCCTTCTGTAGGGCTCACCAGAGGCTGCCTTATCCACCCAGATGGAAAAGCTGGTTACTGTTTCTTTAAGGAATTGCTTTCACAAGTAACAGATGAAGCAAGGGATGACAAATAAATCTGGCAAAAGCCTGTAATATTTGAGCAGGTGACTGAGCCATTCCACCAGATTCTGCTCTCAGCTACAGGATCAGAAATTCTGATGGCATCATTCTCGTTAGCAGAACCAATATGAAATTAAGCTTTTCTGTAGTGGCACAATGCAATAGATTGGTAGACTGAAGACAGCAGAAAATGCTGGCAGTTGTTTCCTTTCTCTGTTATTGGGTTTTTTAAAAACAACATTATTCAGTTCTCCTGACTTGGGAGATAATGTTCATCCATAGCCCATATGGTCCACACTGGTACAATTTTACAGCTTTTACACTATGACAACACTAGACTCTAGGAGCCAGAGAAGAATTACACCTTCGCTATGAGACAGACCAGTGTTTTGTATGTGAAATATCTAACCAGGTCTGTCCATGAACATAAAAGAGATCAGATTCTTATCAAAGCTATCATAGAGTAAATCCAGGATAATTCCATTTAAATTAAATGGAGTTACTTTGGGCTTAAGTGACAATAATTGAAATTAAAATTTTAACTAATAAGTATTGGAAAAGAAATGCATAAGGTAAGGCAACACTAGCTGAACATAAGAGGATTTTGGAGGAAATCCTCTCCATGGAAACTAGAGCAGAGGTGGATGATGCACGCCTGTGCGAGCCTCAGACTGCTGCAGAACTGGGAGGCAGGCAGGATCCACATTCAAACCCAGGAGGGGACAAATGTTCCCAACAGCCCAGAATTAGATGTGTAGGTCCCTCTAGACGTTTGTGGGAAAATGTTGCCAAAACTGACATTCAATTAAAAGTTTTTCAGATTACAGGTATCAGTTTTAGAAGGGGTTGTTGTCCAGAGACCAGATCTTCTGGCAAAGAATTTAGGATGAGGGTTAATTTAAAATGTTATAAATGCAATAATTGATATTTTATTTTTGTTTTTAAGGAAGTGTTGTAAGTAAATCTTCCAAGAAACTGCAGTGACAAGACCCAGAGAATTAGATTTCCCCATGGCCAGCCCAGTACAGAAATCTGAAGTCCACAGTTCTAGTTTTTCTGAGGTGATTTGAATATGTAATTGGTGAAGGGCGTCTTGGGATTGAGACTCACATACCCTCTTTTCCCCACCTGGCAATTCCTTTGTAGACTATAAATGTTAGGTCATCTGAGAATGAAATATGGTCTATGTTATCAACTCCAGAACAAAAGTGTTGAAAAAAACATTCTGAAAGAACGTAACTGCTGTTCTGTTCTGTAGCTTTGCAACATACCTGTGAGTGAGAAGTACTGTATTTATGAATAGTTAATACGTGAACCTGGATTTATTGTGCCTTGTGTGCAAAAACTAATGCAGTCTGTGCCGATTAATACTGTTTGATATTAAAAATAACTAGCAAACCTCAGAGCTGTGCTTTAGTAGAATATCCACATCTCAAGGGAGAGAGTGCGGCTGCTGGAGAAGGGTGTGGGGGGAAGTAACTCCTCAGTAAACACACATTTGGGTTTTTCTCAAACTAGTAGGGTGCTATTACCATACTTACATTCTTAGTAATAATGAAAAGTTATATTTTATTACTGATGGTGAGATATTGAAAAGATGTATTTATGAAAATGTTGCTAATATACTCTGAAATGCATTATAATTATTTAATTTCTGTTTTTCTCTTGCCTTTACATATAAGATTCTGCTCATGGTTGTTGTTTTGTTGCTGTCTCCTCTAAGGATACCGTACTTGAGTGGTACTTACATTGCACTTGCCTTACAACAGTGGTCTAAACCTTGAGACGTGTGAACTTGGAATTGCTGAAAGACAGGAACAAATGAGAAATGAAACTGAGAACCCTGAAGATCAGGGTGGTGGAGGCAGATTCAATAAGCATTGGTGGCCAAAATCCACATAGTGTATGTACAGTCTGTATGACACAAATGGGAAAATAATCAGATGTTTAGTGCTTTTTTCATTATAATTTATTGAGTTCTTTTAAAATCTGTATCCAGGGCCTACCTGAATGAACACATAGGTTTTAATTGGCAGCATTAATAAATGGAAACAAAACTACAACTATCGTCTGTCTTTGCTCTTTCCCATTTTATTCATGACATATGGGCTGTGAGGGGTCCAACTTCCTCACTCAGTGGGGGGAAATCAGTGCCCTGATTTTCACCATCAGTGCCTTTTTCTCAGTGTCTCAGTGCCACGCCAAACCAGAATCCTGCAGCTGGATGTGCCACTGGAGCCAGCTACACAGCTTTGGCTTTGGTTTCCAGCCCAGGCATAACCAGGAAGGACAAGGCAGCAGCCCATTCCACTAGCCCTGCCTACCCACAGCCTTTGTTCCGTAGGGGAGCTGAGCTGTGGGCTCCTTCCCTCCCTGCCTCTGCACAGCCCAAAGGAAGTTGGGCGAGCACACTTCGGGGGAAGTGGGATGTCACTGCTACCAACTACAAGCGTTAGCCCAATTTGGTCTCAGATGATAGCTTGCTAGTAGCGCAGACAGTTTAATATGCTGTTTGCACTAATGGTATTACAACCTTGATGTAGAACAAAAAAATGACAGTAACAAAAGAAATGTTTCTCACGGGAAATTAAACTCTCACCCACACAGAAGAGACTGTGTTAATACTAGAGGTGTAACTGCAGCGTAGCGTACCAATTTGCATCTAGATCAGTGTCCTAATTTGAACTTGGGCTGGCGTGATCCAGCTAGGGACTCCATGATGAGACTCAGGTCATAGGACACATCCACCTGGGCCACCATCTTTTGCCTTGTTTGGCATTCTGTTCTCTCATTCCCTCTGCCAGAAAGCCCTGCTACTGCTGCTGCAGTCCTTTAGCAGAGCTGTTCTCCAGTAAAGGCCTATCCAGCAGCTGTTGTTTCTGAGGGTGTTGGACAGCACTAGCCTCCAACACTGCCATGGTGGCTGCAGTACCCTGCAGCCTGTAGAACAGTAGGAGAGATGGAACAGGTGGCCACAGAGCTCTGGCGCTGTGTGCACAAAGGTGTGGGTGCCCGCTGACAGCACCTGAACCACCTGCGGAGCTGCACCTTGTGCTTGGGATCATGGCACGCGGAGCCTGTCTCCCGTGGAGCTCATCCTGTGCAGAGGGTGGTCGCTGGGGGTAGAGCCTGGCACTCTGCTGGCCCGGCCTCCCCCAGACTGAGCCCAGGGCACCCAGAGGGCCTTCCACTGAAAGAAGGGCGGGCAGCAGGCACGAAGGTATGTCCGTGTGAGGTACCTGCCCCGCTGCGTGGGACAGCCATTGAATTCAACACCGAAGCAGCCAGGGGCGCTCCTGCGGCCACTGCCCGTGTGACCGAGCCTCTATCAGAACAGCTCTTCCGAAGCCCGCGCTGGTCCTGCGGGGCGCGGGCACCCTCCTAGGCAGACAACAGGAACGCAGGAACCGCGGCTCCCGCCGCCGGCGGCGCCTCCCCAGCGCCGGGGCCGCCCGAGGGACCCGCACGCCGCGGGAGAAGGCGGGGCCGACCTGCCTCTAAGGCACGGATCCCGCGTCTATTGGAGGGCGTAGCCTCAGGCGCAGCCAATAGGAAGCGGGAGAGGCCCGCGTGCCGCCCCCTCGCTCTCCAGCCCCCTCCCACAGCGCCCGTAAGCCCGAGCGGAAGACTTCTGCTTGTCCCGCCCTTCTGGTCACTGATTGGCTGAGACTCCCAGAGCCCTGTTATCCGATTGGTGGACGGGAGCGGGGCGGGGCTTGGGGGTAGCGCGGGATCTGCAGGGGCTGCGGGTGGGTGTGTGCGCGGTGGGGGTGGCGGCGCCGTGGGGCCCTCTCGGCCTCCGTCCCGTGCCGGTGTCCCGCTTCCCTCGCGCCCCCTCTGCTGCAGGCGCCGGGCCTCAGCCCGGGCGCGGTTGGCGGCCGGCGGCGTGAGGGGCCTCTCTGCGCGCCCACGGCTGCGCCCACCCGGGCAGCGCGCTGAGCACCGCCGGTCCCGAGGTGAGGGGTCCCCTGGCCCAGGTGCGGCAGAGGCGAAGGCCGCTGGGAGCCCTCAGGGGTCTGGTGTCGGCTTTCCCCCCCTCCGGTGTGGCGAGGGGTTTGCCTGCTGGAGGCCGTGCGGGTGAGGAGGGCTCCTGCGGTAGCGGGCTCCTGGCCGCTGGGCGGCGTCGGGCTGTGGGCGCTCCGCTGGAGCGGAGCGGGCTGGGCAGCTGGCGTGGTGCCCTCCTGGGTTCCTGGCCTACGGCAAGCGTGGTTTGCTCTGGTTTGGAATTACAGTAATGGAACTGGTCGTGTTGGAAGGGGGTTTAGAAAGTCATCTCGTTTCAACGCCCCTGCCATGGGCAGGGACGCCTCATGCTGGACCGGGTTGCTTCAAGCCCTGTTCAGCCTGGCCTATGTGTTCATATATGCATGAACGTGGCTTGCAGGCGGTTACTTGCCCCTCTGTTTGCTAAGGCTGAAACTTGCATGCCAGAGATTCGTTACTGTCAGTGCTTTGATAAACCCACAACTTCAGACACTTACATGTAAGTATGATGTCCACACATGGCAATGGTTTTGGCCGTTGAAGAATGACTGACTGTGTACACATTTGGCTGTCTCTTGGGGGAAAATACTGAGACTGTGAGGACAACTAATAGAAATTAGAATAGGGAGAGAATGTGATACTAGAAAATGCTTGCAAACTAAAATCAAACTGAAGTTTTAAACTGGCTGCGAGTGTTTACTTATGACCCTCCCTCAATGCTGTGAAGGTGTTTATTAAATCTTTACAGGTGGTGAACTTGAGGTTTTCTATTCTGAATTATGCATATCTATAGAAATATTGCTTGGGAGCAGATGCCTGATACTAAACTTTTTCTGAACTTAGCTTTTGTGTTTCACAAGATGTTTTTGATGCAACAGTTACAAAAAAGGTGATGTGCACAGGGACAGTTATTTAGTATGCTGTTAGAGAAAAGAAATAAAAGGCTCAGCCCTCCATCTCCTGTTCACCTGTTACTCAGATGCAGATGGTTATGGTGGGATTGTGTGCCTAATTCGGTAGGTGCAAGTTGGGCTTCTCACAGTACAAAAGTTGACAGTGATTTTTCAGAGGAAGTCTTTAATTTTTTAATTAGCTTCCTGTTTAAATGCACTGAATGTGCAGGGAAAAGGTGTTTTGACTTTTCCAAACAGCTCTACAAAGTTTTGATGAAGTCCCAGAAAATCCAACATAATTTATCTCCTTATTGTTTATCATGTGTGTAACCCCTCCTGCCAAAATCATATTGTGCTCTCTGTTGTCCTAACACTGTTGCAGACCTTCTGGAAGTGAATAGGGGACACCCTCCCCCCAGGATTCCTTCAGCTTTGTCTCCCCAGTCTTGTATGTACATTACACCTCTACCTTAACCTGTGCTCGTACACAGTCTCTAGTTGATTCCTGGAGAAGATTGCAGATTGATTTGTGCTTTGTTGGAAGGGTTGCAGAATACATGGACCTCCACTATAACAGGTTTTGTTTGAAGTATTCTCTGACTGGAAAATCCTGGTGCACAGTGAAGTTAAGAGAAGGGAGAATTTTATCTGTCATGTCCTATGTTGGATGCATGTCCCATATGGACAGATGAGAAGATCAGAATTGCTGTGTGTTTAGAGCTTTCTGCAAACCCTGTTGAGGTGGCAATTAGTGACTTGTAATTTTGCCTGTGCCTGTGTCTCTTCTGAAATCATGGATCCTTGACATCACCAGGAATATCTCTGCGCATGAGACATTGCAGAGAAAGACTTTTTTGAAAATACATCATGAACATGAGCATATTTTTTTTAAGTGTAGTAAAATGCACCTTCCCAAACAAATGCCATCTTTCCTGTTTCTTTAGGTAAAAAATTGCTGAAGGGACATAAATTTCCCTTTCTAAAACTGAGAAACAAGCATTGCTGTAAACACAGGAAAGCTTTGTGTCTCTAAAATATAAAATGGAGACATTCTAGTATGTCCTAAATAGAATAATTTTGAACATTTGCTCTAAATCTGTAAATATTATCTTAATCTGAAAGTTTACTTCATTCAGGGTTATTCCACTTTTACCTCCCTTCAGATACTTCGCATATAGTTTCATTTATTACCTTCGTTGTTTCATTTTTATTACCATCACTGCAATAGATTTCGTTATTCTGATGTATAATCTGTTCTTCTCTGCACTGTACTGTATTCTGTCAAATAAGAGTGAAAGCTTTGGTGGTTGCATTTAACAAGGCCAAGTTTTGTTTGGCCATCTGTTACCATTCTTTGCACTCTACTGACCTCCCTTGGAGACCTGGGTAGAAGCAAACTCTCTTTTTTTGTGGTGGCTGCATTTTGTTTGGAGTTGTTGTTCTTTTTTAACCCTTCTATTTTTTTGACCAAGGAGGAAAAGAGAACCCCAGTCTAAATGAATTTACACCACAAAGGTGGTTCCTTTTTGCAAATGCTAAGATGTCCAGGCTGACTAAGTAGCTTACAAGATCTACTGCACTATTTCTTTCAATTAAAATAATGTATGTTTTCAGCTATATGTATTTAGGAAAGGGGGAAAGCACCTAAAGCAAATGGTAGTGCAATGCAGTGCATTTTATAACAGCAGGTGTTTTGTGTGTGTTTCAGTGTCAGTGATGGACCCCCCGAGCCCCAGTGCTGTGCACCTGAGTGACTGGCAGAAAAGTTACTTTGCGATTACCTCTGGCACCTGCACTCCTGGGCAGAAGGCAGATGAATACCGTGCCAAAATCCTGCATATTCAGTATGCATGGGCAAACTCCGAGATCTCTCAGGTCTGTGCTGCCAACCTGTTTAAAAAGTATGCAGAGAAGTACTCTGCAATTATTGACTCTGACAACATAGAGACTGGCTTGAATAACTATGCTGAAAACATCCTGACTTTGGCAAAGTGTCAGCAGAATGACAGTGACAAGTGGCAATCTGCCTTGACAACAGACAATGTATTTAAATTAAAGTGTGTGAAAGAGAGGATGCAGGCTGGCAAAAGTTTCCAGAGCTCTCAGATGGCACCAGCAGATGCCTGTGTTCTAGCTGAGAAAGGGGTCAGTGCCTCTGCTGTTCCATCCCTTCCTAAGCACAGTGTTTTCAGCAGTGCCAGAGAGATGGAGCTCTGTGCTGGCTCAGCAAAATGTATGAGTCAGGGACCGGATCTCCTTGAGCATCCTTCATCTTCAAAGTCTCTTCAAAGCAGTGTGCTTCCTGTGGCCAAAACTTCGGGTATGCTTCCTGCCTCTTCAGCGTACTCAAATGAACAGGTTAATGCAGGTTTCCAGGCAACTCCACTATTTGGAAGTAAAGAAGTGACAAGTAGCAGTTCTCTGAAAACATCAGGTAACTGTCGTGATGGACAGAATTTGCCTCTTTCTAATCAGTCGGCTGTACCTGCATGGTCCACGAGTTCTGGGAAAAGAAAAGCATTTTATGGTCTGGCTGATGAAGACAGCACAGCAATTCTTAACCTTGCTCCATGCCAGGCTTCCGGTAGTACAGAAACCAGTAGTTTCTCAGGGTGTAGGAACAGAAATGAAGAGGGCAGTGTTCCTGGTTTTAGAACTGCAAAAGAACAGCTATGGATGGATCAGCAAAAGAAACCCCAAAGCCTACCCCAGCGTGCACCAGTCTCATCCTACGGAGGCATAAAAAAATCGCTGGGAGCAGGCAGATCTCGGGGTGCCTTTGGCAAGTTTGTTCCTCCAGTTCCAAAACAAGATGGAAATGAAAATGGAGGAGCACAGTGTAAACCTCATACAAAAGGGTCAATGGATCCATCACTTCCTATAGATGAACGACTGAAGAACATAGAGCCAAAGATGGTTGAACTCATAATGCATGAGATCATGGACCATGGGCCTCCGGTCAACTGGGATGACATTGCTGGGGTTGAATTTGCTAAAGCTACTATAAAAGAAATAGTAGTCTGGCCTATGCTGAGGCCAGACATCTTCACTGGGCTGCGTGGTCCTCCTAAAGGAATTCTTCTCTTTGGCCCTCCGGGGACTGGCAAGACTCTCATAGGCAAGTGCATTGCATGCCAGTCTGGAGCGACATTTTTTAGCATCAGTGCCTCTTCCTTGACTTCCAAATGGGTAGGTGAAGGGGAGAAGATGGTTCGTGCCTTGTTCACCGTGGCACGATGTCAACAGCCAGCAGTGATCTTCATTGATGAAATTGATTCCCTGCTGTCCCAACGTGGAGATGGGGAGCACGAGTCGTCGAGAAGAATAAAAACTGAATTTCTGGTCCAGTTAGATGGGGCAACAACCTCCTCAGAAGATCGTATTCTGGTGGTTGGAGCAACCAATCGACCCCAGGAAATTGATGAAGCTGCCAGAAGGAGGCTGGTGAAGAGACTGTACATTCCTCTTCCAGAAGCCTCAGCGAGGAAGCAGATTGTTACCCGTCTGATGTCAAAGGAGCACTGCTCTCTAAATGAAGAGGAAATCGAACTCATAGTTAAGAAATCAAATGGGTTTTCTGGGGCAGACATGACGCAGCTCTGCCGAGAAGCGTCTCTGGGCCCTATCCGCAGTCTGCAGTCCCTGGACATTGCAACCATCATGCCAGATCAAGTACGGCCGATTGCTTTCCTGGACTTTGAGAGTGCCTTCAGAACTGTGCGGCCTAGCGTCTCCGCGAAGGACCTGGAGCTGTATGAAACCTGGAACCAGACATTCGGCTGCGGTAGATAAATTGCACCCTGACAGTTTCACAGAACCATTTCTTTACCACTGTCATGTATCAAACCCATGATGATTTAGAGTGTCTGTGCTTTTTGTTTCTGTCTTTGAAATGAATCTTATGTTATGCAGGCAGATACCTGGGCCCTGGCCTGAGGTTTCACCAGCTGAAACGACCATGAGAAACTGCTGGTCATGATATGAGAAACTCTTAACACAAGTAACAGAGAAAGAAGCTGACAAAAGTTACAGATAGCTGCTGTGAAAGATGGGCAGATTTCAATGGTATGTAAGGAGAAGGTGGTCAAACCTCACAGAGAATTGGAGGGAGTACTGGGGGGGAATCTGGCGAGGCCGCTGTGCTGTATCAGTAACACTGTGCAAGGCTGAGGGATCACAGGTAATGTTATCAGAAATAGCAGTTTGGGGTAGGAATGCAGCAAAACTGGGACCACTGGGGGAAAGTAGTTCAGGGTGCATTGTTTGGGAGGAGATTGGAGCCAGAGGGAGAAAGGGTTGAAGTGGGCATGGGAAGAACATGCATGGGAAATGAAAGAGGGGGATAAAAGGTGTTGGGCCCCATGTAAGCAGCGCTCTTGTCTGACTTGAGCCCTGTGCCATATCACTGCTGTCTGTCTCAGCTTGTTATTAAATGCTACTTCTGATGATTTTTGTCCTGACCTTGCTTTCTGCTCTGTATCTGTGTGTGTGTATGTGTGTTACTGGGAGGTCTGAGTGCCTGCACCTGGAGAAGAGGCTGTGGGCAACAGGGGCACCAGGGTCTAAGGCCAGCCATGGGCTAGCCAGTGTGTTCACAAGCAGGTGCTGTAGTGCGAATTTCACTGGCAAAACTCAGTAGCAAGTTTGAAGCGGAACCATAAAGGAGAAAACCAGCATCTGGAAAGAGTCCAGACACAAGCCAGTGGCAGGGGAAGAGGCTCAGTGTGTTGAAGGCTCTGTAAGCATGGTGTCTTTGTGAATCTGGAGAGTGCATGTCCTGCATGTCTCACTGGTGTGCTTCAGTCCTGGGTGGCTGGAGGCAAGGGATGAAATGGGGTTATGTTGTTGGATTTGCTTGAGTGTATTTACCATGTATGTGCATGCTGGTAAGGTTCTGCTCCGTGTCAGTGTGTGTTTATCTGCTCTTTCAGATTAGGGGTTCAGCCTTACTCCTGGCTGGACCCACAAGCAAAACCAGTGGCAGCTGCATCCATCAAATGATGGGACAACCCGTAGTTTGGGGGTTCTAAAGAAAACTGGAGAGGGACCTTTTACAGGGGGAAATAGTGATAGGATGAGGGATACTGGCATTAAACTGAAAGAGGGAAGATTCACACTTGATGTTAGGGAGGTTGGTGAGGCACTGAAGCAGGTTTCCCAGGGAAGTTATGGATACTACATCCCTGGCAGTGTTCAAGACCAGGTTGGACAGGGCTTCGAGCAACCTGGTCCAGTTGAAAGGTCAACCTGGACAGTGTTTCTGCCCTTGACAGGAGGTTGGAACTAGATGATCTTTAAGGTCATTTCCAGCCCAAACCAGTCTATGAGTCTATGGGCTCTAGTGTCCGGGAAGGAGAAATCCCATGCCCCAACATCATCTGGGTTCCACTGCTTCTTGAATAATCTTCATGTGATAATAATAAAATTCACATTGAGCTTGTATTTAGTGTTCTTACCTAAGGTCTGAAAGAAAGAAACAGCTTTCATTGACAGAACCTGTCCTCGCCCGCTGGCTGGACGGAGCTGCCTCTGAATGGAAAATAAATTGAAAGCTTTCCTTTGGATTCTTTTGTTAGTGCGGCAGAGCTGACTGCTGTGGTGTCCATGCTTTGTTTTCAGTTTCTCTAAAGCACTTTTTCTCCTCTTGGGGAAAGGCAGAGCTTAAAAGCTACTCTTACATAGATTCTTTGACAGAATGGATAAATGCTGCTCAGCTAGCATTTTTTAAAGGCCATTTGGGAGCTGCAGGGGCTATGACACTACAGATAACCTTCAATTCAGAATGACTTAGAAAACCTGGAGTTTCTGAAGAGTTCATCCTGATTTAAACATTAAAAAGTCATTTCTAATGTTTTTAGGGAAGTCTGGTATGTATTAGAAATTGTTTTGCAGAGATGAAAGAATTCAGCTATGCAAATTTATCTTGATTTTAGGAATAGTGCAAGGAGAATCATTAGATTATTTTGTGAGAAAAACTGTGGTGTGGTCCAAACTGATTGACTTTTGGGCACTTGGGTAAAGATTATGAGATTAAATCTGCTTTCACAAGTTTAGTATTGGAGAGCTATAAATAAGTACTGGGTAAGGGTTTTGCTTTCTCCAAATCTCTCTCCCACCCTAATGAAAATGTTTTTTAAACCCTTTTCTTAGGCAAGTGAATAAAAAACCCAGAGAATTTTGTTTAGTATAACTTAAAGGTAGCTCCAGGGTAGTAAACCCCTTCTGTATGATGAAATAATAACCTTATTTATGATGGAAATTATCCTGGTAAGCCATGTGAGCGCACTGTGTTCATCTGTGTATCTGAATACCCATATTTTAATGGAAGTGGCCCTACTGAAAGGACTGGTGAGAGTACATGCAATGGCAGGGCATAAAACGCCTCCCAGGATGACAAGAGCTGGGAGAGAAGCACTGCGCTGCTGTGTTTGTCTCCTGCAAAGTAGAACTTGTGAAAGAGATAAAAGGTAGAACCACAGTGCCAGACAGGAGTATCTTTCCTCCTACTTGTTCAAGGCTACGTTTGATGGGGCTTTGAGCAACCTGGTCTAGTGTGAGGTATCCTTGACTCTGGCAGAGGGGTTGAGATTAGATGATCTTTAAGGTCCTTTCCAACCCAAACCGTTCCAGGATTCTTGTGTTATTTATTACTTGTACTCTCTTCAGTTACGTGAACATGCTTTTGTTTCAGAAAACATGTAGAAACAGTAAACGGGTCCATCAGGTAAAGTTTATGCTTTTTCTCTTTTGGTAATGATGCAGGTAATGTGACTGTCTCTTCAGCCATCTAGCAATGTTCAGGCTTTGCTGCAGGACTCACAAGTCATCAGGACTTCCAATATTAGCCCCAAATGTATTTCATAACCTGCTATAACAGTGCCACCAAACAGGAGGTTAGATTGCCGGGAGCATAATTTCACAAATACCAGAAATTGCAGAGACATAGGGCGTGATTGTAATTTAAGGGAAATGGTGCAGATAAATCCACTTTAATGGATCTGTTTAGCGTATGCAGAAACCTATGTCCTTCATTATTTATTCTTTTTGGCTGGCTGAACTTTGCAAGAACAAATGCAGGACTCTCTGGTTTTGTGGTTCAGCAGCGTTTGGTGCGCAATCTCAGTTTCTCTTCAATAAAGGTAAATAATTGCAGTCTTGCAAAAGGGAGGTTGTATTAATAATCCAGGCAATTCAGACTCTTCGTTTTCTCAGTGCATCTTGTATCTGAGTTAGCTAAATTGTCCCAAAGCAGTCTGAGATCCCCAGATGAGTTTTCATTTGTATAAAGCTGTGCCACACAAGTAGGTAGAAAGCTGATGAAGCAGCAATGATCATCATCTGCTAATAGCAAGGGGGTGAAAACCAGACTGACCTCCAAGAGCATTGCTTAGATTGTCCTATTGAAATAAGGCTATTTCTGTGTTTCTAATAGGAATGATGAAACTTCTCCCAAGCCAACATGTCACTGGAATAAAACCACCACCAAACAAACAAAACCCCGCTTTTTCTGTTCAAATAATTTTTTTGATGGCAGCGAGGGGTTGGTCTTGGTGGGCACTTACCTTTACTGTGGCTCAGAAGATGCTTTGAACTGTGGCGATAAAAAACAGTGCTTGTGCTTGTGTTCAAACCCAGGAGCTCACCTTTGAAACGTAAATGGAAGGTCGGGCTTGGGAGAGTTTTGTGAGAAGGTGTCACAAAACAGAGTGTTGAGGATTGCTAAAAGAATCACTGCCAAAGATATTAATATATGTATTTTAATAGAAATTTATAAATGTGTGATTCAACAGAATTTGATGGTAAGGTTCACTCTATTACATCCATGAGAGATGAAGCTGCATAGGCTTCTGCTTTTAAATTCAGAGTAGCTGTGAGGCTGGTGATCCACTGGAACAGGTTGCCAAAACGAGTGGTGAATGCTTCATCCCTGGCAGTGTTCAAAGCCAGGTTGGGCAGAGCTTTGGGCAACATGGTCCAGTGGGAGGTGTCCCTGCCCATGGCGGGGGGGTTGGAACTAGATGAGCTTAAGGTCCTTTCCAACCCTAACTGTTCTATGATTCTATGAATCTGTATGATTTATTGTTTTTTATTTACTGATATTAGTAAAACTGTCTTTTGACAGCTTTTTACTTGTAGCTGGACGAGAGGGTGTCTCCAGCTGTTGGGATGGTCCTTCCACCCAAACCTGTCGCACCGAATCATTTTGATTAACAGGCATCACCAGTTAGAAATATTACTCAATGGTAGTAAAGACCTATGAATCTGTTTTCTCCTTCCGAGTAAATGATTTCGTTTTGTGTCAGTTACAACTAGTGACTGCTTACCCTTGCACATCTGGTGTAACCGGTGAAATTTCTTACAAGTGGTGTCACAAAATAGGTTGTGTTCGTATGCTTAATTCAGGATTCCGAAGGAGGAGAATTTGGCCTTCATTAGTATTTCAACTATGGATTTATTTTTCCCCAAATATGAAAAGAAATAAGAAGAGATGTAAGATATTGGCACAGGGATCTTGAACGCTCCTGATATATCGTATCTCTTGCATACCAGTTATTTGTCCTGCAGAATGGATACAGACCTGTTAGTGTGGAGTGTAGCCAGGTAAGAACAATTGAAGAGATTCCTGATTTGTCTTAAATAGTAGAGTATCTTTTTCAGCGAGGGCGTGAGCTCTGGAAGCTGCTCTGGTGCCAGCTATCCCTAGGAAAACAGGGAAATTCACGAAGAATCAACAGAGGAAATGGAAAGGTGTTGCGGGGAAATTATTACAGTAAAGATGCATATAAACAAGTGAACGTCAAAGTGATTCTGGCAATGCTGATGAGTTTTTTAATGTCTGTGGGTGGTTTAATGTTGTATAACTGCATCATTTAGCAGTGACGGCATAATACTAGGACAAAGAAAAACTCTGCTTTCGTGAGTGTCACAGAAACTGTGGGCTGCAACTGGAGAGGAGGAAGAGGCAGAAGATGCACCTGTAGTGACATGGGAGGAGGTAATAGGTAATCTGTTCCCAGGTTCTGTGATCAATGTTATTTTCTAACACCCCTGATCATTCTTTTTTCAGTGATTTTAATGGTACTTAAGAAGTTCCACCCTGTCACCTGACGTGACAGTGAGCCTTACAGCTGACTGCAGGAAATAAATGTGATCATTAGAACATCGTGGTAGCGTTCCAAACCCCCAAGTTTTGCACCAAAGAAATGGAGAAGAACTCAAGATCAGATTTTCACCAACTTGTGCTGTCCTCTGCTAAAAATACACACTAATGCTCTGTGTGTAAATGCCTCAGAAGGGACGAACCTGCGCATGCTGGGGGCTGCTCTGTGGTAGTCTCATTCATGTAAACTGTTTCTCATGTGCTTTTAAAGTAGTTTGTGGTAGTACAATGCCCCAAATAGTCCCAATTGTACAACCCCCTCCTCTAGTGACCCCAGAGCAGGGGTAATTTATACAAGGGAATGTTACCTTTTGTCTGTATAACATAATCCCCATAAAAAATAATATCATTTAAGAGTCGTTACCTTTGCAGCAGTGGAAAAGTACCACCTTACTTGTATCACTGTAGAAGGATGGAGCCATTGTCTGTGGGTCAGTCCCGATGTCTTGGATGCATCTGCCTGTAGAAAGACGTGGCAATGGTGCTGCTGCTTCTCATCATTCACAGGCTGGGAATGTCTTTCCTATAGCAGTGTCATCAGGAAAAAGCGTGAGATGGGATACGTGAGCCAGAGGAGCTCAGACACTTTCGCTAGACATGTATTTAGGGCACTGTTAGCAAGACTAAAAGATGCTCTGCTCGGTGCGTCCTATGTCAGGTTTAAAAGCTTATGGGGAAAAATGGTTATCCACGGCAAGTGCGCTGCGTTTCTGGTTATGTCCGTCTGTCCAAAGGAGAGCGGCACCTCGGGAGCTGTGCTGGCATGCTCTTTTTTATAGCCTGCCACCAGGTGGGGATCTTCTCCCAAAGAAGTCCTCCCAATTTCTTAAGGAAAGCCCCAGGGTAGTCAGAAGTTGTTTCCTTGTTTTGTCACTTAAATTCATCCAGTATTAGTAACCTGTTGCTGCTGTTTCATTAAGGGTTATTGTTGATTCGTTGGGTAGAAGAAGACTGCTTAGGAGGGAGCTGTGAAAACCAGCCTGGCGTCTCCGGACGCCCCTATTTGACAAAGGCAGGATTTTAGAAGATGAGTTTTACCTTGTGTCTCAGGCTGGACTGTTGCACTGGGGTTGGGAAAAGAGGTGAAAATCCCGATACAGTGCATTTGTGTTGAAACTGATCCTCGATCTTAGGAATTTTAATAGCAGATTAAACAAGCAGATCTGAGCAGTCTCCCAGGCTGAGGATCCCGAAGATGCTTTGAAATGCGGGTAACACAAGAGTTAGGAGTTGAGTCCGATTAATTCAGCAGTCTCGATTCGTTTGAGTTTTGGCTGCTAACAAGCGCCATTTGTTGCCCTCTTTGTTAAAGTCATTAGTGCTGTTGCAGCAGGGTTGAACATCTGGCGGGACCGCTCTTATCCCGGCTGCGCAGTGCGGGCACCTTCCCCTGACAGAAGTCCCAGAAGACATCTCCTACGTGCTGGGTAATCATTAACCTTATGGGTGATGCCTCTGCTCACATTTGGCTGAGTTGCGCAGGCAGCGTGAGGCACACCCATCCGTGGTCAGCACTGGAGGTAGTTTTTGTGACTGAAGGACCCATTGGACTGATTTCTCCAGGGGAAGAATTCTCTGGAGCTGCTGAAGAGCCCCTCGAGGAGCATGTTTCAAGTGATCCATGATCACTGATCGCGTACATTAAAACCCCATATATATTTAGATAGAGGTGGCTCATTTTGCTCTATCTTCCTGAGTCCTCAGTTTCTCACTTCCCTGCTTTGCGGGTCAGATGCTTTGCAGCCAATTTACATCAATTCCTGGCACTGTGTTTTAAAGGAAGCAAGGGGAAACAGCGTGAAGTCTCGCTTTCTGCCAGCAACAGGAAGCGTTTGCTCTTCGAGTCGGGCGGCTTGTTTCAGCCATGCCTGTTGTTGAACAGCAAGTCCCTGGGCTGGATTCACTCTGCAACACTGTAGTGCTGACAGCACAGAGGGGCAGAATGGATGCCCGGGGAGAAAGCTGTACGCCGCTGGAATTCCCTTTTTCCTAGCAAGCATTTCCTTAAAGTCTGAGGAAAGAGAGGGGAAATGGCGACAGCATCTCTCTCTTGTTCTGCCTTATGGGCCTGAACGTGCTGCTATTGAAGCCTTGCTAGGGGTTACCACTGGAGGGCTCTGGGATGATGCTGTGTAACACAGCTGTCCTGCCTGTTGAATGGAGAGAGGTGCGCCCTTGGCTCCTGTACTTCATGTTTGAGTGTACAGCAGGCTGAGGTACAACATGGGCTCCAGGAACGTGTTGTGAGGTTTTCCGAGACTTCCACAACTCAATCGAAAATTCCCGTTTTATTTTTTTCCTGAAACGCAGTTAAAACCGACGCTAATATGAGGCTACCTTAAAACAAAAACCTCCTCTCTGAAGGAAGTGTATTTGCAGGAGCTGTTTCCAGGCCCACTTTTCGTACATGGCATTTGTACTATTCCCCTTTTTTTCCCCCCTGGTTGTCGCTGAAACAAAACTTCTCAGACAGCTCCCTGCAAAAGCCAGGTTGTTTTCCACCTGCCTTCACTCCTCCCTGTGTTTCCCTGGTGCAGGGGCAGGCTCGGTGAAAAGGAGCCAAGGATGAGCAAAGCGCAGTGCTCTGGAGAAATGGTGTGTTTGTATTTTACTGTCCCACAGACTTTATTTATGGTGTCAATTTCCTGTCCCCTCTCTACTGCCACCAAACCTCTGTGTTTGTTCCTTCCCTCCAGGTGTTTCCTTTCTAACCACACACCAGTGAACTCACGAAGGTGTGCTGTGGCGCTGATGACATCCCTGCTGAGGAAAAGGGGTGTCTGGAGGTGCCTGGTTAAGGCTTGAGGTAGGTGAATGCCCCTGAGGCAGTTGTCTGATGGCTGAGGGCACTCCAGGAGGGATGGGCTTCTGCAGGGCGCATCCCAGCCTGAAGATGCACTGAGGAAGGGCTCTAACTGCAGGTGGTCAGGAGGCAGCCATGGTGGGAGAACTTAGAAAGCAAGACCCTGCTGACAGAGCATTTGTTCTGCTTATCTGAAGCAAAAGCTCCAGGGATGACCTCAGAAAACACTGACAAAGACGGGAATGATGGGAAACAGGGGAGGGAGTTGTCCCTCTATCCCTGCACTCCTTCTGGAGAGGCTCTGCTGAGCACTGCTGAGTGGCACCATCCCCTCTCTTCTCACTGCCCCAGAGATTTTGCCTTGCTTAATGTTAGTGTAAGGTATTGTTAGGGTAAGGTATTGCTATAACTATAATATCCATCGTATAAAGTTATGGATGCGACCAGAGGCTGGGTAGCAAAAGCACTCAGCACAGTAAGATGTGGAGAGGAAGGGTCTTTGAGTCAGATTATTTCTCTAATGGCCAAGGAAATTAGGCAAGCAGTATATATGGGAGAAGCAGAACCAAAAGGAAAGCCCTTTGCTTTCCCCCTCTGCACATACTGTTTCTCCAGAGAAGCTGTAGTGATCCTGCAAAACTTGACAAGGAGGGCGTAACAAGTTCTTCCCTATTTTCTGGAAATCCCACCCCCTTTCCACAGCTTATCTGAAGTTTCTATTTTGCACGTTGGTATTTGTGCAAGGTTTCCAGCGAGCCCTCTGGTTTCTGTTGTAAACCAGCCTGCTCGCTAAGGCCAGCATCGGCTGCTCGCTCTTTGGAGCATATTTTCACGTGGCCATTGCCCTGTTGGGGTTTGGTTTGTTGTGTTTTGGGGTTTTATTTTTCGTCTTCTTTTCCCTGAGATGGCTGGGAAGGAAAACAGTGACTTTGCCTTCTGGTGTTTAAGGCTATAGAAAACCATCTCCATTTGTTAAACCAGTTAGGTACCATGAAGCTGTGGTTTGAGCAGCTCATTAGGTCTCCACAGAAAAACTGAGGCCTGCAGTGCCATGCACCAAACAGAGGGCCCCTCTCCCAGAATCTGTGCATCATTTAAAGACATTTGCAAGGCAAATACTGTCTAACTTCGACGGCTGATCATGGAAAGGTTTAGGGGTCTTTGTACATCAGGTCAATAACTCCCATAGAGAAACATGAGATGTTTTCAGTAACGAAGTGGAAGGAAAACTGCAACTATTGGATAAAAATATGTAAAGTACTGAACATTTTGAATTAGTCGCACATACAGTATATATACATATAGTGTCTATTACACTTTAATGTAAGCTAAAGCCCAAATCCTTGTATCTGTGGCCTTTTCACAGCTCTTAGGAGTTAGTGCAAGGGTCTGCAAACATGGAATCCTGATACTACCTGCTGACGAAGAAAGCTGGTCTGTGTCTGGAGAATAATGCAGCGTTCAGAGGTGTTGCCACCAATCCAGATTTTGTGAAGATCTCATTGCATGATCTTGCGTAAGGAATTCCGTCTTTTTTTCTGTGCTAGAATTTCCCCCTGGGGGCAGGGGGAAGGGTGTGATAGTTTCACAGCAGTGCTGCTGCTCAGCAGCTTGTCAGAAATTGCGCCTTGGGTTCTGGAAACTATAGAATAAATTTAAAGGTCATAGGATGAAATGATATTCCATTTTGGTTCAGCTTCATTTCCACTTATTGTAATCTTACCCCCCCCCCCCAAGCCAACATAGCTACACAGCTCCTGTATTCGAAACAAAACCGGATACACTCCATAGATTGGGATATTAAAAACGAGGTACTTTTATTGTTTGCATCAGTGGCAACATGACTTGTTAAAAAGGATTTGCACTGTGCGATTCTCTGCTTTGTCAGATGTTGAAGAAACAAGGAGGCGCGAATGTATGGTGAGAACACCTGCACTGGCAGCTTTGGTGGGGGAGCATTTGGTGGTGGCGGAAGCTGCTAAAATTCAGACAAAAAGTAGCTTTAGTTCACAAATTGATTTTAGATTGAGGGATATTTGAGAGAAGAGGCCAACTCTTCCACAGGATGAAAGGCATGCAACCATGAAGAACGGCAGAAGGTTTTATTTCCCTGAAGTGCACTGGGGTTGGCTTTTCTGCATGCTGTAGTAATAGCCCTTATGGTAGAGAGCAATTTCTTCACTGCTAAGCTCAATGTGTTAATTTTTCCACCCAATCTTCTACCACCCTTCATTTCCCTCTGGTCTTCCTATCACTTCTGGTACATTTGCCTCTACCTTCAATGACCAAATTATGATTCAACCATAAAGAGCCATTCAACGAAACTCAGGCAGATGCCTGCAGCCTCCTTCTCCTGGTTTGGGCTTTGGAGTTTTGTTGAAAATGCTTCATTTTAGAGCTCCGAGTCTGTTAATGCACTCATTTCATTGTCTCCCTAAGATCACTCCGGCTTTTCTTCCTGTGCACTTCTACGCTTTCTGCTGATCAGGAGCCAATCTCTGTTTAAAGGTCAGTTAAATGCAGTGTGGTTGCGGCTTGGGGAGCAGCAGCAGCACGCTGTACATGTGAGAACCGGGGGTCTGCCAGTACTGCCTGTCCTGCAGCAGCTTGGCTTGTTCCACTTGTTCAGGTTTACCCTGGTTACTGCAGTAGGAATCCTCCTGCCAGGTACTATCATGGTATCAGCATTAGACCTTATAAAAGTGGTTTGTGTCTTAGCCAGCTTACATTTACAAAGGGATAGTGAGACAGATGTTTCCGAAGCAGAAGTAATCATTCTAATTTGTACCAATATTTAATGAGTCCAAAAACCCCCTACATGCATGCATGTGTTAAGTGCATTTCCCATGTGCATTTGGTAGACTATGCAAATATAATACTATATATAGTGTTAGTCTAGAACTGAGTGACTGGATGCAATGCAAAAATAAAGAGTTTGTGAATGTTTCAGAGTAGGGCTTCTGAGGTGGGGTATGTGCTGTGCTGAAAAAGAAATAAGTTCATGTAACAGTGCTTCTGTTGGCGCCTGCAAATATGTTTTCAGCAAGTATTTACTCCTTCTTCTGTTTTTCCCAACACAATAGAGAATGAGCCCGTATTCAGTCCCATGGCTGCATTCAGGAATCTCCCTGGGATGATGAAGGTACTTTTTCGTGCACTAGAGCTATCAGTGAAAGAGCACCCAGGTCTTTGAATCCAGACTTGAACCTCCCTTAATGTTAAGAGCATTTTGGATCTCTGTTTTAAATAAATTATAAGTAAATTACATTATTCTTAATTAAATGACATTATTATCAATTAAATGATGTATTAAGGCTGAAGTATATTTAGTCCTTGTCAATGTAACAGGAACTCTATACAGTAGAAGCTGTAATCAAACAGACATTACTATGTCTTTTGAAACGAAATAGGGAGAAGTAGAAAGAAGAAACCTCTCCTTTACTTGTAGCACATTGTACCCACATGTTAAACTGGCCCCTCAGTATTCACGGTGTTTTCCCAGGGGTTTTGTAAAGGTTTTTAGTGCAGCATCGGTGGGTGCAAAGGCTCTTAACAGGCTGGAGAGGTTTTACAGCCAGATCTCCCCAGTCCCACTGCCCCAGGGCAGCGGGGTGAGATGCTGCGCTCCTCTGGGGCGCTTGGCTCTGCTCGTGGTAGTAAGGAGCTTACAAAGGGCATTGGCCTTTGCAACAAGCCTTTTTTTAGCCGCAGGTCACAGCCTTGTGGCTGTATCCAGGCTCCATGCATTTCAGTGGCGTGCAGACAGAGGCTGTTAGCTCAGGTTTGGTTTTGCTGCTCGTTCACAGGGTGACATAAAGTTAATGGCCTTAAATTGAAAATCAGAGCCCGCTGAAGTTACTCCCTACAATTTCAACTGACTGAACAGAGATCAGGGGCTATGGCCCTGGAAGTTCCAACAGAGACCCGCAGAGCCCCCCCGCCGGCAGCGCAGGTTTCCCCACAAGATCTGGGAGCCACCTCAGGCAAACAGGAGGCTCAGAATTCAGGTTTAATCTGGTCAAAGACTGAGTGGGAAACAAGAAGTGAAAACTGTCAACTGTGCCCGGATCCATCCAGATCACTTCTAGGGACAGTTTTGATACCAAATTATCCTTGTTATGCAAATTTCCTCACCAACCGGCTGGTTCCCAGTTATGCATGGGGAGAAGCGGTGGCCACATCTGCTTCCCGTTTTGCCGTTTCAGAGACGAGCCATCTGTTTGGCCTCATCCCGAACAGCCTGCTTGGGGCTGATTAACTTCCTCACCCCGCCAGCCCGGGCTCACTGTCTGCTGCAAGGTGTTGATGGGTTTTTCTGCTTGCTTTCTTTTTTTTTGCTTCTTTTCTAACTGCTTACAAACCAGAACCTTCACTTCTCTCCCAAGGGACAGGAAGGCGTTGGTTTGTGTGATTTGCAGCCACCACCAGTGGCAGCGACAGCAGCGGCTGCCCTCTATCACTCACATGGTTCCTATGTGTGGTCACGATAGATAAAACTGGGAATTGTTCTGCGTCCTGGGACGGGCTTTGAAGAAGCGAGACCCTACCTTATGTGAAAAAAACCACGTAAGAATAAAATGGTTTAGTGCTAAATGCAGCAGAAGTCCCTCTGCAGTTAACATGGATCTGCTCTTCTAACAAGAGCCGGGTTTCAGCTGTGCCCGCTGCATCCTTTTCCCATTTACAAACGCAGACCTCCTGCTGCCTGAAGCCTGGCTTTGGATTTCTCACTCTTGTCTCTCCTATTTTCAGTGAAACTCCACAAATTCTTGTCCCTCCTGTTTCCTGAGTCCCCACCATGTGGCAGTTGCGGCAGGGTTTCAGAAGCGCTGCGTGCCCGCAGCTGACAGCGGCTTTGCTGAGCACTGCATGGTGCAGCAGCCCTGAAAATTCAAAGTCTGCGTAACCAGAAAAAGATGCATCAAAAACTAAAGTTGAGAAACTGAGATAATGGAGCTCCCACCGAGACAAAGGATTCTGCTGCCTTCCTCAGGCCAGGTCTGAGGGGTTTTGTCTTTGGACCAGAGTTTGTTCTCATGCAGCATTTTCCTTCCAGGAAAGAAGCTGGCAGTGTGTCCTGGTGGTGGAGGCAGCCTGGCTGGCCTGCAGCAGGGAAGGATGCCCCGGAGCTCGGGCCACAGGACCGGCAGGAACAGCTTTTACAGAAAGCAAACATTTTGGTTTTCCAGTTGCAACACTGTCAGCTTTCACAGCATCGCTCCTGCTGCTGGAACGTGGACCTTCCAGTGAAAGCTTCTCCTTTATTTTCAACCATCTCCCAAGCTGGCATTACCAGGGCAACACCCCTGGTGTACCGGCAGTCAGGAGCATTTGTAACCAACCCCTTTTCCCCAAATGAGATGTTGGGTGATCTCCCCCGTCTCCCAGAAAAAGGGAAACTGTGACATTCTCAGGTCTGTGTGATCCAGGTCTGGCGCCAAGTTCTCATTTTGATATCTACTAAAAGAATCTTGTTTTAGTGCATTTCTTGATTTCAAAGACTGACACAAAACTGCTGCTGAGCACATGTTAATGCTATTTTGGTGTTTAGATGCTCATACATGGATTAGGAAGTCTGTCTGGGGACTTGAGGCTGAAAATGCTCATCCCCGCTAGTTGTATGTTTGTGTCTATATAATGATTTGTATCTTGTTGCCTACCACCATTTCTGATGTCATTTAATCAAGCTATTGCAGTAGGAAAAATATATAAACAGGATGATTTTAAGAAAGTGTTTGAAACTCAATAGATAGATAACCAGAATAGATTTTTAGGCACACAAACTTGCATTTGAATCTGTGGATGTCTCTACTTTAGTTCAAGGACTTAATAACATCGATAGAGACTATTACATTTGGTTTATTTTTGTGATGATGATGATGATGATTTTAATTATTACTATTATTATTAATTATTTAACAGACCATATTCACTTTGCAGAAGAATTCACCTGCAACAGAAATTTGTATTTCACTTCATTTACTGAGAGCCAGCTATGATGAACAAAAAAATTAGGATTCTTAAAAGTTCTTTCTTATAGAAAAGTAGTGATAGTTTATGATGAAACCTTATCGCAGGAACATAAAGAAAATTTAGGCTTTGGGGACCTCTAAAAGAATTGTTTGCAATGCCATTAGTGGCCTGTTTGGTTTTTTTAATCTCATTTTGCTCATAATAATACAGTTTTGTGAACGGAAATATTTCTAAAACTTTATAAATGGTGCTTTTTCTATGCAAAAGAGTGATTCTTTTTTGCATTAAATATGTGATGTGAAATTTACTGTGCTGGAATCTGAAGGAAAGAGGGACACCTGCAGAGAAATCACCTTTGTTATGGCAAATAGTAGAAATAATTTCTCAGTGTTTTATTTTGAATTACCATGACTCTACATGCAGAAGTAATTGTGTTCTGTAATGACTTTGGCTGGCTGGTGAGAGAAAAGGGTAAGACGAGATGGCTGGAAAGGAAGCAACCTCCTCAAAGTCAGCTGCCCGCAGGAGCTGTGTGTGTTCTGTGGCCAAGGACGTGCTGCATAGGAGCAGCCAATATAGAATCATAGAATGGTCTGGGCTGGAAGGGATCACCTAGTTCCAACCCCTCTGCCATGGACAGGGATGCCTCACATTAGACCAGGTTGCATCAAGCTCCATCCAGCCTGACCTTGAACATTTCCAGGGATGGGGCAGCCACAGCTTCTCTGGGAAACCTGTTTCAGTGCCTCACCACTCTTACAGTACAGAATTTCTTCCTAATATCAAATCTAAATCTACTCCTCCAGATTAAAGCCGTTGCCCCTTGTCCTATCTCCACACATCCTCATAAAAAGTCCCTCTCCAGATTTCTTGTGAGGCTCCCTTAAGACACTGGAAAATGCTCTAAGGTCTCCCTGGAGCCTTCTCTTCTCCAGGCTGAACAAGCCCAGCTCTCTCAGCCTGTCTTCACAGGAGAGGTGCTCAGCCTCTCAGCCATCTTTGTAGCCATAAGGCATTGGATTTGGCAGGACTTGGTCTTCAGCTGGAGCTGGCTTAGCAAGGTCACTTCACATAGCTGGTGAGTACAGGGCCACTGACGCAGAGTGGCTTTTTGTGGCCACAGATGATAGGCTGAGAGGATGAGCTCACCATGATGTGAGCTATAGGCATGGCAGTGGAGGCTGAGGCCATGCATGGTACTCAGTGCTCCCTGACTGCCTATGGGGTATCTCACCATACATTGCCCCCCCCACAGTCACCAGCCCAGACACTCACACAGAGCCTCCAGCTGTACTAAGCAACTTCTTCACTCACTCAGAGAGTGACAGAATGTCCTGGCATTTGGGTTTTTCACCATGTGCTCTTGTCTTAAAAGATACACCTCACTTTGCAGGCATAATTTAATAACATTTCAAATTTTATGAAATTTGCTCTTTTTTTTTTTTCAAATACAATGCTCCCAAAGAAAATGAAGTTACAATATAAAATCACAGCAAAAAAAAAAGAGAAATGTGTAAATACAACTTTTCTATTAGAAAAGGCAGTGTCTGGGGAAGGGCTGGGAAGCAGGTACTTTTTACTTTTTAAAACAGAGATAATCTTAAAGCCATTCACCATATTTACTCATTTAAGGGTTCAGCTAAATCATATCAGGGTATTGCACCACAGCAAAAAAAAAAGAGGAAAAGGGAGATTACACTAAACTAGTTTTCTGAGGGCACAGTTTGTTTTGATGTACACACACAAAACATCTATTTTCATGCCTTACATATTGTCATAAATAAAATTGTTGAAACACTTGTTTCTAAAGAAATTGAAGATGATTTTGTGCAAAAAAAGAAAACCAACCCCCCCAAAAAAACAATAAAAAAGGCAAAACTATAAATGCCCCTTCATGAACAAAGAATGTTGTTTGCTCCTGCCTTTAGACTATGCCCTCTGATACACTGTCTTTAGATACTTACTTATACTACTGTACTGTTTAATATACAACATCAACATATTCTAACATAAATAAGAAAACTTCAGATGCAGAAAACAAACCCACTGTGATTGACAGTGCATTATCATGTCATATGAACCATTTTAGATATATATACATGTACATATGTGTATAAAATATTAATGATGATACACAAAACCACAGATAGGGCATGGGCATGTGCATGTCGACAAGAGACACAGAAACCTCTACACGTGTGTGTGCACAGAGATGTTGTGAAGGCAGTGAACCTACCCAGTGATCAGAAATCACAGTTAACAGCTAAGTTCAAGGCAGCTTGAAACTCCACTGGAGCTATGCTTGCTTACACGGTTACTAAATGTGGCTTTATTTGTGTTGGATTTTAGTAAAAGCAAAGAAATAAAACCACCTGAGTAATCTTCTGTCCCCTCCCCTTTATAGCTTGGGTGTGTTAAAATGAAGGGTTAAAAATATTATGGCATGGGGTATACCATGTCCTAAATCTAAGAACAGTAGGAAAGAGGTGTAAGAGCAATAAAAGTGGAATATTTCTGTACAGCCAACATCTGGCTTCAGATGGGACATTGCAGCAGGACTGGGAAATTACTTGGTTTCTTGTTGGTTGGTATCAATCAAAAGTGGAGAGGGGTAAGAACAGCTGACTGTATCCCTCCTAGCTATGAAAAAATGAACCCATTTCAACTTCATTAAAAATAAAATAAAGGGGACTCATCACTGTAAGCTCCCCCTTGAAGGTCCTCTTCAGGTCATTCCTATAAAAATATTCGGTAATACCTCCTTGCCAGGTACAGTCTGCCTTGAAGCTGAATGTGTAGCAGGCGTTGATGATGAAACCATAGCTGGGGCACAATTCCCTACGCCCACCTCCTGCACAGTGTCTCAGGTTGGAAGGCAATAAGCAATAACGTCACGTAAGGCAACTGAGTTATAATATAGAAGTAGAGGGGACAACCTTTGGGCCTGTAGTTTACACTACTGGTTTTGGGGGAGGGGTGGGGGGTTTCATTGGTCATCCTGCATGTACCAGCCTACCTAATGTGCTAGTAATTTGCTTCCACTGTTGTGGGAACGTGCATCAGTCTACAGATGTTCATAGACAGATATCTGGTGACAAAGCTGTGAAATAGGCATGCACACATGCACTTTTCAGTGTAAAACCACTTCTGTGCCCATGTGCCATTTGAGGTAAATATCTTAGCTGGCATGCAAAGCTGAGACATGAGACTGTAAAAGCACATATTTGTAATTCATTATTTCAACAGTATCTTTCCTCTAACTTCAGTGTTGCTGCCCCTGACTTACACCTGCAAAAGTGAAAGCAGAAGAAGGAGCTCTGTGTGCCTGTAATAGTTTGTATATATAGGAGATGTATATCAAATATAGCTACATATATCAGGCCAAATTGGCTGGGGTACAAGCATTCATGGTTCCAACAGATTTTTCTTTTATAATAAATATAGGTGTTTGCATGCACTTGTGAACAGAGAACATGTACCTGTATGACAAGACTGCTGGTCTTGTTGATTATATGGTTGTGTTTATTGCAGACTATCCATTTATTATGCAGAGTGGAAGTATTTCTAGATTAAGTTAATAAGATGGGTTATTTTCGTGGATATTGCTCAGGAAGTATTGCAGCACCAATGACAGATTTTTAGGCAGCTGCAAAAATTTCTTTTTCTTCCACTCTTAAAGTATGAAGGTGCTTAGGGAAAGGAATGAACTATTTGGAAGAGGAAGTTAAGTAAAAGCCTTTTAAAAAGGTATTTTTTTACATCAGCTGTGCTTGGGGTTAGATCTTGTATTCTTAAAGTTAGAAATTTTTATTCTAATTGAAGTTACAGTGTCTGTAGCAGAACCCACTATGGAGTGGTGGACTTGACTACACTCTGCAAGTGCTGCAGTCTCTGGTCTCCATTCAGCAAAACACTTTTTTATTTAACCTTAAGATTAGTTCCACTGAGGTAAAAGTAACTTAAAGCACATGGTGAAATGATTTGTTGAATAGGAAGCCAGGGTTCTCAGCACCTTTGCAGGGCTTGGTCCTTCCTTAAACAGCAAGTGCCAGGAAGAAAGGAGAAGGCTACAAATTTTGACTGTCTGATTTAATTCAGGTCAGTGCTTTGAAAATAATTAAGTGCAACACTTAGGAGTAGGGCCACAGAATCTACAAGAGGACATCTGTGCAAGCAAAATGTTTTGTTTTTTTTTTTTTGTATGCAAGAGAGGGACATTTGGGTATTTTTCAGGCATTTAAAAAAGATGAAAAATGTGCATAAGGAGACTTTCCCCACACATATTTCTAGCTAGTGCTTTTCTCAACTGTATATCATATTTTTCTAAATAACTAAAACTTAAAAAAGAAAGAACAATTAAATACACTGTAACTTGTTTATGCAGAGAGAAGAGGGGCTGCTCTAATGAAAAGTGGGGTTTCATTGGGAAGGGAGAGAATTTATTCAAAGAAGAGCCAACAATACCCTTTTGCTATACATTAAATGCAGTTCATACTCCACAGGGTATATTACAAGGGTGTTCCTTCTATCTTTCACATACTTGCTCGCCTACCCAGTGACACAAACAAGGCAGCACCCTTGCAGGTGGAAACATTCTACATTTACCACCAAAGCAACTCAAAAACCTCTGGCTGGAGGGTTCCACTCCACCCCAGCTGTCTGTGAAGTCATCTGAGGTGGGCACCTCCATCTTTAGTTGAGTTTAATCTTCCCAAAAGAGTCAAATAATACCAGGAAGTCAAAAACAAAACAAAACAAAACAAACATCTGGTGTAAGAGACCTATGTTCAGGGTGTTAAGTGAGAAAGCTTGGCCACTCCTGCTCGTTGTGTCCTTGTTGGCATAGTGCATCCTGCACATGGTTAACACTTTTGGCAAGGGAGGCTTGCAAGAAGCATCAGTTAAAGGAAGGGCTTTCAGCTATGTGACTACAAAAGCTTCTACTTAAATGACTAAAGGTTCTTGGTGATGAAACATTTGCAGTAAAAACTTCAGTACTCATTTTAGAAAACTGAGATTCAATGCACGCTACCAAAAGGAAAACTTTTCTTGTGGGAGAAGATAGCTGAACTTCTGATTCTTTCATCACTTTTACAGTCCAGCTGACTTGTGCTTTGCTGCTGTCGTGGCTCATGCAGCTCCGGTAACGTAGCTGTTGAGGCTAGATCTATGCTGGAGGAATTCTAACTCATGTGGAAACGGTGCTCCCCTCGAGTTATGTGGGAAGAGAATTCGTACCTGTCCTGGCTATGATAGCCACACATGTTGCATTCAAAAGGATCACGGAACCCATGGCAGCCCATATGGATCGTATACATCACGTGATCCAAGAAAAGGACTCGACAGTGTTCGCACTTGTAAACTTTCACTTGCTCCCCATTGCTGCTGATCACTTTGAAAGCATCCTGGGAATTGTCAGTACCTGCCCTCAAGACATCATATTGCCTGTTTTCTTCTTTTATAGAGATGCCATTTCTTGCATGGGGACCTATGTGGTTTGTCAGGTAGATTAAACCACTGCGTTCCTCATTATTGCTCTCTGTATCTGTTGAGTCTTGGCAGCTGTTGCTGGGAGAGGCATCTCGTTCAGAGGAGACAGATTTGGCTTTGGAAAGCAGCAACAAGTTTTCCACTGCGCTGTCCTGAGATGCATGGTTGGAGCGGACCTGATTGTCCCCGAGAGGTTTGTGGAGCTGATACATGGGGCTGATAACGGGCACCATTTCAGAACTGCCTGGTGGTGTCTGGACAAGGGGACGCAAGGACTCTGCCCCCAGGTAACTGATGGCATTATTAATAGCCTGGTCTATGACGTGTGTCTGCATAATCTCATTCTCCTTCTCATAGTTGGTGGTGGCATCGTATGGAAGATCAGGCAGACATTTCTCACCTGTAGTGAAAAACAGCCAGGAGTTAGAGGGTTGATTTCTACATAATTAAGGAACCAAACATCATGGGTTAATAGAACAGCAACATGGAAGAAAAGAATTGGTCATATACCACCTGAGGTATTCATAGTTCTTTAATGCAGCTGGTCATAAAAATGGTTGGTTGGTGTTTTTTTCTTTTGTTTTAACCTACGAAATAATCTGAGGTCTTTGGAAAAGCAAATGGATGAAAACAGATCCTGGAACTAATTATATGGAATCATAGGAGCAAAAGGTTGAGTGCTCCATCCTCTCTTTTTCCTTTAAACAGTGAACTGAGGCATACCTTCGTGGTTAGTGAAGACAGTGAAGACAAGCACAGTTACAACAAGCCTGGCCTTTATGTTTCAGAGCATGAAGCACATTGTGAATATTTTTGCCCCCCAAATTACAATTTTTTAGTGGAAATCATATGTTTTAGTTTTAGACCTTCAGTTTCTTACAAATAACTCAAATTGGCAACATGCTTATATGTCATTTTGGACAAAAATTAACAAAATCTTAACTTTTCAATTTCCCCACTCCCCACCTTGTTTAAATAAGCCATGGTAGACACACTACCAGAAGCTACTTATGTTTATAGAAATTGTGGTGTCAAAAAGTTATCATGTACAGGAGGAGCTGAGAACCATGGAAAAAAAATAAGAGCATTTGTAGTTGGAATATATTTTTCCTAGGAGGTAAAAAGCCCTATACAGAGCCAGATTACTTCTTACTTGTAACTTCAACTCTGATTTGGTATACCGAATATAAGGGGGGACTCTTTAACTTTTTAAAAATCAGACTGCACTTCTGTATCTCTAGCTGGATTCCCCAGTATTGAACACTGAGTTTCACTACAATTTCTCAAGATTCCAGGACAGACAGGACTAAGCAAAACATAGAAGGTAAAATTTAGGAGTGGAAGAAACTGTTTAAATGCACGGATGTTGATTTTATGAATCTGATCAGTCTTCTTAAATGATGTAAAGCATCAGTGTTCTTTTCAGGCCCCTAATAAAATTATACAAATGCAAAGGGATAAAAAAATCCCACAGGTTCCTAGGAATTATCAGTAACACCTTGTTTACAGTCTAGATGGGTTTTCTAGCTCTGCAGATCTTGGGAAATCCATTGAAAGCCACAAACTTCTCTATGAGGGGCTGTCACCATTTCCTATGACATTGAATGACATTGCTGGCCTTGGAAAATCCTAATTTGTCTAAAATAAATGCTAATAGGAGCATGGAAAGTTTACCAAAAGATCTGCAAATTAAGTTAACGAGAATTACCCACCCAGGTTCTAGTCAAATTCACTATTCAAAGTGAGTGAAGAGCTCGGAAAACATCAAGCATGACTCTATTGCAATGATGGGGCTAAAGTGTAGAAATTCCTGCTGTCTACACAACATATGGTTTCATACTAGTTTGTCCATGCTCTGCAAGCAGAGAAAGAAACACTGAGCATTTCGTAAGTTCCTACTAGGGATGTAGGGTACAGACACCTTCTAGCTGTGCTGTACAAGCTCCTACTTCCTCTTGTTTCCTTTCCCTATTATCCTGCCAATGTGAGCACCCCTCTATGGGGGTGCATTCTTTTTTCTTCCAGATTTATGCTTTCTACTGCTGTAGTCTTCAGACAGAGTTTGAGGCTTAAGATTCAAAATAGGCATTGTGAGAGATTCTTGAATTAAATATAGAAAAACTGCTAATACAAATGTATACCCTTGACTCAAGGAGTTAAAAATGAGGTCAAAAGCATTTCTATACCCTGGTCACTGGATACCCCTCAGAAGTGAGACTGGTCTTCATTATACACAAAATTTTGGGCATCCAGAAGGTATGATTTTAATAGCTGTTTCTTGGGTAGCCTTTGCTTTATGTAGCCTAACCAGTTGGTAGTTGGACTAAGAGGATTAAATGCTCATAAGAAATTGTTTCCAAGCAAAGTGCCTGAAACAGAGACAAACTTGAGGTAGGCAAGTATCATTTCTACGTCTGGGCAATGCAGGTAATACTTGTACTCATTAAAAATAATATCTCATTTCTGTGGTTATTAGAGCATAAGTAAATTAAACTGCTAATGGTTTGACGCACTTCAAGCCTTGCACTGCTCATGGTTCTGCAGCAGGTACCAAATTGTAAAAATGCACTCAGTGCATCTTTTTTCTTTCTTTTAACCCCTCTTTACTGCCTTTTGTTTCCACATGATAAGCATACGTCAACCTCACCTGCAGTTCTCACTCTCTGGTTTGGATGGCACAATTCTGCTTTTGGGTATGGGAGCTACTCCAGTTTGGAATAGATAGAGAACTTTTCAGATAACTGGCTTAATTTGGTGAACAATCCCAGTTTTGAAAGGTAATGAATTTAACCTTGAGAAAAAAGAGTGAAGCAGCAGATCATCTTTCCCTTATGCAAAGGGTGCCATTTGCTCTTTCTCCCTGGAATTCAGCATGGGATTTGGGATGACACAGTGATCCACAGGAGCAATAAACATGTTTTATTACACAAAAGCTCTCCTGACCATCTGGCCCAACCTTGTGTTAATCAGGAATGTACCTGTTACAAGAAGCAGCAGGTGAGGATTGGAAAGGAAAGGATTTGGGAGTTTTTTCTTGTCAGAAAAGTTCATCCTTTTGAAGTTTAGCAAATTTCCATAAATATCTGCTGCCAGTAGGTTGTCTTCCTACACCGCACCCTGAATAACTGACAGGAAACTCTGCCCTCCTAAAACTCGTAGTTAAACCGGCTCTCTTTACTGTTTCTCAGGGTGAAGAGAGAAAAGGAGAACGAAAAAGCTAGTCCACACCCACAGATACATCACATATAAGATACTTGCTAGCACCTCTTAGATTTTAATACTTCTAGTCTTTCTGGAGCTTTCACAGAATTAGTGTTTTGCCTAATGCAATCAGATACTAGGGTGTCTAAATGAATCAGGTTTGCCTCATGTAGCTGATACATTTTTGGTAACTACCTCTGCTAAAACTTAAGTCCTTTAAGAAGCATAAGCATTTCTTAGCCTTGACTACCTCCTGCAGTTGTTGCCTTTGGAATTAAAAAAATCTTGGACTTTCAGTTCAAACCTTCTGTTGTACATCCTGATGTGCAACATCCCCTTTCCTTGTCTCAGAAATACTAATTTTCCTTTCACCCTTGCGTTCTCATTGAAGAAGTTTTATTTGGAATTTCTGTCCCGTAAACTAGTCTTTTTTGGCCTTGACGTTTGACTGAAGACCTTATTCTCATGTGTTTTGTTTCAAAAACTTCAGTTTTCTCTAATTGTCTCCTATAGAATATTATAAATGAACATGCGGAGAATTGTCATAGAATCTGACTAGATCTGAGTAGATGCTGTCTTCTGATCTCCCATGTTTTTATTTACGTAAGACTAAATCTACATAGCTGGCAAAATGCTGTCTGTGTGCCACACAAAACTCATGTGACCCCTATTTGGTACAGACTTATGGAACAGAACAATATATGTGTAGCCTCCTTTTTTTCACTGTTAAGACAAAAACTACTAGGTGCAAAAAGGCCATGAAGTTTTTGCATTATTTATAGAATGTACCCAAAGGTCTTTCAGGTATTATCCTCAGATGTGGTTTTATTTGTTTCCATGATTATTTTGGGCTGTAAAAGTAAAGTATACAGGCTTTATGAAGGGATGAATAATATTATCCAGACTGTGTACTCACAGACACTTTCACAAACACCAATAAGCCCAGATCTGAATGTCATCCAAGATATTCATAAAATAACCCTGAAAGTGTGGTCAAATGCTTTCCCAATAGGAAGCATCTATTCCTATCTGCAGTTTCTTAAGGCAACTTCAGGAGCCTGTCCAGATCTTGTAGCGATCTGGTTCATAAGCATTAGAAAAAGTGGGGGAAAAAGACTTAAAATCAGTCTCCAGACGTGCAAAGTTAAACATGCAGAAATGTATGCTGGAGAAGTTTTGTTGCTTTGGTTTGGTCTGGTTTGGTTTTTTTTACCCCAACACATCTCTGTATTTGCTTCTATAGATATAGCTAATTTAGTAAAACAAGTAAAATTAAAATCATAAAGCGAAAGTTAAACTCTCATGAGATGGTTTTTAGTTTTGTTCTATTTTTGAGGAGACAGCAAACGTTTAACTCTTACCAACAAATTTCTGAGGCATAGAGCTCTTACGTTTGGCGACGTTACTTGCTAGTCTATCCAGCACGAGGGATCTTTCTGACCCTATCTTGCACAGGTCTTCAGCCATTTCACTCTGGTTAGTATCCTCTTTTATGACTGAAATCAAATGACATCAGAAGGGTTAGGCACGCTTGTTCCATTTTAATGGAACTATTGTCTTCAGGTTATTGTTTCTCAGCTAATGTCTTTAAGCTCCCAGCCACTGGAAGGAGAAGCTCATCACCGCAGACACAGAATGATTCTGACTCTTGTTAACAAAGTCCCTCATGCTGATCAATCTATATACACGTTCATGTTTCCCTCCTTTAGGATACAAAAATGAGATTGCAACTGCAAGGCATCTGCCTGTAGGCAATGTAATCCCTCCACCTTGTTCTAAAGGCACTCTGCATTCCTGTGAATAAATGAGGTCCTAACATTATACTGGACATAAGGGAGTTCATCTTTTCGTCCTCCTGCTTTCACCCTCACCATCCCTCTGTGCCTTTCTCAGTGGAACTGCCTATATAGTCATCGCTTTTTCAGTGACAAAAAGAGACAAACTTCTCATCTCCAGCATAAGATTCATTTGCAAGCTACACCAGCTTTTCTCGCTACCCTCTTCTTTTTCCCTAATAAATATTTCTATACTTCATTGATGCAATTTTAGACTTTAAATGACAATTTGAGTTGCTAAAGTCACATCTCTAGGGGAGCACTGATACCCAATACTCAAACCTGTTTCCCACCCTCCCGCTGCTGCTGTGACACTAATGAATTAGAGGGGAGCTCAGCTGTAAGGCTCAAAGAAAAGGAGACTATTTCACTTTCACTACATTTTACTTCAGTACTTTCCTGCAGAAAGGGATGTATGAAAATGCATTGTCAAAGCAGTGACTATGATGGAAAGGTATTTCTGACTTCCAACATCTAAAGGAAAAATGATATGCAGCAAGATCACAACACAACTGATTAACTGATTTTGTTTGGTTTTGCTTTGCTTTTGTTTTGGGGGAAGAGGGGGAGAGATGAGTTGGCAAGAGAGGTCAGAGACAGGAGAGAAAGGGGTTAATTTTACTTTTACCTAATACTAGGATACAGGTGTTTTTCCTGAACTAGTTAGCTGCTATTAAAGGGAGAGGCAAAAGATGACTTTTAGACTTTGATTCTGCAAGCTGTTTCAATTAGGTGCACCACTCTGCTACCTTTTGCCTTCTGTACCTACTGATAATTTGTTTTGTCACTGGGTTTACCAGCTCACAGAAACCATTACTCTGGCACCTGGGTGTTTCTCAATAGTGGAGAGCACGCTGTTCCTATGCAATATTATTTTGGTAATATACCACTACCATAAAAGGATGATTGTGAAAGTTTCATTGTTCCTGAAAAATGCAAAATCAGGGTCTGGTGGATAATTAGAAGGAGCAGGTGAAGTGTATTAGACAACACTCTACAATATCAAACTGAAGAGTATACAACCGATTCTTGAGTCCCTGCTGCAGTAACACATACTGCAGTGACAGTGACAGTAAGTCTCATGGAATTATGCCCCAACCCCATAAGATACTGAAGACTGTGACAAATGTAAGATATGAGCAGAATTTGATCATGAAGTTGAAGAACAGTAAAGGGCATCAGTGGTGCTTAGTCATCATTGAACAAGCACATACCAGCATTTTGTGCTGGCTAAGGCTTCCAGATACCACTTCAGGAAGGGACAGAGAATATTTTAAACCAGCTTGTTCAACAGGGAAACAAATGATTGAATTGCTAGTTAAAAGTAGAAATGATCAAGAAATATCTGTTTAGGATATAATAACATTCTATTTCTAATTAATTTGAGAGAAGGTAAGTTATTTATTCAACTCTCAAACTTTAAAAACTGCTATATAAAAAAGTAAAAATGACATACTAACTTCAAGCCTTTGCAATTGAACCCCCCTGAAACTTGCTACCAGCCTGATAACTATTTTTCTGTAGGTGTCTATGAACTGAAAAAAAAAATCATTTTATCTTTTCAACAAAAATCCACAAGTGACTGAAGAATTGTAATTGACCCTTTTTAAACTTTGTAAACTATGTCTTCTGTTATTTTATATGGCCTGGTAAGACTTCAGCACACTTACATTCAACTCAAATGCAAAACTCCAAATAATACCCGTAAAAGAAGAACTTCACATAGACAGTGAGATTCTAGTCCTCTAAAATAAGAATTTTGGCATTAAATTCAGCAGGTTCCTAATTTCATGCTGAACCTCTTATCTTAAAGAAAACAAAGAAGAGTTAAAATATGAATAATCTCTTGCTCCCCTCCTTACTCTCTTTGCTGGATCTTTCCCTTATTGAAGTACTTTATAATATATCACTTATATTTCTTAAATTTACAAGCTGATGGAAAGCTTCTAACACTTCAGGTCCTTTCTACTGATAATTTTTCTAAGTACACTGCACAAAGTATTTTAAAAATGCTGTACAAAGCAATCCCAATCTAGCAGAATATCAAATCAGATGTTCTAGCAGATTTTTGTACAAACTTTTTGAGTCTGAAGGAACAGAATTTTGACTCTAGTAGCTCCATATCACACCCTGAAATATTATAAGAACAGTGGTAGTATAGCTATTTGGTTTTCTAGATATAACGTAGAATGCACAAAAAATCCCAGAAAGACACCCACTCATTCTCAACTGCTTCATTTGTACATTTTCATCTTTGAGTTTATAAGGGAAATAATGAAAAATGGCAAAATGGTAAAATGTTATGTTTGCAGTGAAGTAGAATAGATAAGAATGAAAAATACTAGGAAAAATGCAGGAAAGTTTCCTCTTTTAGATATACAAACAAATCGATTTATTAGTTCTGAGAACTCAGTCCATTTAAGAGTAAAGTTTTTGGCTGGATATAAGGTCTAAACCCTGAAGCTAATCCTCTATTTTTATTTTTTTTTCCTAATTTGAAAAAGCACTCCTTTTATATTAAATATGGATTTATATAATACTTTCAGTATATGCAAGGAGAAAGTAATTCTTCCAAAGCACTCATGGATTCTATAAGTTTTCATCCCACTGAGATATTAGTCCCAAATTAGTGTAAACTCTCCTGTCATGATTCGCTATAAAAAAAAGTCCATCTCTAAAATGGTGTTATTCCTTATCGAAGCTTATGATTCCTGATATCAGTTTCATCCGGACATTTTTGCTTACTAGACTTTAGTAGTAGTTCAGATACTCATTCACACAGATTTTCATGTTCTGTGTGCAGGTATTCAAATCCATGTGCCAGACACTGAAAATTCAAATACCAACACAGGATATTTGTTTCTAAATCTTATCACCTCTTTGAGGAATAAGTATTGTCACCTACTGTGTATTACATTGAGTTTTCTATTTATACATACATTCTGCAGCCCCTCTATAAAATTAGAAGGGGTGCTGCTCTAACATGCTGTTTGCCAGAAGCATCTCAGCTGTATTTGCTGCTCTCATTATGTGCATATACTTTACATTATTTGATAGCATGTAAAAACATATTCAGGTTCTGTCCAGATATAAAATATTAAACGAGGCATTACTGCAAATAGGTCAGAGGCAACCTTTCATTTTCATAATTTGAAAAGCCAAATAACATACACAGACAAGATGAAAAGCGTATGCGAAAAGTGTAACTTACTGGGTGGGCTGAAACTCCGCCACAGAAGATGGATCTTATATTCTCTATCTAAAACTGCACATGAAAGGGGATTTTGTATGGTTATTTACTGCGATCGATCCCAGATAGAACTTTAGGACCTTTGTTAAGAACCAATCCAAACCCCAGTATCTGCTTGCTGTATCTCTTGGCATAGTTTTAGGTTTGATATTCTCCAAGAAACGGACTTTACCTTCATCATAAGACTGATGTCTCAGAGCAGCATAGCAGTTCATCACATCCCCCAGCTTTCTTTTACAAAGGAGGTTGGGAAGAAATCTGTCAACAAATTATCAGCCTTTCTGGATTGCCTCAGGCAAACTAACTATATTAAATGCCTCTGGCTTCATGTCCTCATCCTTGGAAAAGTGGGATCAGAGACAGATGGCACATCCTTGTTAGATGGATTGGTACCAGTGGTCAAGTTAGCCCTTTAAGCTGTGCCTGGGAAGGGCAGAAGATGTGCAGTGTGGAAGCTTCTGCAGCCCTACCCAGAACACTGATATTAAGCCTTTATTAAGAATACATCCACAGGAGCACTGCAGTACAGGACTCGAGGCAAAAGAGAAAGGTGGTAAGATGATGTGGTCGTACTGTCTTGAGATGGTGAACTGAAATTTTCCATGTCTTGCAAGTGTTTTGCTACACACCTGAGTTTTACTTTGGCTTTCTGTTTGAGCTAAGCAAAACAAGACAACAGCCAAATAGTTATCAAATATAGAATAAATCCAAATGCAATATCACACATATGGGGTGGGTGTGTGCCTCCCCAATGCAAAAGATGCCGCAAATAGTACTACTGTTCTTTTTGCACTACTTTTTCTGTTTTTTCATGACGGGACAGAGTTAATCCCCAAATGGACACGTTCATTACCTGAATAAAGGCTGCTTGAGATATTCATGGTTTGCAGGTAGTTATGACAGCGTTCTTTATGTTCTTCCAAAGAACTGCGCTGCTTATAGCTGCGACCACAGTATCCACATTTATGAGGTTTGCCAACTGCAGAAAACACAACCAATGGAAGGATTCAGATCAGGTATTCAACAGTCTATTAATAATGGTAAGAAGAACAGGAAAAAAACCCATCCCAAAAATAAACCCCATGCTGTGGTGAACTGAAGGAAGATTTTGTTAAAAAAAAAATAAAAATCAAACAACTCAGAACTTAAACTCAAGCTAATGGAAAACTAACTGATTATCTTCATATCAACAGGCTACTTCTGTGGGCGCTGCAAGCTGATTTTAGGTGATTCACATCAGATAAAGACTGAGACATTAAACCTTCAAAAATGGCACCTGCACGAATTAGAAAATGAGACACCTTCAAAAGTCTGAGTATAGTTGCTGTAGTGCCTAGCTCCCACAGAGACTGCCATTGGGGAACTGACAGCGTAGGCAGAGACACCTGCCCATGACTGGAGATCAATGCTGACATAATCACAATCAGCTCAACCTTTTTAGGACAATGTTAGATTTCTACTTCTGGAAATTCAAGAGACATGGCACGACAAAACATTTTCTGTATTACACCAATCCAGGTGTAGGAAGTTACAGGAATTTTGCAGTAACAATACAGTTTCATAGACTTGTGGACCTGAATTTTCTGTCTTAGCATGACAAGACTGTCACCTTATATGTGCTTTCACAGTTTTAGGTGGTCACACTTTTGAATTCCATTTACAAATTCTCAAGTTTATATCAGACTCAGACATTCAAGTTATTCTATAATGTATTGATATCAACTTATCAATTGCAATAGCTAATCACAATCTATAGTCCATGTATTGTATCTTTAGCTACCGAATCTTCAGTTTGCTGTAAGTGTCTAGGTGTAATTTCATGAACGAAAAATTATGTTTAAAATTGTGCAGCAATGAAAATCAGTAACAGTAAGGAGAGAGGCAAAGCAGTGTTTTAAAAAATACGCTTTCCTGAGTTGGGCCAGGGCTGGACAGGAGAAGTGGAATTGTTTTGGACATCTGGGACCAACATGAGGGATCTTATTGTTTAATGTGTGCTCTAGAGAAGAATTTCCTTAGTTTTGTGCAACACAGAAATGTCACAGTGAGAGCTCCCCTTCTGATACCCAGAAATTAGTCCCAAAGTCAATTTCACAAGTTAAGTTACCACTGTCAGTTCCAGCATTGTGTTTTGGAGGTCTATCCAAATAGCAATTTGCATTTCCAGCCTAGCTTGGGAAACTAGATGAGACAACACTTCTCTTTTAAAGGCACTTTGAAGGCGTTAAATTGGTTTTCCTTCACAGAAGGTGTATGACTATGGCTTGTGTCAAACAATGAAAGGTCCATGGTAACGGAAAAGTGCAGCTGTTAAAAAATATTTATTCAGTATACTGTTGAGACAGAACACTGAAAAACTCTGAGAGTCCTCTTTTTTTGAAGATTATTATCTTGCTCTCTCCCACCCTCTCCCTCCTCCCCGCTCTTTCTCTTTCAAAGTAGTTGCAATAATAAGGTGTAACAAATAACTGCTGCTAAATGCTGTAGGTGGTATTCAATCCTTAGGTCGAGAATGACTACTGGACTGGAGGTTTTTGAGACTTTGTGACTTGAAACCTACTCTGTTTAGAACTTACATTATCTCTACATGCTGATAAATGCCACCCAAACCCCAAACCAGTCCACCAGTTTTAATTCGTGTTCGTAGTTCCATGAAATGGATTACTCACATGAGGCTTGTAAGATGAAACCCCAATACAGAAACTTTTAATCAGCTAAGAAGTATGGGAAAAGAAACATGATCATGAGAATGAGATGTGTTTAGTCATTTCTTTGCTGCTAAAACACTGTGGCCAGCTCACAGGTTGGTTAACCCCAACATGGGGCTACTCGCCTCCCCAGGGTGAGAAGACCTTTCAGTCTTGGGGGTCACAAATGCCTCCGTCTTCTCAATGGGTACAGTGATGAGTGCCCCTCGGATAGGTCCTACACCTTCACTTACCCGAGTGCGTCCTCAGGTGTCCTGTAAGGGCATCCCTGCGACGGCAGGCGTAGTTACACAGGTGACACTTGAAGGGCTTTTCACCTGAATGCAACTTAATGTGGCGCAGAAGGTTGCCCTTCTGCGTAAAGGAGGCTCCACACTGATTGCACTGGAAAGGGCGTTCTCCTGCAGGGAGAAGGATAAAATACATGAGAACAAAAAGTCTTAGCGGTAATGAGAAAGATTTCAGTGAGAAAGTTGTTTTCTCACTGCTGCTCTGTGACTTCCACTGGCTGCAGGTTTGATATAACATGAGGCTTTCAGACTAAACCTGCCAGTTTCTTAATGCTTCACTGGCTGGGTCAATTTGATCTGAAAATCTAATTTTTTTTTTCTAAATCAGAATGGCACATCACAATGCAAATTCAAACTCATTTAAATAAAGTGACTGCAACATTTTGTGTTGAAGAGCCACTCTTCCTGATCAGCAGTTTTGGAATAAACCAATATCCAATTTTGCATGTTGTGGCATTTGGTGGGGTTTTTAATGTGGCTTTTTTCAAAGGGTCTTTAAAATATGCCACTGAAGCAGCAAAATAAAAAGGAAACTCATTAAAAATGCATTTCAGGATCACAAGTTCATTTCAGCGTTACATTCTTATATTTAAATGAAAGGCACTTCATTATAACAGTTATAATAACTTCTTTTCATTTACATTTTCCCTGTATTTTCCCTTTCAATTTCTTCTCCATTACCTGTCTGTCCCTAAGCAGCCAAATCAGGAAAGAGACAGAGAAAGAGAGAGAGTAAAACCACATAAGTTAAGACAGTGCAAAGGAAGCTCTGTACTTCCATGCTGAAGTCCCCACCCTTCTAGGCCAGGTATGAACAGAGGAGCTGCACAAATGGCCTCTGCTGGTCTATAGTTTGAATGGACACTGGAAAAACTTGGAGACATAGCCTTGATTTGTCTAAACTGGTGCCTGCTATTAAGGAAACAAATCAACTAGCCTTGGCAAAAACTAGTATGGCAACTGCTTGCTTTTCAGTGCTGTTTAAAATCACTATGTTAATTTATTCACTTAGCTGTTCTTTTTTTTTTTTTTTTTTTTTTAATTTAAGAGAGTAGAAGCCTTTTCTTAAGTCAGTGGGAAATAAAATATGTTTCCAGTTGTACCAGGTAGGAGTAAAGGAAAATTCGTATATGAGAGCATTGTATCAGCAGGAACAGCTCCTGTGTGCCCATTTGTCTAGTAGGCCTTGACTAAGTCAAACTAGCCTTTGAAACTCATTTGCTGAACTCTGTTTCTCTTAGGCATAAATATAATCTGCTCTAGTAATTATGACACACTGTCGGTATTAGAAATAGCCCAGAGACGACCTATCCTTAGTTCTGATTTTCTTTATACAACAGTAATACTGAATTTAAAATTTCAGTACTGAAGTTAAAATATATATAAAAATAAATACAAGCTAAACAGTTTCTTTCCCTCTCTCACTTAACTATCATGTATGATTTTGCACACCTAGGACCAACTAACGTGTCCATACATGATATACATGCAGCATGATAATTTCTGACTTTTGGGTAATGCAGTAGAACAGCTGAAAAGCAATTAGACAGCAGCACAGTAATAACCCGAAAATCTGTAAACTCAACCATCAGGGCTGGTAGATTTAGTATTCAGCTAACAATAACATTAATCTGCTTTATAGCAAGATATTACCATTGGTCAAATAGCTGCAAGCAGGTCAGCATAGTCTGTGTCAAGGCAAATGAGCTCACTTTCTTTGTCCATCAAGTAGCCATATTCGCCTAAAGTATATCTGCAACAGGTTCAACTGGGGTGGCCCATAAAAATGCCAGAATGAGCCTTATAGATTTTGCAGTGTACTTCATAAGCCATGCACAGTAGTTGTTAGGGGAAAAGAAAACAGGTAAGAGATTGTATGCTTTACAGCTTATTCTTTGGCCCAGTTACTCGGTGTGGAAGATATTTTTCAGAAATGGACTGAAACAGCACTGAAGAAGTCAGTTTGTCATGGGGGACACAAATTCAGAAGAAATGGTTAATTCTTACTAATGATCTTTTTGAGCATTCATTTCTGTTATTTTTACTCAGAGGAGCATGCGAGGAGAAAACAAGGATCGTAGAAGTACTCCAGGAATCAAATGTAAAGCAAAGTAACACTGAAATCTATCTCCAGCCTACAGCTTTCGCTATTACAGGGTGAAATCTTGCACTGTGTGGAGAAGACGGGCGGCTGGAGCATTTCAAATGAGACTGCTGCATTTCAAATATTTCTACAGAACTTACAGTTCTGTAGTGGATTAAATGTAAGAGAACCTGCACGTACATTGCTGTGCAAGAAAAATGACACCAACACTGAAAGATCCTGAAACTACATGTAACTTGACTGGCCCTTGGTTGCCCATGCTGCATCAACCCAGGTTGGAAAAGCCTGGTTTGTGAGACCAGGAAAGCTCCTAGCCCTACTAGGAATGCAGATGGTCACTGATGGAAAATTACTGGTTGTGGCACTATCCTCCTAAAATGGGAAGGATGGGAAGAAAAAATGTTATGTATCTTTTATTTAAACAGTCAGCCTTGTGTGCTATTTTCTTGCCAGTTCTGAACAGTACGTGTCTATCCTGGACCAGTTTCACCACACGTTGAGTAACTATGGACTAGTATGGGCCAAGAAGCAAAAACTGCAATGGGAGCTTTGAACTGAATCAACCACCATTGGAGAGATTTGCAAGCCTTAGTGGCAGCATGGGCCCTGGGCTACTTTTTCAGTGAAAAATATTGATCCTCTTAATTGAAATATTTATTATTTCTTTAACAATATAATGACAAAATCATCCAATACTCAGAGACATGCATAGCTCTTTTCTCTCTTTTTTTGTTTTGTTTGGGCATTAGTTTTCTAAATAAACTGGAGACATTCAGACCCAGCTAACAAGACGTAAGTGAACTAATTGGTGACTTAAGTTAAAGACGTGCACGTATAAGGAGGGACTATGTATACCTATGCACACACACATATATATGCACATATACATAAGCACACCATGCACATACAAATGTGCACAATGAGCAAGCAAAGCCTGAATCTATACCTTGAGGTCTCAGCACCAAGGAGCAGAAGGGGATTTCTCTGTCCTTTCTAGATTGTCTTTTTCCTAAACACCAAGCAAGACAGCAGCAAGCTGGAGAAAGTCAATGTACTGAAAGCTTTGGGGAAGGAGAGTGAGAACAGTCAGGCATCTATGAGTGGGATTCACTCCACAGATGGGAGCAACAGGTAAGGTGCTAGGAAGCAGTCAGTGCTGTACAGCTGCTAGCAGACAAGAGGGGGCAGAAATATCAGGTGCTGCTCTGCATATCTGCACTTGGCAGGTGTATTCATTTAAAGTAATTATGCTTTTTATCAGGTCAGGAAGTCATTTTATTTTGGCACTTTAGCATGCTAGAGTTTTGTTCACTTATCAAATATTTATTTAAGGAAGCCTCACTGCATATGCAGGTTTTACATGAATTAGCAGCAAAGTAATTCATTTGTGAGGCTTATTCCTTCACCAGGCATGTATTGAAATGGGCTTTGGCATAGTCAGTTAAATGTCTGTAATAGTTTATCCCACTTCTACTTTAATTTTCACAGTGCAGCTGAAAGGAAAAGCAGTCACCACAGTTTCCCCATGACGTCCCTTTAATTTAAACTACCAGCTCTGATCCTCCATTCCCTTGCCAGGCCCTGAAAAAAAAACCTAAAGAGGCTACTCAGGAGAGCAGCTGATGACAAGGCTGGAAGGAAAGCAAAGGCTTTCTTTCCATGGAAGGACTCTAGGGTGCAACTTCACACCCTTTAGTTTTATTAAGTGTAAAAGAAGGGGATCCTGCTGAGCAAAGTGCACCTCATAGGGTGTTTCCATTACAGGTTTTAACAATGTTCCTTGATTAAAAAGAAGGTCCCATTGGCAAGGTGAGAGCTCTGCAATGGGTGGAGAAGTCTTAGAGTGACAGCTCTTGTGTCGTAGCATCCTGAGCACCCTTGGCAGGCACATGAGCACCTCTGCCAGGTAGGGTGTTTGGGCATCTGGAGGCCTATGCCAGGGAAACCGGTGAGGTGGACCCTGGTGATGCTGTCATGGGGTACAAGCAGCCCAGCTCATTCTCCAGAGACTCAGCGTGCCAGGTACCAGTCAGTGCACTAGAAGCAAAGGCAGCTCTGCCCACTGCTTCCCTAAAATCAGGTGTGCCCCACAAAGACCATTCAGCCCTAGTGCAAACACTGCCTCTGATCCACAGGGCCTCAAAACAGCTCCTCCAAATGCAATAGCATACTTTTAATTAAACAGGAGTCTTCTTAAACAAGCATAAAACCTTCTACCTCTAAATGCATTTTAAGTTGCAACATTTTATTTCAACCACTACAGCATCATCATCAAGCCTATGGGTCTGTTTAAAAGGCCTCATGTCCAAGTCATTTTCCATATGCATTTATCAACTTTTAAAGGATCACATTAACATTAAATTAAAAAATAAAAGGAAACAATAGACCAACAAACACTTTATTATATCTATGAAGTAGGCTGCAGCCTCTCTTCTGAGAACTAGATGTGGCTTTTCCAATAAAGATAATTATCTGCTCTTCCCTGACAGAGGGATTTATCGTATTAAATTGAAGAGTACTTTGAAGTAGGCAATGTAACAGCATTGCCATCTCCAGCACAGAGAGCAGGGCTAACCCATGTTACACTAACAGATCACACCCTTCCAGAGCTCCAACAGCCACAGTTACACCAGGCAGCACTGAAGGGCGTGGACAACACTCAGGGTCTTTTTGTGGATCCTCTCAATTACTCTAAAAACAATTTGCTAATCTCATTCCTCAGTAATTCTGGGGAAATCAGTTAAAGGTGACTGTGGAGATTCAGGGGAACACGGTATCTTTGTGTTCACTAGCTGGACTATTTCAACGGAATCTAACCATCTGACAGGTTATTCTCACCTTAAAAATATTTTAAAATTCCCTCTCATTTGAATATTCACGTTAAAATGCCAAATCCTTTGTCTATTTATATTCAAAGTAACTTGTGTAGCACAACAGTACAGTTCAGTTCTCCTTTGTCTATGAATGACCTTAGATTGTATATTGGAAGCCTGATTTTCAGACAGCTTATATCATGTAAGATGAGACTTACCCTCATCTTTACTTCTTCATTTGTATCAGCCTCTTCCTTTTTGCATTCTTTAGGACTAGTTAGAATTAGAAAATTATGGCAACAAGATTCAAAGAACTGATAATGAAAAGCCGTCCATATGGAGAACATCATCTTTACATCTCTTTTAGTGTCCCAGTGGAAAGAAACCCTTTAGTCCAGAATTGACCAGTGGCAGTACTTGGTTTTACTTCATGAAATATTTGACAAAAAAATAACACCTTTTTTACTGTCAGTATAGTTCCCTTAAACATTTATTTTTCCAATTCATAATCACTGATCTGTAATGATTTTTGTTGCATCGCTGGAAACATAAGAACTGGATCAATTTCAAAGTTAGCCACAAATGAGTTTTTCTTCAGCAATTCTTTAAAATATCCCAGAAATCAAAAAATCTTTTTTTTAAATTTGATTTTTCATGTAGCTTCAAACCAAACAAACTGCACAATTTCTAGCCCAACAGATAGAATTCCATCAAAAAGAAATTTCAATTCCTGTGCTGTCTGAAATAACAAAAGAAGTGAGTTTCAAATGCCCACCGATGCTACCTTATCTTAGAAGAGGGAACATATGCATGATACAGAAAATAAATCTTAGTTCCTAAAATGTGGCCAGTTCTTGCCAACTAAACAAAAAACTATGGCAGGCCTTACCAGTGTGGCTTCGTTTGTGAACCATGAGCACATTGGGACCGATGCAAATTATCCCACAGATATCACATTTTAGCTTTCCGTTAGGAAGTCGAATGCCTCCAACTCCTGACATAGCCTTGCTGCCTGGGACATTGTGTGAGCCATTCATTTTCTCTCCAGAGGTATCAAGCATTCGTAAATCCTCTGCACATTCTTCCCCATTCATTTCACAGGCACGCCCATTCTCTTCATCACTCTGAGTCTCTATTTTAATATTACCGGCTGAAAAAAACAATAGAGGATGCCACTCAGTTTTGTTACAGAATACATATGGTGGCAAAGAAATAATCACATCAAAGGAGATAACTTGCAAATAGCATGTACAATATACCTAAATAACAAAAGCTACGAACACAACTACATTTCCATGGGCAACATGATGAGATTGTAACACATGAAGAAATGAACAGTGAATATCAGTAAGACAAATACAAGTCATCCAGGGAACTGGGAACCCAAACAACATTACAAGTCTTTTCTTAGATCACTTTGAGAGATTTGCATTCGTAATGTTCACTTTGATAATTCAGGATAATTGGAATTGAACTTTAAATAAATCCGCTTTACATGGATTTGTCCAAAACAATTATGAAAGTAACTAACTCATCAAAGAAAATGGATGAAAATTAACTGAAAACGCAACATTCTCCACTGGGCAGGAAGATCCCGAGGGCTGTACTGAACCCAAATATTTGGCTTGCAGTTCTATTGAGTAAACAAGGACAATGGGAAAGTGAAGAGTACAAGCACTGATCAGGAAACCAGGGTGGGGAAGGACGGAATGAAGAATTTAAGAGGAGGAACTAGCATTACAGGAAATTATAGGAGTGATAATTGTGGTTTTAGGACAGCAGGATTAGGATCACTGAATAAGAGGAGAGGATCTCTGCAGCCATGAGCTACCGGTAAAAAAACAGTCAAATCAACAAAGTGGGTGAGAGAACTATTTTGACTTAATTGGGTAAATCCTTTGTGTTATAATTCCATAGGTGTCAACCACTTGAAATTAGAATTCAGGTATAAATTTGACATAGCTTCACTACATTTGATAGTGTAAATTAGTAAATTTGGTTTGATATGAGCACAGCAAACCTAAGTATTATGGAAAAGTGCCAATATTCAGATTAGCTAACGCCAGTATTAATTCCTCTTCTCTCCAAAGGACTGTATGATGTTTTGTGTAGAATAAATCATCTTTATAGTTATTTCCGTCTTTTCTAATGTTACAATTTGGGGTGAAAAATTAGTTCTTCATTTCACTGCCCCAAATCTTAGCTTCCTCTCAGTGAAAAACCTCTTCCTTCACCTCACCAGAAAAAGGAAAGCATTTACTTTAGTGCTTAGGTGAGTGCATAAGAGGTCTGTTTCACCCAATAAAGATCAGGGCTTTTCCTTTATGGAATAGTCATTTCATGGTAGCCTTATTGATAAATGGTGGGGTACTAATGACATAACTAAGCTATGGGAAGTATTACCTCAAGATGTGAAAAACCTTGACATTCATTTGAAAATGAAAGGTTTAACAATCTCTTCTCTGCTACATCCTACAATCTCCCAGGTGTTCCAGGAGGATTGCATGGATGTGACTGACAAAAGTATCAGACTCAAAATCCTACTGGGAAACAGGATGAGTGCAAAGGTGTTCACATTTCTTAACATTGCCTAACTGGACACCTTCTACAAAGTTTATCAATCTAAGCAATATTTTAAAGATTTTTTCAAATATTACATTTTTAACAGAAATCATATGCAAGACAGAATGAGTGCACATCATAAATAGCAGGTTTTCCTTTAAAATGTATGCCCTAAAAAGAGTAATAATTTAGAGTTATGGGGAAAAAAAAAAAAAAACAAAACAATGACCAAACAGTGTTTTGCAAAGGGGGCATGACTGGCTAAACAGAAGTGACCTACACTATTCTGCAAATTTAGTGGACTACAACCCTGTACTGCTGTTTTCACCATGGTGAATGGAAGCAATACTATTTGGCTTGAGCACATGACGGATTTTACATAATTCACACCCCATTGTTTTAATTTTAATTATAATAATTTGAATGTAAACATACTTATACAAAACAGTTACAAACTGCTTGCCTGCCAGGGATCTGGAGAATGTGGCTTTCAAAGTAGGCTTTGTGTTAAATTGAAACAATACAAATGAACGCAGCAAAGAAATCAGACTGTTGAAGTTCTTCGGTAGTGCATGCAGACAAATTTACAAAAATAAGGTAGTGTATGGAGTACATTACTGAGAAGTGAAATGACACAAACAAAAATTATAGAAGTCAGAACTAGGCAGAAATGCTCTGTAGTGAGCTGAGTTTGCAATATACTTACGGCAAAAAGATTTGGGAATTATTGCATGAAAGTCCCTAAAGCCTTCTGCCCCGTATACAGCTGCAATAAAGAAGGCAAACAGGATGCTGGTTTGTGGTACTGCAATCAGCAAATGTAAAAGAAGATGGCATTATTGCTATAAGAAAAATACCTAGGAGAAAGACAGAGCTATCCTCATAGAAGCAACACAAGCAGTTTCGGATGAAGCAGGAACAGCAGCAGGACAGTTGGCAGGGGAATCCTGACCTGCACAGAATGACTCCCATTTGTAAAAATGCCCTTTATTTCCAAAGTATCCAACAAGTTTAATCATGTTTTCTAAATTCATAACCTCTCTTGGGTATTCCCCTCACTCACAGGTTAACTCCTGCTGAAGTTAAGAGGAACTTTTGCTAAAGTGTTTCAAAAGGGTCAGCAGGAGCAGAGCACCTAACACAGCCTTCTCCTGACCCCAGAGAAACCGCAGGCTGCTGCCCTGCAAGCTTCCTCTCAGGATTTATTTTTTGTCAACATGCCTGCTTTGTGTGCCAGAGATCTCTTCTTTCTATATCCTTGTTTCTAGTCACTGCAGCTATAAGAAGCAAAACTGCATTGTTTTCTGCTCATGCTGGTTGGTTTTATGCAATGGAAGAAGAGGGAGTTCAATTTTAAATATATATATACTATTGTATATATTGGCATATTTTTACTTGCATTTCTAAGGCTTGTCCTCATAAAGTATCTACACAAAAGTAGCTGCATAGACACACTATATGCTGCATATTATGAGTAGCCATGTGCAAATTAACATGCCAGGGGGCACACTGATACAAGTAATGATGGAGTTCACTCCTTGACATGAGCAATGATTGGGATATTGATTCAGTCAATCTTCACTAAAGCTCTCCGCAGCTATGCTCCTGGACTGCCATGGCTGCGCTGCTCAATGAATGTTCCGATGCAGATGAAGCCAAGCATCCAGGATACCCTTACAAGGACATTCATTCAGCAGCACAGCTCACAGCAGGGGCTGTGTTCAGGTGTGGAGCTCTCTTTGCCAGTGAAAGCTGATGGATGTTGGGGCCACCTGCTTCACCCTGGGTCCTCATGGAGATTTTATAGGTCTAATTAACAAATAAAATCTCTTCATGGTCAAACTCAGCACATTTTGCAAACTTGTTTTCCAGATGAAAACTAATGAAAAAAGCCCCAATGATGTAGGAAACACAACAGGAGAATGACATCACTCCAGCAGAAACACTAAGGACTTCTATTAAATCTGAATGAGGAATGGGAAGGCAGGCTATACATTTTTCTCCTTTTTTTGTGTGTGTGGACTTAGACTGAAAATAAAGTCAACAGTGTTTTCTATTTCTTTTGTGAGAGAGGTTCCTGTCCCTCCCTTGTTATACAGGGGAAAATCACTCTTGGAGGACTTATGATGTGACAAATACCTAGGAAATAGTCTATTCAGATGCACTAATCAAAACAAAAATACTCAGCATTTGTGCAGGTTCTCAAACAGTTGCTTGGTATAGTGTTTGTAGAAATAATTTGTGTGCACATCCATACACATACATGCAGATATTAGCAATATGACAATTAATGGTAATAATTTCTCACTGGCTCTTGTAACACCATTAAGAAATTACTCTTTAATCAATTTACTTCAGTTTGGCTGGAGATGACCTTAAAAGACTCTGTATTTTACTCTCTTTGTATGTATTAGTGAAATTCAGGGGAGTCTAATACAAACCCTTTTATTTGTGCAAGGAGTGTGGTGTGCACCAGTGTCATTGAAGTGACAGCTTTCCCCTGCTCGTTTTTACCTACTCAGAGTGTGGAAAAGTTACCCCAACGCAGGGCACTGGGTGGGTCTCTCCTACTCTCTGAGGTTTACTGGGAGCTTCAGTCAGGATTTTCTGAAGAACATTTGAAAATAATGTTGCAAAGACTGTTCTGTATTCTATAGTTAAAGGTGCTTTATGTAAATCTTTGGAAAAAGAAGAAGAATTGTCATGTCAAAGGGGAAAGGAGTGATATGATCTATCACTGAAGAGCAGTGTAGATGGCTCAGCACAAGATTGAGACTGGGACAGTCAGGAAGGCAGGATGGAGGGAGAAGAGACTTCCCTAGAAAGTGTTGAGCAATGCAGAGGGAAGGGAGGCATTTTGCAATGAGTCAAAGAGTTGGTAGTGGGGAGAAAGGAGAAACCAAATGGACCTCCTGGGAAACAGGATGTGGATGGTGGCTTTTAAAGGGCAGAGAAACAGGCAGCTGGAAAAAAAAAGGCAAATGAAGAATCAGTAATTCGCCTTCAATCCATTGCCAGTTTACCTTCTCTTATAGTTATGGGACTTCCTCCCAGATGTCAAATCATTTTGGCTTTGGGAGACTTTGGCACTGGTACAGGTCTAAATGGACAAAACCCCATTTGGAAGGGGGCATTTACCTCCCAAGTCATATCCTTCTCCAGTGGGAAGTTTGTTGCAGTTGTTATTCCAAGGCAAGTCAGAAGTATTTTGCTGATATTAGTTGATGTCTAAACAGTAGCTTTAAAGTCCAACAAGAGTTTTGTATGAAGGCATCATAACTATTCAAGCAGCAGACAGATGAAGAATACCGGCTGATTTGACAGTGCATAAGCACTGTTATGGCGCAGAGGAGAAAACTCTTAACACTACAAATCAGAGAAAATGTTGCAAAAAAGAAAAAATAAGATGCAGAAAACCCTATCAGGCCAAACTAAATCACCTCAGCATGTCAATATGCATCAACAAAAGCAGCCAGAATCTCTTCCTCTTTACATAGGTGCAAACCCCAGAAAACAGAATACTGCCAGCAATTCAACCTGGTATTTCTGATGTAAGACGAAACTTCTATTCTGTTTTGTTACAGAGTACCAAACTCTAGCACTTTTTTATGACCTGAAATCCACTTTCCCGTTTTTCTTTTTACATAGTTGTTTACTGCGGCATCAGCTGCGTTCTTACCACATAAGAGCACTGTGGATAGAGGGTGTCATTCTCAGAAATAAGCAAGTATTTTGTCAACAGAATATTTAAGGAATCAGTATTCACTAGGTAGGCTTGACAACAGCAAAGACCAATGCTTTAACTTAAATGTTTCCATTAATAGTATCTTTCCCTTATGAGCTTCTGAAGTGACATGAAGAATCATGTGGATGCAAAGGGCCAACAAAAGGTCTGGTCAGAGAAACCATAATTAATTATGCAATGGCTTCAGCCCTTCTTCAGTAAAATTCAGAAGACACAATATAGGTGCAACCGATGCAAACTTAGCCATAGAAAAAGCAGATGCATCTAACTGTGTTTAAAAACATCAGTTTTTCCCTCTCCTTTCTGCATATAGCACTGCATTGCTCAGTTAACCAAGCATCTGTGGTATCTACATGTGCAAAATGCTGTAAGTTAGAGGCAGCTCAGAACTGCCTAAAAAGTTAGAGCCTACAATGCAACTCAACTGCTATGGACAAAAGGAAACACATCAGTAAATGAAAGGGGCTGTATGTAGCCCATGTCAAGCAAGCTGTTTTGTAGGGCTTCTGTTCTGACAGGATCCAGCATTCACTGGATCTCAGGACAGAGAGACCGCTAGCACAGCCGGAAGTACATGGGTGAGGCTGGCAAGGCAGCCCAGCCAAGTGGCACTGGCGCTTTACAGTTTTGCTTGAGAGAACTGCAGTGTTTACCATGGGCTGCAACACGATGGAGAGAGGGCAGCAGAAAAAAATGAAAGCTCCTTAACGGGAGGCTCTCAGCTGGCTTTTTGAAGGGAAACAAAAATAACAGAAAGAAGAGTAGTAGCAAGAACTGTGGGGGCACACCTGCAAGAGGAGCAGACTGGTGCTGACGGATAAGGAGATCCCTGCTGTGGGGTCCAGGCTGCCTCCTTTGACTCCAAGTGGCAATCAGCCCTGGGCAGCCAATTTCTTCCCTACTCTAATTTTGGCTTTCAATCAAATGTATATTATTCCAGAAACACAGGTGTCCCCAGATAAGCTATCTCCCACTGGACAAGTGGTGTGAGGAGCTCCACCCATGTCATCACCCGCGACTGCCATTTCCTTCCACTGCTGGGTGCCCTGCTGCCTGGGGCACTGCCAAGCCGGTATGCAGGAGGTGCCCAGTGTGCCAGTGCCAGCACCCATTGGCATGCACAACTCAGCTTCAGGGGCAAAGAGCAGGGAGCTGTGCAAAATACACTGACATGGTTTTCTGGGGGCTGCAGTGAGATCAAACCATATGGAATGCAAACAAGTGAACAAAGCAACCAACAAAGTATGTCCTCTCTAGGTACAAAGAGTAGCATTTGCTCCATGGTGCAGACTCCCAGTAACATCCTGTTAGTTACCTATGTGAATCCTCTAATGCACCAGTAAAACCAGGCAGGTTAAAGACCCTTGCACACTTGAAGTTAAGTGCTTTTTGTGTATCTTTTTGAATTTGTGTTTCAGCAGGAAATGATCTGTAACCAAGCCAAAAGGCTGATCTAGTTCATATTTACTGTCTTTGTTTGTTGTGGTACTTACTGGTACATTTTGCACTGGGTTCGAGATGATTTTTTTTCAAAGGACTGTAATCTACCTGGCTGCTTGATGTTCATAATCTGAATTATGAATAAAGTTAAGTTTTAAAGGCAAGAGAAAGAGCATTATCAAGAAAAAACATAGTAAACCTATTTCTCAAGTTCCACATGTATGTGTAACCCATGCTTCCTCTATACAAAGTGTTCTGTGTCTTTACTGGCTGCATGATAGAGAAACTAAGGGAACTGCTGCAGGCTTGCCAGTAACAGAATTTATTGACACTTTTCTGTTTTGAGAATTAAGGTGAGAAGGTTTTCAAACTGGAAGGAAAGCTCTGCTGACAAATGATGGCAATAACTGAGCTTCTCAGCCTCAGTGTCTTTGTCTTTTCTGTTTCCATTAGATGCTTTTTTATGTGGGCATTAAATGATGAGGAAGTAGCAAAAGGGCATTTAGCAAAAAGCTTTTAAAAAGCAAAGCTACCTCAAGTAACAATACACAACAGTGAGGTAAAAACACTACTATATATAAAATCATTCTCAGCTCAAACAGATATATCTGTGTGGATACATGTGCTACGTGCCGAGCCTGGCACTTGTGAATCTGTGTTCTCCAGCTGTAGGCACAAACATGTAGCTTATGCTCTTTCCCATACAACAACAGTTACCTAAGAGAAGAACAGCCTCAGCTATACTACAATCTAACACTTATAAGGCATCCCTTCTCTAATCCTTCCACAGAGCATGCTTTGGTGACATTCATGGGTGTTAAACTATCCTCAACTAATGCAACAAAATTTTAGCTAACGGCAGTTGTACATGTCAGCCTGGGAGAACACAAAAGAACGTGCACCTGCAAAGGTTAGTATTTTGGAGAAGAGGAATGACTACGTTGAGATTTAACAGGGAGACCAAAGAAGCTCCTCACAGATGGGAGAGACAGGAAGTTCTTACATAAAACAATGCTGTCATGGCTGGAATTGTCCTTACCCTGTTGCAAACCTAAAGGATACTGTGGGGATTCCCAGTCAAAGGAAATGGCTTAACAAGTGCAGAATTATGAGTGAAGCACAGCTACAAACTTAAGAAGATCAGTTACGCACAAAAGATAGTGAACTGTAGTTCATCTCTCTACTGTAGTAGAGAGGGAATTTTAAGCCTGCTTGACTAAGGCTTTCAGATTGTAAAATCTGAACTCATAAAGGGGGTATTGGTCAGAACTCTACTAGCTGGAGACAGCAGTCATTACCCCACAGAAGAAAGCTGCTACTCAGGGGCAGTGAAGTGTCTTAGGGTCTGTGGTAGGAAGGTGAGGACAGCTCCTAGACTTGCCATATAGCCAGTGCAGGGAAGGGGGGGACACTGGGAGAGGCAGGAAGATGAACTGTTTTGTATATTGCTTCAGATTACCTAAATTTGCCTTGCCCCAAATGCAAAGTTAGCTCTTGCAAACTTTCATCTCTTCCTGCTCCAGCTCAGTGAGCTGCTTGTTCATCTTTAATTTTGTCCCTGAAGTGGCACAGTGCCCCTGAAGGGCACCTGGTCTGAGGATCAGGCCCTTGCAAGTCCACCCATGTGATGCCCCTGAAGGGCACCTATTCTGAGGATCAGGCCCTTGCAAGTCCACCCATGTGATGCCTCGGAAGGGCACCTAGTCTGAGGATCAGGCCCTTGCAAGTTCACCCATGTGAGCACTGAATGTGCTGTGCCTTCATTGTCAGCGAGACAGACATAGGGACTTTCACCAGGGACTATTTAATGACATTTTGAGCACTATTTTACACAAGTGTCCTTAGTTCCTCAGTTGTCAAAGGGTCAGTGGATCTAAAATTAGATCAAACAGCTGTGTTTAGGTTTGGGGAGGTGCCTATGGGTGCTGTGCCAAGGCTGTGCATTGTCAGTCTCCTCTTTCAAGAAGAGGTCAGATAATGAAATGGAGAGGATCTTAGCCATTTCAAAACTTGAGGGAATACTTTATGACAATTCTACTGTCTTGCCTACTCAAAAACAAATTAGCAGAGCAACAGCATCTGTGTCCTTCTCACCAAACACGGAAAAATCCAAAAACTAGGGATATTGAAAGTTTATTTTAGACTAAAAAATATCAAATGTAGTTATCACTTTATGAGTGATAAAATAGATGATCTCTCTTAGTACTGTGCAAAGAAGGTAGTCCTGAGGTACCCTGATTTAGATCTGTTAATCTTGAGTGCTCAGTTATACTTCTAGAAGTATTAATTCCATGCTGTTGAAGTTTTTTTCTTTTTGGGCTGTAGAAATATAGCCAGAAAGTTTTGCACTGTAAACTCTTGTTTACTTGATTGCAGTCTAGTGAAAGGAAATCCTAATCTACTTCTTCTGGGGAAGAGGCATAAATTGTTCTGTACAAATCCTGAAGAAATTCTCCAAATGTGGACATACCAGATAGTTCGTGAGGAGAAAAATGCCAGGACAAAATTAGTTCTTTCTCACCACGTATTGCATCTAATGCTTTGCTAAATGAACCAGAGTACCCCTCAGGCAATCAGTCCTCTGTGCTGAAATAGCAAGAAACCCCAAATGGTGCTGGGAGGCTCTCAAACACTCAGACATCATGATCATTCTGAAAGCCTTCAAACTCAGTCCACCTCAGGAAAAAGAAACCCTCATTCCCCTTCCTGAATAGAATCCAGCTTTAACCATATTAGCACTATTAGTCATCCCTGACGTAGGATGCCTCTTCCATGAGGCACCCAGCTATTACAAAGTTGTATACTGTCTCTTTGGATCTTCGAATGCAATGTGAAGAGAAAAACCTAGATTTCATCAGTTTTCTGCAGCACCTGGCTCAATAAGAAGGAGAGATTGTAAAAAAAAAGAGACAACCCAAATAGTTTTTCAGAAAGATGTGGAGAAAAATATGACTCAAGTTCAGGATAAAGAGTTTTCTAGATATTACATGAGGAACAGCATTCTAGTTGAACTTCCTAGCTCTGCAAACACACCTCAGATATGATTTGAAACTACTGAATTTAGGAGTCCCTATTCCTGTCCTGAAAGGTATCTCCAAAATCATAAAGGAACCATGCCACAGAAGGGACCTCAAAGATGAGGTTTAGCTGGGTTTCTGGTGCAGGTATCATCATGCCTCCAGAGAAAGGCCAATATGTTATCCACTCAGGGAGCAGTCTTCTCAAACTTTGAAGAAATATTCAGCAATGCTTTTAAAGCTGGTGAATGAAAGAGCATGGTTTAAAATTATTTTATGGCTTTCTTGAACGAGTAATCCGACATTTGAGACTCACTGGAAAACAGTCAAGATCATAATCTTCAGTCACAATCACCATACTGAATATCACTATCTTACATCAAAGGACAACCGTTTTCTTAACATGGATAGATCAACAAAGCACCCAAACCAGTATGTTGCTGGCAGAGCTTCAAGGGAAAATGCTTTCAAAATAGTAGCTGTTGACTTAAATGGTTTCCAATAGCATCACTCTAGACTAAATCGTGATAAGTAGCTGAGAACTGACTATTATGAACCAGAGAAAACTACATAATGCAGACCACAGAAATTATTCCATCAAATCTTTCATTTCTGGCTCAAATTATCAAATAAGAACAGACTAGTCGAATATGGTTTAACCAGCATTCAAATGCTGCTTGAATTTCTCTAACCCCTTCCACTCAATTCAATATGCCTACCAATTATTTTAACATTTGTCTATCAACAAAAGATTAAAAGATTTTTACAAAAGCAGCTGAAATTTTGGGGCTCTCCAGCTTCAGACACTCATCAAATTATATTGTCAGAAAACAGATCAGCCTGACCACTGAGAAATCAGACCTGCTCTCTCAAGCTCCATATCTGAATTCTGGGCATCCAGTCACCTCTGAAAAATCAGAACCATCTTCTGTTTAGTATGCATGTGCAGGCAGGCATTTGTTAGCTCCTTACAAATTCTGTTTGCTATAACCTGTAAGTTGATCAGTGGAGAAGCAGTTAACAAAAAGGACATGGATTAGCATATTCTGATTTCAAAGCTCAGAGATGGCTCTCACATTGCTTTCCAATCTGCAGCAGAGCGAGACTATCAAACTCTTGTTCTGCTGCAATACCCCACAGATTGCAAGAAACTGTGTGGCAGCGGAGAGCAATTTTGAAGTATCTAAACAGTTTGGGAACTTATGTCTCCTTGACTTTTAGCGGTATTCAGGTTTTTAAGACAACCTGAGCTTTTCATGGAGTGTGAAGGAACAGCAAATCCACACTGAAAATGGTGTTGAACTTGAGTCCAATTACAGCCATAGCTGAGAAACATCACAGCTTCCCCCTCGTCCAGCTTAACAGGAAACCTCTATCTACTGTTCCTCTAACTCCTTCCACAAATACACAGAGCAGCCTGGACATATTACCCATTTCCTCCCAACCCACAGTTGTTTATCTCCTTAGCATCTGTCATGGTCTAGAAGTTTGGAGAAAGTCCTATACCAGTTGCTATGATGTATATTTAAACCAACTGAGTTGAAAGGCTTCTATGAGATCCCAGGCAAAAGAAGAAAAGAAGAAAAAGAAAAAAAAATGAAGAAAAGCAAAAAAGAAGAAAAGAAGGGAAGGGAACTAACACCTCTAATTAATGGAAGTAGTTGGAGCAAAGTCCATGGGAGCAAGTTTTCCCAGCTGCCTGATATCTCAAGAATGCTACAGCATGTCCTCATTTTCATCCATGACATCTTCCAAAGTTTTACACAGGCATGGCACTAAGAATACTTTTTCCTTTGAGTTTTTATTGTTTTATTCTTTTTTCTGATTTTGAAAGACCAATGCTACAAGCTGTGCACCGTGCATGCCTAGCTCATGCCATTAACCTGCTCAGCATTCATGCCACTACAAGTGTATCTTGTAGAGGGAGCCATATTGTTCTCTGTGGCAGCAGAATTGTGAGAGATCCTTAGGACTGGCACAGACTGCCATCTCTTATCTGCATTCAAGGACACAGTGATGATTCAGTTTGGGATTATCATAAATGATTATCCCAAGTTCCCGAGCTGGAAACCTCGTGACTTTCTGTCATTTTGCTTCCCTATTTGTAAATCTCTCCTTACTTTCCCTCAGCCTCCCAGTCCTTCTTCTCCACCCTGCCCTGCTTCTCCACAATCCTGGAGGTGAAACCAGAGAGCTGCAGTTGTGACACTGCAGTTTGCGTGTCATATTGTAACTAGTTTCCACATCCTCCTAACTCTGTTGTAAAAGCACTTGAAGAGGAAGAAGGGCAAATAATGAAATATAGGAAAGCAGGAAAAGAGGAAGCAGCCAAGAGACAGCAGCCCAACTGAAACGCTAAGAATTATGGAGAAGTGACAGAAAGGGAAGCACAGACCAGGAATTATACTTGGTGGCTTAGCAGAAGAAAAACTAAATTTAAACAAATAAAAAAATATATATGCTTAGCCTTTTCTGCCTCTGCAGCAATCCTCTCTTTCACCTACTTGACCTGTATTCCTCTTCCCACCTACCAACTGTGCTGCTCTGTGTGCTGCTGGACTTCACCAAACCTGAACCAGCTTTCCCTCCCTCTTCCTTATCTTCATATCAACCAAGAGGAGGAACTCCTCAAATCACTCTCAGATAGAAAAGAGGGAAATCAAACATGAAGAAAAGGCCTCAAAATGCCTAGCCACAGGGTAAGAAGGGTTGATTAGGCAATGATCTTATTTGTTGAAGACAGCCACAGGGGACAGAGTGATGGAAGAGTACAGAAGGAAATTGGCTAAAGCAGAGTAGGGATTGCCTAACTGGCAATCCTGCCCGGCTGCCAGCGGATGGATGAGACAGTTTAGGAAGTCCTTCCACTGAAATCATGTACCATTCTGTCCTGCTTGTTCAGAATGAAACTTGGCCAGAGCAGAAAATGTTTGAGATTCACATGAAGACTTTTCTCCATTTGCAGGCAAAAGAGATACAAAGCAGAAGATAAACCTTTTTAAGAACAGTGCCGGACCCAGATTTTTACACTGTCCTATTTCTCAGATTTTCAGCAATAATTTGTCTGATAAAAGCCTGTGTAGAAAGTAAAAACTTGAGAAATGACCTACTATGAATATCTCAATTCTGGTAGTTATGCATCCCTTTCAAGTCAGTCTTTATCTTATCTGGTGGCTAACTGAATTTCGTAGTTTCTCAGGAAGATAGTGGTGAAATCCCACATGTAAATGAAGAGCATTACACAAAGGTGTACTGTGGTACAATTATTTGTTCATCACTGCATGAAAGCTACCCTGTTGGAAGAGCTCCTTCAAAACCATTTGTGGCTATTCCCCCACAAAGGAGGCTGTCAGGAGGTGATAAGAAATGGGGATTAGTGAGGCTTCACTTTCTTTGAAACACTCTTGCACAGAGAATATCAAGAGGTTCAGCTATTTTCTCTACCATTTATCTGTGAATTAGGAAATGTCTTCTGGGCCACTTGATCAGTGTTTACTTCTTCAGCTAAAGTTGATGTCTCTCCTCTGTTCCGCATTTTGGGATGTGTGGGACCAAGGAGAGGTGACTATACCTGCGTAGGATGGAGTGAGCAGTTTCCTCTTGCGAACGGCAACAGTCCCTTAGATGTTATGACTGTTGGAGACTTGGACTACATATTCCACACTGCACCAGTGACTGCTTTTCTACTTCCCTACAGATACAGCACCAATACCTCTACTTCACAGTGGCATAGTTTACACACAGTATTATTTTTCTATGGAAGGCAGTGTGACCAAGCTGTGTAATACCTGTGTAGATATATGTGAGATGGACTATAATAACCATTGTGAAAGTTTTGCCTAGCTTGACATGTCCTACCTATTACAGAGAAAGGTTGATGTATCTTTTGGGATTGAGGGACATAACCTGCCTTCTGGCTTTACTAGTTCTAGTCTGCTTTAAACTTCAGTGGAGTCCCTCTTGATTTAGTTCAGCATTTGCAAAGACAAAAAACAGTCATGCAGTGGTTCAAGAAACAATACTATGTCAAGTCATAGAATCATAGAATAGTTAGGGTTGGAAAGGACCTTAAGATCATCTAGTTCAAACCCCCCTGCCATGGGCAGGGACACCTCCCACTAAACCATGCCACACAAGGCTATGTCCAACCCGGCCTTGAACACCGCCAGCAATGGAGCATTCACAACTTCCCTGGGCAACCCAGTCCAGAGCCTCACCACACTCACAGTAAAGAATTTCTTCCTCATATCCTATCTAAACTTCCCCTGTTTAAGTTTCAACCCATTAGCCCTTGTCCTATCACCACAGTCCCTAATGAAGAGTCCCTCCTCAGCATCCCTATAGCCGCCTTCAGATACTGGAGGGCTGCTATGAGGTCTCCACGCAGCCTTCTCTTCTCCAGGCTGAACAGCCCCAACTTTCTTATCCTATTTTCATACGGGAGGTGCTCCAGTCCCCTGAGCATCCTCGTGGCCCTCCTCTGCACTTGTTCCAATAGTTCCATGTGCTTTTTATGTTGAGGACACCAGAACTGCACACAATACTCCAAGTGAGGTCTCATGAGAGCAGAGTAGAGGGGCAGGATCACCTCCCTCAACCTGCTGGTCACGCTCCTTTTGATGCAGCCCAGGATATGGTTGGCTTTCTGGGTTGCGAGTGCACACTGCAGCCGGCTCCTGTTCATTTTCTCATCAACCAACACCCTCAAGTCTTTCTCTGCAGGACTGCTCTGAATCTCTTCTCTGACCAACCTATAGCTGTGCCTAGGACTGCTCTGAACCAGGTGTAGGACCTTGCACTTGGCATGGTTAAACTTCATCAGGTTGGCATCGGCCCACCTCACAAGCATGCCAAGGTCCCTCTGGATGGCATTCCTTCCCTCCAACATATCAACCGAACCACACAGCTTGGTGTCATCGGCAAACTCGCTGAGGGCACACCCAGTCCCACTGTCCATGTCACTGACAAAGATGTTGAACAAGACCGGTCCCAACACCGATCGCTGAGGGACACCACTCGTTACTGGTCTCCAGCTGGACATTGAGCTATGGAACACAACTCTTTGCGTGTGTCCATCCAGCCAGTTCTTTGTCCACCGAGTGGTCCACCTATCAAATTGATGTCTCTCCAATTTAGAGACAAGGATGTCATGTGGGACAGTGTTGAATGCTTTGCACAAGTCCAGGTAGATGATCAACTGCTCTACCCCTGTCCATCAGTTCTGTAGCTCCATCATAGAAGTCAAGTGAATATTGTAAGAGAAAACTTAGCTGTGAATGCTTTCCACTGAAGATGGACATAATTTTTCTATTTGATTTGGATGAGGCATGTCAAGCAAAAGAGGCAGAAATATGATCATTTTCCTGTCAAGCCAGTCATAATGTCACTTATTGTTAAACCAGGACAGCTGGAAACAGCTAAGCATTAGTTGTACTGCAATTGTAGCCGTAAGGAAAGGCATGAGTAGTTTGCTTGGTTAAGGAGCAATACCACAAGGGGGTTTTTATGCTGATGTAAACTTGGAAAAAAGAGAACACTAAATAGCAATAGAAATGGGCAACACTTGGTCCAGAACTATTCTTGGTTTCTCACCCATTACAGATAATACTCATCTTTTAACAATGCTCTTCCTCTCAAGCAGTAGCCTTCTGCTTCAGCCTGTAGAGAATTCAGTAACAACAAAATCTGATGGCCTCAAAGAGGGTCAGGGCAGTGGATTCAGACAGTGGAAAGCTAGGTTCAATTCCTAGCTGAGCCACAGACTTCCTGTGTGGCTATGGGAAAGGCACTTAATCCATCATGTGCCCTTACTTCCCTATCTGCACATTTTTCAATTCTTTTTTAATGGGGGTAAGACTTCTTTTTAAGCTAAAAAGCTATGTTGCTGTCTAGAATGATTCCTACAACTGGGTACAAACATCTCAAGGGTCCTAATACATAAGGCCAGATTCTGACCATTGTACTGGTCATCCCCCCTGGCACGTGTCCCACAGTTCCACTATAGATGACTAGGGACCATGGCGCAGGCAGCAGTCATGGCTTGAGAGGCTTATGCTATCATAATATCACTTAGATATTTGTGAAAATGCTACCCTTATCTGTGATGTGTCCTACAGAATTATACAAAGGTAGAATTATTGTCCAGCCTAATAAATCTTAGTTACACCCATAAAATACCACTTATCAACTTCTTGGAGCCCTTGGCCAGCTCTCTCTTGTTCAAGGTAAAAACTAGGCTTTTTCTTCCACGGACTAATGATGCAGAAGCAGCAGAGGAATGATATTTTTCCTCAGATTGCCTTTTGCCATGCTACCACTCTGTTCTAATAGAGATGCAAAGATCCCAAAGGCAAATACCTCATGAAAATAAAGCATAAGCTGTTTAAAATATCCAAACCAGATTTTAATTTCCTGCCACACTGCAGCCAGCATAGAAGTTCTCAGTGGTCTGAGAAAGGAAACAAGAGAGGGGCTCAGCCTGTACCTTTTTTGTAGGAAATGACTTAATTCTGAAAACTGTGTCATCTCCAGTTCAGATTCACAGCACTTACACGTTCAGTTGTGAGGTGTGAAATCTCACTCCAAAACCAAATTGCTAGAGTATTTATTTTTCTGTAATGTGAAGCACCTTCAGAAACATCTCAGCAAAGAAAGCCTGGACTAGAGTATGGATTTGACCCCCTGAAATTTGGGCTTATATCCCAACTTTATCCTCATCTGCCCACACTCCTAGCACCAGCCTCATACAGTGCTCTGTCACACTGGCACTAAGCTGCAATTACACTCATTGTACTGATACGATCCAGGACTCCTAATGGTACATATCAGCCATGGAGCTGGAAATCAGCTCTCCCCTTTTTCCAAAAGTCCAAGCAATACAGTGAACTGCTCCTCTGTACTAAGATCTAGACTAATTAGAAATCAGGAAATTAATTCTTTCCTGGAGCGCCAAATGATCTAATAATTCACTGCCAATATTTATTTTATTCCCTCATGTGCCATCATCAAATCCTTCAATTATATATATTTAAATAAATATATGTAGTATATATATTTATATATATTAAATATAAATTTAGATACTTGTTTTATATATTTTTGATCTCTTTCTTCAGCTAAGGAGACACATGGCTTAAAAAAAAAGTTTAAAACTTTGGACTAAACCAATCCCACTGCACTCTGGAAGAACACAAAAGACTACTTTGCTGTAGCTGTTAGAAAACCAAATTTGCTCTCTGGACTCCAGAATACTATTTACAGTTTAGATTCTGCAGCACAGTTGATTACATCTCATTGTACCCTACCTCACACTTACCTTGGCTAGGACTTGTAAGGTTTAATTAATCAGTCACATATAACCTTAATTAGATTGTAAACACTTTGGTACATGCTGTTGGTGTTTGTGCAGTTTCTAGAGCAACAGAGCTCTGTTCCTTTTCATGGAACCCTGTGCCACAATGTATATTCATACATAAAAAACCCAACATCACTGGAGAGAAATGGCAGTAGAAACATCCAAAGCTTAATTCAATCCCCTTCCCAGTCTTAGAGAAACAGTAAGAACTAATACGGACATGCAATTATATGCAACTAAAACAAGATCTGTACTATGAAAACTGGTGCCACACATTCAGAGAATGATCAAAACTTGGCCTCCCATAAGGGCTGGTGATCTGTTCAGGCTATCAGCTTTGGCATTTCCTGCCCTCTCAGCATTTATGGAATATTTGAAAGTGTCTACCAGGCAAAGTTTCTGTCAGACTTCCTCTCTGCTCCTAGTTGTGCGTCCTAGCCAGTGTAAGTGCCTTTTACTTGGAAGAATCCTTTTGTCTCTTTTTAAAGCATCTGCTCAGATTATGTTTAAAATGCTTTTCAAATATTGCAAAGGAACAGACATCACATTACATTTTTACCAAATGCAAAGGATTCTAAATGTAGAAATACCTAGATATATGCTCAATATGCTATTACACATTAGGAATCCTTCTACTTTCCCATGAACTCGCAGTTTGCAACTTCTTGTCCCTACCAAGCCAGAGAGAGTGCATCAGTACTACCCAGCCCAGGATTCATAAAGCACTGAAATTTCATACTAACACCTAGACAGTGTTGCTGGACTGAGCGAGGCAAATGGAAAGTGCAAAAAATCTTCCTCATTAAAATGCAAAGCAGCTCTACAAAAGTTGCCGTTTATTATTAGCCAAAGTGAACTTTGATATCTGTGCTGTGGCCATGCTGTACTGTGTAGTATAGTGAGGTCAAGAAGGGAAATGAAATCCTGCTAACTCCACCACTTAGGAGCACATATATCTAGAAATTCAATGTGAGCTATACAGGCTGAACGAGGTGATGGCCAGTCAGGCTTGTCAGAGGCTGCAGCAAATGTGCAGATTTTGTCTTCAGAAAAATTAACCTTTACCTGGTAATCTGGTCAACAACCAGAGGCAAAGATATGGGACTGGCAAATGACGCTTTGTTCATTTGGAGGACAGCATCTCAAGGAAAGTTGTTTCTGCCTTGTACAACACAAGACAACAACATTGTGCTATCTGAACATTTCTGAGCACATAAGGCATTCAAATCTCAGTGACCCCAGTATCCTGTTGACAGGCCTTTGGACTCTTGGAATCCGTTAGATACCAGGACTGTCACTTGCATCAGTTCAGTGCTGAGAGCTTTCCTTACCACCAGGACAAATGAAGCACAGCTCATCTACAGCTTCAAATTCCTTTACAGTCACAAGCTCACTCCTCTGGGGTAATGTGCTTCTCAAGTGTTTGTAGAACAGAACACTGAAAGTTTCATTTTCTGTTGTCATCTTTTTTACCGAATGAATGTGCAGTGGCTGTTGGTAGTGCAGGACTGTGGCATGCTGCGGCAAACCTTCCCAGCAAGTCTTGTGAAATTTGTTTCTGCTGATGCAAATGCGCTATTTGCTATATTGCTCCCCATTGCTATCTGATGAACTCCCATCGTATGCCTGAACGTGAAAAACACAACCCACAGCTCAGAATGTGTGGATCACTGTGTTCTCAGGAAGTATGCAACTAATAAAACTATTTGTGCTCTGTCTTACTGAGGGTAAAAAAGATGGGGGAAAAACCACCATTGCACAGCAAAGACCAGTCCTCGCACACAAAGGCTGGGGACTGCATTTTGCTCAACTAGCCTGGCCTTTGTGAGGGGATATATTTCACACCCAGCTGTAGCTCCTGAAGATGCGCACAAGAAGATTCCCTGAATACCACTCTCACTTTCCAGGATGAGAGAGTAGAAGGGTTCAGGGTAAAAGTGATTCTTATAATTATGTTTTTGTAATTGTTCACTCACCTACTGAAACATCTCTAAGAAAGTTACTGAGTTAGAGATGCATCCGTTTTTAGTGGAAACTTGTATCTCAAGTGAGAGATACAAGATATTTTATTTCATTAGGTTATTTCAATAGGTCAGCCATCTGTCATTCGGCTGTGAGGACTAGATGTCCTCCAAAGCTCCACTATGCAATCCTAAATTTGGTACAAGACTGTAAAAGGATGTTTTGGAAAAAAACACTTCATCATTTCATCAGTGTAACTCTCACTCTCCATTACAGACTTTACCTGAATAACACTGTAAGAAATTAAGCAAATAAAACATCTGAATGCTGGAAGGAACAACAGGTATGAACTGCAGGGGAGGATCCAAGAGCCCATGTAAACCCTTTACTGCAGAGCCAGCAGCAGTAGGCAGAAGTGTCTTTCCAGGGCACTGCTTCAGGCAACGAACACCAGCAGGAAGTATTGAGAGGGGGTGCATGCCTCTCTCTCCTTTCCTCAGCAACCCCTATCTTCACGAGCTCCTTGTGGTCCTTCTTGTGCCATGACTCCATCTGCTTTCACAGCCACCTCAGCCCAGCTCTAAGCAGACTGCAAAAACCACAATGGGTACAAGCAGATCTTTCTCAGCTGCTACCCACTTCCCAAATGGAATTTACACTTAGGTTTCTTATAGGGATACAGACGAATTAGCAGGAACTAACCTTTTCCTCTTTTAGGTTTGAAAAAAAAATATCTTCATGACATAAGTTTATTTTGCAGAGTGTATACTTGAAAAGTCTTTCCCTCTTAAAAGAGAGAAGAACTTAGCTTTCAACAGAAATGTTCTTTTCCATACATGTGCTGGTTTTTAGGGTTTTTTACACAGACATACACAGAGGAATTTGATTTTGAAGCCATACGATTTTATGTGTGCTAACAGACATATCTTTGCATGTACATGTATGTATGTGTGTGCATTTACACATGTAAAAGAGAGAACATGGCATAAATGGCTCCTCTTGGATGGAAAATACATTGCCATTTCAAACTTCAAAGAGAGCATTAAGGAGCAGAAATGAACTACAAAAAGTTTTAGAAATGAAAAATATTTTTGCACTGTCTCCTTAATACTGAGCACTACATTGTCCATTGTAAAAGTCAGTCTTTTGCATGGCACACAGGAAAGATTATTAGCAATGCTTACACTGGACAGTGAATGTACAAGCTCATTAATGTGTAATTAAAGTAATAAACAGCATCACACTCCCCTAGATTGTTTTGCATGGAGAAAAAAATTCCACTTAACACCACAATAAGCCCGTGATAGGATACCAATTTTACTAGGATCTACTAGCAATGTGGTGGTAAGATTAAACAAATGTGCTGCTACATCAGAGGTGATGCCTCATTACCATTATTCCTTCCCCATCCTTCCCAAGTGCTGGGCTCCAAAGCCACTGAAGTATTTTACTAGCAGAACTATAATTTCTCATTTTTCTTTCTACTTGCCATTATGTGGACAAAAGAGCAGGAAGTTCAACCGCTCCCCAGAAAAGCCTAGTTCCCTGTTCAGCTTCTGGACAAATTGTTGTAGGTCCACACCTGCAGCAAACAGAGTCCCCGCGACCATGCTGTCCATCAGGGCTTCCCCACCTCCCCTCCAATGTCCAGCGATGGGAGGTGCCAGTTACAAAATTATTTGTATTCTGGGAGCAAAAATGACAAACCCCAACTTGGGAAGGTGCCATGTCAGTGTGGAAGGGATACTCTCATCATTTCACTCATGGCTTCTGCCTGGGGAAACCAAGAGGGGTGCTCTGCTTAGGAAAGACAGAGGCATTTGCAGCCTGACTTGTAAATACAGAGAGCTGGGGGTCAGGGTAAGGATGGGACATGGACTATTTGACACTTCTCTTGGCCACATAGGTGTTTGTTTCCCTTTGCAAATCTGAGCACAAAAAACAAGCAGTGGGTCTCAGTCTACCCTACAATAAGGCAAGTAAATTTTTCATAGTGATTTTTATATCTGCATGTGTGGTTCTCACTCAAAAATAAATTCTCATCTGGAAAGACCTGGAAAGATACCTGCAAAACCCAGATGCAGTGCAAAAGGTGCAGAAACAGCAGTGTTCCCTAGCTGGCAGCCACCATTTCGCTGCTAATGAAACCATCCCGCTTCAACACCAACCACTGCCACCACTTCCGAGCATTGCAACACAGATTCACAGCAGGAAAAAACAGGCTTAATAACTCAGTCCATATACTACTGAGATGCACAGCACTGTGAATGGGAAGGGACTGATCTCCCTCTGAAAAAAAACCACAAGCTGTTATTAAAAATTCAGAGTGCAAAGCCCTTAGCTCAGACAAAAAAACAAAACACAAAAATCACTGAAGATTTAGAAAGTTCAAATCCATAGTGGGGATGCTGGCTGATCATGATCACAGCTTCTTACAAATACAGGATGCTTTTGAATGATGAAATATGGAGAATGAGTATTTCCTCTTCTATTAATTGCAACACAAGCTGAAAGTGCCACCAACTTTAGTTAAAACCCACCTTTCCATTGCATTAAACATTTCTGTTACGTTACTTAATCAGCAGGGAGAGCAAAATCATGTGCAGATACACTCTGCAATATGAAGGAATTAACAATTCCTTTTAAAGCTCTCAATTGGTTTTATTTTTTTTTTTTAAGGAGGGGTCAGGGAGCATGCGAGCTCTTACGTTGTTCCATAAAATAGTCTAGAAGTTAGTTATAGGGGAAATGGAAGGTGAAAACCAGAGTAAAGCATGGAACTTAAGTTTTCTTTTTGGATCAGCCCCGTTTTAGTTGGAAATGAAGAGTAATTCTATTCTTGCTCTGCGTTTACTAATTCTCTGCAAACCTTCAGTGGCCTTCTGAATCCCATTTTTAGGTAAGGATTTTGGCATGCCAGGGTTGAAATCTTATTTACATCAAAGGAGTGAGAGTTACTCATTTCCAAAAGTCCCATTTGGTGGCTGTGGTGTTACTATGGCTGATGGTGAGATGATAGATTCCTTCTTGAGATTTTTTCTCATGCCTATAACTTAGAAACCTAAATGTTTCTGGAAAACACATCCCTAAACTGCAATAGATACAAGAACTAGACACTATCCTAACATTTTTTTTTTTACCCAAAAAGCAGTTATAAAGAAGCACACACCAAATGGGTCACTTTACTACATTCCCTGCATGTGTACCTTTATAACTCAGAATTCATTTAATAGGGAGGGAGGGAACAGCACTAAGTGTCTCACATTGAAGGTCTAACCTGCTTTGGGGCTGCCGCTCAGCTGGCTTGCTTGTTCAGGGAGGACCTTCGATAAGGCAGGACAGAGTTTCCAACATGCTGTCTCTGGAGGCCAAAATTCTGAGGTGCTGGCTGATCCACCTTCACAAGTAGTCAGCTTGCTGTGGTCACACTTCTTCACCATAAATAGCATGCTGAGGGTGCGCCTGCACTGGCTGCTATGGCATACCTAGCTGCTGCACATGGAGCAAAGCGTTTTCTGGAGAGACCATCTTCAAAGGCTTCAGGAAACCTCACCTAGTGAACTCAGACAGAAAGGTTCAGGGGCAAATCTCTATCCTGCTGCAAGGAGTGGTATTTTCTTCTGGCATCAGGATAGAACTCCAAAAAGAAGCTCCTTCTATTTCTCACTCTTTAGCATAAAGGCAAGGCCATGCTGGAAACCCTTCCCTGTAAAAATCTAATTTGGGGATACAGCCACAGTCGTAATATGTTTACACATTTTGCAAATGGACAGAACCTGGGGAGCTCACACCTGATGAAAGAACATCACTGCAGGTCCTGTGCAGCCAGAAACCTCTCCTCTCTCAGGGGGGAGGCACCAAAGTGGGAGTTGAAATTACAGAAATGTGAGGACATGCTGAACAAAATCAAACCAGCAGCTTGTTCCAAAACGGAGCCTTTGTAGAGGCAGGTGGTCCCTTGTACTGCACTTCAGTCCATCAGTTAAGATTTTCACTCAGCATACACTCCTGAAGAGCACTAGGGTTTAATGAGAACTTGCTCAAGAGAGAAAGCAAGCCTACAACAAATAGAAAGCAAGATATAGTACAGAATAAAGGGATGATTGGTGTTCAGAGGGCATCCAACGTTTTGATGCAGACTCATTCCCTTAAAATAACCTGAGGTTCAGCAAGCTGGAGTCATAGAGGTGTTCCCCAGCTAAAAATATGCCCCCCTTCCAGCCAGAGCCCTGTATTTCTGAGTTGTGCTGCAGCCACGGCTGAGATCCTGCCAGATAATTTTAACTCCGGAGCTAGAATAGGGCTTATCTGTGAGCCACATCTCTTCTGCTCAGATAAAGATAACTTACTCTAACTGCAGATCAGATCAGCAGGCTCAGTATCCGTACCTAAAAGCCACACAGCTAAACACACTGCATCTCTCCAGTTCAAACGATACTCACTGCTTTCTCAACGCTGAAGAAACAAAATTTGCACAGCTCCCAAGCTTTCCCTGGCTTTTACACTGATGTTCCCCTCTGAAAACACAGCAGTACCCAGCAGGTGCCCATGAAATTGGCCGCAGCTCCACAAGCTACACAGTGAAATAAGAGAAAAAACCCACAGGTTCACCACTCACTGCAATATCATGTTGCCACACAGTGGCAAAAGAAACTATACTTCTACCAAATGGGCCAGGAGTAAAATAATTACTCACAAAACTAAATAGAAATCACTGCAAAAGTACAATAGCCTGTAAGGATTAATTCTGCTCTCAAGGTTTTGATTTTATCATGTTTCAGTTGCATCAGAAGATAAATTCTTACATGCCTGCTTACACAGTGGTTCTGCCCTGGCCTTGTGCAGGCTGAGTTAACTGTGCTAATACAGCACAGCCTGTGCGGGGACTGTGACAGCATTTCTTTCCAAACTGGTTCACTCTTCCTTCTAGAAAGTACTTGCAAGTTTGCTTTGAAAATGTTTACCCTTGCTACTTGCAGCAAGCGTTTTCAAATCTGATAAAGGAATCTGCCTTTCGAAAGAGAGCCGTTTCCTACTGGCCTTGTGAAAATTCATGCACATTTTCTTTGAAATCCTAAGTCATTACATTGAGCAGAGCTTGTCTCTGGGAGTGTGGCTAATTCCTCAGCTTCCCAATGGCCCTGCATACCTGGGTCCTCTGCACTTCAGTCCAGCACACACTTTTCACACTGTGCACATGCAAAACATGGTTTTGAAGGCTCGTATATACCATATATCCCATACATCATATATAAGGGCATTCATAACATTTGCTATGTAGCAAATTTTACGTAGCCTTCTCCCACGTAGTAAACCACCCCCATCTTTCTCTATAAAGATTCCCAGAACAGTTTTGCATACAAAATTAAAATAATCCTGACAAAAATATCTGCTGTGTTCCTCTTAAGAACGGATAAGTCATACTGGCAGGCTCTCAGAGCATACAATATCAGCCCATATTTTGGGCTGAAAACAGGGGCTTTGGACCAACTAGATGGGAGATTCCCAACTTCCCTATTTTAAAAGTTCCTAAAATATTTAGTTACAAGTCTTTCAATTCCTTCAGAAGCCTCCTTAGCAGGACTTTCGAGCCCTGTTTCATTGTGGATGATTAAAGATGACTCCCTAAACCATCTTGAAACAAATTTTCTCTCTGCACTCAGAGCCAGTAGGGCTACATCAGGTGAGACAGCAATTACTAGCAATAATTTACAATGGCTCGTCAGCTCCTAAACACTTTCACACTTCTGAGCAACAGAGATACCCATCTGAAACCTGAGCAAGAAAAGCACATTACAGAGCCCTCCAGGTTACTTCAGTTCTCTGAATGATTATGTGTCCACGTGCACACATGCCACACGTGCATCTTATCACTCATACACAACATACTTCCTTCATGGTGAATGAGCTTCTATAGGAGCACGCAAAGATATTTAGCTCTGGCAGTCTTTTTCCTCAGCCCCTTTTCTTGCCCTCGAGAAATGCTGGGGCAACAGCAAGCTGGACCTGTCTGAGCAACAGGACTGATTTTGCAAGCTGGGGTGGAGCATTTCCCCTTTTGGCTTTTCTCCCTGCTCCCCTTTGTCTGCAGCCTTTCCACAGTTTTACTCTGCCCCCACCCAGCTATGTGTGAGTCGCAATGGATTTATGTAATGGCAAGCTGCTGCTGTGGTTCGCCTGGTGGCTCCTCAACAAATGCTCCTGTCCATGTTCTCAAATAGTTGAGCTCCTTTTAAGGAAATAAAGCACCGAAGAAGCTCAGAGTGAGGACGCTTGCCTGCACCAGAAACTGGTTTCTCACGCAGGTTACCACCTCTGACTGCCCATAGCATCCCTAGCATGCAAAGACAATGTCAGTGATGCCAGGCACTGAGGCTCTGCAAATTCCCAGGCTTCTTCATCAGTAACTGGGTTGTGGGAGGAAGGCAACACCAGTCACTTGACATTTTCCACTGGAGAAAAATGCCAGAAAGCTCTTTCCTTTTAATGTCTCTTCCTGTACTAGTGTGCTTTATTTTAAACAAATTGTGAGTTTCTAATTTCATATACATTTCATCTGTCTTCTACTGATGTCTAGGACCACCTTGAGTTGTTCCTTTAGGCATCTTCTGTCAGTTGCTCAAGAGTTTCAACTCAGTTTCGTGAGATGAGTTCTCCCTACCTCTTGTCTCAAAAAGAATATCTATACATGTCATATATTCCAGGTTCAGACTGTAATCTGTGATTATGGTGATAATCACTTTTTTTAGTGAGAAACCCTTGATTTCTGAGTTGGAAGTCATCTTCAGCATCTGACAGCTGCCTATGCAGAGATGGTGAGCCCACAGCCTCTTTCTGAGGCCAGTATCACTGTGAGGTGGCATCAGTGGCTTGTACCCATTGATGGCCAGCAAGCAGTTATGGATAAAGGAAGGTACTGCTTTCCTTTCTAGACAAATACTGCCACTGCAGCAAATGGCTTTTTTCTTCATGAAGTAGGGTCTGGCCTACAGCTCACTGAATCATTAGTTTCCCACACATGACTTGAATTAGTCCCAGGGTAGAAACAGCCCTGAATTGTAACCTCTACCACATACAGGACGTTCAGTACTGATTATCCACAAAACGTGCATGCAATATTTAACCTGAAACTTGAGCAGAGATAGTAAGAATCAGCAGAAGATATTTCAAATCAGCTCTTACACTATAGGTTAGCATGGGAAATAGGGCTGTGTGGCCAAAATAGACTGCAAAGCACCAATTCTGAATGGAAATTTAGGTGGGATGTGTACTTTTGAATAAGTTAGATCATAATTTCAAAAGGATATTTAGGAGAGATGGTAAAAGAGAGTCTCTAGTGCCTTAAAGAGCTGTGAAAAACTAGCTCTTTGCTTGCCTGAAAACGTTCACTGTGTTTTCTAGAAAAATCAACTGTAGAGCAGGTGGGTGAGCAGAGTAAGAAGATAAAACAGTAAAAAAGTTTAAGGTGTCAGATTAGTCTGAGAAGGAAATTTGGGGTGGAGAAGATTACAAGGAACGAAGAAGCAAATAAGCATAAGAAATCAAGCTTGCAGGAAGAAGCTGCTCAACACATAGTCATTCTGGGAGTTACAACATTAAAAACATAGCAAGCTCATCAAGGAAATGAAGAGACATAGTGACCAGAACATGTCTTATGTTTCTGCTTTGTTGAGCTGCTTTGGGTTATATTACAAGAAACTTCTGATGACTTTACTTCCACAAATGACCTTTTTACACCCGCTATCATTTTTGCATTGGTCAGAAGCAACCCACATCTTGGGTGCTTCTCTCTGGGGAAACACATCAAACCGTATATTTCATGAACCTCTGGACACCTTCCTTATGACATTTGCACCTTCTCTAGTAATTTTAATTGACACACTCAAAATCTGAAGGCACCCAAGAAAATCTGGCAGGTGAATTGAGTACTTTTAACTTCTGAAGTCTCTACTACATCTTCATTCTCAGAGCAGGTGATACGTTTCAGATGCCACTCTATCAGGTCTATAGCACCACATACAAGCCTCAGTCTTCAGGATGGAAGAAGCAAGGAAAGATTTTTTGAAGCTACAGCCTATCCTTCTTTTCTAAAAATAGCTTATTTCCCTTAAGCCTTGATCTTTAAAATGGTAAATTGACAAAAAAAGGCTAATAAATTTTGACTCCAAGGTTAAAGGTTGATACACAAGCAGTAAAAGCAAGACTTGGACTATATGTGAGCTGGTGCATACAGTAGTCAGCAGTATTTCTAGTCCATGGTGTGGAGTCTAGGATCCCTAAGAAGAACCAGCATTTTGTAAAATTATCTCTGGAAAATAGTTTATTTTTATCCAACAAACTTTATCAATTGTGGACTTTCACCTAGAAGAACAAAATTCAACTGTTTTGTAAAGTTCTACCAGTTAACAAAACTCAAGAGTAAATGAAGATCAGACGTTGGAATCTGAAACATATAAATACTATGTGTGTGGTAATATAGCATTTATAGAGAAATCTGAATAGCAGATCACATTCAAGATAACATTCAAATTGATAATAAAAATAATAATAAAAATACCTGAGAGTCCACACTAAATTTTTATCAAATCTGAGTTCTGATAAATTTGACCAGGAACCACATATTTAATTCCATTTCCTATGCAGAATGAAAACCATCTTTCCTGGGGAGAATTTCATGCAATAAATGATGCTTTAGAAATGAGATAGTAGGATCTTTATAACTAACTTCTCTGTGGATGAAAAGGCTTGCTGTCCTTCAAAATGCCTTTCCCAATGAAAAGGTTGCACAAAAAACACTGAGCACCTGAGTCATCCTTTGCTGAACAAGATGAAAAGGCACAAGACCTGCTTATATACCAGCTTATTATATAGTGCTTTAACACTACTGGCTTATTATATTATGTACTAATATTTCTTATCAGAGTGGACTAGTCATCTTACCCAAGAATCTCTCATTCTTGGCACTCTGTTGTCCTCCAGTACTAGTTGAAAGGTCCTCTGGTACAGGCATAGGTTCATCTGCATCATCTGGAACATCACTAATTGGAGGACTTTCCTTTCCTAGTAGTGAAGAAAGTAGCATCAGTCAGAGTAGTTTTTTTTCAAAATAATACCATAAGAGGAACCACAAACCAAACAACTTAGCAAAGAGACCTAAACACTACTGAAAACATGACATTCTTAGGACCAAAACCTGCTGTCTTGCAGATGAAATTTGTTTAGAACACAGGGGAATTATATCTCTGAAAAAAAATGCATGGCTGACATAGAATTATAGAATCATAGAATAGTTAGGGTTGGAAAGGACCTTAAGATCATCTAGTTCCAACTCCCCTGCCATGGGCAGGGACACCACACACTAAACCACATCACCCAAGACTCCGTCCAACCTGGCCTTGAACATCTCCTCCAAATTTACTGAAGTCTGGATATGCAGTTATGAGTCTTGCTACTTTGGATATTTGTAACACACATATGAGCTGCTATGGTCAAAAGATCCAGCTTAAACCAGGACACCAACATAGACTGACAGATTACAAAGGTTATCAAATAGTCATCTTCTGTAAAAACTCTTCTTTCTTCCGTAAATGCTCCTTGAGAGCACTGTCCAGATTTGCTTCAATGAGATAGCAAAGTCTAACCAATGAGTATTCTGAGGCTTTAACAGAACTACCTCCCTCTCCAAAAAAATATTTCCAGCTAAAAATTCAACTACATCTTCAGCAAGTTACACTAATACCCACAGATCAAGCTTTGTCTGTTCCTTGTGCCTACAAGTAATTAAGTGCCTGTAGCTCCTGGAACTTCTTAAAACATGTACAATTAGCACAGGTCAGTCAAAACATTACTTCAAGGGTTTTATGGTTTCTTATTGGCACAGAGGAAACACACACAACATACACACACACACACACACAGAGTATCTTGTGTACACAAGTTTTATCAGAAAAAAACAGCCTGGAGCTTTAGTATATTGTAAGTATTACAGAACTGCTTTAGTGCTGAATGCATGACAATGAGGAAAATAACTCTCTTGCTAAGTAATGCACTTCCAGAAATAATGAGGTTTCTTGGATTAGCCCTCAGTCACAGCATACATGTCCTGCCCACAGTATTATCCCTGTCTTGCAGAGCTTCTTTTAAAATGTCTTCATATATCTGTAACAAAAGCATGACTTGGAAACAACTACCAAAAGAATTATCTAAGTGATAGTTTCATTGACTATTACTAAAAGGCTGGTCTTCACATTAATAGCAAAGAATGAAATAGGCCCAGAACAGGATTTGAACTCAGCGATGTTCACCTAAAACCTTTGTCTCCAAAATGGAGATGTTACTAATTTACACCAATACAATCTATTAGACCTCCCATGACAATCAGCGCACCAGCAGGGGCTGTAATTTCATGGCACAAAGGCCTAGAAAATTAGTGGGGGTTTTCTAATGACAATTCCCTCATTAACGCACAAATATTCATTAATTCTGAAATCGCGTCTCAGAAAAGGAAAAATTAAAACATATACAGCTCACTTAAGTGACAACAGTCTGGTGATGGCAGTGATGGATTTGACTTGAAAGAAGCAAACACTTTCCTCCCAACCTTCTGGATGGAGCAAAGCGTTGTGCTTTCAATCTATACTGATCATGACTGGGGAGAAATGACACAGTAGGTTTAAGTCATCTTCCCAGTTAGCTGGGTTGAGTTGTTTGCACTAAGTTTAAATCAACAGAATGAGTGGGGGGCAGAGTTTCTTAGCAAAGTTTCTATCAGGCTGTGGAGTAACTTCTGAGCAGGAGTGTTGGGCATGGCATCAGATGAACCATATAAAGCTGCAGCTGGAGGACTCGAGGGTAAAAAAGGAACAGTCCTACACTGGCAGAAATGAAGCTGGCTTCAGTGGGGTACTCTTAAATGGGCAAAATCACACACACTGGTTGCGAGTGCAAAAGGTGGATTGCTTAAATGGAAAAGGACTATGAATTTTACAGAAGAGGAAAGTAAAATCAGAAAGTTTATTAAAACAGGTTTTGCCATTCACTGTTTAGCTCCTTATTTAGTTATTCCTGTATTTTTATGCACTCTTTTCATGGGATGTAAGGAACTTAAAGAGCTGCCAGCAACTTTCCAGTGCAAGTCCCATACTGCCAAGCCAAAGTATCTCTTACAGATAGAAAGCATGGGCAACGAGAGACCGCTGAAATATTTCAGCTTTTTCATCATTTCTCCTCCATCCCCCCAAAACAAAAGCAAAAATAAAGAAAAAAGAATTTTAATTGGAAGGCAAGAGGCAGTCTGGTCAGAATCAGCTCTCCTGACGCTACATATAGGTTAAGGAAATCTGTTAAAAAGTAACAGTAATCAAATGCTGCCTGCATTTTCCAAGGTTCCACTTGTGCTCCCAGTCAGAATAAAGGAAGTTGATACTGTGATTTAGTCTGGATTCAGAAGAACACTTTCCCTAAAAACCCGAAGGCTTTTTTTTGGCTATGAACCAATATAAACACACATCACCAGACCTATGAGATAACAAATAGCAAATAAAATTCAAAGTTTCTTAGTATGTAGTTAGGCATCCTACAATAAGCAGGCTAAATAAGATGCTTTGAAGATAAGTCAAAGCTGCTTTTCAGAACAGAAACCTGTTAGTAATTCAGTACTTTTGCAGTTTGTGGTAAACTGTTTGGTTCACTAACCAAATATCAATCTTTTACTTGTTAAATTACTAGCCATTTGCCCCGGTGGCATGAATCAGAATAGCCTCAAAGACTTGGTGGGGCAGAAGCCAGAGGACCTGGTATGCTTCCCTCTTTGCAGCAGGCTACAGTTAAGAAAACTTTGTAAACTTGTCTTTAAGGTACTCATTGCTTATCATTTGATTTCCTCCTGTTACACATGATCAAGAAATCCCTGAATGCAAAAAGGCAGGGTGAAAATAGTAGATTTAGAAGAGATACATTTGTTGAATTCTGTGTCTTGGATTCTAGAGTGTGATATTTGTATTTCATGCCTTAACTAGGTCTAAATTGTTACACCATGATAAGTTCACTACTGCATGGTAATCTTATAGATATGCAATCTCACTAATATCCCTTTGCCAATGAATTTAGAAATAGAAAAGGGGCAAGGGGAAGGAGGGAACAGCTTCACATTTAATTTTTAACAGGCATGTCCAGAACAATAACTGGTTGAAAGGGTGGAGCTAAAAAATCTACATAGTGGCAAGTATTGGGGTAAATTATTAAAATGTCACATAATAGAGTAAAGAACCATAGATTTATTCCAGTTTCCTCTTATATTTTTGCTCAAAAAATAAGAATAGAAGCATAAACAATGAAATTTAATCTTGGGGCAGAGAGGTGTCTCTATTTTATTTTATTTTTAACAAAGAGCCACTTGACACATCAAACTGAAAAGACAAGGGAGTTGTAGAGTTGTTCTGTTTCTGGCACTGTTGCTGGTGTCCTTGGTTAAGTCATAAATGGAGATCAACTATAGGCTGTATCATACATTCCCCCAATTTATCCTGAAGCTCTGAAAGTGCCTAACCCATCAACGATGCCTTGCAAGATCCTCAACTTCACTCTACTTGAGTTTCCTCATCTCTGCCCCAGCAATATGGTCAAAGACATGAGAAAAGAGGAAGGGGGCAAAGTGTCAATTTGGTTCATACCAGGATGATGCTGAGGGAGCTACGACTACAAAAATGGAAGCCAAGGAGGGATTTCTTACTAAAATCTCATTCTCCACCCTTTCACAAACTATAGTTGGGCTTAATACCTGCAGTTTGTTTCCCACGGAAATGCTAGATTCACTGGAGAATAAAATCATAGAATCATAGACTGGTTTGGGTTGGAAGGGACCTTAAAGAACATCTAGTTCCAAACACCACCTTCCACTAGACCTGGTTGCTGCAAACCCTGTCCAGTCTGGCCATGAACACTGCCAGAGATGGGGCAGCCACAGCTTCTCTGGGCAACCTGTTTCAGCGTCTCACCACCCTCATAGTCAAGAACTTCTTCCTAATATCCATCTAATATAAACCTACCCTCTTTCAATTTAAGGCTATTCCCTCTTGTCCTGTCACTACATGCCCCTGCAAAAAGTCCCTCTCCAGATTTCTTGTAAGCCCTTTTTAGGTATTGGAAGACTACTGTAAGGTCTCCCCTGATCCTTCTCTTCTCCAGGCTGAACAACCCCAGCAAGATTTAAGAAAAAATAGACATTTTTCTGGATGACAGTCACAACCCAATTCACACCCTGGTTTTACTAGTAGAACCTCAAATCTCCAGTGATAAGAAATGAGTTGCTCTGGGACAGCAGCCAGGCTCTCAGGTAGGAGGTACCAGTCGAGGATACACTCATTTTTACCTTCCTAAGACCTAGCAAGAACATTAAATGCAAAATTCTTTTTCCTGCTTTAGCAAAGTGCAGCACAACCTGGTTGGTGCTGGAGGATCTTTGTATTTTAGATGTGGAAACATTTTACTCTCTTTTTCTTTTCACCTTCCTTAACTGTTAGGCCCTAGAACTGAGAAAAAAAATAGAGAAAAAAAAAAAGGCAGGAAAAATACTGCTTGTTAAGTGAGATATTATCTGTGTTTTCTGACTCTCTTGTACGGGTGCCGGATACTGTTTGGTCAAATGTATGTCAGCTCTCTCCTCATTTCAGAACTGCAACTGCTTGTCTCATGAAATATCACTTTCAGGAGAAAAACAAAAATTATGAACTCTGTGCTAGTCACACGATATTTCAGTTCCTCTAGGAGCCAGCCATGCCTGGATTCCCAGAAGCGGGAATGCCTGCGTGCACATAGGGTTTGACTCATGCTAGTTTTACACTCCCTTGGCCCAGCTCGCCACTGCCATACCTTAGTCAGCTACAGCTGCATAAAGCACATGGCTGCAAAACACCACTTTTGAGATTAAAAGACCTATTCTATTTCTGGATTAAAAACCAGAAAAAAAAAAAAAAAAAACAAAACACCAAAGAAACCCCCCAAACTATTTTTTTCTTTTAAACACAACCAAGTGTGATGGTGAACCAAATCACCTAATTCCTTAGGCTCATAGAGTAAGCTACACCTGATGAGCATTACTCACAGAACAGGAGAAATAAATAAGTGTGTTTTTCAGCTGACAAGACAATCTCACACTCCTGAAACTGCAGTTGTCTAACTGATCCCCAGTATAAAAGTAGAGCTCCCTCATTATGCAAGGAAGCATCCTAGGAGAATGTAAAACCCCAGGAGGAGAAGAGGAAAGGAGAAATTCCTTTCTGAATTCACCAGCCTATGAAAAAGAAGTAGGCAACATCCCTGTACCTTCAAATAATCTGCTTCTGAGGTCTGGTAAAACCTTACAAAGAGCCAATATCTCTGGAAGACTAAAAGTGAAAACTGAAGGCCATTAACCACTGCAGCTGCCAACATATTAGAGAAACTAGGAAAGAGACTAACTTGTCTTTTTTCAACCGCAGAGGCACAACGGTATGAATAAGTATTATCTGGCTAAGCCAATTTTTTAAGGAACCAATTTCCAAGGATGTTAAGAATAAAATCCCTCATAGGAATATCAATATGGGGTAAGTCTCCTAAACCCTATCATGCCATTACATGACAAATTTTAGAAACCTTACTTCTCTGCCATTTAATTTTGTTTGTTTTTTTCAAAATATTATCATCTTGGACAAAACCAGTTACAAGCATAAAACCTCATGTCAATCAGGTTGGGGTTTTTTAAATGTTTATCAGAAAAACTAAATGCTCTGGAAAAAGTCAAATAACCTTATGTGGTAAATGCAGTTAGTTTGCTTTTAATAAGTATTTGCCCTTTCCCACCTGGTGAACTTTCTTTGTTCTATATTTACTTTGTAACAATCACAGTTTTGCTCCCAAGAGTGTAAATCTGCACCTGACCATGCTTTGGGGATACACTACCACAGGTTTAATGCAAAATTACATCTATGCTTCTATATTCCCTTGACTTCTTTATTTACCCAGTTCCTTTTAAAAAATCCATGCACTGTTGGGCTTGATGTCAAGTATATCATTAATTATATCTCAATTCTCACTCTGGTTTTTAAATAAGACCCAAAGCAATTTTATTGACAACAAGAAAAACATTGTACTGTGCTAGAAAGATGAACAGGAATTTAAGCTTTTCTTTGTAGAAGTATTCATTAAGGACCTCACCTGAAACCTGGGACATATCTTGAGCCTCATCTGTTTCCATTTTCCTCAAGTTATCTGAGAAGAGAGGAAGAGCCTTAAGTTAATGCAAAATAACACACACAGAAAAAGGGGGGGAAAAAAAAAAGACCAAACCAACCCAGACACACAGAAAAGGAGAAAGAAGGGGAAAGAAAAAAAAAACCCTTTGCTATTTAACTATAAGATTATCTGGAAGAATAATGTATTTTTCTCTTTATTTCCTCCCTGCATACTTGCTGGAGTATCAGACTGGCACAGACCTTGATCCTTTTAAAAACAGCATTACAAAGATTTATAAAAATATCATTACAAGCACAGGAGGACCAAATTTGTTATTTATTGTTAATTTCCTACTGCATAATAACCCAAAATGCAAACTGACTGCAACAAAATTAAGCAGAAAATTAAATGGCCCTGGGTCATTGTAGGCACAGAATTCATTCTCTTGGTTGATCCATAGTTATGTTCTTTCTAATTTACTGAGCATGCATCGATGAACTTTGAGTCAGCTTGGTGACACACATACAATCAGCAATCAAAAAACGAAGCAATTTGCTGAAGAATGTCTCATTTACCCAGGCAGGGCTGCATAGCTGAGCAGCAACCGCCACTACCTCCATTAATAATGAATACACCTCCAGCCACAGCAGATGGGCAGAGCAGCAGCTTCAGGCTTTGGCCCCTTGCTCGTCTGGGAGCCCTTCCTTCAGACCGCACCAGCCTGGCACTGAGCAGGGAAGTACAGGTCCTGAAAATAGCGAAACAAGCCCAGGAGGGAAAGGGAACCTGTGCCTTCCTGTTTTGCTGACAGATGGCTGCCTCCATGGCGTGGTGAGCGATACTGAGAAGCTCCCGCCCTCTGCTTGCGACACACCATCTTCTGAGGAGCCAGCGACCAGTGACCACAAGCACCAGGGAGAAGCATGCGGAGGGTTAGTAGGGTAGAAACAGAACTCAGGTTTTCAGTTGGAAGGGGACCCTGCAGGTCCTGGGGCCCAAGCATTGGCTGCAGACAGCTGGTGGCCACTTGGATAACAGCTGCGCTGCTGGAGCAGGTAATCCCAGCACAACCTGGTCCCTACCTTGAAGTATGGTGTAGGCACCTGAGGTAGGCTCAGGTGGGGAGGGAACGAAAAGCCTACAAGCTCTTTGTTTAGATATGCTAGGTCACATCTTTAACTGGCATGGCTGGCTTCAAGTCCTACCAAGCTGAGGAGCTGGCTCTTTGCTGGTCCTTGTAAGTGACATACCTGCCCCATCAACCCTGTTTTCTGGAATTAAAGAAGATGCATTATCTTGAGGGTTGGAAGCAGAGGGCGATGGGGCTTGAGTTCCTACAAAAAGGGTTCAAACCTTATCCTAAACTTTTAGCCCAATTTACATAATTTATTCCCCCAAATAAATATCTTCAACCCCCCAAATAAAAATCTTCAACCTGCTACCCAACAAGCTGCAGTGGGAAAGTGTAGTAGCCATGGTCATATTTATTCATTTTAGAAGTCTCCTCACTTGCTTCTGAATGCCCCTGGTACATCTGCGATCTGCTGTCCCTCTCCTTTCCCCATGCAAGATAGCTTCCCTAACCATACTGAGGATAGACTTGCTAAAAGAGAGCATGCAGACTGTAGAACTGCAGTCAAATGGGTTGGGAAACAGACTGTGGTCTGCAAAAAAAGTTCTGTAGTCTCACAGAGCGTTCTGCCTGTTGCACATGTACCATAGCACTGCTTAATATCCAATAATGCTGTCTTGTTTCATTCTGCTCTTTAACTCCAGACAAGCAATTTGTTTAACATCTATATATAATTCTCAGAAATGACTACAACCATGCAAAACACAAAAAGCCACGTTTTTGTGGCTACCACTCAACAATTTGCATCAGTTCCTATGGGACTGAAGAGCTTTCAATAGGTCCATTTTTAATGAAGGAGTCGGTGGGAAATGCAGCTTCTCTTTCAGGAGGGAAAACCCAATAATAGTAACCTACTCAGTTACTGGAAATGTGATGTGGTCATGGCAAGAGGTATAGTACAAATGCTTGGTGTAGACACTTACTTCTTCTGCAAGTACGTCTAAACACAAAAGAATTACTGCCTTTGAGAGCTACCTGTCTACTATTAATCAGTTGGTTACTACACGTTTCCACAGTGAACTCCAACCAAACAAAGAAAACATTCAAAGAAACACCCACCAGAAGGGCATTTTATTCTGAATGCACCTGCCTTCTCCCTATTGCTAGGGCTTCAGCAGCACTAGAGTGACAAGGGGAGGAGGTGGCAAAGGAGAACATTTCTTCTATTTTCATATTCCCACATTTACCTGCCTTTGGCATAACAAGCCTTATGCTCAGCATTTCTGCAAATTGAACAGCATGTTTCTCAGCTGTATTCCTTTCTGGCTCTTGCTGCCATGAGGCAGAATTCAGTTTGAAAACACTTCCCAATTCTTAAAGGGAGAGGTAAAATGAGCAAATAGAGTACAGATTGTTTTCTTGTTTGCTTGATTTTTAATAGAGATAAACTGGAGTACAGTTTCTTTGGTTTGGCTTTGTGGGTTTTGTTTTTTTGTTTTGTTTTGTTTTTTTTCAGTGGAATACTCCTAGGCTTGCTTTCTGTGAGGGCGGATAACTACCTGTCCTGAACCAGATGTCCTCGGTTCTCAAAGAGATGACTTCAGCATTTATCTTGAAATAGGTGATTTTAGGGTATTCAGTAAAGCTGATACATTTCCCAGGGATGTAACATGACGAGAAAAGAGAGATGGTGGAGAAGTGATGAGGGAAATATTTTTTTCACTCTAATGATTATATAGAACAATGAAGCATGGTTCCTAAATATAGGTTAAGATCCACAAGCAGCAACCAAATTGATAAAAGGAAAAAAAAAAAAGAGAAAAACCACAAACACCCCCCAAAAAACAATCAAGCAACCAAACAAAACAACAGCAACAACAACAAAACACACCCAAACAAGCAAAAAAAAAACAAACAAAAAAACTTTACAAAATCCTACAGGGTGTTTTTAATCCCTCCCAGGGAAAAGTTGTACTCTAACATATGGTAATTCCGTGGCATCTGGTAAAGAGAATGAAATCCCAGCTAACTTCAGCTCAGGCTCTGTACCAGCAAATAATACAGGACAGGACACACTTCCTCTCCCAGTTCTGCAATGACAGCAGCAGTTTGGTTTTGTCTCTGTGACTGTTGAAAGGTTTTTCACACTGGACTTGGGCATAGTGTCTTGGGCATAATGTGTCTTGGACATAACGTATCTTGGGCTAAGAGCAGAATTTACCTCTCTGCCTTTGGTATGGTAAATCTACAAATATGAAACCATGTCCTGTCTTTCCTCCCTTTACGCTTCTGCTCTAGAATCAGCAGAAACCTTGTCAATGACTTGCCAGAAAGCAAGAGGTCTATGTACAGATACAAGGATTTGAACCAAAATATCTGCTTGATACCAGTTTGTAAATTAATAGAACTTTACAAAGATTCATCTAAAAGAATGCTGGTTTAGAAATGTCTATGACATGAGATTCTGAATAACTCTATTTTGGCAAGAAAAATAATTGTTTTACGATTTTTCATTGTAAGTTTTATCTGGAGAATCAAATTTATCACTAGCATAATAAGTGTGTGTGAGTTCATCATCTTTAATGCAGTGGCATCTATTTAGGTTAGCAGCTAATTTAGGAGCCTGAAGTTAGAAATGAAAACCTGGGTACGCTGCTGACTGAAGCAAACCTGCTCTCAAATGCTGAATGTGTGTAGCTCTCATTTATAGTAAGAAAGGGAACATCACCTAGGTGTTAATAGATATTTCTTCTATTTAGGAATCAAAATATCTTCAAAGTTTGCTTTGGTCCCTTACTAAAAGAGCTACAAAGCTCCCCTCAGAATAGATAAAATTATTTCTTCAAGTCTTTTCGGATGCAGAACTCTAACCTGTATGTTTTCATCTTCAGACTCCAATACCAGATTCACAGATAAAGCTACCATAATGCTTTGGAAAAATTAGCAATCTTAAGCTAATATTTTAAATAAGGAACCACATAACTGATAATTCTCACACAAAATTTTAGGATTTAAGTAAGTTAGCTTTTGTCCATGTTACCATCTGGAGCCCAAAGAAAATTTACATGGTGCTGATTTACCTCCTTGCTACTCTCTCGACGATATAAGTCGTGCTATGTCTTAAGAATATATCATATATGCCCTGTGAATCACTGAGATATTCCTCCGTTTGTACCTGGTGTCATCTGCAAACAGAAGTGGATTTGGGACCTCTTAGGATTCTGGGTGTAAATAGGAAGAAGTCACTGCAAGTTCAAGATTTTCTTATCTTTCAGAATACAGCAAATTAAGTATTTGCAAGTCCTCACTTATTATTTCATCTCCCGTTTAACAATGCAAATTCAAAAGTAAACCTCCTTGTCAAGAAAATGAATGCTTAGCATTTATACAGTGTTTTATCAATTCAAACAAAATTGTAAGCATGTCAGTCCTACAAACCCTGCTCTCTTAGGATATTAAAGACCACAAGATTGGGCCACCAACATAATTCAGTGGCATGACCTAATCCAAAGACTAGATATTTTGTTTTCTTCTTTTGTTTTCCAAACTATGATGTGTGTACTGATTTCTCTGGGCAGCATGTGCTTCACACTCAGCACGATGGGACCTCACTTCTGATATGGAAATTAAATCACAAATTTTAACATTTGTGGAGCCCCTTTGGACTTACACCAGCACACCTAAACTCAGAGTTGACCTTTCAACTACAGATAGCTCTTCTTCTGGTGCTGCAAGCAGTTCACAAACACTCATCATGTCCAACTGCATGCTTCCTGACTATTTGTACTTGTAGCCTTGATGAGCAGAAGGAAAGGTCCCTGAAAGAACACTTCTGTCTTGTGTGCACCCCACAGTGTCAGGTACACATTTCACGAAGCCTTAGAGCAGAAAATATGAGCACTCATGAAGTCTGAATTGGAGGGAGAAGGAACCTTCTATGAGGAACCTGGTATTCTGCAGGTGCATTTGGAAACATAAAAAGAGTGGGGAACATGCATTCCTCAGAATCAGCAACTCTGGGTTAACTGCAATAAAACAAACAGAGAAACAAATCCCAGCCTTGCTTCCACAGCCACTGCAGGGAAAGGGATGACTGATTTTGCAACCCCCGGCTTGTGCAAGCAGCCCCATGGAAGGAAAAGGGACCTCAGGCACAGGTCATTGGAGCGGCTGCCCCTAAGCTAGTGCTCCTGTGTGAGCACATCCCTTCTTTGTGGTCTTTGACGTGTCTTACTGCTTCTCATCACACAGGCTGCAGCTTTAGCAAACTAAAAATCCAAACCAACAACCAAAACCATAAAACCCCAATCCACTTTGCCACCTAAACTGAAGCAAAGCTCCTAAAATGGGTCCTAGATTCAATTACCCATGACATGTAAAGAGACGTATAATAGATAAATTAGTAAAGCTGCAGCCTGGAAGACAGTGCAGTTGAACACCTACACCCCTTAACTTACATGACAGGAGAATTCACACATTAACAACAGGTTAGGACTGAGTGATAAGTATGGGTCAGCAGTCTTTTTGGTTTTAAGCTGGGAGTTGCATCTACCTGCAGAGTGATAATACAGCTTCATTTCTAATTGCACCAGACAATCTTGACCTAGTAGACCTTGCATCCACTGAAGTCGATGGATTTGAACCAACAACCAAGAGACGAGATGAATAAAGACACCCTTGCAAAAGTATTAAACATTTAGTTTCCTTTTAAACAAAAGACCTTATTTTCTTTTTTTTTTTTAATGGACTTCTAACTTCACATACAAATGTGCTATATATGACTGTACACACAACAGGAAGGCTGTTAAGCACAGGTGAAAAGTAGTATGTATTGCACAACCAGTGGAAATACTTGAAGAAAACTGCTAGAACTCCACAAACTATTTTTAATTAAAAGCATCCAATATCTCAGCAAGCAGCTGATAATTAGCTTCATTATTGTAATTTAATATGCTAGACTTCACAATCTCTGTGAATGACTCTACTTTAGAACCATTTTAATTCTATTTTTAATTTCCGCCTCATCACACAGCTCAATGTAAATAATAACTACAAGGATGAGCAGTGGTCCTTTCTGAAAACTGAAAACTGCAAGTCATAATAAGCACTTCAGTGTCCTTCCATTTCTGTTTTAAGAAAAACCCTCCAGGTATTTTAAAGGACTGCATTAAAACAATAAAAAAATAGTTTAAACTAAGTGGATCAATTTGTCTCCCTAATTCCACGTTCAGCATTTGCTACAAAGTCTCAGGAGATGTTCAGTTTATTCAGTTGTTTCTCTATTCCTGCCTAGTGTAAATTCTGGTTAACTGCACGAATTGACAATACAATTATGAGCATACAGTGAAATTTCAAAGGAGAACTCTTGTCTGCAAAATGAAGGAAGCACTGTAATTCAACACACAAGATTAAGAAAAGAACTCTGCTAACAGTGCAAATGTGAAACATTTATATGTCTGGCATATGTAAAATTAATTTCCTTGTTAATGAACAATTGTGAGTGTGTAAGAAAAGTTGTCTCGAAAGATCCTACATAATTCTCAGTTCTTTGAGAATCCTTTTTCAAAGCACTGACAAATGATAAAAAGTGCATCTTTTTTGAACGTGTATATTTTCCATGTGCATTCTTCTTAGTATTCTACTGTGTTTGAGCTATATTCATATAACAATTCATCGTTAAAGGACATAAGAAAAAATCTGTTCTTTTATTGACTTTGTGTGCAAATTACTGGACTTGCAAACACGAAAAGGCTTTTCCTTCAAGTTTTTGAATTACAACCAGTCATTATGAACTGTTTCCACGAGATGAGAAAAATATGAAGGTAATTTTCCTAATTAAGGCCACACTTTATTAATGTATTAAACTCTGTCACCTTTATTCACTAAAAATCAAGCAGAAAAGTGTAATAAATTCACCGTGACAAAGAAAATGTACACATTTCCATCTTATAAATAAACTGCCTAAAACAAGGAGAGGTGCGTAAATTAGGGCACTCGATCTGAGAACGCAGCACATTCTCAAGTGGCCAGATTGGGCTCCTGGATGTTCTTCCAGGGCTCTCATATGTGAGAAGGCAATCAGCAGATGCAAAACTGTATTTTTTGTATCCATGTATATATAGATGATTTTAAAAGCATAGGAAGCACAGCATATCTAAATATGCAATAGAAAAAACATAAAAGGATCCCTCTATGTCTAGAATTGTTATTGCAGAGTATCCCCAAAAATGTCAGTAGTTAATTAATTCAAATTATAGGAGGTTTCAATAACCCTGTTTTATGAACAGAGAATTGCTTCCTAATTTTCCTTCAAACTGTTCAAGCTCTCACAGATTATTAAAGGACATTATCAGCCTGAATAAGCATATTAGAACTGTGTGATTTTTTTCCCCCTCAATAAACCAAAAAATAACTCCTAAAAAATTACTATAATTGAAATGAATTAGCAAATTTCTCCACACTACATGTTTCAGTTAACTCAGTCTGCTTTTGCAAATATTTTGGACCCAATCCACTATGGACAATTCCAGCTTTATATTGTAATTGCTCCACTGTTCTCAGTGAGTTGACACAAACGAAAAAATGAAGCAATGCAGCGGGGAATCAAATCTATCTTACGGAGCAAGTTTCTCTTTTACTGAGAAAGCTAGAGCAACAGGGATCACAAAAAGAAATGTAAATCTTTCACATGAAATACACTTCAACAAAAGCTAAAGTGGACAGTTCCCACTGCTTAAAAAAAATTATGCCAATTTCAGTGTGACTGCTGTTCAAAAACGGCAGTCAGAATGGCCTTTTGGGGCACTTATACAAGAAGCATGAATGTACCATGCAGGTACCAGACCTATACTCTCTTATCCCCATGAATTTGCAGTGGTACAGATAAAGCTAAGAACACACATGTATCTTTTCAGGACTAGGACCTATCTTTGCAGTCACTCCACTGTGTTGGTAGTGACTGTCTCAGTGCAAAAAAACCTGCAAAACCCCCTGCAATCTCTTCTAGTTCACCAGTTTAAAGCCTGGAGGAAGGTGTGTCTTAGAGGAGAAGGGTGAAGCAGAAGTTGTGGGGCTTTTAATAGAAAAGCATCAGAAAATACTCTCAGGGGCTAACATAATTATTTTTAAGTTTAGGGAGCAAGCAACACGCTTGTTGGCTCCAAGTTGTAGTTACATTTATGTATATATTACAGACATAGGAACAACAACCAGCAGTTGACCTTGAAAGCAGGGAGTTTCCCAGCTGAAGTCAGTCTTTTTTACTGGATAGTCACAAGGAGATAAAACTCCTGCAGTTACTTTGGTCGAATGGAAGGTATTTAAAGTAGCCTCCTGTTTAAAAGTTGCCATAAAGCTGACAAGACAGGGGCTGCCTATCTTGCCTCAGATGGAGTTCACACTCATCTCTGAATGCTATTCCAGCAGGGGAAAAAAATAATCTTTGGATTACAGAAAAAATACCAGTGAGGAATAGGCCTTTCCCCTTTCAACTTTTGTGCTGAGTTTAAAGCATTGCAAAACTCTTACCAAAGAATCATGGTCCCAGAAAAACTGAATGAGAGCCCTTACCGTCTATTCCTCAACTGACATAATGTACTCCCAGTATCCTGAAGGTATGCAGCAATCGCATTTTACCCAGCGGTGTTTGTTCAGCAGTGCAGCCTCCTACTCTCTCTTGCTTGTATTTTGGGTGAGGAAGGATTCTGAGAGGAAGCAAATAATTCCCAAAAGCCTTTCTTTCTGTGTGATTTTACACTTCCTAAAAAAGTGGGGTTTGTTGGCTGGGAGGGGAATGCCAGGGGAGCCCTCTACAATGCCAGCAGCACATCCCACTGTACTCTCATAAGGATGACAACTTTTTCCAAATTGCTACAGTATGTTTTACTACTTTACTATATTTTCTTTGGTCTAATTCAATTACTTTTAATAATAGTAGAAAGTAATGACTGGTCAAAATGTAATCAAATACATATGTGAATCTTGACAGAAAAACAATAAAACTCACTATGGACCCAGCTCTTCTTGCACATAAAACAGGAGGAAAAGAAAAAAAATCCCACAGGTCTTCAGTGGAAGCTTTTCCTGACAAAAAGCCACACAATTAGGCTGTGATCCATGACTTTTGATATCCTCTGGACTTTTTAAGTAACCACTGCCAAAAATGACCTGCCAGAACAGCATACAATTCATTATGCCCTGTTGCTGAAATACAGACTGGACCCATTTCCTTGTTTTCTGCAAGATTGTGACGTTAGTGTAAGAAGTACCTAAGCTCAAATAAAATATATCTGGAAATGTTTCTGGCTACATTTTGGAGTTATCCAATTTTAATGATGTGAAACAAGTTTTGTGTTGTAAAAGTCTGTGGATTGATTCTTCACTTACATTTCTTCATTGCTATGTAGTGGAAGTGGCAGGCAGACTAATTTTTTGGTATTAAGGTCCACAAAGGAAAGGAAAACCGCTAGAGCAACACCGAGATGGAGATTATTCCCTTTTTTTTCTTTTTTTTTTTTTTTTTTGTAATTGTAAAATGCATGTAACACAAGTGACGAAAGTGTCGTTCATATGTATATAAGAAAACATGTAACCAGACCGTTCCCGGAGTGAGCACTGGCAGCCAGAAGCTGAGGTGGGAAGTCACAGGTGTATGACAAGCTTGCCTCTCCACTGCAGCTCCTGAGTATGGGACCTACTGAAAATACATCAACTCACTTTACTTGCTAAGAGTTAAGTAGCCACCCTGAGAAATACTCAGCTAGTACAAATGATTTACACAGGATTAGCATCTAAGCTTCTCCAGTTACTGAAAGTATGACGGGCAAAGAGACAGGAGTCCCCTGACCTCTCTTCACATTATTACATTGGGCCAGAAATATTAGTGATTCCTCTTTCATTGCTGGGGTCCACCAGTTCTTCCTGACTGAATTAGGACAGTCATTACAATTTCATATGATGCCTCTGCATTCCTGTTGCTTCTCCTGGAAGCTGTACACAAGGTACAGGTACCAGTGTAGGTTTGAAATCCTGGCTTCTATGTCCAGCACTGGACTTCCATTGACTTCAGGCTAATCAGTCTTCTCCCTTGGTGGATAAACCTATCTTTTCCTTGGCTTCTTATCTTAAATTTACCTTATCATTAGGGATATAGTTTCTATTTTTATTTTTTAATAAATTTGCAGGATATCAAGCTCTAATTTTAGGCAACTTGACTCAAAAAAAAGAAAAAAAACCGAGGAGCACATGGATAGTCACCAATATTAATGTTTGTGAGAAAATCTTTAAGGTTGGAAGAAAATCTGGAAAAAAACAGAAACATGAACTAAGGAAAGTGCAGAGCTCTGCAGTATTTTGGGCACTTCCCTCCCTTCCCCTCTGCCCCCAGTTCTGCTAAGCACAGCTGTCATTTGAAGAGTTCTTGGTCTTGCTCTACACTTAGCTTCTCATGTCTACATGCAGCAATTTCAGACTTTGATAAAGCAACAAAGCATACAGCCATCAAACTAAAACTTGATAGATTTGCTAAGGATTGAGGTATCTTGAGGGAGTGGGGGCTAATGACAATCCAAGCGGTATATCTTGTATTTTTTTAATTCACTTTTAAAGCAAACATTTATGACTTAAAATCAAAACATAGCATGTCAATATTAGAAAGAAAATTCTGCATGTGAGTGATGACCCCTTTTGGAAAAGGGACATACTGTGAACTCCTGCATGCTGCTGTTATATTAACCCATGAAGAGGAATACCAAGAGTTTACATGGGAACATGAACAAACCCATACTCCATTTTCTGACTGACAATATCTTTCATTACAGAACAGAAAAAAAAATAAGCAAAGTTACCTAAGGGCAAATATTTGATTTGGAAAATTCAGAAGTAACTACGTTTTCATACAAGAAAGCCATCCCATTCTGCATTTCACTAAGACTGAACATCTTAAACTCTGCTCTTCACCAGCAAGGCAAGAGAGCAGTGCCATGAGCCACTCAGAATGTGTCCCAGCTCAGCTGGTTTGGAGGAAGTCTAAGTACTTGGAAGGAACTTCACCACTTACTTCTAAATGCAATATATTAATATGCTTTTTCTTTGCATGATTTCAATGATCATTTATAATGTTTAACAGAGAGACATACTGCATGGTGCTCCGGTATGTATGGGAATTGCAGTTGATGTGAGCAGTCAACTGAAGCTAACAGAACACGTCTTTTAAAGGATTTGGCCCTTATAATGCATTACAGCTTCCAAATTTAAACCTAGGCTATTGAATATAGCAAATGGGTTGCTAAGATGAATGCAACAAATACAAACAGGATTAGATACCTGGCTTATTTCATTTGGGTGGATTTTGGACAGCTGGACAGTAAAGGTATATGGCTGTAACCTTGGTAGCATCTAACTATCAAAAAGAAAAATACCTAGCCAGGAAGCTCTCATTCTAACTTCTGATCCCTACACAAAGTCCTTTGGAAACACTACTTAAAACTAAAACCAAGCAACATTATGTTCCTTTACAATAATTTATATAGTTTAAAGATAATTTGCAATCATAAACTACAATTATTTTCTAACACAATATTATTAACTTTTTAACAATTTGGGGAAGCAGAATGCTTTGCACAACTGTCTGGCAGCGTTACCATACCTTCTAGACCAAGGCAGAAAAGTAATCCAAGAAGTAATCAAGTTTCTTGAAGCACAAAATTAAAAGTTTCCTTAGAATTGACTGCTGCAGTGGGAAGTTGTTTCTTCACATACACCGTTTCTAACTACACGCATCTTCTTTAGTAATGACTACACAGAGAGACATCCCTTCTCAGAGAGGGTAACTTGGCGGAGCCTGGTGAAAGAAAACCTCCAGCTGTGACAAGGCTGTGTCGCAAGGAGGAAAACTTCTGGTGGCCCCGCTACTCGGAAGTCAGCAACTTCTCCTCTTAACGCCGTTGCCCGCAAGAGCGCAAGGGCTGCAAATTTTACAAGTTCTCTAATGGCTTTTACAACCTCCGTACCTGACTCCCCGCTGCAAATTCCAGGCGCCAACAATTCGAACTGGGGCTTTGAATGCGCCGAGGTGCTGCAGTTGACTTGAGGAGGCGAGAACGACCGGTACGCGCCCGGTCCTGCGCGGGGGCAACGTTCCCACCGCCCCGCCGCCTCCCTCCCTTTCGGATCAATGAACACCCCTTCCCGGCCGGCGCCTGGCGGCTGCTGATCTCTGACATTTCAAGGGAGCGCTACAGAACTCCTGGGTCACACCCCAAGAGCGGCGCAACGTTTTCAAATTGGGAACAGAAAAAAAAAAAAAAAAAAAAAAAAAAAAAAAAAAAGGTTCAAAATAAAAAAACCCACAAACAAACAAAAAGCCGGTGGGAGCAGAGGAGGGGAACAAGGGATGGGATGGGATGGCTTGCCGGTTGGGCTCCTCAGACTCCTCTTTACGTTCCCAACAACTTCTCCCCGGCAGCGCCGGCTCCGCGCAGCCCCTCCTCACCCCTCCCCCGTCGCAGCCGCTCGGGGCTGACCCGCCGCCTGCCCCCGGGGTCTGGGGCAGGTGCCCACCCGGGACCCCTCCGCCCCGCGGTACCTGCTACACCGGGCCCGGGGTGAGCGGCAGCTGTGACGGCGCGGCTCAGCGCCGCTCCATGTGCCGGCGCTGCCCCGCCGGCTGGGGCTCCGCGCCCGGTCCCTCCCCTGCTGCTGCCGCCCGCCCTCCGCCCTGCTCCGCACCCGCGCACGCCGGCACCCCTGTCGCCGCCGCACGGACGAGCTGCGGAGGGGTTCTACCTGGCGAGGTGTTCTACCGGGGCCCCCGCCGGCTGCATCGGGCTGGAGGCGCGGGAGGGGGACCGGGCTCCGCGCAGCCCCGCTGGGCGCTCCAGGGTCCCGGCTCTAGCGGTGCCGGGGCTTTGAGGTCTCCCAGCGCAGCGGGCAGCACCCAGACACTGCAATACAGCTGAATGTGACCTACCGGCAGATGCAGACATCCACCTGTGAGGCCGGAGAGCTGAAGTTAAAGGGGTCAGGTCATCCTTCATCCATCACAGCCCGGTTATTCGCATCCCACACAAAATGTGTCCTGCGCTTTTTTGGAACTTGGATTGAACACCTGTATGATCAGAACCTAGGTGACTTACTTCAAACCGGTGGCAGAGGCAGTCACTGAAATCCAGACCAGCCGCTTCAATGCAGAGGGCACGGTGAACCTGATGGAAATCACTTAAGAATCAAGCACATACACACTCCGTGGAGGATCAAGATCTCATTTTCGCTTTGCCTCAGTTCCTCATCTGTAAGATGAGGATAATAATACTTCCTTTCTCACATTCTATCTTTATCTGTGCTCCCAAATTACCAAAAAAAAAAAAGAAAAAAAAAAAAAGGTGTAATTTTATGCATGTGAGTAATCTCATTGACTTAAAAGGGACAATTCAGAGGTGCAAAGTTAAGCAAGCATGTAAAACTTGGAAAATGCTTCTGAACAGAAATTGTCTACTACTTACTAGAAGTTTATACTGTACAATGAAATGACGTCTCCAATGCTAAGTTGGGCTTCTTTTAGAACAGAAATGGCAAGACTGTCCCTGGGGATTTATTTCAGGCACTCCTTCCCTCAGAGAAGCTCTGCAGACATGATTGCTGTGTGTTACACAAGCTAGGGTAGTATCCGGGTACGCTCAAGGTGAGCCAGGTTTGCCAGTACCTCTCAAGGTTTTGATTTTTCACACTTGCCTTTACAGAGGTGCAGAACCCTCCTTTTACTGCAGCTTATAAAAAGACTTTATGGACCTAATAACATTGAAAATCAGAGCTAAATCCTCCTCTTATTTTTTTTTCCATAATATCCCCACATTATCCAGCAGGTTTGCATACAAGAAAAAGAAGCATTTGATCAGTGGAATCGCATTCCAGTATTAAAAGAAATGAAAAAAGAGAAAGAAAAAACCCCACATCCACAGAAAGTTGCCACCATAGTGGCTTAGCAGTTAGTACCTTTCTCCAGGAAATCCCAAAAAGCTCTGCCTCAGCAAGACTTGGAAATGCAAGCAGGAAGAGCTTCACCAACCATGGAAGCTGATTAGCTCAAGGGAATGCAGCAACTTTTCACAGATATGTGTGTCCAGATAGTTTGAAGTAAAATGACCTACACTCCACTGAGAATCATCCCTCTCAGAAGCACTTTTCTGCTCTCATGTGCTCCAGTTGCTACAGGACCTGCAGGCCAGTAGCCATAAGCCCACTTCAGCCTATTGAGGGGGGTGCGGGGGGGGGGGAGGGAGCTGATTTGACACCGATATTTAAAGGCAAATTTCATGCCATGCAAGCCCTGATTTCTCACTAACATTCAATGGGAGTTTTAAGGTCTGAATCAAGTTGTTGGACATGTATGACCTGAGCCTGCTGGAGTCAAGTCTTGTAAGATTTTAAGCATCTTCTGTAACTCACTGTGCTTAGGGTTGTTAGCAGCTCATAGGAGCTCTCAGGACTTAGAAGATGTTTGAAGATCTGTTTATGGCTGATGCCCATAAGAGCTACTAGCGGTGCAGTCACAGCAGCACTGAGCTCACTGCTGGCAGGCTGTTCTCATGTATAGCCAGTTTCTTGCTGAGATAGCAGCAATGGGCAGTCTGAAGAGAGCTCTGCTGCCCCAGTGATGCTTACCAAGGCTAGAGCTACTTCAGACGGATCTGTTATGGGGTAGTTGCAGATATACACTTAGGCACTGGTCTGAGGATCCAGATTCTATAATCTATTTCTTGCAATATTTCCACTGACATTGCTGGGAATTTTGGACAAGCCAAAATGGGCTGTAAAACATATAAGGTAGAGCAATGTATAGCAAAAAAGACAAAGTGGCCTTACAGCTGTCTGGTTCTTTGCCAGCTAAATATTATCTCAGACTAAATCTACTAAAGAAACTTTTCCCTTGCTATTAGGTTTACTGTGGAAAGCATCTAATAAGGCTGCACAGAGAATGGTTTCCCTTTGTGTCATTCTTAAATACAAATAGTAATTGTTATTGCAGGAGGTACAATGTTTTGACTGCTGTGTGCATGACCATTTCCCACTCAGTGCTTTCCTCTAGCAATCTTACCAGCTTGAATCCTCAAGACCAATAGCAGGTCACATTCATGCTGCTTCAGTCCGTTACCACGCAGCTGATAATTAAATACAAATATACAACAGAAATGTTTTGAAAATTAAGAATCAGCAAAAGAGTTTCTAGAACGGAGTGTGCACATTCACACAACAGCAGAGTGTGCCAGTTGGGCTCTCCTTTCCACTACAAGATATTTGTTGTGGCATTAATTCTTCAGAGAATGGTCTGGGCACAGTGTCCAGAGGGTTTGCCTGCAATTGTGAATGTATTGGGTAAGTAGTCCTCAATCAGTTTGGAAATTCTGATCAAGATGAGGATGGTGAAGATTTATCTCTTGAAGTGTGGTCAATTTCCAGAGGCACAAAAGGGTAGCTACCAGTAATCTCCCTCAAACAATGATTTCTACCATAATTCTAAGTGTGACCAGCTTTGTTTCACAACCCTTATCACGCCTGGTCCCCGAGAAACACCTCCCAGTTCTATTTTGCTCTCAGATGGCTCTTCATACTTCGCAGTCAGAAGTCCTTCAGAAAATATCACAGACCTCACACTAAACAGCTGCTGGGCAGCTATTTGAATATAACATAGGAAACACAGATCACTGTTCTCATTCCACATGGTAGCTAATATTTAATAGGTTTTCCTTTGTTTGTAATCTTTGATCATTAAACTGTAGTTTGATACATTCTTTTTTAACTTCAGAAAAGAACTCTGTCACCTTTCAGAAAAGCTTTTACCTCAAAAGCATCTCAAAGTTCCATGGTTTCCTCTCCTTACACATCATGGAAATACCATCTGTGCTACTGATTTATAAATACAAAACATCACAACCAAAATCTTCTTTCTTTCCCATCAATCTATTAATGCAATTTTCCCCATTTGCACTGCTGTGCTCACTCCTCAGCCACTGCTGCTACGTATCTATATTACCTTTCTCCTAACTTGTCTTTACATTGGCTTCTCACTGTCCTTTACTTAATCTCTCCCATCATAATTGTTTCTCATTTACATATAAGCATTTGAGGCAATTGCCTCTAGGTTTTCTTCCCACATAGCTTTTCTTCACTGGCTTCCTTGAATTCAGCTGCAAGTCCTTTGTTCTCTCCAGTGTATTTCCACTGACTTCTACCATACTACTGGTTTTGAGTCACCTGTGTACGATTAGAAAGCCCCCCCTTGTTGTTTCCTGTACCTCAGCCTCAAAATTATTTGTGAGCTTCTTATCTAGAGATCAGAGAAACTCTTGGTGCCTTATGGACACTACCACAAACACACGACAAATAATTGTTGCAATAATGCAAGGAAATGTGGATGACAGCTGATCAGATATGTGAGATTTTAATCTGTACGTAGGTGAGAAGAGAGAAAAAAGAACAGTGGCTTGTTAACTTCTTTCCATTTTAGGAACAGTAAATGCAAAAAGAGGGAGTTTAGTTTCTAAAGGAAAGGTAGAAAAATATCTTCCAGTAGGGGAATGTAATAAGCTGAATGTCACTGCAGACATTCTTTTGGCATCAAGGGCAGATATATATTGTGTGACCTGTGACTGGCTGACTAAAGTGGAACCATGAAGTAAAATTGTATTTGCTATTCAGCAAGGACCATCACGAGTTTACATGTATTTAAAATTTTAGTGGAACTAAAGACTCTGTTTATGGATGTACACGTGCACATGTACATGCATACATGCAGAAAACACTTGGGATGGGTGTACCAAAGACGACATCAGTCCCGCACAGTGTATTATATCAGTGGTAGAAAAATGCCGCTTCCAAAACTTGTTATTTCTCCTGTTACTGATCCCTTCCAAACTTGAGAATTCATAAAGTATAGCTATACTTCAGTTAAAATTTCTCAAGTAATTTTGCATTTTGGAAGAATGATGAAACTTTCCTATGTATACAAAAAGGACTGAATTAAGAAGGACTATCACACTTCCCTTGTGCTATCCATTGCATCTGAAGTTCAAAGAATTCAAATTTCATTCTTTTTTTCTGCACACATAACATGAAGGTGCTCTGGGTCTATATACAGGGTGAAGATCACAGTGATCAGGACCTATCTACCCAGGCAGAGATGAAGATGTCCCTGAGCATAGTAAGACAGTGGATCTGTTCCAAGATCAACACTGTTAATCAGGCATTTCTCCACTAATAGAGTTGTGTAAGACCTGACAGATGCTTCTCTTGAGAGACTAATGCCAAAATTAATCCTACCTGTGAAAGTAGCTGGAAATAGGAAAAATATATAGGTCTGGTTTTGTATGGCCTTAATTTAATAAGAAAAGGAAGACGTTCAAAATTCAGAATGATAGTTGACTGGTAAATGGATAGTTCATCCTCTTCCTCAACTACTTTTAAGATTATTCCCCAAAATTCACATGGGCAGATTAAAAAACTTGAAAGAGGGTGTTGGTCTGATTTTCTGGCAAAGGTGAAATGAAACAAGTCTGATGTTATTTCAGTGCTGTCTACTAAGAAGCAGTAAGAAATGTTGTGTTAATGAACCAATGTGTTAGTCATAGAGGTTTGCTTTTTTTTCTTTTATTCTTAAATCTACCTTTTAAAGTCTCTGGGCTGTTTTTTCAAATCAAAAATCTCTAATGAAGTCACATTAGAAAGATTCAGAAGTGTGCTATGCTCATTTTTTCAGAAACAGAAAACTACTAATAGTACTACTAATACTTGAAGTATTGATCCAGCTTCACTGCTCACAAAAACTTCTGTAAAAAAATCTTAATTCTTCCAATTTAATTTATTACTGATAATTATTTACTGGAGATCTCCTAACACTTGCATTACATGATGGTTCATCATTGAATTGTTTTATTTGATTATGTGAATCAATAATGTTGTTTCTGAACTGCCAGAAAGTGAAAAGAAAATCCACATTCTAGTGAATCTAGTTTTCATTCTTTGAGAGATTTGCTTCCACTGAACAATTCTATTAATAAAATTAAATTTAACTTTATAGTAACTACACTCTTTTGGACCTAGAAAGCAACACTGGTGTCTATGAGGTCTGCCATCTTCCACAGGACTGACCCTGCTCAGGAGACTGTTAAGATCCGTGTATACAGTTAGTGATGAATTACAACTCCTCATGCTTGCTGCACACATGTACCAAATATCCCGACTCTGGATAAGTAAACCCATTTTAAGTAAACCATATTCCCTGTCTTTGTGCCTTCCTGTTCCAATGTATTTCAATACAGAGGAGAATGTACTTCTCCTCTCTGGGTTATCTTATTTATAGTTAATGATGAGAGGTATGTGGTCAGAGTGCCGTTGTGGTGAGAGTGCCGTCCTGATCTCTGTCACTTGCTGGAAACCTTTTTTGTTTAACAACAGTTAAGACTTTGTCTTAAGGAATCCAAGGGGAAGATTTCTTCTATAATAAACAGAACAGTAAAGCAGAAGATCAGTATTGCAATTTACAAGCAATAGGCTTGGACACTCTTAGCTGTGCAGTTTTGAGGGAACCACTCAGTGTGTAGCATAGTTCTCTGGAGTAAATGGCAATGTTGATACTTCTTTATCTCACAAGGGTATTCAGAGGACACCTAAATGTCCTCTGATGAATAAACATTTGAAAATTTCAGGAAGTGTGATAAAGGAATCCAATATAAGCGCACGTCTACAGGGCAGACTCAAGCTTCTATACTTTCACATTGAGCTGGCCAGATGACAATCCAGTTGTGAGCTTGTGGTGAATTAACCTTGGCTGGCTGCCCACCAAGCTGCTCCCACATTCCCTTTCCTCAGCAGGACTGTGGGAGCAAATACAATGAAAAAGCTCATGGGTCAGGATAAAGACAGAGAGATCACCAACTACCATAATGGGCAAACCAGTCTCATCTTGGGCAGCTCCATCTAATTGCCTTCCTCCCCAAACCTTGCCATGTAAACCCAATCAGCTGGAAGACAAATAGCCGTACTGATGCTAGTTTGAAGACACAAGTGTGGCTGTTTGACTCCCAGTGTAGAGCTGCTTACTTCAGAAGATGCATAGCATAGGTAGGGAACATTGTATCTCCTCCTTTTATCCAGATGCAGGCATACCCTTTTGGCAGGTGATCAGCTTTTTACAACATGGCCTTCTAAAAAGCTGTACTTCAGATTATTTTTATTATTTAGATTACCTGAAAATAAGCAGGTGCCACTCAGGGACTAGGTCTCTATCAAGTGTGGCAGTGTGCAAACAGTTCATGACCTATATTTAATCAGACAACAGATAACCAACAGCTACAACAGCTCAGGGAACTCAAGGAAATGGTGAGATATTATAAGGCAAATCAATAGGCCGGGGCTTGAAGTGCAACGTCATTGTAGCTGTTATCAAGCTTTGTAGGGACAAACAGGTTGGAGGGAGAAAATGATGTAGCCAGGATGATAACATACAGACACAACCTTCCTAGCCCAAAAGCAAACAGAGAAAGTGTTGATTTGGAAGGGAGGCTGGGGAGAGGGGTCAGGGATACAAGAGCTTCCCAGCTGAAGTATAGTAAGTAAGTCTTAGATTAAACCAAGGATGGAGAGGTGAGAGTAGATACAAAACCATGTGCAATGATGTTTCCAGCACATTGAATGGACATGACCAGGACAGGACAAGATGGGCTTGCCTTATCTCTGACAAGGGCGAGAGACAACATGAAAGGTGACTGACACATAAGGTGATTTGAATTTAAACACAAATTTCGGCTACTGGCAGGCTTAGGAAGGGTCTCACCTGGGCAAAATAATGCAGAAAGAATCCACAGCTTTAAGTGTATTCTTTGGAAGAGGAGACAATAAAGGTGGTTTGAAGGGAGGGCCATATTATTTATTCTCGTCTGAAGCAACAAGTATTATACATTGTTATTATGGAGTTAATCATGTCAAGAATATGTATTAACTGTGTAGCTGTCACAGCTTCTCTTTGTCCCACGCCTGCCCCTTCCCTGGGTGTGTCCTTCATAGCAAGCGCCTCAGGAGACTCAAGATGGAAACGGGTGATATTAGGGTGAAATTAGCCATAAAGAAAACATTTAAATAAAAATGATTAACCCAGTGTTAGAGCTATTATGGGACAGAAAAGAAATGTCAGAGAAAAAAAATGTGTACCACAACTGCCCCATTACACTATAATTAGTTTATCTTTGTATAATTTATGGTTAGCTTTGTGTCAATGAATTCAAGCAAGAAGAAACCCCTGGACTGCAGCGAGGTAGATAGAGAGGAGCTGGTGATGTCTGGATTGCACGGAATTTTTGAGGGAGTTCTGGGAACTCAGATGTGCTCTGTCTTCAGAAATTGAAATGAAACCGCTCCTTCTCGTACAAGTTCACTGACATGGAAATAATAACAAGATAGGCACCTAAATATCTTCAGAAATGTATGCTTAGTTTTCCAATTTTACCTTGGTATAGGTAAATACTTTTCGAAGGAATTTGGAGGACTTCTCACTGCTTACTTGATATAATCATTGTCACGGCTCTTTATAGGCATCAGCTGAATTTAATGAAAAATATTATTTATCTCAAGGAGGGTGAACAATTATTCTTTTTCTGGTTCTCTAACTCCTTCTTCCCTTTAGAGACTAATATTTGACTAGAAAAATAATCATTAAGAGAGTTTATACTGTTAGATGAAAATCTAGCCCAGTTACCTGACTTACTGACACAAACATGCAGCAATATGTATATATTGATGCCTTGAAGTGAATATCAGGATGTTTTGTCCTGCAAGGTAAATATTGATCAACATGTACAGTGTATTTTCCCTTTAGATCAATATGCCTGTTTCTTCTTAAATCAATAAGTACTTATTCTTACATAGAGGAAAAGTTTGGCTCATAATTGGATAAAAGTGGGTATATAGTAAATGAGAACATTTTTCTTGCTTAACTCTAACAGTTCTGGGGCTCAGGGTTTCTAAAAAAGTCAGGCTGAACATGTAGAATGCTGCATATAAGGTTCAGAAAATATTGTCACTCACATCTCCTGGGATAATATAATAAGCATCCATATATATGACCCAGTTTCTTAATCAGAGAACAATGGTGCATGCTTAACTCAGCCAAAGGATTCAATGTTCCACATGCATCTCTGTTTTTTGGTTATGTTTAACTTTCCTGGAGTACTTTTTTGGGTGTGTGTTTACACAACAGGTACAAACACTCAGGAAATCCTGGAACCTGTTTTGTAATAATGTATCTTCAAGCTCTGCATCATAACTATCATTCAGTTGCAACTGATAGTCTGATTTGGAAATAAAAGAGGAGGTGAGAATCTGACCATTATTTTGAAACTTCAGCATGTTCAGAATCTGCAAATTTTCGTCTTTATTCTTCTTTATTCCAAATACATGCGGAAATCCTTTACTACAAAAGCTTTTCCTGACACTTTGTTGTTCATGTGGCGTTGCTACAGGGTTTTATTAGTAAAAAACCCCACAAACCAAACAAAATCAAAATCCAAACTCACCACTCCCAAAGTCTATCACATAAATAAATAAGGCAAACTAGCCAGCTGTGAAAGCGCTAGTCTCATCTATCCTAAGTGAGAATTTGGTCTAGTAGATCTCAGTCTAAAAACTATACTATTTCAAGGAAAAATGCACAGGTAAATAAAGTTATGAATACTACTTAAATATACAAAACCAAACAAAGTAACAAGACTCCTTTATGGTTATTCTGGCAGCTCCTTTTTTTTTTTTTTCATAAAGAATTCAGAAAGAAAGAAGTATCAGAAGCATTGTTACATTTTGGAAATTTAAGAAGATAAATGGTTTATAAAAATAAAATAACTTAAGATTATTAACTACGTTAAGGCAGAGGAAGTAAAGAGATTCATGAACACACACCTTTTAATATATCTTATGAATAAATGCATAACTAAGTAATAAAAAAGTACTTCTACCCTCTAAAGAACTGCAATTAGAGTTCTTATTTGTCTCCTACTACAGTAATACTTAACCAAAGTCAGAAGCTGTCTGATGAGTTTGGCTTGTAAAGGGAAACCTCAATTTTCAATCTCCAGCACGGCCAGGTGAAAACACCTTCCAATTTATGTAATACATTTATGCCACTACATTTGTTTTCCACAAGTGAGTTGAGATATTAATGGATTTTATATAGTTTTGATTGCCTGCTACGTGGCAAATTAAGGTATTCTTGTTAGGGCTAGTTTGCCATTAGGTTACTTTTTTTTTTTTTGCCAGGATGGAATTTTCAGACCATCTAAGGTAAGGCCAGTGTATGGTAGCACAGGGCTCATTAATCACTGATGCCGTTTTGGGGGAAATAGTCCCCCCCCCCATATTTTTCCAGTGGAATTGCAAAGTATAATACACACCTTCCACCACTTGTCAATCCGTTTTATACACCAGATTTCTGAGCTCTTAGACTGTGCAGGACTAAGCAATCTGCGTACCCACTTTCCCACTAACAAGGGAGGTAGAAACTGAGTGGAGGAAAATTGGTGACTGCTGCTGCTGCAGAAGCATAGGAAGAAGAACCCATCCAGCAGCCCCCAGGGTGAGTGGGAAATTGTTGAAGGAATCATGTTTCCTTTACTTATTGTGAGGCTACTACAGCAATTGGCTCTTTGTCCGAAGCACTGCAAGTTGTAAGTGTAGCACTGTTAACATTGCATGCATAATTTCATTATTATTAATAAACAGGGTGAAAAATAACAGATAGTTAAATTGCACTTCACTGTGCTACACCTGTTCACAACTTACAAAAGTGTAGCCCTCGCAAATTGGCCCAGTACAACCTCTACACTTCATATAGCACCAATTTGCCTTCTTCATGTCCTGCAACTTTCCTTCACCACTCCCACAGGCATATTAATTTTGCAATTATTTCCCTCTAATTCTTCCAGTTTCCCCAGTGACTCCATCCACCCTATCCTCCCTTGATCTTCCTCACATCCATTCTCTCTCCCTTTGTTACTCCTCCGTATAATCCATCCCCCCTGTTCCCATGCCAATTCTGCAGTAGTCTCTCCCATCCTTGTCTTCCCTTGCCTCTCTAGTTAGCTCCTACATTTCCCCTCCATATCTGAGCACATTGAGTGTAGTGTCTGCAAGCACTGATAAGATTTCCTGTATTCCATTTCCACCCTAGAGTGTCTAATCTAGTTTCTGCACCTTTTTTACTCCATTGAAAGTAAGAACAGCTGGTCCTTGATCAGACCAGAGGACCATCTAACCCAATATTCTGTCTTACACAGTGGCTGAAAACAGATGCTTGTGAAACGTTATCAGTATGGGCAAGGATATAGTGATATTCTCCTCCCTACCCCCAGCTGTTCTGCTCAAAATCTCTAGCAATCACTTTCTAGCAAATCTTCAGAGTCAGAACTTGCTTATTCTTTTCCTTCTTGTCCTTTCTGCATCCTTTTGCATCATCTTTTTTTCTTGATGGCTTCAAAGCCAGTGCTGATTTTTGGTTCTTCACTTAGCTTCATATTTTTTTGGAAGCCCCTCTTGGTCTTTCTTTAACCGTTATTTTGGGGAAGGCTTCTGTGCTCTCTCTTAGACCTCTCCTTCTCCCTCTTTCTTTCCAAAATAAGATGCAAGGTGCTTTTGCAATCACAATTTTAGCTATCAATTCCATGTTGACTATTGACAAACTTATTAAACGGACTTTTCTCTCTAGTTTCTGTCATTTTTTGCTCAAAATGAAATTTTAGCCTTCTCCAACATGTCTTTGTGAATATTCCTTTAAGTTCAAGTTTAGCAGTGCCAAAACAGGAGTCATTCCTCTCCCTGAAGTTTTGACCGTGACTTCCTTCTGAACCATAGTACACCAAATCATCAACTTTAGCTGCCTTACTTGCCTTGGTAAAACATCTATTATTTCCAACATTTATACACATACAAGCAATATTTTAAGGCTCCTGAACAGTGATGATAAATGCAACAAAAGTCATGATTTTGTATTTTTTTGCAATACATGAATGATTTTCCAAAGAAAGTGAAGTACTAAAGAATTTATAGTAGTCTGAAACTAGATTATATGAATTCAAATTCTTTTTTTTTTCTTTCAGTTGGTGAGGGCCCTGTTTAGTAGTGAGATGAACGATAAAATCCAAAGCAATCAAGAACAATGTGAATGATGGAGATCATTCTGCTTGGGATAGAAGAAGCTTCCAGCTGCTTCTCCAGGCATTGCAAGAATCACTTCAGTAGGATAAGAGAAGCCAGTACTGTCTTGATTAACTGGGTGTGTAAAGTTTTTGGAGGGTTACTTTGTTTGAAGCTCACACACAAAACACAAGACAGAGGAAATCATATCATTACCCACATGAGCCTGCGGTTTGGAAAGATGAGCGGTTGGCTTCCGGCAGCTGCAAGGAATGATGGGGAGTCAGATAAGGCCAGGCTGTCACACACTCCATATGCTTTTTCAGAACACTTTTTCCCCCCACTTTTCTTAAATGCAGTAAGCATGCTGTTCAAATCTGCCAGGAAAATGAATTAAATGGGTGTGCCCTCGCTCAGCTATCAAATCCTTCTCTTCAACCTACTAAATAAATAGAGGGGCTGTTGCATTCATGAAAAAATAAATAATGAAAGCAAGGTAAAATCATTTTCATGCAAGCCCATACTAGAGAATCAAGAAGGTATTCATCTTATTTTGTGTATCTAGACAGTGATTTTAATGTTATGTAAATGCATCAGGCAATTCCTAATCTATCCTGAAATGCATGTGTCAGAGCTCTTGTGTAGTACAGGTTACTGATGATAAAAACAAGATGTGTTTTTATACAAGGAAGGCGCATGATTACCAGCTTTAGAATTTTTTCTTTCATTACAAATTCTAAATAGGACAAGCCAGTGCAATGGAAACTGAGGGGTACCACCACAGAAAAAGCTAATGTCCTTTCAGAATCAAGTTTGACAAGCATTGTTTGCCTCTCTTCTTGAAACCAGAACAGCTAGACATGATAGCAGCCTCTTAGACTTTAAAACTGATTAAGTATAAAAGCTTCTATTTATCCTTAGTACACCAGTGTTCCTCATTTTTCTTTCTTCTTTCTTCTTTTTTCTTTTCTTTTTTTTTTTTTAAAAAAAAAAGGGAAACTTATCTTGTCTAAAGAATGTTCCAAACACTCTATCGAGTTGAGATTGCCGTGATAAGACAATCTTAACATCAGGAGTCTTTTTCAGAGAGGAAGAAGAAGCTCAGATACAGGCAGGGTCCAAGCCTCAGATCCAACTGTCAAGAAAGCTGATGCACAAAATGTCTTAAACTGACATTATGTTGCTGTTATATGCTCAGGTAACTTGATAGAACAATCCAGAGTGTCAAACCAAGACTCATCTGCCACCTCAGTCTGGCAACCTCTCAGCTTCTGTTCCCCCAGTGAAGTCAGACTCTGCTTTTGCCCCACAAGCCAGCAGCTAGACAGTGTGCATAGATTGTTCATCCACATAGCCATCATTTCTCTGCCTGAGCAAACTCAGATTTACTTGTGCACCCTGCTGGTTGAATCCCTGCAACTCACATGCACCCCTGTGGAGTCATGAAAAGCACTCAGCTACAGGACCTAGCTCTAAGCCTCTTCCCCACTTGTATAAAGCTGTTAGGGTTTAATAGGCAGGACAGGGTCAGCCTGTCAATATGGTCAATACTTCAAGTAGTTCAATCAACCAGCAATGTTGTCTTAGGCAAAGACAGGCTCCTTCCTACAGACAGATGAGGAACTTGAACCAAGGTCTCCTACAGCTGTAACAAGCACCATCAGATAAAAATGTGTGTGGGGAGAGCAGGAAGCAGGGTGAGAGGAGGAACTACTGCTGAGTTTTGTCAGAGAGAAAAAAAGAAAGCAGATATTGTAGGGTAAAACTAAACTATCAAAGGAGATTTCAGGGCTGTGACCGTCAAGTACCACCCTGTGTTGCCTAGCATGCTAGAGTCATATATGTGACTGATTAAGAGAAAGACTGTATGCTAGTCGCACGAGCAGAGCTGAGGTGCTTCCTTCCTTGTGCCCTGACCTGGGTGGATCCTGTTCTAAGAAGTTTAGCAACACTGCCAGAGTCATCTGTGGCTTTCACACTGAAGTAACACTACAGCTCTCCCCTAAAACTAAGGGGGAATCAACTTAAAAAGTCTGTAAGGAGCCCTGATGATGCCAGAATATGATGGTACATTCCTTACTCCTGGGAATTAGGCAGCATGACGCAGAGTCAATGATATCTGCCCTAGCTGGTAGCAGTCTAGGGAACTTCTAAATTGTCTTTTTACTTTGGCACGGCAACCTCTTGTGATGGAGACAATTTCCCATAAGGCCAAAAAATGTCTAGGATCCAGATATAGATCTCTAATCCCATTTCTAACCACAGAAAACCTGTTCATTCAATTCCGCCATCATTTAGCGTGAGATAAACTGGGAGGAACCACACAGAAATATCAATACAATAAAGGCTTCACTTGCAAGTGATGCCAGTCAAAGGATTATCCTTTTGTGAAAATCAAAGGTAATTTTATTGTGTCCAGAGCTTCTACTACCAGGTATGGTATACAACTGTAAGAAGAGAAAACTTGAGGAAGGTCATAGGGGATGGTGTGACTGAGCACCCAAGACTGGTTAGAACCCAAGCCAAGTAAACACAGAGAAGAAACAAGCCCCAGGAATAAGGATCTGCAGCACAAATTCCCTCCAATTTTGCAAAGCACTTCATCTATCTGACATGCAGCCAACTCACCATCAGTTGGGTCTACAGACCAGTCCTCGGTCAAATTCACCGGGTTCTTACATTTTTGGCTTTTTGGAAGCTTCGTTTTTCAAAGTGTCTTTGCTACTTGGAGAAGTGAACATGGAGTCTAATTATTATTATTATTATTATGTGTTTTTATAATAATGCTGAGGTATAGAATTTGAGGTATATGTGTCAGCTAAGACAGCTCTCTTTAGAGCCCTCCAAAACCCATAAACAAAAAAAAAAACCCAAACTGTAGATCTTTCACAGATTTATGTTCTTACCCCTGATAATGTCCTGCACAAAAAAACCACTGTAGATATTTTCCAGAAGAAAGGACAATTTCTCCTTTTCTTTCCTTTGTTCCTGTGAGTGAATTAAAATGTTTGTTTCAGAAAAGAATGCACTTCTCATTCACAGTCAGCTTGAACCTTAGTCCACTTCAATCTTCCTTCAACACTGGGTTTGAACTTATGAACAAGGATTTATGCATTCAGTGTTCATTGAGAAATGGTAACTAGCATATACTAGAATAATCCTAAAGAAAAGGTTTTAACGAAAAAGTAGGGAACATATGGCACTCCTTATATAGGGATGCCTCACAGTAGCGGCTAAGTTGTCCTGGTGAAACTGCATTGACTTTTGAATGGCTAGTATTCCAGATTGCTCTGGGACAAAAGATTGAAACTCCTAATAATTACATAAGACTGAAACATAAGCCCATGTTTGAAACTGAGTCTCATAAGACAATTTGAGTTGCTATCTGTGATGGCCAGTTCTAGGCTAAAACCTGTATAGAAGAGCCAGCGAAGTAGTAAGTCTGTGGAAACTATGCATTTAGAATGCAAAACTGCTGGTGAGCATAAACCAGCACAAGCTTACTAAAATCAGCTGGCACTGTGCAAAGAATATGTAGGTCCCATGCTATTACCAGAATGCATATTTCATTAGCCTAATACCTACACCAAAATTAAGTGCGCTACTTGGCCAAATAGGGCCTTATTGCACAAACAAGCACAGGGTGTTTCATCTACTCATGTTCCATGTTAGTGAAAAGACAGACATCTCTCAGCCTGAGCAAGAGTCTCAGTCTCAGGACAAGAAAATAAAGTGTACTAATATCTCATGTGTAAACAAGCAGGCACTCTGATGATGCTGATCCTCATTCAAAAAACAGGGTCAAAAAACTCCAAGAAGCTTTGTGAGAGAGACAAAAGAAAGACATTTTCATTTCATCAGAATGATCATGACTATCTCATTTTGAGAGCAGCACTTAAAATATTTACTCAACATTACATCAACATTCATAATGTTTTGAACAAGTTTTCTGCATGGCCAAATAGTATGTAGACATTTGCAAAACAAGTTGTCAACATTGCCTCTGAGGTGTGTTTTAATGAAGATGTGAAATTTCATTTAAAAAAAAAAAAAAAAAAAAAGGTTGAAAAGCTTTCCAATGCAGTCAGTAAGAAATTTAGCTGAGCAAAAATAGTACATTTGAATTCAAATGAGCTGTAAATACATGGTATCTAGCAGGAGTCTGTAAAAGCTATTTAGTAAAATAAGCAATATTCTGTTGCAATATGTTAAAAATTAGCTGTTTGGTGGAAGCTAAGGCATCTGGAGCTGTTATTTTATATGAACTGTGTACCAGGGAAGGCTTACTTTGGCTGATGGTGTCAATGGAGTTATCAGAAATACAAGCATTTATCTAAGTAATTGCACAGCAGAAAACATTAAGAACTTGGCACATGTTAAAAATGATTCCTAATTAAAATGTTATTTAATAAACAGGCCCATTTTATTACTCATGGACTAAAAAAAAAAAAATTAGTGACTGCTAAACAAGTAATTATAAGGGTAATAAAGCTCTCCTTTCTGATTAAAGAAAATATTCATTATATGACCATCCAGTGATCCATTTTATACCACAGCTGTCAAAAGAGGCAGTATGCAACCATTTCAAGATGCACTATTGTTACTGTGTTTATGTAATATTAATATTAGATTTTATAACAGGAATAATGCTCTCAAACTAGTTCTTAGGGTTATTGTAGATCAGGTTGTTTATACATAAACTGCTCTTGAGTCCTCCTTAGCTCACAGGTAATCTGATGCAGTTTTGATACTGAGGTTGTGAGGCACAGGGCGGATTTATAGCTTTCTGCCCCTGTCAGCACACTCAAAGCAGTGAGCAGTGAGTGTCATGCGACAGTGAGCAGTGAGTGTCATGTGACAGTGAAAGTGTTTTCCACCTTCTCCCTGTCTCCAATTATTAAAGGCTTGGTAGAAGGTCCCAAACCTATGAGATGCTGATTACCCACCCTTTCTCCCTGTTAGTAATTCACCATCCCTGCAGGAACCTCTGTAATATGCTCTAAAAGTTTGTGAGATGAAAAACTGGTGGTGGCGGGAAGGTAGTGGAATAACAAAAAATTACAGAAGAGGTTTAACACCTGGAAAACTAAGAGATTTTCAAACTAACCAAAGATCATGGTAGGTTACCTCCCTGTTGCTACTTGAAGACCCTGTTTCCCTTCAATTTTCCCTTTTCAGTCTTGTTTAGAACATCCCCCCCACCTCAAGTAACTGTCTGCACATTTTTGCTTTTCAGCTCTTTCAGGCAAAGGAGACCTGGATACTACTACAGTGGGAATCTGATTTGGCTTCCAAACCATTTTCTTCCTTGTCTGTCCCACCTAAACTGGTACATATCCAGCCATTGTGAAGACTAAGTTCACTCACAGAAGGAAGTGTTCCCTCAGCAATTCTTAAAACAGGCTGTGAGCCATCTGTCTCATCTGCATGCATTGGTAGGAACCAGGTAAGCCATGAAAACATATTTCATAGCTGAGATGGCCCATAGAAATGTGCTATTAGTTATTGTCTATGTTTCCCTTTCTTTTCCCAATAACTCGCTTATGTTTTGTGCTATAACACAGGTGAGCAGCAACTGTTCAGCTCCACTGAGACTCAACATTGATACTGTATTACTAAAGAATAGTCACCGTCCTTCCTAAAACAGGGTCACAGGAACAGGATGCGTTGCAGTGGGAGGTTTTTCTTTCCAGTCTCAATAAGGCATGTATTTACCTTACCTAGTGTACTTGGAGATTATTTGCATTTTCCTTGCAGTCAAAAGATGCAGTTCATTTGAAACAAGGTCGCAGGATTAGTCCCCTTGCACTTGGAGGAATATCAGAGCAATGTCTGAATTCAGCCAACAAATGTTAATGCTTTCTCCACAGTTAGCCTTTATAGTACAGGAGCCCCCAAAGGCCCCTGCCAGCTCCAGAGTTCAGCTGGTATCACATCAGGAGGCTAACCACATAGAGGAAGATGGTACAGTGGTTCCTGCTACTCTTGTGTGGTTAACAGCAAAGGAAACAATTGCACTTAGTGAGGCAGAAGCCCAGTTGGCACTTTCCCTTGATATTCACATCTTTGCATGGCATCAGCCAGTGGATTAAGGGATAAAGGCTGAACATTTATTGTCCCACTCAGGAAAGCCAGTGTTTTTTAAAAATCACTCACAAGGCTCCATTTCAGCTGAGAACCATGAGACCTGTGAGCGATCCATACTTCTGGAAAAATGTCAGGTGAGCACGCAGTGTAAGAAAGGATTGTTGGGCAGTCACTGTAAGATTTTCATTTAAAACCAAGGAATTTTAAAAGGACAGCTGTAAAACAAAACTAAAATTCTGAAAATAAGGAAGTCTTTTGTTGTTGATGGCTTAATCCTGCAGCTCTCAGTTCTTACTCATCTGGGCTAATATGGAGAAGGAGGAAAAAGAAAACAGAAAGGTAGGAGGTGAAGGCCTAAAATGCTAAGCCATTTGATTTTATTTGATATACAAATGATAGCATATATAAGTTTGGTTCACAATTTGTGTACCATTTAAGGAAAGTTTGTTTCTCAACTGAATTACCTTAGAGAAGATTATTAGTCCTGCTGCCACACTTAAAAGAGAGATTGCAAGTGTTACAGCCTTTGTTGTGAAGTACAGGAAGGGAGAAATTCTTAACTATAAAATGCAGGAGATGAATTCTCAGAATTTGCAGCCTCTTAACCAATGTCCTGATTCCCAGTATTAGATAGTACTTACGAAGTGACTCTAAGATGATATTTATATAAATGATTTTCTGTGTATTTAGGGATTTACCTGTGTTCCTCCACTGTGTGTACTATCAGCCATTCTGAAAAAGGTGTCATGAAGATCATCAGCATAAGAAAGGAACAAGGGCATATAACAGCAAAATGCAATAAATGTGGTAGCTGCCTACACTTTTAAAAGTTGCTTCTAATTTTTGGTACATTTGAAAAGCAGTATCCCTTAAAAGCAAGGTAAGAAGGGACAATTTAATAAAGAATTACCTAAATGCACTACTTAATCTGGAATAAATTTAGACAATACAGCACTCCGCATCATATATGTGGGATGGGCTGAAAAAAAAAAAAAGAGTCCAGATTCTTTCCTTTGTTTTTGTCTTTTTCATTTTTTCTTTTGAAAGAAAACTACTTGAGGTGAAAACTGGAGTCCCAAGCCCTAGTTTGGAGAGGATGAGCGCAGGTGTTCCATTTCTCACTCAGATGAGAGAACAGGGCACGATTAGTATTCTCCCCTTTACAAGAGAATTGTTTATTCCTACTTTTTTCTCCATTACAAACCTGGAATACTAACTGGCCTTTTTTAAAAATTTTTAATTTAAGAACTCTCAATTATTGTTAAAAACGTACTGTATTTTGCCAGGTAAGACTATAATGAGAAACTTAGATCCCATTTCTAGGAGCATCTTGGAAACTGAAGCAATTATTTCTCTAAATAGATTTTAGTTCTCAATTTCATAGCAGCAGCAGCTGTTCACTGTTCAATATAATAGGTGCTCCAGCCAAAGATCCATTCTTACACAGTTCAAAAGGGACAAGAGTGATCCTATTATTCATGTCTCCCATGTTCCTATCCTTGCATTCGGCTGGTACACGTTCATGGGGAAAAGCCTTCCTCATCCACTCCCCTATTGCCATAGTATCCCCCCCACCCCCCCCTTTGAAGCACTAGATGTTCCAGATGAGACAGAAAATTTCAATAAACAGGAATTGTTCTTCTGCCTCTGTTCTTGGACCTGATAGTCCCAAACTCATACCCGCTTGCTTCTTTAGGAACCAGTGGAGGATTCACATGTGAAAGTGGCCCTGGCTGCATAGGCTGGGTGTACTCTTAGAGTGCTGTTTCTATCACCCTTATCATCATGACATTAAATCTCCCTCAGCTAAGGCCCCTGCCTTGAAACACTGCAGATTTCATCTGCAGCAGTTTTATGAGAAGAATCCTGCAAATTCTAAAATCATAAGGCAGAAAAATTGCTCCTTTACAACTTTAATATCCAACATAGTGTTTAGTAAATAAAGCATATGCATGTAAGGCACTTTAAAGAGGGGTTTGCTAGTTCAACTGATACGTAATGTGATACTGTAATATAATATCATCTATGGAATATAACCTATTTTTTTACCCTAGGATTCTGCTTGGACAACAGTCAAGATCATAAGTCATTCTCCACATTCCCACACAAGTGTTTCTCACATTTAATTACTTCCTTTAAAAAGAAACATAAGTGAGAAGGTGTGCATTAATATCTACATAAACAAAATAAACGTATGGATTTACTCCAGGAAGTGTATAGTGGAGCTCCTCCCTGAAAGTAACTTGAGAGAGAATTCAGGGGATTTAGTAGAATATTATATATTTAATTACATTTAATTCTTCCTGCTGGCAGTTCAGGAAACATTGTGCTGATTTAATAGATACTCTATACATTACAAATATTTTTCTCTGTCTATGGGTGCATCAGCTTCTGGCTCTGTATAGTTATATATGATAGCCATAGATTAATTATTTAAAAGACCTTTACAGCACATATGGTCCTCAGCAGATCAGGGCCTACTGTCAGTTAGTTAAATAGCCACCACAGCAGTTTTGTAGTCAACACTGCCAGGACTGGTGTCTGAAAAGCAGGAAATCCTGGTAGCTGTCTTTGACCACTACAGTGAACACTGGAAGAATTGGACATCTGAGAAATACGGGATGTTGGGGTTCTTATTTTAACCGGAAAACCAAAGTAAAATAAGCATACTAGATACTTCTGTTAGATACCTGAGGATGCTAGCATTCACATAGTTCCCCACACACAGCATTGTTGATGACACTGGAAATGTTCCTCTTAAAATGAAGAGTCATACAAGAAACAAACCTTACTCTATAGAAACTCCATGTGACAAGTTCATCTTTACCAATCAAGAAGTTGCAACACAAACCCTAATAGCTACTAGTTCAGTACAGACAAGAAAGAAGCTCTGGCAAGCAAGCGAGAAAAGAAGCAGAGCAAATGGATACCAGCGAAGAACATGTGTGTGACAATCCCAACCCATTATATCCATTGTGGAACAAATAATGAAAAACAGGTAGAAAAATGCCTGGTGGAAGTGGAAGTGACAAAAGAAATCTAACCACTTTACGGCCTGCAGTGGAGTACCTGCAGAATGAACTGTCAAACTTGACAAGAAAATGCATCACTGAACCCAGAAAACTTTAAGCAGTCAGAAAATATTGACGTTGACAATGGACTGAGGACAGTAGCTCAGTCCAGGTGCACATAAACAGATGTACAGCCTTAAAATTTGTTGCAGGCAACATCTACCATTCTGCAGCATGTAATACAACAATAGGAAGGGATAAATGTATTCCACTGGTGTGTAGGGGTATATTTTGTAAAAAGAACTAATGTTAAGTCATGTAAAAATAAGCTGAGAATGTCAAATTGTCCATGATTGCCAATAAGCATGCAACACATGTTCTGTAAAATGCTTGGGTAACAGGAAAAGAGAGGACATTACGCTATGATCAGGAAATAGGAGATAATGAAATAGATGTCAAATAAAGAATGCAACTTGCAGCCTAATAGAATAGTTCCTCTTTTCCACCCTCCTTTTTCTTTCTACTTTCTAATTCCAAAACACAGTGTTTTGTCCAATACACCAACCCTTTTTTCATTCATTAGGTTTGAAAGAAAAATCCACCCAATGAATATACCAGCCACGTGTACTCTGCTGAAATATAAATGACTGTAAATTTTGCCTGTTTGACACCCTAAAGCTGCTCAGTATTCCTTGAGCTGAAAGGGAGTACTACCCAACCCAGTCGAACCTGGTTCATATATAAGCTCACAAAAGCTCCTCAAATTCTAAGGCAAACTGGCAAAGAAATGTTTTTCATCTATGAAAACCTGTGTCCAATTCCTCATTTAGCTTTTCTTCCGTGATCACAAGCATTTTTCCATCATAAAACTAAGATGATGCACATTCCTTCCTCACAGAACGAATCTCACCCACCTGATAAAAAATAATTTATATTTGAAAATCACATGACAATTATGTAAAAGTTGCTGTCATCCTTGTTCAGTGATCCTGGTTAACCATCAGGCTGAACTTGTAATCTACAGGGAGAATAAATTGCAGGTCCCACTCAAAGCTGTGTTAGCTTTCCCTTGCATCTTCACTGTTTAGTATGTCTTTAATTTGAATTCCTTATCTAAAAAAATATTAGCACACCACTCTTCCCCTCCCCCCCCCCCCAAGTAGATGTACCATTTGTCTCAGCCTTAAAGCTGAGAGACTCTCAGCAGGGACTCCTTTGCACCTGTTTCCGAAGCACTCAGCCTTTCAAGCTAGGAGATCTCAGTGCAGGTAAGACTCAATCCTTAATGCAGGTACAAACTTTCAATATCTAAAAACTTAGTTAAAAAATCCAACAGAATAAAAAAAAAAAAAAAAAAAAAAAAAAGACCTAAAAAAACCTAAAACCAAAACCTCCAAGCATTCACTTGAAATTTGTGTCTTCATTACTAGATTTCAACTTGAGGGGAGGAAAGTTCTTACATTTGAGGACTATTGTCTGGTTAACTATATAGATTGTAACAGTAACACCTATTACAAGTGACAAATTAACGCAGCCATGACAAAACTTTCAGCCGTGGGAACTTTTCTATCACATATGGCTACTGGAATATATGACTCTCATTCTTGAACAACCCATATGGAGATTGTCCAAGCACACATTGGCAGCATATTCACAATTTCCTGTAACGCGCATCTTCCAGTCCCACCTTTCCTCTGCAGCTTCATTCATACAGCTCAAGCTTCTCATGTAAAGCAAACACCCCACTCCACCTCCACATGAGTATTAGCAACACTTATTTTTTCACCATCTCTTTGCTTTGCCCTCCCATTGGCAGGTCTGCTGGATGTGATGGCCGAAGCTGACCCACCTCTTCCCAATGCCTCCCACTTTCAGGAGGCATAAGCTTCCTCCCACAGGGCTAATTTCCTCCCCCATCTTGGTTTCAGCACCTCCCACTGACCTCAGTAGGAGAGAATAAAATCTTGACTATATATAGTAAGGTTCTCAAACGTTTCTCACATAATTTGGGTGGGCAGCAGGTGGGAGAAGACAACACTGAGCACTGCACCCTGTTAGGTAGGTTGCACATTCAGACTTGCCTCAGAAAAAGTTGCTTTTCCTAAGCATCCACAGTTTTAGTGTATACTTCGTAGTATACCCTCATCTACTGCACAACTCTTAAACTTGAACCATTATGCATCTCTTTTAATTATGAATGAAATGTGTTATTATCTCTAAAGGGAAAAGGTGGTTACAACAAAAACTACACATTGCTCTAAATTTGAAGTTCCTTTTTAGAGCATATCTTAAACATAATTTACTATACGTATCACATGACTAATACCAGTTATCACAGTACCAGTCAACTACGTACATTACTGGGAAAACTGCTTCTGTCCTGAGGATCTAATAAAAACCACAAATCAGCCAAAAAAAAAAAACCCAAATCAACCAACAGCTTTTTATTAACAGATTTCAAATTCAGAATTTTTCATGCTGTCTCTTTCTTTTTACAGTCATTCTCTCTCAAATACTCCACACTTCAAAAATATTCAACAGAAATGGACATTTTGAACATAAATATTTTCTATCAGCAACAGAAATCTACATTTTTTTTCTTCTCTTATCCACTTTCTCCAGAATTATTCTGATCATTTTGTAAATCCTCCAGCTGCACTAGAAACAGCCTCTGCTAACAGAGCCCTTATAATGACATTCCTAAACTGCCTTCCTCATTGTCCTGGTCTAAACCATGACACTCATAAACCACATGTATTGCCAGAAAAAGGACTTGGTGGTAGTTGCTTGCAGCACCCTGGCATATATATGTGTTAGTGCTGTGGTTAGTTTCTTGACCTTAACTAATGCAGCAATGCCAGCAAAATTTGGCAGGGATGGCTCTCTCAGCCCAAAAGCCGATTGAAACAAAGAGAGTTCTACACTAACTTCACCGAATCTCTTCCTAGTCTGAAAGTCCTCATTTCAGCATTGCACATGGTCCTTTAACCACCTTAACTCATACATACAGCCTTATGTAAAAAAAACTGAGGAAGAAGGAGCCCCAGCCTGGATATTAACAATACCTGGCTACAGCTCCTAGCTTGTAGCTTGAAACTACACCCTTTTCTCAGAATGCAACTTTTATTCTTGAGGTAGAAAGTAACAGCCTATCCAGTGACCTGAAGACCAGAAACATTAAGGTGCAGACTTTCTCTGAAGCATATGTACAGTACATATAGAAGCACATTGACAGCATCCCCTCAGTGAGCTGTGTGGCAAAGGCAGGGAAATACACAGATTATGAAGATTCATCCTTTAAAATCTAATGCTTCAGCCATTAGCTGCATTAGCATTCGGGCTTCTCTAGGAAAAAATGCAAGCCTTAAAATAGCACTCTGGGTCAAAAAATAGACCTTTTTTGTTTTTAAATAAAAACCCAACCAGAAATCATGATCAGCTTCCCTCTTGTAAGATGATTTTGTCAGGGTTGAGTCACACCAACTATTCTCCAGGAAACAAACCCCCCCATTACTCTTGCACTGGAAACTCTTTGCGAGCAACACCTCATTTTTGCCTGTGTGAGCGTCACATAGAGACCATGTGAAATAGTAGAGAAAACAAAACTCAACAATGAAGCATCAGCCAAATCATCTCAGTGGTGTGAGATACATTCTGAATTGCCACCACATTATTCTTTAAACAGCTATTCCTCCAACAAGATAAAATTTGGCTGGGTTTTTTCCATCACAGCTCCATCCCTTGGTACTGCTTGTGCGGCACAGAGGTAGCCACAAGAGCTTGTGATTTCTCCCCAGAAATTCTATATCTCCACAGAGATCCTCCACAGTCAGGAAGCTGGCAGGAACTTCTCCTGTTCCTATAGTGTGCTGGATTTAATGCTAAAAGGCATAGTGGGGAACTATGTGCCAGGGAGCGGGGAGGAAGCATCTTCAAGGGAAAGCAGAGGCAGAAGCTTTTCAAAGGAAAGGAGAAAGAAAAAGCCAAGTAGCAGATCACTAGAGGAGAAAATGCACTGTACCTTTAGGTCTTTATATGATGAAAACAATACGCGGAAGCCACACAGCTGTAACTAACTGTTTTCAAGGCAGACAAAAAAAAAAAAAAAAAAAAAAAGAATAAATAAATCAGGCTTTAGCTGATGTTTAGAGCAGGTCCTGGAGCAGAATTAAAAGCATTGCAAGAACCACAACAGACTCACGTATTTAAAGAGACAATATTGAAATATTACATGACTGGCAAAGAGGGAAAAGGAAAAAGTAAATTTGCCATAGGAAGATAAGACTTAGGGCATGGTGCAATAAGCTTCATTACAGCCATAAACCTGCAGAATTAGCTACAGGTCAGATTCAAAAATCAGGGCGTAATAAGTTTTCTCAATATAAATTATGGAAAGAGGACATTGATGCGCCTCCAAATCAACTTCATCCTCTTTCCCAAATCAAGTCTCTATGCTACAGATTTAATACTAGTTTAATATTTCTGTCTCTCCTAAGCACATGGAGGAGGGCTATGATTTCCCAGTGTTTTTTCTCTTAGAAGAACCCCTGAAAACCAAATGCAGAGAAGAGTGCATGCACCACTACTTCTGCATTACCACATACCAGAGTGTGAAACAATTCCAATGGAGACTGTCCTCCACTTATGTATTTCTTATAAAGAATTAGGTGACTATACACTATCATGTGGCTTTGTAATGGCACACAATTATGCAACTATGTTTATATGTCATATACTTACTAACAGAAAAGTATGTACTTTTTTAAGTTTGGGTTAAAAACCTGCTCCAATGAGTTTGCTGTCCAAGTTAATTCCAATTTCAATAGAAAGATTTTGGGCTTTTCTGCAATACTATGTATTTTTTCCTAATTTTTAGCTAGTACAAATCTTCAGGAATGTGCAATACAGACAAATTTAAAGTGCTGAGTTCCAAAGTAAGACTTCAGGGGCACATGGAAAGAAAAGTCAATACACAAAGCAGAGCTGCCTTTAGTGTTAAGTCTCACTAGATGTGTGAATTTGGGCAAATACCTGCTCCCTAAAACTAGTGTTCTCTATTGATGAAAAGTACTGTAAATAGACCAAGGAGTTATTATTGCTATATACTAATTAACCCTTCAGGGAACTGTAAGCAAAAAGCATAAAAACTGACCTAGTTTTTCACCTCTCAATTGGTTAGACTTTAGGCTCTTTGGCTTTGGGCTAGGTTCACAAGAGGTAATGGAGCACATGAATCCAGTATGAATGTGCTACTTGTATCCATTCCACTCAACAGCTGCCTAACCCTACCCGTAGTTTTCTTTCTTCCAGGCAAATCCTGGATCTCCAGGCACGCCAGGCAACTGCTGAAGTCCTGATTCCTCTGAGCTAAGTACTTCACTCCTGCCAAGCAATGATGGGATTTATATTACTTCTAGATCACTGGCTCTTAGTACAGCAAGTCCTATACAAAAGAGCAAAATGGCAGTAGCAGGATCATTTGATGTATATTAAATACATTACTCAGCTAGAATACAGAAAATGCAAGATTGGGCCCTTCACTGAGAGCTGCAAAGCAAGCACTTTGATTTCACTGCCCAACTCTGCTGAGGAGACAGGTTTCCTGGCTGTGAGGCACACATGTTGGTCTAGAGGAAGAATAAGAATGACGTTTGCAAATTGGCGATTGCTTATGGTTTCCATATCTGCCCTGCTTTGGTTTAATTTACCAGAAAGAGAAGTAGTTTTGATGTAAATATTTCACTCTTGGAGAAGAAGCATGAGGCAGTTTCACCATCTGTCTCCATCTTGAGAATTTTGAGAACGTTGTGTCAATACTAGTTTTATGCCTTTGCTTTCAGATTCCTCAAGTGTTTCAGCCAAGGAGTTACCTACGAAAGCAAGCTCTTAAAGCATTTTTGGAGTAAGTTAGGGCTACATCCTTGTGCACAAACTGAACTGCCGATGTCTTACGTGAATAAAATGTCAGTTTTGAGAAAGTGCGCTTACCAGCTCTACAAATAATCTAGAGCTGTGAAACCAGCATCTCTCTACAGTGCTGCTCTGGCATTCATTCTGCTAAATTTTCTAGTGAAAATCAAGGAGGCCACAGGAGGGCTTCAAAATCACCGAACAGGTATTTAACCTCTGAAAAGCGTGAAATCCAGGAAGAAAGGCACAGGTGATGGTGGACTTGATTTCTCCATTGTCTTCCCGTTTGAGCACTGAGCTCAAAACTTCCAGGTACACTGCGTGTTCACACAGTGTAAACCTATATTTCTATATGATATCTCACATTACTGAAGCTGGAGTCAACTTGGTCATGTGTGGAAGTAACTGGAGGTTTGCAGTATGGGTGATCACCTGCTGGAAGTACAGTATCACTTGTCCTGGATAAAATCAGAGTGCAGCGCTGATTGTTACATCAACTGGGAGTGACTATCCAGATACTAATGACTACTTATTTGTAATTTCCTTGAATTTTAGTTTATCCACTGTTAGGGAGCCTAAACAAAATTAGCTTTCAGCATGTTACTTTTGACAGAAAAGTATTAGCCTCACATCAGAAAACCTTAAAAAATATGTTGTTACAGTTATTTACTGAATTCAGTAGATCTCTGCAAGGGCAGACATGATCTTTTTGCTGCTATGAAGAAGTAAAAAAAGGAAAAGCTGGTCATTGACCTAACCTGACATCTTGCCTTAAAAGGCATGAAATAACAGAAAGAATAACTCTGAACCTGCCTCTGACTGCCTTCTCTTTCTGACTGTAATGGTTCTTCAGGACAACTTTCAAAGTTTGATTGATCCCCTTAAAATTAAGCCCTTCCTCATCATGCACCTAGAACCAGAGAAGAACAAGCACCTACTTATTAGCAGGGGTCAGATCTATTACTGACAGCTGTCTGTAATTCCCAACATGGGCCAGTCAGCTTTGGAGAGTGCAGAAACTTTTGCCTTTCCATTTCTGGCCCTTCTTCGTTCCAGGTAGCTACCGATAGTAATGTCTAAATTTTTCTGGAGAAAGAGTGATGCTTTTTGATTGTTTTGCCATTGACATATGATTAGGAAATGAGTCAGCACCTTCTTGTAAAACAGTAGTAAGTTCAGAGTGCTGAATCACAGTTTCAGAGGTACTCTAAGGTTCTCTTATGCGGACAGGCAACATATTTTCTGTTTGTTTCAGCAGGGAGACTATTATTCTGAGGCTGAAAAAATGGTTTTGTGGTCTCATGTCTTATTCTGAGATCAGCACTTAACTGTTTCAGTTCACTGCATCTGTAGCTGCACATCAAAGTTTTAATTCATTTTTCTAAGTGATGGTTAAAATCTTGAGGAAAATGTATAGCCCACTCAAACTGCTAACTCATGTTGTCATGGGCTTGGTTAATGAGTGTGGGCAGGGAAAGGTAATGTAAAAAAGAAACTGTGAAAAAGAAGCAGAACGCCCAGTTTAGATTAAAAAAACAAAAAGAAGTTTCTGAGTATGAAGTATAGTTTCCTCTGGAATGAAATACCCCATTCTTCACATGCCCCACTTCTACAAACCCCAGACCCCCATATGCCACCTTGACCTTCCTGTGCACCTTTGTGTCACTCTTCCCTCCCCCTAGTCTCTTCCCACATCCCTTGCACACTTAGCCAAGAGGGGGATGGTTTCTGCCGCTGGATGACGTGTGCTGGCAGCCCAGAAATACGTACATGCTGGCTGATCACCTTCCCTCTGCCATTAGTCTAGACAGGGGGGCCAGCTTCTATGTGCTTTCTCTCAGTCCAGGCTTTTTTCTCCATATAGGCTTGAATTCTCTAGAAAGTCTGGTAGGAGCTTAATATACTTGTGAACAAATTCAGCTGAAACTCACAAACCAGCCTGCCTTCTGCCTAAGGTCGTGTAAGAGCACAGCCCCATAACCCTCACGTTTTTAAGGAGGGCAAGAAGAAAAAAAGATCAACTATAAACTCTCTGCAGATGAGGAACATGGTGAACTTAGGTACCGCAAAGGTGAGATTGAAGTTCAATAAATATGATAATTTTACATTGGCTAAACAAGCACTTCACAGTCTTTCTTCATTCTCTTGGTTTTCCTGAGAAGATAGGGGCACCATAGCTCTAGAGAAACCAAGAGGAATAAATGCTTAGGCTGTTTTTTCCTCCCTCTCCACCAACTCTCCTGTTCCAGTGAAAACAAATCCAGTTTTTTTCACCCCACGATGGGACTTCATTATATCACAATCTGTCCTTTCTGAGCCAAACCCTCCTTGTGTTGAAACCACTGGCAGGACTGACTTCACTGGGAGCAAGAGGTTCCTACATCCATGCTGCCAAGTGAGTTCAGAGTTGGGGCTGTGAAGTCATTCTCAACACCAGGGCTCATTTCCAAACTAATGAAATCAATCCTATGCAATTTTCCCACCAACCTTGTGTGTGGAAAGAACAAACATGTATTTCCCTGTAGAGGTAGAAGTATGCAATCACCCTATCTACTTTCAAGGTATAATAAATTTTGCACTTTAGCATTCATTCCATAGTTTAGTGCCTAGGTATTAATCATTTTGTTGCTTGTTTTTTACTCAGGGATTACTTTGGTAAAACCTTTCCTTCATATCCTCAAGGGAAACTGGAATAAACGATTGCCAAATGCCACATTTCCCATTGGGAAACAGCATTCTCAACCATCTGAACACTTACTTAGTGTACCATCGAACAGCAAAGCTGTGCTGCAGGTAGTATTTATAGTACATTTTATGAGAACAAAAGTTGTCAGTTAAACCACTAGAAACTAATAAATGGGCCTAGTGTCATTTGAGTTGTCAACAGGATATAAGCTGATGTAAGAGGAACACCTACATTTTGAAGGCTTCTTTTGCACGAATAACTGTACAGTTGATAGTCATGCTCAACTTTGTAGGAATGTTTTGAGTAAGGAATAAAGTAATTTCCTCCACTGCAACAGTAATGATCATCAGATCACTAAAAGGCATTTGTTATATAGGCATGCCTAATTCCTGAATAGGATGATGCCCAGTAATCTCTATTTTACAGTAAGCATTCTCATATATAGTTGTTTAGTTGAATGAGAGGGCCAGCAACAGAAAAATCACAGTATTGAAAACTGTCACTGTGCTGTAAAGGGCGGATATTAAACACACAGAAGAGGGAAATATGATTTCATTTCATAAACAGAAAAACCTTTCGAATTAAATAACATTTTTTCAATGCATTAAAGCCATTGAATGAGTTATATGAAGAGCTTTGAAACTGCATTTATATATGTATATATAGGTTCAACGGCAAAGCCTTCTTTATATAAAAGAAATCAAATTCTCAACTGGTAAAATTCCATTCTTTGTTTTTTCCTCCAATCCTGTGCTGTGACAGTAATTATTTCAAACAGCTGCTCTGCGCTGCAGAGATACATCAGTATCAGAAGCACAGGTTCTTATTGCCCTTCTATCATAAACACAGAGCATCAAGAAACGCTGACTGAAATGTAAGTCAAACCAAAGACAAAGGCTTGACCATAAGGTTTGATCTGCTAGATTCAAACCAAGTACTTCTATGTGTCAAGACATGAATCTATTTATTTTTTGATTCTAATGATTTTTAATGATAACTTCTGGTTATCATTAATATTTCTCTACATGAAAAAAAAAAAAAAAAAAGGAAATCAAATAAAACACGATTACAGACCCATAGGATAAAATGCATGTAAGTGGAAAAATCTGAAATTTTCACTGACAGAGCAGCCTGACACTCTTATATGTTAAAGTTTTGGAAGTTTAACACAAACATTTAAAGTGTACCTCATCCATTTTTGGAATTACAGGATAAAGCACAGATGGCACCCTGAAAACATAAATTACAATCTCCTTAGAGAACATGTGCTTTTAAAGAAAAGCAGAAATTTCCCTGGAAAAGGGGGCCAAGAAACTTGCCTGTGCAAACAGTTACCACAAAGAAATTAGTGCCATATTCTTTTCGGTTTGGAATAGGAAATGTATGTGAAAAATATGGTGTGATTTTTTTTTTTCCTAGAAATATATTAGGCCATTTGAAAGAAGGAAGTAGTGAGAATCTCAAGTAGTAGTAGTATTTTGAAAGATTTCTACTATTAAAATTTACATAGGGTCATGATTAAAGTCCCAGCGAGCCTTTTAGCTATGCCTTTCCTCATTAATCCTCTCCTGTTCAATATATACAGAGAGAAAACACCACACTGTTCACTATGAACTCTGAATTTATGCCAAGTTGATCTTAAAAAGAGAGGTAATTTGAGGAAACTTGTGTTTAAAACCTAGGAAGGACAAATTCATTGTCAAGAGTTTCTATTCCTATGATTTACTAAGAACAAACACAGTGACAAATAACACAAATCTCAGAGATACACCAAAAATTTTAGAGTTCTTCAGCACTGAAATTGAGGTAATAAAAGAAAACATAAAGAGCACATTTCATTCTCATACAGCAATGTTTCCAGCATACCTAACATTTTGCAGTGTAGGCTCTGCCTTTGGACAGATAGTGCTAGAGAATGGCTGGGAGGAACAACAGACATTAAGCCAGATCTCCTGGCATGAGTGAGCTCATCAGCCCCTCTAAACAACTTGCAGGGCATGTTTACGTTTACAGGTGGAGATACAACCCTCTACCATGAACTGACCTAACCAGGATAGCTGCAGCCTAGCAGTGAAATAACAGCACAGACCCAGAGCAGACTTGCTCTGGCTGTCCCTGGGACTCCAGGCAGCTCTGTAGAGCCCACATCGATTGACATTTTGCTGACTTGGTCATGGTGGCATTGGGCACTTGAGCTCAACTGAATTAAGGCAGAGCTAGATCTGTGATCATGCACAGCATGTCCTAAGGGCAGTGCACAAAGTCCATACAAGCTCTGAATTTGACTGATTCTGCTAGTAGGGAGAAATCTTTATACACCAGTTCTCAAGCCATGGCCTTTATTTTGCCAGATAGAGAGTACAACAGAGCTACTTTGCTGGCTCCACTCCAACCTAGGATTCCTTTGGTGTGAAGTAGACTGCTGAGTTGCAGGCTTGCTTTGGTGGAGGGGTGCAAACCATCTTGGCATGATCCCTTCCTGCATCCCATGTGAAGGCAAGGTGTTTATCAAAAGAGCTTCACGGTAAGCCCTGCCAGTTTAGGTCATCTATAAAGATGGATGGCCATGGGCATTGGTGCTTTGCATTAGTAAGTGATTCTTTCACAGAAAAATTAACTCAAATGGGTTATTGCTAAATATTTTTTTCTTGTTCTCTTATATTCCTCTGATTCTCATTGCTCTAGAATGAAACACAGATGCCCTTACGCTAGTCATCTTGAAACTAGAAAAATTCATTACAAGATATAAATGACTGACATTTAAAACTGAAGGCTACTCCTCATTTTGTACCTAACTGGAATGAGTCACTATTTGGGACATTTATCCTACACCTGTCGTCTAGTTTTTATTTGAAATTTCCCAGGAAAGAATTGGGATCTCCCAAAAAAATATCCCATACCAAAATGTACTTCTTTCCTTAGATGGATAATGAGGACACTAAAAAAAAAAAAAAAGAAGGCTAGATTTGCAGAACAAAAGCACCAATACATTCATCTTGCAGTCTAGTAGAGCTTACTGCTCTCACTTTGGTACTCAAAATCCCTACGCAATACATACAGAAAAATTAAATGTTCAAAACATGGGAGCCCACAAGAATCAGGAGCCCTCTAGAGCTTGCAAAACCTGCCGAGGAGGCAAGTGCATCTACAGCCCCAGCTAGGAGACCATGAGGCATTTTTCCTACTAGGAGAAATCTCCTGCCCCAAGAATACACTACCTAGTTGGGAATTAGGGATCTAAGCCAGGCATCCCTGCAGAAGAGGAGCAACTTACTTGCAACTAAATGTTTATGGAAGTCTTTCAGCATGTGAGAGTTTTCCTTATCTGTGAAGACTTGAACCTGCTTCTCTGGTGAAAGCCCCTGACTGATCAGACCATAGGTCAATTTGTATCTAAAGCTGTCTTAATCCCATGTTTCATTTTCAATGGACTAGGGAAATATTTGTAGGTCAGAAGACATCTCCCCAACTTGGAGTCTCTGTCTCCAAGCTGGAGAGAAATCTCAGTGGCTAAATATAAGTGATTAAACATTTATTTGCTAGATCCTTTCTTATCAAACTCTGAACTATTGATTTCACACACAAGAAACCTTTCCTTGTTCTTTTAGGTTCTACAAACTGAAGGTTATGATGATTAATTTTAATTTCTTCACTTGCTGGAAATTTCTCTGAAATTAAGACATCCAAGAACAGATATGACTGGGATATCAAATTGCTTAGAGAAGAGGAAGAAAGTGAATGGGTGAGTGAATTTCCATATAAAAGGGAAGTAGTAGAAGAAATTAAAGCAAGGAAAATTTTAGTACATTTTCTGTCCTTTCCTTTACTTGGCTATGAAAATGGATTTACTTAAAAAATAACTGAGTTTTCCATGGAAGAACTTCCCTAAGCAGTTATCTATCTATTCTCTGTCACCTAGCTACCAATCCACTGGTTTGATTCTTTTTCACCCACTCAATAGCGAACCACAGCACTTATTTGCACAGCTTGCAGCAGACTGACTGCTCCAGGGATTTCCTTGTCTAAATTCTGTGACTCTAGTGCTAAATTAGCTGGGCAGTCTTATCAATTGGCATCATAACTTGATTATCTCTGGCTCCGATTTCAACGCAGACACGTTCTAAGTATCTGATCTACTTGCCAGCAAACAGGCCTCTTCCAAGCCCTTTGAAGTCAGTAACAGCCTTTCTGCTGGTTGGCCACATTGAAATTAACTAAAGATCTAACACAAATAAATCAGAATATTTAACTGGATGTAAGAATGCTAAATAAGGATAGACCTTTCTTGAGCAGCTTTTTTAGTCATAATTTTAAAGTCATGTCTTTGGAAGAATAATCATAGAACCCTAGAATCAACTAGGTCGGAAAATACCTTTAAGATCATCAAGTCCGACCATCACATCAGGACTACCAAGATCACCATTAAACCATATCACTGAGGGCTTAATCTACATGGTTTTTGAACACTTCCAGGGACGGCAATTACACCACTTCTCTGGGCAGCCTGTTCCAATACCTGATTACCCTCTCTTTGAAGAATTTGTTCCTAATATCCAGCCTAAATCTCCCCTGGCACAGCCTGAGGCCATTAATTCTTGTCTTATCACTTGTTATTTGGGAGAAGTGACCAACTCCCACCTCACGACAACCTCCTTTCAGGTAGTTTTAAAGAGCGATAAGGTCCCCCTCTGAGTTTTCTCCAGACTAAACAACCAGTTTTCTCAGCTGTTCCTCATAAGACTTTTTCTCCAGATCCTTTACCAGCTTTGTGGCCCTTTTCTGGATCCGCTCCAGCACCTCAATGTCTTTCTTGTAGTGAGGGGCCCAAAGCCGAACACAGTATTCAAGGTGCAGCCTCAGCAGTGCTCAGCACAGGGGGATGATCACTTCCCTGGCCCTGCTGGCCACACTATTTCTGATACAGGCGGGGTTTGTTTGCCTTTCTTGGCCACCTGAGCACAAGCTTGCTTATGTTTAGCAGGCCACCAATCAACACCCTCAGGTCCTTTTCTACCTAGCAGCCTTCAGTCATTCTTCCTCAAGCCTGTAGTGCTGCATGGTGGCTTTGTGGCCAAAATACAAGACCCAGCACTTTGCCTTGTTGAACCTCACACCATTGGCCACAGTCCATTGATCTAACCTGTCCAGATCCCTCTGCAGAGCCTTTCTATCCTTCAGCAGATCAACAGTCTCAGCCGACTTGGTATCGTCCACAAATTTACCGAGCACTTGATCCCCTCATCCAGATCATCGATAAAGATACTAAACACTGGCCCCAGTACTGAGCCATGGGAAACACCACTAGCAAACAGTCGCCAACCAGATGTGACACCATTTACCACCACTCTTTGGAGTCGGTCACCCAGCCAGTTTCCAACCCAGTGAATAATCCACCTATCCAGGCCATGAGCACCCAGTTTGTCCAGAAGAATGCTGTGGAAGACAGTGTCAAATGCTTTACTTAAGTCCAAATAGACATTGTCCACAGCCTTTCCCTCGTCAACCAGGTGGGTCACCTTATTGTAGAAGGAGATCAGGTTGGTCAAGCAGGACCCGTCCTTCATGAACCCATGCTGCCTAGCCTGATTCCTCCATTTTCCCACATGTGCTTTACGATCTCACTCAGGATCATCTGCTCCATGACCTTTCCTGGTACTGAGGTCAGGCTGACAGGCCTTTATTTGCCAGGTTATTCCTTCCTGCCCTTTTTGTAGGGAAGCATCACACCGGCCATCCTCCATGCCTCAGGGACCTGCCCACTAGACCAGGACTGCTGATAGGGGATGGAGAGTGGCTTAGCAAGCTCCTCTGCCAGCTCCTTCAGCACTCTTGGGTGTAACTCATCTGGCCCCGTAGACTTATATACACCTAGGCGGATCAGGAGCTCGCTAACCACTTTTTCTTGAATTATGGGGACTTCAGCTCCCCACCTCTGCCATCCAGTTCAGGGAACTGAGTACCCTGAGAATGGCTTGTGTGGCTATTAAAGGCTGAGGCAAAGGCTGCATTAAGTATGTCAGCCTTTTCATCATTCTCAGTCACTAAGTTTCCCCTAGTATCCAGTAGAGGACGGAGGTTCTCCTTGGTCCTCCTTTTATTGCTAATATATTTGTGAAAGTACTTTATATTATCTGTTATGGTAGTGGCCAGATTTAGTTCCATCTGTGCCTTTACCTTTCTAACTTTCTTTCCACATAACCTAACATCCTGGTACTTTTTATGGCTTGACTGTCCCTTCTTCCACAGGTGATAAATTCTCTTTTCTAAGTTCCAGCCTTATCTCCCTGTTCAGCCAGGCTGGTGTCTTCCGTGCTGGCTTGTTTTTTGGCACACTGGGACCGCCCAATCCTGTGCCTTAAGGATTTCATTCTTGAAGAGTGTCCCGCCTTCCTGGACCCCTTTGTCCTTCAGTAAGGTCTCCCAAGGAATTCTGCCTACCAGCATCCTAAACAGGCCAAAGGCAGACCTCTGGAAGTCTAAGATGGAGGTTTTGCTAACTTTCTTCCTGACTTCTCCAAGGATTGAAAATTCAATAATTTCGTGACCTCTTTGCCCAAGATGTCTTCCAACCATCACATCATCCACAAGTTCTTCTCTGTTTGCAAACAGCAATTCTAGCCAGAAACCTCCCCTAGTTGGCTCACTAACCAGCTGGATTAGGACTTTATCATCAACGCCCTCCAAGAACCTCCTGGATTGTTTCTTCTCTGCTGTGTTGTACTTCCAGCAGACATCTGATAGGTTGAAGTCCCCCATGAGAACAAGGGTAAACGATCATAAAATTCTCCAAGTTGTTTGAAGAACACTTCATCTGTATCTTCATCCTGGCCAGGTGGTCTGTAACAGACTCCTACCAGGATATCTGCTTGGTTGGCCTTCCCCCGGATCTTCACGCACAAACATTCTGCCTTCTCACTCACAATATTTAGTTCAAGATAGTCAATGCACACCCTGACATACAACTCAACCCCACCACCTCTTTTTCCTTGTCTATCTCTTCTGAAGACCCTATAGCCATCCACTGAAGCATTACAATCATGTGAATTATTCCACCACGTTTCTTTGATGTCATAATTTCTCTGCTGCAGAATGGCTTCCAGCTCCTCCTGTTTGTTGCCCATGTTGCAGGCACTGGCATAAATGCATTTAAGTTATTCCATGGATCTGGAATCCAGCAGTGGCATGCTACCACAAGTCTCATTTCTAGCAAGCCCCCTTCAACCTAGTTTAAAGCCCTCTCTATAAGTCCTGCTAGCTCCTGGGCTAAGATCCTTTTGCCCCTTTGGGACGGGCATACCCCATCTGCCTCCAGCTTTTGCTGTATAGACTCACTGATGGTCAAAACTCACAAAATTCTGGCTCTGATACCAGTCATGGAGCCAGGAATTACTGAGATTTTTCTGATGTAACCATTGTCATTGATTGCGCCTTTCAGGAAGGATGAAAACACTACTTGGGCTCCTGAACCCTGAACCAGTCCTCCCAAGGCCCTGAAGTCCTTCTTGAGTCCCCCCAGGCTTCTTGAAGAGATTTCCTCATTGCCCACCTGGAAGTCTAATAAGTCGCAGGGCCATACCAAATGAGTGAGCTTTCTGGTGAAGTCCCTTACCCTGGCTTTAGGAGTATGACTTTAAGCCACAACAATTTAAGTCTACCTTACATCCAAGTACTAGTCATACAATCTGTCTGAACAGTTGTTTTTTTCCAGCTCTTAAATACAGTGCATGTCTGGAAGAAAAGACTACTCAGTCTCTAAAAGCCTTTGCTTTGATTTATGAAAAAAACCACTTAAAAATAGCAAGGGTAATTAAATAACAAACTGCTCATATCATCTGGCAGATTTCAGAACAATAAGCATACAAATTACTGTAGATGTTCATACCAAACAGTATGGTGGTTTCTGGGACAGAAGCAGAGTCTTTTCCAGTTTTAGGCCCCCTAAAGAAGCTATCAGGAGAACTGGCTACCCTGGATTTGGAGAAGGCTGAGGTTCTTAATGACTTCTTTTTCTCAGTCTTCACCGGAAAATGCTCAGACCACACCACCCAAGTCTTGGAAGGCAGAAGCGGGGATTGTGAGAATGAAGACCCTGGGCCCACCGTAGGAGAGGACCTGGTTTGAAACCGTCTTAAGAAACTGAATGTATACAAGTCTATGGGACCTGATGAAATCCATCCACAGGTCCTGAAGGAGCTGGCAAATGAAGTTGCTAAGCCACTGTCCATCATATTGGAAAAATCATGGCAGTCAGGTGAAGTTCCCAACGACTGGAAAAAGGGAAATATAACCCCCATTTTCAAGAAGGGGAAAATGAATGAGCTGGGGAATTACAGACCAGTCAGCCTCACCTCTGTGCCTGGCAAAATCTTGGAGTGGATTCTCCTGGAAGGCATGCTGAAACACATGAAAAACAACCAGGTGGCTGGTGACAGCCAGCATGGCTTCACTAAGGGGAAATCCTGCCTGACCAATCTGGTGGCCTTCTATGATGGGGCTACGGAACTGAGGGACAGGGGTAGAGCAGTTGATGTCATCTCCCTGGACTTGTGCAAAGCGTTTGACACTGTCCCACAGGGCATCCTTGTCTCTTAAGTTGGAGAGACATCAATTTGATAGGTGGACCATTTGGTGGATAAAGAACTGGCTGGATGGACACACGCAAAGAGTTGTGCTCAATGGCTCAATGTCCAGCTGGAGACCAGTAACGAGTGGTGTCCCTCAGCGATCGGTGTTGGGAGCGGTCTTGTTCAACATCGTTGTTGATGGCATGGACAATGGGATTGAGTGCACCCTCAGCAAGTTTGCCGATGACACCAAGCTGTGTGGTTCGGTTGATACATTAGAGGGAAGGAATGCCATCCAGAGGGACCTTGGCATGCTTGTGAGGTGGGCTAATGCCAACCTGATGAAGTTTAACCATGACAAGTGCAAGGTCCTATGCCTGGGTTGGAGCAGTCCCAGGCACAGCTATAGGTTGGTCAGAGAAGAGATTCAGAGCAGCCCTGTGGGGAAGGACTTGGGGGTGTTGGTCAATGAAAAAATGAACATGAGCTGGATTCAGTGTGCGCTTGCAGCCCAGAAAGCCAGCCGTATCTTGAGCTGCATCAAAAGGAGCGTGACCAGCAGGTTGAGGGAGGTGATCCTGCCCCTCTACTCTGCTCTCATGAGACCTCACTTGGAGTATTGTGTGCAGTTCTGGTGTCCTCAACATAAAAAGGACATGGAACTGCTGGAACAAGTGCAGAGGAGGGCCACGAGGATGATCAGCGGACTGGAGCACCTCCTGTATGAAGATAGGCTGAGAAATTTGAGGCTGTTCAGCCTGGAGAAGAGAAGGCTGCGTAGAGACCTCATGGCAGCCTTCCAGTATCTGAAGGGGACCTATAGGGTTGCTGGGGAGGGACTCTTCATTAGGGACTGTGGTGATAGGACAAGGGTAATGGGTTGAAACTTAAACAGGGGAAGTTCAGATTGGATATGAGGAAGAAATTCTTTACTGTGAGTGTGGTGAGGCACTGGACTGGGTTGCCCAGGGAAGTTGTGAATGCTCCATTGCTGGCGCTGTTCAAGGCCAGACTGGACAGTATAGAATGCGGTTGGCATAGAATACGGAATATGTCATAGAATGCGGGTCATATGGCATAGAATATGTCACAGAATGGGGGTTGGCATCTGCTACCTCTCTGGAAAATGGCAGTGCTGCCCTGCACTTCCCTGTCAGTATTGCTGCAGAATGCTCCAGGAAAAACTCAGGGGTCAGAGCTGAAGAAAATACCCCAGCCTATCCTCTGTTATTTTAGACAACCTCAGCTATAATAAAACATAATTATTAAATCATAAGCCAGAAAATCACTTACTTAATGACAAGAAAACCAGAATTGAAATGAATTTAACTCAGAGAAAGCCTTAAGGAAGAATCTGTTATAAGGTAATTATTTTCCTTTAAGACTAACTTAATACTAACTTCTTACAGAATCCTAGAATCAAAGAATTGTTAGAGTTGGAAGGGACCTCTGGAGATCATCTGATTTTGAAAAGCAGATTTGGAAATGATGAGAAAGAGGTGCACAAGATTTAAGGGCAGAAGTCCCTTCAGAGGTGCCCCTGGCTGCCTGCAGCATGAGGTAACAGCGTCTGCTTCACACTGCTCTAGCCAAAGAGTAACCATGGGGGTTTACTTTTGTATTGCCTTGTGAACTATATCCTGGTCAATGCAGGGCCACACAGAGCATTTACACAGGAATGCATTCAGGTGGGTTTTGAATGTCTCCAGAGAGGAAGATTCCACGACCACTCTGGGCAGCCTGTTCACTGCTCTGCCGCCTTTAGTTTATGGCCATTGCTCCTTGTCCTATTGCTGAGCACCAATGATAAGAGCCTGGCACCATTCTCCAGGCACCCACCTTTGAGATATTTACATGCATTAATGAGATCCCCTCTCAGTCTGCCCTCGACTAAACAGGCCCAGCTCTTGCAGTCTCTCCTTGTAAGAAAGATGCTCCAGACCATGCTCATCTGTGTGGTCCTCCTCTAGACCTTCCCCTGTAGCTCCTTGTCTGTCTCGTACACAGGATCCCAGAATGGGACACAGTTCTCCAGATGTGGCCTCATTAGGGTCGAGTAGAGATGGATTATCACCTCCATCAACCTGCTAGCCGCTCTCCCCACAATACACCACAGGATGCTATTGGCCCTCCTGGCTGCGAGGGCACACTGTGGCTCATAATCAAATTATCATCTACCATACGCAACCTTTTCACAGCCCCACACTTTAAAAAGTCAGTATAAAGCACATACCTTTGGACAGCTTGAAGATCCGTGCTGCTGGTGATGAAGCCTCACACACTCTGCTTTCCAGTGCCACCACACCTGTGCAAAGATGGCAGGGACTTACCTGCTTCCCTCCAGACTGCACCTTGCCTTTGCTCCACACCTAGGGCCTGATGGCAGCTGTATCCAGCACAGCTGGGTGCAGACTGTTGAGGAACAGCTCTGCTGGGGCCTGGTACCCTGCAGGCCTGAGCTCACTGTGGAGCAGCAGCGCAGGGCAGGCTGGGTACCTGCAACGGAACCTGTGGGCAGAGGGGTGTGTAAAGGCCCCAGATGAGGCTGGTCATGGCCATTAAGACCCACTAGTGCACTCGGGACCCTGCCATCATTTTACAGGGATTGCCCTGCAAGGTCAGCATCAGGACTGGAGTTGTGACTGCTGCAAAATGGCCGCCCCCCAGAGCAGCAGGAGAGCCCAGGTGGTCCTAGAGCTATCTTGCTGCCTTCCTAAAGAGAAGCAAGACAAGAAGCTGCCTGCTCTTCTGCCTGAGTGAGAAGCAGCTCTCTTTCTCGTTGGTTCCAAATCTGCTTTTCAAATCCATATTCCACTCAAAGCAGTGCTCCCTTCAGACGTGCCCTGGCTGCCTGCAGCATGCACTGACAGGCTCTGCCTCACATGATTCTAGCCAAAAAGTAACCATGGGGTTTTACTTTTGGATTGTTTCGTGAATGATATCCTGATGTCTTCTGAACACTAGGAGCCCAAAGACCTCAGGCAGAGAGGCGAGACTCAGCTTTCCCAGGGAAATCCCTGGGAATGTGGTTCTGGCTCTGCACAGGTGTAGGGCATTTCATCTTTCCTTCTCTGAGCTGCTCTGCGGAAAAGGACATCCGATGCTGCCTGATGGCTGGCTGAACACAAGCCAGCTTGTGCCCACGCAGACAAGAAGCCAACACCATCCTGGCCTGAATCAGAAAAGGTGTGGCCAGCAGAGCCAGGGCAGCGATCATCCACCTGCACTCAGCACTGGTGAGGCCACACTTTGAACCCTGTGTTCAGTTCTGGGGCCCACACTACAAGAGAGACATTAAGGTGCTGGAGTGGGTCCAGAGAAGGGCACCAAAGCTGGTGAAGGGTCTGGAGCACAAGTCTGATGAGGAACAGCTGAGGGAACCGGGGTTGTTTTATCTGGAGAACTCTCTGAGGGAAGATCTTATCGCTCTCTACAACTACCTGGAATGAGGTTGTAGTGAGGTGAGGATTGATGTCTTTTCCCAAGTAAAGACAAGAGGTAACAGCCTTAAGCTGCATCAGGGGAGATTTAGATTGGATATTAGGAAAATTTTTTTTGCTAAAAGGGTTATCAAGCACTGGAACATGCTGCTCAGGGAAGTGGCCAAGTCATCATCCCTAGAGGTATTTAAAAGACATGTAGATGAGGTGCTTAGGAACATAGTTTAGTAGTGGACTCGGCAATATTAGGTTAATGGTTGGACTTGATGATCTTAAAGGTATTTTCCAATTCAAATGATTCTGTGATTCTGTGGCTGAAAAAAAAATGACATTGAACTGCTTATTCTTTTGAAGATAAGAAAAAAAAAGAAAAAAGGAATTAAGACAAGGGCAACTGGCAACCACCATGTTAAAAAATGGCCTCTGGTTACCTTCCAGTGGAAGTTAGGGTTTTTGCTACATGCTGAAAAGGTACAGCATACGCTGTTACATATTCTGATTATCAAGCTAGTCTATTACAGGAATGGTATCCCCCTACATGTCTCTGTTAATGTTGTGCAATAATTTCCACTTTAGCCCACTCTTCTCAGTCACCCACCTAAATCTCTTGCTCAAGCTTTTACACTTCAGGTTAAAAATTTCCACATTTGGCCTCTGCTTTCAGCTACAACTTTTTTTTGGAAATGTGAGGTAAAACCGCCTTCTGAGTATAAGGGAAAAGGAAAACACACTTCTCTGTCTCAAAAAAAAACCCCAGACTGAATCAAAAAATGTCACTGCTTTTTCACAGCCCTGGGGATGGTTGAAGTGAAAAAAAAAAGAAAAAAGAAAGCAATTGTAAAAAGACCCTTGTAAAAAAGCAGGATATTTCCTGAGCTAGAAGGCTGCTGGGTTGGAGTTGACAGCAACGTGTCTGTGCATGCTTTAGTGAACAGTTGTGCGTTTATATACTTTTTCATATATATAGCATATAAAGTATATACTTTTTACGCTAAGTATACTTTTATATATCTGTTAAGGGATACAAATATAGTAAAAATGTATATGTGTAAGTGTGCACTGTCCTCCATACAGATAATGTGTATGTAAGTTTTTAAGGTACCTATAGAGAATCACATGTTGAGAGCAGGCAATGCAGTGCTCAGCAAAGGCACAGCTAGGATGCCAAATCCACATGCAGACTGTCTAAGGTAGAAAATTATTCAGAAACTATGAATGAGGGCCCAGTGAATTTCATATTTTTCCTTTACTGATTTTGAAAGTTCTAGGACTGGGTTTTCTTAAAGACTGCAAATAGCTGTGGGAGGGAGGCCCTAGTGTGCTTGCGCAGGTGATAAATATACCTCCCCCAACTACTCATCTCCTGAGCTGCCAAGGCCCCCTTTCTGAAGCATGGACAAGCCTAGCTTACTCTTTAGGCAAATAACTACCATGCAGGATCTCTTTTCAGAGCAAGGGATTTTTATGTAAGCTGGTAGACTTTAGGCAAACTTCAGAAAGTGAAAAACTGCTTTTAAACTATTGCTTTTCTCTTTGTTTTAATTTCCTCAGAAATTTGCTAGCAGAAGCTTGACCATAGTTAAAAACTGAGGGGAAAATATTTTCCAGTGTAAGCGGTATACTCATTGGAAGAGAAGCAACCTGAGCCAAGCACCACAGCAGGCAATGTCTGCTGCCCTCTTGCTTCCTCCACCTCTATTAGCCATCCCTTCCCAGGAAAGCCATCACCTGGGAGAGATGTTGTTGCCAGAGATGCGCAGTCCCTTCAGGCTGTGTAAGAGCACACTGTCATAACCTCTGTGCTTCCACTGTTATTGATTGACCCTTTTCTGCATTTTGGGGCATTCTTACAAGTGCAGCTCTTCCAAAAAACAACTACTTCAAAGTGAGCACTGATGTCATTGCTGACATTAGGCTCTTTCCATTTTACACATTGTATCTATGGTTGAAACTAAAATGTCATGGTTTTACCTTGTATTTTAGAAATAGTACTGAGTCATATAATTCCTTCCTCCTATTTACATGTTTTTAGCTTCTCTTCAGCAAATACAAAAAGTGTGCTTTTGACAAAGCTGTTTTAAGAAAAGACAGACAGAAACTATTTTCAGGGAGATTATCTGAGGCACCAACAGTTGGCCTTATTATATCCCTACTGAAATAGTTCTTTGTTTTTAAAGTCTTTTATTTAAATAATGAAGAATAAGAGAAAACACCATCTGATCAGAAGTTGTCTGTACAATCTAGAAATGGTTATTAGACCATGGGTGGTCAGGAGCCGATAGGCTTTCTCCAGTTCCAGACTAAAGCAAAAACCTCCCTGTCCTGATTCTGCTCATAAAGGGGTTCTGGCCAGCACCATTGTCATGGGTTCAGCAGCAGCAATCATTTTTTCTCCTTCTTGGTAGCTGGTGCAGCACTGTGTTTTTTTGATTTTGGGCCTTGGAACTGCGCTGATAACACCAGTATTGTCGGTTACTGCTGGGTAATGTTCTGGTCTGGCCAAGGACTTTTGGAGTCTCATGCTATGCCAGGGAGGAGGGGGAGCTGGGAGGAAGCAGAGACAGGACGCCTGACACAAACTGACCAAAGAGGTTATTCCATACCATAGCACATCAGAAGGGTGTGGTGGTGGACTAGGGGTGCACGGCATGGTCAGGTTTTGGTACTGGGGGGTTCACTGCTGGGGGGCGCACTGGCTGGGTCGGGCTTGGTGAGCAGTTGTATTCTCTTTCCTTGTATTTCTCTTGTATTATTACTGGTGGTAGCAGCAGTGATTTGTGTTATACCTTAGTTACTAAACTGTTCTTATCTCAACCTGTGCGAGTTGAATTCTTATGATTCTCCTCCCCATCCCCCCGGGACTGGGGGAAGAAAGAGGGGGAGTGAGTGAGCGAGCGAGAGACTTTCTTGAGTTTTAGAGACTTAAACCACGACAACCATTTCCAGAGTGTCATGTGATAGGGGCTTCCTAACCTCACAGAGGGCACTTTAACCCAGAATGAAATACATGTCCTGAGAGAATATTTTAAGTCAGCATTAGCTCTGTGCAACAGTTATGAGGTAGCTGCAGATTCTATTCACATTCTATTGATAGATTCTGCAATTCACAGATACTTGTCATAGGCTCTTGACTGTTTTTAGCTTTTGTTCTCTGACTGTACAGCCTCATTGACAAATGGAAAGAAAGAAAAGTTGACTTAAAATCTTCACCAAAGCTTCAAACAAACATGAAGTAAAAAGAGCACAAAATTCAATTGCTCCAAACTTCTGGTTGAAATATTAATAAGGAAGTTCAGTGATCAAAGCAAAGCTTCTGGACTTCTTAGAATAAAGCTTTTCAGGATTTTAAAGTTTTATTTTCCAAAAGACCTAACCTTTTGGGCCTTCCTGGTTGTGCTTTGTGTGTTCTGCTTGCAAGGTATATATGCTGTAGATTAGAAAGAATGCTTTCTCATGGAGAGTAAACATTTTCATAGCAATTAATTAAATTAATCTAATTCTAAATCCCATGGACTTCTCTTGAAGTAATCAAATGCCCCAAATTAAACAGAAGTTAATCACCTTGTTTAATTGGGAACTCAGCAACTCCTTCATGGTTTTATCATTTTTGAAACGTTATAAGCAATTTGTACTTGTGAATAGGACTAAAAAGGCTTTCCTGACTGATGGAGTTGAGGTGGAATGGGTTGATATAAAAGATCTATTAAAACATCATTGGAAAAAGCTCTATAGTTCATGCATTTGTTCGGTTAATCTCTATAGATTTTTTAATGCTATTGCTGGAAGGCTGGTGTTGGAGAGGAAAAATGCAGCCTTCTTTTTTTGTACTTCATGGATCCTTAACCCTTATTTAAAGAGGACTTTGGATTTTAGACCAAATAACTGTTCTTGTAATTATATCAAACAGTTAAAAAAAAAAAAGCTAGTTAATGATGTTCAACATAAGTAATCATGTTAAATAGTGAAATTTAATTTCTTAAAAACTTAAATCCTCATATCTTTTGGAATGCATTGTACTGTAGGATGTCTGAGTAAATTAAATTCTCCCCTGCACACTATAACATCAATTTCCTTATGGTAATTATCTGCTAGATTGGATCTGTCAGTAGCAGGGAAGCATGCCTGACATTATACCCTTTTTACAAAAAATGATTACAAAAAATTAAGACGAATGAGTAAAATTAAGGCTGCGGCTGGTAAGCCCATATAAAGCTCTCATAGATCACTTTACATAAGCTACCATTGTACTGGATACTAAGCTTTTAATGACTAGTTGCATAATGAGGTGAAGGCCATTAAAGAACAGCAGAGGTAACTGATCACAGAGATAAGAGCTAAAAAATGATTTTCAGCCAACTAGAAGCAATTTATTATACACAAAAAACACAGCTGTAACTGAAATGTCTGGATAGATGAGGAACTTTTGAAAGTTGACAGGATTTCCTTCCTGGGGAAGTTTTACAAATACGATGGGAGCCTGTCTCTGTCATATTAGATTCTTTTTCTCTGCTATTCAGTACTCCAGAATTGGTGTGGAGGGATTTTTTTCGTGTTGTTTCTTAATATGGCTGGATTGCAGCACTGCATTTCATTAGCTCACTTGAAAGGTAAATTAGAGTGAGAAGTAGCTATTATAAAAGAAATTCATAGCACACTGCCAGTGAGCGGTGTATGGAAATAGGTTAGTGGTTGCAAGTCAATTGATACCCTATCATGGGCTGAAAAATAGCATCCATGGTACAGAACTGCCTCTCGGGATGGGGGGTTTAGGGTTGCAAGGTAACGTATTGCTCCCAGGGCAGTGTAGAAATGAATATGTAAGTAAATTCTCCTATAATGAGCAGCCACTAAAGGCCAAACCAGAAAAAGATTGTAAGTGCCTCAAAGGTAGCAAAGAGTCAAATGCTGAGGTATCCCTATCTCATAAGGGAAACCACATCCCTAATTTAGACCAAGAGAATGTGGGAAAGAGTGCCTAAGAACCGGCAGGAAGTGCAGGTGCAGGTGAAAACCTGCAGCTGGGCTGTCTGAAGCACTTGGTGTGTAGCCATCTTAACCCATCCCAGTGGGAGATACACACATGGGTATATAAACGTATATAAACAGACATACAGACACACACAGACACACACACATATACATACACATATACATCTAACGCACAGATGCACACACATACTAGCATATTTACTGTGTCTATATAAAACCCTATTGTTTACTGAAAAGTAAAATTTTTACAGCACTTTATAACAAAAAGCCTGGGAAAGCTACTTTATCTTCTTTCTCCCTTCTTTTTCACATCTCCTTTATGAGCTATGGAAGTTCAGTACTGTCCTGGCTTACAAGATTCAACAAGCCTGGATAAGCCATAAGCTGCCTGGAGACAGGGGAGATTACTACGGACAAATAGGAGAGTGTCCAAAGGAGGGACACAGAGGTGGGTGTGAGGCTTGAAGCACATCATCTAAGCACTAAGGAACTTTATCCTGAAGAAAAGGAGTCAGATGTGAGCGTGTAACTGCAATCTTCAACTAACCAAAGAAAGATTACAATTTTATAATGGAGTCCAGTGTTTCTGTGAGTTGCAATTGCTGAGCGACATCAGGCAATAATTGCAGACCATAACAAAGAAAACACAAGGAAAAGATGCTCACAGGGAGAGTTGGGAAGGACTGGAATGTGATGCCTACACAAGTGTGAAGTCTCCATTCTCAGAGATTTTTCATAAACCAGCTGGGCAAGACCATGGGCAACATGCTTTGCCTTCACTTTGGAGGCCAGATTTTGAATGGGGGGTTTATACATATGACATCCAGAGCTCCACTACAAACTACATTTTTCTGTGACTTCATGATTCTTTTCTGAAACTTATGGCCATCTTATTCCCATAGAAGTTGTGAATCCTACCCATATCGCTTCCTCACAAGGGAATATCCTAATTCCCAGGATAGGCTGCTTTAGGAAACCGTGCCTTTATTGTTATTGCTGTCTTCTGGAACTTGATCTAGCTTATGTATGCACTATGCCAGGTAATTCCGTGCATACTCTGAAACAGATTTCTGCAAATGTGTCTATGTGAGCAAATTAAACACCTCAGGGGACTGTTCTTTGCTGTGCAACTGGAACAACTATGCTGTTAGATTTTTAGCATGGTGCCTGACCTATTTTTGGTTCATGCTGAACGCATTCTTCTCCACTGGCCCAAAAACATCTGAGACATAAATTCAGAAATTAGCAGGAGTTACCAATTCTTCTTACCAGTGGCATCCTTGTTTTGGAGTCTTGCCAAGTTAACAGTACAGATATTGGCTGTTCCTTGACCCAGGTGCCATCAAGTGGCCCTTGATGCGGTTTAATTCATCAGTGCAGACACAGCCTCAAAGTCTAGGCAACTTTCAAGCCACAGGGTCAACTTCAGGATGCCATGGCAGTTGTGTACCTTGATGTATATTGTGGGGAGGAGTATTAATTTCAGGTTTTTGAGTAATTAAATCATTGACTTCTGCTTTAGGGACATATTGTCCCCCATGCACCAAATCTTTAGCCATTAGAAAGCTGTAGCCTGATTTACAAAGCACAGAAGTCAGTGGAAGCTTTTGCTTTTTTTTTGAATATTTTATTTTTGCTAGGAGCTTATCCAGTTTACTGATAAGGTGCACAGTTCGAGTCACCTTGCATTTAGGCAGCTTTATCAAGGCTGTCATTAGTACTTCCCTTTTTTAATCACTTACACTTATGTTGTGGTTTGCCTTCTATAACATCTTCAGCCATTCCAGTCATTTCTCCTTTATCCTCTAATTATTTTAAGTGTAAATCAGTTTGATTTACAGCCGGCTGACTGTGTCATTATCTGAGATGTGTACATACTAGCACATTTACTGTGTCAAGCTGATGGTGGCTAATACAATTATATGCTTTTTTTCACTGATATCTGATCTTCTAATTAACTGGCAAATATTTTGATTGGGGTGACTGCTTACCCAAATTATTTAATTGTCCCATGCAAGGCTGTCAGCAAAAAAAAAATTAATAAGAGAGATGATTCTAGGAAGTTCTGTGAGATTTCACACTAACAGCTCTTCAGGGTAGGGCTGGAATTAGAGGAACAGCAAGAAAAATGGAAATAGAGGAATAGCAAGAGCAGCATGGAGCCTGCAGAAAAATAAATTAGCTTGCATTTTAATTTCAACACAATAATAGTAAGAGCACTTAGGTTTTATCTACTCCCTTTCTGCCTTAATTTTCTTACTTTCATTACAAAGCAAGGTGCCCTGATCCCCATACTAAAAGACTCTGTATGTGGAGGAGATGAAGGTTAAGAGAAATGAGACCATAATGCAGGGAAATCGGAAAGCCCTAACACTGAGGTCTGTGCCTGGTTAAGTGGATTGGACTTCTTTAACAGTCTCGGGTGGGCTTTTTAACCTGAATTGACTGCCAGTCACTGTTGAACTGAACATGGTAGAAAGCTGCAAGTAATTTTATCAGCTGTGAGTTTTTACTTTTACCCTGTGCAAAATATGTTGGACACTCTTTCTTCAGCAGGCATAGTGGTCCTGTAAGAAACTTAGTTTAGTTTTTAAGCAGAATGTCTAAGAATTACTTTCTTTTACTAAAAGTAATGAACCCACTGAATACTCAAAGTTTCTTGCTGAAGGAAATGTCTGGATTTAAAAGATACACCTCTGCTTTACTCAATAAATGCAGTATTTGTGTATTGTTAGATTTATCTCTAATGAAATGGCTGACTACTTTAAGTGGTGTTGAGTGAATGGTTTTTTAGTGGTCATTGATAGAAATAATAAGGTTTACACCACAGGATTCAGCAAGATATATGCTGTTCTAAAATTGAGAACCAGCAATATGCTTGTGCTCAGTTTTGTCCGCGATTGCTTTGTTATAAAGGGATAATTTCTAGAATCAAAGGGCCACATCAAAGATGAGAGAAGCTGCATAAATGTAGTTTCATTCATGTGAATAACTCCATTGAATTTCTTCATACAGCTACTTGTGTGGTTTAGATCTTTATTAAGAAGTCCTGGAAATTTCATTTTGTATTCCAATTTGAGAATGCTGAAGAAATACATGGAAAAATCCTAAACTAATCAGTTTACATATAATTTATACATCCAGATTTGTTTCATGCAGAGCAACAACAAGGAGCCATATAATGCCTATTATCTAAGGATGGAACCTGTTTGTTGTCTTTTTAATAACAGCAGAGATAGGACACTGTCAGAGGCTTGCAGTATAAGCCATGGTAAAAGGAAGAACACTTATTATAATCTTACCCAGCTGCTGAGTTAGTGATGCTCCAATGCTGCACACTCAGGCAAACAAAACCATCAGTCAGTGGAACATGGATGCCAAAAGACCATTGACTTTCAGGGCCTACATATATATAAATCATAAACTTACTATATATTCTCATTACTAGACTGGGAAATGAGCACACAGCAACAGCAACAGCTTTGGTCCCATAAGCAGCTACACTTAGGTCTGATTTCTGTTTCTCTGAAGAACCCCCCAATGAAATTCGAAGTTAGTAAATAAAGAGATGATTTGGGCAGTTATTTTCATTCTCAGCCTTTACTGAAACACATTTCATCAGGCTTATCTCAGAGCTGCAGTTTTTCAGTGAAGATATGAGGCATAGTCTTGACTTCTTAACATCCAGGATGTCCTCGTTCCTTACTACAAAGCCAGCAATTGCATTTTCTAAATACAAATGGACATGGATGAGATGATAAGCAGCTGTTCTGCCTCAGTACAAGACAGGTCAGTAATTTGGGATTGGCTGGATACATCAGGACTGCTTTGTATTCCTGCACACTGGGGAAAACTCAGAGTCCTGTGCTAAAGGGTAAGCCAAGCCACTCAGATCCCATGCTGCTGGGGGGAAAGAAAAGACAGCAGTGGCTGAGATGCTGAGATTTGAAACAAGGAGCATTTTTTAGCTATCAGTGGAGAGGAATACTCCACTTAAACTTTGTTTTCTCCTCTGTTCTGCCCAACTTCTCCAAATAAATTGTACTTTATCTCTCAGTTTCTGAAGACCACACAAATTCTCTACTTGCTCATGATATTTTTCTAATTTTAATTGTACTTTATTAAATAAAAAATGTTTCCATCTACAGCAAAATGAAGCTAAGTTTCCAGTTATTATATGCTTTTGGTTTCTGTCTCCTTTATACGTACCTTATTTTCTCCAGTTATTTTCAAGATTTCAGGCTAGGATCACCACAGACTCTTCTATCATATTATTTTCCTACCATGAAGTTGTTTATGTGTATTGTTTACCGAACAGACATTTCTCTTTCACTTGGTACATTCATTACTAAATAATTCTGTGAGAAGATACAGGCCACTGATTTTTTGCAATTTGCATCCCCATACTCTAAGCTATGTTGAAAGCAAAGCTTTTTGGTCCTCTTGCTTTGGAAGTACATTAATATTTCTATGACCTTTACTAGATGGCAGATGAGAAGCATTAGGAATAAAATAACATACAAACCAAAAGAAACCAATTTTTTAAAATGCATATTTCTGAAAGGAGCAAGAGAGAAAAGAATCTAGTCTAAAAAATATGAACTTCAGCTAGTTATGCTAATTGTTCTGCTGTAGCCTATTTTTCCACGCCAAAATGTTTCTTTATGATCAATCCATTCAACATAACGCAAAAACGTATTTGAAGGGGTTCAGTAGCTATGCGTACAAAAAATATATAGATAGTATTTAGAGATATTTAGAAAGAAATAAAATAACTTTAAGACGTGTTTATGTACTGTGTATGTTGAAGTGATCATATTCAAAGCACGGTCACTTTGCTAACAACTGCTTCACAATAAATTACTTAAATAATTTAATTTCCAAAGCCTGCTGGTTATAAAGAGGAATTCTGTGAAACAAGCTGCAGATGTAGTGACTTTTTGCATGGTGCAAATGCTCTGCTCTAGAAGACCATAGTTTCTGAAGCCTTTAGAAGACTGTAGAAGGAAAACCAACTAAATTCTACCCAGGAAACCATTTCTCTCACAGCAACATTGTTTTTCAGTGGTTTTACTACACACCGGAAGCCAACTCTGTTCCTGTTCATCTAGGTGTCGATGCCATAACTCAAAGGAACAGATCCAAAAATGATTGTTACTGACTTGAAATTTGACTGCTTTATGAACACTGGGTATAGATTAACAACATCTATGATTCAGCAATGCATTTAAAAGATAGAAAACAGAAGTTGCCCCACCAACTTAAGTATTTGTTCACTGGTTTCCAACTGGAGGCAAAACTGGCATTCTTTAATAGCAATCCCCTTTCATATACTTTATGTCACATACTTTCTATCATATGCCACACTATCAACTAAAAGGATACTTTGGGGATAAGTATCTGTGTTATTTCTCTTTGGGATAGTGTGGAAGAGTCAGAAAATTTTAAGATAGCAATAACCAGTTCACCATACCAGGAATCACATGAACCTAGAAGAGATCAGATTAAATCAAGTGGTGCTATTTATAGGATTGACATGATGGCAAAAGTCAGAAAGACAAAAGAGTGATACTATTGCAACAAGTAAAAACAGGGATAGACCTTATACTGAATGAGTCACATACCTTTTTTTTTTTATTATTAATACTTTCGTAAGTTCTTCTCTTTCAATACATGAACATTTTCCTTCAAGGTTTCAAGGAATAGTCTCTCATAATATTGGAACTAAAATATAGATTTGTTAAAAACAAATTAATTTTAAATGAAATGAGTTGTTGCTTGGACACAAGCATTTCCATTTCATTTGCAATTAAAGCCCAAGAGCTTCTTGATCTTTGTTCAAGTTTTCAGAGAACCTGAAAGTAACTAAAAACTGACTTTAGAAACCTCCTTTCCTCCCCACTGTTAAGTTTTTTCTACGTGTCTTCAGCTTGATCTAGGAGTATAGAGAAGTATAAATCATCCTTAGATTTTTCAACAGTTTTATCAGGAGGATTTCTAATATGTACTTTCACTCATTAGGTGTAGAGATTCTAGCTCTCAACTAATCTGTAAAGTCAGATAAAGCTATTCTGGGTTATCTAGCTAAGAACCTGCTCCATTTTAAAAATAGCTCCCATCTCCTTAGATTATTGTGCTTTAATTATGCCATGCGTAAAATATTGTTATACGTAAAGCAACCAATCTGAACTTACTCAAGTGATGGCATCTGTCTTTGCAGTTAATGTTCTTAGCTCACTGCTGGCTTAAAATATAATCAGTTTTCATCTGCTAGTTTGAATGGAACTGAAGTTTCTGCTCAAGATATAGCCTGTAATGCTACATTGCATTGCACAAAGACAGTTCCTACATCCATACCCAAAGTCAGATCACTCTCCTTGCTCTGCAGGGTAGGAGCTCTGAAAGATTTAAGTGCAATCCCTCTCAAGCATATAACAACACAGCCCTTGTAAAAGATTTGTAAATGTTTTATGTGGTACATAATTCCATATGTCACTATAAAATAAATTTGCAAAAGAGACCATGATTTATCTAAAATATTCACTGACTTTCATATGTGTATAGCTCCAAAACGGACAAGCACAAAAGGCAAAGGCAGGTTGCGTGCTTTCTGTACCTATACATGAGCTGTAACTTTGCACATGTACATGCAAATTCTAATTTAATGCATGCAGAAAAAGTGATTAGATGAGAGCATCTTTTTTTTTTTTTTTTTTTTTTTTTTTTTTTTTTTTTTAAATATGGTATCAGTGATTTGTGCATAATGAAAATACAGAAAGCTAGAAGTGATGCAGTTTCTGTGTTAGGTCAGACATTCCAAGAGCTGGAATTATTCTGCTCCACTGTAGGATAAACAATCTGCTACAGTCTTATTAGGAGAAATGGCACACCTTAATATCAGTGCCTGCCTTGCTTAGCTATCATCTCACATTCCCAGGGGCTTGTTTGTCCTCTATGACTGAAATTTGTACTGCGGTGTCAGGGATTTGGATGCTTGGTTCCCTTTATTGTTGCTGAGGATCTTAACCCTTTTATTAAGGGATGTTAGTTCTTTTTGTGGATTTGTTGTCTTCTGGGTCTGTGGTTTATGTTCCCTACCTTTTAGTACTTCCAATGAGCCTTCAGTTTGCTCTTAAGAAGGCCTTTTGCCATTGGTGCATTTTAAAATCATTCACAGAAAGCTCTTAAGTAGCTATGGGAAAGCTATTTCTTACAAACATGTTACACATATGTATCTCAAAAGCCTGGAGAAAGCCTGCACTGGAGGAAAGCAAGCAGGAGAGGTAACAGAGCAGGAATATAGATGATTTGGATAATACAAGAGACTTAAGGACAGAAATTTCTAAGCAAGTTGCCAGGCAGGCTGTCCAAATGAAATAATTTGGACTACGTTGGCTCCTGGAGCACAGCATAACTCTCTTACCTAAAAATTTGCATTCGATCTTCTTTTCCTCATGAGTGCAACATCCTCATGTTGTCTACACCATAATAAAAAAGTGCCAAGACAGAGACTTAAGTCCTGGCCCTCCATCTTCCCTATTTAATGTTTTCAACTGAAGCACAACAGAACTAAAGCATGGATGCAAGCCGCACAGTCTTAACTAGCCTCCAGACCAGAGATCAAAACCTGGCTCCTTTTATTCACTACTACACACGGAGCCAGAGATTAAAATATCAGTCTGTAACATTTAACCATCTTTGCAAGTCATGCTTATGACAGCTGAGAAGGGCTACTGCTCTGTAATGACTTCTTAGTTAGTAATACATTTACATATGTATGTCCACATGTGTATGTGTATATATATGTATGTATACGCACAAAATATTTATGTAAACAGATGGAACAGCGGCAGCATTTTCAACCTTAGTTAACAAGGCAATCCAGTACAGAGAACAAGTTTCAAGCCTTTGACTTATGATTCCTTTTGTTTTTAACATGGTTTTAACTGTCAGTGCAAGAAAGTCATAAATATGAGACTAATGTAATAAGGACTACCACAAACTCCCCCTTCTACGCTATTTTATTTTTGTTCCCTTCTTTAAGTATCCACACATCTTCACACATTTCCTTCCTTCTCACTGTCAGACACTGAGGCTCTCAGTTAGTTATGCAGGTAAAAAGGACTGAAACTTTCTAAACTGTAACAGTTTGTTCTTCATAAGAAGTATGAAGACTGTAACAGTTTATTCTAAACTGTAACAGTTTATTCTCCATAAGAATTATGAAGACTAACTGGAGTCACCCTTTGAGAAAAATGTTCTGGTGATTATACTGAGATGAGCTTCCATCTTTTGCTATGTACCTGTAGTCACACAGAGATCTGGAGATTATGAGACTGCTTCTCTTCACTTTTAATGGGGTATCGTGTTTTGGCTGTCTTGTGCCATTGCAAAGCCCAGGCCCACTCATATTCTAATTTGAGGATGAGATGTTTGCTCTTGGTGGAAATGGGGTGCTTGCAGCATCCAGAATCCATGTGCCCCTTCTATTTCACTTCAGCGTCGAGCACTGGGGCACTGCTGTGAAGACTGTAGATCAAGTTTTTTCTGTCACACTGGTGTGAACTAGCTAAAGCCTAAACAGGTTTTGACAAATACGGGTTTAAAGATCAGTCCTGTGTACTAGTTTTCTTTTAAACTAAAAATGAGAAGAATTGTGTGGTGAAGGATGGAGTTGGGGATATATTGGTATAAAGCTTCAAGAAGGTTCCTGGAACAGAAAAATAATTCCTCTTTAGCTTTTAAGCAGTAAAAGGCTGAATGTTTACCTCTTCAGCTGGTTTTACAGCTGGTTTGAAGACTTATCCTGCATTACTTTCTGGGAGTTTTTCCTGCATCCTAATTTTGTCAAAGTTCATTGGTTTATATTATGGAGGGGAAAAAAACACCCAAATCTCCTTTCACTTAAAAAAAGGACTGAAGGTTTAAGTTTAGGAATGCTAGCACCATCTCTCAGAGGAACTGTAATTAGCATACTTTGTTTTCCCGTTCTTCCCTTGGGGCTTGGCTTTATGGCTGGTTTCCATCTTCAGTTTTCATGTTGAGTTGCCATAGTGGTTATGAGAGATGTAATCTAGGTAGGAAACCAAATCCTTGTTGGAGAACGGGAACATCAGTCATCCCATATGCAAGTACCTTGAGCTGCTATAAGCAACATTTCACTGCCCTGAAAATGAGTTGCCGACTTTCAGTATTTAGTAGAAAGGCAGCACCTCTCTAAGTACAGGTGACATAGCTGTTAGTTTCACTTATTCATAAGGCATTCCTCTTAAATCCCAAATCTCTATCAAAACTCACTTTATTTTGTTTTAAATCATCATCTTGGCTTAATTTCCAAGGACAAAATACTACTTTTTTAGGGTTTTGCCCTACAGTAATAAGCGTGGTACTCAGATACTGGAATTTGTTGTAAGTTCAAAGCACAGCAAGTAGGAGATGGTGATTTGATTTGCCCGAGGAGACTTCTCTTGCTGGTCTGGCATAAATATTTCTGAAATGTGGCCGGAGCTAGACTGGGAATTGGAATAAAGTACTCTTCAAACTTCAGATTTTACTTTCTGAAGTAGATTCCCTTTTTAAAATAGCAATCAACAGAAATGCTGGAGCTGTGTTAATTGAACAGACCCATCTATATAGTCAGTCTGTGGAGTAGGAAATGCCGGTGTATGAAGTTGAAGCATGTCTAGAAGATAGAATCTGGTCAGTAATAGCTGATTGGTGAGAATTCAGTGAAGTTGCATTGCTCCCAAATTTGCTTTTAATAAGCAGTGAGCTATTTACAAGGACACTTCTGCTACTGTTATGATTGGATAATTAACACCTCCCATTCAGAAAACGTCCCCGACTCTCCTGAAAGCCTTGAAGTGTACAGAAACTTGTTCTTTTTATTCTCTCAATTTCACAGTGCCTTCTGCCTTTCATCTTGCAACATCTTGTGAGCTGCCACGCTCCCTGTTTGTATAATTTCCACAGAAAACACAAGTAATAGCAGCTGAAAGGGAATTCTAAAATAGAGCAGGATATCTAGGGCATGTCAGGGTGACTGTGAGGTGGTCTTAAAAATCTACCGGTTGCCTGTTTTGAAGGTTTTTTTCAGAATGTTTTGAGATTTAGCCTCCCTCTTCTTTATCAAAGGTTTGGAAGAGCAAGGCTTTCCTCTTAAACACAGCATGGAACATACATTGGCATCTGGGGTAAAGCAAGACTGCTTGTGAGATGACCAGTTCTCCATTGGAAGGATTTCTGAGCAAGTACGGCCCAAAGAGGGAAGAGTCTCAAGCTGCACCAGGGGAGGTTCAGACTGGAGATCAGGAATAATTCCTTCCCCAAACGGTGCTCAGGCACTGGAACAGGCTTCCCAGGGCAGTGGTGAAGTCACGTCCCCAGAAGTCTTCACACACTGTGTATATGAGGCCCTCAGTACCATGGTTTAGTGGTGGCCTTGGCAGTGCTGGGGAATAGTTGGGCTTGATGATCTTAAAGGTCTTTTCCAACTGAGTTGATTCCATGATTCTATGAAATCAGCTCTTGAGAAAGACTTTCAAAAAGTGTTCTTACACTGCTAAACATTTCCTCTTCTTCCTTCTCACTGCTTTCTTCATAAACAGTTATGCCCATTTGCATCAGAGAATATGAACAGTTTGCAATATTTCATAGTATTAGGATCAGCTCCCTTAAAAACCATGGTGGCAAATCTTCCTAAGAGTTTTAAATCTTATTTTAAATCTTACTTTCCCATTATATGTAACGTGCTGAAAGACAGATCCCTACAGCAACTATAACAGGGGTATGCTCTCTGCCGCTTGCCTCTTTTCAGACTTTCTTGGACAAGCAAGGTTGTGTCACAACTAATCTGCTGCATATCTGAAGAACTGCCATGAAACATCTCTGCTACAAAACACCTAAAGAAAAGCAAGGCTGCTTTTTCTTTAGGTGTTTGGTCAGTTCTGTGTTTTTCTGACACAGAACTGACCACAGAATCTTCTGTTCACTCACTCCCCAAACACAAAATATTTTCTTTTGACTTAAATCCCTTTTGAAATCTCCAAAGCAACTTGCTGAAAGGGTGCAACCTTTCTCTCAAAAATCAAACAGAATTACTAAATTAATCCTACATTACCTATGATGATGCCAGTGAATTTCCGTAGAACTCATAATGCAAATGAATTTGAGTTTTTTAGGTGGCAACGGGAAGTTCATTTAAGCACAAATCAAAACAAAGCATAAAACGTTGCTTCCTATGAAAAAGCTAAACAAAGAATTTGATTGCACTAAAGGACTTTGAAACCTAATTTGCTGACTTTACCTTGGGATTACCTGGAAATAAAAATATAATAAAAATACATCAATAAACTTGACATATAAAAATGCTACTCATATTTGAAGATGAAGAAACCATGTTTCTTCTGGGCTATATCCTATACAGTTCTGTTGATTTCAGAATGCTTAAAACATGGTATAAAGGATCTTGTCCTGCACACTGCAGAAGCTCCATGCAATAGAAACATAGTGCAGAAGTGGTTGCGTGTTTCCTGGTCTATCTGGTATTGCTAATATTTTTTACAGGAACATTTATTAGACCATGTTAGCAGTTGACAAGAGTCACCCTCTGATACCCATAATTGACTTCAGGAAACTGACCGTATATTGGAGACGTGTCAAATAAAGCAGCTATAAAAGCATCCACCACATGCAATCACTCGTTGCTTTCTGAGAAATTATTACAGTCATGGCTTGAGAATGATCAAAGGGTGAAATAAAAAGGGTAGCCATTTAAAAAACAGTAAGAATGGGATCATATCCTCCATAAAAAGTATGGACTCCTCACGTGGAGGTGAATTGGAGTAGTCTGACCCCAAATTCCAGGAATAAACTCTTGTCTCTTCACCTCTCCACTACAGTATAGCTTGACCTGTATCCACTGAAATCAGCAGGAATTTTTATCATTTATTTCACAAAGGGAAGGAATCAAATGTCAAGCATCCCTCTTTTATGAGCATCACTGTCTAATGCTGGGGGGAGATTCCCAGCATCACAAATGGTATTACATAGCAGCTTCAAAGAGGGCTATGATCCTCCATCTTAGGTCAATGAACATTATCTTAGACCACAAGTCAGACCAGAGAAAGTAAAATAGGAATGTTACTCTCCTGTATGTTAATCTGAATGTTAATCTCCTGTATGAAGATAGGCTGAGAAATTTGAGGCTGTTCAGCCTGGAGAAGAGAAGGCTGCGTGGAGACCTCATGGCAGCCTTCCAATATCTGAAGGGGCCTATAGGGATGCTGGGGAGGGACTCTTCACGAGGGACTGTAGTGACAGGACAAAGGGTAATGGGTTGAAACTTACACAGGGGAAGTTTAGATTGGATATGAGGAAGAAATTCTTTACTGTGAGTGTGGTGAGGCACTGGAATGGGTTGCCCAGGGAAGTTGTGAATGTTGCATTCCTGTCGGTGTTCAAGGCTGGGCTGGACAGAGCCTTGTGTGGCATGGTTTAGTATGAGGGGTCCCTGTCCATGGCAGGGGGGTTGTATCTAGATGATCTTAAGGTCCTTTCCAACCCTAACTATTCTATGATTCTATGATTCTATAAGTAAGAAAACTCCACTATGAACTACACCCACAGTAACATCTGTATTAAGTAAAGGGAAGTAACAGATGTGTTTTGCTTTCTTAGACCACAATGGTGCCTATCTTTTTGCTCTTGAAGTTTGGTGTCCGTCTGGAGTCTGCCAATGACCTTTGCCAAGATGCATCTGTCTTTTTGCCTGTGACATTTACAAGCAATTTAGTCTTGCATCAGGATGCTCTGAGTTCAGGTTTGTTAGCCTATAGAGGCTCAGGACACTCTTGCATGGTTTCATTCCCTGTCTAGAGCAAACTGCAACTACAGGCAACTGCCTATTGTCTAACTGTTGTCACAAGAGAAAAAGAGCAAAGGTGAATGGACGTAGGGCAGCAGAAATGGAAGTCAGTGCATTTTGCATTGTGATGAAACACTTTACAAGGTGAATTCTGTAAAATCCAGGCAGCTCCTCAAGCCTTTTCTGGATACTTTTCACTGGCAGTGCTGAAAAAGAAGGATGATGTATTGTGAACAGAATCCTAAGGCAAGTGAAAGAGTTTAATGGAAGATATCTCAGCAAAACATGGAAACTTGGGATAGCATCACAGTATTCTAGATTATTATGGATAAAAATAAATGAGAATCATAAAGGACAGACAGGAAACAAATATTAATTAAGCTATTCTGAAGCTACTGAGAGAAAGTCTATGTTGGTCCTTCTCTGGTGTCAGAACTCTTTGTGCTAACAAAAGGAAAAGGGTTTTTCAGCTGTTCTAAAGTGTCCATCTCCTTTAAAACTAACAAGAGTTAGACACCTAAATACATAATACTGGCCCATAGTTTTAACAAGCCTTGTATGAAAGAGCAAGAAAGAATAGAAAATACTGATTCACTTCATGAAGCAGCCACAACTGTGATGTGGGGCTGTGATGATTTCATAGTCACAGGATCCTGGGCTGCATGGGTGCGGAGGCATGGCATGATTTCATCTCTTATTGCCTTCTAAGTAAACTCAGTCATTTTTAACAACTATTTTTGTATAGCAAATACACATTTCCTATATCTGCTAGCACCAATTTAGAAATATAATACCACACAGTTTTCTTTTGGGAATTTTAAAGTTTGACATTCATAAGTCTCTTTCAAAACACACACAGATCAATCAATCAGGAAAAAAAAAAGTAACTTAAACCATGACTTAGCAACCATAGCTAAAGAAATATTTCTCAGTGTAGAAATAATCCACATTTTCAAATTTACCTCAGTGTTAAGGTACCTCCCCAGTGCATATCTTACAATGTTCCAGAAAAAATCTAAAACCTCAAAAGTTCTTCAGATTAGCATGACAATAATATCATGTGATCCAACACCGATTGTTCAGTATTTTTTAAGCCAATGGAACGTCATGCTTAACATTTAATTGTTCTTTAACTAAATAAATGCAATTAGGATTTTCACTGTAATCTTTCTGAACAAGCTGAGAAATATGTCTCATACCTACCCATGCATTCGTGCAATTATTGATGGGGTTGTTGATGGAAGATTAGAATTTTCTGGGTGAGCTGCTGACCAATGAACCTTTCCAGTGTATCCAGGGATATTTGGATTGCTAAAGGAAAATTGGAGAAAGGTTAAATTAAATGACTATAGGCTTGAAATATGACTTACAGATCAGTTCTAAAATAGCTAGTGCTTATCAAAGATGGATGGGGTAAAAACTCTTTGTAATATGAATCACAGTCCTTAGAATGTATGAACTGGCATAGTTTCTTTAAGATCAGTGAAACAACTTTATGATGATAACAAATGATAAACAACTAGCTGGTGATCTGACCCAAAATCTTTACTTGGACATGGCAAAAGTGAATCCTTTAGTGATTTTTCCTTTTTTGTTTTCCCTGCTTTAGGTTGAATATCTGTATTCATGATTACAAACAACATGAATCTCAAAGAAAAAAGGGGTCATGGGATTTGCATAGAGCACAGAAAGCAAAGAATTACTCTTTTAAAATGTGATAAAGATTTAGCTCATATTTAGCTTCAAATATAGAATTTAAGTAGCAGGTTTTAGGTCAACAGGTGTGATTTGTCACAGCCTAAACCAGAAATTATTTCCCAAATGGTTCTGAGGTTCGCTAAATCTCCCCTAGAATTCATTAAAAGTGTATTTACATGTATAGCGTAATATTATTAACACAGCTTAGACACATCAACCTAAATTCTAGCTCAAGTACACCAGTGGACTGAGACAGTATGGGCCACGTCTTGGAAGAATAAAGCCTTTTGTTAATTCCAATTCTAAATTTTAAGGTGATATGCAAAATAAAAGAAATGGAGAAAAGAATTCTACTTCTCTGAGGTAGTACAACAGAAAATTTTGATAGCAATTGCAGCAAGATGAAGCTTGAATGGACAGAATTAAGGAAAAAAGCATGAAGGTGTACAAATAAGAATTCAGAGAGATAATCCTGAAGATTACATCTATGAAGATAATTCATGAAGATAATCCATGACGATTAAAGATTAAGACTCTTAACCCCTAATAAAATAGCTTTTTTCAACACAAAGTTATTCAGAGAGTATCATCAGTACTGTTCTATATTGACAGCTCAAAATAGGACACTACTGAATTATATACATATACAGACTGCCCATATGCATGGAGGAAAGAGTGCATGACAAGCTGTTTCATCCCCTGAATCAGCTAAATAATTGGGATTGTAAACTTTACCTCCATTAGACCTTTGTAGGTCTTCAGACCACAAGTATGACAGATAACAGTGACTCTTGTAAAATATCAGTGAGGTATTTTTTTGTTTCCCCTGTACTGGGCAAAAATAAACAGTTCCTTTAATTACAAAGTCCACAGAAATATTGGATTCAATACAGCCAATCAGCTGCTTCTCTGAAACTAAGTTCAGTACAAGATGCAAAACTGGACATATGTGCCAAATGTGGTTTATCAGAAAATTCATTGAGTTGTGTACTAGGAAGCTTGGATCTGGAATTCTTAACCAGAATATCAGAAGTAATGACCAAATGCTGCATCTACTTACTGCAGTTCTAACAAAGGACTGCGCATGAACTATACTTGCCACAGGAGTATTGGCAATATATGTTGCAGTCTTTGTATCCATAGTTGGCAGAAAGACCATCTAGTTCTTTGTGTTATTTTGGAGTAGACTTGCACTAACCCATACATTCTTACACTGTTATATTCCCTGGGCCATGCTCCAGTACATGACCCTTCAGAGAAGATGGCTTTGTAGAATCAGTACAACAGTTCTGCAGCATTTGGGAAGCTGTTACCTGTTACCTACAGTAAATCACCAAGGAGTTGAGTGAGCAAGTAACAAATCTGCTCTCTGTCTTGACAGCAGCCATGCAGGGATAACAAGTAGGCCTGAAAACCTTCTACAGCAGTAGAACATATTTTCAGAATTGGCTAAAATGGTTTGCAGGAAAATTTGATTTTTCATGTCAAAGTAGACAAGGTTTAGGTTACATGCAGATTATGTAACCATTGATAATTAAATCTGCATATGTAGAGATCACACTGAGGGGACGCAATGGACATTGGGTGTGTGCAAGTACAAGTGCATGCATTCATCTAAACCTGAACATGTGATATCATTTTGAAGGAATCAGTCAGACTGTGAACAGAGTTTTATCACTGTGATGGTGTGCTACATATCAAGATACATCTCTCACACACAATAAAGAAATTCCATTGACTTCCTTAAAATTGTATGAGCATCACAGAGGAGGTGATAACAAGAATCTCTGTATTAACTTGCAACATTTTAATAACCTATTTGGAGTTTACTGACATAATAACTATGCAATTGTGGAGATATTGGAATACATTATCCACTGTGAGGCACTTGATCAATAAAATCTGACCTTAAAACTTACAAAACTAGAAGAAGAGAGAAAGGCATCAGAAATGGCCAAATGTGACCCCAAAAATTAAACCTGAGAGATGGCTCAAGATGAAGACTTGTTTTAGATTTGTTAGAAAGGATTGACAGGAATTGGTATATTCATAACACGTGGGAAGGATGTAGCTCTGAAAGAGAAGAGAAATGGGCAAAGAGAAGCAAAAAGTACCAGGACAGTAAGAAAGCTTATACTATAGTAAAGCAGCTACCCTCCTGGAAACCTGCAAAGAAGATGCAAAAATGAGCTGTGGTTATGGATGTGATAAAGCAGAAGAAACTGAGGTTAAAAAAATACCCCTTTGGGGTTTTTTTGTATTTTGGATCATGGTGTCTAGCTCCTGTATGTGTTCTCTGACGATCTGCTAAACCTGATTGCTGCTGCTAAAGAAAACAATCAAGTGCCAGGCTATCACTGGGCAACATGCAAAACCTCTCTGTGGTTATGCTGTCGTCATCAAGCTTTCTTGCTGTAACCATAACATCTCTCTTGTTCATACACTTCCTTGTTATCACACTAGCAGCTCTTAGTCCCAGCAGTAAGAAACATACAGTGTTGACAGTTGAATCTGTGCAAGCTCTAAGATTTTTCAAGTGGAATGTAGTGACTCTGAAGTGCATCTGCTTTGTCGTGCCTCTGTTTTGTATACTCACACTGGGATATCTTTGAAGATTTTTATTTCCTGGTAGTGGTCAGGAAAACAGTGTAGAATCAATTTAGTTGGCAACCCATGCTGACATTTAGAGGTATTTGATACGCCTTAAGGCATCTCAGATGAGCCCCCATAGCACAGGACCCGCAGGAGATCTATGCTGTCCTGAAGCAGCAGCTGGAAGTCATGGTCTAGGGTGCCTCCAGGCCACTGGATGCTCAGGTTTGCCATGTCAATTCCATATCTGCCCTTTTTTTTGAAGCAGAATCAGGATTCCCCTAAATAATTTATAATCTTGAAAACCTTGGATCTAGCATTTTAGCTTGAGTGATTGAGGTAGCCAAGTTCTATGTGCAAAAATTCGGTCTAGTGAAAGCAATCTGGTAGATTCTTACCTTGCACTTAAAAGGAAAGAGTTCCTATCATCTTACTCTTTCTTAGAAACACTGTGTGTAAATCTCATAGAACTAAATCACCAGATTACATCATTAATTAGCTTTTCTTGTTACTAAAATTATAAAATAGGCCTCTCGGGTCTCACTCACAGCACGTAAGACTCACAACTGTCCTCCACCTCGAATTCCCTTCCAGGAAGTCTTAAATGTCATATGTCACATTTGTGTCCCTTTTTCTATTCTGTGATCCTATTTGCTCAGAAGAATAACCTCTGGTAAAAATGCCTTAGACATGATTCTATGTTAGGAAACTCAGTGCACAGAATCTCTTGTGTTGGGAAAGAATATATCTGAGAGAACTTGTGAAGTCAAAACAAGGTGCTCCAAGCAGAGCAAAGAATGGAACTGACAGGGTTTTTGAAAGAACATTCTGGGTTGCATTTCAAACTCTTCTCCCTCAGCCACCAAAGCAGGATAGGGAATGGGTATTTACAAATGGATTTGGGGCTTCTGAAAGAACAAAACCATCAAAATGGTAATATCCCAGAAATATTTTGAATCATGATGAACTAAAACATTTTGTTTCTACAGTTTTAAACAGTTTTATTCTGCTTTCACCCTTTTCACCCACACCCTCCTTCCTCCCACACCCCCACCTCATCCCCACCCCTCAAGCTAGCCATAAAATCTCAATTAGAAAATGTCAAAATAGGATATTTCAGCATTCCCCACCATCCACCCCATGCATGACTCAAACAGGAAAATCACTAACAAGGCATACATGGTGGACAAACTGTCAGTTTCTGAAGAAAAAATACAAGATAGGAAAGTGCTTAGGCAGCTGAAGAAAACGGCTACACAAGGTGCAGGGTGGCAGAGGGTCTTGTCCTCATCTAATTGTGGCCTGTGTGGTTTCTGTGGTAACTTGAAATTATAATGGATGGTTGGACACAGTCAGTTAGAAGCTGACTGCACTGAAAAAATATGACCAAAGTCACTACAGATACACTGATGTAATAGCATTTTGCCCAATGTCCTTGAGGATCCAAGGATAAAGAGTAGTTTCAGAGTATATCTGTGTGCAAGAACTGTAGAAACACTCATGACTTTGTCTTCCTAGAAACTGCATGTATTAAGTTTCCATTTCAATCAACTGCTTCCAGAAATGGATTTTGGTCAGATCCTGTCCTCTCTCTCTGACACATACAACCTCATTGGCCTTGGACAACTCACTTCAGTCTCCACCTTTCAAAAACTAACGCTATCATCTACTTTACCAGTGTTATAACAATGAATAATGCCATGTTATTCAACAAATAGACACAACTCACTGTGTGTCTGAATTGAAGAATGTGGCTAGAGAAGGAACAGGTTGTGCTTTCCTCACTGTATAGTTAGCTGCAGTGGTGACAATGAGACCTTTAACAGGTTCACTTAGTGGGACAGCTATGCGAATGTAGTTGAAAATGAAGCTACTGCAGAATCCCAAGGATGAGCTTGTTTAGATTCTGCATCCTGCCTACTAGAGGAAGTAGAATCAGCAGGTGGGGGAAGAACATTTGCAGTGCTGCATTCTTGTAGATGGTTTATTAGAGCATATTTGTAAGGTTTAAAATGCAAAGTCATAGGGGATTTCTTTGTCAAGTATTTCCCTTAGCTGTACCTCTGTGCCATAGCACTCCAGTTTCTCACATAGTGGATAGATGCTGTTGGCAGTTGTGTGACAGTCTGGGCCATGGCTATGATTTAAAAAACCCCACTTTGTTTTGGCATTAGCATTCAGACAGCGTAACTGGACCACAGACTGTCTGCTTCATACTGGGGGTTAGTTCAGGTTGGATATTAGGAAGAAGTTCTTCACTGGTGAAGCACTGGAACAGGCAGCCCAGAGAAGTGGTGAATGCTCCATCCCTGGCAGTGTTCAAGGCCAGGCTGGACAGAGCCTTGGGCATCATGGTTTAGGTTGAGGTGTCCCTGGCCATGGCAGGGGGTTGGAACTTGATGATCTTAAGGTCCTTTCCCGCCCAAACCATTCTGTGAACTAGTTAGTGCTTCCAAAGTGCTGCTAAGTAAATAACACTTGGATAGAATGCATATGTATTGTGTAAGCACTGCCCTCTACTGAGTCTTGTGAGAGCTGATGAATTTTAAGTAGCAAGTTTTAAAATGTTAATGATTGGCAGGTTTTCACTTAATTGTGGAGGAGAGGCTTTTCATGTGGAACAAGAAAACATAATCTCTGTTCTAACTGCTTTTGTCAAACTTCAAGGGGAAGGTTCCAGTAAGTATCACAGTGAAAATCAGGAACATACAAAAAAGAGAAGAGCACGAATCATGTATAACACTTGATAGATATGAACTGCTGCTGTGTATGCTGGAAATGCACTAGATGTGTTACAATACTACTACACAAAGTACTGCTAACTCACTGAGTGTAAGGGAGTTCTAACAATGCCAAGGAGGTGAGTTACTTGTTTGTCAGGCTGAGAATTTACCAGAGCCCTGTCCATGAATGCTACAGAGGAAATCCCCATCACCACTGTGGGAAGCTTTTTTTCCATTGACCCTTAAAACACCTGCAGCACTAAAATACCACATAAAGCATAACCTTGTTTCAGCAGCTGATTGGGGAAGAGGTCAACAAAGGAAAAAGCTAGTGACTAGGGGTGGAGGAGAGCTATGCAAAATTACATTCCTATAAACATGTTAGTGAAAAAGAGGACAGCAAATCACTATGTTGGGAATCCATACGGTGTAGTAAAACTAGTTTCTCTATGGCTTTCAAAATTATTAAGCTCAAAATGCAATTCTGAATAAGAAAGATTTTTTCAAAGTAGTTGTTAATTACAAGAAAGAATGAATAGTGTCATCACTTGTTTTCACTTATTAATAACATGGAACCTCTCAAAAGTGCCCAGAGAATTTAGCAGTCTGAGTCTTCCTGGAGGTCAGTGTAGCTGTGCTATGAAGTTTCCTCCTCTGTGTAACTCGCCCAAATGAGCTGAAAATACAGTTTCATCAGAATTCAGATCATCCTCCTCTTGCCAGATACCCATTTGGGTTGGAGCAGCAGCTACACACAGGGCATCAGATTTTTAAAAGTGCACAGCACCTAAAAGCTTCATTGTAGCGTTTGTGGTCAGATTTTCGCGGGAGCTTAACAGTCAACGTGCACCCAGAATGCGAGCTCTTTCAGAGTTCTGGTTTTCATATGTGGTTGCTGAGCTATTTTTGAAAGCCTGGCTGGCTGCATAAAACATACTCTTTAGCTCTCAGTTGCTTCCCTGCCTAGTATATGATTAGCTATGTGACATATAACCCCAAATGCATTATTCACCTTCCACAAATAAATATTATAAGCAAATAATTAATAATCAAATTGGTAAGAAACAAAGAAAATTTAATCAAAGAAAACAGGTATAATTAATTCAGAGTTCAAAGTCTTCTAAAACAAATTGCAGAGGTCTCAGTTCCACAAAACATATGAAGAGATATCCAATTCTACCCCTGTTCAGGAGATCTTGTTAAGCATATACCTTTAACTCACTGATTCCAATGGAATCTACACTTCATGGGTTTGAAAGAAAAGAAACGAAATACACGAAGAGAGTTTCAAGTAGGCAGACAATTAGAGAAAGGGGAGGGGGAGAAACAAAAAACAAAAAGAAAATACGAAACAAACACAAAAATCAGTGATTTAAAAGCACACAGAAGCCACTTGAGCCACTGGACAATTGTTTTCCAGGATACCTATCAAAAGCACACAAGCAACATACAATGAAAATACAAAAAGAAAAAGCATCAAAGCGTTCAGTTTGGAGCCTCACTAGTTAGTGGCACAAAAAAATGAGAATCAAGCCTGCAACTCCTGTGCTCTGACCCTCTAGTCCACTCAATGGTGCACTGAGCTGCAAGATGAGATCATAAGTTCTAGGAAAGACTTTTGGAGATCTGTTGGTGAAAAAGTACCACATTAGAAATATGTTTTCAGAGTTCACTTTCACAAAAACTTTCTAAGATTTTTACCGGATCTTTAAGAAGATTCAGTGAGGGATCTTTGCCCCTGGCAAAGAAATGAGAGAAGCTTCCAGGTTTTAGGCATACATTGCAACATAACCAAGGATGAAGGAGAGGAACAAGTTCATCTTAAATCAAAGTCAGGAGTGCATACACAAACCAAGGATATTAAGAATGCTACATTCTGGGGCTGGAACAGACCTCAAGAGATGATGCAATTGATCCCTTTCCCCCAAGACAGGCTTTTATGAAAGCCTGGAAGAGAATGAGAGCAACTGAACTACCATCCAGTCTGACCTGAGAAAAACAACTTCACAGCTCCATTAGGGAAATTCCCACTGATCATCCTAGACTGCCACCAGATCACACAGTTTTTGATTAATAAGTTCAGATTTGTAAATTTAGCACTTCGAGATGAATCACAACACTTATGACATGGCTTTTTACAAGCAGTGGAGGTTCCCATAGCTATTCCATGTCTGAATCACAGAGGAAAAACTGAATAAAATATTGCTTAGATTCCAAACTCTTCACTTGTGTCTTATCCTAACTTTCAAAAACTACAGCCATCATTTGTGCTAATAATTATTTTTTAAAACAAAGTTTTAGCAAAGCTCCATTCCAATAGCTTAAAGCTCAGAGTTTGGTAAAAAAAGGGCATAGGCTAGGGCACAGGATATATGAAGTTTAATTCCTAGCTGTACTATAGATTCCCAATGGTATTTGACAAATCACTTAATTACACTGCACTTGGATCTCCATCTGTAAAACTTCCAAATCACATGGCAAGGACTTCAGAGTATTATCTACAGTGTCAAGTATGTGCACAACAGCTTTTCACAACACTAATCATATACTAGGAGCTTTAGGCTCAACTGCAGCTTAAGTCCTGCCTTTTATCTTTTTTCTAATTCCTGAAGAAAAAAAGAAGAAAAACAGAAGATGGTTTCCTGTTCTGCCAAAAGGAAGAGAGGGTGGGCAAAAAGGGTAACATACAAAACATGCCCAGGTTCACCACTCTTCCTGTTTGTCTCTGCAAAACTACATAACAGATGACTCTTAGCTAGTTTCAGCTCTGCTAATAATTTGAATGGCAACCACTTTCTTGCATGGTCCGGGGAAGAACAGTTGCCTCACTCCAGAGTTATACCTAGTGACAGTGCTGTTGCCCAAGTGCTAGAGGCAGGAAGTGCAACTGCTAGTCCGTGAAAGAGTGAAAGTGACTATTTACAAAGAGATTTTGACATCTTACAGGCTTACAAAGAATATTCATGTTTCTAAATCCAAAGCATGTATCTCATTTCTCAAGGATTTTGGTAGGAGTCTAGTAGCGTTAACGCCTTTACGCATCTTTCCAGAACTATTGGCAAACACACAAAACAAAACAAAAATTCTACGGATTAATTGCATGTATTGTTTCTGAATTCTTCCTTTCTTCTGCTTAACATCTTAGCAATTCTGATGTCTGACGCTCACAGACAAAGAATAAATATGGAAAATGTAATAGATCTTTTCAGATGGGATTGAGTTTTTCACAACTTGAAGATGTCAGAATCTTTTAAGTCTCAGAGATCGTGGTCTCCTGGTTGCCAGAAATCAATGAAATCCATAGCCTCGTCCACTAAAAAAAAACTAAAAAGGAAAATGACATGAAGAGTACTAGAGAAGGTAACACAGAACCTGTTGCTAGAACTTATAAATCTACCACGATACCATACATTGTAAATAGCTCCAGAAAAGATGTCTGTCTGTTTGCAAGACAGTGTACACATCAGCTTCTGTTGTTCAAAGCTCTACAGCAAAAACAGTATGACATGGCAGAACTAAGGGCTAATAGCTCTGCTAACTTCCCTACAACTCAGAAATCTCTGTTCAATGCTATACTGTATGCTATGTGTGCTGTATTTTTGAAACATATTTCTCAGTAACCATTTTATACTATTTTATGTTCTAATTCAAGCAGAAGTTAGATGAAGGCTGTGAGAAATGAGATGACTTGTGCAGGAGGTGAGATAAAACAATTAGAATGGTGCATTACGTACATAAAAATTTGGTAATAACAGGTTTGGTGCAGTAATAAAGGTTAAATTTGAGCATTTTACAATGCTCACCAACTTACTCTGCCTGTGAACCTACTACTGTAATGAACAAGGCTGTGTGAAGAATGATGTGCTGCTCCCCACACGTGTGACAGCATGTGATGCATTACAAAGGCTATTCTCCCTGAAACTAATGTAAGAAACAGAAATGAACACATCTAAGATGGAGCTTAGAAATCCCAGCTGCTTCCAAGGCAGCTCCCAGTGACTAGGAATGTTTAGCACATACTCTGCCTTAAGTGAGTAAGGACCAGAATTATGATTTTTCTTCAGAAAACAGTGGGCAATACTTTTACAGTTCCTCTCCCTCTGCTTTGCCCAGTGAAGTATCCCCTCTGTAGTTGCCTCAGAAATATGGACTGTGCAAGACCACTGAAAGGACAGAAAGGAAAGGCCTGTGCAAAGAGAAAATCTAATTATGTGAAAAGACCACAGACACAGGGACTGTGAAAATGATGACCCTACGCCCACCGTAGGAGAGGATTTGGTTCGAGACCATCTTAAGAACCTGAATGTACAGAAGTCCATGGGACCTGACGAAATCCATCCGTGGGTTCTGAAGCAGCTGGCAAATGCAGTTGCTAAGCCACTGTCCATCATATTGGAAAAATCAAGGCAGTCAGGTGAAGTTCCCGACGACTGGAAAAAGGGAAATATAACCCCCATTTTCAAGAAGGGGAAAATGAATGAGCTGGGGAACTACAGACCAGTCAGCCTCACCTCTGTGCCTGGCAAAATCTTGGAGTGGATTCTCCTGGAAGGCATGCTGAGGCACATGAAAAACAACAAGGTGGCTGGTGACAGCCAGTATGGCTTCATTTAGGGGAAATCCTGCCTGACCAATCTGGTGGCCTTCTATGATGGGGCTACGGAACTGAGGGACAGGGGTAGAGCAGTTGATGTCATCTATCTGGACTTCTGCAAAGCGTTTGACACTGTCCCATAGGGCATCCTTGTCTCTAAGTTGGAGAGACATCAATTTGATAGGTGGACCATTTGGTGGATAAAGAACTGGCTGAATGGCTGCACGAAAAGAGTTGTGGGCAATGGCTCAATGTCCAGCTGGAGACCAGTAATGAGTGGTGTCCCTCAGCGATCGGTGTTGGGACCGGTCTGGTTCAACATATTTGTGGGTAACATGGACAGTGGGGTTGAGTGCGCCCTCAGCAAATTTGCTGATGACACCAAGCTGTGTGGTTCGGTTGATACATTAGAGGGAAGGAATGCCATCCAGAGGGACCTTGGCATGCTTGTGAGGTGGGCTGATGCCAACCTGATGAGGTTTAACCATGCCAAGTGCAAGGTCCTATGCCTGGGTTGGAGCAGTCCCAGGCACAGCTCCAGGCTGGTCAGAGAAGAGATTCAGAGCAGCCCTGTGGGGAAGGACTTGGGGGTGTTGGTCAATGAGAAAATGAACGTGGGCCAGCAGTGTGTGCTCACAGCCAAGAAAGCCAGCCGTATCCTGGGCTGCATCAAAAGGAGCGTGACCAGCAGGTTGAGGGAGGTGATCCTGCCCCTCTACTCTGCTCTCATGAGACCTCACTTGGAGTATTGTGTGCAGTTCTGGTGTCCTCAACATAAAAAGCATATGGAACTGTTGGAACAAGTGCAGAGGAGTGCCACGAGGATGATCAGGGGACTGGAGCACCTCCTGTATGAAGATAGGCTGAGAAAGTTGGGGCTGCTAAGTCTAAAGAAGAGAAGGCTGCATGGAGACCTCATGGCAGCCTTCCAATATCTGAAGGGGGCCTATAGGGATGCTGGGGAGGGACTCTTCATTAGGGACTGTAGTGACAGGACAAAGGGTAATGGGTTGAAACTTACACAGGGGAAGTTTAGATTGGATATGAGGAAGAAATTCTTTACTGTGAGTGTGGTGAGGCACTGGAATGGGTTGCCCAGGGAAGTTGTGAATGTTGCATTCCTGTCGGTGTTCAAGGCTGGGCTGGACAGAGCCTTGTGTGGCATGGTTTAGTATGAGGGGTCCCTGTCCATGGCAGGGGGGTTGGATCTAGATGATCTTCAGATCCTTTCCAACCCTAACTGTTCTATGATTCTATGAGCAGTCTCTTTTTTCTTTGATAATTTTTAGTTCCTACCATTAAGTCATCACTTTTACCATTTTACTTTCTCAGAAGTTTGCAAATAAATGCTTAAGCACCAGCTCAAGCTGCTAAAGACAACTTTAGGAAAAGCTTAAAGCAAAAACCTTTGAATCTCAAACTTTGTGATCTATCTTAAAAAAAAAATAAAATGCTTCTAATGGTATTCAGGGGGCTTTTGCAAACTCAAAGGCCATCTAGTGACTAAAGTTAGAAATCACATATTTTTAATATGGTAATATTTATCGTACTACCCATCAAAAAACAGCACGTTCACTTCTACCCACCAGACATGTTCATTAATAAAAAGGAACAAGAAGCATTTAAAGTATGAAAGTATGGCATAATGTGAAAATAAACTTTTTTTTTTTTTTTTTGAAATTAAGGACTCTTCAGAATGGCATCAGCAGAAATTCCTTTTGCACGCTAAGCTCAGACCCTTCTCTTCCATGTCCTAGTCACCTGAGCCTTGCATGTAACATGAATCTATTTCCTGATGGTGGGCATTTACAGGAATGCCTGTGTTAAGTAGTCTCAGCATTATTAGGAACCACAAGTCAGGTGTTTGGGGGTATGGTCTATCAGATGTGCTCAGCCTAGCTTCACATGCAACCTTTCTTAATTCAGAAAAATGGAAAGGTGCCTGCCACATTCTTAAAACCTGGTTGTGCAATAGTTCAGCAAGGTTAACAGCAGGAAGGAGGGGATGCTCTGATTTCCATCCCAGATTAGGTCAGAGGCTCCTGATCATGAAGAGCTCATTATACCATGACAGTATATGGCACTGGTGTTTACCACAGGCAACTTTTACCTCCCAGGGTGGGTACTGTAAGGGTAGCTTTTGGACTGACAGTCACTTATTGTCAATCCATTATGACCATTCTGTACTAGATGATGGCAGGGTTACTCGGGTCACAGAGCAATTCCTGGACAGAAGAAAAGAAACCCTAATCAACATTTCTGGTTTAAAGGTGTGATGCACAGTGTTAGGAGCCTAATTTCCCCGAAACTATAACATTAATGTAACACAATATAGAATCAGGCCATAATGTTCTATAACAAATTCATACTTGGTCAAAACAGGTTGCACTCAAGCTTACCATAACACAAGCAGATGGATAAAATCTGTTATACCATTCCCTCAGTAATCTGTTCATTTTGTATCAGCTTCCTTTGTATATCTGGGCTGAATGGTCACTTAGATTTACACCGACCTACATGGTAGACAGTTACCACTGTAGGCCATTTACTACTGATTCAGCAACAAAAAAGGAGTCTTCAAGTTCAACCTTTAATCTGAAAGGTCACTGTGATTCCTGTGTTGACAGAACTCATTGAAGTTATTAAAAAGAATAAGGAACGCTCCCTCCTTTTTTTTTTTGTTCTTTTCACCCAAGACCAAATAACTATTTTCCCCCTTCCCAAGCAACAAGAATTCAAGAGGCTTTATCAAAACCATGCTAATAAGGAAAGATACTCTGCAGTGCTTGTGAAGTGAGGATTTGAAGCTTGTACACGGCTAACTGGTATTAAGGCTACACTGGCATTGACAATGTCTTCAGAATTTCCTGCACCGACACAGCCACTGTTTGGATAGAAAGGAAATCAAAGATGTGTACATTATTCATTAGACAGCTGGTGGAGGCAGCTGAATCACACACTGCATGCTCTAAAGTTCTAGTTATTTATTAAAACGGTCCACAAGAAAAAACATGGAGATGAACTGTCCTGTGTGCTTGGCATGTCCCAAGATGAAGACAATTATGTGCTCAACTTGCAGCACATAACAAATGACAGCTCTAGAACATGTGTGCATAGAGGAGGCTTGGGAAGGATAGAAATAATACAGAAATGTGTAATCTCTTGTTATTTTGGCAATGCCTATAATCAAACCGGGATATTCATCCAAAAAGGACATAATGGATATTAATTTCTAGTTTACAGGTAACAGGCTGGAGTCACCAGCAGGCAGAGGAGACTCAGCACACACCCTCCCTTGGTACCAGAAAACATTTTAAGATTAGATAACTTAGTCCATCTACAACTCTTGCTTCAGAAAATGAGAGATGAATTGCTTGGGCTTAATCAAAAATGTAGAAACGACACAGGGACATTGTGCTTATGTATACACAGGGATATGACAGATTCAAGGCCTTCAGCTTACACTGTTAAAGACAAATAAATCAATTGCCTTTTTTTCACCAGACAGAATATTCTGATAGAATATTTATGAGGTCCCAAAAGAGAGGTGGTGACAAGTCAAAGTTTTGCTCATGGAATGATGCAATGCTCATTTGAATTGAGTAAAAGACCATGGCAAATTAACAGGTTGGCATATATGCTAAATGACCCCATTCAGCAGGCAGAATCTTGTATGTTATTCTCCATCCTCAGATACTGGGACTTCATTCAATTTCCTATGATAGTACAAGCATGTCTTTGAAAAATAATTGCTTCTCTACTTGTAACACTTCTTTCATTCATTTCTTGAGAATATAGGAAAACTTAATATCAGGTCTAACTTTCTCTTTTGGTCTGTCCCTGTAAGCTGCTCTCACTACCCACATCTGTATTTCCTGGAAAGGGCAACATTCAAGAGATCGTAATGATAGAGGGTTTTATCCCCCTTCCACCCTGCAGAGATACCTGGCTCTCCAATTTTATGCCTGATTGCACCCCACAGCATACCTGTCCATTGAGCCTGCTGGCTCATGGCCTGGAAAGGAGACTCTAGTTTTCCTACCTTTCTTTGACCAGCCTTTCTTTCCCCATCTCTACTTGCTTTTACCTGAGCCTTTCTGAAACTCCTGTCACCCTTTCCTGGGTTCATCTAAAATGCTCCATTCTGAGATACAATAATTGAAATACAGAGTGAAGAAAAGACACCAATGCACAGGTGATTGCTTTATATTCTACAGACAGCAGATAAAACCTGTATGTACATGTGTTTGATTACCATGGTATTTTCATAAATGACATGTCTTAACAAAAATATCAGATGTAAGGAATCTCTGTACTCACTCCACAAATTTCTCTGTTCTACTTTTTACACCTAACTCCCTCACAGGAGAAGCATGTTAAAGTGTACTTTTCTAATAATTATTGATTATCCTAACTTCTCCAGTTATAGATTGTTGCTGAATTTATTGAAAAAATTAACTCAACACAGACTTCATCAGAAGTGTTCAGAGGATCCTGATATTCCCAAAAAAATGAAAATTAGGAATCAACAGGTCTCTGTGGAGAGGTAAAAGATCTTGTTTGAAATCTGTCCCAGAAGCCTCCAATAACTTAGAATCATAATTAGATGCTTCTTGTAAGGCAACATTGCTTAATATATTTGGCTTAATAGATTTCCATGCAGCAATCAGAACCAGTTGCAGGACTGAGTTTGAGTTTGGTAAAAATAATCATTACAGTTAATAATCACAAGCAAACTAACTTAATGTGAGATTTGTTATGGTACAGCATCATTCCTGTCAACCAGTTTTTCACTAATATCCTTGTCCTCTGTTTTGGTACTGTGCACGCACATCTTCTGTACCAATTTACAGGGGAGGAAGAGGTAAAAAATATGAAATCATTTGAGGCAATTGCTGGGGTGCATTATGACCTTAATTGCTCACTTGGGACTGTTTTTATTGAAAACATTGCTGTGTCTGATCTACACAAAATTTAGGCTGAATTTCATTAGCAAAACCTAAAACCAGTTGGCAAGAAATTGTTCACTGGCTTGGCTTGTTTTGGGTTCAGGATTGTATCTCTGTTCTGGGAAAGAGGATCAGCCAACACTTCCACTTTGATTCTGGAGGCATGATTTTGCGAGGTAACATATTATCCCAAGGAACTTCTTCATAAATTCTAGATGAACAATAAAGAAGATAGAAAGGTTCCCATATAATCATTATTGAATGACACCGGTAGCTAGATAATAACGAATTATGTGACAAAGAAGGATGTAAAGAATAACAAAGGTGCACATTTCTAGTTTAAGGGGAAATTAAAAGCCCAGAATTACACGTAGCTTGTTGGGGAACAAGTAGTTATGGTACAGTTTCACAGGCTCACCTTCTTTAAAACTGTCTCACTAATTGAAAGAGGTAGCTTATCTGCCAATAAGCTTACAATGATGATGGGATTCACTTTGTCTAAATCAGTTAAATGAGACGAGACATAAACAGAGATTAGACACTAGTCATATCATGCCTGTGTCAGGCGTTGAAGACAGATGTACAGAATGCCCTTTTGGAAACCCCAGTTTCTCTTCATTACCTATAGAGAAAGTGGAGATGAAAGGCATAGACTGGATGTAAGCTTTAGGTAACTAATATTCATGATGAATCCTATATTAAATGCTGATAAAATACCAGAAGTTCTGAGTGATATAAAAATTGTTTGTAGTCTCGTATGTTGTGCTGCTTAAAGGTGCATATTAACAAAAAGAAGATGAAAAAAATGAAGCAAAGCACAAGCAAAACCTGTTTTTAAAGAAACTCACTTTTAGTATTTGATTTGTAGAAATAGTCCCTTGCTTTTTTGTTCTCCATCTTGTAGAAGGATCACCTGGTTCCTCAGCAGTCTCACAAGCTTCACTGCATCTCACTGTCATTCAAAAACCGTGCACTGTTTTTGAACTCTTATATTTTAAAATTAGTAGGATTATTGATTTCAGTGGGCTCAGAAAGAAACAATAATGCCAAATGAAAGGTTTACAGATAACTGTTGCAGATCTTTGTGGTTAGTTCTTCGGTTAATTAATCTACTTTTCTTTATATATGGAAAATAAATATAACGCATTACTTTCTCTTTTATCACTTTGAAAGAAAGGGCTACAAACCATCCCCTGAAAACTAACTAGAAATAAGCATAAACCTCATCAGTTTATAATGGAAAGATATGTAAGACATACACAACAAAAGGAGCAAAACAAAAAGAAGAAAGTCTTTGAAAAAACAAAGCATCACTCTGCTTTTGGGCAAGTGAAAAAACACAGTGAAATATATAACTGCAGGGATGATAAATAATCAAATCCACAGCGAAACCACAGTTGCTTTATTAAACAGCACTCAGCCCTCCAGAGATTATTCTGAGTTTTTCTGCATTATTTCCAGATGGCCTACTAGTTTATTAGGCAGTGTAGTATTACACAATTAATTGCGTTATGGGTAATTATTTAATAGCAAAGATATTCTCAAGCCCACTGCAGGCTATTTTTCATTCTTAGTTGATTGTTTCTACGCTATAATAGTTACGGGTGTCCTTGAATTGTTAATTTGATGGTTTTCAAGTTACACATTTTTTGCTCTTTGCTTTGCACATTTTTGCCTCTAACTTTTATCTCCTGCAGGTAAGCGAAAGGTTTTATCTTACTAAGTATCTGTGTTACAAACTGGGGCTGCACCAGCATTGCACACAGTCATTTTCTATCATTATTTAAAAGGTAGGAGAGTCTGGAACCTTACCTTGATATGCCTCACACTCAATGTGCTGCTTAATCCTGGACTACTGGATGATTACTTCTCCAAAGTAATGATTACTCTGGATAAAACACTTCTTGCTTCAGGACAGGAAGCACTGAGAAAGGAACTCTTCCCATACAAAGGCCAGTGGATGATTAGTATAATGCAAGCATAATTATTTCAACTAGTTCTGCATAAAATTCTTCAACAGAGCCTCTTAAAGCAACAGTGGAATAAAGATAAGATCTTCACAAGGATAAATAATTGATTAGAAGATCAGAGAAGGAGGGAGGAAAAGGGGTAAATGATCAATTCTCCAGGTAGATGGAGATCATAGGTAGAGAGACCTGGAGGTAACCCATCTGGGCTTAGAACTTTGTTGCTTAACATATTCACAAATTGCCTGAAAGTAGGGTGTTGAAAGTTGAGTAATGGGTTCAAAAGAGCAAATGTTCATGAAGGCAAATCTGTGAATCCATGACTACTAAACACAAACACACGAGCTCCTGGTCATGAATCCCTGGTCAACAAATCATCACATGATATGAAAATATGCAGGGGAAGTATGATGACATTTTATGTTAATTATCTACAGTCTTGGATGGAACACTGGACTACTTGGGCTTTTGGACAAATCCAAATATGTCCACTCTACTAGCAGCATGATTTAACTGCTTATTTCTTTTTAGAAAAGGGTTACTATCAAGTCCAGAGGTAAACTCTATAGCATTTTTCATTTCCCAGTTTTTGGAGAAAACTGTGTCTACGAATGTGTTAGCTTCCAGCAGGGGCAAGAAGTCACCTCTGCTCCTCATCAGACTTACCAAATACACTGGTTCCTTCTGCAATCCCCACGCCCATCTCTGTGTTAAGCCATACAAAATATAATAATAACTACAAACTGGATATGAGGGCCTTGTCACCAGGATTCCAGGTACAAATATGCCTGCACAGCCAAATGCTGAGTGACAGAATTCTACAGGCAGACACTGCTAACTTCCTAAAGGCCTTGTTTTCTAGCACTGAGCAACTCCACTACACTGAGCAAGAATACATGAAGAATAGCACTTCAGCTGTCTCCCTTCCCTGGCAGGCTCTGATGCTCCAGTCTTAGAACAACCTTCTTTTTCAGTGTCTCTGGTTTGTTATCACAGATTCTCACTGCTCAATAAACTTGCTCCACCCTGTAGATGCAAAAGACTGCTGGGGAAGTTCAAAGTAACACCGTTAACTGCCCAAGCCATAGCACTACATCTTCTCACAACAGAGAACCTACTGTCTACTGCAGATGTTTTTAATACCTCTGCTCATCCATGTCAAAGGCTGCTTCTGTCTCTGCTTTTTTTTTTGTTATATTTTCTATTCATCCGCGACACAGTGGAGAAAGTGACTGTAGAATTTGCTTGCAAAATGCCTGACTGATCTTGCTTTCAGCACAACCTCCCCAAACAAGTTAGCTGTGGAATGTCTTGGGACTGATATCTAGAAAGATTAGCAACTTTCATCACATCACATGCCTGGGGGGGTTGGTAGTTGGGCTCTGAATCATATAGCTGAAATATGGCATTTGTTTATGCAGTCTCATCAAAAATAGGAGCTTAAATCTCAATCCCTTTTTATATCTCTATTTACACATTTGCAGTTAATACCTCAGCATCACAGGAAAACTCGTAAATGAATACTAGGTTTGGAAGAACATTTACACAGCTTTCTTTAATAAATTTATGCTGGACTATGTTTCAAGGTTTGCCCCCGAGTTAAGTTTGACTTTATCTGACAGCTTCAGTGGAGTCAGTATTTCACTCTAACAGAAAACTTTACTCAACAAAATATCAGCAGAAAGCCACTGGACAGTTTCTGTTTAGTTTGTGGAACTACCCTCCATTTCAGACCACTTTCTTAGCTGTAACTCAGGTTACTGACTTGACGACATTCTATTTCAGATATTGTCTGTGTTATTTTCATGTGCATCTCTGCCAGAATATCTCTGTCTGCTTTTCTCTGCATTGGAAAACTTAGTGGTCAGACAGAATTGCATATCCCAACTCTTCTTTTCCTTTCACTTTTCCAGAGGCATGCAGAAAAAACTCAGCTGATCAGTCCTGCTTGATGTCTGAGGTCTACCTTCATATGTACATGGAGAACACAGTAACTGAGAAATAAGAGTGAAAATAATATGGGATGAGCAAGAAGGGGGGAAAAAGGAAAATTCTAAAGTAAATTTTTTGATCCCTTGTGGTTACTTGGGCTCTTTTGGGTTCTGTTATATGACTGCAGTAAGCTTAAAGTGATTTAAAATGCAAAGTTCAAAGACAGAAACAAGGAACCAAACCCACTGCCTGAATTTATGGCATGTGGACAGTTTATGGTGACAATAATGAGGCCAAAATATACCTGTGAAGTGGGTGTTAGCTGTATAGTAAAATCGAACAAGGAGCTTATTTACATTTCTTGACCATGTTCTAAGAAATGGCTTCCCTTGTCTCTAAGTATGTTGCCTGAATTCCTGTAAAATTTCGTTCTAGCTGTAATGACCTATGAAAATCACTGGAGTTGGCTTAATCTGAGCAGAGATCTACTAAAGGCACATCATCCTTATTGGAGGGGTGAATGAATTGAACTTCAGGAAAGAATTGCTGTTTTTTTCTTCAAAGCTGGCAAAGCAATGACTGTTCTTGGGTCCTCTCACAACGGGCAAGCACATCTCTAACAGGCTTAGATACTGTTGGTGATCCATTGTGTGAGCTGGCTCAGCTGGCAAGGTGGACTTTTTAAAAGCACTTACATGCCTTCCTTTCAGCTCCAAGGGAGGCCACTGTCATTCTCTTCTATTGTTCTTATGCAGTGGTAAACTTAAAAGAGTCTGCTTGCTCCTGTTTCTCCACGTTCCTGAAGTCCTCACCAACAAGCAACAGTAAAAAGAGAGGTCATCCTCCAGAACACCACTGCATAGAAAACACGAAGATCAAGGCAGTGGTTTAAATAGTGAATTCTCTCCTGAAAAGAGATTTATCAAGTATGGTACAAAAGACTAGAGCCATTGAGTGAACAGAGAGGTTTGGTTTACTTTTCTTCTTGGCAACAAAGGAAACCACCTCACAATGAAGTATCTCCTTGTGTGAAACATGGTTCATGCATACCACAGTAATCTAGTCCTTCAAGGGGACACATATAGCAACTTGAAATGGCACTACAAATTACTTATTCATCTAGTAGAAAGAAAATGAAGAAGTTTTCAGTCTCACTAAGAATTATATGGTGGTTTTATTTAAGTAATTTGAAATAAGCTGCTCTGTTGGTACCTAGATCACAAACATGAATTAAATTGAAACACAGATTTAACAGGAACAAAATTTAACAAATCCAACTGCAAACAAATGCAAATTTGGAAAATTTACAATTATTATTTGGAATAAGTAAATCATACTGACATCAGAGTTTTCCATGCAGCTTTGCCATTTGTTCTATCAGGTTGGCAAAATCCATTGCCAAATCTACCTCAGCTCAGAATATGCAGCACTCGTCTCCTAATCCCAAACTCAATGGTATTCATTTAGCAATCTAAACAAAAGCAGTCTGATTTATAGCAAAATCTCTGCAAAATTTCAGTGCCATCTGCAAAGGCCTGGCACTTCAGAAAAATCAAACTACTTTTATTTGGACAGCTCAATTCACACACACGACTTTGTTTTGTGGCCTTGTCAGAAAAAAATAGGGCACAGAGCCTGATCATTCTCTCTTTTATGTTAGTCTCACACAGATGCAACTTCCTTGAATTCCTAACTTTCTCTAGATTAACAGGAAATCAGATATGGGCCTACCACTTATTACAATACAGGTTTATAGTAATAAAAAACTGTGTTCTGTAATGCAGAACCATGGTGGGGTTTTTTTTTTGGAGAAGTTTGCTGATGGAGCAGGAAAACCCCCCGACTTCCTTCTTTATTAAGACAGCTTTCTTATATAGGTCACAAGAACTAAAATGGGTAAGAAGTGACAGCTGAGACTATTGCATATGCAGTACTAGTACTATAAGGCTAAGCCAACACTATGAAAACTCAGAATTCTTTGCCTGACACATCTCATGTCCACTTCCTATCATGCTCACACACTGAAGTTAGTGAAAAGATACTTCCAAAATTTTACTTCTGCCAGTAACAAGCCTTTGAAATGCTATACTGGTGTCCATATTTACTGACACTCAGTTATCTCCATACCAAATATAATCAGCTTTACACTAGAATAACATCCAGTGCTGCAAACTGACCTTTTCCCCCACTGTTTACCTCCTCCCAGAAAGCTTTATACAGAGATGGCAGGAGAGGTGAACACACAGGACCGAGGTAAGGCATAGGATGGAAGACATTGCAAAGATGGCTCATGTTTTTTTGCATTCATTTTCCAGAGTGAAATGCAATTAAAGCTTTATCTTGGATTTTGTTGTCAGGAATTCTGTCTGGGTCATCCTGGGAAGTAAATTTGCCATGTAAGGTTGAATCATTTCTACTGTCAATTTTCAAGTGCTTTAAAGAAGCACGGACAAGCTACTTATGCGTCTAAGCTTGTCCTCTCTACTAGATGTCCACCTTTTACTTTGCTTCAGGATTCCTGCAGAACAGTTTTTTTGGTTCTTTGGCAAAGTAACATCATACCAAGTCTTCCACATTGGGAATTTTTCCTGCCAGACTTCATCCACTTCCCAGATAACTCATCCCCTCTCCTGCCCGTTCTATCAAAAGATCCTTTCTCTACCCAAAGCAAATCAATCTGATGCCATGGAAACATGCAAATATCCTGGTACTCCAACACTTTAACTGCCTTTATGTAGCAGCACAACGAAGACCGAGCAGCACAGCTGTCAGTGCTCACTTTTTTTGACTAGATCAGCATAGTCCTTTGGTTTTGCTATGAGAACTTCCTTGCTCCCTATGGTTTTGGGAGCAACGCACTGACGGTGAGGCCGGCTCCCCATACCTCGGGCCGGCCCCAGGCGCATCCCTCACCGCCATACGCCCGGCTGCTCCAGCAGGAGCTGCCCCGGCAGCGCGGGTGCCTTAATGGATTGGGGTTAATTACGTATAACTCGGCGGCCGGACGATTAAGGGTTTGCAGATGTGAAAGCCTACCCTCTCCTCTCCTCCCCTCCTGTCTTTGGCCAGAGAAGCCAGGCGTGAAGCCTGGCACTACAGCAGACGAAGCCTGCCTCAGGCCACAGGCAGCGGGGCCGCCACCTCCCCTCCCGCGGCTCGCACCGCCCGCGTCGGCCCCGGCGCCGTTGCGGGGTATAACGGCTGTCGCACCGTCTGAGGCGGCGCTGTGGGCTCTGGCGATGTGGAGTGCGGGGCAGGGGAGGGCGCGGAGCTGCAGCCGGGAAACCGCCACTACCGCCTGTCCCCTCCCGGCCCGCCGCCTCCTCTTGCTGCTGCTGTTGCTCGTCCTGCTGCCCGCAGGTACCGTCCCGGGCCGGCGACACGCGGGGCTCGGGCAGGGGCTGGGACGGCGGGGTGGAGCCGCGGGCTGCCCCTTCCTCGCGGGGCCTGGCAGTGGTGGCGGCTCCGGAATCTCGCAGCTTCCCGTCCCGGCCCTGCCTGGAGCATCGGGTGTGAGTTCTGTAGGTTTTATCTAGTTCGCTCCCTGCCTGTGCTTTGTCCTTGCCCTCCTGCATTTATTTACACTGGTCCATAAAAGCAGGTGCGTGTGGCACTGCATATATGACCCTCTTTGCAGGCTGGTGCGGCCGTGTTACTGTTCCATAATGCAGGAGCTGTGCCCTTTAACATCCAGCTTTCATCCCCTGGGTTATTTCACCCCTACTACTTCTTTTCCCATTCACACACGCCATATGCACCAGTGGAATAAAGCTTTCTTTCCACGTGTGAAGGTGGGAATGGATGCAGGAAAGCTAAAGGGTTATCTAAGTAATCTCTTTTTTTCCTCAGAAATGATAAGTGAGTGTTGGGGATAGGCATGTTTCTTCTTCCAAAGAAGCCTCATGCCTGAGTAACACCACAGGCGAGTTGCACAGGCAGTGTGTAGCTAGTAACAGCAGTACTGTGCTAAAAGAGCTGCATCACTTTTTGAAGGGCTCCAAGTTAGGTAATAGTTAGGCTCTTAGTTAATAGTTAGGCACTAAATTAGAAATAGTTATGCGGTAGGGTGCCAAGATGTATATATTTGGTGTACTAGTGCTGATTTTGTATTCAGTGTGCATAATTGGAGCTATCAGCTGTCACTGGCTGGCAAATTCTGGTGATGGCCTCTCAACTCTAAGACTCGGCATAGCCTGAAAAGACATATAGCCTGACGGCCTCTCAACTCTAAGACTCGGAATAGCCTGCTTCCTAGTGAGGCTTTGAAATTTGAACATAGGAAATCGCTTAGGCTGTCTGATTATTAGATTAGTATTAAATTATTTAATTTATACATTAGCGTGCACATATGCTAGATCTTCCTATTCAATGATCTGGTTATGATTGAGTTTCACTTTAGAAAATCAAGGTCTTCTCCAAGAGCAAGATCAGAGGGGAAGTTCAAAGTTGTTTTACTGACAAAACCAGGAAAACTACGTGCCATATTTCAGTATATATTCACTGAAACATCTGTCTGGTTCTAGTATGCATAAGAGACACTGTCAATCAAAAAAAGTTCACTTATTTCAATTTTATTGTGCTATTGTGTTATTAATATAGTCTGAGTTCAGACTGACGTAAAGAATGTGAACATCTTTGAGAATCTTGTTTGTTTTGTTGGTGGGGTTTGTTTGTTTACTGATGTTGACAGTTTTGGCTTATGTGTTTTTCTTTAAGTGAAGAATTAAACTTTTTGAGGACAGTGTGGAACATGGTTCTTAAAATGTCTTAATTACGTTTGACTTTTCTGAGCCATCTGTAGGAAGTGTCCATCTTACTGAAAAGGTACATTTTTAATTTTGGCTTGCTGTATGAGAAGGAAAAAGAGTTTCATTTTTGACTTATTGTCATGGTTTAACCCCAGCTGGCAACTAAATACCATGCAGCCACTCGCTCACAAACCTCCCCAGTGAGATGGGGAGGAGAATTGGAAAAAAGGTAAAAACCTGTGTGGTGAGATAAAACCAATTTACTAATTAAAATAAGTACAATGTAGTACTAATAGGAGTGAAAAGAGAAATAATGGAGAGAGAAATAAAGAGAAAAAAAACCAAGTGATGCACAACTCAATTGCTCACCACCTGCTGACCAGTACCCAGCTTCAGCCGAACAGCGATCTGCCCTTCTGGGTAAATCCCCCCAGTTTATATACTGGGCATGACGTGCTATGGTATGGAATACCCCTTTGGCTAGTTTGGGCCAGGTGTCCTGTCTCTGCTTCCTTCCAGCTTCTTGTGCCCCTACTCACTGGCAGAGCTGAAAAGTTCTTGATCAGAGTGAGCACTGCTCAGCAACAACTAAACCATGGGTGTGTTATCAGCATTATTCTTAGACTAAAGCTGAAACACAGAACTGCACGAGCTACTAGAAGAAAAATGGCTAGTACAGCTGAACCCAGGACACTTACGAAGTGTGTTAATATTGTAATTGTCAGGAAGGAAATGTGAAAGCCTACTTGAAAAACAATATAGTTTCTGTCTTGCAGGTTAAACTTAACTGAGACAGGTTAGCAACTGTGTTTTTTTCCTACATGACTTTTATATGACTAGTAATAGAAATGGTAATATTTCTGCACAGCACTTGCCATCAATAGGCAGCTTAGAAATGCCAGCTGTAATTAAAATACTTGGATATAGAAAAACACTTGACTATTAGCATAATTGAGCAAAAATAATTTAAGTCATTTTGCTATTTATATACTCTTGGTGCAGAAATCTCTTTACAAAAATTATCTCAAAATATAATCACTTTGAAAAAACTTTCAGCAACTACCGTAACTTAAATAAATCTTTTCCTATTGCTTCATGGAACTTTCATTTCTAAATAAATGAGTTGAAGCTAGGCCAATTGAACATTCAAGTAATTCAGTATTTAATTCATGAATAAATTGATTGTTTAATTATTTAAGGCTCATTTTAAACTCTGTTTCCTGCTACTACAATTTTTAGACCAGATTTAATTTTCTGGTGAATTATTGTGAAGCTATTAATTTTACAGCTGCAATGCTCATTTTAAGACTAAGAGATTCAGAATAAAATGTTTTATGAAATAGTAGAGTATACTTTATGTGAGATGTGGGTGAATGGCATTTCCTTTCACTTCAGTGGGCATAGGAATGAATGCTCACGCAGTTAGTGTTCACCTCAGGCCCCTCCTTTGCACAGGAACTGAGGAAGGCCTCCACTTTACGTGACCATGGAGGAGCAAGGGGGGTTGCCTGTGCAGGTACAGTCCACCTGCTACTTCTGGTCTTGAACTGAGACTTTTCCCCCTAGAGGCAAAACCAAATAAATGAGCTCAATTGCTTTGTGTTTGGGAGAATATCTGCCAAGTAGATTTTAAATACATCAAACAGGGTGTTAATGTTTTGTACTTAAATTTAACTTACTGGAGGGTCTTTGGCCTGTTTCAGTTGCATAAGTCAGTAGTAAAGCTGTTGAATTTAACTCCGACAGATTTGAAAATCACTTAATGAATCTTCAAGTAGCATAGAGACTTTATATGGCAAATATACTCTTGAATTCCAATGTTGAGAAATGGGAATGACTTTTCAGGCAGCTGAGAAGTTTGAATCACCCTGGGCTTGGAGGTGGGTTACCCCAAACTTTCATGTGTCTGATAGTGATATAAAGCTATTTTTCTTCATCTGTATTCTTCTGCAAAAGGAACTGTTGCTCACACCTTGTATTATGCCTGTAAAAAGTACAATGAGGAATCACCCCTACATATTTCTAGTGCATTGGGGTGCTTAAAAAACTTAATTTGTGGAATTAATTCAGACATCTCATTTATTTTTCTCAAAAATGGGTCGAACAACTTTTTCCACTGCTTGTTAAGTGCAGGTTAGATTGAAGGAATGGAATAAAATATTTAATAACTTTAAAATGTAGATTAAACAGATCATATATCTGTTACTGTTTTTTTGTAGCTCTTTCTGTGGGACTTAATGACCTCTTGATACTTTTTTTTTTTCCGAGGAAAAGCATCTTTCTAACCTAATCACACAATGCACTTTTAAAATTGAGAGTGAGAATAGAAAGATCATCTGTGCTAGAGACTGCTACAGAAGACTCTATTTAAATTATAGGTGGTTAGGAGGAAAGCAAAGGAATTCAAGTAGGAAACCTGAAAAAAGGCTTGAAAAAACCCTAAAAGGCAGTGTAGGAAGTGAGGGACAAAGTATATGAGAGTTCGGATTCATATGTGGACAGAAACATTTACTGACTGAAATGGCTGCTATGCAAGTGAATTGTGTATACACATGAAAGAGCATCTAAGATAATTTTCTCAAAATCTAGCACGCAATGTCACAGAAGATACCAGAAAGTAATTCCAGATGTTTTACAGTACCTTCCTTCAGTAACTATGTTGCTTCCACTTTTTCTAGTTCTTTTTAAATAAACAGTTCAAGAGCTCCATCTTTGGGTTTAAGTTATTATTGTAAAAAAAAAAAATTCTACTTTCTTTTTGCATTGATTTAGTAGTGCTTATACATCTTATAAGCTGTCTGTATCTGCTCATACTTTGTCAATTTGCAGTGCTCAGCTTTTCTAGATGCATTTGTTCAGCTGGCTTCTGATAAACATTGAATACTTTCTGTATAAGGTTGTTTTTTTCACTTTTTCTCTCAATAATTTATTTGGTTTTGGTGGATTATGTTTTTCTTTTCCAATTACAATGCATAAATCAACTTGTCAGTTCATAAAATATTTATGATGTACACAGATAATAGTTGCAGAAGGATTTTTAAAACAGACTGGTTTTCAGGTAGGATTTATAATTTACTGTGAATTAGTATGCTTTTATTAAACTCAAAGCATATGCTGATTTTTTTTTTTTGTCAATGGAGAATCTGATCAAATTCATTTGGGAGCTGAATTTCAGAGAAAAATGAGTTTTGTTTCTGCCAGTGCAGCAGAATTCTGAAAGACTTAACATAAATGTTCCAGTGAGAAAATGTTAATCTATTTTGTTTTTCAATAAAATCCCTCCAATCCTTCTAGGAGGTCTTTGGGGAAAACTAAGTTATGTGAAAAACTTTGCTTCTCAAACGAAGTTGTGGAAGTGATACACAGTGAAGCAATATTGCAAAGTAAATTAAACTGTTAATCATGGAAATCCACCATATATAAAACTGTCTTTACGATTATCTTCTCTCAGTTGTTTTTTGTTTTTCTCAAGCAAGGTTTGATTTCTTCCTCCTTTCTAAGTATTTTAAGCTGTGTACTCTGCTCACATTCTGAAATGACAAGTACAGATAATTCTTTTAATTTACCTTGATTATCTTATCCTTATAGCTGGAGAATCTGCCTTGCTTCTGTTTTCCATAAGAACACTGTTGAGAAGTACAGTTGCCATTTGTATAATAGATGGGGTGAATTGATGATTTCTTGTTATTGCTTAAATCAAGATAAATCAAAACAAAGATGGGGCTTGACCCCATCTCTCTCATTGTCCCCAGATGCCTTCATCAATAACCAGTTTACCAGGGTATTTACTGTTGCTTTTAGTTTTTTAATATTAAACCTAAGTTAGCAACCAGCACTGATCTGGTGCCACATAATTATTTAGCTCATCTTCATAAAGTAATTGCTACTGATGATATGTTCAGTATTTTATTGCTTTCTTGTGTATTCAAGACTTTCTATTCATTTATTATTTACTTTGCTTCCCAGATTCCCCAAAAGAATTAGAAATTACAGGCATATTTTAACTCCCAGTAACCCACATTCTTTCCAAGCAGGAGGTGGAGACAAAGAACACAAAATCCTGAGAGGTCTAATTGCCATTGTCATCTTTCTGTTGGCTTCAGTTTCATATCTCTAGAAACTCCTTTAAAAGAAAGTTGTATCTGACTAGTACTAGAATACCCATCTGAAAGATACTTAATTTTTCTTTCAGGAGCCTTGTATGTCTTGCAAAGCTTCACAATCTTTATAAACATATTTGTAATTTCTATTTAAAATAGAATAAATTCAAATGAAAATAGCCATTGAAGACCTTATATTTAATTTTATGGGGAAATTAAGAAAATCATTAATGGTCACTGTATAGTACATTTTTTGACTTCCCGACTGAGGGTATCCTAATAATGCAGCTAAATTTTATCCTCGTTTGTAGAGTGCCTATTCATGCTTTCTCCATTATGGACAATCTTAATTTAAAATGTGACAGTTCTTTTATAAAACATGAATATTTTTTAAACTTAATCTAAATTTAAGTGCCATTTAGAATAAGGATGCTTGTTCTGGTATCAGGCCTTTACCATTGTTTTTTGTTGCCTTAATGACAGTCATGCATTTTATAAGACATTAGCCAGATATTAACCTAATATCCATTGAAGAACAAGTCTATTAATGAATGTAGATTAGCCTAAAGTATGCTGCTTGCTTTTTCAGATGAATAAAATGGTTGTATTAATGTCATTGTTTCGTCTTTTAACAGTGCAACCTTCAAAGAGATTTTTAAGAAGTTCAGGGCCAAAACACGACAAATTAAAAATAGTGGGATCTGTCGTATTTCCAGGTATTTTTTTTTAACATAATTTAACAGTTTTTAGAGAGAATATTTGTTTTATCAAGAAAAGGCCCTTCTTTATCATACCCCTTGTTGTTGAATTGTTTGGAATTGTTTTAAGTGGTTTAATTAATTACAATTCTGTACTGACATATGTATACGTAACAGGCATCCCACAGAATGTATTTCTGTTATTGGTATTTATTTTTATAGTAATTTTATACTTACAATTTTTATGAAACCAAGATAACTATTTTTCTGTAATTGTTAATAATTATATTCCGTGCACTCTTCCACCTGGCTGTAGGACTCTTGCTCTGAAATACTGCTTTCTTCCACTGTAGGTATTTCTATTTGGTCTTACTTGTTATGTACATAGAGCCTGGAGCTTGAAGTTTATGTTATATTCTGCAACAAGAAATAAGTGGACTTAAGAATTAACTTCTTCCTAAGATAAATCAATTTATCTTAAGTATATAATGTGATGACTCTCTTTTCTCATTAAACAAAAATAATTATTGGAAAATCTGAAAATTAAATTATAGACCACACTGTTCCTCACTGGCATACATTTACTCATGTTGCTTTTTCTCTGAATGCACATTACTGGCTTGGTTTTGGTAATACTCTTCCCCATAGATTTCTCCATGTGTGTTTTCTAGTAACAGTAGCATAACTAACTAGTAGCATAGAATCATAGAATCATAGAATAGTTAGGGTTGGAAAGGACCTTAAGATCATCTAGTTCCAACCCCCCTGCCATGGGCAGGGACACCTCCCACTAAACCATGCCACCCAAGGCTATGTCCAACACGGCCTTGAACACTGCCAGTGATGAAGCATTCACAACTTCCCTGGGCAGCCCATTCCAGTGCCTCACCACCCTCACAGTAAAGAATTTCCTCCTTATATCCAATCTGAACTTCACCTGTTTAAGTTTGAACCTGTTACCCCTTGTCCTATCACCACAGTCCCTAATGAAGAGTCCCTCCCCAGCATCCCTATAGGCCCTCTTCAGATGCTGGAAGGCTGCATGTGATGTCTCCACGCAGCCTTCTCTTCTTTAGACTTAGCAGCCCCAACTTTCGTAGTCTATCTTCCTACGGGAGGTGCTCCAGTCCCCTGATCATCCTTGTGGTCCTCCTCTGGACATGTTCCAACAGTTCCATGTGCTTTTTATGTTGAGGACACCAGAACTGCACACAATACTCCAAGAGAGGTCTCATGAGAGCAGAGTAGAGGGGCAGGATCACCTCCCTCAACCTGCTGGTCACGCTCCTTTTGATGCAGCCCAGGATTTGCTTGGATTTCTGGGCTATGAGTGCACACTGCAGCCAGCTCATGTTCATTTTCTCATCGACCAACACCCCCAAGTCCTTCTCTGCAGGGCTGCTCTGAATCTCTTCTCTGCCCAACCTGGAGCTGTGTCTGGGATTGATCCGTCCCAGGTGTAGGACCGTGCACTTGTCATGGTTAAACTTCATCAGGTTGGTATCAGCCTACCTCACAAGTGTGTCAAGGTCCCTCTGGATGGCATTCCCTTCAGCGTATCAACCGAACCACACAGCTTATCCAGAAGTAATATTTCAGTTGTTGGGGGAAAGCTAAAAGACAGTATTTTTTGTCTTTTTTTTGGTACAGATTCTTAGACGTGTGAATTTTTGTCCAAAGGTGAAACAATTCTGGGATATTTTTTTTTTTTAAGGTTTCTCTTGATAGTTTATCTTATAATACTATTTAATGTTAAATAATGGCTCTAAGTGGTCTCAAGATTCATCCTCTTAGTATACTTTTCCTCTCTTCTGATTGTCTATAAACATGGCTACTACTTGAATGGCAGAGGACAATTTGAAAGTTAGAAGACATGACAAAAATGATTTATCCCAACTCTGTTTCTAAACAAGGTGGTATTAATAAAGAATGTTTCCACCTTATTTGGAATAGAGCATTGTGAATACACTAGATTTGGCTCCAGTGTTCTTTTGAGATGCTGGGTGACATCTCTGTTCTGTTTGGTGTTTTGTTTGTTTGTTTTTTTCACCAAAATTTTATTAGACTTAATCCTGCATTTTTTAAATCTTACAGTTTTAGAATACCTCACTGTCGTGGTTTAAGCCCCCCACCCATGCAGTTTTATCACTCACTCAATCCCCAGTCCCGGGGGATGGGGAGGAGAATCAAAAGAATTCAACTCGCACAGGTTGAGATAAGAACAGTTTAGTAACTAAAGCATAACACAAACCACTACTTTTACCACCAGTAATAATAGAAGAAAAATACAAGGAAAGGGAATACAACTGCTCACCAAGCCCGACCCAGCCAGTGCATCCCCCAGCAGCGAACCCCCCACTGCACCACCACACCCTTCCAGGTCTCTGCCCTCCGGTTTCACATCCTGGACATGACGTGCTGTGGTATGGAATAATCTCTTTGGTCAGTTTGGGTCAGGTGTCCTGTCTCTGCTTCCTCCTGGCTCCCTCCTCCCTGGCAGAGCATGAGGCTCAGAAAGTCCTTGGCCGGACCAAAACATTTCCAAGCAGTAACTATAAACACCGGTGTTATCAGTGCTGCTCCCAGGCCCAAAATCAAAAACACAGCACTGCACCAGCTACCAAGAAGGAGAAAAAACGACCGTTACTGCTGAACCCGTGACACTCACATAAATGCTCTTTTTTTAATCACTGTCTAAAATATTTTTATAATGGTGGGAATATGAACAAATAATAAAATTAGCAAAGAACTTTAATTAAAAGAGGAAGACTTTATTTTGAAATGCAGGGGGAAAAGGTTATACCTGTTAGATATTTTTTTTCAGCCATTATTTTCTGTCAGATGCCCTTGTGTATCCTCTGATACATGGTTACAAAACTGTCATGGAAATTTACAGTGGTGGGACAGAGTTTTTATCTTCACAGGATATGATAATAATAACACCATAATTTTGTTACTTTTTATGATGGGTATGTAATTATTCTTTTTTATATTGCCATGAGACAGAACAAAGCAACCTTGAGGAAATAAAAAACGAAAATGTGAAGTGGGATACATATGCAATATATACAATTTTGCCTCAATAGTCTACTACTAAAGCCAGTTGGTCAGTAAATATTGAGAAAAAGTGTTAAGGATTTGCAATGGAAGAAGACTAATCATATTGACAGTTGCATTAACATGTAGAATTCATATTGATTTTCATGCTTCAGGGTTAAAAACTGAAACACTACCTGTAAATGACATTGATTTCCATGATATACTGTTGTACAATTGAAAATATATACTTTGATGTTTTCTTCAGTGTAAGCTACTGTAAAAAAAATTAGTATTAGCTGGGATGGACATACCTACTGATCTTAAGACTATCAAATACCTAAAGTTATTCTTATTTATTAAATGTTATATCTAAGTCTTTATTCTGTTTAAACAACTTCATACTGTAATGTGAATGTAAGTAGGTTTTCATATTTTAGTGAAAGCGAACAATCATACCTGGAGAGGAAAGAAAGCTGTGGTAGCACTACTGCCAGTTGCCATAATGGGAAAGAGACGACTTTTTCTGAACATTAATCCATTCCTGTAACAAATAACTTGTTTTCCACTTTCAGGGAATCTGAAATAGTCAATGGTAAGATAAAATATGGTAATTTGCTTGTTTTATTCAGTTTAAATTATTTTATCAAATCACGGATGTTATAGTAGCTGTAATGTTTTATACTATTTGTAGCTTTTCAGTGGCATGAAGGTAGCCTGATGCAGAGCATGGTATACTAAAGTACACGTTTACTGAAATGTAAATACCTAGCCTCGGGCTTCTGAAGAGGATAAATGCTTTGCAGAATGTCAGTAGGAAGAAAAATATAACAAATCGTACACACTGAAATGCTGCATATTATGGAAGTGATTATGACTACACCAATTGTAGGTTTTAGAAACAGTTGCAAGATGTAGAAGCACCTGTACACTACAAACTGCGTACAACACAAACATACATGCTTACTGTGGGAAAATACAAAGTAAAACCTTACCTTACTCAGTTTGCTTCCTATCTCATTATCCCCAAATTAAACAATAGGAAGCTCACCATTTAGTGAGCTACAACATTAAACCCTTTAAAACAAATACATTATACACTGGTAAAAGGCACTACTATTAGCACTGCTAATAGAATGGAAACAGCAACCTTTCAAGTCTGAGTATCCTGGACCAACATACTGCAACTTTACTCTCTCCATGTGTGTGTTGGACTCCAGTTGAGACAGCAAGCTGCGGAAGTCTGTGCTTGTGAGAATCTACTGAATGATATAATCCATTCAGGAGGATGTTAACAGCGCACTGGGGTTCTTGTTTACATGAGATAGGCCTAGAACTAGAAAGAATTATCTTAGTTTTATTTTTTGGGGAAAACAAACCTGATGGTAGAGATAACATAACAAGTCCCAGAATCAGAACTCCATTCAAGATCATTGTTGAACCACTGTCTTGAAATTGGTATAGCTCAGTGTTAGGATACCATTGATAAATACTTGATGCTAATGATATTTTTCTTTTTTTTTTTTTTCAGTTAAAGTTTATGTCAAGCTGAATCACAACAGTCCACGTATTTTATGTCTGACAAATCATCTGCGAAACTTAGAACTGATTGATCCAATATTCCAGTGGGCTGGACCAGGTGGTGGTCTTTCTTCTGGTAAGGATTTATGTTCTTACATGTCCCCTGGCACCTTCTTGCTTTCTTCCCTGCACCCACAAAGAAGCATGAGGGTGGGAATGTAACTGAGGGTACATTGTGAGAGTGCTTGTATGTATATCATATAAATTAACTTTCACTTTTCAGAAAGAAAGGGGTGGGATAACAAAATTAAAACACATCTCCAGGTCTCTGTAGAGAATGGTACCAACTCTAAAGAGTGCTAGGTGGAACAGGGCATGTTGGATGCAACAGAGGCTAAGATTGTGTGCTTTTTGTGGTGCTGAGAGACATACGCCAGTATTTTGCAAGGACAGAATAATAAGGTGATGGGCCGTGTGATCTAGCCCAACTTCCTGCTCAGTGGCACGCGACCATCATATATGAAGCTGCTCAGGACCTTGACCACTTGAGTTTGGGGAATCTGTACCTGGGAGATTTTATGTCTTTTCTGTGCAACCTGTTCTTCTCTTTTTCTTATTTTCAATCATAATTTCCCTTACTGTAACTTGTCATCGTTGCTGCATGTCCTTTTGCAGTGCACCTCTTAAAAAATATGGGTTATTCTTCCCTGTATCTCCCCTTGGGTAGTGAATGACTGGAATTCCTTCCTTAAAATTTTCTAGGATAAAAATTCCAGTTTCCTTTGCCTCTTGTCCTGTGCATCAACTCCTTAATCATCTCAGAAAACTGCTTGTTGACTTGCTCCAGTTTGTTATTATCTGTTTTGTCAAAACTGGGCACAGTATTCCAGAGAGCTCAAATGAGTTCTAAATAGGGAGAGAATAATCACTTAGCAGGGAACCTGAGTTCTGGTTTTTGTTTCCTTCTGTGCATCTCATTTGCCCTTTAGTCTAATTTAATTTTGAAAAAGAACAGTAAGCATTGTGATGAATTTATAAACCTGTTTAATCTCTTATTTTAGTTTACAATTTAGGTTGTGAATCATTCATCCTTTTACAATGGCAGTGTTTCCAAAAACTATTTGCTTTCCTCTTAGTCTGTACTAGTGTTTATCAGAACTCTGTCTTTGGTCTTATACTTTCCTGTTACACAATCTGAAATATCATTTACATCACAGTGATTCTTCATTCTTAATCCTCTATATGCCAGCCTTCATAGCACAGCATTTCATATTTATATGATATCTAACACAGTTAGATATATTCAGAGTTTTTGCTCTGTATCAAAAAGCAGACTTCACTCAGAATTTTTATCATTCTTTGCCTCAAAGTGCTATAGGTGGGTTTGCTTGTACTTAAGCCTGTGGGCTATGTTGTTTTCCATGCAACTGCTCATCTCCCTTCGTATAGATATATGCTGGTTAGCTGAAAGTCCTGCATTGTAGCATGTATTTTGATGCCCAGTCTGTGGTGCATGACAGACATGATTTCAGATATATTGTCATGCGTTTAAGTACTGAGTACTTAACTGAATCTGATTAGAAAGGAGACAATCTACCAATTCACGATTAACAAAAATTGCCTGTTTCACCCCTTTGGCTTCTGTTTACTCAAACTGCAGTTTCAACAGTGTAGAACAGAAAAAATTGAGACCTCAGACTTCTAGTTGACAGGTTTAAATCTCTTTGGGCAGATTGCTTCAGTAGTATCTAAGTTCCTATGCCAACCTTGGTTAACTAGCAAGAAAAGCTACGGTGGCAGGGGTTCTTGGCTCTGTGGCTACTTCAGGTATACTAGAATCAGCAGCAGGTGGGCAAACATTACGATAAGAGAAGAAAACTTGTGTTTATCTGACATAACTTGCTAGAGAGATGAGCGAGGCTTTAGAAAAATTACTTTTAAAATCAGTAATGAGAGTAGTAATGATAGTAATGAAATACTATCTTTTCAGGGAAAATATAAATAGACAAAAAGCTATTAAAAGTTTTTAGTTCCTGAAGTGTTTGCTATGTGAAAGGATTTTATTCCTTGGCCTCTGTTTAGGATGGGTGTACCTGTAATGGATAAATATTATCTGGGTTTTGTTGTGACTGGTTTGTCTTCTAATACCTATTGTAGCAAATCTCCACAATAGTGGGAAATTAGGTTTCCTAAACCTTGCTTGATACATTATTTAATACTTTTTCAGTGTCACTGTAGGAAAGAAAAGATTAATTTTAGTGTAAACGTAGAACTGTGAATTGAGTTTTAGGAAAGACTAACAAAATACTGCTTCCTGGAATGCTTCAAAATAAAAGCAAATATTTAAGCATAAAGACTGCAAGAAGAGAGCCTATCTTTCATTGTACTATCCATCGTAGTTGAAAAATCAGATTCTCTTTTGGGCACATTGACCTTTGACACACAGTTATATGCATCAGACATCATGGCTACAATAAAAGCTCACAAACAGCAGTAAACACTGTAAACTACTTTCTGTAGCCATTAAACCCAAGTTTTGTTCTTTGAACAAACAGCTTTGTTCAGATAGTTCCAGTCGACTTATGTGTGCTTGAAAGAGTAATGAAAAATTAAATACTGCACAAAATGTAATTTAAAATCATTACAACTTCAAAATTAGCAAGTCATTTTTCTTCACTTAACATAGTGACTTTTTCACTAAGATCTGGAAATTGTACTTGGAAGTTTTTAAACAGCTTTTAGGCTGGTTGAGAATAAGAGCTTTTTCTAAATATGTTTTAAGTGGAGGATAAAACCTTCAAAATAATTGCTTATGTTCTGGATCTTAAAGTTTTTCTGCATAAAACAGCAATTTTGATGGTGTTCTGAACAGCTAAGTAGAACAGAAAAGAGAAAGTATTTTGATCTTTTTTTCCAAATGCAAACATTAGAATAGGCCTATTCTAGTCTGCACCTAGGAATTTGGATTTTCAGGAAAGTTTCTGCTTTTCATACACTCTGACACCTAATATATGTGTAGAAGGAATGTCTGTTGTGGAAGATTGTGACTCCTTTCACAGGACTGAAAAAAGTGTGTACTACAGTTTTGTAGAACAAAGCAACTGACAAATTAAATACCTGTACCCAACTTCTCAACTGCAAGCTGAACCCCAGCTATTCTAAAACCTGCTATTGGTATATCAACCAGGTTTTTTATGGACAGGCAAGGAAAGAGAATGAGAAGAAATATGAAGCTTCTTTTAATAGGTGTGTATATCTGTATACTCATGCTATCCTTATAACTGATATATGACTTATACATGTTTCCTGAGAGAGAGTCAGAGTCCTGTCTGGTCTATAAAACAGAGTGTGTTTCATTCCTAAAAAGCTTTTCAGGTGAACTCAAGTTTATTATATAGGGTATTAGCTTTTGTTCCTGTACGTCTATAATTAATCACTGAATTTACCTATTTGGACATTCTCAGATAATGTATATTTAAATCTGAACATGCACATTTTTTTTAATCTGAAGATAAGAATTTAGGATCTGGATTGATAGCTGTTTCTGAGTGTCTGAAAAATCTGTTTCTGAAAGGCCCACTGGCCTGATTCTGTTGTCATTTACTTCTATTTGTAACATACAATTTCAAAATACAGGAGTTGCTCTAATGTAAAACTGGTATGATTGGGTGGACAATGGGGGGTAACTTTATTTTTTTGCACTGAAAGCACTGGAAGGAGTATCAGTCTGTTGAAGTGTAGTAAACAGAGAAACTAAAATGTAGGAACACTTAGTTTCAAATATAATTGTACAAGCTGTCCTGGGTTCAGCAGTAGCAGTCATTTTTCTCCTTGGTAGCTGGTGCAGTGCTGTGTTTTTGATTTTGGGCCTGGGAACTGTGCTGATAACACCAGTGTTTTCAGTTACTGCTTGGTGATGTTTTGGTCTGGCCAAGGACTTTGAGTCTCATGCTATGCCAGGGAGGAGGGGAGGAAGCCAGGAGGAAGCAGAGACAGGACACCTGACCCAAACTGACCAAAGAGATTATTCCATACCACAGCATGTCATGCCCAGGATGTGAAGACGGGGAGCAGAGACCCGGAAGGGTGTGGTGGTGGACTAGGGGTGCACGGCATGGTCAGGTTTTGGTACTAGGGGGTTTGCTGCTGGGGGGTGCACTGGCTGGGTCGGGCTTGGTGAGCAGTTGTATTCTCTTTCTTTGTATTTCTCTTGTATTATTACTGGTGGTAGCAGCAGTGATTTGTGTTATACCTTAGTTACTAAACTGTTCTTATCTCAACCTGTGCGAGTTGAATTCTTTTGATTCTCCTCCCCATCCCCCGAGACTGAGGGAAGAAAGAGGGGAGTGAGTGAGTGAGTAAAACTGAGTGGGTGGGGGGCTTAAACCACGACACAAGCGCATGAACACTTACGGGATTTAGTCTTCATAACATAATTCTCACAGGAATAGCTCTATTTTGCTTCGTTCTAATTCCTGAGGATCCTGGAAAATGGTCTAGCTTCCTTTCTTAGCATAAATTAAAAATAACTTATTTTCTATTTTAAGTTATTCTGGTTTTCACTGACTCCAGGGAACCTCTGGATTGATAACATTGCCTTTTGTCCATCATGCATGTAAAATGTCTGCTATGTGATACAGGCATATTAAATCATATAATGTACTTTGCATCACAAAATGTGAGGTGAAATCCTAGTCACCTGTCTTATTGAACCTGCTGTAAAGGAATAACATGGAAAAAAAGATACTAGATTTAAGAAAAGGGTGAATAGCTTAATTACTTTCTAAATTTTGTTTTATGGCTAACAGTCTCTTTTGTGACCCAGACTCATCTGAGAAGTAGTATTCATCCACGTAATCCCGTGGAGGAAGGCATTTTAAATGTAGTTTCTTTTGTAACACTAGGGGGAAAAAAACCCCAAACCAGCAACATAACAGGCTCTTGATTTCATGATCCAAAAGGACATTCCTTGCACACAGATATACCATTAAAGCAATTAATAGTTATGATGTAAAAATTGTGATAATCTCTGGTATATAAAGCATTCATTGTTCAAGGTAGGATAAAATTCTGTAATAAAGATCTGTGACTGAATCTGTCAGAGGAACACTTTTCTATTTTTGCAGAAATTATTTGTGACCACATCTCTTCACTGGATTCCCAAGCTTTGTCTTTTGCAGACTTCTTGTCATCTTTGCAGTTCAGAAATGCATTTTATAACTATAGCAAAGCTGTCTGTGATATATCTTAAAGATGTTCCAGCTATCCAGTCAACTAACAGTGGTGTTGTTTCTGGCCTGCATAGGGCAGTTGCATATGCCAAAGATGAGAACTATAGTTCTTAAATCTATGATTTTTTTTTTCTGACAGTATTAATCTGATAACTATTCCAGCATACAGTAACAAATGACATCCCAGTTTATAGACTTAGCATCCTGAGTAGGTCATCATCAGATTAAAAACCTCTTCATCATCCAAAAAATGGAAGACAGTGTGCCATTAATTTGAGAGCCTAGGTTGATATGGAGTCCCAAACCATTTTTGTCAAAGAATTTGCTCTTTCAGACTCTTTTATAGTACTGTTTTGTTGTGGTTTTTTTCCTTTTTTACTAGCATTTGAATTTATTTTTTTTAACAGAGTGATATATATGAGAAAAATAAGTTAATTAAAAGCTTAAATGGTTTATTGAGGACCAAAGTTGTCTTACACCCTCCTGCCAAGTATGTTAAAAGATACACTTCAATAAGGCTATTTTTTTCCAGTATCTTTTTTAAAATTACACAGCAGGGAAGTCACTGTGCATCTACAGTAACATGTTAGTTTGGATAGAAGTGTGTCTTGGAAGTGAATTGCTTGATTGTACACACCATGTTTTGTTTGGATCATGGTGTTATCTTTGAGTGCACAAAGTAGATCCATTTTGGGTGAAGCTAATTATAAAGGTTTTATTTGAAAAATCATGTGTGCTCAATCTGTAAAACCAGCTTAGGACTGGTCTGAAGTAAATTCCATAAGATGTATGTGGTATAAATCTCATGTCCTTAGCACTGATTTTTTCAGTTTGAAAATACACTGCTCTTGCACCACACACATTGAGTAAGCTTCCATTGTCTACATAAAAATTCTAAATTATTTAGGATGTTAAAAAGATTGGGGGGGGGGAGCATCTGAAAATGGAAACAAAAATTTATTCTCAATATTTTATTAAAGTGAGTATTTTACCTTGAAGCATATTAGAATCAACTCTAATCTTGTGGTTCCCAAGGTTTTCTTTGACAGCAACATGGGCTGCATATTACTGTTTGACGAACTCATTATCTATATTGCTACTGCCTGAGGACTTTTCAAACCAGGAAAGGACTCATCAACTTCATCATTTAATCCACATGCAGGCTACATGGCTCATTATCAGTGCCCAAATCTGACCTTAAGCAGTGCTTTCCTTTCTCTTTAAAAACTTAAAGAGCCATGCTCATTATTTGCCCTGTGAAGTAGGATCCTGCTTCACCTCTGCTTGAACTAAGGTATTGTGTTAAGACTTTGGCCACTGTAACACTGCTTATCTTTCCATACAGAAGGATTATTTTACAGTCTTAAACATACATGATTCTCATTTTGGCATAAATATATAATTCTTTTTGGAAGGTCTGTTATATACTACTTACTTAACTTGAACTTCCTGCCTACTGTGAAGTTTACTGCATGTTAAACACTACCAGCAGCTAATTCATCAGGCAGTTCCTGAAGACTGAAAGGTTAGTAATCAGTTCAACTACATATAGAGGTATAAAAGAGATTATTTGCCCACTTTGTGCTTTTTTCTTTGAGCTTTTTGCCCTTGGAAGTAGTTATTTGAGAGAGCAATAGATGTCTAAGATCAAACAAAAACAGGTTTCCAGGACAACTTTGCTAACCCAGCACTTAAAAACACAGGAGCAATAAGGCGTGTTGAGTAATGCTGAACTGAGTGACACCCTATCAGCTTCAATTCTTGAGTCCTGTGCCTTCAGCTGAATCCATAATATCGATATTTTGTGCACAGTTTAACATTAAATAGCCATTTTGATCCTTGCTTTCTACATTTTTTTTCATGATGACAACTAAACTTGTTTCATTATTGTATTTACTAGAAAATAGCAGTGTGAAAATATCACCATCAGGAACTTTAATATTGAGACACTTCAATCAGAGTGGAGTTTACACTTGTTCCATTGTTTATAAACTAACAGCAATGCAACCTGTTGAACACCTCATAATAAAATACCTTATTTATGGTAAGTTATGAATCCATGTGTGTTGTTGCTTTGAAAAGATTTCATTTTTAAAAATGTGTGTTCTTAATTTTAAATAAGTAGGTTTATTTAGAATTTAATTTTCAGACATTCTATATCTCTGGGAAATTGTTTTTAATATTAGTTTCTACCAGGCAGTTCATTTAATGTCATTTACAGAGCCTTAAATGAAGCTCAGTGTCTGACAGAGAAACTGGTGAATACAGTTCTTTTTAAAAAAAGAAACATAAAATGTAATGAAATGTAACAAATTGTATAGGCAGTAATCCTTAATAACATTAAAATAGTATAATTTTAAACTGAATTATTCTTTATGAGATTGATTTTGGCACAGCCATATTTTTTTTTCCCACACGTTAATGCCTTAATTATTATCTGCTTGTGCTTTGTAAGTATGTATCATTTAATAATGTCATATTTGTAGCTTATTCTTTCCTGTTCTGATTACGTTTCCTTCTGTCAGGGGGTAAAAAGTCTTTGATAAAGTGAAAGATTGTAAAGGCAATATCAGTTTTTCATTGTGAGCTCTCCTTTAAAGGATATTTTATTCTTGTGGAGATGTGGGCAAGAACTTCTCTTGCCTTCAGCAAGAACTGTGTCTGATCTTGAATTTAAAATGCAAATCAGTGCTCATTTAGGAACATGGTGAAGCACAATAACCTGAATTAACCTTTGATGTAAATTAATTTTACTTTGGCAAAGTAACCTTCATACGGAATAGCCCTGACTTTTAGCAGCTAGCTTGCTTGACAGAACTGCAAAGGAAGAAGTTTCTTTGAAACTCTTTTAATGGAAAAGGTTGCAGTTTTCAGTAATGCAGAATTATATCCTTACTGAACAAGGATCAAATCTGAATGTTAGTATACAAAGTTCAAGTTTTATGCATATCTATCTATCTATATATATATAAAGGAATATGCAGCAGCAAGGGAAAGGAAATTGGAGGAGTCAAAAGCAAGGTGGAGGATGTAATAAGCTGCCTTAATTGGGTACCATATTTTCTATTTTTTGCTGCTTCTTTTAGCTGGTTTGGTTTCTATTCCTTTGCTCTTTCTTCCCTGCCACCCTCATTTCTGTGATTATACCCACACCATGACCCCTGTTCTTCATTCTTTTACTCTTATATTCCATTTAACATTGTGCTCTGTTGATTTTCAGCTTTGGGCAAGTAGAGTGGTTATCACGAAATAACTAGAAACATGCATTTTATGGTACATTGGCTTAGTTGTAAAAGATGTCCAGGTGTGCATTTAGCTTTGCGGTAAAGGTGGAATAGTTTGTGCTCACAGGGAAGGAATTCCTGTTCATTATGGGATCATAGAATCATAGAATAGTTAGGGTTGGAAAGGACCTTAAGATCATCTAGTTCCAACCCCCCTCCCATGGGCAGGGACACCTCATACTAAACCATGCCCCCCAAGGCTCTGTCTAACCTGGCCTTGAACACTGCCAGGGATGGAGCATTCACAACTTCCCTGGGCAACCCAGCCCAGTGCCTCACCACCCTAACAGTAAAGAATTTCGTCCATTGTACTGGTTCATCTTCTGTTGATCTCTGGGGAAGAAGATTGAGGTTTTAAGCCTTCTAAAATAATTTGTGGTAATTGACTATAAATATTTGACATACCACTATAACAGGCCATAATGTGTAAGATTAAATACTGTGCTACATGCTAAAGGGTATTTTGTATATTTCTTAACCTTACCATTCATAATTCTGATCCTTTTACTGTAATCTCTTGTTGTTTTAAAATCAAAAATAATCAGTAATAAAGAGACTTACCTGTGGATATCAATAAGAATATTGACTTGTAAAAATTTCTTAAGTGTTTCTAGTTGGCCCAGCATATACTATTTTATCATCAAAAGTTCTCTGGGGGTGCAAAATGGGCTGTGTTTATAAATTAAGTATTGAAATTAACCTTTTTTTTTTTCCAAATACACAAATTACTTTTTTTTCTTTTTACTTCATAAATGTTCATTATCATCTTCCACATTTTTTCCCTGCAGCTTATTCTGATCCTAAAAATTACTATGAGTTCACAGCCCGGTATCACACAGCCCCATGCAACAGTTCTGAGAACACTTATTTTGAGAAAGCATTGCTTCAGATACTAAGCAATCTTGTTGCTGAACTTTCTTGTGAGGTTACATTAATTAAGTCAGAATGCCATCATGTAAAAATGCAGAGAGGAGGTCTACAGAATGAAAACTTCTTTACATTTTCAGGTAAAAATCTGCCTTGCTTTTAAAGGAAATAATACAATTCCTTGCCATTAGAATTTACAAATAAATGGCAGTTCCCATAAAATATTTAAGTATACCAAAATTGAGACATAGACATGTAGTGTCTATGAAGATAAGCTCTTATTTCTTTAAATCATTGAAAGTTAGACATCTAAAATATTTTAAAAAGTCCTAAATACTTGCATCAGAACTAGAATCTTAAATCAGTTAATTAAAGAAATAACTGTTGATTTCCTTGACTTTGTTCTTTTATAAACAGATTATGTTTTGTTGCAGTTACTTCCTTAGACAGAGAAAACCACAGACTATGTCATCAAAGAGATTGTGATGCATTTTATAGACTAAACAAGGTACAGTAGCTAACGTAATACAGGAACTACCATAAGAAGCTATTCTCACCATAAAGTATAACAACATCAGAAATAAAACATTTTTTGTTTAGAAAATTAATAAATCAATATAAGAGTTTAAGTGGATATAAGATTTTTATCCATTAAAAATGCTAATATTCTAGTGCTGCTATGGATAAAGCAGGTTATGCTATCAGATTTAAAGGCAATATATAAAGAGTATAAAAAGTGGCAAGACAATTGGGGAAACTTTGAACATGTGCTGTCTTACGAATATCAAATGTTGTTTTGCAATGGGATTGCCTTTCCATCACTTCAAAGTGATTTTATTATTGATCTGGTAGAATTTTAGCTGTTTGCAGGTATTTGGCTTTTACAGTAGAGAACCAGAAGCCAGAGTCTTGCTTATTAGGTTAATTGTCAATTTAGAAGTTCTTAAACGGGAGAGGAGAAAAGGAAGCGAAGTACAGGAGGAATGCTAAGATATAACGGGTATGCAAATTGTGCTTTGTGATTCCAGCAGAGGGGTGAGGGAGTCTAAAATAACATTGAACTCATTAAGCAGCTTCCATCCTGTCCACTGTTAAAACCCCTAAATTTGTGGGGAAAGCTCATGATCAAAGTCCATCTTTTTTACACAGAAAAAGAGTATCAAATTAAGAGAGCATGATAAATTTGGTTTTGTGAATTGGTGTATATACTGAACCATGCTAGCCTATTAAAGGTTGTTTTTTTCTTTTTTTGCTTTAGCTTTATATATAAATATATACACACATAATCCCTTAATTTGTATGCAAATGAAGCACTGTCTGGAAATGAAGCATTAATACTTTTTTTACTGTTAAGTCCTTGTCAGATTGCTAACGGACCTATGTTTTTGTTATATAGGTAGAAGTAACATTTTGACATTTAACTACAATGACTTAAAATCTTTAATATTCCCGTGGAAGACACTTCATAAAAAAATGATCTGAAAGAAATTCCAGAGAAAATAAAGGATTTTTAAAAATAAATATTGCCTTTGGCTAGGGAGATGGAATAGATGAGATGGAACAGAGCTCCCTTGTATCCTAACATTTCTGTGATTCTGTGCTGCTAGTTCTGCACTGATTGGAAGGAATGCTTTTCCTATCTAGGACTGTATTTGTGCAAAACTTATTGAGTAAAGGAATTAGTCTTCCATGATACGATATGAATAATCCCCTTATTTAAATTAGCTTCAAAAGAAGTTTGGCATTTTCTTTTTGTTGAGCAGAAATGGCTAACAAAGGTGGAAATTACGTCTAATATATAAGTGAACCTAAACTACAATACCTATATAGATGGGAAAGCTTCACTTCCCTTGATGTTGAGCTACAGATGTCTAATGTAAGCAAAATTGCCATGGATTAGATTTTAAAATTCCATTCATATAATCCTGAACACTTTCAAAGACTTTGCATTAGCTGATAAAGGTTTATCTAAATTAAACCCAACATATTCAAAAGTATCAGACTGCCCTGTATCCATTTAGCTAAAATCAGAAGATTTAGTGGTACATCCTTTAAAACTCATACTCACTTTTTTGTCTTTTCTTGTATTCTGACCTCTTCCATCAAAGATTCTGATACAATATTGTTTGTTTGAATTTAGGCAAAACACCTTATAGAGAGATTTTTTAAGCAACAAGTGGAAATTATCAGGAAAAGTTCTCAACCGTTGCCTAAAATATACTACATTGACGGTACTCTGCATATGGTATGGGTTGATCGCTGCTCTCCAGGGTACGGAATGAATGCTCAAATGCATCCAGAATGTCCTGGGTGTTGTGGTAAGTGACAAATAAATTTATTGTGCAAAGTATTAAATACTGTTACTGTGGTTTTTGCTCTGATGGGACTCAGTACTTTGTTACTTAATTTTGTAAAAATGTTATGACATAATGTAACAGGCTGTGATCCTGTCAAGTCTGTCAAGGTAACCTGTACTAGATCAGGTGAGTACTTGGGTATAACTTTCTTAAGACCTTGTTGATTTAGATTTTAAGCTAGACCTGCAGTTTCTGTGGATTGATCTAAATTAAAATAAGTAAGATTAATTTCAGACCTCTAGATAGCAGTGTAGCCTTCTGGAATAAGCATGGAAATCTATAATCTGACAGTATCTTTCAAATATATATATTTTTTTTTATGGTGAGATAAGGCAGTTATTTTTGTTCTTACATTTATAAAAGGGTACATAATAATGCATAATAATGCAATTCCTTTAACTTATTACATGCTACACTCCAGATATGGTTAGTATAATAGTTTTCTTATCTGCTGTGCACCTCCACCTCCTACACTAGACAGAAACACTACATAGTCCTACACTAGTGAGGAGTAGAACTACAGAGTTCCTACACTAGCTCTGTTGAGCTTGAATCATAACACATTGCTTTGGCAGATACAGGGGCAAGCCTTCACATCTGAGGTACCCAAGAATTTGAAACAGTCAGTCCTGAATCTTGACTGATTACTACCTCCCATAGTTGAGGATATCATTCCCTTAGCATGCTCAAATATTCACTATTTTCCTTACTTGACCTCTTTGTAGAATTAGTAATTTCTTTTCCCAGAATCCAAAACACCATATCATCCTTGTCTCTAAGTTGGAGAGACATCAATTTGATAGGTGGACCACTTGGTGGATAAAGAACTGGCTGGATGGCCGCACGAAGAGAGTAGTGCTCAATGGCTCAATGTCCAGCTGAAAACCAGTAACGAGCGGTGTCCCTCAGGGATCGGTGTTGGGACTGGTCTTGTTCAACATCTTTGTGGGTGACATGGACAGTGGGATTGAGTGCGCCCTCAGCAAGTTTGCTGATGACACCAAGCTGTGTGGTTCGGTTGATATGTTGGAGGGAAGGAATGCCATCCAGAGGGACCTTGGCATGCTTGTGAGGTGGGCTGATGCCAACCTGATGAAGTTTAACCATGCCAAGTGCAAGGTCCTATGCCTGGGTTGGAGCAATCCCAGGCACAGCTACCAGTTGGGCACCTGCCCCTCTACTCTGCTCTTGTGAGACCTCACTTGGAGTATTGTGTGCAGTTCTGGTGTCCTCAACATAAAAAGCACATGGAACTGTTGAAACAAGGCAGAGGAGGGCCATGAGGATGATTAGGGGACTGGAGCACCTCCCGTATGAAGATAGGATGAGAAAGTTGGGGCTGCTCAGCCTGGAGAAGGCTGCGTGGAGACCTCATAGCAGCCTTCCAGCATCTGAAGAGGGGCTATAGGGATGCTGGGGAGGGACTCTTCATTAGGAACTGTGGTGATAGAACAAGGGGTAACGGGTTCAAACTTAAACAGGGGAAGTTTAGATTGGATATGAGGAAGAAATTCTTTACTGTAAGGGTGGTGAGGCACTGGGCTGGGTTGCCCGGGGAAGCTGTGAATGCTCCATCGCTGGCAGTGTTCAAGGCTGGGTTGGACAGAGCCTTGTGTGGCATGGTTTAGTGGGAGGTGTCCCTGCCCATGGCAGGGGGGTTGGAACTAGATGATCTTAAGGTCCTTTCCAACCCTAACTATTCTATGATTCTATAGGCAGTAAAATGGAAACAGTCCTCTGCTTATCATTCTACTTCAAGGCAAGATATGAGCTTCAGTTATTTCTAACAAATGTATCCTGCATAATCTTTAAAACCTCAGAAGACTACATAGACGCCCAAGGAAATAAAACTTAGCAGTGCATATCCTCACTATTGGAAGGCTTTTTTCCAAGATGTTTATGTAATTTCACTTTATGTAGTTCATACCTTGTTCTGGCTTATTGTTCTATCTCACTAAATCTGGAAACAATTCTGTTAACCTTATCTTTGAAATAGCTTTTGAAAAATCTTAGAAGACAGACCATTTCTTTTATTCTTTTTCTAATATTGTCTTTGTTGAACTAAACCACCTCACCTTCTGTCTTTTTGGTTGTTTTTGACTGACATCAGTTCAACCTGATTACTGTCCACTCTAACTTCCTTACATTTGTTTTCAGTGCCTCAAACATGATGCAGTAGTTCTAAGAAGACCATGTTAACATGAGAGGATTAGTTGTGATTTGCTAAAATCCCTGGGTCAGTTGCTTAAATAGGAAATAAATTTTTTTCCCCATGTCTTTGTTAGTGGGAGAGCTTTTCCAAAACCTACAGTAACTCATAGAAATATTTTGAAAAACACATTTCCACTGAATTATACAGCAGAGTTCAATTTCTTGGGTTACACAATATTTTCCCTTGTAGTTGAAGAAACCAGGTTCTGTAAACCAGTTAAAACAATTTTAAGGCTCATTTTAGAACTGTTTGAGAGTTTTGCTCACTTTAGCTACCCTTGTTTTACAGTTAGAAGATCAAGCTGTCAGTCTAAATTAATTCATAGAAAGTTCATACTCGTTTGCCCTAGTGGGGAGAATGCCCTTTAGCTTAAGTAGATTTGGGTTTTTTTTGTCTCCTGTTTTAGAATCACGACAAGCTAAGTACCTTCTATTTGCTTTTGTAAAAGCTTTCATTCAGTAATCCTATATGTCATATGCCTTATTTTGAATTTTGAGCTCTTAGCAGTGCCTTTGACATCATCAGTGCTTTTCTTTTGGTCCTAAGAACCTCTCTCTCACATGATGTAACAGTTCGATGCTTCTCCTTCCCATGGACTGATTGTGCTTACAGTCTTCTTTGATCAGACAAATATACAGACCTAATTATTTTATTTCTTCCTGCCTATTTAAATCTCATCCTTATTCACAGCTTCTCCCAGTTTTGTTTGTCAGCATAGTTCATTGAGACTTCTATCTTTTTAGTAGAAATATTTAGTAAAATGTGCCTTAAGACTGTCTCATAAGTTATCCCTTTAGCAATTTCTGTTTTTTTAAGCAACATTTGGTACTCTTTTTAAATTTCCTTCTAATCATAGTCTTCAGTAGTTTATTACATTTGTACATGCTGCCATATCAGCTGCTTTAAAATTAATTACATCTTGTCTTACAATGAAGATAAACATCAAATTGTATTACTTTCCTCTTACCTGCATGGGTTTCAGTGTTTATTCCTGAAAGCTTTACATAGTATAGAAGTCTCATCAGCTGTTCTGTGGTTTCTGGGATTCTTTTTTCCTTTTCTGCAAAATTCATAATACGTTTCTTACCAGTCATAGGTTCGCACCAGTCATAGGGTATCACAGCAGATACATTGAAAACCTCACATGATCATCTGTGTTACCCTTTCACAGGCCGGTTCTATTTTGGAACAGGTGTTACTCAGACTTCTAATTTGAAGTACATTAAATGTTGAACAGTGTTACTGTTTCCAGTCTCCAGGTCTTGATTAAGGATATGACAGAATGAAAGAGCTTACAGACTAGGCCCAAGAACATGGAGAAATAAAATAGTATGCATATCCTCCGCAAGTTGCAGTCAACAAACCTACTCTACTTCTTACACAGCAAAATAGCTAGCTATTCAGTTACACCTGTTCTCTCTCCTCTATACTTTTTAGAATAACTAGGCTTATGTAGTCTTGTAGTAGTTCTGGTTCCTCCATGCTGTTGTGCAGTGCTCTGTGAACAGTGCATCATTTATTTCACACTACCATCACACAGTTTATGCACTAAGCATAACCCTTTCACTTACTGCATCATCTACCAATCATCTAAATCTCCTGTATTAGAGCTTCGTTCATTTTCTTCCCTATGCTTCAATCTCATGTTCTTTTGTATCATAGTGTATCATCATCCATCTTTCCACCCTCTGCTTTTATATTAAAATGGCATTAAATATTGAGCTTTTGCCTCACCTTCTACTCCTATTTCATAGTCTAAATCTCTTTCTGAATTAGTCAATCAATCAAACATGTTAACCTGATTAGTCACTGGGTGATGTATCTATTTTTATAGAATCTTTCTGGCAGAAGACACTGGTGGTAAAACATATCAGAATTTTGTTCATCAAGTACCACACAAGCCTCAGGCACAACTCTTTACTGTGTGAGTTTGTAGAGGCAATGACTTAAAGAGTCGCTCCTAATTAATAAGCATTACTGCTGATTAATAATTCCATTCTGCCCCTGTAAAGCAGTCTTGAATAAACAGAATTGATGAGTACAAACATCTTGGAAATTATTAATGCTAATGTTCCTCTACCTTTAAAGCCCTATTTTATGTTAAATAAAGCACATTATTCCAGGATAAGTTAATTAAATATTTTGGTAACAGCCACATGAGGTATGATCAACCATTACATTTTTTCTTAATGTAGGCAATTGAGTCACTTTCATGTCATCAAAACTTCTAAATACAGTTTTTCTGCTTTATAAATCTATTTCTCTGGGTAAGTTTTTTTGGTTTCTTTTTTGTTTGTTTTTAATCAGATGCAGCTATGACATTAATACAATATAAAATGTCATATGTTTCTTAGGGCTTCTCTGGAGACACAATTTGATATCATACCCTGTACTAGCTTTATGAAATATTTTTTTTGTCCTGTATTATTATTCTGCAGAGCTTGATTTATGTGGTATTTTTAGTACATTAGGTACTGAATAGTCAGTTCTAATTCGGTTTTCTTCAGTTGTTTCTCACAGCATGGTGATTATTTATATTATTGAAACACAGTAACTTGAAAGTTCAAAAGAAAATATATTTTTCAAGATAATATTGAAATAGTCCTAAAAATCAGGAGAGAGTGCAGAATACTTAGCTTATAGGATACAAGAACAAAATAAGACAACATGCGTATCAGTTTGTGAGGTGTGAAGTGGCAAGTATGTAATATACACTATAAAGATGGAATATTTTCCTAAGATGTTTATACTTTCAAAGTGGAAGTATATCAATAGTTTTCCATTAGTGAAAAGGTTGAGCTGGCTAAATTAGCTACAAGTCCCTACTTCAGTTTCCTTTCCCTTTTTCTTGCTTTCTGCTAGATAGCAAACAGATGACACTTCTGAGAAAGAAACTTTATCCCATTGTAAGAGAAGTCTAATTTGCTCCATTTAAATAATCCGAAAATCCTGAAGGACCACAAGTGTGCCTATATTCTTCAATAAAAAAAGGATAATTATTCCTCTGGTGCCCAAGATTATTGATTTTCCAGACTAGGCCCCTCACTACAAGAAAGACATTGAGGTGCTGCAGCAGGTCCAGAGAAGGGCAATGGAGCTGGTGAAGGGTCTGGAGAGTAGGTCTCATGAGGAATGGCTGAGAGAACTGGGGTTGTTTAGCCTGGAGAAGGCTCAGGGGGACCCTTATTGCTCTCTACAAGTACCTGAAGGGAGGCTGTAGAGAGGTGGGAGTCAGTCTCTTCTCCCAAGTAACAAACAACAGGACAAGAGGTAATGGCCTCATGCTGCACCAGGGGAGGCTGGATATTGGGAACAATTTCTTCACAGAGAGGGTGATCAGGCATTGGAACAGGCTTCCCAGGGAAATGGTGGAATCACCATCCCTGGAAGTGTTCAAAAACCATGTAGATGAGACCCTCAGTGATATGCTTTAGTGGTGATCTTGGCAGTCCTGGGGTAATGATTGGACTTGATGATCTTAAAGGCCTTTTCCAACTTAGTTGATGATTCTATGATTCTAAGAAAATGCCTTTAGTTACATGCATTTGTAAAGCTCTTTCTTTCCCATAAAGCCACCTTGGTCTGCCTATAGTAATGTACAAAAAAGGCAAGGTTTTGATGTCATCTGCAGAAGACTCCTCTTTTACTTTCATAAGACCTCTAAAACCCTCTTTAGTCAATAGCAATGGCAAAACTGGCAGGCCAAGCTAGTAACAGCCACTGGGGATCAAGTGAATCCTGCCAGCCTCAACAAATGAAGATAAATCAAACCAAATACTGAAAATCCTGCTGAACGTTTGTGTGATAGTGACTAAGAAGTCATTATTAACCCAGGCAAACCCCAATAACCAGGTAAGTGTTGACTCTGCAAAAGGAAGGAAGCGCTTAATTACCTTTGCATAGTGAATACTAACGCCGTTAATTAAAAGTCTATCCTAAAGGCTACATATGCCAAAGAAATGTATGATACAGGATAGTCAGAACCAAATAGCTCAAATTCTGTTTGGTTTTTTTTCTGCCAAAAGTATAATGGTTGTCTTCTGTGATTAAGTCATTCTGCAGATGACTGTACACACGTCAATAAAAGGCATGATCCAACAGGAGAAAATGTTTCATCCACAACAATTGTTCTGCATCCTACACTGCTTTTGGGTTTGATACTTTATTTTGGCACTACTTAACAATTATGAGAGCTTACACTTCAGCTTTGTCTTGTGTTACTTTTACAAGCAGCTAAAGTAGTTTATTTAAAACACTGTTGAATATAGGCCATATTAAAATGTAATTGATGGACACATCCCCTGTAAGTAGATGGAGTGGAAAGTGATGAAGAGAAAAATATGGTGTAATAAACAGATGATGCATAAAATAGATACTTTTTTTCATCATCAACTAGCACAATGCTGGAAAAAATCTGATCTTTTTTCAATAGATGAAGATGCATTCTTAACATTTCAAATAGAAATATTTTGTATTTGTCATTTAAATTCCGCATTTTTTCCTTGTTTTTCTTGTCCGTAGTTGTATGCAGCCCAGGATCATACAATCCTAGTCATGGAAGTCACTGTGTTCAGTGTGACAGAAGTTTGATATATGGAGCAACAAAGTGCTGAGGGATTTACACTCTTACAATACCTCTTACGTATTTTAATGTGGTAGTATTAATAAATATTTTTTAAAATATGTACAGTTTGTTTTGCTTACATCAATAAAATACACCTTTTTTTTTTTTAAGAAATAATGATCCATCAGCATATTGGTAAAATGGTTTAGGCCATATCACTTAGGGCTACTTCATTCGTAAGGTCTTTAGAACATCCGCTAGGTTAATACCAATAGAAAAGTAACTAACTCACAAGAAGTAAATAGAAAAGTAGAGATACTTTGTATACTTAGTCCTCTGCTGATAGACCTCAGCTCCTCTTGACACGGAGTGGAGTAAGGCGTCTATATTTTATCTACCTGTCCATTTAGTCGTCGGTTAGGAGGATTATAGTAAATAGCCCATGGTGTACCTCCAACACTGAAAGGTCCTGAATGTTGTAATGCAGCCTCAAGTGCAAAAACATCCTAAAAACTTACTTTCAAGATGAATTATAATATCACTATTGAACAGTTAGTAACTTCTTCCCAAAGAATGTAAAATTCTACTTGGGTCAGTCATCTATTCCACCTTTAAAGATACCACATTGGGCACAAGACTTTTGCTCTTGCCTGAAGAAAACAAACAGTGATACAAAATACTGGGGTACTTTTTATGACATTTATCTTCTTTACTTTTGTAAGACTGTTGAGAATTACTAAGCAGTTAGGTCAATACATTCCTTGTATTTGTCATTCATTAAAAGCCTTATTTAAATTGGTATTCAGTAACACAATCCTGTTTAAAATCCTATTTGTTTTTTATTTGCAAGTAATACCCCATGCAAATTACAAAGTTTTAAATGAATATTCCACATTTTATACCCTTTTTCTCCTTAGCTCTTCATTTTATATAGTTCATGTATCAAAATGAGCTAGTTGGGAAGGTAATTTTTAGCTCTTTGTCATGTCTGGAAAATGGGGATTGCAGGCTCCAGTTCTTCTCAAGAATAGATATGGAGCACAGGTTTGAATATGTATATCTTCAGGCACCATACTCTAAAAAAAGGAATAAAAAGAAATTCTGTGCTACATCTAAGAAGTAATCTTTGAGTATTTTTTATTACCGTGAGATACTCTACTGTAAGCACCCCACTAATATACTGTTTATGTGGCAGAGCCTGAAGCTCTGAATATATTATGTTTTGATGTGAAGGACGCAAAAAAATGAAAACAGGACATTTGAAAGTAACTAGTGAGCCTGTATGATTTCCCTTTCTGGTTTGAATGAACTTTTATATAACACATACACAACTAAGGCATTTGAAAAACCTAGAAATCAAGCATTGTTAGCATTCTACAGTGTGACACTGTTCATGGCTCAAACTCTGGTATAAACACCGTAACTAGCAGAATATATAAAATAGCCCTTTTTGGCAAATGCCATTTGAAAATAAATATTTGGGAAACAGCATGTTAAATGATTAGCAGTTAAGAAATTAAATTCTATTTAACTGTAATCAATGGAATGACTAAAGGCTACCTAGTCCTTATTTTTGTGTGGTAAATAGAAATGAACAGACCACTGGGTTGCTACATTAGGGTGAAGCACTGCACATCTGTATGTTATGTTTCCACAATTTCCTACTCACAGTAGTATTAAAGTACTTAGCATTAGTTTGAATTATTAATGGCTAAAGAGAGAAGCACAGGATGCAGTACTGTCTTTGTAAAAATACAGACTTTGTTTCTGCTAAAAAAGTCATACCAAGTAATGCCAGCATATGGAACTCTCTACAGTATGGATAACAAATCAATTTGAGAATTGCCTTCTAAAATGAATGCAGCTTTTAAGGCAATAGCAATATAGATTAAGGAGCAGTTTGACATTTTTATATATTCACCTTCCCATTGCACATCAGAAACAGAAAGCTCTGGTTGGCAGACCATTTCATCAATTAAAGGCACTTACAGAATTGCCTCTAGACTTTGAGGGAGAATAATAAAGCTGATGTGGTTTTCACAGGCATATTATACACACTAGAATATTGACTTTCTTCTCCATGAATACATTTTTGTGTTTTAGCACAATACAGAAACAATGTTTTTGAGTCCTCCTGACAGGTGAAATTCATTTTTAATTCACAAAGTTTGCACACTGTTTAAGGCTTACTGGAAAAAGGAATTTAAGCTGCCATAGAGGTTTGTCTTTAATTCTTTCTATGAAAAAAAGCACTTTACATGAATATTTGTTAGTGTTTTCACTCTTTGCAGTCAAGTACAAATGCAATCTGTGGAAGAAATCTTGATCTCAGTTAACAGTGTCATAGAATCATAGAATAGTTAGGGTTGGAAAGGACCTTAAGATCATCTAGTTCCAACCCCCCTGCCATGGGCAGGGATACCTTACACCATGTCATCCAAGGCTCTGTCCAACCTGGCCTTGAACACTGCCAGGGATGGAACATTCACAACTTCCTTGGGCAACCCAGCCCAGTGCCTCACCACCCTTACAGTAAAGAATTTCTTCCTCATATCCAATCTAAACTTCCCCTGTTTAAGTTTGAACCCGCTGCCCCTTGTCCTATCACTACCTGTCCCTAATGAAGAGTCCCTCCCCAGCATCCCTATAGCCCCCTTCAGATGCTGGAAGGCTGCTATGAGGTCTCCACGCAGCCTTCTCTTCTGCAGGCTGAACAGTCCCCAACTTTCTCATCCTGTCTTCATACAGGAGGTGCTCCAGTCCCCTGATCATCCTCATGGCCCTCCCCTGCACTTGCTCCAACAGTTCCATGTGCTTTTTATGTTGAGGACACCAGAACTGCACACAGTACTCCAAGTGAGTATTGTAGTGTCAATGTGAGCTTTTAAATTACTCTTCATTTATGCTGGCTTCACCAAGAATTCTCATTTGCATACATGCTGTATATATGTACATCTCTCATTACTGAAATATTGTAGGTTTACTCTCGTGTGTGGTTAGAGAGCCAGAAGAAAGTAACTTCTTTGTGTACAGAACCATGGAAGTAAGTTCTCCTTTTTTATCCCCCCAAAAACCACATGTTGAGCTTGCTCGCATTTCCTCATGCTACATCTGGCATGTGTTTGCTATTTTTCCACACTCTGTGTGAACCGATATTTGCATTCCTATTTTCACCATTTTTCATAAATTCACCTCTTTGCTACAAGTAAAATCTGTGCACAGAAACACTCAGCACATACGTATACATGTTCAGCAAGACTAACTTGCTATTCTGTTACTATAGTCTGCCTCTTCAATAATAGCTTTAATTATGCTGCCTAGTTCTTAAAAGCAATTATCTTTTTAAAAGCAAGAAACAGTGAAGTGTTACAGAAATAGCATTACTGTTCACTAATAGCCCCAAATGAACCTAGCACGAGCAATGTTAACAAATATTTCTGGCAAGTTGAGAGCTGATTGTTCTTAAACATTGGCTTTGAGTTGCTGATTATATCAGTGTTTTCCTATTCCTGCTTATTTAGTATTACATATCAGTATTTCCACATAGCCTCAACAGGTAAACAATAAAAATTCTGACTGCTCTGATGACTGGTAACTGACATACAGATTTGGAGTTTTCCTGTGTTTGTTTTAAAAGCATATAAAATGCATGAAGCACATATTATATATGAGCAACTGGAGAAACGTACTAGGTTGTGTTTATTTTTTCTTTGCTATGGGAGTAGTTTAATATGACATTTCAAAAGACTGAAAACTTACGTTGTCGGTGTGGTTGAGCAAAAGTATTTTTTTTAGAGGAGAAAGGATTCTGGGAAGGAGCGTCTGTCTTCTCACAACTGAACAAGTTATAAACTTGCTGGTAGTACTTAACTTTTATTCCAAAATTTGACTTTTTGGATAGCCAGAAAAATAGTCTGTGGTATTCAGTTTAATGCTCTCTCCTCAGTTTTTAATGCAGCAGGAATATAGGGCAGAAGGTGTATTTTTGCAGCAGAAAACCCATGGAACCCAGGCTATGAAGAAAATTCATTGCCTGATAAAGGGAATAAATGGAGCGTTTAGCAGGACTGTATTAGTCTTAAATATGTGCCTTTCAAAGCCTCCTGTGTATTATGGAGTTATCATAGTTTAGATTATATTAAAATTACCATAAAAAGTAACATTGAATACTTTACAATCATGACAATACTGTTTATGTTACACCATATGAGAACAGAAGAGATTGTTTCCAAAGTGAGGGAACCTTTCATCATATCTTTTTCTTTCTTATTTTACTATAGACTTTAATTCAATGTCACTTAAATCGGTATTTCAATTTTACACCTCTGGAGATCATCCAGTCCAGTACCTCACTGAATGCAGACTGAGCTTCAACAGGCTGCTCAGGGCCCATGTCCAGTCAGGTTTTGACCATGCTCAAGGATGGAGACTCCATGACATGTCTGGGCAACATCCTCTAGTATTCAGTCACTTCTACTGTGTGGTTTTTGGTTTGTTTTCCCATTTCCAACTAGAATTTCTGTATTTCAATTTGTGCAGAAATACATTTCTCATTACTTATGGTTTTCTTTGAAAATCTCCCTATGAAATACCTGTATGACGTTGTAACCAGTTTTCTTTTATTGAATACTCCTACCATAAACCTCAACTCCTCTGTTTCATATCTTGCATCTTTCCTTTTTCCCTTTCAAATCTCGCATTAAGTATTTCAGTGAATACCAGCATTTCCATTTTTAAGTGGTTTAAATGAGTAGCATAAAGAATCCTATTGCACACAAAGTGTGATGTTCTAATTACCTGAAACCACCTAGAATACGATCTCTTTAGGCACCTACTTGCACAGGTTCGAAGCCAAATCCATGTATATTTCAATCCTGCAAAAAATAATGAGGCCAAGCCAAGAGTTAATTTGTCTTGATTTCAACTAGGAAATAAGCAGAAGAAAGAGAAGTAGAAGCAAAAAAATCTCATATTCATGCCAATACAGCTACATAAGAACATGTGAGAAGAATATTCATTATCCAAGCAACAGACCTTCAAATACAAAATTGTTCATGAGCTATCAGTGTGTCTGGATATACAGCTTTTATAGACACAACCCACCTTCAAAGCTGAAGAGCTCCTCATATGCAGGATGCATAATACTGTTTGCACTGAAGCAAGAACCAGCTGAGTGCCTAGGCTTCAGTGGGGAAGTCAGTATTACCTAGAATTTGGTTCACTGGAAATGATGCAGATGGCTCTTTTATTTTTTTAAGGTAAACTATGACCAGGTATATTACATGTCCAAATCATAATATTTAAGTAAGTACATGTGGCCATCACGGCAGTTCTTTTTTTTTACTTCGAGATTAAATGAAAGGCAAATAGCTTCCAACTGCATTCCACAATGGCCCCTTTTAGAACTTTCAATCTTTTATTTTCCACATTTTCATTTTCCACTCTTACAAAGAGAAAGGAAGTTTTCTGTTTTAAGCTTTTGTCTCTGTGAAGTGACATGACACAGAAGGCTGCAAATCTTGGCTCCCCAACTCCACTGCCAAAGGCTCATGCACTGCTTGGTTCCATCACCTCTTGGAAACTGGCTTTCAAGGTCTTTCAGTGTGTTCCCTTCTGTGCTGGGGTTGCTGATGGTATCACCTTGTACTGTGTTTGGCTGGGATGGATTTATTCTTCACAGTAGGTGGTATGGTGCTCTGTTTTAGATTTTTGACCAAAACAAGGCTGGTGACGCACCATTAGTATTTTGGCTATTGCTGAAAAGTGTGTGTGCACAGCATCAAGGTCGTCTTTGTTCCTTATCCACCCCCAACAAGTAGAGTGGGGCTGCACCAGAGCCTGGGAGGGGATGCAACCAGGCAGGTGACCATGCAATATAATGTCCTGCCTAGCAGTAAAATGGAGAGAAGTGAGGTTTAGGTAAGGTTAGCTTTCTTTTGCTTAGGAGCTGGCTGTCAGCTGATCTGCACAGGGAGATGGTGATTACTATTGCATAATTTTTTTTCTTTCTTCTTCCACTTCTTTGCTTATTAGATCATTTTCATCTTAACCCATGAGTTTTCTTACTCTTCCTTTTTTTTCCCCTGTCCCACTGGAGTGCATGGTGGAGAAGTAAGTGAGCAGCTGTGTGGTGTTTAGCTACCCAGCAGGGTTAACCCATAACACACTGCATGCCAGCTGTGGTTCCACAACTGGGCGAGGCTGTTGAGAGCTGCCCAAGAAGAGTCACTCAATTCATTTCCCCATCTCTGGGACAACCAAAGAGTGCTCATATGGTAATACCTGCCCAGAGAATCTGTGGCTGCCCCATCCCTGGCAGTGTTCACGGCCAGGTTGGATGGGGCTTTGATCAACCTGATCTAGTGGAAGGTGTCCCTGCCCATGGCAGGGCCTTAGAACAAGATGATCTGTAAGGTTCTTCCAACCCAAAGCAGTCTGTGATTCTGTGATTTTACTACTATCCAAAACTGCTTGTGGCCAGTGATCTTAGAATAAAGGAGTTCCAAAGCCCGTTATGACTTCTACCTTACTACATAAAAAAGAAAAACAGAAAAAGGATCTCAAAAGACATCTGCTAGGAATTCCAGCTACTGGAGAACAGCATTTCCAGTACAATGTTTACATATGTGCCCATCCATTTCAGGGTTACTTGGTTTTTGTGTGATTAGAAACTATTTACATCAAATAATGCCTTTCCCTCTCCTGTCTTTGTAGCTAGACAAATACTATGCGTGTCTTTGCCACAGGACGGACTGTGCAAGAGACACCTCCTTGATTTTGGATTGTGTCACTCCTCTTCCTCTCCTGTACCATCACTGGGGAAAATAATGCCCAGTGACAGACAGACACATGCTCAAAATACAGATGTAAGGTAATAACTGGGATCCACTCAAGTCACTGGCAAAAGTCCCATGGTCTTTAGAAGTATGAGAAAATCATATGGCTGCAGACCAGCTAACTAGGTTACACCATAGAAGTAACGAGCAAAGAGTAGGTGGGAATTTAAGCAATAGTTTTCTGTTTTCAGCTAATGATTCATTAAGTCCTCTCTCTAGCAAAAGATTAAAAGTAAGCACATGTTTAAGTGTTTTCTTCAGCCTTAAGTGGTATTCAAAGCAGATGCAAAGCAGGAGTTGGCTACAAGCTAAACTAAACCCAAACTGCATCCAATCAAAGGCTGTTGGTGGCTGAAGCAGAGAAATGTGATTCACCTCACAAATAGTCACGGTCAGCTTCTGTGCTAGAAATCCTTTTATGGATTCAAAGACTTGGTTCTAAACCTGTGCCCTCAACGCAGTGTCACACACCTTGTACAGACTGCCAAAGAGAACCCAAAATTTGAAGCAATTTGAGCAAGGTGGCAAGAGCAAGGCCTAAGGAACAATGTGGCTACTAACCAGCTCTCCTACCTGTGGATTAACAACACGGTGCCACATCACTGGAGGCTTGTTTGGCTGCTCTAGCCCTTCCACACTGCACTGCTCCACATTCATTATGCATTACATTAATAATGCTATGTGATTACTTACCATAGTTTCCACTAGCTATATTGTTTATGTCATAGAGAAGTTTGTCCTGCTGAAATATGTTGGAACTGAATACTAGGTAATGATATTGTCGGATTAAATTTTATAACGGCAGCTATGAGAGACCAGTTTCCTGTTACTCACTGCTCCAAGTTATCTTGGTGATGGACCAGTAGGCATGCACCAGTGGAACTGAAAGAAGGAGCTGACCCAGTAATATTTTCTGAAAGCATATTCTACTCCATTCTCTTCAAAAGCAAGAATGTTATTACAGTTTTTGAAGCACATTTTTGTCATATGTTGCTTCTTTCCTGGCCCACTATACAGAAAATAAGAAAAAAAAAACCATACCCAAAACAAAACACCTCCAAGAAAACCCTCATATGATGAAACTAGAATAGAAACATAATGTTTTAGCCATGGCGCATGTATACGACAGGACAGGCAATGATACAGTACTTTAATCTGTATTGTCTATATAAAACATTTATTTTTAAGCTCTATAATGATATTATAGAAATACATAGAATATTTTATAGAGTGTATTTTAGTGTACTCACTGTGAAAATAACACATTTATTAAGACAGGTATTCTTATGTCCAAACGTTTTAAATATACGCACTTCTTTGCCTTGCAGTATTATGTTACTTTGAAAAAGAAAATATCAGTATTTTATTCTTTGCTCCTCACCAGAATCTTCTCATTCAGATTTCCCTGGGACATCTAGGGTGCTCACTGCTGTGAGATATTTTATAAAAACCACAAAAAGTACTTAGATTTGTAGATATCCTATATTTGCTTGCATTCATGTCTAGTGCACATAGCTTGCCGTTCAATCCTCCAAGTGCCTTCTTCGTAAGTACAGTGACATATAGTGCATTCATCAGTTTTCACCTCCCGGCCTGCTGGAATGACAATGGTTTCTGCAAAGCAGTTCGGACCTAAAAAAAGGGAAAGAGTTTATTATGTGACACTGATAGCACACTGTAATCCAGCATAGTTCACTTTTAGTCTGAAGCATGGAAAACCTAACACAAGGTGACTAATGCCAGGCACATTAAACAAGAATGAGCATCATGCCCAAGGCTGTCCTGCCCAGCACAGGGGAAAGCGCACTAAAGGCTTTCTGTGAAACATGGAACTGTGACGGTGACCTCGGCACAAACTGACAATGCAGACAAATACAGATTTAAGCTAGTGAAAATGCCAGCTATTGGTAACGCAACAGTGTGACTGTAGGTTACTGGAGAGCTGATTGTAAGTGTTATTACTTTTTTCCCATTGCAAACAAGCATTGTATTTCATGTGGTAATCAAAATATCATATTATTTTCCATTTAATGAGAAAACAGTCATTTCCCAGTCGCATGGAATAGTTCTATCCTCTTCTGAATGGCGATGCTTTTTGTGCGTAAAATGCAATATTCCTTTTTATATAAATCAGCAAATCTACAAACTCCCCTTTTCAAAGTACACTGAAATAACTTCATTTCCAAGGACATGACAGGAGAACAACTCACAAGCACAATGTTCACGAGACAAACCTAGTTCTTTTAGAAGGTGACATCCTCCCTCTGCTGCAGGAGGCTGTGAGTATTGTATTATCTGCAGTCCTGTTAAAAAGAAGTCTATTTCTGCACTGAAAATCCACATGCACTTGTAAAGCAGCACTAAATCTTACCAATCATCTATCTGTACACTGTCACATCCTCGGGGGAATTCATCCCTTCCATTCACTAAGCACACACAAGAGCTGCTCGGGCAGAATCTGGCCACTCAACAGCACTTTGGTGGCACTATCCATCATGGTAGGATGGGCCATAATGGCCAACATATACTGACATCATATCGCTGAAACTCTTGAATGAATATGGGTGTGCAAAACATTTATCAACTGCCAACCTGCTTGCCATACAAGTAAAGGAATTACAGATAAGGCTCTGCTTTCCATCGCTGGGATCTACTCTGAGACCTAAGCCAAACAGTTATGCTTGCTTCTGTTTTCTAAAGTGCTTCCTCTGAAAACCAAAGGCAGGGGCACACTGCACGTTCTAAGGCACAAACCAAACAGCTACCAATCAACTTCAGTAGTTACCTCTTCAGATCATGTTATGTATTTGGGTACTGACGCAGCAGCCTGAGAATTAGACGCGGAATTGGCAGTAGTGAAGGCCTTTCCTCTGTGAAGAGCTACCTTCTAAGAGAGACCTGCAAGACCTGCAGAAATTTGCTTCACCAAGTCGTACCATTAATCCTCTGAATATTTAAGCTGGTATTTATTCTGCCTATTTCTAACGTGGCTTCTTTGATAGTTTTGAGTGGCCTCTTGTCCAGTCAAGGCTTTGGATGCAGAACTGATAGCAAAATACAGCATATCTCATGTAAAATTACCTCCTTTACTAACCTAATGTTACTGTAATACTTTTGGGTTTGCAGCCCCCTCAGTCTGTCCATGCAAGGTATCACTGAGCTGGACAACCCAGAAAGGAGGACTCTGGAGTGGCAGACACGCTCCTGGGTCCCTGCCCACTGCGAGGTGCCCCAGGTTTCACCTGAGGTGAAGCAGTGTTGTTAACAATACTCTCCTCAGTGGAACTTTACAAGATTTCAACTCTAATCTGCGAATTCTGTTTCATTTAAATACGGAATTATTCTTGCACCTGATGAGCTTTCATCCCAAGATGGGTTTGTCTCCACATTAGGTAAAGAAATCTGACTGTTTTGCATGCTGGCCTGTAATGGCCCTGTGTTTTACAAAGCTGTGTGATATAAAGAGTTAAAATATTAAAAGCAAAATCTACTTTCTAACGTGAATTTGTATGAAACCTACAGGAGCACCTGAAATTTAAACGCTATGTAAAAGGCTCAAGAGGAACACCAGTGATGGCAATCCCCTGTGCAGGATTTATTTCATTCTGGGAAAGTAAATGTTACGGGCTATGCTTGGTTACAAAAAACAACCAAGGAATGAAGTAAAAACAGTGCAACACATACAATATAATTCACTAGGATTCCAAATGTAAATGCCTCCATTCACAATTAGCAGCACCTTAATGCAATGCGTATGAGTCCTTCTTACATCAGGAAGTTATTACATGTAAAGATACAAGTTAGCCCTCAATAGTTAAACTATTTAAGATGGGGAAAAGTCACTGCTTGGGTAAAGCTAAATAAAGAACAGCAATAACCATCTACTTGAGAAAGGGACCCCGCAAAAGTAAATGACAGCAAAAAATATTTTTTTTAGTATCATGCAACTTTTCTATAGAAAATTGCCTATTTTCTGGTTCTGCATTTGCACCCATCATCACTGTAACTTCAAATCCAATATAGAATTTAGACTGGCAATAACCAACTGGTATCCTTGCCTCATCTTTTTCTTTGCAATATTGTGTGCACGCAGTATTGTGTGCACACAATATTGTGGTTAATGTTACAGAAAAGGTCATCAATGAAAAGGCTGAACTGACTATATTACTGCAACACCCTGCACATAAATGTCAGTATAATATAGTGTCCAAGCAAGGGAAAATAATTCCATCGCTCTCCTTTTATCATTTCTCCAAACCCTCAGACCTCTTCTAGGGGAAAAAAACAACCAACCAAACAACTGAGCTTCACTCCAAATCTCATTCAGTTTTGAACCTGTATGAGCTAGCCCTGGCTCTTGGTGTCTTGTGGCTCCCTTTCTGCCAAGCAGGTGACGCTCATCCCTTTCCTTTCCCTCTGAGGAACAGCCACAGAAACCAGGCTGGCTAGAGGCAACCAGTCTGCAGTGAGGAAGAATACATGGGGTGGCAGTGGCAGGACCTGGCTGCGCCTGGACCTCCAGCAGTCCTTCCCAGGCCCCGCCAGTCGGATGGATGATGCTGATGAAGCAGCTAATGAACCAATTCTGACTGCCTAATAGTGGGGAAACTGAGGAATCAACGATTTTAAGAAGACAGAGTAGGCAGAGCAGGTACACAAAGGCTAGTGTTAGAGTTGAGTATTATTTCCTCACTGTTTCTTAGCAGAGGGAGGCAGAAGCACGTCTCCTCCACATTCAAACTGGATAAGCTGCCTTGAAGGCGCAGCATTTGCCAAAACAGGGCAGGTTATATTGAATTAGCAAGAATTTCGGACTCCCGTCATAAGGGGCACACCATTTTTCAGGTTTTTTTAAATGTGTGCAAAATGACCTGACTTAACACATGAAAAGCATTTCAAAGTGGACTGGGGCCGTTCCAGCTCCAAAGCTGTGGTGGTCTTCCTGACTATATGTTGCTGTTGCAGGAATAGTGGATCTCTTCTCCTTGGTCTACAAAGCAGGCAGCCTGCTTTCTGAGTTCTTGCTTGGTGACACTACCCTGCCCAGCCTCATCACTCGGTACTCATGCAGTGCAGCAGTGGCTTGTTTGAGCTTGTTTATCCATACTATAAACCTCCTGGGCTCCATCCCCAACCGCACACACTTACGTAGTTCTAAGGAAGCCAGCAGTGCTGCATGTTTTCACAGCACATGAAGATCTTGCCATATCACTCTTAAATCTGGCAGAAAATTCAATATGACATATTGTATCAATTCCAAGTGCAGCTTGAAGTCTAACACGACATCATTTGTTTTCCTAAAGTATGTACTGGCACTGTCAGACTCCACTTGAGCCATACCATGCTGGTATCAGCACAGGTTTCTTTCCTCGGCCTAAAGCATAGTTGCTACTGTCTCAGTGATGTCTTGAAGCAGATAGTTCAGTGCAAATCCTCAGTTCTCACGCTGAGCACTAGACTGGCATGCAGCTTGCAGCCTCCCTGCATCTGAAATGGTGAGTCCTAACTTCCAAAAGCAACATTTATACTGGGATCTAAGGAACTAGGAAGACATATTGGTGGTTAATTCATTGGGAGTTTATAATGAGATTTACTGATTTGGGTTCAAACTTAAACACGGGAGATTTAGGGTGGATATAAGGAAGAAATTCTTTACTCCAAGAGCGGTGAGGCACAGGAACAGGTTGCCCAAGGAAGCTGTGGCTGCTCCATCCACAACTGATGAAGCAGCTAATAATCCAATTCTGATTGCCTAAAAACATTCCACATCCCAGTGTTCAAAGGCCAGGCTGGACAGGGCTTTGAGCAACTTGGTCTAGTGAAAGGTGTCCCAGCTTTGGCAGTGGAGTTGGAAATGGATGATCTTAATGTGTCTTCCAACCTGAACTACTCTGTGATTATATGATTCTATGAATGGGATCCTTACCTTTTAAATGCTTAAAAGTATAAAAATACAATTGGGAAGACTGCTGCTATTGTGATTTTTTTCAAAGGCTTTACACTGGTCCTGTGAAAAGCTTCCAATGAGTTGTATGTTACGCTTCAGAGTTGACAAATGCAACAACCAAATTAAAATGCAAATTTTGTTATCTCGGAAGAAAACAGCCAATACCAATTGTCAGCAGAGAATGCCCAAGCCACTCACCTACAGAAGCAACAGCACCTGTAGCCTTGACAACCTCGCAAGAGGCTCTCTGAAGCTTCTCCTCCTCCTCTCCTTCCACAAAACCACAGCTGTACACTAGAGTTGTGCCTATTTCCTCTGCATCCTGCCCTTGCTTTTGCATGGGCACATGTTCCCATCAGTTCCAAAATGTAAGATACAGCAATTTGGGAAATTGTGTTTTAATCAACTCTGTTTTCATCATGTGTTAAACCAAATTATGGATAAAGAAATCTGTTTGACTGTGAGTTAATGTGTTTGCCTGGAGAATAAGTCATGGGAAATTTCTGCCTATCAGAACTACAGTGACAAACTCTGTAATATAACACTTCGATGTAGGACTGCTTTGGGCTCCGCATTATACTTACTCCCTAATAGCTTCCCTTTGAACAGCTCCTTGCAGCAGTCAAACAGGTCACTTCCAAGATATGTGACAGCAGTCCCATCTACCCTGAGATTTCTAATGGCATTCATCACTGCAGTATTAGCATACTTTGTAAATGACATAACCTCAACACGTAGCTTAGCCCCAATTTGTTTCAAATTTACCTTATTTTCAAACTTCAGGGAGAGATTTCCAAATGTTACATGAAAAGACAGATCCTGCACTTTGCCCTGGAAGTCTTGAGAACCATGACATTATGCAAGAAACAGCTGTGCTGGTTGAGATTGGAGGTCCACCTCCAGCAACCAAAAGGAGATGCCTGGGGAAGTATATGGGGACAGAGCAAGCAAACATGCCCAGCTTCCAGGACTTTCTGAATCAGAGACTTTGTAAATGGCTCCAGTGCTTAGTTAATGAAGTTAATGGATGGAGTTAAATAAATTTCTTTCTGATGAACCTCTCCAATATCCTGCTGAACCCATATAAACAGCACTTGGTGGCAAGGAGGTCCAAAGCTCTGGTGCACAGGGTAGAAGAGTTTTCTGTTGTTGCCCGATGCTTTCCACCCACCACCTAAACTTGGTATTCCCAAATCCTCATAGTGGAAGAGGAAGTAACAGGCAGTAACAACCACCCCCTTTGCTTATAGATCTGCATGACGCTTCCCTTTCCTCCCATCACCTCACCTGCAGCCTGAGGAGACTGGTTCTGAGCTCTCACCATCCCTGCTGACTTTTCCGCACCTCTCCCAGTTCTGTTACCTCTGATTTGGGCTGAGGACCAGACCTGCGCACCACAAGCAAGTTGCAGAAACAGCACAGACTTACCCAGCAGCACAGTGGTATTCCCCGTTTTGTTTTCCATTTCCCTCCTACTCCCTGACATTTGCCTTTCTGTTGTGACCACTGATTGAAAACTTAAGCTGGCATTTTCATGACACTGAATTTTATATCAGATAGAAATCATACAGAAACAAACATTCCGTTACATCAAGTCAAACCTGCTGCTGCCTTTCTGCATTACAGAAAAACCTTGCTTTCCAAGCAATGCTACTTGACAATCTTCCACGTTCAGTAAGAGTATTCCTGTTGTTCAATCATTTCAGTAACACGTCAGGGAAAGTGAGACCTTCCCTCCACCTTTTAGACACTTCTTTCTGATGTTAAGACTTCCCCCAGGAAGTTTATTGCATATGCCAGTAAAACTCACGAAGCACGAAGCTGGAAGAAGAGATGTAAACCATTTCCTCGCCTGCATTTCAAGCTGTCTGCTGCAGATGACCTGGAATGCCACAGCACAAACCCAAGGACTCTTCTGCACTCTAGCTGGAAGTTAAATGGGGGAGGTGGGACAGCCAAGGACCAAGGCATGGATACAGGGTAGCTATACCTGTCTCCCTTATGTACCGGCTGAGATGTTTGAGGTGGATTTCAAAATGTGCTAATGCAGCAAGGGGAGACAAAATAAAGCTGCTCTGCCATGCAGCACCGAAGCAGTAAGATTTCTGAGATGCAGGCATTACCTCCCTCACCCCTCTCAAACCTAATCACTTCCTCAAGAGATGGTATTGGTACCTACTTTGTGCCCTTCTAATCCCTCACCTCCTCTTCTGTATCTCCCTGGCCCGATTTTGTTTCCCTGTCATGCGAATACATATAAATACATCTATCTCCTGCGAAACGTCAGCTCGGAAGATAAAGCACAAAAAGCATCTGGCGTAAGTCGCCTGTGACTAAGATTACAGCAGACTCTCATTCTCTCACAAAAATAAGTTCATCACCCCTGCTGCTGTCACGATTCTGACTGCTCTCAATCCAGTGCAACCTTTTACTTGCTTCAGTACCTTTGGATGCTACTGAACCAAGTCCAGAAGAGAGTTTTCAATTACAGAAGCAGGATTCATGGAGACCCGATTTTAAGAGCAATTTGGGACCCTGAAGAACCATGTATTATTTCTGCAGTTTATCAATGCCTTAAGACAATGGCTGCCAGAGAACCACGGCAATAGTTCTGAATAGTACTGAAAAGTCTAATAGACTTTCAGGAAACGTGTATATAAACGACAGGAAGAAGGAAAATAAAGGTATTCATGCATTTGGTGATTTTGCCTAGCTGCCATAGGAAGTAACAAAAAGGCAGTGTGTGCAATCTTTCATGAAAGTGGTGCTTTGCTTATGCTAGAGGCTTGGTGCTTTTAAGAATCATAAAACTCCTCCCTCTGTTAGGGTGTCCTGGGTTCAGCAGTAGCAGCCATTTTTCTCCTTCTTGGTAGCTGGTGCAGCGCTGTGTTTTTGACTTTCAGCCTGAGAACAAGGCTGATAACACTGATTTTTCTAGTTGTTGCACAGTAACGTTTACTCTGACCAAGGACTTTCTGAGCCTCATGCTCTGCCAGGGAGGAGGGGAAGCCAGGAGGAAGCAGAGACAGGACACCTGGCCCAAACTGACCAAAGAGGTATTCCATACCACAGCACGTCATGCCAAGTATATAAACTGGTGGCAGTTACCCAGAAGGGTTAGATCACTGCTCGGGTCAGTCTGGGTGTCAGTTGGTGGGTGGTGAGCAGTTGTATTCTCTTCCCTTGTTATTTCCCTTATCATTATTATTATTGGTGGTAGCAGCAGTGGTTTGTGTTATACCTTAGTTACTGGACTGTTCTTATCTCAACCCATGGGAGTTACATTCTTTTGATTCTCCTCCCCATCCCCACAGGAGCAGGGGGAGGAAGCGGGTGAGTGAGTGAGTGGCTGCGTGGTTCTGGGTTGCTGGCTGGGCTTAAACCACAACACAGGGCCGTGTTTTGTTAGAAGCGCAACGGACTGACAGATTGAAAGAAAGTCTGCCAAGGGCAAAACAATTAGAAATAAGATTCTGCCACCTAATTTAGAAGGATGGGTACAGCAGCATCTGCTGTGAGTGGACAGACAGAAGCGAGCTCAGTGAAGTTCTCCAGTAACTAAATGGGCAGTTGTATCCTCAACGGCACTGCTTTGGCAAAATGGATAGCAAAGCTCCAGCTGTTGCTGTAGTCTAAGTGTACCTCTGTGTGTGTGTGTGTGTGCATTTTTGTTAATGCATAAGATAGAACAAGCTATAATCCTTCTCAGAGTTGGGCTTTCATATTCTGTTTATAAGACTCATAAGACCTATTTATGATTAAGTTCTATTGCCTTACTTTTTCATTTACCACGCTTGGCAGCACTATTGATCAATATTTAGTTCCATCCCTAGTCCTAGAAACTGAAGAAGCATCCCAGTGTCCTCTGGGACACAAAACTAAGACACCATGGCCACTGGACAGACCCCTTCCACCAGCGATTCTTCCCAGCTCTGATTCTCCATCCCCTTGCACTTTGTGGTGATATTAGTATCCCTGGAATGACAATGCAAAATGCTACCAAACTAGGGCTGCACAGTTACCTCTGCACAGACAGAAACTGCTTGCAGGAAGGGAATGGTCCATAATCCTGCCACTGCCACTTGCCCCTTGGATTTTCACGTGTATTCAGAGAGCAGAATTTGAGATGTCTGCTTTTGGTGTATTGAACAAAAAGCAGCAAAGGATCATCGACCACTACACAGTCCAATTCTGCATGAGCCAAACGGAAAGCCTCACAGCATAAAAGGTACCAATTAAATAGGAGGCTTGAGTGCCATAAAAATAAACTCCATCAAACAACTTCCTTTATCAGAGAAAATATAGAAAGACTTGAATGCTCTACTTAAAATGATTTTCAGAAGTCCTGCAACTTATAAAAAGATTTTCTGTTCCACCCGGAAATGGCACCAATTAGACATGAGCTGAACATCGTGTGTATCCTTCAGAAAATAAACACGTAAAAGCCAGCAAGCCGTGCATCAATTCTGCGCTCAGCTTTCTTGCAGCTCAGGCACCACCCAGATGATTAGGAAATTAGCAACACGGGGCTTGAATGCAGCAGGAAAACTCATGTCAGATGCCTCCTTAGATTAACAGAAACACTCAGGAGCTGGCACTGCTCACCTCCAGCTCACTCCTGGGAACAGGTTTTCACTGATGTTATGTTTGCAGGGACTACCTGCCTGTGTTCCCCAAACTTTTCTGTTCCCTGCTTCACTCGCCAGGCTAGACCATGAACTAGCCTGGATTAAAGTTCTCCTGGAAGACAGGAGGACTGGGTTTCGCCCAGGATATGATCTGCACCACAGCAACCTGCAGAGATGTGCAGGTGAAGTGGGGGTATGCAGCAAAAACATGAGCTACTTGCTTAGAAAACTATTTCTGAAGCCCAGAGAGGGCAGTCACACCTAAGAAACCAAACTGATGAGTTGCTAAGTTTTCCCTTAGTTACAGAAGCTGCTGCAGCACTGCCAGGCACTGTGGGGACACACTGCCAGTGGTGGTGGGACGTTGTGTGGGTTGCAGTGGGTGAGCTGCTGCCTTGCCCCAGCACTCATAGCATGGGGGCTTAAAAGCTCTGCTGCTGAGGTTAATGCATGGAGGCTAATCCTTCCCTTTCTTAAGCTGTTGATTCATCCCAGTGACCCTGCCTGGGGGCCTGGTCAAAGCCCTACTCAGCACTAAGACATCTTCTTCGCACTGGGAAACATCAGTTGACTCTTCAGACTAAGCAAGCCATGTGAAATACCTTTGTTTTAAGATCCTCAACAAGTTACCCTAAAAACTATTATGCAAATTTAAATAGCCTCAGCACTTCTAAAAGCACACACTACAGGCCAGTAATTTAATGCATCAGAGACCTGCTGCAAACCCTAAAAGTACATTTTAATTAGCCAAAACACAGTAGCACTGGTGGGCTGCAGCATCTATCAAGCAGGTTAGTTAGGTTGCTGAGAAGTGTACAGCAGCTTAGGCAGTGATGTGCACGATTGTGTGTGTCAGGAAACACGCACTAAATGCAGGATGCTAATGAAGGAAGAGAATTTTGAGAATTATTATGGAAAGATCCCTAAAGACTTCAACTAAATTGAAAGTTAAAGTGGTACCAAAGCATAGTATAATACTACTTTGGCAATGAAGTGGAATCCGACTCAGAGTAATTTTCCAGTCACTATAAAGCACTGGGTAGTGAGAATGTAAGGATGGCCAGTGTCTACCTACTGCTACAAGGAGTTATTCAATGAAATTAACAAAACATTATCAGCCAAGCATCAGCCCTTTTCTCGCCACATTTTAGAATAAATAGATAGAATACTGTTAAATCAGGGGTTAACTTTCTTACTGAGATGATTTCTTTATGTACTTATGATCTTCAGTATTACTCTTACTGAGGATGATTTATACCAAAATACTGAATGTAGCATCATTCAATTCCAGAAAGATTGTCACAGCAGACAGTAACAACTCCCCCAGTTAAACAGTCCCCTTGCAAAATTAAGTCTTTTATAAGGGGTTGGTTTGGCTATTTTGTTATTTTAGGTTCTGTCATCATAACCAAAGCTTTGGGGTTTTCTTTTAATTATGACTTTAGGGGCTTGCCTACATGGACAGATTTCTAGCCCCTCATCCAAATTCACTAGAAGTGGTTTGATGTGGTTGTAGTTGTACAGAGGTACTTAACATGTCTCTCTTTAGATAATCCACTGCTGAAATGATACACACTAACTTAGAAATAGGCATCATCACTGAAGAAGTAGTGGTTTGGGGTCTCAAACACCCACGTGACCCTCTCATACAGGCAAGCTGTGAGCAATGCTGTCAGCTGCTCGAAAAGGTAATAGAAGTTGAGACTGAAAGGGAATAAAGTGAGTACAATAACAGAATTAAGTGGTCCGTCACATCTGAACTGCTCAGCTTCATACCCGGAGACTGTTCCTGTGGCAGTTTCTGGATTGTATCTGCGATATTTGGCTCATTTTATCCATTTTCTTTGAGTTGCATGACAAAAGGTAAGAACCCAGCAGAGATCGATCCCAGTACAACTGTTATTTAAAACATTAAAAACCACAGTTCCACAAAGGTCTTTCTTTACTATATATATTGAAGTCTGACCACCTTCTCTCCCCCTTCCACCTTTCCTACTTAGGATGTTTCAGAAAATCTGCCTCCTAAAAATAGATAAATGGTGCCCTTTATGACAGGGACAGAAGTGACAGCGATCTATGCTGAAAAATGAATTATAATTGTCGGCGTATCATACATCACTTTAAATACAATGACTTCTAACAACATCCTTTGCCATGCATTGTTAGCTTCACTGACTGAAATAAAAAGCTGTACTTCTGAAAAAACAGGTGTAGTGCATTGGAATCATCAGAATGGAAACCGAAGAAGCTGTTTACTCATCAGTCCTAATGAATTACTACTATCTTTAGGTGCGACAATTTATAAAATATGCAGTTATAATGCTGTCGGTTTTAACTTGTTACTAATATTATGTGAAAATACCTGTAAAGGATAGATATTTTTGCCTAAGAAAAAAAATACCAACTCTAAGATGCACCCAAGATACTCCACAACTGAGAAAAATCACAGTACTTTTATAAGCGAAAGACAGGCTATACTTTGCCCTCCATGCTGCTGAATCAATAATTCTACCGTTTCTTGCCCTTTAATGATTTTTCCTCTGGTGGTTATGAAGCACAGCACCGAGAGAGCTTGCTTTTGAAAGACTGTATTTTGTGGCAGTTCAGGAAGCCAAAGAGTATCTGGAAAACATTGCTGTGAGAGCATGCTCGTCCTGCCCCTGGTACCCTGAGCTGCTCTGTTCCCGTGCTCCACCAGGATGTGACCCAGAGAAAGTCTGACTTTGGTACCTACACCAGCACACTCCTCCCAGACAGCCCTGGGAGCAAGTCACTCAGCACTCAACTTTGCCACCTAAACCCAAGGGATCTGGTCCAAGCCAGCCATCTGTCTATGGAGGGAAAGGAAGAGTCAGCTCCAGGGGCAAGTCACTGCCGTACTGCAACAACGGTTCACAAGCCTGGTCTGCAGGTTGCTTCCTTCACCAGCATGCAGATGTCCTCCTCATGGTTCACCCCAAGTTCTGACATGGGCTTGTACTGCTTGCTCACCTCATAGAGCTCTTGCTCTGCATGCCAGGTGCCCAACAAAGCTGGTCTACCACTGCCCTGCTCAACTGCACAAAGGAGTGAAAATATAATGAAAGCCTTGTGGGCTGGGATAAGGACAGGGAGAGATCGCTCATCAATTACTGCCATGGGCAAAACAGATTCAACTTGGGAAATTAGTTTAATGTATTACCAATCAAATCAGAGTAGGATAATGAGAAATAAAACTAAATCTGAAGAACACCTTCCTCCCACCCCTCCCATCCTCCTGGGCTTAACTTCACTCCCAAATTCTCTACCTCCTCCTCCTCAGTGGCACAAGGGGATGGGGAATGGGGCTTGTGGTCAATTCATCTTACACTGTCTCTGCTGCTGCTTCCTCCTCAGGGAAGGACTTCTCACACTGTCTCACTGCTACAATGTGGGATTCCTCCCATGGGAGACAGTCCTCCACCAGCTTCTCAAACGTGAATCTTTCCCATGGGATGCAGTTCTTCATGAACTGCGCCAGCAGTTGCAACACGAAAATTCATCACTATCAGAAGTCAATTCCCTCTCATTTGTGTCTGCTTCACCATTACACAGCTCATGAATCAACAACTGGCTAACAGAGATCCTTTGGGGTAGGAAGAGTGGAAAATCAGAAGATGGAAGGGTGATTCATTGCAAAGGCAAAAGAGTAGGAAGACACTAGTGTTGGAAGAAACCAGATTAGTGGGATTGCAAGCAGGAAAGAAAAAGGCAGGAAAGCAGGCCAGGTGACTGGCAAAATTATTTTAAGGGTTCATCTCTTTGTGAAGATGGAAAAAAAGGTAATTTAAAGTGTGAGACATGAATTATGAAAGGTATGGGAAGTGGTTTTGTTAAATGCAAGAGATTGTCTCTGTGAGAAACGCAAATACTTTCATCTTGAGAGAAGTGCAGCAGCACAGAAATTGCATGTCACTCATGGGGGCAGACATAAAAGAATATCACTACCCAAATGAAATCTTCCATAGAGTAGCTATCGACTTCGTATCTTGTGTCTGAATCCAGCATTTATTTGCCCATGCAGTTATTAGCACACATTTTCTTTCCTTTATTCTTTCCAGGCGTGTGAAATTGGGAAGAGCACAACAAAGGAGTCAACCACCTTAGAGGAGACAGATTTGTATGTACATTGATGCATGTCATCTGGGTCACGGTCTAGTGAAAGAAATATAAAGTCATGATGGTAAACTGCATGTTTCCTTTCACATTCCCACTGCAACATTGCTCACTTAGAGACCCCTGGTTTTAGCCAATGCAATCTCATAATCTAAGCAGCCAAAATTCATATAATGAAGGTTGCAAAGACGTCTGCTCCTCTGAGAAAGAAGAGGCAAGATATTCCCAGACAGCAGTTGAACTATTTAAATGTCCTACCGCTTAGCCAAAAGCTCTGGAGGATGCAAGCACTATCAACATTACTGAAGCTCCTGTTCACAGGAGTAGCTAGCAAAGATGCCCTGGGGAAAGTAAGAAATCAGAACAGGCCTTTTGTTAACAGTCCAGAAAACTCTGTCTTCACAAAAAAAAACCCAAACTGGCTTCCAGTCAATGGCCCCCAGGACGGCCAAGCTGGTGCTGGGAGTCTGCGCTGCTTCTTAGATCTCTTTTTCTTTCCCAGCACGTCAGACCTCTGGAGCAGTTATTGAGGCATGGAAGCTAGTCTTTGTATTTACAGTAACAGAATCATTGCAAACCTACTCTTAAATATTTCCACATATTATATATTTCTTCTTGTAAAATTATCCCCAAAGGCAAGTATTATGGAAATAAAAGTTCTGGGGGAAAAACAGCTGGTGCTTTAATGTTTATCTGAAAGCTATATTTGTTTTCTCCTAGGCAAAACCAGAGCCATATGAAATTGTAAATGATTCCCGAGACACTCTGAACTGGTTTTTGTAAAACTTAGATTAGTGCACTAGAAAAAGAGTAGCAAATAAAATGAAAGCAGCAAAACTAAAAATTACATTTTACTTTTCTAATGAAGTTATTAATCCAAAATGTCCTACAGCCAACAATTAAGCACTCGATTTACAGTGTTAGCTACTCCATTTGTCTTTGGGGTATTCTTCCACTCTACAGTGATAAAAATGATCACGGCACACCTGTCGCATACTAGGCATAAACTTAAGGAAGACCTGGGAAGCTGGTATGGAATATAAGTCATTAGTTTACAGAAACCCCCTAGAAGGCAAAACTAAATTAAAAGGAGGAGCTCTTAATTACAGAGTGGACCAAAGCATTGCAAAATACATGGGATTCAGAGAAGTGGAAAGGGGACGCTTCCTGGAGAAAGCCAATACTACAGCAAAGGGGGAATATCAGCCCAAGAAGAAAAAACCACCAACTCCTCTTGATTCATTCCCTTTCACAAAGTGTGGTTTATTTCTGGCTTGCTCAGGGGCTTAACTTGCAAACATTCCTTTTGAACTGATACCAGAAGCTTTAGTAGCACAATATGTACTCGTAAAGTCTGCAACAACTAATGGATTAGTAATTTATTTTCTCATTCTTTATTCCAAGTATGTGTGTAATTTATGCATGTCACTGAAATCTGTGTATTAATGTGCATAAAAAATGAGTTCTGTAAGGAATCTCTACGGAACAAAAGCTTTGGATGGGTTTTCAAGAGTGGCTGGAGAAAAGGGGAGGAGGAGTTTTAAGCAGTCTCATTTCCACCAGAGAACACATGAAGACTGGAGGACAGACGATCCGGTCCACAAACAGTCATACGATATCTACACTGATTTCCTTCCCTTTGTATTTGTACCTTTTCTTGCTTATTGCATTGTAAACTCTTCAGCGCTGAGGCCCTTTCTTGCAAGTTTTAGGGTTTTTTTTTTGCATAGGACCTTGCAAGTTAGGTCATCACTCCTAATTTGGAAAATAATTACAGTAATTACGATGGACATTTTTCTTTCTATAGGACCTTTTAGGGCTTTGCCTGATAGTCCAAATACTGTTAGTTATTTGACACAGCTACTAAATTATGAAGTAACAAATCTCATTGAACAGTAAGGAGAAGATCAAACTTAAATGAATTCTCTCACAGGTGTGTTAGAGATGAAGGAAACAAAAAACGGCCACAGTCAGAAGAGCTTTCAGGGCTCTAACATTAGTAAAACAAATGTACACATACACGGTAACACCCCAAAATTAACAAAGTGGTTCTGCAGTGATTGAGTTGCATAGGTATCTATACCCACCAAACACTAAAAAGCCACTCATAGTGCTGTGGGAGCTGGCAAATGTTATGCCTCTACAGACTCCATGACTCTATAAACGTGTCCACATGTCCCCTCCTCCATCTTCTTTCTAAAAGGAAGAGTGGCATCCTTTTCAGTCTCTTCCTGTCAGCCAGCCCCATGCCCTCCAGCATGCTAGCTGCTCACATTTGCACCTTCTTTCTGTTTGCTACAGCCTTTTTCAGGTGCAGAGACCAGGATAGCGCACAGTGGTCGCACATGGGTGTGATGGTGGGGAAAAAAACTGCACCATCTATCTTATTCTCATTATCCTTCCTGATTATGGACAGTATTTCCAATTAAGGGCAGTATTTCACTGGCTTTGTTATGTGCCACCACATATCAAGCTGGTGATTTCAGAAACCTCTCTGTAACCACTCCTAAGCTGCTACAGCCACTTCCCAGCCTAGCACAGAGACACTGTCTAGATTATTTATCCTATGGGCATCACTGTACAATGAACCTTGCTTGTCATCTTTTTTACACACTCATTCTGTGAGCTACTTTTGGAGATGTTTGCCACTGGTGTAGCATCTGACTATCAAAAAGAGTTTTGTACCATCCAAACCATGGAAATCAATTGCATGCTCCCTGCTGAAGATGTCGATTCCCTCACAAATCAAGGCAGGAATGCCTTGAGCCTCATGCCCTTAGCATTTTGCTCTACTGGACTCTCTTTCTGTGGATGTATCTGACCATTTTTCAAATCCAAGCAAACTCTTGACAGCCAAGGGAAACTGTAGCAATGACTTCCAGTCTCGCTCTACCGTGTAAAAAACCCACATCCCTTTGCTTAGTTTGAGCCTTCACATACTAACTTCACTGAGCTAGACTAGTTCTTTTAATGTGAGAGACAGCAGAGGTGTTATTCTGAGGATGTTATTCTGAGGTGTTATTCTGAGGATGAACAGCTGAAGTTCTTGATAATAAGGATTTTCTCCCTTATGATGCCTTCCAGCCAAGGACTGCAAACCCTATCTTGGGACTTACATGCTGTAAGATTAGCCAGATGTCTATGAATTTATAGTTTGAGGATCTGTTCACTGTCTTAAGCAACAGAATAGCAATGATTTTTAATACAGTTTTCTCATTATATTTTGAAAAAGAGAAAATCACATAAATCCTTTGGATGAAAGTGACCATTTTTCTTAAAAATGCAGTATGGAGACACCAACCAATTTCTAAGAACCATTAAATACACTCTTGCTATCTAATGTGCATATGGAAATAAGGGTTGCAGTATTACTATACATATATACACTAAGGCTAACAAGGGATCGTTTTATTTCTGAATTGCAGCACAAAAAAATAAACCAAAACCACCAAAACAAAACAAAACAAAAAACCACCCCTAAACCTGAGAATAATTTCTAAGGGAAGTCTTTACCATAATGCTGTGAATAAGACCACTTTAATGCTTTTAAATAGACTAAAGCACTTTGGAATGGAAACTTTTGTGCAGAATTTTGCATAATTCTAGGCAAATTACATCAAGGAACAAAATACATCAGGGAGTCAATTCCCTGAAGCATGAGTGTCAGTTGATTTCTACTTTATTAGGAACACCGCTCCAGGTAAAAATATCCCAGCAGCAGGGCAAAATAATCCAGTTGCAAAGATAAGATTCCCTGAGGGAATCATATGCAAACAGAAGCAATGGCTCTTCAAAATGCCAGCAATAGAAAATGCAGTAAAACACACCTTCCTCTTTGGCTAGTGCTGCAAACATCAGAACTGTGCAAGGATACTGGACTAAGTCAAAATACCCTAATCATGGTTAAATAATCAGACTGATAAATTCAGATTTCTGATTTTCAGCCTCCTTGGCATGTTGTGTCGTTTTTCCTGGGCACAAAGTCTTAGCAAATAAAACACCTGTACAAATATAATTATGAGACTCGTATTTTAGCTAATTATGGCATATTTGCGCATATTAAATAAGACTGTGTTGACAAGTAATGACTGAATACAGATACTGATCAGTCAGAAAGAGGAAAATTCTTAAAATAGGATAAAATGTCAGATATAATGGAAGGCAGAAAGAAAACCTGCTTTTTATCTCTTTGGCACTTTCTCAGTCTTCATTTCTTTTCAAAGGGGAGCTTTTTAAAGTTGTACTCAGTCACTTATTCTTCCCAATAACTAATCTATCGCATGCTCTTCCTGCACACAACATAGCTTTTAAAAGACCATTTCAAACACTGGTTTCTGGTTAAAAGCCAGATTTCATTTCCAGGCTGTTAAAAAGTGAGGAAAAAAAAGCATCTAAAGGAGAGGGCTAGCCTGCCAAGCCACATTTGACCACATCTGACTCCCATCACAGACAGACTTCCTATGGCTTGTTTTCTTATTTTTTTGCTTTCTATTCAAAAAAAGATTTAAAGAAAAGCTTCCACTCCAGACACATTTATTTTTTAATCCTTCAGATGATCTTCCTGCCCTGTGTTCAGTTTTCAAATGTGAGCTCCAGGAGAAGATTGCAGGAAGACTGTGGAGGGCATTCAACCATATATGCTTAGGAGAACAGAGCACTTTGGCCACATGGCAATAGAGGATGAATGGGAATGGTAAAAGAAATTGTGCAAAAATAAGAGTGAGGAAATTACACAAACAAGGTTCCCACACTGAAATGCGCATGTCTGCATGTTCAGAGAACCAGGCCCCAGGCATTAGAAAGATTTCAAAAGACTGTATATCAAACTTAAGAGTACCCTTTCTTCCTCCAGCTATCAAAGCATGAGCACCTTACAACTAAATGAGCTCTTCCAAATCTATCCCATTGCCAAGTCTATGTGCACTGCATTAGTACCTATGTGTTTCAAACCTCTGGGGCCCTGGATTTATTATTACAATAACTTCCTGCAAAAACATGTTTGTTGTTTTTTTTTTAAAGAACCTCCCTCCAAAATCACTCCCCTCTCCCCATCTGAGCTTTACACTACCTGCAGAAATTACATTACTTAGCACCAGCTTCTACAAAGACAGGAGTTTAGGGGGAAAGCAGTAATCACTCAATACCTCATCTCTGGACATGCTGGACTACACTTACATCTGTTTCTCAGCTCTTGCTCTCTCTGTAGGTGATGCGAATAGGCACAGATGCCAGATCATTGAAGCAGTGGACTATAAACAAGAAATGTCTTTTGGAAATATGTTTGTTTGAAGGATAAAAGACAAATATTCTTTGAAGGATTACAAGACAAACAGTAGCAAGTCTGAAACAGTGTCACATTCCTTCGGCTGCATGAGCCCAGGGACTTTTAAAACTTGAGGGAAGATCTACCCAGCTAGAGATGTAATTAAACATGCCTGGAGAGCACACTTAAAAAGCACCACAAGGATTGCTCTTGGCCATATGAGTTTTGTCCGTCTTGCTCGAAACATGGAACTTGTCCAAGCACTTTCAGGAAAACATGACCTGCGATCAGCCTGCTCCTCACTCCCAGCTGGCACTCACGGGTCTCCTCCTCAATGTGCCAGCTTGGAACTTCCTGAATCGCCACTCTGTGCTGGATCACACTCTCACAAGAGAAATACACACACTGAAGTTCCCTGCAGTGGAAAACAGCTTGCTCTGAAAGCCAACAGCCCTTGGCCTCATGCTTTTCCACAGATACCTAGGTACTCGGTCCTGCTACCATTGCACAGGCTAATAAGAAACCAGAGAAGGGAAGAATACGCCTGTGTCTGGGACAAAAGACTTTTTATTGAAGAGATTTACAGAAAGCATACAGAAGATAACTGATGCGAGCCCAGAGTCCATCAGTTAAGATACCTCATTCTTATTTACTGGAGAAAAGATCACTCTGCATGCATGTCTTACCTCTGCAGAATCAGGTATTACTGGTTCATTCATTATGGGGCAAGTCTAGGAGAATATTATAGGAGAAATTCCAAAACAAGTGTTTTGTTCTGGTGTTTGTTGTTCTGTTTTTGTTCTGTTGTGTTTTTTTTTTTTTTTTTTTTAAAAAAAAAAGGCGATAAAAGACAAGTTTTGGTTCCACCAAAATCATTGGAAGCTACGACCAGCCCACAGTCAGTGTGGCAACAGTATTTAAAATATAGTAAGAAGAGTACAGAAATCAACCACAAGCAATATTGTCAGCAGGATGATGACAAGCCTACTTTTTCTCCCACTGGGCAGCACTAACTCCCTGTGATAGCCACACACTTACTCCATGTCTCCATCTCTCAGTCATGGAGGAGAGAGAAACTGCTACTATCTGAGCTGGAAAATCTAAATCAGGCAAGTTTAAGTTATACAGAACTTTCTTTCTATACAGGACTGATGTGCCACAAGGGCACCTTTTCAAGATGGTTACCACAACGAAAGTTGAACGCTGCAGTGTCAATTTTGTTTGTGAATTTTGTTTGTACTTCAGTTACTACCAGTCCCCAGGGTGCTGGAAAGTTTTTGTGCTATTAAAGAAAACCCCACCTGCTTGAAAGTGCATCACGTATTTGTTGTGCAGCTACATTCTCAACAAATTTTCCCAGTAGAGCAGTACAAGGCACACTACAGAAGATGCAAGTTTCAGCTGGCTGTCACCACAGGACATACCTTCATGGACTATTCTTCTGTAAGTTGCCCGGATCTGCATGCAAAGTGCAATTGACAAAATCTTGAATTAACGTGAAATACTAGTGAATAAGGAGGCCGGTATTACCTTGGGAATTCACATAGCTATATCACAGGTTTTTGGTTGTCAAGCACTTATCAAAGACTGATGAGGGAAACACTGTAGCTGAACAATACTAAAGGACAGATGCAACTTGAGCAGACGTTTAGTATCTGGAAAGATCACTCAGCTATTGAAGCCTTTTTTGTGTAGCTCTTTAGCACTTTGGCAAAAAACCAACAAATGCTGCGTGAGCAAGCCCTGTTTGCTGACGCATCAGTAAGCTCCACCAGATGTTGCTGGTGATACACTGACTACACAAAGTACAAAGGCGAACATTCAATAACTTCACAAAGAATCGCTTTGAAAGCCATTTCCCTTCACTTCAATGTCCTGATCAGGTGTCCTAGTGAAAAATACATTTTCGGAGCTAAGCAGAATTAGGCCTGCAAAGATCCCAAGAAATTAATACAGACCTGTTTTTAACACTCAAACCCGAAAGAGCTGGACTCAAGAAGGTCTCTGACACACTTGCCTTGGCCCCTTTCCTGCCGTGCTGCTAACAGTAGCTAGGACTAAAAAAACCCAAACAAACCCCAAAACAAAACAGGCAATTTTATTTAGAAGAACAGTGCAGCACAAGCCCTACTGAAAACCTTCCAAGGCCATCTATCTGAATTATTGATAAATGGAACACGATCCAAAGAATTGATGGTGTAAACAAAACATCTATAAAGTTTCTGGAATGTGTTCAATAGTAATAAAGGACAAAAAAATCCTCTGAACTTACATCACGCTTTCATTAAAAGGATGTTGCCAAAAATGCTCTAACATAAAACATGGGATGGAACAAAAACATTCCTTTGGAGCACACAGCTGCAGGTTAAAACAACAGAGGAAAAAACTCTATCATCTCATCAACATTTACTGAAGGCTCATGAACCTGTGGGTCAGTGAAAGCTAGCCTAACCTACCTAATAACAAGAGGAGCTACAGAACAAGTTTCTCCATGTCTTTGATGAGTTCTTCCACATAACCAAAGACCTCTGCAAGAAAATCCCTCTTTGCAAGTCACCTCTACATGGTGAACAGCTTTGCTTGTCTTCATCCCACACGCAACAGACCCAAGTCAGCCCTAATACTGGTGCTACATACATACACATGTACATACATACATACATATACATCTGCTCAGGCTCTGCAATGATGTAGCATGTCCATTATAAGAGAAATTTAGAACGTGCAACGCAAATTAACCACAGATTAATCACATTGTTAATAGGGGCTCAAAATCTGCAAGCACTGACAGATCAAAATGCCTTTTTGGTGTGGTAATCGATGAGTAAACTTGCAGGCATGGAAAACTGGGAAATCTACATAATTGCACAAGTATTTGTTGGAAAATGCACTCCTTTTTGTGTGTGCAAATGTACACTGCACTTTCTTGTGCAGAAACTGCAGCAATACATATGCCATCTCCACATCCCCAAAGGCACAATGACAATCATTGATAAACACTACCACAAACTCCTTTGCCAAAACAAAACCTGATTCACTCTCTCCTCATCCAGCATTTAGAAGAAGGAAAGGAGACAGCTCCTGCAATGCAAATGTCTCCTGCCAGGACCAACAAGTAATGGATGGATAGCCAATACTAAAAGGAAGACTGGAGATTCAGAAGATCCCAAAGTAGCCTGGAGCTTTTGAAATGAGTTTGCATGAGTTTGCAAGAAAGGCTTGCCAAATCAAGCACAAAATTATTTAGTTCCCCTCTAGTATTTCACAGCTGTCATCCACGGATAGTTTCATATTATGTATTTTTTAAAATATTTTTTTAATTTAAATTATAAATTTCTATAATGCACACACACACATATATATACACGTGTGTGGGTGCCATCGTTAAGAATGTATTCATCCTTCCTAGGCTACCACCAAGAGGTGGTCATCAAGGCGAAACCAGAACCCAAAACCAGGCAAAAAACAACCCAAAACTTGTCATCTCAGGCTGTAACAAGTTGAAATTTCTGATTACAGCTCAACGACTAAAATATATTGGTGGAGGACACCTACCCTTTTAAAAGCATGGGCCAAAATATATTTACCATGTATTATGGCAGCATGTCAGTAGCTTTTTCTGCTCAGGAAAGCTAGAAGATAGATTAAAACAATTACAGAATACATACATACCAGGGGACATTACTACTGCGACTGAGTTGTGAACCTGCCATTAGCTTGTCATATATAGATGATTTTATATACAATTCATATGCTGCCCTTGCCAATGAGGCATTGAAATTACACCAAAAAATCAGTGTAGGAGCAGGGTTTTCAAAGTTAAGAATATGTATATGCACACATATATGTATATATATATACACACAACTATGCTGTATTATACAGTACATTACTATATAATGTACATATAATTATATATTGTACTGTATATCCACACTGCAGAAAGTGTAAAGAGAACAATATTATTATATGCATATGGTTAAAATATTAGAAATATATTAGCAATATTGTCGTTGTCAGAAGACTGCCAATGGCAATAATTTCTTCTTTCACATTCTTAGCAAGATCTGGGTTTGGTGTACCAGGCTTTGTTAGGCACAACTGAAATATTTTCTAACACTAAAGCAGTGTACAAGTTGCAGGGATGTACATGTGCTCTTGCTGTCTGTTGTTGAGCCTGAGAAGAGGAACACCAAAGCCTGTGGGAAGGGCATTCAGGCCTTGGCTCTCCATAGGTTCACTTTAAAGCTGTTATTGCAAAATAGCTCAGCTCTGCCAGTGCTCACTAATCAATGGTGGAAGCTGAATACTTGATCCTGGGAGTGAACAGCGTTGGTCCATTTGGCATGAAAACTCAGAGTAAAGGAAAGCAGAAAAGGACTGGAAAAGTCTTTGTTCTGCAAGCCGAAATTGAGAGCTATAGGCTTTATCATGACTTACAGGGTTTTTTTTGTTTTGTCATTTAGAAAACACCATGCTATCCAGAAAACAAATGAGAGCTCAGTCTCCCTTACAAAACAAAATCAATGAGCATACAAGCCCAGATTTCTTTTTCCACAGAGCTAGCACAGACCTCACTCACTCACACCGTGTCTGGTATCTCCGTTTTGACAGTGGTGTACTGGAGCAAAACAAACTGCACACAAGATCACAGGAGGACAACTTAGATGAACTCATTTTTAGTTCTTTAGTCCCTTCTCTTGAACCTTTGCCCAGAAGAGAAACTGCAGCTGTTTTACGGAGCAGCAAGTCCACCTGCTTCAAGAGATAGATCTGACTGAGGCGTAGGACTTTCTTGGGCTGCCAGGAGCAGCAATGGAGTCTGATCCCTGCAATCAATACAGCTGCTTGCGACTCAAAACTCAATAAAGGGATCATAGAATCACAGAATGGTTTGGGTTGGAAGGGACCTTAAAGCTCCTCCATTTTCAACCCCTTGCCAAGGGCACGGACACCTTCCAGTAGAGCAGGCTGCTCCAAACCCCGTCCAACCTGGCCTTGAACACTGCCAGGGATGGGGCAGCCACAAATCCTCTGGGCACCCTGTGCCAGTGTCTCACCACATGCATGGTGAAGAATTTTTTCCTACTATCTAAACTAAAACTCCGTTCTGTCAGTTTAAAACCATTCCCCCATGCCCTATCACTACATGCTCTCGTAAAAAGTCCATCTCCATGATTTCTTGTAGGATGCCCCTTCAGATACTGGAAGGCTGCTACAAGGTCTCCATGCAGTCTCTTCCAGGCTGAACAAGCCCACCTTTCTCAGCCCTTCTTCATAGGAGAGGTGCTCCAGCCCCTGATCATCTTCATGGCTTCTTCTGGACTTGATCAAGCAGGTCCATGTCCCTCTTGTGTTGGGCTTACCAGACCTGCAAGCAGTACTCCAGGTAGGGTCTCACAGGAGCACAGTAGAGGGGGAGAATCATCTCCCTGCAGGCCACCTTCTTTCGATGCATATAGTTGGCTTTCTGGGCTGCAAGCCACTGTCAATACAACCATCACCCCCAAGTTCTTCTCTGCAGGGCTGCTCTCAGTCTGTTCTCTGCCCAACCTGTAGCTGTGCCTGTAATTGTTCCGACCCAGGTGTAAGACCTTGCACTTGGCATGGTTAAACTTTGTGGGGTTGGCACTGTCCCACCTCACAAGCATGTCAAGGTCCCTCCGGATGGCATTCCTTCCCTCCAGTGCATTGACTGCACCACACAGCTTGGTGTCATCAGGAAACTTGCTGAGGGTACACTTGATCCCACTGCCCACATCACCAACAAAGATGTTGAACAGCGCTTGGTTCCAAATCCGACCCCTGAGGAATACCACTTGTCACTGGTCTCCACTTGGACGTTGAGTGTGACCATCCAGCCAATTCCTTATCCACCGAGTGGTCCACTCATCAAATCCATGCACCTCCAGTTTAGAGACAAGGATAAACTATTTCAGAGTATTATTACTACTGGGCATGTGCTTATGGGCAATTATTTCAATGAAAATGATATCTCTAAGAGACGAGTTTCTGGTCTTCTTACACTGACTATAAAGTATCCATTTTAAGGATGTAATCAGCAACTCTAATAATAATAAAAGAAAATAAAGAATAGTGCAACTGTGCCTGCATTCCTGTATAGGAAAACACCAGTTTGTGCTTTCTAGCCTTTGAAAGACTGAAAACTATTCACTGATTTTTTAAACCTACCTTAACCACAGCCTTCACACAGGATTTGAACATAATAATGCCATTCAAAGAAACTGCAAGTAAAGAAGTAACTAGATGGTCTTAAGGTCCTTTCCAACCCTAACTATTCTATGATTCTAAGTAATTACTCACAGGCTTCAAGTTTTAATTAATGCTTCCTGTTTTAACAAGAATAGGGAATGTTAAAGGAAGCCTGGCCAATGGAGTTTCAGATGGCATGCTTACTTCTTACAGTAGCTTTTACCAAGTTGTAAAACTGAAATAATTAATTTAAAACCTTAAAATATTGACATGATATGTTTACTACCAAGTCTTAACAACAATTGGGTCATTATCATTGAAAGCTCCTTAACTGACTGCAACTTGAAAGTGCTTGCAGTGGTGGAGATATGATGTATAAAATGAAGATGTTTTTAATTCCATTTTTAATGCTATGTGATCTAAACCACCAAGACATCAAAGTCTGCACACTTTCTAACACAGGGCTTTTCAGTTTAACGACATCCAGTTTTCCATTGCACTCTCCTCTTTGTCCCACGCCCTTCAACCTTCCTATTTATCTTAGATTACATTAAACCTGCATCCAAGATGTACAATCCTAAACCCACAGGTGGGTGAACAATATCTGCAGTGGCAGGCCCCTGTTTGGAGCAGTAAGCATCAACTTGCTCAGAGGTCACTATTTCCCTTTTAAATCATCGTTAGCTTCAAAGCACAGGAAAATGAGCCAACATATCCTCTAATTATCAGTAACCCAAAGATGACTTCCAGGGAAAATGAACGACAACCCTGATACAGCAACTCTCCAGTGCTGGTTTTCTCCTGATTCCTACTGGAGCTTAATAAAGTTGTCACCAGCCGGTTTGACAGCACACCTGACTACCACACTGCTGCATGCTAACACATATTCTTTAAATCACAAGACGATTTAAAGACAATTTGCTTTTACTCTGCACTGCTGGTGGCAGCCTCCTGGTGCCGCAGCTGTTCCTTGGCGAGCTCCTGCCTTCAGCTTCAGCCATATGTGCAAACACCCTCTGCAGTCCTATTGGATTTCTCTAGGGCTCTGGCTTCTCCATTTCCAGTTGTCCCAGCAGCTTGCGTAGAATGAAACTAAGGTTTACTCCATTTTGCTAGCCGGGACACCTGGAAGCCAGAAGAGGAGGTAGCAGCATCCACATGTGAAGGAGCTGAACGGAAGGGAGCTCCTGCCCCCAAACTCACCACTTCTTTGTGGATAGCAGGAGGGTGGGAAATGCAGAGCACTGCAGGCCAAAGACAGGAAACAGAGAGGCCTGAATGTCTTGAAGAAGACCTGGCAGCATCATAGGGAACCTGAATCCTTGCTTGAAGGAAGGGTGGAAGAACCTCTCCACAGTTAAACCCTTCCAAGCCGTCCACATTTCAGCTTGGTGGACACCGTTATGGAAGCAGCTATCTCCTCTCATCAGTCAGCTGTTGACACATAGTGTACCAGCTTGGTAGAGTTAAACTCACAGGTTGCAGAGGTAAACAAGAGATCTTTCCAATAGTTCAATACCTTGATTATCTTCAGCAAGAACTACTGAGTTTCAGAGAAGTTTCACACACCAAGACTGTGTGCAAACTCAGTGTCACCCTCTTCCTTCTCCCATTCTCCTTGTGCTTGCACCATTACTTATTTAAGATGCAAGCTGTTCAGAGCAGGGCCTGTCTGCTTCCTCACCTCACAGCTGCCTTTCTGTTATCTACAAACACAAAATAACACAACTCTGGTGCTTTGCTCCTGGTGGGGTTTAGTTTTTTTTTTTCCTTTTTCTCCAGAGATAGGTTTAGAAAACACAGTCTATCCTAACTTCAGCCTGTTAGGACTGCGTGACCACAAGTCGTGCAACACAGTCAAATCAGACTTGATGAAACAAAGCTCTACTATTGAATCGACATGTCTATATACAGGACAACAAAGTCCTTCCTTGTAGTTCTATTAAATAAAATCTTTAAAATCGCTACAATGGCAATCTGAATTCTCCTGTTCTGCGCAACTGAACACAGCAGAAGCCCGCAAGAAATGCTTATGAGTGTACACATTACTCAACACCTGCACTGTCTATTTTGAAAACACTATAAATAGGAAATGACCCAAATCTAACCTGGCTGCATTCCAAGCCAGCGAGTCAGATGGTTGGCAATTGAAATTATACTAACCAAGAAAACAACCCCAAGAGACACTTCACCTTTGTTTGAATGTAAACCCCTATCTAAGAATACCTCTTATACTTTTTTCTTTTCCCCAAATAAACCAGGCAGTATTGATGGCACTAATAAATACCTGAGTACACACAGTTTTAATGAATAGACTGGACAAAGAAGTGGAAAGTTCCTCATTTGCTTAAAGATTTACACTTTCTTTGTAGCTCAATGAAAGCAATTAAAGAAACAGAAGTCAGGGTCAAATAAGCAAGCTTATTAAACTGGAATAAGCCATGTTAATGAATAATAATCATGTTTAAAGGTGTCCTGAAGGTTCTTTACTTTGTTCACTGGCCAAGTATCCAGATTAATGATTGAAGCTATTCTCTACTTTTTCTGTACTTTCAAACTTCATGTCGGCACAGGATTTTCAATGTACTTTACTGAATTGTCCCATTCATGAATAATAATGATAATGATCAGATTTTTTTACTCCATACTTAATACATACCCTTCAGTGCTAGTCAAATGCTAGCCTATGTTTTGTGGCTGTAAAAGGCTATGTGTCATGGTAAGAAAACCACTGTCTGTACAGAATAGGCAATTGATAGTTTAGGCATTGACAGCTTGTAGACTGCAGCATTAATAATTGTATTTACAACATACTCCTTAGGACAAATATGCATTTAAACTGGAAGCTAGCTAAAGCAGGGTTTTACTTTTTATTCTTCACTCACGTAATATTTACTAATTGATCTAGTCCTGGTTCACAGATTCAGAATCTTTACTACTATTGCAACACAAACAAGACAATCACGAATGTAATGAAAGCTGCCTAAGACTGGAAGTCTCTCTAAGCAAAAGACTTTTGACCATTTGGTCCGAGGAAAGAGGCATTGAGATGCCATGATACGCTGCTTGATCTGGTCAAGAAATCTATGCTACAAATCTTTTTTAAGTTACTTCTGCTGGCAAACATAAACCCAAGCAAAGGGAGTCATTTTATCCAAGGAACGATATATTATCACTGACAAAACCTTCATGAGCTACAAATGCCACCAGACAGATCAGAAATGCTTGTTTCAGCACTTCCCATTTGAAACGGATGTAATCTCCTTAAAACGAAAGAAGAAGAAAAAGAAATTCATATTCCAAACATCCAGTATTTTTTTCCAGATGATGACATCTGTGACATTTACAAACAGAACTGAACATCATGGTCTTCCCTCAAACAACAGAGTGTTGGGATGTCATGTCTCATCACTGGATGAGACACTCTTAGGTGCCCATTCCCTGAGTTTCCCATGCTCATGATGCTTACCCTAGACACTGAAAATCTGGGAGTTCATAAAGTACATCACACAGAATTTGTGTGATGTTGAACATAAAGAGGACACTTTGCATGCAGGGCGGCATCTTACTACAGCTTCTCCTCTTTCCTCTGCTCTCCCAAAGAAACAAACCAATTTCCCTGGCGTTTTTTGTGCTTGCAAGAGACCAAATGATATCTTTACAACCTGCAGCACTGAAACCTTTTGCCAACAACGAAAAACGTCACCTCTGTTTACCCAAGAAAAACAACTCAGAAGTGAAATCACTGAATCTTTCCCTAAGTTCCTCTGCTGCCCACTACTAGTTCCAAGGTCATGAAAAACCTATTATGACTAAAGGCAACAACTAATTAAAAAACAAACAAACAAACAAAACCCCCTGATTTTTTGGCTAATAGTTCTATTTCTTGAAAACCCCAGTGCCTTGACTGACTACAGATCTCTGCCACTAACTTCCCTTTTTAATAAACATTAAGTTGTGCCAAGCTCCCCCTTTGTTTTATACATTTGAGATAAAATTCTCCTGCCAAAGCAACAGAACTGTGCTGTAATGAAAGCCACAGTCAGACACATACAAAATCTCAATAAGCTCATCAATAAAATGGCTGCTTAGCTCCTGTCCTAGGAGGAAAGTTTTAAGATGCTGATGGATGACTTTGCTGAGGATGATTAAAACAATGAAATAAATCTTGTGCTTGCAGAAGTACAGGACAGATTCAGGGAAGACAGAGACACAAGCAGTTTGCTCCTGTCTGCCTTGCGGGGTTAAAGCCATCCAGGCAGATGCAGGGTCTGTGCAGAATATACAACCATCACAGCTCTTTCCATGCCTCATGCTCCCTAATTCTTCACGTGCAAACATTTGGGCTTGACCCTCTGGCAGTATATTCTTCTTTCCCAGACATAGATAACAAGAATATACATCAAACTGCAAGTAAGAGGTTCCTCTTGCCTACCTCAGTATGAGAACCCAACTTTTTTGTTCTAGAGTGCCATAGTCTAATTCTACCTCTCCCATTTTCCTTGACTCCTTCTCTACCCTTCTTCATTCTTTTAGCTCATTTTTTCCTCATTCCCATACTTTCCATCTCCTTTCCTAACATCACTTATACACTCTTTGAACTACAGCATTTGCAGAATTGAAGATCAGCTTAGATGACCAAGAAATATCTGCAATTATAATTTCTTCAAGCATTTGTAATTGCTTACTGTACCAGTGTACCAAATCAAATTTATCAGGAAAGGAAACAATGTTACTTTGTTGCATACAGCCAAGGTATCCCAGACTTTTTGAAGTTATCTTCCAAACAAAGGGATTATAAGCTTTTTGTAGAAACTTTTCGCATTTAAATAATTATACTAGAAACAGCATCCACACTTTCATCGCAGCACCAGAAGAGATGGGTTTATGCTCTTCGCAAGTCTGCGTGTTTACAAACACAGACATAACAAGAGCTAGCAAATTCTGGTTTACTAATTTACAAAATTATTCTAGACAGGGGTGGAGGGGAAAAAAAAAGCAAGCTTTTCCTATGAGTTTTCCCTCCCTTATTGTAGGGTTTTTTTCAAAACCTCTATGTATTAGCATGCTCCTGGGATATAATATTTTGTTTTCTTTTATCATTCTGGTGTATATAATCTTCATCACAGTTTGGCACGGCTTTGCTCTGTGCCTCCACTAATAGTTCAAATTCATACTAGTGAGAAAATGGCTAGTGACAGAATTCAAGCTGCAAACCTGATAGTTACAGACCTATCTCAATCCCGTCAGCGGTCTCAAAGCTCATGGAGAAAATACATAGACTGCACACCTGTTCCTGGTTAAACAAAGAAAATTGGATTTTTATCAGTCTACCTGTCACCTTTTACACAGTACTGTTTTGTCAAGAGCTACTAATGAAAGAGCTTAGCAACAGATAAAGGACATACAGCTTTGACTGAACTCATAGATTTATCTAAAACATTTTCCAGCAAGATTTATATTATATTCTTTTCAGTGCTGAAATAGGGTTACAAAGCATGGAAATGGATGTCTTAAAATATGAATCTGCATTACTGCATATGACTGAGATGCTTCATTAATAATGATGTCTCTGTAGATTTTGGTTTTGCACATAGTCTTGGACAAAGTTCACATATACAGTCTATAATCTATATTAATTTTGGCTGGCATTTTGAATGGCAGCCCTAGGTAAAAACAGAGGGATTTTAGCAGTTTGTATGCGAAGATATAACCCAATAGTTAACATGTTCATTTCCTTCTCTTGCCCATGTCTCAAGGACACAGTACCTGCTCCACCAGCAGTCTTCTCCAAGACTACTTCTATGGTTGCAGAGGCACCATGTGGCTGAACTGTGTTGGAGATGGCTGCACTGACTATGTACTGTGCTCATGGAGGTCTATACTATACAAAGACTTAAAACAGACAATGTTGGCTGTATGACGCTGTAGCTTGAAGACCTGGAGCTCTTCCTGAAAAGTCCACCTAACATTTCAGTGGTACCAGAAGAATGAAAGACACTTCTGAAAAACTGGAAAAAAAAAAAAACTATGAAGCAACACACAGCTTTTAACTGTCCTTTGAGACCACTAAAACAGTAAGTCAAAAAACACCAGAATGAAAACAAGAGTCCCAGTAGCAGACCAGTAGAAGAAGATCTCCCCATATAGCTGGAGATGCAAACTCACATCCTTTCCCAGGGCCATATCTCAGGCTACACCGGGCAATGCAGTTCTTAGCAAATACCCTTCCATTCAGCTGAAGAGTCAAAGCTGAATAAATAACAGTGCTAACCACATCATTTCTTTGTGCACATCAACTGCAGGAAACTTAGAAGCCTCAAGCACACTCGCCAGATGGGATAATCAGGCTCAGACAGATCACTGACCTTCCCAATAAAATACCCCAGGAATGAAGCTGAATAAATCTAGTGTCACATTATCACACTCTCAAACAATCCATGGAAACCCATCTATACTGATTCATCCAGCAGCTCTGTATTCCTGTGGGTGCATCTTGTGAGGGCTGAAATCGTTGGATTTTCAGTATTCTTAAGTATTCTTTGAATTTTCTTTATGGAAAATAGGGATCAAGAGTTCACTGCTGGGAACTACTCAGCTGTCTTTCCATGAAAATGATCAAAGCATTTATATATGCATTTATGCTAAGCTATTCTTTCTTTAATTGCTACTGAGGCTGGTTTGTCACATTAGAACAATTTGGGGGAAGTCAAGGCTTTGAGACAGCACAAAATACAAATGCTATTTCACCTTCCATAAATGGAAGGCATGACACCCATTTAAATAACACTATTTTATCTGGAATTATATAAGTAAATATAATCAAATAATCTTATGCTTGTAAATAAGTTCATTATTTTAGAGTTACAAAGCCCACATGAGACACTGTGTTCTCCCTGAAATCACAGAGGTTTCCATCCTTTCCCCATAAAGTCTATTTTTCCTTCCTCAATGTGCACCATGATGTTCAAACACATACTGATGAATAATCACATTCACACAAGGCTACTCTGCTATTTTGCCAGGCATTGTCATGTCATGTAATTCTTTCACAAGCCAGTATGCCCTAAACCAGAAAGGATTAGACACAGTGCCAATTATTGCTCAGCGCAATCTGCTATGAACAAAGCACATACTGCAACCCCAAAAGACAAGCAACTGTGGAAGTTCAAGGGCAGAAGACAACAGCAACTCCTCAGAGTCTCACCACTCCCATGGAGATTAGGGCTGGCTCAGTGAGCCCTAGCAACTGGCAACATCTTTTCCTGTACCCCTGTGGCATGACATTCTCAGGAAGCCATAGGTTTAGTTTATCCAAAAGCTTTCTATGACTGCAGCCTACAACCATGTTATATACCCCAACACAGACATACAGCTCCACTTAGCCACACACTGGACGTTCTTGCATGAATGGATCCATAGCGGGGGGGGTGGAACTAGATGATCTTAAGATCCTTTCCAACACAAACGATTCTACGACTCTCTAATTTGCGACTTGCATCTATATACACTACTTGCACAAGGAAAAATGGGGCATCAAAAGCTAGTCCTTATTTTAACAAAACACACATATTCCAAAAATCAAACTAACTAAATACTCAAATTCAACTTGCAGCCAGATCTGCCTTTTATGTACAAGTTCTTTGGCTGGGATAGTCAAAGGTGATTGGAAGGACCTATGCCAACATTGGAGACAGGGCTTTGGTGGGGAAGTTGTATGTCTCTGACTCCACGTGATGCACTCCTAGAAAATTCCTATATATCCAGCTGTCAATGTGCAAAAACCAGTGAATCACAACAGAGCTGTAATAGTATCTGTGTATCTGACTTCTCTTACCAACCCCCAACTCAAAATCATTTAAACAGCTATTCAGTTTGAACTCAGCTAATGAACTAACCCGGAAATTTTAAACGGAATGCTTATTTTTAATTATAAAGCAGGCAAGTAAGCAGGGAGGGAAATCAAAAGATAACAGATCAAATCATCATGTCATTTATCTGGAAGTAAATTAGCAGTCAGTCCAGCAAAACAAGAGGGGTTAGAACAATATATGAAATGAATCGACCCAACTATTCAAGCTCAGTATTTTACCCACTTCATGCACGTGCCACCTGTGCCACAAATACCCACAGCCTGAATTTACAATCAACAACATGACAAGAGATTTGACCCTAAAATTACTTTAACACTGACCTCTAGTGACAATAGGTGGGACTGTACCTTTTTATGGGGCTGCCCAGGTGGGAACACATCTTCAGGCTGCACTCACAATGGAAGTTGCTCTTGCATCTCCAATCCACAGCTAATCCTACCGCAAGGATCATGCTGCCAGAGCGAGAACTCCAACTTGTGCTCATTAGCTACAGTCAGGTGTGAATTATGGGTCTGTAGAAATTTTATTATTAAATCCAAACCTGTTTTCACTTCTTAAAAAAGAGGAAAAGGCAACAATCCCAAAATACAAACACTAGATTTTGAGTCTTGTGACGGTAACAAATGTATTACATCATAAGCTAGGCACAGCTAATGACAAGACAACTGCTCACATCTTCAGGTAGTCAATCAAAACATCATCTTTCATCTCAGGGTTTGTAATACCAAGACAACCTTTTCTCCCATAATGCTCTGTAGCAAAAATAGCCATGCAGCTCTTGGTACAGTACTCTAGCAGCTTTCTCTTCAGAAAGAGGGTGCACCCATGGGAGCAGGTATTTTGCCTATGGATCCATCACAATATAGTCCAGATGGAAGGATGAGCATGTTACAGCAAGTTGCAACTACCCTGTCTCAGGAAAGTAGTGAGGAAGCTACAGCTGCCAGTCCAGTATGCAGCCCACCTTACTGTCTTTGCATGTAGAATCACAGAATCATAGCATAGTTCGGGCTGCAAGGGACCTCTAAAGGTCACCTAGTCCAACTCCCTCTGCAAAGAGCATGGACATCTTGAACTAGACCAGGTTGCTCAGAGCCCTGTCCAACCTGACTTTGAACACTTCCAATGATGCGGCATCAACAGCTTCTCTGGGCAGCCTGTCTGACTGCCTCACCAACCTCGTTGCAAAAATGCCTTCCTTCTATCTAGTCTAAGTCTACCCTCTTTTAGTTTAAAAACATTATTCCTTGTACTACTGCAACAGGCCCTACTAAAAAGTTTGCCCCCAGTGTCTGGGAAGTGAAACAAGGGTGATGGCCATGGCCCACTGCATGAAAGTGTTTCAAGAGGGAAGTGCTTTCACTAAGCACTGTGTCTGATGACACCTGTAGCATATGTGTATATATATATTTGTACACATATACACACATATAAATAACATGCTTACTCAGGAGGCTCTAAACCTGCCAGATGGATCTCAAAGAGCAAGGACCATCTTTGGAGCTGATCCCACCCTGGGGTAGATATGAGTGGGTTTTATATAATCTAATCAAAAAAGTTCCCTTTGCATTGTCCAGAGGTTGTAATCTGTGCATTACATTTAGACTAACATGATTTGTGTCAGGGGAGATTTCCATTTTCTGTCAACTATCCACCCCAAACATTTTTGTCTCTGGTAGCAGACCTCAAAACCAGAGCCCAGAAAACTTCTCTTCCCCTCCCCAAAACTTGCTTCAGGGACTTAAAGGTTTCCAGACTGATCCTCCAATTAGCCAGTACCACAGGGGTTTTCAAGGAAACCTTTTCCCAAGCACAGCACTAGCCAGGCGACTGCACAGACAGCAGCACAGCCAGGGGAGAACATCAGGCACTGAGGGAGAGTGCACCACCACAGACCTCAGAGCCTAACCAGTCATACCCTAGGCACACACACACGAACCCATGTATTTCAAGATAATTGACTTGACTCTTCAGTCATTCTGACTGGAGAGAATTGGCTGTCAGAATAAACTTAACTAAGAAGACTGAAGATTAAACACTTGACTGATGTGAAATTAAGAAGCCCTCTCATACTGACAAATACATTACCTGCTTGTAATGAAAACTGTGCAAGGGAGAAAACTTCTCTGCTGAATGAGCTGCCAACAAGAAAAATCAAGGAAGTGGTTATTTTTCAGCACACAAGCATATAAATGGTACAACTGATGAACACCTGCTTGCTAGCAAGCCAGGCAGCCTTTAGTAACACACCTGAACCTCGCTCTCCTCAATGCTTGGACCTGACAATACTTCCACATTTTAGCAGCTTACCTTAATGATAGCAAAATGTGTCAGCCACAGAAGGAAAACATGCCTTATATAAACACACTGAAATCAAAACCAGCCTGAAGGTTTAATATTTAGGCTACAAACTAGGTAATGAGACTTCCTTGTGTATTCCGGCTGTATGTATCAGCGCTTTGGGATGTGCATGGATAACTAGAATTAAATATCCGTGGAAAAGAGAAAGAGAGATATACACTAAATAATGGCTGCAAAATTGCCTCTAAGTTGTCATAATCATTACCTGTCTTGGACCTCAGCATCACCATGAATTGGTCTTAAAAACAATCATTTGTTCATGTTAGTGGCTGCCAAACCTCCATCTAATCCTTTCGTTAACAATATATCAGGTTAGCAAGCTGCCATGGCAGGAAAATAATTAGCTTTCCATTGTGGGGTGGCACATTCTCTATTGCACTGACATAACAAAGTAACTCCATAAACTGCTATAATTTATTTGCATCTGAGCCTTTTTTTCCCCCCTCAATTAGCCCTTCAGAATATTGTATTAAATGCACATGAACTCTTAACTACAGAAAGTCTTTTGACCAATCTCAGAAGTCTAAGACAGCATGAATAGCTATTACACAAGCAATTTATGGGTGACCTACCTTTAGGTCATTTAAATAAAGCTTGATAGAATAGCTGAAAGCAGACCATGCCAAAAGGCATCCTCATTAGGTGTCTTTTCCATCATCTGCATGTACCGAGTAACATGCTGTTGTGTCCCAGCACACACACAGTGATTGTACAGTGGTTATGTGGGAAAAGAACTGCTGCTGTTTTAAAGATCTCTTAATCGGGTCTGCCTTCTTGCCTTACCATGAAGGTACATGTACTTCTAGGATGGGATTGGCTGGGCCAAAGTCAAGAAAGCCTAACCTTTTTTCTGCAAAGTGCTTTAAGGAGGCAGTTCAGAAAAGAAATTCTAAGATGCGGACAGTAGGAAACAACATCACATTTCCGCTCATGTGAAAATTAACTCCTATAAGCAGGTTTCAACAAGGCTTTAAAGCATGTCACCACAAGCAGTTTAACTGTGGCTAGCTTACGGTGTTTTATTCCTTCTATCAAAGATATAATCTTTATTTTAATCCTAGGAAACTGCATGTCAGAACTATCTTCTGCAGTGTGTTCATAGGTTAAGTACACAATGCATTAAAGACTGTATTATGTACAACGCCTTTTGATTTTCTTGCTTCTCCCTTGACTTTGTATTGTGAGAACAGAGAAGATTTTCACCGGCAGTACCCCTCTCCCTCAGTAGCACACTTTATCATGTGATTTTTAATCCATGTGCTATCACTACTTGAGACCTCATCTATTCTCACAGGGGAATATTCAGCTTTCTTGCTGCTCCTCTCTGTACTTCTGTAACCTCTTCCTGCTGAGTGCTCAGCAAACACAGAAGATTACACAAATCAGGTGGGAGGAACCAGTCTTTATATAATAGCATACTTCTAATAAATGCAAGCCTTTCTTAATGAATCCTGACAGATGTTTACATACAGCATTTCACACTGATATTTATCTAAAACCACCTGGCAAAAATCTTAACAAATGGTCAACAAGATATCCAAGCAACTTCTTTCACTACCTGACACAACGGTTTTGCTGAATTTCATTTACCATTATGCTGTTTTGTTACTTGGCTTCATAAGATATCATTAACAGCCACTACTCCTTCTTTCTCTTCTGTCTTTAACAGGACTCACTAACTGCGTATCTCCCTCAAAACTGCCCAGCTTACCCAGCGATTTCCCTCTGAAACTCAAAATGTTCAATGGAGTTTGAGATCATACTACCAGAAAGGAACAGGAACTATTTTGGTGTAAGAAGTAATACCTTTACTTTTTCTGGGGAAAGCAATTAACACCACACTCCTGTGAAACTACCTTTGTGAAAGGAGAGAACATTGCAAGCACTTCAGACACAAGAGGCTAAAAAGCAATTGCCTGGATATGGACCTTCTTTATTCAATGCTATTCACCAAATAGAATTTTGAGTCCTGATAGCAATGCATTATTTGGTCTTTTCTTCTTGCCACTGTTCCATCCAATCAATTCCATTGGAAAAGAAAAAGAAAATAAAATCAGCCACTGGGTAAGCATGCAGTGAAGTTACAGTTGTCTTTTCCACGGGCGATAAACAGTGTGTATCTTGCTGCTTGCAAAGAAAAGTTGTCACTAACCAGGGGGCAACAGCAATAGTTTCAACAAGACTAGAAATGATGCAGGAGAAAACCACTTATCTATAAGACTGCAAGGTCAGTTGGATTTACGGGTGCAACTTTTTAACAGGCTCCCCCACCCAAGAGCTACTGGCACAGAAACAAGCAAGGGAGCTGAAGACTCAGCAAAAGAACAGGGCATTTAGAACAGAAGTGATGTTTTCCAGTAGGAAGCCATTCCTCTAATGAAAATGTAACTAGCACCAGTATAGGCAGTAAAAAAACCCAAACTCACAAACAAAAACAATCAACCAACCAAAAAAAAGCCAAACAAAACCCAACCAAAATTATAGGGGTTTCCTAAATGAAATAGAGAAGGTTTTGGTTGCCTATCAGCTTTGTAATGTGGATCATTCTGGTAACTGTGAAGGCAAGGAATTACTTAAAGACTGCTGGGGATTGTTTGGTTGGTTTGGGTTTTTTTTTCTTTTTTTAATCACCGCTGTACAGCTGAACATGCTCAATGAAGCAAAACTGCATGGATAATTACCCCCATGGAAGCAGTCCAAAGGTTCACAAAATAAAAGCTGCTTCCAATTTAAAGATCAAGGTTTTAAATTAGGAAAGTACTTGAATCTCCAGCTGACAAAGACGTTTTACCTGCTGGGCAAAGGTAATGGTCAGGGACTTAATTCAGGACTCCCACAGCACACAGGGTAGGGGAGTTCCCCCGTGCAGCAGTTGGAAACAGTAAGATACCACTTAAAGAGACAAGGAAAACAACCACTGCCATTTTACAATTATTAATAAAAAATACCAGAGGCTTTTAGGCTCTCCCCTAAGAACCTGTCACTTCCCTTCCTCCAGAACCTGCCGGAGGAGTACAGTCAGCCCCTAGTCAAACTGATGTCAGGAAAGGAAACAGGTTTTCCTGTTCATCAGATCCATACCTCATTTGCACATACAGTTCAAACAGGACTGAAAGAAAACTTCTGCAATTGATGTCATGCTAATGTGAGACCTAGGACATAACCCAGAGAATGAAGCATAACAACGAGTTAAGGCAGACCTTGCATTAGCAATGCTGCACTGCATGGAAAGCCCATTGTGGTTGCAAAGCACAAACCACAGAAGAAGACAGTGTTAAGAAATGAAGTTAAATGAAATCAGCCAATTCCCTGCTCCCATCAATCAGTAAGTCACATAGATCAATTCACATCTTCCTTAATGCCTAAACCTAAACTTCCTGTGAAAAATAAGCAGAGAAAAATTACACCGCACTCAGAAGTTAAAGGAATTTTTTAATATATGATTTATCATCAGAGGGATACTATTAGTATTATCAGAGGGATATACTAAAATACCATGACACTTTAGTATAAAACCTCCACCTCCCCTCAAAGCCAAGCAAACTCTTGGATGCCTCATTTAACACTATGGAATAGCAATGAAAAGAAACCCAAAAGAATGTAAAGCAAAACACACAAGATATATATCTTCATTACTCCTTTTGATCACACTACAAAATACTAATCAGCCACACAGTCCTGTTACTGTACTGCTGTAGCACCTAGCTAGTAAATAGTTTCTATTTGCAAACAGGATTATCTGCAGAGAATACAACTGAGAACTTATGTGGATAGTTACAGTGGCTCAGCTAACACAGGATAATGCATTAACCTATGGTAACTCAGGAGCAACACGGGGCTTCAGAGTTTAAGAGCTCATAGTTTAACCAAATAGCTAGTGTTCTACTGATAGGGAATATTATTCCAAGGATACAGTATACAGTGAGATGCACTTGACAAGTATTTCAGACCTTGGAATCTTGAACGCCCCCAAATCTTTGCCATAATTTCAATTAGTGACAATACAAAATTGAAATAAACATCAAATAGCAGAATGGGGGAACAAAATCAACACTGGGAATACTTTCTCTAATTAACACAGCATAAAGAACAAGACAAAGGAAAAACAACTGCCTCAGTGTTGTTTTTCTTAACTTTGAACTGCAAAGAATGAACACTAGGGGCAGCGTCTGGAGGAGGAAAGGGGACAATATGAGCTCCGTGACTATTTTCACTTCTTTTTTAACATCTCACCTATCTCCATATACTTGTGTAACTAAAACTGCAAATCAAACTCAAAAAATTCTTGTATTAAGAACCTAAAAGCCAAAACAAACACCCAAAGCTACTGATTACTTCATTTTGAGGAGGACTGGTTAGCTGTTTCACTAGAAAACAAGCAAATCCACAAACGCATGTCTATGTAAAAGAGAAGCTGTCAGGAAAGACAAACCGAAGCAACTAGCACACTGTTTACTAAAATACTTTGGTGGTTAGTAGCATGAGGGCACTTTCCTGTCTGAACCAGAATCCGCACCCAGGACTACGCAGGATGGGAGAATACGTGAAACTGCCTTGGAGAACAGCGTAAGGTACATGACATCTCTCTCTTCTATTATTTTGTGTGTGTGGTTTTTGTTTTTTTCTTGTTTTCTTTAAGAAAGTACACGAAAGTTGGCAGAAAAGTTGTTATTCTCCCCGCATCCCGTCAGAGTTTCTTCTTTTTCTTTGAGCACAGAGCATTTTCACCTTTCTGCTCCTGGAGCTGAAGCAAAGAACCCAGGAGCCATGACACACTGCAGTTGTGACTACACCACGAGGAGCTGGCACAGCTTGTTTCCCACAGTCACCTGGGACCGTTACTGCTAAACAACTGTGCTTCAAACCACAGGAAAGAGATACCCCCTGCAAGCAGTTGCCATAAGAGTGACTGATACAGCAGAATTCAGCTGTGATATATGAGTTAAACATGCAGTATCAGGTAAGAGGAGAAAAGCTGCCTGCCAAAGAAACGCTTCTCAGGCTCACTGTAGCAGCCTGTAATGACAAAATAAAAAAAAGCATTTTGGCTTCTTGGTGAAAAAAAATATATAAAAAAGTATATATGTATATGCAATAAATAAATACATACACACTATATAAATAGATTTGTCCTGGTAACCAATTTAGGCTCAATATAACTGGATACTTCTGTATGTCTTCAGACAGATCCTTCCCATCTTCTAACAGCTTACTATCATTAGGGAAAAAAAAGCCATATACCCTGGAACTCACTTGTAAATTGAATACCCTCAGAGGCAATAATACCTCATACCGCTACTTAGCCAGCTCAACATGAAAATACCAAGTCAACACCGGATCCCACAGCTGTGTGCATGCACACACATGTGAGTTGGAAATGACAAGGCCTATGTGGTTTTGGCACAAGTTTTTGCTCAGCCCAATTTGCACCTGTAATCCATGCACATTTAAACAGGTTCTGATATAAGTGGAAAAAAAGTCATAAGAAGAAAATTCTGTGATTACTGCATAGGAAGCACACACAGCTTGTGCAGCCATCAGCTTTCCCAGAGCAGAGAGAGAAAATGAGAGCGGTGAGCAGAGAGATGAAATGGGGTTAAAGAAATTCCTTGCACTGAGGTGACACAGACTGAACCTCCTCACAACTTCAACGACAGCAGAAACCAACAACAGAAATTACTGAAAGTTGTTTACTGACTTCATCTACCAGATTTGGAAGCCACTTTAAATGCCCAATGCGGCCAAAAAGAAGCAAGTCTGATATTTCTTCGTTTCAATAAGGAGCTGCCAAAATACCTGCTACAGTTTTTCAACCTACCTGCATATTCAGTAGGCAATTTTAATCATATACAACTTTTCATGCAACTTTAATGGTGCTTTTTCCCCCTGAAACATTCAGTCCCCCTGAAACAGTAATATTTCCTGGTTAACAGTCCAATATTAAATCATGTTGTGAAATAAAGCCTATTAATTGGAAGCTTTACGCAGATTTTTTTTAAGTGACTCATGCACACAGAAACAAATACTACACTGCAAACACAGGCATTCAACTGCCAGAGCCAAACACATCAGAAGGGAACAAATCACATTGGCACACACAGTATGGGTGGAACTGGGATTAGTTTGAAAGGATTTCTTGTTCATTAGGTTATTATTTTTTATTGTATATTCATTTTTTTTCTTATAAATTCTGTTTAAATCTTATAAACTACATTTTACAATAATTTTATGATTCCAGTATTTTACATCTAGAAGAAGCCACCATAACCACCCGATTTGATCCCTTCCTTAACGAAGGCTGAAGAACCACTCTCAGGCTTTAGAACTTCTGCATCTTCTTTTCTATATATTAACTGCCAAAGCATGACTGAAAAAAGGTAAAAATGAAAGTAGAAGGAGGAATAGAGGACAATCAAAGACACTGTTTATCTACAATTCAGAGCAACTAAATTCCTGATGTTCGCAATAGTGCTGCCTTGACCTCTACCTGGACAGCATTATGGTACTTTCTTCATTGCTGAGATTGAGGCATATACGGTCGAGGGCATATCATATTTTATTTAAACACACTGCAGAAGGGCATTAAATTTTACAGGTCAGATTTTCCAAGGTGCTTGAGCAAATCTGGGGCTGCAGGGAAGAGCAAACAGCCAGCTCATGTGAGAGCTGCCAAGGTGCAGCTTCCCTTTTCTCTGCCCAGAATAAACATTCTTCTGCCTTGTTTCTGCCGAACAGGTCCCTTGCCCCAACATAATCCCTCTCCGCCTGGATTTTAGAGGGACAACAACTCACAGGTGGTATGATACTGCCTAGATCAACACCATTTTTCTAACAGACTGGAGACCCACAATGAAGCAAAGTCCCATTGTACAGTTAGTTGCAAGAAGGGCTGGAAATCTGACAGCATTTGGCCCCCTTGAGAAATCCTTCACACAGGTGTAGGTCCCCACTCGCCAGTTCAGAGGCACTCTCAAGCCACCTCATGCCTAAACACTTTAATTCTACATAAAGGTACTAATGCAAGTTTAAATGGGTCAGCCCCACAGTACAGGTATACAAAATCATGACCATGTACCCAATCAAGCCATATCATGTTAGACCTGCACTTTACTAGCAGCAAATGTTTCAACCACAATACATATATTCCAGCTATAACTATGAATCTAAATATGAAATGACGTCCTGATTCATCCCACCTAAGGCACTTGAGATAACTTTATCCCAAGTAAAGTCTCCCTAGTGCATGCCCAGTGAGAACAGACAAGGCATCTGTGAACATTCCAGCCATGAAAAAACACATGACTCCCTGGGCATCAGCACTTCTGATATACAGCTATAAGCCTTCGTTGACAGGAGAAGCTCAGCTCTACCTGCTGCAGACATAGCAACCCTGATGCACAGATAGATAAATGCTAAGAAGGCACTGGGATCAGCTTCATCTTATCCAGGGCAATCTTTCAGCCCTATAATGAAATTAAAATCTCTCAGGGACCTCAGAACAAAATGTTTTTTGGTCTAGCAACCATGCCTCCCCCTCCAGGCTCCATGTGGATTGCAGGTTTAATCTCATCCTGCAACAACACCATCACGAGCAGAGCCACCCCTGACTCCATCGACTGCTCTATCGCTTCATGCTTCAGGCAAAGCAGCATTCAGCTGTATATACGTATTAGGGCCCCAATACTGGAAAGAGAAGTGGAACAGACAACCAAAGGAATTAAACCTACCAAGGTAATTCACTTCCAGTATTAACCCCCACCCCCTTCCCACAGCCCCAAATGAATCCGTGTCAAGTGCCCAGCCTTAGCTCCCCCTAACGGAAAGGGAACTGTATGCCTATTATCTTTATCCTTCACTCCATGCAAACTGTAGAAATGTCTGTACCCCACACTAGGCTTACTGATACTGCTGTTAACAGGGACAGCTTCCACAAAAGTACTACACTGCTAATACTATGAAGTAGGACAGAGATCTGAATTGGGCACATGTTATTTAATGCAACTCTCGGAAGTCAGATTTAACTTTCTGGATGTTTTTTCTTGTTGCTGCTGCTGTTGGTTACCAAAAGCATGAAGCTCAACCTGTCAACCCACGCAAGAAGAAAACCCTCCTATCTCCACCCTGCTTCCCTGCAGGGCATGTACATCAGATAAACACAAACTGGCTCCCTTAGCTGTAGTGACTTAAGACACAAAAAGCAGGAAAATTCACCTCACCCCAAGATTTTCTCAGTGATGTATCATATCGCCTTTTATCCCTTCTGTACACTACTTTTCAGAGAGATACTTCCTCAAAGTACTCCCTTGTGCCCACCCACAAAGTATAAAATACTATCTTCAACTACAGAAGTATCTAGGCTCCTCCTAGGAATTTGTGATGCGATAGAAAATGCCATTAAATCTTACACATAAGGCTGTTCTTCACTCTGCAAGTTTTCCATTCATTACTTCTCTACATTCAAAGAAAGTCTGTACCTACACTAGCGCACAGCTGCATAAGCGCGATGTGCAGTTACCTATCCCTCACCTGAAAGATTGCCAGCACATTTGTGGAATCAATCTGGGGTAATCAACTAACCCCCGTCATTTCCGTAAGGGATAACACTACAGTGTCTCACACCTGCCAAGAGACTGAATTCCTTAATTTTTAATAATGGCAGGCTTTCACTAGATTTCCATAATTCTCAGTCATGCATTTGTATGTGATATTATCAGTGACAGATGCAGTTGCTTAGCTCTCACTCTGTTGGTTCACTGCCAGCAATCCACAGGCCAGGCAAGTTGGGAAACTGTTACGTATTATGATGTGCCAGGAAAGGGAGGGGAAACAGTTGGATTATTTGCATTTTTAACACATAAATGTTAGTAAATATAGAGAACCCAAACTTCACCTCCCAACCTTTCCTGCTCTACCCAAGGCAGGATACAAATCATGACAGCAGCTACCTCACTTGTACACTCCCCACTGCTCCACCTTTCCACTGTGCAGGTTATGCAGCGGAGCTCCCTATACATCACCCAAGCTCTTTTTGGGTCACTAAAACAATGTAGTTGATGTCATCGCTGTGACAATCAACCCCGAAGCACAATGCGATGATTGCTTCCCCAACTCACATTCACAGCACATTTGTTCCAGCAGGCTTGAAAATGAGGGGATGAGGATGGCGAGGTTTTCCTGCTCAGTAGGTTTTTGCACCAATCTAATTAAAAATATTCAGCAATTCACTTAAGTTCCCTGCAAAATGCATGTGTCCCATACTTAAAAATAAGCTCTGAAAGCAAACAGCTTGGTTTGTTTTTGTTTTGGTTTGGTTTTTTATGCACTTCCCAGATGGAGAGGATTCCTCAGAAATTTCTTTGTGATAACATACTGAAGCTGCTGAACCAGAAAAGTTGAGCTTCTCCTGAGCTATACTGGTTTTGTTATTGTTAATGGCTTTTTTCCTCTTCTAAAAGCTAACAAGGAAAGCCACTCTTGGTTCTCTGACATGCAGAGAAGTGACAGTACAGCTCACTGGAAACAGCTCTGGTCACCTTGGTCTGAAACTGGGTCAGGGATGCCAGCTTGTGGTTATAGCCAACGAATATGCAAGTAATGCTTGGAATTCAGACACTGAGGACAAGACCAGCCTTTTCTTGCAGGCAGAACTAGGGTAATTCAGCATTAGCACTCAGAGAAGGCAGCCTCCTCACAATTAAGGCATGTTTTATGTACAGTTTTTAAACAAAGGCTCCATTTCTGGGAAGCATGTCAGGGTATCCATGCAAGCAGCCAAGCCAAGCGCTGCACTGCCATACCACCTTAATCCAAAGGCAAGCCACTGCTGGGAGATGGCCACCGCAGTGCATTATGTTGACGCTTGTGGGAGAACATGCACCCATGAAGTCAATCCAGCTCCAGTGTTAACGCTGTTGGAGAAATTCAGTGGGAAAGACTACACAGATTTAATGTGTTATGTTTGTGACTCCATCCCCAATACTGAAAACAAACCTTTTGCCTGCTGAGAGCCACTCTGACCTGGGGAACTGCAGCAGAGCATGGCACACACAAAAAGCCTGTGAGCACATCAGGAAAGCTCTTGCCATCAAACAAGATGCTAAAGGATGCTCTGCACTGGCTAACTATCACATCACCAGCTCCTAAATTCAGCCTGCCTCAGAAACTGTCCCTGAATGTCTCAAAAAATGCCTGTCCTCGTCTCCAAAAGCAGAGCACCCTTAAGCTGTACAGCGAAGAACAAATTCCTTTAGGGCTGTAACAACCAATTAAGGGATGTGAAGCAATTACTTTTATACCCATACAAATGAAACTCCTCCAATGCAATTAACTATCCCTTATCATCTACTGTTGAATTTGTGGAAAGCATATGCGGTACACTCTCTTCTCCCCTAGCTTTTCCACAATTTTAATCAATCAGTTTGGTTTAGCTAAAGTAGTAGAACCTACCTATTCTAGAGAAATAACTGTGTCTGCAAATTATCTGAATATTTTTGACTTTTTTCATTTTAAATATGATTTCATTTGAGATTTTTCAGCTTTCATTTCTATTAATAAATTATCATTTCTTCTTTATAAGCGATGAGCTAGCGTGTCATGTAATTTCTTCCTCTAAATAGACCAAGACTTTGATCTAATGCAAGCCCTTGCTGGGAGTAGAGAGACTTTCCGTCTAATTTAGTTACAAAAAATATTCAATTAAACTTGGGAATTTAATTCATTTAGTTATGAAAATTAAATGAGCTCAGTAAGGTACATTTTATTTGCCTCAGGAAAAAAAAATTAATAAAAGGAAAGAAAAGAAGAATCTCTGAAAGGGGAACAAATAAGAAAGGAGAATAAAAGTAACTTTTCCTGCTCATGTTGAAAAGTGGATAACAATGAAGAGCCCCGAGTTCTGCTTTGTGTGCCTATTTCAAACATGTTCACACAATGAGTTCATGCAAAATTTATACCCAGAAGACACATGAATGACTGCTGTTAATACCCTAATTGTCTCCTGGGTAAAAAAAATCCCTATAGGTCATAATCAAGTCCATCCCAGCCAAGGGAATCCTCACACCAGGAAGACACGATCCATGCACAACTCTTCTCCTTCTCCATTTGGGGGGAAAATAGAAAAATACTGGAATTATTTTCAAACCCAGAACAACAAAACACGGATATATCCGACAGAAGCCCTCTTCTCATTGTACAGACATCACTTACCATTTTTACAGATAGGACAGCACTGATCGGGCTCATACACAGGATCCACGCACTCAGTCTGAGGGCAAGCAGAGACAGTGCACAGCACTTCGCCATTGGCTTCACAGCGACACTTCTCACATGGAGAAACCTGAAACACAAATCCAGACACTTTTTATCTCCTTCACTTACTGCCCTCCTGAAATGTGCAATACCTGCCTTCCCAGCTGCAAAATTAAGGAACCACAGCAGAAGAAAACACAGGTTCTGCTCTGAACCTGCGCACAGAATGGGAAAGTCAAAGGGATCTTGGGAACAAGAACTCTAGACTTCTAACACAAATAAAGCAAAAATTTTCCTACCGTATTTCTAATCCAGAAAAATTAACAATAAAAAAATAATCTAAATCCAGCAAATTAAATTCATAACTTAGATGAATTCTGGTTTAATTCTACTACAGGTTCAGAAAGTAATTTAGCAAAAAATATTGTATTTAAAGAAAAGAAATTTTGCTACATTAAATATGAGCCTTCTTTTGATGTAAATCCTTGTTGCAATTTTTCCAGGTTTTAAAGCTTTTTGGTAGCAGGAAGATGCATTCTATTGAAAATTACCAAAGAGGAGTCAGGAAAAACCCACCCTCTGAGTTCAGGTATTTCCCTTGGGTTAGTTGTATTTGGACCATTCTTGTAATACTTGCAACTTTCTGAAGAGGAACTGCCATTCAGAGAAAGAGGTAAAGCAAAATACAGGTTATCCTTTTTACCTACTGAAATGTTACTGGTTTTGAATAACCCTACAGAATAGGAGTACCATGAGATAATTACTTGAATGACCTACTTCAGTGAAATTAGTTCCAAACAAAACAGCATCAAGGCCCCATTTAGTAAAAAACAGACTTTCAAATGTCTGCATTTGCCACATGTACAATTCTAGCTGTCCTCTTCAGTGTTCCTGACCAGGCGCTGTACACTGCATACAATGAGGTCCTCGTATCACACAAGGAACTGGTGGTAGAGGGAAGCAAGGGTGCTGAAGAGCAATAAATGGAATAGTTTAAATCTTGTTGCTGAACTCCAAAAAAAACACATCATCATCCATGCTCAGAGCGCAGGATAAAAATGCAGCTGAATGTTATTATTAGCGATACTCTAAATCTGTAATCTGAGCAAATTCTTGGTTTACTTAAGGATGAGGTTTTTACAGACCCTTTTCAATCTGGATTCCAGATGATAAGCCACCACCTGTCACATTTTTCCAACAAAAGCAGGACAACCTCAAATCTAAAACCCCATTTCTCTCTGTGAAGAATCATCTGGATGTCCACTTGCAGATCATCTGTTTATTTTCCCTATTTCTCTGGCAGCCCATCACATTTTTTTGGTCAAATCCACTCGCTTGCTTGCTTGCCTCTTTCACATCCTTCTCGCTTCCAGAGTTCAAACATGCCGATGCTTGCACAGCATCATATCCAACTAAATGCTCATCCTCGCTTTGCCATTTCTCTTCCCACTTGCCAGGGCTGTTCTTTGCTTATGCACTGACATAGCTTTCATGCCATCCCCTCTGCTCAGAAAGCCTAAATAGGGTCTCTTGCAGTGTTGTGCTTTCATTACTACTTATTTCAGGCTTCCTTTGCTAGCTACTCACTTCCAGTTTTTCCTCTACCTAGGGTAACACCACATCATACAAAACATATACATACACACCATACACCATATATAAAGCTACAAGGAGGCTGACAGCCTAGTACTGCACATTTTTATTGCAGGTTTTGGGACAAGAACCTTGTCCTGTAATTGTTTATAAACTGTCACGTTCCCTTGCACAGCTGGAGTGTCAGCAGATGAGGAGGTTCCTGATCCAGTGCTCAGAGTCGAGAGGCTCAGGTATCCCAGGTAGTCACCTAAACAGCACGTGACTTTTTGAGTGTTCGGCAAACCTGAGCTCCTAACTATCAGCAAGTCAATAGTAAGACTAATTCCCCTCTGGAGTTACATCCAGAAACAATACTTAGTAAATTATGAAAACATGCCTTTTAAGGAAGACTGGTTTTTTAGTTGTTATTATTTTTAAGGCATCTTACGTGACTGAAGCTAGTAGAATTCAGTTCCAAGGATCAGGCTCAACAAGGCAAACCCATAGCTTTTAATCAGTTTTAACAATTTTTTTGCCACCACTTGAAAAAGATGCAAATTTGCCAATCAGAGTTCAACAAGACAAGTAACTACTACAACTGATATTCCCTCTCCCAGGACACCGCCTACTAGCTGTGCCATTCAGTATTAGAAGTGATGTGAAAACTAGACTAGCTGGTGATAAGCAAAACAAGACAGCACACAGATGTTATTCCCAAAATCTCTCATCTGTAAAATTTAAACATACTCTAATTAAGCAGGTTGTTTATTAGAATTCCAAATTTGACAGAAGCCTAAAATTCTTAGAACAAGAAGCCCTTTCATGAAGCACTGAAAATACTACTGAACAAGAAACAAAACTGATCTAATCTTTAATAATGATGAGTAAGAATAACTCACTTCCATCCTATACAGCACATACGCTTGAAGACTACATCTTCCATGAATGCAGTACATTGTTAATGTGATACTGCAGTCATGAATAACCATCCCGTGTAATAGATCATGGGATGTCAGGGCAACACACACCTTTAGTAAGTACTGTCATCCATACAACCCACCCATATGAGTAACGGTAGCAAAGTTAAGGAAGGTCTCCATGTGCTTATTTCTACAAAGCCCTTTTCAGGCATGTAAGTGAACCACAGTGGCTGCTAAAATGATATTAGTATCAACCTTTATCTGTTCACCTTTGGACTAAACGGTAGTGCATTGCTTTTTGTGTATCATCAGAATGTAGCAGGAACTGTAGAAAAACCCCACTACTTTCTGCATCTTAATGGCAAGTTGATACTTGGAGACATAATCATCACTAGAGAGAGAGAGAGGCAATAAGACTGTGTGTATATGTTGCAACGACTGAATAAATCAGAATGAAAAGACACATTTGGACCTTCATTTCCTCTCTTCTACTCTTGTAACGTTAGCACATTCCCTGCAGCACAGTTTCTAGTGCTAGCCAATGCAACGAGCATCCCACTTGTTCATCTGGGAAACAACCAGCCCAGCAGCATTCATGCTTAACACATCTGACACAACCAGGCTGGACTGGAAATAATACACCTATCAACTTCTCTCTGAGGACTAATGATACCACAACACCATGGTCTACAGATGAAGCTATTAACTCTATAGCATCAATAGTTCTGCCCGTGCAAAAAGTATGGGAAGACAATAAGAGGCACAGAAGTTTTACGTATTCACTCGGCAGCCATAAACCGCGTAGAAAATAGAGTACAGATGGCAAAAAAAACCCCACCACTTTAGAACTGTTTAGAGGGAAGTTTATGAGCAGATGTACAAATGGGGTTGCAGATGTTGTAAAAAAAGCAAACACACCATTGTGTAAACAGGTAAATTTCCCACTAGTGGGACACGAAGAAAACTGGTGCTTAGTAAGGGTAGTAAGTTTATCCATCAACTTAGTGCAAATTGTGGTAATTAAGAAATGACAAATCATTTGCACTCATTGAAGTTTTGGTCTGAAGCAATTTGAGCCTTCTCTCCCCATCCGCATGCCAAACTTTAATTAAAAACAAAAGAATACAAAACCAAGCCAACAAAACATATGAATTAAATATATATACATATAATCTACATTTGGTTCCTTGAGCTTTGAAAGCATCTAAGTTAAAAAAAAAATTAAAACCAATCATAATCCCAACATTATTTGCTATTGAGCTGGAATTTGTATTAATATTTCCTTGTTACACAACTTAGGAGAACATCAGTGGGGTTAGGCTGACAAGAATAAACATACCAGCCTTGGTTTTACTTCTCTGTGCCTTCAAAATACCACATGTTTCAAAAGCCATTTGAGTTTTCCGACTTCCAGGTTTATTCACAAAGAAAGACCGTTTGGGGTAGCAGAGGAATTCTAAAAAAGACACGCAAAGCAACAGCTTTCAGAGACGTCAGTCTATCCCAAATGTTACACTTCTGAAGATAATTTATGGTCCTTGAAGGCCATGACTTTGAAAGTCAGCCTACATTTTTTAATCTCACTGTGAGATTGCAAAGTGTCTAGTGGAACACATGCTCAGCTATCTCCAGCTCCAGTGCAGAATTTTATCCTCACTTCATTTCAGCAGCTAAATCTTTTGCTCCCAGTTCCACTCATATGGATGCTGTGGTCCTTCTGCCATCCTGCCTCATGATATCCACAGGTGAGTAAAGTGGCGCTGATGGGAACAGGCTTTATGAGACCTCATCCTTCCCCCACGCCTGTGTTGTCTTTTGTGTCAACATCCATGTCCTTTTTGGAAAGAGAAAAACGTGTTTGTACATACACACAGACAAGCAAAGTGTGCATGAGGACTATGAGCCAAAGAAGAAATGCATGAAATCCCCCATTTCCTGGCACACTCAGCTTCCGAGTTAGCACTGGCTCTGGTCAGGGCAGATTTTTGTCATGCCAAGCCACACAGGAATTTTATATGAGCAAATTCCCAAACTTGCGTGCACGTTTACATACCTATACATGAATGCCTGTGCAAGCAGCATCACTCAAAAGTTAGATCAACTTTTTCTTTGATGTCTGATACTCTTTGCCACGAACAGTAGGTGCAGATACAGAAAAAAAATCAGACCACTGTCCATTTATAGCCCCTTCCTTGACCTTAATGAAGAGATAGCATATTAGTAAACTCACCAAGACCATCAACTTTAAACTCGTAAAATGACCTTTGAAACCATCTGCAATTACTTGCATTTACAATGGCTTCCACTTAGCAGCACCAATGTGACTGCATCTGTACCTTACCTAACCAGACATCTCCACTGCTTGCAGTGGCACAGGCAAACCTCTGTATTTACAGTTTTGTGCTCACAATACTGGGATCAATGTTGAAACTCAAGTAAAGTCCTCACATATCAAAATAAACAGGCTGCAGTTCCACTGCTAAACTGTGTCAGTAACTTTCCTTGTGCATTCCAAGCAGGCATCCCTTCTCACTTATGTTTTCAAAGCTGCCTAACAGAAAGTGGTAAGGGAATTGATGCTTCATTACAGCAAGGTATCAACACAAGGGCTGAAGGCTGAATGAGGTTAAAAAGAAAGCTGAAAGCCGAAGTCTTTTCAGAACATCTCTGCAAATGTCAGTATTCAGCACTCCCTTCCTACCAAGGCTGCCAGCCGTGCTCAAATGTAAGAGGGAGCTCTACAGTTTTATTCTCTCACTAGACACTTAACAGAATATAGTATTTTAAGCTTGCTTTACAGCCATTAATATGTCCCCACTCTGGAAAAAGACAAAGAAATGCAACTTGTTAGACTGAGTGTGAACAAAGTCTGGGGAGAAGCCTTTAAAACTGACCTACGAGAACGCGGCAGCATCACCTATTTTGGCCACCCCTCAGAATTAACTTCAGCTGGAAAAGGAAGGATCTCACAGTCCCTCTCTGAAAAGGTCACACCAACTAGCCACTGCTAGAAGTGGCAATGTTCTCCCTCCTGAAGTAGAAAACTGCCATCCTGAAGATGATTGCGATCCTCGAGGGTTACATGGGAGAAAGGAGAACGGTATGATGCCTTCTGCCATGCTTTGAAATCCACCAGTGCTCTACACATTACTGCAGAGAGCAAGGGAAACACCTTGGTTTATTCCAGAGACGGTAATTCTGCTCCTTCAATTATCTATTTTTCAGTAAGTCAAAGACATGAAAAGGCATTATGAATCAAAGTTATGTTTCCAAAAACACGCACATACCACAAGGAGCAGAGGTGGCAACTTATTTACAGCCTTCACAAACACACTTTCTCTATCCCAAGAGGGGCTCAAGCTTCCAGAGCCCTGAACTAGATTTTGTACTCCCCTCAACATACTCGGCTCAAAAATCTCTGGTGTGTTCAGAAATGGGGTTTGGACCAGCCCTGTGTCTAACAATCATTTACAAACAAATTCCACCTTTTCTGCCTGCTCACAGATCTCAGCCACAATAAAATACTGAAGGGAAAAGGGCAAGGTAAGCAACCCGTAAAACTTTTCAGCACACTTTAATAAACTGCATTTTCAATTATAATGACCTCACACAACAATGCCAAAAATGCCCTAGTCTTAAAGGATTTCCCTAAACAGTGAAGCTTTTCAAGTCCTTTGCTTAGGTATCTTCCTGTAATCCAGATTGCAAAACATTGTTCCTATTAGAAAGATGGCCCACAGTCATTCTCAGAAAGTGAACATTAGGCAACCTTGGCAGAGCAGTTGAAATGGTTAAGAAGAAAAAGAGAAATGTCTGTTTCCAAAAAGGTACCATCACAGCCTGACTACCAGGAACAGAAGCCAGCTCACAAAACCCTGTTCTCCCCCATGCAAGGTAGAAGTCTCACAATTAACAGTTAAATAAGGAAACGAATGTCTTGCTGAAAATTTTCATCAAATCCATATAACCATCGAGTAGCATCCTTTCAAATAGCACTTTTTACTGTAAATACCAAAGGAATTAACGAAGATCAACCCCCTTCGTTTAAAAATGTTACAGTACCACAGAGCAAGAAAGGTCATGTTTAAGGGGAATATTTTGCAGCACTGCAGAAGCAGTATTATCACAGAAATGAAAAGGGGAGGGAAAGAGAGAGCCAGAACAGCCTCCAAGAAAGCACCTGAAGAACATGACACCACCTTAAACAACAGAAGGACCCACGAAACGACTTCCGGCTTCAGCCCTTACCATGAACTCCTCCAGGGTCTGGTAGGTTTTCCCTCGGAACTCGCAGTAGTTCTTCCTCTCCTTGCACTGCGGGCAGCACTGCGTGGTGTCCACCTGGATGCACCGCGGGTGCAGCCGGGGGCACTCGGGCTGTATGCACAGCGGGCCCTCTTCAGTGCACAGGCAGGGGCAGGCAGAGGGGCCCGGCGCAAACTTCTCCCCGATGGCATAGACGAAGCCGCTCTCGTCCACGCAGCCTTTCCCTCGGTAGTCCGGATAGGCATACTCCTCCGGAGGCTCAGGAGTTACACTCGCAACAGCTTCAGGGAGAGACTGAATCTTCAGCCACCTGAGGTTCCTCGGGAGCAGCGTCCCTTTGCTCTTGCACTACAACGCTCCCGGATTTAATGCCTGTCCCCTGGCTGTTCCAAGCCTGCTTTTGCTTAGTCCAAGACTCCTTGTTCGAGTAGTTCCTGTTCCCTTTGCTCTTCCAGTCCCTGCTCCCCTCCTCCCTCCCGCTCCTGCTGATCTCATTCATTTTCCCCGGGCCCGTCTGGCTGTCCCTTGTAGACGTGTGATCCCTCTTCTCCTGGCTTGCCTTTATCTCCTGTTTGTCTTGAGCCTTGACCAGTTTTTGTACAGGTACGGTGGAGCTACAGAGGGCAACCATGAGGCAGCAGGTTACGAGAAGAGAACTAGAGAGAGCTCCTATTGCCATTGCAGTAGAGCTGGGCATCACCTACTGCATCCCACAGGGGACACTGCATTCACGTCGGAGGAAAGCGCTTCACAGATCCCCAGTCCCTAGGAAGAAAAGGATTAGGAACACTTCAGCTTCTGCACTTCTTCCCCCCTCCACTGATTCAACATCTCAAACAATATGCGACCTGTCTCGGTAGTTTATGCAAAAGGCAAACAACAGCCTGGTGCTGCATCCCTCCTCCCCCACTCTGCCAAGTCTTATAAATAGCAGACCTCTGGACACGGACCTGGGCGCCTTCGGCTCCGAGAGAGCACCACGCAGAACTCTGGGGAGTTCGGATTTGCAAAGCCAGGTGCATGCAAAACCCAGAACATTTGAGGGTTATTTTTCTTTCTAAATGACAACACGTGAAGAGAACGCACGCTGAATTAAACAGCTCCCCAAAACACAGCAGAGTCCGGAAGAGAAATCATACAAATGAATCCTATTCGCTGACTGCACGCACGCTGGCTGTCATTAACCTCTTATTCAGCCTGAAGTATGCTGTCGGCTTGGGGTTATTTATTTACCTACCAGTGAGCACATTTCTGTTAAAGGCAACCGAAATCTAAATCTAAACATCTAAAGCGCGTAGAGCCAGACTATGTCTCCTCCGAACTACCTACAAGCACACACCACCCCTTTCTGCCTGTGTCTTAAAGGCAAAGCGGAGCCGTTGAGAGTTTCCGCAACAGAGGCTCATTTAACCCACAACCTCCAGTAGCTCAGCGCCGCTCCCGGCTCCCGTCCTGAAACCGCGGCACACGAAACTGGAGATAAACCAACCCAGAATACGTACACTGCTCATCCGGCCGCGAATGAGCGACGGCACTCCGAGGCTCCCGGCACGGCCCCACCTCCGAGGTACGGCTCCCTAAACCCATGCAAAGTCTCCCGCTTTGCCCGCCCGCCGCCCCCTACCCTCACCGCGGGGCAGCGCGCTCCGCCTGCTGCCCAAACTTTCCGTCGGGACGGGCAGCACCGCCCGACCCCCTCCCGGTGGGGCGGTGAGGAGCCGGGTTCAACCCCTTCACCAGCCTGGCAGCCTCCCCCAGGTGCCCGGCCTGGCGCCTTCCTACCTGCGGTGGAGCCAGGCTCAGCCCCGCCGGCGGCTCGGAGCTGCAACCCTCACCCCGCGCCCGGCTCCCATGGCGGGGCCGCGGGCAGGCGGCCGGCGTCGGCTTGTTGCAGCCCGCCAGCCGCCGCTGTCCTGCAACGCCTGCAGCGCAGCGCGGCACGGCGGCCAGACGATCCAGCCCCGCCGCCCCAGGGGCGGGCTTCGCCGCGGCACCCGTTTCTCTCACATCGCGGCCGTGCGCCCCCGCTCTCGGGGGCAGTGGCAATGGGGCAGGATGGGGCGCTCCGCGCTGCCCGTCCGTCCTCCCCCCGCGGCCAGGCGCAGGGCGGGGACTCGCCGCTCGCTGGGCGGGGGGGGGGCGGTGGCGCCTGGTGCGGCCGCACAGCGCCCCTGCCCGCCCCGCCCCGCTGGTGGTGGTAGTGGGGGCGGGGGGGGCGGTACGGAGCGGCTGACCCGGTTGTACAGATGAGTCCCTCTGGGGCGATGAAGGCGGCGGGGGGTCTCCATAGCGGGAGACCGAGTGGGTGCCGGGGGTGGGGGGAAGCGGGGCAGCGCGGCCTCGTCCGGGGTCGACCCCGCACACCAATTGATGAAACTTTTGCCGGTGTAAAGGTGTCAGCTCGGGATGGAAGCTTCGCGGAGCCTGCGGCGCGACGGGAATGGGCGCGCTTTCCGCGGTGTGAGGCGCGTACCGTGTGCCGAGGTCGCGGTCGATGCGGAGACAAACCTGCGGTACAGCCGGGCCGGGAGCGCCGGCAGCGTTCAGCTGGGGCAAGCGCCGGCGGTGTCCGCCGCTGGTGCCCGTGCTGCAGCATCAGATCCCCCTGCTTCAGCTGTCTCCTGCTAGCCTTCGCTAGCTATGGAGCTGTACGCGATTTGCTAGTTGAAATATTCACCCATGCTCGTGGATGGTCGATGGACACTTGAATGTAATTGCGTTTTTCTCCTTTAAGCTTCTTGGTAGAGAGAAAGGGACAGAGCCGTCTATTACAAATGTGATGGCTGAAACACAGACTGTTGGGACAGAAATGGAGAAGAAACGCTAGAGATGCTTTTGTTCTGGAGCTGAGCAAGGGCTTGGAACCCAAGAGGTTATTTATTTACGTATTTGTTTATTTTTAAGCTGCATTAGATGACATACTAGCATAATCTTCTAATAAGCTTTGCTTTATGGATGTTCCACAGCAGTCCCAGCTGCACTAACCCTCTTCCCCCTGTAGTTCTTTAGTGGCTTTCTGTGCCCTACTCGTGGCTGGGGCTGGATTTCCCAAAGTGCTTGGCACTGTAACTGAAATTTTTAGGCTGTGTAAAATTTTCAGATTATTTTTCATTAAGATGGGAGCACTGCAGTATCGGTACTCAGGAGAGCAATGAAAATCTGCTGGATACTAATGTTTCACTGGTAAGTACCTTCATGAGTGCGGGTTATTTGTGAAAACCCAGACACTTAAACTCCTCCACTGGAGGATGCAGGTGCTAAACTCTTTTAGCTGTTAGGTTCTTGTTACTAAACATCTATGAGTCCTGCCTAGTTTAGAAAATTAGTTCTATTGACACCATCTCATGTCTCCCAGTCAGATATTCCCCAGCTAAATAGTGGCTTAATCTTCTGAAACTTGAAAAAGCAAGAGTAAAGTTTTGAAGGATACAGGAAGTCAAATGTTTCTGTAGGCTGCAGGAATTCTAGATTGCTGGGGGGGTTTCTAGATGAAGTCTTACAGGATTAAGCTAGACCTTTCTCATTACCTGACTGACATTCATTATAGAAGTATTTGCCTTCGAATTATTGTCTTGGTACCTCTGAATAAAGAATTATATCTTTGCCTTTTCTGAAAACAGTAGTTTTACGCCTTATATAGCTTAAGCCCTGCCATGGGGTGATCAACTAGTATGCAACACCACTAATTCTAGGAGAATAACTTGAATGACCATCCTTACCTTGTGTTCACAAGCTTGTAAGCTTTGCTGTCAAGCAGCAGCTAGTTGGGGCTGAAGCAGGACAGAAGGAAATGGGGGACTTGGGAAGTCTGTGTTGCTAGGTCTGTGATAAAGAGGAGAGAGAAGCCAATTTATGGTTCTGACATTTTCACATATTCCCCGGTGAATCTTTGGTACAAAGTATGGGGTCAGCATACAGCACTCTCTGTAAGAGCTCTGCCTCTCCCAAACCTAGTTACGTGGCAAACGGTCAGCCAGGTGTGGAGGTTCAAGATGCTGCTATGTAACAAGAAGGGCAAAACTTCAGAGAACTTTCATAGTGACAACTGCAGCTCATCCTAGCCTTCTTGTCAAAGAAAGAAGTAAATACCCTCGTTTCTTTTCCTGAAGGATTTTTCATTGGATTTAAACCTCTGTTTATTCAGATTCATATATTAAGTGATGGATTGTACCTGGGACTAGGACCCTTGCAAAAGTGCTTTGTTATAGTATCATATTGCAGTATATTATAGCAATATGTTGTAGTCCAAGTGGTCGAACAGCAGATATGTAAGAAGCATTTGGTGTTTTCTTGAGTGTGAATTTTGAACTAGAAGAAGAGAGAAACATGAAAATCTGTTATTTGAAAGCCACTTTTAACAATGGCTTTAATGTGAGTTTTGTACTTATGGTATAAAATATAAGGCTGTGAAGACTGAAGTCCTTCTGTTTATGGGCAGGATAGACATGGCATAAAAACACAGATCCAATTTCCCCTACTCTGCTCTCCCCCTAGGCAACAGTAACAAGGACAACTGTGTCTCTGGATAAGAATGAAATTCTGCATCCCGTTCAAGATGCTTTCCCGTCTGCTGGATCTTGTCTGCATGATGAAAACTTTGCGTTAGCCACATCAGAGCTGCCATGGACACAAAATTATCCTATGCTGATTTTAGCTTAATTTTACTAGGAATTAGCTTATTTTTACTAGGAAGCAGTTGAATGGAAAGGAACTTGGTAGCTGAAATAAAAATGGTGCTGGAGAGGAATGACTGAAGTTAAACTGATGTGATGACAATCTCCATTACACCAGGCTCAAGACAGTGAGTAGTGGATGTCCAGGCTGAACACAGTCTGCCTATTTGCAAAGCTTAATGAAACAGCTACTTCATGAGATTAGGGGGATTGAATTTTGAACAATCCTTATTTATTTATTTGTTTGTTCATTTATTTATTTATTTTAAGAATGGCCTTAGTATGAATGACAGGAACCCAAATGTAGGATGTATCTTATGCAAAGTTAAAAACGGTTATCTGCCTCATTAATAACTATATGAAACTAAACCCTCATAGCTATGCAGACATTTCATCTAGACGTCTAAGAACAGTAAGACAACCACTTTTAGCCTAATACGTGGATAAAGAAAGGCCCAGGATATAGGGCATAGGAACACAGCCCTCCCCCCACATCAGGTGATTACTCAACACATCCATCCCTTCACATGGTCTCATGCAGGGAGGATGCTCCATTTTTCCTATTTAATAAGTGTCCCGTGGTGGCCCCTGTCTTCAGCCAGGAAGACAGAGAAAGAAAAGAGGAGAGAGTTCCATGAGGGCCTGTGGAGCCGGGCAGGGCAGGGCAGCAGAAGAGGAGCCCCAGTGCAGCTGAGGAGGAGGACGAGGAGGGTGTGTTTAGAAAACCCCACGCAACAGTGAGATTGGCTTTGGTGACGGGTTGCCGGCTGAGCCCTTGGAGGACACGGAGTGTGCTTAGGGGGAAGAGTGTGGCAGGAGATGTACCCTGTGTGTGCCCCATCTCAGCTCAGAGGCCCTAAAACAAACCGAGGAAGCTGAGAGGGGAGAAGGCATTCCCAAGGCAGGACTCCTCTGGGAAAATGGGTAGTCATGCCTTTTTATTTTGCTTCATTTCATTATTTCTCCTGCAAGGAAGAGAGTTGTTATAGGAAAGGTATTTTTTTATTGTGGTGCTAAAGTGGCAGTTGTTCAGGCAGGTACACATCACAGCCTTCGAAAGGTAGCAATTTGTGCAAAAATATTAGTCCAGCCATATAAAATAAGGCCTTCAAATAGCAGTCAGTCTGAAGGCAGAAAGAGAGAAACAAACCAAGGTAGCATATTACTCTAACAAATGATGTGTATTTGAAAAACTCTATTATAAATAAGCAATTTAAACAACTCTTAAAAATCCCAAGCAAACAAACAAGCTTCCATAACTATTTTTAAACTAGGTTAGCTTTCATCTTTTTATTTCTTCTATTTTCTTTATGCCACTTGGCAAAGGATACTGAACACATACTGCTCCAGTTCTTTCTTTTTTTACAAGTCTGAGTGATAAGTAATTATTGAAGAAGTATTACACAAGCTGTAGTTACAGTCGTGTCTTCATTAATTGTTTTTAAATTATTAATCTTTTCACAGATAATGATGTTACGACATTTTTCTTCTGTTTTGCATGCATGAAACCAAAACTTAAGAACTCCCTCTGTCATTTGGAGCTTAGGATCTTCACTAAAAGGGCTCTCTTTACACTTCGGTAAATCACAGTTTGCCTGGTGAGAAATAAATAATGATTTTTATTTTAAATTTTGCTTTTTACTTTACCCCAACTAACCCAAGGGATATTCCACACCTCATGACATCATGCTCAGCACCAGTGGATATCTCAAAATCATAGAATGATTTGGGTTGGAAGGGACCTTAATGCTCATTCAGTTCCAACTCGCTGACGTGGATGGGAACGCCTTCCACTAGACCAGTGGAACATGGCCTTGAACACTTCCTTGAACATAGAATCATAACATCATTTAGGTTGGAAAAAACCTTTAAGATTATCGAGTCAAACCATTAACCAATTTTCATTCCAGTTTCTGATTTCAGATTCATTCCAAATGCCAATTTCAATCCAGTTTGTGGCAGCAGCAGAAAATGGCAACACAGCTTAGCATGATATGGGAGGTGGGATCAGGCTCCACATAAGGCTAGTTTAGTATGTTCCTAATGTGAAACCTAAAAAATATTTGTGATATGGAAGGTCCATCTTACCAGGCTGTCCGAACAGATTAAAATAAAAGCCAAACAGCTCCTCCAAGTGACTGTCACATTCTGGTTGTAAATTCTCAACCAAAACCAGGAAATCTTAAATTTCTTCTGTGAAGTCAGCTACACTGAACATTTGTAATAATTGCTTTTTATTTCAGATCCAAAGTTAGATAAAACCTGTGTTATTTGTCATGAATAAACATGAATAACTGCCAAATATTTAGAAAAAACATACCCCATTCCATATCTGTTATGCTTGGCGTATAAAGCTGGGGGAAGAAGAAGGAAAGGGGGGACATTCAGAGTGATGGTATTTGTCTTCCCAAGTAACCATTACATATGATGGAGCCCTGCTTTCCTGGGTATGGCCGAACACCTGTGTTTCTGTGGGAAGCAGTGAATGAATTTCTTGTTTTGCTTTGCTTTTGTGTGTGTCTCTTGCTTTACCTATTAAACTGCCTTTATCTCAACCCATGAGTTTTCTCACTTCCCTGATGTTCTTACCCATCCCACCAGGAGGGGTGAGCGAGCAGTTGCATGGTGTTCATTTGCTGGCTGGGGTTAAGCCAGGACAGTTCTTTTTGGCTCCCAGTGTGGGGCTTGAAGGGTTTGAGAGAACAACAGGTTTGATTGGAATGTGCTAGATTGAATTTATAGCTGCTATTGCTGTTTAGTGACTAATTGACAGATTCCTGTGATTGCCGTGGGGCTTGCTTGCCTTAGTGTACATAGAGTCTAGTGCTCATTACCGGCTGCTTTTTGCTTTCGCTGCTCACTGTACTGCTGTAGTGCTGTATTGCTGATCATCTTACTGTGCTGTGCCTGGGAACATTTTGATAACAGCAATGGCGATGCACCTGGGCTGGCAGATGGCCAGGGTGTCACTGCTGTTTCTGTGCTGCTGTACTAGACAGGCTGGAACTCCAATGTGAACTCGAGTCAAAGGAACTGTGACCTGTGGATGGGTCCGTGCAGGAGCAGGACATCCTGAAGTGTCTGCGGCTGTTGATAAGCCCATGCTGGAGTAGATGCATCTCAAAGTATCTTTTCTGATTCTCTTCCCCACTCCACCAGGGGTGGTGAGCAAGTGGCTGTGTGGTGCTTAGTTGCTGACAGGGGTTAAACCACAACAAATAGAAATAAAATAATATTTTTTTTTTTTAAATTTAAAATATCCTAATTTAAAGATTTCATGATGAGGTTTGTTCCAAAATGTGAGAAAGAAGACTGGCTTTGTTTAAAAGAACTCAGAAAAGCTCTCTTTCTGTGACATGATCAATTTCTCTGCCTGTAAGCTCTGAGGAGAGTCTAATGCAGATATTCAACCTCATTCCGTGGTTCTGTTCTTGGTCCATGAAAGAGAGAGGGAAATACATGCTGCCTTTGTGTGTACAAGATGTCCACAAGTTCTGCTGCTTTCAGGTCACTTTTCTGTTCTTAAATGCCTGTTGCACCTCTAATGGACTTCTGCCATTATAAACTTCAGAAAAGTGTTATTATGATCTTAACCATAATAATTGACTAATATTAAATATTGCATAGTGAAACCTTGGAGAGAGGGGAGGATTCAATTTAGGACCTGTGTGTGTGGACTCATTCTGAGGAAAAAATAATTGTCTATTCACAACACAGTATTTTGTGCTTGTAATTACAAGACAAGAGAATGATTATAAATGGATTTTGATGCACCTATTTTCACCACATTCAGTCGCCTGGGCAAATTGGATGTTAATGATAGCTCACAATGTTATTTGATATTTGTGCCTTTTTGCTTGAAAACAGGGAACAAAACATTTTTTGCATGTACATACACATGGACATGCAGAGAATAATGTAAAACATTTAATACACCATCTTTCATATAAAAAAGTCCTAATACTATACCTTGTTTTTCCCTTATGAAAAACCAAAGGATGTACTATGAACATTTTCAGTTTTTTACATTGTCATTTTGTTGGAAAACTGAACAAAGTATTTCTTAAGCTTGTGTTTAGCTCTCTTCACATAGAATCTGAAATTTGGTTGAAAATACAAATCAGTATTACTTCTCCCTTTATTATTTCTAATTTAATTCTTGCTCCATTTATTTATAATATTTAAGTTTCTTTGGATACATTTGTGTTTACTGTAAATTTCTTCAATAAAGGCAACATCAACTATCACAAGTTTTGCAGGGAAAAAAAAAGTCCATTCCTGTACTGTTCCACATTTTAAGTTAATATATCTCACGCTTTCACTGCTTTTTAATATTACTGGAAGAAAACCCACCCCCCAAAAATTGAAACCTCAGCTTTGCTCTCTCTTTAGTTTTTACAGGATTTCTGTACTTTTATCATATTAAATACTGAACTAAACTTGAAAAGTAAATAGAATTGAAGAAAAGAACCATATACAGTTACAGGACGATAGGGAAAAATAAAAGCTATTGTTGTCAAAACTGATTTAGCACTGTAACTCATGCCAGTATTTCCTTCCATTCTCTAACTTGCCTTAAAACTTCCATAACAAGAATTGTATTGTTTAAAATATGTTTTTATTTTAATTATTTGAAAAACAGCATAGGTTGTTTTCTGAATTATATATGTATATGAAATACAACTGTTTTAAAAGACATTGTTCTTATTCAAATACTCTGCTAATATTTTTAGTGAAGAGTGTCCTGGGTTCAGCAGTAGCAGTCATTTTTCTCCTTCTTGGTAGCTGGTGCAGCGCTGTGTTTTTGACTTTCAGCCTGAGAACGAGGCTGACAACACTGATGTTTTTAGTTGTTGCTCAGTAATGTTTACTCTGACCAAGGACTTTCTGAGTCTCATGCTCTGCCAGGGAGGAGGGGAAACCGGGAGGAAGCATAGACAGGACACCTGACCCAAACTGACCAAAGAGGTATTCCATACCACAGCACGTCATGCCCAGAATGTAAAAGTAAGGGCAGGGACCTGGAAGAGGGGGGTTCACTGCTGGGTCGGGCTTGGTATGGGGTGGTGAGCAGTTGTATTTTCTTCCCTTGTAATTTCCCTTATCATTATTATTATTGGTGGTAGCAGCAGTGATTTATGTTATACCTTAGTTACTGGACTGTTCTTATCTCAACCTGTGGGAGTTGCATTCTTTCAATTCTCCTCTCCATCCCCTCCGGGAGCGGGGTGGAGGGGGGGAAGAAAGAGAGGAGGGTGAGCGAGCGAACCTGCGTGAGAGGCTTAAACCATGACATAGAGTCAAACATTTACTGTATGGTTGGTAGTTACAAACTTGTCTTCCACAAAGACAAGCCATTAAAAATATTTTTTAAAATGCCTTCTAAAGTTTCTGCATTACCAAACGTGTAAAACTCTTTCTATCACAACTGAACCATTTCAAATTATTGTTTTAATATTTTTTGTCATTTTTGTTGGAGAAGCTGATGAAACTTACATCGAAATTGAGTTGTCCAAGTCAAGAACTTTGAAAATTAAGGAATTCACAGGATGTGCGCAAAAGCCTGTGTTCTTCCCATGGTTTATAGAATTAACCACCTGTAATACAACTGTTCGCAGACTCCAAGAGTCATCATGCCTCTTAGGAGGTACTCTCCAAAACTTGCAGAGATACGAGGCCTTCAGTGATATGCTTTCCAGAATACATCTTTGAACTTTTCGTGTTCTTTGCCCTGCTTTTCTCTCATTGTTACTATCCAGTTAGTAAAAATTGAAGCTTTTGCAATGACGCTCAGTGCATAATGCATGCACATCCTACACTGCTGTTTTCCTTGAGTTTTGAACCTGCTGGCTAAGTTCAAACAAACTTGACGAAGTGATCAAATTCTTAAAGCTTCACAAAAAGAGGAGGATTGGTAGAGAAAGGCAGCCTTATACTGGTTGTCACTGAAGGTGTTCTGTGACCTCATGCCTTGTTACAAACCAGCACCCCCATATGTGACGGTACCCATATAAATGCTCAGACTACACAGACACGTAGAAATTACAACTTGGATGCTGGAGTTAACTGATTTAAATACACCAATCAGTAAGAAAATTCTGCTAATTCTGATGTTGAAATCTTATTGCTTTCCTGTCTACAGGAAGCCTTGCACTTTTACATTACTGTAGAAGTCCCTGTGTCCCTTAGCAAGTGCCTCTGATACAGTACCAGGTAAGCAATGGATTATTTTGTTGCTCTTTTAAAATTAAAAGCCCAGTGAGGCTTTTAAATGAATTCATATACATCTGATAATGTCACTGTTTTTAAAACTGGACAGATTATGATTTATAACATATTGAAAGTTTCATGAATTGCAGATTCCCAAGTGTTCTGTCTTTAGATCTAATTAGTGGAGATTATTGCATTCAAGGCCTTCTGCAATCACAGTGGCTGGTGATGCAGTTTTCTCTCTAATGAAAGTTACATGGCTCAAAAATCATGATTTAGGCTACGAGCTGTCAGAACAGAGCAAAAAAATCGCCCAGAAAGTCAGAGTAAACAATATTTTGCAAGAACTTGAGTTGGGAAAGAAACAATTATTTTTCTGTATTTGCACACAGGACCTGAACATCCCAGATGTAACTGGGTCCCCCTTACATAGGCAGTGCACAAATGTTTAATGAATTGACTGGTATCCCTAGAATTTTGCATCCTCCACTGACCAGGAAAGAAGGGAAAGGAGAGCAGAAATCAGTGGCTTGAAGTCATACAGCGGGTCAGTAGCTGAGCTGAGAGGTTAATGGTTCCTGGTTCTCTCTCATCTTCCCTTTTCAATGCACCATTTACTAGTCCACGTTGACTTTATTCCCTAGTAAGATACTGAGTGCATCATTGAATACCTGGTATCCTATGTCCCTTATATATGTCTAAAAATTTGGGTGCTCATTCATGCAAAAAAAACTTGGTGCCTTGCTCAGTTGTTGCCACCAGGCTTTGATGTACCAATCTCCTTAAGACCACTGGAGCAAGCAGGGTGCTCAAGCACTGTGGTATAAGTAAGGTCTAACATAAAAGAAATAGAATTGTTCTGTAATTGTGATAATGAATGCAAGCTGGTCATGCTGGTTGAGTTTACTATTTGTTGGAAGTAGGTAACAGGAAACAATGCAATGCCCATGGCTACCCACAGTATAGCTTGAGAATTATTACTGGCAGAGCCTGGTAAAGAATTGACTTTTCAGATTAGGTGCTTGAGAGATCAATGAAGAAATTGACAGCTTAGGTACTTACAAAAACTCCCCTGTGATGGTAGTGACCAGTAAATCAGGGACCAAACACCATGCAGAGCTACAAGTTTCCTCCCTCTCCTGCTTGAGTACATTAAACCCCATAGTCCTACCTTCCCTAAGCACCAGGCTGCTGCCGATTAAATTCTCACTTAATGCTGTTTTCTTTATACATATGAAGCATTTTGTTGGAGAAGAAACCAGGACTCAGTCATCACCTCTGTCAGGGCAGAACAACTCCAGCAGGAAAATGTAGCAAACCTCATCTGACAGTGTTCTACAGCTTTTCTCAGAGCTTAGAAAAGGATTAGATTTGAGACGTGTTTTCTTCTAGCAGTTCTGTGAAATCTAACTTTAACCAGAAAGCATTCCATAAACTTAACCCAAATAAATTTTCATGTGAATGGGGTCCTATGCTCTAAGGTGTCAGTCCTTACGTCTGAAAACCTCTTGAACTTGCTTCTAGAACAGAAGTCATAGACCAAAAGCTGCCAAAACCTCTGGCTAACAAGAATAAAAAGTTGCATCCTGTTCTAGGGGTAAAATAGTTGTTGAAGACATACAAGGATATTAAACCAAATCAGCCATAAATTGGCTTCCCTGAACCAGCCATCCCTAACTGCGTAATCATCACATTGTTAAACTCTTGCCTTCAAATGTCTTCAAAATGCATCACTCCTTCCTCCATAATTAAAATTTATGTGCTTTAACATGATTACTGACTGTGGAAGCAGATTCAGGCTGCTGAACCAGTGTGGTAAATTCAGAGAGAGCTATACCTCAGCTTCTGCCTAAGAACAGTGGCAGCAGTAGAGAAGAAGAAAACGAAGGTCAATGCATATGGTACCTTCCAGACTCCGAAAGCATTTCCACAGTCATAGCTAGCCAAGTGAGTAACTGCAATAACAAAGAACCAGTTTGTCAAATGACCTCAGCCTCCTGAGCACTGAACTGCTCTGAAAAATGTGGCTATTAGTATTGTGGTGGAAATGGAAGAATGTCCAGGACTTCTGAAAATTTAGCCCTTATCATGCCCTAAAACCATTGCCCAGTTCTTCTACTTAGTTCCCAACCACAGTTCAGTGCCCATCACTATTTTCTACAAAATAGCCAACAGCTGAGAAAGCAATCTATGTGTTGACATTGAAATTAGCTTTGTTCCACTTGCTGTTTGATTTCTGAAACTTAGGCAATTATAATTTTTTTTTCTTCATGTCATCTTTTGCCTTCCCTTTATTACAAGGCCCCACTTAAATTTCTTTTTCTGGACAAATTCAAGAACAGGTTTGTATTTGCACATTTGCAGTTTTCATAGACTATTGGAATGAATTCTAGAACTCTTATTCAAGAAATTAATTCTTGTTTTACACCAGTAACTTCTTCATAAAGATCATTCAAAGAACTGGGAACCCTAGATGGGCTGAGAACTGAGTTATTCCCTAGCGCTAAAGCTATCATACCATTCACTCTTTTATGCCTGATATTCTATTGGAGTTTCATTTTCCTCCTGTATCTGTTGGAAATCAATCACTTCCAATTGTAGGTTTGTATTTATATTTAATTAAGGAGACTAACAATTGATATGAGTTGTAGCCACAACAGCAGATGCCCTTGCCAGTACTCCATCAAACACTGGCTGGGGCCTTTGGGGAGATCCTTTCATAGCAGCTTGCAAACACCCTAACGAGTCACATTTCTCTCTGTAAATTAAATTTCTTTGAAAAGTCTCCTTTTATCCTGAGGCTGAATTTCTGTTCCAGTAAATTGTGATCTACAGAGACATCTACTTCCCATTGAAGTTGATCAGAGCTGCAGGTGACCGGTGCCTTTATAGCTCAGCCCCCCAGGCTGGATTTCTCCCAGAGTACGCATATGTTATTAATATGAGCTAGCTCACTATTGTGCTCGCAAAAGTGAGATGGTTGATTATGGCACAGTCTCCCAACTCTCCTTGTCAAAAGTTTTTGCCTGGAGTTTATTTTAAAACAATTTTTCTTTTTTTTTTTATTTTTTCTATTGTGAAGCCTTAAGGAAGGCAGAAACCTGTAAAAACAGGTTCCCAGAACTTTTCCATTTTTTCAATTAAACAGAATTGAATGAGATAAAGAAAAAAAAACCAACCCACAAGCAAACAACCCTACTTTCTCCAATGCTTTCTTTCTCAGTTGGGATTAATTTTTCTTTAAAAAAATAGAGTTTATAAGTGCTTTTGGAAAACGAAAATATCAGGCACACCTGAGGTTTTAAACAAAGAGTTCATGCTGTTAAACAAATCCATGGTGAATGGTAGATGGAAGAAGAATCCCTGAAGCAGGGGTAAAAAGCCAGTAGTAGTTCACCAGGTCTGTATCTAGGCTCTTGCTTTGGTACTAGTGGGATTTCTTTGATAGGTTGATTCAGGCTTTTGATAGAAGCAAGATTTAATGAGAATATGTTCACAGCTTCCTTTGCTGCCTTAGTTCATATGTTTGGTTTCCAGGTTTGGTGTTATATACATTGCTGTTTAGAGTCTGCATTGTACAGATCACAGCTGTAATTTAATTTCACTGCTCTTTCGTGCTGCAGTGCTCAGATTACACAAGAAAAGGCTGCTCTGTTTTGATGTGTACCTGACAGAGATTAATTTGCCAGGAAGTTGCGTTCAAATTAAAGAATAACATTTTGCCCTTATTCTTGGTGACTCAAGACTGCCAGACACACTACAGGATAAAAGGAGCTGCTTGGATATATACGCTATTCTTTTTACTTGCCAGTTGGCAGCTGGACAATCAAGGGCTCTTCAGTTATTAAAAATGTGTTGTTATTTTGTTGTTGAGTTATAGCAAATGGGTCCCACGATTCTTCTTCATCTTAAACAGAGGTTTCGGTAGGTGATTCAGGAAGAAAACTGCTTTAGATAATCCATTAAGTTCCTGTCTACAAGAGCGAAATTTAGTGTTGTGCTGGTGTGAGGAGACCTCAGTCCCCAGGGCTAATTGATACAATTGCTGAAAAGAGCTGTCAAAGCCAAACAGTCAATTATATCAAGGCTGTAGAAGCTTGATGACAAGCCTCAGGTCAAATCTCTCAGCACAGATGCATGCAATATTTTGTCAGCTGTATTGGCGCTGCATCAAGGAGAGAAAGAAGTAGTAAGTAATACAGGCAAAACTAGAGTGATTTGTCCAACTTGCTGGGGCATCATAGTTTGGATTTTTCATACTCAGAATAGAACTGTCATAAAGAAATGACAACTCACAAACTCACAAAAAACTCACAAACCCCATAATCCCTCCCCCCCAAAAAAAATCCTTTTCCTTCCTCCAATTTTTTCCCTCCTCCCCAGTAAAACCTCACCGGAACTAAAAATAAAAGATATCTCAGGGGCAGTAATCAGGTTTCACTGGGAGGGCTGGACTGGAATTCAGCATCATCACAGTCTGTTTGCAAAAGCCTTTGATTTTTGACAGGTATGTAAATTCGTAGCAACGTATGGTTAGACAGTTTTTTGAACAAGCCAATCTTCTGGTTTACTGTCTCTATTTACAGTTTTGTCTGAGATCATCACACCATGAAAGGTAGAATATGAAAGGATGTGTTCAGGAAGGAGAATGTTTCTAGATCACTGACATGTATTAACTGATTTCCCATTTTTTTTTAAGTAGAAAGTTTGATTTTGATCAAATGAAATAATTCATATTAAATTGTATTTGGTGATGAAGGTTGAATGTCACCCGAGAGTATCTAATTTTCATTCTCAAAAGGCAGTTACTAACTCTCTCAGTGCTGCACCTTCAGATTGTCCATCTATGATTTATAGATCTCAACATCTCCATCCAAATCAAGGATTATTTACATAACTGTGGAGAAAAATATGTATGCAACAAAGATCACCCACTGGGACTGAATGACTAGCAATTTGCAAGGGCCTTTTAAAGCATAAACATGAAGATTTCCTGCATCTTATGCAATTGCCCCAACCCCTGAGTAACAGTTATTCTACTGCCACCCAAATACCTCCTGATGAAAATCCCAGTGAAGCAGCTACACTTCCACGGCTGCATTCGGTCTGACAATCAATGAGGACTGTTTGACAGGAACCTCATTGAAAGATCTCCTTCCAATAGAGTGCAAAACTCTATTGCACTTTCTCCCACTTTTATTTACGTGGGAAAAGAATTGTTTCTGTTTCTTGCTTTCACTTGTAGCTCAAGATAGACCTACTAGACCTTCTTTCCTCCTGTCAGGGCTTAGTTACAATATTTGTTTTATTTAGCTGCTTCAACAGATTTACTCCTGTTTGCATGTAAAGTAAGAATAGAACAAATCTTCCCACCTTTCCCCTTTATACTGTACACCTTTCTCCACAGTATCCAAAATGTAGGTATAACCCAAGAGTGCATGTGTATGTCAATGCATGTATGTTCTTGGTACTGATCATAACAGGATGAGCCAGCATATTCTATTCCTTGAGTCCTCTCACTGGAGAATAAAATATTTCAGTTTTGCAAACCTAGGGATCTTTTATGAACAAACTACGTTGTGAGGTCTTGGAAGAAATAATGCTATAATAGAGAAGCTAAGTTAATTTTTCTTGTCTGTTCACTGTGGAGATTCTTTCTTTACAGTGGTCCATCAAAGAGTATATCTCAAACTGAAGATATCAGAACAAAGTTGATATAAAGTACATCAACCATTTCTCAGGACTCAGCCAAGAATTCTGGCCTAATACTGAACTGTAACAGCAATGTGCAATTTCTCGTATCACCCTTTGTATCAGAAGAAAATAATGTGAACTTCTTTAAGAGTTTTGTGGGGTTCCAGACATAGTACTTGCCAGAAAAGCCTGGCATAATGTGAAAACCTTTAGAAGAAAATCTAACTTACATACTGTCCAAAACAATACTGAAGAATAAAAATAGTAGGCATATAAACAAAATAGTATAAGAGAGTCAAGCAGGATATTTGTCTCATGTATCTGTTGGCATTCTTTGAGGAAATTAAGAAGGGTGTAGATGAATGTGATCCAGCTGATAACATTAATCTGGAGGGAAGAAAGATTTTAAAAAGTCTTTCCCAAAAGACTTGAAGATCTGTAAAAGGGAAGGCATTTTCATGAAATAATAATGGACAAAAGCATAGGAAAAAAGGGCAGGAATAGTGCATTCACAATGGAAGGAAATAGGCAACTGTACTGCAGCCTATTCAATCTACTGTATTCATAAATGATCTAGAAAAGTGATTGGGTAGGAAGAAAGTAAGTAGTCTGAGGCATAGGAGCTGACAGAAGCCATTGCAGAGGATGTCTTATACTGAAAAAAAATCAGCAATAAAATGGCAGATGAAATTCTGCATCAGTAAAGCAAAGTATGAGGGGAAAAAATTAAAGAAAAAGTAATTCCAGATAGTCCATAACAAACCGTTAAGTAGCTACTGCCACTGAGGAAAATGATCTTGCAGTTATAATAGATAGCTCTAAGAAGATATCAGCTTGATGCTAATCAAAAAGGGATTAGGATGTTAGGCATTGTTTTGAAAAGTATGGAGAATTGCCATACATGCAGTTTTTTATTCCCATCATCTCCTAACGAACACAGTTGGCTGAGGAAAGGAACAGAAAAATGTGACAAGCATGAATGAAGAACTCAGCCAGCAAAGAAAGACTGCATATACCAAGACTCCTCAACCTATAAAAGAAATAACTTTATGAAAAATGATAGTCAGGACTGCCATGAGAAAGCTGAATAAAGAATGATGATGTATCCTTTCTCACAATATCAGAATTAGAAGAAAGCAAGTGAAGACATATTTTGACTGCACTTTCCATACTGAACAGTGTAATTGACTGCCAAAAGATCTTGTGGATTGAAATGGGTTCAGGAAACAAACTCACTTAGATAAAGAATCATAGAATCATTGAACAGTTAGGGTTGGAAAGGACCTTAAGATCATCTAGTTCCAAACTCCCTGCCATGGGCAGGGACACCTCACACTAAACCATGTCACACAAGGCTCTGTTCAACCTGGCCCTGAATACCACCAGTGATGGAACATTCACAACTTCCTTGGGCAACCCATTCCAGTGCCTCACCACCCTCACAGTAAAGAGCTTCTTCCTTATATCCAATCTGAACTTCCTCTGTTTAAGTTTGAACCCGTTGGCCTTTGTCCTACCACTACAGTCCCTAATGAAGAGTCCCTCCCCGGCATCCCTATAGGCCCCCTACAGATACTGGGAGGCTACTATGAGGTCTCCATGCAGCCTTCTCTTGTCTAGGCTAAACAGCCCTAACTTTCCCAGCTTGTCTCCATACGGGAGGTGCTCCAGACCCCTCATGATCATCAGATCATCCTCGTGGCCCTCCTCTGGACTTGTTCCAACAGTTCCATGTCCTTTTTATGTTGAGGACATCAGAACTGTACACAATACTCTAAGTGAGGTCTGATGAGAACAGTTCTCATACAGAACAGTACAGCTAGCTCTACTGTCCCCTTGTCATTTACCGCTGATTACATTCTATGGGAAGATACCCAACATTGGAGATTCTATGTAGCAGACAGCAGCTGATTTTTTGTCCTTTACTGCAGTAGCAGCGAGTTCTGTATCCTGCACCTCCTCTAGGAGGCCAGTGAAATGCTATTTCAGGAATTATTCTGCATTTTCTGAACTTCTTTCCTAACAGTGGCTAGTTACTTTGAAGTTAATCTTATGTTCAGTGTGATGGAGACTTCCAGTTTCAATGCAACATCTAGCACAATGCAGTATTTCATCTCCATTTTTCTACAGAATACTGCCTTGTCATATTTTGTGTGGTTTTATGATTTTAGGATTGTGTCAGAAATGCTTACAGTGTTGGGCCACATAGTAATGTTTATTATTGCAATTTTTCTAATCGTTTTTGAAAATTAATTTAGTGCTTCTGAGAGAACAACTTTAGCCTATCTAAATTTGGAGACAGGTTATGATAGATTTCTGAGAAGAATGATATACTTCTTAGGACTGTTTTTGTTAAATATAGAAAAGAAAAAAAGAACAAAGTGGAGTGGAGCAAAAGGATTTAGATAAAACATGAGAGAGTTGCGAGACATTGACCATACAGAATCATTATGTATTAAAATTCCATACATATATGCAATGAGAATTTACAAAAGGAAAATTAAATCCCAATCCACACAGAACCTAGTAAATGTGTATCTGACAATGATCCACTCTGTCACTCGTTAAAAAATATCCACTACATGACATTTAGGTTCAAAAAGGAATTACACAAAAAGCTATAGGAAAAGCACGAGAAAGCATAAAATACTTTCAGATATCAGGAAGACTATCACCTTGTTGGTGGCCCGGACTAAACCAAGATTGCCTATCAAGAAGAAATTACTACAATAACAAGAAAAAGGTGGTATAGTTTTAATAGTAAAATAGAGGAGGTTACCAGAATTAGCAGACTACTTCAAAGTTTGAAACTGTGTTCAAATGAAGGAAATGTGGAACTGGTGGTACAAATGTAGAACTTCAATAAAATATTAAACCACCTTGTATACAATACTGAATGTATACGGGTATGTTAACACAATATGTTTATATTATACATATAAACAGATGTTATAAAAATACAAAACCTCAAGTTAAATGTAAACTCAGAACATGATAGATCAAAAAAATTTTTGAGGAACACTTGGTAAAACAATTAAAATCTGTTAAGAACTTTTTCCAAAAAATTAGAAATGAGAAAACTATTAAAATGCCAAATAGAAAATGAGATACGAGTAGTCAGGGGGCATAAGACTATGGGGGAAAAAAATCAAAGTAATCCTATTTTATTGCTATGAAACGGACAACCTTACGTAGATTTCTGTGCCAGAGTCCTCATTTACAGGATGCTAGTTTATGAACCTATGGCCAAAACTGAAGTATCAGCAAATGACCCTTTACAACAAATGAATAAATTTCTAATAAACCGTAAGAACAGAGATCTAAGATTTCTAATGGAATTCCAGAGAAATTTAAAGATGAAATTGGCAACAGTTAACTATATTGTGCAATATACCACTTATATTGGCCTTGCTGTCAGAGAGATAGAAGATATTTTTATGATAGCAGTTCCATATTTTTTAAAAGGCATCCAGAACTACTTACGTATCAGCAATTCTGATTTGTCGGACATGCAAATTAGGTGAGGCTGTAATGCATACATAAATATATAAATAGATAGCAAATGTGTTTGTTATAATGAAGAATAAATCATGCCTCGGAAATTTCTTAAAATTATCTGAAATAAAGTCCATGGAAATATGTAAAGGAATGATCTAGCTAGTGGACTAAATTGCAGTTTTCCATAAAACTTTGCACAAAGTCCTCCACCAAAAGGTGCTAAAAAATTAAAGTAGTGTGACACCAGAGAAAGATCTGCTTGTGTACCTAAAACTAGCTAAAAGGCAGGAAACAACACAGACAGGAGTGGCAGTACTCCCTGTGGGCAGCTATTTTTATTCTTTTTTCACCATAATAAGAGAGATGTGGAGAAGGGGTGAAAAAAGGAGTGTCAAAGTTTCATATAATGTGACACTAAACATTAAAAGAAAGCTGATGGACTCAATATCAGGTACATTATCACTTAGGAAAGACTCCTGAGGCACTGTTGGTAGGTATATGAAATCTACTGCATGAAATTCACTAGCAGTCAAAAAGAAATAAAATGTACTAGTAACTTTAGAAAGAAAAGGTAAATAGGAGATTACCATTATGATACTGCACAAATTCATATCCAAATATTATGTATGGTACCAAAGGTACCTATGAAGAAAAACAGAAGAGCAAAATTATATTTAGAGGTATGGAATGATTTATATTTCAGAGAAAATAGATTTGAAAGACCAAAGCAGTGTAACAAATACATGACTTTTGGGCACAGGAAGCAAGAGGAAACAGAAATCTGTTGGATAACCATGAAACTATATAGGGACAGAGTTTAGGGAATAATTTTTCAGCATTTTGTCATGCTATAGAAAGCAGGATTACCCAAGGATAATAAATATAAAACAAATCCAAACCACTGATTTTTATATAACACATACTTAAACGGTAGGATTTGTTTTGACAGAACATAGTCTTTAAAGAGCAGCTTAAAGAGCATAAAATGAATACACTATTAAATAGAATGGTCCAGATGCAACCTGTTTCAGGATCTCTAAGTTGCAGACTGCCAAGAGCAAGAGTCAACACCGTGAAAACTTTATTCCATTTTTTGGCCTGTTTTTACATATTTTCCCTAGCCATCTGCTATGGGCTACTGTAAAAGACAGAAAAAACAAGAGCAGAAATGGACTTCTGGCAGCTTTCTTATGTAAACCTGCCTTGTGTTTTTTGGGATTCCGTGTAGGCTCTTGTTTGCTGTTCATGTTTATTTTTTAATTTTATTTGTTAACATCTTTTCTGCAATTTTCACAGATTCACTGCAATTAGCTGCCAGTTTAATTTGAAATAAAACCCTACAACCAGCCTCTACTTGGTATTATTTCCTTCTCACAGTTTTGTACTTTTGGCTTTTACTCAGGTTTTCATTACAGATGATAGCTCTAGACCATTGTTCTTTAAAAGGACACCAGCATCTTATATTAAATAGTTTTAATTCTCTCTAACTATTCCCCTTTGCCCAACGTATATTCTGAGATCCTAGGAAATACCATTTCTGTCCTTATTGATTTTTTCTTTACTATAAAACAAAACATTGATTTTCTTCCTTCTGTCTTCTGTTTCTAATGGTACTTAAATTAACATGGTTCATTTGTATGCCACCTTATGAGGACTAATGCATCCTCCTTGTCAGACCAGCATCCCTGATAATAGAATGTAAGGCCCTGCACTTAATTGGCAACGTGATAAATAGTGCGCCAGTTGACAAGAGCAATGGTTGGATTCAGTCTTCCCCTATGCCCTTGGGCAAGTCTCTTAATCTAGCCTACAATTCAGTTCTACATAGGGAATAGGAAAACTGTTTATCTATCCTATACATGTTTGAGGATGATTAAGACCTATTAGTGTCATATATGCTCAAATACCTCTAACAGAGGCACAACACACTATCCCATTTTGTGGATTCAGAAGAATGAACATATTACAGTTCCACTGGCACAACCTCTCTTATTGCTGCAGTAATCAATACATTCTTGAAGCTGTAATATTCATCCTCTCTTGATGAAAAGTCTTCTACTTTAGAGGTGCTATTTTCCAATACTGAATAGAATTTGTTTTTACAGAAGAAATGGATTCTTAAATCATCTTGAAAAGAATTTGCTACCACTTATTTTGCTTTCTATGAGTTTCTGTCAGCTTCCTTGCTCTGTAATAGGTGTTAAATAGATCAACATTATCATCATGCCTTGCAGAATTATGAGATACACCCATGGAGCACCTCCTGTATGAAGATAGGATGAGAAAGCTGGGGCTGTTCAGCCTGGAGAAGGGAAGGCTGCGTGGAGACCTCATAGCAGCCTTCCAGTATCTGAAGGGGGCCTATAGGGATGCTGGGGAGGGACTCTTCATTAGGGACTGTAGTGATAGGACAAGGGGTAACGGGTTCAAACTTAAACAGAGGAAGTTTAGATTGGATATGAGGAAGAAATTATTTACTGTAAGGGTGATGAGGCGCTGAAATGGGTTGCCCAGGGAAGTTGTGAATGCTCCATTGCTGGCGCTGTTCAAGGCCAGGTTGGACAGAGCCTTGTGTGGCATGGTTTGAGTGTGAGGTGTCCCTGCCCATGGCAGGAGGTTTGGAACTAAATGATCTTAACGTCCTTTCCAACCCTAACTCTTCTATGATTCTATGTTGTACCTGTTTGCCTAACATTTCTGTGACTCCCCAATGCAAAGTAATGCTAACTAGCATTTATTCATTTGCTCCATTTTCTTTACCTCTTGGAGCATACTGAGGTTTTTGAAGCTTTGTTGTTTGTTTTGTTGTTTTGGTTTTTTGTTTGGTTTAAGTTCAGTTTTGGCTCATATAATTTTTCTTCCTTTATGTAACATGATGCAGATGCATCCAGAGGCAGAGTAGGCTGAAAGAATGCAAATGTGAAGGGGTTTTGAACAGTTATAAAGACTATCCATTACTCAGGCATTTGGCAATAAAGTAAGGACCTTTTATATCTCAAGACAGGTTTCCACAAACTAACAACTCAGAATTGAGTGGCTGGAAGAAGCATTCCCGATGATCAAAGTGCTGTTTCTGCCAATATGAGCTCTGCCAAAAGAAAACATCTGTATTTGCCTCCAGCCAGTGCTTAAGACCTGAAAGAAGACATAGTGCCATAGGATTCTTTCCTTTGGCACAACTCAAAACCACATGGTAAATGCACAAAGAAATAGAATCCATTGACTATGGCATTAAAGGTTGCTCCTTTAAAAAAGTCTAGTTTCCTTGCTGGAGGAAGACAGGTGTAGAGCTACACGGTCTAGTAATAACAGCACTTGGCAATACATCAGCAAACAAGACCTCTGTTAAGCGCCACTGGCCTGAAACTGTTCCTGTGCAAAATGCAGGACCAGATTTTACATGCCAGAGTCCAATAAGCAACTTTCTTGAACTTGTTTGTTCTTAAATGTTCCTAGAGCTCCATTTTCCTCATGCTTATGTTGTACAACATTGTATGGCTGATGTTTATGAGCTTAGGTGTGAGAAAAAAATGCCATGCCTATGGACAAATTATGAATCATAGAATCATCAAATAGTTAGGGTTGGAAGGGACCTGAAGATCATCTAGTTCCAACCCCCCTGCCATGGGCAGGAACACCTCACACTACACCATGCCACCCAAGGCTATGTCCAACCCGGCCTTGAACACTACCAGCAATGGATCATTCACAGCTTCCCTGGGCAGCCCATTCCAGTGCCTCACCACCCTTACAGTAAAGAATTTCTTCCTCATATCAAATCTAAACTTCCTCTCTAAACGATAGGCCCCCTTCAGATATTGGAAGGCTACTATGAGGTCTCCGTGCAGCCTTCTGTTTCCCCAACTTTCTTAGCCTGTTTTCGTGTGGAAGGCGCTCCAGTCCCCTGATCATCCTAAAAGAAATCAATGTTAAAAATAGACTGATCCATTCATGCAAAGCTGCAATATAAAGCATGTTGTACATCCAAGTGGTATCTCATTTGTACTCTTCAAAGACAATTTTGCTGGTAAAACTGAGCATCAGAAGAAATGAGCACCACACAATAGAAAAATACAGCGTAAGTGAATCAGTCATACTTGTCAGAATTTGGTGATTATGTGGAATGTCTCCAGAGTCTGAAATTTGTTCTTAAAAAAAAAATGAAAAGAAGTTTTCAATGCTGCACCCAGATTGACAGCGCATTATCTTTTTGTAGGGCTTTTTTAAAAGCAGCAAAAGAAAATTTAGAGCTCACTGGTTCCAAGCACTCTTTAAATGGCTAATTAAAAAAGGGCAGGCCTAAAAGAGAAAGAATCTCCAAATACACAGGCTGCAGCTTAAAAGGAAAAGGAGTTACCTTTCTTTGTTGTGCACAACAGCATTGACCATCTAACTCACATGAGACCCTTCAGCAGCTGCGGCAATTGCACACAAAGATAATTAACTTGCAGGCAAGTGTTCCAGAGAGATGTGTGATCTTCAGGGATGCGTGCTGCGCACAAGGTGCTGGGAAGCATATAATGAAATTCTTCTCAGGATGAGAAATATTCGATTGGTAAAACTATGTATTGAATTGCGTGAGGCTGATACTGAAGTGGGAAGCTTTTACTCTTAATTTTTCCACAGTCGATTCAAACCCAGGAAAAACTTACTGATAAACTGTTGTAAAACAGGTTGGTGATTCTCTTCATGGGAATTTAAATCCCATAGTATATAAGCCACCATTCACATAAACTATTGCTGATATTAACTGGCATCCTTAATTATAGTGCTAGTAGAGACAGCAGGGACTCAACTGGCACCAAAAGCTGAACAACCTTCTCATTTTATGTGCCTGCCTCAGCTTCATCCAGCCAGAAGTACAGGAGTGAGCACTATAGTGGCATGTTGATCTGTTATGCAGATTAAAAGGATTTTTCCTTCTATGTCTGAAATGTTGCACCAAGATTAAATCCCTATCAATATTTAATTAAAGGCATGCCGTATATGACAGTTTTGTTAATGGGCTATGAAGAAGCTCTTACAGGTGGCTCTGGCTGGTATGCATAAGCCTTAGGTTTTCAAATCTAGCTACACAGAAGGCAGCTGTGTTGATGGAAATCTCTCAGCTAAACCTCCATGAAACTGAACGTATACCACCTTGTGCCCGCAATGAATGAAAAAAAAAAAAAAAGAAGAAGCAGGTTTTTAACTGTTTGCAGCAGCAAATTAACCACATCTCAGGATAGTGGTGTATAGTGTATAAACTTGGTAGAGAGGCTGGGGGGGGGAGTATTATTAAAATGACAAGTATTAAAATGACAGAAGAAAAAGTATAGATGAGCAAAGAAAGTGATGTTTCACATGTCAGCAAGCTTACCTAAGGACGTTCCAGTCCTGGGAATGGAGGCAGTTCAGGCTAAATGATCTCCTCTGATGTCTCCCAAGCAAAAAGAGTTCTCCCCCTTCATATTGTGAGTAAACAACACACAATCACAACTGCAGTCTGGTTAAAGTTGAAAGCAATCAATTAGTTGAAAATGAATGAAGTCCACTTGGAACAGATTTCACAAGCTAAAGTGAGAGAATGTTGTAGCACAGAGAAGGGATCAGATTAAAGTGGTAGAGCTTTGTAATGAAAGTGAGGAAGCAAGCAGCTGGGAAACCAGCCTGTGAAAAAGGATAGGATCAACACTTTTTCATCTGAAGAAAGAGAATACGAAGTTGCATAACACACTCCAGCAGCTTTGATTTTTTCCTCTTCCTTGCCAGAAAATTCCTATGAGGAAGAAAGAAAAAAAAAAAGAAAATTATAGTGAGCTTCATCTTGCTGTCCACAGGTATGTAGAACAGCAGAAACTGAGATCAGGTCATTAAAATAGGGTATAAATACTTGTGTGTTTCAGTCTGCCCATGAGGCCATGTAATTTAGACAGCTCTGGAATGTCAACTCCAGTCATTTCCCTTGGGTTGTCCCATGTAATACAGACTCTCCTTAAAACTCTGTATAATCTTTGATACCTGTCTGTCAGTTCCTACACTTCTCATTTCCATTTCTAAATTTGCATGAAGTACTCAAAGGGCAATTTCATGGCTGCTTTCTGCTGTGCATGGTCAGAGGAGTTCCCCTGTTGCTATTAGCAGGGACTTTTGAACATCTTCATACCTTTTCTTCACTTTGATTTCGTGTAAAGGGGCCAGAGCAAAGCTACAGATTAGCATGGGAGCTGTAACAGAATGTCATCTCCTTGAATAAGGTAGAGTGCATGTATTTGCATTAATGTTCAGTATAAAAGGCACACTTCTTTCTATGTGAATGTGTTTGTGAAATCAAATAACTTCCATCTGACTGACGAACTCTATCCCAAAGAAAGTGCTCTGAATAATCCACTACATAAAAGGAAACAAAAATGCAGCATATGAACCCCAATGTATTTAAAGCTTGTTCATTTAAGAGACGTTGGAACAAGAGCAGATATCTAATACCCTAGTTTCACATCCAGTCAAAGGCGTTTCTGCTTTAATGGTAGTAAACAATTTCAGGGGACTTTGAAATGTCATTGATTTTGGTTGGTAGTCCTTGGAACTGCAGCTGTCTTTTACTGCCTACCTGGTGCTGAGAGCTTGGCTTCATTCATTTACATTTTCATTTCAAGTGTCCACCCTTTAATTTCACTGAGGAGAAATTGTAAAGATACTGTGTATGGAACAGAAAGTTATAACCGTTCATTTAATCAGCACGGCTCAAAGCAGACTAACAAAGTACTAACTATTTTCCTTTGATACTGGGGCCACAAATTTGCATAATACTGGGATTTATCAGTTACTGAGCTTTAGTTTAATGACAATGGATTTCACGATACAGTGCTTCCCATTTCTGGTAGTCTTAGAAATTCCTGGTGAAACACTTCTTTTCTTGCTGTTTGTGATATGAGTCCTCAGTCAGGGAGTGCAGAAGTAAAGCACAAATAGAATAATTACTGAAGTTAACCTAAGTATACCAGAATTTTATTCTCTCTTATTATTTGCAAACTTGCATTCTCTTAATACAACGGGCAAGAGCAGGGCTAGTGATACTTAGTGAATGGCCTGATCAGTACTTATTGCAGCAGAGAGCAGAGCTTCCCTTTACTTTTGCTGTGTACAGACACTAAATAATACTCTTTGCTTTACTTAACTTACTAAAATTTCCAGCTATCATGTTGAAAATCCCTGGAGTTTCAATTGTTTATCTATACTTGTTGCATTCTCAAGTCTGAAAATACCACAATTTCAGCCACTGCTGGGTGATTGGTAGAAAAGAAAGAATTTCTTAATGTTAAGAAAAAATAAAATTGTGGCCTTTTTTGGAGCAGCATCACAGACAAATTGTGGCTTGAAGCCCAACCCTCATAAGGGTGAACATTGTTTTTGTGCTGAAGACCATTTTTTTAACTTGAGAATTAAGAGATTGTGAGAATGGCTCACTAATGATGCACAACAGAGCAATACAGCTCCTTCTGCAGCACATTTTGAAAGCTGTGCTTTCCAAAAAGATGATGACATTGTTTAGTACCCAAATCCAAGTGTTGTCTTCCTGAACGAAATAGCCGACTTATTCAGCTTTCTTTGAAGGTATTCTTCCTGTGCTAGACACGTATGTGTGAGTGACTTGCCTCTGTTTTGTGCTGCTCTTCCCCTCATTACAGCTGACACAGCCCAAGAGGAAGAGCTGGATTTTCTGAAGACATATGTTCATTTCCTGAAAACTCAGTGGAATGGGAGGACTCAAGGATCGTGTGTGTGAACCAAAACAATGTTGTTCTCCTCTCTGTGCCCAAAGAAAACCCCAACCAGCCCAGCACTTCAGGCCATATGCAGCATATGTGTTGGCACCAGATGTCTTGTTTGGCAAAATTTCTATGGATGCTACTTAAAATAAGACTGGGAAAAAAACACAGCCTGAGCAAGCAAAGTCTTACACACAGCCTGGCTGCACAATCTGCTGCAGAGGAATATATACACTGAGTAAATTCTTAAACATGTATTAACTTTCAGCATTTTTCAGTCCACCTTCCTCTCTGAAATAGAAATTAACCCTATGTCTGTATGGAAAAGTTCATTTAGATTTACTTTCACAACTACATCCCCCCCAAGTTTGGCACACAAAGACTGCAGAAAGAGTGCAGAGGAGGCCTTGCTTTCTCAAAAGCATCATTCTTCTGATGTCTAGCCAAAGGTTTGTTAAATCGAAGTACTGACAACTTATTTTCCCTGTCAGAAGGGCTCTGAAGTCGCTGAGGGAGAAGTTGGTTTTCCCTCTTTTTTCTCTCCTGGGCAGAGGGCAGAGAGGAAGCTGTACTTCCCTCATCTACTGCTCCATGATGTTGTTCACACAGGTTTTGGTACAAAGTGTGTTTCCCTCTTCCTGAGCTTGCAGAGCAGCCTGGCTGGCATGTATGGCAGAGGCACAAATCTCTCCTCTGCTGCCATCATGGACATGTTGTCCAGTCTGCTCTTCCAAGAATCCCAGTTTGTCATTATAAGCTACAGAACCACGTAGGCTGGCCAGTGTCTGTGCTGTGGCCTCTGGGAAGCTGAAGTTTGCCAAGAGTTTCCTTGTGTCTCTTGGGATCTGGGGATAGAGGAGCACTTCTATCAGAGGAGAAAACCGCTGCTTAGGTCCTGACTCCCCGCACAGCAAAGAGCGTGCATGTTGCAATCAGAAGACATCCTTTTCTACATATAGGAAAACCCCTGTATTCAGTAGAGTGCCATGAGCAACGCTTTTTTTTTGCCCTTCTTATACAAAGAAAGGAAAAAAAAAAAAGGTTCTGTGAACAAATTTACCTTTTCCTTCTCATAAATATAGATTTGATCTTATCTGTGTGTTTTTTCAGTCTACAGAGAAGTTCTGCCCTCTAGGAAATATAGCTCATTTGCCCAGGGTAAATTAGCTATATGATAATTTGTATTCTCTAAGTGCTGAAGTGCTTTGGCCCCCATTTCACCTTAACGGGAATATTCTCTCAGTTTTGGAAGATGAAGTGATATAATTGCTCTTGTTCGTGCTTTCAAGTGTAATTTGCTCATGCTATTTAAACTGAAAACACTGTGTCATTCCTGAATTTCCATGTTAAAAATCTGCACATAATAGTGAAATACACATATATATAATACATATATGCTTTAGATACATATATATCCCAATTTTAAGATTAATTATTAAGATCCTTTTATTTCTTCAGCTATACAGAATGTTCTTTCTCTATTAAGTCCATTTGTGTAAAAGCCAAAATTTTTAAATAATACAAATGCATAAATATGTTCTAATTCTAAACTGAGACTATGAACATTATTTTTTTTTTATTTCATTTTGGTTGATTCTGAGTAGCGATCATGTGTCATAGCAAAAGATACTGGTGTTAATTGAGGCCAGTGATCTGCTAGCTCACCTGGAGAAAACTGGTGAAAGTTCATCATACATGTCATTGCCTATGGAAGTAGTCAGTAGTCATTAGATACTCTTTAATGACTAATGGCAGAAGGAATACAAAAAGGAGACAAATATAGGATAATTCAAACACAATAAACTATTAATTTTCGAGGGCTGTGTATTATCAAGACTTTTAAGTGAAGGAGAAATATTAGGCTTAATTGGTGACTCCAATATATCATACTTTATTTATATCAGTAATCAGTTTAGAGTCTGAGAAGCTTTATATATACACACCCAAAGAGAAACACAGTGCTATGTACCAAAACAAAGAGATGATGAGTTGCTGCAGGATGCAATGGCATAAGGCTAGCAGGGCTGAATAACTGATCATTACGCACAAGCTTCAGGTCTTGGGATAGCCAGCTGTGATGCTCTAGCTGCATAAGCTCTTGCTCCATCATTCCATGGCTGTATGTCCTTCTTCACAGACCTCCACTTTATCCCAGCCAGTCTTTTGGGGAGGAAGTTAACTTCACCAATGCCATAGCACAGAGCAGCCCCTTCACTTGGGCCTAGCTTGCAAAGAATGAGGGAAGGAAAGAGGTTTATTCAGCCCATCCTGCTGATGCTGTGGACCAGGGAAGCAAGCCAAGGTTTAAAGCAACAGCTGTTGTGGCTGACCTGCCAGCCCAGAACATCCATCTGCCACATACCCTGAGAACATGAACACAAAAACATGCTTCCCTACTTTTTGCTACACCGTCTCTTTCTCTTTTGTGTGTTGTGTTAAGGGCAAGAAAGTTACCTCCACTGTCACAGCAATCAACTTGAAAAATCAACAACACAACTTTCTCTCCAGCTTTATTTGATGGCCTAAGAGACTATCTGGCAATCTCTTTGGGCCAAAGGGTCTTGCAGAGGCTGTAGTAGTTTGTCTTGCATAACTACTAAGATCCAGTTTCAGAATTCACTGAAATTTGATTTTGACTTTGTCTTTCTTGTATGTTATACTTTAAATATTTTCAAAATGGGGTGCGAATTTTCTGATGGAAAAAGTAAATAGAAATATTTATACTCAAAAGCTAAGCTATGTTGATTAATATTGCCAAAAAGCAGGATTTCACAATGCCAACAGATTTTAGCTTTCCACATCTTATTATTTACTTGAAATTAATTCTTGATTAGTTTCTAAGTATCCAGGAATAAAGTGTTATTGGAGGTGCAGCCTCAACCTGCAGAAACACAATAACTAGTTGTATTAAAAACAAACCACACAAGGTATGAGAAGCAACTTTAGCAACAATTAACTCCTTTCCCCTTTGTGGTTTGGATTTTGGTAAGTAAATGTTTCCTTGCCACATAATTTCTTTCTTGTCTTGATATGTCTGCTGACATGTCTGCATAAACAGGCAGCTGCTGCTCAGCTACTCAGATAAGGACACTTGTTCTACAAATTTCACACTGCATTAGTATAAAGGAGTTGCAAAAGTGGGTAATACTGGCAGGTAGGAAAGGTATGAACTCAAGCACAGAAGGAGAGGTCTGTAGGGGGTTACCGATAAATGGCAGAGCAGAGACTTTTGGACTGATTTCTTACCTTTAAGCAATTAAGCTGTGCATCACACTGGCCACTATCAGTTCTCCAAGACCACAGTAGTCAGAACTGCCTCCAGCCCCTTGGGAAAAGGCTACTCCAGCTCTCACAATTTCAACTTTCTTTAGCAGCTGAGTAGGGAAGTGTCCCTGCATGCTGGGACAAAAAAACAGTGTTGTTGTATGCTATCACACAGGGGCACCAGCTTCATGTTATTACACCCTTAATGATAGAAGACTGAGGCTGGAGTGCAGGGGGTGCTTTTGGCAGTACCTTTTCTGCCAAAAATAGGATCCCTGTTTTGTGTGCCTTGTATATTCACTTCCTCTATCCAGCTGTCATGGGAGGAATTCTGGGTAGAAATCTCAGGCAAATTAAGCTTTTTATTATTTATTTTTTAAACTCAGCATTTCACTTTCCAGTAACAAAAAAACAGTGATTTCTTTCTTTTTGGAGAGTCGGTTTATCTGGAGTTTTAGGTGAATAGTTCAAGTAATTAAAGCAGCTCTGTGGTTGTTCTTCCCTTGTTGACTAACATCATATAGCATAAAGCCCTGCTTCAAGGGATTGGCTCAAGCTCAATAGCACATCACTTTATTTCATTTCAATTTTTTTTTAATAAGAAAAGATAGTATATATTATGTAGGAAGGACTGATATCAACCTAAGCTACAGGGATTAATACATCTATCCATTACTACATAAACACATTAATACTACTGAAAGAATTAATGAAACCCTTTCTAGTTTTGTCTGTTTTTTTGTTTTTTTGCTAGTAGGTGAATATTTGGTGCTTGTGTGCTCCTCTGAAAAATGCTTTGTTCTGGAAAACATGCTATGCCATTGAAAGAAAATGGGGTGGATTTGCCAGGTGCCCTTCCAAACAGTGCCAGCACCTCACCTGCTGTTTATCCTGGTCGGGCCATGCCCATGAGGCAGTGCCGTGGCACTCAGGGGAGGTGGCAGCCACACAAAGCCAGGTGCTGACAGACACAAGCATCATTCTGCACATGCAGAGCTGCTGCTCTATACAGTCTCATCCTCGCTTGTCCTCCACTGAGCTCCTTCTCAATCGCATGGCACTAGGTGTTTAAGAAGTTAAAGGCCTGCAGTATTATTAACATGGAAAAACCCCATGGCACATTCAAAAGAATTCTTTTTGCCTGCTGAAATGTTACATGGCTAGCAGAGGCCAGAGACTGGGTTGCCTAGAAATGTAGTCCTCTTGTAGTACCACTGATACAGTGTTTGTGCTTTGCAATCATGGATAGATGGAAATAGAAATCCAGACACTCAGGATCCATTTCTGAGAATTTTATTTGGCTCTAATATCATTGCAGACTTTGCTTTATCCAGTATTTTCATAGTGCCTGTAGCAAATTGATAAAATAGCCATAAAATGACAATGTTTAATTATATGCCTGTACTTCTACATTTGCCAAATAGACCAAATCCACCCCAATCCGGCTTTAAGGTCAAGGGCTCTATTAGAGTAGAGGTTGTTTGATGCACAAGTAGGGCATCTCCATACTGGCATCTACTATAGCTCTACTGATAGGACCCCACTTTGAGTTAGGCTGCTTAGATTTTGGCTAATCCTGCCTATTATTCATTGTGGAAGGATTGATTAATTATTTGCTGGTCATTTTTACAAACAGGGCAAAAGTGATATTTAGTCATATTATTAATGAAGTTACTGACACAAGATTTAGGTGAATTTGGTATAAATGACTTATGTTATGTTGCTTTTTCCTGTTCATTGTTTATCCAGAAATAACATATTTCTATAGAAGCATGGTGACTGAGAAAGACCCCACTTCTGGTATATCTTAATTTTTATTCTTTCATAAACCTGTGCTTTCTCCTCTGATAAACTTTACCCAAGACTGTTTGCATTCTACACTACGGATATATTTCCTTCTTAGGCTATTTTTCAAACTGTAATGTTTCTGCGTTTGGAGAGAGGGTGAATTAAAAAAAATAAAAAAATAGAAAGAACAATTCTGATAAAGCCTTAATAGAAAGCTGAGAGAATGTGAAACAAATGAGAGCCATTAGAAATGAGTTATTAGCATAGCAACCAGTCAGCTAGGCTGTGGGGGACATGATTTCAAGTACCTTATTTTATTTTCCCAGTGACTGTTCATGTTAAAGTAGTAATAGAAATGGCACTAGGGCTTGAGTAATAAGGCATCTGACAGGGCAAGAGCTGATGCCCAATTCCCCATTTTTTAAGTAATAATTGCTCTTTTTTTGTTTGCACCTTGAACTAAAGCAAAGTGTTTAACAGTAACATTTTCTATAAATTGGAATTGCTATTCTTAATGCAACGGAAACATCGAAATAAATAGTTACAGCTCCTTCTTTTCTAAACTGTGAACATTTGCATATTTTATTGCACGTTTTTAACATTTATAACAATATTTTGGCCTAACATCAGTGCTAGTTCCACCTATGCAGAAGGGCAATAACTGGTTTGTTCCCTTTGGCAGTTTTGATAGAAACCGAATAATTTTACAGATCTGTGAAAACTGAGAGTAAAAGACACTATATTACATTTAAAGTAATTGCAATATAAGCATTTGTCGAAAATCTGAGAATTCAGCATATCAGCAAAGTTAATTATTGTGAAGAAAAAATACAGCCATAATCATCTAGATAATAAAATAAATGTGCTCTGACAAGAGAAATTTCCCATGGTAGTATATTTTTTAGAAATACCAGCTAAAATATGACCCAGCTAAAGCCATTTGCATACCTTCTGAATACAAGTGATCCAAATGTTGTAAATTGGTAATGGAAATATGCCTGGAAATATACTTAGCATTTTTTACAGGATTTAATCAAGGTATAAGTGTTTAACAGAGGAGTTTTTTCATAAATATTCTGCATAATACATACAAATATTATGATTTTTACTCAAATATTATGTCCTACATACATTATCTTCAAGACCTTCAGTAGCTACTGTTATTCCAAAATGTACTGTTTTTTTCTGCGGGATGTGCTGATAGGATTTTCTTCTTGTTGCTTGACAGTCAAGATCATAGCATTGATAATTTCAGGAAACTGTGAATATGCTTTATGCACTAAAATTAGATTTGTATTTATGTTAAGTGGGCATGTACATATAACCAAACCATACTATTTTATCACAGACTTCTTTGGAAATTGCTATCTGAGTACACTGTCAAACTGAATGTATATACATTTTCTGTCAATGCTCTTGATAGAAAGTAAGGCTCATAATCTAAATCCATGACTTGTAGGAGTAGTTCGTAGCTGTAGAAGCACACACGAACTCTAACACATGGATGTGTATCAAATTGAGATTAACATGTTCCAGCACTGGTAGCATTTATTAGGCACCTGTATGCCAAACACTTTATTTGATCTGCTCACAAAAATATTTATAGAGTTTATGAGGGTGAGCTGGAACACTGCTCTCTGGCTCAGGTGCAAGGCTTCATTTAGATTTATTTATTGCAGAGGCCTTCTTCTGTAGCTTCATGAGTAGCCTCCATTAGACATGTTATTTCTCTCATTTGTTAATTATTACATAGTTTTGAGGCTGTCTTCTGTGCCTAAAGTTTTTGCTTTACAGTTCATGGCTCACATATTCCTTTGTGCTAGGATTATGATGTTTCACTGTGCAACCATGATGAGCAGGACTATTAATAGCTTGCTCCCTTGTGCTGCACTTACTGGATAACTTGTGAGCAGCCAGAAGAACTGCAGCAAAATAGCACTACATGTCCTTTTGCGATGGCCTTTAACCATTCCTCTGCAATTTGACATATTTGATTACACAATGCAAAGCAGATTTGTTACACTCTTCCACACACCTGGTGGGGCCTCACAAGAAGAGGTACACTACTGTCATGGGTTCAGCAGCAGCACTCATTTTTCTCCTTCTTGTTAGCTGGTGCAGCACTGTGTTTTTGATTTTGGGCCTGAGTACAGCGCTGATAACACCAGTGTTTTCAGTTACTGCTTGGTAGTGTTTTGGTCTGGCCAAGGACTTTCTGAGTCTCGTGCTCTACCGGGGAGGATGGGAAGCCGGGAGGAAGCAGAGACAGGACACCTGACCCAAACTGACCAAAGAGGTTATTCCATATCACAGCACATCATGTCCAGGATGTAAAACAGGAGGGCAGAGACCCGGAAGGGTGTGGTGGTGCACTGGGGCGGGGTTCGCTGCTGGGGGGTGCACTGGCTGGGTCGGGCTTGGTGAGCAGTTGTATTCTCTTTCCTTGTATTTCTCTTGTATTATTACTGGTGGTAGCAGCAGTGATTTGTGTTATACCTTAGTTACTAAACTGTTCTTATCTCAACCTGTGCGAGTTGCATTCTTCTGACTTTCCTCCCCATCCCCCCAGGACTGGGGGAAGAGAGAGGCGAGTGAGTGAGCGACTTCGTGAGTTATTGAGGTGCTTAAACCACGACAACTACTCTAAAGAGCACCTGTGGGAATTCAAAGCTCTGGTTCCATGTTTAGTCTCTGACCTAGCTGTATCAAACTGCTTCATTTACAAAAGACTGATTTACTTTTTCTTGCCTGCAACCAGGGCTGTTTCCAGCCACAGTCAGAACTGGCAGCAAGCTCTCAGGAACAGCTAAACGTCCAGGACCTTGTTCTTCCCATTACTTATGCACCCTATAAAATCCAGAGCCACTGCTGCTTTGCTCTGTTAAGGGGCAGGAGCAGAACGGGGAAATAAGAGAGCATCCTCTCTCCAGTGCTACCCAGCAGCAATCACAACCTGTCTCCTACCCTCATGTTGACCAGAGAGGCAATAGACTCAGCTGCTCAGGAGTTGCCCCAAACCGGACTGTCCGGAGCACTTTCAGCCTGCTGCCACAGGACCCCCCAGAGTTGGTCATCCCACCCAGCCCACCCTCCTTCTCAGGTGGTGGCTGAATCTGCAACCAGAATCCTACAGGATTTGCCTGTAGGTGTTGCCTACCTGCCTGTAAAGCCTGCACCAGATCTGCAGCAGACTCAGGTCTCTCTGGGTCTTCCCTTTCTCTTGCGCCAGTGCTGGCTTTGCAGACCAATGTACATACACAGGGAAACTTGATGAAATCTTTTTGCACCTGGCTTATTCAAAGAATTAGAATGCAATTAACCTCTTGTTAACAACCTGTAGGGAGTACCAGAGTCCAGTCAAATATCCCTAACAGTCATTCCTCTCAAGATCATTTTGCTTCAAAGCTGAAATTCAACAGTACATCATTTGATATGAGAACAGATGATTTTTGAAGACAGGTACTGAGGGATGCCCTTTTGCTCACTCTCACAAGGAGAGATACCTTCCAGCTGCAATCTTCTGGCAGCACATGCAGCTAGATAATAGATAAATGAATTCATCAACCTGCTTCATAAAGTGGGGAAATGATATGGGAAAAGGCTCTAAAATATGTATAAACCTGAAGCTGGGAAAGTAGGATTAGAATATGCAGATTGCCCTCCCTTGATATGATATAACTGGCCTAAATTGGAGAGTGGGAAAACCTCAGCTTTTCTCATTATTGTGAGCTACTGCAATCAGAAGATTACAAGGAATTTCTTTGTGAGACTGTTTCCACAAGCATCTGTGCAACAAAGCCCCCTTTAAAAGAGATAAAAAAATAAATCCATGAGGGTTTAGAGGATGAAGAAGCAGGGATGTAGAGAGGACTTCCCTTCACCTTTTTTAAATCCTTCCCATGCTTATCTGTGCTTTCTGATTCCCTCCATTTCAGACATTCTCCCCATCCATTTAACTATTTATTTATTTATTTGCTGATCCATTCATTTATTTAATGTATTTGTTTGTTTGTTTATTTTGTGTGCAGAGAAGTAGGGATCTTTCTAAAACTTGGGAAACGGTTGAGAAATCCCAGGGAACAATACAGCAAAGCCTCCCTTTTCTAAGAAAGTCTGCCTTGCTTTGAAGAAGCCAAGTGTGCACAACAGCCTCATTGACACTTTTTATTTGTTTGTTTTGTTTTTTCACATACAGGTTCCACTCTGTGGTTCTTTTGTGCCTCCTCTGGTGACGGATGCAGCAAAAGCACCTGAGTTGCAGCTTCTGATGAGAAATGATGCAACATGAGCATCTGCAGTAACCACCGTGGTCAAGGTATGAAGCTGGCAGATAAAATCCTCCTTCTGCCTCAATCCACAGCGCCACCTTCCACACTCATCAGAAGCTGAAGATTTTAGTCTGCCCTCAAGTGAATGGCAGCATGCAGCCTGCTGGTGCTTTTGTAGGAATAATAGTGGCAGAAATGAGAGTTCACTATTCATCCTTCAATCCTCCACCATGATATGGGCAGAAATTGTTAATGCCAGGTCTCAGTGCAAGCAGTAAATGATGCCTTGCTTTTGACTCACAAATGTGAGAAATGAGGCTTCAATGGCTCTAAGCAAACCAGACACCTTATAACTTACTTTGAATTAATATCTCTCTCTCTCCTTCTCCTCTTCCTCATGTTAGGCTCTTACTTCAGTTCATTTACAATGTTCAGTGCATAATAAGTGTGATTACCTTCAGAAAAAGCTGAGTATGCTCACTGAAAGAAGAATATTCTGCACTTCAGGAAGAAAAAGGAGCTTGTGTGCAGGACTGGGGTATAAGATTCGTGGGAGGTTTTGAGACTCTTAATAATTTTTTTTCCTGTTCTTATTCAAAGCTTTTCTATTCACAGGGGAAATATTCAATTAAGAAACTCCTATGGAGCAGAGGGGGAACCCAGCAGGTGAGGAGTCAAAATTTCTGCAATCAGCACTGATAAAAAGCTGTTATTTTGATAAATGAGATAAAAATAAAAAGCATGAAAGGCTGCAGCAGGAGGCCTGAAATGGACGCTGAGCACTCTCCTTACTCAGTGAGGATGTGTTTGCCATGGTAAGTCATGCATGATTGTTGGAAGCAATATTCTCTGATTTGTCACTGCTTTTTATCTTATTAGCAGTTACTGTAGTTTGAAATGTGTTTAGCAGAGCAATGCTCTGTGTGTGAAATGCTTTCAAGAGTCTGAGTGTGGCATTTTGATTCATTGCACAGGCCTTCTGTGTTGAAAGAATGGTTTGGATTGTGGTGACAAATGGCTCTGTCATTTGGGATTTGATGCCTGCTCAACTCTAGAAGAGCATCCAAACTAGATAGAGAAGTTAGCAGGCTCAGTTCAGCACTGATATTCAGTTGACCAGTCACCATCTGCCACAGAAGAGAAAATGTATGTTCCCTGGGAGCTTTTATAAGCCAACCCAAACTAACACTGTATAAGCACAAAGAGCAATGGAGAAAATCCAGGAAGGTGGATGTAGTGAGTTACATCTGAGACACCTGCATCTATTAACACACTGAAATAAACTGGAATAATTGTTTAGCTAAAAGTTCTCAAAATCTGAGTCTGGATAACAAAATCAAATGTAGATCTGCCTTTATCCAACTTTTCTAGGAAGGCCACATGCTTCTAATAGTTAGAACATTGGAGTATCCTACAGCTGCATTTCCTGTTTAGCTTGGCCTGCGCTGTGATGTCTACTAAACCTGTTCAGCTCTCATTGTTGAGTTTTTTAATCTGTAAAGCAGGATTAAAATACTTATACCATCCCCTGAAGCACACGATGGATGTATACACTTCAGGATGGAGACAATGATGAATTTTCTTTGTAAGCCAATTTAGAACTGAAACAGCATCATGTGGACTTAGTATGCCTATTAACATCAAAATAATATTGTGTACAATCAAAAGCTGTCCTAATCTGCAGAATCTAATTGTTTGGAAAACAATGGATTTTTCCAGTGAATGCGAATACTTCTTAAAACTACTCGCATGTATTTTAATCCTAAAGAAGTTAGTAACATGTTGATACTAGTCTACTTAGCACACTGTGATACAATATTCATTACAAAGTGATCAAAACCGCTCATAGAGATATATATAATCTACTAAGGAGACAAAAGCCCTGAAAAACAGTAAGAGATTAGCAGCTCTGCTATATATGGAATATGGTGCTGACAAAAGCCAGCTAATTATTGCAGTTATGCTTCAATAATTTATAAATCCAGCCATTTCCCAAAAAGATCTATAGATCTCTTTTGTCTCCTCAAGGAGGAAGAATAACTGTATCAGAAATAAAGTGCCTAGATTCTCCAAAAGGGGTTCGAATGCATGGTTAATGCAGATCTTCAGTCTTTTGAGACAGATTAACTGCTGTTTAAATGAGCGTCCTGAATTCTGGGGTATGTCTCTGAGCTCTGAAAGGCTGACTGTGGAAAACAGAGAATCTTATGCAGCCCAAAATAGTTTTTCCCAATGCACTTATAGGCCATAGACAAAAATAATAATACCATAATGTACAAATATGATCTGAAATTTTCAGAATTATTTATGTTTAAATATCTAGAGACCAAATTTTAACCTTTCTTAAGGTCCTACCCACTTGTCCTTGAAAACTTCTGTCCACATCAGGTATCTCCAGTTGTTCCTATCAAATTATTAGCTTTTTTTTTCTTTTTGGGGCATAGTCTGACAGTTTGTGTATCTCAAAACAAATATCCATTTTTTATATACTTAAATGTATCTATAAAGTCTGGTTTTCATTTATCTTTCCTTCCTGTTTTAAATTCTTGCTGTTTTCTACCGCCTCCTTCCAAATTAACTCATTGGTTGCCAGTTTACTTAGTCTTGTGAATTACTGAATTCTATAGTGTTTCTTTATACCTCATATTCTATTGGAGCAGGGGCAAGAACAGTTGAAACCAAAATAATCAGAAAAGGTGAACACGAATCCATTGATGGTGCAGGAAAGAACTAAAGGAAATTACAAGCTAATTTAAAAGGTAGCACAAAGATAAGCCACTCTCAAAACCTCTAGGTTTTAATATGGTTGCACAATTTCATTTCATACTAATCAGTCATCTTTGCCATCTTAGAAAGCAGGCAAGAAAGCTCACTGTGCAGTTATCAGTTCCTCTCTCTGCCTCAGCTTTTAGGAGAATATTGAAACAATTAAAATCTTACACCAGTGAAATGCGTGTGCGGACGTTTAGGTGAATGCTGTTTGGGACATTAAAGTGTTATAAAACCCCGAGAGACAAAGGCATTGCATTTCAACAGTTTTTAACAGAGTTGCTTCCAGCCTCTACCTGGTGCCAGGTTAGGCTGTTTGTCTCTCATGCTGCTTGGGCACAGTTGGCTGATAACTGTACGTGTGTGCAGTACTCCAAAGAGGCATCAGGGGCGCCAAGAACAAGCTTTTGGAGCATTTTCTGTGTGCAGTTGGAGGCCCCTTGCAGCTGTGTGGTTTATCCTGGTGCTTCCCCTCTTCTCCCCATCACTGCATTCCAGGGCAATAAGAAAAGGCCTCTCTGGCCAGTCTACACTTCTCTTCAGCCTAGAGGCACTGCTACAGCCTGTTTACCACTGGAAAGGGATTTGTTAGGTTTGGATAAAGAGACTTTCTTCAAAGCCAAGGTTGAACTTTTCACTGAGTTGATTGAAAAAATTCCATCATTCTGTGCCCAAATAATTGTGGAGCATCATGTAAAGACCAGTTTCAAATCTCTGTTCCCCAGCTAAAAGTTTCCTTAGGAGATGAGTATCTTTTCATCCTCTTCCTTTCCCACAGATGTCAGTAAGAAATATATTTCCTTTTCCAGTTGTCACAGTTAAGGATATACAAAAAGCCACCTTTTTATTTCTATTCTAAGAATGCTATATTTACATCATAGAAAATAAGAATTTAACTGTAAGTCTTTTTTTTTCATGCAAGGTCTAAATGTATGTGCGTTTGGTTGCCCAAAGAATCCAAGTGACAAAAAATTGTACTGATCACTGAGGAAGACTATAAACCAATAAAATATGTGGATGGGTGCCAAAAGTGATGGTAGAAGACAAAATATAGACATGAAGCTAGACAGCCTGAAAATTCAAAATTTTAACAAATGCAGCAGTGTATCATATTAGTAATGGAACTCACTAGTAGAAGGACTTCAGGTTATGGAAAGCACCCTCAGGTGAAATGAACATTTACAGATCTCCTTTTATTCAGCTCTGCTACAGCTCTCCTTTGATAATTTATTCTCATCCAGTCTCCAGCACATTGTGCCCAGTCATCCATACAAACATAAAACAAACAAAATCCTATAATAAATTAATCAAGCCATTTCTCCTGTCTCCAAGGAAGAAGAGCGGGGTGTAGTTGTTATCTCTACTTCAGACACTTGGGTGACAGCCACATAAGTATTTTGAGGTAAATAAGTGAAGTGCAGCTTCATTAAAGGAATGAAACCCTATTGAAATGCATGGGTGCAGTCCAGGACTTTGCACACTAAGCAGGGCTTTTTTCAAAGTTTACTATAAGGAACTTTTGCTAGCACAAGTGTGGTTATATATTGCTTCTCTTTTTTTCTGTCTTGTTTAACTGTCTCCTTTGTACCGAGTAGCACTGATAGCACTGATGTTGCACCAGTGAAAGCGGGTGAGTTGATGGTCCCTAAAATGTCATACCATCCTGTACCCTGAAGCACAGCCTAGAAAAACAGAAAAAGAAATCAGCAGAAGCACAAAGCAAACCACCTTGTGGTTTTACCATTATCACACTGCAAAAAACAGTGAGAAAGGCAGTTATAAAAGAGTCGAAATAATATTTGCCCCATCTGAGCAATTTTTCAACACTGTGCTAATGAGAGGACAATTATGGTTGGGTTTATGCCTTCACCTGGTTCTTAGGCATGCAAAAGCTGGCTGTTTTTTGACTGCAGCATGCTTAGCCCCTGCAGAGGGAGCAGGAACACCTCATTATCAGAGATGGGAGATTTGTAAGAGGGAATCTGGGATTAGATATACCTAATTAGACAAGCCTTTTCTCTCCCTTCATCATCAGAAAGTGAGAATGAACCCAAGGATTTCTATCACAGGCAATATCTTCTGAATGAAAAGCACCTAAACATGCATCTTATTATAGTATTTTCTTTAAGAAATTCATGGGAAAACCACTGCTGGCAGCCTCTCCTGCCTGTGCAGCAATTGCATAATCAAGGCCAGAAGCCCTAGGGGCCTGACAGTGGCTTTCACAAAATCCTGCTGTTTCGATGCAATTTAAGAGAGGATTTTTGTAACTTTTGCTTTGATTACTTTCCCAAGAAAAATCCCTTTTTTTCCATTGTTCCTGACCTTGCTGCTTATATTTTTTTTCCCACTGAACATGGTTTAGAAAGTAGACATTCATTTTAAATAATTCAATTACTCCTACTGCTGTGCAGTTTGCCTTAAACTCCCTGTTTCTATGCCCAGAGCTATGCTCAGGGCAAGAGAAAACTTCTAATTAGTTGGACAGTTTTGCTCTTTAATTATAGAAGATCTTTGGCTAGAATGACATTTTCAAGCAATGAGGAGATGCTTATTAAAGAAAGATAACAACAAAAAAAAATCCTCAAAAGCCAGAAGACTGAAATCTTCATGTATTCCTTCTTCTGATGTAATGCAACCCATTATGATAGTGCTGAAGCAGGTTTAAAGCCTGGGGGGGGGTGGGAGGGAGAACAGATAACATGGCATCTTGGAGCGTGTGAGAAGCACAGCAACTGTCAATACTGATTTTTCTAATCTCTGAGCTCAGTGTTTACCCTAAGAACTGTTCTCAGTTTGCTTAATGTCTTTGAGGTTTATCCAAATCCTTAAAAACTAGAATTATAGAGATCACCATCCTGGAAGTAGGATGGTGACTAAATTATTTTACATGTCAGCCCTGCTCTCTTGTTTCTCATGCAAGGGTGTTTGCATTTCCCAGGAAGATTCCCTGATGACTTACACTGTCCATCTGTCTAAGTAGCTTTTGGGCATCCTTTCCTTCTTCCTTCCTGCTCTCTTCAATTTAAGTCCCAGGAACCTGCTATTGTCCATTCTGCTCTATCTGCTTTGCAGTGCCCTGCCTACTGTGACTTCCTCCGTATCAGGTCTGTTTCAGGTCCTTTCTTGTCTTCACAATTTGTTTCACCGGACAAGAGTGTTGTGAAAAATGGTTAGTTACTTTCTGAACACAGATGTAGGAAGTGTTCCCAACCACAGCTTGGCACATACAGCATGACAATCAACTTCCTACTTCTTAAACTGAAGATAGCACTGGAAAGGGAACCTCATCCTATGAAATGATGAGTTATCTCATCATCTTCAGGACGAGTCAACTCTACTGGAAATGCTTGCTGTTGCAGCTTGCAACAGTAACTCCCCACGGGTTAGTTGTGTGATGCTGCTGGAAGTACGGCGGCGTCTCCTGGCTCTTGGGCAGAAGCAGCATCACACAGATGTGATGTGAAAGCTTCCAAGCCACAGCAGCTTTGGCACCAACCCTGACACCACTTTTTGTGCTATTGTAAGCACTGGTTATTAGAAAAGGAGCAAGGTACATGGAGCACATACGTCTGAAAAGGTGACACAAGTGCAAAAATACCTGACCTGAAAGAATCATCAAGCTCAGTCACCACAGAAATATGAGCATATTCTGCCACAAAACATATTCACATAGGGAAAAAACCATGTTCGCATAGGGAAACAAATATTCCACTCACTGCATTAAATAGAATGCCATTGAATATTGCTAAATTCCATTAGTTTGGGGGAACTATTAGCACTGAAGCTTCTAACAACCAAGAGGAGGAATTTGGCGATTTAGAATAAATACCACTGGAATCAAAAGAAATCATCAAACTAGAAAATGCTTCAGGTTCACCCATTGCATATGTTTTGTGTAATGAAGCAGGGTCTTAATTTTAACTCCATAAAGTATGTTTCAGAGTGGTATTAAAAAGTCCTTTAGTGTTCAAATATACAGCAAGAAAAATAGTAGAAAACCAAATGCACAATGGTAGGCAAGCAATAAGATGGCCAAATTCTGATAGATAGATAATAAGCTTATTTTTTTGCTTCTAGAGAATTAAATGAGGGCTTTAAGTGCCCACGCCACACAGAACCTTACTTACATGAGTAGCTGAATTTCTTTTTAGCTTGTGAGGACAGACCAAGTCAGATTGCTCAATCACTACTATGCCATGACAACAAAACTGATGCAAAATAAAAAGTACAGCACAGGACAAATTATCCTCCAAATTTAAAGTGTTTAACATAATCCAAGTGCATATGCACACATAACTGAAGCCTGCATTGCAGCACATAGTCACAACTCTGAAGACAGTGTTAGAGCAGCTGCACAGCCCTGAAGTTACTATCTCCAAGAATTCAGTAATTTCTTACTATGTATCATTCTGTACAGGTGCATAAGAACCAGATCTATGAGTGGGTCCAGAGGCTCATTGCATTCAGTCTCACTGCTGTGAGCATGGCGCTGCTGCACTCAGTGCAGACAGGGCCCTGAGAGGTCTGTGTCTACCTGCAGGCTCTGGCCAGGATAATGCTAATTACATCTGCTACTTAGCAGATGCACTCACTCCATGCTGTCTATTGAGGGTTTGCTCATTTTGAATGATGTTTCTTAAATTAAAATCTCTGTCTCTAAATGAAAGACCGTCATCAGTTCAGAGTCTCTGGAACTTCCCATCCCCAACAGATGTATCCTCATCTAGAAACTTCTGTTCCCAGACCTTGCACACTTATCCTCCTAATCACTTGTTGACTTCCTTGTCTATACCCAGGAACTGTCCTGATTCCCACATACATCACTTTGCTGATGTTAAGCATGGCTGGAATTTTGCCCAGCTGCATGTCATGAATTCTCTACTGCTGTTTTTGCCACAGTGTTGTCTTCTCACCCCAAACAATCTTGAAAACTATTACTTTCCTCTCTACTCCCCCTCATCATCAGATGAAAAAAAAAGAGAGTAAGATACATGCTCAAGAGAAGAAGAGGCTCATAAGGCCAAATTGGTACTCACTGATACAGTTCCTTGGGATTACAACTGGATCCCCTTCTCTGCTGCTTATTTTAGAGCCAGCTTTTGACAGACCGACATATTGTTTACTATGTTAGTGTTCTCCATAAATTCTTCACATTTCCATTCCTTGGAGAGCTGCTTTTGTAAAAGTATGGCTCAAACAAAATGCTTTAGAAAATTTAAGGTCTAAGGACCTTAGAGTATTTTGACTAAGCAAAATGGGTCCTTATGGTGGACCTTTGTCATGGTTTAAGCTCAGTCAGCCACTCAGTTGCTCACTCACTCACATCCTCCACTCCCGGAGGAATGGGGAGGAGAATCGAAATAATGTAACTCCCGTGGGTTGAGATAAGAACAGCCCAGTAACTCACGTATAACACAAACCACTGCTGCTACCACCAATAATAATAATGATAAGGGAAATAACAAGGGAAGAGAATACAACCACTCACCACCCGCCAATCAATACTCAACCTGACTGAGCAGTGATCTAAGCCTTCTGGGTAACTGCCTCCAGTTTGTATACTGGGCATGATGTGCTGTGGTATGGAATAGCTCTTTGGTCAGTTTGGGTCAGGTGTCCTGTCTCTGCTTCCTTCCGGCTTTCCCTCCTCCCTGGCAGAGCATGAGGCTCAGAAAGTCCTTGGTGAGACTAACCATTACTGAGCAGTAGCTAAAAACATCGGTGTTATCAGTGCTGCTCCCAGGCTGAAAGTCGAAAACACAGCACTGAACCAGCTACTAAGAAGGAGAAAAAAATGGCTGCTACTGCTGAACCTAGGACAACCCTTTAAATAAAAGTCCTGCCCCCAGCATTTCAGACCCTATCCTCTGCTTCCTCCTCCCCTCCATTTTAGTGTCTATCTCAGACTTGCAAAATTACACACGTCATTAAGAAAGACATTAAGCATTGTTGGTCTCAGAATTTATTCCTGGGGATGCCACACATAACAGGGCACTGGTTGAATTTTGTGACATTGATGACCAGCCTTTGAGCATGATAACTCAGCCAATTTTCTATCCACCTTATTTTTCACTTCTCCAGACAAAAAAAATTAAAAAACTTCATTTTGGCCATAGGAACACTATGGAATACTATGGTCTTGCTAAATTCAAGGTATATAATATCCACTGCTTCCTCTATTCACAGAGCCATTCATCTCATTGTAGGAAGCAGTAACGTTAGCCAGGCATGATGTGCCCTCACTGAATCCATGCTAGCCATTCAAAAAGATCTTATCCTTCATGTAGGTAAAAATGGCTTTGGGAAGGTTTTGTTCCATAGCCTTCTTAGGAACCGAGTTGAGGATGACCTGGTTGGTCTTTGTTTGTTCTTCTTGGAGATGGCCCTAGCAATTATGCAGTTGTTGGGGACTTCCTAGATTTCCATGATGTCCTAGGTTCAGCAGTAACAGTCACTATTTTTTTTTTCTCCTTCTTGGTAGCTGGTGCAGTGCTGTGTTTCTGATTTTGGGCCTGGGAGCAGTGCTGATAACACCAGTGTTTTCAGTTACTGCTTGGTAATGTTTTGGTCTGACCAAGGACTTTCTGAGTCTCATGCTCTGCTGGGGAGGAGGGGAAGCCAGGAAGAAGCATAGACAGGACACCCGACCCAAACTGACCAAAGAGCTATTCCATGCATGTCATGCCCAGGATGTAAAAAATTGGGTCAGGAACACGGAAGTCGCTCTCTCTCTCTCGGCTCAATTGGGTGGTGAACAGTTGTATCCTCTTCCCTTGTATTTCCCTGGTCATTATTATTATTGGTGGTAGCAATAGTGATTTGTATTATACCTCAGTTACTGGGCTATTCTTGTCTCAACCCGTGAGATTCACATTCTTTCGATTCTTCTCCCCATTCCCACACACACACCCCCCCCATCGGAGTGGGGAGAAGAAAGGGGGAGAAGTGAGTGAACGGGCTGCGTGAGATTTACAGCTTAAACCGCGACACATGACTTCTGAAAGGTGATAGACGGCAGCCTTGTGATGACATTGTTCACTTCACATAGGTGCATGCCACCTCCACGTCATGCTCAGGCAATGTTTCTATGTTGCTCCTGGGCAGCCTGCCCCTGTTTCTACCTTCCGTGTACTTCCATTTTGCATACGAGTTCGGCAAGGAGTTCCCTATTTCAAACACAATAGCTTCTTGTGGAGACAGGATGAGTTAACTCCATACAACAGAGACTAAATTAATCTCATAAAATATGACAGAAGCACTCATAAATTTTGCATGGAGTTAAAGGTGTTACAGTTCCATTTATAAGACTGAAGATATGTCAATGCTTCTTGAACTACTGGAAGAGTAAGTAGTCTGTGAGACTTCAGTTTCAATCTTGGCATGGATATCTTATTGCAGAAAGACTGTATACTGATTTTGTATATTGTATGAGTTTATGTGTCATAAGTATTGTGAACCCACACAGTGCTAAACTACTTTTAGGGAGTATGATTTCCTTTAAAATATTATTTCAGCTTTCTCTGCTTTGCTTCAGGCTCCCTGAACCAGCCTTACTTGGTTGGTGCATGACAGATCTGCTAATTACCTTCATGTAATTTATGGAGACCAAGAGCAAGAAGGGGCAGAGACAATGCACCAGAAGCCGCACTGTCAGGAAGCGCAAGGCAACAAATGAAAGAGTGAGTCTCCTCCTTAAAATCTGAGGCATAATGTATTGCACTCTGGACTACTGTAACACTGAACTTAGCCTTCCAGCTCATGCATAGTCCTAGCAAAGAGAAGGCTTAAGAACTGGATCCACTGCTATAGCAGTAGGTTGCAGATATTTGCAGAGGGTTGATATCCCAATGGAAGTGATGGTGAAAGGATTAAAAAAAAAGTCCTGAAACAGACTCTGAGAGATGGAGACCAAGACCTAAATATTTATTAAGAAAATTCTTGTAAAATCCAGAATTATTCAGGTGGAAGGGTTGAGCAGACCACAGAACACCGAAACAAGAGCACTTCATTGGCAGCTTAAGATGTGCCCCAAATGTAAGAGGTCTGGCATCTACTTGACTGCATTGCGGTTTTGAAGGAATTTATAATAATGATTTTTCTATTAGAAGCTAATGAATTTGGACTGTGAAGGACACACAGGTAAGAAAGGCAAAATGAAAGGTGGAAAAGAATAACTCACATTGCAGAGCTTTTACATAGTATTGTTCCTTGTTGGCATTCATGAAGAGTATGAGCCTGCAACTGCATTGCAAGGTGATTCACAGGAATGTTAGCTCAATTTTGCTACTGTCTTTTGCAAGTAGTGTACAGAGGTGTAGCTTATTTACAGAAATGTCACTTATTTTTACAGAATAAGAAAAAGTCTCACAAGTTCATGAAGGACCCATGAGCTTATAGACGCTAATGAGATTAAATCAGTGTTCCCATTCAGATCTCCTTCTGATTTCCTTTTGGCTGACTAGGATTGGTCTATTTATTGCTTTCCCAGTGCTCTCTGGTTCTGTAAAGGCCGCAGAAGAGCAGTCTCTTTCCATCATACAATCCTCTAAACAAGGTAAAGTGCAGAGAAGTGCAATGTATTTATTTCATTATTCCCTAAAATACAGATGGGGTTGAATTTTGTTTCACCTCAAACATTTTAGCAGCACTAATGCAAAGCACGAAATCATTCAGTCATATCCAGAGAGACTTACGAAAGATCATGGCTTGCAATAAGGAGTTAATCAACTATAATAATAACTGTAGGGTGAGAATTACATGCATCAATTTAAGACTTCACATTTACCATTAACAAGAAGTGCAATTACATATCAAAACATTCATCTGCTCATTTAATTTATTAAGGAGCTAGTGATCCTTACATGTTCTACTGGCTTACTGTTAATTTTCACCCATTAATATGATTACTTTCCGTATATAACTGGGTAGTCTTGTAATACAGTATTGCCAGTACTCTAAAGAGTTTGCAAGGCCTCAAGACTGAGGCTTGTCAGGTCTGCCTTGTCAGAAGGTTTCTTGACATGCCTGCAGCTTTGTTTCACCTGTTTTAGCCCTGAAAACAATTCTTCTTATTGAACAGGTGTCTATAGCTAATTTGTTTTACTTTTGGTTTTCTTTGTTTGTTACAGCCATAGCTTTATATAAATAGCAGTAGCAAGCAGTTACTCTATGCAGAATGAGATATTTACAACACTGCAGTGAAATTCCTTTGCTCAGTTTACGTCTTTTCCAGGTGATTTTTTACATAATGAATGTATCTGTGGGATACTTTGTTACCAGCAACATCTGCTATTGAGGCATTTAGAAAGACTTGTTTTTCTGCAAAAGAAATCCCTATCACTAGTATGTTGAGTGGGAAGGGATTTTTTAATTGTTGAAATAAACAGATTTTAATTATAATCATATATTTTGGCTATAATCCTAAAGCAGGGCACCCGGTTCAGACTCCGGGGTGTTTATACAGAGGCTTTATTAAATTCTTTAAGCCTGAGAACATTTAGATGACAGCATGGTTTTCTATGAAATTAATACAGATCATGTTCACAGCCTAGAATTAAATGGATAATTCTTTCCCATGCTTGTACCACTCCCATCTATACAGAGCAATTTGATAACTGTGTTAAAAACTAAAATCAAATAATAGTTGTAATCAGTATGGGACCAAATCAAGGTTCAGCTATAGATACTTCAATCTGTTTCACAATCAGTGTTTAAAATTATATGTCTATGTGTAAGTGCATTCTGTTCTGAGCTGTTGTCTCAATAGCATCATCAATGAAATACCAGTAACTACCTTGTAATTGTCACACTTCTAAAGGTTCAGTTCCTGTAGTTAATACAAGAACTCTCTATCTCTCCAGCTTCATTCATGCTGTAAGACATTTAGTAGGACTACATTTCAGCAGATCACTTCTACTGGCTCAAGATGTCTGCATGCATAGTTAGAAACAAGTATGAGCACAGATTGCTTACACAGTGTTAGGATAACAAAATTATCAGCATCAAAAGTTACATCAAAAGTATAACATCTAATATCATACCTGCTTTTGCATAGAATCATAGAATAGTTAGGGTTGGAAAGGATCTCAAGATCATCTAGTTCCAACCTCCCTGCCATGGGCAGGGACACCTCACACTAAACCATGCCACCCAAGGCTCTATCCAACATGGCCTTGAACACCGCCAGCAGTGGAGCATTCACAACTTCCCTGGACAACCCATTCCAGTGCCTCACCACACTCACAGTAAATAATTTCTTCCTCATATCCAATCTAAACTTCACCTGTTTAAGTTTGAACCCATTACCCTTGACCTCTCACTACAGTTCCTAATGAAGAGTCCCTTCCCAGCATCCCTATAGCCCCCCTTCAGATATCGGAAGGCTGCTAGGAGGTCTCCACGCAGCCTTCTCTTCTGCAGGCTGAACAGCCTCAACTTTCTCAGCCTATTTTCATACGGAAGGTGCTCCAGTCCCCTGATCATCCTCGTGGCCCTCCTCTGCACTTGTTCCAACAGTTCCATGTGCTTTCTTATGTTGAGGACATCAGAACTGCACACAGTACTCGAAGTGAGGTCTCATGAGAGCACAGTAGAGGGGCAGGATCACCTCCTTCAACCTGCTGGTCACGTTCCTTTTGATGCAGCTGAGGATACAATTGGCTTTCTGAGCTGTGAGCACACACTGCAGCCGGCTCCTGTTCATTTTATCATCAACCAGCACCCCTGAGTCCTTCTCCGAAGGGCTGCTCTGAATCTCTTCATCCCTGCCCAACCTGGAGCTGTGTGTGGGATTGCTCCGACCCAGGTGTAGGACCTTGCACATGTTATGGTTAAACTTCATCAGGTTGGCATCAGCCCACCTCACAAGCGTGTCAAGGTCCCTCTGGATGGCATTCCTTCCCTCCAATGTATCAACCGACCCACACAGCTTGGTGTCATCAGCAAACTTGCTGAGGGCACGCTCAATCCCACTGTCCATGTCCCCCACAAAGATGTTGAACAAGACCGGTCCCAACACTGATCCCTGAGGGACACCAGCTCCAGCTGGACATTGAGCCATTGAGCATTACTTTTTGTGTGTGTCCACCCAGCCAGTTCTTTATCCACTCAGTGGTCCACCTATCAAATTGATGTCTCTCCAACTTAGAGACAAGGATGTCATGTGAGACAGTGTCTTTGCACAAGTCCAGATAGATGACATCAACTGCTCTACCCCGTCCATCAGTTCCGTAGCTCCACCATAGAAGGCCACCAGATTGGTCAGGCAGGATTTCCCCTTAGTGAAGCCATGTTGGCTGTCACCAGCCACTTTGTTGTTTTTCATGTGCCTCAGCATGCCTTCCAGGAGAATCTGCTCCAAGATTTTGCCAGGCACATGGCACCTCCTATTTGAGAACTGAAAAGTGCTCACTGGTTTTAGTCTTGCAGCACCACAAAATATCTTAACTTTGCTGTAGTCTAGGAGAACATGCTAATACCCACTATCTCTGTCATTTGTTATTTTTTAAGGTACTATATGAGTTTTTTGCAAATAATCATCAATTAATACTGATTGCCAAATTAAGATTTGCTTTTTCTTGCCCAGCCCTACACCTTTAAAGCATCAATGATGCTCTATGCGTGTACTGTGCTACCTGCCCTTCTTTCCATTGTAGCTGTGTTTAAAAGAAGAAAGAATGTGCAGTGCAATAGAGACAACATGGCATACTTTCTTTTCACACTAAAACCATATAGCCTTAACGACCAGTTCTACAAGATAAGTGAAAAAAACATTTACTTTCATTGGTTTCATGCTGTAATTTCATTGACTATGTCACAAGTAACTATGAGACATTATGTATGTTCATATGTACATATGTATGTAGAGACTGTCAGAAACAACCATTCATAGTGCTGCAAGAAGGAAAATAATGAAAAAAATATGCTTAAGTTGTTACTGGTTTGTGCAGAAACAATATGGAAAGGCTGTCCCATGGCTAACAAGAGCAATACACAGCATGCTGGAACAGAACTGCCGGTAAGACTAAGCCAGGAGACGGTGGCACAGGCAAAATCTGAGTAAATTTCACCCTTCCTCACCATACAAAAAATTTTGATTAAACAAGTTCATAATGTCAGCACCTCCCCTGTGAGGGCAGCCAGAAGTGTGTTATTCCTGTAAGACTTAAAAGAAACCTCTGGTTGGAATACCGGCTACAGAACTGCACAAATTGACTTCTGTGAATCACAATATGTTGTGTTGACATCAGTGACTACCATGAGGGAATTGCTCTTATTATACGTTAAGATTAAATACCGACCACAGCATGTAGCATGTGCAATCCATATTAAGACTCTTTATGTTGTTTGGGTTTTGGAACAAAGCTATTAAATGTTTGTGTTTTTCCACCCATGCATCATAGACCACAAATCACTCAAAACCATCACTATAACTGGAAAAATTTAACTCACCAGGGATTTTCATGTGTAGTGAACAGATATTTTATTTTGTTCTTGTAAATCACCAAGGTAGAGGATAAAGGGAGTACTTTTTAGTGTATGGAACAATAAATTTTTATACTACTTCTGCATGTTATATACTACCTCTTTGATATTATGGTTTTCTAAAGTCAGGGGACCAAAACAACCCAAAATTGTAAAGTGGAGTGGGATTCTTATCTAGAAAATGAACATAAATGAGTGATCAGACACAGTGTTATCTCAGACTAGAGTCCCAAAGACATTAGGACACACAATCTTGACCATTCCATGAAGATTCATGGTAATGTTAGCTGTCCTTCTGCAGACCCTCCCTTTACTGGGACTGTAAATTTTATGTTTTGTGTACCATGAGAGAAAGTTGACATGGTCAGAAATAACTCAAATTAATGCAAATTACATAGAGCACTGTCTGTCAGGTCACAAACAAAACCAGCCAATGGGTTTGGGGAATATAGGGTGCTACATCAAGATCTGCATTTATTTTTCCTGCAAGAGAAATTGCTTCTTGCCTAGATACTGTTTGTTTCCATGTTTAAGTGGGTCAGTACAAAGAAGTTTAGTCACATGTCTGAGGCAGAGGAATAGCTGTGTAACACAGCACAGGCTACGGAAACAGAGGGTTAAATGCTGTCTCTCAGTGGTTCAGGTTTAAATCTGGCAGAGGATAGTGCCCAAAGAAGCATTGTGTCCTGCATTTCCTCCATGTTCCCACATGCCTTGGCTGGCATTCATGAAAACTTCTTCAGGAAACCACTGTTCATCTGAAACAAGCTTTCTCCACTCCTCCTTAGTTTTCACCTTGCACCATTTTAGTCAGTTCACGCCCCCAGATACATGAACAGCATAAAGGCAGGAACAGAAATGACCTTTTCAGTTGCAGCTGGAACATATGCCAGATTAAATTGACTGTGGAATTTAAGTCAATTCTTCAGACTTTCCAATTATTTGCAATGGCTTCATAAATATATACTCCTCAATGAAAAAGCACTACAGCTGGGCCTGTCACAGGGCACTAAATGGAACTCTGCTAACTAAAATTCCTATATAGATATGTTTTGAAAATCAAGACTCTTATTAATTTCAAGAAGAAAACTACATAGAATTTCAGAAAAAAAACCTAACTTGGTTATAGAGTCTGCTACCAGAAAATTTATAATGCAGCCTTATTCGGTGTGTTTACCACTGGAAAAAAAACCAGGGCATATGCATGTTCTGTTATTGCCCATTTTGCTGGCTTTCTCTTTCTACATCCTTCTGACTGCTTATATTGCTTGTATTACAGGGTATTTGTAAAGTAAAAGACCCCAAAGGCTATCAATATTGTATTGGGACAATAAATAAGAACCTGCCAAATCAAGACAAAACTCAGGAATTACATCCAAGCCAACCTGGCAAACCACAATAAACAGAAAGAGAAAGTACAAAGGAGATGCAGTCGATAGAAGGAAATAATCATACCAAACACATCTTATTTAATCCTACCTTTATTTTGTACAGCACCAACAGAGTTCAATCATAAATATTCAGCCATCAGACTATAAACACTTCTTTGAGGTTTGTTAAGTAGTAACTTCTTTAGACCAGATACAGTTATGTCTTTATTTTGAATTTGCAGAGAGTCCCACAGAGGCCTGGTGGCCAGTGAAATACCTCCTCCTCCAAAGGCAGGATCATAAACTAATCTGGAGTTTACTTTAACCCAGGGTAAATTATACACATAATAAAATGGAGAGCAAATATCCAACCCGTCTAGGAAGAACACCTATACACGCACAGATCAGGAAGACTTTCCCTGCTACCTCCAATACCAGTTTCAGGGTAGTAGAGGCAAAGTATACACTTACGGAAAAGCATCTTGTCCAGCTCACAGCAGGCACATCAGAGTACCAAAGCCCTCAAAGGATCCCCACAAAAAATTCTTCGTTTTCCCAAACAACCGAGCAACTACATCAAGACATATAATAACCAGCAGCTGGAAACAAGAACCAAGGAAAACCCACCATCACCAAAAGTCCAAGCATTTAGTGGATAGAGAGAAATGAAATGAGAGGCTTTACCACTAAATTACACGGATGCATAATGGCTCCCTGGGGGCAGCAGCTAGTAGGCTCTTCCAGGTTTAAAGACCTAGCAAATGTAACTAAAAAGAGAGGCAGGAAAGAAAGAGTAAGTGGAAATCTGTCAAGGGAAAAAGCCCTTTTTTGTAACTTGTAATACCTTGTGGAGAGATTTTCATGTACTCTAAAAGCAAAAATCAACCAAAACTGTTTAACTTGGGTTATGCTGTCTCATAGCATAGTTTGAGTTCCACGAGATTCACCAGAGCAGATTAAAAATCTACTTCAGATTTTCTTAAGGTAATATAAAATAATACTGCACACATACTTACATATTTTGGGTCCAGATTCCTATGGTGTGCACCTGCGGCTCATGTAAATGTACCTAGACTAACTTTAAACTTTGTTAGACTAACTTAAAGCTTGATTTTAAACTTGGTTAGTTCCATCTCTGCAGAAAACAGGGATGAATGTTGATTACTCACCTGAGAGTCTTCTCTGTTTTTTCAAGTGGATTTCATAAATGGTTTGAAGTCCCATGATGCCACTGCTGACAAAACCTGTGCTATCCTGAGACAAAGTGATCTGTCACCGTCCACTTTAAAGAATCACCCATATTGGCCTGGCTTGCTGGAGTGCTCAAGGAAAGCATGAGGCTAGGTCTTTGCTTTTCACTGCAGTTACGAAAAGACATATTTATAACAAAGTAAATTAAGGAGATCTTTTCTTACAGGCACTTATAGTTACAATCTCAGCAATCTAATTGAATTGAGCTCAGTCAGTGCATCCACATATTTAAAGGCTGTCTCTTTGTAGATTCCAGTCTTATATAATATAAACCCCCTTAAATTAGATTAACAAGATAATATAGGCAGACAGGTTTAGAACTTGAAATTGATATTCATAGAGTGTACTAAAAAAATTAATGAAATTTTCAAAGAACTTTAGTCTTCTTTCATGGAACATTTTTGCTTGCACGTAGAAATCATATGCAAAATGTGCTCATCATGTGCATATCTTTTCCTCAAGTTTTATGCTCAAGAACTGCAGCCTTGCTGCTGTATGAAATGATTCTAAAGACACTGGAAACTACTTGCTTGCTGCAAACAATAGTTTGAGGCTGTTTAATGAATAACAATGATAGTATGTTGCTGCTTAACAAGAGGAAAGCAGTACTGGTTTGTATTCAAGGATGTCGTGGTTTAAGCCTCTAAAACTCACAAAGTTTTACTCCCTCCCTCCCTCCCTCCCTCCCTCCCTCTTTTTCTTCCCCCAGTCCTGGGGGGATGGGGAGGAGAATGGAAAAAAAATGCAACTCGCACAGGTTGATATAAGAACAGTTCAGTAACTAAGGTATAACACAAATCACTGCTGCTACCACCAGTAATAATACAAGAGAAATACAAGGAAAGAGAATACAACTGCTCACCAAGCCCGACCCAGCCAGTGCACCCCCCAGCAGCGAACCCCCCAGTGCACCACCACACCCTTCCGGGTCTCTGCTCTCCGGTTTCACATCCTGGACATGATGTGCTGTGGTATGGAATAACCTCTTTGGTCAGTTTGGGTCAGGTGTCCTGTCTCTGCTTCCTCCTGGCTCCCCCTCCTCCCTGGCCTAGCATGAGACTCAGAAAGTTCTTGGCCAGACCAAAACACTACCAAGCAGTAACTGAAAACACTGGTGGTGTCAGCGCTGTTCCCAGGCCCAAAATCAAAAACACAGTGCTGCACCAGCTACCAAAGGAGAAAAATGACTGCTGCTGCTGAACCCATGACAAAGGAGCATCAGTAGATCTACACTATGAAGCCCAGACCCCAGACAACAGGCCGAATTGTCTTCTAATTTACATGTACAGCCTCAGTGACACTGGGCCACTGGGTGACACTCTGGCAATTGTGGGGGAGTAAATCTGTCCATTATTTAAATTAGAAATGAGCAAACCTCAGTAGGTTGCTAGTGTAGCCTTGTATTTCATATATTGTAAGCTAAAATTCTGGTCATAATAATTAACCTTAAATGGATAAACTATTGGCTGTGAAAATATAGCTGTTTTAAAAGATGTTAGCCAGGTGGTTGTCTAGCAGTGAGAAGTTGCATGGGTGGCCTAATGGAATTCAACGCAGTATTTCACAAAATGGCCCTAAAAACCAAAAAAAAAAGGTCCCTCTTCAAGTCTGCTTGAATTTCTCAGTATTATATGAAAAGACAATGTAAATAGTTGCTAGCAGGAATGTATGTGAGCTATAATAGCATGAGTATTAGCATACACAGAAGTCATCCATTACTTTCCTTTTGAACACTAGCCATCACAATAACTTTCAGATAAAAAAATAAAATTAAAAAATATTAAAAAATATTCAGTACTTCTCTCTGAGATTGAGAATAACTATTAACCTTCATTACAGGAAAAAATTACATTAAATATTGTAATATTCAAGGGTTTTGTTTTTCTAAACTGCTGACCTCAAAAGTGGCAAACCATTTACATTTTAAAGAGAGACCTCTACTAGGTGAAGGTACTGTTTGAATATTTGCATGCACTTTAATGAGTCATGTTCTAAGGTTTTTCACAGTTGTTAGAAAACCCACCAGGTACTGCTATACTTTGAAGCTTTGGCAAGCTACAAGGTCTATCCATTTTTAAGAACCCTGTAGGGGATTGAGGTGGTGCATCCTTCACATTACTCAATCAATGTAACAAAATCAATTTCTTTTTCTTCCTATTCTTTTATGGTTAAAAATAGTGATGCTTTTTATTTAAAGGGGCTGGGGTATATTTTTAACTGTTCCTTAGCTTAGGAAAGCATTCTTTATTATTTACATGCCACACTGTGTGTCTGTCTCATTTCACTGGCATGCAGATGACCAGAACACCAAACATTGTAAATGCTACACTCTGTAAAATAGCATGGTGACTGCAACTGCATTGAAAATCCTTTTTGATCTGAAGAATGGCAGTGAGAACTGTGCTGTTATGACAGTACAGGATGCATTTTGAAATCACTAGAGAGATACATATTTTTAAATGGACTATTAGAAAGCTTGTAAAAAAGGAAAAGCAACTATCTAGTGAAGCAGATGAAAGCACTCCTATTGATTTAATTAACACTGAAGTGGACCCTCTTTACTCATTATCATTTGGAAGCAGACACTTGTTTGCATTGAATACTACTGTAAACCACAAGTACTTTCATTGGGATCTCTATAGGACAATTTATGTTGTGCAATAATCTGCTCTGCATAAGTAAAGACATCAGGACAACCCTGATCATTTGATCAAAGACTGTATACTTGGGGACACTTGCAGAAGTTCTGGAACAGAGATTTTTTCATATTGTTTTGATCTCAGTGACTGAAATTTAAGACTTTTACTTCTTAGAACTTTGCAAACACTAATTGCTGAAACACCTTTTCATCCTCCCTCAGAGAAGCAGAAAATAACTTTTGTTTCATAGGATGGAAGTGAAAACAGAGCAAAAGAGGGCCATAACTTTTTACTTATATAAGGTGATTGAAAATACTGCGTTCTCAACAATTTAGAGAAAAAGCAGACTGAGCTGTTGGGAATTTGGTATTTCCATTGTAATCTGTGTGAGTATATAGAAAATAGGTACCTACAGGCTAGGTGCATTAATCTGAAATACACAGTCATGTTATTCATGTTATTGCAGTAGAGCTGGCTATGGTAAGCCACCACCCTTGTGGTCATTCTCCTTCTGTTGCCTAGGTTTCATGAACTGCTTAATGAAGATCTTAAAACAACAGTGTTAATACAGCAATGCTGAAAGCAGCAGTTATGAAAGACTTGTAATTTTTTCCTATAAGTGAAGGTTAATAGTTATTCTCAATCTCAGAGAGAAGTACTGAACAGTCATGAATGAAGCAGAAAATGCTTGAGATCTTCAAGAAAGAGCCTGTGGCATACTGTCAATAATCCTTTTGCACTGAACTCTACAGTTTCTGGGCAGGTCTATGTTTTTAGATCTACCTTGACATGCCAAGATCATGCCATTTTCTTTTGCACAAGACCATGCAGTAGTCAAGACAGAGCTTAAATGGGTCTGATAGCTTTATACTAGAAACCAAATTGTAAAAATCATTTTACAAGCAGGAGGGCCACTGTTTTAATAAGGAATGAGATATCAAAGAAGTTGATATCTTAGTGGTTTTGGTAATCAGCAATGCTTTTAAGGGACAATCATTTCTAGTTAACCTGATGATTACTTTAGGGGAGAATAGTTATTTCAACATTTTACTAGCAATTTCTGAGAGTGGTGGAACTAAATCTTTGTCATGTCTAGCTATGTTACATTATTCTTAACTCCCAGGTACCAAATGATAACTTGGGTTTTTTTGCATGCTCTCCTTAAGTACTGTGATACAATGGGGCAAGAAGCTCTTCTCTAACCAGCTTGTGTCTGATTCCCAATAAAAGCCAACTTCCCATCTATCTGTAGGATTCTGCAGCTTTTGTTTTCTCCAGCTATGGTTAAGAATATTCAGGTTTTTCAAAAGCAGACTTAAACAGCACACTGAAAATCTGAGACAGATGTAACATTAGAGGCTGCTCTGGAAAAAAATATAAATGTAACTAAGCCACATGGCACAGTTCCAGACCAAAGGATAGGTTAGCACACCGTATGTTGTACTATATTTGAAGATGATGTTTGACAAGATAATAAACAATATCCAGAGAATTAAACAAGTAGAGGGATATGTGTGGGTGTTCATGTGTGTGTGTGTTTGTGTATGCTTATGTATACAGCTCATATCTATATATCCCCTGCTGTGTCAATAAAAATATCCCTAGTTCTTGACTTGCTTATTTCCTTCTTTTTTTTTTTGTCACAGCTATTATGTCTAAATCCTTGTAGCCACTATTCTACTTTCTGTCTGAAAGTTGTTCATCTGATCGTTTTTTTCTAACAAGCAGTATTTTCAATACAAATTCTTTCATTAGTGTCACTTTCCCCAGGCAGGTTTCTAAAAGACTTGTTCCTGGAAACCAACCAGAGCTATAAATGCAAGAAATGCCCCAGGATACTTTCTTATTTTTCTGCATTGCAAACAGGGCACTGGGGTTGGAACTAGATGATCTTAAGGTTCTTTCCAAACCTAACTATTCTATGATTCTATTCTATGACTCTATGAAATATTCATGTATCAGAATAGAATGTGGGAATAATAAGAGAGGTTGTAGAGATTAATTTGGGCCAGAAAGATTTAGATACATAAGAAAGCTGAAACCAAATGGGAAAATTATTTGTAAAACTTTTGAATATCGTAAATATTTATAAAACTTTTTGAATATTCTGAAAGCAAAGTACACTATCATTTCATTGTTTTGTAAACCATTCTATGTCATTCAGTGAGAAAAATGGTAGGTGGCTGTGGGATGTTTTCTTATATTATCTAAAATTTACAATTGTATTTTTTTAAATTACTATTTACAGACAGAAATCAAGAGACATGATAAAATAGTGCAAAACATTTTTTCTGGAAAAATCCAGTTAAATTTGTGCTTACCCAAGAAGGACTGAAACAGAATAGACACATCATTTTTGCAATGCAGTGACAAATCTCTGGTACTAAAATGTAGCTGATATTTTAGGGGAAGATTCTGAAATCCTTCAGCAATTAATTAAAAAGAAATCTGCTTTAAGGTTAAAATATTTCTATCTTTGGAAGCATTTATCCAAAATATCTTCAAACTTGAAATAATAAAATTTTAAATCTGATTCTGAAAGCCATATTCTTTTAGCAATTTGAATGTCTCTTTAAAATGAGAATAACATCAGCAATGACTTTGTTTGGTATTCTGCTAAGCTTCTGAGTTCAGTTATCCTTTAAGGATGAGTTAAAAAAGCAACCATATTTTCACAGAGTTAATACACACCTCAATTCATATATCTTTATAGGTACTGGAACTTGAAAATAATTTCTTAGCAAACCCACGGCCTCTAATAAGCTCTTTGCCTCATATCACATACAAAATGGAAGGAAGAAACAAAGATTCAGTAAATAGGAATTCTTACATAGATTTCTTTTTATCTTACCTGCACATACATAATACTCTTACTCACATGGGATTGAAAGATGGACATAAATACATGTGTATGTACACTGGAACAGGTTACCTGGAAAGGTTATGGGTTTTCCATTTGTGGAAATATTTAAAATCTGACTAGACATGGTCCTGGGAGACCTGGTCTAAATGACCCTGCTCAAGTAGGGTACTTGACTGATGATTTCCAGAGGTCCCTTCAACCTAAACTGTTCAATGATTCTCTGGGATATTTGTTTAAATGGGTAGCTTGTATGAATCAATTTCCCAGATTACTCAATCTTGATCTCATAATGTCTCTACGAGTTTTCTCTAGAGTTTTCTATATGCCATACACCTAATAATTCTCATTGGTCATTTCTGAACACTGTTTCTTCATCCTTTTCACAATTGAATCTGAAAAGAGTGTTCCGCTGATTTCCAGTGTAATACTTGTGTGCTTTATATCCTGTTCATTACCCATCTTACCAAGTTTGCTTTCTTTAATTGCTGCTGTGTAGACTTCTCTTCATCTTGAGCTGTCTGCCATGATAATTACTCTTCTTTCTGTGAATCTTTACATGTAGCTACCTTAAAGCAAGGAGAGATGTCTTAAGCAGCAGTTTTACCAATTTATGGCTTTTAAACTAGAAGGAAAAAGAAGTGAAATTATTTACTATTGTTTAGGTAGCATATCTCTAGAGCATGTCAGGATCTTTTATTTTAAACTAAATGTTTGCTTTTGTTTGTTACTGCCTTCATCAAAAATCAGAGCAAATCTTAGAAACATACAGTTAAAGTCTGACTTTTTATATATCATAACTTATCCAGATGTTCTTGTCTTAAAACAGGCAGAAATCCATGGATCTCAGCTACTTTAAGAAAGTCTAGTCTTCTCTGATTTGCTTGTCAACTGATGAGGCAAAAACGGGAGATTCTGGTTATCAAAACTTTGATGTCAAGCAGAGCTGTCATTACATCACTGAAAAATGCTTCTTGATACCTCAAAGGTGACATTCTTGCCACCACTGAAAGTGCCAGAAAAAGTTGCACATACCATTTGAGGGCAACATGACCCTACAACTGAAAAATTTCTTTTCAGTGAAATTATACAGGACATTATTACGGTATCACGTTTGGCTTTGAGCTCTTCCACTCTTTCTCCATTTGTACAAGGGCTGCTTTTCAAATGTGATAGAGGCCTCTTTCTTCTTTGCTGAAATTGCTACTCAGGGCCTGTAGTGAAGACTAATTATATCTGGATCTATACCAGGCAGAAGGAATATATGTAAATTGATGCTAAAAAGAGTGTAAGTACCTCTGTGTAAACATTTGCTCTAATGGTGAAATCAAGGAATCTTATAACATCATTCATTCTGCAGAAGCCTTGTTGCCTAGTGGACATTTTCTGCTCTGATGTCAAGTGCAAACGAGACATTAAAGGCAGCAGAAGCAACCCCTCCTACTAGGCAGAACTCCACTGTAAATCCTGAGGTCTTTTCTATGCTGGGAAAAAAAGCTATACTTCTTTTAATAGACCATTTCTAACATCAGTAAAGTGGTTTGAACGCGTTCCACAGAACTATAAAACATAATTCACTTTTGTGGAGATTCACTGAAGGGTTGAACAAAAAAAAAAAAAAACAAAAACAAAACAAAAAAGTACAGAGTTGGCCATCTTACGCAGCACCTAATCTCCACTTTAGTAAGGATGATGTGGATACTGAAAGTTTACAGAAGTTTAGAGTGATTGAACAGAAAATTGAACAATAGAAAATTCCATCAAAGGTTATTAAACAGAGAATTATGGTATCTGGCTGAAGAAATCCCTAAGTACAAATTTCTGAAGGCAGCAGAGTATTTTCAAGCAATATCACTGATTACTCATCCTTTTTTTGTCTTTCATCTTAGATATCTTCCCTCCTAAACCCATGGTCTTAGTTGTTCAGCTCAATAGACCTTGAGTGTGACCAATTCTTATATTAGGAAAAAGGTATGGACAGTTTTCAAGATAATTATAGGCTTATCCTTGCGTTTTACTCTAAACAAAAAGATAAGAGCATTTTAAGTAGTGGAAATGTCAGGGTACCACTATTCCAAGCAACGCCAGAGAGGATGAGACCCGAAGTGTCCTGGGTTTAGCAGTAGCAGTCATTTTTCTCCTTCTTAGTAGCTTGTGCAGTGCTGTGTTTTTGACTTTCGGCCTGGGAACAGAGCTGATAACACCGATGTTTTTAGCTACTGCTCAGTAATGTTTAGTCTCGCCAAGGACTTTCTGAGCCTTATGCTCTACCAGGGAGGAGGGAAAGTCAGGAGGAAGCAGAGACAGGACACCTGACCCAAACTAATCAAAGAGGTATTCCATACCACAGCACGTCGTGCCCACTGTATAAACTGGGGGCAGTTATCCAGAAGGGTTAAATCACTGCTCGGTCAGCCTGGGTATTGGTTGGTGGGTGGTGAGCTGTTGTATTTTCTTCCCTTATCATTATTATTATTGGTGATAGCAGTAGCGGTTTGTGTTATACCGTGAGTTACTGGACTGTTTTTATCTCAACCGGCAGGAGTTACATTCTTTCGATTCTCCTCCCCATCCTTCCAGGAGCGAGGGGAAGGAAGGGGGGAGGGGGAGTGAGAGAGAGACTGTGTGGTTTTTCTGAGTTACAGCTGGGCTTAAACCACGACATTGAGTTAGTGAATTTACTAGTACAGTGCCCTCTGTAGGCTAATTAGTCTTCTATTATGAATTAAAGTCATTACATTAATACTCATCTTTAGAAATACTTTAATTTTATTATGCTGGTAGAGCTATTTTCAGTAGGATGCTTAGATTAGCACCTGATCCAGTTCATAGCAATAATTTTACTCTTTAAAAAGCTTTTCAATATATTTAGAGAATTAAGGACTAAGTCTGTACCTAGCAGTTTAGTTAAAATGACACTTACCAAGGGAGAAAAATAAAATGTCTGTGATATCATGAAGTAGAATAAAGTCAGCTGGCTTCTACAAAGGAAAATATTGTTTAGTAATTTTTTTTAAGTTCTTTGAACATATCTATAAAGGGATAGATGGAGAAAAACTGGTTCACGTAATTTAATAAAACTACTGAATACATTTGACATGGTCCCTCCAACTTGAGATATTCTATGGTTCTGTGATTCTACAAAACAAATAATCTTGAGAGGAATGGCAACAGTCATGAAGAAACAGCTAAAGAGCATAATTAAATGACCAGCTAAGACCCAAACCAAACCAGCCAGCTGAAAACAGCAAGCACTCTACTGCACTCAAACTTGAATTGTCTATCAATAGTTCCAAAAGAACTGTAGGACAGTAGTGATTCTACTACTAAAGTCTGCAGATATGACTAAGTCATCTAAGTCCAGAAAGGTCAGAGAAGTTGAAAGAAATCTCAGAGAGGCCTAATTCGAGTAGTTTACTCATCAACATAATAAATGTTTCATTTCACATTGAAAAGGAAAGTTCATACTTCTCTGACATCTCAGAAGACTGTAAATTTATGGAAGCAACTCCTACAGCAGACCTCAAAATTGCTGTAGATTGCTTGATATGCAGCTGTAGCTTGGAGTCTAACAAGAAGTTAGGTTACATGAAGACTAATAGGGTAATTAACATTGGCATATAATGAATTTTTATGATTAATGATATGACCTCATTTGGAGTACACAGTGCTGATTACTATCCCAAAAGGGACATTGCACAGCTTAGGTTAGTTCTTAGGACATTGAAAAGTATGACCAGTGGACTGGAAGTGTTTGTGTATGAAAAGAAACTGAGCAGTTAGGACTGATCTCTGAAGAAACATAAGAAAATGTATTACATAAGAAAAGCATTAGAGAATTCTGTTCCTTTGTCTCATAATGCAAATGCAAAGAAATGTGATGATATTAAAAAGCTGTCTATTAAAAAGTGGTTTGAGGAGATTTCCATTCATTAACTGTAAACTGTGGAACTTATTGCCACAGAAAATTACCAAACCCAAAAGTACAGCAGGAATTAAAAAATATCAAGTCATTTAGTGGCTATCAACAACACATTAGGCAAATTATCACCACGGTTGCCAGAAATAGGAGGATGCTGAATTCATTGAACTTGGAAGTCTCTTTTGTCTTATTTTCCTAACTCATTGTTATCCACAGGCTGGCGTACAAGCCCCTAATATTTACAGCACAGATCACCTTCAAATACATAACAGATGTAGTATTACCTTTAACCAGGACTAACCAGTTGAGGAGGACATAGTACACAATTAGGAAAGTGGAGCAACTACTAAAGAGCAGAGAAACTGGGAAGTGGGTATATTTCCTTTGTGCAAGGAATGAACTAGGTTACTCCAAAGAACATTGTCAAGATCTAAACTGTGCCCCATTCATCCCAAAAGCTGCTGAGGCTATGTAAGACCTAGAAAGTATAATTTTGTACACACTGCTGATTTTCTTACTTTTCTATTAATTTTCACTTTTCTTTCTAACATATAAAATACAGTCTTATTTGTTTTTATAAGACAGAGATGTGAAGTCTTGCTTACTAGAAAAATGGCAATTAGGTGCACAAGGTGAAGAACAGTTACCTTGTGAGTTGAGAGTAGCAGGTCTCTTCAAGGCTTGCAACCAAATACAACTGCAAAACATTGCTTTTGCTGTTACATGCCCTGAAACAGTGTTTTCATAAAGAAATGTTACTGAGGATGGGAACTCCCCTGCTTGGTTCACACTACTAAATAAAACATTTCCAAATCCATTCTTTGTTCTTGAGGTTAATTGGCAGGGCACCGCCTATAATTCACACCTGGGCTGTTAAACTCATTACTACCTGGAGTAGCTGGCCTGTCCTAACTTTCTTAGTTGTCATTAAAGTTGGCATATACTATCCATACATCTTAGGGATATGTATTCCTTTCTTCTTTGCCCCATTCATGACACATCAACTGCCTATAAGGTTAAGGAGGCTGCCCTTTGAGATCCCTGCTTACTGTCTCTACTAACACACCTCAGGGCACCTCTGAATTGCTGCTATTCTCAGACATTTACTGGGGCCATTGAGAAGCCTTCTGTAGATAACCATGAACACTATGATTCACTAGAAAGAGAGGGTAAAGAGGGCAGTCCAGGTGGTGGTGGTGGTTAATGGAAGAGTTCACACCCAGATTAATGTTTCCTACTCTTCATTGCTGGACCCTGGAACTATCAGAAGTTCTGAGGATCTGGCCACTACATGACAGGTGAGGCCCAGGCATGCGGCTGATGTGCAAATATAGACTCCTCAAAGCCCCGACAAAGAGTGGTAACTGGGGCAGGTGCCAGAAAAAAAGGGAACTGGGGCTATGGGAAAACATACATAAAGTAAGCAAGCCAGCAAAGTTGTGTTTTTGTGGTAGACTCTGCAAGTTTGAGCTTCAGACTATTGAAAATATATGAATAAAAGGGGTAGTTAGGTTGCTATAGCAATCCTTTTTATAAATTATGTCCTGCAAATCAAGAAAAGCCTTTATCCACCAACTATACTTCTTGCTTCCGGGGATACCTGAAAAACTCAGGGTTTGTTTTGAGTGGCTTTGGAACTGTGCTGAGAGCAGCTGTGTGTCATTTTACTGGGGATATATTGGTCAGTGGAGATTTAAAGGGATAGCTATTTATAAATGTCTGCAAGGTGTCTGCAAGGATAACTCATGTTTGGTAGGCTTGTGTATCTGACTTTGTTTACCTCAACTGTGGCACAGATGCTCCTAGGTGGGCACCCTGAGATGTGACATAGCTGGTTGCTATGCAGAGATACACCTCTGCATTATCTGAAATACTGGTTGATGGGACACTGCTCATAAGATGAAGGCAGATTTATTCACTGTCCTCCCAAACCCAGCCCCACTGAATATGCTGCCCACTGTCACTCAATGGGTAAGCCTGAACATAAGCTTTTGGTAAATGGACACTCACCACAGTGTTGTCCTGCCCTCACTTTTGCCATGGAGACTAGGTGATCAGGTGATGTTAATGAATACAGGTGGCCAAAAGTACAGTCCTCCCAGGCCATTCTCACTTCCTCCCATGATCCTAGGCCAAACCAAGTCCAGTTCTGATGTGAGTCAGGGGCCCCCCTAAATTGAAACTGGCATGGATCATTAGGTGATATCCCTTTGGCTAGACAGCCAGTAAAGTAGCTCAGAAGGGTGTATTAGTGGTGCCATCATGGGACAACACTAGGATCAACACTTTGTAAATGTCATCACTAACAACTGCTAACAACTAACTAAACTGGAAATAGGTGAATCTGGCTAAAAGAAACCTCATAACATTTAATAAAGGTAAGAGCAGGGTTCTGCACCTGGGATGGAGTAACCCTATGTATCACTGTGGGCTCGGGGCAGACAAGGTGTGGATAAGCCTTGAAGAAGAACACCTTTGGATCCTGGTGAAGAAGCAACTTACCACAAGTTAATAGTACACTTTCTGCGATGATGGAGGGTGGTCACAGAGTAGGTGCCTCTAGAGTGTAGCTAGCAGCATCAAGGAAGCGGATTCCTCCCCTTTCTTTGGCCCTTGTAAGACCTTGCTGGGAGGACTGTGTCCAGTTTGGCCTTCGCAGCCAGTGAAAGCCACGCAGTGACTTCCTGGAGCAAGCCCAGTGGAAAGCCCCCAGGATGAGGAAAGGCTCTCCTCTGATCATACCTCTCTCTGTTTGCTTGGGTGTGGAATATAACTGAGGGCATCTCCACCACTCCTGTGGGTGAATTGGGATTGCACGTGTAAGTGAACAGGCAAGGCCTGCTAAGAAATGGTTGGGGAATCGGTCCAGAGAAGCACCAACTTTCCTATCTATTTGGAACTCATACCTGACCTGTGCTTAACTCTGACCAAATTCCTAGGAATTGATTGGAAAAGTGTGAGTTATCAGAGGACAAAGCTGATTGGTGATGTTGGTGATCAGATGTAGTGTGGTACTGTTTTAGTTTTTAGTGAAGGTGAGCTCATTCGGATTGGCTGATTTTGGGTAAACCTGAAGAAAACTTTAGCAAGGACATGCTGTCAAGTACTGAACTTATGCAAGATATTTTTCCTAAGAGAGCAGCCTGACCAATTCTTGTTTGATTCTTACCAATCTTTCTAGGATTGTGCTTCTGCCAGCTTCAAAACCACATCTTCCGAAGATATCCCAATAAAATAATAAAAGAACCCTTAAAACCAACTTAATGCAATCAGGACAATTTTTCATTTCAATAGTTATTATTAAATAATAGTTACAACATAAGCAATTCAGAAAGAGGTTATATGATGAAATGTGTATGACATTACTGTTTTTTTTTTTCAGTGGTAAGGCAGACTGCATAATTTAGTCTGTGGACAGATTGTTTTTCCTAACAGTGGAAAAACTTCTGCGTAAAATTCATCAGCGATAACATGAATTTTGAAAGCTTAGCTTGAGCTGCATATAATCTACAGAATGGAATGCCTTTGGAAATTTTACTTGCTAAATAAGCAGAATCTGAATGAGTGATTTTTTTTTAATATCATAAGACAAAACACAAACAAACAAACAAACTGAAAAAGCATTTGTACTGCACATGAGGGATTTGACCAAAGAACGAGAAGGAAGAGCGGAAGCATTTGTACTAATCAGGGAGGAACTGCATTTAACTAACTCAAGGAACATTTGCAATTTTCAGTGATTTTCAAGTCTGTAATACACTTGACTGAATCTTACTGGATTTTGTGCTTGAAATATTTTACTAACACTCCACTGAGGTGTGAAGGTACAATAAGTTCTTACTGTGGGAGGAAAGGTACAATTCTTAGGAGTACAGCTGAACTAAAAATAGATCATTATTTCTCCCACATGAAATATGCTGCTCCATACAACAGAACTGAATTTATTTCTAGGTACTGAGGTCCTATCGATGTTGCTTCTCATCAGCTGTGGCAAGCCTTTATCACAAATATAGTTTATAAAAGAAACTACAAAAACTTTCATTTCCTACTGTTAGATATACTTTAAAGAACAATTTTATGTAAGACAATACACGATCTAAAATTAATAATCGACAAATACACCTTTTGTGTATTTCTTGTTTTCCAATTTGTACCTCACTTTGAGGTCTGATCATCTTCTAAGGCATGGCTTTGTAGTTATGATTATAAAATCTTTCCTTCCTTACGTTTCTGTGGAATTGCTTTTCAGAGTCTATGCAATTTTAGGCAAATAGTACTGTGTCTCAAGAATACCCATACCAAATAATCTGCCTTTGTTTAAGTCAATGAAAGATTTCATGGCTTGTTGACAAATCCATGAAGCTGTAATGCACATCATTTCAGTATTTTCCGTTTTTTGTAAGGAAAGCAATAAAGGGTTTTTTGATGATAATTTACATCAAATTATGAAAACTAGCAAAAGCTGAAGCTTTATGTTTACTTTTCCACATTTTGAATGTTATTTTGAATGAGAAATATTTGAATCTGTTTAAGTAATAGAAATGAGCAATCATATATGTATTTTTGAAGAACTAGATTCTGTGCACATCAAATATTTTCCATCTAGTCTAGACAGTAGCAGGTCATCTGGTTCAGTGAACTGATTTTCAAAAGCAAAGTACATTTTGCTGAGTAAAGATAATGCTTCTGTGACTTCAGATAAGTGACACACTGGAAACTAACACACTTCTTTGTTGTCTCAATTAGAGCTCAGAGAACTTGGAGAAAGCCCAGATAGAGAACAAAGATGTCTGAGTATCTTTATCTGTTTATCTGAGGGGTTTTTTTTAGAGTATGTCTGAAGCTGGTAACAGCAGATATGTTAAGAGGCCAACATTTTCCATTGCTACCCTTCTTTCAGTTGCTTGGAACTTTATCACAGTATACCTGTTTAATTTTTCAAATTTGCTCTTCATCTGTTCTTCTCAGCCCCAGCAAATTCTGATCAAAACCTGTCCTGGTTTTACTTAGGAATAAGAAAATGTGTTTCTGGCAGTTTCAGGAATATTGGTCTTTTTTTTTTTTTTTTTTGAATAAATCCTCAATTTTACAATGGTCTGTGTGCTCCCTCACTTGCAGTGTGTGACGACACCAAGCCACATTAAATACTGGGGCTACATTCATCTTAATTTTCCAGCAGATAGAAAGTCTGAAGTCTGAAACATAGGAAGTCCTGTGTTCAGTCAGGGTCTGCAGACAACCCTAGAGAAGCTCTCCTAGTTTTGATGAAAATAGTAGCAAAAGAATAATCTTGTTTGTGAATAGAAAGGAAAATCTGAACAGCACTATGGATATACTTGAAATACCTAAAATCATGCGAGGATGCACACACAAGCTCTAAAGGCTACAACTGCCTTTGTTCCTTGACCATGTAATACCTAAATCATACACAGCTTCAGGCAGCAGGATTCATCCTTTTTCTCTGAAATTTCTGCACCAACTCCACTGAGATTGGGTAACAAGAACTTCATGAGTGGGAGACTTCTTTTTTTTTTACTTTTTGAAGGCCCTCAAAAATACTTTTTAAAGCCTTTTATGACTCCTCTTACTAAGCGAAGCCTTGCGGTCTTGCCACAGTACACAGATAAACATTGAATACTTACATTTGTGAGTTCTGTGTAGATGCACAGTAAGACAAAACCAACTGGCAGCTATACAGGGTCTGCTTGCTCCTGCTACCTGCAGACTGACCATTCTGGCTTCAATGCACTTTGAAATTTACAGATGCATCAACGGGAGGTAAATACAAAACACGAATAATAAACAATTGGTTATCAGGAATCCACATTTACAGCTCAAATATTACCACTGGTAGTGTTCTCTGTGAACAAGAAATAAAATCCAAAAATCCCTTTCAAAGTGTGCAGCATGTGTTTCCAGACAGTCTACTCTAAAAACAATGTAATCACATTCCCAGAAAAAAATTCTAGAAGTTGCCAGTCAGAATACTAGGAGAAATTATCAGAAGCAGCATAGCAATAACAAGGACTAGATGAGCAGAAAAGCCAAGTTTTTACTTTAGATATTCTTTATTCTGTCAACAGTCTCCTTTGAGTTCTCTCCTTCAAGGTCTCTTGTCCACAGCTGAAGCCACTTACCATTTATTACCACTATTCCACATCTCAGCTGAAAACAAAAAAACCCAAACTATCAATTATAATGGCAACTGAGTTAGAATTGAGAACACTATTTTCACCCTGTTCATGTCTTAAATACCTTTCTCAAAACCCATGCAGTTCTTGTCTGATCAACTCTTATAAATTAAGAATCGGTTTAGGTTTATGATCTAGAAGTGCCTGAAGCCAATGATGTCCAAACCCAGCTGTAGCTTGCTGGTTCTGCATAATAAAAATAATGACATAAATAAAAATAATAAAATAGTGGCACAACCATATTTTAAAATGTTTACTTTGAAGAATACAGAAGAATAGAAAATGATAGAAAACTTCCACAGAAAAATCGTGCATAGAAAGCCTGTGTAGTAAACCCCATATGTCATCATGTCATTAGCAAATTAGAATCATAGAATCATAGAAGAGTTAGGGTTAGAAAGGACCTTAAGATCATCAAGTTCCATCCCCCCTGCAGTCGGCAGGGGCGCCACACACTAAACCATGTCACCCAAAGCTCTGTCCAACCAGGCCTTGAACACCGCCAGAGATGTAGCACTCAACTTCTTAGGCAGCCTTCAACCTGCTTCACCTCCAGCCTTCACCTCCTTCGACCTGCTGGTCATGCTCCTTTTGATGCAGCTCAGGATACAGTTGGCTTTCTGGGCTGTGAGCACACACTGAAGCTGGCTCATGTTCATTTTATCATCAACCGACACCCCCAAGTCCTTCTCCACAGGGCTGCTCTGAATCTCTTCCCTGCCCAGCCTGGAGCTGTGTCTGGGATTGCTCCTACCCAGGTGTAGGACCTTGCACATGTTATGGTTAAACTTCATCAGGTTGGCATCTGACTGTGTCGCAAGTGTGTCAAGGTGCCTCTGGATGGCATTCCTTCCCTCCAATGTGTCAACCGAACCACACAGCTTGGTGTCATCGGCAAACTTATGGCTGAGGGCGCACTCAATCCCACTGTCCATGTCCCCCACAAAGATGTTGAACAAGACCGGTTCCAACACCGATCCCCGAGGGACACCACTCGTTACTGGTCTCCAGCTGGACATTGAGCCATTGAGCACAACTCTTTGCGTGCAGCCATCCAGCCAGTTCCTTAACCACTGAGTGGTCCACCTATCAAATTGATGTCTCTCCAACTTAGAGACAAGGATGTCATGTGGGACAGTGTCAAACGCTTTGCAGAAGTCCAGATAGATGACATCAACTGCTCTAACCCTGTCCCTCAGTTCCGTAGCCCCATCATAGAAGGCCACCAGACTGGTCAGGCAGGATTTCCCCTTAGTGAAGCCATGCTGGCTGTCACCAACCACCTTGTTGTTTTTCATGTGCCTCAGCATGCCTTCCAGAATCTGCTCCAAAATTTTGCCAGGCACAGAGGTGAGGCTGACTGGTCTGTAGTTCCCCGGCTCATCCGTTTTCCCCTTCTTGAAAATGGGGGTTATATTTCCCTTTTTCCAGTTATCGGGAACTTCACCTGACTGCCATGATTTTTCAAATATGATGGACACTGGCTTAGCAATTTCATTTGCCAACTCCTTCAGGACCTGTGGATGGATTTCATCAGGTCCCATGCACTTGTGTACGTTCAGGTCCTTAAGATGGTCTTGAACCAGACTGTCTTCTACAGTGGGCCCAGGGTCTTCATTCTCACAGTCCCTATGTCTGCCTTCCAAGGCTTGGGTGATGTGGTCAGAGCATTTGCTGGTGAAGATTGAGGCAAAGAAGTTGTTAAGAACCTCAGCCTTCTCCAAATCCAGGGTAGCCAGTTCTCCTGATAGCTTCCAGAGGGGGCCCACGTTGTCCCTAGTCTTTTATTTGCAATGTAACTATAGAATCCCTTCCTGTTACTTTTCACATCCCTAGCCAAGTTTAATTCTAAGTGGGCCTTAGCTTTCCTAACCTGATCCCTAGCTTCCCGGACAACATCCCTGTATTCTTCCCAGGCCACCTGCCCTTGCTTCCACCTTTTATAAGCCTCTTTTTTCCTTTGATGTTTCCTCAGCAGCTCCTTATCCATCCAAGGAGGTCTCCTGGCCCTCCTGCTGCACTTCCTTCTAGTAGGGATGCAACACTCCTAAGCTTGTAGCAGGTGATCCTTGAATATCAACCAACAGTCTTGGCGCCCCTAGCCCTCTCAGGCTGTATCCCATGGAACCTGACTAAGCAGGTTCCTGAAGAGGCCGAAGTCTGCTTTCTTGAAGTGCAAGGCAGTGAGCTTGCTGCACACTCTTCTCACTGTCCTTAGGATGCCAAACTTGACCATCTCATGATTGCTGCAGCCAAGACTGCCCTGGAGCATCACATTTCCAACCAGCCCTTCCCTGCTGGTAAGCATGGGATCAGGCATGGCACCTCTCCTTGTTGGCTTCTCTATTACTTGCAGGAGTTTGTCTTCCACACAATCCATAAGCCTCCTGGATTACTCGTGCCAGGCCGTGCCTGCCCCTTCAACAGATGTCAGGGTGGTTGAAGTCACCCATGACAACAAGGGCCTGTGAGCGTGAGACCATTTCTATCTGTCAGTATATTCCTCATTGGTCTCCTTTCTTATAGGTCTTCTGCAAAGGAGCGTCATTAATTTACCCCCAGCAACAATCAGACTTGTACATCCTTTTTTTGCACTTAGTTTCATCTCAAAGCCCCTAGTTTCAGATTACACACTTAATTCACTAAAGTTCCTTTTTCACCTCTGTGTGTCACTTTCAGAAGATTTATTTCACATATTATTTCAGTTGACATTAAAAGAAAATAGACATTGACTTTTTTTTAATTGTTTACAATTTTGCCTCTAGATGACACTTTTTAAGGTTTGCATGAATACATGCCAGACCCAGTGAAAATAAAATAAGATTCACAAAATTTTGAGGTTTTTTTTTATTTTGATTTTAATTTAAAAAACACTGACAAAGTGTATGATTTCATTTTAGCAGAGGATGTGGCTGTCTCTTGTCCAGGTGGTGATCTGAGGCCAATGGAAATATACTGGTTTAGAACAAAAACTTCTACAGAACACAGACATAAAGAAAACCTAAATTTGTCTCAATATTGCGAGATGACAACCAGCTAAGGGCAGGTAAATAAATAAATAATATGCAAATCTGCAAACTACCAACAACAACAAAACCAAAAACATTTGTGCTACATTTATTCAACCAGTAAGTAGGTTTTCATAGAACAAGTGATTAAATATATTCTACGCAATTTTGTGTGATGCGATTTAACTGAGTCAAAGCCATGTCTTGGTAGCCTTGTGGTCTACTTCAAACTAAATGGGAGTTACAATGACCTGTGTTTGGTTCTATTTGTGCAAGAGTGCTATAGTTTAGACATGCAGAAGATATGCTGTGCAATTCATAAGCCATCATCTGTATTGGCATATTCACTATTGGCTATTTTTCTACTACTTTTTGGGCTTAGATCAATAAGAGTATATTTATGTCCTTATAATAAAAATTTCACTCATCAGCAGCACTTTCCTTGATTTAATATTACTTTATGTAACTCAGTATCTACTGAAAGGAAGAAATTGCAGTTTTTACTTATCACATAGTCGGACAGACAGCAGCCATTAAGGTATTCAGATATGCTTCTGTTGCTGAGAGCAGAACCTGACCTTTTCAAACTATATGTGCATGGTTCTCTTTGATCTTAGTTTAAAACTGGGGAAGAGGGATAGGAGCATATTGAGCACTTGCCAATACACTGGTATAATTCTGGATATGCACAGAAGGTATCTAGATTTGCGAGTAATAAATTTAGGATGACGTTTGGATTATCAGTTATATTGACTAGATTGCATGCAGTAATTCCATACCAATGACTTAATATGAGAGTATGCTAGCATTAGGATAGTTTCAAGCAAATATTTCTATAATGTATAGTCATGTAGCCATGCATGTAGCTAACACATGCATTAAGGAAAAAAAAGTCAATCTTAAATTTACCACAAGATGAACCCAAGAGATCTACAGATCATAGTTGGATGAATGAAAAATGGAGATATACAGCATGGAACAAACACAACTGATTATCTATCGATTATCTATCTAACCAACTTATGTATTGGTGGGCTGTTTAATGATAAACTAACAAATGCTGGAACTTCCAAGCATTTACTCAGAGAGCCTTCCTTAGGTTAATCAGTTTTTGTGAGGACTGAATATTAAAACAGAGAAGGATAGTTTCCTTCTAACCTGGAGAGAATGCTATTCAAAGTGACAAATTTCTTAATTGAGAAGAATCCAGATCAGTGCTTTAGTTTCTCAGTTAACTTTTCACTTTTCCTATCTGTACTGTATTAATCAGTCTCCTGTTTAAAATGTGTGTTGTCGTCTTCTTCCTGGTTAGCACACATTATACTTAAACAGCAGTACTTTATCATAAATCTTCTCTTCTACCAGCCTCTGAGAGTGTAGTTCAAGGTTTTATAAAACAATGTTACATACTGATCATCAGTATATCATTTAACACTAATTCAAATTGATGGCAGATCTGATAATTAATATTTTAAGTAAAAAAGATGTCTGCTTGTGCTAAGACAGCAGCTCAGAGCATCTCTCTGTACACTTTTGGATCTATAGTTCTTTAAGCACCCTAAATTATAAGAAAATATTTTAGAAATCAGGAGCAGAATTTAGATTTTTTGAGGGATTGTGAGAACCTTAGAAGCATGTTTGTACTTTGGATATGTCTGAAAGGAAAAAATACAGTTTTCGAGTGGGCATCAGAAAGTGCTTTCCTGAAAGCCTTTATTGGTACCTAGACCACAATATTCATCTTTTCTGCCTCTTTCTCTCTCAGAAATCATTATTATATCATATTTTCAGTTTACATTTGAACTAGATTTCATATATGCTGATCTTAATCCACTTCATGACTTTACCAAAGTTGTTCTAGATTATTAATCATGTAAGTGACCACAGACTGTACACTAGGGGCTTTGATACACAAAACACACTAGCTGATAAAGTACTTATGGCTCATAGATATAAACGAGCTGTATTATACCTTATGTCTATATAAGGCATCAATGAAGGTGCAACGCGTAATCATTGCACAATCTTTTACAGGCCTTCTTTGCTTGAAAGAAATTTTCTGGAATAACACACCTAACAACCAAACCTTACATGAAATTCTGAGCATGTAGAGTTCTGAGCTCTAAATTCCCATTGCTTTCCTTCTCCATTGTTTTGAAGTTCCTATAAGCACATCTGTTTGTGCTCTATTTTCTCTGCCTCGATGGGACAGGTGATACAATGGGACTATTTCCTTAAGCTGACTTTAAAAATACATTAGAGATGTATTGAATCCAGAATTTTCCAGTTAACCTGTGGATTACACAAAAAAACCCACAGTTTGGGTCCCCTGAGAAATACATTTTTCAAGTTCCACATCCCTTTCAGAAACGCTGCAAGGTTTACTTATTTAGTGATTATAAACTGCTCAGGGTTTTGAGATGAAGTTCTGCATAATTGCTTGGATATGCTATTGTGTTTATTGATGATAACTGTGTTCTCCCTCTCTCTTATGGGAGAGGAAACATAAACCCATGATTCCAAACTCAAATTTCTGACTATGAAGATGGGGGATTTCTTTGCTCCTTTCTAATTTCCTCCTATTTAACTTTGAATTTAAAAATTTATTTTTCTTCACTAAGGGCATATGAACAATTTGATTATTGATAGCTCACATGCAGTAGATTTTCTTTAATCATCTGAGCTGTCTGCCTGTGGTGGAAGTGAAAACCCCAAAGCCAGCTGTCAGGAGTGCAACAGGTATCACACCTTGCAACAGAGGTTTAAAATGCAGAGAGACATGTCTCCATCACAAGTCTGTAAATTATAACCTCAGTCCAGCATTTCAGCCGGACTAAATTCAGGGGTGCATCCACATAAGAAGCAAATGAGTTGAAGCTGGTTTTTATAACCTGGCAATCATAGTTCACTTATATTTAAGGAAAGTTAAATTTTGTTCATCACTGTGGCAGGTTGACTGTGGCTGGACATCAAGTCACAGCCTCCTTTGGGCATCCCCCTGCTCCACCATGGATCTCCATGGGCTGCAGGGGCGCAGCCTGCCTCACCATGGTCTGCACCATGGGCTGCAGGGGAATCTCTGCTCTGCTGCTTGGAGCAGCTCCTCTCCTCCTGCTGCAACTGACCAGGGTTGTCTGCAGAGATGCTTCTCTCACATATTCTTACTTCTCTCTCTCACTGTTGTTGTTTTTCCTCTGCAGTAATGTATTCCCCTTCTTAAATACATTACCCCAGAGGTGCTGCCATCATCATTGGTAAGCTTGGCCTTGGCCAGCAGTGGGTCTGTCTTGTAGCTGTCTGACATGAGCTCCATCTGACATGGGGGAAGCTTCTGGTAGCTTCTCACAGAAGCCACCCTTGTAGCCCCACCACAACCAGCAGCTTGCCATGTAAACCCAATACAATCACAAGAAAACCCAAAAGACACTGAATGTTTTTAGATCAATCTGTTTTAAAAAATAATTTTGATCATATTTTGAAGTACATTTTTTGCCTATGAATGAACCATGACTTTCTTTTAAAGACTGGTTTATTTTACTTGCATGAAGTAAAAATTCACATTAAAAGTGCATTCTTTTCCCAAAGTTTTAATGCAGTGAGCTAGTTACCTAATCTGCTTATTGAAGGAAATTGTGGATAATAATAGAATCATAGAATAGTTAGGGTTAGAAAGGACCTTAAGATCATCTAGTTCCAAGCCCCCTGACATGAGCAGGGGTGCCTCCCACTATACCATGTCACCCAAGGTTCTGTCCAGCCTGGCCTTGAACACCACCAGGGGTGGAGCATTCACAGCTTCCCTGGGCAACCCATTCCAGTGCCTCACCACCCTTACAGCAAAGAACTTCCTCCTTATATCCAATCAAAACTTCCCCTGTTTAAGTTTGAACCCATCACTCCTTGTCCTATCACTACAGTCCCTCATGAAGAGTCCCTCCCCAGCATCCCTATAGGCCCCCTTCAGATATCGGAAGGCTGCTATGAGGTCTCCATGCAGTCTTCTCTTCTTTAGGCTGAACAGCCCCAACTTTCTCAGTCTATTTTCATATGGGAGGTGCTCCAGTCCCCTGAGCATCCTCATGGCCCTCCTCTGCACATGTTCCAACAGTTCCATATGCTTTTTATGTTGAGGACACCAGAACTGTACACAATACTCCAAGTGAGATCTCATGAGAGCTGAGTAGAGGGGAAGGATCACCTCCTTCAACCTGCTGGTCACACTTCTTTTGATGCAGCTCAGGATATAGTTGGCTTTCTGAGCTGTGAGCGCACACTGCAGCCGGCTCCCGTTCATTTTCTCATCGACCAACACCCCCAAGTCCTTCTCCGCAGGGCTGTTCTGAATCTCTTCCCTGCCCAACCTGGAGCTGTGTCTGGGATTGCTCCGACCCAAGTGTAGGAGGACCTTGCACATGTTATGGTTAAACTTCATCAGGTTGGCATCAGCCCACCTCACAAGCATTGTCAAGGTCCCTCTGGATGGCATTCCTTCCCTCCAGCGTATCAACCGAGCCACACAGCTTGGTGTCATCGGCAAATTTATGACGGAGGGCGCACTCAATCCCACTGTCCATGCCACCGACAAAGATGTTGAACAAGACCGGTAGATGTTGAACAAGACTGGTCCCAACACCGATCCCTGAGCGACATCACTCGTTGCTGGTCTCCAGCTGGACATTGAACCATTGAGCACAACTCTTTGCGTGTGTCCATCCATCCAGTTCTTTATCCACTGAGTGGTCCACCTATCAATATTATAACATTTATGTGGTTTTGAAATGACTACTCAAATTCATGAAAAAATCCACTGAGGACTATTAAACATATTGACATTACCTTTGGCTCCGATATGATCTGCAAATTGTTGGAACCTGTGAGAATAGCTGCATGTAGTTTATGTAATCACTTATTTTTTCCTAAGTAATTCCTCTTAGGTGCTGTCAGAGGCAGGCTGCTGGGTGACAGGGAACTTCTACAGCCCGGGTGCAGCTGTTCTTCTGGCGTTATGGCTATTCCAGGCAGGGTTTGTATAGCCACTTTCCTTGCTATGGGGGACAAAAGCTCAGGTCCAGTGCTCGGCATTATTTAGAAGGTCTGTTCCAACAAATTTTTCTGCACATTTAAGGCACCTGAACTGCTTGTCCCTAGCTTAACCCAAACACAATTCCTAAAACAGCACCTCACTCTTCACTATTTGCTTAAGGGGAATATGAGGTCAGCTTAATTTGCTGGGTTCCAACTTGCATAAGGCTGTGCAAGCATGGTCTGTGAAGTACCGCACCATAGCTAGAAGTGGATTTAAAATAACAATATTTCATTGTTGGTTCCCAGAGGAGATACACTTGAAGTGCAGGAGAAGGAAATTTAAAATCAATGTCCCATTTAATTACTTCTATTTCCTCAAATGACTGACAATGAAAAAGCCATTTTATTTTAAGTGTGGGTTTTTGTGAACCATACTCTCAGACAGAAAGAAAGAAAAATCATAGGCCTTTAATTTTCTCTCCCTCTGTCTTTGTGCTGCTCTGGGACTACTAAGTCTTGTAACATCCAAATTGTCTAAGTGACTGTATGAAACATAACATGTAAATCCCCTCAAGTAATGTAAATCAAAGCTGTGCTATAATTTGCAGTACATTTATTTTTCAAAATCATGTTTATATAGCATCTTTCAACCCAAATGATCTTATAGTGTTTTATAAACTGGATTCCCTTCCATCAGCATCAAAATTTGGCTACCTCTGAGAGGTTAAGATGCTGGCAAAACAGCAACTTCAACTATCACAGGTACAAACTAACAATATTGGCAAAGACTGTTGTGACAAATTCCTTTATGAGAGAAGCTGTCACATAATTTTCACCCACTGAGAAAGTTGGGTTTTCAATATCTGGCTCTACGAGTCTCTTCTGGTCTGGTATGAAGTATCCCTGTGCATGGCAGGGGGGCTGGAACTTGATGATCTTAGGATCCTTTCCAACCCTAACCATTTTATGATTCTATGATTATAACATATAATCTATCTTACTTCTCTACAGCAAATAAAGTGATGAACAGAATCTCCTTACAAGCGAGTGAATTTGCCAAACCATGTCATGACTTATTGGTGAAAGTCTTGGAGCGATGCTGCTCTAAGAAAACACATTCCTCCAACACGAAGGAATTACACTCTGGCACCTGTGATGTTCACAAAAGAAACCAAAGATGAGTTTCCTCATCTTCGATTCTCTGAACGTGAGTGAAAGCATTGTTCTAGGAGTGAGTACTGTGCCAGTAGGAGTATACTCCAGTCATGTGCGTCTCCTACTGCTTCATCCCAATGGATCTTTCTGAGCTTCCCTATTTGAGGATCTTCACGGTGCACATATAGAAACTGAAATCCATGTCTCATCCTTCTCATTTCTTTCCTCTTTGGGCTAAACAGAGGTGAAGTGGAACAACACACAGAACAAACCTGCCCCTTTTTATAACATCAATTAAATGACATAATTATATATAGAAACCAAGCAATTACAATGCTTATACTAAAGAAAAGGGGTAGACATGTCAAGCAGCTTATTCATCTTATCCTTTGAGGTGAAAGAATTGAATGGTTTTAAAGAATAAAATGTGATTGAAATGAAATCAACCTTTTTACCAGATCTGAAGAGTCACGTTTCTACTTATTTAGATACCCTCAGTCAGCAACACTGATTTATGTATGCTGTACCACAGAAGGAATATTTCAAATTTTTTTAAAAATTATTCCATAAGATGTTTGCCCTGCTAAATCCAGCATTTTTCAAGTGTAATAGAAAAAATAATTTTTCATCTATTGGTGGTGAAGAAGGGTAATTCATTGTCTGGTAGTTGTCATGCGATAGTTGTTGTGCTCATGTTTAAAACATTTCAGTCTCCCTAATGGGAGCAGAAACAAACTATCAGATCTAGAGGAGCACATAATGCATAGCAATTAGTGGAAATACAATGTATAAATAACTCATAGACATAACTTGCATGAAATGTGTAGCAAATGCAGTAACAGAAATCAATACATTTTCTCGCTTCAACAATTAATCAATCCTTAAAGATGCCAAAATAATGCATATACAATGGGCTTCTGGAAAGGTGCTTGGCCCAAAACTTATGTGGAGATATAATTTCAAATGTTGTCTATATGATTGTAAGAAAGTTTCTGAAAAAGTGTAAGATAGTGTAACCCCATTCCTTGAATGGAAATAATTGTACACTCTTTGGGTTTTGATCTAGCTTCCATGCATACACATCTGCACTTCAATCAAGTAGAATTTATTTCTGTGTCCTGAAACTGATAGGGGCTTGTGTCAGTTTAAGAAAGGGTTTATAGCATGCAGAACTGTTGAAAAGTTGCCTTATGAAGAAACCATTACCATATTAGGAGATATTCAACACTACAGCTGAGAGATGACTTTGAAAATTCTTCTTAGACTGGAACACTGGCTAATGGAGACTTTCAAATTAAACCTTGTTTTGCTTGGTGCTGAGCCATATAAGCTTGCTCTGCGTTTCTCAAATGAGATTGAAGGACTCTGAATGTGACTCTCCCTGGAGGTTTTTGGGTGACAGGTGTTTGTACATTCTATTGAATCCTCAGGATCTTCTCCAGGTTGGCTCTTGTGGCTTCTGCATCTCCCATATCATCTTGACAGCTTCAGTAATTACCTTCCTTAATACAGCCTTTGGGGACTGACTATGAGCACTGCCTGCAATGCCTGCAGAGGCTGTGGCAGCTTGCCTTCTCCAAAGTTATTTGTAAGTCCTCTGCCTCAGCACTACAGCTTCTCAGGCTGAAGTAAAATTTTGAGAGAGGAGCAAAAGTGCCGCTCCTCATCCTGCACAGAGAATGGTACTTTGCTGGCTCATAAACTTTCAGGTCACTGTCTGCAAACAACTAAGGCTGCTTACTATTGCAAACAATGTCCACTTACTATTTTAAACAACCTACACATGTATGCCTTGTAACATCTCTCTTGCTTTGTACTGTGGGTTCATTCTGCCTTTCAGAATAACTGAAAATAAGTAACTAAGTTCAAATACTTCCACATTTCAAACCACCATGAGTTTATACAATTTTTCAGTTTAGCTGATATAACAACTCACATTTCACTTTTTCTCAGCACTTACATTCTCTTTCAGGCAATTTTCTTCTAATACTCTTAGCATGTAACCGTGCTTCCTCCTTGAGATGGTTCAATTTTCTCAGAACATATACTTAAAAAAAAATGTTATCCAGAGATTAACTCACTGTGGTTAAGATTGCTGTATTGTCTGTAGTTGTGCATTTGCTCATACTACTTAAGGTTTATTTTTTATCTGAGCTCTCGCCCGTATTTTCAATCTGTTGTTTATCTGTTGTTTATTCTGCATGTCTTTTACCTGATTTTTTTCTATTGATTTTCTAAATCACAGCACTCTTGAGTTTTAGTCTTGCCTTCTGTCAAATGTTTGTTTGAACAAACTCTGTGCATCTCTGTGAATAATATTTCTTTCAATCTAGCACCATTTTTCATACCCTTCAGAACATTTTTTAATGTGGATCTTGTGATTGAATACATGAGCACAGAAAGCCAATTTTTTCAAACTGAGCATATTGTGAATATTTTAGGTGAAACATATGAAATGTTTCCCAGCACTTACAATATTATAAATGAATGCATTTATAACTTAGAGAAAAAAACATGTACAAAAAATTTGCACAAAAAGGATTAAATTCATGAAGGAATTTAAGTGCAAGTAACACTGAAACAGGTTGCCCAAAGAAGTTGTGTCTGCTCCATCCCTGGCAGTGTTCGAGGCCAGGTTGGACAGGGCCTTGAGCAACCTGGTCTAGTGGAAGGTGTCCCTGTTCATGGCAAAGGGGTTGGAACTGGATGATCTTTAAAGTCCTTTCTAACCCAAACCATTCTCTGATTCTATGATTCTATAGAATTTTCATTTGGCATAAGGGGGATTTTCAGAATAATTTGATACAGAAATGTAAATATCATTTTAAAAGCACTTTTCTTCATAAGATCTGTCATTTTTATATAAAAAATCTGATATTTTGAAACAGTGGTTCACAGTATTTTTATTTTCCTCCCAGAGTGGCTTAACTTTTATAGCTAATTGTTATTCTTCTTGGTCTTTTGATAGGGAGTGGTGCTGAGAATATTGACATTTCTCTTGTTCTACCTCCTCAAGTTTAGTTTCCCTGACTTCTTCCTTTATTTCTGATGTGTTCAATGAATCACTCTCAATGTTGGTGCTCAGCAGGAGAGAGGCTGACTTTGCAGCATAGAGCAGCAGAGGCCTGATGATACAACCACCAGGAAGCCTTGTGGGCTACTGCTGTCACAGGGCACTCTAAGTGCCCTGATCAATCCTCCCCATGATGGAAGGATTTGTGTGGAAAGACTCCTTCATTTTATTTTGATTTTTAAATAGAATTTAGTATTTGCAGAATATGTCTGATAGAAGAGAAAGGGGCTGAAGTTCAGCCTCTTTACTGCTGTTTTAATCCTTTGTCTCTCTGTTAAACATGCTGTCCAGTGTGTCAGTTATGACAAAGATGTCTGTATATAAGGAACTGCTTAGAGACCATCAAGAGCATCAAAAATGTGTCAGATGTTACCCATCTAGGGAGTTTAGAACCACAGACCTTTAAGAAAGCAGGTTCTTTACCAGAATGCCAACAGAATCTGTGCATCCGGTTGTGTGTGGCTAATATCACTAGTTAATATTACTATGGCCAGATGCAGATAGCAGAACCAATTGATCATAATGACACTAAGGGGAAAAAAGAAAAAAAAATAATAAAGGGCTAAAATAGAACAAAATTCCTATCCCACACAAGCTGGGAGAACAAGGGCACTACTTGCGCTCTGGTGCATGGTCCTTGTACCAACGTTTAGCAAAATAGTGAAATCTGTCCTTTTGACCATTATTGCATGTGAAAAAAATATATTTGAGAAAAAAAGCAAGGCATCAACACTGTTCTTTTACTGTACCTACATAAATAGTAATATACTAAAGGGTATCATGAAACATCTAGAAAGGCCGCTTTCCTTGTTGCATAACATCTTTATGTGTATTTCTTTCTTGCACATGGTGCTAATCTGACAGTGTTTTAGAAAAGGAAACCTTGCTCATGTTCACAGAATGCATCTGGTATCACCACTGATCTTGGAGAAAACAGTCACCTGTATGTCTTTGATAATCCTCACCTTTTCAAATACACAGACATTTCAGAGCAGAGAGTGGAGAAAAGTGAGAAGTAACAGAAAATAAGCAAAGTTTTTTTTCTTTTTCTCCCATATGTTTTATGCTTTTTCTTGTACAGTGACTTATAAAGCACCAATTGTGATCTATGCCAGTACAGTACAGGGAGGAATAAGCCCCTCACACTTCAACCTCACTTTCAGACTTTGATCTCGCTCCTTTACATACCATACTAACCAAGGCAGTGAGTCTTGCTATGAAGAGACTGGACAAGCACTATGTGTGGTACCAGCCTGTGGTCCTGATAATCTGAGCAGCTCTGGGAACTCAACAAGAGTTCTGTGTTTTCTAATTTCAGCACAACTTGACAGTCACTTTATTCCTGCAGTCCCCTTATCCTCTAGCATTTTGTGATAAGCCTTAAGTCCTGCATAGTACATGAGCTCACTGACAGGATGAGTGAAGAACGAGGAGGATTATTCATTGTTCCCATTAAATGTAAATCCTTTCAACAATAACTTAGCAGGAAAGCAGTGTTACTTCACAGGAAAATTTACTTTGGACAGATTTACTTTAAAAAGCTGCACTTTATTCTGGAACTGTTCTAAACAATCATATTTCCTTCTTTTCTCCTCTCCTTCTCACTGTAAGGACTTTGTTTATTATAAGGAAACCAGTGGTATTACCTTGGTTTTGCCCAGATTTTGCTTCAGGAGAGGCAACTGACACACTTGGGAAAATGCGTGGATAGCATGACATTGGCACAGGTCCCGGTAACTTGTAACCACAGTGTGATGGGCTGCATAGCCCCCAGCAGGAACAAAACCACGTGGCTGATCATGACAAGAACCTTGGTCATTCAATTTAAAGTCAGACTCAGTGGAAATGCTTTGAAATCCATTTCCTATCAGTCTTCAAAGCCCCCCAAGTATTCTGGTAGGAAGAGTGTATAATATCTGAAGTAGATACGATTTCTATCAGCAGCTGGAAAATTGTGTACATATTAGCTAGAAAGTGAGAGCAGAGTTTCAAGACAGTGATCCTAAAAATCTCTGTAATTCCCTGTCATTAAGTTTGGAAAGAGGGGCTATATATGCTGCACATGGTCTTGTTTTGGTTACATTTTTCTGCATCCTTCTTGCTGACTATTTATAAAGAAGTTGTCTTTTCCCTTTGATGGAAGATAGACTGAGTGATCTAATAGGCTGTTTTCCATTATGACTTTTGATTCCATGAATAACAATTTTTTGGGGTGAAAATAAGGAGAACATTAAAAGATGCTTATACAGAAAATTAAAAAAAACTTGTATATTGTAATAACTATATATGAAATGTAACATTAGAATGTTTTTAGAAGAAAATTCTAGTGTGTTTCAGAAGGACAGCTTATGAGTTGGTTGCAATTTAAAGTAGATCTAAATATTAACTGAAATTTAGTGCTCTGCTTTATTTCATCAGCAGGTGGGAGGGGAGGTAACAATAAAAGGTGCCCTGAATTTGGTTTCCTAAGATAAAGATTTTGTCTCTGGCTATTTTATGTAACATCTCAGCCTTATGTCCTACTTACTATATGGGCTAAAGGAATACATAATAAAAACATCTATTTAATCTCTATTCAAGGAGATTGATGGCTTCTGTAAAACTCCCTAATTATCAATCTTTTGCTGATACCAGTGTTGTTTGCTTTCTACCGGAGTTGTTATATTCCCCACCATCAGTATGTATTTCCGACTCTATTTCAAAACCCTGTGTGCATCTATGCTTAAAGAAATGCATGGTGTATCTCTTGCCTAAAAAAGGCTTTGCAAGATATTTCCCACAACAAGTCACAAATAGACCCAAGCTTGAACAGTTTTCAAGGTTTGAAAACAGGTCTAAAATCAACTGCAGCTCGGAAGGAGATAGCAGTGCTCAGTGCCTGAAATAATTCAAAATGAAAACACAGAAGTGTAGATAACACTTGAGTGGCCATAGCCTTTTTTAGTTACACTTCTGCTCTTTGTAAATATGCTCTCTCTTTCTATTCCTGTGACCTACATCATCTTCTCTTGCACTTCTTTTTTCTTGTTTGATGGAAAAAGTCGATCTGGAGTGGACTACTTCTTTTCTAGGATGAAGAATTTTTGGCAGGTTTACAAAGAACAGATCGATTAAAGATTCTTTTCAGATACTAGTTGTCATGCATTCCAGGTGTTTCTCAACACCACATCTATATTCCCAAACCTCCCAAGATCTCTCCATCTCCTTTTGCCAAACAAAAGATTTGCAGAGTGGGACAGAAAGTGCAACTACCTTCTCCAGTTTGTGAGTTTCACAGGTTTCTCATGATCTGGGGCTTATAAGGGTGATTACAACTCTAGGTAACTTAGCTAGAAACAAGATTGAAAGACACACCCACACAATAGCAATGAAATGTAAAGCTCTGCAAAATTCTTCAGTCACAGATACATTGAGGCTCATAATTATTTCATGAAAAGAAGGGCTTTCCTTGTTTCTTTGTGTAACCTTTTTCCTGAAGAATAATTTTCTAACATGCACCAAACATCAGTGTTTTGAAAGACCAAAAATGGTCCTTATTCACAAAGGTACTTAAGGACTGTAAGCACTTTAAGCACATCTTTAATGGGACTTCACACCTGCTTCAGGCTATACCTGCACCTAAAATCTGAACAGAATCAAGGTTTTCAGTATGAAGACAAACCTCAACTGCTCAGACCCTAATTTTCTTTTTCTATTTTGAAAGGTGAGCAACTGAGAATTGATAAAGTAACATTTAAAGAAATAAAGCCCACATGTGATTTATAAGGTATTCTAGAAGACACATTAGAAAGCATGATGGGATGCAATCAATCAGTGCTTGGGCTACTCAAGATGCTAAATGATTTTCTCTTTTCTACTTTCATCAAGTAAGAGGACATATCAGGTATTAGTATGGAACATTTTTCTAACTGATGGCATCATTTTCTAGCACCTTTTCTTGATTTATGTTCTTGTGTTTATCCATTATCCTTTATAACACCATCCAAAGCAGAAACATCAGGTATTTGTTATTTAACCTCTATGATACCTTCAGAAATTGGCAGAACAAACTGCACAGAACTCATATTCTTATTGTTGCTTTAGATGACAATTTGGCAAAACTGAAGAACTGCAACATTAAATTTATTTATTGTTGTATCATATAAATATAGAGATGTTAGCACATTTTTGGCCTTGGAAGAGATTTGATTTTCCTTACTAGAAGCAAGGTCAACTGAAGAAGACCTTCTCTTATTCCTAGTAAAATAAATAGGAATTTTGGCACCAACATGCAATGGGAGGAACACTAGCTCCTAATTATTCATTAATTTCCTGGTATCAGACTGAGCTGCCCAAGAATCTTGAACCTATGTGCCAATGTAACTCATAATTTATTTAGCAAGCTATGGAAATTTATACTGAAGAAAGAGAATTCTATTCCCTGTCTGAGAGGTTTCTGGCTATTTCACAGCCAGCTCAGAGACAGTGATTTCATTGGAGTCTATCCCTTGCGACTTCAGTTTGCAATCAAAAAGATAACTGACTGACAAAAAGCCCCATGTGCATACTAAAGAGCTGGGGTTTCCACAGAATCAGCCAAATGCTCATACTTGTTTCCCAAACTAATCTTTTCCTTCTTTGTCAATGTAGTGTAGCTGGTGGCAATATCACATAGCATATAGCATTCCAGATATAAATAACTTGCAAACTTTAGGAGTCTAACAATATAAATAACTTGATCCATCCACCCAAACTGACTAGTTCCAAGTTTTGTCTTTGCTTTAAAGATGACTGAGCTTGGGGATTGCTCTGAGCTAAAGCCCGTGCACCCTTGAAAGGGTGAGTATATTGTGGCTGGTTTACACAGCCTGCTGGCCTGTCTGGGAATACAATCTGAATTTTAGTCTCATCATAGTTTAAAAAGACCACAGCGCTGTGTCAGTGCAGACGAAAAATTATTAAATTCTATTAGAAACCTAATGCCTTCTCACAACTCCCACATGTATTCAACAAGAAAGGAAATTGTCTTTGCTATATTAGCACAAGGGAATTTCTAATTTAGATCATATTATTGCAGCAATAAAAATGATGAGATGTGTCAGTAAAAGGTCTTAGAGCTGTAAGTGAACTAGTGACACTACTTTGGAAATTTTAGTTCAAGTATTATTTCACTGTGGTGCAGCCATTCAAACTAGATTACCTTAACATAAGCTAACTTAGTACAAAAGACTTCAGAGACATATTTTGAGAATCATAGAATCAACTAGATTGAAAAGACCATTAAGATCATCAAGTTCAACTGTTACCCAGGGCTGCCAAGGCCACCACTAAACCATATCACTGAGGGACTCATCTACACAGGTTTTGAACCCTTCCAGGGATGGTGATTCCACCACTTCCCTGGGCAGCCTGATCCAACACCTGAAAACTCTTTAGGTGAAGAAATTTTTCCTAATATCTAGTCTAAACATCCCCTGGTGCAGCTCGAGGCCATTCCCTCTGGTCCTATTATTACTTGGAAACAGAGACTGACCCCACCTCACTACAACCTCTTTTTAGGTGGTTGTAGAGAGTGTTAAGATCTCCCCTGAGCCTTCTCTTCTCCATACTAAACAACCCTAAGGGTTGTTTATGCCACTTTTATAATGAGGGGTCCAGAACTGAATACGGTGTTTGAGGTGCAGCCTCACCAATGACAAGTACAGGGGGGTTATTATTTTCCTAGTCCTGAAAAAAGTGAGAAGCCCTCCCTATGCTGAATCTTATTCTCACATTTGCAACAGTGGTGGCACTAGAGAGGCAGCACACAGGGAAACAGATTTGTTAAACCTAGGCTGTACCTAACAGAGCTCCAGAGCAGGAATGAGATGAAACTGCTCTCTCTCACTCCCATTATGATTACATACACAGCTTCCAGAGCCTACACCAAAATCCACAGAAGTCAGAGAGAGTCCCTTTGATACAAAGAAGGTATGTGTGGGTCCAAAAAAACCACTTTTTTTGGAATCCAATGTGGTTGATTGATATTTATTTTTTCATAATGTATTAGTCTGTCCCACTAAATTCACAACTGGAGTAAAGTTATTTGATTTTTAAAAATCCATAAATGCTAGATATTTCATTACCTTTGGTATTTTGACTATATCTAAAGTTTTGCTTCTGACTGTGAGATCTAAACCCAGCAAAATTTGTAAGACTCACAATGAAATTGACAACATTCACATAGGGAATCCCCAGTGAGAATTACTCAAAGGAATTGACAGAGCTTTGGTGTACAGGTGGCCCGTATTGTGGACTGACCTATAGGAAATTCAGTTTTCTGTTAGTATAGAGGAGGAAATCTTCTGGCTCGAAGAGTTAGATAGAGCCACTACTAGGGAATCCCATAAACCATCCTTTAATCACATGCCTGGCATCTGATTTGCAACAGCAGTTAAACGTAATTTACTCTAGAGCAGCAATAAAACCCCAAATGAAAACAGCAGTGTGTAACAAAGTGTACCACTGGCTAGGAGGTTCACTAGGACAAGGCATATGGAAAAGGAATAGTAAGATCATACATCACTGGATAAGGTGTTACCTCACTGTATGAATTGCTTGATCAAATAGAAACTACTAGCTGAGGTGACATTGGTGCCCTTCACTGTGGAAGAACTTTCAGGAACTGTATCTATTTTTTTCCCTCCCTCAGTAAGCTGACAATTGCAGACTGAAAATTTTTCTAATCTCAGTCCCAAAGAGACGCTGAATGATTTAAGGGATTTATGCAAGTTAAGCCCAGCTCAACAGTAACTAGCCTTGGGGGAGTGGGAGAAAAAAATTAGACTTGCCCCTGCAAAGCTGATGCTTCCTCATAAGAATATTTAGGGCAGTGTCTGAGATCTCCTGCCAGATCATTTCAATTATTCACAAAAGGCCAAAAACCAGGAATTAAGCAGTCTTCTCTGAAAGATATGAACTCTGCCAGAGAAAGCCATAGCACACTTCAAGCGCAGGCCAGTTCTTCTGTTCTGACAGACTTAGTTGCTGTGCTTCACTAGTCTAGGAATCAAATGAGAAAGGTTTATTCTCTGAATGCCTGGGCTTGTCCAAAACCTAGAGGTGCCTGAGCATAACAGTAACAGCAGCATACGATAATGTACATTTTTGTGATAGACTATCTTTTGTTATGTACTACATAATGCAGAAACAGAAAGGCATTCTGCCTGGTTTATCTGCATCTATGCCAGAAGATTTGCTGGTAGAGGTCATGCAGCCAGAGGATGCACTTTTGCTATGTTCCTAGCCCTATAGCTAGGGCAGAAATATCTTGTAACATATTTAAGTTCAGGGGCTGTCTTTTAATTTCCTGTTTCAGTATTTGGCTCTTTTCTGGGGCCAGAACAAAAGTTATCTCTATATCATTACTGTCTTCCTTTGGAGAAAGAGATTCCTTCACCTGGCAGGGGTAAGAAATACCCCAATAAAATTAAGCTCACTGTTCTGCAAATTTTTTGCAAATCATAAACTGTGGACAATTTCAGATTATTGTGGTACAACAAAAAATCATATTGTGTGAACCTTTAGTAAATTACTGCAATTCTTATAGTACTTGTGTGATGATGATAAAGCTATTTGTCTTCCAACAACCTTTAAGACACACTTTTTCTATAGCACTCTGTTATCAGAAGCACAGAACAGAGTTTGGATTGATGTAATTTGATATGGTTTTGATGAGATTCTGGGAATCTAATATGACAAATAGACATGAACAACACAAACATTCCAGCTAACAAGTTTTGAAAAGAACTAACTAGAGAAAAGAGATATCTTAGGAAAGAAATGCTGCATATAAAAAATGGTAAATGCCCTAGCTCAAAGACATCTATATTAAGTAATGCAGAAAAAAGTCTGAGAAATTCAAATTCAAAAATGTCAATGATATAATATGAATCCTTTTGGTTGTGACCATATCTTAGGTATCTTTTAATGAATATTCATATAAAGAATAGCTCCAAGTTAAAGTAACAAGCTAACAATGTACTAGGCTGTGTATGTATATGAACCCAGAATCTTAACACCGATTCGGATGGATATCTATCACAGGCAATAATATCAAACTTTGAGATGTCTATTTTCTTTAAAATAGTGATATCAGCTAGATATGAACCACTTTGTATAATAAAGAAATATCTGCCCTTAAATAGAATTGCTATTTCATACTTACCTTGAAATTTTTCACTAAAAAGATCTCTTGAGGGAAAGGGACTTTAAATTACAATTTTGCACATATACAGAGTAACATTACCCTTATTTAAATTATCACTTGCAAACCTAAGTAATAGTGCATTTCTATCCACTTAATCTCCAGAAAAAATATATTATCATATTAAGTATGTCCTAGAGTCTCAACTTTCACTGAAGCAAAAAAATGTTCTTACTGCTTATGATGACATAGATAACCTTAAAAATAAGGACCAAGTATAAACGATGATCCTTTCGTTCAGAAAGAAGCTGTTCATCTCAAGACGTAGTTAACTCTGCAGCTATACTTGTAGCAGTTTGGATGACTCTGTTTTTAACTAACTGCAGAAAGATTCACGTATTATGCATTATTTTCTATCTACTACTATCTGTGTCCTTTGAAAATTAATTTTTGTATACTCAGATATGATGAACAGCCCTATTGTTCTCAAACTCTGTCTCTTAATGTCTTTTGTATTTGTGTTATACATCGCTAAGGAAAATCCGTAATACTTTGAAAGCATGAGGCATTGGAATAAGAAATACAGTGAAATAAAGTATGGCAAAGAACAGAGTGCTGCTTATACTATACCCTCTTGTTTGAAGCCCTGTACATACTACATATGTGTGTGTATCTATGCACACCTGTATATATATATACATACATATATATATATATAAATAGACGTTAGTATATATGGATAGTTGTAAGTAAGGCTGCAACACTAGAATGAAAAGAAAGCTAAAGAAACAGCGACAAAAAATTGATTTCACTGCAGTATAGTGTGCCTAGTCCAGGTTTTAGGCTACAGTTTAGTGGAGTCAAAAGGATAAGCAAATGTGGAGGTCAGTACACCTCCTGAAGAGCTCTTCGGCTTCTTCTCTTCTGGTCACTCCTCACATTCTTAAGGAAGGACCACCACTATGTCATTTTAAAATATATTAAATGGAACCTTTTGTGGGTTAAAAGAACCATTCAGCTTCTGAATAACCCAGGAAGCTAGTAAAACAAGTTTCATTTACTGTACAAGTTGTAATTAATTTTCTAATTTTCTAATCAGGAACTAATAAGTACCTGATCTTTTTCAGGACTAAAATTGTAGTGATAGGACAGAAAGCTCAACAGTACGGAATGGAAATAAATAAATAAATAAATGGAAAATGGAAAACAATATTTATACCTCCTGTTAATCAGTGGTTCATTTGATGGCATGAGGTACAAGAACAAACAATAGAAGAGGAAAATGAAACAAAAGATGTGAAAGTCTATGTGAATTTTACAATAAGTAGCACTAGCAGCAAGACTTATATATAAGCTATACAGAATTTCCCAGATTATAGATTTAAGGTTTTATTCCCTTTTATGCCACTTTTTCCACAACTGACCATTTCTATGAAATTTTCTTTTTTTTTATCTGAAATTGTTAATTTATATAAAAGATACCAAAAAGAACAAATGACATGTACTCTTCAATATTTAAAGACAGAGATCCAGAAGATTTAATCCTTGAGAGAGTGGACCACCATGCTTCCACTTGCCTTTTCCTACTTCAGTTCATAACAACCACTGGCAAAAAGCAGAAAATATGTAGCTAATATTCAACTGTAGTCCAAATACTGAATATTTTTGAAGGACCCATAGTGAAGAAATTTCAAGATAGAATTGTTTTTTACCAGCTCATAACTTGATAGTGAAAGTTAAAGAAGGATAGTAGATTTTCTTGGCAGAAAAGTCTAGAAAGCAGACTTTCCTAGAATTTCTTGGTGCTTTTTCATTTTGGCTTGGTTTGAAATTTTTTGGAGTGGCAACAAATACTGGCTTAAAGAAAGGCCATTTGTTTTTCCTCTTACTTTCCTTTAAATGATTCTGCCACGGTTCTTGATGGTGATGGTTATCCTTATAAAGATAAAATGAAAGTGGTGATCAGAATGTGTAGTGCTGACAGGCAGACAGGCCTAACAGCGATACTCTGCCTTAGAAGTGGAATTGCAATATTTCCAGTTGGTCAGCAATCATTTTATTCAATACATTTTAAATAAGTCTGAAACAAGTTATCTTCTCTCAAGAGCACCTGGTGTACAGTAAACTTTCAAAACTTCCCTGAGTGGAACACCTACAGCAAAAATGTTTATTCACAATTGAGAGAAAATGTCTGTAACCTTTAAGAGTGGCATATTAACAACACTATGACTTCATAACATGCATTATTCAGAAAAAAAATAATTCCAACCCTCCAAAAGGCAAAACCCCATGTCCACTGTCACAGCGGAAATACATTTCATTTACATGGTTAGCAAAATTGTTAAAATAGCTGTTTTTCTTATCAAAACTATGTACTGCAGGTCAAAACGTTTCCAGAAATCATTTTTGGAATTCAGAATGTCATATTCTAAACTTGGGAATGCTGCATACATGTTGATAGAATAATTTGGCAAAAATAAATCTAAGGAGGTGATCAGATTATTCTACCCATTATTTTTGTTTTGTTGCATTCATGTGGGTGGGGAGGTAATGCCACCTTTGGGGATTATGAGATTGAATATAATCTCCTGTGGAGAGACAATCCTATAACCAACCTCCCTTTTTTTTTTTTTTTAAAAAAAAAAAGAAGACTGATTCCTACATTTCAATGCATGAACATGGAAGCAAGTATTTCAAGTGAAAATGCTTATTTATAGTGAATTTTGTGCTTACAGAAACTTACCAGCTTGCTTGACTCCATTATTACATTAGGTCTGCCTTGGCCCACTTCTACTCTGCTCTCTGACAGCTTCGTGTTTATGATACTCTGTTTATGCAACTCCCATCATGAGCCTAAACTACACACCTATTTGACTCTGGCTTTAAGGAAGCTCTTGACTCAGGGTGCAAAGTCTAGAGTTTAGAGTTGGAACTTCTGTGTGGGCACAGTAATGAATATTTCTTGTTTGGGTTGTCTGTTGGTAAATCCCTAAGAAAAAGTGATAGGCTAATACCAGCAGATGTGAAGGTTTTTAAACACAGGATAGTTTCTAAAGCTGCTGATCAAACATAGTTCACCTCATAAATAACATGTTGATCTCAGTAACATTCAGTAAGAATGCTTTTGGAGTTAGTAAAAAGTCCCACATGTGAAAAAACATCCAAATCTATCCCTTCAAAGGAGTGTTTCACCATAAAGTATCAGTCTTAAACATGAAATATTAGTTTCGTGTTCCCTTCACAGGATAACACTACAGTTAGCTGTGAAATTAGCAAATCTGAAAGGGAAATGTAAATCACACTCAGGTACGCAAACATCCACCAACAAATAAACATGGAATATATTTGACTGTCTAGAGCTCAGTAGTAAAACAAAACTCAGAATAAGGGACTCCTGTGTAGCTGTTGGAGTGAAGCAACAGATTGTAACCAAAAGTTATTGTCGATGGTGTTAATAGGACTGCCTCTTCAATTTTTCTCTTGTTTCTTGCAGATCCCAAGTCATACAGTGGGCATATTAGGCTTTTCTTTCAACCTGTTTTCCCTGCTGGCTTGAGGGGCAATAAGAAGAAGTCCCTGAAATTAAATGTAAAATAAATACTAATTAGAATATTAGAAATTGAAAACCCACGCCTAGATATGGAGAACCAGGGGAAAGACTGCCTGGGAAAGCTGGAGTAGGATCCCAGTGGAGAAACCTTCAGAATAAGGTGAAAGCTGAGTCTGTCATGCAGTTAGAGACAGATTCTTATTGCACATGCATAAAGAGGACAAATCTATATTGTTCTAACAATCTTAATTCTATCACTGCCTAACTCTAAGAATTTGCCTGTGCTTGACTGTGTTGGTCTTATTGCTAAGTGAGGAGTCTGGGGTAAACTAAACTTGTACCTTTGCACATTACTGCAATTCTCTGTTGATTGCAGAGAAAGAAACCATTTTGTTTAGAGCTAAAGATGCTCAGTTATCTGCTGCTAACTGAACTTTCAGGAGGCTGTTGAAATCATCAGTGATGCCAGGCAAACCCAGAGGAACAGCCAGCTGCTAAGCTTTCCGACAAAAACTACCGTAAAATGACTGCACATCAATATGTTGATAAGAATGAAATAAGCCACAACAGGCAACTTTTCCAGAAAGGAAAGCTACCTTTTATTAATGAATATCTAAAGTGATGCTGTTTGAAAACACATAACGTGGTTTTAGTATGGAAATTTTATTGATAACAGATTTCTTTCTGCTGACACCTTGATTTCCTTTAAATGCTGGCAGTTCTTTTTTTTTATGCTGTGGTATTTCAGATAAACAGAGAATTCAGCTCAAGGCATTTCTCTGAAATTTGACAGCTCTTCCAGGTTTCATTTCTTTGGCAATTTTTAAACAAGTATCCCAGTAATAAGAGGGACTACAAAACAAGGCGATTCTGACAAAGTACACATGGTATTTGAGCCTTCTGTAAAAGTCATCTTACCTCCCATATGACAGTTAAATGAAGCAGTTTGTACAATTTCGCATTTCTGGTGGCTGATGTACCAAAGCATGGGCAAACTGATGCACATCTCTACATTTTCAGTAATTCTAATGAAAAGCTATAATTTCATTTTAGAAGACAGTATAACAACAACATAGCTGGTAGCAATCTCTTTGTTGAATAAGAAGTCATATTTCATATGTTTACAAGAACAAATAATGGAACACCCACAACAAAAAAGAAGTCCAAAGTCACCTTTAAGTCAGCAGGTGAGAGATAGCAATGTTAAAAGCTTTATTACTGCCAAGGACCTGAAGTAGTCAAGTTATTACATCAACCTAACTCAATAAACCATCCTACACTTCAGTAGATAAAAATTATTCCATGATGTTTCCTACTTTGAATTATTACAACTATGAACTTAAAATTTTAATTCCAAAACTTCACAATTTCTTCTTAGGCACAGGCTGTTTTAATACACAGAACAGCAAACAGGATACGTTTGCTAGCATATGTGGGATAAAAGGCTATCAGGAGGCTAATGGAAACTGAGGTCAATTTCTTTAAAACTACTATTGAATATTCACAGTAACCATCTTGCAGCATGTACCCAGCTCTCAAAAACATAACAATAAAGTTGTCCCATTGTCACTCTTGTAACAAATAACTTTCTGGGTATTGAATTGTCTTGAAAAACAATAGCTTATCTTTTTAAATGATTAAACTTTCTAGTACTTTAAGATGAAGCAGAATTGCTGATAGCTGCTGCTTACCATCGTTTTATTCAAGTAAACAGAAAAATGTAAACAGAAAGTTAATCTCAGATGTGAATGGGCTTTCTGTTTGGCAGCTTCTGTTCAACTTTGGAGGTAGTTGGTTACAGACTTCAGGTAGCAGCTACAGTTATCAAATAGAACTAGAAAAGAAACATAGAATAGTACCAACTATGATTCCTGTAGTAAATAATTTTATATGAGGAGAAAATGAACATTGAGATTCCTCTTTCTGGAAATGAATTAACTGATAAGAAATACGATGCAAGTCTGTAAAAACACCACTGGTTCGGGGGTTGCCTCTGATATCATAACTCATAGCATCAGAAGTCAGAAGCACATGACAACCCTCTTACAGGGTTTAATGCATGTATTTAATGGCAGAGGGACATATATTTTCATACAGCTTGTACTGTGGAACTCAGTGCCACAGAATGTTTCAGAGCTAAAACATTAAAAAGGGTTGAAAGAAGGCTGGAAGAATTATATTTGAAGTTATATTTAAAGTTATTGATGCTTTTAAACACAATGGTCCAGCAGTGTTCTCTGATCAGAGGTCCTCATATTAATGCATCATAGAAGCTAGAAATATGTTACATTGGGGAAAGCCTGAATATTAAGCTTCTCCTTAGACATCTGCTTCTCATCACTGTTAAAAGAAATGTATTGATATAGGTAGGCCTTTGGTTTCATCTGGCAGAGAGAGTAAAACATGGTTGTAGTTAGTGCCATGCAACAGGAAGTTGAAAACGGCACATAATTTTCTAGGCATAGGAATGTGTTTTAAGATGGTTAAGCATTTTTGCTTAATAAGAAACTAAGCATTTTCAGCTTCCCTTGTGACAGGAGGGAGTAAAACAAGTTTAACAGAAAAGATTTTCTCTTTATTAGGCAATTCGTATTCTTAATCCTTATCTTATCTAAAAAGGAGACAGCAGCTGCACTAGAGAAATTTTGCTTCTTAAGACTCCAAGTCAATTATCAGTTCCTCAGGAAGCCATTCATATAACCAATTTCTGTTCCAAGAACACAGAAAAAATATAAATTTATTCTTACACTTCATGTTGTAATCACCTGAGGAAGGGCAGTGATGATACATGAGTTTTAAACTGCTTTTCATATCAATTCTGTGTTTTTCTTTGCTTAATAATACAATTTCCTTATATTACAATAAAGCTTTAGTGCTTGTACAACTTGTTCCTGCTGTAATTTGCTTGTTTCAATTTTACTGCTTTTTTTAAGAGTGTCAAAGAAGCAATTTTTAAGTCTAGACAGCATAAACCAAGTAAGTGGTGAAGGAAAAGGATTTCAGCCAGCAGAAGGTGTATGTGTGACTGATTAGCCTCATTGAAAAGTGGGCTATAGAGCAAAAATATAGTATTGTTGCCTGAAGCAAGACAGCTACATCAGAACAATCATGAGGGGAAAAAAAAACCCGATGGTTTTCAAGCAACCTTCAACATTCATAAAATGTGCCTGATCACAGTGCATTATTGTAAATATCTTCTTGTACGTATAGAACAAAAGGAAAATTGTACAAAAATGTCTCAACTTAGCATGATTAATGCTTTTGATTTTTTGGACTTTTTGTGAACTAGTGAGCTTTAGGACTATCAGGACTTCAGCAGATTCCAGGGTCAAAAAAGGGGACTTCATAAGCAGCATCTAACAAGGTTGTGTAACATGTAGCTAAGAGACCAACTGGCACTGTGTGTGTGGTCAGTAAACAGGTTGTTATCACTGTGGCTGCACTGGCAAAATAAGGACTGGTCACATCCTCCTTCATCAGAATACCCCTTCCCACTTCCCTGATACTTTTTAGGGTATGTATTTATGCCTCATACCATTGGATAGTATTTATATCTTAGATAAAATACTAAATGAAGACGAGTATTCAACTTCTGTAGAAGTTATTTGTACTGCTGCTTCATTATCCAGAGTTTGTTCAATGGCCTCAGAATTCCACAGTTAATTGCACATTTGCTGAAAACCTGATTAGCACCTAATTTTGGAGGCACAATCAGATCTCAGAAACACATCAGTTTGTCAGATTCAGAGGGCTGATTTGACTCATTTCAATATCATACATATTCAAAATTACCTTATTAGAGCACAGAACTGGGACAAAAACTGAATTAAGTGGCTCTTTTCAAGTGTGGCTCCTGTATTTAATATATAGCCTTTTTTGCAGGATATCAGCTAATCAATGATGGAATTAGAGAGTCAGGGGAGCTTAAGTCAGTAAACATGCCAAACAAAATAAGTCTTAAAGCATTGGGTAAAAGCTTAATTACATAAGGGCCAATAAGATATAAAGAAGAAGTTCTTTACTCCAAGTCTGGCGAAGCAATGGAATGGGTTGCCCAGGGAAGTTGTGAATGCTCCACCCCTGGCAGTGTTCAAGGCCGGGTTGGACAGAGCCTTGGGTGACATGGTTTGGTGTGAGGTATCCCTGCCCATGGCAGGGGGTTGGAACTAGATGATCTTAAGGTCCTTTCCAACCCTAACAATTCTATGATTCTAAGAAAACAAGCCTCCAGATTTTGTATTTTGTAATGTTATTAAAAATACTATCCTACTCAAACCAGAAAACTGAATTTTTGCAAATGAAATATATACATTTTCATATTTCTAATAGGTAAATATGCCTTTCTTCATAAGTGCACTTCCATTTGGCCCTGTATTTCGATTAAAGCTAAACTCAGGTAGCTGATCAGCAATTCTCTTCAAAAGACTATGGTTCAAAGGGAGTGGCTAGTGAGATTGCAAAACATAATGCAATAAAAGCCACCAGCTTGTCCTACACATTAAGTATATTAAAATAAGACTTCTCATGAGCAACATTTTTTCTTTCAGTTGCCAAAATATAAGTCTCACAATCACTTCTGGTGTGCCTACACATCTTTCTTAACACATGCATCTCTTCAGCAGGAAATTATTTGAATATGACCAGCAGTTAACTGGATTCATAACAATTCAGTATATTTATCTTCAGCAATGACTACAGATTCCTTTTGAGTTCATTATTTTCATTTGATATGAAAGCACAGAGATGGCTTTGGGTAAGGTTTGGTTTTAAATATAGTACTGAATTTGTATATATGAAGATATATATATATTTATCTCTGTCTTTGCCTTAGCTGCAGGTAGAATTTTGTTATGTCAAAGATACTGGGAAAGTTACCAGCAGACAACCCAGGCTTACTTCTTTTTTCCTGGAGGACAGGTAGGTGGAGGATTCTACACCGCTTGTACAAAGTACAGCTTCTGTATATCCACTACAAACCTCCTGTTGCAATGTTTTGACTAAAGAAAACCTGAAACGAACCAGATGAATTAGAGGCAAGACCATAGAGAGCATGCACTGGAAGTCAGGCTGCTACAAAGGACTATAATCTTTCCTCTAACCCATTTTTATATAGTTTTCATCAGTTAAAAACAAAATAACAAACAAAAAAAGAAATTTTGCTGCAGAAATTGATTATGTGTGGAGATTGAAGCAGGAAAAGCAATCTGGCACCATGCCGTAGTAAGAAGGTTTTTAAATAAGCATTGTTAAAGAAAATCTAGCACCCTATGTCAATCTCTGGGAGGCAAAAATTGAGAAAGTGCGTGGAAATGTTTTTTTTTACTGTTATATGAAATTCTGTACAGTTATGTTCCTGCGAGGAACAGGATGTTGGACTTAATGATCCTTACAGATCCCTTCCAATTAAAGATATTCTATGATTTAAGATCATTTAAATACAGGAATAGATGTAAATATAGAATGAGAAATTCAACAAGGACTAAACAAATGAAGTTTACAATGGGAGGCAGATGGACAAGAAGCTAAAAATAGTTATGAAGAACATAGCTGGAAAAAACCAAACAACCCATGTTGTTTATATAACCATGTAATTAAAAATTCACTGAAGAGCTATAGTCTTTCTTTTTTGGCCACCCAAGCTCCTCTTATAAATCGTGTCAATTACTGCATTTATGTAGTGACTCTAACATGCATGATAACTAAGCTTGATCAGAGATATTCCTTATTACCAAGTCACTAAAATCACCCAAAGGAAAAGTTTTATTTAACAGGAACTAATTGTGCTTCTTTGCTGTACACTAAAGAAGGAGAGGCATCATCTCAATAACAACCAATTTGGAGGAGAAAAGGAAAACTGTTGAAAGGAGACATTATTTAGCTAAAGAATATTTAAACCTGCAGTTTGACTAACATCATTCTAACAGTAAAATTTATCCTTCTGCCATCAAATTCCAGATTTGGTTTAGTATTATGTGATGATTGTTACAATTGGAAGGAAAACAAGTGAAATTACTATTTTACCCAAAAGTTAAGTTTGAGAGGTATGATTTTAGCTGCTGTATAATATTTTCTCAGTGCTCAAGCTATGCCATTTTGATTTTAAAATTACACTCCTACACTTAATTCTCTCTTAATCTTCTGTCCATTTTTAATGAAGTTTCATTCATTTTGGTAATGCTTTTCTCTGCAAGAAGTTCGTACTACTGATGTCTTAGGAAGACATAAGCTTCTTACGGTTGGTTGACCTTGGCTAGCAGCCAGATGCCTACCCAGCCTCTCACTCTCTCACCTCCCTCAAACAGGGAGAAAATAACATGAAAAGGCTCATGGGTAAAGGTAGGAAAATTGCGTAACTAGTTCTTTCACGAGCAAACCTTGAGTTGGAGAAAATTAATTTAATTTATTACCAATTAAAATATACGTAAATAGTGAGAAAAAAAAGAAACAAGATATTTCATCTATGCCCTTTTTTTCCAGGCTCAACTTCATTCCTTCATTCCTGACTCTTCTTCCCCTTCACCCTGGGTAGCATCAAAGAAGCAATGAGGAATGGGCTGCAGCTTCCTTCAAGGCATGACCACCTTCTGCAGTATGGGGTCCTCCATGGGCTGCAGTGAGAATATCTCCACCAGCATGGAGCATCCTCCTTCTCTTCTGACCCTGGTGTTCCCTCTGCTGGTTCTTACACTTTTTTCCACTCATCCTCCATCTGTGAAGAGTTTTCTGCCTTTTCCTGGAGATGTTTTCCCTGAGGTGCCTATCTGTGGCTGAGGGGCTCAGCCATGCCCTGCAGTGGGTGTGTTGAAGCTGCCAGGAACCAGCTGTCTCTAGCATGAGACAGCCCAAGCCTCTCTCATGGATACAGCCCCCCCCCCCCCCCCCCATGCGTTGACATGAAAATCCAATGCACATATTATTATTATTATTATATATAATTATATATAATTAAAACTACTACTACTACTACTACTAATATGTTCAGCCTTTCTGTAGTTTCTCCACAGCTTCTGCTGGTCTTAAGCCTTCTGGAAGAATCTAAACCTCAAAGTCTTTCTTGCTACTGAGCTGGACAAACTTGAGGATTTTTACCTAGTGCCTCTCTCAGATTACACTGGTCTTTCTGAAGTTTCACAGGGCTTACTTCATCATACCAGAAAACATCTCTGAAGGTGTCTGACCTGTATACCCTGAAGCTCAGCCCAATTTTAAAAGTGATTGTGAAAAAAGTTACTCTCTGAAACTACCATACTGCCAGTACTGACAAGAGAAATTGACTTTTCCTTGCATTTGTGTCCTAATTCAGCTAAGACTGTGTTTCAGAGGAGTGATATGAGACTAATGGAGTTGATTTTCAAACTATGGATAGTTTAATTTATACTTAGTTGTTACGTATTGTGTAATTAATGCAGCATAACCACAGAAATACTTCTACGAAAGAAGCAGTACTGGTTTTAAATGTAAAGTTGTTTTGTGATCCTTATCTTATTGCAAACAGATTCCCTTTCTAAGAGGAATTAATGCAGATGCAGATACATGGATTTCATAAAATTAGTAAACACTCAGATACTGCACAACAGTAGTGACTAAGCCTCTTTTACAAGAGCTAGGTGTTGTCAAGTTCCTCAGCTGAAAGATTTGGCTGGAAAGCTCCTGCTTTTAGGTGTAGAAGAGTATGGTATATACTTAAGACTCAGAACTGGTAGAAACAATGGGAAAATACATACCGGGTAAACATGACTATATGACTAAGTAAAGTGCAGCTCTGATACTCTGACTGATACGTCAGAGTATTCAGAATGCTTCCGTGCTATAGCTCTTTTGTGTGTTTTTTCAGCATCCAGCAGAAATGATTGTAAACATATCTAATGGTAATTTCGAAGGAGCTTTCTCTACACACGTTCACTCCAACTACCAGGTCTTTGAAGCACCTGATACTGGGATAGAAAACAAAACTATTTGGCATCCATTTCACAAACCTGTGTACCACTGAAGAGAGAAAAATATACATGCCAGAGCTCACTCCAAGGCTTATCCTCTGCCAGCTGAGCTTGTAAACAGGTTACAGACTTGAGTAAATAGCGTTGAGAAAATCTGTGAACCAAATGTCCAAATTACCTGAGGCTCAGTTTGACCAATGACCAAAGGCAGGTTTTGAAGCTCTGGTCTCAGCTGAAATACGATATGAAGCAATATTCCTGTGGCTTTAGCCACCTGTGAGCCTAGAATAAACTTCTATTAATTCCACAGACTGAAACAGAATAAGATCAGATTTATTAATGTTGTTCCTTAGAAAGCAGTTGAAGAAAACAGTTGATATCTGACTGCATCACCCAAAAGCTGTGATTTTTTTTTTTCTGAATTAATCGGTCACTAATCAGTTGAAATGAGACTCTGTAGAACCTGGTTTTGTAGGTATTCTCAACCAGTGAAAGCTATTTTCTGAGGGCTCTTTTAGTTGTTTCCTTACTCTTTGCTAATATTCTGGAATAAGATGCACTCTACAAACTTTGATTCCATGACAGCAAGAACCGTGATCATTGGATTATTTAACCTCAGTTACCTAGAGAAAAAAAATCCATTATTATATACCATTGTCAAAGAAAAAAAAAAAACAAAACAAAAACCAAAGAGAAAAAATCCTCACAAAACCCCCTCGACCTAAATAGGGTATGATCAAACTGCAACATGAATAAGAATGGTGAGAAAAAGTACATATAAAACCTAGGTCTTGTAATTTAATAGACTCTGCGTTCCTCATGTTGTCAGAAGCAACAAAATGAACTGATTAACAATGGAGATTATTCTCTGATTTATGCTTTTAGGGAGGGGAAGAGCAGAGACTGAATGCATATTCTGTCTCCAAAGAAATGACTTGTGAAAGCATTCAAAATTTCACTGGTCTATGATTAGGATCCACATAGGCAGGTATTCTAAAAGGAAACAGTATTTGTCCTTCAAGAAGGTCAGTTGTTTTGGAAAGCTGAGCCTCAATCATGTTCTACTGGCTTGGTTTTAATTTCCAAATTAAAACCCTAGTAAGAGAAAATGTATTTTCTTGAATGCCTGAGTGCTGAAATTTCCCACTCTCATACAAAATACCTTTTTCTGCAATCTGAAGTCAGACTAAGGTAATAATTGTATGCCGCAGTGACTTATTTTCTTAAGGGCAGGATGCTAGACAATAATGAACCCAGCGCTTGTTAGAGTAACTTGTATTTTTTGCCTCAAGACATTGCTGAAGTCTGAGCAATACGTCAAGACATTGCTGAAGTCTGAGCAATACGTCAAGACATTACTGAAGGAACAGTACATTCCTTCTTTGTTGCCTTTCAACAAGGTAAAAATTCTATATTTGACATTCCAATATTTAAAATAATCCCAAACAATTCAGCTTTATCAAACCAAGACACATTTGTCCTTCAGCCTCTGCTATCCATGTCTGTACTTATTCAAAGTGTTTTAATTAGTACAGGAGAATTTTAAGATTTTTATTCTTTTAAGGAATTTTAAGATTTCAGTTGTTTCAGTTGTTTCGGTTTTCATACGTGTGCGTTAGTGGTTTGTTTTTTTTTTAATGTTATTTCTGAGTTTTAGAAAACTTCGAAAGTTTTGAGATTCAGGAATGGGCTCTCAGATAGAAGAAAACAAGACAAAATCAGCTATGTTAGAATGAGAAGTTAAGATACTCCAAGTAATGTACCAGAGCATCAGGCTTTTGTTCTCAGAGCAGCTTTAGCTGTTGCAGCAACAACTTTCACAAAGTGCAAATTCATCATCATAGAAAAAACCCTACTATTCTGAAAAGTTAATTTAGATTTAAACAAGCAGTCTAGGCCTGAGTGCTAGATAGATTTCCTAGATTGGATATCTCTGATAAGGAGGGGAAATCTACAAAGACTGGAAAAGTCTAATTTTCCCAGAAATGTGGAAAGTGCCTTGGATGACATTATTATCCAAATAATATTGTCAAGTCAAATGAGATATTAGAGTATCTACAAATGTCTGAGGTTTATTTTAGCCTAGATAAAAATATGATTTTGTACAACTACACAGCTTAGATCAACATTGCTATCTTGTTCTTGTTTGAAATTGAATTATTACTCTGAAGAAGAAAATCACAACTTTTCAATCTAATAAAATCATAGAATCATTGAATCACAGAATCATAGAATGGTTTGGGTTTGAAGGGTCCTTAAAAATCATCTAGCAGTTTGCCCTGCCATGGGCAAAGACTCCTTCCAGTAGACCAGGTTGCTCAAAATGCAGTTATTCTTGGCAGAGAAAAGTTCTCAGTGCATTTTAATCAACCTGCATTCTTCCCAGAATCTTTTTCTGCATCATCATTTAAATTTTGTGATGTCTGAAGAACTAGTTTGTTCCTGCACTGATTTTTTTCAGGTCCAATAATGCTAACGTCTTTGAACAGAGAGACTAACTACCTTAGATCAGAGATCTGTTTGCTCTTTCACTGCTAAACAAGAACTTATCACAGAGATCTACCATTCCAGATTTTCTCGTACAAGTTCTCAATGTCAAAAATGAGGAGAGAGGAAGTTTGTTTAATTATTGCTCAGCTTCTCTGGCATTATGCAGAAGTGCTGAATTGTAAATGACAACCGATTTGGTGATGTTTGCATATGAGAAAAAATTATTCTGGGAAATCAGATTATGAATATTATTGATCCCAAGGTCCCTGGGATGTGTCAGTATTAAATCACAGAGCAGTGAACTGAATTTGACATGCAATATTTTCTATTCTATCTTTTCACGGCAGATGAGCCCTTTCTGTGTTTACTAAAAAATGTCAATATCTGCAACACCCTTTCCTGCATGTAATATAAGCATCTACTTCTAATGTGACATTCAATTCAAGAAATTATAATAACCCATGCAAATTTAAGGACAAGTGTAAGTGTCAATCATGCAAGAATTTGGCAAATAGCTTTACATGATGGAAACTTCTAGTGATAAAAGGGAAAAGGAATCACTGAGGGACACTCTCAGCAGACTGTCCTGAGTGTATCATGTCCATTTAAGCAGGCGCAGCTAGGTTTTCTTTTCACTGCCATCTCGGACCAGTTGGGGGAAAACATGGATGAGCTGAAGTTACACATCTAATGAAAACATATAGTGGTCCTTCCTGAAACAATAACCATTCAGCTTATCCTGTACTCATTTACACTGCAAAATTGATTGGTCTAATGTTAAAACTCTTGTCAAATTACTACCACATTATTTGTATTTTCTCTCCAGAAAACTGCATTCAAAGTATATTTCAAAAGGTGTATAGAGTACATTTAAACAGTTCAGTGGAGGTTCTGCCTGTGACTGAGGCAAACAAAAATAAGAACACTATCTGAAAAGATGAGACCAGCTCCAGCTGCTTTGTCTTGTTGCTTTTATTCAAGAATTATGCTGGCAATATGACAAAATAAAGAGTACAGAATAATAATTAAAAAAGGGTCTTTACATTTGCAAGCTGTGAACTAAATACTTTTTCACTCTTTTTTAGCACATACTCAGAGGGGCTACCTCTCCTTTTCCCAAGGAGAATGGAAGAACATTTCAATAAGGACATGCAAAATAAGAGAAGGGAAGCTACTTAACATAAAGGAATATTTTGAAATAAGACAAAAAGTATCGCTACAGATTCTGGGGTAGTCTGAATACAGTAAAACAGAATTAAAGTCACAAATTCAAGTAAACAGAATCCAATTACTTAATGGCCTTTCATTGCTGAGTGTAGACAGTGGATAACAGCCCCAGCTCCCAATAAAATTATTCTGTAAATATTTTTAATACGAACTGAATAGAGTAGGGTTATTAATGGTTGTTGCAGAAGGTGCAGAAGTGTTCTCAGATTTGGGAGAAAACTTGATTTCTCTCTAATATTTCAGGTCAAAGGTAGTTATGGGTGCCCAAAACAAAGAGTATTGCATAATCTAAGTTATCACATCTTTATTCTGGAAAAATCCTTCAGAAACCCTTTTAAATGGCTGTTTAAAAAAACAATTCAAACTGGTAGTAAGTTGTTGAGCTAAAATTTTAAGGAAGTATGTCTTCAGAAAACGTTACCTTATATCTTCTTCAAAAAAACCATTCATTTAATCAGTTCCAGGCACGCACTTCTATACATAGACATCAAATAATTTTACATTAATACTCATACTATAATATGTGTGTTTGTCAAATATATTTTTCCTGTTTCAGGTACCACTTGTAAAGAATATTAGAGATTATTTCTTCTGAACTAGGCAGCACCAAGATGAAAAAAAAAAAGTAAAGGGAATGATAACCTCTTAGATAAAAAGTCTGTCCATCCTGAAGACCTTAATGATGACACATTTTCTCTGTTCTATGTATGTACTTAAGCATAGGTTGCTTAAATACACTCAAGCATAGATTGTCTCCAGATTTTGTTACATCAAGTAAAGGGGAAGTGTGGAGGTAAATAGAAATCTTTATCCTCGATATAATTTACCTTAAAATTATCTCAGAACTGTGTGCAATATCTGTCTCCTCAGTCCTAACCAATAAATTTTTGCACTCTGTGCAATCTGTGGCACAAGGATTTAGCTGTCTGTTGCCTGTGGCCCAGTTTTGTGTGGTGCAGGTATGTAGCCTTGGCTCAGCCTTACTGAAAAATTGTTTAGCTGTGAGAGAGGGTACAGGCTAAAGCCAAGAATCTCTTCTTGAGAAAAATAAAACCAGAACTGAAATTGTTGAAATGCTAGTAGCAACTCAGGACTCAAAGGAAAATATTAGTATGAAAAGCTGTGAAATGCTGAAAAGAATTAATGAGTCAAAACCTGAGAACTCAGAAAGATCACGACCCACCCTATTGCAAGGACCGAGTAGAGTCTGACACTTTCCCACCTGAGTAATGACTGTCTGGGCAACAGCGACATGTCAGATGCCTGTAGTGGAGATGCTGATGTCCTGGGTTCAGCAGTAGCAGCCATTTTTCTCCTTAGTAGCTGGTGCAGTGCTGTGTTTTTGACTTTTGGCCTGGGAACAGCACTGCTGCTCAGTAATGTTTCCTTTGACCAAGGGCCTTCTGAAGTCTCATGCTCTGCCAGGGAGGAGGAGAAGTCGGGAAGAAGCAGAGACAGGACACCTGACCCAAACTAGCCAAAGAGGTATTCCATGCCATAGCATGTCATGCCCAGGATGTAAAAACTGGGGGCAAGGACCCAGAAGGGTTAGTTCAGTGCTCGGTTGGGCTGGGTATTGGTCGGTGGGTGGTGAACGGTTGTATTCTCTTCCCTTGTTATTTCCCTTATCATTATTATTATTGGGGTAGTAGCAGTGATTTGTGTTATACCTTAGTTACTGGACTGTTCTGATCTCAACAATGAGTTACATTCTTTCGATTCTCCTCCCCATCCCTCTGGGAGTGGTGGGAGGAAGAGGCGGGGGGAGCAAGAGAGCAGCTGCCTGGTTCTGTGTTATTGGCTGGGCTTAAACCACAACAGCTGAGCATGCTCGTGTTTAGCCTAGTTATTCCTAGCTACGCGCTCTGTGTATTTAGGCAGTGAATAATGGCTGTTTGTTTACAAACTGTGTGTAGTACTACTATAGTTCTACTATAAAGCCTCTTCACATGGTGAAAGGTGTTCACATTAAAGAGATGCAATAAATGAAGGGTTACATCTGCATGATAACTTGAATGTTTAATAACTACAGTGACATACCTAGAAAAAGTGTACTGGCTTCTGGAAGAAAAAAACCTGCTTTTTTTATTAACAAATAGCGACAAAGTCAGAACATTAATATTATATATAATTAAAATACTAATTTTACACTTTAAACCTTAGTCTCTAAGCACTTCATTTTATGTCTGTGTATATATATACACACATACATATACACATATATACACAATATCCATGATTTGTAAGAATTTAATTGACATATAAATTTCATAAGTCTTATAATATTAAAAATAAATAAAAGCAGGGAAATAAAAAAAAACCAACCCAAACCAAACATAACTATGACTGTATATCAAGTTACTCAAAACTGAACTCCTACAGATTAAGTGTTTGGAGTTTGCAAATATCAACAGTTCTCCTTTCAGACAGCCTTTAGCAAGAATCCAGTAAGACATAATTTGGTGTCCTGGGTTCAGCTGTAGCAGACATTTTTCTTTTAATCAAAGTTTGGTTTGCATCTCAGGTAATTTTGAAACAGAGGGATGCCAAATAGATGTACAGTAATTAAGTAAAGGTTCCTTGAACCTTTCAGGAAGCCATTGTTAATATAGCATAATATCATGTTTTAACAGCTGCTAGTCATTGGTCTCAACTCAATCTAGTGTCTTTGGGGTAGGACACTCAAGAGTCCTAAACATAGTTCTCTCTGCTACCTAATCATTTGTAACTGTCATAGAAGGCACATTGGTGTGTCTGCCACGTAGTCCAGTCTTTAAACTAGTCTTTATAGATTTTTGAAAGTCATGTGGATGGAAAACAGCTTTTTCTCCCCCCACTACCTTTCTATGGGGAGCTGCTCATATATTGTTCAATACTAAATCCATCAGTGTTTGAAAAACATCATGAGATTCCCAGATGGCATGTGGACCTTTGTTAGCATTTTCAGGTGAAGTAGGAATGCATTGCTGGTATTCTTGGTATAGTGACCTAAGGTCTGAAAGTTGACGGGAAAGTGCTCAATTTTAACAAAACAGAATCTTCTTCTTCTCTATTTATGTTTATGTTTAGGAAAGAGAAACAAGCAAACAAAGAAACATATTAAAGAGGTTTATGCTTTGCCTGGTCAGATAGTAACAATTTTATCATTAATTCTTTTAAATGCAGGAACAAAGCTGTCAGATTCTGAGACTTTTCCTCTTCTTGAAGGAATATGACAAATCAGCATTTTTTTATTTTTCTGGCTTAATTTTATGAACAGCTATAATCACTACACAGGTATTGTAAAATTGCTTCTTTGATATTTACCAGTCCATTGTGACCAGACAGGGCCAGAACACTGAGTACATGGCTCCTGGGCCACCCTTGGCTTGTGTGCTCTTTGTCTTAAACTTGGGCCCAGTAGGGTGCCATTATTTTGGTACTTTCAGTTCCATGCTGGGATCCTCCCTTATTTTAAGCACTGTTTGATATTTTTTCTCAGAAATTAAGTCTTGCAGCTAGACCCTCAGAACCATCTTCAGTTTCCTCTGTTTTGAAGATTCTTATAGGCAAAAATACTAGTTCCCTAGTTTTAATTGTAAATTCCTAGTTTCTTGCTTCAAAGACAGTCTTTGAAGATGAACAGATACCCAGACTAGGAATATTTAAGAAAAAAAAAATCACTTTGTGATCTATAACGCATTTCTCTTTATTAGGTTCCTCATCATTCCTAAGTACCCTGAGCCTTGGTGAGGTTGCCTTAGGTCAGAATCTACTCAGGGCAATTTCTTCCCTCTTTAAGAGAACAGAAAGCAGTTTAATGACTTTCAAAATTCACTGCTACAAAGCCTCTCAAGATTTTTTTTTCAAACCGGACAGAATATCCAGTCCATCATTGACGGTTTTTTTTCCATTGACTATAAATTGAGGACAACTGAAGTTTTTTCGCAAGCTACTTAGAAGGCACAATTCAGCCTTTTAAAACTGCTCCAGTCTTGCCTATTTCATAAATCAATGTGTCCTAGAAGCTGTTGAACATTTAAAAATAGAATTAGTGTGAAGAATATGAAGAATAATATGGGAGGGGAAAAAAAAAAAAAAAGAAAACCAAAACAGTATCTTTTATTATGAGCCTCCAGGGCTCTGATCGAAATCTAAAGCTTCTTTGATACTGTCAGATCAAAATCTTTTCATTTCCTGTACAGCAATTTTAAATTTAGGGTTTTTTTAAAATTATTATTATTTATTTAAATGAAAGCCTGAGCTCTCAAGCAGCACTGATCTAAAATTTATATCATAGGATTAGGTTATGTTCTGTTTGTATTTTTTGTGAAAGATGGAGTAACCCAGTCTTTCTGGGCTTAGAAATTACATGCTAAGTAAAAATCTTCACACACATGGTACTGAGCATTCACATTTACAGAGTCATAACTTCGTGTAGCATCATCACACTTCAGCCTTCAGAGTTAGAAAATGCTTACTTGATACTGTAAGTGAGAAAAACAGACAGAAGGAAAATGTTTCATTGTTTTCTGTGTGCATGGTGGGGACATGGAAACATAATAGCAGCTATGAAAAAATATCTTTTCCTTGAGGCTAAATCAGACCAGAATTTATCACTATTGGATGTCCCACATGCAGCTGCATTTCTTGGTAAACAAAACCTATCTACCACTGCTTAATACCCTGTTGCTGAGACTATTTCTTCTAAGCTGTGGCACCATACGTAGGCAGCTTTTTTTGCATGCTTTAATTTATACCACTAAATCTATAAATTATTTCACCAGCACTGACAAATACCTTAGAATTTTAGGTCTTCAGGGAGAAGCCATCTGTTACAATAGCACTAGCAATGTGCTAAGATCTAAAGTTGCAAGACGCCGTAACTCTAGTGACATGTTTGTATTAACAATCAGGTGCCTGAAAAAAGCCCATTTTAGAAAAAATGCCGGGTACCTACTATTCCATTCAAAAATGTGATACAAATAGATACCATTAACTAATCTCTGAGTATCAAAAGTGTCTTTATCAGGAATGTATCCTTGAATCATATTGCTTTAAGTATGGAACATCACTATAAACAGATGGGTGCAAGGTTGTGTATGATATGTTACAATATAGTAAAACAACGTACGACTGATAGTTGTCCTAGCTAAATTTTTTAGACTGAACTGTATTCATGCAGCAAAGGTCAGAACTCAAACAATAACCATCTGAAACATAAGACACATCTGTATAAGAACATAGATCAAAGCAGTGTATTTCCTGAAGTTAGCCATAAATTGTTCTTTCCAATCCTCCCATATTTGCTTATATCTGAATTCACAATGAGACACACAATTAGTCTAGCAATGCAAACAGAGAAACATGGTCAGTAACAGCTATATAGCACATTTGGCCTTAAGTATTCAGAAGACAGTGGTCACGTTTTGTTTAGGTCATTTAAGACTAGCAGAGTTGTACACCCCACTATATTTCACAAGCTTACAATTATGTATTCAGAATCAATGAATTACATATTCAGATACTTGGCAAATAGGAGATTGTGAGATCTATTTGCTTTATTTTCATCATCGCCATTTAGTGAGGAAATGACTCAAATCCTCTACACATTTAAAGTACAGGGAAAACTCGCACTGATATATTATAAACCCAAATCCTGGCCTCATTAAAAAAACCTCTTCATATAAAAGTTGTACAGCTAGCAAGCTGTCTGCTGTCATACTGCTCCTTCTGGGATATGTAGAAGAAGTTTGCATGCATCTATTTTGCACAAATTTACTTTATTCCCTCCAGAGGAGGGATGCACTGTATTCTCATAATACCCCTTTCTGTGGAGCACAAACATAACCTCTCCATAAGTGTGGGATACCTGAAGAGGTGTGTGTGAGAAGATACTTCCATACCCAAGACAGACTAACTATTATTGTCAATACCTTAAGGGCTGTTCAGACCTTTCTCCGCTCTTTTCCACTACACTGTGTATTCAGTGTACACATAAAAAGTGTACATTGCTCTCTTTGTCGTCCCTTCAAGATTTTCTTAGGTCATAAAGACTAAAAGATTACCTGACAAGTCACATATCTACTTTCACTAACCTTTATGTGTAACTTGGTTGCTCTGTGATGACCTCCCTCTACATTTAGCGCTCTCCCAGATATAATTTTGAAGCTTTTTAATTTCTTTTGGTTTTGATATAAAAGAACAAATGAAAACTGACTTAATGCCCCTCTAGTGTATCTGTTGCTAACAGATTTCTCAGTAAAGAAGATCCAGCACCAAAGCTTGATAGACATTTTTTAAGAGAATATGAGATATTACAAAGTAGATGATTTATATAAATTGCAAAGGAAATGCACAGATAGATGTGTGTTTTAATCTCAATTAACCTTTTAAATCTGGTCATGTCATTTAAAGCATCTTAGGAGTTTAGCATGGTAATTTAAAATTGATTGAAGCTGTACTTTTAGAAATTGAGAACAGTACCATTGCAATAAGAATTTTTAAAAATTTCAATACAGTTTAAAATTCAGAGTTCAATAATAAAGATTTTAGTTCTGCCTTTATTCGTCTTCTTATTTCATATTGAGACTTATTCTTCAATAGCAACAAAAAAACCAGACTTTTTTTAGTAGATAAGACACTGGGTGAACAGTGGTAAGGAAAGTATACAAAATGTGCCTTGAAATGTCATAAAACTGTTTTCAGTGTCTCTCTCAGCTCATAATGTAGACAAAACGAGACTGCTTTTACATGTACTGTAGAGAAATGCTTTATGAAGCAAATCACTAGTGTTTTACGAAGTAAAGTATTTTATGAAGGAGTTGAATGTGAAAGAGCTACATACATAAATATACATTATTCCTCAGATGCAAGAAGACTTAAGAATTACATATTATGGCCATGTGTATTCAGCGTGGAGAACTATTTAATGTTGTAAAGTTCGGGAATTTAACACTGTGAGATTAATAGCAACATTGTTCTGAGCATCTCTTTCAGTAATTCAGAATAAACTCAGCTGTTACTGTATTAACTTATTTTTACAGTGGAAATTGTTCCAAAAACATCAACAAAAATTATAACATTTCTGAAACAATATTAAAATTTATAATGCTGACCTGAGTATAGAAATACCGCAACAATTGTTAATAAAAGTGAACAATTAAAAAAATAAAAACAAGAAAAAATATAGAGAATTTTAAGAGTATATTAATATAAGAAATAGACTTCATCTGTCATGTTCTTAGCACGCTAACAATTTCCACGATGTGGACATTTGGGGAATGAAAGTCTCAGAATCACAAGGATATGCAAAGCAAAACCAATTCTTTGTCATAGAAGTTAGGTAAATCAAATAGTCCCTCAGCAAAATGTTGCTTGTAAGACTGATTTTATTTAAATAAAGCCACAAAGAAGAAAGGTATGTCCAAGCTTATTGCAGAATCTTGACTGTGTTATATTCACCTAAATTTTACGAAGCAATATGTATTTTTGTGCATGTTTTCTTTCTGCTCCAGCCTCCCCATATGAGGCTTGACATCACAGCACTGACCCAGAATGAGCACAGATGCAGGATAGGATAGATATATTTAACCAAGTTCAGAGCTATCTACAGCCACTTGATATTCTTCACTGAGAATACAGGAACTGTTAAGCAAACAAGATGGATCAGCATTATTGAATATAGCAACCTTTAGGCAAACATGATGGATCAGCAAAATTTTCTTACTGGCCCTACATTCAGTGTGATTCTCTTGAAGGACATAGGCTTGAGGGCCTTACATCTTTCGCAGTGTCATCAGACAGTGAGCAAAGCTGTTCATAATATCCAGTTTTCAGATGACCCTGCAAGTGTATTGTGGAAATACACTCGATGTTTCCTTCACTCTAGTGGTGTTAGGAACATCCACCCCAGTGAAGCAATGAGGATGTGTTAGTGAGTATCTCTCACAGTTATTCCCAAAGTCTTTTGGAAGATTTGTGAGTAATCCCAAGGTAATCTTGGAATTATGTGAAGCATATAGGTGACTCAGTGTGCTTAATGAACAGACAATGACAGCTAGTCTAACAAAATGGTTTCTCATCCATGTCTAGAAATACTTTATCAAAGCAAATTTTATCATGGTTCATATAGAACCAGGATTTCTCCTCCCAAGACAACATACTAAAGAACAACAGGCAGACTACATAGAAGCAATAGAGAATTTATCTTAATGCATTTAGAAAGGGATTAGATTCACTGTTGCATTGTGCTTTATTAGTTACAGGGTTAGACGAAAAGGTGATGCTGCAGAAGAGTTATATTAGAGCTGCATTTGAGTTAAATCAAGAATAACACTAGTTTCAATTACTGCTCATTTATAAGGTAACTAAATTTTAGAGTCTCTGCTGCTCAAGATCTTTATTATCATGATTACTTCCACAAAAATGAAATATATCTTTATTTCAGATGATCAATCTATGTTTGGGGTTTTTTTAGGTTGCATTTTTAAGTAATGGAAGTAAAATGAGGCTTCTTTATCACTGGGGACATAGTTCCTTGTGCCTGTGGATGAAATGGAGTAAAGAATCCAGGGCTGTCAAGCAATGATGGTTTGAATGAAAAGTTTCAAAAAAAAAAAATAGGGTGGAAAGATGTCTCAGGGACACACAAAGTAAGATGTTTGAGAAATAACTTCAAATTAATGCAAAATAAAAGCTTCCTCTGCCAAATGAGTGACACTTGTCCAGTCTACTGTATCTTCTTATTAACTGGGAACACGAAGGAAGCTCCCTTTGAGGGATTCAAGCTTACAGGCATTGTGGCTACTTCCTTTTGCAGAGAGTATAAAACGAACAATGCATTTGTTAAGCTCATCAAGCAAGTTAGATAAGTAGAAAAAAATATATATGACTAATCATGGAAGAAATAATTCATAATGAGAGAAGAGTGCCTTTCAAACATAGGAGAGGTAAGGATTAGAAAAAGCTGTCAAAATTAGTGTTTTTAATACGCTGGAGGGTAAAAAAGGATTCAGATTTTTGTCATATCCAAACCCTCCAAAATCCCCCTTTTTTTTCAAAATTTTCAGGTCTATAGTATCTTAAACAGATTTTTGTAAACATTTTTAATAGGATTCGGAAGCCTAGGAAACTTATTCATTACAAAATAAATCAAACAGTTCTGCAGATGATTTGACTCCCTCCTAACAGTCTAGTGCTGTTCCCCACACCATTGAGTTGAACAGCAACTGAATAAACCACACTTCTGGTAGCAGTAGTTTTTAATCTGTTGCAATTTGAGGGGATTATGCTGGATAAACACATACAAACAAAAAGCACAGCCCCTCAGTAGGACATTTCTTCTCTGTTATTGCACCTGACAGAGCTGGCTGGCCGAAAAGTTGTGGATTTAAAAAACTCCCAAACAACAACAAGAAGCAACAAACAAAATAAGCAAACAGCAGTTTCACTTGCCACAGTTTTGGCAAACTGTTTGTGTCCTTGAAAAAAATCCCCAATGTCTGGAGTTCACATTTTCAGCACTTTCTGAAAAATGGACTTCTTTGAAACCATTGATCTGAGCACCTAAACTGCTAATCCAATCAAGATTATTAAACTTGAAAAATTCAATTCTCAGTGAGTGAAAGATTGAAAAGTAAGCCTTTTCCCAGGTGAGATGTTTCTCCCAGTAGCAAACACACAAGTGATCCTTACGGCGTTGCTGTTCTTTAGATAAACAGATGACAATACCAATGTAAGCAAGTGTCTGGGGTTAAACCATGACAGCAAGGGACTGCAAGACCAGATGCAGTCAAGAACAGAGGGCTCATGTTAACAACGGAGCCAATCAACAAAGTCAATCAAGGACAGAGGGTACATGATAAAGATTTATTTGCTCTTTGCTTATCTCTTTTTTTTTTTTTAACTTCAGTTCCCATACACACCAACTATTAGACGTTAACTGAAATGTATTTATTAAAGCAAATGTTGCTCTGGGTCCTCCAGTCACAGGAAAAAAAAATTGGAAATCAAGGCTGATATTTTAATGTAAAATATTCTTTTCAACTAGACTCTAGAGACCAATATTCCCCTTACAAGCATAGGAATTGGACTATAAACAATTTCAGTGGGGCACTTCAGTGAACAGAAAATATCTTTGTAGTGTGTGATGAATCCGTTCATTAACAGTCTCTTAGTTGAGCTAAAGAGATGCAGGCAGTTTTTAGACTTGAAAGAAAAAATAATAGTTTCACTCTCGTATTAACATTAAAGACTTTGTGAATGCACACACTTTATAGTTGTGTGCTTTAAAGACCCCAAACTGAAATTTATTTTTCTCTCATCCCTGAAGCATGTTAAATCATTACAGGGCACTCAAAGTCTAGATGTTGGAAACTTGATATGAGTTCTAACCCCTCTTTTTTTTCCAAAATGAAGGAAAGATCTTGAAGAGCAACACACTTTGAATGAAAAGTAAATAAGATGCTCTGAGTAGTAAGCCAAAAAGGAAAGGACCCCTGTCCAGGAGGCCATGCTAAGTGTATGGGTAGCCCTTTCACTCCACCTTTCAGTGTTCATGGAAATTACATACAAATAAATTGCATCAGTAGATCATCAAATAAAAATCTGCAGCAGCTACTGCTCCTGAGAATGGCTATAATACTCTCTACAACCTCTATTGCTTGTAGAAAGTGAGACAACAATTATCTTACAAAGAAAACAAAAAATTTGAACATCAGTAGGTTGTTTTGGTTTTGTATAAGGCCTGCACCTACGCATGGATCTGGTGCAGCCCAGACAGGTGGATTGGTGAGATTAACTCAAGGGTTTTCTTTCCATTACTATGGTATTACTTCTGGCTTACTAAATGTCGCCTCTACTTTATGGTAGTTGGAGAATGTACACACATACATATCACAAAACCCTGTACTGGCTCATTCATTAACATCACTTCCAATTTGCCTATTTCTACACTGGGACAGCAGAATCCATCAAAGAGCAATTAAACATCTGAATTTGGTTTGAAGCCTGATCTCCTAGAAGTAGTGTCTAGCAGGAAGTTTAGTAAAATAAAGATGAAAAAATGTGAGTTATGCATACTTCAGGAATTTAGCCAAACATTTTAAATTTTCACTCTGCTTAGTAACTGGACACAGTCACTTCCAAATAAACAAGTGAGGAAGATCTTACTTCCCAACCTCAGAAGACTCATTAAAGTGCACACAAACTGCATGAGAGTAGATGAAGTTTTTATAGTAAGAAAAAGCTGTCAAATCTTCTAGTTTTTAGGGATTTAAGGAGTTCTATGTCTTTAGGCATTATAACATTTTGATGTGGTATTTGTAGCTTTTGTATTACATTATCACTTATCAATCAAGAAACTGCTTTACTGTCCTAACGATATCCCAAAAAGGGATAAATAAGTAAATCTCATCATTTATGTGAACGAACGGTTGACATAATTCCCTGCCTAAAGGTTGTCGTTTTCTGCTTTTCCTCAGCACCATTGCTAAATTTCTCTGCTAAAGACAACTTACCCTGAGCAGTTTCTTGAGAATTTTACAGTTTAATTTCTATCAGAAAATGTTGTACCTTTTAAAAAAAATCCCATAGCTGCATAATAAAGCAGCTCACAGAGGATGAACTAACCCTTATCCTGAAGGCAGATGTCACACCAGTGACTGTATGTTTCTTCTGCGGGGATTACTCTTTCATGGGAATTCCTGGGCAATTTGGTAATCTGGGCTTTCAGTGGCTCCATACACCACATGGATTGCAACAGCTGAAGTCTTAACACCCTGGGCTTGTAAGATGATGCTACCTGCTGTATGGGCTAGAGTAACAAAGAATGGTTTCTTGTTCGACAAAATATCCTAGTCCTTCACTATGACTCACTTTTTTTGTTTGCTTTTATTTTCTTCCTTCAAGCACACTCAATATACTCCACATTTTTTATTTATGTGGAAAAGAAAAATTTTGAGGCCGACTTTGTTAAAATAGGAACTACATAACCCTTGCCCAGTGCTTAAAGGTCTGAAAATGAGGAATGTAATAGGAATTGACATAATATGTCCACCAATATAAAGGCAAGAGCACAGAGATTTGGAAGAAGATTAAAGAAATGTTCACAAATATCCTCCATACGCCCAGTATCCCACAAAGAAGCTATGGACATAGCAAAGGACAAAGATGAATGAACAGAACTTGATTACTCAAGAAACCTCTTGTAGCCTCATTAAAATAACCTTTTTTCATTGATGTCATACCTTAAAAAAAATAAAGTCCCCTCCAATTTTTCCAGTTCACTTACATGTTATGCACGTATTTAGAAAATAATAGGCAAAATCAGATCTGGCTAAGATTAAAGAAAAAAGATCTGACTAACCGTTTTTAGCCAGTTCAGCAACCAGGTTAGGAAATTTCTACCCGCCAAGCATTTGAGAAAATGTTACGCAATTTCAGAAAATTTCTTCAGGATTATGTGAGTTCACAATCCTGTCTTTCCAAATTTTTGCTGGGAATTAGACCCCAATTGCCATGAAAGTGGTAACCATGAACCACTCAGGAAAAAACAGAATGTTACAGAGTCTTTTTTTTCAGCAATAGAAATGCTCATTTGAGACTGCTTCTTGCTGGAAGCAGTTTAGCTTAAAAAGGAATGGTTTCAAGCATGTGCCAACATCTTTTCTTGTAAAAGCCTTCAGTTTCATAATCATGCAATTTAAACTTGAACAAGGGTCCAAAAGCTTTTAGGGGCTTCTGCAAATCGAACACAATAATCTAGTGCTTGTCCATTATTAAATTACATCATTAACAACAATTTTACATACACAGATTTAAATCAAATGAACAAGATAATACTACATTTTACAGGAAGCACTTAAAGGCCATTAAAATCCTAAGAATTGAAGCATCAACAGGGTTAGCAAGACTTTTGGTGTCCCAAAGAACAAATGTATCAGCTTCAGCAATATGAAAACATTTGGTAGTGAGAAAATAAAAGTTCAATGTCAAAGTGCTCTGTCACCATGGAAGGTAAAAATGGAAATTGTTGAATGAAAACAGAATAGATATTACTGAATTCATTTTTTCAACTGCATTTAAAAAAAAAGCACAACAAAACCAACACAAAACCCAAACCAAAAAACCACCACAAGCAAAAAAAAAAACCAAAAAATACCCCAACCAAAACCAAAACCAACAAAACCAAACAAAAAAACAACAGAAAAAAAGTCTTTTGATGTGACATTTGCTTTAGCAGATCTGAAAAGATCTCTGCAGACTAAAGTATTAGGAGAAAACAGAAAGTGTGGAACTTTCACATATACTCAGTAAAAAAACTTCAATGACTTTGCCTACAACACAGAGGCAATGCATGAACTGGCAAGACAGTTACTGAAAAACTCAGTCCTCTAAAATAGTAGTGCAATTAAGTACTTTTAAGCAAGAAGATAGAGTTCTATTATGTTTTAATAATGCATGCCCATGAAAATATTCTCAGATTAGTAGGCTGAGTCTGAAGAATGCTGGAAAATCATAGGTAATAATCATTATCGCACTAAAGTGTGATAATAACCTCTACAAAACCAAATATGAATTTATATAACTGTGTATGACATAAGCAGTGAGCCAAATGGATTTAACGCAAAGGAGTCTGATTGGGTTTTAAAAGAATTATAATAACATGCATCCTTTCCAGTTACTATTTTCTCAGTATTGGCCAAAAAAAAGGGGATGGTTCTAACACTAAAGATATCTCAGCCATAAGCAGATTCTAGCCACAAGGTAAAGTAATTAATATGCAATAATCCTCCAATATGAAACATTCCTAGGGATATAAGGATATTTGTAAGCAATACCAATACACATATTTAGAAATCTAAAGGTTACAGAATGAACATTAAAACCAATCATGTTGATGTTGTCACATTTCTGGAGGGTGTGCTCCTAGGGATAATCGCCAGAACAAAAAATGACACAGGAGATGGCAAAACCATGAGAATCTCTTATATCTAAGATTCAGGACAACAGCTGGAAAGTTAATGAGATTTGTCCACAGTTGTCAGCTGACCAAAATTATTGTAGGATGGGCACAAGTCATCCAATTTAAGTATTTATAGATGTTTATGAGTGATGATATAGACTACTGTATTAAATAGTATAATGTCATTGATTTTTACCCAGACGTACTTTAACTTGCTACCCTGCATGGAAAAGGAGCTTCAACCAGAATTTCTTCAGCCTGTTCCCTTAGCTAAATCTAAGTACCATTCTTCCATACTTTCATAACAACAGGCAAGAAGGAAACACTGCAAAATAAGATGGTTAAAAAAGACAATATCTGTTGATGGAAAAATTTCTGTTCTGGTCTCTCAATGACTACGTTGAGGCAAGACTTTTATGCTTTCTTGCATGTGTTTCATTAAAATCATGTGCAGGCTATTCTCTTAACTTCACTGTTTGCCCAGACTTTTTTGTGTAATTAATATACTGCTCCAGGAGTGAGTTTGAAGGGTAACTGTTCTTTTAAAGCACTCACACCTAATGATATCCTGGCAATCATTTTCTCTTTGGAGAGATGCTGGCTTAAACTGCCTGAAAGCTAGAGGTTAGAAGTACTTGAGAGATTAGAAATAGAGTTTTACTAGTTCTTTTTTGTTTTGTTTTGCTTTCCAAGTGCACTGTACACAAAAGGAGGCTGCTACTAATAGTGGCTGAGAAGCAGAACTGTGACAAGAGAAAGTGAACTGGGACCTACCTTTCCTTTTCTCAGTCCACAGGTCAGCAGCTTAGCAGTGCTCTCTGCATGCTGAGGTCCAAATGTGACACGTGAGAATAAGTCCAGTGGTCTGCAACTTCTCTGCCCCTCAATATTTTGGTGCCAGCTTGTTAGTTTTTATCTTCCACAGCAATTGACTTTGGAAAAATGGTTGTAAGATCTGGTGGGAGACTACATTCACATTTTCCATGTTTTGACTCATCATACTGGGGGAAATAAGGTAGATTTCCTTCAGAAAACAGTAGAGTGATTCTGATCTTCAAACTTACTATTTATTCCTTCATGTCTTTTTTTCTCCTTAAATTCCAAGTTAATAATAGCTCTCTGTCCTGGCAAAATCCAGGGCATAGTGGGCTGAATCAGCTATGCACTCTCTTATAATTTCTGTTACTGCATTGGGAGACAAATACATAGTGCATAGCAAGAATTTGAAACAGTACATGGAAAATAGGTAAAAGTACGGATGAGCAGTGGCGCATAATATAAAGATTCTTTCTAGCTCCATGGACATGAGTTTCATTACAGATAAGTAGGAGAAAACTGTTGAACCAAACCCATGGCTTAGTATTCTGCTGGTAACAGCGCAGGAGAAAAATCACAGAGTGGCATATCGAATCAACCAGTGGTTTTAACCCATTTCCACTTTCCCAGACTCTCTTGTGCTTTGCTTTGCTGGAAAACAATGAGCAGACTTTGTGAACACCAGCCTGGGAAAAATAATTTGATTGACTTATCCTTAAATATAATTTTCTGCTTTATTAATTCATTTTATGTGCATTTTATTAACTGTATTTGCAATATATAATTGTGTTTGTATTTAGATTACCATCATCTTTTACAACAGCCATATTACTCAGTTGAGTTATGTGAAATCTATCATAGTTGCCTTTTTATTGCAGGTTAACCTAATCAATCCTTCTCAAAAAACCTGATTTTGAAACAATATTAGTATACAGTTTCCACCTGCTATCACATTTTCTCTTCCCATGTTAAATACAATGTGACTAGTAGGAGGTAGCTATTCTATAACAGCATATCCATTTATTACACGCTTAAGGTAAAATCCTCAGGCCTGATTTTTCTGCTTGCATTTTTTACGAAACTAAAATCTCTTAATATGTGTAATGGTAGCTAAAATCAATTGCCAGCTTGAAGGAAGGGAGCTGCACCTTGTTGCACTGATAAAACATCACACTACGGGCCTCCGTTTTGTTGTCTGATTTCAAACAGTACAGCCACCTTAAGATCATTTTATTACAGACTCTTCTAAGAGGTGATTCCATACTGAGGAGCTTGGAAGTGACTCAAACACCTACCCTGAAAACTTACACACTTATCACAGTTATAACCTTTACCACAAACCTACCCTTAATTTCCCTAAGTGCAAATGACATTCTTTGCTGATTACAAATAAAAACAGTGAAGATTGAGAAATTACTTAATAAAGTTTAAGTTAAACTAAGTTTCCAAATATAAATGGCTGTTTTCTTAATCCACCCATGCTGCCACCTATTCCAGTTTCATCTCTTCTGTTAACAGGAAGACTAAACAAAGTAAAGTTTAATTATCTTAAATGTGCTATTTCTTTACAAGCTCCCATTGTCTTCAGTGATGTAGCAGTATAGCATACAGGTTATGTAATAAAATTGATAGTACGTATTTAAAATGGTTTTTTTTTTAGAAAAAAAAGTTTATTGTAAAAAGACTACCTTTTACATATTGGTCTACTGAAGAGAGTTTTAACATATTTAGTGGCAGTGGGAGTTGTGTTACATATCTTGTCATGTTTCATATCCCCACAATGATTTTGATATGAGAAAAGCACTACAAATCTGACTGATGAAAACATTCAGGTTCCATTTCTCAGTGTAATTGGAACCAAAACTTACTGTGAAACAGCAAGTCAGATTAACTGTCACTGATCACAGCCTTTGGTTATCTTCCCTGGGATATCACTCCCGGCTGAGTTTGAAAACAGACTGATTTTTCCTAGATCCTTTCATCAGGGTGAAAGTTGAGCATGTTGTATATTTTCAGGATCTACCCCTCAATTATATACTTTTTGTTAGGATTTGGGTTTCTTTTTTGAAAAGCAATCTTGTTGTCCAGAGTTGGAGTAGCTTTACTCTTGAATGCCAAACTTCATTATAAACATTACTTAAAGAGCCGTGCCTCCTTTGATTCTTTGTCTTCCTTCATGAAAGGTAAGGATCAGGGTATTGGGGTTTGGTTTCTTTTTATTATTATTTTCTGCAAGATAAGGAATTACCTAATATTGAACCAAGATATCATGTCTTATGTTATAATAAATACTTTGTATGCATAATACCTTAGAGTTCAGTCTAACTATACTCATGATCTAACTTCTGTATTGCTATCAGCAGAAAGAAGAAAAGGCATTTGTTAGAAGTAAATATATCAGGCTGGATTCATCATCCCAGGAGGGGTAAGGCTGCTGCTGCTCCATGTCCCCAGGTCTACCTCTATCAATACTGAAGACATTCCCAGGAGGCATGCACACAAAAGCACACATATACGCTACATATATACATGTAGACAAGGCTGTCCACGCAGATCAGAGAAAAATTCTGAGTACCCACATGGACACAGACAACACCAGTGGCCTCATCCTGCTTCCCTTCTGTTAATAAGCAGGGTGGAAGTCCACCAAATGAGAAAACATGTATGTATATATAAGCAGCAGCTCTATTAGTCCAAAAGGTGCTTGGGCAGCTCCTCCCCATGACTCACTGGGATGGGTTTCACACCTGAATGCTGGAGGTGATGTCTCTTCTGGGACAGTGTGATGTCTCACCTGGGGAGGTGCTTGCGCAAGGTTGTCCTTTATTTGAATTCTCCTGCTATTGTGCACCTCTGTGCTCTCTGAGTTTGTGCAGATGGGCTTCTGCTGGGCAGATGGCCCCTAGGGTGTGCCTAGGAGTAGCACAGCAGGGTATTATTTGGGCTTCTTTTCCTTCTGTTGTCTGTCTGTTCCTCTGTGGATGTGCAGATAAGCTTTATCATATAATCCAACAGTACTGAAATGGAACATATCCAGGTGAAAAGCTCTCCCAAAATCATGTTTTTTAATGTTTTCATACCCCTTGTGCTAATTAAAATGATAAACATCTCTTAAATGTCCATTATGTTTTATAGCTAGTATAACTGATTTCAGTCCTTTCTTTAATTGTAACATAGCTGGATTGACTTTTACCATGAAAACAACACAGTGCTTTGTAGTTTTGTTCTGTATCCAAAATCCTTGATTTCACTCAGTCAGATATTCTAATTTCCTTCTGATCATATTTTACCATGACTTCTTGGGGAGGGGCTGAAAAGCTCCCCTTCAGCATGGTGAGCAGCTGATGACCCCATGCATGCTGCCAGCTGGAGCAGCCAGAGAAGCTTAATCAGTGCAGGGGATATCAAAGAGCAATGACAGTGAATCTCTAGCAGGAGCTTTATGGAAGATCCATGCATTACCTAACATTCATTTTTCATCTTTAGGAAAGATCTTTTCGTATGTTCCAGATGTGACTAAGATTCAATATTGCTGATAGATTTGGAGGTATGATAAAATGATGAGAATTAAGTCCTTCAAGTTCATCAAGCACTGAAAAAACCCACTGCATCACACAAACAATCTTCAATAGCTGGAAATTCTTATAATGAAAGATAGAAAATAAGTCCCAAGTATTTTTTCAAGGGGCTGAAAGGCTAATCAAGTGTCATATCTGATCTGGAAGAGGAAACATATATAATTAAGTTAACTCAGACGATATCATACAAGGTGTAAAAATGATTATGTCATGAGTAAGATACAGACCACCTTCTGCAAATTTATGCTTAATCTGCTTTCTCTCTTCAGGTAAAACACTATTTCATGTATTGAATTCTAAATATTTTTGCTGATGAGTTGACTTTTCTCTAGGGAACTTCAAATTTTGCCATCCACTGGTAAGCAGGGCAGAATCATGGAAACATGAGTTTATATATCCAATGAAATCAGAGAGTGGTGAGATATGTAAGAAAACCCAAATATATGGAATCCATCAACAAGCGACTGGCTGTCTCAGGTTTCTCATTCCTTAAATTTATTTTCTTTGAAAGCTTATTTGAATTTTGAGAAGTAAATACAGTATTATTACTTACATCTTCAATAAATGCCATTCAAAATACTTTCAACTCCTACTTTTGTGCCCAGTACAGACTGGTGTTCTTTTATTTTGTGTTTAAAGCTTCTTTAAGACCAAAATTGTGTTGTCTCTGCCTGTAGTCCTTTCAAGGAGAAGAATTCCTTTATCTCCATATTAAGGAAATCCCTTGTAGAACTAATAAAGATTTCATACTGGTGTAAATGTTAAGAGCTCAGAGGTAGAAATATTCCATAGGAAGGGATTATTATTTAGACAGACTCTGGCTATATTTACATTGGCTGCATGATCTGTACATTGCAGCCCAACTTGAGCAGTTTTGTAGAACAAAGCAGCTGGTGCAGACAGACTACTGTGTCAAACGATTTTGTTTATAATAATGTGGTTTCAAATTAGAGTAGCCTTAGTAGTTGGAGTGTATTAAGTGTGCATCTTCTGGTTTAATTACCTCTTAAAGTAGTACAACACATGCAGCAGCAAAGCAGTGCAAGCAAGGGCACTTTTAAAAAGTAAGCTCCTCATCTGAGCTAAAATGTTAATATAAGGACATCGTGTAGTGTAAAAGAACTAACTTTAAGAAAGAAGTCCCCCCAGGCTGTCTGTATTAGAACATATAAACCAGATTATTATATGCAAAGAGAGACTAAGTACAGGATAGTCTGTACTATCAGCTTTTATTGGGTATAAAAATGTACCGAAGTCAACATTTCATGGAAGTTTTTTTTTTCTTCTTTTTGTTTATGTCCATCTACCATGCTCCTTATTTAGGTGCTTCTGGTAGATGCATAAGAACTGAGGTGGACACCTCACCATTTTATTCCCAAACCAAAATTACTAGGAAGAATTAATGATGTGATTAAAACAATTTTACCATGGATTTCAAATCAGGTGTTTTGTAAGTCTTTAAATCAAGATTAGTGTCTACAGAAAGCAGAATAAAAGAAAAACAGGTATAAAGATAACTTTAGAAGCAATGTGATTGCTCTGCAGTGACTCTACATATATTTTTATGTGTATGATTTAAAATATGCTGTTAAAAGGTTAAATTATGTACAACTCACATAATCTGACAAAGGCTCCAGTTTCCTAAATAGAGCAGCTCTGTCTTTTGTGAGTATAGGCAAATCTTGGGGCAATAGATGTCCCTTTACAAGCTGCCTTATTTAAATCATGAAGTATCTAAAAAAGTAGCTCCCAAAGGCCTATTTTTCCAAGCTAATGTTGGAAAATGCTCTGTTTTGAGGCACAGTTGCCTCTAACAAAAAGCTTGTTGACTGGAATACCTCAGCTAGAACTGCATAGTTAAGATACAGCTTTTCAACTGGCTGGATTATGTTTTGCAATTGCTCTACTTCTATTATTTGAATTTATGTACGCATAATGTGAAACAGTTCTAGCTCTTTTGTGATGTCCCTGCTTTCTAACACAGGCTTCAAAAAGCCAGGAGCAATTTTACTTATCACAAGCTGTCCTTCTGCTGTCAAGTGCAAAATCAACAGAAGCAACAGTAATGGTGTGGTTGGTGTTCTCAAAAAGCAATGTCTGCCTTCTTAACACCACTGTCATACTTCCTACTTGCGCCTTCTGTACCTTTTCGTTAGAATCAAAACTTTCTCTTTTATTATATATGCTTTAGAACCAATGATATTTCATTTAAGAAAGGTACTTCTGTTGTCTAAAACACTGTCTTCTAGACACAAAAATTTTTGGTATAAGAGTTATCCTTGGTATTAGAAGTATTTAAGGGTTGTTTTAGTTCCAAAATATGGGGTGAATTTCTTCTCCTTTGAAGACATCCTCTGGTTGTGTTCAGTCTACACATCTGTTCTCCTTGCTTCTCTTGCAGTAGACTCCCACAGACACAACCTCCTGCATGTTGGGGAACTCTTGAGTATTTGAAATAATATTATCTGACACTTTTGTCTGGTCTCTGAAAATAACACTCCTGAAATAAGCTGCAATCCTTACTTCAGCATAGATTCTCTTGAAATGCAATTAGGCACATTTGTAAATCTACAAGGCCATTTCCTAAATAATATATCCTACAGAACATACAAATAAATATTTATATATATAAAAAATATAGTTGTCATAATAATGGCAACTGCAGAAAGGCAACCTTTCAGGAGTAGTTACCATATAGATGTCTGGCTGATAACACGCATACTATTCATGTACAGATAGCTCAGCTTTGAGCAAGTGTAGTATTTGCAAATAGCTAAAATAGAATTTTTAGCATCTCTACCAAATTTTCACACAGTTGCCTACATGATTTAATTAGTCTTGTCTTAAGCGAAATTATAGTTTAAGCACTCTGAGTGATATGAATGTTCACTTTAACTCCCACACCACAGGTTCAGGAAACCCCATTTCTTTTAACTTATAAGCATTTCCTTTAGAAATTAAAGTTATATGAAGTATCAGGGAAGAGAACATAAAAAATTATATGCTTTTCAGATAAACAAATACATTAACATGCTATTGTGGTTTAAGGAAAGTGTATTGGTAGGACAGGCAATAACAGGCCTAAAATGTGTCAAAGGAGACGCTGGACCTCAATAGCAATAATGATTTTGAGGCACCAATAGTAAATATTGACTGGAAAAGTGTTCTTGTCTCCACCTCTGTAAGTCTTTACAAAAAGATTAGAAAAGCATATAAAGAATGACACAGCTATGAAGAATAGCTCTGAGGCAGCAGGATAGACTTGAAATTTTCTTAAAAGCCCATCTAACTGTTAAAACAAATGGACTTTTAACTCCTTTCTGCCTGGTTCAAGGGTATTGTAACATGCCACAAAATAGGACTATCCCATCAGGTAGCGTTTTCAACATCGTAGAACATTTTGCTTTGTGCTGATGGTCCTGAAAGACTGAGATATAGTACAAGATATGTACAAATACAAATTGTATTCATATCACTTTGTACAAATATCTGATATTTTAGAGTGAGGAAGAGGGAGACAGACTCAGCGATGCCCAGTGACAGGACAAGAGATAATAAGCATGTATTTAAAAACACTACCACTGCAAAACAAAAAATAAACAAAAAACCCAACCAAACCAAAAGAAAACAACCAAAAGAACCCAAAATACAAACCCCCCAAACCCAAAAAACTGAACTAAAGGAAAGAAACACAGGAAATTGCCCTGAACATATTAAGAACACTCTTGTACTATGAAGGCAGTCACACACTGGAACAAGCTGCTAGGAGAGGTTTCAGAATCTCCATTCTTAAAGATGTTCAGAAATCCAACTGGGTTTCCCAAGAACTTACAGAAATCTCACAGTCTTGGGTGACCTGCTGTAGCTGACCTGGCTTAAACACCAGATGATTTCCAGAAGTCCCATGCAACCAAAACAGTTCTGCTATTCAGCTAGTAGTTATAGGGAACAATCTCCCGGGCAGAGATGGCGCTGCGCGTTTGCTTACAGGTCTCCTGGCAAACATCTGATAAAATTACTAGGAAAGTGGTTTTGTGTCCAGAGCAATGCTGTCAAGCACTCAGCCTGTCAGATCTATCAGGCCTGCAGCACTTTTAACCACATCTGTTCAGTGCTGCTTGTTAGAGCTCCAAAGCAGCAGTCTATAAATGGTGCCATGCCAGGAAACCCAAGGAAGAACATCTACTTAGATTAAGCTGCAGCCATCCTAACACCCAAGAGCACACTTCTTCACAGTTTATTCCATGACTTGAGATATATTTGCAGGAATGTGTTCAGACTGCAGCACTGACTGATATTTCCTCTACCTGTTGGCACTCTGTAAACAGCAGAAGAAAGATGGATGTTAAAAGAAGAATTACAGGATTATTTAAATGCTGTAATTTCAGTGATTTCCATGGAAGATTACTTGTAGAACAAAGGAATTGATCTCTAGACACATGTAGATTTAACATCCAAGAAATGCTTTGTGGGATCTTTGCTCAAAATTCCAAATGTTAATTTGAAATGCAGTGTTCTGCAGGCACAGTTATAACAAGACCTAATGAGGAATAACAAGGTTGAATTGATGAACTGTTTTAGTTTGTACCACATGAATACATACAGAACTTTCAAGAACAGCCGTGCTGAACACGGCTTGTTTCAATTTAGAGTTAGTTCTAGATAATAAGACCCCAAAGAGTGATTTTTTCTTAAAGCAGAACTCCCCCCAGGGCATCATTGCTGATTTGAGGGGGAAAAATATGGCTATAAGAATGAACATAATGCAAGCATCCTTGATTTTGACAATACAGTATTTGGATCGGTGTTTTCACTTGCAGCTGACTGTCAGATAAACTTTACTCCAATGCTCAGCAGTGGCTTCATGTGATTCATAACTCGAGGCATTGTGATAGAAAAAGAGTATTTTCACCCAGAAGTCTTTGGTGGATTTAAGAGGAAAAAGATTTCTTAATGTCCTGAAAAAAGACACTATTTCTAAACTTCATGTGCATAGATGTACAAGCTCACATTATATCCACCAAGCTGGAAGCATCTTGGAATATCCTCATGAAAGACATGTAGTTTTCTTAAGTAGGAACAGAAATTTGTATACAAGTCTGACATGCTCCCTTGCAGTTTGAAAGGTACTAAACTTTATTTTTGCTCACAAACCGCTCTGTATTATGTTGTGTAGATAGGGCAAGCCTCTGAGCTGGCTGTAACTTTATGGTGGATCTACCTAATATTTTCTCATTACAAGTCCTCCAAAGAAAAGGCTTTTAAGCTCAAAAGCCAAATCTCATTAGACTGTGAAGTGAGTGGAAAAATTAAATTAGAAAAAAAAATCCAGTCAGAAGAAAGACAATATAAATACATAAAATTTATAACCATCTCTTACACACACTGGAACAAGAGAGCTCCTTTCTCTCAGATTGTTTTATGCCCACTCAGCAGCTAGGGTTGGGGAAATAATCTGCTGTGCCCTCCACTTCCCAGGAAGTTTCCTCAGTATGGAGGCTCTCACTCTCCCTGCTTTGGGGATTACAGCTTTTCCTCTCCTGGGCATAGTCAGCATGGGAATTCACCTGACTCATTCCCTCTCTTACTCTGAGAAGCACAACCAGCACACGCACTGTCCCTACACACACAGCTTCCCCACAGAAGCTGGCAGTGGTCCATCCTCTTACCTAATCCACAGCTTGGCCACCACACCACAGACTCCCAATATTATGTCCACAATCTCACTGACCAAGATACAAGCATGTGGAGGAAACCTAGACCTCACAAGAAATGTGACTGTTCTCTCTTCCATCAACATTGCTCTTTGAAGTAACTGAAGAAGCTAACAAAAGCAGTGTTTGGTTCCAAATGGATTAGCTGCATCTACTAATTAAATTGATATTCTCTAATGGGGGAAAAAAAAACCTCTTCAAGGGAATGCAGTTGTATTAACAATCATCTAGGATGGGAATAGGAGCATATGATTATTTGTGTGACTGAAGTACTTCTCTTTGAAAAAAACCTTAATTTAGACAACAAAATTTCTCCAAGGTGAAAAGTATCATCGCCTGCAGTTTACTAACTTTTCTATTGGGGAAAACAGTTCAGGCCTCAAATTCCATAGCATGTGAAATCTTTTTACTTTATAAACAGTGATGGAAAAGCAGCCAAGAACAAAGCAGTCAAAACAAAAGCAGCAAAATTGCTTACTCATTAATTTTCTAATGAATATTAGTTGATAACTTTCTGAAGCAAAATTGATCCAAGTGGTTGCCATTGGTTCAACAAGCAAAGCACTGGAAAATATTGACTACTTAATCCTTGGTGATAAGCTATTTACAAATATTTTAATCAAGACTGGTGTAGAAGAAGCATAGTCAGATTAATCATAGTGATGTAGGTACATCCTGACAAAGACCTGGAACACTGAGCATGTCTGTTCAGTTCCCCAAGATTTCATATAAAGTGTAATTCAGGCACTAAATCCAAATGCTCACTTCAGGAATGAAAGCCTCAGGAATGTTAAACCTCTTTCTTCATTAAATCAAGAACTTACTGGTTGTTTGTAAACAGTAGATACTTAATCCGAAAAATATAGCTGAAATATGAAATAATATTGTTTGCCTAGGCTGAAAAACAGAATTAAAACTCAAGATTTATTAGTTACGAGAGACATTAGAAGTTACGGATTAGAGAATTTAAAATTTTCTTAGATTTTCCAAGTTCTTACAGGGGCAAATTAGATTGTTAGTAAAATTATGTTTTTTTATCTGAAAAGGTAAATATTTTTTGGAAAGCAACTTTTCTGTTTCTCACCCTCCACTAATATTTAAAACAATATATATATAAGTTAAAGAACAGAGAATATAAAGAAAAATCACAGCATACCTTAAGTAAAGCAACATCTGAACTGTAAAAGTACCTATTTTCAGTTCCATATAACCACATAATATTGTGTCAGTTAACAATACTGATTACTAGTAGGCTGTGCCTGCGAAGCCCGAAGCCATTATCTGCTGCACCCTTACTTTGAAATTTATGTTCAAATATTTTCTGTTCTGCAAAGCAGTTTTATTTCAAAGAAATTTCCCTGCACACTTTCCTGTGTTACACATACCTCAGTTACTTAGATCGAGCACATATTAAATCTGTCATTTCTCCACAGGAGGTGGTAAAAAGGTAATTCACATGTATTAGAGGCAAGCAGAGATAGAAATTTTTAAATGCAGCTTCTAAAAGTTTCCTTGTTTGATGACCCTCTAGGTGGTTTTCATTATGTCTTTCATGAAACGTTAACCCCCCTTTCTAAGATGGAACAGAAAGTGATAAAAATTCCCATCATAAAAATAGATCCAGTGCAAAGCCAACTACTTTCCTAGTGACCAAGTGCTACTTTCTTTAAAAAAAAAGAGGGAGCTTTATATCAGCATTTTATTGTGCCTGCAACTTTGTTCTTGTGCCACCTAGGATAACAGCTGAGCCCCTAGCACAGAGGTTGTTGTGCCCCTTGTGTTTTCAATACTTCCAAGGTGCCAGCTTTGTTCACACTAGACAAAAGAAAACTTTTTCAAGCACAGGGTGCCCTTAACAAGCACTTGTGACCTTTTTAAAACAATTTTTATATTCTTTTCATACAGAAGTAATAAGAACATGGTCAATTCCACTAGCTTTAAATGTGCCATAAGGGCCCCAGGTTATAGTTCCATAATCTTTACCTTTAGAAGGATTTAGGTGGGGATTTTAACATACTTCCAGAAATTAGGATGTTCCACATTGCTCAAATTTGACAGGAGGTTGAAACAAAACCAACGCCCTCCCACCTTCCCTCAGCATGAACCTTGTGCAACTGTGCAAGACTATGCAGCACGTTAGTGACATGGAAATAGTCTCTCCACTTACCCGTCTTGTGTCCTTGTGCTCTAAGATGGATAAGTTCTATTCACAAGACAAGGTCAGGTTAGGTTCTGGTTAACGTTGTTCTTCTGCGGATATTAACATAAGTAGCAGTCTTCAGGGAATGGAAAACACACCTAAACATGCTACCTAAATATAAAAAGAAAAATAAGAGGATTTGCTGATTGCTAGATAGGAACTATGAACAGAGAGAAGTGGTATGTTCTTAACACACAGATAAGAACTTTTGCAGTTGCTTCATTACCATCATGAAATTATTTAGGTTGGATGGAATCTCTGGATATCATGTAGTCCACCCCCTCTGCTCAGAGCAGGACCAGCTCAGATCTGGTTGCTGATGTTTATAATATATCTAGGTATATAGCAGACAAAAGAAAAAAAAAAAAAGAACTTTTTTGCACGTTCTTTATCCTTTTACCTTCATTCTTTTTTGTCTGGACTTTCACTCACCTCCTCCCCTTGGGTGTTTTTTTTGTTATGCCCTTTTACTGCAATCATAAATCAAATATGACATCAGTGACCCAAGTGTTCGACTCACAATCCCTCTCCCACATTACTTCCACCACTGAGCTTCATCTGTTTTGACTTTTCCTTAAAATGTAAAGATCATGGAGTTCTGCTGCTTCTTATGATGGAGAGTATAGATGTTTTACCTCTATTAATCTTATTTTTAGGCACTTGCTCTACTGCAAGTTTTCCCCATTTGCCTTGTCCAGGCTATTTTGCCCTGAGTTTTGTTGAAAACTCTAGAGGGAGGAGGAAACTGCATATCTAACTGATAAATCACTGCTCAGGAGGACCTTCTGGAGCACAGACTGACACAGGCAGAGAAGCTGCATCAGGAATGAAACCCACTGTTTCTTGCCTGATCTAAAGATCGTGAAGAGGAGACTGATCTTTACCTTAGCAGCAGTCTTTCTGTAGTTCATCCCTCTTTCATCAAAAGTAAGATGAAAGTCCTATCATTCATCAAAATGACCCCAGACTGAACAATGACAGGCACTAGGTAATGCCAGATAGAATTAAAAGATGAGTTAGCTTTCTTCAGGGATTTGTTTATATGCAAAGAACCACCCCATCCCAAACACACACTTCTCACTGTCTTTCTTTTCTTGAACACATCTTGCATAAATATTTGTAATTATACATTTTACACTACAATTATTTTTAAAACTAATTTTCAAACATTTTATTGCATAAATACTTGAAAGATGGTTTGAAGCTTGTCTCAAGGAGAACTGAAGTTGCAGGTTGTGCCTCACCATCATAAAAGAGAGGTTGTTTACTAACTAAGTGGCATGATCAGATGTGGAAGTCAATACACGAAGATTCAGTCAAGCTCAGTCTTTTTACTCAGAAATATTGATCTACTACATTATTTACATTTATTTGATGAAGGTAAACTGAAAGAATCAAAGCATAAGAGGGAACTGAGTCAAGGCTGGATTTAAGTTGTCTGGGGAAAGGACTGTCCCTTTTAACATTAGCAAAAAAAGTCTCTAGCATGAAAGAAATCCATTTCTTCAGATCTTACAACAAGATAAAAATCTACTGCCAAGAGGATGCTTCATTACTTCTTTGAAAGTTAGATATTGCTTGGAATCACTCATCCTCCTGAAGAACCTAAAACCCAGAGACTGTTAAAATATTAGTTTGTGAATCCTGTGAAGTTTGGTGCTTTCAACTTCAAACTAGAGATATCATTCTAAGAAATAAGGTTCTGCAAATCCTTTGGCATCTATATTTGCTGCTGTTGCCTTCTTTCCTCTGGCTAGAAATAACATTCCAAAACCTGTTGTGGAAATGCAGGTTGAAGATCAGCATGTATTGTATCTGAATGATGCAGCACTGCCTTTAGAGAAAATTGGAGCAAGGTACCTATTGAACCACAGTATAATGATTTCAGTCATCTGTGCTTTAGCTAGCTCAACAAGGGAGATCTCTTTCTATACTTTGCTCTGTAGCCTGTAACCCATGAGACTCCCAGTGCTTTCAAGACTTTGAAGAGTCAACAGAAATTCAAAGAATTTTTTAACCAAGGGGATGTGTTGAGAACACAGAGAAAAGCCCCAGTAGAGACATCCAAAAATAGTGCCATAATAGGTAAAGAAGGAAGTAAATACAGTTCAATGAATATAAGCATCACAGAGGCATCCTAATTATCTTCTTCTCCAACAAAATTTTTCAATGTCTGATTAGCAAAGACAAAAGAACCTAACCCTGCTTTATTTGAAAATGGTTAATTATTAGTATAATGACATGAGTGTGTACCAAAGGAGAAATAATAATAAAACAAGATTGTTGGTGGTAGCAGAATTATTGTACAAATTTTATGGGGCTTGTGAGAGATTAGATGCAACTCAAACCAAACAACTGTTTGTTCGGCTTCTGTGTTCTCAATTCTCATTGACATTCCTGTGAGCAATTGATCCCCAACTATATTTTTTCACTAAGATGCTCAGTTTCACTAGTTGACACATTCTAGAGAGGGGTATTCCATAATTTGGCTAATTTGTAGAGTTTGCAAAAAAAAATTTAAATTTTATTGAGGCTCATCTACTCTGCCTTCGTGGGAGCATACCAGTGGCAATCAGCTTAAACTCACTCAAAGAAGAAGTAGGCTCTTCACCTTAGATTAGCCAGTAACTTGCTGATGTATCCCTTTTAAGTATACAGGATAGAGACTATAGGCCCTGATGGTGTCAGACAGAGGTGAGATTTACATAAACCTATCCGAAATCCTGACTAATATTTTAATACAATGCTATTGGCTGTGATCACTGAATTGCCTACCCTCCGTGTGTTTCCTGTCATCCTTCTGATCACCACCTTTCATTTTGGTGCTTCTCTCCCTGGTTTCTAGAATTGCTGTAGGTACCATTAATTTAATTAATGGGAGACGTTTAACTCATGGCTACACAGAGTACAGTCACTTGGAGTAGGGACTACATATTTCCAAGCTACAGAGAAGACAACTATTTTGCACAAAGTAGAACACGCTTCACACAGAAGATGCAATCATAAGGCCCTGGAAGAGTCAGGCACCACATTTGTTAAAGTTATCTCTGCCAAGAATTGATTTCTTTTTGAACTGTCACCAGTTTTCACAGGTTCAGTGCAACCCCATCCTTCCCACTATATCCGTAACTTTACACTGAAAGGACAATGAAACAGGAATAACATTAACACCCTCCTCCCCTCCAAGTTTTAAATAAAATGAAGAATCCTTCAGTTAATTCTAAACTTTTAAGATTTTACTGCTTTCCCTACTCTGTTTATTTCAACAGAAGAACTGCTTCTCCTCCCTTAAATATCTGCAATCCTTTTTGTTGTCATGTTTGAAGCCGGCAGGGGAATTTTCTGATGGTGGCAAACACAAGATCAAGGAGGCACGTATTGTCTTTTTCTCTCCATACTGCTCTGCTTCATGAAATGCTTATTTTCCAGAGAATAGTGCAATGTTGCAAATGAGTGCTTTAATACAAGCAATGCTACAGACTACTAAGACACAAACTCATGCCCTTGCTTTTCATTTCTTCAGCAATCTTTGCATAGCAGCTCTCCATTCCCCACACCTCTGGTTATATAGCTGATAGAGAGCAGAAAGCCCTGAAAAGGGCAAGACAGAAGAATTATTTAGGCATTGATGGCAACCTTTGAAGGAGAAACTCCCTCAGTATGTTGCACAGACCATTCCATGAACGTTGACACTTTAGTACTATGATATACGTACTAGATGATACTGCTAATACATAACTTTTACGCATACGTATACACAAATATACACAGGCTGAAGCATAGTTACAGCATTAATTCATTTTCCTTGCATTTAAAAAGGCAGTATTAATGCACAGTTGGCAGGACAGGAAAATAAGGAAATGAGCTTGAAACTGAAGAAAGACCAAAAACATAGGAAGAGAATGGTAGCAGGAAAACAGCAGAAAAAAGTGCTGAAAAGCAAAAACATGGGGTAGAAGAGTGAAAGGGGAAGCAAAAACTACCAGGGAAAAAAAGGATTAAATAAGGCATCCAGACAATCACAAGGCTATCAAGACAAAAATAAAACCAAACCAAACCCCAGTAATTAAAAACCACCAAAACCCCAAGCCTTATCCATGTTCTAAAGAACAAATCTTGATTTAAGAAGAGAACTGATACAGGGAAGAAAACAGTACACATGAAACTCCTGAACACTACTGAAGGTGAGCTGTGCTACCTGTTAAGGATAGTAGTTGGCTGAACTCTCATCTGTCATGTGGTTTTTATTTCTCAAAAAATAAAAAAAAAAACCAACATGAAACATCCAATAAAATGTTTCTTTAGAAGCAACAACCTGAATAACACAGAACCAAAAACATTCAAGCAAGTTGACGCTGGAAAATGAACCTTTCTAGTTACCATGGGCAAGTGCCTGCCTGAGACAAGGAATGAACCTCAGTTTCAGCAAATATCCTACCTTCTCTGAGATAAAGTAGCAACTTCACCTGGCTCCTTTTTTTCTGATATCCTAAGGATGTACTCAGTGTCTTCAGCTATCAGTGACTTGACACATAAAATAAGGCATTAGAGAAGGATATAGAGTACAGTAAACCTAGCAAACAGTGTTTCCTGTTGCTTTGGTACTTGTTTAGAGCAAATATAAGGAGGCATTTCTCTTTTCTACAACTTCAAAGGATTTTGGTCTTTATATTTTAAATTGACCGTAACCCACCTGTGGAAATCACAGCTTGTCAGGGCTCACAGAAACAGGACTTAAAAGGGTAATCCATTTGAAGCAAATAAAGTTACAACCTCTAAGCTGTGTGTTTTGAATAAAAGCAGTAAAAAAGTCATATAAGGCTTACAACAGTGACAAGCAGTTACCAAGCCCACATCGTAGAAGAGAAGAAATAGATGGTGCTGAAGCTTTTTGCTGTGACCAGAGAAAATATTTCTGACAGAAGCAATGAGAGACAGTCCAAGACCTTGTGGTAAGTGAAAAATTGATGCCAAACTATGAGTATAGATTTTAATGACTCTATTTTTATTAGTGCTGTTGGACTTATTGTATAATCTGTCCCTGGAATAATGATCCTGTGAGCTTTCTGGGAATTAGATGGGCAAGACCCTTTGACTTGAATGGAAATTGTTCAGCAAAATCTTGTGCAACTCTGAAAAATGTATGCAGCCCTGCTACACAGAACAGAACACTTTCTGGGCAGACTTTTTCCCTCATTTTACATATTATTGTATAAATGCATTTCTAGCAGCTTTCAGCATTTAAAGCCTTTTTCTGATAAGTGCAAAAATTACTGTGTGCCTGGGAAAATTATATAGGGCTCTTTCTGAAATCTGGTCAACAAAGACAGTCCACCAATATTGTAAAACATATATAAAGCTTTCATGAAAAACCATACCTTTCCTCCAGAAGATACTGAGATCATCTCAATATCATTTTTGCAACCAAAAAAGCACTGCCTGTAGCTGAGTGCATAAAACTTTTAGTTGTAGTATTGTTTCAGTGTTTGTACGATTCCTTGTTGAAATATCCATAAGCCTAAAATTAAAATGGTAATTTAAAGACCATCCCAGAATTGTTTGCAGGCCAGGTATCTCCGTGCTCGAGAATCTCCTAAATTGAAGCAAACAACTAAACCTCATCAGAGGGCAGAACTGTAGCCAAGAGCAAGAGTCAGACTTAGCTGCACAAGTGCTCTTTGGCAGCTGCACAGTGAACAGCTTAATTTAGGACTGTGTTTTTTCTGTCGAGTCAATAGAGAACTAAGTGTCTAATGATCTTCAGTTAGCATAAATACACTGCAGTTGACATATTCCGAACAACATTATACACATTTACAAGTGATGAAAATCACTTGAGAAAATACTTTCGTATGGGTATTGTAGTTAATACAGCCAACACCCCCTCCCCCACTACTGACATGCAGTTTTCATTAAGAAATAAAGAAAAAAAAGTCTTGCTTTCTCTCATTTTTTAAACTGCCTTCATCTTCTTCCATTAACAAAATGATTCGCTTACTCTCTGCCGCTAAAATGTTAGGAAAAAGCAAAGAAGTAATAGTACGTCACATTCACTTTCTGTTTTTCAACTCTGTAAAAGTGGAAAATCTGTGTGGGTTTTGAGTGAAAAACAATGTTTCAATTCTTGTTCCTAAATCTTTTCTCAGCCTCTTATCTTACAGGATTCTTATTCTCTTACTGAGAAAAAAAGAACAAAAAGAAAAAAACACAACCAACCAAATAACCAGCATTTTCAGAACTTTATATCAAACATTAGACACCAACATTCAGTAGTTATTTCCATAAAAGCTTCTTGGATTGTCTCTCAAGTTGGTCACCTACATCGTATCAATATGAAGCTGTTCTTTTGAAACTGAGGTACAAGCATATTTATTAATTGTGTTTTTTGTTCTTATCAATCTACTGCTCACCTTGCTTTTAATTCAAGTAGCTCTGATAAGCAGGAGCAGCACTCTATCAACAAATGTACTTAATAGTGCTCATTGCTAAAGAAGGTGGTGATTCACTAAATATGTTTACTTTATATATGAATGTTAGCACATCTGGAACTTAAAAAGAAACAGTGGATGTTAGTTTTGCAGAGTAATATCTTTTTGAAGAATATATAATTTTCATTAAGCTAACTTTGTCTTAAAATTAAAGGTTGGATGTTTAACTGGTAATTAGGAACTCAACATTATGAAAATAGCGTGTTTCTGTCTGAATAAAGCAGCTTGGAAATGATTTTCACGTTGATGGACAAGATTTTCAAATGTCAGGTTGTAACTAGAGTCCTAAAAACATCTGCAAAGATATTTCTATTGCAAAGAAAATAAAAAGTCTGTGGTTGCTTTTCAAATGCAAGGAGGAAGAAGTGTTTGATTTTTCTGACCACCTCACATAATTTAAAGAAATGGGTTCAAGTCATGAATTTCAGATTTAAGGTGCTTTCAAATATAGTTCAAAAGATCTTGGGAGCTGTGAAGCCATGTGCCTTGTTTTAGTCTTGGATTGATTTTACCATGTTCAGAACCTCAGCCTGTTGTTCCAGGTCATGCTCTTTATTATTTAATCTGTTCTGCCTCACAGGAAAAGTAGTGGCAGGCTTCTCAAAATTCTATGCACTCGCTGGGTCTTGTTTGTTTATTCTGACTATCTGGTGGCCTATCTATCTATTTCTAAACACATCATTTCACCTAAACACACCTGCCTGTTTTTTGGAATGCAGCATTTTTTATATCAACACATGCATGTGCCCTAATATCCAGAAATGGGCTGTTTATTTAAATGTTGCGCAAGACAATGTAAATTTGCAGTGAACCATGCACACTTTTCCCTTTCTTCAAACAGATTCAGAAGAAGGAAACAGTAATTTGACGACTGTGGTAAGTCTTAGTGATTTGAAATGCTAGTCACCTGTATTTTGAAACTGGGGTACAATGACATATCCTAGATGATGGGCCAAGTTGTGTTTTTTCTCATTTCAGTGCAGGTCATATCACAAAATGATATAATTTTCACTAAAAAATCCCAAACCCTGTACAAATATATTACCTAACATAAACTATATTGTGCAGCTTGAGAGAAGTTCATGTGTTTTGAAATTGTGCTGCAATCAAGCAAATTTCGCAAAGTAGAAAGCAACAGGCATAAGGTTCAGATAACTTTTGACAGTGAATTGCTGGTATTTTATCTAAATTACCTGACCAACTTAATTAATTACCATTTAAAAAAGTGTTTAAGTATGGCAAATTCTTGCAATAACCTGGCTAGTTTCTACAGTTGCGACCTTTTTTTGAGAGGCACAGTCAGAATACACTATGGCATGCCTGTAGCTCATCTTGCAGGTTGGCTTCTTAGGTCTGATAGTAAGAGTATCTGTTCTGACTGTTAACTGTCTGCAAAAATGTGATTTTTTTCATGTAGCAATTATGATTTTCTTCAAAGTCATAAAGTTTATATTAAAATTGAAACTATTCTTTAGGAGGGAAGTGAAGGGAGAGGAATTAGAAAATGGAAATTAAGAAGGTAGAAAGTGGATAAGAAAATGTGATGGATATTTGGCTCCTGTGGAGACAGGCTGAATTAAGACTTGCTATAAATTAACAGATTTAAGGCTATTTAATGTGAGGTTTGCTCCATTGTTTCTATTAGCATATCTGAATTATATGGGACTACTCCAAGAACTGATATATCTACAAAACTTTAACACATTTGTATATAATTATATATGGAGAAGTGTAGTTAAACACTGACTGTAACTTTAAATTAATCTCAGTGCATCTTGATGCCTTTAACTTCCATGATTTTATTGTTTATTTAAATGTTATTTATACAAGTTCTGTTAAGCAAGAATTGATTTTTATTGTTATTATCGGAACAGGATTGCAAATAGGAGGCACTGTCCATCTGAGTTCGAGAAATCTGAGAAGGCCTTTACAGATCCTGTCTGCTGGAACTTCCTGGCAGGAAATTTTGTAATTATTATTTTTTTTTTAATTATTATTATAATATTTTTTTTTCTTTTTGTCTTTCTTTTATCTGTCTTCCTTTTTCCTTTCCCCCCCCTTCTTTATTTTTTAATAATAGAGTTTTCATACTCCATTAAAAAGGCACTGCTCTGGATTTGCATTTTACTCCTGGAAATAACAAAACATTGTAACATTTCAAAACAGGATTTCTGGAATAAGCATCTTAACCTTGAGAGAGCTGTAATACTCAGCTTACTGCGTTGTTATTACTGGCCCTGGGGCAAACTCTAGAAGTCCAAAAAGCAGAAGCCTCTAATTACCTTCCTATAATATGAAAGTAATGTATTTGATCTGATTAAAACCAAAAATACAGGTAGCTTTAAATGGATAGGGGAGACCTTTAAAGCATAATCTTCCATTAGGAAAGCATCATTCTTCCAAGTAAATGAAAGAAAGAGTGCACTTCAGGGAAGTACAGTGTTTGGTGCATGTCAAGCAGATGTAAACCACAAATCATAACAGACATGATTTCTTCCCAGATGGCAGGAAGGGAGAAGAGAGCACTTATCCACAGATTTTACTCTGGGAGAGACAGTATTTTCTTTTCTACTTACTCCAGATATGTACTTGCAGGGAAGAGGAGTAAATAGAGAAGGAAAAGGGCCAATGAAAAGAAAGGTCAATTTTAGCTCCCAAGTGCAGCTGTATGCCACAGTAACAGAGGCTTAATCCTCTCTCTCTCTCTGGAGAAGTACTAAGAATTGGTGAGCTGTAAAGCAGAGAAAACTAGCAGCAGGGGATTAGAGAGAGCAGGATTAATTTCTCCAGCTAACCACATCAGGAAAAGGAGGAAAAGCTCCCTGCATAGGTCTGGGGTAGGTGTGAGGAGCAGAGGACACACACCAAGACACATATTAGTTCTGATCTCAGTTGTAAAAGAAAAGAGTTGGACTACAGTTAAATAATATAAAACATTTGCTGCTGAACTTCAACTGGGAAAGCTCAGAAAAGAGGCTGAGGAGTCACCATGGATTGTTCTCTGAAATTATCTTGTCCATGTGCAGCAGCAGCCAACAGAAGATGACAGAATATTGAGTGCTGGCAGGAAGACTTCGAGAACAAGGCAGAGGGCTGTGTTTTGCATCTGTAAAAACTTGGGCGTCCATGCCTTGAATGTTTTATACAGTCCTGGTCTCCACCTCCCAAGACAGATATAGAATTGGAAGCAGAGAAGGACAACAAACACAATCAAGGAATGAACATATGTGAAGAGATTGGATAGGTTGGGATCTGAAATTTGATGAGAAGAACACATGGAGGCAGGTTGATTGGGGTTTACAGAATGATCAAAGTGGTGGATTGGGTGACTGCAGGACTGTCACTCACCCTATCTTGCAGTATTAGTGGCACTTGTTGAAACTATTAGGACATTGGTTTAGAACAGATAAATAAAATTACCTCTTTACAAATAATTGACGCACTAGGAATTGCTGCCACAAGAGATTGTACAGATGTAAGAATGAGAAGTTGCAAAAGAGTTTGAACAAACTAATGAATGAGTCTATGAACATATATTAAAAGAAATATGCATTGTCTGACATGGCTAATACAATGACAGTAGATGTCAGGAAGAACAGGTGAATAGATTTGAAAAGCTGCACAACCTTTTAATGTTTCCCATTCTGACAGATGTTTTTTTTTTTTCTTACCATCTATCCAGGGCACAAAGCTGGGGTAGATGAATCATTGTAGTACCATCCAGTAGGGATTTCATTGCTGACTTTCACAGATAGACTGTAAAAGTAGTGATATACCAGTTACTAACTCAAGCAATTTCTTCAGGCATAAATTTGAAAGTTTAACCCATTTAAAAATCCTAATAATATTTCTTATTTTATTATTTAAATCTCTTTAGCTAATTCAGAAAATAAAGGACACACCTAGTTTTGAATGATAGACATACCCTTCCAGATACACATAGGACTTAATATGCCTGCTTCATGTCATATGTGTACTCATTTCTATATGCATAAATATATTCATAAGCACACACATTTTAAAATAGTAACTTTGGAAGTGATACATTGGGCACTAAAAAGCAGGAGTCTATGAATTTCATATCTGCCACAATTCCCTCTCCAGTTTTTCTCTGGTTCTTTACACCCTAGTCATGCTTGCTTAGCTGTTTCTGCGCAGCTGTAGAGTGATAGGGCTGGAACTCCCTCATAGGAACTGACAGCTTGGCAGAGCTTCCCCACAGGCTCTGCCTCCTCAGAAAACTTGAGTGCCAAAGATATAACACCTACAATGAGACAATTGTTGCACTCCTTTCTTAATGTGCCCTGCTTCAAGAAATATTCCACAATGTCACAACATGTTTCTATTTCAGCAAAGCATGGTCATTAATAGATAAAATGAAAACACAATAGAACAGGTGATAGTACCTTAAGAAGATTTTGTTCTTATTATCTTTCCTGAAAGTTACAGCTTATATGATGTTTTATAATTCTTCTGTGAATTAAAGAAGGTGGACATTCATATTCTTATTTTAGATGACCATTAAAGGTCCAGAGGGTGTACCATGTATCTAGATTGCACAAGAGGTGGTTGGATGAACTGGGAGTTCAGGTTGCCAGTTCCTTATATTGTTTTCTAACCCCTGATGGGTGTTGTTTTCACTGGCAGTTTTGACAAAGTAAGGAATTTCTTATGCTTAAGCAATACTCCAACTTGATTTATGGCTGCAGTCTGTCTACCTACTGACTGTCTTCAGTAATTATCGTCTGAATATATGTTTTAATTTTTTTTGCTGTCAGTATATCTGCCTGGAAATTTCCATCCAGCTTGCCATAAAACCAAAGAGGATTTTGTTCCTAGCAAATATGTTTTTATATTGTTTGAAAAAGTTTCCCTTTGGTGTTAATGTGTCTATATACTCCTCTCATTTTTAGCTTGATTGTATTCTATTCAGGTTCTTATACTGCACCCAAGACTGTGATGTCTGAACACCTTGTACAGCTAGGCACCCATCAAGGTGAGCTGTGTTGACCAAGTTTCCACTCCATTTGTTCTCCTCACATAAAAGTATGTTATGTTGGATCTGGGTGCACATATTCCTCAGCTACTAATTGGTTTTGAGCTGCTGTGAGCAAGAGTAAGGTCAAGGAAAGAAGCTTTACAGTAATACTGAAGAGTTTATATTTTTGGTCATTCTTACATCTAATTGAAATTAATTTTCAGACCCAGATATGAAAATATGGATCCTGAACTCAAAAGCAGCACCTCTAAGGTGAGAGAATGCTCAAAAAGCACTGCTGTCCAGATTAATAGTAATTGAAAGCTCCCAAATATGTGCATTGAATACTTATTTGCAAATAGTTGTCATAAATAATGATTTTTATATGATTCAATTCTGTGGTGGAGTAGGTAAATTGCTGCTACCAAAAGAAAATCTGTTTCTGATTTTGACCCATAGAAGCAGACCTGTGCACTGTTGTTTGGGCAGTATTTCTTCAATTAAGTTTGGGGGCTATGGCTTGCTAGTAATTGTAGATTTTATTATTTTTGGCCACATAATATAACTAGTTATATAGTATATATACACACCTGGATGGTGAAACATTACTGGAAGAATTGAGCAACAAACATTGCAAAAAAAAATCTCAGCCAGCAGGTCCTTACCAGTTCTTCTGCAAACTGCCAGAGAACTCCTTTACTGCAGTCTACTTACTCTGATGTTCAGAAAAGATACTGCTGTTTATGATGTCTGAAGAGCTGTGTCTTCCCCTATAGCTACAACTGCTAGTGCTGCTGCAGGAAAAAATATTGATGGAGCACATTATGGATTTTTCACTTGTCTGGAAGAGGAAAATCAATTTTCATTTAATAGAGCAGGAGGTCACTAAATACTACCACCTGCTCTGTGACACTGTAGTCTTAAGCAGTGGTCCCATGAGACAGATGAGTAGGGAATAAGAGTGCATTAGTACATAGATAAATAGAGAAGAAAATTAGACACTGGGAAAGAATGAGCTCTTTTCAGAGAGTAAACTGCGATTTAATAAAGAATATCTGGATGGAAACCCCACAGTGAAGCTGGGGCAACTGCATCTGAGTGAGACTTGCTACAAAATTTGCTTATGACAGGGACCTTGAGCTTGCATGCACACAGTAAATCTACCACAGGTGAGACTGTGGGTCATTCAGTAAAAGACAGCTGGAACAGCCGCAGTTCTGAGTGACATGCAATCTAATGCAATTGCAAGAAAGTTTGAAATGCAATGTAGGCACTGCTGGAATATCTTTAGGAGACATGGGTATGAATAGACAGATGAATAAAAGCAATCCATGTAATATGCTAAAACTGAACAGAACAGAGCTGTGCCATTATCCTTGTTTTCTCTGGCCATTTTTCTAATGAGGGGAATGATCAAAAAGCTGAGGGAACAGGAAGAACCCACATACATCTTTGAACAAATGATGACTATCATGTCAAAACTGATAAAAATATCAGTTTGTATTTGCATAAAAAGTGGCCATTTCTTCTTGTGAGAACATGGCAGGAATTCCTGTCCTTGTTTGTAACTTCTAGGTGACAGATTCATTATAAGAAAGAGGCAAACACCTCAGTCTTAGCATTCAGGCTGCTGTTCAAAGCTAGCAAGGTTTGCTGCTGACAGGTATATCTGCACTATCCCTTAACATGCAATGAACAGGGAAGAGGACAGGCTGAAGCAGCCTGGTGAGACTGCTCACACAGGTTCCCTGACTGGTGGTGATGATAATGTATTCAGTAGCTGAGAGAGACCCAAAGACATTTTGACTTCTGAGGAAATATCAGTGCCTTATGAAGTGTTTCTGTGGGCTGAGTAATATCCAGAGGAGAAATATATAACTGGAAATTCCAAGAAGATGCAGGAAGGCACTGAGGAGAAGCTAAAGGACTTTTGTTTGAAGGTGTAGGATGAGCAGCCAGTGAGAAGACAGCTAAGTAGACCCAGATAGTTGAGAAGAAAAATAAATGTGGAAGCCTACATGGCCATGATGCATACCTGTAATGGATGAAACCAGCAAACACTAAGAACAGAGTAAGAAAAAACCCAAAACCCAAAATGCCATTGCTCTGATCTCCCACTTATTTTCCAGCTATGAATGAATAAAGTATGGATCATTGTACAGCAAAGTATGTAAGAAAGTAGCAGATATGTAAGCAATGGATCCTGAGGGGCCTGTTCAATTAAATCTCTTGCTTATTGTGCAAATAGCTCACTTGACTTCAGGAAATATAGTACTCCCAGTCAATAATGTCAGAGCAAAACCTTAAATAGATCTTCACTGCTGTTATTCCAGGTCAAGTGCAATTAGAACATGCTACGATTTTACTGAAAGGAATTTACTCAGTACCAGCACTTACAGTGGTAGATTGTCATGGAAGCAAACACTTGCCAATGAAGTCAGTAAATCAAAGGGAGAGTTTTTTCACAAAACAGGCTTCAGTTTTTCTTTCTACCTAGATGTATCATACAGTCATAAAAAAATCCTTTTTTTTATTATTATTATTTTAATTTTTTTAAAGGGCTCCTTTAATTTAATTGCATTTTCTCCAGTGTTTTAGAAAATTTATGGAAATAAGACATACATATCTACTACACACCTATTCCATCTTGAATTATACTCTCTTGGGTCAAATTTGGGATGTTTCACTGCACGAGCAATGAAGCAAAGAATGGATCCAAATTGATTTTAAATTAATCAGACTCACAGTAAAAAGCATAGCATCATCACTTAGGTTAAATGTCAGTTGTCGATCTTCAGATCAATATATTTTTTTGAACTTACCATAATTGACCTTTTCAAGTGTTACACCCAATTAAAACCTGGAGAAAATGACAATATGATAAGAGAAGGACAATTTCAGTTATGACAAAGTCATTATATAAAAGATGAGATATGAATCTCATCAATCTCTTCTCACGATTTTCCACAGTAGGGCAATTATACTTCTGGATTGATGCTACTTGTAAAGGATGTGATTTCACAGCTGAATTAGAGGTGCGCCAAGAAGGTAGTAAAATGGGTTTAAAAAGAGTGAGAAAGCTTCATTCAAAGTTACAGAAGTCAGTGAAAAGTTTATGATGCATTTCTGTTAGCTTTATATCAGGCTTTTAGAGTACAGGGAAATTTTTTTCAGATTTAAATAACTTGAACAAAATAGCTACCCCTTTGGCTACTGAATTCCCTTTGAATTTCCCCATTTGGTCCTCTTTTTCCAGTCACAGATGGTCCCTTATAAAAACATTGTAAAACTTTATTGGGAAGAAGAATGAAAGCATCTTGTTATAGGGTTTCCCTGAGTACGTATACCAGCTGAGGAAGTTTATTGTATGCTACTCTTGTCCAAGCCTGACTTTCAGCAGGGGCTACTGCCGGCTGGCCTTCTCTTGATGTGTTGCTGAATACAATTAACATCTGGCAGCAGACACATTTTTATCTCAGCTTATGAGAAAGTTCATTTTTTCAATTAAGCTGTGAATGTTTAAGACAAAATAATAGCCGGGCTTGCTTGAGTGCACCAGAGCATGTTGGAAAGTAAGCTGTGAGCCAGGAAGTGTATGCATGGGCAAGATTTGTGCAAAGCAGGAATTGTTCCCCTTAATTTTTGGCAGATGAGCCAAGTCAGTGAAGTTAGTAGGTCTATTCACAAACTTATACACTTTAACAGTTTGGGGCCAGCCTGCTCAGTAGCTGGGCTGCCGAAACAGAGCTTTGGCCTGCTCCAGTTAAACTAAATGACAAAAATCTCACTGGCTGTAGAGAGACAAAAATACTGATAAATAAAAGATGTTAGATCTTCACAATAGATAAAGTGTTGGTCAGAAGTCTTATTTCCAACACGATTGTTGCCAGCTTGGTCCCATGTGAGTCATTCTGGGATGTGTCTTGTATTTCTTGCACAGACAAGATTCCTGTTGGCTTCACAAACAGTTGAGTAAATCTACGTTTGGGCTGCATCATTATCTCAGCTTTCCCCAGTGAGCTATAGTATTGTGTTTTAATTGGCATCATGTGTGTCAATTTTTCAGTTACATCTGCTACCTAACAGGTCTTCCTAGGTCATTTAGCATTTATTTCTCAATATTCAATGATTTAATAAAATCCTTTGAACTGAATAATGACATCAGCACTACAAATAAAAAGAGTGATTTCATTACATATCACATATTTTATTTTGGCTTTCACTGTTATGACAACCAAGCAGGTCTGTACATGTGGGAAACAAAACCAGTTTTATCTGGAAGGCTATTTAATGTTTCATGAAACTAAAATGAATCTGCGCTTAATAATTTGTGGACTCAAAATGAAAGCACACAAGCCTTCTTGGGGGTGAGATTACAAGCTGTTTCAATAAAGAAAAGCCGGTTTAAAAAAAACCCTAACTCTTAAAAAGCACTCCATAAAAAATCTACTTTCTAGCACAGCATTCACAAGTTAAGGCATATAAGGCAGAAACTGACCAAAGCCCACCAGTGGTGATGGAAATCTGTCCACTAATTTCAGTGGGTGTTGACTCAATGCTTTAGTGGCAATTAATGATTTCAAATGAATATGCACTCTACAGAATTAAGTTTAATCTTTATTCCTCACAGGTAATATGACCCTCATCAACACAGCCCTTTGCTTCATACCCATTGAAAGGTCTTCTGTAAGCTCAGGTATTCATAAGGAGGGAAGGGCAGGAGAGATTTGGGCATGCAACCATTCTTGGATATGGCATGGTCCCCAGATAGTCTTCCAAAAATGTATATTGTACATTTATTTCCTTTGGCCTTTAATAAGGAGGCTTTAGGTAGGTTTTCATTGCAGATATAGTGCCATGCACCTAGGCTGCCAAACAACTTATTATGCAAGAGGTTTTGCATTGGAAGTCCTGAAGGGCCACAACTATAAGCCACTGGCACCTCCAACATGTCCCCAAATTCTCTTAGATGCAAATATTTAAGAGAAATGTTAGTGAGTTGGAAGCATGGGAGACAGAATATGACAAAGAGGAAAAGGGTTAGCAGTTCTTCCAGATCAGCTCATTTGCATTCAATTGAATAGAAACACAACTTAGTTCCCCATTTTTTTTTTCTTTCTCTGCAACCATCAGAAATTCCTTCAGTCATGATGGAAGTGACTTGGCTTTGGAGATACAGCATAAGGATAAAGGAAAACAAAAATGCTCCATACACATACCAGAAAACAAGATGGATTTACTATTCTCCACGTTAATGAAAAAGACAGGAAAAACCTGGAACAACCATACAAGTGTTAAAACAAGAAATATGTGCACATACAGGCTAGGTGCCAGGGTCAGGAAAGAGAGAAATGAAAGCAAAGCCTTTCGTTACCTGACTGGAACCCACATCAAGAGGCTGGGAATTTCTCTGTACTTCTGGAGATCATGCCACAAGCAAATGTGAAAGGAATTTGATAAGCCCAGTGACCTTCAAATGAGTGAGAAAGTAAAAAGTCATTGTTGTCTCTTTTTAAAATTGTAAGTCAGAAAGTAGAAGAAAGGATTAGATGAATATGATGAAGAGTCAGGAACTCTTTTGTTCATATACACCTTGATGATGAGAAAAGATTATTCATCATAGGAAACATTTATGATTCACTGATCCTATTATTAAGTAGACTTGAAGACTGGACAAATTAATTCCAGTGATAAAGATCAGAAACCCTACAGTGGTGAGTCCACTGCAAAAGAAGAATGCAAGCAAAGGTTATCCGAGTAGGCAGAGCTTATCGTTCTGTTCTAAGACATGCTGTGCTATATTACAGATCTACAATAGTGACTTTTGTCCCACTTTGCTCACTTCACTTTGACCTGAAGGGTTCATGATCATGATACTCTTAGCAGAATATTAAAAAGTAGATATTTTTTTAGACTGATGTTCAATTTGATTTCCAATATTTATTCTACTTTTTTGAAAGTAGTTTCATTTTCAAATCTAAAAAATAGTTTTAAAAGTTCACTTTCAAAGCGTTAAAATGGAACACTGAATGTTGTGGCAGTTTTACATTTTTTTTTAATATTTCCTCAAATTTAGAATATAATTTTGATCAACACATGCTTGCAGTTTTCAATACAAAATATATTTCACAAAAAAATTTGAGGGGAAAAAAGCCCCAAACAAGCAAAGAAAAAAAGAGAAAGCTGTAGCTGCAATGAGATTGGTGCAGGAACAAAAATCACATCTGACTTGAGTTCTCCATCCGCTCAGAAAGTGAAAAGGGGCTTGTAGTGACTTATGTTGAGAAAAACTGATGGATACAAGAAAGGCTTGTGATGGCTGTAGAAGCTTAGGAACCCTCAGTTCTGCTAACCAGTCACCAGAAAATGTACTCTGTCCTGGCTTGGGGGCAGCTGCTGTGAAACACAAGTAACAATTTAAAGTAACATCACAGTCATGGATAAAAGCAAGTTAAATACCAGTAGGTCAATACATGCTGTATGCAGAAATCCACAAAATAAAAAATTAGATCACCTTTAATTTGCAGCTGCTGGCTTGTAGAAATTATACTTACCGCTAAACAGTAAAGCTTTATAGATAATGGAGTTGATTATGATCCAGTACTTATCTCTCTCACACAGAGCTGTTTGGACTCTAATGTTTGGAAAGGGCTTTGAGACAACAGCAAGAAAAGTACTATTTTGTTGTGTAGCGATAAAGGCTTTTTGGTTGTTTTGAAAACTTGATGTGATCATTTCCTGAGTTCGTACAGTGAAGCTGAAGGAATAACAAGAGAGAAACTATTTCCCATGCAGACTTTATTGCCCTCCTCCCTTCTCCCCCCTCAGAATACCTTTCTTTAAATTGCCACTTAAAATAAAAATGAAATCATGGAATGGCAGCTCCAATGCACTGTTTGTTAATAGATTTTACAATACAGATCTGAAAGACTCTGGAAGTCAGTATGAATGTTGCCATTGGGTTATGAAGGATTTTTTCTCTTTTTACTCCTCCAGTCATCTTGTGGCACTGAGGACTTCATTTATTTTCATTTGCTTTAGGTTTCCATAAAATAAGAATTAAAGTACTTAACTTTAGTCAATATGCCATATTGGGATCAGCAACAAATGACAATATTTGTACAGACTGTGGTTTTGTCATCTCAAAGAGGACAAAGGCAGATATTTTCTCAACAAATTTCTTAAACCCCCCAGCTATTGGCAGAAAAGCTTTTTAAGATATACAAATACACCATTTAGTATCCATAATATTAATCACTTATGAAAACAACTGTTACTATGGATTATGAAGCATACCTTTTTCTTTTAGCAAATATCACAGACTGTGCCATTCCCATGTACCTTGGCTGCCATATACACAGTAAAGGAACATGTAAATGTAGTACATCGGTGGGACTGGGCATGATATATTCACTAGGTGATGCACAAAGGAATATTAACTGTAAGAGAAATATATAAATTTTATATTAAAAATCAATTTCATTTTTAAAATAAAAAATCAAGTGTCAATGAAAAAATCTCATACTCAGATTTTATGTCAAAATAAGAATAATAGGACCTCGTTGCTTACAAACTTTGCTTTTCACTTACTTTTCTGGTCATCTTTTTCATCTTATGCTCTGCAGACTTGACACTGTGGCTGTCTTGTGTCTAACCTAGCATCCTTTCTCCTCAATCCTTCCAGCATCTAGCAGTTTCCACTTAAAGCATATGGCACATTGGAGCGGCATATATAGAAACATGAGTTAGCACTCCAGGGCCCAGCTTAAGCCAGCTTGTTTAACTGGAAGCAAAATGATTACGAGGTATGGCACTCTGCCCAGGGACCACTATTAATACTGCTATAACAGACTCTAGCTCAAGCACTGCTGTGTTGTCTTGCACTTTAAATTCATACCCTATCCCTTCTAATCTTCCTGCTAAGTGTAATAATCATCTCTATGGTTTACACATGGCAAAACATGAGAGTAAGAAAACATGCAAACCTCTTCCTTTTGTTTCCTTACCCTGTAATTACTGCTTCCATGTTTCAATGCATTGTGTTCATGCTGCATATATTGTATATCAGAAATGGACCTCATTGCAACTCTGAAAAAGCTTCCTCTGAGAATTATTTTTCCTCAAAACAATAAAAAATTATGACTAAGGATTTTTCCTTTCCTAGGCAGTGTGGGTTTCATGTTTTTATGGAATTATTCATTTTTCCTTCTACTCCTCTAAAATCCCTGAAGAAATAAATCTACAGGTTAACATAACTTTAGTGGCAGTAAGAGAATTATGCCAGACGTTAAAGATGTCCTGATGGCCTATCAGTTGGTATCAGTTTTCTGCCTCTTGAGTGCTATAGAATGTGTAATCTGTTCTGATAGGCAGATGGATGTGTGAGTTTGATCTACTGATACAGTACTAATGATCCCACTAGAATCAAAGATTAATGACGCATTGTGTTTTGTGCATGCCTGCTTCATCCATCATGTACCTGGTTATCAGGGGGAGAAAAAAGGCAGGCCTTTTATGTAACCAGTCAATAGCTCTGTTAATCTGATTTCCAGTAATTATAGTAGAAAGCATTCAAATCACAAGCATCCTATATTTTCTAATGATGTTCCTTCAAATTATTCTTAGCTAGCACTTATAGAAATGCATAGTTTGGTCTCTTATTTCAAGCATTTACTTTTACCTTGAAGGGCTATTTTATTCTCTAAAAGCCACTCCAAAACTTCACCAAACAGCAAATAACACAAACTGTGAGGTAAAATTAAAGAGCAAACCAGGTAGTGGGAAGTTTATACTCAGAGATTTAGCTGAATCTCCAGTGAAGCTACCAGAAAGTCAGTAAACCTAAAGGGCATGCTTCATTTTTAATAGAACACAATTTGAAAAGTTCTGAGGTAAAATTTATTCCATTGTAAGCTATATCTGTGTGGTACAATGAACTTTTTTTTATCTTCACCAATGTCTTGACATATATCTTAAGAGGGCAAGAGGAAGAGAGTGAACATCATGCAAAAGGAATGAGTTGTAATGGGCAATGCATACAGTTAATCAGCTTCTGTACTGTTTAAGAGGCATCACCAGTGACAGTTTGTAATTTAGGAGATAAGCTATCACCAAATATCAGTAGGCAATATTAAGACATTGGAGCCAAGAGCACAATCAGCAAACATTTATGTGTTTGTGAAATAAAATCCTGGTCCTACAGAAAGCACGATGAAAATTGCTCTTGACTTCATCAGGGCAGCAATTCTATTTACAGATGTTAGTGCTGGAGAGAAACATTATGATCTCTTGGTTTGAAGCTTGTGAAGACATGGCATAAAATTTCTTTGAATGAGTCCTCAGTCCTGCCTAATGGCAATGCACTTGAATGACATCACATCTCATAGGAAGACAGGTAACTTAGATTTTGAGAATTCGAGAGCTGGGTAAACTGTCACATACCTCAAAATCTGTTCCAATATACTAGACTAGTGTGAAAAATATGCACGCATTTTCATTTTAAGTTTGTCTCATTTTCATTTTATCCAGCTTCCAGCTTACCTGCTAAATCAAAGTGCTGCCTGGCATAAGAGCATATTCTTGCATATATTTATAAGAAGGGATCAAATCACCTCTCAACCTTCTCCTCGCTAGGTTGAGCTCTTTACATCTCAGTGTGTTTTTTATGTCTCCTCTTCTCCTTGCAGAGCTATATCAGTTCACAGTGGCAGCTGGCTTTAGGCAAGCCTTTGGAGTATTACTATTATTTATTTATGAAGAGCTGTCATTTGTTATGGTTCAGTGACATTGTAGAAGCAGATACGGGTATCAGTCTGGGGAGTAGTTGAAGGGGTGCTGACACTCCTGCTGAAGAGTTTTCATTTGACAAAGGCCACAAGCTTGGCAGGATTTTCAGATGATTTCTAAACTCTCAGTTTAATCAGATTCCAAACCATATACCAGCATGTTTGCTTGTTATGGCTTAGTCCCAGCAGATGTCACATACAGTACCTTGTGACTGGGTTTGCATAAGATTGCTCTCTGCTTTGGTGCTGTGCGCACACAGGATTCTATCATGGAGTGTAGCTCTCAAAACAGGCTGTGTATATAGCACATCTCAGGTAACATATACTGGTTTTATTTTCCCCTCCACCCAGAAGATGGATGAAAGACAATTCAGATTCTTTTTTTTTTTTATCTGAGAAGCTTTATCTTTTTAGTCATGCTTAAAAAATCATACATTTGTGTTAAAGAGAATACCACAAGACGAGCTAGCTTCTTAGTTAATTTTCATAACAGCTTGTTTAAAGTAATAAATTATTTGCACAATATTACAATGAAAGGGAAAAAAGACATTTTTCAGCCTTTAATTGAATGAATACACAGGACTGGCATGAGAAGGACTTGGGGGTGTTGATCGATGAGATAATGAACACGAGCTGGCTGCAGTAGGTGCTTGCAGCCCAGAAAGCCAACTGTATCCTGGGCTGCATCAAAAGGAGTGTGACCAGCAGGTCGAAGGAGGTGATCCTGCCCTGCTACTCAGCTCTCATGAGACCTCACTTGGAGTATTGTGTGCAGTTCTGGTGTCCTCAACATAAAAAGGACATGGAACTGTTGGAACATGTGCAGAGGAGGGCCACGAGGATGATGAGGGGACTGGAGCACCTCCCGTATGAAGATAGGCTGAGAAAGTTGGGGCTGTTCAGCCTGGAGAAGAGAAGGCTGCGTGGAGACCTCAAAGCAGCCTTCCAATATCTGAAGGGGGCCTGTAGGGATGCTGGGGAGGGACTCTTCATGAGGGACTGTAGTGAGAGGACGAGGGTAATGGGTTCAAACTGAAACTTGGGAAGTTTAGATTGGATATGAGGAAGCAATTCTTTACTGTGAGTGTGGTGAGGCACTGGAATGGGTTGCCTAGGGAAGTTGTGAATGTTGCATTCCTGTTGGTGTTCAAGGCTGGGTTGGACATAGCCTTGGGTGGCATGGTTTAGTGGGAGGTGTCCCTGCCCATGTCAGGGGGCTTGGAACTAGATGATCTTAAGGTCCTTTCCAACCCTAAATATTCTATGATTCTATGATTCTAAGATTTCACCTTCTTTGTGCTTCCTTGTGCACTTAAATGCGTTATAGTTTTAATAAATTTGCATCAATAAAGTTTTATGACTGCCATATTTACATTACTATGCAATTGGGTTAAACTATAATTATATCCTTCAGCTTAATTTTGACCAGCCACTTTTCCATTATTACATAAAGTCAATGATTTAGTTAAGTAAAAACTGAGAGAGGGAGTAAGCTTTTTTTAATTTCTAAAAATCAAAACAGTTTGCCTTTCTACCTAATCAGAAAGAAATATAATGAATTCGTATACTAGGAACCATACTTTCAAATGGTTCAAAGAATGTCTCCCTTTAGTATTTTCTCATATCTTATTTGAGATCTTGTTTTATATCTTGTTACTTCCTAAACTTGTCATAAACACATCAGTTAATGGATAAATATACTATTCTTTTTTGCTGTCTCAAGCACTTTGCTCAAATTTACATCAATACATTATTATATTACCTTCAATTACTACCCCAATTAATGAGCAACAGAATAAGTCTCTATATTAGAGTCATGGTTTAAGCCCAGTCAGTAACCCAGAACCACGCAGCTGCTCTCTCACTCCTCCCCCTTCCTCCCCCCAGCTCCCGAAGGGATGGGGAGGAGAATCAAAAGAATGTAACTCCCATGGGTTGAGATAAGAACAGTCCGGTAACTAAGGTATAACACAAACCACTACTGCTACCACCTATAATAATAATGACAAGGGAAATAACAAGGGAAGAGAATACAACCACTCACCACCCTACCACCTATATCCAGCCTGACCTGAGCAGTGATCCAGACCTTCTGGGTAACTGCCACCAGTTTATATACTTGGCATGATGTGCTGTGGTATGGAATACCTCTTTGGTCAGTTTGGGTCAGATGTACTGTTTCTGCTTCCTCCCGGCTTCCCCTCCTCCCTGGCAGAGTATGAGACTCAGAAAGCCCTTGGTCAGAGGAAACATTACTGAGCAACAACTAAAAACATTGGTGTTGTCAGCACTGTTCCCAGGCTGAAAGTCAAAACCACAGCACTGCACCAGCTACTCAGAAGGAGAAAAAAATGAGTGCTACTGCTGAACCCAGGACAATTAGCAATATTGTATGTGCATCAAACAAGCTTCTTTGACATTTTTTTAAAGGGCTTGCTCACATTTCTGCACAGCTAAAACACCTTAATAGGGTTAGCAAGATAGTAATTATCAGCTGTGTATTTCTTTTCAAAAAACTCCATGTCTCTCATATTTGCAGCATCTCTACTAAGGGTAGTGTTAGATTAGGACTTGAGGACTCACAAGGTGGTCATGTTTTAACCATGCAGGTGTCAGGAAACTCTTGTGTCACCTTACAGTTATGCGGTGCCTGACTTCAATGGAGTTGCCTCAATTTACAACACTCTAAGATAGGGCAATATATCTGAAACCTGCTGAGCTCTCTCATTAGTAGCTCCACTGAAGTCAGGCACCGTATACCTGCAGAAAAAGCATTAGCTGGATGTCTATAACTGTTTATTTTTTCATTTAATTGTGCTAAATATTCTGCAGCAAATCAAATAATTAAAATTCTTCTTGATTAGTACAGTGCAATTTGAATGTTAGGTGGGTTTGGGCAAGGTGGCTGGAATGCAAAGCATTCAGCAGTGCTCCAGGAGATTCTAGCTGAAATGCTTTGCAGATTTTTGTATTTTCAGCCACAATCCTTCCATGACTTCCAGCCACGTTTAGCTTTACTTTTGCAAGTAGACAGGTTTGGATTCTTCACATGAAGAACATCACAGGGCTGGGCAGGCTCAGAAAAAAAAAAAACCCAACCAAAACCAAATGTCTCTTTCCTTGCAATAATAGCCGTAAATGGGAAGTGACTCATTCTCCTTCTTTGCCTTTCCAATACCCCAAGAATGTGATATCATTTATTATTGCTTTTAATTAATTTAATAAACCTTATGTTTCCTGTTTGCTTCGAGACAGGAGCATTTTGACATGGCTAGTGCTACACTGAATGACATTTGAACGGTTGCTACTGTGACTGTATACAGAGCTGAAAATCTCAAATAGGATTTGGCTGATTGAGAAGCCTGCCTTTGGCTTGACACAAAGATATCTCTAAGCTATTTTCCACAAGTGTGCCCTTATATGAGTCGTGTGATTTCCACTGCATTATGCCAGTACATAGAGTTAAGTCTGGTTGAAAAATGCTTTGCTGTGTTGGAATAAAACAGTCATTAGGCTTCGCAAAGAAGAAAAGCCAAAGAAACAGTGCTAATTTTAGCTTTTTTTCTAGGAGAGCCCATAGGTTTTATTCCCCCTTTTTCCTGCCATCTTTTTTATGTACTATTGCTCTCATAATAGGCATGAGCATAGGGCAGATATCCCTAGTGGTGAGTCCTGAGGAGAATTGCCCAAGCAACCACAGAGGTCAGCAACAAGAATCTCAATGGCTCCTTAATGTGCTGGCCCCAGCTCACAAAAAGGGGCAAAAACCAACTTCTTCATCCCAGAGCTTCCCAGGAGAACTGTGACAGCTGGGATCGCTATTATCTCTGCTCCCTGTTCCAGCCAGCAGGTAGTCATTTGCTGTGAAATTGGCAATAGCCAAAGTTAAGTCAAATGCAAAATAAACAAACTGAAATAAGACAGATAAATATTTGCTTTCTAAACCCTTTGAGCCATAGGAGACTTCCTTAACACTTGCAATGGATTGAAAAAATAATTCAGCCTACTAAAATCCCTCCCCCAAATACTAAAAAAATTAATCCTGCCCTCTTGAACAGTTCCTCATCCTAGCTCAGCTCAGGAGATCATAGAATCATAGAATCATAGAATAGTTAGGGTTGGAAAGGATCTCAAAATCATCTAGTTCCAACCCCCTGACATGGGCAGGGACACCTCCCACTAAACCATGCCACCCAAGGCTATGTCCAACCCAGCCGTGAACACCGACAGGGATGGAGCATTTAAAACTTCCCTGGCCAACCCATTCCAGTGCCTCACCACACTCACAGTAAAGGACTGCTTCTTCATATCCAACCTAAACTTCCCCTGCTTAAGTTTGAACCCATCACCCTTTGTCCTCTCACTACAGTCTCTCATGAAGAGTCCCTCCCCAGCATCCCTATAGGCCCCTCCAGATACTGGAAGGCTGCTTTGAGGTCTCCATGGAGCCTTCTCTTCTCCAGGCTGAACAGCCCCAACTTTCTTAGCCTATCTTCAGTACGGGAGGTGCTCCAGTCCCCTCATCATCCTCGTGGCCCTCCTCTGCACATGTTCCAACAGTTCCTGTCCTTTTTATGTTGAGGACACCAGAACTGCACACAATACTCCAAGTGAGGTCTCATGAGAGCTGAGTAGCAGGGGCAGGATCACCTCCCTCAACCTGCTGGTCACACTCCTTTTGATGCAGCCCAGGATACAGTTGGCTTTCTGGGCTGTGAGCACCTACTACAGCCAGCTCATGTTCATTATCTCATTGATCAACACCCCCAAGTCCTTCTCTGCAGAGGTGCTCTGAATCTCTCCTCTGACCAACCTGGAGCTGTGCGTGGGATTGCTCCGACCCAGCTGTAGGACCTTGCACTTGTTATGGGTAAACTTAATCAGGTTGGCATCAGCCCACCTCACAAGCTTGTGAAGGTCACTCTGGATGGCATTCCTTCACCTCCAGCGTATCAACTAAACCACACAGCTTGGTATCATCGGCAAACTTATGGCTGAGGGCATACTCAATCCCACTGTCCATGTCACCAACAAAGATGTTGAACAAGACCAGTTCCAATACCGGGACACCACTCATTACTGGTCTCCAGCTGGACATTGAGCACAACACTTTGCATGTGGCCATCCAGCCAGTTCTTTAACCACTGAGTGGTCCACCTATCAAATTGATGTCTCTCCAACTTAGAGACAAGGTTGTCATTTAGGTCAGTGTCAAACACTTTGCACAAGTCCAGGAAGATGACATCAACTGCTCTACCCCTGTCCATCAGTTCTGTAGCCCCATCATAGAAGGCCACCAGATTGGTCAGGCAGGATTTCCCCTTAGTGAAGCCATGCTGGCTGTCACCAGCCACCTGGTTGTTTTTCATGTGCCTCAGCATGCCTTCCAGGAGAATCCACTCCAAGATTTTTTCAGGCGCAGAGGTGAGGCTGACTGGTTTGTAGTTCCCTGGCTCATCCATTTTCCCCTTCTTGAAAATGGGGGTTTTGTTTCCCTTTTTGCAGTCATTGGGAGCTTCACCTGACTGCCATGAATTTTCCAATATGATGGACAGTGGCTTAGCAACTTCATTTACCAGCTCCTTCAGGACCTGTGGATGGATTTCATCAGGTCCCATGCACTTGTATACATTCAGGTTCCTAAGATGGTCTCGAACCAGATCCTCTCCTACAGTGGGCCCAGGGTCTTCATTCTCACAGTCCCTGCGTCTGCCTTCCATGACTTGGGTGGTGTGGTCAGAGCATTTTCCGGTGAAGACTAAGACAAGGAAGTCATTAAGAACCTCAGCCTTCTCCAAATCCAAGGTAGCCAGTTCTCCCGATAGCTTCTGGAGGGGGCCCACGTTGTCTTTTATTTGCAATGTACCTATAGAATCCCTTCTTGTTATCCTTAACATCCCTAGCCAAGTTTAATCCTAAGTGAGCCTTAGCTCTCCTAACCTGATCCCTAGCTTCCCAGACAACATCTCTGTATTCTTCCCAGGTTGCCTGTCCTTGCTTCCACCTTCTAAAAGCCTCTTTTTTCCTTTGATGTTTCCTCAGCAGCTCCTTATCCATCCAAGCAGGTCTCCTGGCCCTCCTGCTGCACTTCCTTCTAGTAGGGATGTATCTCTCCTGAGCTTGCAGCGGGTGATCCTCGAATATCAACCAACAGTCCAGGGAGGTTTCTTGTGCCTATAATCTTATGACAGTAGTGCAGCTGTAAACTTTGCACTGACTTTGTTAGTTGGCTCCTGATTCCCAGTGCTACAAATGGGTCAGAAGCAATTGCTGCAAAGAAGATGGAAGCAGACTGCTCCTTCGTCACAGGTTTGTTACAGTGGAATTATCTCCGGCAAAAATACAAGAAGAGCTGATAAGAAGGTAGAAAACTGAAGAGGTTTTTAATTTATTATTGTGTAGTCATGCTCCTGTCCATAGTTTTACTCTGATTTTCCATGATGAGTTTCACACTTCACTATTTTTCCATAGAAGTGGGAGATTCACCTCTGCTTATAGCAGCAAACCAGGGCTCTTAGGTTTGTAAATGACCTTTACACAACAGTAAATTTTGATCTTACACATGGTCACTCTCACACACATACTTTCTAGATGCAGACACAGAGAGGGAGAACAAATTGTCACACATTTCAGCCAAGGAAGAGGGGACAGCTTATCTATGAGCCAATGAGAATGGAGTCTCTGATTCTCCTTTACCATGGCATGCAAAGACCACCATGACGATGTAGTCTGCAGTACATGGCTTCTCTATATGCCTGTGGCAAATTCTCGTTTAAGCATCTGAATGATTCAGGCTGCATGTTGCAGCTAATATGTATGTATGCAGTAATATCTGGCAAGTTACTGAAACTAAAACTGCTGACTGCTTATTAAAGTATCTTTCATTGATTTTGTGTAAACCATAAAGAACTGCTTTTGATTATCTGGCAAATCCACATTCTAATACTTTAACTTTCCAATATAAGTTTGTAACTCCCAGTGTTATGTGGTTTAAATGATCTTGGGATTTATTAGAGAGAAAAAATCTTTTGGAAAGCAAAAGATTAAATATCCCATTGGTACCAATTGATCCTAGAGCCATAATTTTATATTTTGGCTTCATAGAAGATTGAATTCTCACTCAGTTGTATAGAGTTGTCCAAAAATTTGTGGATGAATCTATCCCATTGCCCTGGTTTCACTTGGGATGGAGTTACTGTTCTTCCTAGCAGTTGGTGCAGTGCTGTTTTGGCTTTAGTCTGAGAACAGCACTGATAACACACCGATGTTTTAGTTCTTGCTCATTAGTGCTTACTCTGATCAAGGACTCTTCTGTCTCTCATGCTCTGCCAGTGAGGAGGGGTTCAAGAAGCCAAAAGGGAGCAGAGACCTGTCCCAAACTAGCCAAAGGAGCATTCCATACCATAGCGCACCATGCCCAGTATATAAATCTGGGGGTGTTGCCCAGTATATAAACCTGGGGGGGCTACCCAGAAGGGATTGACTGTTGCTCAGGTCAGGCTGGGTATCAGTCAGCAGGTGGTGAGCAATTGAGTTATGCATCACTTGTGTTTTCTTAGGTGGGGTGGAGCTTATTCCTTCCTCTCTTTTTATTTCCTATTATTATTATTACTGTTATAGTTGTATTATATTTTAATTTCAATTATTAAACTGTTCCTATCTTAACCCATGGTTTTTTACCTTTTTTCCAATTCTCCTCCCTATCCCACTAAGGAGGTGGGGGGGTGAGTGAGCAGCTGCATGGTACTTAGTTGCCAGCTGAGCTTAAACCATGACACCCACGTTTCCCTTTAGCATTCAAAATGGAGTTATACAAGTGATGTATCTGCCCTTCAGTAAGCAAGCAGGCTTTGGTCCACAATTTTGTTCAAGGAAATCTCTAACTCTTTGAAAAAGGAGCACCTCGTTCTTAGACTAGGACCTTGGAAAAAGAGTATCTTACGTTATCATGCTTTTTTTTGTCTCAAGAATATCTGAAAGATACTTTCCCTCTATTTTTCTTTACACTGATTTCCTTAAATTAGCCACATATTTTTTGTGTTCTCTGTAAAAAAAGTCATATCAGAGAGAAAAGTGATTTGCTACTGAATTTAGGGTGGGGGTTTTCTCCATGAAAAAAGAAAGCCCAAGTTAAGAAAACACAGCCAAAACTGTAGTCAAATACTTTCTGCCCACACATAGTAAATACCTCTCCAATTTCTTTACAATTTGAATTTGAGGTTATAGAACATACAGGTTTTGATGTGCTAAAAAGCAGCTGTTCTCTTTCAGAAGGTTGCTTAAGGAATTGTACTAAGAGAAATGTGTCATTCTCCATCAGGAAAACCAAGCTAAAAGATTAGTAAGATAGGTTAGCTACAACTCCACTCCACCTTCTTACTAGCTTTCCTCTGTGTCTAGAGTTCTAAATTTTCACTCATATTTAAATACCTTTGGATTTACATTTAATTCCCCCTCCCTACAGGTGTATGTTAATAACAGATCTACTCACCTCCACTTCTTCCCCTGTTCCTTGGGGACAGGCTGATATGGCAGAATTCCATTGATTCTATTGAAGACCAAGGTGTTACAACTATTGAATATGCAGTGTCTCAGAGGTTTGCAAAATAGACATAGCCTGTTTGCTCCGAACTCTGGAACAGCACAGAAAGCAAATTAATTTGTTGGGTGAGGAACTGAACACAAGTGAATTTTCATCTGCTGTCACCTGTTTGACAAGGTGACTCAGGCTAAAAAGCACACTTTGGGAAGATGAATTTGCTGTTTTGCTAAGAAATTTTGAACTGTCACCCCTGGGCACTGCATTAACTTACACAAATGGTTTCCAGATACTAACCTTAGAGCATGATATCCATCACACTAATAGACCATAATCCAGCTTTAACACAGAAAGGCACAAAATCTTTCTGGATAAGAAATAAAATCTTCTTTGCCACTGAATTTAACTGTGGTGCATTTAAGTTATTTTAGAGCCAAAATATTAACGCTACACAGAAGAAGTTTATGCACATTATGAACTTATTTTCTTGCTGAGGGATGTATTATTTTGGCTAAGATGGAAAAAGATCTCAAACAGCTGTATAGCAGTGGTGTAGTTAACAATTGTGTCTCCATGATGGTGTTTCAGCTTAAACATCTCAGATTTGAAAATCAGTCATAAATGTGTGTACATTCCCAAGTGTGTCTGCAAAAGAAAGTACATGTTGTCCTTCAGAAACACACATAATAGAAAGTGGAAATAAGATGAAAAAATGTGTGGTTTGTGTTCTGCATGAACTTGAAAAGGTAGAATGAGCCTACCAATCCTCCCTGGATTTTTCAGCCCATTAAGTACCAGTTATGGTGCAGAGTGGCTGGTGACTGTGATGATTCAGATTAGGTGACAGACAGCAGCAATGCTGCTGAATGGATTTTACAGTGCCTTCAGGTAAAGCCTTTGTGTCTCAGAATAAAGGCAGCTGCATTAAGTGGCATCAAAACATGTTACGTTCCTCACTGCACTCCACTCTGGAGCCTATGTTGCCAAGCCTTGCTGCTGGAGCCCTGCATGGATCACAGAATGCTCCCAGGCACAGGCTGTTGTACTAGGTGACTTCTGAAATTTATTTTAAAACTTTTTCTTGCCTTCTAATCTGTTTAAACTTGCTACATCTCTTGACCAGCTGCCTGTAGACTCTTGCTTGCATGGAAACATCCCTGGAAGTGTTCAAGGCTGGTTTGGACAGAGGCTTGGATAACATGGTTTAGTGGGAGTTGTCCCTTCCCATGGCAGGGGGGGTGGAACTAAATGATCTTTAGATCCTTTCCAATCCGAACCATTCTATGATGCTATAATTGTAGTTGTACAACCAAGAGTTGAGAAAACTGAGGTAGAAAATGCCAGATTATTTTTCCCAGCCTTTTAAAGATTCCTATCTATCCCTTACTTCAGGACACAGTCACACACACATCAGAAGGCAGCTCATCACACAAGGTCTTTCTAAGGAGGCTTTTAAACCTAATCTCTTTATGGATTTTGATACTCTAATCTCTCTTCATTATCCATGTCCTAATCATGTAGTGGCTGGAATTACACTTATTTGACACCACTTAATGGAAAAAAAAAAAATACATAAAAGAAATATCAGTATCCACCATTCCTTAGTAGTTCTAGACAAGGAGAAAACCAGAACAGATCCAGCCCTATATATGGTAATGTAAACCTGGCATGGCTATTTACATGTGAATGACTGCTCTCAAATTGTATACATGTATAAAGGATCAAAATTTTTCTTCTGTTAGAGAGCTATTGTTTCCCAAACAGAAAGAACAGTATTTATGTTTGGAAATGATAAATCACTACCTGCTGCTAAATTAAGTAATGCTTTCTTTAAAAATAAAATTAAAAAAAAAAATGATACCTGCTGGAATTTAAGTTGATGCATTTTTTACCTAAAAAAGTTTCAATTTATTCCCCAGTATCATACTTTTTCTCTCTTTGTTTCCCTTCAGGATGATAAGTTTTTATGCTTGTGGAAATAAGTGGATGCAGCATATGTTCCTTAAATATAGCCTCCAAATTATTCTTACATGACCTGCATTAGAGATTTTCAGACAGTGAAGGTTTTTTCTGGAAGGTCAAGGGAATTCAGGAATTATTAAAAGCCTGGTGCAGTTCTTTTGAAATAATCTGAAGGATTTATGTTCTTGATCATCAATGTGAAATTTTCTCTTAAGTCTCTGTTTTTACAAGGTTTCCTCAACCTTCTTCCCCTACTGCGACATTACTGTGACATTTTTCCTTTTGTTTTTTAGGTCCCAGGAATCTCTTCAGGACATCTGTCCTGGTTCTCAGGCTAAACTTGAAAGCACAACACTGCATCAGCTGCTAAGAAGAAGAAAAATGACTGCTACTGCTGAACCCAGGACAGCAACTTGCATGTTGCTTTGTGCTTGACTATTGCCAAGGTTTGAAGGGACTATCCAGCAGAAAGGATCTGGGGCAACACACCCACAGGCTACTAACTAATCTAGACCCTGAAGTTCTACAAAACTAGTTTTTAGGAATGTCACCTTTACTATAGGTCAATGACATTCAAAGGTTTAAGTCAAATTCAAAACCAGATGTTAGGCAGTCAAATTTTTTGGTGTCTAGGAAAGCTTTACCTATTTACTGAAGAAGGAAAACAAAACCAGCATGACTGGTTTTGGCTCCTCTTATAGTCCCATTTGTTACTATGATGTTTGTACCTATTAAATCACTGCATTTTCAAGGGGAAAGCAACACAGAGACAATTAATGGTAAAGAACAAAATCCTGATCCATTTCTGCAGAAAATAAACTGCAACCACCACAGTGAAGTAATGCAATAACACAGCAGCTGTCCTGCTTTTCAGTCCATGACACCCCTGAAGCGTATACTCACAAAGCAGGGCGTCAGCTTTCCCAGTAATATTCCTGAGTCAAGCAGGCAGACATTGCAATTTAAAATGGTTACACCTGAAATCCTTTTTGCTTAACACTTGTTCACTCACCTTTTAGCTAAAGGGCTATCAATTCCTGTAATAAGTCATGAGGAACTTCCTACAGTCTGAACACAACTTCCATTTGACCTGAATAGAAAACCCCCTTAGATATCTACATCAGCACTACAGGAGGATGGCAGTGTGCAGATGACCACACCATATGTGATTAAATTCAGGTACAGAGAACTATGGTCAAGGCCTCCAGATCAAGCACTGAGGCCACTGATTTTTTATCAGCAAGTTATCACACCTTCCTCAGGTGGACTAATTAGCTACAGGCACGAATAACTGCTGCTGCCAGAACCGTGAATTGCAGCTTTCCCATCAAGTGCTTATCTATAGGAGTAACTGCCTTCAGTTAGGCCCATTAAGTAGCACTACTAGGCTGAAAAAAACAGTGGGTTTTACTTTACCCCAGCTGTCTCCTGGACATTTTTAGGATTTTTTTTTAAAGTTGAATTTTTCTGTTGACAGAATGGATGCTCAATTATGCAACTTAGCTGAAAAGGCTCTCTATTCATCCACCTTTGTTAAGACTGCTGGGTAAAACCAGGTCTAAATAGTTGATGTATGTCTATGGTTGGTGTCAGGGGAGTGTACCTGTGGCCTTGTCAGTCAGCGCTGCCCTTACAAAAGTTGTGTGGAAGTCCTGCAGCCTGGCTGACTTGTTCATGAGAATTAATTTAGAATCTCATCAGACACAGAACAAACATATATATTCATCAGACTTTGAATGAAAAGAGTACATAATTCCCTATCAACATCTTTACAGAAGAAGATTTTTGCTTCTACAAACTTGAAAGAAAGGAATCAGATAGGGTAAAAACATATCTAAGTCTACCTATTACTTTCACCATTCGCACTGTGTGATGTATATACTTAAAATATCTTTCTTTCTGCCTGTTTAGAAGTGAAAATTAGCAACAGCCATGGTAACTAGGTTAAGAACTTTCTGAAGAGTTTTTGCTATCTTGTTTATTTTACTTATGAAACTACTCTCTAAATACTTTCTCCACTCCTTTTGGAATAGTAGATTCTATTAAAAAAAATTATATGAAATTTCCTCAAACAGATTTATTTTTCAAGTATCACTTTTTCAGTAAAATGGAGAGGATTATGTGGCTATATGAAGAGGATATAATGTTGCAAAGAAGTTGTATTGACTAATCTATAGTTAAGAACTTGATGTATCACCACCATCAGTATGGGGAATTAATTTCTCCAAGGTATGAAATAATTCCTCTAATCCTGTTAAAGATCCAACATTTTAGTCATATGGTTTAGTTTTAGAAAGGCCTGTGAAAAGCAGGGAGCTGGACTTGATGATATTTATGGGTCACTTCCAACTGGAGATATTCCATGAATATTATTGCATCCATAGTATTACTTCCTATAAAACTGCTTGCACTGAATCAGAAAGGATGGCTGGTTTTTATGTTTGAACTCCTATATCAAAAAGTAATTAAAACTTAAAATAAGTTCTAGATTTTCTGGCTATGAAACAGAGAAATGAAATTATTATCTTTGAATAATAATATCTTCTTAATATTTTCAAGAGATTCTAAGTCTTGACCCTTTATTACTACTTGTATATTCTTCTAAGATCAAGACCAGAAGCCAGCATTCAGTGTGGCTTTGTGCTCCAAGGTACGTTTGCAGTTCTAGAAATTCTGAGGTGTCAAAAATCAATGAAAAGGAAATATCCTGCAACTGATATCCTGTACTTATATTTCAGTGATACAGAATTGTTACAGATTTTTATATAACTGTTTTGGTTTACCCACTGTCATGTATTGCTTACTTTATTTTATAAATATGGAAAGAATAATTCAACAGATTAATACATAAGAGCTGCTAGAAAAAACACTTTAGTTGTAATTTTAAATAAAGCAAATGCAGTATAAATCTCCAGACACAGCTGAAGAAATTTCGAAAAGATCAGCAATTGTGATATGATTTAATTCCGTGATTTTTTTCGCACAAACCTCATCGCTTTATAACCCATTGTATATAATGGCATAGACTACTGGCTTGGACCACACTTCTGCATAGTTAAGCCAGAAATTGTTCTGAATTGCATTTAACCTGGACTATGCCACACACAAGAAACAAAATTACTTCTATAATGATATGTCTTGTATCATTTACCATCAATTTCCTGTCCTGTCAAGCTGCTTTTTTCTCGGTACTACTTATTTTAAACACAGTAGCTCAGGTGTTGGACGAGAAGTTGGCATTCAGAAGACCTATTCTTTGTTTTGCTGCTAAGTCACTTGTATGACCTTTAGTGGGTCCATAAATCTAACTTTGTTTTGGTTTATTTGTCTCTAAAATTGCTGTGATAAATAGAAGTTGTGTTTTGTTGAGCTGAATTTCAAGATACATTGACCCAATAATCAATAATTTACCAACTAATAATAAATCCTAATGCTCAGCCAATGAAACAAGAAGTCAGCTGGATTGTTCAGTGCACTTGTCATGGGTTCAGCAGCAGCAGTCATTTTTCTCCTTCTTGGTAGCTGGTGCAGCACTGTGTTTTTGATTTTGGGCCTGGGAACAGCCCTGATAACACCAGTGTTTTCAGTTACTGCTTGGTAACGTTTTGGTCTGACCAAGGACTTTGTGAGCCTCATGCTCTGCCAGGGAGGAGGGGACACCGGGAGGAAGCAGAGACAGGACATCTGACCCAAACTGACCAAAGAGATTATTCCATATCACAGCACGTCATGTCCAGGATGTGAAACCGGAGGGCAGAGACACGGAAGGGTGTGGTGGTGTAGTGGGGGGTTCGCTGCTGGGGGATGCACTGGCTGTGTCGGGCTTGGTGAGCAGTTGTATTCTCTTTCCTTGCATTTCTCTTGTATTTCCCTGGTCATTATTATTATTGGTGGTAGCAGTAGTGGTTTGTGTTATACCTTAGTTACTAAACTGTTCTTATCTCAACCTGTGGAAGTTGCATTCTTTTGATTCTCCTCCCCATCCCCCCAGGACTGGGGGAAGAAAGAGAGGCAAGGTAGTGAGTGAGAAAAACTGCGTGGCTTGGAGGCTTAAACCATGACAGCACTCCCTTTACAATCAATCAGATGAATAACTTTGCTCAAGTTCCATCCAGCGTCCAGAGGTATCTGGAGAGATGTTTTCACGTTAGCACTAACTGTGATATACATGTGTTTCATAAAATAATGAGTTAAAATCCTAATGACTTCAAATAAACCTTTTATCCTTGCAAGTACCTATCAGGATAGATTCATTTGCAAATGCAGTCTGATTGTTTAACCTTATTCCAGACATTTGGGACCAAATTATCCTGGTGCTTGTGGGAGTGAAACCTAATTACCTGTGGTATTTTTTTGAACAAGATTAAGCAATGCTTGTAATTTATGTCAGGAATTCACTTTTTTAAACAGATCTTTAGCTGACACTGTTCTACTGAACCAACAGCATGTTGATTCACACGCACGTATCTTGAGGTGTTAGCCTGCTATTTTCCCCAGTAAAATCTTTTGGTAGGAAGTTGTTTTATTATTATTATTGACACAATTTTCAAACTAATAAGCCCATTCAGCTTCTACAGGTTGTAACGTAATTCACTAAACTACTTTGGTACAACCTGGTATCTGGGTACTGCTGCTACTGCACTGCGTACCTGAGCTAGCCCTAGCCAAACTGGTTTGAGCACAGGAAGACATCTAGATACAGACAGATAGGTTTTTTTACATTCTATTCCAACACTGACTGGAGAGCTTCACTGAGTTATTCACCATGAAATTTCATGCTTCCTCAGCACAACTGTTTCAGGTACTTCTGTTTGTTCCACCTCTCTCCAAAAGAAAGTAGTCAGTGAAGGCATGGACAGTTATATTCCAGTTACAATTAATGACCTTATTCCCCACCTTCTTCTCTTGAGATGAGTACAGCATTGAACTGTCACAAGACTCAGATGTGCTTCGCCCTTGGGAAACTGCACAATCATTGTCATTGCTCCTGGCACAGTGTTCCCAATATCACATTAAGTCTAATCTCCATCCATCTTTCTGTTCGGAGTTTCAGGAAGCTTCATAAGAGAAGGCTCATGGAAAATCAAGCTTTTTGCCCTCTGCTCTGAGACAAAATCAGCTGTAGCTATGGCATTTTTCATAAATGTCTGTCCAAGGTTTCCTGCTAAGACAGTAAGATTCTCTTCCAAAGCCACTTTAACTGCCCCACTATGGGGGCAAAAGAGATTTGTCCCTTCTTCTTTGCACCAATCCTTTGGTGTTATTGTGTTCTTGCTGTAGCCCTCCATGTAATGTGCTGCTTTTCCTTGATCATTTCTTACCACACACAGGACCCTGCAAGCACGATATGCCACATGTAATGGGCTTAAACATTTTTTTTTCTATTGGTTGATACATGTAGTTACCAAGCTAAGCATTAATATCCTCACCATGTCTAATGTAGGTAGCACTTATCAGTCAGGTGAAAAGGTATCAATATCAATTGCTTCTTGGAAGAGCCTGGGTTGCTGTCTCCTAATTCTCTACCTTTTTCTTAGGTTTATGTCATCATTTTCCCCTTTGGGTGCTTCAGTAACTAGTCATGATGAGACCTCAACAATTTTACTTCTGTATAGTCACATCTCTCATCTTGCACAGATTTAACTTATGTACTTCCACAGTTTAACAACTATCTTTTTTAGTAAAACAGAACCAAAGTCACCCAGACATGATACACAAAGCTAGACTTTGGGTCATGTGAGGCTGAACCACTGGGCTGCTGCTGTTGGTGCATTCCTTTCTGATCTCCACCACTTTTCTTTCAGTCTTTCCACAGGTGTTGCATTTTCTAACCTCTGATCATTCTAGTTAGTGCCTTAGAATCATAGAATAGTTAGGGTTGGAAAGGATCTCAAGATCATCTAGTTCCAACCCCCCTGACATGGGCAGGGACACCTCACACTCAAACCATGCCACCCAAGGCTATGTCCAACCCACTTGAACACCGCCAGGGATGGAACATTCACAACTTCCCTGGGCAACCCAGTCCAGTGCCTCACCACACTCACAGTAAAGGATTCCTTTCTCATATCCAACCTAAACTTCCCCTGTTTAAGTTTGAACCCATTACCCCTTTGTCCTATCACTACAGTCTCTCATGAAGAGTCCCTCTCCAGCATCCCTATAGGCCCCCTTCAGATATTGGAAGGCTGCTTTGAGGTCTCCATGGAGCCTTCCCTTCTCCAGGCTGAACAGCCCCAACTTTCTCAGCCTATCTTCATATGGGAGGTGCTCCAGTCCCCTGATCATCCTCGTGGCACTCCTCTGCACTTGTTCCAACAGTTCCATGTGCTTTTTATGTTGAGGACACCAGAACTGCACACAATACTCCAAGTGAGGTCTCATGAGAGCTGAGTAGAGGGGAAGGATCACCTCCTTCAACCTGCTGGTCACGCTCCTCTTGATGCAGCCCAGGACACGGTTGACTTTCTGGGCTGCGAGCGTGCACTGAAGCCGGGTCATTTTCATTTTCTCATTGACCAACACCCCAATTCCTTCTCTGCAGAGCTGCTCTGAATCTCTTCATCCCTGCCCAACCTGGAGCTGTGCTTGGAATTGCTCCAACCCAGGTGTAGGACCTTGCAGTTTTCATGGTTAAACTTAATCAGGTTGGCATCAGCCCACCTCACAAATGTGCCAAGGTCCCTCTGGATGGCATTCCTTCCCTCCAACGTATCAACCGAACCACACAGCTTGGTGTCATTGGCAAACTTGTTGAGGGCACACTCAATCCCACTGTCCATGTCACCCACAAAGATGTTGAACAAGACCGGTTCCAACACTGATCCCTGAGGGACACCAGCTCCAGCTGGAAATTGAGCCATTGAGCATTACTTTTTGTGTGTGTCCATCCAGCCAGTTCTTTATCCACCGAGTGGTCCACCTATCAAATTGATGTCTCTCCACCTTAGAGACAAGGATGCCCTGTAGGACAGTGTCAAACGCACAAGTCCAGATAGATGACATCAACTGCTCTACCCCTGTCCCTCAGTTCCATAGCCCCATCATAGAAGGCCACCAGATTGGTCAGTAAAGGAGAAGGATAACTTTCCAGGTATTCAGGACTACATTTCTTCTTATTTAACAATTATCACTTCTGTGTTTTTCACAGTAAAAACCTTATCTTGCTACCGCATGATGAAATTCGGGATAGAAACCCATTTATGAAAAGTTGTTTCTGAATCAATCTTCTGTGTCCTGCAGTACATTCAATTCTTTCTACCTGAACACAAACTTTACAAATATGTATTAATGAATTTCACTCTGGTTTGTTTGTTTGTTTTTTGCTTGCTTTTTTTTTTGTTTGTTTGTTTTTGGGTTTTTTTGTTTGTTTTTGTTTGTTTGTTTTTGCTTTGTTTTGTTTTTTAATCATTTATCTACTTTTGGCATGATTCTTTCAAATTCCTGGCCTGCTTTCCAAAGGCTTTGCAGCCCTTCATTTGTACCACATGTAAACTAAATACACTTTCTCAGTAGCCTGTAATTTTTAATGAAAATATGAATGGCTTTATGCTCATGACAGGTCCCCATAAAGCCCCATTTGTTACATCCTACCATTCTAGTATATCAATGTTCCCTATACTTCAGGGATTTTTGTACACTCCTTAGTGAAGCTCCATGAAAGACATTTTTTTTTAAATACGTTTTGGAATGTATTACTTGACACAGTATCAAAATGCAAATCAACACATATATAATTTACTCTGTTCCTCTTCTATGTAACACCCCTGTTAACATTTCATAAATCATAGACTGATTTTACACGATCTGGTGCGCACAGGTGCATCATGACTACTGGCCCATTTCTTTATTATTTTCCAGATTCTTATGAAAAGGTTACTTGATTGTTTCAGAATTTTCCCAGAAAACTCCATATGAAAATCCTTTATCCATAGTACCCACTCTCTCATTCTGGGACACGTGCCCTGAAGAGATAATCACTCTTTATTTCAAGCCAGGTATTAACAGTCGCAGTAAAGCTCCTAATTAAATCAGGGGTTTCTTATCCTGGAAAATGTACAGTAAGGCAAAAAAACTAACTGTGACAGTTAACACATTTAAGACAGCTATTAAGAAATTACTTCTAGGGATTTTCTGTGTTTTCTCATATAGTCATAAGGTTATTTCTTTAAATTAATTTCGAAACCTAACCAAAGCCACTGAAGGACATCAGTGAATTTGGGCTATAAGTTCTTCCATAATGTTTAACACCAGTTAAAAAACAATTGAAGACTGGATAAAGACAAAAGCGTGCCTGTTGCAATACATGAATTTCCAAAGACTCTCAGGGGATATCTATAAACCACTGGCAAAAAAAACGTTTTGCAGATAGAAAGCAGAATAGGACTTTGGGTAGTGGGAATTTAGATAAGTTCGCTTCCTTCTTCCCTAAAGTCCTTCTAAAAAGGTCACAGTGATAAAAATAGAGCTGCCTTCTTTTAAAGGGATTTTGCTTGAAAGCTCAATTTATTCAGAAATCAAGACAGATTGATGCTGTTCCCTCGGAATGCAGATAGGCATATTTTAGACAATAAACCAGGAGCCCTTATCTGCTGAATTTTGTCTTTTCAATGTATCTATCCTATGCTAATTTTAGGTCTGTATCCTCTATATCCTGCCATGTTTTGTTTTTCCTCCCATTCAGCTCTGATTTTCCGTTATGGCATGTCCTTTTAGAACATTTTTTGTACTTATGACGCATCTGTTCTCATTTTGCTCCTGCAAGTGCCTAAACGATAGCTAAATGCATCTGTAAGGACAAGTGCTGAACAGGTGCAAAACAAGACCACAAGTAATGAAAGGAGAGGAAGAAATCAGAGACTAATTTTTGCTCTGTCAGGATTTGCCTAATATATGTGTAGCCATTGCACAGGCAATACAAATGTCTCATTTTCAGTTCTTAATCTTCTTTAACAACCTTTCTGGAGTTAATTTAGATTAAGAAAATTTGCTAAAAGATGATATTCTCTATTGTTGATTTGACAGAGTGCTCATAACATAGGCTAAGGAATTTATAGGGGATCCATTTCTTCTATGTTAGTAAAACAGAAAATGCAAAAAAAAATATAAATGAATGTACATCTATTATTTGAAAACAACCCTCCCAATTTTTATTTTATGTTTACTTTACACTGTCCAAATGGGTTTTGCCAGTTACCCTTGAGAAAAGCTTGTACAGAGATATTAATTTCACATGTGCCATAAATGAATATTTTTTCTCACTCTAATCTCAGTGATACAGGCTGCATATCTGAACAATGCTATGTCCTTTTTACATTGTTTCAGCAACAGAAAAAGTCAATTTACTCACATTATCTAGCCAATATTACAGCTTCAAAATTACTCTGGGTTCAGTCTCCAGGAGAGCAGGATTTTCAGGTGACTCAACCATCTTAGTAATTTATTTTGAAAACAGACCAAAAGAAAAATCTCTGTTTGTCCAGTAGCCAAAAGATAGCTGGGAGAGAAGATTGGAGATCAGTTCAAATAGAAAAAAATCTGGCTATTCCTTGCTGAAAATAAGCAAAACAAACAAAAACCCCCCCACCAAACAACAAAGTAAAAAGGAACCCAACATTTTGAGTGAAGCAAGCCTTTTGATTCAGAATGTTCCCTTTCATGTACTTCCCACAGGAAGCACAGTAAGAGATCAGCTCAAGAAACACAGAGACACACCAATTATTTTCTGACTTGAATCCCAGTTAGTTAGACATGTCACCTGCATAAAAGAGAGATAATTCTTTTTGCTGCCTGAGATGAATTAAGTTCACATAGCCCACCTTGCAGAATTGTGTCCAAACTGTTATGCTAAGGGCTCTCTGGTCTTCCCAGCCCTATGAGCGACACACCAAAATTTGCTATGACAAATACTGTGCATGCCGCAAACTCTAGGTGAACTGTCGAACAAGATTCAGTGGCTGTTGCTGTCTGGCTTTCTCTTGTTGCTGGGATTTTGGATCATCTGGCAGCTCCCAGGACAGAATCCCTCTGTTGCTAGCTGTTCAGCAGATCTATTTGATCTGCCTCTGAATCACATGCAGCTCAAGATTGAAAAGCTGGCCACTCTGTATAGAGGTCCCTGGGCTATCTCAATTCATTTTGATGATAATGTTCCACCTTGTATTTTAAATAGTTAAGTGGTCATTGGAAGTGAGGCAAATCTTCCGACCACTAGGCAAGAGAATCACTGAAGCACACTCTGGCTTAGCATTTCAGTGTATTAAAAGAATATCTAGGTGATTTCGACAAAGAGAACCTATCTCATAAGGAGAATCCATTTTCTCCTATCCTTCGATATTAGGTAAATATTTTGCAGCTAGACACCTGACTAGTAATTTTATGAATCTCATGCGGAAAGGCTGGTGTTTGTTTAGTTATTTTTCTGAGGTTTTTTGGTTTGTTTTTTAAAAAAAAACAATCAGCATTTACAAATACTTTTGGGGGCAGTTCAGGTAAGAAACTGTTTGTCTCATACTATTATCTAAAATCAAACCAGAATACTCAGGGGTAGTTTGACTGAAGTTGTTCTGTGGCAGTTGTACTACAGAAGACACAGAAATGCTGGAGTTTTTTTCTCCTTGTATCAGGAATCATAACAGTCCTCTCTCAGATTAAAGAATTCTAACATCTGGTGGAACCAGAACAGGTCTGGGGCTGCTTTAAGCTATACTGGAAACCATAGCCTAAGGAGTAAAGTCACTCATGGCTCCTCCCTGCTTCTCTTCTCATGCTTAGTCCATGAAACTATTCCTAGGGAGGAATGACCCACCTCAGGGATCAGTATTGCATAGTCAGTACACCAATGCCCATGAAAGCAGTGACAGACTGCTTATTTGAAACAGGAATTGCTTGGAAGTTTTCTGTGGAGAACAGGCTCTTATGCCCTTCTTGTTAACATAGGAAAGGGAGAAGGGGGGGTGTGGGGGTGTGGATGGTGCGTGCAATAATGATTCTGGAAAGACAGAATTTTTATTAAGTTCACACCCTGAGTTGAATGGCTCTTTCTTTGACAGCAGCCACACTGCTGCTCTCTGAAGGGCAAGCAGCTGAACTTTCCAGGAGCCAATTAGGAAATGCTTCAGAAAGAAAGCTAGAGACAGCAATAGTCTGAGGGATTAATTACAGTAAAGGATCCTCAAAGCACTGGCCTCCAAGTACTTTCGGCATAGCTATGGTCTTTTTTTTTGCACTGCTTAAGAACTGCTTTTACAGAAAGAAAAGATGAAAAATTACTATGACTTGAGGCTTTATAATGTATTTCTTTGCCCAGTCCCAGCACTTTGCAAGTGAACAGTTTCACAGCATATATCACTTACCAACAGAGCTTTACTTTTTCAGGAAAATATAAGTTTCTTTAAGACAGATATTAAATACCACTCATTATTTTGGCTGATAAGACAAGCCAAGCCTAAAAGGTGCATTATATTTTGCCTTTGCAAGTGTTTTTGCTTTTCAGAGTCAGAAAGGATTGATGTTTCTTTTGGGTCATTACTGAATACCTGACTGTACAGGAATACTAAATTTGGCTTGTCACTGAGAGCAATAATGTAGGAACTAAACAGCAACAAGAATTAACTACATTTACTTTCTCTGATACTCTAGTGCAAATAAAAATGTTAATGAAAACAGAATAATAAGCTTCCCATGATCACACACGTGATCTTACAAAATAACACCCCAGATTCATAAAATATAATGTATTTGATGTCCATTTTCTTATTATAAAATAAAGGTGTTCCTACTAGAAACAATGGTGACATTCTTGCTTCAGCTGAACTGGGCTGAAATCTTTCTGTTAGCATTTGAACATGGGGGAAAAAGCAGTGTGTAAAAACTAATAATCATGTTTTGAGAAATCTAATACAATAGCTGTCTTTCATAAATCTCATAATTGAGAAAGCATAATTGAGTTCAAGACTGAAGGGCTCATGATTTGTCATGTTTGTCATGTGTAAGAAAAGAAATGCAGGCTGATGTTTCTAACAAGACTGCTGTTCAGGGTTAATGATATCTGTCAATGCACTTTAAATATATTCACCCCATCCTCACACTGTGTTACAGCTCTTGCACAGGGGTGAACTTCACCTGGCATCTTCACTGGATAATGGCATCAGGACTTGTTAATCAGCATAGCTCTGTCCTTATACGCTGATTAAAGGCAGCCATTGGCATCTGGTCATGCAAGTTCTGACCCTGACCTGCTGCACTGGAGGAAGAGATGTATCAGTAGTTCTCCACAATACAAAGTAGACTGTTACAGCATGAATGATTATTAGAAAGAGTGGAGCAATTTTCATAAAAGTAAATACTATTTACTTCTTTTTACCAAGCATTGAGACACCTGGGTTGTTCACAGAAATCTTCTGTTGTTCAAACTTAGTTCAATTAGACTTATTCTGGATTAATGTGATGCTCCATATTCACTTGTGGAATGGAGTGTTTTCCTATCTGGGTACACCGAATCGGATATTATTAATTATTAGTAGTTTTCTACACTTTTGCTTATTATTCTTTCTCATTTTGCAGTAATATGCACATTTTAAAGTATGCCTCTATGTAATCTGTTGGGTAGAAATTAAAATTATTACACAACTTCTACCTGATATACTCTGAGGGACAGAGAAATTAAGATCAAACTTTTATCACAGCTGCTTCAGATATGCTGACTTTTTCAGTGTTTTCTGAAGTCAGCATTTCTTCTGAAAGACTGTCACCTTCAAAAAGGTCACATGGGTTAGTAATTCGTGTGTATACTGTAAAATATTTTACAGTAGCACTTGACACTTTACTTTCCCTTCCCTTTTTAAACAGTTTTGTTTCTTTTTTTTTTTTCTATTCATCTTTTATATGGCAGTGACTGCTGGAATCTTTTCTTGAAAACTGCTTTTTCAACTACAAGTCGTGATTTGACCATTTCAGTTCTGATCATTCCTTATCTTCTCCTATGCTGAATATAAGCTCTAATTCCTTCCAGGTTTCCTTTCAGATTTTTCTCTTATTTCGGTGTCTGATAAGTCAGATCACCTCAACAGATAAAAAAAAAAATCACTTATATAATTAAAACAATAACTTTGAGTTCTGTGGGTGTTTTAAAGCTAAATTTCACACAGTGATTTATGCATCTATAAATAAAAAGATACTCGTCAACTGCCTGAAATACATGCCTTCTTTAATGAACATAATCTGGTAATTGTGGTTAGAAAAAAATATATAAGGGAGAAATTCTTCACCACTTTGTTACCCTTTTCAGAGGGAGATTTCTTCATGGGTTTTGCCTAGTGTAAAACCTGTCACCATTCATTGCTTTTGAAATCTATAGTCTATTTTTATCTTATCCCTATGTGAATTTACCATAGTTAGGATTGTTTCATGATGAAGTAATCTGCAAAATATATATGCTTTTTTTTCTGCTGCTTACATGGTACAGAACAAGAAAGGGTTCTATGAACTGAAGAATAAAACAGCGTGCTGCCAACAGACCACAATATTTTACCTGTACACCTGAATGATATTGTCATGGGTTCAGCAGCAGCACTCATTTTTCTCCTTCTTGGTAGCTGGTGCAGCACTGTGTTTTTGATTTTGGGCCTGGGAACAGCTCCGATAACACCAGTGTTTTCAGTTACTGCTTGGTAATATTTTTGTCTGGCCAAGGACTTTCTGAGTCTCATGCTTTGCCAGGGAGGAGGGGGAGCCAGGAGGAGGCAGAGACAGGACACCTGACACAAACTGACCAAAGAGGTATTCCATACCACGGCATGTCATGTCCAGGATGTGAAAATGGAGAGCAGAGACACGGAAGGGTGTGGTGGTGGACTGGGGGGTTTGCTGCTGGGGGGATGCACTGGCTGATTGGGCTTGGTGAGCAGTTGTATTCTCTTTCCTTGTATTTCTCTTGTATCATTATTGGTGGTAGCAGTAGTGATTTGTGTTATACCTTAGTTACTAAACTGTTCTTATCTCAACCTGTGTGAGTTGCACTCTTTTGATTCTCCTCCCCATCCCCCCAGGACTGGGGGAACAAAGAGAGGCAAGTGAGTGAGTGATAAAACTTCGTGAGTTTTAGAGGCTTAAACCATGACAGATATATAGGTCATGGCTAAGGCAGTGCAAAACACTAGGTTAAACTGTTCTTTTAAATTTAATAATTATGGCAGTCTTAATTTAGTTTTCCAGCCTGATCTTCACAAAAGCTCTCTCTAGAGAATCTTCCTGCTTTAAAATCTACCACACAGATATTTGTATTTCTTTTGCTGAAAATGAAGACAACTTCAGCTGAACTTCACAGGAAAATAGCCTATTTACAAGAACATAATTTTGATCATCAGAACCTAATATAAGTGTTTTCCTTAACTTATGAGCTTTCTGTGGTCAATACTGTCAGTATATAAAAGTTAAAAGATATAGACATTTTCCTTACAGTCAAAGCAACATTTTGTTTTCTTCAATTTCAGTCTTTAATTATTAATTTTGAAATTAGTGAGACAGTGTACTCATCAACAGATTGCTTCCATGCTTGCTCATAACTTTTGCAGTAGTTCTCCATATGCTTTCAAGGAATTTACAACAGAAATGTGCAATTTATAGAGCAGAAAGAATGTGAGGTTTAAATGAAGTTTGGTGGCTAAACGCAGGAACAGAAAATGATCTAAAGAAAATACTCGAAGCACAGAGACATCTCAGCTTGTTGAATGGTGGCTGTTTTAAGTTGCTTCAAACAATCTTGAATCTCATTCTTTAGCATATTTTTTAGCCACCCATCAATATTTTAGACCTTGTGTCTGATATCAGCTGTTACTGGCTGCATTCTGAACTAGAAAGCCAAACTGGTAGCTACGGAAATGTCATTATGTAGGTCCAGTGGAAGAGTAGTAAGTCACCTGCTGGGATTCTTTCTCTTGGGCTTGCCAAAGGACAAACCCAACATTTATGTGAGGAAGACAAGTGAAAGGGAGATTACGTGTGCAGTCTGTAATAAAGTGTCAGTTAATACTTAAAGAGCTTTGTTTCAGCTAATGCAGAATTAAACAATTTCTTTAAACAGTTGCCTTGGATAATGGTTATAGACTTCTGTTTTCAATTAATTTTAGCTCTCTTCAGCAGCCTGTGTTAAAAAAATTGATGGTTCCAGTTAGACAAAGATTCAAGGTAAAAAAACCCAACAAACATGTACAACATATAATCATAGAATGGTTGGCTTTGGAAAGGACCTTAAGATCACCTAGTTCCAACACCTCTCACTAGACTAGGTTGCTCAAAGACCCATCCTTGAACACTGCTAAGGAAGGAGCATTTACAACTTCCTTGGGCAGGTCGCATGTACTTAGTGAGTGGACATTCTCATCACTGTTCATTAAATGGAAGGCTCTGTCTTCGATGTCATCATAGCTTAAGTAAATCAGCAGTTTGCTTATTTTCAGCAGTGCACATGTAAAGAGTTGCACTATCCCACCTGACCTCCACTTATACAGAACTTGTGACAGCAACTCATGCTGTGTAGGAAGAGTGTGCCACTACTGCTTCAGCTTTCACTTAGCAAATACCTTCCTCTCATTAAAAACCAGGGCTATTTGCACATACAGCCAGATGCTGCGATGCCTCTTTTTGAAGATGAGTGAGGCTAGCTTAAAAATGACAGCTTTAAAGGTCTCTTGCTGTATGCAGAGTCTGTCTGCTAGTGTTTCCCGTTCCCATCTCCGTATTTGACACCTATGGATAAATTATAGAAGATTTCTCATCAACCTTTTCCCTAATATAGGGATTGTGGGTACTTGGCTTCTTACTGGGGTCAGCCCATCAAAACTGATGATCAGGGTTGATCTGACTGTGGCCGATGCTGGGCACTGCCATAGAAAGGTGACTGGTAAGAGGCATGTCTTGGCAGCCAAGTTGATGGGTTGGAGAGAGATAGCCAGGCATGGCGTGGCCATGATCTGATGTGAGCTTAGAGCAGCCCTAAGTAAGGAGGAAGCCTCTGAGGAACTGCAGCCAAATCCCACTTTAGCTCTATCCTGGCCATCCACCCCAGACTCTGTAGCTCCCTTCAGCAGGGCTGGCTAGTTACCCACATCCATACCAACCCCAACCTGAGTGCCTGGGGCAAGCTACAGAGCCCCAGGGAGCATGCAGGGAGGGCCCTGACATGTCTACTTCCTCTCCCCCTGTTACTGTACATGCAAGCATCTCTTCTTGAAAACATATCTTCTCCCAAATAAAAATCTATAGTAGCTTTGTAACACTCTTATCATCATGGGATACCTTTAGTCGGAGTTGAAGTGCTGTGACATTTAGAGCAGGAATGTGCTGGTCCTGGGTTGCCCATAACGGAACAATAAATCCCATTTGTCAGGACAGTGATTGCAAACTGGAATTTCCATCTCTGCGAAGGGTGAAGGCAACAAAGAAATGCAAATTCTACCAAATTCTTTCTTCCGCAACTTCATTTGTGAGTTTCTGTGATGTTTGACTCCTTAGTGGGGTCCAAACTAAACCCACCTTCCCCTCCCCCCCCCCCAATCTGTATCCACTGATGTGCATTTGTTTAGACAAGTACAGAATATGAAAGTGTTAAATCATGCTCTCTGGTACATACTTTATAGTTTTTACTATAAAATACAGCCATTTAGATAGCTTAGTTAAAACACTAAATGGAGATTATAAGAAGAAAATTAAACATGTAACACAAATATTTTCACCAGAAGCTTTATCTTTTCTTCTAGAGATACATTGTACCTGGGAACTTCCTTTGCCTGGCTATGAATACACATGGTTTGGTAAGTTTGTTTTCCCATTATTCTTCTGTGACAATCACAGAATAAAATCCTTGCTATATTCATTTTGCAATGCTTTGAATATGATGTGCCACACAAAGAACTTTACAAAAAAAAAAAAAAAAAGCTGCTGAGTCAGACTTCAGACTATAGAAATTTCCAGGTATCTTTGTGCACACAAATGATTTCTATAAGTAGTTCAAAAACTTAAATAGCTGTATTCTTTTGAAGAAAAAGAGTTTGGTACAATCACCATCAGTGTTAAACCCAGGTGATTAATATTGGATTCTTAAATCTATCTAGGTTCTCAAGAGTAAGACCATGTTTTTAATGTGATGTCTGAAAATCAGCGATTGTTTAGGTAATGAAATGTAGGTTTAGAAGCCTCCAGTTAGACATTCAAGTTTAAAAATCTTGGCTGGTGATTAAACCCATTCTAAATAATTTCATTATTATTCACAAAGATGAAAGATTCACTTAAGATAGAAGTATTAAGCAAGTTCCTGTTTGTTCTTGAACCAGCTGAAGCCATGGAAAGTGCAAATTAATTTTGGAAAGTGTGTTGTTTGCTCCCCATATTGAGATGTGGTGACAGAAAAATGAGACAATAGAACAAGATCTGTCAAAAGCAGAATGAGGAAGAGAAAAGAAAGGACAGAGGGAGAGGGGAAAACAAATCGAGTGAGTGCAGGAAAAAGCAGGGAATGGAAGATATAGAGTGAAAAAGAAGTACATTAAATAGCTGTAGCTGGGTAGTTTTGTGTGTGCAAAGCTTTCATAAGTAATAGAGGGCATAGACTTCCATTTCAAGTCTGATGCAGCACTCGGAAGTCTCTCCATTAACTTCAATGAGCTTTGGATTAAGCACTTAGGGGGAAAAAGGTTATGCTTAAACTGAATGCAGTTTTTTTTTGAAGAAAGAAGTTTAAACTATGGAAGAAAGTTTTACTGAATTCAGAAAACTCAGTGAGCATTCAAGCCCTCAGAACCCCCAGTATTTACAGTGTCCCCATTACACCCCATGCTTAAAGAGGGAGAAAGGGAGTTAATCTTAGAATTTAAATGAGTTTATTAATTGCTCAGGTTGCAGAATGTAACATAAGATGTATTACAAACAAGCCAGCAAAGCAGTTTATTATATCAAAAGTGTTCAGGGAATTAAAAAAACATAAGGGAGTCCCTGAGTTCTATTGTGACTTGGGATTAATAGAGTTCAAAGCAGAGCTGCTGTGTTTTCATTTTTTGAATCCTGCATTTTAGCATTTGAAATACCCTGTATTTTTAATTTCTGATAGAAACACACACACACACACAAAAGTAAATAAGACTTTGGAGATAATAGGAATTTAAGAAGCTCTCTATATATTTATATGTATTATTTTCCCCACTTTCTTTCTCTTTCTGCTGTTGTAATTTTCTTGTCTTTACCAAACCTTTAATGTGAGCAGTTGCTGCTTCTGAGATTTCCAGACATAGTTCTTAACTGTTCTGTTTGGTCTTACAGCCTGAACACATCATATTTCCAATGGAGTCTTGAAGCTCAGCTGTAGTATTTCCCTATTTACCCATCCATTACCAATGAGCCTTCTCATTCCTTTTCCTAGTCACACCCTTGTCTAGAGTTGTGTCAAGGTGCTGGCAATGGGGAGAGGGCTGCAGAGATGTCCTGCAATGGGACACAGCTGAGCCCCTCAGCCATGCATGGTGCGCCTTGGGGAAAGCCTGTGTAGAAAGGTCAAAGTGTTGTTGAGTCGTGATGGAAAAAGTGTGAGAAACAGCCCTGTGAATACTAGGAAGAAGTAGGGAGGAGGTGCTTTAGGTGATGGAATGGAGATTTCCTTGCCACCCCTGGAGACACCACAATGGGGCTGGTGGCTCTCTGCAGCCACTGGCGAACACTATGCCAGGGATTATATCCACACTGAAAACCATGGAGTACCATGTCAAAACAGAGAGCCATACTGTCTATTTGAGTAATGGATGAAGTGCAGGAGATACAGATTTTAAAAAATAATGAGAGTACAGATTGTATTAGCAATCAGTGATCATCAGCAAGAACTATATGGCATGAAATCTTGAAGTGTGTAGCATTGTTTCATTGCCATTTAGCTTCCTGCCTTTATTGATCAATGTCATACCTGATATTGAACAGAATTGTGCTGTTCTCCTCGTCTGAGTATTTGTTAAACTTGAGCATTCTTTAGATTTCCAACAAAGCATAAAGGCAATGCAGTTTCTCTTTTCTGCATCCAGTGACCTCTGTACAGTTGTATTTTTCTAGTCATAAGTTATCTGCTGGCTCTTACAATATGCTCTCATGAGAGTACTGATGTCCAGCATTCATAAAATTCCCTTCATTCAGAGAATAGTGTTTTGCTACCCATGAGTCCCAGAGTCCACAAAAATCAGTTTTAAACACTCTAGTTCTTTGTTCCAACATTTCTGCTGGGGATTTTCAGCTAATCACTTCAAACTCATACAGTGAGTGAGTAAACGATTTTTCTCTTAGGTAGCAGCTGTTCCATTGTTCCAAAGTGCTCTTGTTTAACTGGAAAATTATTCTGGTTGCTGAATTTCAAATACTCCTCATCTGGAATACAGATGACCAGCAGCCCTCATAGCAAAACCAGTTTTCCTATTTACTGAAACTGTTATGATATGGAAATTGCACTAAATGCAAACAGAATTAATAAATTTCTCAAGAAATTAAACTCTACCAGAATTACTTCAGAAAATGCCACAGTTTTTATATAGCCTCATATTAATAGCTATGAGATAGACATATTCTTTCTGAAATAAGTCTAGAAGACTGAAGCTAAAGTTATGCTATAACAAAGAGGGAAAAATAACCCTTAAAATTAGATTTTGCTTAGCAAATACATTGGCTATTAACAGTTTATTCAACCGTTTAAAAATTGTATATTTAATTCACAGCTGCTCCTACTATTTTTAGAACGTTGTTATTCGTCATTAGGGATGTGGACGTATTTAACAGTAACAGACAAAGTAAATAACCTTCAATATTTCTCCTTTCTGACAGTCTCATGGTAAAAAATGTTAACAGATTTTAGTGATTTGAAAGACCCAAGTTCTGAAACTAATTTTATGAACCTGTTCTTCATAGTCTATTTTCTTGCATGTCCCAAATAATTTCAAATCAAACACTGCTTTTGGCATGGGTTCAGCAGTAGCAGTCATTTTTCTCCTTCTTAGTAGCTGGTGCAGCACTGTGTTTTTGACTTTCTGCCTGGGAACAGCGCTGAAAACACCAGTGTCTTCAGTTACTGCTTAGAATGTTTTGGTCTGTCCTAGGACTTTCTGAGTCTCAAGCTCTGCCAGGGAGGAGGGGAAGCTGGGAGGAAGCAGAGACAGGACACCTGACCTAAACTGACCAAAGAGGTATTCCATATCACAGCACATCATGCCCAGGATGTGAAACAGAGAACAGAGGCCCAGAAGGGGGTGGGGTTCGCTGCTGGGTCGGGCTTGGTATCGGGTGGTGAGCAGTGGTATTCTCTTCCCTTTTAATTATCTGGTCATTATTATTACTGGTGGTAGCAGTAGTGATTTGTGTTATACCGTAGTTACTAAACTGCTCTTATTTCAACCTGTGGGAGTTGCATTCTTTCAATTCTCCTCCTCATCCCCCCCGGGACTGGGGGAAGAGAGAGGGGTGAGTGAGTGAGCGAACTACGTGAGGGACTTAAACCACAGCAGCTTTCCAAAGCATTTTTATTATATGGCAGGTGAATAGCAAATTTTAATAGTATCCCACCAGGTTTTTGCCAGTTCGTAATAATCTGCTTTTGCCAGCTGTTTGGATACATCAGTATCTTCACAAGATCCATCAATAGGCTAAATACTTCCATAGCATCTCAGTGTTTATGTTTTACAGAGTCCGTAAATATGCTTAGCCTGAGTATTCTGATGAATTTTGCCATAGCACATTACTGGAAATTACCAAATCCTATAGTTTGTGAGGTAAATTGCAGCTTCTTTTCCCATCTCATAAAATGTCTTTTTCCAGACTCCCTTTCTTCCCAAATTCGCAATTACTAACAATTTCAATGTTTCACTATTTCATCTTGAAGCTTCTTTCTGAATAGAAACTTTCAGTATATGCACATTAAAATATGTCATTTCAATGAACTGAGATGATCTCTGTTACAAAATCATTCAATCTTGAACTTAGTTTTTGACTGTGAGCTGTATTGATTCACTGGAATTCAGGAAGAGGTTGCATGGTACCTGATCCATTGACATTCATGGGCCTCGTGCAATGGCACTCAGTTGGAAACCTGCAGTGCATCATAAGCGGTACAGGCCTGACCTGACTGAAGAGAAAGGAAAGCCTGAGCTATTATTTTTACTAGGCAATGTGTCACACTGAGAAAATATAATTTAAGAGTCACTTGAACAAAGAAGTATTATTTCAATTTTGATGATAGGTTGTGGTGGCTTTTTTCTAAATTTATGTTCCTCACACCCTCCACCCCCAAAAAGTTTAAGTGTAATTAAATAATTCATACAAAAAAATTCTCAACAGCTTATATTATTTACATTACTTTTAACCTAGATGCTACCAAATGCAAATGTTTACTAAGATTTTCTTTTGAAAATGTGACAAATAATAACAATTTGGATCCTACACAGAAATCATAGAATCATAGAATAGTTAGGGTTGGAAAGGATCTGAAGATCATCTAGTTCCAACCCCCCTGCCATGGGCAGGGACACCTCACACTAAACCATGCCACCCAACGCTCTGTCCAGCCTGGCTTTGAACACCGCCAGCAATGGAGCATTCACAAGTTCCCTGGGCAACCCATTCCAGTGCCTCAGCACACTCACAGTAAAGGATTTTTCCTCATATCTAATCTAAACTTCCCCTGTTTAAGTTTGAACCCGTTACCCCTTGTCCTATCACTACAGTCTCTCATGAAGAGTCCCTCCCCAGCATCCCTATAGGCCCCCTTCAGATATTGGAAGGCTGCTAGGAGGTCTCCATGCAGCTTTCCCTTCTCCAGGCTCAACAGCCCCAACTTTCTCAGCCTATCTTCATACGGGAGGTGCTCCAGTCCCCTGATCATCCTCATGGCCCTCCTCTGCACTTGTTCCAACAGTTCCATGTCCTTTCTAAGTTGAGGACACCAGAACTGCACACAATACTCCAAGTGAGGTCTCATGAGAGCAGAGTAGAGGGGAAGGATCACCTCCCTCAACCTGCTGGTCATGCTCCTCTTGATTCAGCCCAGGATACGGTTGACTTTCTGGGCTGCAAGTGTACACTGAAGTCGGCTCATGCTCGTTTTCTCATCAACCAGCACTCCCGAGTCCTTCTCCACAGGGCTGCTCTGAATCTCTCCTCTGCCCAACCTGTATGTGTGCCTGGGATTGCTCCAACCCAGGTGTAGGACCTTGCAGTTTTCATGGTTAAAATTCATCAGGTTGGCATCAGCCCACCTCACAAGCATGTCAAGGTCCCTCTGGATGGCATTCCTTCCTTCTAATGTATCAACTGAACCACACAGCTTGGTGTCATCGGCAAGCTTGTTGAGGGTGCACTCAATCCCACTGTCCATGTCACCCACAAAGATGTTGAACAAGACCGGTTCCAACACCGATCCCCGAGAGACACCATTTGTTTCTGGTCTGCAGCTGAACACTGAGCCATTGAGCACAGCTCTTTGCATGTGGCCATCCAGCCATTTTTTTATCCACTGAGTGGTCCACCTATCAAATTGATGTCTCTCCAACTTAGAGACAAGGATGTCATTTAGGACAGTGTCGAAATCTACAAAACCAAAATCCCTTGGGATAACCTTGCAAAATATTTCTCCTGTGCCAGGTTCCTGGAATATACTTCTGATAATTTTTCTTTGGGAAAGATCTATTTATTCAGCTAGATTCTTCATTCATAGTTTAGAACTGTTTTAAATTTAGTCCTCCACTAATTACATTTTTTTCTGCCCCTTTGCTCCTCTATTTCTCTGTTGCAAATCAGTTTTTGTTGTCTTCAGTAGACAGAGTCAGCAGTTTGGCTCAGACTAACTCCAGTGGATGTGCTGCAAGGTCTCACTTGTGAGCATTTCCATTTCTCATGGCATAAAGAATTATAGCTTGTATTTAGTATTGTCTTGCGCAGCTTTAATGAAATCATTGTTTCCCTGTGAAGCTTTACCCAAAAGCTCTTGGTGTTACATCCCTGGTATCACAGCCGGATAAATCCCTATATCACTTCATCACAAAAATAAAAAAACCCAAACAGCAAAACTCCCTGTGCTTTTACCACCAGTCTATAAAGAAATTCCTTTCATACGAGTCCTCGAAGCAAATTGATACTATGATGTATCTGTTCAATAAGGGGACCCGTTGTATGGGTCCTGCCAGCTCACCTGCCACATAATATGGTGTTGAAATTTGTGCCAGAGCAACCTAAATGCATATTCCACAGACTTTTCTTGCTCTTCCCATGGGGCAGTTAATTTCATTACCTCCGAAGTTGAAATATAAACCACATCTTTACTGATCTTTCAAAAAATTGTAATTCAACTGCAAGGCCAATGCACACCAGCCAGTTATATACTTTTTCCCAAATAAATGCTAATGGTGTTTCTTGCTTTATGGAATCTCAAACAGGAACAGCTCTGGGCCAATTTCGCTCTGCACACCAGCAATAATTATTACTGAAGCCTCTGAGCTTCAAGGTACAAGACATTACTAGTGGACATAAATTGAAAGCTTATACTTTCATCTCGGATGTAAATCAAATTTAAGCAAAGAGGCAAGACGGGATGTATAAATGCTTTCCTATGCATGTGCTCTGTACGATTTGTTCTCTGTATCTGACACTGACTTCTGAAACATTTGGGACTGGTTATGGATGGACAGTTTTGCAGTTGATATGTTTTCATATTATATATGGTCAATTTCCTTCATGCTTAATAACTGATGTAATATTCAGTTTGCTTTCTTTATCATGCTTACCAAAAAACAGCTTTTCATTATAGAAAGAAGTGTTAAAGGCCTTCATGCTGCAGAGCTTTATGGCTTTAATTCTCCTGGCCTAAATGTTGCAGTCCTTCTAACCTACTTCCATATTTGTTCAGATTTTCTTCTTTTTTTTTTTCACTGCCAAAAATTGTTAAATTTCTCAGCAGTTTTAAAGGTTTCAAAATCTGTATTCCTGTTCTGCTCTGCCTGAATAATCTGCTGTGATTGCCACTTTATCAAGAACATTGAGTTTAACTATTAGTTGCTGTTATACTACAAGAATCAGGTATCCATCTAAAAAAAATCTGTAGTAAAAATCCTTTTCAATCTGGAGGAAAACTGATTAATGGGAAAAGAATGGTGCTTTGTCTAAAGCAACTCATTCTCATTTTCTTAAAATATTTTTCTATAGATGATTTCTGAGAACACACTGAGGAAAGAATATACACATCTTATGGACAAAGCTATGTAGTTGCTGTAATTAATAGTGGTCTGTTATTAGTAAAAAGAGGACAATAATATCACCAAAATTTCATGAAAATGCAGAATGCTACTGAATTTGATTAGGAGATAGGTTTGTACTTGGTACTTAGACACTTCTCATTATTTTGCATTTATCCCACTCTAGTACAGATGTAAATTCCAATCATAAAAAAAAACTTTAAAAAAGAGAGAGTGAAATCAGATCTAATTAACTTTTAAGCCTTTTGGGGAAATTATTTTAGTGTGTGACGTGATAACTAGAGTAGTGCCAGCAAGCCCAATAAACGATCTGGTGTATTTTCAACTGCAGATATATGAGGAGTCTGATACATTTTCCACATATGCAGTAAAATACCTCCATTAATTCCTGTTGTCATAAATTACTGGGAACAAAAGAAAATCTTAATCTTGTGGGAAATGGGCACACATTACTCACAACATGTCTTTAATCTAATTTGAATACTATCTTTGTTAATAGTTCCTCGGAGCACAAAATTTCAAACTATCCATTATGGGTTAAAATGAATACGGCTAAGTTTTGAATCATGTTCTCTGTTTTTCTGCATGGAGCCTATCGATAAAATTGTCTTAGAGATTAATTTATGTAAGGTAAATATTTCAGAACAGCTGTGTGCTCAATTCAAGAAATTGAATATGAAGGACATCCCACGAATGCCTGAAGGAGCAGCTTCAGCTTATGCATATCCTTTTGCAACAACCAATTCTAGCATTATATGTATGGAAAATTGCAGATGTCATATTTATTTAGACTTACACAAAGCTTCCCAGTAAACCACCGCTGAAGCCAATACATTCTACTTTCATAGTCAAACTCAGGTAGAGCAAGAAAATCAGGTCAATTAGTGAAAATTGCAGAAAAACAGAAATTCTCAGAAGCACAGTGCTAAAACGACCCCAGGTATTCCCCCTGTTCATCCTATTGCTCCAAGACATAATCAGTGCTGCCAGTGTCATGTTTTTCTAATCTCTTCTTAAAGATCTTCACTGACCACAGCCTTCCTAGGCAATCTCTGCATATGACAATTGCAAGAGATCTTTTACCTCAAGATTCAATTTGAATCTGTTGCATTTAAATTCATCATTTTGTGACTTACTGTGACCTCTTGATTATTTCTAATTAGTGCCCACCGCTTTTATGAAACACAGTGCTGTACTTCATCTGAATCATTATGGTGATAAGTAAAGCAGGATTACTTCCTGACATGCTCTGATATATGCTTCCTGATAAGATGTTTGCCTTTTACGCAGAAGTGTGAAACTCCTTCAGTTTGTGATGCCCGGTATCATCTTCAGATCCTTTTTTGAGCAGAAGTCATCTAGTTAATTGTCTTCCATCCTATATTTGTAACAGCTTTTGTTCCTGCTCAATGTTGTATTTGCTCAATGTTTGTATTTGCCCATATTATTCTTTCAGATCATATCTTCATGTCATCTATAAATTTGGTGAGCAAGTTTTCCATTGCAGCATTCAGTTGTTAATAAAACTATTGAAGAGGAGATAAACAATAGGAGAACTTACATAACTCCACTTAACATGTCCTTCCATACCACATAGTCAGCTGGTTTTACATCCTTCTTATAAAAATTTTATCAAGAGTCTGTTTTTTATATAAATTATGGGAAGATCATGTGAAAATATCAAATCTATTATTAAAGACAAGAAAAATTATATCAGTGACTTATCTCCACTGAGCCTGCCATCCTAATGTCCAGAATGAAATTAGGTTAGATTGGCAGAATTTAGTCTTCAAAAAAAAAAAAAAAATCATGCTGGCTACCATCTGGATGTCACTTCTTCCTTATTTTCCAGGTAGCTGCAAACAATTTGTTTGATCATCTCCTTCAGAATATTTTGGGGAGATACCACCTTAACTCTATTTGTCACCTGATCATAGCTGGCTTGTTTAGTGAAGATTGGTAGGGAAAAAATGTCATGAAACAATGCTCAAATTCACCTACAAACTATTTTCCTCTCTATTGAGTAGACTAGTCCTTGAACTTCCTTTTTACAGCTAACAGCAAATTAAGGAATGTTTTAAAAGTATGAAATTATTATTGTGAGTCAATAATAGAATGAGTTCTTTTTTCCAAAGTAGTTTCTTGGTAGTCGCAGCTCATTCTGTGCTCTTTTTTGTTGTTGGGTTTTTTTCTTCTTTTTTTTCTTTTTTTTCATGTTCCTGCTGCCTTTTGATTTTCATCTTTGATAAATCCACTCTATTTATAATTCCTTCTTGTGGGTGGAGTCAATGAGGACTTTATAGATTATGCAAGTTGATTTCCTATAACACATTTTACCTCTCTGCCTATTGTTAATATATGCGCTTAGTATTTTTCCTTTAGGCTTTGTTTTATCCCTTAATCCTTGTTCTTATTAAACAGTGTCTACAAGTTCTCTCTCTCTGCATTGAACTCTACTTAATTTTTATATAACCCATTCCCTCTTTTGGGATTGCTATAGACCCAGTTATGTGGTCATTCATTGTTTTTTTGAACAAATTGTATTCTTTTAGTATTTCTCTTTCAGTTACATTATCTTACCAAATCCCCTGGGTTTTCTTCCTGTATACTGTGCACTATCATGCATAAGTAATCTGACCTTTTATTTCCTTTCCTGTCTTTCTTTGGATCTTATTCTGAATAATCCCCACCCTGTGCATCCCACAAGCAATCTCGATATCCTCATTCAAACTTCTCTTTTTATGCTGTCCTGGGTTCAGCAGTAGAAGTCATTTTTCTCCTTCTCAGTAGCTGGTGCAGTGCTGTGTTTTTGACTTTCAGCCTGGGAACAGTGCTGATAACACCCATGTTTTCAGTTGCTGCTCACTAATGTTTACTCTGACCAAGGACTTTCTGAGCCTCATGCTCTGCAAGGGAGGAGGGGAAGCTGGGAGGAAGCAGAGACAGGACACCTGACCCAAACTGACCAAAGAGGTATTCCGTACCACAGCACGCCATACCAAGTATATAAACTGGTGGCAGTTACCCAGAAGGCTTAGATCACTGCTCAGGTCGGGCTGGGTATCAGTCGGCCGGTGGTGAGTGGTGGTATTCTCTTCCCTTGTTATTTTTCGTATCAATATTATTATTGGTGGTAGCAGCAGTGGTTTGTGTTATACCTTAGTTACTGGACTGTTCTTCTCTCAACTCCTGGGAGTTGCATTCTTTTGATTCTCCTCCCCATCCCTCCTGGAATGGGGGGGAGGAAGGGGGGGGGGGGGAGTGAGAGAGCAGTTGCATGTTTCTGGGTTGCCGACTGAGCTTAAACCATGACATTCGTTTACCTATGGAATTTTTTCACTCACACTATCTTTCCCCCTTGACCTCTATTTAAATATTTCCTTCTTATCAGAATTTTTCCTTAGAGAAAAATAGAGTTTTCCATGTTCTGGGGTATTCTTCCCATGTGCAAGAGTATGTGGAACATCATCTCAAAGGTCAAGGGTTCCAAAGCTGATTTGGTATCCTGGAATATTTCAGAATACCTAGATTCCTAATCCTTTTTAATCTTTAACTAGGAAAATGATCACGAGATGGTCAAATTCAAGATCCTCAGGACAGTGGGAAGAGCATGCAGCAAGCTCACTGCCCTGGACTTCAAGAGAGCAGACTTCAGCCTCTTCAGGAATCTGCTTAGGAAGGTTCCATGGGATACAGCCCTAGAGGGCAGGGGGGCCCAAGACTGTTGGTTGATATTCAAGGATCACCAACTACAAACTCAGGAGAGATACATCCCTACTAGAAGGAAGTGCAGCAGGAGGGCCAGGAGACCTCCTTGGATGGATAAGGAGCAGCTAAGGAAATTTTGGAGGAAAAAGAGGCTTTTAGAAGGTGGAAGCAAGGACAGGCAACCTGGGAAGAATACAGAGATGTTGTCCGGGAAGCTAGGGACCAGGTTAGGAAAGCTAAGGCTCACTTAGAATTAAACTTGGCTGGGGATGTTAAGGATAACAGGAAGGGATTCTGTAGGTACATTGCAAATAAAAGACAGGCTAGGAACAATGTGGGCCCCCTCCAGAAGCTATCGGGAGAACTGGCTACCCTGGATTTGGAGAAGGCTGTGGTTCTTAATGACTTCCTTGTCTCAGTCTTCATCGGAAAATGCTCTGACCACATCACCCAAGTCTTGGAAGGCAGATGCAGGGACTGTGAGAATGAAAACCCTGGGCCCACTGTAGGAGAGGATCTGGTTCGAGACCATCTTAGGAACCTGAATGTATACAAGTGCATGGGACCTGATGAAATCCATCTGCATGTCCTGAAGGAGCTGGCAAACGAAGCTGCTATGCCACTGTCCATCATATTTGAAGAATCGTGGCAGTCAGGTGAAGTTCCCAATGACTGGAAAAAGGGAAACAAAACCCCCATTTTCAAGAAGGGGAAAATGGATGAGCCGGGGAACTACAGACCAGTCAGCCTCACCTCTGTGCCTGGAAAAATCTTGGAGTGGATTCTCCTGGAAGGCATGCTGAGGCACATGAAAAACAACAAGGTGGTTGGTGACAGCCAGCATGGCTTCACTAAGGGGAAATCCTGCCTGACCAATCTGGTGGCCTTCTATGATGGGGCTACAGAACTGATGGACAGGGGTAGAGCAGTTGATGTCATCTTCCCAGACTTGTGCAAAGTGTTTGACACTGTCCTAAATGACATCCTTGTCTCTAAGTTGGAGAGACATCAATTTGATAGGTGGACCACTCAGTGGATAAAAAAATGGCTGGACGGGCACATGCAAAAAGTTGTGCTCAATGGCTCAATGTCCAGCTAGAGACCAGTAACAAATGGTGTCCTTCAGGGATTGGTGTTGGGACCGGTCTTGTTCAACATCTTTGTGGGTGACATGGACAGTGGGATTGAGTGCGCCCTCAGCAAGCTTGCCGATGACACCAAGCTGTGTGGTTCAGTTGATACATTAGAGGGAAGGAATGCCATCCGGAGGGACCTTGACAGGCTTGTGAGGTGGGCTGATGCCAACCTGATGAATTTTAACCATGAAAAGTGCAAGGTCCTACACCTGGGTCAGAGCAATCCCAGACACAGCTCCAGGTTGGGCAGAGAAGAGATTCAGAACAGCTCTGCAGAGGACGACTTAAGGGTGTTGGTCAATGAGAAAATGAAAGTGACCCTGCTTCAGTGTGCACTCGCAGCCCCGAAATCCAACTGTATCCTGAGCTGCATCAAGAGGAGCATGACCAGCAGGTTGAAGGAGGTGATCCTTCCCCTCTACTCAGCTCTCATGAGACCTCACTTGGAGTATTGTGTGCAGTTCTGGTGTCCTCAACATAAAAAGGACATGGAACTGTTGGAACAAGTGCAGAGGAGGGCCACGAGGATGATCAGGGGACTGGAGCACCTCCTGTATGAAAATAGGCTGAGAAAGTTGGGGCTGTTCAGCCTGGAGAAGGGAAGGCTGCATGGAGACCTCCTAGCAGCCTTCCAATATCTGAAGGGGGCTATATGGATGCTGGAGAGAGACTCTTCATTCGGGACTGTAGTGATAGGACAAGGGATAATGGGTTCAAACTTAAAGAGGGGAAGTTTAGGTTGGATATGAGGAAGCAATTCTTTGCTGTAAGGGTGGTGAGGCACTGGAATGGGTTGCCCAGGGAACTTGTGAATGCTCCATTGCTGGCGGTGTTCAAAGCCAGGCTGGACAGAGTGTTGGGTGGCATGGTTTAGTGTGAGGTGTCCCTGCCCATGTCAGGGGGTTTTGAACTAGATGATATTAATGCCCTTTCCAACCCTTTCTGTGATTCTATGTGTACCATATGAGTCTCCTGCTTTCTCAGACTGATACTTTTAATCAGTATGAGGTTGATCCTGAAAGTAACTTCATGACAGAAATAAAAGGACACATGGGGTTATTGTCATTGTGAGAAATTAACTTCATCCACTTTATAGAATTTGGAAGCAGCGCGCTCTAGTATGTCAGCTGCAGTAGACGGGTGAGGCCTTTAGGAGGAAATTACCACCCGGTGCTGCTTTTCTTTGTTTCTCTAAGAATGGAGTCTGTGAAACTTACAGGTCTGAGTGTCTCTTCTTCCTCTTCCTATGTCATTTCAGCGTCAGTTGCTGCTAGGACACTGTCCTATTCATGAACTTGATATTGAAAGAGCATCAGGTTCCATCTGAGACCAGCAGTCAGCTTCTCTGTTACAGAATGGCCATTTATTGCTGATGCTGTTATCGGCCCTGACCTGCTTAGCTTCCACAGGTTTTGCTCCCTGCTGCTGTGGCATGAGTGATCTCTGCATTTTGACAAACAAGCAAAAGATGACAAAATAACAAGAGTGAATGAATGGCACAGCTGTGTGGATTTTGGGTTTGGTTGTTTTGGTTTTTTCCCCCTAGAATTCTAATAAAAAAAGGAAATCCAGAAAAACAAAAGCACCAAGAGTGAAAGAACGAGCTATCACCCCTTCCAATGAACACAAATTTCTGCATGTTTATTCCAATTGCTATTGAAAAGCAAATGACCAGCCTGTCAGCTTATTTCATCTCTTCCAGGAGATAAAATAACATTTTCAGGAATAGTCGCTGCTCCCTGTTTCAGTTCAGATGTTGGCCTTTAAGACTACTGAAATGCTAACACTGCAGAAAAAGACACTAAATGGGGGAAAACTTGGCCAGTTAGAGAGGCTGAGTGCTTTAAGGAACTCAGGTGCATATTGCCTAAGGTGTTTTGTACCTTAATTGCCATTACTGGGAATTAACATCTTTGAACATCCGAACTTAAGACTCAAGCTCTTATGTACTTCAAATGATACTGGGCTCAGTGGCAGGCAGAATTTGAATGCTGAAGTTTTGAAGCACATTGGACTGCATCAAACTGTTTTGGAAAATCTGGGAAACAGTGAGAAAGAGCTTAACTGAATAAATGAACTCTAACTGAATAATGTGATAATTAAATCATAGTATTTTCAAGCCTTTGTGAAAATTTTGGTGAGGCTTTAAATCCTAAGTTTGTGGCTCTTGGTACTTTCTGCATACTTATGGGCCTAAGTTAAAGAAACAAAAATATTGGTTCCTTTTCCAGTTGTGGCTATCAGGAGACGAAGTGTAAAACATTAATTCCAGCAGAATTTCAGTCTGTCTTCTAAATAATGCAAAATACCAGCTGTATTTTGCACAGTATTCATCAGCTGTGAGTTCGATTTTGCTTTTGAGTTTTTTTCTTCTATGAACTCTTCCTCTCAGAAATAGTCACAAACCAGTACATACGCAGAATAAATCTTTAATGAAGGCTTCTGAAAATGTAAAAAACCATGAATTCTGAAGATGAATTCACTCACAGCACTTGCCCTTAACAATGCATGAAGAGCCTAATAAAATCTTTTTCACATTTAACTTGCTCTGTGATAACAGAAGTAATTAAAGAACTGGAGCAAGTGAATTGCTATATATATATATAAATATTCCTTCAGTTTAATGACTTTCTGAGGTTTCAAATTATTTTTTATTTTTAAGAATTCTTTTCTTTTTCTGTATTGGACATGTAGGTTTGAGCGCTAAGAGAACTCATGTAAAACTGCTTGTTGAAAATCTATATAATGATGACATTTTAAGCTAAATTTTGTGACATGCACAAACTAGTCTAAAGTTTGGACAGTTATTTTGAGTTTCATTTAATACACCAATATAATTAAATCATTGTAAACACATCAACATTTATGTACGCTATTTTTCAGTATTTGTTGCAGCAATAGTTGCTTCATTGGTTGGTATGAAAACAAAATAATCTTTTTTTTTTCTCTCTAATCAGACGTAAAATATATATACTACATTATTTTTTTCAAACAAAGAACGCATGTCATAATTTAAAGACTGCAGGGATGTAAATACAAAATCAGATATTATCAAGTTGCCAGACTTGGTATATGTCATTTTGCCTTATCGCATCGGTTTTCAGGATGTAGGAGTTAGGAATATTAGGAAAATTAGGAGTTAGTTCTGCACTTCTGGAATGAAAAGATCATAGCAAACACAATTAGAATATGTGTTTATTAAAACAGGACACACTTTAAAACATAGTTATAGTTCATAATGAATTTACCATGAAAAGACAAAGTGAAAGATTCTTTTTTTTTTGCTTTTATACATTCAAGAATATTGTGAATGAAAATTAAGCAGTTATGGTACGAGATCTTGGCTTTTGCGTGAGTTCATGTTTGAAAGCTGAAGTGTAGCATCATTAAAATGCAGCCTGTAATTTAAAAAGGTATTACTACTGAGCTAATTTGAATCATGCCTTTCCCACAAAAGAATTCTCTAAGTTCTTTAAGGGGAAAATTAAATTTCTAGCCACTGTTTCATTTGCATTTCCATACTCCAACAGTTTCCATAATTGGATTATTTTTAAAATAAAAAATACAATCATATTTTATTTAAACTGTAGGAAGCAGAAAGACTTATCAAGGAAATATCTACTTTCTGAAGCCTACAGGAGTAAACTGAAAAGAAACCCCAACCAACTTACTTAGAATTCCAAAAATATTCTCTCCAGATACATGTTGTCTGTTTAGTATGATTTGCTTCCAAAGATGTTTGCGCTATAGAAAGGTTACTTTGGATCAGGGTCTCTCAAAGTGTCCAGCCCTTCCAGGTCTTTTTCAAGTATGTGTCATAAAATCCAGGAATGTTTGACAAGGGCTGGCCAGGAAGCCATGTCAGGGCACTTTGATATTTGGGCCTCTGGGGCTCATTGTGCAGCAAACTCCAATCAGTTTCTTCCATCCAGTTTGGTCTACTGCTTATTGCAGCCATCCTACAGTTCTGGATGCTTCATATAGCTCAAGCATGGATAATCTTAACAGCTGGATTCTCTTGCTTGCATTTTCATTGATTTCTGATACAATATTAAGTCTCATTTCTTTGCGCAGACTTTTATTACAGTCTCAGTCAAGCTATCTGGTTAGATGTATTTTGCATGTGTATTAGACTTTTTTGAATGAGCAAGTGATTTTTCCTGAACTATACATCACTTTCAAAATAAAAACATCTTTTAAAAAAGTGAGTTCACATAAAAGAAAAAGTGAATGCAAAAGAGAAAAGAAGCTAAGAAGTGTTGCAATGATGGAGATACCACAGTAGTTAGCACCTAACGGGCTTTGAAACTAGTCTTACTAGTTTCTCCATATTATCAGTGAAGAGCAAAATACTCAACTACACCTGGACCATTCCAGAAAGATGTCTGGCTGGTCTGATATTAAAATCCCTCAGTAATGGAAACTATAAACTCCTTAGCTAACCTATTCTAACTAGTTGCTATAATGCTAGCATAATAGCTCTTAAGTTTTTGAGAAAGGAATGGCAATAATACTTTTTCCGCATCAGCAATGATGATTTTATGATACTTCATTACTATGCAATGCTATTCCTGCATACTTTTGTAAATTCAATGCTTGAAATGTTCTTGATATTAATAAAAACACTTGTCTCATTCATTTCTCTCTGGGGAATTAAACCTTAGCAGGAAGTATTCATGATTGGATGCAGCTTTAAATTTTCACCATGCCTCTTTTTATTCCCTTCTTATTTTCTTCTCATTTCTTTCTATCCATGTCAGTGCACACAGAAAAAAGAGTTGTACTGATTTTTGTGATGCAAAGATAGCACCGTGAGCAAACTGGATTAGACAAGTTCCATGTGTCATTAAAAAAGACGCTCTCATGGTTTCCAAATAAGCACCTGTATTCACATGTGTTTTACCTAAGTAAATTATGAATAAAATGCATGACAGACCCAGCGAAATAATTAAGGAGATACATATGGAATTTAAAGAATGGAACAGTCTGATGTTCATCTAGTGTTTCAGAAAGGAATTGAAATATAACAGATCAGATCAGCATACTTAAATACTGCTCACGGTAATTAGCAGTCTGACATTATTTTCTCAGAGATAGATAGAGTGGCTGCTAGGCAGAGTACAATGAAAAAACTTCATGTAAACCTCCAGGGAAGTAATGCATTGTCAAGAAGGAAAAAGGGCATAAAGGTAGCATTAATTCTTTCTCATGTAAAGAAGACATTAAGGATGAATTCCCACATCTCCAAAAACCAAAACAAAAACATTAAAGAGAAAATGTTCTGGATTTTTTTTTTTATTACTCTTAACTGATCTGACTTATATTCACCCTTTGAAAAAAATATTTTATTGCCTTTTTATACAAGGAAACCCTATATTTTTTAAACAAAATGTTAACTTTCTTTTGCGTATCTTTTGTTATCTTTGCACTTTTCAGAGCTGTGGTCTTAGTGATCGCTTATGGAATTATTTTACAGCATTGCTCAGCAAAACAGGATACACAACTAAAGCTACTTATGAGGGAGATAAGAAAATTATAATAAAAAAATTCCTCCTCTCATTGATGCTTGATTTAGTATTTCCTTTAAAAATGTATCTTTCTCCTGCCAGCATTCCTGTGTTGTGTAGGAGAAAAGTCAATACAGGAACACAAACTTTAGTTTAATAGAAAATTCTGTCTCTTGACAATTTTTTTTAAACATTGCTTGGAATTCCAATATTTATGTGGTATGGAAATTCCATTTCCTGGATGGTTCTAAATTCCCTCATTTGCCACTGATTCAGAGCAAGCAGTTAACTGGGAGGAAATGCTATCTTGCAGTTAGGGGTCCAAACAACAATACATTTTGAATCAAAATAGACTGAAACATCTGCAACACCTCTTACTTAAGCTGTTTTTACAGTTCTTCATAGCCCACAGTGACCTGCAGAAAGACTGCTCAGCATGTGGTATTTACAGTGAATCTCTAGGAAAGACATCCCTCCATTTCCTTCCAGTTATCCACAAACAAAACTGACTATAATCAGATCTGTTTTATTACAAAAAAGTAGTTACTTGTCAATCGCGACTGTGATTCTAAACTCCAAAGTGTATGTACATTTTATATAATTTCCCCAGGTGTTCAGCAATATGTTTATATTTCCTGAGTGAGAATTGGGTTTGCAAACTATTCCCTAAAGAAATAAATTCAATTCAACCCCATTCTTCTGCCAAAATATAGCAGAAATTACTTATATGGTTATTGTGTTCTCAAGTGCCATATATAGAACAATATATGCAGTATTTCACTTCAAATGTGAACTTAGCAACAAAACGTGCCCACTGTTGTCATTATTAGGCAGAAAGCTACTGACAGTTGAGTTGCAGTACCAATTAGACACTGAATATGAAATTCTACAAATCTACTGAAAATAATGTACCCTTGAATCTGACACTTTTCCTTCACTCTATGGTATCTTGTACAATAAGTAGCACCACTGAAAGATATAGGAAAACACTCTGGGGAAATATTTCTCAGTCTGTTGAAGTGTGGCAGAATTGGAACTTCAATAAATAGCAATGAATTATTGAACATATATTTATTTGTTAAAAAGAAGTATATTCAGATTACTGTGTACTTTTGCTTATTCCATTCAATCTCTTTCATACCATGTACTTGTAACTAAGGAGAAGGAGGATGGAGAGTGTGCACAGGTATTGTCAGAGCCCAGACTGTAGCTTTGTTATTATACTGGCACAAAAAGTCTATAACTGGAGGTATTTAGCGTGCTTTTTCTTTAAAATCATTATGAACCATTTAATTACCTGTATCGATATCACACTGAACACTTTGTTTTCATTTCTTCATACCATTCATCTTTGTTTCTTGGTTCTTGTACATAGAAGATGTGCAGATACATGTAAAAGCATGACTATTTTAAAGCCACATGCAGGTTCTTACTTTCATACAGGTGGGACATGCAGAGGTACTTAACATTCTGAATGTCCAGTAGAAGAAGAAAATGGGACATAAGGAAATCATGATGCATTATTGCTTCGGGGTATGTGTGTTTCAAACGATCCTAGTCAACAAGCTGTAATGAAACTTAGCACCAGCCCTCTAGTAGACATGTCACAGTGCTAATACTTAGACAGACAAATGTCTCAGGATAAACAAGGGAAAAATGCTTTTAGGAATTTTTCATTTGCAGTGGAATGGCAAATGACTACTTTACTACTACTTTACTACTAGTAATTAAAAACATTATCAATTTTAGGCAGGTGAATAATATATCCCACAATTTAACCTGGGTGTTATCAGAATTTATCCCATGGTTTGAGTTGTTTTTTTCTTTTTTTTCTGTATACCTGTAATTTTGCTAGTGGTAAAAGCAAATGTTTTAGATTTTCTGACATACTTTTGTCAGTGTCAGTCACTTTGTCTTGACCACATCAATCTATTCACTGAACTCCAGTTTTCTTATCTGCAAAATATGTCCATCAAGTATCTCAAAGGATACAGTGAAATTTCAGTGCAGTTTTTATAGCTTAGTCATAGTCTTGAAAGTATATACAAGTGCAAAATGTTTTTTTTGCTTCTAAGTTTGGAAGTTAAGCATGTGTTTACTTATTCATAAGGCCAGAAGGGGCTACCTGAACTTTGGTCTTAACTCATGCAACAGAAGGTATAGGATGTCATCTAGTTTCTTTTTTATTGTGCTCCTTGACTTGACTATGCTTTCCTGCGCTGTTTTGTGTCTGTTAGGCTACTTTTTTTGATTTAACATCTAAGTTTTTTTTCTGATCACATTTTTGCTTTACTGGCTTAAAGGGCTATTAGATGTCTGTGTTTTCTTCCTGCGATTTATCCGCCTACCTTTGGTGTTCTACCTCGGGAGGTAATCCTAAAATAGAAAATTATAAAACACAAAATGTTTGATGGTGTACTACAGTTTAAAGGTTTTTGAGATGTGATGTTGATCAGAAGGAGCAAGCCAAAAGTTAAATAGGTCAAGACAATATGAGGTTGGCTGAAGCTGTTATCACATTCCATACTGCTTTCCATTCTGCCCATCACAAAATAACTCAGAGATGTTCAGAGAAGGCTTTTTTTTGGGTTTCTTTGCCTTTTTTATTTTTTTTTTTTTTTAACTGGGATTGGAACAGTTTTGTTTGTTCCTTCACTAATAAAGTTAGATGCCTTTGTCACCATGGATAAAATGATGAGTATGTTCAGATTTGCGTCAGAATTTCAGGATAATGAGTGGTCCAGGATCTTGAAAGGAGTCTAACTGTTCATAGCATTGAGGGAACCTTAAGTATTTAAGAACTAATGAATATGAAACACTTTAAAACAAGTGACCTATATAATAAATATAGAAGGAATCAAGATCACAGAGATATCTTCAGCATTGGTCATGTAATGAAATACAGAAATTCTACTTCATATAGGTTTATGAGTGCTTTTTAAAATTTCACAGCTTATTTGAATAAGTCCTTTGATAAAATGGGTAAGATAAGATACAGATTATATACATTCATTGTGCAGTATTTCATTACTTGTGTAATGAATGTATTACATGGATATGTATGTGTCTGTATACACCTGTGTCTCTACTTCCGTAATGATTGTTAATCATTTGAGCTGAAGATTGCAAAGTTCCTTACTTGTGTAAAGATGCTCTTTCTTTAATGCAAAATTGATATAATGTGCAGAAAACACTGCTTGTGCCAGTTTCCTAGAGGGCGTAAAAAAACCCATCAATGTGTCAAAATGATTGTTTACATCTGTGGAGCTAAATAATGTGAAACATCCAAAACTTATTATCCATGCTTCTAAAATACTGTGGGCAGCTGTCAGAATTTTTCAAATGTTGAGCAGGAAGAGGAAGATTCGGTGCAGGTTTGATGATAGGCATGCTTTGCAACACACTCCAGAAACGCTCCATCTTGTAGCATGATCAAAACCTTCACCGCTCCCCAAACTGCTTTCAGGCAGAAGAATCAAGTCTTGTTCTCTATGATAAAATCTCCTTTTGACAAGTGTCTGAAATGTAGACAAGGTCAGCAGGTAACACAGCGTGATTCTGAGACATAGAGAATGAAACTTTATAAATGAATCTTTAGGGAAAATTGGAGGGGAGGGAGGTAGTGAAAATTAGCAAAATAAAAGTGATGCACGCAAAAAAGGATTTAATTTCTTTTTTTGTTTACATTGCCTGCCAGATACAAGACAGTTTTTCTTGTTTTGACAGTATAAACATAAAATATGTAACACGTAGATAACCTCTCCTCCACCAAAGGAATATTGTTAGCCTTCCTCATTCTCCACCCCTTTCCTGCTGCCCATCACTATTGCCTCTCAACACTTTAAGTCTACTTCTTTGTCCTACCACTCTCTCTTTAAAAATATTGGATTTTGGTGATCAGACTGTTGCACGTACAATCTATGACACACTGCTTTTCTATCTGATATTTGTTCTAGTGTTATTGTAGTAATAAGCACAGAAGGTTGAAAAGCAGACTGGTTTACTGACATGACTTACTAGAGACAGTAACCACTGTCACCTTTTTACCCTTGATAACCCTGTCCCCACCCAAGAAGTAGTAAATAGGTTTTATGTCTTTGCTGATGGAGTTATTTGCTTGTTTCTTCCTGCTGGCAGCATTCCTAGTGAAGCTGTGTGGTGACTAAGCAGAGGATTTTTAGAAGGTCTGGGTGGTCATTGGTTGGGTTTCTCTGCCCCTGTGCTGGCCCCAGTAATTATCTGCATGTTTGACATATCTGTCCTCAAACAAAATCCTACAGACAGAGGCACAAAGAAATTAAAAGAATGTAGCTCTCCCAAAAGGAGAAAACGAGAGTTATTTAGGAAATTATGGTGGTTGGGTTTTGTTTTGGTTTTTTTTGTGGTTTTGGTTTTTTTTTTTTTTTTTCCCCACAAAATAGATACTCATATGCCAAAAGCACAGTGAACTAATGTGCCAGTCTGCCAGACTCAATTCATCTCAAGACAGTTTGTAGAGTAGGGCTTTTGCAGGAACTTTGTGGGCTGTCAGCTTCATGGAGCTACTGAAAACAATGTTATTTTTTATAATAGCTCACCATTCACGGGCCTAAGTTATTCCCTTTGTATTTTCTGGAGTAAAGAATGTGTTGGATTCTCCACAGGAACTTAGGTAACAAGATATTCTCCATTTACATTTCATTTTATATAACTTTCCTCTAAGTAAGGGATTTAAATGCAAAATATGTAATTTGAGGGCATTGTATGGATTAACAATGTTCTCTGGAGGTTTGTAGTTTCATAAAACCATAGATAGATGTACTTCTCTACACATCTGTGAAAAATATGAAAACAGCAATATTATTTTTCGTTAAATAAATCAGACAAATCTCCAAATTCTTCATATGACTAAATTGCTTTATGAAAATTGTAACAGGAGAAACTGGGATGCTTAGATAAAAGAAAGTTATTCTACAGATGATAGGTGGAGGCACTGGGAACTCATATTAAGACAACTGTCAACTGTTTATGAGGGTAGTGCTAGAAAGTACTGAAAAGGGAGGCTGCAGAAAAAGCATTATAAAAGGCGGCAAACAAGAAATACAGTTAAAGAAACAGCAATATATAACAAATGAAAAAGATTTAAAAAGTCAGTAAATAAATTAAAATACAGGATGGCAAGACAAGATGGGAAGAATGGAAGAATCTCTGGGAGCACTGTTCAGTTACCTGTTTTGGAACCAATCATTCAACATTTTCTTTGACATCATTTTGCACTTGAACACTGTGACTATGCAATATAAAAGAACAAAGAAAAAATGAACTTGGACAGCTGTGCTTAATGACAACCTTGGCAAACATCCCTATCTTCTAAAATTTCAATGTGCCTAATGAGATGCCATCACTTTTTGACTACTTTCTTGCCCATTATCCTTTGCTTTCTCCCCTATTGAAGTCATTGTATTTTCTTCTCTTGCATTTCTTAACTTGTAACTTTCTAATCTTTGAGTTTTTTACTCTAACTACCTTTGAGATTCAGTCAGCTAAGCACAGCTATTTTCAATAATTTTAATATATATTCACTATCAGACATCTATTTTAATTTGCACTCATAGTATGAAGTTAATAACAGGTGGGCTGTTTATTTTCTCAGCTGAAATCCAGTTTCTTCATTGCTCTGATAAGCTACTCATGTTCCATTTTGATAGATCATCCTTTTAAGGAGCAAAATTATTTTTCTAATAAGAAACTAAGAACAAGGTTGCTCACCATAGGTATATAAAACAACATCCTTTGAAAAATCTGCCAAGGTCAACTTGTAAAAGCATCATTTGGAATTGTATTGTAGAATGCAAAATGTCCTTTATGAATTTTTCTCTATGGACAACCAACTTTCACATAAAGACACAAGGGAGGAGAAAAGGTGAAAAAGAGGGGTGAATGAGAAAGAGAAAAATAGAGAAGAAAAGATTGGGAATAGAGATTGAGAAGAAGAAAAAGGAAATTAAATTAAAAAGGTTTTTTTAAAGAAAATTTAGCCTCTGAATTTTTGGTAGAGCAGAAGTGGTTTATTTTATGCTTCTTTGCTTTCCAGTGTGCAATATCACAAGAGTGTTTCTCTCCTATTGCATCTTACTTATTGGAGCGTGCAGCTATTTGATGCTACTAGGAAGGCTCTGAACCAAGCAAGAAAAAACAGCAGATTAAACCCCCCAGAAGTTTTACTTTGTGTGTTTTCGTATAATTTTATATTTTATTTGCAGTAATAGTGTGTCAGAGTTAACAACTGAGCACTGATCTACCCATAAAATATATTCAGAGTTACTAAAATCTATAATAATGAGTGGAGTGACTACCTATGCTATAATAATGAGTGGAGTGACTACCTATGCAACAGTTTGTTACTGATTTCTTTTTCCCCAAACTTTCTCTGAATGAATACATTATAATTAAAAAAAAATAAAAGGAAGAAGAAGAGAAGAAGAAATTTTGACATCAACAAGCAATCTTCAGTTATTATAGAGCATTCACTTACTGGCTTATTTGGCCTAAAAGTGTATTTAAAATGCTACCAGTACTGGCAGTCAGCAAATTGAATTAGAATGCCCACCCACTGGGCCCAGATTCTGACACCATGTTCCCACTGAGTAAATATACCTAATGAATTACCTTGTGGATAGTGAAAGCAGTATTCACAGAGCCAATCATTTACTTAAGGTGAAGGTAATTAAAAACAGTTTCTGCATTGTTACTATTAGCTGCTTGACATTTCTATATATTGCTTTACATTGCTTTATTATAAGTGCTAATTTTATTACTGTAGTTCCTTGTTGGAATATTTTGAGGCGAAGTGGAGGGGGGAAGGGGAGTCCTGAAAAATGTTTCTGTTTTCCATTCAGCTCTAATTATTCACTGTAAGTATATCAGAGCACCCAAGTGGGAGATATATTTTGCATTATGCTAGAAAATGGGTAAAAATAGCAAGCAAGAGAGCTTACAGAAAAAGGTTTTGACTTGGCAAGTCATTTAAGTGTATGCCTCATTTAAAATATGTAATTAGGCCCCTGGAAGCTCCAGATTTATTGCAGGAACAGAGTCTCGAAAGGAGCTGTGGCTTTAAATTCCTGTTCCGTGCATTGTAAAATTCATGGTATCCAGCCACTAGGCACACATTAGAAAAATGTCAAAATATCACAGCAAATCTTTATGGTCTGTGTATCAGCTGATAACCACCAGCATTCAGCATGTTTTTGGTACAACCCATATGCGGGAAGAAAATATAACATAATTTATGAGAATCGTATATGCCAAAGATATTTTTTTATATTTTATGTGGCCAAAATACCCCTTTAAACTCCTGAAGGCATTGGAGAGCTTTTGGTAGGTCTGAATCATACTCAAATACCATATATTCCATGCAGAGGGGAAAACATTAACCTAGTCCTTGCATACAGAACTTAAATGTAATCAGGAAGATATATATGCATATATGAACATCTATCTTTACTGGCTTTCTGAAACTGTTGCTGAAGGTAATTTTCACTATGTATGTCATCTGAATTGAAGGTGCTTAGAATTCAGTGGGTATTGACTGAAAAAATCTTGATTACATAGCTGGAATAATTGTCCTGGATACACAGACCACTTCTAAAGACTAAGGTAACTACTCATTACTGAAGCTTTGAGGTTTGTACAGGTTATTTCATTGTATTTCATGGAACAGTTACCCTGTGTTGGTAGTCAATGGTTCTTTACCCCCATTCAGGGTAAGCCCTGGTTCATAAAGTCAGAACTCCAGAGCTGCCCCTTGGAGCACTACTACCACTGGTATATGTATTTTGGCCTTGTGGTCCACAGCAGCAATGGTCTGGGTGGATATCTTATGGGCAATTAATGGCACAAATACAGCTAGGAGCTCCTGCTTTCAGAAGGACTTCAGCAATTGAATCTCTCTCCTGTCCTTACTCCTTCCCCTCTGTTCCTGAAGGAGCAGCCTGTTCCTCTGAGTCAGAATCTCCCTCACTGCTCTCCATACTCATCAGCAGCGGAATATAATTTGAAGAGACAAATCAGCTCGCTGTTAATATCATATCCTGTACTCTCTTTAGGGAACCTCAAGTGCAATCTTGCAGGCAGATTATTGAAGCCTGCCTGTGGAAAGTTTTTTTGGCATGGATGAGTTTTCACTCCAGTGGGTGTTGGAGAGTCTCATATTATTGCTGTGTAAAGGAATGGATGAATTGGTGAACAGCTTGTAACTCTCACAGCTTTAGTTTTCCCCTGGCTGTCCATGAATTCAGGAAAACAGCTGCTAGATTCTTGACAAGCGATTCACATAGTTGATATAATTTACTTTCTCTGCCAAGAAACTCTTACTTCCAGTTTTCTATTTAATTGAATCACAAACTGAGAGTTTCAAAGTGTCTATCAGCTGCAATGGGTAGGATGAGTGTTGTAAAAGTCACTCTTCAAGACTGTATAACTTCCCTCACTGGCCTATTAACATTCAAATAGTTTAGAAAACTTCTGCTAGGCTACTTTTCTCCTCCCTTGCCTTGCAAAAAGGTCTAAAACAAATGGGTTGTTCTAAAGATCAGTAGCATCAAGGCAGTTTAATTTAGGGGTCACCTGAATTCCTTTCTAGAAAGCATACTGCGGTTTTCTCATTTCTATTTTGAAATTGTAAGATCACAGGAACAGTTTAGTCACCTTTTTTTTTAAAATCTAAAAATATTAGTTATTGGAATTGGCTTCACTTAACCCCACTCACTATTCACTAACAGGAACAGCCTTTGACAGATCTCTTTTCCTCCACATGGCACAGTTTATATTCTAAGAATTCTCTCTTCTGTTGGCTTTAGGGTATAAATATCTGTTATTCATAGGCAAGCTTGATTTTTTACCTTCCCGTAGCTTTTTATTTGGTTTTGATTGTTTACCAGCTAAATTTTTATTTTGTCTTCCACACTGGGAAAGAAGGTTGAATCAAATATGCAAGTAATGCAGCCCCTGCCAGCAAGTTTCTGCAATGTGGTGTGCAATAGGCTCAATGTTTATAGAAAAGCATTGCTGTGGCTTTGGCAACAAGGAATTATCAAATACAAAGACTCTTGTGTTACCTCTGGATATAATTTATGCTCCTATTTAAAGAACAACTTCAGCAAAGCTCAAGATACAAACCAGATTTTCCCCAACCACCTAATCCTCGTGAACACTATCTGTGTTGCCCTGAGACTCCTCTGACAAAAATGTGTGTGTGAGCAAATAAATATGTCTTCAGCTTTCCAGCTTCCCCACAGCAGTTTTAACACAGCTGTGGAGAATGGTGGCTCATTCACAGTTGTGATTTCTTTAAAGCTGTGGTGAGTTCCTTTATACTTGGAAAGCACTGATCTCCTCTTCATGATTAGCGGCTCAGAAGGATTTCTGGCAAGCCCTTGAATTGCTGTTAGTTTTCTTTCTTTTCTTGATTTTTTCCCCCTTTCTTTTTCCTTCCTGCCCAGTTTAACAGTTGTCTAGGAGCAGCTAGCAACATCTCTCTTCTGATTTATTTTGCTGAAGGTACTGCATGATTTGGAACAAAACTGCCTACTAGGAAGTTTATTGGCAGCTATGATAAACCCTGAGCATCTATTTTTCCCCCTTTTTTCCCCCAGGTTTATATTAAATAGAATCAATTCAGGTAGCTGGCCAGCTTCTTAGACTTGTCATAATTCCAGCCTCCTGGGAACTGAAGAGAATGATTAAAAAGTGGTTTGGATTAAAATGTTACTGTTTACTTATTTATCCAATCACCCAAAGAAATACTAAGAATTACTTAAAGGAAGTGGGATTTCTGAATTCAGAAATCCTTAAAGCAGCAGAAGTGAACTAGAAGTTAAACCTGATGAAATTCATTTCAAATACAGCCACATAATAGAACAGTAATCAACTTTTCTCTGTATTTGTGCCCAACAGATTATGAACGCTTCAGAGCAAATCCAAATTGCACCTTCCAGGTTGTGAAGAAGTGTTACCCACTACTTCCCATCAGTTTCTGCACTTGCAATTTAGCCTCTGCTCCTGTGGGAGATCCTTTGCCTCCTACTGCTCTCTTTCTTTCCTATCGGGAGCCAGTGAAGCAGGCACCAGAAGCTCTCAGGAAGACAAGGACAGACCAGGGCAAAGCATCTGTCTAGCTCAGGTAAGCCATTCCCCAAAAGAAATCTTATCAAAGTTACTCAGCAGGCCTTGATAAATCTAAATCAAGTGGACCTGTTTGACAGCATGGTCATCAGTACTACAGATAAGCTGGTTCTTCAACTGAGCCAGAATTTTTGTACAAATGTTTAAGATGATGAAGTTTTAAGATAAGAAGTTTGAAAACTTCATGAATGCAGAAGAGAAGCAGGAATGTGTGCCTGTCTAAAGCAGAGCTGCTGAGTAATAGGGAAAAATAGCTCCTCCACATCCCCCATCTCTACCTCTGCACATGTTGTCTTCTTTCAGCATGGGAGACTTCTTGGCAGAGCACTTGGAACACATACCTTAGGAAGGAAACTTGCTTGCTCTTCTGATTTGAGGAGGAAAATCTGTGGGCCAGCTTCAGTTTTGTTTTGATTTCGCACCTCTTAGACCTGCAAATGTGTTATTCTCCTGCTTGAGAAGCAATACATGCACTTCTATCTGGTATTTTAGGATGAGAAGCTTCTCTAAGGACTGATGGAAATGTGCAAACCACCCCCATCTGCAAAGCAAAACCTCTCACTGTGCTATTCAGCTTGTTTGGGCTGATGATTGTTTTTAAAATAACTGTGCTGCTTCAGAAAACAAGAAACCTGCAACAATATCAAATTGTCCTAACTGTAAACTTCTAGTGTAATGTAATGGTTTCCATCAATAGATTAAAAAAATGAGAAGAATGAGAGAAGAAAGTCAGCACTAATCTGGGAGTCATCAAAAGCCAAATATTGCCATAGTCCCCTGTCAAGAGATTAATCGTGAAAAAAAAGGGTAGCCAAAATAAATTGAGATACCTGCCTTATTAAAACAAGAGCTGGTTAAGTGAGCTGCTTTTTGAAAGATGCTAATATTAATCCAGAAAAACAGCAGAAGCTGCAGGAATAATCCACATAGCCACTAACATGTATTTAGATGAGAGAAGGATTTACAGCATAAACTTCTTTAAAATTGCATCCTTTAACTCTTAAATATACAGATATATTCTCCCTGTCAGACTGCAACTGTAGCAAAAGGAAAAAAAAAACTAAGAAATATTTTAAAGGAAGAAAATTAAGAGAGAGAGAGATAACAACAAGGACCATGACTAATGCATGTAGTTTTTCCCATTACTATACTCTGTAGTATGGAGACATCTGATGCAGATCTCCTTACCAAAGCATAATTTATTTGGAATCCTTTATAGAAACATGACTACATGCACGTGACAGTGAGGAAAAGATGACCTAACAAAAGGTCTTCACACTGCTTTGTGTCATTTATTGTACAGGTATTCTTTACCCAGTTCATTCACTTGGATTAGGAGCATGGTTGCCCCACAGTTATCAACAGAGACTGGACTCTGATGTAATTCAGCCAATTTAAAATAAACACATCCCAGGTCAGAACCATTAGTTAAAAGATCCAAATTCAGTGAAATTAACCTGATAATGGTGCTTAAGCTAGGAGCCAAGGCCTCTTATGTAGTCATTAGAAAGGAATAGGTTTCTTCAGAGGAACAGAATGCAGACCGAATTGAGCCCACCTGTCTAAAAGGACAAGGAGGAAAGGCTGTCAGGCACTTCTAGTGAATGGATTGACCACACAATAATAGTTTACTCTTTGTCTGACTTCCTCACTGAAAGAATAATTTTCAGAATGAAATACGTCTATGAAATCTTTTGAAAAAGATTATATTGTGCTGCACAAACAGGTATCTCTGGAGGAGTCCCTGTGGGATCAGAAGCCTGCAAACACATGAAATCCAGATCTGATTAAGAGAGATAATGTGCTCTTCACTTCCATATGCAGAGATTTTTACTTATCTTTCCTTTGTGATTACATATGCCTTATCCTTACAAAATAAGGCACCAATCTCCCTGGCATCATCAGGTGAAGATGAATCATGTCCACAGAAGAGGTTTACGCTGTATTCTAGTTCTATCAAAAAATAAAATCAAATTACATTGAAAGGTGAATTCTTTCTTCTTCAGGAAGGATATGTAGGAGCTGATTAACAAATTAAGGTCACATGTGATAAAGCATTAAGATCTCATGTGATAAAGCAAAAGAAATATACTATTTGGCTGATATATCTACTCAAAACAATCTGAAAGGTTAAATGAAGCCTTTCTCAGCAGCTGATAGACTAAGTTTTTACATTTATGTTACCATAAATAAAACATTACAGTAGTGGCTGTGACGGGTCAGGAGTAGAAATATTGGCAAAATTCGCTGACTATGGTATTTATTACTTTTTTATCCATTTGCAATCCTTACATGAGGTAGATACATATCAAACTTCATTCAATTGTCCAAACGACTCACCATATAAAGTATAAATAGGATGACAGATGTGTCAAATATTAAGTCAGTTGCTTAATTAATTTTAAAAATGTTTCATCCCTGTTATCCCCAGTAGTCATAATCCTTTACTTAACATTTGTCCAGGATCATTAATGTAAAGCTCTGGCTGTTTGACAGATGAAATAAGTTCCAAGGATGCTTCGCTAATAATGTCCACTTCACAGTTCCTCAATATACCTGACAAGTGCCTATGAAAATTACTTTATATGTGTATTTCATTACTGCAACATGGAATCACACTGGATGTGTGGCTATCTGATATGCAAACAGAACTAAGCATGAGGTAACCTGCTCATTTAAGAGCAACGTATGGGATGAGGGTTGGAGGGGCCAGAGGACAGACGTTTTCACTCTGCCAAAGCAGTGGAAAGGATGGGTTACAATGTGAAGGGTCAGATCCCAATTTTGCTCTCAGTGTCTGTTTTGTGGAAAACTATAGGATATTTGTCCCTGCAGGGACATTGGAGCTAGATGATCTTAAAGTCCTTTCCAACCCTACCTATTCTGCGATTCTATGGTTCTGTGGTCTGAGAAAATGCTGATTTACATCACCTAAGGTCACAATGCAAAGAATCTCAGTTACATGAGTGCTAGAGACTGCCTGTGCACCCTCTCTGGACAGAAACGTGGCAGGAGACATGTTTTCTCTCTAGCTGAAGAGTTCAGAACATACTTTCAGTTCAAAAGTTCAAACCTCAAGTTATTATTGGATTACCTGTGCATTTAGGATGATTTGTGGGAAAAAGGAGATCAGGCAGCATGAACAAAAAGAGAGCAAAACCATCATGAAAATGAAAGGTGAGGTAAACAAGTACAAGGAGACTGAAAAGAGAGCAGGAAAAAGGTGAAATAAAAGTTCTAACAAATTCTACCCCGCAGTAATAATAGACAAGATACCTGCTCTTCTTTTCTACCCAGGATTTAAGAAAAGGTAGAGCTTCATTTGATGATGTGTAAGGATAGCCCTAGATAGATAGAGTTCTAGATAGAGTTCTTAATGTACAAAAAATTGATATACCACTGACATCCTTATGTAATGTGAATTATTTTAGCTCTACGGTATGCTACCTTCTCATTAAAAGAATGTCCCTTACTTGGAAACTGTGTTTAAGGTGCTAAAAAATATTTTATTATCTTTTTTGTATCCCTGTCCACCTCACTGGAAAAAAGGCCCACATACAATTAAAAGCTTAAGGAAAGTGTTGTTGCATATCAGAATTTGTCATGCACACTGATCACCGGCAGTGGTAGAGAGGAAAATCTACATAAAGAACTCCCTTGCCTCCACAAGATTAAGAAACACAAATCACACCATTTATTGTTGCAGCCCTCAGGACCTAAACCACAGAACAAATATTTATCCATGAGTGTAGAAAAGATCATACTTTGCCACTGTGTATTTTTCAGTAACAGATACATCTACTGTGTCAGTTTTCTTTACACAGATCTGGCAACCTCTGCTCCTAGGCATGTGCCATGGTCAGATGTAGGATACTGGCTGTCATGGGTTCAGCAGTAGCAGCCATTTTTCTCCTTCTTAGCAGCTGGTGCAGCGCTGTGTTTTTTGACTTTCAGCCTGGGAACAGTGCTGATAACACCCATGTTTTTAGCTGCTGCTCAGTAATGTTTACTCTGACCGAGGACTTTCAGAGCCTCATGCTCTGCCAGGGAGGAGGGGAAGTCGGGAGGAAGCAGAGACAGGACAGCTGACCCAAATTGACCAAAGAGGTATTCCATACCACAGCACATCATGCCCAGGATGTAAAAACTGGGGATAGGAACCCGCAAGAGTTAGTTCACTGCTTGGTCATCGGGTGGTGAACAGTTGTATCCTCTTCCCTTGTATTTCCCTTGTCATTATTATTATTGGTGGTAGCAGTGGTGATTTGTGTTATACCTTAGTTACTGGCCTGTTCTTATCTCAACTAGTCGGAGTTACATTCTTTCAATTCTCCTCCCCATTCCTCCGGGAGCTGGGGGGAAGAAAGAGGGGAGAGTGAGTGACCGAACTGCATGAGAGGCTTAAACCACAACACTGGGTTACCTGAATCTTTTAGGCTACTCAAGTATTGCTAGTTTTATGTTCTAACAAACACCTTAGAAAGGCAATGACGTGTACCAATTCTAATACAGGATAGGAGAAAACTTAAAAATGTGTTAAAACTTAGATTCTTAATGTTCATTGTTTCTCACAGATGCCAGTATTAGGCAGTAGCCAAGGAAATGACCAGTCAGCAGGTTTGCAACAAAGAAGCAGCAGCACGTTTTCATAGTATGCATTTAATGCACCCAGCATTTAAATGCTGAAGTGTTCCAAATATTTCAGAGAAGATAAAGGCTTCCACTGGCATTCATTTCCCATTGCTTGCTTATGCCAGCCAAGAGAATAGTTACTTGACACACAGCTTTTTGAGCAAGCTTGCAGGAGAGGAGGCTCTTTTTGATTTCCTGTTATTAGTCAGGGCAGAAGTCCCATTCTTGGCATACAATTCATTTCATGTTCCTTCCCCCTTTGTGCATGGTCGAACAACTAGGAAGTTAACATATAAAAAGTTGAAATGGATAATTATTCTAGAAAGAGTATCTCAGAAAGATATGACAGCTTATTATGATATACTGGCACTTAGTGCAAAAAGTTTCACACAAATTTCATACAAAATGAGAAGATAATTTATAAGCAGAATTAGAATACAGAAAAAGAATGCACATTGAATTGCAACATCTTTAGAACTAGGTTTCATGCCAGAAAATAACACACTTTCCATTTAACTGTAATTTCAAATGCAAATACCAGTGTCCTTAGAATGAAGCAGATGTTGGGCTTTTTTTTCAGTGGAATGCACAGTTGTTCATCTCTGAATCCTTGTCTTCTGAGGAAATATTTCAATACTTTAGTGAATGAAGGGCAGACATAGCTAGGTTTTGCAACATATTCCCAGGCAAGTTAATTTTAGCTCCATGTTTGGAGCAACTATTGAAAAGTTGTAGACTGCTATAGAGATAATTCCAAATTAGGGTCAAGTTAGGGGAAGGTGGGGTTTTTTTTTAATTGTTCTGGGGGAAGGTTTTGCTACACTTGACTGTAAATTGTTCTGACAGTGAACAGAGGACAGATGCTTCCATGCATAAGTTGGCACCTAGCTGGAAAATAAAATCCTCTGGGGTGAAAAACCTACTTTACTAATCCAACTGTAAAGGCAGATACAACTGGTTGGGTTCCAGGTATCACTGGAGAAAACAATGCACAGCTGACAGAACTTCCTATTCGCCTTCAAATCTGGGTTTTTTTTTACATCCTTCCTCACCCCACAATATATGTATATATGTATATATATCATATGACTCCCACTATCAAGCACTGGTATATAAATCATACATACATATATCATATGACTCCCACCATCCCCATGTGGGGGCAGGGTGGTGATATTTCATGTTGCTAATAAAGGGAAATACCCAAGAGTTTGCATAACACAAAGGGCCTGATACCCTGTTCTGTTTGTAATTTTGGCATTTAGACAGTTTTCCTCTTGTATATACATTATAATGCTGCCTTGTTTGCTAAAGGGTATTTCATGGTAAGGCACATTCTATGCATTGTTTTGCAGTGCCAGCTGGCACTTCTGGGTGAACACTAATGTGTTTTACCCTGGGAGCTGACACCAGTAGCATCCCATGATTGGCACAGCAGCTAGGGAAGGGGAGTGCTGTGCCAGGGGGATGGTTATGCCACCTATGTGGCCTGGAGCAGCTGGAGCAGGTTGCAATTGTATGGAAAAGACACGGAGAGGCAAAGAAGGAAATGACAAAAACAGAAGCGAACAGAGAGGAGAGTGTTTTATTAAGCACACCCAAGCGGTTACTTTTAAAGATTTTTCCTATAGACTGAACATGAAGAGAGACTGTGTGGACTGTGTTGCAGAAACATAGGTGGCTCAAAGATCATTTGTGCTATGCACAGATGGTGCATGATCTACCAAACACACAGAGTACACAACAGTGCAGGTACAGAGCTCCAGACAGGGGCTAAATCTGCTTTACAGAACACTATTTTGTTGTCTTAATTAGAACCTAAGAGTCAGTCTTTGATGTTCAATTAATAAGTTGGCTTTTTTTTTCTCTCCTTTTATTTGATAATTAAAAAAAAAAAACAAAAAAACAACAGAGGAAAGAAAAAAGAAAAAGAAAAAAAAAAACAACAAACGCTAAATTCCTTTCTGCCCAAATTCTCTCCCAAAGTGAATTGGCACAACTTCACATGAATCAGTGATCCTTTGCCTGTTTGAGCCATCACACAAATTGGATCAGAAAGTATTATGAGATTTCAAAGGAAGCTTAAAATTATTTATGATGATCAAGGCGCACATATTAAAAAAATCCAAACAACAGATTTATGCATAAAGGAAAACTATATTGTAAAATTTTGGTTAGAAACACAAAATGCCATGCAAAATCCTGTTAGGTGAAAAGACACTTCATTCAACTGCCTTTTAAGAATACTGAAAGCTGGCCAAATGTACATTTTACAATTTTTTTAATACAGTGCATAAACTATATTTGGATTATATGTCATAATCTAAAGCTAAGTGCACATAAAAGGAAATTAAATAGAACAAAATAGCTTGTACCTTTTCACTTTGCCATTCAGACTGAGTATTTTTTCCTGATTATTCAATATGGCACCTAGATCCTCAGCAGCTAGTTGGCAGTGTCCTATTCACTTCTGTAAAGTGAAAACAACATTGCTTGGGGTGAGGGACATAGCTTGAACCCTTGATTTGGAATATATTTAGTACTAGGTTATATATTTCGGGCTTAAAATCTTAATCAGATTTAGGTTTGAAGCATTCAAAGAAATACATTAAATTTGCAGATTTACACATCTATTTGGTTTGCATGGCAAGACTTTTGGGGGTAGAGAGTCTACAGGGGTGGCTTCCGTGAGAAGGTGCCAGGAGTTTCCCCTGTGTTTGATGGAACCAATGTCAGTTGGCTCCAAGATGGCCCTACCACCAGTCAAGGCCAAGCCCATTAGTGACAGTGGTGGCACTTCTGGGGTAGTGTATCTAAGAAGAGGAAAAAGTTACTGTGCGGGAACAACAGCAGCCAGAGAAAGAAATGAGCATATGTGAGAGAAGCATCTCTGCAGACATCCTGGTCAGTGCAGGAGGAGAGGAGGAGCTGCTCCAGGTACCAGAGCAGAGATTCCCCGGCAGCCTTTGTTACAGACAATGGTGGGTCAGGCTGTGCCCCTGCAGCCCATGGAGGTCCACGGTGGAGCAGATCTCCACCTGCAGCTCATGCAGGACCCCACCCAGAACAGGGGGATGCCCGAAGGAGGCTGTAACCCCATGGGAAGACTGCACTGGAGCAGGCTACTGGTAGGACTGGTAGCCCCAGGGAGAGAGGAGCCCACGCTGGAGCAAGTCTGCTGCAGGACTTGAAACCCTGCAGGGGACACACACTGGAGCAGTCTGTTCCTGAAGGACTGCACTGATGGAAGGGACCCATGCTGGAGCAGTCTCTTCCTGAAGGACTGTACCCATGGAAGGGACCCACACTGGAGCAGTCTGCTCCTGAAGGGCTGCACCCATCAAATTGACCCACACTGAAACCCATGTCAACCCACTATGACACACTGAACAGTGTAGTGTTGTAACATTTTGCAATGCATATCTTGGATCTGTATAGCGACAGTGAACCTGCATCTACCTGGTTTGCACCCCTGGATAAACTAGTGATTCATGCTTGTTCTGCCCAGTCTATCAGCCAGCATTTTGATAGTCCACCAGTACCAGATAGAAAAAGTTTGCTAAATGAACTTTAATGTTACGCATTAATAAACCCTAACAAAACAACCCTAACAAAAAAACCCAACAAACAAGCAAAGCAAAACAAAAAACCTGAGGGCAAATCTTGGGCTTCTGTACAGGAAAACTGTTTTAAGGAGCTGGTGGACAGAAGGCTTGAACTGAAAACCTACTTTTAAACTTGAATTCGCAGCAGTTATTTCAGCTGACCTTCATATATTGAGAGGGATTGTTTGTATTTTGTTTGATTATTTAACTATAATATTCTTTTCTTCTCCATGGTGTTTTGTAGCTGCTACCGTTTATGAGAAATCTTTGAAAATAGCAGTAACCTTTATTATTACACTGTAAATGCATGACTGACAGTCCCTCTGGGAAGATAGGACTTCACAAGAGATAAAAGGCAATACAGCATAAATAAAATATGTAAGTCAAGAATGTATTTTCATCTCATTACATCTAGAATAAGTTTGGATGTGCAGAGCAAGAACTTTACACCCTTTATTATGCAGCAGTCCAAGTTCAGACTGGCTAGTCATGAGGCCTGGGAAGAAAAGTGAAACTGGAGGCCAAAACTCACTTGTACTCTGTGCCCTTGCTGCCATCATGGGGAAAAATCATGGATACAGTGCTGAGATACAATTTCTTTTCCCAGGACATATCATAGGCTAAAGGGAAAATGCAGGTATTTTCTCTGCATCTGGGCTCTTGGAACTGTCATTCATTATTTCCAAAGGGAATGACCGCTGCTCAGATTGAGTGTGTGAGTGCGCACATGCGTGTGTCCACATGTGTGGCAGACATCAGGACAGGGCTGCACACTTAAAAATAACCTAATTTTCTTGGTTATACCAGAAAGTGGACCAGACTTCTCTGAAGAGAAAGAATGTTTGTCTGCTTAATGCCAAACACACACAGTGAGACAGCGCTGTGCCACATCCTCTGTTTCTGTCTTTTGGGGGTTGTTTTTCGTCTCTTCTCAGTTTTGTCACAATACTGACTGGCACAATGCATGGGCAGAATTATATAAAAAAAACCCCAAACTCTCAAAAACCTCAAAACAACCCTCAAAACTAGAGTGGATGAATGTCAGGGGCAAAAATTGCCCTCTTCACATGGTTCAGCTAAATAATTTTAAACAAACATTGTTTGTGTACACTGCCACTTTATTCACATACACCACAATTTCTTGAACTGCTTATATCAACCTGTATCAATCATGGCCTTAAGGGCACTGTGGCCCAAATAGTTTCATTGTGTTGTGGTAAGAGTGGTTTTAACCAACACAGTTGGAGACTTACATGCCTTTTTCCTTCATGTCTCATCTCCAGACACATCCTGTAGCTGACACTGGCCTTTTTTCATTACTTCAGATAAGGCAGGTTACCCTGCCCTGTTTGTACTTCAGACATAAATACCTGCATTTAAATACTGAGTTGTTCCTGTATTATATGGCATGATAAGTACTTCAGGGAATCATGTATTGCTCCTTCCAAACAAAAAAAAATCAAACCCAAACCAACCTGCTGTAGTGATGACATCAAACATTTTTTGTTCTGATCCAAATTCTAATTTATGGCATGACAGCCCCACTGATGGCTTTGTCTATAAATTTTATTAAGTCTTGGAGCTGGGCCTGAAGACTTCCCATCTGATTTCTGTGCTGAGGTTTTCTGAAACACTGAGAGTACTTGACAGCTCCCTTGCTCTTCAGAAAATCCTCTAGCCCTTCATTATTCCTCAATATTCATGATCATGATTTGTGATCTTGACATCATAGTACAAGATTATTCCTTATTGTGGATGGTGCTAACTTCATTTGAATAATACATTCATTCTGATGACCCATGTACAACTCATCACTTTCTCTTCTCCACAATGGTGATGGGCACATGTTTTTTTATTTTTCACAGAGGCCTTGTTAACCACTGTTTCTGGATCACCATACGCCTTATATTAGACCAAGTCTTTGTTACGTTGGCCCACTATGGGGCTGCTGCGACTCCAAGGTTTCTCCCCTTCTGGTACTACTTTTCATACTTCTTATGTATTTCTTTTTAGGCTAACTCCGCCTTTGTTTCAAAAGTCTCTTCTAATGCCCTGGAACAATCTCTGTGCTAGTATTTGTTCCAAATAGTTGCAAATGCATGCACATTGCAAAAATCCTGAATCAAATATCCTGATCTACCACTTATCTGACCTGTCTCTCTCAGACAGGTGTAAAGCTGGATTTGCTCCTCTGATGCCAAGAACCCTTAATTATTGATGCTCATAGGGTCCCTCAGGAAAAAGTGTTTCCATTCTGTAATTCCAAATAACTTTCCATGTCATTACTAGGAACATGTCCCTGACATTTAGTGGGTGTAGTTCCTAATAGTCCCTGCAAGAGCCACTGGTTAAAGCATTTTTTATTCTGGTGGAGAGGGATCCACTGTCTTAACAGTTTAGAAAAATTAGGCCAAATATTGAATATCTCCCTTGGCAGAATTCCTAATAAAATATAAACTCAAAAATGGTAGACAGTTTGGCTGAAGAAAAAACAGAAACAAGCAAAGTTGCCAGCTGTCATTCTGAAAAGCAACAATTTCTCCATGCCTGGACACTGGCAAACTCCATACTTACATACATACATTTCGGTGGCTAATCCTGCAAAGCCAGAAAAAAAATGTACTTTGAAAGATACACAGAAAGGTATTTTCCTATTTTCTTTCTTTTTAGAGAAAATTGCCTGCTTGTTTCTTCTGCTAGCAAACTGAGGTACCTGGGGATAAACATGAGCACCCTCTCTCTCAGATTTTAATTTGGTATGATACTATTATTGTAAGTAGGGAGAAATACAGGAGAGACACTGTCTTGTTTGGATAATTTCATTAGACTCTCAGGCAAAATTATGGAAAAAAAACTTACTTCCTCTTTTGAAAGTGATAATAAAGGTTCTGATGTCATTAAAAGGTGCTGCCACTTGGATTCTAATGTTCCTATGGCATTTATTTCATTTTTTTTTTTACTCCTTACAAGATATACCAATCCAGAATGTTATGATTGTAGAAAGGCGTTGCCTCTTAATAGGTGCTTGATGTCTTATCCTTTTTAGTCTCTCTTTGTAAAGCAGTTGTTCCATTTTTCTTGATCATTCCGTTGTCCTTTCTGCACCTTCTCTGACTCTCATGTCCTTCTTAGGTTGAAGTACCCAAGAGAGGGTAACTTGAGGTTTCATACGGTGGTAAAATGATTGCCCCTGGTTTTTCCTTATACTATCCTAAAGATGTCCAGAATTTTTCTGTCCTTTTGGGCTGCCATTGCACAATATGCTGAGGTAACTCTAAGGGCCTGAGCTATAATCACCAGTATTGAGTTCAGTCCCAGCTAAAGAGAGTTTAAATTATTTTCCCTTTGCCTTACATTTGGCTACAACCAGAGCTGATCTGACACTTTTTTACAGATGAAATCAAGTCTTACTGAAGAGGGATATTCAGTAGCACTTTTGAAGGAATTTGATTGCTTGAGATATTTCAGCATCATCTCAGATTTTGAGAATTCATTTCTGTTTATTTTCCAACTTATTGATGGGGTCATTCAATACTAGCCACTTCCAGCACTGATCCTTAAGAGACCTCACTGCTGAGCCTTTATCATTGTGAAAGATGATCTTTAGGACCTACCTTTTGCTTCCTACCTGTTAATAAACTTCAGTCAATAAAACAATTTTTCTTCCAGTCCCATGGCAAATTTTTTCTTTAATAAACCTCAATAAGAAATGTGTTCAAAGGCTTTTTGAGAAGACAGATATATTAACTCCACCAGATCCCCTTTTGTCTCTGTGCTCATTGACACCTATCAGGATGCTGAGTATGTGCAAGACCACGTAAAATTCTGGAGAGGAAGAGGAGGAGGAAGGAAGCACCCAGGACCCTGACAGCATCCTCCTGGGACTCCTGTGGCTTAGCAAAGTAACATTTTTCTCTACAGGAGCCTTTTAGACTCTTTCCTGAAAAAACATGCTTATCCATGATCTCAGTTCTTGGAGATAAACTCCATCTTACTTCTAGCCATGGAAATTGGGCTCACATGTAATGCCCAGCTTCAGGAAATTGTGTTTAATACTTGACTTTCAAAATGCTCAGAAAATAAACTGTCATTTTGAATTTGGCTTGCTTTAAAGTGCCTTTATCTGTATGACAAGCAAGACAAACTTTCCCTAAATACAGAAAAAAGGCATTCCCTTTGGGCACCTTCCATAAACAGTATGACATGTCTAGAAGACAGTTTCTTAAACTCTGTTTGAAGGTGGTCTCTTTTTTTCCCTGCTCTGCTAGTGCTGTCCTTTTTGATGTGGTTTCCAGAATTGCATCTCTTTTTTTCTGATAATTCTATGATTATCTTTCCCAATCTTCTATATATTTTAGATATTGTGGCCAGAAATATTTGTTTGTTTGTTTGTTTTTCCACACTTAGTGTGAAGAAAACTGCTTCCTGGGTTTTATCATTAACCTCAATTTATAGCTAGGTTCTACAATGCATGATAGAATCATTGAGTCATAGAATAGTTAGGGTTGGAAAGGATCTTAAGATCATCTAGTTCCTGCCCCTTGCCATGGTGAGGTGAAATAACTTGTTGCAGGGCCTGCTAGAGGGGAGCTGCAAAACAAAGCCTAGAATCCCAAACACTGGACAAAGAGTCCAGATTTGTTGTTTGTTTGGGTTTTTTTTCTCTCATGTTGACACTTTAAAAAAAAGAAAAAATGTCAGTCTACAAATTCTGAACATGAACATTCCTGATATTTGTCATTACCTCCACCCCTGAAAAGTCTATTTGTTTTGCATCTGTCCTACCAAATGCTCCCAGCTTACAGTATCATACTTATAGCTTTGTCATACTGCATTTCCACATGTTATAAAATCTCTCTGGACTAAGGCCGACTCCTGTAAACCTAGAAACTGGTTTTCCATCCTTCTCCATATATACTCCCAACTATATCACAAAACCAAAAAGTAAGGCTGGAGGCTCAGGTATAAAGCAAACTTATTAGAATTTTAGGAGAATTGGCTGAAAGCAATGAAAATTCATGACAGTTTAGTAACTACACAGGCTACGCTTGCTGGCATGGATTCCCAAGCTTTCAGCTGTGAAACAGTTCCTGTGGCTTGCTGAGCCCATCTCCTTACTTCTCTGGGTTCTGTGGCTTCCTTTAATAGCCTTATATCAAGCCATATATTTGGGGAGAAAATTCCCCTTTGTCTGTCCCTTTCCTCAATTGGTGAGATCTTTCTACAGGCTTGAGTAGCAGGCACATGGAAAATAACTGTCAGTTATATGATTGAAAGCCACTGTCAGTGTTTCAGTCGTAAAGTATTGTGTCCTGTCAGTATCTGGTTTATAATTGTGCATCCTTGCACATGAAACACCAGGCTCCTTACTCATTACTTACTGTTCCATCAGGTCACAGGCTGTTTTGTGTGTTTGCATTAACTGTTTTTGGTTGTTGTTGTTTTCCCACATTGAGGGATTTAACTTCTGATACATTTTGAACATACCAGGGTGTGTTCGTTTGCATGAAAGAATAAACTGATTTTGTAATCAACAATTTTAGTTTGCAGCTTTTCCTTCTAAAGGCAACCACTTTTGGGCAGTCAAAAGTCTATAGAAAGCACCTTTCTTCCTGGTTTTATTTCCAACTTTCTTGACACGTTCACAAAAACTTTCTCTCTCAAGCTCATTCGTTGTTCATTTGCAGGTCTGAAATTCTGTGTCAAGCTTTCATACATCATGAAGAGAACCTTATTGTAAAAACACCTGAGGCAACTAAAAGCAATGTAGAAATACATCCTAGTAATCCGCACATTCAGTTTTCTTCTGCAATAAAGCTGATAGGCGGGGGTTCAATTTCTCTACTGGATCCCAGGCATGGACTATAAGATACAAAGCTCCAAAGAGAATGAGGCAAAGTCTACGTTTCAGGAAAAAAAAAAAAAAACACAACCAGTTTCAGCTACCATCAAATACTGCAGACAGCCATAGGCACAAATGTGCATGCTATAGAAATGCACGGCTATTTTGTTTCTTATTCTTCCTAGACTGAAAATAAAATACTTTATCCATTCCTAGTTCAATGCCTGTTTTATTGATTGTGTTGTTTGGGGCAGGCATTTTATAGATTTTACACAGGAAAGGAAAAGCATTACCCTTAAGAAAGTCTTCTTCTCAACCAAAAAAAGAAATCTATTATCCTCATTTTGGGGCACAATGAGCAAACCAAAATAAGCAATGACAAAAGATTGTAGTGATAAATAATCTTGCGAAGAAACTGGAAATAACTTCTTCTTTTCCTAGATGGAACTATGTTATGTTTTTTCTAGTGCTGCTTTAACCAGGAGCAGAGTAATGATGAGTGAAATATATGCAGAGATTGTACGGTAGAGGGATGTTTAACTTCTTGTAACTTGTAGTTTGCTAACTAACATGCACATGAAGGGAGTTATTCTGTGGCCCTGAGCAATTTAATATATTTCCAAGGCTAGATTGTATTTCTATATAATTGAAATAAAAATTAATGTAGTGACTCACTTTAACTTAACTGCTATTCTCTTATCACTTAGATTTTGATGTATCCTTTTATCTCTGGAAATCTGGCAGCCAAGCAGAAATGTCTCTAAGAATGTCCAGAGAAAAAAAGGAGGACCTACTCAAAGAAGCATTTGTCTCATAAGAATGTTTTGTCGTTCTTCGGGTGAAAAATGTACCCTGCTCTTGTATATTAAACCAGCTCACAGACAACCTTGCCTCTGGAATATATGCAACTTGCTGACATTAGACCCTTCTATGGGATTGTGTTTTCATGTGGATCACCTATACCTGAACAATTGATGGAAAAGAAAAAAAAAAGAAGAGAAGATTTTTTTCTTCAAGTCTGATTGTGGAATGCAACTTCTTTTCCACCTTGCCTGGAGATGCTAAAATGTATTTTGTGGAAATTTTTCTCAGCAGACATTCAGATGATGTGTAGTGAGTTTTTCTTGAAGCTGCTCCAAGAACAGCAGGAATAATTTGTGAAGAGGGAAGGGAACGATCAGGCTAGCCATCAAAACTGACCATGAAGGGTCATTTGGCTCAGCATCTGATTACACAGTATGAGAAAGCCCTGAAATTCTGATGCACTGTTAGGCTCACCTGCAGCTCATGGAAATCAACCTACATCAGCTAAGAGCAAGTGGATCACATCCTGTGCGCTTTATCCGTTTCATACATCTACTAAGAATAAATCCAAGTAAAGACCTGAGGCTTTGCATGCATACCATCCAGCATATTTTTTTAAATGCAGGTGTATAATTACACAAAGACTATTTAACAGACATAGTCTGGTTAGTTTTTACAGTGATAACTCTCAAGACCATAAGAGACCATTTATTATTTCAGTAGAATAGAAGCCAAAAGCCCTTGAGTGCAAGCCCTGGAGTAGGTTACATGGGGTGTCTGGCTGGCGCTGGTCAGAAATGGGACCAACTCTGCACTTCGCAACTCTTCACTAATTTTTTTTCTTGGAAGGCTTCTGCCTCTGCCTTCCTGCTCCTGTCAGTCAGAGAAGAAGTAAGGGGTAAATTTGCTGGTTACGGATCTCTGTCGTCATTCAGACTCCTCGCCCAAAACCACCAGCTTCTCCTTGACACAATTTTTTCCCCAGTGGTGAAATACAAAAATATCTTCCTCTTGCTTTATATCCTATGTCATTCTGTTACTGCCATAATATCTCATCAAATTTCTCAGAGCTAGAAATAAGATGGGTTAAAATAAGATGCTTTTCAATACCTCTTGAATATGAAACATGTGAAGCTATATTTTATTGCTAATTTTTGCTACAAGGAAGCAAGAATTTGCAGCCAAGTTTCTGTTTTTCTTTGGGATATAATGGGTTGACTTTTTCCCTAAGAATAAATACTCACCCCAGGATATGTTCCAGCCTGTAAATGCATCATGCAGCTCTCCAGATGTTAGATATGTGATGCTTATCCAGAAAGATTCCAGTGATTTGGCCTGGTTCTTTTTCCTGGTTTTGGCTGGGGTAGACTTAATTTTCTTTCTGGTAAATTTTTACTAGTTTACCCCAGTAAACTGGTGTAGTGCTGTGTTTTGGCTTTAGTCTGGGAATAATGCTCATAACACCCGATGTTTGTAGTTGTTGCTATGCTTACCCTAATCAAGAACTTTTCAATCTCATGTTCTGCCAGTGAGGAGGGGTACAAGATGCCAGGAGGAAGCAGAGTGAGGACACCTGGCCCAAAGTAGCCAAAGGAGTAATCCATACCACAGCATATCATGCTCAGTATATCAAAGGGGGAGTCACCCAGAGGGGAACAATCACTGCTCGGATCAGAATGGGTATTGGTTGGTGGGTGGTGAGCAACTGTATTGTGTAGCACTTGGGTTTATTGAGTTTTATTCCTCTCTCTCTTTTCCCTTTTATTATTATTATTATTATATTTTACTTTATTGCAGTTATTAAACTCTTCTTATCTCAACACGTAGGTTTTACCTTTTTCTGATTGTCCTCCTCATTCCACTGGGAGCAGGGTGGGGAGTGGGTGAGAGGCTGCGTGCTCCTTATTTGCCAGCTGGGGTTAAATCCCAGCATCTTATCTTAGTATTTTAAAGAAGGACTTTAAAAGCAGTCCCTATGCATCTCTCATATATCGGACACATATCTGGCTACAGGCAAGCATGTTTCTAGAAGCAGAAATACTTAGGAGCTTTGATCTCTTTTAAAACCAGTGAAGGTATTTTACCTCAAGCTGCACAAACATGGATAATCTCCCTGGCTTTAAAGATGTTCCAGCTGAGATCCTTCTTATGTCTTTAATGGATGTTAGTAAGTCTCTAATAGCTGATGAATTAGTCCCTAAGTAACAGAGAAAGAAGATAAGTAGCTTTGTAGCACTGCTGAAAATGTATAGTGTGGAGCAAGTGACCTTAAGCCATGAACCTCAGTTAAGGAGCAGCACTACCAGCATCTCTGCCATGAAGCCTTTCGTTTACATATGCAGGAGGAGAAAAGAGGCAAATGTTTCCTTGGGTATGGAAATTTCTAAGCACTTCTCTGTCTTCAAGGTTGTTGTCTTTACAAGCTATTTTCAGTCCTTTTAAAACTGTTTCTTCCAAACAGACTGGGAAATAACATATTATTTTACATGGTTATCTGTTACAGTAAGACCCCTTGAAGGGACAAATACCATTTATGCCAAATAAGGATAGCAGAAATTGGCCAGTACGTCAAGTGACACCTCCTATGTCAGTTACACCTCATATTGCACGGTCCTCTGTGAACACCTTGACCTGTGCTGCTTCAGTAGTCTGCCCCGTAGTTTCAAGCACCATTGTGGTTTTATGCATGGGTCTATATAATACTAATTTTGGAGAAGAATATGGCATTATTCTGGTACAAACCTAATACATTATTTACTATATTTGTGTCTTTGTTGCTCACCGCTGTTGTATCTAAAAACTTTAATGCATCTGTCCTCACAAATCATAGAATCATAGAATAGTTAGGGTTGGAAAGGACCTGCAGATCATCTAGTTCCATCCCTCCTGACATGGGCAGGGACATTTCACACTAAGCCATGTCACCCAAGTCTCTGTCCAACCTGGCCTTGAACACCGCCAGCAACGGAGCATTCACAATTTCCCTGGGCAACCCATTCCAGTGCTTCACCACACTCACAGTAAAGAATTGCTTCCTCATATCCAATCTAAACTTCCCCTGCTTAAGTTTGAACCCATCACCCTTTGTCCTCTCACTACAGCCCCTCATGAAGAGTCCCTCCTCAGCATTCCTATAGGCCCCTTTCAGATACTGGAAGGCTGCTAGGAGGTCTCCATGCAGCCTTCTCTTCTCCAGGCTGAACAGCCCAAACTTTCTTAGCCTATCTTCCTACAGGAGGTGCTCCAGTCCCCTGATCATCCTCGTGGCCCTCCTCTGCACTTGTTCCAACAGTTCCTGTCCTTTTTATGTTGAGGACACCAGAACTGCACACAATACTCCAAGTGAGGTCTCACAAGAGCAGAGTAGAGGGGCAGGATCACCTCCTTCGACCTGCTGGTCACTCTCCTTTTGATGCAGACCAGGATACAGTGGGTTTCTGGGCTCCAAGCACACACTAAAGCTGGCTCATGTTCATTTTATCATCGACCAACACCACCAAGTCGTTCTCCGCAGAGCTGCTCTGAATCTCTCCTCTGCCCAACGTGGAGCTGTGTCTGGGATTGCTTCGACCCACTTGCACTTGTCATGGTTTAACTTAATCAGGTTGGCATCAGCCCACCTCACAAGCATGTCAAGGTCCCTCTGGATGGCATTCTTCCCTCCAACGTATCAATTTAACCACATAACTTGGTGTCATCGGCAAACTTGCTGAGGGCATACTCAATCCCACTGTCCATGTCACCCCCAAAGATGTTGAACATGATCAGTCCCAACACTGATCCCGGAGGGACACCACTCATTACCTCTTTATGGTTCACAAGAAGTTAAGCTTGTAAGCAAGACACCATGGGAGCAGCACTGCTTGGTTTGCCCGCGCTGTCATCGCCATGCTCAGTGCAAGGTCAGGGACACAACACTGAAATTTACAGGCTGGAGACTCTGAACCATTCCAGGACTGAAAACAGCAGAAACAATTCTGAAAAGCAAATACTCCTATCCATAAAAAAAAAAAAATGAAGCAACTTTGCATGTCCAGCCAAACCCTCACAAAGCAAATTGGCAGGGGACTCCATAGGATAATGTACAATAAAAATCAGTCTCCTATATGACTTCTGCTTTTTGTAACTGCTCATCTGTGTGGCATTTCCTACCACTTCCGTATGTACTGAGGGAACCCAGGAACCCAGCTCTGTTTTTGCTATGAGACTTCTATTAGCTTTTTAGTGAAACAGCAGCTGAAGCATCTGGACTTGTTCTTTAATTCTTCCTTTTCACTGATCTTTTCTGATTTTCTCTTGATGACATATTCTTCTGTAAATTAATCTCCACATCACATTTCCTATATTTTCTCTGCCAAAATGCCTAAGTAGGTGTGTTTCCTTTTCTGCAAACCTCTAGATAAAAAGCGTCCCTTAGCCTCTTATCACCTTCTTAAGGAATCTGTGCCTTCTGCCTCCATGTACTCAATCTAAGCCAGTCTAGTTAAAAATTAAAATTATTTCTCCTTACCTTTCTCCTAGTTCTCTTCAAGGACAGATGATGCCATTTTCTTATTAAAATTTGCCATATGGCCACCAAATTTATCAATCCTATGACTTCTGATTCTATTTTGGTTCTGAGGATCTCTTGTGTGACACACTAAGCTGCATAGATATGAATTAATCAACAGAGAGAGTGATCTGATTTTAGGAAAGTCACACACTGGGCTTATGTAGTAATTCAAGGTGACTAATCACTCCTTCAAAAGCATACAAGGCTGTTACTATAACATCTGACAAGTGAGATTCAAATGGCTGGCTGAATAATAGAAGAAATGCTAACCAGCACATCTGAAGAGCAACAGAATTATTTCTCCAAATGTGTTATTCAAGAGATGATATTTCAGCCAGTGTTAGAGATGATATTTGGCAAAGTACAGGACAAAACTTTGTTTGTTGTTCAGGCATACTTTGGTATTTCTTGCTGTTTTGCAAATTTATCATTCTGCTGCATATTTGAAAAGTTCTTTGCACATGGCCACAGGCTGTCAAACTTTGTTCTTTTAGAGGTGCTAATTTTTCATCCACCCTGAAGATGGTTTTATAATTCAACAAAATGCCAAGAATATTACAGTTCTGAAAAGGTTATTTGCACATCAGGTGCAGAAGCGCTGTGTATTTTGTTTGTTTTTGGAAACACTTTCAATATCAAGTAAGAAAAAAAAACGAACAACCCCTGAACATTTTTGTGTTCAGCCTAGTGTAAAATGTCAGAGCAAAAGTCAGGAAGTGCAAGGTGCTCCCCTAACACGTTCTGACATCAACAATTTTTGATTTTATGAATATGTGCCCTACAGCTTATAGATTATTTTCCCATTTCTTTGTTTGCTTGCAATTATATTTTTCTCTTATTTAGCACTCATCCATGTGAAGAGGACTGCGTTTCTAGTCAATTTTATGAGCTGTTTTCATCAGAGGAGCTGACTCTTGGAAGTTAAAGGGTGGCATTATTCAGGTGATTGCTGGAAGAGAACCCTGAAGATCTGAGACTGAACATCTGCTCTAAATGCTGATAACTAGTATGTGCCTGATTTAGTTGCTGGCAGAGCCAGTTCTGGACTTCTCAGCAGGCAGTTGCATTTTGCCGCTTAAGGAACTGACAGCAATAGGCGTAAGATGTTCTGGCTGCAAGAAGGGGTAGAGCTGAGATAGAACAAGGGGTAATGAGTTTAAACTTAAACAGGGGAAGTTCAGGTTAGATATAAGGAAATTCTTTAGTATGAGGGTGGTGAGGCACTGGAACAAAGAAGTGGTGAACAAAGGCACTGCTCAAAGAAGTGGTGAGCGCTCCATCCCTGCCAGTGTTCCAGGTCAGGTTGGACAGAGCCTTGGGCGAGTGTGAGGCGTTCCTGCGTATGACAGGGGGATTGAAACTAGGTGATCTTTAAGGTCCCTTCCAACCTAAGCCATTCTATGATACTATGAATAAAAAAGTTGCTTAATTTTTTCCATTTCCACTGCCACAGGATTGGGCAAAATATATTTTGTACCCTCAATAATGAATCCTTATTGCAGCTACCTATGGGTTCTATATATGGATATGAAAGTTTAACAGCAGGAAAATGTTTGGAGAACTTCAAAGAAAAATGAGGTTACTGTATTTCTGACTACTGTTGTATGTTGATATTACAGCGGCTGGGAAGAAGACAGCTGCATCTGAAGTGCAATGCAGGATCAACAACCGGGAGCCTATACTGCAAATGTTCTGATATTTGAAGATGTGTGCTGCTTTATTCCTGTGTTCATAGAAGGTGAAAATAAAGCATAGCCAAAGCAGGGCAAAGCTATGGGTGTAGATGCTCACTAGAAAATATCTGAGTGCCGTAGACCCTACTGCCTTGTCTTGTCCAGTTACAGACTGGAGATGCATCTCATTCTCTACCAGTAACTCCTGAAAAATACAGCTGAATAGTATCTGGGTACATCTATCCTCAGAAGCAAGTGCAGGGGGAGTTGAAATTGATCCTTGAAGTCTCAAACATGCTTCCACCTCTTGAACATGCAAGATATAAAATGGCCTTGACTAAGACATCATTCCAAAACATATGTTGCTAGTTTCTATGACACCCATATAATAACCATGTTGATGCTTCAGGTCCTCATTTTGTACATTTTATAAATGAAGTTACCATGGAGTGCTCTGGAAAAGCTCTCCTGTTCTCTCATTGCATTTTAGAGTAAACATTTGTGGAGATGCTGGGTAGCCCAATACGGAATTTCTCGACAGAACTTTTTTGTTGTTATCATTCTCTTTTTTTTCTCTTGGTTAAACAAAACTAGGCAAATTAAAAGAATGCACCTGGTCTGGAAAGCTGTAACACCATTAAACGCCTTACATCTCAACATAGTGTAAAACAAATTGGCATAACTTTTTGTCCCATATTTGGGTGTATTTCACTCCCATGTGCTTACTTTCTTTGATGTTCCCAGTAATAACTGACAGTCACTTGGGTCTCCTAGCTATCATCTGCACAAATAAAACCCAACATTGCTTTCATAAAATAATGTCAATAGTATATCAAATTCTCCAACATATTCCCTGCACAGCTGCACCAAGTGACAGAAACAGAAACTGCCTTCAAACATAATTTATAAAATCATAAAAGGAATGAACTGTTCTCTCTTTTAAAAGCAAAGCTTAGCTAACTTGTAAACAAGATGACAAATCACAAGCAGGTTGGTATAGGTTTTTTTTTCCATGACAGGAAAGGTCATTGGAAACACTTTCTCGTTTGCTACCTCCTTACCAAAGGCAGCAATATAAAAAGCAAGAATAATCAATGAAAAGACTCATCAAAAGCAAAAATAAGTTCTTATGCCTCCCACAAATCAGAAACAAAAACACAGATGCAGAGGGAGACAGATCCAAATGCTTTGCAAATATGACAAGTTTTATTCTCCTTTCCATCTGAAATCTGATGTTTCCAGTTTAGTACAGGCACAACTTAGGGAGCAGTCACAATTGCATTTGGGATCTTTTAACACTTAATATTGATGTATGTTCCCTATTGTGAGAGATCTGGCATGTCAATGGAGATTTCTTTCATAATTTCTTTCATAACTTCTATTTCCAGCACAAGATCATGTTTCAATAACAAAAAAATGTAAGAACAGCATAGCATTTTCTTTACTCACCTGATTTCAGATGATCACATTAAGAGGATGTTTCTGGCAAATATTTTAGAACCACCGTCTGGCTTTCATCAGTCAGGTGTTTTATAATCAAAGTATTTTTTCATATTAAAAAAATGAGACATTTCTACACTTAGTTCTCAAGCAAGCATCATTACAGAGGCCTTTAACAAAAGAAACAATTCACTAATGATCAATTAAATGCTGCAAAAAAAATTAGACTGTTGTTAACACTTTTGAAGCCTAAGACGTGTTTGGTATATGCAAACTGAAGTAATTTTAAGCCATGAACAAGTGACTTAATTAGCATACAGGAAAAGATTAAATGTTTGAAAAATTCTGAAACTGACTGCACTTTGTGGTGAAGATGGTACAGTAAAGACATGCAACACAAGCCGTAAGGATGATGACCATCCTGCTTCTGCCTGAACTTGAATTCTCAGCTATCAATTGGTATATGATAAAGGAGTCAATGAAAATAAATTTTTCAAACCAGATGTTATTACAAAATATCATACTCCACAGTTTATTACCAAGTACTTCATATAGACTATTGTCGTGGTTTAAGCCTCTAAAACTCACAAAGTTTTACTCACTCACTCACTCCCCTCTTTTTCTTCCCCCAGTCCTGGGGGGATGGGGAGGAGAATCAGAAAAAAAAAAAAAATGCAACTCGCACAGGTTGAGATAAGGGCAGTTTAGTAACTAAGGTATAACACAAATCACTGCTGCTACCACCAGTAATAATACAAGAGAAATACAAGGAAAGAGAATGCAACTGCTCACCAAGCCCAACCAGCCAGTGTGCCCCCCAGCAGCGAACCCCCCACTACACCACCACACCCTTCCGGGTCTCTACCCTCCGTTTTCACATCCTGGACATCACGTGCTGTCGTATGAAATAATCTCCTTGGTCAGTTTGGGTCAGGTGTCCTGTCTCTGCTTCCTCCCAGCTCCCCCTCCTCCCTGGCATAGCATGAGACTCAGAAAGTCCTTGGCCAGACAAAACACTACCAAGCAGTAACTGAAAACACTGGTGTTATCGGAGCTGTTCCCAGGCCCAAAATCAAAACCACAGTGCTGCACTAGCTACCAAGAAGGAGAAAAAATGACTGCTGCTGCTGAACCCATGACAACTATATACTGTTTGTTATACTACTTCATATAGCATCATTATCTGTCATAGAATTGGAGCTTAAGTAAGCAGTGGCTACATCTTTCTGTACTGCTGCGCTTGTAATAGATGCGTTATCAGTATATTTGGGGCAAACCACTGGAAATGTCAAAATGTTTTCACAGCTTTTTGAAAGTTATATGTGTAGATTGTATTTGAAGGTATATGTAGTTGTATAGACATATATGCAGTTGTATAGACATATATCCTTAAGTACTATTTCTTTATTTTTAACAGAAAATTGCATTGCCATTGTCTTTATGATGCAACAGTTTCTAAAAGCATAGGAAAGAATGCAGGAAGACTAGAAGAATGTAGACTAAGTTCTGCCTATGGTCTCCTCACTGGCTCACCAAGCTAGCTAGGTACTGAAGGGACTATGCCTTGCCCTCTCTTAACTATTTGAAGATATGGCACTTATGTCCCCGGTAGCTCCTAGATCATCTTTGATGTGGACCAGTTCTGAACTGCCTCCATCTGCCTCTTAGTATGACTTCATGTCACAGTGTGATCATGATCTCATTTTGAGTTTCTGTACTCCACTGTAATGTAAATAATTAATAGGAATAATAATAAGCAACTCGCTTACTGCTACTCATGACAAAGACAGGATTTGAATTTAGATGAAAAAATAATATGCCAGCAGACAGCTCTGAGCCTTTGAGAATAAAGACACATCTTGCCTTTGATTTGTAAGATATGATACTTACACTGCAATGTGCCTTATTTGCAAACTCAGCTGTTAAGCAGTATTTACCATGACTAATGTAATAGCATACAAAGAATGCTTCTGTTGTAAAAGTGTCTTGCGATGTTAGATTTACGGACAATTTAGAATTGTGAATGTGAGGGAATTCAGTGAACAGCCCTGATGCACTGTTTCTGTGCGGACTGACAATTACACTCTTGGTTTAGCTTTTCCCTGTTCTTTATCCAAAATAGGGAAGAACACTGTTCACAGTGGAGAAGATATACCAAGATATTTCTTCATCTCTATAGTTCCTAACCAGCTTTGGCATCCTAGTAAGCCAGCACATGTGGTCCATGAGAAAATATCTTGATAAAATACAAACGCTGATAAGGTAAGACCTTTCTAGACTCTAGGTTCATCATCATTGGAGATTTCTAAGGACAGGTCAGACAAACTATCTTGACTATAGGTCAAGCATAGCATGAGCTATGAATCGTAGAGTCTGCAGATGAGCAGAGGGTGAGGATTGATGACCCTAATTTCTGTGAGTCTCTGGCTAATATGACTCTATTGTTTGGATGACGTGATCTGTCTTCAGTGTTTGGTGCTCAAAATATTCCTTAGGCTTTCAATTATAATAACTACCAATAGATCTTTCTAAGTAATATTTGTTATGGCTTCCTTCCTCAAGAAAGCAATAGTTGTTGTCATACAGTATTGCAAGAAAAATAAGGAAAACTTGAAAACTTGATATTAGTTTAACTACTGTCATTGCACATGGTTCATGAAAGCTGGGCAAAGTTCAGATATCAGAAAAAGAAGCACCAGATTCACAAGTTAGGTAGCAAATGGTGTGCATTTAATTAACACCCACATTCCAGAAATGGCTATGGTTAGATGAATTAAAGTCCGTGGCACTAAAACTACCCTTTTGAAGCTCTCAACATCTTTTTGCACAATCATTCTGCCAAGGCCTTTTAGTTGTGGTTGTTCTTATCACAATGGTTCCTTTGCTACATGAACTATCTGGCTAGTCTTAAAAGTGTTTTTGAATAATTGCCAAGTTAAAGCATCTCATAATCATTATTTCCATCATTATAAGGTCTAGAATAAAAGTCACACATGGAGCTGCTTTTATTGGGTTTTGAACTTTCTAGGTATTTTTCTTTTCTTTTCTCTTTTCTTTTCTTTTCTTTTCTTTTCTTTTTTTCTTTCTTTTTTTTTTTTGTTTGTTCCACATCTTGTTAGATGTGGCCTGATTTTGAAAAAAAGCTGATTGCCACAGACAGCCTCTGAAGATTAAAAACTCCTTCTTGGCATCCAGTTGCATCCTACAGAATGTGACTTAAAAAGCAGCAGATCTACCTATAAACAAATTACTATACATCATACCATATCCATTGAAGATGCTTACTGTATAACGTCATCTATGATTAGGTATGTAACTAAATATATACATAACTTGATTAGTTTTCTAGAATCAAAAGAAAGAGGTAAAAAATAGGAGTTCAGGGTACCTTAGTTAAGCATACATTAGTAAACCAACATATTGTGTATATTCCCTATAAAGCAAGGCATCCAGGAGGGGTTGTAGCACAGTGGTACATCTCATATTTAGCTATATCCCGGCTTACTTCTCTACTAGGAATTATGTATACCTTCTGGAACTTTAAAGTTAACCTCATACTTGTTCATTACCTTTCCTGAATGTTTTTGACATCTGCCATTGCAACCAACTCCTTGCAGCCTAAACACCAAGTGCTAAGTACCTAAGACAGAGTTTTTCAATCTACCTACTTAGTTACCAAGTTCTATGGCTCTTCTATAAACTTTCCTGTTGTGTGCACTCTAGACAATTTCTATGAGTTTCACTGATTAATGTAAATAAGTCAGATGTTAAAATTAACCGTCATTCATGCGTTATTCTTTACATATACATGCATAACTACATTTGTCCATACTTAAAATACATGTTATTTAATAAATGAAACTGATCACATAACAGAAACCCTTCACTCACCTTGAACTCATTGATTTAGCATATTTTAAAAGTAATCATTAGAGAAAAGATTCACTTTGCTCTTTCCCTTCTACCCTGGTATTTATTCACTGGAGATACCTTGTACTGTTGCCAGTATCATCATACTTATAATCACTGCATAGATGCCAGAAAAAAGAGGTTCATTACCTCCTCTGCCTTCTCCTCTTCCCTTTCTTCCTCAGTCTTTGTCTCCCTTGTTCTGACCCTACTTCCTCCCTGTTACAGTTCTGAGACTTACTGTAGTCTTCATCCCTCAAAACCAGACAAGATAAAGCCCTGAGTAACCAGGTGTGATCTGACCCTTGACCCTGCTTTGAGCCAGAGATTGAACTAGATGACTTCAAGAGATCTCTTCAATTAACTGAATAATCCTATAATTCTGTGATCTGAGAAACTTCGATCCTTCAGGCAAAGCAAGTTATCAAGCTCTTTTAGTTGGGTTAGGGAGTTATAGCATTAAAGAGTACCTGTATACAAAGAATATGAGATAAATGACAGTAACAAAGGGGACTAGAGGAGGCCTTCCCTGTGTCACCTTCCAGGTGGACTCTCTGCACCTTGTGAGCTGCAGTGTGATGTGCAAATATGCTGGGATACAGGATTTCAGCCTCGATTGTTCTTTAATATAATTCCTGTTTCATTCAGTACATTGTACAGACAGGAATCCCTGCACCCTTTGTAATTCTGTTTTGTTTTGTTTCTATTATGCTGTATGTGGCTCCAGCCTCAGTTCAAGAGTTCCTCTGAGGACAAAAATAATTGTCTATGCTTAAGCTTTTCTGTTGTGTTCAGAAGCATACACTGTACTAAAGACTATGATGTACCTTCAGAATAAATCTTATGTGTGGACTCCTATGTCGTTGAACACTACACTTTATGCTAAAGGCTGCTTTGGGGCAATTCTTAGCAACAAACCTGTCTATGGTTTTCATGTGGTGTTCAAAATTACGCTGTTCATTAACACCCTCTTTGAGAGAGCCCTTTAGGATAAACGTGTGTCCTGTATAAACAGAGAATACATGTGGATTTTTGGATGAACATAGACATGAACTGTGCCTTCCAGCATACAGTGAGGCTCTGTCCCATGCCACCTGCAGAGGAAGAGAGATGCCCTCCAGCTCTGCTTCCCATACCACCGGCCTCTTGTTTTCCCCAGTGTTTTCCAGAAGTCTGGTTTGTCCCTTTCATCTCCTCACTCTCTCATGCCTCAGGAAAGCCAGACAAAGTGGCCACAATTCTCTTTAGCAGTCCCTTAGAAGACCTGCTTTTCCATATACCACAGAGGAAAGAGTGGTCTTATCTTTCCTCAGAGATGATTGGAAAAGTAAATGAGCAAGGGAACCTTAACAAGGGAACCAATCCATTCGATAACTTGCAGTTTCAGTTTGAGGTTTTATACGTATCCTAGAGACTGCAGCTACTTTATCACGTAACACGATGCCTAAAAAACATTTTTCTTAAGTGCCACAGTTTAATTTCACTACTTACCAGTACTCAGAAATCTCTAGGTAATTTTCTTAACCAGAAAGCTGAAAAGTTGTTAACCGTTCTCGTTTACTGCAGCAGGCTATTTTACAACTCTAAGGTTCTAACTTTAAAATATTGGCGTTTGGGGCTCCGGAACTACCACTTGTAAGACCTGCTAGAAACTCCGAAAAGAACAACACTTTCATGAGTAAAAAAGATGTTGAAAAAAGGCTATATTTTTATAACACTTTTCAACCAGTTTAACAGTTAACTGATGCTGGAAGATCTTTGCACTATAGCATATCTCTTGCCTTTGGCACCTGTAGAGGGAGAGACAAGTTCAGAGATGGAACTTCTGCATCAAAAAGGGGAATCTCAAAAGATTTGGTTATGCTCCAATAATGATCATCTTATCAATTCAATGGTAACTTTACTTCACGCATGGCCATACAGCCAGAGTCTTTATTCTACCCCTTCACTTTTCCAGAAGGTGAGCTGAAGGAACCACTTCTCTATCACTGATTTTCAGGTAACTTCTGTTTCCTGAACAGTTCTGTTAGAATTTGTTTCAAATAAATTGCACATCTGAACATCAGAAAACAAATAAACCCTGAGTTAACAACTTCTCATGAAAATCAAAGCAAACCTTATTACAAAGCAGCTATCATTATCATTTACTTGCCAAGACGAGATTATTTTAAAGACATCCTCTTGGGAAGAATCAGCATTTACAAATATCTATTCATATCCACTTCACATAGTTATTTTTTCAGCTAAGGTTAGTCTAACCCACATTTCTAAAGTTTTATTCTATTGTTCAATGCTAGTTCTATAACACGACATCAACCATATTTCAGAGCTATTGCCATGATTCTCTTATTAATACAGTTAGCTTTACAGGTACCATGTACAGAGACATCTCTGTCACCCAGTTTCTATATATATGTCAACTCAGAAAGCCAAAATATTTACATGTTCTATTCACAGATTAGGACAAACATATACATTTTCTTCTTTGACTAGTATATTATATTAATGTCTTCTAGCTGAGAGTAAACTGCTTTATATCTGATACATGTTTAATAAATATAGTAACATGTATTATACATAAACTATGTGTAGCAAGCATGACTTAAGGCATGGCTGTGCATTCTATTTGTTATAGTGATTCAAGAAAAAGACTGGAAGATGTTGTAAACATCTTTGTTGCCCACACATGAGTTTTGTTTCAGTGAAAACTGTGCATGCTTGTGTGTGTGAAGAGATTAGAAGATCACCAGTGTGCACCAGTGGGTCTCTTCCCAGAAAGACTCTCATATTGTCAGAGATTCATGGATTCGGGAGCAGTCTCTGGGTGCATGAGTTAGGATATAGTCTCTGGCCTCCCTCTGGTTCAGACTTTAAAAGAAGGAAATGTTTTTTGGTTGGGTTTTTTTTTTACTTAATCTCATGATTTCAAGACTTCTGATTGTATTGCTTAAAAATAAATAAAAATAATTGCTCGGGGTGGGGGGAAGGGAGGAGGAGGGGTTTGGGTGAGGTGGGCTCTAAAGTTTAATTGGATTTTGGTCTTGTCCACAAACTGAAATGATCACCTTGGTCTGAAATCAAATGAAAAAATAAGAGATTTTTCCTAATTAGTCTGAATTCCAAAAAGCCCTTCCTGGGGATATTTCCTTAGAAACTCAATCAGATGTACTTCATTATGAGCAAAATATTTGGAGATTAAGCATATTAAAAAGAAGGCAACAATCTGGTTTTTCTTTTCTTCCAAAGAAAAACTGAAATGTGTGATTATAAGAAGGGATCTTCAATTTATGAGGTTCACAATTATTTGAGTTGCTATTGAACCTGCAGAGCAGATACTGAAAGTAACATAATTAAATAAAAAAAAAAAAAGTAAATCTTTCATTTAAATATAACAGCAAATATACCAACCATTAAGAAACCTTTGCAGAACCCAGCAACCTTTCATACAAGGATACAAAATTTGTTGACTGAACAAAAAGCTCAATACTGTTGTAGATCCTCTGCCCAGGGTTACAGGATCTAATGAGCTAATAAATGCTAATAGATCAAAGTCTAGTTTGGTCTAAAAGGCCTAGGCAATTTACTTAATGAAGCAACAGACATCCCTAGATTTACACTACAGTCAATGATATTGTATTGTGGCTCAAAATTTCAGCTTAATTCTGTGTATAAGACAACTATGCACAAAAGCTAAACTACAAGAAAATGGCAGTTAGCATCTGATAAATGCAGATCATTTAGGGAAACAAACACGCAAACAAACTCATAAGAAAGTCATCAATCTTCAGAAACCAAATAATTTTTTCTGCCTTGATTTTCACATGCATGACATTCCATTTTTTGTGTGTGTGTTGTTTTTTTTTTAATAGATCAACACAAAGATTTGTACAGTTACAAATATTAGATATTGTTGTTATCTCATGTTTTACAAACAAGAAAAACAGAATTTAAAAAGAAAACCAACCCAAAACCGAAATAAACCCATAAACCTAAAAAACAACAAAGAGCTATTCAGAATCCACTGCCATTCTTAATTTGAATTCATGTATATATATATACACACAAATTATCCTGATACAGCGAACAGTAATACTTAAACATATCAAGAAGCAAAGCCTTTATCTCATGTGCCTCTTTTTGTTGAAAAGCAGCTTGAAGGAGTCATCTCTTAATATCTACAAATGCCAGTCATTAGCTGTCAGCTAAAAATATTATAGCAGGTAAGGTTATTCTAGTCCCAGGGGTCAACAACAGCAGGTGAAAATCATTTAGTGAAAGAGCATCTTGTCTCTGATCCCTGAAGCAAACCCTAAGGGAAAAAACCAACACCAGATAGGCACCAAATGCAACTAGGATTACAATTTTTCCTCATAAGTGAACATTTCTGGGACTGATGAACATTAGCATGTTGAAGAAACAATGTTTGTCAGGGAAAACCTTGCAAACCATTTTTATTTTTTTACTTATGTACTTAAGAAAGCTATTTCTATCTTTTTGTTATCAGTCAGAACAGGGAAATGCCGGTGACAGTTGAACTTCCTTACTCGTATTCTATTGCATAAAGCTAAAGCAGGTCAGAGAACAAAAAAAGGAAAGAAAAAATAAAAAAAGGTCAATCAAAAAGAAGTAATTTTAATACTTCTAAGGCAATTTTACATTGTGAAAATCTAAATTTGTCCTCATCAACATTTGGCTTCTTTGAAAGAAAACTGGCATTGGTAGGCATGAAGTAAAAGGTCAACAGAAACCACAGATCCAGAAGAATCAAAGAAAGAGATTTCAACTTGGATTGAAGCAGGCCATGTAAAGATGTAAAAACATACACTACAGTAATTGGAGTTCCCACTCCTGGTTTTTCTTTTGTCCAAAATAAGAAATAACTTCACTGATTGAGCCACTAGAGATCACTTCTTCTTGTCCACTGATTCAGTTGTGCAGTCACCTGCACCACTGACACCACCGTCACCTGCATAAAGATGAAAAAAACCCACTTTATTCAATCAGCTTACATTTTCTCACAAGGCCAAATAATCAGCTGGCCTAAATATTACCCAAATGTACAAAGAGTAATGACAATCACTTGTCTCTGTATGCCTGAAAGAACAATCTGGAGGACTTAATAAGGCACAAAACAGGAGATATTGTAAAATCAGCCATGAGAAATACTAGTCAGAGACTGAAATGAAATTTTTGCAGTCTGAACAGTCCAAGTTATCTTTTGTCATATCTTTCCCCTTGCAATCCTGACTTTGGCTTTTATGTGCTTTTCTTAGACTCATGCATCTGTGATTATTTAAAAGATGATTTAAGTAGAAGTTTGAGAGAGTGAGTTTCTGGTTTAAATCAGTAAGTTTTAATATATGAGTAGTGGCAATGTTTGATTTTACATGATATCATTTCTGTAACACCAAGATAGACAGGAATTATTTGAAGTTGAAAAGACTGTTATTTCATTTGAGGAAAGATAAATACCCAAGAAAGTGCTGAGCTATGAAAACAATTCTGAGATATAAATTACATCCTGAGCTAATCATTCGCATTCACTGCCAAAAGCATCTTCCTTCCTTGCTTACAGTATTAGAAGTAGCAGCTGCTGTTGAAATCACCCCTGGAGATTGTTAGTATCTGCATGAGAAAAAGCTGTGAGCTGGAGGCCAATTTTGATAAATAAAAACTGCAACTTTATTGTATGCGATTATTTGTAGATAATGATGCAAAAAGGTGGTACTTATTTTTATACATGTCATCTGATGGAGATCTTTCTAATTATGATGTACTTGCCCACCTACCTAAACAAATCATTATACGGAGTACTTCTGCAACAACAGGAGACTCCATTTCCCGGCTTCCATAAGTTAGTATTTAAGATACATATTGCAAGACATCAGATACTGGCTATAAGATACTATCCTCATATTATCACTCTTGCTGAGGTAAAATTTCCTTCTACATGACTTTAGAGACCTACTGTAGTTTCCACAAAATTTAGGTCCATTGGTGTGATTGTTTATAAATACACATTGCCTTTCTCAAGGCCACAAACACTGCAAAAGCAGATTGATAGGAGGAGCTCTCTGATACGTGCTATCAGAGATAAAACAATGCATTAATAATGCGAACAATAAAGGAACAGCTGAGTCTTCCACTGAAATTAAGTTGTTTTACTAGTCTTAGTTGACCTCCTAAAATCAGACACTTAAGCAACAGCTTTGGAAAATGTTGCTCATGCTTATTTGGTACAATTAACGTCAGAGCTACTTTATCATTGGTTGTTTGGAGCAGAACATCCAAGTAAATTTATATGTGATAAATTTAACATTGACAAAGAATAAGGCATTTCTGAGCATGCATCAATAACAATAAGAAAATTCTATTTAAAAAATAAAACTTCAAAGGTGCCCTATAGAACAGCTTGAAAAAAATGTATTTTCTATGATTCTATGATTCTATTTGCAAAGTTCCTGTGCCTTTCCTGTTGACTCTTTTATTTCCTTCTATTGACAGATTTAATGAAAACCAAAGGTTTTAACATTTATTGTGCTGCTGATTTAAAATAAAAAAGGACACAAAAAAGTCAGCATTTTCTTTTCTATCTCCAAGATGTTATGTTACAAACCATACTGTACTATAAGAAAAGCAGTTTATCTCTTTAGCAAATTTTTTATGCCATAAGTAATCATTAGCATACTGTTTGTGTTTCTTGGTTTAGAACTTCCTTATATATTTTTCACAGTCAGCAGTTCCTAAATTAGAATATTGAGAAGAGGTAATAAAAATCCCCGAATTACAGAGCACATAGGGAAATGTAACATAATGGTAACAGTAACAACAAAACCAACAACAACAACAATGCCAATATATATAAAGGCAGAAATATTAATAATATAAAACTGAAAGATAATTTAGCATACTCTTTGGCATATGGCAAAATAGGAAATTTTGTTTTTTATATTTATTCCTCAATACTATATGTTGTAATAAAAAAGCAAAAAATAATCCCAATTACCTAATTGCAAATATAATTGTAGGTGAAATATATTTACAGACCGAAATATAATCAATTACCTAAACCTTGATATTAAAGCACTGGAGAAACTATCACAGGTAGAAGAGGGAAAATATAACTTATTATCTTCTCCTTCTCCAATTACTATATGCTTTCTTTCACATAAATACAAATCTCTGAATGAGATGGTGATCATAGGAAACTTCTCTTATGGTATGGCTTCAGTCTGGCCGTTTTAATATTTCCCTGTTGTCCTGTTGTGCTAAGTGTCTTGTGAGGGAGAAGGTGTTCTGTGAATTAGGCTATTCACATCTCTGTCTGTTGCCATTGAAAATAATCAAGTCTACTTTCACAGCCTCTCCAAGTAAGTTATTTGAAAAGTGTAGTGACAAGACCCAGGATTTGTAGAACAAAAATAAAGCTCTTTGCCTTGATACTCTGATTATGTTAACTTCATGAAAAGCACTCATTCCCATCCCACACATATCTACTTAGCTGCTAGCATAGTCTTCTCCATATTAATAACATCTACTTTGAGTATGCTGCTCATCTTATGCTAGTCAAAGCCTGGAACAAAACCAAATGAAGTTAACAGATTTATTCTGGTGTGAATCCAATGTAAAATAAATTACTTTTGCACGCAGATTGAGTTGTCTTGTTTTGCAAATTTCTTTCTCCATGCATGTAAAGCGAGCCACTTTATGTATTGCTCATGGATAAAAACTGATCATGCAGAAATTGAAATTTACATCCAATTTCTTTTACCCAGTAGATCCTATGTGTCAAAGTAAGTAAAACATAAACAGTTTGTACTTCTTCCCAGACAAATCTTTTGAGTTCTATGTTCGTATGAAGTTGGTTTTGTGTCTATGTCTCCACATGTCAATTTACAAGAAATTTTAGCTCTACATTTCTTACAAATGAAATACTTTAATCATACAGAATTATAGGTGACATTTTGTGTTTTTCCAAGATGAGCTTTGAAAGTAAATAATGCCATGATACAAGAAATAAAAGCAAAATGAATGCTACAAAGTTACACCAATACGGTAAATATCCTGCAAAAGCTGTAGCCATATATGTTAAACAAAACTGTCCAGATTAACTACTTATTTGAAATAATTCACTGATATTTTATGGGAAAGGATTTTTTTTTTTTTTACAGGGAGTCAATATCAACAAGAGAAGTACCTTTTCATAATATTTGAGAAAAAGGCATATTTTTAATGTTTTATAATTGAAAAATTATACTGAAAAGTTATTTCAATAATAAAAAAATAGAAATACTGTAAATCACATAAAGAAAAATTGATGTAATTGACAATGAACGAATTTGATAAACATTAATTCATGGTGTCCTGGGTTCAGCAGTAGCAGCCATTTTTTCTCCTTCTTAGTAGCTAGTGCAGTGTTGTGTTTTCGACTTTCGGCCTGGGAGCAGCACTGATAACACCCATGTTTTTAGTTGCTGCTCACTAATGTTTGCGCTGACCAAGGACTTTCTGAGTCTCATGTTCTGCCAGAGAGGAGGGGAAGCAGGGAGGAAGCAGAGACAGGACACCTGACCCAAACTGAACAAAGAGGTATTCCATACCACAGCACATCATGCCCAGTATATAAACTGGGGGCAGTTAGTCAGAAGGCTTAGATCAGTGCTCGGGTCGGGCTGGGTACCGGTGAGCAGGTAGTGAGAGGTTGTATTCTCTTCCCTTATTTATTTCCCTTATCATTATTGTTATTGGTGGTAGCAGCAATGGTTTGTGTTATACCTTAGTTACTGGACTGTTCTTATCTCAACCCATGAGAATTACATTCTTTCAATTCTCCTCCTCATCCCTCTGGGAGCTGGGGAGAGAAAGGAGGGGAGTGAGACAGCAGCTGCGTGGTTCTGAGTTATGGCTGGGCTTAAGCCGCTACCGTTCTTTTTGGCACCCAGTGTGGGGCATGAAGGCTTAAGATAATGACAGATCGACCAGAGTATGTCTAATCATATTTTTGATAAGCATCCATTTTTTCAGATTAATTGTCTCTCATCACAATGCTGACTTATTGGCTCTCAAAGTTCTTGCTCTTGATCTCTCAGTTTCAGCATGTTGTACCTTACTTACAGCCAGTATTTGCTGTGTTAGTGTTTATCGGCTGCGGGCCTTGGGCTAAGGTTCTTGTATCATTGTACTTTATGGCAATGACTTGTAATACAATAGAATCATTGATCATGAAACTGATCTGGCTTGTGTTCCCAGTGTGGTCACCACCCCTATACTTTGGGATGTATATCATAGAAGTGTTCATCAATTACACATCTTTTTTCCCCTCCAGTGCTTTGGAACTTCACCAATGAACAAGTGCAAAATCCAGAAAAATTAGTAAAACACTTAAAGGAGGTGTGTTGTCATTCTGGTCACACCAGAGATGGACAAATCATGGCAACATGCTGGGGCTTGGCCTATGCTTACAGAGCCCTGCTCAACACCATCCAGCACCTTCAAAAGGAAAAAAATGTCCCTGGATCTGATGGCAAAGCAACACACAGCATGGCTACTCCAGCTCCAAGCACAGCAGCTACACCAGCCCCAGCGACAAGTACAGTAGATACTCAAACTTCAACTGCAATAGACAGTGCAGCTAATCTAATTCCAAGTACAGGAAAGGGGAATTGACAAAGACGCTGCAAGAGAGAAACAGTCCCTCAGCCTTTGGAAGCAGCTCTTGGCAGCTGTGAAAGGAATGTTTCCATACGAGGAAGATGTTATGAGTCCTTCGGCCAAGTGGACTGCTCTAGAGAAAGGCATCCAGTCTCTGAGGGAATCAGACATTGTAGAGATGATCTATCACATCAAGCCAAACACCGGGGATGCACCCATAGATCCAGATGAAGTCAATGTACACAACCCATGTGGTGGAAATTTACATAGAGTGCACCATCATCATATGCCCATTCATTGGCAACAGTAACCTGGAGTGACATAGTATCACTAACAGTGGATGAAATGAATCATAAACTCCGAGAGTTCAAAGACAATCTCATCCCTTCCATCATCTCAGCTGTGGAAAAACCATCCCAGGAGCTCAAATAATTGAGAGACAATCTATCTGATCTATCCAGCTCCTCATGTGTACCAACACGTCTCAGCTATTAACAGAAGGCGTCCCACTGTTCGAGAGAGAAGATATAGGAGGTATAAGCCATGGGCCACCCTATGGTTTTAGCTGCAGGATCATGGAGAAGACATGATGAAGTGGGATGGAAAACCTACCTCAGCACTGGTGGAACAGGTGCGTGAATTGAAGAGGAGAACAAAGGTCAAGAATGATCTTCCCAGGAAAGCTGTGGCTTCAGTCTTTGGTCAGCAGGTTCACAGATGGAGTGGAAGAGCTGATTTTACGCCAGCTCCTGCGATAAAGAAGAATAATCCCTTTCTACAAGCCTTAAGTGTCCAGCATTGTGATGACTGTTAGAGGGGCCCTGCCTCCAACCAGTTGGAGGAAGGGGACAATCAGATTTACTGGACTGTGCGGATCAGATGGCCTGGCACATCAGTCCCACAGAAGTATAAGGCTCTAGTAGATACTGGTGCACAGTGTACCCTGACACCATCAAGCTGTCAATGGGTGGGACCCATTTATATTTCTTTAGTGACGGGAGGATCCCAAGAGTTGACTGTACTGGAGGCTGAAATCAGCCTGAATGGGAGGAAATGGCAAAAGCTCCCCATTGTGACTGGTCCAGAGGCTCCATGCATCCTTGGCATGACTACCTCAGAAGAGGGTACTTCAAAGACCCAAAAGGGTACCAATGGGCTTTTGATATTGCTGCTTTGGGGGCAGAGGAAGTGGAGCAGCTGTCCACCTTGCCTGGTCTCTCAGAGGATCCTTCTGTTGTGGGGCTGCTGAAGGTCGAAGGACAACAAGTGCCAATCACGACCGCAACAGTGCACCGGCGGCAATGTCGCACCAACTGAGACTCCCTGATTCCCATCCATAAGCTGATCCGCAGATTAGAGAGTCAAGGAGTGATCAGTAGGACCTGCTCACCCTTTAACAGCCCCATATGGCCAGTGCGAAAGTCTGATGGAGAGTGGAGACTAACAGTAGACTATCGTGGCCTGAGCAAACTCGCACCACCCTTGAGTGCTGTTGTACCAGACATGCTAGAGCTTCAGTATGAACTGGAGTCAAAGGCAGCCAAGTGGTATGCCACAATTGACATTGTCAATGCTTTTTTCTCAATTCCTCTGGCAGCAGAGTGCAGGCCACAGTTTGCTTTTACTTGGAGGGGTGTCCAGTACACTTGGAACTGACTGCCCCAGGGGTGGAAACACAGCCCTACCATCTGCCATGGACTGATCCAGACTTCACTGGGCAAGCTCCAGAACACCTGCAATACATTGATGATATTATCGTGTGGGGCAATACAGAGGAAGGAGTCTTTGAGAAAGGGAGGAAAATAATCCAAATCCTGCTGACAGCCGGTTTTCCCATAAAATGGAGTAAGGTCAAGGGGACTCCACAGAAGATTCAATTTTTGGGAATAAAATGGCAAGATGGACGCCGCCAGATCCCCACAGATGTGATCAACAAGAAAACAGCAATGTCGCCACCAACTAATAAGAAAGAAACAAAAGCTTTCTTGGGCGCTGCGGGGTTCTGGAGGATGTACATCCCGAATTACAGTTTGATTGTAAGCCCTCTCTATTATGTGACCCAGAAGAAAAATGATTTTAACTGGGGCCCTGAGCAACAACAAGCTTTTGAGCAAATGAAATGAGAGATAATTCATGCAGTAGCCCTTGGACCAGTTCGAACCGGGGCAGATGTAAAAAAATGTACTGTACACCTGCAGCTGGGGAGAACGGTCCTACCTGGAGCCTCTGGCAGAAAGCTCCAGAGGATACTTGAGGTTGACCCCTCAGCTTTTGGAGTCGGGGATACAAAGGATCTGAGGCCAGCTATACCCCAACTTGAAAAGAGTTACTGGCAGCCTATGAAGGGGTTCGAGCTGCTTCGGAAGTGGCTGGCACTGAAGCACAGCTCCTCCTGGCACCCCGGTTGCCCTGTGCTGGGCTGGATGTTCAAAGGCAGGGTCTCCTCTACACATCATGCAACCGATGCTACATGGAGTAAGTGGGCCGCACTGATTACACAACGAGCTCGAATAGAAAATCCCAGTCATCCGGGAATTCTAGAAGTCATCATGGACTGGCCAGAATGCAAAGATTTTGGAATGTCACCAGAGGAGGAGATGATGCATGCTGAAGATGCCCCACCATATGATGGACTGTCAGAAACTGAAAAGCAATATGCCGTGTTTACTGATGGGTCTTGCCTCATTGTGGGAAAGCATCGTAGATGGAAGGCAGCTGTATGGAGTCCTCGACAAGTTGCAGAAACTGCTGAAGGAGAGGGTAAATCGAGTCAGTTTGCAGAAGTGAAAGGCATCCAGCTGGCCTTGGACATTGCTGAACGAGAAAAGTGGCCAGTACTTTATCTCTATACTGACTCATGGATGGTGGCGGATGCCCTGTGGGGGTGGTTGCGGCAATGGAAGCAGAGTAACTGGCAACTCAGGGGTAAACCCATCTGGGCTGCTGCACTGTGGCAAGATATCGCTGCCCAAGTGCAAAACCTGGTGGTCAAAGTACACCACGTAGATGCTCACGTAGCCAAGAGTCAGGCTACTGAGGAATGCCAGAACAACCAACAAGTAGATAAAGAGGCTAAGATTGAGGTGGCTCAGATGGACTTAGATTGGCAACATAAGGGTGAATTATTTTTGGCCCGGTGGGCCCACAGCACTTCAGGCCATCAGGGCAGAGATGCGACATACAGATGGGCTCGTGATCAAGGGGTGGACTTAACAGTGGACACTATTGCCCAGGTTATTCACAAGTGTGAAACGTGCTGCAATTAAGCAAGCTGAACAGTTAAAGCCTCTTTGGTACGGAGGACGATGGCTGAGGTACAAATATGGGGAGGCTTGGCAGATTGATTATATCACACTCCCACCAACCTGCCGAGGCAAGCGTCATGTGCTTACCATGGTGGAAGAAGCCACCAGATGGCTGGAAACTTACGCTGTGCCCCATGCCACTGCCCGGAACACTATCCTGGGCCTTGAGAAACAGATTTTGTGGCGACGTGGCATCCCAGAGAGAATTGTGTCAGACAATGGAACTCATTTCTGGAGCAGCCTTATAGACATTAGGGCCAAAGAGCATGGCATTGAATGGGTATATCACATCCCCTACCATGCACCAGCCTCTGGAAAAATCGAGCGGTACAATGGACTGTTAAAAACTACACTGGGAGCAATAGATTGTGGGACTTTCAAACATTGGGATACGCATTTACCAAAGGCCACCTGGTTGGTCAACACCAGAGGATCTGCCAACAGGGCTGGTCTAGCCCAGTCAGAACTTTTACATATTGTAGAAGGGGACAAAGTTCCTGTGGTGCACATGAAGAATTTTCTGGGGAAGAGATGTGTCCTGGGTTCAGCAGTAGCAGTCATTTTTCTCCTTCTTAGTAGCTGGTGCAGTGCTGTGGTTTTGACTTTCAGCCTGGGAACACCGCTGATAACACCAATGTTTTCAATTACAACTTAGAATGTTTGGTTTGACCAAGGATGTTCTGAGTCTCATGCTCTGCCAAGGAGGAGGGGAAGCTGGCAGGAAGCAGAAACAGGACACCTGACCCAAACTGACCAAAGAGGTATTCCATACCACAGCACGTCATGCCCAGGATGTAAAAACTGGGGGCAGTTACCCGGAAGAGTAACTTCACAGCTCAGTCAGCAGGTGGTGAGTGGTTTTATCCTCTTTCCTTGCATTTCCCTGGTCATTATTATTATCGGTGGTAGCAGTAGTGTTTTGTGTTATACCTTTGTTACTGGACTGTTCTTATCTTAACCCATGGGAGTTACATTCTTTCAATTCTTCTGCCCATTTCCCCCCTCCTCCCACCTCGGAGCTGGGGGGAAGAAAGAGGAGGGAGTGAGTGAGCAAACTGCTTGATTTACGGCTTAAACCACAACAAGATGTCTGGGTTACTCCTGCTTCAGGTAAAGGCAAACCCACTCGTGGGATTGCTTTTGCTCAGGGACCCGGATATACTTCGTAAGTAATGCGGAAAGATGGGGAAGTCCAATGTATACCTGAAGGGGATTTGATTTTAGGGGGAAATAGCCAATGAACTCAACTGTATGCTGTTGCCTGCTATGTAGCACTTTTATAGCCCACCAACTAAATGTCCTCAGGTCACCAGAGACTGGTCCTGCCTTCCCTCTGACCATCATCCCAACAAAGAATAAACTTTGATGAAACCAGATGAGATCTGAGGTAAAGGAACAATCAGCATCAGCAGGCAATGATTCAATTCCTCACACAACCTCTGCTGCTCTGAAGGACTGTTACAAGAGATGGAGCCTGACATCATGGACCGATGGACTCAGCAACTTTATAGAGATTGGTCCATGCAGTAAGGAATGATCTCTCTCTCTCTCTCTCTGTGGATGTATTTATGTATGTATATATATGAGATAATAGTGATGGCATATTGAAAATGTGGGATCTGAGCATGACGTGAATGGTATGGAATAAGGGGTGGATACCGTCCTGGGTTCAGCAGTAGCAGTCATTTTTTCTCCTTCTTAGTAGCTGGTGCAGTGCTGTGTTTTTGACTTTCAGCCTGGGAGTAGTGTTGATAACACCCATGTTTTTAGTTGCTGCTCACTAAAGTTTACTCTGACTAAGGACTTTCTGAGCCTCATGCTCTGCCAGGGAGGAGGGGAAGTCAGGAGGAAGCAGAGACAGGACAGCTGCCCCAAACTGAACAAAGAGGTATTCCATACCACAGCATGTCATGTCCAGTATATAAACTGGTGGCAGTTACGCGGAAAGATTAGATGACTGTTCGGGTTGGGCAGTGGTTTGTGTTATACCTTAGTTACTGGCCTGTTCTTATCTCAACCTGTGGGAGTTACATTCTTTCAATTCTCCTCCTCATCCCTCCAGGAGCTGGGGGAGAAAAGGGGGTGAAGCGCTATAGCTGCTGCTTGGTTCTGAGTTATGGCTGGGCTCAAACCACGACACATGGCTACCCAGAAAGGGCAGTGTATATTGAATGTGGAAATAGTGTATATTTCTAAGGCAGGAAGGAAAAGGAAGGAAATCCCATAATCATGAGAACTTAGTATGAAAGAATCTCAAAAGTAGCAAGTAATGTACTTGCTACTAATGCTTAAAACTTATACTGTGAAGAAAGTCATTACGGTTCCTAAATAAAATGACTGGGTTCAGAACAATTTAGTAATCTGGTGACAACTGTACCTGTATCACTGCTTTCATATCAAACATTGTCTTGCACCATATAATTCCTCACTGTGCCCACACATGAAAGAACTTTATTTTTATCATGTGCAGAAAACACTGGAATAGAAATTACACCTGAAGTCAGACAAAATTGTTGCACTGGTACTCAGCATTGTGTGCACACTCTTGGTAAAATACAACTCCCTTTTCCAGTTCTGATGGACATTTTGTAAATAGTAGAATAAATACCTGGATAGATTTTATCATCAGTAAAAGCTCATAAGTTAGATGTGAAAAGTAAGAGAACTGCCATTGTAGTTTCAAGCTGAATTTCTTATAGACTTCAGCATAGCCAAGGTTTCATTTCAAGTATTTAGATACAGAAATAGCTCAGGTTAGAAGGAAGACAATGGGAAATCTGTTTTGCTAAAACAGTTTGGGAAATTAAACAGTGCAATAAAAGAAGTGTTCATATCATTGCATGTTTACTCACTGATAAGAGATAAAAGATAGAGACAGTCAGAAGAACTCAATATGCAATTAATTAAGTGGGACTAATCCCCAAATAGCACCTTTTATACCTGCTTGTAGTTATGACCTATGTGGAGCTTCACCTGTTATTGACATTTGAAGACATAGGTTAATTTGTGCTTATTTCCAAACATGAATTATTCCTACTGGATTGCCAACAGCACTATGAATTTTGAGGCACAGCGCTTCCAAAAAAAGTGTTTAAACCTCTATTCATTATTTTATGCATGCTTGAGAAATTTTAGATTGAAAAAGATGAATTAACTCAAAAACAATGCCATAATAATAATAGTTTAAAGGGAGAACATTCTTTAAAAATTACTAATAGATATCTAGATGAAGAAACGATACAGTAGGGGTGGCAACAAATGACAAACAAAGATGTGAGGACTGGTGCGAATTGCTTTAATCCAGAATCACTTCTGCTTTCTTAGACTGCAAGAAATGGTAAATGGCACAAAACCTATGAGGCTTAAAAGAAAAAGCCAGGACTGGGGATATCAGAGACAAAGTATATTTGTAAACAGAAATAGTTATGTGAGGAAGTAAAAAAATCATGTAGGTAAACAGCACAGTTCCCTTACAGCTCTCCTGCTGTGTGCAACTCAGGGAGGGCAACAAAGTCTGCACCAACTCTGCAAGAAAGAGTGTGGGATTAGTAAACAGCTTATACAACCCAGAAGAGCAGAAACAAATTAATAAATCTCTGGGACAAATAAGAAACCACCAGTCAAATATCACAACCAGAAAGCACACAGCAAGCTAGGGATTATAGGGTTAGTGGCTAGGATCAAATTCAATGCAGTGTTGAAAGGCAGTAAGGGAGGGAAAATATAATTCCAGGAAGTGAGAAGAGAAATGCTGAGCAACTTGCTGGATATTTTTTTCCTGACACAAAACAAGGGCACTAATGAGGCCATATTTGAAATGTTGCATTGATTTTCTCTCTGATTCATTATCCTACAGATAAATATAAGTTTATGGAAAAGCTACAGCTTGGGCAGACATCTGGCTACATATGTATCAGTAAAGTAAACAAGACCAGGAAATGGTCATGTGATTATCAACACTTTAACCCTTAGCTTGCCTTCTGGCACTGTACTGTACAGGAGTGAAGCTGACTGAACAGGGTCCAGCTTGACATAGCACGGCTGTGTAATTTTGCCTCTGTTTCACTAAGATAATTGGTACAGATCTGAAAGAGGATATGTAAATTAAAACAGTGTGCATCAGAAAGGCAAAAATGCAAGGTGAAATAGTTCAGGCGGTGATCTCGTTGCTTCTTCTGAGGGTGCATTTCAGTTTCCACCCTCACCATCTTATTTACTCTGTCTCAGTCTGTATAGATCCCTGATTTTCGGGGCAGCTTTCCAGTTATGCATAAGTTCCTTTCTGAATTTCCAAATTCCTCTTGAGCCCTTTACAAACATTGTAAACCTCTCCATAGGGAGCATGGAGTTAGTCTTCACACAGCAAAAGTGAAGTTATCACTTGAGCGTCCGGAAAACAGGTTGTGAATATATCTGCTGGCATAAATTCCTGAACTACTGGTCCCTTAGCCAACAATAAATAACTGCAAATGTATAGAGAGACTTTTAGGGTCAGAAATGTTTTTGGATGGATACATTTTAAAGAATATAAGAATATTCCATGATCTTTGTAAGGACGTTCTGTGCTTGGACCAGGTATAAGAAGCTTGACAGAAATTAACTGAAAGAAACTTTGCAAATATAGTAGCTGAAAGACTGTAAAAATATATTTGTTTTAAGATTTAGACCACATAAAGAAATGACGTATAACAGCTTAAGAAGAGACTTCATAAAATATCAGTTCTCTCTTCAGTCTAAATGTAGGAATAATAATAGTTTACATCATCTTTCTGATAAGAAAAGTGTGGTCTCAAAATGTGTCTGTGTGATAGTGCTGTAATATTGTTCTTAAATGGGTGACACAGGCTAGACATAGAAAATCTGAAATGCATAAAATATTTGTCCACAGATGATTCCACAGTAGCCAGGTGTATTTAAATGCCTTATGAAGTTGAGGATAAGACTAAAAGAAAAAAAAAATCCTGAAATTACTCTCTGGAAAAAATGTTTAGGAATTTCTCAAGCACATGATAAAGATCAATGAGATTTGCTCCTGTGGAAACTTCTTTCATGGAGGCAATTACATATTCCAGGTAAATTCTAATTAAATTCCACTTACATACGCATGAACTAATGGTCTGTAGTGGGTAAATATCATCCAAGGATGACTGTGTGTCGTGGTTTAAGCCATAAATTTCACTTCTCCCCCCCCCCCTCCACTCCGATGGGGGGAAATGGGGAGAAGAACCGAAGAAATGTAACTCCCACAGATTGAGATAAGAACAGTCCAGTAACTAAGATACAATACAAATCACTACTGCCACCACCAATAACAATAATAATGACAAAGTAAATACAAAGGGAGAGGATACAACCGTTTTGCCGCCCGACCAAGCCTAGAGACAGCGTGGGAAACCCCAGCGAGAGCCCCCCCTCAAACCACACACTTCCCGGTTCCTCCCCCCCCCCCCCCCCCCTTATTCCACATCCTGGGCATGATGTGCTGTGGCATGGAATAGCCTCATTGGTCAGCCTGGGTCAGGCGCCCTGTCTGCCTGCTCCCTGGCATAGCATGAGACTAGAAAAAAAAAAACGAACCCATGACACTGTGACTGTAAAGAAAATTTATTCTCATTATCCCAGGTCTGTACTGATTGTTTTTCTATGGCTTTCTCTGACTTTATTGTCCATATTTGAATTATCTATATCTGAATGACATATAACTTTTGTTAGAGAGAGGAAATTGAGTCTTTTTAATAAGAATATTGGTGATTTCTAGAAAAGAAAAAAACTAATAAAAAAAATCCAACATTTTCCTGTGTTTAAAGCATATTAAAACAACTTGAGGAGCTCCTCCAGTAATTTTGTATCGGTTTTGTTACTCTTTGACAAGCTGACAAACTGTGAAATTCAGCTTTATTACCATGATAAAACCATGAAATGCTTCATCTGCTACCGTCTTCTATACAAACCAAGGTATGAAAGTATTAATATTAGAGTAGTATGGAGTTTTTTGAATCTCTGCCAGATTAGTTCCTGTGAGTATAAATAAGAGAAGGCCAAATTTATCCATATCATCTGCCCAGAGGGCAGAATCTACTCAAGGAAAAGAAAAAAAAAAAAAGTCACAATTTATATAGAAACATATTTCTAAAATAAAAATGCTTCAGCTGTTTTTCCTCAAGAATGAAGGACCTGGTCTCAACCTCACAGAAGAAAGTTGTACACATGTCCTAGCTCTTATACAAGATTTTCTTTGAGAATAACAAATCCTGAAAGCTTCTTGACCTTTCTGCAGAAGTTTTTCACGTATGACATTCACGACCAAATGCAGGCCTTTGCTCTAAAAGAGATAAAGATGGCCCATAGTGCTTATTAGCTTTTCCCAGTTGATGAGAACAATGAATAAGCCAGCTGTGTATTATTTATTTTGAAGTAATATATATCATAGATACTTTTTCAAGGAGAATACACTGGTTCTTTGTCTGATAGCAGCAGTTTGAACTTAAATTCATTAATGCCTGTAAAGGGATTTATACCTCCACTTGGAATATGCTGCAGATATATAAAGCATTATCATTAAGCATATTACAACAGCTACAAGTCACATAAAAATATTTAAAATCAAAAACTAAATCAGCTCATATAATGTTTATCTGGTAGAAATAAAAACACCACCTGGCTCTTCCTCACTTTTAAAAGCATTGCAGGAACAGACATACCACAAGATATGTAACAGATTCATTTTTACAGCTTTAGAATTTATTGCTTGGTGCCCTTTATTCCATTAAGCAGAGGCTTAAATGCATACAATTAATATAAAGCAACCTCTGATATACTACTGCAGGAAAGATAGCACTGTGTCAGCCCAGAACAATACGGAGGTTTCATCATAGACATTTGCTGGTCTAAACTGCAATAACACAATTGCCATTTAACAGTGAAGTCCTGTTCTGCTCTGAGACTAGGTAATCCTCAGGGCTATTTGTGATTCTCCACCTGCCTGCAACAATCTTCCTCCATCCCTTGCTAACTACTAGCAGCCCTCTCTGGTTTACCCAGTTCTGCTCACAACCCCAGAGGAGGTCATTAGCCCCAAACTGACTATCACCTTTTGAGCCCTTGATGTTACTCTCCATCTCCCTGAAGACAATTAGGGAGAGAATCCCCACTAATGTTCTGTCTTTACTTAATTGAGATTTTGAACGAAGGTTTAAACATATTTCTGACTTATTCATATCAGAGTACATGGGTGAAACTATTCCTGAAATTAAAATACTACACAAAGATACCTCTTTATTTGACTCTTGTTAAAAAATTTGTTGTAACAATTTGTAACTATAAACTGGTGTTTACAATATCAACTTGCTGGTATCACTTTCAGCCAGAGATGCTGTTGATGTTAAGAACAACGGTTTTAACAGGAACAATTTTTTTTAAGTAATATCTTAAAAATATGGAAAAATACTTTTTTCATTAATTTAAGAATTATAGAGAGTAAAGATTATCGATAGAGAGTTTGTGGGTCAGAGTTAAAGGGAGAACAGCGATGGGAGACATTACTGTGGGGATCTGTTGCAGACCACCTGACCAAGAGGAATCTGTGGATAAAGCACTCTATAGACAGATAGGAACAGCCTCACGCTCACAAGCCCTTGTTCTCATAGGTGGACTTCAACCACCCTGATATCTGTTGGAGGGATGGAACGGCCCGGAACAAGCAATCAAGGAAGTTCCTCAATTGTGTGGAAGACAACTTCCTTCTGCAAGTAATAGAGGAGCCGACAAGGGAGAGGATGCCATGCTTGACCTCGTGCTCACCAACAGGGAAGGGCTGATTGGAAATGTGATGCTTCAGGGCAGCCTTGATTGCAGCGATCATGAGATGGTCGAATTTGAGATCCTCAGGACAGTGAGAAGAGCGTGCAGCAAGCTCACTGCCCTGGACTTCAAGAGAGCAGACTTTGGCCTCTTCAGGAACCTGCTTAGAAAGATTCCATGGGATACAGGCCTAGAGGGCAGGGGGCCCAAGACTGTTGATTGATATTCAAGGATCACCTACTACAAACTCAGGAGTGTGGCATCCCAAGCTAGAAGGAAGTGCAGCAGGAGGGCCAGGAGACCTGCTTGGATGGATAAGGAGCTGCTGAGGAAAATTCAAAGGAAAAAAGAGGCTTATAAAATGTGGAAGCAAGGACAGGCAGCCTGGGAAGAATACAAGGATGTTGTCTGGGAAGTTAGGGACCAGGTTAGGAGAGCTAAGGCCACTGTTAGAATTAAACTTGACTAGGGATGTTAAAGATAAAAGGAATGGATTCTACAGGCACGTAGTGAATAAAAGACAGGCTAGGGACAATGTAGGAACCCTCCAGAAGCTATCAGCGGAACTGTCTGCCCAGGATTTAGAGAAGGCTGAGGTTCTTAATGACTTCTTTGCCTCAGTCTTCACCAGAAAATGCTCTGACCACAGCACCCAAGTCTTGGAAGGCAGACACAGGGACTGTTAAAATGATGACCCTAGGCCCACCGTAGGAGAAGATATGGTTTCGAGACCATCTAAACAGCCTGAACATGCACAAGTCCATGGGACCTGATGAAATCCATCCACAGGTCCTGAAGGAGCTGGCAAACGAAGCTGCTAAGTCACTGTCCATCATATTGGAAAAATCATGGCAGTCAAGTGAAGTTCCCGATGACTGGAAAAAGGGAAATATAACCCCCATTTTCAAGAAGGAGAAAATGGATGAGCCGGGGAACTACAGACCAGTCAGCCTCACCCCTGTGCCTGGAAAAATCTTGGAGTGGATTCTCCTGGAAGGCATGCTAAGGCACATGAAAAACAACAGGGTGCTTGATGACAGCCAGCATGACTTCACTAAGGGGAAATCCTGCCTGACCAATCTGGTGGCCTTCTATGATGGGGCTACAGAACTGGTGGACAGGGGTAGAGCAGTTGACATCATCTCCCTGAACTTGTGCAAAGCGTTTGACACTGTCCTAAATGACATCCTTGTCTCTAAATTGGAGAGACATCAATTTGATAGGTGGACCACTTGGTGGATAAAGAACTGGCTGGATGGACACATGCAGAGTTGTGGGCAATGGCTCAATGTCCAGATGGAGAGCCGGAACGAGTGATGTCCTTCAGGGATCAGTGTTGGGACTGGTCTTGTTCAACATCTTTGTCGGTGACATGGACAGTGGGATTGAGTGCGCCCTCAGACAGTTCGCCGATGACACCAAGCTGTGTGGTTTGGTTGATACGTTGGAGGGAAGGAATGCCATCCAGAGGGACCTTAACAGGCTTGTGAGGTGGGCTGAAGTCAGCTTTTTGAAGTTTAACCATGCCAAGTGCAAGGTCCTACACCTGGGCTGGAGCAGTCCCAGGCACAGCTCCAGGTTGGGCAGAGGAGAGATTCAGAGCAGCTCTGCAGAGAAGGACTGGGGAGTGTTGGTCAATGATAAAATGAACATGAGCCAGATTCAGTGTGCACTTGCAGCCTAGAAAGCCGACCGTATTCTGGGCTGCATCAAAAGGAGTAGTGACCAGCAGGTCGAAGGAGGTGATCCTACCCCTCTACTCTGCTCTCGTGAGACCTCACTTCGAGTATTGTGTGCAGTTCTGGTGTCCTCAACATAAAAAGCACATGGAAGTGTTGGAACAAGTACAGAGGAGGGCCACGAGGATGATCAGGGGACTGAAGCACCTCCCGTATGAAGATAGGCTAAGAAAGTTGGGGCTGTTCAGCCTGGAGAAGAGAAGGCTGTGTGGAGATCTCATAGCAGCCTTCCAGTATCTGAAGGAGGCCTATAGGGATGCTGAGGAGGGACAATTCATGAGGGACTGTAGTGAAAAACTTAAACAGGGGAAGTTTAGATTGGATATGAGGAAGTGATTCGTTGCTGTAAGGTTGGTGAGGCACTTGGTATGGGTTGCCCAGGGAAGTTGTGAATGCTCCATTGCTGGTGGTGTTCAAGGCTGGGCTGGACAGAGCCTTGGGTGACATGGCTTAGTGGGAGGTGTCCCTGCCCATGGCAGGGGGTTGGAACTAGATGATCTTAAGGTCCTTTCCATCCCTAACTATTCTATGATTCTATGATTCTAAGAATAAAAGAAGTCATACATTTCACCTCAGAAACTGTAAGCAATTGAAAAGATTGAATGAGAAACACTTGCAGGTAACAAGGACTACAGAAAAACCTATGACAGGCTAATGGAAGGAAATTTTGCCTGCAACACAGAAAAATTGTTTCCATTATTGTTGTACTGGAGTGGAGGTTGTAAAGTGGTATTTGACTGGAACTTTGACGCTCGGCCAAACTGACTGTCACCCATTGGAAACCAAATCTGAGAGCAATATTTTCATTCATCTGCTAGTAAAGTTTTTCCAAGAGTAAGCCAGAGAAGTATAACAACAGCCTTTTAGGGTCTAGGCTGTATTTCTGTCTTCATACGGAGAGGGTCCTGAAATTATGATTGTAAAGACCAGATTGTTTCGCTCCCTCATAACCTTCCCTCCTGGAAGCCCCTAGTTCTCTTATATAGTTGTACACTGCAGGCAAGATATTTTTCTCCATCACCCCAGCCACTGTTCTCTCCGTGCTTGTCATACTTTTTTCCTACATTCCCCACAGGAAAAGATGAGAAAGCATAAAGAAGAGATGCTGGCCAGCACAGGGGCTGCAGAATCTCTGTACCTGCATGGGTTTGAGGGCCTATCATCTCTCCCATGACATAGGATGTGCTGCAGCATAGACTGTTATTTCTCTTCAGTTAGATTATTCCAGTACATGAATTTATCTACTGCTAAGAACTTTGGCAGTCATGAAAGCACAAAGGTACTACCGAAAGTGGAAAATAAGCCACGTTAACATAATGACTGTACAAAACAGGATGTGCCTAGTGGTGCTACTGCTAAAGGGGACTAACACTTACCTTGGCTTCCATCAGTATTTTTTTTATCACCTTCACAACCTAGTATTCAGTATCCTTTACCATTTTGTGAGGTGGCCCCTTGAAGATGCAGTAGATTTCAGTGCTTCAAACTGCACAATATCAGTTATGGTTTAATTTCTGAAAATAAAGTTCCAAAGTTCTTTTTCTTTCTTAATTTCAGTTTCATTATCAGTCTTGCAATTGGCACTGACACTTGGTAGTTACAAAGGCTTTTATACAGAGATGATTAAGTTCTGGCCTATATAAGGGCATTAGAAATAATTCATACCTGGAGCTTATCTTCATCAGTAGTCAGTCTACATCCTTAGAACACAATCACATCAAGGCTAACATCCCAATAAAGTAAGATTTTCAAAATCTTCAAAGGTCACGAACAAGCAGAATTACAGAGAGAACAGTAGCAACTTAAAACAGGTGGAGACCGCTTAGTACCCATTCAAACACAGGTACACTGCACAGCTTTCAAACCATATCTTAAATGTTTATGCAGACATTCCTCAAGTCATTTGCAATACAGAGGAAAAAAAAAAACAACCAGGAATAATTAGTGAAATGAACATATTCTTTCTAACGAGGGAGTGTCTATGAGCAAATAGTTATTCCTTAAAATGTTTGTTGGCACATACATAACGTAATTTTTATTTTTAATTTGCAGATTGTTGACAGTTTTATATAGCATCTGCCAATCACAATTGCTCAGGTAGACACATAAAGTTGTGTAATATTACTTCTAGTTCTTGACTGGACAAGTGCATTATATAGCTGATGAAACACTGAATCCTTTAAATGGAAAAAAAACAGATAAATGGCATTAGAAAGAAAATAAATAAATAAATAAATAAATAAAGCCGTTTCGCATTGTGGTCCTTGCTTGAGGTAGGATTCCTTGAAAAATTAGACTACTACAAAATCTATTGACTATGTTAGAAGTTTAAATTTAATTTTGTCTCCTCACATTCATATAAAGCCATTCTTCATGTCTGGTCTTAGCTGAAACAATGAAACTAGATGCTTGTGTGATTTATTTTATTGTCTAAATTCTGGCATAGCGAACAAGGGGTTTGGAGCCCTTGTGGCCCACATGGTTTATGTTGTTTAAGTAGCCATGAATTTAAAATAAAATGTCAGCTGCACATGAAAGTTTAAAATTTAACCTCTATAATCATATTTTTATACAAAAATTATTGAAGAGCACATATAAATTTGGAGAAAATATACCTACAGCACATGGTTCATTCTTGTGAGCACTCTCAGGCAAGTTTTTATTTAATAACTCAAAATTGATTTAATCCTTCCAGGATACCCTTTCTGACCTGCCAGGTCCCAGCATTGTCTTTCAGACTCCCTCAGGATCTGTCCTACACATTTGACTCAGCTTATTTTGGAAGTCATGATCTTTCATGCTCAGCTTCTGTTGCTCTTTAAGGTGGAAGGGACCTTTCTGACTGTTTCGTCTTTCTGCCTACACAACACAAGCAAAGAAGCCCTGTAATTTCTGCCTTAAACCCATCACTTTTATCTGAATGGTAACTTCTCTTTTATAGAAGTTGCGTAATCCTGAAAGCCAAAAGAGTCTGTAAAAGTGGTCATCTGTCAATGATGGTTAAAGTTCCTGGCTCCTTTAAGCCTTGAGCAAATTATTTAATCAAAGGATCCCAGCACTACAACTGCTCTCTAGGAACAACCTTATTTTCTGTCACTTACTGCATAATCCAGAATTTGCTGCTCGTTCTCTCACCCTGTCTGACCACTATCCACTGGGCACATTTTAATTCACCCTGCAGCAAGGAATACATACCTTTGTATCACCTGTCATGGTGGGTTCTGCATAGTGTGGTAGGAAGTAACGTACACGAACAACCTTCTTTTCACAATGCCCAGCACTTTCTCACAGGGCAAAAAGCTCCTCCTGATCTTCAAATAATCCCTTCAGCTGTCAGGGTGGGAAGGGCTGGGTAACTATCAGGGGTGCTCAGTATATCTATGTGGTGTACCTCCACACAGTGTGCTTATGGGGCTACTTCTTGTTTCATTAGCTGGCAGGAGCCTTTGTTCTGCTTTATGAAGGTTCTTGGAATGAGTGGGAGAACTGTCACCAGGGAAAGGGGCTAGAATAGGTAGGAATGCAAGTGTATCTGGTTCATCTCTACAGTCAGTAGCTGCTGCAAGAGACAAAAAATTTTACTCTGCCATGTACTGAGGGCTCTAGTTAATATCCCAGATTACTTTTAGACATGTTAAATATCATTGTGATCTTCAAAAGGCTAATGATTGTCCTAAATCCTTACCTTCCTTTTTTTTTCCCACACATAACGTTATTTACGTGATTATGGAATTTAGTGTTTGACCCAGTTATATACTGAAGGTACAAGTCTTTGCTGTGTGTCGTGGTTTAAGCCTAGTCAGCCACGCAGTCTCTCTCTCACTCCCTCCCTTCCTCCCCCCCTACTCCTGGAGGGATGGGGAGGAGAATCGAAAGAATGTAACTCCCATGGGTTGAGATAAGAGTGATGGTATATTGAAAATGTGAGATCTGAGCATGATGTGAATGGTATGGAAGAAGGGGTGGATACTGTCCTGGGTTCAGCAGTAGCAGTCATTTTTTCTCTTTCTGTGTAGATGCTGCAGGGTTGTGTTTTTGACCTTTGGCCTGGGAACAGCACTGATAACACCAATGCACAGCTGCCAATAGATGCTTCCAAAGGCTGAGGGACTGTTTCTGTCTTGCAATGGCTTTGTCAATTCCCCCTTCCCAAGCAAGTGATCCCAGCTGCTTGGCTTCACTACCTTCTAGTTAGTGACCATCAGACCCATTGTCCCAGCATCGGAGCAACCAGGTGATGATATGCTCCCCTGGTTGATGGGTAAAATCTTTTCACATATTCTGTAACTTGGTTGAGGTCCAAGGTCGAGAAGTTACCTCTTCTTCTTCTTCAACATGTGATGATGACTCCTGATCAGGTGCTGTCTCTGGTAGTAAGTGTATTGTCATTGCTTCTTCATCTTGTCCCTTCATCTTTCTTGTCTTTGTTTTGCTTTTCCCCTTGCATACAGGGGCAACCAATACTGGCACGAATTGATCCTCTGCTTTAGCTGCAGTGATTATCACCTGTGGTTTGAGTAGCGGCTGTACTTGTCGCTGGGGCTGGTGTAGCTGCTGTGCTTGGAGTTGGAGTAGCCGTGCTATCTGTTGCTTTGCCATCAGATCCAGGGACATTTTTTTCCTTTTGAAAGTGCTGGATGGTGTTGAACAGGGCTCTGTAAGCATAGGCCAAGCCCCAGCATGTTGCCATGATTTGTCCATCTCTGCTGTGACCAGAATGACAACACACTTCATTTAAGACTTTTACTAATTTTTCTGGATTTTGCACTTGTTCATTGGTGAAGTTCCAAAGCACTGGAGGGGCACATTGGCCTAGATACTTGCCCATACTATCCCACACACCCTGCCACTCATGACTGTCCAGCCTTGGGGAAATCTCTTTGTCCTCCTATATCATCGTCCAACTCCAGACAAGGCCCAAACCTGACTCTGCTTAGCTCTCAGGACCAGATGAAACAGTTGTGGGTAAAACACACTCTGTATATGTCAGCATGGTGATCCATATCACAGTTAGCAAGCAGGTCTCAAGGGTACCTAAAAGCCATTCAAAACTTTCAGAACTCTCAAACGATGCTGTAAATGGTCTGGTCAGGGGGGGCTGGGGGTGTAAAGGAATGTCTCCTTCACGGGTTGACCACCTGAGGAAGGGAAAAAAGATGTGTAATTGATGAACACTTCTATGATATACATCCCAAAGTATAGAGGTGATGACCACACTGGGAACACAAGCCAGATCAGTTTCATGATCAATGATTCTATTGTATTGCAAGTCATTGCCATAAAGTACAATGAAACAACAATCCTTAGCCCAAGGCCCCCAGCCGATAAACACTAACACAGCAAATACTGGCTGTAAGTAAGGTACAACATGCTGAAACTGAGAGATCAAGAGCAAGAACTTTGAGAGCCAATAAGTCAGCATTGTGATGAGAGACTATTAATCTGAAAAAATGAATGCTTATCAAAAATACGATTAGACATACTCTGGTCGATCTGTCATTATCTTAAGCCTTCATGCCCCACACTGGGTGCCAAAAAGGACGGTCGCGGCTTAAGCCCAGCCATAACTCAGAACCACGCAGCTGCTGTCTCACTCCCCTCCTTTCTCTCCCCAGCTCCCGGAGGGATGAGGAGGAGAATTGAAAGAATGTAATTCTCATGGGTTGAGATAAGAACAGTCCAGTAACTAAGGTATAACACAAACCATTGATGCTACCACCAATAATAACGATTATAAGGGAAATAAACAAGGGAAGAGAATACAACCGCTCACTACCTGCTCACCGGCGCCCAGCCCGACCCGAGCACTGATCTAAGCCTTCTGACTAACTGCCCCCAGTTTATATACTGGGCATGATGTGCTGTGGTATGGAATACCTCTTTGTTCAGTTTGGGTCAGGTGTCCTGTCTCTGCTTCCTCCCTGCTTCCCCTCCTCTCTGGCAGAGCATGAGGCTCAGAAAGTCCTTGGTCAGAGTAAACATTACTAAGCAGCAGTTAAAACATGGGTGTTATCAGTGCTGCTCCCAGGCCAAAAGTCAAAACCACAACACTGCACCAGCTACTAAGAAGGAGAAAAAATGATTGCTACTGCTGAATCCAGGACATCTTTGTAACAGGAACAGAGAAAACAGAGCAGTCTAGAGAATGATTTTACACTAGCAAGAACAAAAGCACATGCAAGCCTGGAAATATGAATCCTACTTAACCCGCAATATAGGTTTATCAGTTAGCTTTTCTACCATATACCTCTAGCCACACCTGTGACTCCACACACCATCTCTACAGACTTGAAAGTTGTCGAAGATGTTGGAGACAACATTTTGTGAGACATTTCATTTTCTTCAGTTTTAATTTCTCATTCACAGAATGCACAAATTATCCTTCTAGAAAGGATAATTGTTGTCTATAACCTGCATTATAAATTTCACCCATTATGTCATCCACTGAGGTCATCTGTAATTCATAAAACTGTACAAGATTCAACCAGAAAGCAAGACCTACCTGTATCAAGATTCTTAAAAATATGTAACAAGCCCACATCTCCAAATACCTCATGGATAGAAGGGATTATAAATCTAAAGACAGCATGAATAAGAGCAGCTGTGAAATAGGAAAACATTAGGCAAAACAGTGAAGTGCACTTGTAGCATGTTCACAAGTAGATGTGACACCAGACATTAGTTACTGGATTCCAAAATACTTCCAGGTTTTTGGATTAAATGAACTTTATCTTTAAAGAACATGTTCATTATTAACTGCTGAAAATCTGTAAGCAACAAAAAATAACGCCATCTACAAAATAATAAATTTTATATTAATTAAAGGAAAGGTAGGTAAACCTATAAAAACAGAACAGCTCTCTATTCTATACTTCGGAAACATTATTTGATGAGTGATATATCTGGAAAAAACATATCTTAGTGTTTAGACTGCTTATTATAAGTACAGCGTTAGTATTAGCATTCCTTGCTAACAGTTATTGACATTTTTACACGTTTCATTGTGATATTCTAGAAAATCTCTCAAAAAGCAAATTGAAAGCTTAAACACACACTAGAGTCATGGAAATTACAAGAACATTTTGTGGTTGTGTCCTGGGGGCTTAAGGGTTATTTTTCTGCAGGAGAAATCATCTGCCCTTTGTCAGATACGTAGCGAGCAAATTCACAGTAAAAACAAGATAAAAATATTTCTAATCTAACAACTGAAGAATACTCTTGATAATAACTGAACAACTGTTAATGAATTCATTAACACAGAACAAACGAAAATAATAGCCTCATTTAGCAATTTCACACATTATTTCTGTGCATTTTCAGCAACATTTTAAATGTATAAAAATGAAAAGAAACAAGTCTTGGATTTTAAACAATGTCTGAATAAACAGCATGACATTAAAAAGTGTTAAAATGCAACCTTATTCAAAGATGCATCCAGATAGTCTCTTGGTGTGTTACTGAATAATTCAATAGTGATGGAAAAAAAGCCCCAAAGAGCCCACACTTGGTATTTAAAATAATTTTTTTTAAAATTCATTTTTATATTTGAAATGTTTTTGTTAGGTCATAGCACTGACAGTACTTAAGAGTTTTTTAATGATGTAGCAGTGAGGCCCTCTTGCAACTGAAATATGGAATCTGATAATGGTGGAGTAGTGTTTCTATGAAGGGAATCAGTCTTGGCCAAAAATTGTTGCAGCACATGGATGCCACCTACTCCTAATACAAGTTTGTTTAGATAGAGAAATACAGAATCCCATTTCACCTAATTCATATAGCAATAAGGTGTGAGTGAAAAAAATCTTGCCTGTTGTGTTATACAGCAAACTGCATTTCATATCCACTTATTTTGTTCATCTTTTTCAAATTCTGACACACTTCATTATAATTGCTTACAATGTAACACTTATGAGAGGTAGGACCCCAGTTATCTTCATTAACTAATGAAAGTGCTTTTGATTTGATGTATTTTGAGTTATGTAATTTTGTTGATGTTGTTATGGAAGTTTCAGGTTGTTACTCATGCTCTTACAAGCAGTATCCAATCTGTAGATACAATTCTTTGGGCTCTTTCCAAAGCATCAATGTCTAGACTTTCTTAAACCCAATAGACAGCCATTATGATCAAATAAAGATCAAATAAACTGTTTCTGAATTGCATGTCTGAGCAATCTATGCCAAGGATTAGAAAGCAAATAGAAGATAAAGTAGCATGATTCTGCCAAAGAATAATAATAATAATAAAAATTTAACTTTACCATTTACTGCCATTCATGGGCTAGGGAAGGTCAGCAGCCTGTTTCCATGTGGGAAGCCTTTCTGTTTTTCAGGTATCTATTAAACATTGCAGGGTCTTAAGGTGTCTTTTTCCTACCAGTAAGCTGGCATTTTTCTTCAATAAAAATTAATGACAAAATCTCTGAAATTTTAGATTTAATTATCACTTAAACTCTAGAGAAAAACAGTCTTCTTTCAAATGTGTTCTAATTAAGGATGACATTTTCAATAGAATTTTCAAATGTATTTGTATATGCACACATGTATACACATAAATATACACATGCACTCCACACAGTGTTGTATAAATTAAATCATGTTAGAATAAAATTATAGGTATATATAGATGTACATGACTATAATTTCTTTTGCCAAACAAAGAATATAGAAGACATAAAGTCATAACAGCAAAAGAGTGTGCCTAGTCATGTGGTAGCCAGCATACATCCCTCATTCCAGTGATTCAAAGAGAAAAAAAATAAAGCCTCTCCTTCCTTCCAGAAGCAGCAATACAATTGGCTTGCCCTGAATGAAGAAACATGGCAACACAGGGCAGCTGTAGGGGATGTATTCACTCTTTCAGGAGGGCTACAAAGGTCAGAGAGGTAGTAATTTCATCTGAATCAACCAGCAGCTGGGAAATGTGACCTTAGGTTTGCCTTAAGGGAAGCAAGCTTTAACTTTTAAACAGCCCTCTCCTCCATTGATGTGTGGAGATGTGCATAACAAGCAGGGCATAGAATTATGTGATAAACACTTTTTCTTTTCTGATAATGGATATTTGTCCCTTTTATGAATCTCTGCTTTTTCCCATGCTAGGCTTTCATGAAGAAAGCTTATAGAGGAAAAGTATTAGTCTTCTGTAACCTTTCATAATCTTAAAATGTGTTTTAAAAAAGATTACTCTGAAAGGTAAGTTTCTATTACCATATTGAGAAACCTAAGCCTTTACCTCATTTGACCTCAAAATAAGGAAAATAAAGGTGGGAATAAGAAAAATTTGTCATGGAATACTGCCCTCAGAAATGCACTTTTTTTTTTTACTTCCAACAGCACAATTGGAAAGCCAGGCTACTTCTGCTGCCTTGGGAAAACCTCACAAAAAATGAGGATTCCCCTAAAACAAACCAGCAGTCGAATAAGTGAGAAAATACTGATCTTCTTGTGCCACTGAATGACTTCAATGTTATCTGGTAGCAAAGCACTACTGGTGAATCAGGCAGATTAATTATGTGTATATACACTCTGAGTTTAATAGCTGGAGAAAACAAATTACTTGAAACACTTTTGTTTTTTTTTTTTGCTTTTTATCTGTGTGAAATTCTAGTCTTCACAAAACTAAAATTTTGGATGTAAATTGCCAGAATTCTTCACATAAATTATTCACAGCCGATAATTTCGCTGGCTCTGATACCAAGAACAGATGACGCACTTTAAATACTCTGTAGCATTATACCAGCCAAAAGAATGATACTTCCAGCAACAAAATCACTGATGTTCTCCTAAAGACTGCTTGGCTAGCCGCTTAATGTCGCATGCTCCAGTACACCCTCTGAGAGGGGATGCTGGGTTTGACTGGATAGGTCACCTGATTGGTGACAAATCACTGCACCTCAGCTCGACTTCAGATTTTTTCAACTCTGTTTTAAGCAGCCCTGTCCAGGAGGCCAGTACTGTAGTTCAACGTGTGCAATGAAGCAAATGATAAAAGGATGATATAACCAGACTGTGCTGATGGACAGTATTTGTGCAGACACTGGAAGCTTGTTATTACACCCCCCCCCCCCCCCAATGAATCAGAAGATATGGTCAGAGAAACAAAATCTGATTCTCAATGTGAAGTTCTTAGAAACAGTGATAAGGTCAGTCTTTTCCTCCACTAGCTACTTTTTTTCTGTTTCCTACAGTCCTTCAGACTTCAGAAGTATAAAACATTTTCCTTCCCATTTTGTACTTCCAAAAGTTCAGTTTGCTACAGTCCTATAAGCAATGCCTCTGACTTGATTTCAGCTCTTGCTATCACTAATAAGGAGAGAAGTGTTTCAGCAGAGAAAAGGATTGTCAGTTTGCAGCTACATCTTAGCAGAAGCCAAAACAGAGGAGATTTAGGTTAGACATAAAGAAGAAATTATTTACTGTGGGAGTGGTGAGGCACTGGAATGGGTTGCTGTGCACTGCAACAAGAAAATCATAAGGGGGCATTTTAGGTTTGTACAGGAAATAGGCTTTCTTTTACCTCAAAGCTGGGTTTACCTTAAGGCAGGGCTATCTGGAGGTAAGCTGTAGTCATTTCTGATAAGGCTTCAGCAACACAATGGCATTTTGCACTGCTGAAGAACCTCCTGTGTTTCTTTTTTTAACTTTGAACTGTCGGACTGCAGTTACAGGGCACCACTGCTGCATTTTTTGGATGAAAAGAGAGCATACAGAACTAAACCTGGCTATAGAGGTGGCATCTTGCTTCTTACTGATCTTACTAGTGAAATTAGCAGATCTCCCTCAAATTCCCCCGTGCTCTCAGTTAAAGTTAATTGCAAACCTATGTCCAAGAATGCAGATTATACCCCAATGTTACCATAATGGACTTGTACTGGCATTTAAAATTAACGATAATTTATCGTGTTCAGTCCCAGAAAATTTTAATATTGCCATGGTAACAGAGGTCTTCTCAGAATCACTAATTGCTACATCCACTTGGTTTATTGTTCATTCTCTTGAACACTTTTTATTATTATTTTTCAGTACCTTGTATACAGATCCTGAGATCTGAAATGTAAAAATTATTTTTTGCATGTGCAATCATTGAGAAGTTCGTCCTTTTACTCCAGATGAAATTTTATCTCTGTATGAATCATTGCCAAAATTAATGATAAGTTCATTGTGACTTTGAATTTCAGTGCGGGTCTAATTATGTGAAGAACTCTGGCCTTCCTGAAGTATGGCATAAATTGAAAAGCAGAAAATTATGACTGACAAGACTTTGTAAAGGAAAAAAAATATCAGAAAAGAACTACCATGCTTTGGAAATTTATTTATTTGTTTTGTCACTACTGCTGAGAATTTATTTCATTGTTTGTACCTTAATATTGGTTTTTATGCTAAAAGAATGAAAACTTCTGGCTGCTTGTCAAATCAAGAGGGAATATTCCAGCATTTATTTTCAGCCAATTTGGTTTTGGTCTTTTGGAGGTATAAAAATTTTCCAGGACTGTAATGTATGTTTGCACTGAAGTGATATTCCTGTTAATGAGAATCAGCCCAATCTGACTGGAGAAAATAAAAATGTGAACAGTTTGGTACTATGAATCTCAGTAACGACAAAATAACGCTAAAAAAAACATTTCTTAAGAAAAGCTAGGCTAGATCTCATCAGCAAAGGGTAGTGTAAGCGCTATATAGTGTGTATTACTAGATGTGAGAACAAATTCAGCTGAAAAAATTACTCTGTAAAATGCTGCCACTCCAAGCAGTTCAGATGTATGAGTGTGTTAGAAATTTAAGATCTCTTGGCTTCTAGCCATCTCTTATTTTCAATAAATTGGATAGAAACAGAAGGCAGCTTCACCTTTCACTAACCTTCTACAATGTTTCTTGCCCTCACTTGCAACTTCAGACAGCTAGTCTTCTCTGGATACTGCAAATCGTCCAACTTTCTGCATTCTTTTTCTTAGCAACTCTTAAATATCATACCTTTCATCAGCCATTGCATCATCACACATGTTACTTTAGTGATTAAGTACCCTTCTGAACCAGGACATATTATTAAAAGCCATAAGAGCATTTAAAAAGTAATTTGAAAGAAAGCTATAGTAAAACTGTCACTTAACAAATGCTTTTGTTCATTTTATCAGAAGATTTCTTTATTTTGCATGTCATTTGGGTAGAGAAATAAGATTCAGTTTAAGAACAAGTTAAAATTAAACTAAAATTATAAAGTAGCAATGAAAACACAGATTTTAAGTCACAATATGTAACAGCATTTTATCAGGTGGCTAGATAGACCTATGGATTTTATTACAGGTGATATTCCCAACCATTATTTATCTTTAGAAGTGAGCTGGCTGTTTTCATCATTCTATACTCTGGATAAAATAGCTTGCTCTTTTCTTTTTCAATGCATTCTCAATTTTTTATTGACATATACAATGATAAAATTGCTATAGTGAATTCAAAGCTCATACTACTTTTTTCTAGAGACTTCCAGGACAATCATATGGTGCCTTCTATGTCCCTGAAACTTCTTAATTAGACTCACATTTAGAAAACACTTCAGGTCTGATTGATTAGGATTTTCACCTTTACAACAGTGTTATGATTTGATAAAGATAGAATACATTGATGCAGAAATAAGAAATGGAAATTAGCCCATTATATGCTGACATCTGGCAAAGAGAAGTTACCTTTTATACATATCAAATACTTAGCTTCTCCTCTTATTCTCATTAGATGGTCAACATTTTCTTATGTTAAAATTTTTGTAAGTAAAATGTTAAATAGGTAACTTTCATGTTTTATAGCTTTGAATTACCCACAGGCGATAAAAAATTATATTATTTAATCAATTATGTTTTAATTAAAAAATATGACTGTGAGACGGTATGGTTCATTGGACAGATGAGATGGAAAGAGAGAGAACATATAAAAGAGCCCCATATGAAGCACCCTTCAACGTACACATGGAATCAAAAAGCACTATAAATAAAGCTGCCTGAGAAAACTAAACAAATTCAAGGTAGTCACCTAAATCTAAGAGCAGACACTGTGTTAGACATATGACACCAAGAAGGACAGTAAACAGAATTCAAGAAACAGTTTCTGAAGGGACTATCTGATGTCTAGAAGGTGTTGCTGAAGGACTAGCACTTATCTGTGTTTAAAAATATTCTGGAAACTACAATTTGACATTGGCCTCTCCACTCCATCTTATATCTTTCTGCCAGTTGGTTCATACACCTGCAGCAGATTTCATTCTGGCTTTGGAAACAGTAATTAATGCAAGCACTTCCAAAAAGGAGCGTACAACACTAGACACTTTAATACAATCACCCCTCTACAGAAATTATTTAATTTCTCCCCCCTCACAATCATACCCAATATCCTGGCTGTTCAGCAATCTAGTCCACTTTGATAGCGAGCATGGAGGTTATGGCTCTGTATTTAATTTAATGTATAAAAATCACAGAATGTCATGGCTAAGCTGGCTTATGTCAAGCACCACTATAACCAGTGAGTTCTGCCTATCTTCGCTCCTGTGGAAGGGTAGGTCTTCTGCTTTTACCACAGATTAGCAGAGTTGAAAGATACCTGTCCTTCTTTCAAATTAAATAGAAACTACCACAGGTCCCATAGATTTTAGAAAGAGAGGGAAAGGTCATGAAACAAGTGGATAGATGAAGGGACATTCTGCAGGACTACCCCAATAAATACTGCTCCTTTAGGAAATGAGGCTAAAAATATCAAAGGACACAAAGAATTTCAGAGGGATACATTTCCTCAGTGTTCTGTGCATGATTTAAGGTTGCATGCCTTACTTTGCTAAATGGATGGGGAATGCGGAGCTGAAGAGAATCACTCCTCACACACAGTTATCAGTCAGAATAACCTTTATGCTGAGTATGGATTTTTTTTTTCTTTACAGCTGCAATTTCTATTCCTGTTGGGTTAATTTGTTGTTTGAAAATGTTTTTTGCATGAATGAGCATTTTGCTAGTAGAGAATGATTGGGCCCTAGAGCTCTGCCGTTCTGCATTTCATCATATTATGTAACTACTTCATGTCTATAAAAGCAATCTTTCTGTGCAGTGTACACATACCTCTCTCCCCGAGGACACAGCTTCTTCCATTGCTGACAGCTCTTTAACATTTGCACCATGTTTCTTTCCCTCTTTTCCATTTAGGCTGGAAATAAGATGTACCTTTTCCTTCTAGTCTGTCATCCCTTCAGAAGGTGAACAGGTCTACTTGAAAATATCCTCCAATTCATTTTGCAGTTCTGTTGCTTCTGCTGCCTTACTAAGAGATGTTTTCTTGGCAAGGAAAGTATTTTGAGGACAAAGAGTCATGTCAGGAAGTTAATGAGCAGGGACAGCATTAAGTCCAGCACTTATTATAAACATTACAAATAAATAGTCATCCTTCAAAACTTTTAACAAACATGGAAAAAATGTTATCTTTCTATCTCTCAACTTTAGAAGTCATCAAGGGGGAAAAGTGGATGTAAGAAGTTAATATAATCTACCATTCAAAAGCAAGTGGAGATGTACATTCATTAAGAAAACAGAGTTGTCTGAAACATTCTATGAACTGAAGTATGATTCATTTGACAGTGCTGTCTCACAAATACATAAAGACAGTTAATGAATGGATTTAGCTGTCTGGTTTCAGGGCATTTTTAACCACTAACTATTTGCTAATAACTCAGTGCTGGAAGAGATCCCCTTGGCAGTAGCATAAATCAAATTGTAGTTATGAAGAATATTTCCAATATGATACCCTTTATGTGAAATCAAAATTGTTATTCTGGTTTACTTAGACTAAACCTTGATATTCAGCCACAAAATAGAGACAACCTAAAATTAAATTTAAAAATTTATTGGGCTGCCAAGTTCATATTTATGAGGAAACTTTGACAGACAGAATGAAAGAGAACACATGAGCAGTATGACAGCACCTGGGGCTTTTGCCACAGATTTCTTTTCAGCCAAGGAGGAAGAACATAGAAGAGAAAACAGTATTCATCTATGAGTTTAATTCAAGTGTGCTGGTTTTTTCTTTACAAACACTGGCGGTGTTTGGGTGAGAAAAGTAGCTTGCTATAGCAAACTGTAAATATATGGCTGATCCAGCCTCTTCTTTGGGATGCTGGAAGCAGCAGTGCAGTTTTAGGAGATTCTCACTGGTGGAGTTAGAAAGCAAGCTGCTCTCAACTCCAGGGCTCTGGGCAACCTGAGACATAAATCTGACTCCTCCACTTTAGCTCTTTTCAGGGGATAGAGCAGGGCTACAGACCAATGTTTTCCCATGCATTTTGTAGTTTCTTATTACGATGTAAATGTACTTATTTCCCTCTTTCCCCTCAACAGCCATAGATGGGTCACAGTCTGAGTGCTAGTGTGTGAAGCCAACTACTTATGTGGGAACTTGTCTATGCTAGGCAAAAATCTGAGCTTCATGTAGTCCATACAGTGGATAAAAATCAGATGTTTTATGAATAATATTTGTAAAGAACTCCAAAATTTGCCACATGAACTGTAAATTTTGTAACACTATGTCTCACCAGAAAAGCTTTGTCATGAGAACCATGAAAGCACAATCTGTGAAAACACAAGTTTGGAGGGAAGGGTTGATTGAAATGAAGACAGGCATGCCACAGCTGTCAAACTATATTAGGGCTGTAGTTAGTCCAATAACATACCTGCAAGAGCTGTCAGTACTGGTGGTCTCGCACAACTGCCCCTACAACAATCCCTAGAAGATAACTCTTGGCAATGTGTAACAGTTCAAATTTGTCCTAGGACCTATCTGTTATTATTTTTTAAGATACTCACTTACAAAGAATCTCTACAACAAGCTCCTCATGTCACACCAGCAGCACAACACAAAGGAGGCCAGGCCCTCTCCTCTGCTCTCATTTGGGACTCATGCAGAGGAGATGGTACCTTTCCATACTTCAGAGACAGGAGTGGGGTTTGGAGAAGGAGGGCCCACACAACATTTGGAAACCTTCAGCTCTTTTCTTGAGTACTAGTAGACCCTGCACAGGCCAGCAGGGTGTCTGGGTGCTTCGCCATTCACAGCCGCTGCAGAGCACAGAGGTCTGCGTCACTTGCAGGGTACCGACTTGCTTATGTGAGTGGAACGTAACTGTTGCCGCCATATCTCATCCAGGGTAGCCCAGGCATGGGATGAAGAGGAGACTGGAGCCCAGACCACATGGGGAGAGGTGAAGGGCACATGAGATCAGAGCTGAGGGAACTGCTGCTGGTCATGAGGCTGGTGAGACACTGGAATGGATTGCCCTGAAAAGTTTTTGCTGCTCCATCCTTGACAGTGCTCATGGCCAGGTTGGATGGGGCTTTGAGCAACCTGATCTAGTGGAAGCTGTCCCTGCGCATGTCAGTGGGCTTGGAACTTGATGATCTCTAAAGGTCCCTTCCAACCGAAGCCGTCCTGAAATTCCGTGATTCTTATTTTATATGATCTTTAAGTCAGTCTGGCATTTTTTTTCCAACCCAGTTTATTACATCAGGGAGTGACTTGTGCTGTAATAGTCCTGTAATACTGATCTGTGCCTTCTGATACCCTTTCTAGATGGAGTTAAAGAAGGTCATTAGCCCCTTTACAATGCTCAGTCTTTGAAAATAAACTTTCGAGGCACTAGATTTGGACTGATGCTTAATCTAATGCGATTAATGTGCTGCTCTCTGGATGCATTAGAGAATGTGGCACAGGGGAAATGCATGCTGAAATCTTGTGAACTATCAGTCAGATTTGTTCAAGTCTCTCACTTCTGTTGCACTGTCTGAAATTGTCATGCTTCAGTCAGGCATGGTAAAAGCTAAGGGAATTGTGCTGTAATGTTTTAAATAGCTGACATGACTAATGGCCTTCAATATATGGCATTAGGTAAAGAACTCGCAGTACTCTGTGATGTTATGGTATTGCTCTGCATCTCATTTGTCTACAGCTAGCCATGATACTTACAGTGAGTATTACACTGCTTGGCTCCTGACAAGAGCATCTCACAAGAACCAATTGGCGTGTCTATAAGCTTTTGCCACACATTAGCAGAGAATTTGTAAAGTATTGTTCAGATGTTTGCACACAGAGAGCCTTTCTCTAGAAAGCCATGGGATTGCATTGCTGTTTCTCTTTTTATTTTATTAAATAGAATAAATAGAAGCTCCTTTCTAAGAATTTAAATAAGCTAAACCTACATTTTTCTTGCCTTACAAGAAATAAATAATATCCTAACATAGATACTTAAATCTTGCCATGAGATAAACAGTGTTTAGTATCTGATCTTTGCACTTAAAAATCATGATTCAAAATGCAAGAGTCTCGGTGGAAACTCAGATTTTTAATCAACTTTCGGTATAAATCTGAATCTCTTGGGTTAGTGAAAGATTTAATACCTGGAGACTAATTAGAGCTCTGCAAAATTAAAATCCAGGTTTGACTATTAAAGGTATGATGAAACTGGGATTATGATGTTAGAGTTAACAATAATACAGCCTTAGTTTTAACTGGTACGACTCATACCTGAATTCAATGCTACAGTCCAAGTTGCTCAGCATGTTGCATGTAAGCATAGCAGCATGCTCCTGGTGCATATTTTTCTCTTTTTTTCCTTATTTATAATCCACACATTAAATTGGATTTATTGGACTCCTCTTATTTTTTGGCAATTCCTTTGCAGCTCATAGATGTGGTCATAGATGCAGCTCGTATATGATCATAGATATCCATACAGTTTATACTTAAAGGTTTTGTTTGTTTGTCAATTGTCTTTATACATTTAGTTAAATAGAATAGAACAATGCAGAATACATTGCAAATGATCTCTTGTATAAATTGTTCATGCTTGCATTACATTACTTTTATTTTTTATTTCTAAAAGAACCTGTAATGTAATGAATAAATGTCCTTTGTGTTCTTAATCATTTCTTGAGCCTTTCAATACTGGTATTCTTTATAAGGGTCATTATATGATTTAAGACAGTGATAATCTCTTTTATCTAACAGTATCACTGACCCATTGGTATTATGCTAGAATTCTGTAGCTTTAAACAATATGACAAAATTAAATCAATAACCGGCAATGTTCATGAAATATGAGTATAAGAGCTGCTAGAAGTTTAATATGATAAGAAGAATGTGATAAATAAACTTGAGAATATACATCAAGATTGTTTGGGGAGGGATTCTTTGAAATTTTATGAAATTTATTCCTTCTTCATAATAGGTTATGATCAAACCAATATCTGAAAAAATATTTTTAACCCTCTCACTCATCACATAACTAGCTTTCTCCAAAGATTAATATTTTTCAAAGATTAATACTTACATTCTTAAATATCTAAATTCTTAATAAGGTGTAACGAGTCACAGTTTTAATTCCTCCCTCTATCCAGAGCTGATTCCCAAGACTCAAACTTAGTTATTCCATATGCCAAGTAAAAATACATGTCATTCAAGTGCTTTTCTCCTTGAATTTTGACCGCAGACGGCACCCAAGATCTTAGAAACCTTTCTCTGTCAAATAGTTATATTCTTGCAGAGTAAGTTTTATGTGCAATAATTCAGCACTCAAGGAATAAAGCACTAAAATTTCCAAATAGAGGGGTTTTAGTACTGCAAGTGGTGAAGAAAGGTTTGTTTGGTTGTTTCTTTTTTCAAAGTCTCTTGATTCAATTCTGTAGTCATATGCATAGTGTCCCATATGTTGTGCTGAGTTGTGTCCTCAATAATGACCTGAAAAAAAAAAATTACTTAACGCATAATTGATCTGACTCTTTGTTGCACCCTGGATCTATTTTGAAAACCTTATTAAACCTTATTAAACCTTCATTCTGGAGGAAAATGTATACGTCAGGCTATAGCTTTTCAGTTTCTGAAATGCATCAGGACCATAGCTAGAACAGTCGCAGGGAATTTAAAGCATTCTTTGAAGGTGAAAGGATTTTCCAACTCATGAACAGAAGCATATATCTTAACAAATTTAAAATTGAAAATCACATTCCTTTGACTGGTTTACTACTATCACGAAAGCTTGCATCCTGAACTGTAGTATAACACATGCCTCATGACATGCTTGTCATCTGGGCTCAAGGAATTAAAATGAATTATTAACTTTCCAAACACACATATATATCTTTAAAATTATGAATGCAAAAGATGTTTTCTGAATCTTTATCCAGATCATAAGTGCTAAGATTTATCTGAAGGAAGATTTTTGAGGTATGTTTGTTGTTTTGGAAACTACTGTCTCAAAGTGAAAGTTTTTACTGAACTTTTATTGCCTTGTTTTCTCAGTTGGCGAGTGAAATTTCTGGTCAAATGAGAGGACAGTATTTGCTGTATCTGTATCATGCCAGAAAATCCATCTCAGTTCTTCAAAACCCCAGGAAGAAGCTGTAGTCAATGTGCTGTAGAACTCCTTTGTACAGTGATCTCTGTTGGAACAGCTGCTCTTTATGCTAACAACTAAATATGCATTGATAGGAGTGTCAGTCTTAAACGAAAAGCTTTGTTCTTACTCAACACTCAAAAGTATCTTAATCTCCTGGCACTTTAGTTATTCTGCAGTATGGAGGAGACTATATGTGGGGTTTGGTGGGAAAGAAAAATTGGAAAAGTCTCATTTACAGGTTGATGTGGCACCAAAACTAACACAGAAACACTAAGGCCCCTGCAAATGAAATTCAGGGGACTGTTTGGCTTTGTATGGCTTTGTAGACTAGAAAACAGTTATAACAGAAAGGACACAAACAAAACAAAAAACAAACCCAGCATTTCCTGCAGCAAAAGGAAAAATAAAATTTAGCTTGTGTCCTTGCAAATCCCAGCCCTCCATTTCATATGTTCACATACAAAAGCTACTTTATACACTGCAAAATGTTCCCCTAACAACAAACTTACATGGTAATGTGTTTAGGCTGCTGTTAATACTGTCAAAACAATGTACACACAGACAAATTTCTTTCCCTGCAGCTTTATTACTACAGGTCATTTGCTGATGATTTAGTTCACTGAATATTTCTGAGAAAATATGAAACCATCCCAAGAACCATGTAGTGCTTCAACATGCTTTCAGACATGCTATTTTCAAATGCCACAGAATTCCCCTATAGTGAGCACTCAGACATCCTTGTTTCTATTAACATTTCTTGATATGTCTTGGCATCCTGACCTTGCAATGTTTTGTCTGATAATTTTTGACTGTTCTCTCTTTCAGTCTTAATTGCCCCTGCTCTGTGAATTTTCTTGCACACCACTTCTTATAGCACTCGAGGCAGAACTGGCAGAGATGCCATTGCTACACAATGGGGGTTTTCAGCTGCTTCTAATTTGCTCCCTTGTATACAGAAGTGTTTTCCAGAGGCACTATTTCTTGTGATTATGTAAAAATACGACTTGCCTAATGGGAATAAGTAAATGACAGCATCACTTCCCAACACCAGAATAGATAACTTTTAATAATGAATTAATGAATCCCTTTATGCTATGTAACATTTTACTTCTATATTCCAACTATAATGTTAAAAGCAATCAAGACTCAGCAGACATTTTGTGTTAAAAAAGTAATCTTGAAGTAATATTTGATGTTCTGTAAAGCCAAACTTCAGAATACAATGGACCCTGTTTGATGACTGTTTAACACATTGGAATGAAAGAATTGGCCTATTGAGCTAAAACCAGACAAAACCTTTCCAGAACATTCAGCATCCGCTGGAAAAAAAAAAAAAAATCTTGGAAACTATTAAATCAGAGCCAGGTTCAAATCTGTTCTTTTAACATTTGGGATGTCACCATGACTTTTAAAAGTAGAGTGGCTTATTTTTTGGAGTATTTTTTATTGCATTTGCTTGCTATTAGAGGTATGCTTTTTTGTAAATATCTGTGGCAATTTGAAAATCATCAGAAGTCACTGATTTTTCCTCTTGTTTGTGTTTACAGGAAAGAAGTGGTTTTATTTTTCCCCCATAAACGGAGTTATTAATTCTAAAAAAGGAAAACTGGGTTCCTTGGTCTAAAGATGTGTATCAAATATAGCAATGTGTCCTTCCACTGTTATTATTTCCATATTTAATATCTAAATTATCACATTCAAAACTACTATTTCCACAAATAATAACATTATTTTTGACAATCCATTGAGTTTAAGAACATTGCCCAAACCTCATAAATAAGTCAGACTGCCAGGAAGACTCCAAAGAGAAAATTAGAACATACCACATAAGAGTAGATGCTAGTTTAATATGAAAATGTGAACCGGGTATGAAAACCAACTCTCTTCCTCTCTCTGTTCATTTATAAAGAAAATAATGCAAATATTGTCAGATTCCCAAATGCTAATATCGTATTCTTTTCTATCCATTTTTTTTCTTTTGTTTAATTTTCATTATTAGCCTGCATGTTTAGCTGTAGTAGCACCTGCATCACTCCCATAAAATCTGTGGCCCTCATCAGGAAATGAGATTTCTGTGCCTTCTCAGTAGTATTGACCAACCAAAGCTTAGACTTAGGCCAGATAGATGAAATGGGGACAGGACAGGACTCATAACCAGAGTACTGGGCATTCCAGCCAAAGTGTTTTGTTAGGGATGTAATGAGATCTGGACTCCAGAAAAACTGAGTGAGTCTACATGAACTACTGAAAGGAGTAGATGAAGGCAAATGTTGTGTCAGGCTAAATATTGGAGAGCCAGAAGAACCAAGCAGAAGGGCACTGAACTACATTCATGAAGTTGGTAGAATTCCTTAAGGTCTAGCCAAGAAGGGAAGAGAGCACTCATAGAAACAGGCTGGGAAATCGTTGCCAAGGTGGGCCTGAAAGGGGCTGACAATCATGTCCCTGAAGTCTTTACTTTCAAAAAATAAGGAGCAGACACTTTGTTTTGTTTTGAAATTATAATCTGCTGTTCCGCTTCTTGTAAAGGGATGCAGATATTCCTTTCCAGTGAGCAAATACTCTTCTAATTATTCCCGGATACTAACATAGCTAAATATTCTTCCATGCACAGCCATTCCTTGAGATGAAAATGATCTCTTAGTTTTCATAGCACTTAGGAGAGCTCCAAGTTTCACAAGACATCACTAAGAGGCACAAAAGGGCAAGTAATGCAATGGATGAGACATACATAGCCTCAATTAACTGCTGTGTTTCTTACCTTCTGGAAGATGGGCAAAGATATTCTTCCTTCTTATTCAGATACAGTAAGGACATTTGTAGCCCAGGTCCTCACAAGAAGCTCTGAAAAGCATATTAGACCAATAGAAAATAATGACCAGCAATATAATTGAAGTTTGGCTGCCTATTGATTTTAAGTTTTTTGCTTCATCTATGAGCATTACTGTGGCAATTCCACCCATCTGAACACCTTCTAAGCCCCCTTGTATTATTAGCACCTCCCTGAAGTGGCATGTTTCTGAGTCACATATAAACCAGCTGGGAAAGAGGTAGCATCTGTTGTGATCAGCTTGCAGATATACATGTATACTGTGTGTGCTAGTCAGCAGGCCAAGCAGATCAGATAACTTGTTTTCACCATGTTACCATTATGTCATTTTTGCAGTAAGGCTAGTCTCTCTCCTTTATCCACCACCAATTTTCAGTGATTTTAAGGAATTCAGTGCCTTTGTTCCTAGTTGAACTTGGCCAGCAGGCATAAAGGTCCCTGTAGGAGAAAAAGTAGAAGACAGAAAAGCTGGCAGATGGAGAGTGCAGTTCCATATGCTATATTTCCTCAGCAAAGCAGGCCAAAAAAATATTCCAAACCCACCTCTTGAATTTTAATCTTGCAAACAAAACCTGTTCTTAAAAGGTTGAATATAGTTTGTTGTACTGCTGACTAAACAGAATAAAATTTAGGGTACATAGGAGGACTGTATATAAACATGAAAGAAGCAAAGGACAGAAGGAACAGGTTGGAAGGTCCACGGGTAGGGGGAGTGGGGGAATGTCTTCATTTTTTAAAAAACCTGTCCCCATGGAAAGCGTGGTCACCAATTTGTCTGCAGAACATAAAGAAGATATGTGGGTGCTAACAATGGGTAAATTGTACAGATCATTAGGAACATTAGGAAGAAAATATGCAGACACAGAACTTATCAGACCTTAACAAAAGCAGCATCCAAAGCTCCTGTCTTGGTTGATGCGCACATTTGCTATTTCTCCTCTGACCCATCTGCCAGTTTCTTCCTTCGAAGCCTACTGTCTAGTGCCAATACTTTTCACACAGTACTCCTATGGAACCTACACTTTCATGGAATGGGAGGATATTCAGCATTATCTCATTATCTTATCCTCATATATTTTAGACCTTCTGATGGCAAATAAAACAAAGATGTGAAATTTTAAAATTTTCACAAAACATTGGTGTAGTCACACTCAGACACATAACAAAAACTACCACATATTTCCTTATCATTATGTTTAAATAACAATGGGGCATATAGATATGCTCATATGCAGTGTTCAGAAATGGGAAAGGTTAGAAAGAAGGAAAAATATCACCAATTGCTCCTGTGCTAGGCAATATAGAAATACGCTGTCAGCATCAATAGACTGCCCACAATTAAAGCAGACTCCTATTTCGTTCTTCTCATTCAGTTTTTGTGTTCAGTACTCTGTGCAATTACAGCCTCTTTTACTGCTTGAGCATAGCATAAATATTAAAGCCCAGCTATAAGAAATAAACACTAAAACTTTGGAAAAGATCACTGTTAGAAACACTATGCTTGTTCCATTTGTTGAATGAAGGCAAGAACTTCGTAGAATAGCCATCGAATCCTAACTTCTTGCTTTGTTCTAATGAAATGGATGCCAAGATTCTTATCCTAAAAAGAAGGATGGGATGCCTAAAGTAACCTTCTATACATGGCAAAACTCTTCACAATGTGAAGAGGTAGAGTATGCAGGAAATCAGACACTTCCCACTCATTTCATACATCAGTTTTAGAAGAAACACAAGACTTACCTAAAGAAAGCAAGTGAGGAAATCTAGTGAGTTTTTGCATTTCTTCTAAGTTCTGTCGTATCCTATCATCCACATTACAGCAAAAAAGTGAAAAAAGAAAAAACTCCTATCCACAATATTACTGCTACCATATTCTACTTCACATTTTACATGGCTGAAAACTAGGAAATATCTTTTGGACTCAGAAAATTACATGAAATTTTTAACAGTCTTAAAACACTTCTAAAACCATAGAATAGAATCATAGAATCATAGAATAGTTAAGGTTGGAAAGGACCTGAAGATCATCTAGTTCCAACCCCCCTTGCCATGGGCAGGGGCACCTCACACTAAACCATGCCACCCAAAGCTATGTCCAACTTGGCCTTGAACACCGCCAGCAATGGAGCATTCACAGCTTCCCTGGGCAACCCATTCAAGTGCCTCACCACACTCACAGTAAAGAATTTCTTCCTCATATCCAATCTAAACTTCCCCTTTTTAAGTTTGAACCATTACCCTTTGTCCTGCCACTACAGTCTCTAAAAAAGAGTCCCTCCCCAGCATCCCTATAGCCTCCTTTCAGATACTGGAAGGCTGCTATGAGATCTCCACACAGCCTTCTTTTCTCCAGGCTGAACAGCCCAAACTTTCTTAGCCTATCTTCCTACAGGAGGTGCTCCAGTCCCCTGATCATCCTCGTGGCCCTCCTCTGCACTTGTTCCAACAGTTCCATGTGCTTTTTATGTTGAGGACACCAGAACTGCACACAATACTCGAAGTGAGGTCTCACGAGAGCAGAGTAGCAGGGCAGGATCACCTCCTTCAACCTGCTGGTCACTCTCCTTTTGATGCAGACCAGGATACAGTTGGTTTCTGGGCTCCAAGCACACACTGAATCTGGCTCATATTCATTTTCTCGTCGACCAACACCACCAAGTCCTTCTCCACACAGCTGCTCTGAATCTCTCCTCTGCCCAACCTGGAGCTGTGCTTGGAATTGCTCTGACCCAGCTGTAGGAGCCTTGCACTTGTCATGGTTAAACTTCATCAGGTTGGCATCAGCCCACCTCACAAGCATGTCAAGGTCCCTCTGGATGGCATTCCTTCCCTTCAACATATCAACTGAACCACACAGCTTGGTATCATCGGCAAACTTATGGCTGAGGGCATACTCAATCCCACTGTCCATGTCACCCACAAAGATGTCGAACAAGACCGGTCCCAACACTGATCCCTGAAGGACATCACTCGTTCCGGCTCTCCAGCTGGACATTGAGCCATTGACCACAACTCTTTGCATGTGTCCATCTAGCCAGGTCTTTAACCACTGAGTGGTCCACCTATCAAATTGATGTCTATCCAACTTAGAAACCAGGATGTCGTGTGGGACAGCGTCAAACGCATTGCACAAGTCCAGGGAGATGACATCAACTGCTCTATCCCTGTCCACCAGTTCTGTAGCCCCATCATAGAAGGCCACCAGATTGGTCAGGCAGGATTTCCCCTTAGTGAAGCCATGCTGGCTGTCACCAACCACCTTGTCGTTTTTCACGTGCCTCAGCATGCCTTCCAGGAAAATCTGCTCCAAGATCTTGCCAGGCACAGAGGTGAGTCTGACTTGTCTGTAGTTCCCCAGGTTTCCCCTTCTTGAAAATGGGGGTTTTGTTTCCCCTTTTCCACTCATCGGGAATTTTACCTGACTGCCATGATTTTTCAAATATGATGGACAGTGGCTTAGCAACTTCATTTGCCAGTTCCTTCAGGACCTGCGGATGGATTTCATCAGGTCCCATGGACTTGTGCATGTTCAGATTTTTAAGATGGTCTCGAACCAGATCCTCTCCTACAGTGGGCCCAGGGTTTTCATTCTCACAGTCCCTAGGTCTGCCTTCCAAGACTTGGGTGGTGTGGTCAGAGCATTTGTCCGTTGACCTGGGTACAGCAGTAGCAGTCATTTTTCTCCTTCTTGATAGCTGGTACAGCGCTGTGTTTTTTGACTTTCAGCCTGGGAACAGCGCTGATAACACCAGTGTTTTCAGTTTCTGCTTGGTAATGTTTTGGTCTGACCAAGGACTTTCTCAGTCTCATGCTCTGTCAGGGAGGAGAGGAAGCCGGGAGGAAGCAGAGACAGGACACCTGACCCAAACTGACCAAAGCGGTTATTCCATACCACAGCACGTCATGCCCAGGATGTAAAAACGGAGGGCAGAGGCCCCTAAGAGGAGGGGGGGGGGGGTTTACTGCTTGGTTGGGGTGGGTCAGTGGTTGTATTCTTTTCCCTTGTATTTCTCTTGTCATTATTACTATTGGTGGTAGCAGTAGTGTTTTGTGTTATACTTTAGTTACTGGACTGTTCTCATCTCAACCCATGGAAGTTGCATTCTTTCCATTCTCCTCCCCATCCTTCCGGGAGCAGAGGAAAGAAAGAGGGAGGAGTGAGTGAGCGAACTATGTAGCTGACTGGGCTTAAACCACAACACCAGTGAAGGCTGAGGCAAAGAATTCATTAAGAACCTCAGCCTTCTCCAGGGTAGCCAGTTCTCCTGCTAGCTTTTGGAGGGGGCCTACTTTGTCCCTAGTCTGTCTTTTAGTCACTATGTACCTATAGAATCCGTTCCTGTTATTTTTAGCATCCCTAGCTGTTGTGGTTTAAGCCACTATAATTCAACCCGTTCGCTTGCTCACTTCCCCCTCTTTCTTCCCCCCAGCTCCCAGGGGTATGGGGAGGAGTATCAAAAGAATGTAACTTCCACAGCTTGAGATAATAACAGTTTAGCAACTAAGGTATAACACAAAACCATTACTGTTACCACCAATACTAATAATGACAAGAGAACTGCAAAGAAAGAGAATAGAACTGCTCACCAAGCCCAACCCAGCCAGTGCACCCCCCAGCAGCGAATCCCCCCTTCTGGGTCTCTGCTCTCCGTTTTTATATCCTGGACATGACGTGATGTGGTATGGAATGCCTCTTTGGTCATTTTGGGTCAGCTGTCCTTTCTCTGCTTCCTCTCGGTTTCCCCTCCTCCCTGGCAGAGCATGAGACTGAGAAAGTCCTTGGTCAGACCAAAACACTACCAAGCAGTAACTGAAAACACTGGTGTTATCAGTGCTGTTGCCAGGCCAAAAATCAAAAAACAGTGCGGCACCAGCTACCAAGAAGGAGGAAAATGACTGCTACTGCTGAACCCATGATACTAGCCAAGTTTAATTACCCAGAGTTCCAAACTCTTCAGCCTATCCCTAACATAAATAGCAACTCCCCCTTCCCACCTGCCAGGCCTGTCTTCTCTAAAGAGCCTGTAACATTCCATTCCAACACTCCAGTCATAGGAGCCATCCCACCATGTTTCTGTGATGCTTATGATATCATACCCCCGTAGACGTGCACACATCTCTAATTCCTCCTGTTCATTCCTCATGCTACAGGCGTTTGTGTGAAGCATCTGAGCCAAGCTCCAATTGAAGCTGGCTCATTGGCTGGAGCAGCTGGAATATCTCTACATTGCTCTGAACGTTTACTATAGGTGCTGGCAAGTGACTGGGTGTCTTGGGATGGAATGATGCCCCCCTCCCCCAGCATATCTAGTTTTAAGCATCCTTGACCAGTCTGGCAAGCCTCCTTCCAAATCCACTCTTCCCTTTCTTTGTCAGACCAGCTCCACCAACCCCCAGTAGACCTGGCCTACTAAATTGAGTCCTATGTTCAAGGTACCCAAACCCCTGACTATAGCACCATCCTTCTAACCATTTTTTTCCTTGGCCAATCCTCCTAGCCTTTTTAAGGTCCTCCCCTTTATCCTGGAGAATTGACGAAAAAGACCATGAATTATTTAAGCTGAGAGTTTCACTCCAATTACAACTTGGGCCAGAGTCTGGATTACACCTAACTTAACAGTGACTGCACAGTAGGAAAACAGTAATCAACTGGAAGGAAATAAAGGCAACTGCAGAATATTTGTGTACCTGTTTTCAACATTTTAGGCAAGACTTGTTCCAAATACAAAACCGTTTGTATACTTGTCCTTCTCTTTCTGCTTTCTGATGATAAAATCCTTGGCATTCCTTTCAATGTTTTATCTAACTCATTTTTCCTACTCTTTTATTATTAGTGGGACTATGAACATCTTTTTTTAGACAGAGGTGGATATGGGTAGAAAAGTTTTTTCACACACATGCAAAAAACCCCATTTTTTTAAAAAATAAAATTCAATGGCATAAAATAAAAATTATTTCTCCTATTCATAATGATAGCCTCTTATCTAAATTAAGAGAAGAGTGTAAGGGAAATAATTGAGAGCTCAGTCCTCATATTAACAAAAAGTTTATATTGCTCTGTTAATAAATCTAAGTGGTATTCCAAATATCTATTTGTCTGCAACACTGGACTATTTCTCTAACCATTGAAAGAGACCTGTGGTTTCATCCTAAACTGCAGAAACATCATCAAACAGATATAATTTGCCCTGATACTGTCCCTATCTGTTGTTTGCTCAAATGTTGTTGCAGTTGGTGGGATACAGGTTAATCTGTCAGATTAACAGAAGACATCATTGCCACAAACAGTTTCAAAGATGATAATTTTCACAACTCTTTAGTTCAATATTTTCTTTTGGAGACTGATAATATTTTGCTCATGATGGAGAAAAGTATTAAACATATAGGCAATGATTATGCTGAAAATTCTGTTTCGAGTGAGTTTGTAAAAAAATAAATAAACACAAGTCCTCCTCCTCTAAAAGAAATCTCAGATGCTCTCCTGTGTTGAGATGGCAGATGCATTTTTCTAGAAGTCAGAATCTAAAAACCAGGTAAAACATTGATGTTTAGTATGGTAATCTAGAGAAATGTCTGCTGTGATGCCATTATGTTGTTATAAATTGCCTATTTCTAGCCCTATGAGTGCAGTCACAATGACTCTTGTCTTGTTTATGTCTCCCATATGAGGTATGGCCCACTGAACAAGAGCACAAACATACAACATACTGGTTGCTCTCTACAGTCTGCAAGATGAGCCCACACACTCAACGTGCAAATGGCAGAACTTCTGTGCTAGGCAGCACCAGTACGCTCTGAAAAGCAGAACCACTGGTGTGCTATAAACTTCCCATACTTACTTACTGAGTCATAACCTCCTTGGGAAGAAGGATTTAATACAAGCAGTGCTTTGCAACCAGCATATGACATAGAGGTCATGCAACCACTTTAACAGGCTGTGAGGCAAATATATCTAAAAAGGTGTAGGCAGTGGGAAGAAAGATGAAGGGGAAAGTGGGCTACAGTTTCCTATGTGACCCTTAGCAATACCCATATCTGCAGTTATAAGCTCATGAAACCTTTCTTTAGATATTTTATTGTAAAGATTTGTACCTAACAGTTTGCACTGGTATCCTAGTCAGACACTACTATTTCTTAAACTGTGAAGGCAGCAGCAGATTTTAGCGGGTGTTGGTGTGTGTGCAGTCTATATTTTGCACATGAAGAATGGCAGACTGGTTAGAGAATTGGCTGAGGTTTGGTCCATGTCAGGGAGCACTCTGTCAGCATGCAAGTAACCCTACACTGTGGGCCATGCATTGCCACAGAAAGACAACTTTCTAGCCTGTGACAGCAATTAATTCTCTTCTTTCAGACATAGGCCCAATTTACAAAGGCTGGGTCTGTCCAGAGGTACATTCCCGTCTATTAAACAACACAAATGGTCAGTTTTACGTCCAGTGGCATCCTGGAACTTTCAGAAAAGGTTTAATAAGGGTATTATAATCATATATGCATTGATAATTTACAGTGTGAATTCTGATTGGTAAAGCTACCAAACCATCGCACACTCATGGACAAAACCTGTTATTTTATCAAATGGTTCTTCATAGGCTTCATGCATTTGTGTATCTCAGCACTTTGCTCCACTTTAGAGCAGATGATCCCATACTCTATTTTTTTTTTTTTGAAATATCAGCATCTAGAATCTCTGCGATTACTGTTTGCTTAAAATAAAAAAAAAACAAAACCCACAACAAAACCAAAAATGAAAGCCAAAACAAAACAAAAAACCCTATGGTCTAAAGTGATGTAGGATAATTACAAAGACTTCTTTATGAAGAATACCTCCCTTCCAGCTTTTCAGGTAATGGCTGAACTTTCATCCAAAAGCAAGGAAGTAACCCTGACTTCATCAGGAATTTGCTCCACTAGAAAAAAATTTAGAGTTAGTCTGTCAGTGTCTCCATATTTGTTATATGACTGGATAAGCTTTTACAAGTCACTTTGTTAAATTATCAGTATTACAGTCTCTTATTCAAAGTGATTAAATGTCAATAACGTAGGAACAGAGTGCTATAAGGGAGTAGACTGAAAGGGCTTTTAATAGGACAGGGACTGTCACTGTTATCATACAAATCAGTTGTTCAGTTGAAGCAGTTTTCCATCTAGCAATTGCTCGTGTAATTAGAGAGACGACTTCTGTCAATTGGGATAAACTTCATATCAACTAAGGAGATGTATGTTTATTTCTTGTTCTGCTTATTTTCTCATATCATATTAAATTCATCCAGGTTCAAGATAAAATTGATATAATGGCAGGCTAAGAATATATATAAACTGTTGTCGTGTTTCTTTATTTGAAAATAAACTGTCTCCTCATACTGTCAATGCTTCCACATTTGAATGTTCCCAGGTTTTTCCTCACTCAGCTGTCAAGCACTTTGTCTGCCCACTCTTTCCTTTGCAGTTCCTTGCAGATGCTACCTGCTAACCGATGGATGTTTCATTCTTCTCCCAGAAGAATGACAGGCAAAACAGGAAGCATTAATAAAGAACTGGGCTAAATACACTGCTTTAGTTGTTAAAAAGAAAAAAAATAAACCCACACATCACAGGAAAAAAAATCTTCAGTGAATTTTCCTGGAGCTGAGAGTTGTTTAAGGCAGTCCCTTAGCTTTTGGGAAATTATTCCCAAATAAGGTTACAGAGTCACTCTCCCCCCACACTGTCCAAAGTGCTCAAAATGAGATAGAATTATTTACAAATGTCCTAACAAGGCCTTTAAGCAACATAGAGCAGTGACTGTATTATGTACTTGGTTATCATGTAACTCTCGTATAATGTGCAAATGTCATCTCATAATGCAGACTGATGAAAAGTCTAAATCATACTAAGAAAACAATTCTAAGGCACCCATCAGTATGCTGTTTGCTTAATAAGCACACGTTAATGGGGAACTGGAGACACCTGGTTACTTGAAAACAGATGTATCTATTTGCAAATATCTAAAAGGCATTCACTAAGCTTATGCTTTGAACTGCTAGCAATAAATGGCATTAACTTCTCAGCTTCCTGCAGCAGTCCTGAGACATTTGCAATCACAGGACTGAGCTTTAAAAAATGCATATTTGTTAAGTGCATGCACACTCTTGGACCAAATTGGCTTCACCATGCAAATACCTCAGTAAAACCATGGCCCTATACCAGTACATACGAGCCCAATGATGGTAATTTGACACTTGTTGAATTTACTACTTACCAAACTTTGCAATTTCCAGGAAATCAAGTATTTGTTGACTCAAACTCCTGACCTTCTATTAGCTCTAACCAGGAGGGTGTTAACAACTAAGCAAACTGGCGTTGTAGCCAATTTTAGTGTTTCTACCATTATCATTCACTCTGAGCGTAAATCGTTGATATCATGATCCTAGAAAATACCAAAAAAAAAAAAAAAATAAAAAAAATTAACACAGCACATGCAGGTAACAAGGGCTCCAGTGTTTTAACATTTAACACTGTCGTACACACTATGATAGGTGAATTTAACATTTTACTCAGTCAAGCCCCAAAATTGGATGAGGAGCAAATAATAAAGCAGGAAGCAATAAAGAGCACACACAGGTGATTTCTAATATGGCTTTACAGATCTCTGAGCAAGAGTGTGATCTAGAAGGTGTTTTTAAGTTGGAGATCAAGCTGCAAAATAGAAATGGCACATAAAAGCCTACCAAATTTATCTTCAATATTTACAGTCAAGCCGTTCTATCTGGGACATCACAGTCAAAACTATCCTGCCAATCTATCACCTACCCAATCAGATTCAAGAAAATATATGACTGTCTTCCTCTGTTCCCTGCACAGCTCATTCCACATTCTATAAAAACATTGTTGAAAAAATGGCAGTTTGGCCATAACATTAAACTGCTGGCTAGAACCTGTTTTCAGCAACCTCTAGCTGAAGAGAGGCTTCATACTTCCTAAAGTCTGAGACATCTTCTTTACAAGGAATAACATAGATTTTTGGGACCCGATGAAAGTTAGGAGTGAATATAAATGAAACCCCTTTTTGTTCAAATCCCAAAGCTAACCTCAGCTAAATCCAGAGGATTAAAAGAACAACCCTCTGCTTCTGCAATATTCTTTTCCTTGTAAGAAGAAATAATACAGACCATCTGAAGATTTGAAAATGCTAGGCTGAATGCACATAATAGAAAATCCCATAAGGATGCCAGCTGTGAATTTATGGATGGATGAAAAGTACAGGGTGTTAGTTGTGCAGTCATTTTCTTGGAGATATTAAGATCTGCTGCAAAAAATCAGGAAAACACAGTCACAGAGCCTACAGCTGACAAGCTCTGTTGATGAAGGGCATGGCTTTTTGCAGAGACTTGTTTTGTAGACATCTGAGGAAGCAGGAAGGAGGTAAGGGACTGATATGATGGGTGAGTTAGACTGGAACAAACTCATAGCAGGGTTTTGTTTTGGGGGGGGGGTGTGTGTGTGAAAAAATATCCAGGTTTGTGATCTTAAAGAGGCCATGAGTCAGGGAAACTGGTTGAGCTTTTTCTGAGTCAGCATAGGTTTGCACAGCCTGCACATTAGGAATCACAGGGATTTATGAGAAATGGAAGCTATAATTGTTGCAAAGTAAAACTACGATAGACATGTTTAAGGTGATAAAATGATGTAATTTTAGTTGTGCTTTGAGCCAAGACAAAGGTAAGGAGGCAAAAATGTCCGTGGGAGTGCTGAGGCCCTCCTTTCATTCACACAAGCTCTGTGGGCCACTAACATATATTTGCATCTGGCTTCTGGCACAGCTATCCCCTCCACCAGTTGAGATGCAGGCTGTGCTCCCTTGTGAAAGTATAGTACCGTGCTCCCTGATAAATGCGGTGGCAAAAATAAGGCCTGGGAGGAATAGGGGTACTCTTCACTGGTCTGTTAGATCTATGCTATTTCTGTCAAAAAATGTTTCCTTTGACACTTCAAAAACACAGTAGGAGAGTGATACCAGCCAAGTGTACTCCTATAGGTATCGGTGGAGGGACTGGAGGAAACCCAACACTGGGGGGACATCACATAACCCAAAGAAGTCCCCCTTCCATTCCTCTCCTTCTTAATGTCTGTTAGAAGATTAGAGTCAATTTAACCCATAATAGGTCAAGAAAGTTTTCAAAATATTTGTAAAACTTTCATTGATTAACCTGAAACCAAAATGTCACACACTTTAAGACGTAATTTTAGGACAGAGTTGTCTGTTACTGGTATAATTCAAAGTTTTATTTAGTGTGAGCACTTGGTCGTGGTCTTGTTTAATTTATCTTCAATTAAGCTGTTACTGCAACTGAATTCCATCAGAATGACAAGGTTATATCTCAGGTGACTATACTGAGGGATTGATACAGCCTAATTTTTCCAAAAGCAGAAGGAAAAAAATATAATAATTCATTTCTTTACCTAAAAAAATGTGATTAGATTGCTTTGGTACAGGCACACATCACCTCTTCTTGGGAACTGCACATACACACAGGTTCACGTAGAAAGCATCATCCTTCTTTGACTAAAGCTGCTGACAGCTCAGAGGGTGTTGGCTGTATCTTTTTTGATGTTTCCTCATCCACATCTGCTTCCTCCTTAGGTTCAACCACTTGTGGTTGCTTTTCAGCAGAAAGGTAAACTGAGAAGTTAATATACTACTGGCAGTGATGCCTGTTTTGCCTGAGGAACAATTTGTTGGATAAGTGAAATATGCCTCAGTTGGGTGTCACTCAGGTACAGAATTATTGCTTGGTCTTTTACTGTTTCATCTTGATTATGACATTCTTTCTGTGTAAGTTTTTTTATTCATTTATGGACTGCTAAATGAAATTCTCTTCATTAATGTCTGGGAAATACTGAAATGATTATAAATTAGGCAGCACTCGCAGAGAGAGATCTGATTATCTGGAGAGAATCTCACTGGCATATAATCATTGGAGATTACAAAATTCTTTTTAATTTAGTATGGATTTTTAATTACTTTTTTGCACAGTTAACTACATTTAATGAATACAGGCCATTTTCCTACTATGGGATACAAAACAAGGTGTCTTTAAGCCTCAGAATATGCAATCGAAGAAAAGTGAAACCTGCTCAACATGTTAAAGCTTGTCAAAATGGGAGAAAGAGAAATAAAACTAATTTTAAAGTAAACACCAGGATTTCAGTATGTTGTTCCCCTATGTCTTAGTGAAAGATCCACACTTCGGTCTCATACATCTATCTTCCAGAAATATGAGAGATCGATTTCCAAAAGCATAACAGGAAACTGTGCCCAAATTTTATTTCTACAACAGATAACCAGGAGAAAACGTAAGTGAACTGCAACTGCAGAATTATGTCTCTAGCAAAATAATAGTTTAAACATAATCAGTGAATAAGGGAATGCAACTGTTAACAAAATAAATTTCTAACTCACTAAAAGATGAAGCACAGAAGTACTTTTCAGAAGATTATATGTTATCTATTGCATCTCTGAATTGATTGATTTGGAAAAAATAGAGTAAGAAACTGCAAGGTGAATAACATAGCAGCCCGATAGTGCTAATGAATATTTCTTCCTATTAATTTGAATGGCAGGTATTCATGTTCTAGTGGAAACTTTTAGGGTTAGAATTTTGTGAAAGAAGCATATGTATTTTCCCCCTCAATCTCATTCTCTTATATTCAATCATTTATTGCATTCTGTGAGTTTGGCCTGCATTTCTAAGAGGAGATTTTGCTAAACAAAAAGAATTTTGGTGATGTTGAATTTAGAGGGGATTGGATTTTTTTTTATTTGCAGAAATACAAGATGGGAAAAAAAATTACTTCTAACAGTTAACTCCTAGTTAAATACAGGTGAACAGAATGGTGGGTCTAATACTGTGTGGAAGCTGTTCTATTACTCAGAAAGTTTATATTACTCTTACTTATTGGGTAGAAAACAAAGGCATAATGTTTTTGTTAAGATATTCTGGTTGCTTGCTAGAATTACTTAATTAGTGATACATCTGTAACACTAAGTTTCAATAAAATGATGGTAAATAAGTGCCTGGGTAAATCTGATCTAAAAATAAATACTGGTTTTGTAGGAAATAAACTCCACATACTGAAGATCTGGTTAAGAAATGCTTCATGTAGGAAAATGTACAGCAGATTAAGTATAAAAGGTGCATTTAAGTTCTGTATGCTATCTGAAAATGCTAACCATTTTCAGAATCATCTAAGTGTCACAGTGCCTGAGACCTCTCTCTCTCACACACATATACAAGTTTTGAAATCAGCAGGGACCAATTTGACAGAGGAAAGAAACCACACTTGCATCATAAGTCAGTGATTTTTTCCAACTTTGAGAGAGCTCATAGTTTTAATATGATTTATCAGAATACAGTTTTATAAGAATATGTGACATGTTGATTTAGTACTTTCATACTAGAGTTTAATGGCCACAAAATATCAGATTTACCATTGACAATCCATATTACATATTCTTATGTTACTTCTTTGATGTAGAAGAGATAACTATTTTGTTCTACTTTGTAGTATGGGCTTTCGTCTAGAGGCTAACCCTAAGTGATAGTAGATCCTTTTCATTACTTATAGAAAAATGTGGCTATCTGATCAGATGAAAATGCTTCCCTTTCTGTATCCAGAGAATTTGTATTGGGACATACAATGCGCCAAAGATAATTTGATACCATTCATATTTGATTGCTTTGTTAGCTAGAGTTTGAAAGGAAAACAACATCTCCCTGTTGCCAAAGTTCATTTCCCTTTGAACCATGCTTGGATAAAACTCACAGCTGAAACAATTTACAGCATGACAAAAAAAGAATCATAATTGTTTTGCTTATAGAACAGGTCTTTTTGTACCTTTCATAGTTTGTTCTGTGCTTAAAATAGTGGAGCAGATATTAGATTTCTGTCTGAATATCAAGCTCTTCCTGTCTTAAAACTAACTTTGAAATTATAAATTAATATTCAATATCTTTTTACTTCCTTAGCAAGTCTCAACAGAAATAATAGCATGGAGGGGGCAAACACTGGTGTCTGAACACTGCATATGACCCAACATCACAGAAGGGTCAACAACACTCTTTAGATGGAAAAAAATCCTAATGACAGCACAACCTCTCCGCAGGACATCCTGTCCTTAAGTATCAAAGGTCCTGAAGCTTGAGATGATTTGGTTATCCTCTTGATTAACAAATTCATGGTCCTCATTACTGGGCAGTGCATATGTCACTTTTCGACTACTATTTCCCCACCTCAAATCTGTCTGCACCCCAATTGCACCCGCCTGACCCAAACCTTCATGATTGTAACACCCTGAAAAATCAGCCCATAGCTCTGAAGTGCTTCAGAGTGAAAGTACATAGAACAGCACAGTGTTAAGAGTTCTAAATGAAAGGGACTAGAAAGAGCAAGCGATCAAAAAGTCACATAAAATGGCAAAAAGAAAAAAAATCCAGGATTCACTGTTTGAGATCCACAATGATAAACAGTGAATAGATATGAACTGATAGACAAAGTATTGTATTTTGAGAAATAGGCTTTATCCATTGTGAATTAAATGTATTTTTACTCTATTGGGGTTGGAATTTCCATCTAGACTTGCATAAACTGATCATGGTCTCACAACTGTGATGAACAAATGTCATAGTAGTGTTGTCACAAGTTAATTAAAAATTGGTTTTTTTTCAATTAGCAGAAAAGTTAAAACAAATTATTAGGTAGACTTAAGTATGGCTTCTTAAAAAAAGCAACAAATGCCTTTTAGTAGTGGAAATCTTAATTTATTTCACGTAAGAAATTACAAATATTTATCCCATTTCTTTATGAATTACTACTTAAAAAGTTTTAAATATTATTACAGTTATTTATGCTCCTGTGCAGTCAATGTGGGACAACAATGCGAGAATTTGCACCTATTCTTCTAATCCTATCCCACCTTGTCTATTGGTCGTGTCTTAACTTAGCGCAGGAAACTCACTGTTTCACCTTTTCTATAGCACTGCTGCTCAAATATTTATCAGAACTGGAGATAAAGGCAAAGACTTAACTTGCTGTTGGAAAAGTGCTAATGGTGCCATTTTGCCAAAAAACATACACATGCTGTTCTCATTCATAAACTGAAAAAACAAAGGCATTCCTATGAGAGATGGAAAAGAAAAGGAAATGTCTGTGTTTTTAACTTATTACTTTGGGATATTGGTCTTTATATGACTTTGGACACAGGGACTGAAACACAATGTTCTAGATCCTGACACTGGAATTGTTTTCTCAGATATAGACAGGATAGATGAATTTATCACCTCCTGCTTTGTATGGCAAAGTGAGGGAACTTCTGATAACTACCATTGATCCCTGGCAGTATTTAAGACCAGGTTGGACAGAGCCTTGGGTGACATGGTAGAGTGTGAGGCGTCCCTGCCCATGGAAAGGGGGGTTGGAACTAGAAGATCTTTTACAACCCAAACCATTCTATGATTCCATGATAAATGGTAAAAGCACGTTTTGGTTTTATGGGAGACATTTCCCTATTATTACAGGTCAGGTCTCCTACCCTCTGCTCCTGATGTGGAGTGGGCTTTAAAGTCCCCACATATAAAAAGCCACTTCCTTGAATATTTCATTGCTTTTTCTCCAAAAACACAGAAAGCAGGAGACCTTCATGTAATAGGACAGAAGACTCAGGTGTGTCAGCTGACTTCTTGCAAGCAAATTAAGAAAGTAAAAATGGAGCCTTAATTAGTTGGTAAGCTTACACCTCAAAAAAATTCTGGCTAATATAAATAAATAGATTTTACTAGACCTTACTTGTTGTCGTGGTTTAAGCCCAGCCGTAACTCAGGAAACCGCTCAGTCTCTCTCTCACTCCCCCCAGTTCCTCCTCCCACTCCCAGAGGGATGAGGAGGAAAATCAAAAGGATGTAACTCACATGGGTTGAGATAAGTAACTAAGGTATAATACAAACCACTGCTGCTACCACCAATAATAATAATGATAAGGGAAATAACAAGGGAAGAGAATACAACCACTCACCGCCTGCTGATCGATACCCAGCCTAACCTGAGCCGTGATCTAAGCCTTCCGGATAACTGCCCCCAGTTTATATACTGGGCATGACGTGCTGTGGTATAGAATGCCTCTTTGGTTAGTTTGGGTCAGGTGTCCTGTCTCTGCTTCCTCCCGGCTTCCCCTCCTCCCTGACAGAGCATGAGACTCAGAAAGTCCTTGGTCAGAGTAAATATTACTGAGCAGCAACTGAAAACATGGGTGTTATCAGTGCTGCTCCCAGGCTGAAAGCCAAAACCACAGCACTGCAGCAGCTACTAAGAAGGAGAAAAAATGACTGCTACTGCTGAACGCAGGACACTTGCATTTGGGTTATTTTCCTTATATATAGAGAAGCCCTTATTGGTTATCTGTTGTCATATTTTATGTTTTCAGTCAGGAACACTTCATTCCCTGAAGCACTGATAGCACTTACTCATATTAAACTCGATATTGTTTTCATATTGTTTCATCAAATAATGCTTTCAGAGTATGTAGTTTTACCTCTTCTCTAATCTCATGTTTTCTTCCGTTCTGTTGCCAATAAAGATGGCTACAGACAGCAGCAAAATTATACTGAAGAGAGCAATAGTCAAATATAAAGCTTCTTACCTTTAAATAATTCAGGTACTGCTGGCTGTGACCAAATTTCATTGCCATCTGTCAGCAAGTGGATTTAATTTAGTTAAACATGCCAACCCCTTCCTACTAGACAGCTGTCCACATAAACCACAGCACCCCACACTGAAAAATGCCAGCAGAAAGACCAGCAAGTGAATGAACATAGTTTTATCCCTATCCAGAACCAATCAAGAATACATGCATTTCAATTTTTACATATGTAAAAATGTACATATGTTTAAAAAAAATATTTGCTCATATTTTAGGACCATGTGCTTCATGATAAAGATAGTTAAATAAATATGACATAGTTTTTCTTATACCAATATCCCAAACTACAGATTTTACACATAACTAGATAAATACGAATCTCAAACCCCTACATCCTCCCAAAATTACCAGATCTTCCTCATTTTCTATTTGAAATGGGGCTTGGGGGACCTTCACAAACCCATCTGCTGGAGTTTCAGACACTACAGTACCACTTTCAGTTCATGGTCTCTTTTGGTAGTTTAACTTTGCATAAGTAAGGATAACCCTTTTTCTTCAGGAAGACGAATTTGTTAATCACATGCAGCTGATCAGAACTGTTGGAACCTTCATAAGTTTGACTGGATGGAGACAATACAAATATTGACTAAAATTAAAACTTATTGATCCTGAAAGCCTTTCAAGATACTGTTCAGATTTATACTGAGTTTTATCACTCCTGTGCCTTGAAATCTCAGCTCTGCAGAAGCAGAGCAGTCCATACAGAGAGCAAAATATCTCTTGTTACTGGTAGTTGAGGAGAAGAGAGATTCTTATGTCACTACTGTAAACCACCATGATCACCCAAGTAACCTCTTCTCTTTATCGACTTCATTTTTGTAGCAAGAAGTTTGGTATCTACCTATACTTAACTTGGAAAAAAAAAACATTCAACCAAACAAACAGATGAAGAAAACAAACAAAAAAAAACACAAAACAAAAAAGCTCTTTCTTTAAGAACTAAAACCCCTGAAGTTCATAAATGCATGATCATAATTAAGCAATGCTTCATGCTTGCGCTGCTGAATTTCAGGGCCTCTGCTTTGAAGCTAGGGTTAGCCAGAAGGACTACACATCACCACTGCCAGTTAAAAATATTCTCGTTGATCTCTCTACAAATTATTTCAGCTGCATTCACTGAAGTCTGGAGTTTTCAACATTTACATGTATTATATATAAGCTTTCTCCTACTAGTAATTTTCCTATACTAATCATGAAATTTTTTCATGCAGTAACAAAACTTTTTTTTCAATTTCCAGCATAGCAATACACATTCACTGCAGCCAGAAACCATGAGGAGAAAGTTTAAAACTGTTTTGCTCAAATATTAATCAAGGTAGTCAACTAGTTTGTATTAAGACTAGGCCTACCTTCTAACTTGGCAGCTGCTGCTTCTCTTTTATGAAGTTAATGATACTTTTACTTTTCTTTAATATATATATAATCCATCATTCTCTGCATGTTAAGCAATGTGCAGCTCAAAAGAATCAGGTCTCCCATGGAAATAACTTGGCTTTACTACTGCTACTGCTCAGGTGCATACTCATCCCTACTCTGCTTGTTCTTGTATATTACTTTTATACTTGAGAGTACCATTGAAGTAGCTGTACTCCTTACTTATATAAAACAGGTGGAGAAAATGACTAGAGAGAAAATTCAATAGTTCAGGTGTAACAAATTATAAAGTCGCTGTAGAAGACCTGAACGTTTAGACTCAGCAAATGTCCATCTCAGAAGGTGACTTATATCTATAGAAGCCAGAGGCTGATGGTGGCCTCACTTCAGATTCCTCCGATGTTTAGATCGTAACCTATTGCAAATCATTTTTAATTAATACACTTTAATAAATCATTTTTCAACACGTCATTAAAAAATCAGTAGATTTTAAAGATTTAAAGACTTAATTAAGGACTATGATTTTAATAATAATTCTGATAATTAGGAAAGGCAGGGAAGATAGTAGCAAAAAGCAAAGTGCACCTTAAAATTTAAAAGTTTATAACAAAAAAACAATAAAAATTGGTCTTTCCAAGAAAATGCTGTTTTTATTTTGTGCTTATTGGTTTTACTACCAAATTTCAAATCCTCCTTCAAAAAAAATCTTAACTATTTTCAGTATAGAGGCATAGAACAAAATATCCAACATGAATTTGGAGGGTTCTTTTTTAACTTGAGATTTCTTATTTAAGGCTCTATAATGTCCTTCAACTGAAATAGATTACACAGAATTTTGAGTCTAGTGTTTTTATAACTATTGTCATAATATAGGTCTTGTCAGCTTTATGGTTTATACATGCTATAATTCAGAAATTATAGCTCAGCACTTCTCACATATATTGATTCTTATTTCAGGGCTTTACTCATCAGGGAATTGAGCTCATTGGCCAACTTTGAAAGTTTAAATAAGAGCCTCTGCTTAGAGAATGCTGGTAAATTAAAATTAATTCTGAACATAAATCAGCTGGCATATGGATTGCTACTTTTCTCTACACTTTTCACAAAAGCAGGCTCAGTCATGAAGTTATTGTGTAAATAAAACCATTTTTGTATTATAAACATATACAACTAATTCAGGTATAAAATAATAGTATGGAAACAATTTCTGCCATGGAAATATTGTTCTGTCTCTGTGTGGTAGAATAAAGCATCCTTTACTTCAATGAAATATCAATGACTGAATCAGAGAAATTCATAATCCTAACTTTTAAGCCAGTCAGATAATACTCTTTTAAATGTAAATGATCATGTGAACAATCATTTTAATCACTGCACTGCTATATACTAGGTTTTTTTTTTCCAGAATTACTGGGGAAAAGAAATGTATTCTTTGAACCTATGGAAGCTTAAAATCTTCAAAGAAATAATTTTCCTCAAATCTTACTATTGCACAACAAGAATGAGATCTTCCATCATGACCAGATCTATAAAGCAGAAGTACTTATATCCTTGAAATGCATGTTTTGACACAATTTAAGTAACTACATGGTCTATAGAAGTCTTGAAATCTGCTCTTTAGCTGACCCCTAATTCTGGAGACAAACACCTCTCCTCCTAGCTCTTACTTCTTATTTGTAATGTCTCATGGTGCCCACATTTGGCTTTGGTGTGTGTTCAGGACTGCAACAAATACCATCTTTCATCTGTCGGGCAATACACTTCTTTCAGCATCCAACAACTATGTCTGCTATCACCAAAGCTCCTGAGACTTTTGATCCGTGAGGTGCAGTTTGCATATTCTTCATGAAAACCATAAGACTGGATTTTAAATATAAAATTAAAAATGGATGCAGGTGCCTTTTAGATTATTCACAATAAACTTTTACGAAAAGCAGAGCAGATGTGAAAAATAAGGGTTCCCATGAGGAGGAAAAAGTCTTGGAAAGATGATGGTGTACACCCTGCCTGCAGGAAAGACCCCACAAGAGGAGGAAGATACCGAAGATCAGTCTATTGGGTGGAAATGGATGCCAATGAGCACCCAGAAACATTGGCCACTAGCACTCCAGACTGGTGACTGTAAGCAGCGGCACAGCAGCAACTTGGCATGACTTTCTCCCTGACCTTCCTGGGGTGATCTCCATGCAGGGGAGGAAACTCAAGACCTGGCAACATAGTCCAGGGGTTGTGTGGGATGATCAAGCAGGGTAAACATTCTAATCCCACTGGCTCTTAAATAAATACCAACATCAAGTTCCACTGCTGGTTGTAATTTACTGTTTCATCTGCTAAAGACGAAAAATAATTTGTAGAATATAGTTCTGGAAATGATATTGTGTTATCCCAATATGACTTCTTTTTTTTTTTTTTTTTCCGGGTGTTTTTTGTATGGTTTTGTTTGTTTGTTTTGTTGGCTTTTTGTTGCCTTTTTTTTTTTTTTTTTTGGTTTAAGGATCAGAAAAACAATTGCAAACAATGTTTTAGAAAATGTTATGCTTCAAGAATGACCCTCTACTTTGTCTCTCCTAAATAGTAAATTAGTTAAATTAACAGGAAAACACTATCTTGGAATAGAAGTGCAGGAGGTCTAGAAAGTAACTTGCAATTAACTACTTTTTTCATTGTTACACATCTTTTTACTTAATTGGAAATTGGTTTAGCTGTCTGTGCTTCAGTTGCTTGGGGAATAAGACTGATGGCTCAGCAGAAAGAAAACCCAAGTTTTGCACCATAGAGTCACTTGGTTGGTAGCAACCAAGATTTGCATTACTTTTAGAGCAGCCCCACATGCCCCCATGACCCAGAAGAGGTCTCTGAGCAGTACACATACCACCTGAACATAGCCATCTAATTTACAGATCTGAATCATCACTAAGAGATACCTGTTCTCTCCATTTAGTGTATAGGTAATTAATTACACCCTAATATAACCAGATGCATAGCTTGGAAATCTCTGTGCTTCCTTCTTGCCCCTTAGAAACAGTAAACACAGCTTAGGTTTCCTCGGACTTATCCTTCCTTTTGTACACCGTAACCAAAGTCTCAACCCTAGGTAGTCCAGCTCCCAGGAAAGGGAGCATCTTTTTCCCAGTCTGACTCCCGATCACAGATGCCAGTTCAAGAAATAACCCCATCCACAGAAAGAGTACATTAAAGGATTTGTTTAGCTATCTCTGCCCATCTGTGCTGATTTTTGAGCTTGTGACATCAGCAGCATGCCTCACATAACATATTTTTATTATAGAAATACAGAGTGGATACACTTTGTAACTTCCTCCTAACACATGCAAGGTCTGTAACCATAATTGCAATATGACCAAAACCAGCAAAATTAATTTAGGAAAGAAATCACATTTTTCTTCAGCATTTATCTCTCAAAAGAGGAGATAATGTGCTCTGAAATACTTTGTGAGGATACACCATCTTGACAATCAAGCTTTACTGAGGATAATTCCTCCTACTGTTGAAGTAATGGGAGTTCTTTCACAGATAAGTAGGGGAAAAAATGGTTCCTTTGTTACATTATTTTAATCAACCTTTTTATTCAGTGAATTCCTCATGCCTTGCAAACCAAAGAAGGCAACTGTTACATGTAAGAGTCATAGCTTCAAGGGTAAAAATTGCTGTGCCATTCTGACAGCTATCAGAGTAGTCTGGGGCAGTCTTACATACATGAAAAAACAGCTATAAATGTACTCACCTGCCTGTGCATTGTAATACTAGTCAACAGGCTTTGGGAGACAAGAAAGGTGATTATGATTTAAAACACTGAACTTAGAGTATAGAGAAGAGAGGAGGTTCAGTGCTCCATGGAAATTTCACTAGGATGAGAGTATCACATAAGAAAATACTGGGTGACTTTTAGAATCTTACTGATCTTCTCTCTAAGCACTGCTTTGGGCAATTCAGGCCTGGGGACCTGGCTGTTTGCTGGTGATGGTTCTGAACCCCTTCCAGCAGAGGCAAAATGAGCAGGAAAACTAGCCAGTGCTCACACAGAACACTGGTGATCACTGAAGTGATTGCATGGGATAAAAAGGGGCTGGAATAGTGTAAGTTTCTCCAAATATTGTTTAAGCATCATAGAAATAAAACATTAAAAAAAGAAAAAAGGAAAAAAAAAAGAAAAAGAGAAAAAGGCACTTACATTTAGCATGCAGTCATATCTGAGTCTGAGACTAGCTCTTCCCTGCTGTAATGCTTCAATATTCCTATTCAAGCAGTGTGGTCTGGTTTGATTTGACACAGCCAATGCATACTTCTTCCAGATAAGTCTGCTTGATCTTTTTTCTAAATTAGCAAGGATAAGCTCATAGGACATCAACAGAAAATCAGTGTGTTCAACCTTCAGCTTAAGACAGAACATATTTTTCACCAATGACAATATTCCAGCTAAGCTCCCATGGTTTTGCTTAGGTTTTCTTTAGAAGCAAAAGAAACTGTAAAAATATTTATTAAAAAATTCCTTCAAAACATCATTCTAGTGTTTTTAATAAATATTCACTTGTTCTTGAAATACAGTAGCAATTCCTGTCACCCTTTTATCTTAAGCTCTTTCAGGTCTTGGTATGTATAGCTAGCAATAGACTGGGAACATAAATTTCAGTGTGTACACAAGCTCTCTGTATAAAATGCAGGTAAAGTAATACAGTATTGTTGCAACTGTATGCTTGCGCCTCCTTAAAAAAATCTCCTACTGCTTCAGCATTCACCAAATAGTTCACATATTAATGTAAGTATATAGAAGGTTGTGTACATACTTTAAAAAAAGATTATTTGTAATGTTGGTTCTGACAGAGATAGCAAATCTATATTAGACTGATGAGACACTAAATTGGGAGTGTTAAATGTGTTTTTCATTTAGAGATGGAAAAATTAATTCTAAATGTTATTGCAGGCATATTTTACAACAGTTATGAATGAATTATATTTGTAGGATTTCCTACACAATAAAATTAGTAGTTTTATACAAGAATAAAACCCTCCCTCACATTTTAATATAAGCAGCAAGAAAAGCATTTATGTAGCTGCATACTTGAACAAACAGAGCTTGCCTGATCTAGGGCTTTAATAAATTTTAATTCTAAAATAGAATGGTTAACTTTTGGTAAAAAAAATTTGGAATGGCATCACTTACCCAAAGCTGGATGCGTAAGTTGTGCCCACTTTTGCACTGGCCTTTGGAGAAATGGTCAGCTGGGAAACAACAGAGGTGGGATGTAGATCGCACATTTTTTAGGCTTTCTGAAGCAATTCAGGAAAGTTTCATATCACTGGAAATTATTGTTGGCTTAAATTGTAAATAGGGAAATAAATCAATGGTGATTGAAAAAGTCCCAACAGGGCAAGAAGAAAGAAGACACTAACAAAGCAGAGCGTTTAGGAGTTTCAAAGAGATCATGAAGAATGGGCATCAGAGCGAAAGGACCTCAGGCCTTTCTCCTCTAGAACAACATTGCCAATGCTTCCTCATCATGCTATGTTATAAATGCGTAATACATGACTCTCTTACTCCTAACATTGGACTTATGTAGCCAGGCACTCCTACCAAGTATTTTTCGAAATGAGTTGTAATGAATATATACTTCATTTTCATATGTCTGTCAGAAGTAGCTTTCTAACAGAAAACAATAAAAACATAAAAATCAATGCTCCTTTGCACTGGAATGCAATAATGGTAAGGTGTGCAGCTCTGAGTCAAATCAGGGTGCAGGTCAAACAATCAAATATACAGCAAAAATCCCCATCCTCAGCACTAGGGATTTCTACTGGGAAAAAAAAATAAATCAATACTTGACTATAGCCCCAGGTTCTACTGAGTGACATATTCTTGGTACTGTAATGTGAGACAGTATTATTAAGAAAATGTGGCTATTGCTTTCACAGGTTGAAGATCCCCTGAGACGAGAAGTGAGATAGAGGCCAAAAAGGGCAGAGAGGTAGAAAAATGAAAAAGGAGATATCATGCCTTTAGAATTTCACTACTGTGAACGGTAGGCGTCTGACAGGTATGAATTTACAAAACTCTGCTGGTGATATCAGCTGAGGCTTTAAGTTTTCAAAAAGAGAGACTTTTTTCCGTACTATGGCCTGCTGAAATAGTATTCACACTGTGTCTATCGCTCTTGTAACATTATAATGGACATGTCCTGATGCTGCAGCATAAAAACTGAATGGCTTTTTAACTATAAAGTTAATAGGACTTTCATCTCACGTAGTACATCCTCATTAATACTAAATAGGTTAATTATGATAAAAATATTACCATAAATAATATAGGGATTAAAAATTTAACACAAAAGTATTGCAATTTTTCATACAATTGTATGTATAATGTTCACCTGATCAGTATTTGGATTGCCCAGAAAATTCCATACATAGTAGCCCAGGGTTTGCGCTGTTAAAGCTCCTGTTATGCTAATTTAGGCCCTATGAATGTGACCAGATCTGCCTGGCACAGCCCTGGACCTGGTTACCACAGAAGCATTGGGTAGTTCCCATTTTAGTTTCCGTGCCTTTAAGTAAATGCTATGTCTCCAAGTGAGAATACAGGATTCAATCCTAAATCTAATTCAGGACTGACTGTCAAAGTGACTTGAAGCACAAGAAAAGACTTTTTTACATGAATGCCAGTAAAATAATACTCTCAGGCCTTTTGGCCTGCATATTGGGCAAGGTCTGAGAGAAATGGCAACAGCTATTTGGTTTAGATGCCTGGGTGAAATTGTCCATTCACTTATTCCTCATTTTGTCATTGCCCAGGAAAAACTAATGGTGATGAAACCTTTTTCCAGTCATCATCTATGTTCTCTATTTAGAACATAAACTGAAAGCCAAGAAGTTAAGGGAAAGGACTGAATCATGCGGTGTTCTCACCCTCTTCCTTAAGCATCCTCTATTATCTGCTACCATAGGGTAAATGGTTCCGTGTATGTTTGGACTATGCAGCATAGAGCTGCATGGCTGAAAGACATAAATATTGCCCTTACATGCAAAGAAAGAACTGAAAAACAAAAAGGATTTGGAAACTGAGGATCTGGGACCTTGTGCTGGCTGAAATAAAATGAAAACAAACCCAAAGGAAATCAGACAGAAATTTTCTTCCCAATCATACCTATAACATAGAGCTATTAGTCATAACCAGTGTTTTCCAGAAGTACATTCACACAAAAAGAGCAGTACTGGAGCTTGAGATAACACATGCACAAAATCCATTAGTAATTTGTAAGAGCTGAACCATGCTGACAGGCTAATTCCTCTCAACAGCAATTCTGAGCTGAGGTGTACAGCATTCGCCACAGCATTTCACAGAGGTGGCAGGCTTGGCACAAACTGCAATGATTACCTCCAGAAATGTCAGCATATAACACTCTTTTTTCTACTGCTGATGACAGAAGTGCCCAAAAAGCTCAGGTGGGAATAGGTCTTATGAATATTAGATAGGGGTATGTTGACTTTAGGAAGGAATGCCCATGCCAAAGGGCGAGAGACATGATGACTAATGCCTGCCTATAACCCAGTCACTATCTCTTTTTTTGCTTCCCTCTGGAGAGATTAACACTATTCACCTGGTGGCTCTACCACCACTGCAGGGAAGAAGTAAGGCTGGAGGCAGGTGACCTCCTCATTCCATAGCCTGAGCAGCGGTGCTGCCCTCCCTGCTCTATGGTGTGCCGGAGCAGTAGACAAAAACTAGGCTGTGGGGTCAATTAGTCAAGAAAATAATAATTTTTATGGTTTTCAGAGAAAGTCAGCACAAAAAACATGCACTCTAGCCAGGTGAAATATACTAGTAATATCAGGTATACATTACAGAAATAAAATAAATTTCCTGTAGGCTTCTGACAAGCAGTTTTGCTGAACTGAACAAGTTCCTGGTAATGAATGTGAATGAAGATTCTAAGATCTCAAAACCAAGGTAAATTCCGACTTAGCGGCCCAGTTTCTAAATAAGGGCTTTGTGTGCCTCACTATCAGGCAATCAAGCTGCGATAAAAGATTTTGACTTTACTATGTGCTGAGTATGTCTGAAAACCAATCTCCTTCATGGTTGTCATGGTTTAAGCCCCTCACAAAGTTTGCTCACTCACTCCGCCCTCTTTCTCCCCCCAGTCCTGGGGGTATGGGAAGGAGAATTGAAAGAATGCAACTCCCACAGGTTAAGAACAGTTTAGCAAATAAGGTATAACACAAATCACTACTGCTACCACCAGTAATAATACAAGAGAAATACAAAGAAAAAGAATACAACTGTTCACCACCTGATACCAACCCGACCACGCAGTGCACCCCCTGCAGTGCACCCCCACCCTTCCGGGTCTCTGCCCCTGTTTTTACATCCTGGGCATGGCGTGCTGTGGTATGGAATGCCTCTTTGGTCAGTCTGGGTTAGGTGTCCTGTCTCTGCTTTCCCCCGGCTTCCCCTCCTCCCTGACAGAGCATGAGACTCAGAAAGTCCTTGGTCAGACCAAAACATTGCTGAGCAGCAACTGAAAACATGGGTGTTATCAGTGCTGCTCCCAGGCTGAAAGTCAAAAGCACAGCACTGCAGCAGCTACCAAGCAGAAAAAAATGACTGTTACTGCTGAACCCAGGACAATGGTACTTCAAGACGGGTGGTAAGAATCAGAGGACCCTAAAGTCAACCTAACCAGAGTTAATGTCAATATTTCACCTTTTTAATGTAGCTCTTACCTAATTTATACAATTACCATCAGCAGTATGTGCACTGAAAAGCAAGAAAATGGCATTTAAAATACAACAGTATAGTCTTCCTGCTTTATTTTATTAGCCTCATGAAGTAATACTATTTTTTTACTGTTCTCATATAAAAATCCAAACTCTTTCTGTTACAAAGAGAACTGGTTTTTCAAATTATGGCATATGATACAAATAATATTAAATTATTATGTTGTGATAAAATATGTGATAAGTAATATGATATAAAATAAAAGGGGATTATTTAAAGGATAATAACAATAATACAGACAATATGTCACAGTATTTTTCATTATTCTAAAGCTGTTGGTTTAGCTATTTTTTCAATGGTTAAAGTAAATCTCCAGAGACAAGAAAACAGAATGTGACTGTTGTTAACCCTGTTCTCATTTGTGCAGGCACATGAATTCATTATTGCAGAGCTGTTGGTGACCAATGATTTTGTAGTGTTACTTATTTGCTTTCAATAAAGGAACATTTTGTTTTGGACATTTTTGGACATTTTGGAAAATTTTGTTTAGTGTCCTCTACACACAAATAATTATTCAAATGCTAAGACAAGAGAGCAGATATAGAATCTAAGAAAGGAAAGTAAGATTTTAAAGGTAAAAAGATTCCAAACTTTTTCTGTAACTTTGATATCACTATAACACAAAATCTCCAATAAAAGATACAGCTGCAGCGTAAGACAAATAGTAGAATAAAAATCTCAATTTGAGTGCATGACAGAAAAAATTAAAAGAAAAAAAGAAAAAGAGTTCTCACCTACATATCAAAAGCATATCCATGTCCTTAATAGTATTCCTATCAAGTATTTGAGGTTTTTTCCAAAATCTCAAATGTAGCTATATTTTGTGCACCTGGGGTCCAAAGCTGGAACAAAAGCTGGAGTTTGGGAGCAGATACATAAGATGTTCCCTTTATCACATACAACACAGAATTTAGAAGCAAATGTTTCTAACAACACAAATAGAAACAGAACTTTCTGGTTTATATTAACAGAAAATGCTAGGTTATGTTATATTTCTTATTTTGAAATTTGTTCAGAAAAAGAGTTGTGATTGTCAAATTGTGTGTTTTGAATATTAATAAAATGAACATGGAGAGTCATAAAGATCTTTCATTCAGTGCTTTTTATTCTTTTACTTTGTTAGAGACCTATAAAGAAATTAAATCTTAAAAAAGGTCCTGAATAATTTTTAAACTTATTTGTACATTCATCGTGATTATTTTTTTTCTTTCAGCATTGATTTGAATTCTGGTTTGCTTCTCTTTCCCTATGTCCTGAGTGATATTTTACTTTTACATCTCAAACATTCATCCAGGATAGGAAAAGAGCTTCTCAAATTTAGTCTATTTGTTATCGAATATATTTGTCTCACCTTTTTTTTTCAGAGTGCACAGCAAAAGTAGGAAATAAGCCTGTATTAGAGGGACATTTATCCCCATTATTTTCTCACTGAATCCTAAAAGAATGTAGTGTAAAAAGAGTACCTGTGCTTAGAGCAGAAAGTTTTAGCAATTTTTTCATTATTTGATAACTTAAACAGCTCTGAGGAAAATGCTGCTGCATGAAGGAGATGAGCTGCAATTCCTCTCTAACAAACCAAGTATATCTTGTTCCACTATCAAGAATGTACATAACATTTTGAAGCCCTCAGAATTCAGAGGGTAACAGCAGATCGGCAAGGAACAGGCAGTAGTCTACTACATAGGCTTTGCAGTGCAGAGTTAACAAAAACAGATCATGACCATAAACATACATGAGGTTCACCTTCTGAAGTACATGCAGAAAGGAGATTTTCTGTGATGGACAGTACTGGGTTTATGTGACAAGGTTTTGGTAGCATTGGGGCTACAGGGGTGGCTTCGATGGGAAAATGCCAGAAGCCTCCCTTGTGTCTGATGGAGGCAATGCCAGCCTGATACAACACAGACCCACCACTGTCTGACAGACACACCCACTGGCCAAGTCCAAGCCCATCAGTGATGGTGGTATCAACTGTGGGATGTCCAAAAGAGTCTGTGACCCCCTGGGAAACCCAAAATGGACCACGTTTGCTGGCATTTGTGATGAACCAGTGTAGGCATGAACTTGTGACCCTGTGGGGAACTGTCATGGTTTAAGCCAGTTCGCTCGCTCGCTCGCTCGCTCGCTCTCCTCTCTTTCTTTCCCCAGTCCCGGGGGATGGGGAGGAGAATCAAAAGAATGCAACTCGCACAGGTTGAGATAAGAACAGTTTAGTAACTAAGGTATAACACAAATCACTACTGCTACCACCAGTAATAATAATGACAAGAGAAGTACAAAGAGAGTACAACTGCTCACTAAGCCCGACCCAGCCAGTGCACCCCCCAGCAGCAAACCCCCCAGTGCCCCACCACACCCTTCTGGGTCTCTGCCCTCCATTTTCACACCCTGAACATGAGGTGCTGTGGTATGGAATAACCTCTTTGGTCAGTTTGGGTCAGGTGTCCTGTTTCTGCTTCGTCCCGGCTCCCCCTCCTCCCTGGCAGAGCATGAGACTCAGAAAGTCCTTGGCCAAACCAAAATATTACCAAGCAGTAACTGAAAACACTGGTGTTATCAGCGCTGTTCCCAGGCTGAAAGTCAAAAACACAGCGCTGCACCAGCTACCAAGAAGGAGAAAAATGACGGCTGCTGCTGAACCCATGACAGGGACCAACTCTGGAGCAGTTCATAAAGTACTACAGCCCGTGGGTGTTGAGGACTCACAGTAGAGAAGTTGGTAGAGGACTGTCTCTAATGGGAGGGACCCCATGCTGAAGCTGGGGAAAAATGTGAGACTTTTTATAAGAGCAAGCAGTGATAGAAAAAGAGGAAATGGCTCTAAACTTAAAGAGGGCAGATTTTGGTTAGATATTAGGAAGAAATTCTTTACTGTGAGGATGGTGAGATACTGGCACAGGTTGCCCAGAGAAGCTGTGGCTACCCCATCCCTGGAAGTGTTCAAGGCTAGTCTGAATGGGGCTTTGAGCAATCTGGTCTAGTGGAAGGTGTCCCTGCCTGTGGTAGGGGGTTGGAACTGGATGAGCTTTAAGGTCCCTTCCAACTCAAACCATTCTGTGATTCTACCATTCTATGAGTCTCCCCCTGAGGAGGAAGAAGAGACAGAGACAACATGTGATGATCTGACCATAACCCCCATTCCCTGTCCTGCTGCACCTCTGGCAGGGGAGGAGATAGAGAATTTGAGAATAAAGTCAAGCCTAGGAAGAAGGGAGGGATGGTGATTTTGTGTTATTTCTCATTATCCTACTCAGATTTGACTGTTAATAAATTTAACTGATTTCCCCAAGTGGAATCTGTTTTACCCATGTTGGTAATTGGTGAGTGATCTCTCCTTGTCCTTGTCTTGACCCATGAGCCTTTAGTTATATTTTTAACTCTGTCCAGCTGAGAACAAGAGTGATAAGGCAGCTTTGGTGGGCACCTGGCATCCAGCCAGAGTCAACACAATACATGGACACTGTTTGGGACAGTAAGGGTTCGGTCAATTCAGGAAAACAGGAACAGTTCTGGGCTACAAAGACAGGCTGGAGAATAGAAGTCATACTGGAAACTTGGGTAAGATTTATTTTCGCAGCTTCATTTTGCCTCTCTGTTTCAAGAATTATTTTGTTTCAGAATATGTTTATATCCTAATAAACTAACCTTTAATAATTAGCAGCATTTTGTTGGGTTTGGTTAGTTCACTTTAAAAAAAGAAAAGCTGTAGAGTTACCTCAGGACCAGAGCTGACTCCTGGTCCCTTTAATCAAAGAGACAACAACAGACAACAGCCCACCTCCAGAGACAAAGATATATACTAAAGAGGGACTCACAGGTTTTTTAGAACAAAAGTGGAAATGAATGGAATATGTTACCTAGGCAACAAAACATCTGCAGCAGTGGTAACTGATACAGAAAGCTGGCCAGCAGAGAATGAGTCTGGTGACAATGTCAGAGAAAGAAACAAGTATTTCCATGTTGTAGAAAGAGAATGAGAATATTCCAGAATTTAACAAACATTTTAGAAACTAAGTCCAGGCAGTTTTATCTAGAGGTTAAAAGATATAAAACTGAACTACACTGCATTGTTGTACAGCTTGGTTTATAGTAATATGTGGTTACTTTCAAAGGACAACCTTCCCTGTGTTTGTTTTAATCATTTAGCAGACCTTTCAGGATACTCATCAGCATTAGGCACAGCTTTCAATACTGAGGGAGGGGTGTACAGACATTGTATAACCTAAATAATTCTTTTTAAACTGTGTTCCCATTAAAATCAACACCAAAGTTCTCATTAAGTTTACTAAGATGAAGATATCAGTACTTCAAGACTAAAATCAAAGTTGCTAAGCTCTGGGGAAGGTTTACATTTAGGAAAGCTGTCTTTACCAGTATTGGCTTAGGCCACGGATGAGAATACCATCCTTTCTCTAATACTTTTTTATAATATCAGAAGGGGTTAAGTTAACACTGCTTTCAACTTCTGAATATTTTCTAGCTTCATACATTTCAAATGAGTTCAGAAAAGCAGTTTTAAAACAACAACAACAAAACGTCATTATGGGGAAAAAAAGAAAGGAGTTTCTATGACTAAGAAATGAAAAGATTTCATACTTCAAGTCACTTACACACATAATGAGACTGGGGAAAATAAAAAGGAAAAATTTATTTTATCTTGTCACTGAAGGTAAAGAACTATTTGAATAGAGGAGCTATGACATATTCAGTGTCACATCTTTTTATCCATATATGGTAATCTAAGGGGCCATGTGTCAAGACTATGTAGGTGCGGGGGTTGATGTGTGCATATGTACAATAAAAATAATAAGTGGAACAAAAGAAGATAATAGAAGAGTTTCAGATCTGTAATATGGAAAATGTGATTGACAGAAAAATAAGATTAAGAAAGGACATAGGAATCAAATTGACATCATTTTTCTATTTACCATATTAAAAAATAACCCATTTTCATGTGAGAATGAGACTGTAGAAATGGAGACAGATAAAAAACAACCTGTCAGTTGGTGACATAGCCAGGTAAGTTAAGACCTTATGAATTTTAATAAGTGTTTTGGCCCTGTACAAATTCTTTTTTAGATAGTGACAAACCTTCTGAAAGAAAATAAGAAAACATTTTTCATACTGACTATATTGTTTAGAATTAGGTATATGCTAACCTAATTTCTCCCTTTCTCCCCCACAGTGCTCCACTCAAACAAACTGAAATCTGACATTACCCTGCATATAAAGAATATTCATTATTAACAGGTACACAGAGCTTACAGATGACTCTTCTGTCTTTAATGTCCACTTATTGCACTTGCTGTTAGACTAGAGAGATCATTTTGAGGTGGTGCGAAATGAGGCAACTGAAAGGCTGTTAGTCAGTGAGTTTTTCAGTTGAATTTTTTGCTATAGCAGTATGGATTCAAAATTGGTGCTGTGTCAGCTTACTGAATGTAAGTCATACGAAAGAAGGAAAATGTTGTTATAATGCAACCCTTGGGAATAGAGAAGATAAGGTCAGAGATGAGGCAAGAAAAAAATTCTAACAAGTATGTGATGAGAAATCTTTCAAGCCTAGTGCAACCTAAATCTACCCTACCAGATAAGTAGTTCCTTCTGTACTGTATCATCCTTGGAGAAATACATCTGACCCGACTCTGTAATCAGCAATTACATTTAGCTACTGGGGACCCTCTTCTTTCCTGTGTCCCACTTTTCTAAGAGAGGGCTTGAATGATGACAACAAAATCACAATGATCTTCCTTTCTTTTTTAATTTTTTTTCAGTTGGGCAGGTGGTGTCTCTGAGAAAGAATTTAACCGTTACTTTTCAAACCACTGACACAAGACTAAATGGATTCCTTAGCTGTCTCAAATCCTACACCTGCACTATTTAGCTGAGCAACCACGTGACAAACTACAGATATTAAACTCAACTCAAAGCTTGCTGAATTCAGTGTATGACTTCCTACTGAAACAGAGCTCTCTGTATCTGTCCCAACATAACTAAACAACTATTTACAACTATATGCAAGAATTAGTCTTCAAAACACAGTTGTCTGAATATCTGTTTAATTGTTTATGAATGCTATAGGTCTTTCATAAGGTTCTGACCTTATTGGAAACCTGTTTTCAGGAAGATGTGTGAAAAGGACAAAAGGCATTGAAAGAAGTGATTGTAAATACGTTATTCATTTATAGTCATTACTGATGACCTTATGTATAACTTGTGAGTGACAGAGCATAGCACAGCTATGAATGATTTTTATGAGGTCATCAGTCATAGGCAGAAATTAATTCTGCACCTACATGTGTCTCATTGCATATTTTATTTAGTATAATCATGCTGTTTCAAAAAATATGATATTTGCATTTCAATATTTTTCTGAGTTTAAGAAATTTACTGCATTGGGCAATGTTGGCTGGAAAATATATCCAACAGTTTTTCATCCAGGCATGCATTTTTTATCTAGAATCCTGATACATTAGAGCATTGTTGGTCTTCATATTCTGGGAATGGACAGATTATTCCTACATGAAGCTATATTTATGATAATAGCAGCTGTGTCATTGAATTCTCAATTAGGACACGGCTCTGAATTTAAGAGTAATCCATATATTTGGAAATAGCAGATAAAACCAAGTTTATTAAGAAATACCTTATTTGTAGTTTTTATATAAACAATCATTAAATAATTGAAAAATACTATAATATTTGCTCATGTTTATTATACTAACCTAAATACTTTCTCAGTGCACCACAGCAGTAAATTAATTCCATATTAAGAAGTAATTTATTGTCTCTTTAGAAAGAGCTGCTCAAAAGCTAATGGTGAATTCCTGATAGAAGAAACACTTTTACCCTTGGAAAAAGCCTCAGTCACAGAGGAGGATTTGTCTGTACCAAATATTCAGATAAGTTATTTGAAATTAAGAAAGCTCAATTGATTAGATAGGTAGGTAGAAAAACGGACAGATAGAAACATTCAAAATGAATGCAATAAATTATCACAGTGGAAGTTAGTTGAAGCCCTTGAATATAAAAATAATTCAAAAATTAATTTAAATTACCTAAAATAAGACATATTACTACGCATGTATTGTACAGATCTCTTTTCTGCAGTTGTTCCTCTAATGCTCTAATGAAACATACACTTTTCGAGAAGCAGTTAAACAGAATCTGCCTATTTAAATGGCTCAAAACATCCTGCATAAAATTTATGTTAGAATATCCTGTATCAGGCAAAACTCAGGTCCTCAGATGCTTTATTAGAAAACTTGTAATTAAGAACAGCTTGCCAAAAGACCTTTCAGATGAACTTAAGCTCCATAATGAAGAGTCGTGAAAGCATCTGAGTTTCAGACCGTTAGCTGCGCAAGCAGGACTCATCTGAAATGAGCGCTTGTTTGGAGAAAAACATTCCAAATAGTATAATTAGGGAAAATACTCACCCAAGCTGTGGTGGAAAGAAACTGCTACATACCAAGTGTCTTGACTTAGCAGCTGTGGGCCCAGTCTACTGCACTTCAGTGCCAATAGCAAACAAGCCTTTTGTTTCTACAGGAGCAAAGTAGGATACATAATGACTAGTGACTGGGATTATTGGCAACACATAAAAGTTTGGCTTTACATCCAGGCTTTTTTATTGAAAATAAAAGCACATCAAGAGATAAACAGGCAAATAAAACCTCAGAAAACTCATCACAGTATTCCACTAGTTAAAGGTCAGCTAGAAAGAAGAAAGTTCCCTCTTCATATGGAGTCACTAGGAGAAGGAAAGGATCAAATGGGTACAACAAGCTCAAGGAGAGGTTTCATCCTAATATGAGAAACACATTTTTCACAGTGAGAACTATAATCCAGTGGAACAATGTCCCCAGGGATGTGATAGAGTCCTCATCAATGGAGGTATTCAAGTTGACATTGGACAGGGTGCTAGATAATCTCATTAGGGTCCCTTTCCCATGAACATTTAGATCAGACAACCTTTCAAGGTCCCATCCAATCTGGGCTGTTATATTATTTTATGATTCTGTCAGTATCCCAGCATATCAGACAGAACTTTTTCAAACCATTTTCAATAACATTTAAAAAACCTCCATAACTGCCCTATTTCTTTAGCTTTTGAGGAAACTATCTAATAAATAAATACTGAATTCTAAATGGAATTGTTTTTGTTTGTTGTTATATGGGGTGTTTAGAGAAAATTAAGTTGAACTAGTATTCTCCACAAAATATTTAAATAATAAAACTGCCAAACTCTTTCTGTTCAAATGTGTATGTGGGGGGGGGTTGGCTATTGGGTTTTGGTTTGTTGGTTTTAGGGTTTTTTTCTGGTGGTGCTGTTTTTTTTACCTAGTCCCCGCTACATTTATTTATATCTCTGATCAAACTTGACAAGGATGACCAGAGGCATCTCATGTTCTCATTAGTCCTTAACACTATTTCCAAAACTTGAGAAGACTGACAATAACAAGGGCTCAAAGACAGAAATTGCTCCATCCTTTGTTCTTTGTTCAAAAAGTTACATACAGACCAAACAAATGAATAAGTACAAGAAATTCCCTCTTGCCACACTACCCAGGCATATATAACTAAATGTTTGGACACTCCAAGAAGGTCTCACAGAGTAGCAAGTTACCCCATAATAACAACATGCAGTCTGCCCTTTGAGCATGGGCTTGGTCTGTGACACTTACAGAAAATGCAAGGTATATTGAGATAATTTTACCTTCTAGTGAAAGTTGTACACATTTCCTTTTAGATTTACAGGATGCTGCTAAACAAGAATGTACACTTGGGTAGGTTTCATAGTGCAGGTGATGCCAGGTAATTTGCAAAGCCACAATAATCTGTATATGAATCAAACCACAGAATTCTCTGAGATTTAAATTACTTCTGAAAAATCACCATTAATGTAAATACAGTCTCTTAATTTCTCATTCTGTCAGAGGTTGGGTGTGACCTTAGGCCAGTTACCTACCTTGTGGGTCCTGAGACATAAGGAATTCATGAGAGAATAGATCTATAGATAGTCTTGTTTTTACAGATGTATGGACAGATTATACACAGATTTAAATATCTCTTTACTGAACTTTGTACCTTTAGAACATTTATTCTTTAAATTCATTTGCTGTGATGGTAAAAATGTCAAATAATTTTTCTATCAGTAAATTTTAAAAACATAAGAAATTCAACAACAGATGATGAGATCTCATGGGAGACATAGTTAGGCAGAACAGGCAGTCATTGCAAAGCCCAGTCTTTTCCAAAGAAGAAATTAAAAGAAATTAAAATGCATACCAAAGAGTAGAAAAATACTTGGATTGGACTATGCAGAAGGTATGAAATAATTAAAGTAGCAGCATTTAAAACTGATTCTCTTGACACAGAAGATTATGAAAGATCATAGCTGAGATTTAAATTTTAAAAATGTTTTTATAAGTTTGTAATTTTTTAACCTGATTCCTGCACAAATTCTCACTAACATCAGTGGTCTTGCCTTCTCTGTCCTGGTGCAAATAACCAGAATGATTTAGGTAGCTCAGTTCACCAATTAGGATTATGATTAGGCTTATAGTGACAAGACATATCTGGAAATGTTTCAGTAGGACACAGTTAATTTTCTCCATATATTTTTCCCGGGGAAAAAAAATAACACTACCTAAAAGTTATAGTTCAAAGTGGGGGAAAAAAAAAAAACAAAACAACACAAAAATCGCAGCATTACCCACTACACCTTTACACCTCTTGCAATTAATTTGAAAAAATCATTTGTTTTTCTTTTTTTCTCTCCATTCAAATTGAAAGCTTGGAACAACTTGTTAACATCTAGCTAATGCACATTGTATTTCATCTCCCAATAGGCAGAATTTTCAGTGCCGATTCAAACTGTGGCCTTTCCTTACTGAAACCCTAGAGGAAAAAAGCTTTTATTTATATGTAATTGTACCAGTTGCAGCAACCGTGGTGAAGATATGCATTCATCCAAACTCCACCTACAAAACTCTGAGATTTCAATTGTTCAGAAGCTTCACAAAATGTTCTTGTGTTTGGATTAATCTGTGGAGACCATCTCTGTGGATAAAAAGCAATCTCATCTTGAAATCCGGTGGGTACCACAACAACAAAGGGTAAAACCAACCAAACAAATTGAAAACAGAATAAAGAGATATAAAAAAGTCATAAAAAAGATACAAACTTGTGGAGATAAATCTGGCATTATAAAGAAGGAGGTGCAAAACAGAGCTTCAACATGAAACAATGAAATGGAGATTGCTTCTTTTAGCTACTTTCTTCCCTTTTCAGGTTGAATACACTTCCGGGAAAAAAACTCTTCCTCCTCTTTCGCTGCACCAAAGAACTCTACGTTGTCCAAGCAACATTAGATCAAAGGCAGGCCAGGCCTATACACTGCAAACTATCTCTCACTGCATTATTCACATATGCCTAAAATATGCATATACCATTTTCTTGTAATATTGGCAAGTATAACTATGGGCTAACAAAAAAATATGTAGCCTGATACTCAACTTTTATAACAAATATACCTCCACCAAAACCAATGTGTGACAAGCTCGTGAACTGGTCTGTTTTCTCAGAGGGAGTTCAATAGGAACAGAAGCTTGGAGTAGTTAGGAGATTCACTACAGCAGCTACTATAACTGGCTCTTGATTGTAGACGTTACACACAATATTACATAGTTTATAATATTTTCTCTTGTTTAAAAAAAATCCCACCACAACAAAACCAACTCAAACCCAAACACAGTGCCCTCAAATCCAACAATACCAATAAATCCAGGAACATGGCTTTTTGTTCCAAACTAGCATAGAAACATCTGAAGTTTCATGAATTACTGAAGTCCTTCTCTCTGTATCATTGTCTGGTATTCTTTTTTTGAGGAAGATGACACACCATCTGCTTTTGATTCAAATGACTTGTGAACTTGAGTTCTTTCATCTTCTGCAGAGGAAATCTTAAGCAGCAGTGCCAGAAAGAACAGCAATTAACCTGGGGTACTCCTGTACACTCTTTCTCAGACCTGTAAAGGTATTTCCAGATATAAACTGTGGGTGGTGAAAGCTTTCTTTTGTTTGTTCAGAAAGGTGAGAAAATTGCTCAGAGTGTGTCTGACTTGGAAGTCAGTTCTCTGTGGGAGAATAGACCAGCTATGACTTTATACAGCTACGGAATAAGCCAATGTACACAACTGACACTATAAAGGTTAAGACTAACACATTTTACCTGTCATTCTTCTGCCTAACATGAATACACTAGAATATTATCCTTTTTTAAACCATATTTCAAATAATACTTTAAGAATAGTCCCTGACATATAGTGGTAACTTTGATCTTGTATGTTCCCCAAATGCTTCAGAAATGCCATCTGTCACTAAAATACAGCTCCATCTAGTCATACATTTATGTAGAAAATAGATAATATTTCATTAAAAGTCATATTATTTATATTAAATGTTAGTTTTATTAGAAATAACTTGCATCAAATTAAAAAAAAATTACCACCAGCTTTGTGAATGTTTGTACAATTCTTAATGATCTGGATATGACATATTCCAAAAAGCTATGTGAGGTCACTTCCTTTTTCATATTAAAACATGAGAAAGACAGGATATCACATAATAAATCAACATTAATTTAATAGTGAAATAGCATTCCAGGAATTCACCTCCAATTCTCCAAAATATAAGCTCTGAATCTACTGTTCTTCATAGCCATTTTTTTTTTTTTTTTGAGTAACCAAGAAGACTCGAAAATAAGCCCCTTAAGAAATTATGGAATTTCGTTCCATAATGTTTTTCCAGGTTTTCCAAAAAAGCAATTTATTTATTTATTATTTATTTTTTCTTCAACACAAATAAGGGAAACATCCTGACTTTGTAAAATCGTTTTGGACAATCTTGCAATGCCTTCACTCCTTGCTAATTTTTTTAGGTCACTAGTTAAAATTATGCATACAGAATCAATCTCTCTTAAAAAGCAAGCAAAATATTAATAGTGGAAAAAGAATCTCCAAGTTAGCTACGAAAACATTCATTGTTCCTACTCTCTTTTTGTGATCACTTCTCCTTAAATTTTCTTCTGTACTGTCATATATTTTATATGTCACCTCCATATTGGTTTAACTAACATTTTTCTAGAGGTAGGAGATACAGAGTGCAGATACATCTAAATTAAAACCTGTCTAATGATTCAGCGGATAGGTTGAAAAAGTTTGAGCAGGCAAAAATACCCTTTTTTATTTCACATATACATGTGATATATTTTTTCATTTATGGCAACAAACAGAATATGCAATAGCTATTACAGTAAACGCTAATCATTTAAATTTTTAAGGTACAGTAGTGTAGGTAATGGCAGATAATCCCAAAAAAAAAACCTTAAGTCAATGAGTTTACTAAAATTTTATTCACAGTCTCACCTACAAAAGCAATGCTAGGATCGAGCCCAATACATCTGTATTTAAGCATCTAAAAAAATTGCAACTCAAAGGATTTCTGGCTAACAATATGTTATGTTGCTTAAATTAATATATTTGCATTGTGAATACTATGCTTGCAAATTTAAACTAAGCATTTTCCCAGAATGAAGAAGATGACAACGCTTCTTTGGCTGGCTTATATTTTCATAGGTTAAAAGATAGTTAATACTTGATATCTACCTTGCAAACACATAATATTTTTCATGCTTTCATGCATAAATTTTCAATTTTCACTTCAACATGCATAAGAGTACTGCCAGTACTTAGTAAAATGGCAAGTATTAAGGCATCTCAATATCCCTCTGAGCTAGATATTTACGCACTTGATAGAGGCAAAGTAGAAAAACAAACACCACATTTGCAAAAAATGTTACAGCAATTACACGTCAAGAGCCATGATTAGAAATCAGGTATTCTGTTGCTCAGTATTTTGCTGGAAGCCAACAATCAGAGTCCCTCATTTCACTCTCTATGATTCACTGAATTTTTAGTATAATGTAATCATCCTGAAGTACTCATACAATTAGAGACTTTTAACTTCATTATTACTGATAGAATTTGGACTAATTAATAAATTCCCAAAAGAACACTTAGCATAATCTACATTTCGACAATAGAGCATGAAAATTAAAAGAACAAATGTATGCACATTTCCAGCTGTATTTGAATTATGACTCTGACATTCATAATTTGTTACATTCATTGCTCAGCATTTATATAAATTGCTCATAGAGCACAATAAAAATAATTAAAATTAATCAAATCTAAAGAATACACAGGGGAACAGATGTCAATGCCAATTGTATTTGCTACTTAAAAAGAAACCTGAAGTCAGAAGTTTGCATTTGATGTTTGATTTACATGATGGTTGACTGGTGTATGATCAATTGATACAAGTTAACTTTCTTATTTTACTGCTTCTTAAATGCTAGTAAGAGCTTACCAAAAATGAAGCAATTATTTATGAAAGAATCCTCTGTTAACTTCTGCATGTTAATACAAAGTAGTTCCTGTAATGATGGAACGCGTGAAACTTTAATTTCTTAAAATAAAATTCTTCTGACTATTCTGACAATATTGTGGCTTCAGGTTTAGATAAAGGCAAGCAAGTTGGCCTATATCTGATACATATTTATTTTAGCTGTATGTTTACTATGTGGTCGGTATCTAAAATCAAGTTTGAGTCCCTACCTCAGATATTTCATAGTCTTTTTTCTGAATTACATTCTGTAACTTCAGTAAATTCTTTAGATATAAGCTTGAATCCCAAGCTTAGAATTGAAGACTTGTCTCTAAACTTGTGTCGTGCCCATAGAAGACTGTTTTCCAAGAGTTTGAGCGCAATAGTATTTCCCTAGGCTATATAAAATGTATCATAGGCTTTCGTCTTTGCTTGAAGTAACCCTTTCCAAAAACAGGCTCATGGGGTGCTATGAAAACCTCATACTATTTACAGGTAAGTATTAAACTTATAGAAAATGTTAGTTCCAACTAATGCATCATAAGGTTTAAAAAGAATTATGAAGTAGAGCTATGTCAAATCACTCCAGCTAAGGGTAAAGCCTAAATTCATCACTGGAGGCAAGGAATCAAGGCTGCCAGTGTTTCACTACCAGGCCTAAACTTGCATTTCTAGACTCCCCTTAGCTTGCAGTTTAAAGACATCTCACTGAGCCTAACTCATGCCTGGCATGAGCTAGGCCAACCATGCATGATGCCAAGTCAGCATGTCTTTTCTTATTTTCACCACAATGCTACATAGTAGAAACTGAAGACAAAAGACTATTTCCACTAGGTACTTTGACAGTCTAGCTGATCTGCATGTGAATGATCTGGAAAGAGTTACAAAAGCTTAAAGCACCCAAAACTTCTATTTGACATTAATTTGGATTTGATTCCTATACTGCTTAAGAAGAATGCAGAATCACCTCAGTGCTGTTTTGAAAGATAAACTTACATATATAGATACATAAAAACAACTAACCACTGATAAGCAATGCTTTGGAAGATAAAGAACAAGCTAACGAGGAATTATATCTCTACCTCAGAGCCTTGCTTTTTATCTCCTGGTTTTCAAAGTTCTCATCTGGGATGTCCTTTTCAGACTATTTGATCTCTCTGCATATGTGTATGGCAAAATTTTACATAGCTGTTGCAAAAAAAATATTATGAAGTCAGAAAAAATGGTTCCAAAAATAATCCACAAGTGGCTCCAAAAAAAGATCTCCTTCCCATTTAGGAAATGAATACATCTAAGAAGACTCACTTAAATTGGCCTATTATTAACTTCAACCTTCATGTGAAGGGTTTGATTACTCTCATTGGCAACGCTTGAAATTAGAGTCCTGTGCACAAAAATGAATTTGCAGAGCACTTGCTCTTTTATCTTTTTTATTTTTGAATACTTCCTTCCCCAAAGCTGTGTGCAAATCAAACATGTTTTTCACCCAATCTGCAATTCTTTTATGAATGAGCAACAGCAATGGTATATACAGATAAACCCAGAAAGTGCACACTTAGCTTTCTAAAATTTGGCTCACAAGTGCAGGCAAGTAACATATATTGATCTACGTCAACACTCTATTACTCTAGGTTGTTAGCTACTATTTCTTTCTTGAATTGCCACGATTTATCAAATCACACAGCACTGAGAAAGAGACTTATTCATATTAAATGATGTTTCAAAACCAGCTGACATGGTGTCCTATGAGATCTCTTAATATTCATAGAAAATATCATTCTTAACATGAATATAAATGCAAGTATAGAGCTCATAACTTCATTTGACTGTTCACCAAGATGCCATCCAGATTTAATAAAGAGGTCGCCATAGTCCAGATTTCCTAATAAATGGATTCATTCTTCTGATTCTACAGTTCTGTGAAATCCAGCTATTGCTTGCAATTTTACACGGCCTTGACTTAAATTGTCAATTATTGCTTTGCTCAATTGCCCAATTTAAAGGACTCTTCATTTTGACACCAAAGCATTCATAAATAATTCTAAGCTTTTTTCCTTAATGAATGGTAAAGCTGCGCAATTCTAAATTCCAGTGAAATTGAAATTGTTTTCTGGAAGCTGTTTTGTCTCATTTTCTCAAGCCAGTGAAGAGACTAATCACTCTATCTTATGAACTGTATACCTCCATGAATGATTTTGCAAGACATCCCATTGACAAGCTTGCTTTTCAAGCTGGTTTCCCTGTAGTATTAACCGCCTTGAACATTATCTGCTTAACCCCTACCTGAAATCCTGTCATTCTGAGAACAGCTCCTGTTAGACTTGGAGTTCCTGATGGAAAAACAAAGCAAACCAAAAATCTTAACAAAAAGGCAGCACTGTAAGTCTTCTAGATTCATAAATATTTAACAAACTGAAAAAAAAAAACCATCAAATTCTAGCATTGTTTCTAAAGAGCATTTGAAATAAAAAGAAATACGGGGAGGGGGAGACTGGGGAGGCAAAAAGAGGCAGAATTCTTCTGCAGATCAAACTTGAGGCAATGTCCTCCTTGAGCTGAGGTTCTGTGATCCTCTATTTGGTTTGGAATTAATTATCAGAACCAGTACTACTGTGCTTGCTACAACTGCTTTTCATTCATTAGTGATTTAGATATTGTGCCAAAATGCCAGGATACACATCGACAGCAGCGTACAGACAGCACTTCTCTTGACAAAACGGTCACAGACAGATGCTTTTCCTGATGTTTTACTGTCAATCAATATAATGAATGAGCTAACCATTGATGGTTTCTGAAGCATGCTTGAATACATATAAAGCCACTTACACAAGTACGGAGAGGACTCTTAGTTCTGAATTAGGTCATTCATTTGTCTTGGTTTCAAAATAATTGCAGAGGGGGGAAAAAAAGGTAATTTCATTGCCTGGGGATGCAGAGATGCTTGAAACTGAAACAGAATACCTGTTGTTAGTTATGCATGTATAAATTAGAAGGTATCTGGTCTGAAAATTTTACTTATTGAGCTACTAAGAAAATGCCTAACTGCTGCCAGAAGCAATGCATTATCCATAACAAAGCTGCATATGGGATTCAGTGCTGAGCTAAGCTAATTCCCTGCAATGTTTCATCCAGTGTAAACTACCCCTCAGAATTTACAACACAAAATGTGCAATTTATTTGCTTATCTTAAACTCTATACAGCAGGAGAGTGACCAGCAATTTTTGTGTTGCTCAGAGTAAGAAGTCATTAAAGTATACTGTTTTAACAACAACACTGAACATTTCTATGGTGCTTTTGTCAAATGAGCACTAGTTGTTAAGTTTCATGAAACCCTTATGAGATACATGAAAAATTTGAATGCTAAGAAACATGGACACTTTTGTTTGAAACAAGTAGTACCACTGTATAACAGCAAAAAACACATGTTCAATGATGACAGATACCCCACACTATTGAAAATTTGTTTAGTTTACATGGTTGAGAAATTTTTACTTGAAATATATTAACTGAGCAGAAATTTTAAGAATACTGTTTCTTTCCAGTAGTCATTTCCCCAGATTATGGAGGATTTTTCTAAAGAATCATAGATAAACTCAGGTTGAAGGGACTTTAGGAGGTCATTAGCCTAACCTCCTGCTCAGAATCACCTATGAGATCAGATCCGATTGCTCAGATCCTCGAATTTCAATTTAGGTCCACTTTACCTTATCCAAACAATTTGTACCTCTGTAAAGAGCTTGGTTTCATCCTCTTGGCAATCAAATAATGGGTAGTGGAAAGCTGGGTATTGGTTAAACCTCACCAAAGTAATCTCTTCCACAGGCTTATCAAGCCCCAGCCATTTGGCTTCTCCTCACAGACCATGTGGTCCAGCTCCCAAACATTCTGGGGGATCTTCCCTGAGCTCACTCATTTCCCGATGCCTTTTTTGTACTGAGTGAAGGCACAAAACCTGGATACAGATTGTGGTCTACAGAGTACTGAGTAAAGGGGTATGATCCTTTCCTGCAGCCTCCTGGCTACCCTGCTGTTTGTGTGGCCTGGGATGCTGCTGGCCACCTCTACTCCCAGGGCACACTGTTGGCTCACATGCAGCTTGCTGCTTGCCGTAACACCCAGGGTGTTTTCCACAGGGCTACTCCCAAGAAACCTTATTGCCAGGATATGTGATTGCAGAGGTTATTCTTTGCCTGGTGTGGGGTTGAGCATTTGTCCCACAGTGTTGAATTGTGTGATGTTCCTGTTTGGCCTGTTCCTCTATCCTCTCTGGGTCCCACTTAATGCTCTGTCCTCAAGCATACTAACTGGTGCCTCCAATTTGGCGTTATCTGGAAACCTCAGCAGAGTTCACTCTGTTGTTTCCTCCATTTCATTAAGAAATATGTGAAACAGGACTGGTCCAAGGATACATCTTAAAGATCCTTGTGATACTCTGCTTTTTACTGTCTGCCAGCAATGTACGATCCATTAACCATGGCCCTTTGAGAGCAACCATCCAATCATTTCTTTTACCTATCTCCTTGATCACCCATTCAGATGATAATATCCTAACTTAAATACGAAAACGTTGTGGTGGACAATGTCTAAAGCCTTGCTTCATTTGAGGTAAATTACTTTCTCTCTGCTTGCTGACAAATCCATAGAGATTGTCACAGAAGGTATTCAGGCAGCTCAAGCACGATTTACCCTCAGCAAATCCATGTTGACTACACCCAGTAACCTTCTCTTTAATGTTCTCAGAACAGTGCATTAACAGGAATTGCTGCATGGTTTACCCAGTAGCTAAGATGAGCCTATCTAGTCTTTAGCTCCCCAGATCATCCTTCTGACTCTGCGAAGATGGGTGGGACATTTGTTTTTCTCCAATCATTTCTTACCTTCTGCAATCTCTCTGACTTAGCAGAGATGATAGAGAATAGCCTTACAATGGCATCAGACAGCTCTCTTGCCACCCTTGCCTACAGCCCACTGGGTTTTACAAACTCGAGTAGAGTTCTCTCAGGTAATCCCTTTCTCAGTCCCTGTTCAGCTGATAACTGATCTCATCATAAAATTTCAAGAGACATATACTGCAGTTCTGTGAATTCTCTGCTCTGTCTCCAGCTTTTATTTCTTTTGAACACACTGTGGTTCATCATTGTAATTCTAGTTCCGCAAATGCACCATAGAATCTGTAAGCTGGCTAAAAAATATAGGGCTGAATTGGGTTTGCTGTTGGTACCAGAGGGACTACAGGTGTGGTTTCTACAAGAAGATACCAGAAGCTTCCCCAATAACCAATAGAGCCAATGTCAACTGCCTCCAAGGCAGACCCACCGTTGGCCAAGGCTGCACCCACCAGTGACAGTGGTAGCACCCCTGGGATAACATATTTAAGAAGGGGAAAAAAGTTGCTGAACAGCAGTAGCTGGAAGGAAGAAGAGAGAATATGTGAGAGAAACATCCATGTCCTCCTACCGTCCACGGAGGTCCATAGTGGAGCAGACATCCACCTTCAGCCTGTGGAGGACCCTATGCTGGAGCAGAGGGATGACTGAAGGAGGCTCTGACCCCATGGGAAGACTGCTCTGGAACAGGCTCCTGTCATCAGGACCTGTGGCCCTGTGTGACAGTTCCTGAAGGACTGCCCCCATGGAAGGGATCCGTGCTGGAGCAGTTCATGAAGAACTGCAGCCCATGGGAAGGACTCACATAGAAAAAGTTCATGGAGGACTGTCTGCTGTGGGAGGGATTCCACACTGGAGCTGAGGAAGAGTGTGAGAAGTCCTGCCCTGAGGATGAAGGAGCAGCACAGACAATGTGTGATGAACTGACCACAGCCCCATTCCCCGTGCCCCTACACTGCTGGAGCAGGAAAGGTAAAGAAATTCATGAGTAAAGCTGATCCTGGGAAGAAGGGAGGGGTGAGGCTGAGGCGTTTTAAGATTTGTTACTATTTCTCATTATCCAGCTCTGATTTGATTAGCAATAGATTAATATTAATTCATAATAATTTCCCTAAGTCGAGTCTGTTTTGTCTGTGGTGTACGTTTGTGTATGTGGTGTGGCCCTGTCCTTATCTTGACCCACTAACTTTTTGCCATATTTCTCTCTGACTGCTCGGCCGAGGGGGGTGCAGGGTGTGATAGAGGTACAATCTTCTGTGACAATCCAATACTTTTAAAATTCAAAATAACTGTTTAATTTAAGAGTCAAAGTCTGACTGGACACAGTTCTGAGCAATCTGCTCTAGCTGACCATGTCTGAACAGAGAAGGGGAGCTAGACTAGATGATCTCCAGAGGTGTTTTCCAACCTCAGTGATTCTGTGAGTCTATCAATAATATACTTTCAACTTTGAAACAACTTCTACAGAAGCAATCTAATAAACTCTACTTGCACCAGTCTATCACTGCCAGACAAAGAAGTATGTCATTAGATGTTTTATGGGGCATCTAGTTTCTGTGTTCTATAAAAATAAATCAGGAATGACTAGCAACATTTTGGTTGCAGAGAATAACACCAGTGATGCTTAAACGTAAAACTATAGCAGCAAGAAAAGAGTGTACATATGAGAGGATTTGGAGCCTTGGTGTGTCTATATGTAAAGTTCAAGGTTCAGTTAACCACTTCAAACTAACTCCTGAAGTGTTCTGAAAAGTTTGAAGGGATTTTTCTTGTAAATTGGCTGGGAAGGAATCAAGAAGATTTTTCCAGAACATACACGATATTCTTTCAAAGAGTATTATGTTGTCTCATAAGTGAGATACAGTCACTTGGGAAAGACATTATTGCAATTGTTATTGTTGTAAGCAAAATAAGAGGACTGGACTTTCCTATACCATTTCAATCCATCTATTATGAAGCAAGACCCTATAATCATACAAGTTTAGCAGAACCAGGTGAACTAGCTATGAAAGATATGATGTAAGATCAGGTATCTATATCAAAAACTTCTCCTTAGTCAGGCTGTCAACAGAATTTAAAGATTTTTACATGAAACCTTTTTTTTCCACCTTTATAAACAATAAAGGATTTAAAATACTTTGACTTTTTTTACTCTGCATTGTGTGATATCAGTGATAAAATTGGTCACTCCTTAGAAGACGCATGCTCCACCTGTAAATCCAGAATGTGACTCAGCATTAATCACTTAGCAGTGGAATATATAATGTTGTTTAACTAATGGCTTTTTTCAAAATTTTATGGTACATACTTATGATTGCACAATGCAGCATCATTACAATAGTGAAACTTAAAAGCCAAAAAGAATGAGTATAAATTAATTAGTATATATTAGTATCATCAAGAACTCAAAAGCTGGTTTATATTTAATTTATCCATGTGCTTATATATTTAAGAGTCACAGGACATACAGTATATTATAAAATACAATAACTTAAAAAGTAATTTAAAAAGCCATAGTTATAGATACAATTCCTATTTTGTGAAAATAAAGAACCCAGCAAAAATAATACAATCAAACAGAAGGGTTAAAAGAAAACTGTTTAACAAAGTTGGTCTTTTTTAAATCTGAAGATATTCACAAGAGCAGTTTAACTTCTTTATTAAAGAGTGAGTCTGTGCGGATGTGTATGTGCATACATGAGAGAGGAATATTGACTAATATAATCACTACCTTGGGAAAGGCATTTGATTAATTAACTAACAAGCAATTAACATGAATAGTCTAAACTATTCCATATTTCTGAGTTAAGAGCTACTGTTTGATTAGGCTGTCATGGAAACTGTCGAATGTGATCTGATTAGTACTTAAAATGACTTGCTTTAAGAATACATAGTCTTTATACAATAACAAAATCATGGCCCCAGAGGACAGATTTAGAGATTATTATCTCATTTTTTGATGACAGTGAATTGAATTATTAGGCATTAAGTCTTCCTGAAAAATAGTCATGACTACTTCATTTTAAATTCATACAGCTAACATTATTATTACTGGGATCCAGTCTCATACTGATTACTCTAATAGAATGACTTACTGCCAAAGTTAATAATTTCTAGAGGTTCTGCTAACTGAGAGCCTTGAAGTTTGGTTCATTTTGTTTTGCCAGCTACACAAAAGTTAGACATTTGACCTTTTGCCTTCCCATCACACACCTATAACAGGTATAACGCTCTCTCAAAACTGGATTATCTACTATGCATACTACTAGCTCTGGGGTCAGTGAGTGATACAAAGGGCATTAAAAGTATAAATAGATACTGAGGGAAAGGCAGACTGCCTGCAGCCAGAGTCAGCCTGCTCTACAAAAGGTCTTCCAAATCCACTTGAAACACTTGGATCTCACTCCTGCTATTATTCTTTTACTGGCAGAAAACTAAATGGGGCAGCAGACTAAGGACATTGTACGTTTGTATTCATAAACAGTACCTGAGCATTGAGTGGCTGGGAACAGCAGGTCTCAGATGACCCTGGCACTCCTCTCCAGTTAGTCACAGCTCAATTAAGAGAAGACCTCTCACTTTTCAGCAGCTGCCAAAAGAGAAGTAGCAACTCTTGTTTCTATTGCACAGTACTGACAGCCACATCTCAGCAGTGTCAGAAAAAGGGCTCTAGACCCTAAGGAAGGACTAGGCAGCCAGTTGTCCGTTGCTGGACCCTTTGCTATGGTGGCAGCACCAGTGACACCAGCAGGGGTAACTTAGAGCCTTATCTGCAAGGTAGACAGACTCTAGCCTGGCCTAACCAAGAAAAATTATATAATGTAGAAGGAACACATATCTAAACTCAGTAGATAAGAGCATGGACTCCTTAATGGAACAGCTATGCTCCTGTAAGGGTAATTGCTCAGTCCCATAGCCACCTACTGCAGTTATACAGGGTGGAAGAAATGGAGAAAAAGAGTCCTACAGGGTGATAGGCTTGTAGGAATAGGATTAATTCCTTCAAACTAGCATATGTTTATTGACAGATTTCAAGCACTAAGGAAGACTTTTGTGCCACATTCAATAAAGGTGGGTGCTATCACTAGGAAAAAGATTAAAGCCAGAGAGTGAATGAGAACTAAGTGCAAGCAATGGGGACTAATGCCCCAAGCATGGGGGTTGTTTAGCAGCAAAACCAGGAAACAGAACAGGACTTTCTAGACTTGAATATTTTCTAGGAAACCCATTTCTCAAGTGAACTTTATTGTCTTACAATCAACCCTATCTGAAAGAAGATACGCCTGAAAATCCCAGAATTGGACAAGTTCTGTCACTGGCCTGCTGGATAAAAATAAACAAGTAATTTATTTTCTGTTCTTCCTTAGCTTCACAGCCCAGAGCATCAGCATAATGATGCCTGGTCTCTGTTTTGAGCATTTTAAGTCCAATAGAGAACTACATTATTCATGTTTCCAGTACTTGAAGGACTTCTTGTACTGATAGATGTTCTTAGTTCTATTTTTATAGAGTTCCATTTTTAATGTATACATTTCTTTCTCTTCTTCATTGCCTGGGTGATCCCGATTTATAAGTGCTGTAGGTCAACTATAAAATTTTTTGATTTTCTGAGATCTTTCTTTGAAAATGAAATGGCTGTTTTGAGGAGTAAAAATTGGCATAGAGCACAGAAAAAAAAGGTGGAACACATATAAATAAATACATCCTTGTAGCCAAAGAAGGATGATGATGAGGGTTATCAAAACTAGATATGACCTTTATTTTCTCTGCTTCTGGCAATTTCTGGAAATCAGAAAGCTTTGCTGCAGTTACAGCTGAAAACCCAAAGGCATATATATGTAGCTCATACAGTGTTTCCATACTGAGATGCTCCAAAGCTAGGGAAGTTTTTATTTAAGAATTCAAGCTGAGACAAAAATAATTCCTGCACACTGAAGAGGATCTTAAAGCAGCATAACAGGTATTGACTAATAATAAATTAAAATTGAAGCAGTTTGGGCAGATCTCATCCTTATCTGCATGTGTAGGTGGCACAATAAACCAGCAAATCTGATTGTGAGGTGTCTCAAAATATATAATGATCATGATGTTACTTTTGATTAGAACAGAACGTATGTAATCATCATTTCAATATCATGCTGAGCCAGTAGGAGATTGTCTGATTCTTTTTGACCTTCTTGATGTTTCACAATTCCTCCAGCAATTTCCTCCAAACTTTTTACTAGCTTTACTTTCACCTTCAATTAGGTCATTCTAGACAAAAGTCAAATTTAAACACTGAGCCTGAGCAGCATCTAGCATATTTTAAATATTATTTTAGTGAAAAAAAATTAAAGCTAGAATAAGACTTACATTGATCAGCCTTCGTTTTCCACATCTCTACAAAAATGAATAGTGTGTTACCTTAGATGATTTGGAAATGATCTTTACAGCACTTCTTATTTTAAAAGGCTGTATTCCTTGTTATGAGTTATTGATGTATGAATTGTAGAATTTCATCTTTAATGTTGAACTGCAGGCATATTCTGGGGCATAAACTTTACTAATGTAACTGAGTGTGCTCAGATTCGTTCACTTGTCCTGCTGCTGTACTAGGTCAGTTAGTTTTTCAAAAGTGATTTTATGTTTAAGTTTCTTACATAGAGCAGAAAAAGCTGTGAGAAGGTAAGGAAGTGCTCCACTCCGCTTTGCTTTCCATTCCACAGGAGCACTATGACTAGCAAGGGCAAAGAAAGAGGAAAAGACAGTTTCAATGGTCTGTGTATTTCAGCTGGGAAAGTCTCTTTCATTCCTTCTTTCTCCTCTAAGAACACTAAGAAATGCAGTATATAAAACAAAATCTTGTGACCTGCAATATTGTGGCTGAGTTATTGTCTTCTAAGAGGAAAAATGGAAAATCACCTAGAATTAATTTTACTACATTTAGATGGAATTTCATAAACTAGGTACAGATAAACAAATGAGTATTTTAAAATGAATTACTGAAAAGACTACCTCGGCCTAACCCAGATAGTTACCTTTATGAATCAAATACCTTTATGACTCCAGAATGCATGCAAAGGTTAGGTGCTGTTGCAATCTTTCGGTATATTACACCAGTTGATGATAAATTCTTGTCATTAGCTCAAAAACTTTTGATGGTTAAATTTTATATAAGCTGTTTCTAGAAAATATTGGTATCAACGCTAGGCACCAAATCATTTCACACCATATCAGGTATTTGTCATCTTGCAAGGATTCAAAACAATATAAAATTATATAGGTAGAATGCTACATTTATAAAAATTAAAGTAAAATTTAATATATACAAAATATATGTCTATCTGGATGAAACTAGTATTTCTGCATGGTCAGCACAGATTTAGTGTTAACAATCCTGGCATCACATCAGGAAAAATACTGGTAAGTGCCAAAAGAAAGTATAAGCAAGTCAGTGTAAAAGGCAATGGATCTGTGATATTCATTATACTATCTGAGTGAGCCACTTGTTGAATACAAAGTTTGTTTTCCTGTTTACACAAAACAGCAAGAAAGGGGTTGAAGGAAATCAAATGCAAACACATTATGTTGCAAAATAGAAAATAACGCAGCAAGAAATTAAACAGAGGCAAGAAGAAAGGATAAACTTAAATTGTATAAGCTGCAGCAATAAAACAGTGCAGACACAAACCATAGAAAGTAGACACGTTTCATAATGCAGTGTAAGCTAAAACGAGCTGAGTCTCACAGATAACAAACAACACAAAATTAACAGCTTGTTTTTGAAGACCTAGATTAAATGAAGTCCACACAGCTCTACGCCGAATCCAACTGACCCGGCTTTACAAAAATAGGTTTAGAAAAAATACACAACTATCATCCTTCAAGAAAATTTTGCATACATATGTATCATCCATGCATCAAATGAGAAATCTCACCATTAGTTTGCTGGCTTTCTCCCCATCCTCTTTCACCAATGTTATTTACACTTTTCTCCAACTCCATAGCTCATTGTCCTGAACATATTCGCTCTTTGAAGTTGATAGGATTTTGTGAAGAGTCATAATTTACACTTATGCAAATTAAATTAGTTATGCAAATTATATGCATTTTACTGTGAAAATTTAACAAAAATTTACAGAAAACTTTAAGGAAAATGAAAAGACAGAGCTATAATGATGTTGTGCTTTGTGTGCAGACATTAATGTGATGTCATTTTGGTAACATCTGAGCTCCTATTTTTCACATCAGTCATATTTCTCTCTGGGAAGAAGATGCTCACATTTCAGTACAAAAGAGTGCAGCAAATTATAATTGGGAAAATATTCATATCCCTTAATAGTAGTTCAGCTACATAAAAAAGGCAGAATAACATAGTGTTCACATCCTAGTATGCTCCATATAAATTGCCCAAAATGAATTATGAGTTTTTCTTCATGAGCTGAAGAGAATGTGGAGGCATAAGACAATTTATGCATATTTGGAAGCAACATCTTTCAAAGAAACCACTCTGGAAACTGATCAGGAAAACTGTATAAAAATTATATTATAAAAAAGGAGCTTTTACCTTCAGCTAGGGTCCAGTATTCACAGAGTCTTTAGCAATCTGGCCCTCTGTGTACACTGGAGAACTGATGAGTTAGCCTACTTCTCTTCTAGCAGTGAGAATCTCTCTTGCTCTTTCTTGCAAATGAAAAATCACACAAACATGTGGGCCATACCGAAGATGAAAAATACCCAGCCTTGAAAGGAAAGAGAAATAACTGTCTATTAAAAATAATTATGCATTTAAATTATCCTGTTGTAACTAGCATCTGTCTTTCAAGTTTGAGGGAGGTTTTTGCAATCTCAAGGGAATCTACCGATTTTTCTTTCCCAAACGCAAAGTGTAACAGCCTGGGAATTTGGGGCATTTGGTTTTGCACTCTGTAAAACTCACCCTTTTAATTTGGCCAGTTTAATGAGAACAGAATTATTTTTTTCTTAGTTTCACAGGGAAGTATAATATGTACTTCCCTATACAGTCTCCAGTTCAGCTGAATTAAAGGAAGGTTCTTTGCCAGTGGGGAAGACTCAGGGAATACATTCAAATTAGCACAGCCTACATAACCTTACTATACAATTCTTCCTATTGAAGACCCTTTTCTAGGGATTCTAAATCAGACAGAAACCTAATATGAGAACCCAAATCTTTGTACCTCACATACAGTCAAGTCAACATCAGCTTACACTGAACCCAGCCCACTGGGCTTTGCGGTGACACAGCCACTGAAGAAGTTGTTTCTTTTCAGTCTCACGAGAGTCAGCTTAGATGGGGATTTTTTTCCATTTATATACTAAGTTTTAAAAGAAAAAAAAAAAAAAGAAGACAATTATAGTTGCTTTAGGATCTGATGTTTTCCCCTGAAACAAGAAAAGGTAAAGAAACAAACTTGCTTCCAACAGAGCAACATCTAGACCTAATTTTCACTACTGCATCAAACAGGTCTTCACCTGTTTGTTGGAAGTGGACTCTTCTAACATCAGCAACTCCTTATTCTGCTTTTCATGGAGACATAAACATGACCAAGGAAACAATCCAGTATCTACACTGATCCTCATTAAAGTCTTTGAAACACAATCAGAATCAAACTACCACACAAGAGATGAAAATGACAACACTTGTGAAAATGCTTACTGAAATTCTTCCAGCCCAGTTTGGGTACTTTGGGGTTAATATTTGGTTCTGCAAAACAAAGTTTCTCCCTTTCCTCCACTCTGTACTCACAGTTCTGCACTTAATTCTGCCATGTGACATAAAATCATTGTATGGTATGCATCTTCTTTGGGTGGGTTACTGAAACTGGACTCTATCTCTCATCTGTAGGTGGAGACAGGTCCACAAAGGTAGTTCAAGCATAAAAGGGACTAAATGCTCTTGGTCAGGATCCACTCTTCCCCCCAGTGACTAGAGAGGACTTACAGTGACCACACACCTAAGGCACTTCAGCTGTGAGGCTTGATGCAGGCTGACTATCTACATGCTTAAAAGACCCATTTCCCTGCATTAAAAAAAAAAACATAGACTTAAATTTTTTTTAGTTACTATATTTCAGGTTGGAAGATAACTTGAGATACATATTTTGGGGTGCTAAATTAGAGTAGGAAAAGAAGCAGGACTATGGAAAAACTACCAGAGAAGGCCTCATTAGCTTCTTCTGTTTCTCCACATCTGCAATGAAAGTATTCATCTTTTGTACATGCTATCATTGCTCTTATCAGCATCTCAATATTTAAGCAACTGAAATTGAATGCAGCTGAACTTCTGTTTTATTTGCCCTCATGCAACTTCTACTGAGTTCAATTTAACACAAACAAAATTGGCTTTATCTTTTTATGCAGGCAAAGCTCAGCCTCTGCACCTTCAACTGCCCCTTTACCTGTACCTTGGGTTCACAAGACATGAAAACTGCAGTAAAATGCAATTTCCTCTGAATAGAACCCAAGAAAGAAGAAAAGGATTTGATTAGGGGGACAAAGAGATAAGGTGTCAGTTCCCATTTTGAAATGAGTTGTCAGCAGACGACACTTGTGGAGAGATATTGAATGAGCATATTTCAGTTCTAACAGGTTTACTCCCTGCAGTGCCACTAAAGAATAATTATAACGTATTGTAAGTGATCCAGGGAGGGCCTGTATAAATAAAAAACCCTCACACTTTAAAAGGGGCGCCTCCTTCAGTGGCTGTAATTTGTGTTAGTAAGGAGATAGAAAGAAATACATTATTTTCTCATTACCTTCCTAACTGGTTTTGCTATACAGACCAGAAACCTAAAAATTAAAAGTGTACAAACAGCATTAGATCATGCCAGGTTTACTTTACAAATTCCCCTCTCTTGCTTTGCCCTAATTTTATCATTAAAAAGGAATATTATGCATTGGCTTGCTCTTGCAGCTTCACTGTACAGCTTTTATAACGACAGATGTGCCAATTTTGCAAGCTGCAAACATTGCTCAGCACTTTCTTCGCCAAGACCAATTTCAAAAGGTTTGTAACATAGCATGGGATTAAAAACTTTGTTATATAAAGGAGTCAGTCTCAAACATGGAAGGAAATTAAACGAAACATAAGAAACACAATGCTAAAGAAGAAAAATACAAAATTTTTCTTCAAGCTTTCAGAGCTACATGGTATAGAATTGAGTGGATGACAGTTTTCTCTGAAACATTTCAAACATTTCTTTGTTTCCTCTACTTTAATGAAATTAAAGCCTTCTGAACAGGAGAGAAACACCCCACTAGTGATTTTCTCTTAAACTCACATGCTGGATTTGTGTATTTGTTATAAGCTAAACATTCACTTGTATAAAAATGTGACCCTTGCCACTAGCAAGTACCCCGACAAGTTAGACAGTCAGGTTTCTTCCCGCTTTCTCCCTTGTATTGAAAACAGTACCTCTGCCATCTATAATTCTTGGGGGACCACAATAACCAATTTAACACATGGTTGGAAGCATCACTTATTAAATATGCACAGATTTTTTAGTGAAAAACAGCTGAAAATTTATTCAGTGTAGTATTACAAGACAGGAAATTTTTGTGCCCATTCATGTAGGTAATTTTGATTCATATGTCTCATTTTGTCATTTTGACCTGTTACACGTATTTCAAATACCAGCCACTTTACTGCGGTACCTTGCCTGTTACGCACAGGCAAAGCAATCCAGGTGATGGCTTTACTCACATTTAAAAGTACCTAATTTGATCAAACAACTAGTGAAATAATATGAAGATTGCCTGAAAAATGCAACTAATAAAATAGTACTGAAATCTATTAAAATAAGTCAATGAAGGAAGGGAGACCAAAACCCTGAGAATCTTGATCTGATGATATCACAGTTGACCCTGCTTTGAGCAACATGAACCTCATACCCTGTGAAGCCCCTTCCAACCTGAATTATTCTGCAGTTCTGTAGAGAAATGTTCCACCACTTAAAATGCCAGCTAGATCTTTCACTTACTTAGACAGCCCAGAAGGTATGACATAAAAAAATAGAAACTGAATATCCCAGAGAGAGAACAAGTTATTCAAGCAGAATCACATTTGGGCTTCAGAGAATTAAAAATCACACCATAAAAACAGTTATGCCAGTTAAAAATCACAGAAGGAGAAACCTCTGTGGCCACACAGTTGATCTGCACTGAAATCTTGGCACAATTGATATCAGAAACAGTTGCAAGAATAATACTACTGAAGCTGATGGGCAAATTTAAGAAGACACAGTTCACTGGAAAAAGTCCAATGTAATATAGCCTTTAGCAAGAGCAAAAGAGAAATGTCAGAGAGAGATATATTTGCAAACTAATGTTCAGTTCTGTAGAAATGCTTTGACAATGATAATAATTTTCAGATGGTTCAATTTCTTATTTAAAAGCAAACACAAGAATTTCTTACAGAAATGACAGGTACTTCTCCTGGGATTTTTAAAAATATTTTATATTCTTTTCTTTCTATTCTCTTTCTGTAAGTTTTCACTCTTTTACTTGCAACAGTGATTCCTGATATCACAACACTCAGCTGGCAACAATAATGGATCTAGACATAAGAAGCACAAATAACCACAGTGCAAACACATACTCTTAGAACAATCTGGTTTTGGCTAACCAGGAAGGATGTGTCTCTCCTACCAAGCATACACTTTCTGAGAAGGTAACACTTCCGTCCACTTTTATATACTCTTCTCTAAACAGATCTTTTCAGAGTACCACAAGGTCATGAAATATCTGCAGATTTAAGCACTCGCATCTTGATTTCTGTTTATTTCTATTACAATTTATTTCCATTTTCTTCTTGAAGTTCTGGGATGTTTCCAGTTTCTCACACTGACCTGCTGACTTGACTTCAGCAAATCTTCATCACATCAAGTCACAGCCAGATCCCACACTGAATTTTTGTACAACTGCACTATGACGTAAACCGTGTTATTTCAGCATTACAAAAGGAACCAGTATTTTAGTATTTGAAACATGGCCACTGGTGTTTTGGAAGCACTTTCTAAAAATTACATGTAATTGAAAAGATAAAGAACTGAAGAACATCATGGTTTCTGAGGCTTGGTTGCTTTCTTTAGACTTCAGACTGGAAAAAATATTCATAATGATATATTCTTCTACATAACACAAAAATGCTTAGCATGATTTTCTCCACTTTCCTCTTATGTTTCATTTTGCTTCAAGAGTCTCATCAAATACTTTGAATGGCTTTATTTTGAGAACTGGAACAAAAGTGATACAACTATAAAAAATTCATGCATTTATTTCCACTTTATAGGATGGAATTTTACATCTTAAGATATTTCTGTTTAGCATTTGTGAGATCATTGTCATTCCTTTCTTATTGAGTTGTTTGTTTAGATCCATTCCCCTTAATATTGAAAACAAACTGTTTAACTAAAAAGAATGGTGCCAGTCTGGTATTCAGCAATTTTGCTGCTCTTTTTAAAACAAAGGACACCATCTCCAGTATTGCCACATTCTAGTCTTACATCAGTTATGGGAAAGTTATTGCCAAATCAACAGCTATGTAATGAAGAGGCAGCTAAGAACAGGGGTATAGGGATATTTCTGAATACGCACCTCTGTGCTCCTGAGAAGAGTTTAAAAAGCAGGAATTTGCTGGTCATTAGCAGTGAATTTGAAATCTTTGCTTTTTGCCCTTATCTGTGACAACATTTGACTATAGTTTGAGCTAACCAGATCTACTGACACCACAGTATATTTAGAACAAGTTCTACTGACAAATGATGCTGTATTTCTGCCAGGAAAACAATACTATATCTACATTCTTGCATGTGCCTAAACTTCCCTTTATGTGGACATGTTAAGACCAGCAGGCAAATCCAAAAAAAAGCAGACTAATTTCTTGGCAATGATAAGAAATTCATACTCATACACATCTGTGGTTCTGGGGCAATTGACTAAACCCAGGAATCTTAACTAAAGCTTTTGAAACTGCCTCAGAGTGGTTTTCTGAAAAATAAGTTTGTTGAAACTTCTAGAATATGGGAATAAAACTTCATAAAGTATCTGAAGATTTGTTACAAATGGTTTACTGTTAAAGAAGGACAGCTGTAAAGTGGGACTCTGTGGGGGTCTGCACTTCATCAGTAATCTGGATGGTGGAATATAACCTACATAAATCCTAGTTACATTAAACATGGCACGAAATTGAGAGGGATCACAAGTACACTGGAACTTATAGAGGACAAGTAACTGTAGATAACTTGGATTACTATGTATGGATAACAACCTGTACATGCCTAATGAGCAACAAGTGGTTAAGGCAGCAAGTCTTTAAAGAATAATTTGGCAACTGCAAGGTGAGCACATGTCAGAAACGTAAAGCAAGCCAGGAAAATGGGCTGAGGCAGAACAGAGCAAGAAGCACGGAGGAGTCCTTCTGCTTTACTCAGCATTTGCATGGCTCCAAGCAAGAAAGCTTTGTTTCAGGCCAGGTACGAAGTGCTACGTTCGCATGACCCAAATAGACATAAAAAAATAATCAGGAAAAAAGGCAGCATTCTATTTGCATTGTTGAAAGAAAAGATTCTATGCAAATCCTTACACTCCTGAAGTACTCAAACAACTATGAAAAAGGGGGGAGAAAACTGTTGAAAATTGCCATTCATATCATAAGAGTAATAATCCATATCATAAGGCAAACATACAACACTTTTCCAAATCTGCAGAAACAGAGAAAATATAACTAAACTAGTAGGAGACATTTGAAACAAATAAGTACTTTACACAGCAGGCAGTGACCTTCTGGAACTTGTTGCAACAGAAGGCAGAGGAGGCAGATCTTTACTGACTTTCAGAAAGAGGATGAGAGAAATACATGGAACTTCAAGCAGATAACAAAGGGACTGAACCCTTTAAGGAAATGAAGAATTTGACACGGAAACTCTAAGAGTGTGGGTGCTGGTGGACCACAAGGTCACACAAAGCAGATATGTTGATGTATTCTCCCGACACAGCATAAAATAACATATTCATAAAATAACAGAAGTATAGTTGATTCTGCTCTAGGACTACATTACAAGATGATCACAGAGGATCTCAGAAATATATATCCCAAATTTGAACACTATTTTCAGTTTACTGTCAAGAATTCAATCAAGAATAGGGAAAAGTGGGTAAAGACATTTCAGATATTGGATATATCACTTTTATGTTCTATCTCTGAGATACTTAAACAAACACAAAACAAGTGATAGAAAATACAGGTAACATGCAGCTAATAAACAGGTATATTCCAGAAAGAGCTGTGTTCACTACTGCCATGACAAAATTACATTGCTGAAATAGTAAATGAGTGATGAGAAAGTTAATAGGAGGATGATATCTTTTTAGAAGCTTTTAACAGCGTTTCTGTCTGAAATTTATTTGTATAGTCTGTATGTTTATGAGATAACATGAAATAGACTTGTTAAAGAAGAAATTATATCAGGATAGTAAAAACCATTAATGATGCAGATTACCTTTATATTTAAGAAATCTGTGACACTAGAGGAATATGATGCTAGTCAAGAGAATTTGGTGTATTTCCAGCCAAACCATAGCAGTTACTGGCAGCTATATACATTTTAAAGGCAGAACAAGTTGTTAGCTTTATAACCTATTTATATACAGTAAAATGAGGGATGATTGGCAGAGTTGGTACATTCATGATTCTTAGTTCTAAGAAAATGTATAGAATAGCATTATACATTGCAAGTGACGAAACTGAAGGATGGATCCTTCTCTATTTGATGTGTATATAGAAGAACATTAATGAAAATCTGAAAGCTTAGCTGGGAGTATCTCAAGGAGTGTAATTCTTGACTAGTCTTGCAAATAAAGGAAAGATGCATTTGTTAAATGTATGCCTTCCTTTTTCAGTTCAGAAATTCCAATATGTTTGGAAAATGGGCCTGATGGCAGAATGAATAGCACATTTTCTACTTTAGCTGGCAATGAATATGCAACTCACTGATGTATCAGGTTCCCTAAAGGATTTTCCATATATTTTGTTAAATATCCCCCTAAGATAAAGTAAAATGTCAACATCATTAGCTATTTTTGCTATTGATCATGAGTCTCCGTGGACTATATTCCCTATAAGAAGTTGTCACCACAGACAGCGGGTAGAACATTTCTTTTTTTACATTCCGAATCCTGTAAATGTTTGGGTAAATTCTGTCGCTTCAAAGCCAAGACTAGCCAAAGATGACTTAATGCTTGCATTTTTAGATACCAGAAGAGTAAAATAGGATATAGATTACCAGGTTAGCACAGGATATTCAAACAGTTAACATGAGAATGTATGTTTGTAAATAACTAATCTGTCCTAAAATTTTTACCAATAAACACAATTACAGTCTTATCTGAAAGTACTGGCTCCTTTCCACTTCTGTTTTGCAGAAAGGTCTATATGGAGTAATTTTAAATAAGCTTCTTTTAAATGGGTAAAATAATGAATTAAAAACAAAGATAAAAACACCAACAAAACAAAAAAGAAAACCACCAAACCCCAAACAAACAAAAAATCCCAAGTTTGTAATTACTACAGCAACACTGGAAATTTCTTGGGTTGCGTGCAATCAAACCCATAAGGAGTACATGATTTCTATTAAGTACCTGGGCTAGTATGTGGCAAATGCAATTTTACTGAAGCTAAACATCTACTTCAGAATAGATACAGTATCTTAATAAATCTATCAGCACAGATTCAGGAGGTAGAATATAAATTTCACTAAATGGAAGAATGATACAGCCTAATGATCTAAAAAGGGCCTCCAGCATCCCAATCAATTGTGTAACCTGTAAGTTTCATTTTCCGTGCATGCAATTCCCCATGCAAGTTTTAAATGTCTGATATTTATCTTCACTTCTTCGCCTAAATACTTTCAACCAATATTTGAGAAATAAGCAATTTACACATTTCTAAGGACTGAACACCTCACAGACTGAACAAAGATTCCACCTGAAAGTATTTAGCTATTAATCAACTACAGAATTTTCTGCAATTTAGAAAACAGTTAAGAATGTTTGCTCCGGCGTGGGAAATTACAAGCTATGGGGGATACATCCTCCTTATTAATGCATTCTATCCGAGACCTGAGAAATCAGTAGAATTCAGGGTCAGTGAAGCTTTGTAGGCTGAAGCACATAGCAGATCACAGGAGAGCCACATATGCTTAGGAATTTCCCTCTATACACCAAATGGCCACAACTGGTTATTATAGAATGGAAATTTATCTCAGTCACAGGATAAAATATGTAGGGAAAGGGAAGTGAACTAACATTAAGCCTGCACTCCTCTGATACCCAGACGCAGAAAGCGACTGCATATACTCTCCCACCTGGTCCGTTGCAATATGAAGTCAAGCAGACTAGTCAGAAAAGCAGTAACTTCTTAAACTAAAAAGCTAAGTAGTAGCTTCTGACACTGCCTTTAGCTTAAATCTCAATGAAAGAGATTAATGTATTTTACCTCATATATGTGACGGTAATTCATAAGAAAACAAGGTCTTCCTTTAGTTGTTCAGTCCAAACATTTAGGAGGATAGGGTAAACCTGTCAATTTATCATATTTTGACAGATATCACATGTGGCAGTTGCAGCTACACTGCAATTTTTCTATGAGACTTTAATCTAATGAGATGAAAGGCACAAATAATTGCTGAGTGACATTCCCATCATCTATCATTGGTGCTTCTTTCATCAATGTGTCAGGATTTCCAATGCCCAGAGACAAGATGAAGAATTGTTTATTGACATAAAATATATGCTGTAAAATAGAATTATACTGAAATATACCTTTAATGAACATTCATTAAGCATTTTAGAACAGATGGAATTGCTAGAACAAAATACCAAAGGTTTCTTGTGATCCAGTCATTGTGGAATGCTTTTTCTCCCTATCCCATCACACAAATGCAGAAAAAAAATTCTTTTCAGGTGTGCAAAATAGTGTCCTGTATTTAGGATCTCTTGCCTATTATTATTAGTTATTTGTATCAGGATAAAGACAAATTCTTGGAATTAAAATTTTAGATCAATGAGTAGTCTGAAAGATATTGTGACTATGGACAAGAATAAATTGCAAGTGAAGAAAATCTGAGGAAAACAGACCTGTATCTTACTCAGGAAAGCTGACAGTGTTTATCCCTTCAAACCATTTGCATTCCAAGTAACCATCAGTGGTAATAATGACAAACACCTCGGTGACGTAAAGGAGGTAATAAGGTAAAACATGAGGCCCAGTGGAATCATGTCTTTCTCTCCGCATGCATTTTACTCCCAAGTTTGATACCTATAGGTTTGCTTACTACTTAAAGAAGCAATATTATGCATGAATCAAGTGCAGGTTTGTCTTCTCTCTGTCATTTGCCCTTTAGAAAGCACGGTATCACCAGAGGATCCTCAGCTTGGCTGAAATAAATAAGCAATTTGTTGTTTTGTAAACAACTGTCCAATTACCTAAACATTTTGCTTCATTTCCCAGTAGACTGGGCTTCTTCTGCTTCCCCACTTTCGTTTTGAATTGGGGTAAACCAGAAGTTTCAGCTGTGTGGCACTACCATTTAATTATAAGGAACAGTAAGAGTAGTTTCTCCAGAGATATATCTGTAACAAGCATTAGGAGCAAAGAGCATATGGAATCTTTTTTTCTAATTCGTATAGCCTTTATTATACATATTATCAATACTTACTGGTCTTTTGCAAGAACCTTTCTCACAGGTACACACACTTTTCAATAACCTCTTTACACATCACCATAAAAGAAATACATTCATATTGTTTCCGCATATCTTTGAAATAAGCACAGGCACACCCTTCTTCGACTATCACCATTTCTGAACTGACATTTTTGACTCTTCTGCTTCCCAGCCCCTCCAAGTCTCTTCAGAAGTGGCAAAACTGCTTGTCTTGATCTTTCAGCTGGAAAAATGAGAAACATCTGTTCATGCTACATAAGGGAAAATATCAAGCAGTTGTAAATACAAGAACTTGGTTATTGACTCTACTTCCAGAACTCAGATAACATATGATATCTTGCTGGAAACTCACAAGTCACTAATTCCCCCTCTAAATATTCTATTTATCACTGGGTGAGTGTAACTCAAGAGCTATTATTTAAATTAGGCAACTTGTCATGAACTCATGGCATCTGATTAATTTTATTAAACCCTGACTCCCATTGTCAAATGCGATGTTTCAAGATTTCTTTCATCAGAAAGTGTGTTTTCACATCAAAACCGCAGTAATAGCAACTGCATCTATACTGCTCTTTTCAAAAAATGAATCTCTTATGATTCTTATAGTGTCATCATTTATGTAAGTGATTATGTGAGGATTTCAGATCTCATGGGCCTGAAGTAACAAAACACTTATTTTGTGTACAGTTCATAGAACAGAATACTTTAACAGAAAATATACGGTTATTATTTTTATGGTTTCAGCAAGAAGTGGAGCTCCCTAAAAGGGATGTTATCTACCCTTAATAGCTTCTTAATTTATTTTGTGAAATCATACCCTTTTTTGAGTATCATTGCAGAGAAACACTGGCAAGTGTATTTGGTAATAAAAATATTATTATAGCTGAATCAATCTCATCTTTTGGGATACTGTATACCCAAGCCAAGAGAAAATCAGAAGGAAAGTGAGTGGTGAATTCGGGGAAGGGGGGGGGGGGGGGGGGGGGGATGATATATCTATTTTCTTAAGAAAAGGCAGAGAAAATATCTACTCAAAATTACAATAATTTTCAATTATGATTCCAAACACTCACTGAAAGGAGTATTGCAAGTTATGCCCTTATGACCCCTCATAGCAAGCAATATAACATGTGTAAACTGCACAGATTTTGGGTGATTCCTTTGTATAAGTTGTCTACCTCTATAACAAATGTGAAATACAGCCTGATACTGTCAAGGAACACTTGATAGCAGAGTATGGTAAATTAAAATTAGAAAGAAATAAGGGTGTCACATATGGCAACATGTCGGATTCTCAGACAAATGATTTACTTAAGTTTTCAGTACTGAAGAGCAGAGCTGTGCTGCACATCTTCCAAATCTCAGATTCCACTGTTCTGGGAGAAAAAAAAAAGAAGACATAGTAAATTCTTTGCAAGACTTGGCAAAAGCAAGATAAGAAGTTGCAGACACCACTAGTTGCAGAACTAGTCAAACAGGATATAAATGTACATTTGATTATGTATCATTAGTTTAGTTGCTATTAATTGTTCATAATTTGCATATAGTGTATATTATACCTTACATTTGCAATGTCATGTTTAAATTAGTTTCTCTAAGACTATAATCATGTGACTTAAAGAATGCTTATACACTGTGTTAATTTTCATTTATATACTCATATGATGTTTTATTAATTCTTTCAAAAAAACAAGCAGAAAGCAAGTATTATTTACATAGCAACACTCCTGTAGATGCCTGAATAGCTGAGTACACTAAAGCATACTGGGGGAAATATTTTTCAAAGAAGAGCAGATAATTGTTAGAAATTAAGACGCATTAAGATAACAAGATATTAATAAATCCACTATAATATAAGTAAAGATCATTTGGTTTCATTGGAATTCTAGAATGAAATTAAAAATAATTTATTTTTAGTTGCAACCCTTCTTTGAAAAGCAAAAAGAAAGCCTTTTTATGGGTTTCCTTGTTTATTATCTCTTAGCAACTGATTTCCATACTGGGTTCTCATTTCACATGCAAAAGCATATTTGCACACTTCGAACATTCATCATCCAGTCACTTTTTCTGTTCCAAATATTGTCCGTATTAGTACAGATATAGATCAAAGGGCAAACAACATTTGAGAAAATCTCATAAAACTTAATCTAAAACCTACTGTGAATATACAGTTACTGAATGTACAGTTGCTTTATACTTCCAACATCAGCAGTCATTTCAGCCCCTGTGTAGACAAGGGAAGTATCTAGGTCATAACTTGGAAGAGATTTTTGTTGTCTCTCAAACATCTATAGCCTCAGGAAACTGGTTTCCTGCTCTAACTTGGTTAGACAATGAAAACAATCCAAGTAAACAATCCTGTTGATATGAAAGAAATGTTGAAACCTGTTTCAGTTTCAGCTTTGTTGTTTTGGTTTGTTGGATTTGCTTTGGGTTTTTTTTTAAGTCAAAAGACTAGACGTTACTTTCTGACAGATAAAGACCAATATAGTTTTTTAAATTTATTAAACAAGCAAAAAAGTTGTTACCATAAAAGGGGTGACCACATTTAGATTACACTTGCACTACACTCTCACTCATTGTCAATCTGAGTAAGTGGTGACCTTACACTAACTTTGGCGCAAAATGGGCTTCTCCTATAAAAAGAAGATTTTTCAGAAACAGCATACCAAAATTCTATTTCACTACTGCAGGGACTGAATGCAGTTAAAATACTTCTTCTTATAGTCAGAATCTGTATTTCTTCAGAAGGCAGAATTTCTTATCTAACACATTATTTGGACGCTTCATGAGAACAAGACTATCCTTTGTATAATGAAAATGGCAGTAAAGGCCACGGTGAATCTTTTTTACCTACATATTTTTAAATATTTATTGAGAGAACAGAAGTTGCAATTGAAGTCAGCCTTGCCCTCATTGAAAAACTGCCAAACTGTGTTGTAGACCAGTGAGATAAAAGACAGATTTTTTTTTTAATTTTGAAATATTACACAAATTATCTAAAAATTAGTAACAACATTTTTTAGTTACATCAATTTTCTCTTCACTGCTACATTTTAAAACCTTTTCTCCTGCTTTTTGTTTAAACAAATTCAGAGAATGGGTTTTGTAAACATATTTCATATCATAGATTAATTCCTCAAACATAATTTAAATGGAAAGCTTCTGGAGTAAAAGAAGGCCAAAGAGGAAGGATGGATTTAATTTGAACTGTAAGTAAAACAGACAGCTGGCCTTTAAAGACAAGAAGGTTGTAAGTGAACTTTCAAACTGAAGAGTGGGGAAAAGCTAAGATGTACGAAAGAGCGTATCTTTTACAGAGAAAGCAAACCAAATTCTTTAACTCATGAAGGATAAGAAACAGTCATACAAGAAAGGCCAGAGTATCATTTAAATGGGATGCCAAGAGGACCAAAATGAATGCTTGAACCTCAGTGCTAAAAACCTAAGGAATAGGAGGGCAGAATAAGAATGTCTAGCCAAAACCACTAGAAAGTTGTTGGAAGAAAACCTCTGTCACACAGAAATATCAAGGTACAAGAAATACAAGAAAGATTCTGTGCTAGTGATGAAACACTGTATCTTTGAAGGACTGGTCCTATTATGACAGGAGCAGGGAGAGTATCTTTATGTTACTCTATCTACTCATATCTGAGGTGAAAATGGAAACGTTCAGGGCTACAAGGTACAGAATAACTTCTGGATGAGGAAGAAGCAAACTGGGACTCTAGATCAGAGAAGCAAACAAGGCGTTTTGTGCAAGCAGAAGCTGCAAGAACTGCCATGCTAGGGTGGGCCAGTTACTAATGTTCTCTGTGAAGTTAAGAACTGAGAAGAAGCCAGCAGCCAGGCTCAAATCCAACAGGAGGAGGACATTCTTCATGCAACAGAATATTAGAGAGAGAATACACAGGTTCAAGTTCACAGAAGAAAATTATTGAGAGCTACTGAATAGATACAGATACCAATGTCAGCATTGCATTAAAATGTTAAGTATGCCTGCCTAATCTTACTTTTCCTCTACAAAATGCTCATGACCACCATTAGTAAAAAGGTGTCGTGGTTTAAGCTGTAAATCACGCAGTTTGCTCACTCACTCCCCCCTCTTTCTTCTCCTTCACTCGGGGGTGGGGGGTGGGGGAATGGGAAGGAGAATCGAAAGAATGCAACTCCCACGGGTTGAGATAAGAACAGTCCAGTAACTAAGGTACAACACAAATCACCACTGCTACCACCAGTAATAATAATGACCAGGAAAATACAAGAGAAGAGGATACAACTGCTCACCATCCAACGACCGAGCTGAGAGCTCTTCCGGGTTCATGCCCCTAGTTTTTCCATCCTGGACATGACGTGCTGTGGCATGGAATACCTTTTTGGTCAGTTTGGGTCAGGTGTCCTGTTTCTGCTTCTTCCCAGCTTCCCCTCCTCCATTCCAGAGCATGAGACTCAGAAAAGTCCTTGGTCAAACCAAAACATTCTAAGCCATAACTATAAACATTGGTGTTATCAGCGGTGTTCCCAGGCCGAAAGTTGAAAACACAGTGCTGTGTCAGCTACTAAGAAGAAGAAAAATGACTGCTACTGCTGAACCCATGACACAGGATACTAGCGAAAATGTTCTTTTGAGTCCAACTTAGTAGAGCTGTTTTTTCAACTGCAATTCAAGTATTTTATTCACAATTAGGTACTTCTTATCTGTCCTTGATCACTGGCCTCATAGGGTATTACACTTCTGTGTCTTTGATGACCCCCAAACCTGAAAGAATAAAAAATTAATCCCTACAAAGCCTGCTTCCAAGCTGAAATTCAAGTATACATGCAAATACACATGCATATATTATTAGGAACAAAAAATTGCTCTCAGCAGAAACACAAATGCCCAGAGTGGGAAGGAAAGAAGATCATGCATCACTGTCACACGTAATTTATTTAAACAAAGGCTTATTTCTGTCAAGATTTTGATCTGTTTCTACTCCTCTGAACCTTACTCCATGAGAGCAAAGAGGATATAAAATGCAACCAGTGAGGAATAAATGTCACTTTCCTTTGCACCAAGATTAATTTATTATAGCTAGATACAACAAAGCTAGGAATATAGAACAAAGTGACTGTTCTTGTCTTCATCCTTCCTGAGTGTATCTAACCTACACCTGATTTAGCAAAATCAATATTTATTGCACTATTGGTTAGTCCATGCAATAACTCAGAACTTAGGAGGATGTAGAGCAAATTTTGTCCTCTGAAGACTGTATGAATCACAAGAAAGTTGCTACAATTTACTCATTTTGTTAAACACCATTGTAACATAAACTTAATGCTGCATCGTTTGCCTCTTATTTTAGCACTAATACGGACAGCAGCAATACAATTATCCTGTCAGAGATTCAGTTTTTAATTTTACTCACTATAAAAGTAACCTGTATTAAAAAGCCACCAAAAGAGACAGCAAATGTGCTTTTTAGTCTTTAGATCACATATAATCAGGCAAACAATAATAGCTGTACTGCTCACAGCAGTACTAAATGGTGACCCAATACCATTATGGTCACCAGCTAGATAAGGAAGATCCAAATGATCCAACTAGAAGACTGTCAGCTGCACCTATATAGATCTTTATCTACTGAATTTGCTTTGTGTTGCAAGACTGTCTTTGATGTAAGCTTTCCCTCACTTCATGTATTTCTGATACCTTTCTACTTTTTGCATTGACACTGCCAGCAAAAAATATTCGTTACTCTCCCTGAGACACCTGAGAGGTGTACTACCATCTCCTGAATAACTGTCGTCAGTATTCCAGTTACTTAACCTTAAAAAAAGAATAGGGAAATTAAAACAAAACCTTCTCAAATCCAACCTCACAGCTAGGCCACTGAGATAGCAAATAATCCATTCGTGCACATCATGACTGCAGACATTTCATGTCAAGTGTCTCAAGCTACCTGAAACCATCAGTACATTGCCATGGTCTAAGACCCACTACAGTTCCTCATTATGCAGTTTGGGCTGATCTCTCTTTTATTTTGACTCCACCAATATTTCCTTACTTGCTTATTAGTTTTCCTAGACAGATCTCGACTTCTGTAATCATAGAATCACAGAATGGTTTGTGTTGGAAGGGACCTTAATATCATCTAGTTCCAGCCCCTCTGCCATGAGCTGAGATACCTTCCATTAGACCATGTTGCTTTGAAACCCCATCCAGCCTGGCCTTGAACACTGCCAGGGATGGGGCAGCCATAGCTTCTCTGGGCAACCTGTGCCAGTGCCTCACCACCCTCATGGTGAACAAATGCTCCATAGAACCCTTGGGGGAGCCATGATGCTGAGGGACAATGCAAGCAGTGGATGTGTCCACCAAACAGCATATAATTGTAAAATAATTATAAATTATAATAATTATTATAATAATTATAGATTGTTATAATAAGAATTGCAATAATTATTATAAATAATGTAATAGTAATATAAATAATCGTGGAAAAGAAGAGATGCCATATAGCAAAACTGGATTTTTGCCAGTAAAATTTAATTTGGTGATCACAAAACTATTTCCAACTTCATATCTGTTGTCTTGCTCTTCTTTACACCACTGGCCAAGAACCACCCTCCCACTTCTATTTTACCATATTTTTTCTGAGTTTTTCTCACAGGCTTCCTAAAATCTCACTGTCATGACAGGAGACAGCTATCTCAGTTTTATCTTTAATAAGACTCAGATGCAATTGCAGACCCCTTCTGATTTTCCAGGGGGAAAAAAAATCAGCAAGATAAGTGCCAAATTCTCCATCAGAGGGCCACTTGTCCATATGCCCTTGTGTTTGTATGTTTTGATCACCATAAACCACAGTTAGCATTGGTCTAACATCTGCCCCTTAGAAAACTAGTGTCTATCTGAAGACACTGTTAAAATCCAAGAGAAGCTGGTTTAACAGTATGAATAGAAGGATTAAGAGGGGGCAGTGAAATATAAACTTTGCTAATAATGCTATAAATCAAAATAATGCAATGCTGGCTTCTGGCACTGAGGTATTAAAAGGAGCAAATTCCCTCTAAGTCACTATAATGGGGCAAATACATCAACATAATCTTGCTGTTACTGTACAATCAGCCACAGAAATAACTGCAGACAATTTACTCCTCCAACCCTTCTAACTCCTCAGAACTATAAAAGCCTTGTGTCTTTGCCCTTTTCAGATTCCAGCTCTTGACTGCTGCTCTGCAGATGACTTATTCTTTCTTTCTGTAACACAGTCTTTTATTTATATGCAAGACTCTATTACAACAACATGGAACAAAGCCTGATTTTGTCACGTAGTTGATTTAAAGGATTTGCATTTCTAAACATTCTGTATGCATTTTAATGCTCTTAAATAAGAAAACCATCTGTGCATTTCTTTCTTTATTTGAAACTATGCTTGGCAAATAATCATTACAATTATAAGTAGCAAGCCATTAAGCATATAGTTAAATGACAATGTATTTGCTTATTTCAAGATGAATTCACTTGAAAGCACTGTTTTGTTTAATATTAAAATTCATAAATCAAAGCTTTAAAATAATAAATAACATCTACCTATATAATAATGCTGCTTTGCCTCAGGAGAAAATACATGACCATTGTGTCGAGAGGTTTAGAGTTGTATGTAAAGTTAAGTTCTTGACACAGTTCAACATCCCACTTGGCCTTTTGCTCAAGGAAACATTTGTTAAATTCTGAAAATCTCAGACATTGTGCCTGGAAATATTTACTACTTCTATACAAACTGACCCCATCTGAGCTGCAATATGTATTACTGCTATTCTTGCCAGCCTATAATGAAAAGTCATAGTCCCCAAAAGAAAGATACTGTATGAATGTATGCAATATCCCACTTCCCCATAATTTTCATTTACTCCCGAAACAAAAAACAGGCAGGAGGTCAGGACTTATTGTACAAAAAAATAAAAAAGAAACTGATTTACAAAATTAAACAATCCAGTCATTAGGTTCCCTTTAACATTTATTCCGTCTCAGTTTTATTATGAAAGATGGTAAAGTCTGCATTTTCTGGGAAGAATGCCCACCTAAAAAGCATAATTGTGCATTATCTCTTAAATCTTGAAAAAAATCTACTGCATTTAGAATTAAAAATATGATTCTATTGAGCTGTTCGGACTGCAAATATACATGAAATCTGATATTTAAATTGCATTTTGTATTGCTGCAGTATCATTCCCAGGTTAATATCTTCTGTTAAAAATTGGATGGGTGATGAATGACATGAAACATTTCCAATGCTTTGTCTCAATGATACATTTACTCAGCAGAATCAACAAGAAAACATATGGAAGTAAGAGAGGAAAATGGTTTTATGACAATCTAGTGTTAATTACCTGTATAGGATCATAAGTAGTTTTCTTAATTACACTCTTTATATGTAAAAATTAAAATAAATTAGCAGGAGTATATGGAGAAACATGTATTCTGGATAGTGCTGAACAAACTCCTCTATAAAACAGATTATTCAGTTTTACCAGTAAGGGTGGTCAACAATGAACCACAAGGTTTCAGCTTCAAAGAAGCAAGAAAATATACACACGAAAATAAAATATTAGGTGGTCAAAAGGGTAAGAGGAAGTGATATATCTGAACCTTTTGGTCCTGAAAATCCAAATAGCAAGGACACAGCTGCCACAATCATGAAAGCTGCAGGAAGACTACTGAGTTTTGAAAGGGATGACTGGAGAAATAGACTAACAGAGCAACACATGTACTTATTTGTTATTAGTTACTAGGAATAAGCTACTGGAGGGTAAAGAAATCAAGCCAGATCATATTCACCTTTCTGTATCATTTTTCAGAGGAGACAAATGACATAAAGCAGAGGCAATGTTTTGCATATTTAGGATTTAAAATCTAGTGTGGTGAAGGGCAGTTGCAGTTTTCCATAAGCCAATAAACAGGAACAGAATAGGGCACAAGTGAACTTTTCCTCACAAGGTATTTCATACACAGAGAGCAAAAAAAAATGTTTTCTAAGATCAATGCATGAGAGCCCTGGGCCAGTCAGCTCAACTCATCCAAGCATATTGATGCAGCTTGTTTCCTTTCACTTATTTTCTCTGTGCACTTCATTGGAAGAACAAGCCTTTCTTCCCTCTTCACTCTTGTTCTGACCAATCTTTTGAACTTACTAAGCTACATGGAAAAAGGGTTTTTTATTAGTGCCAGCACAAAGCCAAGGTATTGCCTAAATCAATTTCTTCTCCCTTCTTGTTCTCTGAAAATATACTTACTTTTATCAGTAGTGTAATCTCAGTAGCAGAACCTCAGAGAAGCCATCTTCAGTCTTCACTATAAGCCACCATACTGAAGTCCTCTTCTGGCATGCAAAACACAGGTCAAATCTACTAGACATTTTAACTCAAACAAAACTCCAGTATGATTGTTCAATTAGCGATCTGCCTTACCAAGAGCTGCATAAGGACGAGAAGTGAACTTCACAATATTTGGCCTGTTTTCACTGTAATCTTGTTTACTTAACCCACTGTATCCTGACAATTGTTTTATGCTGCTTTTCACTGCCCTGCATATTTCTTCCATATATTGCTTAGTAAAACCTTGGAAGGAATTCCATATAGTTCCAGAGACTTGATGGCTTTCATTTGTGCTAAATTACTAAGTGCTTTTGCCTCACCGGTCACAGAATCATTCAGAATACTGTATACACAAATAGTGTTAGATGGCGTATTTTTCCTAATCTCTCAAGTAAATACACTGGAGAAGCATCCATGTAATTATCTGCTTTATCATTCCCTCCATCTTCTTTTCTAATCTACTCATCTGATGTATTAATTTCTTTCTTCAGTGAATTCTGCTTTGTTACCTAAAAAATCTTGTATATGTGTTCCTATAGGTTTAATTTTAGTTCTCTTAGTGTTGCTAATGCATTCTTCTTTTTACAGCATCCAGTATTTTGCTTGAATTCTTTTCATTATTTATGTCCTCTTCTGTTGTTGCTTACACTTTTCACATAGTTGTTAACTTTTATTCTTATCTAAATTGGGTTAGTGATTTTACGCTATGTTTAGTCAGGATCCTTTCTTATGCTGAATAGATATGTATATAAACTAAGATATTTATTGATGAGTCCTTCATAGTTCACTCATGTTCATTTCAGCCCACTGGGAACTTTCAGATACCTTTGTTTGCTGTTAGAAATAATTACTGTGTAAAATTTTAAGTCTGAAGTAAAGCAATACTAATAATGCCATGAATCTAAAACGGGATCTAGAGGTCTTATTTCCACCACCCCAGCTCTGTTTGCTTGGTACACATTGATTATTCACTTTCTATTAAAAAATAATTGAACTGTAATTCAACATTCATTGATTTATCATCTTCAATAGTGACAAAGAGCAATGTTGCTTCCCTCTGGAAGAGCTAGGCAGCACAAGAAACCCTTAAGACTGTCTCTTGACAAACGCCCAACTTCCTAGCCTAACATGCAGGGAGCAGGAGATTCATGACACACAGCAATGATCTAGAAATTTCTATTCCGATTTCTGTGCCATAGGAATCATTATGGGAAACTCAGAGACCACAAAGATGCTCCATGTCCAGAATTAAGTTCTCCTCTGCACAGCTAGAAATAGCTAGGCTTCTAAATGAACGATGGATCAGTCCTTCAGGGAAGATTTTATGTAAACTGTACATTATAACAGCTTAGACTCCTTCAGGCTAATCTCTGATTTTGGCCATTAGTCATGTTTGTAAAATCGGATCCCATCTACAGCCCTGAATCCAAAATGCTCTTCAGTGTCTCCAGCATGGACTTGTTTGATCTGTGCTGCTATAGTATGGCAAAAAATGTACAGTGAAAAGCACTATTTATGCTGATGCCAATACCCATGAATAGAATTGCTGCTTTCTTTTAGACAAGGACTATCTGTTAGGTTAAGATTGTACCTGAGTTTGTATATGACACACAATAACTCCTTACAAAAGAAAGCACTGACTGAAAATTGCAGCAAATCATGATAAAGTAAAATTAAAGAGATGAGGGGAAGGCCACTCATGGCTTTGAGAGACAAGTGTTTATCTACCAGCAAAAATAGTCAGAATTATTATTCATAAATAATACCAGGAATTTTCTTACCATCAAATATAATCAGATATTTATAGACAAAGATTTAGGAGAGAGCTTGAGATTTAATAAAAGGCCAGCTACTCAAGGCTTGCCTATCAAAAGCTATTAGAAATACTCAAGAATAACACTATGCCATCGGCAAATGACCACAAATATCTCTGCATTAGTTAATAATGTCAGGTTGTTCCACGTGGTCAATAGCCACAAACATTGCCCATACAATACAATTGAAGCATATGTCGATACTGATGGTTGGGATCAACTTCTATCCCAAAGCAGGTTTGAATCCAAGCTCAAAACTCAATTCACTGACATCCAGGGAAAGGAGGAGTTAAAGAGGCTTCAGGAATTTGCCCAGATTGTTTTGTGCAGTGATCCTCCCCATGTGGTGTAGGCTGACAAACATCAAGTCTGCTATGAAACTGTTTTCAGAAACAGGGAGAGCATTTTATCTACCTTAGGAAATGCAGGCTCCAAGGCTTTTGTTTCAGTGGCAACACTGCAGTGGCCTTTCTCAGTCAGACCAAGGATTTGACACAGACACCTCAGTAACACCCCAGCTTTGGTGGGTAACACAAGCAAGGGGAAAATCAAGCTGTGTCCTATCAAGCATTTGCTTTGTCACCCCTGGATCTCTGCAGCCTCATGACTTCCCACTCAGGGGGTTCTGGCTGTGGGTTCTCACCCAGTCCTGCCCAGAGTCAGCCGTAGGGCTTGGACTTCTCAGCTGAGAGGATAGCAGGAGAGAGAAGGCTGTGGGGAGCCCCTGCACAGCCTCCAGCTTCTCAAGGTTACTTGAAGGTCAGCCACTGCTCCCAGCCCGGGCTGTATCACAGCCACTTATTGCCCCAGGCCCACACTATCAGTGTGGTTTCCCAGCCAGACATTATCCTGGTCTCACCCCTGCAGCTGCCGCTGTGCCTTATGGCGCTGGGGGTGAGTGCTTACCTGTGTCATGGCCCCCAGCTCCTTTGCCCCCCAAAACGAACTGCCAAAGGAGAAAGTCTCCTCTCAAAAGGCAGAAGATTGTTATTCAAGGAAAAGGAAGCGATTTTTCCAAATACAAAATCTGGATTTAAGGCAGTCTAATCAGAAGATACCTGGTTCAGATGGTGTTTTCCATAGCAGCTGTGCCCAGTATTGCTCCATGGCTGTCATCTGTCCAAACTCACAAGCATTAGCCCTCTCAGCACCTTCTGTGTCACCACACAATGACTCTCTTTAAAAAAAAAAATTTTTAAGAAATTATCCTGTGATGGCACTCAAGACCTTGCACAACAAAAAGAACTCATATTCTTAGCCTTGTCTACAGCAGAGTAATCTTTGTACTTGAGGCTCGATATTGAAAGTGCAGCTGCAGTCACCCTCTCCATGTCTTCTCATCTTGTACCTTATGTTAAGCTGGAATAATGTGTGCCAACAGTGGCACTGATACATTGCATTTCTTACAAAAAATACATGTATATATATTTCCTATGTTAAAATATGTAGTTGTCCAGGCTTCTTTTATTCAGTAATGTCAAATCTGATTTGAAAGAGATTGATGGCAGAGCTCTGTGTTGATTCCTACCACTTACAGCAGGATTAATAAACAGATATATCTCACCTTTTATACCCACTCATCCCTCTGCAATTTCTTTTCTTGACTGAACAGTAGTACTGGCACTTTCTCATTCAAGATGTCTTGTCAAACATCATTGTCAGATCTCAGTGAAAAAAAATCCTTGCAACTTGTGGTACTGGAGGAGCCACAAGATAGCATATTCTGATATATTTTTAGTGAGTTAAAAAAGCTACATAATCTTTATAATTGTGGGAACGGCAACAACATTTATAATAAAAGTTAAGAAAAAAAATCTGTAACACGTAACCTGAAAGCCTGATTGACAGCTGTCTTCAAGAACATAAATCTAGAATTAATTCAATTTTCATTTGACTTTTCCAGTTCACCTTTATGGCAGATTTTTGAACAAATAGATAGTGGAAACCTCACTGCACTGTAGAGGTAGTCTGAGTACTCACAGATGTCACCTACTAGGGGGGTGTACTGCTTTCAGTTAACATTGCCTCATATTTAAAAGTACTTTTTTTTGATTGAGCAGTTTGCTATTAAAAGCTTATTAAAGACAACCCGCTACAACAATTAATTATCTTGTGTGGATAAAGAGCATTTAAATTATCTAGAATTTTTTTCAATTTTTTGCTGAATTATTTTTTGAAAGTAACAATAAAAGCCTCAGTGTGGATATTTTTTTTCAACTTTGTCCACTTTGCATAGAAAAACTTGCATGACATGACATACTTTTCTGTGCAATATTTTTCAGCACCTGTGTTATACGAATCACAAATCACAGTAACTATTTAAGGTTCTCTACCTTATTTATAATCATATATTGAAGAACCTTTCACTCACAGTTGCCACCAACAACACAGTGCTCAGTGTTTATTTTTAGGCCAAAGGTACCTGACATTATACCTCCATTGAGGTACCGCAAGACAGCATGGCTGGTCAAGGAGACAGGAACAAAGTCCTGTGTAGCAGGACAGTAGATTGAGATGAAATTTTGCTGTCCTTAGTCACACACAGTAAGCATTGGAAATCCTATACTTCCCTATAAAATCTACACCTGCTATATGGCAGCCTTCAGTAGCTTTCTTGCTTAAATCAATCAGCAACCCATAAAGCTGTCCAAAAGGAACAGTTATGCTGCCATTACAATGTACTCACTCACTACCATGAGGAACAAAAGAAGTACCAAAGAAGCTTCTCAAATTCTCTTTGCCCACTGTGTCCAGTTACAGTCAGACCTGTACATAAAGGACAGAGAATATAATCAAAACTCCAATTAAATCTGTGTAAATTTAGAAACCTTCAGAAATATAAACACTATTCCACCAGAAGATACAAAGGAGAATCCCAGAGATATGGATGTGCTCAGTTGTACGTGGAGTGGCATGCTGTCACTAAAGACAAAATAATGGTGGGAAAAAAGATTAATAGTTACTGAAATATTTCAATGCATGGAAGTCAGATCCAGCTTGATGGAGGTGTCAAACCATCCAATTGAAAGAGAAAGGGATAGTTCAATTACAGCGGTCATACTTAGCTGTCAGTTTTTAAGTTCCCTGTGATACCCATGGAATTTTCTTTATGTGCCCTCAGGAACTTAGTAATAAACTTGTTGATAGCTGTTGAAGCTCATGTTCTTTCCCATGGAACTCACTTACATAGAAAAAGAGAATGTGAAATCCATCTGAAAGATTGCTACCTCTTCACAGAGATTTAAAAATTGATCTTGTTTATCCATCAGAGTTAAAATGAGGATCTCCAAAATCTAAACAGTTATTCAAAATTCTAAAAAAACAACAGTAATATTTGCTCCTGCTCAGAAAAAAGCCTTCTGGAGGCACAGTCTTTCCTGCACTCCATAAAGTCTTTGCTCTTAATAATTATCATAATTGTCAACAAGAAACCACAGTGACTATGCACTACTGACTTTCAGACTTGCAACTCTTATTTTGTGGAAGGTTAAGGTGGTTTTCAGACTGTTCCGCTGCAAGCAAATTATTCCCTCCTTCATTTTAATTTGGGGGTTTGATTTTCTTTTGCCTTCACAATTTCAAAATCTAGTTTAGAAAAACTCAAGAAACAAGTGGTGTGAGTCTTCAAGGCCATCATCTCCTCAATAAACATTTTCGAAGAGAAAAACTAGAGAAACCTGCAATGAGGTGTTGTATGTATACCGCCTGAAGTTTGCGAATGCTCTTAACTACTTCAGGATTTCACTGCAAGAAGGAAAAGTTGCATGAAAATTTAAATTGCCCCTTTCTTGTAGGTTCTGAATGCACTGGCACATCTAACTAAGGCATCAGTTTGCAAACCAGATTATCAAAGATTCATTCAGCAAAAAATATCAGTTAATCTAAAGCAAGATTCAGGAACATAAGCATGAGATTATTAAGAAGGTTGTTTTGAGCAGTCAAACCTGTGCTATGCCTTAGTTCAAAGCTCCTTTGGCTCCAGTGTATATTGCTGTGAAATTAAAGCCGGCAGTATATTCAGACATGGGTAAAAATAGACAAAACTGTTGAAATTACAAATTGGAAAATGTATTTGTAACCATGCTCATATAACATCCCCAGTTACATGATCCCAGGAGACATGCTAGCCTGAAACTATTTCAGAGGTGGTAATAGCATAAACCATCATCTGAGAGACAATTAATAGCAACATCTGACTTATGTTCCACATATAACCCATTACTCCAGATTCTATCAGCTGTGGAGAGAGTCTGTTTTCTCTTTAACTGCATGGTCCTGGGATTTTCAATTTTTCTCCACATGGAGTATTTTCTCATGAGGTTTTTTAAGTCTATTTTTAAATTCCCTGCATTCCTAATGTTTTTGTTTGGTTCACTTTCCTTTCTTTCTCAGGTCTATTACAGGAGGCAATAGCCACAGGAGGACATACTATTGATTTATATGACAGCCTATCAGTATGAGTTTGACCTGTTGTTTTATATTACTGGCTGCCAAACTCCACAGTTGAGTCCGATTGCTCTATCTAAAACAAAGTATATATCCATTCAGCTGTCAAAGGTAGGACTGCAGTTTGTGTATACACATCTGAACTACCTTTAAATGAACTACTTCAGGTGAGGAAGGTAGAGTGGTTCAGCACAAGCTATAAAGCCCACCTGAGAAGCTGTGTAAATATTTTGGCAATTAAGCTCTGTGTTGCTGTGACTACACAGCCAGGAGTACCCAAACTAGCTCTTTTTAAAATGAGCTTGGGCAGTGGACATGAGCTGAAGATGCCACAGCCCTGCTGGGGAGCCCTAACACTCATTTCAAAAAGGAGCCACAGAGCAAGGATGAGAGCAACTTCTTGTCCTTTGTAATCAGTTCTGTAACATGCAGGTGGAAAACAGGAAGCTTTCACCTGCCAAGTGGGTCCTACACTGATTGAAGCTCTCTGGAAAACAGAAGCCTTCATAGAGCAATGAGGGCAGTGTATATGCTCAGCACACCATCATTCATATTGCTATTTCACCAGTCATCTCCATTGTATTTCAAAAGATAACACTAATAACATGCTGATTGACATAGTGTATTTTTGCTTATTTCGAATAAAAGACAGGTAGTAAATCTATGATTTTTGTTTTGGTTTTCTACCTTCTGTATTCAAATAGCAAGAACTGTCATTTTCAAGATGATGCACAATGATGACACAAATTCTATTAAAAATTGGCGAAAGATACATGGCTTTTTTATATCATTGTTTTGAACTGGTGGTTTAGGAAGCCAGCCTTAATGATGCAAGTATAAACAAATCCTTCAAGATTAAAAGCTATCTTCATCTTGTGTTAACAGAGCACAAACTGAATTTTAAAATCAAAGAGATGGGATTATGCAGTTGTATTGGCAGCAAATCTAATTTTCAAGCTGCCCTCAAGCACCAAGACCAGCAGAATATTTGAAAGGACTGTGCAGAGGATTATTGTTTGATCCATCTCAATCTCAGAATTTGCACTATGCTTCACTCTGTTGATAAACATCTCTGTTCCCATAGGCAAAGCTAGGCACCTTCACTTGTGACTCCAAATGCCTTCTTTGAGATTAGGTGAGCTTTGTCCCAGGGAGCAGGATGAAGCTCAGAGGATTTGAAGACACAAAAGAGGCACAAAGAACAGCAGGAACACCATCTTCTCTTTTGTGCTTAATTAATTATTAATATTGTTTCAACCAGAAACACCATGGAGATGAATATACAGCATGTGAACAAACTGACTCAGTTTTCTTAACTTACCTACATTTGAAAATAGGAAAAATTTAATGCGTCTGGGAAGGGGTGGCTGAGATATAAGGGAAGGATAAGATTTACAACTTACTCCATAAGTTTAAGAGTTATTTAAGATCTATTTAAGAACTATATATGTTTTCTAGTGTTAAGAATATATCTTCATTGTCTCCATGGTACCTTTCACCATCTTTTTGTTATTTCTCAGGGAAATATAATGTTTCTTCTCTCAAAAGCAGTATGAAGGGAAGGGGAAGAAATGGGGGGCAGATCATCTTTGCACCATGAACAGTGTTTTCTGTAAAGTACTTCTTTAGTACTTCAAATTCAAATGTTATGGGAGGTAATGAAAAACCTTTACTTTTATTACTCTCAAACCAACCTTGTGACAATAATTTTCACAGTGCCATTAGCTGCAGAAAAAAACGCTAGTGAGACATTAGGCCGATGGAGCCCTTATATTGTTATAGCAACATTTTTTTGAAAACCACAGAAATTCTCTTTCCTTTTTCTTACTTATTTTTACCAGTGCTTCGTTATGTTTGCCCTTTTTATATATTGAAATTTCACACATAATTTTGCTTTACACATATTTTGGACTAGATTAAGACAGTGCTTCTTCGTTGCCTCAAGAAATAAATATAAACAAGAGGAATCAATCAATTAATTGCTTTTTGTTGATTATTATAACTGTTTCCATAGTTTATACTTGCAATTACTTATACTGCAATTTGAGCTCAGAGACCTATGAAAATTAAATCCTGATTTCAGGACATTACAATTATGAATGATGAGTAGAAAACTCTACTGCATATTTTCTACCTTCCATGTTACTGCTTATAATGGAAATATGTAAACTGGTGACAGATTGCAAATCTTGTCCCTATCTCCTAAAAATAAGTCTGATTATTAATTTTAGGTTAATAACACCGTTAATGACTGAAATATTGAGGGAGAAGAAAAGACTTAAGAATGTTTTCAAGCTTAACTTTAAACAGACAAATTCTCTCAGCAGCTGTTGCTATTCATTGAAAACCAATGTTCACAACAGTTAAAAATTGTGTTGCTCTTCACTGGACATTCAAAATAAATCCTTTGTAGAAAACACAGAATTGACTTGTGATTAAATGAGAAATCTTACAGTAAACAGAAATGAAGAAGGAGCAAGCATGGTCTCAAGTAGCTTCCAAAGGCTTTGATAACTCAAACTGCTTAATGAGGAGAATACTTTTTTCTCTCCAAGTGTTCTAGGTCCATGATTTCTACGCTTACTGAGAGATTGGGCTTCATACTTTGTCCATGAACATATAGAGAAGATCTTCATAAGAATTAAACTTCATGTCAAAAACAAAGGAAAAAAATAAACTAGACAGAAAAACTGCCTATATAAAGGACTTTCAAAGTTACCGCAATCCGTTTATAATAGACATAAACTTCACTGACAGCCTGAAGTGACAGGCAGTGTAATTGAGGAGACTTAGGTTCGAATCAATGATTGAACTTTAAAGTGCTAATCAGAGCTATAGTGTTGATCGATTTTGAATAATTTTAAGCCTACTTATCAAAGATCTGGACTGACAATTAGTAAAGTGTTAAAATGATGAGTTCAGGAAGAAGCAAAGGGCATTGATCAGAAATGGAGAGGGGGAGAAGTGAAGGAAAGAAAGAACACCTGATTTCCTGAGTGAAAAATATTTCCCAGGTGATGGAAACACAAGTTTATGGTTGCCTAAATGCAGAAAATAAACAGAAGTTTAATCAGAAAAAAAAAAAAAAACTTTATTTAGATGACTGCTTCAACAGAAGAGTGGTGATGGGAATTATCTTAGTGAATAAAGAACTCGAATTAATAAATGTTTCTGGCTGAACATAAATAATCCAAATAGTGTATATATCTACAGATATTATCTAGACATTTTTAGAAGCATGTTAGCCTTTGGAGCACTACAAGGCTATTTTCTGTGAGTTTTCTGATGCCACTGACCACCTCTTATTTGCTGCTTCTATTGGGAAAACGCTAAATGTTCAACATATTTGCCTGTGCAAAGGGAACTCTGAGGGCCCAGCATATGTCCCAGAAAATTTTATCACCCTTTTGCATTATTAAGTAGCTCAAAGCAATCACAAAGAGGGGGAACTGTCTTAATATCTACCCAAAGAAAAAGGTATGCATGTGTTAAGCGAATGTCTATCAGAGACAAGACGAGTAACAGCATTTGAATGCAGACAGGGGGAAACTTAGAACCACTGAAACAGTTCAAGTGGTTAATGTGCAGATTGGGCACTTTCAGTCAAAATGAGATATGTCCACTCAACACAATGATCTGACTGAGGCTGTCCTTTGAAACAAGAATATGCTGTGAATACAAATAACCCCTAAACAGCAGCAGGTCTGAATTTCTGCACAGACTCTGAGCACTTATAAACTGGAAGATGAGGTTTAAAAATACAGCTTAAACTTAACACCAATGAATCATCCCTGTCTGTCATAGCTAAAACCAGAAACCAGCAACTAGCTTTGAGGGAGTTTTGCAAAATCTTCAGCCATCACACCAGGACTAATGACACCATCCTGAAAAGATTCATTTTAAACAGCACCAGGTCAGCTTTCTGACAACAAGCACCAATTCAACTACTTTTTTTTGGCATCATATATATTAGAAAGTGACGATTCAAAAAGGGGGCATCAAATAGTACCCAACAAGTTATACTCTAGATTTCTTGTTGCAGTTTCAAACTATTGACTGCAGACACACATTGCACTTTTTATCTCTCTAACATGCAAACATGCTCCAAACAATTCAATGCTACTTGCACTTTCGATTATATTGTTTGCTGGCTTTGTAGGATGAAGTTCTTCATATAAATGACAGAGCTTCTACTGCATGCATCATTTATTCTCTGGCTACATCAGTAGAATCATCCCTGACCTACTTTCCCTTACTTTTTCCATCTGTACTTTTGATTACATTCCTATTTACAGGGCTGCCACTTGATGCCTTTCATTTCTTGTTTGAAAATGTGTCATATATGGAATATTTCTTTGCTACTGACCTTTCCAGATTCCATCATTTTGAAATGCCCCTACATGTTTTTACAAATAATCATGCTGTTTAGGTTACCCAGAATGGGACAGCCCTGTAACATACTATCAAGCTATAAAGGAAAATGTAAGACTGCCAGGTCTGAAGATTTAAATATCAAGGCACAACTGAAATAATTCTCCTTAGTATCCTATTTCAGAAAAAGAAAGAGGGAGGTTATAATTTAACCAAACGGAATTCTGTGGGCAAGAGATCAGTCTCAGCTAAGCTCTTCAGTTACATGTCCGATTGATAGTGCAAAATGCTCTGGAGTATCTATAAACAGAAATTATCCAAAGCAACAGGAACAAATGGTGCAGGTTGAGTTGTGCTTTTCATAAACAGATGTTTGTCGTGGTTTAACCCCAGCCAGCAACCAAGTACCATGCAACCAGTCACTCACCCCCACTCATACACCTACGGGATGGAGAGGAGAATAAGAAAAAGGAGAGATAAGAACAGTTTAATAATTGAAATAAAGTAAAATATAATAAATAATAATAACAAGAATAATAATGGAAAAGGAGATAAGAAGAGAGAGAAAGGAATAAACTCAAGAAAAGCCAAATTATGCACAATACAATTGCTCACCACCCACTGACTGATACCCAGACTGACCTGAATAGCGACTGATTTCTTTCAAGTAACTCGCCCCCAGTTTATATACTGGACATAATGTGCTGTGGTATGGAATACCCCTTTGGCTACTTTGGGTAAGGTGTTCTGTCCCTGTTTCCTTCTGGCTTCTTGTGCCCCTCCTCATTGGCAGAGCATGAGAGATAAAAAGTCCTTGATTTAAGGCAAGCACTACTGAGCAATAACTAAAACATCATCTGCTATCAATATTATTCTCAGACTAAATCCAAATACAGCAGTGTACCAGCTTACGAGGAAGAAAATTAACTCTCTCCCAGCTGAAACCCGGCCAATGGTAGGTACTGTTTTAGAAAGCATGCCTTCTTTTTCTGCATATCTTTGAAATATAGAACCACTGAATTCCTTCCTCTGAGTTCAGAAATATCAATGTGTGCTCAGTAAAGAATAATTTGTCAAAGTCACTAAAAGTAGATAGTCATTACAGGCAGAATATGTTTACCTTAGGTTTCCCCATCCGGTCTAAATTAATCATTTATGCTTTAGAGATGATGGAAACATTCTACACCTTCCTGGAAGATGATTAATCCTGCCTGTTTTGTGGTGGGAAGCAAATGTCTAGAGAAACAAGTTACTACAAAGAAAAAGAACAAGACAAAAAGAATGTTAGTCCTAATTTGCATATTCTGAAAATAAGGTGAATAAAGGAGAAAGATCTATAAATTATACTGGCTGAAACAACAACAACAACAACAACAAAAACATTCAAAAACATACATGGGGAAAATAAATAACTTTAAGAACATTCTTGGGATATGGCATAGCCAATAGATCCATCCCAATTTTCATTTACATATTTATTTAAAACATAATGCCAAATCCTCAGCTGCTGTAAACCATTATTATTCCATTTAAGTCAATAAACTTCATTAATTTACAATAGTAGGATGTTTGGTCAATAAAATTTACAATCAAAGGAAAAATTAGAGCAGATGGCAGACAGACAGATTAAGGGATTATGTGAATTTAGCCAAAATAGAGAATTATAAAGAAACAAGGCCTTTATTCTTTGAAAAATAAACCAATAGACCTCATGCAGAAAATGATGAGGGAGCAGGGACAGATGCTTCAACATATTTGAACTCAGGGTACAGACTGAAACTTAAGGAAGCTTTAGGACTTAAAACCAGAAAAGCATACTTTCCTTCAGGGAACCTTTTAAAATATCCATACACACTCAGGCAAATCTCTTCAGATTTTTCTTCAGCTGGTTCCAGCAGCCCCTACCCTACCTGTCCTTTTTGAACACTGGCACAACTGTGCTACTGTGCTTTCACAGAACACTCTGGAATTTGACATGCCAAGGACTTTGCTATTGCTGTTTCAATAAGAAGACTATTCACTCAAGAACATCAGGGCAGTATGACTCACTTTACAACTCAAGGAAGCAAAGTTCTACATTGTCAAATAACTTTTACAAGCAAATTACTGTGCAGAATTTTTTGATCTCAACCTGAGTTTATAAAAATATGTACAGTATGAACTATTTTACTGAAGGAATATGAGAGTGTATGGATTGGAGTATCAGAATATATAAATAATTTCATGCACAATTGTTAGTTCTCATAACTGTATTTGCAAGAATAAAGTATTGTCACCTGTATCTAAAACTAACTATAATTTTATGTACACGAACAAAGCTCCTTGTAAAGATTTGCTTTGAAAGGAGTATAAAAAGTTGAAAGGAATATAAAAAGTCCCTCTGGGACCTAGTCAGCTCCTCTTCCATCTGAGCTTTAATTCAAGCAGTCAACATGTCAAATATTCTTCAGACATACCAGAAAAGTATTTATACAGCTGTGCATATCTGACAAGCAAGAAGTTTGCTTTTCGTCAGCATATTCTACCATGCCTTTCCAGGGATCACAGAAATACTAAGGAGTTCTAGTGCCATACATGCGTACATGTCTGGGGCACAGGTCTTGGGATAGTTACACTGTAGTTTTCTGGTCTAACTAGGAAAACCTTGGTATTCGAAATAAATCTTAGTTTTGCTATTCGTTATTATTAAGAAATGTTTCTATGGTCAGATGAACATAGGCAATGCTGTATTTTTCATCCTTTGAATTTTCATCATTGTGGACATTTTGTAGTAAATTCTACCACAGCCCAAAAGGTAAGTGTTCATACATATCTATTAATATATTTGTATATTATAACTTCTCTCTTTTGTTACATACATAATATGTAAGAGTATACATACATAAAACTTTATATAAGTCCCCTATACATAACTTCTCACTCCCACAAAGAAAACCCTTCAACCTTCATCACTGCTCACACTAAGATCCCATACATCATGATGAAGGTCCCACCTAAACAAAGAGTTGTGGCCTCCCCAGCTCATGAAATGCATCGGGAGCGAGCAGCAAAGAGAAACAGCATTCTTGGACCTTCCCTTTTACTGATTCCTGAAAACAGCATGCATTCTGTGCTTGCTTGCTTTAAGCTTTCCCAGAATAAACGTACCAACATACATGACTCAAAAAGTGCTGCCTTGGGTATCACTGCTGTGCATTCACAAGCTTTCCCTGGGTCTCATCCTCCCTACTATAAGTTCTGTCTTCATGAGTCTTCACTTCTCAATTTCGTCGGCAAACAAGACAAGACAATAAGCTGTTTGTCTCATGCTTACAAGATGAAAGCTTTCTACTTCCCCTTCTGGCCAATGCTGATGTGGCAGCACAAAATATATTTTCAAGATGAAAAAACACGTAGAAAGCCAGCACACACTACAGAATTTCTGTTCGGTTGATGACTACAAAAATCATGAATATGAGGAATTGCAAGCACCCAAACGCATACAGAAAAGCTGCAGCTACCATGGCAGTTTCCCTTGGGATGTCATGTATACAACAGAAGTACTTTATGGATTTGATTAAAACTAGACAATTATTGTGAATCACAGTATTCTGAATGTGCCACCATTTCTGTAGTGCATTCTTAAATATTCAGAAGTATTTGCCAATTTTTCTTGCATATACAAAGATTTAAACCTACTATTAGCCACCTTATGTAAACTATTTTACACTGACAAACAGAAAGTCTGGGTGGGGAAAATGTCTCAATGTCTAAGAATTATTCATAGATCTTGCCAAAAAACTAATGCAATAAAACTTGCCAGTTGAAGAACATGATTGCATGCAATATAACAAGGTACTAAAGAAATGGCTTACAAGAAGAGGAAGGTTCCCACTGTTTGGAGAAGGAGTTGCCTTTACACTGAAATAAAGTCTCCTCCTCTTGGTATCTGTAAGGTTCCTTGAGATCGTATGAAAATACCTAAACGGATAAGAAATCTAGCTGAACATTTACCAATTTATGCATTTGTCAAAACAGCTAGCAGGGGTAATGGGTTATTCGTCTACATTGTACCTTATAACCATGTGACCCAACCTGATCTCACTGGATGCTCAGAATGGCTCCTTCGCTTTTTTTCCATGACAGACTTTCAGGTGGCATTTTCAGAACTAGATGCTCAGGCAAAAAGGAATCAACCATTCCCATTAATAGGTGCATACCTCCAAGTCAGGGGAAGAAAAGGAGTAGAAATTCTTCCAGTGCCAAGGTACTGAAAGCAAGTATAGAATGATTTTACAAGTAAAACCTAATCTTCATAGCATCTCTTTCCTTGCCCTAGCATTTTCAAAGCTTTTAAATACAATGACAGTATTATAAGCCCTTGAAAGTATTACATTTAAAAATAATAATTTATAAATGTCATAATATACCAAAAGAAATTAAGTTGCTCCTCATACTGAATCACATCCACAAGATACACTCTATTAGAGCAACTGTGAACTGGGCAACATGCAGGCAACCTTCAATGCCACAGGCACAGTTGTTGCTGTCAGCAGAGTTTTAATGAAAACACTTCTTTAGATTTTTCGCTCTTTAACATTGAGAGTTTCTTTAACTTCATTTAAAGGAATAAATGAGAAAAATACAACTATGTGTTAGTGTCTCTTCCTCTCCTAAGTACACCTGGAGAGAACAAATAAAAAGCAATGTTAGAAAATTAGCCCGGAGGAAGGATGATTAGCTGAGTGAAAAAATTACTGCAGCTAAAGATAAGCTGAACTGGTTCAGTTTAAACCAAGAGACTTTCTTTATCATGTTGTGTTTTATCTGAGACAACTGGTGCACTTTATGAGAAATATTATGCTTTCAAGTAGTACTACAGAATTCGCTAAAATTTAGATTTTTCAGGTTTATTTTTCAGTTTAGATATAAAGGACTATTAACGCCTAGTGGTAACTACTAATACGCTATGACTGCAAATATTTTATTAATAACTGTCCTATGTGTACTGGGGAACAACTGTTTGAATAATCTTTTATGTTTGGGATAAAACAAACATTTGGTTAAGAAGATATTACTGGTGGAAGGACTGGTTATTAAGAATACTTGCACTCTCGTGAATTCTGCTCATTTCTGGATTCTGCAGAGAATCTATGCTTTGTTGCGGATATTTTGACTAAGTAAGTGATTCAGAGATATGCAGCAGCAAATAGAGAAACATGAATGGTGTTGAATTCACCTGTATTCCACCAAAGCATAAGGCAGTGCCAGATCTTATACTGTGATGTAAAGACTATTGATTTGTCTTTACACAGCAACAGAAATTACACTATACATAAATACCACCATTTACATTATAGCTTCAACTTAATCTAGCAAGAGGAAAAACAAAGCTATTTTTTGCATTTGGTGTAACAGTTCCACAAAAGAGCACTGTAATTAGCATACAATATGCTCTTGGTCTTTTGAAATGTCATCAGTTTCCTTTTGATTTTGGAAGCTCAGCTGATCAGGGTATTAGGATATTTGGACAGGAAAAACCAATGGTAATAAATTAGAGAAAACACAGCTTGTGTTAGGTGAGGAAGAATTCACTGTTAGGAAGATGCAGCATCTTAGAGTGAAGGCTCAGAGCTGACCCTTACAAATTCTCTTCCTGCTTTTCTGCAGATTCACTGTGGGATTTATCATAAACAGTCTAATACCTCCAAAATTTAATGTACAGTCCTGGTTTCAGTTAGGATAAAGTTACTTTTCTTCCTAGTAGCTGGTGCAGTGCTGTTCTGGATTTAGCCTTAGAACAATGCTGATAAGACATCAATGCTTTAATTGTTGCTGAGTAGCGCTTACTCTGATCAAGGACTTTTTATCTCTTGTGCTCTGCCAGTGAGGAGGAGTACAAGAAGCTGAGAGGGAACAGAAACAGAACACCTGACCCAAACTAGCCAATGGGGTATTCCATACTGTCCTAGGTTCAGCAGTAGCAGTCATTTTTCTCCTTCTTGGTAGCTGGTGCAGAGCTGTGTTTTTGATTTTGGGCCTGGGAACAGCGCTGATAACACCAGTGTTTTCAGTTACTGCTTGGTAGTGGTTTGGTCTGGCCAAGGACTTTCTGAGTCTCATGCTAGGCCAGGGAGGAGGGGAGCCGGGAGGAAGCAGAGACAGGACACCTGACCAAACTGACCAAAGAGGTATTCCATACTGCAGCACATCATGCCCAGGATGTAAAAATGGAGGGCAGAGATCCAGAAGGGTTGGGGGGTGCACTGCGGGGGTGCATTGCTTGGTCAGCCTGGGTGTAGGTGGTGAGCAATTGTATTCCTTTCCCTTGTATTTCTCTTGTATTATTAGTGGTGGTAGCAGTAGTGGTTTGTGTTATACCTTAGTTACTAAACTGTTCTTATCTCAACCTGTGGGAGTTGCATTCTTTTGATTTCTCCTCCCCATCCCCCGGGACTGGGGGAAGAAAGAGGGGGGAGTGAGAGGGCAACTTTGTGAGTTTTAGAGGCTTAAACCACAACACATACCACAGCACATCATGCCCAGTATATAAACTGGGGGGAGTTACTTGGAAGGGACCAATCACTGCTTGGGTTGGGCTGGGTCAGCAGGTAGTGAGAAATTGAGTTGTGCATCACTTAGGGTGTTTATTTTTTTTTTTGTTTGCTTTATTCCTCTCTCTTTTTCCTTTTATTAGCATTATTATTGTTTATTAATATTATATTTACAAGTATTTTTATTACTAAACTGTTCTTTTCTCAACCCATGGGTTTTAACTTCTGTTTTAATTCTCCTCTCCATCCCACTGTTGGGTGGTGTGAGCAGCTGCAGTGATACTTAGTTGCCAGTGGGATTAAATCATGACAGGTATTTATCATTAGTACCCTGAAAACAGTAGTGCTTCTCTAACTCACAAAGATACAAGAGCCAAATGCTGGGTGATAATGAGTTGAAGACTGGGTACTCTTCTACATCCTGATCTCCTGCTGCCTTTTTTCCTACATGTGAGTATACTTTCCCTGCCTATAACTACTCTGAAAATCTTACCAAGTCACACCCACAGGCTGCAGTTTACATCACTTTTGCACTTCTGCAGGGCAGTGAGCATACAATTAAAAAGACAAGATGACCTCACATAGGCCTGTCATAGAACCAGTTTGTCAGTCCAAGAAAGACTTGCACCTCACCTAAAGCCTTCTTAAGTACAGCTTTACCCTTTAAACCAAACATACTGAACAAAATTTCCAGGATATAAAGCCTGTCTTTTTGCCTTGCTCAGGGCAGGCTATAAGACATCTTTCTTCTTGTGCAGGTTCTCTCTTGAAGCTTTTCCCTCCAGCTGTACTCAATAGTCTATTATAAGAAACATCTGACTCCTTCCCATCTGTCACTATTTCCCTATTACTATGGCCCTATAACTAGAACCTCAAAAAAAAGGTCTATCTCTGAATAAACCTGTTATCTGAAGAATCAATCTATACCTTAACATTTTCTGCTGCACTTACTTGTGAATTGTTATCTTATATATTGGGTTTCCATTCAGTTCTGAAGCCCAAAGCAAAGCAACCTGCTGAAGTGGTACCTTGAGAGTTCCTGATATCAGCTTCTGGCCAGTCATAGCTGTGCAATAGCTCTTGGTTTTGCACATTTTTGAGCTTTTTTTAAACATTTAATGGCTTTCAGTCAGAAAGTCATTAAAAACAACAGCAGAAAATTAAAATGGGCTCAATGAACTTGTTGCTCATGAATGCATCTCTTTTCCTTTTGAAGAGCATACTAAAACAGGAGGGAAGCAACCTAAATCATTCAGAGGACTGAAACTGGTTGAAATAATATGTAATTGCCTGTTTGTGACAAAGTTTGTCCAAGATTATATGAAAACATGGACAAACACATTTACTTCATTAAGGCACCTGTATAGGAGCCTCAATATCCATAACTGCCTATATTAGCAATGGACAGTTAAAGAGAGATGGGCTGAATCATTCCTGGGATGTGGTTATCTTTTTTGTACTGATTGCAAGCCACTCTAAGGTGACTATGCTTCTAACCCAAGTTTTGCAGCACAGTGTGACAAATTAGACTTAGACAAATTTAAGCCAGAGTAAGGAAAGGTGTCAAGTTTTTTAATATAACCATAGTACATAGGCAAGAGACAGATAGAAATACATATCCGCTATCTCTGACGTGCATGGTCATATGGAGCACGGGGTATACTCCTGGCAGTGTGTCCTTTCAGTCAAGTAATTTAAAGCTGAACCAGTTGTGTGACACGGCAGCATGTATAGGAGACAGTTACTTTTTTCTGAGCACTAAAGACTGCACAAAAATCCTTCATTATGTAGCAAAGAAACCCCTTTTTAGGAATTGTGTTACTATGCAATTTCAATCTAACTTTTAGTGACATGTGAGAATGAAATATAAGCAACAGGGAAAAAGAACTAGAGGATAAAAAGGAATGATTATTGTATCAGTCAATAAGACAAAACAATTACTTTCCTTGTTGGTGCATCTAACTGCCTTTCTCTTTTATATTAGGATATGCAGTCTCAAATTAATTAAGGACTGCAAATTTCAATAAAACAAGAAAGATAGAAAAACTAAAAATATACAATACTTTCCATACTGCTACTGAAGGTACCTTGAAGGACAGGCCAGGTTTTACCCTCAAGCTACCTCCTAACAACTACTGATTTCAAACCCCTCTAGACTGAGTTTCAAGAAACAACTATAACTTTAACTACTGTGCATTTATGGCAGGTGCAACTATGATAAAAGAAATACCCGTGTATTCTTTATGATTAGTTCCTAATGCGTTCTACTTTTTGTGAAATTCAATTCAAATAGTAGCTGGGTGAAGCAGCTCCCAGGGCAAAATATCAATGTCTATTATTGTTTGGCTTATGGGTTACATCTAAACAAACAAACAAACAAACAATCTTGTCCTCAGTCTTAAACTGAGAAAGGCCTTATATTAACAAAACCATCTTTAGTTTATAGGTCTGACTTGTTTCCACTGAAAAAACTGCTAAGAATCCTGCTGACATGAGATGTGCAGTGCCTTGCCCTTCGCAGGAACACAAATGTCGCCCAGTTTCACTGATTCTGTGAAAGGCCAGCCTTAGTTTCAGAAGGACAAGTTTCCCTTCTCTCATTAGAGGATACATTTATGTACCCACAAATGAAAAGGTGACTCGGAACAGTCAGCATGGATCTAGTATAAATGATGCCTGGCCAGCCTGGTTGCCTTCTATGATAAAGTGACTGCAGTTGTGAAGGAGGAAAGAACAATTTTATTTACCCTGACTTTAGCAAGACTAAATACACACAATATTCTCCCTCAGCAGTCTTGCCTAAACCATGACACCAAGCTATGCACCAATCTCCATCCAGTTTTTGTGTCCTCACTCAGTACAAGAAAGGTATTGGGAAATAGGCAAATTCAGGGGAGAATGCCCAGGATGGTTGGAAACTGAAGCACTTGCCCTTACAGGAGAAGGCAAGGGACTAGGGCTTGTCCGTTGTGGGGAAGAGGTAGCTTCAGCGATGGGGGTACCTGATAGCAGTCCCCCAGTATCTACGGGGAGGTTATCCAAGAAACAAAGCCAGGCTCTTGATGGCAATGCATACTGCAAGTAAGAGATATATCAAGCATAAATCTAAATAAAAAAGGTTCAGACTGCATATAAGGAAAATCTTTTCCATCATGAGGACACTCAGGCATTAAAACAAGTCGCCCATAAAGGCTGTTAAGCCTCTATCTCTGGAGGTTTTCCTGACTAAAATGTCTTAATCATCCCGTACTGACCTAGCTGGCTTTGCTTTTATAAGGAGACTAGGCTAGAGATGTCTTGAGGTCTTTTCCAACCCAAATTAGATTCTGGAATATGAATGCAGAAAAACAAGAATAGACAAAGCAGGGTAGGCAGAATTTCATATCAAAATAAAGTGAACCTGGAACTGTGAAAACGTAACCAAGAAGATATTTAAACAGACATTCTTTCAAAGTCAGGCATACAAGTATCATCTTCATAGCCCTTGTTTCAAAGATTTGTCTTGCACACATGAAAAGCTTCCCCCTCCCAAACCTTCCTTCTATCACTTTATAGTCAGAGGATTATAGAACACCTTATAATTATCACACACTTTATAATCAGAGGATTATAGAAAAGTTAGCAGTTGTGATTCTTATTGACACATTGAATCCTCTTACTGGTATGCACAGATCAGTAATTTCACCACAATTTAAGTCTCTCAGCAGGAAATGTCCTTCCAAATATTTCATGACCCAATCCCTTAGTAACTATTCCATGACATTCCTGCCTAGGACCAGCAGCTAATCAATTAAACACAAAGCTACCATAAGATGAAAGATCTTTGAGTCATTAGACCTGAACAGTTTTTCCAAACTTTATCTTGTGGAGGTTTGATCTCCGTTCATTAGCCTGATTCACACATGCAAGTGCTAAATTGCTGTCACAAAGGAACCCTCCTTTAATGCCTCTGTGTTCAGCTTTGTAACCACGAAACTGCTTTGAATGCAGGAGATACATGCAGAGCTGGACTGTACTGGAGCCAGTGAAGGTCCCAAGCAAAGGAATGGCCCTGAGTGCCTTCCCTGCTCATGTCTGACTCACACAATGGAAGACAGACAGCCAATGCTGTCAGACTTAGTCTAGGAAGGACTCATGCAGCATCAGGCTTCATAGAATTGCCTTGATTGCTATCTCTCTTAAAATGCTTTGCTCATACAGAACAGCAAGTACCCTCTTGAAAATGACATGAAAGGATGCCTCCATGCCAGTCAAAATTGGCAATTTTAGAGAGAACAGAAAATTATTCTCTTCTTCATAAGATTGTCCCATCATGGAAGCAAGATCCATGAAAAACACTTTGACATGCATAACAACTTAATATCTTGCATGTATCTTCATATTATTTGATCCTTTTTGATATTATCCTGTTCTCCCTTTGATGTACTGAGATGGTTTCATTTTTAGTATTTCAAAAGTTTGTTCTTCCTTCTTGAATCACTTGCGTATACAAACTTCTGTAAGAAAATACGATATTCTGCTTGCTCTACAAACAGATAGCTTTTGAAATTGAAATCATACTCCTATGTAATGGTTCACCCCAAAAAGCTCTTCCGAGCTCCCACTACACCTTTCTTCGATTCCTTCCTCGGTATTTCAGTCATTCTGCCTTGAAATTATGAGCAATAAAACCCTAATATAAAAGGTAGAAGTGCACTTCTAAGGCGGTTTGTTTTTTTTTTAAATAACAGCAAGAAAAATGCTCTTTTAAAAGTAGAACTATTCATTCATTTAGTCATCTCTGAGATCAGGGTGTTTTCTATGTTGTATGCTCCAATACTGTTCACTTAGTCATTCCTTGACTATTTCAGTATCATATTTTTGACAAAGATTTTACAAATGCAGCATAAAAACCTCCAACATTTATGCAGCATCAGTGCTAAACAGATGCCAAACTTCACAGAAGCCAGGTAGCTGTTGCAAAATAAAAAATAATGGAGGATATCCACACCATACACTTTAAGTAACTTTGGTGCAGTTCAGAATCCAAAAGCTCTTTTGAAAGTAAAGAATTTCTTTTTTTTCTTTTTCTTTTTCATCTCCAAAACTCTAAGCACAGGCAAGTAAAATTAAGTAGGAGTAAATTCATGTCATCTGTGTAGACCTAAATTCTTCATACTACCTACCTGATGCTTAAACGCACTGAAAACATTAACTATGCAAATCCAGATCAGTAACAGTTGGAAGCCACAGACAGTTTACAGGGGGAGAGCTAGTCAGCTGGTCTTCTAACCTGGGCACTCTCTGGCACTGTACCCTCTTTCAGGTTGGCTGAAATCGTGGGGTATATTTAATGCCTTCAGAACATGACCCTTGTCAACATCATCAGGGAGGGATTCCCAATTCAGCACTCTAGCTTATCTGAAAAGTCTTTCCAGGGCATGAGCTGTAGGCAGTAGGTTGGTTCATGAGCATGTACTCAATCATAAAACTTAAGGGTGCTCAGTCCCACACTTCATTTTAGCAGATGAATATGCATTGCCACTAGTCAATTAGGGAAGACAATTGTTCCAGGCATCTCTTCTTTACTGAGAAGACCGTTGGTTAAAATTATGCATTAAAGGATTCAAAAAATCCCTGACACTTTGGCTTGTCATTTTCATTCACAATCATTCAAGAAAACTCTAATTTTGAAGCTTTTCACTGCTGATTAATTGTTATGTCATACTAACTTGATGAAGCTGAGGAATTTTGTGATGAACATTAAAGGTATTGGCAAAGATCAAAGGTATTGGCAACCACCTTTAGCAGAAGTAGGGAAAAGAGAATATTAATGATTCTGCTAGAACTGAAACTTTTTCTTTAATAAAAACACTTCAGACTGTGCCTTCTTTTATGCCAAAAGCAGAGTTCAGAAAAACTGCTAGTTGCCTTTTATTGTCAAGGTAATAGGTACATATTGTTTACAGAATATTTATCAGTGCTCCCATTGTACAGTGTGCCATCATGACAGAGAGAAAATACAAAATATAATATACATTAGTAGCAATTTATTTTTTTTTCTGGCAGTAGGTAAATAACAGGCTATTACACAACAATGAAAATAAGGGTAATGTATCAAAATCCCTGCCTACGCTTAGAAGACTTCATAGCTACAGGAAAAACACAGCTCACTGACTCTCCCAGAGGTCCAGCTGTGGTGGCAAAGCTATTCTTTTTCAGCTGAAACACCTCACCCCTACTTTGCAGAAGCTGCATCAATAGCATCTGCTTTTAACTGGAGTACGTGCATCTGCACTTGGGGCCTTGTACATCTCAGATGGGACTTCACATCCTTACTCAGCTTAGGCATGCTGGCAGAGCTTAGTTTTTGAAACATAACCTAAGACACCTGAAATATGAGGCAAATAAAACCAAAGCTTGACTGTTTCTATGACAAATAGTGGAAAACTGCAGTGATGGATGGCACAGCATCTGAAAGCCAAGGTAGTTCTATGCTTTAAATTTTGGATATTGCACAGAGAAAAGGCCCCCTTAACAGCTTAAACAGCAGCCCACACTATCCTGGGATAAGCACATGAGCAACATGTTTAATTTCCATGAGCTGAGCCAACCAGAAAAGGCTCTGCATTTCGAATGAGTAGCAATGCTGTCTCTCCAGGGTACTGTGTGCTCAACATGTCAGCCTCTCACTCACTTCCATTCACTCTTTTCATATATTAAAGCAGGGCAGCAAAGAAAGTAATATTTTTAAAAGATGTACCAAACCATTGTCTCAAACATCAAAAGAGAGCACAAAGAATACTTATCTTGTCAAAGAGATGGTCTTCCTTAAGTAAAAAGCTAGTCTTTTCCCAGCTTGTCATAGACAGCTGCTAGAGGAAGCAAGCACTTCTGACACCAAGTATTGAAGCAGAACTAAAAGGCTGAGCAAGCCTTTTTTGATCATAGATGAATAGCCTGATTTTAGTGAGTGCTAAACACTTGCAGCTTTTATACAACTGGAAACTGTGAAGTCTATTTTTTTCCAGGAAAAAAATAGGCTAAATTACTCTTTCTGAATTTTTTTTTTTTTGACAATAGATGCATAATTATCAAAATAGCAGCTTATCTGGAATATCAATACAATGAGATAAAACACTACCCATTTTTAAGAGGTCACATTCACTAATCATTGATCTTTAAGTGTAAGTACATAAAAGGGTTACACAAAACCAGAAGTAGTTTACGCAATAGATCAACCTCATTTATTGCTTCTATGGCTCCTTAGGACAAGTAGGAAAGCAATAAATTGAGGGCATGAAAGCATGGCAATTTTCCTAATTTCCATGACTTTCAATAAACACTCACTACTGTTGTTTTCAGACCTTTCCAATCTTCAGCATCATGTAAATATAGAACTGCTCTACAGTTAGCAACTGTTATGAGTTCATACCAAGATATTTGAAAGCTCTTCTGTTTTTCTTTTTTAATCTGAACATCTGAAAGTAAAATGTGGTTCTTTATTCCTCTATGAGAAATGGGTAATTAAAAAACACCCTGCACTTATAAAATAATACTTAAATAAAGTTGTAATGAAAACACATAAAGAAAATGTATTCTCTGGCTTTGAAAAAAGAATTAGAGCCTGTAAGTACATTCTAGTAGGGAGTATTTCATTATAACCCTGGATGATTTGCAAGTGTTAAGACCTCTTTCCCCTAAGGCTTTTTGCCCAATGATTTCAATCACATTCAGAAAACTGCTGGGAAGGTAAGATCTGTTTTATAGAAAAATATATACAGCATACAAGTATTCATAGAGGCTGCCCTCCTAGAATATGTGGAATCCCAGAAACCCTCAGAAAATAGAAAAGAAACAAAAAAGTCTTGAAAAATAAAATTCTTGTCATTTTAACTGCATCAAGATTGTGAAAGAATGGAAGACAACAAAGGAAAAAACGAAGTATATCAAAGGTGTTAAAAAAATAAACCATCAGAAAAGTTAGTCAGTGTTAAGCTTGTACTTCGAACACAGAAGCTAATTGATAGTTGAGAGAACTTACCCAACAGCATCCTGACCATCCATCTGCTCCTAAGTGCTGGATGTTCAGGTGGCTGCTTCTTCCTATGATCTGCTCTGGCTCAGCAAACAGCTACAGGCTTGGTGCAAAAGTTGAGATTTGACCTGCAGGAAGCCAGATCAGAACAGTCTTAAAACAGTCCATAGCCTCTGAACCTGTGACAACGGTAGACTGCATAATTGAAGGGAGCTTAACTTCAGAGAGCGGAGACTGGTGTGACTCCAGAGTCTTGCATCCACCTAAGCAATTATCCAAAGGTGAAGTTTTAAGTCCTCATCTGGGGAAACATTTTAAGGGCATGTTAACTTCCAGGCATGCTGTGAACTGTGAGGTTTAAGTACTGTAATTAAATACCTCTTTCAGTATTGTCTTCAAGAGGGACATTTTCTTAAATTGGGATCTGTAGTGGCTAAATTAATCTTTAAGAGCAATATCGTACTGTTAGACTACACAGGGGAGGAATATGCTTCAGTACAAAACTTTCACTAACTAATAGCAGTAGTGCTTCTGGCTTTACCATCTCAGAAAAATGCCTGTACTGGAAAAATATCACAGCTTCACCATTTTGTGGAGTGGGCTATACTAAAATCAGAGGACAGAGCCTTGCCAGCGGTCTCCTTGTTGTCATCCTAGGGAATATATCTAAGTTGCATAAGTATGCTGCAAAAAAGTGAGAATCTTCTGTCTTGTAGTCATGTCATATTAGAATCATAGAATCACAGAATAGTTAGGGTTAGAAAGGACATTAAGATCTTCTAGTTCCATCCCCCCTGACATGGACAGGGACACCTCCCAATAACCATGCCACCCAAGGCTCTGCCCAACCTGGCCTTGAACACTGCCAGGTATGGTACATTCACAACTTCCCTGGGCAACCCTTTCCAGTGCCTCACCACACTCACAGTAAAGAACTTCCTCTTTACATCCAATCTAAACTTCCCCTCTTTAAGTTTGAACCTGTTAGCTCTTGTCCTATCACTGCAGTGCCTAATGAAGAGTCCATCCCCAGCATCCCTGTACACCCCCTTCAGATACTGGAAGGCTCCTATGAGGTCTCCACGCAGCCTTCTCTTCTCCAGGCTGAACAGCCCAAACTTTCTCATCCTATCTTCATATGGGAGGTGCTCCAGTTCCCTGACCATCCTCGTTGCCCTCCTCTGCACTTGTTCCAACAGTTCCATGTCCTTTTTATGTTGAGGACACCAGAACTGCATGCAATACTCCAAGTGAGGTCTCAGGAGAGCAGAGTAGAGGGGCAGGATCACCTCCCTTGTACCTGCTGGTCACCCTCCTTTCGATGCAGCCCAGGGTACGGTTGGCTTTCTGGGCTGCAAGCTGTCGTAGGTTTAAGCCTCACCCAGGCTAATAACTCACGCAGTTTTAGTCACTCATTCACTCCCCTCTTTTTCTTCCCCCAGTCCCGGGGGGATGGGGAGGAGAATCAAAAGAATGCACTGGTGTTATCAGCACAGCTCCAAGGCCCAAAAATCAAAAACACAGTGCTGCACTAGCTACCAAGAAGGAGAAAAATGACTGCTGCTGCTGAACTCATGACACAAGCGCACACTGCAGCTGGCTCATGTTCCTTTTTTCATCGACCAACACCCCCAAGTTCTTCTCCTCAGGGCTGCTCTGAATCTCTTCCCTGCCCAACCTGGAGCTGTGCCTGGGATTGCTCTGACCCAGGTGTAGGACCTTGCACTTGGCATGGTTAAACTTCATGAGGTTGGCATCAGCCCATCTCACAAGCATGTCACTCCTTCATAGCAACAGTAGACAGACTGAGAAAGTTTGGGCTGTTCAACTTGGAGAAGAGAAGACTGTGTGAAGACCTCATAGCAGCCTTCCAGTATCTAAAGGGGGCCTACAAGGATGCGGTGGAGGCACTCTTCATCAGGGACTGTAGTGATAGAACAAAGGGTAATGGGTTCAAACTTAAACAGGAAAAGTTTAGATTAGATATAAGCAGGAAGCTCTTTACTATGAGAGTGGTGAGGCGCTGGAACAGGCTGTCCAAAGCAGTGGCGAATGTACCATCCCTGGCTGTGTTCAAGGCCAGGTTGGACAGAGCCTTGGGTGATATGGTCTAGGGTGAGGTGTCCCTACCCATGTCAGGGGGGTTGGAACTAGATTATCTTAATGTCCTTTCCAACCCAAACTGTTCAATGATTCTATGATGTTTGCAGTGCCACATAAAAAAACCAGGCTTTTTCAGTATTGAGGAGTTGTGTTTGCAATTCATCGTACTGGCAGTGTTGTTCAAAAGTCCCAGCGGGATTCAGTCAGTAATATCTAGCGCAGCTAAGATGAGAATATTTCCCCAAATGTCTCTGACTTTCCAAAGCTACCAGCAGATTGCTATTTAGAACATGCAAGTGGGCTAAGCCACTCAGGTAAAACAGCTGTTTCCGGGCATAGGGTCAGTTCTGTGGGTGATCACAATGAAAGAGGAATTTATAATTATATTCTAGAAATAATTAATATTTAAATGAGTACACAAGGGAGACACTAGAGAAAATGTTCTCTCATCTATAATAGCTTCCCAACACATAACATTTCTTTTTTTTTTTTTTTCTTAGCACAGAAAGATTTAGGTCAAGAAATATTGTTCATGGGAAACAACTAACTCATTTGCAAATCCTCCTTGGAATGCACATGCTCTTGGCAGGTTAACATTTGCCTACAGGGGTCTGATGAGAAACAATGACTTTGGTTTCCATCACAGTCAGCCCATTATCACTAGCCTAGATGAACACACACTTGGCATTCAGAAATGTGAGAACAAAAGCGTCCCTTCAAAATAATTATATATAATAATAATAATAATAATAATAATAATAATTCCCCACAAAATAATAATAATAAACAAAAGGGGGGGGGGGAGGGGGAACAAGAAGAATACTGGTGCGAGAGAGGGGAACCAACCAACCCAAAAAAGACAAAACATATAAGAAATTACTTTGATTTTGGGGTTTGGTTTTATTTTGTTTTGTTTTGTTTTCTAATGTGTAATAGCCTCTGCTTTAATTACCTGCCTGTTATGGCAAACTGCCTGTGTGAGGTGTCAACCTTCAAGGAAGCAGCTGCTCTTTCAAGAACTGTACCTTCTTGCTCCCTCTAGTGATCCGAGAAATCATGCACAGTTTTACCTATCCCTATCCGGAATATTGCTCTCATTATTTCCTTTCACACCATGTGCAGCCAAAGTGACTTGATAGGGAAGGACCGAGACTGACTTTATTGCGGCAATAATTTGAAATGTAAACCTTCACCTGGCATGCAGCTAAGTAATACAAATTGTCGTAAGGTCTTTTACATTACTCAAATTAGTATGTCTTATCTTTTGCAGACAAAGCAATATTTTTGGAACTGAAAAGCAAACCACAAATATATGCATTACTACAGCAGTTTTTAAGCACACATTTTAATAAGACATACATGTTATAGACCCAAGCTGTGACCATCAATCAAAATTTCCTACATCCAAAGAGAAAAAGTGTCTGTATGTTGCACTCAGTTACTTCTCTGCAGTATGGTGCAAAAACATGACACTACCAACTATCAGCTTCAAGAAAACAAGTCTCTAAGCTTATAGGAAAAGCAAACATCCACTAGCTGTCCTTATTAACACTTACAGCCTGCTATAAATGGTGGTATTTCTGAATAATGAACACCTGAACTACTTGGTTATAGATGAGAAGCAGTACTTTTCCACTTACACAGGATAGCAAGCAACAAATTCATATTATTCCCCAAACACCACTGCTAGTTCATTTTAAAGGCTCATCTTTATTTTCAAAAGGAAAAATTGCCAAGCTCAGGTCTAAAACATGAACACAGCTGCCTGTGTTACACAGTTACACATGTGTTACAATGTTCCACATTGGCTGCCTGTAACTCCAATCTATCTAAACCAACGCTGCCCCTGAGCGCCTCAGTGAAATAAGTTAAAGACAAGTCTGAAACACCAAGCTAGCAAGGCAAGACCATGTTAATTATCTTCCTGATAAGCAGAAGTACTTTCAGGATAAGCATCTGCAGAATCTACTATGGAAAACATTATTCTGTGATCAGAACATGGACTGAGCAAGAAAACTAGCACTTGTAGTTATTCTAGTCTGACATCTGCCAGTGGCAAGCTGGAAGCACCACCATGGCAATAAAGGGTAAAAGGATCAAATTCTCTTCTGCAGCATCAGCACGATTCTCCTGCCACTGTCTAAATTAGAGATGTGGGAGAGCAGAGCCCATGCTTCTCATAATTTTAAAAGACATTTTTAAAAGCTATTTTTGCAACACACAAGAATACCTGGGATTAGAAAATTATTGAATAAAACCTCTCATTTTCTACATCTACAAAATACTGTAGCAAGCTTGCAATTGACAGCAGTGATCTTACTATATAAGCTTAAAGTTGCCATCCCTGATTGAATGTCATATACTTTAATGATTGCACCAAGAGGGCAAAAGTTTTCACTCTTGTACTTTAATTTAAATCCTAATTCCTTCACCATGATATATGTCTAAGTATTGGAAGGCACATGTAAGCCGACTGCTGAAGTAGAAGGGAAAACTATTAGAAAATGACGCAGAGAAAGTTTTAGTTGTATGTCATTCATTAATGACAGATACAGTGACAGCACCTTCTGGTACACAGATACACCTTTAGAGAAATCAACACAAAACATTTTAAAAGGTCCACACAATGCTGTCATAACAGAGTCATATCCCCTTCTTTAAAAATCAATTCAATGTGAATCAAGAAAATGAGTCATCCTTATTTCCTTGCAGTCTTTAACGTTTGTGGCTGCTCATAGTTTCATTTCAGATCAAAGCAAGATAAAAGTGAATTAAAGAGTCTTCTAATCTGTTATTCATTTCTGTCTAAAATACATGTCCTTTTACCGACTGCATAATGCTTCAGATATTTGATTTTATTGTGTTTTGATAAGAAAACAGAATACACTATGTTTGAGGAAATTAGGTTGTATTTAAATTTGGTAAATATCTGCACTTACAAAGTAAAACCACGTAAAATCTCTACACAGATAAGTAAATGAACTTCAACATCATGAATCTTATTTATTACCAAAATAAGTGCTTATCTGAATCTGGTCAAATTTTCAGGGTAAAAATGTATGGAATTTTCAAAGGCACACAAGAGACTAATTTTCTGAGTAATTTTCATTTCGTAGGCTTAAAGAAAGAAAAGTAGAGGCTCTCTATTGTTTTTAAAGGTCCTCAATTTTGTTTTAAAAACTTCACAGGCAAATATATTTTCTTTGTTCACTTCTGCTCCCAGTCTTCTACTTTCCCACCCTACACAAAAAAAGCACACCCCACCACAGCCCCTCCAAAACTCCTACCCCCCAAAAAAAGAGAAAGAAAAAGAAAAGCATGAGAAGGAGGAACAACAAAGAAAAGAACAGGAGAATGGATTGTATTTTATTAATTTACTGTCAAAACCCACCTGTTATTCTTTGTAAAAAATATCTGACAATGCTTTTCACTAGATAAGTTTCATTAATTGCAGACCAGGTGACCTTGAAAAACCACATATTGCAATCAGTGAAAAGTCCATATAAGGCTTGTACCTTTCCCCAGAACAAATTACAGGGGAAAAGCACTGTTATATCTGAACAGGCACAGTCCTGTCTTTGCAATGTGCCTAACATAAACACTTTCTGCTGGAAGAAACTGGGTTAAAGAACAGGTCCTTGGCTCTTAATGCTCACTGGTATACTGCCATTGGTTTCAGACATTTCTCTACCTTTTTTACACCTAGCAGAGTGGCTCTTCTAGGCAGGTATTGTCCTTTTGAGATAGCTCTTGCCATAAGACCTTGCCTTCAAAATATGATTAAGACTTGGACCACTACACCCTCTCTAGGCTTCATTAAGGCCAAAGGGCTAGATGCAAACATACTTCTTACTTTCATGTAACTCTTTATTACTGTATCTAAATCAGTGCTATAACTGCTTTATATACTGCTTAGCAACAGAGGCAGAGGCAGAAACTTCAGCAACTGGGCTCCCCTGCCGCATTTTGTACATTTCTACGTTTCCTAATAAGTTCAGGAGGGAAGGACTGACCTGAGGACACCAGTCCAATTGGTAACTGCAGCCCCACCATTCCGTCTTCAGAAGATGCAAACCTTGAACAGAATTTTCAATAGTAGACTTCCCAAATCTGCTCAGGCCCACTGAAAAAGCCCTAAAACTTCTCCATAAATTTTGAGATGCTTTTATTATTTGGGCTCTTGATTGTGTCAATAAGAATCTTTCTATGAGACAGGCACATTTTCACCGCTTCCAAAGTCAAGCGAAGAAAGGCTAGCAGTCAAAGTGACATTTTTCCCCAGTCAATGAAATCAACTAAAACTCTTCTTTGCAGAGATATCAACGAAAATAAGTTGCCAAAACCCCTCCATAACTTTCTGCAAATATTGAAGCACCATGTTCAAACCCTAGCACTGAGATCCGATCAGGTACACAGGCAATGTACATGAGAGTCATAGAGCAAATCCAACTCTGATTCTTACCTTCGAATCTTGAATGGTGGCTGTGATAGACTCAAAATGTGCTTTCTGTGAATGCTATCTAATGTTTGTAAGCAGTTGCTGCTCTCATGAACACAGCTACTAGGAAAATTCTGCAGTATGGACCTCCAGACACGGTTTTTAAAAACAAACCAAATCAAATCAGTGCAGAAGCTTTAGTGATTTCTTTCAGGTCTTCCTGAGCAAAGTGTTTTTCAGGTGACAGCTACTGATGCATCCACTGATGGAAGACACTAACAAGAAACAAGTGTGGGATCTGGTGCTGAGCAGAATAGATGAATGTCTTTGAGCTCTCCAAGAGTTGCAAATTTACTCTAGAAAAAATTATCTAATAATTTAGCAGAGGCAAAACAGAGTAATGATGCAGAGAAAAAAATCCCAGCTCTTTGATATTCCCTACTAAGAGAGTTTAGGGAAAGCTTTTCACATTCAAGATCTGGCAATCAGTGTAGTCAACAAAAGGCAAAGCAGTTATGAAAGGAAACAGTTTGTTTAGATGCTGAGGCTGTTTCAGCTGTGGTGTAACAGTCCAAAAAAACATGAAGCTGAAGCTTGACAGCAGTGGGTCTTATTAAAAGAATAATAATTGAGTGAAGTCCTAGCAAATGCAATCTTTGTGCAGACAAATGCTTGCCCTTCCTGTAAAACCTGTGGCATTTTCCCTGCCACATCTGTATATGTGCAGTCACTGGTATTTACAAGGAAGTAAGGCCCACAGCAAAGCTTTCCAATTCCTCCCACAGTTTGTGTCTTGAGCTGTTTAAAAAGAGGGCTCTTTCCTCTTACTGGACGTGCACCCTTCAGGCAAAAAGTAACATTATATTTCTGTTGTCAGACTCCATCCCCGAGTTCAGACATGTAGCAGATGGTTGGTTCTCCTGTTACTCTCGCCTGAAAGGTGCAGAAGTCAAAGCAAGCAGAAAGTGCATAAAGGATGGTAAAAATCCAAGCTGAATCAATTTACTGAGCAAGTTCAAAGCCATGGTACTCCTACTCTTGCACTCTCAAACCTTTCTTTTTAAACACTATTGTTGAGAATCTACCTGAAAGAACCCATGTTTTATTGATTTTATGCAGCTAATTCAGTGAACTGTAGTTGCAAATGAATAACTGAAGGCTTGTTAGTGTTTGGAGAAACTGAATGGGACTGGTCTTTTTGCCCTTTATTCCTTTTCATTATGTCTTTTTGTATGATAAAGCTTCTAGTAAGCTTTAAATACAGCTGCATAGTCAGTTCTTTCCCAAATGCTCAATCATGTTTTTCCATTCTCTCATGGATAACAATCACCTCACTGTCATCTTATCTGCAGCCAAACCTTCATTAAAAAATGAATTTAAATTTACTGTTTAACAGTGTAAATTTTTTTCCATCTTAAATTTAACTTAATTTTAAACAGAGCGTACACATGGGAATAAATACAATTCATGATCACATGAGCAGAAGCCAAGGAACAGGGTGTGAAGGAAGCGAGTAGAAAATGATGTAATTTTGTATGAACATAGAGAATCATAGAATGGTTTGGGTTGGAAGAGACCTTCAAGATCATCTAGTTCCAATCCCCCTTGCCCAGGTTGCTCAAAATCCCCATCCAACCTGGCCTTGAACACTAACAGGGATGGGGCACCTACAGCTTCTCCAGGCAACCAGCTCCAGTACCTCACCACCCTCAGAGTAGAATTATTTATGCTGGAACAGATCAAGTCCAATTGTAAGGAATTTCTTCCTAATATCTAATTTAAATCTATACTCTTTCAGTTTAAAACCATTACCCTTGATCCTATTATTACACTCCCTGAGAAAGAGTTCTGCTTTATCTTTTCTGTAGCCCCCTTTAGTTACTGGAAGGCTGCTGTAAAGTCTCCCTGGACCCTTCTCCAGGCTGAATGAGCCCAACTCTCTCAGCCTGTCTTCACAGGAGAGGTGCTCCAGCCCTCTGATCATCATCATCTTCTTTGGACTCACATCGATAAGTCCACGTCCTTGTGTTGGGGGCCTCAGAGCTGAATGCAGTACTCCAGATGGTGCCTCCCTCGATCTTCTGGCCACAGTACTTTTAATACAGCCCATGATGCAATTGGTTTTCTGGGCTACTAGTGTACATTGATGGCTCATATTCAGTTTTTCATCCATCAACACTCCTACGTTCCTTCTCTTCATGGCTGCTCTCAGTCCACTCATCCCCCAGCATGTATGCATGTTTGAGATGGCCTCAACGCAAATGTAGGAACTTGCACTTAGACTTGTTGAACTTCATACGGTTTGCACTGACCCACATCTCTAGCAATGCCACCTGGATGGCATCCCTTCCCTCTAGACTATCAATCACAACACTCAGCTTGGTGTCATCAAAATATATGGGGTTTTTTTCATTATCTCTGCTTGAAGTTTTGAACCAACTCCCAGTTTTGTGGGACAAGCAAGATCAGCTATTTTGCTGAAAGTCTTGCTAAGTCCTGAATGAACTTTTATGGGAACACAGTGAATTAAGCTCTCAAGAAAACAGATTTTGCCTCTTATTCTTTGGAGGTGTGTGTATGGCAACAAAAAAACACACAAGAAATAGTGATGAATACATGGGGTCAAGCTCTACAAAATGCTATGTGTTGGCTGTCTCTAAGCTCAATAACAAGACTGCATATGTGTTTTACTAATCCTGAAAAAAAAAAGGGGGCTTATTTTCCTAATTTCTCCACTATCCTCCTTTACAACCTCAGACAAGTGATTCAGTCATTCTGTGCTTAACTTCTTGCTTTGTAAAACTGTTTTGACTATTTATACTGAAAGTTTTTGAAACCATGGACTGTTACGCCTTCAGGACACATGAGGTAACTGAATTGTAGTTTTCATTGACCAATCTTATCTATCACATTTGTTGATCATCTAGAAAATCTATTTCAAATTTCAATTTGCAAAGACTTGAAAATGTTATTTTGTGCATCACCTTTTACTACCAGTTTAACTAAAACACACAGTTAGTAAATAAAAAAAGAGATGGATAAAATGGGAGCATAGGGTTGTCTCAGCGAGCAGCATGCAAACAGTCTCAGCCCTGGGCCATCAATAAGCATTTTCAGCAACTAGTTGACCACTGACAAGTGCCACTTCTAATCATTCAGTTAGCTTTGGAAGTGAAAAAAAACCCAACAAAACAACACTTCAGAACATTGTGCATGACATCAATTCTTACTTTTCATATACTAAGGAATACTCTCTTATCTAGATTCAAGATATTTTGGAATCACACATTACTAACAGCGTTATTCATAATAACAGACTTCTAAGAAAACAATTTCAGATTCTTCTTATTAGACAATTATCATTAGCTATAAAGTATTAGATGACGACAACTCAGCTAGATCATTGCATGCATATTCGATTTAATTCAGAATAAATGTCATGCTATAATTATTGAAGTCTTAAGAACCAGCTCAGAATAAAATAAGAGAGAAAAAAAGACAAGCCTCACAAACTTTCATATTTTGTAGAAGATGACTCAAGCTCCACAAGATTTAAGACTGAGGGAAGAGCTGAGGGTTTTGGAGGGCATCTGATTATTGCATTTTATGGTATGTAGATCAGGAATTAAGAGTGGTGTCAAAATGTTACATGTACTAAAGTTTGCAATTTCTCCATTTTGGCACAAACTATAGGAAAAAGTCTTTCTGATATTTCTCTTGAATTTTGTGCATTACCCTTAATTATAAACTAGCATTTATTGCCTCAATGTGAGGGTGGAAGGACTCCTCTTTGGCCGTACCTTATACCACAGCACATTAGAGGAGCCTATTCTTTCCCTGCTGGGTACCTCATAGTCAGCAGAATCGGAAGGCATTTCTTTAAACTGTACCTGGCATGCACCAGCAGCCTAAAAGGCAGCAAAATTATGTATGTATAGTGTGTTATAGATGCAATAAATTAGTTGCAGATGGAAATCTTGCCCGTTGACTTAATCATTTGCTTATATAGGTTAAATTTCCTTTTTCTCAATTTGTACCTTGAGAGAAAGCAGATATGAACCTTGGTGATTTGATGCTAAAGATGTGCATACACTTCTACATGTGTCCTTGATTAGGGGTTTTACAGAGTCATTGTGAAAGGAGCCAGAATTTACCCCAACATTTATTTCCATGTAGCAATAGGAATATGGGTACTACTGGAGCTACATTCACTCTGACATAAAAAAATAATGAAGAAGATAAATGCTTTGATTTCTTTCAGTGATCTGTACCATTACTTAGCATGGACAATTCATCTGTTAAAACATTCAACTATACTTTGTCTGCTGATAGCCACAGACTGCTGCTATGTTTGTGTGAGAATAAGATAGGTATGATATCTGCTTTATACCTGCTGCCCACTGTCGTTACACTTGCAGCATCAGTTTCATTTGTAATGCAAGTATATAGCATGCAACTGAGGAAGCGTTTCCTATTTAGTTGTTGTAGGTCTCAGGAAAGCTGTCTAACCTAGTCTGTTCTCAATTACTTAAAGCAAGATCTTTGCACTGCTAACTTTGATCTCTCTATTCTTTAGAAAGAAAAATTGAAAGTGCTGACATAAAAAGGTTAAATCACAATAAACTGAATCAAAGAAAGTGCCAGCTTTACTACAAGCTAGAAGAAGACCAGGAAAGTAATATTCTTACCTAAATTTGGTTTTGACTGATCTAGGAATTGAGCATTTCCAGCAAGAGTCAGATTCAACTCCCTAATTTATGAGACTTCAGACCCCAGTGATTCAAATTTCACAAGGACAAACAAGCTCAAAAGGTGCTCAGTTCCTCTGCTGGAAATCACATTACACATTCTTCCATAACCCCAGGGGAAATTTGTCATCTTTGGGCATGGCTGAACAAAACCAAAGAAATAAGTTCTTTCCTTTCAGGACAAAAATCTATACAGAAATTTAATACGTAGCCAGATTCAAAATGACAATTCATGAGCCTGCCATCCTATGCACTACTACCACTAACCATCCACCCCCACTAAATTTGTGGTACTTTTGCCTGATGTTAAGACCTACAGATTATTTTTGCTCACCTCATTCTGTAATTGTATGAAAACTCAAGTAGGGCCTGAACCAACCTGCTCTATGTTTGGCAGAAGCTCACCTTTTCAACTTAAGTGGAACAGTAGCTTAAAAATATGAGAATCATCTCCCCAGTTTCAGTGTTGAGCATTTCAGGTATGCATCTGATTTCCTAATTTTGAGCTTAATTCTTGGTTTTTATTCAAGTTAAAGGGCAGATATTCACATTAAGAGAAATTTCCTGTAGAAATAACATGAAGCTTTCCTAACAAAAATCTCACAAGTGAAGTTATTGTTTAAAATCCTCAGATGTCTTTCATTCAAAATCCAGAGGTGTTAGAAGAAAAGATATTTCTGCATGATTTATGAATTCAAGGACTCTTTCATCATTAACATAAAAATGACCTTTTCTGACCAGACTTATAGTTTAGGAATTTACTTTTTTAAAGAATAAAAAAAAAAGAAAGGTCTTCAAAAGCAGGAATGCAGCAAGTCAAGGAGAGGGAAAATATCTTCTGAGACAGAACCCAGGACACTGGAATGCAATTAGATTTTGATCTTCTTCAGCCACAAAGGATTGGCAGACAAGCATTGTTTGCTACTTACCTGAATTAAATTGGGTCTCCTGAGATGCATATGAAGCAATTTTAAAAAAGAAAAGCACTGTTAACTGAATTTATTCAATCATCACTCTGAAGTAATCCTTATTTACTGTACTCATCTATTAAACTAGCATAATCTTTCACTTTTTAATCAGAAAAAAATGACATTTAATTAATGCTACACAGCCAAACCTTGGAAAAGCTTCCCTCGCTAGGCATTTAGCTAAGGTACTCTTTTCAGTCTCACCACAGTGAGTCTTGTATGCTTTTATGCTTCCCTTGGTCTAAGCAAGCTGCAGGACTCTTTTATTAATTCAACTCCCCAGCACACTTCCGAAGCAGGAATAAGCACTCTTGTCACAATTTCATACAAGTAGGACCTTCTGGCTCAGCTGCCTTACACCCTGAGAACTGGAACTATCTCCTTTCCCAAATTTATCTTCTAAATTTCCTTGTGTGCATTTCCTTTTTTTTTAAGGACTTGTGCTTGTTGAAGCAGAGATACTAGTTTATAAAAACAACTCAAAACTAAAAGAAAACCAATTAGTCATAATGTCATCAATTCACAGATCTAGACATACCAACAGAAAAAGAAAAAAGGCAAAAAAGAAGCACCCTGTGTGCATGTTCTTGCTATACATTGCCTTCTCTTATTTTTCATCTGAATAAGAGCTACAGAAGTGTTCTGTTGAGTAGTTTCAAATTATGACTCAAAGATGCTTGACCGTGTCTTGTACATTCAGTTTCTTCCACAATGAGATCCTGAAATTAAGCAGGACACTTACGACAACATACCCCTGTTTCTGCCCAAATTTACTGTGTCTGCCTTCTTTTTCTTTCACCTACACTACTTCTTTCACACTGTTTTGTAAGACTGACCTTTTTCTGTTCTGACTGGGGATCTTAGAAACTTTCCATTCCCAGCCTTGTGCAGAAATTAAGGATAACTGGTTTCACCTTAAACATAGTCATCTCATTGTGCCATGGCATTTCTACCAGGAGGGTGATTGTTGGGGTTGAATGGCTCTTCAGTACTTTGGATCTTGAGGACTGCTACAGCTGAACCCAGGACAGGAGCATGGCTGAGTTCTGATATTATGCACAAACTGAATATACCAAACCATTCTAATAATAGAGCAGTTTCATAACCCCACTCACTCTTGTTCATATGTACATGCAAACCAAGTCTGTAAATCTTTTTTTTTTTTATTACATTAATCTTATTTTTTATTATTATTCCAGGATTTAATTTCACCTTTATAGAAATAAGTAACCTGAATTCTGACTTTCAAAAAGCATAATGGGCAGAAAACACACCAACAAATCAAGCCTCAGTAAACAGTCTTGTGAGTCAGCTTGCAAAGCCTAAACGACAAATATCTTCTTTAAATATTTCATCATTGTACAGCAGCAAATTAGAGCAGCAGCACTACAAAATTTTCCATTTAAAATAGAGTTTTTTCCATCTCAAAGTACATTTCCCCTTCCCCTGCCCACCCCACAGTATTATATTGCAGCAACACAATTCTAAGTCACCATTTCTGCAATTTCAACTACCAATCAGACAAGAGAGTCCAATAAAAGTGGCATCCACTACTTTTCACAGGAGCCCCAAAGACTTTCACTGGAAGAGGCAAAGGTTTGCTCAAAAATGGTTTTGTACTTTTTTTCTCCCACCTCAATACACAAGGAATTGAATGCTCACTTCTACGTGTGTATAGGCTGAAGGATGTGACATGGCCTTGTCTGAAGTATCTAGCATCATAATATACATTTACTGAAAAGTCAATTTCTTGGTTTCTGAATGTGTATCTTATTTTCTTTTAATATGCCCATCAAACAACATTTTGACATTCTTTTGGGAAAAATAAGAAACAGAAAAAAAAAAAAATAAGTCATTAAAAAGATACTTGAGAATTCTCCCAGCAGCAACCCGCAGGTATAAGGGAACACTCGTTGTCAGGTATGACTTATGGAACTGTTGTTAAATTTACATAAGACAACTGGGAGGCAAACTAGTACACTGATCACCTCTTTAATATAAAACCTTACGTAGCGCCTCATTTATACAATAAAAAGTCTAATTTAACTTGTCACAACACAGAACTGAATTAATACAGAAGTCAAAAAAATGTAATTTTCTACTATTAAATATAAATATTGAGTGATAGCCCAGCTATTGCTACCATTCAATGGGGTTTTCTTGCCTTGCCATGTAAAAGTTGAATATTAAGTGCGCATGCAAGAGATTACTGTAGTCGAATGAATGTAGAGTCACCACAACAATAACCCACTATACACTGTGGCATTTCAACATTTCAGATCACTCTTTTTTATCTTTTACACAAAGCTGCATTAATGAGGCCTTTATGTTATAAAATTCCAGTTAATTAAAAAGCTGATTTTTGGTCTGCGCGTGACCAGTTTCATGTTTTACTGAGAACTGGCAGCATTCCTTCTGGCCTACAGATTCCAACTCACCTCTGCTTCTACTATTGGTTTGTTATACAGAAACTGTTAACAGCTGAAAAGTTGTTACATGTGAAATGTGCATATATATATACACATACACACACATATATGCTGCTGAAGCTGCATCCTGTTCTAAATCTAGAGTGGCAGGTGGTCATGATGAACAACAGGAGATTCTTGTGAAGAATTCGAGACTCCTTGCTGTTGTGTAGCGAAATTAATGAATACCTGTAAGATACAAAAAGAGCAGGACTTTCAAAATACAGTATTTGAACTGATCTTTGGAGCCAAGCTGATGATAATTTTCAGGTACTTTCCTAAGCTTTTGTGACACAAAAATTAACAGTTTATATTGAGGGAACCCCTCTAGAAATATGTTTTGCAAACTCTAGAAATTATCCCCCTTCAACTCTCCAACTATCACAGTGGTTGATGAATTACAAAAATAATGGCAAAATGAGTTACTAACTTATGTATGAAAACTATATTTTCTTGCTGCACAAGTTAGTGGGAAACAGTTTTAATTTGCTTTGAAATGACAAACCTAAGGAACTTGAGCGTGCTGTTTCTACCAATAACCATCACCTGTTAAGGGCCCAGATATTTTAAGGTGAATGTATACTTTTGAATATTGTACAGCAATGATTCAACAACTGATGTGACTCCTTAGTTTGCTTGTTGTTGTTTTGTTTGTTTTTTTTTTAACAGATCTTACTACAGAAAGCTTTGTTAGCTTTTTAATCACACAACTATTTATTTGACAGCAAGGAGTGTAGAGGGAAAGATGGCTTTTATTGATTCAAATGATCGTATTCAGATGCAAAAAAACAGAATTAATTATAAGGGCATTTGTTATTCAGAAGAACTATTTTCCTTTTTAAAACTGTCACTCACTTACTCAGAGAGAGGAAATAATGGTAGGTGAGACTGAGCTGATGGTGAATCACCATGAATAGTGGAGAGGAAGTAAGATTGAGTGAAAAATGCCCTGAATAATCAACAGGCTGAACTTAACTTATAGTCAGGCATTCATCGAACAGATCATTCACAAGTAGTTAATAGATCAGTACAGATCAGAATGATTAATTAATGATTTGCACATGGGAAAAAGAATTAAGCTCACACCATCTATCTTAGAGAATTAATATTTTGGCTAGATGCGACTCAGTTTGTAGACTACATAACAAAAAGTTGCATATGAAGATGCTGTAACATAACACATCTACACAGAAATACCACCCTTTCCATGAGGTCTATTCTTCCTTTTGCCCAAATAGGATTTTACAGTCTCTGGTAGTGGGATCTCTTCTGTCTGCTTCTACATTTCTACTGTTCTCTCATGTGCAACATGATCAAAAGAAAACTCTCAAAGGAAAATATCCTGTAAATCTAAGGTTTACTGCAATTTACAGAGACTGGTTCATCATTTTCAAGGACGCTGGTAAGACCCCAACTTTCGAACTCTGGAGGTGGCAGTTCACAGTCCCACATTCTCTTCCAGCACAGACTGGGATGCATATAAGCATCTAAGCACTGATTATGTTTGCACACAGTACGAATATCTGGCTTACTGTGATGCTCTGCTGTAAAAGCAGCAGGGCGCATGAAATTACTGTGTAGACCTGAGATGGCCTGAAAATTATGGTCTATCTCATACATTTAGGCAATCCAGCAAACGATATAGTATTCCATTACAACAATACTTAAGATAAACAGCATGTATAGACATAAAAGAGAATAAATATATATATATATATACCTGCTCTAATGTAGTTTGGCTGATGGAGTAGTGTTCAATTTGCAGAAAAGTTTTGTGATTCTCTAGCACTCTGAAGAGCTCTGCCAAGCATCCCTGGCTTTGTGGTACATGGTACTCAAGCAGGTTAAGATGCTGTCCCTTTAAAACAAGAAAAAAATGGTAAAACCAGAAAAAAGTGAATCATAGAATCACAGAATAGTTAGGGTTGGAAAGGACATTAAGATCATCTAGTTCCAACCCCCCTGACATGGGCAGGGACACCTCCCAATAACCATGCCACACAAGGCTCTGCCCAACCTGGCCTTGAACACCACCAGCAATGGAGCATTCACAACTTCCCTGGGCAACCCAGTCCAGTGCCTCACCACACTCACAGTAAAGAAAACCCTCCTTACATCCTGTCTAAACTTCCCCTCTTTAAGTTTGAACCTGTTAGCCCTTGTCCTATCACTACAGTGCCTCATGAAGAGTCCATCCCCAGCATCCCTATAGACCCCCTTCAGATACTGGAAGGCTGCTAGGAGATCCCCACGCAGCCTTCTCTTCTAGAGGCTCAACAGCCCCAACTTTCTCAGCACATCCTCATATGGGAGGTGCTCCAGTCCCCTCATCATCCTCGTGGCCCTCCTTTGGACTTGTTCCAACAGTTCCATGTCCTTTTTATGTTGAGGACACCAGAATTGCACACAATACTCCAAGTGAGGTCTCACAAGAGCAGAGTAGAGGGGCAGTGCACATTGTGATGAAGTTACATCTGCTTTTAACCAGTCTAGCTTCAATAAGCTCACATTGCAGATTAACATGGAAAATATAAGCTTTTAAGCAAGAATATATTTTGCCTAAATTGTTTTACTACAAAGAAATGTTCATATTCAGGGCACACATTTTGTGTATGTTCTGAGATAACATTTTGTTAATCTCATTAAAAGATTGTATTAGTTTAGGACAGTTTTATTCTACAGGCTTTTAATCTAACAGAGTAGTACTGTTACAATGCAGTCTGGGTAAAGGTTGAGCAAACACACACTTACAGATATAAACAATCAGTGTATATGCACCTTTCCTATGAAGACTGGCTGAAAGAACATGGGTTGTTCAGTCTCAAAAAGAGAAGTCTCTGGGGAGACCTTAAAGCAGCCTTCTAGTACCTAAAGGGGGCCTGCAAGAAAGCTGGAGAGGGACTTTTTACAAGGGCATGTAGTGATACGACAAGGATAATAGCTTTAAATCGAAAGAGGAGAGATTTAAATTAGATATAAGGAAGTAATTCTTTACTGTCAGAGTGGTGAGGCACCAGAACTGGTTGCCCAGGGAAGGTGCGGCTGCCACATCCCCGGCAGTGCTTCCAGTCTAGTGGAAGGTGTCCCTGGCCATGGCAGGGGCATAGGAACTAAGTGATCTTTATGGTCCTTTCCAATCCAAAACAATATATGATTCTATAAAATAGGTTTGTAACTAAGGTTGTCATAGTTTTATCTGATTTTTTTTTTTCTAAACATGGATAAAGTAAAAAATCAAACCAAAATAATTAACAGCCTTTGAAGTTCTTCTTGGAGTATAATTACCATAGGTCTTTTTTAAGGCTTCATATTAAATAAGACGGTCTCAATAAAGACTGAAAATTATTACCTGTGGATAATTTCACCATAATTTCTTATGAGAATGCAATCAAATAGTGACCACACTGCACTGACACTTCAGGAGACCACATATATGAGTTCAGCTTCATCAAGAATAAAACAAAAGGAAATTTTCACCCAGAGAAAGGACCTGTTTATATTGCCTAAATGATTGTTTGAGTTGCTTCAATCTATATCTTAAGTCATATTTTTCAGATTTGCTTAACTGAAAAATAAATACTCATATATAATTATTTTAAAAAGATCAACATATCAAATGTGCATATATTGTTCTTACTAGCCCATACTTAATCCTGCCACAGAAATATTACTATGATGAAGAGTTTTAACTGTACCTTAAACTGTGTTCCAGGAAAATGCAGCTGTAGACAGTCCAAAATCGTTCTTTGATAGCTTATATCTTTACTAAGCCAAACCTTGACAGAATAACCATCTCCAAACCTGAGAGCAATACACAAAAACATGAAACCATTTGTCTACACTATGAAGACAGGAAGAACATTAGCTTTGATTGACTTTCCTATGATTATGTCAAGTAATGTCATTTATACCTACTGTATTATCACTATGATTCCAGTATTACACTAATGAACAATAAAATTTCAATGAGAAAATTTTAAAATTAATGATAACAAAAGAGCAACAAAAAAATATGTTATGCCTATGTTTTAATTACTACAGGATTTTTCACTATCTAATGTACCTGAACTTATGTTATCTAAACTATGCTTCACTATATTGCTTTGAATAGTTAACAAAATGCTGTGAAGATTGCAAATACAGAAAAAAACACAATCCTTTTACTTTTCTAATAAGAAAAATAGGCATAGCTCTATTTTTCAAATCCTTTAACAAATCTGCACATTCATACGCATATTTCAGCAATGTGAATATAACTGTTTTACAGATAAGAAAAGGCAAGTACAGGAGTATTTAGGGAGATGGCAAAGTTAATGAATTTTCTTTAGCTCTATGGCCACACAATCTCTCTTGAAATAATTTAGGAAATGAACTTCACTTTCTCAATATACATGTGATAAAAGTTAAGTCCAGGCAATCTAACCAACACATTACCTTTTATTACATTTACTCACTGTTAATATTTAGTTGAAGAAACTGCAATAAGCCCATAAACACTGAAACGGCAACCATATTCTTATGCACATTGCTTAAGCAATGGAAATTAGGCTGCATCAGTTCCCAGAGCAAGGTCCAAGGGCAGAGCTCAGCAGACAAACAAGGTGACAGGTGGTTGCTGCGGCACCTCTCCCCTCTCAGCCCTCCTTTGCAGCTACATGTCCTCTCTTTGGGTTCAATTCCTTGGTTAATTCCAGAAGCCAAGTCAGAAGACTTTCTTCTGCTGCCGCTGTTCCCTGTTGCTGGTAAGCAATGGAAAGGCAGATCTGGTAGAGGGATAGGGAGCTCAGACAGCAGAGCCCACATCACCTCAGAAACCCACCACTTCCTCTGTCTTTCCACAGACGGCCACTCCTACACCCTTCACTCCATCATTACTTTCTTTTCTTTGCTCTCCAGCTCCACAATTCATCTACTCCAGTTATCTGGTTTCTAGTGTCTATCCTGTGCATGCCTATCCTCCCTCATGCCAGTACCCACTTCTCCTGTGTCTTTTCTGTGTACTGCTTGTGATTCAGGGAAGAAGCTGGGTTAATTGGATCTGACAGGAGTGAAGCACGTTTTCATGTGATCAAAGCAGGAGTATATATCACAGCATGATCTACGATGCTGCCGTTTTCCAATACAGAAAAAATGTCTACAGAATTTCAATCAAAACGTAATAAGAAAATGAAAAGGACTCTTCTGAGACATATGTCCAGTTTAACCACTGTCTGAGTGACTCCCAGCAAAATACTTCACATGAAGGACCTCATGTTCCTCATCGATAATACATGTATAGCAATGTAACACCTTTACCTTTTTCTTTGCATTGGATCAGAACCTCTGCTAGAACAAAACTATAAAGTCTTAATATATAAAGTCAATAAAATAATAAAGTCACTGATTTCAGAGCAGGGCAAGTTTTCAAAATCAAAAATTCTTGACTGTAAGTTTTATTCTATTAAGAATTTCACATGAATTGAAAATACAATTTCCAAGGATCTTCTCAGGCAAAAAATCCTATTTCTTTGTGTAGAACGAAGCCATAGCTGCTACACTTTCGGCATGACAGTGGCAGATTCTGCCCCATTTCAAATCAATTATTTTAGGGTTTTTTGGTCTTTAGCTGGGTGTTGGATTTTTTTATTTATCTTTTCATTGAAGTCAAATGCAACCCCTGAACTGCTTGAAATGGAGTAAGAAGAAACATTCCTGATGCAGGGTCCTGGTTTTGGTTCCTGAAGGACATTATATAAATAAAATCCTACTGGGTGCAAACCACAGGATACAAAATATACCCTAGGAAGTGTGACCTGCCAGATGAACAGTGCTGTTACAACAGAAAGATCCAGAATAAGGTGGAATCCAAAACAGTGGCTGGCTGCTTTGCTTTGGAGTGATTTACTAAAACATAATATATCCCTAATTAAATGTTTTAAATGCATAGCATCACCCCTGAAACAATACATGTGACAATGAAAAAAGATGTTACAAAGATAGATGTAGTTAACAAGGGTGTTCAGTTTAGTTGGCAGCCAACCTGAGGCAACATTTTAAAAGAGATTGATTCTGATCAGGTTTTTGGCATCTCTACACCACTGAGTTACGGTTTGAAAAATGCTGGCTCATGGAGATGCTCCACAGTCTCATAAAATGAAATTGTTGTATGCAATGAATTTTCCAAAGAAAATGAATCAAAATTCTAATTAGCAAAGACAGAGAAGTCTGTGCAACTTGGATTTAATCTAAATTGTGAATGGCGTAAACAGCAGCATGATATAAGTAGAAAACTTTAAAAGATTCTTTTCTTTTGACAAGTCATGAGGCTTCTATACCTTGATTTTATCATTTATTTCAGTATAAGAGCTCCCCATATAGAGTAAACTGATCAGCAATAAGCATTTCCCCTTGTTATAATCAGGAAGCTGCTTTCAAGAGCACATTAAGGCAATGGAAATTGAGTTGACCGGTTTTTTCACTCTGTTTTCCTCTCTGATTCAGACAATATAATTAGTTCAGAACCCCAAAGTGAAATTACAGAGAAAAGCACAATCTGGTTTGATTAGCACTTTTAGGATCAAACCTTTAGTGCCTGACAGTTCAAGACCTAAGGAGGGAAACATTACCATTAAAATGGCACAAGTTGAGCCAGCACACCTGCTCGGTAGCCATCTGCTACAAAAGAACCAGCTCTTCAAAGCTATTCAACAAAGATATTTTCCACTGCTAATTTCCACCACATTATTTTAACAACACCTGCATTTCGGTGTGTGTATACACACACACAAAACCACATATTCCAACAAAAAGTATTTTTCGTCTCTATCCTTCCTCTTCTCCCTCAAACAAGTTGTTCACACTTTCACCTCATTAGTGGTTCTGAAAGTATTAGTTATTGAATGCTTTACCCACTAAAATGTTACCATGAGACTGAAAATAAAATATAAAATCCCAGACTGATTGTAAACTAATTAACTTGAGCGTTAACAACAGCATCAGCTGCAGAAGCGTGAGCTTAGCTGGGACTACAAAACATATCCAAGGGCTCCACACCTTTAATTACATAGGTCCTCAAGCAAGCTGAGCTGTTCAGCTAGATAACAAGGAAACAAAAGGAACATAAAATGGCAACAAGGAATTCCATATCAGAAATTACAAAATAGATTAAAATCGAAGAAAGACACTGAAGTGGTAGAAAGATGTTTTTACAGAGCCCAGAATCATGACTGAGCTAAGGAATGTAACTGAGGAAAGATGCTTCACTCCTACACTTCTCATGCAAGAACAGGGGGCATGAAATTAAATTATAAAAAGTCCTCGGCAAAATTGGTAAAAGTAAATAATTTTCCTTACAGCACATAAGAAAACTGTACAAGTTATTGACACAGGATGTGCTGGATGCGAGAACATGACTTAAGTTGAATAGGAGATTAGACAAGTTCATTGGAGGGAGGTGGCAATCCACTAAGATCACCTCTGGTTAGGAAGCCTCTAAGCAACAAATTGCCGAAGGGTGGTTAAGTAACGTGGAAAAGTAATTTCATGTGCGTAGCTTGTTCCTGTACTTTTCCCTCCTGGATGCTGTCAAAGAGAGGATACTGTGCTAGGCAGGTCTTTGATCTGTCCTCACGGTTGTTTCAGTGTAAATATCACAGAGAAGAGGTCAGCTGGGGCTAATCACCCAAATGGCTCCTCAGTTCTCAAGGGTTTTGCAGCCCGTAATACAGTTTCACAGCCACACAGCCAGCAGTACAAAGACAGATAATACAAAACTATATTAGATAGGTGTCTATGCAAGCTGCAGTCACACAGAAGAATAAAATATAGCCATATCTATACTGATGAGGAAGATCCCCTGGCTGCTTTCCTGGTTCTCATTCTAGCCTTGCAATGGGAATGGAAGTGAATTTAGTTGCCCAAAGGCTGAGAATACTCATAAATACCAAGCAGAGGAGCTGCTACTTAGGACAGATCAAGTAATAGTAACTTCACAGTGCTCCTTTCTGCCCATTCCTTAGAGGTCCTGGTCCAGAGATTGGAATAGGGACAAGAAGAGTAGTTGCTGAAACACAGTGTTTTATGGAGACACAGCTGAACCTACATTTGGCTTCTCACAGGGTGTCCCTAGAAATACTAACCAAGTGTTTTTCTGAAGCTTGACCAATGAAATCCTGTTATCTGTGAGGGTGAAAAAGAAAGTCTGCAGATGAACAAAACAAAACCTAGAAACCACTGTTCTTACAGCAGAGCCCAGAATGACCACTCCATGGAATCACACTCTTCCCGAAGCCCATTTACCATGTCCTTTTCTACTCCAGTCAAATTGCTGAGCATAACCTCAGGAAATCAAGAACATGGCTCTATTTCCTAAACCCTGATGAGTAAGAAAAGCATCTAATCATCCATATGCTTTTATTCCACTCATCAAAGATTTCATTTCCTGGAGAATGATGTCCTATATATATATATACACACAAAAAAATTGTTGTGCTATATATATACACAGCTCCCAGCAAGTTTACTGGTAGAAATATAAAGTGCATCCTTTATGTATGCACTAGTTTGATTGATCAAAAGATTACTTCAAAATGACATTATTGGAGAACAAAATAAAAAAAAATAAAGAGAACATTGGCACTTAATGTCTGCAAGGAAGTGCATCTTTTTTAGAATATATGCCATAAATCAAAGTGGAGGAATGATTTGTTGTGCTGCTGTTTGCCCCTCTGCTTTGGTTTACATTTATTTGTAGACAAATATGGTTCTACTTTCCCTAAGTAAATAAGTCTCATCCAGGCAAGCTAACTTAGTTATTCCAGTATGACTGTGGGAGCATGGCGTACAGATTCAGGTCGTTCTCCTTGCAGCCCTAGAAACAACTACAATTTTCAAAGAGAACAAAGCTTAAACAACACAGAATAAATCACTGTGAAAAACATTGGAAACAAACAAACAAACAAAAAAGAACCAAAAAAAAAGAAAATTATTAAAACAAATAAAACATATCACAGTTTAAGATAATTTTATATCACCCAATAGATTTATTTTTTTAATCTATTAAGTGGGAGATAAAGACAATATCTAGGAAGGAAAAAATATTATTAAATTTGAAATAGTTGCTTTGTTATTTTGTTTCTAAAAAGCTAAAATCAAATGAGAATTAACTGTCACTGCAAAATGTAAAATCCTTCTGCAATTATTCAGAACAATATCAGTATTGCTGAATAGATAAAAATATAATTAGATGCAGACATAAATAAATTATAAAAACTGTCTTTTATATACTACTCATAGATTTTGTTTCATCATTTTTTAATTGATTATGGTTTTTCCAGGGTAGCAATAGAAACATGAAAACAGTTATTAAAACAAGTAACACTTGTTCAAGTATATTGTACATGCGCTATTTGTTCACACACACTCCAGGCCTTTATATCAAGCCATCTAAAGTTAATTTCAGTATTTAACGCGCACATTGCTATAACAGTGACAGCCTCAGGTTATGAGCAATTCAGGATACAGCTTTGCCTTGCTCTCCAAACAGACATCTTTGAGCTTAGGTGTGATTTCCAAATATATAGTAAATCCCGCAGAAAATCTTGCTAATTGATTATACACATGCACACAAAATCTGTCTGCATATGATCTTGTATGTCTGCAAATATAGGCAAGTATCAGAGATCTGATACTCTTGTATTATTTATACGCTACATTCCCAGAGATACAGGAACAGCAGCACTGTAATTCTGGGCAAGGCTGATGGTGCAGCCTACAAAGAACAAAAACTGCTTCCTCAAAAATACCTTCTTGGCCTCAACACTAAAAACGTGGGAGGAAGTAACATTATTATTGTATTGCTGTCCCTGTTTTCTGGCATACTGTTTTTCAAGTGAGTTTCTTAAAAAATAAGAATCAGGATATTACACACTAAAGCATCTATTAAAAGGACCTTATTAACACTTCAAGGTCAAATTCTCAAGTGCTAGAATGGAGACCAGCTGTGAAATTAAAATTTAAACCGCTGGTATATTTGCATTATGTAATAAGCTTTAATTACATCATAACATAGTATCTTTTCATTAAATTCCTGTAACAAATGCCTTGTACGGAGGTATGTTCTAAGATAATTGGGTTTATTTGCTGAAACATCTAGAAAATGTTGCAAGGAAGATAGCAGGTTGATGAGAAATGGAAAGAAAGTGCTTTATGGTTCTGGTATGTCCCTGGGAAACAGAATCCTGCCTTTCCAGACCAGTACACCTGTGTGACCTGTGGTAACTCAGATACAATTTTTACTACTGCTTTCCTATCTATCTTGCTAAGGGCCCACTTTGAGACCTAGGGCTCCTTTTTGCAGAAGTCATTCACAGTACTTTCAGAAACATCCACAGGTAAGGTAAGAGCCATTGCACTTTGAATGCAGTGATAAACAAACAGGAAATATTTAGCCATACACTGCTCAGTGTATTTAAAGTTAAAACCTTTTAACTTTAGCACCATGCTTCAGTTACTCTCCTATAAAATGGGAATAATTACCTTAAACACAGATTCCCAGAAATATTGTGGAAAACCTAAATGTTGATTTTTATGAAGAACTACTCCAATGAATGTTGAAAATGCTGTATTTAGAGACAGGTTGGAAAAGTGCCTAGTAAAAGCAGTACAGAGATCACATACTGGGCAAAGAGGAGAATATGAAATCTTTATTAAATTAGTTGCTGATCATTGAACGAACATGTACACAGATGTAATACAGTGTCCTGTGGAAAACACACTATAAAATTACCAAAAAGAAGAGCAAACTAATACACACTCACAGTAGGGCTGAATTAATATTGCACAAAGTTTTATAAGAGTGCAAAGATGTTGCTCATTTCTGAGCTCTCAGTCTGTGTGCTTTTAAAGCAGTAAGAACTCTTCTCTTCAAATTTTCCTCTGGGAAGATAAACTAATACCTATATTACAGGAATACACATCCACTCCCTCGATATATTTTTCATGTTCCAAAGGAGTTTGTTTTCTAGTCGACAAGAATAAAAATTATACTCATTTCTATATTTTATGACATGTAAGAAACCTACTGTGACTATATCTGTTAGCATAACACTGTGCCCACTGGAGGCTTGAATATTTATGAGATCTTCAGACATACTCCTCTCTTTTCCACTTCAGAAATCTAAATGTGTGAGTTTGAGAAAAGCAATAAAATATTCTCAAGCAACCTTTAAAAAAATGGCAAAGTGTAAATAGCTTGCCAACACATTTTCTATTCTGATTCTCCTGTAACAAATGGATTAATTGTTAGATAATTTAATCAGATGGCTTTCTGATAAAATTTGAGCAAAGGCTGGATGTGCGTCCAGAGCTTGACAAATTGGTATGAGTTTTTCAGTTATGGGAAGTCTGTCCAGATGGTCCTAGAATGAAGGATAGTATTCAAACTGTTTTTCCCAGAGAACTGGCCAGCTGTATCTAACATGGAAATGCTTCTGTGAATTTTTAAAACACCATTAAGTATAATGGAGAATACCAGAGAGAGCATTTAAATGCAATCCATTCACAATTTTGAGCAATTGACTCAGTTGGCAGGAGTCTTCTGAAATTTTAACAGGCAGAACTACTAACACGTCTATCTCACACAAACTATATCCAGAACTAAGATGCAAACTTTCTGGAAACTGACCTTCAATTCATTCTTTCCAGCTAACACCTTTCTTGTCATTATTCAGAAATTTGGCTCCTGCAACAAAAGACCTTTCTAAAGAAGTCCAACACGTATTATTCCCCTGAGAAACATTTGAGAGGACTTTAAATCTGTTTATACATAGATAAATATAGTCAGGGCTCAACCGCTGGGAGATAGGGAGCTGAAACCCAAACACCTACATTTGTAGCGAGAAGATATTTTGGGGTAAGCATTTTGTAAGAGACTTACACAGGAGCTGGCAAATGAATCAAGTCTCACACATTAGAAGCTTTGCTACTTTTTATATCCCTATGAAGCTTTAATGTTTCACATTAGCATCTTTCTGGAGCTCACCCATACCCTTCATTGCAAAATTTTGTACCATCTGACAAAGCTGTACTCAGTCCAAGATTATGGTCTTTCACATCTGCCAAGGGCTGAAAGCATTAGTGAGAGAGAAAGCTGAATCCTTGAAACTTTCCACCACAGCAAAAAATGAAATTTAACAGGGCCCCAAGGAAGATCCATTAAGCCTTCATCACAGATCCATCAAAAAGGTGATCATAATCTAGACTTTACAGGCTGGAATGGTATCAAAAGACAAGCAAATAAAGCAATTCTGAGGATTTCCATCAAGACAGACAGAATTGCCAGGCAGGGAAGAAATAATGTCTTTTTAGTGTATGTAGCTACACTTAAAGGAAGAAAAAAAATAATCTTAAGACATGCCAATGCAATCACATGTAATATCAAAATATGTTCCTGCTGCTAGTTCTAACAATACAGGACTCATTCTATCATAAATAAATGCTATATGAAAGTTTTCTTTAGTTTAAGCATTCATAGAGTGTTTGAATTTCTTTCCTTCTTCCAGTCTTCAAAGATAGATCAGATTACTTGCACTTGATTTTAAAATATTTGTTCAGTTTGATTTCTAGAAATAAATTAAAGACAGACTAGAGGATATCAAGAGCTGCTTATAAAAGAAATTAAAAACAAAAAAGAAAAAGAAAGAAGTGTAAAATCTAACAAACCCCACAATAATCTCCAAATATGGCCCCCACTAATCTATTCTAGTACCATTCTTGCCTGTTATTACAAATATGCGTATTACTGGCTTAATTCATTCACATGCATAAAACACAAAAGCAGCATCAAAAAAAATTTACACTACAAGTAATTTAGATTAAATCAGACGTAGCAAAGTCATTTTTGCTTATGCATTCTTTCACTCACATTACTTCATGAAACAGTTTTGCTAAACAAAATGCAAGTTGGCGGGGTTTTTACTGTGAGATGGTGCCAGGGACAAATACACTAGACAGTGCTAATTGCAGGAAAACACTGAAAAATAGAACTAACTAGTGTCAGTATCAATGGAGATGGCTGCTAAGGATAGTATGCTTCTGATGACATTAGTTACTTAATAGGGATTTAGAAATCCTTATGGTATCTCACTTTTGAAGGAACAATGTTTTTCTCTGTATTGCAGCAAGAATGATAGGGCTATTAAATCATAGAGAGGAAAGGAAAATGGAAAGGAAGGAGCAACTCAACACTTTTTCAAGTCCTGGAAGTTTCTCACAATGTTCATAGGTAGAGCAGAAAGTGAGAAAATTAAAATATCAAAATAATTTAAAGCTTCATTATTTCAATGGTTTTCTTTGGAGTAGTAAGTAAAAGAATTCTGCTTCTCTCCTCCTTTCGCATCTCATGTAGATGCAGAAGTCATCCATAACGAACATGGCAGGTTATCTGGAAATCATCTTCAAAATAGTTTGGAACATGTACTACACAGAGATACTGGGTTTCTTAACCTAGTAAGAATTACTTTATTTATTAGTTGTGTGAACCCGGAGCTTATGTTAGAGTACTGTATTGGCAAATATTGGAGGGAAGTTTAGAAAAACAAGTGAGCAACAAAATAACAGGAGTAACAGGAACAGTGTTTGGATGCTCCCCTGCACTTGTCAAATTTTTCCAAAGAAAGCACGGAAACGTCTTTACTGTATGCTTAGTTCTTAATTGAAAAAAAAACCCAAATCAACAACAACTAACCAATCAACCAACCAACCTCATCAGCTGTGTGTACATGCAGTTTTAAGACTGTGCTCTCTACCATGGTGTTCATTCCCAGAAACAAGAAAATGAATTATGCAGACAGAGCAAATTCAGACAATTACATGATTTTAATTAAATCCATTAAATCTTTTGATAAAGCTATTTTGATAAAGCTGTTTTCTCCTAATAAAAGGTTCTAAAGTTTTAGAAAAAATCAATAGATTCCTGAACAATAAGTGTGGATAATTTTTAGACCAACTCGATAAATAAGTTAAGAGTAAAGGGATTTTGGTCCTGCCTTAAATTTAAAATCTTAGTGCAGCTTCAGCCACACAGTTTCTATGGAAAGCCTCAGCAATATTGATATCCAGTGTACATATTATCCCACATGAATGTCACTGACCTACATTAAAGAACTGTCACGGCAATACAAGGAACACAAAACTGCTGACAGTATGACATATTCTTAACAGAGAGAAGGTGTGATGCTGCTTTTTTTTTTTTTACTTTACAATGATTTTAAACAAATAATTGCTATGCATATGACTGCCAAACATTTTTAGCATGACCTTGCTTTGGAGAATTTAAGAGAGATGCTCATACAGACTTGATTCTTGAATGGCTGATCTATGAACGTCTTGATACCTTCAGAATTAATTGGAAGATATTTCCAGCATGTTATATAGCTTATTCTTCTCCACTGATTTGCTTACTGTGATCTGAAACAGGTATGTCTACTGAGACAGTGTAGCAAATTGAGAAATAACTATCCTATCTTTATGAGTATGGTGCAAACTTATGGGTATGCTTACAATGTCTTCCTTCCCAAGAAAGTAGATGAAAAGATGCTGTTAAAGGAAACATCAGGAAAGCAAAACACTGACAAAGTCATTGGGAAGATAAACGCGAAGGTAGCCTATTTGGAATGCCTGATTTTACCCTCTCAAGGCTCAAGCTAAGAAGACAGAGATGCATACTCACTCCAGAGGATCTAAAACATAAAAAAAGGAGACACACATTTATCCCAGCTAACTTTATGCACTCAAGTGTGCCTAAGAAATACCATTTTTCCTTATTAGAGGAGACATGAACATCTTCAAAGAGCAGTTTCAGTTGTCCAAGGTCTGCATTGTCCTCTACAGATAACTGTGTCTTACTGCAAAAGTGTCTGAAACCAGGACAGAAAAGAACAAAGGGTGTATGCACATCAGCTAAAGCACTCCAGTGAGTGGGACAACAGGCCACTCTCTGCTATGAAATTTGGGAATAAGAGACAAGATGGCAAAGGCAAAAAGCTAGACACAAAAGAAGCAGAAACTGTTGAAGGGCGATTGACTTCTCATGCCTCCAGAAACTGAAGCAACTACTACCTGAAATGTACCCAAACATGAAAAGAAGGCTATGATCACACAGAATAATCTAAAATATACCTGCAGACTTCAGTTTATTTTTTTTACCACTCAGTTTGTAAGATCCCTAGCTGAAAGTTTGTCTTGATAAAACAAAACAAAACAAAACAACCCTTGGAAGGAGAGAGCTTATTAAAGTAAATGTGAATCAGGCCTGCCATCCTAATGCATCTGCAAAACAAGAGCCTCAAGTTCTACCCAAGGGGGAGGACAGAAAGCCAAAAGTGGCCTCAAGGGACAAGAAGTTGTCTGAGACACAAATAACTTCTGTCCTATAATCGTGGCAGACAGCAATTCCAAAACATTTCTGTTGAGCTTGTTTACATTGTCTGCACTTAAAGAGTGGTAAATGCTGAGCTAGTACAAAGCAGTGGAGCATCATTGCTTGTAAATGAGCTGTATAATTTTACACAGCTGACTGTCTGGGTGTCATAAAATTCTACTTATTACTGAATGTAAGTGTTATAGCTATAAGTTGCAGCAACTTTTCCCTCAGCTTCTGGTCTTGTTTCCTTTATGGTGGTTTGAGCCCATCCTCTAAATAAGCATCCTCATTAACAGATATTAAATTAATTCATGAACAGAGTTCAAGCAGAAGAGAGGTTCATGCACACCAGGAAAAGGATGCAGAAAACATAGCATAAATATCTGCAATTGCCAGTGAAATCGACAGAAAACAGAGATGGTACAAAGTACTTTGTCTTGCTGGCTTCTGACCTGTTAAAAGCAATCCTCTCAAGGAACCAAAGTGTATTTCATCTCAACATGTTGAAATCTCACAACATATTTTCTCAGGTTGAGTGCAGAGGTGCTTCATTTAAGATACAGATCTATGTTTTTCAATTACCAGTGCAGACTACAAAGCATTTTAGAATGCCATATGTCAATTTAGCTTGCTAAGATATCCTAATTGGCCCTTTTTTAACTTCAGTTTATGGCAGGAAAAGAAATATGTGTTTAGCATTCATAAGTATTTATGCCTTGGAACTATTAAAGTGTCTAGCCAGCTCTTAAATTGAACGTAGCTGCAGAAGGTTTGATGTTCACATATAATACCTGTTTTTAATGTGCTGGGGAGAACCAAGGCACTTGAAACTTCCATTGACCATAATAGCAAGACGTGTACAGAGGGCTTCACATTCTTCCATACTACAAAATAAAGTGGGGAAAAAAAAAAAAGAAAATTATAATAGTGAAAGCAATGCTATTTATACCTACCTTTGATTAAAATGGAAGGAATCTACAGCTGCAAAAATGGGAACATGAAATCTTTGACTTTAAAAACAATAGTCCAAATTATAATCTTTATTCAGTACATAGCAAAAGTTGTTAACACATGGCAGCTAGAAGAGAGGCCTGAAATGGAATTTATGGTTTTAGTCCAGAACTAATTGGAGATTCCGGCCACAATACCAGGTTTTACCACAACAGGCAAATACGTGATAAGCAGTCTCAGAAACACAACTGAGTGTGAGAGCCATGAACTCTATTATTCTCTGTAATATCTGTTCATGGTTATTCTGAGCTAAAGGATAGAGGAAGAAGGATGAAGTAAGCTTGCTTAGCTTGCCACTTGCATAGCACATACCTTTAAAAAGTAGTTACCCTTAGTCTGATCCCAGAAGAAGACGCAAAACACTACAACTCAAACAGAATTTATGCAAATAGAGCTGAATAGAAAATCAGGATCCTGTCAGATGCAACTGCTGCAGATGATAAATAATAACTTTGATTTGCAAAGCTTAGGGCAGATGGGCTGCCATTCTACATGTTATATAGAATAAGTAGTTCTTCCTAAGCATCTCTTTAGACACAGGACATCAGTCAGGGTATGTTTATCGTCTCAAAGAGGAGTCAAAGTTATTTACTATTCCTGCAATTCCCTGTGTGTACTTCCCAACCCCTCTGAGACAGCTGAACAGGAGTTGTCTTGTGCATCTCATCCATGTGCCAGTTGAAATTCAAGCGCTCTTGCTCAACAAGCATGGCAATTAAGTATCCTCCTAGGAACAACTTCCTTAAAATAGGACAGGGATATGGTGGGAACGACCAAACCATGATATTTGAGAGTGATGGGGAGAGGGCTTGCTAACACATCTTCCCACATGTCTGGAAGTTAGCCAAGTCTCTCTAAGATGCAGTAACTTCTGATGCTCCCTGTGGCATAACACTCCCCAGCTGTGCCAAAATAACACTAATTTAGGCCTGTATTGTTAGTTAATAAAACCTCACCTCTGCCTCCCTCCCAAAACCCTGCCCTTTTCCAAACAAAAGTGAAGCCTCTTCTCAGAAAATTAGGTAAATACACCTCAAAAAATGAAACCCTGGAGTTTTTTTACACAGGAAACCCTCTCTATATCTTATGTGTTTATTTGCTGATATGCATGAATATTCACTTATTCCTTTACTTATACAAGTGGCTTTTAAAAGGATCTCAAGTCTCAAATGGCCTTCAGCAAATAATATAAATAGTATAAAATAATTTCTCCTTCCTCCACTCTGGCACAACAATGTCTCATTAATTAGAAATGAAATGCCTACACTATCACTGTACTTATAACTGCTGCAAGTCATTCATCTGTGGAGCTAAATGAGTAATTAGGAACAATTTTATGGATTTTGTTTGTTTGTTTACAGCATATTAGTAATGAGATCACAGCCCTTTTCTGTTTAACTTGCCTTTGACAACTAAGTGTTCTTGATCTGGACTGAACACCATTTCCTGAACATCACTTAACTTAATTCACAATGTGTAACTTGTATTCCCTAAACACTTACTAGCTCACTCATTTGGCCAAAATATTGCATTGCTGTTTTTTCCTAATGAATTCTTTCCTCTCCAGGCATGTTTTCATAATCTCTCTCTCATTTAAAACCATTTTATATGTAATTATACTTACGACACTATATCCCCAAGGGAACATTTAATTTATTCCATTTTACTATAGATGTTACAAAACAGAATTGATGTTTTCTCTATCAAATTGATATACCAATGACCATACCAGAGAACTGACAAGATATTTAACACAGATAGTCTCTTCTAAGAGTATGGGGTCACTCCTACCATTTCTACTACTGCATACAGAAAATAGATGAGATGTGTATCTACAGGATGCCATAGCATGCTCTTTTCATACACTGATGCATAACAGAATCCTTAATACAATCAGATGAGGGTTTTTCACTCCCACCTCCATTTGTAAAGATTGTTAAAGTGGGCAGCTGCAAAAAGATAACCTGGTGTTCAAGCAAAAGACACCGCAGCATGGAATAGAAAGAACACAGAAAAGGAAGAATTTATTGCATCATTTTTTCTGTGCTCACAGCTTCCTTGAGCCACATTCAAATCCTTGAAAATTAAGCATATAAAATATTTAGGACTTACACACGTTCAATTTTCACAAGCCGAAGAAATTAACTTAAAATACCAAAACGGATCTGCTCACCCAGACATTTCACACCAGAATAAGTATGCTTTCAGAACTTTTGCTCCCAGTTGAGTGCAAGTGAAGAGAGGACAGGAATACACTGGCTGCTAAGATAAGGATCTTACCTGTGGGATGTCAGTACAGCTGCACAGCCATCCTGAACTTCCTTCAGGATAGTTTTCCAAAGGTAGCGTTTAGAGCAGGGATCCATCCCAGAGCTGGGCTCATCCTACAGGAAACATTTAAATACCAATACAGCAGCATGGGAAAAACACAACCACAGCTCCAGTCCAGCTTGAAGTATTAACAAAGCTCACAATAACATTATATATTTTTCTATTGAAAAGCTACATTTTCAGGAGGTCACTTAAAAGACACTTGATTAGCTTTTTGCTTTAACACATATAAGTTTAATTTCTAAATTTATAGAAGATACATTTTATTTAAGAAATGTATATATGCAATGTTTATAGATTATGTTATAATATTATTTAGAAATATATAAATGTTTAATCATATGTATAAGTTTTTTAATAGGAGAGACTTGCAGGTGTTTTTCCTCACTTTCTGGGGGGATTTGGTGTCTTTTTCTCCCCTGCATGCACATCTGCCATGAGCACAAGCAAGTGCAGAAATCCTGTAACTCCCAGCTGCTTGTGCTGCCCATCGCATAGCAAGATGTGAAGAGCATATTTGGATCTGACATCCTTCAATAGCTACTCCCAGAGTCCCTTTGTGAGGAACTCTCACTGACAGTGGGAAGAATCCACAGGATTAAACAACCACCCAGTCAATGCTGCTCAATGCAAACCACCTGGCAAACTAATCTCCCACTCAGATGGGATAGGGCCACAGGGATGATCATGGGGCTGAAGCACCTCCCATATGAAAACAGACTAAGAAAGTTAGGGCTGTTCAGCCTGGAGAAGAGAAGCCTGTGTGGAGACCTCATAGTAGCCTTCCAGTATCTGAAGGGAGCCTATAAGGGTGCTGGGGAAGGACTCTTCATTAGGGACTGTAGTGATAGGACAAGGGGCAATGGGTTCAAACTTAAACAGGAGAAGTTCGGTTGAATATAAGGAAGAAGTTTTTTACTGTAAGGGTGGTGAGGCGCTGGAATGGGCTGCCCAAAGTAGTGATGAATGCACCATCCCTGGCAATGTTCAAGGCCAGGTTGGACAGAGCATTGGGTGACCTGGTTTAGTGGGAGGTATCCCTGCCCATGTCAGGGGGGTGGAACTAGATGATCTCAAAGTCCTTTCCAACCCAAACCATTCTATGATTCTATGGTTTTCCTGAAGAAAGAAGTGCAGCTACCAAAATTACCTTTCCCTTTCCTATCTAAACCTGCTGTCGTCACTAAATCAACTTTTGACTACATTTATTCTTGGAAGCAGGAGGAATGCTATCCAATTGTCAAAAGACAGTCTCTGTTACTACAAAACTAGGGAGAAGGAAACTCTTCCAGTTGCTTTTTACACTATGGAATTTTATGAGGGGTGGCATAGACTTTAACTAATGTATTTGCAGGAAAAATCACAGCTAAAAACTGAAAGCAAATTTCCCGAGAAACAAAGCAAATGAAACATCCAGTTTGAGGCTGATTTGGGTACTTAGCTACCAATGGCAGAGGTGGAAAAGAATTCGGTTCAGTTTCCTGCTATTTGTGGATAGCTAACAAAAACCAGTAAAAATAAAGCAACTCACACTATTCCCCAAATTAATAGTTATGATTCTGGATTCAATCTAGAAGCAGAGTCAGTGTTTTATATTGGTGTCTGCTTTCAGACAAAGAAAAAAAAGGAAAGACTTTTAAAATACTGTGTAACTGCTTCAAATTCTGCTAGCTTTCTAAAGCCAGCCAAATGTTTTAAAGCATTTGATACGTGTAGGTATTTTTCTTTCCTCTTTTCATTACATATGCAATAGTCTGTGCCCTGCAGCAAGAAGTAAGTGAAAATGGATACTTGCAGTAGCATGCTGTCATAAAGACATTAAAAAACAGCTCAAGCATTTTCTAAGATCAGGAAATAGCACTGACTTAAGATTTTCTCCTCCTTTTACTAACTGAACCAGGGTCAGTTTGAGCATAAAGTGTAAATAAAACAATTCAGCTCAGAAGCGAGGCAATGGTAGGAAATTAGAAGCAGCAAAATATGTCTGATCTTCTGAAACATGAACACCAGTTTTATCTGGTTCTACTTGGCCTGAGATCTATTATTGGAAGCACTGTTTTCCCCTGCAGCTCTGGGAAGCAAGATTCCCTCTCTCTGACAGTTCTGAAAGGTTTGTTCCACTATTGAATGGGTTCATCATTTCACAGCCAAGGCTTAAGAAATGGGTATTCAATATTCTCTAGGGAAACAACAGGCAATGACAATAAAGAGAACATGGTGTCATAATGATGCAGTTCCCAAAGCTTTGTAATTCCCTGATCTTCATTACAAAAGGCATTGTTTGAACTAGAAAGGCCAGTTTCAGGCCTTAAATGAGGAGCTGGATGCAAGCATCAAAACAACATGCGATAAATAATTCAAATTAATATCATTCAGAAGTATTAGTCTGATTGTGTGGTTTGTGAATCCAACAAAAATGTAAGAACCATGAATCATGAAGCATGACATAGCAAGGAAAATTAATATCCTGCGAAAGATGGGTCAGTCATTAATAACACTAGCTCCAAATTGCTAGTTAAAGAAGAATATACTTCTTAAGGAAGCCAGCAGAATTGTTCATATATATTTTTATCATGTAATATACGAATTAGAGAATACATAAAGCATTAATATATTTTAGGGTTCTTTTTTTTCCTCTTCTTGTACATAAGGAAATCTTAAACAAAAATTACATCTCCATTTGGGCATTGGGCCTTTTTTTATTTCCCTCCCTAGCCCAACTATCTTAAAGAAAAGAATAAATAAAAGGAAAGACATTCTATTTTTGTGAGCGCTGGAGAATAAAATAAGAAGTTTTCCTACAGCAGGACACTTGTACATCAGTGTATCAATTGCTTCTTGACTGACCAGGAAACTACCTGATTTTCTTCAGAGCAACATACAATAAAACAAAATTGAATGCAAACTGTTTACCATAGGCACAGTATTACCTTTACTCACCAGTAAAAGTATTTGAGGTTTACCAACTAAAGCCAGAGCAGTAGAGAGCTTCCTCTTTGTGCCAGCACTGTATGTTCTCACCAGTTGGTCAGCATGGGCATTAAGGTGCAACCTGTTAACAAGGTCCTCTGCAACCTGTGTTTTAGAAATTTAAAAGCCAGTAAAGATCAGCCACATTAGGTAGCATTTTTGCTTAGATAGAAAGAACATTCTGTTCTTGCATATTAAGCAAATGCACATGTTGCTCAGTTATTTACCCCTATTTGCTGCATACTACTTTTGAATCTCAGACACATAGAAAGAGCTGCTCCAGGACCCCTTAGTTCTCCACAAAGAATAAGGATTTTCTTATATAGAAAAGTTTGGTTTATCACTGCTTGTAACATTCATTTGTGTTCATTTTGTGTTGATGGGTCAATGACCTAAAATGTTTCTAATTTCACCTCATTCTCTGGTATTTATTTGATCAAGCATCTTAGTGACTGAAAATTCAGGAGACAAAATTCTACATCAGCCACGCAAAAAAAAAAAAATGGAAAGGGCAGGAAAGCAATTCACAGGGTGAGGATTTAGAGTTTAGTAAAGACAAAAAGGTAACTTAGGGTTCAATTAATACTCTTTTCTAATAACTGAGGAAGAGTTAAGCTGACCCTAGCTGGTTTGGTTGCAAGCTTAAAAACATGTGCAATCTGAGTAAGTTGGACCAGCACATCAACACAGCTGAGACAACAGTCATGCTGTCCTCTATGGCCTTTCTTTCCTTACCTGTCAGAGAGAGTCCTAATGTGCAAGGCCCCTTCAGAAGCTGCTGAATTTTAAAAGAGCAAGAACTTTGCTTCACCTCTAACAGCTATCACTGTTGGACCATCCAGGGAGACCTCATGGAAAAACACAAGGGACATAGCACTGACTTTTCTACTTGACACTCCCAGATGCACCCTGCAAAGCAGCAGGTGTTTAGTGGCATGATGCTGGGTGGCTGTGTCACCAAGGGAGATCAAATTTGTAATACAGCCATTATACCTTGAACCTGTATGTACCACAGCTGGGAGATTCTTGTAAAACGAGTAGTTGCATGGTGCTCTGTTGCCTGAGATGAACTGCCAGAGCATCCCCAGCAGTATGGTGCATTTTGCTCCCTCAGCGCTGCCTTCAGATAAAAGCAAGGAAGGACTGGAAGGATTAGTCAGATCAGACAGGCAGTCTCCAATTAATTGAGAAAATCCAGTAAAAAAGAAAATCAATAAACAATATTGTGAATTAATATTCAGTATCAATTTCAAATAAACTGCTATAAGCAAAATATTTTTAATAAGACAGTTTTATGCAAAATCCTTAGGAAATGATCAAGATATTTGTGACCCTTTTGCAAGCTTTTTCAGTGTTATAAAAATAAGAGACATCACTGTGAGCAGGTTCTCTATAAGCAAGTACAATTCTGCAGTGGGAAGAATCTGCAGTATTCTAGTGTGGATTCTAGCACTGGTATTAATAGTCACTTTCGTTCAGTGTACCTTAATGTATAACCTGACAGCAACGCATGTTCTCAGACAAAAGGCACATTTCATAAATATTGCTCTGAATCCATTCAATCCAGGGAGGTTTGGGTATTTTTAATTTTAATCAACAACCACGAGCAGGTAATTTTATATTGAAGAGTTCAAGTTTTCTTCTCTTTCAGAGTTAATTCACAGTGGCTTACTTTCCTTTAGACACTATTGCTGTATATCAGTAAAAGTGCTGCAGATTCAAATATTCTGTGGCTTTAGAAATTGTCAAGCATCTAAGCTTTATTCTAAGATGTAGCTTTCAAACCAAAACAGCCTGTAAAGTGAACAACTCTAAAGCATATCGGAGGCGGCTTAGCTACTCTACTAAACTGACTTGCCTTTACTGATGCTGGGAAAGCACGCATGTTGCTGACAACAGGATTATCGTCCTACAGATCCAACAACAATACGCAGAGAATTGCACAGAAAAGCTTGTAAAAAATTAAGACCAGAAAGTGAAAAAATGTGTCATCTATTGTGTACACCAAATTTAACACATATTGCAAACTATAACAGGCTTGAAGAGCTGTTAAACAATCAGTAAAAACAGACTACATATCACACCTGAAACTGTGATATGTAGTACAAACTATAGAGCTCATTCTTCTATCAAGGGATTACTTCCAACCTTCTTCTCTTTTCTTTAATGTCTATCACGAAGATTTCCAGTAATAACAGACTCACCTTCATTAATCCAACCTAAACAACAACAAAACAATTGGCAGAATGAAATTACAAATATTGTATATTAGGTATATTGTTGAGGAGCCCGCACATCTCCATTATAACTTCATTTGTCTGTATAACCAGTGGTATCCTGTGGTTTGTATCATAGCACACTATAAAGTAAAAATGAAATCCTCTTAAACTACTTTAAATAAGATTCAGAATTGAGCTTGTGACAAATCTTCAAATAGATACACATTTATGCAAGAGATTTACAATTCTAATGGCTTCCTTCCTTTAGTGAATGTGATATATATACACAAGCACCTTCTTTCCCTCCTTCTCATATTCATCATGCTGCTCTATGTCTGGTTTCAATTACTTTCAGCAGTGAAGAGTGAGGAGATACACTAATTTATTTAGCAAGTTAGTAACACTGAGGCCAAATGAAAAGACACAGTTGTATGCACTTGAACCTTAAAGATGTTTTACCTCTAGTCATGGCTGTAATAATTTATTTAAACTCTTTCCTTCCTCTCCTCTGCTCCCCCGCACCTCCTCAATCCAGATTATAACCGACTTTTCATCTACCAGATAAGAATTTTCCTATTTTCCAATTTTCCTTAAAATTATTTACTTTTCTCTCATCAATTCTAACATCATCAGCAAAAGTTCTTTTTCCCAAAATTAATCTGGACTTGTTCCACTAGCTTTGGAATGAGCACTGGAATGAGCCCTTCAACCCGCAAAATCTAACCCAAATCCTCAAAGACTTTGTGTGTTTCCTAAAGATTGCATTCATTCTAGAAGAGGCAGTAAGGTAACTTGAATTTTTACACACGTTAATATCTGTAGGAGTAAAGGTTAAAGAAGGCATGGTGTGCTTTATCCACCAGGGAACCAAATCACATCCATCTCATTGAAAAGCAGCAAGTGATTGTAACTTCGTATCCACTAATGCTGATGATTTTCTACTCTCTTTGAAAATTACCATTAATTTTCAAGTTAGAAATTAAGTGGTACAGAGAATTTACAGTGTGTCTTCCAGAAAAACTTAGAGTTAGCAAAGACTCAATCTATTAGAAGACTAGAAATGCAGTAGCAGGTCTATCCTGACTTGAAAGGCTGCATCTATCATTATATTAATTTTGTATCATTTCTGACAAAATACAATATATGACATCTTGTGACTTTTACTTTGAACAAGCCAAACCAAATCACAAAGCAAACCTGACCTAATACTGAAAATGTGTATCATACCTAGTACAAATGATAATGAGCATGGGATGAATTCTAAAATCATCTGAAAAATAAGTATACACTTCCAAAATAATTGTGCAAAGTGTCAGGTTCTGAGTAAGTGAACGAAGTGTAGTGTGATTATACTAAATAAGTCATTCATGAATTCCACACCAAGCAGTATTCATTCTGCTTCTGAGTAAACTCAGAATTGGTAGATTTCTTACATTAGGAAAGTGTATATTTATGGTCAAACTTTTAGGCAAAACCAGTTCTTTAGCCCTCAGTGTTATACAACTACACACACTAATTGCTAGCATGCTTGCTAAAATAAGCAAGCATGTAAAGGATAAATGAATTTACAAATACCCCTTTCCAGCAGCTATAGAATGCATCCTGTAAGGAAGTCAATGAGATTCCAAAATCAGCGCAAAAATCTTCTTGGAGAGTTAACGTAAAGAGGAATCCATACCGACAATCCAAGAAGTTGCCTCTGAAGGCCCGATAAAGCTTGTTTTGAAATTAAAGCCCTGAAGGAACTTGTATTGCGAGCAACTTTTAATGCAATTAAAGTCATAAATGTCACTTTTGATGCATTAATATTTCATATTTTTAGCAAGCTGTATGCTGTCTTTTGAAACACATTGAGATATTGAAACATGATTAAAGAAATAAATATAAGAATTAAGACTATGATGTTATACTAATATGTCTAAATAGCCCAAAAGCTCGACTTTAACATTTTTGCAGCAAAAAAAAACCTTTCAGAACAGGTTTGGGAAATAAAGTAAAACTGTACATTACATGAAGCTTAATATTGATAGCAAATGACCCATTTTTCTCCTCCTTTCCCATTCAGTTAATTACTGTTTTGGAACATTAAGTGCACTCAACTTTATGTCAGGCACTTAACTCCTGCTGCTGATGAATCTGTCTAGCAAAGGATTTGATCCTTGAAGTTAGTGCTTCAATAGATAACTTAAGGAACAACGCATCCTGTAACTATCCTGCCCTCTTGCCAATTTATTAAAAACTAAAGGGAATGTATGTTTCTTTCCACATCATAACCTACTCTGTAGAATATACGTATGTGTGCATGTTAGCATAAACACTCACCTGGCAAATGTTCAGAGGCAGGCTTGGAATGACTTATCATAAGCAAGAGGGAATGAAAGAATAACAGCTTAGATTTCCATACAGATGCTATTTCAAAGTATTCCCAGGCCTTATTTCTTTATAGGCAAATAAAATGCGCACTTTCTCCAGGCACCAGCCATCTCTGAGTTGAAACACAGCAACTGTTCAGAAATTGACAGCAGTACCACAGATGGAAATGCCCACTGACAAACACATTTATTTTCCTCTGAGATAGCTGCATTTCAGTTTTTGAAGAAGGTAAACCAGAGTAGCTAAATATTATTTGCAGGAGCCCTTTGATGCCCTGATTGCAAGCATATGGTAACAAAGTCTGCTCTGCAATCTATGCAAACAAAAAATTAAGATAACGGAAAGAACCGTCTCTATATCACAAATGTGAAAATGAGGCACAGAAGGCTGCCTGTAAAAAATAGTCTAAGCTTAAACCTAGATCATCTTAGGTGCAGGATAATCAATAATATTTATATTTATCTTCTCTCATTGCACCACAGTAACATAACTCATCTCTAAGTAACACAGAATCAATTTGATCCACTTGAGACAGAGCTCATACGTGAATTACCACACTACTTGAGGAACTGTTCCCTAAATGATTTAGAGAACTGCCATGGCAGTAGCTGCTTACTAATTGTCCAGAGAATAGCTGGTTCGGAAAATAAAGTGGAAGCTCTTATGTACGCCAATTATTCCTAAATACTTCTGTGTTTGAAATAGATTTTATGCATGCCAGATATTTCAGAAAGCATGCTATTCTCATGTTATCTACAGATAAACTATAGGAAGCCAGGTCACCTTTGTGGCTCCTCACCAAATACAGACAGGAGGCAGCATTTGCAGTAGTGTTAATTTACATGGGTTCATGCAGAGGGACACCCTGCAGGCACAGCTCAGAAATCTGTTGGTATGATCAGGCTTACTGCAATCTGGAAAACTTCCCAGGCACCTGAGAAAAGCTCAGTGCTGCATGGGGCAGTTTTCATTTGAAATCCAGTTCCGTAAGCACACTGCAGATCTCTCTCCATTCTTAAGGTTCTGCAGATCTCCCAGTCCTGCTCCTCATCCTTCAAAACAGTCGCTGCTTGGAGACTAGTTAACTTGAAGGAGTTACAAATCAAGTTATGACAGCAGGATTCATGTGCACACAAACACACAAACACATTCTCCTCTACTACCTGGTGTTGACACGGCTTGCAGAGAGTGTAAGATTAAAGCATTAAGAGTCTGCTGTAATGCATAGATCAGTTCACACTTCTCAAAGCTACTGTCTCCAGTTGCCTGCCGATGAGGTATTACCAATAGGAAGGTGTCTGCCAGTGCCACCTGAACAGCTTTTCCTCACAGCTATGGGTACTAAAATAAAGCAACAGCCAAGAGTATGCAGCTCCAGGAGTCAGAAAGGCAGCACAGCACTAAAAGCCCTACTCATGAAAGCCCTACTCGTCTCTCACTCAAAGACACCCTTCGTGGCAAATTCAAGTCAGCTATAAAAGTAAGTCTTCCAGCAAGGCTGAGGCAACTATTTTAACTGTGGGAAAGTCCTTCTTAGCCTACATCATAATCTCATTCCTACTTCATATCTCTCAGAGGATCACCATCTGCCTGGGTTTATGTGCTTCAGCTTATTCACAAATGGGGAATATGCTTAGTTTATAGTCTGGATTGAGCTTGCTGACAGTAACACTGTATGTATATGACCCAAAGTATGTGAGTTAAGCAAGTCCTACAAAACTTAATTAGAACTATGTACTTCTGTCATTCAGGTACTTCTGAAATTTCCATTCTTAGGGTGCCTTAGAAACTGCTTCATTTATAACACATGGTGTACCATTTGGACAGATGTATTACAAGAATATATTGTCTTTTATTATGATAATGAAAAAAAGATCAAATAAAAGCTTAAAAATCATGTTTAGAATGCTTTAAGAGCACTGATGCAGAACAAACAATCAAATTTTGATTCCTGTTTTAAATTACACTTAAGACCAAAAGCATTCAATAACATCTATGAGATACATAGGTACTTAATAGCATCCTTTTGAATGATTATAAAGCTCTAGAAGAAGTGCTGCCACCTTTGTGTCTCTCACAGAGCTCTGACAGGTGCTAGTCATGATAAGCTTTCAGCCCAGCTGTTAGAGAGGAGCTGTCAGCTCATGGAGAAAACAGGTAATCAGAGTTAAGGATTTAATGCAATAACAATTATCCCTTAATATATATCTTTTAGAGCAAGGGAAACATATTCAAGTTTTCAGTACTTTGCTATCACAGATGAGTTACAAAGAGCAAACAACTGAGCAAGAGACTGTATGATGTTTTCTAAGCAGCCTGCAAGAAATGTACTGTTCATTCATTCAGTCAAAAATCCAGCCAGGAAGGGCACTGCCCAAGAGAAGGGGCAAAGACTTGTAAGAATTTTTCATTTCTCCCCAGTATGTAATCCAGAAACACCCAAATTATCGGCTTAATACAGGAAAAATTCAAAACACTGCCTGTACTGATGCTACTATTGGGGAATGATGGCAGTAATCTCTAAATACTCGATGTCCTAGTTGCAGGAATCATACCTTTTTCTGGAACAGCACCTAGCTGCTGAGGAAATAAAGCTGCAAAGAATCAGAAGGTGGCCCTCTCAAACACAGACAAGCAGCTGTCTGTAAACCACTTAGCAGACCCTGAGACAATAGCCGGGAAAATGCTGGATAGGTATTAAAACCAGGTATTCCAATCACATGCAGTTTTGCTTCTGGAAAAAAGGAAAAGTAAGGCCACAGGTGGCATCCTGGAGGTTATGACAAGAATCCTAGAGCCATAGTAACTGCATGGAACTTAATTATACAGCAGGAATGACAGATACTGTTTTCATAACATACTCCAGTATTCCCATGTTAATACAGATGTAGTTAAGCACAAGAGACTGAGCTGCTCAAGTCCAGATCAGATGAGAAACTTCCATCCGCAGAGACAGGAAAAACACCACATTTTACACTATATCCATTTGGTACTGAAATTTTTGAATTGGCTGGCTGATTGCCTCATTACAGAAAAAGAACACTATTTGCTAGTCAGCACAGCTACATCTGTATCTGTGAATTCAAAACCTTTCAGTGGCATTCCCAGATATTGTCATCGTCTGTGCTAGCAAGCTCTTAAAGCATTTTCTGACAGGGGTTTGTCCTCTTCCCCTTGGACAATCCCAGGCCTTCTATGGTAGCTGGAATACTTTAGGGACTGCTTCTAGCAGGTGGTTTGAAGGCAGCCAGCATCTTGTGATGTTTAAGACATTTACTAGTCGTGTGTTGACAGATGCTGCCTCAGTACTCAGATGTTTGGTTTATTTATATAATCAGTCAACAATTTTCAATTCCTTCACAGCTAAATCCCATCTCTGAATAAGAGTTTTTGAGAAGTGCATGATTTAAACCTGTGGTGTTCCCTCCCAGTTCTCCAAGTGTGATAATGGAGGTGTTGAAGCATTCACAAACTCCTTTAGAGTTGATATACCATTTGCATTAGTGTTGTTTTACTATCCTCAGTGTCATTACTGTTTTTTGAACCTGGCATAACAGGCAGGGGAAAAAAAACCTATCATTTAAATAAAGTAGTAACAATGAAAAATCTTATTACTAAAGCTGCCAAGTTGAAATAGATATTCCCTCATGTAAAAAAGTACCATTGTTTTATAAACTCCACAGCCCAACCTGGCTTCAGCTTCCCCTGAAAATCTGTTCTGGGAAAGTACCTTATGGATATCATATTTTGGAATTCCACGCAGTGTGCAGTAATAATAAAGATGTTCCCAACCCGTTAAAAATTCATCCAAGGCATCTTGCTGTGGACAATAGCCAGTGAGAATACCTTCAGAGCTGGCAGACAATATATCCATTTCAGACCTGTTTAAAGAAAAAGCAAAAACTTGAATGTTGTTTAAAAAACACACAGCTCTGGGTTTCACCCTTGGGATTAGAGAGACTCCCAAACCACTTGCCCTCAAACTCCATAGGTGAAGGAGTTTGAATCTCTTCACTGTGATTATTTACCATAGTACCCCAAACACACAGTGCTTTTTGTCCATTCCAGATTAGCGCTGCCACCCACGTGTCACTATTCTAACAGTATTTGTATGAAGGTGAACAGATCAACACAGAAGGACAGATCTGTGAGAATTAACTCTTACCAGGTTTTCCTCCCTTATCTCTTTCGTAGACCCTGCTCTGAGGAGACACTTTGAAACTATACTGCTTGCATCACATTCAATAATGAAGGGATAAGAGTTGAGAAAGAAGGAAATGTTGCTGTGTATTCTTTGTGTGTCTGTGCACACGCATATGCATGCATGCATTCTCTGACCAACAAGAGTAAAACAAAATGCAGAATATTAAAGTCTAGTACATTAAAAGACAATACAAGGAAAAATAAAAAATGATCCTGATTTAAGAGACTTTGACCATCACTTTGTGTCTGTACAGCACTGCTTGAAATTACATTCATTGCTAAGAAGCAAGCTTGATTGCAAGGGTGTCTCATTACCCATAATGACACCAATCTATCCTATTTATTCCAACATCTAATTCCACATTCAATGATGCTGATTTCCAAGTACAGAAAAGACCTGTCAAAATTGAGATACTTAATAAAAAATCTGAGCTTTGAAAGAAAAAGGGTTGTAAAACGTCCTGGGTAACAGAATGGTTTTCCCCTTAGTGGTTTTCTATGTTTCTGGTTAAGAGAACTAAATATATGATTAATCATTTAGACACAAAGCAAATATATTAAGTGCAGGATCTACAAATAGCAGTACCAGTGGAAATATAAATATGTATCTCCTGTTAACAAGGTTCAGGAGACTGGAGACAAAAAGAAAACACAAATTCTGCATTTTACATAATCAACCACAGCATCAAAATATATTTTAATGCTATCAAATATAAGTTATGATGATTATGATGAACGCTGCTGGGGACTAATTAGACTTGTCCTCTGTTCTTAACGGCAAAGATATAAAATTTCAGTATTTTTGTAGGTTTGGGTGGTCCCAAGGAAGTTTACTGCCTGTAGACATCTCTCTAGACAAAGACTTAGCAAAAAAGAAAATGGGTGCTAGTGGAAACGGGTTAAGAAAGTGTACTTCCTTAGTAATTTATGTTCGCTAATCGGTTGTTTGAAATAATGTATATACAGAATATTACCAACTCAGTCTCCAGCCACACCTAAATCAAATAAAATTGATTTTTTAAGGTTATCTTCACCATAAAATATGGATTTATTAACATTGTTCTTTTTGCATAACTCGTCAGAAGCAGCAGGATTCCTTATTTAATAAACACTAACATAGTAAAACACTATCCACAGATGAAATGCTATCTAGATTCTGCTGTACACACAGAGAGATGTGTCTGAAGTTTGTTTTGCTAGGAATATTCAGGCATAATAGCAAGGTTTCCTTTTAGTGAAGCTGCTGTCTTTGGAGAAACAAGAGACCAGGCTCTTGGTAGTATGCCAGGTTCAGTCACAAGAGAACAAATCACACTCAGGAGTAATTTCAGGGACATTTACTCAGCATGAAGCCTGTAGCTGGCCCTGTAGCAGGATAGAAACATCTAGTGTGTAATGAGTCCGTACCATGAAGAACAAAAAATAAGTATGCATGGCTGCAAAAAATAACAGACATCTAATGTTCTTAGCTAGAACTATATTAGACAGGAAATGAAAGCACTGTGTCTCCAGTCCTAGTTGTGCTGATACAACTTTAGTGTTGTGCCTCCAGTAAGGCACACAGCCTTAGATGAACAATATCCCACTCACTGACCTTTAGCTTTCATAAAGGAAGAGTACAATGAGAATAGGTCATTTAATATTCTTCCTCAATTTGGTCCTTATCTTACAACTCCATCCATTACTGCTGACCTTGAACACTTAAAGAGTTCCCATTAATAGCGAGGTTCTAGTGTATTCACTAAAGAACTCATGGACCTATTTTTTTTCCATCTCTGTTTCTGTCAAAACAGAAAAAAATCTGACCAGAAGAAAAAAAAAAACAAATAAACAAAAAACCCACCCAAAACCCAAAACCAAAACAAACAAAACAAACAAAACATAGGAGGATCCTGGACATTTTTGGTATGTGTAGTACAATGCCTATTCTTCTCAGAAATATCACTGAGTAGATTTCAAAATCAAAAAGCTGGAGATTATCCTTTAGTTTTGTTTATCCAGGTCCTAAGGTTTTTCTGAGTACTGAAGGAATAGATGAAAGAAAAAACACGGCTTAATTTTTAATGATATTACATACCTTACAACAGAAAACTGCCCTCATCTCTGAAAATTGATTTTCCTTGAAATTCAGTTAGTCTTTCAGATTTCATTTTCACAGGTCTAAATGAATGTTTCAAGTAGTGATGGCATGATACCAGAAAGCCTTTTCACTAAATGATATCCTGTAAATGCATTTCTCTAATGATATACTGTAAAGGTTTCCCTTTTTAAAAAAATTCAGATGCCACTCATTAAACCAATTATAATCCTCTTCACCCTCAACAAACACCTTCATATACGATGTTAGCAGAATCAAGTAAGAAATATAGGGGTTTGAATATTTTCTGAAATATAGATTAGCATGCAGAAAAATGCTGATCTTTTTTCTTAAGCAGAGAGAAAAACTTTTTGGGTTTTGCATTTTTATTATGCTTGCATTTCCCATTAAGTCATTCATATAAAAAACAGGACATACAGGAAGAAAAAAACATCTTGCTTTATAAACAAAGGGAGAAAGAACAATGTATATACACATCTGAGGGAAGCTGGCAAGGGGATGGTGACAGACTTTTCTCAGTGGTGCCAGGCAATAAGACGAGAAGCAACAGGCATAAATTAAAGCACAAGAAGTTCAACCTGAACATGAGGAAGAGCTTCTTTATTATGAGGATGCCTGAATGTTATAATAGGTTGTCCAGAGAAGCTGAATATCTCCAGGGAAGGATGCTCCACAAGAGCTGTCTGGAAATAATCTTGAGCAATGTACTCTAGGTGACACTGCTTGATTAGGGACATTGGACTAGAGGACCTCTAGGTTAAGGTAGTCCCAGCCTTAACCGTTCTGTGAAATAAATAGATATCTCAATCTCTCTTAGCATTTTTGTCCATAATATAAAAAGACCGAGTAAATGCTATCTTTAAATTGTGTTAGTAACTTTGGTTTCACACCCTGATAAAGTTAAGACATAGAACTAACATGGAACACAAGTTTTCTCCTTCCTAGTAATGTCTTCACTTTTAGACTACATTGTTATGCCCAGTCACTACTTCCGATTGTTATTTATTTTTTCCTTTAAGATGGAGCAGCTGCAACAGATGAAACCAACAGGACACGTTCATAAATATTTATATATTGAACAAAATTTTAAAGTTGCGAAATTACATTTCTAGTAGTCTTTCAGAAAAGGTCAATAAAATGTATGGCAACCTCAGGAAAAATAGCAGTCTAGCACTTAAAGCGTGGAAGATATTGTATTCCATCCCTTTCTAAGTGCTTTGGTCTCTATTCATACAGTGAGATACTTTAGTGCAAATAATACTGGAGGATTCCATTAAGTTTGGTGTGTTCATCTTACAGAAGTTTGTATTATCAATGAAACTTACCAGACTTGCAAGATATTGGGGATAATAAACTAAACCTTGAGTGAATAAAATTTTTGATTCAAAGTTGTTCCTCCACAGATCATTTTAAGGCCTTTTACATTAATTCATTTCTTTTGTGCATTGAAAGAAACCCTTGAAATCTGATTACAGCCCTGAAAGCTACATTTAGGCTGCATGAGGCACTCCTGTCACAAAGTCTTCGCTAGCACTGAAAAGAAACCAAAACACTGGACCGAGTGAGAATGACCTTGGACAAAAGCTGTTGCCCTCTCCCACCTGAACTGGACCTGTAGCTTCCAGAAGGACAGACTGGTTATTACAGAGATAGATTCGGTTATTATTGTTACAGTGGTTACCAGCAACATAGCTTATAGCTAGCAGTGGGTTGATCTTCAACAGTACACCTCAGTTTCAAGTTTACAGAGACAACTTAGTACTCTCAATATCAGCCTTATGGTTGTTTATGAAAAAATTGTTTCACTATTGACTCCACTGCGCACTTTGTTTCACTTTTGTGTGCTTTTTCTGCAGTATTTGAATGCAGTTAAAATAAAGGCAGTCATATATATACGGTTCTTACAACGGCTTCTGGAAAAAAATAAATTCCATTTTAATTAGTCAAAATGAAACATAAATGTACAAATTGTAAAAGCAGTTAGACATTCTATTGTACTCTTAACTACAGACTCAATTCAGTGCATACTAATACTCAATTAACATTATAAAAAACCTCAAGGTTAAAATTTAATTAATGCAACTATAGCATAGTTACAATTAAACTAATTATAAAGATATACACTGTAACAACAGCTATCTCAGCCATTGTATTGATGTAAATTTATACTGCCTTTCACGTAAAGCTATTTTAATTGCATTCTTAAGTATTTATCAAGCCAAATATCATACCTATCAAGAGCTCAAATTCTAGCTATAAAGACATATTTCAATTTCTTCTCTTTGGAGAACACTTCTTTGGTCCTATGACTTTGTAATCCAACAGCTGAGATGACTGACACTTAATGAAAACAGGATGTGAGGTTTCTGTCATAGGGAATCTCTCTGTGCAGAAGGAAGATGGAAATTCATGGGAAATAAATTAATTATATGAAGATGATTGCCAAGTGCTTCAAGCCTCAGTTGGGCAATTTATGAACAAAATGACAACCGGCTTACCTATTTCTTCCTCTATGCACCCCACAAAAAGTGGTGCTTTGGCGTAAGCATGAACTTAAAGTTCATAAGTGTTACTTATGTTCATAACTGTTAGCTCATAAGTGAACTTAAAGTTCATAATGTGTTCAGTAAAGAATGTATGTAAAGAGTACAGAGTATGCAATAAAGACTGCAAAATACAGAGTGCCAAAAAGGCACACAAATGACTAGTCACATTATTCATTATTTTACGTTAATCTTGACATGACGATTGGAAGGATTTCGACACTCTCTCTTCCAAGCTTTGTTTATCCCTCCTCATTTGAGGGAGGATTTATGACACAGAGTTACTGAAGAAAGTTTAAACACAAATACAGAAAGAGAAAGAATACTGGATATAAACTGGGGGCAGTCACCCAGAAAGGCTAGGTCAGTGCTGGGTCCAGCTGGATATCTGTCGGTGGGTGGTGAGCAGTTGTATTCTCTTCCCTTGTTGTTTCCCTTATCATTATTATTATTGGTGGTAGCAGCAGTGGTTTGTGTTATACCTTAGTTACTGGACTGCTCTAATCTCAGCCCGTGGGAGTTACATTCTTTCGATTCTCCTCCCCATCCCTCCGGAAGAAGGGGGGGACAGTGAGCTAATGACATTGTGGCAGACTTACAGCTGGGCTTAAACCATGACACTAGTGTACATGTTTAATCTTGACAACTCATTGTATGGATGTTGTTCGAAAGCCAGTTACAGTGTCCTAATATCTTATAGGACCATACTTCATAAATACAGGTAAGAAAATGTTATTAAAATAGTCTCCTTTCTAGCAATTTTCCTCTCTTTTTTTTTTTTTATATTTCTGTCTTTTATGAAAGGGACTGCTGGTACTTCAGTATTTTATTTCCACAACTTCCAAAGTAACTGTTTCAATGCTGCTTCTTACTTATTTGGGTTGCAAATATCCCTAACATGAAGACACTCTGTAAATGATAATTATTTTTATGTTTCATTAGGACAGACATGTCATTGATAATGGCAAAATTAATGAGGTACACAAAATAATAAAAAAGGTAAAGTCCTCTATGAATGGAGCTTTTCTATTATCTTCACAAGACTGGACGCGGTTGGTGATATATTCCTATTATTTCTCTTACTGGTCTATCTTGACCACATTGGAGTTACAATCAGAATGGGATTGTAAAGGTTAGAAGTTGCCTAAAAACAGTTACTGCAGAAGGATATGAAAATTAAAAGTGTCTTTGGTAGACTGCCTAGCTTATACAAACTATGAATGTGTATTTCCCATGTAGACAGTAAAACACAAAGTTTAGGCAAATAATACATTTAAAATATATACTTAATTTGTAGTGTATCAAAAAGGGAAAAGCTTAATAAAAATAGATCAGAAGCCTTCCCTTCCTCAAAAGAATGCCTTCATCAAGGAGTATGCCAGGAAACCTGGATTTGAAGAATAGGTAAAGCTGGTTCTATTATTAAACAAATACTCTTGTGGAATAACAGCCCATTTTATAAATCTCACTGGTATTGAAAACTTATTATCATAACACCTATATTTTATGCACTTTACTAAGCTTTTGTTATGAAAACACTTTTCTTTTGGATTCTTAGGAATAAGATCCTTTTTGAGGTATTAAATAATCAAAAAACAACTAGAGGCCAACAAATCTCTTAGAAGTACTCAAAGATATTGTGAATCTGCTCTTCTGCCCTGTTAATAAAGCAGCTGCCACTTAGAAGTACATTTTCCTTTATTTCTTTGAGAATCTAACAGGAGTTCCCTGAATAAAACTTGATTATCAATGTGTGGGGTTCTTTCTGTATAATCCCATGCACTTCCAAGATGTTTTAGGTTTAACTTCCCAAAATTTTACTTTGCAATTCAACATGAGCTTTTTAAAAAGCTCATCTTCCATTTCTAGTCCCTATGTTGTCCAAAGGTGCAAAAGCTGTCCTGTAAAATTCAAGGCTGTTTTCAGCGCATTTGTCTCACAGAGAAACTTCTGACTTAATTTTAAATTCTGTGAAATTATTACAATAGCAGTCAGGAAAATGTACATATGGTTTTGTCTGGGAATTTTTGGAGGGGTTTTGGGGTTTGGGGTTCTTTTGGAAACCAGGAACATTGAAGCATAGTTATGTAAGGAAACAGGAACTGTTACGAATTAAGGATATTCTGCATGGAGTTATATCAGTAAGGTTCTCCAATTTTTATAATAATAATTTTGCATACTCATTTAATTATTTGATCGTGAATAATGCATGAGGAAGGATCCATCAGATAATAGTATCTTGTCCTTTCAGGATCACAGAGCTCAAAATTTGTATTGTTTTCAGTCAAACCCAACAGACTTGCGATCTACATGTAAGAAGCTGCCGACATTATTTTTCAGGAATCACTATCAGAGGTAATGTCTGAATGGAAAATGCCTCACGACATACACTTTAAACAAAGAAATCTAGATCTGCTGACCAGAAAATTGTTGGCAGCTGGGACCAGCAGCTGCTTTCTTCAGCTGTCTCTCCTCTCTTCCTATGCCAGGAATACCAGGCTTTTGAGCACACTACTGGAATAACAAAAGAAGACCTCTTACCATATAATCCCCCTTCCTCCATTTATCCCAGGTGTAAATATAAAACAATTCACTTCAAAGTCCCTGGGATGAGAAACTAGTTATTCCTCAACTGTTGTGGGGTTCTCTAGACCTGTTATGGTTATAATATCACCTATGGAAGAGTCAACGCATTTGGCCCCTAGTGATTTTCAGTAATTGAGCAACAAAGGGCACCATGATCTGCTTAACAGCAGATGACAAAATGAGGCAAGGAAAAAAGCCAGGAATGACATAAATAATTTCTCCCACCCTTTAAGCTGTTTGTTTCCTCAAGTTTACCTACTGTGTAACTGAAGCTCTTGCTTGAGGTTGCCTGCTCAAGTTAGTGATAAATTTTAAGAATCTGGGGATATAGGCTTTACTCTTAATTCAACCACTTCAAACACAAAAAAATCTATAAGCTGTACTGACACCACAATAATGCAGGATGATAATTAGTGTTGTCAAGGGTATTTTTGACATTTAAATGCAAATCTCTAAGAACTAGGAACTTTACTTCCTCTCCAATTTTGTTAGGAAAAATGGTAAAGGTTGGTTACATCTAACCCAGAAAGTCTATTATTCACTTTGAAATTAGCTTCAATACCACCAACACTACCTCCTATATTTACAGAGCATATTGATCAAGTAATTAATGAGTTTGAAGGACATGAGTGCCAGAAAACATTCTAAAATTATCCACTTGAACCACTGCTTATCGGCCTAAGCCTGGAAACCTTTCAGTGCAGCGCTAATGTGGGGGATATATGTCCATGCATCTGGGCATACTGTATGCTAAGATTTTTGCTACAATTTTTAAAAAGCTGTATGTTAAGGCTTCCTAAAGCCTACTCTTTTGCTTCCAGATGAGTTTATTCTTAATTAACAGAGCTGTCAGATGGAATTAAATGATGCTAGAATACTTTCCAGCAAAGACTTAACAGCAACAAAGCAATATACATTTAAAAGGGAACAAAACAGGTCCTTAGAGTGCAGTGTAAAGGACTGAAGACATACTGAGTCTTTGACCATTGGCATTATCAATTAGCACTATTCTGATCAAACCCTGTGTTATTTACCCTGTAGGAGTCCTGATAACAGCACACCCTGCAGATGGGATGATATCTCCTGTCAGCATCTTAAACGTTGTGCTTTTCCCAGCTCCATTGGTTCCCAGGAGTCCAAAACACTAACAGAGATCAAAATTAAAAAAAATAAAATAAAAGGGAGCAAAAGCAATCAATCTGCTATGCTGAAGGAAATAAGTAGTATTAATTCTTCAACACTTTCTCCCCTTTTCATATTTCTTATCATAAGTAAGACACTGTATATAGACATATTATGTCTGCAAATTCCCTTTCCCATGGAAAACCAGTTTTCAAAAATAAGCTCATATATATAATCATTTGATTACCCCCTAATTCCTAAAAGTGACTTATTTAGGATTCTAGTCCTCCACTTAAAACCCTGCCCAGTAACTAAATGCATTATTTATCTGTGTTATTAGTTCTAGATTTCTGAGGATCTCAAGTCCTATTTGAGGGCCCAGACTACCAGTCCATAGAGTCAGTATTTTTCAGTTTCTCATGAGTGGCTTCACTCTGTACAAGTGAAAGAACGCCAAATGGCCGAGACAGAAACTGACTCTGAACAGTTATTTTAGGCCCCCAGCTGCAATGAATACACGTTTAAGCCAGGACAGGATTATCTTAAGTCTACATATAGCACTTCATAGCTTTCAAAATACTTGTTTTATGAACTTTCTTATTGATAAATGGGCTTTAAACAGCAATAACATCCTCCTGGTTACTCCAGTTAACTAACAACTGGTATCTAACTGTCAGGACATCACTGGACCTAGGCTGGTTACCATGAGCCAGTATCTCACATCTTTGAATTTGCAATTAACAACCACAAAAAGTCTTCCTTTTAATGGTATTTCTGAAATAAATATCTGCAATTCTTAAAAGCATTAAAATCATGAAACAAACAAACAAACAAACAAACAACCCAACCCAACCAAGTAAACGTTGTTCTGAAATCTTTAGAATTACCATATTCAATGCTAAATTTCAGTTGACTAAAATGGTATATTACTATATTGTGCTGCCTTAGTTTTGGCTGGGATGGAGTTAATTTTCTTCCTAGTAGCTGTATCAAAACACACTGTGATGATATTTGCCAAATTCAGGATTCAGTCCACAGTTTACAATTGAGCTAGTACATTTTCCATTCTCTTTGGACATTGAACTGCTATGCTACCTACTTGTTTTTTATGTTAGCTTATAAAACCATAACTTAGTAAAGATAAGCAAGAAGGAAAATTATGACTCTGATGAATATATAACTCCCCCAAATAAGTGAACAGTTGCTTCATAAACACCACCAGAGCTCCTGCTTTTATACAGCTATTGATTTTCAGAAATTGCTACAATTGAAACTGCTCTGCTGCTATCTGCAGATCATTGACTATAGACATCCTGGGTGTGTGTGAACAATAGCTCAGAATGAAGTGTTATTTTCTGAAAAGAAAAAAAAAAACAACCCTCTTTACCTCTCCCCTTGGTATTCCCAAACTTATGCTTTCCACAGCTGTGTTCTTCTTCTTGAAACCTCCATAACACTTCCTGAGGTTGTACAGAAGGAGGATATCATTGCCAGTTCTTCCACCAAAGAGTCGCTGCCTCTCCATTTCTACATCAATATCTTCTGAAGGCATCACCATGCTGTTAGATGAACAATGACCCCTAAAACAGAAGATGATAACAAGTAACTCATGGTAAATTGGACACTGATGTATTCTGGATAATTCTGCTTTATTTTCCTGTTTGCAATCCGTTAAATCCCTCAAATCTCAGCAGAATACAAGGGAGATAGAAACTACCTTGTATTTTTTTCTGCAGTTTTCACTAATTCAGGTACACTATGTTATCAGAAGTATTTATGTTCAGATGTTCGAAGTAATCCACTCATTTCTTTCTTTAAAAAATAGTCATTGTCCACTATGGCAGAACACAAATAGTAACACACCTTGGTTTCTGGAGGAGATCCCAATGAAGAAAAAGTCGTAAAAGAAGGAATAGTGTTCCTTGCAGGGTCATTTCCACAAAAATCCAGCCAAGGAAATTCATCTCAAAGGGGCTCACATATGAATCTATTCCAAAATTGCTGGTCAGGTCAAACTTGATCTGATTGTACGAAAGTTCTATTAAGCCCTGGCCTAAGCAGAATTGTGGGAATACGATGAACACCCATTTGAGGATACTGTAGATGTTGTGCAAACTCTATATTAAGATTCAATAAGAGACGGGGGAAGGAAACAAAATTAATTTGCACCAACAGCATATTAAGCACACTTACAAAGCTGTATACAGCATTCAAATCTCATTCAAGGTGAACTGATTTTGAAAGAGCATATTGTGAACTATTTTGGGTCAAGGTTCATTTATTTTAGACTGCCTAGGGCCAGAGCATTCTAATCTTAGTGAGGTTCACAGATAGTAAGAAAACGTGATCATTTTTTGAATGCCATTAATTCTAAATTACCAACTTAAATCCAAGCCTTTTCCATCAAATTGCTTAATTATCATTATGAATAATGAAAATTACATACATGGAGTGAAAATGCATATTACTATTCATACAGTGCATTGCAGATCCTAGGAATATGCAGCTTCTCTCTTATGTCAATATTATTCAAACACATTTTATAATGCATATAATCTATTTAATGGACCAGAACAGCTCCTGTTATATTCCAATTACAGCTTAATGGTCTGGAAAATGTCAAGGTTTCAATTAACATGTTTTTCCATTATTAGAGCATGTTTGGTTTGGGTTTGTTTTTTTGTTGCTTTTCTATTTGTTTAGTTTTGGGGTTTTTTTTGTTGTAAACATGTTAAAATTCAAGATGGCAACAAGCAATGCAGTATACACTAGGATAGGAAAATCACAAATTTTTAAAGCACATGTTTTTCTACTGGAAAAATTCTTGTCTGTGCACGTGTATAAACACATACATACATAAACATGCACGCATAAATGAGCGTGCATACATCTTACTTACAAGTAATGTAAAGCAAAGGGTTTATACTGACCTGCACTCTGTAAATTATAGCTAACAAACGAGGTAGGAGAGTTACAAGCATGGTACACAGGCCAAATACAAAATTTAAGGAGACGTAAGAAATAAAAGCTACATCTGAACTTGAGAAGAATCGGGATACAAGATACATCCATGGCAAAGTTGAGTATCTGAAAGGTTAAAGAAACAAAATTATTGCAAATAAATAATGGATTTACCTCAAAAAAAAAAAAAAAAAAAAAAAAGGCGGTGGTTCCAAGACTGGGGGGGAAAAGAAATTACTTTTTATTTTTAAAATAAGCAAAACACTTTTTTGAACAAATGAGAAATAGGCACAAATTTAGAATATGTTTGTTTATCAAATTATCTTATGGTTTCATAGATGTACACTGTACACACAGCTGCTGCCATGTGATGCATCATGTGATGCCACTGATTCCTGAATGACTGCAAACCCAGGCATCTTAACAAGCCTCTACACAGACATAGATTTAAAACCAAGTATTTGAAGCTTAAATCATGAATGCTGAGAAACCAGCTTTTCTTAGGAGGTTTTTCCTAGTAAGAAAAAAGAACCAAACAAGGAAGGAGAGAGTGACAGTGTTACCTGAGAACTGAAATTTGCCAGAGATTATATAAGCATTTTTGTTACCTAAACCAGGTTATCAGCTAGTAGAGCAGTAGACATCAAAAATGAGTGCATAGTTACTTCATAGCACAATGATGATAACAGTATTGTTCATGGCTACAAATCTTTAAAGAAGGAAGGAAGTCACCCTCCATGCTGGCAAGCCAAATGATGCTTGTCCAAAATGGAGGGGTCATATGTTTTATAAAAAGTAAGATATGTCTAGCCAGACTAAAAAGAATGCCCAGGCAATTTGAGAAGCATGAATGTCATAGAATCATAGAATAGTTAGGGTTGGAAAGGACCTTAAGATCATCCAGTTCCAACCCACCTGACATGGGCAGGGACACGTCACATTAAACCAGGTCACCCAAGGCTCTGTCCACCCCGGCCTTGAACACCACCAGGGAAGGTGCATTCACAACTTCCCTGGGCAATCCATTCTAGTGCCTCACCACTCTAATAGTAAAGAATTTCTTCCTTATATCCACTCTAAACTTCCCCTGTTTAAGTTTGAACCCATTACCCCTTGTCCTATTTCTACAGTCCCTCATGAAGAGTCCCTCCCCAGCAGCCATATAGCCCCCCTTCAGATGCTGGAAAGCTGCTATGCGTTCTCTATGCAGCCTTCTGTTCTCCAGGCTCAACAGCCCCAACTTTCTCAGTCTATCATGTAAAGGAAGTTTATTTTCCATTTAACACAGTGCAAGACATACTTATCTATCGAAGAACAAGTATATAGACTGCAGGATGATAGGCATCAGCATAAACCATTCCATGATGTTCAGTATATATGTACTATATATACATATAGTTGTATATAAATATAAATACTTCTTATATAGTATTAATATGTATATAATTCTTTAATAGTGAGCTCAATGCATGAGCAACCAGCCAAAAATCTGTGAATTTACTTCTTCATTATTTTAAACAGTAGATTATGAGCCTTTTAAAGTTGGTATTGTGTACTTTGCAGGTGAATTTTTTTTTATCTAAAACCACCAAAATACTTTTCCTTAAGAAACAAACTTTCAAATCCTGCTGTAAAATAATAATGATGTTATCCTTAGTTTACAGGAAGATAAAGGTTAAGTGACTTAGTGTTTGGCTCTCAAATGAAGACAGTAAGTATTCAAGATCACACTATACTTTTCAGCATCCTGTTGCCAGTCTTAATCACAGTCTATTCCATTCAGGCAGATGCCAAAATTATTGTTCTAAGTTTTGCTCTGAACTATAATACCATAAATAGAAGACAAGTCTAACTTTGGAAAAAGCACAGGAAGGAGACATGATTTAAAGGGCTGTTACTCTGTGGTAAATGAAAGCAAAATTTGGTTTGTTTGCCTATAGCTGCTAAGAAATGAGTAAGACTTTCAGAATACTAAAGTTGTATGATGTTCAAATACAGCCTTTAAAGTAGCTGCCAATCATGGCTACATTTCTATCATAACTTTCTTTTCCTTCAGTTTCACCTGTAATTTGCTATTTTGTAAGTATCAAAGAGCATTTCAGACAAAACTGTTTAAGCAGTTGCCCTATAAAACACTTCTGCTATCAGCTAAAAGAGGAGAAAAATGCAGCTTAGATGTTGCCTTATAAAACACTTCTGCTATCAGCTAAAAGAGGAGAGAAACGCAGCTTAGATAACAGACTATTGTATTTTTAAAGGAAATCAGTTTTGAAGTAGCACACTAGGAAATTGTTGATTATTCTTTTGAGCACACCTTTCTGGAACATAGTTTAACTTTTTTGTAAAACTGGGCTATTTTTATCTTTATTCCATATCAGAAATGTTGCACAAGTTCACCCTGATGAGAAAAAATGAAATTTTTAAAACAAAAAAAATGTATCATGGAATGCAGATAAGTAAGAATTAAATGTACAGTACTGGGATAGGATAAAATGACCACAATAGGTTTCATCACATTTACTTTGGCTGAGTAAAGGTACAATAGGAAGCATGGCAACTCTGAAATTTTTCAGTGTCCATGAGACATGTTAAATTTACTGACTGCTATTGTATCTTTAACACATGTTAATACACACTGAATACATAGACCTTCTTGTTAAAAATCACTATAACAACTGTTATGTCAGCCAAAGCTGAACAGTACAGGAGGGATTATGCTGAGATGAAAAATTTGCATCTGCAGTCAACAAAAAAATTTCTGGAAGGCAGTCCTGCTTTTCAGTGAATGCTTCTTTCTCCTGAAACACCCAAACTTTATGTCAACATTTTGGTTAAAACAATGCTAGCACCTGGGATTTAGAAGTATGCTGTGGGAAGGACCAAAAGCAATAGCACACCAATGAAAACATATCATGACTTCAACAGACATACAACTATGTACTGTATGGTTCATTTGCTGTTTGACTAAGATCTCTACAGATATTCTTATGCTAGGGTCACAGCAGCTGGATTAGAAGAAGGATTCAACAATTGTAAAGGTAATAAAAACAAGAATGAGTGTTAGTAGTGTGAAGTCTTTCCACGAAGACTGATAAGAATTTCTGCCTTTAATTTGCAGGAAGCAACCGGTAGAAGTGCAGAAGGAAGGAGAAGGAAGATGAGAGTGATACAGAGAAAAAAGTATGAATTTTGGATGCTTCATTTGACTTATTTGTGAGATCCCGGCACCATGACTTCTAGAATATTACATAGTAGTTTGACTGATCATACCCAGGAAGGATGAGCTCAAACTGCAGTTTTGAGGAAAATTAGAATTTTCCAGGGAATGGGAAGGGCTTTTTACAAAAGACGATTTAGCTTGTTTGGGCTTGCAAAAGATGTTTCATGAAGGAGAATTCTAAGGTATAGTTCCAAATACGCTTAGGCTGGGATTTCAAAGAATTCATCTAGCTATGGAGATATTGAAAGAGTTTTCAAAAAAAAAAAAAAAGGAATTGCTGGTGGCTTGAGATCCTGAAAACAGTTTCAAGACAACATACAGTAAGTATGGGGTCTTTAAAGTGTTTATCTGAGACTTTTCCTGGAATGGAACAAGTTTTGACCTTGCAGTAGTTACTTCCTACTTTTCTTCCCCATCATTCTCTCATGAAGCAGTTACATTACATTATCTAAGCATCTGTCTTGTAAGATATGCATTCCCCCCTACAAAGACAAAACCATTTAATTTCTTGAGATAAGGGCGAAACTTCTCAGAATGCATATCCTGCAACTATTCATCTTTTCTCACATCACCTGGAACTATACAGAGGAAAAGTTAAAGGAACAATGTAGACAATTATTTTGATTAAGCCCAGGGCTCAACAGCACTATCTCTACAGAGTAATAAATCCTATGTTTAAGCAGTTATTTTAACTTTTTATAACTGTTTTTTTTTTCTTCACATGGAAATAAGGAAGAGGGTGATATGGGAGAATTTTTCTCTCTTACGGTATTTGGAGACAAATCTCCAGCCAGCCCAATACTCCACAAAGGACAGATTTCTCATTGGAAACATAAATTCCTGGAGCTATGTAAAATTACAGGTTTACAGAAAATGGGTAGAGCTGTAATAAAAGACAGCCACTTCTTACCTTTTTGATAGCATTCTGCACAGCTAAGCACTGAAATTCTGACCTGCTTATGTTATCATTCCCTCATTTTCTGGAAGATAGCATACAACAGATTTCTAACAACAAATGATTATGCAGGCTAAGTATTTTCTGAGACATTTCCGGTCCTTTTTTACTATTATTATTTTTCCTTTTTTTTTTTTTTTTTCCAAATGTGTGAACAAATCTCCCTTCACTTTCCCTGTACAATTTTCAAACTCATGTTCCAGCCTGCTCTCTCACTATCTGCTGCTGAATCATAATCATTTCAAAGGAGGGAAAATCATGCATCCAGCAGCAGGTGCAAACCAAATCTAAAGATTTCTCTTTGCTTCTTACAAGCTATAATTCCATAGTAGGATTTCCAATCACATACCCAAAGAGTATCAGCAGAAGAACAGTGGCTGCCAAGTTCTTTCGAAAAGTGAAGGCTGATAGCTGGAAGGCGTTAATAACACCAACACACAGGGTGACTGGAACCATGTAAACCAGCTAGAAACAGAATAAAAAAGGCACTTAGCAGGTGAGCATCTCTTACTGGTCTTTTTAATTAGCATAGAAGAACTCTACAATTTAACAGTTCCAGATTTGCAATATAATTACACTATAAATAAGGAAGAACTAGGCAGAAGAGCTCTGAGATTTCATAGTCCACACTTGCTATGAAACTGCCTGTTACACATACGCACATGAAACAGCCTGACAAAATAAAATCTGACTACAGAATATTCCTCTTAATTCCATTTCTATTGACCTTTCCAATACATCCATTTAACAAGATAACTCTTTCAGCTAATGAGTCCATACAGGACTATTGCTCCAAAACATCAAATTATACTGTGAATATGGAGTCTTGGATTCAGAAATAGCAGTTTCACTGATTGGTGCTTCAGCCATAGGAGAATAGTAAGGATACAATTTTAAAAGATACTTTAATGAAGGACCATGCGTGCTGATGAAGCAAATGAAAAGTTTTAATGGGAACAGACATAATATTTAGAAAAGTTACAATCAGTAGGCAAGGGAACACAGTTTCTCTGTTTAGTCTCTCAGCATAATGGTAAGCAAACACTTCGGGGGGGCAGATGTGATTTGTACAGGGGATTCATATCCAAGTATTCAAAAGAGATGAGTTCTGCCTGCAACTAGCAATGGCAAGATGTGAAAAATCTGTGGTCAGTTCAGCTCTCACTGTTTGTCTCCTTGTGCGCTGAAGCTGAGCTCATTAAAGCGGTGACTGCCTCCATTTCTGCTTGTACAATATTTAAACTTTTAATAATATTACTAAGACTCTGAGATGCAACTGCAATAATGGCAAAAAAATCAAGGTCTAGCTAAATACTTAGTGTAGAACAACAACATTCTTACTGTTAAAATTGGGCTTTCATATTGAAGTACAATGCAAATCTGTTCAATTAAACCAGAAGGCATCATTACTTTGCCAGTGGGAAGACAGACATTTTTCTTCAGAGAAAGGCAATGGAATGAAATGTAGACAGATGTAATATTCTCATCTTGTTCACAGGGTACCTTATTCAGTACCATATACAAATATCATACCATACAAATATCATACCACTCCATAGATACAGGTTTCATTTATCTTGGAGCTGCTAAAAAAAATATGGTAGAGAAGTCACAAAACATCTGAGCCCCATATGTTTCATCAGACCAGGGACTTTTTTTCCCCAGAAATAAATGGGTAATTTTAAATATTAAATTCTATTAGAAATGTTACCTGAAAATGTAGTGTGCTGTAAAAGTTGGGCTTGCAAAGACAAAATAACCTTAGTATTGCCCCTTAAGTGACACAAGCTTAATCTGAACAAAATGTCTCCATTTGTCATGACGTTTTCTTGGCACTTATACATCTTCCATTTGTTGGAATGTAACAAAGAATACCATTCACATCTATAAATACTGTAAGAACAGCCTGATCCTCAAGACAGTCATTTCATAAATCAAATACTTCTGCAAGTTTAATAAAGATTATGCTACCAATAATACAGGACACAGCCTGTAATAGTTAAAATATGTAGAGGAATTTCAAATTTGACAGTTCATATATTCATGTGTTAGTGTCCCTAAATGATCAGCAGCACAATTAGCATTTAAAGTAGCATCTGTTCTTCCCCAGATCATGATTGATCATGCAGCACTGTGCTGAATTTGAGAGAACATTTTGAAAGGAGAGATTGGCAGAAAATAATGAGGTGTTGACTTTGTTGCACAAGGAGAAACTGAATGATGAAGGACTGTTTTAAACCAAGCCCTCTTATCTGAAATGGCAGAAAAAGGAATACAAAGATCGACCAGCTAAGTAAATAACATTTGGAGAAATGTGTTCCTACTTTGAGCTTACTCAAGGGTGAACATCCTGTTTTCAAGCACAGATGGGTGAAGCGTTAACATTTCAGATATATAGCAGTCTGAATGAGAACAGAGTATTCCAAAAATCTCTGTTCTTGACCAGGCTAGTTCGTATTTACATTGCTTGCGCTAGATTCCAGCCCTTACTTCCATGACTCCTGTGTTAAGCAAGCTGCAGAATGGTTATGTCCCTTCACTGGGCCAGAAATCTTTTTACTTTTGAATAATCCAGGTGACTCCAGTTGTTCGCTATTGCCTCTGAAACCAATCTCCCAATCCAAAACAGTTTGAGACATGAACAAGCGACTAATGGCACTCAAGTTCTTTAAAAATAGTAATTCTATCCCTTTCCCAGAAGCAGATGACCTAATCTAAAAGTGCTGCCAAACACTCAACTAATACTATAGCTAGCCTCATGACAAGCAAATTATGAAAAAGCCTTTCGGTAAGAGACATATATACATGTTTTATTTATACAGATTCACAGAGATATATACATATATATAGTGGAGAAATTTTTAATTTTAGTTTTTAAAGAGTCACCTTTGAAAAAGATATTTGAAGATCATTTATGGAATTCATGCTTAAACGGAACTCAAATGAGCTCCATTATATAGATTAAAAATTAGTGACTGGGGACTAGCAGTGACTTGAAAAAGTTAATTCTATTTCACCAACTTTGGTTATTAGCCTGAAGAGAAAGCAACTTCTCAGGCTTGAAGAAGTTAAGCAAAAATTCCTGTTTCTTTTAACTATGTTGGCCTGAAACTGACCTGCCAAAATCAGGTCTTAGTAGCATTCCTGTGTTTACATTTGACTAAAAGGGTAAGATTTAGGGAAAAATAATAACTTTTATGGTATTTTCAAAGGAGAAGATTTTCAGATTTCTTAAGGAACTGCATATAGACAATATTATTTGCAAAGCTAGCCATTTTAGAAATTATTTGGTGTGAGAAAAATGAACATTCAGGACAGAGACTTCACCCATTTCTGATCTAGGTCATTCTGTGTATACGAATCCATAAATAATATTTTCTACTGTCTATCTTGCCATAAATAAAAGGTACCAGTTGAGAGTCTCTTATATGACCCACCAACAGACAACATAATTATGCCTTTAATGTAGCTGAGCAGTATATTCAGATCTCTCCAGTAATCTGACAGATTTTGCCAGTGGCAAATCAAGGCACAGAAACTCCTGCTGTGAACTTCTGTACCGAAGATTCTGTCTGTCTAGGTTGTATATCCAGCTTTCTTTTATTTGTAAAATACTGCAGGTACTTAAAGGTACCCTATGGTTTACCTTAAAATTCAACTTTGGAAAACAAAGAACACAATCTCTGCTTCAAGAATTTTATCTAGCAGTATTAAAGTAGGAATTGTGTCCCAGGGCTTATTATCATGGCAGCCAAGAGCTGTTGATCTGCACAATTCAAGTCTTATTCATGTGTCTTGTGACCATATCTCCTTTTCCTCATTTATGACAAGCTAGTTAAAAACTTATACCTGAACACATGCTGCCCCACATGATACATACCATATCACAGCAGAAGTTACCAAGCCAGTAAGTTTTGTAACTCAGGCCAGTGATGTGCTGCAGGCGTTTTGTGCCAGACACTCTGTCTTTCACTATGGCACTTCCAATGGATGCAGTAAGGATAGAGAAACCCAGCATGATACAGAGTGCTACTCCACACTGACGAACATTCTCCATTCTAGGGTACAAAGTAAAACAGCAAAATGAAAACACAATGGGGAGGTGGTGTGTGTGTGCGTGTGTGTGTTTGTGTGAACAAACCCAAACATTTTCAAGCCCAGCTTCTCACCAAAACACTAGACATAGAATAGAATCAGAATCATAGAATAGTTAGGGTTGGAAAAGACCTTAAGATCATCTAGTTCCAACCCACCTGACATGCCCAGGGACACCTCACACTAAACCATGACACACAAGGCTCTGGCCAACCTGGCCTTGAACACCGCCAACGATGGAGCATTCACAAATTCCCTGGGCAACACATTCCAGTGCCTCACCACACTCACAGTAAAAAATTTCTTCCTCATATCCAATCTAAACTTTCCCTCTTTAAGTTTGAACCTGTTAGCCCTTGTCCTATCACTACAGTCCCTAAGGAAGAGTCCCTCCCCAGCAGCCCTATAGACCCCCTTCAGATACTGGAAGGTTCCTATGAGGTCTCCACGCAGCCTTCTCTTCTCCAGGCTGAACAGCCCTAACTTTCCCATCCTATCTTCATATGGGAGGTGCTCCAGTCCCCTCATCATCCTCGTGGCCCTCCTCTGCACTTGTTCCAACAGTTCCATGTCCTTCTTATGTTGAGGACACCAGAACTGCACACAATATTCCAAGTGAGGTCTCACGAGAGCAGAGTAGAGGGCAGGATCACCTCCCTCAACCTGCTGGTCACGCTCCTTTGGATGCAGCCCAGGATACGGTTGGCTTTCTGGGCTGCAAGCGCACACTGCCGGCTCATGTTCATTTTCTCATCGACCAACACCCCCAAGTCCTTCTCCATAGGGATGCTCTGAATCTCTTCTCTAAACATTAGGACTTTAGTCCTGTTTACAAACTCCCTGTCTGTACACTGTCAGCATCTAATTAGAGAACAGGAGCAAGATGATGTGTTAAGAGTTACAGAGCACAGTATGTGTTTAAAGACTGAATAGTAAAGTGAAGCTTTTGCAAATACTTCCCCCCTTTACAGATAATTAAAACTTAAAAACTTGACAACCTTTCAAAGCAGTTAACCTGTTTGAAAATGTCATGACCTGTTCACAAACACTGTAAAATACAGTCAGTGTAAATTCAGTATTTTTCTCTACAAAATCTGGAACTGTATCTGATACAAACACTAAACTTGGAATACAAACACCAGAGTAGCAAAAAAGCTTCACTCAGTGGAACTGAATTGCACCTATCAATCAAGTCACAACATCTATTGCATGCAACATACATGCTGATTGAATTAATATTTTCAATTGTCTGCTCATGCAGCTGCTATATAAAGAGCTATCTCACATTTTGTCCTCATCCAACAAGGCTCCTCCATACGGTTGGCTGTAAAGCGTCATCCCTGTGCAAAGAAAAATAAATATGAAATCATAAAAATTCACCAAAAAAAAGGCACACCTCAGATAGATTGAAATTGTAACTGTAGAGCTTTAAATAAAAAGATACCCAGTTTGGGAAACAAGGAAAAATCCTGACTAGGCAATGCATTCTTAGGCTTATTTTGGTTCTTGGTACCACCAGCCGGTAACAATCTAGCAAGCCGAACTTCAGAACTGGAACATAATTTATGGACAAAAGAAATGTGGCTTTTTGCTTTATTTCTTTTAAAGCAAAGAAAAAAAAAATTGTGTGTGTGTGTGTGCAAAATTTTATCAGTGAAAAAGCTGCTGTCAAAGTATCATGGAATGGGTTGGGTTGGAAGGGACATTAAAGATCATCTAGTTCCAAACCCCTTGTCACAGGCAGGGATGCCTTCACTAGACCAGGCTGTTCTAAGCCCCATCCAGCTTGGCCTTGAACACTGCCACAGCTTCTCTGGGCAACCTATTCCAGTCCTTCACCACCCTCGCCATGGAGAATTTAATATCTAATCTAAACCTACACTCTTTCAGTTTAAATACATTACTGCCCAACTGGTCTTGATGCAGTTCCTGACTTATTTCTGCATGTGTACCTGATAGGGGTGCCAGCTGTAATGTTATACTAACCAGAAATTCTTGCTGTGAGATCAAACTACCACTGTCTGATTAGAGTATCTAAATAAATCCATGCTGTTTCCAATTTAAAAATAATTAATTAAAAAAATCCACCCTAGCAGCATTATAATCTTCCCAGTATCTTTGACAAAGAAATAAATTGTTTGTAGCCTTAGATGGATTCTGCAGGGTGCCATTTAATTGAACACATTTTATTATACTTTGTTGGAGTCCAGCTGTATAAAGACAAAAATTGTCTTCATTCTAGTAAGAGATGCAGTCTGACCAAGTATATCTATACATTTATTTTTGCTCCTTTAATTCTTCATTCCTCATCTTAAAGCCAAAGTAATCTAAACATAGAACTGGAGAGGAAAATCAGTAAGTCACTGTGTGGTAAAAATCTGAACAGAAGATGATGATTAACTTGAACACAAAACTAGTACAAGACAAAGATAATTTTCAAACAGTTAAAAGCTGTACAATGAAGCCCAATAGTAGTTAAAAAAATCAAAAGAAGATTTAAGCTCATAAGGTTTTGATTCACCACTATTAGAGATATGTGCTATTTGCAGAAGTCTTTCATAAAAAGGACATGGAACTGTTGGAAAAAGTCCAGAGGAGGGCCACGAGGATGATCAGGGCCTGGAGCACCTCCCGTATGAAGACAAGCTGGGAAAGTTAGGGCTGTTCAGCCTGGAGAAGAGAAGGCTGTGTGGAGACCTCATAGCAGCCTTCCAGTATCTGAAGGGGGTCTATAGGGATGCTGGGGAGGGACTCTTCATTAGGCACTGTAGTGATAGGACAAGGGGTAACGGGTTCAAACTTAAACAGAGGAAGTTTAGATTGGATGTAAGGAAGGAATTCTTTATTGTGAGTGTGGTGAGGCAATGGAATGGGTTGCCCAGGGAAGCCGTGAATGCTCCATTGTTGGCGCTGTTCAAGGCCAGGTTGGACAGAGCCTTGGGTGGCATGGTTTGGTGGGAGGTGTCCCTGCCCAGTTGGAACTAGATGATCTTAAGGTTCTTTCCAAACCTAACTATTCTATGATTCTATGTCATTTGCTCAGAGGGACTGTTGAAAGTTTTCTTTGTTTTTTGTTTGCACCATTTTTTTTAACAATAGCTGCTATTCTGAAGTAAAAAACAGCATATCAAAGAAAACTGGAGCCAAGTATTAGCTGAAATTCAATTTATGTAAATGAAAAGTACAATGATAGAAAAAAGCTTAATTCAGAGAAATCTTTTTCTAAGCTTTATCAAAGGTTGAATGGATGTGTGCATATTAGAAGAAAGAATGTCTTTAACCCACATATATATAGTGCCTGTTGAATTAAAAATTAATAGCCAAAAATAGAAGCTTTTGGAAAACGGGAATCCTGATAATTTCAAAAGCACTAAAACAATAAGTTAACAACATTAAATGTGCTTCTTATACTCACTAGTGTTCAGCTAAATTACCAAAGAGCAGAAGTACGTCTTGAGCCAAGTTCTATTTATAAAGGATCCTCCCACAGTTGTCAAGGTGTTGTCTTCGTGATCAAGAATTTGAATGCTCTAATCAAGCTGTCCTCCCCAAAGTTTCAGGAGACAGAAATCCTACAGTAAAATTGCTCCAGCTCAAGAGAGCTGATTTTTACAGTTTGCATATCTTAAAATACTGCCCATGATTGGGAAATGCCAAGACTTGGACACCTCTAGGTCTTACTGATTCACATCCCTTCTCCCAGAATTTACACACAGACAAAGCTGTCATGTGGACTGTGGTAGAGAATTATTGTTCATAAAGTATCCAGAACTGAGGCAGTTTGCCAGGAATTCAGAAAGGTTCTCCAATGAATTCCATGAATTTATCCAGGCTGATCTGAATTGTTTTCCATTGCCCTACTGCCATCAACTACCTGCAGTATGCAGGGAGAAGAATATGCACTCATAAAAATGGCTATGACTTCATGCTTGTGCAATTTTATGTGAAGTGAATTCATGCTCGTAAGCATAGGTTTGCCCAATTGTACATTTTGGGAACCTGTTCAATGAATTTTATAGAAGAGGATCATCTGCACTGCTGAAAATTTTCAAAAAGAACCACAGGGAATTAGTGAAACATGCAAAACACAAAGACTAAAATAACATCAAATATTTTGTAAGGACTGACTTCTGCTTTGGAATATGAATGTGTCTGGAAATAATCTTTCTCCTGAAATCACCATGGTCCATCCCTACTAAATGCACAGATCCCAAGAGGGTACTAACAAAAGTTCCAGATTACTCCATTGGTATTAAAGCCTACAACAGTTGACTTGGGTTCCACACACAGAAATACATTGCTATAAAACTCTCTAGTACAGAATAAGCAGAGAATGAAAAAGAGATAATTGCTGGGGAAAATAATAATAAAAAAAAAACCAACATTAAATAATATAATGTTCATTGCAGTCTTGTATTGTACAATACTGATCAAAAAGAAAATTGCACAGAACTGATTTCATAGAATCATAGAATAGTAAGGGTTGGAAAAGACCTTAAGATCATCTAGTTCCAACCCCCCTGCCATGGCCAGGGGCACCTCACACTAAACCATGCCACCCAAGGCTCTGGCCACCCGGCCTTGAACACCGCCAGGGATGGAGTATTCACAAATTCCCTGGGCAACACATTCCAGTGCCTCACCACCTTCACATTAATGAACTTCCTCTTTACATCCAATCTAAACTTCCCCTCTTTAAGTTTGAACCTGTTAGCCCTTGTTCTCTCACTACAGTCCCTCATGAAGAGTCCCTCCCCAGCATCCCTATAGACCCCCTTCAGATACTGGAAGGTTCCTATGAGGTCTCCACGCAGCCTTCTCTTCTCCAGGCTGAACAGTCCTAACTTTCCCATCCTATCTTCATATGGGAGGTGCTCCAGTCCCCTCATCATCCTCGTGGCCCTCCTTCGGACATGTTCCAACAGTTCCATGTCCTTTTATGTTGAGGACACCAGAACTGCACACAATATTCCAAGTGAGGTCTCACGAGAGCAGAGTAGAGGGCAGGATCACCTCCCTCAACCTGCTGGTCACGCTCCTTTTGATGCAGCCCAGGATACGGTTGCCTTTCTGGCCTGCAAGCGCACACTGCCGGCTCATGTTGATTTTCTCATTGACCAACACCCCCAAGTCCTTCTCCACAGGGCTGCTCTGAATCTCTTCCCTGATCCACCTGGAACTGTGCCTGGGATTGCTCCCACCCAGGTGTAGGACCTTGCACTTGGCATGGTTAAACTTCATCAGGTTGGCATCAGCCCACCTCACAAGGTCCCTCTGGATGACATTCCTTCCCTCCAGCGTATCAATCGAACCATACAACTTGGTGTCATCGGCAAACTGGCTGAGGGCGCACTCAATCCCACTGTCCATGTCACTGACAAAGATGTTGAACAAGACCAGTCCCAACACCGATCCCTGAGGAACACCACTAGTTACTGGTCCCCAGCTGGACATTGAGCCATTGAGCACAACTCTTTGCATGCAGCCATCCAGTCAGTTCTTTATCCACTGAGTGGTCCACCTACCAAATTGATGTCTCTCCAATTTAGAGACATGGATGTCATGTGGGACAGTGTCGAAAGCTTTGCAGAAATCCAGGCAGACGACGTCAACTGCTCTATTATACTTCCTTGAATAGAAAAGTCCCAAAAAATAATTTCTCTTCTGAAAAGTAGCAACTATTTTCCATACTCAACTTCCATTCAAACCATGTAGATGAAACAAAGAATTGCATTTTTTAAAACTTACACATGTAACTAAGATTAAATTTCCCAGGGTTGCTGAATTACATTTAAACAAAGTATAACCATGTTAAGCTAAGTTCAGCTCTATGTTAGAACCAAAATTCTAGCAGTGTACTAAATATAATACTTTCCTTACATTCTTTATTTTTTTTTTGCAATTAGTCTGCAGCACAAGTGTCTTCTGCATTTGCTGCATTTTTTAGCAAATTATTTCTTCCTTCTCCCCATTATCCAAAAATAGGTGATGTATTTATGCAAAGCCAACAATCTGACTTGTGATTCACAGAGGAAAAAAAGTTCTTTTGAACCTAAGGAGGAATAAACTATCGTCCAATAGGAAAATAAGCCAACACATTTGATATAAGCTATTTGCTAGTATCTGCCTTTTATAAATAATAATACAAAATTCAAAAATATCCGTGTACTTTTAGAATCTGTCCCTTTCTAGATTTCTCCTAACTACTTAGACCATCTTCCTTTACATATCTCTCTGTTGCAACATAGCTGTTAAAATGATGTAAGATGTGCTTATCGATGCTTTCTTGCCTTTATATGCCTTTTTACTATGTAAAGCTGCTATAATGATGCTCATTAAGTTGAAAACTAAACACAGTCTTTGAGGACTTAAAATAAAAACCATAAATGACAGATAAACCAAGAAATTCCAAATAATGAAGCTCCTCTTAAACAGATATATGTGGTGTTTATGCAAGGATTTTTTTAAGGCTTATATTAGTAAGCCTGTGTGAACAGCCTTCAAGGCAAGTTTTACCAGATCAGTATTCACAAGGGAAAAATGAGACAGGCAGTATTAACTGATATGGTATGATTCAGACCTAGATCTCTGCTCCTCTTCATAAATTTCTCAATATAAAATTGTTTCTTCCTCATCTACAGATTGCCTTTTCACTCTCCTGACTTAAACACAACCAGAATTTTCCCATTTGTCCTAAAATATCCTTTGTCTATGTTATTGGCATGAGTTGGTGACATTATTTTTACAGTGGCAATTTAGGCTTCTTTGTGAGCACAGATGAAAAACTGTGATAGGCACCAATTCTAATCTTTCTAGAGCCCTGCATAAGCAGTGCAAGAACAGGGAAAACTGTGATGATAGAGATCCTTATACTGTATCAGGATTTTAATGCTGTATTCAGAGTGTATTCAGACTTCTTTAGACCTTTTAACCTTCTCCAACATAAAAATGAAGAGCTTGAGAAATGAGAGACACTCTTTCCCTGATTAGAATGAGGTCAGGAAGAGGGCATCTCAAAGAAAGAAACATGACTGTATACATGTTAATTGATATATGTGCATGTGTAGTTCTGAAAAGGAATGAGGCAGGATGTCAATCCCAACAGAGAACACAAGTAACAAATTATTCTGGTAACATATTTTTTTAGCTAGTTTTCAGCTGAAACCCTTTTTTGTTCTTTCCTCAGTTTAACTACATTTTTTTGGTGTGGGCTTTATTTAGTTGGGGAGGGGGGAGTTGTTTTTTCTTGGGGAGTGTGGTGGGCTGGGGTTTCTTTTAAGGATTAGTTACTGTCTCTTGTTTTGGTCAGTGGAAGACTTATCTTTACACAGCTGAGAGAAGGCATTTTTACCAGACTTTCAAGCCACATTAGTAAGGAAAAAGAGCAGGGAAGTAGTCAAACCATCACAGTTTTACTATAAATTGCATGAATAACCCAGCGGGAGGGGTGAGGGAAGTATTTGCATTGGAAATGTCACCAGGATCTCCATGTTACAATGCTTAATAGTAGAAGAGGCAATAAACAATTAATTGTACCCTCTTCACCTTGGCTATGATTTCCCCCTAGTCTTCTCCATCCAGGCTGAACAATGTTATTCCTTTTCTAACATTGTTCTCACTTAAACTAATTTTAGATTCTAATATGTTAAAATGGCATCCCATAACTTGTGAAAAAAAATTCTTGATGTTATAAGCATTACAACATTCTGTAGAATAAATTACAATTCTTTTATATTTTTGATAGGACAGTTTACAGGAAAAAGGAAAAAGCATGCACATTGCAGACATTTGAAATGAACAGTGGCTTGGTTGTAGAAGGAAAAATCCTGCCCTGTTACCATTCAGGAGCTGCACAACTCAAGACACCTTTCCCCATGCTATCTTGCAAACTGTACCTTCAAGAGAAAGTGCTCTAGGTCTTCTATTTTAAATCTAAACCTCCTGAGCATTTGTTTGCAAAGAAATCCACATGCAATTTGACATAGTCTTAGAGACTTGGAAGGTTTCATTCCTATAAATTATAAAAAATACGAGTCACTGGTAGCCCAGTCCATCCTGCCTGGGTGCAACTTTGCACATAATCACATTTCCAAAATCTGTGGTTTTGGAGAAAAAATGATAAGAGTGATATGAACCAAGCAGTACTTTTTCAGCATAGGGTGGAGAGAGGGAAAAATCTCAACAGTCTTCAAGCTTATATGCTGTCACTATAGGGTAAACAGAGCAATCCTTGGGTATATTTCATGGTTCTGCGCCGTATTTTGAGGGTGTCTGAGCCCATCTCTTGTCACTACTTTGTAAACTGTCTCTTTTTCCTGTCACATAGCACGCTGAGTCTTAAGTACATGGATCAGTTTGGATCTGTGCTACTAATTCTTAATATCAGGATTCTTACAGACTAGAATAGGAGACCAGTCTAGCTTTTTTATTCCGGACATTTCAGTTCAGATTAGAATAAAATAGGTTAGAATAAAATAGTATGTATAATTAAATGGAGGTAGCAGGTATATACTTTTTTTACAAGGTCTTCTTTGTGGGGATTTAAAATTCATTACGAGATTTCTGTTTGCATAAAACAAAATATTATTATTTACTGAAAAATACATAAATAATTGATTGAATTTATTGAATAATTGAATAATACATGAATAATACTTTCCCCCACCAACTAGATATGATTAAGAAGATTCCTACTAAATGTCATTTCAGTTTAGTTTGAAAAAAGGTTTGAAGTTACGATTTGAAAAGCAATCAAGAAACTATACAGTCACTTTCCACCAAAACTCAGTTGAAAATGGGTCTCTTGATGCTTTCAGCTCTTTTGAAGAACTGAATCTGAAATAAATGCGGATGCTATGTGAACGCTTACAATGAACCCTAGGATGAAAGGGGTTTAAAAAATCAATGACTCCAATAGAAGTCTGAGATGGGGCAGCTGCATCACACAAGGCCTTTCTATATTGATACATTTCTGTTCTTTGAGTAATGATGTAAGAACTTTCTTTGACTGCTGTACTTTACAGACACCATTATAGATGACTACCACTCCTTTTTTCTTTATATAATCTTACCCTAAGAGGAAGGTAATAGTCCTTCCCCTATATCCAAGCATGATAAACACATTCTTACTCAACTGAGCACAACTGAGTGTGAAAAATAACATAGGTCTTGATGAGTATTTCTATCTTAAGCTTAAGCAGAAAACATTGCCTTCTAGCTTTTTAATCCTCTTCAGTTAATCCATTTTTAATTTGTTCACAATTACACTGTCTAGTTGTAGGAATGCAGCATTTCAGAAAGAGATTTATAAACATACAAACATCATCACATAAACTTGAAATCCAGCCAGGACTGATATTTTGTCAAAAACTCCTTAACTTCTCTGTCAAATAGTCTTGCTTGCTTTTTTTCAATTGTTTAAAGCATTTATTTTCATTATCTGTCACTAAATTTATAACCACTAGAAAAGAAAATGTATATGGTTTCCTTTCCAAGGAGTTAGATTCTTTTTTTCCACAATACAAACACGGACTTACATGATTATGAAGTAGAAATTACTATCCACATGGTAGAGAAGATGAGCTAATTTTATACAAGAAGTATTCCTGAACTGCTGTTCCAAAATAGACATCTGATCCAATAACTGTGATAAACTGATGTAATTCAATCTGGCTATCTTCTGTTGTTGCATTTACTTACATGCACCTCCAGCTGGCACACACATTTTCTTCAATAACCATTCCACTCTTTACATGAAAATTACAAGACACAAATATTGTAATTTTCTAAGGGTTCTCATGGAGAAGCTTACTGGTGATCCCATATGGGAGGAAAAAGGAGAAATCTTTCCACTTTTACAAAGAAAGGATTTGAAGACCAGGTCACACGACAATAAAAACAATGTATTTTGATCACCAAACAGTTACCATTTTCTGCTCCTGCACCTTCATGGTGATCAAGAGTCAGTAACTTGGATTCACACAACAAAAACAGTTATAAAATTTTTTTTTTCAGTTTTTTGAACAGATACAAATCCATCAGGATATAAATCCGCACAAGATATTCTCTGTAATCTTGGGTTAAAACATCTTCCTTCAAACTCATACAAAATCCTAAGTCAAGATTCCCTGTATCCTCTTGACTGAACAAAAGACATTAAACATAAACATTTAGCCTTCTTTTCAGCTTCTTGTCACTAAAAAGTGTCACACACTGGGACCAGTACTACTGATCTCCTGTGAAAGTTACTAGGTCTGTCCCTGCAAGCAAAGCAGGTAGAACTAGGCACACTGTCTGTAGTGACTTCCATCCTCCAGAGAACCTGGGAGAACTCCAACTGGGCTCATGCTCAAGAAATACCCACAAGATATAACTACTAAGTGAAAAGGTTCCTCAGTATTCATGTGAGCATTTAAATAAGCTGTTGACCTCTTCCAGGGTTGTTTCAATATCACAGCAGCTGCTACTCTGTTTACATCCATGGTAATTCCATGGTAATGTTTCCTCATCTACATGATTTTTGAACACTTCCAGAGATGGTGATTCCGCCACTTCCCTGGGAAGCCTGTTCCAATACCTCATAACCCTTTTGGTGAAGAAATTTTTCCTAAGCCTCCCTGGGTGTAGCTTGAGACTGTTACTTCTTGTCCTATCACTTGTTACTTGGGAGATCAGCTGCCTCCTCACTCCATCCTCCTTCCAGGTAGAGTGCGATAAGGTCCCTCAAAGCTCTCCTCCATGAGGTGTTTAGCACTGTTTTGCTTATAGCGTATCTATGTTATACAACAGTGTAAAATATAACATTTCCACAACCCTTGGAACAACTATAATTTTATCCAACTTTAATCTGAATGGTAAATCCCCACTTCCCCATAACAGGTATAAAAATAAGGGTAGTCAAACACTGGTGCTCCAGAATGAGATATCTAATGCTACAAGCCAGCATCAGCACAATTAATGAAGTGCATGGAAACTTGTTTAAAAATTTATTTCTGTTCAAAATTATCATTAAAATATCTGATCTCATTTCATTCAAAACATCTGCGGAAATATATTACCTTTGATTCATTCTCATCATTAATTTAGAAAAATAAAACCCCAACCATGTAGAAAGCAAGTAAATATTCATTGACATTCTGGAAACTTTTCTTAATGAAATTCTGTTTCATGATTCTTAGGATTCCTTCCCCCTTTGCAGTGACTTTCATCTTTTTACTTCCTTTGCCATTGTAAACACACTGAAAATCAGTTTACCATCACAGACAACTATCCTACCTTTCAAAAAACTCTTAACCATTGGTCATAAGCTTTCTTTAAATTTCTCTAAACCAAACTAATTTCTGTTAAACAGAACTTTAAGAACAAGGGAAACTGGAATGAACAGAAGTTAACCTGAACTACTAAACCCGGATTTCGAACTAGACTTCAATATCCTAAAAGTTCACCTGTGTCAATGGCTGATTCTTGAGCTGCAGTCACTTTTTTTTTAAGTCAGTTTGTAAATTTTTTTGTTTTATTAGTTCTCATACAGTTCAGGGGTATGTGAATCAGAGAATTGAGGTGTCAAATATATTAATCTCTTTTTTGTTACATACAATAGTAAGATATACCAGCCTTTCCCATTCCTCGGATAACAGGATGCTACTGAACATTATGCTGCAGTGTGAATTTACAAGCTACTCTGGGTTTATCCTCAATATTTACATAAGAAGATAAAGCGACGGAGAAGTTATAAATCCATAACCTCTTGTCCATTTAAGCAAGCCCTAGCAGTGGTTTCACAGGGACTAACATCCCAAGTGTAGGAAACCAATTTACACTTATTCCACAGGAATGTCCTTTGAAAGAAATTCATATCGTATAATGAGCTATAAATTAAAATTCTACCTTATTGTGGACTACGTTCTTCACACAGACAAACAACCCTCTTCTGTTTAATTAAAAGTTCCACTTTCATATCTCCCAGGAAATGTGTGACTCCGCAATTCTACTTTATACTATGAAATATTTTAATACTTAAAATTATTTTTGTTTACTTCAAAATCACTTTTTAAAAGATATGAAAAAAGACAAAGAAGGACTATTACCATACTGTCTCCGATCTACATTAGGAGGCAAATTCAGCCACAGAATGAAGTTGTTGATTTCATTTAAGTAGGATGGCAGTGCATGGAAACCTTTTTGGTTGTACCATACCTGGAAGAGAGAATGGAAATTATGAATGGAAACTTAGTTGAATCCAAATGCCTAATCTGAAGTTTCCCATATGTTTAAGAATTTCATAAAGATGTCTAATTCTCCTGTTATGACACTTATTTATAGAAGAAAGTTAACTAGGCAGAACAGAATCAGTTAATTTGTGCAGGTCTTTCAACAGCATGCAGAAGTTTGTTTTCTACTATTGGAGCTGTGCACCTATGTCAATTATTAAATTGAGATTCTCTGATTTAATGCAACACTGTCACTTTCTTTACACACATTTAGTCAAATAACTAGAGGAAAAACAAATCAAAGGGAACATTTTCCAATTCAATTGAAAATACAAAAAGATGAGTAAAATTAGTGTTACAAGCAGAGAACATCATTGAAATTCCAAAAAGACATATCTAAATAATACCTGCAAGTGACACACTCATAAAATATCTAGGAACAGAATATCCTAGAATGTGGGGAAGAAAAGAATCAAGGAGACACTGCTTACAAATATTCCATAAAAGACAAAGCTGCATCTCCACCTTCAACAAGCAATCGGTGATTTATTAGGCACAGATGACATGAATATAGACAAACTTTAAGGCGGACAAGGCAAGCCACTCTTCATGTGGAGCACATGGAAGCAATTATAACATTTATATGTTATAATTATAATGTCATAACAATTATAACATTATAACATAAATGTAACATATCATTTATCCACAAATCATGCATAATCACCCCAAGCTGATAAATATACTCAAATTCACACTTCCATGTGCTAGAAGAATCATTGCTGAGAGACTGATATGTCCCTAAATTGAAAATACTGATGTTTGAGGTCTGAGTTTTGCTTTGCCTTTGAAAATGGATTCCATGCTTATGCCTCATTACTGTTAATCACAGTGCCTTTGAACCTGCATTATCCATAATGAAAACTAGGTCAAATTATTATGCATGTTTGTTTTCAGTTTTAGTGACATGTTTAAAGTCATCTTTGATTGCTATCCTTTCCTTACTCTAAAGCAACCTTTCATCTCCTTCTTTTTTATATACATTTGAAAGTCTCTTAACCTTTTCCTATTTGAATAAACTATTTGCTAATCTGTATTTTGTAATTCTGAAGATGATGGTAGGCAATTCTTACTTTGTGTCTGGATTCTGATTCATGATGCAAAGTGCACAAGGTTTACTACAGGTCTTTCTTGCCTTAACACCCTTTTTCTAGGATTTCAGTTTTCTTAGACCCTTTGCAAAATTACCATATATACAGTTACATTTGGAAACTTCCCTGAAGATTCTTATCTCATCACTCTGATACTGTTCTCATCTAGTGCTTTTCCATACATATATGTGCCTTTTCTTAATGCTGGTGTAAACTTCCCGATTGGGGGTAAGGGTGGTGTGTATTTATTTATTTATTTATTTGCTTGCAGATAATTCTGGGTTTTCTTTCTAGTATCCAGCTACAATCCTTATCTGGACACTAGTTCCAGACTTTGACCATTTTTCCTTCTATGTTTTACTGCATATTTCCAAGTGCAGGTTGTCTAATCTTCAGTTCTATTTCCCTGTCTTAATGATTATTTTCTTCTGATTTATTTCTGACTACCTACTTGTTTGGATTTCTACATTGTACTCTATTGTGAGGCAAGGTTCAGAACACTCTAATTGTCCATTCAGTTTCCTTCCATCTATCCTATATCATGCTTTCAGATTCCACTCTGAGCTCCATGTCATTTCTTCCATGACTCTTACCCTTTAATCTTCTTTGCCATAAGCTCTGTTAGTCCTTATTTTTTAAATTAGCAGCTTTGGTCTACCACTGCTCTTGCTTGCTTTCGCATTAGCTACTTTTCTTTATGTGGTCTTCACATCTGCTTGAAATCTCAACAGCACCCTACATCACCACATTTAAAGAAAAAAGAACAAATCTGAAACTCTTTCCCCCTTTGCAAACCCATATGCAACTCCTTTGTTCTCCTCCAGTTCAGTTCCAACAAATTCCTACACAAACTAGACCTCCCATTCTTTAATCAACAAGAGTTCTTTAAAGAAAAGATATGAAATGGAACCTAAATGTCCTGAGGAAAATGGCAAATCTGGATTTCCTGTGTAAACAGCAACCAGAGCAAAGAAACATAAACAAATGATCATGAGTAGACACTTTTTCACAACCCCATACAACCATTTCTTACTCTTTTTAAAAAACACATTTGTGCTGAATAGGAAGTTATACATACATAATGAAACTCCACTGCAATTGTGTTCATTGTATTGAAAAGAAAAAAAGGCAATTAAGAAAACAATAGAGCCAAATTCTGATGGCATATCCTCATTCAACTGAAGCAGGAGAAAGGTCTCAAGTATTCATAGAACACATTATAAATGCAATAATGTGACCAATATTCAAATGAAAATATAAAACCACAATAAAGCATTGTGTGTAACAATGCATTTCAATATCCAACATATTAATTAGATTTTTTTCCTTTAAGCTGCATTATGCAATTGAATCAAACCACCAGGAAATGACCAAATTGAAGCTGGATATGGAATAGTTTATAATCTGGCAAAAGAGGCATTTGATGTTGTTCACTTCATCAGAAAATAAATTTAAGGGTTTTTTCCTAAGTCTTGTGGCTTATTTTAAATTGATTGCAAAAGTACAATTAAAAAAAAAAAAAGAAAAATATTAGTTCCAGCGGAAATATATTTCATATTTCTTGTGTGCCACACAGGTAATTATTTACAGAGGACAGAAAAGATATGAGGAACGGAAAAATATATACGTTAAGATTATAATTTTTTATTTTTATTTCACTATTTTATTTTCTATCTATGGTTGATAAAATTACTCCCTCAGGAAAACAGAACCCCTCACCATATATAAATTCTGTAAAGACATGTTTACCATTATTGCATAACATTTGTACTTACTGCTAAAATTCCATAATAACACTAGACTAACATTCTAACTAATCTATGGCCTATCAATTAAAAAAGGATGAGGAGGGGCTGAGAAATCATTAAGCATTGCTGGACCAGATTCATGATGGGGAGACAGGGAGAAGAGGTATTAGGCTGGAGAAAAGTAACTTCGTCTGGGCACTTAAACTATTACTTTATAGTAAAGCTTCAAATCCCAACTTTTTTGATTGAAAGAATGCACACTTCAGAATGCCATGTAAATGCAATAAATTGCCTGTTGATGTTATTTCAAATTACCACATGTTCTTCCTATATTTAATCATGTTATAAACAACAGCAACTATGACATCATTACGGAACAGTTTTTTTGCCCATATTTTCAAAGAAAAAACGAATACAAAGTCATGAAGACAGAAAAAAATTGAGGAGCTGTGCTTTTGCCACATAGCAGTGCTAATCAATAAGAGTCAAAAATCAATGGTTTTAAGCAGGCACGTTTAGAATCACAGAATCATAGAACAGTTAGGGCTGGAAAGGACATTAAGATCATCTAGTTCCAATCCCCCTGACATGGGCAGAGGCATCTCACACTAAACCATGCCACCCAATGTTCTGTCCAGCCTGGCCTTGAACACCGCCAGCAATGGAACATTCACAACTTCCCTGGGCAACCCATTCCAGTGCCTCACCACCCTCACAGTAAAGAAAATCCTCCTTACATCCTGTCTAAACTTCCCCTCTTTAAGTTTGAACCCATTACCCCTTGTCCTATCACTACAGTCCCTCATGAAGAGTCCCTCCCCAGCATTCCTATAGACCCCCTTCAGATACTGGAAGGCTGTTATGTGGTTTCTATACAGCCTTCTCTTCTCCAGGCTGAACAGCCCCAACTTTCTCAGCCTAACCTCATACGGGAGGTGCTCCAGTTCCCTGATCATCCTCGTGGCCCTCCTCTGGACTTTTTCCAACAGTTCCATGTCCTTTGTATGTTTAAGACACCAGAACTGCACACAATACTCCGAGTGAGGTCTCAAGAGAGCAGAGGGGCAGGATCACCTCCTTCGACCTGCTGGTCACGCTCCTTTTGATGCAGCCCAGGGTACGGTTGGTTTTCTGGGCTGCGAGCACACACTGAGGGCTCATATTAAGTTTTGCATTGACCAACACCCTTAAGTCCTTCTCCGCAGGGCTGCTCTGATTCTCTTCTCTGCCCAACCTGTAGCTGTAAATTTGTCATGTGGTAGGTATATTCTCTCTTGTGCAGGCACAGATGTACATCTTCTGTGTACATGCATATAGCCTGTATGGGGTATATACAGCATGGTATGATTAAGTAAAGTAAAATAGGTATTTGAATAGGTATCTTAAATTCAAATGTATCACTTTGTGAGTGGAGGAGAGTAACGTATGAAGGTTCAGAAATTTCCAAAAGTGAAATGAATCATACAGGAAGTCTCTTCAAATGCAAATTTTTCATTTTCTTTCATACAAGACTATGTAAATGGTACATTCACTGTCTCATGAACAAGCCTGAAAGGTCAAAGTAAAAGTCTGGTCATTAATTACTGAAAGGTTAATGCAATAATTTGACATTGCATCAGTTGAAAGCCACTTCCAGGAGGTATTTCAGATAACACAGTGCCCTTTATAAATCTACTCCACTATTTTCTTTGGATCTGAAATATGAAGCTTACTCACTAACAGTATAACTATAATTTACCCCTTTGCTGATGGCAGGTGGAGCTCTATGCCAAAGACATTTAAAATAAAAGGACCCTGACAAAAACCACAGTGCAAGCATGTCAAAACAAGAGTCTAAAATGATTAAAGATATATAGGACAAAAACGGCAGCCAGAAAAAAAAAGTCTTACTGCAATCCCCTAGGACTTCAAGTTCCTAATGAAGGACTGATGGAACTGTTGTTCAAAGCTATAAGAAATCTGGGGGTAGAAGGGTCACAAATGATGAAAATGTAAATATATATAAGGTATGGTGTGTACATGAGAGATTTTTTTAAAAACTACATGGAAAAGGCATTGGAAACAAACTGTGATTTTGCAAAACTGAAGATGAAACTATATTTGATTGGAAAATATCTGTATGTTATTTTAACACATAGTTGTTTTAACACTTTATCCCAAAATGGATTTGGAGACAGAGCTGATTTACATTGTTCCTTCTCTTCTTCTATAAAAGAAAATAAAATCTAGTTTCTATACCCCCAAGGCCAGAAGCATCTCCCTTTCATATTCTAATCTGGAATATGTGAAGTCCACAGTTTTCTCTTAACAAATCTGTTTCACTTCAAATATAAGCTAGAAACCATTCAATGATATTATCAAATACTCCGCCAAGACTGCTGTTCCTGTACTCATTACTGTTCTACATTTGAATGGATCTCAAAAGAACATTTCAAAGCATCCCCAAGGAAAATAAAATCCCTTGCACTTATAATTGCCTCTTAGACTCTAGGTCACGTCCCAAGTTATTACAGTATGGAGATACTGTATCTTTCCAGTGCATACCAAAAGGTCTCAAGGAAAAGTTCTTTATTTGAATTGCATTTAAAATAATCCTTTTCCTGACATCAGAGGTAGCTCCAGACTGAAAACAATGGCTCTATGTAGCATTGCAGGACAGTACGATCTACCGCCAGGCTCAGATTTCACAACATGACTAATTTCAACAAGGCACACTTCTGTTTCTCTAGGATAAAAATGGAAAGTTACTCATATTTTACAAGGGGATTATAAAAACAGGGTAACAGATTTGTTCTGCAGAAGTAACTAGTCCTGGAAGCTAAATCTTTATTTTGGGGCAAGAGAGAAATGTAGAAAAGTATTCCTTGCAGGAATGCAATAAGCATCAATAATTACTAATTTTTTAGAAGTTCAATGAAATTTTGTCAATTCTGACATTGATTTTTTGTAAGAAAAAAATAAAAAGAAATAAAAAAGGAATAACTGGGTTAACTACCTATAAAAAAAGCTTTACGGGTGAACTCAGACTCTGAAATAAGTTCACAGGAAAAAACAAAAGCGATATCATCTGATTCACTTAAAACTGCTTCTCAGAACACCAGACAATACTTCAAGAACTATGAGCAGAGAAGTGAACTAGAAAAGACAGAGGGGTTTTCTCCCAAATTCTAACTGAAGGGATTTTATGCAATGATTTATTATTTGCTCAGTGCTGTGAAGCCTGAAGTTTGAATCAGTAAGCAATACATACATACAAATGGACATACAAGCAACTCTCACCTTAACCAGATGCTTAGATTTGGTGTTGTTCAATTTTTTATCTTGAAGTTCAAATGCTTTTCTTCTTCCGAAAGACCAACCACCGTATCTGGTAATAGAAATTAAAGTAATAACAAGTTATCTGCCTGAAGGTTTCCAGTCTTTTCTTGCAATGATAAAGTGGGAATATCTATACTAATGCTTTATTTTTCAACTGAAAGTAAAAGTTCACCGGTTACAACCCCTTCCATGTTAAGAAAAAAGAGGACCTCAATATACTCCTGAATCAGGTAAATGGTACTGCTCTTTTCTGGCAAAGGAATTCCCTCAGATAAGAATTTTTACATTCTGAAAACTGAAATCCAGGCAACAGCAACGTTTGTGAGCAAGTGAGGTATTACTGACTTTCAGAAACATCTTAAACAGCTTGGCGTCTTCCCTTTTGGATGTGGCATCCCTGGTGACATTCAAGACCAAGCTGGATGTGATTCTGACCTGATCTATTTGAAGATGTCCTTGCTCATTGCAAAACGGTTGGACTAGATGACCTCTGAAGGTCCCTTCCAACCCAAATTAGTCTATTATTCTATGATATTCTAGCTCCAGCCTTTCATCCTAAGATGTTTGCCACTATTATTTTCAAATCATGCACTTTTTCTGGCTAACACTTCCTTCTCTTTGATAAAATCATACTTGGTCTAGTATTTCCACTTGTGTCAAAGGCAGTGATAGAGCTGCAAAGGCACGTAGAGTAAAACTCAAAATACAGCAGATATATAACCTCTGTGGCTGGTGTCACAGAGTATGAAGTCTTGCCAGGGGTATGCGAGTCCTTTTTGCTTTGAAGAAGTGATTACTTGGAGCATGTCTACTTCTATCTGATTGAGTCCCTAAGGAATGGAAACGATATTATTCATCTAATTTGTATATGCATATAATTTTCTTTCTCTGAGACGCTGAAATAACTGTGTGGTGAGAAGAGAGTCAGGACATGCCTAAAGGCAATTATCATGAAACTGCTGGAGGAAGCTCTGAGAAGCGACCATGGATGGGGTTCCATGTTACCTTAGCCTGACTGTACATCTTGATAACAACCAGCAGATAAAGCAAATTACCCCTTATATTCTCAGTGACATAGGTCTATGCATTGGATCAGGAAGGATTTATCAGGAGGATAAATAGAGATTAGGTATTTTAAGGTTACCTGGCTTTGTTGGAAGGCCTCACTAAATATTCTTCTACAAGAAAACCTGAAAGATTATACAAAATATGTCCTTTGTTATTCTTCACGTATGGAGCAGAGGTATTGAAACTTGGACACATCTGAAAAACAGAAAAAGCACTCCTAAATATCAGTGGCACTACATTTAGCCATCTTTTTTGAATTTTGCTTAGATTCTGCAGCATTGTTTTTTGCTGGGTTTGCCTTTCTTAGCTTTGATAACTTTTCAATAAATTATGTATGGTTTTATATGGCATCTCAAATAATTGCAAGTGTCATTTACTTATTAGGACCACCTTTGATTTCTCTTGCAACCCTGCCAGTCAGTTTTGTTCTGAAAACATCAACACTTGTATGCAAGTTTATAAACATTTGCAGTAATGAAAAAGGCAAGACTACTATTCAGTTGTGCCTAAGAATATATACAAAAAAAGCACCAGATGTATATGAGATTAAAACAAAATGCAATATGCCTCTAAAAATTTAATTGATGGACTGCAGTGAAAAAGAAAGATTTTTTTTAATGATTCAGTGGGATATTCTCACAACCAAAGAAAAGGAGACGCATTATGATCTGGTATCTCGGAAGCCTTATAGATTATGTATATCAAGTGAAAAATTTTAATCCTTATTTGATATCTCAACCACACACAAATTAAAATTCCCTCTCAGAGATTCTGAATGTCTATAGCTCAGATACACGTTCTGCTTCCACTGTCAAGTGACTTCTCTGAGTTTTCACGGTTAATGGGCCTCTCTCTCTCTCTCTCTGTGAATTCCCATTTCCATTTTATTTAAGCTTCTCATAGTTTAAGTATACATCTCAGTAGTGTTAGAGGCAAATCTGTTCCTCGCCCAGCAGAGTAAAAAGTTCATTTCCACTTTCCACTTTTCCCAAAAATGTATTCCTATATTTCACATGCAACTCTTAGACTAAATATTTATATATTTATGAATGAGAGAACTTATTTGATAGAATAATCCCATCCAGGGTGATATATTTCTCCCTTCAGACAGTTTCACATTCTTGTTTATTACTCAGCCTCAGAGTAAGTCAGCAGGAAGACTCACTAGTCAAGGTTGTCAGAAATCCATTACCTTTTTCAAAATCCCTTTGATGAGAAAAGGTTATTTTCTTTTCATACAGGCAATCCCAATCAAAATCAAGCTACATCAATTAAATCTCATTCACATGTAGATTCCCTGGTAGCTTCTATCAGGCAGGATCAGCTGCCCTTCCCTTTTGAAAGCAACTGGTTTTCCAGATATTATGGAAGTACTATGTTTTAAACTTGTTTTCCATGAGGATTTTTTAGTAAACAAAGTTCTATAACATCTTTGAAGCAACACTGTATTTGCTGAGCTTAGTTCAGCCATCTCTGATTTCTGTTATTTCAAATCAATCTATAGCCATTTCTAGTGCATATACACACACGCACATAAGTACATGAAAATTGTACAAGCTTTCCCTGAAGATTTCAGAACATGTAGCTTAAACATTAAATGAAACAGAAGCAAATCTCCAGTTATAACAAAGCCAGTGCTCTGAAGGTTTATTTCCTCATCCTTTTCTTTAGTCCTTCAAATACAAAAGTCAAGTTTTTATATGTAATATACACATATCTAATTTTCACATACATAAGTAAATATGTAATAACATACCTGTTGCTCAGTCATACACCCACATGAATCCTGGGGTGACATAGATTCCATCTGCCAACATGAACTATTTTTTCTAAGGGGAATAAACATAACAATAGGAGCAAACATTGAATAAAAGGAATGTATTACTTAACAGAAGAAATCCAAAACGTAAAAGCCAATCTGGCATCTTAATATTTTCTTTCAAAAAAGCATTTTGCCAAAAGAGCAGCTGTGTCTAAAGTTATCTCAATTTTACTCATTTGTACCAAAGTGGATTCACTAAAAATATTTATAAAAGTAAAGCAGCGAATGAGCTGCATGTTTTGTGTTTGTAGCAAGAAGTAATTCATGGCCACCACTCTGCATGCCTGAATTTGGAAATTTGGAATGCTTCCTAACAAATATTGCAATTATTGCCTAACTTTCATTCATATGGACACAAGGCATGATCAAAATCCTCCTGAAATTAATAAGAAATTGACTTTTAAGGGATTTGGATCACAACTTTAATAATGAAACCTACTTTGCCTAGATGCCAGCTCCTTCAACAGAATAGATTTGTCATTAACCTCATGCTGCCAAGAAAAGCTCATCCATGTTACACAGAAATATTGAATTTACAATATTTACAATTCACAATTAAGGAACTGTTACAGGTGTTACAGTTACCCTTGTTTTGAATGCATGCATGTGTGGTCCAAATCAAAGAAATATCTCAGTAGATTCTGGGAAAGGTTCCCTAGATCATCTTCAGTACTGTCCAAAGTGAGCCGCGATGAAAAAAGGGTGAAGGAGGAAAGAAGAGAAAAAAAAACAAAAGTCCCCATGTTAAAATATATCTAGTTCTATTAACTTTCAGGCTCAAGATCCTACACGTTTTCCAAGAATTTAAAGAACTATAAAATCCACATATAGGAAACATATCAAAACAGCAAACTGAACTCATTTCAATGACTATATGTGAACATGTTAAGAAATTTGATACAATTATATTTAAACAAATCTCAACATCTTCCCGTGGCCATCTTTCTCTTTATAAACATGCATTCCTAAAAATTAGCATGCTGAAGTGCTTTCATGTTTCATTGATAAATTCAAACAGCATCATGTTATATTTATGGTGATACCTACTGCATATTTGTGCAGTGGAGAAAGTGATCTGCATGTGAAATGCACTTGAAAATGGCTAAGCAATTTGTTAAAATGAAGCAGGCAAAGGCTTGTTTAAATACACTTATGCATTTACGTATAAATGGCCATGGCTGGTATTGAAACAGATTACTCAGTTCAAACTGCTCCAAAGTCTTTGCTCTTTCCTTCGGAAAATCCTTTGCATAATGCTTTTCTAATTTTATCTCTCCCTCATTATAATCTATAAAAATGTATTAAATATCTGAAAAATAAATAGCTATTGTAAAAAAATAACCTGTTGTTCTTTCTAGAAAACAAATAATATTTAAAATATGAGAACTCAAGGGTGAAGGTCCCCAAACCCTGGTTATTGCTGATGATGGGTGAGCTCTTTACCTAAAGAAAGATTCTGCATCGTCATAAAGTCTTGGTGTTAGCTTGAGAGAAGGGTAATCAATAGCCAGTGGTTTCACATTAAACAAGGCCATTGCCAGTGCAACAAGGAGGACAGGCAGCAACACATTTGACAGGGTTCCTCTCCAGTCTCTCCTAGTATGGTGAAACCTCTTAATCAGAAGAGCAACAATCTGTGCAAGAAAAAGACGGGCTCCATGCACACTCGGGGGCCCTGTAAGTGAGAAATGAGACACATAAAACAACCCCAACCACAACAAACAAGACAAAATTGACAAACAAGAAAAAATTAATTTTAACTTGATATATTTCAAATATAGAACATAATAGACTTTCTGATTGAAAAAAAGAAAAAAGAACAACCAGACAAAAAATCCCCCACAAAGCTACATAAACCAACAATGCTCTCCTGGATGGAATAATATAACCCCCTAAGTACAGCTAATTAACTCTTCCCATAAAGGAAAACTGATTGCAGTTAGTTACACATCATCTCTATAGCTCCCTGTACTCAGCTAAAAGAGTACAGAATGCTGATTTTCCCTTGGTCCTCAAACTGGTACAACCATTCCTTGTGGATTGCCACCTTTGCTCCTAGATAAATGACTATGACAAACATCATAAGTGCTAGCAATGTAGATTCTCATAAAAGCATCCCCTTCATTACTCTGCTCATAAGGGACTGATAACATTTTCTAACGTTAGTCAATGCAACTTTCACATAATCTCAGCCCATGGGATGTCCCTCATTTTCCTTTAAGAGTGGGTCCACAGCTTATTAACATCTCACTAACCAGACATTTTCCTGATAGACTTTCCCTTAAGTTCATTTTATTGTTCTTTGTTAGACACTTGTGAATCACTTTGCTTTCATTTTATACCCTAATGACTTCTAGGAATGTGCAGGCTATTACCAGCTTCTTGTGGCCTTGCCAAACTGAAGGAAATTCAGCCTTTTTATTTCATTTTAGCATAGCAGTGTCTGACAGATTTACTGCCACAGGTATTTGTACTCTAGAAAGACTAAATACCTTGTTTATCACAGTGCTCAAAGAGATACCATGCTTTATGACCACTTGGGATTCTCTTACTACCTCCCCTTCTATATATTGAGACCACTCAAAGCAGGATTTCCATGTTACATTTTAACAACTACTTGCATGGGAGTTTTCAAGTATCTCAAATTAATTGTCTTTCATGTAGCACAGGGGGTTTCTTTTCTCCTCTAGAAAACACCACCCAGGACATGAAAAATGACGGAATAAACATAGGCTTGGTAAGATTGAACTGTGCCATGTGAGAGTTTGCCATGAATACAGGACAGTTCAGTGAATGCAGGAAGAGCAGTGTATGCTGTTTATTTTGATTTAACAAACCCTGTGACATGGTCTCTCACAGCGTCCTTAGAGCAAGTGGGGTGAGAAGGATTATATGACCCGCTGGCCAGACTGTCAGGCCCCACACTGCAGAATGTGACCAGAGGTACTGGGTCCAACTGAGGAGTGTGACCAACCAGGTCTGTCCCTTAGGGGTGATGATGAGGAAAACACTGACTAGTACTTGTACACCTGCATCTGTAGGGAATCTGCACTGTCTGGAGGAGTCTGCAGGTCAGGAACTGGGGATAAAGAGAACCTCTTGACCGCAGGAGCAGCTCACTGGCAACATCCAGGGACCCCAGTGGCACCAGGGAGCAAAGTCGCTGCTCATGGAAAGAACAAGAAGCAGCAGGCACCAGCTGGACCACGGGAAATTTTGACTTAAAATATTAGGGATAAAAAATTTCATTGTGAGGGTGAGAAACAAAACTCAAGATGAGACTGGACAAGGTGATGAGTAACCTGCTCTTGACCTGCTTTTCCAGCCTTAGTATTTTCTGAGTCCAGCAGATTCCAGTTAACTCTAATCAATTAATCTTGGTTTTATTTCTGGTGAAAGATATTTCCAGTATTTATTCTTTTAATTTTGCAACTGAATGGGGCTTTTTTTTCCCCAGAAAATCACCTAGAACAAAAATTCTGTCTGCAAACACTTTTAATCACATCTATATTTTGCTAATTTGACAGCTAACACAAATAGGATTTAGAATCTCTGGAGAGAAGATCAATGGATCAATGCTGGATCAATGCTCAGGCGCCCCAGTCAACAATGGTTACATTCTGGGCTTGGAACCTGTTTTCCTCTGTATATTGGACTAATAGAAGATTACAGTCTTAGCAAAAAAAAAGAAATTTTTAAAGCAAACTTCTCATGAATGTATTAAGGTCTTTGAATTATTATGGCAAGACTTCAAATAGTTGACTCAGTACAGAAATTGAGACAACTGAAAGCAGAGCAATTTTCAAGGGGTGAGTGGTTTTAGAATAAAAGAAGTCCTTTAAGTGCTTCCAGATGAACATCACTGAAATTGTAAAATATACCATCTCTCACTTATCAAAGCCATGGAATGCCAGAAAAGGAGCATGGAATGAAGTATTTGCCATTATCTGGGGCCTGTTCATAGATTATAAGCAAGAAATGCAAGTGAAAGATGCTTCAAAATATTTAACCCTTTGAATGCCTGAAAGAGAACTATGACACCTACTTTCTGGGGACAGAAGGAAATCAAAGCTGTCATTCATTCTTTTTTTCTTGACAGAGAGAAATGATAAAAAGTTCATTCAGGTTGCAATAAGAAGAGAAAATGTTGCCCTGAATAAAAATAATTTTCCATTTTAACCAATATCCTGACTCTTATTCAATATTTCTAGTGCTGGCCAGCGAAGATACATCACAGGAAGATACAATAAACCATTATATTAAAAATGTGTTTGCTGTAGGCATCACTTCTTTTTAATTATTTTTTTCTGAAACCCAATATGGTTATTATTTAAAATTATCTTTGAGAAAGGTGTCAAACGTCTTTCTGATTCATCTTAAATTTCACTCTTTCTGACCTTGAATTCTGACATTCCTTTGTGTTTCAAGTAAAAAAAAAAATCTTATCTGTTTTGAATTTATTCTTTTTGGTGGTACTGGATATGTTCTTAAATCTTGATTAAGGAAGCAGGTTATAGAAGTTTCCAATCTTCTGTATAAATAATCTCAACCTTTCAGTCTCCTCTTATAAAAAACTTTATAGCCTGAATCAGCCCCACCACTTCCTTCAAGTTCTCTCATATCACTGACAGTATCGGATTCAAAATATATTGTGTTCAACATGGCTGTCTATCAGATGTGGAAACGCTATTGATTTATATAATAGCCTTATGCATTCTTGTACTGATCTGCTTGTCTTTTTTTATGCATCATGCCATTTTGTCTGACTGCAGCCACACTGTAAAAAACAGCTTGCATTGGGCTTTCCATAATTGACTGAATATGGTTTTCAAGATTCCCAAGGTATCAAATTACCCTCCCCGCCCCCCCCCCCCCCAAAAAAAAAAACCCACCATTAAATACTATTCCTGGGTACACTTGACATTTAACCCTTCATGTTTCTGAATCCTACATGCATAGTCTAATTTAATTTTAACTAGAACCTACAGAATTTAGTTTTCTTTCATAAAGCTTCTAAGTAATTCATTACACCTACATTTGGTATGTATGTCAGGAAGCATAAAAGATACACACATTTATGGGAAAAGAGTTCCTGATTACCACTAGATAATCATAAAGTCTAGAAGACAAGACCAGATGACCTCTCTGTTATGAAGTCAATTTTTATGCAGAAAGCTTATGGAAATATTCTCATTAATAATTTAGATCACAAAATTAAAAATCTGACCCAACTGTTAGAAGCTGTCTTGCTTGACTTACAATTGCAATTATCCACAAGAAGTGCAATTATGTTCACAATTAAGTTGTACTTCCCAATTCATCCACTCTGCTTTGTATTATGGAAAAGACTTTTGCTGCTTTCCAATTCATGTAGTTAATATCAGGTACAGGGAAACGCAGCATAAGTTCTAAAATCTGGAAACCAATATTTTGAAAATCCTTATCTACTGACTACTATAGAATTAGGAGCAGAATCAAAAACTGTAAGAGTTTAACTGGAGATTAAATGGTCCTATTTTCCCCTTTTTGAGGTTCTAGAAAGTAATGTAATTCTAACCTTTTTTTCATGGCACAATAAAATAAGGAAAAATGACCTCTGCAATTTCTATGTTAACATCCAGGAGTAGACATTTCCAATTCTACTTTTATAATTTTCACATTTAGACAAGTTATTTCTGGGAGGTCCAGAAATGAGGAAGATAATCCTGGAACTGAAATACCGTGACAAAACAGGTCAGCTAGCTCACATGAAACTGTTTGCATTTGGAAGCAATACATATTGACTAGCTTATTAGGAGTTCTATGTCAAAAAGCAGTTCTAGGCTGAGCTGACATCATTCTGCAATCACATGCCATACTGGCATAAGGCCAGTGCTAGCCAACCAATCTGTGTACAGCATTCCATTAGGAGGTATACAAATTTCCTTAATTTTGTTATGTATCTGTTTACTTATTATAAAATTAAGTATAATATTTATTTTCGTTTTGGGAGGATTTTCAGGACTAACTTTCATGTAGGGCCTTTGAATAAAAGTCATTTTGTGTGAGTTATGAAGGGAATGCCTCTAGTCTGTGTTTCATACTATGACTCATTCTTGCTTATATGAAATAAAGTCATGAGTTATCTCCATACAGGTCAGAAAAATCTGTATTTTAGGTTTGGTTTGGGTTTTTGATTGGTTTTTAGGTGTTGGAGTTTTTTTCACAAAACACTGTGACGTAATCTGAAAAACATATTGAGCAACGCACAACGTATGTCAATTTGTTAAGAAACAAATGAGCTGCAGCCTTTCTGTTGTTGTTGCTGGGAGAGAAGGAACAGCTTAAATGATTAATTTTCCAGTCATGCTATCTTATGAAATACAATTGATACAAATGCTAAGCACCACTCTAAAATACTCCCCTGACAAACTGATGCACCTTAACCCTACCTTGCAGAGGATAGCTTTGGGGTGACTAGCTAGCAAACTAAGAAATGACTAAAACCAGGACTAATTTGTGGGTACTGAATAACCCAACTGAACAGAATACATTATAATTATCAAAATAACAAACTGAAGAGAATACATGATCTAGGTTCTCAACAGCCCATTAAATGCAGCAAATGACTACCCCGAGAAGATTTATTCCTACCTCCTTACCTCTCCAGCTTTTGTACACATTACTAAGAGAACCTGAGCAGAGCCAATCTGAATCTACCTCTTCCTAGAACAGTCCAGCAACAGGGTATGATGCTGCAAAGATCTACAAAATAGTCAGAACAGGACACTTTTAGAGGAAGCAAGAATCCAACTCAAGGTGTCTACTGATTTTTTCCAGCCATACCATAGCCTCATTTGCACTACAAATATCATCCTTTAATTTCAAAACCTTGCACTTTTTTTCAAAGTTAGAACATACTATTGTCTGTATTGCACAAACAGGTTAACACCACTGAATGCAAGCCAAATATTTCTTAGCAATTATACTAATTAGATAGAAACTAAAAAATTGGATCTCCATTTTCCTTTGTTTTACTTCTTCACAAATATCCATGACTATTTACAGTAGACATTATAAATCTATCATATGAAGTATAAATTTATCTGTAATGCCCATACAACATACAAAGAAGATAAGCCAGCCTTTTGAATTTACATATAACTAATACTGAAATACACATAGCATTTCCTGACTGTTTTAACCTTCTATTTAATGCAAGAATACTCAGTCTCATACCACTGCAAAAATCCATTAAGCTTTTTTATCGCTCATATCAAAATAACAGAAAATCCTCTAAAAGTAAAAATACCACACCATGCACCAGCACCTCATGTATGGTAATAGATAAGGATTTTAGAACAGATGTGCATCACACCACTCTGTATTTTAAAGTAAGATCTGGGAAGTGAAAGAGTTCAAATGGCATTTAGAAAATAAATATGGTAGTTACAAAGTCAGTGGGCTGAGACCTGTGCTTTTAATTTGTGGCTATGATTTATAATCTTACCTTCCCAAACCTATTTTTCTGTTTTATCTACTCATTGCATTCAGCCTTAAAACGGCTGCAAACTGTCAAAGGTACTGAGAATCTGTTTTTTGTTTATCCTTACTATTATCCCACAGGGTGTCAAGACAGGGCTTGTCTACAGGTTATGTTTCCAAGACACTGCTGATAGTATAACAAACAATAATAGCCACCACAACAGCTAGAAAAAATAACACCCTAGTTGCCACTGAAGTGTTAGCTGATGTCAAAACACCATTTGTTGTTTTTACTAGTATGAAAATGAGTAGACATGCAGCCAAACAGCAACTTGACTGATTATATATATATTTTGCTTTGTAACACTTTTAGGGAACGGTACAAGCACTCCCTCTGGGTATAAAAATATTGTCATAATTTTCAATGAAGGGAAATAATTTTCTCGTACAAAATTGTCAGTTTTCTTCTCTCCTCCAGCAAGAAGCATACAAATAGTGCACGAGCATAAAGAAATGGGAAACAATGGTGCTACCTTCCTGTCCATTACCCTACAAACCTCAAATAAAACCAAAAAGGGCTGTTACAATGACAGCCAACCTGATTTGATGAACATCCACCCAAATTAGCCTTCCTAAACTAGTCTGCTGCTGATGAAAGGAGAACACATTGCTGAATGCACTGTTTCCATAATTTATAAAAATAGGGTTTATAAATATAGCATGACCAGCAGGTCGAAGGAGGTGATCCTGCCCCCTCTGCTCTTGTGAGACCCTACTTGGTGTACTGTTTACAGTTATGGTGTCCTCAACACAAAAAGGACATGGAACTGTTGGAACAAGTCCAGAGGAGGGCCACAAGGATGATCAGGGGAGTGGAGCACCTCCTGTATGAAGATAGGCTGAGAAAGTTCTGTCTCTTCAGCCTGGAGAAGAGAAGGCTGTGTGGATACCTCATAGCAGCCTTCCAGTATCTGAAGAGGGCCTACAGGGATGCTGGGGAGGGACTCTTCATTAGGGACTGTAGCAATAGGACAAGGGGTAATGGGTTCAAACTTAAACAGGGAAAGTTTAGATTGGATATAAGGAAGAAATTCTTTACTGTAAGGCTGGTGAGACAATGGAATGGGTTGCCCAGGAAAGTTGTGAATTCTCCATCCCTGGCAGTGTTCAAGGACAGGATGAACAGTCTTAGGTGACATGGTTTAGTGTGCGGTGTCACTGCCCATGTCAGGGGGATTGGAATTAGATGATCTTAAGGTCCTTTCCAACCCTAACGATTCTATGATGCTATTATTTATAAAGCTGTGACTTTCAGTGCCTAGTGCAATCTCTGTTGCTACATGTTCTCTTCTGCTTTGCCTTGATTTGTACCTCTTCTTTACATTTTAGTTGGGATTTCTTCCAGCTTAAACAGTACTGAAAGAGAAGTTGGAGTTAAGCACCAAATATTTTTTAGCTTTTTGTGGCAAACTGTACTGTAGCCAGAACACCTTAAACACGGTAAGACAGAAATATTTAAAAACAAATAAAAGACAAACATTCAGCCAGGTGGACACACTCCTATCATGCCCTGAAAAGAAAAATTGCTCCAGTTTTGGGACACCTAATTCTCTGATTCTGAGCTTCTGCATGATTAACTTGCAACATTAACAAATATGTTAATTTCAATTTCCAGGAGATAATTTTCCAAATAGATATGCTTTTATTGTAGTACTATCTCCCCTGCAGTGATGCACCTGCAATGAATTGCCATGTGGAAGCAGGGACAAGAAGAGCAGCAACTGAAAAATAGGCACAGAATGGTGGCTACAAAATGGAAACCTATTTGCACCTTCAATCTGTATTCTCTAAAAGTGCAAAAGCAAAGAAGTCTAATCTACCAGAACTGCCAAAAAATATCACAGCTTATTTCATACATAGATGTATACATATACATATATAAATATATATCAGACTTGGCAGAGAGAATACATTTGTGCTTGCATAGGCAAACATCCATCAGATATATCATCTGTTCTAGAACATAACCTATTACAACAATAAGCGGCCCATATTTTGAGATCAGTTCCTTTTCTTTGAAGAAGTGGAAATCAATACTCAGAAAGCTGTTAGAATTCAACCCACTGAATTCAGCCTGTAGACTAACATTACAACAGTTCAAGAGGCCAGGTTGGATGAGGCTTTGAGCAACCTGGTCTAGTGGAAGGAGTCCCTGCCCATGGCAAGTTTGGAACCAGATGATATTTTAAGGTCCCTTCCCACCCAAACCATTCCACAATTCTATGATTCTATGACTGAATCCAAAGTAGAAAATAGAGCTATAACCCACTTCATTGCAGACTTTGGCTGTGTCTGCTGAAAACTTGGTGAAAGAGCAGGACAGAAATACAATCTGAATATTGTCTCTACCACAGCACTTGGGTGTGAGACTTAATGCTAAATATTTTAGCATGTTCAAACTAGATAGATTAAACATAGCAAAGGTTGAAGAAACTATATATTTAAACCAAGCTTTCTCAAGTACTTCCCATGGGTAACATGCTTCCCAGAAAGGGGACTTTTCAGTTTTTTACTGCAAATGACCTTGGTTATGCAGATGCTCAGTTCACAGTGAGTGGCCTTTGGAGGCACTGTACACAGCAATCTGTTACAAGCCTCCTGGAAACCTATTCTGGAAAAGAGGAAACTGAAAATCTGGAAGTCTCCTCCTATGAGTTTCAGAGGAAACTCAGACAACAAATAGAGCAAACCTCTTCAGCAGGGCCAAGAGTTCACCCTGATAGACAAAGACATTCTTAGCCACTTGAAGTTTTACAATTTGTGCAAGTATTAGTATGAACAACGTACTTGGGCTAAAATATTGCAACTTCCATAATCAAGAATATTTTTAGACACTGTCTCTACTGGAGTTACTCTATTAACAATAAAATCATCTCAGTTTGTTCAGGGAAACGGTTCAAAACTGAAAGATGACCAAGTTATGCAGAAGGCGTATTTTATTCAGCCACAGTTATAGCAAACAATTGAAAAATGTACTTGATCTATTTCGTCAGGCATGCTGGTATGTCATAAATAGTGATATTAAACAGCTACAAGGATCTTAACAGAACTGTTCGATTTTTCCTAGTGCATCCAATGAATATGGTAACCTAGATAAACTGCAAAATATATCAAGAAACAGCTAAAGAAAGAACGCTATAGGTAAAAATCTCTACCTGTAAAAGAGTCCAACACCAGGTATACATATCATTAGGTCTCACTTAACATTTCAAATGAGGAATTAACTGGTAAAAGCGTAATACAAAAATGTTATCAAGGTGTCATCTTGTGACCTATATAAGTTTATTGCACAAACAGTTAGCAAAAAGAATTTCAGTCCTGTCTAAAGTTCTGGCTGTTCAGCATTCTGCCTTTCTTACTGAATCTGCTTTGGGTATTCTCCCTGTAACTCTTAAAATAGGGTTTTGTTATTTTTGAGAAATTAAATGTTGCTAGTATCGGGAAAACAGATGTGTGACTATTGATAAGGTGTTTGTGGGCTTTTGTAACACAAATAAATATTTTAGTGACAGAGCAGGGACAACACTTCCACCAAATGAGATAGTTTTGAGAAGGTGCTGGACGCATGAAAGCCTAGTTTCATGTGGAAGTAACAACCTCAAATATTGCCTTGCTAGGATAACTGTGTGCCACACCTTCTATTACAAATGGTATTTACGTAATAGATGATGCAAGTTGTTAAGAAGACTTCATGAAGCCCCTTCCCTAAGCAATGTTCCATTTCAGAATGAAAAGTAAGCATACTTAGTCCTGATAAACATTTCTTAAAAAACTTGACCATTTATATTACTTATATAACATAAGCTATAGTATCTGCATTTGTGGATGAAAAAGCATTAACAAAGCAAAGCTATATATTAAAATATTTGTGTGCATGTGTGCACATACTCATACATTATCCTCTTCCATAAAAATATATAAATATATACACATCCAGGAAAACCTGGAAAAAAAATTTACAAAATATGTTATATACCCGTAAGCTAAAATAAGGCATGGAACCAGCAGAGTTTACTTTGTATATAAAACCTAAAGACTAGCAATTAACAACTATTTGTTAGCATCAAATACAATTTTCTGTTTAGAAGGCATTATAGATATGTAAAAAATTTATGCATGAAGTCATCAAAAGTTACATGCATATCAGTTCCAGTGACCCACAACTCCAAAAAAAAAGTCTCTCTGATGATTCTGTTTCTTCTAGGCAGCATATACAAGGCACCACTTCTTCCATCATAAGCGGGAGTGATGCAACAGCTTTCTTCATTCATTTTCAATTAGTTAGAAACTAGAAATACTCAATAAACCTCAGATCACAATCTGAAATCCTGATCCATATAGCATAACACATTTCTTCAAGTATACCTTGCAGTCTAAATGAAGTTCTTACACTTTAAGAAGAAATATTACTAAATTACACAGTCAAGAAAGGCAGCTAAATCATATGGGTGACCTATTATGGAACCAACTCAATTCCACCGACACGTTCATGGGCAATTAATACAACTTTCAAAATAGAGATTTCAGAAGGGATTATTGTTTTGTTCTGTGGTGCTTTAGCACTTGTAGAAAACTATACTCTTCAGCTAATTCCCCTTTTTGGCATCTGCTTTACTGATCAGCTGCTTTAATAATCCTTTTTTTCTTTGGAGGTGAAGGGAACAAAATGCCTCTATGAGGAAGGCAAGAGGGTTCACTTCTTTAATTCTCCATCAGTTGAGATGACTAGGAGGACAAAAAGGTGGAGAACAGGAAGTGGATCTGCTTCTCGGCATTGTAAGAGCACCTCTCTTTACTAAAAACCAGCTCTTTCCATTGATTTTTAATAGCCCTCTGATGTTTAAGCCTTTCTAACAAAGAGCCCAAGATATCTATACTGTGGATGAAAAGTGGAAAAGGACCAGCCATCAATCACAAGGAAATTAACTGGTAGGCAAAATGTTTGGATGAGAGAAGAAAGTAGTGGGTGAAAAAAAGTGAAGCACATTTGAGGTGGGAGAACATGACTGCTTTCTTTCAGGAGGATAGGAGTTACAGTAATGCACTTCCTGAGAAAACGGATTCAGGTAAACCTTAAACAAGGTGATATTATTTTTGAGATCAGATATCTTTTTCTGATTACTTATAAGTAACATTATAAAGATGCTTCATTCTCATTCTATGCTTTACAGAATCCTGAAAGAGTGACAAAAGGAAGAAAGAAGGAAGGTTGAGGAGTATTAAAACAACAATGAAAAAGCTGAAGGAAAATATAATGTATCCAAGATAATGGAAGACTGAGATGCTGTATCTGCTCCTCACCAGATTTTTTGGCAAAAATATGAAAATTTTAGTATCAAGTCTTCATGTCATCAGCCACTTCTAAATTGGCTAGTAGGTAGAGACTGCTACTCCCTGTCCAGTTTTCTACTCAAAAATCAAGTTACATTTTGCAAGGTGGAGCACTAAAATAATTCTTATAGCTTTTTAAGAGAATGTTACATGGAAATAAAAGAAGGGAGTAACAACTTAAAAACTGATGTTATGATGTAACTTCAAACATATTATAAAAAATACTGTCAACCTTCATTTTGTAATTATAAGGAACTCAATTTGTCATAATGTATTAAAAGCTCCCCTCTGAGAAGAAACCACTTGATCACCTATTAATACACATTAAATTCCGCTCATGTGAAGAAATCAGTAACACCTTTTACTGTAGCGTATTTATTGCAGAGGCCCCAGGCTTGTGTCAAATGCACCAGGGGAGGGAACATACTAACTGCAGGGTAGACAAACTACAACTGTTAACTAACTTATCGGAGAAGTGCCTGCCTTTAGCTTCCAGCTATTTGTTTCTCTTAATCCTTCCTTTATTCCATTTATCACTTCTGTCCCTGTAAAACTTAGAACTATACCTTAATAAACAGTATTCTCCATGCATAAAAAAAAAAAAAAAAAAAGAAAATTGTATTTTTTTAAGCAAACCACTTCTCCATCTTTTATTCCATAAACTACATTAGCTAACCCCTGACAGTGTCTTCATAAGGACTTATAAGGACTTCATTGCCAACCTCCAGTATTAACTCTTCTCTGTTCGATTTCCAAATTCTCAACTTTCCTTAAAGACATTCAAACTTCAAAACATGGACACAAAAGTTGTACATGTTATTGTAGCATCAGTCTCATCAATTTTGTTCTGATAGTCAAAATGACCTCTTCACATCCTTTTGTACATTAAATTGAAACATAAATCATCTCAGCTATACTGTCTAAAAGTGCTTTTTCGCTAGGATTAGTAGGTAACTTTCAAAGTCAATGTTTCCTAGGATATTACTCCTCATTACATAGATTGTCCAGCATTTAGCTTAATTAAACCACACTTTATTTAGAATAGATTCAGTTTTTCAAGTGATCGAAGTCACTCTTTAGGAGGGACTCATTACCATTCTACCAATACCTTGCAGCAGTCCTCCTTTTTTTTTTCATAAGCAAGATTATATATACTTCAGTATCACTGATGATAATGATCCAAAGGCAGAGTTGAAACCCAGTTAAAATTCACTGAAAGCTCTTCAGTGTGATGTTTTACTATTGATGACTGCTTTTTTTCAGCTACAATTGCTGAATTAAATTATCTTTCACATGTGCTTTATTAAGTGCTCTCTATTGTTGATCTCTTCAATCCTAATAGAAGCAATGGAATATTTTGCCCCAAATCCTTTAAAATGGCTGACAACAGCTACAACTACTTCTGAGAAAGGTGTAAGCAACCATAAAAATTAGTTATGCATCAACCTGCTTCCACCCCAATACTCTCAGCGGTTAACTTATCAAAGAAGTTGATTGACACTTAATAATGTAATTTTTCTCTGTGTGAAAAATATAAATTTATCCATTTTGAATTTTCTACAGTTCAGTTTTCACTGTATCTCAGGTTGCAACTGCATTTTCTTGCCAGAAGAGATTATACTCAAAGTTGGTAACTTTCAAATATCTCTGAGATGTAGAGTGCTACAAAATTAATTTGTCTCTTTAGCAAGATATCTGATATCTTAATTTTGCAGCACTGGTCCCTTAACGATCAAATGAGTCCATTCTCTAGCCTATTGCCAGCTTTTGCATATGCTCAGAATATTTTGTTATTTATCCATGGTTAACTAGTGACCCCTTAGACTTTCTCTTAGCTCTCCTGATTATTTGTGTACACAAACTGCTTGTTATAATTTATGATACTTTTATTGGACTCCATAAGGTTGGCTTCTCCATTTTCTCAAGACTATTTGGCTCCAATGATCTTGTCATGCAGTCATTACAATCTCAGTCCAATCTTTTTCTGCATGCTCTATATATATATATACAAAACTATAACCATCAACTGCGCATCCCAGCTGCGTAGAAATTAATTATGCATGTCTTTATTGTAATATATGCATGTATTATGCCTGCATTCATAGGCATTTTCTGACTTAAAAATGTTAATTGTTCTCATCAAAAGGTAAGTTTTATTCCAAGTTTTTTTAATTGGAGTAAAGCTAAATATTACGAGTTAGCCTTCCACAGAGGAAACTTAAACCAGTAAAAATGACAAAGTGTGCTTTGTATCTTAAAATTACCAATATTGAAATTGTTAGATAATTTAATGAATAGACTGCTGTTTACCTCTAATATTTGCATTCAGAATGGGTCGAGTAATTCTGAGTTTATTTTACATGATTGTGGTGTGTTGACCCTGGCCATCAGCTAAGCACCACACAGGCTGCAAGCTCACTCTCTCTCTGCCAACAGGATGAGGGAGAGACAAGCAAGAGAAAAAAAAAAAATAGAGCAAGCAAGAAAACTTGTGAAGTGAATGAGAAATGAAGGGAAAGAAAATCAAACAAAAGCAAGCAAAAACAAACAAGAACAAAACCACAAGGAGTGCAAAGGTAATGACATTAGTCTGGTAGCAGTGGCTCAGCTGTCCAGATCATGTCCCTCCCAGCTTCTTGCTCAAACTCAGCCTTATTCACCACAGGCAGGAGAGGCAGAATGGGAAAAAAAGCCTTGACACTGCAAGCGCTGCTCAGCAATAACCACAACACTGGTCTATTACTGAGACTGTTTTAGTCACAAACCCGAAGCACAGCACCATAAGAGCTGGTATGCAGAATATTAATGCCATTCCAGCCAGACCCAGTACAATAAGACACTGTAAAACATAAGCAGAAATTATCAAAACTCCCGTTTCAGTGAGATACTGTCATAAGTGGCTGAAGTGATGGCTCTTGCCTGGTTTTGGCGCTGGTCATCAGCCTAAATCATGTACTGCTTTTTGTAGATTCATTTAAGAAGGAACATGTACGCAGCTCTTCTCTGGGAGACAAGAGACAACATTTTGGTTTCTACACAATCTTGATGACTCAGGGGCTGGGTACCAGTAAAGGATAGACAATACCTCTGCTTGTGCTCAGATACATGCTTTGTCAAAGCAGCTCTCTATTCCAAATTCCTTTACAAATCAAATAGCAGCATCCTGTGATCTTCTCAATAACCCAGGTGATTGCTTCAAGGGATTTTGAAAATTCATTTGACTACTTTGACAACAGAAAGTTTGACTGCCTTTGAATCTGCTTTCAAAGACAAAGTTATACAGGTCAAGCTACTGCCCATGGAGTATGCTGTTTAGCTTTGACAATGATGGATACCTTTCATGACCATTTCCCAAATCCCTTATGCCTACACTTCACAACTGTCCTTAATGATGAATGACAGTCATTGGCATGAATGACAATTTTCCAGTACACTCAATACACTCATCCTCAAAGAAATGGCATTATCATTGCATTTTCTTGCTATAATTTATCAGACTGAAATACTAGAGTCTCTGATCACTAGATTCTTTATTAATGTAATAACTTGAACAAATACTAAGTTATATGCTCTGCAAATGGTGAAAGATATGAAGTTGTCAGGTACAGCATATTCTGTTTTCAGTACTTTAGGAACTGCAAATCTTACTCCATAAGGAAAATGCAATGTGAAGAAGACAGTTTTGATTTGAAATTGGTTTGGATATCCTAGCTGAGCCTTGAAGAAATACATAAATGATGGTTATAAAATTAAGGGACATTCAAAACTGTATTTTAATGGAAGTCATCTTCTCACCACTCTGGGTCGTTATGGTTTTTTTTGCTATGTAGTTGCATCTTCATTAATTCAACAGGGACTGAAATAGTACAGCAAAAAAACCCCCTGGAAAAAGTCATCTAGTCTTCGTACTTTGCGAGAAAAGTTCTGAGGCCACAATTCTTAGCACTGATTACTCATTACCAGAAGATTCAACTGAATTTATCTTGATGAATAACACAAGCTTGGTTCAAAATTATTATTTCCATTACTGCAACAATGAAGGTACTCAGTCACAGATCAGAACCTCTCTATACCTGTGTTCTATAGAAACAAATTAGAAAGGACTGCACATGAAGTTGAGGACATCCCTGGAAGTTTTCAAAGCCAGGTTGGACAGGGCTTGGAGCAACCTGGTCTAGTGGGAGGAGTCCCTGCCCATGGCAGGGCGTTGGAGGTCTTCAAGGTCCCTTCTAGCCCAAACTGTTCTATGATTCTATGACATAGAATAAAATGTTTTGACATCTAGCAGAAGAATAGTATAACCTAGATATAATTCATCAAACAGAAAGGAACATGGTAAGTATAGAAGCATGAGAATTGCAGGACCAATAAGAAAATATTTATCAGCTTGGTGGGTGATGTTTTTAGAGAACTTGAGTCTTGCATTTTGCAAGGTATCACACCAGTGATTTATATAAGAAGCTTCCTAAGGTTTCAGAAATATGAATGAGGACCTCCTCCCAGGCTTGCAGGCAGGAAAATAGAAGGCATGAAGGAACTTTTTTCAAAACAAGTATGGAAGGGAACCTGAAATATCATGCCACTTGAAAGGACAATTTACTCTGGGAAGCAACAGCTTCTATTTATTTTTTTTATTTGCACACAGATGGAGATGAATACACTTTTCTAATAGCTTCCAGATTTTATAGCTGTGGTATACTTCAGCAATATTTATCCATTGCCAATACGAGTCAAAAAGGTAATTTTATTCAGAGTCTAGTAGGAAGCAATACATTAATGCTGATACCTTGAGAGAATGCTTGTGTTCAGATTTATACATGGCAGAAGGGTGGGAAGAGAACTCTAACGTGATACAGAGGTGAACTGCAGTGCACATAACTTACCCTCCATGGGAAATTACTTTACACAGATGAAAAGAAAAAAAAGATTACCAGATGATGCCAGGCAGTATTCCCAATCTGCTTGTGCATTCCTCAACTTTGGGAACTTTGTGCATGTTTACCTTTGTATTTGTGATCTTTATAATCTAACTGCTTCAGAAGGTGTCTAATTTTATACTTACAAGATGATTCAGCACCATTTTTATGGTCCAGGTGTTCTGTCCATGGAACATAGGGCATCTTCTCTGAGTCCTGCAGTAGCTTCAGAAAAACCTTTCATGAAATAGGAAAAAAATGAATTAGAATCCATTTTCTAAAAAACTGATTTATATATCCCAGACCATCCAGATTGTCAGATATTAGCAGTGGCTGCTGTAGCCATCCTCCTGGAATATTGCTATAAAATTAGTCATGCTCTCCAGAGGAGGAATCCTGAGGATAAGGAGAAAAGAATAAATGCCAATAAATGCAAAAGCATGTATGCAATGCATTGTTGGCCTATGCACAGTACTGTCTGCAAAGATTTTCCAATAGACTGGCTGCCCTTGGTTGACATTTTATGCTCATAAACTGTGGTATATTTCAGAACTCAGTTACTACGGTTTTTACTAAGGGCATGTTGACAGCTTCAAGTCTCTTCTGATACATTAGATAGAAATCTGTGGGCACAACTGGAACTGCTATCATAGAGTTCCACATGTACCAGTACTAAATCTAACATACAGAATTATACAGAACCAAAAATTCACAGAGCTCTGGGAAGGGTCCATAGATTTATGCAAGCATATGGGCAATAACAATATTGTTATTGAAGGATACTTAAAGAACAATGAAATCATCAGGCATAGTCAAGATTAATAAAGACCTGTCTAATTAATACTATGGAGAAGACAGGGCAATAATGAGTGTTCTGTAGCAAAACCATCAGCATTCATATCCCAAATTGGAAGAACATGATAGGAACCTGTTACCTTAAATTACTATGGGAAAAAATGAAATAATTTTTTATAAAAGTAACAATCTAAAAAAACTGCAGTAGAGTTAAATTGGAAGAGTTGAATCTTCCTAGGCAGGGGGACACACATCAGAAGGATTTTAAAGGTAACATTAAAAAAACCCCAGAAGAATTCAACAACTTTACAGTCATGAGATCTGTTTAAAGGTATATACACTTCGCCAAACAGATTTGTGTTTGACCTATTGCTTCTTGCTCAGTCCTGTTTCACAGTTCTGTCCACATAATATCCTTTGAATTTCATAGAGATGTATTTAATTCATCAGTCCCTCAGCCTTGCAAAAGCTTGGAACAGCTTTCATAGGGAGTCAGTTACTAACTGCTTACCCCACTTCCTGTAACCTCAGATGAAAACTAAAATTAACATATTTTTACCTTAACCTGAACTGCAATTTAATCAGTGATCTAGATATTTCAGATAAAAAGAAAATAAAAATTAACAGAATTACCGAGAGCATCTCTAATTAAACAGCAAAAGTACAAGTAAATTTTTTGTTTTCTTTTGATGAAAGCCTTCTCCTTCTTTTTCATGCCTGGGTTGAGCTGCAAGACTTAGATTATAAACACAGTGCAAATTTCAGAAATCACTAAGAAACTATTTATTTCTTCCCACAAAAGATGCTGAGAACTTGATAGAAGTTATAACAAAAAAAAAAATCCTTGTTTCTAAGGAGCTTATACAATAGAAAATAAAAACAGTCAATGTGAAGTGCTTTATAGCTGCTGAAAGATATTTCTTGACTTGCTAAGGTCTGACTGTTACAATAACCATATTTTCTGTAGTCAATGTAATTGCTATTTAACAGTGATTATTGATTGCACTTGTTACCTGCCAAATCTCAGAGAACATTTTTAGTCATTAACAACTGCAAGGGCAGAAGAAATTAATACCTCCCAACATTTTATTATCAGACTCTGGAGAGAAATCCTAACTGCTCAAACCCACATTCTGATTTGTTGCCTCGGACCTGCTTGCTGATGGTTCCTCTGCACACCAATTCCATCAAGTAAACTGAAGTGAACTGAATAAAACCACAAAGGAATTAATCCTCTCTGGCTAGGATGAAGGCTATACTACAAAGTGTTGCCTGCATGTACTCAGTTCAGCTCCAAAACTCCTGCTGAAGCTGCAGACAGATTTTTTTTCTTTAATCACTTAAAGAAGAATGTAACTATGTCTTAGAAAAGAAACAAAACCACCACATATTTTTCTAATACGGGCTGTGTCCACTGCAGCTTCACTGACACAGCTATTCTGGCAGAGCTCTAAAGGCAGAAGGCCAACTGCCCTGCCCAGTCCACTCCACAGTATCCAGGCAGCTCTCAAATATCCCATTAAGCATGGGAATCATTAGGGACTAGACTGTACAGTGACACGACAAATTATCTTAATGGCGCACAGGATATTGTGGACAGAAGTAGTATTAGCCTAAAAATGTTATTAGCAAAGTACCCTCCAAAACACACAGATCTGGAAAAGTCAGGATTAGACATGATGACAGAGAGACAATGTGCTCTTGCCATACCTAAAAGACTGGATAAATTCAACACAAGAAGATGTCTCCTAGCCCTCAGCAGAGCATCCCTTTCCCTACATGTCTTAGAAATTTCTGCTTAATTTCTGGTATAGGCTTGCAAGTCCACATCTAACCAAGGATTTTTCCAGATGGCTGTCTGTAGAGGAAATGGACATTTCCTGTACCCCTCTAAGATGTACTAGGCAGCCACTATTTCTTTTTTTCCTGATTCTTTCTCTGGAACAGCCTCATGAAAACAAGCCTGGTCCACTGATACAGCAGCAGAGTATGCTTGACACTTCACTGCAATTATCATTTCTAAAACACATTGTTCACCTGAAGGGGAAAAGTGCAGAAAACCAAGGTGGCTGAAAGAAAGAGAAAGTGAAGGGGGGCAGAACCAAGAGCAACAAAAAAACTAGCCAACATCTAAAGACAGTCCTTTATCATCTAAAAGCACTGACTGATATTTTAGCAGCATTTCTAGGCCCTACTACATTTTCTATTCACATTGGTTTTGTCTTATCTTCCAGGAAGTACATGCTGAGCATAGCCTTCCGTAGCTATGGGTATGCTTCACTGAGCAGAGCAATGCAGAAGCAGTTTTAGAGCCATTCACTGTGCATGGCTTAACTGAGGAACTTTTTGCAAACATGTCAATTGTTATCTGCTAAGCAGGAATACTTCTGACTGTCAGACTTAGATACACACTCAGAGGGAGACAGACACTTGGCACAGCTCAAAGCCACAGGAAGAAACCTGCTTTTGAGGAACGTGCTTAAAATAGGTAAGGAGTAGCATGGCTCGCTTCCTAGTACTTGCCCCTGCAAGCCTCCTCCATGCCAGACACTGAAGGACCACCTCAGCCACTCTTGGGGATGGAGAGAGCAAGTAGTCATACTGGCTGTTGAGGGCTGCCCTACGTGCAAGGAGCAGCCACTGCCTTGGCTACTTCTTTCAGAGCACCAGAGATGCTTAGAACATCCTTCACAAAACAGAATCTCATTAGAAGCTACATGGTTTTCAAGGCTAAACTATTTTGAGGAGGTATATGGCTTTCCCTGAAAATTTTTGGAGCAAACTCTCTGGTCATTTCAAGGAAGAGAATTTATAGTATGCCATTAACAGGTATTCAGACACACCTTATTTTGCAAAGATGTTTCAATGGTCTTATTCTCTTCTCAAATCAAAGCAAGAAAGGCATAAGCTTTGAAACCTTCAGGGTTGTTAGAAAGTGAAACATCTTCCACTCAGTTTAATTAACTACTCTTCCATCATCCTTTTAGTTCTGCTAACACTCTTTGGATTGAAAGCATCATAAAGTACACAAATACAAATGGCTTGAAAACATATTTAAAACTCAAAATGAAGCAAATACGATATCAATGAGATATAAGGTTTCAGGAACTGATTTTGTTAGAACTTTATGATTTTGAAGTATACTTTGAAGTACGAATGGACTTTTAGAGAGCACAGGTGTCCCTCAGACTGAAAAAGAATAATGGTGACTGTATGAGAGAACAAAAAGAAAGGATAAAATAAAAATTGTAACACATTCCTTCCTTTAAAGTAAGAGTTCTTTGTTTCCAGATTGAATTGTTTGAATAGACTAAATAGCGCTATTATGTGCTACCCATTTAGTTGCCAGTGCAAAGAGGCTTTTGATAAGAAAATGGAGAATTGAGATTGCAACAATAACTAGTGATGAGATGCAGAGGTGACAGAAATCACCCCAAATTAGTGTATTAAGTCCTCAAGTTGAAGAACTATATATCAATATCTAATATCACCTTTAAACCTTTTCTTTAACCTTCCCTGAAGAAAACAGCAAAAAGGGAACTCTCAACTGAATAACAGCTACAGCACATGGAAGAGGCTTCCTGCATTCCATAACAACTTCACATTTATTTTACACATGCTGGTTCCACAAAGTCTTACGATATCCCACAGGGACATAATAAAAAAGGTTCTCAATATATACATTAACTCACAATCAAACTCATTCAAAAGTTAGGCACTGAAGAGCATTCTTTCTTCTAGCATGTTAATCACCCTACATAATTTGAAAGAAAATAACAATTTTTCAAGAAGCCTTTGACTTGTCTCATAGAACTGTGTATCAGGAACACAATTTATAGCACCATATAACATGTTTATCAAACTTCTGTGCTATATACTACCCTGCCATAGCAAATGCTTGCCATGCTAACTTTGTGTACTGTGGTCATTTATAAGATAAACACCAAAGAGATGCCTTTTTTTTTTTTTGCTAAATGACTCAGTTGTATAGAGCTTAGCTTCAAAGGAAAACACACACTTGCTAGCAGATTGTTGCTTGGACTGTAGTTTAAAAACAAACGTGAAAACAGAGATCATTTATGCTTGTGAAGGGTCCTAAAAACCTATGTTGCAAATCAACATAGTACTAAAGATGTCTCCCAGTGGTCCACTTCAGGATATAGAAGCTCCACATAGTAGCATACTGATTCAATAAATTTCATGAACAATGGTCATTTTAGGTTTACCTGCATTATTTGAGTTCTATTTATGTCTTTTTCCACAGGTATGCAAGATGAACAAGTCTAAACTTGCAAAGCAAACCCAGAACTACTGATGCAGTTTCAAATATCACAAATTTCACGATAAAGTGCTATGTAATATGAAAGATACAATTAAAAGTAGCTGGAAGTTAATACAGGTTTCTCTAACTAAGAAAATGCCATTACGCAGAAAAACTAAAAGTACCTCTTCCAAGGTGGTGTTAGAAATGCCATAGCCAGTCACATGTAGACGATGCAGGCTTTGATCCAAAGCCTGAAAAAGTCTTTTAAAAGAGGTCTTATCTGTCCTTTCTGGAATCACATAGATCAGCTCAGTCCCACTGTTCTCTTTCAAGAAGGCTTCTGGGATGTGGGTCTGTACAAAAGATGTGATCTGAGCAGTATATTTAGGATCCTGGATTTCAAACACAGAGGGCTATGAGGAAAGAAAGATAATGCACAAAAAAATTTAAATATCACCAGAAGTATGGGACTTGGTAATAGGGTTCATATAGGAAAAATTTCACTGATGAAATTGCTTCAAACCTGGGACACAGAGGCTGCTTCACAGGCATAAAAACCAGTGAGACAAAGCACTTTTCAGCTAAATATTGAAATTCATCAATTTCAAAGATATCATTGTGATCTTCTAAATTAATAATAATAATAGCAATAATAATAATAATAGTGCCACCCACAAAAAAACAACCAAGAAAGCTAATAAAAACATGTTTTGCAGGCTCTCTAATAATCTATATCATTTATTACTTCCTTGCAGGGACATATGCCACCCTTAAAAATATACACAGCCATTACTTGGCAAGCACTGTGAAATTCCCTACAGTATCTTTTTAGCATACCTCTTTTGTAAGCGTTAGACTGTGTCCCTGGCCATATGTTTCTCTCAGGTAAGAGGGAGAACCCCAGCACTTCAGCTGGCCATGCTGCAGGATAACAAGGTGATCACTGAGCACCTCTGCCTCATCAAGATGGTGAGTGGTAAAGATCAGTGTGCAACCTGCATCAGAAAGATTGGTACATGTCTACAAAACCTGGTTTCTAGAGAAACATATCTTGTTATCATGAGGATCCTTTAATCTTAAGGGAATATGTTTCAGCTCCCTTCAAAACATAAATGCAAGACAGACAAAATCTGCATTCATATTTACAGTCTGAGTTAGAGTCAAGTCTAAGTGTGCATTGCCTTGTATTATTCATGTAAGTAATATTAAGCATTACAACTGCAAGCTGTTTTAAGAGTGTAAGAGATGCCTTAAAATCACATAACAGCAGTGTCTGTTTCAATGGATCATTCACTAGGAGTTATTACATCTAATTGAGTGCTTACTAGCTGAAGAGTTTGCTTCTTACAATCAGTTTTTTACCTTATGGCACTTTAAAAATTAATGTAGCAAACTGACTGATGATTCTATTTTCATTAGAAGTATATATGCATCTCTACACAGATATGTGCAAAATAGAAAATAAAAACCAGAAAATAGTTTTGAGAAGCTAACAAAAAAAATGGTAAGAGAAGAGAAACTTGAGGACAGGTCTCAAAATGAAGCTCAATCTTCTGTCAGACTAGGCATCCTTCTGTGAGATAGCAGATAATTTTTGTAAGGTCATCTGGCTGTTTTAAAGTTTCCCAAGTTAGATTAAATGTTACCTCTGAAATGAATGTATTTCATTACTGAATGGTACTAGTAATATTCTGAAGATCCTAATTAAATTAATTGAAACAGAATTACAGAAAGGAAAGTAAGCAGCAAATTATGTGCATAAGCTTTGTACCAGCTTTATACTTCAGAAGAACGTCCCAGATGCTACGTCGAGAACATGGATCTACTCCACTGGTGGGCTCGTCTAGAACAACTGTCTTTGAGTTTCCAATGAATGCGATAGCAATTGACAGCTTTCTTTTCATTCCACCAGAAAGAGCTCCAACTGGTTTGTACTGGTGCTGGGATAAATCCACATCTTCCAGAGCTCTGAAGTTTAGAAATGGGAAACATTTTGGAAAAGTTTCTCCAGTCACACCATGTGCAATCAGACCTGAATTACTGAAAAGTCGTTGCAATGGAAAGTGAGAAAAACACTACCTCTGACATTACACAGTTTGGTGACAAGAAAGAATAGGGGAAAAAAATATTTCTCTACCTATGCAGTATAAACACTCATCATCACCTGAAATACAAATTCTGGGTAAATATTATCCTGCACAGTACTTTCCTGCACAAGAACCGACAATTTCGAAATTAATTCCGACAAAATAAATGCCAGTTTGTCTAGCTATTTCAGCAAACTCTGGAGTATAGCCTCTTAAACCTATGGTAAAGATGGTTATTTCATAACTCAGTGCTTCAGTTTTTGTAGCTACATAGCAAATCTTAAAATTTGCCTGAGTTTTTAGGAGATATATAGCCATTTGAAGTAAATAAGGTAGCACTGCTGGTTTGGGGTTTTGCGGGGGTTTTTTTTGAAGGCGTGTTTCTGTGATCTAAACAGACTAGCGATCCCTATGTAGAGTAATACTACCTAATCCAACCTAATGTAATTCCTGTGTTAAGGACTTGGAGATACCTCACAGACATCACTTTTTCAGCCGCTGCCCTCTGACGAACTTGCTCAGAGCAGTGCCTGGAAACATGGTCATCAAAGGCAGCACGGAAAGATCACTGATTTATTTTTCATCACATTGAACATCCACTCATTGACCTAAAAGGTTTCAGTTTCCATTAGCCTGGCAAGCAAGACAGAAAAGACTCACCAATCCTAAGCTAATCCCCTGAATCATCTGAATGTATATGCAGTCTGTAAACCATGCCATTTAACCTGACAGAATTTTTCATTTTAAAGAAAACAGGTTCCTATAATTATAGCACAGATATATATCCAGGAAAATCATTCTTAATCTCTTTGGAGTCCTTTTTTTTGCTTAACGAAAAGCAAATTTTTTTCATTGTTTTGTTGCATTTCTAATTTGTCTGAAATATTTTGAAGACCTCAATGCCTTTAAAATAAATTCATTTTTTCTTACAAGGCCTGTAGAGTTCTGAGCATTCTTGTATGTCATTAGTATGACAGATTGCTGCTGAAATGGCAATTCAACAGTCTAAGTACAATAAAATAGAGGATATTATTTTGCAGAAGTTTTAAACCAAAACCTATGTTTGGGTTGGTTTTATTGTTCTAGAGAGTTGTTTCTGATTTTCTAGAGAGAATGCAGTGTCCCACACCAGAAATTTTTCAGATCAAAATTTTTAAGTAACGGGTTTTTCTGATAGCTACTAAAAAGGAAAGCCACTTTGCCACAAATGTGTCTGCATCTGCCTAACTGTACATTCAAAGAAGAGTCACATCAACTTGGCATTTTTTCTGTTAAAGCACGGAAGTGCCCAGTCCTTCACGCAGTCTAGCATAAATCAGAAGGTAAACAAACTATTTACATTGCCACACTATTAGAAAAGCATACATGTTATTCCTAAAGTTCAGAAAATGAACCAGTTTGCTACTGGTGAACAAGATCTCACCTTTAATGATTTACTAGCTGTTTAATATACATGATGCAAAAATGAAGAAAATCTAGTCCTATATCAACAAGCAGCAGCCTAGACCCACTAGGAAACATTCTCAACCTGACAAGTGGCAAATCCTCTGAGGTGATGTCAGACCTCTGGCTTGTTTTTCCTATTAGATTGCTTGTTTTCAAACCCCTTCACTTGTTAAGCACATTTAAAGTCTGAATTCAACAAAAGAAAAATTTGATGGCTTATTTAAAAAGATTATAGTAAGTACTGCCTTTACCTGCCTTTTCTGGTTTTCCAATCTTCCCTTTACTGCAGGTGATGGAAAACAGGAAAATAAATACATAGTCAGTGTTGACTTATCTGAAAACTCAGGGTGAAGTCACAGCAGTTTACTTTCTATCTGCTTCTCCAGCATGGAGGGAGGTAAGGCAGTCAGTATGAGACAGGAACTGCTACAGCTGCTACCCTGCTTACCAACTCCACTCCAGTCATAACATGTTTATTTGATGGTTCTTTATACCAGGATTTAAAATATTGACAGTTTCACTACAAGTACATTCACGTAAAGGTCAGAAACTAGTAAATCTTTTTTCAAGGCATGACTTCAGAACATGAAGTGTGATAAAAACGCATAGAAAACCTGCAGTTTCTACTTACTTTTACTTGCGATTTTGCTTTAGCACTTTCTCATTTGACTGGGTTGCAAGAGACATTACCAATTTACTTGACAGTTTTCAACAAATGAAAGAAAAACTTACCCACTGACTTGCTGATTCAACTGTTCTTTTGTCCAGTCAGGTGCCTTCACTGATCCATAAAACAGCAGATGCTCTCGCACAGTTAGTGTGTTGAACAGGACATCATACTGTGGGCAAACACCCAGCTCTGTCCTGATGGCAGCCAGATCACTATGTATGTCCTTTCCATTAATAATAATGGTACCAGAGCTGGGTGGATACAGACCAGTCAACAATGACCTAATACAAGAAAACAAAAAATTCAGCAAGATCATGTGTAACGACTCACACTTGGATTTTCAGAGGCATTCATCTGAGAACAGATACAGAAACACTGTTAAGAGTTTTGAGCTTTTTTTTTTTTTTAAATCTCAACAACCCTTCATTTTCTTAATTCCAGAACAAAATAACAGAATCCATTTTTTCCCAACCAAATATAACAGACCATTGTTTCCTTTTTCACATGTATTCTAGCTGAGGACTAATTCCAGGTTGGGTCCCATTCTGCATCACTGGTTTTATTAAAGCTAATCATAGTTAACATAAAGCTAGAAATATAGAGAGCTCTTACTTCAGTAATTTTTAAATGTCATTTTCATTTTGTTATTTTTTTTCTGGTTAACTACCAAGAAAGTAGTCCCTTTCAACCTCTAGTAACAAAGCACAAAGCTCCATGAAACTTCACACTCTGTGTGTGATAGGACTACACATGGAATGCCAGAAAAGAATGCCAAAAACCCACTTTCCTGAGATGTGTTCAACCTCACAACTAGATATGTCCAGCTCCTACTTAAGCTGCTCCTGAACTATTACATCATGTATCAGTGACACAGAGGACTCAGTTCTTTATTGCTTTTACGACATTCTTTATTGCTATTACGACATTGCTTTTGTCGTACATATATAGCCTTCACTTCCCATGTGCTTTGGAGAGTTTTTTAAATGTTTATTTTGGGAGGAGAAGAAAAAAAAGACATAGGAAAGGATTCACAAACATTTTGAAGTGACAAAGGATAGCAGAGATCAGAGAGGAGTGTAACAGCACTGAACAGCAGACTTACATAATTGTTGTCTTGCCAGCTCCGTTAGGTCCCAAGAGCGCTGTTATCTGACCTCTGCAGAAAGTGAGGCTGAGATCTTTAATTGCAACCTTCTGGCCATCCATGTGCTCTTTGGTGAGAGACAGCAGCATGACGCCAATAGCAGCTTCTTCGATGCAAGAGCCTTTCCAAACTGAAGGTACTGAGTCTGTATGGGAAAGAGCAGCGGATCAAGAGGGTTGCTGAATCTAAAGATAAGAGTATGTGTAGATATGAAATAACAAATTAGCTTAATCCCTGTTATCATTTACCAAAACTTGCAATAGATGTTAAGACTGTCTAAATGGATATAACCTCCACTGAAATCAAAGATACTATGCCAGCTAATATTTGCTAAGAATTTGGCCTATTTACGGCTTTAAAAAGCAACCTAAACCAACTATGCCAGGTTATATGCATGTCCAGATACATCTCCATTGAGTCATAAAATAGTTATCTTTTATTTCTAGTAGATGAGAAACTTAACAAGAGCCAGCAGCATGCACTCACAGCCCAGAAAGCCAACCGTATCCTGGGCTGCTTCAAAAGGAGAGTGACCAGCAGGTCGCAGGAGGTGATCCTGACCCTCTACTCTCATGGGACCTCACTTGGAGTATTATGTGCAGTTCTGGTGTCCTCAACATAAAAGGACATAGAACTGTTGGAACAAGTCCAGAGGACGGCCACGAGGATGATCAGGGAACTGGAGCACCTCCCGTATGAAGACAAGCTGGGAAAGTTGGGGCTGTTCAGCCTGGAGAAGAGAAGGCTGCATGGAGACCTCATAGCAGTCTTCCAGTATCTGAAGGGAGTCCTTCCTGGGGAAGGACTCTTCATCAGGGACTGTAGTGATAGGACAAGGGGTAACAAGTTCAAACTTAAACAGGGGAAGTTTAGATTGGATATAAGGAAGTTCTTTACTGTGAGGGTGGTGAGGCACTGGAATGGGTTGCCCAGGGAAGCTGTGAATGCTCCATCCCTGGCAGTGTTCAAGGCCATGTTGGACATAGCCTTGAGTGACCTGGTTTAGTGTGAGGTGTCCCTCCCCAAGGCAAGGGGTTGGAACTAGATTCTTAAGTTTTTTTCCAACCCTAACTATTCTATGATTCTATGAATAAACACTTATAATAACATTGCTTGAATCATTGTTTTATGCCCTTAAATATGCAAACTACTCCATATATTCAATCCATTTTCAGGCACATTACATTACATAACATTAACAGGCATAGCCTGTTAATCTTCTTAATTGCCCTCAGTCAATAAAGCAAACTAGATCCCTTTGCAAAATGATTCAGAGCAACAATCTAGTCTAAACATCATTCAAGGTCTTCAGTGCAAGTAGATATCCAGCATTCCTCTAACTGTGGGGTAACAAGCTCAGTAACCTGAGATGACCATATGACACAGATTAAGCTGACCTCCTTTCTGTGCCGGGATGAAAGGTTGGAATTACTTTCCAAACATCATCACAGTCAATCATCATCCCCATAATTATATTATTAGCATGAAATATTTTAACTTATTACAAATGGGAAATCTTTTAAGATGAGAATACTTGATATAATGTATCAAAATACTTTTGATTGATTCAATACATTGAATGATTCAAGCATTACAGGTGACAGCTCAATTAACATTTAGTATATAATATTCATAGTATATACTACATAATGGAGGATAGAAAGGGACAAGATCTATACACAGAATACAATATATATACCAAGCAATGACAAAAGCAGGTTGATCAAAATCAGTACACCATTTAGAAAAGAGCTGTTATTAAAGTTGTTATGACTACAAACCTTTGTCTTGGAAGTTTTCATTGAAGAAAATCATATTAGAATTCAGAAAATGTCTCTTCCTCCTTTCTGCACCACACAGGTTCTTCCAGTAGGAAACAGTGAAGGGAAAATACCATCTGTTCTTTAATCCAAATTTTCCTAGATTTTAATTATGATAGAAGCTGCTGCAAAATTTATAGGGATTTCATATTTGCTTGTAGACTACTAACGTCCTATCAGTACTTAAAAGAGCTAGTTAGGCCATTTAATTAGCTCAAACTCTTAGCTGCACTTAACAAATGTTAGTGAAGTGAAAAAAAGTCATTTGGCCAAAAAAACCAGATCCTGTCATAAAATAATCAATCCTCGATGATGCTACGTTTAACCTTATCTCCAGATCAGCCTTAAAGTGCAACAGAATCCTGGACCTCACAATATATAGCCACAGCCTAATATATTCTTCTAACCTAGAGGAATGAAAATGCACCAAACAGCCTGCCAAAGAAAAGAGCTGTATTTTCTATTATAATAATAATCCATAGCAGCAATAATTACAGATTATTCTTTCACTGCTACCTACACAATTTAAGCAAATCAGCCAGCATAGGAAACATTTATTGTAGCATGGAAACAGAAAGGGCAAAAATATGCTCCTACACACAACCTTAACTGCATTGCCCAATCTTTCCAGGCTTCACTTACCAGTCAACACAACATACTTTTGTGTGTTTGGAGTTGCATTTCATTGACACTGAAGGGCAGGTGTCAATTTAAGCCAAAGTTTGTAAAATTCAGTTGTATGTTACACAAACTCCTCTCTTTCAAAGCAAACTTACTTTTATATTTTTATATTTTAAAACAGAGTAGCTGGAAGAAAAGGTGATTTGCAAATCAAAGGAAAAGTAAATTTCAAAAAGCTAGTGAGGCATTAGGCTATGACTAAAAATGCATCAACCAACTCAATAATACCCATAAAAATTGGTTAATGGAAAAAATCTAACTACTTGCTGAAAATATATTTCTTAATATTCTAAGTTTGTTAGGTTTTTTTATGCATTGGTCTGTGGAATGACAGAGAGCAAGATACAGTTACCAGGCAGTTTGAAGTCTTTGTGATCTGAAAACAAGTTGTTCTTCATGGGTTTCAGCCTAAGTACTGAGTTACCCTTTTCACAAGAAGTTTTGCTACTAGACTGAGCTCTGTTACTGTGAGGTACCAACAAGTTACTAAGTCTTTCAAATATTAGTCATCCCTACAAGCTAACAGAAGGTATTTTATGCCTGGCTATAAATTCTAGTCCATGGGTTAGCACAACTCAACATTTATGTATGTAGGAAGACTTACTAAGTCCCTAAAGATAATCAGCCAGTTTTGCCCATCAGAAACTTAATTCATTAAAAGGTCAGGTTTGGTTTGGTTGCATACAATGAGGGAAGCCCATTCTATAAATCCATTCAATAACTTCTTCAAAAACATGAAATAAAAACAACTCCATAGTCTTACCAGGAATAATATTGCTGAAATACCAGCCACCTACAGAATATAAAATGGAGTCGAAGAGCATCATCCAGCACAGCCATTCAAAGGTCATGTATCCTCCTTGTGCCACTGACTGGTGTATATTATTCCACTGAATTCCTGGTAGTAAGAGTAACAATAATAATAATGATTTTTTAAATGTCAAAGCTAAATCAGTAGAGCATTAAAGATCACAAACACATCAACATCACACGCTTCTGGGTATTTAAACACTGACACAAAAAAAGACCGTAGTTAATCATAGCAATCCTAATGAATAGCAATGAATTGCTATGCCTTTTCAAGCTGCTGTAGAGCAGCAGGTGACACTGCTGCTGGGAAAACACAGAGAAGTTGTAGAAAGGGCTGATTATGAAGTTTTAGCTGGTCCTAAATTTGGCAAAATTGAAACCAACTAATAAAATGGGGCACTGATCTTTTCAATGAATCAGGCTTTACACCATTGTGCTGATATTATCAAGAAATGTGTTACACAAAGTTTAAAGTAATCTCTACAGTGCTAAATCTGAAAATGTAAATCTGAATTCTAAGAAGGAAGTATTTGTGTGCATTGACCGTATTCAGAGATAAACTGAAACAAACTCCCTGAGAAACTGCTTCATAAAATTATTACATTTCAGAAGACGTGAAAGGAAGAAAGGAGGTGCAAAACACTAGTACTACAGAAAGCTACCATATCGGTAAATGGAAAATTAACTAAATTGTATACTTAAAAAAAAAACCAAAAAAACAACCAAAAAAACCCACAACACCCCCCCCCCCCAGACCCTCCAAAACCAAACCAAACCAAAACAACTAAAACAAAACAAAGCATATTTTGTTCTTTCTCTAGTAAAGATGACTAATTTTGATGAAGAGTCTGGTGGGAAATTTAAGTAATATTTTCTGCAACTGTCTCTTCCACTCTTAACAACTCTCTTATTATTATGATACCTTTTCAACGCCTAATGGTTTGGAATATTGTCATGGTTTAAGCCATAAATCATGCAGCCCGCTCACTCACTCCCCCCTCTTTCAACCACTCAATACTGATCTTCCTAAAGGAGTAGAAAAAGGATTGCATCTCTTTATATATTTAGCTATATAAATGATATCCTTTGTAGATATTTATCAAGGGCCCAGACATTTACTTCTTAGTTTTCTAAAAGCAGCATCAACAGGGACAGCTCTCAGCTTGAAGACAGTAGTGATCACCATGTTAAAACTTTTAACAACCTGTTAGAGCATTTAGCCAATTTCCAAACATTTTTCTCTTCCTGACATTTAAACATAATAGGGTGCTCTCATGCATTTCTGCACCTGCACAGTAGCTCAGTAGGGATTTTTCCACTGCACCTAAGCTTGCAGAAATCCCAGGTCCCAGAGGCTAAGGACAATGTATCTTTGGTGAAAGAGGACCAGAATAGGGAATACTTAAGCAAAACTGCACATACATAAGTCTCTGAACTCTGATGGGATGTACCCAAAAGTGCTAAGGGACCTGGCAGATGTCATTACAAGGCCACTCTGAATCTTAAATTGATCATGACAACTGGGAGATGTACCTGAAGACCAAAAGGAACAAATATCACCTGAAGAACAACGACCCAGGGAACTACAGGCCAGTCAGCCTCATCCCAATCCTTGAGAAGGCGATGGAGCAACTAATCCTGGAAACAATTTCTGGGCACATGAAGGACAAGAATATCATCAGGAATAGTCAGCATAGCTTCACCAAGGGGAAGTCATACTTGACCAACTTCATTAAACTTCTATGATGAAAGGGCTGGCATGGTAGATGAAGGGAGACTACTGGGCCTTTCCTGCCTAGAGCTTTTCTTCTAACTGGAGAGCTTACCTGTTTCTTGGCCCTCAAAGAATGCAATGAAAAATACTCCATGCCCAAAGGCAGTTGTAGAAAGAAGACACTACAACAACAGAGAAAGAGGATGCAAAAATAAACACATCATTAACAAGGTCCACGAAATAAAGTGTCTTGTGACACTAAAAGCAAGCACAAAATATATAGAGGTTTCTTTCACATGAGCTAATGGTCATTGTTTTCTTTTACATTTTAGCAATACTCCCCCACATACTGCAGTAGTATTTGCTCAATTTTAAAGAGCTCCATCACCTAGCTATTAAAATTGGAAAGCATTATTTAACTCTATAATAGGTTGCAGACCATCATAAATCTACCACATACTAAAAGCATATAATGTCTAACACTGTAAAAGCATGCAAAAGAATGTACTTTCTGTAAAAACAGAAGTCATCCTACTCATTTTTGTAAGACCAGAACTCAAAAAGAGACAGAGGCAGAAAGAACACATGCACTGAGTACTATATACTGAGACAGCATTTTTGTGCAAGAGAATGAATATTTGATTTCCAAAAATGCAACATAGTCATGCTGTATTGCAAAAGTACAAATGGAAAATTATCAAGTTAGTGATGTAGTACAACAAGGAAGCACAACTGATAGTCAGTGGAAAAACATTGGTGAGCTCATGAAGACTGACGGGGAGATCCAAAACATTACTAAAATTGATAAGCCTAACTCTGAAAAAACTCTGCAGTTTGAAAGTGAGCTGAAATAGTTCATTTTATCTCCTACTTTAGATAATGAAATTAAGTAAGGTTTCTGACACAAAAGTAATACATCCTGCCAGCTCTCTGAAGAAAGAAGCGTGACATAGGCTGCTACTAAAAAAAAAAATAATTCAAAATCACTAATGGCATAGTTACATTTTTGTACAGAGAAGTTTGTGTTAATCCCCATCAATTGAGACCCTGTGTCTTAGGTTCCTAAGATTTCACCACCTCACTTGGTGGCATATCCCCTCTCCAAAATTATTGCCCTTTTCATGTGCTGCTGTATCTGATTTTCAGTAAATGCAAGATATCTGAAAAGTTATTTTTAAATAACTGATTTTGAAGAGTGCAAGGTTTCTGGTGCATACTTTTTCCTCTCTGTGGCCCAAAGGAGCAGAAAAGAAGCAACAACAACAACAAAAATATCCCCACCCTGCCTATTTATTCCCAAAATCTACAGTCTTATGCAAAGAAGATATTTTATTTAACTGACACCGAAAAAGTGCCCTTTTTTAAATAGCATATGAATTATTCCACCTGCTTAATTTGGCAGTTGAGTTATTTTGAAAGAGTGAAGCCATAATGTGTGAAATATGGTTTTCTTTGTATGATGGTGATATTTGATATCCCAGTTGTAGATATATATAGTATGTTAAGACAGCACAAAGACACTAAACAGCCTATGACATTCATAAAACAGGAAATGGCATGGAAGAACCAATGCCAAAGAAACACATACTGCAGACTGTATAGCTAGATAAGCACTTGACAGATTTCTAATCTAATCCCCAGTTGTACTCAACAGAGAATCAATTACTATTTTTCCTCCAAACAAACAATGACTTTCAGGAGAAGCATATCATCAGGTGTGCTTGAAGGTACATTACCATTACAAATATTTTTAAGCCAAAACATAGAGAGAACTCATGAGCATGAGAAGTGCAACTTCCTCAGGCTTTCTTTTTTCCAGTTTTACAAAATTTCCCTGAAAAATTATTTTTTATTCCTTTCTACATTCAAAACACTTTCTCCATAGGATATCTATTCATGTGACTTTTTTCCAGTGAAACAAAAGCAAATATAAGCCTGGGAAAAATAAGTAAACTAAAATCTACAGTTTCAAAACCGTGGAAATCTATAGGATGTTTGGAGAAGAAAAATTAGAAAAGGAAAAGAAATATTTACCATTATAATCTGGTTGGTGAAACTCAGCTGGTTCTGCAAGACCAGTAAAACTATGTAGGGTAAAAAACTGATCATATACACGAGGCTAGCGCACATAGCTGCTGTATCGGCACTGCTAAAAAATGCTCCCCAAAAATAGCTTAACATAATAACTGTAACTCCAAAGTCCAGAAGAAAAAGGAAGATGAGGAAGCCATTGCTATAAGCGAAGATACCACTTGCTTTTAAAATGATGGCCAGAGCACAGCTGCTTATTGTGAGCACAATTACATTCTCCAGAAACCAAGCAAAGAAATGAATGGCTGGATGTACACCCATTGTCTTCATATACTGTAAGACAATATAGCAAAGAGAGTTAAAGTTAGGAAACAAATTTTCTCTATGTGTATTTGATTTCTTTTTAATTTCAGCAAAACATGTTGCCACCAAGACAGCACCAGCTTCCCAAAGGATGTCATCTTCTCCTTGAAGGACTCATCTGTTTTCCCTTTTCTGTGCTACCCCTTCTGCTCCTCTTCTTTAAAAAAAAATAATAATGTTTTTAGAAACAAGCTAATATTATTTCTGAAGTTTTTTTTCATAAGATGAGCAAAATTAACTTAAAAAAGTTGATTTCATATTTTAGAGCATTCAAAAGGCCTTACAACAGAAAGTTTAGAGAAATTAGATAATTTCCCACATTAAATAAGGCTTACTCCAGCATACAACCAGTATAATTCCTCAAAAAAGAGTATACTTAGCCAAACAGAAAATGTATCGTAAAACCTCATCCTTCCATATGTTCAGCATCTCCTAAGACTAACTGGCAATATAAGCAAATAATTATGTAATATTTTCTGGATCATCCTCTTATATTTCTGACAGTTACACAGTATTTGGCAAATTTTTATGTGGTTTAGGAAGTTTCAACACTGTAGACCACATATAGTAAATCAATCCAATATAAAAAACATTCTAATCACAAGGGCTTTTCCCATTTTCCAGCTTCAACTTCTATGAATCTTTTGCTCCTTGCTTTTTATCTCAGGGACAGTATTCGCATGCTAAGAGGACGGATGCTCAAACAACGTTGTGAATCTGTGTTGGCAGCCAGAACTACAACCTACAGCCCACAGGAAACCAACAAAAGCAAAGTCAGCTGGATTGTGAGTACATAAAAGTACCTCAAAGTTTACATTTTGTATGAGTAAGCTTTAATAGATAAATTTTATTTTCAGACAGTAATCTGCCTCTTACCTCTTCAAGATTAATTTCTCTTTCATAAACCAGTCTGCGAACCATGACAGCAACTGAAACCATCCATGTTAACATCATCGTAAGTGGAAAAAAGAATCCTACATTGTTCAAGAATCTATGAAAATACACATAGAGAGTTGTTAGCTATAAAAGGTAAAATATTTAGTAGAATGTTAATATGTGAAAACTGGGACTATTCTCAAAGTATGTGCAAAAGAACGTCTGACATGAGCAATAAGACTTATTCTGGCTCTGTTTTTTCATGTAACAGGCTAAACATATGTATTCTTACTGTAATATTATATCCGCATTTGTCAAAAGTACAACTAGTGTAATCACTCTTTAGGGCTCCAAAGTCAAACAGAATTCAGATTTGTGTCTATGGTAAAGTAATATATTTGGTCAGTAAAGAATATCATGAGCCAGTCAACTTTTGCTCCGCTTTAACAGATATATTGCCACCAACTAATTTTAAATTTTAATGCTCAGGATGTTTTGATTGCTTTACAAAGAACAATCCTACACGTTTTCTTTCATCAATTTTATGTTGTATTTCAACACATACCAGGGACCAATTCACAGTCTGAATGCAGGGAAACTGAGGATGAAAAGTGGGTTTCTTAGCATAATCTGATTTAGTTGTACAATATGTTGACAGAGTCTCTGCCCAGCAGACTACTACATAGTAATGCTGCAAATAGCTCTTAAGGGGTCATTTGTTTGACAGATGTTGTGTAATGTGTTGTGGTCACAACTGTTAAATAACATTTGCTATGCTGTGATATTCTAGTATTGGCTCAGTCCTGTACTGAGATATACATTCACCCACTACAAAGACCTAGTGGTTTCCAAAGTCCTCTAGCATTAATTTAATAAAGATAATATATTTAATTAAAAAGCTGAGGGTTTACTCACAGATCACTGGTATGACAAGGGTAAGGCATGGCTTGCACCTGAATGGCTGGCTCTGAGGTATCTGTCCCAGTCTGTGCTGAAATAATTGCCCTTTCAATCATGTCTTGAAGAGGGATAAAGATATGGTTGTATTTAAACCCATCCGCTGGTAACTTCTGGGGATGGGATTTCCACGCTGGGTTTTTAATCAAATCCGTTCTCATGCTATAAAGAATACTGGTTCTAATTGTATATGAAATGTGTTGTGGTAGGAGGTTGCTAGAATCTTGCATCTTATTCTTTGGTGTATCAAAGATGATACCTGACACAAGAAGAAAAGGAACTTTATATCCAAGCTTACATGATTTATGCTATTTAGATAGCTAACTCATGGCAAATTCTCATGTGATAGTAGGCTACGTGCACCTATCAGGGCAGGTCTCGCAAATTTCATGACCTTGCTACACAAAAATGGTAGTTTTCTTAGAGATTTACATTTTATACATTCATGATTATGAAATGTAAAAAAAAAATTATTCACGTGATAAATGGGTTTGCAGCAATCATTCTTAGCAGAGAAAATTCCTTATGCGATTTGTTTGGGAGTTTTTATTGCAGTTTATTCCCTTTGTATTCAGATTTAACTCCCTTTTGGGGGACTGATCTCAATTCCACAGTGAAAGCAGCAGCCATAAAATTTGTTGAGGAAAGGATAACAGCTCCTGGAAGTGGGTGACAAAGTAAACAGTACCAAACCACCACATTTTCCTCTTATTTTTAATTTCTGAGCCAATTATAATACTTTTGTTTTAACATAGCGGAATTTGTGTGTTTATTTTTTCTAGCTCTGTATGAAATTTAAAAAAAGAAAAAGCAGATGAAAGCTTAATCTGCAATTGGGAAAATGATGTTCAAATTTGTTTACATATTTTTTTTTATGACCCAGACTTTTTAGGACTCCTTGATGAATGTGAAATGTTGATCTTTTTCCCTTAGAAATGGGAGAGATGTTTTAATCAGCACCTGGATCTCTGAAAGATAATATGATATGGAACACTTTGCTATAAAGATTTTATCTTTTTTCACTGAAAAAAAATGTAATTTTCTCACTTATACAAACATTTAATTTCCTAAGACATTTCATGAGGTTATGAAAGCTTTGAAGACTACAAAGCAAGCAAGAATAATTCCACTTTAGTTTCAATATCTTAAGATGGAAGAGAATGTATGCTTATATCTGAGCATGTACTATTGATGTGTTGGACACATTCGATCCCTTAAAATGCCATCTACCCTCTTCAAGCATATGAAGAGACTACAAGGCCACAGTACTGAAAAAACTACCAAAAAATATCTTGGCTTATGCCAGCATATGATCCTTCTCTATGTAAGCAGAAATAAAATAGATTGAGAATTTGACAATTTGATTTTCTGAGGGCCAGGAGGTATCCGTTTGTTTCTTCTCTTGAAGGGGAAATTTCACTCCCTACTAAGTAGTCCTGAGAAATTTCCCTTATGTTATAGCTTGCTGTTTTTACATGGATGGAGGGCTGTCATTCCCAGGTTCTGCTAATGGGGGTACCATGCAGGTTACAGAACAAACATAGGATTCCAGACTGAGTAGTTTCATTCTCTAGAATTGCTTTGACATGCCTTCTTTTGTGTACTTACAGGAGTATAAGAAGACAATAAAACACAAAACAACAGGGCAAAAAGGGGAAAAAGACATGGCACACTTTTCATAGGCTTAAATTGGGCTCTCATTTGGAAAGGCTACATGCAACTTAAAGTATTTTATGTGAAAGGAGAAAGTGTGTGTAATAAGTAAAACAGTCTTGCTTTTGGAATTCTTCTGAACAATTCATTAATTCTTAGTAATAAGGATACAATGCAGAAAAAGGATAGAGACTTTAATCCAAAGGAAGAAAAGAAATACATCCATTGCTTAAGAACTTATTTACTCTGAATAAATAAGCTAATTTCTCTAAGATTGGTTTAAGAGTAAACCTTACCCAAAAATTCCTTTTCTTGTTTTTGTAAAGCAAAAATATAAATGTTAAAATTCAAAAGTATGTAAACTAGATTATTTTGTCATAAGTAGTCAAGTTTACTCAGTATCCTGCATATTTCAGTTTTTTTAAGTCTACTTTAAATATTTTTGTCTATTCTTTTCTATATTTTGTTGGAAATGACAGACCACAAGGATTCACTTAGCAATTTGACCATTAAAACAACATAATTAATCTTTACAACATATATTACAGCATTCAAATGTTGGGGAATACCTATAAGGTAAATGTGGTTTATGTTTCATGTATTGTATGTGGTTTAATAAATACTCTGAAACGGCTTAAAGCTTAACCTACCTTATAATAAACATAGACAACAGTTAAAAAGTCTGACGTTTTCCATCAATATATATTTTAACTAAGGTACTTACTAGCCAATAAATTATTTTGCTGCATGAGCTCATGAGCCTTCTCCTCCAATTCCTCAACAGAGTCAAAAGGCTGGAAGCGGTCCAGTAACACACAGGAAGATATATTTACTAGAAGCTGTGACAACAGGTCAATCTGTTTACTTGTTGAGCTGTTAAACATCTTGTTCATCATAGTTTCTAAGATAAGGAAACAAATTGGACTTCCTCAGTCTTAATGAGCAGACTAGAAAGGTTTGTTCTCACTTGCACATTCTATAAGAGTAAATAACTTTCTTATTTAAAAAAAGGAAGAGATTTTTAAAACATAAGAATTATAGTGTGAACTTGTGGAGCTGTACCTCACGTTTCAGTAGCTTTTGGAAGTCCTCAGCTACATTTTCCTTCAATTTCAGAGCAACAAAAATGTAACAAATTCTAGCAAAGTTCTAGAAAGAGACTACACCCTTGAAGCTGTAGGACTTCTAACATTTCCTTATCTTTCCATAGGTACTCCCACAAATACAAGTGAGTTACTGTACTGTGATCATCACAATAGAGATCCATCTCTTTCATTTAGTAATGTATTGGCCAATTATTCTGTCTTTGGCATCGCAAATGTTTCAAGAACCTTGTTTATATATAGGGCATAAACATTTTGATACAAGCCCTATATTCAAAAAGCATCCAAGAAAAGCCTACAACTCCTCCATTTAAACTTAGATCATATCTATGGATCCAGGATAAACGTGTACCTCAGCCAAAGCATGACTCCCAAAAACACTGAACCTTTGGAGAAATTCAGATCTTCATTCATTGATAGGATATGTAAAGATAGTACTATATCATTGTTTGAGAGAATAACCAGAATAGCATGATCTAGAAACAATTTTAACTCATTTTGATTTAATGGAAATATGTTGCAGCATTTCTTGCTGAAAACGGACTGTGAGCAATCCAGACAACTGCTTGACATTTGTAAAGTACTGAATCAAAGGCTGTGAGGCCCTGCTTGGAGGTTACTAAAGAATGTGTGGAGGTTACTAGAGGTCGTGTACGTGCAGAAAGCTTTGAGAAAGTTGGCACGAACGGTTGTTAAGAGGGATGCGTATGAAGGAACTGATAGTTGTGTCCTTGAAACCATCTGCTGTTGTGGCCGCAGTCTGGGAATCACTTACTATTGTAACAACCAATCATAAAACTATTGCTAACAATTGGCTAAAGAATGTAACCAATCAGATGCTATTGAATGTTCTAGTCTTCTGAGGCTTTTTCTATAAAAGACGCTGCTTGCCTTTAATAAATTGTCAATGCTTGATCATATTGGTCAGAGTTCACTGTCCTTGATCTCCCGCAGAAATATCTGATTTTCTCAGGTAAAATACAGTGTTATAAAACATCCAACACAAGTTTCCATCTTAAATTTTTCAGGACTCACTTGAAGATACAGGATTTAAAAAGGATGGGTGATGACCGTACTTGATTACAGTGGTGACAGATAAACCCTGGATCATAGGTGTTATTAAGCATCAGCGCAGGAAATATTACAATAGGAAGGGAGATAAATGGAAAAATATATGGAGCAGTCTGGAGAAAAGACAAGATTAACAGTGAGAAAGGATTAAGATGGCAAGAAGAAAAAGTAGAGGAAATGAGAGTCTGGAACTCTAGACTAGATAGTCTAGACAGGCAAGCAATGACAGTGTGAATTCATGGGTTGAAGGACAACAGCACCAAATATTGACTCTATACGTCTTATTTTCTGTTACCAATCCCTCTGTGTCCAAAAGACTTTGCAGGAGGAGTAGTAGGGTGAATACCATGTTTCTAAGAGTCTTAACATTTTATAAAATCATAGAGAAGTGAAAAAACATACAAACATAAGTACCTTGGATTTCATCATAATTGGAAGTCAGCTTAATGTAAATGTAGACTGTAATAAACAAAGAGAAAATTTGCTTTATTTAGTTAGAAGACAAAACACATAATCACAGTAGATCACATGATTTTAGAAAATCTGAGCTTTGGATGGAATTAATCAGATTGTGAGTGGTAAAATCAATAACATATATGAATGCATTCAAGACTTTAATTGGATCCAAGCAAAATAATTACAGGACTAAGAAGCTGATGCAATGTGAGAGTAATGAAATTTTAAAAAACATAAGAAGTTTATGGTAACAGCTGCACATGATTATAGACTAATAAAATTATCAAAAAATATACAAAATCAACATAAAAATAAAAGTGCTTAGCCTTTGTTGTTTTTTTTTTTCCAAAAAGCAAATTGACAAAACAAATCTGCAAAAAGAAGTGTAATCAAAGTGTAAGTGCAGAAGAGTGCTCTGGCACTTTGGACAGAACAATCTCACAAAGGCATAAATGCTATTGTGATCTATAGCTCATATTGATTTTTACTTTTTATATGATGTTAATTTTATTGACTGTGTTCCATTAAAATAAATTCTAGTTTCATAGTCATTGTACTTAAATGATTTCCTGTATTCACCACCAAAACTATTTACCATTTACTACATACTGTGAAAAGTTCTTAGTTCTGATAATGAGCTGTAGCTTGAGAAACACATACACAGATTTCTCTGATTATGTTGTCTGCAACATGGAAGAGGTACCTGGTAACTCCAGAGATCTTGATATCTATTTAATGACATATTGTTTGCCCATAACCCATGTAGTTCCCAGTATTAGATACATACAAAATAAATTCTTCTCTTACTCAACTAATACATTGAGACAGCTATTTTTCCAGCAGGCCTTGCAGGTTAAGAGACTTGCTTTTTCCTCCCTTTTTTCCAATTGTGTGATTCTGGGGGGCTTTTTCAGTTGTAATGTAAGCCAGCTTCACCATGAGGGTGAGCTATGCCTGACTCAGGCTCAGCAACAGTTCAGCGTTTAAGTAAATCTTACAAAGAGATAGAAGATTCAAGCTTGGGTCCCTTGCCTAAGGACAATACTGAGCCCAGATTCTTACTTTCTGGATTGAATTTGGGAATTAATTTGCCATTTTTCTTAATGAAAGTGTGAGTAGCTAGTCCTAGCCTTCAAACATAACCTTCAAATCAAGACCAGTTTCAATTAAACTTCCTTTGTACATGATGTCACACTCTCCATTATTACATTTTCCCCACTTTTCTTTCATTCTAGTCCTCAAAATCATGAGGATTTCTTAAATTATGTTAGACTCTGCTTTGATATGGACAGCAATTTCTGGCACTGTCGTGGTTGAAGTCCAGTCAGCCACGTAGCTCACTTGCTCACTTCCCCCCGCCTCTCCTGCCCCCACTCTCAGAGGGATGGGGAGGAGAATCAAAAGAATGTAACCCCCACGGGTTGAGATAAGAACAGTCCAGGAACTAAGGTGTAACACACATCACTGCTGCTACCACCAAAAATAATAATGATGAAGGAAATAACAAGAGAAGAGAATACAACCGCTCACCATCTGCCAACTGATACCCAGCCCAACCAAGCAGTGATCTAGCCCTTCTGGGTAACTGCCCCGAGTTTATATAGTGGGCATGATGTGCTGTGTTATGGAATACCTCTTTGGTCAGTTTGGGTCAGATGTCCTGCCTTTGCTTCCTCCCGGCTTCCCCTCCTCCCTGGCAGAGCATAAGGCTCAGAAACTCTTTGTTCAAACTGAACATTACTAAGCAGTAGCTAAAAACATTGGTGTTATCAGCACTGTTCCCAGGCTGAAAGTCAAAAACACAACACTGCACCAGCTACTAAGAAGGAGAAAAAATGATTGCTACCGCTGAACTCAGGACAGGCACATACCAGCAATAATTTTAATTATCATGCACCTACCCTACTGACAGCAGGACATACTGGTGTTTTTCCATTATTAAAATCTCATAAAATCTCTAAGTAACTTAAATTTCCAGTATAAACCCCTTTCCCATCAGAACTGCACAGAGCTTTGGCTGGACCTGCCCCAGACTCCAGTTCTCATCACATCACAGCCTGACTATGGATCTGTCCATGACCCTGCTAATCTGAACCCAGATTCCCACCTGTTCTGGCCCCAGCATCACTCTAATAGCCTCACCTAGCCAATCCCAGGGCTGGGTCTGGCCCTGTTTACTCTCTAACCTGAGCCCAACCTTGGTGCGCCCTGATTATAACTGTATCTCAGGCTTTACTGAGGCTGGAGGATACCACACACAACTAATTCTCAATAAAAGAAAAAAAAATACAGACAGTTTTTGATTAAATGTGCATCCAGTCTAATTTGCTATTTATTTCCATTTAAAGTATATATATTCCTTTGAAAATTTACTACCTAACGGAATAGTTGCTACATGAGTTTACTTCTCCCTTCCCTGCTTTTAAGTATGGCTCCTATGTTTATTAGTCTCCCATGACAGTTTGCCACTTCTAGATTGTTTTCAGATTTTTCAAATCTTTCAATATTTTGCAATGCAAATTATCCAATCACTCACCAAAAAAAAAAAAAAAAAAAAAAGAGCTACAAATATTTGAGCCTAACTCAACAAGATAATTTAAAGTCTGTTACTTTAGTATCATTTAAGTAGGCAAAGCATTCAATTTCAACTGAATATTACTTACTGGTTCTAAGTTCAAGTCTAATAAGGGTAATCAGTACATGTACTTTGATGTACCTACCATATACTTGCATTTTTTTTAAGAGTTTTTCCGTATCAATATCCAAATGACTTTCTACAAAGTGCTTTATGAAATTGCTTTTCAGTGCTTCCTAAAATGAAAAGTGTTAGATATTACATCAGCTTTGTCTTCTTTAAAGAAATATAAAATAAGCATATGCATTCATATTCAATTCCATTACTAAGATTTCCTGCATAACTACTGGAGAAGTCACATAGCCTTTCCATGTCTTCTCCTCTTAAAAGGCTAACTCCACACATTTCAAGAAAACAGCAGGATATATGCTCCACATTGCTTACATTCCTGTCTGCCTTTACTGCTAATACTTTAACTGCAAGTCCATTTTAATGTCCTTGCAAGTCTGCTAGGACAGAAACCCATACTCTTTTCCTGCAAGACTTTTGGCCTTTTATACAATTAGCTTTAACAGTAGTAAAAAAAACTTTGAAAACCTGGCATTCGATAGTTCCTTTAACATTATTTTAACTTCTTTACCTCATTCATCAAGTTCAAAGCGGAGAAAAAAACATTAGCTCTACAAGAGCATCCTGGCACCTGCAAGTCTAGTGCATGATTACTAGCATCATTCCTTAACTGAACTTCAAAGTAACAGTTCAATTGATATGTATGGACCATGACAGGAGTGCTCTTATTTTCCCAAAGTGTTCCCATGCATGTTTTCACAAGTTAAACATGGTAAAACTAAGTTTTATTAGGAGAAAAAAGGACACAAATATGTAGGATTGGAAAAATCCCAGTAACAAAACTACTCTTTAATTTTTTTAGTCAATATTTTTCTCACATATTTTTTTTTAATCATTTTCACACACTGCTGGAAAAAAGCAAGTGATAAACAAACACGTTCTATAAATAAGTGTATAAAGCTTGTAGGTGTACCTATTTGTTTTATTTCCCCTGTTGCCTGCTAATACTGGACACAGCGAGGTAATATTGGTTTTAACTATTTTCACCTCAGAATTTTCTCAGTATCACATTGTAGGCTCATAACCTAAAGCTAAACTGCCTCCTTTTCAGCAATTTTTAAACCTGAAGCCAATTAGATGGGCAGTTTTACATGCATAGAAAATCAGTCTACATTACATAGAAAATAACCAGAAAATGGGTAGCCATCTCAGTTCACCAACCTGCAGGTGTGAGACTGTGAGGATGTTTCCACTGGTTTTAAAAACCTCAGACATCCTAAGCCATGTCTCAGAATAAGTCTTCAAGTTTTCCACAAAGCTAAAAGTGAAATTAGCCTGGAAAAACAATACGTTAAGACCAAGTAAGTAAAAACTGTGCACAGCAAATCTTAAGAAAAAAGAAAAACTAGCACTCTTCAGATCTTCACTCCCATTTAACTTTGACTAGTCATCAGTAAGGATATCCATGTTTTCTTTTTTCTACTTTAGAAAAGTATTTGCTGCAGTCTCTGAATGCCAAGCAAATTTAAGTCTTCCTGCACCACGGATATTTCCTGCCTAAAGTATTATAAAGACCTCTATTTTATAACATCTTTCATACAATCACAGACATGCTTCAGAGAGACATAAAAAAAATACAGTTAGGACATACTCAAAGCATTTGCAGACCTTGTGCATCTTTTCTTCAACCTACTGCGACTAAATATGTAACAAAAGTGAAAGGTGGAAGCATGGTCTGAACAGAGAATTGTAAACTTCAATTTGGACCACACTTTGGAGTAAGTCCTACTGAAAGTATACAATATTTTACCTTAGCATTTTAATTCGCTCTTGCAAAATATTACTCCTAGCACAACATGGGAAAACAATTTGTGGTGATTATTTTTTCTTGTTTGTAGCATAGAAGGCCTCAAAGGGACCTTTGCAAATATTTTCATTTTCTTGAAAGAATTTATGCATTCAACTTCTATAAAATTCCCCATTCCACTTTTTTTTAAAAAAAAAAAAAAAAAAGTTATATCCAAATAGCAAAGAAAGACTCAGACAAAAGGGGATTGTTCATAATTTTTTTGCTTTCCCATTCACCGGTGGTGGGCCTGGAGGTTCTTGTATCAGAAGCCTTCTATATGGAGAGGACTTTAGAGAATGTCTCGAAGCATAGTTTAAAAAGGTCATAAAATTTAACAAAACAAACAATAAGTAGTTTCCAGGAAAAGATAACATATGGCCAAGAACTCTAGGAGCACTCAAGGATTAAATGTTTGAAGAATTCTTTGTAGCGTAACCTCCTCATTAAAAATAATTTTTTATCAGGGAAGTGGAAAATTACAAATGCAATGCTATTCATGGGAAAGATGCTAGGGGAACCAGAGGAATACAGACTAATAATTCTGAAATCCACACTAAGCAAATTTTAAATTTACTATAATCATAATAATTTACAATAAAGAGTAATAGTGGAAGTAAAGAAAAGACATAAACATAGTTGGAAGATAGAAACACAGGATTTTAAAAAAGAAGTTGTCACTGCCGAATTTGAACAAGCAAGTGAGGAAGAGGTAGTTGACACGGAACATCTCACCACAGGCACTGTGAATACTAAGAGTTTATATAAACTCAAAATGCAAGTGGACAAATCATAGAAATCCACTCCTGGCAAGCCTGACCCTTAAGGTTTGGGAAGCTGGGACAGTATTTGGGGGAACATCACTTTACTGATTCTCCAGTTCTTCTCTATACAACCTTTACTGATTACAGCAGAAATCAGAACCTAACGCAAGAAGAATGTTTAATCTTACATGGTAAAGTGACTCCTGTGAGTTTGTATGCTAATGACTAGCTGGACTTTGATGTTTAATAGAAATTCTCATCAAGTTCCCTCTAATCAATGAAGATCCATTAAAATAAATATTCTTCATAACATCTAGGCTGGATATTGCCTTTGATTAAATTAGGGTCTTCAGTATTAACTTTGGTCATGGATTGAATATGTCTAAGCCTCCTCATGATGAAATAATAAATAAAAATGGTATTTTAAGCTTATCGAACTGCTTTTATAATGACATATTTTAAGAGGCTGACAAGTCAAGTGTGCTTATGAAGAGCCAGACAGGATGCGTAAGATTAGAATAAGAAATTACTCAACTCACTATAAATTTTATAATTATACTAGACAAAAGCCAGGAAATTGAAATTAATGAAAACTCTTTCTTTCTTTCATTCGCAGTTGTCTTGCCACTTATGTATTTTCCCTATATATATATATATATTCTTTGACTATTTCAATTACAAAGAAATAGCACAAAGTTGTTCTAATGTGATTTGCCTGAATATAAGCTCAACTCTGATACTCTTCTGAAATAAGAAATACTTTCATATGATTATCTCAGTGGCAAAAAGTTCAGTAGCAAAAGCAAGGATCAAAGACATCACACATGGTCTTTGAACTCCTGGATGCCAGTTGCCAATGGAGTTTTTTGCTCTGTTAGCACTACAGGCTCTATCTGTGATGGTCAGTTATTCTACGCATTAGAACTGTTGACTTCCCAGAAGGTAAAAGCAACAACCTCATAAGTTATTGAAGAATGACCAATTATGCAGTCTTGAAATAAAATAGTCCATGCGAAAAACTTAAAGAATATGTCTTCTTATACAAGCATCAATGTTCCTTTTAGCTTTACTCCTCTAATTTTTTCTTTTAGTAAATAGCTGCCATGTGGTCAGGTAGTATAAAAGCAATTAGTACTTCCACTCCAATTCCAGTAGAAGATTTGGCTCTGTAAGGGCTACAGAGTCATTTTTAGTAGCTATTTTTTTAGTAGGTGTGTTTGAGACGCTTGGGACAATATTTTGCATTTAAATTTTGTTTCTGTTCAAGCAATAGCAGGTAGAATTCTGTAATAAAACAAATGATAAAATTGTTGAAGAAACTCTCCTACTACTTGCATATTTACATATAAACAGATACACATCCATACTTGCTTGTTAGATCTACATGTCTGGGGAAGGATGAGAGAGAGGGTTAGGGTTAGGGTTAGATTCCTGAATAGGATGGTGGAAATTTTGTGAGCCCAAGAATATGTAAGGCAAATGAGAAACCCTTCTAGAGGCACCTACCAGAATTTTTGTATTGGTCCAGAGCATTAAAAAAAACCCCAACCAATAACAACAACAATAACAACAAAAACAAGGAAAGAACACAAGCAAACTTCATTCTGAACTGTATTACTCAGCCTTGATTTCACAAGATCCATAGGGGAACACAATGTATGTCAGGATATTTATCTTTCTTACAGATGCTTTAAGAACAGGGTTTTGTTATATTAATTGGCAAAATAACATGGAAATGTCTTAAGTGCCTTATTTTAAATGTCATTGTAACATAGAATATAATTACCATTTCTTACATCTCATCCTTTATAGAATTTCAATCTATAAGCATCAAGTTCAGTTTCATTTTTAGCAGACTAAAAATTTAAAATTAATTATACTCAACTCTAGGGAGATGGCCTGCTGCCCAAATTAAAGTTATTTAACAGCAAAATATGGAATCACTGAAACCTTATTTATAATTCACAGCAGAAACCATAAAGTTACCTTATATCTGCTATCTGGCATGTTTTTTTTTTTGGCTTAGTTGTGTTTGGGGTTTTTTTACTACTTTTTTAAAATGTAAGCCCAAATACTACTATACATGGAAAATAGTTACCATCACATTCAAACTACAATCTTTTGTTGTATCACAAGCAGTAATGCTTTTTCTACATTTTAAACCAACCTAATTACCATTCTTGCAATCAGTAATATTCATGGTAAAAAAAAAAAACAGTTGCAAGATAAATGCAAAACTTACACAGAACTATACTTAAAAGAAGTTGTCATTATCCCTCTTCTTAGAGAGGCCTTAAAGCTAGTCATGAACAATTCTTTCACTGTAGTTAATCGTGTTAAAGACAGAACAGCTACCATATTACCGAAGATAGTAAAACTGTTGAATAATATTAAGTCATCAGCATCCACACATATGGCAGCTCAGCTACTACTGGTCATTCATATTACTGGTGTTAGAAGCATAATCAGGAAGGATGCACTGTAGGTTTTTTGGTTGGGTGGGTGGGGGGTTTTAAATGCAGCTCAGTGACTCCCTCAGAGCAGACTTTCTTTCCTGGAGCCTTCCTTCCTCACAGCTCCTTATTCTGCCCCACTAGAGCTGCCATCATAAGAAATGCTTGTTGAGGGCAAAAGCTCATTTGGAGTACGTATATCATGCACCTCAGTAGAATATGATTCACATGCTGCTTCTGCTAACGTTCTCTTTTTAATCTGTCTATACAAGACTTAGGGGCTTTGAAAAAAATCTGCTTTTCACACTGAGGTGAAACCACTCTAACAAGTAGGATAAAAGATAAGAGACATATTAAGCTGACAGCAAGATCCAGGTAAGAACTATGGGGTCAGGGTGGACCCAGTTTTCTGAAAGGCAATTATCCGATTGCTTCTACCTACCCTAAAAGAAGTGGACATTTAAAACGAAGTACGAAGACAAAAATCAATAAACAGAAACAGTGTTTATTTTGATACTCACCTTTTTCATGACCAGGTCAATCATGTTGATGTTTGAATTGTACAGTATCTTCCCATGCAATAAAGGTTTCAGGAGAGTCCATAGCAAAACCCCATTGGAAGATTGCAAAATCTCCTGATAAAGCTTCAAGCAAAATGGAGCTGCAAAAGCACAGATTCACTCACATTTAAGTCAGAAAACAATGGCAAAGTTGTATTATTATTATTAATTTCAAAGAAAAGCTTGAGTCTTAATTTAGCATCTGCTACAACACCATGCCAAATACCACCAAATTGCCATCAAGCAATCACTACAGGTCCCTGAATAGGAATTATTTGACCACAGTCTGCGATAGTGTCGAGGACACAGAACTCTAAACACGAGACAAGCGAAAAAGAATTACAATCCAAAGAGGTTCTCACATTTGTGAAAGCCAGCCTGTGAACCCCATCTATCCTAAAAGTTATATTAGTGAATTTTAGAGTGAAAGGACACACAAAATATCTGCCCAGAAAGTGAATGCTGAGGGAAGAGTGGCTTTGAAACACTCAGACTTACTCCCCACCCTCGGTTGTTCTATAGTTTTCTATTCTTACTTAAGAAAGAAGTAGGTATACAGAAATTCCTTCACAAATACAGATTTTTTTATTTGTATGATTTTGCAAGAACCTACTAAAAGCACAAGAAAAAATAGCATGACACAACTTCTTGGTTTGAAAAATCTAATCAGTTCACTTTTCCATTCCTAAATGAAAAACACATGTTTCTACATTAGATAGGGTTTATAATGCTTTAGAATGTATGTATTTCAGAACTGGGATCCAAAGAATATCCCACTACAAGACACAAGATATCCCACTGCACTTGCACTCAAGTAAAGACAATTAGTTCACTATCAGAAACATTCAGATTTTTATGCCCAACTCATGCATTTTGGGGTGAGTTTTTTTGATTATTTATTATGAGTGGACTTAGAATAATCAAAAACTAGGCCAAAACCATGTAAATTCCTGCCAAAAGTTAAAGAAACAAGTGTTTCTTTGTCCAATTTTTTACTTTCCTCAAGGAAACAATCATTACTAAACACAATCATTGCTAAATGAAAGACTTAAGAGGCTCCAAGCTGGTCAGTCAGAAATATCAATATGCTAAAGGCAGAGAAGATTGGCTAATTTGAGTCTGATTTTCAGAAAGTCATTGGCAAGTGTCTGGTGCACAAAATAAGTGCAAGTTAATCACCGTGAAGGAGTACAGATCAAGTTTCTGTGGCCACTTAGAAATGTTTCTACTTCAATTTTACATTGCCTCGTTTACCAGTTTTTTTAAATAAAAGAAAAATTATTCATTCACTGATATGAATGCTGGAACTAACACACTTTAAAGATATTTCAAGGTCCTGAGGTAAAATGGCTTACAACACTCCAGTTGTGACAATATTAAAATAAATAGATAAATAAATAAATAATCGAGAAAAAGATAGCACTTCTGGCCTAAACAGCTTTGAAAGAGGCTAAGGCACAAACAATCTCCTTAATCGGCCATCCTGCTAACTCCATTCTTCAAATAGAAAAGAAAGCAGAGCTGCCTGATTACTGCTATCCCCCACACATAAGTGAAGAAGGCTAGGGTAGAGCTCTAGGCTCCCTCCCCAGGGTACAGTCAAGCCAGAATCAGTTTCTGGCTGCAGAAACTGATAGAGGAGAGAGTCGCGATCCACAGTCACAGAACCTTCCCTAGTGACACTCTGTCACGGTATTCTCTTGTACAGGGCCACTGAGGCACTAACAAGGTTGTTAACATTACTAAAATTAATCAGGGCAAGTCAAATGTATTGAGGAAAGGGAGCAAAGGTGAAATTATGAAAGAGCTAGGAGATTTTCTAGGCACTTGATAAAAGAATAGGAGTATCAGCTATTAAAAAGCATTTTATCCAGAGGGTTTGTGTATCTTACTGCACAATAATACCACAGCTTTGTGCTCACAGAAGAAAGGCATGCAGCAGTAAATTCTCAATCTTGTATCTGAGAGACACATTTTTAATACCAAGTGCTCTAAAAAGTCTAATAAATATGTCTCAAAGACAGGAATATACTTATTTATTATTTGTAAACATAGAAAACAACCAGAATCACTTATGTCTCATCCATGATTATCTCATAGCCATAAAACTTCTCTTGATCAACCCTTGTGCTCAGAATTGCAGTGTCTGCTGAGATGTCAGCTGGTATATAAACATTTCCATTTAGGAGGGAAAAACTTCTCTTAACTCTGAAAGCATACATACAATTTCTGATAGTTTTTCTTACTTGAATCATCAGGAATGCCATATTTTGCTATATCGTCCTCCAAGAGTCTCTTGATTCTGGGCATGTCGATGAACAGGTTTGCATTGCTGAAAAACGAAGATTCTTCTTTACACACTGCCTTGATTACAGACTTTAGGGACCCAACAGCTGAACTTCTGAACTGCCCACCTTGCAAGAGCTAGAAAAAAACAAACAGAAATACAGGTGAATTAAAGATGCTTTTAGTAGCTTCAGGGGGAAGCCCTGGTGCTTTCTCAGTATTGGTATCCAAGGAAACTGACAAAATTAGATTGCTGTAACTGCCTATGAGAACTGAGGGCCTGCTGTGCTCTTTTCTGTTTTTCTGATCACCTTTATCATAGGGGGGGAAGAGAAGAGGGTAATGCAGTTTTAATAGCCAGAATACTTGACGACAGACAGTAGTACAATGTACTACATTAAACTTTGAAAAACACTGTGTATCAGTTAGGCAGAAAAAGAATGAAAATGTCAAGATAAGTGGTCTAGAATTTCTTTGACTACAATGTCACTTTTCACAAAGTCTACTTTTCTGTTAGATTAGTCTTGTGTCAAAGACAGCAGAAACAACCCAAACCATACTGCATATGAATGCTTCCAGTGAAAAGAGCTGCTAAGAAGAAAAAAAATAATCAAGTGCACATGCCCTAAAAACCTATTTTTCAACTACAACTTCTAACTTATTAGACATGTTTCTAGATTTTGTGCATCTTGAGTCATACCAGCACTTATTATTGCCATTTGCTCGTGATTAGAGTACATCTAATGAGCATCATCATTCACCACATCAAAACAAAAAACAAAACAAAACGAAGAAACAGCCTCCTTTGTGTTGCTTCATTTTTCAAATAACATCCTCAGTTGTGACTAGTATCTCATGGAAGGCTGTACAGATGCAGTTCTAAGAGAGGACAAAATTGCAAGGCGAGATGCTGCTAGAGCATTACTGAAGGATGCATCAGACCACATGTCCCTCATTACTGTTGCAGATGCCTATCAAGAAAAGCATAATTAGACTACCAGATATCATTTGAAGACTGCATGACTACAAATAGTAAAAAGACTGTGATATGTCAACCAAACAAATTTCACACTGGACTAAATTATCATTTTATCACTTGATTTTGTTTTGGTTTGTTTTTTTTGTTGTTTTGTTTGTTTTGTTGGGTCTTTTTTAACAGAAGAGCCAATTTTCAAAATAGTGCAGCACTTTATATAAAGAATAACTCACAGTTTAGAGATTGTGCTGTTAGAAGCAGTTTATCCTGATCATTGCATTTACTGAAGTGTCAGGTGCTTCTTTAGTAATCACAAAGCAATATTACAAAGTGTTATTTACAACTCAGTGTCGGCTCCAAAAATCTGAGGTCTTGCATACAGTTTCAACATACAGCATAGTAAATAAATAATATCCAGATTTTATAATTCCATCATTTACAGCTCTTGAATGAATCTGTTGGCATAAACTTTACTGGGGAATAAAGTTTATTTATGCACAATGCTGAATAAAAGTGGGTTTGAATCTTTATTAGTCACTATTTGCACTAGAAGAATAAATGAGGCTTATTTCAATCAAAGAGTACAAACTTGCCAATTAATTCCAATTCCAATCAAAAATAACTCGAAATTTAAATATTGAATATTTATGCAGTAAGCGGCCACCAACAGACTGAATCTACTTACTGTCTTTCAACTAAATATCCACTGACTCAGCAAGATGTTACCTAAAATTTGGCTTTGATAAAGTGGGAGAACGATCTTGGATGGATGTTCACAAAAACATTATCTTTGATCCAGTTGTTCTAGTTTAAACTAAATGAAGTGGGTTTGTAATCAAAGCTGATGACTCCAAACAAGCAGTCTCCCACAAAGAAAACAATTTGTCAAGTCAGTTGCTCCAACAGATTAATGGCAGAGGAAAGCTGCTACTGAAGATTAAAAAAAACTATCTGGAACTGGATTCTCAGATGGAGAAAAACCCCTCATAGTATAGAGGATTATGACCTAATTGGACAGCTGTGTGCTTTAAAAAAAAGTATTATTAATAAAAACAAATTCATGTGGAGTAGAAATACCAGCTATTCAAAAAAAGAAACTTAAAAAGCCAAGCCAGGCTATAGCTCAAACGTACAACTAAAATAAATTCAAAATCATTACATTAAGAGAGACAGAAAAAGGCAATTTTCCTGCAAAGCTACAGGGTGGTTGAAGATAATTCAAACTTTGGTGAAACCAAAGGGATAAAAGTAACAAATACAGAGAAATAGATATTCCTACTTCTGAGTAGAGCCATAAACAAAACAAGGTCGTTGTTGTACTGAAATTGAAAGAATCAGGTTAAAGAATGGCAAAATTACTGATGTGGTTGAATTGTTTTTCAGGTCTATCAAATTTAGATGGCAATAATTGAATAAAGAGTAGAAAATCCAACTATACTCAAGAATGACATAATGCGCCAGGAAACTAATGGCTATCTTCTTGTGATGTTTCATAAGGCAAGATATACAATACATTTTAAAGTGAAGAGCAATTAAAGAAAGAATGTGAGAAGTAGAGTTTAATGCAACATAGAATCATTCCAGACTAGCACAGTATATTGATGTGGTAAGGCAAGTGCTTTTTTGTAAAAAAGATATACACTATCCCTAAATTAGGTGAATTCTAATAACTAACTAGTGTTCTTGTCCTTGAAAATATTAATCAGCATTAATCCAATATCTATGTGTTGGGTAAAAAATGGCATTAAGATATTGCAGGGACACTCTTAAAAGGAAATAAAATACTGGGTTGTAAAGAAGTTGCTAGTGTTATTCCGGTGAGACTGATCTTAGTGATCACTTATTGTGATAAGGATTTTTAGCCCATAAAGAAGCAAATAACTGAAATTTGCCCATAATATAACAGCAGAAGGCATTTCAGGAGAAAAGATGATCAGAATGCAATATGACAAGAAACCAATTACCTAATTTAAAGTAAATCGAGTGTAAAAAGAGAGTGCAAAACATTATTTATCAACTAAAATCATGGGATGCTGTTATAAAATGGGGCTTGCCTGGGTATATTGCTGATCCTTGATGAAGTAAGAGACAAAAACATATGCAGCTCACAAAAAATGTGAATGCAAGATTAAGAAAGTCATTTTAGGAGGTATAGGCATGAATGAGCAGAATTACCACAGTCATCAGCCATAATTTCCCTCAAAGATAGATTGTACACATTCCTTGTCCTCAGCATTCAAAATAATCTTAACCCAGTGTATGATGATGACATTAGGATGTTTGAGACAATTGAAACCCTGTTACAAAAGGCAATAAAACTAAACCAAGCAAAATAAATATAAAAATAAATCTATTTAACTTATCATAGCAGACAAGGTCTATGACTGGCCTTACACAAACACATGGGCAAGTCAAAGAAGTTATAATAGCTACAGAACATTTTTGATACAAGAGTAAACATACCAGCCATGGATAAACTTAAGTCAGAATTTTATACATTTAAAACAGCAAGAGGCTTTTCAGTAATGATACTTTCAACAGAAAACTTGTTCAAGTTAGTGGAGGGATTACAGAATGAGGCCATGTTTCACAACTGACAGCATTCAGTAAATCAGCAAGTCCCCTCCAGCATATCCATTCATGAGTGACAAACATATCAAAAATTAGCTATGGAAATGTAAGTGGATTATTTCAAATAGCAAACAAGCAAACAAAAATCATGATTGAAATCAGCAGTGGTTTTCCTCAGGGAGTTATCCATTCATTCATGGTTGTTAACAGTTGAACGTGGCTCTGTATTCCAATTACCACTGACTGGTAGATATTGAGGGGTTTTACATAATCTTTTATTGACAATATCTAGCACACCAATTACACTTCACATTTTACAGATATTTTAAGAGTATTTTAGCTTTGTCTTTCAGATGAAAATCCACATGAATAATTGAAAATTACTTTATTACCTCTTTTATTATAGAGGTTTTGGTGGTTTTTTAATCAATTTCAAAATAACTTTTTTGGATAAAGTTAATGAAGAAGACAATCTGTCTTACTCTATACTGAAGATCCACATAGTTTTATCTTACAAAATCTTTACATATATTATTTGATAATCTTCCTAGGTCACTGAACTACTTTGCTGCAAGATATCATGAAAATAAAAATCCGAGAGGGATGGATTTCTTTGGAAATAGAAAAAAATATTTAAGAAGGGAAGTGTATAAGCAATATTTTCACTTTAGTAGCACGCTTATTTGAGCACAAGTTTGGCCACTACAGAAAAAGAAGCCAAAAAAAAATTAATTATCAATGGCATCATTAGGAAGTAATAAAAAAATGAAAAAATCCAGTTAAACCTGAAAAAGGAAAGAATACTTTACAAGGATACTTAAAAGGGTAAAACTTAAAAAGGAACAGAAATTCCAAGGTTAAATCGATGCTATAGCTATAGAACATGGATTACTATGGAGCAAGGATTATAATCGTAACCAGAAGGCCCTCTACTGTTCGATTTGTTCCTTTGCAAACTCTGAACAGGACAACAGGACCTTTTGAGAGGTTCTTCAATCAAATAAGCAACTTTGAGATTTCACTCCACAAAGAATACTTCATTTGTTCATAAAAAGTCTGACACAAACAGAACTAGTTTCAGAAAAGCAGAAAAGATGTGAACATCTGATGAAAACCTCCTTTTATTGCTTCATCCAAAGTGCTACCCCAAAAGGGAGGCTCAAAACCAAAACTAATATGTACAGAAGAGCATTTAACAGCATTTTTTTGTCACACAGAAGATCTTGAAAAAGATTTATATCACTCAGGAAAATACTATTTAAGGCAGCATTTACTCTTGTACTGTAGTCACAAACCTGTCTGTGCTGTTTACCATAGAATCATAGAATAGACTCTGAGAGACCTCTTAAGAGATTTGCTATTTTAGAACCAGATAAAATCCTAAACTTTCCACAAAGAATAGCAAATCCAGAAGGTAACGTATGCTGTCAGGTTCAGCAGGTCTTCTTAAGGAATTGCACTTATTTAATATTAGATCCACCACCGTGCTAGCTGCATAGATGTGCATACAGCAACTGCAATTAAAGGCAGCAACAAATGAAATATGCTTACTCCCACCTCATGCCACATTTAAGTGCCAAGCAGAACTACCACACAAAAACCTGAAGTGTCATAAACAGAAACCCATGGCAGATACAACTGCACATGCTATCTTGAAATCTTAGACCTTAAAAAAGCAAAGCTATTTCTTATAAACAGAGTAATAGTCTGCTTATTAAAACAAAGAAACAAACAAAAAACTACAGCATTAGGAGATAAGGCCATGCCTTTCTGCTAATCACAGATCATACATGCTATTGTTATTAATCGGTAGCCTAACAGCCTACTAATTTAGGCTACGATCTCGTAAGTTAAAAATAAATAAATAAAAATTAAGAGATAACAGAAAAAACGCATCAGTAATCAATAGTCTCTAAATTACCAGAGTGCTTGAAAGAGACCAAATGAATCTTCACAAGGACTGTGGACTCCTCTCTTGTCTCCAAGTTCCTGACTTTCTAGGACACAATTTCTACTAGTCTTCTACTTACTAAGCACACATCCCTAAAAAAGTACCTCATAACAGGAACTGTTTGTATATCAAAACCATACACATACCTGCTGCAATGCAGAGATGTCAAGCACACCAGTATTTTGAATTCTTTGGAGGAACACTGGACTGTTTTCCATGGCATAATGGGCTTTATTGAGAAGAGAGCTGATACTAGAAACCACATCCAGTAGCATGTTTAGCGCATTGCCTACCTCAGATGGTATCTTAATCTTGGAAAAGAAGGGGAAAAAAATTACAACCATAACTTTCCTTCAACAACACTCAAAATTATTCATTCTTTTATAAAACTGATTATAAATGTTCCTGCAAACCATGTTCAACAAAACTCCTTTTAGTATAACTCCTCAGTTACTCTCATATTCAGCTAGAGAAAAATTCTTTTGTAATGTTAGAACTGGCCTATGACAAATCAGGAATTAAAATCCAGATAACATGTTTATACCTACCAAGCTGAAAAGAGCTCTCCTACCCAAGACGCTAATGTTTTTTTTATTCTTTGCTAGGAATTCATTGTGCTACAGTAAGGCTTCAGTAGAAAAGACCATAAGAATAAGCATTTGTTTTTTTCTCACTGTCCACCTCCTACCTGCCCTTCCCCCCCACCTCCGCACTCCTCCTCTAGGCTGGCAGGATAATTCAGAAAGAAGAAATCTTTTATTTTCCTCTGGTATCTTAATATATTCTGGGAAACTGTCTTGTTTTTAAAAGTGTGTGGTCAACCTGTTTACCTGCACACGCAGTACCCAGAATACGGTTGAACAAGATATTCGTACTCCCAATGTTATAACTGGCTTTCAACTATTTGTACTTATAACATTTTATGTTCTGTCAGTCTGTTACCCCAAGAGAACAGAAATAAATATCTGCTGTCAGAAATCTCATCCAATTATTTTGTTCTTAAAAGCAAAAATATTATCTCACTGAAAACCCACACTAGATCCCAGTTTGTCTGCAGTTGTACAGATAATACTGTTTTGCTACAGACTTCTGCATCTCCTTCATTACAGTTTTGGCACTGTATTATTCATGTCAAAGTCTTTTGACTTGGGCCATATAAAATATAGGAGGTTTGTGCTTATGGAGAGATTTATCTTGAGAATTGGAAAACTCTTTCCTGAAGGAGCTACCTGAATTTCCAACATAATTTCTGCAGCAAATAAAGTGTATTTCAGAGTGCTATGATTTTTTCCCCAAAACCAATTTTGTAATTCTTTTAGTGCAAATGCCTATGCTTGGTTTAGTTCCAATGATGTCACATCAGTCTTCCACACTTTCACATTAAGAAGTGATTAATTACAGGAATTATAAACTCTGGTAAAGATTAATAAAACTATGTCTTCTATCTCTTGTGTTTTCTCTAAAGCTTTCATAATTAACTCCTTAGTGATAATTTTCCTGAGGAAGCATGAAACAGAATACAGTAGCATCTACCAATCCCATTCTTCAACTGTTGTGTTTATCTTGTGGAGTTAAATGAAGGCAGCAAAAATGCCGTACATCCAATGTTTGCTTCACAGAGAAATATCTGAAGAGATAATAAAACCATTTAATTTATCTAGGTGCATGTTTTAAACCACCTTCAAAAGAAAATTATAGGAACTGCATGCTGGTTTTCCCCATCTTACCTTGTAAAAAATATGACGTATGTTCAAATTCTGTATAATCAGTACAAACATGGTATACAAGTCCAGCGCTGGCAAAGAACATAATTCTTCCACTACCAGGGAAGTTCTGCTGTTTTCAGGTAGCTTTAGCAGTAGGCTAAGTACTTCTTCATCACATCTTCCGGTTAAAGCTACCACAAAGGCACTGTAAGAAGCCTATCATAATATATGTGTATTAAAAACGTTTCTCCCTAAAATGTCTCACCTTCTTCTATAGTCAATAATTTGTGTCACAGTAACATGACAATTTACAATCATCCACAGACCTGAATTAACTACACAGCTCTATATCGGACTGCTAAGTTCTTACTTTGTATTCTATATACATATGAGGAAATGAAGGCTATTTCTTATAAAGATTTACTTTCATTTGTGAACAGGTGGATCATTTATTCTATGAACATTCATACCATAAGCAGGCACATGTACAATGCTGAACATACCCATTCTAGCAGATACATATACGAGTTTGTTGCAGAAACACCTACGAATCAAGATCTAGGTGTACAATTTGCAAAAATAAAAAATATATGGACCTTCCTTCTTTCAAAGGACACACAGATGTAAGACCTGGGGATTCCTATATGCTACAATGCTCACTGTGAGCTAGCTCACGCTTCTTAGTTCAACACTCATTTGAAGTGTTCTCATTTACCAGTGCATAAAGGGACAAATGCCTAAGCAGACCTAGGGTGAGACCACAATAAAAACTCCAAGGATAATGCTAGTTTGTTTCTTCCTATGAAAATGTCCATCAAAAGACAAATGCTTGAAGTCCAGATAACTCAGGAGTTCTTAGCTACCCTTTCTCCTGAAATGCCTGAAAGGCAAATGGCAGCTAGTCCAGAAAAATTAGAAGTTCAGAGGAGCCAAAGTACTGTTCTCAGGGCTCCACCATACTCCTTAGGAAAGAATTTATCTGTACTGCCTCCAGGGAATGCATCTGTATCTACTGAGAGTACCCAGTGAGGAACAGGATCCCCAAGAAAATTAAATTAGGAGCCAAAGTTGGTCAAGATATCCAATTTAACTTTTTAATTCCTACGAATATTTTAGTTTCCAACTTATTTATTTGGCATTTAGATTTAGTGCCCAGGCCTTTGTGAGTCCAAAGGCTTTCCTATATATGTAAATATTCACATTTTCGTGCATGTGCAAGAAGCACAGTATGAATATAAGTACAATTGTACTGTTATCAGCATAAAAACATACTGATTTGGACTACTTTTTGTGGAAGAAATTTGACTCTGTGATGAAATCTGATATTTATTCCCTCATGCCCCCCATGAATATCATAATTTCAGTACAGTTTTAACCCATTCAGTGTTTTATCCACAAAATTAAGTTCCTCTGAACCTTCCTGGCAAATTTGCAAATACCAGAGCTAATCCAGACTTGTATGTTCAGTAAATCAATGCTTATGGTCTAAAGTCTAAAAAAATTTAATCACATGGTGTCATGGTTTAAGTCCAGTCAAGCACGAAGTTTTCTCACTCACTCACTCACTCCCCTCTTTTTCTTCCCCCAGTCACGGGAGCATGGGGAGGAGAATCAAAAGAATGCAACTCCCACAGGTTGAGATAAGAACAGTCCAGGAACTAAGGTATAACACAAAACCGCTACTGCTACCACCAATAATAATAATGATGAAGGAAATAACAAGGGAAGAGAATACAACCGCTCACCACCCACCAACCAATACTCAACCCGACTGAGCACTGATCTAAGCCTTCTGGTTAACTGCCCCCAGTTTGTATACTGGGCATGATGTGCTGTGGTATGGAATACCTCTTTGGCTAGTTTGGGTCAGGGGTTCTGTCTCTGTTTCCTCCAGGCTTCCCCTCCGCCCTGGCAGAGCATGAGGCTCAGAAACTCCTTGTTCAGATTAAACATTACTAAGCAGTAGCTAAAAACATCGGTGTTATCAGCATTGCTCCCAGGCTGAAAGTCAAAAACACAGCACTGCACTAGCTACTAAGAAGGAGAAAAATGACTGCTGCTGCTGAACCCAAGACAGCAAAATAAGCACAAACAACTCACAGACGTACCATTCCAGAGGCAAGCACGGTAGTAGCATGGAATCACAGAAATATAGGGCTGCAGTGGGCCTACAGCTATCATTAGGGTTATCAGACAGTGGCTAGATATACAAAAAATGTAATACGTATGCCTAAATTACAGCTTTAAAGAGTACTTATGCATCTTGCATAATCAGTAAGAGGCATAAACTTTAATGTTCCAGTTGGACTGAGGGAGGATTTAAGCACTTAAGCAAACGAAAAATACACATCTGTATTGATTTGCAAACTTGAGATGTGTATATCTATCTAAACTCTACATAGGACTTTGACAAAAAATAAAGATAGAAAATCACTTGAAAATACAGTCAATTAACATTATAATTCCAGAAAATCAAAGGTGCACGAAATCCCATTTAACTGAATCGCTTCCAGATGACTTCTCTCATTACCATTTACTGGTATCCAAACAAGCTAACAATAAAGGCAGTCATGCTGCCACAGATGCAAAAGGACAAATCACCTAGAAGTAGTTACGATGGTCTGAACTGCCTTATTAATAGCCATACTTTTTATGAGCATCTTACAACTGTTTCTGCAACTTAAACAGGAGAAGTTTAGACTGGATATAAGGAAGAAGTTCTTTACTGTAAGTGTGGTGAGGCACTGCAATATGCTGATCAGGGAATTTGCGAATGCTCCATCCCTGGCGGTGTTCAAGGCCAGGTTGGACAGAGCCCTTGGTCAACATGGTTTTGTGTGAAGGTGTCCCTGCTCATGGCAGGGGGGTAGGAATTAGGTGATTTTAAGGTCCTTTCCAACCCTAATTAGATTATGATTCTATGATTCTAAGTGGAGCATCAGTGACACCCAGTGGCTGCTTGATTGTCCTGATTAGATTATACCAAGCTTGCCCAACTCTTTACAGTCACACAAACATTAACAGGATAAATAACACGTAAGTTAGCACTTTTCATGATTTTTACAAATTACTGGAATCACAGGAAACAGAAGCAGTGTTAACACACCCAGTCCTTTACTCAGAAAACTTACACAATCCACCCTTTAAACAATACTCAAGGGAGATCAGATAAAGTGGAGTTAAGGCAAGACACTGGTAAGATAATGTGAGAACACCAAGAAGCACACAAAGGAATTACAAAAAAGAAAATATCAAATCAGACAACTGCAAAGATAAGAAGTGGGAAGATACAAAATGTTTTCTCCAGGAATGTCACCTTTTCTACAGTAGCAAAGCTCAAATTCCATGTCAGAATGCAGGGTAGGACACTGCTGAAAGTCATGAAGCAGTGTTATGTAGACTGCAAGATGTGCTGCTATGAACTGACCTCTTAAAGCCTCACACTATTATTTTGAAGGCCTGAATCTCACAAAATGTCCTGCATAGAAGTAAAAAGTTGTAAGATTCCATATAAACAAGGTGGGGTTTTTTGTTTGTTTTGGTCGTCACATCAGGCTATATGTAGGTTGACCTGGTAACATAATATCTTTTTCTGATGCTTTACCTTCGAATGAGAGATACTGGCTTCCAAGAGGGTACTGATAGTTTTCTCAGAAATATTCACAGAAGAACCAATGTCCAGCCTCAGCTGAGTAAGATTCTGCACACAATCTTTGACTTTCATACCTGAAGAGAAGAAAAATAGTGCCAACAGTACCAATCTGCTTAATTAAATTGCCCACAGACTGCATCCTTTTCATTAGATTTATTTTAAGAGGTGATAAAGGACACAAAAACTTCATATCATGTAATTCACTTTCACTTCAAAAGTAAAGGTCACTCCTGGAAGACTGAAGGGCTTGTGCATCCATTTGCATTATCCTCTAGGATCATGGGTTATCCCACATCACTGTGTTATGAGAACATCTGAAATTAATGAAGTAGCCTTTAGTCTTTTAAGATTTTTTTCTTCCACTAAGTCCCCTCTTCTTTCTAATGAATCTGTGCGTCTTGCTGGACAAGGTCTGACAGAGTAACATATGCAGTCCTGTGCCAACACAAGTGCATGTATGGGCACAGGTGTACCATGAAAATACATTGCATTAAGTCAGTAGTCTCCATAAGTTGTATCCCTTGAAAGTCTGAGGAACAATGAAACACTTATTATCCTACAAAATTACACAGCAGTGACTTGTAAAAAAGAGAAGAAAACTTGAACCCACCATTCAAAAGATTAAAATTGCTGAGAAATGCTGCTGCGGGATTTTCTGAGAAATGTAGCTCCAAATTTTCAGCCACCCTGAAATGATAGCCTTAGTTTCACAGTTTATCAAAAATTATTGACATTACTATGTATAATGATGTGAATAATGAAACAGTCACGAAATGAAGAAGGGTCACATTAGGCTCTATGTGCACACACTGTCCATGCAGCCCTACGGACCTTCTCAGGCTGTATTTATACGGTGTAGGGATCACCATATTTCATGCCTAAGTGAGACTGAAAATGTAGATATCTCCCTGTGATGGCTAAGCCTCTAGCAAGCCGTAGCTTACAGAAAAGCACAGGTCTAACGTCTCACTTCCATGTATCTTACTAAACACGTGTTTTTGAAACTTAGTGATATAAAGCACTGCAGTTCAGGACAAATAAAGTCTATCCAATGGTAATTTAAGTAATAAATAGTTTACAGACATCAGGCATTATTTACCATTCAAAACTGGACATAAGTCTATGGTCCATAAAAGCAGAGTCTAAGTTCAAATTCTTCTGTATTTTTATGAGAATTCAGAGACCATTCAAAGAAATCATGAAAACAATCCATCAGTCAAACCAGTATAGTGGGAATTATAACAAAGATCACTTCTAACTGTCAGCGACTTTGAAATACTCTATAGTAACAGTTTTGTTCATATACTTAAAAGCTACTATTTTTCCTCCAGGGATTAGCAAATATCTGAAATTATTTGGAGTTTAAGCCTGTCAGTTTAAAAACACCATCTTGTGTTTCTGACTAAACTGATCTGGATGTTTAATGTTTTGCAAAAGATATCTAGCTGCTGAGAGAACAAGACCATAGAAAAACAGCTTTAAGTAAAAAATTATGATATCAAAATTTTGATTCAACTGAGGTCATGGAAGACTGAAAATTTTCTTATTTGTGATCCAAAGCATTCTACTTGTGGAGCAGCAAAAAAAAAGCATAAGGGCTTTTGGAAATATCCAGAATTTTGCTAAATTACTTAAATAATTTGTGCAATGCATTCATTCAATTTTCAGTTAAATGAACAAAGCTTAAGGAGACTTTGATAAACAGCATTTCTCCTGTAACTACATAATTTAGGACACAGATGTACGCATAACATAACATCTCTAACAAGAACCATTTGGGATACCAAAATATAAAAGGTTTTACGTTTGCAGTTGTCTCTGTACATTCCCCAAGGTTAGTTGACATTCACAGCTGCCATTGCCGGTATTTTGCATGGTTCTCAGGAAGCTCTCCAAAATACTGGAAAGGTTTTGGTTCATATATGCCATACTCTCACAATCCCCCTTGTTAAAAGCAGGCCACATTCTTTCAATATCCTGCAAAACACAGTGATCATAGGGTTAGCAAATCCCTGAGATGGTGTTATTGCTTGAAGTAGCAGGTCTTGGCAACTAGATCATGCGTATTTTCAAACGAGAATATGGGCAAGGTAATACTCTTTTACTCATTGTATTTGTAATTGAAAGTGGGCAAGAGGGTTTCAAGAATTAAGGAATATTCAAAGATTTGAGTTTTGGAAGCAACCAAAATATTTGTGACCATGACTTATCAAAGAGATTCCTGCATTAACATAAATGCCAACATATTAATTCAAAATTTAATTTCAAAATTGAATAAGCTTTGCTCTTTGTTTCGTTTGGTTTAGGCTGACCAGTCTATCTTTTTTTTTTTTAAAAAAAAAAAAGGAAAAAGAATGCTCTAGACAACATCAGCTGCCATTCAGCAAACCAAAATATCCCTATGGGTATCCATATCCAAAGTCTGTCTTGCATTATGTTTTGTGTAGTATTCACCATTACTTTTTTTCTTGAACATTTACATTTCTGATTTGGCAAGGTTTTTTTAAATATTTGCAGAAGTAGGTCATAGAACTGAGGTGACTTCAGAAATGCATCTGTTCAGCAAAAGTTTACTTTGAGATATGAGTGATGCCTCTGACTTCTGTTTACCTCAAAACATTGCTGTTCACATTGGCAAAATGTCCAGGTAGACAAAATAGAAGAGCTATTTCCTAAAGGGGAGGCAAATTCTATAACGAAAGTATGATTTTAGTATTTTGTCTCTGTGTGCATGCATATATGCTCTATCCACAGGCAGGCTTCCAGCTCTGGATGAGTCTCAAAATGCCAAAAGTTATTCTCTCCTGCTGGTAATTTCACACACTGTTAAAAAAAAAACAGACTGATCCCAACTGGTGACCACAATTGCTATCTTAGCTTGAATAACTTTGATCAAGAAGTTTATTCGTACCTAGCTTGATTTCACAGCTGTTCTTGTGAAGATTTCAAAATATAAATGTCATCTGATTAATGAACTTTGCATGATCACAACATTTAAAGGAACAGGCTGCTGCTTGGTATTGAATAGCAATCTCATTATTTGAGCTATAGGAATTCCAGAAATTCTAGTTATATTTACAGCTTTCAAAGCTCACCAATATTTACTTATAGGAATTCCTTCTGGGTGTCACTATCAAAATCATCAGAGCTATACCCATACAAACCTCATCTTTGTATAGCTACTGTCAGAACTCATCATTCAAACAGCAGAAAAGGGGGGGGGGAAGAAAAAAATATTTTTATCAGTTTCCAAAGTTTAATGCATTTTGTAAAGAGCACTTATTGGTAGAGAACTACTCAAACCTGATAATGATCTTGAACCACAGTGATTCCTTCCATGACAGAGAGGAGTAAGTGACCCATTAATCCACCTTTACATTTTGTAACAACACAGAAAAGGTTGCTAATGACAACTGGTTCTTCTGTAAGAGAAAATGTCCAGGTTTAATAAGCTACAAAAATTAATAAATTACTGTAATCATATGAAAAGTCAACAAATAAAGAACAAAAATAACTTAAAAGCAATGAAAGTTATGTGTAAAGGCGCTGAGACATACTTCTGGCTAGAGTTATCATTTTAGGGGGCAAGAAGGGCTAGTTTGATTCAATTTCCGTTACTCTTCTCCATTACACTTTCCTGATCAGTAATAAGCACAGCAATACTTGCTACAGAACCAAAGAAGAAAACTTCAGTTTTATTTTGTGAGCAAGAAGCATAACTCTGAGAAGCTGTGTATATTTACCACATCTAACCTCCTTCTCAGGCAGGCTCTCCTGATCCCATTTCCCTGTGGATATATCAGGATGGTATTAACCCTCCAGTGAGTAGCAAACTCTGCTGGTTTAATTTCCAGGCATTAGCATGCTTGCCTTGCTTGACATCGCTCAAATTAACTCATTTTTACAAAAGGCTGCTTAGACTAAAGCCTTACCATTACCGTACTAACATGTACAGTAATCCGTACTGTCACTACTGTGGTAACCAACCTGAAAAGATTTTAAGAACATTCAAAATGGTAAGCTGCAATTTCTGCAAGAGTAGGACACTAGGAGGGCTTAAATGTTCCTGAAGAATCTCACAGATTTTAGATGATCTGTAGAAAGATTAATAAGAAAACATTATTTTTATGACAAGTGTAGCACAGAAAACTTCCAACAAGCGATTATGAAAGGATGCAATCTTCAATGGGCCATATAAGGACTTCATTATTAACAGTTATTACATTTGTCTGTACAATTTCAAAATCAAAACTTACTTTATTTTAAAAAAGCAGGTTTTCATCACAGTAGCAAATCATCAGCTTTCTTAAGACGTTTGAAGTACTAGAAAGTATTTTTATGAAATAAGCGAAATCATAACAGCTTCAGAAATACTGAAAGCCCACAGCATATACTGACTTGATGGCAAAGAGAAAAATACCCAAAGTCTCTGATAATCAGTATTTGAGGGAAAGAAACCAATTTTCTAGTATTTGCTTTCAACTTTTCAACAGATTTGGCTAATACCTGGCCCTGCTGACGACAGTTTCTGCATATTTGCATAAAATTAATCATAAAGGTCTAAATAATACATCAAAGTCATGCATCAGCTTCAGTATGCCATTTCTCAGCTGGTCTATGGCAGTAGGGATCAGTAGGTCCACCAGCAAGACTCCCTAAAGCTGTCTGGTGCAACCATCTTGTGGATTCCTTTAGTGAGTATTACCCCAGTCTAGCAGTACTTTTACTTAACAAATTGTCAGTAAACATTTTCCTGAAGCAGAGTTTCCTCTCCTGATGGTTATGTTTGATCTGAGCAATCTGGTAAAAAAGATCTTTGGCTCAATATTCCTTCAGAAACTGTATTTGTTAAAATGAACCTTGTAAGCATAACCCCAAAAGGGTCATCTTCTTTGCATTAAGTCATCAGTACATTATTTTATTTGAATACACTTAAAATACAATATATCTACATCTGGATATAGAAAGAAATAAAAAAAAAAACACCAAAAAAAAAAACCACAACAAAAAAACCCACAATTAATCCCAAGCATTTCTTAAAATTTAGCTCCATAGCCAAAGTAACCATTGTCTACTAATAACTGTTGGTTCAATGTTCATGCCTGTAAGGATTTTAAAACACTAATATCTGCAAATATTTTTTTCTGTCATAGTTCCAAAGAAACCATCTTGAGTATCAGTACAGATGATTTATCACATCTGTAACCTGGCCCACAAAATATAACATCATATCAAATATGTCTTGTCTGAACAATATAAGTTCATACAAAATACTGTTTTACTCAAAGATACAAATCTGAAATTAAACAGTAATTAACTTAAAAGTTTTGATTGAGCTGTTTACAAAAAGGGACCCCTTCTGCCATTGTCAACACACTGCCAAAGTACATAGAAAACACTCACCTAATTTCTGTCATTATATCCTTATGCAAATCTTTTAGCAGAAAGGTTATTTTGTTCCTGTCATGTCCTGTGGCAGACTGAAATATCATTTGCAAGATCTCTTGCATAAAGTCCAGAGTTCTGTTTTGGGACTTAAGAGAGACTTCTCTATTCTGTGTGTTATCAAAAAATAAATCAATGAAGTCAACTGCCTGAAGCTCAATATTGTTTGCATAGAGAACTTCTTCTATAGCAGCAAGATCAGCAATTATAAGAAGGAGATTCTTGAGCAAAACTGAATTAGCAGTGTAATTCAATTTTTCTCTACTAAGATGACCATCGACAAACAACATACTAGTGTAATCTTCCTTAGATTTATTTGGAATATCTCCAGAAAGTCAATAAAATCTTTCACAACCAGCAGCAGGTCATTCGATGAATTTTCATTAGTCATGAGTAGAATTAGAGAATGCATTATTTTAGAATAATTTTTACTGTTACACTCACATACAAAGCTGTTCACAATCTTTTGCATGTCTTCAAAATTTCTTAACATAGGAGTTACAGATGATGTATTAAATTGCTGTATTAAAACATCAAGAGCCATTGAAGAGGACTGTCCAGTGACTAACCTTAATAATTGAAACTCTTGGTCTATCACTGCAAGTAAGTGTGTAACATTAAAATTCACCAATAAATCTTCTATGCTTGTAACTATGGGAAACCAGAAGTTCTCAAAGTTATCAGACATATTACTGTTTTCATTTAAAGCTGATAATATCATAAGCATTGTGTATGTCTGGTTTCCAACAGAAGACAGCATCATCAAAGGCTGAATTAGAGAAAGAAAAGAAAGGACAGCTTCTGTATCCAGGAGCCCAGGAACTTCACTGGTCATATTCTTAACATTAGCAAGAACAGTCTTTATAAGTGATGTTCTTGAATGTCTATTCCAACTTAGACCACCATAAAGATCATCTAGCTGTTCAATAACACTTTTGGCCATCTCCATTTCTGCCACTGCCATACTGCCCAGTGTTTCTATAATTTGTAAAGCCATTTGTCTCTTTGGTGTAGAGGAACAGTTGATTGAATAGGTATTGTTCACGTGCAGTGGTACAGTGTAGAGGGATAGCTCATTCCAAAAATCCAGAAGCTCTTTGAGAACTGACCCATTTACATGATGAAGCTCAGAAAACTGCAAAAGAATAGAGGTCCATTCTTTGATCTGATGAAAAAAGCAAGTCAGATTCCGAGCGATATCCATCTGAAAGTCTTCCATAGTGCATGAGGAACTGTCTTCCAGAGTGATAAGCTTCAGCTCCTTAATTACTTCCATGAATGCATTGTAATTAAAAGTATAATTGGTATGCACTAAGTCACAAGGTGTAAAAGTGGGAGGTGTTGCTGTTGTGAGACTCCAGCAGACTGCTGCAGAAAAACAAACTGAGGCCTTTGCAGGTTCATCAGACATATCTGTCAGCGTCTCCAGTAGCATTAGAAGACTTTCTACTTGATTAGAGAACTCCTCTTCAGTAAACATTGACATTTTTTCTTCCTGAGTCAGTATGAAAGCACAGATTTCAGTTAGAGCTTTAGTGATGTTTCCATGAGCTAATCTTTCTGTAAGACTGATGACATCAAGGAGGAAATAGAACATCTCTTCTGCATCATAGAGCTCATCTTGTTCAAAGAGTGCTGCTATTTGCCATAAGCCAGTCAGGTTCCAATTACATGAACTGTTCTCAAATGCATCCCACAAGTCTGTTAACATTCTTAACTCAGAGTTCTCAATATACAAAGGTTTGACATTCTTAAAGAAGCTATCCAGGCTCCTCTGGACTTGTTTGAATTGACTTTTCAAGAACTCAACATCCATGTTCTTCATGTTTTGCACCAAGGCTACCATGCGCTTTAGAAACTCTTTATCATCTGCTAATGGAAAGCCAGTAAAACTAGAAGACTTGAATACTTTAAGTGCCTTACTTACCAGTTCAATATTTAGAGCTGCTGTTTCTACCAGTTCCTGGAGAAATGTTTTGTGTTCACCCTTTGCATCAAGTTTACTAATCATATATTGAAAGAACTCCATCAACAAAGTTGTATTTTTCTTATACAAGAAAGGTTCAATCTCAACATCTAAATGAGAGGAGCTGTTTTCTTGGACTTCAAAAGTTTCATTTTTCAGAAGAGTTTGTATTTCTGCCAAAAGTTCTACTGATGAAAGCTTATCGTGATGAAAAGAATTAGGGAACATCCTTGAAGTCCTGTTAAATCCATGAATTGATTGAATAAAATGGGTCTTATTTGACATATACCATGAGTGCCCCGTTAGATCATTGACAGCCATCTGCCTTTCAGAGTTACTTAAAAGCATAAAAATAAATTCAAGCACACTAATGTAATCTTTTACATAAAATTCAGGGTGAATACTTTTTAAAGTTTTTGCTATAATACTGAAATAAACATTCAGACAAATCACATCAGAATCAGTTAAGGAACATTCTGGGAATATCAAATTAAAAATCAAATTAACAATATCCATCACATTCATTAGCTTAGTATCTGTCTCAATGCTTCCTAGAGATTCTAGCAAAAATAAAATGTGTTTTGCACTTTCAAGGTGGGAAGGCGACTTGTAATTTTCACTGAGATTACGGAATCCATGTATCCATCTGTTACAGTCCTCTGCTTCATCCACTGTACTATGAAAGTTCAGTAAGGAATTGAGATGAGATGAAAAATTTGTTTGCAAATGGCTTATGCCTTTCAGAGTATTGCCCAAAATTAGTTTGGTAATATTCTGGAAAATCCTGATGCAGACCATATATTTTCCTTGAAGTACACTTTTAAAGAAAGCAGATGTATCTTTTATCTCAGTGAGAACAATTCCAAGTTCATTTTGGGAAACCTTGAGAACAGTAGAAAGGGAATTTCCAATGGAAAATACACCAGCAGTCCTATCTTCTCCCTCAGATTCTCCTGATCCCTCTGAGATTAAAGTATCAAGCCAAGAATTCAAAATCTCTCCATTAACAAACTTTAGTACAGATTTCTGCAATTCAGTTATCATGACTCCCATATTTTCTAAAACACTTTCTAAACTGTTGCCTTTAAGTGAGCTTTTGACATCAACTGCACCATTAAATACATTCTGAAGATTGGCAAGGAAAGCTTCAAAATCTTTCCAGTCATTTAAATTGCCACCTCCCTCAAATATTATATTTAATAGTTTCATTGCTGCTCTTGTCATTTCAACAATAATCATGGCTGTACTATTGCAAAGTTCATCATGAGTTGCATTTAAAAGACTTTCAGAGAGATTTGCCAAATCATCTCTTAGACAGACAAAAAAGGTCGAATTCCAATTCAAGATTTTGGATGCTTCTTCAAAAATCTCTGTCCAGGTTTGAAGCCATGTGAAAGTGCAGTGCAATGCATAAGGCACACTTACCTTATCTCCCAAATTTGTTATATTAGACAGAACACTGTCTAGTGAAAGCAGAAGTAAGCTGTAAACCTCTGCTGAATGGTCATCAGAAGCAACGTCTGAGATATAAAAATCAATGCAGTCATTATGTGACAGGCATTCTGGGGAGATATCAAGAAATTGTTCCAAAAAACAAAACGCATCTGTTCGAAGCTCTTCATCCATAAACAAAGTTTTAAGGCTGCTCAGAGTGCTATAGACAACATGCATATCTTTTTTTCCTTTCTGTGCAAGAGTCTGGGCCTGAAACTCTGTGTAGTTGTAAATGTTTAGTAACTTTTCACAGAGAGATTTACTAGTGAAGTTCCAGAGAACATCAAAAGTTTCAGACAGCAAATCAAAAACTTGATCCCTATCTTGGAAATCATGCCATACTTGAAAAGATGATATATCTTTCAAAGTCTCATAAAGAACTGTTAACAGAGTGCTATTGCTTTCAACATTTAAGATGAGATCTTCATTCTGATACAGAGAGAAAAGTATTGGAACAAGTGAGGCCACACTACTGCTGTTTAGGTTTTGGACATTTTTGAAGAAATCATGCACGATTTCTATCAGTTTTTGGACTTTGTATGTAAAAGTTGCATTTGAAAGTAATAAAGAGGAGGCATTACTAAACCTATGAATTCTGTCGAAAGACACATTGACATGATCATCAGCTAATGATCCGACCTCATAGAGATTCCTTAGGAAGTGTTCACTTAAGTGTTTTTGATGGTTCAAAGCAGCAATATTTAACTGTGGCCAATCAGTCAGGATATGCTGGAGCAACAGTATACTTCTATTATGGATTTTATTTTCTGTAATGTATAACATAATTCTAGATAAGGCCTCCGATACCTCCTCCTCTTCCACTTGCCTCAAATGAGAGAGCCTAGAACCAAGTTCATAGAATACAACTTTCACTATATGCCAGAAAACTTCTGTTTTCTCTTTCATCCAAAACCACTGAAGAGGCTGGAAATTTTCTTGCAGCTCATAAAGGAGTTCAGAAACTGCAGATTCGTTCTCCTCACCAAAAGTTTTCATCCATGTAATTGTATTATTCAAGACATTTTCGATTAGAGACTGATTTGAAGAAGCTGAGAAATCAAGCATTATAATATCTTCTATGACTTCTACCAGATGAAAAAGATGATGTATTTGCTTTTCACCAGAAATAGTTAAATTTTCTTCTCTCTTCAAGAACTCTTTGAAAAATGTCAAAATCCTGAAAAATTAAGCACAATTTTTCTCTTATTACTTACGTAGCAGGCAGCCAAGAATTGGTTAATTAGATACTATGTAATTTTAGAATACAGTTTTATTCACTTAAAGGAAGTTCAAATATCATTTAATTAGCAGTCATAAAACAATCACCACAAAAACTAAAACAGCACAAATGACAATTACTTTGTTTTACAAAATGTGAAACAACTCACTGAAAAGTCACAGCCACATTCAAATCAAAACCTCAATGTAGGCAGCTAGGTTAAAGAAGGGTGCTCTGATCACTAATTATAATCCGCCTTGTAAGCCACGAGAGTCAAACACCTTTAATTTAAGCATGTCACATTTTCAGCTGCTGAAAAGAGCAAAACTTTAATGCTTCACAGACTAATTATTTTAAAGAAAGGAATTATCAATAAAATCAATCAAACCCTCTAATATTTCATGAATTCAGAACGTGGTTTTGGGGTTGTTTTTTTTTTTTTTGTTTGGTTGGGTTTTGGTTTTTTTTTTTTGCTTTACCATAGATACTGAAAACCAAAACATTCCAGTTGACTGATTGATAGCTTAAGAGTGCTTTTTTAATCCTGGGGGGAGGCGAGATAAGACAGGACAAACTGAAAACCAACAAGAAAAAAGTCCACATGAAACCACAGTGAAAATTTGAATGCTCCAAATGATGTTTCCATTGTGTCAATACTGTCTAACAAAAAAAATTTTTTACTAGTTCTGTCAGACTGGTGACGATTGAGGTGTAAGGAGAAGGAGCATTCCAATGCAAGATCTCAAGATAAAAATACCTTCTTAAGTATGCTTTCTTTTAATTGCTAAAATGCAGAACACCACACATGATTAAAAAGCTTTGTGAGGGAATTTCTGTGTCACTTACTGATATGGCTTCTACAAGAAAGAAACCAAGATGTCAACCATTGAAAAAAAAGTATTCCCCAAATAAAATCTCTTTCCTAGACCCATTTAAGTCACAGAAATACCTCTGCATGCACAGCACAAAAATTCAAACAAGTTAGCTGATTTTGTTAAGTATTACTGTGTAAAGAAAATAGCGCATACTTTAGAAACAGTGTTGAAGACCAGATCCAAATCCTTGCCCTAGCAAATGTGTCTGCATTTCTAAGAAAGTTGAGAAAGAGCACAAAAGTGATTGCACATTGAAATCATTGAATCACAGAATAGTTAGGGTTGGAAAAGACCTTAAGATCATCTAGTTCCAACCCACCTGCCATGGCCAGGGACACCTCCCGCTAAACCATGCCACCCAAGGCTCTGTCCAACCAGGCCTTAATAACACCCTTAAGCAGCCCATTCCAGTGCCTCACCACACTCACAGTAAAGAACTTCCTCCTTATATCCAATCCAAACTTTCCTTGTTCAACTTTTAACCCATTACCCCTTGACCTGTAACTACAGTCCACTACAGTGAAAAGTCCATCCCCAGCATCCCTATACACCCCCTTCAGATATTGGAAGGCTGCTAGGAGGTCTCCATGCAGCCTTCTCTTCTCCAGGCTCAACAGCCCCAACTTTCTCAGCCTATCTTCATACGGGAGGTGCTCCAGTCCCCTCATCATCCTCGTGGCCCTCCTCTGCACTTGTTCCAACAGTTCCATGTCCTTTTTATGTTGAGGACACCAGAACTGCACACAGTACTCCAAGGGAGGTCTCATGAGAGCAGAGTAGAGGGGCAGGATCACCTCCCTCGACCTGCTGGTCACACTCCTCTTGATGCAGCCCAGGATACGGTTGGTTTCTGGGCTGTAAGCGCACACTGCAGCCAGCTCATGTTCATTTTCTCATCGACCAACACCCCCAAGTCCTTCTCCTCAGGGCTGCTCTGAATCTCTTCTCTGACCAACCTGGAACTGTGCCTGGGATTGCTGTGACCCAGGTGTAGGACCTTGCACTTGGCATGGTTAAACTTCGTAAGATTGGCATCAGCCCACCTCACAAGCATGTCAAGGTCACTCTGGATGGCATTCCTTCCCTCCAACGCATCAACCGAACCACACAGCTTGGTATCATCGGCAAACTTGCTGAGGGCACACACAATCCCACTGTCCATGTCACCGACAAAGATGTTGAACAAGACCGGTCCCAACACTGATCCCTGAGGGACGTCACTCGTTACTGGTCTCCAGCTGGACATTGAGCCGTTGAGCACAACTCTTTGCATGAGGCAATCCAGCCAGTTCCTCGTGCACCGAGTGGTCCACCTATCAAATTGATGTCTCTCCAACTTAGAGACAAGGATGTCGTGTGGGACAGCGTCAAACGCTTTGCACAAGTCCAGGTAGATGACATCAACTGCTCTACCCCTGTCCACCAGTTCCGTAGCCCCATCATAGAAGGCCACCAGATTGGTCAGGCAGGATTTTTCCTTAGTGAAGCCATGCTGGCTGTCACCAACCACCTTGTTATTTTTCATGTGCCTCAGCATGCCTTCCAGATGAATCTGCTCCAAGATTTTGCCAGGCACAGAGGCGAGCCTGACTGGTCTGTAGTTCCCCGGCTCATCCATTTCCCCTTCTTGAAAATGGGGGCTATATTCCCCATTTTCCAGTTGTCAGGACCTTCACCTGACTGCCATGATTTTTCAAATATGATGGACAGTGGCTTAGCAACTTAAATACACACTGTAAGAAGTGTATTTAAGTGTAACTCAGCATTGAAGTTAGCAATTTGTATTCTGCAACCTGTGGATGCTTTTACAGTAGATATCGAAAACATCTAAGGCTTGATCCTTCATCTTTCACTGCACTGACAGTGGCTATTTCCATTTGATAAGTTAAAGAAGGAATCAGTTCAGTGATGAGCTGAAATATCAGCACAATGAAAAATAAAGTTCAAAGACCAGAAGTATAATTTAGAAAGTGTTCTTATCTATTAACAGCTGTGATCACCAGCATAGCATGGTAAATAGTTACTAGCACTTGGTAGCAGAGGCAGCACTCAACAATTAGACCAAAGTTGTTCAAATAGGAATGTTTTTATTTTTTTTTTAGCAGGGCGATGATTAAATGGCTCTGGTTTCACTGTTCACCTAGGCATTAGGAGGGCTATAATGTAAGTAACCTAGTGACAAGAAGGCCTTGTTACACTACTTTAGAACTATCAGGAGCATACCGCTTTGATTACTGTTGATAACACACCAACGATGGAGACGTCTTTTTTAATGCTTTTGAATGACAGCCACAAAATCGTAACTTTCTTTGTAGGATTCTGTTTCTTCCTAGTAATACTGAAAAGCACCAGTCATTTGGTGAAAAGAGGCAGGGTAACTACATTCAACAATTACAAAAGTCCAAAGAGGAGGTGGGATAAAGGATTTGTGGAAAACAGGTAAATAAAGAAATTAGATTGAACCTTACCGTGCCCAGGAAGTAAATGAGGAATAATGTGATAAGTTTTGCAGAAATCCTAAATAATGACCTAAAATGGTCTCCAAATTGAGCTTTTGTCTAGAACATAAAGATGCTTCTAATCCATCTGCAGAGAAAATAAAAATGTCAACATCAAGTGACAGGTCAAAAAAAGTAGACACTCCACAGGTTCAGCCAGTTGGAATTTTCCCAGTAGAAATGGACAATCCAAATATTTTCTCCTTCTCACTAAAATCACAGCTGTTTACCAGAGTCAGGCTATGTACACTATGTTTTCCTTGCTAATGTTTCAGTGAGCTGGTGAATCCTAAGATTGATGGAAACACAAACAGGCTTACAAATATAAAAATCATTATCTTTTCCCTTTCCAAGGAATACAGTACCTACAGTACCAGGGAACCATCAGAATAAAACCTATGATGTGCAGTAGCTCTTTCCTCACCTGACTGACCTCCCATGGTGCCTGCTGCTTTTTCATTCATGTATTGAGCTACCTCACACATCCAACTGACAAAAGTTGTTAAATCCTTCCAGTATGGGTTACCCTCAGAAACAAACAAAATTTCTTCAAGTGTATTATTAATTCTGAAATGACACAGAAAACAAAGGTACTATTATTAAACCAGTGATTTCTTTTGAAGTCAAATTACCTTGTGAACACATGCTGTTTCTCTCCAAAATCTCTAGCTAAATTCTATTGCTACTTTATGTGTACAGACAGTCCTACTGACATAGGCGGGAACTCAAGCAGACAGTCTAATAGCAGAGTCCTTTGCTAGAGAAATCAACAGCGTGGGTATTACATCGTTCTAACCCCAAACCAGAAACCAATCAGTTAAGCAACACAACAACAAAACATAAAAATAGCGCTAAGTTTTTCTTGCTCTTCAATGTTACTTAAACACAAGCATTTATTCCCAGGGACCTTTAAGCTCTATCAGTGGTTTTGATGCTCAAAAGAAGAATGTAAAACTAGTCTTCCTGGTCATTTTGTATTCTTTTAGCAACAGGGAGAGAGAGAGAGAAGGCAATCAGCCATTGACCAACAGCAAGAGACAAGAAAAATGACAACATTTTTCTAACATCTGGGATGTTATTAATATCTGTGGATTTAATCCTTGCTGCCAAAACAGCTCGTGGAATTTCTGATAGATTCTTGAATGCTCAGAGCTAATAGTTTTACTGCTATAACAGAAAACTCTTCTGTCAAGTATCTCATGCACAGAAGAAATGTAGATATTTGTCTTCTATACATGTTTAAGTTTGTGACATAGAACATGTGTCCAATATAAATGCAATTTCACATTATATGTATTATTCTCATGCTTTACATTGCCAAGCAGGAATAGTAAAACACTACCCTATTACAAAGCACTTTATTGATATAGGGATTTGTCTCTAACATAGTCTGATTTAACACCATTAAAACTTCAAGTCAGTAGAATTACTGAGTCACTGAAAATGATGATCAACTTAATAAAACAATGAATGGATTTTCTGCCAAAGTAGAGGAACAGTGACCAGTTGATGTGTTGAGAAAGAAACTTGAAGCCGCAATACCCCTTCTACTGTGCTTTCCTAACTACCCTCTTTTTGATATTTCCCTGCATCTCCCCAGGAGTCTTTCAGATCCAAGTTGCCAAGCACCCTAAGCATCACAGTGCCAGAGGGCAATACCAGGAAGCAGGCTGAAAAGTAGCAGAAAATATGTGGATTTGAGAAGATAAAAAGGAAGAATAGATTTTTAGAATCCTAGATGCCTGCCTATCCTCAGCCTATTTCCACCCTTACTACTCCCCAGTACTACTGCTGCTGCTAAAAACAAATAATTAAAAAAATCACCCTCTACCTTCCTGTTTGTGCTTATAGGGAATTGTTAACACTGGGTGGCAATCAAAAGCAAAAAGCAAGATTTTGACCTTTTTATCTACTCAGTTACTGGATAGAATACCTTATTCCAGGCTGGTGCCAGTCAGAATTTTTATGTATTAAAAGGTACAGAAGATACATACAGTGAGAAGAGCAGCTGGTCCTGACAAGAGCTGAAATGGCCATCCTCCTCAGATGGTGTTTCTGTGCTCAGCAATTGATTAATTTCACAGTAATAAGCATAACTTTTGGTTAGCTGTTCTTCTATTTCTTGCCATCCCAAATAGTCATCCATTACTGGATCTGGCAGGCTCTGTCGTCCCCAGGTTACTTTCTGCAGAAGCAGGACCTTTCACAGTAAAGAAAGCAATATTTGAAATCAGTAAAAAGGAAACACACCTTTGGTCCTGCTTCTTATATTTGTAATCTGAATGATATTGAAATACAATGTAAAATAGATTAAATGAGCAGTCTTTCAAACCTTCTATTTCTTTTTCTGGAAGCCACAACTACTTAGAATGTTTCAAATGTCACATCCACTCAGGAGACTTACCAAGACCACTTGTGCCTAGCTGCCAAGCACATTTTGATCAGTTTAAATGATCAGTGACCCATCCACTTATTATTAGCAAACAGGAAATAGTAAGCTACAACCCTTGCTAATTTGTTTCATTTTGTAATAGTATTATAAGAAAGGCACTGGAATCCTTAAACACAAAAAAAGAAATCAGAACTACTTACAGATTCCTTTAGAGACTGGAGCTGGTTACTTAGCTTAAAGGTCACCTTTGAGCCATCGCCAGGGCACATGTATATTGCTAGAATGTCAATGCCATCTGAGCCCTGTGGAAGTCTTAGGGTCTTCTCAAACATTGCAAGTAGGTCATTGCAAACATAGGAAGCATTGCTCATCAACATCTAAAAGTTAATTAATATACTGTCAATTTAAAAATGAATTCAAGATGAAGGAACAGATTTGATTCACACTCCATATTAATTCTTAAAATTAAGACAAAAGAGTACAAAGTAAAGTTGGACCAAAATTCTGCCGAATAAAAAGTGAAATACTTAATAAGTACTTTTTATACTCCAAAATAAGCCTCTGGAGCTTTATGCAAATTAACACACAAACATCAAATAACAGCATACCTGGTTTAGCTCCACAAAGAGCTTTCTGATGTCAAGATGAATGAATCCATTTCTTTGGGCAACGGGAATCATTTTTTCCAGGCTATGTAAAGCGTCTGTAAGACATTTTCCCCACACACCCCATAAAGAAAATATTTAACCTGCAGAGTAATTTTGGGACATTTCAGTAGGAAACATCCTTATGGGGAAAGAAAACTGTGCATAATGGTTTAAAAATACAGCAGTTAGTTAGAGAGGCATAAAGGTTCAACCTTGTTTAGATGACATCCCTGCCCCGAGCACTCCATTTTGCACAAAAGATGTACACACTTTTGCTCTGCACTTCTAGGGAGCAAAGACAGTTCCCCTCATGCATCACCACTGAAAAAGGCTCATGGAGACAAGTCAGGAAGAAGAGACAAGTCTTCTTACGCCAGCAAAAGCATGATCCTATCCCCTTTCATATTTATATCAAAGAAGCTCAAAAAACTTCAGTGATCGTTCATGATTTCCAGGAAAGCAAATGAGATCCTGTGTGGGCTTCTAGCTATGAATGCTATAAATAAACTCTTCCCACATGTAACTGTTCATTTAACCAGTAAAATTTTCTGGAATATGGAAAGATTGCCTAATTCCTTAAGCTCCCAAGCAAAACTAATCTCTCTCTTGTCAAATGAAAGACAACCACAGAAATGTTACCAGGTCATGTTATTGAGTTGCCAAATCCAGTAGCCCTACAAAGCCCGAGCTGTCACAGCTCCATGCCCCCAGGTCCAAAGAGCAGCAAGGCTATGGGACACACAAGCCAACACATGCATTGTAAATGCACATGGCCATCCACAAAGATCAACACAGACCAACACACACAGCACTTGCAAGCACAACAAACAGCACCAAAGGCCTCATCCTGTTAACGTCCCTGGTCGGTCAAGGTGAAGATCTGCTAGAGACATATGCATATATATACACATACAGTGCGGATGCCCCCTAGCAGCTGGGCTTAGATAACCAGACTGCCCAGCAGATGCCCCTGGCTCTGTCTCCCTCCACAGTTGCTGGCACCCATGCATATGAGCCAGAATAGAGAGACCTTAACCCAGAAAAAGAATTAGAAATGCAGTTTAGAGAGAAAGCAGGACAGACCTACAATGGTCAGGGGCATGGCCAGGTAAGCAGCCTGCTTATTATGAGAAAACCCCCGTTTGTCACCTTGTTGCTGTTTTCCCATCCTAGTTCCTCCCCAGACCACCTAAATAATTTCATCTCCCCACTTTTGGTTCCCCTTCCAAAGCTGCCATACTGTCTCGTGCAACACAAAAACAGTCTTTCCCTGCTTCCCCTAATGAGTCCAATACCCCCAGGCAGTAATGCTCTTCAGTATGTAAGGTAGCCATTTTTATTCACTTGCAATGACCGGCCAGAGAAGCCAAGCTACACCTAAATCTAAAACCAAGATTTCTTGTTCATACCTATGAGGTATGGATAGTCAACACGCAAAATGTTGTGATCAATGGCTCGACAATCAAGTGACCAAGTGCCACCAGTGAGGAGTGACATTCCTTAGGGGTTAGTATTAGGACCAGCACTGTTTAACATCTTTGTGGAAGACATGGACTTGGGGATCAACAGCCAGTAGTGTGAGCTCACATGTCAGAAAGCCAACTGTATCCTGGGCTATGTCAAAAGGAGAGTGACCAGCAGGTCAAGGGAGGTGATTCTTCCCCTTTACAACACTCTGGTGAAACCCCAACCTTGAGGACTGTGTACAGCCCTGGGGCCCTCAGTATAAGGCCAGGTTGGATGGAGTTTTGAGCAACCTGGTCTGGCAGAAGGTACCCATGGCAGGGGTTTGGAACGAGATGATCTTTAATGTCTCTTCGAACCCTGAACCAGGACACATGTATTACAGAGCCCAAATGCCTTCCCAGAGGTAGAATGTTATCAATTTTCCATGTTATTCTGTGAAAGTCATTTGAGTTATAGTAACAGATAACCACCATGCAGCTTTACCTTCAGTGAAGTATAAATACTGTGCTATTACGTTCCTTATGGCTCCATCTACCAGAAGCAGTCTCTTTGACAGAGGCCATTGAGATACATCCTGAAGTACAGACTGCATTCTCTCCAGATGCAGGATTCTGCAACCAGAAGAGGTGGAGCACAGTGGCATTGTGTACTACAAACAGAAAGATAAAGTCGCTAAAAAGCTATGGGACTTTTTCTTTTGTTGTGCAGTCACTATATCATCTACTTTGTAGTTTCTTACAACAGCAGCAGTTTAGCAGTTTCTTTGTATAAAAAAGAACAAAATGCCAAAATGTACAAATAAATTATTGAACAATTTGACTGCAGTCTCTCTCTTAACGGTATAAAATGGATTGTATCTTTCAGATTAATCCTCAGATGTTGATTTGTATAGCAAGGATCATCTCTCCTCCAATAAGGAACAGGTTTTGATATGAACGAGTTATTACAAATATATAGCCATACAAATGCCAAATTGAGGCCAATGTTATAACTCCCAGAAGGGACATAAATCATCCAATGTGCAGTTCAAAAGAGAGAAGTATCAGTTCTTGTGTTCTGCCACAGTCTTCTCATAAGCCTCTGACAAACTTTAACTCCATGTGTCTACAGCTTGAGTCCTGTGCAGAGTCTTTCAATTCATTTATAAATTAGAAATCAGTGAAGTGCAACGTGAAAATAAATATTCAGTTGATCTGAATTTTATAAGACAAGTTGCAGAAAGATAACTTACAGGTCATGAGATGCAGTATATCCTTCTGAAAAGTAGGCGTCTGATTTCTCATTCCATTGCTGGATCAGGGTACTTATCTCTGCAAAAAGTTTCCTGACTTCACTGTCATCTAGAAACTGAGACATTAAATCATCTATAATTCTTTCAAGTTCCAAAAGGAGTCTATGAGAGAACCTGTTGTTGCTGAACCATTGCTCAAATACCTGGAGGATTGAATGCAAAACAGAATGCACTTTGTTAGGAAAACAATGCTTTGTTATTTAGAAAATACACAGAACTTGAATGTCTAAAAAAGCCCCAAGCACACATACAATTAATAATAATAGTAAAATTTCTCCCTAGCAATGTATCTAGATTCTGAAATTACTGGCCTCACAAAGGTTGATTTACAGTACAGTTTTGACTGACCTGCAAGTTGGCTATATAACGTGCTACATCATATGGAGAACTAAACATCCTATGTTGTGCTGTGTCTGCCCAAAGACCCAGGAATGGTAAAAAAAAAAAAAAAGGCCTGAAACTGAAACCAATCAAAAGCAGACCTCCAGTCAAAAGCTTGTTTACTCTTACAGGGCTTCTTCCTACACTAACAAGACAACAGAAGGCAGCAGATTCAACATTTTTGGTGTTCCATTACATAAAGAGATGAAAAATGAGCTTGCATGCTCTTATTGTGTAGTCTGGAATAAATAAGTCATACTAAGGCCTGGCCAAACCTACTGACTACTCTCCTTTTTTCACCATTAATTTATTTAATGCCAAGTGGTTATAACAGAATTTTACTACAACAGATGTTCTGTTCACCAAGGGAATTCCCAGTGGCCAGCAGCTTACAGTACTTCAAGTTGCCACCATAAGGATGTCAGCTCTTCTGAAAAGTTTTTAAATCATGGCTGAAATTATTAATGGATTTTCCTACAGCTAATAGAAATTAGTGCATTTGTTTTGGCAATCAAGTTATTACTTCAAGCTGTACATCAGTGAAACCTTTATCAAGAGAGAAATCAAAGGCTCCATTTTTGAGGAAACACACAGTAAGCCCTACATGCTTTCTTCAGATACTGCAAACATCTCCACAGGAACTTGATACACAACTTCTATTGTTTTATTAAAAAAAAATCTCATATTTCAGTGAAAAAAACAAACAGCAGCATTAAGACCTGGCAGAGTTCAAGGCCAGGTTGGACAGAGCCCTTGGTCAACGTGGTTTAGTGTGAGGCGTCCCTGCCCATGGCAGGGGGGTTGGAAGTAGATGATCTCAAGGTCCTTTCCAACCCTAACTATTCTATGATTCTGTGATTAAGACAGCTGGGTAAGTGTTTTCCTTCAAAAACATCTGAATGGATTTTCCTTTTCTCTATGGACTACACATAACATCATCATAGAGACTGCATGCCAAGTTGTTCTGCCAGAGCAAAATTTTAAGATGCTGTAGTGGAGATGTACTCTCATCCCCTGCAACATGCTCCAGCTACTATTGCCAGAGATAGTGAAGGAAAAGTAAAAATATATTAATTGTATACTTTATCAGTGGAGGCCTGTAGTCGCAATTTCGCCCTTAACTCAGGCTCAGGTGGGACAGTAAACTTTCTTCCAGGCCTCTGCAACATGTTATGTTTTACTATATTCCCTATTAGATTTCAAATCTGTATTTGGGTTAATGACAAAATCTGATTAAGTGGACGCATGGTGATAGATTAGACTTCCACTGTAACAATTTTTTCTATGGATTACTTTGTCTTATTAGCAAGATGAAAACTTAACAAAAGTAACATTTAATAGGTAACTCAGATCTTTATACTTAGTTACTGTTGACAACTACATGCAAAAAATAGGAATTTAATCTACTAACTTATTAGCGTACCTGTGCATAGAGTCTGAGCTTGCTGACAGCATGAACAAGATATATTTTGGCCTCATGCCATGTAGAAATACAGTCACCTTCATTATTCTCTTTATTTGCTTCATCTTCTGGCACTCTGGACAGAGCAAAGCACACAAACTGCTCCAGTGTCTCTCCTGTGGGTATCTGGCAGGGATATAAGAAATTGATGAGTATCTCAAGATGGTTGTTGAGTGTTATCTCTGCTATCAACTTACTTATCTGGTGACAAAAAGAATATAGCTTCCTTCAGTGAGAACAAATCCCACTTAATCCAGCCTCATATTCCAGGGCACACACTTCAAGATATTCCATGTGCAGACTGCTGTATAATTAGGGTACTCATAGACATGGCAGAACGATGAGACTAGTATATGCAAGGAATTTTCACCATGTAGCTACCCCAGTGTTACTACTTCTATGGTCACTTGCAGGCTGACGCTGAACCAACTTGACAATGATACAGTACCCCTATTCTAGAATAAATGTATCGAAGCAACTTCACAAGTATTAAAATTACTGATGTAGAAAGCACTCAGCCAAGTGACACATTTGAACCAACGACTGCACGCAGCAGACTAGTTTAAAATTGAAGTTGGTAGCTTTCAGCAGTGTGGCCAAATGGCCAGAATTTTTTCCTCACAGCCTGACTTTTAAATTTTGTGTTGAAAGATTTATTATTCTCAAACACATAAATGTCATTAAAGTATACAAAAATAATACAGTTCATTTTAATTCTTCATGTTAATGTCTCTCTAAGACACTTTACATCCTAACTACTTTTGACCTACGACTAGAAATTTTATTAAAAGTTTTGCAGAAGTTTTGGACCCAAACTACCTGGGACTTCAGATGCAGAATTAAAATGCTCAGAACAGATATTTTCAGGCTTCCAAATTTCCCTTCATACTTTCTGTGGGTCTTCAATGCTCTAACACAAGCATACAAATCAAGATATTAGCTTAAGTAGCTAGCAAGTTGCCTGGGATTACACAGCCACCTGTATCTACCAGGCTGCAGTCAAAACCCATTCAGTTGATCAAACTGGCCATCATTGATATTTCATTAAAATGCCGTTCAAAAGTGAAGGATTTTTTAATAATCTATCCCTTTGTGTAAATAAGCTATTCTTATAGTGAGCTCTTCTGGAGCATAACTCCAGACTGTAGTGCAAAGAACAAGCATTTCAGATAAATACCAACATCTGCAATTCAATCACTGTGGACTTCACCTGAAATTCTGAACGTTTCAAGTTTTTTGCAGTCAAACCATCACAACAGGTCACTTTGATCTAGAAGGTTAGAAAATCTCTTTTCTCGGAGAGGGCTTTCTTCAAAATTTGATACAACACCGGTATCTTTGAATAGTCCCACTGAGAGACTCATCAGCTAAGTATACTGATATCAAGACTGCACAACTGAGAAGAAAGGACTCCTGATGTACTTTAATTTACACACAGAAGACACAGGCATTCTTTGTCCAGAAAACCAGATGAAAAACTCTACCTGACAAATTAATCCAGGTAGCTTTAAGTCTAGGAATGAGTTTAAAAGCTTAGTGAAGCAAATCCCAGAATTCTTTACAGGATTAAGTAATAAACTCAGGACCTTGCTATACTCAGTAACGACTTCATAGAAGCACAAATTTATTAATGGACACAACTACACTTATCAATACCTTCACGTGCAGAAATTTCAGCTGAAGCTAAATACATTTCTTTTTTTGGTGGGAGTGAACCCAGGATATTTAGCAGAACTGTAGCTTCCTCATGAAGCTAAGATGACTATAGCTTCTGTAAGGCATGAAAAAAAACCCTTCAGGGAGAAATAAAAACAAAGATGAAAAAGAGTGACACTGAAGTTTCCAAGTGATTTACCTTTCTTAATTGTGCTGTATAACTTAGTAACTTCTCAATGTGAAGATCATCAAAACCAAACCTGGATTCAAGTTCTGTTCTCACTGCATGTGGATTCCACAAAATATCCCGAAGAGAAAGATTATAGTGAAAACCTGGAAGAAAGAAAACCTTCTGCTTACATCATTCCTGCTTTTTGTTCATGTTGTTTTCTGATGACATCCAAGTACCATGTTCTTTCCAAAGGAAAACAAAAAAGAAAAAAAAAAGTGGTGTGTACCTGAACACCAGTTTCACTAGGGTAAAATCCATGAGTGCATTAGTATCATGGCAAGGCCTGTTAATCTGACAGTTGATATGACAATGGTGAGATGTCCCTGTGCAGTGATTGCCAGCAGACCAAGCAGTGTGCCATTCTAAACTGTGCATCTAATTCTGCACATAGTCATGAAAATGCCTGTGCATGGGCTGGATATTCATCATTGCTGAGAAAGCATACCAGAAGACCCAAGGAATTCAAGTTCACTCTCTGTGTAAGGGCTCCAACATAAAAACTTTTGTACTACTTCAGTCTTCATTTTGGCAGGTGAAGTGGGACTTAGACCACAGATAATTCTTAGCCTGACCTTTACATGCAGAGCAGACAGCCACACCTAGAATCTCATCATGTGCTACCAGTTTGCCAATGAAACTTGTTCCTGACCTTTTCTTGAGGATTTGTCCTGGGGCCAGCCTACTTTCTCTAATTGACCTCATCTCCTACTAACAGATGGGGAAACATAGCCCTTCAGGTGAGACCAGAATTTATAACAACAGAAAAGCTTAAAGAAAACAACAGAAGCTTAAAGAAAAACAGCCACAGTGCTTAACACACATGTCCAAACCAAGAGGCTATCCTTCTATCAAATGGAAGAAATAGTCCTTCATAGTGATTTAATCACTTTCCAAAATTCATCACTGAAAGATCATTCTAAATCGAATATATGAGACCAACGTGTTTTATTTAGCAAATATTTGCCAGAGTTTGATGCACTACAGATTTTAGTATTTAAAAGACAATAAAAAAATGGGTTAACACTACAGCAAAATAGCTCATTCTTAGACCTTGTACTTCAAGAATTTAACAGAAGCTTGTATAGTTAACCTTTACTGAGTATTCCCAGCATGTTTATGTAGTACTTCAAAGAAAATCTGAAGCAAATTACTTACCTGCTAAGCTCCTATCCTGTACAGTTGCAGCAGTTAAATTCAGTGCTGTTATCATCACTTCATAGAAACTTTGGCCCAATGGCATCATAGCTAAATCCTTCAACGATGCTAAGATACTGGAAGTGAAAGATAAAACAAAACTCAAGCTCTCTCTACATGCAAAACCACCAGAAAGGGCTTGGAGGAAAAAGATGACGTTCAAGGACAAGGGATAACGAGTTCAAACTTAAACAGGGGAAGTTTAGATTGGATATGAGGAAGAAATTCTTTACTGTAAGGGTGGTGAAGCACTGGAATGGGTTGCCCAGGGAAGTTGTGAATGCTCCATCGCTGGCAGTGCTCAAGGCCAGGTTGGACAGAGCCTTGGGTGGCATGGTTTAGTGGAAGGTGTCCCTGCCCATGGCAGGTGCGTTGGAACTAGATGATCTTAAGGTCCTTTCCAACCCTAACTATTCTATGATTCTATGATTCTATAATTTTTTTATTGTTGAAAAACTGCTGTCAAATTTGATTTTTCATGAAAAAATATCTATAAATTGAGATTTTACTGTTAGAGTTTAACTCAGTTTTAAACAACAATAAGGAAATGTCTCCTAAGAGGACCAATGTCTTCTTAAACAAAAAAAAAAAAAAAAAGGAAATAAAAATAGTTGACAGTGAGAGCAAAAATGAGAGCAAAACCACAACCATTATCCCCACAACGAGGCAGGATGGACACAGAAGGTATATAGACAATTTTCAATCTGCAGAGAAAAAAATGAAATTTTAAAGCAACAGAACACTTCCTGTCAAATTAAACAAAGCATATTAAAAAATGCATTTATAAAATTATATTTAATTTCTTAGGAGTTTCAGTCACATTAGCTGTGAAACAAACTTTTTTTGTGAATGCAGCTGTAATTTACTGCTAAAGGTTTATGTTAATTTACCAGTGATTTCCTATAGAATATTCTTTGTTACTATGCAAATAATACAGTTTTGTTAGAGTGGATAGCAGTTTCCAACATATTTGAGAAGAAGAGTAGAAAAGCACTATTTAACTTCACCAAGTGGTTGTGAAAAATCTCTATTAAGTACCTCTGGGAGACACAACAAACATGGTACAGTCCAGGAAGTGGGAGAAGTTGTAAATTTAGGAACCATTTTGCTGCCTAAATTCTGCCCAAGAAGGACCTCAATGTATGTTAGTGCTATGAAGTTAGTCAAGAGTAAGCATTGGGTTTTGTGGCTGTCTTTCCAAATTGCATTAGTCATGACAAATTTGGTCACTGAAGACATCAAAGTCTTAAAAAACAAACAAACAAACCCTAAGTCTCCTTTTACTAATCACTTGTGGGTTGATCCAAGCTGTCAGCCAAGCACCTATGCAGCTGCTCATTCACTCTCTTCTCTCACAGGACATGAAGAAACTAAAACAAAGGTAAGAAAACTCATAGATCAAAACAAAGACAGTTTAATAGGTGAAGCAAAAGTTGTGCATGCAAGCAAAGCAAAACAGGGACTTTATTTACTGCTTCCCCTCAGTAGGCAGATACCAAGCCACTTCCTGGATAGCAGGGTCTCAGCATGCAAAATAGTTGCATGGGAAGACAAACACCACAACCACAAACATTCTCCAATTTTTGTCCCCTTCTCACTCCATCTATGCCTGTAGGCTCAGAGTAGAGAAATCACTGCTGAAATTATATTAACAGGTTAGTAACTTGACCCAGCACAGCAGCCAGTAGTTACCGCTATCTTTGCTTACCACTGCTGAAGAATAAAGCAAGAATCATAAACTTACAATCAAGTTCCACTTTTGCTTCAGGTACACACAAAACCTTTCAGAAAAGACTTCTGCTTTTGGATATAAGCACCACAAGCACAGCCAATACATCTTTGCATGTTAATAGTTCAGAGAACAAGCTGGAATAGGTTACACATGACTCAGGCATGGGCCAGGAGGATAAGCCCCGACACAGTTGCAGCCCACATATTGTAAGAGATTTATTTCCCAATTTCAAAAAAAAAATATGCCATCATATCCTCATTTTTTTTTTTATTAGGAAAAAGACAATGGGATGCTAAAGGGTGACAGAATCAGCACAGTAATTTCTCATTCAAAGTCTTTGAGCCCCTGCCTCCCTATGCAGTAAGGCTGGTGAAGTTGATGCACTCTTGCACAGGCAGCCAGGTTCAGTGGCCTCTTCTAACCTTATAAATATGTTTATTGACTACAATGACAATTTACCTATCAACTGATTACAATCAGCTACCAACAACTACTTTTCTGACTTTTTCCTAACAATTCCATTATTTTACTGGAAATTCCTGTAGATACTTCTCAGTCTGTGCTTTTGACATCATGCCTTCCTCTGGATTCAACTGTCCTGTACCTGAGGCAGAAAACCTTCACATTCAGAATAGTCTCTGTGGGGTTTTTTTTACTGCTCCATTTCCTGAAAGACAACAGCCAAAGCTGTTTGGATAGCAAGAGGCTTCAGAAACAAAATGGAGACATTTTCCTGATATTGACCAAGTGGTACATACATATTAAGTTAATAAGAATCCAAAATATTCATTTTATTATATTCTTATGTAAATATTCTGTCTTTCAAAGAGTCCCAAAGCACATTACAATATTTAAAGCCATACTAAATGATGGGTTAATTTCAGGCATTGCTAACATGAAGATACTTCGTGAAGACTCCCAGAGAATCTTTGCTGAGTTTGAGAGACAAAAAAGTATAGTTAGAAAGGAAATAGAATGGGCAAAAACTCTTACCACACTTCTGCAAAACCAGAATCCGGTGAACAGAAGAAAATTTCATCCTCTTCACACCGATAAGGATGTTTATTTTATTAAATAGTCAGGGAGAAGAACAAGAATTGCATATAAAACATTAAAACAAAGCACTTTCAAGAATGTAAAAGTACTTACTTTTGAATAGCTTCTAGAAACTGTGTTACTGCAGCTACCTCATCTTCTGTATAAAAGCCGTTCGATTCAAGGTGAGGGAGTGAATGCAAAAAGTTCCAGAAGTATGGTTGCTTGTGCAGGTTTTCTGCTCTAGAAATTATTTCCTCTGCTTCATTCAAATCCATCTTTATTTGAAGAAAACACATTTACATGCAACTCTTCCATTAACAGAAAAGAAACAAAACAAAACAAGCAGGTGCCTGTTACTTTCCCTACCCCTGCTCTTCCCCTCTTAAATTTTAAACCATTTAAATCTTATTCCTTTTTTCCAAGTGGAAATATACCTCTAGCTTTGGTAATTTGCCACATCATTTTGGTGGCACTTTGGACTTATGCCATCTTTGTTTCAGATGTCTTTTTCAAATGGAGCTGTGAGAAAAGCCGAACAATCTCTTCTTGCTAAGAAGCATTAACTCTTTCCCAAAGACAAGGATCATCTTTGAGATCTCAAGCACAAAGCAGTTCTTTGGCCCTGAAATGAATTTCTAAGTCTACAGACCAGGGGACTGCCAGGGATATGCCATATTTGCCTCAAAGTTCCTCGCAGCAGTGCCAAATAATTGATAAAAATGGCTCTTTAAAGATTAACTGACTGGAGTAAAAGTACCTCTTTTATAGGACTACACTATCAGATGCCTATGTAAAACATAGCATCTCTATCACACATGGGTTTTATTCTGTCTTTGTTTCCCTAAATTAATGTTTCACTAGGGCACTTTTGGAATATGATAACATGAGCTGTGTTTACATAAAAGGAGGCTTATGTATACAAGCTCTGTTACTAATAATGATAAACTACATTCATTTAAATATTTTCCTAAGGTTAATACATTCTTCCTATTCTATGTTCCATTCCTGATATTAAATTTATATCGATACAGCTCCTTTCAATCAAGTATCTCAAGAGCAATTTGAAAATGTTACTCTAAAAACGCCATCTAATTTCAAGTTATAGATTGGAAATCCAGCTTTCATGAAGTAGCAGTTACCATCAAATGTGGAGAAAATTAATTTTAAAATATTTTTAAACGGAAACCAGTGATCTGTGAAAGGTACAAAAATTACAGTAATGGAGATCTACTACTGTGCCCATTCAGCCTTCCTCTTTTGTTGAGAATGCAAGAGTGAAAAACTAATGCAATAGGAACAGCACAAAGATTAAATTCATTTCACAAACTGCCAAAGAGATTCTGGGGATAATTACACCACATCTTGCAAGTCTGTCTTCCTACACCCCTACTGAGTCTGCTTTCCATATTTACTGGATCAGAAATCTGAATTCAAACTAATCTCATCCAAGCAAAAGCCTCATCTTTTCAATCCCACTGTCCTTTTTTAAGTGCTGAGCTGTTGGGGGAGGAGGATTAATAATAACTAGACACTAGGATAAGAGTTCCTTGCAAGACATCTTGTAATATGTTGTACAGCTACATGGGGCCTGGCAGATGCACTTTTAAATTGCTCCTAATGAATGACTAGCTTTCAAACAGCTGAGGATTTTAGCTACTAACAACCTACACTGGCTTGAATCAGTAATCTAGAAACCACTGAACCTCTATCAAATTTACAAGCCATCATTTTTAGTTTCAACAGCATACCAATTTTCTTTTTAAGATAATTTACTAAAACTTGACAGGATACATATTTCTAACCATTAAAATAAAGACACCTCAAAATCCAGAACTGTAATTCAGAAACAGACTGTAAAAATACTTACATTAAGAAAGGTGGTGATGTTACAGAGCCCTGTAAAATCAAGTATTTTCCTTTACACAGAAGCCTGATAAACTTCAGGAGAATCAGTTTTATAAGTAGTAGCAAGTAGTGCACAAAGGGCATTTCTACAGGAGTAAAGGCATATGAAACAATAATACCCTACAAAGGTAGCAATCCACGTGATTTTCTATGCTTTCCCATACTTTATTATCAGAATAAAAAAAAAATAATCAAACCCCAGTCTAAAAGAAATTGCTCACCATTCACTTCTCAGTAAAGCAAAATCATCACATCAACTCCAGATGAACATACTAGCTCCAAGACAGCCAGGCATGAAAATTACTTTTGTCTAAATCTTTCTGCTTGAAAACTCATCCAGAATGGCAGGATAGTAGTAGGTCTTAAATGCCCACCTGCAGCAAGACTGCACAGCATGGGTGGGAATATGGCAGGAGCATCAGACCTTGGTGTTTCCAGTCTCTTTTAGTGTGAGACTGAATTGTTTGTCTAGTAGTGAGCTGCTGAGGTTTTCCCACCCCTATATTCTCTAGTGCAATAGAAAAACCTGGGGGGAAAGACTTAAATACTGAGAAGTTACTTTTGAATGCATCTTAGACCAAGTAACTATGTACTCAGATTATTAATCCTTACCTTTAAACCTTTCCCTTCACAGCATTTTGTTAACTGTCAACTAGTAAAGCAAGGGTATAGTTTAAGAAAATGAGCTTTTTTTTTTCCTGATAATTTTATAATAACCACAGTAATAGCCATCATGAAAGACCTTCTTTCTATTCTTTTAGATGGACAAAAAATCAGTTTTTACATTTTATTTTTAGTCTAAGAATATTGCTTTATTTGCTGGTTATCATTACCTGATAGACAAAGAAATTCACTATTAGAAAGATCACAGCTTACCTGAGAACTTTGAGTTTTCTTCCCATAGCTTTTCTAAAGCCATGGCTTTCTCTGTGGTCTCAATAAAACCCTCTGCAAGTTCTTCTATCTCTTTCATGAAATCTAGATCAGGTCCTGTGAATCTCTCTGGACCAGTCTGGATGCCTGCAGTACTTTCCATAAAAAGAAACAGGACAGGGGAGGTAATTACAAACTTTAAGTATAGAGCTGAAAATGTGTATAAGCTCACAGTAGTATTCTGATATTTTAATTTATTTATTTATTTAGCTGTTATGCATTTACACAACTTTTACTTAGTTCAATTCATTAGTGTGCAATATGCAATAGAGCCTCAAAACCTCAGGAAAGAGTGCACTGAAAAGTTGCTGAGCTGGAGCTGCTCACCCACACCAGGAACCCAATTCTGGCAGCAGTCAAGGACAGGCACATCCAAAAAAGTCTTTTATGTCCCTAAACACATATCGCATCTAAGCAACCAGAACAGGTAAATTGGTCAATGTCACCAGATGAAATATAGGTAAATCCCTCTTTCTGCACCCTGAAGAAAGTTGGTGCTTGCTCTTTAGTCAGTTTACTAAGCAACAGAACTGTGATAACAATTTCACCACCTTAACAAAAAAGCATCCACACTAACAAACATACGCAGATGACATGCTCTTCAAGGTACCCTTCTACTTGAAAAGTGAGAAAATTGGAGTGTCTGGCTACATATTTCTGACTCATGCTGACTCACACACAAAGCGTCGCTAGGAAAACCTATACAGTTTGTATCTGGGGTATGACAGCTTATTTATTAAAAAAAAAAAACAACACACGCAACAGCCTATAAACACATCGTGTTATCACTGCTGACTTTCCCCGGATCCCAGCTAAACTTCCGGTACATGTTACCTTTATTACCTCTATCATAGTACCATCTGGTGGCTACTCAGTAGCACAACAGTTTTCTATCAAGATTAAATCAGTTAAGGTAAACATCTCTTTACAAGACAAACTGCATAGACTCTCCTAAGGCACCATAAACACTGGAATAATTACTTTTAGCATGTTACCAGGCAATGGAATTCTGTTTTATCTTATAGTAAGTTCAAATGATCTTAGAGTGAAATCCTAGGTAGCAAAAATATTTTCCATTAGAAGAACAATTAACTTTCACATAAGCCCCACTTACAAAAGCAAAACAAAGAGTTAAATTTCTTTCTTGTCAAACCTGTAGTTTGACTAGTTTTCAGAACAATATTTACTCATTGGTAAAGGAAAACCTAATGAGATAAATGAGATGAAGCAAACAATAAATCAAAGCAAAAACGTCAGCCACTGCTTTCAGATTCTCTCATTTCTCTTTCTCTCCCTCCCTGATCCTTGCTTGTTCAGACAGTCACAGGGCTGTCTGTAATTTTAGACTAGGGGATGAGAAGAAAGTCTAACGTTAATCAATTTCTGGATTGTTTCAGGGCAGCTTATTTTGATCCCAACTTGGTCACCAGCCAGTAGGATTTTGGAAAACTCTTTCAATAGCCTCAAACTTCAATGGATTAAAGGCAGAACAATTCCTCACTATTTTTTATTTTGATGAAGTTTTAAAAAGCAGGCTTCTGTTGTTCAGAGGGAGGCTTTTAGAGGGATTAATAGCTGCAGTTTACCTATTGCTCCTGAAAACTACCATATAAGTTCCAAATTTACTGCCTGAAATTCCAGACAGCTAGAAACACTGGTATTTGGCAAAGAACATGAATAATAATTGCGTACTGAAAACTTTCAAGCACTGTGCCTTTTAAGCATGAACAAATAGCCAGCATTTGGCCAGAATAACAACCTCCACATCGGTTAAGACACAAATCCAGTCAGAACTGTAAAATAACAGTATTCTGGCTCAGTTTCCACAGACATTTCATTGACAGCTATAAAGCTTCCTTTAAGCCAAGACAACTGGCAAAAGGCTTTCAGGTCATGCTGCCCTAGGGTGCTGTGCAAGGTGTCTCCAGGCTTGAAGGCTGGGGAGACAAACCACAGTCCTGCAAGGGTTCCCACAGAGAACATGAGGGGGGAACACAACCGGGAAAGGTACACAGACTAGAAACGCTAAAGAAAGAAGCAGGCAGCACTTGAAGCCTGGTGGCTCTGAATTGCTCCATGGAGAAGTGCAGAGAAAAGCAAGTTGATGGTAAAACTCCAAAGCACAAGGGTAATAGCAGGATGAGAGCAGCCATTTCGACATGCTGTTTCTGAACCATTAGTTTTATGGCGATTTCCAGGGCAGAAGTAACGTCAGCCAGCTGCCACTGTGCCCCTTTTTGCCATCATTGCCACAGATCTTCATCTGCTTACTCTTGGAGCTGAGTGCAACCTCCTTTGGAAGAGGAAATGGCAATGGGCATATTTGTTATCAGGCTGTTTTGTGAAACAGCTGAAAATATTTCAGAGCTTCCTTTTGCTGAATATCCATGCTAAGTTTGAAAGGACTTTATATCTTTTCAATATGATAATAGGGAACCATAGCTATCTCTTAATGTCATGAGATACTACTAGTTTCTTAACTCAGCACAAGATACACAAAATTGCAGGAAGATGTCATTATTTTGCCAAAGAGATAAGAAACTAGACTTCAAAACCAGATGCAGTGACACTCAAGACAAGCAATTTTCAGATAGTGTGCCAAAAAACTGTTTAGTTGTTTTACTTCTACTCTCCCAAAAAGCTTTCAGTGCATGCTTTCTGGAACAGAAGATGATGATGTGCATGTGTAAAGGAAGTCAACAGCAGCAGTTGCTAGGAACAATAAAGAGGATAAGCAAGAGATGACAAAAAGGACAAAAGGAGGAAGCCAGCAATTTGCAGGAGAGTATGTACTTAATTAGAATTGGTGTGTTAGGAGAAAGTGTGTGTGCATATGTGCATATATAAATGATTTCATTATCATCCTTGGTAACTCTTCCCTTAATTGTGCATTTCCAGAGGTACTTTCATGAGGACAGAAATTAAACTGAAGACATATATTCAGGTAAGTCCTGACTACGACAAAACATAGTTAAAAGGCAAAAAGACTGCATCTCTCTGAGAATGTAAAAGCAACTGTCATTTCCTAAAGTTATGACTCAGAAACAATAGCTCTGCCCAAATTACCCAGTTACTCAGGATGACAATAAGAACATTTCAGAGTTGATCTGAGATCTCAGCTCTGATGTGCAATGCCATTTAGTCTGGTGATTTTCATAAGCCTCTCAGCAAACTCTTCTCTCAACCTCAACCCCTGTCACCACATTAAAAATTAGTCTCTGAAATTGCCAAGCCCCAGGTGCTCTGGCTCCCATTCTGCAGCATCTCAGGACAGCCTCGAGACATGACATCTCCACCAACACCAATACACATGCTGGACAATAGCTTACCATGTGTTTCTCCCAGAAAGATCTTTTCCCTCCTTGGTACATACTATTAGAATCCTTGTAAAATTCAAGGAACCACAAAAATATGAAGAACCATAAAAGCATTGCTCCTAACTGGCTATCAAATGGAGAAAACTCATGTTTAAAATTCCTTTTCTCCCCAGCTCTCTGGCAATCTATAAGCAAGATCACAAAATTACTCAGGTTTCTGTTTTCCAGCTACATAGCACAAGACTACAAAAATTGTCCCAGACCACATAGGGTCACTGTTCCAGTAAGTTACTGCAGAGATGCTGCTGTCTTGCAGAACTATTATTTTCATTTGAAGATACACATCATTATAGAAAAACCTGACCTACTAATCAATTCTCATGCAAGTGCATATCACTGTTGCTCAGACCTTCCTTGATTTTGTTTTTCCACACCTGCTCTTGTACATGAGCATTTCTGATATTAGCCCACTAGAGGAGGCCCAAGTATCAACAAGACCAGTAACAAGAGAGGGACCAACAAAACCAGCAACAAGAGAGGGACCAGCATGAGTGGGGCTGGTCCAGGAGGGGTTTAAGCTGGGAGCTGAGTCCACCCTGGAGGAGGCCGTGCCCTCACTAATGGGCTCTGTCCCTCAGCGTCCTAGCCAGCAGGCAGACCCAAAGGCGGGTCACAGGCTCCAGTGATAGCCCCCACACAGCAGGATGAGATTTTTTTCTGAAAGACAACTGTATTTCAAACTGACAGCAACAATGTGGCACATACTGGTTAATGGGTTAAATATCCATCCATCCACTACGCAGAGTCTCTGATTTACCATTAATAAATACAGCATCGTTAATGCAAAAATGTTCCTGAAAATTACGATAAAGAACCACCTATGGTTTGATATGCATCCTCAAAGGGAAGATAATTGGTACTACTGCTCCTGTGCTACCCATTCTCTCTAGTCAACACAGGGACACTGTGGGATTCAATTATGCTTGGCTGACCAAGCTGACAGTCTGTAGTCCTGAGGCTCTTGACAGCCAGCATAAGTCAGAGCAACCCTGAGGTTGATTTAATTTATACTGATAGACCGGCTAGAATAGACTGACCTTAGAATGAGCTTCATCCTAACTTTTTATCCCTTTTTCTTACCTAAACTATATACTACTCAATGTAGCCTATTGAGTGCACAAATGCGCATACATACATGTATTTTATTTTTCAGTTGAAAAAATTTAAGCCACTGAACAACTTCCCTAATTCTTAAGTTGGTCTAAGGCTGCCTCCAGGAAATTCTTCCTTGCTTTTCTTTTGAGCTGAAATATAATTTGGGCAGTTCAGTCAAAGCAGTGTGAATAATCATGCGGAGCAGTCAATATAGTTCATAGTTTCTAGAGGTTTAACACACTTAGATGGCAATTGGGCTATTGATATAAATAAAAACTATTTTTTTAGGAAACAGTTTGTAAAAAGATCAACAGCTACTGTAATTCTATAACCCAGTAATACAGTATTGCCACTGCAAGTGACAGGCTCCAGGCTTTGTACTGAGTTTGCAAGACCATGGCACAGAGGCTTGCTACCTTTGGTTTGTCTGAACTTCTGAACTTGTCGTAATGTACCTGGAGTTCTGTTTTGACTTGGTTTAGTTTTAACTTTTTTTTTTTTCTGGCCAGATGACTATTTGCTTTACGTTCACTGGCACTGTATAATACTGCCATAGTTTTATACTGATTAACAAGTGTTCATCCAGTGCAAAGTGAGATATTTATGATTAACATCGCAAAGCAGTGCAGAGGAACACAGGCCCAGTATAATAATAGAGACCTTGAGAAGTGGGGACACAAGATGCACTGCACTGAAATACAGGATAATAAGAGATGACGCACAGGCTGGCCCTGAGGACCCTGTGGCTATAAACAGCTCACAAGTGGTCAGTTAAAATGCAGAACTATAGTCAGACAAAGCCAATTTATAAGTATCAGGAAAAAATAACAGGTACCTAACATATGTGAAAGATACCATATACATTCAGATGTACCACATAAATTCAGATATACCGGATACAAACCAATGGAGAACGAGCAGGGTAAAAAGCACATTAACAAACCTAAGTGACCCCAAGTGCACTCTAGACTGGAAAAGAAGCCAAAACCACCACATTCCTCCAGGTAAAGGGCTTCAGATCATGACTTGCCATAACAACCTCACCACCACTAGACTGTAGCTACTTGACCCTATGACCCAGAGCAGCAGAGGAAAGGTGAGCATAACCACGGGGAAAGAAAGAAAGAAAGAAAAATTAAGCGGTTGTATAACAACTTTAACTATATTATTTTTTACTAGGAGAATTATTGTTTAGGGCTGCATCAAAAGGAGTGTGACCAGCAGGTCAAGGGAGGTGATCCTACCCCTCTACTCTGCTCTTGTGAGACCTCACTTGGAGTATTGCATACAGTTCTGGTGTCCTCAACATAAAAGGGACATGGAGCTGTTGGAACAAGTCCAGAGGAGGGCCATGAGGATGATTAGGGGCCTGGAGCACCTCCTGTATGAAGACAGGATGAGAAAGTTAGGGCTGCTCAGCCTGGAGAAGAGCAGGCTGTGTGGAGACCTCACAGGAGCCTTCCAGTATCTGAAGGGGGCCTATAAGGTTGCTGGGGAGGGACTCTTCATCAGGGACCGTAGTGGTAGGACAAGGAGGAATAGGTTTAAACCTAAACAGGGTGAGTTCAGGTTAGATATAAGGAAAAAATTCTGTGAGGGTGGTGAGGCACTGGAATGGGTTACCCAAAGAAGTGGTAAATGCTCCATCCCCAGCAGTTCCCAAGGCCAGGTTGGACAGAGCCCTTGGTCAACATGGTTTAGTGTGAGGTGTCCCTGCCCATGGCAGGGGGGTTGGAACTAGATGATCTTAAGGTTCTTTCCAACCCTAATCATTCTATGATTCTATGACTGTAATACTGTTATTTCTGTATAGAAGCATTTTGTGTAACAATAGACCTGGACTAATAATGATTTGTGACTTAAACTGTTAAGATTTCAATTCTCCTAGCAAATTATTACTTCTTGTAGAAGGTGTTTGCCCAGCATGGTCTTATGCTCTATCAACACTTCTTTAAGTGTTCAAATAACTAGAACAGACTGTCTAGATCAAACAAGTATTATGGCCTATTACTGTGATACTGAAGCTTTTCAGCTTGCGACAGACTGAATTTATTACTACCTATAAACCTTTACAATAATAAACCATAAAACTTGATGCTTTTACACACTTACTTGACTCAAACCAAGATCTTTTTTTCATAGATAATCACAGTCTTCTAAGAATTAATATTCATATATACACACGTATATTCTGATTAGCTCATCTTAATTTGAGCTTTGCTATATTTTTATTTAAGACTACATCCTTCAGACAATTTACATAAGTATCTTCACATCTCAATTCTTCTCAACATTTTTAAGTAGATAAAAATGCTACATTTCTTAAGAAAAAGCCCAAATTCATCTTTTTTCTCTCTGCAGTCTGGGATTCTGTGACAAGGCCTTCTTACAGACTACTTTTTCAAGTTCTTTTTATTACGGAGCTTTTGCTATTCCTTTTTGGTTCTTTGTGGGGCTTACTCAAAAGCTATTCTTGTGTTGCTTTTCTATGTTTACTTCTGCCTCCATGTATGCTCCCAAATTATTAAAAGTTTGAATCCATTTATAAAATACTTTTTGTTGCTCAATTTCACCCTGATGTAATAAAAGACTTTCTAGTGAAGGATAAAAGCATCTTTTCACGTGGCAGAAGTGAAAGGCAAGAATATCACAAGGTACCTCTCCAATTTTTTTCCCCCAAAAGAGTTTTCAGTATCTAATAACAGCATGAAATGCCTAAGAATGGCAAGCAAAAATTAGGAAGAGGCATGACTAAGGCCCTACATCTTCTACATTCATAAGGACACTGAAGGAAACTTTAGCAAAGAGTAACAAAGCTCTTATTCTACCTGTCTACAAGATAATAAGAACCTTTGCTGCAGAAAAAGATGCCCTGTGATACTGAAAGCTCTGTCAAATTCATACAACTTACCGTAAGCGGTTGGTTTCCTGTGTTGCATAACTAGTATTTTTGCATTTTGAACCAACATTACAGAAAAGTGTCCGCATGAAAGGATAAAGGCCCCCACTTGGTAAATCCCGAGCTTCCAAGTAACCTAAAACCAAGTAGCAGCAGAATTAAAATCAGTGACATTGTAGTTACAAACCTGTACCATCACATTGTGTTCCATTCTCGAGAACGCAGCTTTGTCACCTGCAAACAATGAAGTTGTATTGGTGGCAGGTTTCATAGAACCATAGACTGGTTTGCGTTGGAAGGGACCTTAAAGATCATCTAGTTCCAACCCCCCTGCCATGGGCAGGGACACCTTCCACTAGATCACATTGCCCAAAGCCCCACCCAACCTGGCCTTGCACACTTCCAGGGACGGGGCAGCCACAGTTACCCTGGGAGACCTGTCCCAGTGACTCACCACCCACACAGTGAAGAATTTAGTCCCATTTAATAACAACTAATTCAGCACAGAAAATTAATAACGTCTATGTCAGACTGTGACAACGGGGTATAATATTTGAGAGAAGTCATTGAGAAGCTGATTTTCACAGTAGCAACACCAGTGCAACGTCATATGCTGCTAGCCTCTCTGCCAAAAATTACTTGTGACCTAGATTAGGGTATAGACTTCTTCACTAACTAGTATTTCTTCTTTTTTCCCAGGCTTTCAGGAAATGAAGGAACTGGTATTCAGCTATATTCATTCTAAATCCCATGAAGCCAGTAGGGGTAAGATTCATGTTGCTTAACTCAATATCTACTGTAGAATTACCTACCTCTGATCCAGTCATCTATATTCCGTCACTCAACAGAAGGAAATAAGTACAACTGAAACCTAAATAATACACTTTACTCTGAAGTAGATGTCTAAAGTCTAAATCAGACTTTAAACTTAATATCTCTTACCCACCTAAATATAACTTGCTTAGATCCACAGTTAGACAAAACTGAATCCTACTGTAGGGTTCTTTCCATTAACTCCACTACATTTCAGTCCACCCTTCTAGGACGTATGTAATATTTCCTAAACACTTGTCAAGCAGAGACAACCAGAATAGAACACAAGAGAAACAAAACATACACTTTTCCTTGTATTTTGGAGGCTCCTGGAAGCGGATTGCAGCCAGAATCAAGAAAAGCGCACATGGCCAGAGTATTTCAGTGAGAGATAGGACCTGAAAAGGGAAATCAAAACATCATCAGTATCATCAGTACTTTAGAAAACACAATTTGGGAACAAATAATTTCAATTCATATACCTTTTAATAAAAAAATAAAAAAATAAATATCCCTTCTACAACTACTTCAGGGAAAATAACATAATTACAAGTAAATTAGCAATTAAGGCTTCTATTTAAAACCCTTATCACTTTGCCAAATGCAGAGTATTCAGAGTTCAGAAGCAGTTCTCACTTCTATTTCTAGTGTTTGTAGATATTTCCCTCTGGTCAACTCAGTGACTGGCAATGTGATGACAGTTACACTCAGCTTTCCCATTCCTGAACCTCCGAAGAAGCCAGCATCACTCTGCACCTTGCTGCAACTCTTCATGCTCCCCTGAAGCCTACTGTCCTGAACCCTGCCCAGTGGCATACCTCCTTGTCATGCCTTGCTCCCTGACTGAGAGACTGGTTGGATCCTTGACATCCTTTCTTTCACCTCTCTCCAAAATCCATCACCTTCAGCAGCACGGTATTGCAAGACCAGCAAATGGGCCTGATTCTGCCCACTGCCACTCTTTGTCTTCTTGCCTTCCCATTTCCAGGGCCACAATGAAAAGGCACTCAAGCTAGCGTACTGCAGGACTCTCAGATTTTGAGCACGTCTGCCAAGCAAAATTAACGTACACAGTCTATGCTTGTATACAAGGAGAGAAAGGATGCAAACCCCCAAGTGGATTGCAAAGAGAATGAAAACACACAATTTTCAGCTGCAAAAAGGAAGGAACTGCCATTCAGCCAACTTTCAAAAGACTTCTAGATTCACTGATAAAAGTGCTACAAAAGTGCGAATACCAAACTCAGTAACAGAAATGCAGCAGAAATGACAAAGAGCCACACTAAATATTTCCCATTAGAGGTTATTAACTTCTCCAATATATACCGAGGATTTTTATTTCTAAACTAGTAGAGCTGAACCAAGTTCCACTGGGGAGTGATTCCTAAACTTGGTTATGTTCGAAAAATGCCTGAGAAAAGTAACATAATACTTAAAAGAGCAAAACCCAGTGGGAAAGCCTTCCCTGTGGAAAAGGCCTTTCTTTTTCAGGAACACAAGGCAAGGAAATAAAGGCTTTCTGAAATTTTGGAAAGCTACCATTTATCTAAACTGAACACACTCCAAATTCAAAAAGAGCCAATGAAAAAGAGATTGAGGCCATGTACTTCCAAATGTTTAGAGAGCAGCTAGCGCCAGCTGCTTCCTAAGGCACAAGGAGCCATGCATAGTGGTAACACTCCCAGCAGAGTAGGAGCCCCATCAGCTAGGAACTACTTGCTCAGGACCCCACAAGGTGAACAGGGCAGGCCCAGCCATCACAGCCAGGAACCCAGATCTTCAGACAAGGTCACGGCCATGAGGCAGGACCATGGTCAAGTCAGAAAAACAGTAGCCAGGCACAAGAGCTGAGCTAGAGAGCAGTGAATCTCTGACTTCACCCAAACAGGAGCTGAACCCCCAGAAACCCCATTTCAGTTGGGCCCTGGGCCCAGGTGGGGCTGGTCAGGGCAATTAAGGCTTATCCGTGCCTCCAGGGTGCTGGCAAGTCTCTCCTTCTTGACATGTTCATCCCCACACATCCTATCTAGGATTGGAAGTGGAGTGGTGCTGTTACTACAGGGTACCAGTGGGCTATTTTGGTGGGTGTGGGATGTGGATCCAGGTACAACAGATGAGGAAAGGGAAACTACAGGAGAGATTTGGAGGAGGTGTCACCAGGCTGCCCATGAAGGGCTGGGAAGGGTCAAGGCTGCCCCTGGAGACACACACACCATCACCACCTAAGATGGCACTCAGGGCACAGCGTGAGCCAGCTGCTCCCTAAAGGGCAAGGAGCCAAAGGGGGTACCCCCAGTCTAGGGATCAAAATGAACAGTGTACAATGCCATATTGGCACTGTGGGACAAAGGCGTCTAATGAGATAATTGGAGATGTAAACAATTGTTGCTTTCTTTTTGGGCTTTCTTTTTGGGCTGCATTCTCCTTGATTGTTGTCATTCATCTGAGAAACCTCCCTGCACCTGAAGAATAGGCTAAATAGCAATGATTTTGTTGAATCTATAAAATCCATGCTGTAACAAATATATCAAAATTATAATTAGATAATACCAGTAAGCCAGGCAAGTCTAGGCCTATTAAAATAACTTCCATTTTTTAGAAGGTTTTAGGAAAACAAATTATTTCCTCATTTTCCATTCATCTCCAGAATTAATGGCTTATCAGAGATAGACTTCTCAGTCTTAACATGCTTATGCCTTTCTGTGTTACAGTACCATGAATCTGGATGTTGATAATAGCAATTGCAGAGAACCTAGGCATATTAAGCCTCTTCACTGCGTAATATCAACTAATGCCATATGACACTCATGACACATGTTCAACAGACCACATTTTAATTCTAGCCCTAACTGCTGATAAACAACCATGAGAAGAAAATTGCCTTCTACAAATAGATCTAAACAATATCATGCAAAACAGAAGCACATCAAATCTCTCTCCTCAGATTCACAAGGATCTGCCCTTTGTATATATAGATGATCCACATGGATTTCTCCTTGCATAGCTGCAGATGGAGTGCCTTCCTGGTCCAGTGTTTGCACAACAAAAAAAAAAAAAAAGAGATTTTGCAAATTCCCCAGGGCAGCTTCTGGCTCTGAACAGTCAGAATTAAATTTATTTTGGGTCATTGATTGTAATTTCTGGTTTGAGGAAGCCTGCATCTCAGAGAGCTCTCCGTTCAGGAAAGCTGCCAATTAGGCAAACTTAAAATTTACATGAAATAAGATTTTTCCTTCAGAAATATAGAAGAGGGAAAACTAGACAGAGCAAGAAGAGAAACAAGTCAGTATGGAGAACAGGAGATACAGGGAAGACAATGCACCGTTATTGAAGTCTGAGGAACAGGTAGTGTACAGAAGTGTCTGGGAAAGGAGAAGAATATAAACAACAGTATGCCTCCCCCAGAACTGTCATATTAAATAAAGTATAATTTGAAATCACTTAGAGAAGAAATTCTCTTTCAAATCACAATTTTATTTAAGTTAAATACTTCTGAAATGAAAAGTTGTATGTTTATCTAATTGAGGTAATCCTATTCAAAGCAGCCAACATGCCTCATTGTAAATCCACAGACCATCACAGACAAGGGAAATCAATGAGAAAATATTAACTGAAGTGACATTCTTTCCATAGAAATGTTATCTTACTTCAGAAAATTTACTTCTTTCTATCTTAAGTTGAAAAATCACATCAGTCACAGTAAAAGCGAACAATGACATCTCATCTCAAATATGAGTATTATTTCAATTTTGACTGCTGTTGAAGTGGCTGCATATTGAAATTTGGAAGGTTAAATTAGGCTTTGTAGAATGGATAAGAAAGGAAATTTAGAAGTATATAAGATTTTAATATATAATCTTAACATACAATCCTTTGTTTCCAGTATCTAGATTTTGATCACAATTGTGCAAGATTTCTTGCATTACCACTTAAGCACCTGTAATATGAAGAAAATTGATTTTCGTCCTCTCCACTGCTACATGTACTGGCTGTATCTAATGATAATTAAAAGATAAGCTGTGGCTCTTCAGAAATTTATGAGATTTACTATCTCATTTGCAAACTACAGAACATTGCTGTATTTGGCCATTTTAGAATTGAAACACACTGTTGTTCTCTACTTGTGTTTTCAACAATTAGGAGACCAAAACCAAAACAGAAATCACTTGCACCTAGCCTGTCTTTAACAACCTGCAGTGAAAAGGAAAAATTGACAGATACACACTTTCCAACAGATATTAAAATAAGACTTAAGATATTCCTTTTTCATCATTTCCAAAAACTCACCGGCTGCCTCACACGACAGAGCCAGTTCTTCCAAAAGAGAGCCTTGAACTGCTGTACAGCACGCCCCATATTGTCTTTTCTTTCCTTCATCCACTTGCAGAATGGCTTCTTAAGGACTTTCTAACTAAGAATCATCTCACCAAGCAGTCTGAAGGTATTATTCCAAAGCTGATTAATTTCAGCACTAGAGAATAGTGCAAGAGATTTGCTTGCTTGCTGAGAAAAGATGAGATTATGTTTCTGCCTGTTGTTTTGCATTCGTTGAGGAATCTCATCTTTCCATTCGCTTCTCAGTGCAATGAACAGTGAGGGGATGGGTTTGTATGAATGCCTTCAGGGTGCTTTATTCCACAGTACATATTCTGCACTTGTTTCTACTTTACTAGGATAAAAATGAATGCAAACAACACAAAAAAAAAAAGAATATGTAACACACATTCATCTTTTTCCAGGGTCCGGTGACTTTCTGTCACTGCAGTATTAATGTAATTTTTCATGCATACACTTACGTTTTTGGTAAAAAAAAAAAAATAGTAGGAAATAAGTAAACTATTTAACTTTGTAGCCCTGTAAATGCCTGTATATTTTTACAACACCCTTAGAAGTACACATTTAGCACTGCAATGGCCCCATTGCATCATCATATGGCTTTTTAGGTTTATCGTATGAAGGCTGTGCATTTGACATTTCATTCTTCTTTTTCAGTAGACATTACCTGTGTAGAGGTGGAATATTCTGACAAGTCAGAAAACTTTTAATTAATTGTCAAATGCCACCCAGAATGAAAATCAGTCTTCTACATTTCCTTCAGCTTAGTGGAGAGAACAATTCATGGAGCAGTGCAGTGGGATCTTCAGGAGGGGACTCTGCACATACCTATGGCAGCAAGGCCACTCAGACACACAGCAGGTATCTGGTGGTGCAGAGCTGTGCTATTTTCTTGGGGGGTGAGGGTGACTACCCTACCAATTGGGAATGATACCTTGGGAAGAGAAGTAAACTTTCTGTATGTTTTTTTCTACCCAAATGAATTGCCAAAGGTAGAATCTGATCCCCCAAAGCTCTCCCTGTGGTCAATGGAGACACAATAACACAGCCATTAGAGAAGGTGATTCAAAATACATATACTTTGAATCACGAATCACACATACAGAAACATTAGGAAGTGCAATGCCTGAAAAAATGTACTTTATTCCTCATTATTGCTGAGTAAACTGTACCATTACACTTTCTGCAAAATATATTACTATTGAATGAAAGAAGCATCTTTATATTCACAACTATTTTCCCACATTAAGAATAAAATCCCTGAAAATATGAAAGTTTTTTGGATACAGAAGTCACCACTGAGGTAGCCGACTTCCTCTAAATTGGAGCTTCAGCAGCAATCTAAAAAATTAGTAAATCTGATATTTCTGCAATGAGCAACTCTGCATCTGTAGGTCCACTGCGCTCTGCCAGTCTTGATGGGATGAGGTTCAGCTGGTGTCTTATGTCCAGTGCCTGAGTTTCCCTTTCCCAAGCTTTGGATTTGGGTCACTCAACAGATTTTGGCCACCAGAGCACCTTATGAAGCTTAGTTACTCCACTTCATGTTAAACTGACTGATTAATCTGCTAAAATCTTTGCATTTGAAAGGGTGCAAGTCTTTGTTTTAATTTTTATGCTTTTCGCAGGTTCAAGGAGTAGAGAAAACCAGATTACATAGGTATTATGAATTAACAAACTTTTATATACTGGCAAAAATTACCCCCCAGCAAAGCAGAAATCTCAGATGCAGTCATGGCAGAATATGACTAGTTGAATGCCTTTAATTCCTCAAATATGGTGGGATTTCCTTTTATTTTGCTCTGTTCTGAGCCTGAAAAAATACTGAAGTAATTATTTAGCAGTAGAAATGAGAATGTCCTCAGGACATACTAAAAAGCTATGCGTTCAGAGTTTGCCTGAATGACATTAAGCACATTTGTACTTAAATTGATTGGAGGATTAATTAAGTTACGTATGAATTTTGGTCTATTAAGCATGTCTTCTGTTCCTCCATTAAACCCTATTTCCCAGTCTACTCCTCCATTGTCGTGGTGCACACCTCCAGCAGTCATCAACAAGCATCTTCCTGCTTCCTCCCATGCTGAAGAGCAGCTTCCATGCTGTGTAGGAGAGCCCCACCTCTCCCCTCATTCTCCTCATCATCCCCCTGCTCTGGGGCTCTCCTCTTGGCATGCCCTATGATAGCAAAATGTAGCTGGGCAAACAACCAAAAAGGAAGAACATAACTCACCAAGGAGCTCCACTTCACAGCTGGCTGGCATTTGCATAAGGGATGTTTCTGCTTTTAGTCTAGCAATGCTAAAATCCCTGCTATTTCAGAGGAGTACAGTAATTTTGCTCATTAGGAAAAAGGTGAAACTCTGAGATAGTTGAGATGAAAATTCTGTGCACACTGCAAGTATGCATTTTTAAACAAATACTTGCTAATAATTGAGTATTGTGAATATATGTATGGGTTCAAACAGCCATTTCAGAAAGCCGGGGAGCAGAATCTATAGTGTATGATTTGTAGGAAATTCTAAACTAATCAGTCAGCATAATGAATTACAAGCATTTATCAAACCAGCTAATACAGAAGACAGTTCCTGACTAAGTATGTAAGCTAAACAGCTCACAAAACATTTGCCAAATTATTTTGAACAGTAATTCTGCAAAATCTCTGCTCATCCAACTGTGATGTGCATAATTCATTATGTACTATATAATTACATACTCATAAATGTTGCATTCTATGTTTTTAATGCTAAACAGCCTTTCATGGTTACAGGAAGCAACCATTTTGTATGCAATTAGTATTCAGTGCTAATGAAATACTGACTCCTCATTTTACCATTTAAGACATGCGATAGACAAACACCTTTCACCAATGAGTTCTGTTAACTTCATTTGCCCTCATACATCATTGTCCTTTCCAAAAGAAATTAATTCTTGCCTAGTATGGTGTTTTCAAGTAGTAGACTTGTTTTTCCCTAAAAAAAAAGTGTGAAAGTAAAAGACACCTCATAAACATTCAACCAAGAATAATCCCTGCAGTGGCATTCTGGGAAATCACTTCTAAAAGTAGCTTTAGAGGAAACAGGATGTATTAGCTGGACTGTATTATTTGCAATGTTACAGAAATATGAGAAATACGAAATCAAAGCACCACTCCCTGCCCCCAAAACAAACCCCTGGCACAACAGACACAATAATATTAAAAATTAATCGCACAAGTAGGAAAAGCAGATTAGTCTTGAATATTTTTTGAAAGATGCATCAGCTATACTGCTGTCACCCTGAAGCTCTTCTGAGTGATTTAGCTTTCCTCAGTACAGTGCCAAGCAGTATCCTGTGCAAGTACCAGCATTAAATAGCAACTCTGTTTTGGAGCTGCATGAACAAAGAGCTTAAAAGGGTTCAAATGCAGTGCAGTTGCTGGTAGGCCAAATAAATTATATGCTTTCAGGTCTCCTTAACAGAGTGGCTGTAGTCAACAACATCTTGAATATTGCTGGTATTAGAAGATCGTATTCTTAATTATGTACTCCACCCTTTCATAGAATCATAGAATCCAGATTGGGAGGGACCTCAAGGATCATCTGGTCCAGCCTTTCTAGACAACACATGACCTAACTGGATGTCCCAATACCCTGCCCAGCCAAACCAGCACACTGTCAGCTGAAATGGAAAAAAAAACTATGCACAGACTCAGGCCTCCAAGAGAGGACAAGCCAGTGACCTGTCCTTTCCTGCTCCTGCGTAGATTTAGCAGGCTTTGTCTCAATTTTAACAGAAAAGTTTACACTTAGAAAATGCAAGATATCCAAAACCAATGGGGCAGAAAAGGTAAACTGTCTGCCATCATCCATGTCTGGTTTTAAAACTTGACATGTTGACATCATCAACATGCTATGTCTAGCCTACAGTTTTAATTTTAGCTAATTACACTTGGTTAGCAAGCAAATTCAAAGAATCAGAGTTTTATATGTTAAATAGGTTAAAGCCCAGGAGCCAAAAATATTGTTTGGTAGACAGGAATGCATATGAGAATACGGCTGGGAATATGGTAAACTAGCATATTTTCCTATCACCACCCACAATTTCTTTCACAAGGTTTGCTGCGTGATCACAAGGCTTTCCTTTTAATATTATTAAGAGTACTACTTGTAAATATTCACATGGCACAGACCTGTTTTGCAGACAAAATGCCTGCAGGATGACAACAATTAGTAGCATTTTTCCTGGAAGACACTTTCGGTGGCCAAAGCTAGGATATGATGAAAAATGTTAATTGTGGGTAAGGTCAAATAACAGGATTATTAATTATTAAAATGGAGCTACACACTGAACAAGCAAGCAGACCCAATCTCACAAGGAGGTCAGTGGTTTGTTTGAGTTTCTGGGCAGCTCTAGGGATTTTATTGTTGCAATATAACAGACTGACAGCAAACTGAAAATTTTCTCACAGTTACAAGCTCAGCATCAACAAGAAGCATCTGGAATCAGGTTTCTGTGTCATGTAAAACCGTCTCTCTTTTTTCTGCTGCTACATTTTGTTTGTAGCTTGAGCAAAAGCATTGTGCCTGTCAGCACTACACTTCTACTATTGTACCACAGAGTTTCAGCTTTAATGCTGCTCTGTTCAGTAACCTCCTTTCTCATCAGGCAGAAGATTTTTTTAAATTTTAAATTAATTCATACCCTGGACTATAATATGAAATAGTAATTATATTAGAGAGAGGAAGCATAGAATCATAAAATCATATAAAAGGGTTGGAAAAGACCTTAAGATCATCTACTTCCAACCCCCTGACATGGCCAGGGACACCTCACACTAAACCATGTCACCCAAGGTTCTGTCCAACCTGGCCTTGAACACCGCCAGCAATGGAGCATTCACAGCTTCACTGGGCCAACCCATTCCAGTGCCTCACCACACTCACAGTAAAGAACTTCCTCCTTATGTCCAATCTAAACTTCCCCTCTTTAAGTTTGAACCCGTTACCCCTGGACCTGAAGCTGGGTCATTTTCATTCTCTCATTGACCAACACCCCCAAATCCTCTGCAGGGCTGCGCTGAATCTCTTCTCTGCCCAACCTGGAACTGTGCCTGGGATTGCTGTGACCCAGGTGTAGGACCTTGCACTTGGCATGGTTAAACTTCGTAAGATTGGCATCAGCCCACCTCACAAGCGTGTCAAGGTCCCTCTGGATGGCATTCCTTCTCTCCAGCGTATAAACCGAACCACACAGCTTGGTGTCATCGGCAAACTTGCTGAGGGCACACTCAATCCCACTGTCCATGTCACCAACAAAGATGTTGAACAAGACCGGTCCCAACACTGATCCCTGAAGGACGTCACTCGTTATTGGTCTCCAGCTGGACATTGAGCCACTGACCACAACTCTTTGCATGAGGCAGTCCAGCCAGTTCCTCGTGCACCGAGTGGTCCACCTATCAAATTGTTGTCTCTCCAATTTAGAGACAAGGATGTAATGCGGGACAGTGTCAAATGCTTTGCACAAGTCCAGGGAGATAACATCAAATGCTCTACCCCTGTCCCTCAGTTCCGTAGCCCCATCACAGAAGGCCACCAGATTGGTCAGGCAGGATTTCCCCTTAGTGAAGCCATACTGGCTGTCACCAACCACCTTGTTGTTTTCATGTCCCTTAGCATGCCTTCCAGGAGAATCTGCTCCAAGATTTTGCCAGGCACAGGGGTGAGCCTGACTGGTCTGTAGTTCCCCAGCTCATCCATTTCCCCTTCTTGAAAATGGGGGCTATATTCCCCATTTTCCAGTTGTCAGGAACTTCACCTGACTGCCATGATTTTTCTAATATGATGGACAGTGGCTTAGCAACTTCATTTGCCAGCAACTTCAGGACCCGCGGATGGACTTCATCAGGTCCCATGGACTTGTGTCTGTACAGGTTCTTAAGGTGATCTCAAACCAGATCCTCTCCTACAGTGGGCCCAGGGTCTTCATTCTCACAGTCCCTGCATCTGCCTTCCAAGACTTGGGTAGTGTGGTCAGAGCATCTTCCGGTGAAGACTGAGACAAAGAAGTCATTAAGAACCTCAGCCTTCTCCAAATCTAGGGTAGCCAGTTCTCCTGATAGCTTCTGGAGGGGCCTCCTTTGTCCCTAATCTGTCTTTTATTCACTACGTACCTATAGAATCCCTTTCTGTTATCTTTAACATCCCTAGCCAAGTTTAATTCTAAGTGGGCCTTAGCTTTCCTAACCTGGTCCATAGCTTCTCAGACAACATCCCTGTATTCTTCCCAGGCTGCCTGTCCTTGCTTCCTCCTTTTATAAGCCTCTTTTTTCCTTTGAATTTTCCCCAGCAGCTCCTTATCCATCCAAGGAGGTCTCCTGGCCCTCCTGCTGCTCTTCCTTCTAGTAGAGATGTATCGCTCCTGAGCTTGCAGCAGGTGATTCTTGAATATCAACCAACACTCTTGGGCCCCCCTGCCCTCTAGGGCTATATCCCATGGAATCTTACTAAGCAGGTTCCTGAAGAGGCCAAAGTCTGCTCTCTTGAGGTCCAGGGCAGTGAGCTTGCTGCACACTCTTCTCATTGTCCTGAGGATCTCAAATTCGATCATCTCACGATCACTGCAAGCAAGGCTGCCCTGGAGCATCACATTTCCAACCAGCCCTTCCCTGTTGCTGAGCACGAGGCCAAGCATGGCACCTCTCCTTGTTGGCTCCTCTGTTACTTACAGAAGGAAGTTGTCTTCCACACAATCAAGGAACATCCTGCATTGTTTGTGCCGGGCCGTACTGTCCTTCAAACAGGTATCACGGTGGTTGAAGTCCACCATGAGAAGAAGGGCCTGCGAGCATGAGCCTGTTCCTATCTGTCTATAGAGTGCTTCATCCACAGATTCCTCTTGATCAGGAGGTCTGTAACAGATCCCCTCAGTAATGTCTCCCATCGCTGTTATCCCTTTAATCCTAACCCACAAATTCTCTGTTGACTGCTCACCTGTCCCCAGACAGAGTTACATACTCTCCAGCCTATCCCTAACATAAATAGCAAATCCCCCCTCCCTGTCTGCCAGGCCTGTCTTTTCTAAAGAGCCTGTAACCTTCCATTCCAACACTCCAGCAATAGCAGCCATCCCACCATGTTTCCGTGATGCCTATTATATCATATCCCCGTAGACGTTCACACATCTCTTATTTCTCTTGTTTGTTCCCCATGCCACAGGCATTTGTATAGAGGCATCTGAGCCAAGCTCCAAATGAAGCCGGCTCATTGGCTGGAGTGGCTAGAATATCTATATATTGTTCCAAAAATTTATTTTAGGTGTTGGCAACTGACTGGGAGTGTTGGAATGGAATGATGGCAGTCTGGCAAGCCTTCTACCAAAACTGCTCTTCCCCTTGTCAGACCAGCTTCATCAGCCCTCAGTAGACCTGGCCTACTAAACTGAGTCCCATACTAAACTGAGTCCCATATGCATGCATTTAAGTCACTCCAATTTAAAGACTGAGAAGCTTTCAGGTAAAGCAAACCTCAACACCTTGTATCAAACCATAACAGTGTCATCAAACCACACTACTGTGTTTTTTTGTATTTAGCGTTGCATGCGGATCCAGTCCCCAAAGCTCAGTTTGCTGCTTGCACTACTGAGTGCTGCGTTCAGAACATAACTGGCTGAGAATGGGTGAATCTAAAAACATTCACACTTTAGTTTCACCTTTCTTGTCAATGGAAATTGAATACATCCCTGATTCAACTGTATAAACATTTTATTTAGGATATATGGAGAGCCAAATCCTATTCTGTTACACGGTGCACCTTAGATCCTTTGTACGGACTTAAGAAGCACATCAAAAAAGATACTGCATATTACACATGTTTTTTCATGAAATACTGAAATTAATGATTTAGTTTGTTTTTTAAATGACAGATAACAACATTTTTACTCTGACAACTTCTAGCAACAGGTAATGCCAAATATTTCTTTTCAGCATTTCTAATACCTTCCATTAGAGAAAATCTCTGAAGTATATCAAGACACCAAAAATAAAAATATGCTCCTTCAAGTCACTAGCCAAGTTATTGCACATTCTCAGTCTCTTGCAAATGTGAAACAAATGCATCCTACCTATCTTCATTACAGTCTCAACCATTTCTTTAACAAAAAGGAAGGAACAGGCCAGAAGACACCATGAATCAAAGAACAAACTATTGGTGGAAACCACTGTTTTCTCCCTTCACATTTCCACCCTATTTATATCTCCTACCTTCCTGCTTTGCTTTTATCCCTTCTAATCTCTGGGGTAAACTGATTCTGTAGTGTATTGCTAGGTACTGGGTGGCACAGAGAACCAGAGCAGGCCTTTGACTGAATATCAAGGTTTCCAGGGTTTGCAGGATTTGTAGATCTACCACAAGAAACTGCATTGTGTAATAGCAAACATATACTTAATATCATATATGCTTTTTAAAATATCACCAATCTAAATCCTGATTCATGTTCTAAGAAAGAATGTGAATGGCTAATATTAAAAAACTGATATATAAATTAATTGAAACAGCATATAAAACCCACTTCAATATTCTATAATTCCGTGTGGTCTTATAGGTCTTTGTAAAACTTACAGGAAACCTACAGGAAACCTCACTGCCGGATGCACGAAGCTGACTTATTTCTTTATCTCTCTGTCCAGTTGCAGACACAAGGGAAAATACAATTGTTCTTATCAGGGTAACATTCTGACTAGTTTCCTCTGAAGCTAAGAAAGGTATTTCATTGCATGTAAAATGTGTCCATAGAGCATTAGCAATACAGCATTACAGGATGGTGACCAGTATAAACAGGAGAATACTTGGTCTCCTTTGAATTCTAATTTTACATTGTCACACATCCCTTTACTCCATCTGTTAAGAAACACAGAAGAAAAACATTTTATCAGAAATAAAAGTACTTTTTCTTTTTACCCAGTTTCCAGATTCTTGCTCTCCTTCCTTTAAAAGGACAAACCACACCATTTCAGATTCGTATCTCCAGGACAGCTGCCATAATATATTTCCCCAAAGCTTCACAGAGCCACATTAGTTGGGGTTTTTTTTTGTTTTCTTGGTAACATATTTTTTCTCCTCTTTAGGTAACTAATAGCGAGTATTTTATTTACAACAGCAAACTGTCTCCTCTGAACCCTTACCAGTCAATTTGGTAAAAGCTGTTCTTCAGCCTAGAGTGCAGCAAGCAGCTTATTAAGTGATCTACTTATTATCTCCTTACTCCTGTTCTGGGAACAGGAGATAGCAGAGACAGGATGTGCTTTGCTGCATGTTTTCTAAGGGACTTCACAGGGCTTTTTTGCAATGCCCAAGAAAGCACCAGGCATAGTTAAGTACATATTATTATTTTTTTTTAATTAGAAATAAGGGAGAAACAGTTTTGTTCCCATTTTGTTTAAATGTGGAACCATTCCAACCTGACTCCTTCCTTTTAGTTTAGGGATTTGTCGTGGTTTAAGCTGTAAATTTCACCTCTCCCTCCCTTCCCCCCCCCCCCCACTCCGATGGGGGGGAAATGGGGAGAAGAACTGAAAGAATGTAACTCCCACGGGTTGAGATAAGAACAGTCCAGTAACTGAGATATAATACAAATCACCACTGCTACCACCAATAATAATAATAATGACAAGGCAAATACAAGGGAAAAGGATACAACTGCTCGCCGCCCGACCGAGCCGAGAGAGAGAGAGCCACTTCCAGGTTCCTGCCCCCAGTATTTTACATCCTGGGCATGACGTGCTGTGGCATGGAATAGCTCTTTGATCAGTTTGGGTCAGGTGTCCTGTCTCTGCTTCCTCCCGGCTCCCCCTCCTCCCTGGCATAGCATGAGACTCAGAAAGTCCTTGGCCAGACCAAAACATTGTCAAGCGGTAACTGAAAACACTGGTGGTATCAGCGCTGCTCCCAGGCATGAAATTAAAAACACAGTGCTGCACCAGCTACCAAGAAGGAGAAAAATGACTGCTGCTGCTGAACCCATGACAGGATTAAAAAAGGCACTCTCTGAAAACTTACCTTCATTGTATATCCTGAGCATAAATGAGTAAAACATGTTTCTAAAATTATAGGAAGACTAAACTAGTAAATTAAAAAAAAAATATATCACTATTATGCTTATCTGTTCTCCAGTTGAAAATTAAACATATTTACGGAGACTAATCCTCATTGGCAGTTTCCCACTCACAAGTCATCCCTTCCTTTTTTTAATGTTTTCATCATATTGCTTCCACTTTCTGCCACTTCTTGGTGAATATGCTTACAACTACATCACTCCCTCTCAGATCTAATTCTCATGCTTGTTAAAAGAGTATTGCAGACTTTTCCTAGCAAAGAAAAATCTCATTTAGCTGGGTCAGTGACAGCTGTTCTGAGAGTTTATTCAGACCCTTTTGACTCGTGACTCCTGCTAGGACTGGACCCTCCACTGCAGCAGAAATTTAAAAAGAGAGTGATAAATACCTTTTTCTTTAGTCGACTATGTGTTTATCTGGAATGTGTTGCCCAAAGAAGTGGCAAATGCTCCCTCCCTGGCGGTGTTCAGGGCCAGGTTGGACAGAGCCTTGGGCAACATGTTCTAGTGTGAGGTGTCCCTGCACATGGTAGGGGGGTAGGAACTAGATGATCTTAAGGTCCTTTCCAACCCTTATCATTCTATGATCATGTGATTTAAAACTCATCAGCAAAGCAGCAATTAGTACAATTTTTAAAAACTCCAAACATGAGACCAATGGTAGTGAAAAAAATTGCAGAAACGGTTTTGATGACATGTACAGTCAGCAGGCATTCTCCAGTTCCACAGAAGAACTGTGAACCCTTGCAACAGTACATGTTATTCCCTGAAAATGTGGAGATGACAATCAGCTTAAAAGAAACAAAGTAAAATTAAAAAAAGGGAACTACCATAATACAATCCCGCAAGTACGCTGTGCATCTCCTGACTGCCTTTGGTTCCTTTTCAGTAAGCAGGAGCCTTGGTTCAGCAAAAAATTTCAAGGTCTTTAATGCAAAGTTACTTAACACATATATGTTTCCTGGGTATTGATTCAATCGTGTAGTTAAGATGGGGTATGAATGACCTTCCTGGATCAGTACCTAGAAATACAGATATTTAGCAGCCCAGTGTCAAGCTTAGAAAATTCAGTCCCACATTTTCATTAAATTTCATTATATTTTAATATATGAAAATAAAATTGTTTATTTGTCAAAGCTTGCAAAAAGTAAACTGCATTCACTTTAATTTTTCTTTACAAGTGAATCAACAAAGACAATTATAATTTATATATTTTTTATAACAACCAGAAAAGAATTAGCATTCTTAAGTTAATTTTAATTAGGTAGGTTTGCAAGTAATTGGCAATAAAGTTTGATTTACTTCCTAATTTTTCTTTTACAGCAGAGATAAAACTTTCTCATATATTATAGCAGGCCTGTCCTTCACAAGAGATCCACTTTCCAGTTCACAGAAAAGTGAGTCTTAAATCCAGCAATGCATAACTAAGCAAAACTTAACTGAAGTCCATTCCCAAAAACCACTGACATAAATGATTAACTTCGACACAAGGAATGCTGTAAGGTGTTCTGAGGCAAAATACCTTTAATGCACAGAAGATGTGACCATGACTTCAGCTGTGCAAAAGCCTTCTGCTTCTATAAAATAAAGATGAGTACTTTCATACTTTCCCAAGACTTTTTTTAATGAAATATCCCACTAACTTCTGTGGTCTTTTCTGATACTCCACAAGTACCTCATGTGAAGTACTAATCTGATCCCCTTCAAGCCGATCCAGAAGAGTGACACACACTACAGCAGCTAGAAATTAAAAGACAGCATTAATTAGGAATAACATTCTGGCACTTCTACAGTCCAAGATCATAAACATTTGAACAGACAGCTAGAATATGGGAAATGTGAGAGAAAACAAACCCAAAACACAGTGCACAGTACCATATGATGCTTGAGGACTAGCATGCTTTGGGTGATATAAAAAAGTTACGGAAAGTTTAAGACAACTGATTGCTACACTAACAAAGCAAGAGCTCTCAGGCGGCTGCAAATACTTACATCATGATTCTTATGTTTTCCTGGGTAGAAATTATATTTTACAAGTACCCAGGACTTGACTAGTAGAAAGTAATCAGAGACACTGTTCTAGCAGGTGTAGTTACAGGCCTCTGCTATCTACCTCATCCCCAACTCAGAACCCTGTGCTGTAGATGCCATCCCTCAGGAGCCAGCAGATGAGCCACTTCAACATTCAGAGGTGGGGAGCACTGCAAATATATAAGGATCTCGTGGATCATCTCAGGCTCATCTGCTGCCTTTTGGTGATCAGAGCCCCAAAGGTACAATCCCTTCTTTTACTCCTGTTGAGCTCTACCGTCACCCTTCTGTGACGGGTGGTTTCGGGGGTTTCTGCTAGTGACAATTTGCAGAGCACAAGCAGTAATACACCTTAAAGACCTGCAACAGAGACAGCAAAAAGGACCAGGCTCCCTAATGGCTCAATAACAGCATGGGTTAGTTTTTTTTGGTCACTCTCAAGTCAGTAAGAACCAAGGACGCTTGCAATAACTGTTGGCCTTTTTGCTTCTTTTTCTTTTCACCCTCCTTGAGTTTAAGGAAGTTTAAGAAACATCAATATTTTAAACTGGCAGATTCCTTGCCAAGAAAAGTGAATTCTTTGCCAAGGAATGTGAGAGGCTACAGTTAACATGGTAAGTAGAAAGACACTGCACTACATTATTTGTAACTGCTTGTTTGGTGATTATTTTTTTTCCCCACAATCTTTCCTGAAAATTAGTTATCTTGTGTAAAAAAATTAAAATCTTTTTATGATTAGGAATGGTTTATTCACAATGCTACTAAAAGTCTTCAGCTGTTTAAGAATTAAAGTCATAAGTCTACACAAAATACTTACAATTTCAATTTTCTTATTAAATGACAGAAAGTGATATTAGTGTTATGCATACGAGAATCACCCAATTGCTTAAATTAACCAGTTACTTCCTCTGAACTTCAACAACTAACTGAAAAAAATCAAATTAATACTATAGGATAATTAAGTACTTTAATGATTTGTGTGCTTGCCTTGGGCTGTAATAGCAAATGACAGAAACAAACTGTGTAAGAACTATGCGAGGAAGTTTGGCTAAATTGTGAATACATATGATACAAATGAAACAATCATAGCAACAAAACTATAACCAGAATTTATTTTTTTATATGCAGAAGGTATGTTAACACTTCATTCAGTTTTTACCACAACGCCCCTGTAATGCAAAAAACTTCCTATAGCTTGAATAAATGACTTTAAGTTAGTTTACCTTTGACACCACTGAGATTACACATTGCAGCAAATACGGAAGACTCCATCTCTATGTTCCTGACACCAGAATCATAAGCTTCCCTCAAATATTGCAGTTTCTCTTCTTCACTGTATAAGCAGATTGCACCATCCAACCTGCCTTGTCCTACAAAGGAATTTTGTAGAAATTTTCAGTGTGATGAAGTCACAGAACAATTTGTTTCTAAAACACGTAATTATTCCAGTTTCCCCTATACATTGTCCAGCTTTTACTAGTTCTCTTCATTTTAATGCTCAAGACAAACAGGACAAAGTGATTCTTAGCTATTAGCTAGAGCTTCTACATATTACTTGTATTTTTTGTAATGTGAATAATAATAATATAATTGGTCTTCTCCAGCTTAAATTCTCAAATTCATAAATGGGAAAATATAAGTAGTGGATTCCCACACTTGCAATGTGAATCAAAATTCATCAACAAACTTTAAGCTATATGAAAGTGCTGCACTTTTTCTATGTTTATTCATTGCTTAGAAAAACTGTCAGGCTTGAAAATGCTTTCCTGATGCTACCTTAAAAGCTGAACATTCTATAACTTTCAGACTCTCTAAGGTAAGTGATGAAGAGCCTCTTAAGCTAATTAGCTAATACTATTACAGGTTTTTTGAGAAAAATAATTAAAATTATTCAAGAATAACACCTACAGAGAAAAGAGCAGCAGCATATGCACAGTAAAGTTAAATTACAGTGTTTTACCCCATACCTTCTTGTTCTCAGAAGATGTACTCCTAAACTAATGCCCATGAGCTTACCCTCAGTTTTTGCTGTTATGAGTTAAAAACATTCCTGACACCTTTTTTTTTTTTAGCATAGCTTGCACCTGGGATTGGTGCTGAAGGAGGTACACAAATTTACTGTGCCTGCTTCTGAACAAGCCTGAGAACTATTATGACAACCATGCATTCCCTCTGCATCACACCCCTTGTCACCTATTCAGTAACAGCTAGAGACAGAAGTACCAGGTGCCATCTACACTCTGTTCTCACAAGATTTGAAAGATGTTTGTGAATAGACTTGGGAGATCAGAAAAGCAGCTGACTATCTCCATGTTTATCCAAAGTAAGCCCTGGAGTTTTGCCCCTCCTACATGGCAGCACTGACACAACTCAGCAAAATATTGTCTTCAGCTCTCTGATCATCACTTTGCTCAAAACGCACATCTGAAACAAGTTCCAACACTTCTTCTAGAAATATTTACTTTAGATACCTAACCAGTGGGAAACAAATGAACAAACCCCCCCAAAACACTATCATTTCCACACACACACCCCCCCAAATAAAACAACTCCAAAACAGCCACAAATCATTCTCACTCCTCTAATCCTCTAGGATGCCTTGGTAAGCCACAGAAATTTTGTGAAAAACACACCTAACTGCCGAATACATGAAAAGTGTGTAGCAGACTATATGTATTTCAGAGGATCTATTGGAGGTGGGGGAAAATAAACTTCCACAAAATTAAAAACTTGATACAGCAAACTGCTGAGCAAACTGCTTGATTTTAGATGTATGAAAAACAGGTTCATTGTGGTTGACAAGGCAGCTCAAAGTAGGGAATGTGTTCTGCTCAGTGAACTGGACCCTTAATGTTAAACATTATTCAATATTCAAAATAATACTGAAAATACTATTTGATATTAACCTGTTACTGCTTATCATTATACTTCTGTTAGTCTGTCACCAGTCTTACCTTCATAGAAATCCAAAGTGCACATGGTGTTTCCAATGACTGTATGGAATTGACCAATTTCTATACTGCACTGCATCAGTTCCTTAGTTAGCTGCTCATCTAGGTTTGTACTGCGAATTACAGTCTTTCCCAGAACAACCTGTTCAAACTGAGGCTTGAAGGTAGCATCTACAGACTCTCTAGTTATAACCACTGAGCCTGGGTCCAGACCTGCAGTAAAAAGAAACAGATACAGCTTCATAGTGTAGTTTTGTTAAACAAAGCTTTGTTTCCACACACATAGAACACAGGTCTTGAGCCAATCCTGCTTCTTCTAAAGGCAGCAACTTTAGCCCTTAATTCACCAAGAGATTTTTTATGCACACTTAGCTGCTTCACTGCATTATTACAAATAATTTCTGAAAGAATTAGATTTTTCCTTTTTCACTATATATTCTTTCTTGTCTCGTCTTTTTCATACAGGACAGAAATGTCCTTCTCCTCACATTGTCAGACCTCTTAAGTGTGTTTTGTCCAGAGGCAGATATTGTTTTTTCTTTCAAAATTATGGAAGAAAAATGATTCATCTCCTGCAGAAAATTGTTCTGACCATCAACTACTTACTTGCAGTGAGATGCTTTACTCTCCTACAAAGATGATTTAGTTTGGAGAAAGAAATCAAGAGGAGAAATACCTATTCCACCTGATGTGCCAATGCGAAAAATGGTTACGTTGGAACACTTGGCATGATACAGCAGCTTGATCAGCTCGTGCAACATGATTGCAATAGAAGGAATGCCCATGCCATGCTGAAATTAAAGCAGAAATTCATATTCGACATGCACATAGACAACACAAAATATATATGCAAGAAGGACCAGGGCAGTATCTCCTTCCTGATAATTTTTTTTCAGATGTCTCCTAACTCACTCTGACAAAACCTCTATGCTCCGGGCCTACTGAATGGCTATGGCAGGTAAGCAGAAAGACTCACACTGGCTTTGGTAGACTCAGATGAAGCAAAATATTTCTAAAAATCGTGAATTATAAAATATTTACATTCTCAAAAGTATAAGCAGGGTCCTTTCCTAACAGCTGAAAAATGCCCTTTATCACAGAACTGTTCTTAAGCACCAAAAACCTGAAGTGCTAGTGAATAGTTAAGCTATTTTTTTTTTCAAAGCACAGATATTGTGGTTTAGTCACGAAGTTCAGCAAATGTAACTTCACTTCAACTTGACTGATAAAGAAATAATTACAACTCGAAAGGATGATACTACAGTTATCCTATTAAGTATGCAATCGCATAAACAAATTAAAAGTGTGACGCTTTAAAATGCATACTTGAATTGGCAGCTCATGCATGCATTCCAAGTCCCATGGAATGCTACTCTTAAGCTATGTTAGCACACTGCACAATGCCACTGGATGTGATACAGCCAATTCTTCCAATATCCCACATGGCATCAAGTGACATTTTCCCCTGCCTATTATTCAGGACAGGGACAAGTCAACAGGAAGTCTACTCAAAAAATTTACAAGGTCATTCTTGTAACACCTCTGTGGTACACAGGGGAAAAACAAGGCAAGAAAGGAATGAAGGTCTCAGAGATTTGCCCTCTCACAAAAAAAGGGCTAAAAAAGGAATCTTAATTAGCTGAGTGCACTATTTTGAGCATGGCTGGTGCAAACTTAAAAACATGACTCCATCTACTAAGTGCTTAAAAGAAATATGCCTTCATACTTTCTACTTTGAACAGTATCACTGAACTCTTCATCAGGGACTGCAGAGACACGACAAGGGGTGATGGGTTTAAACTTCAATACAGGAAGTTCAGATTAGACATAAGTAAGAAGTTCTTTACTGTGAGGGTGATGAGGCACTGGAATGGGTTGCCCAAAGAAGTGGTAAATGCTCCATCCCTGGCAGTGTTCAAGGCCAGGCTGGACGGAATATTGGGTGACATGGTTTAGTGTGAGGTGTCCCTGCCCATGGTAGGGGGTTTGGAACTAGATGATCTTAAGGTCCTTTCCAGCCCTAACTATTCTATGATTCTACGATATGTGTTCCATATCTGAATAAGCGAGGTACTTACACTGACAGACAAAACAGGTCCTACTTTGTACATTGCATAACGGTCAGTTCCTGCACAGATGTTAGGATAGTCACAACCAGAGCTCCCAAGCCCCAGTTCTTCAGCTATGTAGGTGATAAAAGCTTTCATCCGAGAAGGGCTTCCTCCAACACATACAAACTGGGGTGGAGAGTATACAACAAAACAAAATCAATTCCATGATTCACTATATCAAAGAACATGAGAAGAATCAATATGAGGATGCAAACACATTCAGCTAGCAGAACCAGATGCAATTCTTCTCATAAAAATTCTAAAAGGCCATGAAGAAAAACTGGCCAAAAAAACAGTTCTATATAGCACTCAAACACCTTCATCCTGTTTGAACTAGTAAAAGACAGCTACTGTGTTGAAGGCCCCCCACAAAAGGGAAGTAAGAAACAATTATCTCAGATTTTATTTGATATTGAAAGTGACAAGAACCCATAAAATCTTATCCTCTTTCTATTCCCTCCTCAGTTGGTGGCATGTTGACACAGTCTTATTTTGAAGACAGCTACATGTCCACCTTCTGTGGAAAAGCACTGGCCTGCTGAATGAAGCAAACTGTCTTACCTTTACATCTCCAAATAATGCTGGAAAATCATGGGTACCAGTCCCAAGAGCAAAATGGTACAGGATGTCTTCTTTCATTTTCTCCAGGTGAGGGTTGCAGAGATGGATAAAATTCTCTCTGCAAGGATAACAGCACAGTGAAACATATACAGTATATACAAACCCCTACATTGAACAGATGCTAATTTTGTGAAGTCAAGCAGTAAAAGTAGGGACATGACACACCCAAGTATGCCTGCATTGCCTTATTTTGGTCCCTGATGCATTACTTTAAGGAAAACCTAAATTTTATGACCAACTTGCATCTCATAATAAGTCACATATGATATTTAAAATTGCATTTATTGCACAGGATGAAATGGCTGAAGAAAAGCCCAGATGGTAGGATGCATTTGCAACAGTGCAGCCTTTATCTTAAATAATCTTAAAGCTGTGAACCAGGGTGGCTGTTTATGGACAGCAGAACAATTGGGAGCTGGACCAGGGAATGTGCATGACCTTTCTACATAGACAATCCTTAGCATTGTCTAATGCTAAGATCTGGAAGAGGCAAAAAGAACTTACTTCCTCGTGTTTCCTGTAAGTAAGTGAGACAGTTTAAAAAAAAACCCAACCTTTCTGAAGATCCAGGAAACAACAAGGCAAGAAGGGAAAACTGAACTCCTCAGCGTATGGGATTGCCTTAGTGGAAAATTTGGTAGGGGACTTACTAAGCAAGCTGAATTATTCATAAAATGTCTGCCTACAGTGCTTGATGTTTTAAATTCAGTTGAAACAGGGAGGAAAGACTAGTCAATAATCATAAGCTTAAGCAAAATACTGGCCAATACTTCAAGGTAGTTTCTGAGACACGGAATCAAGCAATAAACATATTTCACACACAGGAAGATGACTTAATAGCTTAATGAAGGCTCACTGCAGTAATAACATGGCTCAGGAAATTCGAACTGCTTTGTCAGAGGAGACAAACAAAAGAGTTCACCTGGAGTTTATTCAAAAACTTGGTGGGACTTTGCAGGAACAACTCTGAAGCCTAAACACAGGTGTTCAGCACTATTTGAGATGTTTTAGGTTATCTGGTCTGTCTTCTAATGCCTCTCCAGAAAGGCAGGGCTTTTCTGTAGGTCCTATGTCTTATCTGTCAACCTTGCACAGGATGGATGGGTTACCTTAAGAAGCCTAAAACTGGCCGAGATGCCCATACTGGGGTCACTGAACTGTTCCTCAGAAGGCAAAGAAAATAGCTACAACCACAATAATCTCAGTATAATACTTGTTTGTTCTTGAAATTCTCCTCCCAGTGTCAGTCACTATGGAGCAGCAGCTGCACAACCAAAGAGGTACCAACCCAATCCACCCTATTTGTCCCAGCCCACCACTACCACCTTCAGCACAGAAAAAGCAGCCCAACGAAGTGGGTGGGCTGTTAGTTCCTTTGGTAGCAATTCCTCTCCATCTCCCACAAGCCCCACTTGCTTCTCTCAAATCCTGCCTGAGGTGGAGCCAAAGGCTTCAGTTGCCTTTGTTCTTCCCTCTGAGAGACCTGTTTGACTACAGAAGAAATAACAGGTTTGTGGCCTCCAGAAAGGCACAGACAGCCCAAAAGTTTGCCAGCTCACACGAGCAGAATTCCAGGCTGCCTCCTCTGAAATAGTCTTCTCTTTGGTTTTGTGGGATTCTCTACCCATACTAAATGGGTCAGTCACTAATGCAGATCTAATAGCTGGCTGTGATGTTTATTGGAATAGTTTTTACTTACAAATAGGATATTATCTGAAATCACTTTACAATTTGTTCTCAATCAAAAAAAAAGAAGTATTTCCTTCTTTATGAGAATACCAGCATCACAGCTTCTCTCCAGGAAATAAATTAGGAAAAGGTGAGGCCTCTGTTAAAAGTACAGGGAAATTCATGTAGTATGTGCCAACACCACCATCCTTATGCCTAGCCTAAATACAGCTTCCTTCCTCAGCAGAGTCTGTATTTCACCTTTTTCATCTCATACCTTACCAGCAAGGCTCTCCAACCCACCGCCTTGCTGCACCTAAGGGGCTGTTACTAACTTGCACTGGTTATCTGCCCATCCAGATAGAACTGCAGACTTGGACCCTGGGATAAAACGGGCAATAAAATAAGCATATCAATGTTTGTACATAGGACCAATACCATGAATTAACAGTAAAGGCAAAGTTTGCCTGATAAAAATCTTTGGCCTGTAACTCTAAGAAGCAGACGATTTATTTCCCTTACGTTGTTATAAAGCTGGTGTTTGAAACAAAACACAAATATATGAGGGTTAAACATGCAAGTATGGTTTTACTAAAAGCCACATTAAAATAAGGATTAGAGAAACAGATATCAATATTTGATTAAACTCTTGAAGTAAGTAGGTCTGGCCACACGCAGCAACTAAAGTCAATATTTTAACAGCTCACTGCATTTAAAAATAAATAAATAATAAAACCAAACATCACCTATGTTTGGACAAATTCACTGTCATGATAAATGAAAATAGATAGCCAGCAAAGCCCACTGCGTGGGCATTTGTGGATAAAGCAGATAAAGACTCCACTTGTCAAAACAGTTTCTACTAGATACTTGATGTTATAATCAATATTTGTGCCATAAACTTTACCTTAAACTAAATGAGTAATGAGTTTGGGGAGGAAGATAAATATGAACACAGACAATTCATTTCCAAATCTTACTTTGAAGACTGTTCATCACCAGTTTTCTTCTTGTTTGGGATACCAGGAGCCATGTATGCTTATACCTAGAATTATATTTAAAAAATCAGATATAAAGGACATCAGAATAGTCCCATACGTAAAGCTAGCATCACTAACAGTGAGACAAACCTTCTATATACATGATGCTGTTATGAATATTGAATGAGCAAAATGAGCATCACCACTTTTAAACCACTGAAACTTGAACTAATGCCTTGCTAAGGTAACCCCCATTTCACCACTACTTCTGCTCTGTGGTATAAGCAACACCCCGGGGCCAAACACATGAGCCAAAGACAGGTAAGTCTCATAGCTAACTAAACAACCCTCTTCTGTACCTCCCACAACGACAGTGACTGCTGACAGTGACTTAGCCTCCTTTTCACCTCTGCCTCCAGAAGGCCTCCAAAGCTCATCTCTTACTGCCATATGCCTGAAATCTGAGTCCAGGAAGCACCTTACTCATAATATATTTTCCATTAAACTCCTCATACTGACTGTAAGAGATTTTTATCTGTTCCAGCCTAAGGGCAAGGAAGGCTAAAACAAACCATGACTCCAAAAAGTCACAGTCCTTTATCATCTTTTTTCCTGATCCATTAACCTATATACTGTAAATCTTATCCTTTCTGCATATAAATAGGCAAATATATCACTAAGGCTTTGGTGCCGATGCAATGACAGAATTATAATTATAGAATGATTCATTTGTTGCTGTTTTCAGAAGTGACTACAGCTACGTGCCAAAGTTGGTATTTTCTGGGAATGCCCTTACAGAAAGTATTGAATCACAAAGTTCTGCTCTACCCTCCCGTATAAAAGGCCTGACAGCACACAAACTATAATAGAGACAGGACTGTACTCCTTAAAAACCCCAGGATTACACTACAAGGAAATAGAAAGAAATCAATCTTGCAACAGAATTACATAACGTGAATTTTGAAAGAACTGAAAAACAAACAAGATTAACCTGAAGTCTGGTTAGACCTAAACATCACATGTACTACACATACTAAACGTATACTAGATTCCATGCCCAAGGAAATAAACTAACAAAAGTCGCATTTCGAATCATTATGCATCCTCGTGGTCATAGGATTAATCGCTATTATACCACGTGCATTACAGGAAAAATGCATCATTTGTTCCAAGAAAACTACAGTGCTGGGAGTGCTAATAACAAGGAGTTATCAGATAAGAAGAAACAGCAAAATGCTTTTTATGTACCTAGATGACAAATGGCTGCAAATGAACCAAGGATATTCATTCAGCTGCTGTTCACAGCATTAAGCAACCACATAGATTTTTAACCATGTTCTTGGTTCTGTGATGCTCTAACTAACAATGTACTTCAAGAAAATCTGACAGCAAAGTTCTGACGGTGCAAAGGCAGAGCACCCAACTGGAGATGCCTCGACAGGAACAGCAGACAGGAACAAGCAGAACTCAGTCTTCCCACGGCAGACCCTTCTGGCCATCACAGAGTGGCCCACAGGCACCCTATTACCATAAAGCTGTAAAATTCTTCTCACACTGTGATACAAATGGAGATTTTTAAACTTCCAGCAGCCATCCTCCGCCAAACTGATGCTCAAGAATAATGTGCTCCCAGCAGGACTCAGAACAAGAAAGGGCATGGCCTGCTTCAACATGTGTGTGAATCGTCTGCCCAGTGATTCAAAAACCAGGCAGCATCCATTATATCTCATTCCACACACACACACACAAACACACAATTTTTTTGTTTCATGGTGGTTGGGTTTTTGTTTTGTTGGTTGGCTTTGTTTTGGTTTGTTTGGTTTTTTTTTTAGGAAAGCCTCAGTTAGTAGCATATTTAAGGAAAAGCTCCAGGTTAGCGTTGATCCATCATTAGAAAACTTGAGGAATCACTACAAAACAGTTTTCTGCCCTGAACGTCCTCCCTCGAGGCTGTGCAAGCAATGACAGCTCGTTCCCGACGCCTAACACTTACTTCCAGCAGGTTTCCTGCCCCGCGGGCAGCTCCCATCCACCCAAGCTCAGAAACAACGGCACCACCGAGCCTCCCACCCGACCAGACCTCTGTTCCTACTGCCCTCAACCACCGCTCCCCCGGCACCGACTGCATGCTCCCCCCAGAACGGCACCCAGGGTTCCGCCGCTACGAGCCCGCGGGGGTTCCGGTGGCCGGCCGCTGGCGGGGCTCTGCTCGGCTCTCACCTGGGACGGCGGGACCACGGCGGGGAACCGCAGCTCTCTCTCGGGCGCTGGCCAACCCCCGTTCCCGCAGCGCCGGGCGGCACGGCACAGCACCGCCCCGCCCCGGGCGGGGCCCGCAGCACCGGGCGAGGTTAACTCTCGGCGCGCCGAGATGGGATATTGTATGGGATAATACACGTGTCCATGCGATAAGCATGTGCTGGCAACCCCGAGGAGCACAGTCAGGTTGTGTGGATGTCGGTGTCTATACCTGTCTTTCTACGTGTATATTCATACAGCCTGTTTGTATGTGCACTTCTTTCACTAGTGCTTTCGTATGGCAAAAAAACACGTGGTGAGAAAAGGGCACAGACTTCTGATAACACACTAGACTCTTTCAGCGGGAAGGGACCTACAATGATCATCTAGTCCGAGTGCCTGAACAGCGGTGACAAAGTTGTTAAGGGCATTATCCAAATGCCTCTCAAACACTGACAGGCTAGGGGCACTGAACCTCCTTTGAGCACAGCTTGTTCCAGTGTTTGACCACTCAGTAAAGAAATGCTTCCTAATGTCCAATCTGAACCTCCTCTGGTGTATCTTTGAAACATTCCTACATGTCCTCTCACTGGATCCCAGGGAGAAGAGCTCAGCACTTTCTGCTCCATTCTCCCTCCTCAGGAAGCTGTAGAGAGCAAAGATGTTGCCCCTCAGTCCCCTTTTCTCCACACTAGACAAGCTCAAAGTCCTTTGCTGCTCCTCACAGGACATGACTAACAGCCTTTCCACCACAGCTTTGTTGCCCTCCTCTGGATGCCTGCAAGGACCTTCAGATCCTTCTTAAATTGTGGGGCCCAGAACTGCTCCCAGCACTCAAGGTGAGGCTGCATCAACACTGAATCCAGTGGGATCATCACTTCTCTTGACTGGCTGGTTATGCTGTGTTAGATGCACCCCAGGATGCAGTTTGCTCTCTGTGGTGCCAGGACTCACTGCTGACTCACGTTGTGTGAGCCTGCTGCTGACCAGCACCCCCAGATCCCCTTCCGCAGCGCTGCTCTCCAGCCATTTCTCTCCCCATTTATACTTGTGCCCAGTGTTACTCCGTTCTAAGTGCAGAACCCAGCATTTCAGCGTGTTAAATTTCACCCCATAAATCACTGACCAATGCTCTATCTAGATCCCTCTGCAACGCCTCTTCTCCCTCAAGAGAGTCAACAGTACCTCCCAGCTGGTGTCATCAGCAGACTTGCCAATGGTGCATTCAACTCCTGCATCCAGAGCACTGATAAATGTATTGAACACCTCTGGTTACAGTCACCAGCCAGGCGTAGCCACATTCACTACAACTCTTGGTGCTCCACCCTTCAGCCCTCCATCCCAGCACTCCAGTCATTTCACCAAGTCTGTAACACCAGTGATATCATACCTCTGGGAGGTGACCAATGCTTCCAGTTCATCCTGGTTTTTTCCTCACACTGCAAACGCTGGTGTACAAGTACTCAAGATATGCTCCCGAGCCATCCATGCTCCCAGAAGCAGTATAAATGTTCCCACTAGCATTGCCATCCTCAGGCAATACCATGTCAGCCTTTGTCTTACCAACAGGATTGCTCAAAGTATCCCCTTCCGCCACGGATTCTAGTTTAAAGCCCTCTCAATCAGTCCCACCAGCTTATGTCCAAAGACACATTTTCCCCACTGGGACAGGTAGATCCCATCAGGTTCCACCATCATAACTTTTTCTTCTATTTGAGGAGAACAAGTGCTAATACAAAGACCATTATGTGAGTCTGGAAAATTTCTTTGGAAACAGAACCTGAGTTATCTGACCAGTATTTTACTTGGCCACTGCACCAGCCAATGATAACAGTGTAGTATTTAAAATAAGTATACCCCTTGCTGCTCACCATTTACCATCTTTATAGTCAATCGGTGAAATAATTCAGTGCAGCTGTCTGTATACTTACCTACTATATTTCAGTTCTTGTCATTCTGGATGTTTATTATCATTAACATTATTAACAGGAGGACAAAACATGCTAAGACTGAACTTCTGCATTACTACTTCTAGCTCATTTTCCAGGCTATAGCATAATATATGACTACATTCTTAAGAACGATCTGCAGAGAGCTGCAAAAGCAGAATATTATACTCTTCACAGAAAGATTGGCTTCATCCTGCATCTTTTACAACTAAGTCTGCATTACTCAGTACAGATGTAAGTATTTAAGAAATAGATATGCTGAATCAATGAAATTTCAGATGCTCAAGAAATGCATGGGCAATTCAACTGTTGTTTGCATTGCTATACAAAGAAAGTTGATGCCTACGTACCCTTGATCTCTGAAAACAAGTTTATATTCAAATCTAGTCTAAGACGAAAGTGGTAAGAATGAAGTATATATTCGGTCACATTAAAATGAAAACAGCCATTAGACTCTGCTATGAAAAAATAGTTGCATGTAAAAGGAAAATTACTTTTTGGTACCTAAACTGCCAAGTTATTTTTAAATCTGTATCTGGAATTCTCTTTTAAAAATATTCACATATTCAGTATACTTGGGTTCAGTTCATAAAATGCAACAGCACGTTTGGTTTATCTTTGGGCTTGCAAATCAATCAGTATTCAAAAGTAAGAAGTGAGATAATTTCTTACTTAAAGGCATTCAAGTCAGAAATGGAGCACAATGCAACTAAAGAAACGTTTCAGCATTTAAAACAATACGACTAGATTCTGTAAGAAACTACCCAGCTTTCAACTTTGGCATCTCTCTGAAAAACAAACACTGAAAACCCTTCCAGACCCAGAAGCTTCCACTGCTGTCACATGGAACTACTGATGACTTTAAAAACTGCCAGCAGCATGACTGCATTGACTCACAAGGAAATAAACATAATTACTGAAGCAAGATGAACTCAAGCAACACATTTCCATGCTCAAGTTGGGACTTTGTGATTTGCTACACTACTTTGATTTCACATCTCTTGGAGAATTGGCAAGTTATGCTTCTGCTGCAGACCTGCACTATCCTGAATTCACAAACAGGAATTCTAGGTCATCCACCTGCTCTTACAAACAGAAATCTTAGGCTGTTAATATTCTATCTCATAGAAGTCAAACTGTGATCCATGAAGACACAGTTGACTGACAGTGCAGATCAAATATCTCCTTGACTAAAGAAAGCTGAGTGTACATTAATGGCACATAGGTAAACTTTTAAGAATTTAAGAATGTCATGTGCATATTACCTAATAGTGACTAAGGTAAAAAGACACAACTTCTACAATAGGATAGGGAGTAGACTTCTAAGATATCTGAAAACCAGCAATATAAACACTTCTAAGACCACAACAACAGTAAAACAAAATAACAGTGCTGAGTGACCACGCTGGGATCTCAGCTGTCTTTCTGCCTCTGCCTTCAACAATTGCCTAAAAAATCTGACAATTTTGGACAATAACTCCAATACTGACAAAGAACTGTTCAAAAGTAAAGAGGACTTAGATATCAAAAAACTCAATGTAAGAAATTTGCTTTAGGAAGATTTGTATAAATCTTAATGAGAAAAGAAGATCATAATGCAGAAAAGAATGACTAGAATTCTTGTTTGCAGGTCAGCAGTATTGCAGCCACACAGGAATTCTTGTATTATGGAATATATTTTGAGGGCTTCAGCACAGCAAGCACTTTCAAGCCTATGTGAACAGGTGATCTATAAATTTGTATATATTTTTACCCACATTAGTTGGGGTTGTTTGGGGTTTTTCCGGTCATAACTGTCTCCAACTTTTTCAGTACATTTGTACTAAACACCTTTCAGAAAGCTTTCTACAAAAGAGACTGAAATGGATTTAATATATGCTTAAGAGCAAAATACCTTGTTACCCCCTATACGCATAACCACACACACACACACACACACACACACACACACTTGGCTGCCTTGCCATAAAGCAATTTAACTCCAGAGAGTTTCATCATCACCTCTTATTTCCCCTTTCTTTCATGTTTTGGCCAGTAAATCCTGTAACTGCAAACAGTATTTGCAAAAGAAGTTTTCCTATAATGGAAGTCAAAAGATATTAAGTGAGCCTGTAAAGTAGCACTACTACTGATAGTTATACCCTTAAAGTATGCTATAAAGGCTGTCATACACAGAAATTATTTTACTGTTACAGTTTACCATTGATGGGCACAACAAACCCAGCCCTCTATTACACTTTTCTTACAGATACTAAAAGTAAAAATTATAACCTTATCCAAAGACTATCAAATAAAGATAGCTGAATTCCCAGATAAGGTATGCTTATAAGACTGAATAATTCTGAAATAAAATCAGAAAATGGTACTTTCATTTTTGGAAAATATCATGCAGCTCTGGTGATTACCATATTAGCTGTAAAATTTTGTAGCTGAAAACCTGAGGGTAGCAACAGTTTGGTTTTTTTTAAGCATTACTTAGCAACAACTAAAAACATCAGTGTGTTATCAGCATTGTTCTCAGACTAAAGTCGAAAACACAGCACTGCACCAGCTACTAAGTAGGAGAAAAATAACCATTACAGCTGAGCCCAGGACACTGTTATACATACAGAACTTCTTCAGAAGAGTTTATTCTTCAGTGCTTCTCTATAATGGCAGGAGAGTTTTTCTACTGGCAGATTTCAGTACTATGAGCTCTAGGTCTGGCATCCACTGGTACTCTGGCCTAGAACAGTAGATTCCATCAAAAGCTCTGCTTTCACAGCAAAATTAATGTTTCAATGTAACTGAATATAATCCATAATACAAATTGTAAGTGAAAACAGATTTAAAGTAGTAATTCCCTCCCCCCCTCCAGATACAGCTTGTTGTAAGCTTTTTGTATAGTTGGAAAACTTTGCCGATTAACCAATAACTGTACTTTCAGGTTTTTTCATATGTTTTAGACTTTTATTTTTGTAAATACGACTTAGTTGAACTGTTGGTTAAAATGAACAGCAAAGATGCACCCAGATGCTGGGTCTAACAACAACAGCAAAACTTTCACAAACTTTCACTGAAAATTATGAGGGTTCAGATTAACAACAAATTTACCTATTTCCAATCAGTTTTCATATCAAGGTTCTAAAGAAAAGCAATATTAAGGCAAATCCTCTCAACATTCTGTTCAAATACATATATATTCAGTTATCCATTTTAAAACCTTCAGCTCTTAGATTCAAAGGTGTACAAAGTACTGAGTGCACTCTGAAAAGGAGACTAAAAATTACTGTTTATTTATTAAAAACTTCACTTTTCATAGTATTAGCAAAAAATATAATTTTCATCCACTTTCTAATGGGCTTTATAATAAATATTCAATTATTCACAGGATTTTAAGGATATGTCCTAACTCAGCAGTGGCTTTGACTCATTGTTTGTAGGTGCTGATTCAGACTCTTGTGGCTCTGAATCTGCAACAAAAAAAAAAAAAAAAAAAAATTAAAGCTCTTTGGATAACTCCAGCTGTAACAATATAAAGGACAACTAAATATTCAGTTTCTCTCTCACATCAAAAGGCATACAAATTCCAGTACTTTTGCATTTTAGCTAATTAGACAGAGAAGCTACTGTCATGGGTTCAGCAGCAGCAGTCGTTTTTTCTCCTTCTTGGTAGCTGGTGCAGCGCTGTGTTTTTTGATTTTGGGCCTTGGAACAGCGCTGATAACACCAGTGTTTTCAGTTACTGCTTGGCAGTGTTTTGTCTGGCCAAGAACTTTCTGAGTCTCACGCTATGCCAGGGCGGAGGGGGAGCCAGGAGGAAGCAGAGACAGGTCACCTGACACAAACTGACCAAAAAGGTTATTCCATACCATAGCACGTCATGTCCAGGATGTGAACACAGAGAGCAGAGACCTGGAAGGGTGTGGTGGTGGACTGGGGGGTGCACGATGAGGTCAGGTTTTTGGTGCTTTGGGAGGGGTTCGCTGCTGGGGGGTGCAGTGGCTGGGTCGGGCTTGGTGAGCAGTTGTATTCTTTTTCCTTGTATTTCTATTATTGGTGGTAGCAGTAGTGATTTGTGTTATACCTTAGTTACTAAACTGTTCTTATCTCAACCTGTGCGAGTTGCATTCTTTTAATTCTCCTCCCCATCCCCCCAGGACTGGGGGAAGAAAGAGAGGCAGAGTGAGTGAGAGAGTGAGAAAACTGCGTGGGGTGGGGGGGGGGTGGGGGGAGTAGAGACTTAAACCACAACAGCTACCTACAAGGTTTGCACGTTATGATGTAAATCTGTAACCCAATACACATGGGTTATAGATTTACATACAGAAGGGGATGTATTTCCTGTCTGATGTCCTGGACTTATCCTGTGCAACGCATAACCAAGAAAGCTCCATCTCAAAAGGGAGCTGCAAGGTGCTCATACTGCCAATTGATTTGGATGAGCAGAAAAAAATTACCCAAGTGGGAATATACAAGCACTACCTTCAGTGCATATCTGAAAGAACAAAAACGTCAAAACTGAATCAAAGTACATGTCTGGATGAAACCACACTGTTACAAACATTTAAAAACCAAAAATCTCCTTTTACATCGAGATACAGAATCTCTCTCAATCAGAATACAGCTACGATTGACAAAGGAGAACAATACAAGCAAAGCAGGGGGCATTATCTAAGAATTTTAAAAGAAAAGCAGCTCAAAAATAAGATATATAGTTACATCTTATTTTTGAAGTTATATCAAACTATGCAGCATACTGGCTTTGCAGTAGTCTTTATAGTATACCCATAATTTTGGTCTCTATGCATACATGGTATAACCAAACCAATATGATTACTCTGAAAAGCCTTCAGCTTCCTTCAAATCCAAATGTCCCATTAAAGGCACATTTCACGTCAAAGAAATCAACTATCACTAAATGAATGAATTTGAGGTTTCAAAAATCAAAAATCTTTTCATATTACAGTAATGCAAAAGAAAAATGTCAGTGCACTAGAAAGTTCAATAGCATCTGAAAACACAAGAATAATTAAGATTTTCTTTCATGCTAAGGAAAAGCCCTTTTAGGCTCCACTGTTGAATTGTTAGGTCATTGCACCTCCTAAGGCAGCACCTCTGCATGACCAGAGTTTGGATACTTAAGTTAACCTGAGAAGCCACTCTTCAAAGTCATGCGCACTGTTTCAGGTCCAGACTGAGATCTGGTTTCATCCCTTACTTTTATCCCAGCTTTTCTTTTGAACAGTAACACACAACTTCCAGTTTTGTTTGCCTGATTTCTTCTGATCCTCACCTGAAGGAAAAGGTTCAGCACACACACACACATACACACACAATAACACAATTACTGTAGCTGTACTGACGAAAGGAAGACACGAATTCAGGACGTGCTAAGGTGTCACATAAAGTAAGTTAACTGTCCTCTAAGACTTTCACACATTGATATATGAAGATCAAGGGAGTCATGGCAATCCCCGGTGTATACAAAAGCATTCAGTGATACAAATAAAAAAAAATAAACAAAATTCTGGAACTTGCAGGCTCTGTGTTCAATAGCATTTTAAAAGGTTGCTATAGGAAACTGATATACCCTCCATGGTTACCAAGCCATTGTAAAAAGCCTAAGCAAAAAGTCTTTGACATAAGGAAGGTGAGTTTTCCACCCTTTAACCTTTCTTTCTAAGTGTTTTCAAATGATGTCTTTCATAGCTATTCCCATTGTGCATGACAAAGAAAGGCTTGAAATAATAGGTAAACATCAAATAACATTTCTTCTCTCTCTAATAAAACTTACAATGCCACTGTCTTTACAAATGCACATGTATCTATTTTGACAAAGTTTTATGAACAGTGTTCTATTTCTTAAACATGAGTATCGATGACATTTGTCAAAGCAGTTTTCAGTAAAATATTAGTCGCCAAAGACGATTCACAACAAATATTTTATTTTGCTTAAATTTAGGCAGAAGGACAATTGTGCCTTTGCAACATTTTACAAAAACACAGAAGCCCCTGGATTAGAACCGAGCATACTTCTGCAATTGTAAAGATGGAAAAAAAAATCCATTAAATCCCTGCTTTTGCTGACTACAAACAGGAGCACTCTTTTCTTTAGCTGCTCATAGGGAACTTTAAACTAAGCAGAATAATTCAGTTAAATCCCACCGTATCCAAAGACAAACGATTCAGGCTGCCCTCTGCTGTTACCTTGAGATTCCAACTCACTTGAAAAGAAACAGCTTTCAAAAATGTTACCTTTGGACTGATCATTATTTTCTGATGTTTCTTGAATCTTTTTGTCCCTTCCGGTACACTGCTGAAGCCAGTCAGTCCCATAACCATTGCTAATTAATTTGCTAAAATTTATTGCTTCATTTTTTTTCTGAGCAGGCCTGTAAATCCAGATATATTAAGGAAAACAATAGCATAAGTGAACAAAAATGGGGATTAGGTGGCAAAATTTCATTTTGCACAGAACAGGCAATAGCCTTGTAATTTATTTGTAAAAAACTAAACATGTATTCCACATGTAATAACCTAAGAACTAAAGATTATTGGAATTGTATATGTTGGTTTTAATAGGAAAAAAGTGAAAAATTAAAACCACACAAGAACATGTAAGCAAAAAAGGCTGATTATACTCATTCTGTGCTGCACAAAGGTGTAATTTTGTTACAGATTTGCTCATTAGGCAGCTTACTTATTTATTTTGCATCCTTAATATATTTCTAAAACATACTGGTATTACTGATGACTGCACAATACATTTTTAAGACAGTATGCAGAAACAATTCAGTTTTGCACATAGCTGATGAGACTACATCACATCACAGATGATATAATAATTTTCTTAAAAGACTTATCTTCCATGTTCATTGCAGTATTTTTGCTGTGACTGATCTTATACAAGCTACAGCTTACGTATGTTCTTAAAATAGTAGTCCCACTTGTGTTTTGTAACCTATGCTTACAGAACTAACAATATACATTAGTTGTTTGAATCTGTACACTGGCATTGAGGACAAAACCAAGACAATTTAGAATACAATAAAAGCGTGCTACATGAAGACATGCAACTCTATGCTTAGTTTTCCTAAAGCAAGGTTATACTGAATAGCTTTCCTGTATGACTTAGAGTGCTATTACTAAAATAGTTTTACAAACAACTAAAATACCACAGATAATAGCAAGTTTAGTTGCAGTTAAGTATCCATAAAGCCCATACACGTAGCCACTAATCTGCAGTTTCACAAATAGTAACACTACTTCCTTAGGAGTTTAATAAATTTCATAAGCATACTACTTACATGGGTGGGAAGGAAAGTTTATTTTTCCCACTAAATTCCTTGTTCATAGAAACATTTGGCATTCTGCTTGGATACTTAGGGTTTATAGCTGGGAGCTTTACCTGTGTTAGAGAAATCTTAATTTAATAAAAGGAGTTATGATAAAAATAACCAAGAAGATTGTATGACAGTATAACCTTCAAAAGTGAAGAATATATTCAAGTCCCCAAGTCTTGTCAAACTTCATTATCTTATCTGTATTATTTCTATAAGTAAGAGTAGAGGATCATAAAGAAATAGCAAAAGATAAAGCAGAACCTTAGTCAGTCATTCTAGATGAGATCAGCTGCTTGTTCACTACGTCAGTAAAGCAAAATGTGCTTTCCACAAGCTTTTCTGTCACAGTACACCTCTACCCTAAGTCAAGCTTCCAATTCAAACTTACCTATTGCAACCTCTTATCTTGGCTCATTTCTCTGTATGTTGTGTATGAAAACATCCCACTCAGATTAGAGTTATTACTTGCAAGTTACTTTAAAGAAATCAGGACAGAGAAACTGGAAGTAAAACGTATTGCTCTGTAGATTGAAAAGTACATTAAGGATAAACATACTTTCCTTCTATGTGGAAATACCTACTGTGATACAGTTAACAGAGCAAAAATTAATAACAGAATGCAAAAATTAGATGCACTATCATCAGACACTACAAAACAACTCTCATGAAAACATTCATGAAGAGAAGATTCCAAAGTAGATGTAAACACACTACAGACTGCTCAAGGAGCCTGTGCACATTTAAAAAGAAACAGCAAAGAAAAGTATAATGGTATTTGAATATATCTAATCAGTGAGCTAGTCAACAAGCCACTAAAAGAAGCAGGCCTGGATGCTCAGAGAGTATAAGTTTTACTATTTTCTGAAAGAAAGCGAAGCCTAAGACAGACAGTTCTACTGATTCTGAAACAGGACATCAATGCAAACCAATGTGTTAAGTCAGTGCCGAAATCCCTACAGACTTCAATGGAATCAGAGTTTCACCAAAGAAAAATTCCAGAATCTGGTAAAGAATAAGTGGATGGGCTATTAGATTTCAGCCTATGTTGAAGCTTAAAAACATGAGAAAATTAGACATTTGTCAAAGAAGAAGAGATGATACTAGCAAGAGCATGCAGTGATGCTGGAAGCAGTGATGCTGGATGAAGAGTAGCCTGTTGTCCAATCTGAAGATTAAAATATGCTTTAGCTAGTTCAGAACCGCTTTTCAAATCCACCAACACTACTCTCTGCTGAAGGAGCCTACTCATGCCTTACATTTCACAAATCATATTTGTGCAAAAAATGACAAGTACTGTCTTCCATCTCCCATTAAACTGCACCATTTCAGATCTGACATATCATGGAAGTTTCAGATCCAGGCCAACTACTTAATAGTTTCAACTGACAAAAGCAATTTAATAAGACAAGTTGAAATCACCAAATTCTGGTAACTATTGTCACATATTGAAGACATGATGGCACACAGGGCAATGTGGAAAAACTGACAGGCAAGATACAAACGGTAGATGGAAAGTTGAGACTCCTCTTGGCATTGAAGCGAAGTACTAGAAAAGGAAGTCTAATAATTAAAAAGTTAATTAAAAGGCAGGAAGAGGGGGAAACCCTAGAGAGATTTTTGACTAGAGACAGACAAGGCCAAACTCTCAAACTAAAGTCAAGGGAAAGAAAAGATTAAAAAAGGCAATGAGAAAAGATTAAAGGCTGCTACCAAGTCTATCATACTGTTTAACATGTCTTGTTTCTTTGCTTGGTATTAAATGAGACAGACTAGCATGAACTGCAGGTATCAAAACATTCCCTACTGTTCAAATGAACTGATGCGTAACAAAAGCAGCAAGGAAATAGATCAGAATTTGGCTTTGGAGGGTACATGCAATCTGCCAGGTGCTGTTTGTTACTTTGCTTTGTTTACAAATCCAACATTAAAAGCAGACCCTTGCCCCACCACACCCCAACGATTATAGCTGGGGAAGCATTTTCACTTTGACAATCCTCCATTTTACAGCCAACAACTTACCCAGATAAAGTAAACTATGTAGGACATTTTTTGCATGCTCTCAGTTTAAAGTGATTTCTCTCCTTGTGAAGAGATAGCAATGACACACCCTAAAAATTACTACCTACATTTATAATACATACACATTAGCCTCAGATTCAAGAAACATGAAATGTGATAAGTATTGTGCCTCGCTAGTATATTAAAAACAATGGATACCTGCTGCCAACACGGAAATATAAAACCCCCCGGATGAAGTCCTGGCTCCCCTGCAATCAAGGAAAAATTTGATTACCTTCCAAATCTCTCTCTTCTAAATCCTGACCTCAAATGAGTAATCCTTTTACTACAGCACATACATACGTATACATACTTATATTCTGCAAGTAATAGAGGAGCCAACAAGGAAGGTGCCATGCTTGACCTCGTGCTCAGCAACAGGGAAGGGCTGGTTGGAAATGTGACTGCTCCAGGGCAGCCTTGCTTGCAGTGATCATGAGATGGTCAAATTCGAGATCCTCAGGACAGCGAGAAGAGCATGCAGCAAGCTCACTGCCCTGGACTTCAAGAGAGCAGACTTTGGCCTCTTCAGGAACCTGCTTAGTAAGATTCCATGGGATATAGCCCTAGAGGGCAGGGGGCCCAAGACTGTTGGTTGATATTCAAGAATCACCTGCTGCAAGCTCAGGAGCGATACATCCCTACTAGAAGGAAGAGCAGCAGGAGGGCCAGGAGACCTCCTTGGATGGATAAGGAGCTGCTGGGGAAAATTCAAAGGAAAAAAGAGGCTTATAAAAGGTGGAAGCAAGGACAGGCGGCCTGGGAAGAATACAAGGATGTTGTCTGGGAAACTAGGGACCAGGTTAGGAAAGCTAAGGCCCACTTAGAATTAAACTTGGCTAGGGATGTTAAAGATAACAGAAAGGGGTTCTATAGGTACGTAGTGAATAAAAGACAGATTAGGGACAAAGGAGGCCCCTCCAGAAGCTATCAGGAGAACTGGCTACCCTAGATTTGGAGAAGGCTGAGGTTCTTAATGACTTCTTTGTCTCAGTCTTCACCAGAAAATGCTCTGACCACACTACCGAAGTCTTGGAAGGCAGATGCAGGGACTGTGAGAATGAAGACCCTGGGCCCACTGTAGGAGAGGATCTGGTTTGAGATCATCTTAAGAACCTGTACAGACACAAGTCCATGGGACCTGATGAAGTCCATCCGCGGGTCCTGAAGTTGCTGGCAAATGAAGTTGCTAAGCCACTGTCCATCATATTAGAAAAATCATGGCAGTCAGGTGAAGTTCCTGACAACTGGAAAATGGGGAATATAATCCCCATTTTCAAGAAGGGGAAATGGATGAGCTGGGGAACTACAGACCAGTCAGGCTCACCCCTGTGCCTGGCAAAACCTTGGATCAGATTCTCCTGGAAGGCATGCTGAGGCACATGAAAAATAACAAGGTGGCTGGTGACAGCCAGCATGGCTTCACTAAGGGGAAATCCTGCCTGACCAGTCTGGTGGCCTTCTATGATGGGGCTACGGAACTGATGGACAGGGTAGAGCCATTGATGTCATCTACCTGGACTTGTGCAAAGCGTTTGACACTGTCTCACATGACATCCTTGTCTCTAAGTTGGAGAGACATCAATTTGATAGATGGACCACACGGTGGATAAAGAACTGGCTGGATGGCCTCACGCAAAGAGTTGTGGTCAACGGCTCAGTGTTCAGCTGGAGACCAGTAATGAGTGGTGTTCCTCAGGGAGCGATGCTGGGACATCTTCGTCAGTGACAGACAGTGGGATTGAGTGTGCCCTCAGCAAGATTGCCAATGACACCAAGCTGTGTGGCTCAGTTGATATGATGGAGGGAAGGAATGCCATCCAGAGGGACCTTGACATGTTTGTAAGGCGGGCTGATGCCAATCTTACGAAGTTTAACCATGACAAGTGCAAGGTCCTACACCTGGGTCACAGCAATCCCAGACACAGCTCGAGGTTGGTCAGAGAAGAGATTCAGAGCAGCCCTGCAGAGAAGGACTTGGGGGTGTTGGTCAATGAGAAAATGAAAATGACCCAGCTTCAGTGTGTGCTTGCAGCCCACAAACCAACCATATCCTGGGCTGCATCAAAAGGAGTGTGACCAGCAAGTTGAGGGAGGTGATCCTGCCCCTCTACTCTGCTCTTGTGAGACCTCACTTGGAGTATTGGGTGCAGTTCCAGTGTTCCCAACATAAAAAGGACATGGAGCTGTTGGAACAGGTCCAGAGGAGGGCCACAAGGATGATCAAGGAACTGGAGCATCTCCTGTATGAAGACAGGCTGACAAAGTTAGGGCTGTTCAGCCTGGAGAAGAGAAGGCTGTGTGGATACCTCATAGCAGCCTTCCAAGTATCTGAAGGGGGCCTACAGAGATGCTGGGGAGGGACTATTTATTAGGGACTGTAGTTACAGGACAAGGGATAACAGGTTAAAACTTAAACAGGGGATGTTTATGTTGGATATAAGGAAGAAATTCTTTACTGTAAGGCTGGTGAGGCACTGGAATAGGTTGCTCAGGAAAGTTGTGAACACACCATTCCTGGCAGTGTTCAAGGACAGGCTGGACAGAGCCTTGGATGACATGGTTTAGTGGGAGGTGTCCTTGCCCATGTCAGGGGGGTTGGAACTAGATGATCTTAAGTTCCTTTCCAACCCTAACTATTCTATGATTCTATGTATGCATATATATGTACATATACATACACATTTCCAGCAAGTGACTAAAAGGGATTTCTTCAGAAATGAATAATCTTGCTGATGATGCAGGAGGATTGCTAATGTTGATGCTAACCATGATACAACCCTTCAACAGATCTCTCACTCATACACATGCCTGCCTCTTTCCTAAGAGTCATAGCATTTTCAACCCAACCCAGTTGGTCCATACGATGCATAAGCAAAATATGCTTACCTAGGCTTGTAGACCATCGTGTTGCCACGAACATACAGGCTATATCCTTCATGCAGTAACACATCCTTCAGCACTTTGCTGCGAAATCCCCAGAAGAATGAGAATTATCCCTGTGGTTAAGGCATTAAGGAGGAACTACAGGATCCATCCCAAGGCACAGAGAACCATGTAATGGTCCTCCTGATCTTCAGTCCTCCTCTACACATTGACAACAATAATATGATGAACAGTGGAGATTCTAATACTTCACAACAAAGTGGCATAAAGGCTTAACGTTCTAGAGAAAGGGCCCACCTGGGAACAATGTTTTCCAAACTGAGTTGAAGAGGTACCCTTAGAGGTCAAAATGGTTTTGCACTTGTCCCTTACAGCGCCCTAAGCGATTTATCTCCATGAGTGTCTTCTGAGCAGCTGCTTAGTCAGACTGGACTGAAAAATATTTTCAGTATGTTCAGTCTCAACAGTTGAGGTAGTTTGTTGCTGCAATATAATCATGCAGTCAAACAAATGAATTGAATACTGCTTAGAAATTTGCTTGTGGTGGTTTGGAATTTATCTCTTACATTTCAACATACAAGATGTACAGTGAGATAACTAAAGTCAAGACCATTTGGTAGGGCTAGTTCCATTGTCTCACTTGAAGACTCTTCAGAAAGGTAGTCTGTAAGCACAGGATAGAAACCTCCTGTAAGAGGAGATACAAGAAGCAGCTGTGAAAGAAGCATCATGCAATGTTTCAAGATATACAAGACACTTTCCAGGGTACAAGAAAGGTACAAGAAAGGTACAAGAAAGGTACTATGAAGGACAACCATTCCAGAGATGGTGGTGTGGAGGTAAAGCTAAAACTAGAGACATAGAATCTACCTTGTCAGGCACCTAATCCTAAAGAAAAACATTTGATAGATTTAGCACCTCACACAAAACTCAACTTCAGCTTCCAAAAGAGCAGTGTAGATTATCTTTCAGGGCCTCAGCAGATTTTGAAACTGAGGTGAATATATAACCCATATTCACTTTATATTTGGTGCTAAATAAAACATATGGAAACTTTCATTCACGACGGAATGAAAATGTGTCTCTATCAAACTTCACACAAACAGAAATGGACCTCAGTCTCACTTCACCAGTTACCACGTGAACTTGCATTACTCTTACTGTTACCAAAGTTTGACTTTTAGAGGACTGAAGATCCTAGTTCAACCTTTCAAGACACCCTGTGGCAAGCCAAGTTTCCATTTTCAGTCATAGAATCATAGAATAGTTAGGGTTGGAAAGGACCTTAAGATCATCGAGTTCCAACCCCCTGCCATGGGCAGGGACACCTCCCACGAAACCATGCCACCCAAGGCTCTGTCCAACCCAGCCTTGAACACCGCCAGAGATGAAGCATTCACAACTTCCCTGGGCAACCCAGTCCAGTGCCTCACCAGCCTTACAATAAAGAATTTCTTCCTTATATCCAATCTAAACTTCCCCTTTTTAAGTTTGAACCCATTACCCTCTTGTCCTATCACTACATTCCCTAATGAAGAGTCCCTCCCCAGCATCCCTATAGGCCCCCTTCAGATATTGGAAGGCTGCTATGAGGTCTCCACGCAGCCTTCCCTTCTCCAGGCTGAACAGCCCCAACTTTCTCATCCTATCTTCATATGGGAAGTACTCCTTGTATCTCTGATTGAAAAAAAGATTCACTTAAAAACACCAGGCAAATTATAGTGTAAGCATACATTGCTTGTTTGCCTCTTTCCACAGATTAAGTAAACATTCTTTAACCTATTCAGTAATAAGGTGTTCCCATCTGTACATGCAATCGCTCTGAATTTGCGCTAGTTACGCATCTCAGCAAAGGCTAAGAACTTTTTTTCCTAAAATATCCAACATCCTCTCCTCTGTTCAAGTACATCAAACACCTTTCCATGGATACTCCAAAGACCTACAGTAAATTAGGCAACCAAGATTACAGAGAATATTAATAAAACCATAAGGCTTCAACTTCTAAAACAGGCAAGGGTGTGGAGGATGAAAGAGGGAGGATAGGAGAGAGGTTTCCTGGACACAATACCAAGATTACCACAGAAAGGTTTGTTCTGGACATAGCTTGTGCTATACTTATTTTGTCTTGGATACACCTTCTGTTCAAAGACAGCTAACAGTATCTTTGGAGAAACTCTTGCACCTTAAACTAAAGCACACTCCTTTTTTGGAGCAGTGTTCTGTTCCTTTCTCCTTCCCATTTCTTCTTCCCCCAAGACTACTAAACAAGAATTCTCTTCACCAAAAATGAACTGCAGAGGAAATAAAGCATAAGGAGATAGAAACTAACCATTGGCCTTCTTTCACACTTTAGTGTATGCACTATATAATGTGACTGGAAACTGCATTTCTGTTTCTTATACTATACCTATTGCACTTGAGAAACACAGCTTTCTTCTCAGTTAAATGCAATATAAAGATTGTCACCGGAACACAGAAGCTTGGGTAGACTACAGCTTCCCTTCTGCAACAGAAGCAGCTAGAAGTGTCTTCACAAGATCTACAAACCAAGCAAGTGACAGGATGCCTATCCATCATACCTTATTTTTCTCTGCCTTTTCTTTGTCCTCAGCATCCCGCTGCCAAACAGTTTTCGTATCAAAATCAAAAGGGCCTCTTCTTATCTCATAATGATTACCACAATGCTCATCAGCCTTAAACTCTCTGTGAATTATACAATCTGGTAGAGAGAAAACATAGCTCCTGCAGGCAAAGATTTAACACTTGTTTATTATACAAGGGATACATATCTTCTACTTTAGTACAACAGCACTTTAAACACTAACAAGTGAAGAACCAAGAAGTTATGTGAGGTCTCAGCAGACTTACCGTGGCTTATTGGTCGCTGGGGGATTGGAGCAGTGCAAGTACCAGTCAGGTGCAGCATATGCTGCTGGAGAGGACTTACTTGTCACAGCAGTATAGTGCTTCAGTAGGTCTTGAGAGAAAAAGACAAAATCTGCTATTTTTCTGACTTCTATCTGGTTGCAAAAGCATTACCTTTGTTTTCAGGTTGTTGTTTTATCAGGAGAAAGTGACTGATTTATTTAGTAAGAAGCATTTGTTTCCCTTCATAAAATGGATAGTCAGAACCTTGCAGCATTATGTTACACTTGTGCTTTATCTTGCTCTAAATGCTTTGAAATGTTTCTACTGCTCTGTTAATTCTTATTTCTGGATTTGTCACCTTGCTCTGAGCATGCGTGCTCAAGTTCCTCAAGCTTCCTTCTTAGATAAATAACAAAACCACACATCACTTTCATACAAGAACAAATATGTACAGCACTGTAACAAACTGAATGTCATCACAAAAAAAAAGAAAACAAAACCCACTTTATAAACCTTTACCAAGTTCTCTGATGAAGCCTTTTTGTGACATCACTTTCACCAGACTGCTACTTAAACAGCCCAAGCACAAATGGTAAAGATCTCACTGAAATGCAGCTAAATTGTCATCATCTGCTTAGATACAGTGCAAGACTACACATTTTAATGAAAGGTACCTATACACAACTGACTATAAGGATAGCTTGACAAGGTGACATTGCTCATTAACTTTTCATTTAACTTCAAAATTCCAGAGGATTCTCCTGTAGTATCCACAGGCACTTCCTACCACCACAGCCAAAGAAAACAAAAGAAAACCAAATGAGCAAGGCAGGCACCCACCAGGTTGGCCTCCTTGCTTTGCCAGCCTGACATAAGCTGAATCTGTTTCTTTGATCCACTTCTTGCGGCACCTGGATGGCATTTCACGTGGAGTATTTGCAAGGTCACCAAGACCTGGAATCTGGGATGCTGAAGGAAGTGGGCTCTTCAGGGTCACTGACTTCTCTGATCCTGTTAGTGGCATGTGGTATTACTGTCCTGTGATAATGGAAAAGAAAATACTTATGGTAAAACCTAACTGCTAGCATCCGTCTTCCAGGCAACTAACAAATTGAGCCCACCTGGAACTTGAGCAACATGGTGCGTTGTTCAGCTTGGAGACAGAAGATCAGGATTGCTTATTCTGGTGAATATAGTAAACACAATATCTGGAGGATTAGATGCAACAAGGGAACTTTGGTTTCAGTTTTGAAACAGCATTCAAGTTTCACATACTGTGTTCTAATACAGGGGATCATGCATATTCATGAAGAAAACTATTTCCAGGAACACCAAGAGCAGCAAGAGGCACAGACAGCAAGAAGCACTTAAGCCTTCATTTCCATTTCCTCCTCATACATTAACAAAAGCAAGGGCAGTACCTGTCTGTTTGCAGGTCTTTATTTGTAAAACAATCAAACTAAGTCCCCACCCGGCAAAAAAACATCCAAGCACCCAGCACCCTACCTCTAGATACATTACTTTCTCAATTTCTAGTAAGCAAAAAGAAAACATAAACAAATCCTCATTACTGGCAAAAAGGGAGTGGCAGACAAGGAAGAAAAAGACAGTCTAAGGAATTATGCCACAGGACACTCACCAAGTTACTCCAAGTGCATCAAATGCTGTTTCATGGGTGTAAGTAAACTATCTTAAGGCAGACAGCCTATTAAAGAGCTCTTAGGTACACATACATGTTAAGTATGCTGCAACTCATGTCCAAGAATAATACCCCAAAGCACTTACTCTTTCTGGTATCAGAAGCAAAAATCATTAGACTATGCTTGCTGTCACTTCCCTAACTGGTCCATGAGCAACTGCACAGCCCAATTATCCCACAGGCTCTGCTTTGCAGTTTGCTGGGTTGCCACTCTCTTGAATCTCTACTGCACATCATGGCTTACGATTATGAAACAAAATCAAAACTTCCTCTAAAGGGGACAGGGAACCGCAGTCAAACAGGCTGAGCAGTACCTAGGCTTCACTTAGAGGGCAAAGTGTTTCAGAGTGCTTTTTTTCCACCTGACATCTTCTAGAAGGAGCACTGCAAAACGGAGAAAATGCCCTCATGCAGCATGTAAGGAGAACAGTAGGTGGGATGACTCTGGGATGGCAAAGATAACTTAGAGCTCAGCCAGTACTTGCTGAAACTCAGCCAGGTAGGAACCAGGCTGTCAAAGAAACCGCAACGATGGCACTCTCTTTTTGCTGGCCTTTCGCAGAACTATGTCACATTCCCCAACAGGATCTTCCCAGTACCCATACAAACAGCAAGCTCTTCACCTGACACTGAGAAAAAAGCTCCTTCTCTCCAACTTCGCTTCGGCAACAATGGGAAGCGCTAGAGACTGCCTAGCACCCCGGCACTGGCACCTCCAGCACAGGCACAGGGCCAGGCTGGAGACAAACGGGCTGGGCGCTGCGAATCCCCTCGGTGGCTGCGCCACACCGCGCCGTTAGCTCCAACACCACAGTCAGCGGGCCCGCCGGAAAGCCACACCTCTCCTCGCCGCGGGGAACGGAGAGACCCTGGGGTAAAATGGCCAGAGAAAGAAAGACGCAGCGAAGCGGCAACAGGTACCTACAACTCCTCCACTTGCCCACCGGGACTCTCCGAGCACCTCCGGAGGGGCAAGGCCTACGCCTGGGGGCAGAACGAGACGGACGCGGCTGACGCCACTCCCGCCGCGGGAGGCCTAGCGCAGCACCGACCGAGCAACAACGCCGCTCCGAGCAACCCCCGGCGCCTACGCACCCCTCACAGCCGGAGCCTCCCTCGTGCAGAGGTGGGGTCTCACCTGCCCACCGGCTCCGCCCTCAGGGGGACGCAGCTGCGATCTGCCCGCCTGTCCCAATGCAGGAGGCAGAGGGGTGAGGTCTGTCCCGAGTAAGGGGGATGTCGGGTGCCCGCACCTCAGCGGATAGCGAGGGGTGCCCACGCAGGGTCCGAGATTTTCTCTTTTCCCCATATATGCAGTGCTTGTATTTTCAAGAGCTGGGGTGGATGTGCAGGGAAGGAGCACAAGGGCAGCCTGAGAGCTTCTGAAGGTGGTGGAAAGCAGCAGCAGTCTGTTCAGGTCTTTCATGAATGCCAGGACCAGGCCTTTTGTCTCTGCAAAATTAGGGACAAGACCATTTTTGGAGTCATAGAGGGAGTCCAAAGCAGTTGCCTAGGTCTTAGTAATTTATAGAGCTTAGGACGGTTGTGTATTGTGTCCTGCTGCATGGGTTATGACCCTGAGCTGTCTTGGTTTTCCTCTTGACCCAAACTAGAATACAGATGTTTCTTCTCTAGGCAGTTGCTGTGGTTTAACCCCACCTGGCAACTAAGCACTACAGAGCTACTTGCTCGCTCTTCCCCAGTGGGATGAGGGGGAGAATCAGAAAAGTGAGAGAACTCATGGGTTAAGATAAAGACAGTTTAATAGGTAAAACAAGAACCACATATACAAGCAAACTGAAACTATGCACCATTTCCCATTGGCAAGCAGGTGTTCAGCCATTCCTGAGAAAGCAGGGCTCCATCATGTGTAATGGTTACTTGGGAGGACAAACACTATCACTCTGAATGTCCTCCATTTCTTTTTCTTTCCCTAGCTTTATATGCTGAACATGACATCATATGGTATGGAATACCCCTTTGGTCAGTTGTGGTCAGCTCCCAGCTGTGGCTCCTCCCAGCTCCTTGTGCACCCCTAGCCTAGAAGAGCAGAAAACAGTCTTGGCTCTGTGTAAGCACTGCTCAGCAATAACTAAAACGTCCCTGTTTTATCAACACTATTTTCAGCACAAATCCAGAACACTGGATTGCTAGCTACTACGAAGAAAATTAACACTCTCCCAGCCTCAACCAGCACATTCTCCACCCTTTATTCTGTGCTGTTTACATCATGCTCAGGTCCCACACTGTCCAATTAACTCATTAACCACCATTCCTCATCCTTTGATATAATACAAAGATATAATTCCTTGTTCTATGGAACACACCTGTAAAATGTCCTTAAAATGCCCAATGTCTACAAAACGTCCACTGAGTTCATTTAGTCCATGTCTTTGGGCCTCTGTTATGGTGGTCACTCAGGACAGGGGATGTGGTGTGTTGTGTGGAGTTACTGGGCACCAAACACAGCTCAGGTCAGGTTGCCGCACTTGCACTGCTTCTTGTAAGACTTGTCCTCCAAGATGATCCTTGGGGTCCCTTCCAACCTGCTGTTCTACGATTCTATGATATGTACCAGATGCAGGTTGAGCGACTCCGCTATATACATTTACTCCTTTAATGCGTGTTTTAAACAGTCCAACCGTTGCCCATGCGGTGTTGTGTAAATAACTAGAAACACTACATTACCACAGGAGGTCACTGTTGTGCAGTATATGCGTATATCTGGCGGCACTTATTCCATTTATGAGAGTATGCTGTCAGCACTATACAAAGGACAGGCAGTGTCTGAACCCTTGACCCAGGGAAGGAGCATATACCATTGCCAATACCAAATCTTAAACCCGTGCTTGCTGGTAAACTGGCACCTTTAGGTGTAGCATGTGAGGCCCCTGTACAAAGGTGAGTACTGTATGTCTATCATGAAATTGTATCTGGGTTAACTGAGAAGAATAAAATTACTGAAGTTGTGGCACATGTAGAAATGCCAGGATGCCTGAATTCAACCCATCAACCAAATGGTGTCTGGTTTACTGGCAGGAGCGCTCAAAAAATACAGTGTAAATAGCAAGGAATGGCCACTACTCTATTTGTAGCCAAAGAACCCTTAATAGTTGAGCAAATAAGAGGTTATGCTCAATTAGCAGAGGTCTGTGCTGTGCTATTAGCTCTTAGAAGTAGGGCACAGGCCATTTATACTGTTTCCTATGCTGTATGGCATAATGCTACACAATAACTAGGAAACTGGGCAAATTCCCCATATAGCTCATATCTAGAGAAGCAAATATTGGGATCAAATATAAGATATTGCCAGCTGTCATCTTGTTACTATAGGGCATGTAGCAGCACACCAGAAAATGATGGTATTTGCCTAACCATTCAGGACTCAAGGCTTTTTTTCTGCCTTGATTGCTGAATGGCTGCATGAATGATTTGGACACACTGGAGCATGTGACTTGCATCAGCATGCCAGAAGGTGAGTTCATTTTATTACTAAGAAACAAGCAGATAATATAATTATAACCAGTGGATCTGATCATAAAAAAAAAAAAAAAAAAAAAAGGACTCTTGTGTAAAATCAACAACAAGCAAACCTTAGGGCGGGGAAAGTCCTTTGACATGTACCTCTGAGGGGTGGAAATTTACTATGACCACAGCTGAAGTAATGAGTGGTTTGGATAACGTTTGCCTTGCACACACTGAATCCAGATTGCAAACTGTAAAACCTGCATAGTTAGGGATCTTTCCAGGGCATTAAGAACAGTCAGATTGGGCACAGAAACATCGGATTCTATCAACTTAGAAATCACTAGTAATAAAGTGTCCAGGCTAGGACCATGAAGCAAACAAGCTATAATTGTCAGACTATGAACATAATAAATGCAAAGGATGCAACTGCCAATACCTTGACTATTATCCTAACCCCTTGTAAAAAACTCCAGAAGATTTTCAAGGATATGTATGCTGGTGTTTACAAATTTGTTTCCAATACCAGCACTATCATTGCTTCTGTTACCATGCAAATCTTTATTATAAATGAAGATGAAAAACAAGCCAATTGGATCCATAGTGGGAATTCTGCCATGTTAGGGGCTCTATTATTTTATTTGTGCTAGTATTGTAAACTCCATTTTATCAAAGCTTAGGGGTAGCAAGCAAAAGTAGTCTGTTAAGTGGATCTATTTATCACTATGGTCCACTCTCCATTATTGTAGCTAATAGAATATGTCTGCCAGTTCAAGGGACCAAATTCATGGACAACAAAGGTAATCTAATCTATGTTCGTGGATGTAAAATGGGGAAACCACAAATATTTAGTAATACAAGACACTTGTAAGAACAATATGACCCCAAGTACCTGCTGTTTAGGCTAAGTGTATGATAACTGCATGGTTGTACTTCAGTGAAAATTGAGTTGTATATGTATTGGTTTTGTTTTGTGATGTTCTGTGTAACAATAGAATGACTTCAGAGAAACCAAAAACCTAATTCACATTGCTGCTGGAGGAGTACTGGCCTACAACTTGGACAGGATTCTTATGACCAATATGGAACATAGTACCTTCTCAAACTTAAGAACTTGAAATTTTAATTACCAAATATAAAAAAGCAATTGCTTATCAAAACCAGGTTACTATTGCTATCAGGTATGATACTGACCAGATTGTCAAGACTGCAACAGGATTTGAACAAACTTCTAGACATTATTAATACGACATTTTTATGAGTTATGCACCATCTGCAACTGGCATAATACATCTTATGTGGCAACTTACACTCATCGTATTGTTCTGTATTTTATTAATTTTCTATTAGTATGGTTATATATCCAGATTTATTGCTGACATCACCATGTTGAAAGTATGTTACCTAGGAACAAACCATAATGCTAGACTTCCATGAGAGTGCTCAAAGCTTTCTCTTATGCTCACCCTCAGAGAGGCAAGAAGAGTAACAGTACCTCCTCTCACAGAGGCAGGGGATTTACATGTGTCATCCAGAATCATCTACATGGCATTGCTGGCACTCCATTGACTGTTATTTTGTTTAGTAAGGGATGGGTTTTCATTCACTTGCTTCTGTTCTCTAAGTATGGCTTACCTATAATAGGACACAAGTATTTATAGGGAGCTGACACCTGTAGTTATATGAAAATTGTCATCGTATGTTGACAATAAAAGAGAACTTCTGGCTTTGTCAAGCTTTGATGACAAGCTATGGCTTGCTTTCTCTTCTGTAAAATTCCATAACATTAAACACAATAATTTATTAGTGCAAAGAGAAAAGATGAGAGGAGTGGAAGAGCTTTACATTTCTTAACTTCATTTCCTATTTTTGTACTGGGTGGCTTACTGAGATATCAGCTTTCGCTGAACAAAAAAATTTCCTTTCTTTAAAAGACTGGAGTCATGTCATCATACTGTTTCTTGCTTGACAAGTGTATATTAACTTAAATGGTTTGTTTCATCTGCTCCTTCTGGTGCCTTTGTGTTAACACCAAGTGATGATTAAGAAAGGTCTCTTTTGTATTTTCTTCCAGCTTTAGAAGTCACGATCACAGACATACTGTATGGTAATAAGGTATATGATTTCAACACTTTTTTTTCTTTCCAACAAAAAGAATGAGAGAGTTAGTCATATGCCAACCACCATAATTCATCTCAATAGAAACACTACAGAAAAGCATAGTCGAGCTCTCAATTTCCCATACATGTATCTGTTTTTTTTCTGTGGTAGCTTAAGCCATTCATAATTCAAGTTTCTCTTTTTTATAAAATACATTTTTTATACAGTCAGGTGAAGGAAAGCATGCCAGTTTTCTGTGCTGTATAATATTCCCAAGAGAAATTATATAACTTATCAAATTATTTGCAACAAGCACTTTTTCCTTAGAATTAAGTCTACAGTGTCATTGGGGTTTATGCCAGGAAGTGATCACTCCCGAGCCAGTTATTTTGCACCAGTTTTAATTCATACTGTTCATTGCCAGAGTAAACAGCACTGCCTTACTGAACAGCACTGGGAGTGAGCAGTGGTGTGATACCTCTGCAACAGCCCTTATGGCTGTATTGATGTAAGTAAACTAAAAGAGTGACTCTGAAACCTATTAACTGCCGTTACTTTGGTCCACACTCTGTGCTACCTGTAACTAGTATTAGTTCTTTATTAATGTGATATTTCCCTTCCTACAGCTTGGAAGTTATGAAGGGTGACCAGTTACTGGGACAGGCTTCCCAGTGAAGTGGTGTAATCACCATCCCTGGAAGTGTTAAAAAACATGCAGATGAGGACCTTAGTGACATGTTTTAGTGGTGGCCTTGGCAGTGCTGGGGTAAAGGTTGGACTTGATGATCTCCTGAGCTTAGGGTCTGAACTGGGCCATGTGGAGCCTACTGGGAGGGAAGGGTTGCCCCTGAGGATTGGTGGGTGGGTGTCTGATTCAAGCGTCATCAGCAGTTGAGACAGCAGGAAGTGACATCATGGGCCCACTGTCAGCTATGGCAGGTGAGAGAGACGTGCAAGTACACCTGTAACCAGCATGGGGTTATATTCTGTGAACACTAACTTGCAGGTGGGATGTAGTTGCCTTGGGAGTCTGCGGCAGTGAATTTACCAGCAGAGGCATCTCACGCCAAGTCAACTTTTGGCTTAACAAAGGTCTCAACCATGTTTAATTTACCAGCATAGACAGTTACTCACATGGCGCTAGCACAAACTGCATCTCTCCCTCACTGCTTATCTGCTCAATTCATAGCATGTAACTATGCCAAGGAGATGTGACCATGTCACTCCATGCTGTAAAAGAGAGCTCTGAGCCCTGCATGACTATCTCAGTTGAACACTCTTTGTAAGGACACATCTCAACGCCCACACTATACAACTTTGTTGAATAGTGTGGATTTTGAAATTAAGCTGATGCACAGCTGAGACAGCTTTTGCTGGGTGAGCTCCCTGGCAGCAGGAGCTTGTAATGAGGTTATCACCTACATTTTGGTGTCTGAGAAGAAATAGCAGGTAGTACCTGGGACAGTATATGCTCATTGGTATTCAGATTGTACCTTAATTACATTTTTTGTGATCTAAGATTAAACATTTTCTGCTTCAGCTTTTCCTTTTAAATGAAGTTGAGCGATCACTCCTTTGTTTCAGCTGCTGCAGATTTTGACTGGTGCAACATATAATCATCTGGAAGAGGTCTACTGTTCTTCTGGTTGAGTGAGATTCAGACAGAAAAGCTTCAGCAGTCATAGCAAAATGATCAAGTGTAAGGATATGCTTATTTTTGGTTTGCACAGGAGGAAGAACTCAACTTTCTGTTCAGCTTTAAAATTCGTTCCTTCTGCTCCATACACAAATAAAAGTTTCTGGATATTAAGATTTTCCTTTTTTTTTTTTTTTTCCTATCCAGGTTAGTCTAATAAAATGTACTACCTTCTCTTAGTTCTCAAGAACTCTTGTGGTCTTTGACTAACACCCAACTGCCAAATTCCCCAAGAATTGTGTTTAGGTTTCATCTACAAAAAACATACAGTGTTTATTTGCCAGTTCTAAAAGCCTAAATGGACACAAACCCCAACTTTCTTGAGATTATCTCACAGGAAGGTAGAAATTTCCAAGACTATAAACCTTGTTTGAAGCTTCTGTAGCCCACTTTTGGTTTGGGTGAAACAGCATGCCCACACTGGAAGATCTGAACTACAGGATTCTCTCCAGGAAACACATTTCTAAAGCTTTAATGATAAATGCTGTCAGAGTTTTGAAATACTTGTAATGAATCATTCAGTGCTACATATTGGCCTCCTCTTTCCGACTGAGTCATAATTTTCAGTAGGAGGAAGTATGGGCAAAATGAAATCTTATGAGTCCCTTTTGCCTTTCTCTGATGATTGGTCTACTGATTATCGGAATTAATTAAAAGCCTGCTAGCAGGAATTGAATTTGGCAATCAGAAAAGGGCAGCTATCATCAACTTCAATGGTAATTGCAATAATGAGAGCATACAGAAAAGGCCCTTGGTGCCAGGTACAATAGATAGATGAATCTCATATCAAGCTTCAAAATTACAAATGAGAAAGCATCTGCTTAGTTGCTAACTGAACTTAAAAACATCTGAAATTCACCAGTCAACTCCCAGAGAAGCTGCAGGTTCTATATATGCTACAGCTGAAGTTCTTCATCTGCTAAAATATCTCCTAGCTAAGCTGAGTCAGGATGCTGAAACTAGAAAGTCCCAACCTATGTCCAGTTTTCCCTAAGACAGTGGTGTCTGTGGCCATCATTCTGTCATGAACCTGTGGCTTGCACACTTCGTTAGAGATGCTGAGAGTACCCTTTGCCCATAAAAGCAACAAAGTCTTACAGCTGCAAAGACGAGGTATTTCCATAGGTACATATGTATTACCAGAAGATAATGCAAAATTTGTGGAACCAGCAGGACAAGAAGCGAGAATAGCCCTAGGTCTGTGATCTCTAAGACAATTTTATGCTAGACAGCTTCAGAGTCAACAGAGAGCAGAGAAGATTTAGCATAGATGAGAATCCAGAAGTCCCACTGCTCAGCAAACGATTTAGGGCAGTGAGTCCCACAGTTTCAGCCTGCCTTGTCTCAGAATCACTGAATCAGTGCTTGAACTGTGTCTATGGGAGAGGTATTTAGGAGCAGTGCTGGCACTTTTAGCAGTCCCTCTTGAAAAAGAAAAAAGAGGGAAAATAAAGGAGAGGGAAAAAGGAAGCTGCTCTTCTACAGACTGTCAGTTGCCTTATGCTGTGGAGAAAGACACTGTGTTCATTCTGTTATTAACTTTAAACAGTTCCCTGGTCAACATGCTGGATTTTGGGATATTTTCTGAATTGCCTAATTCTCTTTGTGCAATGCACAGGGATCACAAGTACGTAACTTATAACTTATATTTCTATTATTGCATCTAAATCCAAATTCCTACAGTCATAGCTTCATTTCATTGCCTCTTTGTAATCTTTAGAGTATAGAATGAGTCATTTAGTACCGTGAAAGATCTAAGTAAATCGCATCCCTGTACTATCTTCAAAATATTTGTGTACTCTCAGCCAAACAGAAGCTATACCAAAAAAAAACCTGGAGGGAAAAAATCACACTGTAAAATGTCCAACTGCTTCTGAAATAACATCCTGTAAGAGCTCATATAAACACTAGAGAACAAAATGATGACAGTAAATTCTATGTGATGGCTCACAATTGGGAAGGTTTTAGAAGTTCTTCAGATCTTGTTCTTAGTTGATCACGTTCAAATACAACCCCTTCAATAACATGGTTGCCATAACTCAAAAAATGCTTCAAGGAATCTTATTTACTTCTGTCATTCATTTTTTGCATCTTTTGTTAGTGTGGCCTATGTTTTTATTTTTACACTCTTGATGAATATTCTTTTCCCCCATAACAGATAAATCTACAGAATTGAATATAGAAAAAGATAGAAAAATTCTATTAAATTTCCTGAAACCAAATTTTTATTTGTCCAGAGTGATATTGCTACACAATGTGTTGCTTTTCTGTGATTCAGAAGCTCATGTGAATCATCCATGATTTCAAAGGCAGTCGCAAGAGCAAAGTCAAGGAAATATTTTGGCACCATTTAGCCCTGCTCTGTCCTTTGAGTCCTAGATGAGACAAAAATGGTAGAAAGGAACACAACAAATGAATGCCCTTGGAATGAATAAAATGGCATGCATTTATGTCTTTTCTTTAATATCTTGAATTTTAATGATTCTACCGAGAATGAGATTCCCTTTACTTTTGTAATTATAAAGGAGAGCAGATGGTGAAGGCTTAGATTAAAGTGTTAATTAAAACAGCTTACGCAGCCAAGCCTCTGCTTGCATAAAGTACGTCAGGAAGATATAAGACATGAGTGAGTGCCCAGTTCTAGTGAATTATTCTTAAATAAAGCTATCTTGGAGCAAATTCACCAGAGATACTTAACATCATGTCAGTGAAATATCTTCGTCCTGAACTCATGAAACAAGAAGTAGACTACGTGTTCTAAATGTATGTTTCTAGAAGTGAAAACAAGTCTGAAAGTGGAAACAAGTCTAGAAGAGAAAACAAGTCTAGATTCACTAGGAGGATTTGTATAACTGACTGTCTTAGTAAGCATTCAAGTAAAACAAATGGACCTTCAAAACCCAGAGCTTCCCATACATTTGTCAGCAGGCACATGCAGGATAACTTCTGTATGGGTTATGTGGAACTGAAGGAATGCCAATACACCTTTGGGATTCATATCGTTAATTCATACAGGTGGCTCAACACAAGAGAATTGGTTCAAAGGTAGTGCCCAAGCCTCCCATCTTCATAAAAAACAGTCTGAGTGTAGCAGCTGTCAGTCTGCTGTACTCAGCTGTTGGAAGAATTCAGACTGATTACAGAAGACCCAGTCTTAATGCATTTTTTGCTTGATTTGGGACAGAGCTCCTTAAGTCCTCAGCAGCACATCATAGCCACCTAGGTATTTTGTAATCAGGTATGAAGTTGTTCACTGGAGCAAGGGCTAGAAGCCAGTTGCCCATATAGCCTTTGAACTGATCAGTGGACTTCTGTCTCATTTCATTCTCTGAGCCAGTACAATTTCAGTCGAGCTGTAAAAAAATGAAAGGCAATCAAAGAGAGGAATAACAGGTGTCTTTTTAATATTTGGTTTAATTTATTTAACCTGATGATATCCATTTTGCTTTTAGACCTCATCAAATGAAACTAAACAATAGCAATAAAATGGTTTATGGCTTTTCTTCGCACCCAGGTAGAGTCATTTGATGTTTGTTTTAAAAATAAGTTTGGCCCGGGGGAGCCTCACCTCTCATGTTCTGTGCTTCTACAGATTTTCAACTTATCAGAATGCATTTCCTTGAACTTTAGTCCAACACCTGATACTTGCAAAAACTGAGACACATCTTATTCACTTTCTCATATGCCGAAGACTGTGTTAAATATTAAGTATAGCTGAAAATGAAAAATTCAGCAGAAGCATGGTATCAGTCAAACTATGTGAGAAATTGACTTAAAATATGCTTGACACCTCTTTCTAATATGAAGTTGAGAAAGTTTTCACTAAATAGAGGTGTATGTAAAAGAAACCTTTTATTTTTCATTTGCTATGGCAAATTTAATCTTTTCATTGGAACTTTTTGGCAAAACTATTTCCAAACATATTTACTAACACCCAATAGAGTGGTCAGAAAATCCTAATCTGTCTGTATATCTGCTCTTGGAGGACATGACAGATGGGTGAAAATGTTGCTGATGCAATATCATATTGCCATCCTCAGAAGACTTTGGGAACAAAGTAATGGGCTGGGAATGATATGGAGAAATATATCTCCTCTCCCTCAAACTCCTACTGTGTTCTACTGAGTCATCTTTGTCCTAAAATCTCTTTCTCCTTTGAAAATAATGTCTACTCTACATCACTTGCTGTTTCCCTTCTTCTCCCTTCCTCTATTGGCATTCCAAACTGCTATATTGGTGACATCAGAAGCAATGAAAATTCCGGCTGGACTTTCCTCTTCAGTTTGTTTTTGTGGTCTGAGCAATTTTGAGATGTGGGTTAAGACTATAAGGAAACATATAGTAACATTGAGACAATATTCAGAGCATCAGCATAAGGGAATTTTTTTCCCTGACAAGGTACTGTAAACACATGTTTAGAGCTATGCTTTTAAAATAGCCTTCATTAAAACAAAAAAGGTGGGGAAGAACAATCTCTCTCTCAGTCTGGTACATCACATATATTTGGTAGGTCTTGGAAGCGAGAAAAAGCTAAAGATCATCTTGTAAGAAAAGATGTCAAATGCTTTGACTGCCTTTCCTTAACGGCGCAAGTTTTCAGACCCTTTTCTTTCCTGAAAGACTACTGAATTATGTGTGTGTTAATAGGTCAGGGTTTGTCCTTCCAGTTAGAACTGTTCTTATACCTTGGCTTGCTTAAAAATTGGGTACAGTCTGGAAACATAGCTGGTTAACTAACTTCCTAAATATATGTGTTTGCTGATCAAAATGTGAGACAAATGCACGTTTCTTTGTTTCTTCCCTATCTTTTTCTCACTGGTTGCATATAAGATCTCTATTATTCTTACTGAAGCTCTGAGAGAGATTCGTATGTCAAAGAGATTACTCCTTTCTGGGCAGTGTTCTCCTATCACCTGTCCTTTTTCCTTGATGTCATTGAATCCTCGTTATTCTTGAAGTGCTGATAAATTCTGGATGAATTCTGGATGGACTGGAAGTTGAGCTATGTTTAATGCTTACATTTGATCCCTCAGCACAATGAGACCTAGGAGTTAACAGATTCCAGGCTGGAAGCTTCAGTGCTGAGGCATTATAGTAGATCCTGAATGCATCTCAGACTAATTGAAACAGGAAGGTGATCTGAAGGACGTGGCTGTGGTTCACAGTGGAGGACAACCAAGAGAAGCACAGGAGAGGAAGCATTCTTTCTGATTAAGCACTTCAAAACAATTTCATTGTTTGAAAATAACCTACCTGGATTTTCTTGTAAAAGAATACAATTCAGACCATATGTAAGATGGAGAGCTGCATTTTCCCTTCAAGCTGTTTTCTTTTCCCCCATGTACTTTGATCAAGTGCTCCGATGTTACTTTTTACAGCGTTTACCCTCCTGTAATAAGCTACAGTTATGAGTAACTCATGCTGGGTTGTGCCTGAGGACTAAGAATGCTTTTTAAATGCTACAATTATTGTCAAAAAGTAGCTAGATTTCAGATTTTAATAGGGGTTTAGAATGAATGAGTACAAATTGGAAGCCCCTTCTATTTTAAAAACTCAAAAAATTTAACAATATGTTTTTGCAATAATATCAAATATCCATGTGAAACAGAATTGTCTACCTTCTACATGTTAGAAATTGGGAAGGAGGCTGTTTATCCTACTACATCCTTTTATTCCCAATTTTTTTTTCCCTTTTATTCCAGTATTACTTCAGTTATCACAGGGAAAAATCAATGTATGTGCACCCAAAAGTGAAAAGGCAAGGAATCGCAAGTGCATTTCAGCCACAAAACACCAGCTGTTAAACCTGATAAACCTAAAGCTCACCTGATGTTTCTATTTCACCTTATAATGGGAAGAAATACCGTGTTAAAAGATTATAAGTTGCAGCTTTCTTGCAGTTCATTCAACCATTGCTTCATGCCATTATTTAGCATCCAATGATAACATGGTTCATGCAGGCTTAGCATGTAAAGGATGTTCTTCCTTTCTTTCTTTATTGAGAACCAAAAGCTGTACAATACTTCTATCTGATCTCTACAACATCGTCTGCAAGTCTGAGATGACATAACAAAGCCCCCTCCATAGCCCTTGTCTCCTCACTTTAGTCAGAAGCAGACATCAGAATCAAGTCACCTTGTTGTTGGTGATGCAACTATGAATGAATTACAGTAAAAATTAAAATCTGATTGTTAGAGTTTGTTTTCAATCCACATCGCCTACAAAGAAATTGTCTCCATTAAAAAAAAAAAAAAAGTTGATTCTTCTTTTAATGAATAAAACCTTAGAAATAGGAATGTAAAAAACCTAATTTGAACCATATTTTAAGTTCAGATTTGCAAAATAAATTCTTGACATGAATATTACTTCACAGAAAGCTAAGAAGAAAGCTAAAGAAGGCTTACAGAAGGCACGGAAAGCAGTGAGTATGAAGGAAATTAGAAGTTTACTAGCAGAGATCTTTGAAGAATATTCTATTTTCATAATGGTCTTCATCCTGGTCAGCCAGAGAGGAGAGCAGGATGAGGCGGTTGGTTGTGTTTGTGTTTGCATGTGTGCTGGGTGTGTCTGCCTGTACTGATCTCTGGGGACAGCCATGTATATATGTACATAAGTACCCTATGAATGTGTGTATGTGTGTGCATGCTTACTGGGAATCCATGCTGAGTCTCATTACAGGTTGGACCTGGGGCATGGCACTGCAGGAGCCTCACCTTGCTGAAGCTGCTGAATTCTGCCACTCCAGATTCTGAATTCCCAGTGGAATTTGGAAAAATTTATTTGTTCAGATTACATGATAGAATACCAAAGGGATAATAGCATACACCATGTCCCACGAAATAGCTGATCGGAGAGGATCAGAGGATTAGGGGTTAGCTGGTTTAGATGGGTAACTGCGTACACAAGCTCTTCCAAAATACACCAGAAGAACAAGCTATTACCTCAGGAGGAAGAGAGAAGAGAAGAGAAGAGAAGAGAAGAGAAGAGAAGAGAAGAGAAGAGAAGAGAAGAGAAGAGAAGAGAAGAGAAGAGAAGAGAAGAGAAGAGAAGAGAAGAGAAGAGAAGAGAAGAGAAGAGAAGAGAAGAGAAGAGAAGAAAAAAAATAATGCTGACAAATGAATAAATTAGTTTGAACGGGTCACACAAGTCATTTTGGACCAAACCTTCAACCTAAGTCCCAGATAGATTTAATTCCTATGTAGCTTAAAGAGACTATCTGGTGGACACTTCCTTTATAATCATGTGTTGAGAAATACCTGTGTTAATCAGAAGAAGTAAGTATAATATACACATCTTGAGCAAATCCTACTTTTAGTCATAAAGGAAGTATGGAATATGAACCCATCAAATGGTGTTTCTAGAATGAGATTGCTTGTGCTAACATTATAAAGCCAGGGGTACCTGGTATGATGATAAGTGGGTGCTTTTTTTCCATTAAAAGACATGCTATGGGCAAGTATAATACTCTTTTCTCATTTGTATTAAAATCCTGCCACCTCTTAATGATCTCTGTGCTATTATTAGCATGGATTGTCATCACCTCATGGTCTTTGATTGGGTAGAATGTGAACTGATCGATGCTTTGCAATAAAATTAGGCAGTGCTGTGCAGAATTTCATTACATTTTCTGATTAACTTTTATTACAGTGATTTTGCAGCACCAACACAAAGTGTTGCACAGTTTGATAGGTCTCCTTTCCTTTCCATGATAATTGTACCAGAGAATGTTTTGAGGACTTCCATGATCACACTTCTCAAGGGATTTTAAAGATTGTTTTGCTTCCTCTGATCTCAGAAAATGTGTGCTAAAAGTAGCAGTTGTGCATATAACCAGCACTTCTTTTATCTCATCTACAGTGCTAATTTAAGTTTAATACCATTACAGGAAATTCATGCTTTTGAAATTCCTATCTCCAATGTATAGAGTCATTACAAAACTTGCATAGTCCATATGTTAATTGCTTTCAGTAAGCCACAAAATGCTTGCTCCTTGCTCACTGAGATACTTCAACACCTGCCAAAAGCTTGAACATGAATAGAAGTAGTTTTTATTGGTTAGCATTTTGGGTTCTAAATTTACCCACTGTGTCTCTGTCAATATATTTAGGTGCAGCATTTGAACAGAATATATTGACTGTAATATGTGCATTCAAACACATTGATCTCTGATTCTTCTGCAGTTAAGATTTCCTCATCCCTCTAGCTGGTCTTAATGCTTCTGATATCTGTATTCTCTAGGGCATAGTTAGAACCCCTTCATCTGTAATATTTGAACAGGAAATTCCTTTTCCAAATCTGTAGTCTATAAAGCTTATAGTCAGCAAGTTGAGCTCAGATTCAGATATACATGTAGCTTCTGGTGCAATTATTCAATCAGAATTTTATATTCAAAGTATTGCGGATATTGAGACTTCTTTCCCTAATGTACATTCCTTCTTTTGTCTGAGATCAACAGTGATAAGGAGAAGGGTGGAAATGGGTGTCCTCACTAGAAGCTTTCTCTCAAGCAGACCAGGAATCTCTCTGGTGGGGAGATGATCTTTAAGGATCCCTTCCAACCCAAATCATTCTGTGATTCCATGATTCTGTGATTATTTTCATTAGATAACTGTTCATAGAATCCTAGTCAGCCAGATATAAACTTTGGACTTCCAGTCTGTGCCCACATGATTTTGGTATCTGTGTTATGCTTTCCATTGTCCCTTATTAGTATTTATACCTTGGACTGAATCTGTAACATAATGGTTGGGGACAGAGCTAAAAAAGGGGAAATGCGAGTTTCTGTTTGATTAGTAAACCTAAGGTCAAAAGAGGGCTGTCTGCCCAGAACATGTGTGTCATGAATGTGGCGAATTCCTAAATATTCTATTATTCAAGAAATACTGGACTTTAAGAGGGGATAATATACTCAAAAGCACTCTGCTCTGTTAAGTCTGCAGTGTGTGTTTGATGGCTAGGCTTCTGAGGCCCTTATCCATTAGGCCTCTTCAGGAGTCCTTGCTATTCCTTTGGAGGGAGGGGGGATACTTTGCATTCCATTCCAAACAAATTATTTGTGATTATCCTTTTGATGATGACTACTTTTTAAATCAGTTCACTAATCTGCACAATTCCACCTGAAGTATGCATGTAAGTGCCTGAACTGAACATGATAAACAGCTGAATATGACATGAGAAATTTATGGATGTAATAAGAATCATGGTGAGAAGGAGATGCTATGGTTCAAATCAGAAGCTACAATAGCACTGTAGAGACATGGCTGGCTTTCACCAAGCAGGTAGGGAGAAGTTATGCAAAAGGGTTTGGGATTCCTAGGGGAGACTGTGTGTATATTGAGAACATGCACCCAATTGCACTGTGAGCTCCAGGGAGCCACCCCAGGCCAGCACTACCACCCAAGGCTGGAGGTATAACCAGGACCCCTGCCCTCACAAGCTGAGACTGGAGGATTGTCCTGTATACCATATGTGCAAAATAGTTGTTCTTCCCTTTCTGGTTCCTATAACAAACACATGCAGATACAATAGGCATGCAATTAAAGAACACGGGCTGTGGGCGCACAGAGTTACAATTTTAAGTGTGAATGATACAGGCAATAATCTATTCTGCAGTTGACTTCGTGTCCGCTGGGGATTGCACAGATGTAAAACTCTTAGCAGGGGCAAAACCCAAGGTAAGATGGTCTGATTAAAAGGGCAAAATAATATGATGGTTTTTGAAAAACTTTGTTATTACTCAGGCAGTAAGAAGAGGTCTGGATAGTTTGAAAATGCATAATGCTCCAGTGCATTCAGATGTGGTTTGCTGCGCTACAGGTTGACAGTTACCATGGTGTTCTGGATGTGAATAACTTGCCCAAGAAAGTAATTTCTGGCTGGACATCAGGTGGTTATAGCGCTGTTGCTGATTTCTGTTTTGTTTATTTGAGTGCAATATGTGCAGACAACTTCAGGTACATGGTCTTTGAATTGTCCAAATTGTAGTATATTTGTCCAAAGAGCACTTAAACACATATGCAACTGTGGATCAGTAAGAACTATGCTGAGTGCCAATTTAAAACTCAGTGTGCTACTGCCACTCTTATATGGGGAGGAATCGCAAAGGCAAAAGAAAGCAAGAGAATGAGCGTTATTTTCTGCTCTTTGGCATGAATAATCATTTGTGTGTTAGTCTACAAATTGCAGACCTGAAAGACTGAACAAAATAACTTTTATAATGATTCTGAATGCATGTTTGAGACAGGAAGACATGTAACCAAATACAACTCTGGGATGAGCCTGGAGCTGGAGATATCTTGAGAATTTAAGAGTAATGAACAGCCTCTGTAAGAGACCTATGGGCACAAAATGTGGGGATGCAGGAAACACTTTCAAGGGTTGCAAGGGCTATTTTATAACAAGTAGCTGCTGAAGGAAAAATAAATCTCATCATTCAGGATCTGAGTGCTAAAAGTAAGCTTCTGGATTAAGTTTCTTTGCATTTTTGTTTAGTATAACATTTAACAAACTCCACCAGGCTACAGGGATTAAATGCTCTAAAGAATATTTCCTCACCCCCCACCCCCCTTTTTTTACAATGTGCTCAAAAATATGCATTTTGTTGAACTTGATTTTGATGGAATAAAGTTCAGGGACAAGCTGAAGTTCTATTCAAAACTCTTCAGAATGTGACTTTTTACCTTTCAGAAGAAACTAGTTTGCTCATTGATGATGAGGTGCTAAAATATTAAGGTCAACCTTAACTATCTATGCGAAAGAGATGGCGAAGTAGCCCACTGTCACAAAGAGGGAATAGAACTGAGAAAGCAAAATGGTGTACAGGTCTTTCAGTTCATAACCCTGCCAGCTGCATGGCTATATACAGGTTTGTGTTATTAAGGCACAAAACACAGTGTTTCTCCCTCCAGGAAGCTATTATAGCCAAAGAGATGTCTAGTCCAATTGATACAGTGGTAGACAGCTACCTTGCAAAAGAAACCTTGAGGTCTGTCATAGATCATGGGAGGGGGATTAGAGGGCTCTTACTCTTCTGATGTTACACAGTTATTGACAAGACACCTTTGAATATAATGACTGTTTTTCCAAGGTTTTTGCTCCAGTTATTGTGAAACACAGTGGCGTGCCTAATAAGAAAAAAGGATACCATTTTCTTTATTACCAGGAACAGAACAAGATTAAGTATCTTAATTACAGAGAAGTTCACTGCAGGACCAGTTGGGGATATGACAGAAAAGCTGTACTGGAGCTGGGTAGAGAGCTTTGTTAAATGTATCTCAGCTGTCAGTTATGTCCGTCTGTGCTGCTCAGATAGGGAAAGCTGGCAGGAAGAGATGTACAGCCACGCTGACTGGAGAGGCACAGTGCATTGGGAAACACATCATGCTAAGTATAAAGGGGGAGAAGTGTGATCATCATCAGCACTGCTTGTTGTTTTAGAGAGAAAGCTATCCTTCCTTTTCCTGACTAGGTAAAATTACATTTTAGGCAGGAAAAAGAGAGCTTTGGATTTCCTATATGGTACAGTGTTTGAGATGATAGGGGAAAAGAGAAGCTCTACCAGAAATGAGGCGTGCATTTACATGGCACAGGACAAGTGCATTTACATGGCACGTAGTACTGCAACAATTCTGTTCTTATCCTTATTAACCACATAGAACTGGATGAACTTCATCTGACGGGAGAACTGCAGGAATGCTGTTAAATCTGTGCAGTAAACTTAGTCAAAGAACCAATCTTTTTCATCTCAGTGCTGTGAGACATCCTAAGTACTTTTTTTGTTTTACTGTCTCTTCATCTCACAGAACAACTTGCGTCTCTCGTGTCCTCTCTGATTTATTCAGTGGTGAAATGGCATGCATCTCAGAAGCATGCCAAAGACTGTTTCACATGTCAGAAATACATGTGTTTTAGGAGGCCATTTTCCACTACTTATATTTGTTTAGAGCTATACAAACCTGGATCAGCTTGTGGTATTTCTGAATCAGCGGGTTAGTGGAACCTTCCTCAGATCTGTATTTTAAAAAGACACCCCTATGCTAGCACCTGGCATCACCAACACAACATGTTTGCATTCATATGACCAAAAATTTACAGCTTGTTGGAGGGGCAGGAGTCCTGGATGCGAATCAAAGTGAATGCAGCAAACTGAAGGGAAAAAGAAATCTTTCTTGACTGTGTAAAAAGAGCTGGCTCTCCCCACGTGTACTGGAGCTGGGGAAAATGATCTTAGAAAAAGAGGGGCACCAAAAGTACCAACCATGCAGAAGAAAAAACAGGGAGAAATGAGGAAAATAGCCTTTAAATACCTAACCAGAAAGTTGGCTACCACAGAAAAGGATTTCTCCCTGGCTGTTCTAGAAAGCAGATATACATTAGAAAACCTGCTCTCTGTTTTACTTTTGGAAATTAAAAAGGGTGGTAACAGTGAACTTCAAAAATAAAAACAAGAAGACAGAAAGAAGGACGAGGTGTCACGTTGTCTGCTTGCAACTTCTGAGAAAAGGATTGCTTGGCAGTTTCTGGTTCAGTTTTTCTGTGTAAGGGAATCTTTTTGCTGATTTCCAGACATCAGAAAATCTGGTTATTTTAGATGACGTGATAAACTCTGCTATCAAATGGGAAGATTAAAATCCATGAGTAAGTGTGGAAAGTATGGAATCTGAGGATCACAGTAATCTTGATGTCATGTGGACAGCCCAAGATTTCTTTCATTGTGGAAAAGCACTATCCGTCCTGAATACCAAGCATACGTTAACCAGCACCCTGCACACCCACCATGCAGAAGCTGTCGACTACAGCTTTTGCAAAGCAGACGTCTCAGGCCAGCTGAAATTACTCCTAGAACTTTTTAAGGCCCACATCAAAATGTCTTGTGGATTTCTGGAGATTTCTTTATTTCATTTATTTGTTTGATTGTTTGTTTCACCTAGAGGTACAATGCATCTCTCCCTTCCCATTTCTCATGTTGGAATTAATGCAATTAATTTCAAGATGAGTTCATATGGAAGAGGAAAATAATTTTGGTTTTATTTAGATTTCTAAGTATCGACTTAACTACATCACAATATTACACCAATATGCAAGCACAAAGACTTGTGTCTAAGGGGTCTGGCCAGGATCACTTTTCTATCCCGGTTACTCTTTACCTAGCTCTTTAGTTTCCAGATTCTGAAATATCAATGATTTCTACAGTTCCTTAGGAAAATTTTGTTTTCTTCTTCTCTCCTGTTGTATAAGGTTTCTGACATACAGACATACAATGGAATGAGAAAAGCTCCCTGATGTTTGCATGTCTTCAAATCAGGCTACCACTAGGCTAACAACACATACTTCCTTAAGGATGTGAGTACAATCTTTGTTCCCATACTGGTTTCAAGTAAGTATAAGAATTAAGAAGTAACCTAGCAGGGCAAAGGAAGACACAACAAGCCAGAGCAAGCCCCTGTCCTAGCCAATAGCCCCATGTGGGTTGGGACATGTTGGGAAGTCTGGAACTAAACAATAAGGAGAAGAAGAAATGAGAAATTGAGTGTGGATAGAGGAACTGGCAAGTTAAAAGCAAGGCAACAGATTAACAGAAGATAATAGATGGACAGAAAACTGAGATGTAAAAAATTACATTATTAACTTTAATCAATATTATTTGTCCTCCCTCTTCAACTGTGTTTCTCCTGAGGACATGAGAAAGATGATGGTATGAATTACTTGAAGACTTGAGCTCTTCATCTGAAAAATCTCACTCTACAGCATAAAGAGATAAATGGTTTATGATAATAGGATCAATAAAGACTACATGCAGTCACAAGGGAGGAAATGCTAGGACTTAAATGACATATCACTGTATTCCATGTGAGTAGCTACATAAATTTTTAATAGCTGAAGATTAAAAGGAGCAAATCCTTTCTTTTGCACTGTCTCATAGAATGATTGTAAGTTATAATTTGTGCATTCAAAATGCTACAATCAGTGTCAGTCAGCAAGGACTCAGTGCTTATACGCAGCAGTGATTCATCAGATTGCACAGCATCATAGCAGCTGTAGGAGTTGTCCAAATTTTGTCATTCCAAATCAAATGGTGAACACTCAGCCCAGTCTTCTAGAAAGTCCTACAGCTGTGCCTCTAAGGAAAGCACCATTTCTGCTCTTGTCTTCTCCTTCAGTGATTTGGCACCTTTTTTTTTTTTAACTTCTTTAAGAGGTATAACTTTAGATATACCTGTATCAATTTAATGCAACATAAATGCTTCAAGGTTGGTCCCGTTCCCATTAACCATAGAATTGTTTTAGCTCATGACTATGAGGTATCTGTTCTCAAATTACAATGGAGCAAGCACTCCCTTAATTTTGTTTGTTTCTATTTTCTGCGCTAAACACTCTCCCTTCTCTCTACAAAGCCTTTTTTACCCAGTCTTACCTTCTTTACAAGTAGTGCCAAAAAGTGAACTACAATACTGCACCTCCTGCTTTGAACTCCCTTTTACAGAGGTACTTTTTTGGATAACTTGTCCACCATACAGTCCACATGGGAAAATCTGCATAAGACTGAGAGGTATAAGATACCAACAGCAGACCTCAAAGATATTCAAGAAAGAAACCTCTGGGACTAGAGAGTTAAAAACAGTCAAGATGATATTGAAGACCCCTGTGGTTATGCAACCATCAGACTTTATTATGAATGGGTAGGATTGGCTCACACGTGTGACTTGTTATGCTCAGCTCCTGATCTAACATTAAAATTATTGCAGAAAGTCAAAGGCTTATTCAAGTCGATATCAAGAAGAAGAGTTAACACCTTTTGACTATGTCTGCATTAAAGAATAGTATGGATATGTAGAGTGAAACACCTAGTGCTGATGAAACCAGTATCCAGAGTAGATATGTTTCAGGGAGTCTTATTTTGAACAAGCCTTGGTCTGGTCTTGTGGATTGAATGGTCATGTGGAGCTGGAGCACGTTAGGCATGCTGCTGAAAAACACCTTTTAGTTTAAATTCATCCCAAAGGAATCCTCTCCCTGCTCCCACCTGCCCTTTCCATTCAATCATTTTGCCTTCAAGCTCCATCTCACCTAGGCCTTTCTGGCTCCATGTCCAGTTTCTTTCCATTTACATGAAAATATTTTAAGATTGTATTCCTGACTTGAGTATGATACATGACTCTACCATCAGTTACCCATCTTCCATTTTCAGCATTCAAAGATGAACACAGAAATCATAAGTATAGAATCATAGAATAGTTAGGGTTGGAGAGGACCTTAAGATCATCTAGTTCCAACCCCCCTGCCATGGGCAAGGACACCTCACTGAACCATACTACCCAAGGCTCTGTCCAACCTGGTCTTGAACACTGCCAGGGATGGAGCGTTCACAACTTCCTTGGGCATCCTAGCAGAAGGGTTACAACATGGATCAAAACAAAATCAAATGGAAGAGGTGGTTTGAACTCTTTCTGGAATGCTCTTCAAACATGTAGCTTTTTATGAACCATGAGTTTTCAGGGTCGTTCTTCATATGATTCTTTATCACTTTCAGCAAGCACAAAGGACCTTAGAAACTGGGAGCCCAAATGCATTTTCCCTTGGGAAGGTGAGGAAAGAGAAACATCTTGGAAAATACAAATAAGAGTGAAAAACAGACTTAGTGGTTGTGGCCAGATTGTAAAACAGATTGCCAAACAGCTAAGCGTATTGTGCAACCTATTGCTTAAGTCTACTTTGCTACCAGAAAAAATAATAGAAAGTGGTAAATGTCATGCAAATTTTGAAAAGTGCTCTTGGGTACTATAAGCCCATATAAAGAAAATTGAGTGAAAGTGGAATGAAAGAAAGGATGAATAGATCTATGAATTATGATAAAAAAGACCAAAAGTTTACACAGTTTTTATAAAGAGAAGTTGTCCCTCACAGGCTCTTTTTTAGGCAGTGAACAAGCATACTTGGATTTTAAGAAAATATCCAATCAAGGCTGCTACTAAACTTCACTTGGACACGGTAAGCAGACAAATAACCTTAGGTCTACTGACTTCATGTCCTGTATGGAAGAAGAGTCCCATTACAGCTAGATATTGGGGGAAGGTGAAAAGGGATATGGACCTTGAAGACGACGAATGGGCAGGGCCCTCTTCTGCAGTAGAATTCAGATGGTACCTACAGAGATTTCTATTACCTGGTTTTATGACTCTGGATTTTAAAAGAAAACTTAATTTGCTAAGTAGAAACTTTATCAAAGGCAATTGAAAAGGATTTTTAATTATTAAGGAACAAGGCTTTTTGTTTGTTAATATTTTGAAATCCTCAAAGTGTGCTCATCATTAAAATCATCAAAAGTTCCCTCATTAAAAAAAACAAGCAAAAGAGAGCTCATTAAATAGAGAAAAGAAAGTATGAGGCTAAATAGCTGCTTCTCACAATAAAGCTCCTGTATTAACAGGAATATACCCTGGGATGCAGTATATTCATAAATAGCATAGAAAAGTTGTTGAGTAATGAGTAGTCAAAATTATTCAAAGTAGACAAAACTAAAGCTGATGACAAAGATTTGAAAAGGATCTTTGAATTTGAAATTACTTTGTGATAAAACGGCAGAAGGAGTTCAGTATTACTCATCACAAAGCTCCAGGAAAGGCAGAGGGAAACAACCCTCACTCCCCATGTATAATGATGAGCTATTGCTACTCCTGAAGGGAATCTTGGAACTATTGACAATCATTCTTGATGAACACTAGTGCTCAAGGAAGACAAAAAAGAAGTAAATTAGGAACTGGAGAACAAACCCAAACCATTGTTCTGCTGTGTTCTACTGTGCTATTATTCTACTATCTATCCCACAATACCTAGCCATTCTATGTTTCTGATACTGTATACGGTTCTGACTGCACAATCTTAAAATGATGAGTCATAACTTGAAGGTACAGAGGAAGAAACAAGAGTGATCAGAGCATACTGGCTTCTACTGAGCAGAAATCGTGGAATTTTTCAGCCTGAAAAAAATAGATATGAGAAGGGGTGACTCAGATATGGAAAATCCTATCTGGCCTCGGAAAAGTGGAAAATTATTCTGTTTTCTGCAATCTGTTCTCAGGTTTGGAGGTGCCTCCTTCACAAGAACACAATCACAGCCTGGCTGGATAGCACTCCACAGCCCAAGGACTCAGCTTGGATAGTAGTGAAATTGAGGCTGAGGATGTCCCAGAATGAACCCTGCTGTCAGCCCACGATAGCCCAGGATTTGCTTGCACTCATTCTGCAGAAGCTTTTGCAAGCGCTCAGGCAGAGTGAGAGAGAGCTCTGCTTTCTCCCATAACTCATTACATGTCCCAGTTCTGGAACATAGAATGGTAAGTCACGCTGAGGGACAGGTTCCCTCCTGGACAGGAGATCCAAGCATCTTTTCATCATACATATTTACTGGCTAGTGTCATGCTTACCAATTACTTTCTTGACACCTCTGTGAGAGGAAGAATAGTTCTTCCTCTGCTAGATAGCCAAAGCATCAAAAAATGCCCAGATTACCGTTCTTCCTTCTATGTCCTGCATGGGGAATTTCCTGAGCTGGATGTGGTTTGATACTTAAAAGCCAAGGCAGCTTACAAACATAGACACAGGCCATGCCATGCCAGTTGCCCTCAGTGGCTGGGAATGTTACCAGGCACATTTCACTCGCTGGTAGAAACACTTCTCAGGTTTCAATGTAATATTCCTTTCACATACCATCTTTTGACCAATTTCCATAGGAAAATCTTATTGCTGTTTCTTCTGTAAATCTTTGTCCACTTTTTGAAATCCTTTGGACTGTTGATGATTCTGTGCAGACTGTGGTTTCTGTGTGCTCTCTGCTTGTGCACTTGATGTTTAGGCATAGTCTGCCCTGACTCGGTTCTGGGGATACTAATGCACCTCAACAGCTCTGACCCAGTGCTTCCTGGGACCTCACTAGATCACCCTGCCCCAAGGCCCAGGTGCTCCTGTTTAAACTCAGCCCTGGATGTTCAGTCCCTGCCTGCGCTAAGGCATTGGAGTATTTGTCTCTCGTACATTCCTAGCCCACACTGATCCAGACCCTGTCCTGCAGACTAACCTCCTGGCTTGACCTAGAACTGCCTCATCACCATGCACTTACCTGAGAATACGGACCTTTGGTGTAACTCAGCCCTACTCTGCCTGCTTTGCTTAGGTTGTGTGTCTCTGGGTTCTGGCTGTGAGACCCTTGCCCTGTCGCCTATGTTATTGCTCTTGGTTCTTGAATCCTCCTCCTTTAGGGAGAAGACAGCCATTGCTACTCTTTGATGTGCCCTTACCTGCCTCCTTTTCCGAAACCTAATTGCTGCTTGCCACTTGAATTATTGTGATCAAGGATAGGACACTGCTGTTTTGTGGGTTTGCTTCAATGGTACAAACATTTTGTACCGCTTATGAAGTGGCAGGATAATTGCAGAGCATTTTCATTCTGTCCCTGCACGAAAATTTGTTTGCTTAGTAGAACCACTCTGCTGTCTCTTTTGTAATCTTCTGGCCAGAGTGTTAACTTGCCCTATGGACTCTAAGGTTATGTGTATTGACAAAACATGAATTAAACAGTGACAAGCACATAATCCAATACTGCTAAGGGATTCTCCAGGCTGGTTAACATTTAGTAAACCCCTGTGGCAGGTGTTTAGCTGTTCCAACTGGCACACTCATCAGCTATGCCTGGGCACGATCTGGAGATGGGAACAGTCCTAGTAGGCAGTATGAACAATGCCATGGCACTCTGTCATCTTCACTCTGGCAGCCTTTCAGCTCTATCCCAGCAGACTGTGACAGTGCATCTCTCTTCCATATTTATACTTCACCTTGGGCCACATCATACACAGCCCTGGCATGTAGTAGAGAAACACCTCTTTTTCTTCCTGCCTGGAATGTCAGCTAAATTGAGGAGAGCTCCTTAGTTCTCATTATAGGCGAAGGACAGCAGACGGCTATGTGCACCAAGGAGATGACAACTGTTGTTTGTCTTTGTTAAGGTCCCACACAGGAATGAGGTTTTGGAGAAAGATTTGGGTACCTACTGTTGTATCCCTTGCCACATAAAGCGAGTTAGCTCAGCAGCTGGGAGAGATAAGCTGCACATGGTTGGGCAACCATGAAAGATTATAAATATTTAAGATAGGGCATACACAGGATCAAGATTGCAGCCCATGTTCTGGTGCAGCTCAGCATAAATCCCCAGTTCTTTGATAAACTACAACAGCCATACAGACTGGATTATAATACAGAGCCTTTGGTAATTTGCAACCCAGGCTGGAATCCAGTGGCTGATTTTTAGGGTCCCATTTTTCAGCTTGGCCTCTTCTTGGCTCAAAGTGCTGGAAGGGAAAAAAGAGACTGAGGATGCCACAAAGGACTGTGAACTACTCAGTGAGTGTCGTGTAAGGGAGGGACTTGCATTATTTATTCGAATGAGAGTAATAGCATGCAAGGCTAGTTTGTTCTTAACTGGGAAAATAGGGTGTGGGTGGGGGAGGCTCATTTCATCCAGGAAAACTAGTTATGTGTGCCTGCCTGCAGCCCTGAAACTGTTTCAGGTCAACAAATCATTCCATGAGTTGGAAAGTACTGGCCTTGCAATACCCTGGCCAACTAACGGCCCAACCAGGAAATGTGTATGTGGCTCAGCCCAATACCTGGGTATTTAAAAAACAAACATTGCCTTGAAAACTTCAAGGACTGCAATGGATCTGAGTGGTTTTAGCGCTCATATTATTACGGCTGGGGATACCTAGTGTGATGACAGTGAGTATGCAGAAGCAAGTAACATATTGAAGAATATTCTTATATGGCGTCTTAAACTAAATTACTAGTATAATCAAGTTGCAGCTGTCATTAAATAAAATCTTAACTTTTTTTTTATAGGTGGTGTTGTGAAAGCATTCCTGGCAAAGAACAGGGTAGCGCAGTGGAGCTGACAAAGGCCTCATCTCCGGGCCACCCCTCTATTCTTTGTCCATGGCAGGATCAAGTCAGCTTGGTTTCCATGGTTTCCAGCAGAGGAGAAGGAAGAAAGCAGGGGATAGATTTTTTGCTAGGATGAGATGCTTGGTATGCAGTATACACAAAGCCAGGCAATATGCCATGGGGAGTGAGGGTAGAAATCTTTCATCACTTCATCTGATAGTCTCCTATAGCAACTGCAGCAGTAAAAGCAAAAGCTGCAGAGGCATACAGCTGCATAGCAACCAGCTATGTTATACAGAAAGGTCCCACACCTCCTCCTAGTGCAGGCACAGTAGTATTAAGGAGCAAATTGGTTAGGTATGTGTATCTCACAAATGAGGTCAAGCTTGAACAGCACCCAAACGATTCTACTTTCCTGCCCTGGAAGAAAATGAGGTATCACTCATTCTGGCCTCAAATAGTTTCTCTAGAAAGCAACAGATGCTGCTGGGTTTGCATTGTGCCAGTTGGGTGAAGCAGTGTTCATGACAACAGCTCCTCTTCTACATCAAATGTTAGCCATGACCCAGCTGCAAGTTATTCAGTCTTTTCTGCCTCCTTCAACCCTAGGAATGGGTCACCTTCCCTATGGCATCCATCTCAGTTCTTGAACACCTCTGTCTTCCAGCCACTCCTCAGTGGTGGTCTGCGGTCATTGAACATGCTCTACAGCCTCTGCTGTACCCACCATTTTGGGACATACCTGGTGCATCTCATCCAGGGCTCTGCTGTCAGGAAGATTTCTTGGGAGCAGGAAAGGAATTCTTATAACTCAGGTTATAAGACATCAGGGAATGTCTTTGAAATGGGGGAATATAGCACACATTTGCTGTGGGCATGCTTGTGCGACGCTGCTGTTTAGACCCAGGATTGGGCCAGTAGAGGTTGCTGTGATAATTATAGGCTGCCCTTCCTAGGGCACCAACACCAGAGTTCCTCCTGCAGAAATACATCTCATCCTGGTGGATAGTCTGGACAATATGCCATGATCCAAAAGAAACCCAAAATCCTGGAGAATTATTTTTTTATCCTAGCCACTGTTGAAAGAGCTTTCTCCTTCCTGCCACCTAAGGCTGAGTTTCCTTTTTGCTTTCACTGGTAGACAGGAGGTGCCAACCAACCTAAGGGTCAGGCATAAAGCCTGTACAAACACCTCCTTTGCATGTCAGCACCCACTGGACTCTGCTCAAGTTGGTCTGGGCCAACTAGTCCACGGGTGGCTAAAGATGGAGCAGGAGGAGGAGCTGGGGATTGCAAATACCAGATGAATGTTCCACCAGAGCTGATCTTTGTCAGGAGATATGTGATCCCTGCTGTGTCAGCTGCAGTGATGTTCCTTGTACTTGAAAGACAGCAATCTGACATGGATGCTAGCCATGTAGACCTACTCTCCAGCTACTGAGGCTTTGATTTGTTCTTGTGGCAGGCTGTCAGCTGAAATGGTGACAGATGGTCCACGCTTCAAACCTCTGTGTTTGCTGCCCAGTACCATGAAGCACCTGATCCCAGAACTGAGTCCAAGTTTTCTTCTCTTCCTTCACTTATCAGCAAGAGGGGAAAGGATAGTTCTTACATCTGCCTCTGTTCTCAATGCAGATGCCACTAGTGCTGGTGATGAAGCAGATCTGTGACTCTTCTCGCATCAAAAGCAGATCATCCAGGAATGGCCCCAAAAGACACAGCCGTTGATGCTGCCGGCCAGAATTCTGGCCAAGGACAGTAGTGACTGAGGAAGATAAGAGGTGTTGTAGGCCCTTAGTACAAAAAGACAGGAAACAATGTCACAACCAAGTATTTGGTGAGATTAGCAGAGTAGGGTCAGCCATGACAAGTTATGCCAGATCTGTGATTTGGGTCTGTAGCCTACCTGAAGCCCATTACGGACTTCTTAAATTCACCCTGGCACTGCTCCACAGTCTCTATTCCTCATACTGACACACTGTGTGTCTCTAGGCAGTGAGGGCGATGCAGCAAAGACAAACTCTCTATCTCCTATGCTTTTCTTCACATGTAATGAACAGAATTGGAGGGAACATGTGAATCACCACCGTATCAGAACACTGCTTTTCAGTTCTCCAGAATAGAGATTTAGGCACAAAACCTAAAATTGTTAATGCTTTTCCCCTGGCTAGTTCATTAAATAACCTTCTGTTTCAGTCATTCATGAGCTCCATTGGTCAGCCTTTCTCTCCTGTCTGAAGCAGCAGCATTTGCAAAGCTCCTTGGAGGTAAAACAAGGTACAAGGGGAAATTCAAGATCTGCTGCAGAGTTCTGCAACAAGAGAGTACTGAGAAGGATGAAAGAACAAACTGAAAAGGCAAATCATACATATAAATGAGACCGAAAAATCTTGGACACCTGGAGGCAGTGATGTCTAAATGCAAGAAGGAAAACATAAGCTGAAAAGGAGCAGCAAAACAACCTAGGACTTAACTGTAGGAGGGCCAAAGTTTGGCACTAAACAGAACAGCAGCTGCAGTGTATATTCTGCCATGACAAAGTTAATTCATCAAAAAATCTTTGCTAACTGGATTTGGCACAATGATTTTATAGTAGAACTGGGCATTGTATCTTGTGGGGCATTATATGCTTAATGCATTAGTAAAAAGTCATAAAGCTAAACTGAACTCTGGTCAAATAAACACAGATAAGCAAGAATGAAAAACTTAGCTTTTATCAACAATACCAACACAATGAAAATCAAAATGTAAGTACATCTTATAGCAAGCATATAAATGAAAATTAGCTGCCAGTTTTAATAATGCAGCCAAGATACTTGTCTGCATGAAAGATAACTTATCTTAATCTTCTTGAAGGTTATATCTACTTAGCATGTCCCAAGAGTGATAGCATCTAGAGACTGATAAAGCAGTGAAAAGAAGATTTTACAAGAATTGCAAAACACGTTAGGCATTTTCTTGTATATTGGCCATTTGTACCAGCATTTAAGTCTCTCTCTGCCACAGGAGGAGTAGCCTGAGCCTGTCAGGTCTCTGATAGCACCACAACTTTCTTGTGGATTTGAAGGTCAGGGACAGCCTTAGCTGCCATAAACACGAGATGGTTGAGTTCAGGATGCTGAGAGAAGGGAACAAGACAAATTGCAGGACCACAACCCTGGGATTCAAGCTCAAGAATAGTTCATCCTCATATGTAGGGAATCAAGCAAAAGTAGCTAGCAACATGCATGGATCTTTTGATTAAAACAAGGATATAGTAAAAGGAGCTCCTGACTAAAATCAGGTATAAAAATGTAGTGTACAAGAGGAAGGAGCAGGGACTGGTCAGCTAGAAGGAATATGAAGACACTTGTCTGAGTTTGCAAGTTAGGAAAGCCAAAGTCCATCTGTAGTTGAATCTGGCAAAGGACATCAAGGGCAGCAAGAAGGGCTTCTACTGATGTATCATCAATAAACAGATGACTGGTGAAAATATGGTACAGTGCTGCATAGTGCAACTTGGAGGACAAAAATACTCAATCCACTTTGCTTCAGATTTTATTGGTAAGATCAGCCTTCAGCAGCACCAGGCCCCCAAGAGCAGTTGGAAAGTCTAAAGCAAGAAAGCCTTAACTGTCCTTTGGGTTATTAAGTTAGGAAATATTTAAACAAACTGGATAGACTCAGTCCATGTGACCTGATGGGATGCACCCATGCGTGCTGAGATTGCTGGCTGATGACATGATAATGTAAGGATATGTTTACTTTCCCTTACAGTTGAAAGCACCAGATAATGCTATGATTTACTTACATGAAAAATGAAAGAAGACAACAATTTCAAGTGCTACAGTTCTCAGTTCAAAAGCATATGAAACATCAGGCAGAAACTCCGTCTTCTGCGGAAAATCAATGCATTGATTTGTTTGGGGGTTTTGTTAAACAAAGACAAGGAGAGCAGGAAAAGAGATGAACGGAAAATGAAAGCTCAAGCAAAAAAACAGCTGTTTTGAAGCCACATTGGGGAAAGTCTATTTTTTAAATTTAGACATAAAAAATATTAATTTTTTAAGCCATTTCTAATTTTCTGCCTTTCAGCTAAGCCATCTCTTTCAGTTCTGCAAAGTGCATGGACAGTGACAAGCTATTGAAGGGTCCATACATATACAGGAGGCCAGAAACACTGAAAGAGGAGAAGAAAAAAAGAGCAGCCTTTTCAGAAGGCATATATGAAGATTCGGTTTAATTGGAGATCCTCTAATTTCTCCTTCAATCTGGTGGTGTGGTGATGGCTTGATCAAGATAACAAAAATCATATTGCAATTCATATTACATAGGGTGGTGGCATTTTAATTTCCACATAGCTGATAAGACAGACACTCATTTGTTGGTTCTGTTCCTACTTTCTTTAGACATCTAAGATCATTTGCACATCTGGGCATCAATCCTTAAAAGAGATTTAACGCACCACAGAAAATTGCCCACATTCCAATTTTTATCAGCTTTGTAAAAAGAAGTACCTTTTATTGATGAAGAAAAAAGGGGGGAGGGGAGAAATAACAGGAAAAAAAAAAAAAAACAAACTTAAAAATTACTTAAATTACTTCCCCATGAGCAACAATTGCTCAAGGCCACTGTCTCATGCTGGGGAGTTACTACAGTTTGCAGTAACTAAAAATATGCACATATGTCTAAAACATAGTGTTACAATTAGTTTATTACTGTGTTCAATAGATGGCTTTGAATTTCTTGTTCTCTTATAGGACTAAATGAAAATAGAATTTTTAAAGAACATAAATATTTGAAAATATAACATTTTCCCTGAGAATATTAAAAAAATAATTAAAAAAGGTAATCAAAGAAATGCCTGCATCCTGCCAACACCATTAAAGATGGTCAGAGGCAGACGGAAGAAGAGATGAAGAAATCACTATGATTGCTGACACTTGCTGTGCCGTATGCAAAGTCAAGACAGATGATATTTGTTAGAAATGAAAAAGACAGCAAATAAGCACATGAGATAAAAGAAGCGAATGTGAAAAAAGGTGGAAGTTGTTTATAGAGTCTAATTGCAATGGTACACAGTTGGTGATACAAATGGTCACACAAGATAAAGCTAAGATAATTTAAAACTATCAAAAGATTTAAAGGATTTATATCTCTTTCGAGTGGCATCTTGAGGAAATTTGTCCCTTATACCAGAAATCTCCAGAGATTATAATGCCAGTATCAATATTTCTGTACAACTAGAGTTGCTTTTTCCTCTATAAAAACCCAGCTTTCATCAATACATTCTAAAGCTTGTAAATTATTAAAAATATTTTTTATTATTTAAAAATAATAAAATTAATAATTATTTAAAGTATTAGAAATTCTTTGGTTTTAAAGAAACAGAAATTAAAGATGTGCTCAAATGCACCAAAAAAAATGTATAGTAGTTATTTTAAAAACTTAGCTTGCTTTTGTGCATTTGGGAAGATTTGTAGTGGTGACAGGCTTTAACTTCCACTGTCCTAAACCAGTCAATAGGAGTTCCATTTGAGCCAGGCCTCATTTATGTAATAACACCTCTGCAGGCGTGTTTAAGCCATCCATAATGTGCTCAGCCCTATGGATTTCAGCCAGTCTGTATCACAGGGTTGTTTTGAGAGAAATAATGAGTGCTAGTGCTCAGAAGGTAGAATGTGCTTTGTTGTTCTGATTTGATTACTGATATACTTACTTTACACAGGGGCTTTGCAAAATCAGAAGCTTAATTTTAAAATTATGAGACCTGTAAGGGCAAGAGGGGTAAAAGCCAATCAATACTTATGTCAATTTTAAAAACGTTTAGTTTTCATATTGAGACAGTTGAAACACATTTCGTTACTGAATTTTACATCACCTGCCTCTTTGATTTGCTTATACCTAATTTGCTAAAGGTAGACACAATGCATCTTAAAGATCTTTTCACCATAATCTAAATGTAGCCAGAGCCGTACGTATACCAGGCTAGGACTTCCTTTTCACAAAAAAATTATAGTCTCTATGTCAATAGAGATAATAGAAATGCATGAGAGTCTTAGATAAGTAATTACAGGAAGATATTTACTACTAAATCAATGTACTTTTTTATGTTCATATTAATTCATTTTAGTTTAAGCTAATTATTAATCTTGATAATTAATATTACTAATTAGTCATACATAATATATCAATTCATATATAAATGCATACATTAATTCTTCTATACCACTGCCTAGAGTTAGTACATAGTAAACAGCTAAACTAAACAGCAATGTCAAAGATTAAGAACTTTACTCTTAGGAAAACTGTTATTAAGCAACATCATGCTCCCTTAAATCTCTGGGGTTCATTTACTGTGCAGGCTATAGCTGGGGTTCTTCATTTGGTATCAATAAAAAATAAGCTCAGAATCTTCTTCGGCATGTAAATGCTTCGTAATTAACCCTCAGCTGCATGTGAATCAAGGTCTCCTGTATTATTACTGGCAGTTACAGCCACAGGCCTGATAGCAGACTGTGTAGGACTAAATTGCCACTCTACTCTCTCTGAGGCACTGGTCATCCCATTTGCTAAAGGCTGTGCCTTGTTCTTGCTGGGATGAGCTATGATGTGTGTTTCAGAACAATGGACTTTTCTGTTCCGAATCTTCAGGGCCTTGCTAATTGTGCTAACTGAATTCAATATGAGTCTATCTATTGACTTAAGTGATTGTTAGATGTTAGCTTTCCTTAATCCTAACAATGACTGACTTCCATCTGACATTGGGGTGGTTGCATATTCTGTTGGGTTTTTTTTAAATATCCTGCAAGCATGTTTTGTAAACCTAATATTGAAATACTACCTCCAGGTAGTATTTTGATACCATCAAATGCAAAATTGTGTTTGCTTGTATGTGCAGGACTTTCATTTTAATCAATAAAAACATAGATGTGAAAAACTTTTAGTCCAAACAAGAAAATATAAGAACTGCAACACTAAATTACAGTTACAGAGCCTCTAACTTAAAACAAGGTACTTATCATAGACGCTGGATTTCTGAATAACAATGTTTTTAATATTAACTTCCAATAACCAAAAAAATCCAGTAAATTGCCTGTAAAACAGACAGAGGACCATATTATTCACCTGATGTGACGCGTTATTATGCAGGCAATCTCAATAAAACCCAGCCTTCCACAAGGCCTATCTTGCAGCAGCAGCAAAAGACAGAAGCCTTTAGGATCCATGCACTTTCTGCTCCCACCTCTTCCCGCCACCTAGGGTGCTGCCACACTAGACTTCAGCTAATGACATATTTCCTCTGCTCTAGGATTCCTGTTCTGATGAGATCTGACTCTGTAGGACATACAGCGAAGATGAACTTGAGCAGTGTATAGAATTAATGGAGACACTGGAACAGGTTGCCCAGAGAAGTTATGGCTGCCCCATCCCTGGCAGTGCTCAAGGCCAGGTTGGAAAGGGCTTTGAGCAACCTGGTCTAGTGGAAGGTGTTACTGCTTATGGCAAGGGGCTGGCTGCCCCATGATGGACATAGCCAGCTCCAGCCAGCTCCAACAGCCCCATCACAGGGCATGGCTGAGCCCCTAGCAATGCTCACAGGTACCCCTGGGGAAACCTATACAAGCAGGAGTGAAAATGTTGTGCAGCAGCTCTGAGAGAGGGGAGTAAGGCAAGGGATGAGTGAAGAGCAGCCCTGCAGACAGCCAGGATAGAGCAGGAGGAGGAGAGGAGGTGCTCCAGACATCCCAGTGGAGATTCCTCGGTTGCCCCTGGGAAGAACCACACTGAAGCAGATATCCACGCTGCAGGCCAGGGAGGACTGCATGTCACAACAAGCAGACAAGCCCTGACTATGGGCCGTGAAGGACTCTCATGAGAGAAGGCTTATACTGAAGGACTGTAGCCCACAGGAAGGACCCATGCTTGGGCAGTTCATGAAGGACTGCAGCCTGGGAAGGACCGCAGCCTGGGAAGGACCCACACTGGAGCAGGAGAACAGCGTGAGGAGGAAGGACCAGCAGGGAGCAACTCCTATGGACTGATGAGTCCCCATTCCTCATCTCCTTGTACCACTTGGGTGAAGAAGAGTCAGGATTGAAATAGTGAAGTTGAGTCTGGGAAAGAGGTTATTTTAATGTTTGTCTTCTTGTTTAACACTACCAAATCAGTAATTAAATATGTACTCTAATTGGCCAGAAATTAAGATCATTTTCATCTGCCCACAACTGTAATTGGTAAGTGATCTCCCTGTCTTCATCTCCACCCACAAGCTTTCTCATTCCTGTTCTCCCCATTTTCTTCCCCCATTCCATTGCAGGGGAAGTGAATGGCTGGGTGGGAGTTTGGCTGTTAGCCAAGGCAAGCCCACCACACACTCCTTTACATGAACCATCAAGAAACAAAAGTATTCCTTCAAGAAAAAAGAAAAAATAATGTCAAGGAAGCAATTGAAATGAAAAGGAAAATTACCAACTAATAGAGCATCCAAAAATTATGACTAATTATTAAACTTGTAAAATGGCAATAAATGTGAAAGGGTTTTCCCATAGCTTTAAATTAATCTGACAGGATCTTCTCTGCCCCACAGAAATTTATGCTGATGTTGGCTTGTGGTTGGATTAAACCGGAACTAGCTTTAAGAGAAAAGTCAATTCCATGAAATTCAATCACAGATTTTGTCCACAGCTGTGAGAAAAAAAAAAAAAAATCCTTATTTAATGTATAATGAAGAAAACTTTGGTTATATTCTAAAAAAAAAAAAGAAATTTGGAAAATAATTGAAAAAGTAACTCTTCATGCAGCTCTAAATGATACTTTTTGCCAAACTTAGAAATGCTTCTTTTGTGCCATCTCCAAACTTTAATATTTTTCCTTATAAATAATGAGCCAGATTCTAGAGTGTTTGCCTGCATGTAAAACTTCATGGAAATCAAAGAACGTTTTGCACACCTACAAAAAGTGAGCAACATTTTAAAGACCATGTCCTCATTTCAACCTTACAGATAAATCAAGACGAAGATATTTCCTTTTTTTTTGTTCAGACACATCATCATCTGGGGTTAGGGTCTGCGTTTAAAAGTGTTTCTTGTCCAGACATGTGAAAAATGCGGCGTTCTTCATCCATTTGAGAGAAGTAAAACGTACCTTTTAATTTTCTGGTGTTGTCTCAAGAACAAGAAGGCATATGTAATTGCTTGTGCAGAAGTTTTTGCTTTCTCCAGCAATAATTCTAATGATATAAATGCTGTACAGCTCCCTGGAAGCACAGAAATCCAGCAGACTTCAATGGGTCCTATCTGCCTAACATTCATATTTAATAAGATGGTCTTTGCTATGTGTTGTAAATACAAAGTAACTCATTTACTATTATTGTGAGCCAATGCTATTGGGTGTGGGGACACAGGGAAAGACTGTATGATTTTGTTGAAGGTAAGAGTAAGTAAAAAGGTATTTCTTTGCAGCTTTATTACAGCTTTTTAAGTTCATGTAAGTCCCAGGGAACTCATATTAAGCAAAGAAGAAATTCCTGAGTATCCTTCCTATTGAAACCATTATGTTCCTTTCAGCTATAATACTGAAAATGTTCTTTGTACTTTGCAAAGGGAGATGAAAGGATATTTTAATAAAAGGATGACCCTCTCAGTAAAAATGTCTATTTTCCCCATGTACAACACGTAACACCTGCTGTATCCCTATAAAACAAATGATTGATTCTGAATCACTTTGTATGGGAGAGTTACCTTGGGAACAAAACCGTGTACCAGCTGTGTCACAGCCATCACTCAATAATTAGCTGAACTGGTCCTCAAGCAAAAACAATGTCACTTTATCTCACAGGCCAGAGATTTTTAGATCAAAGGAACGCAGCTTTGTATTTAAGCTTGTAATTCTAAGTCCACAAAAAGCTGCAAAAGGTCTTATGGGATAAACAAAAGGAAATCTGATTCCATGGCATACATGTTTAATAAACTGAAACAGCAAAAATTGCATTTTGTACTTGTTCACTGAAAGGTTTATTTTACCTTCACCGCCGATAAAATAGACCTTCCTATAAAATGTCACCCTTTTGCTAGATGAATTGTATAATAAAGTTTTATTCTTAAAACATAAAAAGATAAAGCCAGGAGGCTTGCTTAGCTCTTGAGCACTCGGTATTTTGAAAAATAACTTTTATTTAATTAAAATACAAATTAAACTAATTTAGGATCCCTTATTAGTGAACCTAGTGTTGCTAAGGCAGCTCAAGTGGTGACTTCACAGGAAGACATTTGCATTGACCTCAAACTCCTGAAAATTACTGTGGTTTTGCGAATTTACTCATAAAAAAGAGCCTCAACAGTGAGAGCTGAGTTCCCTCATAGGGACTTCAGCTTTTCTGTAGACTTACAGGTCTATAGTAATTCTTTGAGACTACACCTTCTGTCATGAACATTGATGGCCTGGCATAACTACAGAATAGGGTGCAGGGGGTGAAATTACAATGATTTATTTCCAACTCTCATCCATTTCTCTTTCACACATCTGGGCAACAGTGACAGCAGCAACTTTTTGAATTTTTCAAGATTAAAAAAAAACCTTAAATATGCAGCATCACAACAGCCCTAATGGTAACATCACCCATGCTGTTATGAGTAACAAATTGCAGCGGGTTCACTCTGGAGTTCTGGCGTGAGCTTATTCTTTGAAACAGTTTTTGCACTTTTCTAGTATCGTAGGAAGAGTTATGCTAGAGGGGACCTCTGGAGGTATTGTGCCGTCTCCTGTACAAGCAGACCACAGTTGCTAGCTCTTGCCCTTAACCACTCTTGTAATGTACCCTCCTCACCACTGTGTTTTTTTATAAGTAAAAAAATGCATCAAAAAAGTTGATGCAGCACAAAGTGGAGATGAGTAGAACACACGGGAGTGTGAATAAGAAGATAGGTAGCAGGCAAGTTTTAATCAGTCAACAACCTTGACAGCTGAAATGTGGAGAATATGAAAATCTAATCATTTCACCTTCTATCAGTCTTCTAACAGAGGTGTGACAGACTGTCATGGGTTCAGCAGCAGCAGTCGTTTTTTCTCCTTCTTGGTAGCTGGTGCAGCGCTGTGTTTTTGATTTTTGGGCCTTGGAACCGCGCTGATAACACCAGTGTTTTCAGTTACTGCTTGGTAGCGTTTTGGTCTGGCCAAGGACTTTCTGAGTCTCATGCTATGCCAGGGAGGAGGGGAGGCCGGGAGGAAGGAGAAACGGGACACCTGACCCAAACTGACCAAAGAGGTTATTCCATACCACAGCACATCATGTCCAGGATGTGAAGACAGAGAGCAGAGACCCGGAAGGGTGTGGTGGAGCATTGGGGGGGTTCGCTGCTGGGAGGTGCAGTGGCTGGGTCGAGCTTGGTGAGCAGTTGTATTCTCTTTCTTTGTATTTCTCTTGTTATTATTATTACTGGTGGTAGCAGTAGTGATTTGTGTTATACCTTAGTTACTAAACTGTTCTTATCTCAACCTGTGCGAGTTGCATTTTTTTTTTTCGATTCTCCTCCCCATTCCCCAGGGACTGGGGGAAGAAAAAGAGGGGAGTGAGTGAGTGAGTAAAACTTCGTGAGTTTTAGAGGCTTAAACCACGACACAGATACCCACGAGGAACAGGACTTCTTTCCTCTCTAGTTCCAGCTTTCCAGTTTCAAGCAATGGCTTGGGGATGTTTAGCCACAGTCAGAAGTCACACTCGTCTTGAAAATCAGCACTGCTACTTCAGTGTAGTGCAGATATAATCAACTTTGAGACATGATTTTGCCTGACAGTGTGGATTATCTCGAATGAGATAATTAGTCACCTGAGGCATTTTGTACTGTTTTCTGGGTTTCTGGAGGTGTAGAAAATATCGAAAGAAGCTTTTCCATGTGGAAAAGAAACAATTGTTTGTTGTCCCTTTAAACAGAGACTATTATGGAAAAGGTGATAATTTTTTTAACAGTAAGTTGCAGAGCAGAATAGCAGTGACCTCTATCAGATCTAATTGTTAGTACTATCCTCTGTCTTTCTAAATACCTCTGTATTTGAATGTTTGGGTGCTTAAGAAATGCTCACACGTAATATGTCATCCACAGTCTGTCGACTGATAGAAAATATTGCTAAATATTGCATATTATTTATAGCAAAGGAAGCAAATCTACAATTAAAGAGATAATTTGCTACTACGAAGCTACAACAAAGCTAAGGAATAGTCAAGGCTGTAAAGGGTAGGTTAGGAAAGGCTTGTGACTCGCAGTAGCAAATTCTGGAGTGAAGTACTCCTCTTAATGAAGGCCTTTTCTACATTTCCTTCACAGGAAAAGACTCCAATCAAGATAAAGGCATAATTTGTATGCTGTTCTAAACTGAAAGAGTTAATATTGCTTTAAAAGTCCTGGACATTTTGAAATAGTTGACAGAGATGAAAGAAGTAACATGTAGAGGTAAATTTTTCTCTTTGATGACCTGTCATGAAATGTGTTGAGTACCAGCTGCTGTGAATTAAATTTCAAAGTTGTTTTTGACAGAGTGTTCCAATTATATCCTTATTGAAAGGCTAGATTTTTGGTAGATTGACAAGTTTCCTTTTTATTTTTACCTTCTAATGAGCAAAACAATCTGTTACAGTATATTGATCCAGCTTATTTATTTCTGGATATTTAAAATATGGTCTGTTGTCCTTCTTCTCAGATACTTTTACCACTTGCAATACAGCAAAAACTCTAATTGCATTTGCAAAACCACACAGGGAAAGGCTGCTTTTAATTCCTTGAAAGGAAACTTTTTTTTATATAAGAGCTATGGCCTTGTTTTATGGGGGATAATTGTGTTCAAACACGTATTGACCAAACACTTTACCCAGACACACTAAGGGTCATCAAATCCATCAGGAAACATAATAGACCATATAGTCTACTTAAATGTCATAGATTATGACTAATATTAAGATACCATCAACATCTGTTGGCCTGGTTCTAAGCAGCACATGAGGATCTGATTCAGAATATTATGGTTGAAGAGTCATCCCATGACAGTGCTAGTAACATATGCAGACTGTGGGAGCCACAACAATATCCGTTGCATCCAGTTAGTTTGAAGTGGGATGCCATCAACAGAAGAGAAATTGGAATGCAGCGAAAGGATGGGAGGCAACAGACACAAGCAGTAGCAGGGGAAATTTTGATTAGGGGAAAGAAATCTTTCCTAAAAGCAGGTTTAAGCCCAGCCCAGAGAAGTGATAGAAGCACCGTCTTTGGAAGCTTTTAAAATTGTCTCAGACAAGGCTTGGACAACCTGATCTAGATTTGTAGTTAACTCTACTTTGAGCAAGTGACTCTACAAGAAGAGCTTCCAGCCTAAATCCTTCTCTGAGTCTAAGATTTTTTAAAAAGAGGCTGTCAATGAAATAAACCACCATCCTGCGCAGCATGGAGACCATTACAAACATCACACTGAAACTCCAGAATGCAAGCCTTTTATGGGAAAGAACTTCAGAAAGGCCAGAAAGGAACTAGCATGGATGAAGAGTTGTATGGAAGAGACAAGTAAAAGCAAGAACCCCTGCGATCCTTCAGAAATCAGGAAAATAGGAAGGATGGTGAATGCTGCTATCGTGAAAGTAAACACATTCTAAGACTGTCCGCATGGTGAATGGGTATTAGTTTTTTAAAACCACCGAAACTAACAATAAATCATAGAATCATAGATGGAAGGCAAAGAGAGAATCAACAGAAACAATAAGTGATGTGGATACAGAAGAGACAAAAAAATTACACAACTATAGAAAAACTACTTATCACCAATTTATTATTTCTGTTCCATTTCCAGTTTGGCACAAGGAGTATCAAGAAATTGTACCATGGTTCCAATTCAGGGATATAAATATGTTCTGCAATTTAAGATAGGAATGCCACAGCAGAAAAATTCCCAGAATAAAAATTCATGAGATTAAAAGAAGGATGCAGTCCTGAGATAACAGAATAAAAATGTGCCAGACTGTGATTAATGGTTATAATCTATGGAGTGCAGCTGATCTGGATAATTCAGCAGTGGGGGTTGAGTCTTAACTGTGTTGATGTTAATTACATTCTATTTTCATTTAGCTTGGTTTTTGTGTTGATTTAATAATGGTACAGGATATAGATGCTATTGCAGCTAAAGGAGAATACTAATCAGATAAATTAGATTACAGCCATAATAAGAATTTCCACCTGTGAGAGCATTTGAACTTCCATTCTGTGAAACTCTCAAAAGCAGATTTCAAAAATACATCTCATATTACACATTAAGATGTGCACATGCACATGGAACATCATTAATACTCCAAGACTACACTACTTCACATTCTTGTCAGGAAATATTTCTACAACACTTGTGTCCTTGCTTGTTTACATTGTAGTCTGTATGTCAAAAAGAGAATCACTCAACTTTTTTTCTTGTAAGCTTGTTAATAGAGTATTTACTTCACATTTTCAAAGATCAAAAGATGGACATAATAATGCAATCACTCTGTTAAGGTAGCAAAGACTTTTGGGGAGCAGGATGACCTAAATACTTGAAATAAATAAGAAGTAAATTCTGTATGCATGGTAAAAGAACATTTTTGTTTATTCCAATGGGATAACAGGGAGTCAAGATTCAAACTTCAGTAGTATGTATCAGAGATTAGATTTACAGATAATTCTTAAAAGCATGCAGTATTTTCCATCTGCTCATGCAATGAGACAGACAAGCATAAGAACTTAACCATATGCCTTGATGCTGGGAAATGCTAAACAAGTCTAGCTTCCATTTAAATTTAAGATGGTTACTCAAAGGTTAAAATCTTTGTACTATGGACAAGGAGATCACAAAGTTCAAGTTGATGCAAGAAAAATTAGTATGGCTTCATCTAATACCATACCACCTCAATGTGTTAAAAATAGATGAACTATTACCCGTATGTTAAAAAATTATTGGGAATGGATAAACCAGATAATATCATTGCCAATTTTATTTTTTTTAAATGAACTACATATACCTAATTATTTCTGACAGAAGTTTACTGTTGTTCAGCTTTAAATCACAGAATAATACAATCATAGAATAGTTAGGGTTGGAAAGGACCTTAAGATCATCTAGCTCCAACCCCCCTGACATGGCCAGGGACACCTCACACTAAACCATGTCATTCAAGGCTATGTCCATCCCAGCCTTGAGCACCACCAGCGATGGAGCATTCACAACTTTCCTCAGCAACCCATTCCAGTGCCTCACCACCCTCACAGTAAAGAATTTCTTCCTCATATCCAATCTAAACTTCCCCTCTTTAAGTTTGAACCCATTACCCCTTGTCCTATCACTACAGTCCCTCGTGAAGAGTCCCTCCCCAGCATCCCTATAGGCCTCCTTCAGATACTGGAAGGCTGCTATGAGGTCTCCATGCAGCCTTCTCTTCTCCAGGCTGAACAGCCTCAACTTTCTCATCCTGTCTTCATACGGGAGGTGCTACAGTCCCCTGATCATCCTCGTGGCCCTCCTCTGCACTTGTTCCAACAGTTCCATGTCCTTTTTATGTTGAGGACACCAGAACTGCACACAATACTCAAAGTGAGGTCTCACAAGAGCAGAGTAGACGGTAACTTCCTTGAGTTATGAGTATCATAATACATGACTGTACCATCAGTTATCCAGAAAACAGAAATCATAGAATCATAGAATAGTTAGGGTTGAAAAGGACCTTAAAATCACCTAGTTCCAGCCCCTTGCCGTGGGCAGGGACACCTCACACTAGACCATGTTGCCCAAGGCTCTGTCCAGCCTGGCCTTGAACACTGCCAGGGATGGAGTATTTACCACTTCTTTGGGCAATCTGTTCCAGTGCCTCACCACCCTCACAGTAAAGTAAAATCCCAGATTATATTTCCTTTTTATTGTTATTCTAAGTGTCTTTATTTTTCCTTTTGAGAAAAAAAAATCAGTGCTACTAAGCTTAGGCATTTTTTCTTTCTAAAAAGTAATTCTGTTATTTTTGAAGAAGAAGACTGCACATAGACCCCTATAAAAGGAGACAGGATATTGAATATTGTGCAGATCATTGCTTGAATGGAGTGCAATAAAAATTAGTTTGGTTAATTGAATCTACTGCTAGAAAGTAGTTCTAGGCCCCTTCCAATAGAAAAAAAGCAGCTCCAGTCATACCTTATGCAAATTCTGTCACAGGTAAAACAAAATATGTCAGCTAATGCTGCATCTCGTTTGTAGAAATGTATTCCGTACTGCAATCTAAATTTCTCTTCTTTATTTTAATTACATCTTCTTTATCCTTATTAATGCTTCTCCATTTCTTTTTTCTTTTTTCGTGTTCATGTGTTTCAACTAATTGCAGAATAAAGTCATTGCTTTTAAATACAATGTATGGGCTGTTAATGCTTTATTTTGTCATGTATCTTTTTAGAAGTGAGATCATTTTAACTACTCCATTTTCAAATCTCTCCAGGATGCCAATACTTGGTAACAAGAACAGCCAAACAGAACAGCACATTTAATTTTCTGTTGCTTAACAATCACTTAAAGAGTGCCTATTCATTTTCTTGCGAGTGATGCAGCTTCTCTTCATGTGCCAAAGAAGACTTGACACATCGCACTGAACGCTTTCCAATTTATTACCATTCCCTAGTCACTTTCAGACTTCATATTGCTGAGAGGATACCTGTGCAAAGTAAGCGTAACCTTCTCTTCTTTATGTCGCACTAAATAGTGCGGCATAGGATTTCACAAAAGTTTGGATGAGAAGGGACCACCAAGCAGGGCTAATTTCGAAACTAAATTGGGTTGGTCAGGTTCTGCTGGTGAGTTTGGAATACATCAAAGGATGAGCATAGTATCACCTCTACAGACAATCTCATTCCAGTCTAAGTTGGACTCCCTCTGAAGATTTTTACTCATTATGTTCAACCAAAATGCTCCCTATTGCAATTCATGTTTAGTGGCCTTTCAGTGGGCACTCTGAGAAAATCCTAGCTCCACACTCCATGCCGCCTTAGGAAAGACTTGCATGAAGGGCCTCTCCTTCAGGTCTTCAGTTTAGAATAATTTTGCAATAATTTAAGTGATGAAACAGTTTTTGCCTTTCAGGAGAGCACTCAGATAAACTAACCACACAGAGGCATGTACCAAGAAACAAAAAGAGGAATGTAAAATGCAATTCAAATGTATTTTTCAATGCTTTTTTTTATTTGGGGAAGTATATAAGTAGTTGTCATTTGTGTATCTTATATCACATATTCATCATTAGAATTCAGCATGGATATACAGAAATCAAAAGACTACTAATTTAACAACTTTACTTGTAGTATTACTGTGTATTGCAAACCACTGTTACACAGCTGTGAAAGCTTCCTGCCCCTTTTATTTAGTTCTCAACACTTTTCTACTCTCCAAAGCCCTCCTCTGTCTCGTGAATATTTGGATATATGCCTTAAAATGAGAGAGCTGAGTTGGTCTTTATCCTATGACTAAATTAATGAGCAGTGAAATGCTCTTTTAGAAAGAAAAAAAAATGGTCTAGAAAAAAACCTGTAGAAAAATCTAGAAAGCACCCAGTACTATCCTGAGATCAGGCTGTAATAACTGATTACCTTCCTTTCCATGAGAAAAAGTGTCAGTGTTCTCCACTCATAGGAGGAGGAAAGCTCTGCTAAGAAGAAACTGCAAATCAGAGCTGAGCTTTGTGAGAGACTGCATTTTTCCACACAAACCTGGTATCAGCTCCAGCAAAAAATTATGTGACCCCAAGAGGACTAGAGGAGCTGGCAGTATTTCTGCTTTTCCTTTTTTATTTTGCATCACTCTGTTTACTGGGCCCCTACAAACAGACTTTGTTTGTAGCTTGCCAGTATGACCAAGCAAAGACCCTTCTAAAGATACTGCACACTCACAGTATTGGGTTGCAGTCTTGACTGATTGATGTTGCTATTCACCAGTTTAGAAATGAAAGCTTAGGTAACCAGACTCTGTTGTTCTGAGCATTTTGTGCTGATAAAACTGCATCCTTTAGCACGCCAGGCAAACAAAATTGCATGTAGGAACAATATTGTTAAGAGCAATTTATAGGTTCGTACGGGTGTATTGCAACTGACAATGTAGTGGAGAAGAGACAGAATACCTACAGTGATTCTGTTTTCTTTAAAATGCTTCACTCTTCTGAGTATTTTATCAGAGAAGTACTTACCTCCCTTGCACTCCTGGTGGAGCTCAGGGAAAAATAACCGTCTACAGAGGCAACTTGGAAAGGACTCGTGGGGAGCCAAAAACTGTGAATTGCAATTGTTTGTGAACAGCCACAATGCCTCATTGTAATTCGTATTCATCACTCAGTCAGGTAGCGGTCTTTAAAAGCTTTTTTAAGTAGGCAGCTCTCATGTGGGGAAAGATTACAAGAACATTCTTTAAGCATCTGCTATCTGCCACTGTCCTTATTGGCTCTTTCCCTAATTCATAACACCCAAGTAACCATCCTCCCCCAGTTTCCCAAAAGGGAAAATATGCAAAGGAAAATAAACCTGAGGAATAAAAACCAGCACATAAAACTAGCTTGAGGGATATAAAATCAAAGCAAAGAAAGGGAGAGTCAAAAAAGTAAGGCTGGAGAAAAGGCAGGGGAGCCATACACCCTTGTCCTGAAGAACTTGCATTCTCTTGAGTTGGCTTTAATATTATTTATTGAGCTTTCCATCTGTTCACAGAGACCAATGAGCGCAGCTCTAGTGCAACACTACTAGAGATGTTTCTTCCCTCTTCCCATGAAATTGCATACTAATGGATCAAAGAGGAATCATTGACAGTGGGATTGAGTGCGCCCTCAGCAAGTTTGCTGATGACACCAAACTGTGCGGTTCGATTGATACATTGGAGGGAAGGAATGCCACCCAGAGGGACGTTGGCACGCTTGTGAGGTGGGCTGATGCCAACCTGATGAAGTTTAACCATGACAAGTGCAAGGTCCTATACCTGGGTTGGAGCAATCTCAGGCACAGTTCCAGGTTGGGCAGAGAAGAGATTCAGAGCAGCCCTGAGGAGAAGGACTTGGGGATATTGGTCGATAAGAAAATGAACATGAGCCAGATTCAGTGTGCATTTGCAGCCCAGAAAGCCAACCGTATCCTGGGCTGCATCAAAAGGAGAGTGACCAGCAGGTCAAGGGAGGTGATCCTGCCCCTCTACTTTGCTCTCGTGAGACCTCACTTGGAGTACTGTGTGCAGTTCTGGTGTCCTCAACATAAGAAGGACATGGAACTGTTGGAACAAGTGCAGAGGAGGGCCACGAGGATGATGAGGGGACTGTAGTGCCTCCCGTATGAAGATAGGATGGGAAAGATGGGGCTGTTCAGCCTCGAGAAGGCTGCATGGAGTCCTCATAGGAGCCTTCCAGTATCTGAAGGGGGCCTATGGGGATGCTGGGGAGGGACTCTTTATTAGGGATTGTAGTGATAGGACAAGGGGTAACGGGTTCAGACTTAAAGAGGGGAAGTTTAGATTGGACATAAGGAGGAAGTTCTTTACTGTGAGTGTGGTGAGGCACTGGAATGGGTTGGCCCAGTGAAGCTGTGAATGCTCCATCGCTGGCAGTGTTCAAGGCCGGGTTGGACAGAACCTTGGGTGACATGGTTTAGTATGAGGTGTCCCTGGCCATGTCAGGGGGGTTGGAAGTAGATGATCTTGAGGTCCTTTCCAACCCTAACTATTCTATGATTCTATGATTCTATGACGTCACAGATTCAAAACACTATACAAGTTCTGGCTAATACATTTTCAAACATGAATCATGTTTTCAAGTATGAATCACATATTTGTTAACTGTACCTGCTTCTAAAATTAGAGGTGTTAATATGTCACAGGTAAAGTGAGAAGAGGCAGAGAGTCAGTCATTCTTGATAGGTGTTTTACCTGTCCCAAGCTCTGCTGGTGGTACTCTGCATTGCGCACTCATTGTGCTTTTTCAGGATCAGTGCTCTTTCTTTATCTCACTTTAAGTAGTTCTGGTGTCTTGCCTAAGCAGCCATTCTTCTAGCTCTCTCAATCTCCTTCTGAACTGTCCCATTCTCAATAATATTGATTTGTTGTAGCAGCTTTGGGGATGGATTGTAGGTACAGCAATGGAGAGCAGAGAGAGAGACTGTTCTGACTCACTGAGCTGCCACAGCATTTACCTAGTTCTGCTGTGCTACAGATAGGAACATGTTTCGGACAAGTAATTTCGGTAATTAAATTGAACTTTTTATCTCTCTGAAAACAATACCCAAAGGGTTTCCCTATGAAAAAACTAATAATGGTTTTACTACTTTCCTTCTGGCAACAGCTCACTGTGTATCAGTAATTCACTTCTCTCGCAATGTGTTGCAAGACAGAGGAATTCACCCAATTCACTGGGAAGATGCACAGTGGTGTCCTATAGACATGAAGAGTGTAATGAGTCTTGGCAGTGCTATGGACAACAAAGAAATGCCTTCAGCTGAGCACTGATGCAGTATTACCTTTGGGAGACTCTAGTCTGCATCCAGATATCTCATTTTGCCTAATAGAGAATACCTCTGTGGACATGTCAAGTGGAAGAATTTAATTACGCTGAGATGAACTGCAATTATGGATATCTGTAGAGGGGAGGAGGAAACAAATCCTGCCTGATTTAGGTAAATCCATGCATCACTGTAGAAGACAGAGTCTGCAGTTACCTGTTTCTCCATCTCTTCTGCCAACACCATCTAAAATAGTCTGAGGTATTCCTCTTTGTGGTACTAGTAATATTATTTGTTTATATATAGAATCATGGAATCATAGAATAGGGTTGGAAAGGACCTTAAGATCATCTAGTTCCAACCCCCCTGCCATGGGCAGGGATACCTCCCACTAAAGCATGCCACCCATATGTTGAAGTCTTATTGAAATTTTCAAATGCCTGTTTGCCTGGTCCTTTTCACTAAAGCTTCTATGACAGACAATGGATTTGTTGTCAAGACAAAACCCGTTCATTGAAAATATCCAGTGGACAGCGAAAACCCTTGTTGTTTTGGTTGTTTTATCTTGTAATGTGCTGTTGATTTTAGTAAAGTCCAAGAAATGTTAAGGAGATAGCTTCATTCTCCAAAGTAAAACACTTCTTTCACAAAGTTAGGGCATTTCTCTCTGATGGCAGATACAAAATTTGTCTGCTTCCCATCTTTATTTGTGTTTCCTATTGGATACTGCTCCAGGACTTCTAGATTGTTTCACAGTTCAAGTGAAGGAGATATGCAATAAAGGTCCATTTCAATGGTAATAAAAATAGCTTCTGATGTGGAACAACATATTACAAATCAAGACGTCTGTTCACATTATTATGAGAGTCTCAGTCCAATTACAGTCACTATAAATTATGGAAGAACAATTGCAATAAAAATGTGCACACTTAGCTCGAGGCTAAATTGAAGATTAGGGTTTTGTTCATTCTGAATTCTGAAAGAATTTTCTAAGATATAAAAATCCAGACTTACTGCAAAAACATACATAAGAAATTCTATTCAAAAGCAGGCTTAAATACAACTTTGCCAATATATTTAAACCTTGTTTGGCCAAAGAAAACAGTAAATACATCTCATGTTTAAACACTATCTTCGAACAAGGAACTGAGCCACATCACACTGTCCTAGACAGTTAATTTTACAGAATAATATTTATCCACTTATAAAATTGGTACTTGATTGGCATAGAATTCAGGAACATTCAATGCAAATCCATTATTTTATGCAGCCATATCACTGGTGCATTTAACCTACTGATTAAAAATATTGATCTCCACATAGTCTGTGCTCATTAAAGTGACGAAGGATTTTATTTTTCTGAAGGCATTAGTTAGCAGGATTGTAGATTTACAGAATTTTATAAGTTGGAAGGGACCCATGAGGATCATCTGGTCTAAACTCCATCTTAAAACAAAGCCAACTTCATTGGCTTCATTCTGGCTTATTCAGTTTCAGTATGCTTTGACCTTCTTTGTCACAGGGGTGCTTGATGACTCAACATGTTGTCTATGAGGTTATCCAGGTCCTTTCTGACAGGAAATGACATTAACAAATGGGAACTGGTTAATGCTGGCATTATCCCAAAGAAAAGATTTAGTAAACAAGAGGAGTATGAGATGGATCCACTATTAAACACATTAAAGCCATTCAGTTTGAGCTCATCAAACCAGAGTGCTCTTGATTTACTTCACCTTATTGTTACAATAATTTGAATGTGTCACAAACTATTAATATCTCAGAGGTTCATCTTACCTCCATAATAAAACTTTTCTAGAAATTAGCCATCATTTTCTTCTTACTTTTGATACCAATAAACTATGATTGTTCAAGTGTTAGAACCTGAAATTTAGTCCCTATCTATGGATATGGATGAAACCTATGCTTGTTAACTGCCTTCAGTGACTCTCTTGAGTTGACCACTGGAAGCTATCAAGCTGCTCTAATATTTTAGTGTGTAAGCACCTTCTCTTCACCTTCTCTGATATGTTTATAGATTTCTTGCTTGTGTGCTGCAATTAAGCACATGGAGTCTAGGGACAGAAATTCTGTTACATGTTGTTCCTAACTCCTGGTAAGACCCCATGTGAGATACGTGCTTTTTCTTGATCGTTGATAGAAACCCACAGTCTGCAAAGACAAGTGGTTTGCATCATGATTTACAGCTGGGATAAAGTGACTGACAGGAATTTGAAAGACACCTGAAGTCTCTAAGCATCAAGCGACAAGATGGGAACAGCAGTGGTTAGACTGCAAGGTAGGACATAGATGAGAAACAGCAGTTCACACTCCCGTTAACCCTAAGCCTCCATGAAGACAGTGCCTAGATTTCAGTAGTCTGTAAGGACGTTCCTTCTTGTTTCAGAAAACTCAGTCTGAACCTTTCAGTTCCCAGGAACACTACAAAGACCTCAGCCTTTCTGCAAAGAGTAAAAGCTAGTTAGGCACCTCGGACTTGGGTATATCAGGGCAGGTTAGCTAGTTCTCCAACACTTTATCAGCTTGGAATGTTTATTTCCTTAATTCAGTGTTGCAGGTGCAGTGAATGTTTGGGGTAATTTTCATGCAGTAAATGAACACTACGCTAATAAAACATATCCACCTAGCTGGTGTGAGAATAAATATTATTCTGGTCTGTAATTCTGAGATGAAAACAACTGTAAAAGAACAAAACAAAACAAAAAGACATCACTAAAGTCATATTGTTCTTCAAATCTAGTACCAGAATCATCCACTTCAGTACGGTCTTCCAAACTCATCTTATTTTTTTCTCCTTTATATAAATTCGCTGCTGAAGAGCCAATGCTCAGACAGCAAAATAGGGAACTGGAACTTCTACAGGTATTCAGAAATTGTTTATGAACATATCCATGGAATACAGCTTTTACCATAATGGTTATCTTGGACTATGCTGTCTACCTGAACTTTTTTTCTTAAGCTTTTATCTTGCTGAGTTTCTCCACTTCTTCCTTTATAACGCAGAAAATCAAGCAATCTTACCCCATCTTTCTATTTCTTATGTCTATTGCAGCAATCACTGCTTGTCTTTCACAACGTTTTATCATATATTTTCTTTTCTTGGCTGGCCCTCGTTGTGTGTCATTCTCTCCAAAGTGCTGATTCTCTCAGAACTCATTAGTCTTCTCCTTGGCTGCAAACCTCTTCTGGCTTTCTTTACATGCCCTGGCCTCTGAGCTCCTCTTAGAATGTATTTGTTTTGGTGATGGGGTATCACGTTGGCCATACCCTTGGGACAGATCTGCTTGCATCTCTCCTAAAATAAATCTACCAAAAATATCCAAAGGTCTTCCAATCTCTAAAGTTAAGTCTTGCAAGAATACAAACTTGCTGACATTGAAGATTCATCTGTTTTGGATGAGATAATCCAGAACAACTGTGAACAACTTCTGTAAGCAGCTTTCCTCCCATTGATTGTCCAAGCAAACTTATGCCAGAAACTATAGCTATAGCAAACAGCACCCTGTGCCCCCGGATCCCTAAGAAAACCTGATCTGTCAGACTGCTCCCATGACACCCTGGCTCTGCCCAGCCTAATGGGAGCCCCAGGACCTTTCTCTACCTCAGTGCTCACAGGAGGTGCTGGCAGCCCTTTCCCACCAGAGCTCCACCTGCAGCTGAGTGATAGCTGCCAGGACAAAGCAGATATGCACCCTCTCAGCCTGCCTGCCTGCTTGATATCCTGCCTCAGGCTTTTCAACACAAGAGAAGTACCCACAGAGTGAACAGGGAGGCAGAAGGAAGTGATATTGGCTGCCACGGTCTGCTTTCCCTGACATTTAACTCTCCCATGGGCAAAGGTCATATTTCTCTATATGCCTGATGAAAGGCCTCATGCATGCTATTCAGAGGAGACAATTTTACCTCTAAACAGATGACACAGGGGAGAGGATTGGCCAGCTGCTGCCAGGCTCCAGACTCAGGGGAACAATGAAATTTGGCTGCTACCTCTGAGCCATGCCAGGGACTGTGCTGAAAATTTAGAGGTACAGATGACTATGTGCCAGTGCTTGAGTATGTGCATGGGCTCCAGTTTATTTACAGATATAGAGGTAGTAACAGACTCCTGCTGGCAATAACAATATAAAAATATGTAATAGTCTCCTTATTTGTGGCTCTGCCTATGCCAGGAAATTAAACAGCAGCAGGGCACGAGCCCGAATGAAAGTAAATGGCAACAAAGCTCCCTGGATGTATGATTTGTGGAGAATAACGAGCTTCTGTGGGACAAAGAAAGAAGGATATTGTAGTTCTCTATCTCTATCTCGGATAGACCTCAAAGAACTTCTCTCAGTTGTTGTCTTTAATGATGTACCCCACAAACAGGTTATTGGTAAGAAAATCACTGGGAAATCTGGGCTGCCAGCTCTGGGCCTGGAGTGCTCATGAAGCATGGGAGAAGGGCTGCAATCACACTTACTTGCTGAGGCAGCCTGTCAGGGGCTACTGAATGCAGGCAGGGCCTTATCAGCCCCTGACCTAGCACTGGCAGGAGTATTCGTGGGATGTAAACCTGGGCTTCTTTTGTTGTGTCTTTCACCATGATGCCAGGACACAACATACACAGAGAGGAGTTTAAAACTGATGCCACCTCTGGATCATGCAAGCAGCCGGTACAGAAACTAAACTGATGCTTTCTGACTCCAAGCAAGAATGTCAGAAGTCTTGACAAAGAGAGACCACTCTGAGCAACTTTCAGATAAATTTTTCAACTGAGTTATGCGCATGTCTGAATTATCCCTTTCAGGAAGGTGGGACAGAAATATCTAGATTTTGAGTTTTACCTTAGTCTGCTTGCTCTCAGCTGCATGGGACCAGCCCTTCTTAGTTCCAATTATACAACCCATGATCGGGCAGATAGGTGAAACGAATGCGGAAGGACAAAGTTGTGGGTGAAATCTACGACATTTAAGCAGTTCCAGCAATATGAGAACAAGAAAGCATTTCATATAAAGATTGTAGATTGACCTATATCAAATGAAAACTGTATGCAGAGGTTTTACAGAATCTTGCTGACTGCGATGCACAGAAAGCCTTAGTCACAGCTGCCAGTGCCTATAACTCTCAGTTACACTGATGAAAGTGTGATTTGCTTGTCAAACTGAGAGCAGAACCTTTAGTTCTTATAATCAATCCTAATTACTGATGGTCAAGTGTTTCCTCCTTCTTCAAACATTTCCTTTTTGTTCCTCTTGTTCACTTCAATTTGGCTTGCAAAGAGCAGGATGTGTCTGATTATGCTTTTATATTAACTCATAGAATCACACAACTATTGAGGCTGGAAGGGACCCCTGGAGGTCATCTAGTCCAACTCTCCCTATGGAAAGATGGTAAACTGGAGCAGGTTGCTCAGAGCCTGACCATCCAGGTTTCATTTTCCCCAAGGGTGGAGACTGTACAATCTCTCTGGACAACCTGTTTCACCATCTTCACAGAAAAATGTTTTTCTCACATTTAAGTGGAATTTTCCGTATTTTAATTTGTGCCAATTGTCTCTTGTCCTGTTACTGGATTCCACTCAGAAAAGCACAGTCTTCTTTATCCCCTCCTATCCAGTATTTGTCCATACTGATAAGATCTCCTTCAACCTTTTCTTCCCTGGGCTGGACAATCCCAGCTCTCTCAGCTTTACCTGATGATGGAAATGTTCCAGTTCTTTCATCATCTTTGTGGCATTTTGCTGGACTTGCTCCAGTAAGTCTGAATCTTTTTTTATACTAGGGGGCCCAAAGCTGGACCCAGCAGTGCAGACGTGTCTCACCAGTGCTGAGCAGAGAGGAAGGACCATTTCTCTCGACCTGCTAGTAACACTACTCCTAATGCAGCCCAGGATGCTGTTGGCCTTAGCAGGCCCCATCAACTCCACACTGGGACAAATTTGAGCTCTCCTGAACCATACTCATCATGGCTCATGTCATCTAATATTTTGAAGGCAAGCACTTGTCCATTCACAGCAACGCTCCTTCTGCAGCCTGCTTTACTCATTGAAAATTCCTTACAAGTTTCAGCTACCATGAAGAAGGGCTGTAAACAACATATGATGCGAATATTTTCACAGCAACACACCTCACCCTCCAGAAAAACAGTTTATCTGACAGCTAAATTTACTTTACATTTTCCACTGCTACTGATGGCAGTTGTAAATCTGTATAATATTCATTGTTGTGACATACAAAGCAGTCAACACATCAACTTGGCAAAAGCAGTTTCATAAAATATACAGAATATGCATATACTTTGCTGATTATTACTAAGGAAGTCCCCCGCTCACTAAGAGGTTTTTTCTTATTATCATTATTATGACGATGGTAAGATTAGCTTTCGCCGCACTCTATTTCACTGTTGCATTTCTCTTGAGTGTTCCTAATGATACAATCAGATATGTGCAGTTCAGGCACAGAATTTTTTTATATGACATTTCGCACAATGAGGAGTACAATCATGACATAATTTTGGAGATAAATTGTTATCCTCATTGAAAAAGTAGTGGAACGAATGGAAGAAAAGACTGGTTTACAGAGGTGCACCTTGACCTGCAAAACTTTCTGTACATATTCCACTCTTGAGTTACAGAAACAAATTTAAGAGTGCATTAGCACACAAGAGATAGAAACAAAGTGAAGTGAAAACTGGAGAATCGAAAGATACCAGGGAGCAAAAAACACTTACTGATTATTTCTCTTTTTTCTTGTTCTGCCTAGCTGTTGCAGTCTGTTTAAGCTAGTTAGAGCTTCCTGCACTAACCCAAACAGCACATGCTTAAAAGAGGACTCAAATGGCTTTGTCCTTTTGGGTACATCCGCACTATCACCAAGAAATAGCGACATATTCATGTTAGTTGTAAACAAGACAACTCACCTAAAAAGTAAGGATAGATAAGTGGATACGCTGGTACAAAAGGAGTCCTTGAAACTGCTGTGGAGACCCATTGCTGACACCAGATTCAGGTGATTTATATTTGCTTCTGGCCTGAGTGCAGAGAAGTTCTGAGAGAAGGGGATGCATGTTTATATTAGACTTTAAAAGTAACAAGCATTTGGACAGATTAGACATGGTTCTGACTCAATGCTTCCTCACACTTAAATTGTGGCTTTTTACTCTTGTTCTGGGACCAAAAACCTGCACTGTACTCCATTCAGAGGGTGTGGATACTTCAGGATAGACAAACCCTTATGTGTCACATCTCTGCATGGGGCACAGCTCTTCTGTTTGTTGGGTTTTTTTTCTGTACTCTATCTACAGTTCCTCTAAAGCCTTCATGATCATTATTTTATTTCTTCAGGTTGTCATAACTGGTCTCTTAAATTCTTTTTCCTGGCTAAAGGATAATGTGGATTTGTTTTGGCATTTAATCATGCTGGTCCAGACTTCAGGTTTCATTTTTAATTCATTACTAAACAGTAATCTGATCTGATCAACAGATCAGTTTATTAGAATGGCTGCAGTAGACTGGAGTCTGTTCTGCTCTCAAGTTTGTGAGACTCTTTCATAAAGAAAATGTCTTTGCAGTGGCTGAGATTAAAAAACTCTGTAAATGTCCCAGGATCCTGTCTGTGAAAATAAACCAAGACAAAAATCCTGGGAGGCTAAATGGAGATTTTATGCAGCTTTGGTCTTAGCTGAATTATTATAGGTATGCTATAAATCCCTGAAATCACAGAGATTAGGATGAAGATGGTGGCTTATCCCCAGCAACACAGACAGAGTGGAATACTGTGTCCTTTCATGATTTTGATCTAGTTCACTGAAGTACTTTATTTCATTCAGATTCATCTAAATCAATGTCTAACACACAGAAATTATTCATTTCACTTTGCTACTCCAGAATACCTGTCCTCAACTTCACCATTATGCAAGATAATGTATGAAAAAGAAATAAATAGATTGTGATCTAAATATTGTTTGAAGTGACAAAATCTTTTTTATTCTCTTTGTCTGAAGAAACTCACTGTATATTGGGTGGTTACCTTTTTCCTTCTGCTTTAGTCGGCTGCTTGATTAAGATCCTGTTTTACAATGCTGAATAATGCATATTGATTAACAGCTTTCACAAAAACTGCAAGAGTAAGATTGGCATCTGGTAGAATTGACATATGCATGAGGCACTCACAATGATTTTTTGTCAGACAATTCAGTCCCCAGAAAGGAAGACTGCATGACGAATGAGTTTTGCACCTCCTCTTCATATGCTCATCTGCTTTCCCATTGATGTAATTTATTAGGCACTTATGTGAGTCATGGTTAGCACACTGAAGTGGGAGTGGTTGGTGGCTGCCATTATAATAGCCATAAAGCAAACAAAACAGAAATCAGGGAAGTGGGAAATGATGTCTAAGAAGCAGAGAACACCTGGTTTCCATTTATGCCTGCACTAAATATTCGAATTTGATTCAGTAGTTACAATCAGAGTTTACTTCCGTATTTACACTGACAACTATTTTTACAAAACAGCGCTCTTGCATCATTGCTGGATTTTTGAGGAGCAGAGTTCATGCATCTCTATTAAATGAAAAATTCCATACAGATTCACTATGACAAACCGAGTAGTTTGTGTGACATCTTCACTTTAGTAAAACTTTTGACACTCACATGACCATCTGACAAACACAACAGAGAAAATATTTCTAAGTTGTCATAGAGAGGCACTTCTGCGGCCTCCACACATCTAACCAAGTAGAAGTTGAGGCTCAAATTAATGTGTTTGAAATGCAGTTGAGCCATGAAGAGACACTTTGAACTGAGGACCAAAAGTCTTTGGGAAAGCAGTCAGAAAACTGCTGCTGTCTTCAAGGGTCAATAGGAAGCTGTTTAGTTTGTTCTATGGAAGTGTATCAGTAAAAGTGCAGTACATCACAGGTTTTTTCTGCTTAGTTCATTGGTATTTGAAATGAACAGGAACACTGTGTTTCATGCAAATAAAACAGACTAGGGAAGAGACACTCCAGTGGGGAACACAGATTTGAGCTAGCTCAAGGCAAATGGTAGTGATGTAATTGTACATAGGATTTATCCTGACAAGAATATAGAAGTAGGGTTGTCTAAGGTAGTTTAAGTGTAAGTCAATAAGACACTTCATGAATTCCTATTAGCATACCAAAAGCTTTATTGCTAGAAACCCAGAAAGCTGAAGAATGCTTGTATGCAAGTCATAAAAGAGGGCATAATAAAGTGAATGTGTTCAGCAAGTTGTTAGACACTTCTATAAAAGGAGGTATTTTGCTGACTGTGACAAATGTCTAGCACTTCAACACTGAGCTAATCATTAGGGAGAACAGAAACATGAAGTTCAACAAGAAGTGTAAAATACTGAATCAGCATTGGAACTGACTGTATGAGCAGCAGTCCTGCTGAAGAGGACCTGGAGGTAACAGGGGATGGCAGGTTGAATATAAGCTGACAGTACAGTTTTATTGTAAATAAAGCAGATTATATGCTATGTCACATTAAGATCCTAGCGAGCAGACTGAGGGAACTTATGTTTCCTTTACTTGGTATTACGGATGAATCCCCATCTGTGTGCAGATATGGGCCCCTAAGTTTAAAAGGGCTATGGGGAAACTGGAGAGGGTCCAGCAGAAAACAGCTAAGATGGTCTGGGACCGTAGGAGAAGAGCTTTGCTCATCTAGTGAAGAGGCGATCTAACATCAGCCTACAGCTATATAAACGGCAGTTAAAAGCTGACATATCACACTCCTCTTTGCAGAAGCTGCTGATAAAACAAGCAGCGATGGGCTCGTGTTGTAGCCTGGGAGGCTTCAGGTGAACATTAGTAAAACATACATTCGTCAGAAGGGTAGTGCAGCACTGAAACAGGGTATTCATAGAGCAAATGGAACCTCTGATTTTAAGAGGTTTACAAGACTTCATTATGTAAATCCATGTCTGACCTAATCTGGCACACCCACAGTCCTGCTTCAAGCAGAAGGTAGGAATAGAGACTCCAAGAAGTCCCTTTCAAACATTTTTACAGGTTTTGAATGTTTTTCCTATTCAAGCTGCCCCACGTGATCCTATAAGCATTCTGAAAGCAGGTAGAAAGACTGAAGCCATATCGACACCACGCAACTTAAAAGGCTATCTTAGAACTGAAGTCAAGGATTTGTAGAGGTTGCTTGCAAAGGCATCAGAAGAGAGCATAGAAGATAATTTAGAACTCTGAGACAAGGCAATCTGACACAAACAGAGCACAAGCTGAAAAGAACTGTTGAGAGGAAAGAGCACCTTAAGCCACTTTTTAAAGGTTAAGAAGATGAGCTGGTGTATAACAGTACTAAAGTAAAAAGCTACATTTCTAACACTATTTGCACACAGGATTCACTACAGTATAAAAATAAACAATCACACTCAAAGAAGAAACAAAGGTCCTGGAGAAGAAAAGTAACTTCCTCTCTCTTCCTCAAAGAGCTATAAAGCCCCAAGCCTTTCTTTGCTTGTGAAAGTCTAGCAAAGAGAGAGGAGATTAAAGGCTTGAGTTATTGGAAACACATATTTCAACTACCAGAAGCTCAACAAGGCAGACCACATCATTTTTCTTACAAGCTGTGGTGAAGTACTTTCCACTTGTTGAAGGTAATAAATTAGAAGTAGAGGAATGGCTCAGAATTCATCGATTTTCTAGAGGTAAACTTGCTGTTTAAAAAGTCAATGTAGCCATTGATTCAAAAGCAGTTTTATTTGAAACCTGTTTCAGGTTATACCTACATCATGTATGCACAAACTGTGTGTAGACCATCATGCCAAAGTTCTGTGTGCAGGAACTAATAATTTCTTGTAAGTTAGTGCTTAAATGCTGTACCTAACATGATTTCAGAAGTGGAGGAAAGTGAGCCAAGCATTTTTGACAGTAGCACAGCTGCTTACTGATATAAATCAACCAAGACACACTGTCTAGGTGGCAAAAAAAATTTATCTGCAGTTACCCAAGACAAGACTGGCACAACACAATCTCTGTGGTTCACTGGTTGAGTCAATTGTTTGGTGCATTTGAATGGTACTTGATTAACTGAAACTGCTGATCTATGGATTATATTTAAATTTTTACTTTTTTAATTTGCTTATTGTGCTTATTGATACATTGCCATCTTAGTTAAATCATAGTAACTTAGCTTAGTGTTAGTTAAGTATTCTCAGTTGAGTAAATACTGTTCTGTTCAACACAGGAGAGTTGAATGGAACGAACACTGAGTCCTTAAGTAACCCTAGACAAGAAATTTGCAAGTCACTTGTGCCTCTACAGGTTCATTTCCTCTCAGCAGCAATTCAAAAAGAGTTAATCCACTGCAGAATTAGCTCTTTCTGAAATCCAAATCTTCAGCAGAACAGCAGAATAAGCAGTTTTATTGGTCAAGCAACTGGGGATGACTTCTGCTTGGAAGTGTGTCGTAGTTTAAGCCCCCCACCCACGCAGTTTTCTCTCTCACTCATTCATTTCCCTCTCCTTCTACCTCCAGTCCTGGGGAGTATGGGGAGGGGAATCAAAAGAATGCAACTCGCACAGGTTGAGATAAGAACAGTTTAGTAACTAAGGTATAACACACATCACTGCTGCTACCACCAATAATAATAATGACAGGAGAAGTACAAAGAAAGAGAATACAGTTGCTCACCAAGCCCGACCCAGCCAGTGCATCCCCCAGGCAGCAAACCCCCCAATTCCACCACCACACCCTTCTGGGTCTCTGCTCTCCGTCTTCACATCCTGGACATGACGTGCTGTGGTATGGAATAACCTCTTTGGTCAGTTTGGGTCAGGTGTCCTGTCTCTGCTTCCTCCCGGCTCCCCCTCCTCCCTGGCAGAGCATGAGACTCAGAAAGTCCTTGGCCAGACCAAAACATTGTCAGGCAGTAACTGAGAACACTGGTGTTATCAGTGTTGTTCCCAGGCCCAAAATCAAAAACACAGTGCTGCACCAGCTACCAAGAAGGAGAAAAAAAGACTGCTGCTGCTGAACCCATGACAAAGTGCTTAGAGAATTTTTCAATTGTGAAAGTTATAACAATTTGCAGTCACAGTATAGAAAGAGATGCAAGAAAACAGGCACCTGAACTGTATGGGAAGAAGCTAATGGTATCATATGACTTTTATCATTATGGTTTTAGATATAACCTTCTCAGCTCCTGCCTCTGATCCACTTCTCTTATTACAAATTTGAAGTTTTTAATATTCTCTGCATTTACATTTTCTCCATATTTCTGAATCATGACATTCTCTTGAAATAAAAAGATAGAGTCTCATAGCCCAATATCCTACACTGTTGCAGTCAATCTTACGGCTTTAATAATCTTTTGAAAACATAGGTAACACCCTTTTAAAAAAGGGTTTTCTTTCCTTGAAATGTAAAAAAACAGGAATTGTAAAGACAAGGACCTTTCTGAAGAAGCAGCAAAACAGCAGCAAACAACAACAGAAAAAGCCACACTGAGAAGTATTCCAGCTTTCTTCAAGAACAGTAGGTGGAAAAATTCCCTCATAATTCAGTATTCAGCCTTATTTCTTCTTCTGCTTGAAGATGCAAGAATCAGGGACCAGATGAACCCTGAGCTCCCTTCCAATTCCGTATTCAAAGATTCTATGTAGTTTCTTGTCTGCTCAGAAAGCTTCCTAATCGTTAGGCCTCAGGCTGTTTGGGACATAGCATCTAGGAGACAGTGACCTGGAGAAAAGGGTTGGATTAGAAGCTCCATCTCCCATCTTTGCTTTTTGGAAATGTGTGCTGTTTAAAGTGGAACTGCAGACTGCTTGGGAGGCAGATGGAAGAAAGAACACTGACACATGCTCTTCCTTGCTCTGGTTGCCGCATGCAGAGACATAAGGGCCCCTGTGACCCATGTGCATACCCCAGCTGCTACACACAGACCCCCATGCGTACACAGAGAGAATAAGGAGCCCTGCATCCAGGAAAAGAGTAAGAAATGGAATTTAATGGGAAGACAGGACAGACCACACTGGTCAGGCAGCAGGCATGGCTTCCCCACAGAACCTAATGAACTGTAAACATCATTTGTTTTCCAAGGTCTCTTGTACAAACATGATTATAATGCTAGACACTGCATCTGTATGTTGCCAGCATACAACCAGTGGCAGAACTGGATGTGGCTGCTGTACCGGGGGCATGACTGTACCAGCCCTGGTATAAATACAGTTTATTTCCCTCGATAAAATATTGCACCTGCCTTAGTGGGGAGAGAACTGTTTGGGAGTTTATACACTCTGTTTTCAGTAATGGACATTAATTGTATGTAAGGTCCATAAACCTGGTGCCATGGTTTTAAAAATCATAAAACACTCTATAAGCTCAGCAACATATTTTTATTGTTGCTCATGTGGTACCACAAAATGGGAAGACGTCTTGAGTATTTGCTGTAAGTTTACCCCATGTTAAACCAGATTCAAAAGATTTTCTTGCAAGTCACAGTCCCACATCCCAGAATGTGGGGCTGTAAGTCTTGCAACCCCCTTCTTGCAGCCCCACATCATGGGATCCAAATTAAAATTTTCCTTATTCATTCAGTGAGGAACATAGAAGTATGAAAAGCCCTTAAAAACAGGTATAAGACATTGTCGTGGTTTAAGCCTCAAGCCACACAGTTTTTCTCACTCACTCTCTCCCCGTCTTTCTTCCCCCAGTCCCAGGGGGGATGGGGAGGAGAATCAAAAGAATGCAACTCGCACAGGTTGAGATAAGAACAGTTTAGTAACTAAGGTATAACACACATCACTGCTGCTACCACCAATAATAATACAAGAGAAATACAAAGAAAGAGAATACAACTGCTCACCAAGCCCGACCCAGCCACTGCACCCCCCAGGCAGCAAACCCCCCAATTCCACCACCACACCCTTCCAGGTCTCTGATCTCTCTCTTCCCATCCTGGACATGACGTGCTGTGGTATGGAATAACCTCTTTGGTCAGTTTGGGTCAGGTGTCCTGTTTCTCCTTCCTCCCGGCTCTCATTCTCCCTGGCAAAGCATGAGGCTCAGAAAGTCCTTGGCCAGGCCAAAACATTACCAAGCAGTAACTGAAAACACTGGTGTTATCAGCGCTGTACCCAGGCCCAAAATCAAAAACACAGCGCTGCACCAGCTACCAAGAAGGAGAAAAATGACTGCTGCTGCTGAACCCATGACAGACATAAAATTAACACAGTAGTCCAAAAATATTTAATTGTGCAGTTAGTTTGGAGCAACTAAATTTAAAGTAAATAAACAAAAAAAAATCCCCAAATTTCACAAACTCATTTTAATGGAAAAGTGCAGGTGCAAGAGCAACCAGATTTGTGCTAGCCTTTAAGATGATTCTTTACATTCTTAAAAGGATTCAGAGCCTTCTTACTGCAGGAGGGAACAAACCATCAGTTTTAGACCCTGTACTGCCTAGAATAATCTTCCTCCTCCTCCGCAATTCTAATGCAGGAGACAGCAAAGCATTTAGCTAAGAATTTGCATGTATTTTGGGAGACTGGAGACTGACTTTCTTATCATTAATTGACTGAAGAATCAAGTCTGGCCGCAAGTAGCAGTGTATCATAAATGCATGAGTCTATTCTTCATAATATGAAACATCAAAGGGAAAGGCAATTAAGCAAGAATCTTTCCTGAATTAGATGTAATTGACTCACCTAACCTAACTCCTGACACATGGAAGATCGCTCATTCTCCACTTGCAGATCTACAGTTGCAGAATAAGTTCAGCACCGCAGTAGTGAACGAGAAGCAGAACATCATACCTGGGGAAGCATCAGAGTTGTCCAAGCATAAACTACATATTATCAAGAGGAGGAAATGGCAAGGGATAATAGTGGTGGATTCCCCTTTGGGGAGGACAGAAGCCCCCATCTGCCTCCTTAGCTTGCCATCTAGAACAAGTTGTTGTTTGCCAGGGGCTCAGATCCAAGATGTTGCAGAGAAACTGCCAAGGCTCTCAGGCTATTACTCCCTGCTGTTTATCCACATGGGCACCAATGATACTGCCGGGGAAGACTAAGGGCGTCAAGAATGACTACGGGGTTCTGAGAGCAAGGATCAGGAGCCACAGACTGGCCAGCCTTACTGCTTTCCCTGCAAAAATCATAGGCCAAGACCCCCTGGAGCACATTTCTGGGCCCACACAGGAGAAGGAGGTGCTCAGGAAGAGTAAGCATGGGTTTACTAAGGGCCAGTCATACCTTAACAATCTAATTGCTCTCTATGAGAAAAAAATGGAGTAGTGGACAAAGGGGGAGCAGTGGATGACTTTGACCTTGCCTTTAGCACTTATCAGCCCCTTTCAAAACACCCTTCCTTCTCTGAACTTAAATAATAAATTACATCTGATAAATTTCTGTAGTATTTCTACCAGTCAGCACCTGGGCTCTCATCAGCTTCTGACCACAGTGACTTGAAGTAAAAGAAGAACTTACACAAAGAGTTATGCGTGTCAATTTAAGGCTTTGCTATCCTGAAAATGTAGGGAAGATATTCTTGTATTTATATTTACTTCCATGGAAAAAACAACACATGTTTTCATTGCATTGGCAGATTATTAGCCTGAAGAGAAGCAATGGTAAGCCCCCCAATCTCTTAGAGGAGGTTTGATATCCAGCAAGGGAAAGGTTTCTGCAGTATGAAAGCAGATGCTTAGTGGATATGGGCTGGCCCAGCAGCTGGGGTAACACCACAAATGAGAAAAGGCAAAACATAAATAAAATGTTACAACATGATGAGAAACTGAAGATCTTAGAGCAGCAGCTGCAAAAGAAACTTTCAGATCCTCGGTTCATCCTGACAATAGCTGGTCACGTCTTCAGAATCACTGACTGTCGTGGTTTAAGCCCAGTCGGCAAATCAGGCAATTCAGTAATGGTCAGATACACTGCAGACCTGGAGCTGGACAAAACTGGGTTTAGGGCTAGGAAGAAGGGCAAAGAAATACAAAATATACCAAAGTCCAAATTTAATATATATGGTGCTATGTAACCTGGAGCTGTAAACCAGGGAAGACTGAGAAAGGTGTACAGACATGTGGCATTTCTCTGCCAATGGAAATATGGATCTAAAGCTCTTTTTAAGCATTCTCATCCATGACACTATATGGCAGCAGAAGGGCTGTAAACTCTCCCCTGCTCTCAGAATAGCTGGTGTCCTGGTAGTATAGTGCTGATTTGGCAGGGTGTTCAGACTTTCTCAAGAAAACAAGGGAAGCCAGAATAGATCCTATGCACCCCAAAGATAGTTTTTTATTCCCTAAGTAAAACTGGCCAGAAGAGATTCAAAGTTACAAATCTTGACTGCAGGTTAGATGTTTTTCTCCAATCTGGATGAAGTTGTGTCAGACTTTAAGAGCAGGTATTAAAGCACATGTGCCTCCTCCACTTCTGTTATGAGATGGAGAGGCTCTCAAGGCACTGGGCTTTCTGCACTCTTAACCTGTAAGGAACAGAGTGCATGTAGGGAACAAGGGGGTCTGTGGTTTTACAAAGCCATACTAGGCTCAGTCTCTGAAAGAAGTATATTCCTATTCAGCCTTCAGGGCACTCTAATTCAAATAGGAGCAGCAGTTTATACATGCAGATATACACCTCCCAGCTGTGGAACCAGATCAGAGATGTCAAGTGTAGATACTCTCTGGGAAGAGCTCTTTGTGGAAAAAAGAATATCATAAAAAGTGTTATTACCTTTCCCTTTTTGATCACTTTCTTAAACCTTACTGAAATAGATGAAAACTCAGAACAAAATCCATAGAATAAAATAAATTATTATAGCCACACACAGACAATATTCTTGCTCTCCAAGCTTCATTTCAAAATCTCAAATATGGACAGACAGCCCTTAGTCTCAAGTCTTGTGCTTTTTGAAGTTTTATCTCTTTAAAAGCAAGACAGTTTGCAGATATGAGGTTCAGAATTCCTAAAATTAATCTCTTAAAATATTTTCTTTTGAAAGCTTAATAAATGTACACGGTGCTATAGAATGACATATGCAGGAATAACTGCAGTTTCCCTTGTATCTGCGGTATGCTTATCTCCATGGTAGCTAAGCAATTTAGAAAAGAATAAGAAAACACCGTATTGCTGCATACTTCTCTCTTAGTGAAATTCCTGGTTTTCTGTTCTTTGCTAGCAATATATACTGTGGCGTCCAGATCAGAAAATGTCAAGGTTAAAAGAGGTATGCTACCTAACTGTGCCACACACTATCCCCAGTCCTTGAAATTTCTGTTCCTGAGAAGCTATAGTTATTCAGCCTGATCCTGCCCGGTCTGGAATGAAGAAGGACTAAGACTGATTATTGTACCTACCACGTATCAACTAACAGCTCTTCCAAGAAACAGGTCTGTCAAGGCTTTCACTTCACACTTGCAGCTCATAGACACCAGCCCTGATCTTTTTTCCTTCATCACAGAGCTAGTGACTCCTGTTTCCCGGACTGGGCTTCACTCCAAAACCCAGGACTCCTTCATGCTGATGAGCCAACCAAGCCGAAAACCAACCATGTCAGGGAGATGGGCTGCATCGAAGGTAGATGTGTGCCTCAGAGCCACAGCCCTGAACACCAGCCTCACAGCCTGTCTCTGGCTGCTAGCACTTAACACACAGGCTTGAGAATGAGATTACACAGGAAAAAATAGTTAAGAATAGGATTTAGTAAGAAGATAAGAGAGGCTGGAGTTGACACAGGACTTGATCTGGCAACCATATTGACCAGCAGCTTGCTTATACTTGACTATTGTCTTTCATCCTCAATTCTCTCCATTTTTTCATGCTTGTAATTCCCCCCACCCATCTCTATCCCTCTTTTTCCTCTCAAATAAACAACCCACCCCCCACTATTTTTTCCCAGTGGTCCCAGATTTGCTACATCCATAACCACTTTTGATACTTCTGATACTGTTACCTATAACATCTCAACCTAAACCATCTCAGCCTTACATGACGTTATTGATATGGTAACCTGGACACTGTTTTCCTTTCAAGACTGCACTCCCCAAAAGTATTCCACTCCAGTTACCTGTGGAGCTTGTCTTTCCCTCACATAGTTCCTCATAATGAACTGTGAAATCCATCCATTTCTCACGGTGTTACACTGTACTCTTTGTCAGCAGCTCACTCTGCTATTTGTTATGTTCTGCAATTTCTCCTATTATGTTCAGTGTTTTCTTGTGGTCCGTTCTGTTATCCAAGCCTCTGGATGGGGCCTAGTCATTGCCCTGTATATTTCAGTGAGGAATGTAAGCTATAAAGTGTCCCAGTGCAGAAATCACAAAAAAAAAAAACACAAATAATGTGTCCCTTGCATGGAATCAGAAAACCTAGTTGGAAAGGACTTCTGGAGGTTATCCATGTAAGCCTTGAGAACGCCGCGGAAGCAACCTGTTTCAGTGCTTAACTAGTCTCACCATGGAAGAATTGCTTCCTTATACATCGCTGGCATTCTTATTGTTGCGCCTTGTTGCTGGAAAAGTTTTTTCTTGTCATTTCACTGTGCATATCCAAAAGAGTCTGGTGCAATGTTCTCTATAACCCAGTTTTAGTTAGTCTAAGACATCAGTTACATTCCTGTTTAGTCTTTTCTTCCCCAAGATACGCCAAACCCACCCCTTTAGCTAGCCCCAGCCACATGAGCATACTGGTGGCCCTCTACCAGGCTAACTCCAAGGGGCTTCATCTCTTCCTGGAACACAGCATGAATGGGAAATTTGCCCCTGTACCATAAGAAGTTTGCTTTCACTCTCCCATTCACATCAGCAGTGTGTCTGGTTCACGACAACGACCACGTAAATAAAGTCAATGGAAATAAACACAATTACTCAGTGAAAACAAAATTCAGCTGCATTTCCCCATAAATGGTTCTAAGAGAGTATAGGGACATAGAGATACACCAAATAAATTACAGCTTTCAATTCTGTGGAATCACTTCCCCCAAGTCAAGGCTATGTTTTGTGCAGAGGAACAGAAGGGGACAGTCTTGGATTTAAAGAATGAGAGGCAGGGAAGCTATTACAGAGCTTTAAATGAGTGGAAAGATACTGTCAGAAATTCAGAAAAGGAACTCAATACCACCTGGCCAAGGATGTTAGTATTGTCTGAGTTGCTAAGCAACTATATAATAGTTATTCATTTCAAGATTAGGTAAATTTTGTCATTTAAAGTATGAATTACAGTCTATTCTGTGTTATTCAGAGGAACCCAAAATTTACTTTGCAGTGATATAGTACTTCTAACTCTTTCGCTTTACATTAACCTGCCACTACCATTTTCATACACTGGTTAAGAAATGTAAAATCCTTAATCTGAATATGGATATCCAGACAGAAGCAGCCTTCTTTCCTCAGTTTTTCCCCTTTCCCTGAGGCATTTTAATGTCACCAAATCTGAAGCTGTTCTCTACCACTCCATGCCTCCTTTTTTTTTGTATCTGCATCTCTGTCAGTATATGACAGAAAGACTTATTATAGTAATCAGTGTTCTGCTGAAGGCACAGCATCTTGTTTGATGCTTATGAGATTTATGAGCTAAAATAAGTCCTGGTCAGCACAGATGTTAATTGTTTCAAGCATGCTGCTAAAACCATCCCAGAATACTATTAAAAATAAATAAATAAATAAATGGCATATTAAAATAATTTACAATTTCCAGTTTGCAGCACTGGAAGAGATGGCAAAATGTGTTCAGACATTTTTGAAGGTTGTTCTACCACACAAGGTAAACAAAAGAATTTGGTGACATGAAGAAAGATGCCATAGAGAAAGCCACACAGGATACAGAGGAAATTATTGAAAACATCAGCAGCTCAAATGCACCTTCAGAAGTAAGTATCTATTTATGTCTTTTTGTTATTTGTATCATATAATAAACCATATAATACATACTTCATAGTAATACATAGACCATAACATAACTTCTCATCAGTTAAAATTATTCTGGCTTTGACTGTGGCATCCCTACAATGATAATTGCCAACTAGTAAAAACTGGAGAGGTTTTATAGATCTCAACAGATTGATTCACGCTGGTCAAGCACCTGACCCATTTTTCTTTGTCCAGCAATCTTTACACTTTCACTTCCCAACTGCTCTTTAGGGAAGGAAGGTGATTTAACATAGTCCACCTGGGGATATGTTTATTTTTTTAGTAAAGAACAGTTTCTTTTGGGTGTTATTTGAGGGCAAGCAATAGACCTAGAAACTACCCAAAGAGAAGGCCTTAGGCACATGGTTGCATCATGAATATTTATCTGGCGGCACGAGAAATCTCTGAGCATCTTGGCTGTGCTTTTCTCCTTCTGCAAGACACCCTCCTTTGTTGGGCCAGGGCTGCCATAGCAACAAAAGGCAGCAGAAGGCAAGGGGGCTGACAGGCGTGTGTATAAAGCAGGTTGGATTTTCAGGCTAATTAAAAGGTTTTGTGTTCTGGGTCACCTTGCAAATGAGATATGATGCTCAAAAAGCAGCAGCCAAAGCTGTTCAGCAGAAATGCACAAAGGTTGAACGCAACCTGTAATTTTCATGGCAATGGCTCTAGAAAATTGGTTCCTGGGTCATCTTGCTAAACAGACAAAAGTTGTTTTTATGAGCCAGACTGTTAAAACCATTCACTCTGAGTCTGGTAAGTGATTCGTATCAGTGGACCACTACTCTCAGAGTCCTTTTGATGCACCTGCTAAAATGCATTTAAATTAATTTTAACACAGCCCAAATTAAATGTTTATTAAAGGGTATATATACACATATATACATACATATATATATACAGGTATGTATGTATGTATATGGCAGACTCCGACCTCCCCAGGGCCTCTTCCTTATACAAGGTAGGAACTTGCACCTGCAGACAGGACCTTAAGAGCACTATGGGGCCCCTCAGTTAATGCACAGCCTGACATATTTGCATACAGCACCTTGGCTTTACACGTGCACATCTGCAAGAAGAATATTTTGCAGCTGCTAGTGTTTACCTGGGATGTTGACAAGGACATCGGGACAAGACATCTGTCTCCCACAGGCTACTCCCAGCATGCCATTAACAAGGCTCACTCTCTTACTGTTCTGTCTTTGTTCCTATCTTCCTTTAACACTGTTGATCAGTAGTCTGCAGAGAGAAAACATCGCATACAGTGAATCACTGCTCTGGTAGCTAAGATCAGGTACACTACTGCTCATAAATTTGGGAGTCATAAGGTTCAGTTTTCAAGTTACATCAGAACCAATGTTTCTAACACCTACTTTTGTGCTTTGCCTGATTTTTAGTGAAATGTTTTAACCTAGCCCAAGTTTGATAACTTAGTCTGAGCGTGCCTGAGTGAAACCTTATGGTCTCCAACATTAAGTACTTCACGGGGATATATTAAGGCTGGTAAGATGATCTAGTCTCTTCTGGCCCTATCATTTTTTGTAATAATTTTTTTCAAGCTTATCTTCCTTCAAATTCTTTTCGCTTAATGTTTGCATTCACTCTGGGTTTGTCATTTTTTATGTTAGTTACAATAACACTAAACACTGGTGTAATAATAACAGCTAATAAGAATTGGGTATATAATAAGATTTATTGGTGTAATAATAAGAGACACAACTGTATAAAAAAAAATCCAATCAATTCGCATATTCTCTCTGCAGAGATGGGGCAGCATCTTCCTCTAGGATACATTGGTCCTTTGAAATTAGCAAGCAATTTGCTGGTCAGCGCGCCTAAATGAGAAGCAGGCAGTAAATCAATGCCTGCACTCAGGTCCCTGGGCTCGACAGTTATTGCAGGAGCTGCAAAATTAAACAAGATTCTTACTCTACCGTACAAAGTCAATTCAGACCAATGGAAGAATGAGAGCATATTGTCAGTTCTGCAAGCAAATTAATCTTTCATCTCGCTCTCTCTGGTGCTGCCTCAGAACTGTTGCAAAGACAACTACTATAGAAATGGATCAGAATGGGCTTTTTACCTGTCCTTCAAATTAATATCACCTCTCCCAAAATACTGCTGCCTGTGCAATACATTTTTTTCTGTTGCTGTGCCCAGAAGATAAATGAGCTCCAGTGATTTGCAGCTGTTTAAAATCATTGCTGGGTCTTGAGGAGGCCTTCTTTGAAGGGAATACACATCCGATTAACCATGTATTTGCTTATGAGGACTCCCTTCAACCCCCTTTTATTTTACTGATAAGTGGAAAAAAATGTATGGAAAGCATTCTGCAGTTTTTTAGCTCTTCAGTGTACCAGATCACTTGCATAAGACAGGCTAGCAAAACTGTTGTAATCTTTGATTTTTAATAGCTCTCTTGTGCTGTAGCTTCAATCTGTATGAAATTACTGAAGCGCTGAGTAAAGAAAGAAGCTGTTACAGTTAATGGAGCTACAGTATGACCAGAGCTTTCTGATAAGTGTGCAATAACACGGCACAAAGTACGTACATTCACTTATAAAAATATGCATTATTATAAAATATAGAATTATAGCTCATAAAAAGGCTTCCAGGTTCCTACATGAGGAAATTTCAGTACAGTATGGTATTGTGGTTAATTCATCAGAATCTGAAAGATACACACTCCATGGTGGTGCGCAGTTGGATGACTGTATACCTGTATATTTAAACGCCATTTTATATGTATTTATGTAAAATGGCTAACATTCATTTGGGGTTATTAAAATGATTGCTTGTACAACCGCAAGCCAAGCCAGTTTGAACTTCTACATATTCATTTAAAAGTGTCTGTGTTTACACAAGTAGCCCCAGCATGCAGTATAGAAAAGAAAAGGAAATGCCAAAGCTGTGAGATAAACATTCCTTTTTCTTTCCTTTTCATAATGCATTTGATCTAGTTCCCAGGAGATTTACATGGGTGAGATAACAAGATGAAATATTAAAATGTAGTCTGTTAAGTTGTTTTCAAACTAAGCTTAATTTTATCTCAGTGCCAAGAGGACTTTGACGAAGCAACATGATTTTATGCTGGAGGATTCCTGGGCAAAGGAGGATGTCTTTATTTCTCTTGGTTTAATACCTGCTCTTAAAAAGCACATGTACCTGATGCAGCAAAGAAGAAGAAAATGCAACTTCTGCTCCTTCACCATGATGTATAAAAGAGGATTTTAAAACATTCTATCAATGTTGACAAAAGATAATTTCATCCTTTGAAAAAATATCAGAGGCTTTTATATATGAAGCCAGAACTGGCATATACTTTATGCAAATGTTTGATTAACAGATGTGTACATTGTCTTTTCTTTAAATGGTGTGCTTCTGGATAGATAAAATGTGTGCAGCAGGACAGGAATCCGACTTGCCCAGCTACAATTTTAATCCTGAAATTATAAAGAAGAACTTTGCAATCATCCATAGAATCATAGAATAGTTTGGGTTGGAAAGGACCTTAAGATCATGGAGTTCCAACCCCCCTGACATGGCCAGGGACACCTCATACTAAACCATGTCACCCAAGGCTCTGTCCAGCCTGGCCTTGAATACCGCCACGGGTGGAGCATTCACAACTTCCCTGGGCAACCCATTCCAGTGCCTCACCACCCTCACAGTAAAGAATTTCTTCCTCATATCCAATCTAAACTTCCCCTCTTTAAGTTTGAACCCGTTACCCCTTGTCCTATCACTACAGTCCCTCATGAAGAGTCCCTCCCCAGCAGCCCTATAGCTGCCTTCAGACACTGGAAGGCTCCTATGAGGTCTCCATACAGCCTTCTCTTCTCCAGGCTGAACACCCCCAACTTTCTCAGCCTATCTTCATACGGGAGGTGCTCCAGTCCCCTGATCATCCTCGTGGTCCTCCTCTGCACTTGTTCCAACAGTTCCATGTCCTTTTTATGTTGAGGACACCAGAACTGCACACAGGTGCTCCAAGTGAGGTCTCACAAGAGCCGAGTAGAGAGGCAGGATCACCTCCCTCGACCTGCTGGTCACGCTCCTTTGGATGCAGCCCAGGATACGGTTGGTTTCTGGACTGTAAGCGCACACTGCAGCCGGCTCCTGTTCATTTTCTCATTGACCAACACCCCCAAGTCCTTCTCCTCAGGGCTGCTCTGAATCTCTTCCCTGCCCAACCTGGAACTGTGCCTGAGATTGCTCTGACCCAGGTGTAGGACCTTGCACTTGTCATGGTTAAACTTCATCAGGTTGGCATCAGCCCACCTCACAAGCGTGTCATGGTCCCTCTGGATGGCATTTCTTTCCTCCAGTGTATTAACCGAACCACACAGCTTGGTGTCATCAGCAAACTTATGGCTGAGGGCACACTCAATCCCACTGTCCATGTCACCCACAAAGATGTTGAACAAGACCGGTCCCAACACCGATCGCTGAGGGACACCACTCGTTACTGATCTCCAGCTGGACATTGAGCCATTGAGCACAACTCTGTGCATGCAGCCATCCATCTTGAATCTTACTATTTTTTCGAAGTATTATTACCGTTCTAATACTTTTTTAAATAATAGACTATTATTTTATTACATTTGACCAACATTGTTATGAAAAATTTTCTTATATGGTCAAAGCCCACGACTCAAGAAGTTTCAGCAGACAAAAATGACTTTGAAGAGACCTCTGGTGAAGTATGAGATACTGTTTTTCTAAGGCTATTTAATATAATTTCTGGTCATCACGTGTTTGGTTACAATACTTAAATCAATAATTGAATAGGCATCTGGTACTTAATAAAATGAAAGATGGATTCAGTGATACAACAAATCTTATTTAAGAGAAGTGTGTTAAAAACCTATCAAATTTCTTCTTTCAGAGCTCTTCTTTCAAATAAAGAAACTTGAAAAACTTTCAAATCAAGAAATGTTTGCAGAGTACAATAGGCATAAATGATGTGACAGCTTTTTTATTGCTTTTTACTCAGCTTGAGAATTTCTCTTATGCAGCATTGCAGAAGACACATAGCTTCATAGATGCCCTTTTATCTTGGACAGGCTTACTGCTTTTATGTATATAAGCTTTCTGAGGTTGCTCAGCATATGTGCAAGCTCTGTCTTCTCCAGAGGTTGATACTTATGGTTGCAGAGTATAAATATTGCAAGAAAAAATCCAATTTGCTGCTCAGCAATGATATTGTATTGTGATTGGGGTGGCGGAGGAGGGGACGACAAGAACCATTATGGTTACATGTTGAAACTCACTGAGATGATGGTGAAAGCAAAAGAAAGGAAGCAATTAGTAAAACCACTTATTTCTCTCATTTATTTGGCTCCAAATTATACAGAGCAATCAGTTACAACGAGTGTCACGGTAATACTGCTGTTACCTTTATTATTATTTCAGGAACAAAGACAGCCTGAAGTAGCACAATAGATGTGTGAAAAGAGGATTTCCAGGCAGAGAAAGTTGAGACTCAGAGAAATGTAGCTGTATACAGGTGACTGTGTAGATTCCCCTAGCCTCCACTTATTTAGGATATGGGGAGATCCTCATCCTAATGTATATTACCTTTGATCTTTGTAAGTCTCAATAGACTTTCTTTGCCCATGAATTCTTCAGTCTGCACTTTGAACCTATTTAAACTTTACATCTGCACAATCCCATGGCAAGAAGTGTCATGGTTCATATTTGCGTTATGTGAAAATATTTCTGCTTCAGGTTGGTTCAAATCAACCATCCACCAACTGAATTCTTAGTTATTGCACTAGAAGAGATAGGGAGCACGCATGTCCTGTCTCTCCTCTTCATGCCACTTGTGCCTATGTAGGCTACTGTAATATTTCCTTCCCAATAACATTTTTTCCAGGCTGAAGGCTACTCTTTGTAGCTGCTCCCTATATAGAAGCTGGTTTGTAGTTCAGATCACACTTGCCACTATTCCCTGAACTGTTTCCAATTTTTATTTTGTCTTTTTAAAATCTGAGATTCCTTAAGATTCTTAAATGAGGGATCTTACTGAAGGCCATCAAGGAATTCAAATAAAGTTTGTCTATGCATTATTGATGTCCAAAATGCACATATGCCTTTAGAGAACACCAACCACCTTCCTGTATGTATGCAAAGCTTTTTCTATACCAAAAGCTGTGTTAGCTTTTCACTGCTACATACTTTTTCTAATACCTAATCTTGCTTTCATTGTTCTTGGATGAAAGGTGGAAGCAAGGACAGGCAATCTGGGAAGAATACAGGAATATTGTTCAGGAAGCTAGGGACCAGGTTAGGAAAGCTAAGGCCCACTTAGAATTAAACTTGGCTAGGGATGTTAAAGATAACAGGAAGGGATTCTATAGGTATAGGTACATTGCAAATAAAAGACAGGCTAGGGACAACGTGGGCCCCCTCTGGAAGCTATCAGGAGAACTGGCTACCCTAGATTTGGAGAAGGCTGAGGTTCTTAATGACTTCTTTGTCTTAGTCTTCACCAGAAAATGCTCTGACCACATCACCCAAGCCTTGGAAGGCAGACGCAGGGACTGTGAGAATGAAGACCCTGGGCCCACTGTAGGAGAGGATCTGGTCTGAGACCATCTTAAGAACCTGAACGTATACAAGTCCATGGGACCTGATGAAATCCATCCACGGGTCCTGAAGGAGCTGGCAAATGAAGTTGCTAAGCCACTGTCCATCACATTTGAAAAATCATGGCAGTCACGGTGAAGTTCCCGATGACTGGAAAAAGGGAAATATAACCCCCATTTTCAAGAAGGGGAAAATGGATGAGCCGGGGAACTACAAACCAGTCAGCCTCACCTCTGTGCCTGGCAAAATCTTGGAGCAGATTCTCCTGGAAGGCATGCTGAGGCACATGAAAAACAGCAAGGTGCTTGGTGACAGCCAGCATGGCTTCGCTAAGGAAAAATCCTGCCTGACCAATCTGGTGGCCTTCCATGTTGGCGCTATGGACCTGGTGGACAGGGGTAGAGCAATTGATGTCATCTACCTGGACTCGTGCAAAGCATTCGACACTGTCCCGCATTACATCCTTGTCTCTAAATTGGAGAGACATCAATTTGATAGGTGGACCACTTGGTGGATGAAGAACTGGCTGGGTGGTTGCACACAAAGAGTTGTGCTCCATGGCTCAATGTCCAGCTGGAGACCAGTAACGAGTGGCGTCCCTCAGCGATCGGTGTTGGGACCGGTCTTGTTCAACATCTTTGTGGGTGACATGGACAGTGGGATTGAGTGTGCCCTCAGCCATCAGTTTGCCAATGACACCAAGCTGTGTGGTTCGGTTAATACACTGGAGGAAAGAAATGCCATCCAGAGGGACCATGACACGCTTGTGAGGTGGGCTGATGCCAACCTGATGAAGTTTAACCATGACAAGTGCAAGGTCCTACACCTGGGTCAGAGCAATCCCAGGCACAGCTCCAGGTTGGGCAGGGAAGAGATTCAGAGCAATCCTGCGGAGAAGGACTTGGGGGTGTTGGTCGATGAGAAAATGAACATGAGCTGGCTGCAGTGTGCGCTGGCAGCCCAGAAACCAACCGTATCCTGGGCTGCATCCAAAGGAGCGTGACCAGCAGGTCGAGGGAGGTGATCCTGCCCCTCTACTCTGCTCTCCTGAGACCTCACTTGGAGCACCTGTGTGCAGTTCTGGTGTCCTCAACATAAAAAGGACATGGAACTGTTGGAACAAGTGCAGAGGAGGACCACGAGGATGATCAGGGGACTGGAGCACCTCCCGTATGAAGATAGGCTGAGAAAGTCGGGGGTGTTCAGCCTGGAGAAGAGAAGGCTGTATGGAGACCTCATAGGAGCCTTCCAGTGTCTGAAGGCAGCTATAGGGCTGCTGGGGAGGGACTCTTCATGAGGGACTGTAGTGATAGGACAAGGGGTAACGGGTTCAAACTTAAAGAGGGGAAGTTTAGATTGGATATGAGGAAGAAATTCTTTACTGTGAGGGTGGTGAGGCACTGGAATGGGTTGCCCAGGGAAGTTGTGAATGCTCCACCCCTGGCGGTGTTCAAGGCCAGGCTGGACAGAGCCTTGGGTGACATGGTTTAGTATGAGGTGTCCCTCGGCATGTCAGGGGGGTTGGAACTAGATGATCTTAAGTTACATTCCAACCCTAACTATTCTGTGATTCTATGGAATTTCTTAAATATTTAAATGACAATCTCTTAGTTCAACACTGTGCTTCCAAAGTGCTCATGGATAAAAAAATTTCCCTATAAACATGGCACCTACCAGTGGTTTTGGTGACAGACCATTATAAGCTTCTTTTTGTTTACTGACAGGGAATGAGAATTTCTGTGACAGTACAGAAGTAGTTTCATACATATAATCTATATAATCACAGAAATTTTGAATCCTTAGCAACATACCCTATAAAATTATATGGATGTCAACAACTCACATGAAGAGTAAAAGCTATTTGTACAGTAGAAGTGATATAAATATGTCCCAGATTCCCAGAAAGGAACTTATTAAACCATACAATATTGCAGTAATTTGTATCACTTTTTCCCAGATTATACGTAAAAGTAGTTTCATCTTCCTTTGAAGAATATTTGGAGAAGTTTGTTTAATATAATGACCAAATTGCAAATAGCAAGTAAATTAGATTCAGGTCAGATCTTTAGAAATGGGAATATTATGTGTTATTTCTCAGCACATAAAGGGACTTTTCTTCCAGAAGATAATGAGGAATTGTTTTGAAAATGTTCATACTGTGCATAAAGATGTTTCTCTTTTACTGTCTGCATTATGTCTTGCTGAGACTAAATACAATCTAGTTCTCTGTATAGAGTATGTCACAATAAAGTAGATACAAATTCCTGGTTTGAATTACCAGTATTACAAGTGCTGTCACAGAAGTATCTTGTAATGTGTGCCCCTCCATTATTTTAATTAAGAAAATATATAGAAGGATGTTAAACACATGGAAGTAACTGAAGTACACACAGTAAACAGTGTTCTTGGAGCAGAGCAGATACTCGTGTCACCTTGACTGTGCTCCGCAGAACTGGAAGGACATCTGGCAATTTCCCAGAAATGCTACAGCTATTAATCACAGTAAAGTAAGAAATGACTTTGTGTTGAAACAGGAGAAACCAGAAATATTCTTGACAATGACACATCTCTTTTATTAACCTGCTGTTAAGCTCAGTATTTGGAACACTTCTTACACATTTTTAAGTCTTTGTTGGTATAATTTACTTTTTAAATACATTGATTCAGAGATGTTTCAGTAAAACTGCAAGCTCAGGTAGTAATTTCAAAGTGATCTAGTTAAAATCTCAAAGATCACTCAGGGCAGAAAGAAATAGATTGCATGGTTCAGCTTCTCTATTTGGAGAGCCAAGGAAGAGATTACAGAGTACCTGGGATAACTTTATTGGAAATATACAATAAGCACTTTCAATCACTTGGGAACTGCATTCAACAAAGGAAGCAATTTATTAAATCATCCCAATATGAAATATTTGGGAAACCATCAAGCCATTACCATCACTTAGCAGTACTTTATCAACCAACTGAATTAGAAAGGTCAATCAATGAAAACCAAACAGCTCTGCCTAGAACAATCTTTTGCATCAAGAAACTTCTGGACATTATGAGAGGAATAAACTGCTTCAGATGCACTGGTTCTTTGTATTACTGTGAGAACTGGCTAAAAATGAAAGTGCCTTAGCCTGCAGGGAAAAAACCTAGCAAGAGCTGTGGGTTAGATATACAAACAGCTGATCAGATGCAGCATGTAACCCATGTAATAGGTTATGTCTTTACCTGTTAGACCTCACAGCTTTACATTAGGCATTCTTCATAGGAAGGTTTCAAGGGGGAAGGCTGGGCACCCAACTGCTTCTACTTCCAGTAGAAAAAAAAGGACGGAGAGAATGCTGAACTTTAGCAGGTTGCAGTAAAATCCTTTGCACCTTCTTTTCTTCAACATAAACCGATCAAGAACTTTATACTGCCTTTGTTTATCGTAAACAGAGTATAGGAGCACACTCTTCATCTTAAAGAGTCCAGCAGCATTATCGAATACATCTTCATTTTGTAGTGTGTGGATAAGAAGGACAATTATTTAAAAAATAAGCAATTACTTGCAATTACTTATTCTCTATTGTTTCCAAAATCTTCATTAACTTCAAAAATACACTTTAAATTCTTAGTGCTTACAGGTTTTCATATCTTCCTTTTAGCTAAATTTCTGCTGCCCTTTAATGATTTTAGATGCTTTGTGGCCTGACTGATGTTATGTTGATGCTATATTTAAATAAAATTCAGGATAACCTCCATCCATACAATCCAGGTAACAAAATGGGAAAGAACAAAGATGTAACTTGCTCCTTTAACAAATGTCTTGAAGGTTATCATCTAACAGAGCATAAATCATCAGTGTCATTTGCACATACGCTCTTTTCGGAGAACCAATTCACAAACTAGAGAAAAAGTAGGTTTGATTTTTGTGTTTCATATGCAACTGGAAATGGTAAACTATTCTTGTTCTACAAAATCAACCCAAATGCACTTATTTTGACTACATTTTCTTCTCTTAAACACACATAAATTACAAGTTACCTCTCTTCCACATTATGCTGACTATGAACCGTTCGGGGCAGCTGCAGCAATAGCAAGATTCTGCATGGCTAGCCTAGAAACGTAAGTGAAGCAAGTACAAAACAATAGAATGAGATAGTGTCACAAATTTAGAACCGGAGCTGAGCAGAATGTGGAACTTGATGGTTTAGCACTTTTTTTCTGTTTGCTGGTTTAGTTTTTTATTATTCCTGATGTACATATCCCCCAAGCCAAAAAAAACAGAATAAAATAATATTTTTTCATACACACAGACTCCATATCAATTTGATCCCATGATTATGTCACCCATAAGGAATATTATTCCCTAATCCTCCATCTCCACTAACTACCCCAGGCACCATGTTTACCACAACCACCTAGATATCCAGGGGAAATATATGGGCCATGCATTGTCATTAAACCACCTCTCTCTAAGCCAGGGAAGCTTGGGACCTTCCTGCCACCAGCAAGTGTGGACATCAGTGTTATGGGGGTAACCATCTTCACTGTGGCCAGCACTGGGTACTTATTTTATTAACTGACAACAACAAAAAATTGTGAAAGAGCAGACATTTCACATTTTTTAGGGGCTGTGGAGGCATTTGCCCCCCATGGTCCCCCACTGCTCCAAGCTGATCTCTAAACCCTGCGGGAAGCTATGGCCAGCATTCAAAGGTAGGCTGCAGCCCTTCAGCCTTCTTAACATCTCCTGCATCCAGAATGATGTCAAAATATTCATAATAGTGCGCAGTAAATATGATTTGGTAACAACTAATTCTTATGAGATGAAGGAAAAAAGCAAGATGCAGAGGAAAATGTACAAACTGTAGAAAATACTACCCTTTACATCGTAAAATAATTGTTAAATACTGGAATTCAGAATAGAAGAATCTTCGTTAATTGGGATAACAATAGAGTAAAACTTTAAAAAAATAATAATTCCTATTGCATTTTTATAAAATGGACCCTGGAAGGTACTATGATTCTGGTTATGGAAGTGTGAGAGCTGTTATTTGTTAGAATCCTCTGCCACTCCTGTGCATTCTGCAAAATCGACTTACTCAGCAACTTTAATAATGCTGCATAACAGCAGTGAGAAGAAAGAATGTGTAAGGCCTTGCTAGGACATTGTGTAGCTGGCACAATCAAATACATAATGTGGTGCCGATATGAAGAGAACATGGCCAAAACTGAACAATGCTTCACAAACAAATCAAATGCATAGATTTAGTCCAAGTCCTTGGCTCAGGATTTCTAGAAGGATGATGGGATTTTAATGGTAGCAAAATTAATGGCCTTTTCCACAAAGGTACAGGAGGCTTCCTAATGCAAAAGCACATTGGTATTCCTGTGGAGTGATGTGAAGGTTGTAGCCAAGACAGAAAGGATGCTCTCCAGAAAATTCAACTAATTCCAGGGGCTTCCCACACTAAGCACACCAAAGCATAGGAAATGCACAGATTCTACGAACAGCGTCTCTCTTTCACCATCCTCTAACAAAAAGAATGTCATTTCCCTGCCATGTGGTGCTCTTAAGAGATGGAAAGTATCAGGGTTGCGGAGAAACGATTCAGCTGCATAGCAGGCAGAGGGCAGCTGTGATGCATGGGAACAATACACAACACTTTTTTGTTAAGTAAATTTTCAGCACATGCAAAAAGTATATAATATTCAGGAAGTTAAACGTTGAATTCTGTTCAGTGCTTTTATTTTCAAGGAACAAATCTTCTTTCCAGTGAACCTGTAAGGGTATCCCTTTCCTCCTCATGCCTTCTCTTCCTACCAGCAGTAGGAGTAAATCCATACATTACAATATTAAACCATTATTAGTTTCTATGGGAAAATATAGATTGAAATAAAGGCATAGAAAGAACACATTACAAAAAGGCCATACCATGTATAGCTCATTATCTCTGAGGTGATCAATACAGCATATAAACTGATAGAGACATGTGATGCCAGGCTCCTCACATCTAGAATGTAAATCCTGTGATAGTATTTTCACAATACCAGCCAAACATTGTTATACTATATTGTATATATTGCTATATATACATTGTTATATTAACACATAAGTCTCAAAATTCAAAGTAATCATGTGTAAAAACTAATTTGAGAATGAGGACTACATTTTAGAATATGGTGTTTAAACCCAGAATTATAAGCTGAAAGTTTTGAATGGCATTACAGCGAAGGAGTTGAATCAAAAGAGGAATCAGAATGTAAAACTAAGTATTTGGATTTTTTACTGAAGAATTAAACAGATAAGGTCCCTCCTGGTTGAAAACTTTACTCTCACGTAACAACATTAATGTCTCTAAAGTTACTAACAGAGAAATAATGCTTAGTGTGACAAACTGGAAACAGGTACAGAGATGCCTGTATATATATGTACATATAAATGTAGTGAGCTTAGAAATTAAGAGAATATGCACTACACAGAAGTAACTCAACAGTTCCTCCAGAGGCCTCATCTTTGTTTCAAAGTAAAATCAATTTTGCATATAAACTATTTCTGGCCCAAACATCTTTAAAAACATTTGTGATCACAACCCAATGCCTTCAAAAGCAAATTAAATACATCCTTGCAGCGTCTCTTCTGTACTTCACCTACAGGCAAAGGAGCTAATCACAATTTGCACTACATAAAAGGAAAGGTCCCCATGCTGGTCAAAAACCTATAACCATCTGCAGCATACTGCAATTAAAAACAGATCAGTGTTGAGACTGAGTAGTCAAAAACCTTCCACTGTGATAATAAAATCATAGAAAACAGGAAATTAAGAAAATAAAAATGGTTGGAAAGGACCTCTGCAGGTGACCTAGTTCAGCTGCCTGCCCCAAGAAGGGCTCATTTTTAAGCTATGTCTCATTGCTCCGGCTTTGTACAGGCAAGATGGAAAGATCTCTGAGGGCAGCAATTCTGCAGTCACTCTGAGCACTTGTTCCAGTGCTAAACACGCCTTCGAGTGAAGATTTCCTTCATTACAACTCAGGCCCACTGCCTCTTGTCCTTGCTCTCCATCCCTACTCTCTTTTCCAGAAACATCTTACACTAATCCATATATATGCCAAATTCCTATTATCAGAAAAGAACTGGAAGGGAGCTCAAGAAGTCACCTTATTTCTCCCTCTGCTTTAAGACAGCAACAACTATACCAATGTCTTATGGATGTTCTGATGGAAACCCAACAAGGAAACTATACCACTGCTTTGCTAGCCTTACACTAAGATTGTTTCTTAATTGCCTAAACCAAATTTCTCTTTCACAGTGTCACTTGGCATTATGGATACCTAGCTTCAGCTAGGTAACTGAGGACAGACAGCTCTTCAGTTATGTAAAAGTAAACTATGAGTTCATGAGTTTTGAGTAAATTATGGCATCAACAACTTGGAACACACCTAAATCCCCATGCAGGTCTTCAATGGCCTAAGTAGGCCTGCTATAGTGTACTTCCACATAGAGCTATTTCAAAGCTCCTGCCTAACCCGCTAAGTTTAGCAATTAAAAGAAAGTTAATTAGAAGAAATTTACTATTATTTAATAAATTAACTTGCTGGTGCCAAGAACATTTAGATCTGGAAGGACAAATATAAGCACAAACGGTCCAAGTTTCACAAATCCCCAAGATTAAAAGAGGTGCTCTTGCTTCCACTATAGAACTACTCTTCTGCACACGCACTACACCTCTAGGCAGCGAGCCCAACATCCTGATTTTTGTTTGGGGACGTATCAGGTATGAACAGTTACAGATTTCACAAATGAGGTCACAGCTGATCAGAAATGCTTCAGGTGACAATCACTGATGCCCAAAATCCTTTGCTTCAGGTACTAAAAGGGAAGTTTTCCCACAAAACCAAAATATCAGGCTGACATTATCTTCAGATATACAGCCTTTTAACAGCCAAGTTGTGATACAAATTTCACTTCTATCACTGTCAGTGAGGAATATGCTGTTTTTCACAGGCTTCGCTTCATTCCTCAAAGAGTAACATACAACAGAAAAATGTCAGAATTTAGTTTTTTCCATTTTTTTATTCAACAACAGACTTACAGAAAATGAACAGAATCAAGCAAAAGCTTACATTAAATACTATACAAAATATAAACATTGTTGAGGAGCTAGTGCCCGAACACGCTGACTTCCTATATTCTCAGCCATTTGAACTGCAGCTCATAGAACAAAACAAGAATATCTGAAGGGTTTCTTAGCTGCAATTCATTATGACACACAGGAGAACCACAGCCTTTGAGAGGCTCCTGTTCAGCAGAATTTGCTAAGATGAAAGCAGTCAACTGTACTGCAATAAAAAACAAAGCACTTTACAAATAAAGAACAGTCAAATATAGTAAATATGCTTCTTTTAAACGGTTGAAGCCACAATGCTCGAGCATGCTTTTCAGAGGACAAACGCCATGATTTTCTGCTCTGGAAATGTACTTTGTGGGAAGCACTACATAGTGACGCTCAGTAAGCAATGACATCTCCAGAAACTTTCAGGAAAGAAAAGATTACCACAGGAAGTTTCAATGGCAATCTTTGAGTCTTCAGAAAGATTCAGTAGCTTCAGACCAGAGCCATCAACAATCACTGAGCTCCTTCATAGTCCATCACTGCCATTTTTAGTACAGTTGTTACAACAGCTCAGATTCTCCCTCTCTCCAATATAGAGTGGTTTCAGTTTATGGAATCAACAATTTTAGAGCTATCAAAGGCCATCTTAAGGAGGAGGATCTTCTCCTCGAATAGCTTTGTACTTTGCCATGTCTTCTGGGAACACCTTTGTTAGTTCTTGAATTAACAGACTTTTAAATTTCTGGAGAGAAAGAGTAGAACACACACATCACCTGCATAATTTATTTACATTTTCTCAAGCAATGTTATCTAATTAATGGAAGTGTTTGTATACAACACTACATTTCAATGACCTAAGAGAATGGTACCCAAAAAAAAACCTCAAAACCACACACAAATGCAGAAAGTTAGGTTTATAAAACTTACAGAAAATGCTCAGGTGAAATCTGCTAAGAAAGCACCAGGCAAACTAAAATGCTTTCAGTTTCCCTTACATTAACTAGTACTTTCACCTAAGAAATACAAAATAGTTAAGACCTCTTTAGTAAACTCTGATGCATCAACATCTGCCTGACCTTATTAAGCAAAGCTGATAAAGGACATGTCCCCTTGATTTGACACAGAATCCCCTTCACCTCCAGAAATCACACCTGGCTTAGAAATACATAATTCTTCCTACAGCTTTTACAAGCACAAAGCATATCAAATACCTGCAGTCTGCAGCACTAATTTTAAGTTCAGCTAATGAACGTTTTGAAACACAAACAGCCCTTTCTCAAATATCACTAAATTTCCTTTTCTGAATGTGTATTTCAGGAGTAATTCCAACAGTTAATCAGTGTAGCAGAATGCCTGGATTCATACTAAATGAAAGTACAGGTTCAGAAAACCCTGAACACTTTCATACATTTTAAATACTTTTATAAAGATTAATTCATGCTTATGCAGTACATTTAGCATTTTAATACTCCATTCAAGACTGGAAAAATACCCCTTCTGTTTTGCTTATTGCTAAGTTTACACACATCACAGTTAGGAATCTACAACAGTGTGAGCTACTCTCTAGTGTTTAGTATGAAAAACAAATGCCTTGTAATGCTACATGCAACTTTGATTAAAGTAAAATCATAGTGACATCTGCATCCCCAGATGTGGGACGAGTTACACTGTTCCTTTTAGAACAGGCAACATTGCCATTGATTAAGGTACAGGGACACAGAGCAATTCCTAATACAAACCAACTAATAAGGGAATTTAATAGCTGCACAAGTGAAAACCCCTCACATACCTACAGGAAAGTAAAAACTTACAAAATACATTACTATATCAGTACTTTCACTACTTCTGGTTTACCTTCATCGTGTCAATTTTTCCTTTTACTTGCTCATTTTTAGCCAAAGCTCGCTCCAGACACTCCTTAGTGTAAAGCTGAGGATTGCGGCCTTGATCTATGTATCTGAAAACAAAAAAGAAAGATGCTACCTACATAATTATTCACCTTGTTCTCTGTTACTACTATTATCCGCGATGTACATTTTAAAAAAATGCATTTTAACTCAGCCATTTTCAAAAGACAGCTCAAGCAGGGCACACCTCAATTGGCAGACACAGACACGTATTTCTGCTTTGCAATATACATGCCTGAGAAAGAGAAATTCCATCACTGAGAAAAGAACACTCTAAGATTTACAGATAGAGTGAAAGCCTAACTGAAGTCCTGTATTGCTAGCAATACACTAGAATATAGCAAACCAGAGACATCTGGACTTCTAAGAAACATTAGTAAAATAACTTGTCAGCTGTACTGTAGAAGCTGTCTCGTACAGCTCTTGTTCTACATTCACGATTTACTTTTAATGTTCTGATTTTCTGCCAGCAAGAAGAACGCCACTACTGAAACGAAGCATCTAAGTACTGGCTTAATGTATTTCCACCTGCAACTTTAAATCCTGATCCTACCCTAGTGTAGAAGCACACTTCCAAAATGGAAGCTTATTTACCAAACCACTAAGTTCAGCAAAATCTATATATTAACACCTACATATCTAAAGTCAACGTACATGGGAGGGGGGTGTCAAAAAAAAAAAAAAACAAAACACACAAAATGGTAAACCAAACAACCCAAAACCAAACAAAAAGAATAAAAAGGAAGATCTGAAAGCAGGTTATAACTAATCACTTCTCTTACTCTCCTGCCTTCCCACAGACTGAAGGTACTTCTTACCTTCTTCTGCCTGCTCGTGGTCTTGTGAGCCATTTGGAAAATGGAGTTTAAGAAATAACCAGTCTTCAGTGAAAATACAGAATCACAGACTTGGTTTGGACTGGAAGAAACTTCAGAGATCATCTCATTTCAACCCCCTGCCATGGGCAAAGGCAACTCCCACTAGACTAGGCTGCTCAAAGCCCCAACCAACCTGGGCCTGAACACTGCTAGGGATAGGGCAGCCACACCTTCCCCGGGCACCCCGTTCCAGTGCCTCACCACCCTCAGCAGCAAAGGCGCAGTATATCCTATCACGCAAGTACAGCACCCTTCCTTCTAGGCACAAGGTTACTTACTCAAACACTTCCAGGGGCACACTAATATCGTGCAGCTGCTGCCGGCACTTGTCGATATCCTGCAAGCCCGTCACCATGAAATTCCTGTAAGAAGAAAACGGGTTGTTTTTAGCCAAGAAACGGCGGTACCGCGCTAACCCCAGCTGCGAGGGAGACCACGGCGATCCCCCCTGCCCCTCCGCCTGCGTTAGGGTGACAGATCCCGAGGCTGCCGGCTGAGGGACAGCGGCGGCGAGGCCCCGGCGGCCTGGCCGTGTAACGCAGGAGGAGCAGGCGGGAGCGTCGGGCGCCTCACAGTTTCTGGTTGAGGCCAGCCTGGCTGCTGGGCTGGAAGTCGCTGACGATGATGCCGAGCTGCCGGATATTCTCCACGAACTTCTCCAGGTGCTCCTCCAGCGAGTCGAACTTCTCCGCCATCGCCATGGCCGCCAACACGCACCGACCGCTTCCGGGCGCTCACGCAGGCGCGGGCGGAGGGAGGCTGGATTGGTCACACCCCCCTCCACGCCCCCAGGAGTCAGGCCACGCCTCCGGTCTCGCTCCCTCCTGCCGTGTGAGCCCGGTTTGTCGCTTCCCCTATGGCTTACGTTAATTACGCACCTTGCTCCATGGAAGGATGCGCTGCCCACCAGCAAGTGGAAAATGAATTCGAAACGAAGTATAAGATCTACAAACGCTCAGCTGCGCGAGTTGGTATTTGCTTTGGTCATCCCGGATTTATGAAATACGTGATGCAAGTAATGAGGAACGCTCCTTACCCTGGAGCTAATCAATACAAATTATAAACAGCATCATTTTCGGAACTGCTTTCCTTTCTTCTGTTACCATATAACATCCTTTGGAACTTTTCAGTAGATCCCGGTAGAGCAGGAAACACGCAGTGTGATCAATAAGATCCTTGAATAAATTGCCAGCACCCCTTTTGGAATGGTGATATTTGAACTCTCAGTACCAACTGATATGGCCTGCCAGACATGGACTGCTGTGTCCAGATCCTGACGTGTAGAGACAGGACTTGACTTCTTAAAGACAGAGTCTTCTTGCCAGTCCACTCCTATAAACCTGCAATAATTTACTCTCATGGTTTTCCTGTCCATTACCTTTTTGTCTGTCCTCAACAAATATTAGCACATTGCTTATATTTTCGGCCTATCATTTGGAATGTCTCTGCTTTTGAGCGGTTTCCCTTCCTGTGCTGCATAGATGTTAAATTGTTCTTCATTTTCAGACCTGTTAAAATCCTGTGTCTGGCTCTAATTTGCTTACCACCCCCACTCTGCACTCAAACTTCACTCCTGACCCATTCTCAATGCAGAGCCACTGGCTTCTTGAAAACTTTCCAGAACGGTGTCTGTATGCCCTTTTACTGTTAGGTGGGGCTGCTGGTGAGTATCCCATCAGCCTCCCTGTGTCCCATCCAATTCCTCATTAAATTACCTCATTATCCACAGCTGCTGCTGGCTGGTAGAGGCTCTGGGTTAGGGATCATCCCTGTGAAGTCCCTAGCACCTTATTCATGGATAGAGATCCTGCAGACAACTGGAATATAGGTAACTGCACAGATCTGAAGAGCAGATATTTCTCTGCCTGCTTCAGTCCCCACGTCTAATCAGTGGAAATGCACAGTCCACACCTGATCCCACTCACAAAGGCAGCCCTCAGACCTTCATTTTATCTGGTAACAAAAATGCAAACACAGAGTTCAGGACACCTGGATTTCCATCTCTTTTTTATCCACAAGGATCAGAGCCTATGAAAAGCCTTGACCTCAGAGGCTGGGATATATTTGGCAGTGGTATCCATTCAGTCCCTGTGGCTGTTCATACTTTGTGCAAAAATTAAGTATTGCTTGAGCAATAGGCAGAGTGGCATTGGCATATCACACAAAAAGAAATGGAGGAACCAGGGACTGATTATCTGATAAGGGCTCTTTATCTTCCCCACCTGTTTATATCTGCTAATTATGAGTGTTTGTCTAAACTATGTAATAAATAGAAGCAGTAATAGAGGTTCACTTGATAAAAAACAACACAGTAGAATTATCTGGGTAATGATAAAATATCACTCTATATTAAATAATCCAGCTATCATTTTCCCTATGTGGAAATTATCTGGCATCCTTAAATTCCCATGGCACATCACAATAACTGTATGTTTTATAAGCAGATTATTTCCAATATGTCTGTTTCCAGGTGAATCTGAGAAAATCAGTCCAGTAACATCAGCAGATAAGAATCTGGTGCTTTGATTCACAATGAAGGATTTGAGTGAATGTTTGAAGTTAGAACTAAACTAAAATAAATACTATATTCAATCAGTATTAGATTCAATGTATTTTATGCATTTGTAGCTATAACTGTCAACCATTTCTGTTCCACAATGTGAACCATCAAAATCAGAAATTCTTAATTTCTTGGATGCATCTTTTTATTAGTTATATTTTTCACTTACTATATCAATGAGAAAAACAAAAATGTAAAAAACCTTTAATGGTCAGGTTCTTTTCTGGGTCACCATGATAGTTCAATAGCAGCAAGTTAGGTCTTTGCTAAATATAAAGCGCTTGTTCAGGGGTTCGTAAGATTAAGTATGCTAACCCAAAGTTAAAATAAAAGTGACTATAAAGAGCGCTAAATATTAAGGAGAATATAATGCTGTACAGATGTGAAATTATAAAAACAGCCCTACCCTGCAAAAAGCAATGTATGTTTACTAGGCTAGTTAAGTTACATTAATGAATTCTGTTAGATAAATGTATACAGTGCCTTTAAGATTGAAAATTGCTGTAAATATATTACCACTTATTAAATTTTCTCAAGATCACCAACTAGAGCAGTGTTTTCCTTTTCAGGAAACAGAAAGTAAACCAAAGAAAGCTGTGTTCCTATGAGAGGAGTGGGAAGAAGAAAGAAAGGTCTGGCGAACAGCTCAATCGATCAATACGCACATAGAGCAGAAAGATTTAGAAAAAATACCATCATTTCTATTGTAAGTAACTATATTGCACTCCTACCCTGATTTCCATGCAGAGAGCAAGCAATTACTGGCTTGTAAGCTGGACATCTGTGCTGGGTAGTTAAGTAGGGTTTGTAATAAAGGACAGAATGAGAGGCTATGTGAATCAGTATGACCCATTTTGGAAGAGTGGCACAGATTACATAGAAGAAAATCCTTTTTTGTAAACCTTTAATGAATTTTTCAAGGGGTCAGTAATGATATAGGTAAGACTGTTTAATTGATACAATCTACCTAAACTTCCCATCACCTTCTGGTGAAATCCTTAGCCAAAGTCTTTCAAGGAACTAAAGCAATGGTGTAAGGGGAGAAATCCTAGACTGAATAAAGAACCGATTGCCAGATGAAAAATGAAGCATAGGGGCAAACATTTAATTCTTGGAGGGGAAAAGTGTTTCCAGAAGAGTTTTACAGGGAAGTGGGCTGAAAATTGTGCCATTCAGAATGTTCACAGATGACCCAGAATAGAGATCAGATGGTGCAATAAGAAAATTGGCTTATGAGAAAGTTATTTGGCAGAATAAAGGTGAATACACATTGTAGGAAATTGCAGAAGGACCTGAAAAGGCTTGGTGGCTTGGCAACAAAGTGGCAGAAGAAATTCAGACAGATAATGTAAAGTAGTGCATGTAGCAAGCAAAAACAAATACCTAGTTTCACATGAAGATTCACAGGCCTCTTGACCAGTTACCATAAAGAAACAAGACTCAAGAATCACATTAGAAAGTTCCATGATAACTTTAGCTCAGTGCTCAGCACTGGTCAGAAGTCATTTGGAGAGTTACGAGTTGTTAGAAAAGGAACTTGAGAACAAAGGAGAAAATGGCACTGTGCTACTGCATAAACCCACAGTTCACTCCAAACTTGAATACTGTGTGCAGCTCTGGTTCCCTGGAGGAGATCTGGAAAAGAGTCAAAGAAGGGCTGCCAAGATGACTGTAGATGTGAAATAGCTTCTGTACTAGGAAAACATGAACAGACAGGGACTCTTCAGCTTGAGAGAGAGCCCACTGATGACAGTTATGACTGATACCTTCCTGTATTTACAAAGCCACAAGTGGTCTGGAGCCTAGGCTGTCTTTCAGCCCAAAAACTAGGGGCCATCAAGTTAAAAGCCAACAAGAGACAGCTTCAAAGCATGCAGAAAGAGGTGATTTTTCTCATGCAAGGTTTAACAGCCTTGTTGAACGATTTGCCAATGGATATTACGGATAGCAAAAACTTCGATGAGTTGAAGGGGGAATGGGACAAATGCTTGGTAGAGAGAATCAGAGAGAGGTAGATAAACCCCACCTGGCTCAGGAAATCCCATGAACCAAAGGTAGTCCAAGCCCAGGAGAGTAGTCAGGAATGGTCTCATAGATGTTTTTCTTATCATTACTCTTAAACATTTGCTTCTGCTCACTGCCAAGCACAGGATACTGTCCCAGATGGAGCCTTTATTTGATTCGATGTGGTTACTGGTATGAGGTCCTAGCTTGAACTGTCAAAGAATGACCTTTGCAGTGTAGGATGGAGACAGATTACAGAGTGTTTACTTACCAAGCAGAGCATAAAAAGATTGATTTGAGACTGTATATATGGCCTTCAGGTCTGGAAAAACCTCAGCTCACTATTTTCTCTTTTGGTGGCATATATACTCCAAATAAATTACTTTTCCATTATAATATGGCACAACACGGTGTTTAATTACTGAAAGTGCTTGGGTAGTCCTTTTTCTTCTCAGAAATATAAAGAGCAACAAATAATTCAGCTGTTCATCCATTGCTGGAACTGTGATTCTCCTCCCAGCTCCTGTTTTCTGCTGCTGGCTAATAAAATGGAAGTGAATAAAGAAAATAAAACACATTGAGTTCCAGTGGTGTATGTTTTTTGTCTTTCTCGCTTTCTGTCTTTGACTTTGTCACTATTTCCTTCTGCATGATTGTATCTAATGCACTGATCACTTCTTCCTCATTCTTCAGACCCAGAAATGGAGGTTGAAAGTTCAGGTCATTAACTGGGAGCACCACCTGCCTAACAATTACATTTTATGAGCCAGCTACCCTTCTTATTTTAATTACTACAAGTGATAAGCAAAAGGAAAAGCAGGGAAGATGGATGTGAGCAGCATGGACAATGCCATTTACCTGCTCTTGATACATCAAGTTGATGGTATTTATGTTTAGGATGGTTTTTGACTCACTCAGAAGCATGCAGTTTTTCCACATTTTCCTGCATAAAAATAATGTGATAGAATAAAATAAACAACTTTTAAAAATGCCATTATTCAGCTGAATAAGAAGTCTAATTAGTTTCCACACTGATTTGGTATTTAGCAACTTGCTCATTAATGACTTTCAATTACATGTCTTGCCACAAATAAGCAGGATGATGCATTTATGCATCATGGCTGGATCTCAGTCTTACGGAAATAATCTGAATTTATTTATCTAAGAAGCAGCAGGATCAGGATTTTGTTCATATAGTAATTTTTGCTCTTCCAAGTCCTGTAAATCTTGAGACATTCTGGGACCTGATCCAAAGATGACTGAGCCTTGGGATACTCTTTCTATTGATGGTAAAGGATACTGGATGACAGAGTCTGTTCTCACAGCTCTGGCTCAGAGGAGGTCAGGAAGACACAGCAAAGGTCATACATATGTTTCAGGATAGGAGCATTATTTCCATAGTGTAATGACAATTCACCTAGATCTGCAATACTGAAAAATTTTATTTCATAGTACCTTTAATATCCCATAAAAAAATAATTCTTAATTTATTCTTTTTTTAAAATGCTGAGAAATCAGAAGTAGTATCTGTTCGTTTGGGGTTTTTTTCCCCTGGAAGATAAAAGTTATTCATCACAGTTTATATTGTGTCCATATTGCTGCCATATGTCATTTAAAGCAAAATTAAGATCTATTCTTCTGAAATGCAGATTTGCTTTCAATATTTATCAAGTAGCTTCATGTGATTTTTTCCACAGCTGTGAAAAATACATATATATATTGTACTCTTAGAAAAATATTCTCTTCGTTATATAATACCCACAAGTGAGGCTGATTTGCCTATTGCTCTTTTTTCTTTTTTTCATTTTTTTTTTCTGTAACTCAGAGTAACTAGTGCACTGTATTTAAAACTGATACTCTTCATTACCAGAGATGCAGGAAAGAAGGCATAGGAATATCCTGTGCCATCAGATTTATTAGGACCTCTAGACCACATGTGTGCTAGCAAATGAAACGAACCTGGGCCCCTTCTCTTGCAGTGAGTCCAACTGGCATCAAGTAGCCCTTATTTGTATTCCAACTCCTGAAATGTACTTGAAAGCAATTCTGGAAGAATAAGGGTAGTCCAGATTAAAAAGCTGGCTGGGTACCACTGTCACAGTTAAATAGCATGGATGCTTGTGTTCCTGCATTTGTGCCATTCCATGGCACTTTTCTAAGGTAGATGTATTATTTGTGGTGTACAAGAAAAAGGAAGTAATGCCCACACAGGCTCAAACCAAAACCAAATAGAAAATCAGAAAAATTACTTAGTATTTACAGTTCTACCCTGCTGTGGGAAGTGTTTAAACAACCAAGTTGTGCAGAGTCATGGCTACAGCCAGTACGGAGCCACCAGCACTGCTGCCTTGGGGCTGGGAGTAGTCCTGTGGCTTGCATGGATGTTCTGCAGTAGAAGCTGGCATCAGCAAGCATCACAGAGTTCAGCCAGATCAATGTGAAGGGTCTTCCATTCACCAGAACAGCCCACAACCTGCCTCCAGTTCAAACTGGGACTACCAGGTTGTCCAAGTCACTTCTTAACTGCTCAGGTTCAAATCAGTCACAGTGTATGAATGCATGGGAAGTTGTAGGCAGTGAAGGGACTTTCAGAACATGGTGGGGTGAAAAGCTTGCATGCATAGCATATTCTTTTTTGGGGGGAGGTCAAATAACTCTTCAATTTTAAACTCATTCTTCACACTCTTTTGTGCTAATATCCCATCCTCTTCACAATCTGCCTGCATTGCTGGGAAAGATACTTTACTGTTCATGTCCAGTGTTCAGTCTTTAAATAGGTTTTATTTGCAGATGTTGCCTGCAGGAGACTCTAATTTATAGCTATTGATTCTTTCCACATCTCTGCCTACCTGATGAAGAAAGGCTTTATTGTCCAGTTAGTTTTGTTCTCAGATATCTATTCTCTGCTTTAATCAAATAATTGAATCATCTCTCAGACTTCCATATGATAAATTAAACACCATGAACTCTTTACATCATTTTCTTTAATGACTTTCAGCTTTTTTGGTGTTTCCATTTTTTCAGTATCATCAGAAAACGGAAGATGACCTGCACATCGAAATCTGGTATTGGTCTCTGCAGAGGTATTCATCCCTCTTCTCCCATGCCTTGAGCTGCTCTCATGTATCCTTTTCTGTCCAATGCACTGCAGGACTGCAACATTCTTCTTTGCCACAAGATTCCGCAGGAAGCTTGTGCTGATCTGGTACATTACAACCCCTAATTTCCATTAAAGTTTGCCACTATAGGCAATACAGTCTCCAGTTACAGGAACTTGCAGAATTTGCTCCTAGTAAGATGAGTTTGTTTTTATTAAAACACATTTCTTTTACAAACACAGTTACTCAGTTGAGCCTGCCTCCACACTATTTATCACTTTGCTGGCCTTTCTGTACACTCTTTCTTAATTTTATATATACCTCCAGATCATCAATACAACTATTCAATTATTCCAGTAGCAGTCCCCCAGGGAACTTGGCTAGCAATATTGCCAAATAAAATCCTACTCAGGAGTGGCCCTGTGAGCAGGTCACCCTGTCTGCCTCATTGCTCCCAAAAGTGATTTCAGAGTGATTTCAGCTTGATGTGACCTGAATTCCAGGTGAAGTCTTGCATAAGGAATTACTCCAGGGTGCTCTTTTTACAAACTATGGATGAGATTGTGTCAGATTTGCCCTGTTCAGCACTGCAATGTCCACCCCTCTGGGGATTGCCTGGTGAGCCTCCTGCCCCAGCAGTACTTCCAGGATGTGCTTTCAATAAGTGCAAGCAAAACACCTCTGAAACAAAATGTGGCCTAGAGATAGAGGTGTCAGCAGAGAAAACCAATATGAGCAACAGTTCACTGTTGTATATCGATGCTCGATGATGGGGACCAATGTGTATTCCTTAATTCTCTTCCCTCCATGGACACTTCTGATAGGGAGCTGCAAGCTCTACCTGATCTCACTTTGGCACGCACATACTGTTTGCCAGAGGATGGAGAACCAGAATATACTGAGTGTCCTAGGGGCCATGACAGAGAAGACTGATGCACAGGTAGGGAACAGCCAGGTGCCAGAAAAAGGCCAAAGGAAGAGGACAGGGACCATCTGTTTTCAGAGCAGGAGGAAATCAAATAAGATAAACTGATTCAAGAATTGTTTGGTCCCCTGCCTGCTCAAGACCCTTGGTGTTACTGGGTTGACACTAACCCTTCCATTCTCCGTCTTCCCTTTGCCACCAGAACCACAGTGGCAAACTTACTTACAGCCTCCTTGGATGGGTACCACAGGTATAGGGATGAAGCCTTTGCCAAGCCCCATGAGACACCTTTAAAAATAAACATAACTTACTAGAAGCCTGGATATTTTCGTGAATGAGATGGTATTCAGGCTGCTGCTTCTCATTTTCACATATTTTTCTGCTTTCACATTTCATATACAAAAGCCACCACTGGCTCAGAGTCCAAGAATATGTATGATATATGACAATATTTGTAAGGATGGGTGCAGGTAGATGAAGACCCAGTTTAAACCACTATCCAGCCCTGTGGCTATGACTCTATGCCATGCAGGCGAAGTTAAAAACCCCACACTTGGCAGCTCTCCTCCCAGGAAATGTCTGTCCATGTTTGGCAGCGGGTGAGAGAAGACCAAGCTGGGAAGCTGGTAGAGTGGTCCAGCCTTGAAGAAGGAAAAAAGTTATCTTTAGGGTGCAGCTCCTGCCGTGTTCTTCCCCTGATCTCCTGCGGTCACAGTGAGAATGACGTTTGAGCATTCAACTCACCCATGCAGTCACTACAATGCTGGGCCTGCCATGTCCTTCCCAGTTTGGACAACCTCCCTGTGAGCCAAGCTCCACACTAAGCATTAGCTCCCAGGTCCTACTATGTGGGAGCTCCCAGAGGCTGCATGGGAAGCTGAGGCAACCTGTTGTTTGGTCTGAGGGATAGCAGGGAAAATCCAGAGATTATAGGAGGGTTTTCTATAAACTGTCTTACATAGGAAAGGTACTTGTTTTACAAGGGTTCATGGAGGATTGTGAATCATGCATGTGATCACTGTCATAGATGTATGGAGACAGTCTAGGAGTGGAGGAAAGAGAAAGGAGGCCAATCCTATGCTGTATTATTGCTGCTGGGCTGCTCAGCATTGGTTTGGCGTTGTAGTAGGCAGTAGTGTTGTATGTGACTCTGCTGATAGCCAGCTATGTCTCAGTGGCTGAAATATAGAACAAGCGTTATCCATCACTGTTGTATTTGTGGTCTAGGTTTACAACAGACTTAATTTAATCTTCTATGAAGGCATGTCTTAAACCCAAGAGGATTTTGTGTTCCTACTTCCCACAACTTAATCTGAAAACAAGGATGTTTCCAAGAATACATCCATTCTGTCTTATACAACCAGATAAAGCAGTATTCCTTAGAAACCAAAGAAGTTACTGATTTCTTGTAATATAGTTAATTGCAACACTTTAGCTTTCACAGGAACAACCAGGCTTGAAACAGCCATCTGAGATTTGCTCTGTAGTACAGCCGTATCAGTTCTGGAGAACATCTTCTGAAGTGTACCCAGGGACTTCCAGGACTTAAGCACAGGCTTGGTCCTATTGTCCTCTTGCAGAAGATGTTGCAGGGGAAAGTGCATGTTGTTGCTCAACCTAATAGACAGAAGCCTCCATTTTTTGGCTTGCTAATGGCAAACACAAGCAGCCAATCTACAACTGTGTATACAGCTTCTCATAATCCATGAACTCCGTGTGCATCTTCACATGTTGGAAGAGTGAACAGGAAAGGACCAGTGACTTGCTCTGATCCCATAGGTGGTGCAGAAGACTTTCTCTTACAACATCTGTGCTGGCAGCCAAAGGTGACAAACCATTTGGTTTTTGTATGGTATATAACACAGTGCTCACTAGATTCCTCCTTACCTTGGCTTTGCAGAAGCAGCAGTGAAGAATGCGAGGAACTGCAATTTCTATTTCCAGAGTACAAGGGAGATACCACCCGAAACTGTATTTCTGGAACCTAAGTGGTGAAGCACGTGAATGTCAGCTGATTGTACAAAGAACCAGTATTGCATGTCTGATGCTGTGCATTTAGTATGCTCATTGTTCTAGCCATGCGCATAGATAACTGCTGACTGGGAATGCTATCATTGGTTGGTCCTGTTAACATAATGCAGGTCTTACCTTCTTCCAGATTCAAAAATGTGCTTTGGGCTGGAGCAATGTTTCTGTAACTTTCTGTAGATGTGACCTCCTCCAGGACCTGCCTGACTTACTGGGATTTCTTTGAGTAAGCCATGTATTCATCTCTCCAGCCAAGGACCAGTGAACTACCAGCTGGTGGCAGCAGCAGATTCTCCAAGGTGAGGGCGTGAGGTCTTGATCATAGCTCCTGGCGATCCTTTATGATTGTATATGAAAAAACACACTCTTCACTTTTAAGGAACTGAGCCATTGCCAGAAATCTTGCAACTAATCCAACTATTTTTAAATAATTTAACTTCTCTAATCCTTTGTCACCCCTTTGAACTTTTTCCTTGGTAGTTTGGGATTTATAATTGGCATTGAGAAACATGAAGCTAAAGCATGCCTCCTGTGATGACAGTGGTGATGTTATGATCTTAGGAAAGAGGAGGAAGAGTTCATTACCCATAAATGTGTTGCAATTAACTTTTCTTGCTTTCTTGCTTTCCTGCTGTAAAGAGGAAAATGAGAGAATGTGGCGAGATTTAAGGGAACACTAAGATAAAGTATTGACTGGAGTGAAAGCAAAAGTGTTTAGCAGACAACAAAGATGAGAACATACTGTGAGTCCAAATGTGATCTTATCATCATCTTATACAAAGGTTCTACTACTTTCCCATCTCGACTAAGAGTACCTCACTGAGTGTCATCTTCACTCACATCAGCCTTTTTCCATAAAGCTGCGTGACTGGAGAACATTTGGCTCCACATCCTCTTTATCACTTCTACCAATACACTCTTCTTTCTTTATATCTTTTTTCTTTGTCTGCCTCTCCAGAATTATGTAAGAATTCCTTGTAATTGGCCCCTCAGCACATGACTTTTAGCTCTGCACTTTGTACTGTTAAACTTTATCCTATTCCTGTCACTTTAGGTGAGCAGGAGGTCTGTGATGCAGCTTTAAAACTTCAGAAGCCAAAAATTATTTCATGGCACCATAAGGTATTTAAGACTAAATTATTGGAATCTCAGCATTCTGCCTGTAAAGTTGGACCTAAAGTTGGTCTCTGTGTTACCTACATGTGGTTCACATTGACATCTCTCTATTACTTAGGTGACATAGAGACTCATTACCTTTGTCTAGCTGGGGGTTTGCTGGCACCCTGAGCAGATAATAAACTATATCTGTGTGTCCCTTTGGTGCTGCTTTCAGGCTCAGCTGCTATGCTCTGACTAGTGAAACAGGTCTGGCAGCAGCCCTCACCTTCATGTGGAATGAACTGCAGCGTCTCGCAGGTCACCCCTCAGACTCTTCTTGGAGTAAAGAGCCGCCCATCACTAGCTGAAGACTCTGCAAAAACAGGGCTACCCAGTGCTCAGATGCATATTGTTTGCCCCCCAGTTTAAAGCAGAAGAGCTGTAAGGCCTCAATAATAGCCCTGGTTCTCTGGTTATGTTGCAGGAGCCCATGAGTTCATGATCTCAGACCTTCAGAAATTCTAGCCAGAAAATTCAGACAGTCATTGTCTGTCACTGACAAACAAGAATTTTTGCATCTGGAGTAAAGTGACCATCATACAGTTGCCATTCCTCTGTTCCATGAGATACAGCTTCCTCACTGAGGAGCTACAGAATGACCGTAAAGGTGATATTGTGAGATGAAAACGTGGCCAGAAGATATCAAGGCTGAAGGTGGAGCAAGGTGAAGCATGAATTGTACCTTTATCTCAGGAGAAATTTACTGAGTGATTTTTGTGTTTTATAGTAGGACATTTCTCAGCATTACTGACCATATCTTGCATTTGTGTGTGAGTGCAAGAATCGAAAAATACCTGCGTGTTTATGAGATGGTCTCCTCTGACACAAGGTTCCATGATTCAGAATTCCTGGATGCAAACCTCTTTTAGTAAGTAGCAATACATGAATGTGAACACCATGAACATAAAAAGCCTCTCCTGAATATTTCCAGTGCTGTGCAGACTTATAAAGCAGAGAGGCAATCCTATTCCCCAGGGATCTTGTTTACCTCACTCATTATCAAAAGCTGCTGCTGTGATATAATGGCTATTCATTTACCTCATTTATTCATTTACCCAGGTACCCTTTGCATTTACCTGGGCTTATCACATCCATGCAGTGGGTTACCTTGTTTATCTAGCTCAGTGAAGGAGATTAGAAATGCCACATGGACTACAGGCACGGAGAGGAAGGTAATTTCGGAGGATGTGTCAACAGTAACACAGGGACTGCATGTACACTTTTACAGGGCTTTTACATTCCAGGAGAAAACATTTTTGTGTCTTTCATCATTCTTGATGTTTGTTGCTAGAAATGCCTTTCCTCTGAATATCCTTTTAAAAGTAAGTGATGCTGTCACTTTGGAGGATGAAAAGAGGCAAGGCAAATACTGAATAACCAAGCGTGCCCAGTGAGATACTAGTGAGTGTTGAGACAACTCAGTCAGGCAAGGAGGGAGAGACAAACAAGGAGGGAGAGACAAACAAGGAGGGAGAGACAAGCAAGTTTCTCAACTTGCTCGTTGAGAAAGTGTGCGCTCTCAGGTTTACAAAGAATTCACTGAATAAAACTCCATTGATTCTAGGAAGGAGGCTTGTGTCCCATGCTGTAAAGGAAATCAATGGTGCCTACCAACCTGATCTAGGTAAATAACTTTTTGAGTACCAGTTCTAGAGGCAGGTCTAGTCCAGAGTATACAAGCAGGACGCATAAACCCTGAAATTTTTAATGCCAGCTATAGCAACCTATCTGCACACTTGCAGAGGAGGGCAAAAAATACCAGTAAAGGACAAGTCGTGCATCAAGAGGAATAAAATAAAATCTGTCCCAAATCCAGTGGAAGCCCTGAGGCATGGAATTATTATAAGTATAATGCAAATTGACAGTGATCTAATCTATTTTCTCACACATTTGGAGATACTGGCACATCAGATGCCCAGGGACTCATAATATAAACTTAATTTTCTATCTTTAGGCATCTGCCTATTTGATTTTGCTGTACAATTATGTCCAAAAGCTTCTCGGGCTCCATCCTACAAAACCTAAAGCTACAGCTTCCATTGCTCAGGAGAGTACTTGAGCCCTTAATTCATCACATAGCTGGAAGCCTTTGGATTTCAACTCCAAATGTATTCGGGATTACTCACTGTACAGCCATTTGGCCACGTGATGAAGTCAGTATCTCTCTCTGACATTTACTTCTCAAATATATTTATAAAGTGTTACCACACCCCCACTCAGTCTTTGCTGGGCTATCCTAAACAAGTCAAGCTCTTCTAATTCTCCTAAAAGGATGTGCATTTTGCTTCCCCTGATCATCCTAGAAATGCTTTTTTGCACTTGTTTAATTTAAGTAACATTTTTTAACACATGCAGGCCTTATAAGTCTGCTGCATTTAAATGGAAGCAAACAATACACCTCCGAGCTTTTTGCTGAGCCTCAGGTAACTCTTTTGCAAACTCAGTAAAAATGAGAAAATTACTGGCCAGTATTATCCTACTAGAAAAAAAGAAATACCTTCCTGGAGCCCCAAACACCACCAAATTTGTATTGCAATAGGAGTTCAGAGCTTTGAATCTCCAGCTACTGACAGATGCCTCTCTACATCAAGAAGAGTCTGAGATGCCCTTCATCAGCTGCAGTCTGCTCTATGTGAAGCTGTGGAAGCTGCTAGACCTGAGCTTTGAACACTGTTCTGTTTTCACTAATCAGGGTACAATGGCTCAACCTGAAAGTAACTCTCCAGCTAAATATGCAGGAGAAATATCTGCCAGAGGTCAGTTTGATTTTCATACCCAGATGCCCTTTTACGTCTCTGATTCTGAACTTGTTGCATCACTTTAGGATGCCGTAAGTGGACCAACCAGTCCTGCTCCAAGGCAAAGATAGGAGGGCTGTGTTTGTGAGCTTGCAGGCTAGTTCAGTTTGTCTCCTGCACCTGGCAAACTGGTGAGAATGTATAGTGAACAGAGTTAATAGATGTGCTTCTACTGTGTATGTCAATATGGGAAGAGTTGGTAAAGAATCTGTAAAGAGTTGCTCAGAGTTTTCTGTCAGTCAGTGAATTTGTGGATAAGGACAGTCTGGATGATACAAGAAGAGTCTCTGCTGCAAGCTGTTCTGCTCCCCGTTTTGCTTCAAGGCCCTAGATTTGTAGCCATCCGGAGTCCACCCTGGGCTAACCAATTAATTCCGTTACTGAGGAAGCCAGGGTATGGAAAACAGTTGACTACATCACTTCAGCTTTTCGAGGGGCTTCTTGGCTCTAGTGTCCATTTGCAGAGACCTTGCTCTTTTTCATGGCTTCACTTCTGGATAGGTACCTCAGCAGTTGTATGAGACAAGTAAATAACTTTCATCATGTTAAATTTATGATAGCGGCTCCTGCTGCCAACTGTCAGAGGAACACCATGCAGAGACCTTTCAGTTTGAAACATTAATGTGGCCAACGCAAAGGGTCGAGTTGCTAATTGGTATTCTGGTTGAGTTCAGCGTATGTGCCCCATCTTGCACTAGGTATTCAACGAAAGACAACCACTGAATGCCTTGTTCTGCACAGCCGAGCACCAGGACTGAAGCTACAGGTGAAGTTACTGTGACTTCAAGCTTTTGCACCAGAGCAGGAGCAGTCTTCCAACCTGTTCCATCACATTTCTCTGCTCCACTTGCTAACAAGAGGCACAGAAAGTTCCTTCTGTGCATTAGTTTCTCCCACTGCGAATCTTGCTCGTGTCATTCGCCCTTCAAGCACAGATTACTTGTTACCTGGAAGCATCACACACCACAAAATGTCTGCATGTAGTTTATCTGTACTCCAGAAATTTCCCAGCTCAATGGATGGGCCATCAATAGCTCAGTGGGGACAGTGTGTCTGGAATTCCAGAAGGTTACCAGGGGAAGGCTTGGCCACACTTTCCAACATCCTATAAACAGGAGGCTCTGCATTTGCTCAGGCAGGGTGGCCTATGCAGAGAAAGTAGGAGAGGAACATGAAAGGGACAGAATATTCCCCAAAAAGCAACAGATGCTTTAGCCCCTCCCACTTCCCCATGTTGCGCAGGACTTCTAATCTCCTGGAAAACACCCTGTCAACAGTATTTCACATGCAGCTCATGTCAGGGTAGGGAATTAGCAAACACCTGCAACAGACACTGGGGATCTACACACAGGGAAGGATCAAAGAAGTCCCAAGGGTTATCATGCTGACAAGGCATTTGGCCTGGGCAGGAGCAAACAAGGACAGCACTGTGCCGTTTATGCTTCCTGAGCCATCATTCACAGCTCTTTATCCTAGTCCTCTTCAAAGCAGGCTAATGAAAGATGCACCAGGTATCACATGTGGGTCAGCTCCACTAAGAGACTCCTGACATTTCTCTAGGGGGTCTTCCGGGAGCAAGAGGAGAGGGCACCCACGCCCTGCTCCCCTGAAGGAGCTGAAGACCTGTGCCACCAAGCCACCAGTCCCAGCGTACTGTGGTGGAACCAACAGCAGCCACGGAGTTGTGCTGTGCCTCCTCCTCCTCATTTGTGCCATGCGGCCCATAACTCAATCTGCATTTGTTGTGATCTCCTCAAATACAGATTCCATGCAGTGAATTTTCTTGCTGAGTTATTAGGTAAAATCTTAAAATATATAAATACTTACTTCTCTGTGAGAATTGCACAAACTGAGAAAATAAATTATGAACAACCTTGTAGTAAGACGGTTTCTCAACAATTGTATTAAGATTTGGAGCCTTTAATGATGCCATGCTTGAAAAACAAATATAATTCTACTCCTAGGATCTTGATTTTAAAAACCAGCAAGCTTTTTAATCCCTGGTAAATCAGACTATCTACCATTTGGGTCTATCTGTAAAGCCTGGCAAAAAGAATACATTTCACGCTATCTAGTTTGACACTCAGGGTCAGTGCCAAGTGGTCACCTGCTGAATATGGACCTGTTGGTAAAAGTAAGCAGTTTAAGTCACACGAAGAAGAAAGGTAAAAAAAAGATGAAAAGTGAACAGACACAAACACTTTTTTAGAAGCAGGTCAGTTACCCAGTTTTCACTGAAAACGTAACATCTGCCTTGCAGACCTCTTCTGAGAAACCCGACTGGTTTTTGCTAGGCATCTTTATAGAGATGCACAGCAGCCCTTTCCCAGCACTGGCCACTTTTCAAAACCACAGAAGAGGGTGGTTTAGGCCTCTCAGAGGGAAGGGGGTTTTTGGTTGGGGAAGGTGTTACGGGACATAATGCTGTTTCATGCACACACTGCCTATCACTCTACGTCCTCTGCTCAATAGGTGTAACCACACTCTGGGCCTTGTCTCCACCACCCCCAGATCCAAAACATCTTTTGTGTTGGTTTGTTTGGGTTTATTTCCAGTGTGTCATGGGTGCAGCAGCAGCAGTCATTTTTTTTCTCCTTCTTGGTAGCTGGTGCAGCGCTGTGTCTTTTGATTTTGGGCCTTGGAACAGCGCTGATAACACCAGTGTTCTCAGTTACTGCTTGGCAGTGTTTTGTCTGGCCAAGGACTTTCTGAGTCTCATGCTATGCCAGGGAGGAGGGGGAGCCGGGAGGAAGCAGAGACAGGACACCTGACCCAAACTGACCAAAGAGGTTATTCCATACCACAGCACGTCATGTCCAGGATGGGAAGACTGAAAGCAGAGACCCGGAAGGGTGTGGTGGTGGACTGGGAGTGCACGGCATGGTCAGGTTTTTGGTATTGGGAGGTTCGCTGCTGGGGGGTGCACTGGCTGGGTCGGGCTTGGTGAGCAGTTGTATTCTCTTTCCTTGTATTTCTCTTGTATTATTACTGGTGGTAGCAGCAGTGATTTGTGTTATACCTTAGTTACTAAACTGTTCTTATCTCAACCTGTGGAAGTTGCATTCTTTTGATTCTCCTCCCCATCCCCCCGGGACTGGGGGAAGAAAAAGAGGGGAGTGAGTGAGTGAGTGAGTACAACTTCATGAGTTATTAGCCTGGGTGAGGCTTAAACCATGACACAGTGTCTTAAGGTAAAAATAGGTGTGGAGACAGAGATTTTCAAATCAGCTTCTCCTTCCTAGTGCTGCACAGAGTCCCAGGAGGATGAACTAACCCAGACTCGAGGTGAGCAGGTGTAAGAGGTATAGGATATGGGATATCTACCTCTGCTGTGCTGAAGAAACAAAAGCTGTCCCATCATTCCTAACACAAAACACACAGGAACACACACACACAAATATATGCATATGTATGTATTTGTACCTCTTTTTCAATCATATTTACATATTGATTTTTATGTATGTCAGTATATATGCTTTGGTGGTAGACGTCTGCACAGTAAGTACAGTAAGTACATATGTACCATTACAGACTGGTTTGGGTTGGACAGGACATTAAAGATCATCCCGCTCCAACACCCTGCCATAGGCAGGGACACCTTCCACTAGACCAGGCTGCTCAAAGCCTTGTTCAGCCTGGCCTTGAACACTTCCAAGGCCATATATATGCAAATATATGTAATATATATATATATATGCAATACAGATGCATTTAAATGCAATTATGTCCATGCACGCTACCATACAGTTCTTCTGTACCTGCATTACGTATGTGCCATATACACATGCATACATTTGTGCCAAACTCCACGTATGACAGTATATAACTTCCCAATCATTGCCACACACACATACTCGTGCAACACCGACCCCCACACACACCCGCGGGTCCTGCCCGTGGTGGTGGCTACCAGCGCCCCGGCCCCACTGTCACCGCCCCCAGCCCTCCTCGCCGCCAGGGCCGCGCTCCCCGTGCTGCCGCAGCGCGGGGCGAAACGGGCCCCCCACGAGCCCCGCAGCGGCACTTGCCGCCTGGCGCATAGGCAGCGCGGGGGGTACGGCCGGGGTAGCCCAGAGCGGCCCCTCTCCCCCACCCTCCCCTCCCCGCCGGAGCCTTGCGGCCCGCCCGCGGGCGGCGCCGAACAAAGGGCCGGAGCTCGCCGCGCCGCTGCGGGCGGGCGCCGAGGCAAGGGGCTGCGCTGCGGGCTTCGGCCCCCCCTCGCCGGGGGGAGGTGCCCGGCGCGGCGCGGGGACCGGCCCGCCGGAGAGCCGCCGGGGATTGGCTCGGCCGGGTGCGAGCCTAAGGTGCCGGGGAAGCCATCTGCAGCGCCCGCGATTCCGCCGCCGCCGCGCGTGGGGGGAGGGGGCTCTCCCTTTCGGCCCGTTCGAGTCTTTTTTGATTCCTTTACGTCCTCCCTCCCCCTATTTTTGTCTTCTCCCTTTTCAAGGGATCATGGCCACGGCGGAGGGGCCCTGATGTCCCCGGGAGCAGCCCCGCTGCTACTGCAATGCTGCCCGCAGCAGCCCTAGCGAGGGGAGGCGTTTGAGCGGCGGCCGCACGTCCTCCCCGCGGCACCGCCGCCGCCTTTCCCCGCGCCCCCTGCGACGAGACCGGCGGGAGAGGGGCCCCGCCGCCCGGCAACAGCGGATCCGCCGAGCGGGGCTTAACATTTATCATCGTAATATTAATAATAATAATAAAACCCCACCGACCCATCAAGGCGAGAGGGAGAGCGGAGCCGCGCACAACATGGCCACTCTGCTGCGGAAAATCGGGCTGATCCGGCTGCACAACCGGGACACGGAGGACCCCAAGCACCACCACCACCGCAGCAGCAGCAGCCAGCAGGGCTCCTCGCTCAGGGGCAGGGGCAACCAGAAGAACAGCAGCAACAAGCCGCAGCCGCAGGGCCCCCCCGGGGGCGGCGGCTGCAGCAGCAGCAGCAGCGAGAGCAGCCCCGGGGGCCACAAGAACAAGAAGGCGCCGGAGCTCGCCAAGCAGCCCTCGCAGCCGCGGTCGGGCGGCGGCAAGGAGAAGCCACGGGAAGCGGCCAGGGAGCCCGGCGCCGGTAAGGAGGCGGCGCAGCGGCCCGGCCCCGGCCCCGGCTCTGGGTGCGGGTCGGGGCCGGCGCCGCTAGTGCCGCTGCCGTCGGGGTCGGGTCCGCTGGCTCCCGCGGGCCGGCAGCAGCATTGCACGCAAGTGAGGACCCGGCGGCTGATGAAGGAGCTGCAGGACATCGCGCGGCTCAGTGACCGCTTCATCTCGGTGGAGCTGGTGGACGAGAGCCTCTTCGACTGGAATGTGAAGCTGCACCAGGTGGACAAGGACTCCGTGCTGTGGCAGGACATGAAGGAGACCAACACGGAGTACATCCTGCTCAACCTCACCTTCCCCGACAACTTTCCCTTCTCGCCACCCTTCATGAGGGTGCTCAGCCCCCGCCTGGAGAACGGCTACGTCCTAGACGGCGGAGCCATCTGCATGGAGCTGCTCACCCCCCGCGGCTGGTCCAGCGCCTACACCGTGGAGGCCGTCATGAGGCAGTTTGCGGCCAGCTTGGTCAAGGGGCAGGTAGGAGGGTCCGGGGGCTGCCACTCTGCGAGCGTGTGGCAGGGGGTGAGAGCCTGTGCGCGTGTTTGGATAGGGACCCCAAAGGGCAGCGGGTCAAGCCTGCCTGTGGCTGACCTTGACCAGGCCTCGGTGACAGCTCTTCCCCAAGGACCTGGTGTTACTGGTGGTAAGGAGGCAGGGACAAGCGTGTTCTGCTCTGGGTTCCCTTCTCTGTCAGGCAGAGCAGAGGTATGTATGGGGCAGCTTGAAGGATCAAGGAGCATGTGCATCCGTTGCGTCCTCCTGCACGTCCTTTGTCCCTGTGCTTGGCTGTGCTGCCTGTGGCACCAAGATTGTCATGCCTTTTGCCCCCAAGAGGCATCTCCCTCACCCCAGAGCAGAAGAGGCTCTTCAGGCTGCAGTGGGGTTTGGGATTCAAGTCTTCCACCTCCTGCCCTTAGCCAGCTAGTCAGCCATACTTGCTGGTCCCCTCCGTGAAGGACTGCCGCTGTCGTAGGGCGGGATGACACTGGAGCTTTGTCTGGTGCTGTCCTGAGTAGCATCCCTCAGGGGAGAGGAGGTGACCCTGGGTTTAGGGCTTGGCACACAGAGCAGAGGTGTGGCATGCATGGGGTTACATCTGGGATTTCTGCCTGAGCTGCCGGCAAAGTTGTGCGAGTTTATAATCTCGCTGCTCAAAAAGAACAAGTCATTTCAGACACGTTACTGCAGCAGCCAGACTATTCCTGCCAGCTGTCCTCTCCGGAGGAGATTCCTGGTTCCCCTGGCAGAGGATCTCACCTGAGCTTAATCAATGTGGTTTATGCTTTTTTTTCCCCTTTCTCTTCTGCAGAGTATCCTTAGAAATTTTTCTTAAGCCGTTTTTGTTAAATGGGTAAATAGTGCTGGTGAAACTCATAGGCAGTCTTTATTTGTGGTTACCATAGTGGCCAATATACACATGGCTGTGACAGGTTGATTCTTCTGTTCACTTTGTGAATGCCCTTGAACCCAGGGGACATGTACAGCTCCACATCTGTGAATAAATGATGCTGAATAACTTCTCACATTCATCTCTTGGAAAGGAGGTGTGGGGGAAGAGTAAATAATAACATATATTTAATTTGCTTAAAAATGAGGTTACTCCTGTTTGCTTTTGTGGAACTGCTTGCATGAGCAGAAGTAAAAGTTGAGTTTCTTTAAGACTGAGAATTAATTTTTGATTGTTTAAAAGACCCTTTGTAAATGGCTGTCCTTTTTCTCGGCTTGATTTGGGCCTACTGTGCCTATTTTAAATCAGGTGATAGTATTTTTCTCTGCACTTCATCTGAAGAGGTCAAGTTTCCTAGGTCACCTTGGGATATAAAAAACAGGGGGAAAAAAAAGCGCCTTAATTTACATTGGGCCTGGGGTATGTTGAAGTTCTGTAGCTCCTCTTACTGTGTCTCACTATTTGTTAACCCATCTGTTTTTATAGAGATCACAGTTGTCATTATTTTAAACAAGGCTTTAGAAGGACAGAGCTAAATTGTCAAAATTTTATATAACAACTATTTAAAATCTTTATAACCATTAAGCATATTGCTGAATACTCAGTCTGAATGTTGAATGTAAAAGGGTTAAATTAAGATTTACTGTGATCATAAAATGGCTCAGTGAAGAAAACCACTGAACTGTTTTATTGGTAATAAATACTAAACTATATAATCTGACAATTTGCTTCCCTAAACCACTCAAGAGGTTTCCAGAAAGCAGTAGTAATTTCTGATAATGGGGTGTTTATGTGTACATCATTAATAAACACATTTTAAGTGCAAGACTTTCTGTAACGTCCTTCCAGAAGTTTACAAAGTTAATTACAACAAAAGGGAATGAAAGGCAGAAATAAATCGCTGCCAATAACTTAGTAGTTAAATAGGGCCAGTGTGAACGTTTCAACATCTTGGATTGTTCACGCCAAGTGGAAAGGTTAATAGTTAATACTGGCAGTACGCTTAATTTCTGGGTTACAGAGGTGTCTCTCCTGTGACGGGTTGCCAGTCCTGTCACCATAGCCGGGCTCCGTGTCATAGGAGCCACATCTCTGTAATTGCACTCCCCTCGTTATGTAATCTCGACTCCATTGCATAATAGGGCTCAAAATACGACAGGCGCTCCCCTGTCCCCGTTTCATCTTTCATTTGACAGGTAGTCTACTTTCGGCTGGTTTAAAAAGTAAAGCGGGGCCGCTGAAACACGGAGAGGCGCGGGGCTGGTTTTGGGTTGTTCTTGCCATGCGGTGGCCTGCAAGGAGCCATCCTGAGCAAACAGCGATGGCTTACACCAGGTTAATTGTGCAACTCCTGTAGGCAGCCTGCATCCTGCAATAGTGTGGAACACTCAGCGCGCTTGCTATTAATCAGAAAGGCTGGAAGGGCGAGGGCCATTCTCCACTGCCTCAAAATGACCCTGCTCGAGCAAATGGAGGCCATGACGAGGCCGAGTGGGAGATGGGGTGCTGCTGGTGCCAGTGGGTGAAGGGGACCTTCTGGAGAAATGTCACTGATTCGCAGCACCATGGTTTGGCGTGAAATCATGGTGAATGCTCAAGCCTGTGACGCATCTGAGCGCACCTCGCTGGCGTGGGCCTCCGTGTGAGTAGGCAGGAGAGAAGTTCCCGCCAGCGTGCATTCCTCCTTTTGGCAGTTTGAGTGATAAAACCAGGGTGGCTGATGTCACTCAGTGTTTCTCATCAGTCCCATTTTGCTGTGCTGACTGTAACGCTGCTGTTCTCTGCCAGTTCTTCAAAGAGAAGCGCAGCACGAACTGGTCTTGTTTTGTCAGAGCTAACTGCAACCTATGGACGTATATGACCTTCTCCTTTTTGACAAAGCAGTTGAACAGCAGACAAAACTAACACTGAAAATACATTTTCGGGCAGTCAGGATCCTTGATAAATCCAGATTTTTAAATAGATTTCACAGACCTTTTAGCAGAGTAAACGAAAAATGGAGAGAAGTCATTGTGACGTTTCAGTGGTGAGACATCCCACTCAGGAGCTATGTCAGTAAGGAGAGGTAAGCGTGCAGCATAGAAATGCAGAAGTAGCACTTTTCTGTGTACTTTTCAGCATTGCCCTTGTATGTGGAGAAACCTGAGTCCAAATTCCCAAACAAAAGCATGTCTCCCAGGGACTGGATTTTAAAGCAGAGGGGCTGTTTCTCCAGATCTTACCAAGCAGGAACTATACAACTCAGGTGACCTTGCTTGAGAGATGTCCTGCCTTGAGGGATGCCTTTCTTCCTGTCATGAATCTAGTACTGCTTTTTTTGTCTGCGAAAAAAAAATCAAATGGAAGAGAGACAATTTCTGTTTGAATGAAACAATTCAACAGACCTGAACTATGCTTTTTTAGTTCTTTTCCCAGTTTTTAAGGGGGGAAAAAAAGTTAATTAACAAACAAGTTGGGATTTGTTTGGTTGGTTGCTTCAGCTATTCATCTGAGAAAATCAATTATTCACACAGCTCTAGTCAGTATCTTGAGGGGAATTCTCAGTACATCAAAGGCCTTAGACTGTTTATCTGTCTGGGATCCAGAATCTTTACTTTTTAAAGCTTGGTAGTGTCCTTAACTCAACTGTAGCCTTGGTTTTAAAGGGATGACTTTTTACTTGCTTCGTGCACAGTCAGCTGCTCACTGGCTCCCACCGCCACGGGTGAAAGCATGACCCTGCCGAACCTGTGAAATGGTATCCCTGAGTCCCTGCAGAGCTGGGGTGTCAGCCAAGGAGGTAGGGTGATGCTAAGGAAATTATTTAAATACCAGTTGTTTGTTGTCCTGGAGGTAGCTGTGCCACTTTCCTGTTTAGGCAGAGCCTTCCATGTCTGTCTGTCTATCTAGGCTGGGGAAGTGGCCCTTTCAGTATTATGCCTTCTTCGCAGCAACCTTTAAAACGGTTTACTGATAACAGAGATTTAAAAACGAGTCTGTTGCTCTCTGCTTCCTGATAACAAAGCTGTTGTCATGATAATACCAATAACTAAAGGAAAGAAGGGGGAACAGTGCCAGTGGTAGAGGAGTGATAAAACAGCGGGAGGTTCGTCATGGCTTTCATTGAGTAATGCACACGGCTGATGCCAGCACCCATGTTTCTGAGACGAGCTTGTTTGAAAACATGGAGGATGAAAAAAAGGAGCAGGTTTTGTCCAAAAGTAGGACAAATAGGTTTTGTGTCATGTAATACACATGTTGTTTCTCACTGGGGAGGAATGATTTGGTGCTGGTTTGGTGGAAGTTTTAAAGAAGACAGAGCTGTGTATGCCAATGTCCAAGTAATGCATCAGGAATATTTTTTTGTTTATTTTTGAGAACAGCTAGCACACATGTATCTCAGTTCCTTGAGGATTCTGGGCTTAAGATTGCATTAGTGCTGACCAGTGTCTGCCTTGTTCACCCTGCTTTACGAGTCTCTTGTTCTCTCCATGGAGCCTGGGAACCGGACTGCCAGCCAAGGGCAGCAGTCAGTTAACTGGTGACTGCAAATTATGTCAAGGAAAAAATTGTTTGTTTTGAGGAAAATATTCCCTTATCTTTCCAGTGAAGAGAAGGAGCATAAAGATTTTGTGAGGACATACTAAAATAGGAATGGAGAACCCTTAGTTACCAATATTCTTGCTGTGATGGGCCTCTGTATAATGATTTAAATAAAAATAAAAATGTAATTTGTAATTAGAACTTATTTTTCTATTGGAAAATTTCCCAAATTGAAATAGAAGTTGTTGGTATGCAGTACTTTCATCCCTCATATTGTGGTGTTAGAAACACCTTAGTGGATTCCCTGTTAGTTTGCTTCAAAGGGTGTGTGCCTTGTATAACTGTTGGACTGATTTATCTTTCCATTTTAAAAGTATAAGTATCTCAACTGACTTCTCCCAGATAGAAACAGGAGAAATGGGCTTATTTTATGAAAACAGACACAGAAGGTAGCTATTAATCATAGTTTAAATTAGTCACTCTTCATCCTTTCAGACAAAAGTATGACTGAGCAGATAGCAGATGGGACTTGTGTGATGTCCAGGAGGTCAACACACTCCAGGTCTTTCAAATATGTATAGCAGAAATTAATTGCAAATCCTTGGGTTTTCATACTCCAGATGCTGGGTTTGAGGACTGCAGCCATGAATAAATCAATAAATCAGCTAATCTCAAAGGCTGCAGAAATGTATAGAGAACACAGTGGTCTCTGAATTATTTGGAGCCATTGTATCCTATCAGGGCCTTAAAAAGTAAAACTGGCTTGCTTTTTGATTTCGATTAGTTGCCTGAACAAATGACGCCATTGATATCCAAGGAAAGAAATGCTGCTTTAGGTCCATGGCTGAAAAACACATTGACTCATACAAAAAGATGACGGAGGAGACAAAGGATGTGTCATGGGGGTTGTTCCCTGTGAAAAGGTATAAATGCTAGGCCAAAGAGGTAACAGAGTACTGTTTAGCTACAGAGGAATATGAGCTATATTTGCTTTCTAAGATGTCTTCTGTATTGCAATTGAGAAACCTAGTATTTTTAAGCTGAAGTTTAAGTGGGAACATATATATTTGCTATGTTGAGATGCTAGGATTGATGAATGGGCTGGAAAAAATATTGGTGTTCTGACTATCCACTATTATTATGCAAATATATGCCACTGAGAGGAACGAAGACACAGGGATTCCAACTCATTGAAGTAGGAGGCTGGTTTAATTCTTTTAAAAAGCAGGAGGAACATAATCTCCATTTTATCCCTTCAGAGCATAAAAAGGAAAATTTTAAAATACTTTCAACTATCAGTGTTAAAATAGACATCAAATAATTTAGAACACTAAATTGAAACAAACTACTCATGTTAAAACACGCTTTTGTGGCAGGTAGAACTAATTCTTCCTGGCAATACATAGCTGATCTCCTAAATAAGAATTCGAAAGAATTGCTGCTTTGGATAATAAGGAAATTGAATATGCTCAAAAAAGCATGGTTGTTCTTCCCTGAATTATAAAAGAAGTCCTCATTTTCTTCAGTGGAAGTTTTCAGGTAGAACTGTGTAGCATTTGGGTGTTTTGTCAGGTACTACTTTGTTAAAGAACTGTATTTTTTCAAGCGCAGAAAGCTGAGTCCCAAGGGGTGGTGTTGTGTCCTCCTGAAGGAGTAACCTAAATAATCCACTTTCTATTGTGAGGAAGATTTACTCTTCCTTATACAGGCTAGTCTTGAAAATACGCAGATTTCCTAGCATCTACACAATATCCAGGGATTTCCATGCATGACCGGAGACTTCCAGATCGAAGATTTGTGACTCCGCAGTAATTCTGGTCATCATGTCAGCAGAGTCTTATTGCCAGGTGTAATCTGAGGCGCGTCCCCTGAGTGGGCATCTGTTCTCATGAAGTGGAACGTTGGTTAAGTAACATGATACTAGCTGCATTTCTTTTTCCCATCTAAGCTCCTCTTGGCTGATAAGAGTCAGGGAGAACTTCAGGGGCAGCAGTGGTTATGCTGTCTGAGTGGCTGAAAATATGTCTTAAATTTAATGTGTGCAGGATCCAGTTGTCTCAATTGTAAATGGAATACTTGATTTCTGTGAAATATCATCCCAGAATATCATCATGCTGTTCCAGTATTTAAAAGGTGGCTACAAAGAAGACAGACTCCCTGTTTACAAGGAGTCACATGGAAAAGACAGAAGGGTAATGGGCACAAGTTACCTCTGGGGGCATTCCGACTGGATACAAGAGTGAAATTTTTCACAATAAGGATAATCAGGCATTGGAATACTCTCCCCAGGGAAGTGGTGTATTCCTTAACACTGGATACTTTTAAGATTCATCTGGACAAGGAGGTGGGCCATCTAGCCTAGGTCATGCTTTGCCTAGAAAGGTTGGACCAGATGATCCTTGAGATCACTTCCAACCTGGTATTCTGTGATTCTGTGATCATAATATTTTGAAAAGTGTGTGGCCTGAGGCTGGTCATACTCCACAGAGTCATTTCTAGAGGGTGCTGAGCACTCCACGTTGTTGGTCTTTAAGTCTGGATGGAAACATCAGTAATTGAATATATCCTGGAAGCTGCAGGACAAGGTGCACAGGAAGGACATGGTGCTGTTACCTAACCTGTCTGGCAGTAAAACCAGCACTGCACTGGGAAACTAAAGAGCATAAGCTAGGGAGAAGCATGGGTGGGCTCTGATGAAAGTAAATTAGCAGTCCTTTATTGGCCTGTACAAAACAGGTAAGTGGGCACCACCTTATGATGTTCAGGTTATTCCTCGTCTGAAGCAAGGTGCAAGTCTGATTTGGCCCATTCCAATCAGAAGTTAGCTGAGGAGTGGTACATCACATGTGCCTGTCCTCAGTCACGTGTGGCAGATACATGTCTCCCTCATGTATGTGCAGTCTGTCACTGGAAAATATCTTTTTATCTGCTTCATGATTGCTAAAATCTTGTGTTGTTAAAATTGATGATCCTCATTGATTTAATCTTCTTCTGCGCAGGCTCACCAAAACCCCTGGAACATCTGCCATGACTCCTTGATAGAGTTACAAGCCAGTCATAGTTCCAAATCTGCATTCAAACATGAGTCAAAATAAACTGGAGGAAGGAGGTTTAAGCCTGCATTATGAAATGGTCTGGAGCTCAGATGCTTCTCATAGTCAGGCTTTATGAGCTGTGGAATGACTAGATATTTCTCCTGTTTCTAGGTTTGTGTTACAGATGGTAACAAACTCCCAGCTGCAGTAAGAAGTATAGGGCTTATTTCCATAATATGCACCCATAAAAATACTTAAAGCATCACATGCTGTTACTGATTTTTCATATTTTCTGTGGATTTCTATAAATGACAAATTTTCTATAAATTTGGCAAGATTATTTCTGTTAAAATATACCTAGTATTGAAGTGTTCTATAATTATTAAGTGGAGGAGGATGTTTCACAGTTAGACCACTTAGGCTGAGGAGATGTGATCTGAGTCTATCTTCCACGTTTTGCCACTGACTTCAGGTGAAGTCATGGGCAAGTCATATAAGTTCGCTATATTCCTCTTTCCCACCTGTGAAGTACAGGTAATCCTCTTGCCAAAGGTCATATGAGGATACATACTTAAAAGTACTCAGAAGCGAGAGCTCTATGAGTAGGTGTCCATGTGCATAGTATGAAACATGTTGTAGCCAATGATATTGACACGTTTCTATAAATAGAGGAAAAGCACATTGGCTTGTGACTTTAGTCTTGCCAAGTTTGATCTTGACTAGATTAAACATTCCCAGAGGTAACCTGCTTTTTACTCCCAGTTGTTTTAGCATTGTGAAACTTTGGTAAATTTGGAGATAGACATTGTTGTCTGAGGTATTTGTCTTTACAACTTTTCTTAAAGGATGGAGTGAATTTCTTTGCTTTGCTTGAGTTCACATCCATGGTTGTGTTTAACTTGGGTAACTACTTCAAGTTACTGATGTGGAGGACCTGTGGGCTGAGGCAAAGACAGGTTGTCACGCTCTCAGCGTTTTCACCTGGATTTACTCTCAGTAACTGCTGGTACCTGATCCGACAGAGAGGTAGTCCAGGGAGCTCAGCGGGAGACTGAAAATGTTCCTTTGTCATTAGACTAGCAGGTGCCCATTTGGTAGCAGGGGACAGGGATCATCTCTTTTGACAGACACCTACCTTCTCCCTGGAGATGCTAGAGGCACCTTCCAAGAGTGTGGTTGGCTGCCAGAATTTCCACAGAATCATAGAATGGTTTGGGTTGGAAAGGACATTAGAGATCATCTAGTTCCAACCCCCTCCCATAGGCAGGGACACCTTCCACTAGACCAGGTCACTCAAAGCTCCATCCGGCCTGTCCTTGAACACTAACAGGGATGGGGCTGTCGCAGCTTCTCTGGGCAACCTTTTTCAGTGCCTCATCACCCTTACAGTAAAGAACTTCTTCCTCATATCTAATCTAAATTTACTCTTTCAGATTAAAGCCATTCCCTCTTGTCCTGTCACTCTTTACTCTTTTAAAAAGTCCCTCTCCAGCTTTCTTGCAGGCCTCCTTTAGGTACTAGAAGCTACTCCAAGGTTTCCGCAAAGCTTTCTCCAGGCTGAACAACCCCAGCTCTCTCAGCCCGTCTTCATAGGAGAGTTGCTCCAGCCCCCTTATCATCTTCATGGCCCTGTGCTACAACAGGTCCACATGCCTCTTCTGTTGAGGACGCTAGAACTGCCCAATACTCCATGTGAGGTCTCACGAGAGCAGAGTAGAGGGGCAGGATCACCTCCTTCAACCTGCTGGTCCCGCTCCTTTTGATGGCTGCAGCCCAGGATACAGTTGGTATCTGGGCTGTGAGCACACGCTGAAGCTGGCTCACGTTCATTTTCCCATCGACCAACACCCCCACGTCCTTCTCCGCAGGTCTGCTCTCCATCAGTCTCTGTCCAGCCTGTATTTGTGCTTGGGATTGCCCCGACCTGGGTGCAGGACCTTGCACTTTGCCTTTTTTCTTATTCTTTTCCCAATGTAAAGATTGTCCCACCCATACAATGCAGGAAGGGAATTTCTTAACCCTCATCTGTACTTAAATCACGCTGCTTACTCTATGCTGACTTTAGGGAAAAGTGAAGTGTAGTAAAAAGTGAAAGAAAAAAAAGAAAAGTGAAACTCTGTAGCTGTCAAACAAGGATTGGGGCTGTAAGTGTTCATATCGATTAAGAGTTGCTTGCAGCAGACTGCACACAGACAAGTGAGTGTTAATAATTACTCAGCTGGAACTCAGATTTTTTTTTTCCTGGACAAATAACAGTCAACTCCCAGAAGGAGCAATTTAAAGGATGCTTTAAAGCTGGAACTTGCTGAGTTTTCACTTCTTTGTGTGGATTAATCTTAAAAAGGAGACCAAAAAAGGCGTGGAAATACTGCTTCAGAAATTACACATTTGCAGGAAAACATCCCATTTTTAATTCACTTATACTGCATCATTAACAGTATTTGTCTACATCGTTTTCTATACTGCTTTGTTTTAGCTATAGCTAATAATTATATATAGTGTAGTATAAACTGTGCGTGGATTTTGGGACATGATTAACTATGCCTCATCAGTACATCAAGAAAAAAATATAAACCACGTAATTGGGAGGAGAGACCATGTATATTGCACTCTAACAGCGATGTGACACACCGAGAGCATGGCAGTAGCTTGCTTCAGCATGGCTTTACTTTTGAATGCTTCCCTAAAGCCAGTGGAAACATTTTTCTTTGAAATTTGTTTAAATATTCTAGAATTAGACTGGTTCTGGCTTAAGCGCTGTATTCTTCTGTTACTTATCAGAAAAGATTTGAGTATGTTTGCATAATATGCAGCTCTGAATAGTTGAGGCCCAAAGCTATTAGTCTCTGGCACATTAGTAGAGTACGTTATGTACTGGAGACTCAGTGTGTGTTCCAGCTCTGAGAAAATCCACCGGTACTGCATCATCTATGGAGAAGCCTCAGACAACAGACTTGGAAAATGGGCATATCCTTGTGGGCCTCTTTCCTGTCCTTGGAGGGCTCACCACGGATGCCATGTGTGGCACAGTGACTTCCAGCAGTCTTTTATGTACCTCTCTAAACCTTTGCTTGTTTTCCGTCTCTTGACATTTACCTAGAAGTGGGTCACTAAAGCCTGCTATAGAGATCTCTTAAGAGGTAAAGAGCGAAAATGAAATTGTACCCATAAACCATTATGCTGGCTTAAACAAGGGGCCACATTTAGCCCCATGCACAGGAGGCAGGTATGCTATCCCTGCCCATGGCAGGGGGGTTGGAATTAGATGATCTTAAGGTCCTTTTCAACCATAACTGTTGTATGATTTTATGATTCTATGATTTGCCCTTGGAAGACCAACCTTGAGTTATTTGCATATCCAGGACTAATGAAAGGAAAGCACGACTGAGGAGTTTATGTTAAGACCAATGCAAGCAATGTGATGGCATGCCTGCTTCTGAGCCTAATAACTGTGTATTGTTTGCAATGAATACATCTTTTTGTTAACCAGTCCAGGAAAAAAAGTCTAGATGTGCCTGAAGGGTTTGCTGTGGCATGTTAGAGATGTGTAGCACAGAGGCTTATGCTGTTCCCAGAATAACCTTAGTCTTGTAAGGGCTGATGACCAAGTGCAATAAAGCCTGGAAAATTTTGGACCTACTAATACAGGGATTTGCATCAGGAGAAGACTGAGCACAGCCTTGAAGGATTCAGGGCCTGGCTACACAGTGCCACAGCTGACCTGTGTTGGCAGTTCAGCTCCAGGTATCCAAGTTGGACTTAGAGACCTCCAGAGATTCCTTCCAGCCAGTACTTCGGTGATTGCATGATCCTGTTAAAGAACGGCCACCATTATGTAGTCCTGTCTTTCCAGGTAGTGCCAAAAGTGATTTGACATGGAAGCACACCTGACACTGCGTGCTATGCCAGAACTATTGGAATTGCTATGGTTGGTTTGAGAGAGAGAGAAATCCCTTCATCACTGCAAAAGAAATGCCACTGAGGCCATCCTGATTCAGGAAATACCAGAAAAAAATGTCAGGACTGTTTTTCATGACACAGAGAAGAGACATTGGCAGATACATGGTTGTAGTGGGATTATGGGGCTAAAGAACTTCAGGCTTCATTCTTGGTATCTCAGTACAGGACTTAACTCTGTCTTTGCAGCACTTCATAACGTGGTGATGGGGAAGAAAAGATATGGCGCATTGCTGATAATGATACTGAAGGATATTAAAGAGCTACTAGATGTTGAGTGTTTTCAAGGGTGCACTTTAGTGTCACATAGCCTAAGCAAGGGAAGGACTTGCTGATGGGTTCATGATTGTGGAAAAATGTGTAGACTACTGTGATCACTGGGAAGTAGAAAAGTTCCCAGATTTGCCCACAGTGGTCTGTAAATATCGGTGCCAAATACATGTGAGATTTACCTCAGGTCTTTTGCAGGGGCTGTGCTCCAGGAGGTCTTTGTCCTGGCAGGTATCAGGGTTATAGACTGGATCCTTATCAGCTGTTTGTTCAATGGCATTAGTTCAGTTACAGAGAGTAGACAAGTGGCATGCAATTGTGCACTGTGTCATGCAAACCAGCTGCAGTAGGATCTTGAGTGAATGAGGAGACTGAGTGCTGCACATATTCTTCTGCATTTCAGCATGGCTGTGTAAACCGATTGGATGCTATGGCATTACTTTCACCTTTCATATGTTTCTAGCCTGTTAAAATTATATCTTGAGAAGTACATGAAGTCACACCAGATGGCAAAATCTGAAATGTTCTCTCCAACTTTTTATCCCTGTATGAAAAGCACTCTGTGAGTGTCTGAAAGTATTGCAAGTGTTTAAATAAGTTCCTGGTGCAACTTCTCAGAGCTAAAGTCGACATTAATATCTTTATGAAAGGCTTTCTTGGGTTTTCTCTGTTGTTTTTAATCTTTCTGGAATGTTTTGATCTTGTTCAGGTACTGGTTTGATACCTTTTCTTGATCCTGTGCTGGGCACATCAAAACATTGGCCACGTAAATCGTCTGTATTCCTTACCACGGCGGTAGTGACGTGCGCAGTTTAGAGATTGGTCAAAATGCAGTTGTGCGCAATTGAGCTTTGGCCAGCATTGTGTTTACATACTGCATTGACTGTATTTATCATATTTACAGAATGCAGCGGCTCGTAACTTCCTGAGCAGAGTTTAAATGACTGCGTGTTTAAGCAGCAGCCTGAAAATAAACTGTAGCCAGAGCTGGTTATGGTGCCTGTTAAAGTGTTTCATGCTTTTGTTTGTAATTGTGTTCAAAGTGCCATTTTTTTTTTCAGCTAAACTTGGGAAGAGCATTTTGGGAATGGCAAACACCTAAAAATCATTAAGACAGTAGATACCATGAGAGTATAGACTCAAAAGTGTCTGAACCATTGGCTGGAATTCTAACCTTCTTTCTTTATACCTCAGGTTTACTTGAGGCACCAAAAAGGGAAACTTTCAGTCCACAAGGTTAAATTTTATCCATACTATAAACATCTGGCAGGATATTGGTTAATACGAGCCAGTGCTAACCATGCCACCCATAGTTTCTGTGTAAACGTAGAAATACATGGGCTACATTGGGGTAGGATTAGCTGGTCTTTGATGGTACAGTTAACATGCAACCTCCATATGGTACCAGAATGGAAATGGATTTAATGATCTGTTCCATTAATAACAAAGAAGTATGAGAATAAACCCATGGAACGATGCTAATTTAATCTGCTGTGGCCCCAGTAACATTTTAGATGATGTGATATTCACTGCGTTATTGCAACACCAAAGAATTCTTACTTTACTTGGTTGAAAGCAGTACGCAGCTGACGCTGAACTTGAGCGATAGGTGTTCTCAATGCAAAGATCCTATTTCTAGGTACTAATTAGCATTAGTACTTTGATAAAGCTGGGGAAGACATGGATCATACTGTGCTATGAAGGTATCAAAGGTATCAAAGCCTATCAAATTATAGAAGATAATATATGTAAGACAAGAAATAGCAAATGAACCTAACCCAGAAATTAACTAATAGAGTAAGTTTATATTTGCTTTTGAAAGTATTCCATTGGTGAGATTTTGAGGACAGTATTTCCTGTGCTGATTTAATCTTCTGTTGTACTTTATCTTTTCCTTTGTTTCTCTAATATGCTTCCAACAAAAGCTCAGATTAGGAAGAAAATACAAAACATGTTCTGCAACAACAAAAATACTCCTGCAGGATATGTAAGATAATTAATTAGTCAATGAGATTTTAAAAATATGTTACCCAATTTTATTTAATTATTCCTTTTATCACAAATAAAAAAGAACATTTTCTAAGAAAATTTATTGTCTGGGTTAAATCAAGTACCATTCAAATCATCCTTATTTGGGAAATATTAGTTGCCAGACTAGTATGGGGATGGGAAAGGTGTCTTGCTGGTTAGTGTGTCAAGGGGTACTTACAGAGGAAATACATTGCTAGTGTGAAAATGGCAACTAGGGAGAAAGGCAAGTAAAAGCAATAGCTATTTTTGTGAAAACCAGAAGGGTATAAATTAGCTATGAGTAAATCAAGGTGGGAATTAGAGGCTGTTCCTGATCTTTACTTGAGGTAGGCTCAGAAAGAGAAGTCAAACCACACAGAAAAATGACATATTAAAATAGGAGAAGGAAATGGATCTTTTATGTCATGTGTCCATAGTTTTGTTATAATAGGGACATTGCTGCACACAAAAGCCTATCTGTACAATATTGTGATGACTTTCTAGAACAACATAATTTGTCCACACTGCAGACTAATCTTCCTCATGCTAGTCCATAACAATAACCGTGATGTTTCATAGACAGAGTTTGGGTTTTTTTCCCTTTTTTATCCCTCCTTTATAAACCTGATTATTTTCTCTGTATTGTTTGTTGCATGCAATTGTAAATGACAATTTTTTGCTTAAATCCCAAATTAACAGTAAAACAGGGGAGGCAAATGATGGCCTGATGCACCTTTCTGAGAGAAAGAATGGAAAAAATGCAAATATGCTAACTTGGTTCTTAACAATTGTAACACTGTAATATGGGACCTGCTCACCAAATACCATTTATTCTAAAAAAGACTTTCAGTGAGTGCAGGGTATCAAAGAATTTTTAAAATTATTAGACTTGTGATTTTAATAAACTTCTATTTTGTTACAAACCCAGTAGACATAGAAACTTTAAAGGCTGCTGTTGCTGCGGAGTGGAATAATTCTGCAGCTCTAATTCTTTCTTGTGTCTCTGTTAGTTGTTAATTGACATAGGCCAATGTGAAAAATAAGGTTACGTATTAATAACACAGTAAATGTCTCTGTTGCCAGACAAGGTTTTGAAATTATATACTGCCCTGCTTTTAGAAGTAATATTTGATTGCAAAGTAATGAAGATGCAGTATGTTTAAATTTGTGTATTTCCATTTATTATCAAACTTGTCAGGAAGGGGTAATAAATTACAATTTTTCATGTAGGTTGAAAGCAAGTTGGTTTTAAGGTGCTCCTGCCTTTAAGAAATGCCAGAGCTATTCATTTCTCACAGGTCAGGTTAGAAGAAGAATGGAGAATGTTTTGTGGGATGGATGTAATTTTTAGTGACATTTTACATTGGCAGTGGGGTGTAGGAGGTGAGATATTGGGTAGCCCCAGGACGTAGCACACAGAAACACTCTGCTTTATGATGGTTCTCCAGGGCTGCTGACTAGACCATATTACAAGTGTGTCATCAAAACTGGTTTGAAACCTCTTGCTGCCCCCCATCCCCAAGCTGGTACCTCAGCACCATTTGCAGCCTGCCTCCTTCTTCACCCAGAGCTGCTGACCCTGGGGGACTAGAGTGGGCTGGGGAGCCTCCTCCTCTCCCATGACTGGAAAGGGCTGCTGGGGGTGCTCACGAAATCCTTCTGTCCCCAGGAGCTGCCTTGCTGTGGCATACTGGTGTGCTCCTCGCGGTCCCTGTCCACTTAGGGCTGCACCCCTGACCATGTGGGGTGGGCATGAGGGTCGACACACCAAATAGTTTATGGTAGAGGTCCCTTAATTTGTTTGCAGGGGTCCCACGCAGCAGAGATGGAGGCGAGCCATGTGGCACAGCCGCAGCAGCCGCCGCTGGTTGCTGCATGCAGGGCAGCGTGCCAGCACAGGGGCTTGCTGGGAAGAAATAAACCCAGCAGTTGTCTCTTTCTATTTTTTTCCCTCCTTTAGTGCATATCATTTTTAATCATCTCTGATAATGCAATTGTTTGCCCCAGTTTGGGCAGTCTCTGCTTTCTGGTACCCATAAGTGAATGCCTCTTGGCCTGGTGCGTTGAAAAGTTAAGGTGTGGTTTCCAGCTGCATGTTCACATGTTTAATGAAGGTTTTCTTTTTTGTTTGGTGCAGGGCCGTATCTGCAGAAAAGCTGGCAAATCAAAAAAGTCATTCAGTCGAAAGGAAGCTGAAGCAACATTTAAGAGTTTGGTGAAGACCCATGAAAAGTATGGGTGGGTCACCCCGCCGGTTTCTGATGGCTGATGTTAGCAACCTGCACTTGACAAAAATGCTGAACAAAAGTACTGTGACATCTCCTCAGTGCTGTACACCGCCCATCCTTTTCTACTTCAGCTTCAGTTACATACCATGAATGTCAAGGAGACATCTAAGTTATTTATCAACAGATGTGTTTACAGAGGGAGAGGAAAAAAAAGTGCTGTGTAGGATTATGTTTCAAGACTGGAGAATGGTCATCATTGAAGTCACTTGAGCGGATGCTGAGATTGCGTCATTTGCCCCCATACAGCCCACATTGTCTTCAGCTTCTTTCCATGACAGCAGCACCAAACAGCGGTACTGGAAAGTCTGTCCATTGCTGCTCAGTTCATTTAAATGTAAATGAAACAGTTAATATTTAATAGGGAAGCAGTGCATTGCAGGTACATGTTTGCTGTGCTGTTTATCTTTGTCTCCTAGCAGGTCAACATAACTTGAAGATTTGTCTTTATGTGGAACTGTGGTCTGCTGTGACTAAATTTAGACCTCATTTGTGCTCTATATATGACCTTTAATTCATAAATGAAACCAGAATGAAAATGCTGAAAGGTCGTAGTGTTGAAAAATTAAGTGGAATCACCCAACCGGTTACAATGTGCTATCTATGCTGATATTGTGATGTGCTGTTCAGAAATAAACCAGTGCAGTTAGCTGAAGGTTAGGTGGTTTTTTAAAACGCATCCATGCCAGGGCTCTGAGTGGTTGGTTGGTGATAGCAGAACCATTATTACCCTGCTGGTACCTTCTGCAGTGGCATGTGGCCTGTCAGTTCTTCAAAATGGCAAAACAAACGAATGGAAATGGACAAAGCAACCTTAAAAAAAAATCTGCTTGATTTTAAAATGAGATGCCAGTAACAGAGTAAAAATTTTCAAGTCAAATGAAACATGGTTTGTACGATGATTTGCATGACTGGAATTTTCTTTTTTGTTTTCACTCAATAGGCGTTGTATGTACTTAGAGCCCAGTATCTGAGAAAACCCACTGATGTATATAAATGTCCTCTTATTTAATCATGAAGATTTAAGTTTCTGGTAAACAAATCGAAGAAGAAAAAAAACAACCAACTTTCTAAGCGACTCCATAAAAGCTGAAGGTGATGTTTAGAATGGTGTAAGAAAAGCATTGAAAAATGTGGATTCCAAATGGAAAATCATATTGGACACGTGCTGAATAAAATCACCAGTATCGTTTCTATTGCCTCAGGAATTTAATCATTTTGGCCAGCTTTTGTATTCAAAGTAATAGGTTTTCTATTGTGAAATTCTAGGCACCTTGTAGATAATACGTGTTGTGGTGATACTTTAATTGAAAGCAGGACAGTACAGATTATAAAACTGATTTGGATGGGGAAGACACTGTGTGTTTGAAAACACTTTCCATTGTATGGCTAACACAAGACCAAATTGAAATGCTTGACCAGTTTCTGTTTGTATTACAGCAACAGTGGAGACTGCACAGAGAGCTTTGGAGGGTTGGAGTTTGATTTAAAACTACACACAGCAGAGAGAAACAAAAGAGTAACAAAGCACAATGGAGTTTAAACACAAGCAGAGAAGCAGCAGAGCAGGTGTTCTTGCAGTACTGATGCAAAATCACTGCTCAGGTTATGTATAGATGCTTTGCCAGTGTAGCAGTTTGTCAGCTAGATGGGGGAAAAATAATCAAAGCCTTCACCAAAATGGCTATGCAGGTCAGAACCACTCAGTTTTGTGGACATAGCTGGTTTCTTACACTTCCCATTTGCGTCAGCTGCCTCTTCTCGGACCACTGGTGGTACCCACAGGGCATGCCTTACCTCAGTTATAGATGGAAATGCTTGGTACTGCAAATCTGCCCAAATCTTGCTGTGGATTTATCTCACCCTGCTTTATACTTGGAGAGAATACTATAATCACTGAACATGTGTTTTTCCCCTCAAACTGTGTATCAGTTCTGTGCATCTAGCAGCAGAATGTGACTTTGAGTGAGGAGTGACATTTCAAGTAGTTAATCTACTCAGTTTTATAAACACTTCTTTTTTCTATCCTTTCTGAAAGAGGAAATTAGGATATTTAGGCATCAAATAATTTGCAATCCCTACGAGGACTCCCTGAGAACCTATGGAGGGATGTAGCACTGGAAAGCATCAGGTTTGTTCTTTCCCTTTGGAAAAACTGTTCCCTCATCAGCACAGTAAAATTATGTTAAAAGCAGTGTGAAGGTGTGGTAAATCTTGGAGGGAGGTTATTTCTTTTCTGCTGTTTTTTAACCTGTCTTCTTTTTCTGTCAGTGGGTTATTTTAAATCTTCCTGAGAACTGTATCCTTAATATTTAATTAAAGGGTTAGCTAAAAGGAACATAGTGGGTGGATTGCTACCACTTCCCTCAAACCTACTTATTATGTGTCTTCTTAAGTGTGCTTTAAATAGTTATAGCAAACATCATTGCTAAAAGTCGCAGTTACTTTCTGGTTGTAGGAGGTTCTCTGTATCACTCAAGAGCTTTGGAGCAGTAGGAGAGGCAAATCAAAAATCTGGAGAGCTTTGAAGCTGTAGCAGAAGGGGAGCAGAGTGCGTGTGGTAAGCTGCAGCAACAAATTGTGCAAGGAAGAAAGAAGGAAAACTACACTGCATGAACTAGGGCAGGATGAAATTCCTGACGCACCAAAAGTAAGGCTGCTCCTATTGAAGAGACAACAGCTTATAGCAGGAGCAGCCTGTTCTGGGGGAGATGCCAGAAAAAGGGGACAGCAGGGAGCACAGAAGCATTATGCTTCTGACCAGGGAGGAAGGGAGATGGCTGGCTAAGAATGTAGTTAATTAAGAGATTTAGAAAGAGGATTGATCTATTTTAGGGAAAATTAGTCCGTGTTTTTTTCTAGCTGTATGCTAGACAGGGTCTACTTTCTCTGCAACAGGCAAGCCTAAAGAGAGCATTGGGAAAGGAAAGGTCTGTGAGAGGAAGGAAGAGAGGAAGGCCTGAGAGAGAAGTGTAGGCTGAGGAGGATGTAACCGGGCACCTAAAACTCAGGATAAAAAAAGACTGGTGATGGAAGGGTATGAAATGAGGGGTCAAAGGAGAGCAGCACAGCACCATAAAAAGCAACAGGGAGGCCTGAAGGACAGCAGTTTAGATAGGACCTACTGCAGGAGCTGGTTTCAGAGCTGCTCCAGGTGCCTTTCTGTTGAGCTTCACTGAAGAAGATCCTATAATGTCCTTTTTGTTTGTATCCTAAAAGTTGTATGTACTTCCTCCTTGTTCTGTCTTTGTGGCTGCTGAGAAAGATGGTAAGCTTTGGAGCTGTAGTGTGGAACTCAAACCAGGCCATCACCTCACTTCTCTGGCAGGAATAAAGCCAAGTGTCAATCCCAGATCCCAAACTTGAGGAAGCCAGAGTCGAGGTAGGTTGGCCAGTTGTCTGCTTTGTCAAAGTTCCTCAATATCAAAGAAGGAGGAGGATTTTTTTTTCAGACAGCAAACATCAACAGTCGCCCTTTACCCAGTCAAAAATCTCCTTAGGACTTCTTGTACAATTAGCAGTCAGCACAGGTCCTCCAGCTCTCATTAAACCCATTTTATCAGGAATATTATTTTCCATCTGCTGTCCCCAGAACAGATGATTAATTTGAAACGAGCATCTGGGGAGGTGTGACGTATTAGGAAGTTGCTCCCTGGCCTTTTTAGAATATGTCCTTTTGGAGGACCTTCTTTCAGTCTGAAAAAGCTACTTGACTGAATACATGCATTGCACAGAGAAAGCTTCTGATAAAGGGAGAAAGCTATCTCTGAATACCTAAATGCTGAAGGATATCCACAAGGAGCAGAGCTGATGATTTATATGGCAATGTATTTTTGTGTCACTAGAAATCTGCCCTAAAAATTCAACAATCAAAACCTCACCAAAGACCTCTTGCACTTGCCTTGTTTTCTCTCCCAAAGGCAGTGTATCTCCTTCATTCCAGCCTAAACTTCAGTCCTGAGTCCAAAGAAAGATAATAGGTATGGTCTGTTCATTTGGTGATATGACACTGTGTTATATAAAATACGCACTTCATTCTCCTTGTCCAAAGCAGGACATAAAATCCTAAAACGGAGCTTCTAGCATGAACAGCAGGGTTGGAACAAAGCCTTTCTAGTACAACAAATACATGTGATATGACTGTGTAATACACCCACTTCTAGAAAACTCATTTTGAAAGCCATTCAAAGTCACAGCTGCCAAGCAGTGATCGATGCGATGGCCAGTGCTCTGATGTGTGTTTATTTCCATTCCACAGGAACCTGCAGTAGAGAGAAATCTATTCTTGATAGGCTGGCTGTACAGAGAAATTACTTTAGAACTAACTGACACTGGGATTTAAATCTCAGTGTATTTGCAATATTTTACTTCTCCTCTCTCCTCCTCATTAAGATTTTCAGGCACAGACCTGGAACCATAGTGTCTTTGCTTTACACTACCATTATGCCCAGTGTGGTTATTTACATGACTCCAATGAGGCGGTCAATTATGAACACACTTCTTGGTGAGACAGTTTTTAGAGAAAAAATGTCTTCCAGCTGAATGCTTGGGTGTGGAGCTTGGCTGATGTACTGAGGATTAACTTCTTTGTGCTTGTCGTGGTTTAAGCCTAGCTGGTAACTCAGTGCCACACAGCTGCTGGCTCACTCCCTCCCCCTTCCTCCCCCCGCTCCCGGAGGGATGGGGAGGAGAATCAAAAGTATGTAACTCCCATGGGTTGAGATAAGAGCAGTCCAGTGACTAAGGTATAACACAAACCACTGCTGCTACCACCAATAATAATGATGGTAAGGGAAATAACAAGGGAAGAGAATAAAACCGCTCGTCGCCCACCCACTGATACCCAGCCCGACCCGAGCAGTGATCTAACCCTTCCGGGTAACTGCCCCCAGTTTATATACTGGGCATGACGTGCTGTGGTATGGAATACCTCTTTGGCTAGTTTGGGTCAGGTGTCCTGTCTCTGCTTCCTCCTGACTTCCCTCCTCCCTGGCAGAGCATGAGGCTCAGAGAGTCCTTGGTCAGAGTAAACATTACTGAGCAGCAACTAAAACCATCGTTGTTACCAGTGCTGCTCCCAGGCCAAAAATCAAAAACACAGCACTGCACCAGCTACTAAGAAAGAGAAAAATGATTGCTACTGCTGAACCCAGGATAGTGCTGGATAGGCAGCTGCGATGCTTAGCTGAAATTACATCAGGAAGCATTTGCACAGAGTGAGTCAGTGTGAAAGGTTTAGCTCTTCCATACAGTAGGTAACTTCTGGTGAAGGAGGTTCCTCTCAAACTGTACTATGAACTATACAAACAGAATTAAGCAGACCTACCTGCTTGTACAATGTAATTTTCCAGTTACATATCCCCTTCCAGCCAAGCACCAACCTGTATTAAATAGCCTGCTACAGACCTCACATTTCAGAAGATGACAGTCAGTAGAGATGCTGAAGAAAAACTCCTGGGTATGTATCTCCTCCAACCTTCTTGGTACATTCCTGGGGGGAAGATGCAGCACTGATGTAAGTGAATGAGAGAGACCAAGAAGGCTGTGCCCATGCACTAAGGGCATGCAGTGCCCTGCAAATTGCCAGGTGGGGGAAGCTAGGGCAGCAAGGCTCCGAGCTTACCTACGCCATGTGCATCCTGTCTTGTATGCATATGCTGATCTTGCAAATACTTTACAAACATATGTTACGTGCACTGAGTCAAAGGGTTCAGTATATCTGATCTGAGCAAGGATTTCCAGAGCAGATGTGTCACTAAATACACACTGGAGGTTTTTGTGTAAGTTAGTGACACATTTAAAGTTTTTCTTTGCTCACTCTGAAGAATAAAGTGGCTGTCAAACTAGGTCTGAGGACAAATAGGTTGAAAGTGAGTCACCTGCTATTATCAGCACAGCTGCACTGGAGAAGAGTTTTCATTTGTGCATCAAAAGGTAAAGGTAAGGTATTGCAGCAAGAGCAGCTAGTAGGACATTACAAGACAATATTAGTATAGAGCTTGTCTCTGTTCCCCCCTATATTATTGACTGCTTAATTGCATTCTCTTAAATGTACTTTGCTCTGCTTTGTAAATTTTAACCCCCTTTTATATCACTTCCAAGTTTTACTGAAACAGTAAAGGAACATTAAAACAAGTCATGTAAATTTACATTTAAAACCTGCATTTCAGTCTAGAAGCATGCAAATGCCGTGCTGACACCTGTCAAATTTCACCAACAGCTTTCTCACACTAGTAAGTGTGGGACAAACCCGTGATGACGGCATATAACACAAAAATAGAAACTGTGTAATTTGAAGGTTTGACTTTTTTTCCTGGATTGCTTTGTCTTTCAGTTTGATTGACTTCAGATGAGAACGTCAAGCTAACAGCAGTGAAGCTGTCATAGTGTTGTTTATTTATAACAGTTCCTTTTGTTCATGCTGCTAATTAAGGTGGCAATAAATATTCATTGCAGTTGTGTTTCATCAAATGGAATTCAGAGATAACTCCTCACACTCCGAAAACTTTGCATTTTATACTTAGTGTTTGCCACCACACTTACATTCATTATCTTTTGCTGTCAAGCATTCTTGTATTTTCTCATTCATTGACCTCATGTGTTTTAAGTGATTTTTGGTTTACTAACAGAAATATTTGAAGTATTTGCAGGTCCTCTTGGCAAAATCAGTGAAATGTAACTCAACCAAATCTAATTGTCTGTGTGACGTAGACGAGTTCTTCACTTGCCATTTGCATTAACGACATACATAGACTTTTACTAAAGATTCCCCTCTGAAGTTCCTCACAAACCAAGACTTCAAATTCAGCAGGAAATCCGTGCTGACATAGATTAGCATGTATATAGGGAATGAAAGGAGACCATCCCTAAGAGCTATTTAAACCATTTCTTCATTTATGCCAGCATTGTTCAGTTCTGAGAATGTATAACAACAATACAAACACAAGTAATGCCTTATACTGGATGAGATTGTTCTTATTACATAATACAATGTTACAATGTATTAGTAGAATTTACGATATTCCACCAAATTGTGAGGAATGATTGACACTCTGGAGGCAGGGCTCACATTCAGAGGGTCCTAGATAAGCTGAATGAGTGGGCCAACAGGAATATCATGAAGTTTGGCACTGGAGTAAGTTGCCCAGAAACAATAGCATCTCCATTGTAGGAGATTTTTGGGACTCAACTTGATAGTGCTGAGTAACCTGATCCACCTTATAAGTTAGCCCTGCTTGAAACAGGAGTTTGGACTAGAGATCTTCATAGGTCTCTTCCAAACGAAATGTTTCTATGATTCTTTTACATTATTTATATTACAAATTTTGCTGTTCAGAGCTATTGGGGAATCAAATTTCATGGCCAAAAATATGCCTGTGAAGGTCTATCTGATTCATAAAGCTGCTGACCACCAGGCAGGGCCAGCTGATCATGACTTTGTGTGAAGCACTCCTTTCCAAGCACCCTATGCTCTAACTTAACTGCGTGGAGGTAGGTGTACAAAGTTGTGTAAGCACATCAAAGGTGTCACTATTTAGCATATCCACAAACATTTTTGCATACATACAGCAGATACCAGCCCACTGTTACAAATACTTTCCATGTAAAGAGGTGTTTTGAGAGAACTTTGTGTTTTCCATGAAGAACTCTAAGCTTAACAGGTTTTTCATGTTGTCTGTTACCCTGCAATGTAAGATGAAATATGCTTCCCTCAGCAGAAAGAATAGAAAGGAAACCACATAAAACAAGCCTGGAGTTTATAAATGGGATCTTCTGCAGGAAAACTCTCTAAATGCTGGAAAGCAAGTTGTTGTAATTGAAGTTGTCTGACATTGCAAGGCTTTCATGATTGCTAAGGTGAGCTGCTCTTGAATTCCTGGGGCCAAAGCTCCTGTTCTTAGTCTTGCCCGCATCTCGTTTTACCTGCATCCTCTAAACATTCTGCAAGTTAATGCCTGAGGCAAAAAGGATTTTGGTGGCATTTCTGACAGCGACTATCACCCAGAATGATGCATGCAATGTCCCAGTTCTGCTGCACAACATATCCCAGTCTGGTCAATACACATATTTCCCCTGCCCATCCTATAGAGTCAAAGACGGCCACTGTAAGGACCTGGGTTTGTCTTTTCCTTCCCTGCTCCCTAGTATGTTTTGCATCACTGTTCCTGGATAGGAAAGCCTTCTCTGATTGCACTTATTTTGACCCATTGCTAAGATAAAGTTGTGTTGTCAAGTATCCTTCCCTCACAAGCTCTGTCAGAGCACTTGGAAAAACAAAGGGATCGAACAAAGGACTAATGTATTCAAAGTGACTAGCCCTAGAGCCCAGCTGTTCACAGTGCCACAGTGAACAGTGTGTGGTTCAGCTTGTTCATCCCCTGTGCTGGAGCAAAATGGAGTAATACTGGAAATGCAGTTGCTTTGAATGTTAAGCACTGCAAGAGCAGTTCTGCTGCTTTCAGTGAGCACAAGAGGTGCTCAGCCTTTACAGGGTATCTTTCAAACAAGGGATATCTATGTTGAGTTGCCTGTCACCTCTCCTCCACCACCAGGCAGAAAGAAGCTGAGCCTCGGCCTGATGTTCTGGACATTTACTCTATGGGCACTTAGTTATTCTTGATATATTTTTAATTTTTTATTGCATTTTTATTTTCTAGTTACATATGTATGTATATATACACACATATACATGTGTGTGTATATATATATTACATATACAGGGGAAACTTGGACCCAAATCAAAAGCAAAGCTGAAACAGACTGTTCTGATATTCTTTCCACCATAACACCCATAAGGCTTTCAAATCTGGAGCATAACTACATACACATCTTCTGCAGCATTAGGGGTGTAAATGACAACTTTCTCTCTAAGCCATTTCTGTTATTCATTCTGCACTGGCAGTAATAAATTCAAAGGTTTCTACCCATTGGACGTGACCTGAAGAGAAAATACATTTCTTGACATGAATTTCACTGGCAGATAACATGATCCGCTTGCTAGTTGTAGCTATCTACAATTCATGCACCACCTCCCAGATGGAGACAGCTGGACACTGTCCATAATACCCATGGTAAATTCTTTATGGAAAAAGCATAAATGTAACCAGGCAAGCCACAGTATGAGTGGTAAGGATCCACTATGGCGAAGAGGCAAAGGAGGAATCAGAAATAGTCTCCACCAGTACCCCTGCTGACCACAAACTATTGTAGGTAACCATGTTCCTGGAAGAACTTACAAGTCATATGAAAGGAAAAGAGGCAGAGGCTATTGCAGCCTCCTGAAGGAGAAGCTTTAGTTTATGCAGTTGATTTCTCTTTAAATCTTCTTTTGACAGAGAAGAACATAAATTCTTGTCAGCAAAGAAAGCCAGACTGGGATGGACAGTCAGGGGATGCCTAGGAATTTGAAAAACTACCAGAAAATTAGTCTTTATACCTCTTTCTCCTATATTACTTCACATGCCTGGAGCAGCCATTCAGTTGAAATATATCTTTCCCCTTTCCTTGTGTTTTCCCAAGAGATGTGGAGTACACGTGGCTCATACCTAAGGGGCCCTGTCAGTGAGACCATCATGGGCCAGTGTGGGCTCCTTCTAAATGAAAAGTTGCAAGCACTAGTAGGAAGAAAAGCACTCACAAATGTTTGTGTCCTCAGCCAGCAGGCATCTGTAACTTGCATGACTTGTACCTGCTTTGCAGAGCTATATACTTGATTTGGTATATTTTTAGGTAAGTTTTGTGCAACGTACCAGCTGGAGAGAAAGTGGGAAGTTGTCAGTGTCAGAAGTAAATTGCAGTGTGTACTGAGCTTACGGAGCACAAATAAACATAGCTGCTGCTTTTTTGTGTGGTTTAAAGTTATGCTCTGCAATAGTGACAGCCATCTCCTGTTAGAGCTAATGTGTGAATTTGAGAGTAGACAGCCCTGGTTTATACCATGGTCATGTCATCTCTGTCATTGAAATTAATTTCAAGAAATAAAGTCTTTCTTCAGGACACTTTTTCAAGTGATCTGGGATGTTGTCCCATGACATGTAACCACAGCTCTAATGTAATAGAGAAAATGAAACAGCATTTTATTTCCCAATGCCTACTACATCCCTTCAATACTGATGCTGTAAAACAAATTGTGAAAGCTTAAGCATACTCATTAACTCATGAAGTGAAACAGCTGGCATATCCAGCTTCAGCAGAATAGGGAAAAGCACCAAGGAGTTTTTTAAATGTTTGGTCAGATTTTTCTCTATAGAAGCAAAAAATAGTAAAAGGATCAGACCTCCCTGTTTCCAACGGAAAAATGTCTTTAAAAGAATCCTTAACGTCTTATGGAGGCTATGCTTACACTAAGGGCAAACAATCTTTTCTAAGCAAAACCCCCTGCCACTGTGCTTCCATCTTCCACAGAGGTGTCCGGCCACTGGTTCCCTGGTAGGCTCAGCCAAACCATTTTAATCAATACCATTGCTCAGCAGATGATAACATTGGCAAAGTGTCCTGGGTTCAGCAGTAGCAGTCATTTTCCTCCTTCTTAGTAGCTGGTGCAGTGCTGTGTTTTTGACTTTCAGCCTGGGAACAGCGCTGATAACAACGATGTTTTTAGCTACTGCTCAGTAATGTTTACTCTGACCAAGGACTCTCTGAGCCTCATGCTCTGCCAGGGAGGAGGGGAAGCCGGGAGGAAGCAGAGACAGGACACCTGACCCAAACTAGCCAAAGAGGTTATTCCATACCACAGCACGTCATGTCCAGTATATAAACTGGGGGCAGTTACCCGGAAGGGTTAGATCACTGCTCGGGTCAGGGCTGGGTATCGGTTGGTGGTGGTGAGCGGTTGTATTCTCTTCCCTTGTTATTTCCCTTATCATTATTATTATTGGTGGTGGCAGCAGCAGTGGTTTGTGTTAGACCTTAGTTACTGGCCTGTTCTTATCTCAACCTATGGGAATTACATTCTTTCCAGTCTCCTCCCCATCCCTTGGGTAGCAAGGGGAGGAAGGGGGGGGAGTGGGTGTGAGCTAACGACATCATGGCAGATTTAGTGCTGGGCTTAAATTGCGACACAAAGTTTAGTCAGCATTAGCACCAATAACGTAAAGAGATTATCCACTCCAATTCAAGCAACTAGTAAAAATTTAATCGTTTGTAGGCATTACTTCAATTGAATTCTTTCAATCTGTAAGAGAAGCCTTTAGGTATCTTTGATGAAACCCACCCACTTGCAAGGAAATACCAAGTCTTGACTTCTTGACTTCAGAACAAAATAAGGAGGCTTCTTTCTATTTTCACAGCTCCTTAACCAGAGATACCACTTTGTTTACAGGCTACATATTGAAAAAACTGATTTTCTCTTCCCAGTTTTTTCTTTGACTTCTCCAACTGAAGCATCTGCTACTGCCTAATGGATAAACCTACCACATTCCTTGTGGTGGGCTAGAAATGGAGAGGTGCTCCAGCCCCCTGGTCATCTTTGTGGCCCTCCTCTGGACTGTCTCCAAGAGGTACATGTCTTTCCTGTACTAAGGACTCCAGAGCAGTACACAGTACTCCAGGTGGGGTTTGCCCCACATTGCTGGTTCATGTTCAGCTTTTCATCCACAAATCTTCATTTTACAGTGATCTCTGTAGATCTTCGTCTGTTACTGGCCCGATGTCACTGGAAATTTCCAACATGCTCAAAGCTGGCCAAAGAGGAATCCTAGCTTTCATATTGTTATGTGTGGAGCAGCTTCGGCTAGTTGGTAATTGCCAAGGCATTTGAAGACTCTGAACGCTATGTACAAACATACTGGCTTTTCCTAAAGAATGCCTGACAATATTTATATGTTATAACTCACAATCTTTCAATATTACTTGCCAATTCCATTCATGTGTTCATGATATGCAATAAGAACTACTGGTTTATCTTGTGCTAGGCAAAAGTTGAAACAGGCATCTGGTTTGTATTTCTGATATAACATAGAAATGTTGAGATCAGTACAAATGAATTATCCATCTGGATGAGACAGTCATTTAATTCTGTATCCTGATGGCTCAGAAGGGAGCATCAGACTTTTGTCCTGGGGATCAGAATGATTCAGGCTGGAATTGAGATGATCTCGTTCAACCTCTTGCTCCAAAAAGGCCAACTTTGAGGTTAGATCAGGTTGCTTAGGGTCTGCTTGAGTCCCAGGTGTCTCACAAGGTAGACATCCCACCACTAATCTTGCACAGTGCTTAATCACCCTCTGGGTGATTCACCTTTTCCTCCTGTCCAGCTAGTACAGTGCCTCCTGGCTCGTCTTCTTTCATGGGCACCTCTGAGAGGAGCCTGTACTTGGGAGAAGTGAATATAAAACCAGTTCAAGAAGAGAGCAAAGAACTGTTACATTTCCCTGCTTTGTGTGTCAACGTGACATCTCAGTGTTGTACCTGCCTGGAATCACCCATCAAGCAGAAGTCTCTTCTGTGCTATGTACAGCAGCACCTAGATATCACTGTCATGCCAGTGTTCTCCGTCTGAAATTCAAGTGTTTGAAGGAGTTTTATCTTTCCCCCACAGTGCTCCTTCCTTTGTGCTCACTATGGAGAGCCATTCGTCACAGTATCTTCATTTGTCTTTCATTAGGTTCTTCTTCATTTGGCTCGCCTTGTGATATTCTCAGGTTTTAACTAAATCAAATAGCCCTGTGGCCTCTGCAGATTCTGCTAATTCACTGTTCGCATCCTCTTTCCAAATTCCCAAGTATTTCATATGCTATGCAGATCAACTGTTGAAGCTTAATGTTCTTGAACATTTTTACATTTCTCATCTTTTCCTATCCTGGAGATTGGTTTCTCAGTCCTACCCTGTTTGCTGTATCATGGCCAGATTTGTAGCCTTAAGAAGATTCTGTGGTTTTGTATCTGCTAAGAAAGGACTTCCTCAAAGGCTTTTGAATGATTGTGTTATGTTGCCCTTTATCTTTTCTTTTTTTCTATTTTTATGTCAATTGATCCATTAAACCTGTTTGCCAGCTATAAGCACAAGGTTTACTGGCCTTGGTTCTCTGGATCACCCAGAAAGCTTTTTTTAATCTGAAAAATAAAACCACAAACCAAACCCAACCAAAAAACCAGAACAGAACAGACACTCAGCATTTTGCATATCTTTAACCCCATAGCACAAAATCAGGTTTCAGCCTAGTGGAACAGGATCATTTTTATGTGCCATTTGTTTTGGTACCTACTGTTTTGTTCACCAATTTGTCCTGGTACTTTCTGTCCTTACAAGACTTCATCATTACTCCCAAGCCCGCAACTGCCATGTCTTCAAATTGACTGCAGAGGCACTTGCCATTAAGAAGTTATGTAGCTTGCTAGCAGTGCCCTGAACTGCTCCCTTTAAGCACTCAAGGGATCAGCTCTTGAGTGGTCACATTTCCCTCAGGAGCTGGAACCAGTAAATGCATCAGTGCTTAAATGTGTTGTTCGCTCCTGGGAAGCCACAGCTTTAGCACTGTGCATGTGATGCCCCAGGTGCATGTGATCTTCAAAATCCTTCTAATGTTCTTTCATCCACAGCCAGCTGCAATCCTTTGTTTGCTTTTTCTTCCAAATGTTCCAGGATTCCTGTTTCACCCAGCGATCTTCCCCAGTTTCCCAGTGCTTATCTTTTGCCATCCTGCCTCCCACCCAGTTTATTACTTCTCCCTGAAGCTTTCTCTGCCTTGCAGCCTCCCTAGGGACACGCAGCTCATTTCACTTACCAGCTGGGAAGCACAGAGCCATTTGTGAATGGATGCATCCGCACAAGAAGAAGCAGGCTCAGCATTTAAGGGCATATTCATAGTCAGGCCAGACAAGCTTTTGCCCTGTGCAAGGAAAAGTGCAGCAGGGGTGTCTGTGAGAGGAAGCAGCTTTTATTTGGTGTTTGCAATGGTTCTGCTCTGTGGAAACATCACTCATGCACACTGCTCCACTCCAGTGCTGTTTCAGCATCCTGGGCTCCTCCAGACCTATTCTAAATAGAATCATAGAATCATAGACTAGTTTCAGTTGGAAAGGATCCTAAAGCTCATCCAGTTCCAAACCCCCTGCCATGGGCAGGGACGCCTTCCACTAGACCAGATTGCTCCAAGCCCTGTCCAACCTGGCCTTTAACATCTTCTCTGGGCAGCCTGTGCCAGTGCCTCATCACCCTACATCCTTCAGGGATGTGGGGAAACAGTGTTTTTGAACAGTTTGTTGAACAGGGTCACCCCCCTCCAAAGAACATTTACATAATGAGAGCTCATGGAGGTGTTATCACAGGCTGCATATGCTTCGGCTTCTTTTGACAGGTTGTTTCTGGGCCGTTTCGTATGTGCCATATGTGAAAGCCATTTGTTGCTGGTAGCACACTTCTTCCACACGTAAGGGGCAAACAGCTCTGGTGCCAGAGCCAATCTTTCTGTCTGTGACCTTCAAGCTCAGTCAGGGGTCTGGAGGCAAATACAGTGGATTTCCAGTGATCATGAAGCATTTGTTAGACTCCTGTCCCCAGACCTTGCTTAGGAACACTAGTTGACAGCTTTGCTTGGTGCTAACAGCCATAAATTCAAGTCTTGTTCTTACCAGCTATTGAGACTTAACTTCTTTTTGTTATCAGCATCTGCTGTTCATTTTGGCACAGTAAGGCCCCTCCATTGGCAGTTTTAGCAGTTAGCCTGACAAAAGGTATCATCTGTATACATCTCTCTACATTCTCTCTGTAAATCAATGGCAATTTGTCAGTAACCACTCATTTCCTACCAAGACCTCTCTCTTCTCCCATGTACTGTCTTTGTGTGTGTGCTAGACTAGAGTACTGCATTTCAGGAAAATACAGCAGTATTTCAGCTCAGCTGTGTGAAAGTCCAGCTGGCTTCTCTTGAGCTACATTTTGCTGAATGCTTCCCTGCAGGATCGGGCAAGCACTGGAGCAGTGCCCAGAGGTGATGGACCCTCCACCCTGGGACATTTGCAAGACCCACATGGACCCTAAGTAACCAGCTCCAGCCTTCAGGGTGATCCCTTGTCGTGCAGGGAGCTGTACTGCGCAACCTCCCCAAGTCCTTTCCAACCCAGCTTGTTCTGCTGTCCTATGGTCCTGTGCTCTTGGTTTAGTGGACAGACTTGATTTGAAATGCAGTCTCGTCTGCCTCAAAGCATAGCCCGGAAATTAATCTAGAGAGACAGAAAATCACATCAGCTTTTTGTAGTTGGCTGGCACGTTACGAAGGACATATCAGGGAAATACCCTGCTTCATGATGTCTACCTTTTCAGATTAAATCTGATTTAATGTGCTTTTCTATAAACTTCAGGAAAGAATTGGGATGAGTTCAGCTCTCCTTTCTATGTAGTTCACAGGAGTCAACAGTATTGCCCTGTTATCATAGCACTACCAAGGCAGGCTGTGGTACAAAACGTTAATGTTCTGCCCTGTGCTCAGAATACTCACAAACCAGTTTTCAGCACTAGTATTACATTATCGCGGCTATTCCTTCTCAGCAGGAACAGCACAGTCTCTGTAATAGCATGATCAGAGATTTCGTATCATTTCAACCCTGCAAGCCCGTTGTATGACATCAATTCTTAATAAAGCATGTCACTTCCATGGCCTCTTGCAATTTGTCACAGGAAACATTGAAGAGTTAGGATTAAGTTAAGACAAAGAGCTGAAGAGTTAGTTCTTATTGGAGGGGTTTGAGTGAGGTACTACATGAGCTTTCCCGAACAACAACTGTGAAAAGCAGAATAACTGCAAGTGGCCATAGGAAGCAAATCAATTGTTTGTCAGTTGTGATGACTGCTGTTGTTATCTGACACCTTTTTCCAGGTTTTCCTACAGCTCACCTTCTTTTTCCAGTGCAATTGCATAGCAGTGGTGCTTGAAAAGGCTTATTTTCCTTTTTCAGAATGAAACCCCAGGTTAACTGAGTTGTTTCTGCTATTTGCTAAACACTGAAGACATCCTGACAGGGAAGTTAGATTCAGTTGCCTTAATGTCCATCTCTGACTGTCTTTAAGATGGTCTAGAGCACTAGAAACATCTCCATGGGACTGGCTGACGTGACATGGGACCTACTGCACACCCATGTATTACGTCTCTCCACAGACCATTTGCTTTGAGATGGTCTCATGAGCCATCTAGAACAAAGCAAACAACTTGCTATCAACACCTTCAACTAGTATTTCTTCCCAAAGGGGAACTTCCCGGCCTCCTTCAAACAATCCCAGCAGGATTAGTGCCTCACAGGCTGTCATTCCTTTCATACCAACACTTCCTTTCTGAAATGAGATAACTGAGAAAACTGCATCTCCTGAGCCCCCTCATTTTACCACATGCCAGCTGGCAATGTCTTATATCCCCTCTTGGGCACAGTGCTGGGGTGGCACTTATTCACGTGGATGGACATCTCTTGGCCAAACTCGAGGGGAACATGAGCTTTCCTGTGCTGCCTGTAAACAGATAACCCTGCCCTCATTTCATTTCATTATAGTTTGCTTTTTTTTCCCCAGGAAATGAAGATGTTCTAAAATCCCTCAGATCTGCCCTTTCTATCTGAAATTCATAGTTGTTATATACAACTCATGCTCTGCCTCTAGAGACAATGTAACATTTACAGCTGAACATATGACTTCACGAAAACAAGAACAATTCAGACCTGTAGATGACTCAGATTACTCGTGTACTGCAGCTTCCTTCAGTTAGGAATGCAGCATTTTGAAACACAGGACACGATTCACCAGCCTTGTACCTTCTGTAGTGTTACTGAAGCAATGGTATGGTGTGGTGACACAAAAAGCCAAGGTGGAGGCTCCTTTCTACCATAGCAATCTAACATTAACAATTTCATCAACAGTTTCAACTCGGTTCTCATTTGTCCTCTGATTTATCATAGAATCATAGAATAGTTAGGGTTGGAAAGGACCTCAAGATCATCTAGTTCCAGCTCACCTGCCATGGGCAGGGACACCTCCCACTAAACCATGCCACACAAGGCTCTGTCCAACCCGGCCTTGAACACTGCCAGTGATGGAGCATTCACATCTTCCCCGGGCAACCCATTCCAGTGCCTCACCACCCTTACAGGAAAGAACTTCTTCCACATACCCAATCTAAACTTCCCCTGTTTAAGTTTGAACCCATCACCCCTTTTCCTCTCACTACAGTCCCTCATGAAGAGTCCCTCCCCAGCATCCCTATAGGCCCCCTTCAGACACTGGAAGGCTCCTATGAGGTCTCCACGCAGCCTTCTCTTCTCCAGGCTGAACAGCCCCAACTTTCTCAGCCTATCTTCATACGGGAGGTGCTCCAGTCCTCTGATCATCCTTGTGGCCCTCCTCTGCACTTGTTCCAACAGTTCCATGTCCTTTTTATGTTGAGGACCCCAGAACTGCACACAATACTCCAAGTGAGGTCTCAGGAGAGCTGAGTAGAGGGGCAGGATCACCTCCCTCAACCTGCTGGTCACGCTCCTTTGGATGCAGCCCAGGATACAGTTGGCTTTCTGGGCTGTAAGCGCACACTGAAGCCAGCTCATGTTCATTTTTTCATCGATCAACACCGTGATATAGTTGAACTAACAACAAGGTTATTCCTACTGTGTTTTGGCAGATTCCACAATTAACTTGAACTACAGTAAATGAAAAGCACCAGCAGTACAAAATGCACATAGTCAGTAGGAGATGCAGTGACTGTGTTGTTAAACTACTGCATCTGGATTAGCTTGAGTTAAATGTGTGCACATGCTTCCCTAATCACTAAATGCAATACTTTGATGTCTGAATAGCCAGAGGGTGGCAAAGGTGCATTGAGCAGAAGAGTCTCAGAGGGCTGCAGTGTCTGTACATTGCTGAAGGCATTCACCTAGGGGTGATCCCAGAACCAGAAAAAGGCTAAGGTTTGACTCAGCTCTGGAGGTCAGCTCAAAGCAAGGCTAATTTCACAGCTAGATCGGCTTGCTCAGGGCCTCCTCAGCCAAGTTCTGAAGATCTCCAAGGATGGAGACCCACAACCTCACTGGGCACCTTGCTTCAGCGCTCACCCCTCATAAACTGGAGTTTCTCTTGCTGCATCTTCTATCCTTTGCTATGAGTCCCACCGCTTTGCCTGGAGAAGTGGCTTTGTCTTTTCTATTGCCACTTGTTCCTTACTAGAAGACAGCAATTAGATCTCACCTACCATTTCTTCCCCAGGCTGAACAAACTCATTTTTCCCAGGCTCACAGGCCGTGGACTCCAGCCTCCTAACCACATTGGTAATCCCTCACTGGTGGACTTTTAAGCAGAAAAAGAACTCATAGAACGAATGTAAACTTCAATTTGCTAAAGTGAATGTAAAAGAATACATGTGTCTAAGGAAGAAATATGTGAAAAATGACATTCAGTTTGGCAAGAGAACTACAGGATATCAGGACATCACTCTGCAGTTTGTTCTTGCTTGTTGAACAGCCTGAAGAAAACACTGATAAATATATTCAAGGGAAAGGAATCAGCAGTGGATTTCAAGCTGACTGCCTATTACTCCTTTTTGAATCTCTCTTCTCTAAATAATACTTAAAGTACCTAAAAAGACGAACTAGCCCTTTAAACAGATGGGGCTGTTCATGCACATTGTCTCAGTGAAAAGGTCTGAAGGACCAGAGAAAGAACAAGATAAAGAGTAATGAAATGTTAGACCTAATGAAATAAATAAATTAGACATCTTCAAATTAGACAGCCTTGATAAGCATTATCGAAGGATGCTTAGAGATGTGGCTTCCGCTGTCTCAGAAGCCTTTGCAGTCATCTGAAAAACTGAGTTATGGGAGATTAGAAAAGAGCAGATGTCTCTGAAAGGCTGGAAGAAAGGAGCTGGGAAGTAATGAAACAATCAGCTTAACTTCAAGGCTGTCAATCTGGCACCTTCTGCAAGCTCTGACTTATTTTTACCATAACAATCAAAGAATACAGATCCAGGTAACTTAAGCTGATTTTGCAGCAATCAATTTAAGCTCCACACACACACACAGCTTGCAAATGTATTACTGAGGTGTAGAAGAACACATATTTCTAAGACCAATTCCGATCAGATCAGTGTACTTGTCCCTCTACACTAAAAACAAAACCAAGCCCTGAAAGCTAGGAAATGATAGGATATAGAAACATGCATGAAAAATGAGCTTACTATACGCACCATAAGGTCTGTGCGTATGCAAATGACGGATCTGGCACTGCAGAACTCAAGGAGGTGTTACAGTGTCCATAGCAGCAATTAAAGTTTCACAAGCAAAGTGGCAATGTTCGCCCGTTTTGGAAAGTGGGAGGTTGGTTTCTTTTTGTCCTTGTGAACAGGCATTCAGGACGCAGGTGTCAACTCACTGTTTCTGTGAATTCGTGCTTTAGATACTATAGGTGCTAAGAAATTATATTACAGGGGACAGAGGGAGCTTTCTTCAGAAAAGGTGGATATCTGGGCCACTAATAGGTGGCTCTACATGCTATCTGTGGGAGAAGGTGCAAATACACAGAGGTAAGAGCTCCTCTTTCTCTGCAGTTTAGAGAGGTTTTTCATCAGTGTGATAGGTAAACTGTTGCAAACAGAGACCTGTAAGCACTGGGAGGGCCTTACACCAAGTGGTGCACATGCTCTGGCGACCTGGGCTATCCGGAGGCCTCTTAGCAACAGCCCAAACCTAAGAAAACACACTATCTTCCGTCCATCATTCCATCATAGTTACACTTTCTGTTGATTTTCTTTCTTTTCTAGGAGGGGGAAGAAGTTGGGTGGATTCAGCCCAGCTCAGGATCAGAAGCTGCGTAATCTGAAATCCTAACTTGCAGGTGTAACAAGATTCAAGTTAAGGCCCCGCTCAGAAACCCAGACAGGACCTCAGAAGAGGGGATTAGAAACAGTTTGCGCTGCCGCCTGACTGGTAACTGTCCCCTGAGAGCAGATCCATTGCACACCGACCCAGGCAGCAACACTCAAAGCGCTCGCTCTTTGCCTGCAGGACATACGTGCGTAGGCAGCGGGCAAAGCTGGGAGCTTCAGGCTGTTACTTTTTTATCATGACGTAGTCATGCTCTTTGGCTCCACTCTATACTGCAGTCAGAGATGAGAACCGTCCTTTCTGCCTCCATAGCCCGTATTTCTAGAACAACGTATTGGTTCACTAAGTGGGGATCATGTGGCATTCCCATGAGTTCCAGCCCTTTTCTGCATTAAGAGAGAAGTATTTTGAGGCAGAAAAGAGATATGCAGCTTTGCATCAAATATGATCCACACATTAATTATGGTTTTTTAAATCATCAAAGTAATTCACATTCTCATCATGAGTGTGTCACCACACAAAAAGCCCTTCAGCAATGATTACTGAAAAATCTTTGCATTTCATTTTCTCTTTCAGTTCAAGAGAACTTTGTTCAGCGCTAGCTGTATTTTCTTGTGCAGTCAACTGACACATTTTGAACAGCTGCACAGATTTGTGCCATCACGAGAAGAGCGTTCTGAAAAATCAGAATACGAAAATGAAGTTTCAAGGCATGGAAATACACCAAGAATATTCCAGAGTAAATGCAGCAGCACATACTTCCTGAAATTTAAAATGCTCATGGAGTAGCTAGGGGTTTGAGGGCAGTGGTTGCTCCCCTCTATTTGCTGCTTGTGTGGCTGTAGCTGCAGGACTCTGTCAAGCATAGGTCCATAAGCTGTCAAGCGTATTAGATTTGAACTGGAGATGGCTAGGAGGCCACAATCTATGATGGATGAGGAGGGAAGAAGAGAGCTGGGTCTGTGTAGCCTAGAGAAAACGGTTAAAGGGGTTTCACCTGCTCTCTTCAACACCCCAACAAGTGGTTACAGAGACGATGGAGCCAAACTTTTCTCAAGGGTGCATAGTCAGTGATAGGACAAGAGGGACAGGCAGCAATTGTAGCGAGGAAAATGGGAATGTGAAGAAACTTCTTCCCCGCGAGAATGGCTAAGGGCTAGAAGAGTTTGCCCAGCGAGTTGGAGCGTTGTTGGACGGTCTTGCACCACCTCTTGTGCACCGCTTGAAAATTCCTACATTTTCAAGACAGAGCTGGACAAACCTCAGAGCAAACGGGCCTGTTTGCTGGGAATAACAGAACTGCTGTTGTACTCGCGCAGCTTTGCTGGGCCTTGTTTACAAGATTGGTCCCGGAAAGGCAGTGGGGCAAGACCACATGCTGAGCTCAGCTCCAGCAGCAACGTGGCACAAGCACACCGGCACTTGCTTTCCAGGATGGAGTTTTCCCGCTGGAAAAAATGCATGCACTGATTTCCCTGTGCTGCAGCCCCAGACAGGGGTTGTTCCAGGAACTAGCCTGCTTTCTTTTACTGCCAGGGCTAAATCTGAAGTTTTTAGGGAGGAATTTTTCAAGGGGTCTGTATACATTGAGAAGTCTCATTGGCTTCAAATAGCACTCAGACATTTAAGAGAAAAATAAATCACTTCAGTGGCCCTACACTATTGTGTATTGATTTTGCATCAATCTGAAGTATGAAAATTATAACAAGCTTCCAAAGCAATTACTACCTTTAGAAAAATACTAAAGAAAAAGCTACAAAGGAATATCGCATGTGGTGTTTTCCCTCCTTTTCATTCTAGCCTTTTCAGTCAACAGATTAGCTTCTGAAGGCTCCAGCTGCTTCTCCTAAGGACATCTCTAAGTAGAACATAATCACACACCCCCCATTTAAATGCAGGAAACTTTTTCTTGCTTCCCCCTCTATCACATATAGAACCCCCCGCCATCAGTGCAAACATCTAGAGTCCTTTGTTTCCAAAAACCAGCAATGCTAACTACAGGAATATTCGGACTTTAAATCTTTAATAGGGACTGCTCACAAGGGTGGACTTAGTGAACTTTAAACCCAGTGATTTTTAAGACTTTCACATTTTCAAACTTAACTTGATTGCACATTCTCTTTCACCTTTCGTTTGCAGCAGTCCACATTCAAAACCACCAAAGCAGAGGTTCAGCACCGAACCATCAAAGCTGCAGTAAGACACAGCAGAGACAGACAAATGAAACACTCCCTGTTCCACTGGGCTCCCAGCCTGAGGGGCTAGGACAGCGATTTCAGCAACCATGTAGAGCTTTGGACATCTTCCTTTCTGGCAGTCAAGGCAAGACAAACTGGGACAGAGCAAGTGGTGTAAGCAACCTCAATCTCTGGGTTGGTTTTTATTTTTTTGAGATAAGGAGTAAAACTGCTCATCAGCACAAGAAAATTACCCTCCCGGTTTCCTGATGAAATCTCTCACTTGCACTTGACAGGAAAAAAAAAAACTCCAAAAAAAGTCACAGATAATGCAGGACAATGGAACTATTCAAAGGATTTAAAATGATGCAGATGTGGGCTCTTACTCTACGACAAGTCTAAGTTATACCCAATTCCAGTTAGTTTATGATCCAATAAGCTACTTTTCTTTACCTCCCAGATAAAATCTTTCTACTCTCATTTTAGTCTGCCCTTGGCAAGCTCAGTCCATAAAAAACAAGACTCTTAATTTTCTATGAAGTTCTTAGCTTTTGCTGATTTGTCTGGATTGTCTATAAGTATTCTTATCAGATTGTCATAAACCAGTATCCTTAGCAGAGCCAATGACTGAAACAAAGCTTAAACTGTTGCTGAGGCGCATCAGTAGATAGACATAATTCAAAAACTAATTCTGGTTTCTTCACATGAGTTTTAACACTTGACCTTCTAGTAATTTATGGAGATCATTACAGCATAAAAAGATTAGATGGATTAAAATCAAGTCATCCTCAGGGTTGAGTACTGCAGACTGTGATAGTAATGAGGATTTAAAAATGATACTGGTCTTCCACTTCAAATGCCAGAATAAAAGCAATGATGCTTCATGCTTGAAGTTTCAAGTTGCTATTATTTTTTTTTCCTCATATACTTGTCAGAATTAGAAACTGTACTCTGCATACACCTCAATTCAGAAGAAATTTCTCCTATGGTGCTCTTCAGCCTAAGGAGCTGCCAAAAAGCACCTGTCCAATTGTAGCTCCTGATTGAAAGAACAAACTCAAACCTTAGCAAAGTACAAGGGCAAGAACTGATGTTTTATTAACCTATTTTACAGACTCTCAAGAGGAAATGAGTCCTGTCAATGGGTCTTCACTACATGAGCCTAGTATCTCATCAGAGGACATGGCATTATTTCACTTTTACATCTCTCCCTCAAGAATACTCCCTCTGATGAAGTAGTTCAAGGGCAAGCATCACAAAGTGCTGTAGCAAGGTACAGCAAATGGATCCCAGCCACATTAGGACGTCATCGGTAAAAATAAACATGGTGAAACTCAGTTTGACAAGCAACACAAATATTTGCATCACCATGTGACTGGCATTGCCCTAGAGAAGGACAATACCTTGTACCATGGGTTGCTTTCCTTTCAGGTCCACTTGACGCAAGTACAAAGAGTGCTGCTGAAACTAAGCCACAAAGAATGGAATTTATAAGTTTCTGAGGTAGCCAACTTCTTTTTTTTTAAAGTCAGATTAGGTAAATTACCCTTCTGCACCTAAATAACCTCTTTTAGACATTTACTACACAACATTTATACATCCACAACGTTTTTTAAACTGTTATTTCAGCTATAAACAAGTATGTTGCAAAAATTGGAGATGACTCCCACCTGAAGAAATGATGGAGAAACACATGACTGCAGCAGATTTGAGGGAAAGTCACAGACTTTCAGGCACATTTCAAGGTACAAGTCTGAGGCATGCTCAGCACAGCTGAAGATTTAGTAAACAACATTCATTAGAGGTGCCTGTCAAGCAATTTCACTCTGAAGAATTTCAGACATCAGTCTCCGGCAAAATGGGTTCTGCATTTTTGTTTCCAGATGCGTGGTTTTATTAACCAGGTTCTGTTATTTATCCTATACATGCATTTGTATGCATACTCACACTGATTCCCTTACCCATTTAAGAACCTGTGGAAGTGGTCATCAGACTGGGTGGTGGATGAAGCAATATTAAAAGAAAACCGTTCTTCTAGAACTATGTGTTTTGAATGGAACAGGTGTTTTCTTCTGAAGGAATTCTTGACAAGTTACACAAGTAGTTTGCACATACCACTATTCCATTTCAAATATGGGCTTTAGCTTTTACTGGTGCATGGTCTGTTGCCAGCAACAGACACAGAAACCCACCAGGAACACAGAGCTTGAAACCATAAAAAGAAGACACACTTGAAAAGAAATATCTTTATATATAGTTTTTGCTTAAAAAATAAAATAGGTGGAACTTTAAAAGAGGAACATCCCATTCCAAATGATATCTTAAAATACATCACCATGCTAAAAGCACGTCTGGATGTCAGCCTCACAGAAGCTGCCAAGTAACAGAGAAAGAAACCTAATCTTTCACATTACTCCTATCTGTGTCTTTGCTTTCCTGGATTACATGACTATTGGCATTTTTACCAGATTGATCTAAAGCCTCAATTTTATTTTCTACTTCCATAGCACTGTTTTCCACAGGACTGTGGGAAGATTCTTCCCCTATTCCTGCTTCCATTTTTGTGACTAAACCATGTTCTTTGTCTTCCACATCCATTCCTTCCTCTGTTTGTGCCAGCCTATGTTGAACTTCTTTCGTTTTACTTTCCGATTCCTCATCTTTCCTCTTTGCTTTAAACACTTCAACTCCCATCATCCTCAGGTAATGAAGTCTCTCATTTCTGGGCACAAAGGCGCGGAGTGATGTCTTCCCTTGCCAACCACACAGCAGTATAGGGCACTGAAGATCATCCGGTTTTCTACAAACAAGCAGTTACATTCAGTCAACTATGAGAAAGTTAATCTTCAAAACTTTATAGCCATCCCCTGTGTGCACGTACATAAGTAAGTGCATAATTTTTAACAGTGAATGCATTTTATAACTATTTACGGAAGACAAGAAAATCTGTCTTTAACTTATAATACCTAAACTTAATATCTAAACAGATGCCTGGCTGTTTACAAGCAAACAAGCAAAACAAATAAGCTCAATGTTACTGAATTTCTGCAACAGGCAAAGCAATTTTCTGGCTCTGGTTTCAAACTAATATAAAGCAACAGCAAGAAGAAAGCTTACATTTTAAAAATTCTCAAGAGCTTCTACTACTACTTTTACAAGAAAAAGAACAACAAAAAAGTTTAGCTTTTTCTATTCCAAATACTGGACTTCACAGGGTAACAACCAACCAAAACCACACACAAATCACATGCAGTGATACTGTGAACCTCTGGCAGAGCAACTAGCTCTCCTTTATAAAGCTAAATGCTACAGCTGTTTTAAGAATACACAGGCAAGATAGCTTCTTTCCCTGTTATATTGTTTGTTTCCAGTCTGGTGCCATCGTTGGCCTCACAGCCTCTCTATGCTTCGACTTCTGTTTTTCCTGAGTGAAAAATTCTTGTCCAAGTTGTAAAACTGCATAAATGGAAAGGAACACATCTACTTACGCAGGGTCTGGGTCATACTTCAGAACTATACTTCCCATTGCTACAAGGAAAGGGAAGGAGGAAGGGGAACAAAACCAAAATAGATGAGTTACTTGGTACAATATTAAAGTGACTGAAGTTTGAAAATGTTCAAGAAAACAAGTTTTTAGACAGTCACACAGCACAAACTGTTAATAGTCATCTATGTCAGTACAGTGAGCTATAGACAGTATCAGTTTTATTCCTTTTATTTTGTCTTTTTCTCCAGACCAAAGTGTTTCTGTAATTACAAAAGCAACTGCTAACCCTGCTCCCACACAAAGAAAGAAATTAAACTAAAAAACCACATAGTGGATTACTTTACTCAGTGAACCCAGGCAGGAACTTTCAGTTAAGTAAAATGAACATTAAGAGTATGCCAGCCCAAACTTCAGAAAAATTGTTCCTCCCATTTCATCTCATCAAACACTGGAATACAAGGACCAGCGATGACTTGGAAATAAAACATAAACAAAAGACCGAAACCCAGTCTTCGTTTCTTCAAGCATCCAGCACAGAGAAAATAAAAACTTATTATGACTAGACATTGATCCCCTATTTCAGAAAATAAAAACTTGAGTAACTAAATTTTATACATAAAGTCATGATAAACAATTGCAGATGACAAACAGTTTCAGATGGAGCACTAACACATAAAAATCAGTAGCATACATAAAATCTTTGGTCAGCAGGTATTTTAAATGCTGCCTCACACCACTGTGTCACACAAGTCACAAGTCTGGCAACTCTTCTGTTCTCTGGAGTTCATAAACCTTAAAGGCTGAGATCAGAAAGGGCTACAGTTTGTAGTAGCACATTGGGTTTCCATAATGCTTGCTTACTTAATTACCAAGTATATTTAAGATAAATCTAGTCAAATTTTTTAGCAGTTTATGTGGCAGGATTCTCATAGTCTTTTCTACATATATACACACGTTATATATATTTATATGTTGCATATATAAAAATAGATGCAATATGTATATACAATCCTTTTGTCATAGCACAAATTAGAAGGCTTACCCAAGTCTTTGACTTTCTTCTGTGTTTCACTGCTAAATTTACTTAAGAATGGATTTTCCTGGGTTAGCAGAATTTTAACATCTTCTATGCAGACATTTATAATCCTCTCATGAATGAATGGGTACAGAGTATAAATTCCCTGTTTAATAAATAAATATAATTATTTCAAAATGCAATCTCTACTTTTTGAAGAAAATTGTAAACCAGTATTCTCTTTAGATAATGTCAGAAAACAATTTTCGCATTTGAAACCATACTGAAAATGCGAATTGTCATTAATCTGACAAAGTTAATGCCAGCTGTGCTACAGGCGTTAGGAGAAATGAAAGTATCTCCATTGAAAACACATTCTGAAATTACCTCTTGTGCTAATCTGAACGCACATCCAAACTGTTCCCCATCACTGTTGCGAGACCAGACTTTTATCCCTGTGTTAATAACCTGCAAACAGCAAAGCCAAAGATTATCATTAAGGACTATAAATTCTAAATTACCACTCTGAACTTTGCTTTTTCTCAACTGTTTCACTAAAAGCAGGAATAAAGAATAATTCTGCTGTAATGTTCATTTGCACTGGACACTAAATTAAATTCATGTGAAAATTGATTCAAGGGAAAAAGGAATTCCCACTATCAAAACACAGTACTCCTCTTCATGTTTAAACTTGAACACTGTAAAGAAGTGGCAGTCTTAAAATGAGGGCAATGAACTATTAAGATCTAGTTTTAAATTTACTTGGAGAAAGAATTTTCTGGGCGATTCTGGGAAAGTCAGTCAAGGACGGGATTTTTAAAATGCACAAGTGCTTAATATTAGGCCACGACATCCTTTGCAGTATCCAGACTCTCACTACCTAACATAACTGACAAAATTTTAAGGAACTGGTGCATTATGGAGCCCCTTCCTGTATGTTATATGAAAATGTTATTATTTATCCATCTCAAAGATCTGCTGCAGAGATGTAATGAGTATCTCTGGACATCTTCAAGATTTGATTGGATGAGGCCCTGAACTCTCTTATCTAGCTTGAAGTTAGCTCTGCTTGGGGCAGGAAGGAAGCTGGACTAGATAACCCCATTCTAACTTAAATTATTCAATAAGTTGCAAGACAAATCTTTAACATTTGCAAGGCATTTTCTATGGGGAGTCATGTAAAAAAAAAAGCATAATTTTCCCCTCTAATTCACAAAAAATACTTCTTTTCCCAATACCATTCAGCCTAATAACTTTCCAAAATGTTCAGTTGTTGAAAATATTTAAACAATGTCCCCATGTAACACAGCCAGCTAATAATTCAGCTGAAGTTAACCATTATTTCTGGTACGTTTTCAAAGCTCTTAATACTTTTATAATTAAGGGGCTCATAAATACAACAGCCTTAATGTAAACTCATGAAAGTAACTGAAAACCATGCAAAAAATGCTAGTACACACACAGCAGTTATAGATTCCCTTCCTCTATTCTTAAGTTCCCTTGCATCTGCCAAAAAACATACCAATTTTAGCCTTGGAGACTGTTACTTACTTCTCAGAGACAATTCTTCATCTCTTGAACAGGGGAGGGATAGAGAAGAAAACATTCATAAAAAAAAAAAACCAACCCAAAAAAGGCCTATCAGAGGGCTAATCCTCTATATAAAAAACAAGCTCAGCAATAAAGTTCAAGGTGACATTCACTGATGCTTAGAATATCTGCAGTGAAAACCTGAAGAGATAAACCATACCTTCATCTTCTCACTGTTGTTCAGAAGCACATTCCTTAGCTCCTTAGAAACCATGTACAGCTGTCTCTTCTTTCCTTCTTGAGTTCGGGTTAGTAAATTCATCTTGGGAAATGATGGGTCCAATGCATAAAACTTCCTGTGGCCATAATACTTGTTTTGATTAACTAAGCAATGAAATTACATACTCAAATGCATGGGTCAGCCCATTTCCTTGAGCTATCTCTGCAAACAGTTAATACTGGCTCCAGAACTAGACTTTCTAAGATGCATGACATCAGAAAAGACAAGGTGTCATAGACACAAAGATGCACTAGAAAATTTCCAGTGCAAACTATAGCTTGCTATTTTCATGTAAGAGTTTTAAGTGTTGAACAGAGGGGCACCTGGTGCAAAGTCAGGGAGAAGTTTTATGCATGACCAGCTGGATCCATCTTTTGTGACAAAGTGAATACAGATATTCTTAAATTACTAGAAATCTTACAGGCAAAACAGAAACATTTTTTTCTTACTGGATAGGAAGGAACAATGGATCATCTTCAGGGAGAAACACAAAAGGGTCTTCTTTAAAACCAAACAACTTCATTTTTTTAGATGGTGGTGGTCTGAAAAGAAACAGCCATTGCAGTTTCAATTTTAGTAACAGTACTTGGTTTAAAATCAGTACACCTGGTTCATTTAGTCAACACTTTTCTTATAGTAACGATAATACACCAAAGAGAATACTGATGTTTTCCTGTGCTTCATTAAGAAAACACTACCCACAATTTAACTTCCTCATTTTAAGAAATGAAAGCAATGCTTGAACACAGAAACCGTAGAAAAAGTAAATAGAAATTTCTGAGGGAGTAATTGTGAAGACAGTAAAGATCTTCCAAAGGTTAACCTCTGAAAGTTTTTTCTCCTTAACAGAGAAGAAAGGACTAACAGACTTTACAAATGCTAGCAAAAAAAGTAGTTATTTTCCTAACATGCTAAAATGCAAAACAGAAAACGTGGAAATAGAGGACAACTGATCAAATTAATTTATTCTTCTTGATCGACTTCTAAATGAGTTCAATAACAAAAGAACTATAGAATGCTCAACAATTACGAATCTGTCACAGCACAAATACTGAGACATGGCCTCTTACCCACATACTCCTTCCTTTTTGCTTTGTTCAGTGTCTGAATTCTGCAATTCTTGCTTTTTCTTAGACTCTTCGTTCTCATCAAGTGTTGGTTCTTCAGTAATATGTTCAGAACCATTATCTGAATTGGCTGCTGTCACTTCAGCATCTCCTGTTCTTTGTGGTAATTTCTGATGAACCTATTTCAAATTACAGTATTTTCAACAAAGCAAAAAGTGTGTCTAAGTTGTAGTAAAAGGTACCTATATTCTCTCTTTGCATGTACTTAACGCTTACCAATCTGTATGTAAGGGCTTAAACAGATCCATTTAGGGCGTTAATCTGATTACTAAATGAAGATACCATTACAAGTTGCATTTACCTGTAGTACTGATTTGGACAATTTCTTACTAACTGTTCAGGAAAGCTATTTTTGTACCATTTACAAAATCGTGTTCAAGCACTCAAAGAGAAGACTATTTTAAGTCAGGATCTCCTGCTTTCCTCCCAGCACTCAAAATGACACACATCTTGCTGCTGCACACTTTCTGTAAGAGTGCTACAACATTAAACTTAGAACAGCATAAACTGTTTGGATGACGCTTGCTTCTGAGTAAATGCTTCTTCCTTACTGCCACATACACTTGACTCATACGGTGTTCTAATGATGCAAATCAAGTAAACAGAAAGAGCTAAAAAGGGTACACACAAGAAGTGCCTCTCAAAGATATGCCCAACAAAAGAAATCAAATAAATCACGTCAACTTAAAATCCTGTTGACAGGATTTTAAAGACAATTGACAACAAATGGATTAAAGTCAGGTGGCTGAAGCTGCTACTGCTCCTAACAGGTTTACATCCATTCCCCTGGCTGCTGATCTGCTAGACTAATCTGTTGGTGAATCACTTCTGAGCAACCACCCCAGAGTAAGATGAACTGAAATCAGAATTTGCTTACAACACAGCAGAAAAGCGCCTTCAGCAGAGAGATCACACACAGCTGAAAGGAAGCGATAGCTTTAGCAGCCCAATCTGATCTGCTTCTGTAATGCTTTCAAAACCTTAACTTTAGGTTCCAGTTCTACCTTGCTACTTTACTATGATTTCAAAATCCCACCCCCCACCTTTCTTTTTTTTTTTTTTTTCTTTTAGTTCTTAAGGGGTTTAGGAATTTATTTTTAATTGTCAATCTGAACTACGACTGAAAGGCATATATGTTTTCTATCATGTAAGCTTTCCAAAAATAATCCAGAAATGTTATTAAAAGTTAACATTTCAGCTCCTTTAAAAGAAGTTACCTTAGGCTGGCGTTTATTCCATGGCATTGGTGATTTTTTTATTAACACAGCCACAAAGAAACCTCCTGTGTTCTGATGATGTGGCAATATCCTAAGACTGGAGGGGAAAAAAAATGTTGCAATGTATTCACCATCAGCATTCAGGCTTTCACAGTACTAGAAGCATCACATTTATATTTACTTTCAGGGTAAACTAAGTATTCCCAGTAGTATTGTGCAGATTTAATTTATCAAGCTAGAAACACGTTCTAAAATAGAGCACCATGGCAAAACAACTTACACCAGTGCAATGCATTCATTTCACTATGCACATCCAAGTTTTAATGCCTCGTTTCTATAATTCACTTTTAGAACAGTTATGGAAAGTAATTAATAACAAGTAAGTCACATTCTTAAAAGTTTTTACACTTTTCCAGCAATTTAGGCTATGTATCTCTACTGGATGCAAAGAATTAGACCTGTTTGTGTTAGCACTTGTTCCTTGTAAGCAAATTCCAATAATTTCTCTCAGTTCACTGGAATTTAAATATTGTGTACTGTCATTACACATAAACCAATCCAAATATCCTGAGACCTATACAAGCACATTCCTAATCTCACCTGATTGTAATTTGCCCCCCACCACACAAAATAACCATGAAAACCTAATAAAATCTACTCTGGGAAAACTTACCAACGCTCTAGATTCATTGCCTTCAGCTTCTCTTCGTCTTTTACAGGAAACATAGTGGGACGTATTTGTGTTTGTCTATTTGAAGGCACATCTTTCCACTCTTCGAGCCACTGCCCATCTTTCAGCATTACCTTCAAAGGAGTAAACATAAATACTGTGAAGAATATGCATCACCATTTTACAAGTTTTAATTAAAATACTTTCAAACCAAGGTTCAGGTGCTAAAAAGGGAAGTTATTTTCTGGTATGGTAAATTAAGTTCTTTAAAGTATATTGCTTCTTTGTGCACTGCATGCGTGCATGAGATTCTTGCCAACTGCACCTCTCAGCTTCTTGTACGCTTCAAAAAGCGTGCAGTCAAGTAAAGATTTGCACAGAATAAAATGCAGTGACCTCTGGTAACTTGCTTCAACATACAGACTGTCAAAATCCAAAGGAAGAGCAGTGGTAGAATATATAAGAAGATGAGTAAGCCATCAGATTTAAGATACACTACTTTTTTGCCATAAGACTGGCTGTGAAACATTCTGCTATAGGCAGCTTCTGTACAATATACAAAGAGGATACTGCAGCCTAATAAGGGTTTAGAAACAAGGAATTCCAATTTCATTACATAAGATCCAAGAATGAAACACAACAGCTTGGTAAGTGTGGAGCCCCTGCCACAGCATATGTAGGTCATGATAAAGATGCTTTCAAGGGAAGTTACTGAAGAACCAGGAATTTTGCAGTGCCTGTATTTTCAACCAGGATTCAGAACATATCTATAACTCCACTCTAAGATTAACTATACAATATTGTAGGGAATATACTCTTAGTGATCTTTATATATATATTTTTTGTAGCTCTATGCAGTAACAATATAGTAAAATTAAAATCATAAGCCAGTTATGCATTTTACATTTATCCTTCAGTTACCAGCACTGAATTTAAATTTTCAGAACTTTCAGAAGAAAGAAACCTGCTAGTTTCTAGGCTGAATTTCCAATGGCAGAACATAAACAAATCTTTATTCTATGAATCTTGTGAACCGGCATAAACCTGCGAACTACCATTGCAAGAGACTAATGAAATGGTGAGAGAAGACAGAGCCACCAATGGGGTCACAAAGGCACACGCTCATAATTTGAAGTTCATCAGAGCTTCTTTTCCTACTACCAGGAAGACCTTCTACTCTTCTTGATTATACTCTGATCACGAAGCTGAAGAAGCCTTGGGGGGTTTTGCTCCCCTCTGCTAGTCTTTTTGCAGAACCAAAATCATGGAAGTTGTGAAACAGAATATATAATTCCATTAATATTCTAGGATTACTCACAGCACTGCAGATTTTATTGCTGACTTCCAGAAAGGGTTTAACGGCTTTTACTTCCAAATGATTCAAATGGACCAGCTAAAGAACTGTAAAATCTAACACTCACAGGCTGTAAAAACATGAGGGGTAACTTAAAAAGTGGCTGAAATTATGTTGCCACCTACAGGCCACATGCACACATTAGAAAAGGGAATTTACAAAATACAGGAGACAGCAAAGAAAACTAGAGGAAAAAGATGACAGTAGATGAGGAAATAAGAACTTACTATTAGAAAGATTTTTAGCCCTCTCCCCTACAATGCTATACTGTCTAAAACTCTAAACAGCAAATCACTACCATTACTTCAGCTCCATCTAATGTTTTGAAATGTTAAACTTCGACTATTTCCCCAGTTTAACACTACCACAGACCAAAACCTTCACAGAAGTATCAGGTTCAGTACCTTCCATTTTGTAATTCCTGGCATCCTCTTCAAACCTGGTAACTCAGAAGAGACATCAGCAAGTTCTAAGGCACCTGAAATCAAGAATATACACGTTCTTTAAAACAGATTTGAGAGCTGTGTTCCTAAGTAACTTCTATAAAGATAGTTTTCTGTCAAGCTTTAAGACCATTTGAAGACCATTGCTTTTTAAAACTTTCAAGGAATAGAATACTACACAAGCACTGCCATGTAAATTAACAAGATAGATAGCAAAAACTGTTCGGAATAACTCTGTAAGTTTGCAACCTATAAATTATCCAAAATATTTTTGGTAAGATAATTTTTGTAGCAGCTGCATAGAGTAATACTCTACAACCCATATCATTAAAAGTCAGTGTTCCAGGCAATGCAGTCATAGAAGTTTTTATCCTCACTTAGTCAGTATTTCTCAGAAAGGTACTCTTTTGGGATGACTAAGCCTTTTAAAAATGCTTGATAGATTCTCATTTTATGGACTTAAAATCCTAATTCATTCCAGTGTGAAAAAGAATCTATTTTTTTTTAAATGGAAAGGAAAACTTCAAACTGTAACAGTAACATAAATGGGCCTGCTTAAACAATTCCAGAGGAGCACCATGAAGATGACCAGAGGGCTGGCGCACCTCTCCTATGAAGACAGGCTGAGAGAGCTGGGATTGTACTGGCCTGGAGAAGGCTCAAGGGAGACCTTATAGCAGCCTTCCAGTACTGAAAAGGGGGCTACAAGGAAGCTGGATAGGGACTTTCTACAAGGGTGTGTAGGGATGGGACAAGGGGCAATGGCTTTAAGCTGAAAGAGGGTAGATTTAGATTAGATATCAGGAAGAAATTCTTTACTGTGAGGCAGGTGAGGCACTGGCACAGGCTGCCCAGAGAAGCTGTGGCTGCCTCATCCTTGTCAGTGCTCAAGGCCAGGTTGGATGGGGCTTTGAACAACCTGGTCTAGCGGAAGGTGTCACTGCCCATGGCAGAAGGGCTGGAACTACATGACCTTTAAGGTCTCTTCCAAACTTCAAACCATTCTATGAATCTGTGACAAAAGATGATGTGCCTAGAATAAATCATGCTACAAATAACACGTATGTATTTGTAGCATGATGTATTTTTAAAGTAAATACATCTACAAATGACATCAACAGAGTATAACTTCCTCTCCTGAATAAGAACTTTAAACTGCCCCAGGTTCAGAAAGAATGATATAAAAGCTTACTGTTTAAATAGGTGATCTCTCTAAAGAAGAATAACCTGAAAATTTCTTTTTTGTGATTCTGAATTCTAACAGCTAGGCAGGCTTTTCCTCATGTTGTACACAATTTAAAAACCTGCTCTAAATGACATACCACTTACTCTTATAGTGACACTTTAAGCAGGTCTTAAATAAATCACTGATACACGAATTTTTGGATGAATTCCAAAACGACATTTCAGATCTGATTAAACCTGATGTTTGCTTTCGTCCTTTAAATATTACTGCCTACCTACAGCATGACTTCAGCTGATACCTCAAGACTACATCAGACACTAAACAGTTTGTCAGAAATACTTCAATTCTCAGTAGAGAAACATGGTACAAAAGTGCCTTTTTCTTACTCCAGCCATAAGAGGAAAGCTCTCTCTGATCTGCTCTACAAGTAGCAGCGCAACACAGTGCTAGGACTAAGTTAACACCCAAGAACCAAAAAACCTTCAAGACTGACCTGAGCAAATACTTGAGGTTCAATGCCCCCCGCACACTACTGTGCTACTTCATCCTTCTTTTGCTACACCTACATTCAAGCCCCAAGGACAACATTCACTCACTGGAACACATCATAGCCTCCAGGTAAGCTTCAGAATACCTCCACCGGGCAGAGACAAGATCCAAATGTCATAATAGCCAGCCAAGATCCTTATTTTCAAGTACTGAATTTGCCCCAGATGCTGCAGTTGTTGGCCTCACTAACTTCCATACTGCTTTGTGCTCCTACCCAAATTAGTCCTTACTGCTTTCCAATCACCTTTAAACTTAATTCTGGTGTACTACCGTCTTCAATAAGCCAAACATACTATCATTTACTTGAAACATGTCTATGTTGTAGAAAATGTTATTCTCTCACTCGTCTACCAAAGAAACTACCTCTAAATAAAAATGTCCTTTGAGTGAAAATTGAATAGTCAATTCCTAATTATCTTCAGGCATTTTAGCTAAACTGGTGTTTCTAAGACAATGAAATATCACATGTAATTGGTGGCCAGAATAGTGACTGACACAAAGAAAACATTACACAAAACAGACTAGTCTACTTCCAGGATCAGCTCAGCTCCAGAGGCAATACAACTGCTTCTGCTCTGTACAAGGCTCAACTTAGTCTGTGGAACTTTTAATGTGAAATCACAAAATCATGGAATAGTTAGGGTTGGAAAGGACCTTAAAATCATCTAGCTCCAATCCCCCTGCCATGGGCAGGGACAGCTCACACTAAACCATGCCACGCAAGGCTCTGTCCAACCTGGCCTTGAACACTGCCAGCGATGGAGCATTCACAACTTCCCTGGGCAACCCATTCCAGGGCCTCACCACCCTTACAGTAAGGAATTTCTTCCTCATATCCAATCTAAACTTCCCCTCTTTAAGTTTGAACTCATTACCCCTTGCCCTTTCACTACAGTCCCTCATGAAGAGTCCCTCCCCAGTAGCCCTATAGGCTCCCTTCAGATACTGGAAGGCTGCTATGAGGTCTCCACGCAGCCTTCTCTTCTCCAGGCTGAACACCCCCAACTTTCTCATCCTATCTTCATACGGGAGGTGCTCCAGTCCCCTGATCATCCTCACGGCCTCCTTTGGACTTGTTCCAACAGTTCCATGTCCTTTTTATGTTGAGGACACCAGAACTGCACACAATACTCCAAGTGAGATCTCACAAGAGCAGAGTAGAGGGGCAGGATCACCTCCTTTTGATGCAGCCCAGGATACGGTTGGCTTTCTGGGCTGCAAGCGCACACACTGCCAGCTCATGTTCATTTTCTCATCGACCAACACCCCCAAGTCCTTCTACGCAGGGCTGCTCTGAATCTCATCTCTGCCCAACCTGTAGCTGTGAAATCCAATTAGATACCTCCAAACGTCAGGTTACTGACTCAGAAAAAAGTGTCCATCAGCTCAAAACCAGAAGTTTGAGCTACTAAACCCTACTATCAGAAACTGATGCAGTGCAGCTTCCCAGCTCATTTCAATTTTTCTACCTCTTGTTACTTTAGATGATAACGACCTAACAGCAACTTAAGCAAGCCTTCATATTCAAAAGTGTAAAAAAAACCCAGAAGCTTAAAGGCTTTAAAAGTCCAAGTATGCCAAACTGTAGATCAAAGGATGCTAAAGGTATAAGTGACTTCCACCTACTAGTGCACAGTAACATTCCTCTAACTGCTTAAGTATAACTCTGGGCTTTTTACTCCTATAGCATACAGTACCAATGTCCACACCACGTTTTCCAAAGGAATTATGAATGTCAGATGTGGAATCCAAGCACTGGAATCAGTTAGCAGAAGCCAGATAACACAGACTGAATTCCACTGATCTGCAGAAGTCTTTTGTGTATTGTTAACACAATTTGTTCAGGTTTTATATTTGCACCCTATTTAGGCCCACTTAAGATGACTGCTCATATCAACACCGGTAAAATCCTATGGGTATCAAAAAATTGCTGCAATTTTGCATACGAGGAGCACATTACCTACACTAAGCTTATTACTAGTAGTTTCATACACATACTGTTTTTTGGGCTGAGGAAAAGATTTCCCCATCTTGGGAATTCTCACCTTGGCTCTTTTCCAGCAGAGATGAGATCACAGCTTCATTTTCAATGGGGTTCAACGAACACGTGGAATACACCATTCTCCCACCTTCTGCCAGCTGTTCAACACCACGGGTTGCAATTCTTAACTGCAATCTAACAGAACACTCTTGATCTAGCCAGGTATCATTCAGGAACCAGAAAGATTTGTCATCAAATTTCTTACATGTGAAGCTATACCGTGGGCACATAATGCTCCATGGACTAAGACGGCACTTACCAAGCTCCACAGCTATCACCAGTACAGAAAGAAAAGTCAGCTTTAAACTAAGTCAGTTTAGTGCAGCCTATACTGCAGACACACTCACAATTATGCCTATTAAAACAGCAGTTAGGTCAAACATTAACATTACTGCATGATAACTTTTAACATAACATTCTGTATGTTGTTCTTTCTAGTGCCATATTAAGTTTATTATAAAGTACTCCATACTAGAAAAATAACACCCCAAAACCTGGTTCTCCTTCTCAGAAATTTGGAGTTAAAATGAGAAACAACCTATTACAAATATTATGGATAACACAGCTTGGCTAGCATTGGCTTTCTGAGAAAAGTATCACTGAGCCAGATAACGAGCTTATACCCTACCTGCATACTGACAACTAAAACAGAACATGCAAATGTGAGTTATCCAGCAGTAACACCACAGGTCAGCTGAGCCACAGTAACTGACAGCATTCCCAGCTTGTTACAAAGGCACAGTAAAATGTTCTAAGCTTTTCCATCTGTGTTTAAATTACTGCTTTTTACCATCTGCCTGCACTAGGCTAAGTACCCATTCACCATCATTTAACATAAATCAGTCTCAGGTAACTGAAACCGTGTATGTATCATCTCTAATATTCTTAAGACTTTAAAACATTACTATTATATCTTAGAAGTTGCTGTATTTTTCAACAGTATTTTACCTGCCTAAACACTAAGAATCCCAACCAAATTATCTGTTCCCTCTTTCATTAGCTACCTTGTCTAAACTAATTCAGTGAATGTTAGTATGTCAGATATGCTTAAGAATACAAGCAATTTAGATTCACAGACTCCACTCCTCATATCTGAAACACTACACTTTCTCTGAGTGGTACATCAGCTCTTGATCTGAGAGAAAAGTGACTCTTCTCAGTCTCTGCTTTGTCAGATACTAAAATATGAATGCATGCAGGATGTGAAAGATACGGGAAAAGGAGGAGAGAGAAATGAAAGTGCAGATGTGTAATAAGCATTTTTACCCATGGAGCTGCAAACTGTTTTGTGTCGTCCACTTCTTCCATACATCAATGTTTTTCCTCATAGTTCCATCTCCACTGTAACAGAGGTAGAACAGATTTGTATCATTTGTGGGTGAAACTTATTTCATATTCAAGTCATTTACAGTAGCAAAGCATTAACAGTCCCTCTCCCACATTACGTATTCCTCCTATTCCATACTGTTTGCTTCAATACTATCTTTGTATTTCAGAATCCTGAGCCTAAGTTCAAAATTGGTCCAAATTTAAGTACCACTTAGAATGAAAAACGTTCACCTTGATTTGGTATACTCTGACCTACAAGAGGTTAAGGAATTCACCTGTTTTGGAAGTTACTATAAATCATAACTCACTAAACAACTCAAAAAGTATAACTCAGTAACACAAAAATTGTAGCACTTCACATAGTGCACTAAAATCTGCGCACTGAAGATTGCATGCAAGATACCTGCAGGGGACGTCACATAAAATCCTGTCATAGAAGAGGACCTCTTTTCTTCCATCAACATCTATTTGTAGATTAGGAATGCTGGAGGCATCATGATTTACCACCATGATGCACGGACTGTTTAACCTCTTAGCCTGATGAACCAGCAAATAGCAGCGCTTGTTGTCGACATCATTAGCAATTACAAAACCCTCTGGGAACAAAAATATTGGGAAGATGCTTTACTATTCAACAGCTAAGTAATTTTACGTAGTTTACTGTTTTATCTTCAAAGTTGTGTAAACCTTTCACTAGACACTTTTACTTATATGACTACTTATGAATTGAGGACGCCTTAATGAACATAAAATAAAAAGAAGTATGCTGAGGTTTAACAGATGTGTCAGATACAGTCTCAACAGTTCTAGCTTCCATGCAGCAACAATAAGCAACTTTTCAAAGTAAAACCTTCGTAACAGAAAGAACTTCCACTGCCACGGAAGCCAGTCTCTGTACATCAGATTTTCAGAAGAATGCAGAAAGCATCCACTCCCTCCAACTTCACAATTTCCATGGGCAGTATTTTCTGTGAGCATCTAACTGAAAGACTCTGAAGCTTAAAAAAAAATAAAGGAGATTAATATAATGACCATTTTAAGGCTTAAGCTGCTCAATTAGTGTTTGCAGGACACAACTAAAACGCAAGGGCTATGGGCCACCACCTAATAGGTAAACCTGATACATATAAAAAAATTAAGTGCTTATCAAATCTACTGTAGTCTGAACTGTGAAGATATCTATCTGTAGCTATATGTAATCTATCTCTCTCTTCTAGCCAAGGAATCCAACAAAGTTTCAAGGCAAAGGTGGGGGTACTTCCCATCTCGTATCACTCTAACACACTGGGATTCAAAATGTAGTTAAATGCAGTTATTTATCTGTGATAATTATAACAATCTTTTACAAGAAAAAACAGAAATTCAAAGTCACAAAAGTTTTGGTAGTTTTTCCAGACTTACTGGGAAAAGGATCATTCATGTCTGCATGTAGCATTTCAATCAGTTGGGCAGTCTTAGACCCAGGTGCAGCACACATATCTAGAATCTACAAAAGGCAGAAAATTAAATAACAAGTCCTACCTTTACATGTTTTTTAAGTCTGAGAAATTTACTAGGTGTTCTTGTTGAAATTAAATATTTTTGCATACAGTTGCAGACTTATAATTGTTCTGAAGACCAATTTACAGAAACATAAAGTACAGTTCTGGTTTTTTGTATGCTTTATTTCAGAGGGTCTAATATGTAAAAAAGACTTTAGTTTGTAGGGAACAAATACACTAGCTGAAAAAGAAAGACTTGAAAGAGAAATATGAATATTAGACGGGGGATATGGGCCCTTTATCAGCTCACAAACAGTTTCAGCTGAACTGGAACTTTACATACATACACACACTAAAAGCAAAGTTATGCTAAAGAGCAAGTAATATTTAACTATCAGTAAATTAATCAGCCCAGTTGATTATACAGATTTCATAAAAATTAACTGCTATCTCTCCCTACACATTTGCATTTTAGTGCCAAAAAAATCGAGGCAGTATAAACTGCTTGTTTCTAATATCCTTGAAGAAGCACTTGGGAATTATCTGAGCTGTCCTCAGCAGCAGAACAAAACAGCACAGACACCAACACCTGATTTCTAGCATTATTTCTTGCTCCTGCTTCATCACAAACTTGGTTTGTGATTGAGTCATTCATACAATCACTTTCACAGCAAACCATTTGACAGTTAACAGTGCTTTCTTAAGTAAGTAAGCCTAGCCTAGAGTCTTTCTTTTTGCCCAGTTACAAAGACATACGACTGTCTTCTGGACCTTTAGCTCCAGAAATGTTAGCTGAAACTGTACAACAGGATAAAAGACAGGGATGGATCTGCTCCAGTTCCCATGCAAGCTCCTGACATGAACAAGACTAACCGGACGACAGACCCCAGAGAGATGCAAAGAGCATTTATGGAGAGCTTCAGGGAGCATAAAATAAGCACTGCTTAATGCATCGTGAAACACACTCAGTATGACAGTGTCTGTCATACCTGCCATTTTAAGTAACAGTTGTAATACTGCCACTTTCCACTTTTGCAGATAATGCATAAAATAATGAAGAATAAGCAGGCCTAAACACAATTCAAAATTGCCCAACAAGCTGATGGTGAGGGAAAACCAAATTGTGAAAAACAGATTAAAAATTAAAACAACCACAGAGAGGTTTGACGGACATCATGCTGATTCTTGCATAAGAGAATTTTTTACCAGCCTTGATACTGCTCTTGTAATTTGTAGTGTAATCAAACTATCTACTAGGAAAAAATCCAGTACACAACACATTCTAGAGTTACCTTATGATGAGGATTAACATTAAGCAGCAGAGGTGGGATCATACTAACAGCCTCCTGTCGACTGATATTTCCCTTGAAAGGTAAAAAAGAACAAAAATAAAGATCAGCACCCCCTCCTTTTTATTCTGCAGAAGAGCCCATTTCTTTTGCAATATTTGTTTTTTAATCTCTATGAAGGAAAATAAAGCAATCCAAACCACACTATTATAAATTCAGGACTGAATTTTGGTAGCACATAACAACAACAAAAAAAAAAAATCAACTTTTTTCACCCAATTAAGTCTCTGATAATTGCATATTTAATCTAATTTTGTTAAAACTATAGATACAATTTCTGCTCAAAAGAGATGAGAAACTGGCTTCAAACAAGTGAGAAACACCCATTACTAAAGATAAGTACTATTACGTATACACACACACTTTTTACCGAATTTAAACACCTGTTTTCTAAGAGCAACTCATTATTTTACAGGGACTCATTTTCACATTCTCAAGCAAAAACCAAATTCAATTAGTATAGGAGAAACATTTGTAACTGCAGTTATATGCCAGTTGTAGGATGAATCACTGTCAACACCCACAAATCAAGATTCTTCTGAGCTACTCAGCTGCTGAGAAAAGGTACAGTCTCAGTGTCTCGTAACACAAATAAAACATGGCTCGGGATTTGCAAGAGAAAAGAAACAAATCAAGGTGTATCTAGGACTTACACATTCTGTCTCGCTAACTAGAAACTGATGAAACTTTTCTAGCTGTGGTGACTTGCGCAAGATTTTTCTGCTCAGATTGGTGTGCCAGGCTAGCTCTTCTGGATACCTGGGGCAAAGAGGCAGAAAAAGGGGAAAGGCAAATGAAACCAATTCGTCAGGCTGGATGTTGGGACCTGCACAGGATGCCTGTTGGACTTGCACCTCGCTCACCAGCTCAGCGACTGCGGCATTTCGACTTTCTGGCCATCCACTTCCAGGTCCTCCAGCTCCTTGAAGTACTTTTCCTTTAAGCAGTGGAGAATCTCTCTGGCGTGGCTGGACAGGAGAGAGACACACAAGATGAGGCCGGATGGGGACTCGCCTTCCCCAGGCAGCAGGTAAAACCGGCGGGTACCTCCGAGCCCGGGGCCCCCCTTCCCGGCCCTACCTGCGGTAGCCGGTGATGCGCAAGGTGGCGGGCAGCGGCTCCCTCAGCGCCGCCATGAAGTCTCCCCACTCTCCGTCGGGTACGATGCCCAGCTCCCGGTAGTACCGCTCGAACAGCTCATTCTCCTTCACGATCTCGGGGTAGCCGCCGGCCCAGCCCTGAAACACGCCAGCACCGTCAGCCCGGCGGCGCTGCCGCTCGCCTCCCCTCCCCGCCCGGCCCGGCTCTCACCGCCTGGTCCCCGCCGCTGTCCCCCCGCCGCTCCTGCCGCTGCTGCTGCTGCTGCTGCTGCCTCCGGCGGTCGCGCGCGCGGCGGCCCATGGCGGCCAGGCGTCGCGCGAGCCCCAGCACCCCGCGCGCCGCCGTCGGTGCGGCCGCTCCCGCCCCTCACGAACAGAGGGGCCGCGGCACCCACCGCCCGCGCCACCGCGCGCCCGCGCAGACACGCGCATGCGCTGGCCCTGCCCCGAAGGGCGCCTTCCGGGGCGCTTCCGTGACTTCCGCACCGCGGCGGAACTTCCGTCCCACAGGCGCCCCTCTCCCCCGCGGCAACCCCACCAACCGGAGGGCGGAGGGAGCGGTGTCGGTCACGCCCCTCTACGGCGCTGATTGGTCCGCGGCGCCGGTGGGCGTGCCCTCGGCCGGCTGATGAATGGAGGCGGCCGGGCGCTTTCGGGCGTGTAGTCCGCGATGGGTGCCTGCGACGTGTGCGGGCTGTGGCAGCGGGTGTCGGGCCCGGAGGAGCAGCGGCTGCTGGAGCTCCTCTCGTACGGGCTGGTGGCGCTGGGCGCCGGCTCCGCCGTGCTGCTCCGCTTCGTACGTATGCCCTATGGGCGTTACTCCTCGCGGCGCTTCGGCTGGCTGCTGCCCGCTCGCCTCGCATGGGCGCTGCAGGAGTTGCCCTCGCTCCTCGTCCCGATCGGGCTCGCCGCCTGCGGCGGGGCGGTCATTGCCGCCTGGCCCAATCGCATCCTGCTGGGCTGTTTCATCGTGCACTACGTTCAGAGGTGCGGCGGGGTCTACAATGGGGCGGTCGGAGCTACCTTCGGGCTCGCCTGGAAAGCGAGGAGGACGAGGGGTGGTGACAGGGGAGCGGGTGCCGTTCTGCAGCGGTTTAGGGTCAGTCGCGACAGAAACACCTGGCTGCTGTTCTCCGGCTACAGGGACTGAAATTCTGCCGTTGATTAATTATTATTAACTCCTACAATTCGCTGTAATAATTGCTGAAGTCTTTCCTGCATGTATAAAGATGCTCTAGGTTTTTAAATGAGCTGAGCAAGTAATTGTGGTGGTGCTGTGCTCTCTGCTTTGCCCTGCTCTATGGGGTGCGATGGAGTGCTCGGGCATCTTTCAGAGTAGAGTATTTGGTGCTTTTCCAGTATGCTATATCATCTCTATCCTATAGCTGTAGCTCTTGGGGTGACCCCCGTTTAAGTAGTGACTTAATCAGGTAGTTGTAAGAGCACAGTGTTCCAACACAGAAAGATCAGCTCTGGGTGCTGATACAGTTTTACTATGGGGAAACGGTAGTGATTTTCCAATTGCAGGGTGTCCCTTTTGGGAGTTTGACTCGATGATTCTTGGGGGTCCCTCCCAGCACAGGGCATTCAAGGATTAGTTAAAGCACTAGCAGAGCTGGGGCTGAGCGCCCTGTGTTACCATGCAATCAATGGTATTTGGGTGTTCTGTAAACTACCTGGGAGAAAGCAGACTGACTAGAGCTTAGGCAAGATTTTCAGTTCCTATCGAGTCATGGTAGGTACTGGTAATACTCCACAAGTGGTATTGCTACTATGCTAATATGGCAGAGAAAGATTTGTCGGGCTAATTTTGAGTTTGTGATATATGTGTTGGTATCAACTACATACAGAGCTTATTGTGATGGGCTGTTGGTTTTAACCAGAGCCGTGGGTGGCATGGTTTAGTGGGAGGTGTCCCTGCCCATGGCAGGGGGGTTGGAACTAGATGGTCTTAAGGCCCTCTCCAACCCTAAGTATTCTATGATTCTATCCTAGTGGTAGGGAGGGATGCAATATACAGTTGGCCTGGTGGCCGAAGTGGCTTTGCAAACCCAGGACTATGTCTTTACTTCCTCTTTTCTGGCCTTAAGAATAAAGGGATTAGTCTTGACATGGGATGTTAACTCATCCTTTGTGTCTGGGAAAATCTGGAAACGCAAGGTCAAGGCTTGCACAGAAAGCTGAGCTGTACTGTAGTTTCTTTTTTTCCAGTTGCTTACTGCTATCTCTGAACAGAGGGACTGTTCTATAGGTGGATGTAGACTGTTACCTGTTTGTTGTAACCTAGCAGTCTTTATTTAAATAATCATATTAACGATTTTGTTACGCTTTCTTGAAAGCTGTCACAGTTTTGCTTCCTCTGGAAAGGATCCTCTGAAGTAGCAATCCTGGGGTAGCTGGGAAAACACGCAAAGAATGCTCAGGCTTCAGTAATCCTGTTTCCTCTATCATTATAGATTGCAATTAAATTGATAGGTGATGAGAAGTTCGCTAGCCATGACAGAGAAAGCACAGAAACCCTCCCCTGCTTTTCTTGTTTGGAGCCTGTTTGTTTACTCATGTAATTGCCAGGAAAAGCAATCAAGATTCCTTGCCAAAGTGAGATAGCAGCTGTGGATTTGTCAACTGCCTTTATCAGGTGTCATAGTGTAGACCAAGGTTGTCAAGGCAAAGGAATTAATATTTTTAGGTAATTTTAAGAGTGAGGAGGGAACTGGGCTCAGTTAGGTTAATTTCAAGGGGATTGACTTTCCTTCTGGAAGTGCTGGTGGATTTGATATAGGAATTGTGAGACTTGGCTTATTTCAGAAAGCTTAATGGTACTAATGAGGACCTGGGGACAAAGGAGAACAGAAATATGCCATATTTAAAACATCTGTTGCCTTTACTCCTATGAGCAAAGTAATTGCCTTGGGTACAAGGTTCAAGTCTGTCATAACAAGTGAGAAGACGTAGACAGTGGGATTGAGCACACCCTCAGCAAGTTTGCCGATGACACCAAGCTGTGTGGTTCGGTTGATACTGTTGGGGGGAAGGAATGCCATCCAGAGGGACCTTGACACGCTTGTGAGGTGGGCTAATGCCAACCTGATGAAGTTTAACCATGACAAGTGCAAGGTCCTACACCTGGGTCAGAGCAATCACAGGCACAGCTCCAGGTTGGGCAGAGAAGAGATTCAGAGCAGCCCTGCAGAGAAGGACTTGGGGGTGTTGGTCAATGAGAAAATGAACATGAGCTGGCTTCAGTGTGTGCTTGCAGCCCAGAAAGGCAACTGTATCCTGGGCTGCATCAAAAGGTGGGTGACCAGCAGGTTGAGGGAGGTGATCCTGCCTCTCTACTCTGCTCTTGTGAGACCTCACTTGGAACACCTGTGTGCAGTTCTGGTGTCCTCAACATAAGAAGGACATGGAACTGTTGGAACAAGTGCAGAGGAGGGCCACGAGGATGATCGGGGGACTGGAGCACCTCCTGTATGAAGATAGGATGAGAAAGTTGAGGCTGTTCAGCCTGGAGAAGAGAAGGCTGCGTGGAGACCTCATAGCAGCCTTCCAGCATCTGAAGGGGGCTTTAGGGATGCTGGGGAGGGACTCTTCATGAGGGACTGTAGTGAAAGGGCAAGGGGTAATGGGTTCAAACTTAAACAGGGGAAGGTTAGATTGGATATGAGGAAGAAATTCTTTACTGTGAGGGTGGTGAGGCACTGGAATGGGTTGCCCAGGGAAGTCGTGAATGCTCCATCGCCGGTGGTGTTCAAGGCTGGGTTGGACAGAGCCTTGTGTGGCATGGTTTAGTGGGAGATGTCCCTGGCCATGGCAGGGGGGTTGGAAGTAGATGATCTTAAGGTCCTTTCCAGCCCTAACTATTCTATGATTCTATTCTATGATTCTATGATCTTGTAATTCTAATGAGGCAACAAAATCATTTAGGTGTCAAAGCAAGTGTAATTTTTCTTCTGAACTGGGGTTAAAGACTGCTGAGAATTTCAAAAGCAGGATAATGTGGGCTATAGATTACAGTTCTGGGCATCAAAAATATCTTTCCTGTTTGTTCATGCAACAGGTTTTCTTTCCTTGTCTGTTAAAGGGCACTCATATTTCCTCTTCTGATCCGGGAAGGAAAACCAACACCATTTTTCACTTTTGTGCTGGCGCTTTTGTTCTGTGTTTACAATGGGTACTTGCAAGGCCGAAGCTTAAGCAACTATGCAAAATACCCTTCAGGCTGGTTAAAAGATCCGTGTTTTATTACAGGTGAGTTAAAGCATGTTATGAGAGTATTAAGTACAGTTTTCCTTTGTCCTCGCAGCTTTTTATTTTTCATTATAATTGTATAGTGTCTTCAATCCCATTTTATGACTCTTCTCATAGTTAATTCATTAGTTTGCTGTAGCTGGAAGCCTTTTAACCTTTTTTGTTTTAGAATTGTGAACTGTCACTTCTTCCCACAATGTCAGTCTTAGCTGAGCTGACTGTCATATTTGTTCATTAATACCAAAGTAAATATGGGTGATGGAGTTTGTTGATTTGGTTTGTTTGTTTGTTTGTTTTGTTTTTGAATATAAGAACTTGAGGCCTGAAATTAAACCATCAATGTGCAGGTTTAGAGCAAAGCAGACTTTCCACATAACATGTAGAGTAAATTGAAATCCCTTGTTTCTCAATGTTGTGGGTACTAAAGGTTTGTATGTGGCCAAACAGAAGTGAATGAATTCACAGAGTACAAATCCAGTAAGGGTAGCTGCTAAATACCAAGATACCATTTCTAATGCCTGAAGTCCTCCGTGCTAGGGTATTTAGGCATACATGCACCAGCCCGCCTGCCCAATGGGCTTTGCTGAACAACATAACTGGTCCTCCAATAAGGGTTTGGAGGGGTGGATCACTCCTATCAGGAAATGAGGTTGCATTTATACTTGAAGCCATGTGTATGATTAAAAGGCTATGATGTCTAGTGGCACCAGAAGGATCTTTTTGATCTGAGGATAAACCAGAATATTTTTCCTTGTCAGTCAAAGGCATAATACTGGGCTGTGTGGATCCTTGATCTGACCCAGTACCACTGTTGTTATTCTAGTGTCAGAGTAAATCAGTGTTTCTCCCAGATTTCTCAAGACTTTTAGAATAAAGCTTTTATCTTTACTGCAGTGTTACTGTGGATGATAATAGACTGCTGTGTTAAATGCTGTCGTGACTGTAAGGTTGACAAAATGTAAATCAAAATAGATTCTCTTGCCAGGATTAGGAGGTGGTACTGCTTGTGTTCTAAAAATGGAGAAACTGAGGTACAAGGGAATTACTTCAGTGGGTGGTAGATACTTGATGTGCTTGAAAGTCTCTTCGTATTTTTGAAATTCCAGTCTTGTTAAACTTGGATCTGACAAAAAAAAAAAGAGTTATTAAAAGATCTGTGGATCAAAACTGTTAAGACTGATGCACCATAGATTTGTTTCTGGTGCCCTAGTTTAGTACCTTAATCAAAAGGTATCTCAATATAGTACTGTTAAATCATGAGTCGGGAGCCATAAAGCAATTCATCCTTACTGTAAGATCTTAAAAACTTAAGGTCATAAGACTGCTGCTCAGGTTTCATTGGGGTTTTTTTTTTTTTTGTATCAAGGATTTCTGAAAGATGTAACTGTATAAATAGCAGTAGCTGGATTCATCTGCCTTCTTTTGTGAATACTTCTTTGTATGGATTAGTTTAGTTTAGGTTTGTTTGATGGTTTTTGGGTTGGGTTTTTTTTTCCCCAAATAATATCAGTTTGGAATATATGCTTATGTATATTTCCAGTAATGCTAATCATAAGCAAAGTGTTGCTTTCATGACTGTATTGAGTCAAAATATTGCTTTAAAAAGTTACTCTGAAAACTATGAAAGTGAGCATTCCTGTTAATGGTATTAATGGTAGTATTATGAGTATTATTAATTATTAGTATTATAAATTAATGCTGTTATTAGTTCTATTAATACTACTATTAGTAATGCTGCTATTAATGGTAGCAACCATTTTGGATGTCACTTGCTGGCTTTTCTGAAAGTTATTACAGTATATCTTTAGTTTGGCATGGCTATGAAACAGTCAAACTGAAGATGTCTTGTTTCTTCTTGTACTAGAACATGTTTTGGGCTTTTGGGTTTTTATTTTTGTTTTATAGTGCACATCAAGATAACTGGAACACAGAGGATATTTGTAGTTGTTATCTGGTATTCATCTCAGCTGGGTATCACCAAATGTCTGCAGTTTATGCTTGTAGCTTTGTTCAACTCAAATGCAGCAGTGCCAGATTGTACATGGGATACTCCCTGAACAACAGGATTATTATGCTCTGGTTCTTAAACATCTGGCAGAAAAAAATGAGTAAAAGATTATAAAAGTAACAGTTGCAAGAAGGCGTATTTGCTGAGGGTTAATGAGGTATTTCTTCAGTCCATATGAAGTTACTGAGTAGAAGAGAAATGGGAGAGTGTCTACAAGTAGCAGCCAAACAAGGCTCAGTACTTGGAATCTGAAGTTAGATAAACTTGCAGTGAAGACAAAAATTTGGAGAAGTAAGGCTGATTGACCATCATGGTGGGGGGTTTCAAACAGCTGATGTGTTCTCTTTGAAGCCTTAATATACAGATTGACTGTTTTCAGATGTTTTGGAGTTAATTCTGGGAAAGCAATAGCTTATCTCTACCCAAGCAATTGTTTTGGAGCAGCATACAGTTTTGATGTGGTTTGCTCAGTTTCTCTGGACTGCATGTAGGTTTAGGTCAGAGCAGTGAACTTCAAATGCAGTGCAACACTTGATAAAACCATGAGCTTGCAAATCGGTGTGGGAGCAACTTTATAATTTTTTAGCATGTGCCTTACACATGTGCCAGTAGAAAGCCTGTGAACTTACCAAAAGAACCCATGATACTCTGAAGTAGTGAGTGCTGTAAACAGGAATATATATGCATCTGTATGCTTCCCCCTTGTGTTCTTTTCTAATCTGTCTTCACTTCTAGTTGGAAGCTCTTTTCTTCCTTTGCTTGCTTTTAGCTTCATCAAACCCTTTGTTGTATGCCAGTGTGTGATTTGTCTTGTCTTACTACTTTAAATCCCCCTTCAGCCACTTCCTTTCATGTTGATGGCTAACCCTTCTGTTCATCAAAACGCTTTTCTTTGCAGCAGCTATGTGAAGCAGAGCAGTACCTATAACTCAGAAGGTGTAGATGACAGAACATCAGCACTTAATCTGTTGTGAGGCTTTTTATCTGGCAGTCAGGCAGCCAAGCACATGTGCCACCTCAGCTGTCTCTACAGAATAGACATGAGGAGAGCATGGGTGTTGTCCATACCTGGATATGGTCTTGTGACTGAGAGATGAGGGCTAGTCAGTATCTCTCCTAATATCTATTGGTATCTGGGTGCTCCAAATGTTTTTGTGCCTTCTTGGAGAGACTAACCACAGAGATGAGATGATGCACTTAGCCACCCTATGTGTCTACAAGGCACTTACGGCACCTGTGGAAATTGGCCTCCTGCTGTTTTTTATACATCATCTTGCACTGCATATTCCTGAAACCCAGAGTGAGGAGATGAACCAAATGGCAGTTACCATCCTGTCACTCTGAAATAGTCTGAAGAAGGGTAGGATTATTTTGCATGAGATTCTATATGGGTACAGGTGAAGAGGGCACTGGTGCAACAAAGCATACGTGCTCTTCTGTTGCGCTACGTTGTTTGGTAATATGCACCTAGTTGTTCTTATGCCAGGGTTCTCCTAATATGAAGTCAGGCCTTAACCTCCAGGTTTATCCAGATGGAGAAAAGCCTCTTGAGTTGAATAGATGACCTCACATGACTATTATGTATGGCGTATCCTGTGGTTCTGAGAATCTACTGGGATATGCTGTGGCTTCCTTCCTGTTTACATGTCCACATTTCCCTGTGGTGGAAGCCAAGTCAAGTAGATTGTGGTGAATAACCAGCTCTTGGCTTTGTAGAGCGCAGTCCTAGGACTTAGTCATGATGAGAATCTGAGGATTAGGATAGTGAATCAATCACAGAATCAAAGAATCATTAGGGTTGGAAAGGACCTCTAGATGTCATCCAATCCAGTCCCCCTGCCAAGGCAGGGCCACCCAGAGCAGTTACACAGGATGTTACTGCATGTCCAGGCAGGTTTTGAATGTCTCCGGAGAGGGAGATTGCACAACCTCTCTGGGCAGCCTGTTCCAGTGCTCTGCCACCCTCAATGTAATGAAGTTCTTCCTCATGTTGAGGTGAAACTTCTTGTGTTTTAGTTTATGGCCATTGCTCCTTGTCCTGTTGCTGGGCACCACTGAGAAGTGTCTGGCACCAACCTCCTGTCACCCACCTTTGAGATATTTACTTACATTAACGAGATCCCCTCTTGGTCTTCTCTAGACTAAACAGTTGCTCAGCTTTTGCAGTCCATCCTCATGAGAGATGATTGAGACCTTAATCATCCATGTGCCCCTGCTCTGGACCTTCTCTAGTAGCTCCTTGTCTGTCTTGTACAGAGGAGCCCAGAACTGAACACAGTACTCCAGTTGTACTCCCAGGTCCTTCTCAGCTGAACTCTAGTAGGTCAGAAAAGCTGAATCATCGTGCTGAGGTTCCACACTTTCCCATATTCTATCTGTCTCTCTCTCTCTCTGTATACATATATACACATATATATTATCTCTATATATGAACACAGATGTCACTCCTTAGTCAATGGACAATCCCTATAAAGTTTGTTGAGTTCATTCAGCCCATGATGTTGGGTTTCATCTGTCGTAACTGTCCTTCAGGGCAAGAGAATGGTGTTGGATTGTTGCCTGGTGACGTCAGGTGTGATTTCCTCACCACTGAGTTTATCTGATTTCATCAAAGTTCATCTGTTGTTGAGGTGATGATTGAAACAAAGCCATATTCAGTCAATGGTGATCTGTGGACAGTACTGGGAGACTCCCACTGCTGCTGCCACTGCTGGCTTTCCACAACTTTATTCTCTGTCTATTGAGTATAGGTGCAGGAAACAGTTATGCAGTACTTCAAGGGGAAAGTGGATCTTCAGATCAAAGAGGGGTGCTGTGAAAATAGCCTACCTTCATTGGCTTGCTGTCCATGATGAAAGATTTTGTTTCCTTTTGATGTGGTAGTTTTCAAGTAGGAGGGGTAAAAATGCACAAAATCAAACTAATCTTCTCCAGTAAATGGACACTCTTAAAACAAGCTCCAGTCTTTTTGCATCATCTGAAAACTTCTTATAGTAATTTGCAAACAGATACGAATACAGAATACGCAGATAATGTTCTCAAAAGTTATGGTGGCATTTCAGAGTAGAAATGTATTGGTGGATACAATGACTTGCTTATTTAGTTGTATTAACAACATCCCTTGTTTTCCAAGGTAATCTCAATCTCCTCTGGCAATTAGCAAATTGATATGTAATTACTAATGCTAAGAGAAGCAAAAGATTTTTGTTGTTGGATGCACTGGGGAGTCAATATTCTCTGTTGGAATAGAGATCTGTTCTGAAGGAAAAAAGTTAAAATTCTCTTTTTTGGTTAAAAGTGGAATTCAGCAGCATTTGAAGTTATTCATCCTGTGGTGTTTTTGAATGATGTTATTATATGAATTGGTCTGTAAATTCCTCATCATGTTGATCTAATTCATCTCTAATTTATCTCATGATGATGTCATTACATTGAATATATAGCTGAAAGGATTGTGGTAAAATTTCACTGCGAAAGGCACTTCACAGCAGCTACACACCTTGATTGCTAATGGAAACTTACTGCACTGTGCTGAATGAGCAAAAGGTTAGGAAAAACTCTTGTCTACATGACTAAATTCTGCAATTAGTTTTGTAACATAAGCAGATTGTAATAAGCTAATCAAGCAACTTCTTTATATAGGTAAATACGGAAAGAGCTTTCATGCAGAAATCTTCATTTCTCTGTACAGTAGTCATTTCCTCCTAATCCCTGTGAAAGCAGACAGCTAGATGCTTTAGGTAAATGCTTCCCACAGGGGAGTGTGAGAATAAGCTGCCTGTTGGACCTCGCCTCTCAAAACATGTTGTTCACTTATATCTGTAGCTTCACTTTGAAATGTAGCTTAAGTCTTGGTAAAGTACGCTCTGACAACCTGCTGGTCTTGCAACATGGCCCTTTACATCCTGATATCCACGTAGTGTCCTTGCTGAGATGGTTGTACTACTGGATTGCTCTGTATTGAAAGAGAACCATCTGAAAGACTCGCATTATGGGTGCAAAAAGGCAAAGCTGTCTTAGTCTGGCATGTAAAGGACTTTGTCCTGGAAGCACATCACTGGCATATTCTTGATAATAAAAATTAATAACTTTGGAGGTAGATTCAAAGCAATACAACAGATCTACCCTCAAAACCTGAATCCTGTTCTGCTCCTAGTGACAAGGAATGCTGCCTTCAAGGGAAGATAACATAAGTAACGTAGCCAAAGACTCAAAATGGAAGGGTGAAAATACCAAATTTCAATCCTAAATCCCATGCAATTATGGCAACAAAATATAAGGGTGCAGAATGCAACAGCAGTCTTAGTTTCTGTGAAAGCCTGGTATAAGTGGTTAATACATTGTGTTGAATGACACGAGTAAATGGTGCCTGAATTCTTTCACAATTTCATTATCTCTTATTGCACAGAAGCCTGCTGTGGGAACTCTGGTGTGATGCCAGCAAAACAAAAAAGGGAGAAAAAAGTGGGACAGTTGGACTAAGATGTATCCCTCTGGCAGGAATAAGAATGGCTGTTGCTTTCAGTGTTTGAAATTTTAATGTATTTGGTTTTCTGTGTGGAAGTCAGTGAAATATTACATCTGTATATATGTACCCATGCATACATTTATACAAGAATAAACTTTATACTTACAGTGCTATTCCTGTCTAGAGACCTGTTGATCACTGTGAGGTCTGCTGAAGAGCTCAGTGTGGGAGTGGAATTGTGTAGGATGTCAACAGAATTGCTTACACTGCTTCCATTATTACTGCTTTGACATAATATGCCTAATAAGTGATACATGACTAGTTTGTTTTCGGAACATACTTTGGCTCAGTGTGTTAAAGACAGTACTTTAAATATTTCTCTTCAGGTTTTATGGGGTGGTTGATTGGCATGGCAGTCAATATTCATTCTGATCATATTCTCAGAAATTTGAGAAAACCTGGGGGAAACTGGCTACAAGATACCAAGAGGTGAGTAAATGTGTTAGAAATCTATACAAGTGAAAGAAGCATCTCCCATACAATGAGAGGTGGGGCGAGCTGGAACTGCTTGTTCAGCCTGGGTAATTGAGGGCTCAAGCAGATCTTACTGATGTGCAATACATGATGGGAGGGAATGAAGAAGAGGGACTTAGGTTTCTCATACCTTTCATGAGAATAAGTAGGTGGATGGAGAAAGAAGACCTTACATAAGGTCTTAGGTAATTGGAGAGCAATGACTACTGTGATAAGGGAGACACAGGGAAAAGGGGACAGACATCCAGAGGAAATTAGGCATTATAAATTCTGTTCTTTGTGGGGAACAATGAAGGCTATGAAAGGACTTTTTATGGATCCTAGTGAAGTGTTAAAGTTTATTGACACTTCTGGAAACATTAGACTCTTCCAGGTATATTACAATGTATATTACACTTGGTGAGAGAAGAAAAATAGTGGTTACCTCTGAATTCTGATATTTCTAAGTGTTTCCCTTAAGTTGCTGCTCTCTTGGTTTTTAGTGAGACTTTTAAAACTAAAACTGGAATAACTATATATAAGGCAATAAATTGTTATTTTTCACCAAGGCAACTTATTAATAGAAGTAAATCCAAGTGCCCATGTGAAAATAAGCATACTGTATTACATTCAGTGTACAAAAAAACTTCTGAAGGAAGTAACGTGTAATTTGATGCACAATCAGAATGAGTTGGTCTTTTTGTTATTGCTTATCCAGTTTTAAGTCCTAGAATTCTGCTTCTCTTTTGTCAGAGGCAAAGGAATTATAATTAAAGCAAGGTCAAAACATGTCCTTTATTACACTTGGCAAATACTTGTTTGTTTAGTCCCACTGGTAAAGCATGTACTGAAATGTTAATCAATTTGTACACTAACTTTGAAACTAGGGTGAAAGTTGTTGTTTTATAAAATTCCCAGCAGGTGAATATTGATTGTTTATGTGTAATTGGCTATAAAACACATTTAATGTAGACTGGTAATTACTACTTTCACTGAGTACCAGGGCTGAAGCAGTAGACCGGACAGGGAATGGTCTACTGTAACACATTTTAAGGCAGAGGATAAATTTGGAACTTTAATTCATAATAATGTTCATAATTAACTTAATTTATGAACTACTGAAAGAAATTAAGCATTGTATGCTAACTATTTGGGACTCTTAAAGGGGAGCATATTTTCTGGTTTTATGTATTATAAAAAAGGTTTCATTTGTGATCAAAAAAACAGTTTTATATTATTTTTAAGTAATTATTTAGAAAGACATGAGCTCACTTCTGATATTGATAAACCTACCTTTCTTTTGTGATTTTAAAAAAGAAAAATAGAACTGGAGAAGGTCAGTCTAGGAATGAGGTCTTGTCCTGGGTTCAGCAGTAGCAGTCATTTTTCCCCTAAGCTGGGCTTAAACCTCGACAAGTCTGAAGTGATCCTTCATTGTGCAGCTTGAAATGAAAACCACTGCCTTTAAAAATTCTATAGAGACACTGGTGATGTAGTTCTTATTGAAGTGCTTTTAAACTAACTCGGTCCTGCTTTCAGGAGGAATGTTTGAGTATGTCAGTGGAGCCAACTTTTTTGGAGAGATCCTGGAATGGTTTGGGTTTGCCCTTGCCTGTTGCACCATCGAAAGCCTTGCATTTGCATTGTGCACACTTTTCATCTTAGGTTCAAGGGCAAAACAACACCACCAGTAAGTGTTTGTGTTTTATAACTTCTGTTGTCTCTATGCCACTCTTCATTTCCATTTCACAAATTAACACCTCATTCCATAGGGATGCTGCAGGGCAAGTCTTGTGAACGACTGCTACTTTGTGGAAAGTACAATAGAGAACACTGAGTAGTGTCAAGTGCTGCTGGATTTCAACGGAGTAGTACTGAGCATAAGCACAATGAGGTGGTCAAAATAATGCTCAAATGAACACAGTTCATCCTGGATCTGTAAAAATTATAGATGAGGTTGGGGAAAATTGTCTTAATTGCTCATCTGCTCTACTTTCCCTTGCAGTTCAAACTTATTGCTATAATATTAAAATCTTGAAAATCACTCTGAAGTCTTCTGTCTCAGGCACATTTTATAGTCACTTCTGTATCATATTGTCTATAATCAAGTGTATAGACAATATGAAGACAGTTCTGGTAAGTGATATTTAATGAAGTTTCTGCTTTGTAACTAAACAATCTGACTGCTAATGTGACTTTCCTGCTAACAGAAGGATCATAGTTTGTGAAGACTTGTTTCTTGAGAGGACTCCCTTTAAGGAATACCATTTTTAAAGGAATTGGAACACCTTAATCTTGGTTTGGTTATTTTCAGCTTCCGGCTTTGGTTCTCATGCTGAAACATAGTGGCATGAGAGGAAATAAACATGAATTTATGGAGAAAATAGGTTGAGGGAAAAAAGCCCAAACAAACCACTGCTAACAGTCTGTCAAGGCAGCCATGGCTATGTCTAGTGGAGTCTTGAAAAACTCTAGAAACAAGTGTTCTCTTGCAGCTTGTATGTAGGGTGTTCCAGATCTGTATTATCTTCCTAGTGATCAAGTCTTACCTACTAAGCAACTTGCACCTTCCAAGCCTATCGCCTGTGACCATCTCTCCTTGTTTTACAACCTGCTATTTCTGTGGAGTCACAGAATATCTTAGGTGGGAAGAGCATCCAAAAGTTGTCCAGTCATCTGGTGTGACCTGCTCCAACCGGGGGTAACTGCTAGGCTATACATAGTTGCCCAGGGGCTTGTCCAGTTGAGTTTTGAGTGTCTCCAAGAGTGGAGGCTTAAGCACATCTCTGGCAAAGCACTGGAACAGGATTTTCTCCATTCTTATTGGGAAGAGGTTTCTTCCTTACATCTAGTTGGAATTTTCCATGCTGCAACTTTTTTCCCCTGCCTTTTGTCCATTTGCAGTGTGCTTAAAAGGGAGGATATGGCTGTGCCTTGTCTATAATATGGTGGTAGGTAGCAGGAGACTGCAATTACCTCCTAACTTCATTTCCAGATTGAACAAGCCTAGTTCCCTGAACCTCTCCTTTTACGTGTTCCAGCTGTATAGTCATCTTAGTGGCCATCTGCTGGATTCTTATCCAGTTTGTGGACATCTCTATAGCACAGGAAGCCAAAGACTGGAGGCAGTAATGCAGATGCAGGCTCTTAACAGCTGAATAGTGGAGAATAAGCTCTTGGTGGCTCTATACTTGTTAAAGCAGGCCAGTATGCAGTTAGCCTTCATCATTGAAGGAATCCGTACTAACTCATGTTCAACTTGTACACCAGGATGTCCATATCCTTCACGCAGAGCTGCTGTCTAGCCAGTCAGTCTCTGGCCTGCCCTTTTGCATGGGGCCATTGCATTCCAGCTGCCAAGTTTGCATTTCATTCATAGTTTTGTTCCACTGTCTTTAACTCCCCTTCCAATACTTGTAGGCAGCAATAACAGTGACTGTTAGTATCTGCCTCACCAGACAAAGCAATGCCAGTTTCCTCAGCCTCTCCTTATATATTATGTTCTATCTTATGCCTTGACAGAAGCTCTTTCAGAGCTCTTGACATACAGAACATTATGAAAAGGTAAATGTTGTTACAGGAAGTAATTGGCACTAAAGGAAAAAATGCATAAATGGAAGAAGAGTACAGAAAGAAAAAACAACAATAAATTACTAAAAATATCAAGTCCATGTAAATAAAGGAAATATTTTTTGTAATCTGTTTAGTAATTTACGTTCTTCAAACTAAAAAGGATAGATAGTGTCATACTGGTATTCCACAGCTGTAGGTTACCATGCATTGCATGCTTTGTTCGCTGCTTACTTCAGCTTTGATCTTGCAGTTAGCTATTGATAATATGAGTACCTATGCCTCTGAGGAGCCCAGATGAAGCTAAAATTTTTATTTTGTAATCTTAGAGAAGCAGAAGAATAAGTACTTGAAAATGGGAGTAGATGTGTTTGTGTTGTAAGGTCTAGATTTGAAAATGGTGATGGTCTTTGAGGGGGATTGGCAGTAAGGGTAGCGTAATGTTTGTCACATTAAGTTCGATTACCCATATCCTGACTGGAGCAGATGATGTAACTGATGCTATTCCTTCCTTTCCTGGATGCTCTCACCACATATGTTGATTTGATTTCCCACTGCTGGCAGCAGTAACTTTGGTTCCTTATAGCTGGTGATTAGATATTATTAGGGTGAGCGTGGGAAAACAGTTTTCTATCCAGAGTAAGTTCTAAAGGCTCCTTTTGTTTGTCGTTTTAAAATATATGGATTAAATTAAACACATTGTACAACTGCATAGTTTTCTTGACAGCATTTTGAAGATTGAGTATTCATGTGATTCCTGTCTTTCTTTTTCAGATGGTACCTTGAGAAATTTGAAGACTACCCAAAGAACAGAAAAATTGTGATCCCATTTGTGTACTGAACTGTCCTTTTAACATTGGTTTGTGAAATGGATGCTTTCTATAACAGCTAATACTTTACAGGTGGTACTCTGATCGTCACTGTCAGTACTACTTAGTTACTACCTTTCCTTTTCATGAAAACCCGGAATCTGATGGATGTGGTGAATAGGAATGGAAACGCTTTTTCAACAGCGGAGCACTATCATGAATACATTGGGCAATGTGTCTGAGTTCACATTATGGAAAATACTGTATGGGACTTCCAGTGCTTCCTTATCTCTCCATGCAGGCCTCTGCTGTTTCCACTCAATATAGCCACTGTTCGGAGGATTATTATGCTATTAGTTCAAGTCACCCTCACTACCATCTGGATGGTGTGTTACTTGCTAGCATTCACAAATGGGGTTGGTTTTCTCCCTATGCTTTCCTAATCCTTTCTTCCCCCAACCTGTGTTTCCAGGAGAACTGATGATGCACACCAAGGACATTAGATGAATATAGTTGTTAGGTGAAAGACAGTGTTCTTCCTCCTCTGCATAGGTAGAGACTTAACACCATTTGCATAAACAGTTTAGTGCTACCTTTCCCAAACAATAGATGGTCATCTACCTCTCCATTTGATAACTATCTCAATATTAATCTGTTTTCTCACTCCAGACTATTTTTTGGAAGACATTCTGTATTTTGGGATACTTAGGCCAGTATAGCTCTGTGAACAATTGTGTAATGTTTTCTAACTTACTTTATAAAAAAACTTGGATTTCTACAAGAATATCTTACTACACTGTTTTAAAAATTCAAGTATCTTCCTGCTCCTGTTGATAACTTCAGATGATTTTATATTCCAAGAATCTGGAGTCTTCGACTGTGGCTTGTTTTATTAATGTCAGTTTTCCTACACCTGCATTTTTCTCCTGAAGTACTCCAGAAGGGTTTCAGAAACATGATTGAATCCCAGGTATACTGACTTTCAAGTTTAAGGTGTATCTGCATCCTTTGCATGCTTGTGATGCTAAAAAATTTTTCAGAATTGCTGAAAAAGAAAATTCTAAGTTCGACAGAAAACTTAAAACACCCAAAACAAACCATAAGCCAAAACCAACCAAACAAGACCACCACAAAGTCAACAAACCCAAACCAACAACCAAATAATAATTAAACAAAGCAAAACCACCAAACCAAAAAGCCAACAAACAAAACAACTTCCCACAAAAACCAAAACCTGCTGCTCATATGCTTTAGAAATCAACGGAAATCAAATTTTTGCCAAGTATCTTCTGATCTGTTTACACTTGATATATTGGGTTATGCTCTTCTAAAGAGGTCAGTAATACAAGTTTGCCACCTGTTGAGTTTTCCAGTTTGGCATTGCGGAAAGCTTTGTCTCAAAATTCTGTGTTTGCTGTTGAGTTACACTGCTGTAGGAACCAGAGTAATGCATATGATGAGCTTTACCTTTAACAAAATTTAAATGAGTTTTAAAAAGTACATTCAGGAAGTGGGCAGTGAAAAAGGACTTTGTGACCCAAGCTTCTGCCATGTTTATACAGTACCGGCTGGACTGAAGTCCTGGCTGTCATTAATGATTTATCCAGTGTTGTAACAAAAAGTTCTATTGTTATTGACTGAAATAGTCAAAGGAAGGGTGGGAGAGAAACTGGCAATCCTGCAGTGATAACTTATTTAAACTCTTGGATTGCCAGTTGCTCCTCATAGCATTGACAAGGATGACCAATCCTGCTGTCAGCCATCATCCAAGAAGTCCAGCTCCTGGAGCACGTAGTAGTATCTATTCCTTTGATACTAGTGTCATTACTCAATTTTCAGATTGTTTAATAATTTCTTTAGTGTTTATATCTTTCCTTAGTGCTTTACAGGAAGCTTGAGGCTTCCCTTGTTTTTGTTATCACACTATAATTTGATATTTGATCCTAGCTGTTCTGATGAACATGAAGTTCCCTATGGAGGGGAGGGAGAGGAGAATGACTTATTCTTCAGTATATTAAAAGTACTGAAGTGGAGTTGGTGGACAAAATAAGTTCACTAGGATCACTTAAGGCATATTCTGAAGAGAATTTTAGAAACCTAGTCTTAAATATTAAGATATTTCTAAACCATATCACATCCCTGTGGCAGTTTATCTAAATCTTAGTATCTAAATCATCCAGCTATCAAAATCTGGTTTAGGGGAAGAATGTAGGATTCAAAAAGTGCTGTCTACTCTTGCATAGTTTAAATACTTGTGTAGTTCATGATAAACTAATATATCTTTAGGGATATTTGTTATATGTATAAAAAAAATCACTAATGGGACAAGCAACCAGTAAAAAAAATCTGGCTGCAGCACTTTAGTCTCTAATCCACCACCTATTTTTATTTTTGGCCTTTATGAAAAGGCAGGTATTATTTTAATAGTAAACACTGAGAGAAACTGCTTAGTGTTAAGTATGTATCCTCATATTTAAGAGCTGCGGCTCTCTGTAATTGGTAGTCTTTATCACAGTTTACAGAAAATTTGTACTGATGCCTCAGTTTTGCTGTGGTGCTGTGCTGCTAAATACTTATCGTGACTAAAAATTCATCTCATTTGCTCACATAATGTTAATTTATGGTTAACCTATAGCAGGATGGGGATATGATGCTTGACAGCTGATCTGTGTCCTTTCTCTTGTTATGAAAAAAGCTAAGGTCTATGGGATGTTGATGTCAGTGCGCTTAGAAATTTGGGTTAATTGGATGTTTAAAAAAATAAAGACAGTTTTGTTCTTTTTGTGTTTGTATTTTATTTTCTCACTTCACTGCCAGAACCTTCTTTGAGTAAAGTGCAAAATTTGAGGCAGTTCATTAGAGGAACGGCTGAGGGAACCGGTTTTTTTTGTTTGTTTTTTTTTTTTTTTTAGCCTGGAGAAAAGAGTGCTAAGGGGGAAACCTTACCACTCTTTATAGCTGCCTGAAAGGAGACTGACACCCACCTTGCACCATCCTCTTCTCTTGAACAAGAGGAGGTTAGACTGGATAGGAGGAAAAATTTCTTCACCAGCAGTGTTGTCAAGAACTGGAACAGGCTGCCTAGGGAAGCACCCAGGTGGAATTACCATCTCTTGAAGGTATTTAAAAATGAAGCATGTAGGTGTGCCATTTAGGGACATGATGTGGCGATGTACTTGGCTGTGCTAGGTTAATGGTTGAACTTGATGATCTTATGGGTCTTTTCTAACCTAAATTATTCTAACATTCAGGTATTTCAAGACCAAGGTACACTGGTGAAAAGCATACAATCAACTTGGTCAAATGCTAGAACTGCCTTTTGTTTAAACAATATCCCATTCATTTCTTACACTTCACTCGTACTCCCTTCCCATTTTCAGCAGCTTAGTTTTCTGTTTGAAAATATCTGATACTAAAGAATATTTTCTTGAAAATATGTAGTGTGAAAGTGAAATCTGTTCTGCCTGTTCCAGAAGGAGAAAACATGTATACTTGCTACTGGGTATAATATATGTAGCACTTTTTAACAAGAAACATTTCCATCTTTACACAAAATCCTCTACTAATAAAATAATGGTTTGCAGGATCTTGCTTGAGTACTTTTTTTCCTGTTAGTAATCCTTGCTGCAACTTGTGAAGGTTGACCAAGGCTTTTGTACCATTTTTTTGTCTAGTGGTACATTATGAATTATGAAAAAAACTAGTCTGTAGCTGAGATTCTCTATACTTGCAGTTAGAGCAGAGATTAACAGAAGCAAAGGTTACCTGTTTGGGTTTCTCTTCTGCTGGTAGGTCAGGGTAAACTTTCCATTTGGGACAAGGGTAGCGCCTGCTGTTTCAACTATTTTTATTGTGATTCAGCTAGCTTACTGTCTTTTTGAGAAATTAAAATAGGCAAAGCAGGCAAGAGGTACTGAGTGCCTAACACAGTTTTTACAGCCTGTTTGGGGAGAAAAACACCTCTAGCAAACGCTTGCTTGTTAATTTAGTATGAGAATGTCCCAGCTTGTTCCATGCTGTTAAGTTTTACCAATAAGTTGCACTCATTGGGCAGTCTTTCATACCTATGTCAATCAGTTTTGTGAGGAAAACAGACCTGTGGGTACAATTGCACCACTTTAAGTGATGCAATCTATCCATCAGCATGTGTGTACTCACACAAACAGATGTGAAATGGTGGAAATGCCTATTGCAAGGCAACTGAAGGGATGAGGTTAAACCAAGGTTTGCATTTGAAAGAGTTGCACAAATGCAACTTCTTGAGCTTCTGAATAAAGCATGTTTTGTACATCCTATGCCTCATTTACCATGTTTGCTTTGAAAGCAAAACCAATACATTATGTCGTGTTCTGTATAAGTGGATGGTGGAAGCAATAGGTAATTTGTTCATGGAGATGAAAAAACATGTGCGTCACGATTGGTACAACATTTGGTATAATGTCTTTCTGGAGATTACCAACGTGCTAGCAACAGCCTCGCAGTGATGTTTGTCCTTGCTCTACTTGTCCATTTTCTGAGAGGACACAGGTGGCTGGATCTGAAGAGGGAGCACTAATGAAGCCATGTGTTCCAGCTGCTCTGAGAGGGAGCACCCCACTTCCCTTACACTATTTGAAAGGGAGAAACAGTAAAGAGCTGTGTCATCATATCCATGAACTGGTTTTGGTTTTGGTTTTGTTTTATTTTAATGATGAGTCCACTTTCTAGTAAAATGAGACATAAAAAAGTCAAGTTCCATTCAAACATTGGCATACCTGTGATATGTGATTCAGTTCTCAATCTGTTACTTCCTTTGCTCATTGAGGTCTGGTGTTCTCATTAGAATACCAGGTAGCTATTTCTAGTGAAGAATTTCTTCCTTCAGTTTCTCTTCCCTTTGTAAATTAGTTGCTGCAACTCCCTACTTTGGTCATTTGCTGTTTCTTTAAGCTGTGGTTAGAAGTACCTACTTTCTGTTCTGGTGAGTTGACCCTGGCTGCACAGCAGATGCACACCAAAGCTTCTCTATCACTACACTTCTCAATTGGACGGGGACAGAAAATATAAGAAAAGCTTGTGGGTTGAGATGAGGACAACTACACCAATTACTGCCATGGGCAAATCAGACTTGATTTGGGAAATTAATGTATTTCCAATCAAATCAAAGCAGGATAATTGGGCCTGGCAAAATATTGGAGCAGATTCTCCCGGAAGGCATGCTAAGGCACGTGAAAAACAACAAGGTGGTTGGTGACAGCCAGCATGGCTTCACTAAGGGGAAATCCTGCCTGACCAATCTGGTGGCCTTCTATGATGGGGCTACAGAACTGATGGACAGGGGTAGAGCAATTGATGTCATCTATTTGGACTTGTGTAAAGCATTTGACACTGTCCCACATGACATCCTTGTCTCTAAGTAGGAGAGACGTCAATTTGACAGGTGGACCACTCAGTGGATAAAGAACTGGCTGGAGGGCCTCATGCAAAGAGTTGTGGTCAATGGCTCAAAGTCCAGCTGGAGATCAGTAATGAGTGGTGTCCCTCAGCGATCGGTGTTGGGACCGGTCTTGTTCAACACCTTTGTGGGTGACATGGACAGTGGGATTGAGTGTGCCCTCAGCCATCAGTTTGCCAATGACACCAAGCTGTGTGGTTCGGTTAATACACTGGAGGAAAGAAATGCCATCCAGAGGGACCATGACATGCTTGTGAGGTGGGCTGATGCCAACCTGATGAAGTTTAACCATGACAAGTGCAAGGTCCTACACCTGGGTTGGAGCAGTCCCAGGCACAGCTCCAGGTTGGGCAGGGAAGAGATTCAGAGCAGCCCTGCAGAGAAGGACTTGGGGGTGTTGGTCGATGAGAAAATGAACATGAGCCGGCTGCAGTGTGCACTCGCAGCCCAGAAAGCCAACCTGTATCCTGGGCTGCATCAAAAGGGGCGTGACCAGCAGGTTGAGGGAGGTGATCCTGCCCCTACACTCTGCTTTTGGGAGGCCTCACTTGGAGTATTGTGTGCAGTTCTGGTGTCCTCAACATAAAAAGGACATGGAACTGTTGGAACAAGTGCAGAGGAGGCCACGAGGATGATGAGGGGACTGGAGCACCTCCTGTATGAAGATAGGATGAGAAAGTTAGGGCTGTTCAGCCTGGAGAAGAGAAGGCTGTGTGGAGACCTCATAGCAGCCTTCCAGCATCTGAAGGGGGGCTTTAGGGATGCTGGGGAGGGACTCTTCATGAGGGACTGTAGTGATAGGACAAGGGGTAATGGGTTCAAACTTAAACAGGGGAAGTTTAGATTGGATATGAGGAAGAAATTCTTTACTGTAAGGGTGGTGAGGCACTGGAATGGGTTGCCCAGGGAAGTCGTGAATCACTGGCAGTGTTCAAGGCCGGGCTGGACGTAGCCTTGTGTGGCATGGTTTAGTGTGAGATGTCCCTGGCCATGGCAGGGGAGTTGGAACTAGATGATCTTAAGGTCCTTTCCAGCCTTAAGTATTCTGTGATTCTATAATGAGGAATAAAACCAAATCTTGAAACACTTTCCCACCATTTCTCCCTTCCTCCCAGTCTCAACTTCTTATTTTCTCTACCTCTTCCCCTCCAGCAGCGCAGGAGAATGGGGAATGGAGCTGTGGTCAGTTCATCACATGTTGTCTCTGCTGCTCCTTCCTCCTCAGGGTAGGACTCCTCACACTCTTCCTCTACTCCAGCCTGGGGTCCCTCTCACAGAAGACAGTCCTTCATGAACTTCTCCAATGCGAGTCCTTCCCATGGGCTGCTGTTCTTCATGAACTGCTCCAGTGTGGGTTCCTTCCATGGGTGCAGCCCTTCAGGAACAGACTGGTCCAGCGTGGGTCCCTTCCATCTTGGAGCCAACTGATACTGGCTCTATTGGACATGGGGAAAACTTTTGGCAGCTTCTCACAGAAACTACTTCTGTGGCTCACCTCTACCAAAGCATTGCCAATACAAAGCTTTATTTTGTAAAACCGCAGAGTAAAACAATTACATGGCACTTGCAGGCAAAAGTCTTTTGTCAGTTGCTTTAAGTGAGCTGTCAGCTGAAACTCTGAAACTGTCATGTAATGTTTCGAAAGGCAGACATTTCAATTCTCAGTGGATAACATGTAATTACTACTGTAATTACTACTTTTCAAAAGGTTACTAGCAATGGTCCATAAAAGTGAAGCAATTGTATTTTGTTTCCTAATTCTTCATACTAGATGAATTGCCATTGCAACAGCTTCTAATTTCAATTCAAAGTAGACGTAACAGGCGACTCCTTTGCCTTTGTAACCCCAAATACTACTTTTATATCATATTTTTTCCATGAATTAATTTCCTTTTAGCAAAATATATTTCCCTTAGTGATCTGAAAAGGTGACGTAAATACAAAATCTGCTCTACAGCCATTAGCACAAACGGTTCACACATGGAATTTGAACTTCTCTATCTACTTCCCATAAGTGAAGTACTCATGTGAGAATAACTATGATGCAGGCTGGCCCATATATGTGCAAGCTGAGGAAAGGGACCTTCCAAGAAACAACAGAAAGCAAAGCGAGACTGTGGCCGGCTAGGAAAAGCAAGTTTCTGTAAGTCACTTGGATGACTATTAGTAAGTCATTACTATTCTCATTAGTCTGAGAGTATTAGTCTCTATCTGGGAATTAACTGTGGAGAAAAGATTGCTTGCTGAAGCACAGTGTTACTTTGTTTCTGCTTTATGTTTTTCAGAAAAATAATATCAAGACTCTTCAACGTAGAATTGTTTGTGTTCGTGCTGGTGAATTTTAGGCAAAATACTGTTTGCAGGAGGAGCAGAAAGGGAAATGCTGGTTCTGACCAGCATTTATGTTTTAAGTTATATGTTTTAAGTCTGGTTCTGACCAGAAGCAGAGTTTGGTCCTACATTTGTTAGTGATTTGCAACTAAAATATGTTCTCAAGTACACGAGCATAGCATAAGATGTAAGCAAAAGTACAAAATTCAAAGTACAGCTCTACTGTTTATAGAGATTGTTTTCCATAACACCGTATTTATCAGCCTATGTAAGTATGTCTCCGTGGGCATTTTGAATTGCAGCCTTTGAATGTACTTTCATTTTAAGTAAACCAGTTTTCCTAAAGGCTCTCCAGAAAGCATTTGGAATGGGTATTAGTGAAGTCTCCAAGCAATTTTGGTCTGCAGGAACAAGGTCTCTTACCTCTGTTAACCTCTGTATAGATTCCTTCAGAGAAATATACTGCCTTTTTCTACTTTCTGCTCCAGCAGCAAGGCCAGCTGTTTGGCAGCAAGGCTGGGCACCCAGCCAGAGCTCTACTTGATCTAGAAAAGGTTTTCTGTTTCCTAACATATACTGTAAATATTTTGTTCTTGCAGATCTTATTTGAAACTTTCCTGGGTGATTGAGAAGATCTGCCCTTTGACAACACAGACCATTTCTTCTTCCTTGTGGGTAACTGCAGATGTAATTTATGTGAGACCAAAAAGTCTTGTTCGCAATTCTTGCCGGGTTCCACGTGGCCAAAAAGAGAGAGTTCAAAATGAATGAGAAAGTTTGAATCAGGTCCAGCAAAGAATTATGCCATGCAGTACAAATGTCAGGAAACTGTTCTTAGCAGCTGTGCAGAAAGCTGAGACAGAGCTGCCTATCCCATAAATGATACAGTCAAGGTCAAACCACTTCCACCCTGTCTCCTAGCCTTAAGCCAGAGCCATTACTAGTAATGACAGATGGTTTCGAGGACAGCACCAGGCAATAGGATCCTTATGGCTAGGCTAAGTATCTCATTATGTACCTTAACCTGTCCTCAACAAGAAACATATTACACTCAGGGCAGGGGAAAGATTTCCATTGTCACAAGGATGCAGAAACCTGAAAATAGCAGGAAGCAATACAGGGCAAAAGGTGAAAAAGGCAGCTTTCACGTCTTCAGGACAGCAGTTTTAGACAGACCCTTATAGTTTCTACTTTCCATTCCCAACAGATATAGGCCAAAGGAATCCTGATCGAAGAGTCAGCCATAGATATGTACACCGCTACTTCTGAAGCACCCCACTAGGTAGTATGCAGTATAGACTGGTGTTGTGTTGTCTTACAGGTAAGTTAAGGAAGGGAACAATCAAGACAGTCCCCACTAGAGGTACAGAGGGACTGGTCGTTCTGCACAAACAAGGAACTAGAAGAAGATGACTGTATCTTGTAGGAATTGGTTGAGTCCCTGACACAGCATCTTGTGAGAACACTACTGTTAGAAAGGATCACCTCTGGACAGCATGACCTACACCATCAATAAGGGAGTAAATCAACAAAAACATTTAAGAAAAATGGCAACAAAGGTGTCAGAGAAGCATTTTTCAACCAGTAAGTGGCAAATGTGTGTGGTTGGAAAGGGCAGTAGCATGTCTATATGCTCAGAATCACTTCTGTGGAGTTGTCTGCGTGGCCAGCCCGATTGAGTTGCTCCTCACTCATGGTAGATTAACTGAGCAAATAAGAGTCAGAGACTGCACAAGAATTATACATTCAGTGCATTTTGTTCTACGGTTTTCTCCCACCATGCAAGACTCATTGGCAGCACAGATCTTAACGCTACGCCCTGGTAGCCACATGGCTTAGCTGGGTTCTGAGAATTTTCCACAATCCTAAAAGGCTTGAGGTTTACACTGTGTTAATATCTGAAACCTTCTGACTATATGCTCAAGAACTTATTTCCATCCATCAAAAATAGGTCCAATGAATCATATCTGTCACCACCTCATGAGGAACCACCTGGGATAAACTTCATAGGTATCACCAGGCAACTCTGAATGAGAAAACAGCTACAGCCTAGGGATGAGAAAGAGCTCTCCAGGTCCAACTAGGCAGCTACAGAACCACAGCACATCTGGTTTGTTTCTAAATCAACTGTTTCCAGTGAGGAAACAAGTCCTCCATCTACTTTTTTCATGGCATTAGTCAATACCACACCATGAGCTGTGCCAGGGGCTCTCCAAGAAAAGAGTATCCCACTGTGAGCTTCATCTGGCAGCAACTATGGCAAACGAACAGCTTCTAATTGGGGTTGTAGTACTGAAGGCCACTGTTCAAAGGCAGGTTGCTGGCTGCAGGGCAGTCAGACCTCTCGCTCAGCTGGGAAGCACAAGAATCACCAGTGAACTATTTATCTGGAGACTAGGACTCAGCAAAGAGGATCACTAGGTAGCAGAATTTTCCGCAAGAAAGTTGGAATGCCAGTAGAAAGTCTGGGGGGGAGCTGTCTGAGTACTGTCTGACAGTCCCTGCCCTTTGGCTCCTTCAAAGAGCAAATGGCAAATGTGTGTGCTGATAGATGAGCCAGCGCTCTGCCAGTTTTCCTGCCCCCTTGCCAACACCCACATCTGTCCACTCCACCTCCTTTGTTCTCCTTATTCCTAGACCAGGTCTTTCTCTGCATCAGATTAAATGTTCAGCCACGCTCTTTTACTGACGCACACTTTTCCCGTCCTTGTTCCTATCCTGATTCCAAAGGATCTGCTAAACTGTAGTATTCTTTCCTATAAGTCCCTATCTAATCTATCCTACAGCTGCTGCACATTAACCTGCAAACCCTGCCAAAAAAATCTTGCTCTCTTTTGATCTTCTGTACTCTTCTGCTAACTTATCCATTGGCCAAAGTGAATATGGCTCAGGTCAGCACTTTTATACTGGCATCAAGCTATTTCTCTTCTGGAAATCTCCTACCTGGGATGTCCAAACGATTTAGTTGTGGCCCAAGAGCAGTTAAAAATAATAGCTTTGAAGGTGGAGATGCAGGACATACATATACTTGAGACAGAGGTGCATTTCAACAGAGTGCAGTTTCTATTTAAAAAGTGAATGTGTTTAGGTATGTGCATGTGCTGCCTATAGATGAGGAAAATGGGCAGGATGAACCAATGAAAATACTTAGGCAGCTGACCGTGCAAGATATATTAGCTTCTAGAAATCTGTACAAGATTAAATATGGCTTTGATCTAGCCTGGAAGCTAATAAAAGTGAGCTACATCTTTCATCATGATCGTCTTTGCTGACACCTGATGAAATTTTTCTTTAATTCTACCCACAGTCATTCTGCTATGCATAAATGATTCTTTCAGGTTTAGCATAGAAGCAGCTGGCGCCCTATCTGATGCCATGGAATTTGAACTTCTCTATCTACTTCCCATAAGTGAAGTACTCATGTGAGAATAACTATGATGCAGGCTGGCCCATATATGTGGAAGCTGAGCAAAGGGACCTTCCAAGATGGAAGATGAGAGCCCCAGGGCACATCCTCACTAAGCAAATTTTACATCAGATGTGTCACAGCTTGTCCTGTATATCTTAGCGCTTATTTATCCTGCTTTTTTATAATAGTATTTTGCTCTTCTCAGCAGAAAACTTAGACCTGAAGGAAAGCATTTTTATTGAATATTGCTCCTAAGAGGAACGATGCATTACTTATAGATTCTTTTCCTAACAGAAAGTGTAGCCAGATCTGTTTTTTACCTTCCATTTTTGAGCACATGCAAGCACACTGTGATCTGGGATCCCTTCCCTTTGCCAGGATTCACACCGCTGGTTCTGTATGCCCTCAGCTGTTCTCTATGCAGTAGTCTAGAGAATGACAACTTAAAAGATGACCCTGGGACCTCCCAGTTTGGAAACATAAGTAACGGAGGAATCCTGACCAGTTCTTTCCCATGAATTTTCATAAAAGTCTTTTTAATGTCTTCTCTCAACCTGCCATTCAAAGGCAAGTGATCCTTCTTATAAAAGCAGCTCTGCTGGGTTTTGCATGAACCAGGATAGGAAGACAGAGCACCTGATTTCATACAACTCTTCAGATCCCACTTAAAAAATATTTTTAAAGGCTTCATAGATATTAAACATAAAATTCACTTGCTTATTATCTCTCTCACAAATTATTTTCTACACCTAAAATTATTCTTAAAATCCTTTTTGAGCTTGCTATCACAATTTAATTTATCACAATTTGTTATGTCTAAATAGGGCTTTGAGGAAGGAAAGTCTGTAAGATCTAATTGTCTTCAATTAGGTGTCAGTGCTGGCAGCACATTCACTCTTAAAGAAAACTGCCAAGTCTTAAAGGCAGAAATTCCTAATATCTGAGTTAAAAAATCAAACCTTCCAAATCCTGTATCCTTCCAAACGTTCTCTAGATGAGGAACAGAAACAAAATATAACACAATAACAATCTGAAAATTTGCATAGACCACCCTTGATATAGAACAATTAAATAGTTATATGTTTTAAGTCACCAAAAACTGTAAAAAGTGCTGTATAAGTGTTTAACTACTGTGTAGTAAGTCAAGATGAATACTCATAATAAAGAAATTTGAATGAAATCCCTATTAGAGCCACAGATATATCAATGGAAAAAGAATGCGGGTCTATCAAGGTGACACACTTATCTTGCGCCTGTTGTAGTACAGCACATCTGTACAATGGCACATCTATACAACGTACACAGTGCTGAAAGGTCTCAGAGCATTGACACACACCCAGCAGCGTGAGGCAAGGGCCAGACCTCACTGTCCCTGCAGCCTCTCCCCCCAAGTTGCCTCCCTGGCTGCAGGCATCACTGAATGGTGTGAGCCGCCTCCCACGCTCCCTCCATTTATCACCCAGCTATTTCATACAGGCAGCTAGGGAAGGGTTTTCATGTGTACGGACATGCCTGGCTGGGAGCTGCAGCTGCTCAGCTGTTGATTTATCATCTGCTCAGCTCCTCTGACAGAGGGCTGGCAGCCCTTGTAGGGGTGGGAAAGGATGGATGGGAAGAGGAGGCGGTTTCAGCCTCTGCACTTTAATTGGCTCTGAATATGCCTCAACACCCTAAAGTTGTCTGATGCTCAGTGTTCATCGGAAGAGGACATAGAGCAACAAAGACAAGAAGGACTGAGCAAAATGAAAGATTTATCGAGGAACAGATAACATGATTTTAGCCTGTTCAGTGTTACCCATGCCAGGCCTTCTTTAATGAGAGAGAGAAGCCATTTTGAAGAAGGCAGAAGCATGTGTTTTCAGAGGACACATAACAAGAATGCCCAAGTCATGCCTTGTAAGAACCAGAAACTCCTGTTCTGGTTCTCTACTCGTGTCCCCATTGTGATCAGCTCTATTTCAGAGATGAAAACTGTATCTCCACTCCCCCATCCAGAAGTGTATTTACTGACAGAAAATTCACAAGACTGTAGCTAAGGAAAGTCTCTACCTCCTCCCCAACACTGTCTCCTGGTGACTACCACATTTTGAAGGCAACTTGTTGCCTTCATTCTGGCACACATTCTGAGGTGCACCTCCTTGGCAGGACAGCCTTTCTCTCACACCCCTTCCAGCTCAAGACCGTGGTTTGTTCAGGTCTTCTCTCTTCCTGCCTCCAGCAGATAAAAGTCTGGTCAGATACACTGCTGAGCCCAACTCTCTGTGCCCTCTCCATCCATCCCATGGGCTGCAAAGGCTATGAGGAAGGAGATCTGGTGACCGCAAGTGAGGTGATGCGTAAGAGGCTTGCAGCAAGATTGTGGGTGACCAGAATTAAAGTCATATGGGACAAAATCTTGGAGATGTCTTGGAGCATGTGAACTCTTGGAGAACTGGCTGGTCACCTCTCAGCTGCTGTGTCACCCTGGTGGAATCATACCTGTGGCAATTAACAGCTTCAGAGAACAGAACTAAGGTTGCATCACACACTTCTGCTGTATTTGCACCTCATCATTTCCAGCGGTGTAAACTGAGCCACTTAAAAGTATGAGATACTATCTGCCTGTATCTGAGTTAATGAGTTCAGAGGGCTTGTTAAAAAGATAGATTAATAGCAAACATTGGGCAACACTGCCCTGCATATATCCCATGTAGGTATTCAACTCAATTGTTATTACTTACTAAATCATCTGAACTACTCACAGAACTGGAATTGCAGTCATCAGAACATGGAACTGATGTCAAAGTCATCAACTACAAGGTTACCAAAGACTGGTACTGTCAGCGTTGCCAAATCAAAGATGGACTTGGCTGAAGCTGAAACTGGAATACAGTATTCATCCAAGGAGCTGTGGTTGTGTTCTCTGTAACAAGCATCCACATTAAAACACTTTATAACCAATTAATTAAACGACCTCAGAAGTAATAAGCCTACACGTTTAGTCATTAGTTCTATAACTTCAAAGTTAAATACTACCTTAAAGAAACTGAAGTGATGAAAAGAGAGTAGATACAAGGACATTGTGTTAATGGTGTGAGACAGGTAATGCTAGTATGAGGCATTTTAATATGAATAATCTGAACTAAGCATCTGAACTTCCCCAACGCAAACAAGGCATTGTGTCTCCTGAGGTTAGGATCTTTCCATTACCTGTGCCCTCACAAGTTCACTACGGGGAAGGAAACTCTTTTTGAAAGAAAGCAATTTTTTCTGATGATCAAAATTATATTTGACTTTCAAACCTTCTGAGAGTCTGTCATGGGTTCAGCAGCAGCAGTCGTTTTTTCTCCTTCTTGGTAGCTGGTGCAGCACTGTGTTTTTGATTTTGGGCCTGGGAGCAGTGCTGATAACACCAGTGTTTATAGTTACTGCCTGACAATGTTTTGGCTTGGCCAAGGGCTTTGAGTTTCATGCTATGCCAGGGAGGAGGGGAGCCGGGAGGAAGCAGAGACAGGACACCTGACCCAAACTGACCAAAGAGGGTATTCCATATCACAGCACGTCATGTCCAGGATGTGAAGTTGGGGGGCGGAGACCCGGAAGGCGGGAGGAGTGGACTGGGGGTGCATGGCGTGGTCAGGTTTTTGGTATTGGGAGGTTCGCTGCTGGGGGTGCACTGGCTGGGTCGGGCTTGGTGAACAGTTGTATTCTCTTTCCTTGTATTTCTGTTGTATTATTACTGGTGGTAGCAGCAGTGATGTGTGTTATACCTTAGTTACTAAACTGTTCTTACCTCAACCTGTGCGAGTTGCATTCGTTTAATTCTCCTCCCCATCCCCCGGGACTGGGGGAAGAAAAGAGGGGAGTGAGTGAGGGAGTAGAACTTCGTGAGTTATTAGCCTGGGTGAGGCTTAAACCACGACAGCTTTTGGCGCCCAACGTGGGGCACGAAGGGTTGAGATAAAGACAGAATAGCCACTCATCACAACGCCGATTTATTGGCTCTCAAAGTTGTTGCTCTGGTTCTCACAGGTTCAACGTATGATACTTTACTTACAACCGGTATTTCTTATCTTAACGTTTTTCACATCTGGGGTTTGGGTTAAGGTTCTTGTTATATTGTACTTTATAGAAATGGCTTGGAATACGGGCGAGCTCCAAACGGGAGGAGGGGAAGCCGCGGCGGGGCGGCTCCGGGAGCCGCCGGCGGCCGAAACGGCCCGGGAGAAGGGCCCGGGGGATCAAGAGGCCGGGAACGGGGCGGCAGAGGAGCTGAGCCCCCCCACCGAGCCCAGCCCGGCGACTGCCGAGCCGCGGGAGGCGGCTACCGACCGGCCAGAGGAGACGGCAGAGAAGCCGAGCCCCGAGCCCGAGCCGAGCCACGTGGCTACCGAGCGGGGGGGGGGGGGGGGGGAGGGGGAGGGCAGGCGGCGGCCGAGCCCGGCCCCGCGGCTGCGGAGGTGGCAGAGGGGGTGAGCCCGGCGGCAGCCGAGCGGGGGCTGGCGGCGGAGAAGCAGAGCCCCGAGGCCGAGCCCGGCCCCGCAGCGACCGAGAGCATTCCCCAGCAGTCGCCTGCAGAGCCCCGAGAACCCGAGCCCCAGGAGGATGCAGGAGACCGCGCAGCACTTCCCAGCAAGGCAGAGGAGGAAGATCTGGACTCAGACAAAGAGCAGCTGGTGGTGAGAGAGCCGGCAAGCACAGCAGCTACACCAGCCCCAGGGACAAGTACAGCAGCCACATTCGAGAGTTCCGATGGTTTTGAATGGCTTTTAAGCACCCTTGAGACCTGCCTGCTGGTTGTGATGGGGATCAGCATGTTGGCATGCATTCAGAGTGTATTTTACCCACAACCATTCTGTCTGGTACCCAGTGTTAAGCATAGTGGGTTGTGGGCCTTGTCTGGGGTTGGGCTACAATGTAAGATGACCAAGAGATTTTCCCCAAGGCTGGACAGTCATGAGTGGCAGAGTGTGTGGGACAGTGTGGGCGAGTGCGAGTATCTAGTCCACTGGACCCCTCCTGTGCTTTGGAAGCATCAGAGATGGAAGGCAGCTGTATGGAGTCCCCAATGACAAGCGGCTAAAATTGAAATGACTCAGATGGACTTAGATGGCAACATAAAGGTGAATTATTTTGAGCCTGGTGGGCCTATGACACCTTAGGCCATCAGGGCAGAGATGTAGCATACAGATGGACTTATGATCAAGGGGTGGACTTAGCAATGGACACTATTGCCCAGGTTATTCACGAGTGTGAACACTGCACACAGCCTCCCCTGCTCTGAAAGACTGTTAACAAAAGATGGAGCCTGACATCACGGACTGGATGGACTCAGCAGCAGTATTGGGATTGGTCCATGCACTGAGGGATGATCTCTCTCCCTTTCTGTGTGTGTGTGTATCCATACATATACATGTGATGGTATATTGAAAATGTGGGATCTGAGAATGACGTGAATGGTATGGAATAAGGGGTGGATTGTCATGGGTTCAGCAGCAGCAGTCATTTTTCTCCTTCTTGGTAGCTGGTGCAGCACTGTGTTTTTGATTTTGGGCCTGGGAGCAGCGCTGATAACACCAGTGTTTATAGTTACTGCCTGACAATGTTTTGGCTTGGCCAAGGACTTTGAGTTTCATGCTATGCCAGGGAGGAGGGGAGCCGGGAGGAAGCAGAGACAGGACACCTGACCCAAACTGACCAAAGAGGTTATTCCATATCACAGCAGGTCATGTCCAGGATGTGAAGTCGGGGGGCGGAGACCCGGAAGGCGGGAGGAGTGGACTGGGGGTGCATGGCTTGGTCAGGTTTTTGGTACTGGGGGGTTCGTTGCTGGGGGTGCACTGGCTGGGTCAGGCTTGGTGAGCAGTTGTATTCTCTTTCCTTGTATTTCTGTTGTATTATTACTGGTGGTAGCAGCAGTGATGTGTGTTATACCTTAGTTACTAAACTGTTCTTACCTCAACCTGTGCGAGTTGCATTCGTTTAATTCTCCTCCCCATCCCCCGGGACTGGGGGAAGAAAAGAGGGGAGTGAGTGAGAGAGTAGAACTTCGTGAGTTATTAGCCTGGGTGAGGCTTAAACCACGACAGAGTCTTACGTTCAGTGAGTAGTTTCATTCAGGAAAGGACAACTGAATTAAATTCAACCAGTCTTAAAAAAAATAAATTAAAAAATCAGTCCTTGCAAAGGAAATTCTTACTTTTAGAGGGAAATTTTTAAAGAGACAAGATTAGAAACGTGCTTTATTTAGATTTCTTAATAAAGATGCTGTAAAAGGTGATGTTAGAAGATGTAATTTCTCTTGTCCGTGTGCCACAACAGGCCATTGGGTGTTATTTCTTCATATTATGTGTACTTATGAAGGTAACATTTAATGTCTCCTTTTCTGCAGGGATAGTTCAGTGACTTGCCACAAGCTTTGATAACCATCATGGGATACATGACTGAACTGGTGTATTAACAAACCATTGCTTATAGATTTCTTGGAGGAGACATTCTTCTCTGTATTCTTCAGATGTGGACCCCTGAGTAGGTTGTGCCCAGAACTTCCATCCCATGGTCTATTACCCTCACAAGGTATTTGCTGCCTTGATCCCACAGAAAAAAAAACTGACAGAGCACCATTGTAGCATCAGAAATTCTTTCTACAGAACATAGCTTAAATCGCTGAGAGGCAAGTGCTTTTGAGAAAACTGTAGCTACTTCAGGAAACAGCCTGACCCCTTTCAAGACAGTGCTGAGATTGGTGAAAGTCTAAGGAATACTGTGTCTCAGTCAAAGATGCTTTTGAATTATTGCCTTTTACAAGGCAGCAGTCTCTAGCAGCTAGACCTCAAAATGAAGCTCGAGATAAGCCAAGTGGGAAACAGGGCCCCTCTGGAAAACACTGACTTTTAAAAAACGTCAGCAGGGCAGGGAAGGAAATAAAAGTAGTCATGTATCTGCAGAGCTTGGAATTACCTCCTTAAGATCAGCCCTTGTGTCTTTTTTTTTCCTTTCTTTTTTTTCCCCAAAATACTTATCAGTACTTTATTAAGTAACTCAGCAGCTTGGAGGTGTAATCTTCACCTGCTGTGTGAAAAAGTCAGAACACAGAACTAAAAAAATTGAGATCTGGGCTCTACAGCCTCCTCAGTACTTCAAAGTGGACATACAGAGTAACCATTCCAACCACCAGCACACCTCACCACCTATCCTTGCAGAAATACTGCTGATCCAAGACTGTCCTTCGCTGAATCCAGGCCATCATACAGGCAAGAATGCAAAGTATTCAGGGCTAGAAGAAGAAAGAGACAGTGTAATTCTGTAGTTTATTTCTCACAATATTTATATAAAAAGAACAGATTTAAGGGACCTGTTTGTCACCAAGTTCAATGAAAAACAGAACAAAAATATCCAAAATCCTTTGAGAAGATGAACTGCAAAACCAAGGACTGCTATCAGTAATTCAAGCAGCTGAAATCTGTGCAGATGATTAAATAACTCAGAAAGGTGCTTTGATTTCATCAGATGGAAATTTTGGTGAACATGCTTTTATATAAGACAAACTTAATGGCACTTTCATGTTGTTTAGTTTTGGTTAGTTTATTGTGTACTTTTGTGTTTAATTTGTCTGTTAATCCTGGAAAGAGATTTGTTTCTTAACAAATGAATGACTTGCTCTCTCTAAATGACTTCCCGTTTCTCTTGCTCCTAAGTCCAACGGAATAGTTAGAGAATACAGCTGCATGAAATACGACTGCCCTCTGCTAACAAATAACAGTCCTGCTCTCTTGTCCTGTTTCCAACCCCTCCTTAGTGCCAGCTCTGATCACAAAGTAAATTCATTCAAAATGTACTGCTGAAAACTATTACTTTTCTTCCTAGTACAGTTTTCTGCTGAATTAACAAGTTAAACTGGCTCATTGACCAATATCAGGGATTGTGCAAGGGAGCAGGGAAAAGGAATAGCAGGATTATGGAGAGCTGGATCTCTCCTCCTTTTCTCTGGCACTAAGTTGTAACATCACCCAAGATGTACCACACAACTGTTGTATAACTGCCTTGTATCTATGTTTCCCTGATAGTATTTGTCAATATGCATATACAACCCTTCTCTCCGCTGTTTTGCAGTCAGGTAAGGACTGTATTGAACAGACTGGTGATTCCTGGACCACTGGAGGCTCTGGGGAGTACCCTGGGGAGTACTTGATCCATACGGGTGCTGAAGCTGTTCAAAGAAAAGGCCAAATGACTAGATTAGAGAGAGAATAGGTGTGAACATCATTCTGGACAGCTAAACTGATCTTTAGACCACGGGAGAAACACAGCATATTGGTATTTGATGCAACAGCCATATGCACTTCACCCAGTCACCACTGCACATCAAACCCACAGCAGAGAGGGTGAGAAATATTCCCTGCAACAGGGTTGATCACCCGAGATTCAAGCCCAAAAGAACCCCATTGTATCTAGTGGAAATGTATGACTTCACAGTGCTTTCCCGGCGCTAGGCAAACAGGAAGGAAAGCCTCCCATTGCTCACACACTGTGTGCTGCTACTGCAGCTCCTGGCCCTCCCGCCTTCCCCCGGGGGTCAGCCCTATCCAGCACCCCCGGCCATTCAGCCCCTTCAGAAGCAGGCCTGCCTATCCCCGCCGCTCATCTCGGTTACTCCTCAGAATTCGCCCTCTTATGTCTGCGGGCACAGAGGTACACCTCTTCAAAGAGCAAACGCTCAGCTCCACAAGCGCTGCCTGCGAAAAAACACGACTGGGGGGCGGCTCCTATAGCTATTACGGCCAAGGCCTCTCACGGACTTCGGCCAGCCGGGGCCGCCCCGCGCATGCGCAGCCGGACACCGAAGCCCGTAATCCCGCCCGAACGCTTCCTAACCCTTCCGACGCTTGCCTGGCACGCATGCGCACGGGGGGAGCGGGCGGTAGCAGGGGGAGGCCTTCCCGACGTCCTTCCTCCTCCCCGTTGCCGCCAGTCTCGCGTCGGGCACCGCGCATGTGCGGTTGCCAGGGCGGCCGTCTCCAGTGAAGGTTTAAAATCCGGGCATGCGCAGTGCCGGTTCTGGCCCTGGTGAGGGGGACGCCACATTGGAACGGCGAGGGGAGCACTCCGGGCAGGGTACAGTTTGCGCCGCCTTCGCTCCTCCTCAGCCGCACTCGCCTCGCCCGGCTCTGCCCTCCTCCCCCTCGCGACACATGCCGCTGCTCCCGGGTCGCGTCTAGCGCCGCTGCCGGGCCCGGAGCGCCGAGGCGAGGGAGTGCGCGGCAGGCGGTGAGCGGGCGGCGGCGCGGCGCTCTGTCCGGGCCGTGAGGGTCGGCGGCGGACGGGAGTGGATGGATCCCCGCGTGGCCTGGATCCAGCCCGAGCAGAAAGGCCCCGCGAATGCGCTGTGGATGCAGATCTGGGAGACCTCGCAGGGCGTGGGGGGCCGGGGCGGCGCCAGCTTCCCGCACTACCTCTGCCTTAACTCCCCGGCGCTGGACTCGGCCGCCACCTCCCCGCCCCGTGGCCACAGCTGCGTGCGGCTCGGCGCGCCCGGCGGCGGCGCCTGCTGCTCTTCTTCCTCGCCTCCTTCGCCTTCGCCTTCTCCGCCGGCGCTGCTGACCGGACTCGTTCCTCCTGCCACCGCCGGCCCGGCGGCGGTCAACGGCGGAGGCGACGGAGGGCGGCGGCTGCAGAAGTCGCCTTCTGTGTCTTCCTCGTCCTCCTGCTCGTCGGTGGAGTCCGGCACCGACAGCCCCGGCTTCTCTTCCTCGGGATCGTGCAGCGGCGGTGGAGGCGGCGGCTCCTCCTCTTCCTCAAGTGGCCCCCGAGCGGCGGCGGTGGCTCCTCCCGGGCTGCTGGGCAGCGGGGCCGGACCCGGGGAGTTTTTTAACTTCCACGAGAACAAAGTGAACGGGCACCACCAGCCCCCACACCTGGCTCGCAGCCCCCACCCGCCGCCGCCGGCGTCACCCCAGCAGCACCAGTACCACCCGGGCCGTAGGAAACGAGAGAATAAAGCCAGCACCTATGGGATGAATTACCTGCTGTCCGGCAGCCGAGGCGTCGCCATCAACAACTCACCCCACCAGCAGCGGCAGCCTCTTCAGCCGGCACTGCAGAGCCCTGGCACACCCTGGAAGACTAGGAAATACAGCCCCGGCGTGCAGGGGTGAGCAGCCGGGGCCCCTGGGCCTCCTGCAGTCCCAGAGGAATGGGGGTCCTCGGCAGCTTCTCTTTCAGCCTTCCCGGGCATGGGGTTGGATGGGTTGGGGGTCACACAAACTCCTCAGGAGCTGGCTGTGGCAGTGAGGTTGGTGATAAGAGATGGTGGATCACAAAAACATGTTCTTTGGTAAATCATCTTAGTCTGTGCTGTCTGGGTGGCACCTGGCCGAAACAGTGATGCAGGCAGGGCCTGGGAACTCACAGATTCAGGGGATTAGGCCTTGGCTTGTAGTAGGTTGAGAGGTAAAGGTGTCAGGGCGCTGCCAAAGGGCACATTCAGTAATTAAAGCAAAAACGGGTGAGGGATGCCTGTCAAAGCTCATGAGGTCAATTCATAATGTAAGAGGAAAGTGGAAGGCTTCAGTTCAGAGGAGCTCAAAGAAAACCCTTACGCTGATTTTTAAATGGCTTAGTAGGCTGTAGTAGACTAGTTACTTCTTGGAGTGTTAGGAACATAATTTGAAATGGACGTGCCCAATTCTGCCTAAAATAAGTGTGAAAGTCAAGGTGGTCTTAGAACATTTTTGAGGGAAATGGAATAAGATTGAGCCAGCCCCTATCTGAATTGAAATCTTGACTTTCTAAAGCGAACACTTCTAAGAAGCTCATCCTGTTCTGTGGCCCTAAGTTTCTCGTATCAGTGGGTAGTTATTAAGGCTGAGTATTCAGTTTGATTCAGTCAGTGTGTAGAAGGGACTAAACCTGAAAGAAGCACCTCTTGGGTGCTCTCTGAGATTTCTGTATTTCAGCTGTCAAATTTCACTTGGGGGGGGAAAGGTTGCTCTCCAGTGTTGAAGGTTCATGGAAAAAGTGCATTGATTGACCACAGCAGATTTTTGATGTCATTTCAAAAATAGTGTCTTTTAACTCCTAAAATCCAGGACTCTTAGATGCCCATGGAGTAGCAGCAGTGTGTATTTGGAGAGGGAAAAGCATAAAGATAAAAGGGTATGCTTTCAGAGCTGGAGAAATTAAGTGAGATTTAATTTAAGGACAGTGTCCTCCCTTTCTGTTCTGGGTGGAGCTGTCAGGCACTGAGTATGTCAAAGTTAGCCAAAAGTATTTAAAGATTCTTTTTCAAGTTCTGTGGTTTTTTTTTTTTTTTTCTTCGAACTATAGCCTTTCCTGAGGACAAGACTACTGTGTTTTAGTTCCAAACTGACACTGAAAATTAAAATTGTTACGGGAGGTGTCATACACTGGGAGCTTTGGGTCTTGTGCTAAGATGTATGTTTAAAAGTTCCAGTAGTATCTTAAAAATAGTCTGATTGTATTTGTTTTATGTCCATAGAGATGCGGTAGAACACTGTGTTAACGATTTAATTTATCTGTTTAAGGCAAGTCAGTGTAACTGAGGTATATCTCCAGGCATGTGGATGAAGGAGTTGCCCCAGGTCACCCAGCAGGTCTATGGCAGACCTGGGGATTGAATTTGGGCTCTGCAGGTTCTGTCCTGTAGCTGTAGGCAGCACCACCTAGCCATAACATATCCTTATCGTTCATTTTCTGCTACCCTGTTTTTATTTCCAGTTGGTTTTCCTTAATAAAGGTTATGTCACCTTTCAAGTGTATAGAGGATACATAGATAAGAAAATTGTTTAGCCAAGCTTCAGTTGCACTATTCTGTTCTATTGCTGATGTGTTAATGGCAAGTTCTTGGCTAGGTATCTTTGAAGGTGGAAGCTGTGTTTCCTGAGCTTCTGTCAAGGATCTGTATTCCTGCAGTGAGACCTGATGCGAGGAGTGGGACACTAGCAACTACAGCATCTGTGATTCCATGGTTCCAGTTTCCTTAGAGTAGCAGGGAGCTAGTGCTGAAGGAGAGCATGGAAGCTGAAACTGTAGACTTATAAATATGAGAAGCAGTTTCTGCTTTAAACATAGAGTTCTGTTACCCAGGGTGAATCTTGGACAAGTGTGTATTCTAAAACAAGTTTCTGTTTGGTGTTAAGAGTTATGTGTTTTTTTGTTGTGTTGTTTTTTTTTTTTTGTGAAGTACTTACATGATTGAAACAACAAAAATATTGTTACTGGTGGAGTGGCTTTTAGGTGTCTACTTTCTGCAGTAATTATTGACTACTGGTGAGTTTGACTTAATTTTCCTGAAACCAGGTTCGTGTATTATTCAGCTGTTCAAATAAAAATGTACTGAAAAGATTGAGGTGGCAACAGATCCCCACAGAAGTTTCTCCTGGATTCTTTATGTTCCTGATTCATTACCTGGTGTTGCTTGAACTGTCAGCCCAGTCACTTCCATAACTGTGGTGATATGTTGACAGAGCACCTTCAGTGGTGTTAAACTGGTGTATGCAACTGTCAAAATCTTAATTTGCAGTCTGCTTTGGACATAGATTCTAGTTAGAAGGACTTGATTATAGGTGCTCTTATGCTTCTGTGCATGGATTTTAGAGCTTACTCTGCTATGAATGTTTTCTAAATTTTTTTCCTAATGTTTTTCTACAACAAGCTTGAAATGTCTGAGTGACACAGAGTAGCTCACACTGTTTCTGTATGGTCTTTTGGTAACAGACTAAGAAGGGTTATCTCTCTTTGCCCTCTCTCAGGCTGCAGTAGTACTTTTAATGAAATGCCTGCATGCTTTGAAATAGTACTGTTCTCTCTCTGCTTTCTTGTTCGGAGCTGGGGATAGTCTGTAGCACTACAAGTCATCATTGTTTTTTCAAACACATTATATTCAGTGGCTTTCTGGTGGTAGGTGTGGTGATTTTTAGGAATGCTTTGTGTTGTAAAAGTTGCATTTTGCCCTTGTTTATGTACTGCATTCATTCATTTTTTCCAGGGTATTTGTTTCTGCTGCTTTTACCACCTTCTGACAGCAGCATGCCAATTTAGGCAATCATAGCTTTAGGATGCCCTAGATTGACCTGTGTATCTCTTTCCGGATCTCTGGAAGGTAAGGGGTGAGGAGAGTGAAACCATATTTTCGACTGGCAGGGTGAAGGAGGCAATCCTGCCCCTCTACTCTGCTCTTGTGAGACCTCACTTGGAGTATTGTGTGCAGTTCTGGTGTCCTCAAGACAAAAAGCACATGCAACTGTTGGAACAAGTGCAGAGGAGGGCCATGAGGATAATCAGGGGACTGGAGCACCTCCCGTATGAAGACAGGCTGAGAAAGTTGGGGCTGGTTAGCTTGGAGAAGAGAAGGCTGCGTGGGGACCTCAGCAGCTTTCCAGCATCTGAAGGGGGCCTATAAGGATGCTGGGGAGGGACTCTTCATGAGGGACTGTAGTGATAGGACAAGGGGTAATGGGTTCAAACTTAAACAGGGGAAGTTTAGATTGGATATAAGGAGGAAGTTTTTTGCTGTGAATGTGGTGAGGCACTGGAATGGGTTGCTGAGGGAAGTTGTGAATGCTCCATTCCTGCCTGTGTTCAAGGCCAGGTTGGACAGAGCCTTGGGTGACATGGTATGAGGTGTCCCTGGCCATGTCAGGGGGGATTGGAACTAGCTGATCTTAAGGTCCTTTTCAACCCTAACTATTCTATGATTCTGTGATTCCAGTGCTTCAGCAGAGTGATTAAGATAGCAACAGTGTAAATTCTTAAATGTCTGGGTTTAGGTTAGGAGTACAGATGACAAAGTGATTGGTTTCAGATGCAATGCAGATAAATGTCCTTTAATACTATGAGGTTAGTTCAAACTGTTGTGACTGATGTTCAGAACTACATGTGGTTTCTTGATACTGTAAAGTATCCTCTTGAGAGGTTTTAAACTACTTCTAGCATCTTGGGGTCTGCCACTTTCATTCTTCAGAGTAATACTTCTTATTTCTTTAATGCCAGTATTTTAAATATGAGTAATTTAGGCATCCAGAGGCTTTAAAAGTGCTGAAATTTTAGTTCAAAATACCAGTACCATCAAGCTATTCCGATTTGATTTTTTTTTTTTTTTTTACTAAGAACTCTATTGCTAGGTTTGCGTTGCTTGGGTATACAGGTAATAAGGCACTTTCTCTTCAGATGTAGCTAATAGTTTATTAATAGCATGAAATCATACCTAATTATTCTGCTTCTTAATATGAATTAAAGAATTAAGGCATTTTTAACTATACAAGTCTTCTGCTTAATACTTTCAACTATATATTCAGATTAATTGTATATATTGAATGAGATTAGTGCTAAAATACCTGGCATATATGCTTGGTATATTGTAGTACTGTGCAGAAACAACAGAACTGGCTTGTTGAGGCTTAGTGTGGACACCAGAAATGTTATGATACATTGGTATGGTGCTCTGCCTGGACTAATTAGCGTTGCATAGCATCTGAGGACTTACTGTATTCATCACTACCTGTTGTCTTTAACAATCTCTTGATAATGGCACAAAAGTTCTCTTGTAGAGCACAAGAGCACAAACACCTCCACATCTGATTAGGCTGAAGAAGGATTCAGGCCAGCATTGTCTGGTGACCATAGCAGATACCTGGGAAGAGTTCTTATAAGCAAGGTAAGCTTACAGTGGTGCTTCTGCAGAAGACTTGCTTCAGTGTTCTTCAGTGTTGAGTTTGCAGCTGAAGGGCACTGTCTACCAAAAATGATGTCCAGAGATTCACTTCTGTAACTCTTCAGATGTGGTGGTGTTACTATACTAGTCTATGTTAGTCTACTGTAAGTTTTGTTTATTCCTTCACCTTATGCTGAAGCGTTTCTTAACTCTAGTTTTACTGGTCTTTCTGCTTTTATGATACATTGCTGAACTTTGGTGACCAAGATGAATTTTAATTAATGTGTTTTGTACAATGCAGTAAAAATGCATTGCATTCAGGACCTTCCATAACCCTAGTTGCATATTTGTCAACCCTTGCTGCTTATTATGCTGCTGTCAGAGCTGGACAATGCAAATTAATGTGTAGGGATGCCATGTTGTCAGCCCCTTTTGCAAATTCTATTGTACTTTGGCTGAGCTGAAAAATGCAGACTTTGGAAACTGTGTAGCCTTTACTGTCTGCACTGGCATGTCTAGCACATGTAAAGGCTTTAATGGATTTGCAAGGGTGGTATCTAACTCTTCCCTGTACTTACAGTGCTCTAATGCCGTCTAATAAAGAGTCAACACAGTGGGTTAAGTTTCATGCGCACCACTGTTAAATCATTAGTGTCTGTTATCTGTGATGTTAGGTGGATACCTGTAGTGAAGGTCTTAATGTGAGGCAAGCAGTGCTGGCAATGTACACTCAATTCTTTATCTGTCTTTAGCACTGGGGCAGAACTAGGCAGTGTATACTGTAGCATGCAAGGAGGAGGGTGGGAGTGGTTGTCCCTTAGTCACAGTAGATTCCTGGAGAGGGGCTTGAGAGAGTGTCAGGATGTGGTTGAGTGGTTTGTTTTCATGGCTAAAGGTTGGTATGCAGCAGAGTTTGCTGGTAGCTATTGGATGAATTGTTGAAAGAGCAGAACACCTGTTTTTTTTTTTTTTTTTGTGGTCAACTAAGTTGAGTGGTGTAGGTAGATATCAAAGATTCCTTACAAAGTGGATACCTCTTGTAGCATTAGAGACTGATGCTTTCAGTAATGGAATGAAAAGAATGTTTTGGCAGCAGTAGACTTGGAGAACACATAGTACTAGAGATCAGAAAGACTGAGCTACAGTCGTAAAACGTGAGAAGGCCTTGCATGACAAGTGCTCCCATCTGTGTGTAAAGAAGAGTGGGATATGTTTGGAGCAGTTTAATCCCAACATCAGCTTCATGGTGCTTTTCACAGTTGTTGGGCTTTGGCAGTAGAGATGACTGGTGATGGGAACGTAAACGGCTGCACTGGGTGAGACTATTAGAGGCCAATGCCAAATGTTGGGAGAATAATATAGTAATGTGAGCCTATAGTGATATTTCCTGGAATAAGATTTCAGTTTTAAATGATCGATGGTTCTCAGGCTACCTGGACTACAGGCAGTGCATTGTTCAGCTTGCTGTGGATTTTATGTATGAATTTGTCTTGTCTCATCTTGAGCTTGTATGAGCTGCTGGGATCAGCAGTGTCCTGTGGCAAGGTGTTCCTCAGTTAAACTATGCGTTATGTAAAGATCCACTTTTTTTTTTTTTTGTCCTGAGGCTTTTACTAAGGTTGTAGTTGCTGCCAGCCACAGGTCTGTGCATTAATGAGGCAGTCCACGAATTCCCTTTGCAGCTGACTTGAAAGAGAGAAGGAAAAAGTTGAATTGCCTTGCTGTTGTCTGTTTTCCAGTCTATTTAATAATTCTTTTTACTGAAGCTGTTTCATGCCTCTGGATGTTTATCACCTCTGTATGCTTTTCAGTTCTGTTGTATCTTTGGGACTTAAATGAATCAGATCTGTGTATGATAGTGTCACACTATTCTTACATATTGCGCTATCTTGTTCTATCTTGTACTTTGTTTCCTGATTATTAACATGGGATTTTCCTGTTCTTTTTGTCTACCAAATATTGAACTGACCTTTTAACAGGATTCTTATTTCAGGATCTTGTTTCTCAGTGTTTAGAGCTGGTGCAGAGCCTCTCTTTGCATCTTTGTAAAGACAGAATTTTCTCATGCCTCTGTAGTGCTTATATGTATCCTGTCTTAAACTCTGCCTGCTGTTTCATTTTGCAGTCTGTATTTTAATGTCCGTTTGCAGTTCTTGAGCTGGTTTACTTTAGGTAATTTTGCAGTCTCAGACTTTTCTGCTTTACTCTTTGTCCCCTTGCCAGGTCGCTTACAGGGGTGTTGAGTAGCATAGGGCACTTTGGAACTTCACTGGTGACCTTCCTGAAGACTGAAACTAAGAGTTCTAGCTGCTTGTTTCTGTTTAAAACACTTTAAAGATCTAAATGGAAGTCTTCCCTCTATTCCCATGTAAGCTTGTTTTCTTTGTAAGCCTTCATAAGGACATGTGGGACCATTATTAAATGCTGTTTGGAAATCCAAGTGGATAACAGGATTTCTTTTGTGGCTCACTGATTCTTGGAAATAATTCCAAAGGTTTTCTTTCAGATACTACTTCAGATATGTTGACATCTTGATATAGTCGTAACTGTTCAAGTGTTGCATTGATTCTACTTTAGACTAGTTTGACTATTACGGATGTCTAGTGCTTTTTTATTAAAAAAAAAAAAGATTGCTGCTTCATGTTCTTCTGATCTGAATGTGGTATTGTGTGAGTGGTGCTTTTGGTGAATCCCAAATTCTTAGGAGTAGATTTTGCTGTGAAGTATTTTGTACTAAAAATTGGGTTTGGGACAAGTTTTCCCTGTATTATAGGATCAGGGAAACCTCTCTGGTATTAAAAAAAGAAAAACCTCACCAGCATCTCTACTTAACTTTCTCTGTTCTGATCACGCAATTCACTTAGCAGGTTTTTGGGCTCCTGAGCTAGTTTATCCTTTCTCAGGCATAGCTTTGCATCTTGTTAAGTTGTTCCTCATAATCCTTTTCAATAGCCTTAATCTTCCAATCCTCTTTTCCTGCTTTGTACATGACTTCTGGGGTTTCTGAAGACATCTTCTGATGGAATCTTGTCACAAGGTAGTAGTAGATCTTTTTCCCTGAAATCTGATTAGTGATGCACACTTCTGCTAAACAACCAGTGTCATATCTTTAATAATCTCTGAAACACCTTGTTCTTTTGGTTGGGATTCTTAAATGAAGGAACTTCCTCTTTTATGTGTTGAAATGAAGCAGTACTTAAATCTAGAAAAGGCCTTTCTAGCTATTGTTATCTTTCAGAGATGCTGACTTTAATGTGCAGGGTTTGCTGCTTGTGATCCTACAATGGATGCATTTTGAATTAGACTTTGTGGCTTGAAATTATGTCAAGAGCTGCTGCTTCTCTTAAAGGTTTCGGTGGCTAACCTGGTGTAACACATACCTGATCTACATGAGCATAACGAGTCTCATCACATCACTATCATGTTTGTGCTCTTGCAACCTTTCTGACTTGTCTGGGATGTTAATCACTTGGTATCTTTGGGCTTTTGGAAAAGAATAGTATTGTGGTAGGGATTTCAGTGTTTAGCGGTTCTATTTATTGGCATAGCAAGCTTGCTGATTCAGTTCCAAGATTTAACATATGGTATGTTCCTTCACTGATACAACAAAATAATTGTGATGTTTTCTTGGTGGTGTGGTAAAGTCCAGCAGCTTAAGTCAGGAGTAATGTACAGCTGTTCAGAAGCTTACATAGTGGATCTATTTTGCCATATATTAACTTGGAGATATAGATCAGTTTCTTTTCTAGATATTTATAATGCAGTTTTTTCAAAGTACATCCAGCCATTAATAAGGTACTTGGTTGAGTTTTATTGGATTGACATGCTTAACAAAAATAGATTAGTTTTCTTTTTCTCTTCCAGAATGCAAACACACTCTGTTACTCAAGTCTGCAAATTTGCAGTGTAAATCAGTCCAGCAAGCTTTGTTTCTTGAGTGTGCAAACTGTCAAAAATGCTTCTAAGAGGTAAAATTTAATTGGAAAGGAAATCTACAATTAGGACTGGTTCTGACTTGTAGGAGCGTGGGGTAAAGAGAAAGCTTAGAGAGGAAATAAGAAAAGTATGATCTCTTGTGGAAGAGGTACAATATGTTATAAACTACTCTGTTTGTAGTTGAGAACAAAAGTACTTTTTTTTTCCATCTCTCCTTAGTAGCTGACTTGCAAAGTAGCCTTCATTCTTGTTTGAGTTTAGTATTTAGGGTAGCTACCTGTAAAACATTTCACAGTTCTGGTTCATAAGTTCTATTTTCTTTTATTCTGCCTGTCTTTGAGTTTGCTACCTTCCATACAATTACACTGGGGGGAAAAAGACATAATTGTTCTCTGAATTATGTAGTAACATGAGATTGATTTGGTATGGCACTACAGTCTGTGAACGTAGTACTGTGTTTTCATAACTTTTCTCATCTGTAAGCCTAGAACATTGCATAAGGCGTAGAGTACTATTACCTGAGTGTTGCTGGTGATGATGAGGCCTGGAAAAAAAAAGTAAAGGCACCTGATGGGTGCTGTGAGTAGGGTGGGAAGGGAAGAATTATAAGTTTATCTCCGTGGACATAGTTCTTTTTTTGCTATTTTTGCAGATGTCTTAAATCTTGGATTATACCGGAAAAAGTCTCTATCTCAGAATATACTATATTAAATCACGTATATATTCCCCTTGATTTCACTAGACTGTAACACTGATTTCTATTATCAAATGCGTTTGGTTGTTGTAGTGTAAGATTTCACCTGCATTTCCATGATGATGCAGTTGAGCTTTGCAGTAGTGTAGGTGAAGGTGTAGTTCAACAAATTTCTGAAATACGCACTGTGGCTGCTGGGCCATTCACCGTTTAAGTCTTGAGGCAGCAAAGTCCTCATGCACATTTCGGGGTTCATGCTTCATTGAAAGAATATATGCTGTTATTTGCAACCTTTATTTCAAAGAAGCTTCTGCTGAAAAGCTGTCTATGCCTCCCTATTTCTTTGCCTCCCTGTTTCTTTACCTCACCCACATGCTTTGACTCTGGCATCTGTTCTTTCGTTCTATAAGGATTCTTGGCTGATGTGTTGGACTTCTCAGTTAGAAACATATTCTTTATATTATATTATTTATATTTTTATTTTAATCATATTCTTTACTTACTGGAATAAGTGTTTCAAAAAAGAATTATTTTTTCCATGTAAATGATGCAGTCATGCTTCTATATTTTCCTTCAGAATAAATTAATGTACTTAGTAGTGTAGATGTGATTAAGAAAAGAAACAGGATGCTAACTAAATAGAAGAAAGTTTCTATAGCTTTTCAGTCACCTAGTTGATGCCATTTGATAATTTAATTTCACTGCATTTAAGTTAGCCCTTGAAGTAACAGGTCAATGTTGTATATAGTAATTACAAATCCACTAAATGATGAGAGTAGATGATCTTCCTAGAAATGTGTCTTTAAGGAAAGACATTACAAGAATCTTAGAATGCTTCCTGAGTATTATTTTAACCTGAAGACTGAAAGTGTCTGCCTTTCCTGAAACAGTAAAAGGGATGAATTTTTTTGGTAAACAGAAGGTATCAATTCTTTTGCATAGTTCAGCCTGTAAGCAGCAGATGTTTGCTGTGCTTAGTGGTAATAGTATTAAGTGAATGACAGGTTCCTTCAGGCTGTTAAAAATAGCAAGTTGAATAATGTCGCAAATACTAGTAGCCTCTCTTCTGCATCTCTGTGTTCTAAACTTTTTTGCCTTGTGTTAAGAGAACAGTTATATCTCCAAGTGTTTCTGTAAGTGTTTCTGTAAGTATAATGAAACTGCCTTGTGAAAAAGGCATTAAAATGCCTGTCTTTGCTTGGAAAGTAGTATAATAGGCATAAAATGTGATAGAAAATAGGTAGGTGCTGGGATGCTGTTGGGAGCCCAAATTCTTTACAAGTCAGGAGAAGGCTGAGAAAATTGACCTGTGCTGTATTTTGAAAGAAGTTACATTCTTTTAAAAGAGAGTTAAGATGTTACATACATCTGCATGTACATCATGTGCTGCAAATTGAAATTCTGTTCCTAATGATTAGTCACAGTCCAAAGAAGTAGCAAGTGCTTATGAAGATCATAGAGGCTACCTGGGCAAAATACTTAACTAAAAACTCTTCCTTTATTGGCTGGGTGAATGTACTGTAGTGATTTTTTTTTTTCCCAAACACTGAATTATTATTCCTTCAGTTTGTAGAGAAGTTACTCTGAGATTAGTTCTGAGCAGTATACAGCACCTTGTTTTATGTATATCAGAGCTACCTTTTTTGTGACTGTGTTTTAAAAAAGCATCTCAGGTTTGAGAAGGTTCATCAGGAGGAAGCCTAAAGAATCAAGTGCTTGAAGAGGATGTATTAAGATGGTCATGTTGTAATATGCTGACTGTGAAGATAGCATTGATTCTTATCCAGGAAGATGATCTTCTCTGAGATGTAGAAGCTATTGAATTAGAAAAACTGAAGAAAGCAGGCAAAACAGAAGTCTGTTAAGACAGAGTATTTGAGAAACCTGAAAACCTTGCACATTGAAAGCAAGAAACTTGCAAGTCTCTAGTCTAGGGCTCATACAAAGACATGAAAGGGCACCCAGAAGTCAGATCATGTAGTGAAAACTAAGTGAACTAATTGCATTGCTTTTTGTCAGAGAAGGGCTTGAGACTTCTCCGTAGAACTTTCTTTGACTCCAGGGAACTGTCTTTAAGTTTCAGTCAGGAGTGTTTAAGTCCATCAGTGGAAAGAAAGCTGTTGTACAGCTCTGTATGGCGGCATACACTGAAGAATTCCAGATGAATTTAACTGTGAAGTCACAGCATATGGTTTGAATTTTAAATGAGTTTTGATTATCTAGCTTTTGTGCTGTTGTCCCATGCAAACTGAATCATTAAATGAAGTGCTGCCTTGCCAGTGCAAGGTAGAAAATATGAAGTTGACTTGTTAAAAAATAGATCAGGGAAGGAAATACAGACTAGTTGGTGGGTGGTCTTTTTTTGAGTCTTTCATAACATGATTGAGAGTTGTAGCAGTGTTAATCATCTGAACAGAAGCTTAGTGGGGCATGGCAGTGAGAGTGCTTGTGTGCTTGCTGTATTTCTGACCTTGCTGACACACTAGGAGCTGCTTTTGAAAGACTACTCTGTGTACGGTAGAGGCTGCAGTGCATAGGGAAACTGAGATGCCTTCCATCTCCTCCTTTCCTAATGTGGGGTTGCTACTGTAAATGCATTTGTTTTCAGGAAAGTCTGTATCTCCCAGAGTGCTTGGATGGGGTTGATGCCATAACAAAACAGAGCTTGCTTTCATGCATAAACATGAATGGACTAGTGCATGCTTTGGTAAAGGTATTTGTGTCTCACAGGTCTCATTTCCTTGAAGGACTCATTTTGAATCCTTATTTGTGTGGTCAGTCTGATCACATGGAACTGTTTTGTGTTGGTTTTTTTCTTTTTTTTTTTTTCCCCCAGAAAAATGTGGTTTTTTTGAAGACTTTGTACAAATTGAACAGTCGCAGGTTTGCTGGGCTTATGGGTTAACTGCTTAGAAGTAACCAAAGGAAACAATAAAATCCCTTTATAATAAGAGAGTGTTATCAGTGGGATTTGTCAAGAGTCTGTTGCTCGATATATTCATAAATACTTGGAGGGAAGAAATGAATGAGAAAAAGATAGAAAGGATAATAGAAAGCTGGAGCTGACTGCACACAGTCACAGTGGGAGTTTGTTGTTCATTAGATTATAAAATTGCTGTGAAAATTAAGTTCTAGTAAATACGGAATCATGAATCTGAAGAAAAATAATTCAGTCTGAATATACCCAGTGGGTGGGCTTTATGTTGGTGGCTATTGTTCAGAAAACACCTTGAAGCTCTTTGATAATGGTTTCTTTCAAAGAGCCAGCTGTATGCTCAGATATCCTCAAACAGTCATTAGCAGCAGTCTTTGCGAAGGTATGGACAATAAAGTGAAAACAAGTGGACTGAATGGTGTAATGCTCTATTGACTCTGTGTGCGTTTCTGGCCACCTGTCACAGAACATGGTGCAACAGAAAAGCTGAAGAAGGTCAGCATTGATCAGACTTTGGACTTTCTCCTGTGTATTGAGAGAGAAACAGATGAGGATTGATAGCTTGAAAAAGAGCTGGTGGATAGACAAGTGGATGTGAATTGGAAGCCTGAGAAGTGTTATGCTTGGAGATGAACTGCCAGTAAGAACTTTTTTCCCCCCAAGAAAGAGAGCATCAGATAAAATCATTAACCAGCAGCAGTTAAAAATAAAGTACTTAATTCTGATGCGTACTTAAATTGTCATAGAATGCCATGAATTACAAAAGCATAAATGGTCTAAAAAGACCTGGAAGAATCAATGGAAGATGAGTTGCTTGAGCTAATATACATTATGGGTGGGATCCACCTTGAAAATATGCCACATGAAATTGCTGGAGGCTTGGAAGGATTGCTGCAAGGGAGTTGGATAACTGCTTTGTCTCTTCTTGCTTTCACCTACTGCTAATTTTTATAAGCAGGAGAATGGCCCCATTGCTGTTAGGTGCATTCAGGTATTCCCTTCACTGGTCTTGTCATCTTGGAAAGGGGAAAAAACCCAAAGCATACTTCCTAGAAACAAAGAATGGGAGCATCTTGGTTTGTATTTTCTGTCTTGCTCTGAAGATTTGAAATCAAACAGATTATCAACAAATTGACATGTTTAGTTGACAAGTCTGCTGTTTAGTTTAAAAATCTTTTGTGGATCCAGCCCCAGTTTAAGATAAGAGGGCAAACAGTAATTTTAAGTATATATGCTTTTTAGAAGTATTGTTGTGCTTTGCTGCTAAAATCTGTTTATGTATGGAAAGGAATCCTGACATTTAAAAATTGGGCACCTGGTCTGTTGGAGGCTATCTGTTGTGGTGAGAATTCTCTAGTAAAATGAGTTGCAAAAGTTTCAGGGAAAGAGTTAGGAGTTCTACTAGGAATTTATAAAATTTTCCATTGAAAGACCAAGCATGTTAACTAAGGATTGACCTGATATTTTTATTTTAGGACAGTATTTGTGTTTTACTGCAATATTGAATTTATATGTTTCTTGAATGTTTGGCATGGCTCGATGCTTTTTCATTGAAAACAAACATGATATTCACCTGAAAATTCAAATTGGTCTTTCAAATTTGCCAGCGAGTGTTCTAAGGTACAAGGAGATGGGGAATAAGTGGACTTAGCAGGTGTATAATAATCCAATATCAGAACTCCTCATGTAACACTGGTATTAATGTACTTTCCACTTGAGGATACATTTAATACTTCTACACTCTGAGTAGATCAGTTGGAACGTCACTTCCTATATAAATGAATGGCTAACAAAGGGCTCGAGTGGTCAAAGGAGTCCCTGTCTGTTGAAGTGGGTATTTTCACATCAGGGAACACTCAAATGTCCCCCTTTTATTGCCCTCTACCAAAACTCAGTGCCAGTGGCCTGTTTACAAGTCTGTGTGAACTTGCACGTACACAGAAGTAATAAGCCCTGAAAATAAACCTGCTTGAAGATTTTAATGGTTCTTGTGCTGCTTCACATGTGGATCGATGTGTAGTTTTTAAGGCTATGCTTTGTGGGTTTTTTGTGTGTGTGTTGTTTTTGTTTTTTTTTTTTTTTTTTCTTTTTAAAAAGAAAGCAATCTTTGGGAATCAGGAATTGAATATGACCTTCACTGTTGAGCCAGTAAGAAGGTCAGTAAATGTCTACTAGTGTTTGCATTCTGTGACTTTTGACATCTTTGGTATTTAGGTAAAGTGATGAAGGCTGGTGTGTAGGTATTGCTTAGGTCGCTGTGAGGTGCTGCCATAAAAATATGCCTGTCCAAAATCCCAGATCCCAAACCCTCCAATTACCTATGTGAATGCCACATCACTCAGGCTTTCATCTTTCTTGAAATTACAGCTTGTTTTGGTTAAGTGATGATATTAAATAATGCTTGTGGCTTGTTTTTGTTGCAGTTTACTGCAATAGCTAACTTGTCATTATAACTGATACTACTTTCTCCTTTAGACTACACGAAGAAATAATTGACTTCTATGACTTCATGTCCCCTCGTCCTGAAGAAGCAGCTATGAGAAGAGAAGTGGTGAAGAGGATAGAAACTGTCATCAAAGATCTTTGGCCTACAGCTGATGTGAGTGTAATTTAAGTGTTGGTTTGCTTCTCTGGTGAATTGTAGAGCTCTGTTCACTTAACCTTGCTGTTATCTTTCTGTGATTTAGAATTGAACAGATAAGACTTCAAACTTAAGGCAATTGACTTAATATCACAGCTCTTGCAGTACTTTGCAGTTCATTTTAAATTATTAGATTTTTTTTTTTTGGTACTCTTCACAAATTTGACATTCAGTAAATTACTTTAACCCTGCTTTAGTGTGAACTTGACTTCCTGAGCTACATTGCAGCTGAAGTTGCTGTATTTTCAAGCTCTTTATTGCCTAAACAGTAAGTTTCTCCCAAACGAAAAACATCTGGAAGTAGTGTAAAGTGTATCTCTAGCATCACCTTTCTGATTACCAGATAGTAATGTGGTTATGAAGCAGCAGGAACATTTCAGACCCTTGTGATTTCACAGCCTTCAATGATGAAGAGTGAGGGCTGTGGCCACAGTGCTGAGCTAAAGATACAGAAAAGCTTCTCTGCTGCATCCTCATCTGTGTTTTTTCCTTAATGCTAACATTTTTCTAGCTTGTGGGAACAGAGATAAACACTTAAATGGGCTGGTATTTCCCAGCCTTTTTATAGGTAATTTCAAAGAAGTGAACTTGTAAATTGTGCTCTGCTGTAGCAGAGGGAGAAGAATGTCTCAATTCTCCCCATTAGAAGCATACCAAAGCACTTGATGTGGGCCATGAATGTCTCTTCAGCATGTCTTTTTTTCCACACACAGACACTTGCCACAATTTCATAATCATCCTTGCAGTAAAATCTGCAGTATTCATGTTTATCTGAATTGTCTTTTAGAAGCACTAGCTGGTTTTAAACCTAAAAATTTGGAAAAAATATTTCCCATAAACTCTTCCAATTTCAGTAAAGCTGTCTTATGAGGAAAGAAAGAAGTGGGGAGGAAGGAAATTTGTAACAGCCTATACTTACATCAAACTGGAAATAAATAGCAAAAAGGAGTTGTTTCAAAAGATTGTGCTATGCTGCAAGCAGGATTGGTAGTAATTTCATGTTAAAAAATAATCTTCTGAAGTTGCATCTATAAGAGAAATTGTATTTCTGCATGTTTCACACAGTACATAGTAAAGTTAAGCTCAATAACTTTTTACTGGACTATATCCTTAACGAGTCCAGAAAAATCTTTGTCTTGTGAAAGTGAAATGAAGTGCGCTTTCATAATTATAAGTTATTTCATTGGTGTCGTTTTTTTTCAGGTCCAGATATTTGGCAGCTTTAGTACAGGGCTTTATCTTCCAACCAGGTAAGTAATACTTTATATAAAGATTGCCTTTTAGAGTAATGGTAAATTTCAAAGGGGAATTCAGACTGGAATGTGTAAACCTGTCAAACTTCCAGTAAATTTTTTACCTAATGTCCCCTGTTACAAGGGGAAAAGCTTTTTAACTTAGATTTAACTATTTGGTATATCATTGTACTTCTCTAGATATTTACTGACTCTTTGGTGAATTACCTTTACTTCCTCGTATCTGGGATTAGTCTTTGTTTTCAAGATACAGTGAAATTGAATATTTACTGTTTCCTATGTAAAGATTGTGTTTTGTTAAATAAAGCGAATTACTGACTGTCACCACAGAGTTACTGTGCAAAGTTGCAAGAGTCATCACAGCTGTTTTCCTGTATTTTTGAGAACAAAATGTCTAATTCAGTGTTTTGTAACACTTAATGATTCAATAAGTGGATGTACAGCTGTGTCTTAAAGACTGTGTTGTCTTTGTATCAATTAATTTTGCTTAGGAAAGCACTGGACATTTCACTTTTATGAGTAACAATCCTAAAAATTGTTTGGATTATTCATGTGCCTGTCAACACTGGTAGATGAGGGATAGGGTTGGGCTGTGGCAGTCAGAGGGGAAGGAGGAAGAAATGTAAAAGGAAGAGGAGGATAAAGAACTTGGCAGAGAACTGAAAGCAAGAAACTAGAATACTGCTTTGGGTCCTAAAGCACATTAGGCCATCTCTTTAGCATTCCTAAAAGCAGCTTACTGGGAATCTAGATTAAAAGTTGCAAAATGGTCACCCTGGAGGACTTGTAAGACGTAGATTGCCAGTTTTTTTTTTTTGTGGATTATTATGTTTTAGACTTAATGGATCTCATGTTGTGTTCTTTTTGTCTAGTGATATTGATCTAGTTGTTTTTGGGAAATGGGAACGGCCACCTTTACAGCTGCTGGAGCAAGCACTAAGAAAACACAATGTGGCTGAGCCGTATTCCATTAAAGTACTTGATAAAGCTACAGTAAGTAATAGTCTTTGGAATACTGAACTGAAGAGTTTTCAGACCCCTTAAGATGTTGGTGATAAATAGTGTTTTTAATTCATGAAGCAAATTATATTGTCCTAAGCACAATGTTTTGCTCTGTCTGTGCAAGATTTTAGTAGAATCTGTGCTTAACAGCAGCATGCAGTGTACTGTATTTGCTGGAAGGCCATACCTCTGCAGGTGTTGTGAAATGGTGCTATGCTTTTTTTTCTTGGTGGTGGTGTTTTGTTTGTTTTTTTTTTTTTTTTTTTTGTTTCCTTTTCAGATTAAAAGTGCAAGAAGCTTGATTTAAAATAGATGTTATCAGCTGATGTTTAGGCTGTCAACTGCAAGATAATTTTGTAGTATAACTGCAGTTAAGGTGGTTGGTGGTGTGAAACTGGGACTGAACTGCAGTACTGGTAGTTCCATAATAATTCATTACTGCCAAAAGAGGAAGTACTGCTATTCCTGCTTTGCTTTCATCCAGTTTGGCTTTGGTTTGACTCTGCAGTGAACCAGTGTAGCTTGATAAACCAACAGGCAGTGCTTTATTTTTTTTCTGCTAGGATAGCCTTCTATCAGTTTAGCAAGTGAATGGTGCAGTGCTTGGTCAGATGAATCCAGTTTCCACAGGTTATGAGTGTAGAATGTCTCCTATTAAGAACAATGAGTCATTAAATTAAGTAAGTTTGGTTGTCTTACAAAATACTGATATTGCAGCTATGGAGACAGATATGTAATAATTATGGGAAAGTACATGAGTGATGAGAAGTTAATGTGAACCTACATGCCTGTGTTTTTAATCACCTGACTAGAAAGTATTTGCTTTCAGTCATGTTAGGATTATTATCTTTCCTCAAAACTGTATTTTCTTGGCTTGATAGTTGTATTCATTTGGACTGATAGTATCCTTGTGTCTTAAGTGAATAAGCTGGAGAATAGCACCAGTGTTGCATTTCTGGGTATTCATAAAACCTTATTTTAATCTTTTCAGGTACCAATAATAAAACTTACTGACCAGGAGACAGAAGTGAAAGTTGACATCAGTTTTAATGTAGAAACTGGTGTGAAGGCAGCTCGATTTATCAAGGAGTACATGAAGGTATCAGACATATAATGAATGTTATACTGCTTGCCGAAGGTGTGCTAGATGCTCAGCTAACCTTTCTCGATAAGGCTTAGACTTTTGAAAATTGATTACTGAAGGCTATAATCATTATTTCTAATTTAACATGGATAATTTATTTTCTGCTGGTGTCTATTCAGTGTTGCCTTTGACTGCTAAGTGTTTGTGTGGATAAACCTGTACGCTGAAGGAACTTATGCAATCATACTTAGATCTGCAGATAGATATTAAACTTTACAAGTCTGAAATTCTGTTTACCTTGAATTTGTGATGCTTGATTATTCTTCTGTAGTTACATACTGAAATTCTTCTGCAGTTACCTACTTAAAATCAAGTTTACTTTTCATGCTCTGCAGTAAAAGTATGGTTTAGATAGAAAGCTTTGACTATAATGAGTGACACTGGCAATCAAAGAAGGATATGAAAGTCTTCCTTTTTGGGGGTAGGTATAGATTTGATATGTAAGCTGTTGGATCAAATAAGAGTTGAAGTCTAGTCTTCTGTTTTTAGACTAAAAAAAGGCGTGTTTCAGTTCCTCCTGTGGAAACACTTTATAGCACACCACTAAATAACACTTTTGTATTAGAAGATGAATCTTATTGTGTGGAGATTTTGTAGTTTGTTCTTTGTTTCAGGAAGTTGACACTGTCATTGATAAGACTTACTTTGCTTTGCAGAAATATTCTTTGCTGCCTTACTTGATTTTAGTATTAAAACAGTTCCTCCTTCAGAGGGACTTGAATGAAGTTTTTACGGGTGGAATTAGCTCTTACAGCCTAATTTTAATGGCAATTAGTTTCCTGCAGGTAAGTCTGTTCCTTGTTTGTGTTCTTTAAAATATTTTGGTGTATGTACTTATGCCCTGTTATGGTGCTGATTCTTTAGACCTCCCTAGCAATGCACAGCTTTACTGTTACAGTTCTAGGTATTTGTTCATTGGCATCTCCTGTGGACTACCTCTCAAAACTCTAAGAACTTCTGTTCGCTGTATGTGAACAGAAGTGAACTGAAGCAGCAGCAGGAGCCTTACAAAAAAGCATAGAGGCTGTGCATTGTTTTTTATACCAGGGCCTGTGATTTGGATTATGCTGCTATCCTGGGCAGCCTATTCCAGTACCTGAATCATTACTGGTGTTTTATAAGTCTGCTGGGATGCAGATTAAGTTGCTTCCTAGACTGATTGTGCAGAGTAGTTGATTTCAGTGTTTATTAAAATTCTGAAGTCAGGTTGGTTTTAATTATATGTTGGTTTGGTTTTGACATACTGACAAATATTGTAGGTAACTAATGAAATAGCTAATGAATTATAACATCTAGTATATTTTTGTGACAGTAAGATTTGTGTGTGATGAGGTATAATGTTAGTATCTCTCATACTGTGATAATGGAAAAAACTACGTATTCTGCTGCTGTTAATGATTAATTGAAATATTACTATAATTTTCTGCATACCATATGTAATATGGGAAGATTGAGGTAAAAAATTGTATTTTAGTTAGGGTAAATAGAACCCCGCACTACTTTTGAAAACATTGACAATGGGTTTTCTGGGAAGAAGCAGGCATTACTCTGTTACTAATTAGGCTGTAATGTAGTTTGCCATACTTTATTGGTTTTGGCTTAGGGAAAAGAATTTACTAAGCCTCAAAAAGCTGGAAGAGGAGAGAAAAAAGAAATCTTTGACTTCCGGGTACTGCTGAAGTGCTGCCCCCTCTTGGTAGTTTAAGTAAATGAAGAATTAATGGCTCAGTTTAGACTTGTGTCAAGTGATTATACTCAGCTGTTTAAATGAGAGCTTTTTATTGCACTGTCTTGTGGTCTGAAAAGCATTAATTTTTAATAATTAACAACTGCTCTGTCACAGCTGCATCCAAGAATTGATGCCAGAAGAGCTGATGAAAACCTTGGAATGCTTCTGATAGAATTTTTTGAACTCTATGGAAGGAATTTTAACTACTTGAAAACCGGTATTAGAATAAAAAATGGAGGTGCCTATATTGCCAAAGAAGAAATAATGAAAGTCATGACTAATGGATATAGACCATCCATGCTATGTATTGAAGATCCTCTCCTGCCTGGTAAGATTGTACACTTCTTGCAATATTCTGGAGCTTTGGCTCAACTTGTGCTCTCTCAACTTGTGTTAGAGTCCCTAAAGTGTGTCAAATGAGTTAAGAAGCTGCACAGAGAAGAGACTGTTGCTGGTGTCAAGGTACAGGTGTGAAGATGGGCTAAAGAATAAGGACCTGAAGTCTCCCAAGATTCATTGCCTGAGTAAATTGGATTGCATGCAAACAGTGTTGCTACGTAATGCATTGGAGATTCAGAACTGTTTGGTGTATGAGAAGGCTCTCTAAGCAGTTCTGAGGGATAGTGAAAGAAAGATGTTCAGGAGGAAATCCTAGCAGGGGGTTTGCTAGTAGGAACAACTTTTTTCATTGTGAGAGAATGAGAATGGAGGGTGCAGCTTTTTCTGCCACAGTCTGTGATGCCATACTTCAGATAATTTATAACATATGGGAAAGAAATGCCCCAGATGAGGTATGTGTCCTGCAGCGTGGTGCAGTAAAGACTGGACTGAAACATGGGTATATATCCATGAATGTGTAGCAAGGGGCCAGCTTTATTATGGTGTTGGTATGAAGAGTGGCTTGCATAACTGACTTCTGTGCTGCACAGGGCCCTTCAGGGAATTCCAGTTATAGTTGCATGTACTTTTGAAAGTAACTTAATTTTTTTTCTTTTAAGAGCTGGTTTTCATTCAGTAATCTTCAAAGTAATCAAGATTAACTTTGGCTGAGCCCCTGAAAAAAAAAAATGTCCAGTGTTATAGTACTCAGCTTGGATTCTATTTAGACTGTCACAAGTAACTGAAATTCCAAAACAGCTTTTTAACAAGTCAATTTTTAGTTAATTTGGACTTCAGCATCAGTATTTCTATAATGTAATTGGCACTCAAACTCCATGCTGTTACATCCTGTGGGTAGACTGCTTATGTACAGCACTTTTAAAGCAAATACCATGGATCAGGAGCTGAAGTCTGGCACCTTTCTATAAATACCCAATAGGCTGAATGCTCATAGTTTTGTAGAACAGGTTTCAAGCTAAGGTACTCATTTGCCTAACCACATCTCTGATATGTTTGTAGCCATGTGTTTGTGTCCATCATGACTCTTTCACTTGGCCAGGCATGAGATAGCATTTGTAGAACTTTCATTGTGTTATTGAGATTTCCTTCAGTAGCTTGCCAGCAGACCCATGTGAATAACACACAAGCCACATTTCTTTATAGTCAGAAGCATTTACTGTCCTCCAGTTCTGTTCCTTCCTATCTGCTGAGGACTGAAAGAGAAGAAATTACTGCTAATAGTGCTTTGGAATTTTTACTTCTCTTTGACTCCTCAGAGGAAAAAAAAAAATACAAAGCCAGTATGGGCTCTGAACTGCTCCTAGCATGAATCTTGCAGAAGCAAAGAACTATAGTTTAGAAGACATCTATCTATCAAAGAGTTGATAATTAAATTTTAGATGAGGTTATATGGGCTGAGATAATGTAATTTTTACAGGATAGAAAATTTTGGCAAGGGAAATGAAAGCTGACAATAGTTTGTTATTTGACCATGGTGTCCCATAGGGATATTTTTCTGACAGCAACCACAGAGCTTCAGAACTTGTCTGATGGAACTAGGAGGAAAATTGCATAGAACGTACAGGATGGCTCTTTGAATCAGGAATACAACCTCCTCAGATCTAGACTTAATTGCATATTCCTACAGTATCTAAAAGTACCTGTCAAGTGTATGTAGATAATGTCTAGAATTCTGCTAATTAGTTTAGTTCTACTTACTACTGCTTGTGTACCAGTACAAAAAACTTTTCTGTTGCTTCAGTCTTTTCACGGATGACAAGTGGTCAGACCCACTCAGTGTCTAAGGGTTAGTGCCAGTACTGTGGAGGAGACAGGAGCAAGTATTTTGTAAAGAGTGGACACAGATGTTTCTTGGTTAAAGTGTGCATAAGGTTCTGTAAAGTTTTTCCCCTTCAAATCTTTTTGCACTGTATGCATAAGTTTTAAATCTTTTTTTGCAGTTCTTCTTTACCCTGATCACAGCTGCTTGGAAGAAGACTTTGAAAGATGACTCCTTAATCCAGGAATCAGCCAAAAAGTATAGGGTTGAAAATAAAAAAAAAAAATCAATGTCTCAAGATTATCCAAGTAGTGTAAAATTCCCTCTTATGAGTGTATGTCCTAGTTCAGCAGGAGGATGCTGAAAGGTAAAACTCGTAAGAATAGCTTTAGGTATTCTTTTAGGGGACAGGATTAAGTTCAGTGGGATTAGTTCTTTTAAGTTGGAGGGTATGTTTTTTCTTGTGTGAAAAGGTGATGTCTGGCTAACAGATAAATGATGTCATCAGAAGGATATGGTGCTTCAGTTCTACCTGTTCAGTACCTTCTGTTAGTGCCTAGATCTGGAAGGAACAAGCATCAGTCTGTTGTGGTTTTTCGGTCATAGGAGGTTTTGCTCAGATTCTCCTGGGTGCTGTAGAGTTTCCTCTGAAATTCTCAAAGACTAATTAGGGTGATTTGGGAACCAATATTTCAACAAAGATGTTGGGAGTCTACGCTTAAAGTGGGAAGTGTGCTGAAATCTGAATTTGGGATGTCAGGCTAATCTAGCTTGTGATGCATTTTGAAGTGGTGGTTTATGCTTGATTTCTTGATCTTCATAGATAGACTAACATTCTTCATCTTGCGTTAGTGTCCTAGGACAGGGTAGTGAGAAGAAAATTTGCTTTGTCATCGTCCAAGGAAGGGAGTTTCTATAAACATCTTCTGGCTGCTATCATTTCAGTTTATCCTGGCAGTTATCCTTTCTTTGATGTATAAAAAGTGAGAACGTTCGTTTAGAGAACTGTAAAGCCAGACACTCAAAAATGTTCACAGGAACATGTTGGAGCAGGGTAGATGATATCATTCTAGAAGAGGTTTGTGCAGAGTTGGTCTTGCGGTATCATGTCTTAGAACGCATGACTCTGCTTGCAGGTAATGTATCTTTAATCTATGGTTGTAAAATAAACTTGGCATTTATTGAGCAGATTGTTAGAGAAGCTTATTATTTTATAATAAGCCTTGGTGAATCAGATTATCAAGGTCCTCAAGTAATTTCTTATGCTCAAAACAGGAATGAATTTGATCTTGGTTCAGAGTAGAAGTGGTAAGAGTAGCTAAATTGCAGTTTGTGATTTGGAGTTCCACCTGCTCCCTTCATGAGAAAGGTTATTCTTCATCTTGAATTATGGGCATGCACAAAAGTTCTAAACCTTAAATTCAGCGTCTTTTCTTTGAAAAGAGACTCTAGTTGGCAACACTGATTATGCTTCATGTTGCTTGCTTTATGTCTTGATAGCTCATAAATACAGGAAGTAATTAGATATGAGATTGACAACAACTATTCGGATTATCTGGTATAGCCTTAGTCGCTGCCCAGAGTTATTCACTGTGGCTTTTCAGTATCTGCTGTTTATTATTAGAACCTACAAATATGTGTATATAGAATAGATATATAAAAATACACAAATACATTAAAGTTAGTATCTGAAAGAGCCCTTTTAATGCTAAATTTTGCTGGAGGTATTTACTAGATAATATCTTAACATAAAGGGATCTGCTTCAATACTAGCTCATGGTCTTACCTTTACCTTTTCAGGCCACATTCTTAAAACTGCTTCAGGTAATAGAATGCTACCTGACAGGGTGGTAATACTGATAGCGAGTGATAGAAATCTTAGACATGCTCCTTTAGGGATGAAGACTTTGTATGAAAGAGTAAGGATTGAATTATACATGAAATCACACACCATTGTTACCTACTGATGTGTCAAATAGAATCATAGAATAGTTAGGGTTGGAAAGGACTCCAAGATCATCTAGTTCCAACCCCCTCCACCATGGGCAGGGTCACCTCACATTAAACCATGTCACCCAAGACTCGTCCAACCTGGATAATGAAGTCTGAGTGTTTTTTTTTGTTGTTGTTTTTTTTTTAATGTATTTTTTAAGAATGAGGACGTTTGTGTTGTGTGCTTTAACTAATTGGTCTGTAGACTGTGTCAAAAGAAGCATGCTCAGGTACGTAAGATGTGATCTGCTAATGAGAAGGATTTCTCAGAGGAAAATCTATTCAGGAGAGCAAATGTAAATACGTGGCCTTGTGGCTTCTTCCAGTATGTTGCTTTCTGGCTTGGGTAGGGCCACCTTTGTACAGACATGGCTGGTGAAGTTCACGGTAGTCCGTGTAGTAGTTCTGGCTTCTATACCTGCTTTTCAGCTGCAGTGCAAGAAGCTCTGCAGACTGTATAACTGAATAAGGTATGTTTATTCAGATATTTTTGTGAGCTAATTACAGGTGCAGAATGAGGTAATCCAGGTACCTAGGCATGCTATGGCATGAGCTATCCTGCCTCTGTTCTCAAATCTGCTTCAATCAAGACTCTTACACAACTTTGGTGGTGGTTAAAACTAAACTGCCTGAGTTTAATGTAAGTGGATTAGGGAAGGCTTATGATTTCTTTTGTTGGCATGACAGTGGATGTGGCAACAGTTGATGAAAGGAGTATCTGACAGTTTGTAGCAGCAGCAATGTCTTCATTTTGATGTAACACTATGCAAGATGCATATCAAATGTATCTGCCTTGGCACCAGATTAGACTAAACTAATGTAATTTGATTGGGTATGTGTTCTTGAATTCCTGTTATGTGAATTTACAAAATCATTTAGGTTGCAAAAAGGCCCTTAAGATCTAGTCCAACTTTAGATGGGCTTGAATTTAGTGGTGGGTGCAGTTGTGTGTGTTTAACCACTTCTGTATCTTCCATTTCTGTATTCTTTCTCAATTTTGTTCTGTCTTGTGTATATGTTTAGTGTGTCATTATGTGAAAGGTGGCATCTTTGTAGGACACAACAATGCATCCTGCCCCTGGAAAACCTGTACTGAATTAATAATTGGTTTTCCGGTAGCATTAACATTTTTGTGTTCTAATTTCTTGACCTCTGCAATACCTTAGTCTCTATTCAGCTGCCTTTGGACAAAGTTGTTTGTGAAGCCCTCTGCTGCTTTGTAGAGCAGCTCTGAATTTAACTACAATGTGTTTCTTCCTAGCTTTGCTGTGCTAGGCCCACGTTGTCCTAGGCCTACTTCAGGATGGTCCAATTGCAAATATGCTGTTTAGAGAGCCTTTTGTATTTTTGAGTTTAGTGACCACTGGATACTGCAGCAGTGTATTCAGAACAAGATAATCAGTTATTTCAGTAGGCAGGAAATATTTCCTGATAATTTTTTATTTTACCTTATAAATTACTGAAGAAATTGTGTTCCTCAAATGCTCTGATTTTTCCTTGTCTCTTTTCTTTGATTGTGCTTTTCTGTTAAAGTGGCGTTATGGTTGGAGAATCTTGAAGGACTAAGATGTATTCTGAAGTAGTATAGCCAAGGCTATTTTATTTGTCCCCTGGATGACAGACCTCAGTACGTTTATCTATAATGGCTTGCTGGAGAAATAGTTCAGCAAGTGAAGGGTTTCTCTAAAGTCAAGTTCAACCTCACTGGATTTGGTCTTCCAAAGGGCAGAGTCTGTCTTTTACTTATCAATTGTCAAAGCAGATTTTTCATTAAACCCTGTTCATGGGCCCTGATCTGATTTTCAAGCTTAAAATAATCATGTTCAGTGGTTCATTCCTTTTCAGTGTTCTTACAGCATTTCAAGCATTATTCTAAATGATGCTTGAATAGGGGAACCTTATTGCTACTGTAAGCAGCTTTCTACCCACTCAAGATCTGATCTGTATTTTAGACATACAATTTGAAGGAAGTTTTCTTCCTGTTTCTTAAATTGAGTGGAGACAGTGAACCTTTGGTGTCTGGTGCCAAATATATCTGCAGAAAAAAAAACCCAAATGTTTCTTCTTGCTAGAAATAGCAAGATCTTTCTGGGTGTTAAATGGGAGACTGATGCTTGTACATTGTCACTGATACAGAATCTTTCTTAACTTCTGCAGTTCCTCACACATGACACTTTATTTGGAAGGAGTTCTGCTATAAATGTCATTCATGCTTAAAGAGGGGCAACCAAAAAGTGCCACTAACTTGATCAAAATACAATTTCATTCTAACTTCTGGAATCCTTTGTGATAGATTTGACAGACTCGCTTATCCTGTGGAGCTAAATAATCTCTATGATCTGGTTTATCAATCTAGTTTTGATAAGGTTAAGTAGGGGTTGATGATGTAAGTATACCTGGCTCTATGAAGATAATGTGATTGCACAAATGGAATTTTAAGCTGAATTTGGCCTGCAGAAACTCTACTGGTAAGTGAGACATGATGCTTTAAACTTGGTAGGTTCCCTCTTAAAAGACAGCTCTAAGAGCTTTAAGCTGGTCTATATCTTCTGTTTCTTTCATGCACTGGTACACTGGTATTTTAAAAGTGGTAAATTGAATGCATAATGTTAAGTGTCATTCGTAAGGTTAGCTTCTTTTATTGAGACAGTCACATTCAGTTGTTTCTCATATGAGCATAATGGGCTAACTAGTTTAAAGAGAGTTAAGCTGTGTTGTTTAGGCTTCTGAGCTGTAAGTATGAATAATTTTCTGGTTACTGATATTAAAAAAAGATGATCTGATGACTGTCACATTATTTCAGGAAACGACGTTGGCAGAAGTTCTTACGGTGCCATGCAAGTGAAACAAGTTTTTGATTATGCCTACATTGTTCTTAGCCATGCAGTATCACCACTTGCAAGATCATATCCAAATAGAGATTCTGAGAGGTAATTAGTCCACTTTTTGAATATCCATTTGTCTGTATAATCAATTAGGAATGTTTGGGTCTAAATCAATAAAAGTAATATTGTTATTCTTTAACTGCAGCTGTATTGAAATATGCCCGAGAATTCAGGCTACCCAGTGGTGTAAGAGTGGTGTAATACCTCACTGTGCAGCCCTGAAGTTAAGACAGGCTGACAAAAACCAAGATGTGACTAATGTGAGGTTCTCTTAGTGTGGAAGGAATCCAGAAGATAATTGGTCTTTCCTCAAATGTTCTGCTTAAAGTATTTCAAAAGAAGGTCTGCTGGTTAAATGTTTGGAATGATGAATGTCTGTACTATGGCAGAAAGAAATGTGTGTGGTCAGATTTCTTGTTTAGACACAAAACTAGACAAGATTAGAAGTTTCTCTCATTAATACATGCACCCATAAGGTGTTTTAAAAGGCTCAATATGTAATTAATGCCTGAAGAGAATCTGTTCAGTTTGGCCATACTGTCAGAACTGCCATTAAAAGTAGCATACTTCTAAACATGCTGTTTTTAATGCAGTTCTAAATGTCTTTCATAGAAACACTGTACAGCGAGTACTTTCTTAGCTCTCGACCTTTGCAAGTCTTCCTTTTTTTGAAAGGAGGAGGAGAAAGAAAACAAAGGTGTGTCAGCCATGTATTTGCATTCCATCTAGCATCTGTTATGCTGTCATTACAAACTGGGGCTCAATCAGAGGATGCCTCTTCCCTGAGACTTTCCTAGAATCCCAGTGGCTTTGAGCTCCTCAGCTAATTGGAATGAGGGATGGATGTAACAAGTCACATAAACCATCTAGATACAATTCCAGGGTCTAGTCAATCTGTTAACTTCCAGGGCATTAATGTCATTGGAAGGCAAAGTAGTTCTCCTATAGCAGGTTTACCACAAAGTGGATTCAGTCTTTCACATGTGGATTTGAAACTGGCATTATTCTAATAGTGCCATGAATCTCTAGGTTTTCTGTGGTATTAAATTCACAAAGACTGAAATTGCACTTGTGCCTGTGATGGAGATAGTGTTACACATAGTGTTACACACTGACTTTTGAGACTGCTGTTTTAAGACAGACAAAAGGTATATCTGTTCAGTGTGTACTCAGTGACAATTCTTGGTACTGAATGAAACTTTTCATACAGAAGCATAGATAGAACAACTTAAGGATTCCTGAAGTTTTGCTTGCGTCTTAGGTCCTGGCCTTCATTAACGTCTCCGTGGTTCTCCAAAGGATATGGTAATCCTCTTATGAGATATTTGTGTTTATTACAGACATCAAAAAGTATATTTGTAAAATGCATTTAATGGAAGCCTCAGACATCATCAACATGTGCGCTTCACATCTACACTTCTTACTGTATTCAGGAAAATGTTTGAATATTGTCACAACTTCAGACTTAGGGAGGAGGCCCAGCAACAGTGTTCAGGTGTTGTACATCTTACTGACTGCCACTTCTGGGCTGTCTGTGCCTGTGATGTCTGAGTCTTGGAACTTGTCATGCCAATGGCTTGCTATTCTGTCAAAGGGAGTGGTTTGAGAAGAGGAACAGCATTCAACAAAGTTCTGTGTGCAAGTAGTTTCCCCCAGCACCAGTCTTGTCAATGCCTAAGGACCTATAGGTGGATGATGAGCTGTGTGATAGCAAGTTTGTTGCAGAACCTCAACAACAGTCCATGCTCAGTGTCAGTTTTTATTTCATGTGCTGTGGTGATCCAGGTATATTTCGGATCCTTTTTCCTCTTATTAGGCAGAATGATCCAGGCTCTGTATAAAGACTTTTCTGGTGGCCTGGCTTAAATAGCCTTAGCCATCCAGAAGCCTTTTGTCCTGATCTGTTTTTTTCCCTTTCTGGGCTTGTTAGTGGGAGGTTAAAGTGTAAACAATGGGCTCTCTTTAAAAGCTGTGACTAGCTGTATGATCTTCTACTGGAAGGATCAGCAGAAACGGAGCAAAGAGCATTTGAAAGGCTAGGAACTTGAAGGAGGCTGAACTCCCCAGGCTGCCTTGAGTTTATTCAGTTCTGTCATAATTGCGGCTAGCTTTCCTCTAAGTGGAATGGTTTGCTTGTGAGCTACCTGGTGAGTTTGAATTTATGTTCTCTCTTTCCAGGGAGAATTTTTGTGTACAGAATTCTGTTTTGTAGGTAACAGTCTCAATAGACTTCAGATCTTTCTAGGGGATCATTGTTGCCTCTCTTTTTCAAGGCTGCTCCAACTCAAAGGAGCATAAGCCTAAATTAATTTCAGATTTTCTAGCTAGCTGCTGATTCTGATCTTCCCAGTGTAGAAAAAACGTCAGATTTTGGTCCTTCAGCATAGGCCTTTTTCTTGCTCATGTTCTGTAGTAGCAAGTCCCACAAAATTGTAAAAGGTAGATTCAAATCACTCTTACCAGCATCTTCATTCAGGCTTCCAAATATGATACCTGGAATGTAATGGGGTTTGAAAGCTGTCTTGTGTCTTTGTGGAAACAGCAGTTAGCTGAGTCCTGAGGGTAATTCTTACAGCTAAAGAAATTTCCTTAGCACTCTTTTGTCTCCAGCCTATCTCAGCCATCCTCCTTCAAGATCAGCTCAGAAGAGGCTGGTAAATAGTTCAGTAGATTTTATTAGAGCAAACTGATTCCCATCTGATAGCCCGATCAGAAGCCAGGGAAGCATTAGAAGTCACGTTTTGGAGGATGGTGGAGAGAATGGTATTGTACCATTTGAGGACCATAAGTTATGCTGAGCTGGATGTAACAAAGATGCATCCTTTGGTGTTAATACATGTATCTGCAGATAAGGCTATTGGCTTACCAGTTGGCTTGTTGCATGGCTCAGATACAAATGTGTGCTCAGTCTGCATCTCAAAACAGTGGCGTTAGCCACATTTGGGAGGCAAAAGATGTCCTGTGACGCAGGGAACTGTAGATTGGTTCTGCTTTGAAATGTCCTTTCAGTTAAAACTTTTGACTTTTGAATCCTTGCTTTTTTTCCTAGAGTTGCAGATTGGTAAAAGGTTTCTCCTCGTTGGTGCCAGACATGTGGTGCATGTGGATGAGGGAAAGGGACTGTCATGCCACAGGCTAGAGTCTGAGGCAGCCTTGACAGGGTTTTGCTACTGCTTGACTGGAGTTGTCATTTACAGGTGATAATCTTCAAAACAACAACAGTTTGGGCCATACGTAAAGTGAGCTTTTCATCTCTGTGCTTGAAAGCTGTTTGGTGTTTTCCTAGTGCACAGTTCAACTGATCTAACTGCTGACAGGTATGTTAGGTTTGGATTGCCCCTGCTTGGCCGACACAGTGCTGGGAAGGTGTCAGAGGGAATGTTAACTTTTCCTACTAGATCTGCTGACACAGAAAGCAGAAATGTGCTGTCTGAAACAGTCCTCCTTTTTGCTTCACGTCTTGAATGGTGGGTGGATGGCTGTCACTCTAGAATACATGCAGTTTCTTTAGAAAGGTATCAGCAATATCAGCTTTTTCTGCACAGAGTATTTGTCTCGGTAAAGGTTTTAGTGTTGTAGGGTTTTTCTGGGGGGTGGGATGTTTGTATTTTTTTATCCTCATGCTTGTGCTTCTTAATCTGCTTTTAGATTATATTGGCCTTTTAATACCAGGAACATATTTTGTAAGCTCAGTTAAGGCCTACTGAACAGTTATTCTGACTGTTTTTACAGACTGGGGGTTTTTATTCCTGCTGTGATACTCATTCACTTGGAGCCTGGCTGGAGGTTTAGGTATTTGATTTTACTGAATCTTATGTCAGCGGTCTGAGCCTATTATAAAGTTTATTTGCACTGTAGTTGTGCTGTAATGACAGCTAGAAAGTGTCCCTATGAACTGAAGGCTTGCACTGTGTAAAAAGAAGAGCTTCTAAGCTGTTGTAAAATAATTGATGTATGTAAAAAGCTTGTTCCTGGTTTTACTATATGGTAATATTAAGGGAAAAACCTTAGAGGGGTATGTTTCATAGGAGAGCTGTCTAATTTTTTGAACTAGTTAACTGGATAACCACATCTTCTAAACAGGAAGAGTTGTGCAAGTGTCTTGTATTTCTGTAGGAATTCTGGGCTCAGCCAAAAAAAAAACCAACCCAAAAGTGTGGAATTTGCTTATGCTAGAGGTGGGGTAGATTAATAGGTTTTTTTTTGTTCCCAAGCATTTTCAGTTTGGAAAAAAAATAATATAAGCACAACTTTTTAATGATTATTAAAAAAAACAACCCACTGTTCTCTGGTGTGGATGTGCTTGAGTCACATACATACGAAATGATGTACTTGAGAGCAGTATCTACTTGATCACACTTGTTTCTTCTTTGCCTGCTATATTAAGTGTGTGGCATTATAGCCTTAATTACCTTTTAGTTTCTTATGCCTCCTAATGAATGTTTCTAATTTTGATGTACAAACAATGTAGCGTGGATCTGCCTTAGAACTGAGCTGATAACTTGGCAAATTTCTCTTATTTTTCTAGAATTGTTTTCTTACCTTTTTTGATAAAATGAGTGGCTGGGGCTTTGATCTCTCTTGTCTGTGAAATAAATTAGAGACTTCCACACAGGTTCTGTATGTTTTAACTCAGCTGTAATTGTTGGTGTAGCAGTAGTTTAACCATTTATACCTATTTGACAGGAGCCATTTTTGGTGTATCAGTCACCCAAGCTGATAAAAATACCATTCTATATCATTCATTTTCCTTTTGGTGTATGAACATATTTGTTTCTGGGAAAGTATTCCTAGAAGCTTCAGACTTTGACAGACTCCTTCATAAAAACTTACGTTACTCCGTGTTCATTTTTTGGTTCTAAGAACACAGCTGGTAGTAGTTGGGAAATGTATAGGTTATTCCGGAGTAAAAGCTCAAATCTTTCTTAAGGCATTCTCAGATTAAATTTTTTGGTTCAAGATTTCCTTCTCTGTCCTGGTGCTGAAGAGACCCAGCCTGTCTGTGTTTGAGTCCCATACTGGCATTACTGTCTTCAAAACTGCAGCTTCAGGGCCACAGCTGATCTCTGCAGTATTTGTCATCCCTGTCTTCATTTTGTCTCCTCTGGCTTTACTTCCATTTTTGAGATTGAGAAACCAGAATTGCATTGAGTATTTAAAATGCTGTTATATCATGGACTATACATTAACAAAATACTGTCCTCTTTATTTGTTCCTTTCTTAGTGTGCTCTAATTACCTATTGAACTGTAGTTTCCAAAGCGTTATCTATTACAACCCAGATCTTTAGCTGCTGAGTGGTGACAATCTGCATGTAAAATTCAAGATTTTATTTTCCAACATGCATCATTTTATCTACATTATTTAAATAGAATGGTGGATGACATTAATTCTGTCCATGAGAGAGGCCCTTCTGCAGCTGTTGAACTTACAACTTAGTTAAGCAAATATTGAACCAAATAATATTACAGTGCTGGGTTGCTTTTTTCAGTAATAACATCCTGACATGTCTCTAAAGGTGGAAGACTAAACATGGAATATGTGTTTATCTGGTGTTGCATGAAATAGTAATCTCTAAATCAGTAGGAGAATTAATGCTCCTTTTTAAAGTGTTACTATAAAATGACCTAATAAAGATAGCCCAGATACATTTAGGTGATGTATGTCCTCCTTTTCCATTATGCCTAAACCAAATGAAAATTCCAGTACAGGTACGGTGTAACTTTATGATGTGGAATACAAACTAAGCTTAACTGTAACCATTGAAGATTTTCAAAACTAAAATAACAGCAACTTCTCCAAGATGGCAATTTGTCACAGCCCAGTTTTGTACAGTAGTCAGTCTTACACGTATCTTGAGTATGGAGTTTAACATTTCAGCCACTAGTCCCTGATGAAAGGAAAGCTTGAAAGTTTAGCCCTCAAACAAGGATACAACTCCTGCTCAAGAAGTATAATTCAAATAGCTGAATATTGGGAAGGCATGTTGGAAAAATATTGCTTTGTGCTTGTTCATAACTGGTTCAGCAGGACCACATGGGCTTTTTCTCTGTACCATTTGCTGTTAAGAATTTTCTTAAATTCTAACTTTGGTTTTGGAGCCAGTCTGTTTCTTGCTCCCACTACCTCACGATCCATGGTACTTCCTTTATAATTGTGGGGATCTTACACCTTTTAAGCTGTTTTGCAAATCTGTAGGCAAAGACTAATGAAACTGTCTATAGCTTGAGAAGCTGGGAGGTTAATGTCTTCAGTGCATCTCATAACTGTTGTAATCCAGATTCTGTGGAAAAAATATTTTCTGCTTCGAGAGATGCAAGAACCTGTAAATTGCTTTTATCAAGTACGCTGGTATCTGCATGTATGGTCTTGATAATTAAGATGCACTCCATTTAGAAATACAAAGTAAAAATCTTACCTATGTGTCAGGGCTTGCATGTTAGTATGGTAGAAAATAAGTAACGTACTAATGTAAAAACTGTGACACATTGGTGGGTTAAATGGTGTGCTAAGGAAATGAAATTTCAGAAGGATTCTTGGTTAGGGATATGTTAAACTGACTTTTAGCATAATTTGATTGCTTGTTGAAATGCGTGCAAATATGTAACCAACAGTCTTTGTTTAATACTTAATTGAAAAATTTTTTTAGCACATTAGGTAGAATCATCAAAGTGACCCAAGAAGTGATTGACTACAGGGCCTGGATTAAAAAGAAGTGGGGGAGCAAAATTAATTTATCACCTGAACTTGGTAGGTATAGCAGGAGTCTTTGAAACCAACATAAAATTTTTTTCTTGAATTTGATGTAAATCAAAGTACTCGTGCCTTGAAATTAATCACTTTCAGAAATGCAGGAAAAAGTAAAAGGAATTTGTAACTTTATAACCCAAGACTAGTTTTCTCTGAGCCTGTTTTCAGTTAGCTTGTTAAATTGCAACTCTTAGACTTTGAGGCCCATGTGTTTGTATTCTGTGCTCTGAAATGATGCTTATGTTTTCTGTTAACAGATAACAGGTTGAAAATAAGAGACCAGATAGCTCCGTGCAATGGAGAACAGCAACAAAACAGAGACTCAGAACCATCCTACAACCAGCGCTTGGCTTTGTCATTGGCTAGTACACAACAGTTATCTTCCGGCTCATCTGCCTCTTCTGTATCATCACTCTCCGGCAGTGACATTGTAAGCTTTTCCTTTCAATGGGTTAAATTTACAAGAGGCAGAGTTTATCATCCTCTTCAAAGCCTTTACTGATACAACAGCAGTTAATGCGATACTATCCCTAAGCTGCTACAGCAAATTAATACCTTCTTCTGCTCAGAGCAATTACTGAAATAATTTTTTTTTTTCAGTTAATTAAGCAGGTCTTAATTCCATCCTAGATCTTTGGTACTCTTTGTAATAGTAGTTAGATGTAACAAAAATATAAAACCTCAACTTAACACTAGCTAGTTAAGTAGAAGAGTAAAGAATATGTCTTCATAAATCTTCCCATCAGGCAAAATCTCCAATTGTCAGATTCTGGTCTTTTTTTTCCCCACACCCCAAATGGAACATGAACATCGTATCATGCTGAATAATATTCCTTACTATATTCAGGCAAGCAGTCAGTTTGTGTTTTAATAGTAATGGGGCCTTCATGTGTGAAGTACTGCTATCAGCTTTCTTGTTTGAAAATAATTTCTGGGCTTTATTGTAACTTACTGTAAGAACAGGCCTGTAGTCTTTTCAGTATGTTCCCAGAATCTTAAGATTCTGTAAGGTGTTTTTGTTTCAGTATGGATGAAAATCAACACAGAATTGGGCAGTGCAGATTATAAAGCACAAAATTGCATTGCATAGCATGAGGTGCTCATTATAAATCTACTGAAGAGGTATTAACTGGAACAAGATGTAATGTTCATTTAATTACAATAGTGAATAACTGGGTGATGCCAAGAGAGATCCAAGTACCTGTTTCTTGACTGATTTCAAAAACTAGTCTAATATGGAATTAAAGGTTGGGAATTGTATTCAGTAAAAATTTGGCAACTTTTGATGGAGAAGTGCCTTCTTTATATGTTCTGGTTACTTTCTGCGGTGCATTTAGACTACTGAATTTTATGTGTTGAATTGTCTTTTCACTCGTCTAGTGAATATGGTAAATGTTTTAATTGCACCAGTCTGGCTAATGGAAAAAGAACAGCATGATGCTTGCCAGTAATACTTCTAGCCATGCTTCTGGTTTGTGTATGTCAGTGCGAAAGATTTTGCTGTAGTAAGTTCTAGGGGAAAATGCAATAATTTCCCTAGTATTTTGCACTCCCAGCGTAATAGGTAGTGAGTGGTTGTAACCTCCTGTTAGTCCTTTTTTGCCTGATGCTGAAGATGAAACTTTATTACCTGATGACAGAGAAATTAGGGAAAGGTGAAAAAGAAGCTCTCAACAAGAAAGACATGCTGTCAGTTTGGGCATCCACAATGTAAATGGAAATGCTACCCTTTGTAACAAAATAAAAAGCCTTACGCCTACGTGCTTGTGACAGACCGTAGTTTAAGCCTTGGTCTTTTATTATGTCCTTACTAGACTGCCAGGATGTTATCTTAATTTGGAATGGAATGGCAGGTTTCTGACAAATAACTGATAAGTCGGACTTGGGTATGTGAAGGTGAGCAAGTTCTGGTTGAACAGTCTTAAGCTGCAACTAATTCAGGAAGGGAAGCCTATTCTGCCAGAGTCAAAGAGCCTGTCTGTGGCATGATCTAGCATAATACTTTACCCAGGTTCCAGTAAAGGAATATCTAGCATGTGTGACAGCTGAGATTTATGCTCAAAACATCTGGTGCACTCCAAATAGGTATGAATCGGTGAACTTTGGTACCAGCTTCAGAATAAGGGAGTATGAATATGGTGCGTCTCATCACTGTAGAGCTTTAGGTAGTGTTAGCACTGATCTTGTGGAAGGATTGTTCTTCAGGAATTATTCTATATTCATTTAATCTTCTGCACTTCTCTGATACTGGAGACTGAAAGCAAGGTACAGATTATAAAGAAAATGCAGTAGGCAGCGAGATCCTAGATGGACAATTTGATCTTTTCCCATTAATTAAGGTTTTAATTTAATGGCAAAGTGTTCATCCCTATGATGTCACTGTTTACCTTAAGCACAAGGTCTACATCTGGACACTGTTTCTGGAGATGAGTTTTGTGTGACTGCAGAGGATCTTTTGCTGTGTATCAGCTACAAGATCCTAGCTGTCAAATTAGAGACTTGATAGTGTATTTGCTTTTCAATTTACTGCTAAAGTTTCCCTGGTAGTGATCAGCTGCATCTTGACCTTTGAGATCTGCCTGCCAATATAATTCAAGGCAACTCATGTACGCTGAGGGAGAGGAAATAGGCTTGGCAACTTGTGAATTTATTTGGTCCTATTGCCCATCCCTGAACTCCAGCTTCTACTGAAGTTCAAGTATTCCAGCTGTCCACTCTAGCACAGAGGTAACTGTATTCTGAAGTCATTGCATCAGTGAACACTGGCTGTAAATTTGGAGGCCTTGCATATGCTTGTCATAATGTCCTGGAAGCAATATTAGCGGTATATGTTAAGCATGCAAGCATTATCAAAGCTCATAGAGATCCTAGAATTCTTATTAAACTCTATAGTTTAATAGTTGGTCATAACAGTGGTCAAGTTTAGTTGGGTATAATACAGCATTCTGTATGTTTTTTAAACGTTTGCTTCCTTGAAGGTCTGGCAGTATTACAGATTTTGCTTTATTCTGGAAATACGGCTCTAGCAGCTGAACAGGCAAGGCTCCTGGTGTCTTGGACTTATGGATACTTCAGAGATAGCAATGTTTATACATTTATTTGAGGAGCAGGTGTCAGAATAGAGCAATGTAAAGGAGCAGTTCTTTCTGGACACTGGATTGCTATAAACCAGATCTAATATTTAGAAGTTACCCTGTTGACTTTTGTACGTACTCAGAACATAAGAGCTTGAAGTTGCTACCTTGAGTTCCTTGCATTCCTGCTTTTGGATACCATACTGATGGAGACCATGCGCTTGAAGATGAGAACTTGTGTACCACTGAGGAACAAGAGAGCTGCCTCCTTCGAGGGCATCCTTCTCTTGCCCTGTATATTTTATATGTGTACACTTTTCCTCAGTACACCGCCTCAAGTTCAAGAAGACGATTACTTTCATCTCTGCATATCCAGGACTAGCTTGCAGGGGAGCACACTTCTGGGCCACTATTGGCACAGCCCAAAATGAAGAGCTTGATCTGAGACTAAATCATGATTCTTGTAATCCATATCCTTTCATGGATTTTCCAAGGCATCCAAACTATTTACAGAGTGGCTTTTGCTCGCACTGTCTGGCTGATGAAATTCTAGTTGTGTTGTCTTTCATAAGTGTCCTAGCAAACTGTGAAATCTTAGCCACAAAAGAAAACTTTCATAAGGGCTAGTAAATTTTGTATCAAACAATGTGTAGGGGAGAAATCTGTCTCCTGGTATCACTGTTACTATTAGTGAGATAGCTGTTCAGTTTATGGGTTTGCCTTACTGTACATAATACAGTGCTCTGACTCTCTCACTGGCACTTCTAATGCAGTTCCTCAGCAAAATATTGAGTGCTAAATTTTCTACCCTGTTACCTCAGCTCTGTGAAGAATGTAAGTATTAATGATCAGGGGCAAACTGAAGAACACATGGAAATAAGCTTATGGATACAAGGAATCCAATTATCAGGATATATTCAACTGTGTATGCATTTCTCTCTATTCTGTTAATTATCAAACTGACCTATGTAGTAAGTCTCTTCTGAATGAAATATTCTGCTGTGCAGGTATTTAAGATACCATATGCTGCCTGATAAAAAGGTGCAGTATGTGTTCTTCACTTACTCATGCAAACAGGTAAGTTGCATAATACTACAGACTGTTGCAAACTGTTCCCCAATAGAAAATAAGCCTCTGGCATTAGGAAATATCACTTTAACCTTCATCAAACTAAATGATTATTATTTAATCTGAAACCAGAATAAATAAGATGTTTGCCCTCAGCTCTCTGCTTGTTCTGACTAGTTGCAGATGTCAGTCTGAGAACCTCAGTGGTGACCAAATTCCTATTGAAGATACCTTTTTTTTATTTCCTGAGTGCTTTTCTTGTTCTGGGCTTGCACTCTGTAATGAATGACCTGAATTTCTTCTTGCTTAAGCATTGTGGAAGGCTGTTTTTTATTAGCTCAGGATGTGCTGGAGTAGTGCTGGAGAATGTCTGCTGCCTGATAAACAGTCTCTGCCAAGTAAAATAATCCTAGGTATGTTCTTGCAGTCTCTTTTTTTTTTTTTTTTTTTTGTCTTGTATAGTTCTTGGTGCTAAGTATGCTCTGCAGTTTTGATGATGTTATGCCAAATAAAGCATAGCTTTTTATGTGACGGTGCTATCTGCATATCAGTAACAGATGTAATGGCTTATAGGAAAGTTTTAAAGCTCTTTTCTGCTACCTAACAGATATATAATCTCATATCCAGTCCAGCACAGAATTTCAAAGTTGTCTGTTAGGAGTTTCGCACACCTTATTTCAGTGTTTTCAGGTGATAGTGTTCTTTGAGCTTCTAAGACAAGATTAGTTTGTGAAGAATTCTGACTCCTCAAGACCATGCAGTCATGTCAAGGTAGTTGAAGTTTCAGTGAACAAAGTACCGATGTAGCCTAGTTTGGGGGAGAATACAGTTCTTGCCTCTATTTAACTTCTTAACATTTACAGTCATCTTCTTTCCAACTGTTCCTGAAATCTTAGCTGTAGCCATTGCTGTTTAGGCTTTATAACAGTATTCCATCAGAATGTCAGTGCTTCATCTGCCCACTGTTCTGCCCCCATCAGCTAGGGAATAGGCTGAGCAGTACTTCATGGAGTGTTGTAATTCTTCGCTTAAGTGTTTCATGGAATGTGTCTTTGCGCTGTCTTCAAGTATATTGCATACTCAGTACTTCGATCAGATGCTTACATGTGAGAGTAGTATATAAATATAACTGATTAGTACTCATTATTCCTATCATTCTGCTGGATGCATACAAGATCCACACTGACTTTAAAACTGTTACTTGCTCTGAAGTAGTTGTGGCTTGGTACTTGAACTCAAAATGCTTAATGAAGTTATCACCATCTCCCGTTCCTTCCTAATAGTCAAAGACTGTGAATTTCAGCTTATTAGCGGGAACTGTTGTACTTCCCTATTCACCTTTAGAGGTGAGAGTATGTAACATACTTTGTCCTAATAAATGTTGAGCTTTTTAAAGTGATTAAATTTACAGGTGTAAGGCGTGTGCTTATCTGCAGTAGAGGGACAGATACTTCAGAACAGTTACTGTAACAGCTCTTCTTGTAGCCTTGTTAGATGTGTCTTGATGACTGATTAATATGTATGGTTCCAGTTGAAATTGTGTGTGTAGGGAGAGGGAGAAGGGGGTGGCCTGGAGTTGTCCAAGAACAAGAGCTACAAAGATTTTCCCTCTTTCTACATGCCTGAATATTCATATGACCTAACGAAAGTAACAATTCAAATGTATGTATAGATAATAATCTTTTTGGACAAGAATCCAGATTTTACTGTTTTGTTTTTTTTTTTTCATCTTGAACAAATAGAGGTAAGTGCTCTAAAAAGTAGGCCTCATAATGGTTAGTCTTTAAAAAAAAAAAAGAAAAGATAAAAGTGCTGACTTGCAGCTGGCTTGTCTCCAGGTAAAGCTGTGGGCAACCCCTGAGCATGCAAACACAGACAACCTGTTGATACCAGGGAAAAGCATTTGCTTGACATTTGATTTAGGGAATTTAAGAGTTTAAGCCCTAAATCATTTAAAACCTTTTCCTGTTCTTGCTGTACAGTTTACTAACAGTTTCCATAGACCAGAGGAGAGCAAATTTTTCCAGTGCTGCTTTTGCCTGTTTTTCACCATATAGTCTCATATTTGTGTTTTTAACCCATATCTCTGACCATGTGCCGTTTTATACTGTCTCATGCTCTCTTTCAGTTCTCTGTCTCAGTTGCTAGAGCAGTTGTTTATCTGAACCCACTGGAAGTAAATTAATGCAGAGCTTCAGGAGGAACAATTTTGAACAGAAAATTATACAGTAATGTTATTAAGTTATTCTAAGCAGCAAAGTGTAAAGATCAAATGTGTGAATCGGCAAATAAAATTGTTTTTTACTGCTATGGTGCTAGAAAGAAGCACACAATTTTGTAAGTCAAGCCCACACTACTTTCTCATGCCAAAGGCTAGCCATATTCTGCCATACATTAACATTCCCTACCCTGAAAGAAAAATCAAATACCCACCCCCCCCCAAGCCAAACAGGTACTTAAGCCATTTTAGGATGGAAGTAAAACCTAAATTCAGTATTTCTGTTCTAGTGTGATATATGTTCAGCTTGCATTATGAGTCCTATGATTGCTTGACTTGAAAAACACTAAGTTAAATTATTACTGTATTGTTTACAATACAGACCAATTGAAAGCCTGTGAAATTTAAGTATTAGTGGTAAGAAAGGAAGTTTGAAATTACATATTTCTGGGACCTTTATTTAAGATGACTTGTCTGAAATGCAATGAATACTGATAAAACATGGAATAAGCCCACAGTCAGGGCTGGCAGGATATAATGTGGTGATGTTAAAGGTGTGCTGTGCTTATATTTAATTTTGGTAGATACTAATTAGATTACACTTCAGTTGTCTTTCTGTTAAAACAAACACTACTGCTCTTGAAGACTGAATATTTTTGTTTGCTTGTGTTTACTGTATCTCTTCTTTCACTTTTCCCCTCCTGTAAGCACAATGACCACAATATTTTCTTTTTGTAATGAAGTTGACTTAAAGCCAGAAAAATCAGCCAACTGCTCTTTTTTTTGGTTTTGTTTTTTACTTGAGACTGTTTTGCATTGTTTGTTGGCCAGTAAATGGAAATAGTGCAACTGATGCAAGAATTGATGCAAATTCTCTATCCCATGACTGCCTATAAGAGAGAAATTTTGTTCGTCTTAGTTCGACTTTATTTACAGCATAGTTAAAGTTATGGCTCCACCCACCAAAAGGGCAAATGGCACAAGCTGATGTGGAAGAAATTAGATGGGGGTGTGTATAATCCATGAACTCACCTTGAAAGTGGAGTTAAGTATGCTGGGGCTAAAACCATTCAAGCAAGAGCATGCATTGAAGTTCTCTTCCTGTATGTGGCCTTAAACTATAAAATGTCTGAAGTTTTATGGTGTTGCACTGTATTCCAGGGAATGTGGTTTTACACATTTTCTAAGCCAGTCCAGTAGTTTGACGCTCTTGCTAGGGATGTTTCTGTTCACTGGCTGCTCCTGCTTTTCTGCACTGGTGTTCACCTAATCCTGTCACAAACTGGTTCAGAAGGTGAAGCAAGTAACAGCGTGATTACCGTTTCTGTGGTTCATCTCTATGAGTTGGCTTATACATATGTCTAATGCTAGTTCAGATATAAAGGAGAAGACCAGAATAGGAAAAGAGGCAAAGGACTAAGAGTGGCAGCAGTTACCTATTAAATCACTTTAATTGTGAGAAAGGAGAGAAACACAGGAAAAAAATCTATATAGTGTAAAGCATTAACAGTAAACACCAATTATCTCACCATTTTCAGTTCTTTTCTTTCAAAGATGGAACAGTTCTTACTGAAATGGTCATTGTTCTCTCACAGCTTCCTGCTCTTGAATGTTGTGGGAAAGGGAAAAAAATATTTAATTAGTGGGAGAAGTTTGGAGCATGGAAACATTAAGAACCTGTTTGCCAAAACCTCTGTACTTCATTCTTGGGCGGGGGGGGGGGGGGGGAGGGGGGGGAGTGGGTTGTAAAACTCAAATCTGTCACATTAGGAGGAAGAGTGCTTTCTGTTGTTTAAGTTTTGATTTCTGAATACTGACTCATAGGATAGTTAGACTCATACCACTGGGCCAAAAGTTGGCAGACTGAGACCATGAATTAATCTCCAGGTTTTAAAAAGAAATTGTCTCGGAAATGGAAAGCTCAAAGTGGTAGCTATTGGTACTCAATTGAAACTTCTCAGCTCACTATATCATGAGACAAAGCAGAAGGCACCACATTTTCATGCATATAGAATCATGGAAAGAAAGCTTATAACTGAGTGTATGTGAAACTTATGGAAACTGGACTGTTGTCGTGAGGAATTAATGTACCAGTGCAGTTTGTCTTGTATCTTAAGCCTGGAGTTATTAATGGAGTTGAAATAAGATGTTATAGCCAGACCTAATTAATAAGGAGCTCCTGGTGAGTATTGTCATGCTGATGAGGTTCTGGGACTTTTTATAATGGGAGATGTATTTTGCAGAACAGCGAAGGATCTTTTTAGTTCTCTCCCAATGTCGGGAAGAGAAGTTTGGATTGTAAGATTGCTTCAGCTCTTCATCTTTCATATGACTGCAGTATTTCACTGTTTCTCTTTAGATAGGAGGTTAGAGAATCCCATTTCTCAAGCAAAATTTGCAATTAAATGAGAGTTCATCAGTAACATTTGAGTTTCTAAGTGTCTTCTATAATTTGTCTTCTTTCTAATATTAAGGTAAATTTAAGACTTGACTCTTTGGTAATCAAGGCTATGAATAGTAGAAATCTGCCTTCCAGGTACTAAGTTCTTACTCATGAAGTTGAAACTGGCTTAAAGAGTATGTTTTGAAGTGGACCCTTCCCAGTAGGAGAAACCTGTATCTGGCAGGTACCTGAACCTGTACCTGTACCTGAAATTCCCATTTAAGTTAAAACCCATTATTCCTTGTCCTATCTCTACAGTCCCTGATGACGAGTCCCTCTCCGGTATTCTTGTAGGCTCCCTTTTCTCCAGAAACATCTCTAGACAATATTTTCCGTGCAGGATAAGAAGTTCTATGATTGGCATCCATGGTAATAATATTCAAGACATCAGGAACTTACCTTGGCTCTTAGTGCAGTCTTAGTGTAGCTTTTATCCTTAGATTATTTGCTAAAATCAGTTGAGGGATCTTACCCCTATTTTACATTTATGTTTTTACAATTTAAAAAATGTGAACAGTGTAAAAAAGGGCTCTATAGCTCTTGCCCTAATGAGGGTTAGGTCTTTCGTCTTCCAGATGTGATCTGAAGAGTCAGCATTATTACCTGTATGCATTTACTTACATGAAGATTTTCTGAGCTTCTGTGATGCTTCAAGTTTATGCATCACACTTCAGAATCCTGTCCAGAAGATCAAGTAATACTTAATCCCTCAGTGTAGGCAGTGCTTGTGGAAAATCAGTTTTGTCCACCTTGAGCTCAATTTTGTGATCACTGAGGTTAACCTTTGTTTGAGTAAGAAAGGTAATGCTCTTCCTCACAAAAGAATTTTGATGCTGCCTAAATCATTATATCAGCTCCATCTAGCAATCCAGGAGTGATACAGTCTGCTTGTATGAGACATGTATCGATAAATAACATTGAGGCAGAAGAACATACTCATAACAAAATTTAAATAAAGCAACACAAGCTTCCTTGTGCTGAAATTTATGTAATCTCAGTTAAACCATATGACTCCCTTTCCTTTTCCATCTGCTGCTGCTTCCATATGGGAGTTAACTTTTTGTTGCACAAACCCCCTTAGAAATCTTCTAAATGGGAAGTGGCTCTTCAAGGGGTCTAATTGTATCTAAGCAGAAGAGAAAAATAAGTCTTTTAAGTAGAGTCTAAAACTATTCTTTGATCAGGTTTGTGAAAGTTCCTTTGTAGAAGATAATGAATTGATTTCGGATAGACAGTATGATTCCCTTTTCTGTCTTACCTTCCTGCTCATGGTGACTTGTGAGCAGGCTCAGGAGTTGTCTGGTCAAACATGACCACCCGCTGTTTATTTTTAACTCCTTTTTTTAATAAGCTTATCAGTAATTCCATGACCAGTAATGTTTAAAGAAACTTTAGCATAGAAATCCAAGTTCTTGCCCCTGTGTCTAACTCTACCATATAATTAATTAATGTATCAGCTTAATCTTGGTGGAGACCTTAGTCTGTTCCTGTGGCTGATATCATAGGATTGGGCAAATGAGGAAAAAGCCATCTCACCCAGGCAGTTGACTTTGCATGTGTATACAACTAAGCTTAATTTTTTGATCAGTGCTTCAGCATGTAGTTGCCTGAATGTGAACATGTTTATTAAATGGTAAACATCTGATTTCATAAATAAGACTTAAATTTCTGCTTGGATTCCTTGATACCAGTGTATGAATAGATCTGTAGTGAATTCATGATGCAAATACCTGAAACTTCACGAATACCTGAAGCTTCACGAAGGTGTTCTGTAACTTTTACCACTAGCTGGCCTAGTAGGAGAGCAGCTCTATTCTTTCTAGAGCTTGCTTTTAAGTAAGCACAGCTTTATATGGACCAGTAAAGGAGGGATTGTTCTAATAGCTGACAGTTTCATTGAAGACTGTTTCTACTGTGAGTGCTCACTTTGGCTGTGAAGTGAAAACAACTTGTTTTCTGATAGTTCGTTGCTTAGGCTGCTTCATACTCACAGCTGTCAGTCTCTCTTAAATGATCTTTCCCCAAGAAAAGCTCTAAAATATTTCTCGTTTCTGTTCTTGAAAATATTTTCCTAGACAGCCTATTCTCTAACTGAAGAATCTAATTAAGAAAGCAAGGCCATATGAGGTCAAATAGGAGTGCTAGAGGTCTGTTTAAATTTTGCTTGGTTTAAGTGAAATGTGTTTGCTTCCAAGCAATTAGTGCTTTAAAGAAAGAGCAACAGAATATTTCAGTAATTACTTTAACAGTAAAGATCCTTGGTGATCCAAATGTATTTTAATATGGTAACTCCTAAACTACAAATTGGCCCCATCTTTTGCTATACTTAGAGCCAGATGGCTGGGAATGAAAAACAGTAGCGGTTTGGGATAAAGATTTCCCCCCCCCCCCCCCCCAATTATTTTCAAGTTCAGAAAATAATTTGGAGTTAAGGGCAGAGTGAAAAGCAGCAGTGAAATGCAGGGAAAGCTACTTATTTGTTGCCATTGTGTTATGGCTGAAAAATAAGCCATACAGGATCTGTGTTCAGAGTTGTTTCACAAGACTGTAGCTTGCTTTTCAGCTTTCTCAACTTACAAAATAATGGGTTATTTAAGAACTGAAGCAATCAGTTGGGTGGTCTCAGACCTCAGTGATTCGTATAAAAACCTGCATTTGTGCTTGCGTCCTTGCCTGTTGTCTTAAGTGCTCCAGGCGCACAGTATTTTAACAACATCACCAAGTATGATAGCTTATGATGCATCTGTAGCTGCTGTTGGTCAGGTTGGAAAGAAGGAGGAACAGTAATCAGTAATACCAGTTCCATTAAAGTATCTTTTTCTGTAATCCTGCATCCATCTTGCTTCCTCTGAAGAATTATCTCTGAGATATCCAGTGGAAAGTGAGGGGAGCAGAACTCTTAACTGGCAGTTAAGTGGGTGACTGGTGAACATATACTAGTCTTGACTGGCAGTCCATCTCCTTGTTTCTTGGTAGGTGGAGCCCTAACTTTGCTGTTGCTGGGTAGGATGGGAGAAGACTATAACAATTACAGTGAGTAACTTTGCTGTACAGATATGTACAATCCAGAACATTCTTCAGAGGACTGATTCTGTCATGACTCCTAAAATTCTAGCCCTTGTATCATTAACAGTGTTGCTGTTCTTGTTCTGTTTTCTTTTTTTTTTTTTTCTTCTCCCACCTTAGTTTTCCCATCTTTTAATTCAAATTTGGTAGAGATGTAACTTTGGCTTTAGATTGCACTAAATGGAGCTGGTCTGTGATTGCCATAGCCTGTTGACATTGTCTCCTTGATGCAGGTTCAATTAAACTTTTGATAGAAGTGTAAAATAAACATAGTGCTGGCTTGTATTTTGTTTTTATCATCGGAAAAAACAATTAAATTTTACAGTATTCACATGAGTTGATATTTGGGTGCATTTTCACATGCATAGCCTGTATATACTGTGCTTTCTGTAAAGTTGCTTTTCTTTTCCCCTTTTTCTCTGCCAAAAGGATTCTGATACACCACCTTGCACAGCTCCTAATGTTTACCAGTTCAGTCTGCAAGCACCGACTCAGCTTATGGCCAGTTTACCACCCACATTGCCTATGCCAAGTGGTAAACCCCAATCTGCGCCTACGAGAACCTTGATAATGGCCGCCAGTAACCAGGTATGAGCCAACTAAATGGAGCAACTTTGTCATGAGAAAGCAATCAAATCAGAAGTGTAGATCATTTGCACTGTGCTGTCAGTCTAAAAGCCTCTGAAGATAACCTTCAATATATAGCATGTGCCAAACTTCATGTAATCATGAAAGTACTTACCTGTCATGTCAGAAGTGTGGGGAGAAGAACGGGTGGGAAAAGGGTTTGGTGTTTGAGATGCATCTCTGGATACAATAGCCTTCCCTGACACCTAGGAGTAAGTTGAAGGTAGCATCAGATGTCTGACACCTTAAGTTGTATTCCAGACTCCTAAGCAGTGGGTTGGTTATCTGCAGATATCTAGGCTATTTAACTTCCTGTTCTTGAAACAGAAACTTCATGTAGGTGCTGTGTCTGTAAGCTAGTTTTTGAAGTATCTGAAGTAATAGTACCAACCTGTCCAGGCTTGTCTAGTTGTCTTGATTTCGAATTATTAGAATAGATCTGACTACACTTTTAACTTTCTGTAATGTATTTTAAAGACAGACAATCAATTATGGGCATGTGAACAAGAATTTTTACCAAAATATTACATGTATGCTTAAATGTGCTGGAAGGCAAATGTGTAGGGAAACTGTATGTTGCTCAACTAGCCTGAAGTATTTTAGCTAATGTATCCATTGCAGTAGAAGGGGAAGGAAAATCCTCAGTTTTCTTAATAGCCTCAGTAACTCTTATCTGTAGGAAGACATTCCCTCAATTTTAATTATTAAAATGATTAGTCAAAACAGCAGCCTCACGTAAGCTTTAATGCAAGTTGTGGGTTGTAGGTTGCATATGGTAACAAAATAATGAGCTGGTTTCTTTGAAACCTAGTTTTGGTCAGGTTCTTTTTTCATTTTTCTCTCAGTTCTTGGGAATCTAGTCCCAGGATATTTTCAGCCTAATGACCTTGTCCTTTTTTATTTTATTTGGGGTTTTGAGTCTCCAAGGACGGAGATTCCCCAAGTGCTCTGGGCAACTTGTTCTAGTAAAAGCTTTTTCTTTAAGTATAAATGGCATTCTCTACGTTAAGCTTATACCTATTGTTTCTTGTTCTTTTAGTGGGAGAAGAGTCTGGCTCCATTTTCTTTACACTGTCACATTAGATCCGTCAATAGGATCCTTCCCAAGCTCCTTCTTTTTGAGATAAAATAGCCCTAGATGTGTTACTTCCTTATATCACTAATATTTTGGACATTATTTATCTTCATGGAACTTCATTGGACTCACTTGCATGTGGCCATGTCTCTTTGTTACTGGGGAGCCCAGACCTTGGCCCGGCACTCTGTATGGGGCCTCACCAGTGCTGAGCTAAGGGGAAATGATCACCTCCCTTCACCTGTTAGAGATATTCTTCCTAGTATAGCTCAGGATGTTGCCGTTCTTCCTCGATGCTGGAGCATGTTGCTGTCTGATGTTCAGCTTGTCCACTGAGAATCCCTGGTGATTTATCCCAGCTGGTCAGTGCCCAGTCTGTACTGGTGCATGATATTATTCCTTCCCGAGGGCAGAGTGTAGCATCTTCCTTTTTCAAACTTCATGGGATTCCTGCAAGCCTATGTCTCCAGCCTCATGAGATTCCTCTTTCCGGCAGCAAAACTGTCTTATGTATCAACTACTCTTTCTGATTTTGTATCTGCAGCCATACCAAGGGTCACTCTGTCCCATAATCCAGGTTATTAATGAAGATGTTAACTAGTATGGCCCTAGTATCGGTTCCCTAGCTGCTGACCTAATGCTCAACTTTGTGCTGCTGATCAAAATACTTCAAGCCTGGCATGTAAGAGAGTATTTTAAATTCAGCTTGTGAGTTTGACTTTTGTATATCTAGATATCATCACTCCCACTTACTACAGAACAAAAAAAAAAAGCCAAAACAACCCTAAATCTGTGCTTGAAAAGTTGAATCTCTTAGATGAATATTGAATAAATGTTGTCTAGAAACATTTTCAGTTTTCAGTAGTATCACCACTGAGTTAGGGGCATGTTACAGCTTGATGCCCAAATTCTTCTTAGTCAGTACACAAGTGCTTGTTTTAGGCACTTCACTGAAATGTTTTTCACTCTTTCCTTTAGACCAGGATACTTTCCCTTTGTATTCCACTATTTCCGTGCAGGCAGGTTAACATAAAAGGGGCACCATCTTTGATAGCTGTTACCATATGTTCTTTCCAGCTACCTCTGCAATTCTCAGTCATCTACTAAGTCCCATTTGTATATCAAGGTATGCCTTTTGCTTTAATTTTCTAAGTGATGACACAGATTCCTGCCTGCTCTTCTCCCCTTTACCTGTCCTCCCCTACCTAGGCAAAACCAGTTTACCTGTACAGGAAATGTTTGCTATTAGTGAGAAGCTAATAGAACAGTATAGTGCTTTTTAGTGTCTGCAACTGAGTATTCACATGCTAGTGTACAGTCTGAAATTTTGAAAGCTTGTTTTAAATAAAACTGGAGAGCTAAATTAAGTTTAATTTCATCTAAAATACAAACCTAGTCTAGTTTATTCTTCCCCTTCACGACTCTGCTTTTTTGAAGAGGTACTGTGGAGCTTAACTTCATCGAAATGACAAAATAAAAAAATCCACTTTTGAGACTTGCATTTGCTGGTACAAAACAAGCTGGCATCCAGAGTTTTTGCCTTAGTTGTGAAGGGGCAATGTATTGCATGAATTTTGGATCCCTGTTGGAATTTTGAGTCTTGGAAAACAACTGCTTTGTAGCACTTTTTCTGGCTTTCTGTTACTTGGCTGTCCTTTCCAGTACTTGTTAACTGTTCTTTTAGGAGTTCATACAATACATGTAATCAGGAAAATTTCTGTGACTTTTGTTTGATAGAGATGTGCCTTTGAGATTCACGTTAAATTGTAGGACTTTGTTGCTATCTGCAGTTCCCGATCCAGAAATGGGATGATGGTTTTTTTGCATTGAATTTACCAAAAGCTTATGTCATGTGAAGTAGACATGTTCTTTTTTCGTAAGGATTATGACCAAGCCAGAAGTTCGAAATTAAATAATTCTACCCAGAATGCTCTAAATGTCTCCTTTTAATTTGTAACTTTCTGGAGCATGACTGAGCTGGATTAGGTTGATGGATTTCCTTTTATAGTTGATTTTATAGTGATTTAAGATCCTCCTAGTTTAACTTTTTTAATGGGCACATTGTACCAGCTCAGAGGACTCCTATTCTGATAGACTTGAACATGGGCAAGCCTTTTATGTAACAGCAAATGTTCTTTCATATTCAAAAGGTCTTTGAAAGGGATTAATTTGTCTGAATGGTCTCTTCAGCCTTTTCCCTGGCAACTTCCTCTGCTCTCAGTTCAGCTTGGAAGCAGTACCTACGTGTCCAGTGCTACCCTCAGAAGGAGAATGCGCCAGTGTCAAGAGCACTAACTTTATATTGAACAACTTGCAGCCTTCTGGAAAATTTTGTGCCATTAGAGCTTCCTAATACTTTCTTTTTTTTTTTTTTTAAACGGCTTTGGTGTGATTACCAGTCCTGTTTATGTACTGCGTAATTAATTGGAGAATTTCCAGGTAGTTCAGGGACTAATTAAGCTCCTGATGCAGGTCTGTGTGCTTTTCGGGATCATCATAATCAGTTTTTCAAGGTAATCATTCTTGTGCTTTGCTGACAAACGGTTTGAAATTTCACTTTGGAGAGCAGAATCATTCATGAAGCAATGCTGCCCACTGGAATAAGCAGAAAAACAGGTATTGGCATGCATGTCCAGATGAATGGAGGGGGTTGAAATTGCTTCATGACTTCCCACAGGAAAGGAAGGACTACTTTCCTTGTTATTTTGGGATGAAATAGTTGTTTGTTCATGGATTGCTGGTCACTTAGTCACCAATGAAGATTTAAGTGGCATCATTAAGGTGTTTAGGTATTGAAGGTTTTTCAGTCGACGAAATGGCATTTTTCTTATGTTTTTAGAGTGTTCACAATTAGAGTGGAACACTTTTTCGGTGTCCATGCATTTTGTTAGGCAAAAGAAGCAGGATACCTATGGAAGCAGTTTTGATTCTAAATGTCAGACTTCTGTCTTCTATGTATGACAGAGCATTGGTTTTTGATTTAATGCATGCAGACTTAGGAAAAGATATTTTATTTCCTTTCCTAAAGAGCAGAGAGAAGAAAAAACTTTATCTGTGTTTCAGAGGTTGTTCAGCTGAAAACCATCCTGAAGATATTTTTGATCTTGGATTGTTGTATATTTGTATAAACAGTCTTTATATGGTGATATCCTTCTGTGTATGGAAAGTGACTCATCTTGACTAGACCCTAGATAACCTAATCTGACTTAATTTACAACAGAAGGTTGGATTAAATTAATCTCCAGAGGTCTCCATAGAAACATCCAGCCTAGATGTTTACATGACTGTCTGAAAGTCCCTGGCCACATTGGTGGCTGCTTCCTGAATGCCTTTCGAGTTGCAGGAAAGACACAAGTGTTAAGTAGTAGTTACTAGGAACATAAATAAACATATAAGTGAAGGTTACTTATGGAAGTGTGAAGCAATACCTGATTTTTGTTTGCGTAGTGCACCTTTATCTTCCAATGTCACTGTAATCAGATTGTTGCTCCCAAACTGAGATTGGTCTGTATATTCTCATATGCATCTCCTCTACTGACTTTCACGCGTACTGTATTGATATCAACTCATAATTTGGAAAGTGTTTTGGGTCTGCTCACTATAATAATACACTCTTGTTTCAAATGAAAAAGTGAGAAATTTCAGTGAGGTAAGATTTCTTTTTAAGGTCTAAAATTGTCAGCTTTATGCTGGCGAAGCTATTATCTCCTGTTCTCCTTAATGACAAGTATGCAGATAGCACTTCATGGCCCATGTCACAGCAGTAGCAAAGCTGAAGTATGAATTCTGTCTTACAGTGGTGTTTTGACTCTAGCCTCGCATTTTTGAAACTTGTGACAGGATCAAAAAAGGTCTTTATTTTGTGTGTCAGATTCTACCTTCTTTATCATAAGGTAGTTAAATAACATGCTTAGATTATGATGGTAGTATCTACATCAGTCACTCATTCTGGGGGCTAGGCCCTCTGATCTCTCAAATAGTAGTTTATCTTTGAACTGGACGTACTAATAGCTGTCTTAACCTGTTGTTAAAGGTGAAGAGAACCAAAAGCTGCCCTTTGGTACAGGCTACTGGCAGAGCTACTGCATGAAGTAAAATAAGAAATGAATAATGTAACTTGCTCCCTTGTGGTTTTGAGTCGTTCTGTAGATAAGAAACTTCTAAAACTTTTCTTGCCTTTGAGCTCTTTCTAGACTCCATATTGATTTCCCCCTCCACCCCCCACCCCCCCTTTTCCTCCTTGCTGCATTCTCAGCTGGTTCTATAAATGCTGTTTTCTGCTTTTAATGGGAGCAGAAAGGGGTTTGGCTTGTTTTAAAAAATCTGTGTAGGATTGATGATTCTTGTAGCTGAAAACAGCCAATAGGAACAAGCAAGGAGCCCAAAGAGGGGGCAAGTGTCTGATGTTTGCAGTGATTTGGGCCTTATTTCCCCAGATCACCAGTTCTAAACAGCTTGAGTAAGAACTTATTTTGGTTTTGCTCTACTTGAGCTTACATATCTAAACCTGTTACAAGTCTTCCCAGTTTAAGAGAACATCCAGGTAGCTGGTGCCAATATCCTGTAGAATCCTGTTAACTAATTTAAAATAATAAAACTAGGTTGAATCATTGCCTAATAATTGATTTTTTGCTTGTGCTGTAATGACTAAAATGTTAAGTCATTACCTGTTCTTTCTCTGCAAAACAGTAAATGTATTTCATAAAGAACAAGAAGGTAAAGATTACTTACATGCAAGATGTGGTTTTTAGTATATTTCCAGATGTTGTTATGCTCCAAAAGTGGGAAAGTGAATATAAATCCTTTAAAAAAGGGTTCCTTATGGGTTGTTTTGCTTCAGGCCTATAATAGAGAATTTGGAAATAGGGTGAGAAATTGAAAAGAACTGTATAAAATATTTTGAGGATGTATATGAAGGTATTTAAGGGGATACTTAAAATGTTAATGATGCATTAAAGTTCTTCTGAATACTACTCTAATATTTCACATGGAATGTGTTTGATCATGAGTTTGATAGCAATTCTGATCAGCTGCACACTAGATTCAGTTATGTTGACTATAAGACTATGTAAGACTACAGCCATTAATCCTGTGGTTTTAATAACAAAATAGTAAGTACTTGATCTTTCTAAATGGTCTTATGTCTTTTCTAAACTTTTTTTAGCTTTGTAGGTTCATGCAAGTTATTTTTGAGTGCTGTATATATAATCTCTTTAAGAGTACTGATACTTCAGTTTCATTGCTTACACTTCTCTGCTTTTTTGTCTGCTTACTTCAGAGATGCTAGAAGGCAAAAAAAAAGGAATACCAAAACAATTTAGTAATCTGTTTATGTTTAGACTTCATCTCTATGTTACTTGAGTTATTTCAAAGTGTAGGTCATTTATTTTTGGCTATAAATTTTCCTTTTCAGTATTTATGGTCTTTGAATTTCAGCATTTTTATTCTTCAGTATTGGCAAATTTACTATACAAAAGTTTTGTTTCCTTAGCAAATAATTACTTGATAATTCAATTTCCTCCAGAATGCTGCTATTTCGGGTAAAGGCCAGGAGCATCCTTTTCTTACATTTCTGTTAAGATATCTGAAAGCTTTTTTATCTTGTCAGCAGACTTCTCTACAAGAAGTTTTCCCTTCCAATCTTGCAGAGAAGGTAGCAGACTTCTCAAAAAAACCCAACAACAAAACAAACTAAAAACCAAACCATGTCATTCATCAGTAGCCCTATGCTGGGAGAGGAGATTATCCTTTTGAGAGAAACAGATCTGAAGAAATCAACACATCTAAACCAAAGATTTGTCTGTCATATCACAGATGAAGGGATTTCTTTTTTGATTTTCTAATCTCTCTGTAGCTGTCATTAGAGACATGCTATTTTCTAGTGATTATGGAAGTCCTGAGCATGTGAATATCCAGAAGTGTGTGGGCAGGAGAACGCTGTTTGATACAACCTCTTGGGTTTTCCAAAAGGCATGAAGTAAATTTCTTGTACCAAAGATTCTGAAAGAAATTAAGATAAGCGTCTTCTTGTGAGCAGGTAACTAGTTAGAAGATGAGAAATTAAGATTAAATTTTCATAGTAAATGGAGTTCACTATCAAAGTCCTGCAGGAATCTCTGCTGGACCTTGTGCTGCTTAACATCTGGAAGGCAATGGGGTGAAGTCTGGTGAAGTTTACTTGTGTTAAGCCCCTTAAGGGCCAGCTGAGAAGGGATAAAGGAGGACTTTTCAAGGCAGTGCGTTAGGAGGAAAATACTTTAAACTTGTAGAGAGTGATAGGCGTTGGGCTGACAGTTTCTTGCAAAGATGAGGCCTTGATGTTTTTGCAGAAAACTGCTTTGATAATGCTTTCTGGATTTCCTACTGGGAATCGAGTGTCAAAAATATAAAGCATTCTAAATTTGTTTTAGTTTCATGTTGCTGACTTCCATAAATAGCTTCTAGTGGATGTATTAGCAACATATGCCAATAAATAGGGTTTGGGGAGTTACGTCTCTTAAGAACGAGGGATTCTTTGAATGCATTGCTTTGTCCTTGAATATTTTACCCTTGGTAGTCTTTGAGTAGCAACTAGCATGTCTATCTTGAGAGTCTAGAAGTTGCATATTGAAGGTTAATTAGGTGGTCGTAGGACGCACGTTGCAAAATAAAGAACAGTTTAAGGTTGTGTTTACTACCTTGCAGTTAGCTTTTTTTTCTTTGATACTAGTCTTTACCAGTTTGTTTTTCTCTATGCTCAGAAGACCTCCGAATTATAATTTGACAGTAAAATGTTGCTTATGGAATTATACCTTCAATAACTGTTTTGGGTTTGTGTGCTCAATTGATGTGATGGCTTGGTGTTCTCATATTTCTTTCTGCTCCAACCTTGTTTGGAAATAGGGTTTGCTAAAGAAGCTGAAGATACTTCGTATTTTGAACAGTTGTCTCAAATGTTAGCTTAGTGGTGTTACTGTTTAACCACCTTGTGGTAGACAAAATGATGTATTAGCTTTTGTTAATGACAGTCATTTGTTTGTCTTAAGCTTTCTGATGTCTGATAGCTGTAAATTTGCACTGAAGTTACCCGTATTTGGGAAGTCTGTGTCAGTTTCATCTTAATTCTTATGCTTATTTATGTACATATGCATTAAACCAATTTATTGTATGCCTTAATGGGCATTATTAATGGGCATTATTGGCCATAATTAAGCAATGGGGATGCCTGTACTATCTTATGGTGTGGTAGATTTACTGAGGCTGACACTAAAACCTTGTTAGCAGTTTCTGTTCCAAGTTACTGGAGATTCTCTCCTAAGAAAGTGTCATGCTGTGTTCCTTGTGATTTGTTCTGGATGTGAGGTGTGATATAGGAGCTGCGTGGCCCTATGATCAGGCCGGTAGGATTTACAAGCTCCTTACAAGCCATAGCTAGTTTACCAGTCACCGAGCGAGATTATGGACAGAGCAAACTTGTGTTCTCATATGATCATGCCTTAACATCCATGAAGTTTCTGAAAGTCTTACTGAGTATTTCACTTGGTCATGTTCCTGCTAGGATACCTCTAAAATACACAGGGCTGTCGTAGTTAGTATTTAATGTGAAAGATCTCTGTGTTTATAGGGGTGATGCAAAGTGAGTGTATTTTGTACTGAGATCCAAGGGTTTTAAGGATGCTTTGAATGCTATACTATTTCATTTTCAGGACATTTACTTCAGAAAACACTACTTAAGCTGTTAGTAGCCATCAAACTCGCACAGCTAAAATTAGATGAACATGAAAAGACCAGTTGCTTCAAGCAGTGTTTTGTGGGAATGACTTGTATGTTGAGGAAATACCACTGGTAATATGTTTCGTTTCAGCTGTTTTTATGCCTAAACTGAGTGTTTATCTTGTGTTTTTTTAGCAGCACAGTGGAATGAAATTTTCCATGAAAGGGACTCATAACCAAGGCAACAGCTACAGCCCTGTCAGCAGTGGAGGCATGAGGCAACCAGTTGGTAACCGAGGACACCACCAGTACAATCGTAATATCTGGAGGAGAAAAAAACACAGAGACAGTTTGCCTATTAGTCTGAGCAGATAATGGTAGATGCCAAAATGACCTTCCCTGTTCAGACAGACTGAGGGAATGCCACTCGACTTGAGGGATAGAGACCAGCGTCCAGCACATCGTTTTATTGGTGTTGCCAAATATCTGCAGCTGACTTCTTTGCATGTTTCTTTGTGTGGTGGTTCAGCCCATCTTCAAGAAGTAGTTGTGCTTATCTGTGAAGCCTTATTAAATGTGGAAGTTTTGTTTTCTGCCTTCCCACAATGGTTCATACAGTGCCGAAGCAGCTCTGACAATAGAACTGCAAGGACATTTACAAATGCTGTGGCTTTTTTGCTGTGGCGACATCTGTTCCTTTGTGGATTCTGTTTTATTTTGGAAGTGAAGGAAACTTCAGCCCCTTGGAATTCTTTATTTTCCTCCTTTTTTTTTTTTTCCCCCCACCCTCTTTGCAGCAAATAGCATTGGGAATTCATAGAAGTAAATTTGCTGCTCTCCTGTTTCTGTTTCAAAGTTCAGATTTGTTTTGCTCTGTAAATATCGGAAGTATAATTTGTGCAATAACTTGGAATTTTTAATTTAATTTCATATTGTCACATAAGTTATATTTAAGGGGAAGAGGTTTTTTAATTTACAGATCCTTTCCCAGGTTGCATTATCTAAGTTGGGTTCATAGTTTTGGCAGGTTGTCTGAGCAGTGTTACAAACATGACATTTGGTAATATTTGAGGCTTCTTGATTCACAACGAAAGTGCGATTTGGCTTACGGTTTTAAGAAGATATTAGCTCCAAAGCATTTTGACCCTGTGTTTTTTTAGCTCATTGTCTGGCCTCTATCAGTTGTCTTGCTCTGACCAATGACTTTTAATTTTATTCCTTTAACTAGACAACAAATCCAGCATTTGTAGTACCAGAAGGAAAACTTTTGACGGGCAGGGGAAAAAGGTTGGTTCAAGTCCTGATGTGAAATTAGAAAGCTGTGAACTACACGCTTTGATGTATTTTAGTAATGTAACCTGTTAATGTTTGGGTTCAAACAACATTATTAAACAGAGGTACCCGGCTTAAGGAATGTGGAGAAAGGAAATATGTTGATTCCATTAAGGAATCTGTATAGCAGTATGCATTAGTTCTGTTAAGAGCAAATATATAAAAAGTACTTCAGCTGCTCTAAGCATTACAAGAAGTATCTTTTAATGTATTGCAGGAGAGCACAGCCCAGTGTTGTACACGGTATGAGTGGCTGGCACTAAATTTACAGATGCATACAGGTATACTATGCAAGTGTGTATTGCCATGACAAACACTGTCTTTAACTTCTTGAAAAATGTACATCCTGCCTAACCCTGAGTTTTTAAAGCACCACAGTTGTCCTGGGACTAGGTTACATCTCATGCCCTCTAACTTCACATTTCTTTTAGTGGGAGCTCTTAAGCTATACAGAAAACTACAGATCAGTTATATAAATCCACTTGCAGAGAAAGCTAAAAAATCGTGTTAACAGGACATCTATACTGTGTACAGATACAGAGGGTTTTAAAACTGATACCTGAATATTAAAATGAGGTGTCAAGCATGAAGCTTTTTAATATTCTGTATGCCTTTGACGCAGAAGTAATTCATGTTATTACTGAATCTGTCAAACACAAACAGGTCCTTGAGGGGATAGAGGGCAACATTCCAAAGTAGAGTAGCGCATATCTGTTTGCAAGAAGTTTGTCTTTAATGCTCCAGACTCATCACAATTTAAAAAAAGTTTTAAAAATTGTGAGCTGATTCATAAATAATATCTAAGGGCTGTTACATGGGCCTGTACTGCTTAGTCTTCACACACTAGCAATATCGAGCATAACTGCATTAAAGAGCCTTCAAAGGCTTTAGTTGGTGTCTTATACTAGTGTCCATTTTAAAGCAAAACTCATTTGAACAGTGGTATCATGTAACACTTCAGTCATGGTGAACCAAATAAATTGGCCTGGCTATCACTGTGGTTATGTGCTACAGGTTTAAAAGGAGATCATGTTTAAATTTTTTGTGTGGACAACTATGTGGAAGCTAAAATTGACATATTTTTATGTAAAGTTTTCTATTCTTTGATTTTTAATAAACTTTGGAGACCAGTCACTCTTCTGTACATTTTTATGGGGAATTTAATGGATGAAGTAATACATGACCTAATCCTGTTGTTTGACTTGCACTTTGCACACCTGCTTTAAATTGTTCATGCTGAACACCTTCAGAATGAGCTTGGAAGGTGGATGGACGCCCTCTGCAAAGGTTTGTAACGTGTTTATAACTAGCGTAGTGAACATGGCTGATGGGTTTGTAGTGGTGGATTTGATTCTTTGGTAATGAAAGAGCCAAAGAACTGGAGATAATCCCCTCTTCTAAGAATATTGTTGGGAACTGACTATCTGCTCCCTTGGGATACCTTAGCATTCTGTACAAGTCTCTTCCTGTAGTTTCTAAATCACTTTCAAAATTTTTGTTCTGTTTTCAGTCTCATTAAAGGTTGGACATAGCTTGTGGAGGTTTTTTTGTTTTGTTTTTTTTTTGTAAATCCATGAACTCCAGGGAAGGGAACTGATGTATTTTTTGATTAGACAGTAATGCAGGACTAGGGATTCGGAATCAAGGAGGTCTGCGGTACTTGGTCAGTCTTAGTGAACATTCACTGGAGAAAAATAGAGAAGTGATGAGAAGATACTAAGAGCTTGATAATAGCTGGGTTAGTAACTTTTTTTTATGTAAAGATCAGTTAGCCAGTGGGGTATGGCTGACAGACGAATGTGTAATCTCTGCAGACACCAAGATTTAGTGCAGCAGCACTGGTCTTGGAACTTCAGTTTTCCTGGGCTCCACCTTTCCTTTTTCTTGTTCAGATGATGACTTTGCTTTATTCTTCCCACAGATTCCGCCCAACTATTTATCCTTGTTAGTGTGTTAAAGCATTAGGAGTGTCCTTGACAATTTGAACCCTTGTTCTTCAATTATGAATTTGATACCCACATGATCTGTTTCCCTGCCCTACTATTTTGTACGCTGTTTACAGGCAAAATTAGTCATGGACTTCAGATGTGGAAGGAAGAGACTGCAAATTGATTGGATGAACAGGATCCGCAGAATACATCGTAGAAGGAGCTCAGCTGCTATCTGTTGCCATTTCTAAGAGCTGTCACTGCTGCTATTGGATTCTTTCTTTACTCCATCCCCATGGAGTTAAGCAGGGTTAAGAAGACAAAAGTGTGACTGCTGGTGCAGTGTTGTTAGTTCAGCTGTATTTCTTTCCACTGGAGCAGCTATGTATGGGACAGCATCTTGAGAATGGGCATAGCAACAGTCTATCAAAAACAGTGTTGAAGTGTAGTACACCTTTAAGCAATGTGACCTCTATCATTTGTGGGCAAAGAGTAAACTTACGTTTTGAATGCAGGTAACAGATAACAGGCAGCAGGTAACTTGGTGTATATGTGGACCTTGACACACTTGTGAAGTGGGCTGATGCCAACCTGATGAAGTTTAACCATGACAAGTGCAAGGTCCTACACCTGGGTTGGAGCAATCCCAGGCACAGCTCCAGATTGGGCAGAGGCTAGATTCAGAGCAGCCCTGCAGAGAAGGGCTTGGGGGTGTTGGTCAATGAAAAAATGAACATGAGCTGACAGTATGCGCTTGCAGCCCAGAAAGGCAACTGGGCTGCATCGAAAGGAGCGTCACCAGCAGGTTGAGGGAAGGCTGTGTGGAGACCTCATAGCAGCCTTCCAGTATCTGAAGGGGGCCTATAGGGCTGCTGGGGAGGGACTCTTCCTTAGGGACTGTAGTGATAGGACAAGGGATAACGGGTTCAAACTTAAACAGGGGAAGTTTAGATTGGATATGAGGAAGCAATTCTTTAAGGGTGGTGAGGCACTGGAATGAGTTGCCCTGGGAAGTTGTGAATGCTCCATCGCTGGCAGGTGTTCAAGGCTGGGTTGGACAGAGCCTTGTGTGGCATGGTTTAGTGGGAGGTGTCCCTGCCCATGGCAGGGGGGTTGGAACTAGATGATCTTAAGGTCCTTTCCAACCCTAACTATTCTGTGATTCTATGGGCTGAATTTGTCAACTTCTGAGCTCTCAAGGACAGCAAGCCTTATACTTGCTGGCTGCTGCCAGTATCTGGTTATAAATTTCAATAACACCTGGGCTAAACCTTAATTCTCAAGAGACAGAGCTATTGATCAGGTGGCTGATCATGTTATGTACTTCTGCAGAGTGATTATTTTGATTGGGGCTTGGAGTGTTCTGGAAAGTAGGTGGAGTGCCAAAAAGGAGGATTTTGGAAATGGTCTTAGAAAGGAGACCTTAGAAGAAAGATGCTGGAGATGAGGAGAATGCGTGGAGAAAAACACTGGGCGTGCCCCAGGACCTTGGCTGATATTGCCCTGAACTGGTGACTGTGGGTAGCTGTATAGTGTGAAGGGACAGGCTTTTCTGCCTGGCCTTCATGTGCCAGCAGCAAGCTTCCCTGCTGGGAAGGGAGGTGAGATTAAACATAATGCTTTGGGGGAGAGAGTGCATGAGTGTGTGAAATAATCATCTGCAGTAGAAACTCTAATCTTGTTTGTGAATAAACCCCAGGATTCAGACCCAGTATGGGTTACTGTTTAATTTGCCTGTAACAGAAAATGGTGTCAGCTTGTCAATATTGACCACTTACTGAACGTTGAGCTCACAAGCAGAAGAATGCTGTGGCTGACTTTTCCCAAAATCATCTTCAGATAGCTTTAGGCTTTCTTTTCAACCAGGATATTAACTTCTATTAAATTTGTTTTTTTTGGGGTTTTGTTTGTTTGTTTCTGTTTTTACTTCCAACACACCACAAGTTTCAGTGGAGGTGCCTTGCCTGTTCTGGATGACAGAAATACTTCTCATGTTCTTGCAGTAAGCGATCACTTAAGGAAATCTATGGACAGCTTGCATCTATAAGAGATTTATTGGGAAAAATGTTTTTAATCTTTTATCCAAGGATTCTTACTAGAATATCTGCTATATAATGTTATAATTGATTAAAGCTATGGTTGCAGGCTAGAGTTTTCAGTGAAAGGATGATGGGGATGCCTCTTGTTAGGATATCTTTGTACCTGAAACATGCAAAATTGCTGCCTAAATCTCTGCTTGCATTTCTTCTCAGTGTCACAGTACTGCGAAAGTTTTAGCACAGTGTTGCCTATGGCACAGCAGTCTTTCAGTTTCAAATCAACTGGGGATTCTCCAACTTTTTGCTTTTCTAATGGACCATTTTTAATGAGGGAATGTTGCATGAACATAAGAATTAATGAATGGAGGTCTTTTCCCATCAAGGAGCAGCCCATGTGCATGCTCATACTGTTGGTATACATATCTACACTTGAGATCAGGAAAACTTTCTGCCATGTTATTGCTAATGGCCCTCATACCACTGCTGCTCAGGCTAGGATATGGGGTGCAAAGGGCATCTTGTCTGATCCCCAGCTACCTTCCCCTTGCCCACCTATGTTCTGCTGTGAATTCCTAGCTGTGCCACAACTGTCTCCTGCTTCAGTAACTTTAGGAGAGTTGGATGGCAGGTTGATTTACTGTCTTACTAAAACATGGGTTCCAAATAAATGCTTCACTGACTCATTTTTAAATATATAAACTAAATCAATAGGGATTTAGGAGCTCCTACAACAGGATTTTCTGTGTAAGAGGATGAAGGCAGTGTTGAAACTGGAAATCCATAATCTCTGGGTTATAAAATTACCGCTTTCCATCAGTGAAAACTTTGGTACTGATCCTTTGCCAAAGGGATGCTTTATTGAAGAAATCTGTGCAAGTTTTCTTGTTTCTTCCTTCTCCTTTCCAAGAGAGGAAAAGCTCAATCTTCTGATGGGCTATATCCACCCTTTCAGCATCCACCTTACTGTTGGATGCATCTAGCTAATCTGAGGAGCCAAGACCAGTAGGTGAAATTTCACCATTGTCAGGAGTTGCCTGACCAGATAATAACAGACAACTTGAATAATGCTCATTGCATAGTTATGGGTGAGATCATCAAATTGTCTCTGCTCTTTCATGGAAATGTCATAGGAGACTGAGGAGCAGAGAATAAGATTAACCTATTGGTCCTTCATGCATCTATGTGTGGTCTTCTGCGTACAAAGTTGCACTTCTTGACTGGAATTGTGAGATTTGTTCTGCTGTCCTTACAAGGACCTCGGGGGCAGCAAAGTCAGCTGCGCACACGTTTGCCCCTCAGACTAAGAGAAAATACTGCCACTTCTGCTCAAGAGCAGCTCTGTTTGCAACAGCTTTCTAGTTCTTGAGAAAACAACTTGCTATTCTTCCCTACTCCTTTGTTAAGGAGGAGTCATCAAGATAATGGATGTGAGTGCTAGGAATCACAAGTGGTTGAGCATTGAGAGCAAATACTCTGGAGTGGTTGTGGAATTTCCATTCTTTGAAATCTTAAAAGCCTGCCTGGACAAGGCCCCAATAGCCTAATCTAACTTCAGAGACAGTCCTGTTGAGCCAGGAGGCCAGGACACGTGACCTCTGTATGGCTCCTCCTGGTCTAAATTTGTATATATCATCACAAAAGAAAAAAGAATAATTATTTTTTGATTTTACTTTGTCACTGTTGGGTTTATGAAGTGTTTTAAGGGGGACAGAAGTGAGGCAGAAATTGTTCTTTTTTTTGCTTTATCCTGCACTTTATCGAGTGTATTGGCGCATTCTTGGACCAACAGGTTGAAATGGGTAAGCGCATACTGATGTCTGAAGTTGTTAATCCCAGGAAATGCGCAGTTGCCAAGCATAGATCACTGATTGAGAAGTAAAACAATAAATCTTCCTGAGTAAAATGCATACTTATAATTGATAATCCTATAGCTTATCTCTGCTGATATCAATCAACTTGCATTTGCAATGGTGATACAAATGAAGATGTACAGGAGTAGCGGTCTATGTAGGGCACCAGCAGAATACTTAAAAATGTGAAGTCCTTCACCATTTCTTCCTGTTGATAATTAAGTAGATTCATCACGGAAAATTTTGTTAATTAAAATCTGCATGTTTCCATTTATTCTGCAGTACAGGATGAGGTAGATTACTTACGCTAATACTAACTGAAAGATAGGAAAACAGCACCGATGGAGCTGAAACCGTAACAAAAAGGCTTTTTTTAGAGGTAAGATTTGAAAGCTGCTATTTGTCTAAGTTTTTAATCTAAATACCTCTAGATCGTATCTGTCTAGATAAGAGCGGTCCCTTACTTTGCTCTGTAGAAATCAGAGAATAATATTCACCAGGAGTGGGTATATAGAAAGAATATTTCCACAAAGAAAAAGGAACTGAAATCTAAGAGTGGAATGATCTTAACTTGAAATATAAAATAACTATCCCAGCAGAATGGTAATTGTGACATGCCAAGCTGCAGATCTACTAATAAGGACTTAAAGCCACCAGCAGGTAATGTCATAATGCTAGTATGATGTATGGAGAGGAGCTCCAGGATCTCTAAGATACTGATGCTAATACTCTAAGAAATAGCAAAAGTAATTTTCTGGACAGCTCAGTGTTCCATCTTTATTTCTGTGGAAAAGTAGAACGGGCTAATTAGAAACTGAGCCATAATTTAACACTAATTTATCCAATGTATTTTAATGCCTAGCCGAATGTTTCTGCTATTCAATTCAAATAATTTCTTTTTAGGTTGTTCAGTAAAGTGTATGACTTGATTCAGTGCCACATGGTGAATGAACCAGCGTGTTGCCTTCTATTTAACCGGAGTGGAATCAATAGGTGGCGCTGAGTGCAAATTTTTGGGCCAAGGTGGTGCAGTTAGTTGAAGATTAACTTTGGAAACATATTAATTTGGCTGTGTTTGCTGATGATCATGGTACAAGAACTTCCATGCACTAGCTGAATTTGCTGATGTGACAAAATGTGGGAAGTGTGACCAGTACTCGGTGTTGAAGCTTTGTTGTACTGAGAATTAGAGACGGAATGAGATACAAATTACAAAGCTGGAAATTAAGAATTTATAGGTACTTTCAAACAGTGAAAACTCATGGCTTAAAAATGATAGAGAAGAGAGACCTGGGCATATTTGTTGGCAGTATGATGAAATTCATCAACCTGTCCTGTGAAGATGGTATGTGAACCTAAGACATATCAGAGGAAATACTTCCAGTAGTATTAGTGATTTTCTTTTATTTCAAGTTCAGAGGTTTACTGCTTAAATTAACTGTGGCTTTCCTCATTTCAGGGGAAGAAAAATTCGAAAAGAAAGGTTTAATCCTCTATTTGTACTCAGTCATGGCAGGAACTACAGGCATAGGTTTAAGGAATCTTCTCACACCTGAGGATCTGCTTCATCTGGAGATTCATCAAAGCTCAAGTTAGCTTTTATGATATCTTGTCAAAATGCTGTGAAGTACTGGGGATGACAGATACCGTCATGCAGCTTTTTACATCCAATTGCACCGTTCTTGTATTGACAAACTTTTGATATTTGGCTTTGATGTGGGAGTAACTTGCCTCCTGGGGATGCTGAACATACTAGCTGGTTGTCATTTCAGATCTGTGGATAACAGAAGTAGAAGATCTGCCTGGATGTAATCGGTCTGGAGAAGTACATGTGGTTTTACTGTGTTTCCTGTCAGTTGCTCCTGTGGTATCTGGAAGAAAAAAAGCGTGAAACATCTCAGTCCCCTCCAATGACCCTGGGCACTTCAGTAAATAAAATGGGATGAGAAGATGAGAGACTTATGCAGGTTATAGTTGTGTTTTTCTTCTGTTCATTCCCTGCAAATCTGAATTTGATTCTTAAAAAAATCTGTTATGCATGTATTCTTAGATTATATCTTGGCTTTATAGCTTTATACAACAGAATTTTTCATGCTTGTTACCCATTTCCTGGAAAGAGTCAAGGTTCAGGACTTAATGGCAGATCTGACCTTATTGAATCTTTACCCTTGCTAGTTTCCTATTTTCAGTCCTTTCAAGTGTCTGATGCAGCTCTTCCTAAAGTACATTTTGAATTAGGAAAATTATTAGTTTATTTTCTCAGAGGCTTCCAGGCCTCTGATTCCAGGAATCATCAAAGTTTTCTTGATATCCAGGAGATGCTAGTGGCACTAAGCTTTACTCTCAGTACTCTACCTACAGCAGACAGGAGGCTGGGACCAGCCCTGACTATGCAGTTGTCATCCAACCTCATGGAGAACATCAGACCAAGATTCTGCTACATGATCACACAGTAATCAGAAGATGGGCCTTAGTGGTCAGAGCACATTCCACCATGGCATAAGTTACAGTTTGCTCAGAAATATCTCCATCTCGATGTGCCCAGAACAGCTAGGTGGGATGTCCGTGATTACCTTCATCAAACATTATAGAACTGTCAGGACATCCAAGTGTACAGAGGCATTTCACAGAGCAGTGTAAGAATGTTTCTTGCTGGGAAGACTCACTAATGTCTCAGACCCTAAGATATAGGATGCTGCCTGGAGTACGCAAGTGAATAAACAAACCTGAGAACCAAACTTCAAAGAAAGAAAAGGCTAGTAAGCACTTCTCAAAATGATCCACCTGCTCATTCATCTCCCAGCTACCTTCTCTTTTTCCTTATAGTCCTTTGTATTTTGTAGGAACTAGGAACCTCTGCTTTCTGGCTCTTGTGATTTCCTGAGAAGAGCAAGATCCATGGAGGGGGAGGAGCAGTGGAGCATTAATGATTATGAGGACATTAATCCTCTAGGCATGAATACTATTTAAATCATCAAGGCAAAGCATGCTATTCATTATACATTTAACTTTCAGAGACCCTTTTGATGTGCTTGAGGTAGAGCTCAGCAGGATCTTTCTAAGATGATTTCTTCAAAGGGATTGCAGTGAGCATGAATTAGGGTATTTTTCAGCCTTCCCTAAGCAGATTGCTGTCAGTGGTTACTTCACAATTAGCTTGTCCTTATTTATTTCTAGGTAAACATTCAATCTGGAGGAAAAGGTGTGGTTTTTTGTTTTTTTTTTCGTGTGTGTGGTTTTTTTTTTTTTTCCCCCCTGTGCATTTTTCAGGGGTTACTTAAAATTTAAAGTGGAAGTCCCCACAGAGCCCTGGGACTGAATGTTGTTCATCTAGAAAGAAGACTTTAAATTGGCTTAAGTATAGGATTTTATATGTATATATATATGTATATTTTTCTACTTATCTCCTTACAAGGTATTGCAAGATTTCCTGCTGTTAATAAGATAAATGCAATCCGCCAAATTCAATTTGCGCTGACTGCAGAGAGGGTGCGCTCTTGTACTGCTCTTCTGTCCCACTACAAAACCAGCAGCTCGCCCGCTTCTGCTTTGGAGGTGTGGCGCTGCTTTGATTGAAAAACCTTTCCTGAGGCTCAGGTTAGCTTTGAACGTAATTTCATTTTGCTTCATATGGTTAATACTCGGAACACTTTATTTGTAATAAGTGATGGATCACTGACCGAGGTAGTTGTTTTTCTATCAAAACTGTACCTGGGAAACCTTATATTTGATTCAGGCTGTGCTGCTGTACTACTAACATAATGTTTCATACCTCCAGATGTTAAATTGTTGCTTCCTTCTTAGGGATCTCTTGGTCCCTTAACTACGCACATCCAGCTCAGGTGTATGAGCTCCTCATTGGTTTAGCATGCAGAAGAGAATTTTTATTCTTAAGTGCTCTTGGGACTAAACTGGGACACTAACAAGTTTTCTCTACCCTGAAATGGCCATTTTATCTTTTTTTTGTTTTTCCTCCCTTCAGGTTTTAAGATGTCTGTGGTAAATAGAGTATTCTCAGCTTTGCTGTAAAAGCTCAAAAATAGCTCCCAGCGTCATCCAGATTGGGGAGTCTTTGAATTGTGCAAACAGATGCTGATGTTCCTTGTGTTATCCAGCTTTAGTTCAGTGGCCAATTTACTGTTAACACTATTTTCACTGGAGTGAAATCTTGGTATCAGCAATCACCATGACAAATGAGTTATTTTGTGTTCACTGAATGTGCATGGGGAAGATTAAATAGAAATAGGACTTCCAACACAAAACAAAGACCTGTGGGAGCCATAACTTCAATTCTTCTGTGCAGTTCTGGCTGCACGCAGGGAATCTGTGCTGCCATCAGTTTAAGAGTTAAGCTTTTGCTTTTAAAGAGGAATTACAAGTGAAACAGGCTGAATCAGTAGACCTTTTATTTAAAGAGGCTCTTACATGTACTTTAAGAACTTCTGAACACAACTGTATTTGTTAACAAGGTTCTTTCCTTGCCCCAGAATTAGCGTTATTTTGCTCTGGGTTTTGTGTTGGGTCTATGCTTAGGTTCCTTCTCCCCACCAAGCTCTTCTTTCCTATCTTCCTCTCCACTTTTTCCTGGAAGTTACTGGAGATAAGAATACTATCTTCTGTTTCTTATCTTGTACCTTTTTGCTGGGGCTACTGCCTCCATTTAGACTAACATTTGGTAAGACCATCTAAGACTGTCATTGTCTTGCATTTCTATTAACTCTGTGAGGAATGTGTGGCTGTCACTGACAGAAGTAAACATTTAGCCTACTGTAGCAGGTGGCTCTTGAATTTTTTTCCAGAAGATCTTTCCCAGATCCTCTTTCTCTCTCCAGCTACTTCCTGGGCTGTATAATAGCGCTTTAGAAAAAAAGCATGGTTTGTTGGAACTGTGTATCAAACCTTCTGTGTTTTTGCCAAACCTTTGTCTGCTGGAGGCTTATCAAAGTATTTTGGATTCTGGTTTGGTGGTTGTATTTCCTACTTTGAATTCAACTTAAAAAGCTTTCAGCAATGCAGCCTAACCCGTGTGTCCTTTTTTTTTCCACACGGGTTGCTTCTGCATAACTCTCAGTCATTACAGGCATGCTTCAATTCACATTAATTTAAGAATCTGAGCAATCTAGTCAAAATATGGCCAGATTTGGAGAGGCTGAAGGTAATGGCCAGTTTATTTCTATGTAAACTGTATAGTTGCCATATAAGACTGCTTAGAATACACAGATCAGGACTTTTCACCTTTGTCAAAAGCAAAGATGAATATGTCAAAGGTGTAAAATATCAGGTGAAGTCATAGTGGCCAGTCTCTTCCAGCAGCAGCATCAAACAAATCACATTGGTGCAGGTTGAAAGGGAGCAAATGCAGTGATTTTTCTATCTCAGTGGTTTAGCTGCAGATCTAAAAAATCTTTAATCTTTTAATCTTTTCTCCCTGAAAGATTTTGTATGTGAAATCTAGTTGAGTTTGAAAAGCAATTGGATCCCAAGAAAAGAAACTCATTTGGGGCTATTAAATGTGAGAAAACACCTCTGGATGCAACAACCAGAGCTGTGAAGAAGTTGGTTGGAAAGTGGAGCTGTGTGGTCCAGATGGAGGCATCTCACTCCCTCCACATCTCTCTTCATCCCCTTTCAGAGGAAGGCAGTGGTTTCCAGAGCTTTGGCTGGCTTCAGGGTGAGATAAGCTGAGAGTGGTTTGTGTGGAGGAGGAAAGGGACAGAAGAGAAAAGTAGTTTCTGCAATGAAAGGATCTGGGAAAAAGTGTAAAATGAAATTAAAGGAAATTGCATTAGAAGAAGCTAGTGATACTGGCTTCTTGAGCTGTACAGGAGAGTGGTGAAGGGCTTTATAATGAGGAGAAAATGAAGAGCAAACTAGAGCACAGAGGTTCTGGAGAGGGGGAGTGAAGGGAAAGATCAGTGGGACTTGACAAAAACAAGAGAAAATTTGCAGCCATTAATGGGGCTTTAATACTTTATCCTTTGTAACCCAGCTTCACCACTTACCCACCTACAGTGGAACTAGTGTGTGGTACTAGAGCCTCCAGTTGTCATTGTCTTTTCTGCCGTTCACCACTTCCCTTTCGCTACCAATGCTCTGTTGTGTTCCTAATGCTTGTTTCTAGTACAGTTATGCTCCTACCGATGAGTGGGTTTCAGGCCAGTGGTAAATATCAGTAAGGCTAATGTTATGTGTATGAAATCAAGCTTTCTTTACTGTGTAGAAGCCTCTTCTGTATGCAGTTCGGGCCTTATTCATTCAGTGTTCCCCTGATTATTTTAATCGCACCAAATTTCTGAGTGTTGCCTATTGGGTCTGCCCTCTAGTTTGGGCTATTGGCAGTTCTGGTTGTGTACAGGTCAGGGTAGCTTGAGAGCTGCTGTTATGTGTGTGGGAATCCCTTGGTCACTCTTTTAAAGAGGTTTTTAAAAGTAAAGATGTCCTTTCTCTCTATATGTTTAATTCATCCTACACAGGTGTTTTCTAGAGGTATGCAGGAATACTCTTATTCCCAGTACTTAACAATGTCTAGCACTAAAACCACTTTTCTTACTGAAAATCCAGTGATTTTGCACACAGGTCATGACTTTATTTTTACCCCATAATTACTCCATTTATACATGGATTTTGGCAGATGAAATCTAGATGACTTTTATTGCTTCATTATAAAAACATTCAATATGCCCCCATACAGAAAGAATAAATTGATCAGGCAGACTGTATAATCTATTGAGGTCATTCTTTTCTCCTTATCTGCAGTCCAGTGCTGCTGTATTTTCTGTGAGGGTGCTTCCTCTAGTTGGTGCATGTCAGAATACTACTGTGGAATGAATTGATTTTCAGCAGCTAAGAAAGCGCTTTCAGGAGTTTTAATATAATGCAGCATATAATGTTTGTTAAAATATCTTGAAGTGTAAAATACTGAAATAATTAATAAGTGCCTATAAGGATCTTGGGGGGTGATATCATGATTCAGATGTCAGTGTCTTCAGTGGTTGATGAATGGAGTGCGCAGAAGTCAAATTCTGTAACTTTCCTTTCTCAAGTACGGTGCTGTGATTTGGTGTCCTCCACCAAGCTGCTAACATTCATGTGAGTTAGAGTAACTCAGTCATCTTCCTCATAGTCACCCTTTCCAAGCCTGACTGGAGAATCAAATCTTCAAAAAGACACTAGGACAGTTAGAAAATGGAATTGCATAAGCTTCATTTTCTTAGGAAAGCTACCTAAAATTATGGTCTTCTTGACCTATTCATCAGTCTTGCATCCCACTGAACTACAGTTTTTCTTGTGTGACAGATATCACGATTTGGAAGCAGAAAACATTTTGATTAAATTTGCCTCCTTTATTGCTGCAGGTATATTCTGAGTATTCTTGGAATGCAAATCCTGCTGCCAAGTAATTGTTCGCTATTTGAGATGATAGTCTTAAAAAAGCATAGCTTACCTCAGGGAGTCCCAGAAAGTAAAATGTCCATGCCGAGGATTGCAATTTACCAGGAATAACTCCTGTATATCCATTCAGTGAAAACAATTGAAGCTATTTTCTTGTTTTAATAAATTCTTTTCAGTTAGTAAAAGTTACTTTTGTTCTCAAACTGGAAAACAGGGATTGTTCTGAAAAAGTCATGTACTGATGATGTGGATTGAGTTGAACAATGCAGAATAGAATTGCTCCAGCTGATCTCTGTTTGCTTCATGCTCCATTTTTAACTGTAAAGGGAAAAATGAATAGATACCATATCTATGCAGAAGCAACATGCTTAAAAAACTACGGCAAATGCAAACCCTACATAATGAGTTTGATTGAATTTTGTATCAGAAAACCTGATAGAAGCAGGCTTCTTTATCAGCAGCAGAACTAATGAATTTCAGTCTGTTCTGGTTTTATTGTTTCTGCCTCCTGCCCTCTATCCCAGTGCCTCACATGTCTCCTGTGATATCGCCACTGTGCAGAAAGGAGCCTGTAACCAACATGGAGCTTTCCTGTTGACCATGGTCATACGAATGGCACATCCTCAGTGATGACTGCAGTTTGATGTCTGTATGCTCGCATACTTGTGCTTCCCCTTCACCTACCTGAGAATTTTTGGGGAAGCTGTAGAAAGTGAGTTACATCAGGGATTGTGCAGCATCTGCCTTGCTGAAGGACTGAGGCTGGCACCTTATGGAGGTGAGAAGGGTTCAGGGGGACCTGGTAGGCTGCTGGGACAAGGAGGATATGAAGAAGGTGAACCGAGACCCTGCATAGTAGTACCCTGGTGGGATGATAGGAGCCAACAGGTGTAAATTCATAGAATCATAGAATAGTTAGGGTTGGAAAGGACCTTAAGATCACCTACTTCCAACCCCCCTGCCATGGCCAGGGACATCTCCCACTAAACCATGTCACCTAAGACTCTGTCCAGCCTGGCCTTGAACACTGCCAGGGACAGAGCATTCACACCTTCCCTGGGCAACCCATTCCAGTGCCTCACCACCCTTACAGTAAAGAATTGCTTCCTCATATCCAATCTAAACTTCCCCTGTTTAAGTTTGAACCCATTACCCCTTGTCCTATCACTACAGTCCCTCAGGAAGAGTCCCTCCCCAGCAGCCCTATAGGCCCCCTTCAGATACTGGGAGACTACTATGAGGTCTCCACGCAGCCTTCTCTTCTCCAGGCTCAACAGCCCCAACTTTCTCAGCCTATCTTCATATGGGAGGTGCTCCAGTCCCCTGATCATCCTCATGGCCCTCCTCTGCACTTGTTCCAACAGTTCCATGTCCTTCTTATGTTGAGGACACCAGAACTGCACCCAGTACTCCAAGTGAGGTCTCAGGAGAGCAGAGTAGAGGAGCAGGATCACCTCCCTCAACCTGCTGGTCATGCTCCTTTGGATGCAGCCCAGGATACGGTTGGCTTTCTGGGCTGCAAGCGCACACTGAAGCCGGCTCATGTCCATTTTCTCATTGACCAACACCCCCAAGTCCTTCTCTGCAGGGCTGCTCTGAATGTTTTCCCTGCCCAACCTGGAAGCTGTGCCTGGGATTGCTCCAACCCAGGTGTAGGACCTTGCACTTGTCATGGTTAAACTTCATCAGGTTGGCATCAGCCCAGCTCACAAGTGTGTCAAGGTCCTTCTGGATGGCATCCCTTCCCTCTGGCATATCAATCAAACCACACAGCACAAGGAGTTCTGATTGGTTATAAGGAGAAATTTCTGAAACATAGCGACAGTCAAACAGTGGACCAGGGTGTGCAGAGAGGTTTTGTAGTCTCCATCGTCAGAAGTTCTCAAGACCAGGTTGGATAAAACATTGAGTAATGTTCTGCTTCAATTCTACTTTGAGCAAGAGGTTGTGTTAGGGGGCCTTCTGAGGACTGAAGTCTTTCTATATAGCTATTCTATTATTATATTTTTTTGTGTGTGAATCGGTTGACCTTATGAGATAGCTGCATGAAATATACAGGGAATTGCATAAACAGAAGATTCCTTTTACTTTTTGTCCCTCCCGCTCCCTTAAAAAAAAGCTTCCTTTTGCCTATGACAAAAATAGGTACAAATTTTGTTTCTTATCACCACAGTAAGCCTTTCCTATACCACTTCCTACACTCATAGCAGGTCAAGGGAAGTGAGGAAAAACCCTCGTGTGAAATCAGAACCACTTTGTGCAAGAGAGCTGTTTATGCTTTAGTATTTCAGTTTTTCTCTCAAGCAGTTTCAATGATCTTAAGCATCACTGTGCCACCTATTTAACAGTTTTAATATTTATTAATATAAGTTGTCTTTATTTTTTAATCCTACTATTTATAAACCAGCTCTGGTTTGAAGTTTAATTCTCTTATAATAATTCATTCTCTCAGTAGGAGTGTTTACTGTTTTGTAGACTGACATCTCACAGAGCTTTTTTTTTTTCTCCGACAGCTACTCTTGAAAAAGTTTCCCAGATCATGAAAGGAAGGAATCAGCTTATGTAATCAGAGCAGTCTCCATATTTGTTGCCAATTTGCTTCATTTAAATGTGGAAAATGTGGAAAAAACCTAGGAGACTGACTTTGGCTTTCTCCTTAAGATGAGCTTTTTATATATGATTGCTGTCTTAGGCACCTATCTTAAGGTGTACAAGGTGTGGTAACTGCTTATATTATAACATATGTGGTAACATAACTCTTTCTATGCACCACTCGAATTTTTTTTTGTATCCTGATATGGTTATTTTGGATGCAAAACTGTTGATGTGACTTGATTTTTAAAAATCAGGAATATTTCTGAAGACAGCTTGTTACATGTATGATATGCTTGGAATATTTTTTTTGCATTATTGACTGATGGAATTCTTTTCTCTTCAGCTGCAATATAAAATCAAAAGTTAAGCAGGTTCAGAAAACAGCTGGTGCTCAACTGTTGACATAAACCTGGACAGCAGAATTAGATAAGACTGAGAGAAAACCAGCCAAACAAGGAAGTTTATTAGTTTGGACACTATGGGAGCATCAGAAGAATTGCAGGCAACAGAGGTGGGGGCAGGAACCAGCCCATTATATTTTTGAGGTTTAGGCTAAATAAAACATTTTCTTGTGACAAGTGGAAAATTCATGTCTTAGGTTTGACTTAGCTGAGAGAATTGTCGTGGTTTAAGCCTCTAACTCACGCAGTCAATCTCTCACTCACTTCCCCCTCTTTCTCCCTGGGGAATAGGGAGGAGAAACAAAAGAATGCAACTCCCACAGGTTGAGATAAGAACAGTTTAGCATACTAAGGTATAACACAAACCACTACTGCTACCACCAGTAATAATACAAGAGAAATACAAGGGAAAAGAATACAATTGCTCACCACCTACACCCAGGCCGACCAAGCAATGCACCCCCGCAGTGCACCCCCCAACCCTTCCGGATCTCTGCCCTCCGTTTTTACATCCTGGGCATGACGTGCTGCAGTTTGGAATACCTCTTTGGTCAGTTTGGGTCAGGTGTCCTGTCTCTGCTTCCTCCCGGCTCCCCTCCTCCCTGGCAGAGCATGAGGCTCAGAAAGTCCTTGGTCAGACCAAAACGTTACCAAGCAGTAACTGAAAACACTGGTGTTATCAGCGCTGTTCCCAGGCCCAAAATCAAAAACACAGTGCTGCACCAGCTACCAAGAAGGAGAAAAATGACTGCTGCTGCTGAACCCATGACAAAGAATATACTGAAAGACCAGCTTTAACTGCTCAAAATAGATGTAACTAGCCAGAATATTTAAAGAAGATATTGAATGGATGAAAAAGACACTTCCTTTCTGAAAGGAGCAATAATTGATAAACAAGAAGCTATTAATACTCTTAATAAATGTATTCTTCTTCTGCTGTCTTTCCAGGGCTTTATTTCTCTGTAGTTTATTATTATATTAGAGGCATAAATATCTCATTCTACATAGAATAACTTATTACTGCTGCTAGGTATATAAAGCTGTTTATATAAAGGTTGTACAGTATAAAGATAAATGCAAATAAAATAAATTAGCCATCAACACATGGTAACCAAGTAAACTAGTGTAGAACAACCAAGTAAAGCAAACTTGCAGGCAGGTCAAGCAAAGCTGAGACAACAAGTCTGAAAGCCCTCGGGTCTGTTGCCTTTTAAACTCATTACAAAGCTTACGGCCCGTCACTAGTCATGCCAAAACTGTATTATGTGACTGCATGGTCACACTATTAATAATTTGATTCCATTTTTTCTAGGCTTGTATGTGTAAATTGGGATTTGGTTAATTGTCTTCAGATCTGTTGTTCCACCCACATGAATTATGCACAAGAAACGAGTTTCTAAGTATAGCCGCTTGTTTGGTTCTAAGATCATCACATACTGGGTGCTGCGCTATTTCTATGACACTGAACTAGCCTGTTTGGCTTAATGACCATGATGTCAGGCTCCAGGAAACACTATATATAACACCAGCTGTTTAAGAAACAAATTATATAGTTCTTGGGTTGTAGTAGTACCTTCTGTACTTAGTCTGTAAAACACCCTGAAATGCTTTTATTTCAGCCTGTTCTTCACTATAGGCTGAAGAATATCTCACTTACATGTATTGAGGGAAGCTTCTTGCCTTACTAGTTTTGAGACCATGGGTTCATAGTGCTCTTAGTGTTCAAATTGCCTGTGATATCTTTCTCTGGTGTCTTTTTTGCCCTTGTTACGCACCAGGTTCAGACGAGTGTAGGTGAGCTGTCCAGTGCTTGTGTTTTCAATGCCTTTCAGATTATCTGTACTTTTTAGCCACTACATATTTACTCTTTGTTTTTTGTACAGGAAGAACTATTCTCACAGGTAGTCTTCAACAGGCTTTGAATGTTTCAATATCATGTCAGTCAATTAATTTTCATTAAAGACCTAACCTTTGGGAGACTTTGCTGAGAAGGTCTGAGTCTGCCTACTGCACCTAGTTGTGGACCGGAAAGAAAATCTGCCAGTTAAGAGCAAGAACGAGGGGCTGGCTAGGAATAGAAAGTTATCAATAGCAGCTGTTTAAGATGCAGTTTTAATATGAATTAGATGCAGATGCATAGAAATAGAATAAAACTTTTGGATATGAATGTAGCTGAATAGTTTTTGAAATACAAATAGAAAACTCCATCTTCTGAGAGTTGTCTTTAGGCTGGGTCTTTCATTTCCTGCTTCGCAAAGGACATTCTCATGGATTTAGATTATTTCAGCTTCACACTAATTTACAGATAAGGAAACAGCCTATGCAATATGCTTGTGGTCCTATTCAAATTGTGACTGCCACTGTTCAATGGAACTTGTAAATGGTTCCCAAGTGGCCAAATCAGTCCAGATGTACTGCAAGCATGAACTTACTCAGACCCATTTTTAAGCTGTTTGAGGTTTTTTGGTACTACTCTTCTCAAAATCCTATTTCACAACATAATTGCTTCAATGGTCTAGATATTCTCTTCCCATTTCAAATGGATATTTATTCATGGCTCATTGACTCATTTGTTCTCGTGCATAATAGTTCATTTTTTTCCCTGATGTTAACTCAAATATCTGCCTAGTACATGTATACGTATGCATGCTAGAATAATTTTGGCTTTTAAAGGGATTGCTTAGAACCAAACAGCAAATACTTTCTCACAGTTCCTTTTAAAACAGGCTTCCCACTCCTTTCATCTCTCAGGTAGGCCTTCTTCCACTCGCCTTTTAAGATTCGTTTTTCTTGAGCATAGGTCATCAACCTTGGATCCACTGCTGAGATGATGGCTCATGAACAATTTTCCATCTACTGGGAGTACCTCTGCTATCAGATTTTATGATTTTATTTTTTTTTCCAATACTGTATTGTAACAGCAATTTATGTAGACAAACCTGAGCAAGTTGTCCCAGCACTGTACAGAGAAAGAAAAGCTAACACAACACTGGTTCTCTGGTTATAAAACCAGAACAGCTCTGCCTTGACTTAGTGTACTGTGGGGTGCATTGGTCATGTTGAAAGCAAAGCTTTACCTGCTACTCCTTAACAGTGTTGGTAACAAGAAGAAAGTTCTTCCAAAAAATCTCCTTCTGCCTTTCATAAAAGAGAAAGAGAAATGTAAACTCTTACATAAAGTATTTTGCTTGAGGCTACATTTCCGAGATTTTCATTATTTTATATTTCTGCATCTGAGTTGATTTTTGGTTCAATGTTTGAGTGTGATATTTCCCTCTTCCTGTATTGTCAGAGACCTATTTTAAATCTTGTTATGTTTCTGTACAGTGTCTGTCAGTCTTATGCCATTACATAGAGTGTATCGCAATACTCCTGGAAAGTAGATCTTAAATGTAGTTTGCAAAATGCTAGCTAGAAGAAAATTTGCTTCCGAATTCTTATTTAGAAAAAACGTGTGACTTGAACTGAGCTGTTGAACCTGTTTCTTTCAAGGCATCGTTTTTCCTTCTACAAATCTGATTTTATTATAAAATATGTGAGGACCTGGGTAAGAACCCCACTGGTTCTTTCATCACATCCATCACAGTGGTTCCTGTGGCTGACCTGAACTCCAGAATCCTGGGCCCTTTGAGGCACCTGGATGCAGAAGGGTATGGAAGTTCCTGAATGAGAAAATTTCACATTCTTTTTTAAAATTAATAATTTTAAAATAAATGTGTGACTATTTAATCACTTTAGCTATTATTTATTAATCACTAATAATTCAATAAGTAATGATCTAATATTCAAAAATAAAATCTTAGCAGAAACACTTAAAAATGTGTATCGAGTTTCTCTATATATTATTATAATTTAATATACTTGTATACATGTTTGTACACATATGTGTAGTTATACTAATTGTATCACACCATAACGACTCTTTGCTAGAGGCTGGATTGCCTTGAAGGGGTTTGGATCTATCTCCAGTGCTCCTATTATGAATGACTGGCCTTGGTCATACAGCACAGCACTGGGAGAGACCCTTGCCTCGGTGTGTACCGTTCAGATTGTGCACGCTGTTTTTTACACTAGCATGCAATACTTGTTAATGCTCAGCATCTGTCCACCTGACATTGTAACAGCCTGCAGATCATGACCGTTCGTTGCATCTGCTGTTGCTGCTGTTGGGCCTTCTTAAATGTTGTGTATGTTGCTTGTGTTTGAGTAGTCTTTTCACTTCATGAGGTCTATTAAGCCTCATCAATAGCCTGACTTATGTCCTGGGGCACCTGGTCCATGAGAGCTTCCAGAGAAGGACAAAAAAGTGGAACAGATCAGTATCTTTGGACAGAGTCCTTCACCAAACCTTTCAAGTAAACTAAATAGCTATGACATAGGAGAGAAGGCCCATGCATTGATATATGGCTCATTTAAAAGGTAAGCAATAGAGAGTAAATGGTGAGGTCTGGTTGAAGAGACATCATCACTTTGAAATTACTTGTGCAGCTCGCCAGAAAAAGATATGAGCAATGGGTTAAGAAAATTGCTGGTAGTTCAAAGTTATTCACAACAGTAAGGTTTAGAGCAGGCTCTGAAGAGTTGAAGGACATTTCCAAGTCACTCAGTCTTGTAATAAACTTACCCAGATCAAACTGAACAGAGGTGAGTGTACAGCGATGCACTTTGGAGGAGGATATGTCCAGCTTCAATTGCAAATGATGGGCTCAGAGTTGATCAATACAACTCGGGTAAGATAGTGGAATTATACAAAATGATTCCATAAAGACATTGGGTCAGCACCCAGTAACAGTACAAATAGCAAACCAGATGTGATTTTTTGGGAGAAAATAATGCCATTATTCAATTGTATAGATCTGCTTGCCTACCATGTAACTTTACAACCTAGGAAAGACAGAGGAATGCAATAAGGGTCTACAAATCTGTTTGTTGTTCTACAATTCAAAACCTAGGGGCCTAAGCTACCGAAGTTAGGACAAAACCAGTTAGAGACAAGTGAGAAGGTTCTTTTTGCAGTGATTATATTTACAGCCTTGAAGATCTGTAAAGCTTGTGCTGTGAGCAGATTCTGCTCCCCATTTTTGCTGCTCTTTTCCTTCATTGCTTGATCTTATAGCTACGCCTGCTTCTTGCTCTGCTTGCTGCTCTAGCTGATACTGCAGTTTTTCTAACTGTCTTGTCATTTTAGCTTCAAATTGGAGAGTTTGTGGTACCGCAAAAAGGAGGTGTTTGTGCATCTATTATTTTGCCTGTAAATCATGAGAGATCTATCTCAGTCTCAACTACTGTAACTGTAGATTGCACAGCAATCTGGGACTACTGTTAACGGAAGAGTTTTGAACCTATCTGCTGCCCTTTTGTCAGGCCAGAAGTATTCAAAACCTGTTCTAGATGAGGCCCTCAGTGACATGGTTTAGTGGTGGTCTTGGCAGTCCTGGGTAACAGTTGAACTCGGTGATCTTAAAGGTCTTTTCCAACCTAGCTGACTCTATGATTCTGTAACCCGGACTAAGAAACTATTTCTCTAGGATAACCCCTCCTCCTGCACACCTAGGCATAACTATTTATTTCCAATTTTGTATTGCTTTTTTACAGACCATGTCCAAAGAAGACTGCTTGGGGGAGAACTCCAGGCAGCATGCCCTACAGAATTCTGGTGTGAGTGATCTCAGACCTGAGGGCAATGCTGCAGTGATTATCTGTAGCAAGCAGACTGCAGGAGACGGCGTTCTCTGCCCTGTGGCAGTTCTCTGCTGTGTTTTTCCAGCTGTTTATATATATATATGTGTGTGTGTATGGAAGTGAGCAGTATTCATCTCATCCCAAGGTAAGTTCAGCTCACAGACTCACAGACTGGGTGGTTACTGGAGAGCAACGGGGAATTTTTGAGAGTTGGATGGGGAGCAGAAGGGGTAGGGGAAAAGCACCACATTTCTGATTCACCTCTATTACCTCCCTATATACAGATATCCATCTGAAAAGCGGTGTCCACTCTGTTCACTTTTGTGCATTAAGCCAGCTCCTTGTGCAAGGCTGATCTCACTTTACAAATCCTTCTCCTTCTTCTGTTTCCTCTGAAGTGTGGGATAGTTTCAGACAGACAGCTACAAGGACCTGTATCTACTTCCTGTGAGTAACAATGCTGTTATCTCTGAGCTGCTTCCACAGATGATGCTAAGGGTATGAGCTCCATGTAGCAGCAGGAGAGGGGAGGTATGGGGAAGGGACAGTTCCTGCCATCCTCTGCAATGTCTGGGCAGAGCAGACTGTGGGGTGACTTTGAGGCAGAGGCACCGACCTTCCCATGTATAGGCAGTGCCTGCGCTACAAACCCCTGGTATCAAATGGGACCGCTGGGTGATGCACTGTGAGCAGCAAACAGCAACACACAAAAAAAGGCAAGCAGGATCCTGGAGGCAGACACATACAGCAGCGAGGTTCTAATGGTGGTTTGCATATGCATCAGTAGTTCTGGCAATTTATTTCTGGGATAAGCTATTACCAAATGTTTGTCTATTTAGGAATGATCAGTTTGACAAATGATGGTTATATAATGAAGACTCTTAAATTGCTGACCTTAGGAAGCCTGAAGGGGAGGTAGCTTTAGTAACTATTGAGACTGAAGACTCATTAAAATAGACACAAATAGTATTTGCCATCATGAAGGTTATTCATCAGGAAGCAAAATAGGAATCACCTTTTTTTCCTCCTAAAATTCAATACATATAGAGAATTTGCACTTATATTTAGGGAAATAAAGAGAATTACAACATCAGGAATATTTCTGTATGGATTGTCCATCAAATGACTGCATGACTGGTAAAAATACCTGTAGTGATTTGGAACCAGACCCCAGACTCAGCTTAAAGTTTTATGTCACTTAAAAATAGAAGTTAACTTTTTAGATGTTTATCACAGTTCAGGAGAAATCACAGTTGAGTTCAAATTTAGAAGATGTTTCTGTTACTGTTCCATTTGCTGTTTTGTACATCTCTCATATAGTTTACTACAACTGGTCTGACTTTCTTAAACCATGACTTTATTAAGTTGATGTGGTTCAACTGTTCAGCTCGCAAACAAAATGCTCAGAAATTGACTTAATCTTTCTTTATTATATATCCACAAAGGACAAATTATTCCTTATGTCTGATAAAAAAGCTGCAGTTCATTTTGAGGACAATATTTAACAGTGGGTACTCTGTCACTCTCTCCTTAAATTTCCTGAGGGATTCCAAGTGTATGGTATTAGTTATGAAGATGACATAGATGGAAGAGATTATGTATAATAAGCTGGCAGCAAAGTAAGACTTTAATGGTCAGCAGAGAGATTTTACTTTTTAATTCAGATGAGGATGAAAAACTGTATAATAATAAACATTTAAAATAGCAGGGAAAAGAAAAACTGCACTATTCAGTAAAAAATAGTTCCACTTCTTATTAAGGACCACAACAACCTTTTGTTTTTGCTCTTCACTGAGGAAAGATGACTAGGAGCAGCATAAAAAGGAGCCATTCATTTACTTTAGTCACTCTTCAACATACATGCCTGGCATCCATGTATCCGCAACTAATTATCAACTTACATGACCATAGGGTGACCTGAAAATTTCATTTGTTTTTACAATGAAATTAATGTAAATTTTACAATTTACAAGCTGGAGACAAATATTAACCAGAGTTAAGCTTGCATTTATGTAGCTATTACCAAGCCAGAAGGAGATTTGTCTAATTTTATACTGCAGTTTATTTTTCCTGCATATATTCTGCCATAAAGCTTTGTACAAACTGAAAATCTACAGAACTGGCAACATGTAAAACCTTGAGACTTAGCAGTTCATCCAGGGATTTACTAATTATGCATTCTGAAGGACATCTCTTCCAACAAGCCAGAACTCAGTAATATGAGGAATTTTTGCGTGTTTGATTAGACATCCTACTGCTGAATTCCAGATTTATTGCACACAGGAAAGTCAGGTGTTGCCAGAATAAAACATTACAAATTCCTAACATTGCAGTCACTTCCTATGAAAGACTGTGCCCCCGAGAAACAACCTACAGTGATCACATCCTCCTCATTGAGGGGGGGCAGGGGGGAGGAGGAGAAGAAAATCTGGTTATGAACTCTAATAAACTAACAAGCAGTAAAATCCTAGTGGTCCTTCCAGCAGGCACAAGTAAGAAGAAAAGTTGAGTTCAATTTTTAAGGTATCCTCAAAAATAAATAATGAGAAAAGTTGCAAACCAGGGGAACTGAATTCTATCACCTAGGTTCCCATCATGACTAACATCCCTGGCAAAACCAAGAGAACTTCACTGACAGGGCAATGCACCTTCACTGAAACATGATAAGGCACCTGGGAAAGCCAGCGCTGAGTAAATGGACAATACCAAGGCAATCAAGGACTTCCTGTCTGCTCACTGTGATTCCAAATACAGAGCACCTGCATCTCTCCATTGCCCATTTGATACTGACTAAAGTCCCGAATTCTCACACCTAGCCCAGGGATCTATACGACAGTAGCCTAAATAGTCCACCATTACGTTGCTATCTGAACTTGATTTTGACCATTCCACCTTGGCCTGCTACCCTAGCACTGCTTCTAAGCCAACCTGGCTTTCTACATTGTGACTGTCATTCCACTGTTCTTGCCTCTGAAAGTTCATTTGAGATATATAGGATCCACTAAAGAAATTCTTGTCTCCCAACAGAAAGCACTGTGTAGCTTTAACAAAGGTTCTTTGGACCTCAATTGGAGAATGAAAGTCCAGAAGGCCCTTTGCTCTAGATACGTCTCTTATCTGCTCACTGCCCAAAAAGGTTAGTAGCAGGTTTTGCACACAAAGTTAAAATTCATATCTTAAACCACAGTTCAGGGATTTTTTTTATTAACTTGTATTGAAGTAAGGCTTGACCCATTCACTCCCCTTGCTGAGCAGAAGTCCTCTCTCATTCATCAGGTACCTGTTTACTTGGAGATTCCCATCCTACGGAAGCCCTGAGCTGCTCCTCTCCCTCACTCTTTGTGTTTGCAGTGAGTTCCTCACTGTCTGGGACTCCATTTAGAGCTGGATGCTAGTGGAGATAATGTTTTACAAGTGGGAGGTTGTAAAGGGACATGATAAATTGTTCTAGTAACATCCCAAACCAGTATGGTGTTTGCTGCTGTGCTGTGCTGACAGCTGCCTGGTCCACCTCACAGAGGGGGCTGCACTGCCTTCTTGGAGGGGTGGGTCAGGCTGGGTGCTCACATGGTCTTCAACTTGATTTGCTAGACTGGAAACTGAGCCACGCTGTCTGTACAAAGACAACATTGTCGTTCTGTTAGAGCAGACCGAGTGCCATTTTTTACTAATCTGAGTGCAACCAATCTAACAGCCTGAAATTTCTGTCTGGCAGGTACACCTACAAGCAGTAGTTTGACTAGATATCTGTCATCACGGTATAGCTGGTACCCCTTTCTGAACATCTTATTAAAATACAGGAGTTTAAAGTGACAGCAAAAAGCGGCACACTGATGCAACTAAAATGCTCTGTAATGCAAAGAATGAGAATCTATGGCAATAAAAAGATTCAATTATTTGAGTGTAAGTTGCGCACAAACACGCACATGCTCTCATTGCCCCTGCCTAAAAGCTAAAAAGAATTGTGAAATGTCTTGAGCCCTGCTCCTGTTTTTATGAACACAGGATATATACTGAGACTCATATTTAGCCCCCACTGTGAAAGCACTTCAAGTTTTGCTAGTCTTTGGATGGTGCAGGCTCACATGTTATGTGGCACAGTTGCATAGGTTCGGTGCAGCACCTGTATTTGCATCACAGTTGTATCTGCTCTGATTTACAATAGTCGTTAAAAGTGGATTCACTAGTACTGTAAACTGGGACCGGGGAGGAGGTGAGTGGGAGTGATATTTACCCCACCTAGAATGGAGGGAGAACTCTTCTCCTTTAACTAGGGGACCAAGGGAATGGTTCCCAAAATCTATTCAACCAATTGTTATTTTGGAGATTTGGGAATTCGAGTCTCAAGTCTCTGGTCTCCTTAATAGCATTCAGAGCTTCAAGTGGAAAAAAATCATAACTTCACGTACAGGAAAGTTTAGAATACATGAAAAATTCATTATGCATTTTGTAATATGGTGCCTGGATTTTGCATTAGGCTCTTGGTTTTCAAGCTTTTTTCTGCAGTTCCTTGTTTCTAATCTGGATGTCTGAGTATTGCCCCCTGGAAATCTCTCCTTTCATTTGTAATAACAGTTCATCCAGTCTAAGATTTCAGCATGACGGAAAGGTTCAAAGAATTTGGAATAGTAGAGTCTGGTATTAGAGGGCAGAGGTAATGGATGGAAGAAGAAATAAAAGCGACCAAAGAGAACAAACCAATTATACTTCCAAGCCCAGATGGCTCTTTACACTAGCATGGCAAAACACATCCTGTTACTGTAGTCAAAGTCTCCATAACATTACATGTAGCCATACCTCTTGTAGCCTCTCATGCCATCTAAAGTATCTGTGCACGGATAGTTTGACTGGAAGCTGCCTTTGGGACAAGAATTAAGTTCATAGTTCCAGATTCTTGGGTTCCTTTGCTTCTCTGTCACTACCTTCCCATGGAAAAGATCAAGAGGAGACTTTATTCTATTAATATCAGCTAGAATGTGCTGTAGAAGGGAAGAATAAATGTTTCAAATGATAAATGTCACCCAATCTACTTGGCAAAGAGAGTATATTTCAAAGGCAATTGCACATTGTGATGATTTTGGGTATAGGCAGGTAGAAAAGATGAAGAACCAAAGCATACATCTGCAGATGAAAGAGATGAGGATAACAGAGATGAAAAATGTGAAGAGAGATGAAATACCAGAAGGAAGTACTCACAGTATATTGACAGTGATGAACTAGGAAAGAAATAGTTTTGAGAAAGTAAACCTTTCTTTGACTAAGAATGGGATTGCTCAACAGGACAAACCCAATTAAAAATGTACATTATAACAATCAAGACAAAGACTAATTTCTTTGCTGATTTTTTTTTTTAATATATTTTGCTCTGCAAAGGTATCTTTAAAAAAAAAAAGAAACTATTTGGGTTATTTTAAACTGTACTGAATAATAAATTGCCTTTATATAATGCAGTCTATCTTGATAAATAATTTTTATTATTCACATATAGGTGCATTGCTCCTGCACTTGTTAGTACCTCATGAATGGATATTCCCTATCTATTTCATATAATTTGTCAGTAGTAATAAATCACAGTGGGTTTGTTTGTATGTCCTTGAAATAAGATAAATAACTTACCCTTATTGCTCTTAGCCCCAGGCTTCCTTATGGGTAATATGTATGCCTGGAAAATTAAGTCAGAAGCAATAGTTTTTTTCATGATCCAGTTGCTGTTTGTACAGCTCTAGAGAATGGAAAACTAATACTTCAATTTTCAAGCAGTTGGGACTGAGCTGCAAAAAATTACTTCCAATGTCAATTCTGGAGCCTCACTGAAAAGGTTTCACAGACAAGTATATATAATTTCTTCTAAAAAGAAATAAGCTTGAATTACAAGGGAAATAGAACCACTCACTAACAGCTTGCAGCTTCTAAAGAGTTGTGGTCAAAATTAATTGGATTGAAACAAGGTAATTTTGCAGTAACCCTAGTATCATCAAAAGATTGTGTATGTATTTAGGGCAGAACTGAGCAGTTTGAAGATGATTTTAAATAGCTCACTTCCTAAAACATGAATATTTGAGAGATCTAAGCATACAAAACAAATTTGGGTAGAATACCCTTGAAGATGTTACCTAAAACTGAAGAGGAAATGGTGCTTTCCTTGCTACAAGAGTATCTGATCTCTTGTATGTTCAGGGCCCTGAGGTCACCAGTTAGCCTTAGTGGCCCCCACCAGCCTCACCTATGGGCCCTACTTACCCCACCTGCCAGTGAACCTAGGGCCTCATTTAAGCTTAAGCTTGGGTCTTTGGTCCTTGCCTAAGCTATGATGTGGGCATAATGTCTCCTGTTCCTTGGACCCATGCAGCAGGTGGCACTATTTCCACTCCTGCCTCTATCCCTGTCTCCTGCCAACTGTAAGTGGACCTCAGACCTAATTGATTGCTTTGCTTGGTCCAGGGCTGTTGATAAAGCCCATTGCCAGCATCCTTCCATGCTGCTGTGTGTGGATTCTGTGATACTGTGTCCTAGGCCTGCAGGACTGTGCCACATTGGAGAGGACACTACCTGGGCTGAGGATACTCTTAAATCCTGGCTTATCCCCTTTCACTGAGTGGTCCCACTCTTGCTGCTCCCCAGCACTACTTTGGGCTAACTGAAGCACAACTCATTCTTTGCCTGTTTCAGCAATGAACCCTCATAAAGCCCTTTTATTTTCTGGGATGAGCTCTTGCCTCGCAGACTCATGGCATGACGTCAAGAGGATGGCTGCACGTGATGCTCTGGGGTGCAGTGCTTTGAGCGTTTTCTCTGAAAGATGTTCCACTGAGCCGACTCCAATGTGGTTGCAGATGGAAAGAGCAGTCATTCCTGCTGTACCTCATTAAATGATTATTTAATTGGTGGTCCCTATGTCATGTGAAACTTTGTTTTCTTTCCCTCAATGGAGGCAACCCACTACGTTTAAAAGCAGTTTGGAACACAACTGGGCACTGCTTCTTATGTGTACTGTATTCAAGAGGTTACAAAGGCCTCCTTACCCTTTCTTTGCCCTACGGAACAGAAGAGAGCCAGAAGCAGTAGTGCTGTGCTGCCACCCCAGAACTCCCAGCAGCATGGTGATTAGTTAGTCTTTTGGAAAGGCAAACACTTAAATCAGGATGCTGATACCTCTGTCAGTGGTAGCAACTACTCTGGCTCTGGTGGATAAAGAAGGGATACATCACTCTGTCTTCATTGGCTCTCTGAATGTTTCCTAAAACTACTCTGGTTTGCTTTCAAGATTGTTTCTGTATGTCTCTGTAGGGGATAAATGGAGTATGAGGTCCCCATATAGATAGAGATGAAGTTGCTAGAGGTTTGGACAAAAAATCCTCTTATAGTTTGAAAGCTTGTTTAAAGAACAGGAAAGAAAAAATAGGGTTGATGGTAATTTTCTGTGATAGAGAAATATCAGCAGTGGCATCCCTGGAATCACTATTAGATCAAGGTTTGTCCAGCGTCTTCACAACTGACTGACTTGGAAATGGCAGTGCACAGTGAAATTTCCAAGTTTGCAAATGATACTTTTTGGTATTCAAAGGCTGTTCATATTGCAAGAAACCGTAGAATGACTTCATAAAATGGAGTGAACAGATACCCATGCCATTTTGTCTAGGAATGGGGAGAAGGAAGGGGCACATGGACACCTCTCTAGGAGACATGGGGTTCCATCAACAGCATCAATGTGGGGTTGCCTTGATGACACTGATCCTGTGGAGGAAGAATCTTCATCTCAGGAAGCCAGACCCTACAGTGGCATAAAACAGTACTGTGAGCTTGGGATGAACAGCAATGAGCTTTTGGATGTAAAATTTCCCCTTCAAGATATGACTGCTGGTCATGTGGCCATTCTGGGACAATTGCAAGCAATCCAAACACTTAAATCAGTCTCTGACCTTCTGAAAAGTTCAGTATCACTCAGAAACTTGGAGATTTCATTGTGCATTTCCTTCCCTAAGTGGCAATAAATGTATTGAATAGACTAGGTCCCACTGCTGATCCCTGCTGGGATTAAGTATAAATTTTGGGGAACAGATGCTTAGACTACAACTATACTACTGAATTAAACTGTGCCTACAAATGCTCCTAGACATGGTTTGGACCAGGGAATGTGCTTAATTCCCAGGATGACTTCATGCCATTTGACAAAAATCCCCTGGTTCAGTACTCCAACTCTTCCCCATTAGGTCTTGTGCTTCTGCATGGATCAGCCCGTCATAAAATAAACACCCTTTGCATCATGTTGTGAAAACCCTATTCCCAGAGGCTGTTGTTTTTTGAAGCCTTTGACAAGAAAAACAGCTCAGAGCTATGTGGGATGCTGAAGAAATGAAGATCTCTATTTTGGGGACCCTGTGTGGGAAGAAGGATCAGGAGCATGTATATATGTGTGGGGTGAAGGTGCATGTAGCATCAGATGAATCTTCCCAAGTATATGTGAAGGGGCAGTATGAAGATTGGAGGACAGAGACTATCAGTGATTTTCCAGTTGGTGCTATTGCAAACTAAAAACCTAGCAAGCTAGTAGGCCTGGGCCCACTCCTCCTGCCCTGGAATGACACAACACGGAGCTGCAGGTGTTTGGATGGCAGAATGAAGTGGATCTGCCTTTAGTATGTGTTGCTTAGCTACCTTAGGTCTGCAATTTATGCAGTCCTCCTCATTAGAAACACCTTCCCAGGTGACAAAAGTTCCAGGGAAGACGATGCTGGACCCTTGCTCCCTTTTCAGCCAGCTCTCTCTGGGCTCAAAGCAGACCCACCAGATGCTTGATCTGGCTCACTCCCTTTAGATGAGGCAGAGAAACACCCTCCTCATGATGACCCTCTCACAGCACAGCCATTCTTCCCTTTTACTTGACAATCATTAGACATTAGCAGGAAGACCAGGTTCACTTTGCAGCTTCAATGCAAAAAGACAGCTATAGGAGGAGGCAGCAGGTACAGGGTACAAAGGACAGTGTTATAAATATTGCCCAGGAATGCAGGGATGGTTTAGAATAGTCAAGGCTCAGCTTCTGAAGGACATCAAAGGAACCAAGAACTTTTATTGCTACTTTAGTAACAAAACCATGGTCTAATTGCTTAGTGGGTCAGTGGCTTTAATGAAGTAGACACCGGCTGAGGTACTCAAAGCCTTAGTCTTCAACAAAAACATGTCCCAGGCATCTGTGCTTAGTGAATGTTCAAGGAGAAGAGGAACTATCACTAGTAGATGAGGACTGAACCAAGGAATATATGCAAGAATTCAACTGCCATAAGTCCATGGGACCCTGTTGGCTGTATATGAGAGTGCCAAGACAGCTATAATGTCCATGCATGACCACGCTCCACTGTTATGAATACTCAGAGAGATCAGGAGAGATTCCTGACATAACTGAAGGAAGTTGCACCCATCTTCAAAAATCCCTAAAAGTCAACTTTGGGAAATAGAGCCTCAGTGGTACCTGGAGAAATCATGGAGTGAGTCACCTTGGAGCACACTTTTCCACACATACAGAAGAATGTAACTAGGAACAGTGAGCATGGAGTTACCAAGGGTAGGTTAGGCTTGACCCACATGCTTGCCTGCTATGTTTGAATGACTGTGTTTATGAATGAGGGAAGAGCAGAGAATGTCACCTATTGCAGCTTCAGGAAAGCTCTCAACACTGTCTCCCACAGTATTCAAGTCAGTATGATACAATCTGGATAGATAAATGACTTGAGGCATAAACAACAGGTTGGAAGTTTGGGCCTAGTTATTGGATCCTATCACCCCACCACATTTTGCTTTCAAATTGGTATTTCTTACGGTCCTGTCACACTACGGTGGTTACTTGCAGGGCTTTTTTTTTCCACCTCTTCCCATCCCTTTTTTAACACTATTGAAAAATCAAAATTATACAATCCATTTCTCAACTTGAATATTGTGTGTGTCAGGGAACAGTGATGGCTGGCTGCTTCCTCAGGGAATGTGGACTGAGCAAAACAACAGTCAGCAGGGCCGGTGCCTTCCTGTCCAGATCACAGTCCTGCACTACCTGAGCAAGACAAGTGAAGCAGCCCCGGAGGTGGTAGCCAGGTTGAACTCAGAGTCCAGATCACAAGGCAAGTCAGGTCCAGGGGTCAAGTCAAATGACTCAGGTCCAGGTCAAACCAGGAAGCCAATCTGCTGGCTCAATCAGGGTCAGGTTTGGTGAGGGTGATCAGGATCAGAATAGGCCCAGTGATCATTGTCTGAGGAGGAAAAGCAGTTCTTGGAATGTTACAAAACAAGGAAGGAGAAAATTTTTGACCTGCAAAAACTGACTTATTGCCAACAAGATGTGAAACATTTAAGTGGCTACAAGAGTGAGACTGGTGAGGATGACCATCTCCCTTGCTATAAGAAAGATGGTGATGAAAATGTGTGAATGGACTGCTGATGGAAAGTGGTGCTGGCCTGTGCATATTCATGTTCCCATTTGTGTTCCTCAGTTCTAAGACTGAAGTGCTAATGGGTTAAAGTACATAGGGACATTTCAAAATGAGAAGAAATGTGTTCAGTGAAGTTAACCTGAATGTACACAAGTCCATGGGACCTGATGAAATCCATCCGCAGGTCCTGAAGGGGCTGGTAAATGAAGTTGCTAAGCCACTGTCCATCACATTTGAAAAATCATGGCAGTCAGGTGAAGTTCCCGACGACTGGAAAAAGGGAAATATAACCCCCATTTTCAAGAAGGGGAAAATGGATGAGCCGGGGAACTACAGACTAGTCAGCCTCACCCCTATGCCTGCCAAAATCTTGGAAGCAGATTCTCCTGGAACTCGTGCTGAGGAACATGAAAATCAGCAAGGTGGCTGGTGACAGCCAGCATGGCTTCACTAAGGGGAAATCCTGCCTGACCAATCTGGTGGCCTTCTATGATGTAGCTACGGAACTGAGGGACAGGGGTAGAGCAGTTGATGTCATCTATCTGGACTTGTGCAAAGCGTTTGACACTGTCTCACATGACATCCTTGTCTCTAAGTGGGAGAGACATCACTTTGATAGGTGGACCACTTGGTGGATGAGGAACTGGCTGGATGGCTGCATGCAAAGAGTTGTGCTCAATGGCTCAGTGTCCAGCTGGAGACCAGTAACGAGTGATGTCCCTCAGGGATTGGTGTTGGGACCGGTCTTGTTCAACATCTTTGTCGGTGACATGGACAGTGGGATTGAGTGCACCCTCAGCCATAAGTTTGCCGATGACGCCAAGCTGTGTGGTTCGGTTGATATGTTGGAAGGAAGGAATGCCATCCAGAGGGACCTTGACGTGTCTGTGCGGTGGGCTGATGCCAACCTGGAGAAGTTTAACCATGACAAGTGCAAGGTCCTACACCTGGGTCAGAGCAATCCCAGGCACAGTTCCAGGTTGGGCAGAGAAGAGATTCAGAGCAGCCCTGCAGAGAAGGGCTTGGGGGTGTTGGTCGATGAGAAAATGAACGTGAGTCAGCTTCAGTGTGCGCTTGCAGCCCAGAAAGCCAACTGTATCCTGGGCTGCATCAAAAGGGGCGTGACCAGAAGGTCGAGGGAGGTGATCCTGCCCCTACTACTCTGCTCTTGTGAGACCTCACTTGGAGCACCTGTGTGCAGTTCTGGTGTCCTCAACATAAAAAGGACATGGAACTGTTGGAACAAAGTGCAGAGGAGGGCCATGAGAATGATCAGGGGACTGGAGCACCTCCTGTATGAAGATAGGATGAGAAAGTTGAGGGTGTTCAGCCTTGAGAAGAGAAGGCTGTGTGGAGACCTCATAGTAGTCTCCCAGTATCTGAAGGGGGCCTATAGGGATGCTGGGGAGGGACTCTTCCTTAGGGATTGTAGTCATAGGACAAGGGATGACGGGTTCAAACTTAAACAGAGGAAGTTTAGATTGGATATGAGGAAGAAATTCTTTACTGTGAGGATGGTGAGGTACTGGAATGGGTTGGCCAGGGAATTTGTGAATGCTCCATCGCTGGCAGTGTCCAAGGCTGGGTTGGCCAGAGCCTTGGGTGACATGATTTAGTGGGAGCTGTCCCTGGCCATGGCAGGGGGGTTGGAAGTAGGTGATCTTAAGGTCCTTTCCAACCCTAACTATTCTATGATTCTATGATTCTATAGCGGCCTTTCTTATTTCAAGTGACTCGTGTACATTGCTACTAAAAAGCCTGTAGATGAAATGAACAGTCTCATGCAAAACTTGAGCACCATGCTAGCTCTTCTTGTGCCCAATATGAATAATATCTTATCAGTTAATAGGTTCCCCTATTCCCACAGTGTTTTCCTAAGTTCCTAACCCAAACTCATGTAATGCAAATTGTGACAGTTTCTGCACTTGCTTCTGAGATTGTTTTTTATAAGACATTGACCATCACACTGCTGCAGGCCAGCATGAAATTACATCTCAGCCTGATTTTAATGGAAGTCCCCTGTGAACACAATGTTCCAACAGCCATAAACTGCACTTTCTCCACGGGCTATTTCATTGCAGTGCGGCTAAAATATTGGCGTGCTCTCCTTCTCTTTGTGCTTGCTTTCCCCAGATAAATCCACCTCCAAGCAACAACTATCATATGTAGTGTCATGGGTTCAGCAGCAGCAGTCATTTTTCTCCTTCTTGGTAGCTGGTGCAGCACTGTGTTTTTGATTTTGGGCATGGGAACAGCACTGATAACACCAGTGTTTATAGTTACTGCTTGGTAGTGTTTTGGTCTGGCCAAGGACTTTCTGAGTCTCATGCTCTGCCAGGGAGGAGGGGAAGCCAGGAGGAAGCAGAGACAGGACACCTGACCCAAACTGACCAAAGAGGTTATTCCATACCACAGCACGTCATGCCCAGGATGTAAAAACGGAGGGTAGAGACCCGGAAGGGTGTGGTGGTGGACTGGGGGGTTCGCTGCTGGGGGGTGCACTGGCTGGGTCGGGCTTGGTGAGCAGTTGTATTCTCTTTCCTTGTATTTCTCTTGTATTATTACTGGTGGTAGCAGCAGTGATGTGTGTTATACCTTAGTTACTGAACTGTTCTTATCTCAACCTGTGCGAATTGCATTCTTTCGATTCTCCTCCCTATTCCCCGGGACTGGGGGAAGAAAGAGATAAGAGTGAGTGAGTGAGAAAACTGCGGGGGGGGTGGGGGTGTGGTGTGTTAGAGGCTTAAACCACGTCATGTAGATACCACAGGAAGCAGAGCTTTGTTTTCGTTTGTGATTTGTCTTAATTTTTTTTATTAAGAAATTTCATAGTTTGTATGCAGTTGGGATAACTGTGGTGGACCTAACCAGAAGACTATCATCCATCAAGAAGGTAATGATCCACAGTACAATAGACCTGAGCAAGCACAAGCCTGTGTCCTGACCAAAAGACATATGCAAGGTTAAGAAGAAAGGTCCAAGATCAAGCCTGGAAAACCAAACAACACCCAAGAACAGGGCTAGGGACAGGTGCACCTATTACATAGCTCAGGAAGGGACTGAAGGCCCAGGACTGAACCCCTGGGCCGTGGGCATGAGTGGAGGCCCCAGAAGAAGCTGGTCAGGGTGATCAGGGTCTTTTAGTGCCCTCAGAAATCAGTCCTTGACAAATTCTTGGCATAACAAACAGCTAATCAGGAGATGTTTGACCTGCAAAAAGAGCTAAGTTGTTCTTGCTAACAGAATGATAAAATTCTGAGGGGCACTTGAAGATCACAGAGGTAGGAGGCCATGGTTCTGGCTTGTCACGTGTTCTGTGGGGAGGAGGAGGATGAAAAGGGGAAGGTTGATCACTGTGTGTTTGTCACTGTATAGTGATAACTCTTTCAGTAAACTGCACTGTTCTGTAGTTCGTGTCCACTTAATGTCTACTGGTTTCTTAAACCTAACATGGTGACACTTTTACACTCAGAGGAAAACTAAATATTCTATTCTTTCTATGCAGTGGCTTATGTAGGTGGCTAAAAAAGAAAATACTCAAATCCATCATGCACTACAAAACATAAGATAGAAAGCAAGCACCGAACTTCTTGGATGACTGTACAGTCAACAACAGGGTGCTGACAGCATCCGAGTTTAATGTGTGCTTTTCCGAGAGCTGTGTCAAATTGCTACCATGGAAATGACTGAAATCCTCTGGCAAGGGCCACCTTTGGGCACCTATGTTACACAACACAATGAAGGATGGACCACCTGAAGAGAGCTGGCATTAACATCATCTCTGTGCGGGTGCAGGAGTCGGCTGCTGCGACAAAGCCAGGTGGGAGCTCCCGCTGTTCTTAGCTGGGAGCAAACACCGCTGATCCCCAGTGGTGCGCTTCTGGACAGCAGGGCATACGCCTGTTTCCTGTATGATGGAGCAGCCTCTGATGAGAAGACTCATTACTAGTGATTTTACTAATCATCACCACTTTATCAACAAAACAATACTGCCTTAGACATCCCAAACTCATTTCTGAGAGCTCTGGCACCCTGACAGCATGTTTTGGACTCATGAAAGAAAACACTGTTGCTACCAGTGGGAGAGAACCAGATGAGCTGTGTGCCTACCTCTTTCCTCTGACTTATGCTGTGTCCTCTTGTGGTTTTGTCAATAAAGATATGACCCCCATTGCATGTTAACAAGCCAAAAGAGATGAGACTCTGAAACACAGCACTAACATTTTTATAGCTTGTTTTGCCCCTACATAAATATCCCTAGAGCTTTATGACTTAAGCGCCCTCCAATGCCACTGGCTTCATCCCAACACAGACTCCAAGAATTTCATGACTTGTTCAGGACACCAGAAGACCCCCAGCTAGGTGACTGCTTAGGTGGCAGTCTAACCTGACAAGTTAGCTGCTGCAAGACAAACACATTACTGAGTTTGTACCATCAGGACTTGCATCCCGTGGTTATCTGTCTTCAGTGTTAAGGAAAGCTAAAGTTGTTGCTCTAAATGAATCAAACAAAACTCATCAATTTTGAGTTGCTGAGGGACACCATCTTGGACTACAGCATAAATTTAGATGGCATCCTAAAAGATCATGATAGTGCAGTGCTCTGTTTCCAGGAACAAGTCCCTTCAGAAGATGTAGAGATGCTCCACGACAAGAAGGTACTCAACAAGAATTTTAATGGCCTTCCCAATGATTTTAGATGACTGGTGATTAAGTCACAGGTGAACAAAGACAAATGGGCACGTACTGAGAGCTGCACCTTTGCCCTTGACTCAAAATATATGCTGCTATATAAGAACCCCTGAGGTAAGCTTCAGATTGTGTCCTTAGCCTGGGAGATTAAGCCCCTAAGGCCTACTGCTTTTTAGAAGCACTTGAAGTTGGTACTTAGGCAGCATATGGATACCTGGTTGTCAGTTTAAATGCTTCTGGAGGCTTTTAGGGTAAGAACTTACTTTTTTCTGCCAGTACAGCTGGCATTTACATACTGAAAGGACCTACCAGCATTCAGTGCTAAATACGGAGGATCCATACCAACCTCCTGCCTTGCTATCAGTCAGGCTTAGGAATATGATGTCCCACTGTCTGGTGAGTGACCTGTACCTTCTGGAGTGCACTCAGAGCTATGCCATCAGTCACTCTGGTACATGCCTGAAAATGTTTCACTGGCATACGGGTTTGCTGAAGAAAAGAGAGCTGTTTGGTGTCCCTCCTCACATTTAGTCAAAAGGCACATACATCCTTTGGTTTATTTCTGTCACGTTGCCAAATATGCTGTCCATGATCATATTAACAGTGGTGGCCAAAGCCCCTGCAAAGTGTATTTCTCCTCCCATGTCTTCTTTTAATCAAGGAATAGGTATCAGCACGTTGCTAATCTGCAGACAAATTGAAGGCATACAGTTTATAACCGGGGTGAACTCCTCCCTGTAGGCCGACAGCATATATTTATGATCTTTCATGTGTCTGCCAATCCTTGTATGAGCTGTAGGTATTCTCTCACACAATAGCTGTTCCTGAAATCAGGCTCCAGTGGTTTCACTAGAAACATGCACTAGGAACAGAGCCACAAAATTTATCTCAGTGTTTAAAGTTGAAAGGGTTCTAAGCATAATTGCTGCTAAACGCATCATTTCTATCAGCACAATAACAAGCAGCTTGGGCAGCTGCCCCAGAAACCAATTTTCCTGTTTGTTGATATGGCTGCCTGCCTGTTATGCTAAATGATTTCATGTCCACCTGGTCAACCAGGTATTTAGTGCTGGCCATGTGTAAAAACTTAGCTTGTCCCAAATGCACCCTGTGTGCCAGTAATACTCCCATCACAAAGAGCAAGCCGTATGTAATAACTTGCTTGCAGGTCCCTGTTGCCAGGGATCTCATCAAACAAATGCTGCCTTTGCTGTGTATCAGCCTAATTCTTACATCCACTCAGTTCTACAAAAGCTTATCTTGAAAGAACAGATCACAGTGGAGTGGCCCCAAGTGCTCAGTCTCCTACTCTGGGCCATCAGAGCTGAGCATTTCCTCTACTGCTATCGATTTTCTCCTTTCTGCTGCCCAGCCATGTCTTTGCAGAACAGCTCCATGGAGAAATGTGCGCACGGTGTCATTGCTGTAACTGGAGTGGGACAAAATTAGTGTGCAGGAGCGGTAGCAGCTGTTGCGCTGGTGTGTTAGTCTGCGTCCCAAGGAAACCAATGGAAATCAGAGGCTGACAAGGCTCACAGGTTCACTGGCACTGAGATTGGATCCCCCAGCGTTCATAGTTTTGCAGCAAGGGTATGGCAGATTGTTGTTCACATCTCTCTGATCTTCCCCATTCCTGGCCATGAAAAGGTCCAGAGGTGCGCACTGCCATGCTGGAACGTGGAGGTGCCTCCACAGTCTTTTCTCTATGCTAATCTGTCCTGGGAGCACTTCAAACAAATCCAGCTTTGATTTGATGTGTTATTCTGAGCAGCCTTACATGTAAAGCCATCCCTTTTAAAATACGTCTACTTTTCTAAGTGGCAGAAAAGGCTTTATTTCTGTCTGGGTTTTCAATTTCTTTGCTCCATTTGGCCTGGGTTGTTAATTTTCCTCCTCTCAGCCAGACTGCTGTCTGGTGCCTCCAGTCCTCATCTTCTTAAAGGGCAGGCTCAGGCTGTCCCTGTGCCAGGAGGCATGATAAGTTTCTCTTTCTTTTAAAGCTTTTTCTCTGAATGTGAATAACTCACAAGCCCTCCTTGGTCTGCTGGTGTTTCCAACTTGCCCAGCAGTGCCTTGGAAACGTGTCCAAACATATTTTTTGCAATGTCTTGTGTGATACTTTCAACATGTGACTTAATGATTTCCAAACCCCATTTCAAAAGCTGTCTAGCCTTTCTACAGCTGAAGTATATGGAATGTATCTTCTACGCATGCGGAATACATGGCAGGCTACAGAGTATACCACCTATGCCTGTGGTGATAGTAGGACGGGTGCCTGGAAAACTCGGGACACTGTTGCTAGCCTGGACTGTATAATTTATTTGCAAGGCTGGGTTCCCTATACCAATTTACTTCTACTGTGTCAGTAAGGTTTATTAGAATATCAAAGATTTCCAGGACTGCAGGTGGTGCTTCAAAATCAACTTTCTAAAGCAAAGTAAGACGTGCTTGTTCTGGTCAGTCTTTATGTCAACTCTGACAGGGTCAATGTGCGGTCAGTATATACTGGCAGACAGTGCAGCTTACCACCCGTGGCAGAAATGATCTCATTGTTTTACTGCTGGTTAGAATACGTCAGTAGATGTTCTGGTCTTGGGAGGCTTCTATGCAACTGTTAAATACCTAGGGTGAGCCTCCCACATCACCAGCAACATGCTTTTTCCTTCCTTTCCTTTCTAAAGTGATGACCTTCTCAATTTCATTGTCTGCCACTATTTAGAATCCCTTTTTGAGGTTCTTCCACATGAAAGGTCCCTTCAGTTGATTTGTGGCTGCGATCTGTTGAGTGATATATGGGTATCCCTTTTCATAATTTTAGCTACTTTGAAAATTTCATCCATGGATGCTTATAACCCTTCTCAAATCTCTTTTTTCTTTCAGACACCCTCACATGACCTTTCTTTTTGATGAAAGGTGAAAATCCTTTGATTTAAATTTAATTTAAATTTTTAAATTTAATCCCCACAAAGTTTCAATATTTCACTTCCACAGCCTTTGTGGCTGTGATAGTTCTGGGGCAGTTATAGGTTATGGCTCCTTGTAAACCCTGAAAATATATTAATTAATGTAGCAAAAAATGCTGGGCGCTATAAATATCTCTACATCTTGGTTTTGAGTGCTGTGTTAAAGTGCTCTGTGATGGAGACTTTTAATTTATTAATAGTAACAATGTGGTGAATGTGAGACAGCTTTAAAAGGTTTTTTGGAACACCAGCCTCAAACACCTTTTCCCAGTCAGTCATAACTTCTTAGGTGGTGTGCCCTTGGTAAAAATGGTTCCAAACCAGCCCTGGCTGTTATACAGCGGCCTGCACAATATACCTGTTACCCTGAAGGTGCACTAAAGACCAACCTTGTGTCTGGAAAACTGGTACATCCACCAAGGCTGCCGCTGCGGCCTCCACCTGTGTCACAATTCCCTTGTTTTTTCTTTTGCTTTCCTGCTGCCTCTCGTGAGCTTTAAGCATCTGGGTTTGCAAGTCACACTGCCACTTGGCTTTTCTTTGGTGAGGGGATTTGCCCTTTTGCTACTTCAGATAGGTGACTTATACCCCCAAAACTTCCCATTTTCCCAGGAACATAGTGTCTTCTAACAGGAGCTATGGCATGGGTGTAACTACCAGCACACCAGTATCACACACATTAAGAAATGAAACACTGAGCAATGTTTAAAACATATGCAGAGAAATTTTATTAATAGGGTGTGAGAAATAACTGATTGCTGGTCAGGTGCCTTCAGCTCCAGTGCAGATGAAGTGTCTCCTGTATATGCCTCATTGCCTTTTCCTATTAGGGATCTTTCATTGGAGTTTATAATGGGTATGACTAGAAGACATCGAAGTTCCTCCCATTTCTTGAAGCTGGTTTGCAAAGAAGCAACTGTAGTAAGATGGAATTTTCTTCTCTCCCTTTATTGTTCGGGATGAGTATTTTCCTTTTGTGCCTGACAAGGTACCTTCACAGGAGTCAGTGGATTCTGTATGCAGCATTGTGCGAACTACACTGATTCACAGGAAAGTTGTTGATTTTAGAGGGAGGTAAAGTTAAAGTATTCCCAAATTACAAGCCACTGCAGAGATTATAAGCCATAAATGATGTGTTCAGAAGGGGAGTTAAAGACATGACTGGAAGACCATGACCTTATTTTTTTCATACTCCACCACAGTCAAACTTAATCTGAAAACTTCATAACTGATATTGCAGTTGAATACATACTATACTACACGGAAATGTTCTGGTTTGCTCTTTTGATGCTGTGTTAGCTGATAATCCATAATCATACTTAAATTATCCCATTTGTTCCTCCAAACTAGTATCCTAATGACTTGGATAATGAAATACTAAAATTCTGATTTTGGCTCAGCAAATGCTTTAAAGCATAACAGCATGAAGAAATGGCAACAATAAGTTTTAATTCTGTTTTTTCGTTTCTTAATTTTAATATCAATTTTATGCTAATTTTTAATATGGATTGTTCTTTTTTTAAATATGATCATTTAACAGACTAGTAAATTCATAGATATCTGTGGTTTTAATTTAGATAATTAACATATATCCAGACCATGTGTATTTTTTCAGACCATTTGTGATTAGTAAAAATCTTTGCAATCAGCAAGGTGAAGGTATTTCTAACACTAGGTTTATTTTAGAGTGTGGCATTCAGAAAAAGCTTTTTAGCCATGTATTTCATTCCCTTTTCTTACACTTTCTGACTGACACAATCTCAGTCCCTGCAGAATGATGAAAACAACCTTTGAAACTTGATTGTTCAAATGAAAAATGAGATTCTATTTTTTCACTTCCCAGCTGCCATATTAAAATCAGTTAAGATCAAGAACGAGAGAATGTTGCTGCAGTTCTGTATTTGCTTTACAATGACCACTCCTGACAGTTTACTACACAGGCAAAAGGCTCAATATGTATGTAAATGGGAAATTTCTTAACTCTACTTCCTTGCCTGAAATGGCTTGTCTAAGTCTGCAGTGGAACAGTGAAAATATGTATTGATTCCAGGCAAAAACTTTATCCATTCTGGGAAGAAATTCAAAGGTTGAGTCTGAGAGTTTATCATGTCATGATTTTTTGTGATATTCAATGACACAGATTTCATAATCATAGAATCATAGAATAGTTAAGGTTGGAAAGGACCTGAAGATCATCTAGTTCCAACCCACCTGACATGACCCCAGACACCTCCCACTAAACCATGCCACCCAAGGCTCTGGCCATCCCAGCCTTGAATACCGCCACTGATGGAGCATTCACAGCTTCCCTGGCCAACCCTTTCCAGTGCCTCACCACCCTTACCGTAAAGAATTGCTTCCTCATATCCAATCTAAACCTCCCCTGTTTAAGTTTGAACCCGTCATCCCTTGTCCTATGACTACAGTCCCTAAGGAAGAGTCCCTCCCCAGCAGCCCTATAGGCCCCCTTCAGGTACTGGAAGGTTGCTATGAGGTCTCCATGCAGCCTTCTCTTCTCCAGGCTCAACAGCCTCAACTTTCTCAGCCTATCTTCATACGGGAAGTGCTCCAGTCCCCTGATCATCCTCATGGCCCTCCTCTGGACTTGTTCCAACAGTTCCATGTCCTTTTTATGTTGAGGACACCAGAACTGCATACAGTACTCCAAGTGAGGTCTCACGAGAGCAGAGTAGAGGGGCAGGATTACCTCCTTCGACCTGCTGGTCATGCTCCTTTTGATGCAGCCCAGGATACAGTTGGCTTTCTGGGCTGCAAGCGCACACTGAAGCCGGCTCATGTTTATTTTTCAATCGACCAACACCCCCAAGTCCTTCTCTGCAGGGCTGCTCTGAATCTCTTCTCTATGCAATCACACTAGTAGAAGAACAACAGTGACACATGATTTTTATTCAAATTCCTGTAGATCTCACACACTTTTTATTATGAATCAATTTAATCACAAATGCTTACAGATTATTTCACTTCTATACAAAATATTTTTTACTGAAATGAAGTGCCAGTAGGTGTTATGTATGCATCCTTTCAGCATATAATGCGGACTTGTGAAAAAGATGGTGAGAGACAGAGTTTTTATCAAAGCCCGTAGTGACAGGACAATGAGCAATGGTTTTAAATTGAAAAGTGGAAGATTTAGGTTGGGCATAAGGAATAAGTTCTTTATGATAAGGGTGGTGAGACACTGGGAGGTTGTCCAGAGAAGTTGTAGATGCCCCATCACAGGAACTGTCCAAATTCAGGTTGGATGGGGCTTTCACCAACCTGGTTGTTAGTGAAAGATGTTCTTGCCATTGGCAGGGGAGTTGGACTAGATAATCTTTAAAGGTGTCTTCCAACCCAAATTGTTCTATCATTCGATTCTCTAAATTGGAAAACTTTCAGTCATGTTCACATAATTTAAATGCTCTTAAGTTTTCAAAATATCAATTAAAATGTCCATAAAGAAGAAAATTAAAAATAATAACATTACAAAATACTGGTAAAGCAGCTGGTAAATAAAAAGGAAAAGAACAAAAAAGCAATTAGAAGAATGTACTGGAAGTTGTGGTAATAGTTAAGAACATTCATTTTGCAAAAAGAACAAGAGCTGGAGCATATAGATTTTAGGAACGGAGGATAATTTGTTATCAGAGTTGGAGAGGTGTTAAGAAGGCACTTGAGAAATGCATCTTCCCATTATGATATTAGAAAGCACAGTAGACAAGTGGTTAGAAATACACTGAGGGACTGGGTATGACAGACCTAAATCCTGGTTAAAGTGCCTCAGTTATTAGGTAAAAGAGAGATAATTGATTCTTTTCTGGTAGTGCACATTGCAGTGCCACTATTTGGCTTTGTGCCACGTAGCAAACTATGATCTGTGTATCTCTGTTAGGCTGTATGCTGTTTAGTTTACACAGTCAAGCACCATCTTTATCCAAGGTTGAAGCAGATAAATTTAGATGCTTGTCTTCGTACCTTAGCAAACATTTGGCGAAAATAAATACATGTCTGGTGTTCCTAAATTCCACATCCTCCTTTGATATCTCGCTTCTCAATCACACCCCCAACTCAAACCAGAAGACAGTTTCAACCCAGAGCTAAAGATATTTTTGTAAGTAAAAGCATCAAGTGTGTCCTGCTGCTGTTCATAAATAGGCAACAACTGGCATATTAACATGGAGTTAACATGGAGTCTGCCAAAGCTAAGCATGAATACAAACTACTCACTGTATGAGCAAGCTGATTGCTGTGTCTTGTTAGTTTTTGCCATTTCCTAGTCTTCTGTTTGAAAAGTTCCAGTCATTTCAACCTATGGCCTCTTGTTGCTCATTGACCTGGGAGGTCACGAGCAGGTCAAGGATGAAGGAGAGGGAAGGGTGGCCTCAGATGCCATCCTTCTCAATTCTTCTGATCAAGAGGAAGGCCTTTGGTAAGACAAAACACATCTGGTACAGCAGAACATAGAATCATGTAATTATGTAGATTGGAGGGACCTCCAAAGGTCGTTAATCCAACACCCAGCTTAAGGCAGGCTTAATTTGATCAGGCTTCTCAGAGACTAGTCAAGTATTGAAAAACTCTGAAGATGGAGATTCTGCAACTTCATGGAACAACCTATTCCGGTAATTGACCACTCTCATGGTTTACATAAAGATAAATCCTTATATTTAACCTGAATTTGTCATGATCTGGCTTGTGTCTGTTGACTCACATCTCATCACTGTACACTTCTGAGTAGCGCCTAGCTCTATCTTCCTCCTATCCTGTTGTTGAAGAGCTGAATAAGGTCCCTCTTTAATTTTATCTTGTTAAGCCTGAACAGGCCCACTTCTCTCCATTCTCTTTGTATGTCTTATGTTCCAGCTGCTTCACAATCTTTATGGCCCTCCATTGGACTTAGCCAGTATGTCCCTATCTCTCTTGTAACAGGGAGCCCAAAACAAGACACAGCACTTCAGGTATGATCTCACAAATCCTGAGTAAAGTAAAACAATCACTTCCCTGGACTTGCTGGTTACAGTCTTGCTAATACAACCTAGGATGTGATTGGCCTTTGTTGTAAGGGTGCATGGCTAACTCAGGTTCAACTTGTCCATCAGGACCACCAGATCCTTCCTGGAAATGTGGTTCCTTAATAGCTGTCCCCTAGCCTATATTCTTACAAGGATGAATTCTCTGTTATCTTCAGAAAGCTTTGCTTTCTTTGATCATGACATTTCAGTCAATGAAGATCAGGGTCTACTATGACCTGATCTTCATTGATGGTATCCACCAGTCTTCGCAAAATTTCATTGCATCACAAAGTTTTTGATCCCAATGATTCTACTGGAAATAAGTGGCACAGTTAAATTTTAATCCAGCCTTGCAGCTGTTGGACCTGGGGAGATGGAGCTGCAACAGCCTCACTTTAGCTAATTTGGTCCTTCATTGAAAACTTTGAAGGCTGTGTTTCTAGACTCATGCTTGGTTCTCTTACTCTGATTACTCTTACTTTGATTACTCTGAATTGTCTAAGACAGGCCAGTGAACAACACATTTGCTTGAGGCAGAAAACATGGATTAGTACACCTTAATTTCTATGTAAGGAAAACAATCTTAGCATTTAAGGCAGTTAGTGACAGGTATTTCTTTTATGGGTTATGCTAAGGCTATTCTGGTATGAACAATGTTCTGAGACCTAAGTTGCCAAGTTCCAGTATTTGATAGTAAAGACTTACTAGATTTTGATGTGAATTTTCTCACTGAATTTTTTCAGATGGTTCTGCTCTCCTTATCAGTATTGCCAGAAAGGAATATCTATTTGGTGAGATATTATGGTTAATTTAGGGACTAAACTGATTTAATCTTTTTCCTCTAAGGCAATCTATTTACTAGAACACTCTTTTACCATCTCCACATTCCTTAGCAGTATCTTCATTCATGTAAATGAATAAGAATAGAAAATCATCACATGGGAAGGCAGCTGCCTGTCATATTTTCATGGAGTACATGCTACCCTGTGGCGGTGATGACTGCTCGGAGAATGCAGTTATATCTGTTTGACCACACCTAGAGACTTAAAGATCTTATGACAAGAGCTGATTGTGTGTCAAACCCAGGCAATGTTTTAAAGGATTCTATTAAAAAATAAACCTTTTAAAAGAACTGGTCCCTTCCTAAAATAGTACGAAGTAGCTTTGTGTCACAGAACATATCAGACAGGAATTGTCCCAGTGTTAGTAAGAAATCTGGCCACTTATGGAAATGTGTTGGGAGTTTCTTCTCCATTTCTCTCAGAAATGGAGTTTATCACCATTATATTTTTCTAGCCGCTGTGCACCCAGCAGCAGTGTTCTTTTGTTTACACAGCCTCATGTGTACAGCTGCGTATTGATGGAGTTTGGCTGATCCATATGTCATAAGAATTGTTTGTGACAGCAGTGCTTTTTCTTACTAAATATGTCATTATTTCTGAAATATTCAGCAGTTTTCTGGCTATATTTGGAGTTCAGCTGTTTGTGAAGTTATTTATGACCTGAATTACTTCTATGTTATGTTTAGAAATGTCAATTTAACTCTTTTGTTAGTAGAACAATCATTTTGAGAGCAAAGCCTTTAACATAACCCCCTTATTGTCTTTTAATGATTTTTCCTGAGCTGTTATTTGCCTAAGGAACATACTGGTACAGATACATGGTAGTCTGTATACATTTTTAAATGAGATATAAGGGACACCAAGATAAGTTCAAGTGTGAGTTCACAAAGTAGTAATGTTATGTTAATTATTGCCCAAATAATTGTTCTATTATCTATCATTCTATTTGTTGGTCTGAAAACAGATACAAACCTGTATACCTGGTTTCAAACCTCTCCCCTCACTGTTTAAAAGCATGCCATCTATCCAACTACAACCAGCTCACACTGATATCACCAAGGAAAGCAGAAGCCATCACAGCGAAATGTTCTAAGTAAGTGCCCTATCTATCTGTTCTAGCACTCTCCCACCAAAGGAGGCCATTTCCTCCCAGAGTGGTGAATCCTTCTGAACTATCATCCACAACTGCCATCTTCATGTGGTTTTAACTGACAGAAGGGTAATAGATAATAAAAACCTTATTTTAGGGGATGCAGTGAACAAATACTGTACAGTTTAGCTATTGGTCAAAGACAATACATGTGTACAAACTCCTTTTCCATATGTTCATGAATTATGCTGCACAATAAAATATGTCAAGTGTTGCCATGGACGTTTTTCCTCTGGTGATCAGTTAACTGACTCAAGTGAGAAGTTTGAGGAGGATTTTTTTTTTTAATGACAAGTTTTAAAATACTTCTTTTAAATATGTCACCAGCGCTTCATAAATTTGTTGCATGTAAAAACAATGAATAAATTTATGGAGCACTTCTGTTTCCACAGTGCTTAATTATTAGTGTTTTTCTCCTGAAGTCAATATGCAGGGGAGATCTATGGAGCAGATGAAAATATGGATAGGCATATCCACACTAATTCTCATCTACCTAATGAAGGTAGTGAGAGTAATGAAGACATGACACGTTATAGCTCAGATGCTCTAGTGCAAACTTAACTTCATGAGCAGACTAAGCTGATACTGGGACCTGATACACCTGAAATACAGCATATTCTGTTCTGATAACTTGTAGGGAGAAATATAATCAAACTACAGTCAGGATACAGTGTCAGGGTGTTAATATCTTAGACTGCTGCAGTAAGGTCTCATCTGCAAGAATGAAATTCTTGTCACTATGCATTACTCTTCTTCAAGCTAGAAAGAATGATCCTGTTTTGGGTACGCCTATCCACACTGCTAATGTACGTTTCTTGATGGTATTGTCATCTCTAAAAGATGCATGCTGGGATTAAAATTTAACAGTTAAGGGGTACCAGTGTAGAACAGTAATATTTCCTACCAACTCACTGGGTCTTTTTTCATGATTTATACTGAGTAGATATAGATGGAGCCACAGCAGTCACTGGGTGAATTTAATATACTTCTGTTTCCATTGCTATCCTAAAAAGTTGTTCTTTTGTTAAACAATTTACAGTTAACTAAAAATGAAGAAGAAAACTCCAGAAAATCTGTGTTCCAGAATGTACTCTTCTCCTGTATGTCTTAATGTATGTTTGTATTTCGTTTTGCTAATGTTAGAAATGCCAGTGTTATTTGAAACTGAAGTCCATATGGAAGCATTATTGTAAAGTTTTCTTGTTTCTTTTTATTTTTTTTAGTATAATATAAGGTTAAGAAAATTCCACTTCTCAAAGTCAGTTAAATCTTCTTCATATTTGAGTCACATACTGGAAGGGAGCTTTGATGTTATACTCAAAGACAGAATCACAATTATTATTCCTTAGAGATGATGAGGGCCCAAAGGTAATGTCATAACTACATTACACCATTCTAGAAATAAGTCTCATCTTCAACAGTGCTATTGAGGAAACAAAAAGTGAGACAAGGAAAAACTACTCCTTTCCATTTTCAGACATGTTTAATGATCAGACAGCAGCAGATACATTGAAAAATGCATACTTATGCGTAACATTTTATACTAAGGACAATGCTCTCTCTGCTTGTACAAACGTATAAATGTCTTTCGCTGAAGTAAAGATAAGTGCTCCTTCAGTGTTTTTATTGTATCACTTCTGAGCCCCAAACCTCTACCCTGTGAAAACCAGAAATAATTTTTTTATTATCACTAATTTTGATTCCTTATTTTGTGTGACATTATTATACTGACAGACCACAGCGCTGGTCTTTGTTCTCTACTTTGAAGAGCTGGATCTCTTAATTTGGCTAAAAGTGAGGTAATTAAGCATGAGAAGAAGGAGAGACTCATTAACTGGCAACTGAAATCTAGTAGTGGTATTTCTTAATCTGTAAAATGAGATTTGAGTTGTAAGTTCATTAAAGTTATTAAAGTGAAATGAAGCAACATGCGTCTGTATACTACATGTGTCTACTGAATAATCTTAACCAACAATGTTTCATAAAATTTTAATGGGAACAGAAAATATCTAGTGTGCAGCAGAGGGAGGTTTTACTTTCCTCACAGAATAGGTAAGAAGGGTAAGGAAATCCAGATTTTATGGTAACAACGGAAGAAATGGATAGCTGTACCTCCTTACTTTTCGACTGTAATACACCATCAATTTTCAGATTGTAAGAACCCTTACAGGCAAAGAGGAAAAATATGATAGGATCCTATAAACAGATCAGAGAACATTTTGTGCCAACAACAGCTAATACAAAAAAACCTTTAAGTAGAGCTGGAGTACTTCTATTGCCATGCGAGATTACATAATATGCACATTCATATTTAAGGAACTAATATATATGCATATATAAAACATACATAGATATGCATACATGTCTGTCTCAGAGCCAAGTACAGGGAGCAGTTTGCTGTGCAGCTGTATGGTATATTTGGAAGGACTTTTGAGCAGCATAGTTTAATGTGATACATGTTTCCATGATGGTTTCTTGCTTTTTAGCCCTCCCTTGGCTCTATTTGTTCCTAGATACTGAAAACTATAGGAAACAGTTAACATACAAAAAGTTGCATGCCTGTGCCCTCATTTCATGCCCAGGAGGCAGATCACTATGTAAGAATGCTGCTGCTATACGTCTTTAAAGCATAAAGAAGCTGAACACATGTATATATTATTATTTTACTAGAAAGATTTGGTCTGCAATGAAAAACGTCTAAAGAATATGGGAAGATAATAACACTGACAAATAGTGGAAGAGGATAGTCTGTCCTAAAGGAACTGAAGGATTATAACTGGCCAATACTTTCAGCTACCTACATCTTGCATGTTATGCAGACTTACCTGTATAACCTAAATATACAGTGCTGAAAGTTTGTCTGGGAAGGAAAACATCTTGATTTTTCCTTGGAAAAATAAGGCTTGGAAGATTTGAAATGATCTAGCATTCTGTGGTGGTTGCTAAGGAAAGGGGGAGATGCTTGGTCTCAGTCAGTGTGTTAACAGGAGTGCAGGAATGGGTAGTGAATCAGCAGAAGAGAAATTTGCTGCTTTATCTGTATGAAGAGGAGGGAATGTTAAGAATAGACATAAACCTACTGGAGAGTATCTTACTGAAACTGACTTTGAAGACATTTATTATTGTAAGAATTGAAGCACAAGACATGGAAGAATATCCTTTGAGGGGATATCAAGATAGGAAGTGCTAGGTTGTTAAAAAAAGTTTGTCTTCACATACACAAAGGAACAATGGTGGTGGTGGGTAGCCCAAATAATACCATGACTAGACTACTCCCAGGCTTATCACAGGTGAGTAATCACCGATGAAAGGCCCATCTCCACAAACATGAAGGAACACAGAAGCAACATGACAGGCAAGTTACTGACAACCTGTGGTGGGTTGACTCCACCCAACATCCAGTTCCTCCAGAGCCACTCACTTCCCCCACTCAGTGGGATAGGGGAACTAACATTATCACACCTTTCCTCTCCCTTTTCCCAGGCTCAATTTCACTCCTTCATTTCCAGCTTCTCTATCCCCACCCTGAGTAGTGGGAATGAGGCTCACCTTGCAGAAGATGTCCCTGCAGCCCCACTGCTGCCAAAATCTTGACATTTGCATCTAATGTACAATTCAGTAGCAAAGGAACAGAATCCCTGCCCCACGTGCTTCCAGGTCTGTCACAGGAGTCCACTCTACTCTATGATCTGGGGATAATATCCATCACCATGAGGCAAATTTCCCACATTTAGAAGGGATTGACAATTTTGACATGTGTCCCATGTAGTAGAATTATAGTACCATATATATTATATAATATATATCTTATATAGTATATATAAATATATATATATATATATATATAGTCCTATGTAGTAGAAGCTATAGATGACTGTGAGGGAATAATCTTGGGACAACTCGAGTAATTAAATTAAGAATAATATAGCTTATTGTCAAAAATGAGACGTAAATTGCCTCTTGTGGGTGGAATTGGTTTATTTGAATAAAACGCACACTTAAAGGCATATATTCAGGGTCTTTTGAAAGCAGATAGCCCACCACAAATGGAAATCTGAGATGTGACAGCCATGAAGCAGATAGAGACCTGGGTGAAGCAAGCTAAGGCTGGGTTCTCTTCAAAAGGCCCTGTGGAATTTAAGGAATCCAGTAAACAGCTGCAATATGATTTCCTCTATTTACAGAAAGAATTTCAACCTTTATGGAGTCAGGTACCAGGGCTCCAATTTGTAAGGGAGAAAACAGGAGCCTTTAGGAAGGACAAAACACACATATTTCAGCTCCATTATCCAATGAAGGATTTGATACTTTCAAGACACCTCCTAACTTCTGTGTCTATATCCAGACCTGGATGGGAACTTAACCCTGTAAGTGATGTGGGCAGTATACATGTCAATACTGTCACTAGCACTCCAAGTGCCTCAGCAAACCCCGTGCAGGGAATCTGGCCATGCTCCCATAAGTGGTGGGCACTGTCTCTGAACCCAGGGGACACTGCAAAACAGCTGGGACCCTACAGCCACACTCTCAGGTCTGCCCTGGATGAGCACCATCTGTGCATCCACAGTGTGTAGAGGGATCCATCTTCAAGTGAATCTTGCTGCTGTTCTTGTCTCCAGGCTGGATATGACCTTGGCTTTACTCTGAACCTGACTGTAACCTTAGCGCTGGTCAAGGCAGGGCTGTGCATGTGCCTACTGGGAACACATGCTCAGCCCCACTGCTGTTGGATGTGGAGGTGATGGAGCTATGGCTGCAGTGCCTCTGCATTGGCCTGTCACTGCTCTCTGTGATCTCACCAGAATTCCCCTGTGCTCCTGGTGCCACCTTGCTGTCAGTTCACCTATTCAGAGTTGTCCAGAGATCTGGTCCTCTCCTTATCCCCACTGCGTGCAAACCTAGGTCACCCTCTGCATCCAATCCAGAGTAAAGCAAAGAGTGGCTGGGGGAAGAAAGCAAGGACACAGAAAAAAAATAGTTTACCTAAGTCTCTATATAGTGTCTATACAGTGGTGTAGAGATGACTTCTCTTTATCCAAGGCAATTGCTCGATGGGAAGACCTCTTATATGCTGAGAAACCCTTGCAACGAAACCCAGCACATCTAGCATGAAAGCACAGTTCTGCTGAGCAAACCTCTCACCACTCTGCTTTCTGTTCTGTTGGTTACAAAATATTGAGGTAGCAGGATCAGAGATGGTTATTATGGGATCCTGAACAGTCTTGGTCTCCAGCTGTGAAAATCATGCTGACTGACAGTTTAAATGGAAGTTCAAGCACACAGATGACAGCAAACTGGTGTGATAGTAGGAAGAGAGGCAGCTGGAAGATAAGGAGGCAGGGGCAGGACTGACAGCTTTTTCAGAGGCTGCTCAGACCCCAACTGTACCTGAGGCTTTCCACTGCAGCCATCTCGGGAACTGGCTGAGAGACCAGGTCTTCCTCATCAGCGTAAACCATGAGAAGACTAGATACCTCTTTCTGATATGCAGGTACCCTTTTGATAAACGTTCAGACTGAGTTTTTAATACTTATAGCCCATATCTTCTCCTGCAGTTAGGAAAGACATACAGACCGTCCTTTTTTGGTGACTACTGTTGACAGAACAGTCAGTAAGATAGGTTGGGGCTGACTGACTGCAGCTGAATGTTCCCTCTGGAGTTTTCAATAAAAGCTGCAGTGGACCCCTCACCTATACCCACCCCAGAAAACCCAGCAGATGTCTCTAGATTCAGTCCTAATGGTGTTCCTGCCTGTAAGCGATGAGGGTAGAAGCTGTTTTAGTTTCTAAGTCATATTCCAAAGAAGCTCAGATGCAGCCACGATGCTTGTTTTTTTCCTGTTTCCTGCTGTGAAACTGCATTAAAAGAAACTAGAAATACACTTTCTATTACTGCTTTTTCACGCAGTCAGATTCTGTACTTACTACAGGGATGTTATTTACCTGTCAGGATAAAGACAAGTTAAGATTTGTATTAAGAAGTTCTGGAGGCATTCTTTCTAAATCTCTGAACTCCATGTGATGGTGGTTAGGGGCTCCTGACTTCAGTGTGACAGTGGTGCATAATTAGGATTGACAAGCTGAAACTGAAATTGTGATTTTTTTTTAAAGACTGGCATCTAATTACTAAATAACAGAAAGAAAATGCTGGCAATCTCACTGGTAATTTGTATTTAGAACTAGAATAGAAAACATACTTAAAAGGAATACTGGGAGAAGCCATCCTGTCCTTTCATCATTTCTTTAGATATTGGCAGTCTAAAAACAGCCTCTTTTCCCCCAGTTATATAATTAGAGGAATTCATACATTTGCATTCAGGAAAGCAGTCACTTTCAAATGTGTTCTACAAAGCCATTTTATGAAAAGAGCCATTTCCAAATCATGCTGTTCTTCTAAGTGCGCTAAAGCGTAAAGTGTAATTAGACTTCTTGCCTTAGAATTTAGTGGGAAATGTTTAAAAGAAATCATCTCTCCTTAAAGCATGAGTCATTGGCTGGCTGGGGGCCTGAAGTGCCACAGTCCTCTATCCCTTTGTTAAAAGAGTTGCTTGTCCTATGGACTTGCCACTATAAAAAAAGAGACATGTTTTGCTGGTGGGATTCCCACATGTCTGTAGAGAGATGATGAGTTTGCTCTTATCTCTCTTTTTAGGAGTCCTGTTCTCATGACAGAAAGGTCCAGCAGAAGAAGAGGCTGCCTCTCCTCATGCTCTTTGCTGTCAAAAGAAGCACTGGGAATCTCAAAGAGGGACTTTCTGTTTTGTCAGCTGGGAAGAGGATCAGCAGGGAAATTCCTTTCAGTGTGACATATGGATCTGCTCTGTGGCTCATCCAGCAGGTGCTGTTTGATATGTAAAGCAGCAAAGGGATAGAACATACTCAGTGAAAGCCACATCTTTAGACTATTTGTAGCCTTTGAGTGTATGTGAACTTCCAATTTCCCATTCCAGAGTATTACCATTTGAATGTAATTGGGCACCCTTGAGAGACAAAAAGTCTTCTTTTTACATATGCAGTAACTGTAGTAATTCCTCCATCTGTAGGACTAAAGCTTTTAAAAGAAACTTTTATAAGAAGGACTTTTTCTTCTGTTTTTTTCTTTTCTTTTTTTACTTATTTGCAGATTGGGGAAATGGTGTTTTGGCACATCTCTTAAAACTCTGATGATGTGTGCATTGCCTTTCCAAGATTCGGACCCGTTTTATTTACAGGAGAAATAATGTGTGCCCAGAGAATGCATGAAGATGGCTTTCATATGACTAAACCAAGGAGAATATTTTGTAATGACATTTTGATTTTCTCAAGAAAGAGAAGTTCAGTATTTTCATGAAGTGGAACACTCACTAACCAACCGTATGGTAAATTTTGTATCAAAGATACACAATCCTCTTGTTGCTCTTTAGCTCTGACAAAGTGCTTTTTGCACCATTAGAGATCTGCTGAATGCTTATTTACTTAAAATAATCTGTGAGCATTTTCTGTAGCTGACTGAGCATGGCTTTAACAGTCTTTTACCAGACAGTATAAGTGGAGGCTGCAGGATATATAGAGGGGAAGCATGCTGTGGAAACATAATGGAGTGTATATGTGCACTCCGTACTTCTGTTCTGTTCAGCTGTTAGCTTTATTATCTATACTATCAGCATCTGCATTTTTGTGCTGTTTCTTATCCAAAATATTACCCATTTTTTAAAAAATGTTTCACCATTCAGTGAATAATTTTGACTGGCTCTACAGCTTAAGACAAGTTACCAGCTGCTTCTGGCAACTAATTGTATTCTTACTTATTACAGTCTTAATGCATGTAATACACACTAATCACAGTATTACTTTAGCTTTTGAATCGGCCTAATAAGCTTTATGCCACTGAGGATTTTGTCATGTGTCAGATCAAATTTTACAGGTTGTTCAGAGCTTCTGAAACAGGGTTAGTATTGGTGAAATGCTGATTTTCTTGCAGTCAGCTGGAGTTTTCCCTGAAGCTAAGATGACAATCAGCTTCCTTTGAGTAGTTTATCAGTCTTGAGGGATGGTTCTAAGATGAAAGGGCTTGAACATTTCAAATTCAGTGTTTATACTTTCAAGAAATCAGGGGTGAGATTGAACTTGTGGGGGCACTAAGAAAAGGAGAAGCATCAGAAGTGAGCAGATAGAAGCCTCTCCCTATTTGAAAAATCCTCTGAAACTATTCCATTGAAAAGAAACTCCTGAACAATTTGTGCCAAAACAACTCAAGAAGCCTCTTATCCTGTTTTCAGACTGGAGCTGAAACAGAGCTGCCTTTGGAAGATGGTCCAAGGCAGGACTGCAAAGCTTTTTTCTCTAATGTATGTTTGCCATGGTTACAGTAAATAACTACATAAGTTACACCCTGCTTCTCTGACCTCAGGTGACTGCAAGGAAGACAGGTGTGTCATTTATTTGCAACTCTTTAGTCATAGCACTTAGCATAAGGTAAAGTAGCTGGCTGTATACCTCAAAACTTGATAAAGATGATCAATCACCTGTAACATATGACTTGAGGAAGCATATGACAAAGATAAGACTGACGGATGATCCTATTGCTCCTTACGTCTTAGGCAGTTACAAAGATGGTGGAACACTTCTTGTTAGTGCTAGACACTAAAAGAGGAAACTGTCCTGGATGTAGCATGCGAGGGCTTTGCAGTTTCCTCTGCCCAGCAGCTGGGACCCTGTTCTAGCACCACTATCATTCCATGCTAATTCCTTGTACAGTCAGAATTGATGGCTCTGCTGGTTTATACCAAGGCATACCATGATGTCTCTGTCAGCAGATAGATTTCACAATGAGAGGTCTGTGCCGGCACTCCCCTCTTCCACTTTATCCAGCTCCCTGGAAGAGTTTGAGACCCTTTCTCCACACAGCTGCTCCAAATGGAAAAGATGGTGTCAGCCTGGATACCAGGTCTTTTTTGAGCTGTGGCTGTTTCATTGCCCATGGCAAGTATGGCAGGCAACAGAAGTAAGGCAGCACATGTTCAGTGCAGTGACTTTTCCTGCAGAGGCTACCTAACCAGGGGTGACTTAGCCTGTGCTACCTTACACTTTCCGTGTGTATTCCCAGACCAGCCTGTGAAGTACTTGCCTTAGGGGTAGGATGGCCTTGTATGTGTCAGCCGGGGTTATTGCTGCTGCATTCCTCCATTTAGCCCGGAGAGCCTTCTGCTTATCATTGCTATGGTGAAGCATGCTCCTGACCTGCCTGTGGCCTCGTTAGCGGCCTTGGTGCATGTCTTGCATGATACAAATCTTGCTCTTTTGTGTGATTCATAGGTTTCCCCCTTTGTAGGCACCCTCTGCACTGAGTCTTCTGTATGAGCAGTACCTGCAACATGCCAGTGCTATAGAGTCTTTGTGAAAATGAGCTACCAATGGGAAGGAAATAGCCTGGGGGCATGAGACGATGCCAGTGTCATGCTGCCTTTGGAGCAGGTACTGAAGAGTAGGCCTGCTTTATAATCAAATATTTACAGGTGAAAGTCAAAGTCACAGCCCAATGGCTGGAGACACCCCAGAAGGCACTGTCAGGGCCAAGCAGACCCAGCATTTCACAGAGAACCCTCACAAGGCTTGCAAGTGTGCTTCAAGGCCAAACATGCTGTTGCTGCTTGGGGAATTTAGCCTTGTATATGTTGCCTGGCATGACTAAAGCGTGAAGTAGTAAAAATGTTGTGCAACTGTTTGCTTTTCATTGTAAACTCTTAGGCCCATTGTTTGCATAGACTATTAACATTCTCAAAATCACTGTTTGCCTATTGTCTGATTCTTTGTAGATCTGTACCTAACCAAGCCATCTACATTTCTACTTCTGGGCCTGGGCACAAATGCCTTAAGGCTGAAACTGTTACGCAATTAATAAGTTGCTTAGTAGTCTTGACATGCCTGACGGAAAATTCCCAAAGGCTGTGTCTCCTACGTAATCTGCCAGTGGAACTTATTGCTGACATGATAAGAGACGATGCCACACAAAGTGGCGCATTACAATATCATATCTCTGCGTCAAGAATTCATATCATGAGGGTCATATCCTTCTTGTATCTGACCTGAGGCAAGTGGAGCAAGCTCGAAACAAAAAAAAAATGGGTAAAATAATTCCACAACAGCCAGTGACTTTGTAATTAACCTCATTGTTCAAATGTTCAAGTATAATTCCTGTTGCAAGCCTCTTGAATGTTTCCGTTTTGACAGCTCAACAACTGCACTGTTTCATTCTCATGCTGCTTTATGTGCTTCAGTCCTTCTGAGACAAAATGGTCTGTAATGTTTGTTTTATTCCAAACATTTCCCGTCTCGGTACATGTTTTCTTTTTCACACTTCATTATATATTTCTGTTTCCATATTCCATTACGCATCTCAGCTATTGTATCTCCTTTGACATTTCACATGCCAAGCTGAATTAGCATTTCAATTCATTTTTTTTGCTTCTCATTTTGAATGATTGTTGTCACAAATAATTTTATTTCTGATTTCACATCTCATTACTCAGTTTCCAAACCCTCACCTGTGGATTTCAGTGTTCATATTACATCATACGCTGGGGGGTTTGTTCCTGTCAAGCACTGATTTTTTGCAATTTGTTATGGATTTTTCTTCCTGCATTTCATCATTAATTTAATCTTTCATAATTCATTCTGCATTTTCCCTACTGCATCACATGATTCCCTACTTAACTTTGCATCTAATTTCATTTTTCCTCTTTGATCTTACAGGAATATTTCTGGTCTTGCCTATCATTACTCTTTTGAATTCTGCATTTCATGGCTTATTACAATTTTTCAACTTACTATGCATTTCTGATATCAAATCCTATTATGAGTTTTCCTTTTTACACCTCATTACCCACTTTTTTGATTCTGCATCTCAATATGAATGCTTTATTGCATCTAATTTCCAGTTTCCAGTTTTGGTTTTTGCTGCGCATGTTCATTTTATTTCATTGCTTGGTTTTTCTTCAGCGTCTCATTACATACATTTTGATCTAATTAGGATGTATTATTGCTTATTAGTCAATTTCCTTTCCATTGTCCATTTCAGACTATGAGTACCATTCTGAGCATGAGCTTTCAGATTTTCTCGTGCGTTTTCCTTTTCTCACATTCTTCAGTTTAACTTCTTATGTCTTATGATAAGTTTAATATATTCTTGCTAGCATCCTACTATCATTTTTTAAATCTGTAATTTTTTTGCACCTGAATAAACTTTCTTTAGCACCTCACTAAGCATTCTTTTTTAATATCTCATTGCTCATTTGAATGGCATCATATTGCAAATTTCATTTTTCATACTAGGTTTTAATTTACAGAATACATAATGAACTCATGGTTTTGTATTTTTTGAAACTTGGGGGTGGTGTTGCCTCTTAGCACACATTTTCATATCTGCAAATCCTCCCATGTTTCCTTTTCAAATTGTGCATCTTCTGTGCTTTCTCTTTCAGAGCTATTTCTGCACTCTGCCTAATGCATGCGATTATGCGGCTTGATTCATTTCTAATCTCTTGTTTCATATTTTGTAGCTCATGATACATTTCTGATTTTGAATACTCTCATGCTTTTCTCCTTTATCTATTTATGCATTTTTATTTTTGCATTTCCTTATTCATGCTTTCAGGATGAATTTTCATTTTTGTCTCTCACCAAGCCTATATTTTTTCTTAGAAGCTTTCTTGAATGAATCACCTGGTTTTACTTGTTCACTTATGCACTACATCCTTTGGTGTGCAACATTACCCATTTTGGACTTTTGTATCTCTTCTTTTAATTTTTTTTTATCTGTTCTGTATTTCATCATGCAGCTTCATTACCCACACGTTTTCCCTATTTGTCTTTAAAATGCTATTACATCTCCATTTTACAACTACTTTTGTATTGCTTATGATGTATTTTTCCACATGCGAGTACTTGTTTGTGGCTTTGAGCAGCTTTATATGCATCAGATGTGATCTTTGCTCACCTCATTATCTATTTTTCTATCATCTCGTTATCTTTTTTCCAGTTTTTTTCTTTTGTTATACATGTTCTTACTGCAGGTTGGTTTTCTTTACAATTGATTAGGTCTTAAATTGAACATCTCATTATTATTCATTGAAGAGTTTAACTTATTTAACTCAGTGTGCATCTTCATCTCTAACACATGCTCTTTTCTCTGTAGCTCAATATCTATTTTAACTGTCCTATCACATGCACCCACATCCCCTTGCATGTGTTCTTGCATCTCTTATTGCCTACTTACCACTGTGTTGCACTATTTAATTTTTACTTTAAAAGCACATGTGCATTTTTTTAATCACACTACCATTTTTCATTTTTACCTCTTATTTAATCTTTTACTTCTGCCACCTTACTTTGAACATTCTTTCCTCCAGGCTGTTATGTTTCCTTTTTTATATAATATTCTGTATCTTTTTATTTGCATTTCCTCCTGCTTACCCATTTTTCTTTATTACAAATCAGTCTGTGATGCTTACTGCATTTCTTTCACTTTTTCCTCTTCTTATGTACTCGCATTTCATAGAATTTCATCATGACTTCTCCATTTCACTGCTTTTTTCTACTCACCTATGACTTTTAAAGTTTTGCTTTTCACTTTTATGCACATGTTCACTTTTTTATACCACCTTTAATTCTGCATCTCCTCAGAAAATATTTTTTGTCTCTGCATCTCATTGCTTCCCATGAGATGTGTTCCTTTCTGTAGCGCAGTAGGTTTTGTTGGCATATCTCATATACACCCCCCTTTTCACATAGTGCTGAACTTGCCTGCCTCTCATCATGTCTTCCTTTCATGCCCTTCATTATGCAAGTTTTTTCACACACCTCTACAGATCTGGCTTTCACATCTCACAATTATTTTTCATTCCTTTCTCTCTGACAATAATTTTGAGTGGCTGATCACTCAGAGCTTTTTATTTTGGTTTTGTGCACACAAGTTTAATGCTGAAAACAAAGCGTACTTCCTCACATGGTTTACTTGGTCCTTCTTTTTTTTTTTCTAGTTTCTACTTGTCTATGTAAAAAAAGAGTAAAATGATACTTTTTTCTTTTCTGCCGTATGGGATGACCAAGTGTTTTTGGTTCACAGAAAAAGCCAAGAGGGAATAAAGCAAAATACATGTGAGCAAAGAAAATGCATTACAGACACTATGGGAATACAGAGTTGAAGACGAATGTATGCTTAAGAACATAATTAGGAACCTTTTGTCAGGTTTGTTCATTAAAATCATATGTATTTTGAAATGCTGATTGCATTAGCAAGCACTCTCCATTTTCACAATCAGATTTACTTCATGCAAATCAGATTAGATGGGTTCTCTGCTTGTCCCAAGTTTAACTCAGGGGAGGGTAAAAAAGGTTGAAGAAATTTAGTTCTCTGGCTTGCTCCATGGATCCAATAATACAGATTAGGAGAATGGTGACGGAGGTTACGCAGCTGCTTCCCCTGATTAACTGAGGCACCGTCTGAAGAATAATAGAATTGCTCTTTGAAGGAGATCTCTGGTGGGTTCCAGTTCAGCATCCCATCAGAGCTCTGACTGCCTAGCCTCTTGGCCTGTGGGGGCCCCTATGCTGCTGTTCACATGTACATATGCGTATGCGCCTGTGGCAAATACATGCTCAGCCTTGCTACCGGTTAGCTCTGAAGGCAGTGGAGCTGCAGCAGCCTTTCTTTCCCGGGCTACTGGATTTAGCAAATCCTAACAGTCACAACCATATCCCTAAGTCAGTGTCCCCTACAGGTTTGCTGAAGATGAACACCGTCACCATCCTGGCCACTGATGAAAACACTGAACAGCATGGGCACCAGTATGAATTTCTGCTTCACTCACTGTCATTTTCCAGCTGGACACTGGTCGTGACCCTCTGAGCACGTTAGTCCAGACAATTTTAAGCATGTGTAACAGCAGTGTCCATTACATTCATTCTCAGTTTCCAAATGAGGACACTGTGGGAGAAAGTACCGAAAGCCAGTATCACATCCACCTCTTTTGTAAAGTTTTGTGTCCTTTTCCACTTTGTTTTCCTTCTGTCTCCAAGAGGCATACCAGGAAAGAAAGAAAAACTCTTAGATCCCTACATCCTTCGGATGGTGGGAATTCCAGACAGGTTGGTGTTAAATGTTTATCACACTAATGATTATTTCCAAACCTAATATGTGCTGCTACAAATTGTAACTGGTGCGACACACATATGGTCTGGTTCCCTGTATCTACTATATGGGGTCACAAAGTTGGAAAGGAGCTGTGGCTCTGTTCTGGCAACAAGGGACTTGGAAGTGTTATAGTAGAAACCGGATAGAGGGGAATTAGTTCCCTTGAATTCCACAGTAGTTTGATCCTACTGCAGGGAAGCTGTTGTCAGCAGTTTGATAGAAGACTGTGGCTTTTCACAATGTTCTGTTTTATCAGTGCTATTAGTTGTCTAAATATTGTCTTAAACTGCACTTAACTGTATTTTTAAGAGAGAGGAAACAAAAGATGTTCACAAATAAACTCGCATGTTGGAAATAAATGGTAATTGAAGCTGAAAAGTAAGACAAGCAGGAAACAACTGAGCTGTTGCTTTAATCTCTCAGTGCCAGTAAAATGAAGATCTTCTTATATTGGTTTCAGTTTAGAGAGAAGTACCTCAACACAGAACTGATTTTCTTGCTTCATTTCATGGACATGTAGAGTAAATAAGTCGTTTAAGTGAGCAAAAAGTGTAAACCAATGTAAGTCCAATGCAGCAAAGACTTCTAGCTCAGTATAAAAGTGGGTCAGGTACCTAGCCAACATGCTTGAACTTTTACTTAGAGAGGATGATAGATCTTTGAACATTCCTTTGTATCTGTCCTTAATTTTGCATTTCTGAATGCTTAAGAGCAGCATGTTACTTGTTTGCATGTTACTGTTAAAACATAAAATCCCCAAACATTGTAACAATTTTAAGGGTTATGAATAAATGAGATTATAAGGGAAATTTTTGTTTACAAATACTTCCTATATCCATCTTACCTTCCTTAATGGCAGTTCATTTAGTTTCAGACTGTGCTAGGAAATGTGTATTTGTCTGGACAGTAGTTTCCTGTGAACCTGGAAGGCACTTGGTTTGCTACTGTACATCATTTAGCTCCTGGCTGGCACTTGTAGCACTGATGTGTAACCTGAATATGGCTTTGGCTACTTATTGTATACCTATTCTGAGTGAAGGTAGGCAAGTGAAAACACAATAACTTCATTCAGCCTCTGACCTCCTTCACAAGGATATGCGAGGTCAGCATCCTTTGTGTCATATGCTCCTTTTGCTGTTCCTTGTAAGCCATAAAGTAAACGAATGGCATAAAGAATATACGGAACTTGTAGCTCCTTTGTGCCTTTCAGTACAGCAAATAAGAGTATTTTTTTTCCATTTTCATTCACTGTGAGAAACAGGATGCCTGCACTTATTTTCTGACAGATTTTCATGGGAATGAAAGATAAGCCAAGGATTCTTCTACTGAAGAGTCATATTTTGGATACCTGACAGTCTGGGTTCTGGTGCTGAATGCTTGCCTAATATTCCCTGATGGCCAAAGGTTTAAACCAGCTGATGACTTTTACATATGTACACAAGACAGCTGGAGGTTTTCAGATGTTCAAGGTCTGACTAAGCTGGCATAGCCTGGGAGCAGTGCCTGAAATCATGCATTGCACTGGGCTGTTGCCCAGTGTAAGCATATTTGGGAAATATTAGGGTTGTATTCAAGACTGGAGATCTGGCAATCCAGCTGCATCCCTTGTGGATGCAAAAAACCAAGAAAACCTAAGCAAAATTAAGCCAGAATACTGCAGTTTGTTACAAACATGACAATCTAAAGATGTTGTTGGGATAAGGCCTGTAGGCAGCAATATCTCATTAGACTAAGTGGTATAATGGTGAGAAAAGTAAACAGTTTTTGAGCAGGTTATCCCTCCTCCAGGAGCAGACATCAGACGCAGAGATTGAGATTACTTCCTCTGAAGTGAGTTACTTATCAGACTAACTTTGCAAAGACAGGTGTCTGGAATCTTCAGAGCAGATGGGATATTAGTGTGAGGGAGGAAAGAAAGATGGAGAGAGGGGGTTTGTATTCTGTGGAGCACAAAAAAGCTGGAGGGGGAAGAAGGAGATTATAATGTGCTATAAAAAGGTGTTTCTATTGAATCCATGGGTTTCAATGTCCCAATGTTACGCATTTAATTCCCAGGTGCGTCAGTGCACAGTATTTTGTAAGTCTGCCCTGAGGATCAGGACTGTGATATGAAGTGCTTGTTCTGTGCAGAGCATTTCCTTGCTGGCTGGATGTTTCATCCTTTACACATTAACACAGGATTTAATTTTGGCTTGTAGTGGCAGCTTACTTTCATCCCCTCAGTTCCTGAGAGCTTTTATTGCAGCTGGTGAAATGTGCAAAGGTCGGATCTGAGAGCGGAGTACAGTCACTGCTAGTTTTCTTTGGGGACTTGGGCTTACACTTGTGCTGTTCAACATGTTTGTCAACAGGGGGTAAACCAGTGAGGTGACAAAGTTTGCAGCTGATACTGGGGTACCAGAGTGGACTCATCACGGTACTGACAGGGCGCTACAGCAAATCTTGATATTCTTGTTAGTAAGCATGAATTGATGCACATGAAGGGGTGAACAATTCCTTCTCTCTGAGTTGTCTCTGAGTTGACTGTTATGCCTTGGGTGAGAGAATTTGCAGTTACAAAAGATGCTTCCACACATGTCAGCTGAGTGCCCTGAGGTGGCTGAAAAACAAATGAAGCAGTATGAGGAGGCAGGCTCAGTCCTCCAGCTGGTCTTGGTCAGGAGAAAGAGGATACTGGAATCAGCACCAAGAAGATGCATTTTAGGTTTGACCCAGATTCTGTAATATCATGTTATTAATGGTGTTCTGTTGACAAACTTTTCTTTGATTGCAATAGATTTCTTGCGTAGTCTAGATCCCTTTGCTATATTTTGTACATTGGAAATGTACTGCTGAATTTAGCATGTTTGTGGAGTTAACTAGAGGTTAGCAGCAAGATTTCATAAATGCTCTAGGGAAGGGCTTTTGTGTTCATAAATCTGCCTAATGTTTCCAGCTGTGCCCCTTGGTCTAGTGATCTGGATTCAAAGGACTGAGTAGCCAGGACTGAACAAAAGTCCTAGGTCCAACGATGTTCATACATCATTCACTTTTCGAATGTAATACATAATTCCCGCAATATGCCACCTACCTTTTCCAAACAGCCCACTTCTAGAAATTCTAATTTATCTTACTCTCTTTTTCCTTTATTGGTCATTTTCTCTGAACTTGCATGTAAAATTGTCTGAGGGTAATCAGAAAATTGGAAACTCTTGTCGTCATGAACTTTCCAGAACACAGTTTACGTGTATAGTTTTTTTATAAGTATGTTCTCTATACTGACAGTGATTTTCTAGACTAGAAAGCCATGCAAACCAAAATTAGTTTAATTCATGCACCGAAAAAGAAAAAAAAAGAAAGGAGCTGAATGTGTTTTATGTAAATGCAATCAAAAAATCCACAGTACACAGTTAACAAATCTGGTAGAGTATAACAGCAGTAGAAAGCTGTCTCCGGTCAAATTAGCATTAAAAAATAATCCATTTAACGGATGGGATTTCTTAAGGTGTGCAGGCAGATGACTGGGTCACAGTCTGAGATTTAGCTAAGTGAACAGTCCATGAGAAACAATTGAACATAATGAATAACACAGTACAAAACTGACAAAATATACTGCTAGTGCCATGAGAAATGCCCACATTTCACAGATGGTTGCGGTGAGTTCTGTGAGAAGGGAGAACAGCGATGGGAGACATCATTGTGGGGATCTGTTACAGACCGCCTGACCAAGAGGACTTCGGTGAATGAAGCGCTCTATAGACAGATAGGAACAGCCTCACTGCTTGCAGGCCCTTCTTCTCATGGGGGACTTCAACCACCCTGATATCTGTTGGAGGGATGGCACAGCCCAGCAAAAGCAATCCAGGAGGTTCCTCGATTGTGTGGAAGACAACTTCCTTCTGCAAGTAATAGAGGAGCCGACAGGGAGAGGTGCCATGCTTGACCTCGTGCTCACCAACAGGGAAGGGCTGGTTGGAAATGCGATGCTCCAGGGCAGCCTTGATTGCAGCGATCATGAGATGGTCGAATTCAAGATCCTCAGGACAGTGAGAAGTGTGTGCAGCAAGCTCACTGCCCTGGACTTCAAGAGAGCAGACTTTGGCCTCTTCAGGAACCTGCTTATTAAGGTTCCATGGGATATAGCCCTAGAGGACAGGGGGGCCCAAGACTGTTGGTTGATATTCAAGGATCACCTGCTGCAAGCTCAGGAGCATTTCATCCCAACTAAGAAGGAAGTGCTGCAGGAGGGTCAGGAGACCTCCTTGGATGGATAAGGAGCTGCTGAGGAAAATTCAAAGGAAAAAAGAGGCTTATAAAAGGTGGAAGCAAGGACAGGTGGCATGGGAAGCATACAGGGATGTTGTCCTGGGAAGCTAGGGACCAGGTTAGGAAAGCTAAGGCTCACTTAGAATTAAACTTGGCTATGGATGTGAAAGAGAATAGGAAGAGATTCTATAGGTACATAGCAAATAAAAGACAGGCTAGGGACAATGTGGGCCCTCTCCAGAAGCTATCAGGAGAAGCTGGCTACCCTGGATTTGGAGAAGGCTGAGGTTCTTAATGACTTCTTTGCCTCAGTCCTTCACCGGCAAATGCTCTGACCACATCACCCAAGTCTTGGAAGGCAGATGCAGGGACTATGAGAATGAAGACCCTAGGCACACTGTAGGAGCGGATCTGGTTCAAGACCATCTTAACAACCCAAATGTATACAAGTGCATGGGACCTGATGAAATCCATCCACGGGTCCTGAAGGAGCTGGCAAATGAAGTTGCTAAGTCACTGTCCATCATATTGGAAAAATTCATGGCAGTCAGGTGAAGTTCCCAATGACTGGAAAAAGGGAAATATAACCCCCATTTTCAAGAAGGGGAAAATGGATGAGCCAGGGTACTACAGACCAGTCAGCCTCACCTCTGTGCCTGACAAAATCTTGGAACAGATTCTCCTGGAACTCATGCTGAGGCACATGAAATCAGCAAGGTGCTTGGTTACAGCCAGCATGGCTTCACTAAGGGGAAAATCTGCCAGACCAATAAGGTGGCCTTCTATGATGGGGCTATGGAACTGATGGACAGGGTAGAGCAGTTGATGTCGTCTATCTGGACTTGTGCAAAGAATTTGACACTGTCCCACATGACATCCTTGTCTCTAAATTGGAGAGACATTAATTTGATAGGTGGACCACTCAGTGGATGAAGAGCTGGCTGGACGGGCACACGCAAAAAGTAGTGCTCAATGGCTCAATGTCCAGCTGGAGGACAGGAACGAGTGGTGATCCCTCAGCGATTTGAGTTGGGACTAGTCTTGTTCAACATCTTTGTTGGTGACATGGGCAGTGGGATTGTGTACGCCCTCAGCAAGTTTGCCTGATGACACCAAACTGTGTGGTTCGGTTGATATAGTTGGAGGAAAGGGAATGCCATCCAGAGGGACATTGACACGCTTGTGAGGTGGGCTGATGCCAACCTGATGAAGTTTAACCATGCCAAGTGCAAGGTCCTACACCCGGGGCACAGCAATCCCAGGCACAGCTCCAGGTTGGGCAGAGAAGAGATTCAGAGCAGCCCTGTGGAGAAGGGCTTGGGGGTGTTGGTCGATGAGAAAATGAATATGAGCCAGCTTCAGTGTGCGCTTGCAGCCCAGAAAGCCAACTGTATCCTGGGCTGCATCAAAAGGAGCGTGACCAGCAGGTCGAGGGAGGTGATCCTGCCCCTCTACTCTGCTCTCGTGAGACCTCACTTGGAGTACCTGTGTGCAGTTCTGGTGTCCTCAACATAAAAAGGACATGGAGCTGTTGGAACAAGTGCAGAGGAGGACCACGAGGATGATGAGGGGACTGGAGCACCTCCCGTATGAAGATAGGCTGAGAAAGTTGAGGCTGTTGAGCCTGAGAAGGGAAGGCTGCGTGGAGACCTCATAGCAGCCTTCCAGTATCTGAAGGGAGCCTATAGGGCTGCTGGGGAGGGACTCTTAATGAGGGACTGTAGTGATAGGACAAGGGGTAATGGGTTCAAACTTAAACCGGGGAAGTTTAGATTGGATTTAAGGAAGCAATTCTTGACTGAAAGGGTGGTGAGGCACTGGAATGGGTTGGCCCAGGGAAGCTTGTGAATGCTCCATTGCTGGTGGTTTTCAAGTCCGGGTTGGACATAGCCTTGGATGGCATGGTTTAGTGGGAGATGTCCCTGGCCATGGCAGGGGGGTTGGAAGTAGATGATTTTAAGGTCCTTTCCAACCCTAACTGTTCTATGATTCAATGATTCTATGTTTCTAATGTGGTCAAACTTCACTGACAATTGGAGAGAAACATTTGGAGTCATTGGGGGAGCACAATCCTGCAAGATCCCCAGTGGCTGGGTAACCATGTCAGTAATATCATGTAAGATCAAAATTGCCTAAATAATATCAGAAATATTACCTTTGGGACAAACCAGGGAACAATAGGAAAAACTAACTAGAAATATGCTGGTTTTGGGGTAAGTAGATAAGGGTGCAGAAACTAGAGTGTGCAAGTTGAATGGGGAAATAAAAAGTATGGGGAAACAAAGAGAAGGTAAGGTTAAGAAGTTGCATGGTATAAAGGTTTACAAGGTGCAATCAGCTGTCCTACCTACACAGGGGAAAAACCTGTTAGCAATTTCATGTGATATTCTAGTGGTAACAGACTATGTCCCAAGAGTGAGTTAGTATTTAATCTGGTAGACCTAAATTCTGCTTTTTGCTGTAGTTAAATCCTAAGAGTTGCTCCCACAGGAATTTCAGATCTTAGTTACTTTTCTTCCCGTCAAGTCATATGTGGTAGCTCATCACTTTCAAACAAAAAATGAGACAATTCCCCACATATACTTCTCCCAGTGATATAACTGTAATACCTTCAGTTCTGGTTTCAGTTCAGAAAAATACCATAACCTACAGTCTAGTTTGAGTAGGATTGAAGAATTTCTTTACTTTATCCTGTTGAATCTGTCTTATATTGCACAAAATAAATCTCATCACACTAAGGAGAGAGCAAACAAAATGGACTTTAGCAGGGATCCCAGGGCTCTTAGCTGAGATATGAAATAGCAGGGTTTGGGATGTAATTTTGGAAGGGATGTGCCTTTTACTGTGTCAATCCACAGGCATTAGTGTTGTGGGAGTGAGGCAGAGATGCAAATGAGAGACTGGGGTCAGAGTAAAAGTTAAGGGAAAACAGACTGGTAGAGACCTTTATGTAGCAGGTTAGTGGGCATTTTAGGAACATCCTGTGGTTTCTAAATATTGGACTCGAGTATCTATTTTCTTTTATTTCCATTTAAGAAAGTTTAGAGCTCTTTCGTTCATCCAGTCAGTTGCTCTTATCTTTACAGAGAATGTTATGGTATGGTACAGGCTTCTCTTGAGTGTCTCAAGGCACAGAATAAAACATGAGTAATTTAATTTGGAAGAGATCTGTGGGTACCATCTAGGTTGATCTTGTGCTCCAAGAAGGGCTAACTTCAAAGCTATATATGGGGTACTCCTTAAAGCACCTTCTGCAATTTGCTAAGACATCAAGAGCAACTCACTTTAATTTTTTGCTTCTAGGTGCTCTGCGCTGTCTGAATGCAAAGTGGTACCTTAGTATTGAATTCTGTATCCATATGTAATAAATAAATGACTGTTTTCCTTGCTCTTTATTAGTTTGTGACAGAAGTTTGGCTCTGGTTTGTTGTGCATCCAGAGGCCCACCTTTCAGCTGCTGTCTGGGCTGAAGGGCTTCCTAGTCAATCCAAGTGTGGGCTGGGAGCTGGCTGTTCAGGATACAGTGACATGCAGCCATCTTGGATTGTTGTTGCTTGCAAAGCTGAACTGTCTTAGTGAGAAAGATGATTAGGAGGCTTGGAACGTGTAATGTATGTGGAGTGGCTGAGGGAGTTTGGTGTATAAGGTTGAGGAGAATAAGGTTGGAGGGGGAGGGGGAAACCTTACTGCTGTCTTCCTTTACCTAGGGGAGTTACAGAGAAGATGAAGTCAGACTCCTCTAGGGAAATATCCATCCCTGGAGATTTCTGAAATGTGATGAGACAAGGTCTGGTACAACATGGAATTTAGCCTTGTTTGGAAGAGGAGGCTGGGTTTTGTGACCTTCTGAGGCCCCTTTCAACCTAAAGTGTTCTACAGCTCCTTGAATAGGATCCTGAGAATTTAAAGTATCTGGTAAATTCTTTTCTAAGCTTTGTAGAAAATCATTACATAACATCTCACAGACCTACTTAAGAAATTTCTGTAGTATTGGCCAAAGTTGGAAGAAACTGTAAATAAATATTATGTAAATGCTAAATAAAAATTGTTTACAGATATTTTTACTTTGAACAAAAGGATATGTCATCCTAAACTGAGAGATTATGTGTGAACGTACACTTAACATGAAAGAATCCTATATACTATTCTATTGCCTTTACGGAATGCATAGGTAGAAACTACCCTGTTTTCTGTAGCAGAAGTTATGATCTTTTGCTATTGTTACTATTTTCTAACCCCAAAATATTAGAATAACTGAATAATTATTCTCTTTTTAATTTTGAAGAACCTATTTTTTCACAAGGAAGAATTCATTTGAATTGCATAAAGAAAAGACAAAAAGATTTTCCTGTGGGCTATGGAAGTTTTCTGGTTTACCTTCTGTTGTTAATCACAGCCAAGTTTCTGCAAAAGTAATAAATTCTTAATGGTCCATTGTTCAAGTTTTCTGATAACAATAAGGTTACCTGTCAAAGAGTGAAAGAAATACACATCCTATGCTGGCTGAAGTACAGATTGCCTGTTGACTAGATTTGGAGCTTTTGTGATTCAGTGAAAAATTACATAGAATAAGTGCTCAATTATGTATCAGAAAATGAGATACCCATCCATTAATTTTAACTAATTAGATTCTGTACAGATTGAGGCACAAAAGACTGTGATTCAATAATATCAAAGTGTGGATTTGAGGCTTTTCTATGCCTGAAGCACACTTCCGTTTCACATAACACATTTTCATATAGTGTTGAAAGCATCCTTCAAAGTCACAAAAGTAAATTATGCTCCTCCCAGCCTCTGGTTATCTTCAAAAGTCTAATCTGGAATTTCTTGATTACTATAAGGACATTTGATGTGACTGATACATCTCTCAAGGAAGAGTATTTTGCCCTCCAGCTCACTAAAGAGTACTGTGGTCCAAAGGGGACCTATTGGTTGCTATCAAGCAACTAATTTTTGACTATGTAGTTTCCATACGTAGTTTTTTTCCCAAGCTCCAAGAAAACTATGCTTCCCTTAGACTTCAGAATTAAAACAAAAAACCATGACCACATTTGATGCCAGACAAGGAGTCTTCTGTGAATGTAAGGCAAGTCCTTTAATGTTATTTTTTGTCTGATCCAGTCCATCAGTTTCAAAGCAGGTGATAAGTCTGAGGTTAAACCAGGTAGTTGGTCCACAGCTCAGGCACAGCAATCAGGTCCATGGCCAAGCACAGGCATGCTATGATACGGCTAGAGACAAGCAAACCTACAGCATAGATCAGGCCAACAGGGACTAACACCCCAGGACAGAGCTCAAATGGGCCGGAACTCATGAGTAGAAGGGGTGGATGGAGCCCACCGGTGAGGTTGGCCAAGGCTCTTAGTGCCCTCAGGGCTCTGACGCTTCTTGGAACTGTCAAGAACAGCCAGTAACATTATACAAACAGAGGATAATGAGATTTTGGAGCCTGAGGTTGACTGTCTCTGAATCCACTCTGAGCCTTAGAATTTCATTAGATGTTTCCCATGGTCATTCTACCTCTTTCAGTGTACAGCCTAGCTGGAGACAAGTTAATGAGGTTCCTCTTCATTATCTGTTTTTTCTCTTTATTTTCCAGTGAGACCTCGTTCACTATACACTGTTCAAAACTCATTCTGATGAAAAAAAATATATATTTTCTTCGCACACTGCTGTCTGGAGCTCATGACAATATTATAAGCATGCATGATTGTATCTTCACAGTACCCCTGAGGGGCAGGAAACTCATTGATTCAGAGAAACTGCACTATTCATTCACTTCAAGCTGCAAGTACTTTGTACAGTCACAAATTTGAAAAAATGCAGTCTCAGTTAAGGAACCCATGAATAGAGGAATGAATTACTACCTTTGGGTAACTTCATCTACTAATTTAACAAGCATCCTTATGAGAACATTGAAAAAGCAAGGCTGCAGACTAAGTCAACTAATTAGCATCTAATTTCCTTGATTGGGAGACCAATGTGGTCTCCCATGCCCCCCTGCCTTGATCACACCATACCTTCAAACTCTGGCAGTTCTACTGCCTTTGTTATTTTACTATCCTGTTTTATCCAAAAGACAGACACATCTAGAGTGCTGAACATGATATTTAGGAGAGAAAAAAGAGGATTTTTGTAGTGAATATTAATGTCCATGCCTCTGAAGTTTTTGTGCTTGAGCCTACTTATATTTCCTCTGTATGACATTTGTAAGCCTTTCTTCTCTTTTAAAAGCAGAGATCCCATCACAGAGTGGGTGGCCACAGAGCCCATCATAAGTAGATCTCTTGCATACCTGTTTGTCACCAAAGAAAATAGAAAGACTAGCATCAACAGCTGGTGGTATCTTCTATTTAAATGAGCTCTCATTTCACAGATGTTTGGTGACAGCAGAGGAATGGTGAAACTTGAAAACTACAGGCACCATTAGACTTTCCAGAGTAAAAAGATATACTAATTGCCACAGGCTGTCATCCCATCACAGTCTGTTTTCCAGTCAGTGCTCCTCTTTCTGGTATACCTTTTTCTGTCTTAGTTCCTCAAGGGAAACAAAAGAGAAATAATGTTGCATCATGGGTCTTATGGAAGACATTGTTTTTGAGGAGTCAGTGATCTTAAACCAGCCCTGACAGCCATACTGGGCCTTGTGCTTGATAAAAACATGTTTGTATGAGCAATTGCTGCACGACTCCAGGTACATAGCAGTAGAGGGCAACACGATGGAAGGCTCCAGATGCACTTCCTAGATATATTTACAGAGGCTTACCCTGGTGGGCATAAAGAAAGGGACCTGTCAAAACAAGATGGATAGTTTCGTTTACTACACTAGACATAAGGAAACATGGTACTGAGCAGGAGTGACCCTCAACAAGGATGGGATCTGCGCAGCATGCTGTGGCTACGCATCTGAGGCCTGTCCAGTTCTGCAGGAGAGCGGGATTCCCAGCTCCTGAAGAGCAGTAAGATTCACTCACTAACAATATTTCCCTTCCTGTTTCAGTGTGTTGTTGTTATTATTATTATTTAAGCAGTTTTGTTACACCATTTGCTGCTGTGCCTTTCCTACTGAGATACAGAGAGAACCCTGCACCCATCCTGGTGCAGAGCAACTGCGCAGCTGAATGAGGAGGGAGTTAGCAGTTCCATTATGAAATATAAAAATAGCTCATATTGTTTACATTAAGGACTTTGATGGGACATGTCATTTAAGGCTTTGAAGGGTAGAGTGCCTCTTGTGATACATAGTTGTTAAACTCTACAGTGAAGGGATGGTGAGAAACATATGTGTTGTCATACCACTCCCCCATGACACTTTCCATCTCCTTGCATACTGAAGGGGAATAGCTCCAAGGCTTTGTGGGGAGGTTGTATCATACATGATTTCGTAGAGAAAGCATTTCAGCATTTGCATCTAAGCTGAACATTGTGAATAGTTCCTTCTTTAATAAAAAATCAATGTAAGAGCAAAATATTTTTGCCACACTGCCTGCGTGTTTTACACTTCCTATTACTTAGAAAGCACTTCCAGGATGGATAACCTGAATTTGTAGTAGTAGAACATTAAGTTCTGCTATTAAGTTGAACTCCTGTGAATACAAACCGACTCAGATATTTCACTGCAATCCATTGTTCTATTACCTGGGATATCATCAGCAGAGTTCATTAAATACCTCTTTCAATTCCAGTGAAATCTATCTTTACCTTTTCATCAGGAGAGAACAACATATTTCACAGCCTGCTAGATAAAACAAATAGAAAAAGATGCCCAGAGAGTCTGAATTATCAATTAAAGGAACTTTCTCTCTGACTTTCTCTTTTTTGTCTCACTTCCCTGGGTTTTTTTCCTTCCTAGAAAGAGACTTACTTTTGAATCAGCAGTAGGTTCTTCTCACAATGAACTCTCATCAGTGAGAAGCTATGCTGTGACAATATATTGCTATCTCCAAATATTAGCTGATAATTCTTGGTCGTGGCATGTGCATTCATACTGTGCTTTTGGATTATCAAAACAACAACAAAAAAGAAACTATTTTAGGAATCTTACAGTTTTCTTTCAATTTCTCTTCAATAAAGAAGAATAATAAATCAAGGAGTTCAAAACTCTTGGATAAACTCTTCCCAGGTGAAGATGAGCTTGAGTTCCCCTGCAGCATCATGTGTCTTGTTCTGCAAATTTCTAAGTTCAGCGGGGTTAAGGACTGCTGCCACTAGGTCCAGGAGAGCATATGATGTCTCCATGGAAATGACACACATTTTGTACTTGCCTTCTGAGAGTAGACTGTGGTTAAGTCTGCAGAGTATTCCTGAGATTAACAGTCCTAAGAAGCAAGCCTCTAGCACCTTGTATCCAAATAATCGTAAGGAGCCTTTTAGAAAAAAAAAATGTCAGGACTTGGAAAATATGGCATAATTTCTTTAGAGAAATCAGATATGTGTTTGTTTGGACAAGTTTGCACATTTTTATGCTAAATTTCTTCCAGACATTTGAATAGACAAATAATGCAAATGTATATTTATGTTCTAAATTATTTTACCTCCTTGAGAAAAATACTATCAAAATGAAAATCAGAAGAATCAATTTTGCCAGCTTTCTATTTGGTAGACCTTGGTACAACAACAAATCTGGATGAGAGATTCACTGAGATTTGCAAGATCTGTAGAAAGACTACAGGCAAAGATGTAGCAAGATTACAGGAAAGATTACAGAAAAGATGTTTTAATGAAAAAGGAAAGCAGCAATTAGGTCTAAAAGAGAAAGAAACAAAAAGGGTTATTTCAATAATTGCCTGCATTAATTTTTTTCCTAAGCAAAAATATCTTTGTCAGAAAGACTTTTACCTCTGAAATCAGAATTAATGACACTGATAATTACTACTATTATGTAGTATATTTTTCTATAGCTGTTTTCACACTGCATGAATGAATAATCCAGTCTCACTCCACCCAAAGGGGGATTATAGAGAACAGGAAGCATAACTCTCCTCATAAACGCAACAGGGAAAAGGGAATAAGCAGCATTTAAAAGAAAAATTCTCAATCATAGACTCATCGAATCATAGACTAGTTTTGGTTGGAAGAGATCTTACAGTTCATCTAGTTCCAAACCCCTTGCCACAGGCAGGGACATCTTCCACGCGACAAGGTTGATCAAAGCATCATCCAGCCTGGCATTGAACACTTCGAAGGATGAAATTCAATCACTGAAACATGTTGCTAAGGGAGGTTGTGGAAATGGCATCCTTGGCGATGTTTAAAACTCACATGGAAAAGATTCTGAGCTACCTGAACTGTCTTTGAAGGCAATCCTGCCAGGAATTGTGCTTGAGTCAGAAGACCTTCAGAGTTTCTTTCAGTATAAGTGCTTCTCTTGTCGGATGATCTCAGTTATATCACTGAATGATAAGTAAACAAAACCCATCATGACTAATAACCAACTTTGCTAAGAAAAGGCAATGAGATTACATGAGTACACAAGGAGCAAACAACAAAATGAATTACATTCATAGAATCACAGAATAGTTAGGGTTGGAAAGGACCTTAAGATGTATGAAGATAGGCTGAGAAAGTTCGGGGCTGTTCAGCCTGGAGAAGAGAAGGCTGCGTGGAGACCTCATAGCAGCCTTCCAGTATCTGAAGGGAGCCTATAGGGATGCTGAGGAGGGACTCTTCATGAGGGACTGTAGTGATAGGACAAGGGGTAACTGGGTTCAAACTTAAACCGGGGAAGTCTGGATTGGATATGAGGAAGCAATTCTTTACTGTAAGGCACTGGAATGGGTTGCCCAGGGAAGGTGTGAATGCTCCATTGCTGATGGTATTCAAGGCTGGGTTGGACATAGCTTTGGGTGGCATGGTTTAGTGGGAGATGTCCCTGGCCATGGCAGGGGGGTTGGAAGTAGATGATTTTAAGGTCCTTTCCAACCCTAACTGTTCTATGATTCTACTATTCTATGATCATCTAGCATTTTCTGGTGAAGACCGAGGCAAAGAAGTCATTCAGAACCTCAGCCTTCTCCAAATCCAGGGTAGCCAGCTTCTCCTGATAGCTTCTGGAGGGGGCCTACATTGTCCCTAGCCTGTCTTTTATTTGCTATGTACCTATAGAATCTCTTCCTATTATCTTTCACATCCATAGCCAAGTTTAATTCTAAGTGAGCCTTAGCTTTCCTAACCTGGTCCCTAGCTTCCCCGAACAACATCCATGTATTTTTCCCATGCCGCCTGTCCTTGCTTCCACCTTTTATAAGCCTCTTTTTTCCTTCCAAGTTTCAGTCAGCAGCTCCTTATTCATCCAAGGAGGTCTCCTGACCCTCCTGCAGCACTTCCTTCTTGTTGGGATGAAATGCTCCTGAGCTTGTAGTAGGTGATCCTTGAATATCAACCAACAGCCTTGGGCCCCCCTGTCCTCTAGGGCTATATCCCATGGAATCTTACTAAGCAGGTTCCTGAAGAGGCCAAAATCTGCTCTCTTGAAGGTCCAGGGCAGTGAGCTTGCTGCACATTCAGTCCAAAAAGGAGTAGAAAAGGGTGCATACTGTGACAATGGTGGCTACTGAGTTCAGAAGTACAAGTATTTCATACTCTGTAGAATCTGTGTGTGGAATTTTCTGCATTGGGAAGTCATGATGGATATACTGAGGTAAGGCAACATCTAGTTAGCTATACAGAAAAATTAAGATATTTGTGTCTCCAGAATGCTAAGCAAGGTGCAATACGAACTGATTATTTGCAACACGTTTTTCATTTATAATGCTAACCATTAGGCCAGGTACTTTTAGATATAAAGTTACTTAACTATTTTGGGTTTGCAGCTCTCTGTAGAAGAAGTGAGCATGAAAATCAGAATGCTAAGATAAACAAGTCAGTGGTAAGATCCTATCAAATACTACTGCTATCCATCTCCTTCTCTTTGCTCGTTTGTGCTGATGAGATGCCTTTAGGCATTTGTCCTTCGACAATTCCAGGAAAACTCTCCCCATGCCCTGTAATAAAAGTGAATCTTGCTTGTATTCAGAATTAGAAAAGATGAGTACACATTCCTTTTACTTCTACACTTGCAGTATGGTCAATGCAGCAAAAAAAAACTATTGAAAGACAGGATGAAAGCAATAGTTTTGAAATTGCGAAAGGTATCCCTGCCTGCAGTATGAATTATTTTCCTGAGCTTGCCATGCAGCTGTTATGTCTTTCTGCAGCACTGGCAGTCTTTCGGGTTAGCAAAGTAGACAGATGTCATATTCCTTTTCTAAGGAGGTTTTTTGCTTGCTTTTAGGTTTAGAGGATTATAGTAAAAGGTGAGCTAACATGACTGTAATTTTATAATAGACATCAATGATTCATGGCAGTGGAATATAACATGCACTCTGGAACAGATCACAGTGTTGATAAAATATAATAAAAGCATGAGTATTGACAAGAACTTTTCAACTTATTTCAAATCTGGAAATGTACATTGAGGAAGACTTCAATCAGTTTCATAGAATCATAGAATCATAGAATCATAGAATAGTTAGGGTTGGAAAGGACCTGAAGATCATCTAGCTCCAACCCCCCTGCCATGGCCAGGGGACACCTCACACTAAACCATGCCATCCAAGGCTATGTCCAACCCAGCCTTGGACACTGCCAGCGATGGAGCATTCACAACTTCCACAGGCAACTCAGTTCCAGTGCATCAACAGCCCTTACAGTAAAGAATTGCTTCCTCATATCCAATCTAAACTTCCCCTCTTTAAGTTTGAACCCATTACCCCTTGTCCTATCACTACAGTCCCTCATGAAGAGTCCCTCCCCAGCAGCCCTATAGGCTCCCTTCAGATACTGGAAGGCTGCTATGAGGTCTCCACGCAGCCTTCTCTTCTCCAGGCTGAACACCCCCAACTTTCTCAGCCTATCTTCATACCGGAGATGCTCCAGTCCCCTGATCATCCTCGTGGCACTCCTCTGCACTTGTTCCAACAGTTCCATGTCCTTCTTATGTTGAGGACACCAGAACTGCACACAGTACTCCAAGTGAGGTCTCAGGAGAGCAGAGTAGAGGAGCAGGATCACCTCCCTCAACCTGCTGGTCACGCTCCTTTTGATGCAGCCCAGGATACGGTTGGCTTTCTGGGCTGCAAGCGCACACTGAAGCCGGCTCATGTCCATTTTCTCATTGATCAACACCCCCAAGTCCTTCTCCTCAGGGCTGCTCTGAATCTTATCCCTGCCCAACCTGGAGCTGTGCCTGAGATTGCTGTGCCCCGGGTGTAGGACCTTGCACTTGTCATGGTTAAACTTCATCAGGTTGGCATCAGCCCACCTCACAAGCGTGTCAATGTCCCTCTGGATGGCATTCCTTCCCTCCAACATATAAACCAAACCACACAGTTTGGTGTCATCGGCAAGCATGCTGAGGGTGCACTCATTGAGGGCACACTCAATCCCACTGTCCGTGTCACCGACAAAGATGTTGAACAAGACCGATCCCAACTCCGATCGCTGGGGGATGTCACTCGTTACTGGCCTCCAGCTGGACATTGAGCCATTGAGCACAACTTTTTGCGTGTGGCCATCCAGCCAGCTCTTTATCCATCAAGTGGTCCACCTATCAAATTGATGTCTCTCCAACTTAGAGACAAGGATGTCATGTGAGACAGTGTCAAACGCTTTGCACAATTCCAGGGAGATGACATCAACTGCTCTACCCTGTCAGTCAGTTCCATAGCCCCATCATAGAAGACCACCTTATTGGTCTGGCAGGATTTCCCCTTAGTGAAGCCATGCTGGCTGTCACCAACCACCTTGCTGATTTTCATGTGCCTCAGCACGAGTTCCAGGAGAATCTGTTCCAAGATTTTGGCAGGCACAGAGGTGAGGCTGACTGGTCTGTAGTACCCTGGCTCATCCATTTTCCCCTTCTTGAAAATGGGGGTTATATTTCCCTTTCTCCAGTCATCGGGATCTTCATCTGACTGCCATGATTTTTCTAATATGTTGGACAGTGGCTTAGCAACTTCATTTACCAGCTCCTTCAGGACCTGTGGATGGATTTCATTCAGGTCCCATGCACTTGCATACATTTGGGTTGTTAAGATGGTCTTGAACCAGATCCGCTCCTACAGTGTGCCTAGGGTCTTCATTCGTCACAGTCCTTTTTTTTTCATACTATATATTTTCCATCTCCTTATTTATTCGTTATAATAATTTTCAGTATCAATAAGATTTGAAACTAAGCTATTATAAATAGCTTTGATTCATGCAATAAGTGGGTTAATGTGCCTATATTTGCATAACATATTTCACTGATCTCAGTACTGTGTTGGCAGTTTTTTTGTCCCTCTTTCTTTCCTTTTCTCCTGTAATTTTGATTAATATTTCTCTACTTTGAAGATACAGAATGGAATAACTTTGTTGTACTTCCTCTGATCTTGAAGTTCTCAGGCAATCTAAGCACTAATACAGGTCTGGCTACCTACCTACAGGGGAAAGAGATCAGCCTAGAGTGGAAGAGTCATGCTTCTGTAGCTCAGGTCTCTCCATGGAGGTGTGCTCTGGGGCCACCCTTCATGGAAGGCAGTACCTGATACATCAGAAGCAGAAGCTCCAGAACCAGTTTTTGGAGCAGCAAGAAGCCTGCCTTCTTAAAATGGGACTCCAGGCTCATCCTCTCCAATTTTTTGTCCACAGGTCCCTCTTGTCCAAGCCACAAATCCAACCTCAGGTTCACCAACTCCTACTATAAACACTCACCTTCTGCCTTGAAGTCTGGAGCCCACTAAGCTTTCCTCACCCACCTGCAGTATGTTCTGCCTCAGATGGTGCTGTGTGCTGAGCCAGAAATGTAGGCACCAGACAGGATTACATAAGGCACTACCAGCTGGGACCTCACACATCAATGACTTACGGCCAGGTAAGCACTGCAGCAGAGTGTTGGGAAAAAGCCTATTTTCATAACATTTTTAGAGATGCTTTTCTCTGCATTCTAAGTCATACCTTACCTTCTATTTTACATGATATTGGCCATGTCTGATCTTAGACTTCTTAGTCTGAAAGGGATTCAAGTCTCCTCTACGCACAGCAGAAACAAAAGCTTGGCAGGTTAGTACCGAGAAGCCTTAAGCACCCTCTCCATATCTAACAGCAGAAATTAAAAAGAGTAACCAGCTAGCACAAGCCGAAGCAATGTGACTGTGCCTTAGGAGTTTAGCAGAGGTATTGAGGGATTAATGTTTGCTTCTCTACTGTAAGTGCTGATGATGCAGAAAGTCTCTTAAAATTAGTTTTTCTGGGGTTATAGCATTTTGTCAGATGTCAGTGAGCACAATATTCTTTCTTTCTTCCTCCAACTGTTCAGAAGTGTCACATTTAAGACTGATGTCTGAAAGTGCTCTTGTGCTGCCAAGAGACTTTTTTATTTCTGATTCTGTGATAGGATTTCTGGAAAGATATTCTGCCAAAGGCAGTAATTAAAAAGACCTTCCAACTGTGCCTTAGGCTGCCCTTTCCTGTTTGTTTTCTGCACAGGCAACAAAACTGGTCATGACAGCAAAATATTCTGCTGGCATATCTTGGAGGCATATGTTCACCAAAAAGCCTTGCTCAGTTTCTAGATTCTCAGCTCAATTAGCAGTATTTGCTATTAAGCTAGAAAAAAACGTATTCCTGAAGGTTGTAAGAGTGTATACTACACAAGGGCATGCCATACATCCAAGCTTACTACACCACTTTCCCAGGGAATGTTTTTTTTCTCCTGCATCTCTGGCAGATCGATGTGGCTGTCTTCACTGGCTAAGATGACATTTTAAAGGAATTTCTAAGCCTCAAGAGTGGGAGCAAGTGCTGCACATTTTCTACACTCTCAAGAAACAGATATTTTCTGCTTCCCACTGAACTCCCTTGAAGTCTCCCAAACTATGATCGTCCTCTCTCTTCCCACCTCATGTTTTCTTACTGGTACACCCCCTTTCTAACAGCTTCCCTTAATTCTCTTAATGCTGCCTGGTAGTGATTCTAAACCTGACAGGAGCAAAGTAGAGTAGCTGACACTTGTTAAGACTTCCTTATGTCAACCTCAAATACCATGCCTTGTATGATAAACAAACAAATAAAACAAACAAACAAACAACTCACGTGTTTTTAATACTGGGTGTGAAGTTTGGGTAGAATATCATCAATCACATCTTAAAGAGGAAACTTGAAAAATTAAGTCTTCCACACTTCCTGATATTCTTTCTTTACCTTGGCAATGTGACAGGAGAGTCCCAGCGGGTGCAGCTTTTCCAATACATCCTTTAGTTCTCTTGTGAACTTTTTAAGAACTCTGAAATGTTAACAGTAGAATAAACGTTATTTGGCCTCCATTTCAAATAATGATCATCACCGTGAGCAATTCATAACACTTTTTTTAATACCTTGGAGGACTACATGCAACAGCCAATGTCTCAATTGAACAGCTCAAAAATAGATTGGGCAGGTTCAGTTTAAATTTTGTTCAGCCAAGAGCAAAATTCTGCAGGCTGAAGTAATTTCTTCAACAGACTTTAACTGAAGCAAAGCAGGAAAACAGTTCAAAGCTGAGAGTTTTTAAATAATCAGAAACACAAGGCAATTTGCATAATGTTTGACTGATTTCTTAAACATGTAACAGAACAGGATAAGTAAAAGGTGATGCGTGCTGCAAGGTCAGCACTGATAGCAACTGTTTTCTTTAATGCATTTAAAGCTGTTTAAATCAATTAGCATGTCTTGGAGCAAACTTACAGAAATAAATAGTAATACAGTCTCACCTTTATAACATGGAGAAAAATGACTAATGAGGTGCCTGTGAAAGTGGCCTCAGGTATTTATGTAATGAAATTAAAAACAAAGTTAAAAACAAATAATCTGTAGTTTTACTCTTCATTCTGAAAGGACTGATTTTGTTAAAAGATATAATAGAAAAGTGAGATGGTAGGACCAGAAGAAAAATCAGCTTAGAAGGTAACTTAGGAGGTCATAAAGTTAACCCTTCAGCTCAAAGAAGTATGAGGCTGGCTGTATGAGATCAGGCTAGGTTACTTGGGGCTTTATCCAGCCTGCCCTTGGAAATCTCCAAAAATGGAGACTGCGCAAGCTCTCTGGGAAACCTACACTATCAGTTCACTACATGACTGTCCTTATGGCAAAAAAAAAATTCTCCTTATAGCCAGTCTGAATCTCTTTTGTTTTAACTTATGCCCATTGCTTCGGGTGTGCTCATCATACACCACCATGAAGAGCCTGGCTCCATCTTGTTGGTGACCTCATCGGAATCTGTGTCAGCTATCAATAAAACTTTTGCCTTAGTCAGCAACACTTCCTTGTTGATGAATATCAGATCTAATTGTTGTTTGCCCCAAAAAGTGCTTTTATGGATGAGTTATCATTGATATACACCAAAAATTTCCTAACTGCTTGAATTCCACCATGTTGCTGTTCCAACTAAGATCTGAAATTTATAGAATTATTGGAGTTGCTTAAGAAAGACTTCACTGCAAAGCTGCTTTCTGTCCATGGTGCATAGGGTAATTCCTCCCTGTGTTGCAGGGCTCTCATTTCCCTTTGTTGAAATGCACAAGGTTCCTCTTTGCAGATCTCTCCAGCCTTTCAAGGCCCTTTTGAACAGCAGCGCAACCACTTTGTGTATCAGACACTCCTCACAGGTTTGTATCAGACACTCCTCACACGTTTGTATCACCTTCAAGCTTGCTGAGGGTATACTCTGTCCCATTATCCAGGCCATTAGCGAAGATACAAAATAGGATTAGACCCATTATTAGTGGCCTCCTTCCTGCCCTTCTAGAAGACAGGAGTGACATTCACTCTCTTCCAGTCCTCAGGAACCCCTCCTGATCATCATGGCCTTTCAAAGGTAACTGGGAGTGTGATGTCATTATAACATCTTATGACAGCTTATATTATAACAGCTGTTATGAAGTATATTGTCATAGGGGAGAACTATCTTGATGTTACAAAGGCTGTAGCTTTTCTGTATGGTAGGAAACTCTCTTTTAGACCAAAATCATGTGACTACTACTACTACTAATAATAAAAAAAATCTGTAGTATTTGCTGTTTGATCATGGCCTTCTTAGAGAACACTTTCAACCTTTTTTTTATGTTGTTGTCAGACCTGGAAATTTATTGGTCTCAAAGTTGAAAGTTAATATAATTTCAGAACTGTATGCAATCAAGAGAAAGGAGTTTAAAGCTGTCTATTATGTATCACGATAGGGTTGATGAAAGCCTGAGTTGTGACATTGCTATTGGTGCACAAGTGAAAGATAAGACTTCTCATTCCCCAAAAGTGGAAACTAATCCTTTAGCACTTTTCTTATCTTTTCTCACCATTACAACATCTGTTATTCAGACATAATATTTAATAAGTTCACAGCAAAAACTGCATTTTAAATACTTTGTGATATGACACTTAGACATTGCCTTTTATTCAGAAATTTTTGCATGGTTTAAAAGGTAATCACATTTTATTGTGCTAACAGCTAGCTTTAAACTCATTTAAATGGTAATAGGGGAGAAAATGAATGAATTATTTCATTATTTTTTCACAGTTTTCTGTATGTACTGAATCATTTCCTTTAAAACTTCTCCTCCTATTGATTTGGACGCTCATTTCTGTGGATTATCACTACTCATATGTTGAAATAATTATCTTTGCAAAATAGCTCTTTCTGAAGAGGGCAATCTTAAAATGTTCTGGACTTTTCATATCAGTGAAGAGCAAAGCTGATTTTTAGAGTTCTCTTTTCCTGTAAAATCTGCTTTCTCAGATTTCAAAGGTAAAATAGCCACCCTGCCTAATTTTGCACCACATGCCCTGCTAGTTCCAGGAGGAACGCTTCTGGTTTGTAACATCTCCAGTTCACTTAACTGCTAAATTACCACTTCATAAAATTATTTACTCACTGAGTCAGGACCATGGAAATCCGTGGCAATACCCACTCATTTTTGAGAGCTCTTATTCAGAAGCAGTCTAAGGTATTGTCTTGGAGTTGTGACTGGGCCTTTTATCACATGAGATAATAACTAATATATGAGTTTAAAATACCAACTGTGTTAATTACAAAGCAATTATGAGTACCAAGCTTATCCCACAGATGTCTTTAGCACAATATCTTTCAGCAGGTGCCTCCCAAATTAACAAAATTCCTGACTCCCCTGACTACAAGGCGTAGCTGTGTGTTTTCAAAATGAAATAATTGTGAATATTAGAGCATTATAGGCCTGGGTAGGCTTCTGGAAGAGGTTTTGCTTTGGCAGAAAGAAAATGGATAATATTTCTTTCTGAAAATTCTCTTTCAGCTTATGAAAGAGAAAATTTCAGAGCAAGGTGAAAGGCTGACTTCAAAGCTGACCTTTGTAAGATGAGATGTCACGGCTCACAGGGAAGCACAGATGCTTTGGAGCCTCAGCATGGATTTACAGGAAATCCTGGGGCTCCCAAGGGGAAGAAAGAGACAGAAAAATTGTAAACTGCATTATATGCACATTATATCACCTGGAGATAGTAAGAATATGACTAAGCTGTAAGGATAAATCTCCATAGCCAGCAAAAGAAAGGAAAAGTATCTGTGAAAGCCTCTTGTATGAATACTCAAGTGACAATCTGTATCGTATATAAGTCAATGTGGCACAGAGCAGAAGCATATTAAAACAGGATCCTGTGGTTCAGCAAACCACACATCAGCTGGGAGGCAGTAACTGACGTACATGTATCCAGGCTTCTCTTATTCCACATTCACTTCATAACCTTAGGCAGCCAAGGTGATTTAAGCTGATGTGTTGAGCACTACAACTGTAATAAGCTAAAAATGGATTTTATAGTCTGTTATGAAATCTTGGATGACAGGCAATGTATTTCTGAGTAATTGAACTTGATCATTTTCTGGTAGGTGACATGCCCTTGGTGAAGTGTTAGGTAAAATCAAATTTAAACTAATAATTCTCTTTAAATATTTAAATCAAAATATTCTCATGATGCTTCCAAAACATTTTTGTCCTTTGTGGAAGAGCAACTTTGTAGACTGAAACTGAGGGATTTATTAGTATAGAAATTGATTTAGGTAGAAATAGCTTAGCATATATTTTAGATTCTTTACTATTCTAGGCAATTTGGAACCTGATAGTTTAAGTTAACAAAAAGGAATGATGGTTAGAAGCAACTATCTTAAATCATTATGGGAATTCAGTTACTAAAATGATGTATCAGTCTTCTGAAAATGTGTATTATAATGGAAGCATCCTCTGAGACAGTTGTGTGTAACTTTAGTGCTATGATTTATTTATTATTTAATATCTCCAAAACATTTGATTTGACCTTGGGGTTCTTAAAAGTTTTTTAAAAAATATTTGTGCCTACAATTTCAAGTAATAAATGCCATTCCTTCAAAAATTATTTAAATTAAAGCATTTGGATAAATGGGAAATATCAAGTTAATGCAATGTTTCAAATACATATTCTGTCATGGCTGTTAAGCAATCAAGAAATTGAGGAAACTTGGAACTATTAAAAGGACTTGTTTAAATCTATTTTAAAAATAAAATTGAAAAATTTTGAGTAAGATTTCCAGATGATAGAGAAAATAATCCTTCCAGGGAACTGACAGGTTCTCTGAATGCTTCTGAAAAGGCAAACATGGGAATATAATGCAATCGGATGAAAAATTATGAAATACCAAAGCACTACTGGGAAGCTTGTCTCATTGACAGATTGCATAAATTGGATGAATGGGTAGACAGAATGAGTACTTGTTGTGGTTTAAGCCTCACCCAGGCTAATAACTCACGAAGTTTTACTCACTCACTCCCTCCCCTCTTATTTAGAAAAGGACCAATACAGTTTGTTGAAAAGGAAGACATGGCAAACTTATGGCTAACTAATGCTTTTGCCTGTTTAGTGGTTCTGCACCTTCAAGTGGGCTTTTAATTTCTTACATTTAAAAAAGCTTCGCTTGGTTTCATGATGGAACTAGCAGTGCTGAACTGCCCATTAAGCTTTTCACAGGGTTACCATCATAGTCCTGTAATACAGCAAAGATCTGGCAGAGAGCAAGTTCTTTGCAAATGCAGACTCTGACTTGGGTACCCTCTGGGGGATCCAAGTTGCTTTCCTCTGATCCTGAGACATCACAGTTAATAAGCACATCAGTACATACAACAGGAGTGCAATTTGCAGCCTTCCAGACTTTGTGTTTTACAGCATAATTCCAAGTGCATGGCATGCATATAAGGGCATGGCAAAACCCGTAAGCAAAGAAGATATCCTCAGATATCTTAGAAGACTGTATTAGGAAGAAGCAGCAAAATCTGACAGTGATTTGGGACCAAGCTGTAGAACAAGGACCCTGGCAGAAAGCATCCTCTCCCACACCCTCATTTCCTCCTGAAAAGAATTAGCCCTCTTGTTTCAAATCAGAGCAGTGTGGATGACCAAAGATTCAGTGTCCAAATTGAAAGAACTGACTTAATTTGGCAAACAGATTCAATTAATTACTCAAGTAATCTGAATTTTGAACCCTAGCATTCCCAAGCTATGTGAGCTTGGACTCCTTAGCATACCTCAGTCTGGAGAGAGGGGAACACATGCACCTGGTATGATTCAATACCAAGGTCAGTTCTGCTCAGTCTCTGTGGGACACAGAAAGTTAAGCACCCTCAAGACCTATTCCAAATGTAGTCAGAATGTTTTCAGCTCACTTACAGGTATCTTTGACACTGCAAGTGCCCACTATTTACATAATTAGTTTCTGAGCCCTGCTGGTTTGAAGACGGTTGAACCATATCTTTGACATTATAAGGAAGCGTGTCCTCATTTCAAGGCTCTCGGAGTACTTACCATCTACCGGTATAAGGAGTCATGGTAGTAACAGAAAAAGAAAAACTTATAAAACTGGAACATGAGTCGGATAAAAAGAGAATGTCTTTGTTGGAGGAAGTTGTGGGTTATGCACATTAAGCAATTGCCATAAGAAATCATACCTGTAAGAATAAGATCACCCCTGAAAGAAACGAAAACCACTGATTAGAAGAGTAGGTGTTTGAAAATAAAACCAAAGCCTTAGGGGCTATCCTTCCTTCAAGAACAGAAGTTTAGGGTGACTTAAAGGGCTATTAACAGCACAGACTTAACCACAGACAGGCGTGTTTTCACCATGGCTTTCTGATGTGTTATCTCTCTCATAGCTACTTCACCTCCTATGTTAGTATTTCTATCCATTTTTTCTATCTCTTCTATCAATTTTGCATAAACCAATTAGATATACTTCCACAGCAAACCAGTCATGAAAAACCTCATTGTCAGAACTATTGAAAGATAGTATGACTTTTGTTTATAAGAAGAAATTAACTTTTCTTTTTTTTACTTTTGCTGAATATAAAAATAAGATAAAACTCATTCATTTCCAGGAAAAGTCAGTTCTGATAATAATTAGAATTTTGGGTTGCTTTATTTGCATTCATTATTTCCTCTCATCTGGAAATATTCTAATGTATTGGTTAATTTAATATAGAAATCTAATCTGGAATTGTCATAAAAGGCATTATAAAAAAAAAAGAACTTTACTAAATGCAATGCAAAGTTAGTTCTGCATTCATGCCCTCAGGTAGCATTCATTACAGTTGAAACTCACCAGTTGTGCCCATTATGCAAAAAATTAATAATTTAAGAATCCTTTTGCATTGCAATATCTGAAACTCAATCATGACTTTCAACATAGAAAATTTTCTACAACTCTTTCTAAGACGAAATTAATGAAAAGCAGTTCAGTGCCCTAGGCAGGTATTGAGAAGTTGGCACATTTTTCTCATATGAGCTATTTAATCTCTTAAGCTTAGAATTCACTTGAGAAATCAGTTATGAGTATAGCAAATATCTTTGTCAATTCATGCGTTTTGCATGAAATTAAAAATATCATATTATCACACCTGTATAGTAAATCCAGAAACTTCTGAAATGGAAATGTTCTGCACGTTTTTCTGGTCAGGTACAAGCACATCGCCAGGGATTTAGGGGAAAAAAAAAAAAAAGGATTATTCAATTAATCAAAGACGAAAGAAAATGTTTAAGTAATGACAAGGGAGAAAGATTCCAGGTTGCAAAGAGCTCTTTAAGTAGCAGAAAAACTCCTCAACCAAAAATAAGATTTAGTGCTTTCAAGTTGAGGCTAGAGAAATTTGAACATGAAACTGCAAATGTTAGCGGTAGGTTATTAATCAGTAGATCTATTTTCCAAGCATGTAATGGTACTTTAGAACTTAAAGTCTTCAAGTCATTCTCCACTAAAAGGAATCTCTTAGAAGTTTTTTAGCAAAGTCATATGGCCTGAGTTGTTCAGAGGATCAAAACAGACACAATACTGTGTCTCTCACAGTCTTTAAAAAGTTTCTCCTAGTTTTTAAAATCCAATCTATGAATTGCTATTAGTATTGCAAAAATATATTTCTAGTCAGCAAAATCTATTTCTATGGGGTTCCCTTTAAATTTCACATTCTGTCTTCATCTATGTATAATTTTTGACAAATTAACAATTTGATCTCATCTGACAACTCTACCTCAGGACAACATGGAAAGTTCAAACAAAAAATTTCCAGGTGCTTCTGAGGACAATAATGAGACAAAATGTGTATGTTTGCGTTAAAATGGTTTGATGATCTTTCGGAGACACTGTTTATTTTTATGCAAAGATCTTGGCAGAAAAAATGTTTTAATCACAAATGTAGTTTTTCCTGCTCCGGGAAAAGACTACCTGCAGATCATAATACAGGATTTTGAAAAATCCCAGCCTGTAAATATTTTTTGAGGAACGTTGAGAACTTATTCAGTAAAGTCTCTGAAGACTTGTTTTTCACTGAACAGGGTCAAGTATCCCAGAGGTGTCCATGCTAACTACCTGGCTATATGTTTTCCCTACACTGAACGTTCATAGTCCATTTCTTCACAACTCCCAAAGCAGATACACATCTGTATGTATTACAGTCACCATGAGACTTGAGTATCCTCCTGTTCAGAATTGCAGGAGTGCAATTTAAATTTTCTCTAAAATGTGCAGTAACTCAGAATTAGAGCCAAACTAAACAGCTGCATAGCTCACAGGTCTTGTTTGCGTTTGGAGAGCTCAAAGTACAGTCAAAGATTATATAGACATGCACTGAAATGTTCTGTAAGGTGACAGAATTTTGTAGGTTGTGCTGTGCATCAGATATTTGAGGAAACCATATAATCACAGGATGGTTTGGGCTGGAAGGGGCCTTAAATTTCATCCAGTTCTAATCCCCGCCTTCCATGGGAAGGGACACCTTCTGCTAGACCAGGTTGCTCAAATCACCATCCAACCTGGCCTTGACAACTGCCAGAGATGGGGCAGCGACAGCTTCTCTGGGCAACCTGTGCCAGTGTCTCACCATGGTCATAGTAAATAATTTCTTCCTAATCATAGAATCAACTAGGTTGGAAAAGACCTTTTGCTAATGTTTAATCTAAATCTATCCTCTTCTAGTTTAAAATAATTCCCCCTTGTCCTATCACTACATTCCCTTTCAAAAAGTCCCTCTCCAGATTTCTATGTATAGAGATATGTATATTTAGATTAGTTGCTGATTTCAACATATTTATTTGTTCCAATTTAGATCAAAGTTACTTGCCTAATACCTTAATGCTGATTACGCAGACTTGATTTCTACCTAGCTGTCATTTTTTCATTAACAGAATTTTATAAAGTAATTATTTGTTTATTCCTTGTCTTGATTAATCTTCCTTTATAGACATTCAAACTAAATTTTGAACTTTGATTATATGGGAAATTTTCACAGCTGAAAACTTATGGAAATAAATCCCTTCCTATTCCCTTTGGATTTTAGAATTTCTATAGAAGTATTAAAAGGAGTGTCAGTTTCTAAGAATTTAGTAAACTTTCCTGTCTACACACTTCTGAACATGCTATGAACCACAGCATAAGTAGACATGCATCTTGAGTGAGATACAAGTGGGGTAAACCTCGTCTGGAAGGAAATAAAGTGGAGACACATTTCATAAGATGTCGATAACCTCCTTTCAACAAGACAAAGCATTATGCAATTTTAAAAATTACTTATGAAATCGTGGAGGTGTCTGGAGGAAGAAGAATACGGTTTTTGTAGCAAACTGCTTTTCACTTCCACACAGAGAAGGCAATTTAGACACAACTGGGTGCAAAGTCAAGTCTCAATTGCTTTGACATCTTGTTTTGCCTGGCATAGCCCCACTACTGCTCATTAGTATCCTGTAGCAGTTAGTCACTGCGTAGAAGCAACTTTCCAACAGCAATCAGCTTAAAAACCTGACAGTTCATGGGTCATCTCTCCCCTTCTCTGCTGATGGTATGTAGCAAGAGGAAATGTGGAGAGGAGATAGTATTATAGAGAACTACTGTTTTCACTAGTCAGTGTACCCATGTGGTGCCAATCTCCTATCAAAAAAAGGCTTTCCAGGGTCCTATGAGTAAGCTCTCCATAAATATATCATACTCTTTTTCATTCCAGACAAGTGCAACTAAAGCATGCACTGATGATGTTAGGGTCATTCCTTTGCCAGGATCTTTCAGATGCCTTCAGGTTGTAGGGCACAGTTGGTGACTATGTGACACTAGAGTAGGACCCCTTTGTCAGATCTTCAAGTCTAGTGAGTGAAGAAACAGTCCCCTACTCCCACTCTTGTTTCTTCCTTTGAGGCTTTATTCAAAGCTTCTTTTGAAGATTGAGAAGGCTGTTCAGGACCTTGTCCTTGTAGCTGTACTAGCTCTGGCTGGGATGGAATTAACTTTCATCATAGCAACCCACACGGTGCTGTGCTTTGTGGCTAAAACACTGCTGTTAGCATACCAATGTTTTGGCTATGGCTGAGCAGTGATTGCACGATGTCAAGGCTTTCTCCTCCATCTCCCCACCCAAAGCGGACCGAAGTCCAGTCAAGGCGTTTATAAGGAACATAGCTGGGGCAGCTGACCCAAGTTGACTAAAGGGATATCCCATATCATATGATGTCATGCTCTGCAATAGAAGATGAGAGAAAGGAGAAAGAGGTGATGTTCAGGCTTCTGGCATTTGTCTTCCCAAGCAACTTCTACTTGTGCTGAGGCCCTGTTTTCCAGGAAGTGACTGGACATCTGCCTGCCCGTGGGAAGTAGAGAATGAATTCCTCTTTCTGCTCTGCTTGCATATGCAGCTTTTTCTTCAGTTATTAAACTGTATTATCTCAATCCATGAGTCTTCTTTCTATTTTCTTTCTACCTCATAAGGGAGGGGAGTGAGTGAGAAGCTGCATGGGTGTCTGGCTGCTGGTTGGGTCAATCTGTAGTAGCAAAACAGTTTATGCAACTCAGCAAACTGGAAGTGTGCACACTGATCTGTGATCTGTATCCCAAACTTTTGCATAAACAACTTTCAGCTTTTTCATATGAAGCTGTATTTCTGAGATATTCTTTTTTGCAGATCCAGAACCCTGTGCCTCTTTTTCCATTTGTGCCTAGGAGATGCTGCTTGCAGGAGAGCCATAAGTATAGAGCATGTACATATGGAGACCACTGCCTGCTCTGCTCATGTCCCAGCTGGCTCCTACATCCTCATGTTGTTTTTCTTAAAGAGGCAGAAAAGTTGGGTTGTAAGAAGTCTACTTTACAGCCTGCTATACCTGCGGATATATACCAAGTCAAGTCATCCAATTGGCTCACTACAGGTAATAGCTCAGGAATGACCTAAAACTATATGGACTATGAGAGGGAATGAGGCTCTGAAACCAAACGGAGCAAATCACCATGATTTAGTAATACACACACTAGAATGGTATTTTCTGTTTGGAAAATCTTCTTCTGTAAATTACCTAAAATTTTTATGTTATGGCAACTCTACTTCAATTAGTATCATTACTGTACCAAATTTTAGTGCCAACAGAAGAAGCAGCTTTATGCTTGTTGTTCTCTGGGCAGCACTTCAGACTGAAAAATGGTATAAAAATTGTGCTGAGGACTTTTGGCCAACAAAGGATACAGAAAAAGCCTCAAAAAAACCCCAAACCTTGCCAGTCTGAGTTTAGCAAAACTTGATCAACTACAGTCATTAACATATAAACTTTAATTTAGGAGTTTGAAGACCTGATTCAGAAATCGGTCACTATATGAAGAAACAATTGACTAGAGCTTTTAATTCAGCTGTTGATTTTCAATTTTATAGGAAATGTAGAATTGTCACAAATTAAGAGGTAAGTCGCATCACTATTGATTCATAAGAAAATAATTATTTGAATAACTATATAAGAAAGTTGGGCAAGGAGAACTGAATGTTGAAAGTCATTACACTGTTCCTATTACACTGGCTAGTAGTGTCTGGGTGAAACAAGCTGCTTCAGGGATGCACTAGAGAAAGAGTCTGAAGGGTGCCTCTAGCCAAAACATTTTTCCTTTAGGTTCTTTGTAAGTGCACTAAACTATTTGTTCTCTGAAATCTTGTTGAGATTTAGTTGGCTCCAACAGCCATGTGAGCAGGAAAGAATCCACACACCCGCATCCTTTAACAGGGATCTGTTCCTTTTCAGCATACAGGGTCAGCTGCATGATAATGTTACTGTATTAGCAATTCATTTTCAGATATCAAACTGATACACAGCAGATCCTTAGAAAACAGAGACTGTTATTAAGATAGAGTATTTTCTTTATGTGATGCCATAACTAATGCTTTAGCAGAACATATCTTTTCTCTAGGGTGAAGACCTCGGTAGAAATAAAGCATCTGGTGTATGTTTCACACATCCCCCGCTTCCCTTGTTATTTTGGAAAATGTTTATGTCATTTTCAGAGATGTTGTTTTCCAAACTGGAAATTTTAAACAAAATAATAATAAAAAAAGTCTAAAAATCAGGTTAGGAAAAAGAAACATGTATATGTATATTATCTTATATGTGAAAACAAGAAAGTGGTTGCAGAAACTCCAGTCAAATCACACCATGCAAATATGGCATCCTTATGCAAATGAAAAAAAAATAAAAATAAGTTGTTGCCTTTCCTCTTGAAATGCCAGGACAGATAATAATTTAGGTGTTCCATCTGCAGCAGGCTTGAAGTGGAGGAACTGAACAAAAATTTACCTGTGATTCCTGCACGAAGGCTTTAGCAACTTGCATGGGAAGGGAGTCCTCCTCCTGCTGCTGACCAAAACCCTGCACACGAGGAGAAGCACCTGAAGTGAAAGCAGAGGGAGTGACTGAACCAGACCGATGCTGCCAGAGCTAACTTTCAAGGAGGCATCAGAAGGAGACTCAGAATAATGGCCTGATCAGGGAGATTCAGACTGGGGGAAAAACAAGAAAAGGTGTGAGAGAATGGGTGTAACATGAAGCAGAACAAGGAAAAGGTGAGACTAGAGCCTGGAACAAGTGGTAAGAAGTCATGGGCCAAAGTATGCTAACACCAAAGGACAAAGGTGCAGAAAGGTGAAAGATTGAACAGCACTTAATATCTCTGACCAGTGTAATCACACTCTGTCAAAATAGGTGTAAAGTACTATTTACAGAGCCTGACTTTTCAGTTGTTAAGTCAAAAAAAGAGGACAACAACTGTTTTTCTTGCCAGTCACTCTTCCGGGACTACTGAAAGGGACAGACCTCTGAAAAAAATCTAAAATTCCAAATTTCTTGTCACACAAGGTTGCTAATGAGACATCACAGCTCAGATATCAGCAAAAAAAATTCACGGTGAAGCTGGTTAAGTAGTGCATCAGCTTGCCAAGAGAGATAATGAAATTTCTGTCATTAAAGATAGCCAACGACATGTCCGAACATATCCTTGAGCAATCTGTTTTAGCTTCAGTGTTGCACTTGCTTGGAGCAGAAGGCTGGAGGGAAAACTGGCAGAAGTCTCTTCCAATACATATCTTTCTGTGAATCTAATATTGATTTTCTGGGGGAGGTTCCAGTTTCTATTAGAGGAGAAGAAAATCCAAAACTTGCATGCACCACAATTAAGCAGATGAAAGTTTACCTTAATCCTGGCATTCCTTATCTCCACGACCATGATCTGGTAGCTTCCGGTAAGAACTTCTCTTAGATCCTTTTCAGTCATAGCCTTCATCACTTTTTTTCAGATGATGGACTGACTTGGAGCTGTGCAGCAGGGAAGGCAGCACTGGCAAGGACATGTTTTGATTCTTTGCAGCTACTGAAGTCAGTAAAGCAAGCTTTGCTTCTTTCAGGCAAACCAGTGTTGGCCTGGAGAGGAGAACTAGAGCCTATCCCTGCTTGTGTCACCAACCTCAACAGACTGCCTATTCAGGATAAGTTTTTGACACATATTTTCCTACTTCCCATCCAGAATCAGACAAATCCATGAAAGAGATTTTAATCAAGCAGAGATTAAGTGAATTTAGGATCTTTCAACTTGGAAAAGAAATAACTGCGGGATGCAATATGACAAGTTCTGTAAAGTCATGACTTCCCTGAAAAAGGTGAATAGAGAATAATTCACTGTTTCTTACAAGAACTACAGGGAATATCAAAAGATATATAGAAGATATATTCTTATCAAAAGAAATTACCAAGCTGCAGATCAGAAGCAAACAAAGAACTCCTCCCACACAGTGTAATTAAACTATAGAATTCATTGCCGCAGAAATCCATGCATGCCAAAAATATAAATAATTCATAAAAGTGATTAGATAAATCCACAGAAGATCATCTATCAAACGTTATTACAATGAAACAGGCAGATATAGCCTTTGAAGTGGGAAGTCCCTCATACTGTGACTGAGCATGAGGACATCCATTTTGCCTGTTGACATAAGCTCATCCATACTCTTTCCTCACCCATTCACCGACAACTGCGTAAACAGTCTGAGCAGATAACAAATGGCATGTACCTAACAAATAGCAGTGTTGTCCGCTTCGACCAGATGCAAAGATAGATACTATGATTTAAGTGCCCTTTTGCTTTACACAAAGGATGTGACATGTTACAAACCACATTAATTGTATTGCCATGAATCCAGTCATACTGAAACCCAAGTCTGCAGATGCTGGAATGGAGCCAGATGTAATGCAAAAAAACAAACCCATGAGGAAACATGTCCTCAAAATAGAAGTACCGAGTTTGGGAGACTGGGTTTACTGCAGCATCCAAAGAGTTTCCTACTCCTTTTTGTTACTGGAGTTGTTTGGGTTTGGCTTTTTTATTTATAGTTCCTTAAGTGAAGGATTATTAATTATGTGTTTTGCTCTTCCATAACTAGTGGTCTTCCTAGTCTTTGACAGAACAGTATCACTCAGTACTAGCCCTGTTCTTATTCTCTTCCTCCAAACTTTCACTTCTGGCTGCTGATACATGTGAAACACATTTTTGTCTTCACACTTGGAACAGTAACTGCCAGTTTTACTGAGGGTTTTCCATTACTGCTTTAGCCAAAGATTTACTGGCATAGCAAAGATGTGATTAAAATGCCTCCCTCTAACTTTTCCTCTTATATTTTGGGGGGGAAGAGTATTCTTTTGGCTGAACAACCACAGTTTTCCACATATGCAAGAGCCTTTGCAACTTCAATATATTATAGTTTAAAAATTTCCACACTTTGCATAACTGACTTAGTATTTTGATAAAGCACATAGTGATCCTGCAGCTAGTTTGAGACATTGCTTTGCATTGTCTCCCCAGCTCAGCAGCAACATTCCTCTTGAAGTTCCTCAAGGACAGCTGGGCCTTGGGGTTTGACAAAGTCAGAATGACAGGGACCTAACAGCTTCAGAAAACACCTGGAGGGATCCCATATCTGTTCTCTGATGTATAAAGGACTGCTTTTAAAAGGGGATGGGACTGTGGATTGATGCATAACCTCTCTCTTATTAAGAAGCATTATGAACTGAGCACCTAACAGAGAAACAGAAATGAATCCCAGGAGGCGCCTTTACACTTTTATATATATTTTCTCTGAAGTCTAGCCCTGGATGCCAAATAGACTCTTTCCTGACACTGACAGTTAAAAAGCTCACTGTGGTAACATGTTATACACAGTGGCAGTTCAGATCAATAGCAGACCAAGCACAGTAATTAGCACATCAAGGGCATTCCATCTGCTACTGACTACAGCTGCTACTTCTCCCACCATCCATCTCTTCCTGGCTGTCTCTTCCAAGTGCTAGTGCCTCCAGAGAATCTGTTGGACAGTTCCATCTCACTTATTTCTTGGGGCCACTGGCCAGCAGATAGCCATATCTAAAGCTGTGTAGAAAAGTTTTTCTTCTCTTCACTGGAGCAAAAGTGGCATATTCTGAAGAATTTCAGGGAGTGGTAGCAAGGGCAGTATTTGGAACAGCCAAAGCCTGATGACATTGGGGTTCCCATGCAAGGCAGGCAATGCCATTGCAGAATCAAGAATGGGTCCTCATTCTGGCATGCTTGTGAACCTAGACACTAGTCTGCAAGCTATTCTCCGAAGTGTCTTTCTCATGCTACCTCTGGATATATTGCATTTTGTATATTTAATTAAGGCATAATTAAGACAGACAGAAAACAAAATAATGATGCTAACATACAGGAGTGAGAGACAAACTAGCTCCTTCATGCCGTGTTAAATACAACTGAAGACAAATTCTCTTCCTGGTAGGCTGTAGCCTAAGCAGCAAACTGTTGGTTGTACCACATTTTCTATGATTCTGTGAATTTACTGAATCTAAAAGAGAATGAAATATGGTTCTCCATGAATAGAGGCTCTCACCTCATAAGAAAATGACTTGGATTCCAGTTTCTTATTCAATGAATACTTGATGTAAAACACTTTTATCAGAGAAGCTGTTTGAATCCAGGTGAGTGACAAACCAAGCAGGGTAATTGCTGCTCTCTGTAGACTTACAGTAAATAAATAAAGCCATCTTTTGATGTGATCAGAACCCATAACACTGCTGTTCTCCCTTTAACATGACAGGTGTGCAAACATAATTCTTCCTCCAGTAAGGCTAATGAACAGGAAAACCTGAAAATCCTGATTTCAGTGCACTGTTGAAGAGTTAGTTCCCTGCACTTCAGGAGGTGATTCTGGGAGAGCCACCTCTTTGATAATACTACCTACTAGAGCCTACTGGATGGCTTGGAGAAAACCTTTTCAGGATGCCTGATTCCAGTTTAGGCTTCCCCTAACCTGAGTAAATCCTTTGGACAGTTATGAGTTAGTCTCAAACGATGAGCAAATCTGACTGTCAAAATGTTGTGGAAAGATAGGATGAAGCTAACAAAGAAGCTCAGGTATTTCAGCAGTTCAGCCTATTGTCCTTTATATAGTAGGGTTTCCTGTAGTGTTTGTCAGAGATGGTCTTAACCGCTTATGTCACACCTTTCCAGAAGCTAGTTCCACATTAACCAGGGAAAAAAAGGCAATCAAAAGAGCTGTTAGAGAACAAAAAATAACCACAGCCTCAGGCACAGAAAAACTGCATGGCTCTGGGAAAAAAATCTGTCCCTGGAGCTCCAGGAGTGTCAAAAAATAAACTAAATTAGAACTTTGGTAGTGTGAGAAAAAATCCCTACGTACCATTTTGAGAGAGTTTTTGTTAAATGACTAAGCTGCTATCCATCATTATTTTCTCCGTCTAAACCAACAAAAAGAGTGTGTAGAGCTCCAAGTACTTAGGTCTAATAAAGTTAATCTTATGGATCAAATGTTTCACTTGATACAACTATAACACCTGATGGCAGGAAGTTCACAGATCAATAAAATGTTATTGTATTTCAAAGCCACAAGTAAAAAAATTCTCTAAGACACAATTTCCTTTGGGTGTAATATATTGAGATAACATCTGCTTTTGTGGAAATAAGTACAGACAGATAGATGTATTCCATTTTATTGGAAAAAACTACTTATAGCTCATTTTGTAATTCTAAGGAACATTGAGGTACAATTTAGGTGTAAATAGGCAGAAGGGTTGGAACTAGATGATCTTAGGATCCTTTCCAACCCTAAGTATTCTATGATTTTATGATTCTATGATTCTATGAAATATATGAAATATGCAAACACAATCTAAAATACAAGAGCCTTCAAGATAACTTGTGTGCCACCCCTTCCCTTCTGCTTGATGATTAAAAATAAAACAGATGTTAATAGACATGAATCTACAGTCTGCTCGGTCATGTGTGTTTAGAATGCCTCTTTCTTAAGAGATTAGGACCTGATGCAAAATCTATTGAAACAACATAACCTTTTAAAACACCAAAGGCAGCAGCTCACATCAAAACACAGCAGGCAATACTGCCAAATGCTTTACATTAAGTACACTGTTTTAAGCAAACTATTTACTTAAAGAAACTGAGGATGGGCTGACCTGTTTAAAATATTCTTTGGTCACAGTTGCTGTCCTCTCAAACTACTTGTGCATTTACTCTACTGAAAAGCAGGATTTTCTCTATCTCTATGGACCTTCACTCAGGCATCCTGAAAACTAACAAATATGTTTAAAAGTATTAACCCTTGCTGGAACAAAAACTCCTTGTGTGGCATTCTTGTTGGGATAACAGCTGCTAATGATCTGCACATAGAAATGAATATCTATTCAAAACAGATACAAATATTTCACATTATTATACTTATTTAATAGAAGTTGTGGAGAAAATGCACTCTGTAGTGACCATGCCAAAACTTCTGACTGTTCTCTAGAAATTAGCAAATAATGTTGAAGATTAAAGACTTCAAAGTAAGACTTTTTTTATTCAATGCCAAATTGATATTTTAGGGTTTATTTCCTGTAATCGCAAGGATTCTGAATCTATTTCACTTTGCCTCCAGCTACTCAGCATTCACTCTCAGATTCTGCCAATTCTGCAATAAAAAAGCCCTTACAGATGTAGCTTGTATGAAACACAGTGACAAAAAAGTAAGTTTCACCATAAAACTCAAAGGAAAGATTCATCGATGTCTTAGAAAAATGTTTGTTGTAATAGAGGGTGACAACAGCAACTGTTTCCAAGCTTTTGTCCTAGTTGTCAGGAGTGCCTATGACTTGTCTTATCTATGTAACCAGGTGCTCAGTTCAGATGGAAGAAGACAGGCAGCTTGTTATAACCAGTAAAACAATGTGATAGCAGAGAATCACATCCCCTTTGGACAATATAAAGGGATGTGGGTTTGGCTATAGGAAAACCACTACATGAATATCAAATCACAGAATAACTGTTGGTGTGAAAACAAATGTGTACAGTCTCTTTGTGTCCAAACTATCTTGTCTTCTCAACTGGTTCCCTGCTCGAAAGACAGATGTTTTCTTAACTCACCAGATCTAGTTTTCAGGGGATGAGCAGTATTGTGCCTAGTGAAAGTGCCTGTGGCCAAAATCATGCAGTGAATACACAAGAGTCATAGAGGGATGCAGGAATGAAGGGAACTCTAGTCCAGAGCTTGTTCCAGGCAGGACTGACTTCAGAGCTAGATCAAGCTGCCCAGGAACTTATTCCATTATGTTTTGAAAATCTCCAAAGATGGAGATTCCCTGTCCTTTCTGGGCAACTTGTGCCCATGCTCAGACACTCTTGTGAAGATAAGTCTTGTCTTTCCGTCCACTTGGAATTTTTCATGTTGCAGTCCATGAGTATTGCACATCCTCTCCTTTTTTTATGCACCTCTGACTCCATTTTCTCTGACACATTTTTGGGCAGAAGAACACAGCAATCAGATTCCCCCAAACCTTCTCTTTAAGCTAAACAAACAAATTCCCAACTTCTCACTGTATGTCATGTACTCCAGCTCCTCATACATCTCAGTGCCCTCGCTAGACTCACTTACAGTTGTTCCGCTGTGCAACAAAGTCTACATCAGCCATCATCTTTTGATCTATTATTCTTCTTCAACTATCCAGCTGTGTAATTCTGAGAAGACCAAACCACAGTAATTCTTTTTATCTTCCCTCTTTGTTCACTATGTCCCTTTGGGATGTGAATGCTTCGACATAGGAATTACTTCTAACACTTGTACACATAGTTCAAAATATATCAGGATCCTGATCTGCTGGCTTCTGGGCATTGCTACAATAGAAAGAGCAATAAAACTTATTCACAATAAGCACACAGAGAAAAAAAAATGGAATAAGACAAAAAGAGAAAGACTTAATCACAGAAAAAAAACCCTAAGTATGAAACGAGGAATGATGATTTTTATTGTGTCCAGATTTCTTCTTTCAAAGAGCAAAAGCAGAAGTTAGTAGAAGCTGAAATAACCACCCTATTTTTTTTCTCCATTTTCACTTCACTGCCTGGAGCTGCCATTTTTGTATCTTCCATAGTCACTGTACAAAGGCATAGATTATGGGAATCACATCTCCCATTTCCTTTACCCTAGAGTGCTCTCTGCATGGTGGGCTTCATCAGTGCCTTCCTTGGATTTTATACCAGTAGGTCTTCACTGAAATGTTAGAGTTGTCATAAATATAATGGGCAAAGACAGAATCAGGCCATAGATCTGATATGTGTTTCAGAGGTTCCTAGAATGTTATTATTTTTTTTTTTCATTGTGAAATATAGGTTCTCTCCCTTTTTAGTTGCCTCACTGAATGGAGAATCAACCCAATGATTCTTAAACCTAAGCAGGATATCTGTGTGGTTGTGTCGTGGGTTCACTCACTCACTCACTCACTCACTCACTCACTCACCTCTTTTTCTTTCCCCAGTCCTGGGGGGATGGGGAGGAGAATCAAAAGAATGCAACTTCCACAGGTTGAGATAAGAACAGTTTAGTAACTAAGGTATAACACAAATCACTGCTGCTACCACCAGTAATAATAATTACAAAGAAGTACAAAGAAAGAGAATACAACTGCTCACCAAGCCCGACCCAGCCAACACACCCCCGAGGCAGCGAACCTCCCCATGCACCACCACACCCTTCCGGGTCTCTGCCCTCTGTTTTCACATCTTGGACATGACAGTGCTGTGGTATGGAATAACCTCTTTGGTCAGTTTGGGTCAGGTGTCCTGTCTCTGCTTCCTCCCGGCTTCCCCTCCTCCCTGGCAGAGCATGAGGCTCAGAAAGTCCTTGGCCAGACCAAAACATTACCAAGCAGTAACTGAAAACATTGGTGTTATCAGCGCTGTTCCCAGGCCCAAAATCAAAAACACAGCACTGCACCAGCTACCAAGAAGGAGAAAAATGACTGCTGCTGCTAACCCATGACAGGTTGTTAATGTTCTCCTTACGCAAGTGATATTGGTAATCTCATTCTTGTAAACAGGCCATCAAGTGAAGAATATAACATGTCCTTAAGGAAAGATTAATGTTCTTCATTATATTGTTCAAGTATGCAAATTTTATCACTTAATAAACTTGACCTATCTTACTAGCCATTTTGAGGTTTATATAAACATATTTTTTTCCTTTTTCTGAGTAGTAAGACAGAAATTGTGTATATGAAGAATTTAAAGTGCAGTGGATCAGAAAACTTTTAGGTGTTATAGAACTCCACCCCCTTTTTGTTTTTCCCCAAAATTTCTCTTGTTCCAAAGTGTTAAAAGAAGCTTTTCCATTTCCAGTTTCTAAATGAAGTTTCAGAAGCATATTTTGCTGTCTATTTCCCAGTTGTGGAGGATTAAAAATAAAAAATGTTGTCAAAGTATCATCTGTGAAAGCGCACATGAACTGGTCATCAAAATTACTGCTGGTAGAAAAAGTTTTGTTCCTTATCATTTTTCCTTCTGTATCATAGATAAAGGTATCAGACAGCCACAATGGCTAGGATTGTAGAAATAATTAAGCATTCATCCTCCAGGTTACAGCTGAAAGTATTAAGCCCAAGCTCTTGCTTTCTTTCATAGAGTTGGCATATATTTAAACCAGTAGACTAAAAGGCATGGAAAAATAATGGGATTTTCCTGGAACAAAATCACAGATTAAATTAGTAAAACCAAATAAACACAAAACTCAAACAGAAATCTCCAGCAATTCAACTTCTTTTGTGTCAAGATTCTCCTAGATGAATTCAGAAAAAAGTGATTCAACTTTTGCCTATTTTAAATGACACAGATCCATATAAAAGGGAAAAAATGATTTGTGGGGTTTCTGGGTCATCTGTCTTTCCCATGGCATTTATTGAACCAAAAAGTAGAGGGCTCTTGAGTTTCTTGGCTTCTGTTTACAGAATTTTCCTTATTGCCTGAATAAAACCCCGCAGCTTTTCCCTCAAGAAACAAAAGAAATAAAATCATCAATTTTTTTTTCTAGGAATTTTTTGTCTAAACAAATTCCTTTAACATACAGCACTTCCTCTTAAATTAACAATTTTTAATGCTGTTTTGCATATCATAGAGTTGACTCTTTCATGAAAGTTAGTAGTTCCATGGAAACATCAGATCAGTGCTCAGTGATGCCAAAAAACATGGTGAGTGCTAGAAAATTATTAGGAAAAGGATAGAGAATAAAATACTTTGCTATGCCGCTGCCATGCAGTTCTAAAACTTTCTTGTTAACTTCTTCTCCTACTCTTTCACTGCTAAAAGGCTATAGCAGGACTGGAAAACATATGGACAAGGTCAACAGAGAGGATAAAAGGTATGGAAAACCTCAATATGAGAACAACCAGACAAGGACTCTTCAATTTAGAATGGAGGTGACTGAAGTCATGGAAAGGTATACAAAAAGCATATGAAATCAGCACAGCCTGAGTTGAGGCTTCTACGAAAAAGAAAACCCTAGGAGACAACAAATAAGGCTAGTAGGTAGCAAGTTCAAACAAACCAAAAGAGTAACTTCTTCACACAACATTAAACTATGAAACTCCTTGCCAGCTGTTGGAGCAAACCACTTAAACAAGGTGGTGTAAGAGAGAGAAATCCACACAGTGTTAAAACAGGGAGAAGTCATTTCTGTTCTGGGAAGTCGTCAAGCTGTAAATCCTTGATGCTGGAAGAATATCTGGGGCACTTATCACTACATATTTCTTATGTTCTTTCCCTAGGCAAGCTGGTGACAGGGAAGGCATGATGCCATCCATGCCTGTGTGGCAATGGCCAAATAATTGCACTTCCTGCATGAACAACCACGACCTTCGATCTTCTCTCACATCTGTCAAAAAAGTATATTCTCTCACATCTGTCAAAAATGTATTTTCTCTGCCTTCTTCCAGCCATTCCAAAGGCAAACTTTTAGCTCTGGCCAAGCTCATCAGATTCTGGATTTCCTGTATTCTGCACTACACACTGGTTTGTACCAGCCCTCCAGAACTCTGCATACTGAATTTAATGCAGACTGAATTCATCCTCTTGCTCTAAACATTGTTTAGAAACCAAGTCAGAGTTTCTTTCCACCTGTGCTGACTCTACCATTGCTGTCTGCTCTGCTTATCTGACTTAGCAGGGATATCTGAGCCTTAAAAGCACCTTAGTAGGCTGCTGCAGATACTGCAGGTGGTTGGGAAGCAGGTGATGCCAAAGGGAAAGGGCATGGAGGACATTTATCACAAGTGTTTGTTCCATGTTTATTATTTCAGATGTTTCTTTTCTATTTTTACACACTTCCACCACAAATAGCATAGATGGAAAGTAAAGTCATTAGCTCGAATGCTTAGAATACTTGAGAGGAGTAACGGACTCCTGCATCATTGACATGTTCAAGGGCAGGGCTACCACTCAAAGGGACCTTGACAGGGTGCATGTGGGGGCTGGCAGGAACCTTGTGAAGTTCAACAAGTCCTGTACTTGGGAAGGACAAACCACTTGCAATAACTTGCAAGCTGAGGGAACAGAGCTTGTTCAGCCTGGAAAGAAGGTGGCTTGGGGTGGGGCACACAGCTAATACCAGACTTCTAAAACGTACAAGGAGGTCATTAAGTAGATGGAGGCAGGCTTTCCATAGTGGTGTGTACTAGCAGGACAAGAGACAAGGGACATAGGCTGAAACAACAGCAATTCAGACTGGATACAAGAAGACACTTTTCCAACACAATCAAGCAGTGGATCAGGTTGCTCAGAGAGGTTGTGCAGTCTTCATCCTTGGACATTTCAACACCAGACTGGGTAAAGCATTAAGTAACCTGGTCTGACCTCACAGCTCACCCTTTTTTGAGTAGTAGGTTAGACTGGATTACCTCCTGATCAGAGTATTCTTATCATCCTATGGAACCCTCCTGAACCCTAGGAACCTCTTGAACCTCGGACCGCTCCTGAATTTGCAAAAGTGCAAAGAAATAATTCTTTCCAATACCAGCACTGTTCTAAATATGGCTATTAACACTATGCAAATAAGTAATTTCCTTTGGCACATAAACTTCCACTGTATAATTAGCTTTAGACTTTGTACTTCTTGGTCTTCATAAAATGAATTATATTCAGTACTTTCTCCACATGCATTGAGCAACAGCATGGCAAAAACTATTAAAAAAATTTCTCTGAATCTATTTTTACAAATTCCTGTGGCTTCAGTTGTCCCATAATGATCCACAATTTTTAATTACATTTGGCAGAAGAAGAAAGTTGGTTTTGTAGGTTTTGTATTTACAAGCATTCTGGAAGAAATGAAATGTGTTATTCAGTTTAGCAGCTAATGCTTAACGATGGAACAGTGAGGTCAGAGTTCTTATTTTTATTTTTTTTTTTAAGATGAGTTAAACATGTATATATCTTTCTAAAAATATATTCCCTACCCAGATCCTATACAGATAGAGTACACTGGGATAAAGAGAAGGAAGTACTTTTAGTCTTGTACTATGCACTTCTACTTGAAATAGCAAACTTGAGTGTTCATTAATTAAATATATGTAAGAAAGACAAAAACATTATAAACCTGTTGGTTATGGTGTTAACTTCTAAGACTGGACATGCAGACACCACTACTTTTTCCAGATATGTCTTTTATACAATATGGATTCAGTTTTGAAGGAAACTGGTAAAACCTTTCTTCACCAGAATAAGAAATAGGCCATTGAAACACCCTTCAAGGAGGTTGCAGATATAGGAACATGTCCTTTGAAGAAATCATGAAACTAGAAGATGGGTCTCCAAGTGAATACTCTCACTCCTGACCTGCCAGCAGACACCACTTCCTTTGTTTTGGATTCCTCTGGTTTTGTGCTTAATTTATCATTTTTTTTTTTTAGAGCCACTCATCCTTTTTTGTCTCCCATCAGCTTACACCAAAGACTGAAAGCCTGCAGTTGGGAAGGAAGTGTGTACAGCGGTTGAAGGAGACATCTGGCCTAAGTTAAGTTGCTTGAGAACCAAAGGACCAGCACAGGTCACAACAGGAGCCACTCAAAGCAGTACCAACAGCAAGGAGCAGGAGCAGCACTGTGACTGGCAATGTTTATACGTCCTTATTCTGTGCATCTGTGCGCTGAGAAATAAGTCCACTGGGCTACTGATATAGAATCATAGAATCATAGAATAGTTAAGGTTGGAAAGGACCTTAAGATCATCAAGTTCCAACCCCCCTGCCATGGGCAGGGACACCACACACTAAACCATGTCACCCAAGCCTCTGTCCAACCTGGCCTTGAGCACTGCCAGGGATGGAGCATTTTCCACTTCTTTGGGCAACCTGTTCTGTAATACAATATATAACGAAAAAACATAATACATAAAAGAAAGTGAAACAATTAGTACCATACATGATCTATATATTTAACTCAATTTCACAGAACAACCCTTAGAGCAGAAAAGAACTATGGATTTTATGTAAATAAAAATCAGCCATTAGTACATGAGCAATAACCATGAATGCTCACTGGAGAATTACTTGTAGCGCGGCAAGATAACATTCAAAAATGAAAACTACCTCATGGAGTACTGATAACAATATCAAATAGTAAGAAGAAACATGACAAGAGCCAGGTAATTATTTGTTCTTTGAAGAACTACATAATTCTAAGCCCTCTATTTTTTTGTTTTTTTTGGTGATTTTTCTGTCGTTCCTCCTGTGATGATGATGGCAGAGGCATACTGCCTGTATCTCTCCTATAGCTGATACTCCCTACTTTCACAAACAATAGAATTCTAGGATACGTTTTATTTAACATTCTTCTTAGTTTCAGCAAAACACTTCAAAATCCTGCATGTGGAGTGACGTGACACAAAATACAACATCAAAAGCAAACCTATTAGCAAAAGCAATCAGCCATTACTTGATAATCACTAAGCAGCGCTGTGCAACTCTCAAGTGGCCATAGTGCACACTCCCTTACTGTAGATGATGAAAGGCAATCATAATTTCCCTGAACAAAGTAGTTGGTTATATAGCAGTACCTGCCTAGAACTTTCCAAAACAAGAAGATGTATGTTCCCTCTTTTCTGCGTACTTTTTTAAATGAAGTTTTGAAGCTTCCAATAAACCAAAAGCCCAGATGACCGAATTGCTACCTCAAAACCCCGTCTTCTTTTATCACTTTGCTAAGTGACCATAGAGGTCTATTTTAATAGAGCTTAGCAGACTTGCAGACAAATTCAGTTCTTATATAACCAGATACGAAGTCCTGTTAATGCAATGGGATTATGATCATGTATCACATAAGGTTGAATGTGCAGTCTAGAACTTGGCTGTCATTGAAGAAGTTACCCATTACTTACATAGCTTTTATCACAAGTTTTAAGGACTAAAGAAATCTAATGTGGCTGCAATTAGCATAATTCAGAATTTGAAATGATTGGTTGGCCTCAGTTCCTGATTTCGACTCTCAGGTGTAATGTCTGAATGTGAAGCATTGATGGCTACAAAAAATGTCTGTGGCAGTCCTCTCTCTAAAACAATCTACCACTTAGGCAGACATGGAAGCAGAATGATGAAAAAACACATCAACTTTTCCATGATGATGCATTATTTATTAATAATGATTTATCTGAAAAAAAAACTTGAAAAGGAGACAGTTTATTCATTACACAGAAGCACAGAACACCTTCGTTGGTCTTGCTATGTGTGAACCGATAACTCCATTATTAATATTGGGCTTTTATCTAAAAAGATTCTTGCTGTTGCAATTTATGTAATGCCCATGCGCAAACACTATTCCACACACGTGTCAGATGGTTTGGTCCATGCTTACTGCCCTCTAAGCATTCCTTGTCCAGAACTGCAGCTGCTAACATCATTGTTCCTCAGTGTAGAATAGCTTGCAGTTTGCCACTGACCTTTGCAAAGGATTTCAGCTCAAACTATGCTAATATTGAAAGAGTAGGAAGAGACTGAAATTATTTGCTTAAAACAGCTGCGGTAAGCCAGTATCATGAGTATTTACATATGACATACCCGAAAAAAAAAAAAGAAGAAAGAAACACATTTAATTTTCTTATGCAAAAAGGTGATTGTCCTACCTTCTTTATTCACCCAAGCATCTGTGGATGTTTTCTTACATTACATGGTAATTTATCATTTGTGTTACCTTACATTTTAAGCTGCATCAGAAGGAAGATCTTAGCTGTGGAACACTAGCTTTATAAGCTCTCTCCAGTATTCCTTAAGATTTTTTTCAGTCGTCTTCTGCAAAAGTAATATTTTCTAATTTATTAAAGAGACAACAGATATTCTTCTCATTAAATTAAGGACTGCTTTGTATCTTAAGAGTTACAAATGCTATTTTGCCAGACTCCATGACATGTCTGTACTTCTGTAACCTGTTAGCAACTCCTTGACTCAGTATGGGGTGAACATTTTCTTCTTCTGTTATGTTTGGTGATTGAATGTCGTCTTTCTCTAAGCTCTACATTTCATGACCATCTTATATCGTTACACATATGCAAAAAAACTTTTAATTGGCATTAATGAACATAGTCATGATGGAGACAAGGTGCAACAGTAATTAGCTACCTCAGGAAAACATGAGTTTGAGGTGAAAAGGTTTTAGAAATGAGTTTTTGAGGGTTACTGTAAACTTGGCCACAAATTCATGAGGCTTTGTGTCCCTCAATTGTGCCTATTCTAGCACTGGAGAAGTATGAGAGAGTTTTGTTATGGTCTGCCTATTCTGTAAGATCCATGTGAGCAGATCAACTTGGGAGGGTCCAATTACTGTGTTCTGCTCAAAGAGGTGTTATAGAGAAATGGAGTCAGACACTTTTCAGAGGTGTGCATGAAGGAGTGGACACAATGCTCAGACTAAAAGGAAGAAATTCCAAGTGGATGAAAGGAGAAGATACCTCTTCACAAGAATGTCTGAGCACTGGCACACTTGCCCTGTGGAAGATGAAAGGATGGAGAATCTCCATCCCTGGAGATTTCCAAACATGCTTGAATAAATGCCTGGACAGTTTGATCTAGCTCTGAAGTCAGTCCTGCCGGGAGCAAGAGCTAGACTGCAGATGACTCTATGTATTTAACTGCCTGGTAGTGAAGGAAAATAGCTGTGTTTCAAGCAGGATCAGGGGAAAAGGCAAGATGCTTTGGAAGCAAAGCAGCTCAACAGATTTGCTTATCCTCCACTGTCTTTTATGACCACAGTATTTAAATTCATTACAAACATGAATGCTTTTACCTCTTACTAGCCACATATAACATTATTACCACTTCACAGACAGTGAATTAAACACAAAGAACAAAGCCCTAATTATCTTGCCCAAAGGTCGAATGCAGAGCCTGTGGCAAATTCAAGAGCAGAAGCACATCTTCTAAATACCTTTCTAGAGCTTTAATTTAAAGCATTCATCCTCTCAAGAGGGTTTACTTGTCCTACTACTACAAAACAGTAAAGTAGTAACTGAAGTACTAAAGCACCCAAAGTACTGCTGGCTTCCTATTTTTTGCCTCATAGCATACAAATGTGTTATTTATACTGGTAATGTGATTTAGACTGTGAAAAGCTAATACACTTTAACAAGCTCTGACCTGGATCCAAACAATCCTGCTGTTTATATATCCCAGTACAGGCAATGAGTAAGAATCAGATATAACATTTACAATATTCAAATATTTATGCTGTTGGCAAGGAGCCTCCACATGGAGCTCAATACTGAGTGGCGGACTAATCAGCAGCTGTAAATGTTTTATTAACACACACACTTTCAAGTAAATTTGGAAGCAGAAATCAGCCCCCTGCTACCTGGTCAGAACTGATATGGCAGTCATCCTGTGGTAATTTTTCACCAATATATTATCGATAAAGTGACAACAAACAAAACAGATTGTAAATTTTATTAAAGAAGAAAATTCAGAGGGTTAGGAATAATTTCACCCAGAAAAATGTCAAATTAGTCAACTTGTAGAAATTCAAGCTCCTATTTAGGTTTGCATTTGGATTAGAGAAAGAAGCCTAATCAATAAAAAAGGAAGGAAAACAAAGATGGTTGCATACCTTTTCAGTAACTCTGTTAAAATGCAACTTCTTATTTCCTTTCGAAAAAAACTTTTAAGCATATTTGTCACCTAAGTGATGCATCAACCAAAGCCTGCAGAAATTCATCTCATCCCCTACAGTACCTCACAGTCAGCGTGCTGCATTCCTTCTCTGTCTGGCCAGACACTACCCTCAACACCACGCCTGCCATAATCTCCACTTCCTCCACCCACAGTGCTGCTGTCTGTGTTCCTGATGGTACTCTCAGTTCTCTCCATTGCCCTTGGACAGCAGAAAAGCAGGAAGCGATATATTTGGCTGTTGGACCTTCCTGTGTCCATCAGACCCAACTTCACATGCATCTACCTGGTGCCTGGTGGTGCCTCTGCTATGGAGAGGCACACTCGAGGTCTGCTGCCAAGAACTCTCTTCTCTCTGCCAGGAACCCCTCCTCAAGATTCAAGATGTTTGCAGCAGCTGAATACCTCTAGTAACTCTACAGTCCTGTCTAAGTCAAGTTTAAAAAGGGATCAAAAGTGTTTAGAGCTGAATGAGAAACAGAAAAGACATTTAAATGAACTTCCTTAGGAAATTAGGATTGAATCACTCAATACTATTATTTTTATATATCTATTAATAATGCAGCAATACAGAGGGAGTGTAGAATTTTTGCCAGCGATTCTGTACATCTTAATTAAAAGTTATGTGCAGAAGCCTATACAAGGCAGAAAATATGTTCCCTGAACAGAGTCACTGGGAACCTTCTTTAATATGAACTGAGAGGAAATACCGATGAATCTAATATAACTGAGGAACATATTGATCTTAAGGAATTTGAAAAGCAGATGAATGGAAAATGTGACTAAATCTTTTTTAGTTTACCTGATGGAAAAGAGAAAAATGTGTATACCGTTGATTACAGTGTTAAACTCATTGAGGACAGCACAGATGTGTGAGTCATAGCTGTCTTCTGTCTGCCAGCTTATGCTTTAAAGTCAGTTTCCTAACACACTTGCGGCAGCATTTCCTCACATCAATATTCAGGAACATTTTAATGACTTGCTTACAGCTTTCTGTATCTACAAGAAGTATACTTCTTTCAGGAGAGTACTGCCCACGGATGAGTGGCCATACTCTACCTTCATATGGTCCTTTTAAGTTTTCCTTCAGTCAGAGCATTTATTTCCTTCCATATTTGTTCACAGTAGACTTAAGTCCCTAAAAATAAAAAGAATTTTCACAGAAAACAGCAGAATAAGAATCTGACAGTGTTGGTTTGGTTTTTCTTTTTTTTAATCTGATTTCTACCTGTAATGGAAATATACAGAAGCAAAAATAAAAATTAGAGTTACAAAAAAAAAAAAAATGCTTTCAAAGCTCACATGAGAGAAGGAAAAACAATTTTTATTTTTCATATGCCAATCTACTTAAAATATTTTTGCTCACTCTGGGTAAATAACTGCTTCCTAATGTCCAGTCTGAACCTCCCCTGGTGCAGCTTTGAACTGTTCCCATGTGTTCTATCTGTGGATCCCAGGGAGAAGAGCTCAGCACTTTCTGCTCCATTCTCCCTCCTCAGGAAGCTGTAGAGAGCAAAGATGTTGCCCCTCAGCCCCCTTCTCTCCACACTAGACAAGCTCAAAGTCCTTTGCTGCTCCTCACAGGACATGACTTACAGACTTTCCACCAGAGCTTTGTTGCCCTCCTCTGGATGCCTCCAAGGACCTTCACATCCTTCTTACATTCCGGGGCCAAGAACTGCTCCCAGCAGTCTGGGCGAGGCCACTCCAACAATGAATACAGCTGGATCATCACCTCTCTTGGTGATGCTGTGTTGGGCGCACCCCAGGATGCAGCTTGCCCTCTGTGCTGCCAGGACTCACTGCTGACTCACATTGTGTGAGCCTGCTGCTGACCACCGCCTCCAGATCCCCTTCTGCAGCGCTGCTCTCCAGCCATTTCTCTCCCCATTTATACTTGTGCCCAGTGTTACTCTGTCCTAAGTGCAGAACCCAGAATTTTAACTTGTTAAATTTCACCCCATAAATCATTGCTCAATGCTCTATCTAGATCCCTCTGCAATGACTCTTGTATCTTGAGCATATATGAGATCCAGCTCATAACCTTAAAAATCCTTATCTGCTTTTTCTTTCCTGGGAGCTCCTCATTCTTTTCTCCCCCTGTAGATCTTCCAATTCAGTGCTCAGCCACAGTCTCTCCCTGATTCCCTGTTCCTCACTCTGCAAACCACTTTCAGGGTCAGACTTCTGTTACTTGACTGCCTTCCACACCGCACCTCTGGCCTAGCACAGATATATGAACCCAGATCCAGACTGCCCAACTGGTCCCAATCTTTTAATTGAAATGCAGCCCCCTGTGTTCTTCATGCTTCTGCAGTGAGAGTCCATTGCATTGCATCCTATTCTATTTGGTTCCTGTGTGGATTGCATCAAATGCTCCTGGCTTTCAGCCTAACAACACTGTATAAATATCTTGAAAGAACAAAACTCTTCCACTTAAAGAGAAAGGGCAGTATTGACAGTACAGACTCTGAGGACACTTACACCACTTTCCCAAATAGAATGGTCTTAGATTTCAGCATCATTAAAGCTGAAGGTTTGCAAACACACCATTATTTTTTCGGTTTACCATCCTTTATGGGCTCCATTAGGGAGATGAAAGCTTTCTGACATTGTATAGCCTTTTCTGACAATGGTGGTTTTTTGGTGCACTTATCTAGAAAAGCTTAAGAACAAGGAACTGCTATTCCTATTTTACATACTGAAAGCTACTACCAAGCATCTCAAAGAGCTCTTTGTTAACCATGAAATGCTATGCAAAAGTGATTAATTAACTGTGGTGATGTAAAAACACCTGGGAACAGTTGTTTATAAGCAGCTTTATAATGTTACAACTTGTATTGGCTGTTTATGTTGTTCACCCAGCAAAGAGTTTGCTGGGTATACCATCTTTTCATATTCATGGTTTTAAATCTATTTCCACATTCACCTCCTGTTCTTCAGTCCATGACCTGAAATTCCGTGTTGTTTGGATGTTAGAATATTTACCTATGATGTGCTGGGGAGAAGCCATTTGGGCTGCAGAACAAAATTTTGTGCTCATTAGTAAGCCCGCTTTTATATGTGTTCAATGGATGTAAATTTTACCACTGGAAAAATTAGGGTGTCTCAAGAATAACAGTGTACAATGTGTATGGGGCAAAGCAAATAGCAGAGCATAAACCTAATTTGGACATCGGTGTCTCTGGCATAAAAACCTAGCTCTTATTTCTGTTATATTTCTGAACAGCCACTACGTTCTTCCTTCCTGTTGAAGGATTAAAAATCCAAGGATTGGGTATTTAAATGCCTAGTTAAAGCATGCTTCTCATTCCAGTGTGAAAAAAGAAAAAAAACAAATGCGGAAGTAAAGCCCTAGACCAGAAGACGTAAAGATGTACTGGTGGGGTGGATCGTGACATATTTTTTTTCCCTACAAGACATCATTCTGTGGCAAAATGCAGTAGCAGTTTCTTGGATCATAAAAAAAGTCTAGATAACTATTCTTTACCAGACTTATTCCTCAAGCTTGTTCATAAACATCATTGTCTAATTTTAGCTCTGGATATATATCTAATGATTTTATTTCAAAGCATGTTAATGGTTGTCTTAGTACCAGGTTAGCTGCAGTCAACACTACAGCAATAACCATTGTACCACTGTAATACCATTGGCCACTGGTATCACTGCTCTGTGAACACTCTTAAGTAAAGAATGACAGCAATATACCAAATCAATATTTACACCTTATTCTTTACTGCTATGTTTAGATATTGAAAAACCACATTTCTTCTTGTCAGAATCCATAGCATTGATTCATATATACTTTAGCAGTACAATTCGAGTTTCCAAGTTGTACAATGAATAAAAAGTATATAACCAGCAGCACCAAAAAATTTCTAGCAAAATGTAAGCTAGTACTGTGCACCCTTTCACTGCAATTGCATTTAATTCCTGAGAGAGAAATTCCTTAATTCCAGGAGAGAGGGTTGGAGCAGGACTCTACCCTTCCTACCAATGATCTCTCCTCACTCTAGAATCTAGTGCTTAATTAAGGAAAGCAGGAAGTCTTATATGAGCATGAAAATGTGGAGAGAATGAGGAAGAAATGGATATGGGCTGGAGAAAGAGAAAAGTAACACAGGAAAAAAAGAAAAAAAAAAAAGAAAAACCAAAACCAACCAACCAAAAAAAAAAAACCCAAACAACAACCAATCACATAAACAACCTGGGGAGAAAAGGTGGCCAGGGTGCAGAGGCAAGTGGAGGCCAGGATGGAAGAGGCTGGGCAAAAAGGGACTGATGGACAAGGATGTTGCTCTGAGTGGAAAAAAAAACCAACAAAAAACCAACCAACCACCAAAAAAAAAGTGAGAGACAGTGGAGATAAAAACAGGAATAGAATGAGTAATATGAAGCCTGAAGTAAAAGCAGGCAAGGACTACATCTATTATGAACCTTACGATCATGTTGAGGGAGCAATTCCTTTTCTAGCAATTGCACCAAACAACTGATGTCAGTCTTTTCAATTGCTAATCCCAATTGGTGTAAACTAAGCACCTCCATGTTGCAGAACATTTGGAATAAGTCCTAGCTTGGCACTGCTGCACAGGCCTTTGCACCTACATGCTCACAAACCTATCTGCAAATATGTGTACTTCATATTGAGCATTTGTATGTCCTACACAGTTCGTGTGAGCACATTTCTTTTGTTTTAGCAGGCCTGCTCAGACCTATGTTCAAAAAACATCCAAGGGAGGGTTCCCTGCTACTTTTGTGTTCATTGGCGGGGAGATTTTCTTGGTTGTGAAGCACTCCTAGTTCAACCCAGCATAATGCAAAACATACAGCTATGCTGGCCTTCATTCTGCCCATCATTTAGCTTGATGCTTAAGATTCAGTGTGATCTACAGCTCAATCAAAATGATGAGAGAATAATTTTTTGCCAGTTATTCTAGGCTTTTACAGCTTTCTGAGGTTGTATGTTGAATGGGCATGTGTTGTGTGGCAGAGGGTCGTAATAAGCTATCAAACAATAATCATATTATAATATGTACACTTGGTGTCTTTACTTGCTATCTGATCTCTTAATTTATATCTGATCATTCTTTGTGTCTTGATTATGGAGGCTGCATATTTCTCAGGGCAGGAAGAGTGTACTAAGTTCACCTAGAAGTTACCCCATAAAATTGTTCAGTGACTCTTGTTTTAGTTACTTTCATTCAATCATACTTCCACTTAAGAGCAGGCGGGAAATCCTTGTACAGTGCTCATAGAACAAGAAGAGTTTAATAGGTATTATGAAGACTATGCACTTGGCATCTCTCCTAATATGGTAGATGAAGTTTTCTGGAAGGTCTTCAGAAAGCTGAAGTCGAAAGAGGCACTCTAAGGGTAGGATTGTGCTAACAAAACCATACAATATAAATGTAAAAGAAAGGCATAAAGAAGTAAAGAAATATCCATATATGTGTTCTCCAATAAAGAGTAAAACTCAGGGAAAACAGGAAACAAAAGTAGTTTTTGTAAGTGGAAAATAAATGTGAATGCAGAGTTTATGATAGCATGAAAGGAAACCTTAGGTTTTAATGTTTGATTATCCACTTCCTCAGGGCAAAGATCTCATTATCCATACAAAGTGCTATAGTTTACTAACCTTTCCCCTACCCCTATTCCTAACACTACAGTCTATCACATGATAATATACTTTCATTTATATCCTTCCTTGCAACAATATGATACATGTTCAGCTTGCAAACTCATAGGACACTCATCTGGAGTGGAACCGGCATGACTTGTTATCCCATCTTCTCGATAAACTTTGCTGCTTTTAGGAACTCTTGCATCTTGATAAAGACTTTTGCCTTCAGAAGAGAGCCCTGGTTAGGTGTTCTGACCAGGCTACCAGTGATTTGAACTGATTGATAGAGTCAGGATCTACATTACTGTTTTGGCTTGGAACAAGAGAGTGTTTTCTAAGCAAACCACACAGTAGTCCTCACCTACCTTGCATTGGTTCTGTTCATAGCGAATTTTTCATAGACCCAAACTAGACGCCTTTCAGAGCAATCTAAAATTGGAAGATCCTCTCCAGGTGCTTACCAAGCAGTCTCCAGCTCCTAAAGAGGGATAACAATCCAAAGCAATATGTTAATCACACTGAGCTGAACTACTCCGGAGCATACTGGCCATTTAACCATCAAAAACTGGCGCAACATACCCTGACATGATTTTCAAGCAATATAAGAGAGAAAATATCATGTGTGCCTTCATATTTACAGAGAAGTTCTGGCCTTCAATTCCTTGCAAACTCATTGCTCCTTTCTCACGTATCCACCATCTTCTGTTGAAAAATCCTTTCCCATATTTACCTAACATACCTTCTTTCACCATGCCCTACTGAATCTTTAGCATCTTCCATTTTTCGTAGTAGTAGTAGTAGTAGCAGTAGTAGTAGGAATGGTAGCAGTGGTAGTAGTAGCATCTTCCCCCATTTTCTATTGTCATTTGCCATGGTGATGTCTACCTCAGAAAAGCCAAATAGAGTATGAATGTAGAAAAATTGAATTCAATATGTGTAAAAAATAGTATTTAGGGACAGGTAGTTAATCTGGGAGTTTAGATGAATACAAATGAGATGCAAGGGCTGTGAACAGTTCCATCTGATTTAGAAAAAATGGAGTTAAGGAGATGAAAACATTGGAAGACAAACATAGGGCAACTGTCTGACAGAAGCAGTGTGGATGCCTACAAAAAATAAGGATTTTGACTAGCAAATACCAAATTCACCAGGCAAATACCAAGTTCACTGGGACAACCAACTGGGTTTGCTATCATGTCTATGACTGTATGACTTGGTATGAGGAGAAATAGACTTGCACCTTCATACTTACAGAATTCTAATTTAATAGGGACTCTTTATGTGATTTACTGGTTTTAAGAACAATAGTTAAAACGCTTCATAGCAGTACATAATAGCGTACACAATCATAATCACGAATTAATATTCGCAGTATGCTATTTAGCTAATTTGATTATTGATAATTTTGCTGTTCTTTACCAATTTCCTCACATTGTGTTCATTAATCAATTAACACCTTAATCAGTTTACACTAAGTCTGACCAGGGGACTCCTCTGACTTTCAGAGCAATTCCTTCAAGGCTGAAAGCTGTGGTGACATCAAATCCCACTTACATTCTGGCTTGTTTAGTGCTGGGAGAAGCTGAGTTGAATTTCCATGCCAAGGTTTAAAACTCTTTTTCACACGAATGAACCCTAGATACAAGACCAAGAAGACATTTTGTTCTGTTGTTGGGAGAGGGCACAACAAGGAGAGAAATTACAAGAGTCTTCCTTTATAGTTATGGAAATGATGGGTGTCCTGGGTTCAGCAGTAGCAGGCATTGTTTCTCCTTCTTTGTAGCTGGTGCTGTGCTGTGGTTTTGACTTTTGGCCTGGGAAGAGCACTAATAGCACCGATGTTTTTAGTTGCTGCTCAGTAATGTTTACTCTGACCAAGGACTTTCTGAGCCTCATGCTCTGCCAGGGAGGAGGGGAAGCTGGAAGGAAGCAGAGACAGGACACCTGACACAAACTAACCAAAGAGGTATTCCATACCGCAGCACATCATGCCCACTATATAAGCTGGGTGCAGTTACCCGGAAGGGTTAGATCACTGCTCGGTTGGGCTGGGTATTGGTTGGCGGGTGGTGAGCAGTTGCATTCTCTTCCCTTGCTGTTTCCCTTATCATTATTGTTATTGGTGGTAGCAGTAGTGATTGTATTATACCTTAGTTACTGGACTTGTTCTTATCTCAGCCTGTGGGAGTTACATTCTTTAGATTCTCCTCCCCATCCCTCCGGGAGCAGGGGGAGGAGGAAAGGGAGGGAGTGAGAGAGAGGCTGCATGGCTGACTGAGCTTAAACCACAACAATGGGTTTCCTGAGAGTATAAATATCTCCTTAGGAAATCAAGGAAACCAGGGATCAGAGAAAATCAACTTACTAGGGATAAAAAAATTAGATAGAGGTAAAACCCTCTCATTATTAAGATAGCACAATTAGTTTGTACCAGGACTGTAGAAAAATATTAGAATCTCCTTCATTGTAAGTTAATAAGGAAAAATTAGACACGTACATGTACAGATCACTTAGATACATTTGATCTGCTAAAAATAGGGAGTAGATTATATGCCATTTTCTGAGTCCCTTCACATATCTATAACTATGATACTTGAGTCAGTAATTTCTGATACTTCAGTCATATTACAATTAATCCAAATATAATCACATTGCAAAAAAAAAAAAAAGAAATTTTTCAATATAAAATTTGGTAAAATAGCACAGGAAAAGAAGAAATATTAAACAAACACGTTGCTGTTGATAGGTAGAGTGGTATCTTTACTCAGTTTCTGCTTACAGGTTTCCTTTTTGTTTCTTTAAAGTAAATGAATGAGCTTATGTAACAGGTAAGACAAATAATGTCCTTCTGTATATGTGTAGTTCATATTCTGAATTTCTTAACCTTACCCATTAAAATCAAATAGCATACACAGAAGTGGTCAAATATCCCTCTTCCTATTGGTCTGACATGAATGTACAAAAGTCCATGACAACTTTTACACAGAAACTTTTCAACAGAGATTCTTCTGCTTTTTGTTGCTTAAGAGCAAAGAGTAATGGAATAAACATTGGATGATTTTATTTCGCTCTACTTTGTGTCACTTCGCACTTATACTATAATTTGGGATAGTTTCCATTCCAATAGAGACATATTGTGTGACAGAGAAGATTAAAGTTGAGGAGAAATTTAATAACTGTGTAAACAGAGCAACATATAGGTAGTGAAGATGAAATCTTCCATGAGACAACTTAGTTTATTGAATTAAATTCTGTAAATATACACAATATCTGTTCTAAAGTGATATAGAATAAATAAAACCAGAACTGACTCTTTGATACATCTTAGTGAGCTCATTCTATTGAATGCCAAAATATTACTTCCATGGCAATTTTTCTTGTTTTCCCATGAGAACAGTGTTACAGTAGACTGTGAAGTCAAAGTATGATATTTTCTTCTCACATCACTACTTCTTCCAAATGATTTTTCTCTGAATGAACTGCCTTCAGCATGAATAGTCAAAAACATTCGGTGTAGGAAAAGCAGCATATTTTGCTAGCAATTATCTATTTGTAACTAGCAGCTGAGAGACTTTTATTCCTGAACCACTATCTTTATTTGGTTAAGTGACTTGGTTAGTAGAAGGTTTCTGAAAAATGTGTTGACCTTAGTAATCTGACATTTGCAAAGAATTTGTTATTTAGTTCCTCAACTGATTTCTTGCTATTTGACATTTTAGGAATTAAAATTCCATTTGCATACAAACTTTTGCATAATTAAAATAATAAAATATTATTTGAAAGATGTGCAAATCTCCTCTCCCATACTATGACTGTATAACTGAGGTCATAATTATCATTCAGATAATAGTTATCCTGTATTCAATTTCACATCTCCTTACACAATAAGTCCCAGTTTGAAAGAAAGACCTTTTGTTGTTTCTATTCCTTTGTCTGGCCTAAGCCTCTGATTTGTTTCCAGTGTCAGTTTTGCTAAATAAGTTGTTTCAATAGTTTCATCCATAAAAACTGAAGACAAAAGCAGAATGTTCCTGCTGGAGATCAATCATTATAGATTTCAGGTTTAGGACCTGTTTTAAGCACTGTATGCTTATTCAGGAGGAAGAATCATTATTTAACTCTACCTTGACACTTGGATCCTGAATTTCAGCTAATGACAATGAGTGCTGTACTTGATACCCATGCCACTATGGAAAAATGGGCAGAACATAGGAAAAGATAAGACTGCTAGAGATATTGTGATTCACCAAAAGTGTTAAAAAATCTGCATATATAGCTATTATGCACTCTTTATAACAATGGTAAAAAGGCCAACCCAGAAAAGAACCCGAACAACCCCCCACATTCTTTGTGCAAGTGGTATATCTCCCTTATTGAAGGTGGAAGTACTAGTCAGAATTTTGTGGCATATATTGTATTTAAGCTCCTGGAAAATTTTGGGTACATTTTGAAGATGCTGTTTAATCAGCATTGTATATAGACACACCTTGACCTGCGATAAGTATTTTAGAAAATATGAGCTAGAGCTTAATGTTCAGCCTTTGTTGTAGAAAGTTGATTGAGCCAGAATGAAGTAGAAACATCTCTCATGCTGAGCAATGTCTAACCCAGAGAACATGATTCAGGGTCAGAGGAAAGGATAAGGCAGTAGGCTGCTTTAAAGAATTTTAGTACCACCAGGTACTCTGAATGTTGCTTGTAGATGGCTAGGTTGTACTGTTAGGCCCAGATCTAAACCAACAAACAAAACTGAAAAAAGATTGCAATTCACAGCACTTTATGGCATGTAACACCCTAAGAATAATGATTATTCATTGATTACATTCTGTTTCTGTGCAAAACAAGTCTAGGAAAGGACTTTAATGATTCAGAACTGGAGAAGTCATGCAATAAATGAAATCTGAACAGAAGATAAGCAGTTCTCCCAAATTGAAAGATACCTAAGTAGTTAGAACTTCCATTTTAATTATAAGTAGTTAAAAAGGAATTTTATATAAATGCAAGGCAGAAAATATCCTGTTCTTTGCATTCTATGATGCTTTTCTATAATACAGATGTTTTAAAAAAAATTGAAAACTTGTGATTTTTCAATTAACTGAGGTCTGATTATTTCTAATACTTATTTCCAAATCTTTGAAAAAGCTGCTTTTAGGAAAGCTTTGGGCTTATGCTGAAGCTGTGGACTGGTCTTCTGTGGGTGTTTGAATGGCTGAGAAATAGAGTTACTGCAAAAAATATGTCGTCAGACTAATGCCATTTCAGTTCAAATCCTTGCACTCTTGCCTTGCTGTTGACCATCAGCCATCACTGTCAAATGGGAAACTTAGAGCCCCAGAAAAGGAGGCTTTATAGCAAGACATAAAAGAACATATGGAAGCAGGAATACTACTAAAGCATTAAATGAATCAAATCATCAAAGATGAGAATAAAGAATAGACACAAAAGGTTATGAACAGGGTCAGAAAAGCTAAGGAAGAGCTAGATGAAAGATAAAGTAAAAAACTACTGAGAAATAATGTTAAGTGAGCCATTGAGTTTCAGATCTTTTCTATGTCAGTATCCAACAAAATGTTTAACTTGGGTTAATATAACTAAAAGCAGGCTCAGACTAGAATAGAAAGAGGATGGGTTGGAAAGTACTTAGATGATTTCAACTAGAAAGGAACAAATTAAATTCAGCTTCTGATACTTCCAGGATTTAGTCCAAGAATATCTCTGCGAGCTGTTGAGTGGATGAATGAGTTTCTGGAAGATTAGATACAGCAATTTTCTTCTTTTTTTTTTGGGGGGGGTGGGGGTGGGGGAGGTGTGTGTGTGTGGTGTGTGTGTGTGCTGTACATGGGTGAGATGTCATCAGAAAGTCTGGGTTTGGTTCCCAAAAAGCTACCAGAACTGATAAACAGTTTTGCAAGCAACTAGAAAGTAACACAGTGAAAAATAACCGGATGGCATTTTTAGCAATGAAATATTTAAGAATAAGCTATCTGTTCCTCTGTATGATAGCGCATGCTATGACTTTATTAAAAATCTTCCATGATGCTGTTAAGATAAGGAAAAACTGCAACATAAAGGTGGAGAACTGAAGGACAGACATAGCTTAATGGAAAGCTGTATTCACGTTTTAACATTGAATTGGAAGAGATGTATCATGCAAAGTGTTACAGAAGTTTTCCCTCAGGTAGGAACCTAGCCAATGTATTCATAATGTCTTGACTGAATAAATGTGATATTTGCAGAGATACCACACTAGAAGTTAGTTTCAAGTAGTTTAGAGGAAAGGATCATAATTGAAGATGGTAATGATAGGAAAAGGAAGTGTCCTGAAATCAGGTAAAACCAAGAACTGTACATTCATAGTATATTGTACTAGGGTGATGCAAGTGAGACTTTCACCTTCCAAAACCAAACCCATCCACTTGCAGGGAGCAGCAAAGGCCAGCTAAACTCTCAGAGATGTGACAACATGGTCAGCAAAGCAGGAGCCACTACAGCTAGTCCCAGTCCCATAGTACCCGACAAATTGATCAAGGAAAACAGCTGACTGCCAAACTCAGCCAAGAGTCCAGAACCTCAGGCAAATGCATGGTAATAAGGCAGGGCCAAGGTCAAGACAAAAAGCCAATATGGAGGTCAGGTCCTGCAACAGTAATCAAGGCAAGATGCCAGCACCAGCAAGGTGTGACCTCACAGAGGACCGGTGGGCTCACTGGGACCTTGGTATTGTGCGATTTAATTGCTGTGGGGTGTCAGTGAGCTGTTTCAGGGCACAGAGAGATGGAATGGGCAACTGGGAATGTGGCAATGTGGCATAGTGTGGCATGAGATACTTGGGGCTGAATGGAAGGGTTCACGCTGGCTATGAGAGTGCAGGCCACCACAAGTGGGCTTAAAGCAATGAAAAGCCCCACGTGCCCTCGATGGGTCTGGTCTGCTTTTGATGTAAAGAAATTTTGGAAGGCAGAGGGAGCATTACTTTTTTGGTTGCTAGTGATAGTAGTTCTTCACATTTACCTGATGCTGCAAAACAAAGTGCAAGAGACATCTCTTTTGTAACAAAATATATTTTAGATCCTGCATTAAACCAGCTCAGATTCAAGTCTTTTTAAGATTTTCTATTATACATGAATTTGTGATTATGGCTCATGATTTCAATAACCTATTGATTCTGAGAAGACTTTGCTTTACTGGGGGTAAGGAAATAGATGAAGTTCTGCCTGTGCAGTGCTTTTTTTACTTGCAAGCAGTAACCTAAGAAACATAAATGTCTGATAAAAAAATGAGAGTTTCTACTCTTCTTGTGAAGAACATCTTGAGGGCAGTAATTAGATTCCATTACAAGGTACGCAATCAATCAGTGTCTTCTTTTTGTACTTCTGGGGGTATAAAAGGCAAGATGGGATCCTAAAAGGAATGTGGATTTAGACTTTCTCCTCCAGAGGCTTGGCCAGTCTCAGCTTCTGCTGCTTGTGTTAGACTCTAACTCACGAAAGCACAAAGGAAACAACGTGCTCCCCATCTTGTTGGTGCTAAGAATTTTGGGACAGCATGCAAGGCTTTACTTTCCATTTTGAATATAACTGTGCCAAGGTAAAGATTCTATAATCATATTGGTTCAAGTTAGGAAGCATCTTAGTTATATAACAAACATACAATGCAGTGTGCCAAAAAATAGAGTACAGTCATGTGGAGCTTCTCTTTGCCTGTTGATAACTTTGAAGCCTAAAACTAATGAGGTCCCTTGATGAGAAAGGCAGAACTAAAAGCATCCTAACTTCAAAAGGATTTTGTGCTTCAAATATTAAAGTGATGCAGTAGAAAGGGCTCACAGTTGTGGAATCCCATGGGTTAAGTCAAACTGCTTGAAGATTAAAAGCCATATCTGACCTTGTATCACAGATATATAAATGATGAAAATCTGTTCAGAGGAGATTATTGTCCTAATTTCTGAACAATTTCTAAGGGAACTTCCCACAGGGGACTGTGTGGCTGAAGTTTCATAAGAACTGACATTGCTGGGGGTCACATGAATGATATGCATTACTTTGTGAGCATCAGGCAGTTTTTCCCACATGTATACGCCTGTAACCATCGATGAGGAAAAACATCAGTCATGCTTCACTAAGGATTTTAGGGAAGTTGCAGGAACTGTGGTAATATCCTAAAAATAAAGTCCTGGGAATAATTAAAATGCTAAACCAAAATAAGATATATTGGAGTACAAAAGAAAGACAGATAGGCCAAGAAAAAACAGAGTGATTTCTAGGGTTAGATTTTACAATCTTAAAAATACTTTGTGTTTCTCACCACCTCTAAAAAATTTCCCAGTCTGTGGCTACTCTAAGTGTCTAAGAGCAATAGATCCTGTCTGCTTATATAGGGTCTCTGATCCCAGGAATGAGTGCTTCTGTGTGGGTAGGTGACTCATGCAGGTTACCTTAACCAGGTGACTGTCACGTACTTAAGTATTTTTTGCTGTGTTTCGCAGATCCTGTGTGAGACTGGCCAGATGTTAAGAGCTCCATTCTCAGCACTTCAGTGTTTAGGAATGGGACAGAACTCATGTAAGAGTATGAAAATGAAGCTGGAGAGATGGTGTATGTGTTAGACAGGGGAAAGACTGGAAATCCTGGCTGGGGTGGGGAGAGAAACAGAGGTAGGGAATAGGTGGTAGGAGAGTAGGTGTGGCAGTGTGGGGCTGAGCTTTTAGTTGGGGAAGTGATCTGGTGGGAAGGGCAGGAAGATCATAAAATTATCATAGAGTAATATAGGCTAGAAAGGAGCTTGGGGGTCTAAAACCAGGGTTAATTTGTATGTTAGATCAGATTGCTCCTGAATTCTTAAAGACTATGAGATCCTGATCCAGGCTTGGGGAAGGTGTACAGTTTCTTACAGGGAGAAGCAGGGGCCAAGGTGGCCCTTCTCTGCCACTATGCATGCAGTTGGACATTAATAGAATGTTTTAGAAAATGGGCATGCATAGCATACCTCTTGCCTGTGTAGGTTTATGAGCTGTCATGGAGCCAGCAGGGGCTGCCCTTTCTGCAAATAGAATAAGGAGAGACTGGATATAAAAACAAAGGTATACTTTTGGCAAGCAGTTTTCAAAAATCTAATTTTCCTTTATTTGAGAAAATAAAACATAAAAGGCGTTTAATGTTGCGTTCAGCAGAAACATCCTAATCTAAGAGTGGGATTTTGAAAAGTTTGACTGCTTCTGAAGATTGTCACTTGAAAAATCGCAAGCAATATAAAGAATTATTTTTTTTTTTTTTGTAATTCAGGTGGAAAATTCAATTAATTTCTTAAATCTTGGGTAGCATCCTTGGTCTTTCTTGAGGCTTCTTAGATTCACCCCAGGATCCAAATCCTTGCTCAGTTGTGCTGTGCAGCCATTTTATGAAGCTGATCAGCGTCTTGCTCAGATTAGAAGGAAATTACTGCTTCCTTGAAAGGGACTTAGAACATATTCTGCATAGGTAGACAATATTTCATATTTTTTGGGCTTTCTTTTGAATTGTTTTTTAACTGTTGCATTGCTTTCCTGATAATAAGAGGATCTGGATGTCTCTGATATCCTACATTGAGTTAGCAATCAAAGCAACTTGAGGGGTATGTAAATAAAGTTCTTGATGCGTTTCTTGAGAATTATTTTTGTATGAAATACAGAGCAGTTAGCTGCAATTTTCATAATAGTCCTTTTGCCATTACAGTAATTCTGAAGTAACTTTGCCTTTAGCACTTTTTTGTCCTTGCTCAGGACAAAAAAAAAGAAGGGTTTTGCACACCTACTTCTTTTCTTGGGATGCAAGATTGCAGATGGGTGTGATGTCTCTAGAAAATACCAGACATTTTTATGAGAAAGATGTGGTCAAACACTGCAGGACTGGGTGTAACATTTCAATGCATTAAACGATGAAAGCCTCTTGTGCTGTTGAGAGCTGATGATGATGCTGCATGCTCTCAAAGGGAGAACTTTATTCTTGATTTCCACTTAGTTCTCAAAAGCAACACATACTTCTACAATTTAGATTTGTGGATTGTTACATTTAGTAATTTCATGTTCCTATATTTACAAATCTGTATTTTAATTTGAAAAGGAGAAAAATAGAATCCAAAGCCTAAGGTTTGCAGAAATAGGTAGGATATTTGCTACTTGGAAAGTGCTAAATGTCTTCCAGGATCAGAGTTTCCTTCTAGTCTGGGAAATCTTTATATCAAACAAAGAGTTTGATTTCCAAGAATGCATGTGGTAAACAGTATGAACAAGCAAAAATTGTGTCTAAGTGATCAAAGACCTTGTGTGTAGTGATAGGTTTATCTCCCACATTGACAGTACATTTGATTAGGGAAAAGTATAATCACTGGAGGAAAAGAAATGGGGCATAACAGTAATCAATTAGAAATTGTGTGAACATTTAAAAATTACAATTTATAATATCTCTCAACCACAACAAAATTTATTTCTCTGAACCTCTGTTCCATCTCTTCTTTCTGTTCCAGGGTTGAAATAAATCCAAGGTTAGGATTCCAGTTACAAAAATAGAGATGAACATACAGGAGTAGCAATAAACCCATGTGTCCATTCAACAAATTGAGACAACTCCTGTTCAGCACAGTAAGAATATTTATTACGTAGTCAATGTTGGCAAGTAGGCACAAAACACCTGATCTTCCAAAGGATGCAGACCAAACCCTAGTGGGCTTCGGGGTGGTCTTCCTCCTGAGATCTCATATCTGCACCTGGTAATGCTTACCTCGTGACAAGAAGACAAGGGAAACAGAACTTCATGTAAGTAAAGGAACATCTTTTCTCTGACTCTTGCGAGACTCCATGCGAATTCTTGCTGGGATGTTTCTGCTTCTACAGGAGGCAAGCAGGGCTTTTGGATTTTCACATTGAATTCTGAGTATATTGCAATCTTTATAAGACATTACATGACACAGCTAGAGAATATTCCTTATCTGCTTGCTGCTTTAGCATATTATTATTCCACAAAGCTGAACAACCATTATCTGCAATCATTCAAAATACAATTAAATACAAATGAAAACCAAGATATGCCTATTGCAAGAGTGAAAAAAAAAAAAGAGAGAGAAAGGGACGGAGGGAGGGAGGGAGGGAAGGAAGGGAGGAAGGGAGGGAGGGAGAGAGGAAGGAAGGAAGGAAGGAAGGAAGGAGGGAAGGAAGGAAGGAGGGAAGGAAGGAAGGAGGGAAGGAAGGAAGGAGGGAGGGAAGGAGGGAAGGAAGGGAGGAAGGGAGGAAGGGGGGAAGGAGGGAAGGGGGGAAGGGGGGAAGGAAGGAAGGAGGGAAGGAAGGAGGAAAGGAGGGAAGGAAGGAGGGAAGGAGGGAAGGAGGGAAGGGGGAAGGAGGGAAGGAAGGGAGGAAGGGAGGAAGGGGGGAAGGAGGGAAGGGAAGGGGGGAAGGGGGGAAGGGGGGAAGGAGGGAAGGGGGGAAGGGGGGAAGGAAGGAAGGGAGGAAGGGGGGAAGGAAGGAAGGAAGGAAGGAAGTTTTATAATGAAATTTTTTCTTACCACATTTACTAACATATTTTACTTTGCTAAAAGTCTTGTTTTATGTTAACAACTAGTCTTTATGTTCATGTTAAAAAATTAGTCTTTAATTATGTGATGAAGCAAAAAACTGGCAAACTTTCCAGAGAAAAATAACATTCTTTCTTAGTGGCTAACATGGTGCATGTGCCACAAGGGAAATGCAATCGCTTGGTTTTCTGAACTGTATTATTTTCTTGAGGGAGGATAGCAAAGACTTTGTCAAACGAACCCATTATTAATTCAAGAATAGGATAAATATACTATAAAAGGATACCCGAATGCCGTTTAACATAACTATTTCTGTCTTTGTAAGAAACATTCTTACAGACATTAAATCTGCCTTTTTTTTTTTTTTTCCCCTCAGGCGAATCAGGGTTAGATACTGGGAACTGAAAGAAAAGGGACATTGAAAAACAGATTTTTTTTTACACCTGGGATGCTGGAAGGGAACTCATTTGTGAAATAGTTACCTGAACTGAATTACAGCCTCCTCCTCTATTGCTTGCATTCAGCACTCTAGGTTATAAGTCCTCATTGCTAAGAGTTACAATCTAATAATAATAGTAATAACACTAGTACTAGCACTAGAAGCTTCAAATGTTGATGTGTTCCCTTTGTGTTAGGTACCACACAAACACAATTGAAATGGAAAGATCAAGGGAAAAATAGATGCTATTCTTTTTCCCGTTTAACCTCAATGAGTCATAACATATCTAGGCAAATTTCCAGTGTTGTCCTAAATTAAGGTTTGATTCTGGAGTGAGGGTTAGAGCACATTGACTATATTTGAATTAATCTTTGCTTGCACAGTGCACTATCCCCCGCCTCCTGCTGCTTTGATTATCTATGTTTGGCACCTCTTGTAACATGTGCAGGATGCATATCTAAACTTTCTTTGAGTGAAAATGAGTGTGCAAGAAAAGGAAGAGTAAGCTGCAATTTTCATGGTTTCTCTTAAAATGGAAAAGGATCACAACAGGGGATCTGTCAAGGATTGAGAGCTGAACTAGAAAAACATAGCTGTGTTTGATCATAGGCCCAACTATAGAGTATCTTACCTCTAACACTGATCAGTGGAAGGTGCTTATGGTGGAGTATGAGAACAGATAAGCACATTCCAAATACTCACCTAGCTGCTTTTGTTCTTTTAACACAATTAATGTCTTTTGTGTTTCATAGCTATTGCTGTCTTCTTTCCCCACATCAGAAATCATCCAATCTCTTTTTAAACTTATAGAAACTCTAAAAACTCATCACTATTTTGCAGTAAGAAGCTGTGTAGCTTAAATCTACCCTTTGTGAAGTGGATTTTTTTCAATTGTTCTGAAAGTGTTGCACTTAATTTCCTATGTTGCTCGCTGTTGTTACTGAAGGAGAGAGAAAAGCATCCTACCCTTTGCAACGCATGATTTATTTTATAGGCCTCTATCATTTTTCCCCTAGTCACCTCTCTTCACAGGCTAAATAATCACACTTTATTAGCTATTTGTGAACAAAATCTATCTCATATTCTGACACTGCTTATCTTTCTACCACTTCCCCCCCTACCCCTACAACCTTCTTCAAGTCAGGAGCAAAACCGCATGTGAAGTTCAAGACACAGATCTCATATGGACTTGTGCAATGCCATTATGCTTACTGGCTTTTTTTTTTACTCTCTCCTAACAGTTCTTAAAACTGAATATTCTTTTTTGACCAACAGTAAGGACTGAGCTGATGCTTTCACAAAGTGCTACTATAACCCTAAGAACTCTTTCATAAACGTCACAGTCAGTTCAGAATCCACAACTGTATGTCATACAAATTCAGGCTTCTTCCCTGTCCATACTCTTCCCCAAACAATTTGAACTCTACAGGTTTCGTGTTGGCTCACGTTTCCAGTTGTCATGGTCCCTATGAATGGCAGCCCTGTCTCTTGGAGAAGCAATATTGGTTGTTCTTTCCAAGCCCTTCTAGCTTGGCATCATCTGTAAGCTTGTTCAGTGTGCACACTGTCCTATCATACTGACTTTTTATCAAGACATTAAACAGAAGATCGGAGATGTTCAGTCACTTGTCCTCCTCTCTTAATGATTTCCAAAGTTTCAGATGTGTTCTTTTATAATTTTTAATATTAAAATGTTTCCTTCTATTAGAAGTTTTTTCTATTTTAGTCTATGACCCAATTGCATTTTTTGCTAATAAAAAGTGATGGAGAGACCTTTCTGTTGACCAAAGGTTTGGATATAGCTTGTCTTTCTGAGGAATATTAGGAGAGAAATACAGTAGAATGTAAAAGAATGTTTCAGATCTGTGTTATGGAATGGACTGATACTCCATATTCAATATTAATTTTCTCAGTTTTAAAATGTGTTGGTTTTATCATATCCATTTGTCTGTGATACAACAAGGAAAAATTTTTTTTTGATGCATCAGATTGCAAGAAGTAAAGGTATATCAAGCTAAAAAAGCCACATTGAACTGAAATAACTGATGCATATGAAAAAAGGATAAATGAAAATAAGAGAAAATGCATGATGCATTGAGAGATACAATGGTTCCTTAAAATGTCCATTGAATCTCTTTTAGTCACTTGTGCTCATCCATTTGTTTTATAGAAGGGTCTTCTAACTATAGGACTAAACTTATGATTGACGCTCAATGTTCAAGTGATTTTTCACCAGCAGAATCAAGTCCTGGCACAAATAACTTCTCCTTTTTCTTGTTTACTACTCTTATATTTTAATTTTCTGCCAGCCTGTATATAGTCAGGTTTGAATCAGTTAAATAATTGTATTTGCTAAAAAAAAAAACAGAATAGAATGGAGATCCTGCTATTTTTCTAGCCGTATGCGACTCAAAATAGATTAATTTGAAGTGGGTGGCCAGAATTACAGGCAGTATTCTAGATGAGCTCTTACATGATGACAAAATGTTCCTGGTAACTGTACAGTCCTTCTCCTAGCCCTTGCTAACCTGGCACAGCACAGTAGAGAATTGTTTAAACCCTTGAGCACCAAGCAGCCAGCTCTGAATGCTTCACTCCACTACAAAAATCTAGGTCCCTCATTTTCATTCCCCTTGGTTTTCACCTTTACTTTTTCTTTTCTCCTTCAGTTTCTTCCCAGATTCAGTAGTTCTACCCCATGCGCTCTCCAGATCAAGGTTAAAACAAAGCTCAAAAATACATCAGGCTTTTTACAGGTTGCACTGTGCCTAGAAATGGCAGGGAATTGGTTTCCAGGAGCAGAGCAAGTTCAGCTGATGTTCAGCAGTGTATGCAGGTTAGTTGTTCTGAGGCTTTGTCAAGAAACAGCCAGAGCAGGACTGCTCCATGAGGAGGGACCAGCAATAGCAGAGGGTGACTGCAGTGCAAGTGGGAGTACTTCTCTCCCCAAGGGTGCAGTCCCCCCACATCTGAGCAAGGTGGGTCAAAGAAGGGCTTTAACAAAACAGGGTGTTCATGGGGTCCATTGTCCCCTCAGGAACTGCAGTCAGGAGGAGGAGGATATGAAGCCAGAGATGAAGAAAGGAGTCAAGGGTGAAGACAAGTTAATAGGTCTGAAGTCCATACAGGAGACAGTGCCAGAAACAGAGAAGAGGTTATGTACAACTGTCTCACAGACAAAGTAAACAACAGCAACTAGTGGATCCAGGGTTTATTTAGGAAAAAAAAGAGAACAGACCTCTTATTTTATTTGAAGACTGCACATTCACTGGTTTTCCCTGCAGAAGGGCATTCGCTAGAACCTATATAGTCTATGCACATGTGGTTTTGTCTCATGACCCTTCATAAATCAGAGGATTCAGAATGTGCTGCTTTGGTTTTGTTCATTCCTTACCAACATTTGCAACCAGCACTTACCAGTTGCAGCAAACAGCTTCCTGTCTGAGGATTCAAAAGTTCCATTTCAGGCAGTCATCCACAACTAATTATCTGCAGCCTGTAAACATTAGCAATTTACATTATGCTTTTCACATACAAAAGCAACACAGTTCAGTCCAGGACTGAAGAACCAAGCCTGAATGGCTTAAATTGAGTTCCTGGACCAATCTGCAGAGCTTGTGTATAGGTTCCAGGTGAGGCTGCCCAAGGCTATTTAGGCCTGCTAGTGCACTCATAGTCCTGCATTCATGAATTGCCTAAAAAGCCTTCTGAAACTCTTGAAATGACGAACTCAAAATGTTTTTGATAGGCTAAAATATTCTGTTCCATTTTATCACTGCTTTTTCCCTTTTTTTTTTTTTTTTTTTTTTGTTCCCCTGGATTTTCATCTCCATAAATCTGATCTCAAAGGAAGCATTAATATACATGTATTCGAGAGCCAAAGCAGGCTGAAGTCATCAACTGCTTCTTATAGAGTCATAGAATCATAGAATAGTTAGGGTTAGAAAGGACCTTACGATCATCAAGTTCCAACCCCATGGCCATGCGCAGGGACATCTCCCACTAAATCATGCCACCTAAGGCTGTGTCCAACCCAACCTTGAACACCGCCAGCAATGGAGCATTCACAGCTTCCCTGGGCAACCCATTCCAGTGCCTCACCAACCTCACAGAAAAGAATTGCTTCCTCATATCCAATCTAAACTTCCCCGGTTCAAGTTTGAACCCATTACCCCTTGTCCTATCACTACAGTCCCTCAGGAAGAGTCTCTCCCCAGTATTCCTATAGGCTCCCTTCAGATATTGGAAGGCTGCTATGAGGTCTCCATGCAACCTTCTCTTCTCCAGGCTCAACAGCCCCAACTTTCTCAGCCTATCTTCATACGGGAAGTGCTCCAGTCCCCTGATCATCCTCATGGCACTCCTTTGGACTTGTTCCAACAGTTCTATGTCTTTGTACGTTCAGGACACCAGAACTGCACACAATACTCCAAGTGAGGTCTCACAAGAGCAGAGTAGAGGAGCAGGATCACCTCCCTCGACCTGCTGTTCACGCCCCTTTTGATGCAGCCCAGGATATGGTTGGCTTTCCTGGTTGCAAGCACACGCTGAAGGCAGCTCATGTTTATTTTTTCATCGACCAACATCCCCAAGTCCTTCTCCACAGGGCTGCTCTGAATCTCTTCTCTGCCCAACCTGGAGCTGTGCCTGAGATTGCTCCAACCCAGGTGTAGGACCTTGCACTTGGCATGGTTAAACTTCATCAGGTTGGCATCAGCCCACCTCACAAGCATGTCGAGGTCCCTCTGGATGGCATTCCTTCCCTCCAACATTATCAACTGAACCGCACAGTTTGGTGTCATCGGCAAACTGGCTGAGGGCGCACACAATCCTACTGTCCATGTCACCGACAAAGGTGTTGAACAAGACCGGCCCCAACACCAATCCCTGAGGGACACCACTCGTTATTGGTCTCCAGCTGGACATTGAGCCATTGAGCACAACTCTTTGCGTGCAGCCACCCAGCCAGTTCTTTATCCATCAAGTGGTCCACCTATCAAATTGATGTCTCTCCAACTTAGAGACAAGGATGTCATGTGAGACAGTGTCAAACGCTTTGCACAAGTTCAGGTAGATGACATCAACGGCTCTACCCTGTCCATCAGTTCTGTAGCCCCATCATAGAAGGCCACCAGATTGGTCAGGCAGGATTTCCCCTTAGTGAAGCCATGCTGGCTGTCACCAACAACCTTGTTATTTTTCATGTGCCTCAGCATGCCTTCCAGGAGAATCTGATCCAAGATTTTTCCAGGCACAGAGGTGAGGCTGACTGGTCTGTAGTTCCTGGCTCATTCATTTTCCCCTTCTTGAAAAAGGGGTTTTATATTTCCCTTTCTCCAGTCGGCGGGAATTTCACCTGACTGCCACAATGATTTTTCCAATATGATGGACAGTGGCTTAGCAACTTCATTTGCCAGCTCCTTCAGGACCCGTGGATGGATTTCATCAGGTCCCATGGACTTGTGTATGTTCAGGTTCTTAAGATGGTCTTGAACCAGATCCTCTCCTCCAGTAGGCCCAGGGTCCTCATTCTCACAGTCCCTGCATCTGCCTTCCAAGACTTGGGTGCTGTGGTCAGAGCATTTGCCGGTGAAGACTGGGGCAAAGAAGTCATTAAGCACCTCAGCCTTCTCCAAATCCAGGGTAGCCAGTTCTCCTGATAGCTTCTGGAGAGGGCCCACATTGTCCCTAGCCTGTCTTTTATTTGCAGTGTATCTATAGAATCCCTTCCTGTTATCCTTAACATCTGTAGCCAAGTTTAATTCTAACTGGACCTTAGCTCTCCTAACCTGGTCCCTAGCTTCCCGGACAGCATCCCTGTATGCTTCCCAGGCTGCCTGTCCTTGCTTCCACCTTTTATAAGCCTCTTTTTTCCTCCAAAATTTCCTTAGCTGCTCCTTATCCATCCAAGGAGGTCTCCTGGCCCTCCTGCTGCGCCTCCTTCTAGTTGGGATACATTGCTCCTGAGCTTGCAGCAGGTGATCCTTGAATATCAACCAACAGCCTTGGGCCCCCCTGCCCTCTAGGGCTATATCCCATGGAACCTTAATAAGCAAGTTGCTGAAGAGGCCAAAGTCTGCTCTCTTGAGGTCCAGGGCAGTGAGCTTGCTGCACGCTCTTCTCATTGTCCTGAGGATCTCAAATTTGATCATCTCATGATTGCTGCAATCAAGGCTGCCCTGGTGCATCACATTTCCAACCAGCCCTTCCCTGTTGGTGAGGACGAGGTCAAGCATGGCACCTCTCCTTGTCGGCTCCTCTATTACTTGCAGAAGGAAGTTGTCTTCCACACAATCGAGGAACCTCCTGCATTGCTTGTGCCAGGCTGTACCATCCCTCCAACAGATATCAGGATGGTTGAAGTCCCCCATGAGAACAAGGGCCTGCGAGCATGAGGCTGTTCCTATCTGTCTATAGAGCGCTTCATTCACCAAGTCCTCTTGGTCAGGCGGTCTGTAACAGATCCCCACAATAATGTCTCCCATGGCTGTTCTCCCTCTAACCCTGACCCACAAACTCTTTATTGACTGCTCACCTCTCCCCAGACAGAGTTCCATACTCTCCAGCCTATCCCTATCATAAATAACAACACCCCCTGCCTGCCTACAGGGCCTGTCTTTCCTAAAGAGCCTGTAACCTTCCATTCCAACACTCCAGCCCTAGGAGCCATCCCACCATGTTTCTGTGATGCCTATGATATCATACCCCTGTAGACATGCACACATCTCTAATTCCTCTTGTTTGTTCCCCATGCCACATGCATTTGTATAGAGGCATCTGAGCCGAGCTCTAATTGAAGCTGGCTCATTGGCTGGAGCAGCTGGAATATCTCTACATTGCTCCGAACGTTTACTATAGGTGCTGGCAAGTGACTGGGTGTCTTGGGATGGAATGATGCCCCCCTCCCCCAGCACATCTAGTTTAAAGCATCCTTGACCAGTCTGGCAAGCCTCCTACCAAATCCACTCTTCCCTTTGTCAGACCAGCTCCACCAGCTCCCAGTAGACCTGGCCTACTGAATTGTGCCCCATGTTCAAGGTACCCAAACCCCTGACTACAGCACCCCCCTTCTAACCATTTATTAACCTGGCCAATCCTCCTAGCCTTTTGAAGGTCCTGCCCTGTATCCTGGAGAATTGACAAAAAGACAATCTGAGCTCCAGATCCCCTAACCACCTCTCCCAGGGCTCTGTAGTCCTTCTTTATGTTCTCTGGGCTACTGCTATCTATATCAGCAGCACCCACATGGATCACTAGAAGTGGGTAATAGTCAGTGGGACCGACTAGAGCAGGCAGCCTCTCTGCAACATCCCTGATCCGAGCCCCTGGTAGGCAACGCACCTCCCTTGAGCCTGGGTCAGGCCGACAGATGGGTGCCTCTGTTCCTTTCAGAGTAGAGTCCCCTACTACTACAGCCCGCCGCTTTTTCCTGGCAGCACCAGTAGTGAACTTCTTTACCAGTGCATCAGCCGGTTGTTCCTGGTGGGAGCGCGGCTCCTCATCAGTCCCCTGCAGGACAGCAAAGTGATTCTGGGTGGGGACAACAGATTTAGGAGGAAGCCCCTTGCTTTTAATTGTCCTCTTCCTCCTTTTTGTGTTGTTTTTTCTGTTCCTGTTTCCCAGCTTCCTGGGTTAGCGGCCTCCTTTCCTGTATGAGCAACAGTTCCAAAACACAGTCAACTGTGGTAGCTAGAAGGGTTTTAGGAGACCTGACTCAGTCAGTTGCAAATATACATGACATTGCAAAATCTTACCTTGAGTTCGGTTTGATTTGGTCAGATGCAGGACACTTCCAATCAAGACACTTCCAATGTAGTTGTAATGCACTGGGAGTGATGGCAAAACAGCTCATCTCTGCATGCTAAGCCGTTTGGAAATAGTTTTGTTTCTGATTCCCTCCTCTAGAATACGCTGGTACTAGTTTTTTCAACCTAGTAAATACGGGAAGACAAGGTGCTCATTAAAAGTGATGTGCCTTTCACCTTGGCAATATGCTGTGTGTTAGAAGCTGTAAATGTATTGTTATTCTTATGACAGTAGTAAATCCTTAGAGAAATGTTCCTGTGAAAATACAGTCCACATATGTCTGCAAAAGTGACAATCACTGCAGTGATTAGCATACATATACCCTTATGCTAATAATGTTTACTGAATGTCTACCTTCAACTGTGGAGAAACTTCTGTTGTATTTTTGGCTGAAGGTAAACAAAAGCAATGATGTCTTTTAAAAGGAAGGGTTCCATTTCAAGCAAGAAATTCAGACAAGTGCTGTGATTTGAGCTATACTAGACAGCTGATGGAAACATTTCTGCATAACATATGTCCTTTGTGCAGAGTATAGCTCAGGAAACAGTACCTTTGGTGACAGATAATTTATGCCATTTGGCTCACCATCACCTGAAAAGGGAAGCGTGATTATTAGCTGGCTGAACAATCAGAGTAAATGTGTCCCTGAGTGGCCAGCCGAAAAGGTGCCTGCCCATATCTTCCAGACTGGTGGTATGCTGGTTTGTCAGCATGCCAAGACACTCATGTATTTTCCTTGTCCTGCTGCCCAAGGAAGTTCATGTGTAGGATCTTGGCCCTGTGTGGGTCTGCTGTAGTTTTGCAGGCAAGCAAGTCTGTCAGTGCACTAGCATATTACAATATTCCTTTAAACAACTGGATTGGGGTTTTATTTGGATAAGGAAAGAGGACAGCAGATCTTGGAGGAAAGGGAAGAAGGAAAACACACTGTAGCAGAAAAGAAAGTGCTACCTAGCATAGATAAAATAAATGTGTTTAAAAATTTACCCACTTTTTTATATTTGACAAGCCTTGACTAAATTCAGGCAGTTGCTGCTTCGAAAGCTACAGATGGGTGACAAACAGGCAATTGTTTCAGATTACAAATATTTCATTTTTTTAAATAAAGTATGGAAGTAGAATATATCTTGTCCTGCCTTTCTGAAAGATCCTTTCTATATCACTTAAAATATTAAAGGGTCCTTTCTCTTTCTCATTGCATGTCTTTCATCTTGAGAAACTTTTTTCTTCTTGTAAGGAAAGCGCTTTTTTCATATCAAAATGGTAGAGAAATCATAATTTTGTCTTTTTTAAATGTTAAAATCATAGAATCATAGAACGGTTTGGGTTTGAAGGGAGTTTAAAGACCATCTAGTTCCAGCTCCCTTTGTCCCCTCTGCCATGGGCAGGGATGCCTTCCACTAGACCAGGTTGCTCTGCGGACAAGACATTGCTGCTACAGAAGACCTGGTCCAACACTTCTTGGTTGTTTTTTGGTTGTTTTTTTGTTTTTTTTTTTGATAATTCAGCTCATCTGTCTGTAACCCATCAATGTTAATGATACTTTAAGCAATCAATCAACTTTACATGCCTACAAAATTTTTGCACATGGAGAAGAAAGAGCTCTAGATGGGATTTAAAAAAGCAATAGCTGATAAGAAGATAAATCCTAGCTGCCCTCTCCTATATATTTCATTTCTTCAGCACTTGGATATACACATTGTCATATCTGCATTTAGCATAATGGCTGCCAGGAACCTTTGTCACGACAACAGAGAAGAGGGGAATGTGTGTGTAGGTGTAGGCAAAAGATGTATCCAAGTATAGAGATGACAGAGAAGACGGGAAAAGTCATCATGTGAGTTGTTAGGTACTGGAACAGATTGACCAGAGTTTGTGGAATTTCTGTCCTTGGAGGTTTTCAAGAATCAGAAGGGCAAGGTCCTAAACAACCTGACATAGCTTAGGAGGTAGGCCTGTTTGGTGCAGGGGGCTGCACTGGATGAACTCTGGTCAGTTCCAGCATAAATCTGTCTGTGATTTTCTGCATGAGCACTAACCAAACAGCAATCTTCTACAAAAGTAAAACTATCTGCTTCAGGAGATTCTGTGGCTGCTCTTAATGTTGTTCCTCAGCTATGCCAAATTAGCAAAATTAACATTCCTTTGCACACAAAAGCAGCCTTGTTCACATGCTGTAATTATTTTTGTTACCCACCTTACAAATTTAGGCAGATACTTTAGTGATTAGATATTATGCTTCCACTGACAATGCCTGACTGCTTTTGAGCATCTTTGTGTCAGGCACGAGATACTGACTTCTTGTTGGTGAAACCTTATGCACGTTGCTTAGTCTAGGGGCACTTCCAATGAGTAAGATTCTTGGGGAACAGGAAATCAAGCAGTTTCCTTTTGCTCCTTGGCTTTTCTCCATTTTTCTTTATCTCCTCCCCCTCTACATTTTGAATCAGCTGCAGGCCTCAAATCAGCCCCTAACATGTTTGTTCTCTGCTTTCCTGGAACTTCTTAACCCTTTTCTCATTGCTAGTTTACTGCTCTGCTATGTATGCTACACTTTCCAGAGGAATCAGGAAAAACATAACAAATTCACAGTGATGATGAAATTAGTTGTGAAGGAATAGATCCTACCTAATTCAGCCAGGTATTTCACTGGAAAATGGTAATGTCAAGCACCATATGAAGCAATCTCTAAAACTCTTCCATTTCATAGAATCATAGAATAGTTAGGGTTGAAAAGGACCTTCAGATCATTGAGTTCCACCCCCCTGCCACCAGCAGGGACACCTCACACTAAACCATGCCACCCAAGGCTATGTCTAACCCAGCCTTGAACACTGCCAGTGGTGGAGCATTCATGACTTCCCTGGCCAACCCATTCCAGTGCCTCACCACCCTCACAGTAAAGAATTGCTTCCTCCGCATATCCAATCTAAACTTCCCCGGTTCCAGTTTGAACCTGTTACCCCTTGTCCTCTCTCTACAGTCCCTAATGAAGAGTCCCTCCTCAGCATCCCTATAGGCTCCCTTCAGATACTGGAAGGCTGCTATGAGGTCTCCACGCAGCCTCCTCTTCTCCAGGCTGAACAATCCCGACTTTCTCAGCCTGTCTTCACACGGGAGGTGCTCCAGTCCCCTGATCATCCTCATGGCTTTCCTCTGCACTTGTTCCAACAGTTCCATGTCCTTTTTCTGTTGAGAACACCAGAACTGCACACAATACTCCAAGTGAGGTCTCAGGAGAGCAGAGTAGAGGGGCAGGATCACTTCCTTCGACCTGCTGGTCATACTCCTCTTGATGCAGCCCAGGGTATGGTTGGCTTTCTGGGCTGCGAGCGCACACTGCCGGCTCATGTTCATTTTTCCATCGACCAACACCCCCAAGTCCTTCTCTGCAGGGCTGCTCTGAATCTCTTCTCTGCCCATTTTTCTGGTGGTTGTTTTCTTCCTAAGAGACTCTGGAGAGTTTTTATCCACAATACATTTATGGGTGCTTACTCTCAGTCTTCAGTAATCTATGCAAGTTTTGAAACTGCCAACAGTCTATAGCTAACTGGGCTAATCAGACAATTCTGATAAAAGGACTAAATCTTGACAATGTGAATAATATTTCCTCCAACTATTAGACTTAAATGATGATTCATGAGAGTCATAAACCCATAGACAGAGTAGCTTCCTAACTGAAGGTATGTTTTTCACTGGTTTCCCATACTGATAAACTCTTAACAAAGTATTGCTGTAGCGTAGAATTATATATGACGACTTCACCATTGACAGAAGTTATGTTTTTAAACTGCACAGGTTGCACATCTTGGTGATCTGCTCCTGAAATATCTCCTGTGGGAATCAATACAAATGTTCTCTTGTAAGTGACTGCTGAATGGAATAACTCCTAAAGTGCTTAACAGCTCACATTTATAAGGAGACACTTTACAGGCTTGTGAAGCCTATGTTTCTGTTAAAAAATTCAGCATTGTTAGCCCTACATTTTCAGTTTCAGTTGTCAGCTGACACAGTCTGCAGTTCAATGAAAATTCATGCATTACATTGATGCTGCCCCTTAGCTCCCGAATACAGAGTCTTAACTTTCCTTAGATTGACATTACTGTGCTGTATAAATTGGGGCATGCTTTATATCTACCTATAAAGATGTCTCCATTTGCAGTTCATAACGCCAGGGCCCAGAACATGCTTCTGTTGTTCTGGGAGTTTAGCTGACTACATTCATGCCTAGCTCCCTGATGGAAGCTGTACTGAAGAAACAGGCAACAAGATCCAACAGAGGACCCCTTTCCTTCCCTTGGGAGATGTCTTCATGCTGAAGCTCTCCCCCTTGGTCCGCAACTGAGCTGCTTTGCAGCCATGCCTGTGCCTGCCCACCTACTCCACCACTTCAGACCCTGACCCTGGCCCACACACTGAACATTCCATCTTGACTGCAGACTTGCCTGTCATTGTGTACTTGGCTGAAGCTCACTGGATTTTGACATACCCTGCTCATTGCCTCCAGACCTGTTCATTCTTTATCCTGGCTTGCTGACTCAACTCTCTGCTGAGATTCCAGACCAAACCCACTGCTGTGCACTTCCCCATAGTGATTGCCATGTGAACTTGGATATCCAAACTCTTAGCAGAACCAGGGATCTTGCTTTCCCTTAGGGAGCAGCCTCCCCTTGATGTACCCTGACAAATAGGCAACAGCTGAGTTGCCTTAAGGTAACAGCTCACTCTCCCAGGTGTGTTTTGGTATGCAAAGGTTAATAATAGGGAGTTCAGAGCCCTGTGTGCACTAACAGTAAAGAAGGTGTAGGCCCCAAAATTATTAAGGCTGATTTGAGCTTAGCATGAAGAGTCAAGGAAAACTACTTCTTGTTATGTGACCCAGAAAAATGAAACTGGGAATTGCAACTTTAGCATACTCCCTAAGGCTCCTCCCTTTCAGAGAGACAAGCTTTGAAAAGTCGTGCAGACAACAGTGATGTTAACATGATCTGTAAGCAAAACAAAAGCATTTTAGGGTTATGTAATGTGAATTTTAAGAAAATCAGCCCTTTACGTTAGTCATGAATTCTACATTTGACCTTATGTCCCGAAAGTACCACTGTTTTTGTTTTTTCTAGTCACTGTGAGGTGTAGTTCTTGTGCAGTCACCGGAAAATTCAGTGATTATACAAGACATTAAAAAAGTTGAATGTTTGAACTCTTCCTATCTGTCTTATTTTGTCTAACTGGTAATTATGAGTTCACGCTGATCTACAATTTCAGTTTCCACAGCAGTGCTTTTTAAAAGTAATTTGGTTTTGGTCTGTCTTATTATTCTCCAGTAATACATTTTAAGGTTTGGGTGTAACTCTGAAATATTCATAAAGCTCCAAATTAGTTGCATTTATTTTTCACTGTATTATGATTATGATGATGTATGATGGACTGCCCTGACTAAAAAATGGAGCACAGCAGAGCAGAAAGAAAGGTGAAAGGAAAGCCAGAGAAAAGTAGGAAAAAAACCTCTAAAAATACAAAACTGAGCAAAATGCAGGCCATAATAAAAGAAAACCAGAATAAGGAGAAGTAAAAACAATGGGAAGAGAGAGGTGGATAGTCATTAAAAGTAGAATATAAATGTTTGGTCACCACTCAACAAATAGGTTAGCAAAATGTCAATTTTTATCCAACCTTACATGCGTACGCTTGACATACTACAGTAGCTGAAAGACTAACAAGCTAATGTGACATTTAAGTTTCTGGAGACAACAAAAAACTTGAGTTCAAGTACAATATAATAAACTGAAGAAAAATTGTTGGTGAAAAACTGCCTTTAAATCAATTACAGGGGTTATCTGAATGCAAGTTATTAGAGATCAGACTAAGCAAATTTTATGAAATGGTGGAGCCGTTCTCAGGTTGTGCTTTTTCTTTGAACAACCACCCCAAACTGGATGGCTTGATGTGTTTGAAAATCAGAGGTTTTATAGATTATCAGTTACACTTGTTGCGTCAAAGAATAAATCTGATGTGTCTGATAGGATCTGCCTTCCTTCACAGCCTGTTTATCAGCACTAATTCTATTTCTATTCTTTATATCCTCTGCTGTTGTATTCCATATTTTTTTGAGTTTTGTGTTTTTTTGTTTGTTTGTTTCTCCTCCCACCCACCCCCCACATCTTCTCCTGCCTGGGATTATTATAATTTAAGCAGTTGATGCATCAATTGACCTTGCTTTACTTTCTTCATTCCATGGTGGCATGATATTAGCACTATCCCAGCCCTTGGAGCTCCTTACCCACTGTGTCAGTTATGACCAGATGTAGAATTCTGCCTCATACAATGAGTGAAATGTTTTGTATCAGCAGATTAATACTGCCCTTCCCCAAAAGTTGCCACCTCCTTGGGTCTGTCAGAATAAATTCACATGGAATATCCCTCTCTAACCTATGTTTACTGAAATGATTCTAGCAATTTGTGACTCATTTAAAACAATGAAAACTAAAGAATTCAAGTTAAGGAAAAAGAGCTGACCAATATTACTTATTCACTGGAGCCAGAATATCACATCTTGGAGTGATGTGATATTCCCTCTTGGTTAGCATGCCCATTTTAAGATGCAGGGGCTGGATGAAGGATTTCTGCCTTTGGCATTTAAGTAAGCATTTAGCAGTCATTAGGAATACATTTCTTCTTGTAATTACTGTAGTTCTTCCTTTTGGAAGGCAGATGCAGGGACTGTGAGGATGAAGACCCTGGGCACACTGTAGGAGAGGATCTGGTTCAAGACCATCTTAGGAACCTGAACATACACAAGTCCATGGGACCTGATGAAATCCATCCGTGGGACCTGAAGGAGCTGGCAAATGAAGTTGCTAAGCCACTGTCCATCATATTGGAAAAATCATTGTGGCAGTCAGGTGAAATTCCCGACGACTGGAGAAAGGGAAATATAACCCCCATTTTCAAGAAGGGGAAAATGGATGAGCCAGGGAACTACAGACCAGTCAGCCTCACCTCTGTGCCTGGCAAAATCTTGGATCAGATTCTCCTGGAAGGCATGCTGAGGCACATGAAAAATAACAAGGTGGTTGGTGACAGCCAGCATGGTTTCACTAAGGGGAAATCCTGCCAGACCAATCTGGTGGCCTTCTATGATGGGGCTACAGAACTGATGGACAGGGTAGAGCCGTTGATGTCATCTACCTGAACTTGTGCAAAGCGTTTGACACTGTCTCACATGGCATCCTTGTCTCTAAGTTGGAGAGACATCACTTTGATAGGTGGACCACTTTATGGATAAAGAACTGGCTGGGTGGCTGCACGCAAAGAGTTGTGCTCAATGGCTCAATGTCCAGCTGGAGACCAATAACGAGTGGTGTCCCTCAGGGATCAGTGTTGGGATAGGTCTTGTTCAACATCTTTGTCAGTGACATGGACAGTGGGATTGAGTGCGCCCTCAGCCATAAGTTTGCCGATGACACCAGCTGTCTGGTTCGGTTGATATGTTGGAGGGAAGGAATGCCATCCAGAGGGACCAGAGGGACCTCGACATGCTTGTGAGGTGGGCTGATGCCAACCTGATGAAGTTTAACCATGCCAAGTGCAAGGTCCTACACCTGGGTTGGAGCAATCTCAGGCACAGCTCCAGGTTGGGCAGAGAAGAGATTCAGAGCAGCCCTGTGGAGAAGGGCTTGGGGGTGTTGGTCAATGAGAAAATGGACATGAGCTGGCAGTGTGTGCGCTTGCAGCCCGGAAACCAACCGTATCCTGGGCTGCATCAAAAGGGGCGTGAACAGCAGGTCAAGGGAGGTGATCCTGCCCCTCTACTCTGCTCTCCTGAGACCTCACTTGGAGTATTGTGTGCAGTTCTGGTGTCCTCAACATAAGAAGGACATGGAACTGTTGGAACATGTCCAAAGGAGGGCCATGAGGATGATCAGGGGACTGGAGCACCTCCCGTATGAAGATAGGATGAGAAAGTTGAGGCTGTTCAGCCTGCAGAAGAGAAGGCTGCATGGAGACCTCATAGCAGCCTTCCAATATCTGAAGGGAGCCTATAGGGATGCTGGGGAGAGTCTCTTCATTAGGGACTGTAGAGAGAGGACAAGGGGTAACAGGTTCAAACTTAGGGAAAGTTTAGATTGGATATTCGGAGGAAGCAATTCTTTTCTGTGAGGGTGGTGAGGCACTAGAACAGGTTGCCCAGGGAAGTTGTGAATGCTCCATCGCTGGCAGTGTTCAAGGCCGGATTGGACATAGCCTTGGCCAACATGGTCTAGCGGGAGATGTCCCTGGCCGTTGCAGGTGGGTTGCAAATAGGTGAACTTAAGGTCCTTTCCAGCCCTAACTATTTTATGATTTTATGATTCTGTAAATTGCATCTGCCTCTTAACTCCAAGTGGCATTTTTGTGATGTTCAGCCCCAAGATGACTTGATTATATTGAGCAGTGCCCTGCAAAGTGCTGGTAACTGCAGGGCTGTTAGTCTAAGTGCCCTGCTTAATAGCCTTTTGGTCCAGATAGTAGCTATTTGTACTGAACTTCTGTGAAATGTAGCACATTATACTCACATGCCTCTTTCAAAAAATGTGATGTAGAACAACTTTGCCACACAATGTTGACCTTTGTGCAAATCGGTTTTATTTTCCAGTGGTCATAAATAAGATGGGAGATAGATCCCAGATGGCAAACACATGAGCTGATGGCAACACAGTTGTATAAATTGTTGCCACTTGAGAACCTTTCTTCATGTTTAGATTAGCACCATTGTAACCCAGGATTTTTCCCAACAACACAGAACTCTCTGCGCCTCCAGAGAACACCAACATGCTTATGCTGCCTGTAACCCGGAGGTTTAGGTTGTCAGGCTGGATGGGGCTTTGAGCAACCTGGTCTAGTGGAAGGTGTCCCTGCCCATGGCAGGGGGGTTGGAGCTAGATGAGCTTTAAGTTCCTTTCCACACAAACCAGTCGGTGTTTCGATAATTTTAACATTTTTAAAGTGACAAAATTATCTGTCAGAGTTCTGAAGCAATTGCAATGTGAAATTACTGATCTGCTTGTTAGATGAGTGTGTAGGAATGGTAATGAAGGAATGGCAAAACATTCCCAGTGTGTTTTTTTTTTCCCCATTCACTGATGTCATGTTCTTCTCCAGCAGGATATGTATCAGTGGATGGGGCTGCTTTCCTGATTAAATTTGAAGACTACTGTAGGAAAATGGGGGAAGTTAGAGATCACCTCCATTCAGTCCTCTAAAATTATAACACTTAGAGTAAAATGTATCTGCTACTTTCAGGATGGGATGTGTTTGACATGCACAGAAAGTACCCAGTGACAGTTTCCCAGGCAACCCTGCAACTTTAGCATAAGCTAAAATAAACTGAATGGAGAGTGGAGCAGAGCAAAGGCCTCGTGACCAGGCTCTGCTATACTCCCTGCAGGAGCGGGAACTTGAAGGCACCATGTACTGATAAACCACAGTAGCTGCCAAACAAGGAAACCAGATTCGTATTTGTAAAAGCAAAGCAAGAGGATTTTACACCCATCAATAACAGTATGATCAGAGTCACTCAAGCTCCATAGGCACATAGTTAAAACACTGAAACCTGTGTTATTATGGAAAAGCCTGGACAGATACAAGGGCCTCCTACAAGGTCAGGATGAACAACACTGACAAACAAAGAACTGATAGAGGGAGAGGAGGCTTTGCCCTTGTGTAGGCGGATTAAGAAACAGAGCTAATGAATCTCTATTTAGAAAAGAGTATCCTTGAAGCCTGGTACAGCAAATGGACAATATCAACATATGGCTGTCATGATTCAGCAAAACCTGACTGGGGTGTTCTTTTGATGAAAATGATGTAACCTTATAGAAATTAACTGACCACTCTACATGGTGGAAGGGTTACATGGAGTTGCCAACTGTAATCGAATTGTGTATATATGTGAAATTAGGAAAGGGAGAGCAGGGAAGACTCCATTGTAACTTCTGGGATCAGTCAGCAGGCTGAACCTGTCTTCTCCCCCATAGGGATGCCTATTGGGTAAGAACTTTATCTTATGTGCACTACATAACTAGCTCATGCTAGCTGTTAGTAGTGATTACAGTCTGGTTGCATATCACTTCAAGCTTGTTTTTGCAGACAAGTCCCTATCACCGGCAATCTCTGGACCTTAATTTGTCATGATTTTATATTAATAGTGCTATTCTGTAAACTGTTAGCATTAGTCCTTCATGGGTGCTATTAGTCACTGGCAGTGGGTGACATAAAGTAGGAAGACTCACTGAGGTGTCCCCCTTATGCTGTTGGCATGTTTTCCTGAACAAGTCAGTCAAACTGCCCTCTGATCCAGCAGCACTGTTCGGTGAAGAGTCCCTATAACACTGATGCTCACAGACTGGTTGGGCACAATGGTCTCTGCTTTCCTGGGGCGCTGATAGACAAATGAAACACTAGAGGCTGAGAAAATCTTCCACCTTTCCTGTGACAACTAGATTCAAAACAGGAACATACCTGCTATTACAGACATCACTGTAACATTCAATTTTTAGCAGGCAGCTAAAAATTAGCATACTGACAAATGTGTGCTCCCTAAGCAGTGCATGGGAAAACGGATGATCCCCAGGGAGAACTACAGTCTCAGAGTTTGCATCCCAGTAGCAATCAGTTGGAAAATACTAAAAAATAAGGGTTTGTCTTGAGTTTCTGTTGTGGTTTAAGCCTCTCAGGCAGTTCTCTCACTCACTTCCCCCTCTTTCTTCCCCCCACCCCCGGAGTCATAGGAAGGAGCATTGAAAGAATGCAACTCCCACAGGGTGAGATAAGAACAGCCCAGTAACTAAGGTATAACACAAATCACTACTGCCACCACCAATAATAATAATGACCAGGGAAATACAAGGAAAGAGAATACAACTGTTCACCACCCGATACCAAAACCGACCCTGCAGAGAACTCCCACCCTTCCAGGTCTCTGCCCTCTGTTTTCACATCCTGGGCATGATGTGCTGTGGTATGGAATAACCTCTTTGGTCAGTTTGGGTCAGGTGTCCTGTCTCTGCTTCTTCCCGGCTTCCCCTCCTCCCTGGCAGAGCATGAGGCTCAGAAAGTCCTTGGCCAGACCATGAGGCTCAGAAAGTCCTTGGCCAGACCAAAACACTACCAAGCAGTAACTATAAACACTGGTGTTATCAGCGCTGTTCCCAGGCCCAAAATCAAAAACACAGCACTGCACCATCTACCACGGAGAAAAATGACTGCTGCTGCTGAACCCATGACAGTTTCACACTGTCCCCTTGATACATAACTCAGGGTCACATAAAAGTCTTGACCACTACCAAACATGTCCTCTTCTCCTTAAAATAGTCCATACAAGCTTGAAATAAGCAGGGATCACTCTTTTATTTTAAACAGAATTTTCTGAGGATGACAAGCTAGTATAGTCCTGAACCCTCTTCCCTACCATCTCTCCTGTATAAACTAGTTCAGTAGTTCATATATGGGAAAGCTGAGGGTAATACAGAAAACCTGCAACAGCTTTTTTCAGGCAGCTGGTTAACTTCATGCTTGGGTTAAATTTACTGCAAGGATGATTTAGGTCTGGTTTTGGAGACCACCTGCCCTTTAGTTAAAATATAAAGCATACGTTCAAATTATCTGCTAGATCCTCTCTTTTGAATTGTATTGTAACACAGTAAGGTGGTGACTGAGGTGAAAATTCTGTTATAGAGCATGAAAGTAATGGATTTTTGCAAAACATGTTTCAGTATAACAAAATAAAAAACAAGGGCAGAATAAGTGGCTGGAGTCTCAGTCAGACTGTTTGCAACCACTCATAAAGCCACAATTGATCTCCTGTTCAGGTTCTTACAGGTACAATTACTCGTATAATTGCTACACAGATGTATATGACCAGACCATGTTTGAATAAGCAAATGTGGGAGGAGGTCTCTATGGCCAAGTAAGCAAAAGTAATGATTTCATTAATAACCAAATTCTAGGAAATGAGGGATTATAGGATCACAGGCCTGGAAGGAATCTCAGGAGGTCTTCTAGTCCATCCTGTTCCTCACAGCAGCTAGACAGATAAACTCTAGGTCGCTTCCAAGGAGCATTTCCCTAACATGTTCTCAATGGAGAGCTGTTGCCCACCTTCAAATAATGAAGATGACCCTGTGCTATGTATCCTAGTTGCTTCGCTGTCATGATCATCACAAGATGTTTCTGAATTTTGAATGTTCCTTGTGGCAGTTTATTGCAGTGGCTGTTTCCAATTCTATATTTATGCAATTAATTATCATGGCCTCAAAAGCTTAATTGATATTCACTGGTACTTTGTACTCCTGAGAATTAGGCAGTTAATGGATTTAGGCAAAAATGTATGACATGTATCCAGTTTCCTTAATGTTGAGAATTTGTATTGCTCTGCTACCACCACTTATGCTGGAGTCACTAGAAGTAACATATGCCTCCCCCATCTTCCCATAGCTGTGTTTTTACAGTGGAAAAGACTTCTGTTTAATTTTTGCAGCTGCAGAAACAAGCAAGCAAACAGGACTCAGCTGCATGAATGAGGAAGTGGATCAGAGGAAATAATTTCAGCCTGATTAGTAACAAGAAATGCACTGAAAAGAGAAGAGGAAAATAAAATATTTTTTATTTCTCAAAAGATTCAAAGATGCAGAACATGACAGAAAAATGTAATACTTTCATATTCATGCGGGAGAACAGTCCATCATAAAACACAGATTGCTTGCATGTTTCAGCACATAGAATCATAGAATAGTTAGGATTGGAAAGGATCTTAAAATCATCTAGTTCCAAACACCCTGCCATGGTCAGGGACACCTCACACTGTCCATGTTGCCCAAGGCTCTGCCCAGCCTGTCCTTGAACACCACCAGGGATGGAGCATTTAACACTTCTTTGGGCACCCTGTTCCAGTACCTCACCAACCTCACGGTAACAGACTTCTTCCTTATATCTAACCTGAACTTCCCCTATTTAAGTTTGACCCCATTACCCCTTGTCTTCTCACTACAGTCCCTAAGGAATAGTCCCTCCCCAGCATCTTTATAAGCCCCATTCAGAAGCTGGAAGACTGCTATGAGGTCTCCACGCAGCCTTCTCTTCTCCAGGTTCAACAGCCCCAATTTTCTCAGCCTGTCTTCACACGGGAGGTGCTCCAGCCCCCTTATCATCCTCATGGCCCTACTCTGGATTTGTTTTGGAAGCTCCAAGACTTGAATGGTGTGGTCAGAGCATTTGCCAGTGAAGACTGAGACAAAGAAGTCATTAAGAACCTCAGCCTTCTCCAAATCTAGGGTAGCCAGCTCTCCTGATAGCTTCTGGAGGGGGCCCATGTTGTCCTTAGTCTGTCTTTCATTTTCTACATACCTATAAAATCCCTTCCTGTTATCCTTAACATCCCTAGCCAAGCTTAATTCCAACTGGGCCTTAGCTTTCCTAACCTGGTCCCTAGCTTCCCGGACAACATCCCTGTATTCTTCCCAGGCCGCCTGTCCTTGTTTCCACCTTTTATAAGCCTCTTTTTTCCTTTGAATTTTCCTCAGCAGCTCCTTATCCATCCAAGGAGGTCTCCTGGCCCTCCTGCTGCGCTTCCTTCTAGTTGGGATGCCACACTCCTGAGCTTGTAAAATAATTTCAGTCATGTCTTCCTAGAAGTTTTGAAGAACTCTGAGAAATGAATAATCCAGCATTCTTTAGTGGTTATTCAGTTTGCAATGACCCTTGCTTTTAAAATGTGGACTTTTATTTTTTTTTCCACATTTGGCACATGATGGCTTTCCTGTGTGTGCTGTAAATTCCAAGAAAACAAGAATCGTTTTGAAATAATAATTTTTAGGCTTTCTGCAGACTTTTATAGAGGAACTAATTTTAATGCCTGTACTTTATGCAGGCATGTATAAGACCCCCTTTTTTGGGAAGGAGGCATGCAGAAGGGTATGGTTACATATAAAGAAATGGTAAAATAATCTACCTGCCATTTTAGGTTCTTAACTTAAAGAAAACCCTCTCAAACCCATACCTCCCACTTTGGAGATACTGACAGCCCACTAGTGAAAATCAATAGGCATGTTTTTCTGCTAGTGGATAGATACAATATCCGTAAATCCTGGCAGCAGTCTAGCACTGTTTAACACTGAAGTCATCAGGAACCTCCTGGTATCCTTCTCTGCATGACCTGATCCTCCTGGGTTTGTTAACTCGCTCAGCCCAATTCTGGGCAAGAAAATGATAGCAGGAAGAATTTACATGCAATGTAATCTCTTCATTCAGGGAAAATTGAAGTCTCTTGGATTTTATTGTTACAGTAAAATGAGAAGACCAGGGATTAAATTTTCTGTTAGCTTTGAATATCCTGTAAGTACAGAAGTTATTCGCGGCCTAAACCATTTGCCATCTTTTAACCTTTTGAATAACAGAATATTCTGTTTCAAGGCTAGCAACCTGTTTACTTGCACTGACCTGCTACAGATCTCTCACATATCTACCAGTTTTCTTCTAAGCTTTGTTTATATCCGCCTGACAAGCAACACCATCTATGCCCTCTATCAACTAAACCAGATTTCTGCTCTGAAACAGCTGTCAACATCGCTAACAATCCTTAGTTACTACTAATATCCAGGCTGTCATCACTTTAAAGACGTGTCATTGCTGAGCTCAAACACAGCCAACTGTCAGCCATCACTGCTGCAGCCATGACTTTCTCCATGGAGGTTAATCAATGAGAAGCTAACTCACAGCAGGTGGTTAATTTTCCATTAAATAATCTCCATGTGAAATGGAATCCTTTGCTGGCAGGCTTTTTTGATAGCTGGACAGATTGTCCCATCTGTCAGCCAAACTATCTAATCACAGAAAATATATCATAGAAGTGTCATGGTTTAAAAAACCCCACAACCAAAACCAAAGAGAATTAATGCTCAGACCACTCCCCACTCACTTACATAGTAACTGAGGCTGCTGTCAGGGGGCATTCAGAGATATGTGGCTACCAGTAAAGGGGGCAGGACAGGGCTATAGAAACATGGGTTTTGATTAAAGCAACCCTGGAATTTCATCATGCTAAATCTAATTTAAGTGATTAGTGATATATACTATAAAAATTAATTTATTTGCCAGGGAAATCAGTCGTGAAATGAGAGATTTCTTAATGTGACTATGTGACCAAGTTACTAAGTAGGTAGGAATAGGAAGCAACACAATATCCTTATTGCAGAAGTAGTCAAAACGATGATAATACAGTGTAGAGCTTGACAGAGAGCTCCATGCAGACCAATTTATCTGGACTCATTTGGTTGCCTTTTCAGGACGTTGTTTTGTGACCTCTAGTTATGTTATGAGACCAAGTTGTGAGTGCAAGGGCACAAGAGACTACGGTCATAACTCAGAACCTCAAAACCCCAAGCAGACAATTCCTACTTCCTACTTAAGAGCTATCATGCAACTGAGATCCAAAACTTACTGCTATGAAGTCTGGGATCTTGCAAGAATATTTGTTGAGTATGAAGCTGCTGAGTGTCCATATCAGTTTAATGGCTGGACCTTAGCATTTCTATTTTAGTGGCTGTGCCTAAAGCAGTTTACAGTGATTAATAGCTCTAACAGAAAACAGATCCATCTTTACAGGCCCATGATGTGACAGGTGCTAATAACTGTATCCAAGGATTCCTACTTAAGCTTCTTGATATAAGTGAGATCATGTATCCCACTCTGTGCCACTTGTTCTTTCCCTTTCTTATGGGGTCAAATTTCAAAATAGATAGGACATCTACTAGTATTACACACCAACATCTGCAAGACTTCCAGCCAGCTACAGTGTGAAAATGCAGGCCTGCAGAATCTAGCACACATGAACTTCACTTACTGATGATTTACCTCCCATTTTGCAAAGCTAGTGAGTGGAAAAAAGGAATAAAATACGATTCACCAAACTCCAGGTGCTGAAATGTGTTTATATTAGCAGCTTTGCCTAATTAGTTTAATTTTAAAAGTCTCTATGTATGAGAGAGAATTAGGGAATACCAAAATAGTCTTTTATTAAACTCCTTTTTTTTTACTCTCAGATTAATTATTTGAAGCAGAGCTGAATATCTAATTTTATCTAGCATTACACTAGAAGTTAAACCTTAAGCAAATTGCATGTAAAATGCTATTATAAATAGACGTTAATAGCACTCAGGCAAGTTCAGAGAGGGCTTGCCATAGATTTTCTTAGTTAAATATTGTAAATTGTATTGAGAGATGAGAATGCATTATAGATTGCATAAAGAATAACAATGGAATCTGAATCTATGAATAACTGCTTCAAAAGTCTTAGAAAACCTAATGTTTGTTAGCAAAAATCTGTATGTTAGACATTTCAATAACAGGTTTTAACATAACATTTACACTGTGGCTTAGAATTGAACAGTACAGTGTATGTTCTTTAAAACTCAGCAAAATATACTGCCTATTTTACTTTATTTTCCTTTTTGCTATTAACAAACTGCATATGTTTATACATGATTGCATTTTGAATGGCAAACTCTCCAAGTATTTTGCAAACCCAAAAATACTGGAGTTGATGAATTACGTCATTGTATTTTGGAGCACTGTTCTTCTACAGGGCAAATAAAATCTCTGAGAATGACCCTGGCTTTTTCCCAGCCTCTAGAGGGAAGGGAGAGAAGAACTGTGTCTGTACATTCACACTGGGAATGTGGAGATGCGAATTGGAAATGCAGAAGTAGGTAAGGTGATCTCAGAGGTCTGGACACTGTTCATCTGGCATAGCCTTTGCGCATCTTGTTCCTGCTGAAGGCCTACAGGGATCCAGAAGACAGATAGATGGAGTGCTGCTAATCCTGAATTTCCAGTTCAGGAAGATGTTTAGGGATGGCCCAGTACAAACTCAAGTCTCACAGCTGGATCTACACCAGCAGTAAAAAACCTAACACCTTGAGAAGATGCTATATGCCCTCTTAAAAAAAGTCTCAAGTTTTGAGCACTTGTCTAGGACCTACAACCTCATTCCTGCGTTAAGTGAATAGGTGGCACATTATTGAGGAACCAGCTGTCCTACAGTAAGGTTAAGGAACAAAGGACTCTGTCTTGGTGTGTATGCAGGTCTACTGGCAAGTTAGTTAGGTTGCAGAAATTTTCAGTGACATCAACTTTTCTCATTAGTAATGTGGGCCACTAGTTAGGTCATCTTACATTAAGTGCCATGTCCCCTGTTGAATAATAATCAACCATTAAAATTTACAAGGGCTTCTTACTGCATGTCTGTAATTTATATGTAATTCTTATCGTGCAAGTGGGATTGCTGACCTCAGATGGCTCTGGTTTTTAAGTTTCAGGGAAGCTACAGAGCTCCTGAATTAATTCATGCTATAATGATTTTTTACATATCCCTGATTCACCATTAACTTTAATTGATCTCCAAGGTTGATAGCCTATAAGTATGCATGCACACATACAAATCCATAAATATATTATATTTATATGCACAAGTTGCACATTGTTCATTATGAAATTTATTGTTTCCTGCATCAAGTCTCATAGTTATTTTTAGAATTACTTCACCTATACTAATATGCTTATCTTTTAAGTACCCAAGAAAGGAAACCAGACTATTCAGTCTCTAAGTAAACCTTATTTAAAATTGCTTATGTGTCTGCATTTTCATTTATTCCTCCCAGCACCTCTCTCTGCCCTCTCAGGGAAGTTTAGCTAAACATATCTGGAATATTAAATCCACTACAAAAATGACATTGTTCTTCATTGCACCAAGCATCAGGCTGCAGCCAAGTTTTATCTTGTCATTTTGGCTGTATGCTGTAATAATGCTGACTAACTTTCTGACGCTGTTTATGGAGCTTGTTTAGTCTAGGTAGTGGGTTTTGCCCTCAGTATCAGAAGCCCGGAGATAGCTGTGTGCCCACATATCCTTCTAAAGTCCATTTCATCCACAAATCTGGACATAAACATTTTTTAAAGTCTTTTCTCCTTCTCCCAGAGTTCATAGGCCAGTATCATGCTAATTTACTCAAGGGCATTTTTAACTTACCACTACTTTTCAAGAATTTAGGGCATTACTTTAAAATTGAATGTCTAATCATTAAAATAATACAATTTTTTTTTATTGGGTTTGCATATGTTGAGGTTAGAATTTCTTAGAATTGCACTTTTGGCTTCTGTTCCTTCTTGGACTTTCCTTTCATCTTTGGTCAAACCTAAGTCCTTATGATAAACATGTTTCTGTTATTGTTTGAGGATTCTCAGAAGAGCACTTTGGCCCATTCTCTGAATGTGGAAAGAACAGTCACTGCAGTAAGAGACCTATCTCTTCGTTTCAGTGGAACTGTGCTGAAGCAGGATTAGTTTAGCCCAGCATTTATCTAAGAAATCCAGATAAATCTAGCATTTAAGAAGTGTGTGTTAGGCCTGCCGATTTCAAATTAATGTCTTTTCACTCATTGACTAAAATATTTATAAGGAAAAAAGGAGTTTAAAAGCACTACAAAAGGACTCCTTTTTCATAAATTGCAGTAAAAAATTGCTTTCAACACAAAGATTTTGCTTTTTCTTTTTTTTATTGCCTTTTTTCATGTCCTGCTCTTCATTTGCTTTTACTATCAAAGATCATAAATCTCTTTTTTTGCTAAGTGCCACAGCCTCAGCTAGACATTAAAAAAAGTCCAATACTGCATTATTTAAGAACTAACATTCGGGTTCTGCCAGAGCTCTGAGCAGCTTGCTGCTATGTAGGAATAGATGCGACTTACAGAAAGACATGCAAGTTTCAATGTTTAGCCTGAAAGAAGTGACAAGAAAGTGGGCTGTGATAAGGAAACATTTCAAAATAGCCAATTAAACATTGATTGGTCTAACATTAATTCGTACCTCTACTCCTAGTTTGTGTTCCTCTCTGCTCTGAACACTGTTTTGAGTGTAACCATCTAGCACACCACGACTATCAGAGCAGGTCACGTGTCAAATATTCTAGAGACAAAAGTTGCTGCCCTGAACTATTAGAAATTGTCAGGCTCACCTGCAAAAAGGCTTCATTGAGAACCACTCACATCATAGCTCAAGAAAGCTGCAAAGAAGAATTAGTACCTAAAACTTATCCTTAACCAGCAGATAATATAAAATTCCTAGTCACACACCAATTCCTGGGAAAGGAACCAAAAAAGTAATCTCAACAGAGGCAGAAGGCCTGCTTTGGCTAGAACAAACACAAGTTCAAACTGAAATATTATAGACTTATTATTTACCCTCTGGACACCAGAATCATGTAACTCCAAACAGATAACTTGCTTTCGGGTTATAAAAGTATGCATTTCCTTCCCTTGTGATTTTGAGGCAAATGTCCACAGTTTTACCAAAGTGCAATGCAGAAATGTCTGGCTTGCTCCACGGAACCTATGTTATGCCCCTCAAAATGAATTTAATACTCATTCATTATTTTCCATATATGATATTGTCATGGGTTCAGCAGCAGCAGTCATTTTTCTCCTTCTTGATAGCTAGATGCAGCGCTGTGTTTTTGCTTTTGGGCCTGGGAACAGCGCTGATAACACCAGTGTTTTCAGTTACTGCTTGGTAATGTTTTGGTCTGGCCAAGGACTTTCTGAGCCTCATGCTCTGCCAGGGAGGATGGGAGCCAGGAGGAAGCAGAGACAGGACACCTGACTCAAACTGACCAAAGAGGTTATTCCATACCACAGCACGTCATGCCCAGGATGTGAAAACGGAAAGCAGAGACCCAGAAGGGTGTGGTGGTGCACACTGAGGGGTTTGCTGCTGGGGAGTGCACTGGCTGGGTCGGGCTTGGTGAGCAGTTGTATTCTCTTTCCTTGTATTTCCCTGGTCATTATTATTATTGGTGGTAGCAGTAGTGGTTTGTGTTATTCTTTAGTTACTAAACTGTTCTTATCTCACCCTGTGCGAGTTGCATTCTTTTGATTCTCCTCCCCATTCCCCCGGGACTGGGGGAAGAAAGAGAAGAAAGTGAGTGAGTGAGAAAATTTCGTGGTTCTGGACTTAAACCACAACAGTTCTTTTTGGTGCCCAACGTGGGGCACGAAGGATTGAGATAATGGTAGGATTAATAGCCACTCGTCACAATGCTGATTTATTGGGTGTGTATTATGGGTGATTTAATGGGTGTGTATTGCCTAAATGCTGTTTGTACAGCTAGAAGAGATTTTTGGTCACTCTCTTCTTACTCCCAAGATAAGGGATGCCACTGTTTCTTTTATGTGTGATTGGAAATGACTGTCATAGGAAGAAATCTGTCTTTCTTACCTGTGTCTTTGAAAGGGATGAAAACCCATTGCCACACAGCTGGTGACAAAGAATCAATACATGTAACCAAAGTTAACAGGAAATCCAGTTTTTTGCTTTTGTATACAAGTTTCTTTTCAGTCTGTCAGAGAAGATGAATATCATGGACTGAATAAAGTGAAAAAGACAGAAATGGTTGGCAAGAGTAGCAACACTATTCCCAGTTTAGTGGAGTATTGGTCACTTTTTATCTGAATCACCTAAAATGTAATTTTAGGCTATCACAAACAAACCAATATAAACTCAGTGAATTTTACCTGAAGAAGGCAGTGACCACCTGTTGTCCTTAGTTTTTTGTCTGGGTTTGTTCTTTCAGTAAGTACCTCATCAGCACTGTAAAAATGTTCTCCAAAGTGTCTTGCTAAGGTGTCGTGGTGTAAGTCTCTAACCCTCCCACGCAGTTTTCTCACTCACTCACTCACTCACTCACTCACTCACTCACTCACTCACCTCTCTTTCTTCCCCCAGTCCCGGGGGAATGGGGAGGAGCATTGAAAGAATGCAGCTCGCACAGGTTGAGATAAGAGCAGTTCAGTAACTAAGGTATAACACACATCACTGCTGCTACCACCAATAATAATAATGACAGAGAAGTACAAAGAGAGAGAATACAACTGCTCGCCAAGCCTGACTCAGCCAATGGATCCCCAACAGCGAACCCCCCCCAATGCACCACCACCCTCTTCTGGGTCTCTACCCTCCGTTTTCACATCCTGGACATGACGTGCTGTGGTATGGAATAACTTATTTGGTCAGTTTGAGTCAGGCGTCCTGTCTACTTCCTCCCAGCTTCCCTCCTCCCTGGCAGACCATGAGGCTCAGATAGTGTCATGGGTTCAGCAGCAGCAGTCGTTTTTCTCCTTCTTGGTAGCTGGTGCAGCGCTGTGTTTTTTGATTTTGGGCCTGGGAACAGCGCTGATAACACCAGTGCTTTCAGTTACTGCTTGGTAGTGTTTTGCTCTGGCCAAGGACATTCTGAGTTTCATGCTATGCCAGGAAGGAGGGGAGTCCGGGAGGAAGCAGAGACAGGACACCTGACTCAAACTGACCAAAGAGGTTATTCCATACCACAGCACATCATGTCCAGGATGTGAAGACGGAGGTCAGAGACCCGGAAGGGTGTGGTGGTGCGGTAGTGGTGCAGTGGGGGGTTCACTGCTGGGGGGTGCACTGGCTGGGTCGGGCTTGGTGAGCAGTTGTATTCTCTTTCTTTGTATTTCTCTTGTATTATTATGGATGGTAGCAGCAGTGATTTGCGTTATACCTTAGTTTACTAAACTGTTCTTATCTCAACCTGTGCGAGTTGCATTTTTTTTTCTATTCTCCTCCCCATTCCCCCGGGACTGGGGGAAGAAAGAGAGGGAAGTGAGTGACTGAGTAAAACTTCAGTGAGTTTTAGAGGCTTAAACCACAACAGAAAGTCCTTGGTCAAACCAAAACATTACCAAGCAGCAACTAAAACCACTGGTGTTATTAGCTCTGTTCCCAAGCCCAAAATCAAAAACACAGCGCTGCACCAGCTACCAAGAAGGAGAAAAATGACTGCTACTGCTGAACCCATGACATAAGGTTTCACAGATATTGCCATGACAGACAGTAGGACTCCTGCCCTCTTTCCTTCAAGGTGGCAGCTGGTTCCTAGTGTTCTGCACACTGTTCTGGGAGAAGACAAATGAGAATCTCACTTCTCTGGCCAGAGAGTTAAAAACCCCAGAGACATTTGCGACATCATTTGTAGCATACCAGGTATATTCTTTAGTCGCTAGGGTCAACAATGGGTGTAGCATGTCCAGAACTACAGCACCTAATCGGTGTGACCTAATTCAATGTCACTTGTTAGACACCGCTCTGCAATGCTCTCCTGAATAGGGCAAACAGGACCGCTGTAAGATGTACACATTTTGGACACAACCCAATGTTTTCTGAAATAATCAGCTGATTTTTAAATTTCACTGTGATCCCCTCTATTAGCGTGATACTGTTTTCACAAATTAATTGAGCTCTCAACAATAGCAACTGAATCTATCTGAGCACGTGTAAGCAGGAGTGACACCACCTACTCCAACAACCCAAAGCCTTCCTGCCTTGCAAGTCTCACAGTGGTCAAGAGATTAAATCCTAATAAAGCCAGGGGTATATGGGCCAGCAGCAGTAGATGGGGTATCAATCTCGTCGACTTGAACTATAGCTTTCTCCCCCTAGAGTTGGACTCTGCTTCCCCCAGAGGTGTAGGTACCCCTGTTTTGTGTGGAGAGCTCCCCCACAGAAGAGCGTCTCCAGCCTCCAGCAGGTGCAAGTTTCTTTCTCAACTGTGTTTGGGAAGGGGCAGTGTGTGCCTCTTTGATTAGACGCTTCTCTGTGTGATGGCTAAGGTGTTTTACATAATGTTTGTTTTTCACACTTGTTTTCATGTGTCAGGGCTGGCTGAGCTATCACACAAGCTCATTATAAAGACACTTCTTTGCATCCCACTTTTCCATCTTTAAAAGGTTGATGCTTAACTCTTCTACTCTGACAAAACATACCTACATGCATTATATATGCAATATAATTCACTGATTTTCACACCTATCTTGATCATTTGGGAAAATACATCATATCCTACATTTCAACAAAATGGCTTCTATGCTTATATGTTTCTCTTCACTTACAGTCATCAGTCAGCTTGCAGTTTTAAGGAACACATTGGAAGTGATTTTCTCTAATGTTTGCTTGGGCAAAAGAAGGTTTTTGCACCAGTTTAAGTGTGACTCAGTGTTTGGTAAAGATTTTTATAGCTGTAGCTTCTGGCAGTATTAATTAGAGCCAATTATAATGTGATAGACAGGTTTTGCCAGTTTAAAATGCTTAACAGAACTCCCCCTGTCTCCCTTAAAAACCGAATGGAGCTTTTGATTGCATTTGCATGCCTGAATTGTTAGACTCCTTGAATGTCAGACTCCAGTGAAGATAATAGGCTATATGCAAATTAAATAATCAGAAGTTTACTTAAAAAGATAAGCAGATGTCCATGTGTGTGTATATAGCATTAGGAATGGTACAATATTAAGCATGATAAATATTTTGGGATAGCTCTTCATGACACTGTGGTTAACAATGCTTTTCAGTATCAGCTTAAATTTTTCTGGTACAGACTTTTTACTATTGATACTTTAGTCATTTTTCGATTATTGCAGTTGGTAACTTCAGGTTTCTATTTGACTGGTGTTGGTGCTAAGCTATTAATTGGAATAATTAGTATATTTTTAATGTAGCATTTTTTGTCATTATCTGCTCCAGTGGTTTCCTATATTCCAGACAAAGACACTTAATTAGTGGTTTTCTCTCTCTGATCCAGTAAATGTTTTAATCAAATATGAGATTGCAGTGGGTTGACCTTGGCTGAACTCCAGGTGCCCACCAAAGCTGCTACATCACTCCCACCCTTAGCTGGACAGGGGAAGAGAAAATATAACAAAAAGTTCATGGGCTGAGACAAGGACAGGGAGAGGTCACTCACCAATTACTGCCATGGGCAAAACAGGCTCGACTTAGGGAAATTAGTTTAATGTGTTACCAATCAAATCAAAGTAGAATAAGGAGAAGTAAATCTGAATCTTAAAACACAAATCCTGTCCCTTTACAATCTGGGACCTGCTTATTCACTGGTGTTTCACCCACACCTCAGACTGACTTTGTTTCAGGTGCTTTTATAGAATATTTGACTGTAAACCCTAGATCCAAACCCTTTCAGAGCTATGAAGTCAGGTCTGTAGCTCGGCTGTTGGTGTAAATTAAAGGGACTTTCTATCCAGATCCACACACTAGGCTTGAACCTAGTCATTCTTTAAAGGATTGAAAGCTCAATTTGCTCCATCTTTGGTGCTTTTGAAACACGTCCAAGTGTGAGCTCAGGGTACTGAAACCTGCTCTTACTGTTTCTCTCCAATACACAACAGGGTGAGCGTACTGTACCTAGATATTCAACATCCACCTCAGGTATACTTTGTCCAAGAAACATTAAGGATTCTACAGGAATCACAGGTTTTGTGCACTTTTTAATCTAGCTGTAGATTTCACTATACATGCATCCTTCTCCCAAACATTTGCATTCATTATTCCAGCCCCATCTGCCCCATAAGCTTGAACCAAGGGTGAAATGCAGTTCTGCATCTGAACTGTTTTTTGCAAATCTGCAGTCGGGGATAGCAAACCCTGACTGAAAAAGGCCGCACAGAACTGAGGGAGTGGATTGCCACCCTAACGAAGCATTGTCTCGCATTTTGTGGTTATGCTCCAGAGAATTTATATGCTTTCCCTGAAGTAAGACGCTGTTAATTTACTCCCTCTATTACTTCAATAGCTGAGAATAAATCAGACTTTCCTGGTTGGCTTTTGTCTGAAATTCAGTATGAAAGAGCCACAACTGAGAATTTTTACCCTTCACAGTGATATTTTCACTCTTCCTTCTTCCCTCTGCTTAATTTTATTTTGCAGGTAAGTCCCTTTAAATAGTAGAAAGGTACTTCTTGCAAACACATTCCCTTCCCCAAATATAAGGGGTTTTCATCATCTTCCCTAAATATTTTGCAATCATCCTTTAATTTAAGGACTGCATCCCTTAAGACAACAGTCAGCAGCAACTCTGTGTGGCAGCTGTATGAAAACAAAGTTCCACACTGAGTTGCAGAAGCGGTGCCAGAGTGACCTGTCTGTCATCCCAACTGGCCTTACCACAGTGGGGCAAGAATTCACCAAGTAGTTCCGTAAATCTGTCCTACTATTCACTACAGTTGTGTAGTCTTCTGGGGTGTGTCTGGCAGGACTACAAAGAGCAGTGAGATCTGAAGATTGTTTCATGAATTATTGGGTGATCAGTTGAAAGAACTCCATGCTCTTAAAACTAGGTTGACTTCTTAAGAAAACTGGTCATAACCATCCTGGAACTGCGTTAGTTATGTTCCCTAAGCAAAACCCCCATATTTTTACAATGCATTTCTTGGTGCCTCTTTCCTCTTGCAATACATGTTTTCCCTACTATTTTCCATGAAGATCACCAAACTCTCTAGGAGGTTGCGTTAGGCTGGGCAGGCCATTCTTGCCAGAGTTATTTCCCCTCAGTGACTTCAGACCTTCCATGGATTTTTCTTCACCACTTTAAGGAAAGGAGCTATACTGTTTTCTATTAAAAATCCTAGGATTCTCCTGCCACCATCTCATCTTAGGAATTAAAACCTGATGTATGAGAATTAGCCAATGCTTTTATCTCACCATGGTTGTATCCCATGCAGTTCCACTCATCCCTGTTCTTCTCTATGTCCTTAAGATTGTCTTGGTCCCAGTATTTTACGCTTCAAGGCTCAGCTGGCTTTCTGCATTAGACATAGCCTACTAGAGGACATTCCAGGGAAGTGAAAAGCAGCATTGCAGAAGTTTAAGATATCTGGTTTTTTGGATGCTCTGCAGCTTATTGTGTTATGACCAGATAAGAATGTTTTCTGTAAGGCTGTGAGAATTTGAGAGGAAAGCGATAAAACAGGTGTGTGTGGGGAAATCTTTCTCTAGCTTTTGACTCTTTAGGCCTTTCTTTTTACATGCGTGCAGCGTTGAGCCCATTGGAAGCTGATATTGTCTGGAAAAAGTCAGAAGCTGTAATAATTTAATAATCAAGTATTAATAATAATTGAAATCTGGAGAAAACAGGGTGTCGAAGTGGGTACAAGTTTCACAGTAAAAGAAATATGGTGACTAAGTTCTTTCACTGATATCCCTCCCCTGTTGTTCTCAGGTTACACAGCTATCTGTCACAAGGAATTTCTGTAGTAATGAACCCCTGCCTCTCGAAGAAGATAAGATGTATCTGTCATACAAATAATACTTAAAGTGAGTTAAAGCAATGGGAGGTTAAAAAAGGAAATTAAACAAAGGCAAAACTTTAAAAAATCACAGTAAGAATAATAAATCATCGTTGGAAGACTCATCATATGTCAGAGTGAAAAATGATAAAATTGAAAGAAGCTATGGGTTTGGGTTTTTCCTGTCAAATTTACTCCAATCAAACTTTAAAAAATGTACCACTGCTGGTGAAAATAGCAACCTCTGTTTTGTTATGTTGTTAAAGCTGCTGTGTTGCAGTCAGTTCAATAAGCATTATTTTAAGCTTCTTTTCAGAAGCTTAAAATTTTATGCAAATTTAAACATTTGCACAACATTCTAAACTCTGCATGGTAATCATGGGAATAGGGACTGCATGTGTGTGTGTGTATAAAAGCAGATGAGCATGTTGTCAGAAATATGGTAGGCCCAAATGATTGCTTGAGCAAAGTGAGACTGAGCAACAAAGATACCACAGTCTCAAATGTAAAAGAGGTAGCGAATTATCTCCTGTGCTTTTCAGTGTTGTGCAATGGAAGTAGACAGTTATCTGAGTTTCTTTGTCCCCAAAACTAAAGCTGGCTCCAGAATGCAGCTATCAAAAATCTGCCTGGATGTATTCAGAGGAAAGAAAAACAGCAGCTCTCTTGGAAAAAAAAGATGATGTATGATAGCCTGTACTATACAAGTAGGCATTTTCTTGTGAGCTAATAATTAGCAGCAGCAAAGACTAAGCTTTAGTGGCTGTGTGAGAAAGTAAAGGAGAGATAAAATAAGGAAACAAAGCTGTGATGTTACTTATGGCAGTGTTGAGAACAGCTCAAGCACTTTACAGAGTTGAAGGAGGCTGAACATCAGTCTTTCTTTAAACAGTTAAAAAAGCAAAAAACACTTTTGGAAGAAGTTCACAGAGAAAAAGACAGTATGCTGCTGGTTCCATTTTTGGTGAGAAAAAGAAGAAAAAATTTTAAGATTCTACTAATTATAATTCCTGTGTGACACATTCAGATGCATTTTATCAACTACTTATCACAAACTCTAATTTGGTACTGTACTAGTGATAACCAAGAAAACCAAGTTAGTTTTTTCGTTATCCTTTACTTACAAAAAAATGCAAATGTAATAAACTATGTTTCAACCCATTACAATGGCTGGATAACACCTAAGTTTGTAACATAGGCAGTTGATATAGAAGTTATTTTTCAACTGTGCTGTCTGAGACATTCCGTGACCTGGACAAAGAGGAGTTATGCAAGAATCTGAGACAGCATTGCTAATGCTGCCTTTATCTGCCAAAAAAAAGGAGCCAAAACCACTGTCAAGTCCTGTGCAGTTACTTCCTTTCGCTTAAACTGTATGTACAAAGAGCTGGGGTGAATTTTCTTCTCACCCTTTTTTTTTTTTTAATTGCAAAATGAAGACAAGCTTTGGTTCTAATCAAGATGAGTGGCATTATACATGGAATACTACATAAACATAGTTTTCTTCGCCTCCATGCTTGTCATGAAGGGGAAGTATAATCAGATTTTACTGAGAGGTGTTAAATGCTCTGGACCTCACTGTCCTCAGCCAACAGCCATTTTTTAGTCTCAGATCAGGTACTTGTGGTTTAATATTTTACAGCCTATGAAGATAGGATGAGAGAGTTAGGGTTGTTTAGCATGCAGAGGAGAAGGCTCAGGGGAGTATTGTGGCCTTTTAATACTTAAAGAGGACCTATAAGAAAAATGAGGACAGCCTTTTAGTGGGGCCTTTTTGTAGTGATAGGATAAGGGTCATGGATTTGAACTGAAAGAGGGTAGACACAGACTAGACATAAGGAAGACCATTTTTATGATGAGAGTGGTGAAACAATTGAACAGGCTGCCCAGACAGACAAGTGACAGGTGACCATCCCTGGGAGCATCCAAGGTCAGACTGGACAGGCCTCTGATCAACCTTGCCTAGTTGAAGATGTCCCTTCTCATTGCAGAAAAGTTGGACTAGATGAACTTTAGAGGTCCCTCCCAACCCAAACCATTCTATGATTATCATCAAGGCAGAATCTCTACAAAACTGACTGGAACACTTTCAATTAGGAGTAAATGCCAACACGAAATCTGAAACGCTTAGGGATTTAATATGATTTTATTTCTTTTGCCCTGCATTTATTCCTATAAATAAGAATTAATACACTTGGACAAAATCAGGGCATGCTGCAGTATTTTTAACTAGCATTTCTTTCAGTATGTAGCAAATCGTGTCAGTCTTTGAAGTGGGCTGTCATGGGGCAGCAGCAGCAGTCATTTTTCTCCCTCTTGGTAGCCAGTGCAGCACTGTGCTTTTGATTTTGGGCCTTGGAACTGCGCTGATAACACAGTGTTTTCAGTTGCTGCTTTGCAATGTTTTGGTTTGACCAAGAACTTTCTGAGTCTCATGCTCTGCCAGGGAGGAAGGGAAGCAAGGAGGAAACAGGGACAGGACACCTGACCCAAACTGACCAAAGAGGTTATTCCATACCACAGCACATCATGTCCAGGATGTAAAAATGGAGGGCAGAGACCCAGAAGGGGGGGGTGGGGGGGTGCAATAGGGGGTGCACTGTGTGGTCGGGTTGATTTCAGGTGGCGAGCAGTTTTATTCTCTTTCTTCGTATTGCCCTGGTCATTATTATTATTGGTGGTAGCAGTAGTGATTTGTGTTATACCTTAGTTACTAAACTGTTCTTAACCTGTGGGAGTTACATTCTTTTGACTCTCCTCCTTATTCCCCTGGGACTGGGGGAAGAAAAAGAGGGGAGTGAGTGAGTGACTGCGTGAGTTATTGAGGGGCTAAAACCACGACAGTGGGGTAAACAGATGTAGGTGAGTCAAGTGCTAACATTCTCTTTCAGAACAAGCTGTAGATGTGGCTTCACTAAGGGGAAATCCTGCCAGACCAATTTGGTGGCCTTCTATGATGGAGCTATAGAACTGATGGACAGGGTAGAGCCGTTGATGTCATCTACCTGGACTTGTGCAAAGTGTTTGACACTGTCTCACATAACATCCTTGTCTCTAAGTGGGCGAGACATCAGTTTGATAGGTGGACCACACGGTGGATAAAGAACTGGCTGGATGGCCACATGCAAAGAGTTGTGCTCAATGGCTCAATGTCCAGCTGGAGACCAGGAACGAGTGGTGTCCCTCAGGGATCGGTGTTGGGACCGGTCTTGTTTAACATCTTTGTCAGTGACATGGACAGTGGGATTGAGTGCGCCCTCAGCAAATTTACCGATGACACCAAGCTGTGTGGTTCGGTTGATATGTTGAAGGGAAGGAATGCCATCCAGAGGGACCTTGACACGCTTGTGAGGTGGGCTGATGCCAACCTGATGAAGTTTAATCATGCCAAGTGCAAGGTCCTACACCTGGATCTGAGCAATGCTCAGGCACAGCTCCAGGTTGGGCAGAGAAGAGATTCAGAGCAGCCCTGTGGAGAAGGGCTTGGGGGTGTTGGTCGATGAGAAAATGAACAGGAGCCGGCTTCAGTGTGCGCTTGCAGCCCAGAAAGCCAACCGTATCCTGGGCTGCATCAAAAGGAGAGTGACCAGCAGGTCGAGGGAGGTGATTCTGCCCCTCTACTCTGCTCTTGTGAGACCTCACTTGGAGTTTTGTGTGCAGTTCTGGTGTCCTCAACATAAGAAGGACATGGAACTGTTGGAACATGTCCAAAGGAGGGCCATGAGGATGATGAGGGGACTGGAGCACCAATATCTGAAGGAGGCCTATAGGAATGCTGGGGAGGGACTTTTCATTAGGGCCTGTAGTGATAGGACAAGGGATGACAGGTTCAAACTTCAACAGGGGAAGTTTAGTTTGGATATGAGGAAGAAATTCTTGACTGTGGGGGTGGTGAGGCACTGGAATGGGTTGCCCAGGGAAGTTGTGAATGCTCCATTGCTGGTGGTGTTCAAGGCCGGGTTGGACAGAGCCTTGTGCGGCATGGTTTAGTGTGAGCTGTCCCTGCCCATGGCAGGGGGGTTGGAAGTAGATGATCTTAAGGTCCTTTCCAACCCTAACTGTTCTATGATTCTATGTACTGTGTTACCTGCTACTTTGCAAAATGAGCTTTTCTCTCATCCCTGCAATTCACTTTTTCTCCAGCAGTCTATCCAAGAATAAGCATTTAACATCAAATCAAAGCATTCATAAAGGAAAGCCAAGCTTCCCTAAAATTTAGGATTCTTCAGTTTCATTGCACACTCCAAAAAAAAACCCAGATCCTTTTCATTCAGCTGGTATGTTACTTCCATTTCGGTTTGAAAACAGGATGATTTTCCAGAGAAAAATACCCTCTTTTTAGACAATTGACTCAGAAGTTTAAAATACAGAATGCAGAAAATGAACATTGCATATGGTTTTGATTACAAAAGAGGTTTTTCATTATATTCTGTTAAAACACGAAATGGTGGGCACAGGACTGAAGAGGATGAAACAGCAAAGGAAATCCCCCAGTAAACTAGCAAGTTTCTCAGATCAGTGCTGTCAAATCACAAGACTGTAAGAGAATAACATTACATAGTTGATTGAATCTTTCTCTTATTGTGTTTTCCTCCTCTTGTACAGGCCTGGGGAATGCAGAAGGTAAAATGGAGAAAAAAACACATTGGGCAGGAATGATTATGACAAATTTGTAAATGTGTACAGATTGAGTTCATAGCAAACCTTCAGGTGAGAGTGAGAAAGAGGCAATGACAAGGAAAAAGCTAAAGGACAAGGTATGCTCGCAGTTGACAAGTGTGTGTGACTTGCTAAGCATACATGGTGACTGAAACCAAGGAAATACATAAAAACAATGGATTATATGCAGATGAGGAAGAGATAATAGAATATGGGAAGTCTTTCCAGGGTAGAGAAAATAATGCAGATGTTGAGGTCTGGCTGCAGAGGCACAAAAGTTTATAACCAGTAGAAAGAGACTATACAAATTAATATATGCGGCCTTCCCAGCGTAGTCACTAAAAAAAAAACAGAAAAACTTTTCTAGGAGACTAAAGCTCCTTTGTTTGATATTGAATATTTAAAAAGTGTTTTTTCAACATTTTACATAATTTATGCTTCTCTATTGTTATTTTTAGATTGTCATTAAAAATGGTTACAAAGTATTTCGTTGTATTCCGCATTTCATGTCTTCTATCCTAATGTGAACTCTGCTGATAAGAGATCTTTTAGCAGTTGAAATACTATCACCTATTTGACATATAGAAAGCAATTACAGATACAAATTAGTTAGAGTATCAATATCAATAGGTCAATGAATAATTTTTTTTTTCTAGATAATTTTCGGTATCTATATATGACCAATGATCCTGGGATTTATTTGACTTAATATCATGGATTTAAACTGAGCTTTCCAACACGAATGCCTGTCATCTCTCTGGATGATGTGCTTTCCTTCACCTACACTCTATTTTTAAAATAGAAAGCTTGATGATTGGGAAGAAGTAAACAATTCCAGTATTTGTAGTCTCATGACTACAAATCACAAAAATCACAAAAAGCATCACAAAAATCAGTGCCAGTAACCAACAAATCAGTAAAATCAACAAAATTACTCTACACATGGTCTCTTTAAAATTTTAATATTTGTATGTGTTCAGTGCTTGTGAAAAGGAGCACACTGATGGTGTCCCAATCTCACCTCTTCCACAGAAGAGTTACATGGGGGGAGCTGGAGCACAAAAGCCTTAGAAGCGGCATGACCTATTCTTAGGCACTGATTATCTGTAATTCCCATCTTGTGCATGTGATCACCTTCAAACTGAGGATATAAAGACACGGGTCTTTCATTTTCTCCAGTCTCAGACTTCTGCGCCTCCTTAGCCTAATACAGACCAGAGCTGCAGAACTTCTGCCGTGGTGATCAGAGCTGCACACTATAATGCAGCCACTCAGAATCTCTCAAGAGTAATAGCAGTGTAACTCTAGAACACAGAGCCCTTATTGTGTATTTCCTTCACCACCATATTAGTACACTTTGCTAGTAAACCACTTGTTAAGAGTAAATCATATATATATGATTTATACTTGATTCTTGGAGGGTTTCTGCAGCTAGATGCAGACTTCTGTATGTGTTGGTTTATCATTACAGCATGATTCTGTTGGCATGGGAGAGATAAAGCTTCAGCCCCTTGAACATTTCTGTCCTCTTCCCTCTTACCTTGTGATGAGGCATATTCTGACCAGAGACAGAAGTTCTATGCTTGCTACAAGAGTCATCTAGCTGGCTACTGGTTTGAGGCTGCCACTCCTTGCAGGTGGCACACAGCCCAGAAGCTGAGCTGCAGGAATTAATCTTAAACACACCTACACTTTCTAAAGGCTTTGAAAACTAATCTGATTATTTCTCCTCAGAGAAAGGTATAAGGGAAAGGTAATAAATTACAGACAGAAATAACTAATGGGGACAACATGACCTTTTTAAAGATGCTGCTTTTCTCAGCACATCTATTTTGATACCTAGATCCAGGACCAACAGTCAGCACATCTCTTTGCTGCCCACTGCATTGTTTTTTCACAGAGTGGTCTACTGGAGCACTGCTGATGCATGTTGCAATTTTCCCATTATTTCACTTCTATAAGGAATATTCATTTGAGCATAAAGAGGTTAAAAAGCAAATGAATTTTCAATTTATCAATAACCAGAATTGAGGGAAGTAGTCCAATGGCCTTTCATTTAGTCTGCTTCAATTCCATCAGCTGTGATTCAAGATGTCATAACTAGCACCAGAGAAAACATTAATTCTGAATTTAAAGTCAGCCAAAAATATGAAATAATCATTATATAGTGGATCAGAAAAAATATATGCAGATTTATATTGAAAGCTAATGTTTTAAACAGCTTGACAAAATACTGAAGAAATACTTAAACCTGGTGAGGAAGTTTGGCACTTGAGTGCTCTGGACATTAAAGTCCAGAAATTCTTCTTTTGTATTTTCAGATCCTTTATTGTTTCAAATAATGATTTCTGATGCCTGTTCAATGGTCTGTATTAATGTGAAAAATGCTAGAACAGTTCTGATGTTTTGCTTATTATTTAATTTATGCACACTCTGTGGTATGTCCTACTATAAAAAGAGTTGCTGTTCTTTGAAGGAATAGGATGTCTCTTTACTCTTTAGTGGCTGCCATGCTCCAGAATGAGGCAGGCCCAGACCAAGTTTTAGAGCAGACTCAAAGGAAGGGACATTCCTAGAAATGCAGAGGTGGTTGTGCATGGCATGCTCAACCCAGAAAAATACTGGAGAGGAGAGGGATTACAAAACAAAGCTGAGAAGGCTGCCTAACCCCATAGAGAGTGCCAGTGGAGGAACTGGATCCTGCACCGACAAAGCACAGAGGTGTTTAATGCTTTCGTCCTGTAGTGAAATCTGACTTAAGAGTTCAGACGGATTTGACTCTTAGGTAAACCCTTTATGGGAATGCATCTGCCTCAAATTGATGCTCCATCATGGCTAATTTGCTTTCCACTCCTAGCATGCATAGTTATGAAACTGCATCCACATTATCAAAAGCATGATAATAGGAACATTTACTTGTCAGCTGAACAAAGTCAAAGGATTCAATGGATGTGAAAACGAGCATGTTGCAAATGTAAATAAGGCCAGGGCTGAAGAGGTTTGATGTACTGCTGGCATTTTGTGCCTGGCCACCTGCAACCATCATGGGAATATTTGTGCAGAAGTACTATATTCACAACACTAAATTAAATCTGAATGTATTTGTTCTAAAAAATAAAATAGACTCCTCTCATTTTCTTTGCCAGAAAATCATGACAGACAATTCTGTCTCTGAGCAGCTGAGCTCCCCTGCATGACAGGAAGGGAAAGCAGTCTAAACGAGGTCAGAAAGTACTAGCTATTGTACCAATGAAGAGGATGGAGGGAAAGCAGCAATGGTATGAAGCGAGGAAAGATGGTGCTGTGAAAGAAAGGGCAGATTTTATAAATTTGCATACTCATGGATAGGGAGAGGCTTGTGTGCACACTCATTCGTATCTGCTGGCATGTCAAAAGGTGTGCAAGTGGTAGAGGGGTCACAGTGGCATAGTTTTGCCTATATGCTTAGAAGATAGTGAGTTATTGCTCATTGTTTTTGGTAACAGTTCCAATTAAGCTTTCCTTTGAAGGCCAGACAATTTAACACTCCCAACACGCATACATATTTATGTAGTTCAGCACAAGGGATGCTTGAATGGGATGTTCCTAAAGACTGTCAGAAAGCAAATCACTGCAGTAGCCCATCAAAACTGAAGCAACATAATAAAAGCTCCACACCTTTGAAAGCATTTTCCCCAGTACAGTGCAGCCAAAGATGTGCTTTGTTATCTCTTCTGACAGCAAAAAAGGATATTTATCATTATTGTTCATCATTATTGCCTCTGTCACAGAATTATTAGGGGGCAATGAACCTAGGCACAAAATGAACAAAGAAGGTAAACTGTGTATGACAGTATCATCTCCTTCAAGAAAATTAAATAAATTGTGATCTGACAGGACATCAGAAAATCATCTACAGAATCTTTGGTAGCCACTAATTATATTCCTACCTAAAGGGACTATAGGCTTATTTTTTGTATGTCACAATAATATTTTCTCTCCTCTAACTAATTACTTCTCTATTAGGTGAAGAACATCTTTTTTCTGTTTGTACTAATGCTAAGGACAGTAAGAAGATGGCTGCAAATTCCAGGTTAGGTTTGGTTTGGTTTGGTTTTTTAATTCGTGATGGTAGCAAATGACTAAAAGTACTGATTAAATATTGGTAGCAAAAGACCACTTAGAGAAAAATAGAAACTTTTGACAGACAAGGCTCAACCTCTCCACAGGGACAACGAACTTTCAGTCATTACTGCACAATTTTTCTCAGATCTTTCTTTCTCCTGTTATTCATAAATAGAGCCACTAGAGTCATAGAAAGATGTTATTTGGAAGGGACTCTGGAGGTGTTTAGTCCCACCTACCCATTCAGCAAAGCCAAATTCAAAGCTATATGAGGATGCTTAAAGACATGTTCAGGTGACTTTTTAAACCTCCTAAGGTTGTAGGCTGCAAAACCTTTCCAGACAACTTGACATTTACAAAGATATAGAAATATTTTTTTATTTACATGAAGTGGAATAAATAATTGAACTAATTAATGCCATCTGCCTTTTCTTTTTCTTTTTCCTGATCCTTAGTATTTAGTTAACTAAGCATATTGCTATTACAATAGATGAAAAACTTAGCAGTCTGAAACTGAAGAAACAGTTGTTTCTCTTTTAAACAAAAAGAGGAGTATCTGTGTCTTAGCTTTTACAAGTGTCCAGCTCTGCTTGGAAAAGAATTTTCCTCATAGCATCATTAGGTCCTGGTGACAGGCAGGCACTTTTTGAACAGTCTCGGCTTTTCCAGATTTTTTTAACAAAGTAGATAGCTAATTTTCTTGCTGATGGTCCTGATATGCTATCATTTGCCCTTGTGCATCCTCCCCATCTTCATTTTTTCTGAGTAAGGGGTAGAGTCTGCACTAAATTCCTCCATCCCATCCCAAACATTCAACACTTGCCCAAATCTCTGGTAAACCTTGATGTTATACAAAATAACAAATTTTTTTCAGTAACATGTCTTTTGCTACTGTTTGTTCTGCACTTATTTTATAGGAATGATGCTTGCCAATGCCAAACACACAGAAGAGAGGGTACCATGCACACTAGATAGATAACATCTCACCTGTGTATATATATGGATTCAAATACAACACTTGAACAAAGCTTTCATTTTCTGGAGGATCAAGATAAGTTTTTCTCTTGTCAGAAAGTCCTTTGCAATTGGAGCTCTCAAGTAGCTGAAATTTTCCTTCCTTCCAGGAAGTGTAGCACTTGCAATGAGAAACACTCCTTCAGAGTCTGTTCAAGATCCTCATGGAAGGTTATCGGATGTATGCTGTCCTGGATGTTCCACAGTTTAAGCAGGGAAAGTTTGCGTGGGATGTGGCTACTTCCACATCTTGAAAAACATTATGTGTCAGCTGAGCATACCCTGCCAAGTTACAGTAAACAACCTCATTTTCTTTGCCAACAGAGTTACCATACAATGTTACTTACTTCTGTGACTTTTTTCAGATTGGTAATTTTGAAAGTACTGAATGATACTGTCCACAGAGAGTGAATTGTAAATTGACACTAGATTGTACCAGAAACAATTTGCTTAGAAGTAAGAACAAATTCTTCTGTTTATGGATGTTTGTGTCCCTATTAGTTAACGGTTGCTACTGATGCATGTTCTTTATCTTTAGACGCTTTATTAATTTTCATATGGTGTTTCTGTCTCGTCCATTTGTCACTCCGTTCTCAGTTCTTCTGAGAGATGTGTTTCCTTTATCAGACCTTGTCAACATTCAGACTATGAACATGCAGATTCCGTTATCACATCAGGTTAGAAAACTACACAAAGTTTTCCTTTTTATTTTGACAGTACAATCGTGTATAATTTTAGAAGAAGACATGAATGCTGTCCCAACCACCTACGTTTTGGCAGAAATCCTGATGTCAAACAGGCACTCTGATTTGTGTCAAGACTGTTGTTAACTTTGCACCATATGGAGAAAATTCAAATAATTCAGCTTTGTATTCATTTGATAATTCTTGCATATATTTCAATACTGATTCAATGCTGAGACAAATGCCTATGTTACATTTTAAAGGGGAAAGTTACAAAATTATTTGAGTTCTATTACCTGCTATTAATTTGGTGCCATTTTCCTTTCCTCTTTTTTATAAGTATTTTAAAATACTGTCCACTTAAAAATCAAAATGTTCTTTCAATATTCTGTAAGTTAGTAGAAAGACTGTGAAAATCTATTTATCAGACCTGCTGAAATTACATTTTCCATGACATATATTACAAATATGCACTTTAACTATTACCATCAATTTTCAATTGGATTATGAGAAACAAATCAAAAGGAATTGACTGAAAAAGTTCTGCTGTACTCCATTTCACAGAATTTCAATGACAATTTTCATTTGCCTTGTTGAAATGCTTTTAAAATCCTAATCCTTCACAAGGAAGAAAAAAAACCCAAAAGCATAAGCTAGAAATATCAATATGATAGAGGGCTCTTTTCCTTGGAAAACAAACAAACAAACAAAAACAAACCAGTCAAATCAATCAAAGAAGACTGCTCTGAATAATATAAGTTCATCTTTTAGGCAAATACTTAAAATCAACTTGGCTGGGTGTTGCAAAACCGTAAATGTTTTTGTGTTTGTGTATATCAAAATCATAGAGTTCTCAGGACAAATACTTGATATGACACTCTAGTATTTTCTTTTTATATTCAAATGATCTATGAAAGCCTTCCTTCTGTAATATAATAATTTCAGACAAGGGTTCTGCAGAATCAGGACAAATAGCCATTTATGAGATGCAGCTTGATTTTGTTCAGCCTTCCTTTCATACATTCATGCTGGGGGAGTCATACTCTGGTCTGACACAACAAATTTGCTAAACTAGTCTTAGAGCTCTTCTATTTTCCAGCTGTAATACTGTTTCACAGGGACTGTTCTGGCTGTCAAGACCACTGATGCACAGTGCATATCGGTCTTAACTTACCTCCATCCCCTCACAACTTCTCTGAGGTATTCATTAAGCAAAATAAGATCAAAAGCTGATGATGCAGAGACAGCAGCCTCTTCATTTGCAGCATCTGGAGGTGTTGCTTCTGTAGAGGAGTCAGTTTTGACTCCTTGGGCCAATTTTAATTTTTTACATGCTGCTGAGCCTACAAGGCACAACTGAAGCAGAACAGAACCAGGTTCATGGCCAGTTGTCAATATAAGTATTTGAAAGTTTCTCGGTTTGCATTACACAATATGTTTATAAAGCAGACCTTGAGAAAACAAATTTCATACAATGGTTGTTACAAGCTGAACGATGGCAAAATTCACAAACCTTGTTCCTCCAACAAGCAGACAGCTAAATACAAACCTTCCTTTTCCTGGCTCTGTATTCTTCTGCCTTCCTTACCCACCTCTGTCCTTGTTTCTGCTGAGGTATCTCATGTGATACTTTACATCGTGTCAGGTACCTCCTGTCGTGGCTTTTCCTGTGCAGCAACTTCGCAAATCTGATTTCTCAGCTCTTCCTATTGTTGCCTAAAATGTTGTAGACCTAAATGTCTTAAGTCTACAAGACAGTTCTGAAGTTTAAATAACATGTATTCATTATTGCTAGTGTTATTAACTTCAGACAGCTGAATCACATCACACTACCCAAAAAAGTTATGCAGTCATCTTCCCTCAACAGGAAATCATGTTCGTTCCCTTATAAGAAAGCCCTGAGCAACCTGGTAGCTATGAAGCCAGTCCTTTTTAGAGTAAATTTAGTATAGAGGAGCTCCAGAGGTCCTTTTCCACCTGAGCTTTTCTATAATTCTTACAGTACAACTTCAACTTGGAAAACTGGCACTGAGTATATGTATTATTAACAACATTATGCAAAACAGCAATGTGGAGAGGGAGGACTGTTAAAAGGCTTTGACAACTGCATAGGAATTATACCAATTGTGCACTCCTCTCTTTTTCAGTGTGTTCAAATACAGTTTAAGTTGATTTTCCTAATACAATTATGTTCCTAGTATAGACATAACAATATGCAGGCTTGTAGTTAAGAAACTGAAAGAAACTAGTGCAAATCTTTGCAGCTGTGATATTCAGAAACATTTATTAGTTTGCAATTACTGAAGTAAGTAATATGCCTTATGTCAAATTATTTTCAGCAACCATGAAAAGTGCATAACTGAAAGAAAGGAGTTTAAGGTTTGAAGCCAGCCCTCCCCTATGCACAGTACTTGTTTAATTCAAGGAAACATATTCTTTCTCTTTAGCAGATGCTACCAGGAAAAAAAAAAAAAAAAGGAGGATAAAAATATTCTCGGATGAGTGATAGGACAGAATTCTGTGTGTTTGAGACAAAAATTATCCCTACAAAGGCATCAATACCTCCTTAAATTCATGATCTTGTATAATTCAATACAAATATTTGTAGAACCTGGTCTGGGAATTTTTTTACATAAATATAGGAACAACTAAGGTTCAATCCTAGCTTAGTGGCACTAATAATTAACAGGCAGCCTTCTTGCCACTTGGATGCTAATTGTATAACATGCATTGAGTAGGAGCTGTTTATCTGGAGCTTACAGATGCTATACATTATCTTCCCTTAGAAGGGCAGTGGGAGGACAACAAGGAGAAGTGCAGTTTCTTTCTCTGTGTTGTGATGGGGGGAAGGAAGAGCTGGAAGCCTGCAGCATAATTTAGACTAATAAACCCTTGGAAATACAGGGCTTGAAGCAGCCAGTTTCTTACAGACACAGAAGGCTAACACAGTATTTGCTGCAACTGGAAATCTGATGAAGCCTCTTAAAGCAAGACTGGAAGGGTCTGTGAAGGGAGACAGTAGGTAGAGGGAGTCATGCTTATGAGCCTCTCTGCTTAACAGGTCTTCTGCTCTAGTTGCTGATGTATTAGCCTAGCATTCACAAGTACTCTAGGTGTTCAGATTAAGGAAACGGTGAAGGCAGAATCATGTCAGAAGCCTGGCCAGTTCACATGAAGGTAAAAAGCAGTGTCAATCCTTAACATAACTGTGTTCTACTGGGTATCTCTGGAGTGCTGTGTACTGCCCTACTAGCAGGGAAATCCTGGCTCTATTGCACTCCACCATATTCACAGAAATATTTCAGCGTGTTGCTTCTGCCACAAGCAAGGGAGTCACCAAACACATGAGTGGGAATACTATCTTTGTGTGACCTTGCCCATCTCCTGAGAGAAGTACGTTCAATACAGCTGGCAGGACAGAATTTATCCCCTTTTCTGACTGAGTGAACCTTATCCTTGAATCACCCTGCAATTTTTAAGCAAATAAAAGCACCTCTTGCCCATGTCAGTTAATGCTAGGCAGTACTGAGCAAAGTGAGCATTCAACAATTGTTCTTTTTCTCTCCAAACTCCTGTTTCCAATGTACGTTAGTGAAATTATTGTGTTTGCATTATTACTTAATAAATAACACATTTCTCTATGCAGGTAAGTGGAAAGAACAAAGAAAGAGATTAGATTGCAGTTTAATTACAAAGACACATTATTAAACCTAGTCTTTTTCCTAACCTGCTCCTCAGAAGCAGGAAAAAAACCTGAGGACCTCACTAATGTCAGAGCTATTCAAAGGCTACATCCTCTGAGCAACCATTTGTGTACAGAATATGGAGCAACAGATCTCAGATTGCATGCTAAAAACACTTTCTTCATCATAATATCTCAAAAATATTAGATTTGTGAAGAAGAATTCTCTGAGGTCTGACAGTATGGCTGATGATACACAAATTCACAACCTGTAGCAGTCTAGGTATCACTAGCTGACTGTAAGTGAGCTGTGGCCTGCTTCATGCGACAGTCCAATATGATCCTTGACTGTGCTTCATTCCAGAACACAACACCCTCTGGGCACATATAAAGCTTTGAATCCAATGCCCATGTAGTGAACTATCACTGAGTGTATTGCTTTGCACTATCTTAAAATGTTCAGAAATGCAAAAAGTGTACAGTTTCATTTATTATGAATATATAATTCTGCAGAGACAAGCAGGTGTAGGTGCTCTCCTTGAAAAAGTCCATGTGAAAGACAGACAGACAGCCATTTGACAACAATATTTCCAGTGAAATCTTGCAGAGACAGGCTTACTAGGGCTTGAGTCCCATCCTCTCCTTGCACAAGGACAAAATCTGATAATCCTCCTCTTAGGCACTTGAAATTCAATTTGCAAAAGCAATAAGGTTTGGGAACAGCCAGATCTCCCTTTGGAAAGGTGTTCACAATTTCAGTGCTCTGATATTTGCTATGGACTTTCTTTTTCACCCAGGTACACTTACATATAGTCTGCTTTTGTCCATTTGCTTTTGTGATAGTTTTATCATTTTGATCTTCTCACTTCCTGGTATTAACAGTCCTTTCTATTTATAGACAACAATTGTTCCAGCTAAGACTAAATTGTGCAACATTAGGAAAAAACAAGCTCCTCTAGTCTCATTTAAAGTATACAGAAAGTGAAGTAAGAAAGTTTTTTTCATTGACTTGGTGATTAAGAATATGCCTGCCCTCTGGAAGTAAGGGACACTTCCCCGGTTCAATTGTATTATCCAGTAGGATTCTTGTTTTGTGTTGGGGTGAAATCAGGATGTACAGCAGTCTGTTTTCCTCCATATGCATGGGAAGAAAATCAAGGCACACAAGTAAAATGAAGCAGAAACAGCTTTCAGCTGGTTACCTTTTTAACAAGACATAGGGAAAAAAATGCTCTGGGTTGCCCAGGTCCACAACATAGACATAGTTTCATAATTCTCTGAACCTAATCTGTTTTGCATTCATTTTTTTTCAGCACTGATAGTCAGGAGTTTATCTTGCATTCCTGATGGGGTCCCACCACTATGTGTTATAATGATACTAATATTTCACTCTCTTTCTTTGAAATGCTTTCCCCATACATAATAGAATTGCATTTGCTTTCCTTGGTGCTTCATCTTGATAGCTTGTAGTGAACCTGTAGCTAATTAGTCGAGATTACAGGTCTTGTGGCTTATCAGTTATTTTTGAAAAGAAACTCCTAATTTACGCTGAGATCTATAGTGTTTTTCAAGTGCATTGCCTTGCATATAATGATACTGATTTTATTCTCATGAGACACGCATCCACCTAGTGTTTGGTACTTTCAAAAAAGAGGGGAAAAAACATTCTAATGAGCACAAAAGGTAGCCAGGAGTCTGCTAGCCATTAGGTTGAAATTAGTTGTATAAATGAGTAATATTTGAAATCCTGTTAATTTATCTTAATTGCTTCTAGTTTTTTCTGACAGTAAGTTAATTTCATACCTTAAATTCTACATGGTATTTTAAGAAAATTGTTTTTTTAGTTTTAATTGTGGTATCTTTTAATATAATAGTTTCATATTCAGCATGTAATGAACACTTTTGTCTACATTATTGTTCATAAAACAGATTGTTTATGTCACAACCAAACTGTCACCCAATTTTGTAAAATTCTCTATTCAGACACACACAGATAATTCTAGGAATCCTTCACAAATAAAGGGCATAAAAAGAGAGATGCAAACAGCAATGATTATTAATATATCTTAAAAAAATAATCTGCGCTTTGCTTTCTCATTGGTCAGAATTATGGTCTTCTTAACCTGTGCGTTGTCAGTGGTTCTAAAACAGGAGCTACTTATGTCGACTGAAACTTTAGAGAAAAGAAATATTTTGATATATTCACACTTTTTCCTTTTTTCTTTTTTTTCCTCAGAGAGGTATAACCTGATGGAAGGAAATACTTCAAAGCTGAGTTCATAATCAACCTGTGGAACCTGAGGCCAAAAAAGGAGAAATCCTTTACTGAGATGAAGAGGTTGGTTGAATTCCAAGGCTGGCACATGCCTATGAATTCATCTCAGCTCCTCCCTGACTGCCACTTCACCAAGTCAAAGTATCTTACTCCACTAATATTTGACAAGCACACTGAACAGCTCAACCAAATAGAAATAATTCCCTGAGTGGTTTTGTGACTGCCCTCTGTATCACCCCGCTGTTTCTGACAGACTCTTTAAACAGCTTTAAATTTTGATATTACCTCTTAAACAATGAATGAAGTAGGGATTTGGATGCTCAGATATCTCACACCTCTTTCTCTAGTGGGTAATCTATTTCTAAAGCAATTAACATCACCTGCAGAACAGAAATCATCTCAAAACTGCGTCAGGATTTGTAAAAATGTTTAGAAAAAGTGAGCGCAGAGACACATGGGGATATATTCCTTGATATGTCATGGGGCAGCACATTTTATCACCTTCTCAGAACTGTAATATATCCAATAATATTTGCTTAGGGAACAGGGGAGAGAGCAGAAAAGATCTGCATGTTATGAAAATGGTTCTGGAAATGCTGTCTGTTTTCTCTACATACAGATTTTTAGTATACAGAGGAGGCATTAAACAACCAAATCTTCTTCTGAGGTTATTTTACCTGCCTTCAGCATTGCTTGAATTAGTAACAACTGTATTCGTGGCTGACCGATGATTATACCTAACATCATTGGAGAGTTGTCCCAGGGCTGTATCTACTGAAGTAAAATGCTTGTTTGGTAGTGTCAACTGAATGCGTCCTCATTTAAATTGATTGAAATGCATTTAACTTCTATGAGTACTGTCCTTATTTGTTCTAGCAGCATGGCTGAAACCACTTTCAGATAATGTTCTTTCCAAAAGGTAGCCATTACATCTAGCATATTGAAATTAATCTATTGTCATTGATTTTGGTTCTGTGCCATACTGGTGAATACATTAGTCCCCATCTCAGAAAGTTGGGACAACTCTTTGGTATCATTTAAAGAGCTTCTCTGAATCAAGATTTTTAACAGCGCATTTATCAATATTGTCTTTCCTTAGTTTATAACTGCTTGAGACTCTGTAAAATGTATAATCATACACATTTTTATCTCGGACTCATACAGATAAAGGAAGCAGGCAGCTGTTTCTGAACAAAGAAATGAAGAAAAGGAAATATTTTATTTTCTTGCTTCATGTCTTCTTCTGACATAACTTCATGTCAATACAAAGTAAAATATAAATTCAACAGATAGCGAGGTGTACCTGCTTCATCTTTCTTGTACTCATTCCACAAAGCTCTTTGCTTTGGTCGTCTCATTCTGTCTCTTGATCTCAGCTGCACTGTGTTGTCCATGTGAGGCAGATACTAATAAAATAAAAAGTAAAGTTTGTTGTTCTGAGAAACCATGAGCTTCTGTAGTAGGTAGAACTTGAAAATGGTTTAGTGCTTAACAGAGTGTTAGCAATTGCATAGTAGGACTGCACTGCCTTCATTAGTGCTAACAAACAGCACTGCAGAGGTTAGAGGAGAAAAAAAAAGGAAAATGAATAGTGCTTTACCTACTGCATTTTAGAAGCCACTACTAGAAAGTCTTTTACATGTTTCTGAATATGGAAGGAGCCTGGTGGTATAGCTGAGCACTGAGAGGAAAAGTGTTGCTACTCAAACCCCAAGCTAGAATTCTTGATGTTGCATGTAGCTGCCCAGAGGAGCAGGCAGTTTCTTCCATTTCAGAATGCCAGATAGAACGGCAACATTTTTTTAGGGAATTAAAAAATTCATCTTACACTGATTTTTTAATTTTTTTTTTACCATTCTGGTCAAAAACATATTGAAAAAACCTGTTGCGTTCTGTGCTTACTACAAATGGCATTCATTCACTACCACACTCAGCAGCAGGAAACATCCAGCCACTAAGCTCTTCACTGCAGGTGGTTCCAGGAATGTCAACAGTATTCAACACTAGCTGGAGTTCCTTCATCCATTCCAGTTGCTCTGTGTGTGCTTCCTTATCCAACAATCTGAAGAAGGCGGGACCACAAGCATGTCATTATTGTAATCCCTTATCAGTATATTCCAGAGATGGGGAAAAAATATTTGTAAGCACAAGAAATTCCAGAGGTTGTGGTTAGAATTGAGTGATGGCTCTCACATGGTAGATTCCTCACTGGCTGGAGAATAGATTTACATGCTTGGGATGCTGAGTACTTGGAGACATTCTGCCAGATGAAGAACTTCCTCTGCCTCAAATTATGGGAGAGAACAGTATCTTGTCTAAAGGCTCATATCAGTAATCAAGAGCAATAAAAAACTGTCTGTGTTCCAGATGCACACTGAGAGGAACAAGAGGTGGACAGTGTGGGGATGAAATCTGAGAGACAGAGACCTATATATGTATCTGTTGATGAAGTGGGCCAGGAGTGGGGTTATGACTGTTTTACTACAAGACAAGAAGAATTGAGTGCCATTACTTTTATCAGGCACAGATTTTGCCTTTGTTCTTTTTTATTTTTATGTAGAAATGCTTTAACTTCTTCCAGTGTACAACTAGGATGCCAGCTATTTACCAAAAACCCCATCCTTAACTGGACTGACCAGATGGGCAATATGGTCCTCTACTCTAGAAAAGAGGCTGCCTCTTCCCTATCTGTGTTGGAGTGTCATTAGTAGTGCTGACCTGTCTCCTTTAATGCCAGCTCTGAAATGGGGATCTTCCAGGTATTATAGGATCCATTGGCTTTTAATGGGATAGGAAGATTTTCCAACAGTTTTGGATAAGGGAAACTCCTTAATGCCTTCCTTGTCTGCATTTTCTGTTTGCTGGAGCCCATGGCACCTGCCATCCTCAGAAGTAGGAGTGGGAATGCTGGCAATGTCTTTGGAAAGTCCAAAATGTGAAGAGGGAATGGTTGAATAGAAAGTGTCTTGGTGTGATGAATCATGCATGGCTTCCAACTACAGCACAGATGCCTAAGTATTCAAATGAGATTGAAGGGTCTTTTTTACTTGGAATGAGGCCCTGGATGTTTAGACTGGAGTTTGTTGGATATCTACTGGAATTTACCACCTCTTCCACCACAGCTTCCCTGTGTCTAGCTATCGGAATCCTTTACTCCTTGGGCAGCTCTCTAGGGAATTTGTGTGGTAAGAATCAAATTGAAAGAGCAAGAGGTCTGTATTTTGGGAGCTAAGTGGGTCACTATGAATGTGAAGATTTCTGTACAATCAGTTCATATAATTTTATTAAAATTAATATTGTGCATTAAGTACCAAAAAAAAAGACATTTTTCTATAGAAATGCTGAATACACTGAATATATTTGCTACCTTCTGTGCTTAACTGCTATCTATACTGGACTCTCATCTTCACAGTTCTCTCTGGGTTTCTGCTCCTCTGCTTGTTCACATGTTTTAACTCAGCCTCAGGACTTCTTTTGGAGTGAATCAATTTCTTAAATGCAGAACAAAACCCAGCTATGGTTCTGGACACCTCCCTGCCTGCAATAAGGATGAATAGTTTTGACTCTTGCTATTACATGCATTGTCTCAGCCTTATCTCAGAGTAGTTTGTGTCTTAGTGCGCCATATTACAGGATATGTCCTCAGTTCCACATTATAGAATAACAATTCTGGGCGGCTGCAGCACAGCCTTTGCATTATTACTAATAATATTGTCACAATGCTGTGGGACAACAGATAGGCCAAAAGAGACAAGTCCCATATAGGATAGACACAGTCAGCCTTCTCTAGAAGAAGGTAGTCTCCTATACAAGAATTGGGCCCACTTGGCCAAAGGCTATGGTCTTCCCCTGAAATTGATGCATCTAGCAATTAAAATGGAGGCCTGTATCATGAAGTTCTGGAATAATCCCATCACCTGGATCACTCCAAACTGTGGATTTCTTGATGTTCGTCCTTTTGAAATGGCCAAGACTTCCAGCTTCTGAGCTGTTTGCCATGGGAAACATTATCAGTGACATCACAAAGCTCTACAAGAACTCTGGTTGAATCAACCCACATACTAATGAGCTCACAAACTATAGATCCTGTAATCAAGAAAGCATATGGGCCTTTACACAGGTACCAACGCTCTTTTAAGAGAAATAATGTTTCAGACAAGTAGTTACTGAGGTTCTCAATGTTTAATATTACTGCAGGAACTATAAAGCAAGTCTTGAACCTGGGTTCAGGAAATATTTCTTACTGACAAAAATTAAGACCTAAAATATTCCAAAGTATTTTTATGTGTCATGAAGGTTCTATTATATAAGACTTATTGTTGTCACTGTCATAGATAAGTTGGGCACTGCTTCAGGGCTGGGGGAGGCAGGAGGTGAGCAGTTGTACAGATGACTCCAAGATACATGTGTAATAATCATCTTTTAATGAACACTTCACCTTGCAATTTATAAATAAGCTAGTATGTTGCTAACATACCTTTGCCTTGTCTATATCCTAGATATCAAAAGCCACACTATGATGTTCAAAAGCATATGCCAGTAGCAAAATGTTTAAAAAACCTCAAGTTCTTATATTAAACTCAAGCATATGTTGCACTTCCAGAGGGATGCATTCTGTAATCTTAGGATTTTTACATTTCTAGCTCAGAATGTTTGTGTATCATTTCTAGATGCACAGCAGTGGCAGACACATTTTAAAAAATCATCAAGGGTTTCTGTGATAGTTCCTCCATATTTATACTGCATATATTTTCTTAAGAAGAAACAAGCCTTGTTTGTGATATGTTTCTGTATATATTAGTAATGTGATTCAGCACCCCAAAATTATTTGTTGTATAATTTACTAAACTTAACATGAGATCACAGCTGTTGAAAAATATCTGTCCCAGTCAAAATGCTTTTATTTGAAACCCCCTAAAGAATATGAAACTGTATTTATTTCTACTAAATGAAGATTTTTCTCTGATGCATTGTAATTCTACTTAGGACTTAGATACATGGCAAGCCAGTACAAACTAAAAATCCAGTATTTGCGAAATTTTACAACTTTAGAGGTAAGCGCTAGGAAATCATTACCAGGGTGAAAAGCGCAGGAATGCTCTTTTTCATCTACAAAAGATCAAAGGAAGATGCATAAATGAAGACTGATTCTGAAAATGTGTCATGATGCTTTTATTTCAACTGTAATCATCCATCAACCGCCATAGAAATGTTCCAGATGGATATCTACATTAATTTACAGTTTCAGATTCTCAGTATTTTGTCCAACCAAATCTGATAGAAAACTCAGGATACATAGTTAAGTGTACTGCATTAGATTGCTAGACATGAAGCAATCAAAGATCATTTTTTAGTTTCTATGGGGAAAGAGAAAGAGGGGTTTAGTTGATGCCATTTCTTCAGACTATGTGCTGAAAAAATGCTTAGTTGTTCCACAGCCCAGAGAGTGTAAATGGGAGCAGGGGTACAGGTGGGAAAGAAAAGCTGTAAAAGCTCTTTTATTTCCCTTCCCCACCAGATTCTGGAGCACATGCTGTCTTTGTGAAGGAGACATCAATAATTTCTTTAATAACCTTAAATAATGGAATAGTCTCCACTCATTACGATAAAGTGTACTTCTGTTTAATCTAAGTTGACCTAATAATTAGTAATTTAAAAAAATTTTATTACTGCTATATTCTTGATTTTTATGGGAAAAATGAAAAAAGGAAAAGAGTGGATTCAATGCCTTTCATTAACAATATTGGATATTTACTGTGTCCCTCTATCACAGAGTCCAGGTGTAACTAAACAGTACAGAATGTAAATATTTATATTTGTAACACTAAAATATATATTTTTTTTCTTCAAAAATCTCTGAATCAACTAGGCTTGGTCCTTGCCTTTTTGCTAGCAAAATCAGTGGAGTTTTTTCATGCCATGTCTTATTTAAAATCTAAGTTATCCACCAGTTTTTATCCATCTTTTCATTACCAGACATGTCCTTATGAGTGATTTTGGAATGGGAGGAAAAAAGCAGATAATGGTTGGACTAGCTGCATTTTATATTTCAATATTGTAAAAAGAAGATACTAAATGACCATTCTCTTCAGAGATATATCAGGCCTATACATGCGAGTAATTGTTAATTTTTTGACATTGTACCCAGGTTCATATTAACCCTGAAAAATTTGCTTTATGAGAAGAATAGAATCTTTTAAATAATACTTTTTGAGTGAATTTATAAATCTTCCCCTTCACCCTGTTTTTGTGGTTGTTGTTTTTCTTGGCCTGTATATGCCTGTGAAAAAATCTGTCATTTTCTGATGAGCGTGGGATACAAAGCGACAGAACAGAGTTAGACAAGTCAGGTAGTAGCAAAAAAACCCCAGAATTTTGCCATATATCTCCTAGATGTGCCTAGAGTTGGGAAAAAAGTTATGTAAAAAATTATCAAGTTCCTGCAACTTTATTCTGTGTGGGAACTGGGTTTATCCACAATGTTTATCTGCAACAATAATGTGATTCAACGCTTATGCTTATTTAGGTTTCATTGATTTGAACTATTACGACTTTTGGGTAACTCTGTTCACTGTAGCGTCTTGTCTTCATGCATTTTAAGGACATTTTAAAATGTAAACCAATAAATTCTAGAGGGACAACTCATAAGAACCATCTTGGCCTCACCTTCAGCCAGGTGTGATCTGCAAGCCCAAGCAATGATCAGTGCTCGCCTCAGTTGTTTTCCCGCAGCTGTCTCTCACACCCAGAGCTGCCACTAGTGACACCCCTACTTCTTACTCCCAGACCATGTCACCTGTTCACCAGTTGGCATATATTCTAATATAGTTATTGTGGCACAATCATGCCATAATAACTAATTTGATTAATAAAATCTCCAAAGCTAATTGTGTTTTGAATCAACAAACTAGAATTAGCACCTAGAGAAACTACTGCACAATTGCACCAAGCTGCTCCAATCAGATCCCCAAAGGAGCGTAAGTAAAGAAATATACTTCATGTACAAGAGGTGTCATTGGAGCACTATTAAGAGCTATAAGCAAAGTGTTGTCCTTCATTTTCTAAAAATCTTGATATCATCTCAAAGTGCGAAGGCAATTCCACTTCCGCAAACCTTAAAGGCTCACATCAGATTAGATTTGTGCCTTATGAAGAACTCTTGTAAGAAACTGTGGATATGCCAGATTTATGTTTGTTAAAACAGGCATTGAGGCTGTTTGATTGGTAAAGCAGAAGAATGGTATTTTAACCCTGAGCAGGAGTTGAATCAAGTGAAAATGTAGCTGAAACATTTTAAAATGTAGTTGCAAGTGAAAAATAACCTTTTTTTTTCTCTGCTGTATTTCAGCTCAGTTCCTCATTTGCTGGCTGTGAAAGAGAACGACCTATGTAAATGTTGTCTTAATGGGCTAGAATAACCTACATCACCTCTCTGAAAAAATACAGAGGTAACTTTATTTCCTGAAACATTACTTTTGCTACAAATGTTATTTAGTATTTCTGTTAGATCAATTTACATTATCTGGATAGAAATCTGAACAGTGAATCTTCTGCAATTATGTTGGTTTAAACCTAAATTTTAAAAAATTTGAATACTCATTAAAAAATAAAAAGTTTGGTTAAGTTGGTTGGTTTTTTTGTTGTTGTGTTTTGTTTGGTTGGTTTTGGATTGGTTTAGGTTTGGCAAACTCCATTCAAGACCAGTATTTAGACGCAGTAATCATGTTAATTATTTTGACAGCAGTCCTGCATGTTTACTTATTAAAAAAACTGTCTTAATCTGTTAATTCTTGAGTTTCCTAACAAGTTCGGACAGGGGTGGAGAGGCACAGTTTATATCTCCATTTTTTTTCTTTTTTTTCATGTCTATTATTTTCTTTTTTGGTAATTCTATGTTGATATAATTTCATTTATACTTGGAAATTTTTCTCTATTACTGTGAGAAAAAAATGAACTACAGCTTTTTATGGGCATTCTTCTTAAATCCGGTGTAGGGAGCTAGATAAATGTTTTGAAAATATTGTATATACAAAATCAACATTCCCAAGATCTGACTCCATGAGAGGAGGAATAAAAAGAAGTGCATCTCATTGGTGACCAAAAAAAAAAAAATGTGTAAAGAGAAACAAAAAGGTTCCACATCATACCATGCATTTGAGTTATTATACAAGCTGTAATTCTTCTAAGTGTCATCCTCCACATTCCCCAGAGAAGATGCTTGCATATAGCTGCAATTCACCTCCTCTGGGACAGATATCTTCTTACCCTGTTTACACTATAGGACGCTTTAAAGGCTTCTAGGCTTATCAGGAGAGTGATTAAGCTCACTGACTTCCTACAAGGCGTACAGGAGTCACCATATCCAAAGTAAACTCACCACACCCCTTTTGTGCTTCTCTAAATCGCATTCGTAATGCTCTACATAAAAAAAAACAACAAACTAGTTATCAGGAAAAGATGACGAATTAGAAAACACCCTTGTACCAAGAGGTCTCAAGTTTCCATCCGGAATAAGAGTCTTCTGAGGACAGTATGCCTCACACACCGCTTTTGTCCCCAGCACAGACCAAGAGGGTAACAGGTAAGAGAGATCATCAGCTTGGCACATGGTCTTGAACTAGAATCACATCACCACTTGCTTGGTGTATTTTAGAAGAATCACAGACCATAACTACTGTTACTCACAACATCGGCCCCAAGTGAAGTTGAACTATCCCTTTTAGCTATTTATACATTGCTCATAAAAAGTAATTTTAAAAGAAGGATCTTTTACTCATAAATCAAAAAGTCTGCTCCATGTAACTGGTGGCCATCTGTAGCTGTTCTTCATTTCTTCTTGGACAAGCCTCCATTGACTGAGTATTAAGTAAAGGCTTCAGTATAGGCTGAGTAACACCACTGCGAATAATGTACATAATGCATGTAACACCTTTGTTTGATATAAAACTACATGGCACAACAATTCCCTCTCCCATTATCTTCTTTTTTCAGCTAAAGAATAATTTTTGAAGAGTGCGAGCTTCACATGGATTCTCCTGAGGCTGATCACATGAAAAAGCAAAGATTAATTATTTGGCTGAAGGCTTCTGAATAATCCATATAACAATGACAGAGCAAACCTCCATTTGTAAAAAAGATGGTAAAATTGACACTTCAGATGTAAAACGGAAATGAAGCTCTTTCTTGGGGTTTTGATAGCTTAAAAACCTTGCGATTCCAGGTTTCTTTAACTGTGGTGCACAGATTGTTTTGTTTGTTTGTTTTTTTTTTTATTTCAGTGCTCTTCTTTTTCTTCTAGATCATTCATTTCATTATTTCCCAGCATTTGAGCTATTTCTTCCTGCTCTGCTTATGCAAGGAAGTAAGACTGGTGCCGCACATCAAGAACAGATCTGAAAGCATCCCTTCTCTGGTTATAACTAAAGGATTTCCATTGCAAAAATTATTGTGGCTACTGCAGTGTCTGCTTCCATCCCAACTCCTGCACAAGGATGAAGTAAATCATACTATACAAGGACAACAAAATAAATTCTTTGACTTGAAGGTATGTGGCCTTTACCAGAAGTATAGCCTGAAGTAGAATAATGCTCCCAAGTTCCTGGAACACTGTGAATATAAAAGAGATAAAGTAAGCAAGAGGAAAAGCATCAGTATCATTCAGATGAATACCTCTGAGGAAAACAGAAACGTATGTGTGTCCCTTCTGGTTTCTGAATGTACCTGAGCATGTAGACCAGTAGCATGAGCTGTCATGAGACCAGAGGAAGAAATTAGGACTGCATCAAATTTGGTCTTCATCGCTGCCGGTAAAACAGTATTCCAATGAGAAGAGACCTAGAGATATCACAGCAGATTCTCTTCATTTTTCAGTGATAGTAGAGGTTAGATGGCCTGTTTATACCACACTGTGAGCACTTATTCTTCGGTTGTATTATCATGGCTGTGTGCAGTGGTTCCGGGCAGGTAAAAAGACAGACTCTGGTTTACATGCAGCAGGAACAATGATGAGGCAGATTTTTGTCTCCAGGCCAGCTGAGCCTTGCCATATTGAGAGGGAATTTGCCATATTGCTTCCCACCACCTCCAGTCAGCCATAGCATAAACAAGAATGGGACTTTTACATGCAGAAGAGATTTAATAGGTATCCTGCTGACTGCTGTGGACGCTGCAATTACTGTTCTGGTTGGGTTGGAAGATAACAGCTATAAAGAAACTCACGATTCCCCTCATGTCAAGAAAAATCTTTAAATAGCAAAAGATGGTTATAAGTATCAATCTGCATCCTGAGCAAACTTTAGGCAGCTATTGTTGGTTATTTAGTATGTCAGATAATTAGATCTCCACATATGCTACTACTTTGCAGTACATGGGATATAGCTTTCCTTCGGGATATAAGGAAAAGCTGGAAAAAGCATTTACTAAGACTGGGGTTATGTGAGTAAACAAAATAATTTATGCTTAGAAAATAATTAGACTTCATATTACTAATTTCGCCTCCACAAAGAAGCAGACTTACTGACTTTGACAGCTGTTTATTAGTTGAAAATCAGCCTTAAATTAAGTCCCAAGATGTGAGTGCACATATAAAGCATTACAGCCACATTTCCCATCTTTCCCCTTCAAAACACTGTAAGTCCTGTAACATCTAAAATATAGTCAGGAAACTCACGTAATCACAGGCAGGATGAGTATCACTGTTTGTTATATTTTCTGGAGGTGGAGGAACTTGAGGCCTCAGACAACTTTTTTTTTAAAACAGTGCTTTCAGTTCTGCACACTGGCAAAGTTGTCAGCAGCCTGAAGAGGGAAAACAGCGTGAAAACTGAGCTACATTTTACATCGAGAAGTGGCCTTTCCTGCTAAGTACTGAATTATAATGCAGAACAGCATGTGGAACTTTGCACTGCTGTGTCCTATAAAATACTCTTTTTACAGAGGAGGATAGCCCCCACTGTTTTCAAGTTGACATTGATGTTAGCAATAAATCTGACACACAAAAACAGGAGTTAGAAAATTATGATATACCATTACTTTAAAGCAGACAGAGATCTAGCTCAAACACTTTTATCATCAAAGTCATCTTGAAGATCATGTTAAAATAGGCTACTAAATTATATGGTTGTATATATAGAAAAAAGTATTTTTTCCCTAAGCACATCTCCTCCCCCTATGAAGAATAATCATTAGCCTTGTGTAGTACGAACTACTACAATGCTAATGGTTTAGAGATTATTTTAAGATTTTTTCTCCTATCTGTAGACCCATTTTAGGGATCCCTGTCCTTCTTCCAGCCTTCCACATTGCTTCTCATTTTTGCTTCCTATCTCAGTTTAGGTTGCTGCAACTCAGGGCTAGCGGTATGTTTTCATTATCATCCTTCATGAAATGTTCATCACGTGATGGCTTAAACAAAACAGTAAAGCAAATAGCAGGAAAAAACAGGGGTTTTATCTATGACCGAAACGAGAAAAAAAATGGTAAGAAAAGATGTTATGGGATTTGCATGACATTGCATAAGTTGTTAAACCAAACCTCATTTTTATTTTAGGATTGGTTTGCTTTTTAAATACAGGATAAAAATGTCAGAAAGCTGATTCTAAAATAAATTGGTTTAAAGGGTTCTTTGCTGCTAAAATTAGATTAGAACCCTGAAGACACAAGCAGCAAGCATTTTAAGAAACAGGTAAGAGATGAAGACTTTAATGTAAGTGCATCAAGCGGCCCTTCAGGAAGACAAAGTAATGAAATTGTACTGATTTTCTGCAGCAGTGAAGAGTGTCACCATACATTACTGCTTCAACCAAGATAGTCCCTGTAACGCTTTTCTGCAGTAATTTGCTTTGAAAAAAAAAACAAGCTCTGATTTTATCTTAGGACAATGTGGTGCATGCAGTTCAAATCTTACTGAATTATTTGGTTATATGCCACATGCGCACTGCAATGACATATTCTAATAAAAATTATACAGTTAATTACTTGCTTATGTATCTAATAATATGCTTACAACTAGCTAGCATTTTATTAGACTTCTTTATGCTTACCATCCAAATATTAGATTATATTTTAAATATATCATCTGAGATACACAGTATTACCCTTAGTTTCCATAGTGCTTGTCCAGTCAGGTACACATCTTTATGCAATTCGTTTCCAGGAAAATTTTGGTTTCACTGAATTTTAAAATTAGGAAAAAAAAATATCTTTTTTTCTTCTAAGTGCTATCAATTTTCTGAGCCATGAATTGAAGGTGATACCCACAAGAGATTTCTAAGGCACAATTAATGATTGCACAAGTCTTTTAAAACTATTTTAATAAACAGACTGTAGAAATAATGCTATTATTAGAGATGTTATAGTGCATCAAATCCATATTATATATATTATTAGTCATTATAGAAGGAACAAAAGGGTGCGTCTTGCTAATTTGACAGTGTTCCTCTGATTGAATGTAAGCCTAGACATCACATAATAAATCATATTGCAAGTTTAGCTCAGTCAAAGCCTCAGCCCTGTTGGCTCTGTATGGCTGCCCCACAGGCAGTAAAAAAATAAAGGGGAGGTAAGGAAAAGAGAGAAAAGCACCTACTGAAGCAAACACACCCTTGGCATGGTGGGGAAAGGGAAAATGCTGGCTGGGGCAGGAGTTGAATCATTTGGAGCATCCCAAACCTCCCTGACATGAGGGAGGGGGCAGAAGGAAGATCAGGAAGTCAACACAGGTAAGGAGAGAGGGAGTGCACAGAGGAAGTTAATAGAGTGGAAGGAAATCAGCCGGGGCTGTGTGATCTCTTCATCAAGCTGCTTGTCTTGCAGCTGGGTGGGGGAGGGAACAGAGGTGAATCCTGTGATGGGGGCTGCGGTGCTGGAGCAGGTTACTCTCAAGTGCACTGCTCACCCCACACTCCGATTCCTTGCTTTTGTGTAAGCTTGCAGGTGTGCAACAACCATGCTGTGTCAGCTGGATCCCTGTGAGTTTATGAGGGGGGCTTCAAATTCAAAGGAACAGCAATGGGCAGCAAATGAATTCTGAAGCTGCCATAAACTAAGAGCTATTCTCAGCATTTTCAATGATACTTCAATCCAATGAATCCAATTCATAAACCATAAAAAAGATCCCAACTTTGGCCTAGGATGAAACACTAGTTTCATAGGCACAGTCTATGCACAGTTAATGACTGATTAATTTGTCAAAGACTGTGATCAACTTCAGTCCTATGTCTAATGTTCCCACTGAAGCTCATTTGATTTTAATGCTACGTTGAGGCTAGAATATGAAGCTAATTACTTGCATTCATTTAGATATGAAATCCCTACAGTTTTCAAAATTTGCATTAACACAGGACTTGCAAGGACCTAATTTTTAAAGTATAATAATTTAATATTATGAGTATTAATATAGCTGTAGGTGAAGAGAGCATTCTAATTATAGGTTTATATACTGTACGTTGGTACATATTTGTACTAAAGGCTGTAGAAATTACTGTGAGAAACTATATAGCATACAATGAGGAGCAAGTCATCTCACTGAATGTGGTTCAGTTCTATGTGAGCTTCTAAAACTTAACTAAAAAGACAGCTGCACAAGAAGTTTACTCACTGTGTAAGAGAAATATATGAAAAGTTATTCTGGAAGACCAAGCCTTTCGTCACTGACTATAGGATTTTCAAATTAAGAAGTTGCTATCTGAATAATTTATAATGGATTAAGAGAAAAAATAATCCAAGATTACTGGAAAGACAAAGAGAAGTATTGAAGGAAATGAAGTTAAACTCTTTTGATGTTCAATTAAGAGACTAGTTATAAGGCTTACATTAAAACAAATTAATGAGACATTTGAATTTTGTTTTAACCTTAAAGGCAAGTGCTAAAATTGGAAGGCATGAAAACAGACATAGTGAAAGTGTTGGCCTTATATGTTACTAAGCAGGAAAATAACAAAAAAATCTTAAAGAAGTTCAATAGTTCAACTTTAATTTTGTGGAAATTTCTCACAGAAAGTATTAAAGGAATATTCAAAGTCCTGTCCTTTACAGGAGATTTTTAGCATGTGCAATGTGTTAACATAGTCCCCATTTTACCTGTGCTATATTCTCCATGCTTCTCCAAGACCTGGACAAAGAACTGAGGAATAACATTTCGTTAAGTGGTCATGAATATCACTATTATTGGTTCCTTTTATAACAATAAGCCCAAGAAACCTGCATCTGGACTGTGACCAGTGTGCTAGTTTTGCTTAGAAGTTAAAAAGCTAGGTTTCATAACCTTCCAAACAAAAACCTTATGGCCCAAATATTCACAGCTTTGCATTGCTTTCTGTCTATGTCTTATGTGGACCTCCACATTAGTTTATAAGGACTTTTTGCCTGTTTTTCAGAAACAGACAATTTAACAGTAATTGCTAAAATGTCTACCAGATGCAGAGGTTTCTCCAGTACTTACTTTTTAATAAATAATAATAATGAAGGAAAAAGTGTGCATTTGGTATTGGCCTGTGGCAAAGATAACATCAATTAATACCCCCTACTATTTCCCTCCATAATGCCCAGCAGCATAAAAGATGCATGTTGTGTATCATAACAAATCTTCATTCTTCCTGAAAATTAAACATAAGCATGCCAAAAAACTTCGCAGTAAAATCAATCTAGGCATTTGAAGTGAAAGAAGCAATTAAGAAAAAGCAAAACTGCTTAGAAAATGCCCTCCCTTTTTGTGTAGTCTCTGAAAAAATGTGGTTAGGCAAAAAACTTTTAGGTGATATGTCCTTCTTTTTATGTCCATTTTAAATATATTCTGCCTGAGCATCATCAGCCAGAAATGTGCTCTATCCATTTCAAGATTTTTGGATGCTGCTTTGATTGATACCGCTGACATAGCCTAAAAAAGAGCTCGTTTTTCATTTTTTTGGCTATTTACCACTGTCAATTGACAGTACTTTGGGACAGCTCCAAAATCTGTCAAAGCCATGAATAATACATCTCCTGCTCAGTTGATAGCTTGTTCCCTTTCTCCTTTCTTGCGCCAATTCATATGCAGACTGTTTTCCAGGCCTGACAAGTGGGGTAACTTCAGCAGCAGCAGCAGCACCAAGAGTTGATCCATTTGAGGTCTAGTCATCCCTAGATAACACTTCAGAAGAGCATCTTCTAAACCCACTTCCTAGTCTGTAATACCCAAAAATACCTCTAAACATCAGATCCAGAAGCAAAGGGAGAAAGCACCTAGCTTCTCTTCAGCCAGCCTGTTCATGAAAGCTGAAGAAAAGCCAAAGGGCAAAGAGAAGCAAAGACATAAGGTTCTCTCAGCAGAGGAACCTGCCCATGGAAAGCAGAGAGAAGGATTGATCACTATTAGCCCTAGGAAAAGCTGGGAGCAGAACTTCAGATGTCTGAACTGAGAGGACTTTTTCTTTTTTTCTTTTCATTTTTGCTTTGTTCTAATAGCTGAAGACTTCAGGATGCTTTTCAACAATTTATCTGAAACCCTAGCCTACAGCATTTGTAGCAACTGAAATCCGGCTCGCATGTCATGAACTTAAGATCCTTTGGAATACAGTATTACCATCTGTTTTCTGTTAACTGAGTTACCAAGTTTTGTGTGGCTCTGCATGGGATACTTTCTCAAACCCATTGAGGCACTTTGCATATTGATATACTGATGTGCCAAAAGTCAGCCCTTAATTAAATCATCCTGCAACTGCAATGTTAGGGTAGGATTCTGAGCTTGTACATATGTGTGCAATGGGAAAGCTGGTGGCTGCTTTCCTTGGAAAACTGAGCAGACATATGGGGAGTATATTGGTAGGTGGTTGGTATCATGAATTGCTACAGGTGTGGGATGTATGTGTGTGTGGGATGGAATCTTTACTAGGCTTGCTCAGTGAAGAAGATAACTTGGAGTAAGTACTCTGGGAACTGGAAAAATCTGCTGGAGGGACTGGGTGCTGCATTTGTTCTGTTTGGTTTCTGGAGAACTAGGAGGTGGTGAGTGGGAGTGTTAGCTTTGCATCCTGTGTAGTGTTGCTACCACCCTCACAGACTGCTGTTGCTTCATACTGCCCGTTCACAGCTGGGATTTGCAGAAGAACATCACTTTTGAAAGAGCAGCAGTTAGAAAGCAATTCTGCAGCCCAGCATATGAGGTAAGATATATGGCAGGCCATGTCTGTCACTTATGCATCATAGCAGTAACAGAACATCGCTGCCAGCTCCTTTGCTGCAAAAAGCAAAGAGACTGGGAGTCTTGCTGGCACCAGTTCTTCTCTACAGCCGTAGGAAGTTGCTTCTGTTGCTGCACAGAGGCAAATATGCAAGGTGCCAGATCACAATTTTTAGCCCCTTTCCTGAATCTTTATAAACCATATCTGAATGTGAATTTTTATTTTGCTTCAGAAAAAAAAAAAAAAAAAAAAAAAAAAAAAGTGGTGCTCTTTGTTTTTGAAGCCAGGACAAAGTTTCCCCTATTATGTGTTGGGTTTTCTTTCTGGATGACTCAAGATCATGGTTCCTTATATTACACAATTATCTCTCTTACATTTTTTTTCTTTAAACCGTGAGGGCTCCGAAACAGAGCACAAATCTTGACAGACAGTTCTCTGCACCCACTTAGCTCCGTCAAGAGTCTTGCTGAAGAGTTTAAAGTTTGGGTCCAGCCTTTGCATTTATAACACTGACATCTGATTGACCTGAAATAAGGTGGCAAGTAGTAGTGTATACTGCTGACAGTGTATGGCTTTAGCCCCTAAGCTAGATCTGTGGCATAGAGGCAGCTTTGACCTGTGCATATACCTCCTGATTTTCTCCAGTGCTGCAGCGGCTAACCAGCCAGGAGCTTTCATTCACCAAGATACCTATGTGATGCTGGAGGAGCCCCAAAATATGACCTGTAATAGTGCTGGCAGATCTACAGACATTCTATCTTTACAGTAACAATGGTGTTTTGTTTGCATGTATTTGTCTTTTGGATATGCTAATATTGGAGTTTGTGTGTTTTGCAAAGATAATGAAAATATCATAAAACCTCTCTATCTTTTTTTTCCCCCAAAGAGGGGAATTTCCCCCCCCTCCCTTTATTAGACAGTGGAGAGTAGGGGAGGGTAGGGCAGTGGAAGAGGAGTTTTTTCCTTCATATATACTGGAGGCATTCTTAATGACCAGGCAAATTTTCAGACTTGTAATTCAAACCAGCCATTGAAGTCTGAACAAGGTGAGATTGTAGTCAGTATTGTTGTAACTGAACATTTACTATAATAATGCAGTCTTATGTTTTATCTGTCATATTGGGTAAAAATATTCTTATAGAAAATATTTCCTATAAATTCAAATACTGAAATACAGTCATTGTTGTTGATGAGAAATGATTGTGCTATAATTAGAACTTTTTTTAATTGGCTTCCACTTGGGTCACAAAGTGTAAAAGTTGGCATGTGAGGTAAGGTCTCTTATTGTCTTGGGGGTCTCAGCTGGCCTGCTATATTCTGATCATAGATCAACCTATTAGTCCACTCACTTTATGAAATGCCTATTTAAATCTGCTTTTCTGGCAGGATGAGGGGCTATATTACATAATTTCCAATTACATTTTCTGTTCTGCCAGTTTAGACATGGTTTATCTGTAGGTGTTATCTCCAGATGGAATGGCTCAGCCCTACAGATCACGTGTAAAATGTAATGTAGAAACAAAAGTTAAAAAGAAAAATTCCTCAATGAGTCCTCTAGAAATTGTAAGTGTTGCCTGAAATTAGAAAAAAACAATAAAAATAAAATAGATTATGGATTTTTAATCCTCTTTATGTGCATGAAATGTTTTTCCTTTTTGAAAGTCTAACAAAGTTCCTCAAGCATGAAATGATTTTGATCCTATTGGAAAAGTTCTTTTTATGCAGGTGGTTATTGCATTTTCCTGGTTCCACAATTTGCACAAAACTATTTGTGCAAATAATTTTCTGTTGTCCTCACCTTCTGCCATTAATTACCATCACAGGTGTATATATTTGGTTTCATCTCACTCTTTCTCCTCCCAGACCTGACACTACAGAGCCAGATTGAATGAGAGCATTATTCACAGGAGATGGTCAGCACCATGTTCTCGTTCACTGCTCAAATATTTCCATATTCTTCAAAGGATGTCATGTGCTGCTCTCTACAGTAGCACTATTACAGTGCTCTAGGAAGCAAAAAGTTTGGAAGAAAACCTTTCAAATATTTCCTCCTTCTACAAATATGATGAATTTCTGTCAAAAAATGTAAAAAACTACACTGAAATATAAACAATATTTATCTCATCTCCCTTCCAAAATGGGAACTTCTGAAAAATGCATAGCAAGAAATATCAGCAATTTCGTTTCAAAGCTTTTCAAAAATCCTTCGAATTGAGTACTTCCTATTGGCTTGGAGAAATGACCTGAAGTGCTTAATTTACGGATATTTTAATGTTAATATCTGTCTTCCCTAATGGAATGTTACCCTTGAGGAGGAAGGTGATAACTGGATTAAAATAATAGAGATTGCCTATATGTCACACATTGCAGCCTTACAACAAGGATCCCACCAGTCCTGTGATGCTCTGGAAGACTTCTTAGTCCTGTGTCAGAGTTGTAGCCTGACCCCAGGGAGACACCAGAAGGTAGAAGTACAGGACTCATAAGGCAACACAAAACATTCTGGTTAGGATCAAATTAAGCTGAAATGAAATATTTTACTGTGAGCTTTCTGATGGAAAATCAGAACTCTAAAAATTTACCAGGATGAACCACATTTGGTACAAACAGCTTTTTGCATCAGTAAATCACTTTAGCAGAAAATCTCAGCTTTCTCTAATCACATCTGTTACACATATTTTTTGTTTGCTTTCCTGAAACACAAACTCAATTGTTTATAAGGAGATGGACTGCTCACTCTGCATGGGTATTTTGGAGGACAGCTTGAAGACCAGGGACAACATTTCTGCCACTGGTTATTGTAAATACTGTCCAAAAAATGGTGATTAAATATTAAGCCTCTTGGTCTATGTGTAGTATTATTTTTGGTCTATAATTAGGTACATAATTGCAGAATCTAATTTTCTATATATGCTGGATTAATATTAAATAGCATTTACTAAGCCCTCAGGTATGGGTTTCATTAAAATTGTTGTTTATCCATTTTTTTTTCTTTCCTGTAGGCCACAAAGCGTCTCCGCTTAAAAGAACACTTAGTTTTTCTCATCACTGTGAGCAATTGTTTACTATTATCCATTCCAGACAATGTTACATTTCCATAATAAAATAATGAGTAATAACACACAATATTACATCTAGTAAACACAATTCAAGTTTTACTTGCGTTATTGTTACAACTGTTCTTGAAAATGGAGCAGAACTAAGAGGTATCTGTACTATATTATCAGAGTTTTAGATTTTATCTTCTTATTTTATTGAAAAAATGTGGTTTTAGAGCAGATAACACGTTAACCTTGGTGATCTAACACAGCTGTTGAGAATTAGCTGGATGTTGCCAATAGATGTAATATGTACAATAGATGTGTAATAGTGGAATTATCAGAATTTCAGACACAAAAATATTTGTATTTTCCAGGAGCAAAAGCTCAAAGGTTCAAGCTTCACAATAGACTTCTCAGATTCACAGTTATAACAATCGCAATTATCTACATGAAAGCTAGACAGGCAGAAAGAATTCGTAAATTTTCCATGTTATTTTGTATGGGGTTTTTTATATAATGGCTCTCAATATAGCTAAAGTAATTATATCCAATCTAGTTTAAGTAAGTGGACTGAGATAAAATAGCTTCAGAAACAATAACTAAATGTAACAAACACAGAACTTAACACTCTTACAAGACCTTCTTTCATGTCTAACTGAGGCTATATTTATCACTTCTGCTCCTTTTCAAGTAAAAAACACATCAGATTTGAAATATACATTTTCTTATTCAGCTCTAACAGAAGAAAAGCACAGATGTGGCTCTGTGCAGAGCCTTTCTCCAGTGCCAGGTTGTTAGCATTCAGAAGAGGAGAATTAGTTTGTAGAAAGAGTTTATTTCTTCTGATAAGGCAAGCCGATAAGAAACATTCTAGTACAGGAAAGACAAAAATAAATGAAGGAGAAAACATTAGATGGTGATGTTTCATCCTGGAAAGCAGCATACTTTTACAGGGTAGCAGTTATCATTAAGTTACACCCAAATAGGAACAGATATTAACAAAAGCACTGGAATTTTAATTAAAAGCCACAGAGAATTTAATTTAGCAAAAATAGCATGCAGTTTTTCCAAAGGCACCAGAGCAGTGATCTCTGGGAGGGGTACAACATGGGGAAGGAAGATCAATGCAAAAGCACCTCTCATCTCCCGCAGTGTAAAAATCACAAACGCATCAGCTTCTAAAATAGGGCCTTGCAACGACAGAAATAGAAATAAATTGCAGAAGAGAGAATAAGCTGAGCATTTACTGAGCAGGAATGAGCGATTTGGTTACGCTTAGTTTGAATGTTAGAATAGTGGCTAGAAAGGAGGAGAGACTGGCATTTCAGGAGACCTGAGCTTTCCAAGACATGGCTGTTTACTACATCACTTTTGTTGCCAGTAAAATACAGTTACTGACAGGAACTAATGTTTCCTGAGCAAACACACACTGTTGACACAATGAATGCATCATGGACTAGTGAGAGTTGTAAACACACTGGCATTCATAAGCTTCTTTATAATAATATATACGTATTTATGCCTCCAAAGCAAACATATATTCATATTTCACTTTGTTGTATGTTTATTCCCCCACCTCCACCCCCTCCCCACCAGCAGTTAGCAATGTGTATTTCCCATTAAAATGCAAATTTCATTCAGGCTAATGACCAGGGCACAACTAGTCTGTAAATATTGTTCTACCCTTCAGATGCAGCTTTGCTAGCATATAATCACATCTTAAAATCAGTATAGCCAAGGTAGTTTTCCTTTTACTGGAAAAAAGACTAACTCTAAAGAAAATAATAAATGAAGATTATTGTCCCTGGGGTATTATGCTCCATATGGTGTTACCTTTAAAAATGCAAATATTGCAATTAATTTACCATACAAATTTGTCTAGTGACACTGCCTTGCTTCATCACTGAGATGAAGGATGTTTAATGTTTTCATGTGTTTACTGACAGCTTTATAATACTGGTATTTTTCTTAATGTCTGAGTTACATGATTGTCTGAGAATACCAGCTTTTTCAGGGGTGTGACTTTTTAAACTGGAACTCCTATTCCCTGGGTTTTGGATGGTGAACTTATAAATAAAATCTTAAAAAAGAAAAGAGTATTAGTCGGTAAATTAAAAGATCTTTTGTTGTGGCTCTTCAAGAATGTATAATTTTAAGTACATTTGGGAAAGAAGAATTATAATTCAAAATTTTACCATTCTGGAAATACCATGGGCATGGGTGCTCAGGACTGAGAGAAAAAAACAAGCTTGAAATAATCTTTGGGCCAGGCTATCTCCAGGTCACTCCCAGTCCAGGATTTGTTCAGAGGTGACTAAGAGAAAATGGAAAACTTTATGGTTTAAAATTTTGTTTTCTATCTGTACTATAAATAGAAGTGGTGAATTTGCAGCACCAGCTGAGAAATGTGATTTATCAATCTCTGAAAGATGTTCTATGACAACTGATAGTACTAGTCACATCCAATCAACCTAATACTTGGGTTTTGTGTAACTCAGTGCTGGTGCAATCTTTCAGTTCATTTTATTTTTGATGTAACTAATATTTTTGAAGGAAGAGGAGAGAATAAAATATAGAGAATAAGAGAAAAAAATAATAGAATAATAAAAAAAAGTAAGAGAGGATAAAATATATCCCATTTTGCACCCTGGCCTTAGTCATTCCTTGGAATTTTTGTTGCTACCAGTAGTGAGTCATTTCCTGAAGCTGTGTGTGCAGCTGGTAAGTTGCGCTGTTGAACGTTTCTTCAGTCCAGAAGTTGTGATCGCTCGGCATCTTTTTTTACTATATTCCAAGTACTGTTACTTCAAAAGCACTGCAAACAGAAAAATTGCCTTCTGCAGCTTTTTCTGTGACAAGGTCTCTTTCATGACCTGAGGGTGACTCTTCACAATGTTTTCGTTTTGGCAGCTATTGCCAAATGGCATTGTCTGTGACTCACAGGCTTGCAGCTGAAGAGCCACAAAGAACTACAGTTAATTGTGAGATCTGACCTGCAGCAGCACTATTGTATCAATATTATTTTGAGGCAAGCCTTAATACCTTTTAAAGATGACCGATGGATCAAGGTAAAAGATCTAAACTAAGTCCATAAAGCTCATGAATATTTACACACCCACACATATGTAGAAGCATTCAGTGTCTTAATCACTTCACACAATATAAACAAGCTAACAAAGGGCTCCAGAACTGATGTCTTGCTTGGTTTGTATAGCTGTGTTATTCTTCTGGCTTAAATTCTAACTCTTAATGAGGTTGACAGGATTTTGCCACTCACTTTAAGGGAATAATACTCTAAATATATGAAATGAATATTTGCATTGCTTCACTTATAGATTTTTAAGAAATATTACGTGCTTTCCTCTCAATCTATTTCAGACAGATTTTCTCAATTTTGAAGCTGTTAGATGGCCTGTTACATTCTGCTGTTCCAGATATTATATTATCTTTTCTTGTATAGTTTTAAGCCAGAGAAGTGTGAATCACAGCCTGGGGTGGGAATGTATTTTGATCTGGGAAGCAGCAGAGAAGAAAGAAAATTCAAAATAGGCAAACAAGGAAAACCATGAAAGAAATGTAGCCAAATCTTTCCACTTCATTTGGAGAACATACAGAACTTTTCAAACATGTAGAAAAAAAACATAACTGACAAACAACCGTTACTAGATTCGTTGAGATAGATAAAACTACATCTAGCATTTCAAACAAGCATAATGGATTTGTGACAACAGCAGCATGAGGTTTTTCTCTAGTTTTTTGCATTTTTCACTTCCAGCTTCTCATTCCTATGTAGTGGTTGTCTGGGCCCTGCACAAGGTGCAGAAACTCTGCTGTCTCTTCCACTCTGGTCAGGGTTCGACTGCTCGAGCTGACAGATGGCTCAGGTACTGTGCATCTCAGATCCCAGTGCTGCGTAAGGGGCACACGAGAAGGAGCTGCAAGAAGCTTTGTTGGAGGTCTCCATTCCTTTTTTTGTCAGGTGCAGGTAAGCTCAGGCCCTGACCTACACCTCAGCTGTGCCTGTGCCTGGCCATGTACATGGCTGTTCCTGACATTGTGAAATGACTTCTGGCTTGATCTTGGGTCTGCCTCATTCCTACAGGCTTGCGTGACAGTCACTGTACCTGTCAGCTGAACCTGGTCACCACTTCTGTATACACTTTTCACTTTTGGTTGTTGTGGGACTGCACCTCTTGTAAGTGCAGGCGACTAACATATATAGGTGACCTATATGCCTTGCCCATCCCCATTGGCTTCTTCTGGCTCACCTTCTCCTGTGGAGCAGCCCCACTCTTGCTGCTCTTCAGCAATTACAGCACAAGTATCTGAAATGTCAGGACTAGGGTTTGCCTTAGGATTGATGAATTTGTGCATTAGTCTAACGTTTCTCAGTATTGGAAGATGGCAGACAGTGAAATCAGTTCTGCTCCTTATCTCAAAAAAAGCAAAGTAGGACTGGCAGAAGTGATGATTAAAGGTACGGAGTAGCTTCTATACAAGAAACCACTGAAAATGCTAGGGCTCTTCAACCACAAAAGGAGATGACTAATATGAAACAAAACTCCAAGCTGTGAATGACCTAGAAATCTTTGAATAATGTAGTGATGACAGATTTAGAAAAAATAGAAGGTCATAGTTCATGACGCAACATGTCACTGGGTTGTAGAAATACTTACACATAGGCTGTGGAGTCTGAAAACTTAAAGGTATTTAAGAGAAAAGAAAGTATAAAAAAAAGGGGGGTAAAAAAACTCTACCAACATTTATTAACTCCAAGACACTTTCTTCAATGATGAAAATCTCTGAGCTACAAATCACCAGATGTTTGAAACATCATTATATGGTTGCTCTGTTCTTGTATACTTTCCAAGGCATCCGCTAAGGCTCCACCAGACAGGATGCTGGGCTAGACGGATGTCTGTTCTGACCCGATACAATTGTTCTAATGTTCTTAGCACCCCCGGTTGACACTAAGGAGTCATTTGTACTGTCAGGATTTATCTATGGAACAAGGACTTAATGTTTTGAATCTCTGGGGGGGAAATAGGAAGTGTCATTTCCCATAAAGGATTCTGCCCAGCTTCTTTCAGTTCTGCAGTACCTGGAGAATGAATGAAAAGAGTTCTATATTTTTAACTCTTACCTACAGTGTTTAATAGCAGTTTTAAGACGGATATTTTAAACACTTTAATTTTTGAAAAAACAAAAGAATAAATACTGTAATTATACATGTTTAGACACATTTGTGAAGTTTTTCATCAATAATCTCAATTCTATCCAGGGTGCATGCTATTTGGAGTTTCTGAGGTCTGGAAAAGAATATCACTATGTATTTTGTTCTGAGAGGTAGCACTTGCTTTTAGCCTCTTCTCATGGGTTCCTGTACTTCACTGGGCAGGCTTGATAAACACACAGAATGCAAGCTGAGCTGCTTCAGCATATTTGCCACTTAATCCCTTCAACTGTTCATGCTCACAGAGGAAACAGAAGAGACAGTGTCTGTAGAGAGATGAAGCTGAGACCCACCAGACTTGTCATCACAGCTCATTTTCTGATCTTTGAGTAGAGTGGAAAGCAAACTCTCTTCTTCTACCTTTCTCAGCTGAGTCATCCACGCTCTGTGGGAGATCAAATGAGCATTTAAAAGGGATGGGGAAACTCATTTGAGGACATTATTAGAGACCAGATGCCAGAAACACATTGGGGGGGAAGTATAAAAATAGATCAAGCTATTCAGGCAGCAGTAATGAGTATAGTGTATGGAAAGAGACAGTGAAAAGGGAGAAGCCAAACGAGCAATTGGAGTGATTTAGTATAAACTCTTTAGATAACTGAAACAAGTGATCCAATGTACCAATACATTTAAAATCAATAGTTTTAAAGTAATTAAATTTAAATAATAAATAATAAATCTATTCACAGAAATTTACACAAATTATTTTACACTTTGTTGTAAACTTAAGTGTAGTATTAACAGAGGAAGATTAAGAGTGTATATGATGCTTTCTTTCACTGTATCAAGGACTCAGCCTTTCATTTTTATTATCCAGCCTAAGAGAAAATAAAGATAGCTTCTTGACAATAGAAATTACAGAAGAAGGTCTCAGAAAGTGTCTCGAGCCACACAGCAAAGTGAATTCACGCGCCAGTGTAGACTCTGAAATGTGTCCATGTTGTGGAATGGGCATGGAGGAGTCAGACAAATGGCTTTTCATACAGGTCTGAAAGACTACTGGGCTCTTGTGAGACCTCACTTGGAGTATTGTGTGCAGTTCTGGTGTCCTCAGCAGAAAAAGGACATGGAGTTTTTGGAGCAAGTCCAGAGGAGGGTCACGAGGATGATCAGAGAACTGAAGCACCTCCTGTATGAAGATAGGATGAGAAAGTTGGGTCTGTTTAGCCTGGAGAAGAGAAGGCTGCGTGGAGACCTCATAGCAGCCTTCCAGTATCTGAAGGGGGGCTATAGGGATGCTGGGGAAGGACTCTTCATGAGGGACTGTAGTGATATGACAAGGGGTAGCGGATTCAAACTTAAACAGGGGAAGTTTAGATTGGATATGACGAGGAAGAAATTCTTGACTGTGAGGGTGGTGAGGCACTGGAATGGGTTGCCCAGGGAAGCTGTGAATGCTCCATCACTGGCAGTGTTCAAAGCTGGGTTAGACAGAGCCTTGGGTGGCATAGTTTAGTGTGAGGTGTCCCTGCTGATGGCAGGGGCTTTGGAACTCGATGATCTGAAGGTCCTTTCCAACCCTAACTATTCTATAATTCTATGATTCTATGACATTGACTAGGGAGAGGAACTGCTAAGATCTACAACAAAGGAATTATGATGCTATAACATTATAGTGTTCTTGCATTGAGGGCGTGTAAGGACATGTAAGGGCATGTAAGGCATGTCATGATATGACACTGCTCTATCAGTGCATATCCTCTTTCTATCTCAATAAGTAACCGGGTTACCACAAAGGAAGGTTCAGCCTTAGAGGTCTGGGCATTACTTTCCTTGCACCACAGGGTGGAGAAGAAACCCACTGGTACTGTGAGATATACCTGCCATTTTGCACAGTTCTGGCCATAGTTCTCCATGTTGGAAGCAACCTCTAGACCTCTTTTGGTCTAACTCTCTCACTCAAATCAGGACTACATTAAATCTGTTTACTCAGGACCTCATCCAATTGAAATATTAATATCTCCAAGATGGAGATTCCATAACCTCTCTTGGCAACTTGTTTCAGTTCTCATCAACCTTCAAAGTAAAAATGTTTTTCTTTCCTCTATTTGAATTTTCTGTTTGCAGCTTAAGTCCATTGCGCCTTGTGTTTCCAACTGGCACTTCTGTGAAGAATCTGGGTACATTTTTGTCCATACCCTCCCAGTGCATAGTTCAAACACCAGTAAGATATTTCCTTAACTTTCTCAAGGACAAATAAACTGAGTTCTTAGCCTTTCCTTGCATATCATGAGCTACAGCTCCATAATCAAGTGGTGGTTTTCCACTAGACTTGGGTCTTTGTGGCAGTATCTTTCTTGTACTCAGGAGCTCCAAACTGGAAATGACCCCACAATCATCAACAGAAAATTTATTCTCAGCTTAATCCTAAACTTTGAAGAATTTTTACCTCATTCATAGCATAAAAGCTTGCTCAGCTACACTTCACATCCACAAACGGAGCTTACCTATACGACCATGTAAGCAACAGGTAACCTGAACTGGAGGTTGAAGATTAAAGCCCCATGCGCTTTTCTATGATAAAAATAAAACCCTATCCTCAGGTAATATGCACACATAAACATATACAAACACACACACACACAATGTTTAATTAAAAACCAACCAGACCCACCCTGATATAAATTCTATAGCAGCACAGTTCCACTGGGTATATTTAAAGCTTGAAATTTCATTAACCAGAGTCTCTGCAATCTCCATGTTACATAGTGATGTCATGTTAGATATCTTGGTTAAAAAGAAACTAACAATAAAAGCACTTTACAAGCAGAGAAATGCAAAAAAATCTTATTAGATACTGTGGCATGGAGTCTGTTTTAGAAGACCTACATGAAACTCCAGTGGGTAAATAAGAGGAGTGAGAAAAACTCTAAGAAAAAAGATGCAAGTAAAAGCATTTGTGATGATGAAGAATATGGGGAATGTAGAAAAAAAGCCTTAAAAAACAAAATGCTGAGAAAATGTGCATTAAAGCATTCATCTGAAATCCAGAGGGGCGCTGCACAACAATTCTACCATGTGTAAGAATGTCAGTTTGATATCTGAAAATTAAGTATAGACTGAGCATGAGTCAGTTTACCACAACTGCGTCATCCAAGTACTGCACCTCAGTCCTCAGAGAAAGACTAAGTAGGAAATTGTTCATTTTAAGAACCATCAAACAAACACAGAGGAAGGAAAAGAGAAAGTCCAGGTTTAGGTTTTGGTCGAAACTTTGCACCGTGTGCCTTTCCAGCACTGTAAAGAGGTTTTCCTGTTAAAAATTTCACGGGGTTATTGAAAGATGCTTTACACTGAAGACAGAGTTGTTTAACCTTAGTATGGTGCATAACATTGTATGTTAAAGGGCATATAGATGTGGCACTAGCCGGCAGAAGCTCTAGGCATGTATTATCACCAGGCAGAAGTATTATGATACTTACACTACCTCAATCCACATTTCCAGTTTCTTTGCTTTTAAGCTTATTTGTGGCAATATAAAGTTAGTTCACCCCTACCTGCAATCAGAACAGGAAATAGCTTCATGAGTAAACATATGTTAATTTAAATAAGCTGTTCAGCTGTTCCTTTTCTGGCACAATCTCGTTGCTCATACACCAGCTGAATGAGTCATGAAAACCAGTTAGAATCAAGAGTTAATGTTAAAATGCTTTGGTATTTCTACTTTCATATTTCATACATTTGCAAAGGAAATGATACATTGCCCATCCTTTTTTCTCAAGTTACTTAAAAATCGATATTAACTACACTGTACTAGGTCAGGCTGTTCATGGGCTCTGGCTGACATGCAAGAAAATGGACCGCTGACTGATACAGAAGAAATAAATCTCAGGGAGTATCTTGCTTGGATTTCTTTTTGTTTTTTCTAGTTTAATTTGCGAGAGATGACAGAAATTATTCCTGCTCAGGAAACAATCAGATAATGAGGAAAGGTCTGGGGCTTTTAAACACAGCACCTCTACTTCTCTCAGTTGGATTGATGACTCGGTGGTAATGGCCAGTAAGTTTCTGGCAAGTTGCCTCTTGCAAGAATGCCATTTGTTTGTTTTAGAAAGGAATATTTTTGAGCCTGGAGGTGCTTTATTTAATTTTTAAGGTATTTTTAAACAAGTAATAAGGAACCAGTGCTTCTATGGGCATCAGGTTCTGTTCCCAGAACCAATTTCTGCTACAGACCAAGAACCCATATCTTCCTAACAATAGCACTGGCAGAATCTTACGCATATCCCACTGGCAAGCTAAGGACTGTCTTTGCAAGACTGGCTGCAAGCAGTCCTGAGCTTGCTCTGTGTGCTATCAAAAAACACTCTGTGTTGGTCTTGCTGTGGACTGAGGTAGTAAATCAAGCACAGTCAATCCTATTAGGCCTGTAGAGCTTCCAGACAAGAGCAGTTTCCCATCTGAACTGCTTCGAGAAAAAATCTAAGCATATTAGGACCTCCTTATAAAGACTATCTTCAGCTATCTGTCTGAGGGACCTGGAAAAATGCATCTAAAAGTTCTTCTGAAATTCAGAGGAAAAAAGTATAGAAAGGGAAAGGAAAAGAAAGGAAAAGAAAGGAAAATCCAAATTCTACATTTTGCCATTAAACCAAGAAGAGGCATTCAAATTAGATTTCTAGAAGGTAAATCTTTAAGACTTTGCCATCAAATACTCAAAGACTGTAGAAAACCTATAGAGCATCTCTAAAAAGGAAAGAGACTTCTTTTTTCCTTTGAGAAGCAGGATTAGTTTGTTGTAAAGTTTAAAAGTGTAATATGTCAAAACACAGCTGAAACACTAAAAACTTCTTATAATTTAAAGTATTCCGCACTGGTGTCATATTAGGTAGCAAGAACATGAATTATGAAAATGCGTTCGTTAGTTTTGTTTAAAGAAATAGCTTGGAGACATGTTAACTACAGAAAAGCATTTCCCAAAGCTTCTTCAGTCATGAAACACACTCCATATAATAACATAATGTCTGGTGTACTCTCGAATAGCTTGACAAGTTGCAATTTCAGTCAATTTTGGACTTCAGTACTTGCTGTCATGGAAAGAACTGTTTCAAATAAAAGACGTGATGAAAGGAGTGAATCTGGAGCAAGGTTCCTTAGATAAATGACCTTTCAACTTAGGATAGACATGATTGTTATTTAATTGGCAAAAAGGGTACGTCATAAATATTTGATTAACAAGACTCCAATGCAAACCAGAGGCTGAAACAGAGACAGACAGATCCTAGTCTGTGATTATACTGCTCTTTCTCCTATTAATTAGAACCCTACTCCTTGCTCTTTTGTTATGTTTGTACAGCCTCTTATGCTAATTGTAGTTTTAGCCTTCCTTGTGGAATAGTAATTTACATTTTATAACATTGTATCTTATATAACATTAAGCCATTTATCCTCTCTTCTAGCTCCCAGCCCATAAGTTTTGAATTAGATTCATCTGTAACTGGGTATTGTCTGTTACAGTGTCTATAGCTTGAGTTATATTCCTCTATGCTTGATCTTGTTATCAAGCCTTTCTCTATACCATTAGTAGTTATATAAATGTTTCTTAAAGAAGGCGGAATAAGAAGGGGATTGATTTGAAAGATGAAGAACCCATATGCAGGTAACATTGCTTTCTTATCTATTCTGTTATAGTAAACTAGTCTCTGACTCAACATATACCTTCATGCTATTCCTTTATCAACAACAATTAAAACTTTTCTGGAATTGTATCACCAAGCAATGGCAAAACGATCAGTATTGTTTTGTAAATTCCTTTTAAATTTGAACTAGCCAGTCATTTCAACAACTTAACATGAAAGACAGCACAACAAGGAACATAACCAAACTGTAACAGTGGCTTCAAAATTTAGCTTCAGTTCAGAACAGTTGTGTTAAGCTTCAGAAAATTGACATCATCCTTGTTGATTCCTTTACCCAGCAGTCATCTTTAAAGGTACTGGGCTACTTCTCTTTGGTGAGTATCTGTCAACTGCTTCTCCTTTGTAATGTTTCAACAGATGGTGAAGCTTTCTAACTGTTTTCCTAGGATTTCTGTAAAAAGGTCAGTGCTTCAAACTGTACCACCCCAGAAGTCTCAATCATGGGCTGGAAGAACTGTATAGCGAAAAAGGTTGGGCACCAACCAACTAGAAAGCAGCTTCATAGAAAAGGACCAGGGAATCATGGTGTACAACAAGGTCTTTAATTACACATGGGCAAGCTGTATCCTCTGCAGCAGAGGTGGCCGACAGCTGTGGCAGCAGGAATATAGCCAGCAAATCAAGAAAGGTTTAGCATTCCCCTCTGTTTAGCGCTAGGGCGTTCACAGTTGTACAGCTGTGCCTACTTGTGGGCTTCCCGGTGCAAGAAATACATGGCTATCCTGGTGAGAGGCAAATGGAAGGTAATCAAAATGCTTAGAGGACTGCAGCACAGGGCATATGCCCTTCTTGCCCTTCCCTAAGATGGGTGTGACACTTCCCTTTTGCTATTCATCGGGAAGCATCTTCTCTTCCCTCCTCTCCATTTTTCATTAACTTTTAAAGATAAGAGTCTCTTCTTGCAATATCAGCCAGCTCCATCACCACTCCTGAATGATTGTGGGTGGTTTTAGCATACTTTCCCCCACCCCATTTCATGGAGATTTAAGTTAATTTCTAATATTGATGAAATTGATGTAAGGAAACAACATTGCTTCTTGTTCTATTTGCTCAGCTCTACCAAAAGGATGATTCATTGACTTTTGGCTGATTCACACATAGTAATTTAATTGTGTGTGTCGTCCCCTCCCCTTCCCCCTGCCAAGATGAAAAATTGTGGTAATTTAGTGTAACAAAGTAGGGTAGTATCAAACCAAAATAATAGTCCATGATGGAAAGCAGAATTTTCAAAGGAGATGAAGTCTCCTTTCATCGTTAGCACGGTAAGAAGAGCTTTATTTTATGGCACCTAAGAACAGTTATCCAAATTCTGATCTGATCTGTCAACTCTCTTGCACTGCTATTTCCTTCAACTCTAAAGTATAAGCATAGATTTTTAACAAGCTTGGCTGTGATGATAGGTTATGAATAAACCCTGGTCATAAAAATAGCTAGAAACCTGGGAACACAGCTTCTCCTAAAGTGAAGGTAGGGGTAGATAGACTTTGAGGACACTATTATGGGCAACCTGTACTCAAAATACTGAAATAGGATGCTGATGAAACTGCATAATTCCAGATTAGTTGACTGTAATATTTACATACTCTGATAACTACTCAGGAAGGACCTGAAGCCATAAATTTGCTAGAGAGAAGAAAAAAATGTCTTGATACCCGTAATTTATGGAAAGAAAATAAAAAACCCAAAGTTACAATGCTTGGTTTTCTAAGGATAAGAAAACCCCAAACACATAACCATGTGTAAGGATAGAAAACCGGGGAAAAAAATCAACAGAAAAGGATGTGTCATGGTAAAAAGCTGTCACAGAAGATATTTCTAAATTCTGAGCATGCCTGAACTGATTTGGATATTGAAAGCTCAGTAAAGAGGAATAAACAGCTAAGGTGGCGCAGAAATGCAAGATGACTGAAATGAGGTACAGTGATTTAATCCAGAACTGTTTCTTTGAAAAATGAGAATGTTTTTAATACAGACAACTATGCCCATGACCTTACTAATATGTCCTTTAATGGGAAACTCAAGGTATGCACTTAGAATGTCTTAATGATTTCTGGGAGAATGAGAAGCAGTTAGTAAAGAGAATTATTTATTACAGTGACAAACCATTTGAACTGATTTGTCAGGGGACTACTTATATAAAATCAGTAAAATGTTTAGGGTCGGAAAGGACCCTAAGATCATCTAGTTCTAACCCCCTGCCATGGGCAGCAATGCTTGAGGCTGCAGAGGTTGGAAAAAAGTACCTCTAATCTTAGCCAACAAATGGAGCCTGTTTATATGATACATCTGCTTCCCATCCCCTGTACCCAGAGCCTGTGCAGGGCTTTTGGCTGATGGATGCAAGTGATGAGCTACGGTGTCTTGTAGAAGTTAGGTGCATAGACTATCCTAGGATTAGTGCATATGGGGTTATTTGACAGTGTGGGCTGGTAGTAAAATGCAGGAGCCTATGGGCATTGCAAAGATTTTATCACACTGGTTAGCCTGCTTTAACACACAAATTTCAGGAAGTTTTATCATTTCATTACAAAATATAAGCAATTACTTGGTGAGCAATTTAAACTGGCAGAATATCACTAAGAGAGAAATATGGCAAACCCCATATTTTTTGGTCTTACATAGACCTAAAGCTGGGGTACTGTTATTGTGTTATCTCCACTGTGACTCTGCAGCATAAAGCTTTTAATAACTAAGGAAAATGTGCAGAAAGAAAAGTACTAAATTTCACGCAGTGTTGTCTGACTCAGAGTAAAAATCTCCCTTGAGAAGATAAAAAAGAATAATGCTGTGTTAGCTGGCTATTCAGAACTATTTTTATACCATAATGAAGGCAATTCTGGAATTATGTTTCACCCATCTTGGGTGGAAGAAGCAACTTGTAAAATGTATCATCTCACTGGTTATGGTCAATGATTGTCTGTCATAGCCTTTGAAAAAAAGGTTGGCCTGTCACTGAGTGGGATATTTGAAAGTAGGATGACATATACAGAAGGAAGGAGTCAAAATACATATGCCTTATGGCTGATGCACTTTTTACAGGACATAATTAAGATATAAAACATGGAATCGAACGATATTTAACATAGCAAACCCAGGAAATATTATAAATTATATTGCTGTCATAAACATTAGTTCATACTGGCTTCATATCACCATTTAATTGCTTGTATAATGAATATGATCTTTACTGTTACTATTAACATTATTTTACTACAGTTATAAGTTTATATTTTAACTGTAATATAATGATTGTTACTTTTACAATTGCATTACAGCTCTAAAGTTCTTATAATTAAAAGCAATAATACTCTTTATATAGATTTACTTTTATCCATGACAGTAATATTTTGTATGTACTTATTCTTTCCAAATGTTTTTATTAGTAGTCCGAAATATCAGACTGGGACATTGTTGATAGCTAGGATGAAGACTGAATTACCACTGGCAGAACATGAGTCCGAGCAGCCTGATCCAGAATGACATGATAAACACCCAGAGCAGTTTTTAAAAGAAATCAGAGACAAATTATAAGGTACAAAATGTAGCTGCTTACAGTTGTTTTAAAATGTTCCCAGCAAAGTGGCCGCTGAGGCAAAATTAGTGAATGATTGGATAGTGAAGCAGTTTAGAAGTCCTCTGGAAAAATTAAAGTTAGAAGGAGACATTGACAACTTACTGTGAACTTTTCTGTATATTTTCCACAGAGATCTGGAAATTTCAGAGTGAGAGCCAGACTGGGAAAGGACTAATGTGAAACGCAGGCTGCTTTTGCAAGAGTGAAGGGGCGCGAGCTTTGAGAAGAGAGCAAAACATAAGAAAAGGCAGTTTAAAATGTAGAAAGATTTTATTATGTCTCAGAACAAGAGGAAAAAATGCTAGATATGTTTCAGAGAAGTTGTTTGAGCATTTGAATCATATAATAGAAAATCCAGACAGTAATAATCTCATATGCACTTTATCAGCTGCTGTTTCATATTTCGCAAAGTAAATTTGTCTCCTATGGGAAATGTAAGTTTTAGATTGTGACAGCAGTATCTGTTTTATTTGTTAGCAGGTTGATCTGTGCATCTTTAACAAGAGGCAGCTGGCTGGGAAGAGCCTGCTGGAGATCGTCCTGAGCTGGGAGTGCCTTGGTGTGCTCCAAAGGGATCCCAGAGCTGCCAGGGCTGGGAGAGAGGCATCAAGCGGTTGGGAGTTTATAACTCACACAGGCTGCACATTGGTAGAGACCTATGGGTGTGTCAGGTTTATTCAGAGCTGATGGTTGCACACTTTTTTCATAAGCCTATGCTGCTTTTCACTCCTATTCCTGTTTCATCCTCACTTTGCAACCTTCCTAATCAGCTTAAATGAGCATCAGTTTTGCAGCTGCTCATATATCACACAGACTGTTTCTGTTGGAGTTAATGTCAGCAGCAAGAGTTTCCCATGGTTTCAGCATTTTTCTGCAAAATGTTAGTAATATTTGGGAAACAGACAGCAACAGACAAAGTGTCTGGTGAAAACAATAGGAGTCTGAATTGTTCAACTGTGTGAGATCATTCAAACCCATTTGCTTCTTGACTCTTTCTTAGTCTTGAATACATATTGAATACGTCTGTGGAAAGCTTAGGGGAGCATGTGATTCTGTCCAAACCAGCAGAAGTAAATGAATGAAAATAGCCATGGGAGTGAAATACTAGACTAGCCCCAAGTCATCTCCTTTCTCGTGGTTTGCAGAATCTTCTGATTCACCTGTATGTCTCACTTCTGTGCTTCCAGAGTGGTACTGTAGGAAAGGGAATATGTTCACTGCTCCTTACGACACCTAAGTTTTGTTTATTAGAAATCAGTTCTACATGAGACAGAAGGCAATATGAGAACTTTTTGCAAGAAGCTTTTGAAAAAAGGGAATAGCGCAGCTCATATTATTTCCTCTTCTGCTTTCTACAGCTTCCTAACTGCATAATGAGGTCTGTTAAGACAGTATTACCTCTATGCAGAAGTCCCTACACTATGATGCATGTGATACTAAATGTTTTTACATAGAGTAGCAGAAATTTTAAAACAGGAAACTTTTTAAGTCTTTTATGAATCGGCCTTATAGCTGCATTTCCGAAATGTGGAGTAAACAAATTCAGAGTACTTCTTCAGTGCGCCTTGTACACAGATTGCAAGCATTTGTCAGGTTTAACTTATGACTGAATGCTTAACTTGCAATAAGATCTTTCATCAAAATACATTCATAATTATAAGACACATTAATGCTGCTTTTAATTTTTAGGCCAATACAGTTCATTAACAAGGAAGAAGGAAAAGGTATAAAATACCTTTTTGGAAACTAATATTCTGATCAAAATATTGTGTGTTGTTCAGTAGATTTCCAGAGGTAGTGATGCTGTCTGGAATTTGACAGATATTTTAGAATATGTGACAAAGGAACAAGTTCTCCTCCCCCTGAGGAGAGGAAAACACAGAGGAAAAATTAGCAAAATTTGTCAGCTATCCTTGTAGACTTTGAGAGATTTTAGGAGAAACTTCTTAATATTTTCAGAAAATAAATCTATACTATTCCTTTTAAATGCTCCCACCTATGAAACATGAAACTCAAATATTATAGGTAAAAGTTAATATCCTACTGTGATGTTGTTTCCCAATGTTTTGAAATTAGTTTGCAAAAGTCCTTAGTTTTTATTTGAAAGTTCTCCCGTTTTCACTCAACCTTCATATAAGGAAGGAAAATAATGACATAAAGAAACAAACTTCTGAAATTTATACAAAAAGAGAAATACTACTTTCTTTCCGATACCTCATCATGTTGCAAAGATTAACCAGGCAAATGAAGGTTGAAATTAATAGTGCACAATGAGCACCTTTATTTTTCAAGTGTGACTATTTTGCTTACTAGCATAGTGGGAAAAAATGAGAGGGCAGGAAGGACTGGAATAAGGAACTCCCTTTTTTCTGAATTTAAAATTCTGCTGGAATAATAGGAGAATATAGAAATATTTTTACTCAGTATTTATTTTCCTTAAGTACCTTTTTTGACATTTGAGAAAAGGTGTAAACAGTTCTGTATAGTATCTTAGGATTTAATATTTGTAACATTTCTGCAACTTTCAATTTACTTCTGTTTATTCATGTGTTACAACTCAGTGCAACATTTTGAGAGGCATGCGTTTTCCCAATTTCTAATTTATTCCTAACTGAATAAAGAAATAGTTTCTCTAAAGATGAGGAAATCATATGCTTTATGTTATGCTGTCTCTTCACATTTCTAATAAATATTTGTAATTCTCTGCCCTAAACAAAACCCTTTTCAAATCTATCAAACAACCCCTTCACACTGCTGCATACAGTTCAGTTTATTAGGCTCTCCTTACTTATTCAGCATTATCTCATCTGTTTGTCCTATGGGGTGTCAATTATTTAACCATAGCCAGTTCAGTACACTGATTTCACCTCTTGAATGTAGAGTATAAGATAATTTCTTTTCACACCGAAGCAAGGCTCTGCTGTTTCCAGTATCTGATGCCTATTTCATCTAAGGCAGGTGCTTGGAGCCTGTGAGTAATACTTCCTTTTACTTGAATGCATTTAATTCAGCAGTCTCTCACAGCTGTTTAATTCATCCCAGCTACTTAACAAACATTTATACTACCAGTATAGATATATTTTTCCCTAAAAATTAGTAAAATTAATGTACTAAAAATGGTTTTGCTGCTAAAGTTCTTCAATGGAATTTTTAAACACTGAACTTCAGACTATGCACATGTTCAGAAACTGTATAAAAAACACAATGTGTCATAGCAAAACATACCAGCCAGCGAATTCTGAAAGAAAAGATGTCCTACAGACTAGAGGAACCTCTAAAGAGCAGTCTAACATTTTTGTAGTATATAAGTGCTCAGTCCATATGTGACAGTCTCACTTTTGATCTCCTCCAGCTAAATTTTAAGTTTTCATACCCATAGTGCTTATTAACTGAATATTGATGCTTGCCATATTTTTTCCAGCAATACAGCACAGATGAATTAAAGACTGTATTTACTAAAGTATGGGTTACAAAAGTAGCATTTTGTGTAATATGTTTTTTGAGCAAGGATGAGGATCTCTGCAATCCCAGGGTTGGACATTCTCCCTCAGGTACAGTCTGTGACACCCTCTCCCCACCTGGCAAGCTCAGTTTCTGCTGGAAAATGCTTACTGAATTTTTAATGTCCAGATCTGTATTATCATGACACCATTTTGTGAGGGATACCCTACTACTATGCAGCTAAAATCATTCTTCAGCCACGGTACAGTAAGACAAACAAGAAAAGTTATTTGCAACCTCTAGAGTACTCTGATATCTGCATCCACTGAAGTAAACATCATAGCTGGAAATGTCTGACATTATCAGTGAAGAAGAGGGAGGCAAAACCAAGAGAAAGCTACTTACAGTGGAATTAGACAGAATTTCTCTCATTCTATGTAGACAGCTAGCTATTGGCTTTTCTACCTTTCATACCTCGGGGATTTCCAGTCTTCCCTGTACTCTGTTAAGATTCTCTCTAGTAAGTAAAATATGTTAGGTTGTTAGGTTTTTACAGCCAAAGTCTATTCTGCTGTAGCATCCAGACAGGTTTAATCATCCAGTGTACCGTGAAGCCACGCATACAACTGTTGGACAACTTGTCCAGAAGGATACCATGAGGGACAGTATGAAAAGTCTTTGTGAAATCCAGAAAAATTACATCCACCACCTTCTCTTCATCTACTAGGTGAGTGATCTTATTGGAGAAAGATACCAAATTGGTTAAATAGGACTTTCCCTTTGTGAACCCATGTTCACTAGTGCCTGATTGTTGGTGGCTGACTCAATACCCCTTTTCTAAGCATCCTATGACATGTTCTTCATGGTGATGATCTGGTGAGCCTAGACTTGGACTCAGGTGATGGTTTTTTTTTTTTTTCAAACAGGCAGCAAGAGCAATTTGATAAGTTATTAAAATTTAACCCTTCTTAGATCATAAGACTAAACTGTGTTCTTTAACATGTGCTTACCTATGACTATTTTTTAAAAAGGGAGGAGTAATATGACTCCTACCTGTTGCAGATAATCAGAAGAATAATGCAACAGGAAGACTGTAAATATGCTGGAATAGAAAGGATACCCACAAGGACAAATACAATGTCATGCATATGCTGCACTTTGAAAAGTTCAGTAGAAGTTACACATCCCACTCTACATAATGGAGACAGAATCAAAGTCCTATTAATTAAAGGGGGAAAGTTAGTTTTCTTGATAAATTCATCATAGGGAGTATGTTTTGAAGGAGTGTGACTGCTTCAAAGGCAAGATCTAATGTAAAAGAAAAGCAAGGGGAGAAAGAGATCATGTCAAAACAAAATAATGCCCAGAAGAGTTACATGGGAACAGATTCTGTGATGATTCTTGCTGTTCAAACGTGAAGTTGCTCCTGGCTCTGTTTTGAAGCAGCTGGCTCCCTTTGAAAAGAAATGTGGAATCTGTTTGGAAGGGAAGAGTGCCGTGTGTGCATGGCATGAATGAAATGGTGTTAGAGCTGTCATGCTCCACCCAAAAGTCTGCCAACAATAAAATGCTACTCTTGTGAAGCTCTTTACTCCCAAATGCCATCAAGTACGTAAATGCAAAGACTCATCAGAATTGCACTCAGCCTTCAGAGTAACTTTGTTTATTGTTTTTTTCTTACTGTTCTGGATCAGAAGAAACTACAAATGGCACAACTCCCCTGAAACACAGATCCTAGTTGTCATTTGTCCTTAATGGTATCATTGAGTTATGACTACATATTCTTAAATTTGTTTTCCTAGTAAAAAACCCCAAACCCCAGATCAAATTATATAAAATTTTCTAATCATTATTCATTTTCTATTACCTTATGAAAATTACAGAGTGAGCATCAATTACAAAAATAGTATTTAATTGTGGTTGACCTTATTTCTAATCTCTTTTGTTTTTCAAGTCTAACTTATTTATTCGCTGGAGTTTTAATTCCTTCTTTTGCTGGATTAACTTTGTTTTATAAAATCAGATACTCTATTATTTTAAGATTACTGAGCTTTTTTATTATTATTCATTCTCCTATATGGTACTTTTACTAATACTTGTTACATGCTGGCTGTTAATCTCTTAACGTTGTGTAAGGACATAACTATTTGGAGGACTTAAAAGTTAAACTTTTGAGAAGAAGCTTTAATATAAGTATTTGCCACTCAGTCAAGTCACAAATTCAAGGCATTTCTTACAGTCTGTCTTAATGCATTTCTTGTACTACCTGTCTTTTACTCATCAGACGCTCCTCTGCTGCAAAGTTGCTTTGCTTACTTATGTTTCCTTCATCATGTTTAATACGCCATTTACTGTATACCATTGCTCTCCTGTTAGATCTCCTTGTGGTAGTTTTATCTTCTTGTGTTTAGGTTAACTTCTCATGTGCAAGATAATGGCTAAGATGCAGTTATTTCTTAAGCAGAATATTGTTGGGGCAGGAGAAGGGAAAGAGAAGTATGATTTTTTTATTGTTATTGCTGTTAGAACATAAAACCATTTGTTCTGTTCATTCTTAATAGCGGTCCCTGAGACTTGCCACAGCAGATTTCATATAGGGCAGCACCCCATTTCATTGGGAAGAGTGGCTTTTCAAGCACAACTTACAAATACGATATGCTTTATGTTTGCATAAAAGTGCTTTAAAGTAATTCAAACAGTGCTTCTGTCTACACACATGTACATTTCCAAACACCTGATACCTCAGATTTCATGGAAATCCTTAGGAATTTCTTTCAAAGGCCCCATGCAGACAAATGTGATTAAAATGTAACATTTGTTCCTTAATGAAGACTTCTTTATTTGCCCTGTGGTAAAATTACTCTGCAGCTTCTTGCAGCTGGAAACAATTCTTGGTTTCCTCTGTGCAGAGAGTCATTGGAAGGAGCCTCATCTATTTCCTAACAGGAATAAAGTACTTTTGTACTTGTACTTATGTCAGTCCTGATAGATGCCTGTCGATCCTGATCTGAAAGTCCTTTAGCAATGAAGATTCACACCCACTCTGTCCCACTCTTCTGCTGTTCTTAGCAGTTGAAATCTTTCCTGAATGTCTAATCAGAATTGCCTCTGAAGAAGTCCACTACTTCTTGCTCTACTTGGACAGAGGAAAAGCTACAAATTTTACTTACTTTCACTTCAATGAACCTTTTTAAAGAAAAAAAAACAACAAAATTACTTAAGGAAAGTTAAGAAAGAAATTAAATTCAGCAGAAGGGGAAAATTAATCCTATACAGGAATAATAAACGGCATGAAGATTGGATTACATCAGTGCAAGTGTGTCTGTAGCAATTATGCAGAAAAACGTGTAAAAGACTATGGAGGATGATGACATGACTGTGACACAACAGTGCCAGGATGCTGTGAAAAGAGATAAACATCACTCTGGGAAGTATAAACAGACATATTAACTAACTGTGCTATGTAGTACAAAGCAAGGTAAGGCTGGAGTACTGTATCCTATTAGGGAAGTTTAATTTTTGAGAAAGATGCAAAGCTATTAATGGAAGCTCAGATGATAAAAATGGAAAGTATATATATGGTCTGAAGAAACTGAACAAGCTGCGACTTCCTCGCATACAGAAGATAATGATTAAGATGACAGCCTTCATTAAATAGGTGAAACAGCTACAAGGAGAAAAATAAATGACAATTGGAAGTGCTTGCAGTTGCTCTCTTTGCTCTTTCTAACATATTTTCCATGATGTTGCAATCATAAAAGGTTTTTCCAGGAGCTGGTCATGTGTGAGAAATGTCAGGACAGAGGCTGAGGCTTCTTTGCCATCCATAAGGTGTGCTGACCAGCTTTAAATGTATCTTCAAAGTTGGCAAGACTTAGGTGAGTAGATCTTCACTGGGGCACCCACAGGCTTGGTTTCAGAATTCAGAGGAGGTCATGGAAAATGCCTGAAGACACAAAGGACCAAGAATCTTAAATAGGTTGTTATCAGTGGCATTGAGTTTTTGACTGGATCATGCTAATGTGAATTCTTCTGTTATTTGTTGACTTGTTGCGTGCATAGTTTTGCTCTCAGAAACTATGACTCTGGCCTTACTAGGCTGAGCAGCTTCTAATAACACTTAAGACCAAATAGAGCCCCTGGGCAAAGCTTCATCAGCTTCAACACTGACATGCTAAGTACATGTGCATTCTCACTCCATTATTATGAAGATCAGAGTAAACATGAACATGCAATTTTATAGTTATCATTTCTTACATTTACTTGTTCTTTGCATTATTTTGCTGTTTCTACAGCAGCTGCAACTGAAATAAGAAAAAAACTCTTCAATTTTGTAGAAGAAATACCATGAAATGTACTAAGGATTAATTTCAGCAGTTTTCATGCTAAAGAGTTAATGACGGCTAACAAAATATTTTGCTAATGAAGGTAAACATTGTAACTAAAATATGTCTGCATTGGTCCTTCTTCATTTTAAAGCACTGATATAATTCTCACCAAGTAAGATTTGTCTCCTTTATATACTTCCCAGATAAGAAAGCTGCTGCATGAGGATGCTAAAAGGGTTAAAGATTTGAAAGAAATCTTAGAAAACAGAAGTGGAAAGGGATCTAGTGAGATCATCCTATTTGTCCCATGTTCATGTTTAATGTCGTTGCTGTGAGTAATCCATGATAAATTAAGAGGAGTAACTCATGTGAGTAAATAAAAGGACACAATAAGTGCAATTTTCAATTTTTCTGAAGTACATTAACTGTCGATTTAAGGAACTCTGAACTGGTTAACCATTAAAAAATGAAGTATCACATGGTTATCTGAAGAAAGGATACTAGAAAACTTAAATAAAAAGTATTAAGACAACTACATGTGCAAATAGGAGCATTAGATGCTGACACTATCAGGATTTTTTTGGTTTTTCATAGCCTTACAATTTTATTTGATTTATATCAATTTGTTTAAATGATCTTCTGAAAGGGAACTGCAACTATTTAAAAAACATTATTTTAGGTATTAATTAAACAATACGTGCTAAACAGAACATTTAAAAGTTCAGCAGATGCTAGATATTTTCTAGCTTCAGAAGAAATGCTGTCTCGAGCATTGAAATTGTCTCTTCTTTCAGAAAGTCCACTTGGGAGAGGGTATTGTAATCAACAGAATGAATTTCAATTACAGAGTGTCTCCTCCCCAGGAAAGCATCATGTTCATCTTGAACCTGTCTGAAAGTGGAAGCAAGCAGTGTGATGACACAGTAATGTGGTCCTAGAAGTTACAGTCTTAACTTGGACCAAGAGAGGTCAAGGAAGAACAAGACAGTTGCCACAATTTGATACATGACTGCCTTTCACAACCAATGTGATTATAATATATATTTTGAATAATAGAAGGCTGGACAGAAACAGCAGGTGCATTTGAGTCAGGATTTCCAGGATTTGGATGATGTGCAAAATTCTTCCACCTTCCAAACTGCGTGAACCCATTCAACAGTCCTTTCATTTCAACCCTGAAATTTAGGATCTTTTTTTCCTATGAGGATAAATTCTCTCTGTTCTCTCCACCAATTGATTCTTAATCAATTCAACTTAGTAATTCTTGAAACATCTTTGATAGTTTGCACTGTCTGATTGATTGTCCTTCCAGCCTGCTTTGCATGTGAGTGCAAACTTGGTGCATTACATATCCCCAAATACTGGTTTCTCTACATATATTTATATATTCACGCACACACAGAGGTAAATATAGACAAGTTCAAACAAAAGGCAGATTGTAATACATGATCATGTTCAATCAAAAATCGTTGAAAAATTCACAGAAGTTACTAATTAGGAAAAAACTCTAACCCATGCAGGAAAAGAATTCCATTCATTTCTAGTGTTGCTAAAAGTGTCTAGAGACAATTTAGAAGTCCTTAGTCATTCAGCTCACATAAATTAACAAGTCCATGAAATTCATCCCTGAGCTGAAAGATGGCTGAAATATCTTTATTATTTATATCCCACTTAAGCAATATTATGAGAAATTAGTTTAAACCTTTTGGTAAGCTTCTATCACTGCAGTCATGAACTGGAGTCATGGCCATTTAGACATGATATATGTTATTTTACTTCCCCTGTATCCAAAGGAATAAGATAAGATTTCCTTTTTATGATAAAATACACCATCACAAAGTTATAATGCCACCATGTATATCACTTTCGACATAGTTAGGTATAGTAGGGGTGGGGGGAGGAGTTAATGAATTATCATATACGTATGTATAAGATGAAAATACTAAATTTATCCTGTAGCCAAATTTTAAATAACTGGAATTGCTTCAGCTATTCAGAAATTAACAAATACGTGAAGCGGTAGCAGGACATGGTTATCTCTGAATGGGAGTTTTCTTTACAGTGAGATAACACCTCTGATACTAATAATGCCTTTAATGGTCTGCCTTGTATTTTGAAGAAATTAAGAAGTTTGCCTATACTGTTTAAATTGATAAAAGACACAAAACTGTTAAAAATTTCATTATATTTACTATTTTATGAGGCTGCCTTCCCTAACTCTCTTAGGTCTCTATCTCTGAAAATCTCAGTAGGGTACTCTGCTTTTTCACTCTTTTTCTTTTTTTTTTTTCCTTGTTTCTTATTTTTTTTTCCCATTCCATTCCAAAGATTAAATGCATCAAAACACATCAGCTTAGGTTACCATCGGGTTTTTAAGCATTGCCACATTCATCAGTGCAATGCCTGAGTCCCAGATGGTCTGTTAGCACAGTGGGATTTCAAACCCCTAAGTAGATTCTAAAGGTTCCATGAATGACGTGTGATAAGAGCTTAGTCCTGATGCCACAGAATTCTGCAAACTGACTTGGAGATGGCATAAAATGTTGAGGAAACATATGCCATACGAGGATATGTTGAGGAAACATATGCCATACGAGGATATGCTGAGGGAATGAGGCTTGTTCAGCCCAAGGAAAAGAAAAGGTTTCCGGGATCCTAACAGCATTCAGCTGGTACCCATAAGGAAGTTATCAAGAAGAAGGAGTCAAGCTATTCACAAGGATAAGAGGATGAGATACAGCAGGGATAAGTTGAGCCAGGGTAAGTTCAGGCTAGATATAAGAAAAAACTTCTTCACTATGAGGACAGTCAAGCATTGGATCTGCTCACCTAAATAAGTTGGGTGTAGTCACCATCTTTGGAAGTGTTCAAGACCAGACTGGATAAAGCCCTTACTAACACAATCTGGCCTCATAGCTTACCCTGTTTAGAGGTCAGCATTTTCCGACTTGCAGAAGATGACCTCCAGAATTGCTCTCCAACCTGAAATATCCTATTATCCCATGATTCCTTTTCATTTCAATCTTGAAAAGAGAAACAGATTGAATACTTATTGAGCTGTCTGTTTATTTACTGTCTGCAATTTAAAGGTTAATATGTTTTTAACAAGGAATCAAGAGAGAAAAAAAGTAGAAGCTCCATCCTAAACAGAGGTTAGAATGTAGATCTAACCCAGGAGGTCAATGAACCACACAGGGAAGATATTACATATAACTTGTTACTAACAAACAAAAAAAAATTACCAGGGGGGCATGAAGGCTGAGATCAGCTTTCTCTTCACTGACTGAGAGATTTTGGCATTTAAATTCCTGAGAACACTGAGCAAAACAGTAGAAAGATCAAAACCATGGACTTCCAGGGAATAAAAAACCATAAAAGGGAGAGGAACCTAGGTGAGCTATTACATCTTTAAGGGTACCCTCCTCAAAAAACAGCAGGCCACTCTGATGCACGCTGAGAAGGTCAGTAGGAGCAAGGACCTCCTGGCCTAGCTCAGTCTCCAAAACGAACCCTGTGGCAGGCAGAGGTGTGGACAGGCTACGCAGGAGAAATATAGAGATGTCACATAGAATCATAGAACGGTTAGCATTGGAAAAGACCTTAACATCCAGTTCCAACCCCCCTGCCATGTGCAGGGATGCCTCACACTAGACTATGTTGCTCAAGGTTCTATCCAATCTGAACACTGCCAGGGATGGAGCATTTACCACCTCTTTGGGCAACCTGTTCCAGTGCCTCACATTAAAGAACTTCTTCCTTATATCTAACCTAAATTTTCCCTGTTTAAGTTTGAACCCATCACCCCTTGTCCTATCACTACAGTCCCTAATGAAGAGTCCTTCCCCAGCATCCCTATAGTCCCCCTTCAGATACTGGAAAGCTCCTATGAGGTCTCCACGCAGCCTTCTCTTCTCCAGGATGAGCAGCCCCAACTTTCTCATCCTATCTTCGTACGGGAGGTGCTCCAGTCCCCTGATCATCCTCATGACCCTCCTCTGCACTTGTTCCAGCAGCTCTATGTCCTTCTTATGTTAACGACACCAGAACTGCACACAGTGCCCAAGTGAGGTCTCACGAGAGCAGAGTAGAGGGGCAGGATCACCTGCTGGTCACACTATGCACACATAAGAAGGCAGTTGTGATCAGCAGTACAAAGTCCAAATGGTAGTCATTACTAGTGGCATCTCTTAGAGGCTAATATGGCAGTGATATTTCTAGTCGTTTCGCTAATAATTTGATGGGACAGAAGGCACCTTCAGAAAGATAATGGATGGTACCAAATTGGGATGAGGATAGACACACTGAAGGACAGGGCTGTTATTCAGAGGGTCCTCAATAAGCTGGACAAACAAATTGGTGGGAGGCTCATGAAGTTCAACAGTGAAATAACTCTGTACTAACAATATAGGCTCAGCACCAATTGGGTAGAAAGCAACCTTGCAGTAAAGGGGTGGGGAACCCTGGTGTAAGGATAAGGATGTAAAGCAAATATGAGTCAACAATGTTCCCCTACAGCAAGGACAAAGCAAAAACATATCAGGTTGTGTTAGAAGGAGTGTAGGCAGCAAGTCAAGGGCAGTGATACTTCCCCTCTGGCCTATTCACAGCTGGACTGCCTGTGGGCTTCCCAGTATCAGAAAGACATTGCCATCCTGGTGCAAGTCCAGTGGGGGTAATTAAAATGCTTAGGGGACTGCAGCACATGGCCTAAGAGGAGGGGCTAAGAGACCTGGCTTTATTTACCCTTAAAAGAAGAGGAGTCTGAGGAGACATCTTACTGTTTTCAACTGTCTAATAACGTTATGTGGAAAAAGCAGAGCCAGATTCTTTTCAGCGATAGATGGGAATGGAACAAATAGCAATTGTAGCAGCACAAATTGCAGCTGAACAGCGTCACTATACTGGGGTGAGTCCAGTGGAGACGAAACGCGTGAAGTATTAGGAAAGACTGAGGGAACTGGATTTGTTTAGCATTAAAATGAGAAGTCAAGAGGATTTGTTTCTGCTTTTATACAGTTCTTAACAGAATGGCATACAGAAAGTGGAGCCAGACTCCTCTCAGAGGTGCAGAGTGTATTGCACAGAGGGCAATGGACCTAATTTGCAAGACAAAATTGTGGTTAGATTCAAGGAAAGCAATTGAGCACTCTAACAAGTTGTGTAGAAGAGGTTGTGGAATCTCCATCCATTCACCTGGACAAAGCCCTGAACAACGTGATCTGGTTAAGCCTGATTGAAGTAGGAAACTGCTTGAATTAGATGACTATCAGAAGTTGCTTCTAGCCTTGATGTATAGATTCTATGATTTTTTTTATAGATTGTATGTATCCTGTATTTTTAATGTAATGTAAAAAGATTGACTGTATTAATATATTTTAACTTCCTCTTTTTCTAAAAGAGAACATTAAGAAGACAATGTAAACATTTTCTATATTTAGAATGCAGATTAATAGTCTCCCAAAGTTTGTTTAGTTTAATGTAAATATAAAGCTTATCTTTGCTAACCATGTACTCTGGAAGGCTTGTTTTGTTATGCTGTACAATAAAAACAGTCCCGAAATGAATTCACCTTAATTGTGCTTTTCAAAATACATTTGTAGAGCATGTTTTTATATATTTCAGCGGTATATGAACCAGCCATGGACAGCAATGTTCTGTTAAGTCATATCCAGGACTTTGAAGGAAGAATAAATCCGTAAAGCAGATACATTTATAAAATACACGTACACGCGCATATATACATGCACAACTTCTAATTCTGCTTCTACTTCTACTTTTTCTTCTACTCCTACTCCTACTCCTACTCCTACTTATACTTTTATACTTATACAATATTGTTTATGCAATCTGGAATTAAGTCTGCCAAGCAGCCTCCTAGATAATTCCTCTCTCCACAACTCTTACAGTTCTGTTAAAGACTAAAAGTAATTCTGCCTCTGCAGACACCTTTCAATAAACCATAGCCATTTTGCCAAGACTACCATGTGCTCAGGTGGTAGGGTAAGACTTGGAAGGTTATGTGGAACAGCACCACCTGGTGAAATATTTTTGAAGTCTACATAAAGCAGTACTAGCAGACAGGTTAGCAGTCTGCAAAAATCAGGATGATGTTGAACCAACTTTTTCCCAAAATATTTTTTCCCTATTTATGCAAATTTCAGAGTTGCTTTGAAGATCTCAAAACTAGTCATTTAGCATGGAACTTGCTAGCTATCTGAATTTCATGGTCACACCACTGCAGCAGTCATCATAAGAAGAGCAGACTCAAGAGGTCATTTAGTCCATCCCAGGGTCCAGAACAGGGTCATTTACCATTACGTACATCATGTCAGATGCTCTCTAACTTGTTCTAGTGACAAAAGAAACTTTCTAGGCAAAAAAAAAAAAAAAAACAAAAACCCAACACACTACAGACTTACTAAAATCTTCCCTGTTAAACCTACAATCCATTACTTTCCCCCCTGCTTATCATATGAACCAATAATTCTCTTCTTTCTCACAGTTTGTTCACCAACTGCTCTAAATGTTTTATATCTTTTCCCCACTCTCATTTTCATATTATAGATTATCTTTACTCTGGTCTAGCTTCTTACTGAACACCAGTGCCAGACTGAACACAGCGCTCTAGCTGCTGCCCTGCCAGTGCCATGTGGAGCTTCAGAATCCCTCAGTATGAATTAGAGGTCATATTTCTGCTTATAAACTATAGCGGATATGTAGTATTTTCTAGGGAACATACCGTGGTTACTGTTCTGCCACAACCTGTAGACCCTTTTTACAAGTCTGTACCAGACCAGCTGTTTCTGGTCTGTATGAAGTTTCTGTATGAAGTGGATTTCTCCTGCCTACAGGTAGCACCATGCGTTTCAGCTTGTGCTGAAGAATCCTACTTCCTTCTACCATATCTCCAGCTTCTTAAGTTTCATTTTCACTTCAAATGTACTTAAGTCCTCTTTCAGCTTGATCTCACTTTTCAGATTTAATAAACCATTATCTTACCTCATCCCTAGGATCAGACTTAAGACAGACATGTACAGCATCTTCCTAGATTGTTTCATTCACTCAGACACTGAGTCAGAAATAGCTGCTCTCTTGGTGCAAATTTTATGATCTCTAGCAGTTCTGCACCCACTCCGTAATAATTTAACCTGTGGATTGTTCCCCTGGTTTACATATGAGAATGCCATCTGAGGTGGTTTTAAAAATCTTATTGAAGTTATATTCTTTCTCCAAAGTACTGTTACGCTGTCACAGACATAAATCAGGTATTATCCACCAGTGCCTAGAACTGAATTAAATCAGGTCTAGCTGATCTAAACACATCTGTTCTACCCAGATATTCTGCCTCTATTAGAGGGCAGACTCTCACTTTTTAATTAATTATATTTACTCTGATAGCCATCTGATTGCAACTGACCCTGAAAAAAATTATGCCTGACCAACAGGCTTCCCCATAGCAACTGTCATAGCATCCCTTCATATTCAGTGGGTCTTTGGTTTCAATTTTATAGCTCAAAAAATTAAAAAACCTTATTGTTACATAATTTATATAATTTGATGAATATATTATACACCATTTTGCACCATAGTCTTTCTTTATTTTGTTCCTTGGTTTTCCACCCATCTTTTTAATCTGACCCAGGTTTTCCTCCTGCATATTTATTTATTTATTTATTTTAAAAGAGAAAGTATATTTTCTAGGAATTCACCAAGGTTGTTCAAAAGGAAAACTGTAAAAGCCATTATTAATGTGAGACTTCCTGGACTCTTCTTTTGTGGACCTAAACATTTATTTTCTAACATAGACAGCATAGCCAGAGCAGCAACACCACTTCCCCTCCAGAAAAAAAAAAACAACAAACAAAACAAAAAACCAAACCAAACCAAACCAAAAAAAAACCCACAAAACAGGAAACAAAATCCAGCTAACTGTAAAAGTGAAACCAAACAGAAAATAAGGAAAGTGGGAGGGTAGGAAGAACCTTACAATTAGCTTATATGTCTGCTCTTAAACCTGTGAAAGAAATCCTGAAGCACTTCCAAAGATTTTATTTGGAGGTTTTGGGGCATGCAGCATAGAGACATGTGTGGAATGAGAGTGCAGTGGATGATCTGCAAGACAGACAGCGCTGCTCTTTTAGAGCAAAATTATGGAAAACCCCAGACATGTACTAATCCAAGAATGATGAAAGCAGGAGCACCTTTCCAAGGACAGGTGGCTGGGACTGACATCTGTCAATCTGCTTCTACTCTTGAATGTCTGTTCCTATGCTAACATCCAGCCCTGCACAGGCATTCTTGCTTGATTTATATGTTCTCCAGACCATGAAGTCTTGAGTAACTGTTCCTGGGACTATTTAAGCGTTATAAAGGCACTCTTTCTACAGAACTCTTACTAAAAGGGTTATCACTACACAAGAAGTACCTCAATATTATTTTCAGGACAGTTGCAGGAAGCTGGAAAATCACTCTCCTGAATGACACAATTCCAGAAATCTACAGCAAATCCAGAATTGCACCACTTTGCCTTGGGCTCCAGCTAAATCTGTTAATCACAATCATCATGATTCTTCTGAAAAAAAAAGTCATGTTTTTTGTTGTTTTTCTTCTCCACTGAGATGAGCTGTTCTTATCCCAAGAATTCTCAAATTTGGTGCCTTTTCCTATAGTTGTAGCTGTATCAAGATATCAGGAAGACAAAGTCTTTGCATTGTCTATGACACATGTAGTAAGCAATTTTCAACACTTGTGAATCTGCCTTTTTGCAAAACGAATTTGCTCCTTCTGCCAACGTGTTTTCAACAAAGCATGAAGTTACAGTCTTTACTCTTTCACAGTCCACTTGACTATAGGGCACTTGATCTACAATTCACAGGGCTGTGTATTGTGAAACCAGTTTAATTTCTTTTTTCCTGATACTTTGCACAACTTTGTTGCATGTCTTCTTCTTAAGTAACTACTTGGCACTAGTCTACAAGCTCATTTTAATCCATTCCAAGTTAACAATCCGTTCACATAATAAATGTTTCTCACATTTTTTTCCTACAGAATAAAATCACTAAGCATAAGAAGTTTCTTTTGTCAAATTTTACTTGAACTATTCTGCCCTTATAACGCTAATCTCCAATTTTTCTTAAATATTGCAGGCTTTGTAAATCACACAGATCTATAAAGCAAACTCATTGAGGAAGAATGTATGCTCCATATATAGATTTGTTATGCTAGATTAGACACTCCACATTGTTTTATAGTATATTACAGTTTCTTGGTGATACAAATAATACCCTAGGCATAGATACAGCTTTCAGCCTTTGCTCTGGCATTTTCAGCATTTGATTTTTCATCTGCATGATTACATTAATGCTATTGTCTTGCTTATAATAACAGTAACAATGTTATGATAATCATATCCCCTGTTTAAGGAAAGTGAAGCAATATTTTCACTAATAAAACAAAGTAAAGCAGTTATTTATAGACGAGGGAAGAAGAAAAGGCTACCTCTGGCAAATATGGCAGTGAATACTTCATATTAGGAATGACTGTCTTATCATGAGAATATTTTTACCCAAATGGGATTTTAGTCAGTATAAATATTTGTTCTGAGCTAAACTCTCTGGTTTCAATCCCCATGAATTTTGGAGAATAAGTTTTATTCTCAGGCTGGACTTCACATGCTTTATTTTTAATTTGTGTCCATGCAGAACCAAGGCTCATTGTCAACATTCAAAGGGTCTGAAGACCTTTGTACTCAAGCATACTCGATGTGATTACTTCCTTCCCATGCCTGATTTCCTAGAAAATAAGGAGGACCTCTGTGTTAGAGGAAGACCTTCATTCTTTAACCATTGGCACCATATAATATATTATACATTACTCTTATAGCTTCTCTGTTACTGATCTTTCACTCTAGCCTTCAACATAAGAAACCATACAGTGTTAACAAAACCATTTTTAATGATATTCTTGCGGGTTCCAGGCTCACTTACAAGCTCCTGAAGCTACTAGCTATTTAGCTCATTTCTATTGCAGTACTAGCTAAATGATAAAGTCTAATTAATATTATCAGTATGTTCTGGGAGGGGGTAGTGAGTGAATGCAAATCATCTGTGATCTGTTTTTTTTTAAGTTGCAGATACATTTCTCAAAACATATTGTCATGGGTTCAGCAGCAGCAGTCATTTTTCTCCTTCTTGATAGCTAGAGCAGCGCTGTGTTTTTGATTTTGGGCCTGGGAACAGCGCTGATAACACCAGTGTTTTCAGTTACTGCTTGGTAGTGTTTTGTCTGGCCAAGGACTTTCTGAGTCTCATGCTCTGCCAGGGAGGAGGGGAGCCGGGAGGAAGCAGAGTCAGGACACCTGACCCAAACTGACCAAAGAGGTTATACCATATCACAGCACGTCATGTCCAGGATGTGAACACAGAGAGCAGAGACCTGGAAGGGTGTTTTGGTGCACTGGGGGTTCGCTGTTGTTTGGTGCACTGGCTGGGTCGGGCTTGGTGAGCAGTTGTATTCTCTTTCCTTGTACTTTCTCTTGTATTATTACTGGTGGTAGCAGCAGTGATTTGTGTTATACCTTAGTTACTAAACTGTTCTTATCTCAACCTGTGGAAGTTGAATTCTTTTGATTCTCCTCCCCATCCCCCCGGGACTGGGGGAAGAAAGAGACGGGAGTGAGTGAGTGAGTGAGTGAGTGAGTGAGTAAGTGAGTGAGAGAGAAACTGCGTGGGGGGAGGGTAGAGACTTAAACCACGACACATATCCTTATCAGAGAGGGAGGGAAAGTGAGCAGTGTCAGCTGTTATCAAGGAGTGATAATATCACTTGCTTTGTGTTTCTAGGTTTCCATCTATAAAAAGGTGATGTCTTTTCCCCCAGAAATTTCAGGCATTTTTAATTAATCTATTTAAAGCATTTTGACTTAAAGAGAAGAATGAATTGCTTCTTAGAATCATAGAATCATAACATAGTTAGAGAAGAGTCCATCCCCAGCATCCCTATAGGTCCCCTTCAGATACTGGAAGGCTGCTATGAGGTCTCCACACAGCCTTCTCTTCTCCAGGCTGAACAGCCACAGCTTTCTCATCCTCTCTTCATACGGGAGGTGCTCCAATCCCCTGATCATCCTTGTGGCCCTCCTTTACTTGTTCCAACAGTTCCATGTCCTTTTTATGTTGAGAACACCAGAACTGCACACAATACTCCAAGTGAGGTCTCACAAGAGCAGAGTAGAGGGGCAGGATCACCTCCTTTGACCTGCTGGTCACACTCCTTTTGATGAAGCCCAGGATACAGTTGGCTTTCTGGCCAGCCAGTGCACACTTTAAATTCTGCGTTCCTCTAATTTATGTGATATTTGCTTCTCACAGGTTTGTTTTTTTTTTCTGTGGGTTTTTTTTCTTCTTTCCCCCCCCCCCCCCCCCAGTTGTCCTTCAGCTATTATCCCACCTGTTGAAAAACTCTCAAAGTACTCCCTTGCCTTTGGACATTCCAGATTTTCACTCTGTAATGAATAGCTTTGATCACCAGAAGCATATTCTCATATAACCACCAGAATAGCCTTAAGCATCATCTGTTTATGTAAAACATCACAATATTTTGTAGTAATTTGAATGAGCTAAGCTGTTTGCCAAGAAATGCTTTAAGGGTTTATAAACTGAATGACAGTTAGGATAGAAGTGATTTAAGTCCATTTGTAGTGTTCATTACAGAAGGCTTCTTACTTTTTTGGAAATAGGTATGGCTGAAAGAAAGCATAAAGCCAAGTAGAATCCCTTTAATTTTCACCAGAGGAGTTCTATAAATCACACCCCTAGGAATGCTGAAACAGTTTGTACTGAGGTCTTAACGTTTAGAGGACTGTGAGCTTTATTTCAATGGAATGTATCAGTATTTAGGCAGCTGCAGGACTTGGCCCAAAAATAACAAAAGAACAACCATGTTTTTAAATTGTAGTTTCTAGCAGCTAATTGTGTAATTTAAATTGTTTGGCCTTTCACTAGTATTTCACATTTAAAAATCTCTGGTATAATGCCAAGACTAATATTTTTTGTGCTTTTTTTTCATTGTTATGGGTGTCTGTCTTTTTTAGAGAAGAATGACTGTTCCTGTTGCATTGGAACTGTGCTTATGCCATTTTTATACAGCAATTGGAGGGGACAAGGATGAAATGAATAACTGATCTAAAATTCTCTTGGGCAACATAATCTCTTCTTCAGTGGACAGAAGTCATCTGGTCAATTTCAAAGACAGATATTCTTCAGCTTCTGCATGGTTTCACCTTCATGGAATGAAAGCTAATTTTTTTTGATTCACCAGTTAATTTACTGATAATTCTCCAGGAAAAGTAAAAGAGGGAAATGAAATGGCTTTGCAGTTTAGTTTTGAATGATACTTATTTAGCACTGAATTTAACTACTGTTTTTAATACAGTTGGGAGAGTACAGTGTGGGTGAGAACTTAAATTGCATCCCTTGATCTGTTTGTTGAAAAGATATCTGTTTTCTATTTCCAGCCTTAATGACTATTCCCCAAGATTTCTGAAGCACTCCAGAAACTCAAATTATAATAGCAGGAGCATTGCAATGTGCGCAGATTGCTGCTGTCCAAGATGAGAAAACTTTGAAATGGTTCTAGCGAAATAGTTTGAACAATCCATTGAGATAATTCAAAGCTTCTTCTCAATAAAGGCCCTACAGAGTGGAATAAGAGGTCCATCCATCTGGTAACCCATCTCCCACAGCAACCAGTAGTAGCTGCTTAGTATTATACACAGAAGTTCATGATGAGTTAAAACCAGATCACACCCTATGTGAAGATCTATGGCTTTCCTACTGTTCTAATGCTGTAACAACCTGATCAAAAATACTGACCACTTACTTTTAGTTCAGTTACAACATTACCACTTTTTAATCCAAATCTCTTCATTCTATTAATGGTCATTAGTAATATAATAAAATCAACAGTATGTGCCCTTTAAGCTCTCACCCTTTCAGTGGATTGTTACAGCAAGTTACCAGTGTCCTGAGTTTTTGCAGAGGAATACAGTCTTGAAGGTTCACTCCTTGGGTTTGCTTAGACTTATTTTGTCATGTTTCCTGATTTCACCAGGGTTAGTTATGCAGTGGTTACTTAGGTTTGGTACATCTTATTGCCATGATTCCTTTAGAATCACAATTATGTAGCTGAACAAAGCTAAGCAAAAATTTAGCTAAATCAAGTTAGGTAATATCATATATAAAACAAGCTTAAAACAAGAGGGCAAGTAGCCGACACCTGGAAGCTGATTAGTTTTGCTGTTACAGCTGCAAAAACCTGGGCAATAGTCATCAGATCACAGAAAAAATGAAACTCCATAATCTATTTTTTTTTTACCTACACTTAAAACCATCTTAAAATACCAGATTGGTTCAGCCAATACAGGAAGTGGTATAAAAATTGCACAGAATGTGTAGTGATACCTCCTCTGACTCTCCTTTCAGCCTTCAGTAATATTGTGGCTGTGAAAAACAGTTGTTTAGGAACTTTCTGAAGTGAAGGTTGTCTCTGAGCCTAATAGCCACCAGCAGATTCCCATCACTAGACCACAGCTGTCTCAATTTGCTGTTTGAAACCTTGTAAAGATTTAGCATTTGCAGCATCCTTCAGCAAAGAGTTGCACACCTTGCTTGCACACAATGTAAAGAAATGTCTCATTTAAATTCAGACAATTTCTCCAATCTATATTTAATATAAATTCTACAAGTTTTGATTCAGCCCTGAAAATTGATGTGAACAAAACACATGTAACTGAAAGTTTTTCCAGTTCTCCCTGTTAAACCTTGTTAGTGTATTAAAATAAGTGAGCTTAAGATCAAATAAGGTCTGTGGAAGAGTAATACATGTAAGTTGTTATTTCTGTTATACCTTATCCTCTGCCTTTTCCTATAGCAAATAAGAACAGTAATTTTATAAAAAATAATCCCGTCCAAGTCAGTGTTTCCTACCAGACCTGTGAATTTGATAATAAAAGGGACACATGCACGGTTACTTCATGTTGAATGGCAGAAAAACAGTTCCCTAGCTTAATTAGGAATTGATAGCAGACAAAACAAGTACTGATCTTCCCACAACGTCATAATGTATTACTGTGACCTTTCTCAAAATACTTGTGCAGCTTTTATAAATTCTATTTTTCCTCTGACGATAGTCAATGAATCATAGAATCATAGAATAGTTAGGGTTGGAAAGGACCTTATGATCATCACGTTCCAACCCCCTTGCCACGGCCAGGGACATCTCCGACTAAACCATGCCACCCAAGGCTATGTCCAACCTGGCCTTGAACACCACCAGTGATGGAACATTCACAACTTCCCTGGGCAACCCATTCCAGTGCCTCACCACCTGTACAGTCAAGAATTGCTTCCTCATATCCAGTCTAAACTTCCCCTGTTTAAGTTTGAACCCTCTACCCCTTGTCCTATCACCAGAGTCCCTAATGAAGAGTCCCTCCCCAGCATCCCTGTAGGCCCCCTTCAGATATTGGAAGGCTGCTATGATGTCTCCATGCAGCCTTCTCTTCTCCAGGCTGATGGAACATATTTAATATTGAAAGAATCAGCTTTTCACGGATCCAGAAATTTACTGTATTTCTTTTTTGTTTAAGATATAAAACTACAGTTCAGTAGTAAAAAAAAAAAGGGAAAAAGGATTTCATAACCTAAGAGCTACGAATCATTGCAAAAGTTTTGGTTTTGTTGGTTTGCTTTTTTTTTGTCATCGTTGTTGTGTTTGGGTTTTGTTGGGTTTGGTTTGTTGTGTTTTTTTTTTAATCGAGCAAGTTATCATTCCTCATTTCTTTGGATATTTTCAGTTTTGCAGACCAGCATAATCAGTTTGTGAATTTGATAAGAGATTGCATTAGATTTTTTCCTCTTGCTTTTAGAATTTCAGCATGACAATTATGAACATTTCATACTTTGCTCCTGGGAATTTTGATTGCCTTTTGAGATTTGTGCTTGTACTTAAACTTGCACTTGCAAATTTTACTCTTTTCTAAATGTCTCAGCTGCCTAGAGAATGGCCAATTTTTGGTTTTGGTTTTCTTTTTTTCACTATGAAGGATCTCTTTAAAGTACTCTTTTAATTGTTTTATAACTGGGTATTTTTTTTAACCAGAAGATTTTATCCTAGTTGTATTCTTTATTAGATTACCTTATAATTCTTATCCCTTTCTCTATATGTTGATAACTTTCCAAAATACTCCTACGCTACTGTCACAGCTGTCTTTGAGTATTCTCTACCAAGTCACATAAGTGTTCTTTTGTGTTTCTTCATCAGTCTGTTGCCCTCTTTTGACTTTACCATTCAACTGAAGACTAATGCTGTACTTTAGGTGAATGTTCCAAGTTTCATATTGATCTTAACTGATTTCCTGTAGCTGTCATCAAACTATTACTTGTTCTTTATTCTTGAATCTACTTAGTTCTTTATTCTGTGACTTTTTCTACCCTATCTTTAAAAGAAAAAGTAGATTCTCTATAAAGGCTATTTCCTTTCCAAAGCCTCAACTTTGCTTTAAGTAGTACTTGATATAGTCTATATTTTACATCCTTCAAATATTTCTCTATCAATCACATTTGTTTTGCTCATTTTGCTGGCTTTATCTGCATATGAATTTTAGATGCTACACTGTTTTGAATCATTAAGTACACGGACAGTGTGACTAAACACAACTCCACTACTGGATGATTACACATGAATGCACAAAGAAGAAAATATATTGCTAGTGAAAAATCATGTCAATAGCTAAATCACTGGCATCACAAAGAATTTACTCTTTCATGGCTCCATCGCTAGTGGAGTTCAAGGCTGGGTTGGACAGATACTTGGGTGGCATGGTTTAGTGGGAGATGTCCCTGTCCATGGCAGGGGGGTTGGAATGTGATGATCTTAAGGTCCTTTCCAACCCTAACTATTCTATGATTCTATGATTAAAAGAAACGTTATTTGTTTGCTTGTTTGTTTTCACTTAGAGACCTACATGGAAATTTAATTTAAATCCATATAGCAGGTATGATGTTAGAAGCTTATAATGAAACAGGACTTCATAATAAAATACAACAAGGATGTAATTTTGATGAGAACTGCCATAGTTAGTTATGACCAATTCTGGTGTCTTTCTACAAGAATAAAAATCATAAGACTATCCAGGCTTTTGCACAAGTTCCTGCCTATTGGTAGGGAAGATTAGAGAAGGCACATAAGAACAGGGCATGTATAGTATAATACTCCCTCTGGTTTAACTACTCGCTTTCCATGGATCAAGTTGTTTGCGTCTTCCTTAGAAAACTTTTCTACCCTGTTTATAATTTTTAATAACCCTTGATTATCTAACACCTTGATTTTTTTTCTAGTCCATTTTTAATGAATTCATACACAGTCTCTGTAACAGGAACTAGCAGTGAATACTGCAACTTAATTGTGTTTTGGGATATTTTTGTTCTAAAGATAAATATATCTTTGCTTTCAGCCTGTCATATGACAGTTTTAACAAGTATGTATTAGTTTTTGCATTACAGAAAATAATGAAAGGCTAATAAGGCTATCTTTATGCACTGCCCTTAAGGTTTTCAAATTTCATAGATTTCAATCAGGCTGGGAGGATATGTCCTTTTTTGAAGAGAGTCTTGTTCTGTTAAGTCTCTCCTCCAACATCTGAGCATCATCCTTTTCCATACTTTTTCATGTTCAATACCTTTTTTTGAGAGAGGAATTGTGCAGAAAAATCTGAGTGTGGGGTATTGATACATGAATGTGCACATTAGCATGTATTATTTTGAATTACCTTATATACAATAGTTCATAACTTCTTGGTTGAAAAATCACTGATTGTGCCCTAAAAGTGATAATGAGGAGGTGTAGGAGTATTCCATCATACTAGCGTAGTGACAGTTATTACATTATGTTATATTATTTATTGCAGTAAGCATAACATCATTACAATAGTTTAACGTTACATCCTAATTAGCATGGATTAAAGAGCAGTTCATTAAGCAGCTGTTTCAAAGTAGCACAGGTGGTTTTCCAATAACAATGTAAATAACTCTTATGTCCAATAAACGTGAATCTGGGTAGCATGAGATTGACAGTAATAGCATAAAATGCATGATCAAGGTTATTCTGCTTTTAACTTAAAAAGTGCATTTACTGGATGATTTCTTATGCCTATGAGACTAACCACCGCATTTTCAGATATCACAGAAAACAGTACGGTCATGTAAGTTCTGAATGGTTGCATATTAAATCTTTGATCCTTATAACTGAGACCTTTATTGAATAAAAATATGCAGAACACCAAAACCACTTAGTAATTGATCAATACTTTTATCTTAAAAAAGAAACAAATATTCGTGTTGGTTGGATGAATGTTGTTCCATTTATATACTGGAAGGTGGCAAGGCACAGAAAAGCACTGTGTTATGCTAAGTTGAAAAACCCTGTGGAAAAATATTTCAACTTTATATAAGTAGGAAAGAAAGTCTTTATTTTTGTGCTACTCTTCTTTCTTGGAGATCACAAAATACTTCAGAAACTTGGAAAATTTCTCATTGCTATTTGAGGTAAAACATGGGAAATTTACTAAATGTACCTAATGAAGATTCAGGAACTAAAATTAAAAAAAAAAAAAACACATTGGAAATATTTGGATTCGCAAACAAATCCTTTTAATCCTATAGATAATACTAACAATCAGTAAGGATGCAAATGAGGACACAAGAGGACTTAAGAACATGTAGGTCTTTACCTGATATCTGATACTATGAACTGTGTGGAAAGCTGCTTGGCAACAAAGGACCGACAGGGTCCTGATGGTTAAGCTAAAAATAAGACATCAATGTGCCCTTGTGGCAAAGAAAGCCAACAGCCTACTGGGCTGCATTAGAAAGAGTGCTGCCAGCAGGTTAAGGGCGATAATCCTTCCCCTCTTCTCAACATTGGTGAGACACATCTGAGTGCTAAAAATCTGTTTCTGCACTTCTCAGTACAATGGAGGTATGGTAGTACTGGAGTGAGTTCAACATAGGGTCATGAAGTTCATTAAGCATTTGGAGGATCTGTCTCATGAGGAATGGTCGACATTATTTAGCTTGTAGAAGAGAAGGTTCAAAGGGGATCTTACCAGTGTGATAAATACCTGATGGGGTCAGGAAGCAGAGAAGGAGTCAGGCTCTTTGCATTGCTGTTCAATGAAAGTACAAGAGACAATGGATACAAAATGTAAGGCAACAAATTACTGCAAGGGTGATCAAACATTGAAACAGATTGCCCAGAGTGGCTGTGGAATCCCCGTCCTTGGAGGATTTCAAAACTCAACTGCATATGTTCCTGAGCAACATGCTCTAGGTGACCCTGTATTGAGCAGTGGGGTTGGACTAGGCAATCATCAGAGGTCCCTTCCAGCCTCAACTGTTCGGTGATTTTGTGATTTTTCTTTCAGTCGAGAAGACAGAAAACCCCTGTGGAATGCACAGGTCTTTGGTACTTTAGTTTTTGAGATCTTGTTCAAAATTTTACACAAAGACTCTTGGTGATAAAATGGTGTTCAAATGTCTGAGAGATTGTTATAGCAGTCACTTTTAACCTTCTGTTCCAAATATATGTTAGCAATACCCAGCTGTATATCATTCAGCTGGTTTGAAGGAAACTTCTGAAGTTATTTTGTTCACTGATATCAATACCTTTTCCCCAAAGGAGCAAGACTGGGTAACCTTCACATTCTTTAGAGAAACTTTCCCAATGTCTAGTAGGCCTCACTAGTGAGGCAAAGGGCTGGGCTGTGTTTGCCAATGACTTTTACTCTACAGCTCCCTATTCCTTGATGGCAGCTGCAGTAGGATTAAGCTGTGCTTTCAACCCACAATCCCTATGCTGAAAGTGTGATGCTGTGCCAGGACCTGATTCAGCCCACATACCCAAAGCCTCTCTTCAGAAAATCACACCAGCCTCCCAAACCCCAGCACCCAAGTTTATTACTCATCTAATATCACTAGATTTCATGGCCAGAGTAAACCTCTTGTCCTCAGTAGCAGTTCATCCCCTCCTGCCTCACTCTAAGAATAATTTTTCTCAAAATCTTGGGATCCATTGCTCTTGGCAGAACTCCCCAAACTTGAGCCCTGGAGCATTACCAAGTCTTACAGCTTTCTGCTGTCAGCTGAGTGCTCTTATCAAATATACAGCCAAAGCCATTATCTCGTACTGCTTCACGCGACTCCGGAAGCCATCTGTGGTTAAAACATTTGTACTAAGGTCACTAAGTAGCTCAGCTGAAGGCTGTTTGAAAACAAACAGTGTCAGCTCCATCTCCAAGGAGTGCATGTGGCATTTGTCTGTGAGAACATGCTGAAGCTGTGGAAAAGGAGACTAAGAAATGCAGGACCTCTGCAGAAGCAAGAGAGACAGTATAGCTCTGGCAAGTGGGAAAATTGTGGACAAAATTTACTTGAGATTCAACTCTTTAATGATGTTCAACTCTTCTATCACTTTGTGCTTATGTCCAAATGAATTTAAATATTAACTTCTTAATAACATTTCCCAGAGTGTTCCTGTCTTGGTCTAATCAAAATAGTAACTGATGGCCATTAAATACATAATAGCACAATAATGATAAAAACATGAGCCCAGACTGACTTTCTTCAAGCCAAGAAGACTATGAAATTGACATCAAGAAATGTTTCATTTAGGAAAAATACTGGTTATTCCATCTTGCAAAATCTTATTTCACTGATTAATTTATTGTTTTCAAAAAGTCTTCTGTTTGCTTTTAAATATTTTCTGAACTGGGATCATATCTTCAATTTTGAAGGGCTGCACCACTAACTTGCACTTTCATTTGCAGCTCTGGTTATGAGGAAGCTTCCTTTGAAAGAACTTTTGACAGCTACTGAGGAAAATGCTGAAACACTGACAGAGACAACGCAAAAAAAAAAGGCTTTTTAGATACATAGAATCATAGAATAGTTAGGGTTGGAAAGGACCTTAAGATCATCTAGTTCCAAAGCCCCTGCCATGGGTGGGGACACCTCACACTATACCATGTCGCCCAAGGCTCTGTCCAACTCAGCCTTGACCACCACCAGGGACGGAGCTTTCACAGCTTCCCTGGCCAACCCATTCCCAGTGCCTCACCAACCTCACAGTAAAGAATCGCTTCCTTATATCCAATATAAACTTCCCCTGCTTAAGTTTGAACCCATTACCCCTTGTCATATCACTACAGTCCCTCATGAAGAGTCCCTCGCCAACATCCCTATTGGCCCCCTTCAGATACTGGAAGGCTGCCATGAGGTCTCCATGCAGCCTTCTCTTCTCCAGGCTGAACAGCCCCAACTTTCTCAGCCTGTCTTCACACGGGAGGTGCTCCAGTCCCCTCATCATCCTCGTGGCCCTCCTCTGTACTTGTTCCAACAGTTTCATGTCCTTTTTATGTTGAGGACATCAGAACTGCACACAATACTCCAAGTGAGGTCTCATGAGAACAGAGTAGAGGGGCAAGATCATCTCCTTCGACCTGCTGGTCATGCTCCTTTTGATGCAGCCTGGGATAGAGTTGGCTTTCTTTGATATGAATGTAGCTACATGTATACATTCACTTTAACTGCTCATTTTATATTAAGTTTCATATGTTTCTGTTCCATAGTATGGGTTAACCTAAGTAATCTGTAAGGGTCAGTAAGTGCCAGATATGAAATCTGATCATTGTGATAATTTTGAAGGGTTGCATAGTTACAATTTTGCTTAGGTGTATTTTGTTTTACTTTCAGTGTATTGTGCAGATGGAGTAAAGACCATAGTAAAAGGTCTACAAAATAATTTTGCCATATACATGCCTTCCTTTTTGTGGGGAGAATATGTGGATTATGTTGTGTGAGTCAGTGGTCTTTGAATCAGTGGTCTTGCCTTGTATCCAGGAAATCAGTACCTTTTCTAATCAATGGAAATGAATAGGAACACCATTTACCACAGCTGAATGAAAATAAAGAATAATCCAGTCCAATAAACTGTCTCAGGGCAAAAACAAACAAACAAACAAACAAACCCCCAGAAAACAAAACAAAGAACCCAAAACAAACCCCAAACAAACAAAAAACCACCAAAACACATTATAATTCAGTGTAAGATGCAAGAAATCAATTGTGATGGTTTGCCTTTCATATTTTTGTCTCATCTCTGCATCTACTGCCTTTCACTGACAAGACTCACATAACAATAGGATCAATATCATAATTTATGTTATTATTGATTATCAGACTTATTTTGGCAATCATATAAAACCAAATTCATTTTGTCACCTTGATTAATTTTTGTTCTTAAAAGCCTCCCCTGACAGAGATCCACAGACTAACTACAGGCTGCGTGAAATAACATATCCCACTTACTAATTTTGCATTTCACTCCTTTAATTTTCAGTGTATTTCTTTTCTTAAAAAAAAAAAAAAGAATAATTAAGAAAACATAAGATTCCAAGCAGTCTTTTCTAAAGTTTTCATGTTACGTGCCTTTACTGTGTTGCCTCTTACGTTTTCATTTCTGTGGATAACAGTGCTATACACTTGATAAATAGAAGCAGCTCTTCCTTGTTGTTTTTGATTACTTGTATTCTGAAGAATCTGTCTCTAGTTCTGCAATATTTTAAATGAGTTTTGCTAAGTAGAGTAATACAACTCAAGATGAAGCTGTATGATTAATCAATATGAAGTCATTACTATAAGCTCTAAATTATTCACCATCATATTCTTCATACATTCTAATGCTGTAAAAGTGGTTTGACTGTAGTCATCAAACAGGTCTTTCCTGAGCTGCCTATGGTATTGGTCTTGAGCATGTCTAATTAATTTGGAATTCTACAAAACTTCCTGAGCAGTTCTAAATTTCTGAAGAATTTCATTCCTTTCCTCCCACCTTCCCGTGATATCCCACCTGAAAGCAGGTTATCTGGAAGAGAAGATGGTTTCCTAAATAGTACGACAAAATTATCACAAGTGCAAACTGCCCCCATATGAAATATTAGGAAATATGTAACTGGAGGTAAACATCTTGAAAATGGAAAAAACATGATATAGTACAGGATTTGGAAATTAAGCCAAATTATAGCAGTGAGTATAAAGAACAGCCTGATCAAAATAAGGAGGGGCAAGGTACAAGCAGAGAGAAACTAATGCATTTATGGATAATTTTCTACTTATCCGTGCTTTTTGAAAGAAGGAGACTGTAAGAATAGTTGACCCGCTATTCAGCTAGTAACAGATGGCACCAAAACATCTAAAATACTGATCTGCATTTTCCTTCAATCTTTAATAAAAAGGTTATCTCTGGTTAGATGATCAATGTAGTTACCATCTGTGATGAAAACAAAGAAGGGAGATTACTGAGGTATCATCAGATCATCTGGGTCTCAAGCAGTTCCTTCAGTAGCCTCAGAATTTTTCAGTAACTATTCTTAAAAGTTGGAGGCTGAGAAAAGTGCAAAGTTAAAAACTAGCTTCAAAATGGATGAAGAAAAAAAGTATAAGAACACAAAAAATTATAGATCAGTCAGAGTGTAATTTAGCAACTTAAATGATAATAACATCTCAAGAAAGTCTGTACTGAGTGAAAAGTGAATTTTAACAGGTTCCAGATGTGTGAAATCAAATATATTTCTGTAGGTAATTCTGTCATCAGTTTTTGAACAGCAACAGTAGCACACAGCTGCAGTTATAAGGTCTGAGAAAACAAGTCCTGTTAAGTGAGCTCATTAAAATGAATCCAGAAAAATTCAGCAGCAGTCTTCAGTATTAAACAATACGAAAAAGTTGTGTACCCCTGATAGAGATATTAATGGTGTTAAGTAATTGCCCGTATATATTTATTGTTTCTCAGCTTATGGGTTTCAAGGTGAGAGTGAACAGCAGGCCCCCTGCACAAAATTTAATCCCCCCTACTACAGTTGTGGACATACCAGATGTATTGATGTATTATTGCTCTTATGGCAGGATGCCTTATGGGCTGGTGTCCCCCAAGAGCAGCACTAAGAACGGCTTGTTGACCTGTCTTTGGCTGCGCTGCGCATTTCAGCAGTCAGCTGTGTGTCATCTTATTGACAGGGCAACTTGCCCTGAGCTTGCGGCTCAGCATAAGGTGTGGATGTGGGCAGTGGCAGCACAGTACCAAGACTGTAGCAATGGACTGGTTCTTCTGGTGGCTGGCTGCTGAGGGGTGGAGTATGGCCATCAGTGGACTGCGGACAGTGTATTTAGTTCAGGCCAATTACTATGGGTCTTCTGAACGCTTACTATGTTGCAGAACTATGGGTACTTTCTTGCAATTTATTTTCTCTGGCTAGGGATGTCCTTGAGCTTGAGCAGAGCAGCTGAGAGCAAAGGACTTGCCTCTTCTCTCACTCTTCGGAGAGCTAGTCTGCGTCCCTAACCAGAACACCCACGCAGGAGAAGACAACAGGGAAGAGAAAATTGAGGAAAGGGGTGATGGAAATTGATTAAGCCTGAGTGGCAAAGAAAGCGATGTAGGGAACAGGAGGTTTTCCTGTATCTCCTGTCCTTATTTAGCTTTCTCCCTAGGACCTATCACAGACCCCTTGACACTAGTAATAAGCAGTGATATCGCAGGATCACAGAACAGCTGAGGCTGGAAGGGACCTCTGGAGACAGTCCAGACAGAAATTCTCTAGGTTAATCAATTTGCTACTGGAAAGTGTAATGCCTCTGGCACATGCTTGCTTTGACAAGCAGCTATAGACCTCAACTTTTTTTTCTGTGTTGTTTTGCTTCTCCAGAGGGATACAGCAGATGCTTAGACACCATCTGTCTAACAAATACTTTGACATTGTTGGAATCCCAAGGAGACACAATGGATAGTTTCTGACAATCTTAAGCGCTGGCTTTGCTTTTATCCTTTTAGAGAAACAAGGTGGAATACATGGAGAGGGGTTTGGTTTTTTTTTTTTTGTTTTTTTTTTTTTTTTTTTTTTTTTTTCCTGAAAGCCCTTTGCTTTTCAACCCCAGGTTAGAAAATTCACTGTACTTTCCTTTTCCCTGAGGCACAGCAATCACTGTACTTTCCTTTTCCCTGAGGCACAGCAAACTTTCAAGTTGGACCAAGTTAGGATATATGCTTTAGGCTACCTCGGGAAATTGATGTCTAAAAACATACGGCATTTCAACTTTAGCAGTGACATAATTGTCATTTAACTGTAATAATGTTCATCTAATTAATTAAATGTATCTTGAGGGGAAAGTGGTAATACATTAGTTAACTTTAGTTAAAAAGTAGGGTGTTTAAATTAGAAGTTCAAATTCAGATTTAAGTACTGTGCAGTTTTAATTACCTTGCCCATATATAGAATGCTGCAATAATTAATTATATGGCAATGTGATTATTTTTTTTTCACTGAACCTTTGCCTCTAACTGTAGATGCGCTCTAGGGACTGATGGGGGTTTTAGACTTTAAGGTGTGGGATGTCCCTAGCTGGAGTTTGAAGAATGAATTAAAAGACACAGGCTTCTAGTTTAGAGAGGGAAATTAGAGTCATGAGTCCATCAGGTAAGCAAGAAAACAGTCAAGTGGAAAGTTAACTTGGTGTTTCCTCTTGCTTATCTGGTGAAGCACCTTATATCTGGTCTTTCAGAAGAGACTTATGCTGAACTCATCTTTCTGGAAAGTCATGAGATAGCACTGAACAACCTTTGGGTTAATTAAGTTTTTGCTGTGGAATTATAATTTTATTTCCTGAGAAATTGCATGAGACTAATATAATGAGGAATTAGCTGTTACAGGCAAAAGATCTTACTGAAACAATAAACAAATGACATGCTCAACATAGTAAACTCTTTGGAATGGCCTTTTCTGTTCAAATTCAGAGAGGCAGAAAGTACCACCATCTGTCTTAACATACTGTGCATGTTTCAAATACTTTAGGGGAATGGTGGATGCGTATGCAGAGCAGAGAACATACTTCATTTTGCCTGCTAAGACCTTTCACACTTTTGTGAGTACACACAGAATCATGTTATTATTCTTGTATTTTCAGTAAGTGTATATGTGATACTGGTCTTTCCACCACTGAGAGATCAAAACTCAAGATTCAAATCCCAAATACTGCAATCCGCTTTTAAAAAGGAGTTTTATGTTGTTATTCTGGTTTGTCTCTTGGTTTTTTTTGAACTCTCCTTGCTTATCCCACTATATATGTGTGTGTGACAGTGAGGGTGGCCAACTCCACAGTGTTTGAAGTGACTGCAAGTAAAGCCTTTTCATGTTGCAGAAATTCTCACACCCACCTCTTCCCAGCAATTAATTCTGCCAGAATGTTCTCCCCACATAGATTTGTGTTCATCCTTCAATATTATCGCTGCTGATTCTGAGAGTTTTTTCGCCCTCTCTCCCAGAACAGTGGGTGCAGTTGTAACTTTTTACTTCTTCCTCATCTGTTCCTCCTGCCCCAGCAATCACTTCAGGGGAAGAAAGAGTGAAAGCCAAGGAACTTTTCTTCCTTCCAGACAGCTGAGAGGAACGGGGTGGGGGGTGGGGAAGGAAGTACAGGCCTCATCCTTGTCTCAAACCTGAGGAATCTAGGAAGTACAAATGTATGGACAAGGTTTCCAAACTTATATGTACTGTCGGTTTTTTTGATTTGTACTGCTGGTGGTTAGTGCACCTTTTCTCCTGGAAAAAAAACCAAAACCACCGAACATGCAGTGACAGAGAAAGAAGGCAACATTAGGCATTAAAGGAGCAGTTTCAGTCCATGTTAGTTCTCTGCTCTTCCTCTCTCACTTAAAACCACTTATGGTAGCCCAATTTTTCACCTATTGTCGTATCATAGTACTCCCAAGTCCTTCTTGCTTCTGACATTACTCCAGTCACCAGGAGCCACCCTTGGGACATTTAGGTCCAGTAGCATTCGTTCCACTTTGGCCTTTTCCTCTCCCTTAGGAGAAAGCTTAGGCAGGCCTGCATCTTCTAGGATGTGGAAAAACTACAGCAGAGGCCAGAGAGTGGGTTGGAAAGGGCAAAGAGAGATTTGTCCTGCAGGGACAACATTCACGGAGGCAGTGCACTGGAAAAGAACTGCCTTCATGTGCTTACAAAACTTTGACTGGTAAATGCTGTGTATGACGGATGTGTAAATTTAGCGGGTTACATGTCCAGTCTGTTTCAAGTGCCTGCTTTGTTAGGAGCCAGGAAAGTTTCCTTGCTTACTTCAGAACAAGGAAAACCATATGTTTTCCCATTTTCCCAGTATGTTCTTCTGCTTCCCAACTGGAATTCCTGGCTTTGACAGAAACTAAGGTATGATTTTTAAAAAGGAGGTTCAGTCTTCAGCAGAGGTACCCAGCGAAACCCTTTGCCAAAGCCCTCTGCCCGTGGGAGTAATTTCCGAGATTTTCACACGTATCTCACTCTGTGAGCCGGGAGGTGCTGCCACGCACCCGCGGGAAGGCGCGGCGAGCCCCGCAGCTGCCCTGCTGTGGTTGCTGCACCCGCTGGGAGCGGGGCAGGCCCGGGTCCTCGGGAGCGACACACGGGCACTCCCCGCCTCGCTGACGCCGTCGGGAGAGGCACCTTCCGGGGATGGAGAGGTGTCCGGCCGTAAGCAGGCGGTGACCGGGCAGTGGCAGGTGGCCGTGCCCCATGGGCACCTCCCGGCTTCCCCCTTGAGCGGGAGAGCGCTAGAGGGGCTGCTTCCACTCTTGCCCTTGAAGGCGCCTCCTGCCGCCGCCGCCCTTGGGTGCTTGCTTTGGGGCGGCCGCCCTTTTCGCTCCGCTCCGCTCCCCTCCCCGGCGAGGAGGAGCGAGGCTCCCGCCCCCACCTCTGGAAGAGCCGGGCAAGGCATGTGCGTGCGGGGTGGCGCCTTCCGGAGGCGCACCAAACCCCGGGCTGGCTGCGCGGCGGCCGCGGCTGCCCGGCGCACCATGCCGCTGCCGCCGCCGCCGCGGCCCCTCCTCTCCGCCTCCCGCGCGGGAGCGCGCTCCGCTCCACTCCTCGGCTGCCTCCTGCAGCAGCAGCGGCGGCGGCGGCGGCGGCGCTGAGGGAGTTGCGCGGGCTCTGCCCGATGTGGCAAGAAGCGATGATGATGAGGAGGAGACGCCGCTACCTGCTGGAGCGGGCCGACCAGGCGGGCGGCGGCGGCTGCGGGGCGAGCGGCGAGCAGTCCCGCTCCCGGGACTGGCTTTACGAGTCTTACTACTGCATGAGCCAGCAGCACCCGCTCATCGTGTTCCTGCTCCTCATCGTGATGGGCGCCTGCCTGGCCTTGCTCGCCGTCTTCTTCGCCTCCGGGCTGGTAAGAGACGCCCTCCCTTTGGGACCCACGCCGCCCGGCATCCCCGCTCCCGCGGACCGGCTGGGACCTCCCCTCCCGGCTTGCATCCCCGCACTCGGCGCCCTCCTCCGAGCCCAGCCTAACCGAGCCTGGCCGTTTGGGGTGGGACGGGGCGGGAGAGAGCCGGTGCTGCTGCTCCTGCGGAGGAAAGTTGGTGTCGGGAGGCGGCGGGGTGGCAGCGAGCAACGACTGCGGGGCCCGGGGACCCCCCTCCCAAACTTTGCTGCCCGGTGTTCTGAGGCGAAGCTGGAACGGCGGCAGCGCGGCTGATGGAGCGAAAACTGAGTCAACAAGCGCGCATCGAGTTTAATACACTTAATTCACTGGCTCCGCTCCTTTCCAACTGGCAGCTCAGCCGTATTGGCCTCTTCAGTGGTAGGGTTTAAATCGCCGCACAAAAATGCAGCCTCTACCAGTACCTGAAATAACATTTTTATGGCAAGCGAGCCATAAAAATAACATTTTTGTAGCAATGCTCTCTCCTTCTCCCCCTCTCTCTCTCCCCCCCCCCCCCCCCCCGTACCATTTTCTAGCGTTTGACCCGTTTTCTTAAGAAAGCTTTTGGGCAGAGCAGCCTTCGTTTATAAAAAGAGAGGTGAAGTTAGGGAAGGTTGGATATCTTTTCTGCGTGTCCAGTGCGGGGTTTCCAGCCTTTGGGAGGAAAAATATGTCACAGCGGCAGATGACAGCCGGTATCAGTTTATCCCACCCAGAAATCCGTGGCGTTTTGCCCTTGTGTTGAACGCAAAGGAAAAGCTGCAGAGGGCAGTAAAATTCTTGCTCCTTACAGAGTTTCCCTGCTGTTAGCAATTAGAGGCAGGCTGTTTGCGTTACTGTATGCTTCTGAGGTAAAGAATGGGGATTTGGGGAGTCTCAGACTTTTTATTAGTTTTATTTATTTATTTTTTCCTAAATAGTAGTCTTCTGGAAAGCTTAATGTTTGTTCAACATTAAGAGTGAGGATTAGCTTAGTATAATCTAATGGTTTCTTTTCTAGAGGCACTGCATGTAACAGTGTTTGCTTAAATAGACAGAATCCTGCTTTCTTGCTCGTGACCAAACTTTTGTCTTAAAAACTGCAGGAACTGATTGCAGGATCAGCTAAATTTAGAGTTAATTGGTGTTTTATTTGCTTTTGGTATTTGTATTAAATGTTTTTTGTGGTTTCTATTTAAAATGCCATTTCTGCTAAATACGGAGCAGTTGTAAAAGAGCTAATGTGAGGCCAGAAATGGCAACACCTCATAACTCAGTTGTTTAATGCCTAAATGTTTCAGTTTTGAAGCTCTGTGTACAAAATACAGGTTTGACACCATATCTCATTCTGGTGTGGTGCTTGTCCATCATGGATGAAGGGACCAAAGATGGAAATGGAAGTCTGTCAGATACTAAGGCTGAAGCATGGTTATGTGTGGAGACATACGCAATACTCACCTACAGTCAAGGTAGCAGATCTTGGGCTTGACAGTATTTAGCACTAAATTTCACACCTTCTTGGTACAATATACAGCTTGTTTACAAGTTGCACAAGCTTATTTTCATAGTTCTGTTTCTTGAGGTAAATCATTCATGACAACAATGGTGGCATAACCCTGGGCCCAGATTGAAGGACGGCCAAAAGTTATGGAAACAAAACTGTGAGATGGCTGGATCTTGCCAGGCATTGCTACTTCAGAAAGGGGGAATTTTATGGTTGAGTCTGCATTTGGAATTCCAGACATACCGGAAGAGGAAAAAAAATGCTTTTAAAACCTTTTTTCCTGAGCCTTTATCTTCCTGTGGCTAACAACTGGAAGGGTGAGAGGAGAGAGAGGTGGGGTTCATCCTTAAAGTTTCCAGTCAAGGGATGAAAGTAACTTCAGCAAAGAGAAAGCTTGCCTATACAGACTTCCAGCCACAGGATGTTGGACAAAATCCTTTGGAGCCCTGCCCAGAGTTTCACCTAAAAGCGTTTTATGCTAGTCTAGCTCTGGTTGCATTTGTGCTTAAAATATTCCTGAAGGTTTAGATCTGTTTCTCCTGCACCTGAGTAAAGAATAACCTTTTCATATAGCTGTACAATCTTAGTAATTTTTTTTCATGCCTGATTATATAAAAGGGGTACACAGGAGTGTCTGAGCCACAAGAATCAGTATTAGTATCCTTGTCTTTATTTTGCGTATCTAGTATGTATGCGATTGTTTTGTTGGAAGATTTAATTTTGTAGAGGAGGTGCAAATGGTTGGGATAGTTCTGTGTAGGTCTGTGCATTTGAAGTCAAAGGAAATCTTTCTCAACAGTTGTTTCCTTGAGATTTTTGTACAAAGCAGTTAAGATTTTACTGAAAATTACCTAAGCCCGATGTGGAAACAGAACTCTAAAATGACTTACCACAATACTTCAATACTTGATTTGTATTTCTCACTTGTACTTCAAAAACAGCTTAGAACGTGGAATGTGGGATTGGACATTGTTAAGACAAGATGGATATGAGTGAAGGATGAACCATTTTTATGTTCTAGGCTTTCTGTAAAAAACCCAGCCTTGAAACCAATGGAAGTGAGAGGCTTTCCTTCTATTTTTAATTTTTTATTTGGCTGTTAGAATATATCGCTGTGGTGGCCGAGCTGCATTTTTTTTTTTTTTTATTGGCAATGTATTCTCAAATGTTCCCAGACACAGCCAACAACACAGGGGTGTATTCCACTTACTCAGCTATTTCAACCTGTCAGAGTATGAGCTGTAGCCTTCCCGATTTCAGATGAAAAATTTATAAAAGCTGTGGCAAAATTACAGTAAACAAGATTACTTACAGTGTGTGCCTGGAAATCTGATTACTATTCTTTCAGGCAATGTGCTGTGATTGCTACTGAGAGCAGTTTCTTGAGAGATTTTGCTTTTGTTTTTTTTTTTTCAGAAAACTATTGTGATTCTGACCTTTGGAATTAAGCACTCTATCTTCTCAAACCCAGAGTCTGCTTGAAAAGTGATCATTCACAGCTTAGAGTTTCAAATAATGTACTGATAGTATCAACCTTTGAATTTCCTGTGTCAGAGTATCCCCTGTATTTGTCTGTACCTGGCGTGAACTGAAACTGGCGTGAACTGAAACTGGCAAAATGAGATCAGTCATCCATGTTTAGCCACTGCTTTAATCGATAGAGAGTAAATTATTCTCACAAACCTGTGAAAGCCTTCCAGTGCTTAGAAATGCCAGGGATCAGCTTCATTTTCTGTCTGGTTATTGTCTTTTTCTTTCAATTTAATATATAGGACAAACTCATTAGTTGCTCTCCTCTCTCTTTTTAGGTACTAAAAGCTTATGACCATTTTTAGTGATATCTAGAGCAGTTTTGTCTCTGGACAGAGCATGCTTATTGTAACTGCGATCTGTAGGAGAAAAAAAAGGGAAAAAAAAATTTAAAATTCATAGTGTAAAATGTGAGCGTATCTGAAATATTTGCAGTTGTGATGTTTTGTTTCTTATGTGGTTAAACTAAACTGACTGAAAACAGGGATGATGCCCAAATTGCACAATTTATTGGAAGGCCAGAACTTGCCTTTATTCATGTATTTTCTAAACATAAAAAGTGCACATTCCATAGATACAGGCTTAAAAACTGAAGTTTGGGGCTTTCAGAATCTTTTAGCACATTGTGATGTAAGTGGGAGAAGACCTAAATCTGTCAAGATCTTCTTTCTGTCCCTTTTCCCCAAACTCATGGTCCCCAGTTTGCTGCCTGTGTACATGCATTTTCTTTCATACTGGCCTGTGCCTCTTGCTCAAAGACTGCCGTCTTGCTGTGTGGTGTTTAATTTCAACACTAGTCTTCAGCCCTTATCTGTGTCCCATATCCTTGCTGCTACACGTGATCTTGCAAAGCTCTTAAGATCTGATTGTCTATGTATTGACATGGATGTGGAACTGCATGTTTCTTGATAGTCTCACTGGCCAAGTAGAGCTGGGTGAAAAGTGCTTCTGCAGTGTGGCATTCTGATGCCTTCCTTCTTCTAAAGCACCATGAGATGGCTTTGGGTTAGCTGCCTAATGATTGGCTGTTGGAACAGAGGTATTACTTATCCCCCTTAACCACTTCGAAGTTCCTGAAAAGTTCCTGATCATGCAGTGATTCCCGAACCGTTAAAATGATTCATAAATCGAATAAACTAAAGGTTGACTGCACACTTACATCACAGACATGCCCAAATACCTTCTGTAGCAAAAATGGGAGTAGGTAATCATTCTCAAAGAGGGAGTACAAGTAACCAGGTAGGTATACCTACAGTATGGCAGATGTATCTTCTGCAGGAACTGTTTTTGTGACATCAGACTAACTGGATTAACCTTCAGCTGGTCCTGCCTGGAAGCAGAGGTAGCTGCCTCATTCTGAAGGAATACATTAAAACTTTATAGCTGCCAACCTGTCTCCATGCAAAAAGAAGAAAAATCAAGAGAGTCCTGTAAGCCTCCTGGGGCTTTAAATGGTATGTGATATGTCTTTGGACCTTTGGTCAGAATGGCAGCAAATCCTCACTCCCTCTAATTGGTCTTACTCTAACAAAAATACCTGCTTCTTCTGTTAAAAACTGGATATCAATCATATCCTTCCAGATTTTCATTATCAGAATCTCAGCTTGAAATGAAGGGGGAAAAGTCTTCCAGTCCGTGTAGATAAAGTAGCTTTGGAAGACATGTTTCATCATTCTCATCAGCATCTCAAGTGAGGAGGTGTCTGCATAAAGGCATCTGCTGCATGCCTCCAGTAATGTTCTGATCCTCCAGTAATGCACTCTGACTCTGAAAAAATCATCTTTCCACACCAAAAGGTCACCACGCTGATGTGGTGATGATGGTATATCCCTATCCATGAGATGCTCTGTTACAACCTAATTGCATAGAATAATATAGCCATATTGTATGTTCATTTGTACTCTCAATTTTAGGAAAACTTCTGAGATCAGCCCGGTGTAATTTTAAAGCTTTTTTTTTGTTAGCTTGTTTGGTTGGGTTTTTTTTTTTTTTTTTTTTTGGTTTGGTTTTTTTGTTTGTTTGTTTGTTTAAGAGCATTAACTGTCTTCCCAAAGTACAAGAATACCCACGGTCTGAAAGCATTCCTTGGAATCTTTGCAGACTGAAAGTAAGCTAAAAGCATCTGATATACTGTTTTCAAATTCCAGCTTATACATTCCCCCCCAAAGAAAGCTAAGTCACAGTAAAGGTAATGAGGTGGGAAAATCCTCACTAATTGAAGGACAAGCAGAAACAGCTTTGTTTGCATGCTTGATGCTGTGGTTGTGCCCAGGAGATATCCTCCCTCTTCTTAAACCCATTCTGCCAGATTATTGCTGCTACCAAGATGGCAAAGAATTCAAAACAAACATTAGCGTATTTATAATACCTTTTCTTTCTATAATTCCAACTATAATTGTGCATACAGTTCTGCTTTCATGTCCTGTTTTGAAATGTTCCGTGAGGAAATCCTATGTTTCTATGTCATGTCTCTAAGCACCATATTACAATATATTCTTCCAGCTATACTTGCTGGCTATTTTGCAGCTGTAGTTGCTAGCTATTTGATACAGATTTAGGATATTGCCATCCCTGCCCAATGTTCCTTCCAGAAGTATCTCTGGTTGTCTGAGCACGACTTTTGTAACCAGTGTTACCTCTTTAGTCAGGCCCAAGTTTGCTGTATTTTTGTGTCTGAAGCAGGAGTTGCCTAGCTTTGTGTCTGGTTTCATTTCTCGCTACTACATCAGACTGGGCCTTTTCTTGTTTTATTTGTTAATGACTCTCCCAGTACATCTGTGGTTATTTTTAATGTTGCTAATAGCTCGTCTCATTTGCCAGTCCCTAACAAGCCTGAAAACAGAGAGCCATCAAGATAAAGTCATGCTGGTGGCATACCTGTTTTTTATCCTTTGTATTTAATAGCATGAATGCTGAATAAATATTGGATAAAACCATAGGTATGACTGTGTTGGACAAATACTTAGCCTTGAACTGTAATCTTAACAAATTAATGCTTTGTGGATATCCTGGCAGTGGAAAGGTAATATAATGTCGCAGATTGTGACTCAAAATTGTGGATCCACAAATTCTAATCATTAGTGCAGCTGGCAAAAATTACAAGTAGCATACTGACTGGAACTGTTGTTTACTGAGGTGCAGTGAGAATAAGGCAGATGATAGATTGGGCTACAATTGTATGCTGTCTTTATCAGCATCAAGCCAGGTATGTGGATTCACAAATCATGTATTGGCATCTTCATAGTAGATCTGCCATGGACCTGTGAATACCTGTCTGCTTCTCTTGCTTAAAAATTTTTCAGTTGTTTTCAAGTTCCTTGTGGACAAAGATATCTGACCCCTTTGTGGGGACCTTAGAACTGCTATAAAAATGTTGAACAGATTTCTTTGGTTGAGCCTTCAAGAGGTCTCCTGGATTAAGGACATTAACCAGAGATCTCAGTCCCTACATTTATGCTGTGAGTAAGAAAGCTTCCTCATTACAATGGTAGCAGTCACTGGAATCTTCCAGACTGCACCACGAATCAGTCCAAGATTGGAGCGTCCATGCCAAATGGCATGGCCATTTAACGCAGACAGAAGTGATCTGCAAATCTCTTGAGTGGCTGGGTGTGCCAGCACCATGGGAACAAAATGTAGCTAAGCACCTGTAGTATTTCATCCCAAGCCAAGCTGTGATCTCAAACAATCTAAGAACTGCCACAGTGGCTTCTGCATATTTCAGAAAGAACAGTCAGCTCAAGCCTTATTGATGTATGATGGTGGGAAGATGCCAGCGGATTAAACTTCTGCACTGGGGAACTGGACACCCAAAAAAAAAGTGGGTTAGCACAGTCCTGCCCCTTTCCTTTGCCTTCTTTCTGTTTTTTTAATTAACCATCATTCCTGCTGCTATCAAAAAAAAAAACCCACAAACAAAACAAACAAACAAAAAAAACCAAACCCAAACCCCAAACCAAAAATGGCTCCACACATTTTCTTCTCCAGATCTTTTATTTTTATATCTTGAATAAGCAACCTCCGGACACTGAATTTCAGATGATGCTGAAAATTCAAGTGACTGTTGCACCATCTGTGCAGAGGAGTGTGAGGCTGTCTCTACGCTTATCCTCCCAGTTGTCTGTTTCTCCACCTGTATAGAAACATTTTCTTTATCTCTTTTCTATAAACAGAACTCTTGTTCTCAGTGGTAAGTATGTGATGTAAAAGTTCCTTGCTGTTTCTGCTTGGGAGACGAGAGAAAGCAGTACCCATCAGCCTCTTAGTCTTGCCCTCAGGTCCGTTGTGTGAGCATCCACTTCTTGACCATCCATGTTTCTAGGTTTGAAGTTTCTCTAACCTGGAAGATGTGCTCTAGGGTGCAGGAACCTCTGGTTGCACGCTCAGGGTGTGCCCTGGAGGGCAGCTGAGGTAAGATGTGCTCTGGCCTGGATATGTTTCCCTTATAGCTTCAGGTACAACCAGTCTGGTGTTTGATCATTGGATAGTCCCATGAGATCCCATGTTGTCTGATGGCCTTTCACAGCCACTCACTGGGGTTTGCAAAAGTAGTTAGAACTTGCTTTTTCCACCTGTCTCCTCAGGCAGATGTACTGTATGCTGTGGAACCTCTTAAAGACCCTAAATGCTGTGGCATGCAGAGTGGAAATGCCCACTGCCTGGACAAGTGGGATTGCTGTGCTTCCAATTCCAGGTAAAATTTCCCCATCCCCGACTCCAATTTACTGGTACTTTGGTCCGCCCTGCAGGAAAACTCTAGAAAGATTAGATTCTCCAGTTCTTTTTCCAGCAAGACTGATTTCAGGCAGAAGACTCGGATGCTTTATTTCTCCTACGAGGTGTGTTAGGAAAACAGATGCTCTTTGAACTTGGCTCAGGACCTGCTTGCTGGTGCTCCCACTCTTACAGAATCATAGAATTATTTAGGTTGGAAAAGACTCTTAATATAATTGAGTCCAACCATTAACCTAACTCTGCCAAGTCCACTACTAAACCATGTCCCTAAGTGCCACATCTGCATATCTTTTAAGTACCTCCAGGGATGGTGACTTATCCACTTCCCCGGGCAGTCTGTTCCAATATCTGATAACCTTTTCAGTGAAGAATTTTTTTCCTCATATCCATTCTAATGCTTCCCTGCTGCAACTTCAGGCTATTTCCTCTTGATCTATCATTTGTTACTTGGGAGAAGAGCAACACCCTCCTTGCTACAACCTCCTCCCAGGTAGTTACAGATAGCAATAAACTCTCCCTTAAGCCAAGTCTCCTTTTCTCCAGGCTAAACAATTCCAGTTCCTTCAGCTGCTCCTCATAAGTCATTCCTCTTTGCTTTATAGACCCTGGAAGGAGGTTGGGCTCCCCTTTTTTGACCAGCCACTGAGGTAGTCCTTCATAGTAGCACAGTGGCCTGAGCACAGCCTACTCTGGTCAAGACCTAGGGAGGTGGTAGGTTGTCCAGATCAGTAACTGTTCTTGTAATCCCTACTGGCACCCTGCTAGCTTGTGCCAGAAAGTGGCCACAGTTTCTCACTTGGGCTTATTTTCTTCCCCAGCAAGCCCAGACAGCTTCCAAATCTGACTGGTAGATGGTAGGATTTTAGACACTTAGCACTGAAAGAATTTACCCATTTGGTTTTGGTTACTTTGATTTTTAGTATTTTCTTACCTGTGCTTCAATGCAGTGGGGTAACAATACTTGTTAAATAAGTCCTCAGCTAATGCTAAATAGAAATGTCTGCATTTGCAGATTCTTTTTTTTTTTATCTATTTCCTATGAATGTGTCTGAAGTTTTGCTCCTTTATAGAGCTTTTATTTGGCATGGTTAAATTTCAAATGTTAATTAATGTGTTGTTGTCTTTATTTGAAATTTTATCACTGTAGAAGTAATACCCATTGCAGAACATGGGCTTGATCTTGGAGTCAGAAATGAAATAAGAAAGCTCTTTGGGTTGAAGTTAGTTGAACTGAGAGACATATGAGAGTGTGCAAAGTGTCCTTATGGGAGTAAACTTTAAGAGCATTTTCTATGATAATAACTGTGTTTAGTAAGTAATTGCAAAACCTTAGGAAAAACTTGAAAAGTAATTACACAATGACAGTAGTGACTTTTTGATATTAAAACTATTTTTCATGTTACTGTATTATGCCAATATGTTAAATCTCTGGGATGTTGTGGCAAAATGTATTTTTAAAAAACTCAGTAGAGAAAAATGTCTAAGCTTACCTTTTTCTTCATTAACCAGACCTCTAAAACGAGCACTGTTTCTCAATGTGCTGATTATGTGCTCCCTGGTTCAAAGTTTCTGATCCTTACTTTTAAACAAGCTCCATTTTGACATTTTTCTTGATTACAGCCAGATTCTCAAATAATTATGTCAGAAGTAAAGTGATGAGGAAAAGCCACCTTTTAACTTCCATATAAAAGTGACAGTCAAAATATGTAACTCGGTGTTAAACAGCTCGAAGAATCAAATGTATATTGACTTCCACGAGTCTGTATGAATATAAGGCAGGCCATAATTTCACTTTTGTGTTACAGCGCAGTTTAATCTGAAAAACATGTCTTTGAGTCCTGTGAAGCAATGTATTATCCATAATGTTTAACTGATGGAGCTCTTTCAACAATGACATATCTTGAATATATTTAATCTGAAAAGCATAAATTTTTCATAAGTATTTTACTCAATTTATCTACATGTATCCACATTTTTGGATGTTGCATAAATAGCAGTTGCGTTTGTTGGAGAGTTTCTTTAAGATTATTTTTGAAAATAAGAGGAGGAAGGATTTTGAGAACATCTGAAAAAACAGCTAAACTAAGTTATTAAGCTGCATCTTTGGAGAGGAATTCAGAACCGGTATATGTAGAATAAAGCATGAAAGAATATGTTGATCACTACATTTACATTACAAATATTCTAAATGATGTGAGTAGGCGCTAATTAGCTGTGGAGCCTGAAATAATTAGTTTCATCAAGACAAACTTTTTCTTGCTTTGCTGCATATTGTCTCAGCCCTGTTCTGAAGGGACACTTCAGGGAGCAGAGTGTAATTAACTGTCATTGCTCTCTGGAACATGGTTATCTTCTGTGGCTGCCAGCTAGTGCCATTGCGTAGAACAATTTTGTAAGTGCACCAGCTGAGCATTGTAGCCACTAATAACTGGGTTGGACCATCTTTTTTTTCATAGGCTGTTAAATGTCTTAAAGTAGAGCTAGCTACCTTTAGCAGCCTGAGAGAAGATTGAGATGGTGCTGGAGGACGAAAAGCATGACAGGACCATTCATGTTCCCTCACCCCCTTGTGAGCCCTCTAAACACCTGCCTTAAATAAATGGTAGTATGCACAGACAGATTTTATATAGCACGCAGTTAATGATATGAGAGGATACAAATCAATAGAAGATAAATCGAGAAAGCTGTCTATATAACAAACAAGGATGTATAAATAAATGGGAATTGCTGCTTACTGTTCAGGTTGGGTGCATGAGGTCTGCACAGGGTGTATTCATGTTTATAAAATACACACGCACACACATCCTGATTATGCTAATTATGTTTTTGGCAGGGGTAGGTGTCTGTCCTCTCTCTCATGGCTTATGATATAGTAGGAATGGTCACAGGCTCATGGGATTTCCTGGCTACATTTTTGCTGCACATTTGCATGTGAGTAGCTCAGTTAGAGGTTGTTCCCTGTTGGTCTGAGATGGACACTACCTTTAAAAATCAAAAGAGCGGTATCAAAGAACATGAAGAGAAACCTTAAAGACAAATGTTACTCCATCAGTATCTAGCCACTGTATTAGGGCTTTGATTATCCTTGGAAACCTGTCTTTTCCATTTCTTTTGCCTTCATTTGGAAGTGGTGGTGATAGGACCAGAATTGTTTACAGCGTTCATCATGCATTGAGGTGGAATTATGTTCTCTCTTGTTATTGTTTTCCCATGTTCTGCATTTTGGGTTGGTTTTGACTGCTGGTGAGCATCAAAGTGATGTTTTCACAGGTCTACCTATGATAAACATCAGATATCTCCATTGCTAAGTGTTAAAAGTCAGCCAAGAGCCTGTTGTCATGTGTATAAAACACGAATTTTTTGCTTGAGCTGTATTACTTCACATACATGTCCACTAAAATTCATCTGCCATTTTCTTGCTCAGTAGTGACTATTATGAGATTCTTTTATAATTCTTCACAGTTGGCCCTTATCTTTGTCAGATTGCTATTCACCCCTTTTCCCAAGTTGTTTATGGATATACTGAAAAACATACACCCTAAGATTACTGAGGACTTCTATGGGGACTTTGGGACCTTTGTTTTTAACAAATTTTCCCAGGATAGATTCCAGACCTAGTGGTACTTCCCTCAGTCTTTGGAAGGGATCCCAGTGGAGGCTGGAGTCACTTCATATTCCTGTCTTTGAATACTGGGGCACTTTTGGGTTGAAGTTATGTGTTACTGCAGTTTTAGCTGTTTCTCCTTTGTGTCCCATTGGCTTTTTCTGGTGAACCTTATCTGCTTGTGGTAGTTCTTTTCTCTCTAATGTCTTCCACTGATACTTCAGTTTGAGACAGATCTTCTGATGTGTTCCCCTGTATAAAGTATTTTGGGATCAGAATTACTGCATGCTGAATACAGATACAAAAAACCCCAGCAACTCCTTTCTGCTACAGTCTGCTCTTCTCTAGCTGTTCTTTTTAATACCTGCATCATCTGTTTTCTTAGAAATCCTTTACCAGGCTGACAACTTCTGATTAAGTTTCAAAAATAATAATTTATTACTTATTTTTATACTCTTAAAAATGATTTCTCAAGCTTGCATTACTGAGTCTTTGTATTAATCCTGATAAATTTTATGATCCTTTCTATTATCTTTTTAAAGATAATTTTCAGAATCTTCCCTGCTTGGCTCTTCAGACATTCTGGTTGTGTTATGGTCTTTCTCAAGTAGTCTTTGGGAACTGAATAGCTTTTGACCTGTTCTTCTGAGTTTTACAGTGTCTTCAGGCCAACTACAAAGATTTTAATATGTAAGCCTCTAGCTCCTCCTTTCAATTTTAGTGTTTGGATTTTGTCTTTCATTTGTTTGATTGACAAGCTTTGTCAATGTTAGAAGGCAGTTTCTCAATAGTAATATTTTACAAGCCAGGTTCTTTCCACTTCTTGAGATAAGATTGAGGGTTTCTCTTTGTTCGTATGGGTGGGTTTTTTTTTTTTTTTTGCTTGTTTGTTCATGTCTTTGTTTTGGTTTTCAGACGCAGACAGTGGTCTCAGCTTCCATCTGCTGTTGTGCTCCTTAACCAATCCAACTGTGAGTCACTGAATTATCCCTTGACCTGTTGTCCTTTCTTCTTTGACAGCCTTTCTTATCTCTGCATTTCTTAGAAGCTCAAGTAGTGTTCATCCTGGTTGGAGGATGTCCTCTCTGTCATTCTTTTCTTTTTTTTTTTTTTTTTTCTTAAATAAGCATTTGCTTGTTCAGTGTAGCTTTTTGGTTCATAAGAACTTTATGTTAATTCTCCTGGATTGTTAATATAAACCTTTCATCAATCCCTGCTGAAGTGTATGGCTTTCAGGCTTTTCTACTTCGTCAGTATTCTGGTGGCCTTTTTTCCACCAGTTTTCTGTGAGACTACTGTGTAAATACTGTTGCTTTAACAACAGGCATTTTAGTTCCTCCATCTAGCTTCTTAGGCTTTTGGTGTTTATATAGAAGAGCATATGCTTTCACTTGGGTGTTTTATTTCTCTGCAAAATTTTTTGACAATATCTGTTCTGGCTTTTCTTTACCATTTTCTTCTAGCTTGACTTTAATCAAGCTACGCGCTTTCTTTTAGTTGAGATATACAGGTCCCCATGACATTAATGCTTCTCTTAAGCCACATACTATGTTTCTATAACTTCTTCAGTTTTAATGTTTTCTGATGGTCTTTGAAGTGCCTGCAAACCCATTCTTTTCTCATTTAGATTAAACTTGGCTGCCTTCTAGAGGCTCCTTCCCTATTCCCCAAATTTCCCCATTTCTTTGAATTTCTTAATACATTTTCTTATCTGCTTATTGAACCTTCGCTTGTCACCCTGTCTCTGTTATAGAATCATAGAATAGTTAGAGCTGGAAAGGACCTTAAGATCATCAAGTTCCAACCCCCCTGCCATAGGCAGGGACACCTCCCACCAAACCATGTCACCCAAGGCTCTGCTCAACCCGGCCTTGAACACTGCTGGGGATGGAGCATTCACAACTTCCCTGGGCAATCCATTCCAGTGCCTCACCACCCTTACAGTCAAGAATTTCTTCCTCGTCATATCCAATCTAAGCTTCCCCTGTTTAAGTTTGAACCCATTACCCCTTGTCCTATTGCTACAGTCCCCAAAGAATAGTCCCTCCCCTGCATCCTCGTAGGCCCCCTTTCAGATACTGGAAGGCTGCTATGAGGTCTCCACTCAACCTTCTCTTCTCCAGGCTAAAGAACCTTTCTAATTTGTTTTTATATTTATATTTAGAAAGTGTTTCAATGATCTCAGTAAAAAGTGATTTTAGTAGGAATTTGATATAGTAAATGGTTTGAGTTAATTCAAGGCATGTGATATTTCAGATCCCAGCAGGAGTCCTCTCTATATAGATTGCTGAATTCCAGTAGATGAAAAGAATAAAGGAAAAAGTAGCAAAAGAATGAGGGACCATGTTAAAGGACCTTATGTTAAATCCAGTATTTTAAATGCTTGTTTGTTCCTTTTATAGAGTACTTTGTCAGGCTGTATGGTTTTATATAAACCAGTGAAATGCTTTACAGCAGCTTTGCTGTTTAAAATTAAACTGAGGGCATGGCATTATCTGGAAAAGGAAAGAACAGGATGCAGAATGAGAGAAGGTTGTGGGTTTTGGAAAAATGAAAGTGATTCTTCAGATTTTAGTGGTGATAAGATTATCACATACTCCTGGAGAATTTATGGGTGTTGGGAAAATTTCTAACAGTAGACTTTTTAATTTCTTCAGTAATTTAAAGACAGCAAGACAGAAAATGCTCAGGAAGACAGATCTGCCAGGCAAGATCCATGTGTTGCAGGCTTAGCCATTATTTCAGTAGTGTCATGCTGGTGTTTTAATTCCACTACCTCTGGTATATTTTAATTTCTGAGATTATCAATAAAAAAATAAGGAAAAGTGGTGGGCTTTGTTTCGGTTTGGTTTGGGATTTTTTGCTGCCTCCTTGGAAATGGTTAAGGTAATGGAATAGTCAGCCTGCAGGATTTGTCTTTGCATCCAGCATCATCTTTTAACTCATTAAATACACTGATGGTTGCAATAATTGATCAGTAACCTGAAAGTTTTAAATGTCTTTCTCTCAAAGTTACAATTTTATAAACATTTATCTCCTGTGAAGTTAATAGGATAATATTGTTAAAAGTAGTTTCCAAATAAACCACTGCCTTCCAAGCCTGCTTTTGTTGACCTGACATTAATATGTATTTTAAAGACAGGACTGTGAAAAATCCCCCTGTACACATTCAGGCTCTCTGGAAAGGATCCAAATTATAATAACAATTGTTTTCTTGTATTTTATTTAGTTGCCTAATGAGTGTACTATTCTGCCTTCAAATTTCAAGTTTTCCGTCAGAATTCACACAGTGTTTGGGGTGCGAGCAATCAGCTTCTGACACTGCAAGCAAGTTATTGTGTAGTCAGCTCAAAGAGGTGATGTCCTACTGCAGTCAAGGAGGTTGCATGCAGTTACCTGTGAGGAGAGGCTGCTGCATTGTGGTCTGTTTTGTCTTTTTTTCTCTGCACATATTTAAATGAAAAAAAAAAATCAAAATTGTGCAGTGGGCAACCAGCGGAAGGGAGAGAGTGGAAATGAAATTTTAGACTTAGTGATCAAAATGGCTAAGCTAAGAGTTGAGATTAACGTATGCTCAAAAAAAAGTAAATTGGCTGATTAGCTGTTACTTTGGAGCAAAGATTTTGATGGATTGATCTAACGATAGAATGCATATAAAAATATCTAGCTGTATGAGCATATATATGCTTTAAATTGGAATCTAAATATTGTTGATGTATTATGAAACAAGATCATTCTAAAAAGCACAATACATTTATATTTTTACTGACATGGAGAAGTATGCTGCTGAAAGGCATGTGGATATTCGTGCTTGTGTATGTGTAGCATCATCATTATAATTGAAATACCAATTTGCTGTCATTTCAATCTGTGGTTTTCCTGAGTCTCGGCTTCCTACAGAAGTATGTGGATTCCTGCCGTGCCACGACCTGGACTGCATGACAGATGGTGCAAGGAACTTAATGTTGTCCTGTCACTGGCAGAGGGTCTCATTTCTCTGACCTTGTAACAAGAGTTTTGCAGTGCCACTTACTTAGAAGTGCAGAAGTCAAAGGATGAATTTTAATACTTTTGGTGTTTATCTGGGCTGACATTGGTAGTGACAGTATTGAATCAATTCACTGAAACAAATTGCAGAGTTGGGAATGATCAAAAATCACAAAATTCGGAGATATAAGCCAGTAGCTCTTACTACTATTAGTTAGATTTTACATTTTGTCTCTTACTGTGCAAGATTACATGTATCTTACTTAATACAGCTCAGTACTCATGCGGTCACTTATCTCTATGCCTAACTTTAAGCGTGTAAATTTTTTTTCAGTACGAACTACCAAAGTGCTTAAAAGCCTTCATGAGTGTATTTAATATTTGGAAGATTTGTATTTGCATTTCAAAGTTAGCACCATCTCTTACAGCTTCTCAATTCTTCTTTTGCTCATATATTTGATCATCAGTGTTGCGATAATTGCTGAAATGTGTGACTTCCTATATTTAAAAGGGAAGAAAGAAGAATTGAAAGAGGGGCTGGCTTTTGTCAGGCAGGGTAGGGTACATGAAAAATAATCTGCAGTCTGCACAATCAATCAGATGTGAACATAATTTCATCATGGTTTGTCCCTTACTTTTAACCTGCTGGTGTGATAGCTGGTCCTGGGCTGGAGGCCATATGGAGCTGAGTAGAACCACAGCTAACGTGCTCTGCAGAAAGGCAATGTAAGCCTCCTATCTCCTCTCCTGAAATGTGAAGGTGGTTAGTTGAGGTTCTGTAGTGGACCTATGTGTACTAGGGGCTGCCCAATGCTGCAGTAGGTGCAGGCATATTGGTGCTGGGTTTGCAGCCAGTAGTGGGCAGACTCCAGTGCAGCAGGTGGGGGTTGCAAGTGTGCAGTGCACATGGAGTCCAGGGCTGCAAGGAAAACAAAGAAGCTTGAACAGAGGATGGGGAAAGAACCTTATTGCAAGTGTATCTGTAGATGTTGGGTTCTAAAACCTATTAAATCTGGGGAAAACAAACAAAATCCCCAATCAACAAAATACCGCTGGCACCATTTGGAAATTTTTGTGATTTTTTTTTTTTTTTTGTAAATTTACATACCTAGCAGTAAATTTTTAGTTTTGCTCTAACTGTAGCAAGTCTTTTGCACATAAGAAAGAAAAAAAAAAAGAAAGAAGCTTTTAAGCAAAACATGAAGTACTTAAGTTGAAAACCCATAAACAAGACTTGTCAGGGCACTAAGGAAGAAACTACAAAACAAGGGAAAAAGAAATGTTATTTCTTGTGCTTAGATATCTTACATGTCATCAAATCGCTACTTTCAAATTTTTCCCAAGATTTCACCAGTTTGAAAAATGAATACGAGGCTTTCCTGTATGAAGTGTATGTTTAGTGGAGTATTTTATGCTGTTGCAGCAGTAGCATTTGGGGCCTGCTTTTGTAATCCTTTTTGGTACAAATGAGGCTGTTAGAATTCATAACAGCTGGGGGAATGAGTAAAATCCTATGACCAGACTTTGATGTAGTGCTGTTGTAATTCAGCTAGAGATACTTTTGGTCATATACAGGAATATAAAATCAAATATATATTCTTTTTTATTGCATCCATCACTAGGTGATTTAAAGATATTACTGTAGAAATTCCTATGTAATTTTTGTAAATAAATTTAAATATTATTTATTCTGAATCTCTCTTCAAGTTATATTCTAGTCCTTACTCTGGGTGTTAGATCATTTTGAAGTAAGCAGCTGCTGTGAGAAAATGTATATATGCAATCTAAAACCCCTCCCTATAGATAAGTACTTTAAACAGAAGCAAAATGCCTAGTGCCTGACAAATATTACTGTCAAAAGGCTTTTACAGAGTTATGGTCACATAGTTGATTTGGGAAGCATTTTGACAGCTGCAGCATTCAGTAGGGATGCTTGAATTTCACCTACTAAAGCACATTAATCACAGAAATGTTTTGAATTCTGGAGCAGAAAGAATATTCCACTAATGCAGATTGGTTTTGCCTTTTAATTTTCTTAGTCCTATGGGCCCAGTGCATTACTGTACTGTGATTTACAGTTTTCTCAATCTGCTTCAAATAGTATCATATAATCATTGAATGGTTTGGGTCACTTAGTTCCATAGATGGCGGCATCCTCCACTAGACCAGGTTGCTCAAGGCTCTGTCTGACCTGGCCTTGAACACTGCCAGGGATGAGGCATCTACAATGTCTCTGCGCAACCTATTCCAGTGTCTCACCACCCTCACAGTAAAGAATTTCTTCCTAATATATAATCTAAACCTACCTTCTGTCAGTTTAAAACCATTCCCCCTTGTTCCTATCGCTACATGCACTTGTAAGAAGTCCCTCTCCAGGTTCCTTGTAGGCCTTGTTTAGGTACTGGAAGGCTGCTCTCAGGTCTCTCTGGAGCCTTCTCTTCTCCAGGCTGAACAAGCCCAACTCTCTCAGCCTGTCTTCATAGCAGAGGTGCTCCAGCCCTCTGATCATCTTCATGGCCCTCCTCTAGACTTGCTCCAACAGGTCTATATCCTTCTTATGTTGGGGGCCCCAGAGCTGAACACATTATTCTTGGTATGAGAAGACAGCAGAGGGGGAGAATTGGCTCCCTAAAGCTGCTGGTCATGCTTCTTTTGATGCAGCCCAGGATATGGCTGGCTGGAAGTGCGCACTGCTGGGTCATATTGAGCGTCTTGTCAACCTCTTGTTGAGAAGAGGTATTCCCCATGCTATGTGAATTTGCATAGAAGCATTTAAGTTGAACCCCTGATGAAGCCAACTTACTGTCTGGAGTATCTGGAATTCCTTTGTGCTGCTTTTCAGGTGTTCTGCTGACCTGCGACTGCTCTGCAGGTTCTGGGCATCTGTTGCTGGCACTGGCATCAGAGTAGGAGTGGGTTAGATTGAGGTTTTCCTCCCCCAGCAACTTTAGTTTAAAGCCCTCTTCACCAGCTTGGCAAGCCCATAACCAAAGATGCTCTTTCGCTTCTCTGACAGATGGACTCCATCAGTCCCCAGCAGACAAGGTTTCTAAAAGCAAGTCCCATGGTCTATGTAGCAGAACCCCTGGCTGTGGCACCAGTCCTGTAGCCATTCATTGATGTGCCAGAATTGACTGGCCTTTTCAACCCTCTTCCTTTTGACTAGAAGAACTGATGAAAAAACTACCTGCACTCCAAAGTCCCTTATTGCCCTGTGATTCTTCCTTATAATCCTCAGACTGCTCCTGGCTGAATCACTGGTGACCACGTGAAAAAACAGCAGTAGATAATAGTGGACTAATAATAGTACAAGGCTTGGTTGTTTCTTGGTGACACCCATGATATGAGCTCACAGTGAGCAGCACACCTATCTGGAGAGTGCATCAGGTCAGCAAATGGTGGCTTCAGTGCACCTTAGAAGAGAGTCGCCTATCACCCATCACCTAGCTGTGCTGATTATTACACGCAAGGGCAAGGAGGGCTGCCGTACTCACCACCAGCATCTCTTCTGTTGTGACAGGTCTGTCTTCTTCAGCCTGCAGAGCAGCGAAGTGGTTCTTCAGAAAGTGCTTCAAGGGAAGCCTTTTCCTCCTGCAGGTTCTTGCTGTTGCAAGTTTCTATTCCTTTTTGTGTGCTGGTGGGGGAGTTTTTTTGCTGTTTGACCATAGCTGTTGGTCCACTGCAGTCTGCACTTGGAACCAGCTGTCAAACTCCTTCTCAGCCTCCCTGATGTTACGCAGCCTTCTCACTGCCTTCTGCAGCTCAATTTAGTAAAAGAAGCACCATGCAGTAGTGCAGTTAATAGTTGTTTATGAAGTTACTACTCCAAGTAACAGCTTCTTACAGTGAAAGAAATCCTATTTTGATTCAAATCACTTTTGATATTCAGTCATGTCATTCTGAGATCTCCATGTGCAATCAGTTTAGAATATATGATTTTTGTCTGATCTTTAAGTATATTAGGTTTTAACCTCATTTTCATTTTCCTCTGTTTCCAGGAAGTTGAAGACCACGTGGCATTTTTAATAACTGTTCCAACGGCCTTAGCAATTTTTTTCGCTATATTTATCCTTGTCTGCATAGAACCTGTATTTAAGAAGCTGCTTCGTGTATTTTCTCTGGTGGTCTGGGTATGTCTTGTTGCCATGGGATATCTCTTTATGTGTTTTGGAGGAATCATCTGTCCCTGGGACCAGGTAAGACTGACGTTATTATTAATTTTACTACCATTGGGTACATTTCCAGGAACCATTCTATGCAAAATCATTCTCATTCATTTTTATGGGGCATCTCATAAAATGGTTTTGTGACTGTTTGCATTCATTTATAAAGACCAAAGAGATGTACATACTTAGGATAGGGAAATATTTGACGGATTGTTTGTTTTTTTTAAGCTCCTTTGCATAATGAACATTTGATTCCAGTCTTCAACTTCTTGATGTTTTGAATGTTTGATTATAGTGACCAACTAATCTGACAGAAATGTTACTATGTTTCAAGAAGACTCATGCTATCTTCTTCAGCTTAAAATGTTCAATTTCTCTGTGTTGGCATTCTATGGTCTTCAAGATGTTCTCTAGCAACACATGAGAAAAACGGATTGGGACTTTCCTCAGATTTCTAGGGTAAAGTATGAATTTGATAGGTGGACCACACGGTGGGTAAAGAACTGGCTGGGTGGCCAGTTAGCATGCAAAGAGTTGTGGTCAATGGCTCAATGTCCAGCTGGAGACCAGGAACGAGTGGTGTTCCCCAGGGATCGGTGTTGGGACCGGTCTTGTTCACCACCTTTGTCGGTGACATGGACAGTGGGATTGAGTGCACCCTCAGCAAGTTTTCTGATGCAACCAAGCTGTGTGGTTCGGTTGATATGTTGGAAGGAAGGAATGCCATCCAGAGGGACCTTGACATCTCTGTGAGGTGGGCCTGATGCCAACCTGATAAAGTTTAATCATGCCAAGTGCAAGGTCCTACAGCTCGGTCGCAGCAATCCCAGGCACAGCTCCAGGTTGGGCAGGGAAGAGATTCAGAGCAGCCCTGTGGAGAAGCACTTGGGGGTGTTGGTCAATGGAAAAATGAACATGAGCTGGCAGTGTGCGCTCACAGCCTGGAAAGCCAACCATACCCTGGGCTGCATCAAAAGGGGTGTGACCAGCAGGTCGAGGGAGGTGATCCTGCCCCTCTACTCTGCTCTCATGAGACCTCACTTGGAGTATTGTGTGCAGTTCTGGTGTCCCCAACATAAAGAGGACATGGAAGTGTTGGAACAAGTCCAGAGGAGGGCCACGAGGATGATGAGGGGACTGGAGCACCTCCCGTATGAAGATAGGCTGAGAAAGGTGGGGCTGTTGAGCCTGGAGAAGAGAAGGCTGCTTGGAGACCTCATAGCAGCCTTCCAGTATCTGAAGGGGTCCAATAGGGCTGCTGGGGAGGGACTCTTGATGAGGGACTGTGGTGATATGACAAGGGATAACGGGTTCAAACTTAAGCAGGGGAAGTTTAGATTGTATATGAGGAAGCAATTCTTTACTGTGAGGGTGGTGAGGCACTGGAATGGATTGCCTGTGGAACCTGTGAATGCTCCATCGCTGGCGGTGTTCAAGGCCGGGTTGGACAGAGCCTTGGGTGACATGGCTTAGTGTGAGCTGTCCCTGCCCATGATGACGAGGTTGAAGTAGATGATCTTGAGGTCCTTTCCAACCCTAACTATTCTGTGATTCTATGAATAGAGCAGCAGTGAAGTACCCTTCATATTTAAAAAATTTTGTAATGAAGACAAACCAAAAACTGAAATTGTATCCTAATAGCACCACTTCTGAAATATGAAGAAATGATGTTGAACATCTACCATTGTGCCTGATCAATTTTTCTGTGTTCTGCCATATCTTTCCATTTCCCAAGCCTCTCTATGTGGGAATACTCCTGATATAATAATTGTGAAACTCTTCAAAGGATGAAAAAAAGCATGTAAATATACAAATATGTCTTTTGAAACTTTGCTGCTGATTCTCTGAGTTTAGAATAACCTTAAATGGTGGTACTGCATGCAGGATGCCTTCTAGGTGTTTAAGCTAGACTGGAAAGAAATTCTCTGACTTGTTTTTCAGATCTTGCAAAGACTCATGCAGATATGGAGCTTTAAATATGCAAGTAGTTCCTTTATAATCTTTAATTCAAATGATTTAAATTACCGGTGTTTGTTGGTAATATTAGTTTGGGGGCCCTTAAATTTGTGGGTGACTTCTGTTTTCGTTTTCTTGGTATGTTCAATGATTAATTTTCCATGAAACCGCCTCCCTGTTTGTTTTGGTTTCTTCATTAGCTTTTTAAGTATTTGACACTACAAACCAGGCCACATTTGCATGTAATAAAAAGGAAACAAGAACATGTAATATTTTTATCTAGATCTAATTTTACCATGAGAGTCCCTGCATTCTTGCAATATCAAGTCTTGATAATCTACATGGTCTTACTTTTTTGATTTATTTATTTTAATTGCCAGTTGTGGGATGTTACACTAGAATATTTAGGCTTTCAGGCTTACATGCGGATCATAGAATCATAGAATAGTTAGGGTTGGAAAGGACCTTAAGATCATCTACTTCCAACCCCCCTGCCATGGTCAGGGACACCTCCCACTAAACCATGTCATCCAAGGCTATGTCCAACCCGGCCTTGAACACCGCCAGCGATGGAGCATTCACAACTTCCCTGGGCAGCCCATTCCCCCATTCCAGTGTCTCACCACCCTCACAGTAAAGAATTGCTTCCTCATATCCAATCTAAACTTACCCTGTTTAAGTTTGAACCCATTACCCCTTGTCATATCACTACAGTCCCTCATGAAGAGTCCCTCGCCAACATCCCTAGAGGCCCCCTTCGGATACTGGAAGGCTGCCATGAGGTCTCCACGCAGCCTTCTCTTCTCCAGGCTGAACAGCCCCACCTTTCTCAGCCTGTCTTCATACAGGAGGTGCTCCAGTCCCCTGATCATCCTCATGGCCCTCCTCTGCACTTGTTCCAACAGTTCCATGTCCTTTTTATGTTGAGGACACCAGGATATTTAATTTACCATTTTTTTTTGTTTATTGCAAATTATACTGAGTTAAATTTTGTTATTTGAAATATATAATAATGATTTTCAATAGCATGAGGCATAAAAGATATCGAAGAGGGATGCTGATGTCTCTGTCCTGGGGTTGTATTTTTCCTGTGAAGGTGGTTTGTCCTGTCTTCCTTTCCTCTTAGGAAAAATGTAGGCATTCCCACAGCATCTGAGGGATGTGGCGGCCATGTGAGGCAAGAAGGGCTGCAGAGCTCTTGGGAAAGGCATTGTCTTCCAGCAGGTTGCCAGGACGCAAGTCCTCCAATTTCCAGTCTGCTTCTTGTTTTGTGTGCAATTTTTGCTTGGCGAAGAAGATATTTGGGAGGGAGATGCATGGATTCTTTTGTCAGCAGTAACCAGCTCCGGGCAGCTGCCTTGCCCAGCACTGTGCAGGCTCCAGCCCACAGTGGGCAGGGATTTCCAGAAAGCCTGGACACGGCTGCAGATATGCAGCTAACCCACTGTGCATTTGGCATCACCAGGAGAGGGGTTGTGTCAGCGTGGCCCCTGGCCACTGCTAGGAATTGGAGGTTACGTGGCTTCCTGCAGTGGGACCCTTTGCACCTCCAAAACTGCGTTTTTTCCCCCCTTTGAATAGTGGTGCTGTTTTGTTGATCACTTTTGTAGGTATTTTTTTTGTCTGATGTTGGGTAAAAGTAAACTACGGAAATATGGGAGTCTTTCTGGGCATTTGACACCTTATACAATAGACTAATTGCAGGTTTGATGTTTTTTAAGGTTTGTAAAAAAGCTGTGAGCGGTAAAATGCTGCTGTGTATTCCTGGGATGCTGGTGTTTTGATTGCTCTATATCAAGAATATGTAGGTCAATAATTGGCATTCTGTCCTATAATTACATGTGAAAGCAAATCTAAAAAATCCTTCCTCAGTGATCATTGACGGTTTCTTTGTTGAAGTTTCTTCATTGTATGAATTTTAAAAAGATTTTTTGTGGCTTATTAGGGTGGTTTTATTGTTTCCTCATGATTTTTTTATGAAAGAAAAGAAATATGATGTAAAACCTGGAATAGTTCTGTTTCAAGTATCTTTGTCAACATAGCTTATTAGAATATTATGAAAATAAAAGAAATAAAAGTTCATCCACACTTATTTACTGAACAAGTGCCTTAATTTTCTTCAAATTGCAGCCTAACTTTTGTTCTGCTCCACCAGATTTTAAAAATACTCTTTTCATCATATCATTCATGTCTTCTCAGCCTTAAGATTGTTAAAAATATGGCATTTCTTAATTGTACTAGGAACTGTTGAAACATAATTTTTCTGTATACTGTGGTTTATAGAAAGAACATGTTATTATGTTGTTTCTGCTCAAGCCTTCTCCCTTTAAAGGATGAACCTGCATCCTTTAAATTTTGGCTTAATGATTTTAATCGTCCTTTTGGCTGTTTGCAGTTTTTCTTTGTTGTCTGAAGGAACCTTAGGTGTGAACTTTAGCAGGTTCTGTTTACAATAAAAATGCCACTTCAGAGAGACTATTTTGGTTATGAACTCAATATATATTTAATGCAGAGCAGTGCCTTCTGAGCCTGCAGGCACACAGCTCAAATAACTTTCACAAACAGTAGAGGTCTTTAAATGAGGTGGCTGGACAGAACCAGTGTTGGTTTGTCGGTTTGGATCTTTTTTGTTAGAAAGCTGTAGGCTGATGTGAAATAAGTGCAAATCATACTTGGTTGTTTCAGCTATCTTTTTGCTGCCCTTGCAGACAAATTTTGTATGTCTGCATTTCCTTGTCTCTGCAGCTACAGCTTTGGAGAGAGAGCTATTATCAAGTAGGTGTCTGGCCACTGTTTGAAGGGGAAGACAGCACAGCTGTAGATGATTTTACTTCATCCCTTGAGCTGGTCTGTAAGCCCCATGCTGGCTCCACAATCAAGGGCGGAGCCTCATGCAAATGCTGTTATTGTTCCCTGGGCTGCATGGGCATTATCACAAGCCCATCTCCAAAAGCAGCCAGGATATTGTCATTATTAATCTTAGTAACCAACCTCTTAAGTAGGTCCTTTACTTCTCTATACGGTTGATGAAGAGAAGCAAATACATTGAGGAGACAGAGGGTACCTTAGTGAGGTACTCAGTGGCTTTACATGAAAAAAAAACCTAGGACAGTGATGGCAAATGCCTTTGATACCTGACACACTTTTTTTAGAGAAGCATTGCAAGCCTCTCTCACTGGTGTCAGCCCAAGTTTCCATCAGTGCCAAACTTGGCAGTGGAGCCCCTGGGTTTTGCTGGTGTCCTGGGGAACTTGAATGCTTTGTTAGGACCTACATTGAGACGCACTTATCTGTGTTACAGCCCAGGAGGGTGGCTGGGCTGTCTGGTAGGAGCTGCAGAACACCTGGCCAGGGTTGGTAGGCAAAAAAGTAGACCAAAAGAAGTCACGCAGAGGCTCAGAGAAGCAATTGCCTCCTGGCAGTTTTTTGCAAATCTAAGGTTTGAGCGGTAATGTGTGAAAATAATTTTGGTGAGGAAAGACCTCAGAGCGATGCTTAGACAGGTCCTGTGTGGAAATCAGCGGATGGTGTGTTCGGTGGAGGGCCAGTAATGCAAGGCAAGCAAGCTGAGGAAGTATGATGGAAAAAGGTGATGTACTGATTTTTGTCATGTTAGATCTTCTCCTTACTCTAGAAAGGAGCACCTTTCCTTACAAAATGTAAATCCAGTACCTATCTGCAGAGTTACATTCATGCCAGGGAATGAATTTAAAATAGTTTCCTCTTGTTTCACTGACAGTGTAGTTATTGTACAACAGTCGCCTTTCCATGTCATCTCTGACATGTCTAATACTTCCTCAACCTTTTATACAGGGTGTACGTAAATATGTCATAGCACATTGATATCAGTGAGTAAAAAGAGCTCTTAAGGCATACAGTGGATGATATAAAAAAAGGAAGTAATTATACAGCATTATGCTAGCCTAATGAATTCTATCTTTGCTGGATTTTGGTATTCAATTCTACTTAATTATAAATACGTTTGCACAGCCCAGGCACCAGATGTGTTCCTCCTTGTCTATATTCAGTTACAGCACAGAAATTATTTCAAGCATGATTTGACACTTCTGGTTTCCAAAAAAAATTATCCATAGAGTGTTGTGTTTAGAATATGTTTGTCTATTCTTGCCTAAATGCTACTTTCTGAGCTGAATCTAAAACCCTTTTGTTTTAATGCATTGGTACAGAATGGTTCAGTTTGGGCCCTGGAGCAGCCCTGATTTACAGAGTGCAGAGAAAATTATCTGTATTAGTATTTATAATTATGTTTTTTTTTTTTTTTATACTCTCCTGGTACCTGAGGATATCAGGCCAAGGGGTGAGAGCCTGCATGGAGTTTCTGCAGTTGCAGTAATGAGCTCCTGTACGAGGCAGCAAGGCAAACCAGTGGGTCTGCAGAAAGGGAAGAGTTTTCTTTGTACAGAATTATATTGGGTCTGATTTCCTCACCTTGCTTGTGACCTGCCTTATCTGAAGTCAGAACTGATGTATTAATAACATGTAGTGTGGTTAAGCAGTGCAAATAAAAGGAGTTAGATGCTTGAGAAGAGCAGGGTGGATGTCAGTGCAGGTCCCTGCAACACAGGAGAGTGAGGATATGTTGCTATCAGCTGTACAGCTGGCTCAGGATCTGAAGTGTGGGGGAGACTTGACATTTTTTCAAGCTTAAGATTAATCAGAGTATCAGGAATGAGTATCCCAGGCAAGGAAATAAATCTTGTAGGAGCATGGTTTGGTCCCTTTGAGGTGAACAGTCACCTAGAAAAAGGATATAAGGAAAACCAGGAGTCTTGTTTGAAAGGGGAAAATACTGCCCAGCAGATGATACTGTGCTTTAGGAGTAGGTGTGATAGAAAAGGAAGAAACCCACAATCCACAAGTATAAAGCATATTTGCAGTTATATATGAGGAAGGAGAAGAACAGATGATTTTTAATATTTTTTTTAATAGGCATATGAATTCACAGGCTTAATAGCAAGGCATTTAAATGTGTTTATCAAGTTTGGTATGGATACATCTGTATAGAAGACAGGAAAAAGCTGAGCTATTAAAGACCTGCCAGTCATGAAAATCAGTAATATGGTAGTTTAGTATAGTAAAATAGTGTGTGGAGCCTTGGAACACTCTGTTAGCATAACTAATGTGCCGTTGTTAACCTTTGGTGTGTCATGGCAAAGCACTATTACAGCTCTTTGTAGAAAGAGAATGGATTTCTTTTCTTAACAGGGAAAACAATTTTGTAAGAAGAAAATAAAAAATGTCTATTTTATTGCCAAATGGAAGACTAGAAACACTGCTAGAAGAGATGAGTGTTATTAAAATAACTGTACGTGCAGGTGAGAGTACATGGCAGCTAGTGTGACTTCAGAGTGTATGAGGCGGGAAGAAGATTGCTGGCTGAATTCTCAGGGGGTTCTCTGGGGAATGTTTGCCTTTATTAGCGCTTTTTACTTGTGGAGGGGTGACAGAATGTCGCCGTTGTAATGAAATTTATTGATGACCCAGTTAAAAGATTCCTAATAGAGCAAAAGATCAGAATGCTATGGGAAAGAAAAGAATAACCTTGAGGGCTACTGTAATAGCAGCTAGATGAAATTTAATAATAGGGAATGTGATGTGCCTGCATTTGGGAGCCAACAGCAGAAATTTCAGCTATAGGCTGAGAGTTCATAATAGAAAATCAGCAGGAATGAGCAGAATGAAGAGGAGAAGCATTAGCTGGCCACTGGATCATTAGTATGTGCAACCAGAAAAGAGTAGGTTATGGTGGCAAAGTATCCCGCGAAGGATGAAAACTCACCTGAATCACCTATGCAAATTTCGTGTCCCCTGCATTCAAAAAGATAAACTAAAACTGGAAGAAATGCAGAGAGCACCAAGTGAAATCACCAGGAGAAAGAAGCTTTTTGTGAGAGGAGAAAAACTTGACTTGGGTATAGATCAACAGAAAAGAAGAATGCTGAGAGTGGTGTGACTGCCATCTACAGATAATCTGTGGTTGCAAACATCAAAGTTGAGGAGAAGCTGCTAAAGATGAAGGACTATTGACACATACAAACCAGAAAAATAATCAGCTAGCCATTAATAAAATTTAAACTGGAAATTGGAATAAATCCCATAGCCATTAGAACACTGGGTTTGTGGAGTGGCCAATATCCTCAGGATAATAAGAATTAAAATAATGAATTGGTTTTACAGTGGAATGCTGTCCTTAGCAGAGAGTCATTCGGTGTCTTTGATTAGCAGAGACATGGACTTCAGTGATTCAGTATCATCCTTTTAGTTTTTTATTCCTATGCACTACTTGCATCTGGGGACTACTGAACTAGTTTTATTTATTTTGACCTGTGCCTAAAGTCCACCAGAAGCGATGGATCTTCTGAGTTATAGAAGTTCAGAGTTTTTTGTTATTTAAATGCCTTTTCATCCTTCCAGAATTCTTCCGGAACAGTAGTCTCAAGAGTTATAACATCGGGTTTAATAATCTTGAGATATATATATATATATATATAAAATACATTATGTATATATATGGTTTAGTGTGAGGTGTCCCTGATCTCTTGTGGCATTCATTATAAGGTTTATGAGAGAGGTTTAATGTAAAGTAAAGCAGGAGAAACTGGATCAGAAGAACCTTACAAAACCTTTGCTTCCCTGCTAGTCTATTTTTCTTTACTCCATTTCCTGTAGTGATTTTTCCATTTTGGGAGTATGCAATTAAGTACAAAGGCTGAGCTGATTATAGATTTCATTGAGACTATTGCATAGTTTGTGTGCCGTGTGATATTTGCTGTACAAGTCATGTGGATGAATTTTCTAAGGGAAGAGTTAAGGTAACTCCATTGAAGTATGATAAAAATGTGAATCTCAGGTAAATATACAAAACTGAATATGGCAAGATTTTTCTCTCTAATGCAAAATAACAGCATCAAATAAGACTATTAATGTTTCTGAGAGTACTGAAACCAAGTAATGCTAATTTCAAATATCATAATGTTGTTTGGATGTTGCTGGTGTCAAGAGACCAGATGACACATGGAAAGTAATAACTTATGACATTCATAAGGCTTCTTAAGTGCTTAATAATTGCTTTGACATTAGGAAATAAGCATAAACATCTATTTATTTCACAGTACATATTGCTTGACAATTGCTTGTATGATGGAGCTACCAATGAACCATTAAAGAAGCTATCTAGAACTTTCTGTTAACAAGTATAATTTAGGGTAGCCATGCAAGCTTTTAATTGGAATTGTTTTCCCTTCAGAAATGTAACAGTTTACCTGATTTCCCAGAGGGAAGTTTTTGATACGGTGCTGGATGGATCTCTTGGTTTGAGCACTTTGACTTTGCTTACTTGCCTGCCATGGAAAAGCTTGCGCATCTACTTGGCCATTTCGTGTGATATTGTATGGTTTTATTCTTGTGAATTAGATAATAAAGGGGTGTATCATAGATCCTTGCCTTCAGCCATTTGTCAGCATTTGTCACTTTCTGTTTGCAGGTTTCTAGTGCTGTAACAATTTAGCTAGTAAGTTGTTACACAAACAAAAACAAATGGGTGGTGAAAATGTTTCCTGCAAGCCGCATAAAACCTCAGTTTGCTTGTTTGAGGGTGTTCACTGTTTCTGCAGCTTTTATGAAGTTTTAGGCACAACTATGGTTCTAAAAAAGTCAATTTTAGTATCTGGATTGTCAGAGGATCACTCCTTTTTTAGTCTAGGAAGCAGGTAACAGAATTTTTCCCTGTGTGTGCTTGCAGTTTGTCATGCTGGCTGTGAAATAGCTTTCAGTTTCACCTGCCAGTCTACAAATATACAGTGCTACGCAGATATTAGGAAACATTGCTTACCTTAAATTAATTAATATTCAAAAGAAAGCAATATGGTCTGCTGGTTATGAATTTGTTGATGAGCAAGGTGCCTAGGTTTATAGAGTTCTACAAAAGGAAGAAATAAAGAGGAAGATATATATTTGATGTAGTAAGGAGTACTCAGTATGAGCTGTGGAAGATACATTTTTAATATATTCATATGGAAAAAATATTTTTCTTAATTTAGTTGAATAATTTTGTATAGCTATCTTAAATGCAAAATATAATAATGTCAGATTGGTGTTATTTTATTATTTCAAATGTGTTTAAGTTCAGATTTTTAAGAATAATGTACAACTAAAATGTAAGTTATATACATAATTATACTTTATAAATGGTAAATTTATTGAGAATGATAAAACAGATGTGCTTTCAAGAGATTATTCATGTTCATTTAGTGATTTTTTTTTTGTTTTGTTTTACTTCACTATATGACAAAATGATTATTTGTATATATAAAGCACTGTATGTTGCTTGTATATTGGGGACATAGCTTTTGTGTTTATATTGGCTTGATTCAGCAACTGGCTATCTAGAAAAACAGAAAGGAGAAAAATAATGGACTGAGATAATAGTAAATTCTCAGAAAACATTTCAATGTTGCTGAGGGACAATCCCAGAAGTATTTATCTTTTATGATTTTGCTACCTCTTTAGGTAATGTGTGAGACTGATTTACATGTTAATGGAAGAAGGGCAGGGAACAGGGAAGGCAAGGGGACTTTGACAGTTTTCAAAAGGAGCAGTCTTCCAAAAGGGAACTAGTAACTATTTGGGACATTCAAATCAGGGAGAAGGACACAACATCTCCCAGCTTAGTCACAGTGGACAAGCTAAGCCTCTTGGGTTGCTATAACAGGAACTAGATTGAGTTTGCCTTTTAGAAGTTTTGTCTCTTCTGCAAAAAAAAGTACTTGAGTGCTGAGAAGTACTGATCAGCCTGTCTTCATCTGACCACAGTAGCTGAGTGTTGCTCATCCTTACAGAAGGAAGCGGCACAGATATCTCAGCTCATCAGAACTTGCAAGGTGAGAACAGCAAACATTAAATAATGTCAGTGAAAGCCCAGGCTAGGTTTCACTGATTTAGAGGATTTGGGGCAAGAATATCTCAAAAAACCCCAACCCAACCCAGAATCAAAACCCCCAAACAAACCACAAGAAAACTTCCTATCCCTAAACAACAGCCTGAAATGATAGACATTTCATTCAAGGCAACTCAAAAGCTAAGAGGATTACACACAGTATCTGTGACAACAGGAGAAGAACCTTTTCCAGTCTATCAGGAAAAAACTTATCCCTCTGTTCCACCACATACATGCATTCACAAGGCTTAAGAAGAATAATCATGTTTTCATGCAATACATCATGCACGGTTAGAACCATTTAGGAAAAAGGTACATTTCTGTTACTACTAGAAAGCTTCATATTGATTTTATAGCTTAAAATAAACTTGCTGAAAATAAACTTGCTGTAAAATAATATACTTCTCAGTAGTGACAATTTTTTGTAATATCTTAAGTTCTTGGATTATATTGTTCTGGCAGACTTAGTTTGAACAGTTTAGAACTTGACAACATATTAATCATGTTGGATTCTAGATTTCATTTTTCTTATTTGCTTCTTGTGCATACCATTTTAGAGAAGTTATAGTGTATATAAATTTTGTATCTTTCAAAATTATCTTTGCTTAAATTAGCAAACCTGAATCTCTTCTTAAATGTTCTGATTTCTGCAACATTTGACTGATTTGCAGATATCTTTGTTTTGCAAGAATCTTATTCAAGATGGCAGGTGCAGTTACAACTTATTAACTACAGTGTCCCTGTCTCATGTCTTCATGTGGCATTGCAAAGTAATTTGCATTTTGTAATTTGCGATCTCTTTTCACATTAGTGCTTTCTAGTTTTCCTCCTTGTTGTAATATTCCAATTTGAGATGGTTTCTGTAATCTATCATCTTGCATTTTTGTGGTATGACTGTCCTTTGACTATTTTCTGTTTCTTTTGGCTGTTTCACAATTCCTTTGTATTCCTTTTTCAGCACTTCCTTTCATATGTTTCCCCCTCAGTTTACATCACCTTCTTATATTTACCATGACAGCTGTCTTCTCTCTCACTTATTAATGAAGACAGCCTTTCTTCAATTTAACACATTGGCTTTTTTCGTTACTCTGTACTTTTGTCTTGCAGTCAGCCATAGTTTTACAATATTTTTTGCCTTGTTCAGTATAGATGAGTTACTGTAAATTGCAACTTTTAGGTGTCATTAAGGATGGTGATAGTGTTGCGAGCTCAAATATCTGAGGGCTCAGTTAGAGTTTTGTCATTGACTGCCCTTGACCACATTGCAGTTCTGCTTCCAGCTGCCCCCCCCCCCGCAAAAAAAAAGAATAAAGGTTTTTATTCTGTTTTGTTAATCTGAGGTAGAATTGATCCTAAGTAAATAGGATTGTACTTTCTATGTGACAGTGTTGTATAAATTTTTGTTTATTATGCTGTTTTTATTCTTGAGCATAATTTTTTTTTTCCTGAAGAATTTACAGTGAGGAAAGAAATGGGTTAAACAGTTTTTCATGTAAATATGGTGAACATTAAATAAATCCCATTAAACACGCATGTGCCTGAAAACATCTACTTTTCATAAAGAAAAAATCTTAGTGCAATGAAATGAGGTAGAGATTAGAGTCTTTTTTTTTTTCATGTCATGCTCTGATTACCCATTAAGACAGCATATGTTATCTAATGACAGTTCCTGTCAGTGTGTACATATTACTTGCACAGGTCTATAAACAAGTATAATACAGTGTTTTAAATTACTTTCACATAGATTAGATTTCAGTCTTGCTTAGATACGCATGGAAGTTTTTTTATTTTCCTCTTTGCAATAATGTGAATTTACTCAGCATTTAGGAACGCATTTAAGATAAGATACAATTTTGGGTCTTTGTCAAGTCCAGTACAGATAAACTGCCAGGTCTACTGGATGATGCAGTTTATTGACAAGGACAGTATGTTGCCTGTATGACATTAATTTGTACATTAAATTCCATTAAAAGATCAGGGTTGCAAGAAAAGTTGAGATAGATCATGTTTATTTGGTCAGATGAAGACTGGAAAGCAAAATACAGATCAGTAACAAAGCCCAGAATGCAGAAAAGTGCAATAAATACACATTATCATGTGTGAATCATATTTATATCTATACTACCAGATGATTTGCTCTACATGAGCACAAGTATTTCGTACTCATTAGTGATATAGGCAGATGATTACAGGATCTGTTTCTCCAGAGGGCCTAGCAAAAGAATCTGTACTTTAATACCTCTTAATTCGTTTTCTTCTCACCCCTTCTTGTTTACTTTTAATCACATTTCAGTAAGTACTACTTTTCTCAAAACATGTGAATATTCTACAGATGGCATTTTACAGTATTTTAGGGTTATGTAGTGGCCATTGAAGCCCGCTATAAATGGAAAATCTGGATCCATAAAATTTGCATAATTTCTGTGCCTGATTATTTAGCTAGTGGTAGTGATCACAAATTAGTGATTTCATGTAATGTAGAAATGAGAACAAGATAATTTTGCCTCTTATGTTCTTGTAGAGTTTTCATGCCTCTTATTTACCATGTTCAGCAACCATATATCCTAATGATTTATAAATAAAATTGATATATGTAATTAAATGTCAGGTTGCAATTTTCAGTACATTTGCAATTGTGCTGCAGTTCTTACATGACGGCTTTATGGGTTTTGACTGAGGTTTTTTTAACCTGTTTTGACAGAGCAAATTGGGGTCGCCAGGCCAGATATATTCCTTTGTTCAGGATTGCTGTAGTCTCAATGAGAGTGGAAGAGAACCAGTCAGGATGAAATCCCACCACTGCCATGTCTGGCTTCTGCCTTACCTCTGTTTCCATGATAAGAGACCTCTGCCCATGGGCAGATGACTGCATTTTGGTGTGCACAGGCTGAGCATCAGATGCTGGGGAATCATAGAATGTTTGTAAGGGACCTTAAAGATCATCTAGTTACAGCTCCCATGCCATGGGCAGGGGCACTTTCCACTAGACTAGGTTGCTTAAAGTTCCATCCAGCCTGGCCTTGAACATTTCCAGGGATGGGGAAAAAAACTTGGAGTTGCTGTGTAAGGTTGCCATAGAGGATGGACTAGGGAGTTTAGGCTGGCCACAACCTTTGGAGGTTGATCCCAGGTCCTGGGTTTTAGGGCTCAGAAGGAGCTGCCTGGAAGTGTGGTAAAAGCTGTGCGCCTCAGCTCCACTTTAGTCTGGAGAAGAGAAATCTCAGGTGAAGAAGGGTTGAGTTACAACTGTAAAAAAATATAGTCTTGGGAATAAGTTAGTGTAACATGATGGTAAATGATAACCCTGGTTGAGTAGGCAAGGAGCAACGTGCACTTTATGTGTACAGGAAATAGACTTTCAACTCTTGTTATTTGTGTACCCAGTAGCAATGGATAGGAATGGGATGGGAAACAACACCCTGCAAAAGATTAAAAATTGACACACTAATATTAATGTGATTTCTCAGGTGTTTGGAAAAAATAGAACACTAGCAAGAGGGGGTGTGTGTTTTGAATAGACTAATTTTAATGCAGAATATGCATAAGGAAGTCATTCTTTTTAGGCAGGATCTGTTGTTGAAGTCATGCAATATGAAGTAATGCACTAGACTTGTCACAATTTTAGAATTTACTTTAAAGTAAAGAAATTTCTGGGGAAAAAATTCTCTAAAAATGTTCTTCTTATGAAATATAGCTGAAAATATGATTGTTTCAGTGATTTACTGGTCATGAAAGTGAAGTTTCTGCTTTTCCTCCAGTTGGTTTTTCCGTATTTCATTATACTTGGAATTAGAAAGTTTACCAACCAAATGTAATGTGTTTTTAATGGTTACCTTTTCACTCTCCCCTTAATGGGCAATGTACCATGATCATTATTGAACAATGGAGTAGCTAAATGACCTCCCAACACTTGTTTAAAACTACAGTGCTCTAACCCCTCCTTCATCCTGAATGGGCTTAACCTTGAGATCCCCCAAATGAAGCCATCACTTAAATTGTAACTAGGCAGTTAAACATATCCATAGCTGTGCCTGTACATTTAAGATGTTGCTCTAGTTACGTTTCTTCTTAATATGAAGTGAATTACTGCTTGAAGAACCCATTTTTCAAGTTCTCAAACTAGTGATATTTTCCTAGTGTCCTTATATTTTCTGACTAGAGAGACTGGAGTATTTTTAATGTTTTTTAATTTTATGGAACTTGAAAATTTAGGGCTATATATTTTTCACAACTAAAGCCACAGGTTAGGGAAGAGGCAACACTAGGCAGCTGATGGGGTGCGAAATCATGGTAGCACTGGTGCCATGGCAGGCACATAGCTGCCACCAGGCAGAGCTGCCAAGCTGCCCTGTGGAAGCACAGGTTCTTGTGAAATGGTCCAAGAAACCAAGTCCAGAAATGGACTCCTACCCCTTTTGCTTGAAAGCTCAAATCTCTCACAACTCCAACACACCCCAACTCCTATACCCAAACCCTCCTGTTCCAAAGAATCTTCTAAGTTATTCCCAAACTTCTCTCTTAGTAGGTCCTCCTGGGTTTTCCATTCTTCCTTTTTAAATTGTCCTAGTCAAAGCTCCATAGTCATGGTTCACTGCTTCCTGCCCCAGAAAATGCCTGTCCTTTACTTCTTAGGCTTCCCAGCCACAGTTTTTGCCACAGTTTTGTCTGCTCAAGCATCAATCCTACTGTAGTTACTCCACTGTGTCATGGTATTTCACTCCTTGCCAGCAGATTAGCAGTCTTTAGTTGGTCTTTAAAAATAGCTGGGCCTGATTTATCAGGTGGATCTTCAAAGGGGTATAGCCGCAACTTCTGCTCTGGTTTAAATACCTCAGATGGGTGTTATTTGTCAAATTGTTTTGGACAAGACTCTCCAGGACAGGAAAAGGAGTAGGACACTGCAGGTCTATTCATGATGCAGTTAAACTTGTCTATAATTTCTGAAACTTTTCCAGTTATTAGTTCTGATTTTCAAATTAGCATTTTGCTGATTTCATTAAACTTGTAGGACAGTGCATATTTAGCCAGCTTTCAAAATATGCCAGTTTATGTATCTCAGGTTTTGTTAGAGAAAGTTTCTACTATTAGAGAAAAAATATTAGATAAATGAGGGAAATGGGAAAAACCTTAATGACTGCAATATGCAATTTCTGTGAATGCTTAAAAACATCCATAGTAGACCAGATCAGAAATCATCATGCAGCATAATCACCACTGATTAGTGAAAGCTTCCTCCTTGTCTCACTGCCTAGTAATTTTATGGTGGGCAGTCCTTTCTGATCTTGAAGCTGGGAATCACTGACAGTGGACCCTTGCCAGCACAGTAGATTAACTCTGTCATAGTACTGTATTTAGCACACTGATGCAGCCTCACTTACATCAGATCTAGCTGAAGATCTAGCTAAAGTGACTGCCTGTTTCTACATGACTCTTGGTGTGTGGGACCACCAAAGCGGGACAAGTGTGATGTGGGACAGTGTTCTTTCCACCAAGATATCCAGAGTTGAGTCTTTTGCAGAATAATATTTCTGATCCAATCTGTCTATCCATTCTCCTAGCAGAAGGCTTTGTGCCATGCCCAGTCTAGAAAACTGGCTTAAAAGCTATAAAGAAGCCTCCTATAAGATTGTTCTTGAATTCTTCATTACAGTTTAAACCTCTCGCAGTGAGAAGCAATGTTATAAAGGTTGTAATTAGATTACTACAGTTAGAAATTCCCAGATGATATATTGCTGCTGTCCACTTTGACATTTACATAGTTTTAATGTTGACAAACTACCAGAGAATAGCTCAGTTGAGAGTATGTTGCAATCATTAATCCATTGTGCTTGGGCAAGCATTTTATCACGATTATCAGAAGATACTTGCATGAAGGCAGGGAAAGGTGACATATGATCTATCCTCTTTGCACTCAGGGGGTGATGGCTTTTCAGCTTACTCTAAGGGAAGGGAGAACAGCTGAAGAACCAGCTGGTACAATTACAATGTTCCGCAAGGCCTGAAGCAGAGTATGAAATATCCCCTGGAGTGACATCTCTTTGGAACAGTCAAGACTGTCAATAGTTCAAAACCCTCCTGTGCAGCATCTCACACCCCTATTTTTTCCTTTATTTTTCTTTTCCTGAATCTAAGCATGCTATTTTTGGGAGTAATGCAATACCCTGTCCTAAGTTACATGTGCATGCTTTTATTTTAAATGTCTGACTTCCCTTGAATTTTGGAGGATGCATCATGTCCGCATTTGTTTAATAGGACATCATGGAAGTAATACTAAACAGGGATCATTAAAGGGGATATTGTGCATGATGAGCGGAAAGTTATTTTGAAGCACAAGACTGAAGAGCAGTCTCTTCTATCCCAGTCCTCCAAAATGCAAAAATGACTCATTTACATTTCAGATGAGATACAGATACCGTCTGTTACCAACTTCATTCAGATTTGTGATGAAGCCTGCAATAGATGGCTTCCAGATGAATAAAAAATGGGAGGTTATTAATGCATCAACAGTAATGTTTGTTCATTACTGATTGCACTGGATTTCCATGAGATAACTAATGTATTTGGACAAATTGCATGCCATATTGCAATTATTTTTAAAAATTTCTTTATTTTTATCTTTTTTATTCCAGAAAAGCCTTGGCCTCAGAAGCTGAGAACTTTGAATTCTATACTTAGTGTCTTGGCTACCCATTTGAGGTGTTTTGATGTGAGAAAGACTCAATTTACCTCTTGCAGAGTATGAAGTTTAATAAAATATCTTCTTTCACCCCTAGAATAGTGCCCTTTTTTTAGGTAACGGAATAGCAAATTATTTTATCTGGCATCTTTTATATGTTTCTATGAAGGAAGCAAGTTTTATGGCTAGAAACTATTGTTATGTCTATATTGATAGTCAAAAATGAAGGTTTTACTTGTAGGAGAAAAAATACAGCTACTTGTAACAACTGCTGTATTTTGGTGGAAGTACTGAAAATTCCTCATGGGATTGTATTTGTGGATTAGTGTCCATCACAAGTGTTTACCTCTCAGATTTTTCAGGGAGTCCTTGCAGAGCAAGCTCAACTGCTTGTCGCAGCAGTGTTTTGGCAATGCTCTACTTTATTGCAGTTCAGTAATGGTGTAAAATCTCCAAGGACCACTTTGAAATGGATCAAGGTAATGCTGTAGAGAAAGTATTCCTGTCAAGCGCTGAAATGGGAGAGCTTACAAAATGGCAGGCCTAGACAAAGGCAGAAGTGGAAAAAAGCATTCGAAGTCTGTGCGGGGCAGGCTGAGGTTGGACCCTGTGGTGCAGTTGAAGCTAGGGCAGGGCTGATGAACTGGCAGTGTCATCGTGCAACTGGTCCTGCCGCTGTTTGCCTGCCACTCTGCTCATCAGGAGCCACCTCTGGCAGTCCTTCCTGCTAGAAAAGCCTTTGCAACTGCATCAGAGATGTGTTCATGGTGTTGGCTGAAATAATTAAGTAGTGTAGGAAGAGAGAGAAGAAAGAAATCAGAGTGTTGCCACTTGGATGAGCTTATCAAAGGTGTGTTTGCTCTCCTGCAGCATAGTTTTGCCAGTAGCAAGTCATGTAAACTGACAAACTGGGGAACAGAGTGGATTGTCTGATGCCTGCCTGTGCAGCTGGATATTTGGAGGACAGCTATAATGCATATGTATGTGAGACAAAGTGGGTATGGAGAAGGCGTTATATTTTAGGTCAAAGTATGGTCATAATGAGCTTCCATGCCATAAGTTCTATGAAAAAAGGAAGAGCATATTTTAGATGTTCACAGCAACATCTGAATTGTTATCTGGACCAAGAAATGGGATACCTTGTGCTGAATTGGGATACATAGAGATGGAGCCTGGCTGCAATCACTGCAGATAGACCTGTTCTTCTCTTCAGTGCCTGTGCAGCAGGCAGGCAACATGCTGCCACAGTGGCGCGGAGGAGTGTTGCGTGCTACTGGTTTGCTCAGGTGGCTGGTGAGAGGGCTGAGGGCCAGCGCTGCTCTGGGCCGCAGTGGGGAACAGGCCATGTGGCATGGCAGAGAGTGATATCACAGCAGGCGCATAATGGGGAGCCTGGTGTTTGTATTTCCTAGCAGAGGAAATCTTAAGTGGGATTTACAGCAGCAAGTGCTCAGTCTAAAGATATTACACTGGGAGAAGAGCACACATTTCTGGAACTGTTTTCTCTGCCTCTCTTTAAAGTGTTACCAGCACTGATCTGTTCTTACTGCTGGTGGAGGGAGCGCTGGGCTATGGAGAGTTGGTGAAATGCTCTGAAGATGGGCATTAGTGTGTGGAGTGAATCCACAGAACGTAATTCCACTTAGTTTTGGTTGAATTGAAGATTTCCCTCACAGGATTCATTAGCATTAACATCTAAAAAAAGACATAGATGAATACTTCTAGTATAGTCTTGGTGAGTGTAAGGGTAATATCCAATCATTACACAGTATGAAAACATTAGATTTTTTTTTTTATCTGCCTTCATATGATACTGGACAGTGCTAATAACAAGCATAGAAGTAACCACATGCATGGAATAACACGTACTGATTTGCAGGACAGTCCAGTCCCACTGCTCCTGTGAGATGCATCAGTCTGAACTTCAAGCACATTTTGTAAATAGAATCTTCATGTGGATGCAGTTTTCAGCTGCAAGGAACATCTAAATGAATATGTATATTATTTTGTGTTATGTGGTCACCAGAACCAAGGTATAGATGCATGATTCATATATATCTAGGTGTCTGCACTTGGTTGGAGATTAAGAACTGTGAAGAGCAGCTAGAGATTTCTTTCCTCTCAAGGACAGGGAAAGGATTCAGATGGAAGCAAAATAACAAATTGCAAATGTACAGTTTTTCTGTCAGTGCCATAAAAATAATGTTTACTTTGCTGGAGGTGACATCTTTCTTTGAAGTAGAAATCATGAAGTAAATTAACATATATTTTACCTTTATTGTCACAGGTATATAATTACAAGGAACAAATTAAAGAGAGAGAAATGTCTTCTTTAAAAGTGGAAAAAATGATTATGTAAATGGTATTTGGGTAATGCAGTTTCTTCCCCCACACCAGCACTTCAAAGAGATACACCAGCGCTGCAGCATAAATGGGATGAAGCAGGCACATATTCAGATATTCCTCCACCCACCGTCCCCCGCTTTAGTGTTTCTAAATGTTCATTTGAGTACTTCTGAATTCTCATTTTCATCACCGAACAAATCTAAACCCAATCCAGGAACCACCAGCAAAATAACACATCAGAAACGAATCTGGAAACAACCTAATAGTTATGCTGCCGTGAAAGCAATGTAGTGGAGACTAGAGTAATATTTTGCATGTCTCTCAGTTATGTTTGGCTAGTTGATTTACTCATATGAAGGAACTAATGCTGAGCAGAAAGTCTTGCTGTCTGTGCTGCCTTACATAACACTACTTGAGTTGCTACAGAAGTGACAGTGTCTGATGCAGGAGGAAAGCGGCTGATGTTCCAGATGCCAATTTGAGTGTATATTTGTAGTTTACAGAACAGTGTTTCTAAAGCTCTAGATCAGGGTTTTTAAAGAATGCCTGCTCCAGAGCTTCATCTGGCAGCACCAGCAGCATCTCTAGGAACCTGAGATTGATTATGTGCCATCTGTGTTTGGAAGCCCTTCTTCTGGATTTGTAAGGAATTTGGCAGATGAAAACTGAAGATTGAACATTAGTATTTTGATTTCATAGTCATATTCCCATTAGGGGGATACACCTGGCCTCTGTTCTGTGCTACTTAAAAAATAAAGTACATCATGTGTTTAAAATGAAAAAGAAGGTAAAAATACTATCAGTGAAAAGAATCTATCAGAGCTTTCAGTAATTCTAAAATAACTAGCTACCTGAGACACCAGGTAGCTGTATTCTGTTTAACAGAGAAATTTCAGTGGTGTGCTCGTAAGTCTTATGTCATTTAAGTGTGGGATATTACTTTTCCCCTATTTCCCAATTGTGATTGCTGCTCCCTTTGCCACTACAAGCTTGATGGGTTAGCATCAAATCTTCCCATATTCTTATCCCAGTTCTTTAAGCCTTTTGCCAGGTGCAACTGCATATTTTCAAAAACAAAGTATTTTATCTATCTAGAAATATACTGTCTAGAAGTTTCTAGGTATCTTAATCTGAAGAGTTGTCAAAAAAAAAGTCAAAGATATCCTCTGTCTAATGCCAGGTATCTTCAAAATCCCTAGGATTCTTTCTCTGCCTTGGTAGGAAACTCCATTCTGCATTCTTCTCTTTGGAGGCCGGAAAAAAATTCCGGTTCCTTTTATCATAAGCACTATTGCTTGAGGAGATGTCAAAAGTTGAGGCTTTGCAATTGCCCTTTAGCTAGAGGATTATTTTGGAAGCCTCTCATGATGGAGAAACCTTTTCGCTTAAGTAAAAGCTGCATGCTGATGTCATAGAGTTGATAAGAATTCCTAAGTCATAGGAATCATAGGTTCTAAAGTTCATCACAAATAAGTCATTAGATGCTAGCAATTCCATGCAAATATGTGTTTATTTAGGACTCCCTTCCCCACAAAACAGACAGAAAATATGACATTGAATGAGGACCAGGTATGGTTGGTTTCTTCTTGCACTGTTTCTCGGTTTGTCCTCTGTCACTGCCCTGTTGTATAGCCCAGCTGTGTTTGTGTGAGCAGCACATGCACTTTATAATAATGTAACATGTTTTATGTATGTTAACATTTAGCTTCACATTCATTTAATTATTTTACCTATTGATTAAAAAATACCAAATTCAACCATGAAAAAAAAAATCATTATATTATGTGATGTATTTGAGATTCCTATTTTGGTAGGACCAGCAACATTTTCTTTCAGATATCTTGATCAGTAATGAAAAACGGGACCACTAAGGGGTTATTTCTTCAAGACCCAAATTTTATCTTAAAAAGTGCACAGAGACAGGAAGTGAAAACCACCATGAAGTCTGAAGCTTTAACAATTATTTTGTCTGACATTTCTGACTGATTTTAAGCATCAGCTTTTAGAGGAAAACAGGATTACGGATATCATTTGAAGCTGGGTTTAGAATGGCAGCCTTCAAATAGAATTGTTCCTGGGCACTTCTGCAAGGATTTTGTACATTCAGAAACTTGAATTATTTAAAGAAATTATATGGGTCATTGCTTTACCTGAATTTCTGTATGCTCTTTTGTGAAACTGAGAAAATAGATCTTTCCTAAGATGGTAGCCTCTCTTGAACCCTAAACCACTGAAGACTGAATTAATCTGTAACAAAAGACCAGTGTAAAACATAGCTGAAGTAGAATTTAAATTTAAATTTACCTACCTTGAATTTGAATTCATGTTTTGTGAGCACTGAAAGCCAGACACCAAGTGTGTTTAGATTGATACACTGCTGTAGGTTTGTTGAATGAATACAGTACTGAAAGATGCTTTACTAGAAGTGAAAGTCTTTAGTCTTAAAAACAGTGCCAGTCAAAGCAGCTACACCAACAGCAAATATTTATGTGAGACAGCCATCTTTTCATCCACCATGGGCAGCTGCAGTCCAGACAGCAAAATAAACAGAGAACTGTGTTAGTGCTCATTATGTTCCTGGATAAGACTGACTCTGTTGCTGGTATATATTAACTTAAATCTACAGGATGCTGAGAGAGGAAAAAGCCAACTAGGACTGATGATAAAATTGTTTCAGAACTTGTTATGAATAATTCAGTAATTTTATTTTGACTGAGTGATTGGTAATTGCTAACTTTTCCTCCAAACTCTCATACAATCAATATGCAGACATGTTAAGCTTTTCTTCTGGACAAACATTACAATTTCTCAGCTTATTCAAGTTAATGGGTAATCAGCATGGCTTTTAATCCCTATATAAAGAGTAGGAGATGACTTGCACATAAGTCTTTTCAAAACCCCAAATTGGCCTGAGCAAAGCTTTAAGTTTTTTAATATGGTCTCAATGCAATTTTCCCATATATAAGCAGCTCCTGAAGTTGATGTTTCACGGTTGGGAATGAATTTGGTCTCTGCAATTACTTATGGGTGAGTAATGGCTTTGTGAAACAAACCATCCTTATAAATATGTTGCCTGTACTGTAAAGATGTCTGGGAACCTTCTGAAAAACACTTGATCTTCCTGTTCTCCAAGGAAAGCCTGTAAAAGATGTTTCTCATTTCAAAACTAATTATCTTGCAAAATACAGTTTCTAAAGAGAATATCTGAATGAAATTTTATATATAAATTAATATTTATTGATTCATTTGCAGGCTAGCATAAGGTATAAGAGAAAATGTGTTTTTCCCTTCTGTTGAGCAAATCATCTTTGGATTATATGGATTACTTAACAGAAAAAAATGTTTGTTTTTTTTTCCTGATTGTGTAATTGTGAATTGGGCAAAGAATTGAGCTCTGGTTTTCTTTTGCTTAGAAGAAACCTGATCTGTGTATTACGTATTTTTGTTACCTAATTTTTGTCAATGTTGAAAAATAAGTACAGCATGGCATAAGTCCTACTGAGAAATTATGTATGTGATCACAACTGGCAATAGTAATATAAGGGAAGCAGAAGTGTTAACACATGTCAGTACTCTATGGAGTTTATGGTTATCATTGCTTGAATTGTGTTGAAAATAGTTTTTAATATTTTTAGTGGATGCAGAGTTGGGTTTTTTTTTCCAGATTTGGGTGGAATAAATTGGTACTCTCAATCAACAACTGTTTTTCATATATGATGGGAGGACTGGTTTATAACTGGTGCTTTTACTGTTGACAAGAACTTAAGTAGGAGGTTTCGTATGATTAAATGTAGGCAAGTTGATGTGATATTTTCTGTATGGTCTGCAGAGTACTTAAAAATAATATGCCACGTAATACTCCTGTTTTTTTATAACTCTAATTACAAGGTGAAAAATCTCCATTGCTTAAATGTTCAGTACATTTTAGGTGTCTACAGTAGCATAAACACATGAGTGGATTTTGGAATTTGACAGCCTTTTTTCCTCCAAAATAAGTTTTGTTGAGTGTGGAATAGATAGAAGTTTCTGCTTCTGAAGCTTATTCTGGTATGTTCGGTGGCGATTGAGGTTTGTTCCCCATTTTATACACTCTGTAGGCTGATAGCCTGAAATTGTTCTTGGCAATACATATGGCTGGCTGCAGGTGCGTTACATATTTGATCACCTGCATTGGAGATGAGCTATCACCTTTCTCCCTGTATGCTTCCTCAAACCCTTCCCCTCCCGGGTGGCCTTCTGGGCCATCCTCTGTTTGAATCAATTCATAAGCTTTTTAGTCTTGTCTTTGAGAAGTCACAGATTTGTTTTGACAATAGGTTGAATCTACCAGCAGGTTAGCAGTATTATCCATAGTTCAACTTGTTCAAAGCTCTTTTGAGGCTTCTCTCCCTACTTCCAATAAATAACTGGCAATTGAGACGCTGTCTAAGAGTTTCTTAAATGGTCTTCGTTGTTGCTGCTCTTGAACAAGAGGGCAGCCTTAGAGAAAGGCAGAGAAAGCAAGCCAGTCTTTATATCATTTAGTCCTGAGAGGACTGTATCTGATTTACTCTGTGGTACACCTTGCAGACCTGATACCCATGGTTGAATCCTGACCAAATGGTGTGTTTTAATGAGACTTAGGTTCTTTCTTTCTGCATTATCATTACCTTTGGAAGGAAATCCAGACACTTGGGGAAGGAGTGAGCTGCACTGTGCTCTACCAGGAGCAATGGATTTAACTTCCTAGGTAGGATGTGGGTACACATCTTTTCCATCAAGCATGGCAACTTTCACATGGGTGTAGGTTGTGAGTGCCCAGTAGCTGTTTTTCCAGATGGGCTGCTTGAGCACTGACTTCACAGTTCATATTGTAAACTTGAGAAATCCCTTTCAGATGTAGAAAATACTGCTTTCCTTCAGTAAAGAAGGGCACTGGAAGAGAGGAAAATCTTCATGTTTTGAAATGTTCACAGTGTTGGGAAGAAAGCTGAAAGACAAGTGGACAAAAGGTTTGTTTTTTTAAACTTAGATAAATAAAAGGAAGATTTAGGAAGAGAAGAGAATGTAAGTATTTTTAATTTTTGTGTCTTGGGATTCTGAGTAAAACAGTCACAGATTCTAGCATCAGATAATCCTAGCTTTCACCCAAGAAGAATAAATATCTGGCCTTGATGACTGCTGACAGAAGAGCTAGGACAAGACAGGGTATATTCTACTTTTGAGGAAACCAGGAATCAGGGGGAAAGTAACGTTTTTCTGCCTGAAGCAAAGCCAAACTGATCATTTAGTTTGGTTGTTGCTTTGTTTTATTGTTATTGTTAGGTTGTGGTTTTGATTTAGGATTTTGGGTGTGTATGTGTGTGTGTGCATGTCCCTAGCTGCTTGGGAAAGCAGTACAGGAATTAAGAGATAAAGATAATCTTTGGTTTGGCAGCAGAAAGATTTGCTGTGAGTGCCGAGATGCAAGGACACTTCAATAACATTCTTGGGAAAGGGCAGTTTGAGAAGTAATCAGAATGTGCAAAAAGAGCCTGGTCTTTTGAAAAGAAAAAAACACCTACCCAGACCTGTCAACAACTGGGACCCGTTTCCCTTCCAAACCAATTTTCACCCTCTTGTAGAGGTCCTTTTCAAAGGACAGGCTTACTGAGCATACTAGTACAGCTGTACTGCCACACAAGGAAAATTGACGCTTGGATGGATGAAAGTCCCTGTCTAATTCCTTACCTTGTGAATGAGCAACCATACTATCCCATTACATTGTACAACCTTTTCTCATCTTTCATAAACCAATAAAAAACCTAAAGCATTGCATCAAAAGAGAAGACAGTGGCATGCAGCATTTTTAACCAAACTCCATAGTAGTTGAGTGATTTGTCTTTACTTCACAAATAAATCCACACACAGTTTTGCTTGATCACATAATCTGTAGGTAAGACATTGTTTCACGAGTGGAAGTAAGAGGAATGTTTGTGTCAGAACGAATTTGTTATTGGCAGAGACAAATAAGGAGCTTGCTGGTAGAATGAGTAACTCTTAGTTCCTTATTCTCAGATGGAAGACAGCAATCTGAAAATTAAGCATCAATAGAACTTTGCATTACATTAGCACTCAAATGAACATTACACTAACATTTTGTTAGCACGTGCATCATGAGTTAAAATTGCTGTTTCAGAAAACCCTTTGTACTTTGGAAGAGTAAATGGAAGTGTATTTAATACAGGGACTGCTGCAATACCTTGATAATTATGTTAAGAAAGCATTTCACCAGTCTTACATAACTTAATTCTTCTTGTCTATCACTGGTAGCAGACAGCTGTGCTCACTCCAATAATGCAAGCATTCAGAGTCAGTGTAAATAAGGAAAGAACCAGATTGTCTGGAGGATCCTTTTCACTCCAGTGAGCACTGCTGTCTTCTTTCAACAGTACAGGTGCACTGTAGTAATATTCTTGCTGCCCTCACAAGAGAATTTCCCTGAAAAGGCCATTTTGTCCACTAGCTTTCCTTTCATACATTAGCCTGGGGATGTGCCTATGGAAGAGGACTTGAGGGCTCAGGGAGGTGGTTTTTATGCCGCTACTGGCAAAATGTAAATACGCTGCTGAATTGGTAGCATTTGGGAAACTGCTGCTCTGATTTACCTTGAGGAATGAAAATGATTGCCTTCAAGAAGGTGAAGTGGTGACCCTCAAGACCCTTTTGCTCCCCTCCTCCTGGTGCCTTCTCTGATCACTCTTCAAGGCTCTTTATCTCTCCACACATCCAGTCTTACAGTTCATATGGATGTGGGCTTTTTATTACTGAACTCCATGGACAGGTTTCAATAGTGCTTCTGTATTGTTTAGGCTTGCTAACTATTTTGAGCAGAGAAGTGTGTCAAAGAGAAAATGAAATACACTGGAAATGGTGTAGCAGTGTCTTCTTGTCTGTGTTCTCATTTTTGCCTGGGAACCACCAGTAAATGGGGTCCTAGAGAAAGCCAAGAAAGAGGAAAAGATGTTTGGGTTTTGTTAAACACTAAACCCAGCCAAATCAAGACCAAAATTTTGACCACTAGGACACTATAACACCTGTCTTAAATAACCTTTGAAGAAGTAAATTACTGTGAAATGATTTAAACGAGAGGAGGAAAGAAACCATATTATGTGCTGCTGGCAGTTGATCTTACTGTGATGTGACATTTCTCTGGAAGTACTTTTAATTCTGCCAAATGACCTGGAGTTCTCAGAGCAGTGTCTTTATTTATCCTTGCTTTACAAAGATAAAATAAAATAAAAAAAATACATGGGAAAAGGCTTGGGGAAGGTGCAAGGGAGAGAATGCTGGAGAGCTGTATCACTTAATTTTAGCTACCTTTCCAGCAGTACTGCCTTGCATTAATTCTTCAGAGATGAAAGCAAATTTTTCTTCAAGATTACAAGGCTTGGACTATAAAGTGAAAATTCAGCGATTCAAGTGTGAATCTTATGAGATTTGAAAGTTCTCATTAAAAAGTTAGATTTCACAGAGGAAAATTAAAAGAAGCATCTTTTTAATAAAAGCAGAATCCATGTTTGAGGCTTTTGTTGGACATATAGGCTAGCATTTCAAGAGAATATTATTAGTGAGTGGAGATGTGGGTCCAGATTTAAAGTTGGCAGTTTAAATCAAAAACCTATTTACTATCCTCATTAAAAAATAGTGACCATTGATTTACACATTTAATAAAAGCAAAATAACTAACACATCATTTGGTAGCTAAGGAAACGGCCTTAAATCTGAGACCATTTTCTGGCAGTACATTAATTATTATTTTTCCATAACCTCCCCGGAGGATGGAATTAATGACACATCAGGAGGTGTGAAGTGTTTTATTTCGAAGGTCAGTGGACCTGCTTATTTGTCTAAGAGCAGTGCTCAAAGCAGCAGATTTTAGTTTCTCCAAGGGAAGCCTTTACATGTAGAATGCCATTAAAAAAATAACAACAAAGATTTAAATAATTTTCTTAGTTTATTATTGATGTAATCAAATGGTCTTAGTTTTGTAAACAATTGAATTTTTATTTGGTATTTCATTTCCTTATTTACTAAGATCAAAAGGAAAATTTGGAAGTCAGTTTGACTTTTGCTTGTTTTAATGGCTCATTTCAGAGTTTCTGAGCAAACAAGGTCACATTGATAGAGTATTTCACCTTGAAAACTCAAACAGATTTCTTTTAAGTTTATTTATACAGCATTAATGGGCACTTGTCATAATTACTGAGCTATGTGAATGAGACCTGGGGATTTGCCATTGTGGAATATGTGCTTGGCCATGTTTTGCTTTGCTTAGCAAAGCTTAGCATAGCTTACTTAGTTTTTTCTTTGCATTGATGCACTAGTTGCATATATTTCTCCTCTGTAAATGCGAGTATGGGGTTTCCGATATGGAATTGCTCATGTGAGAGCAAGACTAGCTTGTATGATCCAGCAGGAGGGGCTCTTTGTTATGAATAAGAAACAAATACATCTGGAGCCCAGGAGCCTCAGTGGAGCTCAGTTTGGGTGCAGACTTCCATCTGCTCAGCTCTCATTCATTTTTAGGCTTTTCTGCAAGGCGAATCACTGAAAAGCAGGGCAGTGGAGTGTTCCAAAGCACTGGGTTTTAATAATTGTGATGAAATTGTGAAAAAAGTGTTATTTATTTTTTAAAGTGATATTTATTATCTTTCTCTGGTTAGTTTAATTATGAGTCTTTGTTTTCCGGTTCTGGCCTTAATGGAAGGCTTTGTGTCCTCTTTCGACTTCTTTTCCACTCTGCTGATGAATACAGAGGTACCTGTATTGCAGCGTATTTAAAAGAGTAGGCATTTTTTTGTGTGATAAACAGCTCTTCTGCCTGATGCTGACAGCTGTATAACTCTGACAGGTTTGTGTGGGAAAGAGCTCAAGAACTTTTAAGCAGCTTATTTGGAAATAAATTCAAACATTAACAGAGCTATAGACTCTTGTAGATATGTATTTGCACATGTAATTATTCATAAGTGAGAACAATTATATATAAATGATGCCAGAAGACTTTTTGTTTTTACAAGCAGTAAACTAACAATAACCAAAATTCAGAAGATGCAGCTTGGGGAAGCATATGAGGCATAAGTAGCAGGGGTAGAGGCTGCAGGGTGTTGCTGCAGGGTGCATCTGCAGGTTGCAGCGAGATCCAGACAGCACTGAAACCAGTGTGAGCACCCCATGGTGTGCCAACCACAGCAGTATCCAGCATTCCTGCAGGAAGTGGCAGGCAGGGAGATGCTCATGAGGAGTGGACATGAGAGAGAAGCTGCTGATGAGACACATGGCTGAAGGTGTCCTCTTGGAAGGAGACAATCCATCCAAAATGGGTACCCAAAACGAACATCCAAAAGTTCACCAGGAGACGGCAGCCATGGGTGACCCACACTGGGGCATGGACACCTCTCAGGGACAGTGGCCATGGGTGGTTCATGCCAGGGCAATGCTGGTTCATGTTGGTTTTTTTCTCCAGTAACCAAAGCAATGATCAGAAGTTGCATTAGCATCATAATTAAGTAAAAATCTCACAAGTCAAGACCATTTTGCTTGCAACAAAAGGTTAAAATGAAAAGCTTATAAACTTAGCTCGGCTCCAGCACACTGCCATTAACATCATAAAAAGAAATGTTTCTCTTCACATTTGTTGTGTTATAGTGTGGTAACATTACAGCTATTTCCCAGTTACCAGCTTTCTTCTTCTCTTTTCTGCAAATTATTTTACCTTCTTGTCTTGATTCTGTGGGTTTTCCCTTTGTTTTTAAGGCAAAGTTACCTGTTTCTAGTATCCACCTTTGTGCTGTTGCCAGTTAAAACCCCCAATTCCTTCCCCACCCCCAAACCAAGCAATGGGTAGAAAAGGTAAAGACTTGGTGACCATCACGAAGGAGAGGTAGCACCTAGGAAGAGGGATGCCTGGCTGCTTTGGAGACCTGGGATCTTGCCCACTCTAATTAATTTTTTATGATGTTACCAGGCATTAGAGAGTAGTGAGTAGTGTTTTTACACTGAACATCATATTCTTTCATATTCTCCCCTGAGAATGCAGAGATATTTTCTTTTTACGTATCATAGCATACCTAGGCTAAAAATAGTTAATTAGGAATCTCACTTTTCAAAGGGCATTATTTTTCTATTACCACTCAAAAGCTGTGTCTATTCCTAGCAGGATCAAATGTATTGAACCTTTGAACAGTGGCAGTAGATATTGATAACCCATCTTAGGTAGCTGCATAAGAGCTATAAACCCCATCAATTGTTCCCCATTTAAAACTTCCACTTGTGATAGCATATGCAGGGTCTGTTGAATATCCTTAAGATATTTTTCTGCAAAGCATGTGGATTTGCAAGACAGGTTAAATGATTTAATGTTATTAGTTACCTGAGCAATGCAGAGATTGCCTTGATCAAGGTGGAGCACTGGAAGCATTTACAGCTCTGTGGGTTGCCTGTCAGGCTGCCCATTAGAAATGAAACTGATGCTTCTCTGACTTTTGGCAAATCATCAGCGATTCTTTTGGTTAGGCGAAACTTGAATGTTTCCAAACTGAATTGGGAAGAAGTGTGAGGAGGGAAGATAGAAAATAAAGCGTACTGAAAATGGTTGGTTCCGCGGAAACCAATGTACTGTTTCATTTATTCCAGTGCCTAATCCTATGTGAGTAAGTCTGTGGGCCTAAGATAAAAGTATGGGAGAAAGATAAGTGGATGTAAGGAAAACCCACCACACTATGTTGCAGAAGAAAAGCACTGTTGACAAAATTACTCTCTAGCTGATGCATGCTGTGATTTCTCATTCACTTTAGACATATAACGTAAATTTCTCCCATCTGGTAACATTTTAACTTAATGTTTTGATCCCTACTGCTCAACTTGTTTGAATTCTGAAGTTTTGGAGAGTTTGCCTCTCCCAGCTTCAATTTCACTTCATTATTTCTCCAAGATTTCTTTTTGGTTTTTTTTTTTGACTATTTCCCAGCTACTGAAATGAGTTAAATGAGCATGCAAAAATACACAATAAAATACATGACTGAACAAGTTTAGAAGTTTTAGTTTGCCTGCCTGAATCCAGATCTGTTCCTGTCATATCAAAATTGATTCTAGTCCCATACTGTTGTATATAAAAAATATCTTTCTTGTTAAGAACTTAGTATAACCAGGTGAGGGAGAACAAAACTAAGCCTGTACTTTTTCCCTCCCGAACAAGATTTTCCATTCTACTGTCTGTGTAAAAGTGAATAATGAAGTAAAATTGTTACTATCACATGAACAGGGCCAAGTATAGTACCTAAAATGTGTGAATATCATTTTGAGATAAGTTTATAAACCAGTTTGAATATAAAGTTTCAAAGGGCGTGAGAGATTCAGCTTTTCAAGTGTGGGGATGGAAGGGGACTTTGAACTCTTGCATTTGCGACATTTCCCAGTTGTATTCAATCCTACTTGCCTTAAATTGTAGCTTTTTTCCCAGCTATGTAGTATGGAAACATCTGTCAGAGTGTGGCAGCAACATAAGAGCAATGCCTTTTTTTCCTCTTTCCATGGGACGTGTGCTGTGATAAGAATCATAGAATCATAGGAAAGTTAGGGTTGAAAAGGACCTTAAGATCATCTAGTTCTGCCCCCCCCCGCCAGGTTGCTCAAAGCCCTGTCCAGCCTGATCTTAAACACTAGTTGATAACACGTAAAAAGAGGAAGGAAAATACTGAGAAAAGTGCATCGTTTCTATAACTTTTACATGACAATAAGGGAAAGCTGATATATTCCAGTAACATTGATAGGAGTGAAAGCAATCAGCAAATTTAATCCTTAAGGCCATGAGTCTCCAGGATGCAATCCAAGGGGAAAACCATGCGCACATGCTGTAGTAAAATCACTGGATATTGCACTGTTAGGCTTTGGTGCCAAGGCTGGGATGGCTTTCCTACTCTGAGAATTCATGTATTGGAATAGAGAACATATTCTCTTATATGAAGATGGAAATGAAAATGCCCTGGAAAAGAAGCATTTGCATGGCTTTTATGTATGCTAAAATATGTATTAGAATAAAAATTATAACATCTATGGTAAAAAGAAATTTATAATTTGAATAATGCTAATCTGGAAATAGCCTAAGGAATACATAAATTATCTTTTCATTCAACTTCAGTACAGTGATGACAAATATTGCTTGCCTGAAAATGTAGTTAGCTGTCTCTTGTGTGAGCTGTTTTTTAGAGAAGCAGTGATTGTGAAAGGTGACACTGAAAGCCCCACTTTTTATAGTTTCAAAGTTTTAAAATCTGTCATCTTTAAATCATACTTCTTTCCATTTGTAGCTAATGCTTTCACTAAACTATTCCTTTAGGGAAAATGCTGCTTGAAGAGGTGGACTGAATGCAGAATAATGCTGAGATTTGTCCATTAGTACTTCAAAGTGTTGAAAATTGCATCTCAGAGCTGTGGAGTTCTGTTTCAGAATTATTCCTGTCATATTGTTGAAATAATTACAGTGTCTGTAAGATGTGTATAATTAGATGTTGTAATAAGACTTCAGAAATACTTTTATGAATCTTTAAAAGTATGAGTATGTGAACACTGAAATCTTGTGTTACCTGATTTTCTCTCCTTTTCCCAGTCTTGGTAAGTAGTGACATAACTTTTTCAGATGCTGTTTGGGTGCACTAGCATGCACTGGCTTATATCACGCACTGAGGACAATTATATTTATCTAACCTGTCTGTGACTCCTCAGAGCTTATTAATTGCTAAATCATGTTCCTAATATAGTTATCTTACCCCTTAAAATAATAGCGTCTGAAAGAATTGGAGATATGTAACTATCAAAGGATTTGAACATCCAGTGTATTAGAATTATTTGTTCTGTGTCGCTTGGCACTTTAGTACAGGTATATAGCTTTCATTGGCGTCTTTAGCATGAATGAATAAAAACAAGATGTGAATTATGATGAGTGAAATAGGGGAATAGATTGAATAAAGTGAATAATCTTCATAGATGCTCTGAGCTTACTGGAAGATTCTTAGAGGTAAAACCATTGCTCACGTGTTTCTAAAAGTCGTTGGTCCATGCTTATGATCAGAAGATATCTCTTCCATACAAACTCCAGCTGAGCCAGTTTCCATGCATTTTATCTAGCTTGACACTTACTTTTACATTCTCTGGAGCTGTACTGGGCACTGTGAGAGTATGATTCAGTGTCTCATTTTTAAGGATTACCACTTTGTCAGGGATAGTATTTGTCAGTTACCTACCAACCATCCATAACACAATGCAGGTTAAAATAATTGTAAAATAAGCAATTTGTTTACAAAACAGGAAAATAGAAAGCTATATAGTTGCAAATGTTTTTGAGATGAGAAACAACAAGTGAACACTTAGGTTTAGCTATCCTTAGGTCAACTCCAAAGCTTCTCTCATGCTGTCTGGTTGTTTGCAGCATCCATCTAATCATGGGGCTGGGCATCATGTTTTTATGCACAAGAAACCTGTTCTTATGCAAACTCTGCATTTTTATCCATGAAACAGAAATTTCATCATGGACATATATGTTTCCTTTACACCCAGTCTGGCCTGTGGTGGTTCTGTTCAGATTCACATCATCATTCCTTTCTTGTTTCTTGCCTGGATAATGCCATTCCTGCCTAATGGCAGAGATAGCTACTGAGTCCCCTCCCATTGGGCTGTTGAAAGACCCAGTGCTGCATTAAATTATTAACCTACAAATTTCCAGCCTAATGTGAGGTGAAACACTTCCGTCCACTGATCAGGGCAGTGTTCATGCTCAGTATATCTTTTGAGTCTTTGAATATTACACTGTGTGTTACAGCTGTGGCTTGTCAGTCTTGGTTTATCCGGTCATTTAAGTGGAATTAATATCTGTGGCTTTCTGGGTTAGATGAGACACAGTGATAATCAGTCACTGTGTCATGGCTGACTTTAAAAGTCCTGCCACTGCAAGAGTGGAAGACAGTTGGCATACTAATGGGTAAGCAAAGATATATCTCATTGCTCCCAGGTAGTTCCCTGGTTTTGTCCATCTGGGAAAACACAAAGAAAAACAGGAGACATTTTGCCCCGACCTGAATGAAGTTTTCTTCATGCTGAGCATTGTAAGATTCTTCTGTATCACTGATCAGGCAGCTGAATCCGTTCAGGGAGAAGGAATGAGGCAGCTTAGTGTTAAGAATATACAGTGACATAGACTTATTGGTAATATAGCAGTGTGTTAATCCTCTGGATAGGCTGCGTGGGAAAGAAATGGTGGATGCAGGACCTGAAGTTTAAAGTTAGTTTAAACTTTAGCTTATTTCTCTGGCTTATTTAAATACTCAGGCCTTTAAATTGACTGCAAGAATAGATTTTTTTCACTTCAGCTGTTATGGAGCTGGCAAAGTCCAGCTGCTTCTGAAATGCTTCATTCATTTTGCTAGAACCTTAATCAGGTCAGCAGTCACTTTGAATCTGACACAGAGCACTCATTTTTAGTTGGTCAATGCTCTCAGAAATATATTGAGAATGTTATGACTATTCTTCTACAAGCCATGCATGGCTCCTATTGATTTCTATAATAGATCCACAAACATTTATTAGGAGACAGCATTTAGCCATGTCTGTTAATGTGAATGTCTATGGGTTTCCATCCCTTTCTGCGCATGTGAACAATTCTAAAGAAAAAAAGAAAGAGAAAAGTTTGCTACTATATTGCTGTGATAACTGCGAGGGGATCTTTTGTGTTTCACTCTTCTGTGGGAGTGTCTTTTTTTTGTCATTTCAACCCCAACAGTATCTGGAAATTCTTGCCTTTATTTTCCCAGTATTTTTTTCACAGGCAAAGTTGTGCTGTGCCATTAAGTGAGACTGTGGCATAATTCAAGCAGAATGAGACCATTTGTTTTTTAAAGCATTGTGACTCTTCTGATTTTCGCAATTGTTTTCCTCTGGTCATATCTACTGAGAGCAGGAACTTAATTAGATTTAGGGGTCTGGCTTTGTCAGTGATTTGGGCTTGGATATGTCAAAAAAGAGATGAAAAGTATTCCTCTCATATGGGGGGAATTTCCTTGTGTGGTTCACTTGCAAATTTGAGCATCATTATTGATAAGAAGACACTCTCTCTTACAAAAAGATATGTTTAAGGCTTTTCTTTTAATTAACTCATCACTGTATAGAAGCACATACAGTTTTGGTAGACAACAATAAATTAATTCAAGATTTGTGCCTATTATATGAAATAATCTGAACTTTGTATATCTTTGAAACCAGCCCAGGCAGTTGGACTGGACGACCTCCAGAGGTCCCTTCCATCCTAAATTACTCTGATTCTATTAAGTGGAGAAACATGCCAAACAATGTGCTGCAAAATTCAGATAATTTTTCCTGTGATGTGTGTGCCTAGACACATTTCACTGTAAGAAGGTGCTGTTCTGATTCCTAGGAAGTTGTGGGGTTTTCTGGGGAGTATGCTGTTTTTTCCTTTGGGGACCCAAAGTTCCATACAAATTGTTCCAGTTAAAACTTTTGAGGAGAAAGAGGTTTGTGATTTAAAAGGTGTGAAAAGAAAGGTGTGAAACAAAGTAACACAATCTTTTCAGCAAGCTGAAATGGCCGGAACCTTCTGCAAAATAACATGTAAATTAATGTTGACTAATGTTAATATTTAAAAAGCAGTGATAGATGAAACCCCATGCTTTTAAAAACAGACTAGATTAACTTTTTCTCTATATTCATTCTGCTGGGGTTAATTTAGTCTACCACATTTAACTAATCCGACAACTACATGATGAATCTCTTTGTAATTAGAAGATAGCTACAATTAAGAGTTGCACATGAAATCAGGTCACTAGTCCATGAGTATCTGGGTGTATGTTAGTCATATTTATAGAAATATTTGCAATATTTACAAAGTGAAGGACTCTGTATTTAAAATCAGGATTATTAAGACCATTAAAATCACACAGACTAAGGTTATTATTCACCGCTGCTCTCCATTGCAAAATTACTTTAAATGTTACATAATATTGTTTTAATATAGATGTTCCATTACAGTAACATCAGTTTATAATTATTTACTTATGTGCAGAAATGACCAGGATTATATTTTTAATTTCCGTAACAAAGTATGCGTGTGTATGTGAGAAATTCATCTGGGAATTTCTCAGTAACAAAGACATTATCTACATTATAATTTTTGATTAATTTCTACATCACTATACTCAAAATTCCCAAAGAAATCCATAAAAAATTCTGGAGAACAAACATCAGCTTCATTTTGACAACAAGGGTTCTATTTAGGAGGAAAAGAAGCTCATTGTGAAGAATCAGGGTTGAGAAAAGCATTTGACCTTGATCAATACACATGTAGACAATGAGAGAAGTTTGCGTTGTCTGTGCTAATGATGAATCTGCTTGACTGTCAGGTTAAATTCAAGACTTAAGTAACTTCTCACCAGTTTAATCTTCTTTTTTCTTTCAGTCTTCATGTAAAAAGGCCAGAACTTCTCAAGTAAAAGCCTATTTATGCTATCAAAACAAGTTGAATTTCTATGATTTACCATTAAATTATTTTACCCACATCTTTTTCTTGAATTGCAACCAAAATTAAATCCCTGTAAGAGAATGAAGAGCTTTGATCTTTATCCATGAATCTAGTAAGGATTACTGCACCTAAAAATGGCTGAGAAATGAGACAGTGGGAAATAAATGCTTGAATACCCCCTTCTTTTTCCTGCATTGCTTGGCAGAGGGTTATGAGCAAAATACATGCAATTTTTACATGTAAAGACTGAAAAAGAGATGATAATGGTCATCATTGTTACTAGGATTGGTACACGTGCCCACTACAGCACTATTTTATTAATAAGGAAGCAGCATCCAGGTTACAAGTACTGTTGTTCCTCAGGGTTCATGAAAAGGCTGTAGACTTAGTGGCTACCAAAACCTAACACTTTCCAAAGTTGGAAATAACTTTGTGGTTTGCAAAAGTTGAGGGGACAGACAATGCTGCCTAAAGGTTGTTGGAACAGGTTCACATGCACAGATACTTATTGGCAGTGTTTCTAGCTGATGGCATGCATTGACTCTAGTGGTGAAGAAACAAACTAGGAGATTGAAAAGGGAAAGGACAAACTTCTCATCCCCGTGGCCAGCTGGGAACTGCAAGCAAGCATCCTTCCTTTTGTTTTCTGTTTAGGGCAGTGGGTGGTTCTCCCTGTAATACTTCTCCCATAGTGACTGTATGTTTTTCTTCAGGATCTGCTCAGACTCACAGGTGGCTGTTCCTGCATGTGATGCTGTAGGTGCTGACTGGAGCACGCTTATGTTAAGCCAGCACTGCTTGGCTGTTAAGCTCTCTGCATGCTTATTATTTGGGCCCCTATTGTAAACCAAAAGACACCACTGAGGAGAGGGAAAAGGTGAAAAAAGAGATGATGTCCCTGCTAGTGGCAATCTTTTCCCATGACAGCCCAGAACAGCAGCTCTGTTTGGGTTGGCATGTGCAGGCCACAGTTGCAAATAGCAAGCTGTAAGCAATACAAAAGGCTGACTTCCCAAAGGCACTGTGCAACAACCCAAGTGGTAATTTCACCCTGTATTAAAGTTTTTGGGAATGAATTAGCAGATGATTTGAAAACCTTTATGAAAGGCAGGTGTCCCAGGGGGATGGTAAGTGCTGCAAAACTTGACTTAACCTCATGACAATTAAATGCTATGATTTTTTCTTTGTGGGTTTTCTTTTTCACTCAAAGTTTATCTCAGCATGATTTTGTCCACTCTTCTGACATCATATTCTTCTAGGTGCATGTTTTCTATTATTAATAAAATTTTCCAAAATGGTGTTATGTCTTATTTTGGCAGATCTCATAAAGAAGAAATGTTTCCTTCCTCTTTATTAATATTATGCTATTACCACTCTGTACACAGTGTTTCATTGCAGTCATTCAGAGGCCCCTTTCCTTTCTTTGTTTCTTGTCTGGTTTGCCCCAAAATACATGTTTATGAGAAAATGCAATTTGCAAAAAAGCATCCATTCAGGTTTCTGTAAGTGGAGCCATACCACACCATCATTTCAATTTACTGCATCTTTCCTTTGCAGCAGATTTTCTCTTGAGCTATTTCATGACACTGTTGATCTGTGCGCTGTTGATCGGTGCAGAGGAAATCCAAGTTTCCTTTGTTCACGCTCTTCGCTGTTTTAGTTTTTTCTATCAGATACACCCCAACCATGGCCCTTCATCACCCTTCTTGTTTTTTTCCCCTCATTCTGATACCTTGTGCATCATATGTCAGCTTACCAGCGGTACGTTGTCCTTTGCTGACCTTACTGTGTCTCAAGGAAGGGAGGCCTCCTGCTCTCTCAGCAGAGTGACTGCTCTTATCAGCGGCAGCATACTCCTGCTGGAGAGTAGATAAGGTCAGGAAGAGGTATGCCCTCCTTCCCTGGGAAATTGCTGGGATTATTGTGTACTCTACCCTAGGTACTTCTTACTCTGAAGCATCTTGTGCGCCTCAGCCCATAAAGGTGCAGTTATTCTGCTGAGCTGCACTAAATTTTTGCTTCTCACCCTGACCCTTGTTTTTCACTTCTTTGCTTTCAATTACTGCTCTTGGCGGGTTCTTTAATAACCATGAACACAAAAGATTTCCGGGGCTTCTTGATTTGTTGTTAATGTGTGTGTCAGTATGTCAGAGGCATAAATGGCAGGGCTTAGTCTTCACAGTTTTGGGTGGTACTTTGCTGGACCTGGTCATGTAGTCATGCCCTGGGATACATTAGGAAGAGCCAAGCCAGCACACTGAGGGAGGTGGTCCTTCCCCCCAGCACTGGTGGTGCCAAATGTGCAGTGCTGGGTCCAGTCCTGAACACCTCAGTACAAGGAGATTGGTTTTACTGGAGCAAGTTCAGTGAAGAGCCGCAAAGATGACTGAGGGAATGGAATATCTTTCATTTGAAAAAAAGGCTGAGAGGTGGGGCAGTTCAGCCTGGGGAAGAGAAGGCTTAGGGGGGGTGTCATCAACATAGGGTTTGTTCTTTGGATTTTTAAGGTGGAAATAAAAGAATTGCGTGAGCTATTAAAGAATTGTGCACACCATGGTTTAATACAATGTCATCACGATGCTGGATTCTCTACTCTTTTCCTAATAGTCGCTGCCCTTTCATTTGTTTTCAACCACTGCTATAATTTGGTGGGTTTTTTTTTGGGGGGGGGGAAGGGGTTGTTTGTTTTTTCTTTGGTTTTTTTTTTTTTCTTGTTTGATTTTGTTTTTGTTGTTGTTTTCCAAAGAACTGGTCACAGTGACTCCTGTATTTTTTTTCTCTGAGATTATAGTAACTGGGGGAAGCCTGCTCTTTGTAGGTTAAAGTTGTTTTCCCCATGCCTGCTATTTTGTATTTATTATGTTCGATTTCATCTGCTATTTTATGGCCCAGTCACAGTAGTGTGAGACACTTTTGCACCTTTTCCCAGGTGCTGTTGCTTCTGCATACTCTGAATAATATTAAAACCCCATCAAACATTGCCACATTACTATTCTGTTCCTTTTTACAAACATTTAGAAAGACATTGAAAACTTCTCTGAGTGCTCCAACACAGTCACGTCAGTGTAAAAGCTGACCATTTATTTACTGTTTTCCACCTTCTGTTTTTACCTTTTACCAATCTAATTTGCATCCCATTCTCTGGAACTGTCCTAGTATTTGGGAAATACTGAAAATCAACATACGTAATCTAGAACTTTTATAGGATGCTTGAGCATAGTTTATTGGACCTGCTGTTTAAAAATGCCTCAGCATTGATGTCTTTGGCTTTTTATACTCATGAGCTGATATTTTGGTACCGCAGTTATTCTTTGGCATAATGTAAATATGTAATTTAGCTTTTCCCTTAATAGAGAATAGCCATTTTTAATTTATGGTTTTGCTTTTATTATAATAAACTGTTTTGCAGTCTCTTATAACAGTTGATCAGATTCACTGTTAGACTCTCTTCATGCTTAACATGCGGAAAAACCTCCTTGGATCTCCTGAAATATAGTGTGTTCATCTTTTGCCCTTATTGGATTTCAGATTTAAACTAATTGCTGTCATTGCTCATATTTTTGTGAATGTGCAAGCATGCATATTTTTACGTGGACTTTCACAACCTTTCTAGCCAGTTAGGTTTTTAGGTGATTTATGCTTCTTTCTCAGTTGTGTATGTTTCTTCATTTTTAGGGCAGCTTGGAAAACGTTTTCAATATATGTTTTTATTAAACTCCTTTTAAATTTGAGGCACAAGTGCTTGGGTGTTGTAAAATTTCCTCCTTAATAGCCTGAGTGAAATGATTTTTTATTGCTTTAGACTTCAGTCTGTTTACATGTACTGTATAATCATTTGGATGTCTTTTGATTTTCCACATTTAAAATGCATTAATTTAATTGCAGTTTACTTTAGAATTGTGTGCTACTGTTCCAAAGAGGATGCAACATAGTCTTAGCCAGAATAAAGTGTATCTGGTTTTACTTTTACAGTGGCATGGGAAGACTAGGGTGTCAGCTGTCCCTTTGAGAGAAAATTCTAGTTGTGATATCACGAATTACTGCTGTTGTAAGTTTCTGGTCTTAATATTATAGGCAAAACATATGAAGCAATAACAAGGATGAGCAACACATTCTCTCTCTCTGATGCTTTTCACTTCTCATCACTGAAGAAAACAAAGGCATAGCTTACTGTATCCTGATCCACTTAGAGACTCAAATCACTGCAAACACAGGCCATTGTTGGGCTGTATGAAGTTGTGCTTCTGCTTGCAGGGCAGTGAGATATGGTGGAAGAGAATAACAGTGAAAATGGGCATTGCAGAGTGAACCAAATTCTTTCTTTTTCAAACATGTTCAGGAATAATCTTAAAATTGCTAGAGATGATGGTAGCTCAGTCCCCTCTTTCTGTAGCAGAAAGTTATTATGGATCCTTGGGTCATTCCTTTCAGTTTCCATATCTTTCTTAACTGATCCCATTCAGTTAAAGGAAAGATTCTGTGACATAAAAAGCAATCACACAGTTGACAGCACGCTATCAGATTATATCTTGATTATCTCATATGAATTTTCCTTCCTTTTCTGGAGTGTTTCATCTTGTTATTGTTTTAATCTGTGATTTTAGCAGCACATTTGAAGGTCTCTTATTGCACAGTTATTTAAAAATATCCATTTTCTTGCAGTCAATTTGATTTTATTCTTTCCTATTTTGATTATGGTTGTGGTTGATTTTTTGGCAGAGGCTGTAATTATTTTGTTTCCTGATGACATTTAAATCCAGACCTCTGCACGAAAGAAAAGGATTATTAGTTTGAGAGTTCTTCATCATTAAGAGCAAGGCATGATTTACAGGGTTGTTTACTACTTCTGTGATAATTGGAAAAAAAAAGTTTATGTTTGGTAAAAATGGGTGAAATAATAATTTTTTGTGGACATAATTTTGTGGAGTAAATCACAAGAAAAGTCTTCCTTGTTGATTTTATTCTTGAGGTTTATGGTGGGCCTAACTCTTAAGAAACATTGGTTTTACATGAATTAAACCAGTTCTTCTGAATAACCTTGCTTTATTTTAAAGGCAGGGTATATAGTGTGTTATAAGTGTTCTCTCATCCCCCTTTCTTCTTCCCCTTTCCCCTTTTCCTCTTGGCTTGACTCAGCACAAGAACACAAGATCTGCAGGAACAGACCACAGTCCATTCTGCCTCCAAAAATGGGAAGAGAACCTGGTATTAAAAGGCAGCACAAAAGTTTGATCACTTTTTTGATCTGTTACTTTCACACCTTGCCAGGCTCCATGTTTGTATTAGCAATATCACAGGGTATGTTCCTGCCCTGTCTTTTTATTATTGGTTTATGGCCAAGGTATTCATCAATTTGTTTAATCTCTTTTTGAACCTGTTGGTACATTATGGTCTCCAGTGGCAGAAAGTTCAAGAAGATCACTATCTGCCAGGCAAAGATGTACTTCCTCTTCATGTGTTTCAAGTCAATCTACTAGTTTAATTCAGCGTCCTTTTATTCTAATGTGGTAGTGTTTGGTGAGTAACAGTTCCACCTTTACCTTAGCCAATGCTTTGTTTCATAATTTAAGCCTTTTCATAGATGTCTCAGAAAATAACTTGATTTTAGTACTCTTTTTTTTTGTCTTTTTTTAGTATGGGTAGCTTGTTTGGTTCTTTGAAAACTGCCTGGCTCTCAGATGTCCGAGTTTGAAGAGCTGAAGTCCGGAATTGAGAAGCAGTAGTATGGCAAACACCCTTACATATTTGCAACCTTCACTCTGCCTGCATAAATAGTTTATAGTTTGTATAAATACCCTTCTGACTCCTTAATACATGCATTTCATTAAATCATGACTGTAGTATTTTCAACTATTTTGTAGAGTTTTTTTAGGTCCTCCCTTCTATGTTATGAAACCTAGTTATTTATTTAGAAAAAACCTAGGGTGAATTCTTTTGTGTGGTTATGTATATAGACAACATTTCAAATCAGTAGCTATAATCCGAGTATCTTTCCAAGGGGAAATTCTTGAATTGCTCAATGAATTTTGATTCCCTTTACACAATAAGGAGGAAGCTGATCTTGAAAAATCTCTGAAAGTGATCCTGTAGTGGGCTGGCCCACTTTGTGCAAATATTTGTATTTTAATAACTTAATTATGGGAAAATGTTCTTTTCTGGTTGCACAGTGAATAACACGATTTTCCCAACCATTTTGCTGTGATTACACTTGTAAGAAGTCGTCCCAAAGAACTACGGATATTTTATTAGCTGAAGCCTCATTACTGCTGTATCCAAAGCAGTACCTTGCCCTATCTCATACTGAAACAGCCCATTTAGATTTCCATGCCTGCTTCAGTGTCAAAATGTCATACATCTTAAGGGGAAATTGTGGTCAGAGTAACATTAAGTTGAGTGATTTTTACACATGATGCCAAGCCAGTTACTGATTAACCATTTAACACAGTCTTAAAAAGGCTGTCTAGCTGGGAAACTGTGAGTAATTGTGGAACTTAATTTGTATAAAATGAATGGTTAGTATCTCTTTGTACAGTTGTTCTCAGTGTCAAAAGCAAAATCCCCTGTGGTACCCTATATTCTAGGAAAGAAAATTTTAATCTGTAAAATATGTTAAACTTTCTGCCTCAGATACTCTCTAGAGTTAAGGCACTGCCATTCACAGTAGAAACTGACAACGCTAGGGATACAAAGTTTCTGAGACCAGGTTGGGTCCATGGGCTCCAAAAACGGGTTAGGTCCACTGCAGTTTGTGCCATCACAGTCCAAATCAGTGACCAGTGCCAGTGTCTGTGAAACACCAAGTATTATCAACTTCATACCTGTTCTTCTTGGTCACAGTCACTGGTATAGGTCAGAAGCTGAAGTGGCCAAAGTACATCTGGGAGATCCTGGAACAAAAATGACACCATTGAAAGTACTCAGAACGGGCTGATTTAAAGAAGGAACTTCTTTTTGCAAGTTGCATGAAGTTGCTTAACTATATTTTTGTGTTGTGTTCTCTGACAAGAATGAATGTGAATATCATCAGTGATATCCCACGCCATCCTGTGATTATACCATTTGGTGTCCACATCTCTCTAATGGCATCACTACAGCAATCTGTATGAGAACTTTCACTGCCTTTCATACTTACAATATATCTAGACAGCCACACTATGGCAGCTCATCATCCTTTAAATCGCAGTGGAAAAGAACTGCTTACATAGCAAATGAAAATGTGGCACTGTTGAAGTGTGGCAGAAGAGATACAGTGATCAACAAACACACTCAGAGTTTGCTAACTCTGACAGTCAAGGATAATGAACAAGAGTACTGGATACCACTTAAGCAAAGAAGGAAAGCCACGTACTTCTCTGTAAGATGTTACTTCAATGTTGTCATGGGTTCAGCAGTAGCAGTCATTTTTCTCCTTCTTGGTAGCTGGTGCAGCACTGTGCTTTTGATTTTGGGCCTGGGAGTAGCGCTGATAACACCAGTGTTTATAGTTACTGCTTGGCAATGTTTTTGGTTTGACCAAGGACTTTTCTGAGCCTGATGCTATGCCAGGGAGGAGGGGAGCCGGAAAGAGGCAGAGACAGGACACCTGACCCAGACTGACCAAAGAGGTTATTCCATACCACAGCACGTCATGTCCAGGATGTGAAGATGGAGGCAGAGACCCGGAAAGGTGTGGTGGGAGGAGTGAACTGGGGGTGCATGGCATGGTCAGGTTTTTGGTATTGGGGGGTTCGCTTCTGGGGGGTGCACTGGCTGGGTCAGGCTTGGTGAGCAGTTGTATTCGCTTTCTTTGTATTTCTCTTGTATTATTACTGGTGGTAGCAGTAGTGATTTGTGTTATACCTTAGTTACTAAGCTGTTCTTATCTCAACCTGTGTGAGTTGAATTCTTTTGATTCTCCCCGCCATCCCCCTGGGACTGGGGGAAGAAAGAGGGGGAGTGAATGAGTGAGTAAAACTGCGTGTGTGGGGGGCTTAAACCACGATAAATGTTAATCAAATGTGAATGCTATGTGCTATAAGGCATACCATCAATGACCAAATACTTCTCAATTCTAAGGGATAGCATGAGCTCATTGAAAAAGTCTCTGAGAATCAAATTCCTAAAGCAGTCTAAGTTCAGATCAGGATAAAAAGCATCTCATGTTTCAACTAGGCGGTTGTAGTGACGTCTCACATCAAAGATTACTTCCAACACAGTTTCAAAACAGTTACAGGCTTTGTGGTTATGGCCCACTTTGGTGGAACAGGCTGCTTCTGATAGTGGCAAAAATAGTGCACTGTAAATTAATAGTGTTTACTGACACACCAAGAGCAGACATGCAGTGACACGCATTGGCAACTCTTGTAATGGGATAATGGCATCCTTCAGAGCTTGGCGTCATGGCCTTTTAATGCTTGTATCAGCAATATTTTGTTAATTCTTACAAACAGATCATGGAAAGGGTCAAGGACTGCTGTTCGTTCTGCAGAATGCGACTCAATGCAGAAAGCCTGTCTCCTCTTTCTACCTGAAGAACCACTGTACTCAGAAGCATTTGAGTGTTGACTTCTACAGTATCAAACTTAAATATGGCAACATTCTGAAATATGTTGAGAGGTCCAGAGCCTTGCATACTGTGTGTGCCTGCTATCAGAGATAGCAGATGAAGGGTAGAAGCATCTTATTTCAGGGCACTTGGGGAAAATATTCTTGGAAAAAAAGGGAAACTCTGTGTTAAACAGAGCTCTCAACTTCTTGGGACATTAGACCACTACTTGAAATAGGAAAAAAGGATTGGAGCCAAGAATCAAGAGATATTGACAAGAGCCATTCTTGATGTGCATTTTGGATGAAAGTTTCTGTCTTAGCATGACTAATAGATCTCTTGCTTTATGAGAGTATTCTCAGACCCATATTTCAAGACGCAAGTATAAGAACTGAGAAGTTAATTTGTTATCAAGTGTTCTTTAACGTAGTTCCAGTCCAATTCAGCCTGTTTGATGCTGAGTATTGAAGAATTTTATGTCTGAATATGTAAAGTCAAGAGGGGTTGACACTTCGAAAAACTCTGTCTTTAGTTGTGGACGGTTGAAATTACCCATTTATTTAGAGTAAGGAAAGTAGGGGGGTAATTTAAAGAAAGGATACTTGTTTACAGCTGTATAACAAATTTGGAGCTGATGCAGCTGATACCACTAGAAGCACTGCAATATATCAAATCTTTTTTTATGTGCTTAATAGTCTGTTTTATGTCATAGTTGAAAAGCAACAGCATCGTATTATATCTTATGTCACTAATGAGTTCTAGTAATTATGTAGCACGAACCTCGCAGTTGGGGTGGATTTTTTATTCAAACCGTATTTAAACATGGAAAATATGCAAGTTCTGTTTTTTGAACACAAGACAGACAAGGGCAATTTTTTATTTTCTAATCATAAAATCCTTACAAATATGTAAATGCCATATTCCCCTGGGTAAATCAGAAATCTAAACTTAGAAGCAGCAAAACCTTGTTTTCATGAAAAGTCACTGGGATTGGAAGCATTTGAAATTCTTCTTCCAGGAGCAGGGTCCAGGATTCTCCTTTCAAAATGTTTTTTAACTGTAAACATGTCTTAGGCAGCTGGTCTTACATGCTGGTGAGGTATATTACCTCTGACAGTCATTCATCTTATTGCCTATGTTAGAGGATCTTTCACATCCTTGTTGCTGCGTAATTCATTGTTCAGGTTTCCCCCCTACCCTGATGCCTGTTACCGTGACAGAAGATGATTACTTTAACGTGATTGTTTCTCAGCAAAATAACATTGGCTGTTACTTACATTTTTGTTAACTTTCAGAACTCATGAGTATGTATTGCTGACTTTTTGGTCTGTTATTTCTTCAGGAATTGAACCTGGGCTGACCAGTTGATAATTTGTCAGCATTTTCATTAGCCTTTCAAAGACAGATGCTGGAACTTTCTACATCTACATCTTTCCCAACTTTTGAGACTATCAGTTAGTTCTCTCAGTATCACTCAGCAAGGACAATTTGAAAACATCATACTTACACAACCCTTATGTTATCTAGACCAAGTTTGTGCACCCTTTTCTTTGCTGCTGTTTTAATAAAAACCTGATCTCAGTTAAAACTTCTAGGGTGGACAGAAACTAAACAGATATCAGACTTCTTTTAGCTTGTGCTATCTGCTCGTAGGCTGAAAGACTAGAGAAGCTTTTTTGTTATTTTATTTTATTATCCCCTGTGTCCTTTGCAGTTCCGTTGTGTTTCATGCCATTGAACCCTCTGACTGCTGAACGCATGGGATGGTTGGGCAGTATGAGTGGTCTGGAAGGAGTTGGATTAAGGTAATTGGAGAAAGATGAGTGGAGAAGTGGACTTCCTGCTCCATCCAATTCTGCGTCCATGATGGAGAAGAACGTCTCCACTGTCTTGTAGATACACATACACTAGAATTCAGTTTTGAGTATATAATCATCGCATGCAGATGTGGAGAAAGCAAAGTAGCAATAAGGAAAGTGAGCAGCAAATTGTTATTGCTTATACCTGCTTGAGAGCTTTCTGAGTTAAATACTGTGTGTACACAATTGTTAGACGGTGAATAGGATTATAAGTCAACTAAAACTGACGGAGAGGCTTATGTAGGGTTATAATTACATGCAATTTGGCACATTTTCAGAATTGCCTACTTACTTATGTGTGCAAAATCTGTCCCCCAAATCTAGTTACATTTTCTCAAATATGTGTTGGAGGTTGGAACATATGCATACCATCAAATATATAACCTTTTTTGTGTGTATAGCAAAGGAATCGTGTTGTAGGTTGGAACATATGCATACCATCAAATATATAACCTTTTGTGTATATAGCGAAGGAATTTTTGCTGTTACAGGTTGGGTTGTGCATTTGGAAAGTTTGTTCCATAAAGTTAGTGTTGACGCTAGTACCCCTTAAAAGAAGCTGACATCATATTCTTCTTATGGGCTGTGATTGTCTGAAGTTGTTTTTTCATGTCCAAATAAATGTATTTGCTTAAAATGTAGTGTTTTAATGGAATTTGACAAGAGTCATACAGATAGACATAAAGTATAATGTTATTAAACCAAAATGCTTAGCTAAACTTGGATTTTTTTGCTTAATGTTATGTTAAATTATGAATTTTGACTGCATCAAGGTGAATGGAATTTCTCTGCGTTGAAATTTAGGCCATGTGAAGGGGTTTGGCCAGTTGTTTCGTAATGCAGTTTACAATCAAAAACCACCAGACCCAGGAGAACTATATGCTATCTGTAAACAGAGTGTTAATGAAATTAAAATTTTAAAAGATAAATTTTAAGTTTAATTTGAAATATTTGGAATTTTGTGTACTTCTTGAACCATAATATAGTATCTTGAAATGTATTTCTTAAATATAATGTCAAATTTCCATCATTTTTTAAAATGAATTTTTCCGAAATTGATTTTCCGCTGTTAATAGTGAATTTCCTGTAAAAAAACTTGGTGTGCAACCTTATGCTAAAGATGGCTCAAAAATTAAATGCTACTTCTTCAGTGTTATTCCAAAGTGAATTTGACATGTTTCTTTTTTGTCTTGCTGTCTTGCACAGGTATCATTTTTCTTGTTCATTATTTTTGTGGTATATACCATGCTGCCCTTCAACATGAGGGATGCTATAGTTGCCAGCGTCTTGACCTCTGCATCTCATACGATTGTGCTGAGCGTCTGTCTATCAGGTACAGCTGTTGTAAAGGAGCACTTGGTTTGGCAGGTAGGTGGTTTGTGGAATTAATGATTAATTTTGCTCTGAATAGCCTGGCAAATGAGCCAAGAGTGCCTCAGTGGGTGCTTGAGAGTATAAACATATTTCCCTCTTAATTTCTGAATTGCTACAGACTTAAGTCACAGGCAGTCACTTTCTAATAATGAGAGTATCAGTAATGTTATGTCTTGCTGAATCACGCACTTAAGTGGTAGAATCTACAGTCACGTAGCGCTTGCCAATGTGAAAACTAACATTGCTTAAACAATTACTTGATGCGGCTGTATTGTGATAGATGCATTACCACTGTGGTGTGTAAACCACATTGCTCCCCTCCTCACCTCGGCCTAACTTCCAAGAACAAGGATTTTTTTCCAGGTATCAGTGTTATCTTTGACTCAAAAAAGGCTCCTTTGAATACCCTGAGATCTGCTGTGTTAAAGATCTGCTGTGAAGACACTGCCCTTTCTTCCAAATCTGCTGTAGGGCATCTCCTGTAATTCTCACCCATTTGTAGGAGTTTCACAGCCTCTTCCTAGTTGGGTCCCCTGACTGAAGGGGACTGGCCGGCTCCAGACTCCATGACATTTAGGGAACCCATCTGTGTTTGCAATTGGGTCTTGACTTGTAACTCAGCTCTGACAATTAACTACATGGCATACTGCAGATTAATAATTTTTAAAAATCCAAATATTAGGAGGTGTTTTTCCTTACTGTTTTGCAGGAGATCTTTTAAATGGTGAAATGCTACAGTTTTTGTTGTAGCACTGTGATGATCCCAGCTATCATTGACAGAAATCTGCATTTTAAGGAAAACTTTAGATTTCATTTTGAAAAGCAAATACATGTGTATTTTCTAAATATAGCTATGTCATTTTAAGGAAGAGAATAATTTTTAATTTTACACCAAATGATGCTGAAGCTTAAAAGTAAGTACATTTTTTTTAAACATACCAGCAGAACAAGAAAGACAGACTTTATTCTATTTATTGTGAATAGCATGAAAAATGAAGCAAATAGTTTCTACTTACCTTTTAAGTTACTTGAGCCTTATTTTGAAAAACATTGTGCCTCAAAGAATGTGTTCAAAATTGCAGTGATTTTACAGAAGTCATGCCTTGTAAGTTATTGTTCAGGAAAATACATTTTATTTCCAGATATGGCTGCAGATGTGTTATATGGGATACTGGAACTGAAGTCCCATAAACAAAATACGTTCTAAGAATATTCTCTGTAAAATTTTAACTGGTGACATAAGTGGGTATGTTTTTCTCTTGCTGATTTGGGTTAGTTGCATGGGTTTTGCAGAGGTTGCTAAGATGTGCTATATGTTAAGCAAGGACTGTGGTCATCTCAGTCAATGTAGTACTTTAATAATTGAGTTATTGTTATTGACAATTGTGGTGGAATAAAACAGTGAGAATGTTATTCTTTGGTTTATGTCAACCTATGGCTTTTATTCTGGGAATAGATAAACTACTAAAACAGTATTATGGTTAGGAACTCCTTCCCTAAAACGTGGGTTAAAGCTGCTGTTTGCAGAATTTATTTTTCCTGCCTATTTTTCATTTTTTTTTATCTTTCTAGACTATTAAAATTTGTTATATTTAAAACAGTACTTTCAGAAGATGTTACATTTCTAGACACATCCACTCTTCAGAATAAAAAGAAATAAATCATGCACTGTGATGTACAATTAGTGTGTTTCATCTCTTCTGTAACTTCCTGTTTCATTGAGAAAAAGAGGAAGTCTTTGAGCAACTTCTGTTAAGTGTATTTAACTTCCAGGATGTTATTAATTTTCTATTATTTCTTTGTAAAATGTTTTACGTGTTCTGAGTAGTTTGGCAGTTTGAAAGTACTGAGTGGACTGAATTCTTATGAATGTGTGGAAGAAAGTAAATGCTGCTGTTGAAGTTCGTTTGCCCTCTGTACACTTTGAGATTACTATTGTTTATACTTTAGAGTGTAAGCAAAAAAATGTTTGTTTTGTGTTCTCTGCTATTGAAAATCAAGACCACAAATAAAGGATTAGATTGGAGATACCAGTTACACTAAAAAGAGAAATAACATTTGTCAGTTGTATACCTTAAGTTGGTATGGGATGTGTGTGTATTTAACAACAACAAAAGAGCTGGAGTATAGTTATTTAAAAAGACCATGCTGTTGAATGTGGTGTTTTTTGTTGGTTTGGGGTTTATGGTTTGTTTGTTAGTGGGGTTTTTTTCCTTTTTTTTTTTTTTTTTCTTTCTTTTTCTGTTTTAAAAAAGAAAATTAAAAAAATATATTAGTGAGTCCTGGACTGAAGCTACATTGCAGTTTGGTCACTGTGGTTCAGAGATGGGGAACTATGGGTAGGCTGAAATTCAAATGCTTACAGAAACACATTCAGAGCTAAGTAAAGTAAACTTGGCTTGCAGACCTACACTTAACATGGACAAAAATATATTATTTTGATTTCAAGGCTACTGATTTGTCTCAAAAAACCCATAAAAATTATATTACAGTGTTAACAATGAATAATGATTTCCTTTGGGCACGGATTTGTTTCTAGAAGACAGATAGAGATCCAGTAGTATGCACTTAAGCAGATGGTGGTATGACAAATCCACCTGTAGGTAAACATCAGATATTATAGCATATATTTCTTGTACATATAGCAAGTATCTTTCTGTAGAGAGTGCCTGCATCTCCTTTATAACTTCTTCCTATGTATTGGAAGACTGATTAGATCTCTGAGCTTCCTGCTCTTTTGGCTGAACAAGCCCCATTCTTTCAGTCTTTTTTTCTTATGTCAAGTTCTCTTCCACTATAATGTTTTTGGTAGCTCTTTGCTGGACCTTCTCCATTTTTTCAGCACCTTCCAGTGACTGGTTGTCTTTCCATAGCATTCTGGAAGTTAATCATACTTTCAGTCTATCAGTAGAGAAAAATCAATGTTCAGAAGCTTTTGCTTATTCTGAGATTCGGCACAGCCTATCTTACTGGGTTTGTCATTCATTTGTTGTTTTCTGTAAAGTTTTACAGTCAAAATTGGCTTTCCTAAAGCTGAAAGGCTTAGCATGCTCTTGATTGTCCAGTATTGGTTGCAGTCAGAAATATTGAGATAGAAGCTTCCTGCTGGGACAAAAAAATCCGTCAACACACTCTGCTGTTTGTATGAACTAGTTTCATTTTGACCTATGCATGGTTTTTGGGAGGAGGTTTAAAAATTGGAAGTGATGGAGATGATCTCCCAGAAGACTTCATATTTTTTTTCCATGGTTGTTTCCATGTTGTTTAAAATTTCGTTTCTCTTTCCTGGGAGGAATTTGTCTAGCCTTGTCATCCGGCTTATGGATCTTGGTTTTTTTTGGCTGGTAGACTTACAGACCCAGTAGCATCCAATTTCTGGTTCTCCCATTAGAGTACTTCTAGACTATCGTGAACTGCCTCTTAACCTTTTTGACAGTAAAATAAATGAGTTGCCTGCTTTTGCACTAGCTAAGCCTTTCATCACTTTCATAGTTTTTCTTCGAGTCCTTGTGCTTCATCAATATCTTTCTTCCAACGTGGACGTTACCCTTAGAGGAACACGCCAGGAGCAGTTGCAGCTGTGCCAAATGCTAATAGGGGCAAAGTCTACAAAGAGGTTAGTGTGCTGCAGTGCTTAACACAGAGGCACAGACTCCACAGTGAAATACCCAGACTCCTCTTGCTGTTTTGTGGGGAGTTTAATGCATGGCTATGGAATCTGTGACAGGGAGGAGGAAAAAGAGTCCTGTGTTCCAGTCTCTGTTTATGAAAAAGTAACTGTGTATGCATGAGGTTCTTTTTTTACTATTGAAAATTTTAATCCTAACCCTTACAAGGCACATGGTCTGGAACCAGGACTCTGCCATGTCTTTCCAGGTAAGAATCCTACTGCCAAGCAGAGGATGTTGTTCTGTCTACTCCTGGGAGCCCAGTGGTTAGGACTGATGGAAGAGAACATGACTCTATGGCATTAAGGCACTTGCCTCAGAAGACTTCTGTGATTTAACATTCCTTTCAGTTATTGCTGGAATGTAAAGTATTTCACTGCCATCCCTTGCTATAAACACATAACCTGCTTCTCCCCAAACCAGAATAGATTCTAATCAAATACTTGATTTTTTTCCTGCTCTGTTATCAGCTGCTCAACCATTCTGATCTCATAATAGGTTGGTACAGTTGTTAGAGGTCATTTTGTCCTTAATTTGTTAAAAAAGTGCTAACTAAAATGATCAAACATCCTATAAGCTTCCATTTTTCTTTTTCCTTGTGTTGCATATGAGTGTGATTACTTTAGTCTTTAACAAAGCTATTGTTGTTTTACTCTCTCAGCAAGCAATTTTGTTGCTCCTGTAATCTTTTTCCATTAGCTGTGGCTAATTATTTTCCAGACTGGCAAAATGAATGTAAACTGTCGTTTCTTTTTTTTTTTCTTTAAACTAGTGTTCCTTACCTTTTGGAATTTTTGGAGGCTCCTTTCAGCACTGTAAAAGGGGTCCCTTTTAGAGACAAAAAGTTGTAACTGGGTAGCAGGCATAAGTACGTACATATATATATTTTGGGTTGGGTTTGTTGGGTTTTTTTTTTACTCTGTTCAAGAATGCAAAAAGAAACAATTTGTAACAACTTTTTATGTAAGTTGTGTTTGTTTATGTGATCAGTTCATTTCTGGTAGCCTGGATAAATGCTAAGATAATATTCTGTCCTGGTGGACAAAAACAAGTGCTGCATGAATATTTTTTGGATCCAGAAACGTTTGAATTGAGAAATTCCACAGCTACAACTACGAGGTCTTGCACATTTACAATCAGCTAGGCTGAGACAGGCCTATTATGATATGAATTTTATCCCATGTGCTATGAACAGCTAAAGATGAAGTTGCTACCTTATTCTCATGTGATCTGCTGTTGTATGTGCACCAACTGGAGTTAGTGTACATCCAGATTATGGTGTCTGCTTGACTTCTGATTCATAAACTTTTGGTATAATTTGTTTCAAGATCTGTGCTAAGAAACTGGTAATTTTTTTTTATTTTTTTGTCTTTTACTAAAGCCACCTCCCCATTTTCAACCCACTGTTGGTTCATCAGTTTGTTTTTTCTTTAATAGGCCATAGCCATCGCTTTTTAACTTAGCAATCAGGCAAATTGTCCTGCTTATTTGGATCTCTAACTTTCCTGCTACTAGAACCTCTCTATTCCTGCTTAGAGGGGTGGGTGGCCCAGGTGTCTTCTTCTGGGGCCTCATTCTTTGAAACTGTTGATAGATTTAATTTTATGGACACTCTTCAATGTTAGGTAGATAATTTTGGTAAGATGTGGCAGGCCTTCCTCTTTTTGGCTACTCATCAGCCATGCTGATTCTTTGAGACTGTCCCAGAGTCCCACCATCAATATGAGTCTTCAGTCTTTGTTGTATATCTTCTCCCACAGATAGCAGTTATAATCTTCCTTGTCTTTTCTGAAGTAACCAGTGAAGTTTTTTATTAAGTTTAAAATATAAGATCTGCTGCCTGTGTGTTTTCTCTCTGGAAAATTCATGTGTCTTGTCAAGGGAAACTTTAATTTGATATGAACTGCACTTGGCAAAAGTGTACTGCATTTGAACATAGGTACACAGCAAATCTGTGCATATATTTACAGCTGGCCACGCAGATTGACACACACAGTACTCACACAAACAGAATAAATGGCCTTATCCTGCTCTGCTCTCAGGTTGACCAGGATGAAGGCCTGTCAGTGGATGCAGTGCATTGCATATATCAATACACATAGATCGTGTGGATCCCTCCAGCAGCTGGGCTCAGGCACCCAATCTTCCCAGCACCTGTGCCCCTGTAGCCCAGTTTCCCCAGTTTCTGGTGTCTGGCATGCAAACCCTACTCCAGTTGCTGGTGCAGCCCCTTGCTCACAGCCCTGCACATGCACATAGACATCTCTCCCAGGTCATGTCACCTACCCACCAGCTTTATCATTGCTAGTGCTCATACACTCACTTGCAAACCTGCATTTGCTCCAGTTGCTGACACCGGGGCCCCTGTGGACCATGGCCATACCCCAGTTGCAGCACAAAGACCCACATACACGCATTCACACAGACTAGGGAGTCCCTCACAAAGAAAAAAAATTGGAAATGGAGTTTAACAAGGAGACAGAGCTGCCTGACCTGTAGTGGTCATGGCCAGGCATGGACAGGCCAGCATACCAACAAGTAGCCTGTTTAGACTCAGCTGACTCCTTTTTTCCCTTTATCCCTTCATTTTCCCCTCTAGTTTTTGTCTTTCCCCAAACCAACAGTCTCTTCCTTTCCCTACTTTTGGTTCCTGCCCTAAACATCCTATAATGAGTCTTGCATTGTCTTGTATGCATCATGTGTCCCATGCCCCCAGGGAGTGAATGACCTCCCTTAGTCTACGAGGCGGCCTATGTCCTGATGACCTATGGGGATGGGTGTCACACCTGAACACTAGGGCTGGAGCTCCCCTGTGATAGCCTGGAAAGGGGTCTGAACAGGGTGCCCCTTCCTCTGGGTCCTTAATTTGGGTTCCTGCCTGCCTTTGTGCCTCTGTTCCCCTCTGGGCTTGTTCAGGTTGGCTGGAGTAGCTGGATGTTATTCAGGCTTCCCCTTGCTATTGTGTCTCTGTGCTCCTCTGTGTATGTGTGTAACAATTACATGATTATTTCTATCAAGATCTGTGAGATGATGCTTAACACATCTGTTACAATTTATACTTCAGGAAAATCTCTAAAATAACATAATATATCTAAATTACAAATATTTCTGTAGATCTAGTTAGGGTTTTCAGAGTTAATAGTGGTTCTTATTCTTCTAGATCTTATCAGCTCTTAGAAAAATAAGTAGTTCACTGTGTCAAATGGTGGACCAGATTTTTAAAGATGGGCAACTTTGATATGGATGGCATCTATAATACACATTTAGATGTTCTAAACAACATGCAGCGTATAGGCACATACCTTTTGTTTAGACCACTGATTTAAACTCATCGTTAACTGAATATCTTTAATAGGTGATGATATTTAAAGAAAAAATATTTAATGTAGTATAGTGATGTAACAGCAAAATAAAAAGCATCAGTATTCAGTAGGTAATAAAAGAAGAAAATGTACAGCTCTAGGGCTTGGAATTCGAATAGAAATTGATGTTGTTATAATGCAGTGCAAGAAAAAATAATGTTTATCAAGAAAATAGGCTGGGAAAAAAGACCATGTCTTTAAATACATTCATTATTGTATAACCCCTGAGGTTGTATAGCTTACACAATGAAAGCTTGAAGTACATAGGAATTATTTTAATAGTATGAATGGCTAAAAGCTGTTGCTGTGGGTTGAATTTATCCTTCTCCCCTGAATACCTTTTCTTGAAGGAAATGGGGAGTGGTTATTCATGAAGGTATCACAGCTTAAGCAACTCTTCCTTTCTCTTGCAGTTACACAAAATGAGTTGCTGTTATCCCTGCTGAAGGGGTAGAGCGCAATGGCCGCTTCTGAAGGATGGAGGCTGTTTCTCGTAGCAGCAGCTATTGCTGTCCCATCCCTCGCCCCTTTCTCCCTTTGGTCCCACTGCCAGCAGCAGTGTGGCTCACCACATTGCACAGCAGCTGCAAACCAGTTTGAGAGGGGAGTGCTATGTCCTGCGTAGCGCAATATGGTAGGCATATTTCATGATTATTGCACCAGTTTCTTTACTCTAGATTTTACGCTTTAGTCTAGGCAGATACTGAAATGCCATCTGCTATTTTAACTAATTTTTACAATCTGTAGGTATACTTTGGGTTTCACTCATTCTTTAAGACAGAGATCTATCCTGCAGAGTTTTGATACGCTTATGAAGAGTCCAGTTGCCTGCAAGAGTATGTGGGAGAATGCATATCTGCATTTTAAAATATTCAAGCATTAACATGGAGAATGTGAACATCTTCCAGCAAGTCCCTGAAGATGTAAAAAGAAGTCCTGCAATGCTTAGTGTGATGGAAAATTCAGCAAAGAATTGCAGTGCCATGGTGAAATGAAATCATGTATGCAGGTGGCCATGTGGATTTTCCAGAGCAGCATTTACCTGCAGCCCGAATTCAGCATCTAAGAAATGCATAGAAAATAATTCTGGTGAAATGTATAGGAAGTCTTCAAAGCACAGATAATAAGTAATAAATGCCTTATTTTTTAAAAATTGTGTAAATATCTCCAATTGCCATTGATTCTTAAGCTTTACTGAAAGAGGTCAAATTGCCTTTTGTGTCCGCTCCATTTAAGCTGATATTTTTAGCATCAACACATTTGACCTGTATATTTATTTATCAGTCTTATACTAATTTAGCTTACATTTCTTATCCTAAAAATGACAAGTTTCTTTAGCAGTTTTAATTTTCAAGAATAGAAATTTATTTGATAAGCAAGTCCACAGTACTTTGGTATATTAATTATATTATAAAATGCCTATGTTAGAATGCTCAATGCTATGGGTGCGATACCTCCAAAAATATGCAACAGTTAAACAGGTGTTTGCTAATTCCAGTACTTCTAAACTGGAACAGAAAGCAGCATGTTGTGCCAACTGCACCTTCCTCTCTTGCACAACATTGCTGGTGCAGCCGCTAAACTCTCACTGCACAGAATACCTTCTGCAAGGGAGTTGCATTGCATATCCTTTTAAGGATGACATTAATGTAAATAACTTACCAGTGAAAGGTTAAATCTATGCATTCAGAATTTTATTATACATTCCTTCTAGGTAATTTTTCCAGAGTAAATAATCTGTAATTCCTTCAGTTGAGTTGGTTTTGCTGTTTTCTTTCCATTTTCACAGACACTGCCTAGCCTTTTCAGTTACATGGTACCTTTACAGTGTGGTATTATGTCAAACTTATTATGAATTACTTCTTATTGTAGCTGAAGCATAAAATTCTGGGCGAGATACTCTAGACATGATGCTCTGTCATTTTATGTACTTGTAGAGTTAGTCATCTCTCCCAACACGTCATTTTCAAGAATTCAGTAGCAGAAAAATGCCTTTCACTATCAAGATGTGGATATATTTCCCCATCCTGTCAGCCACTTTTAGCACAGTGTAAAATAAGAGGGATCAGGAGAGCAAACACTTTGTTGTGTAGAGAAGCTTATAGGAAGTCAGAATCCAACTGAGACGCTACCCTCCCCAAATTACAAACTTCCTGAAGTTGCAGTAGTTCAGGCTCCCATCTGTTTGGAGGTGCCTTATATAGGATGTGATCTATTTCTGTGTCCTCTGAGTCCCTGCCATCCCCTGATGCTAAGCCACTGTTCAGGCAGGAGAATTTGCTCTTCTTCCAGTCATCTGCCAAAATTTGCACTTCCTTTACATTCCTGCCAGTGCTCGCTCATGCAAGTCCTTGGATGGCCCTAGTTTCCCTCAGCCCACTTCTACCATATATTGGTCCTCAGTGTATTTCAGCTACTGGCTACAAAGCTGCCCGGCTTTTAATTATTAACTACAGCCTCCAAGTGCCAATGTTGTAGGCACTGCGAAAGTGTGATGGAATTGCTTAATGCTCCCAGAAAAGCAAAGCGAGGTAACACAAACTTCTGCCCACTTACATTGGGCTCTTTTCTTAGCAGCTTCAGCCTTGCTGCTGGTAGAAGGGAGGGGGCATTCTCTGTCCCTGGAGCTGGGTGGCATGGCACAGCTCGTATTTATGCCTAAACTCCTGCCCCTCCTTCCTTCCGCAGAGTGGCTAGGTGTCAGCTTTCTCCGAATAATTCCTGACCTGTTCTATCCCCTAAGATGTGCTATGGATCTGGGGGAATGACGGTTGGCCCAGATCTAAATAATGATAGTGAGCAAGATAACAGCTATACAGCAGTGATGATTATGGAGCTCAAAGCTGCCTTCCAGTCTTATTTGGTTTACCAGCAGAGATACAGCTAGAGGATATCATCTGCAAACCCTAAAGTAATTCTTAATTCTTCCCAGGGATTTCACTGTTGGTTATTACACAGCATATTTTGTCCCTTCTCAAGGTCCATCTGTTACTGCACACCCAGTAAATGGCATCAGTATTTGTTCTGTGTGGGCCTAAAGAGGTATCTAGTTTCTCCCGTGCCTCTCACTAGTTAAATCATGTTTATCTGCTGTCAGTTTAGACAGGTTCTGGGTATGCTAAAGACTATATGCTGCATATCTGCTGCAAATTTTCTGCACCTGCATGGACTCTGCTAGCTCCATCAATTTCTGTGTGGGACAGTTATTAGCTAGAACTTATGTTTGGCTCCTCTCCTATTACTGGTTTTGTTCTATACATTTTAACATTGACAGCAGCAGTCTGAAAACAGCGTAGGCTGTCAGGCATAAAGTTATGTTGATAAGCTATCAGACATAAAGTTGTATTTGTGAATCTATTCTCATTTTTATTTGCTTTGTCCCTTTGAGAATGTATTTTCTCATAGATGTGTTGCAGTCTATCAGTACAGAAGCCAGAAGAATACAGGCTTGAAGTAAGCAATCTGGCTCTGCACTGAGCTATCTTGTGTCCACAGGCTTTGGGAGTCCAAGCTGGATGGGAGCGCTTGAGCTGCTCTGAAAACACAGAGCTACACAGAGATGTTTCTGAATCAGAATCTCAGGCTAGCTCCAATATCTTTGGATATTCAATAGCACAAGTAAACCACAGAATACTACCCTGTTTTAACAAATAATTTAGACTTATCAATGTCAAAACACTATCGGTCTCCAGAAGATTCAGTTGCTTACAAATGCACAAAACCAAGACTGACTGATAGGTGGTCAGCAACTGAGGCCTCAGCAGGGAAGAAACAAACACGTGAAGAAAATAACCCTAACTAACCCCAGCAGATGCTTGTTCTCAGTGCCGAAGGACTCCCTACACATCCCTATCAACCTGACCCAGAGAGAATTTTCTCCATTCCCAAGCAAGAACACTTGGTTCTACTGATCCTATAAGTAGGAGAACTTCCATGAATGCAGAAGACTAGCTATTCAATATCCCAGTGCCTTTACTTCCTATCGTTGTTGCCAGTATCTGCTACTGCAGAAAATGATGAAAAGCAAAACTTAAAAGTTCAGGTGACCAGTCTTAGACTGAGGGGAATGATTTAAGCCGGTTTCCATGCAAATGAATAGCTCAGACTCTGAAGCATGAAATTTTGAGTTTCTCAACAGAGATGCACTCTGTTGCTTCTTTCAGAAGACAAAACTTGGCTTTGCTCTGAAGAGAGTTGCTCTGTTTAAAAGATTTATAAGGGCCACTTTTGAATAATCTTCTTTGTTTGAATGCTGTCTCACTGTGTGGTCTTAGTTCAGCAACATCTCTATCAGAGCAACATTTGCTCAGGCTAACCACATCAGGATTTGGCTGTACTATTTACTAGCATTATTTACTGTATTTTGCCCCAAGAGTCATAGAAATGGGATCTTTCCCAAAGTTTTTTGTAGACAGAAAGAGACTGTGTCCTGTTGAGCGCTTACATACATACTTCTAGTGAAACTGTTTGGATTATTCAGGGAGGTTTTCAGCAGCTTGCATGAGAGAGCTTCACACTGAATACAAATAGGTGTGCAGTAAACCTGTTTCCTCTAGGATGTAGCTGGTAAGACTACCTGCCAGAGATGAGTTGGGGTTTTGTCGATGGCCTCAGAATGCTGACTGTTGCTGGCCTTTGCGTACACACACACACACACTCTGCCTTACTGAGAGAAATGTTCTGGATGCTTACACACTTCTTGGCCTGTGGTAAGAGCCACTAAACTTTGGCCTGTGAAAAGAACAGCCCATAGTGACAATGATAAGTGCTCCCAGGCTGTCTGCCTGCTCCAACCAGCTTGCACAGGCCAGCAAGCAGGAACAGAGAGAGGAGATGATGAGCTCCCTGTGTGACACCTGGAGGGGCTGCTACTCTGTCACTACTGCTGTAGTGACAGAGTTTCCTGAGCCTAACTGGGCAGCGAAGTGGTGGCATTTCAAGTCTGTATTTTTTGTGTTAACATGTTATTTAGGTCCACTAATTTATCATGTTTAATTGATTTTGTAGCAGACCCTTTGATTAAGACTCTTAAGGCCTAGCTTGCATTTTCTCCCTTCCTTAATCCTAAGCATAGGATAACACTTTGAACATCTTTAAAGAGCAGATACAGTCACGATGCAAAATACATAGCATGCAGCAAAAAGGACTAGGAGGAGAGAGAAGAAACAGAAATTATCTATGCAAAAATGGTGACAAAAGCATAAATGCTAATAAATAAGAGAAGTGGAATGCTGAAAAAAAATAAAGGTGGCTAATAAGGCACCTTTGATAATTCTCTGCATTTTTTTGCTCTAAGATTTTGCTTCATTTGCTGTTCAGTCATGAGTAATGGCACTTTTCTGCTATCCAGCAGTTTAGATAGTGAATGTTTGCCTTGAGTTTTTGGCTTTCTTACCTCAGTTCAGTTTATTGGTGCTGCACTGGTGACCTCTGAATGCAGAGATGTTTGATAAATGCAGAATCTTTTTCTGTTGTTATTGCTATTGACCAAGTCACTTCAGAGTCTTTTGTACATGCCACACACGTAGCCCCCTAAATCATTAGTTATTTTCTCTTTGCTACATTGTTTCAGCTTCCATTGAGTTGCATTTGCTATAAATGTAAAGCTGGAGAGGGATTTTTCACAAGGGCATGTAGTGATAGAACAAGGGGTAATGGCTTTCAACTGAGATAGATTTAGATTAGATATAAGGAAGAAGTTCTTTACTGTGAAGGTGGTGAGGCACTGGAACGGGTCGTCCAAAGAAGCGGCAAATGCTCCATACCTGGCAGTGTTCAAAGTCAGGTTGGACAGAGCCTTGGGTGACATGGTCTAGGGTAAGGGGTCCCTGCCCATGGCAGAGGGGTTTGGAACTAGATGATCTTAAGGATCCTTTCCAACCCTAACTGTTTTGTGATGATTTTATGAAAAGGTTCCTGAGTTGAATCCTGGGGTTGACTGCACGCGGAGCTGGCCTGCCTGGGACAGTGGGGGAGCAAGCAGCAACCTTGGTAAACATGTTCTGAATCTTCCCTGGACCTACCTGTGTCAATAGTCCTGGGCTTCATCAGTAGCCTTTAAGCTCCTGCTCAGTTAGAGCAGAGTGCGAATAATGATCCCACTTTGCAACACTCCTTTCCTCAGCAGTGTTAAACCCAGCTCAGCATTTGAATTGCCTGATGCAGGGCTTGGACAAGAGACTGATGAGAATGAGTATCAAGCGGCAAAGTTCTGCCGCTTTCCCTCCTCTAATGGTGGGAGACCAGGGAGGCAGAAGATGTGCTGGAAAGCCATATTCAGACCTGCTGGAGCAGCCCCAGCAGTGACTCCAGCCCTCTACAGGCCGCTACTGGGCTAAGAAATCTCAGCAGCAGCACCCAGCTGGTCCTCTCTGGAAAAATAGGCCCTTACTTTCACAAGAGATTTGGATGCTTTCTTTGTCATAACCTTCGCCTTATGTCCATGTCTGTACTTTCCAGACTCCACTGACTCTTCTCAGATTGACACGTTAATTAAAAGCTAACCTGCAAAAATATAAGGGATCAGGGAAACAATGATAGAGGAACCCAAATAACCCAGTCAGAGTAAATAGGATACCCTGGCTCAGCTCCTCACTGGGGTATGACATATCAGCCATTAGACCCAGTGTCTAGGTGTGACAACAGTCAACAAGGTGGATCAACAGGAATGGCTCCACAGCTCACCCTACAGATGGAGGGGGTCACTGCCAGCGGTTTGTGGGTCTTAGCAATGGATGCAGGGATAGAGCATTTTTGGACTGTGCAAAGCTTACTACGGGATGTTTAGGGGAAGAACCAAAGGTGAGGGAAGGGAAGGATCAAGAGATCATAGAGGCTTGGAGGAGAAATGAGTGTGGGAAAAGAGGGATAAGGCAATAAAACAGGTTGATCATGTGTTAACATGCACAAGGTCAGTACACTTATCTGGCCATGCCCTGTGCCTGACCCATGCTGCCTGTCCTGTCTTTTTCTCAACCTCCATTTCTATCTAAATGAAGGGACATGTATTCTGTATGCATGTGTATATGTGAGGGGAGACCATAGAGTGGAGACCATTGGGTCCCAGGTGTCTGTGGTGGTGCATCTGGAGAGACTGGAGAGGCCTAAGTACCAGCTACAGGGCAAGGGGCCATGGGTGAGTGGGAGATGAGATCATAAGTTCGGGTCAGATACTGGAGGGCTAGAGGCTCTGTGATTTGACTTCTGGCCGAAGCAGGCAATCCAAGCTGGCCCAGAGAGGGACATGTTTGTACATGTGGGTAGGTGATCCAGGGGCCAGCTACTGAATGGACTGGATATCAATCTGTATATCTATATGGCCAGCTAATGGCGGGATACCTGCTGCATTTATGTATGTATTTTTGTGCTAAATTGCTTTCATCCTGGTCAGCCAGAGACGGGATCAGGATCAGGATGTTGGTACAGCTTGTGTTTGGCCAAGCGCTGCCTTTTCAGTCTGTGTTGTTCTGTGGGGCTGGCTATGGATGTATGTGTGCATGCATTGTATGTACATGTGCCCATATGCCTCACAACTGGATGGATGTAGGGATTTGATGCTACAGCAGCTTTGCCTCTGTCAGGCTGCCAGATTCAGCAACCTCCAACATAAACCAGAGTCATATATTTTCAAATAGCATTCCATGTATTATTAAAGAGCATTATGGCTTTTTTTGTAGGAAGTTGGGTTTTTTGTGATCTTGATGATGATTTACTTTAATATCTTTACAAATGAATGATTTAGTTGTCTTGCACTCTCTTTTGGTCACTCTTCCCAGAACTAGGTCACAGAATTATTTTCTGCCTAAATAAATCAGTATAACCTTATGAGCTATGTAAATAAAACCATATACTTCCCCTGGAAAACTGCATGCAATTCTTTCTTCTATTAGTGTGATTGTAGTCTTTTTACATCTGCAGAAATCTCTGCAGAAAGGACTCCACTCTTTGGCATTCCTTGAGGTGACATACGCTCATATAACATGGAGCCGTTTGTTCTCTGGACATCCCTTCCTTCCATATTCAAATGAAGGATGTGTTAATCCCTGAATCCATAAACCATGGCCATCATGAGAAACACTGAACTTTCTTATCTCCTCCTGGGAGCTGCAGGAATATGTATTACTTCATGATGAGGTAATAGATTTTTCACTGTACACTTGCTGATCAGTGTCAGAGTTCCAGGCAACCACAACTGTAGCAGAGTTAAAAAGAATTATTGTGAAAATGCTGCTTATAATAACTGGACTGATAAGATACCTGAGAGTGAAGGACTGCTGCAGGCAGTCCTTGCAGGGGTGCAGAGAGAAGGGACTAAGGATGTTGAGGGAAAGGCTTTACTTTCTTTATTCAAACTGCCAGAGCAGACAGTGCTGCCCCTAGAGACACTGAGCATGTATTCAGGTGGTTGTCTACTTTTTAGTTTTTTAATCTTCACTGAAAGAACCCTAAATACAAAGAGCACAGGTGAGCCCCAGGTAAGCCAGAAAGGTTGTTATAATTTTTTGAGAACCAGATTGAACTAATGAATTTTCTGAAAAGGCATCTACAGTAAGGAATGCTCTTTCCATCTGTAAATGTCTGACGCAGCTCCTTCCATTCTCATTAAAAATTAGCATTATCTGTTAATTTGTGAAAACAGTACCAGGAAGATAGTGGTGTCCAGATTCTCATTAACGCTAGGCACGTTTTGGAGGATTTGATGAGAGGCATTATGGGTATCTTAGAGAACTGAGGAGTTAAGAGGTAAAACAAGAGTTGGAAGATCTATAGTTGTTTGCCTTTGTGCTAAACTGCTTCAGGGTGATGCTCCTCTGTATCTGTGATGTGTTTTTGCAGTTAAAGCGCATGCAATTAAATTGACTTTTTTGCACTGTGGAAAGAAAAAGAAATATTCCCTTAAATATTAGGACTGTTTGCCTTCAGGTCAATAGCTTTGAAAATGGCAACCTTCAGTTCATTTTGACTATAAAGTAGCAAAAGTCAGAAGTCTGCAATTTTATTTTAGCTTTTCAAAGTCACAATTTTCCTTGTAAATTGCTGAAAGTTTTCTCGCATCAATTATTTTTTCTCATTTCTTAGTTTCTGTTTCTTATGAACCCGTTTCTGCTTTCTTTTTCTGAACCAGCTGGGCCTTTAAAAAATATAATAATTTGGGGATTTAGTTTTTTTAATCCGTCAGTAAAATGCATTTTGCTTTACAGCATGTTGTGACAAACAGTTCAACAGCTTAACTGCATTTTAATAAGAACCATCTTTTGCTTGTTTCAGACCTGTAATCTCTGAGTCCCCCAAATTCTTATCCTGGAAAAAGCTGAGCAGTCAATCTCAGTTCATCTTCTCCAGTCCATTTATAATTTTATAAACCGCACTCCCCCTATCGTCTCTTTCCCAAGTTGAAGAATTGGAAATTGTTTATCTTTCCTTGTTTAGAATCCATTCTGTACCTTTCATCTTTCCTATTGCCTTTCTCTGATCTGAAAGGAGTTTTCACTTACACAATGAAAGTACAGTCTGTAAGACAGAAAATCCATTAATACTTTATAGCTTTCTTGTTTAGTAAGGAAGTAGGTCATTGTAAATGCTGATGACCCTGAATAGGGAGAAAAGGAGAAAGAAGAGATGAGCTTGATCCTCAAGGCAAGCACAAATTAGCTGAAATGTTACTAGTGAAGGAAATGAAAAATCTATGACCTGACCCATGCAATTTTGAGATGAAGACTTAGAATGTTTTGCTTAACAAAATGGACATGGTTCTGTCATTTGTGAAGGAGGCTCAAAAGAATTGTTATACATTTATTAGAGTGAATTAATAGAAATAAATATGCTTTTTATGTCCGGACTTAAAATGCTGAGGTCTGCTCATACTAAAAATAATTCTAAAGAAGAAAAGGGTGATTATACTGTGTTATGCTAAATCCTGAGCATTTAAGATTGTTTCTGCAGAGCTGTTGCTTATTGGCTTATTATGATTATTATTATTTAACTATTATTATTTGAATAATGCCAATTTAAAGGTTAGGAAACTGAATTAAAAAAAAATAAAATATTTACCCATATTACTTGGGATGTGGGAAATGAAAATCCTTGCTTATTAGCAGTCAAAGGATCCTTTCTAGTTTGGGAAGAATAATTTGATATTCCTGTGCTTTTCTAAGATACCTGTGTTCCTATTTAAAAAAAAATGTGTTCACCAGAATGACATAATGAGCATGAATTCAAAAAGAAAAATCAGTACTTGTATCTGAATGATAATACAATTACTGTCTCATTAACTAGATGCCAAAAGAAGGCAATGATAATTGTGTAGCTGCTGATAAGAGAGTTTTCATAATGCATTATGGATGTTGTGCCTTATCCTGACAAATTCAGTTCACAAAAAAGCAATAAGCAGTGTCTCAATGGGGTGTTATGTTTCACATGTTAGAGCCTTCCTTTAACAAGTGCCCAAGACATAGATCAAAGTACAACTGCAGCATGTATGGCTTGAACCTCATATATATTTCCTTGAACTCAGTCTTGCAGATCTTGCATGTTATGGATAAGAGATGGTTCACAGTATTTTTCCGGTGAAATTCATGGTATGTTCTGTGATACTCAACATTTTAACAGTGATGAAATATTTTCCATTATATGAGGTCTTTACAGTATAACTGTATGCATGTATACATATAATATGCAAAATTATAACTATGCATTTAATATAGATAAATAAATTATTTTTTCCCCCTCTTCCTACACATGTAATTTTAGTAGCAAATTAAAGGGTCTGGACTATACCGTTCTGTTTCAGCTGTGGTTAGTGAAGGGTTTGTGTTAGATTTGAGTGTAAGTACCTTCCATTTTAGTTCAGTGAGTCCAGCTGGAATTAAGCACACTCAAATATCACAGGACCTTCTTAGAACTATGAACCCATGTATAGAACCCGTCTTCCTGTGCATTGTACTTGTTCAGCATCTTCATGTGCTTTGCCATGAGTTGAGCAGCTCATAGCTTCAAACACAGACCACATGATGAATGGGGTGTTGACTCTGAGAGTCAGACTATCTGTAAGGGCAGGATAGGCTTAGGTGAGCAGGTAGGGATTATACCTCCTACATAGATTCAGGGTGTTGATATTCAATTTATTTTACTGTCATTTACAGCATTTTAGGGTGGGCGAGGCAGCAGAGGTAAAGGGCAGTGTTAAATGTTGATGCACATGGAAAAATAATAATTTATCTTTAAGACCCTAGTTATTTTTAATATTTGGTAAGTCTCCTGCACTTTTGCATTTACATAAGTAAGCTGTTGTAAAGAGAATGGCAAATGTGATTAATACTGTATGAGCAGCGTTTCCCATTCTGTTGTTTTGGGTGGGTTTGTTTTCTCCTTTCCTTGTGATGTTATAGAGAATCAAATTAAAAGATCTCTAAGAGAACTGAATTATCTTTAAGTTTTTAAGAAGTTTGTTGATCTGGATTAAAAAAAAAAAAAATCCAAAGCTGTATTGTTACATAACTATCTTAAAATTCTGTGTTTTCTAAAGATAAAGCAGTGATAATATTTCATCAGTGCCACAGTGCCATGATACGTTGCATAGGCATTCAGAAGAGCTGACTTTTATCTCTGACTTTGCCTCTTGAAGTTCTGTTGATTTATTTGAAGTCCTTTGAAGTATCATCTTTCTGCTATATGCCTCCATTTCTTCCCTTACTGATTAAATGCTGATTTTAATGTTTACTTTCATACAGTTTGACCTCAAACATGCTGTATAATGTTTGTAACACGCTATAATATTTTATCTTGAGGAAGATTATCGCAAAGGAAAAACTGAGATCTGAAGTGGAAAGGAACACCTTGTGCTTAGCCATATTATTGTCTAGCCTCATCAGATCTGAGGAATATCATTATTATTTTAAGATCTTTCGTGTGATACATAAAAAAACATACTGCTTTCTTCAAGTTTTATAAAAATCGATATAACTTAATGGGTTCCTATATTGTGATTTTGCTTGTTGTGTCCTTCTGCACTGTAGGGAATTTAATTAGTTTTCACATGGAGCAGGAAGTACGTTTTATCTTCAGTGTAAACCTGGAAATTATTATTGTCCAGGGACAGAAAATGCCTTAGGGTCTTAAATGTGCTGATCAAGCAGAAGTAAAGGCTAATATATGAATTACAAAGCCAGAAAGAGCTGTGAGGATCACTGTGGTGCCATAGGTTTTGTGGTCTTGTATAGCTTAGCTGAATCAGCTTTTGTTTGCACTCTAGCTGTGGCTCCCCAACTCCTCTGAATCTTGGCCTACTGCAGGTCTACAGTAGCTCCTGTGGACCACCATCCATCTTTGTTACTGAAATTTTAGTTTAAAATCTGGTTGCACAGACTAACTCTGACCGTCTTACTGTAACTTTGCAAGACCACCATGGCAAATAGTGTAGTTCAGTAGCCCTCTTGCCACAGCTGTGAAAACATGAAGCTCCCACGTGAAACACCCTGGGAAGTCTGTTTTGTAGTCACTGAGGCAGGGCTGGATTGATAAGCAGACTGACCTGTTCTTAGTAAGCTGGTCTTGAAAAACCAGTGAGAGGCTGCGGCTTTCCTGCCATGTAATAAGCTGCATCTCAGTGACCTTAATTTTGAGAAGAAGAGTTGATTTACTCACTCACTCAGAGGCAAGGCATGGGCTCCATATGGTTGGGACAGCTTTATGAGATGCATACAAAGTCAAGGAGGGAGAAGTGATTGGCAGAAAGAAGCAGGATGAGATGAATTGTAATAAAACAGTCTCCTGAATTGCTCGCTGCCAGACGTGACTGAAGTGCAAATAGGTTATTTCAATGTAAAAGAACTGTGATCAAATTTGCACAGATATTTGTGTACCTAAAAGCCAGTTATGAATATTTTATAAAGTGCTTTGACTTCTACATGAGTTACATACAGATTTCCTGCTTGCCTTGCAATGAACTGTGAAGTTTAGGATCTCAGTGTTTCTAGAGTGGGGCACACTACCAGCAGGTTGTTATGCTGAGTGGGCCTTTTGGTCTAAAGGCTGACACTAGAAGAGGCTATTAGGGTTCTGAATAGAGATTTACATAGAAATTATTGATAACCATGGGAAAAATGAGGAAGAAATAACCTTAGACAGCAACCTGTGAGTGTTGCTCAGATCGATATTATGTTCCTCACCTGGCAATTCTCATGAAGGTTTTTGGCTCCCCCCCCCCAATGCAGTAAGTTTGGATGGTGATTGCATTTGAAGCAACACAAAATGAAAGACAAAGTCTATTTCTGCTCATCTGTCATGGCTCTAAAAAGTCTTTCTGTATCCATTTTGACACCACTATACCTGCACTTTAAATTCCAGATTGATTTGTTTCTCTTAATATAGGAAGAAACCTGATTCTATCTTGTGAAGTGGGCTGTCCTGTCAGAATTAAGGCTTAGAGATGTTTGCTATCAACTAGGTCATGCTGACCTTAATTAAAGATCAAATCACCATGTATCAGGTAATGTCACACATTATTTTGATAGCCTCCTGCTGCAGTAGTTGCTCAAAAAGCTAGCACAGCATTGGCAAGCTAAAAGACATGTATTTAACTTGCTTCCAAAGCATCCTTATTAAAATGTAATTTAAATTTCCTCAGTTACAGAAACATTTCCCATGATACGATGGAAGTTCCTGTAACTACCATAAACATGCTAGATGGGAGACAAATCTGGAGTATTTAATTTGTTTGTTTATTTTTAACAGCAATAAGAGGCACCTCTCATCTATAACAGAGCACACGAAAACTTAGTAATTTACCACCTACTCTCCCTTTTGTGGTTTTTTTTTGGTGGCTGTTTTTTCCTTTTCCCCTGCAGTTCCTGTATTACATGTTGTTTTGTGCAGCCTGTAATTTCATCCTTGCCTGGGGACTCACTCTGGCATGGGATTAGAGAAACTGCCTGGAGCTCACTGGAGGAGAGAGGGGAAGTCACTGTGCTGTTACAGCAGGGGAAAAGGCACTATCCCTGTAGGAATCACCTTCCTGAGCTCCCTTACCCTGAGAGCTAGCAGGTACTGCTACATCCTGTCCTGTGGTGCAAAACAAGATGGTCAACAGCTCTGTAATTTGCTAATATTATTCTCCTTTTCCTATCATGGATATAAGGCCATTAATTTTCTTCGCTATAAAAGGACCTGTGGAGAAAAAAGGTTATTTGATCGGGGGTAGGATATTTTAGATATTTCAAATATCAAACTATTAAAACAAATTGATAATATCAAATGTGGAAATCATAAAAATCATCTGTGTGCCACAAAATATTGTTCTGGGGAGGTTTAGAATCCAGGAGTCATTTTACAGACGTATCTCTAAATGCAAGGCTTTTTTTTTAACATGTCCACGGCACTCTCGGTTTTATAACAACCTTGGTCAGCATCATGTTTCAACCTGAATCTTTAAAGCAGTCGACTTGCTTTCAGTATTTCTCCCAAGTATGAGTGCTATAGAAGACAATATAATGAATGAAATAATTAAAATTTCTTACATTTTCTTCTTCTGTGAGATAATTTCTCAATAATTCTAACAAATTTTTTACTTTGTTGTGTGTATTTAGATGAGCTAATCTTTGTATTCTCTGTGTACTTCAGTCCTCTATTGTCTATCTTGTAATAGTTATGACAGAAGGCTAATCTTTTGTTTGATCCATAGCAGAAATTTTCAATGGACTTCCAACTACTGCCCTATAGTTTTCTTATTTTTAGATATGCTTTTAACCATATTGAAATTATAATGGGTTGTGAGGCAGATTATTGTTTTTTAAACTTTTGTTTGACTTGAGTACTGGTGGTTGTTTGAATTTATCCATTCGAATTGAAAACCCATTGAGCATTTTCAATCTGCTGATAAGCATGTTCCTTGCCATGACCTCTGCATTGAATATTAAATGAATGCTAAAAGACTGGTAGAGGATCATTTAAATATCAGATTAATATTGCCTACAATATAAAAGAGCAGGAAAGCATACAAAGATCTTATGGAAGAATAGACTGCTGAATAAAAGTTCATTAAAGCCAGCTAGATATTTTTGAGATGCTTTTAGAATAAATTTTGATTAGTTTTTAATGCATAGTCATTAAATATATTAATTAACTGTTCTAACTCCATTTTTATTTCTTACTAGTTTAATTCCTGCTAAGCTCTTTGTTTGAGTATTCTCTGATTATTGTGGCATTTGTTTAAAAAGTTGTCATATTTTAAGCTTCATTCATTTCATCATTTATTGAACACATATAAACATTGTTCACTAGCAAGAAATGCTGAAAAAGTCCTAGTAAAACTTACAGTATTTTAAATACATGGAGGAGCTTTCTATGTCTTTTTCAGATAGGTTAGACTATTGATTTTTAAAATCTGACCAGACAAATATTTGGTAGCCTCTCTTCTGATATTTTAATAAGTGCGTACCCATTACAGACACCAGATAATGTCGTTTCGCTGCCTGTAACCTGCAGCTAACACAGCTAGCTCCATTTAAAACATACCTGACTTCCCTTCTTTTTACCCATTGAATGCCTGGATTATCTGTAAATAAAGCAAAACATAAAGGTACGTCATTTAGTAGCACTGCAGCATCGGTACTGTGTGCAAACAACTTGAATTTTAGTCCAGGCTTACTTTACAAAGTCTTATAGCTAGTTTGTAGGGTGGGAAGGTAACAGAAGTTGAAGCAACCTGCACAGTAAAAGCGATTGCATGGTGTCAACATATACTTCATATGCTGCTTTTCTACCTCAGTTCTACCTCCATTTAGAAGACAATAATTAGTATTTTTTACCTCCTCAAATAATCTGGAGTTAAACACTTTAAAGATTATGGGCTTTCAGGTATTAAAGTGAAAGCAAGACAAAAATAATTTTGTAGTCTTTTGTAGCACTATGCCTTGCTCTAGAAAAGATCCTTTTGAGCTTTAACTAAGGAAATTCCAAGGAAAAAGCATTTAATTTTGTAACGGCTGGTACACTCCTAACATATTTGGTGCAGAACCACTGCACCTACTCTGTCAGATCGCAGCTTTGATGGGTAGGAGCATGTCCTGGGTTCAGTAGCAGCAGTCATTTTTCTCCTTGGTAGCTGGAGCAGCGCTGATAACACCAGTGTTTTCAGTTACTGCTTGGTAATGTTTTGGCCTGACCAAGGACTTTCTGAGTCTCATGCTCTGCCGGGGAGGAGGGGGGGCCGGGAGGAAGCAGGGACTGGGCGCCTGACCCAAACTGACCAAAGAGCTATTCCATACCACAGCACGTCATGTCCAGGATGTGAAGACGGAGGTCAGAGACCCAGGAAGGGTGTGGTGGTGGAGTGGGGGTGCACGGCATGGTCAGGTTTTTGGTACTGGGGGGTTTGCTGCTGGGGGGTGCACTGGCTGGGTCGGGTTTGGTGAGCAGTTGTATTCTCTTTCCTTGTATTTCTCTTGTATTATTACTGGTGGTAGCAGCAGTGATTTGTGTTATACCTTAGTTACTAAACTGTTCTTATCTCAACCTGTGCGAGTTGAATTCTTTTGATTCTCCTCCCCATTCCCCCGGGACTGGGGGAAGAAAGAGGGGAGGGTGAGTGAGTGAGAAAACTGATGTGGGTGGGGGGCTTAACCACAACAATCATAGGCCATTTTTGATTTTCTCTCATTGATCAGCACAGTGCTGCTGTCCAGGAATAGGTGAACAATGTGTAGCCCAAACCTCAGAGTGCCATTTGCCCATCTGGACTTCTGTAGAAATTGGCTGACACATTGGATGTGTGCATTTTCATTAGCCTGGCATTGCACATTATTATATCCTCACTGTTACTGCACTTGCATGTGCATGTGAGGCTGTATCTATAGGCATCTAGATGAGATACCCTGGGTGCTTGCTTGCAGCTTCCTCCAGCTCAAAAGCAGCCTAATCCCTAATCACACTGGCTGGGAAAAGATAAGGACAGGAAAAACATCCTAACTAAGCCTGAGCAAAGCTCTAACTATGCTGTCATCAGTACAGTGCTGGAATGGCTATGGGAAAATTAAACTAAAATAATGATATAAGAATATTATAATCACTTCCAAGCCAACTCCCCCAGCTCCCAGCAATTCCTAAGTGAGAGGTGGTATCTTTGTATTTAATAAAAGTTGGTGAATTATTTTTTAATAAGTTTTCCAGTTGACATAAGGTTAAAGCAAACTTTAGCTTTCTCAGCATCACCAGCCAAGGAACTGCCCGTCATCTGTGTGATATGCCTGTTTTATTGATGTCCTCTGAATCTTTCACTGTGAGACCAGTGAACAGTCAATGCCTGCACACTCTGCTCCATCCATCCAGGAGTGTGTTGTTCTTCATAATGTTCCCACAGTATTGTCCTTTTTCCAAGCTGAAAGATATTCCTTCTGGCTCTTCTCTCCATATTTTCCTTCTTGTTACACCCCTTTTGAGAGGGGTAGACTAATACTGTGTGTAATACTCAATGTATGGTCAGGCTGTGCTTTTGCAGAGTGGCCTGTTTGGTTGACTGCTGCCAGCTACATAACGCACTTGCGAGCTTGGGTAGTTTCCATTACGGCAGTAGTGGGATTCAGGCTGAACTGTACTCATGAGCCTGGAGTAACTCTTCCATAAGATGGTTTTGTACACCTCTAACGCAAAACGAAAGTGGATGACCATGGTGATGTACAGCTACAGCTATGTCCCAGAGAGGATAACAGCATCTGAACATGTTCTCCGTGACATCCCAAAGGACATCTGAGAGGAGAATCAAGGAGAGGGGTTTGGTTACCTGCACTGGAGCATGTGATATAATTTGGGTCAGGTTGCTAGGACGCTTAATGCTGTAGTGTGCTGGCAGTGATGAATGACCAGGGCGTTACTGTTGAGCTTTGTGTTCTTGTTCAAAGAAGTTTATTTTCTAAGGTTTTAAACTTTGAGTCTTGGTCTTGCAGTTCTCTGGTTAGCCATTTGCCATACGGAACCACATTTACAGAATATGTAGTACAATTTGTAACATAGTAGCTCTCAGCTATCAGTCGTGTTCGTTAGCTACAGGCTGTGCAACTGATTTGTAGTTTCTGTCTTTTATTATGTGGTAGCACAGCTCATTGTTTGCTAAAATGATGTTTTGTTTAAGCTTTTGTCAAACGAATAAAATAATGCTTTTTAAGCAGGATGTGTTTTCATTAAGATGAAATAACCATTATTCATAGTGACTACTTCATATGTGATTTGCTTCTTAGGATTTTAAGGTTTCTTCACAGAGGTATTAACTGTTCTATCATTAAAACCACTTAGGATTAGCTCTGCTTTAGAATTTTGCCTTTTCTAAATTTAAAGAAGTAATTCGGTTTCCCAAATTAATGTAGTATTTATGTCTAAATGTTTTTATATATATAGTTGCAAGTTACATTGTCTTTATTGTTTGCAAACATAAGTTACTGCATTTACATAGAAATTAGTGAAAGATTTGATGACTGTATTGGTCATTTTGTGTCACTTAAGAAAAAAAAAATTGTTTCAACATATTTTGTAATTTGGCCTTCCTAGGGAAATAAGTCTAAACGTACAAAAATCAACTTTCCTAGTAGTTAGCACTGATTTTAGTCAAAACTCCAGTTTACTGAAATTATCAATGTTATATCATCTCTGCAACTTAGAAGATGAGTTTACACTTAGTAGTACTTCTCATGGCAGTTTATAAACTTTCTGATTTTTACCAACATATAATATATATAGCTTATAATGAAAACTGTATTTTCCTTATGTATGCTGAAGCTAATATTTATGCTTATAATTTAGTACAGTAAAATAATTTATTGTACAAGCTTATGCACAGGTGTAACTTGTTATTCATCAAAGCATATATGAAAGCAATGGTTGAAGCCCAAGTTTGGGGTCATTGGTGATTCTAGAAATGATGATATAGAGGCAACTTTTAAGCATTTATCCATGTGAAATAGTCCCGGTTTACAATTGCAGTAACTGGAAATTATGTTTATAAAAGCTGTCATTATTCAATGCACTTTTATTCAGTAAATGAGAGATTCTTGCATGGAACATGGATGAAACTTGGTGTGTTAATTGACTGGAATATTCCTTCTGATGTATCTATGCTACAGAAAGTGAATAGATGCTGTTCACATTATGTCTTAATCCTGATTTAGTATGCTATTTTAATGTGTAACAAATAGAAATACATCTTATGAATTTACTCTTTCCTGTCATTGTTTATTTATAAAGCACTGATTATGTTTTCAATATGAATCCAATGAAATTGCTTGAAAGTCTTGAAGGCAGGGATATGAATTTCTTAGGTGAATCATTTTCTTTTAATGAAAATGGAGTGAACTGAACTGCATCTCTTTCCAGAGTAACATGTGAAGTGGTTGTACTGCCAGTACAGCGCTGTGTCTGAGCCTTAGTATAAAATGGTAGAAAAAGAAACTGCCACTCTCTGAAAATTATCATTCAAAGTCCATAGCACTTTTCTTATGGATAGTCAAAATCAATTGTCCTTATCATGCTGGCTCACACTTTTCTTCAGAAGCTCTGTGGTGCCTGGATTAGGGCTCAGGAAAGCCTTAATACTTTGAAAGGGATATTCTGTGGAGCTGCCAACAGTGCCGGTGTAGCTAGGGGAAGGTGTACCCCCACTGAAGTTACAAACATGTATAGATATTTCTGTGGTTAACACTGCGTTGAGCAAACTTGTTGAATTTCTATGCTGTTAGGTAGGTCAGATAGGAATTTGAGGAACATATATCTGAAAGTATGTAATTTATATTAGATGCCATTTAGAGCCATGACAGTGAATCAAACCAATCTCCCCTTCCTTGCATGCTCAATCCTTCTTTCAGCAGGTTGAGTAATGAAAGGGATTCCAGGGAGTCTCTAAGGCCATTTGATATCCAGATTATAAAATCATTCAGGGAGGACAAGGCCACTGTAGAAAAACAACTTCTGTATCCCTGTTCAGTGAAGAAGAAACTGAAGAAATTCCCACATTAAAATCCTTCTCAGAGGGATGGGGCAATGAGGGCACATATAGATTGGTATGTAATAGACCTCAGTTTCTGAAGACCATAAGGTAGCAAATGTGAGAATAAAAGAAGGTTCTAGAAGGAGACAGGGACACCATGGGTCTGTAAACTCAATGTCTTCATGAGTTCAAAACTGAAGCTGTAAGAATAGAGAATGGGATAAACACATTTTTTCGCTAAAAATGTACCTAAGTTGTCAAAACGCATCAGCAAACATGTGGATGAGACTGAGTTAATCGATAGTTCTGCTTTATTTCCAAGAGGCTTTTGGAAAAGTTCTTTGCCCAAGCCTCTTCAATGCACTGATTAGCTGGATCAGCTAATTTAAGAATATTAGCCTATTCCTAAGAATGCTGCATAGTATATTAGTATGTGAGGTATAACCACATGCTGCTATATAGGGGCTGTCACTGATACTGGTATGAATGTTGAGGTACGGTGCTAACTTTTGAGGTGTTAGTCAGAATATATCCCCACAATGCATGTGCTTTATAAAAAACTGTTTCAGTGTGTCCAATGTGCTTCACACTGAGGCTTTGGAACAGAAAGCCTGAACTGACTAATAACATCTTGGTAGTTTTGAGGCATGAAGGAAAGAAAATTGTATCTTTTGTGTAAAGTTGTTAGCACCGCATGAAGAGGTTTTAATATTTACTTCATTTCCTCCTGAATGTAAACCAAATTAAATAATATCTTTCTCTCGACTTGTGGACTCTTGATAGCATTTGTCTGACACCAGAATATTGAACTTTAGGTTTTCCTGAGAGTAAATTTTCCTGTTAGATGTTTTCCAGTTAAGAATTAATGCTGATTGATCTCAATATAGTTTAAAATGGTAACCAAGTTCTTTAAAAACCTTGCAAATGCATATAAAATGTATGAAGTGAAATAACATTCACAAATACATATCAAATGTATGAAATGAAGAATATAAAGTGTGATAATTCAAAACTTTGGGTCTGAGGAAGTTCTGGAATCAGTTTAATCCAGTTCTGTAGGTCATCACTTTCCTCGGTTATACACTGCTAGTTATTCTCCATTCTGCTCCGTATCATTCATTGTGAAGTACATAGCCAAAGACAAGTGTTTCCTAGCACAGACTGCCAAATTATGAAAAATTAATTTGATGAAAGTTTGCCATAGTCATCAGGCAAGCAGCACAAATACTTGAGGAACATTTTCTATTAAAAAGCTTATCCAGATCATTATCGATACTGATAAAGAAAAGTATTACGCAAGAAAAATATTCTTACATAAATCATAATTTCATTTAGGTAGAGGTCATAAAAAATGTTGTTTCAAAATGTCTAATCACTGTTTTTTGTCAATTAGACTAAAACACATATTAATTACTAACAGTTTGCAATGCAGTAAAAAAATATGAGTATATGTTCTTACTGTAATTTATCCATGTAACACTAAACTATACATTGATTTTGATGCCATTGTATATTGATAACTGAGAGTATGTAGCATATGTAATATCCAGTGCAGTTAGACACAATATAAGATACAGTGATTGGGGAAGAAAACTGAAATAATCTTTGTGTTTTTGAGTGCAATCTCATTTCCAGTTAAGCATGTCAGAAGTTAGTACATTAATAAGGAGCACATATGTGAGTGTCAGTTCATTATCTGGTTGTCCTGCCTTTTCCTGGGAAGTTTTGAACCTATTGATTAATTTCTATAAAACTTATCAGAAGGGGAGATACATAGAGATATATAATGTATGAAGAAATTTCATGAAGCTTGGTAGATAATAATAGGAAATAAACTTCATGAAGACTGCTAGATAGTACAGGAGAGATAGTGTAGTAATACTCCAGCTGAAGGGAAGTAAGGAGAAATCTACTGTGACACATTTAACTTGGCAGCATAGCGGTGTAAGTAAATACCTTTATATTAGAGATTTTAGTCTTTCTTTTAAAGAGTGAAACAGATTTATTTCTTGAAAAAGACTGAGAGTATCTCAAAATCAGGCACGGGATTTTTTCTGTAATATGTCAAAGGGTTTTTTTGTGGTTTTGTGTTTTTTTTTTTTTTCTTTTTAAGAAAACTACTTAAGTTTTATGGTGTTAAATGTCTTTTTTTTTTTTTAATAGCATGCTAGTACTCATTCCTAGATCAGATACAGGACCTAAAAATGAGTATCAGTGTTTTGGAGGTAGCATTCTAGTTTTTAAGATGGATGAGATCATCAGCTTTTTTCAGATTCTGCTTCCAAAATTCAAGGAAAACCTAAAGTTGCTGTTAGTTTTACCTAAATATATATCTGAATAAATTTGAATTTTGTATTTTTTTGTTGTTGTTCATTTGTTTCAACTAATTGTATATTCAAATGTGTTTGAGCAGTTTTAATAGTAAAGAAATAAAATTATCCCAGAGGGGCATGTAAATACGATCAGACCTCACTGTAGGTGGAAGGGGAATGCAGTGGTTTCCTGGTTCTTTCTGAATGAAGACAGTATGAGTTCCCTTCTTGAAAAATTTATTTTAGATTCAGAATGTGAAAAGTCATTAATTAGAGTCAATGATGTTGATTATGCATATTACAAAGAAGTGATCTAAAGGGACCATAATTCTGATTCATGTTTCTGGTGTATTTTTCCTGGGTTTGATTCAAGTGCTTGCAGTGTATGATCTGTTTTCTTCTATACTGGCATATAGATAGGCTCTGTGTACGCAGAGAGCTGAAGAAAATAAATCCAGTAATTCCACAGAACAGCCTAGAGCTATGAGAAGCTTCAATCTGTAATAATGATAAAAAGAAAATCACATCAAATAACACAGATATTACAGGAAAGGGATATCCTGCTGGTGTTCACAATGCTCTGATTTCATAAGCTACAAGGAAATTACACATACAAATTAGAAGAGCAGCATCACAGCTTCTTGGCTTGCAAAATGACATCTATTCCCATTCCACAAAGGGACTTTTTTACCAAGTTTATTTTAGCACTGAAAATATGGAGCAGTTTGCTGATGTCTGGAATAATGAGTAATTCATATTCTTATTTTTTTGTTGACTCTCAGATATTTTGAAAAGTCAGGTTGTCGGGGGTTTTTTTGGTGGGTTTTTTTGTTTGGAGTTTAGTTTGTTTATTTGTTTTTTTCTAATTGGGTTGTGTCTTGCAAAATTACAGGGTTTTTTTCCACTTATCTTTCTGAGAAACATTTGAGAATCTCTTTGATATAGACAAAGGGTCTCAGAGGGTACTAGAGTTTCCTATTTTTTCTCTCCTCCTGTAGTATTCTCTTATTGTGTTTTTTGTGAGTATTAAAGGATTTAAATACCTTTTACCTCTCAAAGTATAAAATAGTCATTAAAGAAATTGATTTTTACTCTTAATTCCTGAGTATTTATGATAAAGATGCCAACTCAGTGATCTCACTAAGACAAATACGGGAAAAGGCCAGTTGTTACCCTGTGCAACAGCAGCTGGTGGACCAGGCACCGCCTGATCACTATTTTTAGGCCAGCAACCTTTGGTCTTTTTGAGGAGTTTGAAGTTCTGTCAAATAAGGAAACAATGGGCAAAGGGATGCAAATCCATAGGAATACAGACTTGATTAACTTTGCTACTGAGCAAATTGCTTGGGTTTGAAACAGTGGTTGTCCTACGGGCAAACTGTCTCCTGTTTTCAATTCTGTCATCTTTCTTGTGAGTTAATCATATAGCTATAGATATTGCTGACACTGAAATGTATTAAAATGTTGGAACTCTTCACTATGGACCTCCATAGGTCTGGAAATGTGAAAGAAAAATGTCAACAGCTTATGACTGGCCACAGCTCTGCGGGCAAGTGTTGCATGGAATAGCTGGAGAACCATCTGAACACTAGTACTTAAAATAATGGTATTTTGCATAATACATCGTGACCATGTAAATGACTAATTTACATGGTAACTAAGCATTTCCTTTTCAAATGCTGCTTTTCACTTTCTATACTGTAGTGTTCTTACTAGCTGAATTTTGCCTGAGTCTAAAACTGTACAGATTCCAAAGAAGTATAGACTTCTTTCCTAGCTTGGCTAGTCACACTACAGACCATCAAATGAAAGATCAAATTGGGGAAAGACAATTCATCTTTGCAGAGCTAAAGAATTTGCATCTTGGCAATGACGCAAGAATTCTTTGCCTTTCTCCCATTAATTTCCATGCGGGCATTATAAATTATAGCCTTTCTTGCCCACCTCTCAGCTTCCATTTCCTCAGCTTTCCTCTCCAGAATAAAAATGGAGTCTATTAAAAAAAAGTTACTATTGTTTGTTTTGGGGTTGGGGGTAAAAGTACTGTTCATGCAAGAATTGCAGGCAGGATATGTACAAAAGCTAAGAAGAAAGAAAAGAAAAGAAAAGAGAACAACACCAAAACCCTCATAAATTGGAGATTTTCCACATAGGGTAATTCTGTAGAGAACTCTGATTTTTATAGTCAGTGTTTGAACAGCAGTTACTAATATATTAACAAATAATATATGCTTCAGTTCAGAAGCAGCAGCTGATATTGTAAATCTTTTCTCTAGCATAGTACTTCGTCGTATACGTATACCTTTGTAGGCAGTTTTCATCAATTGAACTTCTATATAATACACTGCATTTTTTTGAGCAACTCAGTGAAGTTTAGTACTCTCTTGAGAAATTAGTCATAGCTACTTTGTCTTCATTTGCTTTTAAATACAGTCTATTTTGATACTTAAGCACTAGACAACAGATTACTTTATATTCACTGATAAGGAAAAATACATGTATGTAAAAATACAATTTAGAAAAACCCCATTGCCTGGAAGTGCATACAGTTTTGTATGTCCTGGGTTCAGCAGTAGCAGACATTTCTCTCCTTCTTAATAGCTGGTGCAGTGCTGTGTTTTTGACTTTAGGCCTGGGAACAACGCTGATAACACCGATGTTTTTAGCTGCTGCTTAGTAATGTTTAGTCTGACCAAGGACTTTCTGAGTCTCATGCTCTACCAGGGAGGAGGGGAAGCCGGGAGGAGGCAGAGACAGGACACCTGACCCAAACTGACCAAAGAAGTATTCCATACCACAGCACATCATGCCCACTATATAAACTGGGGGCAGTTACCCAAAAGGGTTAGATCACTGCTCAGTCACGCTGGATATCAGTTGGTGGGAGGTGAGCAGTTGTATTCTCTTCCCTTGTTATTTCCCTTATCATTATTATTATTATTGCTGATAGCAGTAGTGATTTGTGTTATACCCTATTTACTGGACTGTTCTTATCTCAACTCATGGGAGTTACATTCTTTTGATTCTCCTCCCCATCCCTCCAGAAGCTGGGGGAGGAAGGTGGGGAAGTGAGCTAACAACTGCATGGCTGATTTACGGCTGGGCCTAAACCACGACAAGGTCAGAAGAGATGGAGGAGAGATCAGACATGATGATGGTCCTTAAGTGATTAGAGATATAAGCTGGTACTTGGAGTACCTAGAGATACTTCCCAGAGGTGTCTTGGTGTTCCTTGCATTAATTTTTGGCTGATGCTTACACCATCTTCTGTAGACATTGAATTTATTCATTGGTTGTGCAGAAACTTCACTATAGCATACACTTCATGGGTATATCTAAAGGGGCGCAGATGGTGCAGGAGATGGATTTGCCTCTTCACTGACTGTACAGAGATTAGAACTTCTGCGATGTGACTCAGTGTTTCCATATGTTGAATTGAGTGGGAGCTTACTACAGTTTATGTTTACTGTGGGGTGGGGTTTCTTTTATGTAATATCTGTTTGTAAAGGAGATTACTTAGATTCATGTAACACTGGCTTTGAGGCCACCTTGGTCATTTTCTGCTGTTGAGTTGCATTGCTGTTTACACCCTTCTCCACATCTCAGGCTTATTCTTCTTGGCAGAAGCCCTCACAAAGCTGCGTAGTCTATTCAGGTGCCCCTTAATTCTGTTATAGAGGTCTCTTGGCGATAATGTTATCTGCATAGTTGATCAGAGCTCTTGCAGCAAGATGCATTTTATTACGGAAGATCCACCACATCTTCTCTTAATAGCCAGCATTCACCTGGGGGGGGGGGGGGGGGGAAGGAGAGAAAGGAGGGAGGAAGGGAAGTCAGGTGTCAAAAGAAAAAAAAAAGAAAAACGAGGAAAAGAAAGAGAGCTGCAGAGTCATAGCCTAGAGAAATGACAAGGTAGAAGACAGATCTGCCGCAGGATTTCACTCCAAGTGTTTCTGTACAGTTAGGATTCGCATCATGGTGTCTTCTCAGAGCAGGTGCCTGAACAGGAGAACTTTTTGTACAGTTGCATTCTGATTAGAGTACTTGCTTAGGAAATTGAAAGCTCAGGGTTTTGTTTTTTTTTGTTTTTTTAACTGACAAAAAGTCTCAACCTGTTGCTTCTGGGAGAATGCCTATGAGACTTCAGAGCAAACATGGGATTGATCACATCTGCAGCTCATATGTTAGAGCTGGACCACAGTTCAGAAGAAATTGCCAGATTTAGAGAAATGAGATATTCAGTATGAAGGATATATGCTTTTATTTTGTTTAGTAATGCTTATTACATTTTTCATATAACAGTCCATAGAAAATACGTATTTCACTCAGTAATTCTTCAGTGACAAATGCAGATACGTTCACTGAAGCCAAACTACGTACAGGCAAAAATCTGTTGGTCTGACTCAGAAAACAGTTAATCTATTTCTCTGATTTTTTTTTTCTTAATTGGTACACCAGTAGCATATTTCTGAATTAACTCCATGCTAGCCAAAGGAATTAATGATGTTTTGAACACAGTTTCTATCTCCTTATTCACTTATACGCTCACGTGTGACATCTACACTAAGTATGGCAATGGCTGTGGTATCTGAGTTGTCTTTGAACAGCCTAATTCAGGTACTGGAATCCAGAACAGAGCTTCATGTGGGCTGAATTACCCCATTGAGAATCTGAAAAGCCTGGTTAATTAGCTTCCTTACCTGTCAGTCACTTGTTTCCATCTATTTTCTCACTTCAGCTAGTTCAGTCATAAAACTGTAATCTGTTTTTCTATGGCTGTGAAGATGATACTCATAATTTACTCCTCCATCTACCCATCACAGTATTTTATTATTTCTATTCTGACTGGTTATGATCCTGATGGTTTGTTTTACACAGTCTATAACTTTATGAAGTTGGACAATGCATTTAAGTTTGTGTGCAGCTTTTCAACAATGATCTCTACATAGAGATTATGACAGCACATTGTTGATTTCAGTTCAGTTCAGTGTTCATTTTATTACCAAACCTTCCTACCGCATATTTGAGAATTTCTCTGCCTAACAACCTTTATTTTCAGGCATTTGTTCTCATTTCATAATTTCATTTTAAAAACTGTCAGTGATTGCCAGTTGGAACACCCTACCCCTGCACTGTAACCTGTCACATAAGATCTTTGTTCACTGAGAGTGCCATGACGTTTCTCACATCAAAGCAGAATCAAGCAGTTGTGATTAACAAAGAAATAAAAAAGTATTTTGAGTTCAAACGTTTTTCTACACCATCAGCTTTTACTTTTTTCCTTTTAATTGTTGGCTTTTGTGAAAGGTTTCATTTTAATTATTTCTTATCCCTCCATTTCATAACATAAATTCTTCGGAGAAAGTGAAATATTTAGATTTTTCTCCTTGTTTTTACATTTACATATTTTAGAAAAATTTAAGAACTCAGATGTTGCTTTTAGGAACATTATAATCCCATGATCATGAAGTTTTAGGGAAAGATGGAAAAGTTTTATCAAATTTAAAACATCAATTCTTTTTGTGGCAAAGGTGTATACTGCTAGTTTTTAGCTTAGTGGAACAATGAGTAGTGAGATGTCAGACATGTCACAGATGGAGGAACAGGTATTGCCTGTAGTGATGTTACAATTTATGTGGAAAATAAAAGCAATCCTTTAAAACTTTCATTTTAAAGTGTGCATTTATAGAAGGAGCATTAAAAATCCATATTTCTTTTTTCTGTGAATAAAAAGAGATGATAATTTTTGCAAAATCAAAGAGATGGATTTCTGTTAATAGGAAATAGCTCTTCTCTGAACTGCTATCACATACTGCCGTTTTGTTTTTTTTCTCACCAAAAAACCCAAATGTACACCAAAACAAATGTATACCAAAACTAACCAATGAAGGATGGCTGGGGAAATTTATCATAAACCTCATGATTAGATTAACTTTGGAGATCTCATGAAATTTTAGCCTCCTTTTTTTCTTCCTTCTCTTCCAGGTCATGAGTACTATATATCATGTAGTACTTGTAATCCAGACTATAATATAGGGCCTTATACACTAGGGCCTTACAGGTAAATACCTGCTCTGACCACATTCAGCTGTATCTTTCTTTCATTGGATTAAGAGTTGGTTTCATTACTCTGTTTCTTCTGCTCTAGGTGAGCTAGGATGGGTAAATGTGTCTTTTTTTTCATCAATAAACTGGGGTCAGTTGAAAGTATTAGCGTCACCACACAGTATTCTGTCCCTTTCAGAGTTCAAGCCGAGGAAAGGCCTGCCTCTCTCCTCTCTTTACTCTCTGAAATGTCACTGACAATTACTAAATAAAAGTGTATTCCTTAAGCTAACTTATTTCTTGTGTTTATGTGTTTCTGTGTACATTAAGCACCTAATGCTGTTTGACCCTAATCTTAATAGAGTAAGTTGTAGTCAAATGCAGTTCTTCAGTAGTAGTGAAAATTGTATTCCAGTAGAGAGATGCCATATCTTGCTAGTTAAAAGTTGCTTAACCATCACCAAGGCTAATATTTATAGTTGACTGACAAGTAGTAGTGGGACAGGCTGAAATAAAATGGAGGTCATGCTGTTGATGTAGGCGGAACTTTTCACCCCTTAATCATATAGCACTGCAAAAGAAAATGGATTGCCAAAAAAGCGTGGAAATAGCATGGCCTTCGATGTTGTTATTAGGAGCTATAGCTATTGTTTTATGTCAGTAGATCATAATCCAGCCCAATTAATACTCAGCAGTGGATGTAGAACATGAGCTGAATCTTTTTTTACAGAAAATGTGTGCCTCATTGAGTAGGAAAACATGTTGTTCATTATCATTCTTATTTAAACCTAAATTAAAATGGTATTATTGCTTGGGATTATGCCACTAATTGTGGTGGTTTTTGGAAAGGCTTTTTGGAATCTTTGCTAGAATCAAAAAAAAGCAAAATGTGTAACTGCAGCAATCTTTCATTGCAGGGTAGGATTATGTTCTGTTAATTTATTTAAATACATTTCCTAACATTTTTTTCTCTTTTTTTTCTTTTTAACCCCTAGATATTGGCAAACGTAATCATTTTTATCTGTGGAAACTTGGCAGGAGCATACCACAAACACCTCATGGAACTTGCGCTGCAGCAGACTTATCAAGACACGTGCAACTGCATCAAATCCCGTATCAAGTTAGAATTTGAGAAGAGGCAACAGGTAAAATCACAGCCATGTCTGGTTTTTTTTTTTGCTGCTTTCACACTGGGCTCCCATTTATCACTATATAATCCGGTTTGCTAATGCAAGAACACTCAATGAGCTATTTAGTTACTAAACAAAATACTCAAAGTCTTTTGAAAAAGGTTGTGCACAATTTCCATCTGAATATAGGAAGCTATTATAATTGTGCTGTCAGATACATGTTTTCTTTAATTTCTCTATGAGATATATTGTGATAAAGTTGAAAATATTTTATGGAAATATATAGATTATGTTTTCACACCATCTCTTCTGTTGTTCTCACTGAATGATCTGCGAGATGCGCATGCGCACTTTGTGTATCTTCAGTTCTTCATACCCAAGACCAATACTGCAAAATCACTGTAACGAGATATTACTGCACTGTTTTTGAAAAATATTTGAAACTATAATCCTGATGAATCATGTGATACAGCTCTAGGGGTCAGGTATGTTAAGAGGATCTGGGGGAATTGCATAATGAGACTATCTGTCATTTATTGTAGCAGCTGAATAAAAGGCTTCTCTGATTGCTTTATATAGTTCTTTTTTTCTTTGCAAGTTCTGTACAGTGCCTGTCATCCTGACAGATAGGTGCTTCATTTAAAGGAATTTGAAATACAAATTAGTTCATCAAGTAGTAAAGAAGATAGGTATATTTTGTTTTGAAAGTCACCAGACTCAAACATCTATGAACTCTAAAGGGTCAGAGAATAAAGCCTTCACTGACACTTTTCTGTTGCCACAAAAAGTGCAGATGCACACCTCATATGTCCTAGCTGACCTTAACCATCATGCCTGTCTCACAAATACCTGTAGCCATATTAAATCAAGGTTTTCAAGATCCATAACCAACACTTCTTTTGCAGAAAATGCTAATGGAGAGATGATACCAGGACTTTAACAGGTCATGTGCGCATTCAGAGGGCTAGCCCTATTCTGCTGAGTGCTTGGACTGCATACTGGCTAAAGTTGCAGCAGAACATTTAAGGTAGTCTTAAGAACATTTGACAGTAAAGGCAGGCTTTGATGATTAGATGTAAAATCTGCATAAGGTACTGTAGCAGGAGAGGCTGCATAAGAGCAGTCATTTATAAGTTTCCACCTCTGTCTCTATGAGCTGTGTGCAATGAATCAGTAGGCTTTGTAACTGATAGTACATAATGCACATTTTACTATCTGTTGAGAATACGTGAGAGTATCTCCCAATTAGTTCCAATGAGACAGTTTGTGACTGCAGAGCAGCCAATGCCAGATATCTGCAGACTGGGCAGTCTCCAGCAGCGTGGAGCTGATGTGATGGCTTCTAGGCTTGTAGTGATTTTGTAGAAGATGGTTAACACTGTTGCCTGTGCTTAGGCCTCAGCTGCCGAAATGATATATGCAGACCATTATCAAACAAGTTCTCCCTTATTCAGGAGGGACCTGTGAGACCTTAGCTTGCTGAGCACAGCTGTAAGGGCCCAGGTTTCTACTACTGGTTATGTTTTCCTACAGGCATAGGGAGTGTGTTGGCGTATCTGCAAGAAGCAGGAGTGTGTTACTAGACACTGTTGGTAGGTGAACTCAAAGGGGCAAGGATGCTGCTTGTAGAAGTCAGTAGTTAGAACATACATAGTGCTAGCTGGTGGTTTCTGTAAATGTGTATTATTTGCTAAATACTACTAATTTCTATGGGAAGATGTAAGAAAGTAGTTTTGGTTGCCTGGCACTTCTGAAGGTCTTACAGAAAGGGTTGAGAACCTGACAATGGAGAGAAGCAAAACTAGCTGGAATTTTGTGCCAGATGCTTCTGCTTTGTGGTTTGTAGGAGTTGTGTTTCCTATATGCTGGAGCCCAGCAAGATGAAAAGCAGCAACAGCCATCTTTCATTGATATATTGTGTTGTTGTTATACAGTAATGAAGGACATTGCATATAATTTGTTATATATATATGTGTTGTCATAGTTGTGTTTTCATAGAAATAAACATATCAAATTATTTAAGACACCTACACAGATCTAAGTAGCGTATTGCAGATCTGGATTAATAACGGATCAATGTCTTATTAAACAGAAGTGAAGTATTTGGGGAAGTTCAGGTTAGATATAAGGAAGTCCTTTACTGTGAGGGTGGTGAGGCACTGGAACGGACTGACCAGAAAATTGGTTAAGTGCTCCATCCCTGGCAGCGCTCAAGCCCAGGTTGGACAGAGCCTTGGGTAACATGGTCTAATGTGAGGTGTCCCTGCCTGTGGCAGGGGGCTGGAACTAGATGATCTTAAGGTCCTTTCCAACCCTAACCATTCTATAATTCTGTGATTCTATTTACGAATGTTAATGATCTTTTTAACCTACAATGAACCATTAGCTCATCAGAATTTATATAGATTTCCTTAGCCTCTATCCTCTCAACCTCATAATATCCTCATAATGTCCTTTAACTCATGTCACATTTTTTACAGTAAAAAAGACAAAGAGATGCACCTCTTTATTCTTGCACTTACGAGTGCTAGATATTTAAATGTGAAAAGGTAAATGAGGACTAATTAGACAAGTTTGAGGTTTGTCTTCTTTCTCCCCCCCCCCCCGTTAACATACTTCTGTTTGCAAAATATTTGTTCAGAAATTGATGTACTTTAGTCTGTCTTTTAATACTGCTTGCTTTGCCAAGTATCATAGAATCATAGAATAGTTAGGGTTGGGAAGGACCTTAAGATCATCTAGTTCCACCCCCCCTGCCATAGGCAGGGACACCTCCCACAGGCAGGGCCACCTCCCACTAAACCATGACCCCCAAGGCTCTGTCCAGCCCAACCTTGAACACAACCAGGGGTGGAGCATTCAGAACTTCCCTGGGCAACCCATTCCGGTGCCCCACCACCCTTATAGTAAAGAATTTCTTCCTTATATCTAATCCAAACTTCCCATTTATGTTTGTATCATCATCCACATTGTTAGAATTCAGAGAGCTAGTCAATCATATTGCTGGCTGTTTTTAGATGCTTGGGATACATTGAAACTGTAGGAGCAGGTGCATTTTAAAAACAACACATTGAGTTTTATCAAAGCCTTTATTAGCCTGTGAAAGATTGTAGCATGACCCTTGGTTCTACTTGATTTAATTTACTTGAGTGAGAAGTAACACTACTTTTACACAAGTGCAGTGCGTAGGATGTGCTTCTAAATGCTTAGGGCTACAGATCAAATTTCATTTTTTTCCACATCAAGGATATTATGTTTTTAGAATTGTTTTTGAAAGATGTACAATTTATATTCCAAATTATTCCATGGATTTCCTCTTACTGTGTTTGAGAGTAGGTTCATACAATGCAGCCAACTATTGTATTTCAGCTGTTTGGTTTTTATTTGTCTTTGAATAGCCTTTTTGAGAGTACCATTTTGACAGTATCAGTACGTAAGTATATTGAATTACCACTCAACAGTTACGCCAAAGAACTCAAGAGAAATGCCATATTCATCAGTTTTGAGTGAGACCAGCATACGCTAGTATCTGGTTAAATAGGGGTGTGCATATATATACCAAGGTACAAGTTAGACATGTTGTGCCCATGGGTACTTCTGTTAGGGAGTGGCAAAGGCTGGCGGCTCCCAAGGTGGTGACACTCCAGCAAGGCAGGGGTCCCACAGCATAGGGAGAGTTGGGCAAACCCAGTTGTAGGCACCCAGGGTCGAGCAATAGTCCAGAACACTAGTTGAGTTTGTGGTGATGATGCAGGTCTGAGGCCAAACCAGGAAGTCAATCCACATCTCAGGGTAAGGCCCAGCAATTGCTAGGCAGGTCCAAAATGAAGCTGGGAAGTCAGTCCAGGGGCCAGAATCAACAGGGTCCACAGCCAGCTCCTACAGCACAGCTCGTGCAGTGGCTGAGCTGAAATGTGGCCCCGGGTCCATGAGCAGAGGCTGAGGCCAAGGTGAGGTTGGTCAGGGTCAGTCAGTGCCCCAAAGGCCTTTACAATTTCATCTGTTTTATTGCATAGGACTCATACTTTGGCTTGGCTTGGGTTTGCACTATGTAATATGTGTTTGCCTGCAGCTGTAGATGTGTAAATGTTTATGTGTATCAAGAACACCTTTATGAAATCTGGTTTCGTAGAGCTGTGTTTGATAATACTGGACACTGGATTTTGATAAGACAAAGTTTCTGATAGGACAAGGGGTAATAGATTTAAACTGGAAAAGGGTAGATTTAGATTAGATATTAGGAAGGAACTCTGTAATTCATGAGGGTGGTGAGGCACTGGAACAGCTTGTCTGTATAAGTTGTGGCTGCCCCATCCCTGACAGCATTCAAGGCCAGGTTGGATGAGGCTTTGAGCAACATGGTCTAGTGGAAGGTGTCCCTGCCCATGATAGGGGGGGTGGGACTAGATGATCTTTAAGATCTTTTCTAAAACAAACCATTCTATGATTCTATGATTTTATTTCCATTAGTGTACTTTGTTGTGAGAGTCAATTCTAAACTCCTGTGGTAAAAGGCAGTATTTTAAATGCCCACTCTGGTGTTTCTCACACAGCTTTTCTATCTTTTCAGTGTATATAGAAGAGAAATGTAAAACCCTCCTGACCTCTGTTAAGGTGCACCTTATTTCAAGATATATATTTAAAATAGCCTCTCATAATGTTATTTGTCTCACTGACACAGCCTAGATGACAGTCTGTAGGGATAATGACTCACTAACTGAGTGCAAGATCATTTCACTGACAAGCAGTTAACATAATCGCTTTTCTCTCTTCTGGTGCTTTGCATCATGAAACGTAGGAACATACACTAAGAAATCCTTGTAATATCACAGAGAGGTGTTTGAAAGGTGCTGGTGGCCAGTAGGTTCTGTAAATGCTGTCTTTGAAGAGGAGGCAGTGTAATGATGGGTTTAGAAACAATGGTCAGGCAGCAGATGAAAATTAATGAGGTTTCAAATAATGGAGTGGGATTTTGTTTTGTCACCAAAACATGGTGCAATGAAAAGCATTCGTTGCAGACGCTCAAATATTTCAATATTGTTTTTAAATTAATCTAAACCAGAGAAGCCTCATACATTTCTAAGACTTGAGGCTGTTAGTAAAGAACAGAAATATTTGAAATATATTATTTTAAACTAATACGTAAAATGTGGATTCCCTAAGTTCAAATAATGCATTTTTAAAATGTAAGCTAATATTTGCATGAACATAGAATAGTTCTCCTAAGGTCTTCCTCTTTTTTTTTTTTTTTTCTCTTTTTGTTTCCCCACAGTGCTTCAAAGTTAGTAAACAGGAACAACAAAAACTAATTTTGGTCTCTTATATTTTAGAATCCATTTTCTACTCCAGGCATGTTTGTACACATACACATGACTGAGGTGCCAATCTTTTCTATTAGTCTACATGTCATTACCAGAATTATAGCATGTTTTGAGGAAGAACTTACATCTGAAGTTCTTCATGTTGAAGATGGATAGAGTGTGCAAATAGAAACTGGAGGGAATCCACCAAAGGGCTACAGAGGTGATTAGAGGGCTGGAGCTTATGACAGGTGACAAGAATTGGGGAATTTGGGATGTTTAGCATGCAGAAGGAAAGGCTTGGTGTCAACAACTAACATCCATCTGGAGAATCTTATGGAGAAGGTGTGGTCAGATCTTTCTCAGTTGTGCTCAGTGAAAAGATGAGAGGCAATAAGCATGAGCTGCGACAAGGAAAATCCTGGGTGGAAGGAAGCAAATAGCCTTTCCATGAGAAAGGAGTTAAGCAGTGGGAAAGGCTGCCTGAAGAGGTGATGGAATCTGTTAGCAGGGAGATTTTCAAGACTCAACTGGAATCTTTCAGTGAATCTGTAGTTTTCTTTAATGTCCTTCCTATAACAGAGTGTTGTGAAATACAGGAACACTGATTTCAGACAGAGAGAAATGAAAAGTCAGGAGCCCCCTTGTATCATATCCTGTATTTTCAAAGGAATGGTTCTTATATCAACAAAAAAATCTTATCAGGTACTACTGAAATTCTTCCAAGTTTCTAATACGGTGTCTTAGCTTTCAGAAATTTAACACCAGAAATAATGTAGCCTTTTGTTCTCCAACTTATTGATGAGAATAATAGTAGTTTTGCAAGAAGAGTGTATCTTTGTTGTCAAAAGTTGAGTGATTTGAAAATTACATAGGTACTTGTTGTCACTTCATTATATTCAGGTTACTCAGACACTGAAGAAGTTAAAATGGATTACATAAGCATGATGATACTACAGTAAGAATATTTTCTGGTATCTGTTTAAGAATCTGCAACTGATTTTCAGCCAAGGTTCAATATTTTAATAAAAATCTGAAACTGATTTCTGGAAGCTTAGAAGCACTTCTTTTATTCTACATTTTAGAATTGTTTCTTTATTTTCATGCTGAGTCATTTCACATAAATGGTGTTTTTAAATAGAGAATTGGTACTTATTAGTAGATTTAAAATTGACAGTAGAGAAATCTTCTGGATACAGAAACATTTACTGTAGATGGCTGACAAAAATTAGGTCACTTGTTAAAGGTCCAAAATGCAGATTTAAGAACCTGTTTTCCACACTAATGTTTGATCGTCCAGCTTTCTTAGGTTATGTCTAGAGCTAGGTCGTGGTTTAGAGTGCGTTTCACTGATAAATTTCATATGGCTAATATAATAATTTCACATCATATACCAATTGTTTACTGATGAAAATAGACCATATAATATTTATGATAACTTTTTGCTTTTTCAGCCAAGGTTATCCTACTCGTCATACAGTAGCTATTTAGTGCTATTATTTCTATTTATGACCGATATAATGTTTTTAATGAACATTAGCGATTATAGTGTAATGATGTGTGTGAAAAAAGTAAAATGAATGTGAAATTTAGTGTTAGCATTCTCCAACAAAGTAGGAAGCCTGATTTAGCACAAAAAGAACTAAGGAGAATAACTTAAAGTAGGATATTTTCAGTAGATATTTATGCTTCTCTATTCTTTGTCTCTAATCAGATGTAGAAGAGTGATTTTAAAAAATTTCATTAAAAAATCACCATGTCACATAGACCTTTACTTCATTAGGTTTGGCAGAATAATGGATAAATACATAAGAGCGCAGCAGGTCGATCACTTTACAGTTACAATTGTTCTTTTTATATTGTTCTATCAATGTCAGTGGTTCAAAGATTGTTATTTTTGACCTCAGAAATTAACACTTCAGAAGCTGGTAAAATAGAGGGATTTCAGTATCTGTGCTTACTATCTTTATTTACTCTCACTAATATTTTTAGATTTTTTGCACTGACACTGGGGTATGGTATTCTGCTGCTTCTTCTACCAAGATGTCTGTACCTTCATGATTCTTACCATGAAAGCTGCTGTTCTAAATTGGATAGGTTCTGATAATGATATGTATTCAGAATGAAATTGTGGGCTTGTCCCAGTTTGCCCCCATTTCCCTACTAGAAGTATGTTTACAAAGCTAGTGTACCAGGGCGAGACTGTCTGGTTTCCAGGTTATCTGGGGGGAGGGGAGCAAGAAGCATTGGTATGTTTAAGTACATGTGAATAAATCATAGGGAATAATTAGGGCTCTCTTGTCACTATTAGTAAAACAACTGAAACTTTTACCACCATTTTTGGTGACTCTGCACTAGCTATTGGATTACCCCAAAGATTTTTCCACTTCTTTAAATAGACCAATTCTCTTAATAGCATCACTGCATGTGCTGTAAATGTACCTCTGACATTTACCCTGCTTTAGTAGTGACTATACTATTCATTCACTAAAATCCTGTTTGGAGTCATCTCAATATAGTCTGGATTTATTATTATTCACGAGGAAAAGAAGAAAAAATTTATTTTAGCATTTTCTTGTAGGTAGAGGTTCTACACAAGCTTAATACATCTATATTTGATAATAACAAGTATTTCATTGCACTATTACCAAAGAAGTATCTGTTATTTGTTGTAAAGGTGGTGATGATATTATACAGTGAGAGACACCTAGAAAACATTTAAGTGGATGGATTTGGTTTTGATTGCTTTGGCTATATCATAAAAAAAATAATATTCCCCAGATATATTTTTTTTCCCCTTTTTTCCACATCCATATTGAATTATAATTGGACGCTTTTTCCACATCCATAAAGGATTTTTCTTGGACCCTCTTTTTTAATGCTGTAACCATTACAGTAAAATCATTATCAAAATCAGACTTCAGTTTGCATGCCTGCAATTACCTTTTTTCCCTCTCTTGATTCCTTTTCATGATGCTTATTGGTTCAGTTGACACTTTCATGGTGGTAAACATACCACTGTCTTTTCTGAAAAATCGGTCTGCGGCAATAGACTATTTGATAAGCACAAGGAATACTGACAAAATATTTTCCTGCTCCCAATGGCTTGTGCACAGAACACATTGACTGTGGAGGAAGTCCAGGCTCTTATTATCCAAACCAGCTACTCTGCTTTACTTTTATGTTATGGCAAAGGCCTGTAGATCAATAAAACAACAGCAAGGGTAGTTATAGGAGGTACAGAGGCTTTGTATATGGCTTGCTGACCAAAGCTTTTTTTTAAGGTAGGAAAGATGTTCAGTTCATTGCCTGCAAATGGATCAGGTACTGCATTAGCAACCTACATCTTGTTTAAAGGCCTGGACTTTAAAGTTACTCTTTCATAATACTTCAGTATTTCAAGAGTTGCTCAGGAACTTCTGCCCTCTAGAGATGGAGGAGTGAAGTGCGGTGGTTGGTTAGCCCTCTTTCTCTGCAGCTTTTCAGTTTACCCCTTTTGAAAACTCCAGAAGCCCATCAGGTGTGGGATACTGCCTTTTCAGTGCTTTCTCAGGGTTCTGAGAAATTACCTTGAAATATGTGGGGAAACACTACTGACAGAAAGAGCAATTTTTTTTTTTGAAGCTATTTTCCAATTTTTGCTCTGCTAAATTGCTTGTAGGAGCTATGAGACATCCCTTATGTAGAAATAAGGCTTATCATGTTTAGAAATGTTATAAGCTGTGCCTTTCACCCTAGGGAATGTATATTTCATTGTTAGGGGTAGAGATCCATTATTGGAAGTCTAGTTATCTACATGTAGACACTAATACTATCCACTATTTTGAAATGAATGGCTTAGCAAAATGCCTTGTGCAAATACCTACTGCACAGGTCAATAGAGACACTGAAGTTCTTGCATGTAATGTTTTTTTCTACCTTAGGACTTCATAGCAAGAAAAGTTCATGTACAATTTTGCAGTGCAGTAGATAAGATTTCAGGGACTTCTCTGTGTGTTGATCTGCAGTAATTTATTGCATCTAACATGATCAGATAAACCGATGAGTCATGCTGCTTTGTTTTAAAACTAAAAAGCATAGTTTAAGCAGGTACTAATTGCTGTGTTTTCATAGATATCCTGATAATTCTGATGAAACATATAGCTGGCAGGCAAATGTAAATTTTTGTCATGCCACCTGCAATTTTGTCAGCTACATCACAAAGCCTAAAATGAATAGCGAAAACACAGTTATTTTTAAAAAGAGAATATATTTTGACAGTGAGTCCAAAGTTTTTAATTGTTGTTCTCATAATTAATTCCCTCATTTTTAAATTGCCATTTTATTTCCAGTTAAGAATTATTTAAATCAAACTAGATCCCTTTGTCCTTACTGCCCTTGCTTTTTCATCTCTCTACATTAAAAAATATTCTCTACAAGTAGGGATTGCAGGGTATTGTGCCCACAGAACCTACAACTAGATTTTGATAACCCAAAGGCCGCTTCCAATATTATTTTTTTTATGTGCAGAATTGCTCAGTCATGTCATCAACATCCTTGTAACATTGTAAGTAATTTGATTCTCTTTAGTGAGGATTTTCCAGGAATCTGATCATTCTTGTGCCCTTTTACTGAGCTCATTCATAATTTTTCATATAATTTATAACAATATTTGCACACACTATTATCAGTAATGCTCTTGGTGAGTAGCCTGTAATGACCTAAAGATCCATAAAGAAGTCTTTTAACAAGTCTACAGGTCACATTGCCCTCTTTAGCAGCCGCATCATGCTGGGAGATCCTGCTCATTTGGTAAAGTACTATGAACTTCATATTATTTCCAGAATTATTGCTTTCCAACATACACACTTCCATACTGTAAATAGGCGTTTTGATTCTGAATTAATTTCCTTTGGGTGTTTTAAATACCTTCTGTATTGCTGCTCACAAATAGTTCTGTATTTTTCTGGCATTGTTAATAATCCTGTCACTTCTAAATATCTTCTTTATGTCACTTCTAGTATTTTTTATTCTTCAAGTGGTTGTCCATATGAACGTTCAGACTGATAGAGAGAGGTGCTCAATGTCTTAAGGTCCTCTCAGCAATCTGGCTAAATTGGTACTTCAGACTGTAGGAAACGCTCTTGGGGAGAAAAGGTAACTCTGGAAAATACACTAGTCCCAGATACTTTCAACAAAAAGTACACACCAAGTGGCCACCTTGCTGATATTGCTTATTGTTGTGGTTTAAGCCCAGTCGGCAACTCAGCCACGCAGCCGCTTGCTCACTTCCCCCCTGTTCCTCCCCGCCCTGCTCCCAGGCGAATGGGGAGGAGAATCAAAAGAATGTAACTCCCACAGGTTGAGATAAGAACAGTCCAGTAACTAAGGTATAACACAAACCACTGCTGCTACCAGCAGTAATAATAATGGTAAGGGAAATAACAAGGGAAGAGAATAAAACTGCTCACCTCCCACCGACTGATACCCAGCCTGACCTGAGCAATGATTTAATCCTTCTGGGTAACTGCCCCCAGTTTATATACTGGGCATGATGTGCTGTGGTATGGAATACCTCTTTGGTCAGTTTGGGTCAGGTGTCCTGTCTCTGCTTCTTCCCGGCTTCCCCTCCTCCCTGGCAGAGCATAAGGCTCAGAAAGTCCTTGGTCAGAATAAACATTACTGAGCAGCAAATAAAAACATCGGTGTTATCAGCGTTGTTCCCAGGCCTAAAGTCAAAACCACAGCACTGCATCAGCTACTAAGAAGGAGAAAAATGGCTGCTTTTTGGTGTGTCTATCACTCTTGGTCCCCACTGGAGCTACATTGCAGCTGCATTGCAGTCATGCTTGTGCCCTCAAACTTGTTGAGCTGGGCCCTAACCCACAGACTTGACTTTATGGCTTGACCTCGTATCTGCCTGTCACAGTGTACTTGACTTGAGATCACTGGACTATGACTTACCCTGGTTGCCATCTCCAGAGATGATCCAGACCCTGACTTGCTGACACAATTCATACTTTGTTGTTGATGTGATCTTGAGTCCTGCCTCTTGGCCCCCAACTTGTCTTCCCTTGCAAAACAGTCTGCCCTTGTTGCTCAATGACTATTATGGAGGCTAATTTTTTTTTTTTTTATGGTACTTTGTCAGCTCTTCTTCTAACTAACTGTACTTTGACTATTTCTTGGATGTTTTATCTAAACCCATCTTCTAGACAGAAGAAACAAACCTCTTCCAAACCATTCTTTGTATCTCAGACAAGGGGTCAGTCTCCTGTGGAATTAAAAAGAAAGGTGTTCCTCCACCACTACTCACTCTTTTTGGCCTTGTCAAATTCCAGCCACAAAGTGCTCCCCTCCAGATTTGGTGAATCTATTATACCTCTGGGAGGTCACAGGTCTTTCAAGGAGAGCCAATGACAGGAGACATGAGAATACCATAATACCTATCAAACAGTGGCTACCATGGTTTTACAGGATAGCATTGTCATGATGGACACGCAGCTCTTATTTCCTGGTTGTTTGTTTCAAAGCCAATCCTGCTTAAGTCCTTCAAAGCTGATGTTAATTTCTTACTCATCCTTTCACACCAGGTGTGTTGTGCATCTAAGGTAATTTTAATTGCCCCAGCACAGACAAGGCAGCTGGTTTCAGGACTTTCTTCATCTGTTTATTCACACTGTTTTGAAACACGGCATTGGGTTAGATCTCCTTATGAAGGAATTGGAGAGAACTCTGCATGTCATGATCTAGAACCTGACAGTTTGGGGGTTTTAAATTATGTGAATGAAGAAGATTCTCATGCGAGAAGAACAAGAATCCTAAAGCTTCTATGGGTGGCAATGTAATATTTTTTTATTGATGTGTTAGCTATTCTGTAGTTCTTGAGAAAGTCTAGCTGTATTTAATTCCAAAATATCTTTGAGAGGTAAGATATCCATTCTTTATTGAATCAGGAAAACTTAATTTACAGCTATTTTAGACTTGCATGTGCAAAAACTATGGCGTTCAGATTTTTCTCATCTGCTTGCAGGATGCTTTCTTAGCAGACTCATTTGGGGTTTTCCACTGCACAAAAGTCTGATATTAGTGATGGGAACAAAACTTAGGTTTGGTTAGTGTAAAAAGAAAAGAATTTGAGCAATAGCTTCCTGTTTCCCCCTCAACCTCTTAATGAAATAACCTGTGGTTTTAGTAATGATTCAGCTACAATTATAAAAGAGAAGGAGGTTGGCATAACCAATTACAGAAGTTTTTTCAGGGCAGGGTCAGACACTGAACATAACCGAAGCTTTGTTTAATTTTTCTTGTTTGGTGAGTTTTACATCAGAGATGGCATTCACCTTCAGCAGGGGCAACTTTTCATAGTAGGTTTTGAAATGTCTTCTTAAAGACAGTGGGATTTCTTAGAAACATCTCTTGAGTTTTCCTTTATGAAGAAAAACACTTTCTTTCCTCTTGGAGTGGTCCCTGGATTCATCATTTTATACTCAAAGATAGTGTTAGGAATATGACAGTCATTTCCCGTAGGTCACCAGGCTTCTCTTCAGGCAACTGCTGTATATTTGAGGTATTGGTAAGGTGGTAAGACTCATGCTTGTGGATGCTTACTGAAATGAGAAAGAAAATCCACTTACTAGTAAATAGAGGTTCTGTGAACTATGTTCTACTGAAAGATGTTCACAGTCTTTGTGCCTTGCTGATTCTCAGAGCCATGTTTTATACTTTGTTTTGGTTTGGTTTCCTTTTAAATAAAGAGTCTTTCAGATTGAAGGGAATGTACTCAATTTATAGGGGGAGGAATAGGGGGACATGCTGATGCTGTTGCTATTAGAGCTAAAATGTTCACGTCCAACTTTAGATGCTTGGGCATATACATACCTGTAGCATGGCTGTGTACAACAGCTCTCAAAGGGTATAGGCATTGAAGCAAGTAATTTTTTCTTAAAAGCATTAACATTATTTATTCTTCTAAATTCTCAAATAGCTTTGAGGAAACCTGTGGTGTCTCAGACATGCTACTCAAAATATTCAACAAAAAAATATGTTTCTCAGTAAACAGCATTTTAAAATCTGTCAGGAACTTGGATTGTGAGCCATTCAATCTGTGCTAATTTTTAAACCAGAATGTTGAATAACACTAAATCGTATGTTTATATAAATCTAAATTATCATGTGAACAGTTGTCCTTACTGTCAACGAATGTCCTCTCATTAAAACACCAAAACAAAAAAAACTTTACAGATGCTTTAGTTCTTTCTGTAGCTCTTGTTTAAATGCATCTTTTGTGTATGATTGTGGCTGAAAGTGAATTTGACGTCTTGATAAAAATCTGTTTAACCTTTTTAAAATGCTGGAGTGGTGAAAATAAACACCGTCCCTGCACTTCCTCTCCCTGTATTTCCTTATTTCACTGAAACCTGACACTTCCCTTCTAAGCCCTTTCTAGAGCCACTTTCCAGCCTCCTCCAGTTCTAATGCATTTTCTGGTGACAGATTCAAAAAGGAATAAAGAGAAAAAAGAGAAGTGAGAAAGCAGAAGTCCACAGATTTAATTACTTACCACTTTTACATTCACCTCTTGCATATCTATTGAAACCGATTTTGTGAACTTAGCTTGTTCCTTTTGAAAAGAGAGATTTTTGTATGACTGAAATGTTCTGCCAGTTTTCATAAGCAGAATTGTAGAGTAGACCCTACCAGACCTCCTTCCAAAATATAATTCATAGAAGGTTTTATTTCTACTTTGCAATGTTTTTGTAAAATGTAGAAAAAAAATTTCGAGTGTGAAGAGGTTATTTATTCCTTCTCCTTGCTTGAGGGTGGGACCGAGCATACTTGAAACGCCCTCAATAGATGCCTTCCTAACCAGCTTTTCAAAATCTGGAGCTTCTGTACCTTTCCTAGACAATCTGTTCCCCTCAGTTTCTATCTTTGGGGAATATTTTCCTCATTGCTCAAATTAAATATCCTGCAATGCAATCTAGGCCTGTGAATGCAATTCACAGTGGGTATGAAATAAGGTTTGCTTACTTCCTCTTCATTATAGCCTTTTGTGCACCTGAAGGCTATTGCCCCCTCCCTGCTTAGCTATCCCTTCACTAGGGCAAATAAACCCAGTTTCTTCCACTGTGCCTTGTAGGTCGTGTTTTCTGCACCTCTGATATTTTGTGTTGTCAGACTTTCTCCAGTTGGTCCAGATGATTTTCTGTAATGTTACAACACTTTGGTAGTGCTGTTTTGCTAGTTAAGTCCAATTTGGCATTTCAGAGGACCTTGGAGTATAATGTGCTATTGTTCTCTCATCTTTACATTTCCCAAAGTTTGTTTAAAAATCAAATTACAAGAAGGCAGATAGAGCCAGCAATTAGTTCCAATCCAGCACAACAGAATGGATTTATCTTCACTATTTTATTTCTCACCACTCCACTCTATATAGCAGTTTTTCCTACTTTCAGGGTGTATCTACATAAGCTACCATCTACTTAATTGAATTACAGATCTTCATTCAAGTACAAGTTTTTTTTACTTATTTGCTGTAACCAAAATCTAACAGAAATATTTTGTAATTATCTGTTTCCTCCTAAAGTGAGAAAACAGAAGTCACCTGTAGCACTTAAGACTACTGTAATTTAAAGTGCTTTCATGTTTTTAATATTTTTAATACAACTCAGCTGTCTGTGTAGGATAATACCCCAATCTAAGAAAAAAACAAACAAACAAAACATGGCTGCAATGTTGTTGTCCTTTAGTTGGTTACAAAGAAGCCTGCAAGATCCCTGGAATATTGTACATTGGCATTACAAAGAAATGTATTGTCTCAGCCTTGTAACTTTAGATGCCTCCTTCTTAACACCAGGTAGAGCTTTTGTTGCAACTGCTTGTATTTGAAAGCTTTTTTATAGTCTTACTATTTTGACTGTGTGAGGATTTTCTACTTCCAGCTAATATGCATTTGTGGCTGCTCTGTACTTTAATAAGTTAACTGTTGCCTTTTTCCCTGCACTGTATTTTATCTCCACTGCTTTGGATTTCCTTTTTACGAGCAAAGTAATGAAATCTGATGGAGCAAAGAACTGAAAATTACTTTTCTCAGATTCATCACTTTGAATGCCCCAAACCATCCTGTACATAATTTCATCAAGAAGCATTCCTTTTCCTCTGTCAGTTTCATTTTTGGCATCCTTAGTCTTTATAAGATATTTGTGTTAAAAGGATCTCAAAATTAATTTTATTCTCTTAAATATCATTTTATTCCTTCTTTCATGTCTCTCTCTGCCAATAAATTGGTGTATTCTTCCATGCCTCTTTTCATTTCTTGGGACATCTCCTTAATTCCTCATGTATATCTTTCTTTTTTTTAAATACTTTTTTTTTTTCCCCTGTACAATTGTTCAGGGTGATTTTTCACCCTATAAAATCCAGGAGCAGTTTACACTTTGGAAACATACCATCTGCTCCTACTACTGCCTTTCTTCTGTGTGATTAATCAGATTAGTGCTTATAAATATTTGTGTCTGATATACAGGTCTTGTTCAGACCTTATTCACTTTCTTTATTCCCCCTTCCTAATTTGTTAGATGGCCAATGGCCATTCAATGAAACCCTGAAAAACCTGCCTGTTACCTGCCCCTAAACAGTGTGTGCTAAGAATGATAAACTCTTGAAAACACTAAAACATGAAAGCTGAAGTGAGGACCCAGCTGCTATGTATTCTCAGCCTCTCTCTGAGGGTGAGGAACTGCCTGGGTAGAGAAGGGTATCTTTGCCAGTGGCAAATGCAACAACATCAGGAAGCTTCAATCACATCCATATGGTCTGTCTGGGTAAATCTTGTGGGCCATGATCTGGTTTGGGCTATTATGATATAGCATGCATAGGTGTGAAGACATAAGTTTACTAGGGTCAAATATTTAAGCTAAGCTCTTTCTTAATTCTTAAGCTAATTAGAGAAATCCCATAAGGAAAGTAAGCCTTGATTTATTCCCTGAGAATTGTATATGAACATCCCTGCATGGTTGAAAGTAAAAAAAAACAAAAAACAAAACAAACCAAAACCAACCAAACAAGAAAACACAAACTCAAAATAAATGTTACCTTTAAAAAAGATAAAATACATATACATACACAAATGTTGGGAAACTGATTGAAAATAGCATTTAGGAGATAACATGTAATCTGAAAAGGCAGGAATGAGACATGAAGTCTATTTCAACCACCAGCAGAGATTCAGAGAACAAGTGTTTTTATTTAAAATATACTTAGTAGACCAAAAGAGAGAAATTGAAAAGCAAAGTAAGAGAGATTACTAGGAATAGAATATAAGGACAGGCACTCTGAAACAAAGGAAATTACCCTCTAGGCAAATATATTTTTAGCCAGTAGCTTGTGGCTCTGAAAAAGTGGAAAAAATAACCTTTTATATATATAGAGAGAGATACTTCCTCAGTAATCTGCCTGAGCACAAGGAAATCTGTGGCTCGGTTACTTAAGGAATCAGAATTGATGTTGTTGCATTTAACCATTTTTGGTATTCCCAAGTTCTGTAGCACACTTTTTCAACTCAGCAACATATGCTGTGAAAAATAATTTCATTTTGTTGGTTTTAGTCATTGCTTGCGTAGCTTTTTTTGATGCTTGCTTAAGTCTGTCTCAAATTGTCTAATGCCCAGATCGCGGTGTGCTTATTTTAAAGTTTCTTCTTCCTCGCTACTCTCATTGGATTTTTCAAATTCAGCCATTATCAGCTTTCTCATTATATGTCATCAAATGTGACTGCTCAAGCAGTAAACCAGTACCAAATATGTGCGGCATTGTTTAATTTTCTACTTTTAGCAGACAGTGGAAACTTATTTCATGGGTAACTTTACAGAGGATCATGAATTGAAAATTCATTTAGCTTTAGTTTTGCTGAGAAGCTCAAACACTCTTGCAGCACTGAATAGGAAGCTCACTGTAGGTAGGATACAGTTTAATGTTGCGGTGGGTTAGCCATGGTGCGCCGTTAAGTCCCAGTGCAGCTACTCGTTCACTCCCACCCAAACCCAGCAGGAAAAGAGATGAAAATATTAAAAAAACAAAACAAACACACACAAAAAAAAAAAACAACAACAAAAACAAAACCAAACACCAACCAGGGATGAGAAAGTTCATGGGTCAAGATAAAGACAGGATATCACTTACCTAATCACCATTGTGGGCAAAACAAACTTAACGTTGGGAAATTAACTTAGCCTCCTGACAACTAACAGTGTTGGCTAATGAGAAGCAAAAGAGACAGATATTAAAGCTACATCTTTCCTCTTTCCTTTCCCTGGCTCAACTTCACTCCAAACTCCTCTACTCCTGCACAAGCAGCATAGGGGAAATAAAAGGGTGGTCAGTACACAGCAGTTCCCCTCTGCTGCTGCTGCTTCCTCCTCACAGTTTTCTTCTGCTATAGGGTGCATTTTCCACAGGCTGCAGTTCCTTCAGGCATACCCATCTGTTCTGGCATTGTCCTCCATGGGCTGTAGCATAGATACTTGCTCCAGCATGGAGCTCCTCCTTTGACTTTTGTGTTCCTGCTGCTATTTCTCACTCTTTGTTTCCTCCTCCTCTGTCCAGCATTTCCTGCCCTTCCTTACATGTTGTCTTCCCAGAGACACTGCCAGCTTTGCTGATGGGCTCAGTTATGCTCTGCAGTGGGTCCACTGACCTCTTGCTACAGCAGCTTCTCTGCTGTCAAAAGCCTGCCACCCTTGTCCAATGTGAACAAGTATCGCAGAAGAGAGGTGGGGACCATCATGGGTGACAGTGATGGGGGAGGCTGGAAGGGAGCTTTTGCTGACAGCTGGTAGTTATAATGTATTGTGCGTCCTGTGAAACAATGGCCTTGGTATTTTGAGTCCTTTTCCACAGCTTCTTACAGTCTTTCTCCTAGTTATTATGAAAAACTATGATTGGAAAAAAAATAGGTCCTAATAATTCTTCCTGTTCATTTTGTGACTTTGATCTAAAGCCTGTTCTACAGTGACATTAATTTGTATCAACTTATTTGATTCACACCCTGTGATTAATAGTTTTGCATCTTCCCAATCTTCTCTTGTTGGTAGGAATGAAAGAAGTTACCTAGCTTTTTCGCAGTCTTTCTCCAGTGCATTTTAATCTTCCTTTGGCCCCACCGACTTTGGTTAAACTCCCTAATAAAAAAATTCTTTGTTTCTATTACCTAGAGAAAGTTGCTTCTGCAAAACTTTTTGTCATGCCTTTCAATGATTTTATGCTCTTCTCTCTTTCCTATGTTTGAAAAGAATGTCAGTTTTTGGAGTTTTTGCCTTTCTCCAGTCACATATATGATCCTTAAGAAATTGTCTGGCCACAGCAGATCCTGACACCTGCCTTCTTTCCCAACTCCAAGCTGTATTGGCTACTGTGATCTTTCAAATGTGAGAAGACTGAGGGAAAATAAGGATATAATTTGGCTTTGTTAAATTCCCTTCTCTTTATAGGTCACATCTGGTTTTGTGCACGAGTCAGTATATCACAGGAAACCCTCAGGCAGCCCAGAGCTGATATGCTGCAGCTACATTTCTTTTTTTTAAATTAATTAGAAAAAAGGCCCACTGCTCATAGGGATTATGTGCAGCTGTAATATGATCCACACCGACAACACAATTGTGCTTTAGAAGCACAATTACAGTAAAGAGGTTTACTCCAGATGAGTAACTCCTCATCTTTGATTTTGCAATGTACAGGTTGCTGGACAAAATCTGTCCATGAAGAATGGAATTCTAAATTAAATTACAAGTCCCTTTTCTCTCCATATTAAAATGAAAATAAATACATTTTAAAAAATGCTGCTGTACGTAGTTTTCTTTTATTTTAAGGTATTCTTCCAGGCTATTTTAAAATACATTCTTGCATGGTCGACATATGTTAAGATTGAACATTTGTTTTCTGGTACCATAGGGTAAAAAGTATGTTCAGCTTGTTATAGTAGTTATAAAAATAGAAGATGGAAGTGTTAGTCTCCCTCGGAGTGTTATTGTGGCATGCAAATGCTCTGCCAATAGGTCCAAGGAGGTCTGAGGTTTTGTGTTGCTCTAACAAGATAATTTAAACAAATTCAGTCTTTTGTTTTACTTTTTATACTAACTTTTTATGTTAAATATTTCTTCTGTGTGTAATTTTTTGTTGTTCTATTAACATTTCTAATGAGAATTGATTGCTTATCTTGTTGGTGTTCTGTTATAAACTTTCTCTCCGTTTTCCTCATTTTGTTTAAAGGGTAGAGGTAATTTTCTTCCCCATATGCATTTTCTAGAGCTCTTGTAAATTAATGTGTGTATCTTCAATGACTTAGAGGAATAAACAATATGTAGCAACCCAATTTAGAATATGAATAATATGTTGCTGTTAGCTGATGACCCGTTATTTTTTGCATATAAAATGCAATTAATTATTATTGTTAGTAGTTTTATTGAAGCTCTGTGCAAGGATTCTCAATTATGCCAACAGACTATCATTAAAAGGCTGTGTAATGCTATAAATAGATGTACTATAACTTACATAAATCATTATACCAGTTTCTTCCTAAATTTTTTCATTCAGTTAAAGTTATTATCCAGCCTTTGAAAAGCACAAGTACATTGCTGCATAACGTAGCATACATTAGCATTTTAAAGATATGACTGGCTGAAGGTGGATTGGTTGGAAGTGTGAACAGTATGAATGAAGACGCACCTGAAAGAAAAGGCCGTGGCAGTGCTATAGTGTAATATGTCTGGAATGCAAACATGGATGCAATAGGTGAACCTCAGGAAGCTCTGCTGACAGCTAAGAACAGCATATGTTTCGGATACCTTAAAATGCAGATAGTTGTAAGATCTGCAAAGTTTGTGATCTATTGTAAGGGACATACTTAAAAAAGGAGTCAAGATAGCTTGATGCTTGTTGAAACTTCGATAAAAATAAAAAGTGTATGTTACTAATATGTGTAGGAAAATAGCCATCCCTTTTGAGGAAGAAAGTGACTTTTATAGGTTATGATAAAGATGTAGAAGCCATGTGATTAACATCTGTTAGTCATGGTAATGATTTACAGTGGCTTACAGAAAAAGCATGCTATAGTTTCCCATACTAGTGGTGGTAAACTAAGTGATCGGAGTCTCAGTGACAAGATAAAAAGATGCAATGCTATGGAAATTGATGAGGACTTCAACCCTTTTGTGATCTTACATAAGCAATGGGGCAGGATGACTGGACAATTAAACTGTGGACTGTGGGAAACCCTGAGAGACAGGGTGAACATGTAAAAGACAGAGGAGCTGAAGGAGTAGCCACAATATGTGCCACTACTAGAAGTAGTTAGAAAGTTTCCAAAAGAGATTCAATATCCTTTTAAGCCCCAAAATCACATCAAAATGTGGTCCTTTTCACTAGCATCACTGTTAAAACCAAGAAATGGCATACACCAAAGGATTTTCATTCACTCCAGGTATCACCAGATGCCCTGAGGATGACTCTGATCATGACAGAGCATTCTAGTGGATTCCTCAAACCTGGTTTCAGAAAGCTTGGAGTTGATCATGAATTGATCAAGTTCAGTGGTATTGCTCAGATTTAAAAACACGTTAGCACATGAAATTCTCACTGAAAATTATTATAAGAGTTTCAAAAAACTCTTTAAATCATAATAAACAGCTATGGTACAAGGGCAAAGCGGAAAAAGATGTAATGTGCACACAGCAGACTTTAGAACTTCCTTACTTGGTCAGTGATTTCAGATCTGGAAAGGCTGTTGCTGGTATAGTCTAGGTACCTCTGCTATGCATAAGAAGGGCCAACCATTTAGTCCATGAAAGTATTTGACTAGAGTTCTCCCAACTGGCTACTGCTGCTAACTTCTGTGGCCTCCTTGCATCAGCTTTATGTAGCCTCTTTGTCCTCATATCCCTGCTTCAAAGATTGTTCTTTCACTTCCCCTTCTGGGAGCTGAATTCATCAAGAGATCTACCATGGAATAGTCATTTTCAAGTAAGTTTCTTTAATACACATGAAAAATCTGATACGAGATTAACATATGGTTCAATCACTGTCTTTGTCTAGTATATCACTTTTTTTTACAGTTAGCAACATTGCTACTGAATTGAGGACCATTGTCAAAACTGTTCTCTCTTTCTTGAGCATAAGCATAGACTTCACATACCATTGTTGTCTTTTAAGTGACCCACTGCCTTCTTTCGTTTCCAGATGTAATATCTGAAACTTTAAAAAATTAAACTCTTTTCCCTAAAAATATCATAACAACTACTCGTTCACCCGCAGACACATTTACACTGAGACAAAGAAACAGTGGGTAACATGGCTGAAAGATCTAACGTTATTTGACAGGTCAACTTTATTATTTCTGAAAGGCACAAGGTCATTAGCAGCTCTCCAGTATATTGGCTTATCTTAAAATACACAGGAATTTCAAGCTATTAATATGGGTAGGTAATAAGACACATTTTTAGGAAGTAGAAATAAAATAAAACTACTGATATGATGCAAGGTTTTCATTCCATGGAAATGTGTGCTTGAGTTGGTCAGATGCTTAGCTTAGCCTTATTGGACGAATCAGTTTCTCAGGCTAAAAAAAGCACACATACTTAAAACAAATAAAATAAATTGCTCTCAAAAGAGTTTTTTTATTTTGTAAGGTAAATTTGGAGTTGGGAATTTTCTGGCATCAGCTGCAGGGTGAGTGCACTGACAGCTACTTCTGAGTCACTGCCTGTGTTAACGTGGATGCAGGCTTGTTTACCCCTCAGTGAAAGATTTGTTGTTGAGCAAATTAGCAAAAAGCAGTGCAAGGGCTGCTGTAACCACACCATACCCATCACTTTGTAGTAATTATAACTAGTGCATGAATACCATTCTGTCCCTATTGCCAAAAGTTCCTATCTGTCTTGTGTCTTGATACCTCTATGCAGGGCAACACATATGCAGGAGAATATGCTCATAAGTTTTATTCATTCAGAAAAGGAAGATTTTAGCCTTTTAGCTGTGGAGATGTGCTGTTGGCTTAATTGCTTTTTTTGAAGGGTCTAAACATAACGTAGGATAACTCTAGCTGACAGTTTTGTAGCATCCATTGTTGAATACACTATTATTGAAATGAAATGATTCTTTATACATGCATATATATAAAAAAGAGTATTGTAATGAATTACAGCAGAATGAGAAGATGGCATAGTAAGGTTTTGTTAATTTGTGTTTTGATTTCATTTTAATTTCATGATGCTTTAAGAAGTTTGAAAAAATACAGTTTTAAGGCATTCTGTCATATTTGTACCCTTTGAACTTGTAAGCTGGTATACAGTACTTAATTTTATAAACAACATAGAAAGCAAAGTTGTGCACTTACTGAGAAAGGTATTATTAGTTATGCCTTAACACACTTAAGTTGCCCACTCTTGCAAGTCATGTTGGATGAAATCAAGTTCCGTTGATAGAGAATGCAATTGCATATAAAAAGGAACAGTAAAAGTTTTAAAGGACTATTCTGTGCTGTGAAGTTTGCCTACTTTGCTTACTCAGAAGTATATTAAAATGTTAAAAATCAATTGTAAAAAAAATGACTTTCCCTCCACCATTGAAAGCATGAATATATTTGATTCTGGATCGTTCTTGCTTACAAGTGGAAAAAAAAAGGGGGGGGGGGGGGGGGGGCATGAGGGCAGAAAGGAATAAAAAGGCATTAAATTTAGTCCAGTTCTTAATATTCAATACCTTGTTATCAGGATTGCAAATTGGTAAAAGAGTAATTTTAAATAACTGCAGAAGCACCTGAAGTTTTGCTTTAATGAAAGGGGATAATGAAAAATTAGAAAAAATTAAACCGAGTGTTTTACATCTTTTTGGTAAATTAGCATTGAAAGGATAAATCTTACTGTAAGTTTAACAATGATTAGAAAAAAACATGAAGTATTTTTCTGATTGTATAAAAATGAACTTATTTTTCTTTTTCAGAGTAAGTTCATATTCAGGAACTATGCCATGTGATTCCCTGTAATAGATCTAGTCCAAGTAATTCTTTTTTTGCTTCTGCATTCATTGTGGAAGAAAGGAGTTTCTCATGTTTATGGAAAACTCATTACAGAATTTATGTCAAGGTGAAGTGTTAGGAGGAGAGGTCAAGGAATAGGTAAGCTAAATAAAATAAGTGGCAATAAATCCTTGTATCTGTGTCTTCAGCAGAGAGATCTAAAGAAGCTCAGGAACAAAACAGCTGAAATGCTGCTGCTACCTCTTACGCAGTCTCTCACCAAGAGTTGTGCTGATACTGAAGCAAAGAAGGGAGGCAACTGCAATGCCAGTAGTGGCAGAGCTCCAGGGGAGGTCAAAGCACTACTGACTTAGAAGTACAGTGTCTGTCTTGGGTATATTAGTAGAAGCAGAATATAAAACCCCTGCACATTTGGGTGAGGGTGAGGTATGGAAGAAAAGTCAAGACAGCTACTGTAGAGAAAAAAACTAAAAATTCTCTGACAGTTTTAGTGACCCTATGGGTAAGAATGATCCACTTGGTATGGGCTGCCCATATTTCTGGAAGGCAAGATCCCTCAGAAAAAGGTCTTGAAGGAAGTAAGCAGTCATGGGACAGGATAAATGTCTTTGCATGATCAAATATTTTTAATTTGATTTTTTGCCTTTGCAAGAAATTTCTTAAAGATGTATTAAAAAAAAAAATCCCTCTAATGTCCCTTTAATTTTCCTTTATGCTTGGATTATTTTAGAATAGCTTTCTGCATTCGAATTAAAGATTTGAGTGAAAGTTGCTTATCATAATTTGCTTGTACATGAAATACGTACGAGTCCTAGAAACAATAATTTCTAGTTGGAGCATGTTCCACCAGTTTGCATAGTGTTATTCACAGAAGTGCTTTAGTTTTCATAGTGCACCACAGCATGGAGATCCGTCAGCTTTTGCAGTGAGCTTTATGCTATCAAAGTAAATCTGTAAATAAATTTGATTTGCTATATTTTTAGATCTCTATTCATATATAAAATAAGCCCTGAGAAGGCAAGTATAAAGATGATAATTTATGTACATTTCTAGAAGGTGAAAATAATATTGAAAGAGTAGTTTTCTGGAATTCATAAAGTGCAGATTGGCTGGTTTTTTTTCTCACATTACTATAGGCAGATATATTTGTTTATGAAATAACACTGGCTGTTTAGGATAGGATGAATTGTTACTGTAAAATTAGCAGCAGGCATTTTCTTTGCTTCTTCATAAAAATATTTCTGGCTAGTGTTTGAAAATAACAACTATGTTGTTATATATATATATATATCTATACACATATATTTCAGTGTAGCTTGGGCCTCAGCTTTTGGTGCATCCCCATGCTTTCTTGTTGACCATTTAAAAAAGAAAAAAAAAAAAAGAACAAAAAAAAAAGCAAAACAAAAAAAAAAAGGAAACCCATCAGATTTTAAATCTGGCCTAGCTGGCACAGACATTTCTCTTTCTGTCCTCCTGTATCACATTGAAGAAACATGATTTATTGCTGGTCTTCCAGTTCCTCCTAGGCCACATTTTGTTCCTTTCTGTTTACTCCCTTCTGCACTGGAAGTATGAAAATACTGTACATATGCTGTTAGATTACTGTACCACTTGAATGGAAAAACTACATTTGCAGAGTCATCCTTTCAGTGTGCTGCTCTTAGACACCAGAAACAAGCTTCTGAAGAATGCAAAGGTGAATCTATAGATGAGGAAAGTTAGCTGAAACCAGCATAGGAGGTTGTTATCAAAATGTCACACTCCCCTCAGTGTAGAGAGAAAAACAAACTTGAAAGAAGTTGTGCTGGAAGACACTAAGTGACTGGTTTGGGTGGCTATTACTGTCCTGAACCCAATGAATTTTGCACTGCTGGAAAAGATGTAGATCTGCCAAAAATGGACCGGTTGCACTGAAACATCTGTCAGCATACAATCTCAAGACAGAAGCACCAGACTTCTTTGGAGACTATGCAAGGAACAGGATGCAGGAGAACAGCAGAAGAATTGATAGCACACCAGGCAGATAAGATGCAGACTTTTATCTGTCAAGCATTAAATAAGAATTGCCTTGGGTATGAGCAATGATATTCTTTGAATGGCAGTTTTTATGAACTAGAGTGATGAGCTTTTGCCTGAAAATTTCTATCTTGACTCACCCAAATATGAAATAAAACTTTTGCCCCAAAACAATTAATAGAATTTGCTCATTGCCCAGGCTGCAATTCATACAGGAGTAGGCAAAGGCTTAACCTTGATGGATCGCTGGGAGAGATTATTCAGACTTTCAGGTATGACTATTCAAGCAATCAGTATGACATAGTACGACTCATATCGATCCTTGGGTGGAATAGCTTCCAGTCTCAAAACAGTTGGGTTTTATCTACAGCTGTCGTGGTTTAAGCCTCACCCAGGCTAGTAACTCATGAAGTTTTAGTCACTTACTCAGTCACTCACTCCCTCACTCCCTCACTCACTCACTCACTCCCCTCTTTTTCTTCCCCCAGTCCCAGGGGCATTGGGAGGAGAATTGAAAAAAAAAATGCAACTCGCACAGGTTGAGATAAGGTATAACACAAATCACTACTGCTACCATCAATAATAAGAGAAATACAAGGAAAGAGAATACAACTGCTCACCAAGCCCAACCCAGCCAGTGCACCCCCCAGCCGTGAACCACCCAGTACCAAAAACCTGACCATGCCGTGCACCACCAGTTCACCACCACACCCTTCTGGGTCTCTGCTCTCTCTTTTCACATCCTGGACATGACGTGCTGTGGTATGGAATAACCTCTTTGGTCCGTTTGGGTCAGGTGTCCTGTCTCTGCTTCCTCCCGGCTCCCCCTCCTCCCTGGCAGAGCATGAGGCTCCAAAAGTCCTTGGTCAGACCAAAACATTGCCAAGCAGTAACTATAAACACTGGTGTTATCAGCGCTGCTTCCTAGGCCCAAAATCAAAAACACAGCGCTGCACCAGCTACCAAGAAGGAGAAAAAATGACTGCTACTGCTGACCCCATGACAACAGCACAGTTAACTTATTTAGAAAAGTTAACTCTTCAACCAAGGAAAACTCAGAATTGCTGATGAAACAGAGGAAAATACCAAGACTGGAAAATACATCTTTTCATTGAGTCCTCACTAGGTCAGAGCTTCCTTGAGCCTTCTTCTACAAAGCCCTTCTAGTTCAACAGCTTCCAGTGGTTTCCAGCATTGAAACAACCTCACCAAGTCCCTTTGGGTCTCTAGGGAATCTTCCTGTCACCTTCACGCTTGGTTGACAGTCTTCTCTGCAGAAGTCAGTTTCACTGCAGGAGAGTAATATCCTGCTGGTTTGTGCTGTCTCCCTGCATGCTCCGTTCTGTCTTCTGAAAGATTCCTTCTGCTTCGCCTCTCAGTGGCTCTCATTTAGGTGGTTCCACTTTACTCAGAATGCAGCATTTGGAGAATAACACTCGCTTCCAGTCACAGCCCTTGGAAAAAACTATTATTTTTCTTTTTTAATACTGAGATTGTAAACTGCAAACAAGCAACTTCTGCAATGGCCCAAACTGAATATGTGGGCCACTTTTCTGTAGGAAGACATTGATTCACCAGAACATGACTGGTTTTAGCACATGTTCTGTGAATCCTTGGCAGGACTTAGCATTTGCATGTTGCTAAGCTGTGGTGGATGTGGCAAGGCAAGTGCTGCTGAATACAGATATGAGGCTGTCATTTTAGGGCGTGTCTTGGAGGCTTTACCAAATCAGGATTGAAAAGGAAATTGGCTTCCTTTGGCTTATTAACAACAACTCTGTGCTAATAAAAACAAAAAACATATATTTCATAGCATTTCTTACTACAAGTGACTGAAAATGTACAGAACTCATCTTTTTTGCTATTTTCTTCAAAGTAAATGCTAGGAACAGCAATGCTAGTGTAAAAAAGGACATATTCTGTAACCTTTGCTGATATCATGCAGAAAGAGTTTTTAAGCAGTAAAAAGAATTCATGAAGAAGAGTGGAACAGGAGCCAAATATTAAAATAAGCATCCTGTTACACTAAAATTAAATTTTAAGTTCTGCCTCCCTTTCCAGGAATTATGGTTCCTGTGTGCTACATAGTGGGCATTATGTGCTGTATTGTTGAGGTTTCAGTGATAAATAAATTATGATCTTGGGAATTACATGGTAAAATTTTATCTGTTTATTATATATACTCAGAAAAGGGTGTGTCTTCAAAATTAACTTCTGGTTTCCTTTAATTTTATCTCTTTAAACAACAACACAGTCCTCATCAATAGGTTTTTTCTGATGGATAGACAAGTTAACCTATGTTTAAAATGCGGAGTTTCAAAATTCATCAAATTAAATAGAGACATTGAGTATATTGATAATGTATGCTGGAAATTGTCAAAAAGGATTTTAGATAAAGAAGTCACAAATTATTTCCAAATTTCTCAAAAGCTTGGAAGTTATTAAAGTACAGTAATCATAGAAATAATTATCCATGGCATATTTGCCATTAGAAATAATGCTGCCAAAATCATCAGCTGTAGCCTTGGTATTTGTTTTTGCAGTATATTTAAGTTCATATTCACTGCGTACAAATGTGCTGGCATCAGTGTGTAAACTGTGATTTCAAAGCATAGAAATAGAATGTGGAATTAGTAAGAATTAGATCCATATAAAACCACTCAGCATGTGAGGCTGTTAGATAGCAATGAGTCTGTCCTTAATCCCGCAAGATTACAAACTGGGACCAGGTTTCCCCTGTGTTGAAAGACATTTGTCAATTATCTCTACTGAATTGTACATCCCATAAGAGAGAAAGAGGGAGTGCAGCAGCCCTTGTGCAGGAGCCTGGGGATTAGGAAATTCATCCAGAGCATGGTAGAGACAGGGAATCTAGTATATACCTCAGTGATTTTAAAATCATTTCATTTTGGAGCAGATTAGCTTCACCTGAAAAGGCTGCTAGGGATCTACTTTCAAAATAACCTCATATTGATAAACATTTTTTCTCAGGGATAGGAAGAGAGAGTGGTCTTTTTTGGGAGAGGACTGTTGTGAACACGGGTCTCTCATGGAGTGCATTGTCTAACCCCTGGATCTCTTGTTAAAACACAAAAAATTCTAGGTCTGACACCCTGTTTCTGCAGCACTGGTAGCTGTGGCTCTGCATGGAGCCTGTGTTAGCAGCTGCGGGTTGCAGGGGGCTGCAGTGCTGAGTTGTGAGGTGGGTGTTTTGAATTGCCACATCAGACAAAGCTGTCTCCAGCCTACCATGAGATGCATAAAAACAACCATGGAAAAAACTGCTTTGTGCACAAAAACTTGCCCATTGAGCACCAAAACGATACCTAATCAGAGGCCCGTGGTGCCCCTGCCCAAACAGAGTTCAGAAAGGAACAGACAGCTGCTGGAGGCAGGAGGCAACCTATAGTGTATAGAGGACTCACACATCAAAAGACAATATGTACACCCCTGACAGACTGTAGCCCATGGACAACTTGCACTGGAGCAGTTCTCTTATTTATTTTCCAAACCCGCAATCAACAATGGGAGGTTTGGTTTTGTTTGCAATAAACTAATTCAATTGAAATTCTCTGACTCTAGACTGTTTTGTGCACAACAGATCCCCAAGCCAATAAAAGAGGCTTCTTACAGCCTGGAGGTAACACCTGGTGGCTCTGACTGCAGAATCATAAGCAGCATCCTTTTCTGGGCATTTTGTACTTATGTGCCTCCCACCCCTTCCACTTTCAGCTCTAATTTTTCTCAGTCACATTTTTTGATTCTTATTTTCTCTGTGCCTTACACACATGATTTTAGAGCCTATCCTCTTGGGACTGGCTTTGCTAAGGTGACAAGCCACTTGAAAGTCTGGTATTTACCATCCCAGTCTTTCTGTCGATTAAGCTGGACTTTCTGTCTGCATCCTCATGCCTAACCCTACCACAGAAATCGTACACATGGCAACGTGGAAAATGTTGTTTAGGTGTTTCAGAAAATAAATCCAAAATAATTATGAAAGCTTTAATCCCTGCTATGATTTATGCTAAATTTTGTTTTGTGGTTAGGCTTAGTAATGAGTGTTCGTTAATAGTTTAGTATGTATCTACTGTACAGTAAGTTATTGTTGTTTTGTTTGTTGTTTTTTTCTGATGAGATGCCTCAAAATAAAGAGAACTGGTTTTCAAAACTCTGTTTTTCATGTTTATTTTCCAGTGGGATAAAAGTTTTTTATTTAAATATCTCTATATTTAGTAGCTAGTGAATTTAATCATTAAAGAGCAGTTGGGAGATTTCTACAAGCTACATGTTCCATGAATAAGCAAAAGAGAAACTTTCATTCCCAAGGTAGAGATGTAATGCAAACGATTCTTGTTCCTTTTTATTTAGACCATTGTAAGGAAACAAAAAGGTCTACTTTATGAATGCAGTAACAGGGTATACCCTGCAGACATCTGCCTGTTCTTTGATTTCTACCTAGGGTGAGTCAGCTTCCTCTGTCTTCAAGGCTAGGAAATGAGCTGTTGAATGAATAGTGTTGCTTACTGCTGCTCAGAAAAAAAGACGTTAAAATATACAGCTTGCGTCATTAAAATTTATCATCACTGTTTCACAAAAAGTAGGGACAGATCCTCACTGTAGGCTCACTTTTCATTTATATATGGATGAAATGATTTTTTTTAATTAGCTTCTGCTTGAATAAACTTCTCCCTCCATTTAAATAGCCTGTTGTATGGAAAAACCAATTGATACCTACCTCTACTCTTGTCTAATCTAATGCAGAGATTGAGAATTTTGATTAATTTTTATTGTTGTCTGGTCCTGCTTCTGACCACTCTTTCTGACCCACTTTGAAGTGTTTGTGAGCTCCTGACAGGCATAGTTGGGTGATGGATCATTGTTTTTGATCTTTCTTCTATGTGGTGACTAACATTTGATCCCTACAAATGTGTGGTATCTGTATGGTATCTGATAAAATAGTGGAAAATTGCTACTGAAATACAGAAATTCATTCTTATGTGCTTAGCTGGTATTCTGCAAGCGTGTGGCTAAAACATCAGCAAGCAAAGTCTGGTAGAAAGAACCAGTTTCATGCTGCGTAGAAAAGCGTGGAGGAGTTGTGTTATCAACGTGCTTCAAACGTGATCCTCTAACTGAAGGGTAGTGCTGTGCCTTACAAATGCTTTCTGTTTTGCTTTGGATTTGATGCTTGTAATTACAAGGTCTGACTCTTAAACTGGGCAGCTGAACAGGAAAGCACTTTCTTTGGGAAAAGGGCTGCATAGAATCTCAGGGAATATCTTCCTTGAAATGTCCCATGGATGGCTTAGGAGATGGAAGGAGAGCCATGTAACATCTTGTTCATTTGTAGTGAAAAAAATACCATAAAACTCTTCTCATCAAAATGTGAAATCAGATGTACTGGAGTTAAAGGGTTTATTTTTTAAAAGAATAGAAGAATTTTACTGAGCAAATACCAGCATTGTAATACTTCACCATTATTAAGGGCTGATGTAGTAATAACCATGTTAATCTCATCAAATAGATTCTTTGTAAAATGCTGCTTCTGTCTATTCAGTAGTGATCTTGAGATACAGAAGACTTAAAGCAAGAGCTAACAGAGTCAGACAGAAACAAACCTTGAAATTGTGTCAATTAATTAAGAAGCTCTGGCTGTGTATGTCATTACATTCTGGTTTTACTCTATTGTTTTGCTGTTTGATGACTAGTCTCTTAAACAGCTGCAAGATAGGCATGTGTTCTGAACGTGTAGTGAGCCTCATTTGAAAAATTAGTCATAGACAGCCTGCATGTGCAAACTATAATTTATGCATAAACATTAAGCATCCCCTAAGCTCCTTGAAGGAATTTGCCTCTGCCAAATACGTGGTGAGCTTGTGCATTTAAATTAGCTCTCAGACCCATACCATGCAACTGTCGCAGCAAAGCAGTGCTTTCAGATAGCCTTAGTGTTATTTGGAGATGAAGGTGACTGGCTAGATGTTTAACAGTATATTCACAGAATTACTCTGCAGGAAATAAGCATGTGGAATGGTGTGTATTTAGCCTGAAAACCAATATGCGTATTTCTATCCAAAGCCTGTGTTTGTTGTACTGTTCTTGCTAAGTGAGCAAGTCATGCCACGGGTGTTTTGCCATGGTCTGGACCGGTCATTTGGACCATTGGTGGCCAGTTCTGGGCCTGCGCCACTGGCCTAGCTGTGGGGTTGGACCCTACCCCACTGACAGCCTCTGCTCAGGACTCCCTTTCTTGCTGCAGCAGCTGCCAGACACCTATGGGTTGTCTTCTGCAGAATATCTTCATGAGGGAGTTCATGTCCCACAGCTGGTAGAGTAGCAAGGACTGAGAGGATGGTGCTCTCATTCTGCTTATGTGTATTGACTTTCTGGGTTAGATATCAGCTCCTGGTATTGTCAGCCTTGAAATTTCAGCTACAGGATCATGAAGATAAGAAGTCCTTATAGTGCTGTGTTTCGGGACTTGAAAAGAAATTGTTTTCTGTAAGAAAAAAACCAAAGCGAACCATAGATGAATGTTGTTAGCAATGGGAAGCCCTTTAGGAGGCTGTTAATGAACAGACAAGAGTTCATAATTCTGTCATCAGAAAAGATGTCAGCTGTATTATAAAGCCTTTAAGAGCCATGAGTGAAAGCAAAAGCAGCAATTAGTTATGTAAAAAAATGGTTCACTATGACAAAAATTGTGCTATGTAGAGTTGTAGATGTCAGGAAAAATCCTTGCCTGTTTTTTGTCAAGGCTGATGACAGTGTTTTGAAAGTATTCCAGGAAAAAAGCCATCCCAACAAAGGAAGGGGCTGCCACTACATAAGAAGAATATAAACAATTCACGGGAAATAAAAGATGCTGCTATGATGGTTTTGTGTTTGCAAAGAAATATAGTGATGCTACTCAAAAACTTGTAGGAAATTGAGTCATATGAAAATGTTTTCAACTTTTTAATGGGGAACAGATTTGGGCTAAGTAACTTTCCAAAAGCAGTAGATTTCAGTAAGGTGTTTGATGCAATGATTCTGGTATCCTGATTAAAAGTACTGACACTGCCTCCTGTCAAAAGAGCACAGTCTAATGGATCTCGAGTGGAGTAACTGGAAGTTATCCATGGAGCTGTTCAATGGATTGTCATGTCTCATGTTCTGCAAGAACCAGTTCTCATTGTTTATGCTGTTATGCATTTTTTATTAATGATGTAGGAGACACATGAAGGCAATCACAGTTATTTTTGCAGAAAAGCCAAATATTGATCTGATAGTAAATACCATACTATGGAATACTTTATAAATTATATTCATCAAGATAGTTTACAATAACAGTCTGGAAAGTCATGTTGCTAAAAGCAAAGAGTATGCAAATTTGAAAAAAATTTTGGATATGTAGCAGACAGGGAACTCCAGAGATGTTACACCAGGAAGTTGTTCAGTGGAAGTCATGGACATGTTGAGGAGAAGAAAGCAGGAGGGTATATGTGTGTGTGTGTGTGTATCGTCTTGTTTTACTGGAGCACAATGTTAGGATTTGTGTCAAATGACCTTTCAAAAAATGTTGGAAGGTTTTTGATGGTTTAGAGAAGAGAGTGTAGAAATACTTACGAGCAGACTTATGGAACCAAGTCTGTTTACCTGATCAGAAAGAAAATTGAGTTATCTGATCAGTGTTTAACTTCACTGGGAAAAAAGTGTGAACATTAATCTTAAGCAGACAAATATAACAGGGCCATGACTTTAAAGTAAGAAATACAGAACACATTTTTAACAGTTTTTAGCAGTTCAGCTGATTAACCACTAGAACAAACAGCTAAGGAGTTGATGAATTCTCCGTCTCTTTATATCTCTGTAATCAAGATTGAATACCTTTCTCGCTGTGTATGAGTAAAATACAATTTATTGGTCTCAGTACAAGTAATAAGGTTGGTGGAGGTTACTAATATAGGCAAAATTTAAGGGGATAATAATGCCTAATTTTTAAAAACAATCTCCTCTCCCAGTTAGGAGTCCAAGTTAGCTTTAAGAAAAAACAAATTTACAGCTGTTTAATGTTGTAGGTGTATTTAAGAGAATGTGCATGATATCTGGGATAAAGAGTACAATAATTTGCTAAACAAGTATCCTGTTGATTACCATCTCTATCAGTAGATCATTGTGTGATCAGGAATCATAAGATTCCTGTTTTGTAAGTTTATTTCTTGATACCTTTCAAGGGCAGCTGAAAATTCGCATTTTGTTCATATTTGTAATTCTTTATTGTGAAGTTGGATGCATGTGTAGGCTAATTGATTCTAGAGCTCTTACTGCTGACTTACTGGCTTACTCTGTCAAACTTGCTAAATAAATGAGTAGACATGTGCCGCAGGAACCTGGAAACAACCCAACCCACAGAAAAGTAGAATTCTATATTCAGTGCCCTCAATGGCATTGTAATGGGCAAAAATATGCCTATATGGGGTTTGAGAGAACAAAGAACTCAAGTAACAGTTTGACAGATACCACTGAAAATCCTCAGTTAGAAAATCAAGGGAGGATGACTACTTGTTAGCCATCTACTGGGATCCAGATGGACATGTTCAGAGAAGAAAGGAGTTCTTAACTCTGCAGTACTGAAAGACACCACAATTTTGTAATCCATATGGATTGTACGCCCTGTCTTTTATCCCTAGGACTTAAAAATCTCAGCTGTAAGTAATTTGAGTAGTGAGCAGGAAAGCAGAGCCCCAGAGAACAGGAAATAGTCTTGTGTACATCAGTTTCATGTGTTGGTTGTAAGATCATGTTGGTAATGCCAGAGAAAGTCGTTTGTAAGCGAATTTTTGTTATTGCTATAGCACAGCAGTTTCTCTTTCACCAGAAGCAGGTACTGTTATTTTTAGTCAGAAGACTTTCAAATACTGCATCTTGACCTGCATTCAGAATTTTACTTTGGCTTATTTCTTACAGATTATTGCTCTGAGAATGGCTTCTCTGTCTACCTACTAATAGGCAAGTGTTTTGTCTCAAAATCAGTCTTGTTTCGTTAGTTCACCTAGTTTTTGCTGGGTGGATTTTCCTATCTGAGAGAAGTACTACAGAATGTTTTATCAAATAAAAAATCATCATAAGCAGTAATCTTGATTTGCTATGTTCCTCACACTGTTTCAGTCTACAGAAATTTTAGTGCACATCAGGCACTACAATCTGATTAGCAGTTGGTTTTGATCCTTCCACTATGCAATCTGTAGCCACCAGAGGTAACAAAACATGAAGGAAGAAGTGTTCTTAAATACTTTGCATTTCTTGGACTCTTTTCGCAAAAAGAGAGGGAATAATGTATTTGTAACTTTCGTATTTGGCTAGGTGACAGGACCAGCCACAGTCTTCATAAATAGTTGAGGTTCAGCTTCTTTCGCAGTTGTCTTTTAGTGAAAGAAATAAAAATTAACAGTCTGGTTGAAATGCAGTATGTGACTTGACAACACATTAACAAACAGCTGGTAACTTCAGGACAGATACATGAGCGCTCCCAGGCAGCATGGTGGAGAGGGTGGCTGAAGCATTCAGGTATAGCTGGGCATGGCAGGATATTTTGCAGTGTGCTTCACCAACTGCAGTTCTCTAAAGCCACCTCTGGTTGTAAACTCTTTTGTACAGGGGAACTGGAGGAAGGACAAAAAATCTTTGGAGAAAAGTTCTGATGTGCTGAACAGCTTCACCAGGAACTTTAAGCAGAACAGATTAGTGGTCTGGCCTGGAGAGAAAAAGGAGAGGAAATATCTCGTCTCTCCTGCTGTCCTCTACAAAATAGGGGCATTCTGTTTTCCCTTCTCTCTTATGATTCTTTAGCTTGTAGATGACTTTACCTGTCTTTGAAACCCAGGGAGGCTGGCAAAAGGTCAAATAGAAAAGCAATAGTTTTCAAGAAAGCAGTAGAAAAGGTCATAGAAAAAGTTTTCATAGGAAGGAGGGTAAAGTCTGTTCAATTTTGAGTTCAATTTGTCTGTTCTGCATCTTCATTTTCTCTTTTCATTTTCAGTCAACAACCACTGAAACTATGGCTTAACATTAAAAAAATATTAGCTTACTCTTGCCTGAGTTGGAATGCATTTCCCTGAAGTCTTCTGAAGAGTCCTTGCAGCTCTTGCTTTATTTGCTAATCTACATTTCCTTCATCGTACTCAGATATTGAATAGGTTACTGTATATAACTTCTTCAGATGTTTTTCTAATATACACAAAACCTTGAAGATGCTAAATGTCAGGAAATGCGTGTATATTTCTGTCAAGTTCTTCAAGGCACTGATTAATTTTGGAGGCCATACCAGGCAAATGGCTGAGTGCAAGCCTCATCAAAATGTTCTAGAGTATTGACAATAACATATGCTTTGCACAGTACTGCTGCCATACTGATTTTATTCTTCTTAAAAGAAATTGTGGACATTTCATTTAAATTTTAGGAACGTCTTCTACTGTCTTTACTGCCGGCTCACATTGCCATGGAAATGAAAGCAGAGATCATTCAGAGGCTACAAGGTCCCAAGGCAGGCCAGCTGGAAAACACAAACAACTTCCACAATTTGTATGTCAAAAGGCACACCAATGTAAGGTATTGTACTGTAATAAAATATATCAGCAACATTCAGAGAAATTTTGAAAAGAAAGTTAAAGGAGCAATTAAGAAAATAATTGGTTAAATATGTTTTTCAAAACACTCATGTTAATATCAATTAATTTGATCAAATGCTAACAATTCCATGTTCCAGAAGAGCAGCAAAAGTGTAAAACAAAGGAGTTGTTTAGAAAAAGCCACACATTAACTGGTTTTCTTCATAACGTCTTAATTTTTCAGGTTAAATTACCAAATCCTGCTTTCATGTACACCGTCAAAATTGTAGTTCGTGTCAGTTACATTATTCTGAATTTGTAATTTTCTTAACTGGAACAATTTGTCAGGTTTTATATAATGTATATAGAGGCAGCTATATTACATACATATTTTACACAGTACCTGAGCCAAAATATTCTGTGTTTGATTGGACAAATTAATTAGCCTGACATCCTTAGAAATTGCTTTTTTAAAGCAAATATTACAGGACTTTTGAGGAAGTTCATTTTCACTTGTAAGCACACATACTTTTTCCTTAGCCTGATCCAATGAATTGGACAAGCTTTCTTGGTGAATAGACACATAGTGCATGGCTTAAATATCTTAACAATCAAGACTGAATTTGATAGTCTGAGTAGCAAGTGAACAAAGTCTCCCATGCTACATATCACAGACAGGTAAATCTAGGCAGAAAATGTCTGCAATGATAAAAAGTTACTAAGCACATTCTAATAATAAACATGCTATTGAAATAATTGCCATTATTATGTTGATTGTTTATGTGCATATTATTCATACATTGTGATTTGTATTTTTTTGAATATGCTGTAACAAATATAGGTATAGAATGCCTATAGATACCTATAAATAGAGTTATGCCTATGAAGGTAATACCTTTACAGGTAATACCTATGGAGGTAAATCTGAGTATATATTAACTGTAAATATAACAACTATAAAGGTAAATGTAGGTTTACTTATAAATATTGTTCTACACTTAGCAGTGGCTGGTATAGGAACTGGCATACCTTTGTGAAGTCTGGAATGCCTGCTTCCAGTTTTTGCTGTTGATTGCTAAATCTGAGTTCTGCAGACAAAAACCATGACCAAGTTTCTGTTCATTTCTGTTGCAGCATCTTATATGCTGATATTGTGGGATTCACTCGCCTGGCCAGTGACTGCTCACCAGGGGAATTGGTGCACATGCTAAATGAGCTGTTTGGCAAATTTGATCAGATTGCAAAGGTGGGTTTCTACTGGGCCGCTACTGTTAGTTTAAATACGAAAGTCATATTTAAAACATTTTTTCTTCTTGAGGACTCTTTTACCTTCAGGCAGCCTTTCTGAGGCTTTGGCAGGAAGATTAGACTTGAAACATGTGAAGTAAAAAATCTGGCTCTGGACTGAGTGCTACAGTGTGTTTCTGCCAGTGCGACAATCTGTGAAACCCAAGATAGCTCTCTAACAGGACCAATAGAGACAGCTCGTGGAGCCCAGTAAAGCCTAATGGCAGATGAACTGCTTTTTAAATAGACTTTTTTACAGTAGCAAGGATTAAAAAACTCCAGATAGAAAATTGGTACAGTCAGTTTTCAGATCTCAGGAAAAACATTTAAGAGGCTGGAGGACAAGAGAGGCAGTATAGATCGAAGCAGTTTTAATTGCTGACCACAGCATCTTGTTTATTCAAGAAAAGATTTGAATACAAACAGAAGATTTTCTTCTCTTTATTTAGGTGTTTTTATAAAAATACAACAAATTTCATGCCATGTGTGAAGGTGAAATCAGAAACACTAAAACAGATAAAACTTTTCTGTAATTTTTGTTAGTTCAAAAATTATCATCCAGTATTGGTAAAAAAAATAAATCTTTACATTGCCTTAGAGTACAAAAGATAGAAATACAATTATGATTGCTAGCTTCATAAAGTATTGCATAGTACATCTTCAAAGTTATAACTGTGGAAGACTAGGTCTTTTGATTTCATATTTCAAACAGTAGGACTTTGTTTAGATTGAATAACATGATACTTCGGCTCACTTCTTTAATCTAAGGTGTGAATACCACTGCAGATACATGTTTTTCAGTAAACTTACTTCCTGGTTTTGCCCATTAAGGGCCATATGAGCTCCTTAATGCAATCATCTGTACAAAATTCTTTGGCAGGACTTCTTTTTTTAGCTTATTTTTTTCAGCTTTTTTACTGAAACAAGCTTAAGTAGAATGTTTTTGCGAACAGTATTTAAGTCAGCCTTTGTAATCGTAACCCTGAATTTATGTAATTCAGTTGGAAAGTGAAGATCTCAACTTGTTTTTTCCTCCAGGAAAATGAATGTATGAGAATTAAAATCCTAGGTGACTGCTATTACTGTGTTTCTGGATTACCTATATCCCTTCAAAATCATGCCAAGAATTGCGTGAAAATGGGATTGGACATGTGTGAAGCCATTAAGTAAGTGCTGAAATTTTTGTTTAATACTCAACAATTAAAATTCTGCCTTTTCTCTTGTTTGTTATGCTACTGGTTGAAACATTCAGACCTGCAGTACTTGGTTTCACTACAGGGTCCTGCGTGGTAATATTGATGTCAGTCTCAGCAAAGAAATACTGGGTTGTGCCAGGCTATGTTGTCACTATACCATGAAGGTGATTAAGGGCCTGGAGCATTGCTCATATGTGAAAAGGCTGAGAGAGAAGAGACTGTTTGTCCTGGAGAATATAAAGCTGAGAGGGAAATATCTCATCAATGTGTTGAGTACCTAAAGAGAGAGGGCTCTTCAGCGGTGCCCAGTGACAGGATAAGAGATGATGGGCACAAACTGAAACACAGGAGGTTCCTTTTGACCATCAGGAAACATAAGTTTCTTTTCACTGTGAGGGTGACTGAGCACTGGACAGATTGCCCAGGAAGGCTTGTAGAATTTCTAGCCTTGGAAACACTCAAAATCCAGCTGTTTTGGCCCTAAATAACCTGCTCTATCTGCCCCTGTTTTGAGCAGGATTTGGAGTAGGCGATCTTCAGACGTCCCTTCTGACTTCAATTATTCTGTGATTCTGTGATTACAAGATGGTAAATATCCCAATAGACATCACTTAGGACTTGGAAGCTTTGCCTTTTGCAAAGTCATGATGCTGCACCCACCTGTTGGTCAAACAGCACTGTGGGAGGCTAGAGCTCCTGGATCCTGCTGAGTTTGATGTTTAGTGGTGGTCAGGAGGAGTTGCTCCTCCAAAATAGATGCCTCAAGACCTGAGCCTGTGGAGTGATACTGAGCATGTCTGCCGAAGACATTTCTAACAGCTTATGGATTCCTAGGATGAGAGGCCTACTTCCTATGTTATTAAGTAAGCAATTAGAATCATAGAATCATAGAATAGTTAGGGTTGGAAAGGACCTTAAGATCATCTAGTTCCAACCCCCCTTCCATGCACAGGGACATCTCTCACTAAACCATGACGCCCAAGGCTCTGTCCAGCCTGGCCCTTGAACACCGCCAGCGATGGAGTATTCACAACTTCCCTGGGCAACCCATTCCAGTGCCTCACCACCTGTACAGTCAAGAATTGCTTCCTCATATCCAATCTAAACTTCCTCTATTTACGTCTGAACCTGTTACCCCTTGTCCTACCACTACAGTCCCTCATGAAGAGTCCCTCCCCAGCACCCCTATAGGCCCCCTTCAGATACTGGAAGGCTGCTATGAGGTCTCCACGCAGCCTTCTCTTCTCCAGACTGAACAGCCCCAACTTTCTCATCCTATCTTCATACGGGAGGTGCTCCAGTCCCCTGGTCATCCTTGTGGCCCTAATTAAGTATGCCTGTTTTACTAGACCCCAGGTTTAGTGCTAGTTTCAATTTCTCTATAATCAATATTTTAGATGAGGATTTTCTAAAAAGATTTTTTCAGTTAACAAATTAGGGCATTATTGTGAATTATGTGTTTAGCAGCAGTATTTTTGATTTGTGCGTTACTGTAGTCGGCCACATTTCAGTATGGAAGTACTTAAACCTAGTCTGGATGTCTGCACGCTATGCTGAAGGGTCTTGAACCTGATTATCCAGAAAATATCTCAGTATTGTAGTTTATTTGTTAAGCAAGGGTCTGATCCTGTTAGCTAATTTAGAAAATATTTCTGTGAGGAAAGGACAATTAAAATATCTTCCACATCTTTTTTTTTCTTTTTTCTTTTTTTAACCAAAGTCAGATAATTCATTGTCTGTAATTCATACCTGAAGTTCTTATTATCTTTTAGGAATTAAAATGGTTACTTAAAGCAGTTATCATTAATGGCACAGGCATCTTTTGCATAGAAAAGTTGTTTCCTTTGACTGAAATTATAGTATATCTAGGTGAGTTACACTTTGGAAAAACATATATTATGTGAAGTTCTGGATATTTGGTAGTCACCTGTGTGATTTACTTTTTTTAAACAAATGGACTTTGGTTTTAAAACTTGGTATGTTTTTCTGTAAGTTTTATGTCCAATTTTGATGGTTTTGTCCAGGTCACATTTACCACTGTCCAGGTAGCAAAGTAAGAAATTACCTCATCCCTTTTGAGGTGTATGTGTGATCTGCACCTCATCATGAAATGGATAGTCATGTTGAACAGTGTTGCCTCAATTAACTAAGAAGGCATAAAAAGGTGATTCATCTAATACTTGAATACTACCCTCATATGAATGTAATTGTAGTCACAAGAGAGTTTTGGGTTTCAGTTGCCTGGTCATGTGATTTGATCCACGGTAATTGCTGTATGGGCAGGTTGATTAATGTAAATTTTGTTCTTTTCCTTTCAAGGTATTCATGGAAAAGGTGTAGTATTTATGGAAATTTTGGTCTCCTTGCTTTAAGGATCTTTTGTAAAACTAACCTCAGTGCAAGAACAGGGCTGCTGCATTTTCGAAAATGTTTTTTGTTTGATTCAGAAGACTATGTTTGATTCACTCTGTCTAAAATATCTTTTTTGTCAGATATGAGGGGGTTTATATTCAGTCACTGAGCTGCAAACTGACTCCTCAGTGTGTAAGTTACTGAAATAAAACAGTTTGCTGTTTAGATTAGCAGTTCTATAGAGATTTTACCACCTGAATATGGTTTCGACTCCCATTCTTTTTGAAGCAAAAAAGGAGGAATTCTACCAAACTGCTGGGTGATCTGTAGTGCAGAGCATTATTCTGTTTTGTTTCCTAATGGTGTGTCCATTTTGAGCAATTTAACCTCAGTCATTTTGAGCAATTCAACCTAACTACACTAGGGATTGTTTCCTGTTAAATATGTTAGTAGTCCCATTGATTAATTGCTTTGCTGCCCTGCTCTATGTTGGGACAAATCCAATGTTTCTTACAGTCTGCAATGTACCTGCCCAGGAGTGGGATGCTCACCTTATCAAGCCATAGATGCCAGTGCTGCTTGTGATGTTGAGAGCTGGCCACCTTAATCGGGTGCTTTAAGGCTATATGTTAAGCTTTTTGTCAAGGAAAAATATGGCTTTTATGTATTAATATTATGTACTCTTTTCTTTCAGCCCAACCTCCACCCTCTTGTCTGTCTGGTGACTTCTTAGTTTAAATGTTCTCAGCCACATGTTTTCAAAGGCTGTCCTTGATTTGGTAGTTCCATTTTAGAGGAAAGTGAAGCAGTTGGATGAGATAGTTATGCCAGTTTGTAAACTAGATACAAAATAAAATATTTTTGTAGGTATGATTTAATTCCTGAAGCTCTGAGCCAAAAGGCAACTATGGTTTTAAAGCAGGCAATTGGCAGGAGACTAAATGCATAAGGCTCGCTGAATGTGTAGAAGTGCGTAAAATGGGACTTGGTGAGTCATAGATATATTAGTCCAGAATTAGCACTGAATAAAGCTCAGGTAAATAGGGTAGATGCTTTCTTAATGAACCGAACTCTTGCTTGTGTGGAGTAAAGTTGCTACAACTACCTACCAACTAGAGCTAACCATGCCTGTGAAAAATATAGACTCCTTACAAGCTCAAATTTCATGCTGCAGTAGGAAAAATAGAGCCTTGATGAGTATTTTGACTGCCTAGCCATGATAGGCATACAGACTGTGGTATGTTAAGGGAAACCAGAGAGACTACGGGAGCAGAAAATGAAATAATAATGGGAAGTTTCAGATGTACTTGTGTAGGTAAGGCAGGTGTCCTATGGGGGTGTGATAGATTGCTTTCTTAGACGCAGTCAGTGCTTGCATAGTCATAGCAATTGTTCAGGGAGCAGAAGAGAGAAGTTGTAAACCCTAATCTGGTCCAGAGTAACACTTGTAATTTAAAATCTTCTATGGCTTCTTTAATTTGTGGGACAGAAAAGAACATTAAGTTCTGGAACATATTCTACTTGTTCCCCTCCTTAACTCATAAGAGCCTGTTATAAAACAGACTTTATGCTGCAAAATATGGCAGGGCAGCCTTTCAGCAAGCACTCCTAGAGGTTAAATGCTCCTCTTCCACTTTGCCCAGTTTTATAAGCACTTTTTTTTTCTTTTTTTTCCAAAGTGAAAAGTTTGTGCCATATTCCTTGTGCAGAGCAAAGTGGTGTTTGTAATTTGCTGACTGCTTATGAAGCTCATTTACAAGCAGTTCATTTTCAAGTGTGACAATTACTAAGACCAGTGTAAAATGGCAAAATGAAAAGAGATGCCAATAAATACTTGAAAGAGACTGAAAGAATTGAAAAAAACTTCTCCTCTCATCTTCTTAATAACTTCAAAACACAGTTTAGTAAACAACTTTTTCATGCTCCCATTGTTTTAATTTCTCAGAAAAGGAGCACTGGAGAAGCTACTGCTTAAATGTAGGTTTTACCATATCAAATCAAGCCTCTTAAGTTCTATACACCCTTTCAAAAAAATAAGAGAAACCCTGGCTAGATTAATTCTGTAATGATTATTATCATTGAGGCTGAAGATGTTGCTCGAACAATGAACTTGACTCATATATAGGAGCTATTTGTGTTTCTTATACCATGGAAGTGAACAAGCCACCAGCTTGTAGAATATCCTGAGGTGATGTGGTTTTCATCCATTCTCTTAGACATGACAGTTATGAGAAGGTCTCCAACATAGATATTAGGGTCTTGAGATAGAAGGGTTCATCCCAGTAGTTCCAGATCATCAAAAGCTGCCTGTAGAACCAAAATAGTCCCTGAGTTCTACCATGAGACCAAATATTTCCACTATTTAGTCCATCCCACCCAAATAATTTCAGATGAAAATAAAAGAAAGGACTTCAGACATGGACTTGAGAATTAATATTTACTACAAGTAGTTGCAAATACAGATAATGGGAAAAGTAATATACAAAAATGATCCTAGCATAAAAAGAATGGAGGCAATGCTGAAAATAAATGTTACTGATGATTTGACTGGTAAATGAAAACAAAAGCCTTACTATGTATGTTAACACATTTTCTTCTCAATTGCAGGAAAGTGAGAGATGCAACTGGAGTTGATATTAACATGCGCGTAGGAGTGCACTCTGGGAATGTGCTTTGTGGTGTTATTGGACTACAGAAGTGGCAGTATGATGTGTGGTCACATGATGTTACTCTGGCAAATCACATGGAAGCTGGAGGAGTCCCAGGGTAAGAGCCTTCTCTGTTAGCTTCTGTTAGCTTCTGCGCGCATGGAGAAATGCATAGGTACCATGTCTTCAGCCATCAGCCTTGAGGGGGAAGCCCGAATCAATTCTTAGTGCTCTTAGAAAAAAAGGGGGCACTCAGTAATTCCTGTGCTTTAAGGAGTATTTCTCTGTGGAGGCAAACCTTTGGATTTTTGTCTGTTAGAACTAAAAATGAGATTAGAGTGACTGTAAATGAAGTAAGCAGCATATAAAAAGTTTATCAAAAGTTGGTAAAAACAGTTGATCAGGTTCAAATTATGTCTTTGATTGATATTTGTGGTTCTGTCATTCTTTTGAAATACAATTTCAGCCGTGTTCACATCACCTCAGTCACCTTGGCACATTTGAATGGAGCTTACAAAGTGGAAGATGGGGATGGAGATGTGAGGGACCCATATCTGAAAGAGCATAATGTTAAGACTTACTTTGTAATCAATCCTAAGGTTAGTAGCACTTTTATTTTGTTGCCAGTCATAGTTATTTTTTGATCAGGACCACCAATCTCTCTAGTGAATTTTTTAATTCACTACCAGAAGATATTGATCAGAACTATTACTAATGCCCACAGATACATAATGCTTGCATTGCAAATCTTTCCCAGTTTCAGAAGTAAGTCTCTGATATTTCCCAGCAATATCATTAAGAATTGCAGGTCCTTAACATCTCTCCATTTTTAAGTTCCTAAGCATGCAGATAAGTAGTACCAGACAATGCATTAGTACTTCAAAAGGTAATGAACACCAAGGCTGATATCACCTTTTATTCTCTGTCAACCAGGGAGAGAAACGAAGCCCTCAGCATCACATTAGACCTCGAAATACTCTCGATGGAGCCAAAATGAGAGCTTCTGTCCGCATGACCCGGTACCTGGAATCCTGGGGAGCAGCCAAGCCATTTGCACACTTGCACCACAGGGACAGCATGACCACTGAAAACGGCAAGATTAGCACAACAGTAGGGGCCTACTTATGTCATTTCATACAATTTAGCAATATTTGAAAGGAAAAGGGTGCTCACTGCTAAATACATGGATATTTCTAATGGAAGAAGATACACACATTTGTACAAGGCATAAACCCAGTGAGGTTGCTGGAAGCTTTTCCACTGGCATCTGAGCTTTAGATTAGACTCTAAGGAGATATGTCTTGCTACAAGTGCATCTCTGAATTATAAGGAGTGCAACATGTTTACTAAAGTACAGAATTGGACCATCTGCACGTGATCCCCAGTCACAGCATGAATAGTGGCTGCTGTTCACCCTGTGGAAAGACATTTTGAACATAAAGCCAGAATGCAACAACTTTCAGAAGGAACACTGTTGATACAGAGGAATTCCCTGAGATTTTTTTGCTATTTAGCCACATCCTCCATTTAAAACGTAGCCAAACCTAGAGAATATTCAAACCTGAAGTCTGAATATTCTTGTGGTACCTCGAGTGGACTTTATTAGGAGAGTTCTCTGGGAACCAAATCTATACTCACTATAGCATCTGCTTTTCAAAAGAGCACTAACCACTTATCAGCTGTGGCTGATGGCCTGAGTTTCACAGTACTGTCTATACTGCAGTGTTACATCTCTTACACTGAACAGAAAATATTTCTTTTTAATTTTGCTAACACTGTTTTACTGCTGTCAGTAAGATGCTGTCAGTCCACAGCTTGTATATTGTTTTATCTTCTGCTTCTAAAAAGTGCAAACAGGAAAGTAAATTATAATAGTTTTCAACATCGGCATTCAGTTTTATTCCTGTTACATATGAGAACATAGGAGGGAGCCACCTAACCCATCTTGTTCAATAAATGCAGTGCATCAGAATGTAGATTGTGACATGTTCATTATGAAAGTATCCAGCCGCCACTATTAATCACAATATAAATGTGACTGTGATGTGATGGCTGCTGTTGCTTATTAAAAAAAAAAAAAAAGACATTGCTTGTATTTGGCCCCTCAGATCTGGTTTGTTGTTTTGGGTTTTTGGGGGTTTTTTCTTTTCAAAAGCACTTCACATTGGTTTTTGCTGAAGCTGGCAGGAGTTTGGGTTGCATTAAAAAAGTGGAGACTTTGAAGCAGTGACTTTCTAGTAAAACAAACATTCTTGGATTCAGACTATTGTATTAGTTACTTAGTGTTATAACAATAGATCAGTTTGTCGCCAGGTCACTCCATCTAGTGAAGTGATGGTTCCTTGGCTGGATTTTTCTTTCAGGCAGTTTTAATCTAATGATGAAAGTATTTGTATTGGAAGCTTTACTCCTTACTTGATGCTGTTTTCAACACTATTTTAAAACAACTTAGTGTTGTCAAAGTCTGTTATAGTTGATAGGCATTTTCTTCGTTTTTTCAGGATGTTCCCATGGGGCAGTATCATTTTCAGCGCTGCAGAGAGAGGTAAGTTAATTTTTAAAAGTTATTTATTCATATAAAGTCCATATAAATACATATGCATTCATAGGTATTCATATAGCTATGTATACAATGCATGCTTTCAAATCTTGAGGGCCATTTCTCACTGAAACTATTTTTTCAGCTGATACCTCTTACGTAGAGAAGGGCTATGGAAACAGCATAGAGAAGGGCTATGGAAACAGCTTTGTCAGACATGTTACTTATGAATTGTGAATACACTTCCTGCTAACAAATAGCATTATTCTGAATTAGTAGAAGTATGTTGATGGGCTACTATTTGTTTCTCCTAAAAACCCAATTACTCTATCAGTGGGGAGAAAATTATATGCAGGAAAATCGAGAGGAGGCACAGAGAAGAAAGAAAGAGGAAGATGGAAAGGGTTGCTAATAATTTGTGTTACAACAGCTAATAACATGTAATAAAAGAGACATTTTCTATATTTTGTTAACTGCTTTGTATTTGCACTGTTTTATTTTTTCAAAGTCTATAGTATGTTTACAGTAGTAAACATTTGAAAGCTATTTTGTGGTCTTCCTGTAGTGCTCTTGCTACACAAGATGTTTGCAAAATCACAGTAGCTTTATGTTTTCATTTACCTGCTTAGTACTTCAATGACTAGGATAAGACGCCGAGAAATGGAAACAGTCTTGAATGACATCTCTTTAAAAAACAATCTTAGCACTGTCAGAAACCTGGGATGATTAATTTCTATTTTAATGACCTGATAGCAATTCAGATAATGTCTTTCTTGCAAAACTGGAAGTAGCATCACAAATACTGTACATTTGAAAGAAAGCTTTTAAAAATTGTGGGTTTATTGTCTTTGGTTGTGCAAATAAATCATTCTGTCTATTCCTTCCCTGTCTCTCTGCTTGTTAAATGCCTCCTCAACAAATCCCAGGTTACTGGAGAGCTATGCAGTTACCTAAAATACTGTTAAATTCCAGAAGATGAACAAGTTTTGACTGAATGTGCATAATAGTAATAAAAACAGTCTCTGATTTTGAAACTGAGAATTTGCATTTCAACAGTACATCAGAAGGACTTCTATTGGCTTTATGGTAAAGATAATTGTACTGTTGTATATGTGAATCAGTTCTTTAAGATTCTGAGATGTTCTTGCTTTTGGTTTCTATATTCCACTCCAAAATAGATCCAAAAGTTGCAAATGTTACCATATGTCTTGATACCATATTACAGAAGGAGCTTGTAGAATCCGTTACTGGAGTCTAATGTCCATTGTGAGGCATATAGCTAGGATTATAGACAAGCTAATTAGTCATTCCCACAAGAGAGAGCTGAAATAATAATAAGCACTTTGAAAATCAGTATTTTATTATAATATGAGAATGTGGGTTTTAAAGTCTGAATATAGTCTTCCGTTTGTGGCAGTCTTAGCTCTTATAATACTCTAATGTTGTTAGGGAGCTGCCAAGAGGATTAAGTGTGATTAGATAATGTCTCCTCATTTGTCTAGTTCTGTCTCCTACGGAAGATTGTTTCATATGGGAAAAATAAGTTGTAAGCACTTTCTTACCTAAATTCTATGCTGTTGAATAAGCATGAATCAGTCAGGTTGTTTATTCTAAAGTACATTAATACAATTTCTGTATGAATTTGAATTCTGCAACAAATTATCAGTTTTGGGGAAATAATTCAAAGACTTGATGTTGTAGAAAATCCATGGTGCCTTTGCTGGATTTCAATTTGTAGGTTAAGAAGATTTCGCTAAGCAAACATTGGATTTAAGTTTTCAAGAGGCAGGGACATAATCTGGCAATATTTGAAATATTCCCTTTTTAAGGAGAGTACAGCTGCTGAAAGGACTGATGATGTTTGTAGTAAAGCACATTAGCAAAGACAAAACTGATTCTGATGATGCTTTGTTGGGTTCATGCTGAGTCCAGTGAAAAGATGCTTTTTGCATTGCAGTTGTGTTACTAGTTATAAACAGAGAAACAAGACATATATTTGAAGCTCATTTCAGATTTGGTGCCCAGTTTTCTTATTAAAAATAATAAAATATTGCCAAGAAAAGAAGTTATCAGCCTTTCAATGGTGAATACTTATTAAGCCTTGCTGTACTAGCCCATTATTGCTCATCATACAATTCTGACAAGGAACATTAAAAGTAACTAGAAGAATCAGGAATGTTTTATGAGTTTGAGCATATTTCCATTCTTTTTCATCAATCCATAAAACTATGGAAACCTTTCCTTCAACCAGCATTTCTTGAACTCTCATGGGCTGGATTTTGTGGGGTTTTTTTTGTTGGTGGTTTTTTTTTTTTTGGTGGTTTTTTTTTGGTTGGCTTTTTTTTTGGTTGGTTTTGGGTTTTTTTGTTTGGTTGGTTTGTTTTGTTGCTTGCTTTTTTTTTTCAAAATGTTTTCTTATGTTATTTTTTAGGTGCTCACTAATATGTAAACTCTAGATTTTTTTTGTGTATGTGTGAAATTGCAGTGTGTGCTGGGTTCCTTAAGAGCTTATTATGAGGCTCAGTGTACCTGATGCCTACAGCTGCTACTGCAGAATAAATGCGGCATGGTTTAAACCCAGATAGCACCTTAGTACCATGCAGCCACTTGCTCATCCCCTCTTCCTCCTCGCTGGGCAGGATGGGGAGGAGAATCAAAAGGGAAATAACAAAGGGAGAGAATATAAAACTAGAAAGAGAAAGCAAGATGCACAGTTGCTCACCACCCACTGATGGATACCCAGCCTGACCCGAGCAGCGATTGGTCCCTTCTCAGTGACTCCCCCCCATTTTATATAGTGGGCGTGATGTGCTGTGGCATAGAATACCCCTTTGGCTAGTTTGAGACAGATGTCCTGTCTCTGCTTCCTCCTTGGTTTTTGTGCCTCTCCTCACTGGCAGAGCATGAGACTGAAAAATCCGTGATCAGAGTAAGTGCTACTGAGCACCAGCTAAAACAGAAGTGTGTTATCAGCATTGTTCTCAGACTGAAGCCAAAACAGAGCACAGTACCTGCTACTAAGAAGAAAATTATCCCAGCTGAAACCAGGACATTAAACCAGGACATTTTTAACATTAAAAAATGATAAAAGAATTTTATCGTCCTCCAAAGTTTTTTGCCAGACATCATCCTTTGTTTAAAAGTTAATGTTTATTAACAATATAATGATTTTGCAGAGTAACTCCTCATATTTTTCATTTCAGAACAAAATCACAGAAAAGAAGGTTTGAGGAGGAACTAAATGAGAGAATGATCCAGGCCATTGATGGAATCAATGCCCAAAAGTATGTTTTTATCCTTTGTTGTCACCTTCATTCAACTTTGACATAAATCTGCAAGAAAGGGTAATGTTTACTGTTTTTCACTGCACATGCACACGGAAATCCGAAAACAGTAAAGGTGTCATTACCACTGGCATAGGAAGCTCTGCACATTGTGAAGGTAGTCTGTACAGTAGCATTTTGTACTATATAGGATAAGACAGTGTGAATCATGGTGTGACAGAGGTTTTGGCTTGTCTTGATCTTCATGGCAAAGGGTTTTTTGCTCTGTATGTGTACACTCATAGCCATAGCTGCAGCATTAACTCATCTGGGAGGAGAGAAGTAAAACACAAGAAATAGTTCAAGAATCAGAATGATGTGAAAACTGATGTTTCGCAATTGTCACAGAAACATCTCCTCAGAATCAGAAACTTTCTGTAAAATCATAGTTTCTGTTTCAACAGGTAGGTTCATTTCTTAGAGAAGTCTAAGCTTGATGGCGTATTGAAATTGCTGGGGGTGGCAATGTGGCATGTATTTTTTCTGTGTCCCAGGAAGAGCTGGAGGCAGTACTGATGTTCTCTGTTTGCCGGTGAATAGAAAGACTGAGAGAAAAATCAATACCAGTCCAAAATAAGTGTTCAGGCTTCTTATATTTATCTGGTGAAATAAGGGAATTTCCTTTCAAAAATGTGGACAATAATTGTGGTGAATTACACATTTCCCCCAACCCCCCCTTTGTTAATTAGAATTTTAATCATCTGAGTATTACACCTAATTATTAAAAGCTCATATGTAACATTGGGTTTTTTTTATCTGGTAGCTTTATTAAAAGGTACTTGGCTTTAGAAAATTTTGTAAAGTAATTATTTATAGAAAAGAGTCTTGATAGTTATAGGTCATACAAGGAATACAGTGATAGAGGGTAGATCAGGTGATAGGCGAAGCCTTTTGATTATACTGGACTTGCCTAAACCAGCCTGTAAGTTCTGGTAATTTGTATGTGTCTTCAGGCACGCTTGCCTCAGTTAAGTGGATTGTAAAAATGATGTTCAATGCCAACAGTAAAACATCTGTATAAATGCATTAAAATAAAGCATTGGTATGATCATACTGTATGTTGTTTTACCTCAGGGAATCCCTCCCTCTTCTAATTAGTGCATAAAATTCTGAGAAACCTGGGGATATAAGACGTGATAAAAATGTTTCTGAAAATATAATTGTGCAGGGTTTTTGTGCCTCAATTTTTTGGCCTTAAAATGAAAATAACACTGTCAACTAATTAAACGGATTGGTTGTGAAGATAAAGCTTTCGGTTTTGTGACTCACGTAGCAAACTTTTAAGAAAATCTGTGAGAAAACGGGTGTTTCTTAATGTTTTTAAGTCTGAAGTTTGTACTGTATAGTGACTAGGTCTGTGACTGAGGAAAATTTAAAAAAACATTGCACATAAAATATGGTATTAAAATTGCCATTCTTTTAAGCTTTTTAATTAGAAAATTCCATGAAAACAATTTAAACCCAAACATTAATTGTACAGAGCCACTGTTTCTTCTACTCTGAACTGTCAGCATGGTCTGACATCATGGTTCTTTGCCATATGTCATTCGGTAACTGGTTGCGAGCAAATGGTTGCAATATGTGTGTCTCTGGACATTACATGTCCAGGTGCTTGACAGCCAGTAACTGGAAGACAAGGAAATGTAGAGTGGGGATCTTAGCCCAAGACAAAGCTATAGTCCAAATGGATCATTGTTTTTAGATAGTGTACAGTATGTACTATGTACAGTACATACTGAAATGGTACGTCAGGTTTTCAAAGCGGCGTAGCGTTTTCTCTGGGCTCCCTCAGTGCTGTTCTGCTGTTTCACAAGCTAGCTTAGCTACCTTTCCACAAAACTGCCAAGTGGCACATGCACACACTGTCAGTAACTCAGAACATCTGGGTTTGATTCCTTCCGGAATGCGGATGGAACTGTGGCATCTAAAAAGCAGTCCACTGGCCTTACCGCATGATTCAGAGTAGTAGATTTAGTTGAAAATGCTCCTTGCAAAGTTACATGAAAAAAGCTATGACCTGTTTATTCATTCTTATTCTTTTGGAGCGCTACATTAAAGACACATAAATACAGATTTAAAAGAGTGAGTGAGGAATAAAGAGCTTCTGTCTCTCAGCTGAACGATTTAGGCATTAGAGTGTAATATCATACTTTCTCCACATGTTTCTTTTCCCTGTACCTTGAATAAAATATTCCTGGCTGCAAAATGCCCATCCTGCACGAGAGAGGGATGAGCAGCCCTAGCTATGTTACCCTGAACCTTGATGGTTAAGGGACTTCTGTAGGACTTGCAGTGGATGAATAGCAATCTGCTGGCTAAATATGTACCTACAGAGGGAGCTAAACTAAAATATTTTTTTCATATTTATCTAGTCCTCTTAAGGTACAAGTGACATAACCCTCTTGAAATTTAAATATGCATCAAGTATCCCTTAAAATAAATGTAAACTTTCATATTAAAAAATTTCATTTTGTAAAATTTATGTCAAGCCTTTGTCAATATTCACTTCTTTAAAATAGATGTGTCATTTTGATGGAAATACTTATTCTATGTCTCACCTTTAAGCAGGGAAGAAAGTTTTATAATCTGTATAAAGATTAAAATCTACCTCTAGAGTACAGGGTCGTGGTCAAGAGACTAATACAGCTCAAAGACAAAATCACTCCACCTATTTTAATAATGTTTTTAACATTTTCATTTGAAATAGGAGTTCATAAAGTGTAATATATATGCCATTCTTGCATACTATAATTGCATTTCTTAAAAGTTCCTTGTGAAGGACTGTTTTTGTCTCACATTACTTTATGTCCAAGGGGTATATCACATCATTTTCGACATGACAGGAGTACCAGTGTCAGAATTACATCATATAAATCTCTCCCTTGATTGTCCTTAAGAATGATCCACATTCCTCTGAGTGAGTTTTTGTTTCATGTGTATGTGAACAACCGAAGTCAAAAGGAAGAAGGGATTTGTAGATTCTGTTTTTATTGTCAGTGCAATTTACCATATACATTGCAGTACACAAGAAGTTGCTTTATTCAAAGATATTTTCTTATTTTACAGCATTTCAGTAATTGAAAAAGACAGGACTACTTTATGTCATTTATAATGTTCCTTTTCTCTTCTAGGCAGTGGCTTAAATCTGAAGATATTCAAAGAATATCACTTCTGTTCTATAATAAGGCCCTGGAAAAAGAAGTAAGTTATTTTCACTGCAAATTCATGGTTGATTCCTTCTTTGCCTTATCCTAAGTGAAGCTTGTGTCCCTTGCTGTTGAAACACAGAGCCATGGCCACAGTGCCTCTCCTGCAGGGAGAAGTTCTCAAACCTTACAATAATATTTTAGCTCATTTATGAAAGAAATTTTATGAATGTGTTGTCTGAGGCTGCTTTCCTGTTTGTAGGGCTCTGCAGTTCACTTGAATGTCTTGAAATTTTCATGGTCTTGCAGAAGTGGGAAGAGGTTTGATAGTCCAAATTTGATGAAGCTGGAGCAAAGAATTCCTAAGTTCCATCACCTACATCCATAAAAGGCATTTATCATATGCCAGTGGTTTTAGTTTATTTTTTTTCACCATGTCTCAAAGACTCCACCTGTAGTAATGACAGTCTTGTGATGGTATTAGCTCATTAGTTTTCTCCATATGCATTTGATAATCATAGTCATTCTGGAGAAACAATTACTACAAACTTTTTTCTAAGAAAAATGTCTAGCTGTCTTGAATGCAACACACTTAATATTCTTCTGACTAATATGTGTGTGGTAAAACATGTTTGAGATATGTATGTACAGATGGAGTAAATGATATTGTTTCTAGTCCTTGGAGTAATGATCAGAATGAAAGTGAAAAGAAAGCCGCTGGGTTGCTAAATTCAATTTCTGAATGTTCATTTAAAGCTTGGTGTGCCAGTTTCAAGGGCAGAACTTGGCACTAAGCACAAAGACACAGCTGTGTGTTTGCAGTTAGAAAGCACAGCTCACACACTTTCCATTTTATGAAGTTTGCATTTTGAATACCATGAAAATAATCATTGGTACATATTCTTTCAATAATCAAATTTTACATTCTTACCCTACTTTGAAAGGGTGAGTAACTTTGATAGGCCCAATATTTAGGTCATTTCCCTTAGAGTACTTAATTGGTTTCAATCTAGACACAGCTATCTCAAATAGCAAAATAACTCTGATAAATATTTCATTGCTTAATTCTTTTGTCTCTAGACTGGCTAATTAGAGATTCATAAATAGATTTTGTTTTTTTACCATGAAAAAGAAGATCAAATTGACTCTCCCTTAAGAATATCAAGTGTTTGGTAGTATCAGTGGACATACAAGCCCTTTTAACACAGACATAAAATGTTGCAAATGAAGTAATACTATAGGCCTAGTAAGTATCAATATGGCTGCTAGCTACACTGTTGGAAATAGAATGTTTATACACATCTGTAGCACATTTTACATTTTGCTGCTTTGTGTGTTCAGAAGTTTCCTGTCTAAACGACTCTAACAGTTTTTATAACTGTAAGAGCCCATTCAGTATTTATTAATTGAAAATCAGTTTGGGGAATTACTGACTAAGAAACTTGAAATCAGCTAAGAGTGGTTGGCAATTCCTAAAAATATTTTTAAAAATGCTTTCACTTTTTTTGTTATTAATTTTTTTATGGTGAAATTAAGATAGTCCTGTTCAGCAGAGGAGCAAGACAAAACCATTTGACATGATTACTTCAGCTGTTCTTCAGGAAGTTAAAGGATTGAATACTATTCCTGATAATCCCCAGTCCTATGTGAGTGGATCTGGAAGTCATTGAACAATAGGAAATTTACTGTTGCTAAAGACTTCCTATACTTATCTGCATCTTTATGTTGAAATTTCGTTTGTGTGATACTTTATCTGTTTTGGAAAGCATGTTTTTAACATTTGCTTTTTCTTCTTCTAGTATCGAGCAACTACTCTGCCTGCATTTAAGTATTATGTGACTTGTGCCTGTCTCATATTCTTCTGCATTTTTGTTGTGCAGATTCTGGTATTGCCCAAGTAAGTGTTATTTAACATGTAGTCATTCCTATGTATATTTGCTCATTAATGTAAAACATAGAAACGTATAAGTAAACGATATTTGAATTGTCAGATTACAGAGCTCAGTTCATGGAAAAGAAATTGAAATGAGAAGATTGATGATTTCAGTCCATTTCCAAAGTTAAGCTTGTATCTAATTTTAAATGCTGTAAATAGTATGGTGCCAAGCATTAGTACCAACTCTTCATTCATTTTAGTTTTTCCTCAGAATTAAAAATGTGTGATGATAACAGGAATGAAATCTGCATGTGTAAAAAAAAAAAAGTAATACAAGCTATACATTTCTGAAACTAAAGTTACATGTGAAATTAGAATGACAATTGGACATCGAATTGGGACAAAATGAATTGCAGAATTGGGACTGTGATTAAAGAAATGTGTTTAAAATATTACTGTGATAATACTGCTCTATTCAGCATGCAAACAGAGCATTGTTATTTAAGTCTATTTTAAAACTAATTTTAAAATATAGTAAATTGCTGGAATGATTATTTTAATCAGAATTTATATATTATGGGCTAATTTATATTTGTGCATATAAATCAGCTGTCCTCTCTGAGAAAGCTGGAAGACAGTTGTAATAAATAATACTTTATTAGGCTTCTTGAAATAAAAATTTGCTGTTGATTGCTTACATAGTAGAAAGTTGATATATGTTTTATAGCAATTGTTTCCAAAGTCAACACTGTATATTCCCTGTGCTACAGTATTTCTACATTCATAGTCACTTCTGTGCAGCGCTATCAGGAGTAGTATTTATAGCCTTAGTCTTGTGTTGTAGTACTTACATTTTGATTCAAAGCCAGAAGGAACTGTTAGGTCATTATAAATTGACTTTCCATACTGTAGACTTGTTTTATAATATATATAAAGTTTTATGGGCTTCTGTTCAAATGTTACGGCATTTTCTTTGCAAATGGTTTCCCAGCTGGTTTCTAACGCAGAGACGCAAGCCACAAAAGGACACTCTTCCAAGAGTTCAACAGTAGCCTGTATATGGTTCAGTCTGACTTCAGGCATTACTACAGCAAAATATGAAATTAAGACTCATGGCTAATTTTATTTGTAATTTTGTACAATGAACATATTTTAAAAGTTCATACTGTATTTTGATTAGTACAGGAATTAATTCAGGGAAATTTGTGGCTTCTGATATACCAAAACCCAAACTTAGATCTAATGAGTCCCTTCCAGCAGTATGATTTAGGAATCTGATTCTGTTTTTTGATTTCAGTCATCAAAATTAATCTAGATTTATCACCTGTCATACATGTAGTAAGATGCTCATTTTGTGATATCCTTATGTCTCTTAAACCAATTGTGGAACTCATTAAAATATATCAGCTACTTTAAATTAGTGAATTCTAAGGAGCTGTATTCACCTAAGGAAAGTGTCCTCCATCTTGTAAAAGTACATGCGATTATTACATGATCTCGTTCTAGTATCAGAGGAAAAGATACATAAGATTTTTCATTTTCATTACCAAAATGTAAATTATGTTTTGGTCCTTTTGTAGGGCTGTATATTGAATTATAAAAGCAAGAGTATAAAATCAAATTTTACTAACACAAATAGTATTCAGCTTCAAGGGATCTGTGGATTGATTTAAGAGATGCAAAAATAGTAGTCAGAAAGGCAAGGTATTACACAGGCATCTGCATCTTTGCTGGAAAACTGGGAACATTGCAAATTAAAAAACAGAAAAAATTGAGAAATCACCATATCACCGTATTCTTCACAAGTGAAGCTTAAATTGAACTACTGCAGTGTTGCAAATGTTATTTCCTCCTAGCAAAAAATAAATAATGAATGAATAAATCATGGTTTAGTCTAAAATTCTATCTAGCCTTTTTGGTTTATTCCAAAAATTCTACAGGATTTTTAAATGGCTATCTAATGAAAACAGGGAGATAAACTACATCTGTCATTAGGTTTTATTGATTCACTATTCCATTAATCTGGTTTTGCAGCACTGTAATATCATTGATTTCTGTGCAGGCACATCATCTGCTGCTTTAAAGTAGATGTGGAGATATTTGATGAGTAACATCCAGCAAGTGGCAAGTGATAAGTAATATCTCCAGGATCACTCAACATTTCTTTCAAGGCTGAAATAATCTATTAAGGTTTTAATTTTTGCAGGGTCAATAAACTGATATGGTATTTTCAAAATAAACTTTATGCAAAATGGTAAATATGAATTTAATCCAAGTAATCAATATCTTGGGCTGAAATGTATCATGAAGAGTAAATCTTTATTGACATTAAAATGACAACAAATCTTGATCATTACATTTCTCTGGAACAGGCCTTCTAGCCTTCTAACTGTTCTTGGAACAGTTGCTCTCTAGCGTTCTTTCTTTACCAAGTGATAGCAGGATGTCTCGAAATTCACGACAACCCTATGTTCTTTATTTAGGGAAAGTCATCTAACATGGAACTGACAGTGAAATTTTTTTAAATGTAGAATAGTGAACTGATGAAAGCACACCCTTGTTGAATGGGATTTACTTCTTGTGCAATTCAAGTGAGGGATTTGTTGGGGCTGCATTTAAGATTCTTCCTGTCTTCAGTCTCTGAGACTGCCGTGTTCAAGAAACAGTGTCTTTTTGTCCTGAGTCATGAAAAACTAACAGTCATCTTGCTCTACCCATCGAAGGTGGTTAGTAGGGCTTAACATAATATTTACAGTCAGGGACAGTTAAATTTCTTCATAGAAAATGTAGTACTTTAAAACTTTGTGTGAAAGCGTAAGTGTAAAATATAAGACAGTTTAAAGAAAAGAAAACCACCATTACGAGCTATTTTACTACTGTGTCTGATTAAAAACAAACAAACAAACAAACAAAAAAACAAAACAAAAAAATCAAAACAAACCTCATGTGGAGATATAATACTCAAGTTATTTTTCTTAATACTGAAAGTGCCATACAGTTAGTGTGCATAGCCATTGAATCCATCGATGGCTTAGTGAAAACATCAGTCAAATTAAGAAAGAAATAGCTACGACTAGATGCCAAAAAAAAGTATGAATTCAATATTGCCTTGTATAATTGTCATTTTTAATTGCTTCATTATTATTTAATCACCTCGAGAAAATTTCCAGTCAGATAGTTCAAAACATGAATGTTAATTACCTGGCAAGCTAAGGAAATTCTCTACATCCCATTAAGGGACATGTGCCATAAGTCGCATCTTTTCCTAAAAGTTACAGAAGTGTAGAAAGACACATACTTTCTCATTTTTTTAGTATCTTTATCTTTATAAGAAGTTTTTATTTTTCACTTAAAATGTTACCAATAAGACACATTGTTGTGATTTAAGCTGTAAATCTCATGCAGCCCGTTTCAAACCACGACACATTTGTATAAATAGGACTTTTTTCCCAATCTCATACCACTGGATAAAAATTAATTATTCAAAACAGATATTTACTGATGAAAAAAAAATACGAAAAGTATAGCCAAGGTCATAAGTTATTTAGACTTGCAAGTATCTGAAGCCTAGGGAGCTCTCATATTGTTTTCTCAATTTTAAACTCTGTCCCTCCTGTAGGTTATTCTCAAGGGTTGTCCTGTCGGGGTTGCTGGTGGGGCACTGTAGCAAAGAGCAGACCTTCAGAAATTAGGTCATTCCTTGAAGCATAGGAAGAGGCAGGTAAAAAGGTTAGCTGTCTTATGGGATCCCAGGTGCTCTTTTGACAAAATGGTTTGACCAAATCTGTCAGTGCCATGTATCTAGTCTAATGTCTAATGAGTTTCATGACTCTGCACAATAATGGCACAATTATTTACAGATTACTGTAATGGTCTGTACTGTTCTGCAGTGTTCCAGTGACAGAAAAATAAATGCATGTTATAGCTTTCTTATGGTCATTGCCTCAAATGAGGCTTGTTTACGGTGGTTCTTACATTTTAGTATCTTTCTTCGTATTATAGCATTTTCAGCCCACTTCTTTCTTTCTAGGAGCAGCATGGAACTATTTCAGCACAGCTTAACTGAAACAGAAGTCCTGCTGTTCACAGAAAAGAAGGGGGTGTGGGGAGCAAAAGTGTTACAACTTTTTTTTCTCTGTATTTACCACTCAGATCTGGACTCTTAAGATAGAATTTTTACTTTTCCTTATCCTCTGTCTTTTTCTCTTTGCCTTGATAAGTAGACTTCTGTTCACCTTGTTTTGTAATTCTTTTTCTTGTGCTACCTCAATAACATCACAATCATGTAAAACAGCTACAAGGATCTTTTGTTCTTGCCTATTGCCCATGTGCTTTAGAACTCTTGTCATAAGCTCTCTTTATGCTGTGTTAATTTTATTTCCCTTCTCCAGTTTCTCTCACAATTATCATTTCTTCCTCTACAAGGATGAACTCCAAAGTTGTCTCGAAGTTATTCTTGTGTTGAATCATTTCTTAAGTTGTGCAGACTTGTTTTTTGTATCTATCATATCAAAGAGTTTGAAATAGAGGAATGGTTACTTGAATCCTATTGAAGGACAAATAAAAATGGACGTGTTTATGAATATAAAAAAAATAACCCCATTAATTATATTCCTTTCTTTCATCTCTTACATGGCTTACTAGTTTTTAAATTTCAAAGGGTAGAGACTGGTTTTACGTATTCTGATGTACAGCTTACTTAGTCTCGATGAGAGCATGTATTCATGAGAAATAATAATTTTCAAATAATCTCAAAAAAGAGATATAATTTCAAAATTAACATATGTTATGAATTGCCAGTTGTTCATTTTTCATCATCTGTCACATCAACCCAAAGTCTGATTAATACATAGCATGTAAGAGGTTCCCTGAATGATTGGCATGGAAGCTCTTTGGTTACTTTCCAAAATGAATTTAATGGCAGCAATATGGCATGAAATTGGTTTGTGAAGTTAATGTTTTTTTATTCTTTCCTGAAAATGGCTTTTATAGCACTGTCATTAAAATGGATCAAAATTTTTTTCAGTATTTGTACATAATCTAAGGAAATTGATTCATAGAGTTCTACTCCTAAATTTTTAGTATTATAGTCTCTAAAATGCATATATTTGAATTTACATGGCATTTCTAAAGAACAGAGATGCATGCTTTTATTAAAAATGTATTTTAATTCTGAATTATGCATTTATGGGGTAGCTAACTTAAAATGAAACTTTTATTGTAGTTTTGTGGGAAAAGCAAGGGATATAAGACTTATTTCTAATATGTCATTCCAGTATTTCTGTCATAAAAGGTTTGATAAAATATTTGCTTGTGCTCAAAGTAGTTGAGAAATACATTTTTAATTCTGTAAAAATGTCAAATCTGTGGTTAAAACTGAAGTTATATGCTCAGGTGAGGGACCTCATAACGCCATCCAGTTCTCTTCCTTAAACAACTCAGTTGGCCCATAGCTTCTAATCTCTTGGCATTCATTAAACATAATTAGGTCCCACAGCATCTTTCCCTAGGCATCTATGCTAAGTAGCTCTTGTACAGTGCCTGAAGGAGCACTTATGCTCTACTGTGGTATTCATATAGAGAGAATTGCACATTTGCAGAATGAATGCATGCATGGATTGTTATTGTATCCCTGGTTTTGTTTATTGAGCATGCGGTGATGCTATTTTGGCTAGAAGTTCCTATTTGTGCCACGCAAGGATGAGCTAGAACACTAACTAATAATGATTTCAGGAACAGTATAGAAACTACTCTTTTTTTTTTTTTTTTTTAATTTAAAGTCTGCTTTTGTTGGTTTTTTAATTCATGGTTTTGTAGTTTCATTTCCTACCTTGTCCTCTGATACTTCAGACTCTACTGGCCAGATTTTTCAGAAGTGTTGGATCCCTAGCCATTCATGAAATAGCAGACACTATATTAGGGTCCTTGCTGACTGAGAGACTACAACATCACAGATATCACGGGATCTATCTGCGAGACACTGAAAACTGGACATCACTGTCCCATGCTGGTGGTTTTCTACCTCTGGGGAGAATGCACAATACCAGCAAGTTTATTTGCTATATCTATTAGACTCATTATTATAAAATTATTTTATTATAAAATTATTATTATAAAATCAACAGCATAAAAATAAAGCAATAAGGATTTTTTTTAAATACAGACTTTCTAACATAAAACCAAAACATCGCTGTTGTTAATGCAGTCTGTAATTTAAATTATATGTGGAAATTAGTATCTTCTCCTGGTAATAGTTTTGCAGTCAGAGGTAAAGCCAATTGGAGCATTCCAGAGTGGAGAAAAAGGCCTGTCATTCTGGTAAGGACTGGAATTGTGTTTCCATGGTGTTGATTTTTGAAAGATGCAACTTGCACATGGTAATGTTTAGAATTCTCAGAATTATACACAAAGAAAGGTCATGCTACAGATGTGTAACAGAAATTAATACATGTTTCCCTTCTCTTGTAGAACATCTATTCTTGGAATTTCATTTGGGGCTGCATTTCTCTTGCTTTCCTTCATTTTGTTTATCTGCTTTGCTGGACAGCTTATGGTAGGTATTTAAGGAAATGTAATCCAGTAGTTACTAGTTTCTTTCAAATAACATGTTCTGATTTTTGCCAAGTCACTCTGCCTTGGATAGAGGGTACCAAGTCACTCTGCCTTGGATAGATGGTACCAGTTAAATGAGAAAGGCTTGCATGCTCAGGCTTCTGAGAACATTGTTTTCTTGATGTTAACTTACTGCAAAATGTCTTCATTTATCTGAAACACAGAAATGCCAGTGCAGGGACTGCCTGCTTACAGTGATATTTTCTTTCCACCATGAAGTTGGAATGTCTGAGAGGTTTTCATTATTGTTTGATTGATTGTCTTTCCAAAAATTTTGCTATTGTGCTTATGGGACATGACTCATGAGTGCTTTAATTTGTGGGGGCAGTGTATTTGTTTAAGTCTTTCTGAGTTTGGACACTATTTCATGGTAACTATTTAATTTGATATATAAAAAATTAACAGTAAAATTTTACAGTAATTTTGCCACTGAGTGGGCCAGGTGCTACTGTAATGTAGTGAACCAAGAAATATGTTGGGACAATGAAATGGTAGCAGGAAGTGCTGGGACATACTCTCTTGGTGTTTCTTTTTATAGTGAAGCTTAGGAGGAATACAAACTGGTTTTCTGCATTTAAAGGGATGGCTAAGTAAATATAGCAAGTCAGCATTGAGGGGTCATGCCACTTGAATAATATCTAACAGTTTCAATGCTGGTTTTCCCACGTCTTGTACGTACAGTGAATACTTTCCAGGAATGGAGACTTATTATTGCATGTCTGTTGACTAGTGCGATTTCATGTTCTAGCCTAAACAGCTTGAAGAGAAGCTATATATATATATGTCTTTATGAGTTCAGCTACTCTAATGCAAAAGCTATGCTGCTAAGAAGGTTTTCAGTAAGTTATGACGATATTTGATGCAGTGCTCTCTTTCCTTCACAAGCATGGACATGGTTCTGTAAGGTAATAGATGAGAGGCAGCTAATGAAAGAGGCAGTAGGTTTATCTTTCCTCTGTCCTCTCCTTAAGATTTATTCCTTCATGTCAAAAATGCAAGTATTGTTTTTGCAGCTTTAACCACAGTGAGACCCTATGTTATGTTTCAGTAGCATAGCCATAGCAGTATCTGCCCCGTAACTGTAAATGCTTTCTTTCTAGAAGAAAAAGTCTGAAATTCTCAAGCAAACAAGCATCAGTATCTTATTTCTAATTCTGTCATCAGTGTTAACAGAAATCAAGCTTTATCATCCTAATCCCAATTGGGTTTGGCTTGTTTTTTTGGGGATTTTTTGCCACTGTGGTTTCTTCCTACCTCTTTTTCTAAAGGGGTAATTTTGGATTTCCTTGCAGAATGCATGTAGTAAATGCGGACGTGCTTCTGTGTACACACACCTGCTACAACTGTATGGTAGAAAATGACCAAATAACTCTCTTCTAAAAATAATATGTCTGGCGGCAGATTTATAGAGTGGGACGTGTACTGCAGGCAAGGACAGTAAAATCTAAGTTCAAGTTAGGACAGCTGGCTGTCACTGCATTATGTACTTGTCTCATACTTCGACACTTTACCCTCAGTCTCCACTGACACCAGCGGAGAGTAAGTCACATAAAAACCAACTTTGATAAAGTTTCTCTATACAATTTTCATTTCATTGGTAAATAAAAAACCCAAACCGAACTAAAAAACCTCACCAACATCCAGACTGCAATGCTAAAATTACTAGCTCTTTTGGAATTTAGTTAAAATATTGTAAGAAGAGATTTATGTTTACTCCTTTGCTCTGACTTAATTATTAGTTGATTTTACAGTTCAGCAGCACTACAGCACAGTCCAGCTCAATCTGTTATGGAGTGATAATATCAGCCATTAAATAAGAATAGGAATTTTTCCATCAAGCGATGCAGCAGAGTGGTATCCCAGATAACGACTTCCAGAGCCTGCCTTTATGGTGTGCCATCACCTGCTGGTCTTGAGCACACAGGCTGAAGGCAGGGAGGGCTGACCATTCTCATAGAAACAGTCATTTGCCCATAGGTATTAAACCTTCACCAATCCCAGCTAAAAATAACATGTGTCCTGAAACTTGAAATGGATTTATATCTTTTGTCTTCTAATTTCTAATTACTTCTCTATGCCTATGTATTTATTTTGATTTTTTTTTAGATAATCACAGTACTCAGAGCGAAATCTTAACATTATGTTTGATCTTAAAGATCCTTTCCGACTTCTATTTTCATATTTAAAATGTGGGCTATTATTTTTTATTAATCCTGAATATTTTTTTGAATTTTTACTTGAGAGCTTTCTTTCCCAAATTCCATGCAAATCGAGGACAGTGATTGTCCTTTAGCTCATATGTTTTCTGTCTCCCTTAATCTTCTTGAAGTATATACTTGTTCTTAGAATTACTGTGAAATACCTCAGACCTGATAACTGTTAGATGTGGTTTACCTCCTCATGTGAATGCAAGAAAGCAGAGATCTGATTGCCTGAATGATACACTGGAAAATCTAATGCAATCAATAGAAAAAACCACAGTGAACATGTAAGGAAAAGATCTCTGTGATAGCTGAGGTAGTTGGCCAAAGAAATATTAGTCTCAAGCAGATGCTGTTTGTGCTTTGATTCAAATAGCATCTCAAAAATTTCTTTGCATTACCTGGGATACGCATGCACCTAACTGATACCACGTATTCTTTGTGCCAGTTATTTTCCATTAATATGAAATGGGTTTTTATTGCATATGTTAATATCTTGCAAACCTGTTTAGCTACTTCAGCTAACAAGAAAGATTAGAAGTAAAAACATTTCCTACAATCTCATCTGAGCATGTTGATAGTCTCTTAAATACCCAGTTGAACCATGGAATGCAGAACATAATACCAACAAAACAATCATCAGAAAATAACTGAATCCAGTTATGAAATATGTTCTGATTTGAGGTCACCAGAGCATCTAACAATGTGCAGCCAGTACATGAGGAGTCCTGTCCCTGCTAGAAGAGAGCATGTTATTTATTAGTTGCATTATACCACACAGCTGTGTAAAGAGTAATATACAGTCTTCACCTTTGTTTGCAGGGATATGTATGTTATTCTAAAGCAATTGGCATTGGTATTGACAGTCAGAAAGACTGTGCACACTTAAGATACTTAAAAGCTCTGCAGAGACAGGAATTTCAGCACCATCACTACTTGGAATATATTTTCAACCTGGTACCTTACCTCTGATGTGTCTCTCAATGCAGGTACAAATGAAAAATCAAAGCCCTTAAGTTTCATCAATAGTAAGGCTGTGCTTATTAATTAAGATTAAAACAAGGATAGGGTAAGGCAGTGAGAATGCAGAGGCACTTTGGCACCTACAGCAAGGCTCATGAAAGAGGTTCATCAAACCTAAAAGTCATTCTGATAAGCCTCAAGTGCAGGCACTGGAATAGCAAATCCATCATTATTCAGTACCATGTTCAGACTTCATGAACTTATAAATGGACTGATTTCAGTAACAAAAATCCTTCTCCTTACTCCTTATTGAGTTATACATTTATGACATGGTATGTAATTGTGACCAACTGAAGAAATTGCCTAACCTGGTGAAAAATACAGGTTTCTTATGTCTGTTGTGCCATTAAGTTCTCTTTTAATATTTTTTATGAGTGAGACTATCTTGATTTTTTTTTTAAATCCAGAAATGGTGGCTTTTAGTATCTTTGTCCAAGATGAGATTGTAACTTACCTTCAAAAAAGAGGTACTCACATGTGCTTCCTAACAGCAACAGTCCAGTAGCAAATAATTTTTCCTACAGTTAATTAATAACAACAAAAACAGAGAGCAACCAGATTCTTTTGAAGGTTCTTTTATATGTATTTACCTGAGATGTGATATCCATGATGTATAAGTACCACAGTTTGGTCACTTATCAGGGCTTCTATTGTGTTAGGCAGGTTTTGGATGATAATGTCTTACCTGGAGACCAAGGCTTAGTCAGTGTAGAACTCATTCCTTTAGTTAAGTGCCCTGATCACTGTCTTTTACAAGTTATTCAGGTCTGATCTTTCTCAAAACCAGTGGCTTTTTGAATATTTCATGTGCAATAGAGAAACTTTAACGCAACAGACTGAGAATGTCTTTACCTTAAAATAGCTTATAGCACAGCAACTGTACATGTTCTTGAATGAGGAAAGCAGCACAGGGAGTACCAGGACTTGAATGAGTGCCTAAAGGCATCTTTATAAAGCTCACTGCTATGTTCTTTCCTTTGAATGAGACAGTTGAAATGAACAACATGGCCATTTAATCGTGATCCTTTGTGAAGGATAATACACACTACAGAGTATGGTGAAAGTAAAAATGCGATACTGACTTCAGGTTTTCCTGTTATTTCTTTATTCTGGATTCTAGTTTTTGCCAAACAACTTGTATCCAACATGAGTTGAGTAGACTTCTCACATGGATTCATTTGGTAAGACTCAAAATGCCTGGCACAGATTTACAGCTGCCACCATGGAGTTCAAAAGTTTAGTGTTACAGTATGCTTTTGAAGTACTTTGGTACTTTTTACCAGCAATAGGATCGTTAGAGAGAATGTAAATTAAAAGCTTGTGTCTCTATACAGAAATCATCCTTCTCCAAGCTTAGGTCAGTGTGATCACTGTCAGCCAGCATATGGATTTGAAATTTGGTGTCTTCAAGTCTGAGAGAAAAGGAGCATTTGAAAAAAAATCTGATTTTTGTTTCTCTTGCTTTCATTCTTTGTAACATCAGTATTTGTAAAAAATTAAGTTGTTTTTAAATGCAAAACCAAACAGTAATTGACCTATAGAGGATGTAAATCACTGGCTTTCTGTAAATAAGAGGTCTTCAGTCAAGATGTTCCAACCTCTAGCAGCATGTGAAGAAGTGTGACAGCTCTTGCAACACTGTCTTTCATCTGCAACATAGCTGTCACAATTAATTCTCTCACTATTCCTTGATCTAACCCAGAAAGACAGCTTTCATTTTGTTAAACACTGAAGCAGGTTTCTGTGTGTGGAAAGACAACACAGGATACATTTTAATAACCTGAATATTCAAAATAAATTATTACTCACTATCATGCTGAGCTGTCGTATCAGATTTAACACATTCAGATGAAAAGGTAATACATTAGTCACCTTTCATACTACAAATACCTATTATTTCTAGTTGGTAAATGATAAACACTTAACCATATTCTGCTGGCTCTGCTTAGAAAAAAAGCAAGAGAAGCTAATGCTACTGAGATCTGATGTCTTACCCTTCTTGCATGCTTTCTAGAAATGATTGCTTTCTTCCTTTCACCTCATTCTCTATTTTCTTAAGAAAATTGCAAATGAGACATAACATTTAGAAGAAAAAGTGTTTGACGTAGGCTAGGGAATCAGCAAAATAAATCTGCATAGTTCTGCTATTAAGAGTCTGAATTTAATGATCATCCCATTGCTCCGATTCTGCTTTCAGGAATTCTCTAGATTTTCAGCATTGCTGAACTGCTGCAATTGTGCTACATATGGTCTGTATTTAGGCTGCTCAAAAGTGAAGTTCAGCAAATCTGTTAATCCACAGAGAGAACTACTGCTCAACAGTGTATTCTTTCATATTTTCTAAGGAATTTCTACTCAATGGTTTAAAGATTTCTAGTGTGACTGAGAGTTTTGTCACTAATTTTCCTTTCATGAGCCTCGGTGGCTTAACCTTTGTAGGCTGTTCTCTTTGCCATTAAAGAGACTTGTCATCTACTTAATAAATAGGTGGGCATGGCAACTGTTCCAAATAAACACTGGTTCTTTCTCTCCAGAATTCAGAGCTGTGCACTAAACAGTTTTGTAAGAAATGCATCAATGGGTTCTGGTGTGCTTCTGTTTTGCAAATGGAAATAATCTACAACTTAATTTTTGAAGTTGCAGTCTAACACTCAGATTTTTCTTCAGGTTAAAGCCAGCAATATCTGTAATTTTAGCAATAGCAGCTAGAAGAATGGAATCTGTTGATTAATCACACTGGCTGAATGACATATTGTTTCCTGAAATTTATTTTATTTTTTAGAGCTTTTCTTAGTGAAGATTTACACAGAAGATGGTTAGAGATGGGGTTTATGCAGTAAGATCAGTTAGACAATTCTTTACACGCAGCCATCCCCTCTCTTCTCCATGTACGTATGCTTGTTCTTCTCTGACCCACATTTGTTCCTCCGTGTCCATCCTGTAAACACTCTGTCAGTTTTCTGCATGCGCACAACACCCTTAAAGCATGCCATAATGTTTTACACAATCTCAAGTTTCTTTGTGCTGCATTGCAACATTATCTGCCCTGTACCTACATACTGTCCTTTTAGGCAGCAATCACCATTAGCATGCAGGGCATCAGAAACTGTGGCTGAAACATTCTCCTTCAATGATCTTCAGAGCATCAGATTCATTGGCATTAGTTCTTCACTGATTAGGCTACTTTGGTTCCACCATCTGTCATTGTCCTTTTGATCATCACCAGATCTTTGTCTTTAATTTGATTAGCCTTTAGTCAGATAACCTAAATCCAGTAAAATTCACAATAACATTTATCTGGTTTAGGCCAGAAAATTTATTTTCCTCATTAGTTTCTTTTCTTGGAAATTTTTATCTTAAAGACTTTCCTTGACCCGGTAACATAATTCAGAAAGGAGAACACAATGTACAGTTTTATCTATATAATTTCTTATCCATTTTTTAATCCTTATAGGGAGGCACTAGGAAGTGTTCCTGCCCAGTTTTTTTCCCTAATTGAACTTAAACTATTCCAGCTACTTCTAAACTTCCAAGAAAATCACAGAACAATGTAGGTGAAATTGTAGTAAAGTTCCATGTGTGCTGTAACTAAGACAAAGAGTAATTTAAGGCGTGATTTCATGACTGTTCTCATTTGCCATAAATCCATGCTCCCTGACTCATAAGATTTTAGGCTGACTAGGACAGCTAACTGAATGATTCATTTTCACACAGATCCATTCCCCGTGTCCAACTGAATACTCCCCTTCTGCAACAACAGCAGCAATCTAGGCTTTGTGCTTTTTACCTTATTAGTGGGAAGGATGACAAAACCTTTCTATAATCTACATATGGATTAATATTATCTTGAAATTTACTATGTACTTAGGGGTGGAGAACAATGTTTGAAAGTTCACAAAGCACTTAAGCGGGAGTTTCTCGCTTAAAAATGCAGGTTCCTTGAGTTTATGTGTTGGGTTTTTTTTAATATGGGGGAGTACTAACGTGCATATAAAGCTGCCCTTTTTTTTATTCTTTTCTTGTCTATCTTTGAGATTCCAATTATTGTTTTGACCTTCCTGAAACTGGCTTCATTCACTCAGAATCTCTCTGGTCCAGTATGCAGAACTCGTTGTGTTATAAAACAGAGCAAGGTGTAAAAAAGTTCTAGCTATTTAGTCGACTTGTCCAAATAGTGTGAAATTAGGAAGGAAATAGTTATGTGCAGAATGGCAAAGAAAGACCTTCATGCAAACTACATCACCTGTGTTGGGTAATAGTATAGTTCAGCATGATGTGCCATAGCTATCAAACCTGAACTAATAAATAAATGCTATAAATTAAGTCCTGTATTTGGTAGGTTTTAGTGCTTGAGTTCTCATTGCAGAGACTTCCTGTGCTTGTATCTCTCTTGATTTCTGTGTCTGGGTTGAAAACAATATGTAAAGTGATTTCTGATAATATTAAGTAAATAGAGAAAACAAATTGATAAAAAGCAAATGCTTTCGTGGGACTGTTGCATGCCTTTAATTTTCACTGCCTTTTTTTTTTTTTTTTTTACAGAGCTTTCAGTAGAGCTAAATTTGACATTTGGAAAGGGCACAAGATGCTTCTAGGCAAGCTTATCTCCTCATTGCTAAATTTTGGGAAATTAATATTTATTGGATGTGCCACAAATTGTTGTTTATTCTGTGTGAGCATCTTGTGCCTCTAGGAAATATGCATATGCGAATGGAGGCTTTGCAACATGTTTTTGGAAGCAGGTTAAATGAGTCAGAATTTTTTATTGTTCATTTTTGCCGCTACATAAGAAAAATTTTCTATTCAGTAAATACTCTGTGTCAAATTGTAAGTCCAATTGTTGTATGAAATGCTTATTTGTTTTCTAGATAGTTTTACGGAAGGTTGATTTTCTTTTCTGAGTTACCTTTCACTTGCAATAAATTATCAAAGAAGTCTCCAAACAAATGAAAGAAAAACCCAGAAACCTCACTATTTTGTGGGCTGCCAGAGATATACCTATGTATGCAGGCTTTATCCAGCAGGAGGAAACCTTTGTCTCTGTCAAAAAAATGCACAGTCATTACTCACATTTTGAAGTTTCCAGAAACTACTAAATATTCTCTTTCAACTGAGGCAGGGAAGGTCAGTTTGTTTGCTTGCTTTTTACTAGTATTAAAGGTAATTATATTGCTGACAACTCTGAATTTGCTATTATTAGCAATATGTAATGAATGTTTAATAAGGTACTTGCAAATTATAATTATTTAAGATAATTTATTTTATGGCAGATATGTTAACAAAATTTGCATTTAGTTTCATGTATAATCATGATCTGTAACTCAGGAGAATATAATAGCTGAATACTTCTGTACAGTGTTCCAAGTTTAATTGCCTTCAACCTTAAGCCTTCTTAATTCTACCCTTGCTTATAGTAATCAAAAATACTAAAGCTATTTTTGTTTTCTCTTTGTTAACCTCTTTGCACTTAGCAATGTAGCAAGAAAGCATCAGCTTCGTTGTTATGGATTCTGAAATCATCTGGAATAATTGCAAACCGTCCTTGGCCTCGGATTACTCTCACACTGACAACCACTGCTATAATATTAACTATGGCTGTATTCAATATGGTAAGGGCAAAAGGGGTATTTTTTTCTGTTTTTTTTTTGTTTTGTTCAGTTCAGTATTTGTTTAGATGTCAAATTTATGGCCCATGGCTATGCCAAGAACCTATATGATAATGATTGCCAGAGACAAAAATGTAAAGCAGAGCAACAGAAAACATTGTATAATGGGGACCTCTGCCAACATGATGCTCAGCAAGAGCTCAGATCCTGGCTGTTTATTAAAGAAAATTGTAATTTATAAGAAATTAAAGGTAGTTAAATCCCAGGTTTGAATTGTTCAAATCCCTTGATCATTTATGCATTGCTTAGAAACACAGAGTATTGCTCAAAAAATGACTGTGTGAAAGACTGTGTGAAACTAACTAAGCTTTATCCAGATTTGTAATTCTCTGCTGATCACAAAATAATCATAATTTATGTATGACTGAATTTAATGTGCCTGTCTTTTAAAAAGAGGAAAAATGGAAAAAAGAGTCAAAGTTACATCAGAACGTCAAAAGTACCAAACTAGGGATTTGTTAGGGTTTTCCTCTAGTTTGGGCATTTCAACCTGTGCTTTTGTTTTCTCTCCTAATACGCAAAAGCTGGGTAATTTTATTATTCTTTTGTAACTATAGCAAATGCAGAGTTGCTCTGTCATTAATCTACCTAAATCCTGAATCATAATGTCCTTGTTTATTCTGAAGGATGTGTTGGCTAATAGCATGAGCAGTATGTGTGATCAAAAAACTTCCTTTGCTTTGCCTTGCTGGCTGAGCCTGGTTCTGTTTATAAACCTCTGAAAGCTGAGTGTTCCAGCTCACTTCTGTATCCGCAAAATGGGAACTGTAATATTTATTTAGGTAATGTTTCCACTCCAACATTAATGCATAGATGTTAGTCACAATTTACATGAGTGAAATTTACACTTCAGCACTTCGTTTCAAGTTGCTGGTACTTTTGTTACTTGAGGATCATAAAGAACTTCAAGATTGGTAATACCTTCATTGTTTAATTTGTTTCCCTACAACAGTTTCAGGGGAACCTTACTCAATCATGGTTACAGTAAGTACTAGACTTGCCAGAATGATGTAATGATGTTACATGGACTTTCAGATATGAGCACTTGAAATTTCTGGTGAACCTTCTCTTAATTTTGTCTGTAAAATGATCCTAGTTTTGGTTTTATTGTTTTCAGAAATGTAGGTAGTTTTCTTTCTTTTTCCTGCTTTTTTTTTTTTTTTTTTTTTTAGGGAGAGGAGATAGATTCCAAAACAATTCCATGTTCAAAATTTACAATTCACCTAACTGAATTTGATGTTTAATGTTAGCAGATGAAAACTCAAAGAAATAGTGGCTGGACATGACAAGCCCACATTTCATCAGTGAAGACAGTAAGCAAAGGAAACAATTATTCTGAAAAGCTGTTGATTTTCCATCACTTCTGGTCCTCAGCTGAAGACTGTATGCCTTTATGAATGATAACCTTTAGCCAAGCAAAAATTATTTGGCATACTACAGGAAAAACCGCAGAGATGGAGGAGCTTGTAAAATGAAGATTACATTAGTCTTTCTCTTATTTTGTACTCTATAAATATGTAAGAAGAAATGAAATAGCCTACTTGGGTTTAAATCATACTTTGAGTTAGAGTTCATGCAACCATATAGTTATTTATTAAGTTAAAAACTGTAAAAGAAGATATGGTCAGCAACTGGTTTTTTTCTTAGATTGAAATTCTTCTATTGAGTACTGTCCACTTCAAAGAGTCCTTCAGCTAGTAAAAGACATTCTAGCAAAAAAAAGCAGTTGTTTAGTATATCATTTTTAGGAACAGATTTTAATTTTATTGGTTCACATCCATTTTTATGTAGACTAAATGTTACAGTAAAACCTAATAGGCTGTATTTTAGTCTTTGTGCCTTATCAGTAGTGACTGCAGCATTACAAATAATCATGTTCCATGATATTCATGAGATGATAATTTTAAGTACAATTCCCACCTTGAAACTAAACCTTAATAGTTTGACTAGCAAAATTACTTTAAATGTGATTGTGAAATTTGCGTTTCCTTAATATTAATAGCAAATTGTGGGAGAGACTCTGAAGTATCATTATTATATCTCCAAGCAACATGTACTTAGTAGCAGAGTCCATTAACTGCATTTATTTCTGTGAACTCTTTCAGTAGACAAAGGCAAAATGTAGCCATTAAGATTTAATGGAGATAAAAAGCCTCTAACTCTCCCACACCTAATAAATCATAATTAAGATCAAAATGTCAAATAAAACTCAGCCTTTACGGTCAAGGGACATTAGAAAAGACTGGGGGTGCAATTTTATTTCAAATTAGCTGTTTCAGCAGACATCTGAATCTAGTCTTCACATTTGAGAGGTATGAAGTCATCATCAGTGGAAGGAAGTCAAAACCAGGTAATGTAACATAAGTATTGAATACTACTTAGCTGAAGGGAGAGGATGACTAATGTTGCTTCCATTGAGAATTAGATTTGGTGCTGTATGTAGAGTAGGGTAACAATTAGTGGCTGAGGTATAATGTTTTTGTGAAGCTGGCCTTTATTAAACTGAATATGAGAAAGTATACTGAAGGGAACAATCCAGACATCTCAGAGAGATGGTTGGACTGCATGGCTGCAAAGGGTTGATTCTTGGAAGCTAAATGAATGACTGTATACAGTACGCCAAATGATTGTACCTAACCATCATCTGGGATTCACATAATCTTGAGGAACATGGAATGATAAAAGAAACCTGGAACAACTCGTTGTTTCAGTGGCTTCTGCATGAAATGCATGAATGGTTCTTGGCACAGTGACAGGATCTCAGGGCTATACTGTCCCAGGAAGGTCCCCAGACAGGATCATAGAATCATAGAATAGTCAGCGATAGGACATCTACTACCTCTCTGGGCAAACTATTCTAGTGTTTCACTAGGGAAGGAATGATACCAGAATTTGGGATTCTCCATATTATTCTTGGGGCATTCATGTGGTGATCTGGGGATAAATTCCTCATGCAGCTGCCAGCCCAACTTACAGGAAGGAAGGAATTCACATCGCTGCTTCATAAGAAGCAGTGATATGCATTTTGAGAAGAAAGTTCTCATAAGTAAGTTGCATGGATATTTGGAGAATTGGTAGAAAAATTAAAAACAAAGAGGAGTCCTGCATGTTTGCCTTAGAGATACAGGCAAAAGAGCAATGCTGAACAAAAGTGTTGCTCCTTCTTTTTGTGTGTGTTGAGGAAAATGTAAATCCTGTAGGTCAACTTGTGATACCAGACTTGAATGCTTCTGCCATACATAAAAGGATACTGTCCTCACTCTATGTTCTGCTGAACAAGAGTAGGGTACAAACGTAAGAACTTTGTTTACAACAGCTCTATAAAAACTGTAGACCATTGTGTCTTGAGAAGATTGCGTAGCTCTTCTGGAACGTCAGAAAATTAATTTAAAGCATAGTTGCATGTTCATATGAGGCAAGGAAAAGGGTTCAAAGTACCTTAATGAGAAAGTTGGCTTTGTTTTTAGTAAGATAAGGGCGATTTTATAGCTCTGTAGGACTACCTGAAAGGAGGATGGAGCAAGGAGGTGGCTGTTCTCCCAAATAACAAGTGACAGGACAAAAGGTAATGGGCTCAAGCTGCATTGCGGGAGGTTTAGACTTGTTATTAGGAATGATTTCTTCACTGAAAGGGTGGTCAAGTTTTGGAACTGGCTGCCAAGGGAAGTGGCGCAATCACCATCCCTGGAAGTGCTCAGAAAGTGTGAAGATGAGGCCCTTAGTGACATTGTTTAGCGGTGGACTTGGCAGTGCTTGGGCAGAGGTTGGACTTGTTGATCTTAAAGGTTTTTTCCAACCTAGTTGATTTTACCATTCTATGACACTATGATCTAAACCAGTGTATTAGTCTTTTGCAGTTTTGTGGTCAAATAAAAAGGGAGATACACTAACCATGCTGTGGGGGGAGGATCTGTCACCACATGGCTCCTACTGAAAGAAGTAGCAACACAGGATTATTTTTAACACGTGAGGCAAAAATCTTACAACTGAAGACTGCAGATGATGCAAACACAAGAAAAGAAAAAGCCGTTAGAATACATGAAGTTAAAATGAGAATTTAATGGTAGTGTGCTCAGATGTTCCCTGGCAAACATTGGTATTCATAAAAAATATTGCTTTCATTTGAGTCATTTGAGTAGGTGTGACTGCTTAGTAGGACTGAGCTGTCTCTTACAAAAAATACTATGTTGAAGAACAATATATATCTCCAAAGCGTGATAGCAGATGTGGGTAACTGATGAGAGACAAGAAAGGCAAGTACAAACACATCATTCAGAATTAAGTGTTGTTTGGCTCACAGGAGATGACAACATTTCCATATCTTTTTTTTCCCTTTCTATATTTATTTATGTGTTCACAGATACACCACATTTCATATAGCATTCTGTGTATGCAAGTAATGTTTATAGGACATAAATACCCTGTACAAAGTTCAAAACCAAAATTAAAATGCTTTAATATAGATTAATGTATGTAAATATACATACACATATATGTTTATATAGTATAATTGTGTTTGAGTTCTTTATTGTATTTACTCTTTCGCTCTGTGGACGTGCACGGGATGGGATTCTGAAACAAAATACAGTTATTTCATGTTTGCGAAAAACACGAAATGCACTACTGGTGGGATGTAGGAACTCTCTTTTCCCACCTTTTGCAAATGACACCTATTCAGATGAGAATGTTTGGGGCAGGAAAGGCGATTAAACACTTAAAGCTGTCTGGAGGGCCTTTGCTCAGGATTGTTCCTGTTAAAGAGGAAGACCAGCACCAGTAACCAAGAAGGATTTCTGAAGAAGGAAATAGTGTGCGAAGTAGCATAAAAGAAGCACATTTGTAACAGGAGGCAGAGACCTATGAGTAGAAGCAGCTGACTGTCAAAACCTGGTTTGACACTACCATTAGTATAGTTTACTGACTGCAGGTTAATTATGTGTAGTTTCACATAAACAGCGAATCATGTTAGTGAAGGAAGACAACCTGAATGTGCAACTGTACAAACAATGGTGAGTGCCAATTTGGTCTTGGTAGCAGGTGGTGTATTGATTGCCTTCACAAGTCCACAACTAATCTGCTTCTGTTGAAGCAGCTTTACAGGGATAATAGTTTCAAACTCTTCTCAGCAGCACCACAAAATATATCACTGACCATGAGTGGTGGCTTGGGAGGTTGGATAGTCTATAAAAAAAGAAAAGAAAACCTAAACCAAAACTCACTGTATATGTAGTACAGTGCTGTGACATGTTGCCAAGGGGGACCAAGGAGTCTCCGTCCTTGGAGGTTTTCAAGACTTGGTTATACAGAGCTGTGGCTGACCAGATCCAGTGCTAGGTAGTAAATTGATAAATCTTTTTGATCCACATCGGGTTACTCTGAGTGAAACTGTGCAGTTTTCTCTGGGGCAGTAGGTAAAGACAGGGGTGGGGAATTTAGATCTGCAGAGAACAACAGGTGAGAAGGAGGTAACCCGTGGAGCTCTGCAACAGTCACCCTGGAATGGATTTCTGTGTGAGAGAGACTCTAAAATTTTCTAATGAAATTAAGGTAATGGGAAACATCTATGAGGAAGGCTTGGGATTTTAGAGAGGAAGCACCTGAGGAGCTGAGTAAAAGAACTTGGATGAAATTAAGTAGTACAGAGTGCAAGGTTGTAGTTGGTCTGACAGGTCAGTGACAAGAAATTCTGATGCAAGTTGGAACCCCATCAGATGGAAATACAATGAGTTCAGGATTGTCCTGGGTTCCGCAGTAACAGTAATTTTTTTCTCCTTCTTGGTAGCTGGTGCAGCGCTGTGCTTTTTGACTTTCGGCCTGGAAACAGCTCTGATAACACCAGTGTTTTCAGTTACTGCTGGTAATATTTTGGCCTGACCAAAGACTTTCTGAGTCTCATGCTCTGCTGGGGAGGAGGGGAAGCCGGGAGGAAGCAGAGACAGGACACCTGACCCAAACTGACCAAAGAGGTTATTCCATACCACAGCACGTCATGCCCAGGATATAAAAACGGAGGGCAGAGACCCGGAAGTGTGGGGATGCACTGGCTGCTAGGGCGTGCACTGGTTGGGTCGGGCTTGGTGAGCAGTTGTATTCTCTTTGTATTTCTCTTGTATTGTTACTGGTGGTAGCAGTAGTGATTTGTGTTATACCTTAGTTACTAAACTGTTCTTATCTCAACCTGTGGAAGTTGCATTCTTTCGATTCTCCTCTCCATCCCCCTGGGACTGGGGGAAAAAAGAGGGGGGAGTGAGTGAGAGAGCAACTGCGTGAGTTATTGAGGGGCTTAAACCACGACAAGGATTTTAATTAATTCTGTGGATTTGATGACAACTCAGCTAGATCACAAGTAACCATCCATGTGACTGCTCTTAAATATAAATCCCATTTACCTAAGTGGTTCCCAGTGAAGGAAAGTTACCTCATGCTTGCTGAGCATGACTTTAGTGGCAGGGATTGTATCGATGTTTAACAATGTGTTCAGCTTCTATATGTCATGATCTGTCTGAGCCCCACTTGCATGGGTAAGCCATTGAGGTTTTGTAGCTGTGAGCAAAGGAGCTGTCATTCTAGGATGTATGAAAACATTCTTCTGTGAAATCAGTATTAATACTATTGCATGACTCATGGATAAAATCTGGGAAGTGTGTTTGCAGTTTTGGTCACCCAGAAGGTGGAATTGAAAGAGACTACTAGAATGATTAGGGGAATGAAGAGCTTGTTCTCTAGGAAGAAAATAGAAGAACATAGATTGCTGAGCATAATGAAGGCTGTGATAGCATTAAATATTAAGAAGAATATTAGAGAGAGAAATGAGATATCAAAAAGTTAAAGAATGAGATTCACACCAAAAAAAAAAACCCATGAGAAATAGCCATGAATATTGGTTAAAGGTAGAAACTATTTTAAATGATGAGATTCAAAGCAGTGTAATTAATGTAGTCACAGAAATCTAACTCATTAAGAAAGCATTGGATCATACTTTTAAGGGGTGCTGTATGATGGTTACACATGACATCAGCTGGCTGAATTTGATGACCCAGGAGATACTGGTTCCACTCTTCTGTTTCAATAACATTAGTACCAATGCTATTTATATTGCTATTATGTTATTACATCTGTGTAAACCAACTTCTGTAAAGATGTCTTATTCCTTCTTAAATCTTCCTGTGTTTAAATAAGAGGTTGAGTTGAGGTAAAGCCAGGAATTATTCATATTGAATTTACTTAACCTTCGTCTCTCATTGCGTGAGCTTATGGTATATGAAAGTAACGTAACAAAGAGCCTTTCGTCTTTTATTCAAATGGAAAGTGGAGGCTAATAAACATGGTTTTGTCTGAAGATGCAGGAACAAGTAATCAAGTGATGTCATTTTCCCTTTGCTATTTCAATTTGCAGTGAAATACCAAAGTTAAATGATTACTGGCAATGCTTTCACTGCTTCGCCATTTATCTTCTCTATTTTGACCTTAAACAGCTGACAAGCTAATGGATTATATGTTGTTTTTCTCTAGTTTTTTCTAGATAATGCTGTAAAAGCTTTTCCCTCAGTTCTTAATTCATCAAATGTGAGTTTTCCTAATTTGAGTAATCAGACACGGTGGTGTATACAAAACAACTGTTTTTTCCTACCGGTAAGTCCATTTTACATTTCTTTCTTTGTTTATAACAATTGCACTAAATTGACTGTTGCTGGATCTGCTTGAAGTTAAACACCCACCAATTTTTAAGACTGTAGCAAAAGCTGGTTTTTTTTTCAGTCACCTGCAACTGGATTTGAAGTAAGTAGGAAGTGAAAGGAGGTTGATACTTCTGAAAATAGAGGGTTTAATGAGTGTCAGATTAGAAAGCAGGAAACAGTACGATAACTAGGAAGCCTAGCTCACCCATGCCAACAAATGGGTGTTACAAGATAACAGGAGAACACACAGCAACTACAAAGCAGACTGTGCGCTGAAAGCCAGGTCGGTCCTCAAATGGGTTTCATAAGGACTAGTGGTAGACCTGAAGATATTCACAGATTTTATCATTGTCCTGGCAGTAAATGTGAAATCTATGATCATCATACTTTTGTCATTGCATATTGGATTAAGAGGTGGGGTGAGAAGGGGGGAAATATGACACTCATGTACCACTGCATAGGCTGTTTAAAAGAACTGCATAGGTAAGAAGAGGGTCAAGGACATTGCTGGAAAAAAATGTGATCTGTATGCTAGAGAACAATGATTCTTAAAGGGATTACAAAAGACCCACAGTTAAACATAACAAGCTGTATATTGTGCCAAAACAGGTCAATGGTTTTTGGATGAATAAGCAGGAGGCAGCAAGAGGAGAAGGGAGATTATTTTCTCTCTATGCAGAATTGATGAAACCAGTACTAGAATGGTGTGAGCAGATTTCCACACAATGTGTTTTGCATGAAACAGCTATACACTATGTCAAGCTGAACAATCCTTAGGCACACACAAAACCAAAATGTTAGTTATATATAGACCCATCCTGGAAAACAAACAAACAAATGAAGAAAAACAAAACAAAACAACAACAAAAAAAGACAAACCCCCCCCCCCCAAAAAACAAACAAACAAACAAAAAAAGACCAGTTACAGTAACTGCAGCACTTACTTAGAGATTTTCAGCATCTCCCTGGTAAAGCTACAGGAGAGCATGACTTTGTTTCTTATTTTCAGATTTTGCTAACTGAATGACACCAAGTATGGAAAGGCGCGGTGCCTGCGTCTTCTTTTGTCTTTGATTAATTGGCACACAAAGTCTGTTAAAATGTCACTTCTGATAATAATAAATGCAAAAGTTATGTTGGGTAGAGTTTTTCAAAACTTTTTCCGTAACCTATTTTTATTCAGCATCTCTCAAATACACATAATTTTCATCTTGTACAACTTCACAACTTCTAGCTTGAAAAAGCTATGAATTCCTTTTGAGTTTCTACTGTTGATCTTAAATGAAAAAAAAAATAATCCAGAATTATTCTCTCTTAACTAAATGAGATATTGAATACTTAAGTGGCAAAGTTTATTTCCTTATATTAAAAAATCAATCTTTTGAATCTGTGTGTTAGCTTTTAAGCCTTATTCATGTAGATAAACTTCCTGTGATTTATGATAATGGACCTGACAGATCTATAGACTATGTTATCTAAAATGAATGAACAAGAGATTTTTTTTTAATTACTTCAGCCCCAACAGAATTTAGTTCATTTTGAAGCAAACTAATTGATTCTCCCCCTCATCCAGCCCCCAAAATAACTTTTCTGAGTTGTATTGCTTGTTTTCTTGTCCTTTTTCAAGATATAGCAAAGGTTACACAGTAAGTGAGGTCTTTGCTTGTGTTGAGTTTGGTTTTGCTATGATGCTTCTGTTGTTTCCATATAATAGAAGTTAGGCCTGGGAGATTTCAAGTCATGCATGTCTGTTCCTGTGACAAACTACAGTCTGGTATTAGTGCTGCCACCTCCACATGTTAAATAAATAAAGTCCTAATCCTGACTTCTAAAAGATGCAATTTTAGACTACACTTTATTTGGCTAGGGATTTCCAAAATTACTTCGCTCTGAAGTTTTTCTTCACAGACATATTGAGTAGAATCCCTTTTTACTTTAGTAAAGATCTTTATAACCACAGAACTGTAGGTCTTATATTTTTCAGAGAAGAGATCAAATGGACTGGGCTTGATCCTAAGGGTGCAGTGTGCTGTGCAAGGCATGGGGCCTGTGATCCTGATAAGAAAGGCACTCAGAATCTGTAAGGTGTTGGTTAAAATACCATTTATTGGAGCTAGCACAAAGAGAAAAAAGGGGTTAGATGGAGTTATATCCCTTCAGTTCAGGAACCCTGAACTGTGCTGCACCAGACAGTTCTGCAGTCAGGAATAGGATGAGGTGCAGATCCCATCTGTGGAGATGTTACCCAATATTTTCCTCTTTTGAGCTCTTACAGGATTTGTTTTAAAAAGAAACATTTCTATTTGTCATTTCTGGTGTCAGACAAAAAACATCCACGAGAACTTGCTTCACTAGACTAAAGTGGATGCCACAGAGGTGGCATAACTGCTGCTACCAATCAGGAGCTGCCTGTAGGCTCCTTGGTTGCAATAAGTTGGCTGAGCTGGCTGATATTATCCTGCACCTGAGGGATATGCAGAGCACAGCACAGGTGGGTGCCTGCTCAGCTTCACTGCTGTGTGGGTTGCTAACACTTCAGTGTGCAATGATCTTCCCGTCAGGGTCACTGCAAAGGATAGGTATCACGGCAACTCTGCCTTGGAGAAAGCCTCAATGTCTATGTAGTCTGAGAACATTTCTTTCAGAGGTGTAGGATGAATGTGGGTCTTCACTAATAAACAAGCCCAGTATACCTGCACACAAAAGCGGTAATTTTTCCCAGCTGGGCATTAATTCCTCTGCAGGAATGTTCATGCCCATTTGATGAACAGAGAGCAGAACGCTTGGCCTAGGAGCCAGGCTGCCATTTGTTTGACAGCTTGCAATCTTTGTACTTTGACAAAGAACAGAGCTCTCATGATATACATAGGACAGTAATTCCAACAGTCCTGATTTTCTGTATGGTTATTTTGACTGTTCCTCCACCAAATCTTTATGTTTTCTAGTGTCTTCCCTGCTTTGTAACTGCGCACCTACAGTGTGCGACCTCCTGTGGAATGCAGGCATCAGAGAAGTTTTATTTTTGGTGATTCTGAACAGTAGCTATTTCTGTTTCTTATTTCAAGCAGATCTGCAAGCAAATTGCAGTAACGGCAGAGACTGAGATGGCAGATCAATTCTATCTGATGGGTGCTGTGAAAGTTATTCTTCTTAGTGATCCTCCAACATTAGTATACAGTGATTCAAGTTCTGTCAAGAAGTGCTGCCATCAACAAGTCAATAGTAGCCTGAAATAGCATATCTAGAAATAGAATGCCTTGTAGCTCCAGAAAATATAACTTCCTTACAAGGAGTAGGACTGTAATTTTCAGAAAGCATCTTTGCCAAAGGCCCTGTATGTTAAGGACTAAGACAACAATCTTAAGTGAGAATGTATAATTCCTGTTTTAGCATTAATATTAATGCCCTAATAAATTTCCAGAAAGTATATAAAGTATTTTTCCAGGAATTCAATTTCAACCATGCATATTTTTGTTGATATATATGACATAGGAAAGAAAAGGCCTTTTTTTTAGCAACTTAATGTGTTCTTATGTAGTCATAACTCAAGAGGATTGATCAGACAGATTTTTTTATATTTGTATTATGCATAGGCCATGTTATTAATTTTTTATTTTTCATATCAGCTGTATTTCTACAGTTTGTAAAACTGTGTATCTATGAGGTTTATAACAACTCTTTATTACATCAGTTTATAAATACAGTAAATATAGGCAATGAAATTGTTGTTTTCAGATCTTTAGACATTTCACCTTGAACCTTATGGTAGTGATACATACTGGGTAGTTATTGAACTCAAGCACGAGTAAAAACCGTACAATGGCACAGGAATAAATCTGTCAGTCTGCTGGCAGTGAACTCTTAAGTTAGACCTCAGCACCAGCAGTGGTGTTCCATGAATAAGGCCCTCCTCACTACTGCAGAAGAGTAAGCAAATATATGACAAAGGGTGAAAATTAGGAGTATAATCTGGATTCTACTGAGTTTTTGGTGAATTGAGGCCTAGTAAGAAAAATTATCTATTTTATTAAATGCCAACACCTGGTTATTGTTGAGTGTCCATAAACCATAACGTCCCAGGTTGTAAAGGATTTCATGTTAAAGTGGTCATTCAATAATATGTGGATATTTTTATACTAGCATTTTATTATGTATAAGGTCCTTACTCAAGAGTCAAATTCTAAATATTTTCCATTTGATTTTTCTTTGTCAGTATTTTATATACAGCTGCATATTAGGGCTCATTTCCTGTTCTGTTTTCCTGAGGATTAATTATGAGTTAAAAATGGTGATAATGTTGATTGCATTGGTGGGCTACAATGTTATCCTTCTGCACACTCATGGGCCCATGCTGGATGACTACAGCAAATTTATGTATGCAATGGCACCTCTTAGAAGGTAGGTGGATAACTCCCATCCTTCTGAAATTAAATACTACGTATGGCAGTTCTCAGCCATGGAACAGATTTTTTTTTTTCTGTGTGTTTAGCTATATAATCTACAAGTCATAATTTAAAAACATTGTCAGGCTGCAGTTAATATATGATTTAATGTCACACCTCAGAGCATTAGAATAAAATAAACAAGTCTGGGTACATGTTATAGGAAATAGACTGTGGTTTAATTTGCATTTTTTTAATAAAGGACATTAGGGAGAAGTCATCATCAAGGTAGTTAAGGCCTAAGGCTGAATATAATTAAGACTGTTAAGACATTTGCTGCAAGCCAAATAAAATCAGCTTCCTCAAACTAGCACATTGTCTTAAAGCTCTACAAATACAGTCTTAGCTATTGAAAAAATAATAAACCAGCAGTTTGGTATTTTTTTGCTGTGCTCATGAATTTGTGTGTTAGTCTTTTGTGCAACTGCTGAAATCTTTGTTAGAGGTGATAATATGTAAGACCAAAATTATGACTCAATTCTAAGTACTGCTGTGTAAAGTAATTTTTGGACACCTGTAATTTCTACCTCACTTTCAATCAAAGAGGTTATTTCCCCTTTATGTAGGGTGAGTGTGCAGTGCATATACCACAACAGAAAAACTGAATGTTTGGAATAGAGTTTCAGTATCCTTTTTCCTGTGCTGTAAACTGCTCAAGACCTTTAGGGTACAGAAACAACCATGGAAAAGGATCTGAGTTTTTAAAAAGTGTGTTTTCTTTGCACTTAAATCTAAAGATTAAATGAACAAACCCAGGTCCTTTTTTTTTCCATTGCATTAGAGGAACAAGTATCTGTGTGACGGAATGGAGAACCATGGAACAGATTAGATTGAGCATGTGCTTCTGACACATGCCCTGATTTTGCCAGTCAAGATCTGTGTCTGTTGGTATTTTCCTTCCTAAATCTCTTACCAAGGTTCTTCTTTCAGTGGCATCTGTAGGATAGTGCTAGGAAAAATTGCTCTCCATCACCTGTAGTGTCTTTTCCCAAAGCAGAGCTATTAATAAACTCTGTACAAGATCTAGTTTGTGCCTCCTGTAATTCTGAGTTGAAAAGACATCTTGGAACTTACGTGTTTTATTTTCTGTTTCTTGACATTCATTAGATACAGTCAAGGTCTCCGTTATGGAAGCAGTGTTACTACATTGAAAAAAAAAATCTCTTTTTAATCTGCCTGTATAGAATAAGCACCGAATGCTCTCCATTTGTAAGCAAATGAGGACATTATTTTTACTAAATCCTCATCTTATGATCAGATTTCAAATTGTAGGCACATTTGCACAAAATGCAGTAGAAGTAATTATAGCTACATAATGGAATTAATCATATTTCATCAAATAATAAAGCATATCATGTTTAAATGGTCTTAGTTTACATACCAGAAAGTAGTATAAATCGTGGTCTTATTCTTGCATTGAAGTAATTTTGTTTTAACTTTTGATCAGCTTACCTTACTTATGTTTTTATTTCGTAGGCCAGGAATACTGAAAGACCTGAAGACAATGGGCTCAATTTCTTTGTTTATATTCTTCATCACTTTACTGGTTTTGGGCAGACAGGTAAGATGCACACTTCTCTTTGCATCAGCGGGCACAATGCCAGCCTCCACAGGCAGCCTGCTACCCTCTCAAATATGCTTTAGATTTTCTGACAAACACCTTTATTCTGCTCTGCCCCACACCCTTGCAAAGAAGTGCCACAGCATCTAAAAAGCTATTTTTTTTATTACCTTTCAATATGCCCTCAAAACTCACCAATAACTGTCATTGAAACTGTAGACATTATGCTGATAGTGTGCTGTGACTATTGCTCGTCATGCTGACCAATATTGTCTCATGGCTTCCTAGTGTGCTCCCATCTGTCTGCATCCATCTGCTGTCTCCCTAGTTGCTTAATTACAAGCTATTTTCTTCACAGTTATTACAATTTGATGAAGATACAGAAACAATGTAGCATGCAAACAGAAGTGTACCACATACTGAGGCCACAGTTGCACTGAAACTCTGACCCAACAGGAAGCTACTCTTTTTGCTACCCAGTTGTGCTTTTTCAGTACCAGTGTGATGTCAATGGTCTTACTTTCTATGAAGCTGAGGCTAGGTGCAAGGGCAATTCCTTATATAAATTCTCTGGCCTGTCCACTGATCCATGGTTAAAACTGCAACTCCAGCCCGTTTAGCCAGGAATGATGCAGTGCATGTGAGAGGGCTCTGAGATGGAAGAAGCAATCCATGTGGGATCTCATGAACAGCCTGTACCCCCATAGCGTCCAGCCTTGGAAGGATCTTATCCCAAACTGTCTTTACATCACTTATTTACATTACAATTCCTTTAAATATAATGACTGCCATTTAAATTGACAGGCAGGCTTTGCAGATTACTATACAAAAAATTCTCACCTGGCAGCTTCTCCAGTAGAAGATCCAAAGATTTTCTGTAGTGGGAAACAGCCTTCTTGAGTCAGAAATAACATTCTTCATCTGCCTTGCTGCCAGCGCAGTATGAGTTTGCTCATTTAATGATGGTAGCAGAGTGGAGCTGGAACACAGCTACTTCCACTTGGAAAGCAGGATAAATACTTCATCACACCAGTTGACAACCTGTAGTCCCTGGGTGCAACACCAAGGAAAAAAGGAGAGAAGTCATCTTCACCAAGCAAGGAGAGTGTTTATTTGTAGGTTCAGTCACGTCAACAAGAAAGTTTGATTAACATACAACAGTGTGCGGATGTTGTTCCCTGTCACACCAACTGTAAAATGATTCTGTAATGGAAAAGATCTTTGTTTCTAGCGCTATAGGTCCAGGACCCTTGTCATGATACCAATTGTTTGTGGCTCTTTAGTCTTTTGCTTTTGATTTTTCTGCTAATTTATTCTTCCCTAAGGAAGGCAAAAAAACTTCTGTGTTTTCAAACACTCAAGCAAAGTCTAAATGATAACTAGAAAACTTTGTGAACTAATTTTAATACTTACCTGGCATTTTAAGTTACTGCTAGTGATACTGACTGGTAGCAAATGCTTGGGAAAAGAATAGGGAGAAAGTGAATCTGTGTAGACTGACCCCTCCAGGGACATATGCTTCCCACCTTCTGCCAGTTGGCATTTCTGTGGCAATTTTTAATACCTATTGGCTGTTATGCATTGTTACACTGTCTGATCTATTTTTCATCTTTCTTTAGCTTCTTGGTCTTCCAAATGCTTTCTCATAATGAATTTCACAACTTGATAAAATGTCCTGTGAAAGTGTCTTGTTCTTAAACTTTCTCCTTGCTATTTTCATTGAATGGCACTTGCAGAACACTGTCAAGCAATCTTGGCAGTGTAGGCAAAGTAAAGTTCTTCCTTACCCTTCTTCCACAGAGAAGTAATACAAGTAATTTCTCTCTTTGTTATTGAATTTTTCTGATTTGCAGGTAATAACATGTCTCTTAATATCTGATTATTTTAACAATGCCAGAGATAATAGCTGCTTATGAAAATGGTGATCTTTCTATTTCCCTTAAGCTGGCATTGGTGCTCCTCTGTCCCCAAAGTGGATAATCAGAAAGATCATCTAAACCAAAGAATGCTTTCCTACAAGCCTTGCTTTGTGAACCTGCCACCACTGGCCAGAGATGCCTGTCGTGGTACAAAAGCAGGAGAGCGAATGTGTGTCTCTGACTGAATGGGAATGAAGAGACAGAAAGCTAGTATGTCATTACATGTTTTATAAGCCAATTTAATTCTCAGGTTCAACTAATACTTTTAGCTGCACAACTAGCATCCCTACTGAAAGAAGTAGGCCTTCCCTCAGCTACTCATTCTTACTGTTCTATCACCTCATTTGTACTGTCACAGCTGCCTGTGGAACTGTAGACTGGCTCAAAATAGGGTAAAAATCTGCCTTAAAAGTTAAGTGGAAAAATGGTTGGGTTGCTGACAGATGTATTTCTGGATCTGGTTTTACGGTGTGGCTGCAGCAGTGCTTGTGACAAAAGAATGAGCACAGAATGGGAGTGAGGAGCCAGATGTGAGGTGCTGAAAAGTAGAACTGCTTTTTTTTTTTTTTTTTTATGGTCATGCCGACACTGATCCCTGACACTGAGATCAAGTGATGCATTTCATTCTGCATGCATGCCATTACTGTTACTTGAAGATAATATGGCAGCAGGCAGACAATATGTTGAGAATAGCAACTCTTGCACCCTGCTCAGGCATTGCCCAGGATAATGCAGATTGGTATGGGCTAGACTGTGTAAAGTGTATGCTCACATATAAACTCTATTGAGCATTAAATCTCTCTTATGGCCCAATTTGCATTACCAGTATCATCATGGCCTGTGAATTCCTTTCTTATCAGTACCTAAAATAACAAATAGCCCATTACACTGTAGGCTAGGTGAATATTTTGGGTTTTTTCCATGATGGATTATATTGTGCTTATCTGGACTGAACTTCATTGGCTGTTTTACTGCCCAGATGTTTATAGCAACTTCCTTCAGCAATGAAAACTATTTGTAGTCTCTGTTCTGCTTTTTACTAAGCTTTTATTCTGTGACAGGTTCCTTCTCTTCTTAGATAATGTAGTCTTTTCAAGAGCCCCTTATGAAAGAAAATAATGAAAGCTTATTTTCAACTTCACTCCTATTGCCCATTGACTTCTTCATAACAGATGGAGGTATGTCCACAGAAGAGATGTCAACTCTTCCCCATTGTATCAACTTAAGCTAATATGTCTAAATAGCTATTTTCCTTAGCATATTTTTTTTCAAAGTAACTTGCTCTATTTTTCCCAGAGTCAGCACAGTTCTTTTCCAAAGAGTTGCATTTTATCCTTACATTTGTCATTTCACTAACGTTGTGGCTGTTTTGAATGAGCTGGCTCACCACCGTGAGTTTCAGACTAGCAGTTTCTCATTTTGGTTACTTTTGAGTTGATGACTTCTGGCTGATCAATTTATTAAGACATCTTCTGCTTATGCTCTGTGCTGAGATACTTTCTTAGACTTGCTGTCAGTAAAGGGCTGTGAGGTGGAATCTCCTTAGCTCCCTCACTTGAATGAAAACCTAGGCTTAATTTCTATGATCTTAGCTGCTTCAGTGCTGCCTTTGCTGCCCCTTTGCTGAATGCCATAGCATCCATCTTCCCTGACCGTAGACATCTATCTTTACATTTTATGTGACATTCTTTCAGTGAGGAGAATTAGTTCATTGCCTTACTTAAGCAAATATTGAAAATTGACCTGGGTGAGTGTTCCACTAGAATTTAAAAATACAGATAAATCCATCTCTGTGCAATCAATGAGACATGAAGCAGTTCCTGTTGCACTTAACTACTTTTGCCCAAGAACTTACCACTGATTATAACCTGTGGGTTGCCTTGCCCAGATGCATGGTAGTCTCTTGTCCTGGCAGAAGCCAATGAATCTGTGGTGCCCGGAGGAATGCCATGTCCTTCATGCCTCCTTGGGCGTTCCACTATGCTCACGTGCTGGGAAGTGGTGTCAAATAAAGCAGCATAAGGTGAGGAAGGAAGATTTTCTATCTCAAGGATATTGTGCCTGCGGAGCCATTCTGAGATACTTTCATTCTGATATCTTGAAAAAGTCCTAGAGATAACATTTAAAGTAAGAAACAATCTTGGTTTTCATATGACTGTAAGGCTACAAAGATTGAACATATTTGATGGCCTGTATACTAAACTGGATAGATCATGCAAAAATAAAAGAAAAAAACCCAAACAACACAATAACAACCAAAAAAAAATCCCAACAGAATTTGAAATAAGTTTTAATAAGGTAATGTGTGGTTTGTGGGGTTTTTTTTGTTTGTTTGTTTTAAAAGCCTGAATAGACACTCTGAAATATGATATGGTAACTTTTTTTAACTTCAAAACAAATTTTAGAATACATTCTGCTTGTTTGTTTCTGAATTCTCTTTGCCATTTTTTGTGGCAGCCTACATTTCATTCAATGAAAATAAAAAGCAGAAAATAAAATTATCTGTTTAATATTAACTCTTAAAAAAAAAACATATCCCTTTGAGGACTTCAGCTTATCCAGCACCCTTTCTTTTCAATACAAAGTTGGTACAATAGATACCTAATTTCAGCAGGTATCCAGTTTACTATTTTCAATTTATGCAAGTAATTTTGACATCCCAGGTTTGGTTGGATTTTTTTTTCTTCTTGAATGCAGGTGGTAGCAGTTGAATTTATCAACTATGTGGGGAACTTCGATGTGTAAATATGTAATATACATACAAATCGTAGAATCATAGAATAGTTAGGGTTGGAAAGGACCTGAAGATCATCTAGTTCCAGCCCCCCTGCCATCAGCAGGGACACCTCACACTAAACCATGCCACCCAAGGCTCTGTCCAACCCAGCCTTGAACACCGCCAGCAATGGAGCATTCACAACTTCCCTGGGCAACCCATTCCAGTGCCTCACCACCCGCACAGTCAAGAATTTCTTCCTTATATCCAATCTAAACTTTCTCTGTTGAAGTTCTAACCCGTTACTCCTTGTCCTCTCACTACAGTCTCTAATGAAGAGTCCCTCCCCAGCATCCCTATAGGCCCCTTTCAGATACTGGAAGGCTGCTATGAGGTCTCCACGCAGCCTTCTCTTCTCCAGGCTAAACAGCCTCAACTTTCTCATCCTATCTTCATACGGGAGGTGCTCCAGTGCCCTGACCATCCTCGTGGCCCTCCTCTGCACTTGTTCCAACAGTTCCATGTCTTTTTTATGTTGAGGACACCAGAACTGCACACAATACTCCAAGTGAGGTCTCACAAGAGCAGAGTAGAGGGGCAGGATCACCTCCCTTGACCTGCTGGTCACGCTCCTTTTGATACAGGCCAGGATACAGTTGGCTTTCTGGGCTGCAAGCGCACACTGAAGCCAGCTCATGTTCATTTTTTTCATCAACCAACACCCCCAAGTCTGACATTGTAAAAATGTGACTGCATGTCTTTTGCATCATCTTGTGAGTTTCGATTAAAAAAAGTTGTTCATGATCTCCTTTCTTATAGAAGGGACAGCTGCCACTTGATACAGGAATGATGCCTGAGAACAACAATAAAATTCTACTTCCAAGTTCCTACAAAAGCCAGTTCTCAGGTTCAGTGATCCTTCATGTTTGTCTTTACAGACATTCAATTCTCTGGCTGCTCTTCATTTGGTTATAATCTGCAAATATCCTTTAGTAACATGTAATTACTTGAAAATATCCAGCTTGTTTGCTTATCTGACATCTCAAGGGCAGATTTCTGGGATGCATCATGATCTTTTTTAAGATGTGAAGTCTCATTTTACTTTCAGAAGAATGTTACCTTTGTGTCGGAAGAGGCAGAATATTTCTTTTGCAGTGCATTTGAGGTCTGCATTCTCTCCTTATTAGCATATGTATCAGCACAAAAGAATTTGTCAATAAGGACTTCATGGTATGGATGACCTCTTCTGTTTTTGTAATTAAGTATCTAAATAGAACCCAGATTTTGTCAACCAATTTAAAGGCAACCTGAGTGTACTGTTTCTTCATCTTGCAAGTATTTGCAGAGACATCTTTTGCTCCACCAATTATTACCTTCATTGTTTTCTAACAGCTTTCCAAATCATTTTGATACCATCTCATTTTGACTTTCTACTCTACCTTTGGCTGTGATCTCAACAAAACATGTACGAATCATTTTTATCTGTGACAGCCACTGTCCAACCAGGACTACTCTAATTTTTTATGTGAATGCATACTGACTGCTAATAATACTAGCTATAATTTTCAGATTTTTCTATAATAAGACTGTCATCATAATCATGTTCTCCTGGTTAATAGCATAGTCTTCACTGATGCTGCATGATAGCGTTAAACCATTGAACCATATTGAAATAGCTCTTGATTTATATCAGCTCAAATGAGATAGTCAGGCCAGTGGAGGCTTTGCTGTAGTAATAATGCCACAGATTCTTTGATAAAACATTAACAGTATTGAAAAGAAGTAGGGATAGCTCCACAGAAATGCAGTTTTCCTCATTTTTCAACACAATTTTCATGAAACTAGATCTCCAAAAATACTGATATTCCAAGAATGTGATACATTCCCATATAGTTCCAGTTATTTTCATTGCTGGGCTGTTTTAAAAAAAACAAAACAATAAACTCAACTGAGTTGGCCTAGTTGCCTGGTGAGATACTGGAATAGGGTGCCCAGAGAAGCTGTGAATGCTCCATCCCTGGAAGTGTTCAAGGCCAGGTGGGACAGAGCCTTGGGTGACATGGTTTAGTGGGAGGTGTCCCTGCCCATATCAGGGGGGTTAGAACTTGATGATCCGAAGGTCCTTTCCAACCCAAACCATTCTGATTCTATGACTGGGCCATTTTTGGTAACCTGATACTGATTTGATAAACTTAAGGCATGTTATAGTAAGTAGGCTGTTTTTTCTTACGAGGCTGATTGCATGACATAGGTACAAGTTGGTAAAAGTTCTGGTGTTCCTCAATTGCCCATTACTGTAAGTGAAATTCTACGCTTAAGAAACCATGTGAAGTTGCAAAACTGTAAATTGTTTCCGTAACAGTGTTTGATTTCTGGAATTAACTTCTACTAAAGCCTGAGAGTAAATAAATAAATATTTCATTGCTTAAGGCACCTTGCACTTCATTAGTTTTTTCTGGGACTGTTTATGGGCCACTTTGTTGGGAGGGCCATGTAAGTTTGATGAAATGTATGTCGCATATTGCATGCTTGGGGTTTGATTTCTGTGGTGTCTGGAATTGTGCTTGAGTGGCCAAATAACAGCCTTGTAGGGATGATGTACTGTGCTTATTTTGTCTCTTAAACCTGTACTCCAGCAGGACAAGATGCCTATTGTTTCTTTACCTCTGTGTCCTCTTGTAACAGAATGAATATTACTGTAGGTTAGACTTCCTGTGGAAGAACAAGTTCAAAAAAGAGCGGGAGGAGATTGAAACCATGGAGAACTTAAATCGGGTGCTTCTGGAGAATGTGCTTCCAGCCCATGTAGCTGAACACTTCTTGGCAAGAAACCTGAAGAATGAGGTCAGTCATCTCTGTATATCCTCTGCTCCATAAGAAAGCAGCGTATGATGGAAATACCACTTAATGCTGATTTGAACAGTAGGCCCATACAGCAAGATTATAGATTTACAGTCACTTTCATTCCCCCTTACCTATCTGAAAGGCTTGCTTTACAGTACTGAATGCACCTCTGTGCCTTGAAGAGAAAAAAATGAGATTATCTTAAATGGCAGTGCACTTTGCCTTTCAAAGTAGGGTAAGAAAAGGGTGAGAAGGAAGAACAGGATGGTTGAATAAACATAGATTTAAATTTAAATCATATGCATTCAGAAACTTTTTCCTTTGTGAATAAAGTGGAGTTGCATCCAGGTTCTGAATTTTCTTCTGGTGACTGGAGATCTTGCTTGCCAGAGCGAAAATTAACCTTTTCCCTTAAACTAAAGTGGCTATGTTAATTCTGGGAAGAGGTTCTGTACACTGAATTACCTGTTTACTTGCTGCTTGTGGACCCAATCCAAACAACAGAAAAGTCAACCAGAAGTTCCCTGTTGGCTTCGGAGGAAATTAGATCCGCTCCTAATATTGCTTTACAGTTTTAATAAAACAAAAAAGGTTGGAAAAAGAAAAGCATTTAGTAGTTCTAGAAATCTTAAAAGCAATAGTTTGAATTACTTGTGCATACCAAGCAACTGTTCCAGAGCTGACAAAAGAGGGGAGACAGCAGCTTTAGGGATTAATTTTCGATCTCTCAAGTCAATAAGGATAATGTCTTCCCTTTCACTGTGGTTTGCATTAAGCACTACTAATCAGTACTTTGTATCAGTACTTTAGTGCTACCTGCAAATATTCATTTGGTAGCTAATATCGAACAAAAACTGCTGTGGGGTTCCTTTGAATCCAGTGAAGACCTTGGCTGGAAGCCAAATTGGTGCAGCTCCAGCTCTCAGTTCAGGCATTAAACACAGCAAATCATCAGGAGATTGCTTTCTCATTTATGTGCTATTCCATCTCTGCTCCCCAGCAGAGCAACACCATCTGTTCACCTTTGTATTGGCAACTGGATTTATATTGTCACCCCTCAAGATTCTTAGGTTGAAATAAGCTTTAGTAAATTTAGTGATGAACAAAAACTGTAATGTGCTGAGCTCTCCAATCTATCATGTCAGCTGAAGTAAAAATGATTTGTCATTATTTTAGTGACATCCATTTAAAAAAAAATAATTAAAAATCTTGGGGTTTTTTTTATTTTTTTTTATCTTCAAACACAGTTTTCAAAAAGGGAAGAATCTTTCAAATCCCTGGAAATATTCAGGGTTATAAGCATCTGTCATGTCAGATTTGTTTCAAAGTCAGCAAGAATGTGTTGACCCTTAAAGGACATTCTGTATGTGCGGATGTGTATAAACCTAAGAATACATTAAGACAGATCAAGCCTTTGTTTTCTTTGTGTGGATATTTAGGTCAACAGACACTGAATTGAAATTTGTCCGCATTTCCCTTAGTTGCAAACACTTGTGTTGATATGGTGTTATGTATATTCTTTTCTGTTTAAACCCAATTTTGAAATGAAAGTTAATCTAATGGATGAATAGTCTGTTTCAGAGTACTACTTAGAATTTTATGCAGGCAGTTCAATAGAGAAAAAGGAAGACAAAGTGTGCTGCTGAAGAACAGGCAGCAAGGATGAAAGGGCAAAATATGAGTGGATGAATGCTGAGAGTAATAGGACTATACTTTTAGATGACTAACAAAGGTCTTTTCATAGCAGTATACACATTAACTAATGCTGATATGGGAAAAGCAAAGTTACTTCAAAGCAAACTGTAATAAAGGCTTGTTTGCTTTAGCAGAACCTCTGGAACTGAGTTTCCGCTTATAGTCTGCATGCTGGGTACCAAACAGCATACTTCCCAGTTGACAGAGAGAAAGATAGGAACAAATATAAAACTAAAAGCAGGAAACAGGGCAAGGATGAAATATATCCGCACCTGGCTTATGCAGCTTTTTCATTTATGTTGTTAGCATCCAGATCCCCTATTAGTAAAAAGGGCTCAGGCGCTTTTGTGCTGCAAGCTAATTGTCAAGCACATTACTCAGCAAGAGCAATCCTGTTTCATCAGCTACAGGTTAGAGCCAGCATCCTACTTAGCACAGAAATTCTGCCTCAGAAAAGCTCATCGCCATACCCTTCCAAGAGGTGTAATGGGAAGCATTTCTCTCCTATATTTCAAGACATCCAAGCACTGAAGAAGAAGAGAGGACAGTAATGAGAGCTAAACAACAGAAATTCAGATGTTATCAAAGGGGGAAAAAAATAAAAATTAAAAGGGATTGACTGTAGAAGAAAGGATGGTTTTGGTTTTGTTGAGAGAAACAAAGCTGTTCCTTCCTGGAATGCTGTTGCATTTATTTTTCTGATTAAACATTTTGGAGAGTACTGTTTCAAAAGAATTACTCAAGAAAATGAAGACAATTGCCACAGTCTTTACTATTAAGAATGATCAAAATAAACTAGCTGGGAAAGCCTACTTTCTCTGATATTTATTGTGACAGCCACAATTACTACTCATCTGGTTATAAACAGTGCCATTTGTTGTTTCCATGCTGCTACTATGCTATAGAGCATAGTGGAGGCGGATACTGCCCCAGTATTAGAAAGAAAGGAAGAGAAATGGGGCACTGTTGCTGAGCTTCAGTGCATGACAATTGTTTATATACAATCTGTTCATGTATTTTTGAGGTGGAGGAGAGGAAGGAGTGATACCTCTGCTTATAGAAAAATAGTATTTGTGTCTCTAATTCTAACAGTCAGGCATGACTGTTACATTTCTTACATGTTGGTTATCCCCATACTGGGTGGGGAGCCAACAGCATAACGCACACTCATCTTCCTGTGTCATGACAGCACTTCTGTTCTAAGCTATGCTCCTGTCTTTTGCTCAGTCATATTTCTCTTCCTGATGACTGTGCAGTGTGCAAGTTGCCATGATTTATTCTGGGCAACATTTCTGCTTTCAAGAAGGACAGCAAAGGCATTTTCTAATAGCTAATTAGGTCTTCCTGTTTAATAAGATAGACTGTTTTTTCAGTGACAATCGTAGTAAGTATAGTTGCCACCTATCAGCAGTCCCAGTCAATTGCAAGGCTCTGGCAGTATTCAGTGTTAGATACTTCAGCAGTAGTTTGAGGAACAGCTGAAGCTTAATGTGCTATTGATCCTTGTGTTTTTACCTGTAAAGGTAAAGGTATATTTTGCTTCTGCAGATGCTTTCTATACACTTCCTAGTTATGCATTTTTCTAGTATTCACATAAGCATTCAGGTGTTTAACCCTTTTAGCTCTTTCATGTTGTTGAATAGTAATGAAATAAACATTTATATATCTCTTATGCAAAATATTTTTCCTTATTCTACTTTGAAATGTCCTGTCTATCTTCTGGTTCATATATGATGAGATGATAAAATGAAACCATCTTCTACTACCTCTGCTTCATATTATGCAGTAATACCATATGCCTGCAGCTGTGTTAGTTGGTCTCCTTTTCCTGCAAGGGTTCAGCTGTACCTCCTGAAAGACCTGTATTTTTATGACATGAAGTTTATTCTCAAATAAACCTTTAAATGGTGCTAGTTTTCAAGTACTATTTCAGATATGGCAATGTCCCAGTATCACCTCTGTGCCTAGATTTTGTCTTTACAACCAGAATCCCATCCGTAATGTAATTCTGGCATGTTTTACATTCTCAGGATGCAAAATCAGCTGGATTCAATAAACCAAATAAAACAGCTGCTTTTTCATGTTTGCCTGATAAATTAAAACCAACTTATTTGTACCAATTAACAGAATCCCTAGGACAACAGAATTATGTATTATTCTGTACTATTAATTTGACTGGATTTAATTTACTAGAGTTTTCAATCTGGTAGGAATCTGAATTTTTTCAAGTATTTGTCACAGATGTATACACTTTTATTTTGTCAGATAAAGTTTCAAAAGTATCTGGAATCATGTTTTGAATATTAATTATCTACATTCTTCTATAAATGTTGCATCTCCCTCCAGTCTTTTATTTAACATTGTATTACCAAGGCCCTATATTTGTGACGCAGTCCTCTTTTAATAACCAGCACTGTGTTTGGCCCGAATTTCTTCACCCAAAATTGAAATTCAGTTACAAGGAAGGTGACTTGAGGAAATAGAAAGAAAGCTGAGTTAACCACAGAATGTAAACTCTGTATTTATTCTGCTAACTTGTCTACGAAAAGCACTCAGCACATCAGATCTTGACTTTTGACTGTATGTATAGGCAAATGTTACTGTAGCTTCAGTGTAGGTATGCCTGAAGTAAGCAGATGTGAAGCAAAAGGCAGACTGCAAAAGCTAAACATTTTCAGACTAAGCCTGTGTTGTGGTTTAAGCCCCCCCCCCCCCCCATGCAGTTTTACTCACTCACTCACTCACTCCCCTCTTTCTTCCCCCAGTCCTGGGGGGATGGGGAGGAGAATCAAAAGAATTCAACTCGCACAGGTTGAGATAAGAACAGTTTAGTAACTAAGGTATAACACAAATCACTACTGCTACCACCAATAATAATACAAGAGAAATGCAAAGAAAGAGAATACAACTGCTCACCAAGCCCGACCCAGACAGTGCACCCCCCAGCAGCGAACCCCCCAATACCAAAAACCTGACCATGCCATGCAACCCCAGTCCACCACCACATCCTTCCAGGTCTCTGCCCTCCGTGTTCCCACCCTGGACATGACGTGCTGTGATATGGAATAACCTCCTTGGTTAGTTTGGGTCAGGTGTCCTGTCTCTGCCTCCTCGCGGCTTCCCCTCCTCCCTGGCATAGCATGAGGCTCAGAAAGTCCTTGGTCAAACCAAAACATTGCCAAGCAGTAGCTGAAAACACTGTGTTATCAGCGCTGTTCCCAGGCCCAAAATCAAAAACACAGCACTGCACCAGCTACCAAGAAGGAGAAAAAACGACTGCTACTGCTGAACCCATGACAGCCTGTTATTCTTCTACTGCTCCAATTCACTAGTTTCAAGGTTACTTGAGTATATCTGCAGTGAGTCTAGGTGCACACATACTCAAGACAGCCCTCAGTGTATGTCACTGCAGTATTACAGAGCAGAGCTGGTTTTAAGCGTGGGAGACTGGAGCAAAGAGAGGTCATTTGGGGACTGAGCTTCTGAATTTCTTAGAATCAGAGTCATCCTGTAGAGTTGTAGGCATTCCCCTTGAGTGTTTACATTAGGAAAAATTACCTCTTTAAATTTTCTTCCATAACTGACTGAGAGAAGGAAACTCTATCTCAGGTGATTCTACTCATCTGGCATTAAAGTGACTTCCCAGATATGCACATCTGCTGTACTGACAATATAGATACACATAGGATGACCACGCCCTCAAATTAAATACATTAGTCAGGTATTGAATTAGGCTTCAATTGCATAAATGCAGTTGACGTTATCCAGCCAGAGGGGTTCCCTCTCCCCCCCATTTGATTACTTCATTATATGGATAAAATTATGTTACCTTTACATTATTATTTAACATTTACTTTTAACATTATTTTATGGATTAAATTAATTACCAGGTGTTGATGGAGATGGATAAAATAGATGGCAGAAAAATATAATCACTATATTAGCTCTTCATGAAAAATTCGTTTGGCAGGCGGACACAGGAGATCCATAACTCCTTTGAAGTTTAGTAGTGATCTGACTATGGACTCATTGGTTTGGACATTTTGTTTAGTTGCTTTTCGTTTGCACAACCAGGTCACATTAAAGTGATACTGATTTTGTATATGTGGCTGTAAGCTGGATGTCAGGTACAACCAGCTCAGCTATGAGAATACAAATAATAATGATGAATTGCAATTATATATTCCATCTCCACTGCCCAGAGGCATGGTGAAGCTTCAGTGATGCTCTGGTTATGGAATCCCTACAGAACAAAGGGGCAGAAAAATCTAGTGAAAATCATCCACCTTCTCTGATTGAATGGGCAGTGGAGGTGGGTGGTCATTTTTAGTACCAGAATATTCCTGGGCAGCTGAGGTGGTCACAGAAGGCAGTGGAGAATCTCACATAAATAAGTTCTAGTTCAGGTGACTTCTTTCCCTTTGCCTCAGCTCCTTGTTATAGAAAAGATAATTATTTTGTCCTAGTGAGGATCTTGCTATTTTTGGTTAGGAACTATCAGTCAGGTTTGTGTTGCATTATGCATTTGTAGTGCGTTCAGTTTGTGATTTTGATTCAGTTTGCTAGTTATTACAATAACGCAAACAGCTAATAATAAATTAGTTATTCTTTTACAGAATATATTTTCAGACATACAAGCCAGACCAAATTCTTTTCATAAGAAGCCTCAGAAATGGGTCCTATCTAATAAATTACTGACCATTTTATGTTCACAGAGTTAATGTTCAGGATGAAAAATAGTAACTTTAAATCACTAAAATATTTTCAGCTGTATTTGTTTAGTCTCTTTATACACCATTTAAAATTAATACATGCAACTAAATGCAAAAAATGCCCAACCACCATCTTAAGGCATTCCGATCACTGCAACTCCTCCCTTTTCAGAAACAGCATACTGCATATTATTAATAAGGAAATTTTTATTTAGAGCTGGGTATAACAGGTTTTTTTCTCTATTCTGTTTTCTTTTGGACAGGATCTATATCATCAGTCGTATGACTGTGTCTGTGTCATGTTTGCCTCTGTTCCGGATTTCAAGGAATTTTACACAGAATCTGATGTAAATAAGGAAGGCTTGGAATGTCTCAGGCTGCTAAATGAGATCATTGCTGACTTCGATGATGTATGTACTTTTAACAACAATCAGCATATGGTTTCAATCTTAATAACTCAGGGTATGCAACAGTAAGCAAATGTACTTGAAAGAGAGAGCTGTCAGAAAAGAACTTCTGTGTGCCTAGTCACATGGAAATTACTTAACAGGGAGTATTAAAGGAAAAAGAGGTTGATGTGAGATCAGTCAGATATTGAGCTGACATACTCAACTGCTTTTGATTCACTGTAATAAGAATCCTATGTGTATATTTGATGAAGAAATTCTTGCCCTTTAGCTGCAGTTCATGAGGCAGTCGTATTACATGCCATATATTGACTACAGTTTCTAGATACTATTGCCTGAAGTCAGGTATGTAAATCTATGTCCCCTAAAATGATATAGCTTTGTGTTACACCTGATCTGTCTCACTATACAGGGCATTGATTACATGAGCAAATCAAAGAATTGTGTAAGTTCTAATATTCCATTCTTTGAAGTTACAAGCAAGTACAGAGTATGACTACAGATGGACTGATGACAAGGGTGTAACTGTAAAGGTCTCACTGAGAACAGCATGTGTCTTATAGACATTAAGACCATCTTATGACTCAGAAAGCACAGTCTGAATTTGTGGATATGCAGCTATATAGAAGGTATTTTATCAGCAAATCCATAAGGAAACACTGGAATGTCCACAACAACCTGGGATATGAACTAAAATCCTTGTATTTTAGTCCTGTTGGCATTGACTGTCCTGTTGGTGCGGAAGAGATGCTTACTTTCAGAAAACTGCTTATATCTTAACTGTTGCCTCACATGGTGACTCAGTTCCAATCTCAAATGAGTGCAAAGCCTACTGATTTTAAAAGCTGTATAACAATAAAATGGAATTCATTATTATTACTATAGATTTAGTCCTTTATAATGAAAAGGGACTAAATCTGATTAAAATTAAATTTTAGCAGACAGACATTCGCTTCCCTTGGAGGCTGTAACCACCCTTAAGGGTGTAACCACCCTTAAGTCCTTCATCCTGTATATATTTGTGAAGCCATTTGGGGTCTATTAAGAGACTGTTCTAAGAATTGAAGGTCTAAATGCTGTTAGTGTAACAACGCTGTTATAGTAATAAGGCAGCTGATCTGAATAATGAATAACCATCCTTGTTTTACAGTTATTGTCGAAGCCAAAGTTCAGTGGAGTTGAAAAGATAAAGACCATTGGGAGTACTTACATGGCAGCAACAGGACTGAGTGCCACACCCAACCAAGAACAGTGTCAGGTACAGGAAAAGGTTCCTGGTTAATAAAGACCTGTTCATTAAACTGCAGGTTATGTATAATGTTGTGGCCTAGGTTTTTTTATATTAGGATAGACTCCATTGTAGTCAACAAGTGTATGCTTTTGTTTAGTAGTCTCTCTGAATTATTGCTCTTCACACTGTGGTTTGAAAATGCCACCTCTGTATTTGCTAAGTCTAAAACAGGCCTTCTATTCTAAATGCAGTAAAGCATTTTATTTCTACATGATGCAGCAGAACTGGATTTGTAGAGTGTGAAAAACACTGCAAAAAAATGAGTATTTTCCATTGCAGCTGGGAGGGTTGAGTAGCTGTACTAACCGTAGAACCTTCAGGCTCAGCATTGAGAACATGTTCCTTTGTTCCCAGCTTACTTAATAGGGTAGGATTGGAAACTGCAGTCAGTCGAAATGAAGTTCACATAACTTTTAAGCAAAAACCTTGCTTTTGCCATGATCTTTAGAGTACTACCATTTGGTGAAAGAGACAGCAATTATAAATCAACACATCCTCTGCTTAGAATAACTGTGCTTTTGCCAAACTCATGTTCCTTCTAGACAGAGGCAATTAACACCTGAACTATAGACCCTAAGGACCCCAAGGACAAGAAGACAAAAGGAAAAAAAAAAAAAGAGCAAAAGAATGATTCTAAATTAGCTCTGACATTTAATACAGGGAGGTGAAGGGGATGAATTAAATACAGAACTGCAGACAAGATGAGAAGACAGAGGAGCTCCCAATCACAACTAAAACTAGTGTGTGCACAGGAAGAAATGTATCATTTCAGTTATTTCCACAAACTGGCAACACAGACATCCAACTTTTAGTGTTCCTTTGGTGATTTAGTACATATTTGCCAAAGAAACCCACCAGAATGTAGCAGCTTTCAGTCCAGATACCCAACGATGCACGGATACCTCAGTACTTAGTGTGGCAGTGACTGACTGCTAGGCATACTGCTGGGAACTGCCCCCAGCTTCAGACACCCAAGGAAGACTTAAGTGCTTAAGGATATGGTCTGAATACATCAACTGAACAGGAAATCATCTGTCTTAAGTAGGAGTGAATACCAAAGGAAGCAGACTTGATTCATCTAAACAGCTGCTCTGGCAAGCACCACTACTGTCCCACCTAGGCTGATGCATCTACTCCATGAATCATCCCCTGAAGTTGCCATTTGTCCATCTCTTCTGTCACTTTCTCTCAAGACATGAGGAAAATTTGGTCATTTCTCATAGAGATGAGTCCATCTCTTACGAAATCATTCTCTTGTCAGGGTCCTTCTGTGGGCTGCTGGAAGCTTGAAAACCAGTTTTCTCCTTGGCCTGTGGGACTCAAACCAGTACTTAGAAATCAGGCTACACTGTTGATGCATGAGGAGACATAAGTCTATAGCTTTTATAACTGGTATAAGCTCTGAGCTATGAAATGAGAGGACATAGGGCGGGCTGCCTTCTTCCTTTCTTCCTCCTGTATTTTATTAATTTTCAGGTCCATTAGATTCTCAGAGATGCTTGCTTTCCTACTAGATGAGATCATTAGAGAAACTTAAAATAGTGAATTTCATTGATTCTTCAGCATTAACTAGGGTACTGAGATGTGCAACAGTGAGAGGAAGAAGTCACTGTGGGGCTGTCCACAAACATTATTTATTATTAAAAGGCATAAAATAGACGCAGACACTTAGATAAAATTAATGAGCAAATCTTAGGCACACATAGCTATTGAATGCCTGTGGGACTAGCTAGCAGCTAATCAGTTATTTGGCAATCAAAACATTAGATTATGTATGTTTTGGACCTATCACCTCTAGACTGCCTGACTGTGTAAGTAAAATGTATCCTGGTCTATTGGCCATTGTTTGATCTAATTAATGCTGGCAGGGCACCATCTTCTAGGACATCTCTGAGGGTTTAAGTGCTTTCAAGTGTTATGAACATTTCGGTTTGTATTCTCTAAGGCAAAGGGAAATGATTTTACTCTATTTGGCTGTTTAAATTCAGGAACCTGAACGACAATACATGCACATAGGAACCATGGTGGAGTTCGCATTTGCGTTGGTGGCAAAACTGGATGTCATAAACAAGCATTCATTCAATGACTTCAAGTTACGAGTAGGTATGTATCACAGAATTTGTATGAGAATATCATAGAGAAGGGGGAGAATTCATTGTGAAGTATCAGCTGATTCAAGTATTAGAAGAACTGACCAAAAGTGCCATGAAGGTAAAACAGCACCATCTTCACCCTGTTTGAAGGCAGCCCACATGGTATTGCCCATTAACCATGGCTGCTGTTGTTGCAAGGCATGTTTCAAGGCAGGACTCCGGAAAGGGCAGTATTCCTAAGTAAAGAACAATAGAAAAAATACCCTCCCATGGCTCTGAATGGTTTTATGGTAACTCCACAATAATTATTCTAGACATTGTTAACCACAGAATTTTTTTAAGCTTATCAATACCTAAGGACACAAGAGGATTCTGAACAGGGCTTTACAAAACCATATAAGGCACCAGTGAAGCTGGAGTTTGAAATATTTTAGATGCACGAAATTCAAATAAGCGTACAAAAAAATGCACCCTTTCCTTTCCAGTTTTAGACAAAGGAGGGAATTTCTCTTTGTTATTCTGTGGTTATTGACAAATAAGAGCAAAGATGACCAGTTGTTTATATTTGAAAGGGGTAGCCCTTATATTTCAGCTTGTAATTGCTTCTACTTGTGCATCATGGTATTTAAAAAAGAAATAGGCAGCTGCAGTAAGCCATGGAAAGGATGGTGAAATAAATTAATTCAAAGCTGGTCAGAAAGCATATGTTCCAAAATGTTTATTTCCTGATAGTGGTACAGCAGTTTTACAATGCAATATGTAACTTGGAAAGTGTGAAATGAAAGCAGTAAATTAATATTGGAAAGCCATAAATCCTGTAAACATGTCAGAAGTATTTGATTTCCAAGTTATTCTCCGGTCTTGTATTTTCCTTGCTGTGCCACTCGATTTTCCTTTACGCTGTTCCTTTCATGTTTATTTCACAGTGCCACCCACTGGCAAAACTTGCTATCTTCTCACTTGAAATACGTGTTCCTTAGAGCGCTCCTTTTTCCAGGCAGTTTTGTATTCCTTGCTAAAGTTAAAAAAAATGAGAAAGGAAATCCAAAGTATACTTCCTTCTCAAAGTGTAACAGAACTTGACGGGTTTAAAAGAAACATGCAGAGAGACCATACTTCTGTACAGACTAAAAGTTCTCTTTTTGCCATAAATGACACGCTACATACTTGCAAACGTACTTTTATCAGCAATGTCAGTACAGATAAAGAGCTACTAGGAGCTGCTGAATCTGCAAACTGAGGAAAGCAATACTGACTCCTTTAAAGTGGGAATCATGAAGCAAACTTTCTAGAGGAAAAAATATATATATCTACTTGTGATTTTTAAAGTGTTTGCTGTAGGTTCCTGAGAAGTCAAACTCCTTTGCTTCATGAAATGAGGAATGTTTTAATGTATAAAGGAATGCAGGCCTCAAAATGGTACTTTTGCCACCTTAATCCAATACGGGCACCACTGAAATCTCCAGCTTTCCATCTTCACTTCTCCACGTACCACCATCACCTGACCATGAAAGCATCTGATATCCATACCAATTACAGCCACAGAAACGTCTGAAACTCTGACAATATCCCCACTGGAAGGACTTAAGCCCAAACCGCTATTTGTAAAAGTTGTCTTCAGCCAGCATCTAATCCCAGAATTGTAAATCACTATAGGTCTCGGCTTTCAACCTTCATTTTCTGCAAGTGCCTGAAATGCTAGCTGTGCCTTAGGAAGTACACAGCCTACTCCAATGTTGTCAGGCAAGGGAAGGGAGCACCTAGATTATATTTCAGGTGTTCCTCTCCTGTTAGCTAAAGTACTTATTTATTAGAGAAGTTCAGGTAAGCTTTTGCAGCCAGTTTTGCACAGGCACTGCTTTTTTCCAGAATGGAATAAAGGCTGACAGTATGTTTTCTGTATAGCTTTATGGTTAGAACATTTGCCTGTGTTGTAGGTGAACTTAATTTGGTTCTTCTTTTGGCTGAGGCTGTTCAAGCACAAGGATCCCTCTTCCGTAGAGAATCCTATGAGCCCAGGTTGTAGGATACTTTGGAATAAAATATTCTCTGTCTGTCCTGCAGAACAGTATTTGCTGAACAGTATTTTCCTTTTCATGTAATAATTAAATGTCACTTTGGATACGAGAGAAAGAGACAGATGGTATCACCCTCTGTTAGAGCATTCACCTGGACCGACAGTACTACTCTTTCAGCCTTGCCCCAGTAAACATTCACATGTCATGCAAAAGAGACCTGCACTAGCAGGAATGACATAGAGCAGCACATCCCAGAAATCCTGGGTGACCAAATCTAAGAGGTAGGGGTAGAAGTCTCCTTGAAAGACAGGGGATCTGAAACTGGCTCTCCAGCCCCAGATGTATTACTCAAACCACCAGAATGGTTCAGAAAGGAGGTAAAAAAATTAAAGTCACCTCCTGCCCATTGTATTTTTGTAGGGAAGTCCCACCACACTGCCCTAATTTCTGGACCATGGCAGAGCGTATGCCACGCACATCTCTTTGGTATTCTCTACTAGCCAGCTTGGGGTACTCAGCAGATGGCTTCTGTGGATTCCACTCTCAGGTCCCTAGTGCTTTATACACGCTGGATGATCTAAGGCCAAAAGACACACCCATGACCTAGTTGTTAATGCAGGGTGTTGCAAGGCCTAGAGTCCCTTTGTGCATTTAATCTCAAGTGCTTAGACAAATATTCATCAGATTCTATTTGGTATCCTTTAGGGTTTGCATATGTCCCCAGTTTTCTAAACTTAACTGCTACAGTCTCTTTTTCCAGGGCTTACAAGTGGGCTCATAGTGTGCTTGCTAGCCCATGCTGCCATGTCACATATGATCCATACAACATAAGCCATCTCTGAAATGCCTCCCTGTTCTACAATCACACTTTCATTTTACTGCACAGATATATTCCTAGTAGTGGTTTCCATCAAGGAATTAATAGAAGTCAGTTATGATCCACTGACATGGAGATAATTTTAGAATTTCAAACTACTCACTTGTCCAGAGTTTCTCTCTCATTAGGTCTGAAGTGGCTTTCCTGCTCATCTAACTTGGCTTTTCTGCTCATCGCTGCAACCAGAGTTACAATTATAGTATATTTCATAGAATCATAGAATAGTTAGGGTTGGAAAGGACCTTCAGATCATCTAGTTCCAACCCCCCTGCCATGGGCAGGGATACCTCCCACTAAACCATGCCACCCAAGGCTCTGTCCAACCCAGCCTTGAACACTGCCAGCAATGGAGCATTCACAACTTCCCTGGCCAACCCATTCCAATGCTTCACCACCCTTACAGTAAAGAATTTCTTCCTCCTTATATCCAATCTAAACTTTCTCAGTTTAAGTTTGAACCCATTACCCCTTGTCCTATCACTATAGTTCCTAACGAAGAGTCCCTCCCCAGCATCCCTATAGGATTTATTATAGGATTATATTTGATGGAGGGTTAATGATACTGCTTTTGATTTTGCCTCCTGGTTTCCTTCCCTACTAGCACAGTACAACTCTCTCCCTTTACAAACATAACATAGGATACAAAATGACTCCAAGATTAAAAACAGTAGGAGTCTAATACTTGACTGTACCATGTTGTTCTTCAGCCTTACAATGTGCATTTGTTAATAAAGTAGTTGTGAACAAACTGTTGTTAGCTTTATTCACTATTCAGCATGGGCTAAATATTGACTTGGTATGTTACCAGATGCTCTGTGAGGCCCTGTTTGATGGATCTTTGTTCTTAAGTTCTGATGTCTTCCAGGTATCAACCATGGACCTGTAATAGCTGGAGTAATTGGAGCTCAAAAACCACAATACGATATCTGGGGCAATACAGTAAATGTGGCCAGCAGGATGGACAGCACTGGTGTCTTAGACAAAATACAGGTACGTTTTGCTTTCGTGCCAGTATTTATCTCAATCTTTTGAGTTTGATGCTTAAAAAAATCACATATTTGTGCACTAAACAGGTCTGTGTTTTGGAGCTAAGGATGCCTACAGAAAAACATTACCTACCAACTGTAACATTACATTTCAGAAGAATTGGACCCTGGGCAGGAAACTAAAGAATTAAAAGAAAATTATGGGCAAAATGGGAGGAGAATCAAAGTTTTGTCTTAACCCTACAGAGGAACAGAGTGGAGGACATCATGGATTGGCTAGAAATGCATCCCTAGGTTAAGAGGATGATTTGAGGGAAATCACATTTTTATTCTGTGGATTTTAAACTCATAAAATACTAGCTACCTTATCTCTGAAGGGCATTGCTGATGTTATTTCTAAATAAAGTAAATGACCATAACTGTTGTACATTGAGTTAAATCCATAAAGTGATCATGAAACTTCCCTTTCAGTGAACCATGCTGATTAATAATCTTTATATATTATTATCTGTATAGATTATAGATAGACTTTATAGAAAAGACCTTCAATTTACTAACTTTCCAGTGATTCCATAGTCATAGATCACATTTTAAGTATCTGCCTAGTATCCTGCCCTGCACTTTGGGATCCCAGCATGCAACTGAGAGCACTCTGAATCTATGATTAAGACTATTCAGAACTAAATAATGGGAAAGTAAAGCTACCAACTGTGGTCAAAACTGAAAATAGAAGGGATGCCAAAGCAATGGCATCTACAAACAGTTGCTTGTTTCACAAAGAAACACAGTCTGAGACAACTGATGCTGTTGAACAACCCCCATTCTAGTGGCCTTTCACCAAAAATAGCAGAACTGCCTGAAGTTTGATTCACTGTCAATTAGGTGCGAAAATGGCAACAGCATCTCTGATACTGATGCGAATGTCTTAATTTCACGTCATTCACACAGCCTTAGTATTTGCAAAAAGATGGGAAGGGTTGGATCTACTGGAAAGAAAAGCACCTCCTGAAGTTGAAAAAAAATGCTGTATGAGGAAGAGTGGTGTCCCTAGTGCCATTTGTGTATCTACTGTGTTTGCAGTCTGAGGTGCAGAATTCGTTATACGAAATTTGATATCCAATGTAAACAATTAAAATAGGCAACAGACTATTTGAAAGCTCAGGTGCACAAACCTCACGAGACCCTCAAAGGCCTTAAAGCATTACAGCAACCCCCTTATAACTCCTCAGAACATATGTTCTCTTTACTCTGTGGAAGAAGATTCCGTTTTGCTCTGTTATCAACACTGGTTCTATTACTGTGTTGTTGCAGGTTACAGAGGAGACAAACAACGTCCTGCAGACACTGGGGTACATGAGCACTTGCAGAGGAATAATAAACGTAAAAGGAAAAGGAGAATTGAAGACATACTTTGTACATACGGAAATGACAAGATCCCTTTCACAAGGGAATGTGGCATCTTGAAGATGCTTGTACGTGTCATCAGTACCATATTTTCAGGAAAGTATCACGCACTTTTTAACTACATTTTGGCCCTTAACATGCGTGTTATTTTCTGGTATGTGGCACTTATTTTAATATGGCTGCAGAATAGTCCCATGAGCCATCATTTTGCACCTTGATATTCCTTATGTTCAAGGACAGTTGCGATGTACACTATAGGACTGGAAGATTGTACTGCTACTTGCACTGTTATTTAAAGACAAGAAAAGAAGGAATAGGAATTAAAAGGAAATAACTCATCCTGAAAGGACTTTAAGGAGATGTTAGTGACAAATGCGTGGAATACAGGCAATAAAGCTAGGGGTGCATACTATTTTCTGATGCATGGTGTTTTCTGGAAAATACAGTTGCTCCCCAATAGCGTCCACTAATCTGGTATAAAGTATACAGTATTTGTAAATAAGTTTACTCTATCCACACATGATTTGGATGTGATCACCAGTTGCATCTCATAGCCAGGGACACGTCGGGTGGCTTGCTGGCATTCTTTCTGAAGAGAGAACTAACAATGCTGGAATAGTTTTGTACAAACGTGTCAAATGTTTTGAAGCTATTGTCTTTTGTAAGGTTAATTCATTAAAAGTTTATATGTACTTTGTCTTACTGTTGCTGTCTCTTAGTTTTGCTTCCTTCTATGGCTTCTAATGCTCTAAACTTCTGCATCCTCTGCTGCTGCTGCTGCTGCTGCTACTGCTTTTTATTCAGCAGTTAGATGTTGAGACAGACTGTTAGCCTCAACCATTATGAAGACCAAGGTTCTTAATAACCTTGGTCAATAATATCTGCTAGACTTGCTATTGCCTTTCAGAAACTGAATCACCCCTATTGTCTTCTGTTGTGGGTGGCATCATAGGCACTTGCAGTCATTTACTCCCTAGGCATACAGAAGATTTACCTCAAATCCATAAACACAAGGAAAATGGAGGATACTGGAGACAGCTGCAGTGTTGCTACTTTGCAACTGGCCTGCAATGCTTAATGACTAGGAGAAGCTGTTTAAGAGAAGAAAAGTCTTGTTTGTTTTGCCCTTTGACAACCTTTTTGCCCTTGCATGCCTGTCACTTAACCATTACAATGCTGGATTCCATAGAATATTTGAAAGAATCTATTTTATCAGGACATCAGCAGAAGACACAAAAATTGCTAATTTGTGGATATGTGAGTTTAACTTAAATCCCATTTAATTTAAAAGTGTCACACTTCATAGATGAGCTACGTGAAAGACTGAAAAGGCAAGTAATTGTACTATCTATGCTCCTTCGAAGGAGCATAAACAGTAAAGATTAATCTTTGCTTTGCTCTAATCACTACTTGAAATTAACATATTCTTTCAGTCATAACATCCTAACAAGACCAAAATTAATAAAATCAAACAGCAATATAATATATAATTACAAAACAGGATATAATTACAAGATTTTTTTTCTGACTGATACCATATGAATACAGAAGTCAATTTATGTGCTATTGGCTCTGGTGTGTCCTTAAAATGTAAAAAGTATTCAGATTTCTCAGTCATTAAATAGATATTTATATTTGTATTGCATCGGTGTCCTTTCAGAAGGAGTTCTCAAAACTGTAGGTCACAAACAAATGGCATGAGGCCATGGACTCACAGAGTGTGGCATGATTTACTCACAGCAGCCATCTGCCCACTATGGGAATGATAGTAGATTTCAAAATGCCTACATTTGCAGTTAAATAGATAATCTGAATTTTGATCCCTTTAAGAGAGTCTAAAAGCAGAATGCAAGCTATTTCAGTTATGTCCAACATAACACACTTGATGTTTCACTCAGATCTGGAGAAATGATCAGTAACTCTCAAGATAGGTGCTAAGTCTAATAAAGTATCAGCAAAAATATTATGCTGTCTTTATGATTTCTTCCTTTTAATTAATAAGTTACAATAAATATTTTCCAATGGAATTAAAAGACTTTACAAATAGCTCACATGGCAGCAGAAACAATGCCCCAGTCATTGCCTAAAACAAGCTATAACTTAGCTATGCTTAAGACTTCTCCTAAATCCCTCCTCCCCAATAGCTTATAAAACCTATAAAGGAACAATTAAAAAATATATCTATTAATATCTTCCTTAAATTTTGAACGCACTCTGGGCCCTTAAAATCATTCTGGTATTATCACAGGTCAAAGCAATCATTTCTTACTGTGTATGAAAACCCTTTATGTAAAGTTGATTAAATTATTCTGCAGCATCTATGTGTATAAAACTTGTACAGTCAGGATTTTGCTTTTCATTTATTTTCTTGTACATCAGTAGCTAACCTTGTACATAGCTCAATAGCCTTGTTTCTATGATTTTTGTAAAAGTGAAACAATATTATATTTCTGTAAGCCATGACAAGTTAAAACATTTGAATAGCCGTAAGCTGACTGGCCCAGTGAGATATAACAAAGATAGATATGTGCCGTCCAAGAGCATGTTTAAAATGCTCTTGTTCAGAGCACTTGTATTTTACCGGTGTTCTCCCATTTTGTAGCTGCATTTGGATTATTGCAGCCAAATTCTGCTAAAGAACAAGAAAGACGGCAAAAGATGATTATGTATGCAGTATGATGCCTAGACAGAGGTGCATACCATTCTCTCTCTAGCCTTCAGTTGCTGAGTATTTTCTTTCTAATGCTGAAAAGCTATTTTTATCCAATAAATACTTCTTGTCTTCCAATGCATTTTACATCTACTGTTTCTACTGTTTCATTTTTTCCCTGTCTAGATTGACCCAGAGTTCTTGTATCTTCTTTCATCCTCTCCTGCAGCAAATTCATCTGCCTCAATAACTGGATGTAACACTACTCATGTATCAGTGTGTAACTTGAAAAGCTGTATGATAATCATGCAGAACAGTATTTGACATTCTATATATTCTGCATCACAGTAGGGTTCACCAGGTTCTACAATTTCCATGTTGGTGCCATAGTTCCTAGGTTGGTAGCAAACTACAAAGAGCGTGACTTCCAAAAGCACCAACGTCTTTCACACCAGTGAGGCAACAGCCAGAAGACCGATGTAAGAGTGACTTGCTATGGTATGGGAAAAAGAAATCAAACAGGAACACCTGGGGAGCCTGCTGGATTTCTTTTTCAAAGGCAATGCTTCGTTCCAATTTACGGAGGGCTACCAGAAGACAGGAAGAAAGACTAGATTTGCAGATATTTTTGCGAACTACAAAAATATTCCAGATTACCTGTAAATTAATGCTATTTAGCTGCTGCTTCTAAAGAAATATTAGCATCTTATTTACGCTGTGTAAAGCATTTTTCATTCTCTTTATATTCCTCTATATTTGCTCTATTTTGTAAAATACATAAAGACTTTTTCTTCTACTGAGATACAGGTAGTTCAATCTGCTTGTTTCTAAAGTAACAGTAGAGCACATACAAAGGTAGAGCTGTTGAAAGTCTGTCCTGTTTGTTTTCAGAACCTCATATCAGGACAAATAATTAGTTATGTTGTCAGGATGCTGCACATAGCAGGAGATTTCTGTTAAATGCAATGATTACTTTTTCCTTTGATGTGTACTTTTCCTCTTGGTTGTGCTTCTGTGTGACGACATTTTAATTCTATTCATTTTCAGTAGCATATCCTCCTTCACCTGACACAAACAGAACTCTTCAATACTTTTTACTGGTGGACCCCAAACAATTTTAAGACTAGGACTTTTTATTTAATTTCTTGTCTAGAATAGCAGAGTGACTCTGGGAAGGAAACAAATGTAGAATGAGATATATGTGCCTTAAATAAAATGCAATTAAGAGATTATTTTTGTTCCTTGAAGTACTTCAAATTTGTGTGGATTTGTCAAAGGTGGTTTATAAATCAACTGTAGCTGATTTGCTACATATTAATTTTAAACATTTTCAAATTTAGGGAATTATTCAGGTCAATGTCATTTTTAATATGCAAAAAATGCAAGATAAGGACATTTTAATCCTGTTTGCAACTATGAAGATACGAACCCCTTTATGTTGTAGGATGCCACTGTTCAAAACAAAGATTCTGCCAAGAATTTTTCGAAATTTTTGATGGAGTACCTTTCAAATATATTTGTAGCCATTGAGATGCTCTTCATGAAAATCTCAGTTTTGACAGGAAAAAAAATAACATGAAGTAACTTGAAAGATTAACATTTCCCAACTAAAGTTTTCATGTTTGCACTCCAAAATGTTACAAATAACAACTGTTACAAAAGTAATGTCACTTCATATATAAAGTCATGTATAACTTTACTTACCAAGAGGGTTATTGAACAGCATATTCATCTGAATTGGAGTATCCATTGAGCAGACATCAGTCAGCTGTACTGGGTTTGCATGGCAAGATTTTGGTAGTGGGAGGGCTACAGGGGTGGCTTCTGTGAGAAGCTGCCAGAAGCTTCCCCCATGTCTGATGGAGCCAATGCCAGCCAGCTACAAGACAGACCCACTTGCTGGCCAAGGCAGAGCCCATCAGTGATGGGGGCAGCGCCTCTGGGGTAACATAGTTAAGAAGGGGAAGAAGTTGCTGCACAGGAACAACTGCGGCTGAAGAGGAGTGAGAATACGTGAGAGAAGCAGCTGTGCTGACACCAAGGTCAGCACATAAGGAGGAGAGGAGGTGCTCCAGGCACTGGAGCAGATTCCGCCGCAGTCCATGGCGGGGAGGGGTCCATGGTGGAGCAGATCTCCACCTGCAGCCCATGAAGGACCACACACCAGAGCATGGGGATGTCCGAAGGAGGCTGTGACCCTGAGGAAAGCCTGCACTGGAACAGAGTCCTGGCAGGACCTGTGGCCCTGTGGAGAGAGGAGACCATGCTGGAGCAGGTTTGCTGCCATGGGTGACTCTGGAGCAAATGACTCTGGACCTATGGAAGGCACCCACACTGGAACAGTCTGTTCCTGAAGGACTGCACCCACGGAAGGGACCCATGCTGGAGCAGTACATGGAGGACTGTCTTCTGTGACACAGACCCCAGGCTGGAGCAGGGGAAGAGTGTGAGGAGTTCTCTCCCGAGGAGGAAGCAGCAGCAGAGACAACGTGTGATGAACAGACAACAACCCCCATTCCCTGTGCCCCTACATTCCTGGAGGGGAGGAGGTAGAGAAAATCAGGAGTCAAACTGAGACTGGGAAGATGGGAGGAGTGGTGGGAAAGTGTTTTAAGATTTGGATTTATTTCTCATTATCCTATTTTGATTTGTTTGATGATAAAATTAAACTGATTTCCCCCGATCGAGTCTGTTTTGCCCATGATGGTAATTGGCGAGTGATTTCTCCACATCCTTGTCTTGATCCACAAGCCTTCCATTGTATTTTCTCTTCCCTGTCCTGCTGCGGAGTGGGAGTGATAGAGTGGCTTTGGTGGGCACCTGGTTTCCAGCCATGGTCAACCCACCACATCAGCATACAAATAATAATTGCAAATTAGATCAGTCAACCAGTTATAATTTTATAATTGCTTTTAAATTATTAAAATAATTATAATTATTTGAAAAGCGTACTTCTCCAGTCAAGCATCTCATTCAGAAAACTTCTGAAGTCTTCTTATTTGAGATGGGCAATCTGTCACTGATTAGAATCTAGAAGAAACAATCACTTGTGTAAAATGACTGGCTTGGACCAAAGCTATGGTAAGTGGAAAGGGGAAAGAGGTTTTGAGCCATTTATGTTACAGCCTTTTGTTCAAGGGCCATCAATGGAACATTTGTGGCTAAGATTATCTTTTTCGTGGCTCATCTGAGGGTCGGGAAAATACAGCAATCTGATACACATTAATGTCAAACAGCAAGGACAGGAGATGAATTGCTAAGCCATAACTTGACAGCAGGCTAGCTATCTCAGATATAACTGACATGAGTTTAAAACAGGTACAACAGCCTGTAGTAAGAAAACAGCTACTGTCTTTTTTATGCATATCAATAACCTGTCCAGTTATATGTCATCTGTCCTTCTGTGTCCATCCTGTCTTTCCCCTGTCCTTGTCGTCTCTGTCATGTTCCTTCCTGCCCCCATTACCATTTGCTTCACAAATTATGTCTAAGATTTTTTTTGCCTTTGACACATTTATGGCTATAAAAGTACACATCAGGAGCCTTAGAAGAACCTGAAAGGGATATTACTGCTCCCTAAAAAGGCAGGCAATTGAACCTCTCCTCCTTCAGACACTGAATTCAAAGCAACTTTTAACACTTTGGTCTCTGAGCTCAGCTGCATTTGAATGCGTCGTTTTGACCATATAGCTTAAAACTGCTCCATCGCCCTCTCACAATTATTTACATGTTCATATTTAAGTTACTAGGGAAACAGACTGACCTGTGCAACTCTGTAACAGGAACTTGCACTTAACAGTAGCATATTAGTAGCCCGTGAACTAAATCTGGTCATAACTGGAACAAACATCCCTGTGCATTAATATCCTGCTTCTGAGAAGCGTGCAAAAGGCGACAAGGAAGAAAAAGACTTTGCAAGGTTCAAATAATTCCATCATTCTAAAGGGATTCATACCTGTGTTAGGAAGGAAAAATTAACTGAAAAGCATTGATTTTAATTATGTCAAATGAGGGGGACACACACATGATACAAATCTATAACAGGCATCCAGCAATATTTTTAATAATCTGAATTACATTGTGTAATTCAGTTTAATGCCCTCTTAAATGTTAATCATGAGTTACATGTGAACAGTAGAAAGAAACCTGGAGAGAAATCTTCCAGATGTGACTTCAGAGCTCTTTTCTAGCTTAGTTTATATTTCTAGCGAATGGTTTCTTGCAGCTCTATTTATAGCTGCAGCTTCAGCTGAGCTGCTTTTTATAAATGGGCATGCTGTCTCTTGCTGCTTGGACTAAACTACAAAAAAAGCACTTGCACAGTGGCAAACGTGTCTCTGCACTGGAAGCTGATGTAAGGCAGCTGCTGAGTTTTCAATTCCACTGCTAGCTTACACTGTGCTAATTCAGCCCATGCTACAGAAAAAAAAGAGGATCCAGTTGGTAAGGAGATATTATTAGATAAGCAGGTGGGAATTGTCATGAATGATTAAAAAAAACCACACACCCAAGTTTGTAGAGTATAATGCCTGGACACAGCACCTGCAAAGAAGCAAGAGGCTATGTTATTCAGCGCACTAGTGATGGGAGAGTGGTGGCAGGGATGGGACTTGTAAGTCAGTAGGCACAAATTATTGCCTGGGCACAAGATGCCCAAAACAATCAGTTGTGAAGATTTCTGGTACTCTGAATGTTGGTGTTTATACAATAAATCTTGCGTGTTCAGTAGAATTCAAGATGCCTGGAAAAGCACTTCTGGGAAAGTGCTTGCTAAAAGATACTGATAGCAATAATAGTAATGCTGTACCTATAGCATTGAAGCACGGAATCAGACTCTACAACTCAAGGAGAGTTATAAAGCAAGTATGTTTATTATGGCGCCGGGTGCAAGGGGGATCGCTCCTCCTAACTTGCACCCCGAGAAGTTAAGCAAGTAGATATTTATTACACACAAACATGCATATTCATCAGGTTCCCGACAGAGCAGTGGGGGATATTGCAATTAGATTAGGTACTCATTATCATAAGTCTCCTCCCTTTTGGCACTTGCGCACTGCCCTCTGATGGTCGTGGGCAGGGGTCTTCAAGATGAAGTAAGCAGTCTTCCTCCCGGTGCACTTTTCACCTTTGGCACAGTTGGATGCCCCAGTAATCACAATTAGCTGAAACCAGCGGTATCTGCAAGTTTCTGACAGCTGGCAAAGATTTAGAGCAGTGTGACCTTGGTACAAAATTTATTGCAAGCAGAACAGGGTGGGCAGACAAGGAGCATCCTAAGCTAGCAGATGTTCAGGAGTCACTGTCTCCAAACTAACTGATAAATTAGAAGGATGGTAAGAAAGAATTCACCCATTAGAAGGGTAAAAAGAAATAATTCACTCTTGTTAGTAAGACTATTAAATTCTGTTATCACACCACAGAAGACTATTAAATTCTGTTATCACACTACAGACTTACAACACAAACACTGTTCTCTATCACAGACCTAAGTTAAAAGTATTTTAACCCTATGTTTTCCAGGCACTTGCTTTCCTTATATCAGCATACTAGCTCTGCAACTGTGGCTGCAGAAAAGAAAGGTAAAACAGACCAAGGCAATCACACATCCCCAAGCAGCACGGTAAGAAGCAAGGCTTTGCTCCCACTCTCTTCCCTAGCTTGGAAGGATATAAGGGATGAGGGAGCTGGCCTGAGGGAGGGCACTGCTGGAGCCCCAGGCCAGCCTGCGGGGCATGCTACCCGCTGAGGTGGCACTGAGGCCATTGCTTGAAACTGGACCCAAACCCTCATGCCGGGCTGTCCGGGCATCTGCACTTCTAGGTTTAACACCACTCTGCGGAAAACACCGAAGCTCCCCCGGTGCCGCGGCCCCACAGCCCAGCCGCGCCCGGCGGGCCAGTTCCCGCCAGGCTGCCCCAGACCCCGGTAGCTTCTGAGGAAGGATTGATTCGGTGGTCCCCGCCTCGGCAGCCCTCTTCGTGATGCTACTGGCCCTGCTGCCCGCCTCGGCCTCGCAGCCCGGGCCCTCCCTCAGACCGGCGGCAGAGCGTTGCTGAGTAACAGTGCCGCTCCGCATCATGGCCTCTCCCGCTCCGGAGAGGGCCGCGGCCGGCCCTGGCCCAGGAGGGTCGGGAGGTCCTGAGGAGACGCTCCATTTTGCGGCAGCAAGGAAAAGACAGCTTCCCCTCTCCGCCCAATCTGCCTTTAGCTTCATCCCAACCAGTCGGGAAGGGCCTCCGGAGCTCAGCTACTTCAACCGGAAGGCCAAGGTGAGGGAGGGAAGGGGGACGAGCCAGGGAGGCTAGCGGCCCTTAGTGAGGTGGAAGGGACAAGCTTCCGCCGTGGATCTTGCTGCACTAGCTAACAACATTGTGCTCAGTGCGGGTGCAAGGGCTAGGCCCTCATCATGGGGGACCTGGTCTAGCAGGTGCCTAAAAAAGTTCCATTCATATTTTAAAGGCCAGCAGAAATGTCTGCTGCATGTTGGCCATGAGCAAGGCTAGTAAATGCATATATAGCAGGTTTCATTTTCAGAGGCCTTTGCAAAGTGTGTGTCTTCTACTTGTGGATGGAAAATGAGAGTAATGTCTTTTGCTGGATGGCAAGAGAAGGCAGAGACATGGTTTGCCAGGGATTAAGGTACATGATATCACTAAAACGTGAGACATCTTTAGGGAGAACGCTAGCAAGGCATCATCTATTAGTGAGGTTGGATGCAGCGCGTTTTCTGTCTGGTAATGTGCACTTTCAGACACCCTTTAATAAGAAACTGCTCCATTTTCAGTAGAGGGAAAAGGCTTTCAATGTGCCTTGCCCAAAGTTTCCATGTGCTCAGCTTTAATTAAGAAAATCAATAGAGATATTTGAAACAATAACATCAACATATACCTTGATAACTGAATGCTTCTGAAGGTGCTACACTGACACTTAACATGTAAGTCAAATAGACTAGCAGAGAGCCTTGCTCACTCTCTGCTGTGTTATGTTATCCCTTTCCCTCATTCTGTCTTCATATTTAAAATTATAAATTAAAGCAATCTTATACCTTCAGCTACAGTTGCACAATACTTCTGGGTGGCAAATCTTTCTCTCTCTGAAGAGTTATATGAGACATTGAACTGTACAGCTTTTTCCTCAAGGAAAAAAAAAAAACCAAAACCAAACCAACCCTCCCCCTCCCAAAAAAAAAAAAAAACAACAAACCATTAAAAAGTTCTGAAGTGTCTATTCAATCAACATAATACAACAATATTCTTGCAACATGTATTTATTTATAATAATGAATATACTCCATGAATCTGTTCTCCACCAAAATGACTGACTGTTGAATGCAGAGCACTGGGCAGCGGTGAGTTTGCCCATTGTGTGGCCCTGCGATGTGGGTAGGGTGCAGACCACAGCATAGCACTGGGCATGTAAGGGACAGCAAATTTCCTGCATTGACCAAGTGGCCCTGCTTAAAGACAGGTAGATTTGTAGTGTCAGACTCTTTTGTGTTGAATTCTGCATTTCCTTGGGAAGATGTCTGCGCCAAACCTGCTTAGGCACAGTTGGTGCCATGCTTAATAGAACACATTAAAGAGAACACAAGAGTAAAGCTGGAGCAGGTCAGAGGGCTAGCATGGTGCTCTTGGGGCTGGTAGAGCTTGCAGTCTGTATAGAATTAGCAACCATATGGTAGACCTTTTGCTTACAATATGAGGACTGTTTTCACACTCCTTATGACATGGTTTGTGGAAAATGCTGCTCCAGTGGCATGGACACAAAAAGTAGTAACAGCTGTTTAATAGGTTTCTTCACAGCACAGGCCTCGACCACAGGAGAGGAAGCAGAATCAACCTATTCTTCTTCACAATTAAGGAATCAGATCATTCAAATTTTTTATTTATAATGGAAAAGGAATTGCATTCCTTTTTGCAGAAATGTCACTAAAATCAACTGTGTGACGGAGACAGAAATGGAGAGACTTACGAGGAAGATGTGTCCAGCACACAGCCAGAAGCCAGAAATTCCTGCCTTTTAACCCATTGGCTGACAGTTGCTCCTTTGATTGTTTTAAAAAAGTTACTGTAGCCACTTTGTGTGGCTTTTCCTCTTGTTTGACGTGGAAAACGCTATTGAAGTGAAGTGCTTAGCTTTAGTAGCGGTACACAGAGGATGCCCACCCTGAGTGCAAGTTTATTGTCTGCTCTGTATGATTAACTTGTTCTGATGGGTTTAGAAAACAGGGTCACCACCACCACCACCTATGCCAGCTAAGTCAGCATTTAACAAGGAGAAACAACAGCAAAAGATCATCAGTATATTGCACACAGAAGTGTTGCCTCTTCTGGCAGATCTTAAACAGATCACCTGGGACAGGGCTGATTTTTAAAATAACAGCCTGGCTACTTACCTGCAGAATCCAGAAAGAATGAATTATCTACTCTGACACAGGTAATAAATAATGGGCAAATAATGCCACATGAATTAAAACAAAGGAGCAAATAACATTCCCAGTGATGAGCACAAATTAGACGCCCTTTAAAATTCTGAATGCAACTGGTAGCAGCAGAAGGAAAAGAGAAACAAGGAGGCACAGAAATAATAGTAATGATGGAAGCGAGAAATCAAATGCAGGATGTTCTTAAATGTGCCTGAAATTCTCTGATGCTTGATATTTTCTGAGAAATGAAGGTTTAAATCAAACCACCTCTCCTCTTGCCAGAACCAAGTAATGGAGATACTTTTCCAAATTAAGCCTGTGATTACAGCAAGTGCCTCAGTACACTCTTAACTATGGTTTCCTTTTAATATTTTAATGGAACCATTATAGCCTTCTTGACCTGCCCCAAGTTGATTAGCATTGTGAATTGTAAGACTCAAAGTACAAGAGGTTTTTAATGGCTAAATCAGGCACACTGCAAAATTAGAGGAAATGAAAACCCAACAAAATGGACAATTTTTCAAATTTGTAGTCAGCCGTGCACAAAAACAGTGATTGATTGACATGTTTACAAGAATATGGATCTTTTAATGAACTGACAGCATATTTCAAAAGAGGATTTTGCTTTTCTTTCCTTGAAAACATTTCTGGTTTTGAAATACCTATGATTCCATTCATGAAACTTCTTGATTGGATTTCACAAATGCATTAGTTAGCAGATCAGATCTTTAGTATTGCATATTTGGATGCAAATATGTCAACAGGTACCATAAATGCTATAATATTCTGGCTTGGGTTGTGCTGTATTTTTATACATGACAGATATATGCATACTAGTGGATCACAAGATTACCACTGTGGCATGTTTCTGAATTCTTCTCAGTTCTGCTTTAATCAGCAATTAAATGGTGATTCCACTGCAGGATACCTTTCTCTTTTTCATTCCAAATGAATTTTTTGAAACTGCCTGCTTTCTTTTCACATTACAGTGACAGATCATTTGACAATTATATGGAATTAAGGAGAATACAAAGTTCAGAAATTAAAAACAAATAAAGCAGTTAGATTTCCAGAAGTTACAACAGATTACAGGGGAAAATGAGCTAAATTGCCACAACGGAAATTTCAGAGCTGAACAGACTTAAAAAAAGATATCACATGTCATTAGGTATTTGTATTGTAAACTAATCCAAATGAGTGACCCAAACTTGCTAATGGTAGCTCAGTGATACTACAGTTGTCATTGTCTAATGAGACATGTGAACCGTTTAAGTACTGATTTGACTACATATATTCTGTAACCTGTAAAGTTAAGCAAAAGTGTGAATTAGCCATCTATCCTGCTACAGCAGTAGCAGTCATTTTTCTCCGAGTAGCTTGTGCAGTGCTGTGTTTTTGACTTGCAGCCTGGGAACAGTGCTGATAACACCGATGTTTTTAGTTGCTGCTCAGTAACGTTTAATCTGATCAAGGACTTTCTGAGTCTCATGCTCTGCCAGGGAGGAGGGAAGCCAGGAGGACGCAGCGACAGGACACCTGACCCAAACTAGCCAAAGAGGTATTCCATACCACCGCACATCATGCCCAGTATATAAACTGGGGGCAGTTACCTGGAAGGCTTAGGTCACTGCTCGGTCGGGCTGGGTATCAGTCAGCAGGTGGTGAGTGGTTGTATTCTCTTCCCTTGTTATCTCCCTTATCATTATTATTATTATTGGTGGTAGCAGCGGTGGTTTGTGTTATACCTTAGTTACTGAACTGTTCTTATCTCAACCCATGGGAATTACAATCTTTCGATTCTTCTCCCCATCCCTCTGGGAGCCGGGGGGGAGAAAAGGGGAGGTGTGAGCGAATGGCTGCGTGGTACTAAGTTACCAGCTGGGCTTAAACCACGACACCATCTTTTCCCCTTTTCTCAAGACAGGAGATGTTTCCACTTATGATGCCATTTTTGAAAGACAAGAGGGTTACAACAAACATCTGCACCGAAGTGACAGACAACATGCAAAGAGTCGTGGTCTTAACATCATTGAGGAGGTAACCCTTTGATAAATTCATAGTTATCTTTGTTAAATATATTTCATACTTTTTGGCATGACTGGAGACCCTAGGCATTGTTTTACCCTTTATAATGCAGCCTATATGGTAGCAAAGGAATCGGAAGGAGGACATTGTTGTCCTCAGCCTGGAAGTTTAGGGAAAAGCATTAGCCAGAGAAGATACCTGAGTTAGTTCCTGCTCTTTGGCATCTTGTAGATTTTCAGGTGACAAGGCATGTGCGAGATATACACACAGCAAGACAAACCCACAGCTATTTCTGTGATCCTTGGAAACTCCTTTTCCCAAGAGGGCTGAATTCAGAGCCCCAAATTAACCACTGTCCTCTGACATACACCCTCCCTATGCCAGCATTAGTGAGAGAGCCCAAGTGCCTGACGCTGGTGAGTTTGTTATACAAACTTAAAACAGATTGCCCTGCAGGAAGGAAATTCACAGTGAGCTGGTGCAAATGAGGGGGTCAGTCAGAAGACCATGGACATGCCATGTCTTTTGCTGGGCAAAGCATGCAAGGCCAGAAGAATCTGGGTTTGGTGTGCAGCTTGATAGCTAAGGAAGTATGCAGCCATGTTTTTAAACAGCTGCCTTGAAAACAGAAATACTGTGATATGTATGCATATATATATACATATGTATTTTTCTATGCAGCAACCTGAACAATACACAGGCATCCAAGAGTGTTTATATATTTCTTTTTGTACACACACACACACAAAAGCTGTCAAAACCCAAATGAAGTGCAGCTTCTGTGTGTTAATGGCCTCAAAATCCCATTGGGTTCATGGGATTCAAATAGATGGGTAGGCTAGGAATGGCTGCCCATGTTGGTGATTATATATGAAAGAGGTGGAAGAAGGAAGAGAGATACAAAAGTTAAAATTAGTTTAATTGGTGTGCAAAAAAAAAGGTTGATATTTTGTGACAAAGGCCACTGCTTATGATTTATCTCACTAGCAGCTATATATGCCAGACATTTCAATGCAAGTGCATAACCATAATGCCCCTCAACATTATCACACAGTGCAGGGAGTATTAGGTGCTCCCAAAGGAATCCCAGGAGTGCCCATTCCCATCAGCTGCTCATGCCTAGTAACTCAACTGCAAATCTGCATGAGACCAAAAGGCATGCAAATGACGCCAATTAAAAATTAACCTCTTTTTTTTATTTAAACAAAACAAATGTAAACCTCCTTCCCCAGTTTCAAGCCCAAACTCCAAACAGGAAATCTGTATATAAACATTTTATCAGTGTAGAGTTAAGGTTTCTCTACTGAGCTCTTATATCAACCAGAAAAACAGGTATGGGCCAGAATTCATGCCAGCAACACTGGGCAGTGCATGCACAGGGACTCTGCCTGAACAGGTGTCCCTTAATCCAGCCCTTGAATTAGAATGGAGACACATCAAACCCACAGCTGTTAAATGTTACAACATGATCTTCCTGCACTTCATGACACCCAACACTGGACTTACTTACCCATAGCTAAGTCCAGGTCACATCAGCTCCAGCCTTAATTACCACAGTGGCCCCCACAGACTTTTTATAATAACTATATTAGAAAACATTATAAATAAAAAGGCCACAATTCACAACTTTCTAGTACAGTGCTGAAAGCAGACAGACTGAACCCCCCACAGTACACTGCTTTCCTTGAACTGGAAAAAAACAAATCATTGCAAGTAAGCCCTTCATTTCCTGCAGAAAGACTGGGTGCACCCTGGGAACCCATGAGTACTGTCATAGATTCTTGGTTTAGCTACATGTTAGCACTGTGACTGCAGCAGAGTGTTTGCAGCAGGCTGCTTTCAAGCGTTCACAGTGCTAGAATTACACTTTGTGAAGGCGTGTAGCAGGACACTTCCCAGGCAACTGTTGGAAAATCTGCTGAATGCTGAAGACACAAAGATGAAATGCCACTGTGCACAGTCAGCGCTGTGCAGCTACCAAGGATGCTGAAAACTCAATCTTATTTATTTAAAGGGAAAACAAATTATCAAAATTACATACTGCTGCCTATCATTAGCACTGTAAACCCTGTATCACTAGCGAAGTCCTTCTTGATAGTATAAAGATTCTGTTGTTTCTCCTTTTTCAACATTTTTCCTCAACTGAGGTGAGGGAGGAAATGTGCTTGGTTTTTGACTGCCACTCTTCTTGACTTGATTTTGTTCTGGTGGAGTGAAAAGTTAGTGTATTGAATAACTTTAAATGGGGTGGAGCAAGGAAGGCAAGGAAGGGTCAGTGGAGAGTTGAGGGACGAATGGCTATTTTGGAATGGGCTTTTCTGTTGGGTTTTTGGTTTATTTTGGGATTTATTTTTTTATTTTTTTAATTTTTGTTGGCTTTGTGGGTTTTGGTTTGGTTTGGGTTTTGAAAAAATAGCTTATAGCATCTTCCCAAGAATCACAGGTCAAGTTCTGTCCATAAGTCTAGAAGTGTCTCTGAGCTGACTGCCCAGCTAGGAGACCTCTTGGATCTGTGCTCCCACCTGTATCCTCACAGGAAACACAGGGGCTCGTGCTTTATGGGTTCTATCATAAGTGCTGATATGGCTCAGGCTTGCATCTGTTATAGCAAAGAAGTCATTTGTTTGCACTTGAACTGTGGTGCGGCATCAACATTTTGATTCTCCTTTTAGATCTCATTTATATCGTAAGACTAGATAAGCATACTGGGGCCCAAGACTTACTGGGTTAGCCACTACGCAAACATACAAACAAGCCTGATAAGTGTGAGACCTTTGGCTACGGAAAGAAAAACAAACAATTCCTGTCTTTCCCTGCCGACTCCCGAGCTCTCTGTTGTTGTACCACAGGAGAGAACTGCAGATAGCAGATAGTAATTGCAGTCACTTAAAGTACAGTTTTCTAAGAAGAGGCTTAAAATAATCTTTTCTTGGTCAGGTTATTGTTCACCAAGTCCACTTCCCATCATAGCAGAGCAGTTATTTCTGTAATCTTACAACTACAGTATTTTCTAGTAAATCCTTTCATTGTGCAAAAGTACACCAATATATGCTTTATATCCTCCAGGGAAAGTTTTCATGGACTAATGGTTGCTCAGTTTTTCTTTAGGCTTTGATTTTTTTCATATGGGGCTTTTACTGAATTGTGCGAACAGCATAGGTGTTCCTGTAACAGGGGGCACAAATCTCCATTTTTCAAATGGATCACAGAAGTCACTGTACAAAAAAAAGTATGAATGAAAGGAAAATCTAAGCCACTTTCCAGTAACATAGCATTTAGTTTGCCAGTAATCACATAGTAATCATCTCTTTGTGTGTGTGTATGAGTGTATAAAAAGTCACCAGTCCACAATAACTCATGGCACAGACCCATATCTTACCATCTTGTCATCTAGTGATACATTCATGGTTTATTAATATACATAAAAAACTAGATCAGGGATGGAACAGTCAGAGTGCAGATTACTGCTAAGTACATACACATCTGTATAGCAGATGCTGTACAGTTCTGTCATTTTGCGTTTGGTCACAGCATATTTAGCAATAGGTAACTGCCAAGTATATTCATGCTGTGATATTCTCATAAGGAAACTTTTATATTTTCACAGGAAATGGCAAGACCTGTCGCTGTTTTGTCATCTTCAGAGCATGGGAAGCGCATAAATAAGCCCTTGGAACAGCCAGTTAAAACTCATGCAAGGATTAATCACATGAAGGCAGATTTCTACAGGAGAAATGGCATCATCTGCTTAACAGAAAGACATTGTCCAAGCCTGGATCCATGCTAAATCTCTCGTATCTGTCATTGCCAGCAACATTTATGTGGGGAAAAAAACACCTCCTGTCAAAAAGCAATATGGTGCTCTTTTGCCTTTTCCTCTACATTTTAGTTAATGAGAATGATTCAGATTAAAAATAGGATGAAATAACAGCTGTACTTTTCCTCATACTGATTCAGATGCATGTCTTCTTCATACAATCTCATGAAAATCTCATGAATAACAGACATCAGCAAGAGCTGAGCATTTTGGGCAGCAACACTAGAAGTAAGACCTAGAAGACAGCTGTCTCTCTGCAATTTTAGGCAGTGCTTCTACGTAATTATACACAGACTTAACATGTAAGCAAGACTGGTCCTCAAGGAATCAGTCGTCACTGACTTCTTAGTCCTTACAGTGCTGTTACAGAATTGCTAGGTGCCATTTTATCTGCCTAACAGCTGAATGTGGATTCAACCCAGATTTTCTGCAATGGGTGGGCTTACCCGTAAATAGACAAGTAAAGAAATTATTTGACTTCCAGAAGTGCTTAGCAGTTTCAGTAAACTTCAGGTGGATGACCAAGTAAAGGGAACTTCTGTGTATTTAGCATTTAAATAGACAAAATCTGGGTTTAGCTGATTTTGGAAATCCGTTTTGCTGACTTTCAGTATCTGACTTTCACTATATGCCAGAGGGATTTGATCTGTTCAAAAGTATCACAAGAAAAATCATCTCTGGTTCTGTATCCAGTGCTGATAAAAAGAAATAAACACCATCAAACAGTAATACTAGCAGAGCAAGCACAAAATAGTTTGGTAGAATGGAAAAAAAAAAAAACATAAGGATTTGAGCAGTAGTCATTTAGAAACATGTTTAGAGTAAATGTCTAACCCTGCTTAAACATTTACTGCCTTGTATTTTCACTGAATCCAGCACTAATGTTTTAAGGTCATTTCAGGAGAAAGAGTATCTCCTATAGGGTATGCATCAGTTTGGTTCTCAAGAGCCATTGATCCTGTTGCTGTTTAAAGCTGAGGCAGTATTGTTCAAAAAAGAACAACAGCCAGTCTGACTACTAGCAGAACGAGGACTGGAAGTCTACAGCTTTAACTGACACTAGAGTTCTGTCAGGTAGTTACACAGAGGGAACCTGTATCATTTGTGAACACAGTGAATCTCTTAGTGAAAAATAATAAAACCAAAAAACTTCTTAATCTGGGGCCTGGATAAGTAGGCAATCAATAGCACTTGCTGGGCATGATGTGAGCAGCAGAGCACACAGAGCAGCCCATTCTGAGAGGTGTTTGTTACTCTCATAATGAGAGTATGACCACCAAGTTCCTCTATATTCAATGAACTAGGGACAAGAAAGCAGTAACTGCTACATTCCTTTACAACAATAAATACTTCATTAAACATATCCAGCAGCATTAAATGAATCACAGTAAGAACAAAGTGAGAAGGAAATGTTTTCTAACAATACCAGAATGCTTTCTCAAAAATCAGTATCAGATGTATACCAGAGAAGAATGAGATGGAATACAGCCCTATTCTAGGCAGGTTATTTTTAGCTTGGGACAGTCAGTACAAATTTCTTGTTTTAATTAGTCTTACTATATTTACAAACCATCTGTGTTTGACAAACTAGTGGAAATCAAATTTGTTTGGGAACACCGCCACCTTCTGGCCTATGCGAGAAATAGGCATCACCGGCTCATTTCCACTGTGAAGAAAGTCGTAATTCATCAGAACACCAGTATGAGTTTTCCTATCTCATTTCTTTGCTTATGTCACCCTCCTTCTCTTTCAGTCCCTTCTCATCCCTCCTCACATTTGAATTTTTCACAAGTTGTTCCACCTACTACTTGCTTCTAGTTCAGCTGAGTGGTTGACTTTTCCCTTCAGTTCTGTGTCAAAAAGGTACCATGATGATTTCTTCCATATTAGGGAGGAGTTTTTTATCAATGTCTGCAAGGACATTTCAGTTTTTCTTCAGTTTGTTTCACTAGCATGACAACAGCTAGATTACCGATGGGATGTAAGCCTGCCATTGTACGGTAGGAAAGTATCTAACTGCCTCACCTGTTAATGCTGACATACTACTTACTTTAAGGGTTTTATCCATGCAACAAATTAACATGAACAGACTGCACAACATGTCACAATGTAAATCATACTTTGGATCTGGATTTTGCATAAAAAAAAATCTCCACGGATTGTTGGGACCCACAACTCACTAAATAATAGCCTTAAAAAGAAGAAATGGCCACATTCTGTATCTACTGGTAAAACACAGAACTTTTAAGGATGTACAAGTTTCACCTTTTTTGTATCAAATCCTAACAGTTAAAATCAAACCAAGTGATGCTGGGAATTCTGCTTTGCTACTTACAAATAATAATTCCACACAGGACAGGATGCACAAGCTAACATGAAAATGTATTTACATGGTAGCTCATCAAGTATACTTTATGCAATTGGAAGTAAGGTAATGCTATTTTCCCTTCATCCATTTGTAAAGAAACATGTTGACGCAAGTTAGGGCACCCTTGTTCCAGCTGACATGGTTACTGATTCCTGTTCTCAGTTCTACCCTTCTGCCAGAATTAATACTCATACAAACAAAAGGACTGTGAGGGACATAGCTATTCTGAGCTTCAGACTGTGTTTCAATTTAGGCTTGAATGGCAGACTGTAAACCGAAGGAACTCTGGAACATATACAATACCCCATTTAGACAGTTTAGCTAAAACCGCCACCAAAGACAAAACTACAAGTAGTATGTATTAAGAACTTCAGATGGCCCTCACAGAGACAGCTGTGCAAGTCCACTATCCTGTGGCAGCTTTCTTTTACAAAGTAAAGTGAATCTTTAATAAAAACACTCATTTTCTGTAACACATTGCTATTTAGTGAACAGCCATATGAATCTCTTTAAGCATGAGCAATAAGCCAATATTGCTTGTGCAACTACTGCGAATTCTGGGTTTATGAAGCACTGGGGAAATCACACGAACAGCTATAAGCAAATTGCACAGTTTCTTTTTACACAGTTAAGAAAAGCCCTGACTGGTAGGTAGCATGTCACACTAGGTACATTCAGACTAGCCAGTATCCCTGATTTGTCCATCTGCAGTTGTGAGAACCACTGATGATAGAAAGGAACAACTGCCAGTTAGTGCTGTGTTATCTGTTAGCTTATAATAAATATTTACACAAAACTTAAGAAAATATGTGGCTCTTTATTGCTCTTTACATACCAACTGTTCCACTTATTGGAAGGTCTCATATTCAGAAGCTCAAATTATCTTAGGTGGAGTCATTTTAGAGAACAGAATTGTTCTTCATGCACAATATTTACAGTATCTACAGTAGAGGAGGCCAACCCGTGATTTAGTATTATTCTCCAGTGTCAGCAGCTGAGTCCATATGTATGAGAAAAGATTTTTTCCTGTAGATATTCTGCCATTTTTCTGCAATTTTGTATACTCTCTATCTCAAAAAATGGAATCTGAAAACAAAACAAAAATGATTGCTGGGAATACATTTAATAAACAACTAGATAAGACCGATGTTTGTTAAACAGATGTAAAATCACCCACCAAAGATTTGCCTGTTTTAAAATTAAACATTTAAGCCCAATAATATTACTGATCTTTAAATCACCTGAATAAAGATTACTGTAAAAATAGTGATATCCGCTACAGTGTAAGTTAAATATAATGGATAACTGATTATAAATGGAAAAGAAAACCTCAAAAATCTAAAATCAACTGTTTTGGCCCAAAGTGTGTTTAAAAAAAACCCTATTAATTCAACAGGCAAAATAAAGGACATACTGTATTGTGAAAATATTATTTACAATACGAGCAGCTTGGGATTTTCTTTAAATGGTTTTTAAACTCTGAATTCAGACCTTTCTAAAAAATTATTCAATTAAAAATTCCAATTCTACTTAACTCTTAGATAACATTTTCCTGTAAATCAAGATTTGGACCTTAATCAGTGCAGAGTAGTCTTTCAAGCAGCCACTATTTGGCATAAAACACAGGCAGAACACACTAACTGATCCAAGGAAGAAAAAGGAATTTCTGTAACACCCTCCAAAAGGCAAAATTTAGGCAGAGAGAACACAATACAGAAAGGACATGACTACACCTGCCTTGGCAAGTAATTGCAACTACAGTTTTAAGCATTATATTATAATCATTTTTCACTTGTTTTGTGAGCCAGAGCAAAAGCAAACCACTGTCTTTGGACTTTACCTGCACAACTTCATAACCAAGTAACTGAAGATGTCTCTGTTTGATGGCTTCTTCTCCCAACAGATTGTGGCTATTAATGCAAAATCTATTCTGACCATCAACACAGAGGGCAATTCTACAATCAAGCACAAGAGTAGTATCAAAAAAAACCTAAAGAAAAAAAAAACAACAAACCAAAACCAAACCAAACAAAAAAAATCTCACTTATTTTAATAACCACAACTACTGCAGTTCCTAAGAACCAGGAGACAATGCCTCTACTCTTACTCCCTAATACCCCTAGGATTAGATGCTGGTAGGATGGCAGTTACCTAGTTCAGGATGATTAAAATTGCTCACTTTAATGCTGGGAGGGGTAAAGCCTGAAAGCTTAGTGAAACTGATCTGAAAAGCTTATTTATATGCTCTGAACAAAAATAAGTACTGGCAAACTGTTTTGAATTTTTCTAGAAGGAAAAGCAAACAGACTACTTTTCTCAGCCTGAAAACATTTCAGCAGTTGTATTTATTCAACTTATTAGTGTACCTCTTAAATCTGTTGGGAGTTCAAGTTAAGTTTAAGATAAATCTGTTCAAGTTAAACCTGTACAGACAGATGGCAGCATCATGGATTATAACTATATTTTTTCTCCTTGGTGATAAAAATCACATCAACTTAAATCAAAATTTGTATATCCACTGTAAAAAAGTTGCTTAAATTATCAGTATGTTAAGTATATTGTGACCTTATTTACACATGAAAGCTGTAATTTAAAAAGAAAAAAATCAAAGCCCATTCTTAAACATTTAAACATGGGATTTTGAAAAGAACCTATATTAGTCTGTGAGTCTTGGGAAGGTTAAGCTGAAGAAAACATAACCTTTCCAAAGACTTTTTCTTAATCCACATAAGTGCTGTTGCAGATATGACACAGGCAGGTTGCTTAACTTTGTATCTGAGGTTACTCAAAATAATCCTTGTTTAAAGCATTTTTTAAATACTTGCATTTCCAATTAAAAACAGCATCTGTGGCTATTATCTTCATTACAAAGGATTCCTTACAGAAGTAAATTTGTGAACTCAAACTGGCTTGAAATATGCTACATCTATGCAGACATGATCAATCAGAATTAATTTGGTTTTAATTTGAAAATTAATTACAGAACATCAAAATACATTACTATTCGGGATCACTTTGATCCTAACTATCACTGGGTAAAGATATTAATCGTCTGACACTCTATAGTCAGGAGACAAAACAGTGACGAAAAAAGTACAGATCATTAATTTTGCCAACTTTGTCCTTTTGTCAGTGGTTTCAGTGTGAAACCTGAACTTTGTTAGAGGTCAATGGCAAAACTCCAATTAGCTTAAATTTTGCCAGGGTTTTACCCTGGATGCTCTTTGTTAGTGTTAACTAACATTTTACCAGTGCTTCTCTTACCGTCTATGTACTTCTTCACATTGGGAAGCAGGCAATACAAAACCTTCTTCATCTAATTTAATCTCAATATCTAATATGAATGAAAAGAGAAGTGACATTAAAACCTCATATAACAAACTTTACCTGTAATTCTCATTTTCTTACAGTTCATTGTTAAAACACTATTGCAATAATTTTTCTGAATCACAAAGGCTTGCAAAAGATTTATATAGGCTATTTAATACAGATGGTAACGCTTCACTCAGCCTTTCATAACACTAACAGCAAAGCAGTATTCCAAGTTCACTAAAACCCATAATGTAGTTAAATGACACTAATTGCGTACAAGGTAAGTAAAAGAGGAGCTGATAATAAAATATAAGAGTTAGCAGCTATTTTCAGTGCAGACTGGCTGTCTAAATTCCAGGTAACATTGCATTTCCTTTCTCTCCCTGTCCTCTTCCTGACTTTGAAAATGCATTTCCTTGAAGTTCCCATATTTCTTTATTGCAGACCTTCTACAAAGTTTTGTATTCCAGTTTTCTTTTTCTGTATTTGCACAATTTAGAATTCCCAGAAAAGAATGAAAGAAATAATTTTTATTTCTGGAAAATAACTGAGCCTAAAGTTTAGACGACGCAAGCACACATTTTATTATTAATCTAAAGAAATTACACTTACCAAGTGTATAGAAATATGGTGTTGACACCTCTGATGAAAAATACATTCTTTTTTTCAGTAAATAAAGTAAACCAGCCTTCACCCTTTTGAGGAGGTGAACATCCGGAGAACTGTCAGATGTGAGAAAGGCCTTTACTAGATACTTTGGAAGAAGTTTGGGACCCTACATAATGACAAAAAACCAAATGAAAATAAATGAGATTACATTTTTTGTAATTACCTCATATTAATGTAGCAAAATGTATTCTGTGCATTTCAAAGCCACGTCTAGTGAGAGAGACTTACAGTCCAAGGCATAATCTGCTGGAAACTTGAGCAAGACCACCACAGAATAACCACCAGAACATCCTCAACAGGCTTCCATGCTATCACACTGAACATATAACTTATGAGAAATGCACAACTCTTCCTCCGCAGTCAGGCTAACACCTAAGTGCCTGATCCCTTCTGTGCTCCAAGACTTCCCAAGCCAAACATAAAAAAAAGTTGTTGGAAAAATACTTGGAAATACACAAAAAGGTACTTTAACTGACCTAGTCAGTTCTGTCAACCACACAAATATTGATACAAATATATCAAGTCAATCCAGCAGGTAGAAATGCTTCGTATTTTCATCAAGAGAAAAAAACACAACTGTTCCATCCAATTCCTATGTTTTTATGCAGAAGACTGTCTTCAGCTAATTATCAAATTAGTTTGTTAACATCTGCTCTGATTTCGTATGTACCATACCTCATAGAATGGGCACTCCAGGGTAACAGTCAGAAAAAGATGGGTTAGCTGGGTGGTAACAGTCCTGTCCAAACCAGGTGGCTGAGCTGAAAGAACAATATTCAGGCTTTCAGGTGTACCTTCAACAAAGTATTTTTACACAAAATCATATGGGGGGTGTTCTAGAAGCTTACTAGACTAGGGAAAAAATACAATTAGGTGAAGGCAGCCCTTGCAAACAAGACAGTCTTAGAAGCAGTAAGTGAGCAGACTGAGATCTCCTAAGCAAGATGGGATAAATCATGGGGGAGATTTTTAAATGTCACGATGTTTTCCTCAGTATTTTAAGACACACGGCCAAGGACAGGACTGCAGTGCTTGTTCAGAGATAGAAAGGAAAGAAGCTCAGAGCATGGAACAAAGATGGGCACACGAAGCCTCCACAAGGGGGGTGTAGTTGCAGACAGGATGCCATGGAAAAAAGCATCGCATCACCATATCAGATTCTAGATTAAAAGTAATCTAAAAATCAGGAAGAAGCACCAATTTTATGCCTGTTAAAGCATATGTGAGCCTTAGTATTCAGTTTACAATTTTACCCAGATAATTAAAAAAAAATACCAGCCGACCCTTAATTGCTCACATTTATGATGCTGTTACGTTTTACTGGTTCAGATCTCACTTCTGGTTTAATTAAACCAACAACTATGCTCTGCAAATTAATTTTTTCAGCTTTATCCATTTACCCTTTTCATATTTCACAAGGTGACTGTGATACAATACAAGAGAAATACACCAAGTGAGAAGCAAGAATGTAACACAATAATTCTTATTCTGAAAGAATAGAAGTGGAGATGACGGCAGAAGTCAATACTTGGTCTACCTTACCCCACAAGGAAGCAACGTTCTCTGGACTATTAATCACTACTCTCCATTCACTTTAACCAGGTCATTGTTGATTTGACAGATTTAGTTGATTATTTGATAAGTTGATTAGTTGATAAGAAACGTGTACGTGACAAGAGACACACCATGCAGCAGTAAGAAATACAGAACATCACAAGAGAAACACTACTTCTTACCTTGAAGCTGTTGCAGAAAATAGGGACTAAATATTTTTGGCAGAAAATTTACTGGATAACGTTGAATAAGGACACATGAATGCAGCAAGTTCAGCAAGGTGTGAGGCTGAAAGTGATGAAGGCGAGCATGCAGTATGGTTTCAAGCTTCCCGAACAAGGAAGAAGCACTTGGAGGCAGATAGTTTAATGTCCCAAATGGCATAATACACTCAGCAATCTGTTCAGTGGTAAATCTGTCAGCATCAGAAATGAAATCTTCTGCCACTGCATCGAAAATGGGCTTAGAAAGGATCTTTTTTGGGAGCAATACTGCATGACTTTGCTGACTGTTTGAGGCTGCATGGTAATGATGGACTTGGGAACATGTGTTTCCAGTGCCACTGTAAAAGTTTGTTCACGATGTTCAAAGTATAGGAAGGCTTCCAGTACATTTACCAGTTCATCACCTGTGAAATATGGAATATGCTTCACAGAATGCCTACACAGTGCTGTGACTAAGGGAACTGCCTGAGTCTGATGAAGGACCACCAGTGAATTCAGTATAATGCTTGTGAACTTCGGGCTTAGCTGGGAAACTATGGTTAAAGTGACACTGTTCAGCCTGTTTAGCAAGTCTTGGTATTGTTTCCCTTCCCTGACAGTCCCCTGCAGCATCTTATAAACCATCACTATTTCCCCAGGAGCCCACATCTCCACGTCTTTTTCTCGCATGTGGTTCACAATTTGTTCCAGTGTTGCACAACTTGGGCCTTCCAACTCAAGCAAACTCTCCCCAAGAGCACAGAGATTTTTAACAGTCAACTGCCCTTTGCCAAGCCGTTCCTCAGCCTCTGAAAGCAAACTTGTCATCAGCATACTCCGTGGATCTATACGCAGTTTTATCAAAGCCTGCAACGCATTCAGCAGCCCAGTGTTTGACAGTTTTGTGGATTCAAATTCAAACTGGAAGCATAATGCCCTGAAAACTTCATTCTCTAACACTCCTTCAGGGTTTTTCAGACCACTGTCATCCATCTCAACTTCAGAAATCCTCTGCAGGGCTCCTGATGCCATAGTATCAGACATGGTTTCCACAGAGCTGAGAAAGTCAAAAATCTCTTTTGATGTACACAGGCTGTTCAACTTTTGGAAAAATAGCTGTTCATCCATCCACACATTACTAGGTTTAGTACTGCTCCCAGTATCTCCACAAAGGTGCACAGTTTCATTAACAGAAAGAGACTGTATCCGCAGTTGTACGTGATTTTTTCTACAAAATATATACTGAGATTTATTTTGAAACATAGCATCCTCATGGCTACGGAGCTACAGCTTTGGGGCTTTCGCTGCCCACTGATAAAGCTCAACCTTTTGCTCAGGGTCATCAAAATGGACCTGCTTGCTGGTGCGCTGGATAAATAAAACTGGAAACTTTTTTGGCTAATCAAAGCCATATTGGTTCAAGTGGGTATTCAAAAGACACCTAGAGGAAGAAAATTACATATAGAGTTTGAAAGACACCACCAATGTCATTAAAGTATAGCAAAAAAACCCCACCAAACTTTTAGTGGCTGGGCACATCTGGCAAGATCCCTCTCCCACGACCACGTGCATAAGGCAATGCAAAGAGAAGATGAAACTACCGGGAGCGAGACCTGAGTGACAGGTTGCAGCGCATCTCTGCCCCGTGTCTCCCAAGGACATCACCGACCGTGTGCGACATAGTCGACTCTCCAAGCAAGAACCGCACGGCGGCAGAGCCGGTCTCTTTACCCTCGGAGGCAGGGCAGCAGAGGGGCACACCGGCCGGTACCCACAGCGGGAGAGGGCCCAGGAGGGCTCGCAGCCGGGGGGTGATATCTGAACAGGACAGGAGGAGCAGCTCCGTCCCAACCCTCCTCCGCCGACAGCAGCGAGGTACGGGCACGGCCAGAAGGCACCGCCGTGGGTCGAGGTGCGTCCCTCCCACACCAGCGCCTATGGCTGCCGGGGCCGGGGCCGGGGCCGGGGCCGGGCCGGGGCGTCTCTCTCCATCCGCCCTCCTCCCCCCTCCGCCGCAGGGGGCATCCAGTAGTGCCGGTGGCCGAGACGCGGGAGATCGGCCTGCCTCACCTCCGCCGCCATGACGGGCAGCGCCGGGACTGCCGGGAGCTTCCGGCACTCTCCTGGCGGCTACCTCCGGGCGCCGGTTGCCGCTGCCTTGTCCGGGGACATCTGCCCGCCCCGGGTTGCCCCGGTCCGCTCCATTTGCGTCCACGCTGCCGCCGGAGGTCTGACGTGGCGCGACGGCTCCCGAGCGGCCGCTGAGTCGGGTTTGTGCCTGTGTACGTGTGGATCACAAGCGCGCCCTTCAGTGCAAGTACTCCTTTTCCCCGCGGGCTGGCGGATGCGCGCTGTGGGAGCAGCCGGGGCTGGGTGGGAGGCAGGCAGGCAGGCGAGGTGCACCGCTAGACTTGGCCCAGCCCAAGAGGGATGGAGGCACCGGCTTTCTGGGAGGGTGTTGCTGCTGCCGCCGGCGGTGCGTAGCTGGCTTTAACTCACGAAAATCGCTGTCCTTCAGAGACAGCTTTCCGCCTGTGTAGGGGGTTGGTACAGCCAAATTTTTCTGGGCCGAAGGTCAACCCTGGGCCGCGGAGGGTTTCACGTGCAGGTTACGTTGAAGGTTTTGTGGGGCTTTTATGTTTGTCTTGGTTGTAGAGTGAAGGTGATTCTGATCAAGTCGCTAACTCAATAAAATGATAAGGGAGTAGCTTCGTGGCTCTGAAGGCATGGTCTCACAACCCGGTTTGAAGGCATGCAGAAGTATGTAAAGCTAGTGGAGAAGTTTTTTGTATTTTTACTCCGTGGCCATGCAGTTTGACATTTTTTGGCAGATCGGGTACATGAAGTTGGTAGTTGGCTTTTACAGTCTAGCTGTAATTGCTAGGGCCAGCATCTGGTTCAGTGAAACTGTGGCTTGTTTGCTTGTACATTGTGTTAACTTATGGAGCTGATGGACTCCCTGCTAATCTTTTGCAGCCTGTTAGTTTTCTGACTTCTGTACTGGATCAGACAAGCTATAATTTGAAATTTCATCTTTAGTTTCATGTTAAGCCTTGGTTTGAGCCAGCAAATCCTGGGTTGTTTTCCTAGCCTAAACATTGTTTTGGGTTTCTTTGACATGCGAGTTCCAACACATCACCATATTAAAGGCCACTGATCTGGTAATACTTTCAAAGCTAGAGAGATTCTCTAGAAAGCTTGATAGTTGAGAATTACCATTGTCACCCCTCTTTATTTCAGTTGAACTTCTATCACATAAGTGGAAGTGGCATATCATCTTTGAAGAGCAGAGCAAAGCAAGAACAATGTGGGCAGTACATTCGTCTGAGTGCAAGTGTGCTCCTGCTTTTCAATTGTGATCATCTGCAGGTAGGCATGACTAATTTTCCTTTCTTCTAGCAGGCATCACTTGATCAGTTTGTGCATGAAGCTTTTATGGTTGATGACAGAAGATGTTTTAACAGGTGGAAACTCCTCAACTTGTGTAGTTTAGATCACATCAGGATCAAAGGAGTTTATTGATCTATTGGTGATGTACTTAACTACCCGGAAGTTAATTTACCTTCTGTTTAATCGATTAATTGAACTATATAGTCAAGATCAATAACAACAGTGGAACAGATATGATACTAAGCACTTAATGTTAATAAATGCCTACAAATATTTAAACACCCTTCTTTATCTAATTCTAAGGATTTGTCTAATTGCGGCCTGCCCCCTTCCCACAAGCACACGTTCTCACTGTTAAATACATGCAGTCCCCTCTCTCAGGAGGAGCACATCTCAAGCATGAGCCCCTCTTCTGGCCCTGTGGGTTCTCTTGTTTACACACACCTTCTGTGGGAGGTGCGATTACTCTAATTTTTGTGTCTCTATGCAACCTACTAGTCCCCACACCAATGAGAAAGCTCCCCACAAGTTCACAGCCATGCACCCAAGATGTGAGTAGTTGCTTTTTGCACCCTTTAATTGTTACTGTACTAGCTGGAGTGGAAGCAGCTCACAGTGTCTTATGTGGGGGACTGCTCTGCCTGGCCTACGCAGAGGTCATAGCACTATCAGGGCAACATCTAGCCATGTGACTGTTGTTCTTTTTGTTGCTCTCTCCTCTCCCCCTACCATTGCAAATTTTTATGCTTCTGTTACATGTTTTCCCAAGCTGATTCTTGTTTGAAGTCTGTTGGTAATCCACTTGCAATAATGTTGGCAGCTTGCCCTACAGCTTTTTGTGTATAGAAGGCTTCTGCGCTGTGATGTGGTCCCTGTAAAAAATTGATTATCCTTCTCCCTTTCCGAGGTGTAAGAAAGAATGTAGTAATGACAGGCCACTTCATCTTTTACTTTTCTCCATCTATGCTTAGGCAATGCCACCTACCGACAAGAGAACAATTGAAATGAAAATATAGCATATGACTAGGATAAATCTGTATTACTACAGGGATCTGAGGGTATTTAAATTATTTTATATGAATCACCATAATTTGTATGTCATCAAATTTCTTCGTATTTCTTTTGGAAAAGGAGACTGAAAAAGGTTGTGGAATGTTTTAGCATATGCATTGCCTGTGCGTATACATATACACTCGAAGCTAGTTATTTAAATGAATTTATTTAAAGCAACTGTTAAGGTAATTATTAATATTTTTAGGTAATATAATCAATTTAGAGTGAAAACTATCATGGAAAATGTACTAGATCTAAGTACAATGAAAACCTTAAATTTTCTGTTAATTACATCTTTCATGGAAAGATGTAAGCTATCACTTACTTTCACTACATCTGTTTTCCCTTGAAAGAAACAAGAAAAAGATATACCTCAAATCACTTTGCCACGGGTTTTCATAAATCACTGTGTGGCTTGGACACTGAAAGCTTTTTGTAGTTGAATCTGTGTGGGAGCAGTAGGTGGAGTACAGCAAACTGGGCCCAGGCACATGAAAAAAATCTCAAGTTTGGAACTGAAAATTATGCAGTTGTAATTCTAGGTGTTTCTACTGTAGCTCTCTAGCAGCGACAAAATAGACAAAAGATTAGTTTGTAATATATGCATGAGAGACATTCTGCTTATCTCTCCTTACTCACTGCTTCTTGAAGTTGTCCTTGATCTCTTACGTTCTGTGTCAAAATTATGAAATAAAGCTTCTCTCATTTGAACTTTTATGGGACAGGTGAATGGTGATGGATGTACATCTCATTCATTGCAGCTGCTTGCAAAGACTGTGAGGGAGTGGCATTGGACACTACGGCAGATTTCCCTAAGATGTTTTCTTATTTTTAGGAGAGAAAAGCCCAAGCAGTCAATGCTGTAGTTGCACTTACAGAAAAAGCTCCTTTTTGAAATATGAAATGAAAATGCATGTTTGTGTTCTAAGGTATAGACATAGTGGGCAGTGAAATATAAATGCATTCAGGCAAAACCCACTGATTTAAGAAAGGAAGACCCTGAGAATTTTAATTCATTTTTCTTAGGCAGTGTAGTTTGATTTCAGAAGGTCTGTATGTTGTTTTGTTTTCAAAAACATATCGGAAAGGTAACTAAAGCAATCACTGATTTTAAAGTGGAAATTTAACTTACATAATAAAAGTAGTATATATTTTCATGAAACTAGTTTCTCTGTTGTATTGTTTACAAACTAGATTCTTGATAGGGATAGATTGTAATATGACTGCAGCATTGAGGCAGTACAGAACATACGACCAATACCAAGAGTCCTTTGCAACCTGGCCTGCAAAGCTTGGTTATGAGAAGTGGTGCCTTTTCAGAGCAGATGCCTCATTTCCAAGTTAAACACAGATATTGCTCTCCTTCAAAGTATGTCTTTTTAATTTAATAAGCAAAACAAATTCTTGCTGTTCTGCATGTAAGAAATAAACTTTTTCCCCTTCTTTTTTTCCCCTGCAGCGTCTTTAAAAGAAAAACAAAACCAAACCAACTCTCTTTTGGGAAATGTGCTGTGGTTTAAAAAGGAGGTTTTTGCTCCTCTATGCGACACAAAAGGGGCAGGCAAAAGCCATAGCTGAGGAAATATGGCAGCAGGCAGGTGCCCGTGGGTTTGAAGCTGATATGCACTGTATGAGTGAAATGGACAAGGTGAGATACTCCATGCTGTTCTGAAAGAAAGGTATATAAGAGCTGCATTTTTCTTCATGTGCTCAAGTGGTGGGTATTGATAATCATGAAGGCTGATCACATGCACCCACCTAAAACATACCATCTAGTTTTAAATTTTTAGTTTCTAATGAATCACTAATTTGGACCAATGCTCACAGGCATTTTATATCCCTCTGCGAAAGGTACATCTTTATTGTGATATCTGTTATTAGAACAGTAAATGAATATATCTTTGAGCTCTCATCTAATAACAGCACAGTGAGTTCTTGAAAACTATTGTATGCAAACAAATTCGTATTTTACTGATCAGCTCTCCTGTTCTTAGAAATGCCACTTTTTTTCCCCCTGTTGTTTTTGTGTTGCATTGAGGTCCTGTGTTCTGTTAACTGAGCTCCAGCATGACCCTGAGCCTTTTTAGCATCTTCTTCAGTTACTTAGCATATGCACTCACTCCAGCTCACACTGGATACATTCAAGTTACATTCTAGATAAAAATTAAAAGCTTGGCTGAAGCAAGGAAACGAGTTTTTATTATTTGCTGTTTTCCAAGGATAAGGATCTGAAAACTGTTAGCATCTGTCTCTAACTAAAGCAATATGGACTGTAATTTCCTTCACAAAGTGCTTTCCAACTACATGTCCTCAAACAAAAACATTTAAAAGAAAAACCCCAAAACAACCAAACAAAACTTGATAATCTGGTATTTTGTAGGAGCAGAAAATAACACCTATTTTTTTCATGCACTTGAAAATGTGAGAAGCTTATAAAACTAAGTTTCCTTTTAGCAAGTTGCTTTCTTGGGTATGCACTACATGGTAGGTAGCTGGACATCTGCTTTGGAATTAATATTTATTAAGTATGGAGCAAAGTGCTAGGAAGAAACTTATGCACCCAGTAGGGAAGGTGAAGTTTCTCCTTAATGTTCTTCAATTTAATTTCTCCTGCATTTGATTTCTGCTTGAAATGAAATGTAGTATCTCTTGCAGTCTTTATTTATATTTTCTCGTAACAGGACTATTTTATTAAACTTGGAATACTGGGAGAGAGTTTAAACTGAAACCTACAGGGAGCAGTAAAAAGAACTTAGGTTACTTATTATAGCAAAAAGGAGGATAAGGAGTGACCTAATAGCAGCCTGCTTGAGCCAAATTCTTCTTGGCAGCAGAAGACTGTACAACAGGAGGCAAAATCCACTGAGTGAAGCCTGAGAAACTCAGATTTCACTGCAGTGGAGAATTTCTGGTTGGAAACGGCTGCCAGTAAAGTGAAATCTCTGCCCTTAGAAGTTTTCAGAATTCCATCAGTCAGCAGCTGACATAGTGCAGTTTTGGACAGTTTGTGCCACTGGAGCATGGGGTGGGACTAGACGACACCCAGAGATCATTCCGAAGCAAGGTGTCTGTAATTCTGTGGAGCTGTGTTTCACATAGGTCACTAGCTGTTGATTCAAAACCCATAGCCTGCAGAGGTGCTATAAAAGAGCATGTTGTATGGGTGACCTGACAGACCGCAGGCTAGCTCAGTGCTGCAGCCTGCTATCCATGGAAAGATGGAATAATCAAAGAAACAAAATGATTTTTACCTGAGAAATAATAAATGGTTGCATGAGGCCTGAATTTACAGAACTGACATGCAATCCCAAATATAGGCGGTTCTTGACCTGATATAATGGGAGAAGCTCCTGTAAAACTGTGGGAAATGTGGAAGATTGGTATTAGCAAAGGGGAGAGAAAATAATTTGGGGCAGAGGAGTGGGGCCAAAATTTATCAGACTCTAGAACACAGTGACTGATTATCACTGTTCAGAGCTACTTTAGTTCACCCAAAGCATAGTTTATGGGTTTCCTTTTGGTTTTGGTTTGGTTTTCTTATGGCCAGGACAGATGTAATATGGAAGTTAGAGAGAACCAAGTGATCCCTTATGGAATTTGGAAATTATTCCTTCAATTTGTATGGCCACACCCCAGGTATCTGTGTGAATTTATTGGGAGTATGGCTCACTTCATGATTGTGACTGTATGTAGAAAAATACATTTTCCACTTGACAAAGCAAATACTCTCAGAATTATGTATTTAAGATACCTGAGTGCAGTTGTGAAATATACTTTGCATGTGGACTAGCCTGCTCAAAATGCTGCCCTTCAGTGTTTGTGTGTGGGATCATAGGTTAATTCAGGTTGGAAGGGACTTCATGAGGTCATCTCACAGCCGGGTCAGCTGAGGTCAGAACAAGTTCCTTAGGGTTTTACTGTAAATTATATCCCCAAAATTACATGAAAGACTTTCTGTGGTTTAATACATTTGAGATTGAACATTTTTCTGTTTACTTTTGGGGAAAGGAAGGGTGACAGGTAATATCTAAGGCTACAAATAGGTATCAAATGGCACCTTGTAACTTGCTTGTTCTGTTACTTGTAGTATAACCTGGAAACAGAAAAGGATCCTGTAGTTATTATTATTTCCACTACTGGTAATGGAGACCCACCAGACACTGCCCGCAAGCTTGTAAAGAAAATTCAAGACCCGACATTGCCACCTGATCATTTCGCACATCTCCACTATGGATTGCTAGGTGATCTAGTATTTTGTATGTTATTGCACCACTTGTTTGTCAGTGAATAATTTTTGTATTTCTTTACTTGTGAATAGATTGTCTGGGTTTTTTAAGTGCTGATAAAACATTTATTTTTATAATATGAACAGGGTTTTTTTTGTGTAATGTCCTCTATGAGCAATAATGGAAAAGTGTCACAGAAATTATATGAATGTAAGCTACCAATTTCATTTTTCTTATCATTTAATTTTCTTTGTATAAACAGAATGACTCAAGCTATCTAGAATTGTTTGATTTCATGTCAAGTGTCTATGGACTAGATGGGTTTACTTGACTTTGCGAATAATAAGGCATTTTTCTATACACAGGGAAAGGAATTATAAAATGTCCTTAAAAATAAGTTTTTAAGATCATCCCATCCCTTTAAATTTGCAGTATATTTAAAAAATTTTGAATGTCATACTCATCAGTGGAAGGAATGTAACTTCAGGTTAGACTAATACGCAAAATGCAGATTTGACAAAATACATCTGATATATTATGAGTTGATGGTAAGGTCAGTTTGTTGCTTTCAGGTTGTATTTTAAGAAACTTCTATTTGAACCTGGGTTTTTTTTTGTTTGACAAATATAAGTTGGTAGGTAGGAGTGAGGAAATGTCTAGGTTTCTAGTGAGGAAAGTACCCACTGGAAGGAGATTTCTAGTGGATATATAATGTGAAAGTCTGAAGTATATGCATCTTAGTCATGTAACATTTTGAGAAGTTGTTATGCTACTGTCTAGTTGCATCTTACAGTTTTTGAAATGATCAGATTTTTCATTGCTGACTGAATGCATATATACCTGTGCATATATTAAGATAAGCATTGTGTTGGTTCTAATCTTTGTTGTAACAGATATTGTAGGATCTAAGTTGTAACACGTTTTGTGATTTTAGTCTAAAAAGTTAACCAGTCTTAAAATACATTCATGGTGTCCGTTTCATCTTATCCCATGAGGTGTTTGCTTTAAGCACTGCTACTTGAGAGGGAACAGAAGTATTTTTTAATAAAAAAGAAAAAAAGGCTATTATAAAGAAAATAGGAATCATCATTGTTGGGTGGTAATAATAAGGATCTAGTGGTTTGAAACTGCACACAAGAGAGGGTCAAGCTGTGAAAAATTGTGATAGGATAGTGAAAGAGTGCTGTTCTGGATTACTTACAGACTTCGTGAGGACTACCTAACCAGTGGTCTTTGGGATTGTTAGATAAGCATCTGATAAGGATGAGGTATGTGTGATTGATCACTTTTAGGGTGAGTCAGTGGTCCTCCGTGAACATACCTCCTGATGCACAGACTGTTTAATTGATAACAAAGAGCATCTTCTTCTAACAGAACATCTTCATGATTGTTAAAGGGCAGAAAAGCTAGTGCAGTGAAAGTGAGATCTACAAAGAAATCTCTGATTTCTGGGGAGAAGGATGTTGGACCAGATTCCCTTTTCCTACATTTCTTATTTCATATTGGTTTAAATCACTTATATTTTGGATAATTTTTTTCAGGTTCCAGTATTTTTCAAATATTTTTCAAATATTTTTCCAGTATTTCTTCAAATACTCTCTCCGTTACATTACTGACATATATTAAGAATTTTAATCTGAAGGTGAGATAATTTAGTTTGGAAATTCACATACAGTTTATCAGTTACACTCCTTTTAATTCAACTTCTTACATTTTTCCTGTAATAGCAGTTTTGTGTTTTTTCTTCTGAAATATAAGATATTGAAAAATAAATGTTTTCATATAAATTCTGTGTCTTAAATTTGTGACGGAGAAACCACTTTTTGAGCTTTAGTTTAGGACAAGCACAATTTTTTTTCAGAGGTCATAAGAGTGTCCTGGTACCAGCCACTTTGCTATACCAGATTCTTGTGTCTGTCTGCAAGAAAACCCTGTGTTGTCTTTGCAGATCTTTTGCCTGTATAGCCTGGGTGGCTGGCTGATTGACATGATTCCTCTTTCCTTGAATTTGCTAGGTCTGGGAGATTCAGAATATACGTTCTTCTGTAATGGTGGAAAGACAGTAGACCGACGACTTCAAGAACTTGGAGCCCAGCACTTCTACGACACAGGATTAGCAGATGATTGTGTAGGGTAAGAACTGAATGAGTTTGGATTTTATTTCATCAAGATGCAATAATTACATGTGAGTTTGGCTAAATGTTCTGAACTTTTTGAAATCAGTTGAACCTGAAAATTCAGCACCTCATAGAAGCAAGTCTTGTGTAACACTGTATTCCTTTTCAATCTCAATTGGCATTAAATAAAACTCAGTTTTTGAAGTGTGAGCAAACAGATGCACTGCCTGGAAAAACAGAGGATGTTTAGCAGTTCTAGAAATTAAGTAATCCAGAATTAAGTGGAGAGATTTGAAAATGTAGTCTGTTTACTGAAGCAAATAAAAATAAATTCAGTTCCCAGAATGTGTGGTAGTGGTAGTGGTAGTGGGATGTCTTTCTCCATACACATCAGACTTTAATCCAAGGTCACGTCTTGCAGTAGAGCTACTTTAGGCAAACCCTACAGCATTTATTTAATTTCTCTCTCTCTTCCATAAAACATTTTTCCCCCCTTTTTTTCTTTTTTTTTGGGGGGGGAGATGGGGGTTGTTTGTTTGATTTATGAACACTGTAGAGGAATTATGAAAGAAGGGGGTAGCGAGTTTATTGCTGCAGAGGAGTTATGTGAGAAAAGAAGTCCCTTCCAGTTCTGTTGCTCTTTCTGGCCAGTAGGCTGCAGTCTTGGCTTATTTATTTTGAACTGGAGATTATATTGTCTCTGTGCATGATGTTGCAAGACAGTTGAACACAAACATTGCCATAACCATAAAACTTATATGTTGCGTTCTAAAATAATAAAAATAGACCATTATTGTAAGCTCTCGATGTTGCTGTTGCACAATGAAAAGTTGCATATTCCCTTTAGCTTCCTGTCATAAAGTTCAGCATAAGAAAATAAAAATGAAAAACTAGAAGAAGAGTAAGGCTGTTATACACTTTAGACTCCATAAATTTCAACAGTTGTAATAACTAAATAAAAATAGCTTTTTAACAAAAAGGTCGTGTTGATAACTGCTGCAGAGATGTATTAAAAATTGAAAATTAATAGTGTTTTTAGGTTTTGTATTATTTTCATTATTTGTAAATTAACATTCCAGTAAATCACAATAATTCATCCATTCCTTTCTCCTTTTTTTTTTCCTCCCTTCCCAGTTTGGAATTAGTGGTTGATCCTTGGATTGATGGACTTTGGCATGCTCTCAAGGAAGTATTTGTATTGCAGAAAGAAAAAGAAGGCATGAACAGTGCTGTTGATGCTGTTTCGAACTCTCTCTCTGCAGCCTCTCACGTTGTGCGTGAACTAAACTTCAGCTCCGAAGTACAGAACTTAAAACTAGAAGATGAGGGAGTGAAAAGTTCTCATGTTCTTTCACAGAAACTGGTTGACATGAGCCTTGTGGCTTCAAATAGAGACACTGAAGCTTCACTTGTTCATTCCATCCCTCCTATCTCTCAGTCTGCTCTTAATATTCCTGCCTTGCCACCAGAGTATATAGAGGTGCAGTTTCAGGACACCCATGGTGAGGTAAGGACTTGGCTTTGGATGAGGAAAGCCTCCAGCTCTGGTAAGAGCATGAGTGTATATACTACTACATACAGCTCAAAAGAGCAAGCAGATTCCTATATAAAGGAGATACATCCCTGAACACAGGAGGTGTTTAAATTGCAAGTGATTAGGTTTTAATATTGATGCCTTAACTTTTTTGTAAATAGGAAAAAATAAGTAAATATTGCTTTCAAACAGCAGATTGAAAAAGCTAAATCCACTAATCTGTAATTCAGTGTACAGGTTAAAGATTGTAGTCCAAATTTCAAGTAACTGGATGGTTGTCTTGAGTCTTGGAAAGAATTAAATGGAAGTTTGTTTTCCTTTGGCACCATTTTTGACATAGCTGGCTAGACCCTGTTAAACAAGTAGATGCCATTATAGGGTCAAGTATGATTTTATAAGTATGACACAGTTGTCCTGGGTTCAGCAGTAGCAGTCATTTTCCTCCTTCTTAGTAGCTGGTGCAGTGCTGTGTTTTTGACTTTCAGCCTGGGAACAGTGCTGATAACACCGATGTTTTTAGTTGCTGCTCAGTAACGTTTAATCTGACCAAGGACTTTCTGAGCCTCATACTCTGCCGGGGAGGAGGGGAAGCCAGGAAGAAGCAGAGACAGGACACCTGACCCAAACTAGCCAAAGGAGTAATCCATACCACCGCATGTCATGACCACTATATAAACTGGGGGCAGTTACCCAGAAGGGTTAGATCACTGCTCAGGTCAGGCTGGGTATCAGTCGACGGGTGGTAAGCGGTTGTATTCTCTTCCGGTGTTATTTCCCTTATCATTATTATTATTGGTGGTAGCAGTAGTGGTTTGTGTTATACCTTAGTTACTGGACTGTTCTTATCTCAACCCATGGGAGTTACATTCTTTCGATTCTCCTCCTCATTCCTCTGGGAGTGGGGGGGAGAAAGAGGGGGAGTGAGCGAGCTGCTGCATGGTTCTGGGTTGCCGGCTGGGCTTAAGCCAGTGACAGCAGTACATGTCTTTTTCCAGTATGTCACATTGCAAAAACTGTGAGTATTTATTGCCAAGTACATCTGAAATTTGCTCTAAAAAAAACCAAAAAACAGAGACACCCTGCTATTTAAAGAGGGCTGGGTACACAGTCTCTTTAGTTGCTTGTATGATCTATGTCCTGGGCAGTTGAGTCTCAGGACCGACTTAACAAGCTGCTGCATATTAGTAACAGAGCAGTAGGGGTCTGCATCTTAAGCCTTTATGGCAAGTGTAAGATATACAGTTTAGCTTAAATCTTTCTCTCATTGTGCCTTGAATTTGACTTGGAGGGAATATGAATGTGGACAGTTATCACAGTCCAGCTGATGTACAATAACTTGATATGGCCCAAGCCGCTATTCACCATGTCAAATTTTTAAAGAATAAAGCTTCCAACTGTTCTTCTCAAGTCATTCTCCTGCCTTCTTTTTTTGTAAATAGGAAATCTTCATGGCAAATACTCTCTTATTGGTAGAATAATTCCTTTCCATATGAGGGTATTGTTATGGGCAGTTGATACCTCTTCTACCTCTTCATTTTTGTCTGCAACTCAGATGAAGTTTGCTGGCAATAGTGATGGAGAAATGAGGACTGTAGTCTAATCTTCAACTGACAGCTTTGACAGGGGTGGTCTGGCATTATTCTTGATGCCCATTTGCAATTATTTGGGCACATTTTCACCTGTGTAGAAATACGGCATAATGTGATGCTGTTTCATAGTGTGGAGTTTGCTGATTACCTCTAAATTTAACTGTAGTTTTTCAAAATCCTTTTATAAATTGTCTGTAATAATAGCCCCCTCTACACCCTGAGGTCTTAATGTGTACATCTGCAATGATATTTTTAAATAACTTCTGTTCTTACTCCTTATGTCTGTTCTGTACACCTACTAATCCTTTAATTAGGTGGGAGTTCTCTGCATTTTAACATAAATGCTATTCTCCGATTTGGCTGTTTTCAAGGCAACTCTTGAAAAAGGAACAGCAAGCTGCATTTGATAGTAGTTTAGGCCCGTTACACTTTTCAAGCCTACTGACTTTTTGTAGTTGAATATGTTCCTGTTACTGCTTGGGTATGATTTTTAGTAAAGTAAAGCAAAACACTGTATATATGTAGAATATTCATGTTTTTCCTTATTGTTCTGAATTGTTTTTTAAGATTGTGTCAAAAAAAAAAGTGGCAACAGTAATTCCTGCATGTTGTTATAAGATGGCATTCAGCTTTTGCATTTTTAGTCTTAAGTTTTCATGTCCTTTGTTTCAGAATCCACATTTGTTCTCACTGATTTCAGAGGGAACAGCCTTTGAAGTGCCAGTTACAAAAGCGGTCCAGCTCACTAGAGATGATGCAGTAAAGACAGCATTACTCTTAGAACTTGATATTGCAGTAAGTTTGTGATGGCTTTTTCTTTAGTGGGTTAAAATAAAGGGTGAAAAGTATGTGTGTTATGCGTAATAGCTGGGGGAAGTATATTTACTTGACTGTTGAAAAGTTAAAAAAACTAATTCCTTATACAACAGGATGTCAGCTTAAGCTGATCCATTTTGCAAATGCAAAGCTTGATTTATTCACTGAAAGGTATGACTATATGGAAGTCAAAACAGAAATAAAATGTCAAGTTCATTTCTTTGTTGTTCCATGGATATTGTGTTGACTGAAGTACCTTTTTGAAGGGAATTTGCAGGGAAGAATGGCAGGCAGGGAGTATTAAAAATTAATCCTTCATAAATATACAATTCAGGGAATATTCAGGAACCGTATAGGAAATTATGACTATTCCTTGTGGTAGGTAATAATTTGATTAATACGATTAAGTGATAAGAATTATTAGCTCTTGAGCACTGCTTCTGCCTCTGGCATTCGTTTGCTCTGGCTCGTTGACATGCTATTCAAACTGTCAACCTCTGTTACCTTAGGTGTAAAAGCTGGTTTAGATTATTCAGGGAAGATAGTATTTTGTATACTGGTTTGAAGATGAAAGGCAGAGAATGCTCAATATTACTTTACAAGAAATCTTTAAAAGGAAAATATGTTGCCTTTGAGCGATTTTTTTCCAAATTTGGAGAATAATGCCTTTGGGATTTTGTGATTTTGGCAGTAACTTTTATTGGACTCATCCTCATCTGTGTCAGTATCCATAGGTCATCTTTAAATCCCAGTAATAAATAGAGTCTATTAAATTTTGAGCAACTGAGTCTCTGAGATTACCTGGGGTTTTGCATTTATTTGTGTGTATACATGTATCCTGTCATCAGCACCCACTGAACATTTGAATATTTTGAGTCCTTTTTTCCCTAACATTCTCAACAGTCTGTGTATGCAGGAAGCTTCTTCTTGTGCCTAAGGGAAATATAATGAGTCAAATGCAGGTCTGTATGTTCCTATAACAGGCAGAAGTTTGACTAGGCTTTCAGCAGTTGCCCAGAAGAACATCTGATCTGGGCTGATTATATAACACATCCTCTTAATGCGCATTTATTTTCCTTCTGTTTACGCTGCCCAGCAGTTCTTATTGAAGAGTGTCCAAATATTTAAACCAAATAAGGAAAGATTTTTCTATTTAGTAAGGTTAAACCTGAAAAGAAAACAGGAAGCATTTGAGCTCCAACATGTGCTCCAGGCAGCAAAGGGCTTGTACAGAGTAAAAGAACATGTGACTTTACGTGACTAGCGATAGTAAGAAGATTGTTGTTAGGAATGGGAATGCTATTGGTATTGGTTTGTGATACAGCTTAATAGAAATTATCTTCTATTTTAAAACAGGATACAGCCTTTGAATACCAACCTGGAGATGCCTTCTGTGTAATGTGTCCCAATAACATCAGTGAGGTAGAAGAACTTCTTCGCATCTTGAAACTTTCTGAAAAAGGAGAGTGCTTCGTTTGTGTAAAGGTTAAGCAGGGCACTAAAAAGAAAGGTATGGTGTGATGCACTGGTCATGAACAGATACTCCTGTGTTAATTGTAGTTGGTATGCATAATTTTGAATGGTTTTATCTTTAGTATTCGGACACAGCAGTCACTTCAGGGAGGCATGTTGGAAGTCACTGAGATGTGTTAAAAAAGAGAGGATGCACTGACTTCCCTTCATTGCAGTTATGAAGTTAAACGGTTTAGGATCAAACAGAAATTAATTCCCCTGGAGCATTGCTGGTGAGCAGAGACTCATTAAGTTACTGTAACTTAATTACTTGTTGCCATTCTGTACCAAAGAAGTTCATCTCTATAATGTAGTTTCGTAACTCCTAGCAGTGTTCCAGTGTTGCTTTCCTTTTGAGATGGTTGTCTCTTAATCTGCATTAAGATTTCTGAGGAATTTGTAATAGTTACTACAAACTATTATTGTTGTTGGTTTACTGAATGTAAAGAACTGAAAAACCTGGGAGAAGAGTGTGAACAGCTGGACTGTACCTCTGCTATATCTTCAAGATTTACTAGGAATTCCACTGGATTTTGTTCACAACCTCTCTTTGTTCTGTCTGTGAGTTCTTTGATGAGGTAGGTGAGATCAGCTGGGAGGACAAAACAGAAATTATGTGCAGTGTGGTACAAAGTCTGTTGTTCAAATATTGGATTTGAATTTGAAGAGCATCCTAGAAAGAGGATTAAGTACTTCTTGTAACATGCTGTTTGCATGTTCAAGAAAAAGAAGTTTATATAAATGTGAAAGTGGATACTTCTTTCCTGCATTATATTTATGCCAGTCCTCTTCTGAAAGTAAAATCTGTTCTTTGTAGTAAGGGTTCAGTAAAGTAATGCTGATACAAAGAGGTAATTTAGCATGTTATATAGGTATATGCTGGGGGCAAAAATTCTGTAGTATTAAAGGGCTCTTTTAGCATGTAAAAATACACGTAAGAATCAGTAGCTGGATGTCAAATCTGAGAAACATTGTAAAGGGAAATGCCAGCAATTTCAAACCTACAGAGCTTATTAATTAAAGGTGTTTTGACACACAAATGATCTTAGATTGGTTTGGGATTAATTTAGTATAGCCACTTTAGCACTGACATGGCATGAGGCTGATAAGCCAAACTGCACCCTAGCTGACTCCATGCAGGGATAGATGGGATGTCAGTGTACCTCCTTCTCAGAAATGGAACCTGTTCAGAGTACAGGATGGATTATTTACTTGTACAGAAACCCCTTGGGTCTGCTGGAGTTCTTGGAACCCTCAGAAGGCTCCATCATGGAACTGGCTGCATACACCTTTGGTTAGACCATTCGAAAACTTCAGCATGTTCCAATTTTCAGGAGTGCTTACTGATGGAGGGGGGAAAAATGTGGATGTTCCTTTCTTTTGTAAGCCGTTCCTCTGAATTTTCTCAAGGTAGAAAGTGGTAAGAAAGCCTTGAGTGGTTTAGCAGTGAAATTTATTTGAACGCTGATGTATTGTACTCCTCCTTTTGTTTTCTGCTTTCCCAATAAGTTTTGACTTTCCATTGGAAAATTATTATTGATACTTCATTGGTAAACTGTCTTGCTGTTTAGTTTATAATTTTCACTAACTGGCTGGGGCATAAACCTACAGAATTGAATGCAGTTTAGCTCTCTTGTATTTCTTGAAGGAACGAGCACTCTGTGATGCCAGTTTTGGATAGTTAATAGATGCATGTTTTGTTGTGGTTTTTTTTTTCCTACTGAACTAGGAGCAGCTCGTCCACAACACATCCCTGAAAGAAGCACTCTGAAGTTCATTCTAACCTGGTGTTTGGAAATAAGGGCAACTCCCAAAAAGGTGTTTATGTGTTTGTTTTCTTTAAGATAAATCCTTAGTAATTCTATGCTGTGTGGGCTTCTGCAGCTCTGTACTTGCTTCATGTTGTAGTTACTTCGGTTTCTTGGTGAATAAGGATTGTCAGTTTGTATGCTACTGTCTGTACTTCATTCTGAGAAATTTCACTTTCTGGTACTTTATCTGGAAACTGTGAGATACTGAAATCTCTATTCCTGTTCTGCAAGTATCTTGATTCATAACTAGTCTGGACATAAACAGAAGAGTATTAGATGCTTGGTGTCAGATAACTGAAGGGCTGACTGAGGCTGGCCCCTTAGGCATTTTAGAGAAATCATTCTAATCAGATGGAGCTGTATCTGGCAAGTTTTGTTGCTGAAAATGCGCATGTTGCTCTATGCAAACATACCATAATGCCTTTTAAATTATTTTAAAGCTTTTCTTTAGCATCTCAGTAGCCTGGCAGAATTTGAAGAAGTATTTTTGCTTGTATAGTATTTGTTCTCACAACGTGTGGCTGTTATTTTCTTTTCATTCTGTGCCTACAAAAAAATGGAAGCTTGCAAGTGGAAATGCGTGTGTATTTCTGGTACTGTCAAAACACATTGTCAAGATAACTTTGGATAAAGGATAAAGCTAAACAATTGCGTTGGTTTGATCTCTAGGGAAAACCAGTTTTTGGAAGGACCTTTTCACTCAATTTAGTGGATTTTGCAGCAGAAGAGAAGAGAATCTTCCAGTTGTTTCAACCTTTTCAAAACTGCATTTAACAATTTGGAAAATTTGTCTCGACAATAAGAACTAGGCAGAGAGTGCTGGCTGGGGAATATCACCCAGGCTAGTTTTTATAACAATCTGCTTTATTACCTGTTCAATGTAGAATGTGCTTTATGTAACTCTGTACTCAAAACGATTGTCTGAAAGCCTCAGTGTTTGAGTTACACTCAGATTACTTTCCAAGTATTTTTTTGTGTAGAATACGTTGTCTGATTGCACTTGGTGTTTTGGATCACTCTTCGTTTAGGCACTGTGTTTATTTCCACCTTGCTTTTGGAAAAAAAAGCTGTAACACTTCATCTGTTTTTTACTTTATCTTGCAATGCTCAATTTAATATTCCCTTAAGAAAAGCTTGCAGTACGATTATGTAGGCATAAAATACGGAATAAAACACCACATCAATATTTGCATGGCTTATTAAATACCATACTTTATTTACAGTAATACCTTTCCTAAGACTTTTTTTTAGTCCTTTCCTGGCTTCTGTAACTTAGCAAGTGGTGTTTTGTCTTGAATTAATTTGTATTATGGAGCTGTTTACTTAACTAAAGTGCAAATACATAAATAAGAGAGCCTTTCATAAATTAGTTTTTTTTCAGGGAATGGGTTGTGACTGTTTATTTGTCTCTTCCCTGCTCAGGTTAAGTAAGATTTTTCTGAACTGCTAGCTGGTAAATTTTTCAGAGTAGGTCAAAGTATGCATTGGGAAATAAATTGTGTTACCCACTAACCTGTCAGGTGTCTGTTTCCTGTTCCCAGACATCCCAAGTTTTTCCCAGTTTGTTACCATTTTCCAAAATGGACAAGTATTTTTACCCTTTACTCTGCTTTTCTTCCCCCCAGGCATTTTTGCGAGCTCTTGTAGAATGTACAAGTGATGTGGGAGAAAAACGGAGGCTTCAAGAGCTTTGCAGCAGACAAGGAGCCTCTGATTACACACGCTTTATTAGAGATCCTAATGTTTGTTTGCTGGATTTACTCCATGCTTTTCCAAGCTGCAAGCCTTCGCTTAACCTGTTAATTGGTAAGTGACCAACTTAGATTTACTTTGATTCAGTTTCTGAAAATACATTAGACTAAATGTTCAATTTTCTGAGAAAGTGGAATAACTGTTCAGTTAACTGCTTTAGAAATATTGTGGCATTCATAGTGATCAAACTAAAACTACTGTTAGGGAGCAAAGCTCTGCTTTTTCACTTTTTAGTCTTTGGCCTTCATTCTGGAAACAGTTGGGTACATACCTATGCTTCAATTGACTCTGGATTGCTCCTGTACAGAAAAAATAAGCATAAGGTGTTTGCAGGACTAGGGTCTTTAAGAAACAGTTCATTAACTGCTTACAGTTAAAAAAGAAATGTTTTTACAACTCCCTATGTCCCTGCCTACATGTTGTTTTCTTGCACTTTTACCTGTTAAAACCTAAAGCTTTTCCTAGTGTATTGGGATTTATGTAATGTCCAACACACTCATTGCATTCCTTATATAAAACATTGAAGGACTGAGTTTCCAACTGTAACCATCTCAAATACATCTAAATATAATGACAGTTATTTTCCAGATGAAAAAAAAAAAAAACAGAATTTCTTAACATGTTGCATTATGTGAAACAAAAAAAAAAAATTGCTTTTTATTTCTTGCAGTCGCCTTCTCCACACCTACCCTAAATCTCTCCTTCTTAGTACACTGTGGGGATTAAAAAAAATAAATATAAGCTCTGCTCCACTTTATACGAACACACGAATCTTCACAGTGAAAGCAAAACTACTTTGCTTTCCAAAGGTGGTATGGAATGTGCTGTAGCAACTGAACTGAGCAAAAGGAAGTTTTCAAAGTTTCTGAAATGTGTTCCCCCAGAGAAATAATGTGCTGAATGGTCTTAATGTCATCTTTAAGTAATTTCACTGAACTAGCTCTTCTTCACTCTGATTTGCATCTATCTTATGTAGCAGAGCATCTTTAAAATATGTAAGGGTGTCTGTGTACTGGTTGGAACATCTGCAAAAGGGTGGTACATGTAGAAAACCGACTAAAAAGCAATTAGGTTACCCTGTTACTCCACTGTGTTTTCTGGCATTTGCTATGCCAAATTTTTTCTGCTACTGCTCACTTACTGTCCCCACCACACTGTTCACTTAGTGATATATCTGTCTCTTTTCAATATATCCTTCTCCTTAGCCAAAATTTGCAGTCTGCATACAAGTCGTTCCTTTGAAGGCATCCATGAGTTTAACCTTTGTTGTATATGCGCATACATATGTAGATAAAAAAGTGGTGTGTGATATATAGAGTGAACTTCTTGTTGAAAAAATGCCAGATAAAATCCTGTCTCCGTTGGTTTTTTAGCTGTGATTTCAAAAATTTGCTTATGTACTCGCAGTGGTTTAAAATTGACCTGGCATATCTGTTTCTGGGGCATTCTATGTAGGAAACTTTCAATGAAGCAGTTCCTATTCTGATAGCTTTTGAGCTCATAGAAGAAAAGTGGACAAAATGAAATTTGAAGCTTCACCTTATCTACCAGCTTCTGGCATCTCTTCTGTGCTCCTTACAGTTGTTTTTAATTGACCAGGATCCCCATTAATTAACTATTGTGGCCTCATTGTTATAGGCTCTCTAACAGACGTTCTATGAAGTTTAAAAACCATTCAAAATAGAGTTCAGGTCTTAATAGCTTATTTCTGAACCACAAACACTGAATGTTAATAGAGTAAAATTACAGTTCAATTATGATATGCTTGTACTGTGTTGCAGTGTAAACACTTACTATATGATATTTGCATTTGGGAGAATCAAGTAATAAGTGATGCTGCTTTTTTTAAAATTTTTCAGAACATCTTCCTAAATTACAAGCCAGATCCTATTCAGCATCAAGGTAATTAAATATTGAAGTTGTATCTCCTTGATAATTTGGGAATGCTTTTTTACTCAGACATGTGTGTGCACGTTATAAAGAAGAAAGAGATAAATGAAGGCTAAAACCTGATGATAAAGTGACTGTTTACCTGTTGCAAAAATTCCCATGGGGTTTGACTATTTCAGACAACATTGTTTTTGAATGTCTGGCAAGGCTTTGTTAGTGTTTTTAAGAACAAGCTCACACACATGAATCTGGTAGGAATTTGGATTCCCTTCTGTGGGTACTGGCATCTGAGTCCAATATTAAGACATTTTCTAACAATAGATAAATATCACACTGAATACTGAGAATCTTGATTCAGTTAATGTGGTTTGGACTGTAGACTGACCTCCTGTAAGGTTGTACAGCTATCTCTCAGGGTTGTTCATTGTTGTTTTGGGGTTTGGGTTGAAGGGTTATTTTGTTTGTGGTTTGGGATTTTTTGGATGGGTTTTGGTGGGTTTTTTTTTGCTTTGGATTTTTTTGGTGGGTTTTTTTTTGGTGGGTTTTTTTGGTGTTTTTGGTTGGTTGGTTGGTTTGTTTGTAATTTTATTTATTAGTACTTTTGTCTTTCCAGTTCAAACTTGTATCAGCCAGGGAAATTGAGTTTTGTGTTTAGTATTGTGGAGTTTGCTGCCTGTCCCACTCGACCAGTCTCACGGAAAGGAGTATGTACAGGGTGGCTTGCTGAGTTGGTTGCACCTCAGCTGCATGCCAACAGAAACACTGTGGATACAAATGGAGGAAGCTGTTCAACTGAAAAGGTATGGATATTAGATTTAAACTCCTTAACCATCACATTTATGCATTTTTGAGACAACTGCAGGTATTTTGTTCACTGCTCTGGTGTAATGCAGGTGTTTTGGCAGTATTTATCTTCGTTTTGCAGTTCTATCCTACTTGTAAGTTCACCCTTCCCTCTGTAATATGTCTAGACCTTAATTGCTAAGTTGCTAAACTTTTATTTTACTTTATCTGTGGATACCTGAATTGTGAAACTTTGCCATTGCGGAAAGACCAGGGTTGTTTTCCACCCAATTGTAGTCCTAAGTGAGTCATGGAGAATGTTCTCGTGGATTAAACTACTACTGTGCAAGTAAATGGTTATGACTATTACTGTTGTAGAAGAGAGGTGCTTGATCACTTCCAGGAAAGGGTGGCAGATAATAGGAGAGAAACTGTAAAACTCATTTTTTGCCAGGTCTCGTACAGTTTGCAAAGGCCAAGTTATTGAATATGATACAGGGTAGAGTTGTCTGTGGTATTTCTGATGTGCATCAAAGATTGTTTGACATAATGGGTATTACTAGGAGAAGGTACTTTCTTTTTTCCCCCTCTTTTTGTGGCAGAGAATCTGTCTAAATAATCAGGATCAAAGTTATTATCAAAAATTTGGAATTCTACTACATAATTAAAAGAACAAAAGAACTACTGCCAGTCTAATTTATATTTGATTGAGAATAATGAAAACTAGCATAGAATTTGGTTACAAGAAAACTGTGCAATAATTCAAGGTGCTGGTCTGACAAAATGGACGGAAAACTCATGCTTGTTATCTTCCTTTTTTTAAAACTAAGTCATAAGATAGACTGATTAATGTGTGTATCATATATCTTATTCCAGCATTTCCATCTGCTCTTTATTTCAAATGTAGTTAATTTGCAGCATATTAACGATCAAACATGAAAAAGAGGTGGAGTTAAAAAGGATTATGACAAAATGAGCAAATAAATTTCAGACTTATCTGCAGTATAAATGTGTTTACCATTTGCAGTGTTTTTTAAAGGAGTGATCGGTTTGGAATCATTAATAGGGAAAATAGCCTCCTAGCTTAAGTGTGGTTTGAAAGAGTAAATATAAATACAAATACTGCCCCCCACAGGCAATAATTATACCATTATTTTAAATCATCATGAAACCAGAGACTTGAATCATCTTTTAAAGAATTAAAACTAGTAATCTCTCATTTTCTGTACATTGTTAGCCATGCCTCAGAGAATAGTTACGGAGCTCCTATGAAAATTATATTTAGATTTCCTTTCAGTCATAGCTGAAGGTCAGAATTAAGTGTTTGTCAGTGGAGTGATATAAACCATTTTACAAGATCTTTGAGCAGTTACCTTGCCTTCTCTCACCCATATGCATTTTTGGAGATCATGTAAAACTTATGGAAAATAGAAGGCAAGTTCAGTATCAGAAGGCTTCAATTTGCTATAAACAAATTCTCACCTCCACTGGAATATTTTTAGCTGTCCACAGTGTAAAAAAAGATTGAGTTGCTTATAATAGCAATAAACTAGCTTTATTTCCCTTTGAGTACCAACACCAAACTTTCCATGAATTCTGTAACAGTATTCCCCAAAATTCTCATAACCAGAAACTTATGTTTGTGTGGTTTTCCCTAGTTTTCCTCCAGATGGATTAATAGGTTTGTAAATATGGTGTGGATTTTTTCCAGAAACTCATCTGAAATTTTATTCTAAATGTCTGTGTGGCATTGAAGATAAACTTTAAAACTCAGGTTTGGAATGTTGTGTTGGCACATGCACTGTGTAAATGTCCTCAAGGTTCTAAAAATTTCATGGTATTTTCACTTCTTAAGAATGTTCTTCAGTTGTATTTTATCTAATTTCATTTTAGATATCTATTTTTGCTCGTCCAAGCAATGCTTTCCACTTACCTGAAGACTCATCTGTCCCACTCATGATGGTTGGTCCAGGAACAGGAATTTCACCATTTATTGGTTTCCTACAGCATAGGTATGTGCACAGTTGCTATCTGGAAAGAGCCTTCTTATGTTGAAGAAAATAAAGCCCTAGGTTTTGAGTGCAGATGCAGGTAATCTTTTTCTTTCTTTCTTTCTTTGTTTCTTTTTCTCTTTCTTTCTTTTTGATTATAAATAGTCTTGCTAATTTTAAACAAGCAGTGTTTGTGTATTTTTATTTTTCAAATGAGTAAAGCTTACACTTTCATCTGGCAGTATGTAATATCCATAGTAGATATATGAGAAATTGGGAGGATTGCAGAAATGGTTATAAGAAATTTAATTCTTTATCTGTGTGTTACTAGTGGAAGTCCTGTAGGATGTTGGTACTTACAGAAATAGTGTTGGTTAACACTGTGGATTAAGTTTGGTATTAAAAATCCATTTCATTCAGAAGTGGCATATATATTAAAAGCCTTGGCGTGATGAATGTCAGGGTTTCTCCCACATTCCCTTATTTCTGTGTGTTTATATATATTGATGTTTTAAGATGAGGAGCTTGGCACATGAACTGTCAAATGAGCAGTGGTCTTGGATTTTGTGGGTGTTGTATTTAAGGGAAGGTAAGTCCCTTTTTTCCCTGCCTCCAACTCCAGTAGTGAAATTTTGCAAGGCAAGGAGATGCTTGTTTAAAAATTGCCAGATACCTCATCACCAAGATTATGTAAAAGTATGTTCATCTGGAGGAAATGAAGAACAGGAAGAATGGAATAGTTGAGTGGGAATGGTTGCAAGTTTTGTAGGTAGCCAACACATATGATTCCTATGTGACTCATTAGTTCTAGCAAGATAATGGAGTTTCTTGAATCCTGCAGCAATTAATTTTAAATCATTTTAGCCGAGAGAAATGTGAAATTTGGACAGTGTTTCTGACTCCATGCTTCCACCTTGATCAAATCATTATGCATGATCATTATGTCCTTACTCCTTAACTTTAGCTCCCAAATATACCTTTTTCTCTCAGGAGTATTTTGCATTTTATTTTAAAGGATTCATAGCATTTCATAAGCATTTGATCAATGAGAAATGAAATCTGTCTCTCAAAATGTAACTAGAAAGTTGCAGCTAAAACCCCTCTAAAGTAATACCTTCAGCATTATTTCAACAAAATGCAATAACTCTTCTGGTGATGTGGTAGTAAATAGATTGTTATTCATAAAGCCTAGCAGGTTTCTACAGCTAAATGGAAAGCATGCTAAAACTGCTTTGTGCTGAGTTTTCCCTTTCCAATGAAGGATAAAGGGTAGCAATCTCCTTATTCAGCAGTCAGGATTGTTTTGTGAGGCGCTTGGAAGTGTCAGTCTTGAGTATTCCATTATGAAACTGGCAAAAAAAGCCCCTCTTTGAAGTTGATTGATTTTGAGCCGTGCCAAAAGTGAGTAGTCAAGAAAATCAAGTAAGAAGGGTTTGACTGTGATTTCCTTTAAGTCATTTCACATTTCTGCGAGTTCAGAAGTTTATTAAAGCACTTTTACATGAGAATTAGGTTATAGATGTTTTAGATTCTGCACTTGATAAAACAGGATTGGATTTTATTTTTTTTTTCTTTTGGTCTGTTTAGGCAAAAGCTCAGAGAGGAGCATGCAGACTGGGAATTTGGAGAGACATGGCTGTTTTTCGGTTGTCGACATCAGGACCGAGACTATTTGTTTAAGCAAGTTCACTATTTAGCATTCATTTTGTATTCATGAGGAATGCTTATCTCTGAGCTGTTACTAATAGTTGCTATTGCCTTTCAGAGATGAGCTCAGATGTTTTCTTGAAAATGGCACTTTAAATCATCTTAAGGTTTGTTTCTCAAGAGACTCTTCTTCAACTGCAGAAGTAGCCCCACCTAAATATGTGCAAGATGTCATTAGGCTTCATGCTAAGGAAGTTGCCAGAGTCCTGCTGAAAGAGAGAGGTTACTTCTATGTATGTGGGTAAGTACCAAGTGGAGAAGGACTGTCTCAGAAATAAAACAGAGTTGGCAGAAGTTTGAGGCTTTACAAAGACTTAGTGGTGTCTGAACAAAAGGACCAATATGATACAGAAAGAGCCTCCCTTGAATGCTAGAATTTTATAACTATGTCCATTTTTTTCAATACTATCTTGAAAGTGTAGCTTGTAATCACACAGATCCGTGGTTGCTTTAGTCACTTATTTCTTTTTTGGTTTTTAATAATAGGAGGTTTCAAGCTAATAGATTTCTCTTGAGAAAATGAGATATTTGAGTACATGTGACTATGAACTGCGCTGTGAGATAGCAGCAGTCCTCCAGGCTTGTGTGGGCCAGAATGCTAAATCTCAGTAATATAATGTACACTGGAAGTTCTATTTGTGGCTGCTAACTTACCCGAAGGTTTGAAGTTTTTAGGAAGTTTGTGGATAAATTATCAAAACATTTGAATATGAAACCCAGTGTCAGTCGATTCTTCTGCAAGAATAAATTTCAGCTATGTGTATTAAAAATACCATTATTAGTAAGTGAGGAGTTTGGAGGTTTTTTTGTTGTTGTTTTGTTCTATTTGAACCATATGGTGATATAATAATAAAAAATACTTCAGCAGGTCAAGTTCTCCCTAAAAAAAGTTGTTCTGTGACAATTCAAGTAGGGTTCCAATTGATTTTTTTCTTCTAGATTACAATATGCTGAAAGCTTTGTAATGTTTGCTTGAGAGAAACCCTTGTTGCTGTCAGTGCTCAGCTGTGTGACAACTCAATGAGAATTTTGCTGTGCTATATACAAGCTATATTTTTGGTTTGGATTTTTTAATGCCTCTTTTTCAATATTATCTTGCCTCTCCTCTGAAGCTATTGATAAAACCAAAAATTCACTACTATGCATTTTCCTAGTATATATCTTTTTTTTCTTTCAGAGATAAGAAGCGTATGGCTGATGATGTAAGTGATGCTGTAGCGGACATTTTAAGCATGGAAATGGAAGCTGACAAACTGGAAGCAATGAAATTCCTGGCCACTCTTCGAGAAGCAAAACGATATTTGCAGGATGTATGGAGCTAAAGATTTAGCATTTCCTATGCTTTTGTAACACTGAAGATTTTGTTTCACACATGCGTTTGACTAAAAATTATTGTCGAAAGTGCTGTCTGTAGGCACCCAAATCTTAATTTTCTCCATTGACCTTTCAAGCAGGAAGATAAGCATCTTTTAAATGACAGGAAACCACCTGCCTTTGGAATTGTGTTTTGTTTTTTAACAATGTTACATCATGGGTTATCTCAGTGCCTTGATTCTCTCATTTTAATGTCAGTTTAATGCAGAAAGTAAACACTTATGCACTTGTACAAATATAATTGTATGTTTACATTTTATCATGTGTTTTTTCCTATAATGTATACATAAATGCGCTACAGAGTAAATATATTACACACTGATCTGTGCATCATCAAATGCATTACAGACTTGCCAAGATTGCCTCTGTAAACCCTTTTCTGCTCAACTTTGTGAATAGAATAGGAAAAGACTTTAAAACAAACATACAAAACCCCAAAAAAACAAACCCTTGGCTGGTAGGCTTTGCTTTTTACCTCAAGGGAACAGGGCAGGGTCAAGTTGTGTGCTGTGCTTATTGAACCCATTTCACACATAAGTCTTATCCTATTTTCATTGCTCCTGGGGAACATGTAGTGTGCTGCTGACTGCATGAGGTTTTTGGTAGTTAAGCCCAAGGCTACTGTTTTTTGGCTTAACTGCATTCCAGTTTTACTTTGGAACTAGAAATGGTTCCGATGGAGGTCAGCTGTGGCCTGTTTGCACATGTGCATGTGCATGAGGCAACTGGGGAGAGCAGGGATTCAGGGACAGCTACTGGGTGGATTGTGTGTCTAAGCCCAGCTGCTGGTGGGATCCACAGTGCATGTGTTTGTTGCTGGAATCCACTTTACTATGAGAGTAGTGAGGCAATGGAAAAGTTGCCCAAGAAGCTGTGGCTGCCCCATCCCTGGAAGTGTTCAAGGCCAGGTTTCACAGGGCTTGAAGTAAACTGGTCTAGTGGAAAGTGGCCCTGGCCGTGGCAGGGGGTTGGAAATAGATGATCTTTAAGGTTTCTTCCACCCAAAATAGTCTATGATTCCATGTATGTATGTATATATTTCCCACCAGACCTTTAGTCTGGTCAGTTGGAGGGAGGGACAACTGGATGGACCTGGGATCAGGTGTATATGTGTATACTGGAGAATGTCCTGGCCCTCAAAGAATTCAGTTTTAAATAAAATCCCAAGCCCACGTTTGCCGAAAACTTGGTGGGTATCTGTTTTGTTTGTTGTTTTTTTTGTTTGGTTTGGTGCTTCGGTTGGTTTGTTTCATGCTTCATTACCTGGTATTTAGTGCATCCAGCGTAACTGAAGATGAGGCCATGTATATTTTTCTACGGGTGAAGCCACACATAGATTTTGAAACAGAGGTTTTGTGTCTGCTCCCCCTGCCCTGACTGCCCATGTGTATAGGAGTAAACAGAAATTCAGTGGAAGTCGTAAACCATTTCTCACTCCTGTGACATCCTTTTTACTCTCCAACTACTCTCAGTGTAGCTGTATGGCTGGTGATTAACACATCAGCTGCTGCCATCATGTCTTAACCCACTGTGGTGGGGTATAATGCCTTTTTTCCCAAACCGCTCTATCTGTGCCAGTCATGCTGGGTGTCTCAGCAGACAGCATCAGACGTGGCAGAACCTCTTGTGCCCTTGAGCAGATTCCAGCCTAGAGGTCCCTGAAGCCCAGGTTCTGTTTGGCTTATACACAGCAAGGTGCTGAAATCAGGTTGTGGGGATTTGTTTGTTTGCTTGGATTTTTTGACAAGGTTTTATTGTTCCCATCAGCTGCCTCCGCTGTTAGTTGTTAGCTTCAGATATGTCCTGCTCTTAGGGAGACCTGTGGGAGAGAAAGATATTTCTCTTTCTTGCCCAACAAAAACATCCATGCAGCAGCCTTCTGGAGGAAGTGTCTTCTTGTTACTGTTCCAATATATTCAATGAAAAAGACATTAAATTTCTGCTTGTTCTTTGCAGTCGTTCATATGGCTGGAGGACATGCATGGAATGCCAAAGTTAGTGTCATCTATGTGTGTTGTATGTGGACTCTTCCACTAACAGTGGCTTACTGTGCCATTAGCTGTTGTAAATACGCTGAAAATCCAAATCTTTTTTTGAAACCCTCCCTGCAAATACCTCTCCAAAAGTTAAATTTTATGTTGCCTAGTAGCAGTTACTGTTATTAGGCAAAGATGGGTTGTTACATAAACTGTATTGAAAACAGGCGCTGCATGTTGTAACTAAATGTTACCGTTTGCCTTGCTAATAGTTCCCGGATGATAGTGTTTCTGTTTAGAATAGAAACATTTTGTTAAGTTCCATGCTTGGCTAAAGTAGTGTCCATGCAGGATATGATCTTGGAAGCCTATAGGTGAGGACTTTGCGTTTTTTAAAACCTTTGTCAACACCATGCCATAGATCATTTTAAGTATATCTTACTCATAAATACTCTGCTTGAATGGACAAATTCAGCTGCAGCTGTATATAATGCTGAATTCCACTTAAATAACCATTTATAGTCAGTCCATTATTCTGTAGGTGATTCTTTTTAAAGAAGACTAAAAGAATGCTTATAGTGAACAGTTATGAAATGACCTGTCTGAAGCTCAACTTGGAGCTTTAGGGTTCACATGAAATCATATGCTTGCAACTTTTATTTTCTATAAAGTAAAGATGAGTATTCGCATTGTGTGTTTATGCGTTTAGCAGTTTGGTATATTGGTGGCCTTGCAAAACCAATATATTAATGTCTCAGTTTCCCTGGATGTCCCTTCTATTAGGGGGCCTGGGGTTGTTTTGCTCGGCTGTCATCCTGGGTCTCAAGCTGACGCAGCTTCAGATTTTTTCCTGCTCTTTGAATGGAAATTTTATGCCTTCATCTCTGGATCTATCTCACTCCAGTTATGCTTTATCTTATTTGGGAAGACCAAAACTGAATCCAGTAATCCAGTTTCAGACATGACAGTGATTTTATAATAGCAGCAGTATATTTTCAGTGTCACTTTCTATTCTGTTCTGTGGTTTGGGATGTTGTGGAGAAATAAAAATGGAAGAATCACTCATGCGTGCTGATGATTATAGGAAGATCATTACATTGCTGAAAGTTATGGTCTGCAAACTCTGGTCAGTTATGGTGAATTGAGAGATGAATCTACATTGGCAGAACGGTACGAGCAATTGATTTGGATCTGAAAATTGAGCTAGTTGATACAATGGCGTAACATAAGAGCTATGGTTTTAATGAATCTTGAGTTTTCTCTCCAGTTGAAAAAAAAAATGTGTAAATATAAAAAGCTGCTCAGTATTATTAGAGTTGTCCATCATAAAGAAATCAAAATACTTTTGAATTGATAGCAAAAGCAGTGCATCAATTTGTCTAGTCTCAGAACCACATTCAAATATGTTTTATATTGAAAAAAATCAGTTTCATACAAATGCAAATTACAGTCTTGAAAAGTTGATTCAGCACCACTACAGATTGCATTCACTTTCATTAGCATTTGAATAAATGCTACACTTCTGGTGGAAAAGGTTTGTCCCATTGACAAAGCACTCAAAGCCAATTGTGCTGATTAGAAAAGAAAAGTTTCTATAGGGGGTTTGAAAACAGCAGTTTTGTAAGGTTCCATCAGTCAGGGATGTTCATTTCTAATCTGCTTTCAACTTTATTGCTTAGATGATTGATTGGTTTTCCTTGACATTTTTTGAAATTCATTTTATTGTAACTTGCTAGGAGTATCAGCAGGGCTGTTTGCAGTACTCTGTCCTCAATGGTGGCACAATGGCATTGTTTAGTTGTTTTTCAAGTGCTGGGAGAAAACGGTGTCAATTGCCCTTGACTTATGAACGCAAACAAAAGCAGTATTAGGTGGCTATGACTGCTCAGCATTTTGGGGTGGGGCTAGGTGTTGAGATAGGCACTTGTGCCTGGCTTGCAGGAAACTTTTTCTGTGTTTTTGTGTAAACTTCTTTGTCTCTCAGTTAAATGCCAGATCCCTGTTTGTAGTTCTTACAGACCACTACTTCTTAAGGCTACAATGTAGAATCATAGAATCAACTAGGTTGGAAAAGACCTTTAAGATCATCAAGTCCAACCATTATCCCAGGACTGCTAAATCCATCACGAAACCACGTCACAAAGAGCCTCATCTGCAAAATTTTTGAACATTTCCAGGGATTGTGATTCCACCACTTCCCTGGGCAGCCTGTTCCAATGCCTGATCACCCTCTCTGTGAAGAATTTTTTCCTAATAGCCAATCTAAACCTCCCCTGGTGCAGCTTGAAGCCATTACTTCTTGTTCTATCATTTATTATTTGGGAGAAGAGACTGACCCCCACCTCATTAAACTTCCTTTCTGGCAGTTGTAGAGAGCAATAAGGTTTCCCCTGAGCCTTCTCCAGATGAAACAACCCCAGTTACCTCAGCCATTCCTCATGAGACTTATGCTTCAGACCCTTCACCAGCTTTTTTTGCCCTTCTCTGGACCTGGTGTAGCGCCTCAATGTCTCTCTTATAGTGGGAGGCTTAGAACTGAACACGAGATTCAAGGTGCGGGCTCACCAGTGCTGAGTACAGGGGGATGGATGATCACTGCCCTGGCACTGCTGGCTAGGCTATTTCTGATACAGGCCAGGATACTGTTGGCTTCTTGGCTGCACCCTTTGGTGGGGACAGATTTCTGTAGAACAAGCCACTCTATGTCGCCAGCACTTCTTTTTGTTTTCCATGAAGATGAGAAAGGAGCAGTATAGGAGCAGTTAGATAAACGGCCCATGATCTTGGAAGACACTGTTCTCAAGGCAGAATCTCTTTCCCCTTTTCATGTTACAATTCCTAAACATGATGTGAGGGGGTGGCATTTGAGGCCAGTGGAAGTAAATTTTTAGGTTTTCCTTGCATAAGAACAGCTGGAGCAAACATAGATAGGAGGAGGAGATAGGAATCCTGTAACTTTTTTTTAATACAGATGATTTGATGTCCAAGAATTTCACACAAGTTGGGTTTTAAAACATCTGTTCCTCTGAGAAGTAGAACACACTGATTTATTTTATTTTTGTGAAATTCTCAAACAAAAACCTAATTGCTAAATAGAAATGGCAGTATTTCTTTACCAATGCACAAGTTAAGGCTCTTACAGCTTTGCACAAGGAGAGTATTGCATTTTAAGGTAAGTGGAAACATTTTTCATGTTTGCAAAACTTCCTGCAAACATCAGTTCAGAACTCTTAGGAAATGGGGATAATAATTCTTTCAGCAGTTTAATTGTTTTGCTTTATCTTTTTTAATGGGATGTGTTAAATATCTTTGTTTTCTTCATACATATGCATGTATCTGTATCTAAATATAAAGATATACATCTATTCATTGCCTTGGTCTTAATTTATTTTTTGTCCTTGCATTACAGGTTATATTTTGAAACACCTGCTCTGATAACCATGTCCTTCAGTTTACACAGCTGTATTTTGCTATTAAAATATATGTAGATCTTTATTCAGAAAATGCCAAATGGTAGTTCCCTCTGTTCAGCACTACCAGAAGAATAGAAGATTTCACTTACTTTTTCATTTTGAAAAGAGGAAGAACTTCATAAATGCACAAATGGTAAATAAAAAAGAGGGCATAAATCTGTAAACTGCTGTACTGTGTGTGCTGGAGAAAAGCAAACATCACTCCTATCTTCAACATGGACCAGAAGGAAGATCTGGATAACTTCAGGCTGGTCAGGTTCATCTTCATCCTTGGGAAGATGATAGGGAAAATTCTCCTGGAAACCATTTCCAAGGGCAGTGACGTGGGTTAGTCGTCATGGATAATGAGAAAATAGTCCCTGCCCAATGTCATAGCCTTCTAAAATAAGAAGGCTGAGTGCTGCATCAGGGAAAATCGGTGGATGTAATTTGATTTCAGTTGTAGTGAGGCTTTCAATGCTGTCTTACTGATGAATACAGACTAATGAAATTAATAGTGAGGTGGATTGAAAACTGACTGAATTGCTGGTCCTCAGTGGCTGTGATTAGCTCAGCTGGATGCCAGTCACCAGTGGTGTGCCTGAGGGGACAATACTGGGTCCAGTTCTGTTTAACATCTTCATTAATGACCTGGATGACAGGAGCAGAGTGCACCCTCAGCAAGTTGGCAGATGACACAGAGTAGGGGATGCAGTTGTGTTTGACAGTCAAGATAAATATGTTGCCTTTTAGAGGGACCCTGACAGACTAGAGCACAGAGCCAACAGAAATCTCACTTTCAAGTGCTTGTCTTCAACCTGACTGCTGGCACCTGTCTTACATGAAGCATAGTTTCCTGCAGATAGAAAGCATCTGGCTTGAGCTTCAGACAATGAAAAGATACTCCCCAAGGAAACATGCACATAAAGAGGAAGTCCTGTAGAGATTACTCAAACTTGCATGTTAGGGAGTTTGAGGTGTTCTTTGATGGCTCTGATATTTGCGTCATTATAGAATGGTCTATGGTCTACACTTTTTTTTTTTCTGACACTTAATGCTTTCTGAAATGTTCAGTGTTACACATTAAGAAGGGGCAGAGATTTCATGCACCACTGCTGCAGGCTACCCAGTAGAGCTGTTTCCCTTTCCCTGATGTTTACATTTAAAATGATCATGTTTGCTTCCTAATAAAACTTTATGTCGAAGTTCAATGCTATTTTTATTTTTTAAGATTTTCAGCAGCATCTTAAGTGCTGTTTGTGACTACATTTTACTTGTGCTTCTGCTTCGTTTTGGGCCAAAGCCAGATTAACCTCCTGAAAGAAAATACTGAAGTCATGGTATGAACTTCTGCAATTCAGTGCAACTGGGCAAGTTCATCCTCAGCAGAAATAACTTAAAAACAAACTGGTTGATTCACTGTGAGTCAGACTGCAAGAAGTATGCGTATGGGCTTCAGAAAAACAAAGTATACATTCCAGGTGGCCTAATAAACTAAATTTTGTTTTATATTTTTAATGTTAGGCCTGTGCAAAGAATGATGACACTGCTTTTTTTGAGTCATTTATAGAGGTTCTGGCAGCACTGGAGAATAGTCAGCTTTGATCTGGACAGAGATACAGGTAATTGTGAGCTTTAGATGGTCACTTACATTCTTAATGCATCTAAAGTGAGTGGCTAATACTTACTTGTAATGTTGATGTGCAGAGTGGACAACTCTGAAAGTCTTGAGTAGAAAGTAAATGTTAATACATGGCTAAGCCTACCAAGGCTAACCCACAATGCTCCGCATTGGAATGAGGGACTCAGATTTTGAATGCACGGGCTCCTGTCAATGACAGGCTCTGTAAATTCTTGTATTTATGACCTAGTGATTGCTGAATAGTAAAGTGAACTGTTTCACAAGTTACTTGTCATCACCTTGTATATGCAGCATGCCAATCCATGTTTTATCATATGCGGTAGCACAGTCATTACATTATTAGGACTTCTGGTTCATTTTGCCAAAGACCTCTGTGAAAGTCTTACTGCCCTCACTGATGAGTTATGGTTACTTGGGGCAGCACAGTTGCTTTTAATTATTTTCTCATTAAACTTCATAAAATCCATAAGAATATATAATTCTTGTTAGCTAGTTTTCAGATTCTGTATAGTGCTGAGTATAAATGTGGAGCACTGTCAAGGTGTTTCAAGTCCTATAGTATTATACACATTTTGATTTGACAGTTTATCTCATGTATTACAATCCTCCAATCTCATCTTGCACAAACCACCTCCTTGCCTCTTAATTCCTCTATCATAGTTTAGCATCAATTCCTGCTGATTTTATGGAAAAGCTGGACTAAAGAAGCCTTTTCTATGATGTAACTGAGTGGGACCTTTGAAAAATTAGGTAATGTCTCTATTTTCTTCTCTTTTTCCTGCTTCTTTGTTCTTGCACCTTCATGTACACGCTTCTGTCATCTACTTATCCTCTTTTGCAGATACATGTTTTCCTTTGGTAACATTTCCTCTCTCCTCTGCACACACTTGTGGTTGTGTTTGTCATGCTAGAAGGTAACCTGTTGGCAGTTCTTGAACATATCTACTTCCAGAAGTGATTCTGCGGTCCTGAAGGTATCTCATGTTTTCCATGCCTTTTTCTACTTCATGACAATGATTCCAATGGCAGTGTCTAGGCTGAAATTCTGTCTTTCTTTTCTCTTGCAGAGATCTGGGACTTCTGTTGCAGTAAAGTATAAAGAAGCATATAGAAATGGTTGAAAGCCAGGCAACAGCAATGGGAAACTTTTTCCTACCTCTTGCTGTGTATTTCAGAAATGATTGCTATACAATCCCCATTTTTTGATAGGACAGATATTTTATTTGTCTCTTAAGGAATTGATTCTGTGTCTTTAACGTCATAGCAGGGAATTTCTGCAAATTCTGTATTTTCTTCTGCAGAGGATATGCAGAGAGATAGAAATGCTGCTTTCTCTAGCACTGACACTGGTGAACTCTTAGTGAATATACTGCAGATAGCCATGTCATCCTTTGGGTTTACTGAATTTCATGTTCAAAAATTTCCTGAAAACGGAAACAAAAAATATACATGTGTACTATATGTGCCCCCAGCACTGGTGGTGTGTAAGATGACAGAAAAGAAAGTGGGCATCCTCTTTCTCCTGTCTTATCATCATCCAGGCAGGGTGTGTGTGCATGGAAGTCATCTACTGGCAAGCCAGCAAAGAAGTAATCAGTGATCAATACAGTATATGCAGATTTTTGTTGCTGTAAATCTGTCCATGCAATATGCATCAGCCTTTTTTTTTTTTTTTTTTTTTTTTTTTTAAGAAAGAAGAAGGATCACTGAGGTGGAAATAATGTATCTGAAGAGTGAGGGTGTTCGTTTTCAGTATACTTTGTTTTCATTCTCAGATTTTCGCCTCCCTGCTGCATGCTGGGATTGAGAAGATTTCTTGCCAGGGCATCTGTGATCCATTGCTTGCATCGTGCAGAGTAAACACAGCATCTTTCTTGAGACAGACTGCCCAGTTTATCACTGCTAGCAAACTGTAGTAGAGAAATACAACAAAGGCAATTCTACCGCAGGTGAACTTGATGAGGATGCAGAGAATGCTTCCACTGCTGTCAGCAACTGCTGGGGACTCTGCTGTCTTGTGGTCAGCTTTAATTTGCAACTGAAGTTAGATAAAAATTCCACCAAAGTCAGCAGTATGGGAAATGTGCTGAACTAACACAGTCAATCACCTGCTTTGAAGGGTGAGTGCTTTCTGGCCTACTTATGTTCCTGGTGAGCTAACGTTTTAGAAAACAGCAAAAACATCTGCCTTCAGTGGATTTATTGACCTCTCTGAGAGAGTGAGTGTGCCCCCAGGTTGCATGCTACTGAGTGTATCAACAGTAGCCTCCTGTGATCCTCAAACACTTGCTCTGTTACAGGAAGACTACATCACTGATTGCTCATTGCAGGGCCTTGGGCAGCTGCAGAGAATACATTTTGATGATGTTTGTGATACTTACCTTCTTTAAGATGGGGAAGGATGAAAAGAGAAAATGCTCTTGGAAACGGCAGCCTGGGTGATGCTAAAAGAAGTTGTCTGACATTATCTTGTAGAAAGAAGTTAAGGAAATTGTTACTCAAAATGAGGCAAAATATGGTGATAATTTAAAATGAACAGGGATGGAACTTCTGCAGAAATAATGCTGTCAATCAGCATAAGTCTGTGCTTGGGCATCAGTATGGAGTTCTTCAGTCTTAAATTAGAGATTGTGAGTGGGTGGCACAGTCTTTCTGTAACCCACATCTTTAATGTGTGAAATCATCAGTGAAAACATCATAATGTTAAGGGTGAAGCATAAAAGAAATCTATTATGTCTTTATTTCAGGTGATCAAACATGTTGTTTGCAGTGTCCCATCCTCCTTTTGTCACAGGGAATCGTTACTGATATGATCCACTGTCATCTGTTGTTTGTGTTCTGTCTAGATAATACCTGACATCCCATTTCTGCATTTTTTTTTACATTCAATCTGTTTCACTTTCCTGCCACTACCTATACATTTTTCTATTCACTTCCCACAGTTTTATTTTTACAGATTGGACCAGAGAAAGAATACAAGAGCCATAGATAGGGTTGGGTTCTTTTTTAATTTTTGTGGCTGTATTTTTTACTATTCCTGCTCATGCAGACATGCCTCAATAGCGTTGGTACCATACAGAGAATGCATATAAAGAGATACCTGCTGTGATGACATTTGTAAGGAGAAAGTATCATGTCAATGTTGAGAAGTAAATAAAAGGTTACTTTAAAAGAAGAGAGTAGGAGAGAAAACGAAATGAGTCTGACCATTAATTTAAGTTTGGAACAATTTTAGTAGATCTGAAAATGATTGTGAAGCCTAGAGACTGTTTAACAAATTTAACCCCAAGCACTTCTATTTATCATTTTTGGCTCATAGAATTAGCTTCATTTCAGAACCAATGACAGATAGATTTCTTGATTTATGATACACTTTGGCTGAGGCCTGAAACACTCTTCAAACCCTTGTAGCAAAAATCTTTTCTATTGACCTATGGGAGTTCTATTGAACTCCAACAGAAAGCAAGGCAAGTTCCTTGTGTAGCCACAAAATCACATCTTACAAAGAGAGTCATCAATCTTCATGCTCTGTTTAGTTTTCTTTCTAAGACATAATCTTTTGTAGTGAAACTGCTGTTAATAAGATGTCAAAAAAGCACCCAACCCACCAGTGAGTTTGAAAATGTTTTTAAAGCAGCAACTTGATTTTCAAAACTGTTGGTTTTGCTCCAAACTTGGATCTATGCTTCTTTGTGTGGCTTAACTGTAGTGTTTTAAGTTTTGGGCAACTGCAGTGGCTAAGCTGGGCAGTGAGAGATTTTGGTAGCTGAACTTCTGAGGGCTTTAGTTTAGGGAACCCTTATGAACATTGATGCTTCTGCTCTCCCAAATACAGAAACATGTCCAAACTTCGTAAGATTTTTCAAGTATGCTTAATTATTTACACTTAAAATTGTCTTGAATGCATTTAGAAAGTTAGCCCTGTCCTTACCATTTTAGCATTTGAATTTGTTTGGTTATCTTTTATTCTCTTTCTTTTCCTACCCACTCTTTCTCTTTGCTTTGCTCTAGTATTTATATATATGTTGCATTTGTTTTTCAGCAATAAACAACAAAAGGAAACATTGGCCATTTGTGTTGGAATTGTATCAAGAAAACCAAAGGTCACCAGGAGTTAACAGCCTAAATATTGCTCTTCAGCACAGATAGTCAGCTCATGTTTGCAGTGACATGGCTGGGCTAAACTACTTGAGTGTCTGCAGCTATGCTCTGCTGGATTGTATAGATATGCTTCTGCTGGAGCCATCAGTGTTATCAGATTTGAATTCCTGATGGCTTCCAGTTGGACACGCTCCTTGAGCACAGGCTCACATCTGCACGTCTGCACTTTCTCTCTGTGAAAGAGGTCATGATTCCCATGTATATATTCCCAGCTTTTCATTTCCCCATCTCAGATGTTGCTGATTCTTCTGCAGTTCTGGGACATTACATTCCATCAGAATTGGGAAATGATGTTGTATGAGAAGTTTGCAATCTAGTGGGTCTGTTTCAGCCTGATGCTGTGGGCAAGGAAAACTACCACTATAAGTGAAGTGTGTCAAGTGCTGCATTGGATTGGGTGTGCAGAGCAGTGGTGGAATCTCTGTTGTTGGGGATTAGTGAAATCTGCCTGAATTGGACCTTAGGCAACCCAATCTAGTCTTGGAAGTTAGCCTCATCTGGAGCAGAGTAAGGGCTTAGATGGCAGAGGTCCCTTTCAGCCTAAATTCTTCAATGATTCTATGAGATGATCAAGTCTAATCACGTGAGGCTAAATGCAAAACACAGTTATTTCTACGCATTCATGTGCCCAAGCAAGAAAGAAAATAAACAAACCATCTTCCTGCAGCTGGGAGAGTTAAAAAAAAGTCCATTAGCAAATAGCAATACTTCATGATAAAGACAGTTATGGCTAAGAGATAATGTAGGTGTCGAGAAAATATGCATGACTGAGCATATTTCCCATCAGCTGTCATCGCTGCTGGGTGGGGGGCATTGGTCAAGGCTGACTAAGATGACTCTGTCAGAAGTTTCAGGAGTGTAACTTCCAAAGTGATGAGTAAGAAGCACCATGCATGGCACTGCTGTTTCTGACAACTGCAGGATCTGTTTTTCTTATCAAGTCTTTTTCATTCTTCTACCCTTTGAGTCTTGGGTGGCATGGGAGGTGTCCCTGCCCATGGCAGGGGGGTTGGAACTAGCCAATATTAAGGTCCTTTCCAACCCTAATTATTCTATGATTCTATGAGTCCATTTTCATTATGAGTTACATGGAAATGTAGACATACTGTTCAAAGTCTTATTTGCAGTGTGGCACTGCACCACACTGGGACTTTTTGTAAGTTCATTCTTTGGTCTTGAAAAGTTTGTATATTTAATTGTGCACTTCAAATTTATTCCATATTTCCTCAATGCACAAAGGGTTTAGTGAATTAAAATGATTAACAAATATTGGCAGTCAGGTCTTTTTTATTTTGTCAGCGTGCCTGCCAAGTGTTTGTAGGATTCAATTTAAAAAGGTTGAGATAATGATCTCTCTCCTTGTAGCATGTTACTTAGCCTGGCCTGTACAGCCCATTTTTCTCTCAGACAGTCAAGTCACATGCCGTGGAAGCTTTAAAGCAGATAGATAAGTAGCAAAATCCTAACACTGACTGATTTCTTTGTACCTGTGGCAAATTTAGCTTTGAAAAAATATTCTCAGATTTAAATGGGCAAGTGCAAATTTTTCATTACATTTCTGCTAAAAGTGTGTGCTAATGGGAAAATGACAGGCTGCATTGGCTTCCAAAGGAAATACAGCATCATTTTGAGCTGTAGTCAAAATGAACTGTGAAAACAGTTTGATTTTATATTATAAAAATAACATAAATTAGCTTGATTTTGTAACATATTTTCATGTAATTCTTTTATATTTGTAGCTACAGTTCAGTAAAATAGTTAATCAATTTTGCAGAGGCTTTTGCTTTAGTGTTCAGAAGATATTATCTCACAATATGCTCCTCTAGAACTACTCAAAGGTGTTTAAACCAGTGACTCTCTTTCCGACATTGTTCTTTTTCCATGATGAAAGTAAGGCAGTGTTGGGAATTCTTGGTTGGAAGACCTTCTTCTCTGGAGGTTTCTAGTTCAATCTCCTGCTCAGAGCATTCCTGCCACCAGCGCTACTCAGATAACCTGTGGCACTGTCCAGCTGTCATAGAAATTGCTGTGTGTAGAGAAGGATATATATCTATACATACATCAGTATAACTTTTTAAAGTTTAGGTTTCTGTTTCAAGTTCTAAAACTATTACAATTATGCAGAAAGAATTATGAGAGTGGAAGACGGTCTCTTTTTAATGAATTCTGGTTTAGTTGCCTGAAGTTTCTCAGCTTTGCTGTGGTCTTCTACTAAATTGTTCAGGATCTGTTCTAAATGCTTTTGAAATCAGCAAGCATCAGGGGAATGGAGCAGACCTGAGTGCTGTCACAGTCACTGGCTTTAGGATCAGTGGAAATTTTCCACACAGATACATTTCTATCACAGTGTGCCGATGCACTGAAGGTGAAACACTCTTGTGGAAATGTGTCAAAATTGATGAAGCTTTCAAAGAACATTAAATATGTGTATCTGCGCTACAACAGCTGTAAAATCAATATAAAGGGTGAGAGGAGCTGCTTTCCTGTAGTTTGTGGCATTCTGCCTCTTCTCAGGCATGGAAGAATGGAATAAACAACGTAAAAATTGTGCTAGATGGGATGTGGAAAGAAGCTTGAGTATACTAAACTGGGCAGGATATGGGGGTGATTTTAGGCAGAGCATAATTATAGGCTTTTGAAACACGAGACATTTTTGAACATAAAGGCAAAATGACCTTTAAGGTACATTATTTATTTAGTAAAAAATGATGAGGTAAATTAATTTATAAGAGTCCGTAATATTTGAATGTGTCTATACTACTTACTACCTGGGATTTCTTGCTTGTCTTACCCAATAATGAGAAGAGAGATTCATGACTGAAGATCTCAATATATGATTTAACTTCTATAATTTTAATATTTAACCGTCTCTGAGGAACTTGATGTATGTAAAAAGCTGGTCTTGAAAGTATTGCTTATTCTTAGGAACAATCTTTTCTTCATGTCTATTGTATTTGTCTCCTGACTTTCATCTCTGTCCGTCAGTATTACTTTACATTTTGTAGTATCCTGTTCTTAGTATGTACTGATGTTTTTACTGCATAATAATACATTTTCTCTACTTACAAGAATTGTTGGAGCATAGTAATTGTTGGAGAATAATCAATTGTCATCTCCTGCTAGAAAAAATAGAAAAACATATCAGAATATGGATAGTGGCTCAGTAACTGCCCCTTTTACTCCACCATAAGGGGAAAATAGCAAGTACATCAAATCAATACAAGTGAAGCTTTTGAAATTGAAGGGATGAAATTTTATTTTTTTAATAACACTAGGAGGAAGCATGACAATGAATTGTGTGACAGCATGCTATCAGCATGTCAGCACTTGCAAACTTGTTTCTGGTATCAGAACAATACGATTTTCTTGGTTGAGTTCTTCACTTAGGTAGTAAATTTTCTAGGCTAACTAAAAGTAAGTCTCTTTCAAGTCATTGGAACACTTTCTTGTAAAATTCCAGTTTACCCCCAGTTCTCTCTTTCTCAACAGATTTCTTTGCTGGTTGTCGTACCTTATTATCTGAAAAGGTTTACAGGGAAACCACAGGAGAAAGTAGCAAAGAATCTGTGGCTGCAGTTACAGGCAGAGATATGGGTTCTTACCCACATCAGAAGGACTAAAATGACACTCTGAAGCTTTTGGGAAGTAGTCAGCATATATTTATGCAGGGGAAATCATATCTGAACAACCTGACAGCCTTCCACAATGAGATGACTGGCTTGGCAGATGAGGGGAGAGCAGTAGATGTTGTTTATCTTGAGTTTGGAAAGGCTTTCAGCATTGCCTTCTATAACACCCTCTCAGACAAGCTGACAAAGCATAGTCTGAAGGAATAGACAATGATTGAAAACTAGCTGAACTTCTGGGCTCAGACAGTTGCCATCAGCAGCATGAAACCCAGCTGGAGCCAAGCCACTAATGGTGTGCCCCAGGAGCCAGTACTGGATCCAGTCCTGCTTAACGTCATTAATGACCTGGACCATCGGGCAGTGCACTATCAGCAATTTGGCAGATAATGCAGCACCAGACCTGGGAGGTTAGAGGTTAATTAGCAAGATGAATGTACTGCCTTTTACAGGGACCTTGACAGGCTGGAGTATGGAGCCAGCAGGAATCTCATGAGGTTTAGTGAAGGCGAATGCCTAGTACTGCACATGGGAGGAATAACCTTATGAAGTTAACAGCAGGAAATGCAAAGTTCTCAACAACAGGCGAAACAACACCATGCACCAGCATACACTTGCCAGCAGTTCTGAAGAAGAGGACCTAGGAGTCCTGGTAAACAAGTTGAAAATGAGCCAGCAGTGTCCCCTTGCCATAGAGGGCCAACATTGTCCTAGACTGAGTTAGTAAAGGTGTTTCCTTTTCCTCAAAAGGAGCTGATCCTTCCCCTTGACTCAGCACTGGTGAGACCCATGTGGTCTGCTGTGCCCAGTTCTGGGCTCCCCAGTGCAAGAATGGCATGGACAGACTGTATCATGTCCAGCAAAGGGCCACAAAGATGATTAAGGAATTGGAGCATGTGTCATAATAATGATAAAAAAATAATAACTACTTTACGTAATGTTTTTGTTATTTCATTATAATAACTTTTATTATTTTTATTTATTATGTGCTTTGATTTTTATTTACTTTCTAATTTCACTTGCAAAATAAATTTTCTTATGTAAAAGAATAACATTTCAAGCCGAAGCAAGACAGTAAGTAGAAATAAGTGTGGTTTTCTTTTTTTCCTAACCTGTTTTCTTTTGAGCACTTATTTGGATGAGAAGTGTGATATTGTTCCTTTTTTAATTCTAAAATTGGTGAAAGATTTCAATGTTTTAGAAAGTGAAGGGAGTGGGCATGCCCTACCAACTACCATCACACAATCTCTAAAAACTCAGATTTTTAGATTAAAACATACATTTTAATTTTAGATTAGAAACATGCAACCTGAAGCTGTATGGCATTTGTTACATCAAGAATAAGCATAGAATAAAATAATTATGAAAGGGAATGTTCAATTTTTGTGATATATACTTTAAGCATAATTTTAAATCATATAAGTATAATGACTTCTTTCGGTTGTCTGTGTTGGGAAAGCATTTCAGGAAAAGATAGGGAAGAGGCAGGAAACTGAGAGGTGTAGCACTCTTAAATGTACTTTCCACACTAAGCCAATAAACACCAAGTTTGTTGTGCCCTAAAGCCAAAAGCTCCTTTTCTTTTTAAGTTTGCCTCAGACAGAGGCTAAAAAGGAGCAGCACAGTTCTAAGACAAGGGATCCCACAGGCAAATCTCAGACATATCAAAAGTGATCCCTTGGCCTCCCTTGTCCCACCCAGGTAAACAAATAAAGTGAATGCTAAGCTTAGTGACCCATTTTGGCAATGCTCACCATCTTAAGGTCACAATCTACTGACAATGTTTGAATTTAAAGTTCCTACCATAAATGATTTATGAACTGTATAAACCTTGTTTATAAACCTTGTCCTAAAGAAACAACCTGTTTTGTTCATTTGTGATGAATTGCTGCAAACTGGCCACTTACAATTGCATGTTTATATAAAGAATGATGCAAAATTAAAGTGCCATCAGAGATCTCTTCTTTAAGTGCCAAAAACACTTGATATGGTACAAAACGAGCTGGAAGGTAAGAAGTGATCTCCTCCAGGACCCCCAGCCAGTCACCATAGTGTGAGTAGTTAGGAACTGCAGCTAAGCTGTGAAATGCCAGCATTTTCAACTCAATTCCCCTCCCAATACACTGCTTGAGTCTGTTCATGTTTCTAACTTTCACTGCAAGTCATTATTAATTTGTTTTTGAGTGAATTGATCCCAGATAGTCAGACCTCAGGACAACAAGAAAAAACGCACAGGTCTGCATTTGATTATACATCATCTTAGTGTTAAAATGTTGGCTGAATTGCTTCAGAAGTGTTAGAAGGGCACAAACAGAGCACAAGAAGAAGATATGAAGCAAAAATACAGATGGCAGACAGAAACATCACAAGAGGATGAGTGTATGGAAAAGTGACGGGAGCGCTTGCCATCTCAGGCTGTTACTGACTTATTTGTGCAAACCTATGCCTCATATGTTCTTAATTTCCAGGAAAGGTAGTATTTATCTTGCTAGTGTCTCCTGTAAGCAGCTGATCAGAAGATTATGGTTACTGTCAAAGCCTGCCTCTAAGACTGAGAGACCCCATGTGTGAAATCCCAGCACACCAACTTCTTGCAAAGGCAGCAGTCAGTCTTAGCCAATCACATAACAAAAAGGAGGTCATCAACACTATGAAATCCAAAGTAACTTCTCATTAGTTACCCAGTGTTCTGTAATACTGTAAATGGCCTTTCTCTCTCTTGAGGATATATATAAAATTGAGCATCCTTTTGCAGAAAACATCACAGACTCTTCATTCCTGTATATTTTCCTCCTTTTTTTACCTCCTTTTAGTTACATTTGGCTAGAGATCAAGCTAAATAAAAGTCTGAGCAGATTCAATGCAGTACTTGCTTTAGCATCTCTTGCCCTCATATGAAAGGGTAAAATCGGAAAATGAAATATGACCTGTTTAACATTTGGCATTATTGAAGTCTAGGCAACTAGAGTATGAAAGTGAAGAACCTGAAATATCCTCTTTCTTTCAAGTATCATTAAAAAGGAAAGCCTCTACTAATTGTTTCTACATAAACTCAAAGCTCTTCTCAGACCTGCCTGGGGAGAAATGACGCATTTTGCTCTTTTCCTCTAATTCTTATTACTGCTGCACTCACTGCCTCATCCATGAGAGCTCCAAAGTCCCAGATGCCAGCCTGGGTGCTGTTGCCTCTGACAAAACAGGCAAAGCCCAGTTTGCATCTGCCTTGGTTGGCTCCTGGTCTCTTTGTCAGGCTGGCAGGTCCCCCCAGGCACATGGTTGCTATGGTGACGTTGGAAGGCCCTTCTGACAGAATACTCCAGAGATGAGGTCACTAGCCTCACCAGATACCACCACTGGTGACCCCCCTCTTTGATTACAGCATGATGGATAAAATTGCTGCACAATGGACCCCACACTCAACATTCAGATTTACATTTTTATGCTTCTCCCTAATGCCACACTTCTTCCAGTTTTTCTTAGCCTGCTCTCTCATATTTTCCTGGAGAAAATTACTGCAGCTGGTTGTGCTTTGCTTCATGGGCACAGGCTCTTCTGCGCTACTTTTCCACATCCAGCCCACGGGTAATGAAGTTAAAGAAGCACAAAAGGAAAGGAAGATGGAGATCTCAGCATCAAAGTAGAAACTGTTGCAGAATAGGCTGGAGCATTGTTTGTTTATTTAGTGTGTAAATGAAATCCATAAAACTAGCTTCATCCATATACCACTTTTTTCATAGAAGATGATCTCTTTGTTATTGGAGACAGTCCAGTTTACTTGGTACTTTCATGAGAGATTTTCCCCGCCTGAGAATTTACTATTTAAGAATAGAAAATCCCTCACATTTAATTTTACATACAGATGCTTCATCCTTTTATCTAAATTAATAATTTATTTGAATGATTTTTTTTTAATAATCTTATCCTCACATGCAGAGACTTTATCAAAGTACAATGTGTATTTGTATTAATGGGATGATTTACTGGGAGCATTTTCCATCCAGTGACAGTGTTCTCTATCTCCAGTGATTATTTCTGTCATCACATGCTTTACTTATTCATTTTTTGGATGACCTTTCATAGGCATTGTCTTTCATTAGTAAGCATCAGTCAGGAAAATCGTGACTTGCAAATTGCATGCCTCTGTCAGCACCTCCAAACCATCAACTGTTGATGATGAGTACAGAGAAAACATGAAAGAATGGCCTTGTAAGTAAGGTTTTTGTAAAGGATTCAAAAAATCTGTAATAATTTGTGGTTCTGCCACACAGTTCTTATTTAGCCTCTGGAGAGTTGTGTAGATTCAGAATCCAAGCTGTATAAACAAGGTATGACAATTCCTCCACATTGAATTTACCTTGCTCTTGCATTACCACCTTTTCAGAAAATGCTATAACTTTTACTGCATTTACATGAAGTCTCGAAGAGTAGTCTGTGGGCTCCTTTGGGTCCACAATAACACAAAGAATGGTGTTAGGAGCAATAAATCATCCCTCTTTTGGCATATATTCAGTGGAAAATAATAGGTGGGCTTGCTGTGACTTACCCTGAAGGCATGGCATTAATGTGTTGTGGTCACACACGCTATTTCTAATTTCCTATCATTTATCACGAGGATGGCTCTAAAAATCAGTAAAGAAAACCTTTCTCCATCAGACTCAATTGCCCATAAATACAGGTGGAATAGATTAATATCTGACCTACCAACCTTTTCTTAACCCGTTGTCAGGGGCAATGTGCTGTCCCTGGAACCAGGGCAATGCAGTAAGTGTATGGACTGAGTGCAAGGCTGAAACATGTCCCTGGTGCACCAGTTAAAAGAGAGTGCCTACCAGGTTTACACACATTTCATTGAAATTATGTCAGAAATCCATGTTGCAAGAATTATGAGGTTCCTTAAGAATTAGATAGAATTCCTCCAGAAAGTAAGAGATCCTGTATCTATTTGCACTAACTTCATCTGATGCTTCAGAATGAAATTGAGTCAGATTCCACACCTTTTTTTTCCTCAGTGAACCTGAATAAAGTTGTATTTGTGTCACTAAGAATGCATGGTTTTGCACCAAAAACATAAATTCTGATTTCCCAGGGAAAGCTTTCCAAATTCAAACAGGAAATAAGAAAACAAGTCATTTCAACTTCAAGTTACATCAAAATACTTAATTTAGCTGGTCACATCCTCTGTATCCAGCAGATGTCAAAAGAGCTAACTAACTTCCAGACAAGTAATGAAAAGGTTGGACAATTATGCTCTCCCACTCTTGGGTGCAATAACCTTTCCTACCCCTGAAGGTGAACAGTTAGCATCTGACATGAAGTAAGACTCTTGGGACTATGGTTTGCGTATTCACAAATACTGGTAATGATGACCGGGGTTCAGCCCAGTTTCTCCAGAAAGAGGATTCATACTGCTCTCCCTGAATCTAAAGGAATCCCTATGGCTGTTTGTTTAGCAGATCGTGCAAAGCACTTCACTGGAGAAATGTATTAAATATACAGGCTGAGAACTGGGGGTCTTCACACACAAATCAATTCTGACAAGACCGGACCAGAAACAAACACCTGGGTTTGTTTAATATCTACCCTGGCAGCCTGCTTGGAAAGCTGACAACTCCTCGCCTGGCTCTGGCTGTTGAAAAGCATCAAAGAATTTTCCGAATTTGGCGGCCCTTAGTGCAACTGCCGTCACTGACAAGACAGGACTTGAGCCCTGCTGGTTCCTGAAGGAGATTCTGCACAGAAAGTCATGGTAGAATGAAGACTGAAGCACTTACAAATCTGATTTTAAACTTGAGATTCTTAACAGTGTAATATCCAAGACTTCAGGCTCTCATAGGTAAAGATGGTTAGGGAAGCTGCCACAAACTCCTTTTTACTTGCCCTGTTGAGAGAGTTCGTGGTCTAAAAAAACATTTGGCTCACATGAGATTCTACTTTCAGGTTTTAGTATTTTTGAGAGATATTTTTGCCACTGGAGGAGAGAGTAGAAAGAAAGCAAAAGAGTTGTTGACACATATGGTGTGTAGCTCTTTGTCAAATCATGCATGGATAACACTGGAGTTCCTCCAATTCTGTGTAACGAGTCCTCCAGAGGAGAAATCTTGACCGCGTTTCTGGCATCTCTAGCAGGAGACAGGCAGGAGACTGGAGACTGAGCAAGGACTGATAAAACACAAGGATTTAAGGCGACAGCCTGAACTTTGAAAGCAGATACTTGATTTGGCAGGAGCTGAAACAGCCTCAAAAAGAACACCTATTGAACCAACATGAGGAGCCGTGTTGCACAGTCTCTCCTTTTATCAGCCATGTGGTCTTTGGGACTGAGAGATAAGTTTGCAAGGAAGCTGTGGATGTAGTTTAAACCAAAATGAAATAAATGTTATTAGGTTTTATGCTTTCACATGAACTTTCTTTGCCTGTTTAAAATGTTTATCTTCCTGTCACTGTTTTGCAATCTCAGAAAAGTTCATGCTAGTTTTATTCTGTATTTATATCCATGTTTCTTCTTTTTTTCTTTTTTTTTTTTTTTTTTTTTTGTTGTTTCCTGTATTGCTACAACCCTCCTGCTTCTCCTGTAGAAGTGGCTTTCACATGAGCCCTCTTTCTCCAACCCCACACATCCTTCTTGTGTGCCTTGAGCTCTGTCAACCCTGTCTGCTGTTCCAGGTAACTGTCTACGATGGATCCTGTACTCAGAACCACTCCTCCAATCTCTTCCACTACCCCTCAACACATCTTGCAGGTCTTCCCATCACTCATGTATCTTATTGTACATGGTGCTTGACTGAGGCCTGCAGTAGGGGAGTGTATAGGGGAGTGCATATGCAGCAGTGAAAACCTAGGCAGCTTGGAGAACAGAGCTCCCATTGAAGGTGCAGCCCTCAGTGATACTTTCCTATCCCTAGAAAGATTGCTGTCAAGCTGGAGGGCGACGGCTGTGCTGGGAGATGCAGTGTGCTGTGCCAATGAAACTGAGTGCTTGCAATTCCTTGGAATAATGTGGATGTACTGGAATCAGAGAGGCTTTCACTGGAATTAGTGCACTTCAGTGTTAATGCTAAGAGCCTGTCAAAACTAATTTTGATGAAATGAACCTTTGTTAAAGTTGAGATTCACTTTAATAAAAATTATGGGCAAGGGAAAGGCATCTGAGACAGTTTCACAGCTTCATGAGTGGACTTCTCCCCGTGCCCTGGCCAGCTTCTTCTCCAGTTCCAAATGATTCAGTTTTGAAAGATAATATTGTGCAAAGTTTCTGCAGTTGTTCTAGTGTTTGCTGAAAACAAATTTCAAGGCAGTAATGTGCTGCTGGCAAATTGACTGATTCCCTTCAGGTCACTCTATCTTTAGGTCTTACTAAATTTTCTATCTTTCAGGTCTCTCAAAGACCATGCAGAAGGAAGCAATACCATCCAGAAGAACTAGCAGTGTGTTTACAGCATATTTCATTCAAAAATGGATTACGTAAATATACAAAATGGGTTGATTTTTGTTTTAAGCTCTGCTACACGTGTTTGCTTTGCTTTCAGTGGGGTACTGTCTTTTCAAAAGATAACATTCCTAGTCAGAACTATGAAAAAATTATGAGATTCATATGATGAAAATAAGGCAATACGATTCAACCAGTTTATTATATAGGTTATTGTCAGCGTAGAGTAGGGGAAAAAATTCATTTCTGACAAATCATACATCTCAATAAACAGTTATTACATTCTGAGTTCTAAGATTTTTTCCTATATTGTTTTACTATATAGCAGAAGGCATAGCAGTTTGTTTTCTTTTAAAAGAGCTCTTGTGTGCATGAAGAACAGTGAACTACAGAGATTGTTTATATTGGACCACAATGCAAGTTTTATCCCAGGGATTGCAGGGTGCGATGGAGAACATTCATTTGTTCGGTTTGTTTTCAATCTATGTGCTGTGTTCCTTCAAAAAGCAATAAGTAGATCAGACCTTCCAGGGCAGATTGTTCTTTCTCTTAGGAGTACCTGAGACTGTTCCCAGGGGGGGTCTTGCAGCCCACAGACCTGGGGGCAGAGGCGAAGAAATGGCACTTGCAGTTCACAGGGAGACACTACTGGGAGGAACAGAGAGCAGCTAAAACCCACACCTGGGGGATGACAGTGAAAACCCAAAAGATTTGTGCAGTTTCCTGCAACCCAGAATGTTCTTGGTTAAACTGAAAGCAAGCAGGGAGAAGAGTTTTTTATGAGCTTTAAAAATTTGTGGTTTGCTCATTTTTTGTGATTTTACCATTTAGGGGGGTTTATCACCTTTTACTTTCCCTGTTTAAAAAGTTAATTTTTCTACATTCTGAAATAGAAGATAAAAACTGCTTTCCTTTTTTTTAAAAAAAAAAAATTGTCTCATTTAAAACCATGCCATTCTTCCAGAAGTTCACTGTAAGCTTCTTACTGAGATCACTTCAAATCTGTAAATGATTTGGGGTACTCCTACAGATGGCAAAAGCATAGAACTATTTTACTTACCCGTTCTTTGAAAATCCCAAGTATAAATAGACAGTATTCACATAACATATAATAGGACAAAGAAAAGCAAAAGATATAAATAAATAACCAGTGCAGTAAAAAATCAACCAATTTAAAATTCTTGCTGATTTTGTGCATTTCAGTCTACTATTACAAGGCACATTCTAATTTTCCAGTTCTGGCTCCCTGGTCAATTATGAGGTGTGTATTCTGAAGTCTCTCAGGCATATTACAGGTCACCAGTATTTTGACTCACTCCATTCCACTATACAGTCATTGATATACTAATGCAATGTTACTGTAAATATTGTATTGCTCTTCCTTGGGTATTGTAGGATGATGTCAAATTACAAATAGTTTATCTTCATGTGCTGGGTTTCTGAATTCATTCATGTCCTTACAATTCCCAGTTGCCAGCCCCAGCAAACAATGTTCATTGGCATTGGCAAAATAGAATGCCTTCCATTTGTAGTAAACTGCAGAGACATACATGGCTAAAGATCAAATAAGAGCAGCTTAATAAAGCAGATGAGAATTTGCAATCAAGTCCGAACAGGCAATGATTGTATTGGTTGGGATTCTGTACCAGGGACTCTCAGTATATTCAGGCATTTAGCATCAGACAGAGACTTGGAGCTTTCAGCCAGCAGTTTGGGTTGTTATTCAAGCTTTCTGTACTCTCGCACATGGTTCATTCACTCAGCTATGCTTTATCCTGCAGTTCTTTCTTCCTAAGGGGACCTTTCACCTTGCTTCAGCTTGTCCTCTGTCATTGTCTTAAGAGCTGCTTGATTTCTCTAGTGAAAGGAGAAGTTTTATGTCTTCATTTTCATGCTTGTATGGACTTATGCTGACCTGGACATTGAGTGAAAAATCTGTTTAACAGCTACCACAGCTCAGTGCAATTTGTTGCAGCTCGGACAAGCCCTTCACTGCCCTACCCCAAAGCACTAGGAACAGAAAAATGAAAATGTTTGGGTTTTTTTTTTTCCTTAAAAATTTATGTTTTAAGACATTTGTTTGTGGACAGATGATTATTAGGCAACATCTTAAAAAAAATAATTCCCAGTAATACAGCCAGGTGGAAACAGACTTTTCTATTGGTACGTGAAATATATTAAAATGACCTAATGATAAAGTTTATTCTTAGGCATTTTCTCTAACAGTGTCCTCTTGTGGCTTCTGGTGATGTTAAAATTTCTAGAGCATAGCATTAAAAATTATTCTTACAGGACCTGTGGTCTGAAATGGCTACAAGTGAACTACAGCAAAACCTTGGTTTAGGTATAGAAGAAAAGATACCTGATAAAAATGCCATCAGTTAAAATAATAATCCCTCAATAAACATTTATATATTTGTTACATATCTGTGTCACAGGAAAACTCACATGCAAATAAAAATTCAGTATATATGTAAGTACATAACTTGGGCAAGTTCCAACAAGCCAAGGACCTTCTACCAAGCATGTAGCCTTCAGCTTAAATGCAACATTTTCTGACACAAGGTTTTCAGAATGCCCTCCATCCAGATCAGAATATACAATGTACTCCACTGATTGATTTGGTGTTATATGTCTGTGTTTTAGCTTGCACAGTGGTGATAGTGAGTGTGGTGAGAGAGACGAGGTGCTAGTTAAAATTACAGAAGATGCAGCAATGCCTGAAAATGAGGAGTTAATAATTTACCTTTAGATTATATACAGAGCCCTTCTACTGTATCTTAGCTATATGCTATTTTTAAATAATTTTGAGCAGTGCCTGGTGTATCTTTTTGCTCAGTTAATTTTAAGGAAACAATTGAAGGTTAATTCCTGTTCTGACAGCCACCAGTGACATCACAACCATCAGCACAATGCAGGTGCCTGCTCTTGTCCTATCACCTACACAGCCACCCATGACATCACAAACACCTGCACAAGACAGGTGCCCACTCCTGCCCTAGTAGCAGCACAGGCAACAGTGACCATTCAACAAATCAGCTGCTTTGTTACCAGTGACATCACAAGCAGCTCCTCAAGCCAGGGGCCCATTTCTGCCCTGTCACTTTCTCAGGCACCTCTGATTCCATAAGCACCTGTAACCGAAGGTTCCTGCTTTGGCCCTAGCACAGAGGAAGACGCAGTTAACCTTGCAAGCACATGAACTGCTAACCCATCCCCGACTTCTGCAACTATGAAGTCACACGCACTAATACAAGCCAGGGGACTTTTCCTGACCTCACACCTACTCAGCCACCTATGATAAGCAGCTGCAGAGGTCAGGGGCCTTGGTATGACACTCACTAACTCAGTCTTAGTCAAGGGATCATGTCACTGCATGTGACTTAGAAACCCTCTAATGATGTATCTTTTCTGCGCCAGTGATTATTGTTGCAACACATTTGACCAGTATTCAGACAAATAAATATGATGTCCCCTCATACTTTATGTTGACTAAACCCAATGAATTTCTTTCCTTTTTTTTTTTTGTCCTTTTGCTCAGGGATAAGCCCTCATATAAAATGGATTTTACAGATTTTGTCAGTTTATGTTAGCATGGACTTTTTTTTTTTTTCTGAGAAAATTGCTTTTTTAATTTTTCACTTATCTTGCTTAGAACATAATTTCAGTAGTCTTCCAACATGGCTTTACCTTCCTCTTTTAAATAATATCTCTTTTTGTCACTATCTTTATGAAGACTGGTATTTTCAGCTGGAAATGGTGCTTGTTTGTCATGCAACATGTACCAAGTCCCACTTTCGCAATCTCACAGATTTCTTCTAGACCAAATGCTGTTGTGACTGTCATGACTGGACTTCCAGTTATTACAAACCTGGCTGGCCTTGATGAACTTCTGCACATCTATTAATGCTACCCTATGAATTATCCAAGAGAGCCCTCTACAGCCTTCTCCTAGGACTAATGAATGTGCATAGATAACTACTCCGCATATGCTGGCTTTTACTTCAGGAAATTCTAATTAATTATAAGAACAGGTTCCTTTAACAAGTGCGGACAATTGTTCCACGCACTGATTTTTCTGCCAGAACTATTATGCTTTTACAGAAAGAAGTGACCACTATGGCAGCAGTCTGTCAAATATTACAGTCTGTCTTAAGATGAACACAGGAAAATTTTATTTTATTCTTTTCACATGAATTTCTACTTGTCATGGTTTAAGCCTTCCAGAATCCAAGTATTCTAGAGGATCCCTAGGTAGTGAGGTCTTGTTTAACCAGCCCTTTTAGGATCACTGTTCTTGTTTTTGACCAAAAGAACTGACTACTGCTGCTCGTGGTAATAAACAGTAGCAGTGTGCTGTTTGCACTTTCCTCCCTGTGTGTATTAGTCACAGAAAATTTGTGCCATCATTTGCTGGAAGAGTGCTGGAAGAGTGTAAGTTAATTTTTCTTTGTTGTGGAGTGACGATAAAACTCCTCAAGACAGTACTTCTGCTAGGTCTTTAACTCACAGCAGCCCTGTATTTTGAAAACCTCTTTATCTCAAAATTCCCATTAGAAATAAATGGATCAAGAATATGCAAAATGGAATTTAGATATGGGATTTTTTCTAATCCTTTTTCCTTACCTTCTGCAAGAATCCAAAGTATCTTGAAACCTAATCTTGCTCCCAGCTTACAGCAGTTATGTGCATTCACTCATTCTTACTTGGATTCCCCAGCATCTGCTGGAAATAATTTTCTTCGGCCAGTTTAGCCTACCCTTGAAATGATACACTGCCTGTATTGAACTGTAATCACCCTAGGTCCTCAGAACCCTATGTATTGAGAATATCGATCCCCCTCCGCAATCCAGATCCACCTTCTTCCTTTTAGGTGAGGGTTTTGTACATGCAGGATGCTTCTTCCTCTCTCGCAGGAGCCATCCCTTGGGAGAGTGGGAACTGCTGGCCTCCCAGCATAGTGCCTTTTGCACAAGAGTCAGAGGAACCCCCATGTTGGTTTGTTTGATTTCATTTCAGACAGCCCTTTCTTGATCTTCAGAGGGTACAGGTGATGTTGCATCAACTAGGCTCTTGATGCTACAGGCAGCCCCTCTTACATTACTCAGGTCAGACTGTCTTCCCTCACTCCTTTCTGTGGCCAGCAGAGTTTGACTACCCGATACAACCAGACATTAAAGCAGAGCAGATTTAGGGGGCTCCTGAACCAGTCCGATGATCCAAGATGACACATACAGAAATTCCTGCTTTAGGTTTTTGTGGGGAAGGGACTGCTTTCATGTGCTCCTGCTTACTCTAACCATTGATTTAAAGTCATACTTCAACAAATAAAGATAAGAAGATACAGGTCAAATCACAGTAGCAAATCAACACAGACCTTAAAAACTTGCTATAGAATTTACTTAATACTGAAGAATTTGTATTTTCCTCACTGAACTGGAGAAGTCTAATTTCTGTGAAAGGCAGTGTGTCGGAAAGATACATGATCCTTATTTCCAAAAGCTCTTTGAAAGCCCAAGAAATCTCAGGATCATGAGAAACAGTAAAAACCCTACTTGTCAGTGTAAACCCCATCAGTTGCAGCTTGGTTTTTTGTGTCATCTTGAATACAGAGGTGATCAGAAGGCTCACAAGCTCTTTTCCATAACTGCATCACCTGCAGCCTTCTCTACTTTGTGCCATACAGAGTTTGAATGACAGAAAGTAATTATGGCAAGATTTATCAGCAAAATTCAAACCCTCTGGGCTTTTGAAGATCAAAAGACTGTCACAGGTATGATCAGTTCCATTTATCATTGTTATGGGTTCGGCTTCCCCCCCCCCCCCCCCCCCAAGTTTCATGTTACGCCGGGAAGGAGGGGAAAAGCTGGGAGGAGGCAGAGTCTCATGTTACTCCGGGAAAGAGGGAAAAGCTGGGGGAGGCGGGGACAGGGCGCCTGACCCGGGCTGTGACCAATGAGGTTATTCCATACCACAGCACGTCATGCCCAGGAGGTAGAATACGGGGGGGGGGGGGGGGGGGGGGAAGAACCGGGAAGTGTGTGGTTTTGGGACGGGCTCTCGCGGTTTTTTCCCACGTGGTCTCTCGGCTCGGTCGGGTGGCAAAACGGTTGTATCCTCTCCCTTTGTATTTACTTTGTCATTATTATTGGTGGTGGTGGTGGCAGTAGTGATTTGTATTGTATCTCAGTTACTGGACTGTTCTTATCTCAACCCGTGGGAGTTACATTTTCGTCGGTTCTTCTCCCCATTTCCCCCCCATCGGAGGGGGGGGGGGGGGAAGGAGGGAGAAGTGAAATTTATGGCTTAAACCACGACAATCATGTTATCACATTCTCCATTTTCACCTTGTACTTCCTAATGATGGCAAATTCTAGCCTCGATAACTCCAGCTGCAGCATTTCTGAATTTTATTTCATACTTTTCAGTCCTGAGACCTTCAAATCTAACTAACTGCATCACTTCTATCTGCTCACTAACAACTGTCTGGCTGACATGTTGTTACAATAGAGTGAAGCTTGAAACCATCCCTGTGGGCTTTAAAGGCTGATCATTTACATAGGGGTGTTGGTGAGTATAAGTTGTGTCTACAAAATTTGAAAATGAAACCTTTTCAGGATCTATGCTTTCACAAGCCCTTTTCATATTCTTCATCCCCAGAATTGAACTCATAAACTTGTCAGCCCATCATGAATATTGAAATAATAAACAAATACAAATGAGACTATATGATGAAGCACCCTATTCTCCCCTCCCCACACGCAGCATGTTAATACCACTATATAAAAACCTGGCACTTCAATCACAATATAGGCACACTGCCGGTATGAAAGATGACCTAAATGGAAGAAAAGTAAATGAATACTTTCTCATCCAGACATTAAATGTGCTCTGTGTGCAACTGGTTCTTGGCCACATGTGAGACAAATATAAACACCATTAATAAAATTCTGAGTTGATTTTTCCTTTGCCTCTTAGTCCTTTCCTTCTTTTTAATAGCTGAAAGAGCAGGGATTTAAAAGCAGGAGAAAGGGGGCAAAATAGTCCAGTTTTGTGATGCGCTGTAACACTGGGAAGTCATCAGGGAAACAGTCCTTACGTCTGAGCACTCAAAAAATAACAAGGCCTACTTTTGACAGCAACATAAAAATACCACATTTTTCTCAGTATATTAACCACAGTAAGTGAAATGATGGCTGAACAATGCATCCTCAAGAGACAAAATGTCACTTTCTTCGTATCTAGACAGCACTGTTTAGACAAGCATGCAAGTTGTCTGCTGTGCTACTGCTTCATAGTCTGTGTGTCTGGTGTGTTCCTCCTCTAGATGAGTTATCTCTGTGCTGGTGTAGAAATGGTCACTGACTTGCAGATGCATTAATTTATTTCAGAAATACACATGCCAGATACACTGAACAAGGAAGCTGTGGGTGGTAATAATGCTTGCCTGTACACAGCTGAACTCCGAGATGTATAAGGAAAGGCTGTTCAAGTTCTTCAGACAAGGGCAGATAGGTGAAGATGTAAGCAGCCACAGTACTGCATTTCTGGGAGCCTGCTTATAGGCTTACCATATGCAGAGAATTCTACTGTCATGTAGATTGCATTTCTTCTTAAACACTGTGGTGGGACTTTAGGTCACATTGAATGCCTGGGCTGAACTGCCCCTTTAAATTCAAATAGCTTTTTCTGTCATGTTTCTCTCAGGACAGTTCAGAGACTATACTAGATAGTGCAAATGCCCATCCTACCTCTCTTTGGCCACCTTGGGGTCTGGTATATGTGCTCTCCTCTCCTACACATTCTGGAGGCCCTTGATTCTGTAGTAGGCTTCCAACTGGCTAGATCTTTGCAACCCTGTCTTCTCCTTTATCTGGCTGGACTGGAAACATCATCTCCAAGCACAGCTGCTGTCAGGAATTTTTGGTCCAGTGAGCACCACAGAGCCTTCTATATAGCATCCTGAAGAAAGAAACCACTTGTGTCCTTGCAGGAGAAACATAACCCAGAGAAACTGTGAGTAAAGGCATTAATTCCATAATGCATCTGGAATAATAGCGGCCCATGGCAGGGGGGGTGTAACTAGATGATATTAAGGTTCTTTCCAACCCTAACTATTCAATGATTCTATGATTCTGTGTTCCCTCATGAACTGAAATTGGAACCTGGGACCTGGTTATTCAGGTACCAGGAAGCTGGAGATCAAAATGGTCAACTTATTACTCTGTCCTATACCTCTTTTTGCTCATTCAGAAGTGCTGCATACCAATAAAAGATTTCTTCTCCAGTATTCTCAAATGATCAAGAAATATACATTTTCCTTATCAGATTAATGATCTAAAGATATTGTGTTTGCTATTTAACTAACTATTGTAAAATTAGTAGTGGTACAGCTACTACTATCATTTAGACTCACAGAGGAAAATGTCTCATGACACCCTTATGTCCTTACATGTGAAGATGCCTCTTAAATAGTTCAGTTGAAAATAAAATCAAGAAAAGATTAAATAGAGTCTTTAGTGACATCAAATTCATGCCCACAAAATATTGCTTCCTTAAGTGCAGTTTGAAATGAACCCTAAGCATTTGTAAGGGAAGCAGCTATTTAATTGCTCCAGTGGAGGATAATAAATAGAAGCAATCAGAGATATAAGTAAAGCCAGTGTGTCCTCTAGCATATCAGACAAAGGAAATGCTTTAAGAATGCATCAGTACTTTGAGGTCCATGAGCAAAAGATATCTGAGTTTTAAGAAAGGAAATATCAGACAATGAAGTCAACAATTTCCAGGAACTATTAGTTTTCAAAAAGCCTCTCAGATGCTATCTCAAGACTCCTCATTCTGAGTCAACCTCTTCTGCAATCACCTACTTTTTCTGCCCATCAGTGGCATTCTGCTTCTTGCAAAGAGAATGAAAGCAAGAGCATCCTAGAAATCATGCAGTGGCTTTTACCCTAACCTCTGCTAATGAAGTCCTGTCTGACTGACTGTTTACAAGTGCTGAATTAACTCCTCTGCTTGGAGTTTTGTATTTACTTAGAATACCTCACAGATCAAATGTAGAACTTCTCTTTGATTTCTTTATTAAACCCAACAATATGAAGTCTAATAGCATAGAAAGGTTTCAACAGGAGCTCTGCTGCAGTGAATCAACAGAATGACTTGCACTATTACAGTATTTAGTACTGATCACAGCACTGTCAAATTTTAATGTCTTGTGTGAGTAAGTTGCAGCTATAAACAACTGCGTTGTGTAGGCATTTCTATCTGTTTCATACTGCAGTCTCCTCTCCTTAAGGCATACTTCCCAAAAGTAATAAACAATTAGCAAACTTTGGGTAGAGCATCCTAAAGTCTTTTTTGTATTAAATAGCACAGTAAAGAAATAAAGAGATCTTCAATAGTTAAAGCAACCAATGGTGATATATGCATTTGAAATGAAAAGACCCTATGTAGTTCAAGTTTCCAGGAAGGGCATTGAAAAAGAACTGTCTGGATGGCCGCACACGAAGAGTTGTGATCAGTGGCTCAACGTCCATCTGGAGACCAGCCCTCAAGTTTGCCGATGACACCAAGCTGTTTGGTTCGGTTGATACATTGGAGGGAAGGAATGCCATCCAGAGGGACCTTGACACGCTTGTGAGGTGGGCCGATGCCAACCTGATGAAGTTTAACCATGACAAGTGCAAGGTCCTACACCTGGGTTGAAGCAATGCCAGACACATCTACAGATTGGGCAGAGAAGAGATTCAGAGCAGCCCTGCACAGAAGGACTTGGGGGTGTTGGTCAATGAAAAATTGAACACGAGCCGGCAGTGTGCACTTGCAGCCCAGAAAGCCAACTGTATCCTGGGCTGCATCAAAAGTAGCGTGACCAGCAGATCGAGGGAGGTGATCCTGCCCCTTTACTCTGCTCCTGTGAGACCTCACTTGCAGTATTGTGTGCAGTTCTGGTGTCCTCAACATAAAAAGGACATGGAACTGTTGGAACAAGTGCAGAGGAGGGCCACGAGGATGATCAGGGAACTGGAGCACCTCCTGTATGAAGATAGGATGAGAAAGTTGGGGCTGTTGAGCCTGGAGAAGAGAAGGCTGTGTGGAGACCTCATAGCAGCCTTCCAGTATCTGAAGGGGGCCTATAGGGATAATGGGGAGGGACTCTTCATGAGGGACTGTAGTGATAGGACAAGGGGTAACGGGTTCAAACTTAAAGAGGGGAAGTTTAGATTGGATATGAGGAAGAAATTCTTTACTGTGATGGTGGTGAGGCATTGGAATGGGTTGGCCCAAGGAAGCTGTGAATGCTCCATCCCTGGTGGTGTTCAAGGCTGGGTTAGAGAGAGCCTTGGGTGGCATGGTTTAGTGTGAGGTGTCCCTGCTGATGGCAGGGGCTTTGGAACTCGATGATCTTAAGGTCCTTTCCAACCCCAACTATTCTATGATTTTATGATTCCTGAATAGGAAGTAGTAGATAGGTCAAAGAGTTTGAAAGGCAGCAATGGGATATAAAGCATCAGCCACATTTTCCCCCTTAAAATTGCTGGATAGAGATAGAGATAATATCAGATTTCATTGGAGAGAACGGCTCACACGAAATTTGATTAGTCAAATCAATCAAAGGAAATCAGTATGCTGTTGAAGGAAAATTTCATTCAAAGTTCCATTCCAGGTTATTCCCCAGGTAATTTGCAGTGGCATGTCCATAATCCAACACCACCTGGTATCTTGAGGCAATTATTTTTCCTTCTGGGGAAGATGCTGAGCACAGAATGTTTAAATCAGATTAATATCTTATCATCCTCTCAACTGCTTGTTTTCAGTGATGTATGTGTGTGGTTTTAATACACATTTCATCTAAATAGATTTACACTAAGGAAAAATGGTTCCCATCTTGATTCTACAAGTGTCAGTCATGATTATTTGGGATAGAAAATGCCAGATGATAATATTTTTACTATGAGATGAAATTCTCTGTAAAAAAATCAGTTTTTACTGGGTTAAAAGGTGATATAAATGTCACCCATTTTGAAGAGCTTTCCAAGTTTTGCAGTGCTAATATTTCAATGTCTAAAGTTTTCTTGTTTAATTTTATTGACAAAAAGAGCAGGAAAATACACAAAGTATAGGCCACTTGGCTCACCGAGAGCCACCAAGTTTCCTGCTGTTGCAGACAACCACACTACCTGATCTCTTTCATGCACTGATAGAAACTTCTTTTTTAACACCAGTTATGTGTTTTCCCCCTTTTGTCACTTATAAAGCTATTCCAGAACTCACTCTTCAAGTAGATTAAACCTCTAGATTCAAGCATGCATGTATTCATTAACAGAGAACCATTTGTTCCTGTGCCAAAAAATGTCCTTTAGCTTAAGTAGGCTTCTTTTTCCTCCCAGAGTTTGCGCTTCTGATGATGTATTTATTGACATTAATCATATTCCTTCTCACCCTTAAAGATACTTCAAATTTTGCAAAATACAATAAAGAAAAGCTATTTAGAAGGATATATTGAATTCAAAAGTAATGCCAAGAAAATGCCTGAGATATGTTCCTTTAAAAGAGAAAGTACCCAAATTGTAGAAAATACAGAACTATACTTGCTTTTATATCATCACTTTTAGATTTAAGATATAGTAAAATTATGTGCAAAATAAGGAGTCAATATGGACACTGTTCTGATGCTGAGGTATGTAGGAAAATATGACGGGCTTTTCACATAAGCTTGCAATATTGGAAATCTGTTTTATTGAAAGAAGTAACATTTGCAGAGATTATCAACTGAGCTTCTACTACCCATGCCTTGACAAATTTGCTGGACATAGAGGTCAAGGATAAAATGGGGAAAAAGCAGCTCAGTTCTCCAGACCTGATCATGACTTTAATTTTTTTTCTGTTTGTCCTTTGTGAAGTCATATATAGATCGCATTTCAAAGGTGCTTATTAAAAGTCACTATAGAACTATTTGCATGCGTAATTATCACCAGTATACCTAGTGGATTTATGTAACGATACTTGTGACTAGCTGGATCATGCAGTCTACTTTTATAGATGTAAAATTTGCCAGAAAATTAAAGGTCAGTTTTATACAGATTGGTCACGTAAGTAAAAATATTTTCAGATACTTCTGTTCACTTCAGTAAGCTTTAGATCCCACTTTAAGTTGTTTTTTTCTGCATCAGCTCTTGTAATGTTTCTGTGCAACAAGCTACATTTCTGTAAACAGGCGAATTAGCAGTTCTTGATCTTTTAGGATAATGCAAGGTAATATTGATAATTTTATTGAAAAACATAGCTGATTTAAATTTCACCTTTAAAGGTCATGGCTGACAGGCAGTGGAGGCCATAAACCAGAGCATTTACATTTCATTGGGCAGATCAGATACTGAAAGTTCTAACAAGCATGCCTTTTTGTAAAGGTTGTTCTAAAAGTGGCAATGCTATCAGCAGTTATCCTTTGCTGGCTTCTTGGAGTATTAAGTATTCCTGAATGGCTGCAGTCGCTGCTTTACAACAGCAACAAAGTTAAATTTAGGTAAATAATACTAACGTCCATCAGAACAGGAGGGCTGAAGATATTTCTAAACATCACTTTATTTGCATGAAAAGCACCCTGGCTTATATATTGCATGCCATCAAGTTTTCCAAAAGGATTTGTGTTGTTGTTGGGCTGAATTTGATTCATACCTGTTATAAAACTCAAAGTTTTGTACAGAAGACCCTACTGGAAATACAATTCAAGATATGTGTCAAGACAGTATGCTATAATTCAAACTATGTTTGTCATGGTTTGTGTCTTGCAATAATAAGATGGAACACAAGAAATTAAAGACCAGTTTGCTATTCAGGATCACCAAAACACATTTTTAGCTTTCCTTTAACCAAAGCATAAGCATCTGGGCAATGAGCTATAGGTGGCTCTGTTCTCCAAGGGAAAATGACTTTGTTTCTGCTAGATTTGGTAATTAAGTTAAATTAAGTACTAACTAATTTCTGGCATTTTCCTTTCTGATTTAATAGGGTAAGAAGTCTGAGCCATAGTGAGACAATTAAAAAAATAGAGATATTTGAAGCACTGCATGTCTCATTCTCCCCTTGGGCTCCTTCCAATCATCATCATTGATAATTTTTCTTTTCCTAGGTAGCGCCAATGTCAGCAGTAGCTTACAGTGCTCAGATTTATTTTATTGAATCACAGACCTTGTGTGGTTAGAAGGGACCCATGGTGGTACTCATCCAACTGCTGATTTGCAGCAAGTTTGGGTCAGCCATGGCATTGTCCAGGCGAGTCTTGAAAACTTCCAAGGAGATTTTGTGTACTAAAGGCCTGAGGCAATGCCATATTGCCTCGTAAGTTCTTTTGAGTTTTGTATACTTGATTCTTCAGATTAAATGCAGTATAAACTTTGATTTCTCCGTCTCAAGATTTAATTTAGAAAAGAAATTACATCTGCTTCAGTGACGCACTCTGCACATTGAAATAGTTCTTTTAAAGTAAATGCAAAGTTTCAATGAGCTGCATATTTGCTTTTAAAGTTGATTTTTTTTGCTTTCTGATCATTCATGAAGGAAGATGCACCCACAGTGCTAAAAGAACTGAAATGGTAGGAAAGTAGCTTCAAAACGAGCTATAAAGGGTGTTAACTGGTTAGATAATTACAAGCAATGATACAAAAGGCTGCTATGAACTGATATGATGGCCTTTGGATCATGGACATAAGAGCTTAGAACACTGCTGCTCTCTTCTGATACCTTTGGTTTTTTTCTATAATCTGTTCTTAGTTTCTCATTTCTTTCTCTCATGATTTCACTTTATGAACCCAAATAGTACTGACTGCATAAGAGCTAGACTATGGTACTACAGACTGTAGCAGAATCACAACTTTGAGATTATATACAATTTCTAGGCACTTGAATGTAGAAGCCTGTGGGGTTTAGCCTCCCATTTGGAGCAGAACATTTTGTCTTCCTTCATGTTCAGGTTTCCACTGAAACCCACAACTTCAGCCTAAAGTAAGCAGTACTTTTGTGCTTTTGTGCATCAATAACTGTCATGATGAAAGAAGAAACCTGCAGCAGAAGTGTCAGCAAATTGCAATTAAATTTTAAATATAAATAAATTCTTATTTTACTACCAGCCTATATTTTATTAGCAAATAAACTTTGACCTGAGTGGAGTCCAGGTTACTGAAGCCTTAAAATTAAGTGACGGTCTGATTATCAAGGGTGGTCTTCAAAATGGTCTAATGTCTTCAGAATGTGACTATCCTGTGTCTCTTTAATACATTTATCATTTTACATTCTCCAGGAATTGCTGTAGTATAATGTGCTAATAAAAATAGACATAACAGATAAATTTTCCAAAGTGATTAAAAATTCAGCCACCTCAGGCAGGCCTAAGGTATTCAGCTCTGTTTTATGAACATCAGTCTGATTCTCATGCTGAACATATTTATCAGTTCTAGAGAAAAATCAGCCTCCGTTTCATGCATTTAACAGCTGCACTGCATTCAGAAAAATGTTTGCATTTGTATATATTATTAGTAAAAATCCTTAATGCTTTGAAGATTGAAACTATGCACGTATTGTTTAACTTGAACTTTCCTTTTTTAACTTTAGTGTATCTTCATTTTGTTTAATTTCTGAGAACTGAGAACATGCTATATATTTTTTTAGCCAGAAAAGTACTTTATGCAGCAAAAGTTTTGTCAATATGGCTAGGAAATTACCGTCCATTACATGTACAAAAAGGCATGCATGTTGCAGTGTTGGGTGGACCTTTGGCCATGTCCTATGATACTATGAGTCTACTATATATACATATAACACATTAGAGCAGTGTGCATGAAATGGCTACCACTCCTTGTTATGTACCGAACGCCTTAGCTATTGAAGTGGGTTGACCCTGTCTGGAATCCAGGTGCCCAAAAAAGCAGACCTATCACTTCCCCTACAGAGCTGGACAGGGGAGAGACAGTATAAAAAAGGCTTGTGTGTCAAGATTAGGACAGAAATCGGAGAGGCAATGGGCAGAACATGGACTGAATACAGCTAGAGGGGGCAGAGCTGAATGATTAGGGGGAATTTTGGTTGTTGCATTTGTGGTGAAGGGACAAGGGGTGGATTGTAAATTATTCACTTTTCTTGATGTTGTGATGATGTTATTGTGATTTTGATGCAGGAAATCAGTATTTGTTAATGTAGGTGAAGTTTGTAAAGATTGCATGATGAATGTGCATTTTAATGATAATTCTTAAATATTTGAGAGGCAAGGGCTAGAATGTACTGGGTTTGCATGATAAGGCTTTGGTAGCAGGGGGGCTACAGGTGTGGCTTCTGTAAGAAGCTGCCAGAAGTTTCGCCCATATCCAACGGAGCCAAAGCCAGCTGGCTTCCAAAATGGACCCGCCATTGATCAAGACTTGAGCCCATCAGTGACAATGGTAGCACCTCTGGGGTAACTTATTTAAGAAAGGTAAACAGAAGCTGGAGGACAAGAGTAGGAATATGTAAGAAAAACAGCTCTGCAGACTACCAACGTCAATGCAGGAGGAGGAGGAGGAGTGATCCAGGCGCCAGAGAAGAGATTCCTTCCTATTTCTTTGCCATATGTTGAAAGCAGGGGTCTTACATTTAAAAGGACTTAAAAAGCCTGAAGTAAGAGTAGGTTATGAAAAGATGCAATTTTAGTTGTCGACTATATCTTCAAGTTGACTTTCAAATGCCTAATAGACTGTGGGTTTATAATGGCTAACATAGTTAAAATGCGTTGCTTTTTAACAGCATTTTAGAGTATATAAATGACTGATTATAATTTATATGAATTATATAAATTATTGAAAAATCACATGATGGAAGCTAGAATGTCACTGTATCCCCTTCATTATATTCCACTTACTTTCAACTTCAATTTTAAATTGAAATTCGGTATTTGTTAAAATAAAGATTACTGAATCTCCTCCCATGTACCACATCCACTTTCTTCAAACTAGCATTTAAACTGTACAGATGACAGACCTATTCTTGGGGAAACAAGTGGAAATATCTTGGATACTGTCCTGGGTTCAGCAGTAGCAGTCATTTTTCTCCTTAGTAGCTGGTGCAGCACTGTGTTTTTGACTTTCAGCCTGGGAACAGTGCTGATAACACTGATTATTTTAGTTGCTGCTCAGTAACATTTACTCTGATCAAGGACTTTCTGAGCCTCATGCTCTGACAGGGAGGAGGGGAAGATGGGAGGAAGCAAAGACAGGACACCTGACCCAAACTAGCCAAAGGAGTATTCCATACCATAACATGTCATGACCACTATATAAACTGGGGGCAGTTACCTGGAAGGGCTAGATCACTGCTCAGGTCGTACTGGGTATCGGTCAACAGGTGGTGAGCGGTTGTATTCTCTTCCCTTGTTATTTCCCTTGTCATTATTATTATTGGTGGTAGCAGCAGTGGTTTCGTGTTATACCTTAGTTACTGCACTGCCCTTAATCTCAACCCATGGGAGTTACATTCTTTCGATTCTCCTCTCCATCCTCCCCAGGAGAGGGGCAGAGGAAGGGGGAGGAATGAGTGTGTAGCTGTGTGGTTCTTGGTTGCTGATAGGGCTTAAACCATGACAGACATCCATTCAAAAAGCCTAACTCAAATGCTGTTATGTTTTCCAATCAATAATTGTTCCATTCTGTACAATCTGTTCTCTGTTTCAAGGTCCATTACTGATTTCAATTATTGCGTTTCTCTCTTGCCTGTTATCTAAACTCATCTCCGGTTGCACCCTCTGATTTTCCACAGTGCTGATCTCCCTACAACTTTTAAGACAAAGGTCAGGAGAGCTAGACTATTTTCTACCATCACAAAAACGCTAAGACAAGGGGGGCAAAAAATCACAAAATGAAATATATAAACCTTTAGAATCAGTTTTAAGTAAAGTTAAGTTTGATGGCTTTGTAACAGTATCAATAGAAAATTACTGAGGTGCATGATTCACAGAGAAAAAAAAATAGAGTACAGCTAGAGAACATACTGAGAATTCTTGTATAAGATAACCTGCTTGTAATTGACGTAGTTTTTGGCCCTTATGACCTTAGTACAAAATCAGTGTAAGAAAAACAGGCTAAAACAGAATGCAAGGATAAGGAGTATCTGGGAATGGCAGGGATCCAGAATGGGCTGCAGTTAAACTGATAAGTAGAAGGACAAGATGATTGTTATGTCTGTGGTGTTAATGAATCAATTAAGCTGGTATAAGCATCTACTTACTGGGTGCTTCAAAGGCTGCCAGAAGGGCTGAAGATTGTTGGAAGAAGTAAATGACCCTCCGAGACCACCACCACATATTTGTATGCATACACGGAACTTTCTGGAAAATGATGTAATCCTTACATAGCCTCATGAATATGTATGTATGCCCAGCGGCTATATAAGGACGGCTTGTGTAACAATACAGAGACACAACTTAGGTGGAGTTATCCCCCCGTGTCTCCCTGCACCGCAATAAAGAATAGCTGCTTGTCAACTTAAAACTTTGTTGGCGAGTTTGGTCCTGGAGTATTCTCCGAATCAGCACCAACCTCTTAAAACTTCCCAATTTTCTGTGCTTCGTCCATATTTTTCACTCCATTGATTATAATGTCACTTTCAGAAGTTTCAAAAGAAAAAAAAGTGTTTCTTCTGAGGTTTTCTGAAGTGTGCATGATTCAGTCAGTGTGGTAAGTGTAACAAAGTTGTCTGCATAATGTGGCATGCAGGATCATTATATGGAATACAATATCTGTTATATGAAAGAGTAAAAGCCAGCCTTTATGATACAAAATAGAGAACTGTAATGTTTGAACATGGAAGACTTTTCCTTTATTAGCAAAATTAATGCAGCTTTATTTTTACAGATGAAGTATATTAGACATTAATAAAAAAATCTGGGGTATCTCTTAAAACATTGCTGCTGTCCTATTGATGTTTCAGTATCAGTTATTCTGTATTATATGTCAATACTGCCTTTTGTGTTTTATTTGAAAGCTCATAGTAAGCTAGTGCCTGTTGAAAATATGTATTTTCTTATTTTTTTTTTTGTCATCAGCTTTATTATGCCACCTTAATTCTCAGATCTTCTGACATGTATTCCATCTACTAACAGCAAGTACAAATACAAGCTAAAAGCCATGCTGAAACTATGGCTGAACCTATGGACAAAATAAACAGACAATCTTTCATGACTGTCAATTTCCAGTATGAATATGCCCATAACTTAATCTTCACTTTTGAGGTTAAGGGGTAATCTGAACAAAATAGGCCAAATCACTTTGACAGGAAATCATTTTCACAATTTGTAGATAAAATCTCAATGCATCAATGTCTATAACTTTGAGAGAGTGAGTGAGAAAAAATTATGTTAGAGAAGGAAGAATTTGTTATGGATGTAATGGGAGATGGCGTCAAAAGTATTGCTGAAGTCAAGACAAACAGCATCCACTGCTCTCTACTTGCCTACTGAGCCAGTCACCTCATCAAAAAGGGTTGGCTGCTCAGGCATTTCTCCTTCACAGATTTATGCTTACTAATCCCAATGACAAACTTGTGCTTAATAAGATTAGAAATGGTTTCTGGGAGTATTTCATCTATCACCTTTCAAGGGAATACAGTGAAGCTGACTGGGCTGTAGCTCTCTGGATCTTCCTTCTTGCTCTTCTTGAAAACAGGAGTGACATTTGTTTTTTTTCATTACTCAGGAAACTTCCCCCATCACCATGACTTTCAAAGATGATAATGAGTGGTCTCACAATGCCAGGTGCATCCTGTCAGGTCCCATGGACTTGTGCATGTCTGGTTCATTTAAATGCTTCCAAAGTTGATCCTGCTCTATCAGGGGCAAATTTACGTTTCTTCAGACTTTGTCATTGGTCTAAAGGTCACTGGGGGCAATCCTAGCTATAAAAAAGGAGGAGATGAAGAAAACATTGTGCACCTCAGTGTTTTTTTGTCCTTCATCACTATGGCTTCTGCTCCATTCAGCACAGGACTATTCCTAGCATTCCCTAGTTTTCCTATTGCTGCTCATATTTCTATGAAGGCCCTCATCATCTATCACCAGGCGAAACTCCATCTGTTCTAGCTGCTTTCTGTTACAAAGGGCAACTGCTCCTCGGAGGGCCTGGGTCCTTCCTTTAGAAGCATGTATGAAACTACCTCATATTTACTGTCAAACAGAAGCTCAAGATTAATGAGCCAGTCGAAAGGATAATCATGGTGTACAAGATCTTCGGCATGGCAAGAAGATATTCTGATCTTCTGAATGTGTGTGAAATTCTCTGTCTTTAGAATTAAAGCAGCTGTGTGCTTGCCCAGCTTTTTCATGCTAGTTTCCTACTAGGGAAGAAGCTAGGGTTAGGGGATTCCATGATGGAGGGCAGGCTTTTCCAGCATCTACTCTTTGTTCCGTGATGTAAAAGGGGAGACAATTCCATTAGAATTTCCCAGAACATTGACTGGTATCAGACTCACATCTCTCTGTTTTCTCAGTATTGCAAAATTTGTGTCCTGGTTTCAGCTGTGATAGTGTTATTGTTTTTTCCTAGTATCAGTTATAGTGCTATGTTTTGGATTTAGGACGAGAATACTGTTAATATCATACCGATGTTTTAGTTGTTGCTGAGCAGTTTTTACACTAAGTCAAGGATTTTTCAGCTTCCCTTATTGCCTTGCCAGTGCCAGTAGGCTGGGGGTGCACAAGAAAATGGAAGGGGATGCAGCCAGGACAGAGGAACCTAACTGACCAAAGGATATTCCATACCAGTTGATGTCATGCTCAGTATATAAACTGTGGGGAACTGGCTGGAGGGGTACCTGCTTGTTGCCTTGGGGACTGGCTGGACATTGATTAAGGGCTGATGAACACTTGCATTGTGTGTCATGTTTTTTGTGCGCCTGTTCCAAATATTTTGTCAATGCTTCCTTCCCTAGAAAGGGATTCCAGTTACTTGGCTTCCCTACCTTCTAATTTCAGGCTAATGGCCCCATTATCCCAATCTTGAAGCATTCAGGTAACAAAGTGCTTGCCTGGATGATGGCTGAAATCCTGCCATATATCTTGCAGCTCAGCACACCCAGAAATTTAAGAGACATAAATTTTTGGCTTATGAGTGGATAAGAATCATAGAATCATAGAATAGTTAGGGTTGGAAAGGACCTGAAGATTATCTAGTTCCAACCCCCCTGCCATCAGCAGGGACACCTTCCACTAAACCATGCCACCCAAGGTTCTGTCCAACCTGGCCTTGAACACCACCAGCGATGGAGCATTCACAACTTCCTTGGGCAACCCATTCCAGTGCCTCACCACCTACACAGTCAAGAATTTCTTCCTCATATCCAATCTAAACTTCCTCTCTTTAAGTTTGAACCTGTTACCCCTTGTCCTATCACTACAGTCCCTCAATGAAGAGTCCCTCCCCAGCATCCTTATAGGCCCCCTTCAGATGCTGGAAGGCTGCTATGAGGTCTCCATGCAGCCTTCTCTTCTCCAGGCTGAACACCCCCAACTTTCTCAGCCTATCTTCATACGGGAGGTGCTCCAGCCCCCTGATCATCCTAGTGGCCCTCCTCTGGACTTGTCCCAACAGTTCCATGTCCATTTTATGTTGAGGACACCAGAACTGCACACAATACTCTAAGTGAGGTCTCACAATGGGAAGTATTAAGGGTTTCATATATTCTCCATCCAAATTATAGGATGCTTTCTATTATGAAGAAAAGGTGCTTGAATAATATTTCTATGATTATAAGCTTAAGGCCATTTCCCCGCCTAATTATGTATTTTTAGCCACAGTTAATCTGGATTTTAGCAGGTTCTGGCTCTGTGTAATAAAACCTCTGAGACTTCTCTGATAAAATCATAATTAGAAAAATATTTCTTTTAATCCTTTGAAATTTTGATTTTCAGATGGTCTCTGTTCTCCCAAACTCATTTTTATACAGAAATGTAATGAGGAAAAAACACTATCAGTTAGTTTTCTGGTCCCTGCATCAAATAAATTGCAGTCAGTAAAGCCCAGACAGTTGCCCGCTGCAAGTAATACTAAGAAGCTTTGAAATGTGATGGAAAACCAGTGACCAATAGCTAAGGTAGGAAAACAAAAGAAAATGAAATGATTTGCACTGTTGCTCACTAGCGTATTCCACAACTGTCCCACAGTTCCTAGTGGAACCTGCAGGAAAAATAAAACAAACAATACAAACCAATAAATCAAAACCCCACCACCCCCCAAAAAAGCCCCAATCACCGGCTGAAGAAATGAATGAAAGGAGGATTTTGTTCCACCTTTGAAAGAATTCTTATTGGGCTCTAGAAAGCTAATAGGCTTATCAAAAAGGGATTGAAACATTCAGTGTCTATAATACCCACAGGAGTATTTGTATCTTTATTAACATGTTTGAACCCTGAAATTAAACAGATTGTGTTTGTCTGTGGTTAGAAAAAGGTGAGATGCATAGTATATTCTGCAATCTTGTCTAGAAGCACTGTGGCACAGCTGGAGCAGAAATCCTGAAGATGAGAAGAAAAATATACACTGGAGACATATTATAGTTCATACTCTGAAAACAGGAAGGAAGGGTAAGAGGAACAGTTGTTTTCTTCCCTCTATAAAACACCGTATGCCCTTTTCTAAAGCTAAACCTGGCACCAATAAAACTTCCCCTGCCACTAACTGAAGAATAATGACCTCTACTGCACGAATAAACTTATTAATAAGCATGTTCCCCACATGATGACCTTTTGCTACTCTGTCTCCATCCAGCCTGTGTAAAGATCGCGTTGTACAGAACTCCTTCCTGGTTGTTTGTGCAGGTTCTCTACAGCTAAAAAGTTCCTGGAGAAGAAAAATTGGAAATTAACAGCCTGAGGAGAGACCTAATCTTAGTGCCACTGATAAGGAGAAATCCCACAGGCATCAGATGAATCTGAACAGTTGTGCAAGGTCAAGATTGACCCCTTTGTGTGTTTTAAATTTTCCAATATGCAGTAACACCATTTCATTATTGCCTGCTTCCTGGGTGAGCTCATTTTGAAGCTTATATCTTTTTCGTTTTGAAGCTTATGTTCTCTTGAACGTGGATTCTATAGTAATGTCCCTTGCCTCATTTTTATGCCTGCCAGCATTTTTCCCAGGATTTAAATGTTTTGTATGCCATACAGAAGCAGCTTTTCTGTATTTTGTTCACTGATGTATGCATACGTATACACAGTTAAATTTATATTTATGCATTTATGCTCAGAGAGATAGGAGAAAGAGAAAAGCAAATCATCTTTTTCCCCTTCCTTCAGTGGTGGTCCCACAGATGATCTCAGAAGTTTCTTCTTACAGATTCTGATGAGACCAATTAGAGTCCTAAGAGAAGCCATAGCGTCAAAATGCGATGCTTTCTCTATATTTTATAGTCAAAAGAACACACATTAATGAAGGCTTTAGTATGTAGCTTTTATGTTTTATCCCACAGGTTTTATCTCTGTAACTCAATGAAAATTATTTAGCAAAGCACACCTGAAACTTATCTAGAGCCTCTCCTACAAGCTGCAGAGAAATGGGATGCCAAAGTGGAATTTCAAACACTCTTAATAATGCTGGAAGCATATGACAAGAAATTTGAGAAGTTGAAGGCTCAATTATTCTAATTATAAATATATTATAAAATGGAATTCCAATTATGGAAGGAACAAACATTCCAATCAGTGTAAATCTTACCAAAATTGGGCTAATATTAATTTATCTGCGTATTTGTTCAGAGTTAAGGCATGCTTAAACATATGGCCTCAGGGATGACTGGCATTTAGAATTTGGACTCTGATGACTCAGATATAGAAATGCAGGCAAGGAACTGAGTTTTAGATTAAAGACCACAGACCCTGGTGGGACATGGGATCTAAGAGATTGTGCTGGACAAGAGTGTGCTACAGCAGACCGCAGTAACTTAACAAGACCTATAAAAGCTGCAGGATTTGTTTTATTGGTGGAGTTAATGCTACTACCTCCTTTGTTAGCTCGTTACAAGCCAGGTGGTCTAAATACATGGTGAATTGCATAGTTTTTTCAATGAGTGTCTCTAAACACATGGTCTAGAAGAAGCTGACGAAATATCAAGGCTGAAAAAGGAAGAGTCCTGGTTTGGAAGGAGCCAAGGGTACAAAATTATTCGAAAGGCTTCAGTGAAATTCTGAAGTAGTTTTTTGGCAACATTTTACCCTTCTCTGAGAGTGGAACTGAGACAGATGTTGATTCCTGGCAAGTGATTCAGTGGCTATTTCACATAAATTGGCAGAGCCATTGCAGCTGCTCAAGGGGAAAGAGTAGTTGACCTGCACACCTGGTAGTTTGCAGGAGTGCATACTCCTTGAATCTCTGTTGTGTTAATCATTATTGAAGATGTTAGTCTTGATTTCTGCTTATATCATCTTCCTTATAACTGAAGTATCAGCAGAAAGAGAGGGCCTAAAATTCCAGCTGTACACAGACCCCCATTCAGCCTAGCGTTATCTAGAAGACACCATTATGATGGAGAAATTATTCCACAGGTAACCTTTTTTTCTCTCTACAGTAAAAACTATTCTCCTTCTCCAAGGAAGCACTGCAAAACTGGAAGTTGCAAGAAAAATCCCTGTCTCCCACTGATTCTATCAATAGCCACAGAAACTCCATTACCTCTTAGAAAAAACTAAGTTGGTGTAAAAATGCATGATCTTTCACGGCAGTAGAAGAAGACAGAGCAAAGACAAAAGGCAGATTTAATCTGGAAACAGTATAGAACCTTTCTTGGGGAATGAGAGTGAAAATGGAAATAATGGTATTGTTCCTGGAAAGATGGAAGAAGAGGAAAGGGATGATTTTACAAAAGGAATCTCTTAAAAACTGCTGACTAGGACCAGTTCATCCTCGGATCTTTCAGTGTGAGTCTCCCATGGAAAACATAGATGACAAAAATAAGCCTTTCATGTATATTGGGATAAGAGGATTTTTTGTTTGTTTGTTTGTTTTTAATAATGAGATTTTTTATCTTGTCTTGGTCTTCTTTCTTGTCTAAGTGTATATGTCATTACAGTATCACTCCCACTATCTCAGAAAGGTCATGATTGTTTTGATCATGTTTGATATGTTTTGATATTAGAGTTGTGTTTCTTGACAGTAAAGGTCAGTCTTAGTAAAGGAGGCATATTAAAGAATGACTGAATTTATAATGATGAGTGACTTAATACTCTTCTCAATGTTGTAGCTAAAAACAGGCTAGTAGTGATCAAATTATTGTTGTGTAGACCATTCAAAAAAGAATAATGTAATAAACCATTCTATTTTACAAGCTTTAAAAAAAGGTTAATAGCATTACCAAATTAAACATAGCATTAATATTTTCCCCATGCCTTAATCAGCTCTGTCAAATCATCAAACATAACCTCATTTTCTTCCAACACTAATTGCACTGCACTGCCATTTTGATAAAGCCTTTCATATTAATCAATCTGTATCGATATCTTCGTATGATACAACTGAGTTTCAAGTAAACGGTTCAGAAATCTGTGCTTTTAAAAAATCACATGAACTGTGTTTTTTTTTGAAATTAGCTTTCTGAAAGCATTCCTCTGTCATGGCTTTAGAACTTTTTCAAGGAAATAAGTACATCTGATGAGAAAGCAGATGGTCAGCTCAGTTTTAAGCAGTTATACATCTGCTCAGAGGTGTAGTAACAATCTGTAAAAATGAAGCTTAAATTTTGAACCATTTTATGTGGATGCCTTTAATATTTTGATCTTTGACAGTGTAAAAGTTAATTTCAATAAATATTCCCTCTCAGAGCTAATAAATTATGCCATTTTTAAGTAACCAGGGGACATGCTAAAGCACTTTTTCTTTTTGTGAGGAAAGTGGAATGAAATTTAATTTTTCATTCTCCAGTGACTCATTCTCTGATGTTAAATAAATTTATATGATTTGTAAGCGAGAAGTGTATTGATATTGAGAGCAGCTCCCTTTTAGTAGAGAATATATATCAAGCCATTCATATGAATGTTGGAAAAAGCATGCCTTGATAATGGGTAGTGTAAAATATGATTTACTTAATCCTTTTAAAGGTTTACTAACTCCTGATGGAATTATAAGAAAATGTTGGGAACTAGAGCTGTAAAAGAAACATTTTTTTTATCATTTTATATAACTTTACTGAAGTTTCAAGGATTTTCCCACAGTAGAGTAAGGTAGCCCAAAACCCAGGGAGGACTGCAAGAAAGACAGTAACAGAAGACCCAGTGTACTTCAGGAGAAGCATCCTTTGTAATGTGATCTGCTGGTTCGGATATCCATTTTCCCAAATGTGGCCTACAGTCTGAACTGTAGGTATTCCTCTTCCCACAAAAATAACTCAGTCTTGTAGGCATTTGCTAACCAGGGAAGTATGCTTTCTAGTATTTTTCATGTCTTTCTAGTTCTTTTTGTTTGGTTGGTTTTTGTTTAGTTTGGGTTGGCTTTTTTAAATATTAAATAAAACATTAACCACAGCAGAGAGTCTGATTTAGTCCCATTTCAATTCAGGTGAATGATCTGAACCCTAAATTGTGCAATCATTAACTCTTGCTCTATTTCTGATGGATCAGTATTTCCCAATTTGTGAGAAAAATGTTGGTTTTTTTTTTAATTCCCCTCCAGTTATAAACAGAACTGATTTTTTATTAGTTAGAGATCACGATGACTTAATAATTTTTGTAGAGAACATAACGACATTATGCTTTGTTATATTTTTAACATCTAATGTTTATGGATATGCCCCCTTGGATTGCAGTCTCAGGTTAAATATGATCAAGATCAAATTAATCTATTAAGGAAAATTGGTGTCGCTAGAAATTATTCTCATTCTTCCTTAGTCCTGCTAAAATAATTGCCTCACTGCTATTAATGAAATGTTCACTGTAGTTAAGAGTACTAGAAACTAAGCTTTTTTGTAATTAGTCTTTGCAAAGATCCTTTCTTAAATACTGTCTATATTGCTAATGGAATAAAATATCATATTCCACTGCAAAAAAATGGCAGCATTTTGTTGATGAAAGGATCTATGCAAAAAATCCTGTAAAGCAATTTGGGATACTTAAAGATGAAAGCTACTCAGTATATGTAGTTGCATCTAAAGACTTCTATCCAACATTGGTATTGTGGATCCCTGAGGAGTCTGCCAGGGAGCACGTGCTTCACAAGCTAAGGTTTAGAAACAAACTGGAGCTAAAGGGTACATTTTCTTTCCCCAGCAAACTTTTATTTTCATGCCTTTTCAAGTTTTAATTTTCTTTCTTTTTTTTTTTTTTATTTTTTTAGTCTTGAAGATAAACTCTATCCTTGAAAGGACTGAGGTTTGATTTCAAATAGTAGTCTTGGTTGGAACTAAGATTATAGTTGTGGTCATACGTGTCTCACAAAAAGGTAAACACTTCAGGAGGCAGAACATTGTTATACAGATAAATTATTCTCCCACTGAATACTATTATCTCTTCTGTTTTGAATCATCATGGATGGATGGATGGAAGTTCTTCCTTGCAGCAGAGTCCTGGTTTTGGGTGAGAGAGAGTTTACTTAATTCCTAGTAGCAGGTATAGTGCTATGTTTTGGATTTAGACTAAGAATACTGTTGACAACTCACTGGTGCTTTAGCTCTTGCTGAGCAGTGCTTACACTAAGTTAAGGATTTTTCAGCTTCTCAAACTACCCCACCAATGAGGAGGCTGGAGGACAGGAGAAGCTGGGAGGTGGCGCAGGCAAGGCAGCTGTCTCCAGCTGACCAAAGGAATATTCCACACATTATGATGTCATGCTCAGTATATAAACTGGGCAGAAGGATGTCAGGGGGCCACTGTTTGGGAACTGGCTAGGCATCGGTCTGCAGGTGGTGAGTAATTGCATTGTGCATCACATGTTTTGTATATTCCAGTTCTATTTTATTATTATTATTAAACCATGACCATCCTTTTTGACAAGCAATGTGGAGCACAAATGGTTGATATAATGAGAGATCTGACCAGAGTGTGTCACAACAAATTTATTAAAAACATTCATTATATTAGTTTAATGATCACTAGTCACAATGTTGATTTATTTGTTCTCAGACTGTTGCGCTTGTTCTCAGAGTTGTTTTATGTAACACCTTACTTTCTGTGTATGCTCCCTGTTCATAGAATCATAGAATAGTTAGGGTTGGAAAGGACCTTAAGATCATCTAGTTCCAAAGCCCCTGCCATCAGCAGGGACACCTCACACTAAACCATGTCACCCAAGGCTCTGTCCAACCCAGCCTTGAACATCACCAGAGATGGAGCATTCACAGCTTCCCTGGGCAACCCATTCCAGTGCCTCACCACCCTCACAGTCAAGAATTTCTTCCTCGTCATATCCAATCTAAACTTCCCCTCTTTAAGTTTGAACCTGTTACCCCTTGTCCTATCACTACAGTCCCTCATGAAGAGTCCCTCCCCAGCATCCTTATAGGCCCCCTTCAGATACTGGAAAGCTGCTATGAGGTCTCCATGCAGCCTTCTCTTCTCCAGGCTGAACGCCCCCAACTTTCTCAGCCTATCTTCATGCAGGAGGTGCTCCAGTCCCCTGATCATCCTCCTGGGACTGTTGTGGTGTTTATCAGCTCTGGGGGTTGAGTTCAGGTTATCACTTTGTTGTGCTTTGTCACACTGGTTTATGATATGACAAAATTACCAGTTCTGAGGGTAACCTGATATGGGTACTCAGCTTTGTCATCACCTTTGTACTTTGGGAGCCATCTATCGGAAACTATTAATAATTACAACTTTTGACTAGCCAGAGAGCCAATATACGTGGGAGACATTGTCCTTATCTTTCCTTTCTCTTCCAGGCCAATTACGATAGCTCTTGAGAATTTTTGATAACCTTAGAATGTTCAAACCAGCATGTTCCTGTTGCTGTCTCTTCTGAATGTCTTTCAGGTCTTGTTTAGGGCTAAAAAAGCATTTTTCTCTGTTCAAAGATCTGGGTAGTTATAAGTGACAGGGGCAAGTAGTATGGGCAAGTGCTGTAGACAGTGGTTACCTTCAAAGTTTTGGAATTTCACCACAACCAAGTACAGAGTAGTAAAAAAAAAAAAGAGTAAAATATTTGAAAAAATTATGCTGCCAGCCTGGCAATACCAGAGAGGCACAAATCACTGCAACTTGCTGGGTCAGCAATTGCATTGTACACCACTTGCTTTTTATATTCTAATTCTATTATCTTATTATTATTATTCCTCCTTCTTTTTCTCCTTTTCTGTCCTCTTAAGCTGTCTTTATCTCAACTGGCTAATTTTACTTTTTTTTCTAATTCTCTCCCCCATCCCACTGTGGGGGGTTGAGCAAGTGAGTAGTTGTGTGGTGGTTAGCTGTCTGCTAAGTTAAACCATGACAAATAGCCACCTGCACCTCTAAGTACTTTCCAGTGGTTTAGGAAAGAACAGCAGAAAACCTAGGCTATACTGCTTTCTACCATGAGATGCTTAACCCTGCCCAGGTACTACGTAAGCAGCTTGAATTCCAAACACAGTGGGTTCCTGAGAGCCATAAAATTCAGCTCTTTCTTTACAAACACCTGTTTTTTGTCCGTTGCACAAGTTCAAAAAAAGAAAGTTCTCTTAACTGCTGCTCCTGAGGAAGGCCTTTTTACTAATAAATAAATTTTTGGAGAGAGAAAATAATCTCTTGGAAAGAAGGGGACAAGCCAATACATTTCACTGAAACTGGTGGAAAACTGGCTTTATCTTTTTGCATTGTATGTGCTACAAGTAGGTGGGTATTAGACTCATAATTACATTTCTGTTATAAATCCTTAGCATTGTATTTTATGAATTCAGATTGTCAGGGTTTGTTCATCATAGTTGCCTGAGTTTATAGTCTTGTCCTTATTGCTTGATGTGGCTGGAGCCCAAGGGCTACAGGTAAGCGTTCTGACTCAGTAGACAGCTGGCATTAGAGTTTGCTGTTATACCAGCTGTACTGTCACTGATATTGAATAAATGAATTAATGAAATACATAAGACTTATCATATAAATGCTACTTTGAACATAATTTAATTATTAACAAAAAATTCAACATTCCACAGGAACTCTTTTCTCACAGTCACTTTGCTATATATATTTTGATGAGCACCCCAGCAACTAAAACCATGAATACCTCAGTAGCATTTTAAAAACACATAATTTCAAATAATTTTGTTTACACAGGTGTTCTCTTATGTCTACAGTTTGGGAAGCCCAGGTTCAAAACAGTAGTTAAAACCAGTACATCTCCTCAGGCAACATTCAATGCAGATGTGTGTTCTCAGCATATAATTATATTAACATAAAAAAGTTAATATTATAAGCATAAAATGAATTGAATTTAATATCAGGCTTTAATTTGAATAAGTTTGTGTTGATTTAGTTAGTGAGCTGTAGATTTAATTAGTTAAAACAAATTCCAGATTTGAAATATGCCTAAAGCTGCATTGCTTTTTTTCTGATAGTGACAGAATACCAGAGAAAGCAAAGGTGTTTGCCAGAAATCAGAGGTGTAGCATGTTGTAGATAAACCTGGAAATTGATCCTGAGCAAAAAACAATGTCTTGAGGATAGAAGACAAACAATCAAAGAAGTTTGTAACTCCTTGGCCTTTGAAAATCCATTCATGTTGTTTCAGGATGATTTCAAAGATTGAAATTTGTGTGTCCAACTTGTGGGATATTTTCTTCTTTATAATTAAAATATTTTCAGGGAAGTATAAAGTACATTTTCCTTTCTTCCTTCAATTATTTTAAAATAGATCTGTGAAAAAAAAAATAAAATATTGAGACATAAGTAAAATACGGTTAGTGGCTGTTTCTTCACCTGTCATGCAGAGCACAGTGGCCAAGCTCACAGGCAGCACTCACAAGGGATTACTCTTCTGGAAAGAAAAAGTCAAGACTCATGTTATGAAGATGAATTTCTACAAACATCTGCACTGTGCAGTGCTGCCAGTAGAAATGGTAACTTTTAGTTCAACTTTCCCATTAGGAAGTTATGATCACCCTGGGATTTCCTTATGTATCCATCCTTCTATTCCTCACTGCCACACAGGAGGTTTCAACACACAAAGATCTGGCTCTCACAAGATTTCTGGTTTTCTAACAAGAAAAATGAAGATACTAAGGAGGGTACCAAATCAGCAAATTTTTGTTTCAATGGATTTGTTTACCTAGGCTTCTTGGCCTAAACCAGATTTTTAATTCTGTGTTATCTGCTTTGATTAAGTTAATTCAGATAAAAATGCAAATTTCACTTTCTCTTTTTGAAGGGCATGTACAAACCTCTCTTGTAATGAGATTATCTGTAAACTGATCTTTGCTATCTGTCTGCTCCTGTTAGCTTCTTATTGCCAGGTGCCAAATATATGTATGCATTATCTTTTGAATTTGTGTCAGTGTGAACTCGTGAAAAATGTTTGCCTAATAATTTTATTCTTAAAGTGGTAACCTCTTCCAACATTTAGTTGTTAGTTTTTTGCTGAAAGTAATATTCACTATTACCCTGGGATTTTTTTAAATGAGAAATGATAAAAACTAAGAACTGGGCTGAAGTGCCTATCTTTTGATAACAATTCTTATATTTATAACTACAAAGAAATAACCAGCACTTAAAAATAGCCAAACATTGGCATTTGTCCTACCAATATTGAACGTGCCCTTATGTGGCTCAGCCTTACTTCCAATCTGTCATCTTTAGGGAGCTCATAATTCAAAGCGGGACAGTCCTGGAAAGGGCTTGGATATAAAAATCTTCCCTTCTGATGTTCCTAAAAAGAAAAAAAATTAACTAAGCTTCAGTAGAATTGGAGACACCATGCACAGTTATCCTGTATCTATTCCACCTGCAGACACCTGTGGTTCATGTGCAAAACCTCTGCACCTGTGGAGGTGTTTCTCTTCTATGGATTATATCCTGAAAGGGTTGCTCGGAGGCAGACTGCAGATATGATGGTTCGCTATGTAGCTGTGATCTTCTTAGGGCTTGTTGAGGATAGCTCTGTACTGGGGTCAGCTTTCACATGTTGTGAATCCACGCTTGCAGCTGCTGAGACATGGAGAAGTGGTAGAGGCCAGAAGGTGTAACAAGGAGGAAAACCATTGGGAAGAGACTAGAGACAGATTGCTGTCCTTGCTGTGTGCATTGCCACAGTAGAAAGCCAACTGTATCCTGTGCTGAATCAAAAGGAGTGTGACCAGCAGGTCGAAGGAGGTGATCCTGCGCCTCTACTCTGCTCCTGTGAGACCTCACTTGCAGTATTGTGTGCAGTTCTGGTGTCCTCAACATAAAAAGGACGTGGAACTGTTGGAACAAGTCCAAAGGAGGTCCATGAGGATGATCAGGGGACTGGAGCACCTCCTGCATGAAGATAGGCTGAGAAAGTTGGGGCTGTTGAGCAAAGAGAAGAGAAGGCTGCATGGAGACCTCATAGCAGCCTCCCAGTATCTGAAGGGAGCCTATAGGGATGCTGGGGAGGGACTCTTCATGAGGGATTGTAGTGATAGGACAAGGGGTAACGGGTTCACACATAAACAGGGGAAGTTTAGATTGGATATGAGGAAGAAATTCTTGACTGTGATGGTGGTGAGACACTGGAATGGGTTGGCCAGGGAAGTTGTGAATGCTCCATCTCTGGTGATGTTCAAGGCCAGGTTGGACATAGCATTGGGTGGCATGGTTTAGTGTGAGGTGTCCCTGCCCATGGCAGGTGGGTTGGAACTAGATGATCTTAAGGTCCTTTCTGACCTTAACTATTCTATGATTCCATGATTCCATGATTGTCTGGGCAGGTGAAGATCTGCTTGTCATGGAACAGAGCACTACCAAGTGCTTCCCTGTGCCTCCCCTACGCGCAGGCATCAGGCATGCTTCCTACCTGAGAAGTGTTACTCCTCTGTAGGAGCTGTTAGTCTTGTCAGGTCCCAAAGTGACACAAGAAAGGGCTGGAAGACTCTCCTCATCCTGATTCTGGCCATTTTAGGAGCTAAAGTATGACATAAAGGTGAGATTTTAACTTCAAGTCTAAATCAGGATACTTGGGATCCTGCACAACCAAGTACTGCATATAGCTTGTACCCATACAAAGGTGTCTCGCAGCTGGTGTCAAAGTAATTAGCAGCAAGTGTCAGACGTTTCCCCTTAAAATCTGCAACTGATAACTCTGAATTCAAAAAGGATCTCTCTCTCTGTCCTCCTTATTTTCCCCCTTCCCCCCCCCCCCCCCCCGATTGCTTTGGACTTTTCTGTCACCAGAAAATTAGTAGCAGAACTGTCACTTAACAGTTAACCTAAGACACACCAGCTATCTCTGATCTCTCTAGCATTTTCAAAGGGTACCCTAACTCATCATAGATTTTAACTTTTGTACTAGGATTTATTGAGTTTGCTGTACTGAAGTGGGAAGTGTTTCTCATTTCTCACACTTGGATGAGGTATTCTCTGGGCTTTTTGACTATATCATTCCCTACAAACTTTGGGGGAAGGAGGAGGTGGAGAACTAGAGACCTAGATGGCCTTTGACAATTATGTGATTCTATACACAATGAAAGACACTTTTTTGAGGGAAGATCTTAAGAAAAATAATGTGTGCTGACAGTTACTATATCTTCAAGAGTGGTTTTGCGACAGCACTTCAAGCTGAGTCTCTCTAAACTCTTCCCTGAAGATGCACACATCAAAAGACTGAAGTGGTTTTAAAACTCAGGGGTTACCTAGCAGCAGACCACAGAATTTTCTAAAACAGGGAAAGCATAAAGTCACTTGAAGAAGACAAAAAAGGGCATCATGGAGAAATCTTCTCTGTGTTGCCTTTGCAGGGCATATCCTATCTCCTGGATTGGTTTTTAAACTCTTAAATAAGTGTCTTTCTAGGCTGCAGCAGAACATAGTCTCTCAGCAGGAATTCTGTCCTTCCACCCCTTTGGCAGCAAATCTGCTCCTTGTTCTTTTGAAGTGATCTGTATCTGATGCTCTGTAAACTACACTCCTGGGGAGCTCTCATTTCTCCCTCAGCAATAGAAACTCTAAAAGCTTCTGTTTGCTGATGGATGCTTGTATGTCCCCAGGGAAAGTATATCTTCCCCTTAATTTCTGAAGGGTCCACTTGTCCCAAAGTATAGTAGTAAATAATGTAAGAGCTGCAGCTTTCCCTGTGCTACCCAGATATAGTCTTCCAATGAAATATTTAATATGAAACTGTTATGTAGGGCTGTCTGTCTAAAAAATGTAAATTCTTTTATGAATGTGGTGCAAGATGTATACACTAGTAGATGATGATTCCTTGAGTAATTATGAACCGTATATTGTTGCTTTTATTTACCAGTTAAGCTTTCATTTATTCAACCTTTTCTCATGACAGCATTATAGAAATTTTATATTGTGAATTGGTTTGGGAACAAAGCAAGATTTGAATTAAAAGTATGTTATAAGACATTGCTTCAGAGCTTTTCACAAGCATCCCTTAGAGCCACTGAATTGCCAACATGAACATTATGCTGAATTGCACAACCAACATGCTTTTTTTTTTTCTGAAAGGAGATATTTTCTTTATGCATTTGCTATAAAGTTTCTGCTTTTGACTGAGCAATACTAGTGCCATGGAGTGTTGTATTTAACTGTATTTAATGCAGTTAAATAATACAGCACATGTAGTGCTGTATTTAATGCCCTTTCATTGCTGAAGCGATACTTTGCCATTAGCGACTTCTTCTGGATGGCTCTTTAGCTATTGGTCAAGAAGAAATTGAAGGAATTAAATATTTTTATGTTAAAACTATTATTTAATATGTTTTTCTACTGTGCTTTGGCATGAAGTCTTGATGCATGAAAGTAGTTTAAATTGTGAAGCAAGAAAATCTGCCTAACGTGACTCTAGCTTCTGTGGCAGTGATGTTTCATATGTGTAGAGCTCTAAGTTCTTATGTCTTCATGTGAAGATAGGCTGCTGATTCCCTACAATAAACCTCCTTAGAAGCCTTTATTATCAGAGTGTGCTTGACAAAGTAGTATTCCTTAAGGAATTATCCTTTTTGGTACAGTATTCAAGTATCTTGAAGAAAAGTTCTTAAGAACAACAAAACTTTTCAATGATGCTAGTAATTTCCATTGACAATGCACCATCATTTGTATAGACCTTAGTGAATATGCTAACCGAATTGTTATATAATTTTTTATTTTGAAATGGGACTACAGCTCGGCTTTACAGACAATGTGAGGCAGCTTTTGAATTCACAATGTTTAATTGCTGTCAAAAACAAATGTGACAGAAAGTACAGTACTCTTCACAGCAAAAATCCACAAGTGTTGCTCTAACGTATAGCAGCTCTCTGCAGTTTATATGTGAGCTAGCATTTTCATCTTTAACCCCATTTTGGTTTCTCATAACTTCCTCAAACTGTTATATTCCTAGTTGAAATATCTTGTCTGGTATCAAAGGGGAAGGAAAATATTTAATTTTAAAAAGTTTACATAAAAAGTTTTCATAAAAAGAGAAAAACAAAAATAGTTTTCACATAAGCCCTTCTGGAAGGCACAAATGTATACAATAAGGTTCAGCAACTTTGTTTTCTTTAAGAAGTTTCAATTTGAATTTTAAAACTAGGAAATAACATTTGAAAAGCGATTTACAGATTATATGAAATGTATTATTTTCTTTGAAGAGTGTGCAGCATAGACTTTGGATCTTTATCTGGAATTGATGTGAGATTTCACAGATATGTCAACTGAGAAATCATGAACAGGATTGGAAGAAAAAAGAAGGGAAAATGAAATGAAAATTTCCAATACCGTGTCACAGGACAAGAATATATTTCAGTTGCATCAGGACTTGTCTTCAGGATAAACATATAAAATAGTTCTGAGGCAAGGAAGTTTTTGAATAATGAAAGTTACCATAGAAAGATATCTGTGGTAAGCAGTCTCATGAAGGGGCTGTAAATAGTTCTGACTGGGAAAAACAGGACTGCAACAATAAAATATATTGCCTGTCCCAGATTGATTTTGTAGGGATAAGAAGCTTTATTGTCTTGCATCTGCCAGGAACCACAACAAAAAACAGATTTAGTGATTGCACATAAGACATTCTGGAAGAACTATCTCGATATTCATGCAACTTCCTACGTCATTATATGTAGAATATTTCCAATGACATAATGACTCTTGGTTGGGTTGGTGATTTCTAGACATAGAACTGGGATGAAACTTTGGAACAGTGGATTGTCTGGAGCTATCAGAAGAGATCTGAAAGATGTCAGAGTTACTGATTTAGTAAAGAGGATCTAAAGTGGAAGTCTGAGAATTATAAAGAGTATAAAAGAGAACTATAATTGTGGACATGTTTTCATGATGATTTTCAACTGAAAACACAGGGAATTATGTACCTTAAAATAATAAGCGATACATATATGGGATGAATATTTCTATTTCAATCTCTACTTTTTCTATTTCTATTTTTTGTTCTAGTTTGGTTCTTTTGGACTACTATTTCAGAACTATATGGATGTCAACATTGAGAAGACAAGTTATGCCTGAGCCAGTATAATGAGCTCTACTTAGAGTCAGAATTTCCTTCTTATCCAAGTGTGCTTGTTTTGAGACATGTGCCATCCCTGAACTTGGACATCTCTTAACACTTAAATGATGCATATTTTGCTCAGATAATATGAGGTGCAGGAGCTATTTTCTGGCATTTTTCCCCTGTGAGTGAAAAGAAGCAATTTGATAAACAGAATACTCAGCCAAGGCTTTTAACTGGAAGGCTGAGTAGAAAGCCTATGGAACAGCATAAAGACTGCCTAAGATTTAGTAGACTGATACTTTGGATAAGGAATAGCACTTGGCTCTTACTGAGTTGAATTATGACTCCAATTTATAAATAGAGAAAGTGTGAGAGATGCAGTGGTTTTTTATTCCTCTTAGGTGTGCTGGCATTATTCAGATAACATGAAATAGAGAGTTCATGTAGAATACAGGTTTGGATTTGAGCTGTTCTTAGAGTGATAAGACGACTAGTATGTTTTTTCTCTCATTAGAAAGGCAAAGTGCTTACACAAAATTCTTTTCTGTATATATATATGTATATATATATATATAAGTAATGCACCATAGCATTTCAAAGCACTTGGAAAAGCAAATGCTTGCATTTGTGTGATCCTCAAAGCAGTAAATCTATATTTAATAGCAAATGGGGTTATTATATTGGGGCTGTCTATTCAGTTTTTTTCCCCCAGAATTATCCTGAATGTGAAGAAATCTAGTTGAGTGTTTTATCCCCAGCTCTGTGACCACATTTGTAAATTATAATAGTGTACCAACATAGCATCTTTGATGACTTACAGAAGATATTTTCTGTTTCTTACTGGTTTTGCTTACCTCAGTTTCACATCTGGTTTACATTAATATGTAAAACACTACTAACAGTCCTCTGAGAATTATCAAAATAATTTTCTGTATTCTCTGAGATGTAAGTTAAATAGAAATGTAATATTTAAATAAAGCACCCAGCTTCTGAAGTGTGTTTATTTTCCCAGAGCTCTATTCGGTCCTGTATTTTCAGATCTATGGCTTTGCCACAACAAATATTGAAATCTGAAAATGATCTGCAAAACAGAACCCATACTCCACACTGTGATTTAAAATGATTACTAGCAGATTGCATTATTCTAATCCACTGCAATTATATAATTTCCTGCATCAAGATGAATCTGATCTATTAATTTTTGACAGAGGAGGCTGTCTTGTAAGCCACAAAACATTCATTACTGACGTATCAGATAGATTTCATGTTAGACCAAAACATAATTAAAATTTCCGAAGACAAATGAAAACACATATATTTCTTTCTGTGTTAATACCCATTCATAATATATCATAAAAAATTTTAAAAAATTATTCCACTGGATACAACTCAAAATATTGCATCTGAACATGGGCTAGCTCTTGGCTAGTACCAGATAGAAAGAGCATGTATATTCTGCTCATGTTTATTTACTTTCCAATTAGGGCAACAACCTTAGTAGGAAATAATTCTCATATTTCTAAAACATTATGATACAAAAGCATATATCTTTGTAATGATCTCCTAAAAATGAAGACTAAAGAAGTTTTGCACTGAATTCTGTTCTTTCTCAAAATGAGGCATCACTGAGAGAAATAGGTTTGTGTCCCAAAGATTTTCATAGGCATTGTGGCATACCAGATTATTAAGGTTAGTGTGATTAATAAACTGACTCTAATGATAGAACTTGGTTTTGGATATAATGATTTATTTGGAATTTGCTCTTTGTTATATAGCTAAGAAGTATTACTGCAGTCCTGTAAATGCAATTCTGAATGGAGTGGAAAAATGTAGCACATGATGACTTTGCCATGTTTTACTAGTAGAATTTCTAAGACCTCAACATGTGCAGTGCAAATAGTGTGTTCTAATTTAGGTGAGCTCATAAGTCTGGGGATTTTTCAGAAAAATAACATTTTTGGAGCCCATGAATAGTATTAATAATTTAAAGAATTAACTCGAATTGAGAATTCTGATTTGAAGCCTTTATGGAGTGTTTAATCAATTAAAATGTACATGCGACATTTTATCTTCTTAAGGTACAGCAAACAATATGAAAAGCAAACTGAGATCACCTCTCTGTATCTCATGCACAATTTTTAAATGTGTTAGGCATACCTCAGTTGTGACAGTTTGTGGAAACTCTTTGCACATGTTTCATATGCACTGGTTCAAAGTTGTTGGTGTGTATGTATATTTCTAGAAGGCAAGCACCACTTTGCTTTCTCTTTTGCAAAAGCATTTTTGGGCTAAAACTCCCAAGAAAATTAGAGTACTCGAGGTTTAGAGCCAGTGTAAAACTACTACCAAAAAAACCAGTATAAAAAGGTTATCAGTTTAAGGGTTTCACCAGTGAAATGTGATCATTCTGAGTAACATCCCAGCTCCCATTAAAGGACTCTGGATCCTTAAGAAATGGTCACCTCAGCAAGTAGCTTGCCCAGAAGGTAGCTCTTCTGAGTTAACTCTGATAAAGTCACCCAATCTGTATCAATTATGGGACAGCAGAGATTCTTCTTAAGAACATTTTTTGGCAATTCAGCCCCAGCAAAAGCTGTTGAGTGTCTGCGTGGATTCACATAAAAGGTTTATTTAGACCAATATCCTGTTTCTGACAGCAGGCAGTAATACTTCCCCAAACTGTTCTCCTGACCTTCAGCCTGTTCTACTACTGAGACTTAGCAAGCTGGAGGTCATTTTTGTTTTCCATATCTCTCAACAGATTTGTCTACTGCCAATCAATAATTCTTAGAGATAATGTCAATTTTTGTCACCTACAATATCCTCAAAGAAAGTTTCACAGCTCAGTGTGCAAAAGGAAGATCTTCACTTTGGCTTTTGTTGTGAAGCATATTTGTTGCCCCTGGCTCTTATACTGAAAGACTGAGTGAAATTCTACTGTTCACTTTTTCTATGTCACACTTTATTTTATAGCCAGATCATACTCCCTTCTGGCATCTCTTTATCCTGAAGAGGTTATTTAATTCCTTGTACAGAATCTCTTCAAAATTCTTAATTATTCATATCACATTTTTCCTTTCAGATTCTATTTACCCTTTTTTATTGAAAGGCCTAAATCCCACACAGTATCTTAGAAGGTGGGACACCATGGATTTACAGCATAGCATAATGGTGCTTTCTATTTTCTTCTCTTTAAGTTTCTTAATTTCTAACATTTAACTTCCTGTGTTGACAACTACTGAACGATTTTTTTCAATCCAACTATCTATTGTAGCCCTTCAGTCTCATCAGATCAGAGCACAGCACTCCATAAAGAAAATTCGAGTTGTTTTTACCAATGTGCATCAGTTTTCATTTATCTACATGGAATTTCACCTACCATTTTATTGCCCAGTTACTCAATATCAAGTTCTTATCCATAATCAGTCCCCATCTTTATTATCTTGAACAATGTGCTACCATCAGCAAAAATTTCTCACTTGACCATTCATCTCTGCTACTCCATCCTGAACACATTACACAGCACAAGCAAGAACAAATAACTTCAGAAAGTGCATGTTATGAAAAGTATATTGGAAATTTATTTAGGAAATTTAGCTGTTTAGGAAGACTAATCATGAGAATATTTTACTCTTTTTGCATGATTTTCTAAGAATTCATAGGCGGCACATGTTTTCATAGGCAGAAGTACTGTGCTTTAGCAGACCTGTTAATACTGTTGAGGAAAAAAACATAGACGTGGGCATGCACCCAAGGTCTCTGCCAGGTCTCAGAATAGAAGTAGTAGCTTTCAAAACAAAATACATATTAAGAGCAATTAGTTAAAATTGACTTAATTATATACCAGCTAAACTGTCTCTGGAAAAATAGGTTTTGTTACCCAGTGAGCAGAGGGAATGTTGGGAGGGAGAAAAGAGCTGAAGGGAGAGGAAAACAGAGTGGGAAAGCAAGAACAAGAGAACCTGAGAGAGGTACTGATCACTTGAGAGACACGTAGTGTATGGTCTGTGGAATATGGAGAGGTCAGTGCTGTAGTGAGCATAGTAATACGTTACAAAAGAGGGTTCTGAGGTTTGTCTTGTTATGTTTCCTTTGCAGAGGTGAAAACATCTCCACGAAGATGGAGTGATTGTTTTCTGGGAAATGCCTTTCTTTGACAGTTGAATACATAGCCTGGATATATTGGTTCATGCTGGTGCATAATAGTTGCCCAGTATCAGCTACATATATGCCTCACTTTCGCTGTTTATGTGCAGTCTATATTCAGTATACTTAGGATTGTGAAGAATTTGTTTCTGGTAATTGATTTCATGAGGCTAAGAAGCTGCTTAAATGCTCAGGAATGTAGTTGTGGAAAGATTTCTTTTCAGGACTTTGTTTCAATGGAGGCTCTGTTTAATGACTTTCTACACAAGTTTCAGGATGGAATTGCATGTGCTAAGTGAGATTTTTTTCCTTCCTCATAGCTATATAATTCTTCATGTGGTGTTCTGGGGACTTATAGAAGCCTGATATGTTATTCTAGGTATCTTTTTTGGATAAAAGTCCTCATTTACTAAGGTGACTGCTGCAAATCAAATGCAATGGTATAAAATGGTTCACCTCTTTTTTGCTTTTGTTGCCTGTCTCAGATGGCAGCTGGCTTATATAGATAGGTATTCTGGCATGCAGGCTTTCTGTGTATCATAGTTTGAAGGCTGACACAGTTATGCTGACCACTGCTGCATTTCTAAAGGCAGCAGTAGTAATCCATAGGAGAAGAGTCCCGATTCTTTCCCGAACAGAATGACAGAAAATGGATGATGGAGTTACCAGCTCAGCAACTATTTTCTGAGAGAACTTTTTGTGCTGATGCATTGATGGAAAAAAGTCCTCATATAAAGCAAATTCATAGCCTGAAATCTCAGTTATTATCTGTGTAACTAATGTTTTTTTATCTATTTCACAATTTAACTGAGCCATTAACCAGTCATTAAAAGGCAATTGCATCATAAGTCTGTAATTGCAAATACAAGCAGATGTTTTTATTCTCTGAATTTTATATTGTTGCAGTTTGACTTTTCAAGATTGTTTGGTATGATTCTAGTTTGTTTCTAACTTATTCTTCCTCTCTGCCCTTTTTTCCTTCATTTGTCTGTACTTTTTTACTAGCTCAGTAAGGAACAGAGCAGCTATAATTGTATTATACAAGAACGTGAGTAAGCTTTTTTCATCAGGTATCAGTCTGTTGATTAATTTCTTACAGCACCTCTAATTTAAACTAATAGCATACGTTGGAACTATGACAAATTATGAGGTGTCCAACAAGTAAGGTAAAGAAAGCGAACGTGTACTGCAAAACAGTTTTAAAATGCGTGTGATGGATTAAATGAATTGTGACATTCAGGAAAGGTATGACAGTTTCTCTGATGTTTTGAAAGAATTTTGCAAGTTAAATGATGGAAGACATTCAGATGAATATTAAAAATAGTCAAAACTAAGAAAAGTATTCAACCAATAAAATTAGAAATTTGGAAAGTCAAAGAAGGAAAACTTGAAGAATGAGAATATGTAGATAACCTGCTCATCCCTGTACTGCCATTCACAAAAAACACCCAAACCCAATCCAACCAACAAAACAAAACAGACAAACAAGCCACCAGGGAACCATGAATCAACCCCCCATCTCTTAGGAGAAGGAGTAATCAGAAAGCCTGTAACCTGAATGAAAAGAATTTACAAGAGTGGAAATTTGTTGTAAGCTAGGTAGTAGTCCCTAACTCTGAAAGACAATATGAAACCGAAGACATCTTTTCCCAATGCAACAGAAGAATCCATGACCCTCTGCAGTCCAAACCTTTGATGAAGGTAAACCTAGTAGATATACTACACAAATCATTGCTGGATTCTGTGTATTATTCAAGTATGCAATTGCCAGGTGGAGAGAGCAAGGCTCTTGCTTGATGAATAGCTGTGGTCTAGTCTATCCCTGCTCTCTCTAGGACTCTGAATATCTAAAAGAAGGCATGGATAGGAACAATTTCAGACACATTTCTAAGCACTATCCTCTAAAACTAGCTGACTGCATGAAGAAGGTCCTTATAAAGGGAAAATGACAGATATACAGACTCTAAATTCCTGGTCTGATTTGCCCTCTGAGGCAGAAATCCCAGACTGGTGTTTGAAGACAAGACTCATATCTTGCACAAAACCACATTGTCATATAAACCCAGGTGAAAAGTGATTTTGCTTCTTTTATTCATCCTAAACAGCAACTCACTGCACAACTTTCTATTACTTATAGAATTATTCACTGCCACCATTGTCAAGCAGGTCTCATTGAAATTACATGAAAAGAAATGACAGCCTACCATGAAAAAGATTATTAAAAAAAGAGATAGAGAAAAAAATATAAAGGGCCTTTGAAGATAAAAGAGCATACTCAGATTTCAGAAAAAGATTGACCATGTAGTCACTCTGAAGAGACATGATGTCTAGGGAAGGCATAAATATTAAAAGAAGCAGTAAAAAATCTATAGCCAGTACTTTATAGACATCATAGTCATCAGCTATGCTTAAAATGTAAGGGTCAAACAGCATTTCCACCCTTTAGCTACAAACATTTCACTACATACTACTGATGTTTGATCTAAACTTTTCTGTAGATCCGCAATGTCTGTGGCAGTGAATTAAATGTGAACTCTCTCTGGCCCACAACTGTACTAATGAAATCCAGTCTGTGAAACAAGCTGACCACTTTTTAACCCTTCTAGGAATAGCCACTTGCCCATTTTAATTCTTGAACCATGTCTGGAAATTATTCAGGAATGTGCTATTTGGCCCAGACCAAAACTATACCAGACACCATTCGAGAAAGGTAACTCTAAAGATATTTGATTCCAACACCTAAGAAAATTTATTGGGACAGTATAACATAACAGTATAGGCATGGGATACAAACTAAGGAGAAAGACCAGCAGAAGGGAAGTAGTACTTCCAGGCTGCAATCTACATTAGGCTGCCTGCACATATAGAAGATAGTAAAAAGTGGGAAAAGAATAATTAAAGAAACTTCAGAGAGAAGGGAAATAACAACCCTAACATCTTTATAATCTGTAATATTCATATATCCTTTCTAAGCCAAAGAAAGAAATGCAGTTCTTGCAAGAACAGGTTACTTTTAGTGTCTCCACTGAGAGCCAGGAGGTACATACAAATTGCCATTTTGTGAATAGACTGTCCTAAACCCAAACCAAAAGGATGAAGAAAGATCTACAGATAATGTAAATCTGAAAGAACTAAACAGTACTTACAGCACAATATTTTTACTTTATAGGTTCCTCTGTCAGGTTACATTACAGATATCCTCACTTTGGTGAGAAGTGGTGCATTAATGCTTTAAGTTAAGCATACGATTCATATGATAGGTTCAGTGAGACAGATCCTTTTTGAAAAGAAAGACAGTGAAGGGGTAACAAAACTATGGAAGAGTGAGTAAGAGAAAGCAGGACAACGATGACAAGATAATTTAATGAGGGCATGTCTCTGAATGAGCAATAATGTGATAGGCAATGCGAAACTAATTACTTACATAGCACAAGGACGTGTTGAAATCAAGAAGAAAAAAAGTCACAAGGTGACTTCCTACTTTTCTTCCCCTAGATTCTTGCAGCACTTGTCTAGTGGGATAATGTAACAAACTTAATTCCCTTAAAAGAAAAATCATAATGGTCATTATTTGTGATCACTGTTGAAGTATCAATTATTTGTTTCTATCTGCATAGAGCTGGATTTGTTTTGGTCTACTGCATAAGATCCTAATTCTAAAATGTTATAAAAAAAATGGGATCTTTTAAATAAGTCAATGACTGTCTTGCAGAGCAGATTCTCTGCTAATGACTTCCGAAAAACAGTATGCAACATGGTTTACCCTGTCTGCTAATAACAGAAAAGTGACATTTACTGCCAGAAATTAGGTTGCTCTAATAAGCTTCAAGAAATCATGTTCATTTATTAACTTTAATAGATGATCACATACAGATATGTTTGAAGGTTTTTAATCAGGTGCTTTAGTTCAGACCCATTACTCAAGTGGCAGAGTTAGCAAGACTACCAATCTCATGAAAGAGAGACTGGTGCAAAGGCATAAGGAGAGAAAGGGTTGCCCATTCTGGTGGGAAATAAGTTACAGAGAAGACTGGGACTAGGCAGAATAAAAGAATGAAATAGAGAATGAGTGTGTGGTAAAGAGGCTGGGAAGGAGGTTAGGCAGCTCGTGGCAAGCAGCAGTGAGTGCAGGTGAGACCTGAACTGGGCAAACCAAGAAACATGCAATATTCCTGCCTGTGTTCTCTTAGTTCAGCTGGCTGATCAATGGAAAATAAATCTTCCACAATAGAGTATTCTAAAGGCAGATAACACCTTTCATCTTCATCAAATTATTTGTACTTAACTTGAGAACATAGTATTTTAAATCTTTTAAGAATACAAAATGAAACACTTCCACTGGTGGCTGAGAATACTCAAAAACTGTATCTATGTTATAAAAGGGGAAAAAAACCCCAAACAAACCACAAGTTTGTGCCTTACTTTTCCTGTGACAGGTTAATCCAAACATTAATTCATTGTCCATACAGTATGAATATGATCATTTAATATTAGTACCCACCCCTGAATCTCCTAGCATAATCATGTGTCTTTAGGAGTTATTAAATTTGCTGAAAGTTTATCGGTGTTTCACACCCTCCCCCTTTTTTTTTATGCAAATGTATTAAATGATGAGCACAGGAAAAATTAATCAGGACATGAACTTAGCAACAATTAATTTAGCTAAGCAAATGAAAAAGGAAAAATCAGAGACATTTTATAGCCATTATTAGTAGGCAATTTTATTAACACCACATTTGAAAAATTAAGGTAATTCAGGCAGGTCCCATGTTTCAGTATCACCAGAGAAACCACCACGTGAAATCTGCCAGAAAATCTGTTGAAATGTTTCTGGGGAATATACCCAAAGAACCAAGTTTCATAAAGTCTGGGGTAGAAGGGAGAAGAAACAAGATTCTCATATACAAATTTAATATAGATTTTTCTTAATGTCTGTAGCATTCTTCAGCATATAGAAATGCCTAGTGAAGGGTTAAGATCATGTTCTGCTTTATAAGATTTTGCAGCTATTTCAGTCTAAAAGCCTAAAGCTGCTCTTCTGTATTATACTTTGAAGAAGGGAGAAGTGTAGAAAGTGCAGTAAAACAGTTGCTGGTCATACCCTAAACTCTTATTCCCTCACCTAAAGGAAGGTTCATAAAGGCTGTTAACAGTTCTTGGGGCTTAAGGCCATTCTCAGCTGCAACCAGTCAATGGAGCGTGAGTCATTCACAGAATCATGGAATCACAGAATGAACTAGTCTGGAAAAACCTGTAAGGTCATCAAGTTCAACCGTTATCGTACATATATATGTGTGCGTGTGTGTGTATATACACATGTAAATTCATTTTGCCTGATCCATTTCATGCTAAAGCTGGTGGAAATTGCCACTTAGCTATAACAGGGAATATGACTGGGACAAAAATCTTACATTGTTAATAACTGCCTAATTACTATTTCCTGTATGCACCTACTACCAGCACAGAGATTTTTTTTTTTTAAGAGACATAAAAGCATTAGACATGTTTTCCAGAATGGCAAAATATAATTTTATGGCAAGAAATGCATTCAATAAAATTCTCTATAATTTGGGAAGTTAATAAGCACTTGTTCTAAAATAAAACTGCTGGTAATTTATTTTGGAAGGCATCATGAATCTGATTTCATTTATGTTAATCTTCCACAGAGAAATGATAAAAATATACATCCTGGCATAAATGCTTGTCGCATAGCTAGACTAACATTTACTCACATAGCAACATAATTTGCAAGCAATTAACTTGGAAAAGAAAAAAGAGAAACGTAAACCACTGAATGACTGTGTATCAGATAGCCAGTATTAAGGTAATTCAGAACACTGACACAAAAATAATATTTAGTAAGACACTTACTTTCAGTGTACACAATTAATGTATTTATTATTAATACTTGTTCTGGAGAATGTCATGTACCCAAACCCATTCTGCTTCAGGTTGATATCCTGTACATAAAAGTTGAACATCAATGTATCATATACAGTATATATATCCATGTATTTCAATATTAGCTTTTAGTCTGTGTTCACTTCCCCTGCCTCATTAAATATAATAGGAATGGATGGTCAAATGTAATTGGAATATTTTATTTAAAATGATGCAATATTGCGTGCCACATAATGTTGAATCTCAAATTTATAAGAGTGCACTTGTTGCCTCTGGATTATGACCTTATTAAGTTAAAATGCATGAGCTCAATGTTATGAATTTAAGAATAATGTATCCCTTATTCTCCATTTGTTCGCTCCACATATAAATCTTATTTGAAAGGATTTAATGTATTCACACATCCTAAAATGTCAATCTAATTAAGAATTTTACTATGTATCTAAAACTCTTTTGACCGCAGAACTGAATGGGCGAAAATGGACATTAATGGACTTGGCCTATAAATACATACACATACATTTTGCCCAGTGCATAGGTGGTTGTATGGAGCTTCCCTATGACTACTAATTGGATGATACCAGAATCTTTTGGTTTACTTCAAGACTATATTGATGAGCACCAGCATTTGCTAAGCAGCTGACCATCTGGCATTTTGCAGTCTTGCATTTTTCTTTGATGGTTAGCCATTAGCAATATGCTTACACGAGAATGGAAGTTTTTTGGGGACTGATATTAGTTAGCACATTGATTTGCAATTATTTATGTGGTAATTGCTGAAAGAAATGCTCCCTATTTACTGATGCCAAGAAGCTGGTAAAAACATGTTTGTGCCAGCCAGTCTGGTTCTCAAGAAAAACTTTTCCTGGATTTGTCTGTCTCAAGAGGGCCTTTGGATGCCTAGGTGAGTCAAGCACTGATAGGTGATGGGGTTAGTAGGTTCAAGCAAGTCCTGGCAAACTACAGTCAATTCATTTCTGTGTGAGATGCTCAAGAGGAGGACTTTCTGGTGATCTTGAGCTACATCATCTCTTTTTTTTTTTGCCTGGGCCAGCAGCTATGTGTGAGTATTGTTTATGACCTTATTGATAATAGTTAGAAAAGATTTCTTGTGATGTTTTCAGTGTTCTCATTCATCCTATCATTATCTACATGATAGAAATATATAGCAGCAAAAGTGCCTTTAGAAGAAAAAAGTCCCAATCCATATTTTATATCTCATTACTTATTTGGGCTTTAGACTCAAAATCATAATGCTTGGATGACGTTGTAGCTCATTTGGGAGTTCATCTAAAGTTGTCATTATTGCCTAGATATCCAAAGATATTTCACAGAAGTAAGAGCTTCCTTTGTTCTTGTTTTCTAATCACAGGAAAAAGTTACTCTTTGTAAATGCTTTGCGGTAGAACAATTGAGAGTTGCCCTCAACATCAGTTAAGTTGTTGCCCTTCTTTTCATTCAGGGGTAACACTGTCCTTTGCACCCAAGCTACAGCAGTCTTTTGAGAACTGAGAGGGCAATCCCATGAGTACTGACATTTATTTGCTTGTTAAGTAACTGTGTTAGCTTTACTGAATGAACTGACTCAAAACCAAATAACACAGGAATGTTGTGTCTTGGTTAACTTCTCAGCTGGGCTAGATATGAAAGAATAATGTCCATGTCGTCGTCTCAAGCCACAGATAAAAGGTCTATCAAAAAGGAAAGCAAGGCTGCAGCCTGAAGCGAGCAGCTTTGTGATAGTGTTTACAATTCACTGTATGTCTCTTGCATAGCAATTTCCCTGGTGTGTGTCTGAGCTCAGCATTCTGTGCAAAATCCCTGTGGGACAGATGTATGCTGATCTTCCCTCAGCTTTGTATTCTAGACTGAACACTCAAACCTAGTTTTGCTCACTGATTTTGATAAAATAACAACTGCTTGTATTCTCTAAGAATTAATTATCTTAAAATGTGAAGGTTAACTTTTGTGTAATAAAAATAAACAACAGGAGATTTCATAGTTCAAGAAATGTTTTTGTTCAAGTATTTCACACCAAACACAAATGAACAGGAAGATGCAACTTGAGTATTTATTTCCAGAGCTATATGAAGCAGCCTATTCTTTAAAAATTTTTCAAATTTGTTATTAAGGACAGGTACTTTGACAGTAACAGCTTGCTTACACAATGTAATGATTGCTGTTATACTGCTGAATTCAGCGAAGCATGCAGACTTTCATCAAAGTTTATTGAAAGCTTAACTGAGAACAATTAACTGCCAGTTAGTTGTTGATCAAGATGAAGTTAAGGGCAGAGCTCATTTAAATGGAAAGGATTCAATACTTAGAGCCCTGTAACAGCTGCTACTTAGTCAACATATTTTTAAGTTTAGGAGAAGATTGATATCTTATTATTATAATTATTTTCTGTTATCATAGGGAAGACACTAAATACTCTACTTTTAGACACAGTAGTCTTGGAATACTTTTTCAGATAAAAAGGAATAGATTTTAATGTAGCACATGTGTAACTAATTTATATGGAGAGAGGCACTTAAAGCATAAATACGTAAGAAATTACACATAATATGGTAGGACAGCTGACAAGGTGGAACTGCTTCTGGTACACAGCCTGTTCTGGATTTTTCCCGCACAAAATTAGCTCTAATCACACTACTACAGAAAGCTGTATTTGTGTCACAGATAGCCTTTAGCATTCATTTTCTGTAATGCTAGAAGTTCCTCCAAAAAGATTTTTTTTTTCCGGCACCATCACTCCTTTGTGAAGGCCTTAGAGCTACTCAGAATTCAGCCAGGGTGGTTGTCAAGTGTTTCTGAAGTGAACAGGGCTTCTGGTGGTGATGTTCTGCACCAAGCAGAGTGAAATGCAAGAGTTTAACTCTGCGGCCTACTCTAGTTAAAGATTCTCTGTGCAAAAACCTTTAAAGTCCAGAAAATGAATTTTTTGCTATCTACTGCCTTGTTTAAAACTTGGAATGTTTTTAAGATTGATGGAAATCAGATAAATCTCTCAAGGGCTAGAGTGAATACAGCCTCACGTTTATGTTCACAGATGGACCTAGACTGGAAAATAAGCCAGAAACCTAGTATGATATCCTAAGGAATGACATATTTTTATAGAAATGAATTTCCAAAATACTAAGCTATAGTCCCAAACAACTCAGTTGAGTTTTGCTTTTATTCTTTAAAAAAAAAAGAAGTAGAAAAAAATTAGGTAAGTACAGCCTCTTCATTTGATGTTCCGCTTTGCTTCTCAGGCACACTGTGTAAATGTTGCCTTCCCTCCTTTAAATGTACATTGTACGTATCTACTGCTTGTAATGTCTGCTTCTGCCCCAAAATTGGAGCCTCAAATACTCAAATACACTGTTATCCTTCTTGATTTTAGCTGAGATGAATATTGCTTATTTTCTGCTGCCCTCCTGTTGCTGGGATTCTGAGTACTGCCCTAAGCTGAGACAGAATCCAGTGATATATTAGTTGCCATTGCATTTGGGGGAATTGGCTTTATTTGTTCTTTTTGAGAGTTGTTAGCAATGCTGCTGGTGCTTGAGGGCCACTCGCCTTCAGGATAATAGTCCAATCACTTTGTTTTCTTTTAACTGTTCTTTTCTCAGCTATTTTGATGGCATCGCTTTCCTCCTGTTGCCTCCGAGGTACTCCAAAATGCTATCCTTCACTCTCCATTTCTCCCATGAAGTATATTATTTCTGGCAGTTCATTCATACACATCTGCTCTTTGCTGATGTATGAATTTTCTAATCTCATGCTGATGGTGGCATCTCTGATAGCTTACCCAGAATGATTCATCATCTCTTTTAACTCAGTATGATCAAAAGTTAACACCTTAAATTTCTTTTGAAGCTTCTTTTCCCCTTCATCCCTGTTCCGTTGACAATTTTGAACAACAAAACTTGAAGGCTTTGTTTTGCCCATTTACATCAGATAACTAAGATCTGTTCCTGCATTGCTGCTTTTTCATCTTTAACATCCCCCAGTTCAGTTCATTTTCATTACCTTATTCCAAACTTCCCACTTAGACTCTTCAATACCCTTCAATGACTATCGTCAACTTTTCACTTCCTGCTTTTCCAAATGCACACATCACCCAGCACTTTATAAAATCTGGTCTCTGAGGTCATGTAGATCTGCTTTGTTTCCTTCATTTGCCCTATCATATCTGCATTTGTATCTTCTTAATCCCAAAGTCCTGTATGACTACTCCTCATTGCAGAGGTGTTTGATACCTTCTTTTGTTCTCTTATCCTCAGTGCAGCATCTTCTAGTTTATTTGAAAAGGTAAGACCCCATTGAAGTACCCATGGTGTACATTACACTCCAGGCTTGAGCAGGCTTGTCTACAAGGCATGCTGCTGAGTAACGGCTCTTTGGTGACTTAACTGAAATGTAGGTAGTGGCTAGATCTCAGTTGACAGATGTCTATAGTATACAGTTCAATAACTGGCATTGATGTCTATTTGACAGTTTCAGCAGAGGTCAGGCAGTTAGGAGGCTAAATGATTCTGTCACTCCAAGACTTGGTCATTTCAGATCAGGCATGAGGTTGCTGATGCCAGACTGCTTGCTTTGTTTTCTTTGTGTGAGTGTGTGCTGAGAACCTACCTCTCTGTGCCTGTCAATCTAACATGGTTCAGAAATGCTGTGCTAACTTTAGAAGAGATCACATGCCTGGAAAAAGTTACTGCACAAATCCTGAAGGTCATAATTTTCTGACAAAAATCTCTGCTTAAGCCACCATCCTTGCCAGTAACATAACTTTATTTGGCTTTAACCTTTTCTGTTTGTTCATGCTGCCTACTTCCACCCTTTAAAAAATGACAGGTCTAAATATCGTGAAAAATGCTTTCGGAGGCTCTACTTCAGAGACAGAAATAAAGTACATTTTCATTGCTTTTTAAACAGTTACAACTCTTTTTGGTAATTCAAAACGAAATCTTACAAACAGTTATGCAAGTTTGCTGATCCAAGGTTCTCCATATGTGCATTGAGCTCACTGCAGGATTTTGAACATGTTGCAAAATAATTTGACTGTTTAATGCATAAGGGTTTGTCGTGGTTTAAGCTGTAACTCACGCAGTTTGCTCACTCACTCCCTCCTCTTTCTTCCCCCTGCTCCCAGAGGGATAGGAAGGAGAATCGAAAGAATGCAACTCCCACAGGTTGAGATACAGAGCAATTCAGTAACTAAGGTATAACACAAATCACTGCTCCCACCAACAGTAATAATGACAAGGGAAATACAAGGGAAGAGAATACAATTGCTCACCACCCACTACCCAGCCCGACCCAGGAGTGCTCCCCACCCTTCCAGGTAACTGCCCCTAGTTTTACATCCTGGGCATGACGTGCTGTGGCATGGAATACCTCTTTGGTCAGCTTGGGTCAGGTGTCCTGTCTCTGCTTCCTCCCAGCTTCCCCTCCTCCCTGGCACAGCATGAGACTCAGAAAGTCCTTGACCAGACCAAACATTACTAAGCAGTAATTGAAAACATCGGTGTTACCAACACTGTTCCCAGGCTGAAAGTCAAAAACACAGCACTGCAACAGCTGTTAAGGAGAAAAATGGCTGCTACTCCTAAACCAAGGACAGTATCCACCCCTTATTCCATACCATTCACGTCATGTTAAGGATCCCACATTTTCAATATGCCATCACATGTGTTTATATACATCCACACACACACACAGAGGGAGAGAGATCATTCCTCACTGCATGGACCAATCCCTATAAAGCTGCTGAGTCCATCCAGTCCATGATATCAGGCTCCATCTTTTGTAACAGTCTTTCAGAGCAGGAGAGGCTGTGTGCAGTGCTCACACTCGTGAATAACCTGGGCAATAGTGTCCATTGCTAAGTCCACCCCTCGATCATGAGTCCATCTGTATGCTACATCTCTGCCCTGATGACCTGAGGTGTCATGGGCCCACCAGGCTCAACATAATTCACCCTCCCCTTCAGCAGTTTCTGCAGCTTGTCGCTGGGGACTCCATACAGCTGCCTTCCATCTCCGACGCTTCCAAAGCACTGGAGGGGCCCAGTGGACTAGATACTCGCCCATACTGTCCCACACACCCTGCCACTCATGACTGTCCAGCCTCAGGGAAAAACCTCTTGATTCTCCTATATTGTCGTCTAACCCCAGACAAGGCCCAAACCCCACTCTCTTAACTCTCAGGACCAGATGAAATGGTTGTGGGTAAAACACACTCCGTATGCATGCCAACATGCTGATCCCCATCACAATCAGCAGGCAGGTCTCAAGGGCACCCAAAGGCCATTCAAACCCTTCAGAACTCTCAAATGAGGCTGCTGTACTTGTCACTGGGGCTGGTGTAGCTGCTGTGAACTGCTGCACTTGTGGCTCTCTCACCACCAGCTTCTCTTTTCCTGAGTCCAGATCTTCCTCCTCTGCCTTGCTGGAAGCGCTGCGTGGTCTCCTGCATCCTCCTGGGGCTTGGGCTTGCGGGGCTTGGAGGGCGGCTGCCGGGGGATGCTCTCGGCTACCGCAGGGCTGGGCTCGGCCGCAGGGCTCAGCTCCTCCGCCACCTCCTCCCGCTGCTCAGCAGCCGCTGGGCTGGGCTCAGCAGCGGGGCTCAGCTCCTCTGCCACCTCCTGGGGCTCCTGGTCCCCGGGGCCATACTCCTGGGCCAGTTTGGTTGCCGGCAGCTCCCCCTCGGCTCCCCACAGCCTCACGAGAACGGAGAAGATGAGGGCCAGGATGGCGAAGTGCAGCCGGGCGGGCAGGTACGAGTCCACAGCCACGTCCTTCCCCCCGCTTCCAGAGCCTGCACATATTACAAGCTATTCCCATAAAGTACAATGAAACAAGAATCCAAGCCTCCCATCTGATAAACACTAAGACAGCAAATAGTGGCGGTAAGTAAGGTACAACAGGCTGGAACCGTGAACTCAAGAGAATTAAGAGCAACAACTTTGAGAGCCAATAAATCAGCATTGTGAGGAGTGGCTATTAATCCTGTCATTATCTCAACCCATCGAGCCCCACGCTGGGTGCCAAAAAGACTACTTCTTGTATTTCCTCAGCATTTTGACTTGTGCCATCATTCCTGAATAGTGGATTAGAGAAATATGTAAGTTTGTATTTCAATGATCTTACACAACCTACTGACAGACACTTCCCAAGGACTTTCCTCAGATTGGAATAACAATGCACTGAACACCTTCAACAAGAGGACAAACAGTTGACAGGTATCAAGGAGAGATGGAGGCTGATGAGGCATCTGCAAATTGAATTATGTACAAGCAAGAAAACATGACTAGTTATATTACAGAAGAAAAATGTGAGGTTTGATGAGGTGTAGCTCATTTATGCCTCATACTCCTGGGAAGCAGCAGCAACAAAAAAAGATGCAGTTTCATCTCAGTGAGCAGAAAAATGGCAATATATTTACAATGTTAAACAAGGCAAAATTAATAAAGACATTAAAAGAAGACCTGTTATTCCTGAAGTTGGGAGCAAACACTACAATGAAGATTTATTGTCCGGAAAAGTGATATGAACTGTGCATAATTAATATTTCTGTTAACATTTCATACCTCTTGTCTTAATTTGCAAGGTGATTTCTAGGAAATAACTGAATGGCTGCAATTAAACATGATTTCAGGGAAAGATAAGTGGAATTTTAACACTTCTGACTCTGGTCTTATTGTGCATGTGTGCATTGTATCCTTGTCAGTTTATAGCTTTTCTATTTATCAGTTCTAGAGCAGCAATTCTGTCTTTTGGACTTTACAGCACACAACACAGTAAAACCAGATTCTGGCTGAGCCTCATGTTGGTAAGGCAACTTTAACAGTAGCACAGCACCAGTAACCAAGTGCAGATAAGACCCCATGTACTCCTTTTCTCAGTTGGTTAGGGGCAGATATGAAGAATTTGATATTAATTCTGACTTCTAACACACTTCTGAAATAAAAGTTGGAAAAATTAGTGTAAATTAATGTAACTTTTAATGTCATTAGATTTCACCCTTCATCTTCTGACTTAAAATCTAGGAGAAAAATATGGAGAGAACAGTAACAGGACAATTCCTGAAGTCTCCTGCTGTCAGACGTGAAGTGGTTCAGGACTCACAGTGAATGTCTTAAAGTTTATTTTCTTCACTGATACTTAATTTCTAGAAGATAAAGGCTTTGCACCCTTGTTCTTTCACAGAGCTGCTCCAGCCTTCTCCTGTGTATGTTTAAAAAGGAGTCCCCCAAAGGGATAATAAACAAAAATCTACCTTCCTTGAAGAGCTAAGTCTGTGTGATGTCTCTTGGGTTTTTCCATCTTTGCACTCATTCTTCCTCACTTGGACAGTTAGATCCAAATTCATTTGCTGACGCATTGCAACCTTCTTGATGTTTTCATTAACAGTAAAGATCTGAATCATTATAAAATGCCAAAGAAGAAATATATATATGGTTACAGAAAAATACCCTGTTGAGGTCTTGAAGAGTGAGCATGAGCTGAGTTCTAGAAGTAACCTTTTCTTATTGAGAGCCAAAAACATCTTGACTTCAGCGTTCATCTGACAACATCTATTACTTTATGTGAGGTGTGAACCAAACAGTTTGCACATTTTTTTATCGCATGCTTACTGAATTATGTCAGACCAGAACACCCTTTAGAGACATGAATTTATTTATTTAAGGTCTACAGGCTTTTGTTTGTATTCACTGTTAATCACCCCAAGACTGTCTAACAATTATTTAGTGTTTGAGATGTCCTGGGGTAACGGTTGAGCTTGATGGTCTTAAAGATCTTTTCTAACCTAGTTGATTCTATGATTCTATGCATTCAATTACTGTCACCTTTATTTCTGGTATTTATTAATTGTCACCTTCACTTTTACATCTTCTTGTCACACTATAAGTGTACACAGGACACTGAGAGCATATTGAATAATATCAACAGCACCCCTCACAAGCATATGGTTGTTTTTTCTCTGCATCAGAATCCCCTTGGGCTGTGGGACACTATCTTTAGACACACAAAGTGTCACTGCCAAGCTCATAGAAAATTTTGCACCATTTGAGATAGCGTCACTTAGCTCTTGTTGAGCTCAGAATAATTATCCTTTTTCCCTTCCCACTCCCCTAATACAATTGCAGTTGCATCTTCTGTCAATGTGCATTCCAAGAGGTGCAAATGCAAATGTTTAACAAATATGAATAATAGAAGCTGTATAATTATGTAATGAAAGAAGAATCAAGGCTGTAAATTTGGAGATGTTCTTCACTTCTTCTCAGCCTCTATTTTTATTTTTCAGTTTGTCTGTTGTTTTCCCCTGCCAAGCTACAGTTCATTTGAATGCACATCCCTGTAAAACTGTGTAACTCAGTATCCACTGTTTTAACTGTTTAAGTACTTCAGATAGTTCTGGGCTGTGACAGTTAGACACCTCCTGTTTCCTGTCATCATAAATAAAAAAGAAACCCCTCCAATAATTATCTGAATATTATATATGTTTTTAAATTCTGCTTTAAGTCCTAGTGAATAAAGACCCTGTTTATTTTCAGAATGAGGCTGGAAAGAGGACTCACATCGCTATAAAATTCAAATGAAGACTGAAATTTGCTCTTTTGTCAGTCTTAAAAATAATAAACATGGGTGATATCACTGTGCACACTAGGAAGGAAGAGGGATGGAAGTAGGGCCGCTCACAAGTACTCTTCTAAAGCAGAACTGCTTTTACGGCCATTTTCTCAAACACTCATGAAGAGATTGCAACTGCTCTGCAATATACTTACATGCTTGTGGAAAAATGTTATGCGGAACAGACATAAGAATCGTTGCAATGTGAGGAGCTTAGAGCACTGAAGGAGACCCGATGCCATGGCAGAGCTGACAGCCTTCATGGACAAGAGTACTGCTTGTGCAAATGGCACACAGCCTACCACTGTGCATCATTGCCTCGATGCAAATGCATCTATCCAGTCACCCAAAGTGACATAAATTGACACAACATGCAGGCTCTGAGAAGTTCATGGAAGTGGGTACAGTGGATTCACGTGACTCCTGTCTAATGCCACTCAGAGACACAAGACTGTCAAGGCAGAATTACAAGTGGTAAGCTAAAAATTTATGTCAATTAGGTGGGGGGAAAGTGTGTTTATTATGTGATGGAAGTGAATATGGGGGAGAAAGACTTAATGCAAACAATTTTGGACCATGCAAGACACGAATTGCACAGAAACCTGAAGACACCCAGCAATATAGTGTATCACACTCTTTGAATAAGGTCAGACTTGAGGGTACCTTATCAAGGCTTGCAGGTATCTTAAGAGAAGGTGTCAAGAGGATGAGGCCAAGCTCTCTTCTGTGGTGTCCAGCAACAGGATAAGGGGCAATGGCCACAAACTAAAACACAGGAAGTTCCATTTGAATAGGAGGAAAACCTTCTTTTGTTTAAGCATGACAGAGCACTGGAGCAGGCTCCCCAGAGAAGCTGTGGAGTAAATACTGTGGAGTAAATATTTGAAATACTCAAAACCTGCCTGGACACAATCCTGTGCAGCCTGCTCTATGTGAACCTGTTTTAGCAAAGGGGTCAGACAAGATGATCTCCAGAATTTCCTTCCAACCCCAACCATTCTGTGATCCTGCGAAAGATACCTACGGCTTTGATCCCCTGGAAATTTCCGCAGAAGCTCTTTCTATGTAACACACTGGTCCTTGGACCGTCTGCTCTTTCCTGGGGAGTCCTTGCTACAAGTGTAGCTCCATTGGGATGCTCTGAAGAGTAGCTGTATAGTCAAATTCTTGAACAGACTTTAAAGGAAGATTATAATGATCCTTCTATGGCTTTCTTTACCTGCTACCAATGCAGCAGTTAGCAACATACCTTAGCTTCCCACAAGATAGTTTCCAACAGATATGAACTGTAGATATAAATGTTTAATAACATCACAATAAGCATGCTGCTGGAGAGGAAGAGAAAAGAAACACATTTAGGTGCCAAATTAGCTCAAAACTATCTGTGAGCAAAGGGGTTTTCAGTCTTACTGTTGCTTATAGTCTATCTGCTCCCGCTACCTCATCTGTGGTGCAGCTGCTTGTTGATCCATGCCTAGGATGGAGATAAGAGTATCTACAAAAGGCTGGTGAAGCATCCTAAGACTATATCAAATTTCTTTCCTTGGGCAGCCATTACTAACCAAAATGTTATTGTAGTGGTTAGCTTTGTTCTTTCTATACAGAATTACAGACCCAAAGTGCAGAAGGTCTTCTATGAAAAAGACATGGAGAGGCAAGAACCAATGAAGATACTTGAATATCTGTAATTCATATAACATTTCTTAGAGAAGAATCATCAAGGCTGACATTCTGGTAAATAACAGCAAAATATCTTGCTACGCTAACATATAGCTTCTACACTGTGAACAAATGCAAATGTAGTCAACAGGAGAAAATGATTCATATACATAAAGCAGCAAACTGAGCATCACTTATTTGACAGAGCCATATAAATTACTATCTTTCATGATCCCAGTAATTTTTATTAAGCTTCTTAGCAAGAAATATTTTGTCAGCATCTTATTAAATATATATATGTATACATTCAATGCTGTTTATCTTCAATAGTCAGAATTTGGCAGGGCAAAGCACTAAGGCTTTGATACAAAGTGAAGAAAACTGAGCTCTGATATTAGGAAATACGTTGTCTGATGCTGAACCAAAAAGTATTCTAATGCCTTTACCTTACATAATTTCTTTACTTGGAATTCTGGTTGTATGCAGAGCCACATCTCCATGCTGATATTCATCTTGCACCACAGTAATGAGTTCCTTATTTCTTCTAGCAAATAGAAGCACTGTTATCTGATCAAGCAATATCACAGACTGAGCCATAGCTATGCAGCTACTTGATGTGGCGCAGTTTTCACTGCTGCCAAAAGATGTTTCTCACCCTTTGTGATGGTCTCTCTTTGAGCTGGTTTGTTCAGGGTCCTTAGCCCAGTGCAAAGAGATTCTGCAAGCAGGACAAAAATATAAAGCCTAGTATGCTAATTGCTACAAACACTGTATTACTTTCTATTTAGAAACTCTTGTTTTCCAGAACTGGAGCTCAGTCCTGCAGAAGAACAGATTAGTCCGCCTGCCCAGCACTGGTCAATACTGCTTTGCTTTCAAGATTCCACTGCATTCTGTAACAGCAGATTTCTACCAGCTTGTTAAATACACCAAACAAATCACTAAATTGCATTTCTTCTGTGGAGTCTGTTATACAGCAGACCAACAATATCCTTTTGAGTCTGATGCAATAACTTTAGCACAGTTCTCATTCAGCAAGTTTGATATTCTGTAAGTGAGACACATTTGTAAATGTTAAAGTTCCTGTGGCATCTAATGATCTAGAAATGGACTATGTTGTCATCTAGTTATCTTGTTTTTAAGTTATATGTAAGCATATTTGCTTACTTATTTATATTGTTTAGTTTATTACATTTAAGAAGTTGTCTAACAATATGTTCCAATTCAAGTAAAGAAAAAACACATATTTACTGAAACAGAAATAGAATCAGCCTCAAGGAATTGACTTTTTTCTATTTCCCCCCCCCCCTTTTTTTTTTAATTGAACATCTGGTATATGGATTATATCTATTTCCACAGTCACATATTCAGAGAAAAACATATTTCAGCTATCTTTGGTCTGAGTTTCTCATGCTATTTTAACATGTGGTATTCTTCCAGACAAGTTTTTATCTGTTATGCAGAATTTACTCCCTATTTGATTTTACTATTTTGTTTGAAAAACAAATAAAATAAGCAGCTCTTCTAAAAATACACCAAGATGAAAAATAAACAAAAGTTATAAATAAAATCATATACTTTGGTAATAACTGTAAAACATTCAGGTAAATTGCAATGTGAAGTTCTGCAAAAATATTCTTGATGTATTATGAGTCTGATATACTTCATGGGATTAGAAACTCCTGGTTTTGTCATTTAATTCCAGTTTATATATAACACAGTCACGTGACATAAATGTATTGAACAGGACCATAGGAACAAAAATGTGAGAAACAGAAGAGGTCTGCCAGTTCCTCCTGTCCTCATTCTGTTGGCAAAGACTTTTTATTATTCTTCCAGCCTCTTTGTAAGCAGTTCCATAATCTAAAAAGATACATTCAGGAGGTGTGTATCTTTTTCCTGTTATCCTTCCTTTTTCAGCTTCTTGCTACTTTATTTATAATTTTCAAACCAGGGTCACCTCCACCAGTAGTCTATCTTTTTACCTCTTGCCTTTTGATACTAATCTGAGCTATTATGATATTCTTTGCTAGCATCTATCAAGTTATACATAAAGGCTCAGATATTACCAGCCAAAAACAAGTCTCCTTTTCCTCCATTGGATTGTGGTATGGCAGTTTGGCACAAGTTGGTACAGCTTTCAAGGGCAGCCTCACGGCCTATGAAATACAGCCAGGCTAAGTTGCAAGACACTGAGGACTCCTTGGTAGTCCCTGCCATGCCAGAGCAGGTGTAACTGTCCCTCAGTTAATCAAAAAATTTGAAGCAGTCACACAACTTGTAATAGAGTACACAACACGAAGTGTGACCAACAGAGAGTATAAAAATAGAAAAACAGAAAAAAAAAAAGGACTTTGAAGAGAGTGACAGACTTGATCTGAATTCATAGAATCATATAATAGTTAGGGATGACAAGGACCTTAAGATCATTTAGTTCCAACCCCCCTACCATAGGCCCAGACACCTCACACTAAACCATGCCACCCAAGGCTATGTCCAACCTAGCCTTGAACACCGCCAGGGACGGAGCATTCACAACTTCCTTGGGCCAACCCATTCCAGCGCCTCACCACCCTCACAGTAAAGAACTTCCTTATATCCAATCTAAACTTCACCTGTTTATGTTTGAACCCATTACCCCTTGTCCTATCACTACAGTCCCTCATGAAGAGTCCCTCCCCAGCATCCCTAGAGGCCCCCTTCAGATATTGAAAGGCTGCTATGAGGTCTCCATGCAGCCTTCTCTTCTCCAGGCTCAACAGCCCCAACTGTCTCAGCCTATCTTCATACGGGAGGTGCTCCAGTCCCCTGATCATCCTCGTGGCCCTCCTTTGGACTTGTTCCAACAGTTCCATGTCCTTTTTATGTTGAGAACACCAGAACTGTACACAATATTACAAGTGAGGTCTCACAAGAGCAGAGTAGAGGTGTAGGATCACCTCCTTTGACCTGATGGTCACACTCCTTTTGATGCAGGCCAGGATATGGTTGGCTTTCTGGGCTGCAAGTGCAGCTAGAATTCAGGCCAGATATTCAGGCTAGATATTCTTTCCCAGCAGCTGAGAATGACTAGTGTTGTGATGGCAAGCATGTTATGGGGAATTATGTTAGTACTGTGATTCAACTGTGTATTGTAATTGCTGTACTCTGATTATTTGTACTTGTGTTGCGGTTTAAGTATGTTACTGTATCCCCCTGAAAAATCAAAATCCCATGTAACATAAAAAGAGGTTCAAATAAGCGAATTTGGTATTAAACTTTAAATCCTCTATGTGTGGAGTAGCTAAAGCAAGTTGGTCAGAATACTGGACGCATGCTGATGAAGGTTTCTCAGGTCTGCGTTCCAGACTGTTTCATTGCCAGTATCTGTGTCCTGTATTTGAGCTGTCTTTGCACATAGATTGTCATGTCTCTTGAATGTGGAAATTTCCACGGGTGAGTGTACTTAATTTGTGGTAATGATTCACAGTAATTCACCTTATCTTTGACTGGGTTTCTCCAAAATCATTACTCAATGAGTCAAGAAAATACGCATATAGCAAGGATACGTTGATATAACAGTCTTTTACCATACTTTGTCGGTTAATAATATGCAGCTTGTTAATACGTATGTCTTTGAAAGACCTATGATTCCAAATTATAAGCTCCAGCACAGAAGGCTGGTCTTGAAATTGCGTATATGAATCTGGTATCTATATTCTGGGAAGACTGCTGAAAAAAATGGCAAGAGTTAGAAGAGTTACAAAAGCAGAATTTGTGGGCTAAAGGAAATGACTTACAATTGGCTTAGATCAGTCTCTTTAATCTTTTCAAGAAGATGTGAGTAGATAACTTAATGATCTTTGTAAGCTTTATGCTCTATGAAGCTTTTTGTTCCTATTATGTGTACAGAGATGCATAAACAAATCCCAGGAAAAAAAAATAGGCACAAGGTCTGAAATATTTTCCCTTAAAATTTTTTTCTGGTATTTAAAACATGGTACCTAAAGTTGTAATGGACCACTGGGTTCACTGATTGTCTGCTGTTTTGATGTGTCACGGTACTACATAATAATTTTGTAAACAGCCCCAACTATTCCTACTCAAAGGTTGTTTCAGAGCCTCACTGCTCTGCTGACTAAACTTCCATTCATGCTTACCTTACACTTATTCATTTCATGACAGCATTGCCCTTCAGAATATGTTCCTGATGTATGTAAACATATTTATGTAAAACAGTCATGTCTGGACTGAATTTTCAGTTATATTGGTGCAACTGCATTATTTTTTCTTTTTTTGTCTTTTCTGATAATACATGGCTCTGTTCTTCTATTTACCCCAGAAGTCCTTCTTTACATTTGTTTCAGTCTTGAGCTCATGAGTGTTGAAGGATGTTTGTATTGTTCGCTGTATTTTATTCACTTTTTCTTCTCTACCACTGGCCTCCTGTTCCTTTTTCATCCTTCATTATTCTCTGTTCCATGATCCAATCTATTTTTCATTCTTCTATTGCTTTCATTCACTTATTTCTTTCCTTTTTATCCATCTACTCTGCCTGGTTCCTCATCCATTCTATCAACCTGAAATTTGAGAAGGGCCACTTCAGATTTAATCACAAGCTATATTAGGCTAACATCCTGTCTTCAACAGTGGCCAGTGGGCATAAATATGTAGGCAAAAATATTTTTTTATACTGCAGAAATTCTCCTAGTCTGGCAAATTGTGATTCCTGAATTAGAGATGTCTTTGTATTTCATAACACAATCAACCTTTCTTCAATAAAACAACCAGCCATTTACTGAAGTAGTGTCAGCTTTACCACAACATTCAACAGCCAGATGTCTCCAGAGTTTAACTACATATTAAATTTCTTTACATTACTTTCGAATCTGGTTGCATTTGGTATCACCTGATTCTTATCTTGGGAGAAACACTGCACAACTGTTCATAACCTGTCTGTCTATCAAACTGAGGAGTACTAGTTTAGATAATTTGATTTTGTACTGAAGCATTTCAGTTGTTTGGCTGCCCTGTTCATCTCTTTCTGTTTTCAAATTCTACTCTATCCTTTTTCAGGAGGTGGTACTGGAGCTATATTGAGTACTCCAATAAGGAGCTCACATTTCTTGTGTACGTTGTTATTATAATGCTTTCTGGTTTATTTGATTTTATCTCCAGAGTTGTCTGATAGTCTGGTTTGTTTTTTTTTTTTCTGAAGAGCTTTGAAGACCTTTTCCTAAGTGGACAATACCCGAATACCACTCAGTACATGTGCAGAGTCAATCATTGTATATACTGTTAGAATTGTTTGTTTCTCTCTATGCCATTTTACATCCATTTTACACTGCACTGTAATTTTGCTCCTTCACTCTTCTGTACCAATCAGTCTCATAAGGCCTTCCTGCACATGTCACTGTCTTTAATATCTTTAAATATTTTGAGGTGTCAAACTCTATCACCTCAATAGCCATCAAGACTTTGCAAATCTTTCATGAATATGGTGAGCATATTGTACTCCACTAGCAACTTCCATATACGCAGAAAATTTAATATCATCAGAAAACTTAATTAGTATCATTAATTCCAACCTTTCAATTGCTTTTCAGTCATGTGAAGGTCTTGCTTCTTGTCTCATCATAGAATAATTCCTTAAAGAGCATTTGATGACCAGTATTGTTGAATGTCTTTTGAAAGTCTAAATAAGCTTTATGAACAGGATGTCCATCTTGTCTAACACTTTATATACTTTTTTTAGAGATGTACGATACATTAGGTAACTCTATAAAGTTTTCTTGACTTCCCCAGTGCCTGACATCTATCTATGACTTCTCTAATTATCTTTTTTACCATGATTGCCACTGATTTACCTGTGTAAGCAACAGATGTATTAGTCTTTATCTGCTGGATCCCACTATTATTAAAAAGTAGTGTTCTCTGTTTTATATTTTGGCTTTCTGGCAGTTTTGAGGACACAGACCTGGGTTACTAGTTCAGCTCTTTATACTACAGTTTCTTAGGAACACCTGGGTGAAAATTTTCAGTGCCAGATATTACTACCATTTTTTTCTTTAAATATTCTCCTTATATTTAAATTTAAAATTTATTCTTCCATGGTATCTCTCATGCCATAAAAAATTGCTCTGAAATGCAATCTTAAATCAACTCTAACGCATGGTCCAAACCCTATTACAAACTCCAGTCATTACCCCCATTAAAAATCCTATCCTAAGCAAAACTTATCCCATGATTAAAACCATAAATCCCTAATCCCAAATAAAAGCGAAGCCCTTAGACTTTAACCCCTAAGTCTAAATTTAGGGATAGCATTAATGTTAGGGTTCAGTGTAAAAGTTTAGGTTTGGTTTTGTGTTTGAATTTGATGCTGAGGATTTGATTTAGTGTTGGGGTGAGGATAAGAGTGTACGGCTAAGGAATATTGCCAGATTTAATACTAGGGTTTGCAATTATGATTATGGGTTTGGACATAGTAGAACTAGAGCTCAGATAGGAATTAGGTTCAGAAGTTATGGCTATGCTTGTAGCCAGCAATTTGCATCATAATTTGCCTTTATGTTTAGAGTTCAGGGTCTGAGTTAGGGGCATTTATGGTTGGAGTAATGGTTTACTGTTAGGGCTCAGATTTAGATGTTCGGCTTGTGTTCAGAGATTTGGTTCAGGTAAAGATTTGTCTTTAGTATTATTCTTGGGTTAGGGTTAGGGATAGTTTTTAAGGTTAGAATTTAGAATTGGGGTAAAGCTGTTATTCTTGAGGCTTAGAATTTGTCTTTTAGTTAGTCCTTTGTGAATACTATTAAGGTCAGGTTTAAATTTGGATTAGATTTAGGGTTTGGGTTAGAGTTATGTTTAGGGGTTTGTTTAATTTTAGGATTAGGGTTAGGGTTAAGTATTAGGGTTACTGTTTGACTTTGTTTAGGCATTAAGGTTTGTTATTAGTCTTATGTTTTTAGAGGCTGTTATACTCACAGAGATTACTTTTTAACATTTGTTTGGATACCACCAGTTTTTATCAAGGCTGGCCTGAGTTGGAATTATTCTATTTCTGTATTAACATATATTTAGAGCCAAATTGGCAGTTAAAAATATTCTTATGGATAACAAAGTCAGATATATGTGATTTGGTTTAGACAAGAAATTATCTCAAGTATGCACCAAGGTGTTGTAAGTATTTTTTTATATTTTCCATTAATGAAAAGTTTCAGCAAAAGAACAATTAAACTTTTGGAGATACTATATATTAAAGACGTGATGGTGTGATAAAAGCAACATCAACTCAGGCAGAACAGAACTAGAAATGCAAGTGATGCCAAAGACCCAAACAGACTATGTAAAATTCAATCAAGATATTATCCACCCTAAAGAAATGTGAGTTAATCACATGAAATCCCTTCTGTCTGCACAAAAAATACAGCCAGATGACAGCAAGATGGAAATCATGGCCAACATGAACCATCCACCACTAACATAAGCAACAAGAACATAACATCTCTATAGATACTTGGATTAGCTAAAGTTTTGGTGTGGTCTATACTTTTAGAAGCCTAGACTTTATGAAACTGTTTGTTTTGTACCAATACAGCTTGGATAGCAGTCACAAAAATTGCAGCAACAAACACAAGCAAGACTCCTAATTATACAGGATATATGTTTTCAGAAGTCTAGTCATTGTTCAGACAAAGGGATTCTGGAATGGATTAAGGATTTTCTTGCTGTAAGATCAATGTCCTGTTTCATGTATAACCTGAGCTTTCATGTCACCCAAATAATTACAAAGGAATACTGGCTACTGAATTTGCAATAGGATATTATTTTTCCTCTGTGAATGTAAAGGAGCAGATCACAGAACTGTCACTAAGTGGACATGGACGTGACTCTCTCAACCTCTAACAACTTTACTGTGCTCATGGCAAAATGCAAGAAATGCTGACTTGAGAACCATCCACAACAGGACACCATTTCACCTTCAGATCTACAAGGCATGGATATAACACACCATAATGCACAGAAAAATTGTAATTATAAGTCAAGAGTCAAAGTGGAGAATATGTCACAATTTGTGGTATGGTTATGTGTTTTGTGCAAATATCCTTATACATACAAAACAGCACCTAAAAATTACCTGGCAAATGTATCAAAATAAACACATAAGAGACAACAGTAGCCTCTGTAGTGTTACATGAATATTTGGAATTGATGCTAATACCTTCTGAGAATGTAGATCATACAACTATCTTTGGATGCTGACACAATGACACACTTGGCCTACCTTGGGTTTGCATGGCAAGGTTTTGGTAGTGAGAAGGCTACAGGGGTGGCTTCTATGAGAAGCTGCCAGAAGCTTCGCCCGTCAGACACAGCCAATGCCAGCTGGCTACAAGATGGACCTGCTGCTGGTCAAGGCCGAGCCCATCAGTGATGGTGGCAGCACCTCTGGGGTAACATAATTAAGAAGGGGAAAAAGTTACTGCACAGGAACAACTGCGGCTCTAGAGACAAGTGAGAATATGTGGGAGAATCAGCTCTGCAGACACCAAGGTCAGTGAGGAAGGAGGGGAGGAGGTGCTCCAGGCACTGGAGCAAAATTTGCTCTGCAGCCTGTAGTGTGGATAATGGTGAGGCAGCTGTGCCCCTACAGCCTGTGGAAGTCCACAGTGGAGCAGATATCCCCCTGCAGCCCAGGGAAGTCCATGGTGGAGCAGATATCCACCTGCAGCCCATGGAGGCCCATGGTGGAGCAGATATCCATCTGAAGCCCACAGAGGACCCCACATAAGAGCAGGGAAATGCCCAAAGGAAGCTGTGACCCCGTGGGAAGCCTGCACTGAAGCAACATCCTGCAGGACTTGTGGCTCATGGAAGGAGGAGCCCATGCAGGAGCTGATTTGCTGCAAGACTTGTGACCCTGTGGGGGACCCACACTGGAGCAGTCTGTTCCTGAAAGGTTATGTTCATGGAAGGGACCCATGCTGGAGCAGTACGTGAAGAACGGAAGCCCATGGGAAGGATTCACGTTAGAGAAGTTGGTGGAGGACTGTCTACTATGGGACAAACCCCAGGCTGGAGCAGGGGAAGAGTATGAGGAGTCCTTCCCTGAGAAAGAAGGAGTGGCAGAAACAATGTAGGATGAATGGACTGCAACTCCCATTCTCCATCCCATTGCATGACTGGTGGGGAGGAGGTAGGTAAAATCAAGAGTAGAGTTGAGGCCAGGAATAAGGGAAGGGTGGGCAGAAGGTATTTTTAAGATTTTTTTGTTTTTCATTATACTATTCTGATTTGCTTGATGATAAGTTAAATCAATTTCCTCAAGTCGAGTCTGTTTCACCCATGATAGAATCTCACAGATAGATCTCAAGGAGATAGACCTCTCTATGTCCTTGTCTCGACCCATGAGGCTTTTCTTAAGTTTGCTCTCCTCTGTCCAGCTGAGGAAGGCAGTTATAGAGCGGCTTCAGTGGGCCCTTAGTGTCCAGCCAGGGTCAACTCACCACAGTAGATCATTTTATGCTGTTAATGTTTATGATTTGTTTTTTCCTTCCCCCCCCCCCCCCCCCCAAAAAAAAAAAGAAGAAAAAAAGAATCCACTTCATCTTGGTTTACAGTTGGGTTTGTATGTCAGTAGACAAAATTTCCACAGTGACTTTCCAAGGACAATGTCCCTTCCAAGTTTTTAGAGGTTCACCATCCCAGGCAGTTTTTATGCCATTACATAAGGTATATATTCTCTCCCATTTTAGCTTTAATCCTGAACAAACTCTATCACAAAAATATGAGCCCTAATGACATTTTTCCAATTCACTGGTCTAGTAGGTTTTTACTTGTAACGTTAGGATAAAGTCCTCATGGGATGACAGCCAATTATGCTGCAGTTGTCCAAGATCAGTTACTATATCCATGGTCAATTTTGTAAGCATATGTTTTCCTGGATTAGAATCTGAAAATTTTAATACCCGAGTGAAATCTCATTTTCTGTTTCACTTCTACACTGAAGAAAGTGTCTCTTTCCAGTTTAGATGTGTGAATATCAAGTGAGTTCTAAACTAATTATTTTCAGGTACATTTAATTCATCTTCTATTTCTACTGGTTTAGATCAATGCTTTAATCAAAGCTTCAATAGTTTCAAAGGTTTTCTTGTAGCTGGATGACCTGAAGGAGATTTGACAGCTTATAGCTCCTCTGCACTGGCAGTTCGGAAGTTAGTATTTATTCTCTGTAGTCCCACATCAGCCATGTGTGAATTTACTGCTGGTGAAAGGGATTTTTTTTTCTAAGGTATTAACCTGAAATAGAATATAAAGGTAACTGCTAGATGGATTCGGCACTCATTAACATACGCTGTACCTGTTGGCCTGCAAATCTGTTTGAACAGCTTGGCTTGAGAAGGGAAAAGAAAAAGGGTACTTGTGCTCTATTACTTATGTTTTTCACACATATCTGGGGTCCAGATTTGCTCCCAGTGAGTCCATCAGTAATAATTACCACAATGCCAGTAGAAGGATCACATGACCACTTCTTTCTAAAGTGTTTATATTTCTCCAAGGTAAGAAGTTACATATACAATAGTCATATCACATTTAGTGTGTCCTGGTTTAATCTCCTATTTGAACTACTTACGAATGGAAGTTACTTAATGTGAACACTGGTTAAGATATTGCCATTACATTTACACCAACATTACAAAGTCAGCCCGCAGTGGGGAAGTTGTTTCTGGATTTTCTGTTCTTTGCTCAGGATCCATGTTCTTTCATACAATATCTCTCTTATTGTGTTGAGTTTGTTCTGCACTAATTATTAAAGGCAGTCAAATCACTCATGGAAAATAATCTATTCAAAGATGTTAGCCTTTGCTTGCAGCTTTGAATGCAGATAGACTTTGTAAGTGCACAATACATGATTTAGTACCTTTTCATGAAGTGCTTTTAAGTTGTTCTCTTAAACTATTGATTTTCTTTGGTGTCACAATGGTTCCACTGGAGCTCTACTGTCTGCCTGCACAAGTTAAGCCTTCCAAAACAGGATCAGCTAGCATGCAAAGAAACATTGTTGTTGCAATTGTGTCTTTCAGAGAAAGTTGTATGCTAAAGATTTTGAAAACTCAGGAGCTCTACAGTTATTTTGATAAGTTAGTGAACCATCATCTAAATGAACAGTAACTGATTAAAACCATAGTGTCATGCCTTTTTTCCATTCACCCATGGTAAAATTTAGCAATCTTTCCCTGTGTCACAGCCATAGCTTTAAAGATGTATGCATTTTTAACAAGCAGGATGTAATATTTTTTAAAGTGTCACACATTTTCTTCCGTTTACAACCATTAGAAAAATACCATAGAAGTTAGTCATACCACCCAAGCTGTATGGTACCCGCATACTCCTCCTACTTTAACCAAGGGATACCCCCTTATGCTACCTAGTCTAGATACCTCATCTAGGATAAGATAAATTGCTCTGCCTCCACTGACTGTGAGGACTTCTCAGATGATAAACTGAATGGTGAATCCATTTTGACAGACAGAATTGGGCAAGATGAATACCAACTATGTCATTCCCCAAGAAATTCACAACAGACATTTGTTTTATAGGGTTCTTGTAGCTTCATAGCGTCTCCAGCACTCCCACCTGGTGCTTTCTCTTAGAAGGGACTATTTTTTCCTATCACACAGCTTGCTTCTCCCTTTGTTGTTTCTTAGCCCAGTGAACCCCACACAGCAGTTTGCCCACTCTCCCCCTGTGGGATGTGGGAGAGAATAGGAAAAAAGTTAAAAGTTGCGGGATGAGATAAAAACAGTTTAATAGGACAGAAGAGGAAGGCAAAATAATAATAGTAATGATAACACAATATGCAAACCAAGTGATGTACAATGCAGTTGCTTACCACCCTTTGATCAATGTCCAGACACTCCTTGAGCAGTGGGCCACCACTCCCTGGCCAAATCCCCCTGGTTTTGTTGTTCAGCATGACAACAAATGGCATGAAATATCCCTTTGGTCAGTTGGGGCTGGCTGTCCTGGATGTGCCCCCTCCCAGCTTCTTGTTCACCCTCAGGCTCCCTGCTGGCGGGGCAGTATGAGAAGCTGAAAAGTCCTTGACTTAAGGTAAGTGCTGCTCAGCAACAATTAAAACATCGATGAATTATCAACATTATTCTCATCCTATATATAAACCACAGCACTGTATCCCCTACTAGGAAGAAGATTAATTCTAACCCAGCTTAAACCAATGTTAGACTCTTATGTTGTTCAGCTAGTCACATGGGCATGGGAGATGTTATTTACCTATTTTTTAGCAACAGCATTTTATGCATTTACAAATTGTTGTCCTTTTCCCCTTTGTCTTTCCTTCATCGGGCTTAACAAAGCAAGTTTTAGACTTCATTCTGATTGGTCTCCCTCTTGCTCAGAGAAGACCTTTCGTGAAAAAACAGCACTGCAACATGAACATTGTTTTGGCTAACATTACCAAACACAGCATGAGGACTACTTACTGTTCTTGCAGAATGTACTCCTATGTGTATGTTTGCCTCTTCCACAATGGGAACTGGCTGTTTTTTTAGTACAATAGCCTTTAGATACTTTTCTTTTTATCATGTACATGTGCAATTGTTTAATTGCCTCTAGATGTAATTTAATAACATTTTTTTTTCAGTCTATTTATCTAGTCCATCAAGGTCTCCTGTTTCTCCCGTGCTCGTTCAGTTGTTCTTAGACTAGTATTGCTTGCAGATTGCCACCATACTCCTTGTGGAGCTGAGTAAAGTGCAGAGCTACTTGCTTAAGCGCACTGAACAATAATCACTCTTCGAATAGGAAAGTATCTGTTCATCTTCTAGTTTCTCTAGCAAAAAAAGCAGTGCCTCTGCCTGATGAATCAGACAAGTCAGTTTCAAGCTCTCTCACATCGTCACAATCAAGATTGACGCCTATTCCTTCCATGCAATCTTTTGTTACATCTTGGGATTCAAGGCTTCTCTGAAAATTTTGATCCTTTTACAGTGGTAAACAAACCTGATTTCTGAACCACTCTATAAATGTTAGCAAGCCTGAAAGGCCAATAAATAAGAAAAGGCAAATGTTTGCAGATGACACGATGTTATTTAGACTCAGGCAGATGGAGGCATTTCAGAGTCCCAAAGAAAACAGGTTGGGTAAACAGGAAACGTGACATCAGGTGGAATTTGTTTTGATAAATACAAGTTCCAAAGGAACATTGACCACTAAATGTATTCCTAGATTCTAAATTAACTGTAACAGGTAGAAAGACCTGTGGGTTGCTATAGGTAACAAACACAAATTCTTAGCTCAGTGCAAAAACAAAGACAGAATATGAGGAAGAATGAAGAGAGGAATAAATCCAGAAAGGCTAAATCAACATAAAACTACAAGGTACAGGGACTGAATACTTTCAGGTTCTTCTCTGTGGCAACATGATTTCCACAAAGGGATTTAAGATGAATCCAAGCAGAAACAGAAAGATTGAAAAGTGTACAGTGTTCACACTTTTTCAGAATTCAGGAAGAGGAGACTAATTCACATGATGTGATCACAACATGTTTAAAATGAAGGTTTTGATGAACAAAACTCTTAATAACTGTCAATCTTACTATATTATACCATAATTTAGTTCAAAAGCTTACTAGGACACATTCTCTGGCCTTTTTGATGAAAATATGTGTAGTGGAAAAAGTCTAAAATATATCTAAAATATTGTTTATAAAACTATAGTCTCAGGGCAGAAACAGAAATAGGAGGGACTCTCCCATGACACAGTTTTCACACTGTGACAAAGCATCCTTTTAAGAATGCATCAGAAGTGAACCCAGAAGAGTGAGCAAGACTCAGAAAAGCTTTACAGGCAAAAACAGTTTTTCCCAACATTAATCAGTGCAAGATATTGTAGTCTGAATCAGTAACTTATTACACACAATTGCTGAAGTGTTTGCACTGCTATAAATCAAATTTCTTAAGGCTCTGAAGCAATGTATTTCTTATATAAAACCACTACAATCAGTCAGTATTTCTATAGGAAGCTCAGAGGGGTATTTGGAGAAACTGTGCCAGCTCTGAGCCAAGGCTGAACTGAATACCATGAAGGTGAGATAGCAGCACTGATAGTACAAAGATGTCCACTAATTCAGAGGCAAGCCATAGCAGCCTGAAGCCTCTCACTGGTTCCAGCTGCCACTGCTCTCTAGAAAGTGAGTTGCATCCAAACCCACCCACAGGTTGAGACTAGATTAGGAGATTGCAAGTATTTCCATCGCTAGCACAAGGAAGAAAGCACTATACAGAAGTCTCTGCAAAGGAGAAAAGAACAAACACTGAAGTACTGCTCATACTGATAATGCAAAATTCTTTAACGCACATGTTCTTTTCTGTACATCTGTTCATCCAAACATCTAGATTTCTGTGCTGCCAAGGTTTGATATAGACATAAATCTCCACTTTGAATAATCATTGTCTGATTAGCACTCAGGAGAGCCAGCGTTGATCTGTATGGAACAAAGAAGAGACATTTTTTCTCACTTCATATTGAGCTACATCAGGCTCATAAGGTTGTTAGTTTAAGTGCTGAAACTTGTACAAGTTTGTGCAATTCATTAGAGGACTTTGAGTCACACTACTTCTGTTCCTAATCCCAACCCCTAACCTCTTCATCTGGAAAAGCAGGAAAAACTGTGGGACAAGAGTGAGATCAACGCAGTCAGAGATCAACCAGAAGCTTTACACATAATCAATGCTTATTATAGATGACAATGAAAAGGGGGGGGGGGGGGAAGATGCTGCCAAAGATCATGATAATAGCTTTGACAGTTAGGTAGTAGTTTACCTATTGGCAGAAGAATATATTAAAAGTGTTGTAAGTATAGAACTGAAGGAGTTTACAGGCAGCCAAAAACTAGATTCAATCCTAGGATTAGATTACAATTTATAATATTATACATTTTGTAAAGTAAGTGTACAGCATACTATTGGGATTGTAAGAGTAGATGACATAATGATGTGTCCTCGCAACTGAAAAAACAAAAGTATGCATTGTTTGGGCTGAATCAAAATGCAAACATTTTATTTTTTTACCAATTCAGGCATTTGTAATAAAGGCAGCAAACATAAAAAGGCCATAGAACTGTTGGAACACATGCAGAGGAGGGCCGCAAGGATGATCAGGGGACTGGAGCACCTCCCGTATGAAGATAGGATGAGGAAGTTGGGGCTTTTCAGCCTGGAGAAGAGAAGGCTATGTGGAGACCTCATAGCAGCCTTTCAATATCTGAAGGGGGCCTCTAGGGATGCTGGGGAGGGACTCTTCATGAGGGACTGTGGTGATAGGACAAGGGGTAATGGGTTCAAACTTAACCAGGGGAAGTTTAGATAGGATATGAGGAAGAAATTCTTTACTGTGAGGGTGGTGAGGCACTGGAATGGGTTGGCCCAGGGAAGCTGTGAATGCTCCATCACTGGCAGTGTTCAAGGCCGGGTTGGACAGAGCCTTGGGTGGCATGGTTTAGTGTGAGGTGTCCCTGCCCATGGCAGGGGAGTTGGAACTAGATGATCTTAAGGTCCCTAACTATTCTATGATTCTATGAATAGCTGATGTTGTTCATGTGTTTTCAGTCTGCCTCCACCTAGTAACCACCAGTTAAGATCTTGTCATGGGTTCACCAGTAGCAGTCATTTTTCTCCTTAGTAGCTGGTGCAGCGCTGTGGTTTTGATTTTCAGCCTGGGAACAGCGCTGATAACACCAGTGTTTTCAGTTACTGCTTGGTAATGTTTTGGTCTGACCCAGGACTTTCTGAGTCTCATGCTCTGGCAGGGAGGAGGGGGAGCCGGTAGGAATCAGAGACAGGACACCTGACCCAAACTGATCAAAGAGGTATTCCATGCCACAGCACATCATGCCCAGGATGTAAAACCTGAGGGCAGTTACCCGGAAGGCTGGGGGTGCACTGCATGGTCGGCCTTGGTATTAGGTGGTGAGCAGTTGTACTCTTCCGTTGTATTCCTCTTGTCATTATGATTATTGGTGGTAGCAGCAGTGGTTTGTGTTATACTTAGTTACTAAACTGTTCTTATCTCAACCTGTGGGAGTTGCATTCTTTCGATTCTCCTTCCCATCCCTTCGGGAGCGGGGGGAAGTAAGAGTGGGAGTGTGAGTGAGTGAGAAAACTGCATGACTGAGAGGCTTAAACCACGACAGATCTGAAGATTCAGCTCCTGGTTATAACTGTCAAATTGATCTATATCTATCAACCAAATGAATCAAACCAGGTCATATCTTCCACTTTCATTGGGACTGTCATTACTACTAGGCTATACATTAGTCTTGGTAAAAGTGGGGAGGTGAAAAATTATTTTGTTGACACTACTGTGCTCTTTATAATTGAAGTTATAAATGTTTATTGAAGCATGAAAGTGTTTAGCTGGAAGCCTAAGGAGCCTTCCTCCATCCACCCTCCCTAGCGAGGCAGCATGGCCATGGTTCCTTGCAAGCCCTCCAGCGCTATCAGTGATAGAGCTGCTGCTGGAAGTGAGGCTTTGAAATGGAGTCCCAGTGCATCACTGGGTCATTCATTCATGTGTTCCTTCACTCTGTCCTATTTCGGGAATAAACGTTTGGTTTGATTCAAGAAAAGGTTTTTGATCCTTTTCCAGAAAACTAAGAGCATGGCAAACTGGAACTTCTGTCAAGATTGGAAAATTTGGTTCAAATGTTTTTGTGCAAGAAAGGCAATGGAAACTGGACTGCCCATTCTTCTGGCTGAAAACCAGTGGTACTAGTGACAGCTGCTCAATATCTTGCAGATACATATACAGTTGACAGTGGTTGATCACTTCCTAAAGACTAGAAGAGGCAAATCCACACCCAGAATCCAATATTGTTCAATAAAGCTTAGTGGCTAAAGTGAAAGGAGACAAGAAAACAAATTCCTTCATGTCTGAGGCACAATGGTGCTTGCAATCTAATCTATTCCTTGTTAGCTCAACATATATATTTACAAACTGCATTTTTCAGCTTGAAGTTGACAGTAAAAAAATATAAACCCTCTTCTGATATTTCGGATTTGATCTACTTAATTACATTAAACAAATTTGCACATTGTCAGAAAATGAAAAATAACCTTTGCTCTTTTGCTGCTTTGTCACTCTGTGCTACCTAGATAAAGGTTACAACCCTGGTAACTGACAAAGGAACATTGACTTGCTTATTTCCTGTCAATGTGATCTAGAAATGACCATTCTTGCTTGTATCAAAACCTTGATTGTCACAACACAAGCAACTGAAAAGTGTCTTCATAAACAAGTGAAAATGGCTGTTAAAATTCACTCTGCAAGCATAATTTGCATTGAGGGAGAGGAGACAATTATTCTTTCTATTTTAGTATTTTGTTGATATTTTAGAAGCTTGAAAGGTGTTTTACTCTGTGTAAACACCGGAAGTTTTTCTGAGCTGTCTTTTTAATTAAAAAAACCCCAGCATATGGCTTTGGCAAAAGCCAACCAAAATAATGTGCAAATGTGTTTATGTGTTGATGGCTGTATTCCAAAGTTCAACAGTACTAAATTGGCAGCATTTTCTGAAAAGATAAGATTTACTGTTTGGAAACAAGATGAAAATTTAAGCTTTTGCATTCCGATTGCTAGCTAAAAGGAAATCAGTTTGGTTTCCATTTCCGATTTTAGTAGTGCTTTATTTATCTTAACTCCTTTGCTGCAACAAATGTAGGCATAGAATAATACTGTCTTCAAGGCCTAAGAGCTAAAGCTTGTTCAAAAATGAAAACACTGGGGGAAGACGACTTTAAATGTATGGGCTAAGAAACTGATGTTGCTCATATCGACACAGACTCCACAAGACGTGCAGTTTAGGCTTGCTGAGGTTTGTCAGTGATTCTAGGCTGGAGTTGGTACCCAGTATGTACAGCATTTGGTAAAAAAAATTGCCTCCATTTCTCAAAACTCATGCTGTTAGATGGGGTTTTGTCACACTTGATAATGACTAACGCAAACAGCTGCGCAATACAAATAATGAGGACATATTATGCTAACAATTAGATTGTCTGCAAAATGGCCCAACTCTATTTACATGATAATGAAATGGTCCACAAAAAGCAAACACCCCAGAAAATGAGACTTTATGCAAACTGTCTAATACCATGCGCTGGTTACAGTCCTTAGACCAAGTCTGTTTTTTGAAAATGACTAACAACTTTTGCCAGGGATCATGGGTAAGCATTACAATGGAAAACAGAAAAGGAGATTAAACTTAATTACAATCAAACAGAAAACAAGAAATGAACTTTTTTTTTATATAATAACAAGAATGTTAAATCTATGAAATATATCCTATAAGAGGAAAACAGGCGCTGTTATTTTGTGTGTACATTGAAGGCAGACTACAGCTCTCTTCTGAACAGACAGAGCTGTGTCACCACAGGTGCTGCACCACCCAGGGATATTAGGGACACCTAAATGTCAGAAAAGCTAAATCCCAGATCTGTTTTTCTTCCCTGTGAAGTTTTTATCCTTATGTATTATTAAATTAATCTCACCTCTCTAAGTGTCCTGGCATAGGAAAACCTTCATGTTTGCATTAAGATCAAAGGGTCCTTGTAAAGTGTTTCTCCACTACATCAGTGATTTCTCGGAGGGTACATACTACTCTTATCTCTGGGGCAAAGAACCTTTTAACACAGTAAGAGACAAAGGCTTGGAGCACCAAAAGTACCATTGAATTCAAACCATGAATGTTTCCTGCTTATTTTAAGTCCTAATTTTATGGCTGGTGTAACACTCGTTACTGAACTCACCAATCAAGAATGGACACTGTAAAAGCTTTTTGTGAAATGCAGCTCCATCTCAAAGATGTTTCGCTTATATGCATATGAACATGGATATGATCTTACAAAAATAGCTATTCTAAAAGCATACCTGCAAAATCTAACACCACAAAGCTAGAAAGTGTCTGACGGATGATTCTTTATGCAGGTTTCACAGCAAACGCGGTTGGGCACTGGAATAGAATGCCCAGTAGCTTTGAAAAGATAGTGTTGATTTTAAAATATCAAGAGAATCAGATCCTGAGCAACCTGCTACAGTGTTGAAGTTGCCCTGCTTTAAGCAGGAGGTTAGGCTACAGACCACCAGAGGATCCTTCCAACTCAAATTATTCTGTGATTTTCCAGGATCCTTCCTGCCTGGGTGAGTATATGTGGTAAGTCTTAAGACATGGTTTTCCGCTAGTTTTAGAAAAGATGCCTTCCTTGCCAAGAGCTAGTGCATAGCTGACTGCTGTTAACTGGAACCTTTTTGTGGCAATCACTGACTTTGGATCAGTCCCTCGAAACACAGAATAGGTGGTGCTCAAGGGAGGAACCAGCTGTCCAATAAGTCTTTTTATACTCATTCAGCACATGGCTGCATGCTTTGTTTACCGAATCACATCCAAATCCCTCTCTGACAGTAATCATAATGCCTTCATGGGGTTTTGGGTTTGTTGTTTGGTTTTTTTTTTTTTGTTTGTTTGTTTTGTTTTGTTTTGTGCACTTATTGCTAAGATATTCAAATGCTTAATGAATTCATCTTTATAAACCTTAAGGGACATCTTTATGCTGTCCCAGAGAATAGCATCATTGTTTCTCACTTTTACAGAATGGAAGTGTTGAAAACAGCAGGACAACTTGAGCACATAAAGTATCTGTTCAAAGCCCCAATTGATTGTGGAATTGAGTCTTGAGTTCATCAAGGTAAGATAAGCGGCCTTGGGAACAAAGGCCTATACCTAATCTCAGGATGTGCACTGTAAGGCACATCTATCTCTTTTCCAGTAGGGTACAGCAATGTTCTGAAATGGTTTCACTTAAAAGGGCTTTGCCAGTTCAATAATTACCTTATCTTTAAAATTGTTTCAGCCTTTTGTTAACTAGTGCAGGAAAATCCATATACATTTCAAGTAGATAAAGTGGAATTATATTTGGATTTTTCATTAAATTAACGTTATTCATATTGGTAGGTCAGAAGTTAAAAGAATATAACCCTGCAAAAGGAAGAGCATAATTTTGCATTCAATTTGTGAATATAAAGGTCTGAAACAGTGCCACAAATCAAAGTGCTCTCTTCAAATGGTGCATTTTAAGCAGTCCTCTCCAGATGTGGCATTAAAAAAGATAAGTTACTTTCATGATTCCTCTTTTGTTTTTAGCTAATATCACTGAGAAACAAAGATATGGGAGAACCAGGCATTGTCATGATAGTATGAAAAGTGATATTTCGATTTTATATTTAGCTGAAAGATTTATGCAAGGTGAAGATATGTTCAAACTAGTATGTTCTGCTTCAAACTAAAGTTACACCTCCGTTTTCAGCATTGGAAAACATAAGAGATATTTGGAGATGCTCATGTCTAAAATCAAGTTCTTGTGAAGACCACAGGAAAACAGAAAAGTCTGTGTCTCTCTTTTCACACACGTATACCTGTATGCATACATAGACTTTTTTCTCTTGCTTGTTTCATCAAACAGCACAGAAGAGTACCTCCTGCTGTGGCTCCAGAAATATGATCCTGAAATGCTTTTGTCAGAGAAGGACACAGAATGCCTGTGGAACAGATTGAAATCAGTGGCAAAAATATTGATTCCCATGCAGTCAGATTTCATAAATTGTGGGCAGGCAGCTCCAGTGTGAACATGGCAGAGGAGAGGGAAGGAGAGGGGAAGGGGACACAGGAATGTGCCTCTCAGTAGCTGGAGGGAGCTAGAGTCCCAACTGCTCTAACTCCACGTAATTCCAGGTCTGCTTCCGTGGCAGATATTGTTGCAGGGAAGTCTTATGTTTTAACTCAAAAAAAGCAAACAGGTGTTAACCACATGCATTTGGTTTAGAGCCTTAACTTTCAGGTCACAGCCATACCACAACACAATCCAAGTGTTAATCCATGGCTAGTGGAAAAGCAAGCATGTTGATACCCTGCATTTAATTTGGAAAGTGTCCAAAAGTTAATTTGCCTAATCACAGACACTAATGCAACTTCACATTCATGTTTTAACACTGAAAACATTGTGGAGAGTGTGAACAACCCTCTCAGCCATGCCCTGACTTTTTCTCTTTTGTTTTTCATCTGTTCCTTTTCACCAGAAAATGTTGGTTTATATCCTAGGTATTAAAGTATGGATGAAGAAGAATAGCTCCTTAGTGTTTCTCCCGTTAGCAGTCACTGATGACTAGCAGAATTTTCCCTACTTCACTCTTGCAGAACCTTGAAGAGTTACTTCAGCCATAGATAGAAACAAACTGTTAACAGGAAAATAAGACAACTGGGAGTATTATACTGAGTTAAATCATCTTGCAATAAGAGTACTGTGGTATTGCAATTCAGCACCAAAAATAATGAGGGTATTATTTCTTCTAGTTTTCTTTATTTTCCACCTACACAGGGCATTTTTATTTCTGTACAGTGTCTCAACCTGTTTTAGAGAAAAGTATATGATCTGCTTGGCTCTTAAAAAAAAGTAAATAATAATAAGAAAATCATAAGGATGTTTCTTTGTTCCTCACTATTGTCAATACAATATTTCTGTGTCTATGGTGCTGACAATATTCAGCACTGAGAGTTTTCCCTGCCCCTCAGAACTGGTTGTGTAGTTTCATTCATGCCTGTATTGCTCAAAGCACTTTAGAGAGAAAAGCTATGTTTATACTGCATTGCAATTGAAGGGACATCTTCTCTGTACAGCATCACAAAGATCTTTGTGCCTACTCATTGAGATGCCTCTAGCACAGCTTAGGAGGATGTTATTGCCCTTCCTTATAGACCAGTTGCTGCAGGACTGGGTCTTCAAGCTTTTGCCTGTCCAGCCTGAAACTGCTACCACAGTCAGACATCGATCAGAGAAGACAGACAAACATGAAAGTTCTCTATTTATGGTTATGTGACTATAGAAGCTTGTTTGCTCATTGTCACAGCAGATTCTGGAGAGGTCATACAGTAGATCCATCCTGTCCCCACAAAGCACAGAATCCAGCAAATCAAAGTAGCAAAATGTAGCATTCACATGCTAGAAATCAAAGGACACATACAGAACCCTCCCCACTATATCACATAATGCATCCTGGACTTCACTTGCAGACATTTCAGGCAGATTGATCATTGTAAGGGTACAGGGAATTTGAGAGCATGTTTCATTAAGTTACCTGGTTTAGAAATATTCATTATAAATTAAATAATAAATAACAAGAAAGATGATAAATCGGAGACACAGATACACGAATCTGACAGGTAGGTGATAATGGAGATAGTAACAAAACCAGAACACCCTCAGACAGTGGGTGATAGGCCACTGAAAAACTACTTAGGCACAGTCTTGAAGAGGGTCAGCCTGAACTTTGAAACTGATAAGAAGGTGGAAACAAGACTGAGTATTATGAGATACTTGAGGAGCCCTGTGGACTTTGCAAAACTTATTATGGAAAGCCTAAGGAAAAGGCTGAAGGCAGAGAAATTAGGTCCAGGGTGGATCCAGGAGGAATAAACTAGAAAAAATAGATAATAAGAAAAGGGTTCAGTCCACCAGACAATTACTTGTCTGACTGAGCTCTGTGCATGATCACCTCAGTTTAGCCAATCATCCTAGAAAATATTTTTTCTTAACAATTTTCATTGTATAAACCCATTCTTTACTAGGTGTGTGTGCTGTAAAGTCTATATGTCGCTATCTGGAGAGAACCATATGCAAGAGAGTTCTGCATGCCTGAGACTGGAGAAAAGACATCAGGCCACAGGGCCTGTAGCTCTGTGCTCAGCAACTCGAAGGACATCAATGTATGTGTATATGTGAGGGATCTAAATGCCAGGAGATATAAAAAGCTAAGTGTGGTTATTTCCCTCCAGTGAATCTAATACCATATGTGTCTCCAAGGTCAAAGCCAATGGGCCATAAGAGAGCCCCAGGTCCGAGCATAGTTATTAGGCAGGACTAATATCTATGAGAGGCTGTGACAGTATTTGAGGGATGTGTGACTGCTGCGGTGATTGTGAGATGACAGTGTGTGTGTGAGTGCATGCATCTGCTTTGCTAGTGAACATCAAGCTAGACTAGGCAATGTGCAGGAGACCTGTATACTGGGTAAGTGGGACAACGGTCTGGGCATGGATGTTGGACACACTGATGATACCTGAGGGATCCATGAGTGTGCTTGTAAGACTAGGCAGTGACAGTGTGTGTGATTTCACAAAGGAACTTCAATCCTGATCAGCCAGAGAGGAAGAACAGCACTGGGCTCCGTATGTCTCTACTTAGGTTTTTTTTGAGTTCTGGTGGTGGTATCTGAATGCCATTAAATGACAGTTAAAAGACTGTGGCAGCTGTGTTAGTGCGCTCCTCACATATGTGTGTGTGCCTGTCTGGGGTACATATTTAGCCTCCCTTCTGGTCATATCTGCAAAAAAGAACAGCAGTGTCCACAGCTATGGGAATGGGACAGAGAGACTCTGCATGGGGGCCTCTGCATGTACTTGCCAGATTTGGTGGTTGGGAAGTCTAACTGAGAAAGAAACACCCCTGACATTCTTGACCAACCACCACAGTGTCTGTGAACTGAGCTGCTGCTCCAGCACTGGTCTCAAATCACAGCATCACTGAGGCTGGGAGGGACCACATAAGATATCCTAACCAAACCCCCTGCTCAAAGCAGGTCCAGCTGGGGCAGACAGGGATTGCCTCAGAGGGGCAGTGCCTGGTGGAGCATGTGAATGTACCCTATGTTCCAGGAGGGTCACAAACATGTGGAGAGCTGAACAGGTTTATGATGGAACTGAAGCAATTCAGGCAGCAGAGACGTTATCCAAGCAGCTGAGTTTCTCCTTACAAAAGATGAGTACTACTATTTCAGTATTGCTCTATGTTTGAATGTGTAGTCCTGAAAAAGCTCTGGTGTAGCTGCCTTCAACTTTTAACTAGATCAACTCTGCTCAGTGCTGTAGGAAGCTGCATACAGTGAGGCAGAAAACCTGTGTGCCAGCAAACCCATGAAGGTCTTGAGCAACTTGTCTACGGACAGAAACCTCTGCATTGTCCCAATTCCCCATGCATCTTCCATGCATGGCTGGATGTTACCTAATGTCTCAAAATACTGGGGCTTTTTTATGACGTGATGCTGGAATGGTTAGCACTCCCTAGAGTAATAGTGTGGGGGCAAATAAGCATTGAAGGCCTGCTGGCAGAGAGTGAGAGAACTGTGCCAAGGGCAGTAGGATAAACTTGGTCAGTCTCGACCCTACCACTTACATGGTGTGATTTTTGAAAAACCTTACTCCACAGCTCTCCCAGGTTTGATTCCAGAGAGAGCTGGTTAGATTGCTCCAGAGCAGGACTCAGAATAACTAGGAGTAATGTCTTTGCATTTGCTTTGAGGCAGTAGTCTGTACAAAGCATTTGCTTGCAATTGAAGGTTACTAGCAATTTCTTGAAATACCATTTTAATTTTTTTCTTTAGGTCATGGAAGCCTGAGAATAAAACAAGTGTTTAAATACTAGAAATAGTAAAAGATTATCTTTCTGATGTTGTGAAGATTACTGACAAAGCTGCAGTGATAAGTCAGCACATTGCTATATGGCACTAGCATATATTTCACCTCATTTGTGATAGCTGCCATGAGCAGGCCTATTCAGGTAATGGTGAATGCACCTCGGCATTTTCAGGTTAAAAAGCCACAGCCATATTGAAGGATTCATAACCACTGCAATTTTCCAACAATGCTCTGGAAGGACAAAAGAAAAAGAATAGTTTAAATAATGCCAAGAGGAAAGTATTCTGCAAAGAGAAATAAAATAATTAACCCATTCAGTCTTTTCAGAGTCTGTGGTAATCTAGGAATGATCTTTTCATACAATCTGTATTAGCATGCTACAACTCAGACAAACAAATATGTAAACAAGGGCATACTACACACTTCAAAATTATCCATGAGAACAACTAGCATTCAATATAAGTTTAAACTAACTTAATGCTAAGTGTTCAGCTAAATTTCAGAGTCATAATACAGAACTCATCATATAAATTATAATTTCTTAATAATTATGCCAAAAATTAAAGCCACATTCTATGAATAATCACTTGAATAAAAATACTGCATTTTTAGAAATGGCATGTCAAAGCTTTAAACTACCAAACTGTGTGAAGAGGTGTGTTCTTTAGTATCAATATTGTGATGTTGTTTGTCATCCACTCATTTTTCTAGAATATGTATTAATATTGTAAGGAATTGAGACTTTCTGTCAGCTGTTACTCCAGGAGATACTCCCTGATATTTAAAAGCTTGGTAATATCACGGAATCACAAAATGGCTGAGGCGCAACCACTGGGCGTCGTCTAGCCCAACCTCTCTGCTCAAGCAGGGTCACCTACAGTGCATTGCTCAAGACTGTTTCCAGATGGCTTTTGGGTATCTCCAGGTAAGGAGACACCACAGCCTCTCTGGGCAACCTATTCCAATGCTTGGTCACCCTCACAGTGAAGAAGTTCTTCCTTAGGTGGGACTTCCTGTGTTTAAGTTCCTGCCTGTTGCCTCTTGTCCTATTGCCTTACACTCAAGAAGAGTCTGGCCCCATCCTCTTGACACCCTCCCTTCAGATGCTTATATACATTGACCAGGTGCCCTCTGAGCCTTTTCATCTCTATTCTGAACAGGCTGTTTTTAAATACATATTTTTAAATATGTATGGTAGGGAGTTGTATCTCACAGAACCAGGTTAGAGACTGGTTATACCAACAATTAAACCAACAGAACTGAAAGGTGAGCTCCAGAAAGAAGCTCTGAATAGGTAAACTCTTTGCCCACCTCTCCTGCATACAAAAGGTATTACCCAGCTTATACCACTGTCATGAAAGAGAAGTCTGGACTATTTAGAAGCATGCTGTTCTAAACACAGTCTTTAACACCAGGATTTTAGGGGACTGAAAACTGCACTATCTTTTTTGAGAACAAGTCTGAGTAACTTGATGTCATACAGTTTTCCAGGTTCTTATGAGCAAAACAAACCTCAGCTCAGGGAATTTCACTGAATTTATTTTATTACCTAATAACGTAAACTTTTAACTACTAATTCAGGTATTGAGAAACAAAGACAAACAGTCGTTTCTTTCTGTTATTCCTTGCTTATTACTTGTTTTATTCTGCTGCTTCTTCCTTAATCACTTTCTGTGCTTTACTGTGGGTCCTTCACAGGCTTCAGTCCCTTCAGGCTCTACCTGCTTCAGCAAGGAGGACCTCCTTCTAAGGTGGGATCTCCAGCTGTGACCTCCAAAATGTCGTCTTCCACATCCCTTCTTCTGTTCCCTTCCTGTGGTGTCCTCACTTCCCCTGTGTGCCTTGCTACTAGCAGGAGTCCTTTCTGTGTCTCTTACCTCTAGCCGTATCTTAAATGTACTTCAATTGAGGCACGATGTTCTCAACTGACTGAAATTTTGGCATGCAGTAGGTTGATGTTGGCTTTTCCCAACCCATCTGGAACTGACTGTGACTGGCTGTTGTGGTTTAAGCCCAGTCGGTAACTCAGAACCATGCAGCTGCTCGCTCAGTCCCCTCCTTCTTCCTCCTCCCACTCCCAGAGAGATGGGGAGGAGAATAGAAAGAATGTAACTCCCATGGGTTGAGATAAGAACAGTCCAGTAACTAAGGTATAACTCAAAACCACTGCTGCTACCACCAGGAATAATAATGATAAGGGAAATAACAAGGGAAAAGAATAGAACAGCTCACCACCCACCGACCGATACCCAGCCCGACCCAAGCAGCGATCTAGCCCTTCCAGGTAACTTCCCCCAGTTTATATAGTGGGCATGACGTGCTGTGGTATGGAATACTTCTTTGGTTAGTTTGGGTCAGGTGTCCTGTCTCTGCTTCCTCCCAGCTTCCCCTCCTCCCTGGCAGAGCATGAGACTCAGAAAGTCCTTGGTCAGAGTAAACATTACTGAGCAGCAACTGAAAACATTGGTGTTATCAGCACTGTTCCCAGGCTGAAAGTTAAGAACACCGCACTGCACCAGCTACTAAGGAGAAAAATGACTGCTACTGCTGAACCCAGGACACTGGCACAGGTGGTTCATCACCTTCTTCTACAGAGGGCACCCCACAGCTCCTGCCACCCAAACCCTGCTGATTATCCCCAAAACACAGGGTTGGGTAGTAGCAAGGGCAGACTGCTCTGCCAGGGACAGGTAACCAGATGCATGCACAATAACAAAGCAGGCAAATACATAGACCTCACTAACAAGGGAATGGTCCCACAGACCTGAGCAAGGTAAACAGAGCAGGTCTGGTGACAGTCACCAGGTCCAGCCACTGGTCCAGATCACCTGACAATCTGCAGTGATGAGGTAGGTATGAAGTCACATAGCAAAGTCAAGTCAGCAAGCTACAGCCATTGTTAGGGTCAGATCCAGAGACAGTACCTAGGGTTACTGTGGAATAATTAGGATATGTGGAATTAAACTTATATTTGAAGTGCAGCATTGTCCACACATAAGGGAAAACCAGACTTTCAGGGCCTCTCTGGGAGAGATGCAGCCACACCTGGCATGCCAGGAATGTGCACTTCACAGCGGTTCCCGTAACACAGACGGAGGGTAGAGTGAGGTGGAGATCTTGCAGTTACGCTTTGTCCTAACTTCAGCAAAAAGATGGGAACTAGGTGGTGCAAGAAACTGATAAGCTGCGTACTTGCTACCCTGAGCCAGTGGCCTGTCATCTTCTGACAGAATGCCGTCCTTAGTGTGAACTTTGCTTCATTATAATGTCATTATAATGCATTTACATGCTAAAATACACTCCCATCTCCAATGCGACCCCCCTCCAAAATGAGACCACCCCTCTCTGAGCATGCGCTCTGAATTTTCGGTGTCATATACCTTTAAATCGAAGTGAGAGAAATTTACACCAACAGTAATAAAGGTATGTATGACTAGAGTCATTCAAGCTCCACCTTGAAGGTAAAAATTATATAAAATGACCCAAGAGAGAGGGGGCTATTGGGGAAGATACCATCGTGGACAAGTCAAAGAAGATAACATCAACAGATTCCTGGGACTGGTCAACGGGCTGGACCTCTCTTCCCCCCCCCCCATAGGGATGCCTATGGGTAAGACTTGCACTGTGTTCAGTGCTTCCCAGGGAAAACTTAGAATCTCTGTAGAGTTACTTTTACTATCACCTGTATATTTTAGAGCTATGCTGTGTTAACTTTATCAAGCGTTTGTATTCATGTAACTATTGTTTGCACGTGCTTTTCCAGACAGTATTTATCACCGGCAATCCATAAAGAACCTGTACCTGTTGCATCAATAATTGGTCACAAACCACAATAAACTGCACAGTATTCGGTAACCGAGAGTAATTTTCCCACCGAACGCGACCCCATCCCTCGGTGTGGCCGTGAGAGTTCATGAGCACGACTCAACCGACAGTGTGGTGCACTATCAGTGAATCCAGTGCAGTGAAGTTCAAAATAACGAACACGGCTGGACTGATAGCTGCCCCTGATTGTATTTGGCAGTGTGGTGCACTATCAATGAATCCAGTGCAGTGAAGTTTGAAATAGCGAACATGGCTGGACTGATAGCTGCCGCTGATTTTTCCCCTTTTAACGCAACAGTTACCCATAACTCATTGCTTTCCAGGAAAGTTCAAGGTCAATCAGCATTAGGGTCCAGATCAAGAGCATACACAGCCAGTCACACCCTGGGATGTTCTTCTGGATTCCCCCATCACAGAGGCTGTTTTATCTGCAGCTGTATATTACTTTTTCTCAGAATCATAAACAATATGTATTAGGGAGGTCACTACTTTCTCTTCTACAAAATTAATTTTGGTGGAAGTTGGATATTTGGTAATACTTGGAACTAAATTCTCTCTCCAGAGTAGGGACTGTGCTCTTGATTAGGCGTTAGTTTAATCTTACTGTCCTTGTAGAGCAGTACAGCATGCAAACATGCTTCCTGGGAAGGTACCAGCACCTGAAGAACCCCCTTGACACCATAAAATCCTTTCATAGAGCACGCTGCTGTTTTTTGCTGATAATAACTTCTCATTGTTGTGATCCTGGCTTGAAATCAAAGCAGTGATCTAGAAATGAAAGACTGTTTCCTCTTATCAGAATCAGGTGTCATTCAGCCTCCATCTCAGAGATGATGATGTTTAATAGCAATAATTTGATTTTGTAGACTTCTATAAGGAACATTAAAGATGTCATTAGAATTCTCAAAGCTAAAAGGTAGTACTCACGTTTCAAATTGTCACGATAAATGCATATGGCCTGTTCCAACTGACTGAATTGATTTGCTGTTTCAGGAGAAAACAAAAAGAAAATATCTGAGACCCAAAATTACTTTTGCTGCTATTATTTCTAGTTTGGATTTTGGAATTGAATGAATCTGCCAATTATTCTGGCTGGACTTTCTTTTCTCCCTTGAAAATTAGCAAATTTTATGAAGATATTTTCTCTTGTCATGCCCCAAGCTTTTAGTAAATTTAAGCAAGTTCACAGCATATTTTTAACTAGGAAATGTTTTGGGTTTTTTTTTGTTTTGTTTTTTTTTTTTAAGAATAAGGTAAAGAACCTGCTAGAGGTGGACAGTGAAGGTACTAAATTCCACTTGTAATGTTCTGGTCTCACAGCTGGAGCAAAGAAAAGATGCACTTCTTTTCTCTTTCTGGATTGGGGATATGAAGGAGGGAAAGACAGATTTGAATGCCACTGTTAATTAATTTATAAAGAGATGAAGGCAAGCATGCTTCATCCATATTTTTGAGAGTGGCTCCAAAAGGACCATCTGGCTCTCTTTAAAAGCAATAGGTATGCTTCTCTAATGTGAACTACTCCTGGTGCTAAACATATTACTTCTAATGTCCTGTGCAGACAGAGCCTTTGCTAGTCTGGCAAAAAGGAAATTTGAATGTGTGTCTACATTATATTGCCACTCAGAAGATGTAAAGATGTGTGATGGTGTCCCACATATGATGTCTATGTTTAACCTCCATGAATACAGAGATCACTGAGAGGTCATGCAGTCGTGTGCTGAAATAAAATGAAATGCATTGGCTCTTATTCACCACACCAGTGAGCTCTCTGCATGCTCTCTGGGTACTAACATCTTAGCCATCTTTGTTTATTCACTAGTGATACTTCTGAAACTCACTGTGCTGCTTGTATGACAAGGTTGAATTATTCATCAGGTTGTGTAGAGTAAAGATATGCTATTGCAAATTCACAAAGTTGCTTAGTTTCTTACTGCTTCTGGTTAATTTCTTAAGATGATAGTCAAATTACAGTATGGCTTACCTTATAGTTAGACTGTGAGAAAAGTACTTTTCTGGCAAACTTTGATGCAAATTTAGAAATAGATTTTCTATTTCTAGAATAATCAAATACATTAAAAAACAGCAATGTAGCAGTGGATAATTTGAATTTTAAATTAATTTTTCTTTTAGCATGTGCCCTGTATTTCAGGAAAATAAAATTGCCCAAGTGGGTTTTTTTTTCTTTTCCCAGAACTATCCTGAAACATAAATGGTATTGTAGACTTAGAGTTTTAAAATAGGGTCAGCAGATGATTATGGAACTATACTACTAGATCCATGAGCAAAAATGAATCCTATATCTAAAATAATCAATAATAAATCATGTTGAACCTCTTGAGCTTAGCAAATAAATTGTTCTAGCAAAATAAATCAGAATTTAATCACTTTGAATTTATTAATTCTACAGCAGTGAACAACATTACATTTGTTGCTGGTCCCACCAGACCAAGGTACACATAGCCCTGGCTGGCTGAGAAAAAGAAGAATTTGTTTCACATTTTAAAAGACTTTACTACAGAGAATTAAATGAATAGCTTTCCTATTGCACTAGAAAATCTGAAGTCCAACACAGCATTTGTAGACCATAAATTATTTCCACTGCAGTTATGATCTGATGTAACTAAATCTATGCTAGCTTGGACAACCCCACCAAGCCACAATCAGAACTTATCATTCCACTACAAGTGTATCCCACCTTTGCTTCCTTTTTTCACCACACTACTCAGCATTATCACTTGCAATGCCAGCTTCTTTCAGTGTACAGATTGTAACTGGAGGACTTGATCTACTGTAATACCTTTCCTGGAGGAACCAACTACCAATATGGTTCTGGCCAAGACTGAAAACTGGTGGTGCTAAGGGTTTTTATGCTGAGTTCGAAAATTAAAAGTTGACACACTGATCATTGTTTACTGTTGCTGACAGTCTTAGTAGTTTTTGAGTTTCCTCCATCAGTTGACCTGGGTTGTTTACTCAGTTTCCTGTGCTGGCTTAGGTTATATGTCTTTTGGGACAGATATTGTCATTCTCTATATGGCTAGCTGAGCTCCAATCCACAATTACAGTACCCATACATGTAATTCTTATAATTATAGCAGTCTATAGCATACTTCTCTCATGGAAGTATTTTTGGCAGCAGTTTCTCATATTTATACAGTTATACTCCAGAATTTACCTATTCTGGATAGATTGATAGACATCACATTTAATTCTTAACATCAAAGAAAGTTGATATTTTAATGATTTTTAATTATAAGATAAATAACTTCGGAAGCACTTTAAGCTGGAAAATTAAAATTGAGACCATCTGAAACCTCGTTAGTCAGAATCACTATAAGGAAAAAAAATCTAAAATATAGTTACTTATTAAGGAAGTATTCTTAAATTACATATTGCATTTAAATATAATATATAAATATAGTAGCACACAGTGAACCCTCAAAATTTGTAACACCAATGAAAAGATAATCCAATGGAAAGCCTCTCTTTAAACCAATACCCAGATCATGACTGTGTCTTAGACATCCCTGGTGCATTAGTAAGGAAGACATAGGAGGGAAAAGATGTAAAAAAGATGTTTTCTTTAATCAGAAAAAAAGCAAAATAAAAGTAGTGATATGATCAAATTGTAATTACAAAAAAAAAAAAAAAAGAAAAGAAAAGAAAGGGAACAAACAATGCTAAGAAACAGTCGTGGGGAAAAGATCAGGAATATTAGGTGTTTCCCTGCAATAGTGACTCCCATTTAGTCCGAAGAAACTGATTCCATTAAATTCCCAAAAGGAGGTTTCATAGGGCTTGACCTGCGGGGAAAATTCCTTGCTGTTGCCTGCCCATTGGTGAATGGACTGATCTTGAGCATGCAGGAGATGGGAGATCAGAGATTATAGGCCAGTTGTGTGGCCAATTGTGCCACTTTACATCATACTTCTTGTTCTCATAATCATGTGTTTCACAGGCAAATAGAAGCAATGCTTTCTTATCTCTCACCAGTAACCAGAGGAACCCTCACATAAGATAGCACCAATATAAAGACAGTGCAAAAATTCACAATTCCCTTCCCTTTTTGATTTCACTGGAGATGTTAACACATGAAAGACTCAGATATTCAAGCCACATGTTCAATTTTTTATCTGCAGCAATTCTCATTTATCGAATAATGTCCATTTCCTCAGTTTTCAGAGGTGTATACACAGTCCTTGTTCTTTTTAAATCATGTACAAGGAGCTACTGAGTATCCTTCAGTCTGTTATTGATGGGTTTTGGCATTTATTTCTGAATACACAGCTTCTGGTAGAACAATTTTAGACAACATACACTAAAATTTCCAGGACATCTTTAACAATATTAAGTGAGCTTTTGGATTCTTTCTGTGTTCATTTAAATCCAATTTATAAACTGTCTGTGCTCTTTTGGTTTCTTTACATTTTTTTCCCCAGCTGAGGCAAACATCACTTCCTCAAATAATATCTCAATAGTGCTAATTATTTTTGGCTTCTTATAATATTATCCAACGCTGTCATGTTTCTTACTAATGGGAAATAGTGTAGCCCTCATTAGTCAAGGTTATATTTTATTTTAATAGTTTTAGAGACTGAGAAATAAATTGAAGTTTTCCAGGTAAAAAGCTGAGTTAATAATTTCTTTAGTTTTATTTTTATTTTCCGGTGTAAAGGCTTTTTTGGATTTTCCATTGATTTGCATGCATGTTATGAGCCTTATTTTTACATGCGCACTTGAAAGCAGAAGATAATAGAAATATAATTATGTGCATTTTGAATGTTATCTCTGTTTTGTCACATAGGAGCAAGCATTTGATACAACTATATGGGAAGTATTTGGATATAAACCCAGGCAACATATGTGAAAATGTCGGATGAATACATAAGTGTTGCACAGCCATCTCCTGCTGTGAAGGTTTCTTCATGTCTCATTTAAACAATTTTGTTGTCATATAAAATATTAGGAAAATTCAGAGCCTGAGTTCCGAGAAAACTCTGAGTGTTGTGAGAGAATCCTTCCAAAGATTTGGGAAGAGTTCTTATTGAAAAACTTCACAGAGACATACAAAATCAGGTATATAGATATCTGTATATATATATATCTATCTATGGTATAGATAGATGCATGTATATGTATTTACTGTAAACTTTTAAGCCTAATATGCTACTTTGATAGCAGCCATAATAGAAATATTTTCCAGCCATAATGACGTAGATGCAATTCAGCTGTGTGTCCAAGTGCTGCTTTAGAATAGTTTTGTATACAAATACATTGCAACACATTGCTTACTAACCTACAGCTGAGAGAAAAATGGGAGAGCCCTCACTTAAAATGCCTCAGCAAGGCACGAAAATTCATGCTTACCTTAAAGCCTGATAGTAATTCTATTTTAATGATGTATGGGGTTTGGCTGAGATAATTTTCTTATAGTAGCTTGTGCTACATTTTGGGTTTGTGATGAAAAAGTGCCGATAACAGAGCCATGTTTTAGTATTGCTGAGCAGAGCTTACAGAGCATTGAGGCCTCTTTTGCTTCTCACATTGCCCCGTCTCAGCAAGTAGGCTGGCTTGGGCAAGAAGCTGGAGGGGACACAGCTGAGACAGCTGACTCCAACTGACCAAAGGGATATCCTGTACCATATAACATCATGCTCAGCAATCAAAGCTGAGGAGAGAAGGAGGAACAGAAATAAGAAAAGCAGCCGACATTCTAAATAGTGACAATTCACTGTCTGTAAGATCCAAACTGTTTGGATCATACTTGCCTTTAGTAGAGGTCTTCTGACACTTGGTTTCTGAACATTGTCAGGTGAAGTCCTGCTATGGGGGAAATACTAAATCAGTCACAATACTTTTGCAGAGTATTTGTATTACGGAGTGAGAAGGTTTCAATTGTAGCTTGGCTCAAATGCCTCTATACAAACACTCAGTAGCATGGGGAGCAAACAAGAGGAAGTAGAGATGTGTGCACGTCTATGGGGGTATGATATCATAGGCGTCACAGAAACATGGTGGGATGGCTCTTATGACTGGAGTGTTGGAATGGAAAGTTACAGGCTTTTTAGAAAAGATAGGCCCGGTAGGTGGGGAAGGAGAGTTGCTATTTATGTTGGGGATAGGCTGGAGAGTATGGAACTCTGTCTGGGGACAGCTGAGCAGTCAATAGAGAGTTTGTGGGTCAGGGTTAGAGGGAGAACAGCGATGGGAGACATTATTGTGGATCTGTTACAGCCCACCTGACCAAGAGGACTCTGTGGATGAAGCACTCTATAGACAGATAGGAACAGCCTCACACTTGCAGGCCCTTGTTCTCATGGGGGACTTCAACCACCCTGATATCTGTTGGAGGGATGGTACGGCCCCGCACAAGCAATCCAGGAAGTTCATAGACTGTGTGGAAGACAACTTCCTTCTGCAAGTAATAGAGGAGCCAACAAGGAGAGGTGCCATGCTTGACCTCATGCTCACCAGCAGGGAAGGGCTGGTTGGAAATGTGATGCTCCAGGACAGCCTTGGTTGCAGCAATCATGACATGGTTGAATTTGAGATCTTCAGGACAGTGAGAAGAGCGTGCAGCAAGCTCACTGCCCTGGACTTCAAGAGAGCAGACTTTGGCCTTCTCAGGAACATGCTTAGTAAGGTTCCATGGGATATAGCTCTAGAGGGCAGGGGAGCCCAAGACTGTTGGTTGATATTCAAGGATCACCTGCTGCAAGCTCAGGAGTGATGCATCCCAACTAGAAGGAAGTGCTGCAGGAGGGCCAGGAGACCTGCTTGGATGGAAAAGGAGCTGCTGAGGAAAATTCAAAGGAAAGAAGAGTCTTATAAAAGGTGGAAGCAAGGACAGGCAGACTGGGAAGAATACAGGGATGTTGTCTGGGAAGCTAGGGACCAGGTTAGGAAAGCTAAGGCCCAGTTAGAATTAAGCTTGGCTAGTGATGTTAAAGATAACAAGAAGGGATTCTGTAGGTACATTCTATGACACCTGTATTGCATTCTCACGGAATAGAATCATAGAATCATAGAATAGTTAGGGTTGGGAAGGACCTTCAGATCATCTAGTTCCAACACCCCTGCCATCAGCAGGGACACCTCACACTGAACCATGCCACCCAAGACTTGAACACTGCCAGTGATGGAGCATTCACAACTTCCCTGGGCAGCCCATTCCAGTACCTCACCACCATCACAGTAAAGAATTTCTTCCTCATATCCAGTATAAACTTACCCTGTTTAAGTTTGAGCCTATTACCCCTTGTTCGATCACTACAGTCCCTAATGAAGAGTCCTTCCCCAGCATCCCTATAGGCCCCCTTCAGATACTGGGAGGCTGCTATGAGGTCTCCACACAGCCTTCTCTTCTCCAGGCTCAACAGCCCAAACTTTCTCAGCCTGTCTTCATACGGGAGGTGCTCCAGTCCCCTGATTATCCTTGTGGCCTTCCTCTGGACTTGTTCCAACACTTCCATGCCCTTTTTATGTTGAGGACACCAGAACTGCACACAATACTCCAAGTGAGGTTTCATGAGAGCAGAGTAGAGGTGCGGGATCACCTCCTACCTGCTGGTTACGCTTCTTTTGATGTGGCCCAGGGTATGGTCAGCTTTCTGGGGATGATAGCTTAAATTCCCACCAAATATTAAGGACTGGAAAGATGCAACTAGCTGTGGAGTTCCCACACTTCTCACTGATTATAGATATAAACATCAGGAAAATTGCTTCCTGCAAAACAGTCCCAAGTTTACACACAGCAAGCAAGATTTTTAACAGACTTTTCTATCCTCCCTTACAGATTAGAGAAAAACATGCTTACATATTTTACCTCTAGAGTTATTCTAAGAGTGGAATAAGAATATGTAACTCTAGAATGCCAGGCCTTTGTGAATTCAGCTATTCTTCCATCTGAGTTTCAACATCTTTGACATCGGCATAACCGAGAGCAGGCAGCAATCAAATTGCACACCTCTGATACCCTTTGAAAGCAAGCAGTTGTGCTTTTAAACAGAACTCTGTTGAGCAACAGAGATTTGCTGGTAAACACTGATGTAAATATATAATTGAATTGCTTTCAGCGGCTGCTGCAAAAGCAATCTACACCTCCAGCTCATGGAATAAAATGTTATTGCAAAATAGTTTAATAAAATATGTTGCTTCACTGAGATACTTTTGTGTGTTCTACTGGGATTATTTTTAAAGAATGAAACTTCTTTACATTTATTAGCTTTTGAGAAAAGCAGCAACAGTAATTACAACATTCTTCTTAAGATCATGTTATTCTGATTATATGTGGTGAACCTGTTGAGAATATTTTTGCTTCCTGGGGCTTTCTTTCTGCTTTTGCATCCTAATAAAGATCTGTGGATCCATATCCACAGCTGCATATAGTTAAATATTTCATATTGAGTTATGGAAAGTTTCCCAAAGTGTGCATTTCAGAGAATTATTTATGCAATGCTTTTGTTCTACACACTGACATTAGTATTAGACTTGTGTATCTGCTCTGTAAATAATGATAAACCTTTACATTCTTTATGATTTTCTCTAGATAGATGAGAAGACCTAAAATAATTCCTGGAAGGCAAAATATAAAGAGAAGAGATTACTACATTAGGTCATTTTGAAGGAATCTAAGTATTTGGTTTTTTTATATATTTAATCCTATGTTTTATTGACTGAACTTTAAGTAATCCTATAATATTCCATATGAAAACATTTTAAAGTATCTTATGTTTCTGCTAGAAACTTAAACCATTAACCTTGTAAAATGCTTAGTAGCATTTATTCTATTTTACTCAAGGGCTCAGTAACAACATCTGATATCTGGCTAAGATAACCCAGTTTCTAAGCTGTTTCAAATAATTATTGTAATAAATCTTTGTATATGGGAAATTTGAAACACCATGCGGATATTCAAGGGCAGTATTTTATTGTGTTTCAAAAAGTATTCACTGGTTACAGAACCTTCTGGAATTATTTAAGCTTTTATCAGAGATCTTTTGCACTGCTTTGGGAATTGTATTAATTTGAAATAGTGATTTAATTGATATGCTGCATTTACACTATGCTTTCACTGCCATAAAGTTTGTTCACAGAGCTACTGCTCTTGTATACGTCAATTTCCTAGAACTGGTATTAAGTGCCCTGATTAATTTCACTGACTTAATGTCACCCAATTGCCATCAGTACTAAAAATGACCTTCAGATCTAAATTCTTGCAACCATTAATCAACAACCTAAATGCCATGGCACATGAAGTTGGTGAGGCAAAGTCTGGAGGCCAATACACAGGAGGGTTGGAATGGGGCCCATAATAGAACTAATAGTTTTGAGGTTTAGATTTAATGAATCCATAGGAAATTCAGTATCACAATGACCAACTAGTTTACGTAGCACAGCACAGTGAAGAATAGGTAAACATTTTTGTACTGAATAAATAGACTCCCCAATTATTAAAGGTATTGAACAAAGGATATAAAGTAACTAGGAGCAAATGTAGATTGGAAATTAAAAGGTTATTTTGAGATAATCTTATTTCTTTTATAAAGAAGCATTTTAAATGCAGTTGCCTGTGACAAAAGAAGCGACCCAGGAGGCCTTTTCCTGCTATACTTATTTATGAAATAAACAAGCATTACAAACTTTAGAGACAAAAGAGTCACAATTCTGCTTCTGTAAATGCTTCTTTCAAACATTTTATAATATGATGTTTAAAAACTTTCAAATATTTCTTTTATGTGTACCAAGCAAAACTCCTGTTCATCAGCCTACCTTCTCCATAATGTCTAAAATCCAATATCTCTATTTAAAATATATTTGATCTTAAGAGAATTATCATGAGCAGATGTACCACTGGTAAAGAAAAAGGTAAAAACATTCTTTTGAGGCCTCTTTTCCAGCAATATACAGTCAGATATCCCACATGTTGCTGTACCATAAAACAAAGTTTTACAGCAAACAGAGCGTGGTCAATAATATATAAGTGAAGGGAAAAAGACAAATGTTTTGATCAGAAATACTTGGTCTTTCTCAGAGAAAATGTAATTTTGCCTTGGAACAGTCCATGTGCTCTACAGAATTGCAAATGCATGGAGTAAACAACTACTAAAAAGAAAATGTTTTTTCTGTCCCTTTATGGCTTTTATGTGAAACAGGAGGAGAAAAAGAGACTGCATGCTTATGCAGGGCTGCTGTCATGTTGTTCAAAGGGAATTGCAATTATCTTGATTTAGCAGGGCTGGATCAAGAACATTGTTCCTGATATCACTGAATGAAAATCATCACATATTAATGAATACTAAGGCAAGTATGACAAAGATGGTAATTAATAGTTTAATACATTATTATTAGGCTTCTTGTGACACATTAGAAGGAAAAACAGGAAAAAGTGACTGAAATTATTTCAGAAAGCTACTTAATTCCTGAGATTTCTGTTGTAATGCTAGCCATGACTGCCTTTGAATACTGATTTAATCCTTCTGATGCAGGAAGACCTTTCCTACTTTGACTTAGGATACTTGACTTGAGGTCATGAAATGATGTCTAATATCTAACTAGTGCTTCTGTGTTTGATAAGTACATAAACCTTCCAGTCAAGTTTAACTTCTCACAAACCAAAATCCAAAGGACTCCTAAACCTGGATGGAACATGACAGACAAGACATACCTCGCATCCTTTGACCTGCTGGTCATGCTCCTTTTGATGCAGCCCAGAATACAGTTGTTTTCTGGGCTGTGGGAGCACACTGCTGGCTCACATCCAGTTTTTCACCCACCAATACCCCAAATATCACCAATATTTTTCACCAATACCCCAATATCACTGCAAGGCTGCCCTCAATGTCTTCATCCCCAGCTTCTATTGATACCAGGGGCTGCCCCAACCCAGGTGCAGGACTTGACCTTGTTGAACCTCTTGAGGTTCAGATGGGCCCACTTCTCAAACTTATCCACATCTTCTGGACATCTAGCATCCCATCCGTCAGGCATGTCAACTGCACCACTCAGCTTGGTGTCATCTGCAAACTTGCTGAGGGTGCACTTAATCCTGCTGTGTTATAGATCAAGATATTAAACAGTACTGGTCCTAATAAGGACTCCTGAGGGACACTGCTCATAACCGATCTCCATCTGGATGCTGAGCTGTTGTCCACTACCCTCTGAATGTGACTACCCATCCAACTCCTCATCCACTGAACATTCCACCCATCAGATCTATACCTCTTCAATTTAGAGAGAAGGCTGTTGTGGGAGGCTGTGTCAAAGGCCAAATGGATGACATCCATAGCTCCATAGCTCTTCTTTTGTCCACTGGTGTACTCAGTCCATCATAGAAAGCCACTAGATTGGTCAGGCAGGACCTGCCCTTGGTGAAGTATGCTGGTTGTCTCAAATCACTTCCCTGTGCCTTACCATATAGGAGGATCTGTTCTATGATCTTCCCAGGCACAGAAGGTAGACTGACAGGTAGGTAGTTCCCATGGTTGTCTTCTTGGGATGTGGTGGAAATTAGTCAACTAAATAAATTGTTCAAAAATGAGAAAGTCATATTTATAAAATAAAAGATTTTATTTTTCTCTCCAAAGGCAAAGAAGAGGAGTCATTGAACATAGCTTTTCTGTCACTGTAGGATGTAAATTTGTGGTAGTATCTAAAACAAGATATAACCTGGACAAAGGTTGTTGCAATAATAGGTAAATTCAACATTATCTGAGATTGTAAAGGGCAATTAATGGGCTCAGGTCTAGTCTAGTACAAACTATTTTTAAAATTAACATGTGGTAAGCAAGAAAAAAAAGATAACCACATGGCGTCTCAGCAAAACTCATGCAGGTATGGATTTGGTGCATCATTTTCAAACTGTAAATTGGTAACTCTCTTAACATCCCATATTCTTGTTCTATCACTGATTTTCATTGCTATGCTCAATTGTATTGATATGGCTTTTAGAATTATGAAGTGTGATGGCTCTTAGAATTATGAAGTTTTAATAGGTTTAGTAATATAACTGAAAGTCCATTTGCATTTTCCAGATTACAATGCTCTGGGTCAGTCCTTCAGAAAGAAAAATATGTACAGATGTTAATTACTGCACACAGAGGCTGAGATTTTTCTTGTAATACTTCACTCAGTGCTGAGTAGGAAGCTTGGGGTCTCAATTATTAGACAATGAGCAGTAAGGCTGCTTACTAGAAGTCAGGGAAAAGGAGAGTTTGAAGGCTTGTATCTGCCCAGATAATTGCTTGGTAATGGAGAAGTATGTGCTCTGTATCTATGTACTGTTATGTCATGTTAGCCTGGGGACTGAGTGCACTCTGGACTCCAAGAGCCCTAATTCTGCACACTGCATGTGGGCTGGCAACTAGCAGAAATTACAAGGCCTCATAACGTAAGGGAGATGGGGCCCTTGCGCACTCTCAAAATGCCGGTGAAGTCACTGATACTACAACAGTTTGCATCAACAGAGGAATGTGGAAGTCACGGCCCATGAACCACTATGGATGAAGTACTACTAATAGGAACATGCTGTACAAATGATTCTAAGATACTTGTTTACTTTAAAAAAAAAATGGAGTTCAACATTCATTCTTCTCTGCTGGTGTTTTAACTGAAAGTGTTTACAAAATCAATTAAATCCTCCTTATGAGGAGCTGTATTTCAAAAAACAATTAACATGAAAAAATGAAAAAATGGTGCAGCCATTCTCAGAGTTATTTCTATCTTTTAGGATAACGTCTTCGTGTGCTAGCTTTACAGAAATAAAGGGTTTATTGCACTGATGTGATTATGTTTTACGAAACTTAGGTATGCTTTATCTGTTGACCTTTTTAGTGCCACCAAAGTAGATAAGCCTGATGCATCACCCCAGGAAGAATAGTTTGAGCTAGATATATTTAAAGTATAAAAGTCATATTAATAGCTCATTAACTTTCACTCTTCCAAGCACACTCATTAAATAAAAAAGCATGTTACTAAGATTACTCAAGGTTAAGCAATAACTACAAGAGCATAAGAATAAGTATGAATGCATAAATGAATTTGAAGTGAGTTAAACAAAAGTTCTTCATGGTTCTCATTGAGAAACATTGCTATTCCTACTAGGAGTTTATTTGTTAACTTCTACTGGTGGTTTTCTATCGTACTGCAGCCTGCTGTAGCAGTAAGCACGTTACAAGCTTAATGGTATACTGATCTCTGCAGTAGATAAATGCTATTACAATCATTTTAATCTTTTATAGGAAATGATAATTTATATAAGCATATCCTGTAGGTGAATGAAACTTAAATATATTTTACATCAAGGGGTTTATATTCCGCATGTCATTTTTACACTACGTTCACTGCAGTTGCCAACTAAGAACAAATGAATGTTCAGTGTGTGTGTGTGTGTGTGTGTGTGTTAAGACATACCAGTATTAAGCAGCTGCTCCATTCAAGAACCTAGAATGGGCTCAGATAACCTAGAATTTAGATACTTGAATTGTTCACAAACAGTGCTCTTGCACAAGTAGATGAGAAAATGCCATAATTTCCAATCTGTGTAGTGGGGCAAGAAAGAATATAACCTCTAATATTATATAAGATTTACTGTCAGCATAGGCTGAATAGGTCTCTGGTTTTAAGTATATTTAGCTTAGCAGGCAAAAAAAACATAATGTCACCATGATAGAAGAATATTACCACGCTTTTCTAGACAGTATTCATTGGCTTTAACCATCTTTTATGGTCCTGCATTTTCTCTCTCATTTGTTATCAAACCTTTAGCTTCTGTGACAAAAGAGGCAAAGATTCTACTGATAGACAATTCCTTACTTTTTAATAGAGACAAAGAACAGATATTATCATGCTACTTTGTGTACTGAATAAGACAGGGTCCTATGGAAAAAATATGTGACCATGTAATCAGAGATCGTACTTTAAACCATACGCAGAAGATAAGACAATGTTAAATAAACAGTTCTCTGTAATTTCTTAACTTTGTATTAACATTGTCTAAATTTTATTGGTAATTACTTATATTTAAGGAAAAAAAATGGAAACAATTACATCACTGGAGGTGCCTTGAGACTTCAGCTGCAAGTAGTGCTGTCAGATCACTTTACATGGGCAATAACAATGGAATATTGGTGTTGCATAGATAAAGACATGTATCTTTTGGCCTATACTTCTGAATGTTCACAGCCAAGTACACTAAGTAGCAAACTCCCCAAAGCAAAATCTTCACCTTGCCTAGGAGAAATGTGGTTGAACAGTGGGAAGGTGTTTTATGAATATCTGTCAAATTGTAACACACAAGGTATGACATGTGTGTTACATTCACAAACAAGTAAAAGCAGACCCACAGAAAAAAAAGCATAAGAAAGAAGAAACTACATGAGAGTAAAGGAAATAAGTAGCAATTTTAAGTGGGATGCTGTATCAAATTCATGGGTATTTATTCTGTGTAAATATTGTCTGAAAGTAAACATTGGAAAGTTTGACTCTACAAATACTGCGTAAATAAAATTGGGAAAGTTACATTTTCTGTGTCTCTCCAGTAAACACCTGGGAAAACATCATAATTTAATGTTCTTGAGGTCAATAAAATGGAAACATAGCAGTGACTGTTCAGCTTTACATTTGTTTTTCATGTCTCCTCATGATTTTTCTCACTTGACTTTTCCTTAGCTACTTGTGAAGTCCAGCCATTCTTTATAGTGTTTCCCTTAACTTCTGTCAGCTTTTTACACTGATCTGACACATCCAACAGCTTATAATATCATATACAGTAGTCCTTCATGTTTGTTGTTACAGAAAATTCTCCACCTTAAGTTTCTCACAGCAGTCTCAGAAATCCAATTCTTAGAGATATAATCTAATAATTGAGTGGTGTAGGAATAGGAACAAGTTGAGCTGGGTGCCTCGAGGGAGGGACCTAGAACAAAGAAATTCCTGGGGTTTTATAACTTTACAACCTGTACCCTCGACCACCACAGGCTCTTCACTCACCCAGTATGCATCTCTTCATCCAATAGAGAATTTTGGTATGGGATCTCCTCACCCATCTTTGGGATTTTTTCATTGTGGGACTTAACTTTCTTTTTATCTTTCAGGTTGCTGTTCCTTGCTAATGGATGCAACTCCTTTATCTTTCCATTTGCACTGATCTCAAAGCCTTTATTTACATAACTAAGCACAGGCTGTAAATTAAATTCATCTTTATCTAAGTGACAATTAGCTGCTTGCAACTTAAGCCTCCAGCAACTTCAGTTTCCCATGCTGAGGGACTGTTCATGTTAAGCAAAACCTCCTAGTTAGAAAAAAAAAGAAACAGTTATAGGAATTCATCTATCTAAACTTAATGCACATGTCGTGGTTTAAGTCCAGTCAACCACGAAGTTTTCTCACTCACTCACTTCCTTCTTTTTCTTCCCCCCGTCCCGGGGGGAATGGGGAGGAGAATTGAAAGAAAGCAACTCCCACAGGTTGAGATAAGAACAGTTTAGTAACTGAGGTATAACACAAATCACTACTGCTACCACCAGTAATAATACAAGAGAAATACAAGGAAAGAGAATGCAACTGCTCACCAAGCCCAACCCAGCCAGTGCACCAAACAGCAGTGAACCCCCCACTGCACCACCACACCCTTCCGGGTCTCTGCCCTCCATTTTCACACCCTGGACATGATGTGCTGTAGTATGGAATAACCTCTTTGGTCAGTTTGGGTCAGGTGACCTGTCTCTGCTTCCTACCTGCTCCCCCTCCTCCCTGGCATAGCATGAGACTCAGAAAGCCCTGGGTCAGATCAAAACACTACCAAGCAGTAACTGAAAACACTGGTGTTATCAGTGCAGTTCCCAGGCCCAAAATCAAAAAACAGCGCTGTACCAGCTACCAAGAAGGAGAAAAACAACTGGTACTGATGAGCCCAGGAGAGTACAACATTGTTCGGTTAACCTCAAGCCAGGGCTTAGTCAGCAACCTGATCATTTGCCTAGAGCATTCCCTTTTAATATAGGATTTAAGAAGTATAATACACTGGTGAACAAACCACAGCTATTTCATTGGAATTGTCAGACAGGATGAGGAAGCAGTTAATTGTCCATATGCTTATCACCAGGCAAGAAAGTAAAAAGGCACTTGTCAGGGAAGAGATACCTGTAAGGAATAGTGCCTGTGCTACTCTTAATAATAAACACTACGTAAGGGCCTGGTTTCGTGTAATAGATGCAGCAGCAGAAACACTGAAAAACTGAAATACATAGCAGACACCTGAAAACTAACTGAAAGGTGACCCAACAAAAACTGAGAGAACATCTCAGCAGAGGCTCTGAAATCTGAGTATCTATTTCTTCTCTCATAGATGCAAGGAAAGTGAATTTTGGATCTCGTCCTTTGTAAATAAAAAGGATGTAATGCCTCTGATAACACTCAGATGGTGGTTTGTCAGGATAGAAGTAGGTGTGGGCTGACCTACATGACTGTTGTGCCCCTTGTGCCACATGAAAGGAAGATCCTAATGGTAACAAAAGAACAAAATCAAGTCATGAAGCTGGACTTTGAGTAGGGCTCAGTGTTTTATTAACAGAAATGCAGAAACCAGCTTCCCATCAGCATGTGCTCAGCACAAACAGCATGGAAGAAACGTGGAAGATTATTATAATCTGCAGAGAGGGGTGGACAATAGAAACAATGTTTTCCCCTTCAGGGAGTAATCAGACAGTGTATGATTCTGGAGGCCATTGTAAAATGAATGGTTATTTTCCTTTTTTTTTTTTGTATAGTTGTGTCAATAAGAAAGGAGCTGATGTCAGTATTATTGAAAAACAGTCAGATTGTTGTGGGAATTCATCATTCTGTGGAGCTGGGTGGCTTAGGCAATGCAGCTAGAACTTGGGAGATGGTTGCTACTCAAGGGTGAATGGAGGAAAGGGGAAGAAGGACATGGGCTTGGAGCTGATGGTGAAGATGATGCAAAAACTCAACAGTAGGCCACACTGAATGATAAGGCTTCTATCAGCATGCAGCAATGTGAGAAGAATCATCTCTGTTCATTTCACTTCCTGAAATGTAGATCACAGTTGAAGTGCCTTTTAGATCCTTCTAGGTTGTAGGTAGGGGAATGGATGTTTAAGTCAATAAAGAAGTTGTTGGACAGAATAGGAAAGAAGCACTAATTTCAGTTCATACCTTTCCTCTAATCACTTTGCAGGAGCTGAGAGCCCTCCCAAAGACAAGCTGCTGAATACTTTCTAGAGGTGTTTTCACATTCCTTACAATGGTGTGAAGGAGACTTGTCACTCTTTCAAATTTAAAATCAATAACAGTTCTGGAAGAAAAAAACATATAAAATGTTACTGAAGAAGGCGGCTTCAGGCAATTGCTAATTAAGCAGATGTAAACCTTCTCTGTAAGAACAGCACATTAAAAACTCAATGAACAATGAACTAGTGCTAGACAAAATTAGGATGTTCTGCCAGCATTCCCACCCTTGGGATGCAGCAATAAATGAATGGAATTGGCCTGTGATTATGTTCTCTGTGATACTTCATATGACTTGGCAATAAACCTTGAGGCTTCAAGCACACGCTTGCAACCACAAACCAGTATTGTGGCTGCTGCTAGGTTCATGTTCCTGAGATGATATTTCTTTGATGAGGTCATGCCGCTGGTTGTTTAATACTCTTTTAAATATTTAGGTGGTCTAACACAATGCTGGAAGGAGCATCAAAAGAAACAGGCTCACCACAAATAATCAAAAAATGTTGACAAATTTGCTATATACTGGCAGAGTGGAGACAGTTGGAGATGACAAATTTATGACATTTTGAGCATTAACTGGGAAGCCAAGGGCATCACTGGAAAACAAAAGGAGAACAGCTGATGCAAAAGGTGGCTTATAGTGGAAACCAGCACTGTGAAATCATCTATAATCTTTAAAGACAAATTACAGATATGATTGAATGGGAACTGGATGTTGTGGTCCATTCACTTAATTTCATGCCGACTGCTTTACAGTTTTCATTTGTGATCAGATTTGCTGCTTTGAAGGTAAACACTGCTAGAATAAAAAAAAATAGCTAAAAAGAAGGCTTTCCAGCAAAAGAGGCTTTCCAACTATGCCTCCTGGGTGGATGGCTGTGTGTGCATTTTGTGTCTCTACTGGGAGTGCACACTCAGCCTTACACCTGGCTGGACCTGGGAGCACACAACAGCAGCACCCTCCCTTCTGTTCAGTAGATCTTAGGCTCCACCACATTTAGCTCTAGTGGGCCAGGCAGGGTCACAAAATCCACCATATTCAACTATGTCTAGCAGACAGTGGGTCTTAGGGTGTATGGGCATTGCTGGTGCCTCATTTCTCTGTGGCACCCACCAACATTAGGTATGTAAATGATCTTACCGGTAATAGTAAGTCGTATTGACATTATATTAAATTGAACAGAAATTATTTCAAAAGGAATACCAGCTGGTCTACAGACCACCTCTATCCCAAATAATCCCATGCGACAGGTAGATATTTCTATGTTTCTTTATAAAAACAGCACTTTGCATCGGTTTAATTCCCTATCAGAATTTAGAATATGGTTAGCAGTAGTCTGTATATGTAACAGTAAAGCAAATTTATTGTTAGTCTTAATGCATTTTTTTGGAACATAGAATGAACTGCTTTCCATGCTTGAGTACTGTGATTAGTATGTATAGAGCAGAGTTTTGTACCATGAGAAATTAAACACTATAAATGGCACAATACACAAGTGTATGGTGAAAAAGCGCTGAGAAATACTTTGTATAATATTTATTACTTTTCTTCTGCGTTACTAAGGGAACTTTGTAGTTTCTAAGCATGTGATTTTGGGAGTGTTGTGTGTTAAATTCAACAGCATTCTCAATCAAAATAAGGAGACCAGAGGAGACATATATGAATCCTGTGTAAATGAGTGGGGTAAATGGTCATAACTCGTAGGGTATCAAACATAAGGTTATCTAATATTAAGAGTAACTGTTAAGAAATAAGTTGTCATACGCAAAAATGTAGGAATGCCTATAAAAGAGTAGAATATAGGCTTATTTTAGCTGGTACTCTCCCTTGAGACATAGGTTGAAGCTGATAACCTAAATGTAAATGAACTCTCTGGTAATGCAACAACCCATTGTGTGATGATAGACTTAGTAAAGGTAACTTCCTTCCTGACCTCTACAGACAATTAGCTTCCTCCCTCCATCATGAAGTTGAATAACCTGTGTCACTATATTTCCTTACATAGCCATAATGCTAATGTTATTACTAAATCAAATCAGAATGTTAAGTTGAAAAACTGCTTTCCAGCATGTCATGATATGTCAATTACTAAAATTATTCTGTTGTATCCTATGGAAGTGGATAACACCTTCTGTCAACACATGTGGAGGAAAAAACAACAAAATAATTTTGCAAGAATTTAAATTATCTGTAGTGGTTAAAAGAATGATAAGGTGAAACTAGTGCTTAATCAGAGGAATACTCATCTAAAACTGCTGAGAAGTGTGGAGTTTTCACTGAAGAAATTTAAAAAGTCTGGGTAAAAAAATCCAGTTCTTTCATGGTGCATTTTCTTAGGATATCAAGCTCAATCTTCCCTAGCTGGATGCAGAATAATGCTTTGCTCTTTAAAGTAATAGAATTGTTCTGGGAGTACCTTAATACAGTGACAGAGGCTTTGGTGGGCATGTGCTGTAGCAACAAGAGAATTTAGATAGTTAAATCTGAAAACAGGCAGTTATTCTTTCCAGACTAAGGCCTGAGGTATGTTTTCTGACATTTCCTGCTACTTTTTAGTGACGCAGAGTAAGATAGAAGCAACCTGAACTGATTAATATTTTGCTCCCCACAAACAACAAGGGTATGGAATTAATCACTGAAGCAGCATTTCTGGTTTTGTGGTATGCTTCACTGCAAGTACAGTTAAGATACTTTCTCAAAATAATACTTTTTTCCTTATAAAAATTTGTTTAATTTAATATTTAATTCCTCCATTATCAGCACAGTGAAAAAAGCCCTTAACCCCTAACACTGCGCCGTTTTCTTTACCTGTCTCCAGAGATGTAGAGCCTCTTTATGAATTCCTCCTTGCTTTCTCTAGATTTTCTTCATTCTTCCATTCCCTGCATGACCTTGTATTTATCTGAAACTTGGAATTCTTACAAATGTGTAGCATCCAGTGGTGAATTTGAGCCATCAGTGAAGGAATACACTTTACTGATCCCCTAAACAGCTAATGTACTTTGCTCTTTCTTTCAGTAAAACCTTTTCCAATTTTATTTTCCACTTCTTTACAAATTTGTGTGTTTGGATTTCTAACATCATGTGTGGCACCTTTAGTGATATGAGAGCACAGTAACAACATAAACCTCTCCAGTGGATCACAGAAACCTTCCCTCTTCTGTTTTTGATAAAATGCCTTCCAATAAACACCCCTGCACTTCATCTCGACAATATTTTTTAAGAAAATGATGAAAAAAGGATGCTGTTTCTATGTGTTTTACTACCATTCTGAGTGTTGTGTCTATCAATCTGTCAAATGTTGACTGTAATTTCTATAAATCTTACTGAATCCTTTACTACCCTGAGGGATACATTGATGGTATAAGGCAGTGTTACACATGGGCACCATTCCATGTTAACTTCCTCGCTTTTCCAACAGCCAGACTTTAAAAGAAGCTTATACTAGCCTTGTAAAGTGTATCCCATGTTCCCAGTGGGATTGCTTTTATGGCAGACCTTTGATGTGCGTCAAGGAAGCTACATTTTTCTTTCATTACTTAAAGTGTTCTGGTGAGTAGGTCTGATGGGAACTGGTAGGCTTCCTCCAGAAATACTTCTATCACACGTTCTTCTTATTTCCCCTCTGAGGCAGAGCTAAAACGTAGTTCAAAAAATATTAATTGAGGCAGCTGGCAACCAAAAAATGTGATTTCAGTTTCTTCATCCTTGAAAGAAATTAGTGAAGGTCACTAGCAATGGAGTTATTATCTGATGGTATTTTGCATTGTTTCCTGACAAAGAAGTATATCCAGGCTGGGTGAGAATGACTGGATATGAAGATAAAATGTGGCTATGATAGAAGTATCTCACTGTAAGGAAAAGCAAAGCAGAGGTGAAACATGGCATAGTTTACCTAGAAGTAATGCTTAAGCAACCATTGCAGACATATTCCTTATTTTTTAAAGGACCTTCCTTAACCGAAGAAAAAAAATCCAAGAAGTGTCTTCTTTCTTAAATGTTTTGACCAATTTATGATGTTTAATTTATATGGAGGTCTTCACAAAAATTAACTGTAAATCTGAAAAGCAAACCATACTGAAACATGCAGATACCATTACAATTTGAAATCAAAGATAAATTTTAATTTAAAAAAAAATATATATGTCTCCATTCTTGGCTTTTCTGCCAGGAACCAATGTCTGTTTTCTGAAGAAAACTCTATTGATTTTTTTTCTATATTTTTTCAGAGTCTTTTAATCAAGCTAAACCACTTAAATCATAGAATCATAGAATGATTCTATGTATAACAGCAGTAATGAAACTTTGCTCACTGTGAAAGTAACCTGTAGTTGGGTTCTCTGATGTCTGATATAAGACAGTCTTTCTTGTGATGAAAGCTCTCCACTTCACCAATCTCCAAAACATCTGTTGAAAAACTTTGGTTTTAGTATCTCAGATCACTCCAAAAAGTACTGGAGACATCTATGGACCTGCAGTTAAAGACTCTAGTTGCTTAGGAAGTTAGGCTAATATCAGTAATTAAGGTGTCTTCCAAGAAGAAATCTTTTTTTATAAGGCTTTTTTTGCCGTTTGTTGGTTGTTTGCCTTGTTCTTTGTTTTTGTTGTCTTATTATTTATTTTTTTAATTGTTGCCCTTTTCATGTACTAGAATCTTGTTACATCAGAATTAAAAGAAACAAAAAAAATTGCTAGGACAAAAAAAGATCCTGTAGTATGCCACTATTACAAACGCTTCTCTGACATTGTGGTGTTATGAAAGAGGAGATGGAATATGTGACCTTTATAGTGTCAGTCATTTTTTAACTTAATTGAAAAAATCTCAGAATAGCTCTAGAGGAAAATTCTTTTGGAGCATTTTATGACTAGAATTTTAGTATTAAATCTAGGAAATTGATATATTTGCAGACAGAGGTCACAAGTGAAGGAGAGCTTGAAGATCAGAATGACTGTAGGCAGCAGAGGCATATTATGAACTCACATTAATCTTTTCAAGTGACGTGAAATTTTATGAAACAAGTTTGTAATCATAGTACTATATAGTTCAGTGATCAGTAAGTATTCTGGGAAATGTTCCTTGTGATCCTGAAGTGTTAAATATGCTCTTGAAAGAATTTAAAAACAAACGTAAAAAGCAATGCACACAGAGATGAAGCCAATGATGTACCAAAAGCATGAAACCTAGAAACATAAGCTAAGTGATGAGGTTTTCATTGGCTTTTTGATTCTAGTGGACTCCTACAGGTAAAATCTCTAGGATGCAACATACGACTGTTATTTTCTCAAGTCAGGGCACCTCTACAATGTCTCTCACTCAGAGCGAGACTAATACAAAGCAGTGAATGTTAGCTGAAAGTCATAATCTTCAGGTTTTCCATTATTAAAAGAAGACACTAAAAATGAAAGCACTTGAATGCTTAATCTAGCTCATAAATAGTCTTATTCTCTTATTTTGTAATTTTTATATTTTTTCCGAAAAAACCCATGTTATTTAATCTTCATTGTTAAAATGACCAGTTGCCTCATTAAATATCCCCAGCCCATTAAAGGTAAGAAAAATCTTTGCATATTCTCACCCCTGAGATAGCAACAGGGATACTAAAGTTGCTTTCAGAAGTAAAAAAAAAAATTTTCCTGGGGGATCAAGCAGGTTGTCTGCTGTATGATGATTTATCAGTAGACTCCAGCTCAGAGAAGAAAAGTGACTTCTTGATATTAAGAATTACAAAAATCTGCAAAATTTGTTATTAGGATGTTGTACTGAACTGAGTGGTAGAACTGTGCCATGGTTAGCACCCTAGCAGTCTTTCTTTGGTCTGTTCCTAGCCCATGTCACTTACTTGTATTCTCCTTCTGTTATGATCAGTTCTTCATGTAAGTTGATTCAGTGCTGAGATTGATTTTAGATGTGTTGAAAATGCAGGAGGGTTCTGGACCACAGGTAAGCTGGACTCAGCATATGCAACAAGGATGTTGGACACACTTTTGGACCCAGAACTTTTATTGAAATGAAAATGAGAAAAGCAATCATTATGGGAACTGTCTTGAGAAAAGGTGAAGCCTTCTCATAATATCTCAGGTATGGATGCGAATTTATGGAGCCTAAAGGATCTTTTATGCAGTTAAGGAACTACTTAGTACATCCTAAAATCTTCTCTTACAAGCACACTACCTTGTGTGTTGTCTACCTAATTTCTCTCTTTCTCTCCTCAGTTTCCACACTGTCTGTGTTGATCATGTGGCAGCTTGGTCATAAAGCCTACACCAAATTATACTGCAAGCTTTGTTTTTATTGATCACTGCGGATAGAGCTTCTAAACTTAACTAAATACTGTAATCTGGACTTCCTGTTAATTTTTCTTGTTAATGCTATTAAGAGAGTGATATAAAATTATTGAGGAAAGTGCGTTAAATGGGTAAGAGGAATCTCTTAGGTTTTCCCTTTTTAAAAAAGCTAATATGCTGATAGTTTTTTATGCAAAACTGAAATTTTGTATCACTTATATATTCATATTTCTAGTTATCCATACTTGCTGATGCTTAAAGTGTATATAAAGAAATCTTCCAGAAAGTTACCCAAAGCAAGAGTTACTAATTGGAGAGAAAACTAAAAATTAATTTAAATTAAAGAAAATATAGTGAATGTGATTAAAACATAATTGATGCACCTGATTGGAGACTTGTCAATAGGCAAAGGAGAATGCAAGAAACTGGAGTGGGGTAGAGAAAGCTTCTGCTATCAGAACAGTATACAGGTGTTACATGATGTGCAAAAATGCCTGTTGCATTTCATCTGAAACTTCAAAATGACCTGCATCCAGTGAGAGAAGAGCAATCTATGGGATGAATGTTTTAGAATTTTGGAGTTGTCTACATGTTGTGGAGGCAGTTCAAACCCCACTTACTGAGGAAGCCAACCCAGGAAAAGGAAGTAGAAAATTACTTATACTGTGTCTCATTACAGGGTGTAAGGAAAAAAAAGTACAGCAATGAATGGCATGTGTAGTCTTAAACTACAGTTTTAGCACAGCACAAGTATTTTTATTACTCCTGTTTGTAGTGCTGAGTAATATTGAACTCTGGCTATAGTCACCCAGCAAAGATCCAAAAAACATTCTGAGGATCCCACCTGTGACTTGTCTTACTGAAAGCAAGAGGTCCTGCTGCTGCAAAAGCCTCATAACTGCCTACAGCCTTTGCCAGGAACCAGAAAAGTAGTTAAAGCTTTTCAAAGGCAAGATTGTTGTGTGAGCACAAAACAAGAAGGTGAAAAGCATGTTAATCTGCTGTTCAGAGATGTAAATGTTCTGTGCATAGGATAAGCTTGTGTTTAATTAAGAAATAGATAGATGACTCAAGGCTAAAGTAGAATGACCTGTCTTAGTTTAAAAGGCAAATGACTGTTGCTGTACAAACAGGAATCCAAATTCTATCTCCACACAGGGCAACCTGAAAGTTAAACCATATATTTAAGAGCATAGTTCAGATGCTTCTTGTACATTGACAGATTTGAGGTCAACCAGACCCCTGGTGAGCTTGCTCCAGTACTTGACCACCTTTTAAATTAAGAACTTTTCCTAATATCTCATCTAAATTTTCCCTGATAAAACCTTAAGCCATTCCATTGTGTTCTATCACTGGACACCAGAGAGAAGAGATCATCACCTCCCTTTCTGCTCACCCTCACAAGGAAGTTATAAACAGCAGCGAGTGCACCCCTCAGGCTCCACTTCTCTTAGCTGAACAAAAATAGTATCCTTAGCCTCAGTTAATATGTCACAATCTTTAGTCCTTTCAGCATCTTTGTTGCCCTCTTTTGGACGCATTCTAATATTTCTATGTCCTTCTTGTATTGAGGGACCCAAAACACAGTTCTCTAGGAGAAGCTGCTTCAGTGCCAAGTATAGTAGGGCAATCATAAATTTTGGCCTGTTACATATAATGTGCTTAATGCACCCCAAGGTATGGTTGTCCCTTTAGGCCATCGGCACAAACTGTTGATACATATTGAGCTTACCATTAATTAAACCCCCCAGATACCTTTCTGTAGAGCTGCACTCCAGCCTCTTGCCTCAGTCTGTACATACATCCAGAACTACACCATTACAGGTGCAGAATCCAGCATTTTTACTTCTTATATTTCATGACGCTGGTGATTGAACAATACTCTATCAAGATCTCTCTTCAAGACCTCTCTACCCCTGAGGGAATCACCAGCTCCTCCTAATTTGTATTGCTGGCAAACTTATTCAGTGTACTCAACTCCAGTGCTCAGATTACTGCTGGATGCCATTTTCACTCAGAATTCACTGCTTAAGAAATGCCTTAAGCCGGGGAAAAAAAAAAAAAAAAAAAACAAAAAAACCAAACAAACAAAAGAAAAAAAAAACAACAAAAAAACCCTAGAAGCTGTGTTAGCTTTATATTTATAGCCATATCACTGTGTCTCATTATTATTACTAAGTCAGCAATGGATTAAGGCATAAGTCGGCAGATGCAGGAAAAGGATTCATTGCAATGTTTGCAGAAGCCAGAATGGCATCCTAAGCAGAAAAGTTTAAAGAGTTCATGTCTTTTGAGACCATATCTTCAGGGAACATTGCTCTTTTCCTTTGATGTTCAGTAAACATTCACAGGAGACAGAACAGGCATCAGTGGAGAATTCACTTTCTATTTTCACTTGAAATAAAAACCTTGAAAAGGAGCATCAGTAAATGGAATTGTCAACTGTGTGTAAAAAATTTCCTGCCTAATATCATTTTTTACATCTGAATTTTCTGTAGGGAAATCAGTAAGGTTATAAAGATAGAAAAATTTAAATATTGAACTATATTACCTACTATCAAAAAACTGAGCAGTTTCTGCCACTGTTTATTTCCCTGTGCAGCCTGTGCTAAGCTAATAATAGCTATGCCTTCCCAGCTGGATATACGTGTTCTCTGTAATGCACTACAAATTCCGAGAGAACCAAAATATGTAAAGGGGGATTCACCTTTGCAGACAAGATAAAGATAAATGTTATCTACTAATTTAATTCTTTAAACTGTTTTATTTAATAATATGAAAATGGCCTATGTTTACCTACACTGAGTATGTTAAACTCCCCAGGAAGCAAACTGTATTAATAGCAATACAAAAGTACACATTTAGGCAAATTCACTGATGTCCATGTAATACTAGCAGCAAGTTTAATGTTAAAATATTCTCCAGCTGTGACACTGATAATTAGTTTAAACATTTTTGAATTTTCTACAAAGTTGGAACCCCATATTCAAGCCTCAGCCATTTACCAAAACTGACTCTGCAAAGTAAGAGTAGTAAACTTTAATAAAAACAGAAATTTAATCCTGTGCCAGCTTTAACAACTAAATAAGTATAATAAATACTAATAAATAAATAAATACTAATAAAATAAATAACTAATAAGTCCTAAATAAGGAACAGGAACATCACTACTGCCTTTCAGTAGGCAGAACTCAAATAATACAATGATTAACAACAGAATCATAAACCTCCTATGCCAATCTAGTTAGCTTGTGCTAAATCAAACTTGGGAATATAACTCAAAATTTCTCTGAGTCTTGATTAACATCACACCTCTTGGTACTGATGTATCTTGATGTAAAGACTAGGAAAATATAAAAGAAATCTGTCTTGAAAGAGGGTAGTCCTGGTCTATTCTTCCTCTTCCCCTATACTAACCATGAGTTCTAGGACTCTTGCTCCGTAAGATCTTGGTTTGGCAGAGAACTTTTCTTTCTACTAGGTTTATTTTCTAGTACAATAACTATCTGAACCCCATCAATCAACAGCTTCATAAAGCCTCACAAGTAGAATGACTGTATCATTAAAAGTAGGAATGTGCCTTAAACATATCTTAATTAGTCATTTTCAGTAGAAGTTATGGAGAAAGTACACTTATTTTTGAGAGAGAGGTTCTAGGAAACCCCATTAACCTACCAGCTCTATTCACAAACATTTTATGAATGCTTATCACATATTCAGCCCACACATGCAAGTTGAAAACCTCTAATTCATGTGGAAGAGGGATTTTGTTCAGAAAGTAAGAATATAGAGAGAAACATATGTCAAGATCAACACTCTTCATAGTCCAATAGAGGATGCAGGGCCTTTATAAGAAGGCAGATTAAGTTTTGTTTAAAGAATAATCACCTGTGTAAATTAGCAGCTGTTAAATCAACAGCCCTCGCTAGTTCGTACATTAGGCTTAAGTTCTATAGGATCAGAAGTCTAGATGCTAAAGAAAAGATTACATAGAAACAGCAGACAAGAGAAAAATATTTTATGGTTAGTTCTTTGAGATAACCCTATTCATCTTTGATGTGGTGTTTGTGGCCATCTGAGCCCCATCTTGCCTGTTGCCTTGTTCTTCAGATTATGCATATAATGCTCTGCATATCCCAAAACATGAGCTGAAATAAATGCAATGTTTATATGCATGATGGATTTGGAAAATGTATCTTTCTATGCAGAAATGTGTACACACCAGAAATGCTACATTAGTGGCTTATATGCACGTTCAAATTACACAAATGAGAATACTACTTCCTAAACAGAAATATATACTCTACACTATTCTGTATAAATCCTTTCATTTTTAAAGGAGAACTTACAATGTGTTGAGTAGCATCATGTAAATGATCACAATGAATATAATAGAGATATGTTTAAGCTGAAAATTATTTGTAATGAATCTTTTGATTTTGTAGCCCATTAGGTTTATGTAAATTATAGCTCTTCCACACCAAAGGAAGTGACATAAAGTTATCTATAAAAGATCGTTTTTCTTATTTAACTAAATAAGAAAACTGATCTTCACTGGTCTTCATCACATCTTCATGAAATTATAGCCTAGAATGTATAGTCCTGAAGATTAAGTAATTAAAAAACCCCAAAAACACACATACAGAAAAAAGACTGACCCACACTGGAGTGTAAATAACTCAGGCAATAATTTAGGGAAAATTGAGACAGTTTTTCTGGAAACATTGCGAAGTCTTCTGTGGAGTGCACAGAAAGATTGCGTGTTATAATTTACCTGGATTCTACCCTACTCCAATTACGTCCAGCATACCAAAAGGAGTGTTATGTTACGAAGTTGAAGCTCTAGAGTAATTTGCCTATTTCTAACAAAGGGCTGGGAGAGGAAATTGATCAAAAGAAGTGTAACTACTTTGGATTCTAAATACAAAAATACACTGTGAACCGCAGTGGACTATGCTTAGGTCATGGGTTGTAAATCTAGTATGAACACTGTGATTTTGTAGTCTGATTTCATGTCTAGGATCAGAGGACGCTTGTATTTCTATCCCGATATAAATACTACTACAGAAAAAGTGATCTAACATCAGATTTTGGGAAAAAAAAATGGTTTAATGGTTAAGTACTATAGCTGCTGCAATAGAACAAATTTTTTCTGGTCTAAACTTTCCCACTGGCAGTTTTCAGCCATGGGAACCTGTGATGCTTTTACCAATTAAAAGATTCTTTCTCTTTGTATGTATGCAAGGACTATGTTCAAGAAAATTATTACCCTTCTTTTCATTATATAGAAATGAAAAATATCTTTCTCTAAATTTTTCCTAGCTATTTAATAATTTTCAAGTTAATATTCTTGTACCAATTATTCCACTTTTTTTTTGCCTAAGATAAATGTTGAGCTGGCAGAATTGCAGAAGTCCATTTCAGAAACAAACAACAGTCACCTTTAGTAGGGACCTCTGGAGGTCATCTGATCCAAACCCCCAGCTCAAGCAGTGTCACCTAGACTCAACTGATGAAGACCATGTCCAGATGGAGTGTTTCCAAGGATGGAGACTCCACAACCTCTGGGTAACCTGTGCCAGTGCTCAGGCACCCTCACTGTAAAGAGTTTCCAATGTATCAGTTTGTGCCCATTGTCTCTGGTCCTCTCACAGCCTGTTTTCTTCTTCTTTTATACATGTTGCTAAAATCTTCTCTGAGCCTTCTCTTTTCCAGGCTGAGCAGTCCTAGCTATCCCTGACTCTCCTCATATAAGACGTATTCCAGTTGCTTAATCATCTCTGTGGTGCTTTGCTGGACTTTCTGCAGTAGTTCTGAGTCTCTCTAGTACTGCGGAACCCAGAACTGGACACAGTGCTCCAGACATGGCCTCACCAGTGCTGAATAAAGCAGAAGGATCACTTACTTCCACCTGCTGGCAATACTTTGCCTAAGGCTGTCCAAGCTGATATCTGTCTTCTTTGTGGTAAGGACACATTGATGGCTCATGTCCAAGCTGGTGTCCACCAGGTCTCCCAGGTCCTTTTCTGCAAAGCTACTTCCCAGCTGGGTGTCTCACAGAATATACTACTGCATGAGATGTTTCCTCATCAGGTGCAGGACTTTGCACTTGTCTTTCTTGGACTGATTATGTTCCTGTCAGGCCATTTCTCTAGCCTGTCTCTCTCTTTCAAAATACAGGCGCCACATTTGGTTTATGTCAGTGTTTTGGATCTCTACCAGTGCTTCGGATGCTATTGAAAATCACCACTACTGCAAAAGATGCTCATCCAGCATTTTAAACTGTTGCATTAAATCATAAAGTCCATGTCCTGGGTTCAGCAGTAGCAGCCATTTTTCTCCTTAATAGCTGTTGCAGTGCTGTGTTTTTGACTTTCAGCCTGGGAACAGTGTTGGTAACACCGATGTTTTCAATTACTGCTTAGTAATGTTTGGTCTGGTCAAGGACTTTCTGAGTCTCATGCTGTGCCAGGGAGGAGGGGAAGCCGAGAGAAAGCAGAGACAGGACACCTGACCCAAACTGACCAAAGAGGTATTCCATACCACAGCACGTTATGCCCATTATATAATCTGGGGGAAGTTTCCTGGAAGGGTTAAATCACTGCTCAGTAGGGCTGGGTATCAGTTGGCAGGTGGTGAGTGGTTGTATTCTTTTCCTTGTTATTTCCCTTATCATTATTATTATTGGTGGCAGCAGCAGTGGTTTGTGTTATACCTTAGTTACTGAACTGTTCTTAGGTCAGCCCGTGGGAGTTATATTCTTTTGATTCTCCTCCCCATCCCCCCAGGAGTGGGATGAGTGAACAACTGAGTGGCTAATTTGCTATCTGGGCTTAAACCACGACAGTAATTCAATAGAGGAGTTATCTAAGCTGTTAAATTATAGCTCATGCATCTTGTATAGGCAGGTAATTTTCAGTGTTATTAAACTAAATTGACTTCATCTCTGCCTAGCTACTGATTGATCAGTATTTCCAGTGGCTTAGTGAAATCTGCAATCTTAGGAGTTTCTTATTGGCTTTAATACTTAAATGTGCTAATGATACCCAAGCAAATGGAAGAACATCAGTGATGTGTGAGAAGTAATTCATATTACTTGTAAGACAGCGCTGGGTGGTTGAGTGATGATGCTTAATGAAATGTTTTAGTGCTATAAGATTTTGTTACCTATCTACAAAGTGCAGTCAATAAAAGCTAAATGTTTATAACAGTTGATTGTCATCTTAGGTGTATCATGCAGAATGAGTAGTACTGCAAAAAACTATCACATAAACAGACAAGTTAAGTAAAAGACCTTATGTGATATGCTGATGGACAAAATACTTGATAAAAATGGGCATTTAAGCAACGAACTAATCACAAGAATATCAGTATATTATGCACAAGAGCTGTACTTCCATTGAACTTCTGATAATCAGCTGCTGGATCTTCACAGCATGTCCTTCATTTCTTTTGTCTTTGGATCAATGCTATCTGAAACAGCGTGGTCCAAACATGACAAAAACGATGTCCTCAATCGGAAATCTGAGCATTGTTCTCAGATAAAGTTACTATATGGAGAACATTACCAGTTCTTTGAATAGGGTTTGACATAATATATTATATATATAATAATAATATATTATATATATATCATATAATTATATTGTAATATAATATATAATATAAGTAATAATTCCTTTGATTCTACCTGTTGAATTATTACTCTGTGAAGTCATGTTCACTGCTGTTCTCAATCCCATTCTCTGGTCTTCCATCCGTTCTGGTCTTCAATCCGTTCTCTGGTATTGCCTTTCGAATATTTCAAAAAAATCATCAATTTGACTACTGATCCAGAATGGCCAGCAGCCTAACAGCTTCCAGGGTATTCAAAGAGTTAATTTAAACTGTATCAGGTTACAGGTGGAACTGGATCTCAGATTCCCACAACCCTGGATTGTTCAGGTTTTTCCTAGAGCAAATTAGGGCATTAAGATAGATCACCTTTGCAACTTTCAATCTTTGTCATGATCAGATCCATATTTTGTTTTGACTTACATTTTGGATCTGAGATCCTGTTTTGCTTAGGCAATAGGAGCACCTTAATTGGTATGAGATTTGTACTAATGTCAATATCAAAATATTCACCTTTTCCATCAGTCACATCAGTCATTTACTCAGCCCTGCTGGGAAAGAGAGAATGTAGGTTAGTAAAAGAGCTTTGAGCTGCATCTCTGTGTGTTTAAAGGACAAAACAAACAATACATTATAATTAATGCACCTCTCAACTTTAACATCCTTTTTTTTTTGCCTGGGATGTCTAAGCATCTTCAAAGTTAGTGGAAGTTTAAATTTGCACTCTTTTAAAAAGGTACTCCTTAATTGAGATTTGATTCCAAATGTGCTTCTATATGAATTTTGATAACCTGGTATTAAAAATTCAAGGTACTGCTATGTGCTGAAGCTGATCCAGAAAGAAATTTGGAATTGTATTTATTCTACAAAGGGAAGAAGTAAGCTATTAAGTAGTATCCCCACCAAAGCTTCTAGCAATTGAAGTTTTATGTCTCTTTCTTCATGAATAAGCTGTGCAAGGCCTCAGACTTTTTCCAGTGTCTATACAAAACTGTTTGAGTTGCTTGTTTTTAAAGTCCTCTGAGCAAAAAAAAAAATACATTCGAAAATTAAGTCCATATTTTTTTTTTACCTGTTGTATAATTATGCAAATTCATTGCCAGTGAAGGCATTAGACTGAGCTTTTGGGCAGCACCTACTTCTTGCTGTGAATCATGAGTAATATGATCTCTGCCACATAAATTTTGTTCTTCTGTGAATTGAAGCAGTGTCATCAGTTTCAAGGCAAACCACAAAATTAAACTAGTCCTCATCTCCCTATCCTTATTTAAGATGCAGCAGTCAAATAGTTGCAAATGATAGGTCACAGCCCTTTTTAAAGCTGCTGTTTATGAGTCCCATTAGCATTGTCTAAGCTGTTTCTTCTGACCTTCTGGCAGCCATCCTTCTAGAAGCACTCTTTGGCAATTACTGTATAAATCTGGAAAGAAGTAAGGCATAATTAGCTTGGTTAAACATAAGCAATCACAGGAACAAGATAATTATGATTGTCTTAAAATACTTTTATGTGATATATTTTTAGTTACTGATCTGATACATTATTACATAGAAAAGACTAACATAGTGAACAATATGCTGACCTTTTAGTTCCAAACTACAGAAAGAGTGAAATTCTAGCAGAGAATGAGTAAATCTTTTTATTATTAAGATTAAATCTAAAACTTTGCAGTTTGCATTTAACTTTTTCATTTCCTCCATTTTATTTCATGATAAAGCATTCATTTTAAGAGTACATGACTGTAAACATGCATAAGCCTTCTCCCTCACGTTTCTTTCAGCACACATCAAAATATATTAGCTTATCAGCCAGAGAAGCATGCTAACAAGGTAATATTTCTCTTCCCTGTTACATAGTTAAAGAACTACAGCTCTACATATTTGCCTAGAGAAATAAAGAACTTCAGTAGCTCAGGGAGTTCGACAGAAAATTCTGTTTCTAAGATCTAATCTTTCTTGGTCAAAGAACTATTAGGAATGAAAGCAAAACACTTTGGCCAATGTTATTTGTGTCAGTGCAGATGGCAGCTTCTTCTCACATGAATTGTTATGTACAGAGACATGTTTAATGACCCACGGTTTCACTGATATATGACTATCTAACAATGTTTTCTTTGGCCTTTATGAAAGCCAACCAACAGAAGGAAAGTGATGAAACCTTTTTGATTACTGTAAGGCTACTATTTATTTATTTATTTATGCATTAATATATCTTACTGATTATTTATGTATTAATATCTTATGTTACTAAGTATGTTCCATGCATCACCAGTAGAACGGTTGATATTTATAGAAGAAACCTTTGTATGGGTTGTGGATATAATATCCAAGCCACAGCTAGCTCCTGAGAATGTCAGATCAGTGTAACTCAGAATCATCACAAGGCTTTGATACTTTTCCTCTAATTTGATAAGACTGCTAGCAAACTAGATGAACAACAGGTATAAGTGAAGTTTGGTTTGGGTTAACAGGGTCTTATTTGTTTCCTCTCTTTGTTTCTTAAGTTATCTGAAAGTACTGGATAAGGTGGTAAGTAATAAAAGTAATATTGATATTATTTTGTTGGTTTGGGGTTTTTGTTGGTTAGTTGGATTTGGGTTTTTCTTGTTGTTGTTTTGTTTTGCTTTGTTTTTCCACTAGAGAATAGGTAAAGATGATTTTTTTTTATAAACTGTATCTACTGCTTGTTTAGGATCCATTATAAAAACAACTGGTCAGGTTCACAGTCAAGGTAAACACCTGTAATTCCCTTTTATTTCAGTATGAGACACTCATTGGCATTGTTTGAGATTCTTTGAGATTTTTTCTATTTTTCCTTGTATTTATATTATCTGTTTGCAAGCCTTTTAAAGTTTAGGACAAATGCACAAAACAATGAAGATAAGAAAAGAATAATCAAATCTTTCAAAACTTTAAGAACACCTTTTCTTTCTGGTTATTTCTTGTTTTAGACAAGCTTCTACGCATCCCTGTGGCAAAATGAAACTTTAAGCTGAATTTAAATGAAAATAGCCTCTTACAATGATACAATCTACTTTAGTAAATAATATGCACATGATGCATAAAATATGCAACAAGTCTCCTAATTTGAAATTCTTACCTCCTAATTATGTATGTTTCTTATGTGTGATAGTTTCCTTTTTTGCTGCTTTTATACCCAAGTAAGTTTAATCTATTTTTAATGAAACATGAGATTACTTCTGAACTTGAAATGCAAGTGTGAAATAATTTAGACTTAATCTAGAGGTAGCAAAAGACAGTCCAAAATTGTTTCTGCATAAATTATTCAAGAATAAAAAGACCATCTTGGAGAACAAGATGATCTTAGGCTCCTTATCTGGTGATCTTAGAATATCAACAGAAAAAATTAATCCATATTTGTCTTCTGAAACTTCTGACTGGCATGGAAGTGAATTACTTTCAACTTTAGGCCTCTAAGGTATAGCTTCTGGCTTTGTATTGAAGGAGTGTAGTATTCAGTTTTACTTTACCTCTGAAAAGCAGAAATATATCAATCATTCACTGTCTGGAACAGCTCTTGACCAGTAGTCAACAAGCATGGGAAACAGTCATTCCTGTGGGCCACAGATTTTGGTTGCACAGTTTTGCACACCTTCGTTTATGAATGTTTTTTTTTTTTTGTAGGCCAGTGAAATAAAATTGAGAGAAGATGAAGGGGATCTTTCAGCTTTATGAAATTGCCATTCTGTTTTTACTTGAAATGCTAAAAAAGGGAGCAGCAATTAAACATAATACATACAGAATTTTCCCCTGCTAGTTCACAGGTTTCTGAAAGGAATCTAAGACTTGACTTTATTTAAAATATCTTTCTCTACTGCTGGATGACAGTCACCTGAGATAAAAATATTAATGTTATCATATTGTCACCAATATTTTTTCCATTTATCCTGCTGGCACAGAAGGGTAGTCCAGAGGGTTGTGTGATAGTTTTAAAGTTCAAAACTACTACTTTTTGACTACTTCTTGACTGCTTCTTGCTCTACTTCTTACCTGCTGAATGACCCTGGGACAGTTCTTCTGCCCTGTATCTTGGCATACTTGGCAAAAGAGTATTTAAAAAAATATTTATAATGCTGAATTAGAAAGAAAAACTCCCTTGTTATAGAACCTGTAGACCGAAAATTCTATTCCTTATCAAAAGAATTTTCTCTGAAGTTAGAATCCACTCTTGAGACAGAGATTATTAACTTGGATTTAATGCAGTGTTAAAACTCCTTGTATATTGTCAGTGAGTTTCTTTTTGTGTACATATATTTTACATTCTTGATTTTTCTTATCTAATATTTCTATGTGATAATATGAGTCAGTTCTGCATTTAAAAGGAGGGAAAGATCAGTCCTCTTTTACATGGATGTTTCCGCTATGTATGAGAATAGGATTTTCATCCAAGGCAGAATCTGTGAAAACTTTGTCTTCCACTTCTCTCACAGATTACACTTTTTTAACAGCCCATAACAGTGTGTGGTTTCTTGAAAATCAGAGAAATGACACAGATATATCATTGTTCTTTCCCCTGTATCATGACAAAAGACACATTGAAGTTACCTGTATCTTGATGCATATGAGTTATTTCTGTCCTGTCGAACTAAAAGGGAAGACAATTTGGCAGAAAACAAACCCCCTTGTGTTCCAGTTGGTCCTCAGATATTAGAGGAGCTGGGTGCACCTAGGCTTAGATTCTGACTGATGCCCAATTTACCACTATCAGTCCGGTCATGTTTGATAATATTGAACAATCGCGATTCCTGATGAGCTAATAGCACACTGCACCTTCAGTCTAATTGTGCTCATGAACTAGCATTGCCACACTGAAGTATTTGGTTGCATTCAATGAGAAAACTATTGTAATTAGCTACTTAAATAGTGCAGTTTATTAAAGCTACAGATACATGTTCTTATGGATTGCCAGTGATAAATACACTCTCTGCAAAAGCATATGTAAATAGTAAGTTATACAAACGAGCAATAAAGTTTTGCATAACACAGCCTGCCTTTAAAATATAAAAGTAAAAATTGGAAAGTAACTCTATATAGAGAGTCCTGATTTTCCCTGGGGAAGCACTTAATAAAGTGAAAGTCTTACCCAAAAGCATCCCTGGGGCCAGGGGGGGAGAAGCAAGGTCCAGCCTGTTGACTGGTCCCAGGAGTCAAGGGTAACCTGCTCAGTGGAGTTTTCCTCAACTCATCCACGATGATATCTTCCCCAGTATTCTCCCTTTGTTTGGCCATTTTATACTATTTTTCATCTTCAAGGTGGTGTTTGAGTGACTAGTCATAAATACCTTTATTATTATTCATGTAAAATTCACTTCGCTTTTAAAGGTATATAACACAGAGAATCCAAAGAGCATGCTCAAAGAGGGGTGATCTCATTTTGGAGGCAGGTAGCATTAGAGATGGTGGTGTGTTTTTATGTTATAATGTATTAAAATGCATTATAATGAAGTAAAGTTAGCACAAAGGGCAGCACTTTTTCAAAAGATGACAGACTGTTGGCTCAATTTTGCAGCTTATCAGTTTCCAGTACCACCTAGTTCCCATCTCTGCTGGTGTTAGGACAGAGCATGGCCACAGAATCTCCACTCTGCTTCATCCTTCATCAATGTTGATGCGGGAACCGCTATGGAATGCACATTCCTGGCCCACCAGGTGTAGCTGTATCTTTCCCTGAAAGTCCATTTTTCCTTTATGTGTGAACAATGCTACATTATAAATATAAGTTTAATTTCTAATTATTCCACATATCCATGCATCTATGTAATGAGAAAAATAGTATTTTTTTCCCACTAGATCTGGTCTTTCTTTTTTTTTATGTTTTCGTTGTTGTTTTTTTTCTTTCTCTAAAAGGAAGTATTGAAATATATTCCCTCATTCAAAGTGAAATGATTTCAAACAAAGATTAAAAAAAAATGTTAACATACATTTCCTATTACATCACAAAATTTTGAACCATATTTTCATGCTATGTTGCATAATTTCAAAACTGCTACAGGGCAAAAGATGCAAATTTTTGTGAATATTTAATTTATCAAATATATTAGAGACAAAACAACTATCTGTTGTGGCTTGATGCTGAAAAGCTAGTGTAAAAAACAAACTTGTTGCAAATTAATATATTAAATCAGAGAAATGCACAGCCTCTATTACTGCCTCCAAGAAGAACACTGACACGTCCTAAAAGATGATACATTTTGGAATCCTACTGAAGTTAAAAAAATCATCAAATTGTTTTGATGTTATAGTTAGGTAGACACGCATAGGCATTTTAGACACTTTAGATGTAGATCTGTGTACTACTGTACTTTCAAGCTTTTAAAAGTTTTCTTACAGTTTTTTGAGTGTTCATAATTTTGAATGTGAATGAATTGTCATCCAGTTTGACCTTATAAAGTAATTAACAGTGCATACTTTAATCTTCCACTTCCTTGATTTGAAAGACCAATAGGAATAGTATTTTTCACATTCCTGAAGTTTGAGTATCATAGAATCATAGAATCATAGAATAGTTAGGGTTGGAAAGGACCTTAAGATCATCTAGTTCCAACCCCCCTGCCATGGGTAGGCACACCTCCCACTGTATCATGCCACCCAAGGCTATGTCCAACCTAGCCTTGAACACCGCCAGGGACGGAGCATTCACAGCTTCCCTGGGCCAACCCATTCCAGTGCCTCACCACCCTCACAGTCAAGAATTTCTTCCTCCTCGTATCCAATCTAAACTTCCCCTGTTTAAGTTTGAACCTGCTAGCCCTTGTCCTATCACAACAGTCCCTAACGAAGAGTCCATCCCCAGCATCTCTGGAGGCCCCCTTCAGATACTGGAAGGCTGCTATGAGGTCTCCATGCAGCCTTCTCTTCTCCCAGCTCAACAGCCCCAACTTTCTCATCCTGTCTTCATACGGGAGGTGCTCCAGTCCCCTGATCATCCTCGTGGCCCTCCTTTGGACTTGTTCCAGCAGTTCCATGTCCTTTTTATGTTGAGGACACCAGAACTGCACACAGTACTCCAAGTGAGGTCTCAGGAGAGCAGAGTAGAGGGGCAGGATCACCTCCCTCGACCTGCTGGTCACACTCCTTTTGATGAAGCCCAGGATACGGTTGGTTTTCTGGGCTGCAAGTGCACACTGTTGGCTCATGTTCATTTTTTCATAGACCAACACCCCCCAGTCCTTCTCCACAGGGCTGCTCTGAATCTCTTCTCTGCCTAACCTGCAGCTGTGCCTGGGACTGACTCCAACCCGGGTGTAGGACCTTGCATTTGGCATGGTTAAACTTCATCAGATATCCTTAGTTAGCAGCTGAATACTTTTATTAGGTAGCAATTATGGTTACAGCAAAAGGGTTTTACAGATCATGCATTTTGCGCATTTTCCTCTTCAAAAAGAGTTCAGATATGAAAAGAAAACCTCATAGATTTCTGTTCCTATTACATTTTTGACAAAAAAACACATATGAAAACCATTACTAAATAAGGTAGTATTGCATTTTCATATTAAATATTGAAAATTTACAGTAACATTATATTTTAATTTCAGTAAAGCTACAATACATAGATTTTTAACCATGGTGTTTTCAGTGTAGTTCTCAATGGCAAAATGTAAGGGCTGTATTTATAGACCGCAGCAATAATTTTGCCAGATAAAACAGCTGAATGTAAGAGAAGTTTATTACAGGTATAATGGGAACAGAAATATCAGTTCAACAACCAAATCAGTTTAAAATTTTTAGTGTTGGAAGTAATTTTATTTTAGCAAGGCTGCTTAAACTGAAGATAAATAAATAGTTTACTCAGTTAAATTAGCTACTTCTGTCTACTGGGTCTATGAAAGCAGGATCATAATTTTTATGTATTTATCCACCATTCAGATTCACTCCGAACTGTAAGTTTTGTGTTGATATTTTTAATCAGTTCTGTGAAATCCTTGCAAGTTTATTTTGTCAAGGGATATGTCAAATGACTTTGAAGTTCAACTCATTGCCTCCTTTTGACTTATTTGCAAATAAAAAAATAGTATAATTGGATAATACTTTTACACTTGCTAGAATTCCTAGATATATTAACTAGGGAAAAAAATTACATTCTATAGATATCCAAACTAGCAAAATAACATTAAAATGCATTTACTTTTTTGAAGAAAAATCAACGAATTCCTCTCCTCAGATTGAGGATTTTTAGTCACTCTTCACTTTTCGTTTTGAATCCTTTGAGGTGTTATTTTCATATTTTGCATATTTTGTGAACTCGCAACAGTTATATATAGTGGACAAAAATTTTACTAGCTTAATCTAGAATAGCAAGAGATAGTTAATGCTTATAAATGTAAAGCAGATATTATTTTCTTTGTCCTGGTGTTGTTCTTTTTTTTTCTTTTTCCTATGTTTTTTCTCATTGCTTCATCTGCCACTGAGCTGGTGATTATCTTTTTCAAAGCAGCTTGAGCTAACTTTATAGTTTCTATGACTGTGTTATCTAATTCTGCCCTATTGAACCTGCTCTCATTTATTCTTTTTAAATGAATGGTGTCTGCAGATAGTGAGGGCTTTAATTAGTAAATTAATTAAAATTGAAATTATTAAAGGTTTTTTTTGTTGCTTAAAATGTAACTCTTGGTTTGATATTCTCTACATGCAATCATATTCACTGGGAAAGCATTTGTATTTAACTACAGTGAAAAAGACGTATGGAATTAAGAGTATTTTTACTCTTTTAATCAGATATTTTTTTAACTCTTTGTAAAGACAGAGTTGTCCATGAAGATGCAGAAATGCTGTGCTTGTAATTTAGGTGACTGATGATGGAGGAAGCAATGATTTTCACATTTGAAATATTAAAAACGTTATGATGAGGCACTTGCATAATGTTTCTCCATATAAACCCTGAAATTTGTCATTCTTCATTTCTTATTTTTGATTAAGAACTTGCTTTCATCTGTGTCATTTGGGAGTACATTCTACTTAAGCAGTCAAACCCTGTGAATAGATAGTATCTGCTCTTGAAAGAAGTATTAGTTTTTTCTTTGATCATAGGTTGCACATGTGTCCTGTTTAACAACCAGGAGAAGTTGAGAAAACTTGAGATGCTAAAGAGATAAAAGAAGATAACTTTTGAAGATTGTGGATGTCTTCTTAACTACTATTGATAATAAAACTGATAAAGAGATTATTTCTTTCTATGTCTCAACATAAAATTAAATATATATTCCTAACTGTTTTTCAATCGAGTCTTGATTTAACAAAACATATTCTTGGCTAGTGTATTGTACAATTACCACTAACTCTCAAGTCTCAAATGCATAACAGCTCCTGCAATAATACCATAAATACAGCTAATGATGTTAATGATGTTTTCTGTCCAGAAATTTCTAGCTTTACTTATCTGATTGTAACATTCGCATGTTAGCTGCAGTTTACATATGCAAAGATCACTGAAGAACTCTGATAGGCATAAATTTGGGAATTGGCAGTGATATTAACAGATTATGAAGCTGTAAGCGAATTATTCAGAATGGAAGACAAATATCAGATCAAGTGAGTTACAAAGAGGTGTACATGAAATATTAATATTGCAAAGTAATAATAGATGTAGACCTCTGAAGTTGTAGACAACTCTTTCCATAATTACATGTACCACTGCAGGGAAGAGTAAAACAGTGCATTTTCCTGGGTGACCCAAAAGCCTTGATTTGATTTAAATTCCTTATGAACTGATACTTTCTAGATCAGTGAAATTACATTACTTGAACTATTCAAATAAAAAAAAACAACAAATGCCAGGCTTTCCCTTTTTGACTTTACATATTAACATGCACCTCTTCAATACAGCCAATCATGAACATATACTTGTAAAGAAAAGAGCATCACTTTTTTATACTGTAAGCTCATTGAGTCAGCCACTGTTCTTTTTATTGTACATGTACAGGCCTGTGGTTGCTTCTCTCTAGTGCAAGCCCCAATATAAACACAAAGCAGAATATATACAAAGGTGACATTCAGATCATACATCAGTATAGAAATGATATTTACACCCTTTCTAAAACCTAATGTTCTGCAGGTAGAAAAGATTTTTCGAAAGAGGATTTGCAGGAGATGTTCACAAAGAAAAGCGAATTTAGGGGATTATGAAGATTTGATTACATAGAAAAAACCAAGGCCAAGTTTTCATAAAGAAGTCTGTTTACTTGCCCAAAGTCTTAAAGCTGTCAGTGTGAACAAACATGATAAACTGAGAGGGGTACAGACAGTGAAAGCTCATGTCCTATTCCCATAGAAGTATATCAGTGGTAATTCATAGAATCATAGAACCATAGAATAATTAGGGTTGGAAAGGACCTTCAGATCATCTAGTTCCAACCCTCCTGCCATGAGCAGGGACATCTCACACTAAACCATGCCATCCAAGGCTCTGTCCAACACAGCCTTGAGCACCACCAGCAATGGAGCATTCAATTCAAAAGGAGTCAGGTCAATTTATCAAGATAATAAGTACCCACTTAGCACTACAACATCTGAAGTCATGTAATAACATCAAAATTTGAGTTACCTTACATTTGTACACAGTATGATAGAATATCTTGATTTGGAAGGGTCTCATAAGGATCATTGAGTCCAACTTGATGTATCTGTATATATTTGATGATATATATTTGATATATTTATATTTGCATTTATTTATACTAATTAGACTTGATTTAAGGCACACTGAAGACTGTGGGAAGACTTGCATTGATCCAATGATTAAAAAGAATTAATGTAGACTAAAACAAGGAATCAGGTCCATTTTGACTATGAGAGAATCTCAGAATTTTGGCTTCAAGTAATTGAAAACTTGTGTAAACTGTGGTTTTTAGCCACCCTTTACATCCTCTCCTGGACAAAATGGAGAGTAAGCGTATACCAAGATGTTTCCTGCAGCACTGACGCTTTATCAGTCCTGAGCAAGAACCTTCCTAAAAAGTTGTAAATTACCTTTCTTGTCACTCAACTAGATTCTATTCCCTCAAAAAAAAAACCAAGATATTGCCCCTAATAGATATGGGGCACAGCCAGGATACATGTGCATGGCTACTTATTTAGGTGTAGCGTACGTGTACTTCTAGTTACAAGTGTAATAATTGCTTGCTTAGCGTTGTTACAAGAGCAGGCAGCTGCACAACCTATCTCACTTTTGCTTGCCAGCATTCTTTTACTGCAAAGATTAAACTAAAACTTTACAAGCTCAAACATCCTTGTTGGCCTGTTGCTTTCCTGTGTATTCTGGATGTCACCAATGGGGTGAGATATTCACACGATTTTCCACAAAAATCATAGCTGTGGTAGCTAGTGACTACCATTAGTAGATTAAAAATGCTGAAACATATTTTAATCTCTTTGTCTCAAATCCATTCTTTATTCTTTAAATGCTTGGAAGGTTTTACCATGAATTAATATTTTCACCTGAGAGAGAAAAGTGAAATATTCCCTTTATAAACTAAAAATTTTTAGTTACTAAACTAAGCCCCTCTATGATCGGTAAAAAAAAGTAAACCCCCACTTTATAATGGAAAGGACAATTTGAGTTTAGAGTCACTGTCTATATTCTGTTGGTCACTTTATTGTAACCGCACATTTCAATAACATTTAGTAAGTTAATAATGCATTTTATACACATGAACCTTCAAAGTGAAATGCCTTAATGGCTTCCAAGTAATTTACAATGTTGGAACAGAACACTGCATCAAAGGGTTTCATATTCAGCATTGCTTATTTTGCTTTAATAGGAATAATAACTTTATACAGTACATATTTATTTTATGTAGCCGGGCTTTAGGATTATACAAATTAATTTAGAAGAACTACTGAAAAGTTCTAACTGAGCAGTAGGGGAACCCAACCAACTATGACTTGCACATCTGTAAGACACAGACAGATGAAAAGCAACAAAGGGAGGAGAAAGGTGACAGTATCAAGAGTGGAGAATATCTCCTGAAACCAGAGACAGAAATGCTCTGTTTTGATTTTCAACAAATTGCTGTGTGTAGACTTTACTGGTGAGATTTGCCATTAAGAATAGAGGTATCCTGCAGCAGAATTCCTACAGCAGAAAATGTTGCAAGTCTTCTGCTTTGCAGGCTACTGTGAGTTTTCTACATTTCTCCCCATTCTTGAATTCAAGGTTTCACTTATAAGCCACTCAGTGACCTAGACCCAATGTACAGAGACGTCCCAAAGTTTTAAAATAGCAGTAAGTAATCTTTATAGTAACCTCTTCAGGCACAACAGCACTGTTTGTAGCAATGATTGAAGTCACCTGTGAGGGAAGCAAAGCGCTGTGAAAGGCTGGTCCCAAATTGTTGCTGAACACTAGAACTTCCTAACTTCCACAGCCTCTGTTTCAAGTTCGGGGTGTTCTTCAATTTCACATCCTCTAGGATAAATGTACAGTAAGACAAAAAAAATCACCATGAATAAAACATGCAACTCTCTTTCTAGGAGAGTGGAAAGGACAAGACTCATCTATATAGAGCAACACAGAGCATGCTGAGTTGCTGAGCTACCATCAGGTACAAGACAGCATAAGAAACCAGAAAAGAAAGGAGCAGTAGGGTGGTCTGGGCCTTGTTTCATGTTTTCAGCACTCATGCAAGTGTCAAATTTGTCCTTGAAAATTCAATATTCAGTTATAATTAAATTCCATGTGTATATGCATGATGTGAATAGTAATATCTTTCTATGAAAATATAGACTTCAAAAATTAAAAAAAAAGAATTATTTTCTTATCCGGAAAATGTCAAGATTTTATAGCAAGTGAATGGTGATGGGATTCATATTTAGTTCTTGTACCCGTGCTACCTTCCTACATGGCAGAAGTTTTGCCTTTCCCTGTTCCTAGGTGGAATTTTGCCAGTTTTCCTGTTCCTAGACTGGCTTCTGTACAACAGTGACAATAGTTCTCTCCTTGGAGGTTCAAACCATGTTTCTTCTTGCACTGCTATGAGTGAAATAGGAGGATAAAACAGTTTTCTTAAAACAAAAATTCAGTTTGTTTTTCTTCTTTATGGAGGCAAAGCACAAGATATTTTTTTTTTAACTCCTCCACACTTGTCTGTTACAAGAAAGAATACTTGAAAACTTCATGAGTTACTTTTGAGAGGGCTCAGATTCAATTTTTGTTCCTTCAGAGAAGTGGTCCTATTTTACTGCCTCATAAACGAACTAGAATTCTTTTGATATTTGTTATTACTTTGTGTGCCTTCCATTCATGGTTTAAATACTGTGGTAGGCTGGCAGGAATGGAGGCCAAATATTCAAAGCTAGTGGGTTAACTGCTGTCAAGAAACAACTGAGGAGTGACATAGCTTGAGCTAGCCTTCCCTAAGTGCTCCTTACTCTGAACTGTCAGTTGTTGATTTGAATAAAATCTGTGAATTAGAATAATAAACTTCTCAATGAACCAGATCTAAATGCAGAAAGAATTATAGAGCAGTTCCATGTTCATAATAGATGGAGCCACAAAGTACTTAATAATCACCTCAATGAATGGAACACCTAGAAGGGCAGAGGAGGAACCACTGAATGTAACCTTTGAGTGGATTCATGCTTGTATAACAATTAATTCTCATTATTAACTGGCATTTTAATTGACTTTAAATGGATTATAACACCAAAGTTTGTTACCACATCTTTAGCATAGGAAATATTAATCTTAATTTCAGTGGTGTTAGGTAATGAGTCATCAGTCACTTCCTATTATACTGGTTAAAACTCTTAGGATTAATTTCTTATCTCAGATGCATCTGGGGAACAATACAGCTCTTAAGCATTTCATGCTACACAGAGTTTGTCTTTCAAAAACACATGATATTGATAGAAATATTCACATAATTGACTGAGCCCTTTGCTCATAGTTCTGGAAGGCACCATCATCTGTTTCAATATGCATGGAGAGGAGTTCCTTCTAAAAATGAACAAATTATTTTCTATACAGAATATGAAATAAGAGCATGCAGATTTACCACAGCAATATGCCAGGGATACCCTTGTCTTCATTTTGACACCTCTCACTCCTACTCTTTCTTCAGCTTGACCATTTTTTAACTGTATTAATGTTTTCATGTCAGAAAAGAGAGTCAATACAACTCAAAAGATGCCTGTGCTTTTCCTCCAACTCATTCAATTTCAGCTGATATTTGCACTAAATGATTGATAGGCATTATGACTTGATTTTTATTTTTTTATTACTTCTCTAAAAGGTTTCAGTTTTGGTGAAAGTATTGACATAAGGTGGGTGTTATCCAAATCAGAAATAGTGGTCCTGAATTACATCCTTATTAGAAGACTCAAAGAGAATGAAGTGACAGGAAAATAAAGGGTCTTAAGTTACTGTCCTTTTGTGTGATTTGACTTCCAAGACTAGGGTTAAAGTTCCGTGATGAGGTTAATACTGAGAAACTGTGTAAGCAGAACTGTACTCTATTATTGCACCCAAATTGTTTCTGCTCAATAAATAAGGCAATAAATTGAAGATTGAAGATTTCAAATCATAAATCCAATTAAAATATTAGGGGAGGGTGGTTGTTGAAACTGCTTAATCTTATCAGATCATTTCCATGATAGCCTTTCTTGTAGGCCAGTTCAACACACTCTATCAGTGTAAAGGCTGGAAATGAAATTCTCTGTGCTGGTGTTCTGCCTGAGGCTGAAGAGAAGACTTGTTTTTATTTTGGAAATGAATCAAGCGGGAAAGTCCTGACAATAAGATGATACACATGCAGTATAAGCTGTACAGATAATGGAACTAGGTAATATACTACCTACATTTTCTTTGCTCTCTTAGTGCTTCTTCACTTTTTAATACTGGCACTTGAAACGTTCTAAAAGGTGACCATTACGGTGGATGTGCTTTTTTATGGTGTGGTGAAAAACTACACAAGTTAATTTTGAAAATAATCCCAGTTCATGCACCGTCCATGGATATTATACAGAGCACAGTAGGTAAAAATTCTGCTGTTGTTCGATGGAATATGCTTTAGCCCCTCATGAGTCTTTATTTTGACTAGACACTGCTCATTTTATACATGCTGAACAGTGGAGTGTGGACAAACTGATTTGTAAGGATAAAACCAGAGACCCTTGTCTGTATTGCTCTCAAGGATCTACCATCAGTAACAAAAATGATACTAGTCATAAGTATTCTAGCAGCATTAATCATACTGATGATCAAGGTAGATGTCTGTAAGACAGAATGACTACATATTGATTGTTCTTTTAAGAATCTGGGAAATTACACCCAATATTTAAAGAAATTGAAGGCTTCTAACCCATCACCAAACCCAGAAAGTCTCAAAATGTAGGAATCCTGTGTGTACAAATGGGCCTTAATTCCCCTGACCAGCCTTGATCTGGAATGTCCATGCGCACATACACTGACTGTTGGCCCATTTAAGTTCAGACCTGAGCCTTGTTTCCTTGCCTAAACTATGCTGTAAGTGTACTTGTCTCCAGTCCACTCTCTGGCCAGTGTTTCCTGATGGACATTGAATAGACTGTAGATTATCTCCAGCCCTTTCTCCTGCACAGAGCTTGATCCTGCTATAGACTTGTCTCTACTCTTATCTCCAGATTTGTTTCCTGCTCTCCATGTGGTCACCCTTGTTTTCCAGCTCAGCCCTACTCATGCAACAACCTTGTCCTTGCAGCTCCCTGAAACAAAATCAGAGATACTCTGTGCCTTTAAAGTATTACGTCTTTTTCAAACATCATCACACAGTTTTTCACAGGAGCTTTACTTTATTTGGATCATCCTCTTAGATATGCTCTGAAAATCTACCCAAATACAAATATCCTTCCTTATGCAGTCTATTTTCCTGCCCTTCTCTTCTTTTTTCTCTTCTGTCCTGCTTCTTTTCCAGCCATCTCTAGTCCTAATCTGCTTCCAGACAGTCTTGGTCTCTCCTACCCCCTGTATCCCATTGTCTTAGTATCACAGAATCAAGGGAAACCTAAAGATGTATAATCTAGCCTTTTTATTCCTTGGCTTTGCAGTCATGTTTTGAATATCTCCAACAATGAAGACTTCACAAACTCCCTGGATAACCAGTGATGTTTGACCAGCCTCAAAGTACAAAAAATAAGTCCTGAGGCTTCAGTGGAATGTGCTGTATTTTAAACTCTGCCCAATGTCTCTTGGCCTTTAAGTAGAAGCAGAGAAGTCTGGCCCCATATTCTTTAGCCTATTTCACAACGTACTCAAACAAATTAAAAATATTGCCCAAGCTTCTGCTTCTGAAATCTTAGGCTTGAATCTTAGGCTTTCTTGAAGTACATGAAACTGGGATCTTTTAGATGTGAAAGTAATAGTTCTTCTTCCTATCTTGCTATGTAACATTTCCTGTTTGTTTAAAATTTCTAAGGAAAAACTGCCCTACAGATAATTCCTGGATGTTCTGATATAGCCCAAGTAGTTCAAACTTGAAAAAAACCAGTGAGCATATGTGGGCAATGGGAACTAAGACGTATTGTTACTGCTTGAATATTTTCTCAATCACCTTGCTATAAACTATAGAAAAAATTACTTCCTCTAGTAAAAAAGGATTTGCAATAAAGCAGTGTTTTCCTGCATTAGCTTTTCTGCATTTCTATTCACTTTCCCAGTTCTCTTTCTACTTTCATTGTCTTTTTCCTTTTTTTTACCTGAGCTGCTTTTTGGACATTGCTACTTTTTTTCATATTTTTCTGTTTCTCCGTTCTTCCATATTCCCATAAGTTTATGCTTCCTTTTGCCTCCTGTTTTTTTTCTTTTGTTGTTTTGTTTTGTTTTTTCCCCTTTTTGCAGGTATAACAGGGCTGAGGTGAGTATCTGGGTAGGTAAATGGCAGACATTTTGCAGTACCAATTTAAAACATCACAGCTGAGGAGCTAGAAAATTGTGAATCAACTTTTGAAAGTGCAAAATATGTAATTTGGGATCTATTACAATTTAGCATGTTCCTTGATTATATTTCTTCAGCACTGCCTGAAAGGGTTATTGACCCTTTATAAAAAAGCTTTCTAATATGCTATAAAGTCCAATGATTTGACAGGTGCTTGCAGAAAAATGAGTAGAATATTTCTGAGTTCAGTCAGAACTTTAGTATGAAGGACTAAAAATGACAGCTGAAGATAAGAGGGTAAGAAGCAATTAGGTGATATATTCTGAGGATTTGAGATCAAGAAAACTACTGTTTTGGGAAGTCTGTTCACCTGAATTCTGCTGCTAACTAGATTCCTTTAAATTAAGGAAACCAAAAGGTGGTCTGGAGGTCATCTTGTACACTCTCCCATTCAGAGTGTGCCTGTTGCCTTCTCAGCTATCCTTTTAAATCCATGATGCAACGGGGTGCTGAAAGGCAGGAGTTCACAGTTCAAAATTAATACAGAACTATTTTCCCTTTTCTTTTTCTCAGGAAATTTCTCGTCATGGGAAAGACAGCTGCTTAATGAAGTCACCTGATAATGGCTTCTGCAGCTGGTCACCCCTTGAAGCTTGCCAGGAGGACATATAGAAAGGGAAAGGAAAGTTTCTAAATAGCTTTTTAATTACTTCTATTAGTTTAAGACAGGCAGAGCTGTTTTCCCAAAAGCAGGGTAAACTGGATTAGAAGGTGTTGTGCTTAATGTATTGTAAAATTAGAGGATGTATTCCCCATAGTGTGTTCTTGTCAAACTGTGATGGGGTCAACAGCCATGGGGAGAGGCTTATGCATTGCAAATGGGAAGGAACGGTTTTAATTGACTGTGTACATTTTCACAAAATATAATGTCTCTGTAGCTAACCAGGGTTGACAGAGATCTGTGGGTATCTGTCCAGCTTTGTTCTAGAGAGCTATAACTTGCACAAGGGGCTTCCTAAGTTGTCCTGCTGTGGAAGGTTTTTTGTTTCTCTTGTGCTTTCAGAGTTTGCAAAGGGAACAGAATAGGTACTGATGTTCAGCAGCCCCACTAAACTATGAAAAATACTCCCTACAAACACTGAAATACAACCTGGAAATTCAGCAAGAATCTCCTACAAAAGATCTGTTTCCACACATGACAACCTGGCGAAATGAAAGTGTGGCTCCCGACTCACAGCATAGGAACTGGATTGATGATCTTAGTACATGAGTTATAATCTTTGCCAGCATCTCTTATAATTCCTTTACTTCAGAGATCTTCACAATACAGAATAAGTCAATGGAAGTCATGTAGCCAGCTGTCTTCACCCATACCTATTTTGTGACCACATTGATCAACTTATTATTTCTTTAGGATTCTCAGTGAAGAATGTGCTGGCCCCCAGATTATAGTCTTCACATGGCTGCCTGTTAACTTGTAAGAAGACTTAGGATTTGGAAAAGGGAAGGAAAAAAGGATCTACTCTAGCTACAGGAGAAGTCAAAATTCCAGTGATAAGGCTGTTAACAGTAAGCTAATGAAAAAATAAGAAGGTAGGAACATTAGAAAATATACTCAAACCTGTGTTGCGACCATAGCAGTATTTTGTGTCTCAAATAATGATAGCAGGAGATGCAGATAAACCAAAATATTTTAAGTGGTGAATTTACTTGGGTTTGATGGCAATTTTAGATAAATATGACTAGAAGAAGGCATGTTGCTATCATTTCTAGCATGTAACTGGGAAAAATTCAAGCATACATGCGGGAGTGGAATTTGGTTCAGTAGAGGCAGCAACAGAAAATGGGTGTTTGAAGTACTGAATGAGATCATGGAGAAATGTAGGAAAAACTGATATTCGTGATGAAAAACTATAACTCTTACGTAGAATGATAGAATGGTTAGGGTTGGAAAGAACCTTAAGATCACTTAGTTTCAAGTCCTCTGCCATGGGCAAGGATGCCTCACACTAGACTATGTCTCCCAACGCTCTGTCCAACTTGGCCTTGACCACTGCCAGGAACGGAGCATTCACAACTTCCTCAGGCAACCCATTCCAGTACCTCACCACCCTTACAGTAAAGAACTTCTTCCTTATATCCAATTTAAACTTCCCCTGTTTAAGTTTTAATCTGTTACCCCTTGTCCTATCACTACAGTCCCTCATGAAGAGTCAATCACCATCATCCCTGTAGGCCCCCTTCAGATACTGGAAGGCTGCTATGAGGTCTCCACACAGCCTTCTCTTCTCCAGGCTCAACAGCCCCAACTTTCTCATCCTATCCTCATACAGGAGGTGCTCCAGTCCCCTGATCATCCTCGTGGCCCTCCTCTGCACGTGTTCCAACAGTTCCATGTCCTTCTTATGTTGAGGACACCAGAACTGCATGCAGTAAACCAAACAGGGTCTCACACGGGCAAAGGGGCAGGATCATCTCCTTTGACCTGCTGGTCATGCTCCTTTTGATGCAGCCCAGGATACGCTTGGTTTCTGGGCTGCAAGTGCATACTACCAGCTCACATTCAGTTTACTACGTGGTGAAGAAAGAATCAATATGAGTTCTTGATAACTTTTAGTTCAGAAGCTGCATCCATAGGCAGTGCTGTCTTCTCCTCTCATATGTTTCACTTCCTCCCAGAAGCATTCAGTGTCAAAACCAAGTTTGATATAATGCCCAGTGCCTCCATGCTTCATAATGAGATGTTAGCCACTAGGTGTTGCTCATGCATAGTTACTGATTCTCCTGCTTCTCACTTTCTTGCCTCGTTTTACTCAGGACAACACCAACTTTTGTATAGTTCTCTATTTCACAGGACTTTGGATTCCTGAATATAAGCAAATATCAGCAAAAGAAGGAAGCTTGTATTAAAAAGGTTGTCTATCATAACAGAAATAACTCAGTTATAACCCCTTTGAAAATCCGCTGCACACAGGGGACACTTGACCCTAGTGACTATTTATTTTACACTTCAACAGTCATGCTTAATTTTTCATTCTCATTAGCTAGATAAAATAGTTTTCGTCCTCCTTTGTGTTTGCTTTTCCTTAAAAAAAAACAAACAAAAACAAACTAGAAAAAGCTTATCAGCAGGTGGAGAAGCTAACTAGATGAACATTGTGACTTCTGAAAGTGAATAAATAGCAGACAAGTTATGTACAGGCAGTCCTTTGTTTTCTATTATTTAATGTTATTTTTTTTTTATTTGCATACTTCCTTCTTTTAGTTCTCTATCACAGGTTATATATAACAGAAATCAATTTTCCCATGAAAATACAACTATAGCATCTTCAAAATAATTATCAGAAGAACACAGAAGTTTAGCACTGTGAATTTATTCATTCTCTAGCTATTTTTCACTACATCTTCTATCTGAAAATGCAGCACTTTAATATTTAGGAAAAAGAATTATAACAGAAGTAGGTGCTGTGTTTGTTGTCATTGAGCTTCCATTATAATCAAATTTTTAGTGGAATCCAATTTAGCAATCAATGTGTAGGGAATATTATGGAACCATAAACACACAGTTTCTTTCTTCCAATTGATTCTGGGTTTTGAGCTGATTGTGTTCAGTTACTCTCCTCATGATGCTATTGGATTCATACAGATGTGAATTAGACTTAACTGGCTAGTGTTGTCTAGCCAGTCAATGCCAGAATTTTAGTAGGTATGTTTAGCCTTTAGTATATGTGAATATGAGCATCTGTTGTTGTCAAACAGTTGGAAAAGATGAGCTGCATAAGCCAGTAGGACAGAAGACTATCAGAACTTCAAGCTATATGGGACTAATAATTTACTTAAAATTATACATATACATATATATACACAAATTTATATTTATATATATAAAAATTATACAGCCTCATAGAATTAGGGATTTAGACTGTTGTATGACTGGAAGTTGTTTAACTGTTTTCCCAGTAGTATTAGTATTGATACAAAAAAAAAGGTAGAGCCTAAATGTTTTCCCAGTTGCACAAAGCAATGGGTAAGAATAGTCTCAGTCTAAATCTCTCAGACAAGGTTACAGTTAGAGTAATTGTATGGAGGGTAAAGAGCTCAGAAAAAAACCAGTAATGACTTAGCTAAATACTCTTTTTTTCCATTCTTTGAAGCTTGATAGCAAGACAAAGCTTCTTTACATGCACTAAACCAGAGAGAAAGTAGAAAAAAAAAAAAACAAACTCAAATTGGTCTCCATAAATGAAGAAGAAATTTTAACTGTGGGATCAAACTTCTTGTGTTAACTGTAATTTTCATCTCACTGCACATATCTGTATTCGAGAGAGACAACACTGAATGGCTTGTGAGTTCCCAACAAGAAGTGTGACTTTGGATGAAACTGACCCCAGCCAACAAGCACTGCTAAATGTGACCCTGTTAGCCGATATTACATTTACTTTGCCTCTCTACCTGTAATTGGAATGTAACAGACTGCATGAATTTTATTCATTCATGGCTGACAGTGGGAGAGAGGAGGCAGACAACTAAAGACAAGCTGAGTTATATGAGTGAAGCAAGGAAAAATAATCTGTCAGAAACAGATGGGGTTGATTCTCACAGAGTGAGAGATGCACATTACCAAACAAAAAAGGCAACAGAAAGACATGCAGAAGGAAAAAAAACCCTATCTGTCTTATGGCAGAGGTAATACAAGGTGCATTTTATGTTCTGGTTAATCTAGGTTGCAAAATAAAGTCTGAACGTGACTGACTATTTCCATAAAGTAAAACCCAATTTAAAAAGTATATATACATATATGTCTGTGCAACTAGTGCCCAGTAATATAATAGATTACCAGAAAAGGAGGCACTTAATATCATCTTGTAATACGTATTTGTCTGATAAAAAGTGTAGATAACTCCGAAATTGCAAATACTTAGAAATACATTTACAAAAGGTGATCACTGTACAGGAGCATGTACAAGAAAGTAAATGAGATTTCAGTTGGAGGAAGTCCTGATGAGAGGATGCTCCCCAGTCTCTTCACTGCGACACCTGAACACATGCAGTATTCTGGTAAACACAGCAAGCAATATCATGATAACGCAGGAAGAAATGCCTTAGTTGAGATTTTCTAATGCATACCAAAATACTCTTACAAAATCCTTTGTATTTACGGAAAAAAAGATCTGGAGTCACTGAAACAATTGACCACAAAAGTATAAGAAAACATCTTACTACTATTTTTAAAAGCTGCAAATGGTACAGCAGAAATCAAATGAAAATGTTATGTATGGAAGAACAACACTTTCTAAAACCAACACTATTTCAAAGGCTGACAAAAGGGTTTATCTGGAGAGCTACCTACAGTGTTATTAGCTTATTTTTTTTGCAGTGAAAAAGCAGAGTGAAATCAGACTAGGATACATTGGGAAACTTCCCAGGGTAATGAAGAGTAGTATATCATCTGTTTGAATGGGAAAAATACGTGATCAGTGCATGTTCCTCATCCTGCTCTGAGATACAGAGGTAAAGGTCCTGGTAGCAAAATGATGCTATGTAACATGAGTAACAGCAACTGAACAGAACAGGCAATAAATGCAAACCACTACTGGCTCTTGAGACACCTAAAATACAGTGAAGGTCTGGGCTGGTCTGCTGTGTAACAGCTGTGAGAATTATCTTTCTGCAGTGACTAGAAATTTTCTAAAGTTAATAAACTGATAAAACATTCTTTTTTCTCTTTAGAAGAAATGTCAGTGGAAAAAATGGACTATTGGGTTGGTTAGGGACCTCGGTAAAAGGCTGATTTAAAAATAGAGTCTCTCTAGCATGTCTAGAAAGGAAAACTGAAGTAAAGTGCTGAGGAGCTAAAATGGACCTGTGGAGGTTTTTGTTTCTGATTGGATGTAATAACCATTACCAGGCTTTTTTTTTCTTTTCCCCTCCCTTGTGCCCTTTTTCACACTTTTGTCCAAGCAGTATATTGGTGGTAAAAACCACAGTATTACTTTTCATGTAGGTGGTCATCAGGTAAGTAGGTAGGTGATTTTTAAAGTATGTAAGTATTACCAGATTTTTTAAGAAATCCCATTGGAAGTCACACATGTATTGTCCTCATGCACCAGAGTTGGTACTGTTCTCTGCAGAAGGACTGTACACATCAGCTCATCGTATACTAACAAAAACTCTGGAGTATTAGCGCTTGGTGAGCTTGAAAGCATCAGCTTTCTGTTTATTCCCAGCACCAGCAATATTGGATGAGGAAAAGGCCTAAACCAAACAAGAGAAACTTCTGATTAGAGAGGACAAACCCAGATAGAATGAAAGTGGCTGTCTAACAAGGAAAACCTGAGGGATTTCTGTGCTTCTTACTGGGAAAGGCTGTTGGTTCTGTTGGGATTTGTAGTAGAAGACACTCCATAACTCAGCCTTCTCCCCCTACTTTGCAAATAACCTCAGAGTCATTGAAACCGGAAGAAGAAAAGAGCAAGCTTCCACTTCCTCAGAGCATATTTTAAGCAAGTTCAGAGTAAGAAAAAACCTTGGGGCATTATGGGCATCTCTTCATGGGCAGCTCTCCCCCTTTCCTGTACCCTCTCCCCTTCCATCTGCCCCTCCCTTGCCCTATACGCACTTTTGAGAACCACAGAAAAAAAGCAAAAATTGTCTGGGAAAATCAAGCATGGGAAAATCAAGCATAGGAAAATCAGGCAAAATAAGGGTAATGGTAGACTTGGGGGCTTGCTTCCATATTTGTAAGGAGCTGGATTATGCCATACTGATAACAAAGAATCAGCCTGCGTTGCTCTTGGTAGCTGACATCTGCTTGCTAAGTGGCATTGGAAAATCAGTCTCCCCCTCCTATTCCAAATGCCACACTGCTCCTGCAGGTCTGGGCAGATCTGCTCATCAACAAAGGGTTCCTTTAGCAGTGTGCATCTATCTCCTACATATGTATAAAGGCCAGTACCCCCAAATGCTCTCAGCAGAACTGTTCTTCTCCCTCAGCTGAACAGGAGAGACCTCTGATCTTTCTCAGGATGCAGAGCTGTAATTATAAAACTGTAAACTAGATGTAAGGCTTAATTATAATGTCAAATAGATTGGATTTTAATCAGCTCTCTGGATACATAGTTAGAAAGGATTTATCAGGGCAATGACCTAATTTTAACAGTGCAGATTTCAGCTGAATGGTCTGAAAACATTTTGGTTCAGTGCCTGTAGAAGAGAGACAAACAAATGTAGACCATAGCTTTTAATGACTAATATCTCAATCACAGCACAGGCTTTAGGAAACAAATTAATCTCTGATGTAATGTCAAAGAGAATTGTTCTGCAATGGTGATGTTTCAGGTCATGGGCCTGTCACAGCAGCAGCAGGACAGCAGAAGAAATATTACAAGGAGACTTGTCATAAGACATGAGGGGACATTATAGCATGTAGAAATATATGTCTGAGGAAAAGTTATTGCAGGAGTCTGGTGTGAGAAGGAGAATGCTTATGGGAGTATAGTTCCAGCTCAGTAGCAGTGGGACTCATAATCCAGGCTTTTTTCAGGCTTGGAGATGGGAGCTAGAAGGATCTGACTTTCTCTGAGAGATGAGACTTTGCTCCTGTACCAAGATCCCACAGTTCCCACTGCAATAAGATTTCAGTAAGAGCTCTCAACTAAGACATATCCCACTCATGAGATGTTTCCCAGCTGATCAGCCAGGAACAGTCAGAAGAGGGGGTTGCTGGAAGCAGTTACACAGGTTTGGATCGTTGCAAGGTGATGGCCTTGGTCTGCAGCCAGGACTTCCCTGTACCCCAGAATGGCAGCAGGCTGAGCAGGAGCCCTCCTCTACAGCTGCATAATTTCTTGTCTTGTGCTGAGCTCAGTATCCAGAGGGAGAAGCCATCTTGGAAGCCTTGCTGCCCAAAGCTGTTCAGCAATATCCCTACTGGTCCTCCTCAGGCTTCTCAGCTTCCCAGCTCTCTGAAATTACTTGAAGTATTCTGCATGGAGCTGGCATTCTCAAAAAATACCTATTTTTTTTTCCCCAGGATGTTTTACAGTGGTGGTTTAGCTTACAATAACCTACCACCATGCTTTTAGAAACCGTGGCAAATAAGTAAATGGCACACATGGCAAAAATCTGCCGCCTCAAGTACTTTCAAAGTACAGCAGTGCAGTAAACCCAAATCTTCAGAAGCTAGAAATGCTGAAATGAAGGAGGCCTGAGTAACTTTGTGCAAAAGCAAGCACTGGTGTAAAAAGTCCGAAAAGGCACTGGGTTAGCACTGTACTAATTGCAACTTGAAAGCACAATAAAGGCATTCCAGAGCAGTCTTATTACATGTCAATTCTGGGGATTAGTGTCAGATTAAGCCACCAGGTCTATTGCAGGACTGTTTCTTTCTTTTTGATAGACTTTTATGGAGGGCATTAACATTGGGGTTTTGCAGGCTTTCTCTCCCCACTCCATCAAGGGTATACTCTCTTAGATCCTAGGGAGGCAGAGAATATTAAGTAGCTCTGCCAGGTCATCAGGTTGAGCGGAGTAGTGAATGCTTCTTGGATGAGTGATTTAGGTGAACTAATTCAGTGCTCTCTTAGTCGACTATGTTACAGATGTGAGGTTCATAACAAAAAAAAAGGCAAGGCAAGGCAAGGCAGAGGCACCTCTAAGCATTTCAGAATTTTTTTTGCTGCTGTTACATATTGATGTTGTATTGTGAGGGAAGCAATATCAAGGAAAAATGCATTTGAAACAGAGAAACTTTATGGAGGTCAGGGCACTTCTAATGGTTTTTATTTTCTACTTAAAAAAACTGATGATGAAATGAGGCTAAATAACATATTTAAGTAATAGATCTTCTACCAGTAACACTAATATTGTAAAGTGGCTTTTTTTTTTTTCATTTTAAATACAAAAGCATTGTTTAAAGCACATTTTCCAGATTAGTTTTCAAAATGCAAATGAGTTATAGCCTCCACTCTGAGGTGCAGTGAAAATTGCTTCTTATGTGTAACTCTCTATGCGAAGATATATGCCAGGGATCAGAGGTATGCTCCATACACTGTACCTGAAAGCCATTGCTAAACTCTCAGCTTGCAGTGAGACAAAAATGATCAAGAATTTTAGTCAGTTTAATTGAATACTACTCTTTGAAAACTAAAATTCATAGGAAAATACAGAAATACTCCTTTAAAATTTATGATTAAGAAGTGTGAATTTTAGCTTTGTTTAGGAAGGTTAGTAAAAGAGTATAATTCTTTGTGAATAAAGAACTATGATTTGTTAACTCAAGTTTGTTTGGAGATTATGGTGGATATCTATAGTTATTTTCAGCATTTGGATTTGAGTAGACACACTAAATTTTATACCATTCCTAGTAATACTGCAGTAGAACAAACCATTCTTATTATGAACCTGGTATTCATTTGTTCATAATTCTTATGAAAATTCCCATTAAACGATTTCCAGATGAGATTTTAGAATCATGTCTGCATGTGCCAAAACTGAACAAAAAGATCATTTTTATAATGTAAAAGTAAGCTTGAAAAGTACTCTTAAAAGTCATAGTACATTTTATGTAATATAAGCTTTTTTATTAAGATCAATCACAGCAACATTTTCCTTCTGAATAAAAAAACCCATTCATTTCTTTTATAAGATAGTCCTGAGCAGAAGAAAAGAAAAAAATTACAAATGAACTGTGAAAATCACAGTCTTGCACTTATAATCTCATTAATTACATTGCAGATTTTTGGCCTTTAATATTGCACAGATATATTATAAAAATACAATGATTATTTTATAACAAATAGAAAATTCATCTAAATATAAATCTAGTAAGCCAAAATTGTTCTTGGAAAATTTAGATGCTCTGGCAGAACGAATGCTTGGCTTTTCAACAGCCAGAGGAGTGCAATTTTAATGTTTAAGAGGTAACATACCCTGTATCCGTATAGCTGCTGTATGTAATTTTTAGAAGGGTAAGTTGACTATAAGTGAGTCTGGCTTGCAAATACCATGTGCAAAGGTTTAAAAAGAATTTTGGGTTCATATGTGCTTTGTGCTATTCGATTTATTGTTGAAAACTTGTCAACAAAACATCAGGAAAATAAACTCATGTTTTACCTCCATGTTGTAGTATCATATGTTCCAGAAACCCTAAATATCTTAATGTCAGATCAATCACAATTACACTAACTCAGTAGCACCGAGATACAGAAAATGTGTGATTCCACTAAAATTCTCCTCTCACAATTGGATTCTGTTCAAATTACACTACAGGAAGCCCTGCATTTTAATTAAGAAGCATTACTGCCTTATGCTGCTATACTAATAGTCTGATAGAGAGTGAGTTGAGCTAAAATGTTCAGAAAAAGAGAAATGGGAAGGGTCTGCTAAAAAAATTTAACTGCCTGCCATGTAAAACAGCTATTGTGAACTGATAGCTTTGGAGCTGTGCTTGAACAGATTAATATCCCAACACCAAGGTTTAAGGGATAGGCTGCAATCTTATGCATAACAGTCAGGAATCTCAATGCAAAGCAGAAAAGAATAGATTTTTTTAATTGCATTTTTATTGTACTCCAGAAAGATAAAAGGAAAAAGAGAGGTAATTATTGGATGGGGAAATTCTTTGGATGGGAATTGGCACTTTGAAATTAGTAGCTGAAAAATATGCTATAAACTATATGCATTAGGGAAAAAAATTATCAATTATACAAGTTTGTCTTCTGTGCCTAAAATGCCAGAGTTTCAAAATTGCTTTCTTCAGGCTGTTGGGCCAGTCTGGCAAGCAGGATCCACACAGACGCTTGTTCACTTCCCACCCCCCACACACAGTGGAACAGGAGAGAAAAGAAGAGGCATAGGAATGAGAGAAAATTCATGATTTGTCAAAATCAAGACAAATAAAACATTCACCAGGTGCTAGAAGAACAGACTTGACTTGGGCAGATCCTTGCAAGACCCCCACTCCCTTCTACCAACACCTTCCCAACTCCACCTTATACACTAACAAATGCCTTCCAATTTGAAGTAGGAATAGATTTCTTAGGGTAGATATCTGTGAAAGTTTGTAATTTTAAGCTATAAAATTATTTTATTTGAATTGAAATAAAGTTTTTGTATAGCGAGAGGAATTGATGCAAAAACTACATCTGTTTTTTTTTAAAGTTCTGCCACTAAATAGGTTATCCTAGTTTGTATGCATATGTATGCACAGACCCATTTGCTCTCTCATACTGACCAAAAATTAAGACATTCATTTTTTTGTGCAAGCAGACGTGGAAAGGAAAGCCTCCTGCAAATGGTTACAAGAGCTTTAATACTGCCAAAGAAGTAACACAGAAAATCTGGCACTGCTCCTGATCCCTGCAACATTTTTGCAACTCAAACACTTCCATGTGCTTGGTTATAGAAATTTCTTAGTTATCAAATTGTGAATATTTACTTTCTTGAATCATTTTACCTATTAAGAACCTATTGTAGAAAGATGGATTTGTATTTTATGGCCAGGTGTTCTGGTTGCACTGTTGACATATAAAGGAAAACAAGACACAGTGGACCCAGTTCTCCCCAAGCACAAACTGCAGCAGATAAGCAGCATAATAACCTCACAGAACCCAGAAATTCCTGGACACAAATGAATGACCTGCAGGTAGGTTGACAGGTTTCCTCAGATGTTTGTGGTTGAAACTGTCTTCTTCAGAAGGCATGCAAAAAGAGTGAAAGCTGCTCATCTTTCCCTCTTCACTGCTGCATAACCAGGCTGATCATGATCTAATAATAAACACCAACAGATGGCAAAGCTGGTTTCAACATTAGTGCTGTGAATTGCAAGCCATTAACTCGTGTTCCCATGATGTTTCCACTGTAGTGCAATGGATCAAACACACAACAAGAATTTGCTTACAAAGCAGCAAATGCTAAAGCTCCGCAAGCCCATAGCCAATCTCTGGAATGCTCCAAATGCAGCTCTTCATGGGCTCTTCATGGGCAAACAATGTTTGGCTTAGCTAAAGACCCTTCAGATACTGCTGAAAACACTAACAACCAGGAGGAGAGGAGCTGGTTTTAGAGGCTGAAGTTAGATATGATCTACTACAAAAATATATTTGGTGTACTGCAAGCCAAATGTCAAAGCACCATTAACTTCTCCAATGGCAATTCAGTGTTGCACTCTACCTGGTTCCTATTCTGTGCTGTGAAGAAAATCTGCTGATTCCAGCTTTATTGATTCTTGGGGGTTGTTTTACTTTCATGTGCTATTGGGCAGATTTGCTATTCTGAAAAGGTGGTGAATTTAACATAAGAAAATATTCTAAAAGCCATTTGGTGGATCTAATCAGAATTTCAGAGCTCCATCAGCTTCAGAAATATAAAGAATCCCATTTTCAATAGAACTTCTAGGAATAAGCTGTGTTCATTATAAGGTGGTACCTACAGCTTTGAACGATTCATTCAACCAAGTCTCTTTGGCTTAACTGATGCACGTTCTGTAACTGGTTCTCATCAGTCACCAATGTATTGCACTTTCACGGTATAACTTCACTGAGGAAAAAAGATTAAACAGAGGGATTCTTTTGGGCTACTCATTTATATTCAGTCTGAGAGGGATTGGGTTGTTTTTTTTTTTTTGTAATCAACAGAGGCAATATTTCCAGAGTTATGCCAGTCACCAACATACCTCATTTAAGCAAATTCTACCATCTCACAATTTCATATGCTTTTGGAAAAATGTTAGATGTCTCAGAGAGACAAAGGTCTGTCTCCAATAAACTTGCTGCACAAATAGATTTGCAATACTTTGTTAATCTGCCATTAATACACTGCTGTGTTTTCAAAAATCCGTATGTCACATTTGCATTTAACAGTCAAGATAAATGACAACAACTTATTCTTCAGGTTTAGTAAATAAATTCTAAATTTCCTTCTTCTGCTATGCAGTTACTGCAGAAAAAAAACCAATTTTATTCCATGCTTAATTTAAAGTGTTTTGTTGCAATAGTGTATCAGCTTATGAATTAATTCAAGGCAATGTTTCAGCTCAAATAGGGAAGAGCATGAGACAGAGTAAAATCTGAGGGCAGGAAAAGAATTAGTGCCTTTGTGATATAGATTACGGTTTATTACCAGTTATTCACATTATTAATTCTGCAGGGGACACTGCCAGATCATTAAGGATGTTCATTATTTAAATTTTAAAGTGATATTAAGCAGACTATTAGAATTCCCAAATTACTAGGAAAACTATTGAAAAGTCCTATCAAACCTCACAGCTTTGGAAAATATGTTCAAAGGCTTATGAATAAAAATGACTTTGAGGAAGAAGTATATATTTTAGTATATTCATGACCAATGATGTGTACCACTGGACTCTGCAGGACTGAATGTAGGTCGTTTAAAAATCCTGTACAAAGCTTCCTTTTTCCAAAAATAACATAATAAATGTGTTAATGTCCGTGCTATGCCTACATTCCTGTGGCTTCTTCATCAGGACAGTCCTAGGTTCAGCAAGGTCTGTTGACATGTACAGCATTGTAGCAGGGATTAATTTCTCTGTTGTGTAGGCAAAAAGTGAAATACATCTGTCAAATTCTCCATGTCCTGTAGAGTTTCCTTTCATATGGCTCACAGAGCTATTGAGAACAGCATTCTCCTCCCACAGATGGCCAATATGAATTGAAACAATTTATCTCTTTTTTTCTCAGTAAGATTTAGAAAAATTGAACAATTAAACTTTCCCAGCCCTTACTAAATTTTTCAAACTATGCTATTCAGTTCAAACATCTGGTTCTTAATAAGATATGCTACTCCATCTCTTATTTTTGCATGTCCAACTTCTGATACAATAAGTAACTTCATATACATATGTCAAAATGCATGATAGCTAATGCTATAATCCTCATTGCAAGGCTTTGCTTAAGTTACATAGTATTTCTACTAGTTCTTCTAATAACACATGTAATTTGATGTTGTATACTTGCAATGTAAAAGATTTCTCTTCACACAGTTTGTACTGCCTATTCAATGCATGTGTACTCACCCTGTCTGAGAAAACAAGAAACCTAATTTTCTGCAATACTGTCGTGGTTGAAGCCTCTAAAACTCATGAAGTTTTACTCGCTCACTCACTCACTCCCCTCTTTTTCTTCCCCCAGTCCCGGGGGGATGGGGAGGAGAATCAAAAAAAAAAATGCAACTCACACAGGTTGAGATAAGAAGAGATAAGAAGGAGAAAAATGACTGCTACTGCTGAACCCATGACAAGTACTAAAGTTCAATTTTTTTCTGCCTTTTAAAATCGATTTTAGGAATTAATATAAAGTCTATTCCATATTTCTAGACTCTGTTTGCATACATAAGGAATAAATAATTGAGAAACTAACCCCTTCATTTTTGTAATTGGGCTTGCGTGTACCTCTTAACTCATTAAATAAGGGTCTGACTGCATTTCAAAAACTGCAATAAAAATTAACTGCACTGAACAAATAAAGTCAATCTAATTATATAGTACTTATAAATTATGCTGTAACTTAGAGATATGGAACTGAGAGTTGCTTTATGTGAAATATATTATCCGTGCACATAGAAGTACTGTGGGTGGATATCTTGTGGTTTTATAGGTTTAGAATGCATTTATGTATTGCTGAATGTAAAAACATCAATAGAAGAATTCATGGTTTTTAATTCTTACTTGAATTTGCAATTACTATGCCAAAAGATCAGACTTTAATATTCTATTTTTATCTTCAAATTCAATTAAGTGCTTTGTATGAACCCTTCAGGGATCTCTGTGTAATAATTATTGTGAAAATATAACAAAAATGTCTAAATTAAATTCATTGTCTGAAAGATTTCAAAGTAGTCAAAGTGACTTAGTAGATTTTGATTAAATGGATGTAAAGCTCTAGATATCAAGAGATTGAGTGCAAATAGACTTTATTACTCTAAAACCAGTAACTGAGAGTTTGGCCAATGATACAATAATGATTGACTGCATAAGAAAAACTCTGGAAACTGTATCTCACTTTGAAACAGCATCAGAATATGAAACATTGGGGTGAAAAGCAGAAAAGAGAAAACCAAACCAAAACCATTTCCCAGTTTTTGAAATTGCATGAAACCTCTGGTAACCATGCAGTAGGCTAGTAGTGCTGAGCAGCTGGGAAGGATCAAAAACGAAACGGACAGACGGAACTGAAAAGTCCAAGTTAATTCCCTTTCAATTCAAATAGCAGCAGAAAAGAGAATCTCTTCGACCACCCAATACTCTGCCACCCAGGAGTTATTCCAGTAAGAGCTCAAAAATGTCTTGCATATTTCTGCACTTGAAGGCAGGGGAGTGTCTGAGGAAGGACTCTCTCTCTACATAAGTCTCTAGAAGATGTGGGCTGAGGTAATTATGTATGTAAATCAATGTTTTGGCATAGAACCTGCAAAGAAACACTGAAGTTTTATTCAGCAGCTCCACTGGCTAAGCAAGCAACACCTGAAGATTCTGGGTTTTATTTATGCGAATGCCACATCTTCTGAATCACAAACCTTGCTGCCCATAAAATAACAAAAAAGAAAGACAACCCTGATTTTGAAATGCCAAATTAGACATGCAAAAAAGTTTGCATTTCCCTAAGCTTAAAACTTTGTTATTTTATGCAATGTTAGTTATTTAAGTGCAAAGGGTTATATTATTATAACATAATGTTAGAATCCATGAAATTCTGTCATTAAATATTGCTATTTTATTAGATTCTTACAAGATTATTAGACAAAACTTCAGAACATTATAGATTGCAAAACTTATCATCTTAATATTAAAACCATTGACTTCTTACTGCATTTGGGCATGTGTAATATTGTTTATTGATTCTGTACTACAGCTGATCATGCCAACCGTCTTGGTTTAAGCCCCCCACCCACTCAGTTTTACTCACTCACCCTCCCCTCTTTCTTCCCCCAGTCCCAGGGGGGATGGGGAGGAGAATCAAAAGAATGCAACTCGCACAGGGTGAGATAAGAACAGTTTAGTAACTAAGGTATAAAACAAATCACTGCTGCTACCACCAGTAATAATACAAGAGAAATACAAAGAAAGAGAACACAGCTGCTCACCGAGCCCGACTCAGCCAGTGCACCCCCCAGCAGCGAACCCCCCCAATACCAAAAAACTGACCATGCCGTGCACCCCCAGTCCACCATCACCACCACACCCTTCCGGGTCTCTGCCCTCCGTTTTCACATCCTGGACAATGACGTGCTGTGGTATGGAGTAACCTCTTTGGTCAGTTTGGGTCAGCTGTCCTGTCTCTGCTTCCTCCCGACTTCCCCTCCTCCCTGGCACAGCATGAGGCTCAGAAAAGTCCTTGATCAAACCAAAACATTGCCAAGCAGTAACTGAAAACACTGGTGTTATCAGCGCTGCTCCCAGGCCCAAAATCAAAAACACAGTGCTGCACCAGCTACCAAGAGGGAGAAAAATGACTGCTACTGCTGAACCCATGACACCAACATATAATGCAGCTGATGTCAGAGTATTCCACATTTAATTTCTTTACAGGAAAACAAGAATTTTTTGTTCTATCACACATTGCCTCCTTTCAGAAAAAGAAAGTAACTGTTTCTGCAGCTTGTTGCAGTTCAATCCAAAGAGCAAAGATGGTATTTCCAAGGAAGACTGAATATAAAATGTTGGTACAGCAAAGCCAAATACATCAGTTGTTCCCTGTTCTCTAAAATGGATGATAATATTCTGACTTCCAGGTTAGATTAATCCAGAGATGACAATGTTATATAATATAGTGGAAAAGGGAGTCCTGTTTCAGTGTGTGAAAGGAGTGAACTGCCTTTCCTCCTCATTCAGATCTACATATCTGTGGAATCCTATATTACAAAAACATTTTTGTAGGTGCTTTTTGTATTGTCTTTCTAGGTAGTGACAACAGTGTAATAAAAATGCTGAAGTTTAATCATTCTCTTGGAATCGAACACGTCAGGATGGGAAGTTAATTCTTAATGTTTTAGGTAGCCTTTTGCAATGAAAAACAGGGATGAATGATTATGGTTTAAGTAATTCTTCCTCTTCCTAACCATTGTCCCTTTCTAAAAACTGACGATAATGGCCAGGTTACACCACTTTGCAATACAGGCTATCTGAATAGGAAAAGATTACGTGGCTTCCAAGTACAGTTCAAGGCCTAATTTTCCATCGCCATTTTTGTATAAAAATACTGTAATAAGAAAACCTGGGCACTTGAGGTCTACAATGCAAATTTTATTCTTTATTACGCTGCTAAGCGTACGCATTTGCATTTATCTGTGTGTCGTGGTTTAAGCCCCCCACCCACTCAGTTTTCTCACTCACTCACCCCTCTTTCTTCCCCCAGTCCCAGGGGGATGGCGGGGAGAATCAAAAGAATTTAACTCACACAGGTTGAGATAAGAACAGCTTAGTAACTAAGGTATAACACAAATCACTACTGCTACCACCAGTAATAATACAAGACAAATACAAAGAAAGAGAATACAACTGCTCACCAAGCCTGACCCAGGCTTTTGATCCCAAAAACCTGACCATGCCGTGCACCCCCAGTCCACCACCACACCCTTCTGGGTCTCTGCTCCCTGTTTCACATCCTGGACAATGACGTGCTGTGGTATGGAATAACCTCTTTAGTCAGTTTGGGTCAGCTGTCCTGTCTTTGCTTCCTCCTGGCTCCCCCTCCTCCCTGGCATAGCATGAGGCTCAGAAAGTCCTTGGCCTGACAAAACATTGCCAAGCAGTAACTGAAAACACTGGTGTTATCAGCGCTGCTCCCAGGCCCAAAATCAAAAACACAGTGCTGCACCAGCTACCAAGAGGGAGAAAAATGACTGCTACTGCTGAACCCATGACACTGTGTTACTAAAATGAGTACTTAGTCTGTGCAGAACTAGTTGATGGACTCACAACTGCTTCAATCTCTTTGTCATACTAGACACAGCAGTCTTTCTCAGACTTTGTCATAATAATTTTTAGTGTTGCAGATGTTAAAGAGAATTTCAGTAATCCATGTCAATCATTTAGATTGCTCATGTGTAAACAGACAACCCAGTGCTGCCAGGAATGCAGCATGATATGTAATTATTATTGTTGATAGCGCTTATTTATTTTGAGAACTGGTTAAAAAGATTTACTTTACATACTTGAATACTTTATTGCTTATTAATATCATGTTGATCAGAGCAATCTGCATAAATATCTTGATTAATAACGTGGAAGCCCATGGTTACGTCATTTTAACATACTTACTCCTTAAAATAAAAAATCCAGTCTGGAATTTGTTTAACTGGGTATATGAAAATTTATTCTAAAGAGTGTTCCTTGCTATTTTGTGGCCACTAAAATGGAATACATTCTTTGCCATCGGCAGAGCAACATAGTTAGCTATCTCTAGCTATCTGTCTTTGAACAGAAAGGCAAATTACTTCGTATTTTTTCTAGACCAGTCCAGATGAATATACATATACTTTCCTGCCCTTTCTATATTTTGCTCGCATTAGCTTACAAACAACAAATATAGCATTTTTATTCCCTGCTTTTCCCACTCAAGCAAATTGGTGTTTGAGAATAACTCCACTCTTTGAAAAAGCTTATATATAAAAATAAGTCAGCTGGAGAAGAGAATCAGCATTTAATGGACAGTGATTTATTCCTAAAGTTTGCTGTGAGGGCAGCATGGCCACGTGGTGGCAACTACACTCATGAGCTAAGCAAACCACACATGGAAAGTGTGGAGGGGCAGAGGAAGGAAGGGGCTCATGATGTCCTGAGGAGGGTCCCATGGGGCAGAGGCTTCACACAGGACCAATAAATGATTGTGTTTAGCTTGTGTTTAGCTTCTGTTTGCTATTTAGCTGGGCATCAGCAAGTGTGGTGGCCCAGAGCAACAAAGCAGGGCTCAATGGGCACTCAAACTGTCCAGAGATGTCAAGAGTAATAAGGTTTTTATTGGCATGCTAGTAAAAAGCAGAAGTGCAAGGAAGAGATGTTTGTCACTGAAAGGGGTTGGCAAATTTGTTAGAATGACAGAGGAAAGTTTGGTGCACTTAGTGCCTTCTTTTCCTCAGCCTTCATGGGTAAATTTAGCCCCTATGCCTCTATGCGTTGAAACAGCAAAGCAAATGGTAAGACCCAGAGGAGAGTCAATTTAGAGATCATCTGTACAAATTGGAATCTGTAAGTCCATGAGACCTGACAGGATACATCCATCCAAGGGTGCTAAAAGACGAGGATGGCGTCACTGTAGAGCAGCCCTTCATCATTTCTGAAAACTCATAGAAGCAAAAGAAAGTCTCTGATGAGTAGAAAACAAGTATTATATCCACGTACAAAGAAGAGGAAAAAAATTTTGAGGAACTACAGACCAGTCTGCCTCAATTCAGTCTCTGGGAAAATTATGGATCACGTCCTCAAGGACGTTATTTCCGAGTATGCCCAATGAAGGATAACAACATGTTAGGAAAAAGTCAGTAACGATTGTCCGAGGGTAAATCATGATTTACCAACTTCATGGCCTTCTGTGACTAAAGAATTTGCTCACTGGATAAGGGCAAAGCTGTCGATGTCAAACCATTGAGATTTTACTCCCCCAAATATCTTTGTTGGTAAACTGTTAAGACATAGACTGGACACATGGACCAGACAATAAATTAAAACACTGGCTAACTGGCAGGCCCAAAGGGTAATGATTTGTCCTGGGTTCAGCAGCAGCAGTCATTTTTTAATCCCTCTTGGTAGCTGGTGCAGCACTGTGTTTTTGATTTTGGGCCTGGGAACAGCGCTGATAACACCAGTGTTTTCAGTTACTGCTTGGCAATGTTTTGGTCTGGCCAAGGACTTTCTGAGTCTCATGCTCTGCCAGGGAGGATGGGAGCCAGGAGGAAGCAGAGACAGGACACCTGACCCAAACTGACCAAAGAGGTATTCCATACTGCAGCACGTCATGTCCAGGATGTGAAAACAGAGAGCAGAGACCCAGAAGGGTGTGGTGGTGCACTGGGGGGTTCACTGCTGGGGGGTGCACTGGCTGGGTTGGGCTTGGTGAGCAGTTGTATTCTCTTTCTTTGTACTTCTCCTGTCGTTATTATTATTGGTGGTAGCAGTAGTGATTTGTGTTATACCTTAGTTACTAAACTGTTCTTATCTCAACCTGTGGGAGTTGCATTCTTTCAATTCTCCTCCCCATCCCCCCAGGACTGGGGGAAGAAAGAGTGGGGAGTGAGTGAGCGACTTCATGAGTTATTAGCCTGGGTGAGCCTGCCTAACTGGCAGACCCAAAGGGTAGTGGTTAATGATGCAAAATCAAGCTGGAGGCAGTCACAAGTGAAGCTTTTCTGGGGTCAGTAGTGTGTCTGATGCTGTCCAGCATCTTTAAAGCGAGCCGGATGGTAGAATTGAATGTACCCTCACCAAGTACAATCAAGCAATCTATTAGGAGAGGTATATATTCTGGAAGGAAGAGTCATAATTCAGAAAATTCTGGACAGACTGAGAGATCGAACCAGCAAGAATTTGCATGAGAATAATTTGAAGTCCTGCATCTGTGACAGAAAAATCCCAAGCGTGAGTGTGAGAATAGGTCTGACTAGATGGAGTGCAGCTCTGTTGAAAAGAACCACAGGTTCTACTGAATAGCATGCTAAATGCTAGCCAGCAGTTCACCCTTACAGAAAGGCAAACCATTTCCACGGCTGCATCAGCAGGATTATAGCCATTAAGGGGTGTGATTATTAAACTCTGCCCAGCACTTGCTAGGCCAAAACTGGAGTACCATGTCCAGTTTGGTTTCTTCAGTTCGAGTGATTGAAAATCTAGAGATTGTCCACTGAAGCCACCAAAAGGAGTAAAGTGTTGGAGAACATGGCAGTTGGAGAAAGGCTGGGGGACTGGTGTTTGCTTAGCCTATTAAAAAAAGAAGCCTGAGGGAATCCAGTCTTCCAATACCTAAAAGATAATACAGAGAAGATAGAGGTGCTCTCTTCACAAGGATCCACAGTGACAAGAGGCAGTGGGCACAATTTACTTCAATAATTCCACTTGGACATAAGAAAAAGATCATTCATCATGTGAACAATTATATGTCAGAAGAGGTTGCCCATAGAATTAATGGAATCTTCCCTTCTGGAAATATATACTGCTGTGTTTGACAGGGTCCTTGGTGACTTAATCTAGGGTTGGATAAGATGATCTACAAAGATCCCTTACACCCTATACTTTTCTATTATTCTACATTTCAATGATTCTACAATTTTGCTTCTTGGACTTATACCACACAACCTAGGGTAAGACATTAACCTCAGAAATAAATTTGCATTGGAATGTATAAGAAATACAATGCAAAAACTCCATTAATTATATCTTAACAGGCATTTTTAGTGAGTGGTTTTCTGGCAAAAAACTGTGAAGGACAGGTTATTTACTTGGAAGCTAGAATTAACAAGTAAAATGTGAGGATAATATTTTCTCTTAATATGTAAAGGATCCTACCTTATATAAATCCAAATGTCTAAGCAGATGAAGAGCAGTTCAAGAACTGTTCCAATTACAAATCATCCCTCAGAACTGTATGTCATCTGGAGTACAGTAAATTCTGACGGAATTTACACCTGATTGTTATTCAACAAGAACTTCAATACTTTTCTTCTTTATAATGATATGCTGCATAGACCCAGTAATAATAGAATGACATTCAACTGAGGCACTAATAACCAGCCTGCTACATCAATACTTTCAGATGTTTTTAATCTTTCTGTCAAACAGCCACCTGTGTTTTACGAAAATTATATGCTTAGAAATCATATCATGCATCGTACAAATGCTTAAAGCAGAAGTGGTTTCCTTTATATTGAATGTTTCCTTGTTTCACACTCTGGTGTTCCTATTGCTAGTTCTTTACTTTTGATTATATTAATATCTGTGCATGTGATTGTGTGGTCATATTGGTTTTAACTAAGATGGTATCAAATTTTGGCCCTGAAACAGCTTATAGTAATTATATATATATATATAATATAAAAAATATATAGTAATTATAGTGATAAGGTGCATAGTTTAGAACAATACAAGTTGTGCTCACACCACCCTTTAACCCGCTCTTGATTTCCAAAAGAAAATATCTTTAATTTTATCTGTGGCATGCAATATTGTCTTGAAGGAGTTAACCTGTAAAAACCCAGAACCTGAGATCTCTTTCTCATGCTATGAGGGTGTAAAAGTTGCCTGGACATCATTTCTAAGCCATTATATCTTTTTGCACTGAGTAATCTGAAATTAATATAAATAAATCCTTTCACTCCTCTATCTCTTGAAAAATTAGCCAAAAAAAAAAAAGGTGTCAGCTTTCAACAACACTTTTCCATTGGACAGGCTTGAATGATCTTTGACAAAGAACAGCAGCTTGTCTTTCATTCTCATCATAGTTCTATTTCAAAACACAGAAAATAGCCTGGGGTATGAGGAGCTTGCTGCTTTCATGTATTCCTAGCATGCATGCTGGAATTGTGTTTTGGCCAGTATCTTTACAAACAGTCTCCAAGAGCACAATATGAAAAGGAAACTTGACATACATAACAATAAAGGGGAAGGCTGTTCTGTAAGTAGACTCAGCCAGTTAAGAGGAAAATTAATGAAAAATTATGTCATACAGAAAATCTCAGTTCGCTTTGTTTAAACTGAATAAGGACAGAAGCAGATTATGGATTTATTAAAAGCTAACCACCAATCAACTGTATTTCAAGGGTCAATATCAGCAATACAACATATAAATCACCGCTACTAGATGCTTTCAAAATTCTATTAAGGAACCTACAAATTTCTGAACATTTTTTAATAACTGGTCTCCAAAGTTTCTAATCACAAACAGAATCACACATTCACAGAGCTACCATCACACCCATCCATTCCTCAAAAGGTGGGTGTATTACAAGCGCCATCACTTTTTCAAGCATGGGTTACCCTACTTGCACATGTCTCATAAGGAGACATGGATGCTTTAGATTTATGGGTATCTGTGCTGCTCTCTATAACCTATCAATCCATAGGCTGGTGAGAAAGCATCCTGGGAGTTCATGTGTACTGACAAAACCTGAGGTGTGAATCCTTGCTTGTTGCAACCCACACCTTTGCCACTCAAGCTGAGAGCAGGCAGCTCTCAGTGGTGTCCAATGGGGAAGCTGTGGGGAAGCTGCTCTTGCTGGTCAAGACAAAGATGTGATGTTGATGGGTCAACTTGTGGTAGTGTCAAAATAAGTTTTGGTGGCTGCTGTTTCCACTCCAAAGTCTCTGCCTCCTGTTATGAATTTTCATACTTCTTTTGTACTTTTTTTAAGATTAATATATACTTTGTTTCAAAGGTCTCTAAAGTTCTTCTGTTGTTGTTTAATCCTGCTGGTGGCGGTCTTCCTCTTAAACATGATTAGATTTTGGCAAGCACAGTTTTTGTGTTTGGCACATTCACATGCTGTTTAACCTCATATTCTTGTTAACAAGGGTTGTAACCATTTAATACTAAAAGTTTAAGTATTAATATTTAGTATTAAGATTGCAAACCTTAATGCAAAAGACATGGCAAGCACAGGTTGTGTGAACATAACCACAATGGAGTAGTTACAAAATACTCCTGCTAGAAACAGGTAGAAAGACTTCTTCTCAGAGCAGACATTCTTCATTGTCTGAAATAAAAGTAAAAAAGCATAACACTGTTGTTAGTACTTAAAAATCCCCTCCCTTGACTATGGCCTGAATATACGACAAGCTTCTGTGGTGTGATTGCAAATACAGCATGCCTGAAAAATCAAATCATACTCAGAAGATACGTGGCGTTTCAATACATGTTCACATTAAACCAAAATTAAACAAAACACGTGGCTTAAATATGTCTGCACTACAGCTGGCAGTGCAAGTATAAGATTGTTCCAGAAATGAGTCCCACTGTCTGACTCAATTATCTCTGGGGTGATGTGTCCCCACAAGATTTGTTTCTCAAGGTCAAGGATAGTGTCCTGGGCAGTGGCGTGGGGCACAAGGTATGTTTCCAGCCATTCGGTAGTTGCTTCCACCATGGTAAGCACATGGTGCCTGCCTTGGTGGGTTGGTGGGAGTGTGACATAATCAATCTGCCAGGCCTCCCCATGTTTGCTTTTCAGCCATCGTCCTCCATACCTGTTTCATGATCAATGAGTCTATTGTATTACAAGTCATTACCATAAAGCACAGAAAACAAGAACCTTAGGCCAGGCCCTCCGGCTGATAAACACTAAAACAGCAAATACTGGCTGAAAGTAAGGTATGACATGCTGAAACTCTGAGATCAAGAGCAACAACTTTGAGAGCCAATAAATCAGCATTGTGACAAGTGACTATCAGTGAGAAACAATGAATGCTTATCACAAATACAATTAGACACACTCTGGTCAGATCTCTCTCTATCTCAACCCTTTGTGCCCCATGTTGGGCACCACAGAGGACTGTCATGGTTTAAGCCCAACTGATAACTCAGAACCACACAGCCACTCATTCACTAGTGCCCCCTTCTAACTTCCCCCGCTCCCAGAGGGATGGGGAGGAGAATTGAAAGAATGTAACTCCCACGGGTTGAGATAAGAACAGTCCAGTAACTAAGGTATAACACAAACCACTACTGCGACCACCAATAATAATAATGATAAGAGAAATAACAACGGAAGAGAATACAACCGCTCACCACCCTGTCGACTGATACCCAGCATGACCTGAGCAGTGATCTAGCCCTTCCAGGTAACACCGTTTATATAGTGGTCATGACGTGCTGTGGTATGAAATACTTCTTTGATTAGTTTGGGTCAGGTGCCCTATCTCTGCTTCCTCCCAGCTTCCCCTCTTCTCTGGCACAGCATGAGGCTCAGAAAGTCCTTGGTCAGAGCAAACATGATTGAGCAGCAACTGAAAACATCAGTGTTATCCTCGCTGTTCCCAGGCCAAAAGTCAAAAACACAGCACTGCACCAGCTACTAAGGAGAAAAATGACTGCTACTGCTGAACCCAGGGCAATTGCTTATTTGCATTTAGTGTCTTTTTCTACCTGCTTGGACACCCAATCTTTGCTGACTTATCCAGACAAAACCAGAATGTATGATAGGAGATATATCTTTGTTAGTTCATGAGAAGACGCCCTTTTCTTTTTCCAGGTGCTGTTAAGTTACCGTGGTACATAATGTCTGCTGAAATACTGAAGAATGTTTTCATACACAAAAAGGTTTTCCCTTCAGTTTTGAAATATTTTGTCTTTTGAAAGATTTTTTGTAACATTTTCTTATTTTTTTTTTTTTACTTTTACTGTTAATTCATTTTATGAGGCAGGGGAGGCCTACCAAACATGCATCTTTTTGCAGTTTGGTAGGGCAATATTAATTTTAATTGTCCTATAAGAAACTTTCTTACAATTTAATTTCTAGTTCTGTTGCCACTTAATGCTTACTTGGAAGTCTTCCATGTATACTGTTATACTTGCCAATTCATGAAGTAACCTTACGCTGAATTTTCACAACACAGTCAAGCATGTGATGCTGAGTGTTTTTTCTATTGCTTTAAAAAAGCTGAACCACCTTCTTGTGGGGGCAAATGAGCTTCAAGGGGATACAAGAGTAGCAGCAAAGAGGTCAGGCAGGGTATAGATTGGTATGAGGCACTACCCATTTGTGCAGCTTTGAGCAGGAAATGCAGCCATCCTGTGAACTTCTCCTGACAGTATGTATAAACTAGCAGAGTAAGGCGCCACACCACCAGGAAAATCAATATTTTAAATGACAGACTGACTCAGTGTCTCAAAATGTCTGCAAGACCTGAATATTAGGTTTTATTTGCTTTGATTACCACTGTCCTGGGTTCAGCAGCAACAGTCATTTTTCTCCTTAGTAGCTGGTGCAGTGCTGTGTTTTTGACTTTTGGCCTGGGAACAGCGAGGATAACACTGATGTTTTCAGTTGCTGCTCAATCATGTTTGCTCTGACCAAGGGACTTTCTGAGCCTCATGCTGTGCCAGAGAAGAGGGGAAGCTGGGAGGAAGCAGAGATAGGGCACCTGACCCAAACTAATCAAAAAGGTATTCCATGTCACAGCAAGCCATGCCAAGGATGTAAAAAATGAGGGCAGTTACCCGGAAGTGTTAGATCACTGCTTGGTCAGGCTGTGTATCAGTCGGCGGGTGGTGAGCAGTTGTATTCTCTTCCCTTGTTATTTCCCTTATCATTATTATTATTGGTGGTAGCAGCAGTGGTTTGTGTTATACCTTAGTTACTGGACTGTTCTTATCTCAACCTGTGGGAGTTACATTCTTTCAATTCTCCTCCCTATCCCTCGGGGGGGGGGGGGAGTGAGCAAGTAAACTGTGTGGCTTATTTATGGCTCAGCTTAAACCATGACAACCACTGTTAACAGTTTGTGTTAACAAAAGTACACAGAGGGTTTAGAATATTATAACTTAACAGTGCCAGGGTATGTATTATCATTTTTGATAAGTGTTAGCTTACCAGTAATATGCTTTTGGTTTTCACACAAATCCTAAATTAAATCTTCTATATATTGGAATGAATTACAGCTTATTTGTTAGAAGGCGATAAAATTGCTATGCTATTAACAGAGGGCCCTGGCCCAAATGTCTGATGGGAAAGGGCTGGACAAGGTCCTATGTTTTGGACCAAAATACATCCAAAATACATTGGACCAGAATCCAAAATATTTTACTTTATTAAATCTCACTAATTTCATCTCTATTATTATCTGTTTAAAGATGCTCATTTCTTAGTTTCTCATATGACACCACGAGCTCTTCTGGGAAGGGAGGGAGTCTGTTAAATTGTTATTAAGCTGTAGTAGTATTGCTGCTACAATACTGTTTCAGTTTTATGGTGAGCACATGGATGGTAGTGAAGATAGGATGCAGGAGACAAAATAACACAACTTCTGGACAAATCTGTCTGTAAGGTAGTATGCATACAAAGCAGGAGGGAAGAAATGGAATGAAGCATCAATAAATCACTTTATTGGCTCATGGCTGAAATGCCAGCTGTGCTTGCAAGATCTCTCAACAAAGCTTGGTTTACAAGGAGGACGCACTCTCAAGTTACTGCCTTCGACAGAATGCTTGAAGTGGAGTGTCAGCAGCCAATCTTTCAAAATCTTCAGAAAAGAACAGTGTTTCTAATAGAAATCAAAGCAGCACACAGCAGCAGAACAAAACTGCAAGACAGGGGGACAGGTGATTCTGGTGTCCTCAATATAAAAAGGACACAGAACTTTTGGAACAAGTCCAGAGGAGGGCCATGAGGATGATCAGGGGACTGGAGCACCTCCCGTATGAAGGCAGGATGAGAAAGTTGGGGTTGTTGAGCTGGGAGAAGAGAAGGCTGCGTGGAGACCTCATAGCAGCCTTCCAATATCTGAAGGGGGCCTCTAGAGATGCTGGGGATGGACTCTTCATTAGGGACTGTTGTGATAGGACAAGGGCTAATAGGTTCAAACTTAAACAGAGGAAGTTTAGATTGGATATGAGGAGGAAGAAATTCTTGACTGTGATGGTGGTGAGACACTGGAATGGGTTGGCCCAGGGAAGCTGCGAATGCTCCATCGCTGGCAGTGTTCAAGGCTGGGTTGGACAGAGCCTTGTGTGGCATGGTTTAGTATGAGGTGTCCCTGCCCATGGCAAGGGTGTTGGAACTAGATGATCTTAAGGTCCTTTCCAACCCTAACTATTCTATGATTCTATGATTCTAAGTGTAAAAACTTCCGTGAAAATGCAAAGGTAAAATCAAGAACTGGATTTTAAACAACATATTCAGCTTCCTCACAGGAGAATGAGAAACATTAGGGAGAAAAGGACAAAACCTGGATGCAATTGCGTTACTGACCAGAACTCCCAAAGCACTTAACAAACAGAGGAAATTGCTAACTTTTGTTCCACAACTGAGAAATTCAGTATCTCTCTAACTTCAAATGCATTATGTTTTTCTCATTTAAGTAAGCATTTGGAGAGAAATACAACAGACTACATGACTACAGAACAGTAGATCTAAGAAAAGGGTAGTCCTCCTATTTTTCATCATCTTTAGTCACAATATTCTTGGCACATTTTCACAAAAGTTTTAGCAGAACTGAGATCTGCTCAGACAGGTTGTCCTTCTCTACCCCCTCTCCCCTCACTCATTATCTCTTTCCTGAAGTTTTTTTTAATTCTCTACATCCCTGCTTTGTAGCATACTCTCCATTAGTATGTTACTTGAACATCACAGTCTTTATAAATAGGGGGTGTGAATGCAGTAGTTTGGGCAATCCGGTATATCACTGCCTGGTAAAAGGGTAACAAGCTGCATATATGCAGGAGAGATATGATGATGATATTTCTTAGGAGCCTGCCTGGAGTTTGGAGGGAGAGAGATAATCAAAGTGTTTTCATTTTGCTTTCCACAGCTAAAGCACAAAGTTATTTGTTACCTTACAGTGTAACCAGTAATGTAGCTGATTGTCTTAAAGACTGCAAGATAACAATAAATGCTAGGACAAGGAGATAATTGTTCTTCTTTCTTCAGAAATTTGGAGGAATAACAGACTGAGCTCCAAGCCTTTCCTCAAAAAATTGGATAGCAGTATTTCCTCCTAAATTTTCCCATTCAAAATATTAGAGTTACATCAGTAAAGAAGGGTATGAACAGACCTTTTTTGATGTTAAAAACATTCATCATTTTGATGTGTAGCACTACATACCATCCCAGGCTATCAGAGGCTTCTTTAATTATGTGAAACTTTTGCAACAGTATATTTTAAAACTATTATGTATGCAGTCCATAGCATAAACCCAGCTTTCTTATGACTTTTTGCCCTTTGTAGTTCTTCTTGGACATCATATATGTTCAACAGCTAATTATATAATTTGAGTTAATTATATAGTTAGAGTTGAAATTACTTGCATCATGAATTATGCTAGTTAGAAGAATTTGACCCTCCAGATTTCTATATGCCAAGTTGACATAATTTCAGCACTAGAAGGCTTGACGTTTTATCACACACACCTCTCTTCCTGAAGTAATTTTTAAATAAGATACAGAAACCAAGATTTTATTCAGTACTGAATTTCCTTACCTTCAGCTTCCAGTCTTGACTGTTATAATATACTCTGTGATCACATCATCATTTGTTATTAGGGTTCTTACAGTCCTTGACAAAATAACTCATTTTAATTTATCTGCGATAAATTTACTTGATCTGTGTTTGTTTGCACCTCTCTGGCAGGGGTGATTAAACTACAACATTGGTTAGCATTAGGTCTTCAGAGTAAAGAAGGTGTGAGAGAAAGCAAGTTAGTAGAAGGCACTGGTTCTGGTATCACTGGGTTTCTGAGGTTCACTGTCTATACAGCTCAGCAGTGAGCTCTGTTATGCCAAGAGTATCCTTAAATTTCCTACCAGTCGACTTTTGCTGTATGGTTTTTAAACACAAAATGATTTGCATAAGTATTTCCAGAAAACTAGCCACTCCTGGTTTAAAGCCTGTCTTCTAATGCTTGAATTGTGGACACCATAACTGGAAATATATCCTAGTCAGAATACAGCAAAATGAAGCACAATCCTGTTTACTTTCAACAGTTATTCTTCTGCATGTGCATACAGGTGTTGGCTTAACCCTATCTGGCCAGAGTTACACAGGGAACTGACGTGATGATAAGAGACGAGAATTTGACACTTTTCAGACTCCATGAGTGACGAGATGGGGTTCCCTCCTCAATAAGTATCCATGGCATACACCACCCCTGCAGCATTTTATGTTAGATACTTTGGTATGATTCTGACTTCACACACATAAATGTCTATTTCCCACTTTTCCCATTTTTGCAGAAAGCCAAAATGCTTAATAACGTTTAATCAGATATGAATTATATTAATCATGGAAAAGAATGACATGGGAATAGCTCCAAGACATAAATACTTTAAAACATTCTATCCTAAAAGGGATCCTAAAGCAATTTCCACAGACTCTTTAAAGAAAATCAACTTAATGATTTCTCTTAAATTAAATTCTGATAAGAAAAATCCACACAGACTTAATAAATGTATACAGTTGTTGGATATCTTTTGAAAATAAGAATGGAAAACTCTCGAAGGCCTGACAAAACACAAGATTACATATTATGGAGGGGTTTGAAATGACAATAGTAATTTTATCTTTGATAAGTGACTTTTCTGCATTCTTCTCTAAGGAAAATTAACCCAATTAATCAGAAGCTTTCTTCTTTAGGATGCAAAGAACTTTTCAGGTTTTTTATTTTTTCTAAAATGAATGGCAGCTATTTGCACAAAGTTGAGATTTGACTCAACTGATGACTAAAAAACCCTACACATTTTAAAGAATCAAAATTCAGTCAAAAGATAATAACATCAGATTATTGGGACAAATGTTTTACTGGTTTCTGCATTTAACACTCCATAAAAGCCTATTTAGAGAAAAGATGTGTTTTCATTGGGAAAAAAAATAAAATGCAGAAGTGAGTGACAGGTACTCCTAGCAACAATTTAAAAGAAAAAAAAATCAAAACAAAAACAGTTGTCTGGTTCCTCACCATCACAATTTTATTAAGTGATTAATATGCAATTTATTAAGGATCGCTTGCAGTTACATGGAGGACAAGGGACGTTAGGTTTTACACCCCTTCCCACTTCCCTGAGTTCTTCCTAGGAGTGTGCTAGTTTGGTGTGTCTCATCATATCCTTCAGAATATCGATTAATCTCTATCCTGTCCCACCTTTGTGACTGATCAGAATTTAGTCACTGTTGCACAAAATCATAGAATGGTTAGGGTTTGAAAGGATCTTAAGGTCATCTAGTTCCAACCCCCCTCCCAAGGGCAGAGAGACCTCCCACTAGACCAGGTTGCTCAAAGTCCTTTTCCAACCTGGCCTTGAACACTGCCAGGGATGGGGAAGCCACAGCTTCTCTGAGCAATCTATGCCAGTGCCTCACCACATTCACAGTAAGGAATTTCTTCTTTATATATAACATAAATCTCCCCTGAAGATCTCTTCAGGTATGGTTGTCCTGAAAAATCTCAAGTTGATGCGTGCTAGGATTTTGATTACTGGATGCTGTACTGGTCAGCAGTGCATAGTGTATTTACAACGCTTCTGCTCCTATTTTGAATCCATACCTTCACACTCAGGCAGAGCTTCCTCAAAAAGTTAGGGCTGTGACTCCTATCACTTCCTGTCTGAGAAAAAGTGTTCATTGCACCACACCCGGTCCATCTTAATGATACAATATGCATATGTCTTGTTATGTTACTTTCTTCTGTCAAAATATAGATGATGCGTCCTGTTTTAAGCCCAGCCATAAAGCAGCCATACAGTTCCTTCACTCCCCGCCCCCTTCCTCCCCACGCTCCCAGAGGGATGGGGAGAAGAATCGAAAGAATGCAACTCCCATGGGTTGAGATAAGAACAGTTCAGTAACTAAGGTATAACACAAACCACTGCTGCTACCACCAATAATAGTATTGATAAGGGAAATAACAAGGGAAGAGAATACAACTGCTCACCACCCGTCGACTGATACCCAGCCCAACTGAGCAGTGATCTAACCCTTCTGGGTAACTGCCCCCAGTTTATATAGTGGTCATGACGTGCTGTGGTATGGAATACCTCTTTGGCTAGTTTGGGTCAGGAGTCCTGTCTCTGCTTCCTCCCGGCTTCCCCTCCTCCCTGGTAGAGCATGAGACTCAGAAAGTCCTTGGTCAGAGTAAACATTACTGAGCAGCAACTGAAAATATGGGTGTTATCAGAGCTGTTCCCAGGCTGAAAGTCAAAAACACAGCACTGCACCAGCTACTCAGAAGCAGAAAAACAACTGCTACTGCTGAACCTTAGACATGATGCTACACCCCATGGGATGCAAACATCCAAAGAATTCAAATCTACTAAAGGTGCTGCTGAAGCAAAACCAGACTGAAGAAATAAATGTTCAGGCCCTCTGACACTTGTTTTCATTTTCCAAAGGGAAAATCTCTGAACAAATAAGAAGGCCCTGTTAAAATTTCTGCTGCTTACTTAGTAAAAATAAATATGCTCTCCATAACCAAAAAACCAAACAAACTTCTAAACGTAAATAGAAGTAATTTGTATTATTTCTGGCTGAGTGTCATGATAATATAGGATTAATCATTGAAAATTATCATGCAGCTTTTTATGTCAGCTGGAAGACTTTTATCAATTTTTTATACTACCTTTTACAAAACATTTTTTCCTTGAAAACTTGTGAATTCTTTTTTCGCCCCAAAAAATACTTGTAAGTAACCCTCAAAAATTAATTTGTGTTGTGGATCTGAAATAAAAAAGGTAAGATGAAGAGAAGTCTTAAGTAACAGCAGAACATTGTACCCTGCTGTGAGACTCCAAGTAGCAAGATTTCTTCATATTAAGGATTAGTTCCATCTGTCTCTGTAGGAAGTTGAGAGATCACCTTGATATTTTATGGTATATGTACAAAAAAGGAAATTACATTAAAGCCCACAGTACACATATGAACTGAGGTGTCTAGCCATTGCTAATAATTTCAGGGTGTACACCTCTGAAGATACGCAAAGAAGTTTGGAAAGGTACAAGCTAGATTTTTGGGAAAGCATACCTGTGTTGGTCTGGTTAGGGAGAAGGTATGTGAAAAAAAATTCACACAGCTGGGGTGTTTCAGAGAAAGGTATTTTGTGCCTTTAGATTTTATCCAAGTAGAAGAAAGTGCTGTGATTTGGAGGGAAAGAGATGTGAATTATAAAGAAATTGTATTATTTGTTATTACTGGACATATAAAAAGTTATCTGTAAACTTAATCCTGTAAAGAAAATACTTACTTACCAGCCAAACAAAAAGAATAATTTGTGCATACAACTGTATTTACCCTCTTTTCCTTGTGCTGATCATTTAACATATTTTATGGATTTTATTTTGTAAAACAAAATAATACTTGATGAATCCCAGAAGAAAACTTAATCACTGAGGCTGGTTATCCTCTTCCTGTACACTTATTTCTTTCCTGTCAAAAGTGCTTAGTAATTTGAGTCCTCAGAATGCTGCCAGGTCGGCTCTGATGCTTTCCTTCTATTCATAATGAGAAAAGTCTGTCAAAAAGCATTCTTGTTCATGTTTTATGTTGCCAGCTTGCAAGCCTAAATATTGCTCCTTATTCTGGTGATATGTGTCCCCATTCTGTGGCTAAATGTCTACTTCTTATGAGTTGGTGAGAGACCTCATGCAGGTGAGGCTTGTTGTCTATTCCGTTAAGCTAGAACAGCTTAGGAAGGCCACCAAGTTGAAATCCAATAGATGAGAGATGGCAATAGAGTGCAATGAGCTTCAAAAATATATTAAGGGTTAAACTTAAGGTAGGCTCAAAAACAGATGTTAGAAACCAGAAACTGAAGTGTTTCTAGAAAAACAATCTATGTTTTTGTCACATTGTGTGCATTTGCCATTGCAAGCCGAATTCCTCTTTCTCTTCCCTTGTTTGACTTTCCCATTCCTGAAGCAGATCGTATGGTTAGATAGAGAAGACCACACAAAAGGTTTTATTTTGCTGTTGTTTTTTAAATAAAACAAAACAAAAAACTCCAAAAACCTCTGAGAATCTTGAAGGATTCTAAAGAGATGAGGTGAAAGGAAAGGTGAATGGAAAAGAAATACACCTGAGGTACTTCAGTTATGTCTAACCTTTCTTTTTAAGAAACAACCCATGAGTACAACTACTCTGCGGATATCACTGCCCAGCAACTTTAATGTTCCACATTAGCTTGGCAGCTGAAGACTTTTTTTTCTGTGATCTGATCTGGACGATGGCCTGACTGAATGATAAATCCAGTTCAGTAGCCTAATAGCATACCACAAGGCAAATTGCTATTTTTTTTTTTAGCAGTTTTTGTATGGAAATGGTTCAAAGCCTGGGTCCTTCAAGACTGGATGAAAAGAGCCTGGGCCATCTCCTGCACAGTCTGAACATGCGATTACAAAAAAAGAGAGCCTTGATAACCCTTAGTGCAATAAAAGCTCATTCTAGTGTAGACAAATGAAAACTGTGATGCTAATTTAGTTAAACGAAAATTCAAATTTAAACACAATAGGAGAAATTTGAGTGCTGATGAAAGAGATCAGCCATTCTTTGTAAGGAAAACTGTGGCTCCATCTATTGCTTATAAAATGCTTATATTTCACCTACTTTCCTCACACCACAGCAGGTAAGAAAACAACATCTATCGGTTGGGGAAGAAGTTAATAATTTTATCTAAGCAACTGTTCAAGGAAAGGGATCTAAAAGTACATATTAGAAATGCATTTAATTTCCATTAGGACAAAGGATCTTTTATTGGAGGAAGCATTTTAACTAATCTTTGAGAAATCTGAAAATCTGTGAGATTAAAATGAAACAGAGAATATAACCAACAGGAAAAGTAAAGAGAGGACAAAATAAATACCAAAGTGTGCTTCAGTGTCTGAATCTAATGGAGTCATGGTCCAGGCACATTGAGTTCAGACAGGTATTTCAAAGAAATTTTCAAAGAAAATTGTTTTATTCCAACAAACAGTTTGGAAGTGAAAATAGGTCAACAGACACAGGACACTGAAGATAGTCCATACAGCTGAGTATACAGAGCAGACTCTTTGTGAGCTCCTCTTTCAATGGAAAAGAAAGGAAAAAAAATGCAGGAAAAAGAAATCTTCTAACTTCAGTATTGGAAATCAGAGTTTTTTGGGCTTGGGATGAACCAGACAGACTAACTTCTTTATTAACTACTGAGACATAAAGAAGAGGTGTGGGAGTTATGGAACTGAATTTATTCTGATGTACTGGAACAACAAAGATTATGTGGTGTTTTTCTATTTTACCTTGGTAGGACCTTTGGAATCAACAGAATCTGAAGAAACACAGCAAGTCTGCCAAGGCACCAAAAATTGCACCCAGAGGAGACCTAGGTACAGATTTGCTGGAGCTTCCTATTGATAAGGAAAGTAAATTTTTTATGTCAGATTATCTCCAAAACTGAGAGATCATAAGGATATTTGGAAATCAGCTAAATGCTATTGGAGTTCATCTCTTTTGTGCTCTAGGAAAAACAAAAGTATATATCGAATTTGCTTAATAGTGAATGGATAAGAGAACCATACATGTAAGCGGATTTGCTTTTCTATATACCTGTGCTATCCAGCAAGCACATATTGGCAGAAAATGGGAACTTTGCTCATTGCGGCTTGTTGATATAATACATGATCATCAGCGCTTGGATATGACCACCCTAGATATAGAATTGGAATACTCTGTTCATATCAAGCAACCCTAAGTAATAGCACATTAAGAAGCTTTTTTTACCTCCTAAGACTACTGTTCTGGAATCCACACCCCTCCCGATTTAAGAGGATGCAGTAGCATCAGGATCTGAAAACTTGCACTTCACCTCTGAGTTATGGTCATATTTGTTAATTTTGCATTTTAAACCCTTTTTGTGTTTTGCACTTAGATGGACAATAGATCATGCACCAGGACCTTGTTCTTTTGAAGCTGACAATGCACATTGCCTGTGAGTGGAAGGAGACAGTTTCATACTCGCAATTTGCTCTAGGGCCAGAAAGTCTACTGATGGGTGATACAAACTGTTCCCAGAGCAAACTGAACAGGGAGAACTTGACATGCAGCAGGAAGAAATTCATGGGTGTGAGGCACTTTATCTTGATAAGGCAGGCAAGAGGAATTGAAATGGTGCTGGCTAAATTTCAGTGTGACTTCCATTGCTACTGAAAGGGGAAAAATATGGTTCCTGTATTTGTTAGTGTCGTGGTTTAAGCTGTAAATCGCACTTCTCCCTCACTCTTCCCCCCCCACTCCGATGGGGGGGGGAGAATGGGGAGAAGAATCAAAAGAATGTAACTCCCACGGATTGAGATAAGAACAGTCCAGTAACTGAGGTATAATACAAATCACTACTGCTACCACCAATAATAATAATGACAAGGCAAATACAAGGGAAGAGGATACAACTGCTCACCACCCAACTGAGCCGAGAGAGAAAGAGACTTCCGGGTTCCTGCCCCCAGTATTTTACATCCTGGGTATGACGTGCTGTGGCATGGAATAGCTCTTTGGTCAGTTTGGGTCAGGTGTTCTCTCTCTGCTTCCTCCCGACTCCCCCTCCTCCCCGGCAGAGCGTGAGACTCAGAAAGTCCTTGGTCAGACCAAAACATTACCAAGCAGTAACTGAAAACACTGGTGTTATCAGTGCTGCTCCAGCTACCAAGGAGAAAAATGACTGCTGCTGCTGAACCCAGGACAGTTAGCTAGGCACATATATGCTCGAAGACGAAAAGCGAATGTGGATTAGGCATCTTAAATAGCTCCTGATAGCAGCAATTATCTCTCCTTTTTGGAATTCTGCAAGATCAAAATGAACCTAAAGATGCTGACAACACACCTCACCTAGGAATCTCATTCTTTATTGAAAGTATTTTTTACATGAAAGGAAAAGTAGCTGTTAAATGCCTTATGAATGTGAGTGAAAAATGTACATGCCAGTGAAAGTGCAGAGATGGGCTTTATGGTCTGGGCTAGAGTTTTGCCAGCAGAAGACTAACATTTCAGTATTGAAGAGTTATCGTTATGGTTATGGTTAGGGTTAGGGTTCAGAGAGCCACAAAGCCCACAGATCCAGGGATACTAGGGCTGAAAAAGGCATGCCTAGGGGAGCACAGTGCTGCACCAACATTGCTCTTTCAACACCTTTCTCATCTGGGACAGCCATTCAGCTAAAACATGTCAACCTCATCTCCAAGATGCCACACAAACTAGGGATAAGTTAGGGTTAATGTTAGGCTTAGTTTTCATAGAGACTCAAACTCTTCAGCCCCTGGGATAATGGTGCTGCCAAAGGCAAGCCAAGGGCAGCATAGCAGTGCCCACATATTGCTCCTTCAACAACTTTCGCATCTGGGAAACCCATTCACCTGGAGGACATCAGCCTCAAGCTCCAAGACGTCATGCAAATTAGGATTTGGGTTAGGGTATGGGTTAGGTTTCAGAGAGCCACAAAGCCTACATCTCCCAGGACAATGGTGTGGCCTTAGGCATGGCAAGGGGAACACGGCACTGCACAAACATTGCTCCCTCAACAGCTTTCTTCTCTGGGACACCCATTCAGCTGGAGGACGTCAGCCTCAGCTCCAGGATTCCATGCAAATTATGGTTAGGATTAGGGTTATACTTACGGTTAGGGTTCACAGAGACACAAAGCATACTGCTCCAGGGACTCTGGGACTTCCAAAGGCATTCAAGTGGAGCATGGCACTGCATACATACTGCTCCTTCAACACTTTTCTCATCTGGGACACCTGTTTGGCAGGAGAATGTCAGCCTCAGCTCCAAGATGCCAGGCAAATTAGGGATAGGGTTAGGGTAAAAGTTAGGTTTAACTTTTATAGAGACACAAACTCTACAGCTCCAGGGATAATGGTGCTGCCAAAGGCATGCCAAGGGGAGCGCAACAGTGCACCAACACTGCTCCTTCAACAACTTTCTCATCTGGGAAACCCATTCAGATTGAGGATGTCGGCTTCACCTCCAAGATGTCATGCAAATTACAGTTAGGGTTAGGGTTAGGGTTAGGGTTCAGATAGATATATAGCCTTCAGTTATGGGGACAATGTGGCTGCCAAAGCCATGCCAAGAGGAGCATAGTACTGCACCAACATTGCTCCTTCAACACATTTCTCATCTGGGACACCCATTTATCTGGATGACATCAACCTCAGCTCCAAGACAACATGCAAATTAGGGTTAAGGTTAGGGTTCAGAGAGCTACAAATACTAGAGCTCCAGGAACACTGGGGCTGCCAAAGGCATGCCAAGGTGAGCACGGCACTGCACCAACATTGCTCCCTCAACACCTTTCTCATCTGGGACACCCATTCATTCTGAGGATGTCAATCTCAGCTGTTTTCAAGATACTATTTTAGTCATTGAATTCTCCTATTAAGTATTTCACACTTAATATTATAATCATGAGAGAGGGCTGACAGTCTGTTTTCATTTATTGGAAAATTTAAGTTTATGAAGTTCAAAACCTCAAACCTGTGGTGTTTAATTTGGCAGGAAAAATCCTGGATAGGACCCAAATAAAACTTTCATGTATGTTAGGCTTCTCTAGTACTGGGGAAATTGGTGTTATTTTAAAGCATACAAGTTCATGCGTTTTTTTTAGCATGTGCTTAGAATACTCTTTAACACTTAGCAGCTACCACAGATGTATTAATCTTGCTTTAGAAATGTTCTGTCTAGTCATGATCAATGCTACGGATGATGCCTATGCTCTTTGCTGTTAGACACTTGCAAACAAGCTATTAATTCAGATGTGTTTGTTAACTTCTTGTGGAATGTCTGAATTCACCCAGGCAGCACAACTGGAAGTGATTTCTCCATGGAGAAGGGCAGATTTAAAGAGGTTCATCAAATGAAAACGTACTACACAAGATAGCCCTGGCATAGTCTAGCACTGGCACTTCCAAAGTTAACTGGGGTTTGCTTTAATTTCCCATTTGCATAAGCCCTGCATTGGTCACTGACAGAAAAAAATCCCAACTGCCTATTACCTGTCTTCTCTAGTGAGTATTCCATCTTTTATAAGGACACCTAATACTGCCTCTTTTGTATGTGGATCTCACTTTTTCTCTTATTCTCTCTTCCACTAACTCTCACATACCTGGGACTGTAAAAGGGATAATGCAACAAATATGTTGAAATAAATTATTATCTTCATCTATAAATAATCTGAGTAGGGTTCTGTTCACTTTCAATAACAGCAGGAGAAAACAACAACACTAAAAGGTCATTATCCTCCACTGAAAAACAAGAAAATGTGCTCAAATTGTTGCTTATCAGATCAGTAGCACAGCAGTGTTTGTACCACTGCTGATCCAGAAGCCTGACCTATCTGACTGAAATTACATGAAAAAGACTTTACTAGAGAAAAAGTCAAATTGATTTCAAACCAGGTTTTGCTTCTCTACTCTTGCAGTTGTAGTTGCCTCCTTACAACCAGCATGGCAAATTTCCTTTTTCCTCCATTTTAGATGGCAGTGGCAACCTTAGAAAAGACTTTCTGGACAATTCCTTAAAAAAGGAAAGGGAAAAAAAAAAAAAAAAAAAGAAAAGGATCACAGATAAAACTGGCAAGCACACAATGTGCTTGGCTGCTCTTCGAAGTTATCTGCCCAGGTCTTTGGGCCCTGAAACTTGCTGCTGTGTGAGAGAGAGTCTAATCTCCTCTCACCATTTTGCAATGAATGTGATAGAACTCTGGAAGTGGAGATAGTCCAGAGATGCAGCAGCATCTCCGTCCTTGGAGGTCTGTAAGACTTAGCCAGATGAAGCCACAGCTAACCTGATTGTGTTGGTGATTGTCTACCTTCTAGTAGGATATTGGACCTGGAGGAAGAAATACATTGCCTTCTTTTCATATCTATTTTAATATTTAAGCTTAAAGTGTGTATTGAAATTTGCCTGTAGGGCATAGTTTGGAAACAGATAACACTGAGAAATGAAGACACATTGTTAAATGAAGAGCAAAAACGAATAATGAATACTTTCTAAAGACAAAAAATGCCTGTTACTTCACATTTTTCAATTTGTGACTACTGGCTGTGTGCAGGAAACATGCTGAGGTAAGAAATGTTGTTCTTTGGACTGAATGAAACCTGACAGCTGAGCAGAAAAGTGATGTCAAAATGCTTTTCTAGAGATAGTGATTATGTATATTTAAGAACTGAAGTGGGAATAAAAGAAAAAAGAAAAAAAAATTAGAAACTTTTCTCCTGGAACTTCATATTCTTCAGTTACAGATTATTCTTGATTTTGCAAGCTTGATAATCTGAAAATCCCGAGTCAAAATGCCAAAGACATTAAAACAAGTGAGTCACAGGCTGCTGTTTGCTGTGCTGAGGATATGGCTTTGATTGCAGAAAGAAAATGAGAGATGAAATGAATGGTTGTGAGTGATATCATTTGTACTGAATTTCACTAGCTCTCTAGGCAAGTTTTGTCCAATATTTGTACTCTCTTATGTGGTACCTTAAAATATAGGAACCTTAAGCTACCACATGTTTAATAACATTTGGAATGCAGGCCTAAGTGAGATTTACTCTTTTTCCTTAACAAATAATTTGAAATCAGAGTCAAAGTGAGAAGTAGAGAGAAATAGTTCACTCTGCATTCAGAATTAAAGCTTTCACACTGCACAAGACTGGAAATCTTGTCACACTAGGGAAAGGGGTTTAATTCTAGCAGCAAAATGAAATGATTATTCCAATGATGGTTTATCATCTCCACAAGCACTTGCATCAGCATGTTTGTTAGACAGTGAAGAATAGAGAATCTTTCAGTTGAATTGGAAAAGGCAGTTCCTTTGTGAAATTCAAAACAACTATTTATTAGCAGTTTAGGTTAGTGTAGAAGAAAAATGTTACTATGTGAACATGACATTAGACATGCTGAAGTTGCTACTGTGTAAATCCTCATCCCGTATGTAGAATGAATATATAATTCCACACTTAAATAGGGAGTAGAAATGGCATTTCACTGAAGTATCAGACCCAACTGTTCTGTAAAGCTTCATGAATTACTTTAGACAGCAGAAAATAAAAATAATAACACAAAGTTCCTGTATGATGCACATTTAATCAACTTCTATTTTTTTCTCTTTTTTTTCTATACAATTAAATATTTACTAGCATGACAGTAGAAAATTATCTGTAATATTCAAAACAACAATGGTGATTATCACAATGTGTTTTATTCTGCCCTTAGCAGAGATAACTCTTTTCCTGTTGTAGGCATTTTCAGTAGAGTATAATATTCTTGGGCATGAAGTAAAGCAATTCTAGCATAATGCTTGTACCAGTGCATTTTTAGTACATTTTTAATTTTCTTAATAAGTTGCTTATGTTTTTTCATGCTTATCTAAACACATTTAAGCAGTTACTGTAATTCACTTCTTGTTATTCAAACTGACAATTTTATTGTCAAGACAATTAGCAACTAATGAAGTGGGAACTGGATCCACTAAAGATCAGAGCTGAAATCTTTTAACCAATTTATGAGGCTTTAGACGTTTAGCTGACTGGACTTTTTATTGATAAGCATTTTGCTGTTTCCTAATAGCACTGAGCAAATGACAGACCACAAATTCCTCATTATTAAATGCTCCTGAGTACTTCAGCTGATAAAGTACTGAAATGTGCCCATGTTGACATAAAGATTCCTATTACCTGCAAATAATATATTAATCCCAGTTAGTTTTGGAAATGGAGGAATGATAAAACCTTCATTGTTATTTTAAAGAGTGGTTCATACTTTCAAATAAAGTTCTCAGGTAGATTGCACGATTCTTGGTAGTGTAGAAACACGATATATAAGAACCTCATATAAAAATCAGCATATGACACTAAAGAGCAGTTAAAACCAATGAATGAGAAGACAAGTCAGGATGGGCGGAGGAAACAGAAATTGTTGGATGGAAACAAATAGGAATGATTAGATACTAATGTTTCCAGGAAAAGTAATGCCGTTGTATTTCTTCCTTGGGTTTTCTAAGCAGAAAAATGTCAAAGTGCTTCCTGAAAAGCACGCGTAATAGCATGCTTGAGATATATTTCAACTTTTCATGCCCTATAAAATCAGTCTATTCACATACTGTTAATGCAATGTATCCATGGTGCTACTGCAGAGCTGTAAACTGAATATGCATCATAGCAGCAGATCTAATGCACAATTCTGGATTTTCTGTCAGTGCTGTAGAGCTCATTTGTACCAGTACAGTAACTGTGACTTCCAGACAAATTAAATCTCAGTCAAATGGCCACACTAACAAGACTGTCTTTGAAATAAAATATGGGGTTGGAAAAGAGTATATGCACATGAAAATTTTGGTAAAAAATTTCTTTGAAGATGAGCGACAAAAACTGTGTTTGTATTTTCTGTTTGTTGTCTATTGTAATGCAGTGCTACTTGAGGTCTCCAAACTATCTGGGTCCCCAGTCTGCTGTGTGCAAATAAAAGGTCAGTGTCCCTTCTAAAAACAGGTTGCTTTCTCAAAAAGGGTGTCATTTTCACGTCATACTTTCAGTTTAATCATATCTGTTCTCATGAGCTCCCATTAAAAATGTTAATGATTAAAAAAAATTTCAGCAGAAGTTTCCCCCACAGAGGAACTATGCAACAAGTATTATATGTAGCTTGTAGAAAGTATTTTACTATTGGATTCTTGAAATTCAGATTTCAGATAGGGTTACATAGAATATAACTTGCAACACAACTTGTAAAGACAAAATTACAGGATCAGTTAGACTTTTTTTTTGGTCTACCAGTAGACCTCTATAACTGTTTGTAAGAGGAGAGCCACTAATGAAGAAATAATCAGTTGCTCTCAGCAGTAAAAATCAGCAATATTTATCAGTGTGAGACTTTTCTGAAAACACACTGCTCTGCTTAATTAGGCTCTGTCAGACAGCAAGGAAAAATGCTGCATTTTAATATTCTCACTCCTACTCCAACCTTTTCTCAATAGACAAAATATTGCAGTAAGGATTTTCTTCTGGCAATTCTTCTAAGAGTGGCAGCCCAACAGATAAATACAAGACTATGATTTACCAACAATTTAGAAAGGGCAGAGCAGGGCCTTCTCTTGTCAGAGCTGACAGGGCATCTGAGCAAAGATTTTGGGTACCGATGTGCCTAGAAGATGTGCTTTGTAGAGACATCCAGGCATGTAATTCTCAGAATGGTAGCGTAAACTCATGTACATTCTCTTACATATGTTGCACAGAAATTCCTTGTTCACAGCTTCTGCATAGTGTTCACGGTTCTAGTTTATCCTTCAATATATTTCCTTTCTGAGAGATGGTTAAGTAGCTTTCTATTTCACCTATCTGAATATTTGTTTTATAAATCAATGCAAGGCTCATTTCCTGTGTCTGATGAGTATTTTGGATGAGTGACAACAGCAGTATTTTTTGGACCACCTGAAATAATTCTTGTTCCAAAAAAATCTGCTGAAAAGGTGTGATATCAAACACAACCAAAACATGCACAAACTTGCAAGCACATTCTAGTTTGGATTAGCAGGTATGCCACATTGAAATTACAATAGTCATTTTCACAATGGTGGTTGTTATCAGCTGCTATTTTCACAAGCACATGGAGCTATTTGAAAGAGGATTTTATTTTTGCATATGTTCTGGAGAGAGAAGCAGAGAAGACCTTAATCAGATGAGCTGTTCATCAAAGCAGTGACTGGAAAAGGAAGCCTGAAAATCATAGAATCATAGAATAGTTAGGGTTAGAAAGGACCTTAAGATCATCTAGTTCCAACTCCCCTGCCATGGGCAGGGACACCCCCCACTAAACCATGCCACCCAAGGCTCTGTCCAATTCAGCCTTGAGCACCACCAGTGATGGAGCATTCACAACTTCCCTGGGATAACTCATTCCAGTGCCTCACCACCCGCACAGTCAAGAATTTCTTCCTCCTCATATCCAATCTAAACTTCCCCTGTTTAAGTTTGAACCCATCACCCCTTGTCCTACCACTACAGTCCCTCATGAAGAGTCCCTCCCCAGCTTCCCTAGAGGTCCCCTTCAGATACTGGAAGGCTGCTATGAGGTCTCCACGCAGCCTTCTCTTCTCCAGGCTCAACAGCCTCAACTTTCTCATCCTATCTTCATACAGGAGATGCTCCAGTCCCCTGAGCATCCTCATGGCCCTCCTCTGCACTTGTTCCAACAGTTCCATGTCCTTCTTATGTTGAGGACACCAGAACTTGTACACGATACTCCAAGTGAGGTCTCACGAGAGCAGAGTAGAGGGGCAGGATCACCTCCCTCGACCTGCTGGTTGCACTCCTTTTGATGCAGCCCAGGATACGGTTGGCTTTCTGGGCTGCAAGTGCACACTGAAGCTGGCTCATGTTCATTTTTTCATTGACAAACACCCCCAAGTCCTTCTCCACAGGGCTGCTCTGAATCTCTTCTCTGCCCAACCTGGAGCTGTGCCTGGGATTGCTCTGACGCATGTGTAGGACCTTGCACTAAGCATGGTTAAACTTCATCAACTTGGCATCAGCCCACCTCACAAGCACGTCAGGGTTCCTCTGGACTGGATTTCTTCCCTCTAACATATCAACCGAACCACACAGCTTGGTGTCATCGACAAACTTGCTGAGGGCGCACTCAATCCCACTCTCCATGTCACCAACAAAGATGTTGAACAAGACCGGTCCCAACATTAATCCCTGAGGGACACCACTCATTTCTGGTCTCCAGCTGGACATTGAACAATTGATCACAACTCTTTGCGTGCGGCCATCCAGCCAGTTCTTTATCCACTGAGTGGTCCACCTATCAAATTGATGTCTCTCCAGTTTAGAGACAAGGATGTCATGTGGGACAGTGTCAAATGCTTTGCACAAGTTCAGGTAGATGACATCAGCTGCTCTACCTCTGTCCATCAGTTCCGTAGCTCCATCATAGAAGGCCACCAGATTGGTCAGGCAGGATTTCCCCTTAGTGAAGCCATGCTGGCTGTCACCAACCACCTTGTTGTTTTTCATGTGCCTCAGCATGGCTTCCAGGAGAATCCGCTCCAAGATTTTGGCAGGCACAGAGGTGAGGCTGACTGGTCTGTAGTTCCCTGGCTCATCCATTTTCCCCTTCTTGAAAGTGGGGGTTAAATTTCCCTTTTTGCAGTCATCGGCAACTTCACCTGACTGCCATGATTTTTCCAATATGGTGGACAGTGGCTTAGCAACTTCATTTGCCAGCTCCTTCAGGACCCACCGATGGATTTTGTAAGGTCCCGTGGACTTGTATATGTTCAGGTTCCTAAGATGGTCTTGAACCAGATCCTCTCCTACAGTGGGCCCAGGGTCTTCATTCTCACTATCCCTGTGTCTGCCTTCCAAGACTTGGGTGGTGTGGTCAGAGCATTTTCTGGTGAAGACTGGGGCAAAGAAGTCATTAAGAACCTCAGCCTTCTCCAAATCCAGGGTAGCCAGCTCTCCTGATAGCTCTATCAGCAAGTAGAGATCATGAAAGTTAGTGCCTCCTTCACATAAAATTGCCCGCTTGAATTTAATGTCAGAAAAAATTCTGCTGTACTCTTCATACAATTTTATTTTTTCCCACGTACAGTTATATCGTTTGCCACATATGTAAATCAAACACTTTTCATTGTTCCTCTGAAATTTACCCCTTATAAACCACAGAGTGTAAATCTGCCATGTAACATAAACTACCTCACAGTATTATTCCATGAAAGGAACAAAAAAATGTTAAAAATGTAATGCATTCATATATATTGATAGCAAGCTTAATACAAGCCTGTCTTGATATTCTATCAGCTACTACTTATTTCTTCTTACCATGACAATTCAGCAGCTTAATATCCTCACCAAAATCTACTGCAGGAAATAGATCCATTCCATGGGCTACTTAAAAAAACAGGACAAATCATCAACCTACATGTAAAAAGCGAATGTCACAATTTAAGATCAGAAGAAGCCTGATGAAACAACAAAATAGGTTAGTAAAATCTCAGGCATAGCTCAAATTGTTGGAGAAGCTCTTCACATATATTTGATTTCTAGATATTTGTCTTCAAATGCAAAAATTTGACAAAATAAAATGTCTTTTTTTCTTTTTCAGTAGCAGAACATCCACAGATTCCTCTATTTGTGTAGCGGTAATTTTATCCACTGTATGTACACGTAGCTGTAATTTTCTACCAACTAAAGTCAATCAAAGTTTCAGATATATTATTTTTGAAGAGCATTCTGTAGAAATGCATCTGCATCAGGAGATGGTAAGAGATAACATTTTGAACTATATAAAACAGCGTGACTTAAGGTGACTTTGTAAATTTATATAATTCAGCCACTATAGTAGAGATGAATCATAGAGACAGTTTCACATACATTGTCAGCCCATTGCCAAACTTTATTTGTTCATTCTTTCCTGATTCTCATTACGCTTGTACATTGCTTACTGCCTTATTACAAAAAGAAAAAAGTGGCAAACCAAAAATGGCTTACTTGCACTTGTGTTGGACTATTCTTAGTGCATTACCAACCAGACCTGTGAAACAGCTTTTAAGGTTAATATTTTTATGCTACTCTGTCTTAAGTCCCACCTTGCTCTATAACAATCCTGTGCAATTGCTCGTAGCAGAATATGTGCACTGAAACAGATTCACTCAGTCTTTTCCATCTTTATTTTGAATGTGTTTTTGAATAGGTATGAACTTCCAGCTCTTCCAAAATAACCATTAGCAATGTCTCTTCATAGCTAGAAGACAAGTAGCTGAACATTAAGCTATTCCAGCACAATCTAGATTACATACGTCTTCAGAATAGGAAGGATTTATATCACAGGCCTAGGCTGACAGGAATAGTTAACAATCTCTTCAAAGGATTCATAATTACAAGACTAATAGGCATGGCTTAAGGAATTTCTAGAACCACACTTTGTTTCCAGAAGCATTGGAGGTAATCTTGTATGTCATAGGATGAAGTTAAATACACATACCAAGGTGCACAGGGAATTGAATAGGTTGAAGAGATGGAAAACATATGGGGAAAAAACCCTTAATGTGTTCCAACAGTGGTCAATAAGAGGTAGAAAACAGAAAAAAATGTGTATTTACAACTCGTTCAGTTTCCTTGCAGTCGTCATTTCATTCCAAATGCAATACAGACAGCCATGCTAAAATTTGCATTCAAAAATTCTCTTGCTGATAACAAATCTTTGAGCATGTCACTCATATTCAGAGATACCAGGCCAGATTTCCATTCGGAAATACCAGAAAATGTCAATGGAAGTTTACATGAGCAGCTGCAAGGAAAGTGAAGCCCTTAAGCTGACAAAGATTAAGTACCAGTCAGAAAGAAGAAAGCTGTCTACTCAATACCAGCCAGTTAGAATAACATCTCCAGAGAAAGTTGTGAGTAGGTGAGTAGGTGTGTCCTACTGAGTATGTATGATGCAGCCTAAGTATAGATTGAAGACTAGAAGAGATGACTGGATATGGGCTTGTTTCTTATAGTACAGCAAAAGCTTTGCTTTGACCATAAAGATAAGCATAACTTTTATCATCCAGTTTAGCAATTTAAGCTAGAAAAGGCAATGTACCAACCTGGAGAGGCTTGCAAATGTTCCAGGAGCAGGTGCTGCTGCAGAAGGGTGGTATTAGATTTTATTTTAGAGTAAGGGCAGTAGAAATTGTGAAGCACTGTCCTCAGTCAGATGCACAGAAGTTATTCTTTCCCTTGCACTGCTACCTGTGAAAAGGGGATCACACCTTTGGGACAGAGGGGATACAATATTTCTCCTGTGACTGCAAGAACTCAATAAACTGCTCTGAATCAGCACACTGATAGTAAAGCTGACTGCAGAAGCAGCTTCAGGAGTCAAGGCTAAAGAGGAGAGGGCTGTTCATGTGAAAGGCAAGCCTGTGACAGATATTTTATTTCAGCCCATAGAATATACTCATGTTGGCAATACTGCAAACTAGAATTTTTCTTTGGAAAGTCTCGTCAGGTTTGAACACAAACCCCTACAGTACATTTGAACACCATAACTTGGTGCCAGCAGTGAAGAAAAGGAAACTTTAAAGTTGCCACTGATAGAAGGAAAATAATATCCCCTAAGATAGTCTTTACTAAGACAGAGTATAAAGCTGAGTTTCATATTTATTTTACACCCACCTTTTTCATCCCAGTTATTCTGGTACTCAAAACCATAGTCTTAATCTTTCCTCTGTCATATTTCTTTGGCATATCTCAATTGTGGTTTCTTCCAAGAATGTAAATGATTCCTGAGAGCACAAGTGCAACTCATGGTAATAATTTATTTCAACACTGTGGCATTTCATAAAGGTCAAAGACCTTGAAAGATACATAGACCTTCCTAGTAAAGGACTGCTCTCTCTTCCAGGCTTTGAATTACACTTCTTCTATAAAAAGGCGCTCTTAATGGAAAACATGCTTGTCATTCAGTCTTTTTATTTTCCAGTGGCATGGTTTCCATTTATAACTGTGCCTTCTGGATGATCAGCTCTCAGTTAGTTTGGCCAGTTTTACAGTGATCTTCCCAGGTGACATCAGAACTATAATGCTTGTTCAGATAAATTGTATGCTTGCAAATAACATCTGTCTGTGGTACAGCTGATGTATTTTAAAGATGTGAATCCTAACTGGAAAAGAAGAAAGAAAATCATAGTGCTTGGCATCTAAGTCTAGTATGACTCTTACACAGATTTTAGTGGAGCTTTTGCTTTTTCTACTCTAGACAGCATGCTTATACCTCTTGCTGGTTTTAGTATGTTCAACGAGTGCATTGAGGAACAAAACTAGTAATTATAATCCATTTGTTCTTTGAAGTTCGTCTCTGAAACTGATCAATAAGAGTTATTATTCACAAGTTCCTTATGTATTCAGCCAGCAGATAAAGGAAAAAAAAAAAAAAAAAGATTTATTATTCTCTCAGGGCTGGAAGTTTGCTATGAATCTTCCTAGTCTAAGCTAGTTCATAGGTCTTTCTGATGACTCATAGGTTTCTGAGGGGGGTTGAAATTAGATGATCTTCAGGTCCTTTCCAACCCTAACTATTCTATGATTCTATAAACTCTGACACTGTGTTTATCTGTAATAATTTTTACTGCCATTTTTCTGAAGCAAATAGTACTTTGACCTAAGATATTCGTAAAGATCCAAGCTATTCATGGTAATTAATATTATAATTAGCAAAATCATAAATGAAGAACACTGTTATGTTCATTTTTCTTTTACTTCTTTACTTCAGGAGTAAAAAACAGTGATAGGAGTTATAGCTCTTGTGTACTTTAATCCTCATAAAAGTTATTTTTAAGACCTGAGGAGCCTGCATCTCACAATGAAAATGTTTTGAAATGTCCACATTTCCAACACAGCAGTTGTTACCGGAAACCACAGAAATTCCCTTTTAATGAGCTTTAGGCAACTTTAGAAGGCTGGCAGTCACACCCCTGCTCCCCATAAATCGTTTGAATGACAGACCAGGTTTTATTAGCTGTAAGTGATGGTTCATATGGCAGACAGAATATCCTCCCAGCACTAACTCTATTGGTTCTCCCAGAGAAGTAGCTCAACGTCCGTTCAGCAATAACTTCTAAGCACTATCAGTGTATTTAAGTGATTAGCAACACAACCATGACTCTAATACACTTGAAGACTCAGGGCATATGCACTGTATGCAGTACTTTGTTTTATCCCTTCAGGCTTGTGTGCAAAGGGAACAAGAATGCTCAAACAGTTGCTGCTCTCTGGTGTGTACATGTTAACTAAGATCGTCTCCCTGCTGGCAGCCATATATTGACCCCACAAATAGTAATGCTGGCTGGTAGAGCTGAGCACTGGGAGGCTGGAACTGGCATTGCTGCTGATCTTGTCATGAGAGACTTTGTCCCACAGGCAAGATTTGAAGTACCTTTGCCACGGTTTCTGTCAGCATAATTCTGCATCGCAGAGACTTGAAAAACCCAGGTCTGTTGGTAACTGACCTATCAAGATACATGATTATTCAACAACCAACTCTGTGGATTCTGCGGCCAAGAGGATGTACTTCTTCATAGAGGTGGATATCTGATGTTGAGAGGAAACTACAGAAAAATTCCACAGTTCAAGTGACATGTTAAGACCAAAGGAAAATAACACCTTTCCTGACACCTGCAGAATTTAACTAGTGAAGTCCTTGAATCAGAAATTAAGAAATTCCTTATTTCTTGCATATGAATATGAGGATTGAGTTGTGACAGTAAGAAGGTTTGGGGGAGGGAGCAGTGGCCTTTTTTTGTATGAAGAAAGGCAGCCCATGTAGAAAAAGAAAGTAATTTATAAGCTAAGAAACAATTCTTTTCTCTTTCCTCAATCTGAGTAACCCTCTACTCGGTAGCTGCCCTTACATTCCCATAGCATGTACTGTCTTGTAGAGAAGTTAATTAGCTTGTGCAGAATTTCAAAACTTTAAAATAAGTGATAGGATCTCTACCTTTTCATATCTCAGCTGGATATCTCTATACTTGTCTTTAGGCTACTCCTACCCCTTCATCAAAGTGAGAACAATTCTCTTTTCCTCTGGTCAGTGTTCTTTGGTTACTTATCGATACTAATCTATTCCATCTTAGTTTGGCCCTAGCTAAAAGGCAGCCCTGAGTTCTCCATGTCATCTGTCTAATTGTCTTAAAGATGTTTCATTTCCACAACTGTTGGAATTCACCTGTTAGAAATTGGCCTAACTCAAAAAGCATTTACTTCAGAGAACCTAAATTTAAGCCAGAATCATAACTGGAATCTCAGAGCAGCTGCACCTTCCCACTTAGACAGTCTTAAATTAACAAAAAAAGCAAAAACAAAAACAAAAAACCAAACCATAATCCAGGCTTATCTAAACTTCAGAGATTTTGAAAACAAAATGAATATTAGCCCAGATTTTGAGATTCCCCTTTCCCTCACGCAACTGTAGGCAGCTGTGGATATATAGCAGGAAGAAATTTCAGAACTAGACTATGAACAGCCACCTCTTCTTTCTATTTAAGAAATTCATTTGGCTTACATCTTGCCTTGTAAAGTAGTAGCAAACTGGAAAAATACTATTAACCATCATTGTTGTATCACCATTTTAATGACTGGTTAAAATGGGTATTCACTAAACCCTCTGGAAACCTGAGGTTATCAGCATTATGACATTCCATTGATGACTCCACTTTTTCTGAGTAGCTACTGATCAATGAAACTGGTTTCTCTCTGATAGCCTCACAATTAAAACTGATTTTGTAGCCTAATGGTTTTGAAGCTAATGGTATCACAGCCATTCAGATCTTTCTTCTTTCTTCTGTGCTCTGGAAGTGACTTTAATGCCTGCCCTGGAGTAAGGTGCTGCAATTTTCTTGCTCAGTGTCTGAAAATAAATAAGGTTTACTGTTCACTAGTAGGTGTCCGTCACGAGTCGGTGTTGGGACTGATCTCATTCAACATCTTTGTCAGTAACATGGGCAGTGGGAGTGAGTGCGCCCTCAGCAAGTTCACCAATGACACCAAGCTGTGGGGCTCGGCTGACACGCTGGAGGAAAGGGAATGCCATCCAAATGTATCTCGACATACTTGAGAAGTGGGCCAATGCCAACCTCATAAAGTTCAACCAAGCCAAGTGCAACATCCTATACACTTGGGTCGGAGCAATCCCAGGCACAGCTCCAGGCTGGGCAGAGAGGAGATTCAGAGCAGCCCTGTGGAGAAGGACTTGGGGGTGTTGGTCAATGAAAAAATGAACATGAGCTGGCAATGTGCGCTCGCAGCTGAGAAAGCCAACCGTATCCTGGGCTGCATCAAAAGGAGTGTGACCAGCAGGTCAAGGGAGATGATCCTGCCCCTCTACTCTGCTTTCGTGAGACCTCACTTGGAATATTGTGTGCAGTTCTGGTGTCCTCAACATAAAAAGGACATGGAACTGTTGGAACAAGTCCAAAGGAGGGCCACGAGGATGATCAGGGGACTGGAGCACCTCCCATATGAAGATAGGATGAGAAAGTTGGGGCTGTTGAGCCTGGAGAAGAGAAGGCTGCGTGGAGACCTCATAGGAGCCTTCCAATATCTGAAGGGGGCCTGTAAGGATGCTGGGGATGGACTCTTCATTAGGGACTGTAGTGATAGGACTAGAGGTAATGGATTTAATCTTAAACAGGGGAAGTTCATGATCCATGGGGCAGGTTTTTAACCAGTCAGGGCTGGTGCCACTCCTACTGGTGCCGCTCCCTCTGAGTCAGCTGCTCGCATCCACTGAGTTGCCGGCTCCTGGACAAATCCTGTCAAGGACTTGAGGCTCCCTCGGTGCCTGTTGCTGCTATGAGTTGAAGTTCCTGGACACTGAGCCTCCGCTGATCAGGCACTGAAGGCATCCGCTCTCGAGCTAGTCACCTCAGCAAAAGGAGGAAGAAGGACAATTAAAAGCAAGGGGCTTCCTCTTAAATCTGTTCGTCCCCACCCGGAACTGCTTTGCTGTCCTGCAGGGGGCTGATGAAGGGAACCGCAATCCCACCAGGAACAACCAGGCTGATGCACTGGTAAAGAAGATCACTACTGGTGCTGCCAGGAAAAAGCAGCAGGCCGTAGTAGTAGGGGACTCTACTCTGAAAGGAACAGAGGCACCCATCTGTCAGCCAGAACTGCCCAGGGAAGCATAAAGAAGGACAACAGAGCCCTGGGAGAGGTGGTTAGGGGATCTGGAGCGCAGACTAGTCTTTTTGTCAATTCTCCAGGATACAGGGCAGGACCTTCAAAAGGCTAGGAGGATTGGCCAGGTTAATAAATGGTTAGAAGGGGGGGCTGTAGTCAGGGGTTTGGGTACCTTGAACATGGGACACGAATTCAGTAGGCCAGGTCTACTGGGGGCTGGTGGAGCTGGTCTGACTAAGAAAGGGAAGAGTGAATTTGGTAGGAGGCTTGCCAGACTGGTCAAGGATGCTTTAAACTAGATGTGTTGGGGGAGGGGGGCATCGCTCCATCCCAACACACCCAGTCACTTGCCAGCACCTACAATAAATGTACAGAATCAATGTAGAGATATTCTAGCTGCTCCAGCCAATGAGCCAGCTTCAGTTGGAGTTCGGCTCAGATGCCCCTATACAAACACCCGTAACATAGGGAACAAACAAGAGGAATTAGAGATGTGTGTACATCTATGAGGGCATGATATCATAGGCATCACAGAAACATGGTGGGATGGCTCCTGTGGCTGCTGTGTTGGAATGGAAGGTTACAAGCTCTTTAGGAAAGACAGGCTCTGTAGGTGGGGAGGAGGAGTTGCTATTTATGTTAGGGCAAGGCTGGAGAGTATGGAACTCTGTCTGGGGACAGCTGAGCAGTTGACAGAGAGTTTGTGGGTCAGGGTTAAAGGGAGAACAGCAATGGGAGACATTATTAGAAGGATATGTTACAGCCCACTTGACCAAGAGGACTCTGTGGATGAAGCACTCTATAGACAGATAGAAACAGCCTCACGCTTGCAGGCCCTTGTTCTCATGGGGAACTTCAACCACCCTCATATCTGTTGGAGGGATGGTACGGCACGGCACAAGCAATCCAGGATGTTACTTAATTTTGTGGAAGACAACTTCCTTATGCAAGTAACAGAGGAGCTGACAAGGAGAGGTGCCATGCTTGACCTCATCCTCACTAACAGGGAAGGGCTGGTTGGAAATGTGATGCTCCAGGACAGCCTTGATTGCAGCAATCATGACACGGTTGAATTCGAGATCCTCAGGACAGTGAGAAGAGTGTGCAGCAAGCTCACTGCCCTGGACTTCAAGAGAGCAGACTTTGGCCTCCTCAGGAACCTGCTTAGAAAGATTCCATGGAATATAGCCGTAGAGGGCAGGGGGGCCCAAGACTGTTGGTTGATATTCAAGGATCACCTGCTGCAAGCTCAGGAGTGATGCATCCCAACTAGAAGGAAGTGCTGCAGGAGGGCCAAGAGACCTCCTTGGATGAATAAGGAGCTGCTGAGGAAAATTCAAAGGAAAGAAGAGGCTTATAAAAGGTGGAAGCAAGGACAGGCAGCCTGGGAAGAATACAGGGATGTTGTCTGGGAAGCTAGGGACCAGGTTAGGAAAGCTCAGGCCCAGTTAGAATTAAGCTGAGGTTCTTAATGACTTCTTTGCCTCAGTCTTCACCAGAAAATGCTCTGAGCACACCACCCAAGTCTTGGAAGGCAGACGCAGGGATAGTGAGAATGAAGACCCTGGGCCCACTGGAGGAAAGGATCTGGTTCAAGACCATCTTAGGAACCTGAACATATACAAGTCCACGGGACCTGATGAAATCCATCGGTGGGTCCTGAAGGAGCTGGCAAATGAAGTTGCTAAGCCACTGTCCATCATATTGGAAAAATCATGGCAGTCAGGTGAAGTTGCCGATGACTGCAAAAAGGGAAATTTAACCCCCACTTTCAAGAAGGGGCAAATGGATGACCTGGGGAACTACAGACCAGTCAGCCTCACCTCTGTGCCTGCCAAAATCTTGGAGCGGATTCTCCTGGAAGCCATGCTGAGGCACATGAAAAACAACAAGGTGCTTGGTGACAGCCAGCATGGCTTCACTAAGGGGAAATCCTGCCTGACCAATCTGGTGGCCTTCTATGATGGAGCTACGGAACTGATGGACAGGGGTAGAGCAGTTGATGTCATCTACCTGGACTCGTGCAAAGCATTTGACACTGTCCCACATGACATCCTTGTCTCTAAACTGGAGAGACATCAATTTGATAGGTGGACCACTCAGTGGATAAAGAACTGGCTGGATGGCCGCACGCAAAGAGTTGTGATCAATGGCTCAATATCCAGCCTGAGTACCAGGAATGAGTGGTGTCCCTCAGATATCGGTGTTGGGACTCAATGACATGAAGAGTGGGATTGAGTGTGCCCTCAGCAATTTTGCTGATGACACCAAGCTGTGTGGTTCGGTTGATACACTGGAGGGAAGGAATGCCATCCAGAGGGACCTAACACGCTTGTGAGGTGAGCCAGTGCCAGCCTCATAAATTTCAACGAAGCCAAGTGCAACATCCTACACCCGGGTCACAGCAATCCCAGGCACAGCTCCAGGTTGGGCAGAGAGGAGATTCAGAGCAGCCCTGTGGAGAAGGACTTGGGGGTGTTGGTCAATGAAAAAATGAACATGAGCTGGCAATGTGCGCTCGCAGCTGAGAAAGCCAACCGTATCCTGGGCTGCATCAAAAGGAGTGTGACCAGCAGGTCAAGGGAGATGATCCTGCCCCTCTACTCTGCTTTCGTGAGACCTCACTTGGAATATTGTGTGCAGTTCTGGTGTCCTCAACATAAAAAGGACATGGAACTGTTGGAACAAGTCCAAAGGAGGGCCACGAGGATGATCAGGGGACTGGAGCACCTTCCGTATGAAGATAGGATGAGAAAGTTGGGGCTGTTGAGCCTGGAGAAGAGAAGGCTGCGTGGAGACCTCATAGCAGCCTTCCAATATCTGAAGGGGGCCTGTAAGGATGCTGGGGATGGACTCTTCCTTAGGGACTGTTGTGATAGGACAAGGGTTAATGGGTTCAAACTTAAACAGGGGAAGTTTAGATTGGATATGAGGAGGAAGAAATTCTTGACTGTGAGTGTTGTGAGGCACTGGAATGAGTTATCCCAGGGAAATTTTGAATGCTCCATCGCTGGTGGTGCTCAAGGCTGAGTTGGACAGAGCCTTGGGTGGCATGGTTTAGTGGAGGGTGTCCCTGCCTATGGCAGGGGAATTGGAACTAGATGATCTTAAGGTCCTTTCCAACCCTAACTATTCTATGATTCTAAGAAGCTGTTCACTGTGAAATTGTTGAGGCACTCGTGTGAGCTGGCCAAAGAGGTGGCAAATGTTCCATCACTGGCAGTGTTCAAGGCCAAGCTACACAGAGCCTTGGGTGACACCATTTAGTGTGAGGCATCCTTGCCCATGGCAGGGGTGCTGGAACCAGATGATCTTAATGTCCTTTCCAACCCAAACTATTCTATGAACCTATGAATATTTTGTTTTGTTTTGTTTTTTTTTTCCTTCTTTCTTGTTTCACACTCATGCTTCTTATTAGGTGTTAGCCTAGATATGCCATCTGTTTTACATGCTTTGTGGTATAGCTGAGCAACTCCATCTATAACTTACCATGGTTAGTCATAATGTAGAACACATCAACTCAAAATAGCTTCCATTTGGCCGTGCACATTTTTGAGCAGTTAAAACATTTAGGAATGGTTACCAGAAACACTGATTTCAGTCTCCAGAATAGTAACTTCCATTATAGAATTTTTAACAACAACTAAAAACATCAGTGTGTTATCGGCATTGTTCTCAGACTAAAGTTGAAAACACAGCACTGCACTAGCTAAGAAGGAGAAAAACAACTGCTACAACTGAACCCAGGACAAACAGTTTACTACCTCAACTATTCATCAAGGCTGATATAAACAAATGGAAAACATATTTGTGTTGTTCAATATTAGTGCCTAATAGCAAATATCAAAACTCATTAAAGATATTTCCTGTGATATTTTTATAGAATGTGTTTATTTTTTCCTTAGGGACTTTGGGAACAAAATGTCTTTACTTCAGATTTTATAATCATCAGTATTCATATCAAATTGCTTCTTTTTAAAAAGCAGCCTTCTTATACAGTACTTTCAGAGGGAAGAAACTGAATTAATAGTGTTATGGATTTCTTGGTGTAATAAAAAAGTCATTAAAGGAATATATCTGAGATTCAGTGGTAAAATGTCTGGCTTGGAGCACACATATATTACAACTATCATCATTACATTATTGGCTAATACTTATTAGGTTCAAACTATTTGTTTTCTTGTACCGAACAAACCCAAGGTAAACAGTATAGAAGGAAACACCTTCTAGCTAGAAGATGGTTTTAGAAAGAGATGGTTTTTTAATCTACTGAGAAGAACGTTGCCTGGTCTGAATACTTGGTCTTTAAAGAGGTGTTCTTACTTACATTAATTACATTATTTAATTTCATCAATTTTTACCTGAGGAATTAAAGTCTCACACACACAAGTCCAAAATTTGCAGCCTCTAAGAAGGCTAACAAAGCTCGGGGAATAGATGCTTATTAAGTCAGATAACCTTTCAGTCAGGTGCTACTTCAACAGCATGTAAGCTCAGTGTGGCAACTTCTTAGTGTTGTTTACTGGTGATTCATGAGCCTCCTGTCTCCCAGGAATAAATGCAATAAAAGGATTATAGTAGGTCACTGGGTGAGTTAGGCTGAGGTCTGTTAAACTGGTCTTGTATGCAAAGTAGTTATCAATTTGAAAAAGATTATCATTCCCTCAACCACAACAGCTGAGGAAGAAAGCCTTTTTCAGATTGACTGAACCTCCAAAGACTGATCTGTCACTGATGGTAATACTTGTTATTGAACTGACCCACTGTTTGTTTTTAGTGACAATAACAGATCAAGATCTACAACTTACCTTCAAGTTCTTGGACTGGACCCCAGCCTTGTGACATTGTTGATATCTATTGTATCTGCCTTCAGTTACCTGCTTTCCAAATTGAGCAGTCATATTTTGCTGAGCTCTTCTTCATTCTGTATCTGTGGTCATTCTTACTGCCATTTTCTGAACTTTGCTGATATCCCTCTGGAAATGAGAGAATCAGAAGTTCACAGTTTTCAAGCTGTAAGTGTGCTATGACACTCATGGGCACCATTCAAAAATGTGTAGGAAGCAACACAGGAAAGACCATAGTGTCACTGAATAAACATTTTATCCCCAAGATTTTTCCTGACTGATAACAGTTAATTCAAAGCTTATCTTCATTTTATATGAGATTACACTTTTGTTTTTCCTGTGTATCACTTCAGGTTCCTCTACAGTGAAATATGTTTGCTATTTATTGTCATGTCATGTAGGCCCTCTGTAAAATTTTCCCTCTTTTCTGCTACTCCAAATAATTCCTCGTGTAATCTTATATTATTTTTCAGGTTGTTTATGCGTATGTGGAACAGCACAGATCCCTTAGTTGCCCTTCTTTCCTTCCTTGCAAGAACTGGCTGTTCCTTCCTCTTGTGTGTTTCCTGACTTGTATGCAAGCAACGGCCTTCCCTCTTGGCTTGCGCAGCACTGCAATGCTAGCTTACTTTAAAGCAACTGGCTATTATCCATTTGCTTTTAATCCCTCCAGAGAGCCCTAATGGGTTTATGAAGGAAGACTTTCCTTTACAGACATCCTGTTGACTCTTTCCCATTGGGAAGTGATCATATTCAACCATGTGTCTGCTAATTCTGTTCTTTATTAATTTGCATTTACTCTAATTCTCACCAGAAAATTCTTTTCTTTGAAAGCCAACTAGATTGTTGTTTTCAGGGCTACGATCCATCTGATTCTGATGGGAGCGTTTGGAGAGGAAGCAAGTTACTTGGAGGCAAAAGGAAAGAACCTTCTCAATTTTATTCCTGATGATGTAAATGAACTTGGGAAAACTGCTAGTCTGTATCGTTATTTTATAACATCTAGCATTAGAAATGGGAGCTAGTGATAAAGACAGCTGTATAGAATAAAAGTTCTTTTTTCAAAATACTATTTAATCTCATTACAATCAGCAACAATTCTGACATCAGTAAACAATGAAAAATATGATTGGAAAGTGAAAACAAAATCAACTTTTCATTCTTTCTGCATTGAAATCATAAGCTATTATGTATATTTATCTTTGAATGTGACAATTGCATAGTGGCTTCATAGCCTGAATAAACAAATAATAAGCAAACCTTTAGGACCTAAAATTCTTCATGAGAGCTTTGATTTTCTGATACAGATTGGTACCTGACTCATTACATTTTGCTCTTTTATGACAAGTTATGTTTTCTTGCTGCATGGGGTCAACCCTGCTAAAATGCAGAGGACGCCAGTCATCATCTAAACAAGATGGAAAACAGCAAAGATGCTCCTAGGAGAATGAAGACCAGCATAACATGACCAGAATTAGGGAAAGCACAGGTAAATAAAGCCTCTGTACTGAAAGACAAAATAAAAACAAACCAAACAAAACCAATATTTTTCTCTAAAAATATTCTATTTTTCTCAATATTTTCTCTTCTATTTTTCTCAAACCCAATCTTTTACCTCTCTCTACAAGGTAGGAAACTATTTTTCTTACTTTGTTACAGTAATTTATTTTGCAACACTAAGTTAAAATTTGCAGAAAGTTTGAATATAGTTTTGAATTCCATTGCCCCTTGGAGCATGCTGAGGATGAGCTCTTCTTGACTTGTCAGATGCAGCTAATATTAAATTTATTAACACTATAATAACACAGGACCTAAGCTGTTTATTTTGTCAGTTTAATGATGATGTTAGTAGGCATCTAGTCACCTATAATGCTCACATGTGCTCCCAAATATGTCTTCTCCATAACTCTACAGGACCTGTTTCTGATTGTGGTACTACAAAAATGGTTTATGGACAGTATCTGGAAGGCTATTCATCAGTGACACCTATTAGAAATCTTATGCACAGCAGCAGGTGGTGTAGCCTAGAAGTCTTATTGTAGTGCTTTTAGCAGTCTCATAACAAGACACCTGTCAATCCAAGTCCTTTATACCAAATCTGGAACAGCCCAACACTATCAGAGAGGCAAATCTGCAAGCCTTCAATGAAATACTAATAGTGGAGCACCCTAGAAGAAGCAGTACAAATTGGAAAACACTGTTGCTCAGATATGTTTTACGCTGTGACACAGTAGCTAGCATTGTGCTGTGCATCTCGGGGATGTCTGACAGACTTATTGATAAGGAGCAGGATATGTTTACACATTAATGTTGCTCATACAACAAATATTGTGTCTGGAAGTGACCCAGACAGAGCCTGTTGATGTCACTGGTGATATTTCTTTTGCTTCAAGTGATTTCAACTTAGCCTGTATGTTTGTTTAGTGGGCATGCAGACTGGGGCTCAGATACTTAACAAGTTGTCGTGGTTTAAGCCGTAAATTTCACTTCTCCCTCCCTTTCTCTCCCCCGCCCCCCCCCCCCCCAACTCTGATGGTTGAAAGTGCTTCCACTTCCACTGCTGAACCCATGACACAAGTGCTTGAATGAAATAAATTCTACAATTCAAAACAAGGAAGAAGTGCACTGTGTGACTTCTTATAATTTGTTTTCTCTGTAAATTTATGTTATCTCTTCTACATAAATAATGCTGTAGTTCTGGAATCTTGCAAAACTGGCATTTTAGTATTCCCCATTTTCAGCATCCCTGCAATGATAAGCCTGATTTTTACCTGCAATATAATGAACAGGTACAAATATTATTTCCAAGATAGTTCAGTAACATTCTTTGACACATTAATATTTGCTCAAGGAAAAAACCAATTAATTAAAAGTGACTTAACAGTTTAATCCAGATAATAACTTTTTTTTTTTTTAGTAAGCTTTTTGTACCTAGAAAAGCTTTTTTCCCAGTATGCGTTGTCTGCTTGCTTGTTTGTTTAACCATCTTGAGGGTAACCTTATATTTTCCCTTTGAGATTTCTAAGTCTGAGGAAGTATGAGAGTGTTAAGCACACTAGCAATAGCTGTGACTGATAGATCTCTATAATTTTAAAGGTGAAGTTAGAAATTAAAGAAACAATAATTTCCAAGGTGAATTATAATCACAGTTTTCCGTCTTCGCTCTCTCTTCTGATTCCCCAAAAAATGCTGAGGTAGCACATGGTCTATATAATCTAAGTTAGCTATGAATTTCTATCTATCTGCACAGTTTAATTACTTATTATGGAGACTACAAGAATGTAGAGAAATTAATTTACCTTGGTTTATAGAAATAAATATTTATTTTATGTCTTATGACAAACTGAGGTATCTTTCTGCCAAATTGCACTTTCAGTTAATGATCTAATGCTTCCACTTGCTCATCAGGTTTCTTATTTATTGAGACTGTTCAAAGTTCTCAGAAAATTTAGGCTATAACCTTAAGCTACCAGTAAAGTTTCAAGTTGCCCCATTATTCTGTTAAGTGATAAAGGAGCTTCTGAAATTCTACTTGCTGTTCATATTAAGATTGCTCAAGTAGGTTTTCTAACTGAAATAGCCGTATGAGAAATATTTAAGAACCACTACAGGAAAAACAATGAAAAAAAGTTAATGTCCTAAATACAAATTCCAGTCTTGAATTTTAATTGTCAGGAAACTTAGGAAAGGAAGCTCCATCTAGTTTCCAGTTTAAATTTAAAAATGACCAGTTATCTCTTTGTTTCATTCTAGTATTGTCATTTGAATTAAATCTGGTTTTCTTGGTCTGGAAAATCAGCTATTGTAAGATAAGAAGCTACTAAGTTATCTGGTACAATTGTTCATTTAGCAGTTGCATTATTTCAATTCTTCCTTTACCTTCATGACTTCAGTTATACTTTCCTTCAAAATTTGTTCCTACCCTTTTTCATCCATTTGAGATTATACTTCTGTTCCTATAGTCATCTTAGTAATTTCTTTTTGGCTTCTAAAATACAAGTATTGCATTTTCAACAGTCCAGAGATATGATACTGACACTAATTGTGTTAGAAAACTTAATTCTGAGACCACAGCATTGAATGTTAATCGTAGAATTCTAGGATGAAGGTATCTGGCTCTGTTCTGCTGTTGGACAGGGTATGCCAGAAGTGACCGCAAACTAGCTGTATAATATGTAGAATTTATTAACAAGCACACTAAAGCCAATAGGCTCACTAAAAGCAAGCACACAAATGTGAATTAGGTAAATATCTCTCTATATACATAGTGAATATGTACAATAAGGCAAATCAGAGATATAGGTATATCGGTAAAGTACCAAAGAAAGTTAGCCATGCATCAGATCATTACTGTACAGACAGAATAGAGATTAAGAAGAAATACATCACAAATTACCACTGAATCATAATCAAGGCCTACACTTCCAGCTGGGAAGGCCCATTGCAGCTGACGCTCAGGTAACTGGGAAAATTCCTAGCATTGTGTACACCCATAGGTGAGGCTTCTCCCATGGACACAAAGAGTCCTGTTTTTATACCCTTATCAAAAATGATTTTAGGTCAGATCTCTAATTGTTTGCTCTTGGGATTGTGCGACTTCTCATGATCTCACCATTGTCCACTCCGAGAGTGTTTGCCAGGCACCCTACTATAGCCAAGTATGAAAGTCAGAGAACAGCTGCACACCTACGTTTTCCTGCCTCCTTCTGACAGTCACAATGAACACAAACATATATACTCTGCTGAATGCACTGTGGCAAATAACATCCTTTGTCGTGGTTGTCAGTCATCAGGGAGAATCAACTCCCAGCCAGGTTCCCATCCATTACAGGCTCCTCAGAAAAATCTCATGTATTTGTACCTTCTACAGCAGTTGCTTCTATCCCAGCATTGACCCACTGGCTGACACAAAGGACAGTATCTCTTAGTGATGCTTGCTCTCAAGCTCTGGGTTGCATTTCTTTAAGGAAAGTTACTGGATTAGATGCATCCCTCCAGAGGTAGGGGTAGATGATTATTTCCTAAGGCATGAAAAAGCATTCTGAAAGGAGAGAATCTTACAGAGGGAAATAGCTAATAAGAAGCTGGAAGTCTGCATTTCAAGGAGGAGATGTGAAGAGATGGAAACTTATGGTGAAGCCTCAGAGGAACAGAAACAAAATATCCTAGGGTCCAGAAAGGGTTGTGTATTTCAATTATTTAGCATGCTTGGCCCTAATCTGATAGTTCCATTTAGAATGCCTTCAGAAGTGCCCTGTAAACTCCCTAAATTAGGAGGCTTAAAAGTCTGGGATCTTTACGGCAGCAGATCATCTAAACAGCACTTCAATTTTTTCACAGACAAGGAATCCTGTATCATAGGTCTCACTGAGACAGAACCTTTTCTGACTTTCTGTTGGAGTTAGAGCTCACAAGAGAGCCAGTGGAAAGGCATGTGTTATGTCTTAGAAAGTATGTAATTACTGCAGCAAATCTATCCTTCAGAGTTGTAAAATACCATAAATCTGCTTATTAGCAATGTCTTGCTTCTGTGGATGTCTGTGACTTCAGTCCACAGTTCCTGCAAAACTGGGACCATATCTCAGCATAATAGAATACTTCTGTGTGCACCAAATCCACCATTATTGCCATAATTTTAGCAAGGTCTGAAATGCCATTTAACTTCTTTTGCCTTTGTGGTAATTTTGCATTTGTGTTAATAAAGCTTAAACTTTGGAATCTAGCTGCTGCACTTCACAGCACATCTGAGAGATCCTCATGATTTGCTCACTTGTCTGCCATTTATTAGAACACGTGTAGAGAATATGCTTTTAAACAACTTGGTAGAACACAATGAGTTTATTTCCAGAATTGTCTGGCTAGTATTTCAAAATAATTCCATTATTTTTAGTTTTTAGCAACTTCCGGTTGGCTTCCTACTGGTTGTTTTTTTTTCCTGAGAAGCTGACCCAGTTACAGATTAGAAGTGCAGAGCAAAAACTCTCTCCATGTATAAATTCTAATTCTGCCATAAATCCTTCCTCTATTCATGGCAGACACATACAGAAAATTGGAGCAGGTAGTTGAAAGAGATTCATGGCATGTACAAGCATGATGATGTTTATACAAAACTACCATTTAAATCTGTTTGTTAGCTTTGTCTTTTTTAAAATAGTGCACTTTTTAAAGCACTTTCAGGGGTCTTTTAAAATCACAACAATCAAAGTTGTGGAAAAAATTCTTGATCAAGTTTAGTTCATTTATTTTATGAAAACCTTGTTACTTAATGTTTCACCTTTCTTGGGACTTAAGTTTGACCTTAGACACTTGAGTTAAACTACTGCAGGATTCTAAAAGATCAAGTTTGCAATGTCTGTAACACTTATCTATAATACCAATATAGAGTATTTAACACTATGGTAATATACTATTACAAATAATTGCAGATTCTAGCAGCCCTCGAATTAGTTCAGCCTATACTGGTTGTCTTATTTGGCATCAGTTTTGGAGTCTGGGAGGCTGGAGTGGCATAATGTCACCTTTCGTAAGCAGAATTTATCTGAACCCTGAATCCCAAATAGCAAACTTGCCCTCTGGGCATGCTCTCATTTTTCAGGCCCACTTGAGACAGCATCCTTGAAGATCTTTCTAGCTTAACAGAGATGATGATCTACTGTATTCTTTCAAACCAGCGTTTGAAGATACTTTTTTTTTCATTCCACTGCCTGTATTTTGATTGTTTTGACAGAAAACAAAGAACTTTGTGGGAAGGAGGACTAAGTGATCATTACAGAGACTTTGAATATGTTAAGAATGAATGGGAAAATGTGTTTTCTCTTAAGAATGGTTTCATATTTTAGTCTTTTCAACTGATCATCTGGGTTTGAATTGAGTTTTTTTATAGCACTGTCTCCTAGTTTATATGGATTTAAAAAAACATTTTAAACATAAATTATGCTTTAAGCATATTAATGCTTCTATTAAATGTATTCTGTTCCATAAGTTTTTATGTCATATTAATCCCATTAAAGCACTTCCTAAATAAAGTCTAAAGGAATGTAATTAACATGTGCCATATGTTTGTTTTTTCAACCTCTCTCCCATAGGGAAGAATGACTGCAGTGGAATATTTTTCTTCTCATGTTATATAATTAGACACACACAAACTATTCTGAAAATCTATAGGAGAAAAAATGATTAAAAAAAAAGTGGTTTTCCCTGATGGAAGTCTGTAAAGTCTGTGAAAGTCTCTGTTTTACATTATACAGTCCTTAGTAAGTCTGTGTCTAAAGTTTGTTTCCTCCACAAGTCAACTGCATTGTTTTTTCCAAGGTGATAAAGCTAATGACCACAGCTTACCTCAGAACTATAGGCAAAATTTTTGTATCAATAGTGTTTAGATAGATAGATGATAGATAGGTAGATAGATAGATAAACTATTTATATTTCTTTACAATAGAATCACCTGCAAAGTTCCAAATGTTACTTCTCTCAGAACTAGCCTCCATCAATAGCAAGAAAATGAAGTTTGTTTTTGTAGCATTCAGTCTACACTTAAACATTAAAAAAAGGTGCAGAATAATCTTTAATTTAAGTCTCAGGTATTACATGATTAAGAAAAAGATTCCTAAATGCAGTAAGACATCTAAACAAGCTGGCATGTAGGCAAACTCGCATTTATACCACACTGAAGTAGATAGAAGAGCAGAAAGGTATGAATATTGCACCCTAGCTCAAATGCAATATTGTCAGGGGCATAGAATCACAGAATCATAGAATCATAGAATAGTTAGGGTTGGAAAGGACCTTAAGATCATCTAGTTCCAACACCCCTGCCATGGGCACAGACACCTCCCACTAAACCATGCCACCCAAGGTTCTGTCCAACCTGGTCTTGAACACTGCCAGGGATGGAGCATTCCCAGCTTCCTCGGGCAACCCATTCCAGTGCCTCACCACCCTCATAGTAAAGAACTTCTTCCTTATATCTAATTTAAACTTCTCCTGTTTACGTCTGAACCCACTGATCTTGTTCAGAGACAATTGCACCTGTGACACTGCCAAACAATGCAGGTATGCGTTTGTATTGTGCTGCATGGTGCTAACAAGGGTTAGCATGGAAATAAAGTCCACAATTATCTCTTCACCCAGGTAAACAAACACCACACACCTAGGTTTAATTTCATTAAGTAGCAAGTATCATTTATTCCAAGTAACTTTTTCTCAGTGGTTTTATACTACCATTCTGTTTCTTCTTCCCAATTCAGCAACTGATCTTTAAGCTAAATATTGAAAAGAAAACCCAATGTATTTTATGGAAATTTGCAAAATAGGAAGAGTAAAGAAGGAAATAAAACAACTTTAAGTAAGAGTTTGAGAACCCACCAGCTAGAAGTACTCTATTTCTTCAAATGGGTTCTATCTAAACCCAGCCCAGAGTGGAAACCAACAAATTCTCAGACCTGACGGGTTTGTTTCCACTGTTGCCTGTACACGGAAAATGGGTTGGAATTAGACATGTCATTGAAACAGGCTAACATCCTCCCATGGCTCATATCCAAATGGGACATTTGAACAGAGGCAGAAAATTGTAAAAACTGCTACTATGAGAATAGGCTTTATGGTAAGAGGCTTACTTGGATTTCCATCTTCCTCGGTACTTTTTTCTCATCTTGCTTTAATTCATTGCATATTTATTTCTTCAGCACCAGAAACTTCATTTTCTTTCTTCATGTCAGCACTGCTGTCACTGTAATGGCTTTTCTCAAGCTTCACACAAATACTCATTTACAGCTAAGACTAAGGACTTCAGGATTGCATTTTTTGTTTTCCAGTCTTTCCTCAGAGAGCAGTAGTTCTCAATTTGATCTGTAGTCTTCTGGTACCTACAGCAAATGAATATTAAATATTTACAAACTTAAATTTATTGTAGAACAATACCTCCACTGGAAGAATTTTAGGCAGTGCAGAAAAATCATTTTTAATACCACAGCTTTGATGACTTTTCCATCCACATTTATTCTGGTATCTACCTTACTCATCCAGTTTACTCTGCTTGCACAGTCATCCCTTACCCTGCTATGCCACTTTACCTGATCCAATTTAGTACAACAAGGCTTCACCAGCTTACCATTACTACTCTAATTTTCCTTCTGCTTTGCTTTGCCACCATATACCATCTCTTTATTTCCATTGTAATTAAGCAGTTGTTATTTCATTTCAGCCGCTTGCCTTTTCTAAGCAATTGGTTGACATTATTAGATACCTGCGATTAGCTCCTACTTGTTTTTAATGATTTTTCTCTGTTCCTGCCATTTTTTGATTATCATCTGTCACGGATTATTTATTACAAATCATTAATAACTACCATTTTTTCAAAATATTTATTTTTTGCCACTTTTTGCTTTTGCATTTGCCTTGACCTTTTTACAATAGCTACTTCAAATCCTTTGCAGCTGTTAGCTCCATGGATCCTTACCCTTTGCTTTGCCATCTTAAATGAATAAAAGTAGAGAGGGGATTATTTTCTTAGCTATTTGCTATAGAAAAGTAGGGCAAGTGGTAACAGTGAGTGTTATCTGATATCAACAGAGGGGGATGTGGGGTGTGTTTTTATAAATGTGTATGAACACTTGAAGGAAGGTTGCAAAGAAGTTGGATCTCTTTTTGGTGTTGCCCAGTGGCAGGACCAGAGGAAATGGACACAAAGTAAAACACAAGAGATTCCCTCTGAACATCAGGAAAGGCTTCTTTATTCCAGGGACAGGGTGACTGAGCATTGGCACAGATTGCCCAGAGGAGGCTGTGGAATCTCCCTCCTTGAAAATATTAAAAAGTTGCCTGGTGGTGGTGCTGGGCAACCAGCTCTGGGTGTCCCTGCTTGAGCAGGGGGAGGTGGACCAGATAATCTCCAGAGGTCCCTTCCAACTTCAACTCTTCTGTGATTATCTGACCAGCAGATATTAATTAATCTTGTAGACCACCTCAAGAAAACAGGACTTGTATTAACAAACTTCTTCCATTTCCTAAAGCTTGTCACTTTTCCCCATGAAAAACAAAGCTCCCTAATCGCTTCTCATTTCCAGTACCTTCTTCCCCTTATGTTTCATTTTAAATACTTCTGAAATTTTCATCATCTCCAAATATTGTTTTGTTTCTTTATTTTGCAACATTAAACTAAGACAGCTGCAAGTCAAGAGGAACACAGTGAATTTGGCAAGTTATCTACCTTTTTAATCCCCAGGCAATACGATAGAATCATAGAACAGTTAGGATTGGAAAGGACCTGAAGATCATCTAGTTCCAACCCCCTTGCCATGGGCAGGGACACCCTCCACTAAACCATGCCACCCAAGGCTATGTCCAACTCAGCCTTGAGCACCACCAGCGATGGAGCATTCACAACTTCCCTGGGCAACCCATTCCAGTGCCTCACAACCCTTACAGTCAAGAATTTCTTCCTCCTCATATCCAATCTGTTTAAGTTTGAACCCGTTACCCCTTGTCCTATCACTACAGTCCCTCATGAAGAGTCCATCCCCAGCATCCTTATAGGCCCCCTTCAGATATTGGAAGGCTGCTATGAGGTCTCCACGCAGCCTTCTCTTCTCCAGGCTCAACAGCCCCAACTTTCTCATCCTATCTTCATACGGGAGGTGATCCAGTCTGGTGATCATCCTCGTGGCCCTCCTCTGCACTTGTTCCAACAGTTCCATGTCCTTTTTATGTTGAGGACACCAGAACTGCACATGATACTCCAAGTGAGGTACTCCAGATATCAAACTATGTTCCCTTTTTACTTATTTCTCTTTCCCTTTTGGTCCATTTGACTTTGTTGCTTGGAGGTCTGTGCTTTAAAGGTCTTCTTTCATGACAATGATATAATAGAGATTGAATTAGGTATTATAAAATGTAATACCTGCCAAATTGCAGTTTAATAGTTTGGAGGAAAGTCATACGATTTCTCAGCTTTTCTATACTATTAAGACAAAACGATGAGTGGGATTTAACTACAGCAGTGGCAGGGTTAGAAAGCTACCTTTGACTTTAAATATACTTTCAGAAGATTTTCATTTTGATGCCCAACTCCATGATGCATATAGAATATAATTGAAGACAGGAACATTTTTTCCTATGAGTGTGCCTGCTGGATAAGAATAGTCTTGATAAATTCCAAGTATATTCCAACTATAGAAAGTGCTGATAGCAAATTTTCCCATTTGTAACAATGCTGCATTATGTTTGACCTCTCAGACTGAGCTTTGTCAGTGGTTATTTATTAATGGCAGGAAACTGAAGTCACAAAATTTATTTAAGGCAGTGACACAGAAAAGATATAAGGGTAAAAATTGAAAGGACAGGACAGAATAGGTAATTGTTTCAAAACTGCAATATAAAGTGAAGCGCAACAATGATTTTTCATTGTATTAGTCAAGGTATAACCGTAACATTCATACAGTTCTGCTTATTGTTCTGTTTACACATAGAAAGCACCAACATAGCACTGAGATATGTCACAAAAAAAATTATCAAAACATATTAATATTTCTTCATACTCCTAATGTTTGCAATTTGAAACTTATTTCCCTCATGTTGAATAAAAGTATGAAAACTCCAGTCCCTGCCTGTCATTAATTTTAAAATCTTACTTTAATTGACAAAGTACAATGCCATAAAACAAATTCTTGTGATGCATGATAGTGGCAAAATATTATGTTATTGGTCATTCAGTATGACTGACATTTTTATTCAAACTGAGAAAAAATAATTGTTCCTGGCCAGGCACCAAATTAGGCACATTTCACCACCAGAAGTTAAAAATCTGATGGCATTTTAAATAATGGAGAGCTCTTTGAACTAGAAAAAGGCAGAAAATCTTAACTGCAGGTATCATGGGAAGCTATAACTCAGATGCATGCTTGTTGTGATGTACACTGTCCAAGCTGTGCTGAAGGCTCAGCAGAATTTTAGAATGCATTTAACTGTTGGCCAGATCTCTACACACTAATCCCTTTCTGGTAGGATTGTTTTGAACACTTAAAACCTCTGAGCAACTTCAAAAAGTTTTGTATCTTTTATTAGTCCTTGCCATCATTCTTTTTTTCCTTTCTGACTCCATCAAGAAATAAATGTCCTGACAGTTAAGAACAGAAATGTTCAACCTTAGGCTGCTAAGGTGTTTGCATATCCAGCATGGTGATGAATGATTTTCAGCAAATGAAGAGTGGCACTTTCCCTCTACCTGCTCTTTGTAATAGCAAGAAACACTTGTTTTCATTTCTAGTTTTATCCTCTAGTCATCAAAATTGGCAGTTCAACATTATCAGTTAATGGAAAAACAATTTTCTGCAATTTAACTCTGAATGGTATTTTCTTGTCCCTCTAAAGATGGTACAGATAACATTTCAGCACAAAGACAGCCTGCAAATAAAACAGTTATGTGTAAATGATATATAGCGTTTCTTGAAAATGTGTACTAACTACTAAAATCTTTCAGGAAATAACTGGCTACAAAAATATCTAAGGATTTTACTACGTGTTCCTCTCAAAGCAAATTAGATGAAGCTCTGCTTGGAATCTCTCTCACAACATCTATGAAAATTAAAAAAAGTTCCTTACTTGACATCACTATGACTTCTGCTCTAATGGTTTTAATCTGTGCCTTTTACCATCCTTTTCACTAACTCTCTCTTTTCTTCCTCTAGTCAGAAGTAATAACCTTTATGACCCATGAAATGTCCCTCAAGAAATCTAAATCGATTTCCAAGAATTCTTTCAAACAGCTGTCACATATCTTTTAGAAACTTTTAGGGCAGTCTTGTTCTATTCTGTTTCAATTCAATGAAAAAAAAAAAAAATAGCATTGCCTGTCCAAAAAGACAAAAGCTAGTAAAATCTTCACCTTAGATAAAATTTGGAAAAAGACTGCTACATCAACATTAGTATTTAAACACAAATAGACAGAATCACAATATTCAGTCTCTCCTTTGACAGATATATATTCTGTGGCTCAGTGACAGATTTAGGTGTACATTTGACTGATTGACATTAGCTATTTGCAGAAGCAGGAAGGAAAAAAATAAACCCTTCTGAAATGAGATTTGTAAAGGCAAAGCTTTTTCTGATCTTAGAAATGTTAGACTTGTGCTAAGACTTCTGCTTACCTGGTTCTTAACTTCCATGGTATGTCTGGTTTCAAAATATTTGTGGAAATGACTGGTTTTACCAATGTGAAGCAGAAACCTTTAAAAGTAGAAAAGAGGTGAAAGTCATGGGTGTCACAACACACATACAAGCCTTTCATGATGATGGGGATGCTTTCAGGCCAAAGTTCCTATAAAGAGAAGGATATTGTGCTCAGAATCAACTCTTATCTGGCCCCAAGATTCACCAGTTTTTGCCCAACTAATGTAATTTAAGGCAGCTTTCTGCTGCTAGCAAGTGTTTTCTAGATCATATTATGTGTTTATGCAGCTCATTAATGTGTGCCATATCAACTTTATGACAAATACAATCTTCTTGATGTCTGAAGGAACATCATTTGTAGGGTTTCCTACCTGCTTACTGGTAGGCTGCAGAGCACAGAGAGACTGAAGTGTGAGTTTGAGGGTAAAGACCACAGGTAGCTGTAGAATCAAATCCTTTACTCAGAAAGTGGAATTAAAGTAAAAAAAAGATACTAGAGAAGAAGCATTTAGAATCTTCTGCTCTCCCTGGGTTCATGATGTACTTGTTTCCAAGTTTAGTTTCAGTCCATTCACTGACTTCATGAGTTGAAGGAAATCTTATCCCATCCCATCAGTTTCCTATGATGGTCTCTTTTTTTTTATTTCACCACCCTGGTTGTTAGATCCCTGATGCTCTCAGAATGTTGTCTCTTGGTATGAACTGCAAGCCTCCATTGCTGGTTGTGATTCTGCTGCCTCACTTGGTGGGCTCCCCAGTTGTCTTCTCCAAGCATATTCTCCAGCAATTTGGTCCTCTTGCCAGAGGGGTTGAGCTAACACAGTCTGTGTTTTCTGAAAGGGACACAACCTAGGGTTTAGCCTCAAATTCTAATACGAGTTGGTTTCACTGACAAACTTAGACAAAAGACCATCAATGTCAGCTGGTGAAGAGTTCTTTGTATGCACATGAAGCATAATTTTGCCTTCATTTAGATAAGTGTACACCGAAGTACCGCATTACTACTGGTGAGCAAGCTTTAGAACAATCAAGGAAAATTAGTCAAGTCAGATAATGCCTGCAGTCCTACACACTGAAGTCACCAGAACTTTGTAAATAAAAGGCAGAAATAAAGCTTTGCTTTTAACAGAATTTGTTTTTGCAGAGGAGGGGTGAGAAAAATCTAATATGCATATGAGGTTAAAAGATAGAGGAATGTGGAATTTTATGTCCTTTAAGATACTGTTACAAGATCACTAAAAATCTCTATGAAAACCAAATGAGAGGAAGAAAATTAACAACTCATTTTTGATATTCCGCTCCATAAACATTTAGTTTATCATGTGGTTTGGCTGCAGATTTCACAGCAAATGTTAAATTCATTAAAATCGTCAAAATCGTCTTTTAAAGTCTTTGTTTTCTGTGGGGATTTATTTTGATTTAGATTGTGTGACATACCAAGGTGGGAAAAGGCAGAGAAAGGGAAAGGAACAACTTTTTGAGATGGAACAAAGATCTGTGTCCTACATGAGACTCGAACAAACTGAAAAGCAGAGATAATGAAACACTGATTGGCATTGTGATGACTGAGAACTCTGAAAATAGTTAGTTGATGTTAGAAGGTTTATAGTATGATATTGCTTGCCTCTATCAGGACACAGAAAATGTGTCCTGGTGCTGAAATCCTGGTGCTGAAATCCTGAATGTTTCAACTGCACTAAGGAAAGTCCCGTTACTTAATCTGCTGTGTACACACAAGTTAGTAAAGGTGGCTGACTGAGCTGGAAGATGTTTAATGAAGGCTTTCTGCAGAGGGAGAAGCATTCAGGTAGTGGAAAAATCCCTGAGTCAGACGAAGTGTAGAGAAAGGCCTTAAGAGTTTTACAGACACCATAGACACACACAGAGAACTTTTGACAGAAATAGAAGAGAGGAAAAGAGAGACATGCTTTGTACCAGACCATATTTCAATGTAACTGCAAAATTAACATGCTCAAAATGGATGGGGCTCTGTGATTTTGCAGAAGTTATGACTCTGTACCCTGCCAGAGCTCTCAACATGAAGGAATACTTCAGAATGGTACTGAAATGGAAACAGGAGAAAGAACATAGCGCTGGAGACATTTTTAGGATGTCCTTCCTACTGTTCTTATCTTTAAATAAAGAGGATGTTCAGAAGCTGTCCGCAAAGCCTAGTTTTCTGAACATCGTGATCTCCATCTGCCAGTTGATCAGAGGTACATCATGAATAGGAGCTTTATGTCCAGGGAAGGAGGAAAGGATTTGGGAAACAAGCTTATTTTGCCCTGTATAGCTTTGTATTTCTTAAACATAAAAAAATTTCACTGATTGTATTTGGTATGAAATAAGATAAAAAATGGAAAGAACATGAGAAAAAGGTATAGGAAATGTTTTCCTCCCTTCCAGCTGGTATGCTTATAACACATTAATTGATACTAAAGCTGAGGTCCAGGTAAACTGACATCAAGCCCAGAGTGATATTCCAAGTGTATAAAAAGAAAACTGCAGGAAAGACTCTCTCACACTGCTTCCAGATATGAGCATGAGCTCTGCTTTTACAGAAGATGGTCAATATCATATTTCTTGAAGCTGTCCACCCTACAGCAGGTTCTTCAGGTTCCCCCTTCCCATCTCACTTTTTTACAGAAAACTTTTCTTCTAGAAAAAAAAAATATTGCCTTTTATTACTTTCTTTCTGCACAAAGAAAAAGCAGAGTTAATTGGAGGACTAAAAGTATAAATCTCTTTTTTATTTTTGTATGAGACAGCAAATGACTCCCATTTGCTGAAAAAAATGACAATGCTGCGGGCCAAATGGACTCCAACACAATATTGATTAGGACTATTATAGCCCATCGAGGAATAAATGGGACAGCACTTTCAAAAATGATCTTGTATTTTGTGTGATAGAGAAAGATAAATGATTTGACACAGGAGCAGCCTCAGCAACTGGCATTGCAGATGAAAATCATGGCAGCTAATATAGATATGATATGACCATATCAGACTATGAAAAAGAGATTTGAAAATAATTTTATTTAGTTAATTTATATAAGTATTCATGTGAGAATTAATACCTTCAAAAGCACTTTTAAGGAAATCTGAATGTTCAAAACCAAATGCATTTAGAGTTTCTAAATCCAAACAGCTTGTCCAAACAGCTACAATATCCCCAGCTCCTCCAGAGCTGCATGAAGCCTTATGCCTTCTCTTTTCATGCTCACATCATCCTACAAGGAATGTAACATCCATCAGCAATGGTACAATGCTTCCTGAATTGCCTTGGCTTCTTCTCTAACAAGTTTAAGGATTGCTGTGCAGTGGGCTGGGGCTTATGTGGTGCCAGTCCTTCTGCACCTTCCTGGGTGTCCTCCCCAGGCTGGTTAGCACGCTCAGCGTTGACTCCAGCCAGGGCTGTGGAAGCTGCTGGGTGCAGGCGTGAGATGGAAGTAGGTTGGAAGCATCCAGCACTTTGTGTTCTAAGGGAGTCAGCTGCAGGAGCAGTGGCTGAGGCCTTATCCCAGCAGTAGATAAGTAAGAACTTTCAGTTCAGAAGTCAGTACTGCCTTAAGCTGGTTAAATCCAATAGCAAATAACTTTATTTACAGTGTGAGGCAGGATATTTCTTGCAAAATAGCATTGGTAATTCATTCTCACCTATTCCCTCAAACTTTTACCTAACTTGGATCAGCATTTTGGATACTGTTTGTTGTTAGAGGTTTTTTTGATTTCTACTGCTGTTGTCAGAAGTGATGTAAATGATTTTTCGATACTTGCTGGTGTTTCTTCTTGGTGCTTTGCTTTGGATATCAAACTTCAGCTGTGTCATTCCTTTGCTCCTTGCCTCCAAGATTAACTACAAGGAAGTAGCACTGCCACTATGAAGTACTTCTTTGCACCGAGATCAGGAGCCATGTTTATTATTGCAGAAAAAAAGCCAAACCCGCCCTTTTTTTTGCCCACTTGTATAACAGTCTGACAAGATTTGAGCAAAATATCTAAACAGCTATTCCAGTTTAACAAAAGCCTTAATCTCATTTATTTCTTTCTAATTATTGTTTTATCCATTTTCAGAACACTGCTAATTCTCTGAAGTAGCATGGAAGCTTGCATATAACAAAGTTTTATGTTCATTATGAGCCGAGTAGGTTTTGGCCATTAAGAATATACTTTCTCTGTGCAACTGTCATCGCTTGCCCTGTTCCATAAGGACAGTCTTAAGTGTAAATTATTGGACATGATTGGAGCATGAACTACTGCTGTCCATCTTTTCACAGAACACAGTTTGATTCTGTGGTTATGGCAAATAAACAATTACATTAGTTTTTGGATCACAGATTTTATTTCCATGAGTGGGAGTAGAAGTTCAAGATAAATACTTCTCTTGATGTAAAAACAAATGCTGCTGTTAGTTACTTTCCCTTCAAATCAGTATGTCTCCATCAGCCATCTAAGAGCTGAAGATAGAGTCCAGGAGGTGCTGGGCTATAACTTTTTTAGATATCAGTTAAAAATCAATAGCATTTGGAATTATTAAACACAAACAGTACTTAGAAAAGGACAACCAGTAAAGAACAAAGCAGTGGGGCCATATAACAACCATAGCTAAGGTTTGCTGGATTTCCTTAGATTAGCTAAAAGACAGCACTGCTGCTAAACTCTGATTTCAAAAATACCCAGTGATAGCAGTTGTTTAGATTGCAGCTTAAAGCACACATGCACACATCGTTTTAGACACTTTTAAAGATAACCACCTTCTTAAAGGGTTACTTGAAAACGTTAAAGGAAGCAAAATGCTAGCTCAGTCATTTCAGTTAACAGGCACAATTCAAAGAAGGTAGAAGCCATTCAAACAACACAGGAAATAAATAGCACAGATTTCAGAGCAATGCAATGAGATACATGGTTAACAATTGACAGTACAACTGAGACACAAAATCCATATCTACTCCACAGAGAGGCACAGATGATCAGGAGGTAGCCAATGCTCTTTGCCAAAATTAAATCTCTGATGAATTCTATAAAAGAATCTGTTTCTAGACTAAATACTGACTGTTCTACCCTAGAAAGGCATTTTGATGTCTCTAGAGGACAAACGTGGAGTGCTACATGCATGGCCATTGCCTCTCCCTGTGTGGTCTGAAGCACACTGAAAAGCAACTGCAACTGGGCTGCAGTCGTGGTTTAAGCCTCTAAAACTCACGAAGTTTTACTCACTCACTCACTTTCCTTCTCTTTCTTCCCCCAGTCCTGGGGGGATGGGGAGGAGAATCAAAAAAAAAATGCAACTCGCACAGGTTGAGATAAGAACAGTTTAGTAACTAAGGTATAACACAAATCACTGCTGCTACAATCAATAATAATACAAGAGAAATACAAGGAAAGAGAATACAACTGCTCACCAAGCCCAACCCAGCCAGTGCACCCCCCAGGCAGCGAACCCCCCACTCCATCACTACCACACCCTTCCGGGTCTCTGCTCTCCATTTTCACATCCTAGGGCATGACGTGCTATGGTATGAATAACCTCTTTGGTCAGTTTGAGTCAGGTGTCCTGTCTCTACTTCCTGCAGGCTCCCTCTCCTCCCTGGCATGGAATGAGGCTCAGAAAGTCCTTGGCCAGACAAAACACTACCAAGCAGTAACTGAAAACACTGGTGTTATCAGCGCAGTTCCAAGGCCCAAAATCAAAAAACACAGTGCTGCACCAGCTACCAAGAAGGAGAAAAATGACTGCTGCTGCTGAACCCAGGACAAGTAAGTGACTGGGGCTAAGTTAGATTGAGTTTGGAGCCAAACCACAGAATTTTAGAGGAAAGTGTGGGGATTTCCTGGTCACAGTTCATCCTTAAAGCAGCTATGTCACATGGTTTTGCTCTATTGTGTCCACCTAGATGGAGACAATTCCCCTTAAATCCTGTATGAAAGTAATTTACTCCAAATGGAATTCTGGTGGTTGTGTTCAGCAAAAGCCCTGTACCCTAGTGGTCTTCTGAGACTTTGTATCTGAAGGGCAGCATTAGAAGCAATACTTCTGAATTCTGCCTGAAGAGAGGAGTTGGGAAAAAAGAGACTTTAAATCTGTATTTAAACTTCTTCCACAAATTAATGACAAATGTTGTGCTTTCTGGAATGAGTAACCCAGGGCTGGAATCACCAGCTTTCAAGCTACTCAAAACCTGAATGGCTAAGGCTCTAAGCAACCTAATCTGAGTTTAAGTTTGGACTAAACTTCAAAGCTAATCCTGCTTTGAGTGGAGGTTGGATCAGATGGCCTCCAGGGGTCCCTTCCAAACTAAATTATTTATGATTCTAAATGTAATTTCTGGGTGGCAAAAAGATTAACATACACTTTTTATATATTTTTAGTGTCAAGCTTAGTTATTCCTGGCTCAGCTAGCAAAGTCTCTGTGGTTATCTGAGAACTGGCTGGGGAGCCATCTCAAGCCTTCCCTAAACAGATCAGATAGTTTGAGTCTTCAACAGAGATTTTTATTATTTTTTTTTAATTCTCACAGCTGCTATTCCAGGCATTAGAATTAAATTGTAACTCACAAAAGAGTTAAAAAATAGAAATCGGACTTTTAAATAGTGGGCTTTTTTCTAGTCACTAGTATATTATAGACCTGGTGCTAGTTTAATAATTGCTTCTCCCTCAAGGAAACAGCTGCATTACAGCCTATGTCATAAATTTACCAGTTTTCCAGTTCCTTATGGAGTGTTCAGAAGTAACAGGAGAGGAAAAAATATAATATTTTTGAGAATATCTTTATAGGATGTAACAAATCATTCTTATAGTTTAGCAATGCAAAATAAAAGGGAAAAAAAAACTCCCCTTCTTCTTGTTTTTCAACTCCTGATTGTCTTAAAGAAGCAATTAATTTACCAGTTTCCCCCTTCAACCTCAACATAAAGATGCCTTTCCTCTAATTTTGCACTTTTTTTTTTTGTTGTTTAAAACCATGGTCTTTACTTTTTGTCCAAATGTAGACCGACAGCTCCTTGGTTTTGTGAGTTTAATTAAAGGCTGGCTGAATTTCTACCTGTTTCCTTACTAAGTAACTATTGAACGGCTTTGTCTGGGTATGCATCTTATCTGCTCCTTTCCTTTCTCATGCCTAATCAATCACTGCCTGAGTATAAATGTTGAGAGTGGCACGTGTATCCATCATTCTGCTAGTGCTAAACTACATGGGCTCTGAAATGCTGGAGGAAGAAAGCAAGGGACATCCAAGTAATATATATTTTATAGTCGTTGTGTTTGACAAATATTAATTACCTGTACTAACAGTTTGCCCTCTAGTTTATGCTATCTCCAACCTGGGGTCAGATCTTGTCCTCCATTAGGGTGAAGTAGGGTGCAATTCCACCCAACTACTTTCAACAATTTAAATGAAACGAGTGCTTTGGGGAGAAGTGGGTTGCATGAAGTGATTATGAATTGCATTATTTTATCAATCAAGTTAAAACCATACGCAGTGCTCTCAAATCTGTATGATGTGTCTACTCTGCTCTTAACAAACCAGACAAACAAAATGGTGCACCTCAAGAAAAGCCTTTCTCTGCAGAAATCCCCCCTCTTCCCCTCATGTACGCTTCTTTGGCCTGCCAAATCACAGTGCTTTAGTGCTCTCTCAATAGAGTGCATGTATGTTGAATTTTATAATTTGTTTTCCTCCCTGTTATCATTTTCCCTGTGCTGCTTCTTTCCATTTGCTAACTGTATAGCTCATTAAGATATCTTATTGCCATGCATTTTTCTACATCTTATTCAGCAAGAAACCACTTTTTCTCCATGCACATTTTGCATTGGTAAAAATCATCTCATGAACATTCCCAGCTGATTGCTGTTCATCTTTATGATTCCTTATGATTTCTTTGGACACCAAGGTTTGTTAAATGTCTTGGCAAACTCCTTTTGACTGGACTATGGCAATTATTGTTGGTGGCTGTATTCCTTCCTCCATCCTTCTCCCTTCACTTTGTTTAAATGAAGCAAATACTGAATATCCAGCTGAATCTTGTAGCTGCAGACTGAAAGTTTGCTGTCTAGTACAACTGGTGAAATGCTAGCCCCTCCCACAAGCAAATGCCATCACATTTCAAGTATTGCTCAGTAAACAAAATGAACAAAAAGAGTATTCCCATGAAATGTCAGAAAGCATTTGTGTTTTTATTTCCTTAGAGACTCTTCTGATATGGCGCTGCCTGTTGGTTCCCTCTAACATGACATGGTTTTGGCCATGTATTTCTTTTCTCATGTGCTTGCTTTCATCTTTGCCAACATGGAGGATTTATTAGTTTGACTAAAAATAGCAAATACAAGTTTTTAGCTCAGCATGAAATGTTTTCCTCTCCCTTGAGAAAGACCACAGCTCTCACAGCCTTTTCCCACAAAATGAATTCCCCTCTGGGACCTCTTTCAGGCCAGTGATGCGTAGATTTATAATGTATCATATATGAAACTATCAGCAGCCTGTATTTGGAACGAAGGGTTTTATCTTTGGAGGAAGGTTGCTCAGTGCTGTTTCTGTTCCAGTGATCCTGGGAGAGGCAGGGCGAGGCAGCTGTTTATGCACTGGGAAGGGCTGTGCCTACTCAAAATGACTGTGAGCTCACAGGACAGCGGGTTGGAGACTAATGCCCCTCTTACAGACTTCCCATCATGTCCTGGTGAATGTGCGCACAGTGGCACCAAGTTTTGGAAATTAGATGAAGAAAGACTACATAATACCCAGACCTACAAGACACTCTGCTATGAAATGGGAGAGGCTCAAAGATTATGTTTTTCTTCTAATGTTTACTATGAAGTGAAAGAAATAAATTGAATAGAAGTGATTGTTCATCTGAGACATTCATAAAGCTTAAGTCTTTGGAAAACTTACCAAGTGTTATTGTTTGGTAATGTTGTACTATCCTTACTTCACAAATGGGGACCATTTGTGTCCTGTCAGCCTATACACTGAGGGCTTCATCCCATGCAAATGACAGCAGCAGAGGGGGAAGCGAGAAAGGAAGAAAGTAGTTACCTAAATCTCATCTTGACATAGAATCAGGATGCAGCTAGATTGGACCAGACAGTATGGATGCTGAGAACTGTTTCTATTTCCTGCAGTTTAGGTGTAGCCTAGGAGTAAAATCTACAGCTTCAAAGGACCTCCCTCTTTGGCATGACTTCAGAGGCCCTTTTCAAGCTCATGAATCCTGGAATTCTGTGAAGGTGTATAACCCAGTCAGCTGAAAAGTACATGGAGAAAGATGGGGCTCTCCTTTCAATTCTCTTGCCTGTCAGTTGGCTCGGAGACTCAGCTTCTTGATTTCTTTCTTCATTCTCAGAGATAATTGTTTTAATTATTCAGAGGAAGAGTACCAACAAACTGAATAGCTTCAAAAATAGACTAAGCAAGACACTGCAGCACACTCAACAGCCTGGCATTTGTCCCGCAGTATATGGGAGATATAGGTCACGTTTTTACTTTGAAGAAGGCCCAACAGTGATCTAACCCCAGAATGATTCTTTAAGCATTGTTTTATTACATAAAAAAGGACACAGCTATCTCAGAAACTCTTGTTTTGCAGCTGCTTATTTCTGTAAGTCAGTTATGCTTTCAACATATCAGTCTTGGTTTCAGAATATCACCTATGCACAGGCAAAAGTGAACAGTGCCATGTCTTTCTGCGCTTGCAACTCTACCAGGACATTATGGATGTTAGTGATGCCTCGGTGTTGCATTTTGGCATTAGGTTCTTTTCAAGTCCAATCTGGATGACCTGTGTAAACTCATGCTGTAAATCTGCAGCAGAATAAGGAACATGTCCCAAATGTGTCAGATCCTAAGTGGATACCCTTCCTATGAGATATCCTTCCAATTTGAATGAAACAAGTTTGGCCTCCACAAACCTTGACAAAGGCAAAATGTACCATCCACAAGTAAATATTCCATGGTTCTTAGTTTTCCTTTGAAACAATTCTGAACAAAGTCTTATTGCTCTGAAAAACAACTGCCCAGATTTAAGAGTACTTTTTTCCACACTTCACAACAATGCCTTTTTTCCCACTGTGAAAATAAACCAAATCTTCCTGCTTGTCTCAGGACTTGCAATCATCTTTGTCAGGACTTGTCATCATCTGAAGATGATGACAACACACTGTTCTGTAAACAGCTGTTCCAATGCCTTGTGAATTAAAAGAATTTGAAGGTACTTCAGTGACAATATCTACATTCAGAATAAGAAAAGCAGAGCCATATTCCTTAAGGTAAAACTGAGGGTGAAAAAGAAATTCAGTCAGAGAATGGAAGTTAGTTTCTGTGGTTGCTGCACTGTAGCTGTTGTAGATACAACACAAAGTCTGAATTAGAATTGTCCATATTTGTGCTTTGTTTTCATTAGTCTTTAAGTTTGCTCTGGTGAGTTTGTTTTAAGTAGATACACATATATGGAATGAAAATAACCTGGTCAGTTGCTTTGCTTAACATGTTTATCTGGTCTGCTGAAGGATCTCCATGAAAAGTTAAAAGGAGAAAAGCAAAAATTAAAAAGCACATTATTTTCATCAAAATTTTTCTAAAACTACTTGAATACTCATCTATTTTAAGGCATTTCTTTGTCACTTATTTTGTTGTTTTGTTTCCCTGATGGTCTGTGCATCTTTAGCTCCTGTCCTTTGTAAGTTCTGAATAGTGGTGGCAGTCTGATTTTCCTTCCACAATCTTCTAGCTAAAGAGAATACAGCAGATACTTTTTCTGTGTTCCTCACACTGCTATTGCTTCATTATCTACAGAGGTTGGTGGAAACAAAAGCTCTTCATGGCTTACAACATGGGGAACCTCCATTTCTTCAGCCCTTTTACTGAGTATACCTGTATCTGCAGCTGCATTCCCCTGAAGAAAACTGGAAATAGCATCTGAAGTGAAGAAAACAGATTTTTTTTTTCTTGTTTCTGTTCCCACAACATATGCTTCACGCTGTACATAGGCTGGAGCTGAAAGATCTGGCAGCAGCAGAGCTAATTCCTAAGAGAAGCTTTGTGCCATTACATCACTGAAAGGCTGGATACAGCAGGACAACACTGGAGTTTCTGGACTAAGTTTCTGGACTCCATTCCTGGCTACCATGTAACTGCTTTGTCTCTTCTTCAGTACAAAGCATTTAAAGTTGGCTTAATTAGAAGTGGACTGTTTTACATGCAAAGATTTTCTTTCCATCTGTGCCCTAATTTGCCCTCAAGCCACGTATGACTATCAGCAGTGGTGTACAGCTGACACACACCACCTAGAGCAGCCACCAGCTGTTAGCCTAACCATAGAAAGGCTGTACTTTATTTTTCTGTAGGCGGTCTGCTGGCATGAGAACATGAGCCTTGCTCCCTCATGTGCTCTTAGCTTTGCTTTCTACTTCTATTATCTCCCTTGATAATGCACATCTGCCAGAAGACACAGATTTAACCCCAGAGCTGTCATCCTCTTCCTGTTCTCTTTCTAACCTCTCATCTCCAGGTGTCTCAAAGTTATATGTTTGACTGTTCATCAGCATGAATTATCACTTTCTTTGTTTTGACATTGACACAGGGTGGGAAGAAAAGTGAAACCAGTCTTTACACTGGCTCATAGAAGATACATTTGGAGACTAGTATTGCTAGGATGCTTGCATATAGCACTTAATATAACAGGCCAAAAGGCAAAGGCAAATGAGTGGAGAAACCTCTTATATCAGCTCCTTAAAGGGTAAATGCCTTTTGCGTTCATTATGAGTAACACCTTTCATATTTTCATACATACACACATTGCTACACGATTGTCTTGTCCTTTAACTGGCTTTGACAGTCTCTGTGGCATTGAGTAAAGGTGTAAGGCATCACCCACTTGGAAGGCTTAGATGACTGGAGCTCAACCTGGTGAGTCCTGGCTTTAAAGCACTGAGAACTTTTTAGTTTAAACAATAAACCTGTACTTTCTTTAACAAATAAATGGGGGGAGGGGGAGGTGTGCCTTTTTTGGGGGGGAGTGGATTTTTATTTTTTTTTAATTGTTTTATTAGCAAAAGACCAGCTGCACAGCAAAAGTTCTGTGGAACTCTCTGTATTGAGAAAAAGCACTTTAAATCAGTCTGACGGTTCCTGCTAACACAGACAACACTGTGCCCAGCTGGTATGTGCGGGAAAGTACCTTCAGAGAAGATAATTACAGGGCTATATGTGCACTGAGTACATGGCACTCTGGAGTACTCTCCCAGACAAATTCACAGGGTGGATGGTTGCATTTAAATGTCCTCCAAAGTGCCAAAAACCAATTAGTGCTGGATGTCAGCACAAACAACTGTGAAACACTTGTCAGAATGCAAGGGGATTTTTATCACAGAACCACGTAGCACTAGATCTGCTATAATGTTAATCATATAAAGTAAAAATTAAGCTAGCATGCTCTGAGTTCTTCTGTTAAACCCAGTGTATGTTACATATAGACGGCATCATATTAAAAGGGCCTGGCAGAGTAAAAGGTAGTTTTAACCCAGTGCCATACCAAGAAATTACCTCACTATACAGATTGAATAAACAGAGTATCAAACATGTTCTTAAGCACATTTTTTCCTCAAAAGCCTCTCAGAAATGTGACTTGTTATTTTAGATATGTTATTTTTTTTCCATGTTTGGAGGGATACCGTAAATGAAAAAGAGGCAAACCAATCATACGTACCAACTACAGTCCTTTTATTGCTAGAAAAGAGGCAAAATATCTTCTGTTGGCCTCCCAGATACATAAAAAGTCACAGTTGCAGAGTGGTGTTATCTCTGAAAGGGGTGAGTCTTCCTCGTCTAAGACAATGTTGAAATACCTTTTATTCTAATTAAGACCTGACTTCTGTTTTACAGTGTCACAGCATAGTCTGTAGTCAGTCGAGAGATGTCGATCAGTCAGTTCCCCTCTGTTATAATCGCAGAATCACAGAATGGTTTGGGTTGGAAAAGACCTTAAAGACCATCTTGTTTAAACCCCTCTGCCATGGGCAGGGATACCCTCCCCTGGACCAGGTTCTCAAAGCCCCATCCAACCTGGCCTTGACCACTTCCAGGGATGGGGCAGCCACAACTTCTCTGGGCAACCTGTGCCAGTGCCTCACCACCTTCATAGTGAAGAAATAGTGTATAAAATGCCAATGAAAAATCATAAATGAGACAGAGAATGTCAAAAGAAGTACTTAAATTTAGTTAAATCAGTTGTCTGAAGAACTGCCTTGAGTCGGCAAACTGAATATATATTAGCCCTCTACCAAAGGTTACAGTCTGGATTATTTTGCTGTTCAGCAGGAAAGTCTGCTGCTATACAAAACAAAAAGACATCATAGTATTTTCTTAGATGATTAGAATAAATAGATAAATGTAATCACTGAGTTTACAAAATTTTCTCCGGCTCTTTATACTTTGGTGCTGGTATTAATGTGATATCCTTATGTTACAGAAGTAACACTGAAACAGCAGGTAATATTTCATGATGCTTCCAAGCAGTTTCCTCCTTTGTCATTTTGTTTGTTTATGTGAAAAAGGCAGGGGATTGTGCTGAGAGAGCAAAAGAACTGAAGGTGAAACATAAGAAGAGTGCTTTGTTTTGATTGTGTCATCCAAAGATAATTTATTTTTCTCCTTGCATAATTTCACAAGACAGAGAACATCTCTCCAGGGCTCCCCATAATCCGGGTGTTAGCCTCTGCCACCCTTTGCTGGCACAGCAGCTACATCAGCACTGCTGGCAGCCTCTTCAGTTTGTGCACACACCCTCTGTCAGGAGCTCTGGAAAGATACTTCCAATTTCAGGTCCTTCCTGTATTCACTACTTTTCAGATTTAGTTTAATTAGCTTTTAACAGAAGTTCAGATTCTGTTTCAAGTTAGTCTGAAGATGTCTGTTTTTATAAATAATTCCAAATGCAGTGTTTAAATTTTCACAATTCTTGAAGCAATTCTTTAAAGTAAACTGTCCACACAGACATACAAACAGCTCTTAAAAATTCAGAAGAGAGCACTGCCTATCTTATTTTTGAAGGTCTGATGCATAAATAATGCTTTATAGCTGCCTTATTGTCCTGGGTTCAGCAGTAGCAGTCATTTTTCTCCTTCTTAGTAGCTGGTGCAGTGCTGTGTTTTTGACTTTCAGCCTGGGAACACGGCTGATAACACCGATGTTTTAATTGTTGCTAAGTAATGTTTACTCTGACCAAGGACTTTCTGAGCCTCATGCTCTGCCAGGGAAGAGGGGAAGTCGGGAGGAAGCAGAGACAGGACACCTGACCCAAACTGACCAAAGAGGTTATTCCATACCACAGCACGTCATACCCACTATATAAACTGGGGGCAGTTACCCAGAAGGGTTAAATCACTGCTCAGCCAGGCTGGGTATTGGTCAACAGGTGGTGAGTGGTTGTATTTTCTTCACTTGTTGCTTCCTTATCATTATTATTATTGGTGGTAGCAGCAGTGGTTTTTGTTATACCTTAGTTACTGAACTGTTCTTATCTCAGCCCATGGGAGTTATATTCTTTCAATTCTCCTCCCCATCCCCCTGGGAGAGGGGGGAAGGAAGGGGAGGGAGTGAGAGAGAGACTGCGTGGTTTTTCTGAATTATAGCTGGGCTTAAACCATGACACTTATAGAGAGCTAATCCTCAGGTGAATATAAATATTCTGTATTCAAGCAAGTTTTCACTTAATAAATATTGTGAAAATTAACATTGTATTAATAATAGTAATGAAAATATATTAATTTTATTGGTCTAAAACAATATTTTTGAAAGATAGATAAATCTTCTCCTAAAATTTTCCTAAAATCTTCATTATGTTTGTAAAAACAACCTTTCTCCAATGAGAGCATTCTTAAATCCTCAGTAAGACTCAACTGACACTTTTTGTTGTTATGGAGAGAGGAATAGGAAAGGGGAAAAGTAAGACCCCTTTCTCTCTCTCTCTCAGGTTTGGATGGCATGGAAAATCTGAGTGCTGGTACCTTTGAAATTCCCAGAAAACAGTTTCTTTGATTTTATTGAAAAAGAGAGAGAGGCTTTTTGCAACAGCATCTTTCTTTTCATAAAAAAATTCTTGCATGCTCATAGCAGTTCTTGAGTAGCTACACTCACAGTTTACAACTTAAAAGCCTGGCAAAATGTTCTTTATGAGAATTTGTAATAGCTAGCATTCAGTGCTTTCTTTCCAATATGATATGACATAAAAATATTTGAATTATTATAGAATATCAGAAATTCTGCAACTGCATTACAGAGCCTACAGCTGGACCTAGAGTTAATAAATAAGGAATTAGAGACAGGAAAGACTTCTGAAATCTGCTGGCCCTGGAAACATTAGGAGAGCATATGTTTTGTACATATTTCATTAATTAGCTTGAAAAAATTTGCTTTGAAAAGCAAGCAAAATATAAATAAATATAGAATGTTTTTTCCCAGTATAATTTATACATATCTATTCCTTCAAACTTCCTAAAAACATAGGATAGTCTCTAGCAACCTATACTTAATTGAAATAATTTTTGTTATTACTCATCTAGCAGCAATATGTAAGATTCGTAATTTGCAATCCCTCCTAATTTGCACATTCTCACAGAGCATACAGACCAGAATTTGGTTACTTATAAAATCCCAGTTCCATTCCTTGGTGTTAATGTTTACAATACTCTTTTAGTGCATGATCATATGCTGCTTTGTCTCTCCATTTCAGCTGCATCAGTGTATAGAATAGCTGATGCTTAATTACTCCTGAGCTCCTTGGCTCTTTTCATTTTGCAGAGCACAGCTCCAGGTCTTATTTACTGCACAACATCCAAATCCTGCTAAAAGATAAAATATTAACTTCTTCATAGGTTATTGTATTACACTTATAGCTGTTATCTATGAATATTCCCACAAAACTAGTTTGTTATCCTTACTTTTTGGCTGAGAACTAAGACATGGATGAATTAAGGTAAAAAATAACCATTAATTTAAAGAGGCCTGTTTGAGACTGCAGCATCCTAGCTTGGCAGCATATCAACATCATAAAGCAACTTGTGTTCAAGACCCCAAAGCACTGATTTATTGCTGTGAATAGTACCAGTGAAGGAAACATAGAAGAATACCTATCTCCTAGAACAAATGCTTCTCTTGAAGCCATACTTTTTGCAAACTTGGTTCTACTTCAGTACTCTGAAATTTCATCTTGAGGGGAAGATTGAAATTTGAGAATATCTAATGCTTAATTTGAATTTTGATTTTTTTTTTTAAATGGCACTTCAAACGCCTAAAAAGGTGACAGACTTCTGGTGTGATAATACAATCTAAAAAATAACTACTCTGTTATTAATCTGAAATTGCTTGTTTAATAAAAAGTTTTCCAGAAATTATCTAGACTGAGGAAGATATACTCATTTGGAACAAATCTGTATTTCAAAATCTTCAAATTTTTTAAATAATACAAATTCTCACTTCTGAATTGTAGTATTTGTCACTTCTGCAAATAAACAGCATAAGCTTAGCTGTTCTGATGACTATCAGCAGATAACAAACACAATCAGAGTACACCTGTGAGAAGCTTGCATGAATGACCTGCCCAGGATCACACTGAGAAATTTTGGCTGATGTACATTTAGAATCAAGTCTCTTAGGTAGATTTCCACATCCTCAGCTAGGAGACCAGTATCTATTTTTTTTTTCCCCAATTTCTTATCCAGTCTCTACACACCTTTCAGCTTTTGCTACAAATGACACATGGATCATTCAAGTAATACACCTATTTTGTCACACACCCTTATTCATCCCAAAAGTAGAATTTGGTGTGCAAAGAGAAACTGGGACACATGGAAAAAGAGAAAAATAGTCACAGTTCAAATTCTTTTAATGTTGCCCACATATGAGGATGATATCCTCAACAAGCCAAGGAAACATGGTTTAGATTACTGAGTAGCAGATGGAAAACTTACTAGAAAGCTAGATCCATTATCTGGGGCTTAAGAAAAGGTGATTTTTGGTGTGGATAAGTGCTAATTGAAGTAGGATCAATCAGATGTAAAAATACAAGATAAGGAATGTTCCAGACTCAAGTCCTTGGGGCCTCATCCTAGTTCAGTTCCAACCTGCACTCCTCAGACTTCCCATCCTGGCTCCAGTTTAACAGTCTCAGCATTCCCACCTCATCCATATCCAGGGTCCCCATCACAGGCTTGCTGCATGTTGCCTGGCAGGGACTTCTCACCAGCCACTGCCTTTTTCCACAGTACTGACCCAGTATTTTGTCCTTCCCTGAATGCTCAGAACTGGCACCATGTTGTGAGATTTGTTGAGCGAGTAAGGAGAACACCCCTCATGAAAAACGTGTTGCTCTTCCTGAACAATATTCCACTCCCTTACTTCAAAACATGGAGTGGATTATCACAAATCATAGAATCATAAAATCATAGAATAGTTAGGGTTGGAAAGGACCTGAAGATCAGCTAGTTCCAACCCTCCTGCCATGGCAGGGACACCTCACACTAAACCATGCCATCCCAAGGCTCTGTCCCACCTGGCCTTGAACACTGCCAGTGATGAAGCATTCACAGCTTCCCTGGGCAACCCATTCCAGTGTCCTCACCACCATCACAGTAAAGAATTTCTTCCTCGTATCCAATCTAAACTTCCCCTGTTGAAGTTTGAACCCATTACCCCTTGTCATATCACTACAGTTCCTAATGAAGAGACCCTCCCCAGCATCCCTATAGGCCCCCTTCAGATATTGGAAGGTTGCTATGAGGTCTCCACGCAGCCTTCTCCTCTCCAGGCTCAACAGCCTCAACTTTCTCAGCCTGTCTTCACACGGGAGGTGCTCCAGTCCCCTGATCATCCTCATGGCCCTCCTCTGCACTTGTTCCAACATTTACATGTCTTATGTTGAGGACACCAGAACTACACACAGTACTCCAAGTGAGGTCTCACAAGAGCAAAGTAGAGGGGCAGGATCACCTCCCTCGACCTGCTGGTTGCACTCCTTTTGATGCAGCCCAGGATACGGTTGGCTTTCTGGCCTGCAAGTGCACACTGAAGCCTGCTCATGTTCATTTTCCCATCAACCAACACCCCCAAGTCCTTCTCTGCAGGGCTGCTCTGAATCTCTTCTCTGCCCAACCTGGAGCTCTGCCTGGGATTGCTGTGACCTGGGTGTAGGACCTTGCACTTGGCATGGTTAAACTTCATCAGATTGGCATCAGCCCACCTCACAAACGTGTCAATGTCCCTCTGGATGGCATTCCTTCCCTCCAGCATGTCAAATGAATCACACAGCTTGGTGTCATCGGCAAACTTGCTGGAGGCACACTCAATCCCACTGTCCATGTCACCAACAAAGATGTTGAACAAGACCGGTCCCAACATTAATCCCTGAGGGACTCCACTCATTCCTGGTCTCCAGCTGGACGTTGAGCCATTGAGCACAACTCTTGGCATGCGGCCATCCAGCCAGTTCTTTATTCACTGCATGGTCCATCTATTAAATTGTTGTCTTTCCAGTTTAGAGACAAGGATGTCATGTGGGACAGTGTCAAACGCTTTGCACAAGTTCTGGTTGATTACATCAGCTGCTCTACCCCTGCCCATCAGTTCCCTAGCTCCATCATAGAAGGCCACCAGATTGGTCAGGCAGGATTTCCCCTTAGTGAAGCCATGCTGGCTGTCACCAAGCCACCTTGCTGATTTTCATGTGCCTCAGCATGAGTTCCAGGAGAATCTGATCCAAGATTTTGGCAGGCACAGAGGTGAGACTGACTGGTCTGTAGTTCCCCGGCTCATCTATTTTCCCCTTCTTGAAAATGGGAGTTATATTTCCCTTTTTCCAGTCATCGGGAATTTCACCTGACTGCCATGATTTTTCCAATATGATGGACAGTGGCTAGGAACTTCATTCACCAGTTTCATCAGGACCTGTGGATGGATTTCATCAAGTCCCATGGACTTGTGTACATTCAGGTTCTTAAGAAGGTCTCTAATCCAATCCGATCCTTTCCTACAGTGGGCCTAAGGTCTTCATTCTCACTATCCCTACGTCTGCCTTCCAAGACTTGGGTGTTGTGGTCAGAGCATTAAATATAGCCATCATATTCATTACTCAAAACAGATACAAAGAAATTTGAATTTTTCTTTGACCTCAGTCTCAAATGTCCCCAGGTTGTTTTGCCTGAAGCAGATACTGAATGGACATTTCAGCCTATCTATAACCAAATACATAAACACCTGAATTGGATGGTAACTTTAGAGCTTCCTGTGCTCCTAGCAAAAGTTACCGTATCTTTCCATTGTGCTTTCTGTTCCCATTTCTCAGAGATTCCTTAGGTATTTCTTAGAGAGATATTTCTACCTTTGTATATTGTATGCAATTTGACTGAAGCAGGAGAGGTGTGTGCCTGATCACTTAACAAATGTGGGTTGTAAACAGTGTGACACTGATGCACATGTTAGAGATAGAGGCCGGAAATTTAACTATTTAATTATTTAACTGTGGCTCCCCTTATCTTAATCTCTCTTTCTAATGGTAGAATGCAAAATGGCACTTTTCACTTGCCCCTTCATTCCTGCAAGCTTTTCCTGAGCTGATATATCTCTATATGTATGCAACAGAAATGAACAGAGGTAATATCAGAAGGAATTAGAAAGACCCAAACGAACACTACAGCTGCTTTAATTGACTTACATTATAAGATGACTAATTTTTGGTCTTAATGTCTTGTTGAATACACAAATTGATTCCTTTATTTCAAATACTGTGTCACAGAGATACTTGGGTTTAAACTTAGTTTGCACACTGGATGCCAAGTAAATGTTAATATATTGCTGCAATTCACCACCCATGAGTTCAGCTGCTTCAAAGGCAGGCCTTTCCAAACTAGAATGTAGCTTCTCACGTATCTTATTTGCAGTTATATGGTATATCCCAAGGCTTTCTGAAATAATGGTAGTATGTTATTCTTCATCCATCTCTTATACTTGATGGTTTCCCCTGGAATGAATAAACGTTTGCTAAACCAATATATTGTTTGCTTTCCCCATGTGCTTCTGAATACTTCTGGCTGCTCTGTATACTTTGTGAATAAAGTATCCCATCCATTCAGATGGCTTCTAATCTCTATTATTGACTCACTTTACAGTTAACTTATTATCATATTCTTCAAATATCATCCTTGCAAGTCTAGTCACTGATTTATGAAACTTTAGCCTATATCATTTGCTGGAAAAAATATTAAATAAATGTTCCAAGTAATGTTTCAAAATCCTAGGCAACATCATAACAGTGATAAAGACAAAGTTGTCTCCTATACACACATTTCAACAAATTGTTTCTTTCGAGTCCCTTAGTAAAATATTGTATTTGGGAAAATATCATTGGCTTTCATTATGTAGGTTGAGTTCCATCCTCTAGTTAACCTATAACTCTTGCACAGCTGTATGTCTAGATAGCATAAAAAATACTTATATCTACTGAGCATTTTGTTTGTTATGCAAGCAAAAGAACATGGTGTAGAATTTGACTTTTGTGCTCTACAATAACTTAAAGCAGCCTATGAAGGACTTATGATACTAACAATGCTGTGTTATTCGTTACCAGAGAAGGCTTTGTACTCACTCAAAAGGAAATCGATTCTTTCATTCAGAAAATCTACATTCTCAGGTGGATAATTAAAGCTGGGAAAGGTGCGATGTTGGACATTTGTTTTACAGCTAATCTGATAGAACCATGTATACTTAATATTTGAAAGGAAGATTCTGTTATGTCTCTTTCATCACCTTCAACATACCCCAAGGCTTCTGTCATCCTCTTCTAAAAGACAGTAAGTGTAGTAGATCAAAGTGCTTGTAACCAGTGAAACTAGAACTTACATCAAGACATTATATTTTTAGAAGAAACTCAAACAGTCTAGACAAAGTTTTGTTTGTTCTTATTTCATAGCTATTTTTATACTTTGAATATCATTCTTTCCTTCGTTCTTCCACCCACCCACAAATACATCAGGGCTGGCAATGGGAAAATATTGCATAATTTGCATAAATACAGGGCAAATATTTCCCTCTTCAAACAGGTATAAATTTCTGCAACCCGATTAACCATTCCTTTCAGACAAGATAAAAACTCAACATAAAGGAACAAATCCTAGGTAATGTTACATCAGGAAAAAATGTTCGGTGCTCTGGAGTTTAAACTTTAATGGTAGTACTGACTGTGATGCCAAGCCCTGGGGAACACAGTAGCACACAGGGATTAGGTAGCAAAAAGAACTCCTTTGCGGGTTGTCCAGTCTTGACATTTGATCAGGCCATGCATGTGTACTGGGGCAGGTGGGAAGTAAGGAAGCACCACCGGCTGCTCTCCCTGACTTATTTTGATTCACCGCAAACCGCAACAATATATTTTTTAACCCTGTAACTAGCTGCTTCTCCCACCAAAATCAGGAGGAGACAGAATGTCGTCCTGGCTGGGCTGGCAGGCTGTCTCTGAACCTGGCTTGTTGTGGGGTGCTTCCTGGAACGGGCAATTTGTAATTCGTCATTTGCTCAGTGCTGCATCTATTAAACGTCCACTTAAGAAAAGTGAGTCAAACGTATTCTAGTAAAAACTAATGTACATATCTAATTGCAGCTTAATCGTATTTCATATCTTAATCTATTTTTCCTTAGTATATTTGTCTATGTCACAGAACAATAGTATAGACTTGGGGCAATTGTCTGGGTTATGTTTTCTTAAAGTCCTATTCAATTTTGGGCAGTCTCAACCTCATAAAAGGGCTGAATTACTTTCTTCAGCTTGGTTCTCCTCAGGTTTTTTACCTCCTTAGAGAAGTTATAAAACAAAGTTATTTTAAGGGGGGAAATGCCAAAAGAAAGAGAAAACAGCCAAGAAATTAAAGGAAAAGACTTCTCAGTCCTTGAGTTCCTACGTATACTTTCATCCAAGATAATTAGGCTGAAATACTCATGTAATACATACCTAATGTTTTGAAACTTCTTCCTACAGGAGTTCATGAATGCATGGGTTGAAAAAGCAACCAGATAAAGTTGTGAGAGAAGAAACCTGCTAAGACTTTTCAATCCAAAGACAACCCTGTCCCAGGAAGTCCCTGACAAGTTACTTGCTGGAGGCTGAGAGGGTGTGATGGGAAAGTAACATTACACTTTGGCCTTGCCCCTGTGCTGTAACCAAAGCATCTGCTGTTGGCCATCATCAGCTGCAGCAACACCAGGGTAGCTGGCTTTCTGGGCAGTCAGTACAGATGGTATCATGGATTCAGGCAAACAAACATTCATAAATGCAGAGAGATTATTGGTTTGATTAAAAATAAAACCAAGAACTAAAAGAACCCCACACCATAGTCTTCATTTTCAAAGTCTTTTGTGACTGGCCAAAGGATAAGTGCAGAAATAAATCACTGGCAGATGAATTAGAAAATAAGGAATGTCTCCAGGCAAACTTGATCCTTTTTTGTTTAAGAAAATTGGTAGCAAACCTGGAATAGTTTATAAAAACTGCTTCAGTTTGTTATCATTTAAATCATGTTTGACAATTAGTTCATATCCACTCTGTGTAAGAACACTGGCATATAACTGAAAACTCTGCACACAAAGGCACTTGATGGGAAGGAATGTAATGCAGGGGGAAGCATGCATTGGGAATATGGCAAGTTAGCCTTAGCGATTTAGGGAATAGAACAAATAAAAACCTTAATGAAATTCACTTAGAACAAATGGACAGAAACTGCAAATACCTTTGAGAGCAGAGGAGTAATACAGAGGAAACTAGAGGTTTCCAAAGTGTGGGAAAATAAAAGAAGATCTAAAAAGAAAAACTGTGCGGTAATACAATGAGAAATTATCTGAAACTTAGCTATTCAGTCAAAGAAGAGAGAAATCTGGAGAGAAGTGTAGCATACTGCAGAGGAAAAGACAGGCACTGAACTGAACTCCTAGTAACTGAAAAAAAAAGTCTGTTATTTTTTCTCAGTTTGAATTTAAATTTTCATTTTGAAGTTCATTCGGATGTTTTTTTGATCCAAAAATGAAATAAATGAAGTATTTATTCTTAACATTTAAAATGCTTCACTAAAAACTGACACAGAACAGTGAACATTTTAACCTTTGAAACAGATTTGCAGTAAGCTGAACATGAGCTATATCCCTGTCATGGGTTCAGTAGTAGCAATCATTTTTCTCCCTCTTGGTAGCTGATGCAGCGCTGTGTTTTTGATTTTGGGCCTGGGAACAGCGCTGATAACACCAGTGTTTTCAGTTACTGCTTGGCAATGTTTTGGTCTGACCAAGGACTTTCTGAGTCTCATGCTCTGCCAGGGAGGAGGGGAGCCAGGAGGAAGCAGAGACAGGACACCTGACCCAAACTGACCAAAGAGGTTATTCCATACCCCAGCACGTCACGTCCAGGATGTGAAAACAGCAGAGACCCGGAAGGGTGTGGTGGTGCACTGGGGGGTTCGCTGCTGGGGGGTGCACTGGCTGGGTCGGGCTTGGTGAGCAGTTGTATTCTCTTTCTTTGTACTTCTCTTGTCATTATTATTATTGGTGGTAGCAGCAGTGATTTGTGTCATACTTTAGTTACTAAACTGTTCTTATCTCAACCTGTGCGAGTTGAATTCTTTTGATTCTCCTCCCCATCCCCCTGGGACTGGGGGAAGAAAGAGGGGGAGTGAGAGAGAGGATTACTGCATGATTTATTGAGGGGCTTAAACCGCGACAATCCCTCAAGTACAATATTTCTTTTTCACAGTACTGGTCACGTTGCATTTGTGGAGCCTTATCTGTTGAGATGGGAAGATCTTGCCTGTGAGTATTCAACCTGGATGCTTTCTTATTTATTGCAGAATCAGCACATGACTAGCAGGAGGAACACAGAAATCAAAATAAAATAAAACAAAACCAAAAAAACTACAAAGACTTGCAGCTTCAGACAACACTGCCCATAGTAACCCAGCTTGCGTGTAGGCCTTCCCGACAGGACTCACTGAAGCTGACCAAATAGTATTATGTCCAGGTGAAAATGGTGCCTCCACACCCTTGTAATCTTGTATCAGATACATTTACTTTTTTGAAAATTTATAATTTCTTCATCTACTGTGGAATTTAGTTGTGTTGGTTGCAAACAGGCTTTTCCACACTTCAGACCTCATTGTTGCCAAGCAAGAGATGGCAGCTGAGCCAACATGAAAATGTGCAGTGCATTGAAATTTCCTCTGCACTCGAGGAATGAGGAGGCCAGCATCTGTCTTCCGTGTTCCTTGTAGCATGTTCCCCTTCAAAGTGCCACAGCAGATCCTCTGACATGAGCTCAGTGTAAGTTCTTGCCTCACAGGAGGGGAGGAGGGTAGCTTTGTCTCATGTCGGCAAGAGTATAACACAGGAGAGGACCCTGTGGTACATGCCTCCCCATCCAGCCACCTTTCAAGATATTCTCAATTATGATCAGATGGTGCTTTAGTCTGGATTCCAAATTCCAGCAAGATCAGAGTGGCATATGAACCTAGGGGTTGTCAGTAAACCTGGAGACCAACATCACCATCTCCAGCCCTCTGGACCTGCTGCGTTCTAAAGTTTTTCAGCACTTGGATGATCTGTGATTGTTTTTAATTCAGCTGAGGCAATACTCAAAACAACAGAGCTGACAGATGAAACAAAAATTTGCATTTCTTAATCTCCTCCTCTGCACTTCCATGGTTCCACAGGATTTCCATAATCCAGAAAGCTCAAAACAAATTATTTGCTACACAATTCAAAGCAAAAGGGGTGAAATATTTGTTCTCATTATTTTCTCAAAGATCTTGGATGAAGTATGAAGTGGAGAAACCTACACTTTTCACAAATGTCAATTACAGCATTGGCCTTTGAGCATCCTAGCAAATCTTTTAATTTTCATTTTCCTACAAAGTAAAAGTACCTTTGGGAAGTTAGGTAACTGACTTCCAGTGTGAACTAGTTCACATCCATTGGAAAGAACTGGGTCAATTATCAGCCTATAATTCATTTTTATGAGAAGTTAGTGAATCACATCTCAACTCAAACTGCTTCTAAACCAAAAAGTTTATCGATTCAGTTCCTTGAGTTAGGAATTCAATTCACTAAAGGAATGGGTGCACAGATGACAAAGTTTAGTAAAGACCTAGCAGACAGTGAACAAGTCCATTCTGATCTGAACTACCTTTTAGACAGTTTCCTACAGCAGAGCCAGAATGCCCTTACGTGGCTGAGGATGCATATGAAGGCAGTTAGACAGAATAAAAAGTACATACTTAGCTTCCAGTGGCTGAGAACATTACTGGCTTCAAGGACTCCTTATATCCCACTGTTCCCACCTCTGACTCATTCACCATTCAGATGTTCCTTTATATTTTCAGCTTCCTATATCACACTACCATCTTTCCTTTCCTCTTCCTTAACCACACTGTAAACTGCTCAACCTTTCTGCCTTGTTCTATATTATCCTTTCCAAGAATTCTGATTATGCATGCTCTTCCCACAGCAAAGACCATGTATCTCTCCGGTTTTAAAACAGGTGGGATTTAAACCACCAAATGCTCCATTTACCCTGTGATCTTCCTTCTCCTCTTTTTCCATATACTTTCCCCTGTTACCCTTGCTGCTTGGGAAACAGTCCTTCTTAATACAGCATATTGATAATTTTGGAGAGATAAGCAGAACTGAAAGCTGAACACATTTACTGCAGAAAGTGCACTTACTGCTGCCAACAGTTCTTTTTCTTCCTAACAGTCAGAGAAGGGACTAAAACCATGGCTCTACTACACATTTGCAGAGGCACACCTCTTTTCTCCTCATTTGCTATCTGATTGACTACACACTCAGCAGGTTTTCCTTGGAAATTCAATATTGTCTGGAGCATGGAAATGAATATAATGCAGTGATAAAAGCTTTAATCACGTATATCGTAACAAACAAATGCTGCCAACTATTAACATGAGGCCTCAAAACTTGGCCTAGTATGTACAGGCTGATTTGAACTAGTACAGGCAGAGGTGCACAACCGAGACATGACATGCTCCTGCTATGGGGTTTTGTGCACAGCTCAGAGTGTCTCATTTCTAGAAAGGTACTCTCAGTGTTGGGAGCAGGGAAAAGAATAATGAAAAGGGCTAGCAAGCTTTGAGGGCTGATTTATGAAAAAATTAACAGTAGGACAGATTGCACAGCAATTAGAGAGTATAATGATCGAAAAATAACAACATAAAGAGCAATCATTTAGGATAAAAAATGACAAGTAGAGCAAATGCTAAATAAAATAGCTCTTTAGACTGCCTATGCAAGGTGAGACCTACTTACAAGCAGAATAAGCTGGGGTCAGTGTCACTATCTAGCTTTTCTAAAGTCATCTGTGGATGTCAGTGACAGTACTTTGATAGATAAGGCAGAATAAAATATTGATATTTCCACTGTGGGAATAATTTTACAAGGCCACATAGATAGAACAGTTATTTTAGCAGGTATTCGTCCATCCTAAGATCCCTTTAGCCATGTTAACTAAATGTCAGAAAATTATTCAAAGAGGATCTATGAGACTAATGTATGACAATTCTGGTTCTATAAAAACTGATGATTCTATTACAGTTATTTAGGCCAAAATTTTTCACTTGAGTCACTGATTTTTCTGATTTCATACAGATTAAATTTCTTACATAAATTTAGGAGGATGCGTTCTTCTATTTAAACATGAAACATAGGACATTAGAGGATGTCTTTTTTGCACAGTGCTAAGATAGTTACTCCCAAGGGATTTATTAGGGTCATTTAGAAACCATATCATAATTTTCAGGAACCACTTAAATGAAAATCAGGCGGAACAAAACACCAAAGGGTGCATTATTCTGGGACAATGGGCAGAAGAAATAATAAACATAGTATCTGCCATTACTGTTAGAGACACATGAGCACTTCACTTTTCATTCACTGTAATAAAAAGGTCCCCTAATACCCACCCTTAATGATTCTATTTTACTTTTTTGCTCTGTTTTATCAGCTATGGAAAAATATATATCCTGGATTACTAATCCCATTAGTGCTTTCAGAGTAAATGTCAAAATAATTAAAATTCTCAATGATCAGTAAGTATTCTGTCCTTTTTTGTCAGGTCTTTTACGTATTTACTCTACCAGACACTGCAATTTTAAAGCAAGGTCAGCTACTAAGACAAAATTTGTTTTGTATAAAGCTTTGCTTAACCATGATTTTGGGGCCCCTAGAAAGCACATGCATTTAACAGAACCAATAACACGGTGTTTCTTCAGACAAACAGAATGCACTTCAGTGAAAATCTTTCATAACAATAATGTCATACGGAGAACCAAAATATCACCAGGTTCCAGATTTAACTTGTCTAACCAGTCTAACTTGTATGCCTGGACACCTTCCTGGACAAGTTCTACATAGCCAGTGAAAACTGTAGACCTTAGGTGGACTGAACCTTGCTCTGCAGAGGCCTGTGTCTCAGGGAAGTGGCTTATATTAGATGGGATGAATTCAAGAGAAGATGCTTAATCACAAATTCCAAATTGCAATCTCCACAACTTAAATGAACTCTTCCATTTCATAAACAAAACCTCCTGAGACAGCATGCAAACATAGCTCAAATCTGCATGTGAAAGTTGTTTAACAAACAAACAACTTGAGAAGATTAATAGGTAGATAAAATAGACTATTTTGGAAAATCACAGAGCACAGAAAAATAGTTTTTCATTTTACTAGGCAGATTATGAAAGATAAACATTGTTGCTTTCTTGCATCAAGATTGGGTATCATTCAGGTGCGTAGTAGTTCCTGTATCTTCCTACCTGAAGTCCTCTGTGGAAATGCTCCTGCTTAAGGCTTTGCTCTCTGTAGTGATGCTGTAAGAATCTGTCCCTTTGTTGAGAACTGTCAGCTTATTTCAGCCAATTTAACTTTGCTTCTATCACACAACACTAAGAAACTTAATTTTCTGTGTTGGAAGAACTTGTGTCTACTGGGCTGGCACTATGTAAGCTCAGAGTGAGAAATTAATTAATTTCTGTCCTTGTCTCCAGCCAAGATCCTGAGTGTATTTGCAACTGATTTCAAAAAGGACAGTTTTTCTGAAGATTAATTCTATGTTCCCAGTCATACAAGAGTGGGAAAATATGGAGTAAAAGACAAAAAGCTATGGGACTCTAAGCATGGTGGCTTTTTGTCAGGAGGCTGAAATTCAACCTTGGAAGAAGGGGAAACCTTGGCTTTTTCTTTGGCTTTAATTTCAATAGCTCTTTATGCATAGTAACTCCCAACAGAAATCTATGCTCTGAAATGGAGCCTACTGAAACCATGCCAAAACAGAGAAGACAAATGTATTGGTATCACTACTTAATTCAGCCAAACTATTTTGGTTGACTTCAGGATACAGGTATGAGAATGAAGACACTGTGTGTCTGCCTTTCTGACTGCTCTCTATGATTAATGGTCTTGCACTTTCCACTGCTTATTGCAACTCCTAGTGCAGAACTCCTGAGGGGAAGCAAGTAAATGCTTGATCTGGGAGTCTGATCAGATTAGACGAACTTAGTGACCTGCTGTTCTGGTATTAATAAGAAGTTAAAATATGCGCATGCATCCATACGTACAGCTCAGTAGAGACATTACTTGGAAATAAAGCAACAAGTATGATCATGTAAAATAAATTAAAAAATTGTTTGCAGCAGTACCTAGCAAGAAATACAAAATCAGCTCTTTGCTGCTACTGGCTTTTAGTGACTGAAGTGTATTAAGATGACAGTCAATTATCATTACTGCAAAGGAGCACAAAGTAGAATGTGCTAATCACACTTTTTCTCTTAAAGGTTTAAAAGCAAGTAGACTCTACAGATTCAGTACTGGAAAAAATGCCCCAAATCCTACAGGAGTTCATTGGAGGCAGGAGTTGGGGAAAATGAAGAGAAGGTGGAAGCCCTTCTGCCTTAAATATATTGTTCTTATCAATGGGGTGAACGCCACCACCAACAGCAGCAGAGAGGGACAGAGAAGAGTCTGTGCAACCTGCAACTAGAGCAGCAGCACTGAAAGTTTTAGCCATAGTGGCCATGTAGCAGGAACCACAATACAGAATTAGATACCTTTTCTAAATTTACATGTTCCTTTTGCTCAGGGCTGAATCCTTATGTGGGTAGATTTTTTTTTTTTCGAAAAGCCAATCTGGCTCACGCTTTCAGAATGAAGTTTGAAAGAGGTCTAAGAGACCAACACCACCAAGCCACCCCCCATCCTCCCTTCAGCAACATGCTAAATAGGGCACGCATTTAGAAAGTAGAATGACCTAGGACTTTGACAGGCATGAGGTCTAATGCTACTGTGCTCTCAGCCCTGAGCTGCTTTGCACAGAACAAGTTGAGTGCCTGCACTGTGCAGCAAGTGCTCTGGTGTCTCCCAGGAGAGTGTCACATGTCCTAGCTCCTCTGTGATCCGAGCCGTGACTGTGCAGTAGCTCATACTGTCGCTTATCTTGCAATCTTCCCACCACATGCCATCCAGTGCATCAAGCCTCATTTGCTTATGAATGGTTACATAATTCTGTGTAAAGTATAATGTTTTTTTATTTCAATGTGATACTACTTTACAGTTATAGTACACATGAAAGCAAAATGCATAGTGCTCAAGTCAATGAGCAGTTAAATGCGCTATCCCTATTTATTGACATTTTGAGCCCTTAGACCTGGAATAGGCAAATTTCCAACTGCCTTAAAGGTTTCTTCTTGAAAGCAAAAGGCTGAGACCATTTCTATTACTTATGTATCAACAATGCCTTCAAGCTCATATATATTATAAGACTTAAATGAGAAATTCAGGTATGTTGCTAAATATTTATAGTGACAAGAATGGACTGAGCCAGACACAATGATCGATGAAACTGTCCTGCAAGAGTCAGGAAACAAAAATGACCTGAGGAATAGGGGCACACACACATACCCATAAGCTGATGTTAGCTTAGAAAAACTTCCATCATTAGTTTGGTTTGTTTTTTGTATTAAAAGAGGAAGCTGGTTTTGAGGAAATCTGCATTAGCTCGCAGGCTAATCCATATTAGTGCAGGCTACAGTGTACTGACATGGCCATGGTGGATGAAGTTTGGGATGAGCCTTGTCCAATTCTTTTCTAACTGGTTAAGCTTACATTGAGACTGCATGCAGCTAAGAAGTGATAAATCATATTGGGCTTCATATGTCATGTACAGAACTTCAGAGCAGTCATTAGTTCTAATTTGTTTTGCACATTCAAGAATAAGTTTCAAAAGCACACAGGATTATCTGTCTTACTGATCACTATAATTGTGCAGTTATTTAGAAATGCTGAACTGAAGAGTTGGACCGTTCATTCACTGATTCATTCAGAGCTTTTGGCAATTTTTCGTTTCAGTAGTTTTTGATCATGCAGGTATGTCCTCAAAATAACATCGTGGCAAAGCTGAAGACAGTAATTAAATTTCACTCTTTTTCTGATAGCTTCAGGCTACCATCTCAACTGGCTTTCCAGTACATGCTACTTTAATTCAAAACCAAAAATACGTTCTGAAATATCCCTTTGAAGTAAAGAGAGCAAAACCTGCTTCTTCACATTATGCATTTCTGTTCTTTGGGCTGCTATAAATTTCTCCTCTTTATTCCAGGGCAATATTATATTAACTCCCAACCACTGTTTCAAAAGCAGATGTCATCCATCAACAACTACACCATATCTCTAGAACTCATCTGATGAAGGACTGGCAGAAAACCCTGCACCTTTCAAGATGCAGCTAACTTCCACTACTGGGCTAATTGAAAGCTGTAATTTAAAACCCTTTGAAATCTCCGGACATAGCTCCTATTGACTTCAAAGACTGGCAGATTAGGCACCAAAAGTCTGTATGCAATTCCTAAATGCTTACCAAAACAGCATCCATAAGTAAAGGATGCACACACTGAACCCTCTGGGAAGAGAAACCTGCTGCTCATCCTGTGTTTCCTCCCTCCTAGTTCATCCCGTCACCAGTACTGAGCACCTGAGTGTCTCCCAGGAGCTGTAAGCATGCTCTCAAAAATGTCTGGAGAGGCAGACTGTGAGATTCTGAGATGGATTTCTAACAGGCCACAAGCATTGGTCCTGGGATTTTGATCAGGCCAGTTTGTAAAATCTGATTTCAAGCTTTTTTGCCCTCCCTCAAAAAGTCCTCAACAGTAAAAGTGCATGTTGCCACAGAGTAAAATGCTTAGAATAATGATATAGTAATAATGCATCTATTTTTTTTTTTCTTTATAAGGACTTGGAACCAAAGAGACAATTTTCAGATCCATTCTAAATTCCACTATTTCAGTGTTAATTACTAAAAGTGCAGGAGCAATGCAATAACTAGGCTTGGACCAACAGGCAGATTTCTGAGCTTTGGAGTTTGCTGGTCTTCAGAATTACTCTGCAAGTTATAGAAAAGAAAATTCTAAACTCTACAGCAGTTACATGATTAGTTCACATGTGAAAAGGATAGAACTATAGAAATGCAGAGGTTCTACTAACAAGGCTGAGGCTTCACACTGCAGACAAAATAATTATGAAGTCTAGAGAATGGAAAGATCTATTTCATATAAATAAACATTCTTTTTCTACAATCTTTGATTAGGGTTTCCATCTTCTGATGTTTTTCTAGGATGAATCTGTAAAACAGTTAAATGCAGTGCCATTTGTTTGGCAGAAGCATTGTAAGGTAACAAATTAGGCTGTTATAATGCTGCAAACAAGAAAACAGGCATTGCTGGTGAAATTGTATCGGACTTGCTTCTTAAAAATACACAAGCTGTACTGAATTTCATTGAGAAGAGATTTCCGCCAGACTAATAGCTAATTAGCCAGAATGGTTGTGACTTGGACATGACATTAGATGGTCCCCCTGACAACTGTGTCTAAGGACACAAATAGCTGTGGATGTGGTCTTTAAATATTCACTGGCATTTGGGTCAATGTTCAGTGAAGCAAGCATCCATTGGTTTTATCTGGAAAGGCTTACATAGCTAAACAGGGCATACTCCAGTCACTAATACATATACCTCTGGAATGCCAAAAGTGTGATTTGTAAACGTGTATGCATATATACACATATAGGCATGTAAGATAATTATTTGTAAGGTTTAGCTGCTGCTGAATAGTTGTTGATTCGCTGACAAGAAATCAGCTTGTTAATCAAATCTGGTCTCCTGTTCTTACAACCAATATGCTGCCCCTCTCAGACTTCTGGAGTTGCCCATGTAAGAACTTACATCATGTTTATTTCTTTAAATAGAAGTTTAAAATTGTCACAAACAAGAATATTGAAGCATGCTGTGTGAGAGTTAAGCACCTAGCTTGAAAAGCCCTTTGTTAGCATCCCCAAAAGAACCCAGCTAGGATCATGTTGAGCTGGGGGTAGCCAGTGACTCCACAGCTGATATACCTCCGCATACCTGATACCTACAAGTTCTTAATACTATTTTTTTCCACTTCCAATCCCCAAATTCATAAGAGTTTATTAACTAAATATGCAATGCATATTAATTAAATAGAATTTTTTTTTGTGTTTGCATTTCCATTTTCCCAAACTGCTCTTTAGTCTGAACTTGTATTCATATATGTACTATAGCAATGCACAATCTAATAAGGTAAAAACTCATCAAAATAATTTCCATACAAACCAAATAAATATGCAAATAACATATGCCACTCCATCCATTTAGCCAATACCCTGATGTCCTGGGTTCAGCAGTAGCAGTCATTTTTCTCCCTCTTGGTAGCTGGTGCAGCACTGTGTTTTTGATTTTGGGCCTGGGAACAGCGCTGATAACACCAGTGTTTTCAGTTACTGCTTGGCAATGTTTTGGTTTGATCAAGGACTTTCTGAGCCTCATGCTATGCCAGGGAGGAGGGGAAGCCGGGAGGAAGCAGAGACAGGACACCTGACCCAAACTGACCAAAGAGGTTATTCCATACCACAGCACGTCATTGTCCAGGATGGGAAGATGGAGGGCAGAGACCCGGAAGGGTGGTGATGGTGGACTGGGGGTGCACGGCATGGTCAGGTTTTTTGGTACTGGGGGGTTCGCCGCTGGGGGGTGCACTGGCTGGGTCGGGCTTGGTGAGCAGTTGTATTCTTTTTCCTTGTATTTCTCTTGTATTATTATTGATGGTAGCAGTAGTGATTTGTGTTATACTTTAGTAACTAAACTGTTCTTATCTCACCCTGTGCGAGTTCATTCTTTTGATTCTCCTCCCCATCCCCCCGGGACTGGGGGAAGAAAGAGGGGGAGTGAGTGAGTGAGTAAAACTGCATGGGTGGGGGGCTTAAACCACAACAGTTCTTTTTTGGCGCCCAACGTGGGGCACGAAGGGTACAGCAAACAGCAGTGCTACGTGCCCTTTGAATACAAATGACAGGAAGCAGCTGGTCATGCACACCAGCAAATGGGCAAACCTTTTCCATAATGGATTTTCTTTCATCATCAAATTGCTCAGAAAGTACTTTTTAATTTGGTTATGCTCAAGTCATTCAAACTTTCATAGTAGAGAGGAATTACCTATAGTAGTGATTACCATACACATGAACCACCACTGCTCTGTGGTCACCTGTGTTGATACTGATCTCTGGAAAAAAAAAAACAAACAAACAAAAAAATAATGTTGATTTTGACATCTTACATGCAAAATTTGCTTGAGATATATTTGGGCCACATAGCTTTGTGTAAGTGCATTTAGGATTGATAAATCAAGTAATAGCAAGAGCTTGTAGCCGTGTGCAAGCACTAACTTCCCTGAAGACCACATTCTTTGAATGCAAATCTCAGCCAAAGCATTGCTACAGGTGAGTGTTTGACACATTGGGGAAAGAAGGTGGGATCTGCATTCACCGTTTGACTTGGCCAGGTGATGTCTTCTTCCATACATCTCCTCTATCACAACCTCGGATAATCTGTCAAGAAGACAAATTAAACCCTGGGCCCAATCCTCACATACCAAAAACCAATAGAAGGGGACCTATCCTGTCAAGAGTTTGATGATATGGTACAAATCTACAAATGTGATACAGATAAGCAGATCCTGTAATTCCTCTGACATACACTCAGACTTAGAGACCCTTGGGTTGAAATCTTTCTGGAGTCATTAAAAAAACAATCCTGAGTTTACCTTTACCTCCAGGGATCTGAAAGAAATCTAAATAATACAGGAGATTACAATTCCAATTCTGGCACCCTGAAAAAATTATTAATGCTGTAATACTTAGTGCTTTTGATCTCTCATTATATCAAAAGCATAAAATTTTCTTTTGATTATTTTTTTAATTTTATATTTTTGCATTCGTTTTACCACACATCCACTATGTTTCCACACAGCTATGTGGAAAATGACTCCTTCATATTGTGGAGGGTCACATGGCGAAGAAATGTCTAGATGTCACCTTTGGGAGATGCTATATGCGCGGCTGTAGAAATCTGGGATATTGAAATATCATCCAGTTCATTCTCCATCTCTGAGACCTGAGGAAGGATTATTTAGCAGGTCCTCCCTAGATGTATCGCCATTTTCCTTTAATGCCCATTCCGAGACAGATCTCTGCTCTTGCTAACCAGTGACATAACTAAAAAGCTTTTTCTGCTAGGCAGTGTTGTTTTCTCAAGGTTAGTTAAGTCCTATTACATCTTGTCTTTGCATGGACATGCAATACAGCTGAGCCTGTTCTCTTCATAAGAGCCTTTTATATATTTGAGCATTGTGAAACATGCTCCCAGTCATCATTTTTTTCCTTTATTTGATGCTTAAAAAAACTGATTACTTCAAGTTTCCATATAGGTCATGTTTTTTTTCTTAGTGCTTTAAACCTGTTAAAACCCAGATAATTTCTCAACTCATTTTTTGTCAGTTTATCTGGCTTTTCTTTTAACAGCAGATGTCAGTACCTCATCTGAGAAATCACTAATGTTGAGAAGATCAAGTGATTTTCCAGTGTTTGCATATGTGTTTTGTTGTGTTATTCAACTCATATTTAGTCTCTATTCCACAATAAACACTTATCCTTTTTGCACTGCCTGCAGCCTAACCAGATTTTCCTTCAATTTTTACTTCTGTCGTTCTTCTTAAATGCAATACTTTGTATTCAGCTTTACTGAATAACTCCTCAGTGTTTTCGGGCTATTTCTCCAAGTTATCAAGATCACTTTGAATCGTACCCCTTTTTTAAAGTTTTTGCAGTCACTTCCCCCTTCGGTGTCATCTGTGGATTTTGGAAGAAAATTATTGTCCATCATCCTAACTGTTAATCCTGGTGGTGCATATTACTGAGTCCAGAAAAAAGACTCATGGGCCCCTCCTTGATATGCCCTCTAGTTTGATAGAATCCCATAATCACTCCTTGACTGCAGTTTTGAGCAGTGATGCACTCACCCCATAATAATTTTATAGATTATGATTCGTGTATAGCTCTGATTAAGGCATTGCTCATGATCTTAAAATAGACTTTCAAAGTCTCGAGACTGGCATTCGCATTCTTCCTCCCCCTGACTCATGATGGTAGTATACGCAGAATAAAGGTTGTGTGTAGGATACACATCTTAACATAAGGAGATTTCTTTCAGCAAAACCTAAATTTAGATTTCCCTGTATTTACAACATGGATTTTAAGCAAATTCTAACATCTGTATACTTGCAGATGACTGCATAATAGTTGCTCTATTTTATCTGGTTGCTTTTTTTTTTTTTTTGTAGTAGTATTTCTTCATGAGAGGAAAAATTTAAAATACATTATTCTTTTATATGAAAAAAGAAATCCAAATGCTACTGCATGATATTTCAGAGTCTGACAGCAGAAGAATGATAATAAGTGTACCACATTTAGTTTAAATCACTTTGGTGGTTCAAACATCTGAGGACAGATTTTCCACAGCAGCAAAGCACTGCAGAGCCTTCAAGAACGTGATGACTTTGGCAGAACTGGGAGGGAGCTGACGATGGAGTCCTGGGAGAGGCCTTCCATGGCCCCAGAGCAGCTGCTATCACTTCTCGCTCTCTTCCTCTGCCACACACGCCTCCATCATCTGGGACGGTATCAGCGTGTCAGCCTCTCCTTACCACGACCGGGGCAAGCACAGAAGAAGTCATCTGTGAATTCACCTTGGCAGAGCAGTGCAAAACATTCGGCCAAGCTCAGCCCTGCATTTGTGCTTAACTTACTGGCTTGAAGAGCTGTGGAAGGAGTGGCAAACAGTCAAATGCAGTCTTGAAATAGTTGGGATTGCTGGAATAAGTAATTTCCCAGAACTTCTGGTGTATGTGGCCAAACTTAATCATCCAGCTACAGTATTTTAGCTGAGAGAGCTTCATCACAAATTAGCGGTAGAGGTGCCTTAATGATGAGCCCTGTTTAAAACATACTCAAATTTTGCTTTAGCTCTGCCTATGGCCCAGTATTCATAGTTTTCAAACCTGTGGTCTCCTGAATGGATTTTGTGACCTTAGGACTCTGTAAATGAGAACTAAACATCCTTCTCAGCACAAGCCCCTTCCCCTCTCCAGCATGTTGCCAAATGTCACAAATATGCCATGTCACAAATAAACCTAATATGGAAATCTTTTAAGGAGCCACAAATGCGAAAGCAAAGCCTATTACTGTTTACTATTGTAGCACCTAGGCATCATTATTTAAATTTATCTTAGTTAAAGTCTTTTAGCACAGATTCATGATATTGATACTTTTAAGTGTCTATGTTCTTACATTAAAATCATTCAGGGCAAGCAAATTACTGACACAGATAAGAAATTTTTAAAGATGTTTTAATTCAGATAAGAAAAAGATCATAGAACAGTTAGGGTTGGAAAGGACCTTAAGATCATCTAGTTCCACTCCCTCTGCCATGGGCAGGGACACCTCACACTAAACCATGACACCCAAGGCTTTGTCCAACCCGGCCTTGAACACTGCCAGCAATGGAGCATTCACAGATTCCTTGGGCAACCCATTCCAGTGCCTCACCACCCATGCAGTAAAGAACTTCTTCCTTATATCCAATCTAAACATCCTCTGTTCAAGTTTTAACCCGTTACTTCTTGTCCTATCACTGCAGTCCCTAATGAAGCGTCCCTCCCCAGCATCCCTATAGGCCCCCTTCAGATATTGGAAGGCTGCTATGAGGTCTCCATGCAGACTTCTCTTCTGAAGGCTCAACAGCCCCAACTTTCTCAGCCTGTCTTTCTATGAGAAGAGCTCAAGCCCCAGATCATCCTCATGACCCTCCTCTGCACTTGTTCCAAAAACTCCAGGTCCTTTTTATGCCGAGGACACCAGAACTGCACACAGCACTCCAAGCGAGGTCTCACAAGAGCAGAGTAGAGGGGCAGGATCACCTCCTTTGACATTCTGGTCACACTGCTTTTGATGCAGCCCAGGATACGGTTGGCTTTCTGGGCTGCGAGCACACACTGAAGCCTGCTCATGTTCATTTTCCCATCAACCAACACCCCCAAGTCCTTCTCTGCAGGGCTGCTCTGAATCTCTTCTCTGCCCAACCTGGAGCTGTGCCTGGGATTGCTGTGCCCCGGGTGTAGGACCTTGCACTTGGCATGGTTAAACTTCATCAGGTTGACATCAGCCCACCTCACAAGTGTGTCAAGGTCCCTCTGGATGGCATTCCTTCCCTCCAATGTACCAACCGAACCACACAGCTTGGTGTCATCAGCAAAATTGCTGAGGGCGCACTCAATACCATGTCCATGTCACCAACAACGATGTTGAACAAGACCAGTCCCGACATCAATCCCTGAGGGACACGACTCATTCCTGGTCTCCAGCTGGACATTGAGCCATTGAGCACAACTCTTGGCATGCGGCCATCCTTCCAGTTCTTTATCCACGGAGTGGTCCACCTATTAAATTGATGTCTCTCCAGTTTAGAGACAAGGATGTCATGTGGGACAGTGTCAAACTCTTTGCACAAGTTCAGGTAGATGACATCAACTGCTCTACCCTGTCCATCAGTTCCCTAGCTCCATCATAGAAGGCCACCAGATTGGTCAGGCAGGATTTCCCCTTAGTGAAGCCATGCTGGCTGTCACCAACCACCTTGTTGTTTTTCATGTGCCTCAGCATGGCTTCCAGGAGAATCTGATCCAAGATTTTGGCAGGCACAGAGGTGAGGCTGACTGGTCTGTAGTTCCCCGGCTCATCCATTTTCCCCTTCTTGAAAGTGGGGGTTTTATTTCCCTTTTTCCAGTCATCAGGAACTTTACCTGACTGCCACGATTTTTCCAATATGATGGACAGTGGCTTAGCAGCTTCATTCACCAGTTTCATCAGGATCTGTGGATGGATTTCATCAAGTCCCATGGACTTGTATACATTCAGGTTCCTAAGATGGTCTCGAACCAGATCCTCTCCTACAGTGGGCCCAGGGTCTTCATTCTCACTGTCCCTGCATCTGCCTTCCAAGACTTGGGTGGTGTCATCAGAGCATTTTCTGGTGAAGACTGAGGCAAAGACGTCATTAAGAGCCTCAGCGTTCTCCAAATCCAGGGTAGCCAGTTCTCCCGATAGCTTCCGGAGTGGGCCCACATTGTCCCTAGACTGTCTTTTATTTGAAATGTGCCTGTAGAATCCCTTCCTGCTATCTTTCACATCCCTAGCCAAGTTTAACTGGGTTTTAGCTTTCCTAACCTGGTCCCTAGCTTCCCGGACAACATCCCTGTATTCTTCCCAGGCTGCCTGTCCTTGCTTCCGCCTTTTATAAGCCTCTTTTTTCCTTTGAATTTTCCCCAGCAGCTCCTTATCCATCCAAGGAGGTCTCCTGGCCCTCCTGCAGCACTTCCTTCTAGTAGGGATGTACCGCTCCTGGGCTTGCCGCAGGTGATCCTTGAATATTAGCCAGCAGCCTTGGGCCCCCCTGCCCTCTAGGGCTATATCCCATGGAACCTTACTCAGCAGGTTCCTGAAGAGGCCAAAGTCTTCTCTAGAACAGACTTTATTACTTGTAACTAAACATTGAGCTTACTTACATTTTCTCCGGAAGTTACTTGTAAGTTCAAATGACTTTTTTTTAAAAAGGGGATTGGCTATAATGTTTCTAATTAAGAAATAAAAAAAAAAATTGAGCATCTGAACGTTTAGAGACTTTCATTCTGAGCAATATCTTGCTCAGAATTCTTATTATTCATGAATTTTGCTATTCACACGTTGTTTAAATATCGGCCATTGCACTACTGCTGTCTCAATTTAATTTTTTTTATTAAATGTTATACACTCTATATTTAAATGTATTAAAAAAAGAAGAATGGCAAAAGGTCTTTACATTAAAAGAAGACTTAATAAATTAAAACAAAATTATTTTATTCAATGTGAAGTCACAACACAGCTGCATATGAAAACCCTGAAAGGACATGGAAAATCAGAGTAAGAGAAAACATCTTGAAGTCTGCATTGTTATAGAAAATATAAGCATAGCCTTGGAACACAGAGATCCAGTTAAGAAAACAAGGATAAGATATGACAAATTTATGATGATGAGAAGCTAAAAATAAACAATAAAAAAGTAAAGTAAAATATTGCAGAAAAGATCAGGGACATGTTCTACTACACTTCATAAGAGGTTACAGGATGTTACTGAGAGAGGGCATTACTCTGTAAGTAACCTCTCATTTCAGCTTACTCTTTGCATACTGGTGGGATATGTTAGCAAACTGATGAACATCAGAAAACCAGTAATAATTGATGTTATTTGTCCACATTGTCTGCAAAAATTCTGTTGACTGTTGCAAATGAAAATAAGTTGCTCAATGATAGCAGCTCCTGTAGTGGAAAAATGAAGCGGCATGTGTTGCTCCAGAATGATAAAACTTTAAAGTGAGCATTATATTCAGCTAGAATCATAACGATTTCTTTTAAAAAAAGAAGAAAAACTCACATGTTGATTTGAATCTTTCAGTGTGTGAAAAAGGCAGAAAGAAATCCAAAAGCGTCTTCTAAATGAGGATTTCCGAAGGAATAAATATTATTTAATTTTTATATTTGTATGTAAATATGCTTTTGTTTGTTTGTTTGTTTGAGCACAATGTATTCATTGTACTAATAATCGGGTCACTACCAAATACCTAAACAGGAGCAATAAGCCTCATTGCCCCCTAAAGTAGTTCTTAAAATAACTCTTAAGTAGTCTTTCTGGGAATACAGACATCTTGAACAACCCACACAATGATGTAATTCAATTACAGAGATCTCACTGACATTCAACTAAAATGATCTACAGATCTCAGTCATGGGTTTTTAGTGATGATATCATGTTGTTTTGACTAGGACGGCACATAAAAATCCTCATTGTCTCTCACAACATGCATGGTTCTCTTACACGTCTCAAGGAATTTGATGTAGCACCATATTTTGGTCAGAAACCTGATGACAAAAATAAAACAATAATCTGCTTAAACCATTTCTCATTGGTATATGCCCATGTGTCTCATCCTCCCACTACGGCCCACTCATGCCTCCCTGGAATCAGCCTCTCAGATGAAATCTTATGATGCCCCAGTTAATTAAAAGCATTCCAAAAGAAAAAAAAAAGCAGTGCGTAATAAGATGCAAAAGGCACTGAAAGGTTTTGTGGAGGGAAAAAAGTAACAAGAAGGATTAAAGTGAGAAGGCTACAGATAATCCTGAACAGCTAAACTGGTTCAAAGGTATATCCTACATGAACAAGTGCAACCAAATACTTTCAAATTAGGCTTAGAAGTTAACAGAATTACAAGGGCACAGTGCCACCTTTTTTTTGTTGTTGTTTTTTTTCCCTTTTTTTTTCCCCCTTATCTTAGGCTTTCATTTTAGCAGTAATCCAGCCTGAGGAGAAACTTAGTTGGAAAGGATAGACAATTTCTCAGTGGGAGGAAGAATTACGGGAAAAGAAAACCAGCCAGATATACAAACATAAAATTTGGGCTGTGATCCAGGCAGTGCTTAAGTAGATTATTGGAAGTGGGAGAAAGTGGGGGGAGAAAAAAGGGAGAGGAAAGACACACACAGAAAGAGAAAAGAAATAGCTGCATGTTCTTGACTACTTTCCTAAAGCACTTTACATCATGGAGATAAGTGTCAAACTGAAACTTCCATTAGCTTATTATTGTTTTCAAACTTTACCAGAGTAAGCCTAAAGAATGGAAAAAAAAAAGGTACAGGTCACTTTCCAAATTTTCTTTGCATATTTCTGGATGCATAATAACTTGCCCTGTTAGACTCAAGAAAACAGTGTTTATCATGGGTAAAGTGTTCTTTACTACCTGTTCTTTGTTTGTTGTAGAATGTGTTTGTCTTTCCAGAATACAAGGATTTGGTTGTTTTAAAAGGTTACTTTTTTATTTATTTGTTTTCTCGCAGCTTTCTTTGAAGCATGCAGATTGTGGTTTATAGCTATCTTATCCAGTTATGATGATATTCTATCAAACAGCAGTTTAAGAATTTTGCTCCTTCTGCTGTCTCGTGTGGGTGTGAGAAGGCTAGATGTACACCAGCATGAAGGAAAGAAAACAGATTTGTTTTTATGAGGTTGAAATGCTGAGAAGTAAAGGGCATATAGTTTCCAGGCCAATCACCACCACCTGCCCACAAATATGGCTGGTAAAGAAAAACTTTCTAAGATTGCTCAGCTGCAATTCTTCATACACAGGGGCGTATTCAGCAAGTGAACTCTCAGACAGCTGAAATATTAAAGTGGTTATATGGAGATGCAGTGCCTAGTTTTGCCAAAGAAAAAGAAAACACATTTTTACTTTTATCAAACTACACTGTCAACGTCACAGTGGTCAAAGTTACTTCACCCTCTTTGCTGTTCATTGATTTCCTCATCATTTACCCTCTCAGAGAGGTTGAAAACTTCTCCAATTAAGTAAAAAGCCCCTTTGAATTCCTGCAGTCTTAAAGCAGCTTGTTGTTTTCCAATTCAGATTCCTCGTAACTTCCAGAACTTCAGTCAAAAAGCCTGGATGTAGTTCTTAAGGTTAATATTTTCTCTCATTTGACTCATTTCTCTCATTTCACTCATTCTTTTCCTTTTCTTTCCTTTACTCCAATTTCTCCTTCTACAGCCCACACCTACCAATGCACTCCTTGATAGCTGTCAACAATTTATTTCTGTCCGGGAGGATAGTAAAAGGAATAAATCTTCACGGTCAGACCAAATGTTTTTTCCAGCTGCCTCTAAAAGGCAGAAATTTACAGTATGCATTCTGCCACATTGCTTTGCATGTGCTGTACTTTATCAAGAGCAATGTATAGACAGATTCCAATCAGGTGTGCCAGGGTTCATAGAAGCTGTAGAAATTCTCTATGTTGCTTAGGAAAGACAATTCTTTTTTTGAATGCTAGAGATCAAAAGCTGATGCTTCTGGTTTGTTCTCACTTCATTTCATACCATAACTAAATTGGTTTTGTTTTCCAGTGCACTATGAGTAATCTCAGATACTGTAAACTACTGGAAAAAAAAGCAATAAATGGGAAAAATTAATGTCTTCAAATAATTTCTGGGTGGAAGCATTTTCCCTGTGAGAAGAATTATTTTTCATTATCTGCATTTCCTTAACCCTCCCCTCATTATCTGCAGAATCAAAGGCTAGTCATTCCCCATTTGCGTCTTTGCCCAATACCAAGTCTGTGTTTGAAAGTAAAAAGTGCTGTGTTTTTTGACTTCTGTAATAGCTGATAGAATTGATCTATTGTTTAAGCACACAAAAGAAATTAATTGTAAACAGGGTAATGGAGACCTGGAAGACCTTTTCCTTCCATTTATGAAGATTTCTCAGAAGAGGAAAACCCGAAGTGAATTGTTTTGTTGACATGTGATGGAAAACAAAAGAGAAGAACAGAAAGGCACTAATGGCTGAGCATGATACAGGCTTTTCTTAAATTCTTTTATTATGCTAAGGAGATGTTTCTTTCAAAACAGGAGACCTGCCCTCAAAAAGGAATTGCAACTGCACAGGGAAGCCTGGCCCCTCCAGCTGTGCACAGATGTGGCAGGAAGAGAAGTCACGCTGACGCCTGGAAGCAGCTTCCCCCACAGGTTCTTGTACAAAAAAAGGAATAAAGGAAGGAGAATTTCTACGGAACTCTCTAGAAAGGTGTGAACCAAAGGGATCCGTTTACAAGTCTGCATGTAAGAGATCTAAGTCAGTCTCTAACATCGTCTCTATACTTGTCACAGAACTGCAGCAACAGAAATGTCTGATTGTGGCCAGCCAAGACAGCCAGGAGAGCCACGTGATGTCCTTTCTAGCAGCTGGTGGGAAGGGGTGAGGAGCAGTTACCTGGAACCAGGGACCAGCTCCCACAACATGGGCAGCTGCGGCTTAAGCCCAGCCTGCTGCCCTGCAGCTCCAGGATGTGGAGATGCAAGCCTATGAGGAATGCTCCCCTCCTCGCAGTGGGGCAGGAAAAAAGCTGGCCAGTCTGCAAAGTGTGGAAAAGCAGCTTTCGGGAAGCAGGTGCTGAGCATCATCTACTTTGTTTTCTTCCTTTCACCCTTTAATAAAACAGATCATTAAGACAAAAAAAAAAAAATTACTGGTTGCAACTGAGGACATATAAAATCGCATCTCAACTGCTGAATTTAAATTTTATGGATGGGACACAATCTGCCATTTTATTAGAAACCTCTCTGAATTTTGCAGGAGCTGTTATTCTACCAATACACTCCTGCCAAAATTGCTGCAGATGTTCAGAAAGGGGTGAAGCAAGACAATATGCAATTATATTTTTAAAATGGAATTTCCAAAGCTAATATTTTAATGGTCCCTTGTGTTTTATTTTAAACGCCACTTTCACAGGTAAGTCCTACTTTGACAGAGAGCATCAAAACTAAAGAAGAGCAATGTACTTTCTGGTCTCGACAGGAGAAAATAAACTGCTTAGCCAAGCTCATGTGCTGCTCTGAGACAGCCAACTATGCAATTCGACTTTTAAAATGTCCAACCATTCGTATTTAACTAAGGTAGCAATTCTTACACAAGCTTTCCATCTATATATTTAGTAGGTCATCCACAAGGAAATCTGAGTGATTGCATCTGATTTACAGGTAAAATACTGGACTCAGCAGGCTTTTTGTTGTTGCTGTTGTTGTTCCCATTATTACTTAGTTGCAAACATTTTCCAATCCTGCATTTTCATAAATAAAAATTATTTTTCAGAAACCAAGGAATTTTAATAATTTGGATGAATATGTTATGAAGAAAGCACAAGGTAAGTACAAAACTCTTTCAGAAACAGAACATCAAGTTTTAAAAGATGAAAGCTTTGTATTAAGTACCTTAATCTGTATTCAAATATGCAAAGAGATCTTGTTTTCAAAATTACTTAGCATGCAACATTTCCCACTAATTTTCCTAAGCAGTGACATACTAAGTATTCTGCTTCAAATAGGTATGCCTTTTTTGGAGCTAATCTATTGATAGTTGGAACTAGATGATCTTAAGGTCCTTTCCAACCCTAACTATTCTATGATTCTATGATTCTACGATGTGGGGAACTGCCTCTGGAACTTAAATACTTGTTCATATTTTAATTTAATAGCAGAAAGCACAAAACCAAATGCAAACATTTCTATTTACAATTACACTTAATATTAGTCCAAAACACAAATGCCCCAAACATAGTTTTTGATGAAATCAACTGCTTTTACTCTTGGCAGCCTACAGGGAGTGGATTTCAGCCTTGCAATAATCCTGAGTGGATTTAGGTACCAAACTTTATATGATTTTACTCTGTAACAGGATATGGATCAGATCATAGGTCTTAACATTGGTTTTAGTCCTATTTTCTGTAGCTCTGGCCTGCAGCTTTTTGGAAGTTTTCCTCCAGAGCTGTTTTTAGCAGTAAGTTGGAGTTTGCTGCTATAACAGCCAACTTTTCAGCAAGGGATTAAACATTTCTTTTATCAGAAAGTGTAAATATTTGAACACTAAAAATGATCTTCTCAGAACTGCTGTCAAGTGTCTCTCAAGAATTAGAGTTCAAATGTCTCAGGTATCCATCAGCAGTCACACTGTCATACACTGGGAAAAGGGAAGGCTAGGGTATATCCCTGGACCCATGATGTAAGTGTGTATAAGTACATCAACAGAGGAGAGTGGAGACACGAAGCACAGGATGCCAATTTTCACAAAGTTGTAGCCATTTTTGCCAGACAAAAGTTTCTGATAGAAACATTTCTGTTGTTATTTCTTTGAGGGAGGGGGACAGGGAGCAGAGTGCTAGCAAAGAAATAGGTGAAGTTTTACTCAAAAGCCCTTTTAACATTTTTTCCCCCAAAGTAAAACCAGCTTTTTAGCAGCCATAGTAACTATTCCCTGACTCCTATTTTGAATAAACCCCCAAATGAAACTTAATTCAAGCTACTAAGTTTTGCCTGACTCCAATTTATCCCTAGGTGGCTCCATATTTCTAGGGAGGGCTGTTGACATCGCATTTCTTTTAAGAAGTCCCAAGCATCCTTGCTCAATAGTCCACTGTATGAAGTACTGAACAAGCCTGGGCAGACTCTGGTATTAGAAACTTACCTAAACTCCTGCTTCAACTCACATCCAAACCATGACACATTATATGAAAGGCAAATATATCCTCAGTTTGCTTTGGCAAGTATTTTCCATTTTCTGCATTTGCCATTCTCAAAAAATTCAGGATGGGGACTTACACAAAACCTTTTTCTTGGGAAGATGATTATATGAGAAGCTATTTTTTTTATCAATTCAGGAATGCCAAGCAGGTTGCTTGAACAGTGGATGTTACCCTCAACTTCACTTCTGCAACCTCAAATAAATGCTGGTTACTAACACAAGCTCCTATTGCCCTTGAACAAAAAACACACTGCTGGTTTTTTTTTTAAGTCTATAATGAACAGTAACCTGGGGGGTCCAACCAGGAAAGGGCTAAGCAAATTAGCTCAGATCATATCTCAACAGAAAAAGCCCTTCTGGTGAGCTAGAAGTGGGTAGCATATGAAACTATAATTAAAAGTGAAAAAAGAGCACGTAGCAGACTGAGCTTTAATTGACTGCTTTTGTTTTCATGAGAAGGATTCAAACTGTGATCAAATGAGCAGTGATTTGTAGCTTTCTTGATCAGGACAAAACCCATGTTATTGGCAGGGAATGAGGATGACTGACTACTGAACGGCACCAGTGATACCACAACTAGTCATTTTCATTTCAGATCACCAATACTTAAAACCAAGATACTCTAGGTGTTTAATTTCCTTTTTAATTGTCAGAGGAGCTGGGTGGTATAATTGTGCTTGGGCAGGACCAGGAGCAAATGCTGTGCCTGATCATGGAAAGCAGTGAGCTGAGGATGTGCTGCCCGTTGGAGCTACACCAGGCAGCAGAGGGAAGTGCCTGGACTCAAGGCAGGCAGGCAGCCAGCCTTCAGAAGCATCTCCTGCAGACCAGTTGGCATGTCTGCCTGCCCCTCTTCTACCAGAGCCTTCATAGTGCTCTTTCTCATTCATACACAGACAAGAGCCTGCTATGGTATTTTGGTAAGTCACTTGTATGCTCAACTTTGCTGCAACACGAGCACAGCAGTTTCTGTGAGGACCACAAAGCCTCTTGCAGGAGGATCTTGGAGAAAAAGGCTTGTGCCAATAAGCACAAAGCAAGGCCGTGGCCATCTATGCAGTGCACCATGAGAAGACTTCTGTGCACCAGCTGGTGTTCCCAACTGGCTCAAGTTTGAAGGCTAAGACAACACGTGCTGGTGGGACCTGGCAGACATGCACAGGTCGGTAGCCCAGGGTGGCAGCAGGCACCAGTTGCTGCAGAAGTGAATGGTGCTGTGATACAGGTTGCCTGTAAGCAAAGGTTAGATACAAGATAGGCAACAGCGTTATGAGTCCTGTTCTCATCAAAACAGGAAGCATTTGGAAGGGATGTTGTTAAATGTGATCAAAGTGTTACTTAAGGAAAAGAGGCCAAGGTTTGATTTTCTGGCTGCTACTAATTCTAACACCTTCTCCTTGCAGTCCTTGCAGTCAGAGCAAGGACTTTTACTTACCTAAGCCAGGCACCTATTGCTGTGTCCTGATCCCCAGTGTTCTCCTAACAACAACAGGGGCACTCGTCACACCTTCCTGTAAAAACAGATCTGGCTAGAGAATGGCATTTCAGTGTCTTTTGATGCCATGAATAACAAATGTATCAAATTTGTTGGACAAGGGAATGTTGATTCAGGAACACTGATAGATAATGGTAGCTTACAAAATGAAATTATTAATTTTATGTAATTTATATTACGAGATAATAGTGTAATGTGTAGTATGGTATTATAAAATATAGTACATGAATTATAGCATTATAAAATAATATATGTATGCATAATAAATGTATCACTGAATTATATTAAAGTCATTAAATGATTTTGACCAAAAGTGGGAGATCCAGGAGTAGCCATTATTGATTGCTTACTTAGCAAGCCTGGAAAACGGAAAACTACAGCTGCATTACTGCAGCCCTTCATCATTCCCCCTGAGAATGCAGTAGATATATACCTACTCCAGCTTTTCTACCATCCCCCCTGAAACATTTCCCAGACTAAATGAGGACGGGGGACAGAAAGAAAGCTCCTTGTCATCACTTAAACTCATCTTATAGGAGTCATCTATGTGATACTTTCTGCATTTCTTCCATTTCTCTCTTTTTTCTTTTTTTTTTTCCTTTAAGCTTTCATTGACACCTCTCAAAACCGTATTTTAATGTATCTTTTATTTTTGGCTTCGCATGATGACTAATAACTGCATATTTCACTGAACTATATCCTAAACTGAAGTATATAAATATTTTAGAAGTAGCTGTGACAGTCTCCGGGCCAGTCCCTAACACTTACTAGAAATGTGTTTTTGTCTGCTCGTTTTTACTATCAGCCATTAACTTTTAACATTTGCCACAGCAAAATATTCTAAGAATGCTGACTCCTGCTTTCTGCTGTGATTCCCCTACACTCCCTCAGTGCCAAGTGTCCACAGTTGCTCTTCCACATGGTGGCAATATATTAGCACTAAGGCAGGCACCCACACTGTCAAAACTTACTCGGTACTACTTACCTCCAGGGTAAGAGCTGTACCACTTCCTCTCATCTGTGGATTGTTACAAAGGTGGTTTGTAACATGCACTCAGCAATCAACACAAAAGAAGAAAGGTCAAGACCCTCCAGCTATGTTTTTTATCTTCTTATTTCCTGAAATATTTAGATGGAAGAATGTTGTTTCTGAGAAGCCTCATGTTGTGATCTTCCCAATTAATACAGCACATCAGCAGCACTCTTTGTAAGGTGAGTAAATGTTGCATTGAACTTTTACCTAGGGAATTAAACAACTCTTACTACTTGAATTTCATTCTACATCCCTTCAGGGAAGGAGGATAAATTTTTTATTATAAAAATGAATGAGTATTCACTGTCTCACATCAGCATCCAACATCTGAGAGTCAGCCACAGAAACTAGCAATCTGAGCTCCTTTTGCCACACATTTAGATTCAGAGTGATGCCCATTACTGATTTCAAAGGCTGAGCCTAGTCCAAGTGATAAATACCACCCTAGTACAGTGGACACAGTGTAAAATGAGCCAATCTGAAAACTGCGTGCTCCTTGAAATGAAAACACAAGGCAAACCCCCCAAAGATTGACCAGTCATGCTGAAACAAAGCTATTTCTATGCAAGCTTATAGGCGGCTGGCTAGCTGTAGAGCAATTACATTAGAAAAGAAAGCAGAAATGAAATCAGAACTGAAATAATGTGAGAAAACAGAAGTAGAAATAAAACCAGCCCAAGTCAATGCAGAATTGTTGCTCTATTTCAAAATTTCCATGTCAAATAATTTCTCATGATAGACATTTTCCTATAAAAGATTATGATTTTTCTGGTCCCTCAGAAACATGCATCTTCTTCACCTCCAGCTGCAGCAACTGCTCCCAGGAAAATCTATTACAGTGCCACTGCTGTAGGATCTGCAGTGCACCGCTCCACTCTTTCCTTTATTGATACATGTCTGGAATGAGCTTCCCCCTGTGCCCATCTGGATACTTGCTGCTCTGGCATCTCACCTGCTGCTCAGTCTGTTCCTAGCAATTTCTAATGTGGGTTTGGTTGATGCTGCTGTAATGAGGACATGTTGGACAAAGTCATTGGGCATCCACCTAAAATGTCCAATACTGTATTCACTTCTCTTTTTAGTTTATCCACCAAGTGTGGAGAGCTGGGTGACCTCCCTGTCCCTCTTCCCTGCTTCTTTGTGTGCTGTGAAGCGCATTCTCTCCCATACCCTACATGGCCACGGAGGACTTCCTTGGGCATCTGTGCACTCGCTGCTCCTGAGCTCCTCCTCTTCCTCCTCCATTTGATCCCTTCTGCCTCTCTTGTCATCTTCTGACTGTTCCCATCTTCCTCTGTTGTCTATGCATTGCTGTCATGGTGCTATGAGGAGCTATGTCAGGGAGGGAGGTAGCAGAATGGCCACAGGACTGTGCAGAGCCAACAACACAAGGATCCCTGGCAGCTGACTAAAGCAAATACAGCATGGTGGTACTGTACTGTCCCATGAATGGGGAGGTCAGGCTGGGCTGCAGGGAGGTGGAAGCAAGCTGTCAGTGTGACATTTGGCAGCTGTGTAAACCAGGGTACATGAAACAGTCTCTGCAAACCAAAGGGAAAGGGAGTTGGTAAAGTATTCTCCCCACTGCAAGCATAATTTCCCTGTTAGAAGCTACCTCACATGACCTCCACCAGCTTTACATTGCAACCAGTCTTACACTGTGCCTGGAATCCACACCTGGTTGTCAAAATCAAAGTCACTTTCTCAGTACTGGGAGCCAGGATTGGAAAAGCTCTTGTATGTCCCCTGCATCAGGCTGCCTCCATCAGCCGTGCTTGAGAGCTTCAGTCGATGAAGGTGCCACCTTTCATTTTCATTTGTAAGTCTCTTTCTGCCTGTATAAAATGTTGCTGCAGGTCATTTCCAGCACCGCTGTCCTCCCACCATTCATTGCCATTGGCAGCTACATGGACTGAGTGCAGTCTGTCAGTGTGGATTTTACAGCAGCAGCTTACATCCATCTTTGGAAAATGAGCCCACCAATACCCTTCAGGGGCTCAGAGAGGCTTGTTGAGTGGCACTCGCCTGAGGGAGGCAAAATCATGAACACTAATACTGTGCACATGCCCATGCTTTACATTTGTAGATGTATGGGCACCTCAGGCTTTGGTAGGTGCAGCTGAATGGCTCACTCCAAAGGCTGCCCATCTCAGGAGGACCCCCTGTTGGTAATTGCATTGCCTGGGCATCCTCTTTCTCTTTCAGCCTCTTCAGAGCTCTTGGGTGACCACTGTTAAGTCACTTCTGCCCTCAATTTCATTTGTGACCCTTTGATTTTGTTTACACCCAAGGCATATTGATTTCCCTAGTTTTTCTGTATAGTAGAGAAATTGTGATTCACATCTCTGGCTGTCCTTCCCACTATCTCTAACATTATTATTAAGATTTGCAAGGAAATCTTTTAATGGTTCATTCACTAAAGCACACCTGTATTCTAATGTGACATTTAGTCACTACAGATATCCAAAAAACAGTGTGTTTTATTGTCTTGCTTTTAACTCTGATTGCCTCCACAATAAAGAAGAACACTACTGGGTTGAAAAAAAAAATTCTTGCCTCAGAATTCCTTATTCAAGGATAACAGCTTTACAGTACGGAGAGGCAAATTAAGGACATACTTTACACCATTAGAAAACATCTATTACATAAAGCTAAAATTGAAGCTAAAATTACATTCTTTTAGTGACTGCATTTTATGTGTTGGCATCACCCCTCAGTGAGCTCTCAGAATGAGCTGCCCTTTGGAAATCTGAGTGACACCTCAGCTTGATCATTTAACTTCCAGTGCTATCTGCCTAACAAACCAAATTAATCTATGTGATTTCTATAATTGTTATTACAAAAAAAAGAAAAAAAAAGAGAAAAGAAAAAAGAAAGGAAAAGAAGACTCAGGAGGAACACAATCAGACTTTATAAAGGGCTCCAAGGTTACAATATTCTTTATGGAATAAATGATCCATCCATTCAGCTGGGAGCAGTGTAATGGCAAAGGATAGCACAGCTAAAACTTCAAGAAAGCATTTCTAACTGTAACTGTAGATGTTTATAATCTACCAAAGGCCTGAATAACCTTATGGACAAAAATATTCATTTCCCTGTTGTGCCCCATTCTTTTATTTGATACTGACTATCCTTTCTTTTGGACACACACCACAAGTGGTCACTGCATCTGCCAAAACCTAGCTTCTAGGTTAGAGGTTAGGGTTTGATGTTTTCTTTTGCCACAAGATGAGCTTTGCATCTCAGGGAAGTTATCTGGGGCTAGACTTATAAACAAATTTAGAGTTCTTATTCCCTTCAGTGGGAGCAGTTCACCTAGGTACCCACAAACAGTCAGCTGCACTCATCGACCTCTGTCTTCAGGTGGGAAAACATGGGGCCAAGAAAGGATGCGCAAGCCTCTGCAAGCAGCTTGCAGAGTTTTCTGTGCTTTCTGAAATGATTTTCTTTCAAATACAAAATCACTTTCAAAATTTTCCAGTCTGCTGCTGGTGTCTCCAAGAAGTTTGGGATTCACTGGTGTAGGGAACTGTTTCTAGATCACCATCCCTTTCTACACTGCCCTTTAAATTACTATCTAGAATAAAGATTCCCAGACTAAAAAGGATAATCCCAGTTCGCATTGTAGTTAATCAAACTAAAGCCAAGAGAACTACAGTGATATCTAACATATGTGTCAGGGCACATGGAGCGCACAAGAGTTTTTGGGCTGAAAGCGCAAGTCAAATTTGTAAAAACTTCTCAAGCTTGTACAAAAAATTCTGGCAACTCAGTTATTTTCTAATATCTGTGTAGGTGTTTGGTGCTGCTTGTGTGCCTGGCTGTTCTGTGCATCTGGACAGTGCAGCCCATACACCTTCAGCTGTTTGCATTGCAAGGGAATCAACAGATGGCAAGTAATTGAAGCATAAGAAGATTAACTTCATAGGTAATATATGCACAGTGTTGGCATCACAAAATATTCAATGATGAGTTTTATCATCAAAAGAGAATTCAGAAACAAATTGAAATTCAATATTAATTAATGCACACAGCCATAAGACAGAGAAATACTAATATTTAATTGCAGGTGAAAAAAACTGGGATGCTGAAGAAGTTAAAGATGATTCTTAAAGATGTCAGCATGAGGTTCCATATTTGTTGTGTCTACTTTTTTTTTATCAGCTACATGTGTTCCACAATAAGTGCTGTATCCGATGGCTCATAAACTTGCTTTGGGATGTGACAGAAAATTGAGAGCTCTTAATATAACCTATCTCATCAAAAGAAAAGCCTGTGCTACACCCCTTTTTTTTTTTGGTGAATTCCTAAATAAGAATGTATATGACTGCCTTGAATGGGTTCTCCCTGAATTAGAAAAAAGTCCCAGAGAGCTTGAATAATATCTGATAACTTGGCATTTATGAGGGAAAAGCATCTCCCTTCAGAAGTTTACCTAATGATTAATTAACTTAGCTGTTCTAAATCATAGAATCATAGAATAGTTAGGGTTGGAAAGGACCTTAAGATCATCTAGTTTCAACCCCAATGCCATGAGCAGGGACACCTCCCACTAAACCATGCCACCCAAGGCTATGTCCAATCCGGGCTTGAACACCACCAGCAATGGAGCATTCACAACTTCTCTGGGCAACTCATTCCAGTGCCTCACCACCCTTACAGTAAAGAACTTCTTCTTTATATCCAATCTAAACTTCCCCTGTCCAAGTTTTAACCCGTTACCACTTGTCCTATCACTACAGTCTCTAAAGAATAGTCCATCCCCAGCATCCTTATAGGCCCCCTTCACATAGTGGAAGGCTGCCACAAGGTCTCCACGCAGCCTTCTCTTCACCATGCTGGACAGCCCCAACTTTCTCAGCCTATCTTCACACGGGAGGTGCTCCAGTCCCCTGATCATCCTCGTGGCCCTCCTTTGGAGGCAAGTTATCTACACATTATAAATAATGCTCATATACATATGCTTGAAATATAGAACATATTCTATCAAAATGTCCCTAGTTTAATTTGCAGCCAGTTTACTGGGCTGGATGGAAACTCCTGATCCTGCAGTACTTCCACCTATACCCTTGGTGATGGTTATCTAAGTATCCACCATGGCCCTGAGTTGTGTTTTGTTCACTGCTTCTCAGAGCGGACTCCCCTAAATAGTACATGTTGCTTAGTGGTTTTGTTCCTAACATATTTAGGAACTTGCATTAGGTTATGTGAAAACATGGTTTATTTGCTTGTACAGTATTCTGGTATTGAAGCTTTTCCTTGTCTTTATTAATTTCATATTTTTGTGTCAGAAACCTTCAGCATAGGTTTTCACTTTTTTTTCCTTCCTGACCAGCACAAAAAGCACTGAACAACATAGGTGTGAGAAAAGGCTTCTGAAGAAGCCTATTAAAAACACTCCTTCCATCCAGAGAAGAATTCTTTCCTAGTGACCTATCAATTAGCCCGTATTAATGTGTTGCATACCAGTGGTATTGTTTTCAGCTTTGCAGTGAATTTGCTAAGCAATCACACATGGAATGTGAGAGGGGAATAACAGGGCACTAAAAGGCATGTCCAAGTTCATACTGGTTAACGGTTGTTCCTTTCTCAAGGATCACAGCAATAGCTCAGCTTACTTTAGAAAAATTTTCCTAATTACGTGCAGATTTATAGCATCACAGTTTTGCAGGAAAATAGATAAAGGCTTGAGGGAGATGATGGTCTTTTCATATTTGTTCAAATATTCTCACACTTCCTGCTACTGAGGTGGATAACGCCAAAGCAGGTTTCTGCACTGTGTTATGGAAAAAAGGCTTGAGAAATAGGTGGGCTTTGCCAAAGCTGTTGATGAGCTATGACATGACAAAAAATTGAAGAGTACTTCAAAATGTGTGACATGCTTTCAGCCAGACATCAGAGTTTGCTTGAATCTGCTCCATATTTTCCTCTGGTGACAGACAGACACCCTACCTGCTTCCCAGGGATGTTACAGGTGAGATGGGAAGCCTAACAACATTTTTAACTCAAAACTGCCCTGTGAGACAAAAGATTATCTTTTTGGAATAAACCTTTAGGTTAAAGGTTAGGGTTTGATGCTTTCTTTTGCCACAAGATGAGTTTTGCATCTCAGGGAAGTTACCTGGGGCTAGATTTACAAACAAATTTAGAGCACTCACTCCCTCAGTGGGAGTAGTTCACCTATGTGCCTTGACAAAACTGCTCCTTAACCTTACCATGCCACTGTTCCCTGCATCAATAAAAAGGTATTGTACCATCTCTTCTTTTTCATCCTGCCTACTGATGCTTAGAGAAGTGGTACGTGAGTCCCCTCTCATCTCACACTACCATAATCTGCACAGTGCTGCATGCTGAGAGTGAGGATCAGGTGTGGAAGGCAAGCACATCCACTGGTGCCTCAGCAAAGACAAAGTACAGAAAGAGAGTTCAGGAACTGGCTTTTTCCAGCTGCCAGACCTCTCTGGGCAGCCCTTAGCAGCCTGAAGCCTTCCTTAACGAGCCAGGACAGGAAGGCCCATAGCTGCTTAACAGAGCTTTAGTGGCATAAGGGTATCCTCAGCATACAGCTAAATATAACACACAAAGTGCCACAGAGTTTATTGTAAAACTCAGGTGCAATTTTTAACCTACTCTTGTGAAGGAAGTGTTTCTTGTTTTGCTAGCTACCTAGCGCTTCTCTTGAACAAAAACTGTCCCTCACAACAGGTTGTTGACTAGATTTATGAGACAGATGTGGTTCAGACTTTAAGTAAAAGGTCACTTAACCATCCCACCTACTAGAACTGGTAAAAAAGAGCCACAACTATTCCTACATACTACACGGCATTTGTTTCCTGATGACCTATGCAAATATTCACCACTTGTTTGTTTGTTTGTTATTCTTACCCTAGGACTTCTAATCATATTTACCACCAGGAGGGAGCTGCAGCAAAAGAAATTGCTGCATAAACAGTGGTGCATTTCAATATTTACTTTAAACTCTACCTCAGTCCTCTTGGATTGAGACTATTTCACAACTGCACTCATTGTATTTAAACAGGTTTTCACAATTTAACACTTGCTTAGAGTTAGGTAAATGAAATTCTATTTCACATGCTTGCATAAATATAAAATTTCTTGGCAATAGCCTTTTTTGTTTGTTGATTTGGCTGAAGCAGATAGCATGACAAAAATACTGAACAGGAACATTTTAACTTTAATACTTATAGTGGATAGAAGCCAGACAGTGAAATAATATTTTTCTTTATTTTTTAGTACTCCAGGTTTTTTGATGAGGAAAAGGTTGGTGGTTACAGTGCTATTGCTGAAGTTAATTCCAAGTAATAACCCCTTAAAGCAGCCAATGCTCTTGCAGAAATTTTATTTGGTGCAGAGAGGAAACCAAGAGTTTATTACCATACAGGCAAAGCAGACCAAAGCCTACCATCTGGACACACCACTAACAAACACCACCTCCAAGTGCAGCTGCCATTTCTGATATGCATTAAGTCTGTTATTAGAAGAAAATTGTGGTGGTGATGCTGGTGGTAGTCTTGGAGGTTGGCTCACATATGCGTGGGACCTCACATTAGGTCCCACACTGCTGACAATTGCTCACATTTTAGTGATAGCTCTGAGTTCACTACATGGCATCCATTTTATTACAGAGAAACTTGTAATATTCTTGGCCTAGAGCTCAAAGCATTGGTGCCTTGTTACTGCTGGCCAGCATTTTTTTTCCTCCTGGAAGACTAGTTCAACTTTCATTCAGTGCCTAATAGAGATTTGTGATTCTCAGGAAAAAGAGGTTTATCTGAGACAGGAGAAATTATTTTTTATTCTTACTGTCCCCAAAGACAGTGGCTCAAAAGAGCTGGAGAATGGTTGATACCATAGCTACAGGAAAGGGAATACGTAGAGTTCCAGGAAGAAAGAAAGAAAACAAAAAAAGAAATTCATTATTCCCATGATTTGTTTTTGAGATCTGTTTTCAGTTCTCACACGCATTGCGAAGATAAGCTCTTTACACAAAGATAAGCACAAAACCTATTCTTCAGTGTAGCAGGAGATCTGGGTGACCTCTGCCAGAGAAGGTGCTGCTCTAGGCTGCTGATCTCTCAGGAACTCCCTGTGAGTAGACACGCTTCAGGAGACAAGGTTTTGCTCATGGTGCTTTAGTTTTTGTTAATTTCTCTTTTGGCTACATTGAAACTTCACAGAGCACAGTTTTGAAGCACAAATGGCAGACCAGCTTGCTAGCAATCCAGTGGTATCCCTGTTAGTAATCAGTAATTGGCCCCTGCAAAGCTGGTGATGTTATATTTGATGAGGAAGCCAAGAGGATGTTGAACTCAATTTATATCAACTGGCTGAGTAACCCTTCAGATGCTTTTCTTCAGAGATACTAACACATTATTTAAACCAAAGGCTGTCAGCACCTACTGCTCAAATATAGCGGCAACTCACCCAGGAAACTGATTTTCTGTTTTGTGTTTACCTACCCGATCCCAGTCAGCATGTGAGCTCTCAAGCATCAGTGAGAAACACGATCACAGGGAACATACAGAATGACATTTTTGTCATTATACACACAAAAAGATAAAACTGTGATCTGACAGTGACTTTAGCAATCTCAGTCTCCCTTTGTCATCCTGGACACATATGTGTTTGTGTGCACATGTAGATGGGAGAGAGAACATGTGGGTGCAGACAGACGAGGACATACATGTTTTTTCACAAGCAGGCTACAAACAGCAGGTAAAAAGCCATAAGGCAATTCTGCAGTATTTTGTCTTTTGAGCAGGAACTTTTAATCCACAGACATCAGAGACCGGTACAAAAGAAAGTTATGCTAAAAAATCCAATATTGAATCTCACCTGCTACTGGATGCGGAAAATATGCAGGTGAAATAAATCAAATCAGCAGCATAAGTCTTTCTGCGTCAGAAAACTGTCAGGAAATGTCTTTGTGTTGGCTAAAACAGCCACTGTCGTTTAAATGTTATTATCCGTATATTTTCCAGGTCGATAACTGGCTGCTGTCACCACACAGTTCTTGCAAGACAGTGGGAGTGCAGCCTCTCCTCATATTAGGACACTTTTTGCTTGTTCACTTATTTACCTGGGGGTGGTAAACATTTAAAAATTGTCTTTAGTGTTTTAATCAATGCTGAACTCTAGATTAGTGGTTGTGCTGAGGAGGTATGGTGGATGAGATTTCCTCTCTTGAGAATTCTTTGTCTCTGTTGTGGGTTTAGGTTTTTTGCTGTTTTCTGTTTTATTTATTGTTGGTTGGTTGGTTTTTTTGGGGGAAAAGGGGTGTGTGTTTCCTTTTAATCAAGCTCCCCTAAGAATTTTAATCACAAAGGCTGTGTAAAATTTTGGGATCTAAACTACAGGTTTCCATGGCATAAATACTTGTTCACATGGAGGGTTGCACACAGTTTTGTCAACCTGACATGTTTTTTCCCTGAAAAATATGTTTCTACCTTAATCTTAAAAGATACCACCACCCTGATACCTCTGTCTGTCTCTACATACCCTCATGAGCAGTCTGAAAACAATGTTCATATGGGAACTGAGACACCTTTTCAGGCTGAGCCTGAAGCAATGCAATCACAGCCAATCTGAGAATACACAGGTATCAGGTTTAAAGTTCATAACCAGAAAACAGCTTCTGACTTGAAGCAGAGAAGATGGTGGCAGCCACACAGGTGTCTGGAAACTTGTGCTGGAATAAGGATTGCAAGATAGCACCAACTTACTGCCTCAGCACAGGGTAACAAGTTTGCAGGGGTTTGCAGTTATGAGTGCAGGAGGGGGGAAGATTGCTATGCAGGAAGCAATCCCATTAAGACTCTAGAGTCCACCTCTCAGGGTGGGGGGGAAGAAGAAACATTTGATTCCATTGCAAGGAAAGGCCATCCTTTAAAAGGATTATAGCAAAGCAAGGAACAACTGAACCACAAATAGAGATGCTCTCAGTTACTGCCAAGACAGAGGCTTAAAGATGCTTTTGTTTTTACCTGGCATGATGGCTCTCATTGTGGTACATTAATTACTAATCTATGTAAGAAATTTACATTCCAAAGCCACTCTCGGCAAAACAAGCTAATTAACTTTCTTCTATTTTTATTTTCTACATAATTGACAATGATGGGAAGAAGAGAATGCCCTTTTCAACCTGTGCCTTTCTGCAGCAAGGTACATGTCAACAACATCTTTATTGCTAGAAAGCATCTATCTTCTGCTCTAATCTGTACCTCAGGAGAAATCTTAGCTCAAGTTTTATGGGAAATCATAGGCAAAGGTGAGTTTATTATGACCATGGATAAGCAATTGATAAGGTTTCAAAAAGCCACTCATAAAATGAATGGTCTTGGGAAGTTATGAATACATCTAGGAACTCAAGGGAATGAATGACCCTAATCCATAACTGGAGCCAAATCATGACATTTGAAAATATTTATACCCATCCCTGTGGTGTTTGTTGATGGCAGATTTTATTTCTGGTTTAATAGCAAACACCTTTATCGTTTCATGCGATTAGGAAATCCCATAAATACAGCTTTAACTATAACCATTGTCTTGAAGGGCATTCTTACAGAGGAAGACTTCTTTACCTTTCTATTCATTCACTACAGTCCCAAAATATCACCAGGCAGGAAGCTTCAAAGGTAACTTAGAAAGGTAAAGAAGTTGATTTTTCTTTTCCTGTGTACAGAGTCCAGATTTATCCCTGCAGAACTTGGAAACTAAAAATGGAAACAGTATTGGCTTGTGGGTTAGTACTGTTTCCATTAGTGCAAACACCAAGCAAACAAAAATATGGCATAAAAGATCACAGATACGTGACTGAGATTTGAGTGATGTGTGTTAAGAATTAGTTATCCGATTTGGGGAAAAGTGTTAAATGAGCACAAAAGGAGAAAGTTCAGGTGATGCTGACATTAAATACCTGAAAAGCGCACTAAAATCCTTATTATTGAAGCTTGAAAATATATTATGTCAAGAGGAAATTGTGAATACTAAGCAAGGCAGTTAAATAGTATCAATATGAGTAATGGAGACTAGGAAAGTGGCATGCTTTATCCACCCTCCCTACCCCCCACCCCACAACCTAAAATCAAATTTGATAAAAGCAAATTCATTAAATTAAATCATTTAAAGTATCAAAAAAAATCACTGGAGAGGGAAATACAGGGTGCATGCATATGATGGAAAAACATGGTCATTACTCATCAATTGAGCTGCTTCTCTGTGCGCCTAAAGCATTATGTTAAATTACATCCCTGGAGTACAAATAGAATCATAGAATCATAGAATAGTTAGGGTTGGAAAGGACCTGAAGATCATCTAGTTCCAACCCCCCTGCCATAGGCAGGCACACCTCACACTAAACCATGTCACCCAAGGCTCTGTCCAACCTAGCCTTGAACACCGCCAGCGATGGAGCATTCACAACTTCCCTGGGCAACCCATTCTAGTGCCTCACCACCCTCACAGTCAAGAATTTCTTCCTTATATCCAATCTAAACTTCCCCTGTTTAAGTTTGAACCCATTACCCCTTGTCCTGTCACTACAGTCCCTAATGAAGAGTCCCTCCCCAGCATCCTTATAGGCCTCCTTCAGATACTGGAAGGCTGCTATGAGGTCTCCAGACAGCCATTACAACACTAATTTGGCAATTGTCTGAATAGGTGTAATTCCAAAGTGAGCTCTGTCAGTGTAACGAGCCTGCAGTTGTAACTGGCTTAGATCCCTGCACTCGTGCTTCTGTGCTCTAGCCAGTGCACCAGTTTCTTCTTAAATCTGAGTATCGTCAATACCTCTCTGGAGAAGTTTTGCTAAGGAAGCTGTTTTTGAAGGAGCTGATGGCAAGGGAAAATAATTCCCTATAAAGTTCTTTACAGGGTTCATTTACTCCCACTATTGCAACAACCAATGACATTCTCCTGATACCAAAACAAAAGTGTTTACTATTGCTAAAAGGCTCTTGGCTCTATTTCAATTATTTTATCTTGGGTACATCACTATTAAAAACAATTTTTCCACAGGACATTTTACAAGGCCATGACGTGTGAAAGCCCTTTTCAGCACACAGATATAAAAGCAATTTATTCTGCATCTGTACTGGCTTCAAAGCTTTATTTAAAAGTTGGGACCTTAAATTTTCCATTTATTTGAAATTTGATATTTATTTCACTTTCAGTTAATGCCCTACTGCTGCAGCTAACAAAAGGGAGAATTCATTCAAAACCAAGGGCTTAGCAAATCTGATTGATGTATCCTGGAATATGTACCCTTAATTACCTTCTATGATATGTTCAAATCTGAAGCTATTGTTGGATGATGTTTGTGGATAAATAGTTTGGAGAAAAAAAAAAGGAAGAAAGCACAAACCCCAACTGCTTTCTGCATTCTCAGCCTCTAGGAGCAGATTGAGAGAATGCTGAAAGTTATGTAGATTGAACTTCATTCTGAATGCTATTATGAAAATACCATCTCTGTAGCTTAGATGTTTCTTTCACTTAAGGAATTGCTAGAGTACATTCAGTTTAAGAAAAATTAAAATAAGATAAACTGAGTATCAGTTTTTGCACAGCCCCTGATGGTCAGCTTTCCTCTACAGATTTTTAGCAGACTGCACTACTGGTATAAAGTCACTCCTTCAAACTGGTAAATCCTCAGCTTGGTAGAGCAGTTATCAGTTTCTCACAAGCAGAAAAGGAAAAGATGTCCAAAGAGCCAGCTGGAAACAAAGTTTTACCAGTTCCTGGTACACCTCTCACTGTGCCTTCATTTGCACCATGGAGCAGTCTCAAAGCATGTCAGGTGGTATGTTGGGGTTTCACGCTTGTTTCTGTTAGTTTGGGGATTTTAATGAATGAGGGAAACTAAAGGGTACACTCTAACTTGCAGTGGGTGTTCAGTCTACTGGGACTAAGCCTGGTGTTAGTCCAAAATCCAGGAGTTCAGCATCAGCTGTTCTGCTCTACAGATCTGTTCTGGTTCCCCTAACCTTCCTGCCAACACAGAGATTTGCCAAAATGCCACCTGTTCTGTGGTCCTTACTGCTCGTAAAAGTATTTTGTTCCCTTATGGTTAACCTGGTGGTGAGAGTCTCACTAGTTCATCTCTCCCCTGATTCTGAGCAACAATAACAACTTTGCACAAGTACCAGTTGCAGCCAGACTGCTTTTTGTTTGGCCAACTAGTTGGCTTGACTATCCAGGAGGTTACAGTCTCAATGGCCTTGCCCATGGCTGTTCCCCAAAACCCTCTAAATTTCTATGACAGTTTATGGACAAGTTTGCCAAGCCTTTAGTCACATTCTTTTATGGTTTTGTTTCCACTTCTGTCTATACTTGCTACTGCTTTGGTTGAAATCTTTGCCAAACCTCCCAGGTTAGTGCATTTCCCTCTTTGTACTATCCCAGCATGGCAACACAATGCAAAGCATTTCATTTAGTTACACAGAACCCTCCAGCTAAAGGCCATTTCAACTGCACACAGATTCATTTTTGTGAGAAGAGAACAGAAAAAGAAAGGGGAAACATTCACAGATCCCAGAACCCTTCTTTATTTGGAAGAATGGCTTTTAAATGAAGTCAAGCAGCATCTTGTTTTATCATTCATTTATTTAGCAAAGAAAGGAATGAATTCAAATACCCCACACAATGAACACATATCTATTCCCTGATATCAAGATGCAGATCTGCTTGTGAACAATTTTTAATGAATCTGTTTTCTTACTACTGAAGTCATCTTGCACTGTGCATGGATTTGTGCAGAAGCAATATATTTTGGGCTTAATCCTGTAAACACATTAAAATAAGTAACTTGTTACACCCATACCACTGAACTTGGCGTGGTTACTTATGTGACAAGTAAAATCATACTCAAGAGCCTAGCTTTTGCAAATGTAAATTTAGACATCCAAATGTCTATTAGACGTGCATCTCTCCAGGCTCGCTATAGTGTTGAGCGAGAGACACAAGCCCTCACCCCGATGTAACTCTGTCCATCTAAGGATGTTTTCCCAGGTGAGACACAGCGCGTGCTGGTGGCAGCTACAATCAGAAGTTGGTCGGATGCTTCAAGCAGAGCAAGATGAGCTTGGAACAAATTGTTCACGGAATTGATCTCATATAGCAAAGCCATTATGCATACAATTAATTTCAGGAATGTACTTATGCTGCACTGATTTCAATAAAACTGGTCCCACATTTAAAAAAGTGATTATATTTGTTCCATAATTCTGAGGAAAAAAATATTGAAGCATTTATTTCTATTAACATTTTTGTTGCATCTGGGACCTCTTACTCTCTTTTCTGGTTTCAATAGCCATATGGTCTGATGCTCTGAGAACTTTCTTCACTTAACTTAAATGCTTTGGTAGCTCTTGATTTGTACATTGACATGGTATTTTTCCAGAGGTTTCTGTGGAGCTCTAGTCAAGCTAACTAAATCCACAGTATCCTATACTCATCTGAGACTTTAATCAGTACTGCTTAGTAGCCTGGAAATCAGAGCCATTTAAGCCCCATTCTTTCTCCCACTCTCTTAAGAAAATCCTATTCCTAGTCAAAAATCTCTTGATTAGTTTTAACCAAATGACACTGCTCCAACAGTAGGTAACTGCAAATGGCTGGAAAAGCTTCCACGTAAAGTAACTTTAAATGACCATAAGGGTCATTAGACTCAAATCAAAGTACAAGATAAATCTGCAAGCACAGGAGTCCATTTTCTAAGAAACCAAGGAGTGTGCGCTGTGTTATCAGACACAAAAATAGGCCCAAAATGTGGTACTCAAACATAGTTCTACTTAGACATATTATAGCATATAGTGTAAAGGATCAAACTGGCAATCCTGCTTCCTCCTCACTCTATGTAACAGGGTTACAAAGAAATGGATTCACACAGAGAATTTTGATCTGTCAAAATGTTTGCATTCAAAAAAGAGAAACATTTTAAAATTTATGCAATCAGTATAAAAGTGGTTTAGCAATATTAGCCGTTGGCATCAGTGGTATTTATCCAAAAAAGATCACTTTATCCAAGCAAAAGGATAAGGGGTATTTAAGCATGGCATTTAATTGGCAAGGGAGTTGGTTTTCCCTTTCCAAAAAGAGAACAATGCTGTAAGAACCAAATTTTTCCCATGTGCACATTTGAAGGCTCTTTCAGCTTAAACAAGATATGCAGAAAAATGCCTACTTATTACATTTTTGGCAAAAGTAAAAGCTTTCATGGGGAAATCTGTTTTTCACTATAATATGCGTAGCTTATTTAAAAAAAAAAAGGCTAAATAAAGTAAATTGAAAATTAAGAGACTGAAATTTGCTTTGCTTCATGTCTTAGGAAAGGCTGTATTAAACTACCTGGGCAGCTGTGTAGAATTCAGAAGGTAAAAATACTGATATAGGCAGTGCATCTGGGGTCCTTGATAATTACCTAAGATACAAATACCTAATGGCTTTAAAACCTGCTGTTTCAGAATCTAGCTTGACCATGAGATCTTGCCATCAATTTTTTCTCATTGAAGTGCTATGAAATTTCCATGTTTACCCTGCTGCTTTGGACAGAATTTTGAATATACTTCTACCTGCAATTTAGAGCATTGTAATTTAGGAAGCTAAATGACAAAAAAAAAAGTTTAAAAGAAACTTTTTTCTAAGAATTTGGTATAGTGATTAAATGGCATCACATGGGAGTTGCTCAAAGGTCTGGAACACCTGAAATACTCCTTGGGGAGATGGAAGTATGAGCAGCCTGAGCATCTGCTAAATGCACTTCTATCTATGATCATGCAGACTTAACCTAGGGTATTATTACCACATATGTAACACAAATCTAACATACGTATCTATCCATGAAAGGAAAATAGATGACTGTAAAGATAGGCATGCTTCAAACTACTGAAGAGTTAAAAAAAATAAAGCTAATTTCAGATAATTTTCATTTAAAAAGGTTAAAATAAAAATACATAGTTCAAATATTTTTAAGATATTGGTCTTATAACTAATAGTCTAAATACAAAATCCATAAGCCAGAATAATGTGCTTTTAGTACAGGGCAGAGAGGAATAGTGTTGTGCATAGAATCATAGAATTATAGAATAGTTAGGGTTGGAAAGGACCTGAAGATCATCTAGTTCCAACCCCCCTGCCATGAGCAGGGACACCTCACGCTAAACCATGCCACACAAGGCTATGCCCAACCTGGCCATGAACACCGCCAGTGATGGAGCATTCACAGCTTCCCTGGGCAACCCATTCCAGTTCCTCACCACCCTCACAGTCAAGAATTTCTTCCTTATATCTAATCTAAACTTCCCCTGTTTAAGTTTGAACCCATTACCCGTTGTCCTATCACTACAGTCCCTAAAGAATAGTCCCTCCCCAGCATCCCTATAGCCCCCCTTCAGATACTTATTTGTGTATGTGCATGTGCTGCTTTTTCTTGGCGGTGGCAGCAATAAAGATTTTATTTTCTTTATCTTACTAAATGTAAAATTTTATCTTTTGGCATGAACAGAGTGATTCATGTACTGGACTGGTTATGATCCCAAGGGCTTTTTCTCCCTATTTCTGTTTCACTAAATTTTCTTGCAGAGAAATTTTCCTCTTACCCAGGGCAAGCAGTTAATTTCTTCCTGGAAAACCAAATCTAATAAACAGTAAAAAAAAAATCACAAATTATACAGAACCACTATTATCGTACTTTCTGGGGATGAACTGGTCTGAGGGTGGGGTGGTTTCTTTTGACCGAGAGGGAGAACTATTAAGCTGGAAAAAATGGGAGGCTGATCTTAATTATTTTCATAGATGCTAAATGTGCATTCATTTTGCTGCACAGCTTTTCAAAGACCACTTGCTTTGCATTTTTTCATTTTACTGCAGAACAGAGATAGGAAGCATAGTGCTACATTCAGCTCTATCCCCATTCAAAAATGTAGCTCATTGCTATCATGAGAGATGGTGCTTACCCTTGCTCAAATCAATGCTCAAATGCAGTCTTACATGATCAGTTTCTTGGTACTTTTTGCCTTTTTTTTATGGTGAATCCTTATAATCTGTACATGTTTTTCTCTATTTGCCTATCATAGTGTAACCTAATGATCAAGGACTGTAAACACAGAACGGAAACATTTCCACTCTGTTTCTCCTTGCATACCTTCCCGGTATTCCAGTGTGATGATCTCTGCATCTAGTGTGCTCAAAAAAACTGAAGGCCCAATTCTGTAATCCTTAATATTAATTTTTAATTTCTCTTCATAAGCTTCTGACAATACAAATACTGCCTTACTACTAAGTACTCTGGAAAATCTGACCCAAATCCCTGCCCTTCTTTTTTCAGTTATACACCTGGAATTTCAGATACAAAAATAACAATGTCATGAATGTGGGTGAAGACAGACAGAACAAAGAAAAACGGTATAAAAATTCTTTGTGTTTCCTCACCTGCCACTGAAAAAGGAATTAAAACTGATAACTTAAAACTCAAACAGCATTTTAAATATTTACATCAATGAAGTTCAACAAAATAATCACTTAAAATACCATAAGAATGTTCCTCTAGGGGCTGACTAGCGTGGTTGGACATGGCAGCAAGATGAGATGCTTTGCAAATACATCTGCGTTTTCTGAGCCAGCTTTGCTTGTCAGACATGTGCATATAAAGTGAAAGCAGAAAGAGAAAAGCAGATCTATGATTATGCCTATGTACCCCGAAGAGCCTGAGACGGTACACAAGATGGTGCAGTCGTATCTTTCCATGACCAGCCTGATGGTGAATGCAACAGCAGAGTGAGGAATGGGTTCCCACTCACACACACAAAGGAAAGGAAGCCTAGGGAATGCCACGACTTTTGCAAACCTGCAAGCTGCAGCAAGGCTGTTTACTAACGACACACAGAAAAACCTTTCAGTATGCCTTCCCTATCTGCCCTCCTCCCTTGGCCTCCCCCTGGGACATGCCCTTCCAGACCCTCCCAAAAATTACACTGAACTAGGTGAAGGCTTTATGTGAATGGGCGTAGCTCACAACTGGAAACCACTAACCCTGTAGCCTTCTGGGTTAATTACAAGTTTATATCCCTCAGTACATCCTTAGTGTCTGCACTCTGAACTGCAGCTGGAGTAATTTACAGGCCAGGAAGATCAGCTCCACAGCGCCCAGAGCTGCAGAGCATTGCTAAACCACCACATTTCTTCTTCTTGTTCCCAGCACCCTGTGAGCTATTTTTGGTGATGCGAGCTTCGGGAGACTGCACAGAGGGCTTCCATGGCTAACAGCAGAGATCCCTTTTCAGACCTCATGGAAATAAAAGACAGTACTTAAAAAGAAAATTAGATTTGTACTCCTGGCCCAGATTTAAGGGGTAACATTGTGGGTTCTTTTAAAGCTCATTAATTACTTGTTAGAGCAATCTGACTGGAAGCTAATGAAACTAAGTTGAAGTGATGCAATCCTCATGAGTGGTCCAGCGACATCGAGGGATCTATAACTGCACCCAACACTGAAGGCCAACCTTGCACTCTGCAAAGAAAACATTATGTCACAAGCAGGTGTTTTGGGCTTTTGGCAGCAATGGGACATTGACGGCTTGGATCGTGCTTGAAATGTCTCTGAACTTCATCTCTGAAGCCTCAATCACATGAGCAGTCGAATAGCACAGGCCTTGGGGACTGGGGAGTTACAGGAGGCCAGAAAATACACAAGCCCGTTAGTACTCATCATAATTATTGAAATCTGTAAAATAGGTATTAGAATAAGTCTTTGCAGTGAGATGCGGATTGAAGTATTTGTTTCTCTCCTCCAAAATCAGGTTGTTTTTATTAAATGCCTGGGGACACACACAAAAAAAAAAAGAAGATAAGAAAATGGGAAGGACAGAGGAACCATAGCTACTAAGCTACCCATTCACGAAAGTCAGTTTTTGTGGCAAATATCTATGTATAATAAAGCAGTCCAAAATGCATTAAGAAATACCTGCACATTTACAAAAACTTGCTTTTGCATCTATCTTTTTGCATAATAATGTTCTTACACAAGACAAGGCTACTCAATAAAGCAAATCCAGGACACTTTCTCCCAAGTATGATAAAACTAATTTTACAATTAAAAATTGTTTTAATCATACATAACCAGTTTCTCCTATTTGAATAATTTGCTCATCTTCTTACTGGAGAGGAATATTTTTTTTTTACTGCATTAATTCCTTGATTTTCAAATGCAACATGTAGGAGAAATGTCTGAAGATCTTAAGGAGGTGAATCTCCCTTTTTAAGAAGTTATATGGGTATTTAGAATATGAATTGTCAAAGGTTATTTTTGCTTCTGTAGCTATCCAGAGAGATGATTAGCAGATTTGGAAAACCTTTAAATTAGGTACCTATTCCATTACTGATTACAAAATTTTGTTGTTATTTTTAATGAAATTCTTCAAAATTTCTTTAATTAAAAAAGAAAAATGCATAAATTTAAAACTGGATTATCCAGGTAGGGTTTAAGAAAAATCCTTATTTACAAAAACCTGCATGAATAAACTGTGTAATCTGAAGATACAGAAGTAGGTATTTTCAGAATGCTCATCCTTTCTTAACTCAGTGTACCTGAAAAGCTATTGTAAAAGGTCAACAACAACAAAAAAACCTGTTTGGGAACAATGATCATATGATACAGATGTCATGCCAGACTCAGATAGTGTAAATCTGTACTGTTCGTTTACATATATTTTGGGTATGAACAGTAGCTGAGAGTCTGACCCAGAATATATTCACCAAATACATCTCCTGTATAAAGACATAGTGCAGAAAGATGAACCATAGCATTGGAGCCAAAGGATTACCTTCAATATATGTCATGATGACAATTAATGGCCCTATTTATTTCTTGAACAAGCCACTAGGGATCACAGTCAGGTTAAAAAACCTCTACAGAATAAAACTTGAGTGGTCTCTTTTTCTCCAGGAAAGGCTGCTACCATATAAATTGCACATGCACACAAAATCAAACTTCCTGTGTAATAGAGATTGACAAAAGAAAGGATCTGTCATTACAATACCTCAAGTGAAATCTATTTTTGTCATTAACAATCAGCATAATTTGAGTCCAAATGCCACTGCAGGAAACTAGCAAGTAGAATTCTTTTGATACAGCAGAACTGTTGTCTAGGACAACACACCTTGTGCATTACAGATCTCCCAACCCACTTCTCACCTTGATGGCTTCTACAGAATCATATTTGTCCAGTTTGTTGATATGGTTGGTAATGCTGGTATTTAGAGGAGCTGGTGACACCGGATGGATGACAGTTGCATCATGGGACTGCTGCTGATACCGTTGGCAGTAAGTGTAAACAAGCAGGGTAAGAAGGCAACCAAGTATTGAGCTACTTAATCCCACTGCGATCATGTGAAACATATTGAACTCTGCAGAGTGGAGAGCAGAAGAGAGTCTTATTTTTAAGGAAGTAGCAATAAAGGCTTAAGACTGGAGTAGAATGTAGGTAAGTGCTTGATTCAAATAAAGTCAAGGGAAATTTCATGTGTTTCCCAGAAACATCTCAAGTGCAATGGTTTATCCCTACAGTAGCAAATGCATTGTGCTTCCCTGAAGGGATCATTATGAGAATCTTAGATGCCCATACATCTCTGCAAGCATTAAGACTAAGATTTTTGCAAGATGCTTAAACAAGTTCAGAACCCAAATAAGAGATGAATGAATTGCATTTTGTACGTTTGAATAGTGTTGCAAAATTTTTCTTTGGACTGTATAACACCTTATTATATATAAATTATATATATAATGTACATACATAGCTTTTTTTTTTTTTTTCAGTGAACTACACTATCACCTCCCCTGTTGTTCTAGTTCTTTCTCTTACACATAAGGACTTGTGGCAGAACTAACAAAGTCCTGATATCCTTGAATCACAGTTCTGCTTTCCCTAAAATGTTTTCCATATCCCCTTTATTTGGTACAAGTCCCAGAGCAGTGGCACACATTTTTTCCATTCCTGCTTTGATTCTTGCTAGGTCTCTCTGTTTCTGTCTTTGATACATGGCCAACTTTTTTCCTTGCCCAGCCTTCAGAATATTTTTCTAAATGTAAGGGAGGGGGTAAGGAAGAAATGGTGGTGTTTAATGGGAAAATGGGAAGGTGGAGTAGGGGCACGGCAGACAGAATGGGTTAAAGCTCAGTGTGCTTTTACCCATTGCAGCCAGAGAGTGCAAAGTCAACAGCTCCGAACCCATTAGTCTCCTGTCTGCTTTGCTCTTCAAAAAGATGCTATGGGACCAGACTGAGGGGAAATCCTCTCCAAATATGCAAGGATTAAAACTGAGAGGAAGCTCATTGCTGCATGAAACTGCAAAAGGGAATGCAAAGCACAATCATCCCCTGATGTTACTGGACAGAGATAACAGGTCAGATGTTGCACCAGTAGGATTAGCTTAAAATGAACAAATGGAACTGCTTTTCACTGTTATTTCAAACTGGAGCTGTGTTTTTTTGTTTGTTTTTTTTTTTTTTTTTGTTAGGAAAGAGGTATTAGTAAAAAGCTCATGCTGGAAATTTCACCTTAACATTACTGAAAATTTGTTTGTGGTTGCCTAAATGCACAAATGAAAGATTTTAAACTGAAAGAATGGCACTAGTCTGAAAAAACATCTGCTAGATGCTTTTTATGGTAATACAGAAAAATAGGCCAGCTCATGTGTCCCATTTTTGCAATGCCTAAGGTAGGACCTTTGCATGCCTACTGGATGTTTAGAAACACAAATATTTAGGGGACTGTGTTGGCTGCCCCAATATATAAATTATCACTGCTGTATCCTTCTACACTTTTATGAGAGGTTCCCACTGCTGCAGAACTTGGCAAAAGGTTTTCAGAGTACCGCTGCTGCAGAAAAAAAAATCAAATCAGATTATCCTTGCTCCCATAACAAGTTACCATGCACACTAGTACCCCTGTATAACCCCTGTGATTTCATTGTCCCTTTTTAGTTTAAAAATGCAGTTTATCTGTGCATGGACCGACCAGGGCTATTACCATGACGACACAGACTGTGTGATAGTTCAGCACAAAAAACCAGGACATTTTTCATTTTTCTTCTTCTTACTATTGCTTGTTTGAGGATTTTTTTAGAACCAGTTATCTCTTTAAAGCTTTCTTTTGCTACTATCAGGACTTTCTGGAATAGAACTTTTTTTTTTTTTTTTTACTTTTTAGTTTTGTCTCTGGCAGCGAAGCTGAAAACGCTTCCCAGATACAGTCTGAGCTATTAAATGGGTTAGCTGGCTGGCTTTCTACTATTTATTTGCAGTCCCAAAGAGGTTTGTGAAATTATTATTCTGAAAAAGGTGGAGTAACTACACAAAATTTGACCCACTGATAACTAGCTAATAATAGGAACTTGTTTTGAGACAAGGGTGACTGCCACACTGAAAAGGAAGAAAATACAAACATCCAGTAATATATGTTCTTGCCTCAAAGGTCAGCAATGGCAGATGTATATTTAATGAGAAATCCTGTAGTAACTATTTCTCTTTTTCTCTACAAGTGTAAATAATGAGAATAAGGCATTTGGAAGTTAGAATAAAACTAAGAGAGGACAAAAGGTGAAACAAAAGCAAACAATGGGAAATCAATATTTCAGCATTTAATACACATCTGGAGCTGAAAACCTTACCGCCACATCGTTTTTCTTCTATGCTGCTGGATCGTGCCACTGATATTTCTAGAAAAAGAAATAAACCGCTTATGCCAAGGAGAAAAAATATTACAGAGAACTACTAGTTTGATTAAAACAGTAAGGATTTAAAAATTCATTATACTACTGTTCACTCTAAATCCAAAGTACAAAAGACTTTGATTAGGTGGTAGACTTAACAAAAAGGTCCACTGACATCTTCAGGTTTCTTAGTTTCCCAAGCAAAACCATCAACGTATTTTTAATTCTCGCCTCAAAATGTCTCTGGAATTAAAAAGATGAAGTGCAGATGAAAACATTCTTTGTGGAGTTTGAACATGTTGAAAAGTGTGTTGATTTTCTGAATAGTAAAATTAATGAGAGTTTAATTATCTTGTGTTCAAATGGGCTCATTACTTGTAGAAGTCATGTCTAGCACTACTGTGAACAGAGGGAATATATGAATCTTCAAAAAAGATGACTGCTAATTTCATGGGTCTCAGTTGTACACTAATAAAATGTAACTCTAGCTCATATCCTTACCATTTTGACATTGGATATCTTCTGCATAAATATTGAATAAATCTGTTGGCAAACAATTTTTTTCTACTTTTTATTTTAGAATCATAGCTTCTGTGAAGGGAATTCCTGCCTTACGAATCTCTTGAACCTCCCTGAAAGTGGCAATGATCATGAGGATATGGGTGCGGCAACTGACAGAGCCTACCTGGATTTCACAAAAGCTTTTCAATTCTTTATCAAAGGCTATGCAAGCAACAAGTGAGATGAGGGAAAAGACAGAAAACAAGGTAGTACTATGTACCCAGTTCTTACAATGGAGGAAGGTTACCATTTCTGCAGGGACCTAGCTTTTTACCAAAGATCTACAAAAGCAGGAGGCAAATGTGGCTTTGAAGTTTGCTGATGATACAAAGTTAAGGGTAGCATGGACAAGGCTGTGAAAAGCTATAGAAGAGCTTATAAAGCTAGATAATAAAATAACAAAAGAAACCAGTGCAGACTTGACATAAACTGATACATACAGTGGAAAGCAATCCTAGCTTCACATATGAAATATGGGTGGTGAGCTGACCATTACTACTCATGAGTGAGGCTGGGAGGTTATGTAAAATTTTTCCATGACAGAATCAACTTAGTGTTCAGAAGCAATCAAAAAGGCAAACCAAATGCTAGGTATTATCAACAAAGCAATAGTTAATAGGAGAGGATATCAGCATTATGGCACTTTACAAATCTATGTGCTGTCCACACTATGAATGCTGCATGAAGGTCTGGTTTAGCCATCTAAGGATGTCTCTGGTAGCACTAAAAAGCAGACCAGAGAAGGGCAGCAATGATGGCCACAGGTATGCAACAGCTTCTGTATGAGGAATTAATAGAGTAGGCTCTCCACTGCCAATAGATGATCCACATGCAGCTATTGCTGAAGGGATAACAATTTTTTACCTTTCTTCAAATACTAAATCAATACTAAGTATTTTCAAAATGAGAAAGTATCAGACCTGACAGGACAGCACTGTCAGAGAGAGTTAAAGGCTGAGAGCGTACTTTGTCTGGTTGAGACTGTTAATTCACTTTCCAAACAAAAGGCAGAAGAAAAATGTATCAGAAAACCGTAAAGCTCTGAAAGGTGATGGTGATAGTGACTAACTCTGGGAGCTGAGGAGCTGACAAGAAGTAGTCATTTTTGAACTTGTCAAGAATCACTCTGTATACTAAGTTCTGTAGAGGAACAAAGCTAAGGAAAGGCAGGAGGAGGCAACATGAGGGTGGACATGCCAGCACACTAGCTGAGGGAAGGAGAGAGGTGAATTAGAAAAAGGAATAGAGGGAGAGAGGGAGGGGTGGATGGATGAAGGGAAGGAACTCTGAATTGGAGGATGTGTAGGAGTGAAAGTGAGCTAAGTGATCACAAGAAAGCAAGCTAGTTTGTCTAAAGTGAAAGTAATGGGCATGACCTTATCTGCTAAGATATGGGTATTTGACGAGGAGTAGCAAACAAACCTGAAGGGAAAGAGAATAGGTGGCTCCTTTCAGATTCTGAAAATGCCTACTTTCCAAAACAAAATGAAGAGCTTATATTGCAATAAGCAGGGTATTGACAGAATGTGAGTGTTAATGGAGCTGCTTCAAAAGCCTGAGAAAAGGGGGGAAAATACAGTGTGGGAGTTTTTGCTTTCATACTTACATTTTTCACATTGGTTTTGGAGGAGAAGATAGTATTTAGAAGTTAAAGCATTATGCACCATCCATAAAAACAGTATTGAAATTTGTTGATTTGTTATAGTGTACGATATTGTACCACAGTCATGGGAAAAAAAAGGTTGCTGCACTGAGTAAACATAATTACATTTCAAATGATACATCAAAATGTAAATTTCTCTGTGAATAAACCACTAGCTTTTCTTAATGTACACAGGTGGAGAGATTACTGTTAACAGCAATTCAATGTGGCCACCCGTACTGCTGTGTGGATTTAAATGACTGCTGTGATTTAAACAAAAACAAACAGTACAGTCATGAGTTTTGACAAATGCTATAGAATAATACATGGATGTGAGTATCCATCAGGTACTTAGGAGTCATGGGGGAGATGAGGACCTTGAGGCACATCAATAATAATTACCTTTCTAAGCAGTTATTAATTTAAGGGACTTTGTCAAATGATTTCCAGATTAACGATCACAGAACCCACGTTTGTATATGCAAACCACAAAGCCTAAAGGAATGGTCCTCTAACAATTATAAAGTCTCAAAACCGCTTAAAGTAAAAAGCAAACTATTTTTTCCCAGTTGTCTGTAGTCATTGCTACACCCTGCTACCAAGCAGAAAGTGGGGACCTGCAGAATGCTGTGACAGTGATTGACCCAAGTCCCAAGTGCTGACAGTAGGGACAGCACCACAACACTCGGTACCATGAGGCAGATTTTCATGTGGACACCAGATCCAGCAACATGGGCTCTACACAGTAGACTGACATGCTTTGCCTGACAAAAGGCAAGTTCTGTTCCAGCTCTTGACTCTGCACAGTGCAGTCTGGGACAGTACTACACCTCGCTCCTGAAACATTGAGAGATTTCATTAATCCTTCAAGGAGCAGGCTGATCTCACCTGGTATAAAGTTGGAGTCCAAAGCACAGGCTCGGCTCTCTGTGGTGTTGCCTGTGCACTGGCTGCCCACTGGAAATAAGATGATGCACTGACGAACACGGAACTGGAAACCAGATGAGTCACAATCAGACCACTCAGACCACTCGGACCAGCTGTCTGCAACAGGCAGAGAGGGACACAAATGCAGGTGCTGCAATTAAATGCTTCAAGTACACTGAACGAGAGACAAATAGCTTGTATTTCTGAATTATGACAGAAGGCTTCATCCCCAGCCTCCACTAACTATCAGAGGCCAGCTCTTTCATTACGATAAAACAAAGGCAGTTTGGCTTTGGTAAGTCTCTGAAATGTAGAGTGTGATGGTAAATTTGTCATAGACCTATTATGGCTTTGGCTTCTGCCATGACCTTTGCGTGTGGAAGTGAGAAGTCAGAAGTGAGAAGTGGTGGCAACTGAAAGAGTGATTGCTGTGGAGCTAATTCCAGTCTAAGTCATTGGCATGGACAATGACACTGTTTTTTATGCATCCGAGAAGTAGCAATGAGAGCTATAAGAATATGTATTCCAGGTCTGAAACAGAATGTTCATTTAATCATAAACATGTCGGTATCTTGCAGATACTTACTCTTTTCTTTTTTTAGCTTTTGTTATTTCAGGTCCATTTCCTTGCAACAGAGAGAAAAGATCTCATCAAGTATTCTCACCTTCTCTTCCCCATGCGGTTCATTATCAGCTTCTATTGTTTCTCTATATTTCTTCCTCTGCCAATGTAGTTTTGATTAAGACATTTTTATTTCATGCCTGTGTGATCCCAGAACACTTCCCTTAAATGAAGAAAATTGATCTCATCCCCATGATGCTCTGTAGGTTTCCTGAGCCCAGCTTTCTTACAATTCAAGCACAAGTCTTGCCTTCATAGGAGTTTTCTGAGTCGGCAAGTGTAGCAGACGGTGCTTTTAAACTTTCTTCTTTCTTCTGGCAGCTTTCCCACTGAGAGAGATTTTATGATTTTGATATGGAATAAACAGTCCTACTATCCCCAAACCAAACTTGTTCTTGCTTCAAAATAGTAATTGCTTTTATGCCAATATGAAAAAAATTACAAATTTCATTTTGTTGGGTATTGGCATTTAAGAACAATTAGCAAATGTCTGGATGGGGCCTCCTTTGAAAAACAGGGCAAATACCCTGATACAAGCAGCTGATGTCAGGCAGTAGTATCATGTTATTGTGAGGAGCAGGAATACAAAGCTCTGTTGTTTGGCTCATCTACATAGGAGATGTCCCAGGAAGGCCTCATTTGCAGAGTGGGTAGTAGAAGAATGGAGGCAGAGGATATAATGTAGTTGGATCCTAATTCAGAGCTAAGAGAGCTGAAGACATTGCAAATAAAAGACAGACTAGGGACAATGTGGGCCCTCTCCAGAAGCTATCGGGAGAACTACCTACCCTGGACATGGAGAAGACTGAGGTTCTCAATGACTTCTTTGCCTCGGTCTTCATTGGAAAATGTTCTGGCCACACCACCCAAGTCTTGGAAGGCAGACGCAGGGATTGTGAGAATGAAGACCTTAGGCCCACTGTAGGAGAGGATCTAGTTTTAGACCGTCTTAAGAACCTGAATGTACACAAGTCCATGAGACCTGATGAAATCCATCCACAGGTCCTGAAGGAGCTGGGGAATGAAGCTGCTAAGCCACTGTCCACCATATTTGAAAAATCATGGCAGTCAGGTGAAGTTCCCAATGACTGGAAAAAGGGAAATATAACCCCCATTTTCAAGAAGGGGAAAATGGATGATGCCAACCTTATGAAGTTTAATGATGACAAGTGCAAGGTCCTGCACCTGTGTCGGGGAAATCCCAGGCACAGCTACAGGTTGGGCAGGAAAGAGATTCAGAGCAGCCCTGCGGAGAAGAACTTGAGGGTGTTGGTTGATAACAAAACGAACATGAGCCAGCTTCAGTGTGCGCTTGCAGCCCAGAAAGCCAACCGTATCTTGGGCTGCATCAAAAGGAGTGTGACCTGCTCGTCGAAGGAGGTGATCCTGCCCCTCTACTCTGCTCTTGTGAGACCTCACTTGGAGTATTGTGTGCAGTTCTGGTATACTCAGCATAAAAAGGACATGGAACTGTTGGAACAAGTGCAGAGGAGGGCCACGAGGATGATCAGGGGACTGGAGCACCTCCCGTATTAAGATAGACTGAGAAAGTTGGGTCTGTTCAGCCTGGAGAAGAGAAGGCTGCAGTGGAGACCTCCTAGCAGCCTTCCAGTATCTGAAGGGGGCCTATAAGGATGCTGGAGAGGGACTCTTAATTAGGGACTGTAGTGATAGGACAGGGTTAATGGGTTCAAACTTAAACAGGGTAAGTTTAGCTTCGATATAAGGAAGAAGTTCTTTACTGTAAGGCTGGTGAGGCACTGGAATGGGTTGCCCAGGGAAGTTGTGAATGCTCTATCCCTGGCGGTGTTCAAGGCTGGGTTGGGCATAGCCTTGGGTGGCATGGTTTAGTGTGAGGTGTCCCTGGCCATGGCAGGAGGGTTGGAACTAGATGATCTTGAGGTCCTTTCCAACCCTAACTATTCTATGAGTCTATGATTCTAAGTGGAAGTCAAGCAAATCCTTTATCCTGTGATAAAATAGGAATCTCAGAATACGTGTAGATCGTGCTGCGTCACATACTGGTTGGTCCACATAAGCCCACATACTCGGCAAGGCTACTGTTTCAGTCTGCCCTTTAGGGGTCTATAAAAGACACTATGCATATTAGGATCTTCCCACATATGCAATACAGGACATCTCCCTCCCATCTTGAGTCCCACTGTGCAGCCCAGGCACTACAGCACAGATAGTGGGTCTGGTGCCACACTGATCAGCTCCATCTGGCACACAAAAATCACAGAATAGAAAGGAGAGAACCTCAGTGCAATTGTGAGAAGGATAGACATTCCTGTAGTCATAGATTCTGGTACCCAATCCGCGTTTTGAGGGGTGCCACTGTTAGGAGCTCAGAGTGTCACACAAAAGTAAGGCACTCAAGACTGACAGCTGTATCATTTCAAATTGTCAGACCAGCCTTTTGTGGACCCACTATCTCTGACATCACAGAGATGCTGAATCCATAGCTTTTGCATTTACTTCTACAGACTCATTTATCCTGCCTCATCCTTTTGATTTCCTTATTTTCAAAGTATCTGAGGCTCTCTTGTGCCTCAGACAGGCTCCTCAACTTGCTCCTCAGTAGTTTGCAAAAGTCATGAGAATGGAAAAGAGGGAGTGGGCTGGAGAAGTGCTTAATCTGGAACTGCTTTTCACCTCTAACATGGCAAAACTTATTCAGATGTTATGCCTTTTTCCTACAGAGTCTTGGCTGGCCTTTGAAGCCAGGTTAACTCCAAGCAGTTCCTGAAAGATCCTTTGGTGAAGAAGGCACCTCAAAAGGATCAGGCCATCAGACTGTAAGATTATAAATTTCTTTTATGCAGAGCTACACCATCATTTCTAAAGGCTCATCTGCTTTATCCATTATTTGTATGTGTGAGTTAGCAGTTCAAGGACAGAAGATATCTTCCGCTCTTACAGCAGCAGTAAATAGTCTAGGTATAAAACACTCCTGTATTCAGTACAACAGACACCATTGCAACCAATTACACTGACTGATAGGCAAGTATAAACCACTACTGATCAATAGTACAGTGCTTCCTTTCATATTAATGACATTGTAAATTAAAAGAAAAAAAACAAACCAAAGTTTGTGATATAGCTTTTAAAATGAAAGACGAGTTCTTTCTGAAAGTTCTGATGCACTTTGCAGAAACAAGTCTGTTACTTTTGTTTCAGTGCATACTTGCATACTTTCAGTTGGATTTGCCATTAACACTCCATTAATCCTCAAAAATTCCTTAAGATCAGGATTCCAGAAATTTCAGTTTTCTGCTAGTTGTATTTGGCAAAAAAAAAAAAAAAAAAAAGAGAAAAAAAGTGTACTATTGCAAATGCCAAGAAATCTTTGTTCTTTTCACAACTTAAGAAACATTTGAGTTTTTGCATATGTATTTCTGTGTTGGTTGGTTGTTCTCACATTCCAAGTGTCATTACTATTCCTTTCCGATATTAAACATGTCGCTCAAGGAGTGAACGTCATCAGCGTTACTTTCCGATCTGCACAAGGAAGAACCTCTCTCCATGTGATCCTCCCCATAAGAAAATGTCTCTGCAAGGATGCAGGAGCCTGTCCAAACTTGACATATGTAGCACTGTACTCATTTTTGTCTCATATCAACATGAAATAAGAGCAGTAAAAAAATTTTTAAATCTACTTTGTAAACATGAGGCAAAGACCATTCTCACAGTTGGCTGAGGATGTGCTCTTTCAAGAAACAACAGCAAATTTTCAGTGACTTTGAGATATTATAAAACATTACAGAATGTGAGAAATCCACTTCACCCTCTGAAATTTTATTGATTTATAAAGGTTTTCTCTTTCTTCAATAAAAATGAAATCAAACTCCTCCTGCACCCCCATCTACTCCAAAACTTGCGTAACAAGCAGGTCAAAACAGATGAAGAGATTATTTATAAATGTTTGCCCACTGTAATTTCTAGAAAAAAATGTGGTAGAAAATAAATGCACAGTGGGAGAAATATTACAAAAGCAGCACAATGAATGTGCCAGTTCTGACCATTTAAAGATGCCTTAAGGATACAAAGGCAGCCATGTAACTTCTACATTAAAATGTACACAATTTGTCTTGAAAATTCAAATCATCAACTGATATTTATGTTTGGTTTGCTCTTTTTTTTTTTTTTTAACAAAATACAGTGCTGCATCTGCTTTAATTTTGACAAAGTAGGTACTTTTATTCTGCGTCAAGACACGCAGTGCCTAGAAAAGGATATTAACTTAAATCGTAGTTCAGCATAGGTAATAGGATCCACAAATCCAAACTCTTAGGGCTTATGCCTTCATGTGCACAGACTCATCATATAAGCAGAAAACTTTCGCTATGAAGAATAGAAGCTCTAAGGGAAACAACTAATATAACTTGGCATCAGAGCTGCTTATTTAATTTTCTGTTGCCTGTAATCCATTCATCAGGAATAAATGAAAACAAATTTTCCCACTGGCTTTTCACTAATGATTTTATCTGTTATTACGTGTTTTATTCTCTATTTCGCACCTAAATTTCATGAAAAAACCCAAGAGTTTCCTTTTAATATGGGTCAAAAGGCAGAGTCAAAGTTACAAAGAAAAAGTCATGATCCATAATATCATACAACTAGGAGGAGTGCTGAGACATTTCATTTATTAAGTACTCCACAGTCATATAAAAAGATGAAGGCTCTGCTACTTGACATCCAAAGTTGAAGAAGGCATTTTACACAGAACATTAAGATTTGTTTTGTGCTTTATATGAAAACAGGGCAAACATCTACTTGAAGGACTTTGTGATAGCACATGTTAAATACTAACCTCAGCAATTTGCTTGCTGTGAACGTTTAGTGTTATAACAAATGCACTTCTTTGTGATACTGTTATTAAAAGTCTCCCAGGCTGTTCGCATGATGCACTTCAAATATTATACAAATTCAGTTTATCCAGACCTAGAAGCTGTTAACTGAAATTTTAATTTTTAATTTTTAAAGGGTAAGGGAGTAGTGGTGTCCCCAAGGCTATAATCTGCTACTACTCGATTTACTGTGGTCGTAGCACATAAAAGCTGATTGTGCACTTAATAAGGGAGAGAAATTATGTGCTCCTAAATAACAGATCAAGGAGCATTATGTTGCCTAAATGTGAATGCCTTGTTCTGTGGCACATAACCAACAAAGCTGAATGGGCTGATTCTCCATACCTGGGCATGGCTGTGTGTTGCAGAGTGCTTCTTCAGTGTGCAATCCAAGGCAGATGTCTCCTCCATATGCTGGTGCTGGGTTTGTGCAGGAGCGTGTTCTCATGTAATGCCCTCCTCCACAAGTTGCTGAGCACTTTGACCAAGATGACCAACAAGACCAGCCTCCATCCACTGAAAAGGCACAAAATGTCATATTGTTCCAAGTTAATGATGATATCATAGAATCATAGAATAGCTAGGGTTGGAAAGGACCTGAAGATCATCTAGTTCCAACCCCCCTTGCCATGGGCACGGGACACCTCCCACTAAACCATGTCACCCAAGGCTATGTAGAACCCAACCTTGAACACTGCCAGTGATGGAGCATTCATAACTTCCCTGGGCAACCCATTCCAGTGCCTCACCACCCGCACAGTAAAGAATTTCTTCCTCAGATCCAATCTAAACTTCCCCTGTTTAAGTCTGAACCCATTACCCCTTGTCCTCTCACTACAGTCCCTAATGAAAAGTCCCTCCCCAGCATCCCTATAGGCCCCCTTCAGATATTGGAAGGCTGCTATGAGGTCTCAATGCAGCCTTCTCTTCTCCTGGCTGAACAGCCCCAATTTTCTCATTCTATCTTCATACGGGAGGTGCTCCAGTCCCCTGATCATCCTCGTGACCCTCCTCTGGACTTGTTCCAACAGTTCCATGTCCATTTTACGCTGAGGACACCAGAACTGCACACATGATGCGATACAACCCATCCTTCTCATATTCTGTGGATCTACTTCATGGCCTATTGAAATTATTGGACATTTTTAGGTGCCACTGAACATGGGCCCACAAATTTAATTTTACCATACTACAATTTAATTTACATATTTTAAATGTCCCTGGTATATTGGAAAGCCTAAAAAGTTACTCTTCTTTATACGGCACTTTCGGTGTGTACCGTAGTATATTTAAGGGCAAAACTATTTTCCTTTTCTTTTCTCACTTGTGAGCAGATAAAATGTCAAAGCTTGTTTAGCAGAAGTATTATAAGCTCACAGTAATATTTTATTCATAAAATAAAACAGTCCAATAATAACAACAGAGGGATGGAATACAGATTTTGTTTCACAACCCAGGTGAGATTGCTTTAACCCCACAATCCATTTCAATAGATCTAACACAGTTCGAGAGTTTGATAGGCCAATATCATGTTGCAATTTTCATGCAGCTCTAGCGTAGGTGCCAGCAGCAGAACAATAGCAGTAGTTCAAAAAAGTAAGAGATGAATGACAAAAAGGAGTTGCCACTTAAAGCTTCAAACACAGGTTGTCGAATAATTTCTCCCCCTCCCCCCATTAGTATTTACTAATTTAAGTATATCAAATTGTTCTCCAGCCTGAATTCTCACAAGGTTTCTCTGAAGTGTAAGCTGGATTTCACAGGGGCCCCATTTGTCAGACAGCTTTTGACACATGGCCACTAGACATGCTTTCCAATGAAAGTTCACCTTGTTGCCTACACAGGGCTGGCTCCTTTGCAGCCTCAGTTCTTAAAGCTACTGCTCCAGGATGTATTTCTGGCGTTTATTGCCATATTGCAGCCCATCTGCCAAAGGTTTCCTATCTGCAGCCACATGACAAACTCAGATGTTCTTCTCTCAGGGACAGCATTCTGTCTACAAAGAATCTCTGTATTTTGTTAATTTCTCTTACAATTATTATGGAGGGGGGGAGAGAGAGAGGGGAAGGCAACAAACCCCAAAACTTTCCAATTTTCATATCCTAAAAAAAAAAAAATAATAAAAAAAAATTTCTTTTCAAACCTCTATTTAAAGTTTTATCACTTGCTTTCTTAAGTGAGGAAATTATCTACTATGTCTGCAACTGATTAAAATAAAGAGTGTGCAATTCAACCGACAATAATAGATGACACCTTAAGTACAATAAAGGCAATGCGCCAGTAAAGTTTTGCTTTACGACAGAGCCTAAACTGAGCAGAAGTTTTGTCTTTTTTTCTCCCATCATTCACAGTAGCGGTGGGCATTTTTACCATGACAGAAACTCATTATTGCCTACTTTTAAAAATGCTAGGTAAGAACACATTTTCTGCAGACAATTTTTACAGTGCACTTGTTTAAGACATTCCTTGTAAGACTTCATTATTTGTTGAAACAATTGATTGACACTGAAGTCTCCAAAACAGCCATCCAGCATCTCACAATGACTCTTTTTGATCCTTTATGTTCCATTAATCAAACAGCCTTTCAAGGAGTAAATCATGTTTCCACCAGTTTATTGAAATGCTATTCCATAATTACATCTTAACAAAAAGAAATAAAGTTCCAAATCTGAAAAATATTAACTTATGATGAAAATATCTGTGCAGTGATTAAATTTAAATTCTCTCTTAGGTGGAGATGTAGAACATTAAAAAAATACTCATTTTATTTGGGTAGCACTGTATACCACAAACGCACTTGGTGAGTCAAGTAGAATGATTTCTATGCAAAGGTGGCAACAGCAATGAAACAAGCTAGGAGAATGTAGCTATTTTGGTATTAAACCTATAGGTGCATGTTTGAACATAATTTCAGATACAACATACCCTCAGATTCTCAACTGCTAATCAAACAGGTAATTCATTAGTGCATACCTAAGGCAATATATTAACTTACCCTGTAAGTGATGTTGCTGAATATATATAAAAAAAATATTCCCTACATTGTTTGCAACATTATCCTACAAATCAAGAAAGCACTTCCTTGCTGAGAGCCATAGCTGTAAAAACTTTTGCAGGCAATGTATCTGACCTCTGAATAGCCTGATTGGACAGAAAGGATTAATGGAATAAGGTACGATATTCCAAGTATGTCATTTAAATAAGTTATTTCCATTATTAAGGAATTCAGTGACTGCTATTTTTTTTTCTAGGATATATTTATCAGCCAAATCATCTAGCTATACAGATACATAAGAGAGTTTTATATCACCTATCACAAATAAATATCGCATCTTGTTAGGGTGCTTGACTTGTTCTCTTATTCATACAGCCACTGGAAAACATGTCTTTTTGCATGAGACAAGTCTGTTAATGTAGTATTATGCAAGCTCATATTTAAGGAAGCCACAGGTTATTTTTCTTCAGTGCAGGTGAAATATACTGTGTAATTTTATATCAATTTCAAGACATAGTGTCCTTTATTCAGAACTTGCCTTCTTTTTCCTTTTTTTCTTAAATTATGTTAAATAAAAGCAGAAGCTGTCACCTAAGCTATTCGTTTCATGTGTATTAAGGCTGCTCTTCCTTTCCAGATACTCTCCTTTTTCTCTTTTTCTGTTTTTAATCTATTTAAAATGATCCTTGACTAGCTTAAACAAATATTCTGAGGGCATCTGAGGGTATTCCTGCTGCGATGTATAGACCTGCACAAAACAGAATGACAGCCTGAGACTGCCTAGTCACTGTCTGCAAATATTACATGTGTCTTGTTCACTGTAATGGAGACAGTGACCCCCAATACTTTCTACTTATTTTTCAGTGGACCAGAGTGAGCATTACAAATGCGTGTGCATTTGAAACTACCATCTGCCATCAATCTATAGATGGCTGAGAACACAGAGACTGAAGTGACATCCAGGAATGTTACCATGTTTCAAAACTGCAGTGACCATGGCTGTACTATAAGACTTTGGATGTAAAGCGAGAAGCGGGGAAGATGAGAGAGGACAGAAATAACATAATAGAGAATATTAGATTTGATAATGGTTGAGCCGGACAGTGTAAATATAAACGTAGGGATATAATTTCTGTAGGGATTATTTACTCACAGGCCGCTATCCTAAATCTCTAGGAATTTCAAGGAATATCAAGGAATATCATAACTACTTTTTTTATTTGTTCCCAGAACTTTTCCTCCTCAGCAACAGAAGATGAAGCATCATGGTTAAATAAGATCAAAGGAGTGGGCATTTACTGCTTGAGTTTTTACAAGACCTAAATAGAGCTCTGTGGTTTCTTTCATCTTTCTTTAAAGTTGCTTAGCAACACAGCACCATCTGGGTTTGGTTTTTTTTCCTCCCTTTTTTCCTTTTGTCATGGAGTCCTTAATGTTATTTCTACTTCTCACAGGAGAAAATAAAACAGCTGCAAGGAAAGCTCCAGTCACTACAGTTTCTTTAGGTAACAGTTCTGTAGAGCTGTTGGACAAAAGAAAGTCGTTAAAGGAGTTCCACGGTGAAAGATACAAGGAGTCTTACCTTTCCTGGCAATTACTGACATGGGTCCCTTTGGGAAGAAAGCACCCTTCAGCTGGCAGGGTGCCTCAAACAATGCTCTTTTCTTTGTAGTAAAGCAAACTGTCTTTTGCCTGCTGGCTGTTGTTATCGTTAATAAATATTTCTTCACCATAATGAAAAAAAAAAACCAACCAACCAAACACAGGGAAGAGGATGTACTAGGGAGAAAGTGCACAAAAATGGGATCTCCTGGGGACATGACAAAACATCCACACTACTGGAGAATTTCCAAGAGACAATTAAGTAAACTGGATACCCTGCTATGCACTTTGGGGTTTACAAGGAAATGGAAGGAAACGTGGGCAGACAACACACTGACCTCACCTGCTTTCATGAGAACACAGATGGGATCGCAAGCTCTTTCCATATACTGTCTGGTCTTATTACAAGTTTAAACAACAAAAAAAATCTTTGTTTTTTTTTGGTGTATGCCTTTGGGTTCATAACTTTTTATGTTCATCTTTCTGAAAGTGCAGCAAAAGAGACTAAAAAAAGATGAGAGGTCAGTCTTTTCTGTATCCATGAAGGAGTATAAATAGAAGATCAGTTGTCCATTCCACCCACAAAAATGCTGTTGTGCTTCCCAGTGGCTGAGTAGACGTTAGATGGAGGGGCACTGGGTGCTGGGCAGCCTATACACCCAAGAGAGTACTGCTCCTTTTCAGAGACTTGGAGATCATTCCATTTCACACTACTTATTCTATTGCTTTTTCTTAATCCTGTGGGGCACTGCTGAAGGTTTCAGTGTTGAAAAGAACAATTTTTACATCATAGTTTGCAAAAACAAAGTTTTGTTTCTGTGATGCTACAGATAACATTTATTCAGAAAAGCAATGCTCAGTGAAACAGTCTGCAGTGAAGAAACACAGAAGGCAAATTAATGCTTCCAAGGAAAGTACAACAACAAAATCTAAGGGTAAACACAGGTTTAGGTCTGTAACTGAGACTCTAAGTTAGAAAAGGAACAGTTGCTTCCAAAGGGCAGTTCAGCCCTCTCCTCGCTGGCTACAGAAGCAGCCTAGACATATCAATGCTTATGGAGAGATAGGCTTCAGCAGCCTGAGAGGCAAGCTATTTTGGATTGTAGATTTAGGAACAGTTTCTGTCTGTTTCTTTAAACATATTCCTGTTCCCTTGTGGCCCAGTACGACTGCAAGGAAGGAAAAAAAAAAAAAGGCAATAATGAAGGAAAAAACAAACAAGCAATAATTTGCTTTAGGGATGCATAAATAACTTAAACAGTGAGTTTTGTATATCTGAGACTATTGTTATTAGCACATTCAGTGATATATGAATGTATTCAGCTCTTCTTAGCCAAAATGTCATAACTAAACCGAACTGCTTCAAACAAGTTTGAAACTGCTAAGATCCCAAAGTGTTGTCATGAAGTAACAGAATTCCAAATCTAAGAGATGGCAACCGTCCTTTCCCTCTGATCCACCTCTGTGCTCAGAGAAGAAGAGGGAACAGGAACTCCTGTAGCTCATGCTACTTAATGACATTCATGTAGCTATGCTTTAAACTCCTAATTAAGGCACATGAGCCAAGTGTCCCTTTGTGCAAAAGAATAAAAGGCAACAAGAAACAGAATGAAACAAAAATAAAGGACCTGATGAAATCCATCCGCGGGTCCTGAAGCAGCTGGCAAATGAAGTTGCTAAGCCACTGTCCACCATATTTGAAAAATCGCGGCAGTCAGGTAAATTTTCCGATGACTGGAAAAAGGGAAACATAACTCCCATTTTCAAGAAGGGGAAAATGGATGACCTGGGGAACTACAGACCAGTCAGTCTCACCTTTGCGCTGGCAAAATCTTGGAGCGGATTCTCCTGGAAGCCATGCTGAGACACATGAAAAACAACAAGGTGGTTGGTGACAGCCAGCATGGCTTCACTAAGGGGAAATCCTGCCTGACCAATCTGGTGGCCTTCTATGATGGGGCAACAGAACTGATGGACAGGGGTAGAACAGTTAATGTCATCTACCTGGAATTGTGCAAAGCGTTTGACACTGTCCCACATGACATCCTTGTCTCTAAACTGGAGAGACATCAATTTGACAGATGGACCACTTGGTGGATAAAGAGCTGGCTGGATGGCTGCATGCAAAGAGTTGTGATCAATGGATCAATGTCCAGTTGGAGACCAGGAACGAGTGGTGTCCCTCAGGGATCGGTGTTGGGACCGGTCTTGTTCAACATCTTTGTTGGTGACATGGACAGTGGGATTGAGTGCGCCCTCAGCAAGTTTGTCGATGACAGCAAGCTGTGTGATTTGATTTATACACTGGAGGGAAGGAATGCCATCCAGAGGGACCTTGACACACTTGAGAGGTGAGCAGATGCCAACATCATAAAGTTCACCCAAGCCAAGTGCAAGGTCCTGTACCTGTGTCGGGGAAATCCCAGGCACAGCTCCAGGTTGGGCAGAGAAGAGATTCAGAGCAGTCCTGTGGAGAAGGACTTGGGGGGGTTGGTCGATCAGAAACTTAACATGAGCCAGCTTCAGTGTGCGCTTGCAGCCCAGAAAGCCAACTGTATCCTGGGCTGCATCAAAAGGAGCGTGACCAGCAGGTCAAAGGAGGTGATCCTGCCCCTCTACTCTGCTCTTGTGAGACCTCAGTTGGAGTAATCTGTACAGTTCTGGTGTTCTCAGCATAAAAAGGACCTGGAGTTTTTGGAGCAAGTCCAGAGGAGGGACATGAGGAGGCACATCTTGTGTCAGTGCTTGGCCTGTGTGCTGAACGCAACACAAATGGCTTTGGTGTGGATGTGGGAGAGCACCTATGAGTTTTCTGTCCTGTCTTTGACTATGACGTGTGAAGAAGTTGTTTGGGATTTGGTTTTGTGGCTCAGCATGTTGTCATCTGCTTGCCATATAGGGACAGGTGATGAATAGGGAGCAACCAGTCAAGGTTTGTAAAATACTTTGAAGCACAATTACTCGTATAATTAGTGATTAACTGTTTTTGTCTCTGTGGTCCTTTTAACTACCTAAAATATTATTACTGAAATTGCTGGTAACAATGTTGGTAAGTGCTGGCTCAAGTGAAGCTTTTCTCTTGATCACATCCAAGTCAATACTGAGACACCAATTTCATCCTTAAACTGACAGTAATCTACGTTGCAAAAATTGGCAATTTCAGGCAAAGGTGGAAATGGCCACCTATTCTTGGCACTCAGAAGGGAGATCCACTGAGAACTGGAATAACAGTGTGTCAGCAGGAGTGGTAAAAGTGCAATATTATTCTGTTCTCTGTGCAGTGTGGAGGTGAGGCTGTGATGCTGAAGGTGGGGAGGAGCAGGAGGAGTTGTAAGCTGAGTAGAGGAAAAGCCTTTCTGACTTGCAGTGAAGATCTACCCAGGTCTGGCATATTTCAGTATTCTGAGGATCTGTGGCTGAGTCTCCTGTTTGCACGCTCAGGAGGCAAATCTTGTCCCTGAACAGAATAGAGGACATCTCAGTTTTTCATGCCTGCTGTTCCTGAGGGGGATAATCTGGGTCTGTGTATGTAGTGAAAGCTGCACAGACAGTGAAAAAACAGATGTTGGATCTATAGGCAATCTCACAGATTTAGGCCAGCTGTCCCAGCTCTTAATCTGGCAACAGTTCATGTCAATTTGTGCAGAGCATTTGCTCATCAGAAGTAAGTGAGCCTGGTGGAGTGGCTGGGAAAGGAGAGCATGCAAAAGGGCAGCGGAGGAGCAGTGAGGAGGTGAAGGTGTCCTCCTTGCCTGGCTCTGCAGAGCTCGAGGAGAAGAAGTGGTTCTTTGCAGGGGCACAGCATTTTCCAGGTTTTGGAGGGGAACACGGAGCAAGTTCTTCACTTGTGCTGCTCACTAATGTTATTTCCTGTAATGTTTTGGTGATATGACAATCAGATTACTTCTGACCACCTTGTCCAACAGAATAAGGTGGTTGTGGTTTGGTTTTCTTCAGGAAAAAAAAAACTAAACAAAACCGAAAACCTCCCCTGCTCTCTACTTCTCTTCCCTGTGGTTTTCACCATGCAAATATTCACTTCGGTCTGTGCTTTTTTACCAAAATTGGCTGGAGAATTTGTGAATGCAGTGATTTATGCAGCTCTTTTCTTAAGAAATAGTTTATCTGAAGGGGGCTTATAAGGATGCTGGGGAAGGACTCTTCATTAGAGACTGTAGTGACAGGACAAGGGGTAACGGGTTCAAACTTAAACAGGGCAAGTTTAGATTGGATATAAGGAAGAAGTTCTTTACTGTGAGGGTGGTGAGGCACTGGAATGGGTTGCCCAGGGAAGCTGTGAATGCTCCATCCCTGGAGGTGTTCAAGGCCAGGTGGGACAGAGCCTTGGGTGACATGGTTTAGTGTGAGGTGTGCCTGCCTATGGCAGGGGGGTTGGAACTAGATGATCTTAGGGTCCTTTCCAACCCTGACTATTCTATGATTCTATGATTCTACGATCGGGGGCTCGAGTTCTTCTCATACGAAGACAGGCTGAGAAAGCTGGGGCTGTTCAGCCTTGAGAAGAGAAGGCTGTGTGGAGACCTCATAGCAGCCTTATAGGGCTTTGCCAGGGACTGTAGTGATAGGTAATGGGTTAAACCTAAACACAGGAAGTTCAGGTTAGATATAAGGAAGAGACACTGGAACTGGTTGCCCAAAAAAGTGGTAAATGCTCCATCCCTGGGAGTGCTCGAGGCCAAGCTGGACAGAGCCTTGGGCGACATGGTTTAGCGTGAGGCACCCCTGCCTATGGGAGCTGGGTTAGAACTACATGATCTTAAGGTCATTTCGAACCCTAAACACTCTATGATTCTACGAATAATGAGAACTACAACAGAATACCTTATGTTCAGTTATTATTATATTCAGGAAAACATATTTTAGGCAGTAAATGCCTGCATTTTTTGTAAATTTGCAGAATTTACCATTCAAATAATGCTTCTCTTCATCATCTGTTTTTCTTCATAAAGTAAGCATCTTGCAAGCCCCCAAAGATAACAAAAACCTAATAAGTCTGATTATAGTTTCCTTTCTTTTCATATTGACCATGTGTTAGTAACTCAAAGAAAATAGAAATGTTAGTGAGTATTCACAGATCCTTTCCATAGTTATTGAAGCTCTTCAGTGCTTGCCAGCTCATCTCTATTCACCGCAACTCTGAGCCACTAAAAAGGAGCTGAGGCACAAGGCCAAAGCATGATTTGCTAGTGTAAGACAATAGTGCATATTCTGCGGCTCCTCAAAGTAGTTTGGCCACATGGAAACTGAGTACTGGGAACAGGCCTTACCCTACACTGACTCTCAAACTATTTCTGCAGATTATTTGGTAGAGTGTTAGTCCAAGAAAGAATTGTATGAGGGATCATTCTAAAACTTGTACAATACAGACAAATCACATTCCCAGCCCGGGGTACAATATCTAGCAATATTCTGGCACTGTTCCATTTACTATATATTGAGCCTTCAAATACCATGAAGAAAATAATCTGCCCAGTGACTGCTATCAACCCACATGTCAGTGGACCATTTATTTTGCTACAAGCTGTAGGAAAAATTTCACTGTTTCTTTCTCCCCTACAGGCTCAAGAAAAATTTAATAGTAGCTGCTGAAGGCAGGTCCTTGATGGCTTCAGTATTTTTTTTTAAGTTCTGGGATTCTGCAGAACCATAAATTACTGGCTATTAATATATTAGTAAGCATATTTAAAACAAGGCTTCAAGACACTTAATCAGACAGAAGTGTCTTGTACACTGTGATTGCTCTATGGGCTTTTTCACTGTGTCATTTCTTCAGAGCACTTAATATATTCCGGGGTGACACTGAACCTAGATTCTAATTCATTTAGAAGCAAAAAGTCCTACTGGCTTTCAGCATGACTTAAGCACTGATCAGTATGCTTCTCCAACTCTCATCTTTCTCAGCAGTGTACATTACAGGGGGTTGATCCTGTCTGCAATAAGTAGAATAGGGAGAAAAGAACCTGAGCCTGCACTAGCAGGAAAGACACTATGGCTGCCACCTCACCACTTCCTACTAACCAGAAGATTTCTGAAAGGCTCATGACTGAACTGGACTGTAACTAAAAGCTTCTGTGCCAGCAGAGAGCAAATAAAGCTGTCCTTAGCCTGAGGGAGGTCAGGTAAATCTTCGAAAGCATCAAATTCTTCTTTGTTGCACCTTTATTTCTAGTAATCTGGCCATTACTCAAAAGTCAAGGTCAGAACAAAATCTCCTCACATTCATTAGCATTTCTGTCTGCGTCTTGCTTATTTACATGGGCGAGAATTAACTATGCAGAGTCCCTGTTTTTCTCCCTGACACTCACACTAGCAATAAGGGCCTGATATGTTTACTTCTACTCAGTCCCTGCAACTCCATCTACAGCCTAGTCCATATGAAGAGGGTACAGTCAATACCACAATGAGACTTACACATGTACCAGTCTTTCTCATAAACATCTGCAAGGGCTGTGTGATCAAAGCCTCACAGGGACATTTTATAAACTCACGTAGATAGTTAAGGTAAGACTGACTTTATATAGCTGTCCTAAACACAACTCTGCAGAAAATGAAATCTAGTCTGCAGCACAGTAGTTAACAAGAAGGCTGAATATTGATCCAACCATGTTTCTCTTTCTGGCTGCTCTCCCCTGAGCCACTACTGTGAGGTCTGCTAGGGTTATACTCATGAGCCTGGAGAAAAGGATCTTCACTCATGTATTACTTATGTTTCCCCTTTGTTTATGAGGTCTTACAAATGTCAACCTAATACATATTCACATTTACCCACCAATTTAACTTTCTGCAATTTTCATTAAAAATTGAGATAATTCAATTTCATCAATATGCTTCTCTAATAAAAAATTATTCCCTTTCTAAAAATTTATGATCAGAGCTAATTTATGGATAAGCCTTATTCTGCAATCATTTTTTACTCTCCCATGTCTTAAAGAAAGAAAGCTAGTCAATTACATCTACTGCTTCCAGTGTTTTGCCTTCAGATTTATTTCAGATCTGACTTAGGCCCTTACATTTCTTCTTAATTACTGGCAAACAGTAGTTCTGCAGTTGAGGAACTTTGTGATTCCTAGCAGGCTATAATACATCTAAATACTTCAAGCTCTACATCTTTATTCAATTTTGCTTTGCACTAAAAAGAAAGATGAAACTTGCCTCTGAAGAAAGTTCTTAGATATATCAGGACATCCCTTCTTGGTTCAGAAAGGCCTGCCACAATTTATACCAACTGATCTTTAAAAATATTTTCAAATTCAGACATAGGAAAAAAGGGAATAATTTTTATAAAAACACAATTTCAAGTTCTGCCTAACAACTTCATGCATTTTTAGTTTTGGTTTCTGGTTACCTCATAAAAAACAAGAGCCTCTATATCAAATTATGTCTGTATAACTGTGCTTTACTTGTTGGAACAATTTTCTTTGAAAAAACATAACAGTCTACCAGCTGTAGAGCTAATTAAAAATATTACTTCTGAAAACCTCTAAGTTATGTAAGAAAAAAAAAGACATTTAATTTAAGAATCAATAGCAAGAGACGCACTACAAATCTGACCCCACTTTATAGATATCTGGGCCCATTTAATGAATGTACTTCTGTTTCTACAAGATGGTAATACAATCAGATATCTCAGTGCTTGTGAGCAGACCTGTTAACTATCACTACACTACTCACCCGTTTCAAAGGAAGCTGAAGGCAGTGTCCGACAAGGGGCTTCCCTTCACGAGGGAAGAAGAAACCATGAGGAGGCACTATGTTCTAGCTTGTTTCACCTACTGTGTGCACCTCTGGGGAGGGTTGCAAGTTATTACAGTGGTCTCCTAAGTCTCTGACCTACTGCATTACTGTCAACCTTTAAATTTTTTCACAGATGAACAGTTCAGGCACATGAAACAGAATTGTTTATAATTTTATTATTCAAGAAAAGCAAGAGGTTATGATTCCAGTTTGAGAACTAATGGATTAGAGCATGCACCAGGGCCGTGAAAATGTGGAGATTTGGGCCACAGTTTTATAATTCTCTGCCAACTGTTGGTTCTCTGCTGATTCCCTTCCACCTCTCTGCCACATTATTTGTTGTAGAAAACATGGTCACCCTTCACTCATCGTGCCTCTAAGCTCAGAAAGAAGCATATAATCCGTCCCCTTCATCTCCTCAGATGCTTACGCTGCCAGATAGAGAAGCTACCCAATGAGCATCTGAAGGATGCAGCAAGAAAATTTCACCAGAAAGTGCTGTTTTTTTGTGCCCAAGTGTGTCTTTCAAAACCTCGATGTCTCAAAGGGCATTCACACATACCAAAACAGGGATTCCCAACAAAACTTCCCTTTGGATCTGCCCCACCAGCAGGAGAGATGGAGGCCCTGAGGCTACCTGAGGCACTCAAGTTGCCAAGCGATCCTACTGTTCCCACTAGCCATAAAACTGCAGAGAAGCTCATTTTCACTGAACAACCAGAACACTTACAGAGCTGCTGCATTTGTGGGATACCTGCCAAAACATATTCTTCAGATCCAATTCAAGATGGAAGTGTTTTTCAAGAAACTGTATATTCCTGAAAGGGAAGCCCTGTCTTTGCATAGATCTACTGCTTAAATTCTGATGCAGAGAATGGACAGTGATTGTCAAAGGGCTTAAAAACTTAGGAAAAACATTGCTATTTTGAGATTAGACAAAATACATTAAAAAAATATATTTATGGTTTAGGGAACATAGTTTAACTTGTAACCATATATATAGAGACAGATAAATACACACACACATGTACGTTTTACTATAGTAATATACATATGTAATATGTATTTTTCCATAGTGATTCTTCAGGTCCACACTTAAGTAAATGCCAAAAGCTCCAGGTGTTCAATAATAAAATATGCTGCACTGTTATACATAATTAATATACTTAAATATGCATGAAAGCTAATTTCTACATTTTATTGTTAGTCCTCTCATTGTCCTCCTTCCTGTCTGTTGTTTCTTAACCTGAATTTTTTCATCCTATTCCAATTGCACTTTCTTTTGTTCCTGTTTTCTTTTCTACCACTCATTCTTCCATAAAGCCTCTGCAAAGCTCAAAAGCTCTTGAATTTGGATGTTTGTTTTATGAAAAGTGGGGGGCGACTGAAACCAAGATCTTTTTTCCCCAAAATGTCTAAGATACAACAATGATTTATAATCCAAAGTAATTTTTGAAAACATATACTCTATTTGTAACCCTTTTCAAAGAATCATAAAACAACATTCGAAGAAGGAGAAGCTCAAGATTCCAACAATCTTTATGGCATACTAGAGTTACCATCTAGTTGGTGATCAGTCCTGAACCTTATTTGCTGAAGGCTCTACACTAAGAAGCGAGCACAAATTTAATGCCAACAATTACTTGCGATGAAAATTATATTTTGAATTTAAATAAAGACTAGGCCAGATTTCTCATGTCTCCTCAGATTTCTTATGTCTTTTTTCTTCTATAAGTTTACTCATTAAATTTATATTTTTATAGTCAAAGTCTCACAAGTGAAAAAAGACACAGCTGTTAAAATTGTTGATGATAAGCTGATTGACATCACATGGGAATCTTACCCAAATCCACTTATATTATAAAGGTAAATTTGAGCTGTGATTTATTAAAAAAAACCCCAAACAAACCCCAAATCCACCAATTAAGAAACCCAAACAACCAAATCAGTTATTGCAAGATATAGTCTCGAAGATGACTTATTTTCACATGCTACTAGTCTTTACCTGACTCTTACCTGGACAAGGCAAAATGTTGCATTCCTGGTACTCAAGAGATGGGCCGAGGCAAGGAAGTCCTCCGTACTTGGGCTCAGGGTTGCTGCAGACCCGTTTGCGATTCCGTATACCTCTACTGCAGTCACGACTGCACTGAGACCATGGAGACCAGGGTGACCAGGCACCATTGATGGTATGAGCAGAGTATCGTCCAGAACGCAAAAATTCCCCTGACAATCCTAATAAGATAAGAATTGGAAAAAAAAACAATACTGAATTAAAACAGTATTTCATCTCAAAACAACCTTTTCCGCTTCTAATTTACTCCTAGGCTTCTAACAGTAATATTACCAGGAGTGTCTTGTCCTTTAATCTCACAATCTAAACCTTAGTTTAACCTCAAGAATAATTCCATAATAAAAATTTCATAATCCCTTGCACAGTACTACAGTGAACACTTGGATCCAACTCCTTACTTAAAGCTTTACAGCTCTATTGACTGAACTAGAGTCAACCTACTCCACCTAAGGATGGATAACAGTTCTCTCTCTCTTGCACAGGAATTCGTCATCCTGACATACTCCGAATACACTACAGAGGTACTATTGCCTCTGTTTTAGAGGAAGAAGGTGACACAGAAGAGAGGACTGAGTTGCCTGTGACCACTCGCTCAGCCAGTTTCCCTTGGTCATACTGCAGGATTCTGCCCACTTCATCTATCCAGCCTGTGCTTGTGCCCAGAGGCTCATGGCTGTCCTTGAAAGGCAATACACTGTACTTATCTTAACCATAATAAAACCTTAGATAGTGTATAGCAATAATTCCACAAAGTCTAGTAAGACTTCCCTTTTGTGTAGAGCAGTGTTTTGTCGCTTTAAAAAAACAGTTTATTTTCCACTGAGTTGAAGTGTTCTAAACTACATACAGGTGGTTTCATATAGGCTTATGAAATCAATCCAACACATGACAGAATACATCCTAGTTAAAATAACAGTCTTACTTAAAATAATCATCTTAGTTAAAATAACCATCTGGCAAGTGGAAAACATCTTTTCTAAGTGAGTTTAGTACCAAGAAAAGGCATTAGATTAAACAGTGATGGAGGTTGAAGTCTACTATTTATCAGTGAAAGAGGAACACACAGAATCTTGTTCTCAGCATACAACCAATATGCCTGGATGCAGCCCCAGGAGAAGTTCTAATAATCTACATTTAATTTGAGTATTTTTGTCACTTTCAGGCTTGATCCTGCACAAAAGTATACGTCAACTGTACAGCACAACACTGAACTCACTCTTGAGCTGTAGCATTAACTGTAAGCACCACTACTAAGCATCCCCAGAAACACTACTGGGATTTCCTATTGTTGACGAAGCTATTCAACCTTCCCCAGTGGAAACTGGAAACTATGATCAGTGGACCACTAACTGCTGCTTTTATTACAAGCACTTATTTAAGTAGTTGTGATGAGAGAAGGTGCTGTAAATGGTACTTAAAACAGCTGAGGATGTGGTTGCTTGCCTCTGCTAGAGCTTCAGTATTGCTAATATAAGTACAGATGAATGGTATCATCAACAGTGGAGAAATGCAGGGGGTTGTTAGCAACTTCAACTGCAGCACAAATTTTTATTCTTAAGAAATTTCCTTATGCCCTACCCACAAGCACCGGCACTGTGAGAGTATCAAATGGAGCTAAAGAAACGGAAGATGTACTGAATCACATACTGGAAACAGCTACATGTAATACTGTGAAGAGTCTGTCCAACAAGAGTCCCTGGTCTAAACAGGACCAGGTTACCTGTAGATAACCAGAATGGAGGAGCCCCTCATTTGCAGTGTCCAGTACTGAAACAACTACACTGTATTTCTACCTGTGGTTATGGCATTAGTGATAACGCTTCTGCACTAAGAACTACATTACAATATCCCAAAGTAGATGAGGCTTTGCATACTTTTATTCAATAACTGGCAATATTAGAATGATGATGCAGCAATAAAAAAATACTTGTAATAAGAAACTGCTGAAAAAGAAAACATCAGAACAGCAATATAAAAATCACTAAAAATGGATAAAACCTTTCAGTTATTGCAGAGGCTAACTACTTCTTTCCTGTAGAGACAGATTCTACTACACATATATTAAAAGCAGCATTTCAAGAAACATGCCATACACAAATCCAAAAAGGGAGCAAGTACAAACAAACAGTATGGGAATTTTGACTACAGGCCCACTTTCCAGCTCTTCAAGACCATTTTTTTTGCAATTTTGTATCATTTTGCTGGTGGAAATGCCCTGCTTATGCAGTGGGCTGTCAGACTTAATAGTGGTCTTCCAGTACCTAAAGAGGGTGTACAAAAAATCTGGGGAGGGACTTTTTACAAGGGCATGTAGTGACAGAACAAGGAGGAATGGCTTTAAGCTGAAAGAGGGGAGATTTAGATTAGATATAAGGAAGAGTCCTTCATCATGAGAGTGGTAAAACACTGGAACAGGTTGCCCAAAGAAGCTGTGGATGCCCCTTTCCTGGAAGTGTCCAAGGCCAGGCAGGATAGGGCTTTGAGCAACCTGGTTTAGGGGAAGGTGCCTGGGGTTTCAGACAGATAATCTTCAAGGTCCCTTCCAACCCAAACCATTTTATGATTCTATGAAAATAACAGTATTTTTTTATACCAGAATTTCAAATTCAGATATTTTCAGTTAGTACATTAACAACAATGCAAACAATGGGAAAAGCGTTAATTGAAGCAGATCGCCAGTTATTTTCTTTGTAAAACAATGCAGTGCGCATCACTGAATACCAACACTAGGATGTTCTGAAGACTTTTGCAGGAAAGGTGTAGCTTTTTCAGAAAAAGGTGTGACCTTATTTGCCATTGCAATGTTAGATAGATTCCTTGTGATTTAAACTGGGGAGTAGGGAGAAGAATCTTCCAAGGGAAAGCTGTGAGGTACTTGAGCTCTGAAATAATATTCTAAAGAATCTTTTCAGCGTGGAATTTGGTCTGCAGCAAGTGTTCTTCCTATGCTTTTTCTTTCCAAAGCACTAAAAAAATCAGTACAAGGAGCAGTCTTTTCACAGTTTCACAGTAACTCATACAGTGGTCATAGAGGGGCTTTTAGAATTTTCAGACAGAAACTGCACAGCAAAAGATTAACATTATATCACTAATGACATTAAAATAGCAAGATCAGTTCATGTTCTGGATATACAGTACTACATATTCCTTGAACAACCTTGTAGTGAAGTGATTAGTTTCATGGATGAAGAGAGAACAGTGGATGTCTGGAGAAGAGAAGGCTGCATGGAGACCTTATAGCAGCCTTCCAGTATCTGAAGGGGGCCTATAAGGATGCTGGGGATGGACTATTCATTAGAGACTGTAGTGACAGGACAAGGGGTAACTGGGTTTCAAATTTAAACAGGGCAAGTTTAGATTGGATATCAAGAAGAAGTTCTTTACTGTAAGGGTGGTGAGGCGCTGGAATGGGTTGCCCAGGGAAGCTGTGAATGCTCCATTGCCTGGAGGTGTTCAGGGCCAGGTTGGACAGAGCCTTGGGCGGCATGGTTTAGTGTGAGGTGTCCTTGCCCATGGCAGGGGGGTTGGAACTAGATGATCTTAGGGTCCTTTCCAACCCCAACTAATTCTATGATTCTATTATTCTATGAATACAGCTTTAGTAAGGGGTTTGATACTGACTGCAATAACTTCCTAGTAGACAAATCCACAGAGTACTAGCTAGATAAATGGACAGTGTGGTGGATCAAAAACTGACTGAATAACTTGGCCCAGAGGGTTGTGGTCAGTCATACAAAGTACAGTTGCAGAAAAGTCACTAGTGATGTCTGCCAGGGGTCAGTATTGGATCCAATCCTGTTTAACTCCACATTAATGACCTTGTCAAGTTGGCTAATGATATAAAACTGGGAAGAGTGGCTGATACACCAGAGGGTTGTGCCACACTTCAGCTAGGCAGAGAAGAACCTCTGAGTTCAACACAGGAAAACTGCGAAGTCTTGCATCTGCAGAGGAACAACCCCGTGCAACAGTAGTTTGATGTCATCTAGAAAGCAGCTCTGCAAAGATGGATCTTGCTGGTAAGTCAAGGGAGGTGATCCTTCCCATCTTTTCAGTATTGGTGAGATCCAATCTGAAGTATTAGGCCCAGTTCTGGGCTCTCCAGTACAAGAAAGACATGGACTTACTGAAGAAAACGCAGGGTAGGGCCAAAGGATAATTAAGGGATTGCAGCAGTCTTTCATATGAGAAGAGGCAGAGGGAGCTGGGACTGTTTGACCTGGAGAGAAGGCTCAGGGGGATCTCATTAGTGTGCATAACTACCTGATGTGGGGGAATAAAGGGCTGTTCTCAGTAGTACCCACCACAGGACAAGAGGCAATGGGCACAAATTAAAAACACACAAAATTCCATCTGAACACAAAAGAAGAGAAACTAAGCAGGTGGTCCTATCTTTCGGATACATTAAGGAAAAGAATAAGAAAGGTTTTCTTTCAGAAGATGGTAAGGCACAGAATGGCTGTCTCTGAAGACAAAACTCTAAATAGGACCTTTGGCAGTGACAGAAAACACACTGTATAAGTATCCCATCAGTGCAGCCTCTTCATTTCTACAAAAAATATAAATATCTTGTCTATGGACAATGCAAAAAAAAAGTGCGACCTGAACAAAATGATTGGACATAAACATAGCAGCAGACACAATATGAAATAGATAAGATACTAGATAAGAAATCCAAGAGAAAATAATTCATATTTGAAAATTAATGAGACAGCATTCTGTAACAAACTCCTTCAGTTTCAGGACCTTGTGCTTCTGAGGCATTTTCACTGTGCATAATTCACATCATCCAGTCTTTTAAATAAAAGTTGTTCAATATTCTATATAGCTAATATTTCACAAAGGCACCCTGTAACAACTTTTTAGTGTTAGAACGTTGATACTTTCACATGCGACTTGAAAAGCCAATACAGAATATGAATCTGCAGGGTGAATTTGCCTAGCATTATACCAGCCTGAGGAAAATCCAAGAAATCATATACATACATACACACACACAAATACATACCTGTACATATGCATGCATTATAAATAGATATATACATGCACATATATACCCACACATATACATATAAAAAAGAAGACTTGTGGTCTAATCATCATACGTATGCAGAGCTCTTATAACTGTCCATGCAAAGTCTGTTGCAAACAGAAAATCCAAACAGCCCTTTCTTTTTTTTTTTTTTTGGTCAACTGATATGTAGTGTGTAGCAGCTTCTAAGATATGGAAAACAGACGGGGAATAAGAATCATTGAGTCCTACATCTAGGAAGTCCTTGTTTTGTTTGATATGTTCATTAATTGAGGTGGTGGTTGGGATGGGGGTCAGAGATGGCTAATACAAAACTAAAAGAAAAAATTACACTCTAGAATTTCTTCAAGAAAAAGTTCAGAAAGCAAATGGCTATACAGAACCAAGTCCTATCTGTATCACAGTTTACATCAAACTTAACAGGATAAGGTATAAATGTAAAAGCATTCTAATCTTTCAGATCAAGCTGCATGAAATAATGAAAACTCCTACTTTTTTCATTAATCTGTGGTATTCTTGCTGCCTCTGTTTGAGATTTGAGTCACTTCCTGATTACTCTACATCCATCTCCAAGAACAAAAACCAGATTGTGCCACCCAACAGAAAACAACATTAAACCTCCTGTATTTCTCAGCTTATTGCCCCCAGGATGAAAATACCTGGCTAAGACTGCAACGGCCAACAGTCTTGTCACGGTAAAAAAGCAAAAGTCTAGTTTACACATCACCTAAGCTCTCCTTATTTAATGCCTATCTACACAAATAGTTATGAAATCTGCTAAAAGAATGATCAGTCATAGCATCATCAGTGAACTAATGAACAGTTTTCTGAAGACAGAACAGCTGTGAGTCAAATGATGTGGCCTTTATGACAGGCTCATCAGTCAAACATAGTTTAAAACATAAACTAAATCATTCTCAGAAAGCCTATGATTGACTTAAAGCCCTGTGAATGACTAGAATGCATGAAGTTTGCTTGCAGTTTACCAACAGGCATATTTTCAGTTGTTTAGAAGTCATATTCAATTAATAAACTGCTACACACAGAGGCTAGAAAAGAGAATTTAACTACTTAATACCAGTACAATTTAAAATAGGCAGCTGTGCTTCCCTAAAGCAAAAATTTCCACAAGTAACAGCAAGTATTGCAAAAACTGCAGTAAAATCAATCACAGGGATTTTGTGGACAAAAGAACCATCAACTTCTAAGACCAGGGAAGACAGAAGGTATCAAATGACATCTCAATAGAAGACTATTCCCTCATTTTAAGTGCCTAAGCTCTGTTCAGTATGGATAAAATTACAGAGAAACAAGCACTGCTTCATTGCTGACTTACTTATCTCAGTATACCTAACAAGCATGTATAACAGAAAAAAACTGTCTCATTAAGTTACATAATTCTGATCTAAATCAAAATGATTTGATAATTTCTAAGTAATTTTTTAAATTTTTTTTTTATCCAATTTGAGTAACCTTATAAGTCCACAAGAAATTAATCACGTTCGGAGATACGTTAACATGAAAGTTACCTGCCCTGACTAATACAGGAGAAAAAATCTGCCTTTGCAAATGCCTGTAATAAGACCTTGATTGGTCTGATTTTTCTTGAAGACTGCAGCATTCTTAGCTGAGTTCAATTAATTTACCTTAAAAGTGAGGCTCTAATAAAGCGCATATATTTATAATTCTCTAGTCTAGCCTGTAGCTAAGAAAGAAGTAGCAATGATACCTGATAAATTATGTGAGTTGACTGATTTATGCCTTACGTTCTCATGTTCAAACCTAACAAACCTACAGAGCCAGTATGTTTAATGCAGACACTTAATGTTTCATAAGCGCACATTAAAGCGTATGGTAATATAATTTCAAGACTTTTAATACCTGGACTGTACAGACATTCACATTAAGATGTGCAACAATGTACAGACTCTCAGTTGACTTGAAATAGCTGTGCCTTTCCTATCTGAGCACTATATGAAAACCAGAGGCAAAGAACAAAATCCTCTCAACCAAACTTCAAATCAGAAAAGCATGAATACAGTATGCAAATGCTACTGCTTGGTTAATTGAGATAGAAATCTTACCACACTCAGGAGGAGTCTAGTGGGTTTCTGGCAAGAAGTTGTTCTGCCTCTAATCTCAGACTGCAAAGAAAGTTTGCTTTGCTAGCATCTGACAGTGAAACATGATTCTGTTTTACATGGCACGATTGTAGTTGCACAGTGGGAGATTATCAGCAATGAGAACATTTCTAACAAATGGCTTTCTTTGCAAAGAACAGAGAACTGATCTTTGCAGAACGCATCTCGGGTAATGAGGTATACCAAGCATGCTGTACCAGGATTAATCTTCCTATAAAAGCCAGCAAATTGCTACAGTTCAACATGGAGATAATGAAAAGAATGCTTCATAGTATCCAAGCTCTGGTCAGGTGGAAGTAAGTTATGATGCTTCCTTGCTATCTAGCCAGAAATTGCAAAGGTGTCTGCCAAAATTCACAGTTTCTCATTCTCTTGAAATCCTTCTGTTCAAAAAGCTACAGCTACACTACACGGTTCATGTATTTCCTTCCCATGAAATCAAGGAGCAGCAGATGGGTGGCGTGTTGACCTAAATCCAAACCTGGGAGCAGGGAAACGCTCCTGAATCCTGCAGTTTAGAGGAAGTCAGTAAGTTTCATCACATCAGCAAATCAAAACTGTAGTTCCCCTGCAAATTTTCCACTCCATACTGTTCTGACATCCATAATCAGAAAATGCCTAAGCAAACAGGCTCAAAGTAAAATGTTGCTAAAGGAGACATAACAGTAATTCTTTTCACCATAAGTGTATTGGTTAATGCAGACACTTGGAATGCCAATTTTACTTTTCATTTCAGAATAATTAAGGACAAATTAATGATAAAGTTATGAGGGAGCTCACTACAAAGAATGGACAGATCTATAATAGTTTCTGCCCTGTTGACTATTCAGCATAAAGTATTTAAATAGTCAGTAGTTTCGGGTTAGTCAGCAAAAATGCTTCTCCCAGATGAACATTTCAATTACTGTGCAATAGGGTCACTCCCATACATTGGTCCAATGATTATTTCCGAATGAAGCAAAGCAGCAGCTTCAGCAAGATGCAGCAAATCACCTACAACACCAGGAAATTCAGGAATCTCATGTTCAGAAGAGAAAGAAATATCTTCAAGCTAATCAGGCAAAGAAAGCACCTGAACCCACTCCCTTGCCTCTTGCACTCTCAATGTTTTATTTCACAAAATTTAGGCACTGTTACTTCTTACTATATTTTGGAAGAAAGAGTCAGTTTATGCATCCAACTCCAGGAGAGGACTTATGATCATGACTTCAGAATTGAAAACGGTGTCTCCATGCTTAATTTTCTTGCAGCAATGTGATCTAGGGCAAACTGGCCCTTGCACTGGTTTGTCCTACTAATCTACTCTCTAAGCCATTTTCAGTCCACTGTTAAGTGCTGATGTTTCAGCTGTCAGACAAGAATATATCTAGATTCTTCTGTAGATCTAGTTGTAGATTCTAATTGTGATAACTCTCCTTATTCTATACTATGTGCTGGTGAAAACATTCTCTTTCTCATTTAATCTCACGAAATTTTAAAAAGGTGTCATAAATGTCAAAATTATGAAAGACAGCATAAAAGCAGCAACACCACCCAAAAGTCTTATTTAGGTCAAGAAAGGCAGTTCATACAGTGACCCTAGCAGAGTAACATCTCCTCTAGACAGTAGTTTGAAACTTAATTTGGATGAAAACAGGAGAATATCAGGAACACTTGTTACAGCAGTTGATCCATGCCAAAATCTGCCTTGCTATTTACACCTAAAAAAACAAAACATTGGAGACTGTAGATTATCTGCAACATGAATGACATAGAGTATGAAACTAAATCTCACCTGGAGTACCACAGGTTTTGTTTTATTATTTCACACAGTTCTTTGCTATGTATTTCCTTAAAAAATTACTAACATCTTGCCCTACCCAAAAAAGACAGATGTCAAGTGAATCAATAAAGGTTGATCACCAATCAGGATGAAGGGCATGGGGGAAGCTTCTAGTATCTTCTCACTGAAGGCACCCCTGCAGGCCCCCCTGCTACCAAAACCTTGCCATGTAAGCCCAACCCAGGCAGCATAGACAGGAAATATTTAACACTGATTTTCACAAGAGTAGGTCTGAAAAAAAATATTGAGAATGAGAAAGGCCAAGGACCCAGAAACTGCTCTTTGTGGCTTGAGATAAGCTTTCAGTTACACATTTTTTCAGCTAACCTGGGTGTTGTGAAGATACAAAAAGCTTTATAAGTGAAAGCAGGTTTCTAAATTTTAAAATATAATACCAGTATTTCATTAGGTTATATAACTAAAATATAATACTCCAAAGAAATGTTGATACATAAACTTGGATAATTAATGAGATTTATTAATAAAATTAGAGTGATTGTCAGAAGTTCTTATTGTATTTTTTTATATATATACATATAGACATTTTTTCAAAACTATGTATTACTGATAGGGAAAGAACAAAATTCTGAAGAAAAATAATTCCAATTTAAAGTCATCTAAAGTTGAAAAGATTTTGAAGGAGTTCAGTTTTCCATCTCAGAAATAAACAGAACTTTAAATCACTAGCAATAGCATAACATAAACTTTCATAACAGAAATTATCTAGTTCATAAACTCCTTATTTAAACACCTGCATGAATCTTACAGTTGTTATTTCAGAATTACTGAGTGAAAAGTTCTTCTCAGCATCAGTACTACATATTCTAGCTAAATATTTATTAAATACTTTAATGTTGCACAAGTTCTCTCTCAGTAAAAAGCTGAGAGTATAAGGAGATGACAGAATCCTCCAAGAACTGAGCTGCCATGCAGTGGCTCACAGATTATTGTAAATAACAGTAAAATAACCTGTCAAATCTCATAATTGGTGTAAAAGACACTTGATTAGTCTGAATGATGAAATGACGTCCAGAAGAAATACAGATTCCCCATTGTGAATCACTATGTCCTATTTTTCATTATCAGTTCTGTTACACAAAACATCAGCAAGCAAAAACTTTCATTCTGTGCTGAAAATGGAACTGCAGGTACCTCACTAGCAGGAGGCATCCTTCGGCCACTTTAGCTTTGCTTACCATCTGTCGAGCATCCACTGGTGCCATCACTGGAGCAATAACGCATTTCAATCCTTTGCCTTCCCACCTCTAGCAAATTTGGGTCAGGCAAGCGCGCTTTGCAGGTGTATCGGAAGCGTTGTTCATAGTGGCCACCATTGTCTGAAATATTGACTGGGGTCCAAGGCGTCCAAGGAGTTGTCTTTTTTAACTCTGGACAGGCATTGGTGTTACAAGGCTGATATTCCTGACAGAAAAATGTTCATAATTAATACAATCATTAAATATGACTTAAAAAAAAACCCCACAAACCCTCATAACAAACAAAAATAACCAATGGAAAAAAATGAATAAAAAGTTTTTGATATTTTTTCCAGCATTTCCAGTAGAAGTGATCATCAATAAGCTTTAAATTCCAATCTCAAATTGAAAGTGTTTTTTTTCTGCTTCTAGGCAAGCACAGTATCACACTCCTGAAAGCAATAACATAACTGTACAAATTAAATCTATTACATCCATAAAACAGTAAGCTGAACACTATATATACCATGATAAAGTGCATCCTTTATAAATTAACAGCTCCAAATACGGTGCAGTTAAATATGTTAAAGCTGTTAAGTAAGAGGAATTCTGATAAACTGCAAGTACAAGACACAAACTAGCAAATAATTCCTTGGTAAAACCTACTGGTGTATGAAAAAGCAAAACACTGTTCATTTTGTATATTGCTTATGCAGTAAAGGTGAAAATGGACAAAAAATGTTTTCTATTACAGAACCTGGCTCCCCAAGGTGCATCTTACCTCTAGCACAGCAAAACCAATAATCGGAAGCAAATTCACTATGGACTGATAGCCACCAAGAACAGATCACACATAAGAAATGCAGATTGGCCAATATTCTCAAGCCCCACAACATATGGCTTCATCCATTTCCCACACCACAATATGCCTCATCTGATGAAAGTGCTTGGTAAACTATACAGGTGAAATGAAACAGCCACTAAATATCAGAATGAATTCATGCTGACAAACTACTAGATGCAAAAAGAAATAGGCTTCAGTGATACAATGCTTAAATGATCTCTCTACCTTTGACTTCTAGAATGATATACAGTGAAGGGTACTTTCTGAAAAGGAGCCTACTAAAGTTTGTAATTCCAGCAAATATTAAAAATATGGATACAGTAAAAATAAGTTTTATCATTCTTAGTACAACCTCATTCTATAACCCCTACCCCAACTGATACCACCATTTTGCAAAACACGATGGATTACCTGTTCCTCTCATTCCCATGGTGATAATAACCTTTTTATCTCACACATTCCCCAGTTTACTACCACTTCTCTTAGACAGTCTAACTTATTAACATATCCAATTAGGCTGAGAGTAATTCCTCTCAACCTATATTTTGTTTTAAAGGCTGTGGTGTTATTTCAGATCTAAAAGGTGATTCTTTGTGTGAAAGCTTTTATAATTTTTTCCATCTATTAGAGTTGGGAAAAAAGATTCTTCCACAGAAATACTTGCCCCACTAGCAAAGCAAGACATTGCAGAACCTAGGGCTATGTTCAAGAATGGTTTCATAGTTTTGTGGTACTTCAGGCAAGAAAGAGCTCTTAGCCCAAAGATTTCAGCTGGACTACTTCTTGCTCCTCCAGGCTGTGCAAGGTCCCTTCCCACAGGGGTGGCCATGAGTCATATCAAGGACTATCTATGAAAAGGGATCCCTTTAGAGCAAAGAGGACTGGATCAACCTGTCTAGGACCTGACTTTCAGCCTTGAATTCTTTTTGGATCAGAAGTCAGCAAAGAACAATCAGGTCTTTTACACAGGGGAAGATAAGACTTATCTTTGCAGCCCATGAGCTGTAGAAAGGAAATCATAAAATTAGCAGATCCCAGCAGCAGCTATAACCACCCTGCTTGCTTTCCCAAACAGGTATTCATGCCTAACATGCAGTCCCCCCCAGTGGTTGGATCACAGTGCATCTTTTAGCAAGAGCACACTGTCTTTCCCCCTCTCTCTCCTTTTTCTTCTAATAAAGATGTCTAGCAGTGATTAGTCTATCACCTCCCCAGATCATCTGTTCCACTATTTACTAACCCTCAAAGCTAGCAAATTGCAAGTTAATTCAAGGCTGAATTTCCCCTTTAATTTAATTTTCTGGTCACTGAATTTTGCTGTGCTTTTATCAACAATACTGAAAGTGTTCCTTGTCCCATATGTACAAACAAATTTTTCATGCCCAAGTACCCGCACATAATGGTAAACTAAGCTGAACTTCTTAAAGCTACATATGATTTAAAACCTGATCTCCAGGTCCTGTGCGTCCCTGTGCTTTCCTTATTTTCCTTAAGACTGGACACCAAAAATTGACTTGGCAATCTAGAAGCAGTTTAATCAATACAGCATGTAGAGGCAATTTAATACATATATTATTGCATTAGCGCTGTTTCCTTCCACAACACTGTACAAAGAGCTTAAGTAGACCTAATTATCTTTGATAATATGTCCTTTAACTTACAGCTTTGCAATTACATGCAGTCTCCTATGCCATACAAGTGACTGGTGCTTGGCAATATTAAAATACATTTTATTAGCTTTTGCAATTACCTACCATATTATTTACTAACTCAACAATCTCTCTCATGTTCAAGCTTTATAGAAGATGGTTTATATTACTGTCTAGACTGTTGATAGAAACGTTAAGTGCTATTGACCCAAGAACTGATTCCAGGCAGACGGTGCTAGACATGTCCCAGTCATTTATATCTGTTCATTAACACCACATTTTTCAGTTTGTCAGTGAGCCAGCTTTTAATCCATTTAACATTTGCCATATAATTCAGTTTTCCAAATCAAAGTATCTTCTGCTGAAAAGGCAAATGTCTTGGAAAAATTCAATGACAGTCAGGGAGAATTGCCATGTTACCTTCAAACATCTTGAAACACAAGCTTTTTTCTAGCAGCATACAAGCAAAACATTCATAACAATCTAAAAGTTTCAGTTCTTCATTTGCTGTTGATTTCTGTACTGATATTTTTCAATCAAAAATAAAAGTTGCTAGAAATGTGAGGATACTGGATATGGCATAGACAGGTGAGGATCATATAGAGCAGAATGTGTGAGATATCCAATGAACCCTCTGTCAAATAAAAATTAGCAATAAAAGTTAATTGAGTGGCAATGTATTGAATGCTGCTTTGCTAACTCATCTGAGATGAACATGCCAGATCACTTGTTCCTAGAAAGACAGACTATCAGTGATCAGTGTGCCTCAGGATCTGTAGTCCCTCCTTACAGAGGGTATACTCATACATTGTTACATGAGCCAGAAAAGAAAGGTGTTCTTTAAGAGCATCTGCAGAAACCATTTGTTAGCTTTTAATTTCTTGCTTGGTGCATAGCTTATAAGAAAGTTTGTCTGCTGTCATGTCTGTCTCTTCAACCATTTGGTAATACTTATGAAAGGCTCAGAATGGCAAGGGAAACAGAAGTATATGTAGATTACCCAGCAAATATTTACAGCAATAAATAATCTCTTTGAGAAAATTCAGAGGAATATCCCAACAACAGATGACCCTATGAAGTTCTGCACTAATAATGACCTGGCAGAGCCTGCTGGCTTCTCTCACAGTGAGTGCTGTGCTGCTCTACCAACTACTGTGTCTGCCACAGAGGAATCAAAACTTGCATTGTGCTTGATGAAAACACTGATGTAATCTGGCACTACAGAAGTCCAGTATAAGTGCAACAATGATCTGGTCTGAATGGCCTCAGATTTGGAAGTAAGTAAAGGAGGGAAGAGAAAAGGTGTAATTCAGATAACACATGGATGTATTATATTTAGTACTGATAGCATGAAGACATAGTCTGATTGGAAGGATTTGTCAGGGACTGAGAACATGGAAACTGCTATCTCTGCTTGGATTATCTACCTCTTCTCACCTTGTTCTATGCTTGAGCAATTCATCATATGGGTGTCACAGTTTAACCTAGCAGGCAGCTAAACATCATACAGCCATTTGCATCCCAGTGGGATGGGGGACAGCATTGAAGAAAAGGGATTATAAATTAAAAACCTAACCATTGATTATGCTATTAACCAGATATCTTCATTCTGCCTTTACTAATAATATCCTAATATTTGCCTGTAATGAAAAAGAAAATTACTATCATGTTTTTTACCAAGATTGATTTAGAATTACTTGGTTGTATTATGTTAGGAAAGGACAATTAAATTATTATTTCCAAAACATTTCATTTCAAACTGGAAGTAACCTGATGAATAATGTAGAACAAAATTCTACTGTTTTCTCATGGTAAAAAATGGAACAGACTTTTCTGGCTTGTTTTTTTTTTTTTCTTTCTTTTACCTCTGCATTGCCGTTTCAGTCTAATTCCTGAAAATTCTGAGAATCTCTGAGACATCCACTCCTAGTTGAAGTTTGATTTTAATTAACCAAACAGCATGATAGGCTGATACCTCCTTAGGAAGCTAGTCTAAAATCTTATCTACACCTGAACTATAATTTTATAAAGAACAGAATTTAGATAGAGTATTCTATTCCCATTTATATAACATATTTATCTATGATTCTTTGGAGGCATTTCTCTGAACAAACTTATTTCTTTGATACATATAATATGTCTATGTTGAATGCACTTCTTTTGTTCTCATCTGTGTTTTTCTACCTCATTTGTTAATGTGAGAGGCTACCTATCTTCACAAGGCAGCTAATTCAACATTAAGAGTCCATTTAAGTATTTGCAACCCGTTATCTTTTATGATCTTAATATATCATATTAGTTCTAAAATATTCTTTTGGAATCACCAAACAGTGCACTGATTAAAAAATACCTAAAACTTTTCACTGCTTGTTCATGATGCTAAGCTTCAGTTTTTCTGGTCCAAAATATTTTTTTTTCAGATAGTAAGATAGTGCTAGAAAAGAATGTTGCTGGTTCATAAATTGAGTGGTGTAGCATGTCACCTGGGACAAAACAGGGCTGTAAGATGTAAGAATCTGAGTCTCTCAGCAACCTCCCATGCTTTGAGTAATATGTAGCTAAAGGAAAGGATAGCTGTCACATGCAATCAAAACAAAGATCAAAATGCATGTAACAGTGTTATAAAACCTGAGAGAAAACTAGTTCCCATTTACAGGGGGCCTTGTTTACACATCAAAACATAAGTTTTCTGAAGGGCTAATATAACCTAGCCTTCTCCAAGAACTAAAAGATGGATAACATTTATCTTGCAGTGGTTGAAAAACGCATTCAGTAAAATCACTAACTGAACTTGAAAAAATAAATGGTTCCTTTATTTCGTTACAGAAATGTAAAATCTTTTCTGCTTATAAAAGTATTTTCAAAACAAAACAAACAAAAGACCAGGAAGTCCCTGATAATGTTTCTACTAATTTTCACAGTTCAAAAAGCCAGGTTCTTCAGCAAAATACGCTTAGATATACCTTACTTTATTGTCATTTTAGTATTAGAATACTATTTCAAGAGTATAACCAGAAAGAATACCCAAACACCATTAAATCCAACTCATTAAGCAAAATCTTTTACATTGTAAATTTCACAGTTAAACTAACCCCAAAACACTGCTATAATCCCTATTGCATCTGAGTCATGCAAAGACACGTCTATATCCTATATCCTAGATTATAGGTAGTATTTTAGCTTCAATTCACACCAGTGGGAGTAGCTTCTCCTTTGGAACCAGGACTTCAGAGACTATTTTTGAGTGCAAATGCAATTCGGTAGTGATATAGGGCAAAGACAGGGAAGTTGCGTTCAGAATAGGTTTCTTAAAATATTTTGATTGGTAGAGGGAGGAAAACATTTTTAGCCTAAGCAAAAGGAACAGATTTCTTCTGCAGCAAACAGGTATCTTTTTTTGCTTCAATACTGAGTGAGCACAACCTTTTGTTTCAATTTTGTGTGTGTTTAAACAAAAGAATTGGAAAATCTTCCATTCATGTAAAGGGGAATGTTAAAGGAAATAAAGACTGGATTTAGAGCCATTTTCCCTGGAGGAGTCTGAGGCCTGTTGGGCAGTCACCAGACTGAGACAGTTCAGAACTCAAATCCTTCCTATATTCAACATAATTAATTTTATTTAGATAAGGAAAGTTCCTGCTTTCACCATCTCTTCATAAAAACATCAAAGTTTGGTGCGAGGCAAGCTACCACTTTCCTCTTATTTAAAAATAAAAAACTGTAGAAAGATGCATAGTAGTTAATTTGGATTCTTCCAAACCTAATCCATTTATAGACCTGCGTTACAATTAAACACCCTACTCAAATGCACCTAGCAAATGAAAGTGTTATGTGATACAAGACAAATTTGTCAAGATCTGTAAATTGTTTCCTTTTTTTTTGAATAGCTGAATACATCAAGAACTTATCTGTATTTTTGCATACTTCTCATAGAGAAATGAAAAGTAGTAAACCCTCACTAAATTCCCACCAGCAAGTCTGCCTGCCGACAGCTGAATTTGTACCAGTCTTCCAAGACTCGCTGTTGTGAACCCAGTGCTACTACTAGAGGAGCCACTTCTACAACGTGTGTGCAGAGCAGCCTGTGAACACAGCGCCCTAACTTGAACCTCCACACTTGCACAGTCAGACTAAGAGCTCCCTGAAGGAGAAGACCTTTTGCCTCTTTGCAGGCCTTTGTATAATGGGATCCTGGTTCATCATTAAAGCTTGCAGGAAGCAGGACAACAGTGAGGCTATAACTATAATGCTTTGGAGGCTAGTTCGCTGCTACACTAGGCAGCAAATCTACAATCTGATGTTTTTTAACCCCTTTTAGTGAATTGCGATTCAAGACCAGAGGATTGTAAGCGTGCTGTCCTTCCCAGGTGCTAAGGCAGGAATGGGTTGCAAACTATTGTCACTATGGGAACCTGAGTTCTAAAATGGTAAATCCCCTCCCCCCTTCTCAGTGCTTAATATTGGAAAACTTCTCAAAACCAGTCAAAGAACTGACTAGTGGAATTTACTGTCAGATTTCACACTATGAATGAAGTGTACTTGTAATGTGTTTCAGTGAAATGGGTTTGAATTTTGGTTACAGATGTCTCTGCTGGTACTTGCCTGCATGTCCAATAACTATTCAGAATTAAGTGTCATGAATAAGCTGAAACTGGAGACTGGGTATTCATTTTTACTGGACATTGGCCTCACTTTCAGGAATGTGTTTTACAAGGGGAATTAATATTCTGTCTGGTCATCCAGTTCCTTTTTCAATATGGATTTACTTTGAAGTCTGGGCTTCTCTTACTAAGTTAACCATAAACTTTCTTTTGATGAACAATACCTTCTGCAATTTGCGCACAATGACATAAGCCTTCTGTAAACTACCCTGTTCCTTTCATGCTCAGGGCAGTAAAGATATTGAATGCATTGTTAACAGTTAGGAAACAAGCAATGCCTCTAAAAATGCATGGCCTTAACAGGAAAGTCTTCCTCTCATTCCTCCTTCTTTTTTACTCTAACCATGGTTAACGAAACATCCCACAAAATGGACAAGCTGTGCAATTTGCTCCAAAGGACCACATACTCAGCTACGCGCAAGAACACAGCAAGCAGGTTTAACCACAACTTAGGCGTATTTTTAGGTAACAAACTTTACTTTCCCGATTTTTACCACATTCATGCAATTATAATACACTTTTCTACATTTGTGTACACTACTAAGTGTCACACTTCAGCAGTTTTGTCAGAAATGTAATTGTTAAGGACTTGCCACCAATTAGGAGTCAAAAGTACTTAGTTGCCACTCCTAAATATTGAGAAATAATAGTCCGGGACCTCAGAATGATTATATTGGCTTAAAAGAACCTTAGACAGGGAGAGGGGGGCCACCTAATAGAGGAAGCTGATTAAATGCACTGGTTTATGCACTATAGTTAATAAGAGTGTGTCCCATTGTTCTACTGAGAATTACCGTTCTGCAGGTAAGTTCCTGTTTAGCAGATAGGTGCTTAGGGCTCATTTGCTCTAAGACTCTTGTTGCAAACTCCCCCTTATCTGTGGTTTTGCGTGCAGCATTATGACCTGACACAGCATAAACATGCCTCCTGTTGTAGCAGATCCACTGTGATGCGTGAACCAGAAGCAGGGGGTGTGAGGTGGCAGGGATGAAGCTAGGAACATCACCACCTGAACCCACTAAAATTTGGTAAGCCCAGAGGTACCTTTCAAAGGACTAAGGATTCAGTTATTTTTGAGTGTTGTCATTCAGACTGCTGCAAAGCCTGCACAATGGAAGCACAAGATATTACTGAGCTGATGAAAACAGAACACACAGGACCATAAATAATCAAGGCTGTAAAGCTGAAGGGATTGTTCACCTACAAATGACTGCATGGATCTATGAAAACTGACTTAGAAGTGATTTCAGTTAAGGAGGTGCTGTATTGCCATGTAGTGAAGGCCACAACTTGTGGTAAGAAAGACATGACCTCCAAATCTGAGAAACAACAGACAAGTGGATGATGAAATATAAATATCATTAAAGATAAATGAAGTGTTACTTGTACATGAATCAAAATGAATCTTTTCATCATTTAGTGTGTAAGTATCAGCTTTGAAATCTATATTTATACATTTAATTATAAAGATAGGAAATTCAGCTTTACCTTTATAATTAAGAATGTGCTAGTTGCTGTTTGAAAAGACCCTGGAAACGAATGTAGCTTCCTGTGAGCTGCGATTTTGCTTACCTGATCACTCGGTACTTCAGATGTGGGAAAAAGGGGGATTATTAAAATTCCATTTTGGGAGGTATGATCAGCTGATTGGAAACAAGTGAGCTGCTGCAGCTTAGTGAGTTATCACTCAGCTGGGACATGGTAATGATCTCTACATGTGCTTTATTCATTACAAATGCAAGTGAAAGCACAAAAGAAATCAGATTAAGTCAGATGGATAAGGGGTGATTTACTTTGCTGTAATAACTCAATTGGTTGCAATTGCTTTCACATACTCTTACTGAGACAGTTAAACTTTTTCACACAAACCCTATAATTCCTGTCAGAAGTATTTTAAATTGCTGAAATAGTTATTATTAAGTTAAAATGCCTTTTTTAAAACTGCTGAAAATCATTGCTATCTGAGTATTTATTAATTGAGAGTAAGAATGTTAGAAGATAATCCAATAGTCAAGAAGGCATGAAAAGGCCGTCAACTGATCAGTTTTACAGACTGCTGCTTTGTAATGACTGCAAATCTGTCATCATACAAAAACTACCTTCATTTGTATACTGCAGCATAGGTTTTCCTTCATGTAGACTTCTAGAAAGACAATAAGAACTATATTCTTGGTGCAAAAGAAGATCTCAACAAAAAATATTTAAACACCAAAAGTAGAAACAAACCTGGGACTTCAGTTTTCACAGACAACACTAGTGTTACTTGGTTATTTTGTGACCTGGAAAGAATTTAACCCTTAGATTCCTGATTCTTGGATTCACTCATGCGCCTTTTCTTGCACCTAGGAATGGGAAAAATCTGCAAATGAGTTTCATTTGGGTTTGTCTACCACCACGTATCACTAACTCAACAGGCTGCTAAAACAATTGTGTAACTGCAAAACAAGAAGAGAAGAAAGTAAAAGCTGCACGGCCTGTAATCATAGGGCCGAGGATAAGGACCAGGGTGATATTCCTATAGAGAGAAATGGCTCATTTCTTTCACAAGGCAGTTTCAAATTAAGCACAGTAGTAAAGTAGTTCTGGAAATTTACATACTGAGGACACATTTACTTCCATAATATTCTGACCTGGAAAACCAGTTGTGTGAAAAGCTCTCCAACAAGTAATGCAGAAAAATACAACAGTTATTACTACTTTATATTCAGCCATACAGCACACTTTTAGATTCTTATTCATTTATCCATAGTCATTTAATATATCGTCAGTGCAACCTTACCCTAAAATGAATCCTTTTATCATCCTGTAGATCATCATTAATCTTATTTTCTACAACTACACAATCTTTCGGGCTCAGCTGAACTTTCACATTTTAAGCTCAAAATCTGAGGACAAAACTACAACTATTAATCAGAAATATATCAAAAGAGATCTGAGAGTACGAAATTATTTACTGCTTGTGAAGTCATTTAGTCAACAAGCACTCAATTGCAGCTTGTCTTGTTGTTAGGGGTTCTTTCCCCCCCTTTTAATTATGAACAGCTATAAAGTGCCTTATACAAAAATGGAAGCAAAATTTGAGAAAGCTGATGTTGGAAAGAGCTGAAGTCTGGTATTGCTCAGAAAATCTTATTATTTTAATATTCTTACTGTAATTTTCATTCAAAGAATGATTTGAATTAAATCATTTCAAAGAATGATTTAAATGATATACAAATCACTAGGGAAAAAAACCCTATAATGTCACCACTCCTAAGATAACACTAAATGTTACAGCAGCTGCTAAATGACAAATGTGTAAGTGATGGAAATGGTACAAACTGAATAGATGAGGAGCCATGAACTTTAATTCAGAGTTGCCAGTCCAAACCCAGGAGATGCAGTGAAAAGCAGGACTGCTTGTTGAAATGCATTAAACTATGCAAGTATTTAAATCCATTGAAAATAGATTTAGCCACACAAATGAGACGCATTTAAAGATTTTGATCATCTGTACCCTCTGATAGCAGAAAGGGTACGCTCTGTACTTCTGAAAACGAAGCTGCAGCTTAGGGAATCTGAGTATGGATTTGCAAGCCTAATGAAGGTGGCAAAATGCAGCTGCTGGAGATATTTCCAGTATCAGATGGATTGCTGTCTTCTCCAAAACCTCCAAATATTAGGAAACCCTAACTACTTACTAGAAGGGAAATAAAAAATGGTAAGTTTTAAGTACCTAAAATCCTAATTATTTCATGGAACAACTTAAAGCCTGATATTTAAGGGACTGAGTCCATCTTTGTTTCAGACCCTTTTGGTTGTCTTGGTACATATCCAAAAAACCTTCTCTTTTATGGCTGTGGGAGAGAGGGACAATATTCAGCAGACACAGATCAAAACTGATGATTTATACAACAGAGGACAGGCATGCTTCAGGGCTCTTCAACAAGACTTTGTATTCTGAGATGGAGCTTTACAAGCTTGTGCCATTGAGACAGTACTGGGGTCCTGCTCCAGCTCATGGGGAATGGTCACCCCTGGTGAAGCTTTTCCTGCTGTGCTCTCAGTAACTACACCAGTATCCTGATAGTAACTCAATAGAAAGATTGGACCAGATGATCCTTCAGGTCCCTTCCAACCTGCCAGTCTATGATTCTATGATTCTAAGTTAATCTGTATGAGAAAATTGACATCTTCCTAGCTCAAAGGCCACGCTTCTGTAAATAAGTGAGAGAGGAAAAACAAACAGAACACCCATCCCCCAAATTCCTTTCAAGCAAAATTTTTCTCTATTTAGATGTCAAAAGAGAGGACAACACCTGTGGAAAATGGGTATAGCAGGTAGGTTAAAAATCAAATTATGCTATAAACCTCTTTTTCAGGCCTTGACCCAGAGACACTGAAGAGAACAGTAACATAACTGAACGGAAAACGTACTTAAGCATGATTTAATACTTTATCTCACTGCAGACATCTGCCTTTCCCCAGGGCAGAAGTTACAGCAGAGCTGACAGACTTGAATGTGGGCCCACGCTTCAATCACTGCTGCTGCAATCAAATGTATAAACACAAAACCATCTTCAGTTATAGCTTATAATCACCAGGACAAGGGAGCACAGCAACCAAGTTGCTGACACGTTTGCTTCTGCCAACTCCACTGTGGCAGAATATGACCTCCAGCAAAGTGAACACTTGAGCTGGTTACATCACTATAGCAAGCATCAGCATAACTCATCTGTCAGAGCTTTGTGAGCAAAACCCCCCACAAAAATAAGAAGAAAATCAGAATAATAGCATAAAATTTTACAGGCTGCCTGTCTGAAAAGCACAAACACAAATAGATATATTGTGGTAATAATGTAAATTCAGATTACCTACAAACTTTCATAGTTTTTTGCTTAAGATATTCAGAAAGTGGAACTGCACAGTGAAACATCAATACACAATAGCTTTAATTTTCTAATGAGTGAATATCAGCTTCTCAAAGCTTGTACCCTTAATATAGGATTCAACTGCCCAAATGCAGGTCTCTATTGGCATTTTAAATGCCAACAGTTATCTCACCTAGCTTCCAAACTGCTCTAAAAGCACGTGGGTCTCTCACACGTCCTCTGATTTATCTTCTACTTTCACACAGATGTTATAGATCCCCTACTGCTTCTCAAAAAGCAACACGTCTCTGTTTAGGCAAATCTGCATCCTGCCCTTGCAGCCCCCAATGGAGTCTGGCATTTTTCAGAATCATATCAGAACTGTATCTCCTGTTTCACATTTTCCATTTAATTCACAGCAATCTGAAAAACTCTCTATAAATCCATTACTCCCACATAACACTCTTTAATTTTTAGCCTTTTCAATATTGTTGGGTTTAAATAAATTTTATTTACAAAGGATTTAATTTGCCTATATAGTATTTTTGGAACTCTGTGGTTGCGAATAAAACACTTTTTTTCTTGATCTCCAGCCAATTCCTGGTAACACAGATGTTTCTGGGGGGAATAAAAAAAAAAACCAACAAAACCCCTAATTGGATGCTGCTTTATATTGCACTCTATTTCCAGTATAAGGAAGAAATACTGTGCACTTCCTTTACATCTCAAATATGAGCTGTTTGTAGCTTGCATGACCCTAGCATTAATCAGATCAGGTTTTAGTTGACAATAGACTGTGTGTTTCAGCCCAGAAATGCTGAAGCCTATGCTCCACTCCTCTGGGGAAATTCCTTAGGAGAGGATTAAAGTCCTTTTATTTTACATCTTGTTTGAAGTCTCAGCAAAAAGGCAAAGCACTATATAGGGTAAAGGTGGCACTACTAAAGACATTCAAGCCAGAAGGTTAATGAAGAAAACAAATAAAGGAAGCAAATATAGACTGTACAAAAAAAGGAACGAAAATACTGTAGTAATGAAAATAAACTGACCAGGAACAGAATATGACTCCCCGGCAAAATTAAATCATAGCACACTTCAGATGGAGCATTTTATGAGTTTCAACAAGTTAAATGTAAAACAACAATATTTTTTCTTAACACAATACTCATGAGAGCTTAAAGCACATATGGGATCTTCAGCTTCCCTTTATATTTGGCTATGCTTGCCTCAGTCTTGTCCCAAATCAAATTTCCACATATCAGCTTTGCCCCAGTTTTTATCATAAAATTCACATAACCTAATTTACAATAGGAAGAAAAAAGATGAGGAAAGACTGATTTATACGGCAGTGATCAAATTGGGCAGAAGAAAAAAAGTCAGTGAATATGTCATCTACCAAAATTCTTTTCAATGAATCAGAAAAGGGACATAAATAGCTACAAGTTATGGGAGTTGAGTTACATGTCAGAGACTGGAAAAATTAACAGTAGACCACGCCTTCAGGATGCTGAAGCTGCAGAGTGCCACTGGGTAGTAATGCTGCGCTTACTTATCAATCAAAGCAATCTATAAACCCACATTAAATTATTGGACAGGCTGAGAAAATTGGGGCTATTCAGCCTGGAGAAGAGAAGGCTGTGTGGAAACCTCATAGCAGCTGAAGTTGCTATGTATCCATAACCATATAACCATAACCAGATAACCATGGTATCTGAAGGGGTCTACAAGGATACCAGAGAGGGACTCTTCATCAGGGACTGTACCAATAAGGGGTAATGGGTTCAACCTTAAATAGGGGAAGTTCAGGTAGATATAAGGAATAAGTCCTTTACTGTGAGGGTGGTGAGGCAATGGAACTTGTTGCCCAAAGAAACAGCAAATGCTCCATCCCTGGCAGCATTCAAGGCCAGGTTGGACAGGGACTTGGGTGACATGTTCTAGTGTGAGGTGCCCCTGCCCATGGCAGGGGTATTTGAACTAGATGATCTTAAGGTCCTTTCCAACCCTAAACATTTCATGATTCTATTTTATGATTCTAAAAGGAAGAGCTGGGTAATACAAAATGTTGTATTTCAGACATTCTGAGCAACGTGGAGGACTTAGTGCCAGTAACTGTGTAAACGTAGCTGGAATACACAAATCAAACTCACAGGACTGAATTTTAGCTCAAAGTCAGTATAGATGCCCCGGCCTTACACTGCAGGCTTTATAATTGAGGCATCATTTTGAGAGCTCAGTGAACCATCATCATCATCAGAATACCATCAGCTCTTTGGTATTTTCAGGCCAGTGACATTAGTAACTGGAAAAGAAAAGTGATAGCTATAGACTGTAAATTGCTTTTTATAGAAAATAGTAAATACTTTGCATGCACTTAGGGCTTTTACATCTGAAATGTCTGACTATTCATAAAAAGTTCTGACTCTGAAGGCAAATTTGCTGAGCACTACGCTATTGGAGCGGGCTGGTTTGAGTCAGGATGATTAGGAAGTTACGGAAGCTCATATAAAGAGTTCTATCTGGGGAAGTCTGTAGTGGGTTTGGCAGCTGGTGGGCTACAAGCATGGCTTCTGTGAGAAGCTGCCAGAAGCTTCCCCCATGTCAGATGGAGCCAATGCCAGCTGGCTACAAGATGGATTCACCACTGCCAAAGGCTGAGCCCATCAGTGACGGCGGTAGCACCTCTGGGGTAACAGAGATAAGAAGGGGAAAAAGTTACTGCACAGGAGCAAAAGCACCTGGAGAGAGGAATGAGAACATGTGAAAGAAGCAGCTCTGCAGACATGAAGGTCAGTGGAGAAGAAGGGGTGGAGCTGCTCCAGGCACCGGAGCAGAGATTTCCCCTGCACCCTGTGGTGCAGACCATGGAAAGGCAGAAGAGAATGACACTGAGCTGAGTTTACGTATCCATGGACAGATGTTCATGTGACTACATTAAATAAATGCATTAATAGCTAAAGCAATTCCACTGATAAGAAATTTCAGGTGTTTGGTTAGAATTTGTGATGAAAGTGTTAGGATTCAAGCAGTCAACAGGATCCCAAGGGAGAGGGAAGAAACGAAGATGACAATACAATTTTTCATAATCTTTGCTGGCAGAAGATCTCAGAGCCTTAAAGGGAAGGATCAAGTGTGTTGGTTTGGGGGGCTTTTTGTTTGTTTTTAATGCCAACTAATTCACCTACTCATATTCCTGCAGTTTTTAAAAAAGCACTAGAAATTCTATCTTCTATCTTTTAGTTCCTAATTCAAAAATGTGGGAAATGTGGGACTTACTTAATTTTGGTCACAGCCTCTAGCACATCTTAAGAGGGTAGTTTCTCAGCAATGTATGTTTTAGTAAATATTTTAGTAGCAGTGACAGGGTATAGAAGATGAGGCCCACATCCTGTGCAGTTAATTCTTGGTTAATAAATGCAATCACTCTGCAGACATTGAATGATACATGAACTCTGTGTTAATTGATCCCAGTATATGAAACCTAACAGATTCAACAACCTGGGTATTTGTGTACCAGTAGAGAGGCATAAGATAGATGCCTAAAAGGATTTCAGAAAGGAGGAATGCATATGTTGTTTACGAAAGATTTTTCTAAGGTATACAAAATTATGCATCATTACCCTACCTTCTTAAGATCAAATATTACTTGAATGAGTTTTTCAATACATGCTGTTTAGGAATCAAACTTTTTTTTAGTTGTTATTTTGTAACTGTTTTGCCACCTAAGATTGCATAGCTACATCTTCATGTTTGGACAGCTCTGTGACAAGTCACAGCTTTGAAGCTATTGTTCCTTAGACTGTAGCTGATAGCCAAAACATTTCAAAAACTATGTACATACTTTGTTAAATATAATTTTTAAGAAATGGACAGTTCAGTACTTGTTTCCTTTGGAAGAATCTGTGGTGGACTCATGAGGGTAATTTTTTTGTTTTTAAACAGGGACTCTGGAAAGAATCAGTCCAGGGTGGCATGGTTTATCCTGCTCAGAGGTGAACAGACATTTCATTTTTACATGGAAATGTTCCAAAGACCTAGTGTTAGCTGAATGCTAACAAGTGAACACAGGATCTATAATCATATGGCTGTTCACGTCTCAAAGATACACAACTTTACAGAAAATGCAAATTACATTTTACAGAATTTGGTGACATTAAACCACAAAAAAAAATAAAAATAAAAAAAAAATCATTCAGTATTTCAAGTCAAATAAGAATAACATCCTCAAATACCGTATACCCCTATCATTCCTTTCATGACTTTAGCTTTAGAGAACAATTCTTAACACAGGAGGAAGCCAAGATAGAGGAACCACATCTCATGCTATAATATTATGATTATTATTATGTGATTATTACACATATCCTAAAGTTGTGTTTTATCTGAAAAATCCCCCCCTTTCATTTCTTCTACTGACTGCAGGAAGGACAAGTGGATGCACAGATTGTAGGCATTTCTAACAAAACAAAGCAATTCTTTGCTAGGGGATCACATGGATTTACATGAACGCCAAATTCAGGTTTCTTTGAGACTCTTTTAATGAGGTTCCACGTGTCCCTTTCCTACACTGAAGATTATAAATTTTAAAAATTAGTAATAATTTTAGGCACAGGAGTTTAAGAACAGCAATAAGGAAAAGAGCTGTGTGTTTTATATCTACTTCGAGTGATAAATGGAAGGATCTGGCTTGGAGGGGCTTTTGATAGTAACACCAACATGTAACGTTAAGATTATGTAGTTTTTATCAATATAGTAGACCATTTATTTCTGGCATCAGAGATGATGAGATATGAATATACAACAGTTGCATTCGATCAAGGGATTTACCTACTAATCAGCAGTTGAATGAGAATGGCCAGCCTTCCTCTACCGGGATCAAACCACCAGATATATATTTGCTCATGGGATAAGACTATTAGCCAGCATTAAGAATAAGAAGCTCATGACACAAGTAATTTATTTAGAGGATATGAAATCTACTGCATAAGTTCCAGAAACAGGGAGGTTATTTCAAATCAAGGTTGCTATCACAAGCCCTAGCTGAAATGGGATATCTGAAACATTGATGTGAATACTAAGAGACCCAGTTATTGAAAACTCAATGTGTTTTGTTTTCTTTTTATGGGTATGGCAAGTACCATTAAATCTTCTGAGGAGCCATTCTTGCATTTCAGCATGGGTGGTCCATCTGAAATGTACACATAACAAAACCGCTAACATGCTTCCTAGCTTTCTAGCTAAGTAAAGGGGGAGTAACTGCTGTTTTAACAGGCCATAGTTTTTGCATTAAGCTAACAAGGCAGGCTTTGGGACCTGTTGGGCTTTCCCTGCTCTTGTCTTGGTCTGCCTGAAGATTTGTTTTTGCATTAAATAAGCAATTATCTAATTACCAGATCTCTATCCCCTACTTTCTTTTAACTTTTCAACAGCTCTTTATAATTGTGTGATGTAATGTCTATAATGATGAATATTTTGGAACTGATGGGTATTTGTAACATGTAGTTATTTTGGGTAGAATGACCTATTAGATGCATTAATAAAACACAAGATCAAGAAGTATCAGCAGCATTGAAAGAACCAGCAGAGGACAATACTTGAAGCCCAGGGACTACAAGCAACTTACCGATGGGCAATTACTGATCATCAAACGAATGCAACCCTAGGAGCAATATACCTGGACAAATATGTAAATCTGCACATTTCTTGAGGCCATCCCAAATGTAGGAAACAATATTTATGGGGCGGAAGGGGGGAGTAGGAAGGTAGGGTGTGGGGCTGAGGGAGAAAAGTTAAGTTTAGGGAAAAGTATGAATACTCATATGCATTAATGATATAAAGAACCCAAATTGATACCAATATTGGTTAATTTTCTGTTTGCTGTCTGCTCTCTATTGATATAGTTCTAGTAGTGAGCACCAACGGCAAAGGCAATTGTTAAAAAATGCAGATGGACTCAGAATACAGAATGAGGAAATGGAAAGCCTTCTTTTCAACTTACAGGAAAAAAAGAACTATGGTGCATTTTTCCATTTATCTTTCAGAAAGACTTTAAAGATGATTTTTGCTTTGCAAATAAATCTCTTCAGCTCAATATTAAAAAAAGGCTTAAGTCTTCAAAAAAGAGGGAACAAACAATTAGCTCAGAGACTTAAAGATGGCTTTTGGAAGAACCAATAGATGACTGTCTCGAGAGGGGACGCCTGCAGCGCCTGATCGGGGGGAGGCTTGGCATCTGGGAGCTTCAACTCAGAGCAGCAACAGGCACGGAGGGAGCCTCAAGTCCTCGGCAGGGCCGGCCCAGGAGCCGGCAGAGCAGCGGACGCGAGCAGCTGACTCAGAGGGGACGGACCCAGGAGGAGCGGCACAACACTGACTGGTTAAAAACCTGCCCCAGGGAGCGTGAGCGACCAGGGCGGGCAAACAGGGTGGGTTCAGAGGCAGTTTGAGCGAGCAGGCAAGCGGGATGGCGAGCGCTCGCTGTATGACCCGGGCTCAGTCTGGGAGCTCTGCTCTACCTGCCCCAGCAGTGGCCAGTGTAGGCACCCAGAGTGAGCCGATGGGAAGGGAGTCCGCAGTCCGGAGCTCGGGGTGTAGAGAGCGCCTGCACTGCTCTCCTGAGATGAGGGTGCACAATGGGCAGGGCTGCACTCGGTGCTCCCTGGTGGAGGTCCTCCTGCAGCAGGGGCTGAGCTGCGGGACACTGGTACAAGGCTGGAAGGTGTCAGGGAAGCTGAGGGGAAACAGCACTGCCTGCTCCAGGACCAGACCGTGCAGAGGCCTCAAGCGTCCACTGTAGCTCATGCAGAAAAGGAGGCCGCTAACCCAGGAAGCTGGGAAACAGCAACAGAAGAAAAAAAAAAAAAACAAAAACAACAAAAAAAGGAGGAAGAGGACAATTAAAAGCAAGGGGTTTTCTCCTAAATCTGCTGTTCCTACCCAGAACTGCTTTGCTGTCCCGCAGGGGGCTGATGAGGAACCGCAATCCCACCAGGAACAACCTGCTGATGCACTGGTAAAGAAGATCACTACTGGTGCTGCCAGGAAAAAGCGGCGGGCTGTAGTAGTAGGGGACTTGACTCTGAAAGGAACAGAGGCACCCATCTGTCGGCCTGACCCAGGCTCAAGGGAGGTGTGTTGCCTACCAGGGGCTCAGATCAAGGATGTTGCAGAGAAGCTGCCTGCTCTAGTTGGTCCCACTTACTATTACCCACTTCTAGTGATCCATGTGGGTGCTACTGATATAGATAGCAGTAGCCCAGAAAACATAAAGAAGGACTACAGAGCCCTGGGAGAGGTGGTTAGGGGATCTGGAGCGCAGACTGTCTTTTTGTCAATTCTCCAGGATACAGGGCAGGACCTTCAAAAGGCTAGGAGGATTAGCCAGGTTAATAAATGGTCAGAAGGGGGATGCTGTAGTCAGGGGTTTGGGTACCTTGAACATGGGACACAATTCAGTAGGCCAGGTCTACTGGGGGCTGGTGGAGCTGGTCTGACAAAGAAAGGGAAGAGTGGATTTGGTAGGAGGCTTGCCAGACTGGTCAAGGATGCTTTAAACTAGATATGTTGAGGGAGGGGGCATCATTCGATCTAAACACCCAGTCACTTGCCAACACCTCTAGTAAATGTTCAGGGCAATGTAGAGATATTCCAGCTGCTCCAGCCAGTGAGCTGGCTTCAACTGGAGCTCGGCTCAGACGCCTCTATACAAACGCTCGTAGCATGGGGAACAAACAAGAGGAATTAGAGATGTGTACACATCTATGAGGGTATGATATCATAGGCATCACAGAAACATGGTGGGATGGCTCCTATGGCTGCTGTGTTGGAATGGAAGGTTACAGGCACTTTAGGAAAGACAGGCCCTGTAGGCGGGGAGGAGGAGTTGCTATTTATGTTAGGGCAAGGCTGGAGAGTATGGAACTCTGTCTGGGGACAGCTGAGCAGTTGACAGAGAGTTTGTGGGTCAGGGTTAAAGGGAGAACAGCAATGGGAGACATTACTGGAAGGATCTGTTACAGACCGCCTGACCAAGAGGACTCTGTGGATGAAGCGCTCTATAGACAGATAGAAACAGCCTCACGCTTGCAGGCCTTTGTTTTCATGGGGGACTTCAACCACCCTGATATCTGTTGGAGGGATGGTACAGCTCGGCACAAGCAATCCAGGATGTTACTTAATTTTGTGGAAGACAACTTCCTTCTGCAAGTAATAGAGGAGCCGACAAGGAGAGGTGCCATACTTGACCTCGTCCTCACCAACAGGGATGGGCTGGTTGGAAATGTCGTGATCCAGGGCAGCCTTGATTGCAGCAATCATGAGATGGTTGAATTCGAGATCCTCAGGACAGTGAGAAGAGTGTGCAGCAAGCTCACTGCCCTGGACTTCAAGAGAGCAGACTTTGGCCTCTTCAGGAACATGCTCAGTAAGGTTCCATGGGATATAGCCCTAGAGGGCAGGGGGGCCCAAGACTGCTGGTTAATATTCAAGGATCACCTGCTGCAAGCCCAGGAGCAGTACGTCCCTACTAGAAGGAAGTGCTGCAGGAGGGCCAGGAGACCTCCTTGGATGGATAAGGAGCTGCTGAGGAAAATTCAAAGGAAAAAAGAGGCTTATAAAAGGTGGAAGCAAGGACAAGAGGCCTGGGAAGAATACAGGGATGTTGTCCGGGAAACTAGGGACCAGGTTAGGAAAGCTAAAACCCAGTTAGAAATAACTTGGCTAGGGATGTGAAAGATAACAGGAAGGGATTCTATAGGTACATTGAAAATAAAATGCAGGCTAGGGACAATGTGGGCCCTCTCCAGAAGCTATCGGGAGAACTACCTACCCTGGACATGGAAAAGGCTGAGGTTCTTAATGACTTCTTTGCCTCAGTCTTCACCAGAAAATGCTATGGCCACACCACCCAAGTCTTGGAAGGCAGACTCGGGGACTGTGAGAATGAGGACCCTGGGCCCACTGGAGGAGAGGATCTGGTTCAAGACCATCTTAGGAACCTGAACGCACAAAAGTCCATGGGACATCATGAAATCCACCCGCAGGTCCTGAAAGAGCTGGCAAATAAAGTTGCTAAGCCACTGTCCATCATATTGGAAAAATCATGGCAGTCAGGTGAAGTTCCCGATGACTGGAAAAAGAGAAATATAACCACCACTTTCAAGAAGGGGAAAATGGATGACCTGGGGAACTACAGACCAGTCAGCCTCACCTTTGTGCCTGCCAAAATCTTGGAGCAGATTCTCCTGGAAGCCATGCTAAGGCACATGACAAACAACAAGGTGGTTGGTAACAGCCAGCATGTCTTCACTAAGGGGAAATCGTGCCAGACCAATCTGGTGGCCTTCTATGACGGGGCAATGGAACTGATGGACAAGGGTAGAGCAGTTGATGTCAGCAACATGGACTTGTGCAAAGCATTCGACAGTGTCTCACATGGCATCCTTGTCTCTAAGTTGGAGAGACATCAATTTGATAGGTGGACCACTCGGTGGATAAAGAACTGGAAGGATGGCCGCACGCGAAGAGTTGTGGTCAATGGCTCAACGTCCAGCTGGAGACCAGGAACGAGTGGTGTCCCTCAGGGATCGGTGTTGGGACTGGTCTTGTTCAACATCTTTGTCGGTGACATGGACAGTGGGATTGAGTGCGCCCTCAGCAAATTTACCGATGACACCAAGCTGTGCGGTTTGGTTGATCCGTTGGAGGGAAGAAATGCCATCCAGAGGGACCTTGACATGCTTGTGAGGTGGGCTGATGCCAACCTGGTGAAGTTTAACCATGACAAGTGCAAGGTCCTACACCTGGGTTGGAGCAATCCCAGGCACAGCTACAGGTTGGGCAGGGAAGAGATTCAGAGCAGCCCTGTGGAGAAGGACTTGGGGGTGTTGGTCAATGAGAAAATGAACATGAGCCAACAGTGTGCGCTTGCAGCCCAGGAAGCCAACCGTACCCTGGGCTGCATCAAAAGGAGTGTGACCAGCAGGTCGAAGGAGGTGATCCTTCCCCTCTACTCTGCTCTCCTGAGACCTCACTTGGAGTATTGTGTGCAGTTCTGGTGTCCTCAACATAAAAAGGACACGGAACTGTTGGAACAAGTCCAAAGGAGAGCCACGAGGATGATCAGGGGACTGGAGCACCTCCCGTATAAAGATAGGATGAGAAAGTTGGGGCTGGTCAGCCTGGAGAAGAGAAGGCTGCATGGAGACCTCATAGCAGCCTTCCAATATCTGAAGGGGGCCTATAGGGATACTGGGGAGGGACTCTTCATTAGGGACTGTAGAGAGAGGACAAGGGTTAATGGGTTCAAACTTGAACTGGGGAAGTTTAGATTGGATATGAGGAGAAAGAAATTCTTTACTGTAAGGGTTGTGAGGCACTGGAATGGGTTGCCCAGGGAAGTTGTGAATGCTCCATTGCTGGCGGTGTTCAAGGCCAGGTTGGACATAGCATTGGGTGGCACGGTTTAGTGGGAGGTGTCCGTGCCCATGGCAAGGGGGTTGGAACTAGATGATCTGAAGGTCCTTTCCAACCCTAACTATTCTACGATTCTATGTAGCAACTATCATTCTGACCTCTTGGAAGGCCTTTTCTCTTTAATGAAAGTGCCCTCCATATCTAAGCTGTGTTTGAAATCATGTTGTCATGGTTTAATCCAGCTGGCAACTAAATGCATGTAGCTGCTCTCTCATTCAGCCATCCTTGAGCAGCAATCAGTCCCTTCCAGGTAACTACCCCCAGTTTATATATTGGGCATGACATGGTGTGGTATGGAATATCCCTTTGGCTAGTTTGAGTCAGGTGTCCTGTCTTTGCTTCCTCCCGGCTTCTTGTGTCCCTCCTCACCAGCAGAGCATGAGACCGAAAAGTCCTTGAACAGAGTAAGCCCCACTAAGCAACAACTAAAACATTGTGTTATCAGCATTGTTCTGAGACTAAAGCCAAAACAGAGCACTGCACCAGCTACTAGGAAGAAAATTAACTCTATCTCAGACGAAACAAAGGCATATGTGATATCAGCAGGGACCTATGAACATCCTGGCCTCCTTGGTGACAGAAGGGAATCCTCATCAGCACCAAGTTACGGGGAATAAATCATAAGGTGAAGAATTATAAGCATGAGGCCTGAATTAGGTAGAGCTATCCTGTCATCTGCACGCAGCCAGCCATCAGCCCTTATAGTACCAGAGGAAGGAGGGAAAGTTCTGCTCCAACTCTTACTACAAGCCAATCCCATCAAAGGCCTAGGCAGCATGAGTGAAAATTGTCCTCCCTTTCTTCTCTTTTTTCCAAAAAGCATGACACTACTTGCCTCATTTGTTATGTTGTGAAGACCTAGCATGTCATGGTCCTTACCATCAAAAAAAAAACAAAACTGCCTGGGAAGTTAGAGATTTTAGGTAGTGGGAAGCAAAGAACAGTAATAGAAGTCCCAGCACAATTCAGCTCTAGTATCCTTAGTTCAAGACCTTATGGAAAGATAACCAGTGGTAAACTGTGAAGCTGTAGAATGTGCTAGTATAGGTAAAACTATTCATTATGCACTATCAGCTGTTTCATTTGCTTTTTCCTCACCAATACGTATTCTTCAGATTTATTTGTAATTTTGAAGCCATTTAAAAAACGTTTTGAATTTAAAAAATGTGTTGAGAATTCTTTCCTCTAATACTGGAATATTTTATCATTAATTACAATGCTTTAAATCTTGGAATGTGTACTGTTCTGTCCCAGACACAGTGTCATGGGTTCAGCAGCAGTCATTTTTCTCCTTCTTGGTAGCTGGTGCAGCACTGTGTTTTTAATTTCGTGCCTGGGAACTGTGCTGATAACACCAGTGTTTTCAGTTACTGCTTGGTGATGTTTTGTCAGGCCAAGGACTTTTTGAGTTTCATGCTATGCCAGGGAGGAGGGAAGCCGGGAGGAAGCAGAGACAGGACACCTGACCCAAACTGACCAAAGAGGTTATTCCATACCACAGCACGTCATGCCCAGGATGTGAAGACAGACAGCAGAGACCCGGAAGGGTGTGGTGGTGGACTGGGGGTGCACGGCATGGTCAGGTTTTTGGTAGTGGGGGGTTTGCTGGGGGGTGCACTGGCTGGGTCGGGCTTGGTGAGCAGTTGTATTCTCTTTCCTTGTATTTCTCTTGTATTATTACTGGTGGTAGCAGTAGTGATTTGTGTTATACCTTAGTTACTAAACTGTTCTTATCTCAACCTGTGTGAGTTGAATTCTTTTGATTCTCCTCCCCATCCCCCCGGGACTGGGGGAAGAAAGAGGGGGAGTGAGTGTGTGAGTAAAACTGCGTGGGTGGGGGGCTTAAACCACAACACACAGTTTAAAGGTAAGAAAATGAGGACATCATAATTCAGAAAGTCAGGAAGATGCTCTTCTAGGGAAACGGGCATTACAGTTATTTCTCCTCAGTTTCCGATCTGAAAATAAAAGCATTTTTATTAAACAAGCTATTTAATAGAAACCTTTATGTTTCCTAATGTTGTCTTTTGTCTCATCTGCCTGTGTAACCTGGAACACTGCCAATATAATGATTCAAAGTCCTGCTATGCTATGCATTCAATTATAGTTGGACTGTACAGGATTTACGGTGACTGAGATGCAAATTTTACTGGCATTAATTCATAGAAGCCATTGATGCTTTGCTGCTTTTGATGAATGAAACAATCCAAAGCTCATGCAATAATTCGTACTATTCATAATAAGAAAAATGAGAAAAATTCCATGAACTAAGCCACTAACTGAAGCAGGTAAAGTCATTCTTTCTCTAAATCACCTCTCCACAACAAAATGGCTTTCAGGAAACCTATACAAATGTCGATTCTACAAAAAGCCCGACCCCAGCATGAATTACAATGATTCAGTCAAGTCAAAGCTTAAAAAAATCCTTTTCAACATTTCGCAATTGGTTTCATAGCCTTCACCTTCAGTATCTTTACCTCAGGCAGCCACCCAGACAAAACTGGACTCAGCTGCTCCTCAGGACACAGGTGTCTATTTTTCACTCCTGATATGGCTGTGCTCCTGATTCTTACTAAAAGCTTATATGCTCATCTATCATGTACGTCCTGAGCATACATTTAAAAACATCTTTTTACAACCCAAAATACATAACAGATATATGTATTTATATGGAGACTTACCTTCCGTAACTTCAACACTAATTGGAAATTGGACTCCACTGTTAGATTTTAATTGGAAAGTTTTAGAGATGGTGTTTAAAGGCCTATCTGCTTTTTTGAACCAAAAAAAAAGTCTTCTGACATAGTACACCCCTGCAAAGCTAAACGTTCGAGTTTTCTGTCACAGCATAACTGTCCCACTTCCTCGTACATCTTTCAAACCTCACTTCCAGAAAAGCCCTGAAAATGATACTGTGTTTGTACTGTACAGTGAAAAATACACAGACATGGTTTGTTAACTTTAATTAATGGAATCAAATAAGCATGTATCCATTTATGAAAACCCTTCCTTTATGAACTTCTGCAATCTCTTCACCACTTCCTCAGAAAAAAAAAAAAAAACAACTAACAAACCACAGAGCACTTCACATTTTTTCCAGGGAAAATGTAGGGAAGGAATCAATTGGAACAGCTTTGTATTCAAAATCATCTGTGAAGCATCAAAGTTATGCTCGTTGGCATTTGTGCACCAGCTGTGGGGTTTGGAGCTTTTTTATTTCTTTAATCACGTTCCTTCTTCCAATGGGTAAGTACTTGATTTTGTGCATTTACAGAGTTGTGAAGTGAATTCATCAGGGACTGTTCATACTCCCACAGCCTTTAACAGCATTTCACTAAGAGAATATGGCAACTTTAAAGCTTCACAGGACATCTTTTTTTATGAGATCTTGGTAAGTGACAATTTTACAGTATTAAGCTAGATTTGATTAAAAAATCTTGGTTCTACTCATTGCACTGTGTAAACAGAAAAAGATGATGCCTAAAAAGACAACCAAACCAGCCAAGATACAAAAGCACTTTTCATTGAATTAATAAAAAATGTTTCTGGTGGCAACATGAACTAATTGGGAATCCATTTATGAACGCAGTCAGAATGACAGAACGTCTGAGACTGACTCGGGCATCCCTGAAATCAGAGGAAGACTAAATAGACTTCAATGCTTCTTGGACTGGGCTCCATTTTAGCACTGACAAGCAAGCACTAAAACTGACACTTGTGTGTCGGTTTGTGACTCCATACAAAGTATAACATGATTTTGAACTGCTACAGAAACCTAGTCATGTATTTTCTTCATTACTTTCAAAGATCATGGATTCCAAGTCCTCTTGCTTCACCTCTGGTAGCCACCATTAGCTTATCAGGGTGCAAGTGCGGGGCAGGTGTCATGTTAGGGGTAATAAAGTATAATAAAGCTATTGCCCAGTTAAGCAGCTCAGAAAAGTCTTTCAGAGACTCACCTTTTACCCTCGACTGAGACTAGGTTCCTGGTTTATGTGTTCAAGGTTAAGAAATATGAATACAGTGGCAAAAAGGACTGTTTTGTCCAACTATTGTTTATTTTTTTCAGAGAAACATTAAAGAATTTTATTTGTTGCTTTCTGCTCTCTTGAGAGGTGACTCCACTCAAGAGAAAAGTATTAAGGAAATAGTCCCTGACCTCTTCTTTGCTGCACAAATGAACAAAGAAGATAGCTGAGTTCAGAACAACTACTGAAAAGGGACCTGAATCGGGGATATGAACTATCAGATTGCTACAGGAGGGAAGCTTATCATGGGCACTGTATTGCAGGCAGAGATCAAATGCTTACTGTCAATTGAGAAATCTGAAGAAAGGCAAAAAGAAATCAGCAGAACTACAAGTAGGGAAAGAAAGGTCATTAAAAGCACAAAGACGCTCTTCAAAAAACTAAAGTTGAGTATGAACAAAAAAATGAACAACAAAAGTAATGAAATCTGGCATATTAAATGAAAAAACACATTAAGAAGGGCAGAAGAGAACCCAAGGAGGACCTTTGAAACTCAAACTCAATCTTATTTCCAACACATCATGGACAGAAAGATTGCCACAGAGTCTATAGGCCAAAAATATTACAAAGGCTACAAGGGGCATTTAGAAATGGCAAGACCACAAAAGGCTGTGTTAGTTGAAGTGATTATCGAACAAATAAATAGAGAAAACAAACAAAAAAATGTCACCAAACAATGTAACTCAGGAAACAGAAATAAGTAAACTGATACTAGGGGCGCACAGCTTCCTGTTTAAAACTACCTTCCCATCTGAGGCCTGGAAGATGGGAAGATGTAAATGTGGCACAATTTTTAAAAAGACTCCAGGAAGTTCAGGGGAACTATAAAACAATGAGCATGGCATCTGAATTGGGCAAACCAAGGGAAATCGTGGTAAAGCATGAAATTAGTGGACACATGAACAAATATGATCTACTAGAGAACAAAATTATATACCCTGATTTTTTATAAAAGAAAGCTACGAACCTATCAGTCTCTGAAGGAGGCAATAAGCATGGATACAGGAGGTGATTTGATACAGTTTACTTTGAATTCAAGAAGACATTTCACAATGTCTCTCAAAGTCTCTTAAGGAAATTTGCAGCCACAAGCTAAGAGAAGAGCTATTATCCTTTCACAGATAATTAACTGATTAAAAGATGGGAAATGGAAGAGAGGAACAAATAGACAGTTTTCACAATGGAGTGTGTCCAACATGGTCTATATTGGGACCTGTGGTCAAACATATTCAACAGCACTGGAAGTACTGTATCTAAAATACCATCTACTTCCAGGAAAGCGCTCTGTATCAGGCTGATATCGCAGGCAGAATGCAGTTCTAAGAACTGAACTCATCAATAAATTTCCTCCAAAGAATCAAGGGGTTTTACCTTATCAAATTTGAAAGATTGAAAGTCCATTTTCATCTCGACTTGTCTATTTTAGGCAAAGCCCTTCTGTGACTTTAGCAAAGACACTTTTCTAAATCTTGCATTCTCATGATTTAAATTTTCCTTCTCCACATTTCACCCTACCTGCCCCTCACAAAACAGGAAATCTGCTCACACATATAATTTTTCCTATGAATTTTAAGGTAACATAAGCTAGTTTTACTTGACATTTTGGGATTACCATGGAAAGTCAGTTCTGAGTTTATAGTAAAAGCATTTCGTATTGTGAAAAGTGAAAACATTTTCCCCAACTAAAACCACCAAATGATAATGCATTCTTTACTTTTTTTTTTAATTACATTTATGTGATCCCCAGCAAGATTTTCAATGGATTAATTCCTATAATCCATAATTTGCTCTTTTTATTGCATTCTGTGTAACGGATCATTCTTATACTTTGGACAAAATTGCTGAGGCAAGATTTCACTATATGCCTAATATCCCCCTTAGCCCTCCATTTCAGAATAAGATTATATGCACTGATGTTACCTCTTTTTCTAAGTTCTTTAAAACCTCTTTAACAAAATATTCATGCTGCCAAGCTATCTCACACAAATGCTTCAGTATGTGAATAGGGATTCTGGATCAGCTTTTCAAGAAGGGATAGGGCACATAAATTAACTATTTTTAACAGAGAGCTTAGTGAATTTGCAAAGAGGGTTATGTGCTCCTATGTGAAAGCATATAGTATACTTCTAGTTTCGTGAGCAACTGCCTGAAAAATCTTGAAACTTTTGACTGAATCTCTTGTCATGCTTTAAATAGAGTGAACATATTTCATTTCAGATTAAAGAAGAATTATAGGTCTTGGTTTTCCAGATAGAAAAACAGCCAAATACACTCTCTCGAGTTCTGATGGCTGATGTTACTCAAGATTGTGGAAAGACTTAGCTACATCAGGCAGCACTGAGAGATGCGGGTCTACTGGCTAACTTTCATGTTTCTCCTGTAGGTTGTGTTGATTGGGATGGGGGCAGAATAAACTCAGCTGTGGGAAATGGAAGTTTTGCTCGTAAAAGGTACATCCATAGCAGTATATTACCAGAAGAGTAAACTGAACACTGAGCTCCCACATGCAGATCTGAGCCATATACACTGTCCTCACAAGCGCTGACATGTAAATGGCCTGTTATAAATCATCTCAGAATCTGCCACTACCTTCATAAATGACCTTCATGTACAAAAAGTAGGGATGCTTGCGAGTAAAGAAGCAAACACACGAAGAGTCTTGTGTTGAGCACTGTCCAGATGTTGGCCATGTAACTGTCTTGTATCTGACCTGGCTCTTGACAATCCAGCCTGCATAATTGGCAAATTGTTTCTTTTTCTCTCTAATTCATAAATAAATGAAAGATTCTCTCTTTGACACAGCCTGCTTCTCCTCACTATGTGGGCAGCCTTCTAGCTGGCATATAGTGGAAGAAATGCCTGGCCACCCATGCTGCAGGATGAACTGCATATAGAGCTGGCAATGAGGGGACTCTGAGCTAGGGACCATGAAGGCATTTAGGATCATCTAGTTCTGTCTTATTCTGCACAAATATTCACAATTTGGAGACTGATATGTCAAGCTGTAAGTTACATTTTTTCTCGTGCATCCTAGAGGGAACAAACAAGGTTTCATCAGTTTGTGTCTGCTGAAGACATGGTCAACTCCTTTAATTTTAAACATAGAAGAATAGAATAGAACAGAACAGAACAGAACAGAATAGAATAGGATAGTTAGGATTGGAAAGGACCTTCAGATCATCTAGTTCCAACCCCCCTGCCACGGGCACGGACACCTCACACTAAACCGTGCCATCCAGGGCTATGTTCAGCCCGGCCTTGAACACTGCCAGCGATGGAGCATTCACAACTTCCCTGGGCAACCCATTCCAGTGCCTCACCACCCTTACAGTAAAGAATTTCTTTCTCCTCATATCCAATCTAAACTTCCCCTGTTTAAGTTTGAACCCATTAACCCTTGTCCTATCTCTACAGTCCCTAATGAAGAGTCCCTCCCCATCATCCCTATAGGCCCCCTTCATTGGGGGGGCCATGGAAGATATTGGAAGGCTGCTATGAGGTCTCCACGCAGCCTTCTCTTCTCCAGGCTGAACAGCCCCAACTTTCTCATCCTATCTTTATACGGGAGGTGCTCCAGTCCCCTGATAATCCTCGTGGCCCTCCTCTGGGTTTGCTCCAACATTTACATGTCTTTCATATGTTGAGGACACCAGAACTCCACACAATACTCCAAGGGAGTAAATTGCTAGCAGAGTTAGCATGCCTAATCTACTACTTCTTTTCCACTTTTCCTTCTGGAGACTGATGCAAAGCCTGAAATGATCAAACTGAGTCTGTCCTTCTGCATCATAGAGCTGAAAAATATAGTCTATAGCTGGTTTTCTCCTTCTAGAGCCTCTCTGACAAAGCAAAGCAAGAACTGCATCTTGGGGCTGACATATTTTTGGATCGCTCCTTGTCTGCTTAGTGGTTTCACCAATTTCAAAGGAAAGATAAATCAATCTCTTTGTCTTCACAATGTAGTAAATACCTAACTGATTTCTCATGCTAGAAATTGTTGCAAGTAAAAAAGTTGGAGACTTTCATAACGTAAACAAAAAGGCCTATGTTTATGACCCTAAATTCATTCACTTTTCTGATATTTCACATGCTCTAATAATCATTGTTGAAGTAGGAAAAACTCTGTTCTGGAATATGTACGCTTAATATTTTTACTTTCAGCTTCATTTCTCTGGAAGAAAAGAAACATTCATTTCTCTGGCAGAAAAGAAACACAGTACATGATGATCAAAAGCAGCATGGTCAGCAGGTCAAGGGAGGTGATTCTCCCCCTCTACTCCTCTCCCATAATACCGCACCTGCAGTACTGCTCTGGGGCACCCAACAAAAGGGACATGGAGCTCTTGAAGGAAGTATAGAGAAGGTCCATGAAGACGATGGAAAGAAGTGCAGCAGGAGGGCCAGGAGACCTCCTTGGATGGATAAGGAGCTGCTGAGGAAAATTCAAAGGAAAACAGAGGCTTATAAAAGGTGGAAGCAAGGACAGGCGGCCTGAGAGGAATACAGTGATGTTGTCCAGAAAGCTAGGGACCAGGTTAGGAAAGCTAAAACCCAGTTAGAATTAAACTTGGCTAGGGATGTGAAAGATAACAGCAAGGGATTCTATAGGTATGTAGAGAATAAAAGACAACGTGGGCCCACTCCGGAATCTATCAGGAGAACTGGCTACCCTGGATTTGGAGAACACTGAGGTTCTTAATGACTTCTTTGCATTGGTCTTCACCAGAAAATGCTATGGCCACACCACCCAAGTCTTGGAAGGCAGACTTGGGGACTGTGAGAATGAGGACCCTGGGCCCACTGGAGGAGAGGATCTGGTTCAAGACCATCTTAGGAACCTGAACGCACAAAAGTCCATGGGACATCATGAAATCCATCCGCGGGTCCTGAAGGAGCTGGCAAATAAAGTTGCTAAGCCACTGTCCATCATACTGGAAAAATCTTGGCAGTCAGGTGAAGTTCCCGATGACTGGAAAAAGGGAAATATAACCCCCACTTTCAAGAAGGGGAAAATGGATGACCTGGGGAACTACAGACCAGTCAGTCCCACCTCTGTGCCTGCCAAAATCTTGGAGCGGATTCTCCTGGAAGCCATGCTGAGGCACATGACAAAGAACAAGGTGGTTGGTGAGAGCCAGCACAGCTTCACTAAGGGGAAATCGTGCCAGACCAATCTGGTGGCCTTCTATGATGGGGCTAAAGAACTGATGGACAGGGGTAGAGCAGTTGATGTCAGCAACATGGACTTGTGCAAAGCGTTCGACACTCTCCCACATGACATCCTTGTCTCTAAACTGGAGAGACATCAATTTGATAGGTGGACCACTCGGTGGATAAAGAACTGGCTGGATGGCTGCATGCAAAGAGTTGTGCTCAATGGCTCAAAGTCCAGCTGGAGACCAGGAACGAGTGGTGTCCCTCAGGGATCGGTGTTGGGACCAGTCTTGTTCAACATCTTTGTCAGTGACATGGACAGTGGGATTGAGTGCGCCCTCAGCAAATTTACCGATGACACCAAGCTGTGTGGTTCGGTTGATCCGTTGGAGGGAAGAAATGCCATCCAGAGGGACCTTGACATGCTTGTGAGGTGGGCTGATGCCAACCTGGTGAAGTTTAACCATGACAAGTGCAAGGTCCTACACCTGGGTTGGAGCAATCCCAGGCACAGCTACAGGTTGGGCAGGGAAGAGATTCAGAGCAGCCCTCTAGAGAAGGACTTGGGGGTGTTGGTTGATGAGAAAATGAACATGAGCCAACAGTGTGCGCTTGCAGCCCAGGAAGCCAACCGTATCCTGGGCTGCATCAATAGCAGTGTGACCAGCAGGTCGAAGGAGGTGATCCTGCGCCTCTACTCTGCTCTCCTGAGACCTCACTTGGAGTATTGTGTGCAGTTCTGGTATCCTCAACATATGAAAGACATGTAAATGTTGGAGCAAACCCAGAGGAGGGCCACGAGGATGATCAGGGGACTGGAGCACCTCCCGTATAAAGATAGGATGAGAAAGTTGGGGCTGTTCAGCCTGGAGAAGAGAAGGCTGCGTGGAGACCTCATAGCAGCCTTCCAATATCTGAAGAGGGCCTATAGGGATGCTGGGGAGGGACTCTTCATTAGGGACTGTAGAGACAGGACAAGGGTTAATGGGTTCAAACTTAAACAGGGGAAGTTTAGATTGGATATGAGGAGAAAGAAATTCTTTACTGTAAGGGTGGTGAGGCACTGGAATGGGTTGCCCAGGAAGTTGTGAATGCTCCATCGCTGGCAGTGCTCAAGGCTGGGTTTGACAGAGCCTTGGATGGCATGATTTAGTGGGAGGTGTCCCTGCCCATGGCAAGGGGGTTGGAACTAGATGATCTGAAGGTCCTTTCCAACCCTAAAAAGTTGCTACAGTAGTGGAACTATAATAGCAACAGTGCATAATACTTATTCAGGCTCCATCTATCCTATTTACTGAGGCTGAAGTAAAGAATGCTGAAATGAAACTCTATTTCATGTTAACCCTCAGGTCTACGTGTAAGCAGCCCTTCTGGTATAAATGTATAAATAGAATTACTGTATTTGCACTGTAGCATTTTAACTACAGGTGGCTAAACCTAAAACAAACAAAATAAACCAGAAGAACAATTTGTTGTAAACTGAATAAACATGCACTTACAGAGAGGAACATTGGAAATGCCATTTTAGACCAGATATGTTATCCCTCGTTATTGTCAAAGGACAGTACAGAAATAAGTGGAATGCTCAAAGCACAGCTCTCAAGCTGACTCTTAATATTCAGAAAAAGATCTAAAACTTTAAAATGTGGTTTACTATGCTAACCTATTTTTCTTATATTATAATTTTAGTTCATCCTGATATCCTGCACAATTTTAGGGGTGTGGGATTTCTTTAATCCTTAAGACTTATCCCTCAAAATTTTCCTGCAAGAAGTTACAACATTTAACAATACCCTGGATAGAACTTAATTCTCTTGACTTCATATTTCCTTAAAATACAGTATATTACAATACAGAGTGCACAGGAATCCCAGTGTATTTATAATTTATGTATTAGACCTTAATACACTAGAACCTTGCCATCACTGATTTATCAGAATCTCCACTGTTTGCCTTTCTTTGGGACACTTTCCAGGGCTCAAGTCACTTCCACCACTTTAAGATAATAAATACCCTTTGAGAAAAGTAAAATGAAGGGGTTGGCATACTTGCAAAGATACATCTTTGTAATGAAATAGACTTTGAAAATTTGTAGATGAAATTATAATGCGGTTTCCATGACTTCTGTCATCGATCCAATGGTGTCAGGTGTTCAAAATAAGTTCGGCTTTGAAGACAACACCAATGGTGGAGAAACCATACTACTTGCAATATGTAAAACAAAAAGTGTGATTTCAACTATCTTCACTCCCAGCTGTAACAGTCATCTCTTCTGAGATTAGTTTGCATGAATACCTTGACTGCCTTTTTTTCTCTACTGTAAATACCTTGTTGAAACACCCTAAATGCTTAAACTGTATCTACATTTTTCACTGTTGCACAACTTTTCTGGCTTGTAGCTTATCTTAAGTCATGAGACAGGGTCATTCTCTTGTCTAGTTCCTCACAGTGTTTCAAGGTGAGAGGAGGTGTTTGTTAATTTTATGTTCAGCTCATGACTTCGCAATTCACTTCCATTACTTCAGCCCTCAAAGACATCTAGTGCCTCCTATTTAACATGCAAATCAATCTTTACATTGATGAAGCCCTACAACTTAATCCAAATTTGTCTACCAAAATTTATTAAAACACTAATAGGTAAGATCTGTCTAAAGTCATTGCTTTAGGAAATCTAGAGTAATTTCACAATAATCTGACATTCCCCTCCCAGGAGACCACCCACTGCTATGGCCAGTTAGCTTTATCCATCTTTCAAATCCTACACCTTTTTGCTAGCGTATTGCTTTGACAATGACCCTTTTTTTGTAACAATATATCACAAACTTAATACCATATACTTTGAAGCTGCTCCATTTTGAGAGACAACAATGCCAGAAAGGTATGAAGTGGTCTACGCTGGTAATAGCTTAAGCTATTGTGGATTGTACTCCACTTTCCGTTTACGTCTGAATAATTGTTTACCCTAAAGTTGTTCAGCACTATGAAAATTAGAGATTAGGTGAAACTTCCCATCTCTACTTGCCCTCTTTTTTTTCCCTTTCTAAAACCAAACCAACATAATAAATACAGCTCTAGTGTTTCCAGTACACCAGGACAGAGATTACACTGTTCTTCATTCCACATTGGTTGTCCATGTAAGTCTATTACATTTAGCTTTTATAAGCTGCTGCATTTCTATAGTGTACTAATTACTATAACCAATTGTCATATCATGAGTTTTAGCCACTTGCTTTAAGGAGTCAAGAAGGACTGTTTTGCATTGCCAAAATAGCCTACAGAGTTTTTACCTTATTCCTTGCCTTCTTTTTGCCAACTGAGACTGGTTGCAACTGGAGACAGGACCATACTGGGCTGAACCAGGAATCTGAGACACTATAGAAAATACTAGATGGGCTAATGAATTACTGTATCCTACTACCATGATCGCTGAATGGAGGACAGGAAGAAACCTCCTCCCAGAAGGAAACTTGAATTCCAAAAAAATACATTTTGATTTCCACAAAATTACACATGCCCTTAGTCTGCCAAAATCTCTGGGTTTTTTTTTTTTTGTTGGTTTTTTTTTTTTTTTCCCTCCACAGTGCTCCCTGTTTATATCAGTTCTGATTTCACGGAAATGCTACTTATGAATCCTATAAAACTACAATACACATACTAAATATGTAGATCTATAAGCACGGGAATTAATAAAGTCTGTTTTTCTGTAAGTTTATATTTCAAGCCTTTTAACATTTTTCCTTCTCTCACTTCCTCTTCTCCTGACACTTTTCAGTCCTACTGCTAAAAATTTAAAGACATGTAGTGGCTAGTCCCAAGCTACATGTGTGCTAACATATATACCCATTGATCAGCGCCTGATGCCACTTGGACCAAATAAGGGACTCAGATGCAGCCCTGTTTCTCAGGGTGGGAACAAATTTAGGTTTCTGTCCTCTATGGGGCTACTATTTTTCATGCCACCTGTTGCAATTCCATGCCGTCATCTAAGACCACCCTCCAATCAAAGTTGAAATGGGCGAGTGGTTTCTTCCTTATGGGCAGAAGAGTAAGAATACCTGTCAAACTATTATATGATCCTGTAAGCCTTATTACTTAATGAAACTAAGTTAAACCCATGCCACTCACTTTTTATTTTGATTTTTAGTGTTCAGTGACACAGTTTCGGGTTACTCTCCAGAGACAGTTCTAGGTCCATGCCAAGGGAAAAATCTCAGGCTGGATGAAGCATGAGTCCCCAAATTCAATATTGCTCATTAATTAATTCTAAAATTAGTGTAGCATAAAACCTCAGAATCCAACATCTTTTCTTCCTAAATATCTTTCTCCTTTTACATTCATATTAAAAAAAACAGCCTGTTGGGTGCAGAGTGAGGTAGGTTTTAGATACTTATTTTTTCAGTGGCTCTCAGATACAACAATGATCACAATTAAAACACAGAGCCTCATACAGCTAGGTGTAAAGTATTACATCTAAGTAACAATAACAAAGACTAGATCTACAAGCATGGGTGCTAAATCTACAGCCTGCAGAACAGGACTTCAGTCAGTGTCAACTGTCACAGGTTGAACTGAACTGCTTGAAGTGGAGTAGGGAAAGTTTTCCGGCAGCTGAAGATTTATCAGTTTTAAATTACTTTTAAAATTATATGCGTCTGAAGAAATGGATATTTGCTCTGTTTCAAGCAAGAAAGCAAACAACTTGTGGTTTAGCCTCTTTTTCAGAATGAAATAAATCTAACATAAAAATGATCACTGGATGTGCAGCTAAAGACTACCTTTAACACCTCACATTTGTATATATATGCACTTTAGTTCAACCAGTTTGCATTTCATGTTTAACTTGACTACAAGAGAGACATTGAGGTGCTGGAGTGGGGCCAGAAAAGGGTAATGGAGCTGGTTCAGGGCCTGGAGCGGAAGTGTGATTGGGAACAGCTGAGGGACCTGGGGGATTTAGTCTGGAGACGAGAAGGCTGAGGGGACCTTATCACTCTCTACAACTGCCTGACAGGAGGATGGAGCCAGGAGGCGACTGGGCTCTGCTCCCAGGGAACAAGGATGGGACAAGAGGGAACAGCCTCAAGCTGCACCAGGGGAGGTAGAGATGGAGATGAGGAACAATTCCTTCCCCAGAGGGTGGTCAGGCATTGGAACAGGTTGCCCAGGGCAGTGGTGGAGTTTCCGCCCCTGGGAGTGTTCACACACCATGTAGATGATGCCCTCAGTGCCACGGGTTAGTGATGGCCTTGGCATTGCTGGGGGAACGGTTGGACTGGATGATCTTAAAGGTCTTTTCCAACCTGGTTGATTCTATGATTCTATGCATGCCAAGCTGATAACTCACTTTAGTGGAAAAGTTGAGCACCACATTAAAAAATGTGTTAGCATTTTCTGAAACTATGTCTTATAATTTTGATTTTTTTGTTGTTTGTTTTACCCTCTTTAATTACTTGGCACTGCTTATAATTGCAGTAACATGTGAAGCATCAAACAAGCCAACAAGCCAGGCTTTACTTTGCTAAACTTTTAAAACATACAAAAACCAGCTAATGCTGATAGAATCATAGAATCATAGAATAGTTAGGATTGGAGAGGCCCTTAAGATCATCTAGCTCCAACCCCTGTGCCATGGGCAGGGACACTCCGCACTAGACCATGTCACCCAAGGCTCTTTCCAACGTGGCCTTGAACAGTGCCAGGGATGGAGCATTCACGACTTCCTTAAGCAACCCATTCCAGTGCCTCACCACCCTCACAGTAAAGAACTCAATGGATTTTACACTATTATCAGAAGAAAAGATTGAAAAAGGGAATTACCATAACGTAGGCAAATGTTATATAAGAAGTACAATATTTTTGTATCTCATACTTGTGAAAATATATTTCTGGGTTTGCAACAAATGACGCCTTATTTTATTTTTCTTTAACTCAAAGAGGTCAAATGGAAACTTAAAAACAAAAACAACATAAAAAAGCATAATAAAAATCCTCTTTTCTGGTCCCTTTCTCTAGACTAGGCATTTTGAGTTTGCTTTGTGAGATGGCAAATATTTTAAAGGCAGGCTGTTCTTTCTGATGGACAAAGTACTTCTGAAAATCTTCCCTCTTCAAATTCCCACTAAAAACTTAATGAAAGAAAAGATTTCTGACATTTGTTTTTCCAAGATTTTTTTTTTTGTCTTGTATCATAAAGGAAACTTTAGAATATAGATTTTCTTCCCCAAGTGTATTCAGCACACTTCTGGAACATAGAATAAAAAATAAATAACAATAATAATCACAACAACAACAACATGACACTAGCAACTATTTCTAAGCAACAAATGAAATTCCTCATTTTATTTTACTGCTCTGCAAACCCCAATATTCTTTCTTTTGGTATATGAGAAGTATATACACTTTACCAGTCTCCCATTAGAAAAACAGAAATTAATGCATATGTTAGTGTGACTGAAACGAGAACACAGACAAATATATATAAAGTATGTCACCCAACTTGAGCCTCAAACTAGATTTTCTTATTCTAGCAATAATTCTTTAAAAAGTTATTTTTTATTACTGGCCTGAGGCAAATTCAACTGAGATTATGCTTCTCAGGGGAAATTAAACATTTTCTGAAGCAAATGTACAGCTTATCCGAGTACGCTGTAAAATCTGAAGATATTTGTCCTCTGAGTCATATTAGCACAATCCACAGAATTCCGCAGTTCCTTCTCTAGTGCATGGATCACCTGAATACATGAGAGTAATACTTAGTTTGTGATCCACTTAAGCTTTCTATTACCAGATTTTAGCTGCTCTTAAATTTGGCTGTGATGATCTTAAGTCTCACATGACAATATCAAGCATTCTTTACAAACTTTGATTAACATGAAGACTTTCACAGGTCCTTATGGCTCCAGATTTTGATTTCAAGCTTCATCTTTTTGACCCTTTGGTGTCTCTGTGGTCTAATTCTCCTATGTCATAATGATTTATGGTTTTCTATATTCAGTGTAAATGCTTTCAGTTCCTAAATCTCTGGCCATCTATTTTCCTGTATTGAGTGCACTTCAGAGACACATCCTTAAAACATCATCATGTTAATCTTTCTTTGGAATATTTATAGGCATCGAAAGATTTATTACTATTATCATTATTATTTTATAAGATACTACATTTGCAATAATTGAAGGGAACGCTCTACTGAGTCCTGATAAAAATATTCAAGTGTCCTGGTTGATTTCTGCTCTAAGACAGGTAAAACTAAGGAACCAACTGTTGAGAAACACGCAAAAAGCAGAACACAGGCAGTAGCTGCCTTCTACAATATTACGGACTAAGAGCAATACAACCAAATTTAAAGGAAGGAAAAGTGCTCAGTAAAAATTATGTGGCATAAATCATCAGATGGACACAGATTACAGCCATGAATGTAGTAAAAGCTGCAACATAAGATTAGCTAAATAGATTATAATTGGCTATCCTGCAGTCTCATAGCCTGGTTGCAGTTTGGAAAACAGAAGAGGTAGGCTCTCCTATGACATAAAGTCTGGCCCCCTAGCAAACAGCTGCAAGACTTACTTTCCTAAGCATTATAAAAACAGTGGTTGTTTTCCTTCCCTTACCCGCCACTGAAAAACGGTTCTAAAACCAAAGAATCGACATAGTTGAAAGGGGTTCCAAGACACAAGCCTTGACTTTACAGACCAGAGATTCTGAACTATACAGCTGCAGAAGGCCTGTGTGGAAACTGATGCCATTCAAAGATTCCCAGAGTTCATCTCCTCACTGAAGATAAGAAACCCGTAGAGTCTCTTTTTAGATTAAAGCTATCATCTAACTGTTTGAAACAGAGAGCTGCACATTTTAAGTCCCAAAATCTATTCTCAGCTATGCCTTTAACTCACTTCATGAAAGTTTGTCTCATAATATCTTTTGCTCTAGAGCGGATATCCAGTAGACAGGGCAGATTACTACCACTTTCATTGCAACTTTTCCTGAGATTATTTAGCTTTCCAAGTGATCTGAGATACTCAGAATAAAAGGTTTTACCGCCTAAGCTTAGTTTCACTACAACCAGTAAAGATGGGAAAATTGTAGTAGTAAGGCTTAATAATTTCTCCTTCATTCAATAATAAATAATTCTAGTAAGAAAGGATAGATATCTACAATAAAACCAAAAATTTGTTTGAAGCAGAACCATCTCTGATGAACAAACAAGTTTTTCTATTCCTGCTCACCATTTGTTAGAATTTTATTAACATAAATGTTTTATCCATTCAACAATTAGAAGAATGCATAAAAATATTTCACACTGCTCTTTCCTACATTAATGAAACAAACTCTTAGAAAAACTAAAGTACTTTCTTCTCTAGGTACAGTTATTGACAAGGTCCTACTATGGCTGCAAAACCTTTGACTCAAGGCAGGTAACTTCCAGGTTTCAATTCACTGACACTTAAACAGAACACAGACTATATCAGAGTCCTTTGTCTTGCAAGAACATCCGAGTTTATAGCAAACCTTAGGCTGGTTTCTGTTTATGCTCATTGACATTAGCAACACAACTATGTACTCCAAAACTAAGTGGGCTTTTTTTTTTTTTTTGAAACCGTCAATGCAATTATTTTCTAATTAATAAATTCAAACAAACCAAAAAAAATTGACACCACAGAGACAATGGGCTGAGACTTGTAATAAATTACAAAACCCAGTAACATTAATCTCAAATCAGTTATAATGAAGAAACTTAAAGTTTTTCCTCCTCATGGAGCCTCCTGAGAAAATTATAGCTATGCATTTTTCATTTCAGGATGTGGGAAGATTATGGGCAAATCAAATATGTCTTTCATTAACAGACATTAGTATGGGATAAATAGGGATGACAGGGACAGAAAACCCTTAGGTTGTGCTCTTTTCTATGCTAGTCAGGAATAGAACTAGACCATATGTCTGCTTTTTTTGTGTACCATCAGGGGGAGACAAATATTTTGGAAAACTTGCAATAATTTTAAATGGTTAGGTTCCTTCTTAAAGTTCAGCTGAGACAAGAACAAACCTGTTGGACATTTTCAATCCAATGAAAATGCAATTCTACCACCAGGATAAATGCTAAAAAGAGAACAAATACTGGGAAAAAAACCCTGCACAAACCCTTACAAATAGAAGAAGTTAATAAATTATACTTTCTTTAGTATTGAATTGCTGCCAGTCTAACAAATAGACCACAGACAATGACAAACCTCATAATTAAGCTTACTCTGAAATGAAGGCATGTAAAAATTGATTTAATATGTGAAAAAAAAAAACCCATGTCTTTTTCTTCTACCTCTTTAATATTCTAAACAAAATTGAGTACATGTTTCTTGGTGTACAATGTTAGGCCTGGCCATTAAGCACAACATGGCTGAAAGCAAACTCATTTTTCCTTTGAACTGTGTTCATTCCTGGTCAATGGGGAGGTAAACACCACCATCTGTCATTCACCAGCAGAATCTGTCATCTGCAGTTTTGGCCACTTTAAATTTTCACCCACAATACCCTCTCAGTGGCAATCCACCACTAGAATTCAAATTACCAAGAAACAGCACCTCAAGGTTTATCTTCTGATTTTCACCTAAACACGCTAATGGTTTGGTGCAGTTTCTCATTGCCCTGCAATAATATTCTTTGCTCTGTTTTTGACAGTGTTATCCATTCAGGAATATTCATACTGAGGATATCTTCCCAGCACACTGCAGTGAATGTGTCACGCTGCTCTCTACATATCTCTGCAATGTTTCTGTCCTTCATCTATATGCTAGCTACTATGCATCATCTCATTCACCTTCAAGAAAGCAATGTCCCTTTTTGATGTTCCCACCACATGAAACCTACCACCAAGATTTGTTCAGATATAAGAAAAAGGCCTCATATGCTTTCCCATATGTTTCTCTTCATAAATTGGGTATCCATAAAGCACTTTTATTTATTCAAAGTCATCCCACTAAAGCTTCAAAGCCTGACAGCTGCTAGGCTGCTGCTATGCTAAGATGAATATCACTCTTCCAGCTTATTTCATCACTTCCTGGTGATCCCCTGTATTCAATTATTAGCTCCTTATGTATTTAGATTTTAAACTTCTCTTTTTCTGTGCTGTACAGGACCTGATACACTGGAGTCCTGGTCTCATAACAAGAGTTCCTATGTGATGAAAATAAAAAACACCATAAAGCTATCAAGGACACATCCACATCTGTACCAACCTTGCCTCAGGAAGCTCGAATTCTAGATGATATGGTGAAAAAGCTGAATTATATATATATTTCTTACTGATAAACCGTGTGAATTTCAGCACACATGAGCAACACAGAGACAAACACACTCTGGTGGCTCATGTAGGGGTAGAGCATACAGACCTACACAGCTGCGTTATGGACATAGAAACATCCATGGCATATGGCTATAGATAACTGCTGAAGGGAAAGATGAGAGTTCCTTACCACGCTGCAGCCAGGGCAGTCAGGACCATTTTCACATGTCCTACGCCGTGCCTGAATCCCTCCGCCGCACTGAGCTGTGCAGCGCTCCCATGGACCCCAGCCTGTCCAAAACACATGAGGGGGGCACAACAAATGCTCATTGCAGTACCTGCAAGAAGAGGCGAACAAGGAGGCAAAAAATCTATTTAGTACCAAGACAAGACCTCCCCCAAAAGTCCCTCTTTGCATTATTCAGATAAATGTTTGTACAGGAAAATATTTTATACAAAGGGCCCCTCTCTAGTCATAAAGCACTGAACTAACAGTTGTCACACTGCACAGAGTGTTTGAACAGTTGAGATTTTTTCTAGGCTGTAATTGCGTGGGCGAAGCATTTGTTTGCTTTATTCAGTGCCTTTATACAATCCATGCAATACAAACACGCTATTGCACTGTGAGCATTTAAGCAAGGTTGACAACTGCTTTATTAAAATCAGTTGTGGTTATACATCTGGAGCAGAAGTGAGCTGACCAAACAAAAGGCAACCATTTATGCAGAAATCTTATCAGTTCCAGCTAAGCATTGATTAGGACCCATCGCTCTCCTCTGCAGAGGAGCTTTTTGCTTTCCACAGTGTCTCCACTTTTATGGGTAAAATTAAAGCTAAAACACAGATTCTAGGCATAACAAATTGTACTGTTTTCATAATGTTATTACTTTATCTTCAAAGGGGTGTTTTTAGCTATTAAAAGCTTTACAGGATTTCCCAGTGCGGCAAACTGACTCAGAGGTCTACTAGGTTCTTGAGGGAAGCAGGAATGTTTTACAACAAGCTGTCATTATTGTAACAAGACATTCAGACATGTCAAAGGGTCCCATCTTTCTAGTGAGTTTTTAATTTTTTTGTAAAAACCTAAGAATCCTGAGATTTTGAGTGTGCCACTCTAGCCATTGCATGTGCTGCTTAGTAAGGATCCTCTATACACATCTGAAGGGTTTGGGCCGCCAGAAAATGTGACTGAGGCTCTTGAAGGAGGCCAAGCTGTTATCTCAGATAAAGCAAAGCCATGCCAGATATTCAGAGAACAGATGACCCTGAAGGAGTGCTCTAATATTTTATGGATGTGGCTGGGTGGCTTTTGTTCTAAATACTGAGGGTCCTGAACTCACAGATCAAACTGTTACTATGTTTCCTCATCTTTTACCCCAGCCATCCAAATTCCAGGGTCCTCTTGTCCTTCTAACAGGTCTTCATCACACTGCACTCTCCTGAATGACTCAAATACTTCAAAAATTCTTTTTCAACAAAAAGAGAAATGATAAACTGCTGTCATTTTCAACAAGAATAACCACTCTTTTTCTGTTTGTTTGTTTGACTGGTTTTTTGTTTGTTTTTTTTTTCAGAAAGACCCAAGATCCTCAAGCTCTAATTCTTAATTACCAAGGAATTTGCACAATCAGAATTCCATGGGGAAAAAAAAAAGTTTCTCATCTGTGCTATATACAAAAGTAAGTTTAACACATATGCCAGAACCTATGATTTATAGTATGTCTCTAAGTCTGAGCAAACGCCATAAAAATCTAAAAGCTTGGGAGTGGAGTAAATAGGGGAGTGACATTTGGTTTTGTGTTTCTGTATACTTGAGGAAACTTCTAACAGCTTGTATTGGCCTGGCCTCCCAATACAAGAGACATGGAGCTCCTGGAGCGTGTCCAGAGAAGGGCTACTAGAATGATTAAGGGTCTGGAGCATCTCCTATATGAGGAAAAGCTGAGGGAGCCAGGCCTGTTCAGCCTAAATAAGACCTGATCAATGTGTTTAGGTACATGAAGGGAGGGTGTCAAGACCATGGGGCCAGACTCTTCTTCACGGTGCCAGGTGATATGATGAGAGGCAACAGGCATGAACTAAAACACAGGAAGCTCTGCCTGAACATGAGAAAGAACTTAACGTTGCTGAGTCCCCTTCCCTGGAGATACTCAAAGAGCCTTCTGGATACAGTCCTGAGCAATGTGCTCTAGGTGACCCTGCCTGAGCAGGAAGGTTGGACTAGATGACCTGTGGTGGTCCCTTCCAGTCTCAACCATTCTGTGATTCTGGTACCTCGTCTTCTGTTTGCCAGTAAAATGAGACAAAAAAAACCCTAATCCTCAACACTTATAAATCTGCTATCTTAGAATTCTTCAGTGTATGATTTGGATAAAAGTTTTTTAAGTTAAGCTTATACATAAGCTATGGAGTTTTTTCTTCCTGCATGTTCAATATTTGCAATTCACAATTCACATATACTGACACTAAAGATGCATAGGAATGTTCTGCACCTGGATATTCTTCCCCCAAAACTCCAACATCTGCACACATTCTTTGTCACATGCAGCCACTTACGTGAATGTTTGTGATAGTTTGTATTAATGATCATTTTTTGAGAATGAGCACCAAATGAAAAATGGATGTAACCACCATTTATTCAGTGAAATGAGTGCATATTTTGCATAATTTCACTAGGTCTTAATGGAGATATGCTGAGTTAATTTGGGACACACACATAGGATAAAGCAAGTCTGCCACAAAGCTGAGAATTACTAATATTCAGCCATGCGAAAAGTAAAATTAAGAGTGGGACTCATCATGCCTCTAAAATATAGGCATGTACAGTGTAACTGTTTATAAATGAAGAAAGCTGTCTAAACTTGAGTAACAGTTCATGCGAATAAACAACCCTTTAAAGACATGATTTATGTCACCCTAAAGCAAATGTCTAATGTAGGTCATACAAATACAGCCCTTAATATACTGATTTTTCTCCATTGACTACAGAAGCTGTGTCAGAGACAGACATCTCAGCTCCCATTACAGCCAATAGAAATTTTGTCAATACAAGCTATGGAGACTAGAATGATTAATTCGGCCAAATTTAGGAATATACAGTAGTACGAGACAAATCACTCTGTTCTCCACAGCCTGTATTGACTAGATTTCCACTGGCTGTAATGGGAGCTTAGATGGCTGACCCCCACACAGCTTCTGTAGTCAAGTCACTGGACACATACATAAGCACTCACATTTGTAAACACGTGCAGTTAGGTGTGACAAATCTCACTTAAATGACACCCATAACACTATATAGTGCCACTTTTAGTCTCAATGTGCCCTATCACCTGCTCTTTCACACTTAAATGGAAGACAGAAAAGAAACCTAACTGACACAGTAAGCACTTCAAAAGTTGGCAGTTCTGTTAACCAAGGCTATTTAAAGATGCAGTTGAAACTACAAGATGAAACTGAAAAAAAGCCCTCAAATGTCTATGCAAGCTTCTTAACTTCAATTTAGGGTTTTTTTTAAGTCAACAACAGAAATGAGTGTCCTTTCCTTTCCTTTCCTTTCCTTTCCTTTCCTTTCCTTTCCTTTCCTTTCCTTTCCTTTCCTTTCCTTTCCTTTCCTTTCCTTTCCTTTCCTTTCCTTTCCTTTCCTTTCCTTTCCTTTTTTTCCCCAGAAAAAGAAACAAACAACACAGCATACAAGTCGAATCTTACTCTTGTTTCAAACCAGCCTCTGAAAACACCAGGTATGTTTTCACAGCTAGAGACATCCCTGCAATTGATATTTGAGAGCTGTGTTACAGCAAGGGGCTCTGAGCCAAGTTTCATTATATCTCTTCTTGGCTGCATTTCAAGTCATTCAGCAACCATTTTTCCTTTCTGCTCTTTCTTCCCCTCTTAATTTTGTTCTCAGGACCCACAGGGCCAACATTTTACAGTAATCCAACAGAACATGCAATGCAAGAAACATGAATCTGTGAAATCACTGCCCTCTCCCCTAATCTAACTGCACTGAGGTCAGAAGGGGGAACAGTCTCAAGAAATGTGGAGTTTGTACAGTGACCCTTCCCATTTTCCCTTGCAGTGAATCCAAGTTCAAATACCCTGATAAAAGAACTGTCGTACTGGGTGAAGTCCAGTTTGCCCACAACCACTAGTTCCTACAGTAATGTCTTCATTTTTACTCCAGGCAATTCCAGTACAACTGGAATTCCTAATTCTTGTTCCTATGAAGATCTCAACCTTTAGTAACACATCAATTTATGTCAGTGTTGCCATGTGGCACTGAATACCACAGGCTAATTGCATGACAGTTACAAATGCGCAACATCTCCAGAGAGATGCTATTTAAATTAAACATATAATTCTTAAGATTGAACTATATTATACTAGCATGTATTTAAGAAAAACAAACTAACTTTCATCACTGTCTGAACATTCCTATGCAATATACTGTTATGTGGTAGGTGACTACCAGCTAGTGACTTGCTGGGAAGCACACACTATACCGAGGTTGATGGGAATGCTGGATTCCTTTAATTGAAGCAGACACATGATGCACACAGATGCCTTAATGGATTCAGATTGCTGATTTGACAGGAATCCCTACCCAGGAAATTGTGGAAGGTTGTGGGGGCCAGGACATGCTCTCCCATGGGCTTCTGTGGAAGAAGAGGAGGGAGTAAAGAAACCAAAAAGGATGGGAGTACACATTTCCCAGCAGAAAAGACAGCCATAGGAGCACAAGCAAGCCCAAAGACTCATGGCATTTGATCTGCTCTGCTAATGGGGACAGGGCTTGTTCGCACTGCTCGGAAACAGGCAGTGCTACACAGAACAGCACTGAACTTTCATCAGTTCCTCCTTCTCATGGAAAGAAGCCCAAAAGCTCTGAATACCATGCTGAGGATTGTGTACTAAGAAAAGGTGACACTATTTACTGCTTCTAATCTTCTTATAAACCCCCAAAACTTCTAGGGCTTTCAAACAGTTACTCTTCATCTGCAGCCAATTTATTTTTCTGCTTCTGATTTGCCATGCTTTTTTTCTTTTTTTTTTTTTTACTACGTAATAAACGATAATTACATTCACTAAAAGCAAGGAATCCTCATTCTAAGGTCCCTCATTTCTGCACAGGTAGGAGGGAGACCAATGGACTTCATGAGCCCACATCCATAGCAATTTCCGCAGAAAGGAAAGGACAAATATTTTCACTCCATGAAAAAGCCAAGACAGGATACTACAGACTCTATAAAGTAAAACCTAGGGAGTTTTCCAGCAGCTTTGGTGCTGTTTTCTAGTACAGAAAAAAAGATAAATTTTAAGCCCCTAAGGAATTAATCAGGATATCTTCCATCTGGAGATTTAACTACAAAATAATTTTATCTGATTAGCAAAGTTTGTTAAAATACTATTTTTACTCACTCTCCATATTCTGCCTAAACACACATCAGCTGCACTTTTGACCTGTTTCTACAAGGCGAATTTGCTTTGTAATGTGAGTCTTTACTGCTACCTCTCAAGTGTTTCCTCCTCTCTCTTACCCCTTAGCCCCCTTTAGCAGCAGCTTAACTTATCTGCAACACTTTAAATTGGTAAATATTGCCACTGATTTCAGGGGACTGACCAGCAAGCACAGAGCTGCCTGATATATTACCCATGCTAGGATCATGGCTTTCATGGGGTAAATCAAACGTAACCTAGACAAACATTTAGTTCTTAACATATGAAAAAATATGCATTCACATCTGCAGGTGAATTTATGTCAGCTATATGCTGCTTTTTCCAAGTTTGCTTCCTATGGAGTTATACTCTAGACTTCTACTGAAATCACTGTTTTTTCGGAAAGCTGTCTCAAAGTTTGACACAATGTTGGCTGCGGAAACTGAATCCTGTATTTATCCTCCCTGAACATGTGAAAGTGACATGAATATGCACTTTTATAAAGACAAATGCACACTATGTGTAAACCAACTAATTCTAATTTTTACAAAGACTACACGTATGTTCATTTTACCTATGAGCTGGACCACTAAGGAAGTAAAATTTTAGGCTATTTATAAGCATTGATTAATTTAAATGAGAAAACCTGAGAAGCTGCTTATTGGTACTCCGGATGCAAAATTAAGTGTTTCTTAGGAGTTACTGCATGTGGAATTGCTCAGCCTGCCTAAATGTACTGGGCCCAGTTCTCAAAGGGGGAGATTCCATTTGATGCAGATGTAGTTCCAGTGGAACAAAAGCAAAGCAGTGAATCAGAATTACGGTAAATACTGCTACTCCACTGCCCTCACAGCTCAAAACTCTCTACAAGCTGTTAGAGCCCTGAGGGCATCATCAACACCCGAATGCCTCCAACCAGCCTCACCTGGGACCTCTATCCACACCATATGGTCCCAGGAGCTACATATAAGCTCTGCCAGGGACTATCAAACTCTGCCTGAACTGTGCTGTTGGAGAAGTGCTGAGCCTTGTCTCTGTCTCACCATGAAGCTCCTTGATCTAGACTTCAGTGTGTAGACTGGCTTCTGGCCTTGGCCCTGTTGCTACGGACCTGCCAATGACCTCAGAACCTGATCCTAACCCTGGACTATGGCTTGGCTTCACAGCTGCACCTCAGACCTGCCTCACTGCCATAGTATTGCCTACTGACCTAGATTCTTTCTTGGATCTGGCCACAATCTCCAGGCTAGCCCTGCTCCCCTACTGGGGGTGTTGGGATGGGCCCTGGCTGGCGACTTTCCCAGGACACTCTGCTTTTTACAGCTCTGAGGAGATTCATCCAAGTACTTGGCTTGACACTGACAAAAATCCTGGCAAATAACTGATGCCTCATTCCTCTAGCTGCTTTACAAATTATATGACAAACTTCCATACACCACACCTTCTGGACATAAACTTAAAAATTATAACAGTACCAGCACACACTTCTGGATAGCAAACAAAATCAGGGTAGAGGCAGGAATGTCACCTGTGAGCAAGCTAGTGAGTGTGAGGAAGGTGCAGGGCTTGTGAGGGTGAATGAAGGGTGTTTCAAAAGAGATAGGAAACAGTGACAGAGGAACTACAAGAGAAAAAGGCATCCTGCCATAAACTCACAGGCACAAACATCCCGGATTGCTGTTGAACTGGACGAAGAGAGAAAGGACAAGTAACCTGCAGGCTACAAGAGCAAAGCAACATAAGCCTGTTATTCCTTCAGAGCCATTACACACCAAAAGTCAATCCTTCTAGGCTGCTCTTATTTCAACTTGGATTAAGTATCATTTATCATTGTCTTAATACTGGACATTTTCTCCTATAATTATGGAAGTATTCATCATGGTTTTACATATTTCTCTTAAAACCCTTATTGGACTTCTATTCCATGTTAAACTTAAGATGAAGAATGATTCATGAACTACTAGCATTCATAGTCTATGGTTATATAGTCTAACCAAGAAGTCTATCCAAACTAAACTCTTTTCTTCTATATTTAGTCTCATTGTGTCCTGCTCTGGACTGACGTCTCTATTCAAGAAAATTGATAACTGCTATTCATGCTGGATAGTGCCACGTAACAGCAAATACAATCTGAATTTCATGGTGATGGCTTTCTGGTTGGGCAACCTGTTTTCAGAATGCAATTTACAAAATAACAAAATGCTCCCCTCTGCAATGAAATGATAAATATCTATGGTTCTGAAACAGCAAGAAGTGTTCACCAGTTCTGTGATACCGATCCTTTACCTTTAGAGTTAGAAAGACCAGGTCCCTGATGATCTGTTAATACATAAATGTGTAATGCACCTTCCCTTCAATAGAATCTTGTCATCAGAGTGCATGTTGAATTAAATGCCTCACTGAAACTCATAATAAAGGTTACTGAATCTTGTTGTCATCCTACAGGAACACAGGATACTAAATCATCCATATAGAAATATTGAAGTAAGCTGCAAGTGCATGTGGAGAGAAAACATATTCACACAGATCTCTTGGAACAGATGACAACAGTACTCCAAATCCTAACACCACTCTGCTGCTGTCTAGCTTTCTGGCATGCCTCAGAAAAGAATATAATGCATCTAACAGTTGCAGTTTATCCGAACATATTCTAGTTTGATTTAAAGTGATATTCAATTCCTGTTAACATTCCTAACAATTACAAATTAGAGACATAAGGTGCATATAAAATGGAATCAGGGGCCTGAACTTCACATTCTGAGCTAGTGACAAAAATACTCAGCCTAGTGCCAAAGCAGAAGATAGTGAAACCAAAATCTGAGCTGACTTGATCCGCTGAGGGTTTAACATATATAAGAAGAAAAACAAAACAAAAAACAACAACAACAAAAATCAAAAAGCAAACTGAAACCTTGCTAAAAGATATTTGAGTTCAAGGTGTATTATATTTATTGAATATAAAACAAAGCCCTTGAAACTTCCTTTCATGTTACATAGACACTTAATTCATTTAAGACAAAAAAAAAAATGAACTCACAGCATCAGTAACATAGTGCTGTGACCTTACTATATTTTCTCTGAATTCTAGTTCCTGAGGCTGGATGAGTTACAATTCAAACATGATGCAATCAATTTTCAAGGAGAATCAATTTTCAGGGTCTCAAGGGACAGTAGCACATTGCTTCAGCACAATTCTCTGGCACTACCAGCAGCTCTCAGCTGGCTCAGGAGGGATGCAGCTAAGTGAAAGATGAAAGAACTGCTCTGCACCTCCAGCCTTGTTAATGGAAATGCTGTGACTGTGCAGCAGTGGAGTTAAAGAGAGTGTGAAAGGAAAGGGGAGAGAAGAAGGTGGCAGGTAAAGGAGAAAATGTCCTGTGGAATACAGCTGAGCAGAATAAATTAAAACAGATAGTAAAAAAACAGATAACTCACCTCTCCTCACGATTCTGTCCCACACAGACACGTCCTCCATGTCGAGGGGTTGGATTGCTGCAGGAACGCTGACGAACTTGAAAGCCTATTCCACATGTGGTACTACAAGGTGACCAAGAAGTCCATGGTGTCCAGCCTCCATTTCTGGTAGAATAAAAAGCTCAGGCTCTGTCATCTGTTATACATAGCGAATGGCTGATTAGGTGTGACTGACAGCAGAATCTGGCTATTAATATTTCTGTAGAAGTAATTAATACTGCATAGTATTCCATCTCTTAAAGAATATTTGACTAAAATAAAGGTGCTCTGATCCTTCCATCTTCCATGCTTTGCAATCAGCAACTGCTAAAATGACCCATTTACACAACAAGCAAAGTACAAAGATATGAAGCTATTTAGTTGCTTTTGGTCACTTTATTCTGAGTAAACTCTATCTGCAAACTCCTGTATCAAAGTTCTGAAGAAAAAATTTAATCACATATTGTTCCAATTATTATTTATGGGTCTTCTTTTTAGGGAGATTAAAATGTCAAGTTTTGCTACCTGTTCTGCAGAGAAAATGATTAAAGCCTGGAGAAAAGGAGGCTGAGAGGAGACCATATTGCTCTGTTAGAGCTCCCTGAAAGGAGGCTACAGTGAGGTATGGGTCAATCTCTTCTCCCCAGTTACAAGCGATAGGACAAGAGGAAACGGCCTCAAGTTGTGTCAGTGGAGGTTTAGATTGGATATTAGGAAAAATTTCTTCACTGAAAGGGTTGTCAAGCACTAGAATAGGCTTCCGAGGGAAGTGGTGGAGTCACTGTCCCTAGAAGTATTTAAAAGACACATAGAAGTGGCACTTAGGACATGGTTTAGTAGTGGACTTGGCAGTGCTAGATTAACTGTTGGACTTCATGATCTTTCCGACCTAAATGATTCAATGATTCTAAAGGTAAAAGAGTTGTAAGTAAGTGTCAAATGTATTAATTCACAATTTCAACAGGATACTCGGAGAAGGTGCCAATACCTTATTTGTAATGCAACAAAAAGGTAATGGAATTTACATGCTGTACCTTGTGTTTCTGAACTTTTGGAAAGGACAATCCTGTACCTCCACAGTATACCCTAGGGAAAATATGCTAGACCAAACATCTCATATTCTGTCCTAAGCAAAAAAATGATGCACTTAGCAGTTCCCAAAACCTTTTATCACTAGCTTGCAGTTTTTGTATTGGTGGAAGACAAACAGAAATCAAGAAAAAATAAAACTAAATTATAATGAGTTCTTGAGTTTCATCATAAAAGCAAAAGTTAAAATAGTGCACTGCTTGATTTTGAAAGCACTTTTCTTTTAACAATAAAACTAATTAAATTCAGTAATAATAATTATATGATTATTCAAGTAATTTATCACAAATATTACCAGTTTAAATTTCACTCATATTGATGTCTCACTATTATAAGGGTTGATAACAGAGAAGAGAAGCTTTTGAAACAAATAACCAGCTATCACTGGTAACCCAGACAAAAAAATAATCTGTCAATACAATGCCTGACCCAAGCGGTAAAATGAATTAAGAATCTGGATCTCCATGAATTCTGGGAATCAATTACTAATATAGCAGTGTTAACAGAAGTAAGATTTTAAAATAGTATGTAATACTGACAACAGTAATACGTGAATTGAGGCCCAAATCATATTCCAAATTCCCTTCTAAACCTGACTGTCAATAGCTGTTTGACTGCCCAGTATCTCACAGCATGCTTATCTTTTCTACCATTCTCCTGATATAATATTATATTCTATATTGTTATGCTTTTAACAAGTTCCCTAAAATTGACTATTTCCACTTACAGAGCTTGCAGTTATCTTGTGCAGAAGGATAATCAGTTTTATTCACTACCATGATGTGCTTCTGATGTTAAAAAAAAAAAAAGCAGAGACAAAAAAGCAGAAACAATCATTGAAAATAAGCAGAATGCACCATAAAATAAGTTTCATCTTGCAATTAAAGTAACATGAAGTCCTAATGCAGTTCAGAATATGTAGTGCTCTGAGTCTCTCTGAAATTATTTGTTCTTACTGTTTTTTCTGGGAGTGGTTACGTGCCTGAGGAAGACAAAAGAGTGGCTACAGAGCGGCAGACAGACTGGTAATAGATCTAAATGTCATGATACAACCTAAAGATAGAATGAAAAAACTTTGCCCGAGGCAGAATGGGGGAATACAATGGTGACATGGGATGTCTTAAAAAGTGGAGAGTTCTGACTTTCAGGAGAAAAGTTTCATGATTTACAGAACAAAAAAAAAAAAAAAAAGAACCAGGCTTTGTGTATTACCCATTTTTTTTGTTTTGTTTTTTTCTTTTTCGTCTTTGCTTTTGTTAAAATTAGCTGAGGACAGTGTTGCTTGGTACACAGCATTTGAAATCACTGCATCTGGCTCATTCTCTCTCCACTAAGTCAGAGAGATACTAATGTCTCATTTACTGCAGCCATTGCTATGAGCTGTTTCATGCACAGAAGAAAAGGACCCGTGGGCTGCAGATCCAATTTCAAAAGGTAGGTTCTATTCTAATTAAATTAAAAACTTTTAAACCATGAATGATAGAATCTGAAATTGTTCTGTGTACCTGGAACAGTTGGCAATCTCCATGGTTGGTCCTTCACACAGCCAACCTCCACACTGAGGAGCAGGATTGTCACACAAACGTGTTCTGCAAAGGCAGGAGCCAACACTGGCACCGTCATTGTGTGTGCAAGGTTTCCATTGTGACCATGTTCCAAAATGCCCATCCACTGTCAGATTCCTCATCTAGAAACAAACACAACAGAAATGCTTACCTGAGGCCTGACAGTTCCTTCATACAACCTCGTAATTCTGGAAGTACACCCTTGAGCCACAAACAATAAAAGCCTCTACTAGAGGGGTATTCCTCCCAGACAGCAAGCTCCCCTTATAATTTCTGTAGCTACGTAACTCCCACCACCTCCAACCAATCCGGGCCACTGAATGCCACCACTATAGCAACAACAATAATCACAACTCTTTGTTTTGTTTCATAACCATGCTCACCAAAATGGTTCAAATGAAAGTATAGCATCGCTTTCTTGATTATTGTCTGATGACAGCATTCCCTATTTCCTAATATTTATGGGTGATTAGGCACCTGGATACTGACTTTAAACCAGCATGTGCAAGAATGCGTGGAAACCCAAATACAGATCAAAAGAAAGGCATCATAGGATTAAGGAAGAAATAAAGAAATTCTTCACTGTGAGGGTGGTGAGACACTGGAAGGGGTTGCACAGGGAAGATGTGGCTGCCCCATCCCTGTTTAAGCTACCTGGTCTACTGGAAGGTGTCCCTGCCCATGGCCGGGTGTGGGGGATGGGGTGTTGAAACTGTGTGATCCATAAGGTCCCTTCCAATCCAAACCATTCTGTAATTCTACAATAGTAGCAAAACTGGATGAATCAAATTCAAACCTCCATGATGAGTGTCTTCTTTTGACAACAGTTTTTTTAAGCACATACCACGCAACACTACTTCAGAAAAGTGAAATGTGATTTAAAATATTACTCTCTCCTAAAACCACCTTCAAAAAGCAGCACCTAACTTCTATGGGATGGGAGAGTTTTCTCCCACGGAAGTAAATTCTCAAAACCTTTGGCTGGAATGGTCAGACCATTCTCAACTTGACCGGAATGTTTTCATCGTGCGGACATAACACATGTTCAGAAAGAATCTTTACTATACAGATGAAAAAAAATGTGCTAACAGAAATTACAGCAGCCTCCACGGTTACCAGAACTAAAGAAAATGCGGCTGGACATGGGGATTTCAGCTCTCTTAACAAAGACAGGCCTTAATATGATTGATTCTTTTAGCAAGGTGCTAATCTTGAAAAATCCGTGATCATACATGGAAATGATGGCAAATTTTTCACTTAAATGCTAAAGGATTTACCTTTTGATTATGACACTTTTAAACTTTCAGTCAAAGCTACAATAACGACAAGTGCAGGCTAAAAAGCATTTAAAGTAACTTTTAGATAAAAATAAATACATATGAGTTGTATTCATGCATATTTTATCAAATGTGCAAGAATGTAACACTTCAACATTTGCATAAATATTGAAATAGGAACTACAATTATAGATTGTCATGAATGATCTGAAATGGTGTATCCCTTTGCTATTTTTAGTATTGTTTAAACAGTGGTGAGAGAAGCATACATTTCGGTAATAATTTTAAGATACAAGAGATTCAATTACAGCACGAGACATGTTTCCACTGCTACGATGGGGGCTGGTTGATTCTTTCCACTGTGGTAAAGGTTCCATAATTTCACTATTAATTACATTTCTTATGATTTATTTTTCACAGATACAGCTTCTCCACAGAACAGCTATGTGTATATTCTGCCAGCTACAGCTGACATTAACATAATTCATCATTTCAAAATTCTGCTGACAGCTGTTTATTGAAAATAACTCTCCAACCTTTGCTCATGCAGAGTAGACAGTGCTGTTTTTCATAAAACAACAGGAAATACTTATTTCTGGTTAAGTGACAAGTAAACCTATTCTCTCTTACACTGCTAGTCTAACACATATGTAGTCCACAAACTAGTGATGTTATGTACCTAACCTAATAAATGTCAGAGATGTGAAAATGTCTTCACTACTTTCTATTTCTATGCTGCACCAAAGTGTCTTTATTGTTGCACCTACAAATGCGAACTAATGGCTCTATGGTTACCATAATTTATATTTAGTGGCAGGGAATGGAGGACATACTAATGGCAGCTTTCTCTTTCTTGATTTTTTTTCCCCATTGTGGTCTCTTCTGTTCCCCATGACTCACCAGCTCTGTCTATGAATACCTCCCTTTCACAAGTGATATCAAACAATTTTATCATTTATCATATAAGAAAGCAAAATATACTGATGAGAGGCCTTTTTAGCCCTCACCAGAACCTGTGACCATCAACTTCACCATCTGACACACCTCAAGGGGAAAATCACAATCAATCGGACAATATATCTGTACTTTCCCGGCATGGCTACATTCTGCTTTCTCTACTTACCACCCTGGTTTTGCCACCCTTTCCCTTCTGCAGGTACCTCTAGTCTCTTCTTTCTTCCTAATGTCCTACAAATATCAATCTTCTCTGTCTTGAGCTTCTCTGACTCCCACCTTGTCTTCCTGGTTTGTGCCTCTGCACTCTGCTTCAAGGTCACACCTTCACTGACCCAGTCCATAAGTCTGCTACAAGCTCCAGTTTGAGATTACTTTATGTAGAACTCAGTGGCTCTAGGGTGTTTCCTGAAGCTGCTAACAAATTCAGGTAAGATCCCATACTATATTCTTCCCTCGCAGGCAGCTGTAAAAATAGTCATTTCAAGTTGCCTACTTATGTGGAAACACCACCACAACCCCTCACTCCCCAAGTTTTTTTTTTAAATTAGTTTAACTTTCCTCGTCAAAGCTCTTTGATAATGTCAGACAGTGCATTTTAAACTGATTGATTGCAAGTGGTCCCAGTGGAGAATATTTTGCAAAACAATGAACCTTCAGTACTGTAAAAAATATTGGATGTATAACAGGGGTATCTGACCAGCTGGAAGAAGTTCAAAGTAGGTATACATGCCATAGCATTAATTGCTATCTATATTCATGCATAAATGGTGTACTCGTGCCAACTGAAACAATAACCTAAAAAAATTACTTGAGACTGAAATCAAAACAAGATCCCACAGATGCTCAGCTACTCTCCTAGCCCCCTCCCTGTTCTTCCATGACATGCCAAGAAATATTCATGTATATGAATAATTCCCTAGGAAATAATTTCTCAAGTGCAATTGGTCACACGTTTACTTTTCGGCTAAACTAGTGTATAAACAAGCCTCTCTCTAATCCAAGTTTAGAAGAAATGCATGCATGCATTAATCTGACACATTTTCTGTAGTGTTAAAAAGATTAAGTAACAATTAAGATACTGGAACCAACTGGAACCAAAAGAGGGAGGGTAGAAGGTTTCTAATCTTTTGTTATGCTCTGCCTGCAACATTATCATAAATGTATATAGCAAATGTCAAGGATGCACATAGCTCAATTGTTCACAAAATGAAATTCATTACATCTTGGCTTATATATCCTGTGAATACAGCACATAAAAATGCTATAAAAACAAATATTTGAAAGCCTCACTGAGCAAAATTGTAATTGATTGCGGTTTGCCAGAATACAGTGTTATTTTAAATGAAAGTTTCTATGAAATTTACAAATTTGTTAAATAATGTGTTACTTTGAGTTCAGAGGTAACTGACAGCAAAGTGGTAAAACCACGCTTTTCATTTTAGACAGTTAATTCCAAATTTTTCAGTTAATTCTAAATTTTTCCCTATATTATGCAATCTCAACCTGCTCAACTCCAAAAACCCTTTGGAGTCTTGCTAAATTCCTTCATCTCTGATATGCAGTATAAGTCTCACAGCTGCAGACGAATTTCTGAACAATCCTTTCGTGCTTCCCTGCTTTGACTAGACTGACATATCCTATGCAGTTGTCATATAATAGCTACTAAACAGTTGGATTTCCATTTGAAGAGAATAGAATCAAATTCTGCTTTCTAAATCATTCCTCCATCCCACACCGGCCCCCTCTTGGCCTCATGATATATATATGAAAGAAAATAAGGGCTAATGCCAGAATTCAGACGAAGCAGTAGGCAGACTGCTCACGTGAATACCAAGCAACCAGCCCTTTCCAGTAATCCTTCCTGACACAGCAAACCACTGGCAAACCCTCCACATAACTACATTTAGCCTGAGATTAACACAGTCATTTATGATACACTGCATATACTTGGGAATTAATATACTGTACAATGCATCTAGTTACTTGCCAATCAGAGAGCCAAGGACTTAACTAGTGGCTGAATCCAGACTTTCTGTGAGACAATGACTATGTCTCTATTAGCAGGTGGTATGCACACATGCAAATCTGAAAAATAAAACAGCTGGTGTTGAAGATCCGACACATACACCATACCTATTTTGTGGGCTTTACTTTGGACTCACTCTGGCCACAGATCAAATACCTTGTAGTAGTTGGAGCACATTTTTGTTTTAATTTCATCCAAAAGTAATGTGGCTTGTGTGCTTCAAGATTGCTTTGTACCGTGAACCAAAGAATAGTGGATGGGAAAAATCAGAGTATTTGCCCTGAGGTTGCTCCTGATTTGAGCTAAAATAATGAACCACATGCAAGTCTTTGTTATGAGGACAAAATGTGAAAGCATGGATGCCAGGCATTGGACAAGATATTGACTAAAAAAATTACTATTTAATGTCAAACATGGACAGTCAGAACACAGGAGCTAATTCTCAAGAACCTCATAATTAATCAGGGTAGTGATTTGTGTCCATGAGGCTGCTGCAACACATGTAAATATCACAAGTGAAAGCTGGAAGAATTTCATTCTAATTTTCCAGATATAGTTCACTAAACGAAGCCTAGCTTAAGAAAGAGGACTTTCAATAAAATGTTAAAGGGAGCTTGTTAAACACATGGAGAATAGAACACGGATGTTGTATGAGCACAAATACATAGATGCACGTGCTCCAGTGGTAAGCAGGGACAAGTTCGAGAAGTCCTTATTAGCAAAGAAAGCAGAACTGAGTTGAAAAGCCTCTGTCCACATGGGCAGAAGGCAGCAAAGATAAAGCAGCATGAGTTCCCACAGCAAAGAGCTTAGTAGCTCAAGGAAGATCCTCAACCCTCTTTTAGTGCTCTTTGGAGTAAGAGAAAAGAATCAAGATTAAAACAACATTGGAACCACATTAGAAAGGAGAGACATAAATCAACTGTTGTTTTTTTTTTATTATATAGCATTTATTCAAAATTAATATTTAAAGAGCTAAGCCACTGTAAATATTAATACTGAGGTTTTTTATAATTATCACTTCTGTCATTTATGTGGGGGAGACTTAACTCATATTATTCACCCTTCGAATTCACAGACTTTGAAAGATGTTGTACGGCCTTTCCTATTAGCAACAATGACCTAAAAGGGAAGATTATACCACTAGTGACTAAATTTATTTGAAGTACAAAATGGAGCAAAATCCTGCAGAGAAAAACATGCTTGTCTCTCCAGTCTCAGTGAACTTTTGCTTTCATTGTGGGAACACAGACGTTATAGGTAAAATGCAACTACCCTTGGAAAGTACTATAAATAAATTGATCACATTATATCAATCATTTGATAAGAAATAGAAAATAAATATCCTGTTAAAATGTGATGGGAAGGCTTCAGGAAAAAAAAAACATTAAATACAGTTTTCTGAGCTTGACAAATCTATGTAAGCTCATTCTCATGAAATTCACATGGAATCAAAAGTTTTAAGAGATAAACAAATAAATGTATTTGGACTTACTGGACACACAGTAATGCTTTGCTCCCATTGACTCATGCTCAGACTTTCTTCCAGCGTTGTGCATTTCTTCATCACCATGTCCCAACCACAATAAGGGTCTTGGGATCCGATGCAGGCACTGTGAATGAAAAACAACCAGAAAACATGAATATTTACCTTCATCTGTACTGGCTAAAGATCTCTAAATAACTGTGTGGCTTCTCTTCATATTTCACAGTCCTAAAACAGATAGTGAAATTGATTCCTGATATGGCATGCCACAGATAAAATGACAAAACAGAAGAGGAAATAATTTGAATGCCTACGCAAAGGTAGGATTTCTTTCAAATATATATCTGAATTTCTGGCTGCATGCATGGTATGACATCAAGATTGATTATTGTACTTAATTACTGGAGAATTACAGCAATTCATAAAAAGCATATGTTCCTAGCTCCAAGAAAATATTTCAGGAGTTACAGTTCTTAGTCTTTCCTATCAGTTTTGGAATTATAAATCAGGTGACAATGTCTATTCTAGAAAACTCTGATTTGTTTTCTGCACTATTACAGACTCCTTGGAAGTAAATTTAGAGGGGCTCTAGTGGCTGCCATCACATCTCTTGCACTACACATGCTGCTCTAGACATTCCCTCCTAGTGGCACATGAGGACGAAAAAAGTTTAGAGAGAAGGAGATAGTCCAGCTTCCTACAGAGTCTAGTTTTGTACAATTTACAAAACTAGAAATTCTTTTCACTATCATATGGCAGCTTTCTCTTGCTACTGGTATGTCAAGCATTAGCAGTTGAGGCAATAGGTCTGCAGCTTCATAGTTGAAGATACATAAGAAAGGAGGTTAAAATCCCACCACAGTGAAGCATAATAGAATTATTTTAACATTTGTAAAAATACCTAGAAATTATACATGAAAATGATAAATTCAAACATTTTGTCAAAATTTTAAACGATGCTAGACCAAACATTCTTGTTCAGCTCAAGTCCATGTGGATTATCTTTCTCTTTTAAGTGCCTGTTCACATCACCTTTTCTGTGAGAGGCTGCAAGAGCTGGGACTGCTCAGCCTGGAGAAAAAAAAGCTCAGAGATCTCATTGATACATAGAAATACTTGAAGGAAGGTTGCAAAGAAGATGGGGCCAGGCTCTTTTCAGTGTTACCCAGTGACACAACCAGAGGCAGTGGGCACAAACTGAAACACAGGAGTTTCCCTCTGAACATCAGGCATAACTTTTTCACTGTGGGGGTGACCAAGCACTGGCACATGCTGCCCAGGGAGGTTCTGATATCTCCATCCTTGGGAGATATTCAAAAGCTGCCTGGACATGGTCCTGGGCGACTGACTCCAGGTGACCCTGCTTGAGCAGGAAGTTGGTCCAGATGACCTCTAGAGGCCCCTATCAACCTCAGCCCTTCTGTGATTCTGTCCTTACAAATCCTGTGTTTTATTCATATTTCTATTTATGTCCAGTATTCCTCATATAGTTCCACACTAACATCAGACAAAATGCACTTATTAATTCCCTACTATGCAATTTTGTAATACCATTAAGGAGGGTTCTTACTGCTTATAAATTTTAAAGGATTAGTTTCTATGGACATTTGGCAATGTGGATTGCCAGTATTACGCGAAAGGATAGTTGCCATCTGCAAAATGAGCACAGAGTAAGAGACGTAATAGTCAAAACTCCCTAGGTACTCCTCATTTGACTGCATGTTCAAAGATGAAGCTTTTGGTTTAAGGGATTCAGTGTTGAGAAGAGTTCCCACTGATGGCTCTTGCAACTGTGAACACGTAGCATTTCTGTAACTCAGGCTGCACATTTCCATTTAACTACCTAGAAAGTGAGAAGCACAATTAATGGAAATTATGGAAAGTTGTAAGTGCCTTAGTCTTCCAGTATTTGCAAGACAAGATGTTTAACGTTCTCCTTCGGAATATCTCTGATAATGCACATTTAATGAAAAAAGAATACAAAACAAAATTAAAGGCTGACATAATGCACAATTGGCAACATTAGCTGTGCTATTTCTCAAAGTAGAAGTGTTCACTTTTCCAACTTCACTATTCCTTTACATTACATGTTAATAGTTTTAAATGCAGCTATTATGCTTTTGATGCTTTTTATCAAAACATAAAATATTTTAGAAGTCAGTACGGTTTCACATAGAACTACACTCTCTCCTTCCTGGCAGTAAGCTGATCCTTCTCCCACTCTGCTCTTAGATCCCATTTCCTCTTTTGCTTTTGTTTCCCCATTATTTTCCACTCAGGCAAATCAAAATGGTTTGTACCTGCCATTACTAGTCACTTAGAAGTTATATGTAGGGCACTAAAAGCTATTTGAACCATTCATATAAACTCCTGATATCAGAACAGATACTAGTTTCATGGAAGAAATAAAGTTTAGAAAATGCTGAGAAGTCCTTGCACTGCTGTGACAAAGCCTGTTCGATCACTCTGTAAACACTGACATTTCAGTGAGCAACTGGGTTTGGAGAGCACTGCATAAAGATGAAATCAGGTGAGTCTTTTCAGAAGTTGAAAAAGTCCACTGAGCAAATGAAAACTATGACTTTAAGAAGCTAATAACTCTAATTTCCCCCTACACTGGCAGTTCACATTTTTTACCAAATGCAAATGATAGGTAGTTGAGTGTTGCTCCTTCAAGGCATTCATTTGGCTGTGATGATTCACTATGCCTACTGACAGTCATGCAACACTTAAACAAGGGATTTTGACTGACTAGTAACAGAACCATAAGTCATCTCATTCTAAAGCAAACCAGCAATAGCAAGTCATTTTCTTCATCAATTTTATAATGATCACCAAGCAGGCTAGCAAACTGCTCTACTTTAGCTACATTTGAGACAATTTATTCAGACAGAAAATAAGGCAGAAATGAACACCATTCAGAGCAAAATATATTAAAAACCCCATACAGTTAAAGACTAGAAAGAATTCAGTGTGTGCTCTCCAAAGAACAAAAAAACACTTTAAATTAAAAGCTATATCCTGATACCATTAATTTCAAAGCGATTTTAAAATCTCTTTTCAGGTGAAGAACATATTCCCATATCAATATACTCTGTGTTAAACAGGTATCCTCTTGAGATGTAACATTTCTTTTCAGAGAATATATAAACACAAGAGGTGCATCTTCAGAGACTGTTCAATGAAACATTTTTCTGCTTTTACCTACACACAGCATTTTGAAGAAGAGAGAATATTTCAGTCTCCTGATCCTTTCAATCATTTCTGCTGAGATAGTCATGCCTACCTAGTTCCAATTATTGTCAACTGTGATCCAGACACTGTATAACAGGAACTGAACTGGGGTTACTATCGTATCTCACAGAAGCCAGATTCCTCACTGCAAATTTGAACATTCAACTGAGGAGCCTGTCTCATGCTCCAAATGCACTGTGCTATCCATTTCTGAATGAATACATGAATCTGATAATAGACTTCCGTACAAAGGTACCTATCAGTGTTTTCATTACTGCTGGTTTTGAAGATATATAAATATATATAGATATGTCTGCAATGAAGAAAGGGGATCTAAAGATAACAGAGGAATGATGTAGACCATAAATGGTAGGCATGCAATTTATAAAGTCCTAGGAGTGCAAACTAAGATGCATGTCAAATATTCAGAATCCTGCTTAACCCTTGCTTGTACTGCTAAGAAAAATCAAAGCCTTTAATCATCTCTATCTTTATTTGGCTTCCCTTTTTTTTTTTTAAACATCCAATTCCTTTAACTTCTATTTCCAAAGATTATCATACCTGCCAAATATCAAATGCAGAGTGAAATGACGTCCTAGAAAGTGTGTTGCTTTAAACATGTCAGGTGATTTTCAAGAAAAACTCAACAGTAACTACACTGAACTTAGAAATCCTCAAATGTTTTGCTATTTTTTAAAGCAAAGAAATTAATTACATCATGACATATGAAAACCATATGCCTGTTTTAAATTTTTATTTATTAGCTTACTTTGTTTAAAATAATACCCTAGTAATAAAGTCTGAATTGGAAATGCATAGTGAAGACTATCTGGTTTTCTTTCAACTTTTCAAACTAAAAGGGAAAGACATTTTCCTCTTCCTCATAAGGCTACTTCAAGAAATACACTGGCAGCAGGCTGTAGCAACCTTTTATTTATAAAAATTCCTTCTTGTTGCCAAAAATGTGTGCTTTTACAATACAATACACACATGCATAGATCACACACATATTTCAGGTACACCAAAGTGTAAATGCACAGTTTGTCTCTGGTGGATTTTATGGGCCAGATAGACAAAGATTTTCTGCTAAAACCTTGGTGTTCACAAAGGAATAAATATAGGTCAACCTCAGCTTTGTAGAGCTTGAACTGATTCCCTCTCCAGTTGGAACTAATATTCTACTTCTTTTGAGTGAAGAAAACTTTCAGCGTGCTTATTTCATGATTCTGCTGACTCACAGGTTCACAATAATTGACGATAATTTTGCAGTGCATCTAATACCTGAAAAAGACTTCCTATATTTTAAATGTCATTATAACCTAGTCTTGCAGCCACGACTATGGTTTATCCCAGTCTAGGAAATGCATGAGGATTCTGATTCTGCAGAATACTGTCAGAGTTTCTTCCCAGAGAATACTTTCAGAGATTCTCCAGAAATTCTGGAATAGTCATACTATGGAATCAGTAATTCAGATCAGTCCTTGTGCAGCTCCAACATTTTGATTTGGATGTGTTTCTTTGATTTAAACTGGAATTAACCTTGCATATTTTCAAATAAGGAAATCCATCCAGATATCAAAAACTAACCATTCTAGACTGATTATTTCAAAACAGCTATTTCAATTCCATGTGTTGGCAAGCTTTTCTGGACACATCAGCACTAGGTAATAATTTAGGCCATATTACTCAGAATCACAGAATGGTTATGGCTGGAAGGGACCACCAGAGAACATCTAGTCCAACCTGCCCGTTCAAGCAGGGTCACCCACAGTGAGAGTTCTACAAATGAAATAAAGCATAATCAAATTTGTAATAATTGTTTTCTTTTGTTAGTAAATTCAGTACCCTTTCTAGTACTGTGTTGTTACAGTTATCTTTTGTATACATACAGATTACTTAGCTGATTGTTAACGAAGACAAAATAAAAATGATGGAGTACAGAGGGAGAGAACAGCCATGATTACAGTAGAATAGCTACAATAACATTACTTAGCAAAACAGTCTTATGACCCAATAATATTTTAAGTGTAGAATGTAAAAAACAATATTCAACAATTCACAGAAATTGTTGGGGTCTTTTTACACCTGAGAAGTCACTATTTGTACAGCTTTTAGCAGGTGACACTATTTACTTAGACAAAACGTCATAGTAAGATCAGCGTGTGAAACCTATCTTCCATGAGAAGTATCAATTCTTGAACATTTCTTGGTAAGATATTGCTGAACATTGGGCTGATACAACCTTACATTGCCTCTACTTTCAGAACTGATCCACTGACAACACCAGTACAAATTATATCATCGATAAATTTGCCTTGAAGTAATTACTGCCATCCAAAGTTGCTTCTGGAGGCTACAGCTGCCAATAAAAGATAGCTGAGTGGTTCTTTTTACAGGGGAAAGTCTTTATTTCCCTGCTACAGATCTTATTCTTTATTACAGACACATAGAGCCTTCAAAGTAAATATCAAACATTGCGACTTTAGAGAGTTTAACAGTTATTTTTCTCCTCATAATAATTCTATTTATCTCACATTATAGTTAATTAGCAGGTACACAAAAGTCACTTGTGCTTTATGCTTGGTCTACTCAATTCTGAAGAAAGTGGGAGAATTCATAGCGAAAAGAGTAGTTCCAGAGAATAATGCTGACAGTCTTCTGTAAAAGGTGGATAAACATTTGTGAATTGCAATACCCAAGCAATAATAGCCTGGTCAAACCTTGAGGATTTTCTCCAAGGAGAGCTGAATCAAGGTAACTGCTTTGCTGCTTTCTCCTGGAGCATGAAGACACCAGGGCTTTTTGGAGAACTGTTTTTAAGAACTCAAACATCTTAAACCATTTCTTCTTAGCTGACTCCTGAAAACAGCAGGATTATGTCAGGTTGTTCAAAACAATTCAGCCATTAGCCAAAGTCAGTGAGAGACCACTCCACCATGAAAAATGTCAATCCAAATAACTAGCATGGGCAACTCACAAACAGCAAAACCATCATGGCATAATGGAAAGTGCTGAGAAACCCAATCTATCTGCCTGTGGCATGGTCTGCTCCCATGGTACTAAAGCGCATTGAACTGCACCTAGAACACACACAAAAAAAATAAAAAAACCCCAACAAAATAAGCCTCCAAATGTAAAACTGTATTTTCAAGGACCTTCAATAACAGGGTTTTAGGAGCGGAACTGTGAGTTGGTATGAAACAGGACTGCCCTGAATCACAGGGAATGTCTGTCAGAGGCAACACCATTTCACAGAAGATTCCACCACAGGAAAGTGCTCGAGGAACACATTTACAAGAAAATACAAATTAGTTAAATATGTATAGTATGTCAGAGTGATAATTAAGGAGACAAACTACAAATAAAAGCAATAAGCACATGCTTTGAGGCTAGTATATGAAGATAAAACAAGGAATAATGAAATAAAAAGAAAAAACAGGCAATCTCAAAATTATGTTGATATTGAGATATTAGCTTGTGGAACAGTTTGTTCAACAGAGGGACTGAAGTTGCATTGTCTAAAAGCTTTGCGATAAACCTAAACAAAAAGATTAGAAAAGATTAAATGGTGAACACTTTGCCATTGACACAAAAAGAGCATATGTGCCAGTACATCTTGAGGCTTTGGGGTTTTCTAAGGCTGTTATTCAGACATGAGCATGCTTTATTTCTATTTATAATTATGTGAAGTACATATTAAAGACTACATATGCCCTTGATCTAGGAAAGAAACTCTAGTTATTATTGATGCAAGTTCAGAATACAGCCTTGGCACGGTTATAGAGCCATAAATATAATAAATGTGAATGGATAAAATTAAAACAATAAAAGAAAAAGAAAAAGAGAGAAGAGAAGAGAAGAGAAGAGAAGAGAAGAGAAGAGAAGAGAAGAGAAGAGAAGAGAAGAGAAGAGAAGAGAAGAGAAGAGAAGAGAAGAGAAGAGAAGAGAAGAGAAAGAAGAAAGGAAAAGAAAGGAAAAGAAAGGAAAAGAAAGGAAAAGAAAGGAGAAAAGAAAAGAAAGGAGAAAAGAAAAGAAAGGAGAGAAGAAAATAAAAGAAAATAAAAGAAAATAAAAGAAAATAAAAGAAAATAAAAGAAAAGAAAAGAAAAGAAAAGAAAAGAAAAGAAAAGAAAAGAAAAGAAAAGAAAAGAAAAGAAAAGAAAAGAAAAGAAAAGAAAAGAAGAACCACAAAGCCTCAAGGCACTATTGCAGGTGAGGTTTGCCCATTACTCTGTCCACTGCTATAGTATAGAAGTAATAGTTGGCAACATAACAAGAATGTGAGTGTTAAAGCACTCAGCAATGCAGTGACTGTCAGATGTTTTACTACCTAGTGACATTTATAACCTTGAATAAGGTACCTATACTCTCTTCAAGTACAGAACGAAATATGCCTGAAATCTAGCATAAGCCAGAAAAAAAACTAGTCAAGCCACAAATAAGTGATAGTGAAAGACTGTCTGTATTTTCCAAATGAAATTAGTCCTTAATGACAGATGATAAGGAGATGCCTTATTTTATCTAGATCACACCTGCAAATCCTCTCCTTTCTCATAAAACAGCTAGAATTGCCAGTGAACGCTTTAACCAAGAAGAAAGAATGGATGGCAACCATTTTGATGCGATGGATATTTAATTATTACAAGGAAAGTCATACAACTACAAAAGATAAGACTGGAAAACCCCACAAGGAATAATTTTATCTCCTTTTAGTAAGTCATTCCAGCAGAAGACACAGTTTCACATAGCTCTGGGCAGCAGAATAAGTTATCATTTGAGCAGGGTTTGAGTCATTTAACTACTACTCTACTTAGTAAAGGGGAACAGCACTTTCTTTTTTTTTTAAACAAGCTCTTAAAATCTAGTCAATTAGACCCCACCGTTCAAACAGGGAGAGGAATGCTCAGCCTGCAGCCATGCATCTCATCTATGATTTGAGACAGCAGTCCCACCCTGTGAGGCCAAAAGTATGTTTGGGCCCTGCAGCCAGAATAGCACTGATGTGCCCCGGGACTTGGATTCACAGGTATCAGGGACCTGGTGGGACCTCCATATAGGCAACAACTAAGCAGGTACTCTGAAAGTCTCATCTCTGAATTCTGGAGTTCATGCCTCACTATTAACATAATGAGACTCCAGCCTTGAACTGTCTGGAGTGCAGGCTCAGCATAAATATGGGACACGTGCATGACTGAGCTCTCTGTGTTTATGATTGACTTTATGGGTACACAGACCCTAAGAAAACACAGGATACCAGGCTAATCTCCCTTTCTGAAATAAACATGTGTGTCTTATGCAACCAGAATGGCATAATTATATCATATTCAAGAAAACAGAGAAGCATTAGAGTACATCACTAGATTTTTTTTTCCTCCAGATATACGCAGATGCATACATATACACCTCCCAATATATAAGGTCTTCACTTCATGGAAAACAGGAAAGAAAACAAAAAGGGCTACCAAACCACCACATCCTGTTTCAACTCGCTAAATACAATAAAGATGAAAATTGGTCCTATGTTGGCCCTTAAACCAACAAAAAACTTGAGGCACAGACATGCCTAACGTTCCCTTAAAATAAGCACCGCAGTCTTTCAATAGGGCTTTGAGTGTCCTATCACTTCTGTTTTAGTAGAAAATGCTTCAAATATGCTACATAAAACAGCATAAACAAAAAGGGCTGGTAAAGAATTGTAATAAGGAGAATACTACCCTTTCTTTGTCTACTCCAGTTTTTCAGGGCACAACTTTTCCTCCAGTCTTGTTCTCAACCCAGTAGACTTTCATTGGGCTTCTGCATGGCACCAATCTCCATGCAAAGCCAGGTCCCTTGGAAAAATCCTTTGACTGTCCCTGTGTCCTGTGGTCACCTCCCTGCTGTGACTGCACATGAGGTCCCTCTGACAAACAGAAATGTCTTCTCCTGCAAATGATCGCTGCTTTTGCAGGGAGTATAATCTCTGTCTACTGCACAAACATCTCTGTTATCCTGAGTGTAGCTGCCAAGAAAGACAACTGGCAACCCTCTCTCTCTCCTTTAATAGCCCAGTTTTTCAAAGGAACGTATATTAAACAAGCTGAAAACAAAATAAGCTAAAACACAACCAAATGCATCTGTCATTGTTCTCAAAAAAGCTCACTACATTGGTTCATAGTCTCTGATGCAAAAGAAGAATAATTACACTTAATTACTGGAACCACACATCAAAGGGAAGATAGAATGGATGACATGAAATTAACAATCTCTAGTAGTATATGTTTTGCAACCTAGAAGTGCTTTCAGATAACCTATAGAAAAAGTTGTATGCTGAACTTTAAATTCCATAACTACCACAATATAGCCTAAAAACCAAGTGATAATTTTTAAGTTATTTTGCTTGTTTGACTGAACAACTATTAGCTGCATAACTTTTTCACCTACCAGAGTATTAACATTTATTATGGTTTCCTGATCCAGCACTACCTTTAAATAGCCACTTTCCCAACCAGTCTTAACGTCAGTTCATCCAATCCAGTTTTTTTTCTGAACCCACAGAGATATTGTTTGCTCAGTTATATTGCAGTTTAAATTTGTTCATTAAATTTAAATAAAATTTGTTCAAATTTCAAGTTTCAAATATATTAAACCAGCAGCTATATAGCACATTATTAGATACCTGTTTTGTATATAAACCATTTCTTAAAGTTTCATATCACAATTCAGAATCTGTATGATGACACTTAAATATCTACATAATTTCTTGAGAGACTCATCTAGTCCTGACAAGTCAGTACAAGAAGTCAGAGAGACTTCTGATAAACAGTGTAGATAGAAAGTCATTGCTGAGAGAAGTAAGTAATTTGGATTCCTACTTATAGTCCTGTTACTTCCCATTTTCCCACAACCCCCTACAAGTATTTTTCTCTAATCAAACCAAACTAGATGATTCTTCATACCTGTATGTCTTGTAAAAGAGACATCGTTTCAGGGGGACTTTAATCACATGTGTCTGAAGGCCCACAAAAAGGACACTCTGGCTGTGCAGGATCTGAAGGCTTCTGATGGGCTCTCGCTGACTTTTTGGAAGGAGTTCAATTTCCTCAAGCAGGCAGCTACTTGAAGTCTGGTTCATTGGGGCAAGTACTTTCTTAATAGTACCATAGTCTAGAAATACAAGAGGAAAATGAGTTACTAAAAATCATTACAGGAATTCTACCTACTTAATGTCATTCAGTGAATAAATCTTCATCTCATTCTGGATGTTTTCAATGAAGCCTCAGAACATGGGAGTACTTTGACTGGAGTTTCCTAAATTGCTCATAGTACAGAGAAAAGAACTTGAGAACAGTCATTAAAGTTTTCTATGTGATGTAATACAGCAAAAACATAACTTTATTCATGCATAACAGACTTCACAGCAGTAGTCACTGGAAAACAAGCTTTCAAACTCTGATCATTATCAATGATACAAATGATATAAATTTACGAGATTGTACTGTACTTTACTACTTTTAAAGCAGTTTAAAAAGCAACAAAATCCATCATTGTCCCAGCTTGTCTTAAAATACTATGTGCTGAAAAATATGGGGTTTAGATATGTATTGTGTTCATATGCATGAATATCTGTAGGTCTTAATTGGGTAAATACAATAATAAAACAAGGCTGTGTTCCTTGTTCTTACTTATCTGGATTTTGACCTCTAAAAAAAAACCTTATCCTTTAGCATTTTCTCTTAAATTCTATTCTTATTTTGATTTCTAAGCAAAGACAGTTAAGCATCACAAACCAGTGTCAGACAACTGATGAGATTTCTGATTCACTCATGCAAAGTTTTTAAATAATTTAGCAATATCAAAGAACATTTGTTCTGAATGCAAAAGACCACATTATCATACTGATAAATATTTTAGGTACTGTTCTGACCAAAACTGCATTATGCAATTTTCCATGTATCAACAACAGTAAATTTTAAAGATTCAACATGGCAAACACATACTGAGATTAGCTCTTACCCATGTGAAGTCTCAAAAGACTAACATCTCTTGTGAGTTGGCAACAATTGCAAGACAAATGTTTGAGATGTTCTGCAGACCAGTAAATATGGGGTTTGCCATCAGTAGCACAAAGCCAGCAGCTTGGTGGAGAGCTGGCCATGGGGGGCCTCAGCACAGGTCTGGCCCTGCCTTACTGAGAGCTCATTTCAGCCATAGCTGCAACTGCCTGTTGGCCACATGCTTGTTGCCTCCCTTTGTTGGCTTCACTCTGGTAGCAGCTGGGGCAGGGGCTGGCACATCTACATAGTCACTGCAGGACAAACAGCTGCTCCAGGGTAACAAGGGGGGGGGGGGGGGGGGGCAGCATGCAGCTCCCGCACTTTGCCTGGGATGTAGTGAGGAACAGCAATTAAGCAAACTTAAGGAAATGCAAAAAAGTAGCCTCAAGCAAACTCCAAAATTGAAGAGGAGATGGAGAACTCAAGATGCTAATTACTGTTAAAGTCTTTTCCCTCTTCCTGAGGAAGACTGAATACTCTTAAGAACTGGAGAAGTACTGGAAGGGGGAGGTTAACACCAAATAACATTTTGCAGGAAGTTTATGTATTAGATTTTAACCATATTATTAACAAAACTGTAATACTTGGATGATATGAACTTAATTTTATAAGACAGTCAAAACTAATTAGATGAACTGCAAATGCTTAGCTCAGTAAAGTGCATTTCCCTTAGTCCCTAACAAGATCTTGAGTGTAACAGATAATGTCTGCATGTTGAAGTCATCTGACTGACCTCTCAATTCTGAATATAATCACTTTTTATAATTGTTTACCTTTTCCTCCTTTGTTGGAGGAAAGCAGTCTTGTCAGGATTCACTGTGTGTATTTATTAGGAAAAAAACTTTCATTAAATGTCAGTTTTAATTTTTATTAGAACTTTACTTTTTTGCTATTAAAAAACACTCTAATTTGACTATCACTTTCTTCCCAAACAACCTAAAGTACAGCTATATTAAAATAATCAATTAAACTGTTGCTAAGAATCAGTTCTGTCTCATAATAAAGTGATAACCAGCTCTACTGAAGAATCTAAGAAGCAGTGTTTCCACTGGTAGTGGCTGGATGTAAAATCTCAACAATAATTCCAGCAAGTTTCAAGGTAGAAACGTGGTCTGAGAAGTGCCCAGGAAAAAGAAATCAGCGGCTGTATGGGTTAGACTTTATTTTTTGGAGCATGGAACTTGGATGAGGTACTAGGAGGAAGAAAAGAGGAAGAAAAGAAGAATCAGTGAGATCATTTTACAGACATAAATTAAATGTATAAAGTGATATAAAGTGATTTTGCAGATATAAAGTGATATTGATCACTTTATAGATGAGTTAATACAATTCAGTATCGCCTGTCTAACTGGCAGCCAAAAGTTTCAGTATGATCCACACACAATTCCTTGCATTTAGCTTGCCTGTATCTTTTTCCTGCATGAGACAAAAATCAGGTACACGTTCAGCATGTGCTTCTCATGAAAACCAATATTTCTTCCTGCCACTGTGCTGAGTCTGGCATCCACAGACTGAGTCAGTTGCTGTCACTTCTGCCAGGATAGAAGGAAAAAAAGCCACAAGACTGGAGGCCTCCTTCCTCCAAAGTGCAGCTTTGGACAAGAGAATGACCAAAACCAAATACGCAGTGCTTCTTTTCTCCTCAGTGAATTTGTTTATTGTAGAGGGCAGAATTCCAATTTTTTTTTTTTTTTAATGTTCAGGCCTATGACCTGGAGAATATAGTTACAGCAGCATACTACGCTAGATTGAAATAAAACATTCTCACTGAGATCTGCAGCATTAATGCCTTCCCCAGGATAGCTGTCATTGCTCTTGTTTTTCCTCCTTATCTTGGCGTACCTTCTCCATTACTCCCATTTCCTTTTGACTTCTTTCAGCATCTAAACCATTCCTTTCCCATTTGTTGTCTAAGATCAGCACTTGCACAGAAATATCGGAAGTTATAAATGACTGGGCTTTAAGTGAAGAAGCAGTGCCAGGGATCCTACAGATTATCAGGGAGAAACACTACTCTTCAAACAGCCATGGAGGTCATATGTAAGTTCAATAAAAAAGAATAAAATGCCATCTGATATCTACTCCTCCATCAGTAAACTCTCCTACTTCTGACCTTCTATAAACTATCTTCTTTGTTTTAAATTCCTCCTGCCTATGACTCTGATTTTGCATGGACCACCTGAAAGCCCAAACTAAGGTGAGGATCTATTTGTATAGAAAACTTTTGAGACAGACATAGATTGAATTGGTGGCTATGTTCATCCGACTATGGTACACAGCAAGTGTATGTAGCTGTAAACCTCCTCAAACTATACCCGCATGTAATAATGGCTAGACCAGGCTTCCTTACAGTGGAAAATCGTTACCATTGCATCAGTACTTTCAAAAGCCAGGTAATTTGCTCCACTGTTTCCAATTCTACTACAATGCATGCAAGATCATGCACCCAGCCTCCAGCAAAGATCACATATTTCCTAAAAAACTTGTCAAAGACCCATCCTTGAAAGTGTTGGATATTCAGTTTTTTCACACCACAGTTGTAAAGCAAAATAAAGAGAGAAGCAGGGAAAGAAATGTGTCTTGGATACAGCTCTGGGGCATGGAGGTCTTTAGACCTGTCAAAATCTTTCAAGTGAATATTTACTTTATAATCAAACTCACTGTCCACTTCTGTCAGGAAATAGCTAAGAAGAATAGTAAACATAGACCTTCCTAATGGATGTAACTTTATTGCCATGTTCATGATGAAAGTTCCAGTTTCATCACAAACGTCAAAGCTGAATCCAACCGCTATATAAGAATTCAAATGAATGGCACATTTGCATCTTGAGTGTAAGCAACACATGCTGGAACAGATGCAGACACCTGACAGCCTTGATTTAAGGATGACCAAATATATACAGGAGTAGTAAAATACAATGACCAGAATGAGTAAATAATGTGCTTTGCTAAGCTCAATACATTTTAAAAGACCTGTAAACCCAGCAACTGAACATTAGAAATCTAATCACTATGAATGAAGATGTAGAGGAAAGAAAAATTCTAGTTGAAATATTACAATGTAATGTGTAGGAGACTATGAAGAACCAAATGGAAAGCCTGAGATGGAGTTGAAGAGGAGGCAACAGTCTGTAATGAACAAAATGATAATGGGACAAACTCAAAGGATGGTCTCTAAAACCGAAAAGCAAAGTGTAAGTTGTAAATGGCATAAAGCATAGCTAGCAACGGAGAATGCTGCAAGAGTGTGGTTGAAAATCCTTATAGTATCTATGGTGGCACCTGCAAAGGAAAACAGAAAATGAACACACAAGACAAACGGCAGATGCAACAAACTAATAAACCTGTAATTTCTTGAGTTTCTTAACATAAATAAGAGCATCCAAAGCTGGAGCAACTTCTTGATATGGAGGAGAATAAATATTAATCTGAGCTATTATGTTTACAAAGTACTGCTGTATTCTTCAAGCAAAAACTTCTTTAGCAAATCATCCAAAATGAGAGTGTCAAAGAAAGTTCATTTCACCACTTAAAAGAAAGGAAAAAAACTTTACGCATTCCTTTCTAGGACGGAAACTTTCAGACCTAACTCTAGTAATTTTTGACAGTGAAGCAAAACCTAATATTACCTACATTTTACATTAGTTTAGTATCTTGGAGAGAAGGGTGATTTCCAGAAAGCAACTGAACCAGCACCAGAACACAGAATCTGAGTCAATGTTTTTCAGAGGAAAAGCTTACAGCATCATCTTAAAGTAATGTAGAAAAAAAAAAGTCATTGGTGCCTTCTAAGCCATACAAGTTGTGAGCAAAGGATACTTGTAATAGTCTCAAATACATTCTCAAGCTAGTTTTATGCCTATATTTATAATTTTACAAGTATTCCTGCACTTTCTGAGCACAAGAAGGTATTTACAGATCTGAAAAACTCCTTGCCTATACCAAGAAAAACTCAAAAGCAAAATCCACAGCAAATTATAAACTAAGAATAGTAAATGCAAATAAGGGTCTATTTAGCCATCTCCCCACAAAATATTGTTTTGAAAAGTTCAATGCTGTAGGTAGATGAAAGAATGTGGTCAATGCAGAGGAAATGGTCAACTCAAGACACAGAAAATGGAAGTTAAAGCTCTATTTGATACTTCAAGTGACATTTGTAATTGAACTTGAGTAAGGAATACGGTAGAACCTATGCAAAAAATACAGTACTTTGTATATTAACTGAAAACACTGACATCTTTAATAATCCATCAACATAATCAGGTTTTTTTGCTTTACAGAAAAGTTTAAAATTAATAGATGGATATTCCAGAGAATACATTTTTAAAGTGTAGCTGAAATGAATGTAAATTACATAGGTTTTCAATGAGTATAATCTGAAATAGATTTTGTAAAATAATATTTATTAACTATTTTTATTTTGTCTATTATACTCTGGTTTTGCATATTACTTGTTGTGCAAAAATTATTTTCCAGAGGGAAAATAAAAGCATTCAGACGGTATTAAGACTGCTGAAATTAAAGAACAAATCTGTTAATGTTAAGTTTCCTGTAAATATTATCAATACATATATATAAAGTGTTTACATTCACCATATAACATTTGTATGCAGCACCATAGAAACAGAAAAAAATAGGGTATTAGGGCTGCCTTCAAAGCAGTGGTCTTTCAGAAGAATAACTTGAAATACCAAACAAAAATTGACGTACAAAATGTATAATTGTATGACATCAAAGAAAGTACAAGGTGATTGATAAACATCCTCTCACTGTGAAAAAATGCATCATCAGTGTTTGCTTTCCTCCATTGCAAGAGCTGAAAGAAAGCCCTACTGCAAAGCAGAATACGCATTTGGTTAAAAGCAGAAAATTAGCCCAATGACAGTATTAGATTGCATAAGAGTTTAAGTGTGCTCACTGCAGAAAAAAACCCACTCAAACAGCTAATGCAGCAGCCGGATAAGCATACAAAGAGAAAGCCCAGGACTTATGATTTAGCAATCTGTGTGACATCAAAAAAGATATATATGGTACACAGAATATTAGAGGATTTAAAACCTGCCTATTTTTTCCCTTCCTAAAATAACTTTAAAATTAGTGAACTCATTAGTAGAATATGGATAATTAAGGCCTTTGCTATAATCTCTTTTCCCATAAGGGGGTGGGGTACAATTTAGTTTAAAGCAAGGGCATATTCAGAAGATAATATAACCATTCTCTGTAACTTATCTTTTACCTCCAGGTTTCTGAGATATGCATTTATACTTGATTTACTGGAATTGGTTTTTAATCACACTACTGCCTAAAGGACAAGTGAAAGACTGAGCTTCAACCTTTCTGCTTTAAAGTCTAAAAATAGATTATGGGAAAGCGCAGTACTTCTACAATGATGCAGGACAAAAACCCCAACAAAACAACAAAAAAAAAACCAATCCAAGGATATAGTTTGATTTTAAAATTCCCACCTGAATTTACAGAATTTTACTTCAAATATATTAAAATTTTAAATGTATATTCATTACTTCTTTAGGAAAAAAAGTGAATATGAGATTCTGATGCTTTATCCAAGCATAAATTCAATTTTTTTTTTATTTCTATTTTTAGAGCTGGTTTATAGTTTGTCTCTCCATTTGAAATTAAACCACTGCTTGAACAATCTGGTCAGTGTGCTAATTAATTTGTTGGGTTTTTTGTTGGGGTTTTTTTTCTACTTTTAATACATTTCATGATGTAATAAATTATATATGATAGGATTTTTCTACAAGTATCAGTCAAAAATGGAGGTTAGAAATCTGAACATGTTCTGTTTTCCAGCCTTCATAGAGAATAAAAACTGTGATAAGCTTATGAAGAATTTCAACAATAAACCACTGTGACCGCCTTGCTATTACAGCTCATTATCATGATAACAAGAGAATGATTGATAATGACAGAAATACAGATATAAAGCACACTTTTTGCATCACAAAGGCAATTATGTAACTGCATAACAAAAGCCTGCAACAAATACAGTAGCTGGAAACATGAAAATAATTTTGTTGCATTTTCCCAAGAAATGCTGCAAATTGTCTGCCCTGTTCATGGGCAGCTTCCTGTCAAACTGCAGTTTGCAGCAATTTTACAATTAGACGTTCACTTGTCTGGCATCCTGACAATTATAAAGAAAAAAAGAAGTGCGAAAAAGGTACATATTTACTTTTAATATAGTTTAATGAAAAGTATCATTAAATTATATACACTACATAGTGTTTAGCATATTAACAGTTCCAAAGGACAGAGCAGTTGGTTAAAAGAGATGTTTCCTCCTGCCGGACAAAAAAAATAAACCCAAAGTAATTTCAACAATCTCAAAGTGTATGTATTTTTCATGACTCATGCTCATTGGCACACCCTTTATTTACTACTTCTATTTTCAATCTGATAAGAGTTTCCCAGCTTGCCAAAGATGTGACTGCGAGAGTTAAGATACAAGTTCATAAATTTTGTCTGATTTGGAGCAGATGAACCTATCTATCTGTAACACTTCATAACTCAATTTAGTCAGCATGTATCTTCAGAATACCTATAAGCAAAAGCTGTAACAGCTACAGGTCCTTAAGAGGCTATAGTCAATAAAACCCCACATTAACATTTCAATCCGTGGTACGTTATTTTTGTTTAGATGACATGAAGCATTAACTATTTAAGGACTTTATGAAGTGGTATCTTTTAAAAAACTTTTATTTGAAAACTCAATTAATTTTCAATGGTAAAAGTTTTAATAAAGCAACTGTCTTATGAACCAATTTGGAGAGTTGTGAGATCTGGGTTCAATTGCCAGCTTTCTCTCCCTTAAAACTTCGTGTGTGAAACTGGTGTTCAGAACAGTAATAACGTCTAAAGTGAAAAAAAATTAAAACTTGAAACTTCACTTTTTGTAAAACTATTTTATGTTATGACAATAATATATAAATACAGATACTTTAACCGGTACCTTTTCCTACTGAAGATCTGAAACATCTTTTGTTACGCTGTTTTCTTGCGCGTTGACTTGATTTGCTGACAAAGTAAAAACCAGTGACAGTCTATTACCTAATTCTCCCTCAACGTTTAGGACACAGCTGAACTAAAGACAGAAAAGTCTCAGCTGCAGCCAAGAAAATTCATGAATGTGATTTTTCTGATGTGATTTAGGTGCTTTTCATTTCCTTAGAGAAATTCAGGGAACATACTCTTTAATTAAAAAGGCATTGGAAAAACATTTTAATAGTCCTTGCAGCAGGGAGCAAGGCATCATCTCTCTAGCTGAATTCTCTACCTACTTGGCTGTGAGTTGCTGTGCTCCTGCATCTGCAGGCAAGATGAACTGTGTGCTCTGCATGTACACTAAAACACTGTTGATGAGTGGATCTAGGAGGGCTCCTCCCCATCCCACAGCAGCCCCTTCTCTCCTGAAGCAAGCATTCAATAAGAAAGCTGAAGAGATAGGTTTGAATTCTCAAGCCCAGGATGAATTAAATCTTGGCCCTACACAGCCCATATGAGTGCTGCTACCATTCACATTGCTGTATCAACAGACTGACCTTTCTCTCTCATGCTGCTGTGTCTATGACAGAGGAGAAGCCCACAGAAACGTATCAGATTTGCTCAAGGCACTGCTATCTGATCATGTCCCCACAATAGAGGTACCACCATTTACATCCCCACTCAGAAAGTTATATTGAAATGTAAGAGTACTTTAGATACTAACATAATTTCAAGGAATGCTGTTTAAGCAGCGAGAAAATGGTTAAAACTACTGCATAAAATCTTTCAATCAGACTTTAATGAGTTAGGGAACAGAAAGGTTTTTCTCCTGATTTGGCAAACAGGTGACTGACAATTTCAAGTTTGGCTCTAATACATCACGCTTTCTCTTTTTTTTCCTTGTGAAGGTATCAGGAAATCTCAGGTAGACAACACAGAACAAGGCACAAAGTCCTTAATCTTACCAAGCAATAATCTCATTTTGAATTTGTATTTAATTCTGTTATATTATTCTACTTCTGCCTATAAAGTTACCGAGTAATAAAAAAATATTCACAAGGATCTTGGTGAATGAAGCCAGCATCCTTAAAGAAGGCCAGTATAACTTTTTGTCTTGCATCAGACTGAAATAACTTGGTATGCAAAAAGACATGGTAAGTAAAAAGACACATTCTTTTAGCTCAGAAATTTTTTCTCCCTAAGGACAGTTACATGATAACTAAACAGATCCATAAAGAGCTATATGTGAGCAACACCTATTCAAGAGAATATCCATTTGGCAATATATTTTAATTACAGCCATGCATGTTGGCAACATCCAGCTTTTACTGTGCTAAAAATCACACACAAGATTTGAAACCCTGAGGCAAAGAAGACACATGAATTCTTATGTTTCTGAATGGGAAACACCTATCAAGAGATGTAATATATTGATATCCTGGATTCTGAAAAGAGAAAAAAATAAAACTGTAAGGTTGCCACTGGGTAGGAAAATTCACAATGAAACAAGCTAACAAAAAAAGTCTATATTAATTTCCCAGAAACTTACTCTCAGGAAGAGAAAACATCCCAATTTCTGTCAGACCTTGTAAAACGTTTAATCAGTAGCTAGGACGTGACTTCTCAGAGAGCGAAGATGAACACCTCTAAAGAAATGTGTAACCTCTAACTAAAGTAGTAGAGCAGATAACAAACACAGATATTAATCACAAGATGAAATGGTTCTTATGATTTAAGGCTTACTATCTGACACAGAGCAGCAATGAAGAATGCCACACTGTACACAGAGGCTAAAATTACTAGTGAATACAGGCCCTGGATCCCTGCCAGTCTCCCAAAGTTGAGAAGTATTAACTCTGATTGGATCTGACCGGACAGGGAGTGCTTACTGCTCCTATTATTTTTTATTGCCTTCCTTCATGCCACCACAATAATAAACATGTTGTACTATCTAATGCATGCTATGAATATGATAGAGTTTTCCTACTGAATAAATTTGCCAGGGCCCAGATCAAAGAAGTACTTACATGTACAAGTGGAGAAAACTATTCTCAGATAATAACCACAATAAACCTTGCCTCATTTCTTAACTGAGTCATATGTGGCTATTTTCATTGGAAGTGTCACAAAGACAGCTGGCTACCATACATATCCAGAAGTATCAGAGACTTGGCTGACTAGAATATTTTAGGGACTATCCTACACTCAAACTCATTTGCAGTTTGCATAGTACATGCCCCGGTGCTTCAGTTCCTAGATGAGACAAAGACAGATATCCAGTACAAATCCAGTATAATGTACATGGTACCTCAGCAGCAATTTCACCATAAAGCACAGCTTTTGTTCAGAAATACAGATGGAAAGAATGATGCTGATTTCTTTCTAATCTAAAGTAAATTAGGAAATAAATAGAGAAGTGACAGAAGTTAGGATTGGAGACATGAACCTAAAAACCTCTCACCAGATGTTCATCTCACTGCCATAGGACATCAAAGCCGTAACAGCCATAGTATACAATATATATAATCATATTACTTCTTATTTATATAATAGTCTAGGAGTCAGGACATCTGGTAATAACCAGGAAATCTCACACAGCTTGTTAGTCAAAAAAACAGTGCTTTTCTCCTAGGCAAGTGATCTAACCTCTGTTGGTTGAGGTCATGCCGATTCCTACTGAAGGTGTGCAGTTGTATTACCAAATTTACAAGATTCATGGGACAAGAAAGAAAAATAAAAATAAACTAGAAGAATGAATCTGTAAACAAATGAGTCTAAACTCCAAGTATTATGACTCTTACCCAGTGATTTGAAACAGTAAAATACATACGGAACCTAACCCAACTTAACTTCTGTGAATCTGCCTGCAGGATATAGGAGTCTTCACACAAAGATCACAGTATTTGGAATAATACATCTTCACATTTTGATAACTCTTACAAGTCACACAACAAAGAAAATGAGGCATGTTTGTATTAAGAAATTCTTTAGTTTATGAAGATTTGCCATGTCCTATGACCAGACCTGGGTAAAGACAAGGGAAAAAAATAACCACAAATACTATAGGAGGAATCCCCCATTGATTACTAGTGGCACTGCTTGTAGTTGCATAGTTGCAAACATTTTATTTGTTGAGGCTTACTGAGAAAAAGGCTGCAGAATGAAGAAGTTCATAACACAAACAGGAATTCAATAGAATATTTAACTTCTGCTTTACTGACAGCTCACACTGAGTATCGTACATATAATGTTATCATGCTTGTGATTCAACATTTATGTTTTTTTTTGTTTTTTTTTTTGTTTTTTTTTTGGTTTTGTTTTGTTTTTATGGTCAAGGATGAGTTTCATTTAGGGTTTGGACTTCTCCTTCCCCCCCCCCCCCCCCCCCCCCCCACCTCCCCCAATTTAACTATTCCACTTTCTTCTTTGGTTGACAGGGTTTCATTGAGTCACTTTTATAATTGTCTACCTTAAATGAAAGACTTGTTCGAAGTAGAAGGTCTTGCAGAATATTCTGAAGTTCACAATGCTCAGCAACATGCCAAGTTACCTAATCCTTTCTGAAAAGTTCTGATACAGCCAAGTCCCCTCAAAGTGAGGAAGGCTTCCTCCCCACTTTTCTCAGGAAGAGTCCTGAACACCATGTACTCACACAAGAGTTACACGGTTCAAAGGTCAAACTTTGCCCCAACAAAAGGCTAGTTTCAACAGCTGTTTTCAAAATTAAGACCAGGTCTGTTGACCATCACTGTACACTACCAGGAATAAAACAACAGATTTGAATATAGACTTAGATATAATAGAAAACTAGCTTTGAAGACAGCAGGTCAACACTGAATATCATGTAAGATACCCCTTTTCACTCACAGCTTCACATTCTGTGCATTTGAATTATCTAATAACAAAACAAATGTTATCAAGTCTAGATTCCCTGCAAAATCTAGAAAGGAAGAAGGAAATGCTATTGGCCATTCTAAGTTTATAAGGTAGTCAAACAGGATTTGAAAGCTCAGTGAAGAAGAGCTGGTCTCTTTTTAATGAAAGGTTGAGTGAGACTTTGCCTTCAGCTCTTCACAATCTTTCCTTTCCTGGCCTGTGCATTACCCTTTGCCTGCGCAAGCAGAGCCAGCTCTTCTTCAGCCAGTAACTGCTTCCTGCAGCAATTCTCACTTTCAGTGCCTGCACAGAAGTGCATACTCCATATGTTCTTTGGACATTTATTTATAGTCTTTTTCGGTTAGAGCTGGGCAATTACAAAGAAATAATGATAATTTGTGAAGAGAAAAAAAAAAAAGGGCTTCTCCTACTTAAATTTTTCCCACTAGAGAACAGAATACAAATGGTATCTACTTGCAGCAGGCAATTCACAAACATGTTATACAAATTATAAACAAACTGTATAAGCAAATATCAGCAACAAACTAATCAAAATCATGACCTATTTATGGTTTGATTAGAATAACAAAAAATGACTGCAAATAAGTGGTGGTTAATTTGTGAAACAAATAAAGGACTATGATTCTCACATACAAATTGCTGTCAGTGAATTATTTAGACAGCTATAGTTAGAGCCATCTATTTATTAAGAAATATTTAGCACTCTCCAACTGGAGCTGGCAGAATGATTTATCTCTACATACAGTGATAAAGCCAAGGGAAATAAGTGCTACTGGACATTTTAAATGTTGAGTTTGATTCCCTAGAGCCCTATAGTATCATTTATAACTATCTAGCTGGACTTCAGACACGATCATTCTCATTTGGTAACATTTTAAAGCCACTATGCCCAGTACAGATGACACAATACACAAGGCAGCAGCAAATCAAAATTTCTATGTCTAAATCCCAGAGTAAACCTGTGGTTCATGCTGGAAAACAACATAAACTTTCTAGCAGGAATATGTAGCAAGCATTCTTAGTAACATTCTTAGTAACAAGCATAAATGCCAGGACAGACATTATGCTCTTGAAGACAAAACCATGTAATCTATTTCCTAGAAAGATTAATATAATAAACAAAGTATTAATTCAGATAGGGTTTATCCTTTATCAGAGGTAGAGGTCACTACAAAAGGAATGGAGAATAAAGTTACTGATTTTAGGGCTTACTATTTGATTTTTTTAAACAAATGTTCAATATCATATGTTGCTGTAAGAACTGCTGTCTTCCAACATGCACAAGTTTTAGAGAGCAAACTGTCCTTGTTTCAAGCTTCTTAAAATGCCATTGCATAAGGCCAGAAGGATAAGAAGTTACAGGGAAATAGTTTTAAAACTGTTGCAGGGGTGCTTCACAACTGAGTAAAAGCACACTATACCTTGTCAACGAAAGGCATAAGAAACAAAGCAACCATGTTTTCTTACAACAGACTTTAGTTTTTAAAGGGCGACAACTGCCTGCCACCATGTATATGCCCCATTATCCACCTACATTCCAATTTCCCTGTTTCTCTTGTTTTGAACTAGAAAATATTAATACATACAAATAGACTACCTTTCAATTTCACACTTGAATTGTGACTCAAATTACAACTGCTTTGATCATCATTATTATTATTATTGCATTTATACTGCAATTTCTAGACTAAGAAGGTGATTCTCAAACTGAGAGGAAAATCTATAGCTCCTATCTACAAAAATTATCTAGATTACTTCCAATAACCTCAACACACTTGAAATAATACAGTCAGAAATAGCACCAAATTTGAAAAAATACAATCAATTTGTTGCTGTCTTTGCTACGTATGAAATGCACATAAACATGTTATTATTGCTTAAAATTTTAAGGTCAGTAACTTCACACATACTACATACTTTACGACATCATGGACATTAAACTGTGAAAGCTGCACACTTTAATCAGAAGCTGTTGTCTCCAGGAAAATGACAATATTTCATCTGAGATTTTTTTAGCCAAAACACACACACAACTTTTTTTCTTGTTAAGACCTTGGGCTGTTCCCTAGCAAAAGGTGTGCTGCACAGATTACAAAAACAAAAGGAATAACTTAGAACTGTAACAAACATCACAGAGGAATACAATTGCACACTACTTTTCATCAGTTTATTCTCATTTGGTAAGACAAAAAGGAGAAGTATAAACTGTTTTGATAGCATTTCCAACTTGAATTTTGTTAGTACTTCCAAATAGCTCCATCATGAGGTTGAGACTAGTTTCTGGATAATCTGCAGCATTAGGAGTTGTCCCTGCCCATGGCAACGGAGTTGGAACTAGATGATCTTAAGGTCCTTTCCAACCCTAACTATTCTATGATTCTATGACTAGGGCTTCACGGGAAAAAAATGTTACATTTGTGGAGATTTACTTCCTGTTATAAACCTTCTAAAAGTAAGTGTATGGAAAAATGGATCTGCATTAAAAAAAAAAAAAAAAAGAAAAAGAAAAAGAAAACAACCAAGCCAAACCAAAACTCTTGAAATTTCTTCATGAAACCTTTCAATTTCTTCAAAATAATTGCTGTATGTGTTTCATCAGAATTATTTTTATCATTATTCTCAGCATTGCTACCTGCAATTTTGAGGTCTGAAAGGCAGGAAAAACACTTTCTAGAACTTCCTGGAAAGGGAAGTTCAAAATCTCTTGTAACATCCTCCAGTCATCTTTAAGCCTCAGATAAAACCTGGCTTTCTGGCATAAAAATTCAAGGGCAGTTCAGTGAATAACCCACTCTTTAGAGACATGTAATGTATCTAACAATAAAACTATTCAGGTTTCAAACTCTCTTTGCAAGTCATCCATGCCCCAACTTAATCAATGCTAAACTATAAAACTCAATAATCAAGATCCACCACTGGGCACTTACTGTTTCTAATCAGGATACATAGGGGACATACTCTATCCAGTGGGACTGAAGAACAGAGAAAACATGGGAGTTTTTCCACCAGTAATTTTTAAAATATGTCCTTAAAAGTTTCTTTTCAGACAGTGCAAATATGACTTTTTCTGAACTCCCAAGAAACAGCAACCAGCAACTGCTTTCAGAATACCCTCAAAATAGATGCCATACCTAAGAATTTTGTCATTCATTCTAACAAATCAATACATTTAGCCACAGTCCTGTAAATAAGGGCTAATGACTTTCATTGCAGCATCCTGTTTTATAAAAAAAAAACCCTACTTTGAAATCCTTTTGATATTGACAGTTTTTACCTATGTGACACACAAGCATTTAAATTGAAAGAGAGAACAGAAGGGAAACAATAAAAAGAGAAGAGTAAGGGACGAAAGGGAGAAAACAAACCATGACACACATAGCGCCATTTTGCTTGGATTATTTCCTAATGAAGAAGTCTTTTAGACTTGAAAAGTTGCCAAAATATTTGGTTGTTCTATAGATTGCTCTATTTTTAATTTACTATTATAGATGATTTTTAGTTCAGAACGTCTGTGAATGCTTTTCTTGACTTTCCTTTCTGAATCACTAAAAATGGTTTCAGGGATTCCAGCCTGCCTAGAGCCAGCAGCACTATGCCAGCTTTAAGCAACACAAAATGTGCAGGAATTGATATATCCCTTCATTTGGAGTTAGAAGTCAGTGCAGTGAAAGATTAATATGTGTTTCCGAAGTACTGAAGCATATTTTTGGTGTGAGCTGTAGCTGTTCAATCCCAGCACATCAGAATCCCCCAGCAGAATGATGACTTGGCAAAGATTTAGGAAATTAAGTCTGTTGACACAGCAGATTAATGCATTTGTTTGCTTACTACCAGTCTCTCTTCAAGTAATATTGTATCTATTTAATGTTTAATGAAATTAGATTACACTTTAATACTGTCAGAGTTATTCTTCTCTGTAATATTTGTATTTTAACAACAGGGTGGATAGGTAAGTGAACGTGAGGGGGATGAACGAATTTTCCCTTTACTACTGCCTATCTGCTGCAAAGAATAGGATTTTTACTTTGAGTAACAAAGACAGTGGAGCATTCATTTGTATTCAGTCCAATCTATATGCCTACCTTTCCACTGAATCATCTTTGTGCATTTTAGAAGACAGTTTTTGTAAGAATGTTGTAATGAATTATAACTACAAAAGTTACATAGAGTACATCTCACACAGCATGGGTTGGATCCATCCTGTTTTACACTACAAGGTGTAAATTGCTTACTGTCAGTAGTTAGAGTAGTTAAATGCTTTCTTTCTAGAGTAGTTAAATGCAGTACTTTCCTTTGGCAGCAGAAAGTACAATGATATCTATTAACACAGTGCTTGGTAAAAATGTAATTTAGCCCAATCGATTTGCACATTGTACTGGCATATGATGGACAGAGGATAACTTAGGATAGAAGGTACACCACAAGGTATCAAGTCTACCCTTCTGCTCAAAGGGCAGATAGTTAGAACATAGACTGGGTTGCTGTCTGGTCTTGAAATCCTCCAAGGATGGAGACTGCATAACCTCCCTGGGAAATACTGCTTGACTCTCCACAGAGTGAAAAAGTTTGTCTTTATACCCAGCCTGAACTCTCTGCCTGCTGTCTGTCATCCGCCATGCACTACTGTGAAGAGCCTGGGTCTGTTCTCCATGTAAACTCCAGGTAGGTATTTGTAAGCTGTTAGTAGGCCCCCTCTGAAGCCATCAATCATGTGTCAACAGAATTGTGCTCCAAAGAGGTGTGCTCCTTGATTTTCCCAGGGGCTGAATGCAGACCTCCCTGTTGTTCCCCAGATCTCAGAATCATAGAACCATAGAATTATTCAAAATGGAAGATACCTTCAAGATCACAGAGTCCAAGTGTTAACCTAACACTGCGAAATCCACCACTAAACCGCTCCCCTAAGTGCCACATCTACATGTCTTTTAATTTCCTCCAGGGATGGTGACTCCACCACTTCCCTGGGCAGCCTGTTCCAGAGCTTTACAACCCTTTCAATAAAGAATTTTTTTCCTAATACCTAATTTAAACCTCCCCTGGTGCAACTTGAGGCCATCTCCTATCATGCTATCACTTGTTACTTAGAAGAAGAGATCAACCCTCAGATCACTGCAACCTCCTTTCAGTAGTTGTAGAGAGTGATAAGGTCTCCCCTGAGCCTCCTTTTCTCCAGGCTAAACAGCTCCAGTTCCTTCAGTTGTTTTTCGTAAGACTTGTGCTCCAAACCCTTCACCAGCTTTGTTGCCTTTCTCTGCACCCTCTCCATCACCTGTGTCTCTCCTGTAGTGAGGGGCTCAGAACTGAACGCAGGATTCGAGGTGTGGCTTCACCAGCGCGGAGCACAGGGGGATGATCGCTGCCCTGGTCCTGCCGGTCACACTGATGCTGATATAGGCCAGGATGCTTTTGGTCGCTTTGGCTGCCTGGTCACACTGCTGGCTCATGTTCAGATGGCTATTGACCAACACATCCATGTCCGTTTCTGCAGGTAGCTTTCATTTCTTTGGCTTTTTTTGAAGATGGAGTATTGCAGCAAAATTTTAACTCCAAATTTAATATGCTACAACTTCTAATAATGCAAGTAAATTAAATTAGAAAATATACAAGAATTAAAACCTTTCCTGGTCTGATAGTTACTGTAACACCATTCTTCCACCTCTCCCAAACATACTCAAGCTATATGGTGGTAGGAGCTTGGTATAGATGACATTGTGCGTGGAAGTAAGACTGAATACTGGAGGAATTCAAAACCGTTAAACTTGGGCTGCTTCCAAAGTTACTGTTTATTTTCAAAGTTAAGGCTGCTGCCTTTTAGCTTGTGTTTACAGAAACAGTGGTGTTTTCTCAGTAATCTTTTACCACATGCAGTTTAGGATCAAACTCAATAACAGCTCCACAGCTTCTACACAAGCAAATATCTACCAAAAAAAGGTATTTTTTCTGAAAGGTGAATATTAATATTTCTTGGAAAATAAAGCTCAGTACTTTTGCTCAACTGGGGGGGGTGGGTTGGGGGGGGGTGTGGGAAACAGGGCAGAAGGAATCCTAATGAAATCCACTGTGATTGAGTGAAACAGAAGTGACAAAGAATTAGCTATGTCAAGAAAACTTCAAGAATGCAATAATGTTATCTGGGTTTTTTAATCATATGATTTCTCACAGTTATAAAACATACACTGTCCAATTACATAAAAGCATGTGCTGGAGTCAGACTAAAGATCCAGCTAAGGCAGTATCCTGCTTCCATGAATAACCAAAAGGTCAGAGATACAGAGAAGAATGAAAGTGGAAGGCAAGCATACATCATAAGGACTATAGGAGTATACTTTTATAGCAGCAAGAAAGATTCAAAAAAAGAACCTACAATCCTTATTGAACACAATTTATTAATGCATCATGAAATGTAGAGTTTTAGATCCTCACTGAATCAAAGATAAAAGGAAACACAGCAAGGGAAACTGAAAATTGAAGACAAACTGAATTATGACAAATTACAAATTCCATACATTGCAATTCAGTTTCTGTCATGAGATCTCTACAATAGAAACAGCATTTAGTATTGACTTGATTTCATTTACAATGATAAGGTTTACCAACCAGTGGCTTGTTTGGACTGGGATAGTCAAACCCAATTACAGTTTTAATCCATTAAAAGCTTTTATATTACTACCTATCTTTCAATCAGCACAAGGACAAAGCTACAAGGATAATATGCAAAGTAATATCCTTTCACCCGAATGCACCAAATTACTATAAAATTTCTTCAGACTCAAAAGAAGCAATCTTTTCTGCAAAATGGCATCATCATACTTTCAAGTGAAAATGAAATCTTATATTGAGCCACAATGCAAATTTTATTTAGGCACTTGATAAAAGATAAGCTAAGGATATATGATTATCATTAGTAAATATTAATTTTATTAATTAAAAGTATTGTTCCAGTTTCTACTGAATCAATGATAATTTTTAAATTTACTTCGCTGATTGCAAAATCAAACAAATAGTATTAGGATTTTTCTACCCTCTTGTTGATCAACAGATTCTTTCCTTAAATTTACTATATCTGGCACCTATTAATTGTGAGACAAACTGTGCATTACGGTTTCAGATGGGTAAACAAGCCATTGCTTTGATGAACTATTCCCTTCTAATATACATAGTACTACATATCTGAGAACTACTCCAAGTTTTATGTCACAGGACTCTAAACATCTTAGTCCAAGTAAGTATTTTAGACACAGATGGGACATCCTTATTCTGCAAAAACAGTTCTCTGACACCCTTGCTATTTTTAAGATGCTTGAAATGTTGAACCAAGGTGGCAGTATTTCTAACTAAGGCAATTTTAGGTGGAGGATTACTTTTCTGTCATTGTTAAGCTCATACATAAATGGGCAAATAATAAGGCAGGGTGTGAAACTGCATAATGAATGACTTAAAAATGAGATGAAAAGGAAAGGAATAAAATTTATATGAGCAGAGAAGTCAGAAAGAGCAATAGCAGTAATAGTATTTGCTATTTTAAAAGTTACTTGTATTTCAGAGGATCCTAAACCATCTTATCTTGGGTGAGATTTTACCCTGAGCTAAATAAAGAATAAAAGATAGAGAAACTTCTGAAGCCCTGTTTGTAGAATTTCCAACTATTCACTCCCTGAAAAGCATGTAGGCTTCATATCTTCAAAGGAGAATAGGAAACAGACACCAAAAATTGAGTTCACAGCATAACATAAACAAAGACATTGTGAACTGCTGAATTCATCTACTCAGAGAAGGTAGAAGATGGGTGAATGCTATCCAAGAGGAAAAGCTGTTGTTCAAGGTGCATTATGCATATTTCATAACCGATTCACAGAACATTAAAACTCATAGACCTCATAAACTTCTGCAGCTTTTACACAGCAAGTCAGAGTTCATACCTGTGGCAAGGTAGATGATATGGAAAAGCATGTCCTTGCCCTGCACGACATCCACAACAACATGGGAAAATCGGCTGTTGTCTTCCATGAAGTAAGGAATTGGAATAACTGGTTGAACAACCTCATGCATTAGAAAGAATTTTTGAGCGTCTTGAAGATTCCTCTCTGTCAGATTTACATACAGTCCCTGGTCCATGGTGCCACACTGTAAATACAGAAAAGTAAGTTACTATATGCATCAATGATGACAACAGATTTACTCTCTGATTTACAGCACAGGAAAAATAAAACCCAAAAATATATTTTGGAACTGACCAGACTGTCCACACAGTGATTGAGGAAGCTCAGCTTTCCTGAGGCATTACTGTAGAGGCTCCCTAACTCTAAACACCGTGGAAGGGCACCAGAGTGACCACCACAAGTAATATTTCACTATATCACTGTTCCCAGGGCGGCAGGAAGGAGAAGAACTACCATCCAACAAAACACAGAATCTTCTGAATTGTTTGCTTTATAATTTACACAGTCACAGTGCTAAAGACAGGAAAGCATTCATTAACTACATGCAAATTTCAACCATGAATAAAGAAAGCAAAATAAGAGGCAGTTAAACTTAGCACCTTTGCATTTAGGTCTTCAACTAACTAAGGACACAAAAGAGAAAGCTGCTTAGTGGATGTGAATATCTAAACATCCCCATGTTTACTCACACATAATTGCATTAGAGAAGTAAAGCAGTACTTCACAGCATTTATCAAACACATCAGTGAAAGGCATACCTAAGTCATACTTTTTTATTCTCCATCATAAATTAAGCCATGAATCACAGCATGAACAAAATTATAGTGTGCAAAACCCCACCAGTTATTTTGTCATTTTTACCATGTTTTCAATCTGAAATTATGTGATCAATCCAAATCCACAAATGTTAAGAAAAACTCAAATAATTTCATAATGAGAGATAGTATTATAAGGGAAGGCAGTTAAGCAACTGTCAGGAAACAAGTACTTGCTCTGTGTGCATGCTGCATGTCAGGCCAGTGAAAAAAATAAACCACGCCAGAAAAAAGCACTTTTCTGAATCCATCAATCAGGAAAGATTCCAGCTGGAACACTCATAGTACACTGAAATACACATGGTCCCTGGTCTTACAGTGGAAATTGTCCTATCTAAAGAGAAAAGCAACAGACTTTGGAGAAAAACAGTGTTCCTCAAAACTGGGACTCCAGTAGTAGTCTAATCTGGAAAATATTATATTATTATAATCCAGTCTTGGAAATGCAATGTCTGATGTAATTGTTACTACGTAGCAGTAGTCTTCATTTAAATCACTTGCTTTTGTTGTCTCTGAGTAAGTGAATACTCTGAAGATAAATCTACTTCTGAGACTACACAAACAGAACTTCTGACAATTCATCATAAGGACTTTACAAAAGAAAAGTCCAAGTCCTCCTTTCCGGGAAGGAAACCAGACACTCAGCCAATGAATATATCCCATCTACATGAAGTATGTACTCTAAAGCATCAAGTCACAAAAACAATGGTTACGCCTCGCTCTCAGCATTAGACTAGCTTCTGGTATACATCACTGCTACAGTTATGGAGCCAGAAATCGAACAGGAATTTCAACAGAATAAAAGATGGCACCTGCAAAAGAACAGAAGTTTGACATAACTAATGATACCTACAGATCAGCTAAAGTCAATTGGCTTCAATACTATGTTGTAAAAGGCTGTGTTACAGCTTCTAACACTAATGCTGGTCTACTGATACAACTGCCGCCACTGGCTTTGCAAAAAACAGTAGCAGCCATATTAAAATCAACCAAACCATCCAAGCAAGAAATTTCTTCAAATGCTAAGCCTTGACTGGAATTTAGAGATCAGCACCAACAGCACAGTAGAGACTTGAACCGTTCTTACACAGCCATCAGGCTGTCATCTTTGTTTGTATGTGCCATCTGTATGGAGTGATCTCACAATAACTATCAAAACATTAATACAAGGTTTGTAGGGAGAGATTAGTAACTTTTATTGGACCTATTTTCGTAGTCAGAAAGATAAGATTTTTACATACAAGCCTTTCTTCAGGCTTTCTCCTTCAAAGATTTAGCCTCACTTAGACCCTCTTGATATCACCATTTTGACAATACAAATATATAAAAAGCTATATACAAATATAGCTCACTTCTGCAATATGGCTTACTTAAATGGAGTCTTGTCACTAGGGGATAATACCAAACATACTATTTTTTGGAAAGGTAACACAGCTCTGGCCTATAACTAAGAGCAAATTCAGTATCTTATTTTCCTTCATATGCATAAATCAGGAAGTAATTAAAACTACCTACAAACCCCACTGTGTGATTCTGTTTCATCCTTGCAGAGATCTCATTACTCTTAGAAGATAGGGAAGGCTGTTATTAGGAGTAGCACTGAACTTGTGAAATTTCATTGAGATTAAGGGAGGGTGAAAGGTGGATAAAGGCAAACACAATGCTGTCCTGCAGGGGGCTGATGAGGAACCGCACTCCCACCAGGAACAACCGGCTGATGCACTGGTAAAGAAGATCACTACTGGTGCTGCCAGGAAGAAGCGGTGGGTTGTAGTGGTAGGGGACTCTACTCTGAAAGGAACAGAGGCACCCATCTATTGGCCTGACCCAGGCTCAAGGGAGGTGCGTTGCCTACCAGGGGCTCGGATCAGGGATGTTGCAGAGAGGCTGCCTGCTCTAGTCGGTCCCACTGACTATTACCCACTTCTAGTGATCCATGTGGGGGCTGCTGATATATATAGCAGTAGCCCAGAGAACATAAAGAAGGACTACAGAGCCCTGGGAGAGGTGGTTAGGGGATCTGGAGCGCAGATTGTCTTTTTGTCAATTCTCCAGGATACAGGGTAGGACCTTCAAAAGGCTAGGAGGATTGGCCAGGTTAATAAATGGTTAGAAGGGGGGTGCTGTAGTCAGGGGTTTGGGTACCTTGAACATGGGACACAATTCAGTAGGCGAGGTCTACTGGGGGCTGGTGGAGCTGGTCTGACAAAGAAAGGGAAGAGTGGATTTGGTAGGAGGCTTGCCAGACTGGTCAAGGATGCTTTAAACTAGATGTGTTGAGGGAAGGGGGTATCATCCCATCCCAAAACCCAATCACTGGCCAGCACCTCTAGTAAATGTTCAGAGCAATGGAGAGATATTCCAGCTGCTCCAGCCAATGAGCCGGCTTCAGTTGGAGCTCGGCTCAGATGCCTCTATACAAACGCTCGTAGCATGGGGAACAAACAAGAGGAATTAGAGATCTGTGCATGTCTACGGGGGTGTGATATCATAGGCATCACAGAAACATGGTGGGATGGCTCCTATGGCTGCTGTGTTGGAATGGAAGGTTACAGGCACTTTAGGAAAGACAGGCCCTGTAGGCGGGGAGGAGGAGTTGCTATTTATGTTAGGGCAAGGCTGGAGAGTATGGAACTCTGTCTGGGGACAGCTGAGCAGTTGACAGAGAGTTTGTGGGTCAGGGTTAAAGGGAGAACAGCAATGGGAGACATTATTAGAAGGATCTGTTACAGACTGCCTGACCAAGAGGACTCTGTGGATGAAGCGCTCTATAGACAGATAGAAACAGCCTCACGCTTGCAGGCCCTTGTTCTCATGGGGAACTTCAACCACCCTGATATCTGTTGGAGGGATGGTACAGCCCCGCACAAGCAATCCAGGATGTTACTTGATTCTGTGGAAGACAACTTCCTTATGCAAGTAATAGAGGAGCCGACAAGGAGAGGTGCCATGCTTGATCTCGTCCTCACCAACAGGGATGGGCTGGTTGGAAATGTGGTGATCCAGGGCAGCCTTGATTGCAGCAATCATGAGATGGTTGAATTCAAGATCCTCAGGACAGTGAGAAGAGTGTGCAGCAAGCTCACTGCCCTGGACTTCAAAAGAGCAGACTTTGGCCTCTTCAGGAACCTGCTTAGAAAGATTCCACGGGATACAGCCCTAGAGGGCAGGGGGACCCAAGACTGCTGGTTAATATTCAAGAATCACCTGCTGCAAGCCCAGGAGCAGTACATCCCTACTAGAAGGAAGTGCTGCAGGAGGGCCAGGAGACCTCCTTGGATGAATAAGGAGCTGCTGAGGAAAATTCAAAGGAAAAAAGAGGCTTATAAAAGGTGGAAGCAAGGACAAGAGGCCTGGGAAGAATACAGGGATGTTGTCCAGAAAGCTAGGGACCAGGTTAGGAAAGCTAAAACCCAGTTAGAACTAAACTTGGCTAGGGATGTGAAAGATAACAGCAAGGGATTCTATAGGTACATTGAAAATAAAATGCAGGCTAGGGACAATGTGGGCCCTCTCCAGAAGCTATCGGGAGAACTACCTACCCTGGACATGGAAAAGGCTGAGGCTCTTTAATGACTTCTTTGCCTCAGTCTTCACCAGCAAATGCTACGGCCACACCACCCAAGTCTTGGAAGGCAGACTCGGGGACTGTGAGAATGAAGACCCTGGGCCCACTGTAGGAGAGGATCTGGTTCAAGACCATCTTAGGAACCTGAACGCACAAAAGTCCATGGGACATCATGAAATCCATCCGCGGGTCCTGAAGGAGCTGATAAATGAAGTTGCTAAGCCACTGTCCATCATATTGGAAAAATCATGGCAGTCAGGTGAAATTCCCGATGACTGGAAAAAGGGACATATAACCCCCACTTTCAAGAAGGGGAAAATGGATGAGCCGGGGAACTACAGACCAGTCAGCCTCACTTCTGCGCCTGCCAAAATCTTGGAGCGGATTCTCCTGGAAGCCATGCTGAGGCACATGACAAACAACAAGGTGGTTGGTGACAGCCAGCATGGCTTCACTAAGGGGAAATCCTGCCTGACCAATCTGGTGGCCTTCTATGATGGAGCTACGGAACTGATGGACAGGGGTAGAGCAGTTGATGTCATCTACCTGAACTTGTGCAAAGCGTTTGACACTGTCTCACATGACATCCTTGTCTCTAAACTGGAGAGACATCAATTTGATAGGTGGACCACTCAGTGGAAAAAGAACTGGAAGGATGGCCGCACGCAAAGAGTAGTGCTCAATGGCTCAATGTCCAGATGGAGACAAGTAATGAGTGGTGTCCGTCAGGGATCGGTACTGTGACCGGTCTTGTTCAACATGGACAGTGGGATTGAGTGCGACCTCAGCAAGTTTGCTGATGACACCAAGCTGTGTGTTTCGGTTGATATGTTGGAGGGAAGGAATGCCATGCAGAGGGACCTTGACATGCTTGTGAGGTGGGCTGATGCCAACCTGGTGAAGTTTAACCATGCCAAGTGCAAGGTCCTACACCAGGGTCACAGCAATCCCAGGCACAGCTCCAGGTTGGGCAGAGAAGAGATTCAGAGCAACCCTGTGGAGAAGGACTTAGGGATGTTGGTCGATGAGAAAATGAACATGAGCCGGCTACAGTGTGCACTTGCAGTCCAGAAAGCCAGCTGTATCCTGTGCTGCATCAATAGCAGCATGACCAGGAGGTCGAGGGAGGTGATCCTGCCCCTCTACTCTGCTCTCCTGAGACCTCACTTGGAGTATTGTGGGCAGTTCTGGGGTCCTCAACATAAACAAGACATGTAAATGTTGGAACAAGTCCAGAGGAGGGCCACGAGGATGATCAAGGAACTGGAGCACCATCCCGTATGAAGATAGGATGAGAAAGTTGGGGCTGTTGAGCCTGGAGAAGAGAAGTCTGCATGGAGACCTCCTAGCAGCCTTCCAGCATCTGAAGGGGGCCTATAGGGATGCTGGGGAGGGACTCTTCATGAGGGACTGTAGTGAGAGAACAAGGGGTAACGGATTCAAACTTAAAGAGGTGAAGTTTAGATTGGATATGAGGAAGAAATTCTTTACTGTAAGGGTTGTGAGGCACTGGAATGGCTTGCCCAGGGAAGTTGTGAATGCTCCATTGCTGGCGGTGTTCAAGGCAGGGTTGGACACAGCTTTGGGTGGCATGGTTTAGTGTGAGGTGTCCCTGCCCATGGCAGGGGGGTTGGAACTAGATGATCTGAAGGTCCTTTCCAACCCTAACTATTCTATGATTCTATGATTGTATGATCTTCATGAAGAGCTATTGTTGTTAATTATTAATTTAATGCTGTTTTCTCTTCTATTTCCCTAGCTAGAATTATACTTGCTAAAATTTTCCCAGGAGTGGTTAATATGTAGAAGAAAACAATGCCTATGTGCTTACCTGAAATACCCTTTTCTTTACGTAGGAAGATCCCCTAATTAGTTTTATGCTGTCAGTCATCTGCAAATTATTACACCCTCTGAGGGTGACAAGTTCAAATGAGGGGCACCCCACATCACAAATTCTTTTAATCAGACTATTCAACATGTGTGGGCTACCTTACACTGGAAAATCCTGATTGCTTCTCCTTTACCCCTTTCCCTTCTCTGTCTTTTCTGTCAGTGCCCCCTTTTGTGGTTCAACAAGCACATGTGCAGTGTAAAAGAGAACACCAGTTGGATCATACTTAGGCTAGGAATAAATGTTACCTTGACAAATAACTATAGTGTTTAGTGTTTCATTTTGACAGAAAATTGAAATCAAGCCTTTTTTCTCCTACCCTTCAAAGTATATCTGATTCAACACAAATTATTTTGTGGAAGTATAAAATGATGTCAAAATAAGGGGGCCTCTTAAGCCTATTTTTGGGTTTTTTTGTTTGTTTTGGTTTGTTTGGGGTTTTTTTTGTTGGTTTTTTTTTTTTTTTTTTGTTCTGTAACTTTTTTAAGATTGTAAGCTGCAGCATGCTGCAAAACCGGACTTACTAAGTATAAATCATACAACACTTTGAAAAAAACCCAGCATGTGAACTACTGCTCTTTTCCCACGTATCTGTACCTGAAAATTAGGGTTAGGATTGGGATACGGAAGCCAAGCAGAGCGAGAGTTTTCCTGGTATTTGAAGGGTCCATTAAAGGCCTGAGTTATGGCACTCAGGTTGAAAACACAAACTGCTGATGCTGCTATGCTGTTCCTGCAAAAGAAATATAAACATTAACCTGAGTAACAACACAAAGAAGTTGATTTGCTGATAAAAAATTAAGCCCACAATAACTCTCCAATCCTCCATGTAATTAACAAAGCAGATGTGATCAACCAGGAGATGATATCTCAATATAGCAATAAATGATGTGATGATTTTAGGCACCGACACTGGATTTAAAATTTCTGTCAGCCTTGCCAAGGAGCTGGTGTGCAAGAAAAGCAGAACTTCCCACCTTCTTCTGCTCTAATTATCTTCTTCTAGTGTAATACCACAGGGCTATACTTCCACACATAAACACATGCATTAGGAACACCTTTCCTCTAGTTACAAAGTTCAGGATGAGATTATTCCCAGGGCTCATTAACACTTCTTCTATACAACCAATGACAGCATAACAGAAGTAAGGATTTTCAATGTATGGTATTCAATGTATGGTAGTCTCTAGACTCTAGGGAATCCCTGGGTAAGACACCTCCACAAAAATCCTCACTTTGAAGAGATATTGCACAGCAACAAGAATGCAAGTTCCAGAAACCCATCAAGAGAAAATAACTTGGACTGCATACGTCCCAAGATAGAGGAATAAACAGAAATAAACAGCAGCCAGGCAAAATACATGATTTCCTGTTCTTGTCTTGGAAATGTAACATACACAACAATAAAGTAGTTCTGCACATTGTAAAGAATATAATCCAGTGACTACGACAGCTCATATTCATGTTCTGAATGCTTGCATGCATTGCTCTTTTCCACAATTTGAGATAAAGGGATAGATAAGAAAGGTAACAGGTTCACAAATTTCCGTTGCAGGTAAAACTGCTGACAATTGATCCACAGAGCATTCTTTTTTCCTGTCACACCCACCCACCCCTGTTCTTTTTTTTTTTTTTTTTGGTGTTTTTTCGTATTTTGGTGTTTGTTTTTTTTTTTACTTAGCCTGTAATTTACACAAGGGTTAAGAAATCCTATTGTAGCAACTCCAAAATGTTGGAGAGAAAAGCTAACCGCAGGGGATCAAATCTATCAAGAACTGAAAAAAAGGAGCTAGTATACATGGATTTAATAGCAGAACAAAAGAACAGTTTGCTTTCTTACACATCTCAGTCTTATTTAAAAGAAACCCCCAAATTTGAAGTTTCATGCTAACAATTTCTTTAGAAACATTTATCATTTGATTTGATATTTCCTTGCCTACATCAACTATCACTAAATGCAGATCACTAATATTATTAACCATACCAATGTCATCTTTACTTTCTTGAAGTCCTTAAAGGACATTAGACTCATGCTTATAGATTTTTGGATAGTCTGAAAAAAAAAATATTCAGCTTCATTATGAAGCAGAGGATATAGTGGGCTTAATCATCAACAATACATAAAGAGTGCAGGTTTTGCTATTACTCAGTCTTTATTGACGGAAATACTTCAACTTTTTCCCCACAGGTATATTCAAGTATATTCACAGTACATTAAAAAAGCATTAGGGTACAATAAAATCATTGAAGTTCTGAAGTCATTGAGATTGACAAATGCTGAATGTAGTTCAATAATATCTGATGCCGTTATACCAACAGAAAGGAATATGTTGTTCCCCCTCATGGGTAACCCTGTTTCTGTGAAGAACCACTAGGTGCAGAGCCGAAAGGTGGATCATACGGGTTGTGTGGTATCTGTGAGCAGTATTCAGCATGGGGAAGTAATCTTAATCTACAACATTGCAAGAATGTCCAAAAAATTTAGTGACAATATTTGATTGCATGAACACGTATAATTTAATGAAGGTATCAAAAAACCTAAACCAAAACAGTTGTGATGAATTCCAGTTTGAATGGTCCATCTCATTTGGGCAAGGCAGAACACTGAGCCATACGGGAAGAAGGAATTAGCAGCAAGGTTTCAAATACTGACTACTTTCATGTGGCAAAGATAGTCTTACGTTAGCAAATCCATTTTCAGAAGAGCCGTGGTGTGCTGATGACAGCCCTGATATTGTTGCTCAACCTCAGAAACTGGAATTTGTATCACAGGAAACTCCATAATTCCCCAGATTTTCAGAGCAGCCCTTCTGAGAGAAGAGCATTGTTTCCCTTCCGTGGGCAAATCCCTGTAGATTTTCTGGAGCAAAATTCCTCTGGTTAGGCTTTCAGTGGAAGGACTTTGTCAAAACTATTATCCAATATCACAGCTCATGAATCGCCACAGCCTGATTCAAGCAGCCCCTCACTAGTCATGCTCACAGTATGAGTTTCCAGCACAGGGATGAACCCAAGTCTGCAAGATGCCTAGATGTGTTAATAAAGGATGGCACCAATAGCATAGAAACTAGTTCAAGCTCAAATTTATGCTTATTGTAACATACAGGCTGCTCTCATGGAGCAACATATGAACTCCAGTTGTAAAGTAACAAAGACATTTCTGAGATGAATGTCTCTTTTTTCCTAAGAGTTAAGCAAGTCTTGATATCAAGCTCAGAATCTAGGAAACATTTATTATGTTCATCAAATGTCTTAATATTTTACCCCCCAAAAATATAAAACCGAATATTTTACCAAATTGTTACTTTTAAGACCATACTGTACATTTTTTAATTTTACTCTATTGATATAACAGGTTCAGTTGAAAATTAGGTTAAATTCTTGGTTTGACCCTCAAACTCACATGATTATATGTTAGGACTATAAGAGCACTTCTTTTGGGTAAGGTCATCCTGAAATGGTGAAATTATATCATGTCAAATTCATGATTATGTCACATTATAAAATATTTATTTAATAAAGAAATAATGTATTTATGACTACAGTAGTGTGCAAAATAAAAAAATAATGTCTTTTTTTCAGGATATACGAAAAATATGACTGAATAGTCTTAAACACAACTGGCCCCCAGCTGTAGGGAAATATTAAGAGTTCTTCCTTCTTTCATACACCTTCAACAATTCATGTGGAAAGCATTTGGAACCAACACCTGTTCATAAGAGGACACTGCAAAACAGTAGTTTGGAAAGCTGAGCAAAACAGTAATTTTCATTTATGTTTACCTAGCACACACAGAATAGAGCAGCTCAGAACTTTAATTTTTACTGTCATGAATGGCAAGAAAACAAAACATACAATGGAATTTACTTACACATTAGTGGTAAAAATCCCATAAATCAAGTCCAATTCTGGCAGAAAGAAAGTGCTCTGTAGTTCATTATAGTAAAATGGAATTTCTCCAGGGCGAGAGCAGTTCAGCCGAGCTTTCATGAAGGTAGTCCAGGTGTCCTCCAGCACGAACTTGCCACCGATATCATTTTTGCATACCCGAGCAGCACGAGAAAAGACTGTTTTCCCACAGTCATGTTCCACTGCATTCTCCCGGAAGAAAAAGTAGGTAAAGTTCCCAATGTCATAAGATGACACAAAATTTGGCTCTGAAAATAACAGAAGGAAAGATTATTTATTACCTTCTTGTAATACATGCACTCATATTAACATGGAAGTTGGATGCATCTTCAAGTACTAAATTTAGAAAAACATTCCTTTTATTATCCTTGCAGGGAACTGGCCCCATGACATAGCTGAGTAGGCAGGCTCATGTCTTAATGATTACGAGCTACATGAATGTGGCTACACAGACTTCCTGCTCAAGGTGTCTATAGCACATGACTGTGCTGGGCAGCCCAAGCCCAGCTCACCGTATTCTGTCATCACATCACTGAGTTTATCTGTTGTGCTAACTGTGTTTCTGTTTTGTCACCATGCCAAAGCTTCAGATTAGTGGTTATGGATGGTAACTGAGTGTGACTAAGAATGTGCTCAGAGGCCGTAATGAAAAGAGAGAGAAGGCTATACAAGAGCATTTGATGGTAAGATAACCACATTTCAGCCCTATATTGCTTAAAGCTTTTAATAGCATTACAGTATTCTTTCTTTTTCATTTTTCTTTTTTTAAAAATGATTAAAAACTGATCAAAGAAATGGATAGTGATGCAGGAGGAATTAGAGAATATATTAAAAAAAATCTTCAAAACAGTTGGTAATACCTTTTGAAAGAACAAAAGGGAATCAATGAATACCAAAGACAATAAACATGCCGGCCATTTCCCATAAAGATTACTAAAACTGAGGGAAGTCTCTGACCTTAAGAGAGACTGACAACTTTCTTAAACAACTTGACAACTTTCTTAAAGGAAAGACAAATTTGATATACATATCTGTGAAGAAGAGCTCGTCTTGTGTAAGGACCCTGAAAAACAAACAATTCTGGTGTCCTCAACATAAGAAGGAATGGACCTGTTGGAACAAGTCCAGAGGAGGGCCATGAGGGTGATCAGGGTTCTTGAACACCTCCCATATGAAGATGGGCTGAAAAAATTGGGGTTGTTCAGTCTGGAGAAGAGAAGCTGTGTGGAGACTTCATAGCTTCTTGTTGGAGGCCCACTGATCTAAAATGGTCTAAAATCTCACTGCAGAGCCAGAAACACAACTAAAAGCTCTCAAAGTGTGGGGAATAATGAACTACAAATAAAACCTTCACAAACTCTAAGAACAAAAATCAAATGAAATGAAATTAGAATGTTCTCAGGGTTCTTGAAAAATCCCTGGCAATCTTTCAAGAGATAATATTTTGAAGTTGCACAGATAATCATAAAAACATGTATAAATAAAAACTAGTACTCATATTTCATGGATATAAAACTGAGGAACAGTATATACATCTGCAAATACCTATGCATATACTTTATTGATTATGATCTGATGAAAATGTGACCTGATGTTGAAATTTGTGAAAATCATTTTCATTTGCTTGAAATGTAATAATTTCAGGGCTACCTCAGGGCATTCTGTGGATATGGAAGGATTATCATGTCAGAGTTCATTTTTTTTCATTTTCTCCTTGGAAAAAGTGAACCGGATCATTTCAAAGTTTCAAAGGAAAAGATTCCTGTCTAGGAAAAATTAGTTCATATGTTTCCAAATATTGTGCTGTAAGCTGTTTGTTATGTGTTGACAATGGAGGCCTCCCATGAACATTTTTTGATGCAGCAAATGAAGTGACTCTCTTGTTTCCTGCTGAATTTGCAAATAGTTCTGGAAAGGTAAATGCATTTCATTTGTGAATTACTAGATCAAAACAAGTGCAAGGACACAACAAGTACAAGGATTTGGGTATTTGACAGGATACAGCCAGTATGGAACAACATGAGAATGTCAACCTGTAATAAAGTCACAAGCATTGTATATGACCTTTATATGATTTTATATATTCAATTTATGGATGCATCAGACTGACTAGACTTTCCTAAATTAAATGGAACCAATGGAATCAGGAAAGCAAGCAAATAAGCTTGCCAATGTGACACAATGAAGACCCCCGGTGTACAACACAGAGCAGTGCTACACAGATACACAAGTCCACGCACTGAAATTGTCCAGTGGCTAGTTACTGCTGCCTCTGGGCAAATGCACGGTAGCATGCCACTTCTGAAGTTTGCCTACTCAGCACAAAGCCTGGGAGTGTCTACATCTTCCTCCATATAGCAGCATGACTGTCCTGTAAGGATGTTTCCCCACAGAGTCTTCTAAGTTAAATCAAAAAAGAGGACTGAACCATACGAAGCCAAGACAGCGCTTCTACCTGAAATAATCTAATTGTATGTAGGCTTGCCTCCAGTCTTTAGAACTTTTCCAGAGAGCACAGTCTCTATTGTTACTGAGAAGGCACTTACTAGGAAGAGACAATACTCAGTATTAGGATTATCCTCCTTTCACGCCTCCTCCCCCCCCCCCCCCCCCCCCGCCCAGGAACTTGGAGATCAAAGAGACTGAATCTATAACCACTGCCAGACCAGTGCTATCTGACAGCGCTGACTGCTCCTTACAGAGACTGGCTGCAGCTCTGCCACACAGCAAGTGATAACACTGCACTCCAGAGAATGGCATCAAGGCAACTACATGGTACATACCCTGGGAGGTGGCTTAAGGGCAGCCTGGGCTGTCTGGGAGCTTAAAACTTACTGGGAATGGGATGGGGCACTCTGGAGGGCAGAAGGAGACAAACGGTGCAGTCCCACCCGTACTGCCTCTTGCTAATGGTATAAATCAAACTTCTCCCCAAGTTGCACCCAGCTTTTCACTGGGAAAGCAGTAGCTGGGGTGGTCCAAAACAAGGCTAGGAAGCGAGCCAACAGTTAAGCAATACAGATGACCAAGGACGTTGTGCATAAGCTTATTTCCTAGACCTTTTCTATTTAGTGGTGTAGATGTAGTCTGAGTTGGTAAAAGGATGACAAGAACTGGACAGGAACTTTCTCTAGGAAGAATAATGGGAAACAGGAGCCTGAGAGAGCTTTCACAGAACATCTGAGGGAGCCCTGGCCTCTTCTCACTTCCTGAACTTTGGAGCAAGAAAGTTTGCCTGTGCTTTTTATAAAACTCCACATACTCTGAAGTAGACTAACATGACTTAATTTACCTAGTTAGTGGTACTACTATTTCCACAGTGAATCAAATGACAGGGAGTAATCTATCTGTTTTTCTGGAGGTAAGAGCAATTTACCTTAAGAACTATATGGTCTACTTTGAGCAAGAAAGAGCTGTGATTTCCAGGGAGTATCCCTGTGAGAAGTGACCACTCACATCTCAAGCGCAATGCATTCAGAGACCCAGGCAAAAGTTAAATTAACCCCAGAAATGTGGAAAGAAAGCTAGAATTACAAGTTTGCAAGATCTAGACACAAATGTGATTACATACATATGCAAAATAATACACATATATTGACATAGGCATGTATGAAGTTTTGAAAATCTTTAATAAAATACCAAAGTCTAGATACTTGTCTAATGCTGAACAACACCTGTCTGAGGCTTGTTCATTAACATGACTAGATCAATGAACCAAACCCTTGTACCGTCTACCTCAAAAGACCCATTCCTTCTATTTGTATTCAGCCAAATAATTAATGGCACTAAATTCTAGGAAGATGCCTTTGATTTTTTTACTTTTAATAAGGTTCATCCTCCAGCTAGAAATGCTCTCCAAAAGGGAAGCTTAAAATCATGGAAAGAATTTAAGCTCCAAATGCAGCGGTCCACTTTTTCTTTCACCTTACTGACATAATGAATAAGTCCATTTCTTATTTGCATTTTGCAATCCTTGTATATCCATTTAGTGTAGCCCTCTGCAGTTGTTGGAAAACAATATGCATTAAGCTGACCAAGGCATCACTGCTCATGAATGTTTAAGGACAAATCTTCATCATAGAATAAAATTTTCCTGCAGTGTTAAACACTGTAAAAGTAATATATAACTTTTAGTCATCATAGCTGTATCTATCCTCAGGAGCTGAACTTTAAAATGTTAAATTGTGGTATAAAGCTGGCAAAAACAGTTGTTTATTAATACCTATTTTTCCTCTGTGTTTCAGAGTTATCTAGGACATGTGCTAAAAATGCTAGTCTGACATAGCATAGCTGGCTACCAGTTTATTTTGACTACTATTTCTTCTGCAAAGCTTCAGCTCTCCAGGATTTCTTCTACATTCTTTTCCCTCTGCTAAATTGAAGATTTTATGGGTGTGGAAGAGCAAGGACCGCAAAATACACTAAAACTGTGTATGCCAGCCATTTTTTTACCAATATTCTCTTATACTGCTGACAGATTTTATAATACAATTCAGTATAATCATAAAGGTGGATGCAATCATTATACATTACATTTTACTGATGTATTCTAATAAATTCTGAAATGTAATTACTTCATTTCTGAAAAATAGTTTTCAAATGCAGCATTACAAAATTCCTTGTTTTATTGCCTGTTATTCATTTCAAATAAATCTCCTTCATTTTCAAGGTAAAGTGCTCTTTCATGGCACAATATTTTGCAATTTATTATGTCATTTTGTTTATGCAAATTCATCAGTGACCTACTTAGTGGCAGAAACCATTCTCTGCTCTGATCTAATGCCTACTCAAGTCCTTGAGAGTCCCATCTGAAGTTCAGTGAGTTTGCATCACATATAGTCGCTTGCATACTGATATACTGGGTGAGGAGCAAGAATAAAAAATATAGAGGATTACCTTAATTTACTCAGATCCTCTAGGGGTTTGGGCTATAGCCATCTATCAAAAGATCCAGAAGCTTGGATGGTTACTTAAAACTTTGAATCCAGAGTTCCACATACAAAAGAACAGAAAACCCCATATTTCTTTAAGTTGATAAGCCAAACAGCAGCTATGGAAAGAAAACTCAATTATGATGACTTACCCATTCATCTCCAAACATTCAGACTGCCATTTTTTGGTTTTCTCTGATGTAGTCTTGCAGGGAGGGAGCTGACCAAAGGGCCTTCCCTGCAGACACGGTCCTTTTTTTTTCCTTTCAACTTTCATAATCTTCCCCTTTTCCTTTCACTTTAAGGCTTGGTATGCTTGCTACAGAAATTCTATCTCTGCTTTTAGTATTTCTGCCCTCCTCCTTTCTTTGGTGAATGCTGTTTTTCATGTGTTCCTGTTTCCTAAAATTCAAGATTTTCTCCCTTCCCCTGGCTGAGACATATTTCAGTTCCAAGTTCTTTCATCCTCTCTGGCTTACTGTGCATTACAGTTTTCTCCATTAATGAGGCTGATGCTCCTGTCACGCCTCTTCGCAGCTGGGCACAAATGATCTGCTTGCAGCGTGCCTTTCTTCCTTCCGCGTTCAGCCTCTCCAATTGGTACCTAACATATGATATACAAAAGAACAGGCTTTGTCCTCAGTGGCCTCCTAGTTTTTTCATAAATGGAAAGTGGACCTCTCTGTTTTACTGAGGGTAAATAAGAAATAAAGAAATACTACCTTCATGGATAGCGCTGCCTGTTCTCTAGCATTACGGATGGGTAAGGAAATGTTATTAAGGTGTTTTGTAGTAACTTAGTCTGGCACAGGAGAAAGGAGGTCAGGGGATGCACCTCCATCTCTCATCAACTTACTGCTCTACTAGTCTGTCATTGCCACCTGGGAGAAGATGTACAACTTTGAAAGGAAAACCACAGCATAACTGCTCAACTTTTTTCCTCTGGTGGCAGCTCCAGTGAAAAAGCCTAAAGATGGGTTTCAAAATCAGTACGCACTGCTCTCCCACTTGAGGATACCAGCAAAAAAGGATGATATGCATAAAAGAACAGAACTATCTCATGGGGGGCACAACCCAAGGAAAGTAATTATTTATCTTCTTACAAAATTAGCAGGAAATGGTAGCATATGCTTTGCATATTTTCAGTCAAGTGTCTTATCTGAAAGTTAAAGACCAAATTGCATGTCTCAAGAACACACTGGATTTGAGTTACATAAAACATTACATAAAAGAAAAGCTCACATTAGGTAGTAACAAGGCTTTTCATTAAAACCCAGAAACAGAAAAGGATAACCCTGAATTATTATAGCCCTTTCCATTAATCCTTATAAGCAAAAGTGAATGGATTCATTTTCGATCTTAGGTCATAATTTCTCTCCACAAGGTCATACTTTCTCTCCACAAGGTCATATTTTCTCTCCACATATCCTACTATAAAGAAAGTCCACTAACAAATAATGAGAATGAATTCAGAGCTGGACTGAACCCCACTAATCAAACCATCTTTATAAGAATTTTGCTTTTACTGTTATTTTTGAAAACTAGAAGTACCTGCTCTACATTTATAAGTGTTTTATTAAGTGAAACGTTTTTAAGAAAGTGATCTCAGAACAACCACTTTAATGGTACCTAATAATGAAATGCTTAGGGCAGCAGGAGGAAAAAGTGGTAATATTATGTCTACCAGCAGAGCAGAACAATACAAACATTCCTATGCACTTTGCAGCTGGAAAGGCTTCTAATCTGTGTGAGATTTTATTTATTTTTTTTCTAGTTTGGGACTACGTCTGATATATGATCACATTTTAATCATCTATAGTCTGCTTACTGATGGAGTGTCTTGACCTTTAAAACAAAGTTGTTATTTATTTAACATGTTCCAATAGCATCTATCATTATATACCTAGGACAAAGAAAACAACTACAGTGTATTTCAAGATCATTGGAGACCCAGGCAATTGTAAGCAAAGGCATTTGGCAAATTATGAAACCAAGTGTCTCAGTGTTTCTCCATATGATGAAAAAGAAAGAGATTGACTTGAATTTCATTTTTTTTTCTTTAATCTGCTTTGCCTTTTTATTGGCTAAGCGAAGCAAATAGACATTTTAGACTAAGGCTGACTTTCACACTGAGGCATCAAACCATTTACTGATTTGAGGACCTGGAGAAATATCTTTACGAACTGTAAATGCTGGACTACAGAAGAAGCTTAGAAGTCTAGGCAATGAAGGCTTTTCCACACCTAACTGTATCCACTGCAGCTGTGGACTACAAATATAACTATTCCATTTACCTCTGTCCTCTAGAGCAAATGGTGAATTCTGCCCCTGCTCCACTTTGCAGATCAACTCTAAAGCAGTCTAATTAGAAGCAGACTTTAACAGACAACTCTGGATATGATTTAAACTCTGTGTTACACTGAGAGCTTAAAGAGGCTCAAATAAAGAGCATTCCAACTGTACATCAAGGTGTAATTTTTTTTTCCTTAATGAAAGATTTAATTTATTGGCTATCATTTAATAATGTCCAAAGCAGACTGTTAAGGCAGACTATTCTTCTTAAAAAATACTACAAATGTAATTTTAAAACGTTCTAGCAACATGCTGCCCTGTACTGACCTGAGCATTTGGCTGAAGTTCAAGGTCTTGCTGATTGCTTTGGCCTGAAGAAGAATCAACAGAAGAGCTGTCTGCTTTAGACATAATCCTCAATGTGTGCTGTATTACCTTAAATTGTTTCCCTGAAGCACAGAAGTACTTAAACACAGATTCAGAGAGAAAGAAAAATGAAAGTAGGTAGCAGAACAACACACCTTTAAAAGTAAGTCATTGGTACCTTTCTATCTTCATTTGTTTATGGATTTATATATTCACATGGGTAACTTCAAGCATTACTTTTTTCTCTACATGAGAAAAGAGAAGGACAAAACATGCCATCAAGAGAAGGACAAGTGGGTTCTCTCTTCCACATTTTCAGGTTTATTATCCTGCAGCCAGCTGGGCTGCTGGTTCTGGAAAGCACTGGTTTGCAGCACTTGTTAACTTGGCTGGGTGATCATGTTCCTCTCAATTGAGAATATCGACAGTTATAGAGTAGTGACAGGTTGGGCAAGAAAGGTAAGGATAATGTGAGTCTGTTTCTTCACTGACAGCTCATAAATTCTGTGTGAGCAACCCAACTTCTAGGACTGCTGAATTATGGTGAATGCCCAGGTCATAGCACGAAGGTCGTCTGGTCTTTCAGCAGTGTCTTCTCATGATGATGAGCAGAATCTCTGCATGGTGATGACTATGGTCAAAAACCTACTCACTGCATTTGGGTCAGCTGCACATTGTCAACAGGAGTGCCAGGAATGTAGAAATAGGGTCCATAAACAAAGCATTAATTTCTTTTTCTAGAAGAGGAGGGAAGTTCTGAGGCAGAAAAATAACTGGTGATCATATTCAGAGATAAGCAAGAGCTGAATAGATTACTACTCTTAATGTTCAAAAAAAGTAAGTTCCAATAACTGTCTTCAGGGTTACCAAAGACAATATGACTGTTTACATTCTGAAATTTTCCAAAATAGGAAAAACTTTTAGGAAGTGGCAGATACTGGTAACACTTGGCCAACTCTTCTTTCTGCCATTAAAAATTGTCAAACCAGACAAAATTCAAGGGAGTCAAATCTCCAATACTTTCAGCAGGTTACCTAGTTGGTGAACAAGAACCATATTCAGAGACCCTATAAATGCTCCACAGTACCTAGCTCCAGTCAAAACCAGGATTTCTGTTTTTGCAGTGTTGCTGTGCTGTCCATCTACCTTTTTGGATTAGCGCTTGCTCAAGATCTTTGTGCTTCACATACAGTGGGCTCATTTAACTTTTCCTTTCAATTACACACTCACGGTATATTCCTGTAGCTTACTTTTATACATATCCTGAGTAATTGATATTTTTAACTAAGCTACCAAACTCTTGATCACCTCACATAAGTGAGTGTTGAGTGCATCAAGAAAATTATAAAACAGAAATTAATGTTCACTGACTTGTCCATACGCTACTAAGGCTTAAGCAGCTGATGAGAATGATGCTTAGCTGAAAGCATCATTATAAAGATACCTATACTGAAAATAACTGCTAACTTACCTATTCAGTTGATGTGGATTGCTTCCAAACCTAGCAAGTCAGCAGTAGAAGGCAGGACCTGATAATAAATACATGACTCTGGCTGAACCAGAATTAATAGGGAATTCAGACTATCAACTGAAATGTATTTTATTTGATATCTGTGATTCCAGAAGCTGCAAACACAGCATGCTAAAATGGGATCTCCAGCCACATGACACATCAGCTCTGCTTTCCCCTTCCACACTGCGTCACACAGTTCCTGTGATTACGGACCTTCTGATTATTAATATTAGCAACAAGGTTTCTTCTGTGCTGAAAATTCAGAGCTTCCCATGTCAAGACCCTTCACCGTAAATTACAGTGAACACTGACAGCAGACTGCCTCAGCATACAGGCATGTCCCTTTGGCCTGATTGATCTCACTGAAGACCCCCGAAATTCACTGAGAAGTTGGCTAGCCATTAAAATCAACAATGTCTTCATTGCATAGAGGAAAGCTGTGCTTTAGAATACTGTCCCAACGTGATTTGCAGAGTAGAAAATTTAAGTAAGAAAAAACATTGCACCTCTGAGTGAAACATGGATGTAAAAAAATAAACCACGCTTCAAATTGGAAACATTCACAGATACATGTGCACACACACCTAAACCAAGGCTGAATTACAGCAACTGACAGCTACTGCCGCTGACCAGACAGTGACTAGGAAGCTTCCATTCCAGTTGATGCCTCATTTTTTTTGCAGGATTATCTGTGTTACTTTCTCACCAAAAGCAAGATAATCTTCGCTTCTATCCAAGCACTGTAAAACTAATGCAGTTTCTTCGCACTGAATCACATGTGAGCCAGAAAACTGACATGAAAGCAAAAGAATCCCCAACTCTTAGCCCCCCAAAAAAGATTCTTCCTCCCTTTCATGTAGGTAACTGGGTTGCTTCCAGCCTTTTTATAGGATTTACTTGAACTGGCTCTAATTACAAAATTAACCTCCTTCTTCCTCCCCAAAGATAAAAGCCAGTTTCCTGGCAACTTAACATTTTTAAGCAGAAGTATGAGCTCTATTGGAGAATGTTTAGGTGCAGTTGAATATATTTAAACTAAATGTATAGTTTAAAGCTGAAGCTTTAAACAGACAAAATGTAAATACAGTGAATTTGATTAATTACAGGAGTCAGGAATTTTAGCATGAAGTTAGCATATTAGCAAAAAAAAAAATAGCATAGAACATAACCAGGTAAACTGAAAATTCCGTGTGAAGAATTTTTTCCCTTTGACAGAAGCACCCAGGTGTGGCATAGCAATTAGTTCCAATACCACGGCAGTGTGAACAAAAGGTGCCTGAACAGGGATATCTATACAATGAGTTGATTTTTCCTCTCATGTTTTTGTGGCACTGCTATAATTCTGTTATGTTGCATACAGTTTGGTTTTGTTAATTAATATTCTCAAATCAGCTGACCTTCAGAGAAAGTTACAAATTTCTCCAAGCTACCTCTGATGGCTTCTTTCATACAGGAAAAATACACCAATCAAATATGTACAATTCGGCATTCAGATTGTATGAGAACTGAAATATTCAAAATCAAGTCTGTCTCTTGCATCAGATCCTAATGTTCTGATGCTAGGATTCATATTTGTATTTCATTTCAAACATGAGAATAATCCCACCATAAAATGAAATGCACTATGGGGATAGCAACTGCATGTCAGATAGCATATTCAATGAAAATATGTTTTGCACCTACTGGGATAAGCATGGGGAAATTATAATATAGATAATTTCACATTTTATGTTAAATAATAATTTTCATTTTAGAAAAATTTGCTTCTTTTCTTGCAATGCTGAAAATGGCAACTGGCCATGTTACACCTCAGGAATACCTATCTGTTTACAGCTTCTCCCAGCTGGAAATCCTCATCAGGTGATTAATATCCATGACACAGGAGCGATTGCTGCAATACTATTCTATGATACAGTTTTGCAGACTAGACATATCCTTTGGCTATAAGCTTCAAAACTGTCAGTCTGCCGCTTAAACAGCTTGAAAGCACAAATTTTTCTGCTTGTCAAGGTTGGGACCTGCAGGGAAAACCAGAAGAATCCAGTCCATTCTAAACTGTTTCTTTTCTGCCTTAGGTTTTTTGAAGGACTTAACAAAAGAACGCTCAAGGTAAGTTACTGCTCTTGGCTGACTCAGCTTTGCCATTTAAGCACACCTGCAAATGTGACATATATGTAAGTCTACATCTACAAAATGCAGTTATATTAATTAAATGTCATACTTGTAAAGCTAAAAATAATGCAAAATAATTTTAAACTTAGATAAATAATACTGTGAAAAAAAATCAAATTCTCAGAATGGAATTTAAAGACCGTAAATATAGAGAGCACAGGTTAAAAAAAGTTGAGTCTCATGGTCCCTCAGCACTCACCATTCAGCCACTTGGAGTTGTACTGGGCAGTGCGGAGAGGAGGAAGGGCCCCCAGACTGCGATAAATAGCAGGATCCCTTCCTGGAAAATCCATGGCTGTTGCAGCATATAATTCCCCACTGGAAGTGAGAAGAGCAGTGGAGTTGTGCTGGGGACTGTAAGGACAACGAGCCATGCCACTAATTTGATCATGTATCTCTGTCAAGTTACTTAACTGCAAAAGAATGAGAAAAAGGGATTAAAATGACCCAAAAATTATCATTTTACCCAAGATGCATCAATCTGAGCAAAATCCTATCATAAACACCAGTTATCTCCTTTGGTATTGTACAAGTTACAGTCTGACCTTTCCAATCAACCTGAAACTGTCTCATATAAAAAGCTTTCCCAAAATGTTGTCCGATCTCACTTTTGCCTCTTCAATAAGTGAAACATGCAAGTTAATCACATTAGCATATTAGCAGCAGCTCAAAAATTAATTGTCTCTACTCGGATTTTTAATGAAAACAAAACCCAGATCTGATTGCCAGAATCAACTAAGGTATTTACTGTAGCAAGTGGCAGACAATAAAAAAAGAACAAATCTATTATTTGTTTTGTTGGTTTGTTCTAGGAAAGAATCTCACATGAAAAATTTCATTAAAAGAAAAGCAGCTTTCCAGTTCAGCAGAACAATCTCTTTGATTTAGTAGCCCTAATACTTTCAGTCATAAACCACAGTACGATGTTAATATGTTATTTGAAAGCGAAGGTACAATAGGTTTAAATATGATAAATGTGCAAAGGAGGTTTTGGCAATACAGCTATTTTTTGTATTTAAAAGCTTCTCCCCTCCTGAAATAAATAGCCACCTTAGCTCAAACAAGTGACATTTTGATTTTTATTAGGACTGTTATTGATCCTTAATGGACTCTCTTTCTCTGATACACATAAATTACAATTTAGGTTCTTTTCAGACACAGAATGACAGATCTTTTCAATCTTCAAGATTTCTCATTCTCACCAGTCAGAAATCACTAATTCAGGTACTCTCATCTACTCCAGGACTACACATACACAGCATGCAGCTACCCAACTATATTTTACAACTAAACCAGTTGATGCCAACTGAACTTGACACAGTGGCAGGAGTCTTAGAAATACCTATGGTTCATGAAAATTGTCACATAGGAAGAACTGAGGTGCTCATAGCTGTGTTCTCTCCCACAGCTGAGGAAAAGACTGCAAAAAGATATCACTGGTTAACTCTCCTTTTTGACCTGCCAATAACTAAATCAGCCTTTTATACATCAGCTCACCCATCAACACACAAATAGCCTGGACTCAACCACAGCAGTCTTTTAATCTGCTGGCTCAGAACAGGGACTTGAGCTTCTGGAACAGGACATTTAACTCATACCGTCCTATTAGTGCAGATTGGAGTGAACGCGTTGGTTCCGCAGGTAAAGAGATGGTTGCCTCCAACAAGAAGCACTCGAATGTAGTTCTGGCATTCCTCCTGACACACTAGAAAAGAAAGACAAATACAGTGATACTTTAAAGCATAGAGGAGACTAATTATAATTTGCTTTCCATGGTTATATGTTCACACATAAAAATTTACGTGAATAAGGCTTAAGCCTTAATGGTTTAATAGTCATTATATACCTAGTTTTACTGATTACAACACATGCGTCCATCAATCTGTGAAACATTCTTAACAGGATAACAATGGACCTCTTCAGTACTGAAGATTTCTTCTAAGTGCATATTTCAAAGGTTTATCTAAACTCTGAAGAGAGAGATACTGATTTAAATAATACACTGCCATGCCAAGAAATCAGATGCTGGCTTTGAAGACAGATCAGGCCAAGGGAAAAATTTGTTAGGAAAACAGGAGAAAAAACAGGTTTGTTGTAACATGAGTATGCTGAAACCAAAATGAATAAAATTCTTGAGATGTTCAGATGCAGATTTGTCACTAACACTTTTATAATTTGCACAATCTGTTTTATTAGAAGCATCTACATTTCTGTTAATTTGAAGTTTCTAATGAAATTTCATTACCTCAATACATAGACACTCATCCCTGAGGAATAATTTTACATGGTGGTTTTTTGCCATGAGGATGCGTGAAGGCTTTACGATGTTCATTTCCCTCATTTCAGAAGCAAGAAAACAACAGCAATTTCTTTTGTTTATTCAGACAGCAAGCTTTCTTCTGCAATACTAAGAGTCTCCCAGAACTGTATGTAGGAAGGATGCAAACATTCCTACAAAAATCAATGTCCCTATCTGATAAACTGACCAAAATCAACAATATGCCTGGAGAAAATAAATTTTCCTGGAACATTCAATTTGAATGCTCTCTAGCATCCATTCACAACATAGTCTCATGTAAAGCACTGAAAACACTTGTGAAAATACAGCTACTCAACTCTAACAGATATTAAGTGAAATCATGTAAGCAAATCCATGCAATAGTAATGTTGCAGAAGTCCCATTATTTGGTCTACAGCTATATTGAACATATTCTTTGCTTATCTCGAAAACAGACTCATCCTGGAAGATAAGAAATACAATCCTGAATAAATTGAACAAGCATAAAATAGACTGCAAAGCAAGATGGGCAAAATACTCTCAAAGTCTCTGAGAAAACTCTCAGAATTTATCGTCTGTACCTTTCCTCATAAAAATAAAGTTAAAAAGCTCTACAAACCTCCCCCAAAATCTCAGAAAAAAACTACCTCTTGAGAAAAATCCCTCTCAAAAATCACGTTGACATTAGTCTCTCATGAAAATACAGCTTTTAAAATCTTGTCTTTGAGCTTTTAAAGGCAAATGTCAAAAATCTTAGAATTAAGATTTGATTCCCATTGGGTAAAAATACAGCATCATTACCTTTTAAAAATTATAATTATTTCAATTCTGTGCAGTTTCCCTGTTGAAGGTTGTTTTAACTTCACCAAAACAAACTGCAAAAAAAGAAAAAAAAATTGAGGAGGGCAATTCCTTTTGGTATTTTTTTTTTTTGTTTGCTTGTTTGGTTGGTTTGTTGATTGGTTTTTTTTGGGAAGGGTGCTCAGAAAGGTCCATAGAATGTGACACAGAAATTCATTCTTTGGGTTGTTTCCATCTTGCCCTTCACAGCAAGCCATGGAATGTAAGTGTAGGAAAAGTAAGTGGGTTCTGACATTACAACCATCCAACCTCTTTTCTTCATATTCCAGAGCTTCCTGAACTACTGCCATTGCCAAATTACTTGCACGCTTATCACCCACTCTTTCTGCTAAAAAACAATGTCAGGTTTTTATATTCTGATATTCCTGGGATTCACAAGATTCTTCTCTCTAATATTTCCAAGTCCTGTGCCAACTTGACAACAATCCATACTGCAACAGGGAAAATAAGATATCTCCTATCAAATTTTTGTTGGGTACATAGTACAAGAAGATCAAAACTGAAATAATAGCTTTTATAATTGGCTATTTTCTTCATATGAAAGATCAACAACAATGCAAAACAAGTAAAGAAAAATTAGCCATGAATAAAACAATCATTCAGCAAAAAACATATTGAAAAAGGACTCCATTGTTTAGTCACTTGAATTGTTCAGAGTCACTTTTCTAGCTCCTGAGTCAAGCTCCATTTTATCTTGACCTCTATGCCATGTATTTTCCTATTCTTCTATAAAAATGTCTCTGAAAGAAATTCATTTAGCAAGTATCTTCTGCTTTTATATCAATATCCCTGTAACAAAATACAACTACCAGAAACAGTTCAGCAGCCAAGCAGGCTAAGTTGATACTTAAGATTTAGACCAACTTGACAGTTCAAGGACAACCTGGCTGAAGATGGCTATCTTTTTGTATCAATGTTTCTTGCATACGCTAACATTTTAAACACACTTTTGTTGAATTTTTAATGATTTTATTGAAGTTTCAGATGCTAACACACAGAGCCATTTGAATCTTAAACAAACACAGGATAAGAGACTTCAATTATATATATTTTTTTTAATCTCTGTTTGGTTTATTGCATTTTACTGTGTGCATTTATATTTTTCCTTTCTAACAGTCCCTATCACATGTGGCCAGCATGAATGGCCAAATTTATTCTCTTATCCATGTGTGGTGTTTAGACTTCTAAATGCTAACACATGCTGGTCACAAGGACATAATTTTGTCTGGATCACTCTTGGAGCCACTAGCTATTTTGAACAACAGCTTAAATTGGTGGATAAATGTCTGAAGTCTCAGTAACAAACATCAGCCTGCAAACATCAAGTGCGTATTACACTGTCAAATGTGACAGATGTCCCTATATATTTTCGCCTTCAGTTCTTTCCCCTCGTTGACTCCTAAAGCATAAACCTCAGAACAACTACTGCTAACAGCTAGGGGCAAAAATCCTGTGCAGCTTCTTTTTCAAGAACAACAACAGAAAAAAAGAGCTGTGTTTAACTGGCCATTATCTCTAAACTACTAGATTTGCTTTAGGGTTCAAAGCTAGCTTCTGGTTTCAGGACACTCCATCAGCAAACTGACTTTCAGTTTTACTGCCTGAACTCATTGTCCTCATGCTGCTCTGTGGTTAGCAGAATCTTAAGAGAAACCAGGATTTGAATGAGTAACTTACCCATAGCCATCACTGTAATCCTCATCTCTCTGGTCTTGTATGTTTTGTCTCCAACCTTTTCTGTCCCTTCCCTACAGACACACAGGTCTGTCCTGAAATCTGAATTTGCCCCCACAAATGTTATAGAAATGCAACCCCCAGGAACTCCCCAGTTTGAGCTGGATCTATTTATTCAACAAGCAAGCAAGTAATCTTTCTGATAATAGTAATTGGAATTGTGACAACCAGGGAAATTCCTCTGAAGAGGGACAATTCACTGTAGCACTAGAGTTAATACCTCAAGGTCAAATAGTTCCCAGCTTTTGCAAAGGAAGGTTTAAGTAGTTTGACTAGGAGAAGCATGCCAGGTATCAGGTCTTTCATCACCTGCATGCATAAGCCCTCCTTATTCAGAGCACAGTAACCCTGTTTTAGTCTTGAACATAAGGCAATAAAAGACAAACATCTTTAGGCTATCCTTTCTCTGGCCATAAATTTACCCTTTGATTGTAACCTCAATCACATCAGTGAAAGTAACAGAAGCATGAGAAGTTCAAAAAGACAGTTGTCATTCCAGCTAGGTAGGTTGCCTCAGTTAATATCTCTGCATTCTCCAACAACTCCCACATGAAGCTTTCAGGCCACAAAGTCTGCACACCGGGAAGAAAAAAAAAAAAGCCCTATGGTAACAATGAGAAAAGAATAATTTTGTCCCAGGATTGCCTTTGAATACACAGATTGTACTTCTAGATTGTAAATGAGGTACAAGGCTGCAGGATACAAACGAAACACTGAATCTTTATCCACCTAAAACCAATACTAAGTAACAATTTCAGAGGTAATTATTAGAATCCCATATATACTATTTTACAATGATGGCATAACTTCCAATCACCAGCTTCTTCAAAAGGGTGTGCTGAGAATGAATGAAAATCTGAATGTGTGTACCACACTAAGGTCCAATATTAAATGCATTTCACCAGTGCTGAGTATTTCTCCTAGCAAAATTATTTAATAGCAACATGTGCTTCTTCATTGTTGAATCCAATGTGGATTTTACACCACAAAGCGTTGTCACCATAATATTCAAAAGGACGCTTCTATAGTCTGAAATTAGATATTATTTTCATCCATCATGTTAGGTCACAGTCACTGTACTGTGACTTTCAGACAAGCTGAATGTTATTCTCACAGTTTTAAACTTGGAAAATTACTGTAAACCAAAGGCATAAACATTCAGTTACACACTCCATTCCTACCAGAACAGTTTCTACTGCATGTACAGCTTGATCAACAAAATCTGTTGTATTATATTGTTCTTGAGCATACTCTTTTACTTCATAGTATTATTATTTAAAAGCTAAGGATCAAGACTTGAAGGGTACATTACAAAAAGAAGCCTAAATCTTCTAGAGAGAAATAACAACTCAGAAAACGAAACATTTGCTTAAAATATGAGGTCCCCTAAGTTCTTTCTTATCTCTCCACAAACTGACAAGCATTCTAATAAGTGTTCTGATCTCTAATTCATTTCTGCCATTAAAGCCTTCGCACGTAATTTGAGTCATCAGAATTTATCTACTCATAAAAGAAATCTTGAAGAAAAATCTAACCACCTTTCTTTTCTCTAGCTATTAATAACTTTATATACCTAGCATATCCCGTAGTGTGATGGCTAGCAAACAGTAACTCCTAAATATTTGTTTCTTGCACTGGGACGGAAAGAAAAGGAAAGGAGGACAAAGAAGGTAACACCACACTTGATGCATTTTTTCCCAGTACTGTAAACTCATTTCTATAGTGAAAGATGTTCCTCCATAAAGACAAGCATCTTTCACGCATGAAGCTTTAAACTGCATATTGACTACACTTGCTTTTTTTCTCCCCCAAATAATTCTGTCTTTTTCTCCCACTCCTCACAGTACATGGGCCTGCTTATGAAGTGAGGCCATTCTACCCTTTCAATCCCAAATGAAAATAGGATAGGCCAATGGTACACTGCAATTTTATTTTCCAGATCATACTAGGAAAAGCTGGAACTGAACTGTTTAATGAGGGAATTTAAAAAGTCAGTGGTTAGATTACTATGCAGAAGAGATTTTTCCTCTACTAGATGTGAGATAGATACTTTTGGTATATGTTTTTGAAGCCTGGGAGGTTTTGAGTTTTGCAGATCAATAATGTATGCTGACGTATTCTTCTGAATTTGGGTCCTGAAAGCAAATGTGCTCTTTTGCAGTGATCACTGTTGATGTGCTCATCTTTTATGCTTTATCTCAATTAATTTTAATGATTATATAGTAGAATAATCACAAAAATAAACTGTATCTGAAGGGGGCCTATAGGGATGCTGGGGAGGGACTCTTCATGAGGGACTGTAGTGATAGGACAAGGGGTAATGGGTTCAAACTTAAACAGGGGAAGTTTAGATTGGATATGCAGAAGAAATTCTTTACTGTAAGGGTGGTCAGGCACTGGAATGGGCTGGCCAGGGAAGTTGTGAATGCTCCATCACTGGCGGTGTTCAAGGCTGGGTTGGACAGAGCCTTGGGTGGCATGGTTTAGTGTGAGGTGTCTGGGCCCATGGTAGGGGGGTTGGAACTAGATGATCTTCAGGTCCTTTCCAACCCTAACAATTCTATGATTCTAACTGCCTGTTGGAGCAAGTCCGGAGGAGGAAGCACATTCATATGAAGATAGGCTGAGAAAGTTGGGGCCGTTTAGCCTGGAGAAGACAAGGTTGTGTGGAGACCTCATAGCAGCCTTTCAGTATCTGAAGGGGGACTACAAGGATGCCGGGCAGGGACTCTTCATCAGGAACTGTAGAGATAGGACAACGGATAATGCGTTCAAACTTAAACAGGGGAAGCTTCAAATCAGATATAAGGAGAATTCTTTACTGTGAGGGTAGTGAGACACTGGAACAGATTGATCAAAGAAGTGTTCAAGGCCAGGTTGGACACAGCCTTAGGTGAGATGGTCTAGTGTGAGGCATCCCTGCCCACAGCATGGGTGTTGGAACCAGATGATCTTAAGGTCCTTTCCAACCCCAACCATTCTATGATTCTATGATTAATTCAATAACTTCAGCTTAGGACAGCCACAAAAGAATAAAGGTTCATTGATACAGGCTCCATTACACCTACCTGTGCTCAATAAAAGAAATTGTAACTGGCCAAATAAGGAATTGTTCTGAGTACTAAAAATATATCAAGCGCCATGTCTAAAAAGTTAGCGAATTTCATATTATATTCTTTATAGTGCCAGCAGATATGAAAAATAAAAGTTCCTAAAACTGCATCTAATACACAGGAAAATAAATTGAGGATTTTACAAAGTAATTACACAGTTACTTGGGATTTACAGCACTGAAAATGAAGTGAGAATATAAGCCACTATGTATGAGATGTTGCAGAGTCAAAACAGCAAATTGTTGGAAAATAAAGTACTTGATTGATTCAGAAAAGAATCATACAACTGTACTTCTCACCCCATACTCCCTATATTCCTTTTTATTTCTTGGCTTATACATCAGTGTCAGATTCCTTTCCTACAACTCTCTTCAAAAAGGGATAAAGTAAAAATGCATAAGGTAGATATTTATACACTGAATTACACCTACTATTAACATATAAATTTTATTAAAGCAGAACAGCTGTCTCATGCTTACCTTTGATTTGCCTTTACTGTAACAGGCTCTTTTAGTAGCTTCATCACATTGCCATTCCACTGCCTGCAAAAAACAGGAATTAGTTAGAAACGCAGGGAACACAGAAATATAAGCCTCAGAGCTATCTAAGCCCATGCTTGAGATACTTGTTGCCGGCACACTGACAATTAGCTGCGGGTGACTCTATCCATAAAGGCCTTATAAGCTTTTTCTCCTTAGAAACGTAGTTTTGCTGTCAATGTTTTTTTAGTATCTTAATCTGAAGTGAAGCTGGACATCCTCATGATTCACTGTACCTACTGCTATAGCAGAAATAACCACAGTCACATTTGATGCTATTTAGTCACTTTCATTTAGTCTTCTTAAAGTAAGCTGTTAAAAACACAGAGAAAGGATGAACTTCTCTCCCCAGTAGAGCTGGGCTGCACCACCACAGCATCTGAGGTCAGCTCTGCTGAGAGACCTTGTACTGTGGGAAAGATGTGCTCTGTTGCAATATTTGCAGTATTTATCTCAAGCATCAAAAGGAGATTTTAGTTTCTCAAGGTATGACTGCAGCATTTAGCAACAGCACTAAAACATCCATTCAGAGAAAGGAACAACAGGCAGACACATATAAGACAACAGTGAAATGGAGCACAGCAAAGCAGAAGCAATTTATCCTCATTTCTGAGCTGTCTCTGCTTCAGTAGATTTATGCCAGAACTGTAACGCCTAGCCTGCATTACTACAGTTTCACTGCATGAGCTAATTCCAATTATTTCCACATTTAACTTTCACCAGCTGTGACTTACAAACTTTATTGTTCAGTGGAGCAGGTCATAAGCTTGGTGTTTATGTGCCAACACATGTACATATTTGAATGCCTGTATAAGCAGTGTAGTCAGCGTGCAGTTTAAATCAATCTGTATTCTTTCACCTTGACAGTGCACATCCACATGTTCTTTAGATAAAAATGCATAAAGCACTTCATGTTTTATCAGGAAGAATTGACATTTCTAAACTAATCAATGCTATTTATTTATTAAACCCACAGCTCTTTCACTTTTATTTACCAGGAAATAATGAAAGATCATTCATTCAGATTTAATATAGGTAATGTTTTGTATCCATCTTTTAATGGAGACTATATTAGTAGCAAGCAGACTCTATAATTAATAAAAACAATAGGGTGAAAGCCTATTTAAACTAGAGGGGGAAATGCCTTCAGAGTATACTATGCAGTATTCCTTGACTTGTGTTTCAACAAGCCCAAGAATGAGCTTTTTCACTTCAGGAAAAATAGACTTATGAAAACTAATGCCATTATTTCTCTTCTTCCACCCCAAATTTTCCTATTTACAAGCAATTACTTTTACAGATGAACAACATATTGGGGGATAAATCAAAAACTTCTGGAAGAATCCACTTGTGAATAACCCTCATGTTTATAACAAATTGTAGGTAGCAGCATGAAAGAAATCTCATACTGAGTTAGGTGAAAAAGTAGCAATGTGTCAGACAAAAAAGCAACAATGACTTAACTCTTTAGACTCCGCAATGCAAAAAGTAATGGAGATCACAGTACAAAAGACTGCTCTTGGATAACCAGCGTAAGTTCCTAATCAATCCATTAGGACACATAGAAGCTATATGCTATATGGCACTAGATACAAGTGGAACCAGCAGGTCAAAAGAGGTGATCCTGCCCCTCTACTCTGCTCTCGTGAGATCTCACTTGGAGTATTGCGTGCAGTTCTGGGGTCCTCACCATAAAAAGGACATGGAAGTGTTGGAACAAGTCCAGAGGAGGTCCACGAGGATGATCAGGGGACTGGAGCACCTCCCATATGAAGATAGGCTGAGAAAGTTGGGGCTGTTCAGCCTGGAGAAGAGAAGGCTGCGTGGAGACCTCCTAGCAGCCTTCCAGTATCTGAAGGGGGCCTATAGGGATGCTGGGGAGCAACTCTTCATTAGGGACTGTAGTGAGAGGACAAGGGGTAATGGGTTCAGACTTAAACAGGGGGAGTTTAGATTGGATATGAGGAAGAAATTCTTTACTGTAAGGGTGGTGAGGCATTGGGATGGGTTGGCCAGGGAAGTTGTGAATGCTCCATCACTGGCGGTGTTCAAGGCTGGGTTGGACAAAGTCTTGGGTGGCACGGTTTAGTGGGAGGTGTCCCTGCTGATGGCAGGTGGGCTGGAACTAGATGATCTTGAGGTCCTTTCCAACCCTAACTATTCTATGATTCTATGATTCCAAGTATCTAGCTAGAACTGAATATATTATTTCTAAACAACTGAAAAAAATTTCAAACACCTGGAGAAATGCCAGAATTGATTACCAGTAGGAGGTCAGAGTAGAAAGACTTAGTGGGATACAGGCGCTTAAAAGGAAAATTTGAAGGGAATCTCTTACCAAAACTGAGAAGAATATGCCAAAAACTAAGAAGAAAGAAGACAAATATTGGATTAAAGATAAAATGCTTATCAATTAATCAATTTTCAGTGACAATATACCCAGCTCTCAACTGGCTGTAAGTCCATAGCAAAAGAGCAATTTGAAGGAGAAGGACATGAAATGCAAAAATCACACAGTATCACAAATCAAGCAAATTAAGTACATTTCTCAGGCACTGACAGTTTTGGAGAAGAGGATCAACAGACTTCGGAGATAGGAAATCCAGAAGCCAAAAGTGACAATTCTTCAAGTTCTGAGAAAAGCATACCACACATCTTTGCAAACAAGTCATGGTTGGAAAATCTGGGGACTTCAAGCGCCTACTAGCGCAAGTAAAATTTAGGACAAGTCAGGCAGAGGCTTTATTAAACCTGATCATAGTGAGAGAACACTGCGACAACATCTCCCTTTTGCTCCTTTTTCTCCATCAAATAATCACAGACACCCAACCTATATACTGGTACAGAAAAAAGAAAAAGAGAGAGGTGAAGAAAAACAATAATTTCAGTGTTAGCAAAGTCAGGTGTCCATCCCTGTAGTGATGGACTCCTTAAGGAGCTTGCCAACTGCCACACTTCTAAACAAGGAACCAAAAGGTAAATAATGTGACAATACAGAGATATGGCTCTTGGTGGAGTCTGCAGGAGTGGCACACCCAATATTGCCTTCGCTCAGAAGTGTTGAGTTGGAAAAAATTACAGACTGCTAACTTTTAGGTGAATGCTCTTTTAGTTAGGATAAATGCCTTGGCCAGACCTCTCAAATCTTAAATATTAATAATTTTATCACCACATCAGAAAACCACTAATACCATTATTAGCATAACTGAAACATTTCTTCGCTTTCTTCGACATTCACAAAATGCATAGATTTAAATAAAGATACCGTATATTAAAACATTCGTAATATTTATGGACACCATACTTAACAGCACATACAAGAAACAAAACAGAATAAACTACTGTAACTATATATAAACACATATGCTTGCATGCTAACCAAATGGCAAACTCCCTGGAAAACCCTGTTCATGACAACATATGCCAAAGGAGTTATATTGTCAGGGCATGCAAGAAATAAGTGCAGACACACTGGTGACAAAACTAAGTGCCACCTTTGAAATCAAGTGTACTTATCCTCCCACAGCCCTGGGTTCCACTGCTGGAGGAGACAGTAACAGAGCAGGCAGCAAAGTGTGGTATATTACAACAGCATCTGAAGACAGCTGAGTACTTCAAACTTGCACTTTGGTTCCTAAGGCTCCCAACATGGTTCAGTAATGCATACATATGTCCTATTGCTGATTAAATGAAAAGAACCACTATAGACAACTGTTTCTATATATAGCTTATCTTTTTTTCTGTCCTTCAGGAAATCTGGGGGAGTCCTCCAAAAAATGGAAATTCAGATATTCAACACAGACTACTGGCAATATAGAGGGGGAAGACAGGTATAAACCTCCTCAAGTTAGATGCCATTTCAATATGGAAAAAAAATGTGCCCTGAATCTTCAGCACATAAGGAAAAAACAAAACAATAGAAAACAACAATGTGGTTTTATGTCAGTAGAAAATTAAGACTTTGAAGTTTTAATTCTGAAAGACCAGACAGACACATACAGAATGTGTTATTTTAGAAAGCAAGTGCAAAACCATATTTACTTAGAGATGTTACTGTTATGCACTGCTTCCATGAAATTGACATATTCTCCTGCTTGATACTGTTTGCTGATAATTCCATGACATTCAGATGAGTGGTGCAAATATGAAACACACACCATGTCAAATATTTGATTTGCCATGAAGGCCTACAAAGCTAAATTTTATCCTCTTAGGATCATTTCTTTACTACATTTCTTAAGAAGCAGCTTCATTTTTCACATGGCAAGATACAATCGTCAGCATTCTGTGTACTGTTTAGTTAATATTATAATTCTACTCAAAATGGTGACAAAACGTATTGAACCAAATTATAGGCACTCAAGTTTGTTCACTCTGAGGAAAAAGAAAACAGAGATTTGAACGTTAGGGCTAGAGAAAGTAAGGATGGGCAGTAGTACATCAGCTGCTTTATGCATCTCCACAAAGAACGTAGCTGCGTAGGTTAAGGAGTAGGGTTTAAAGTAGCACATCAGTCTGTTTCTGACAGCAACCTAACACTACTCACAGCAGCATGGCTTTCACAAATCCTGCTATCAATACGGTCTTTCAAGAACCTCTATAAATTTAATGCCTTGGCTTAGTTTGTTTCTAATTTCCCTATCTTGAGCATAACCACATTCTAATAGACTGAAGAAATTATGCACAGTCACCAGCAGAGCAGTGTGAAATGTATGTAGTCAGACTTTTAACCCGTGAAAGACAGTGTGGACAACTTTGAAGACTGAAATCGACAGGTACAACTTGAACTTGATGCAGTGTGCTCCAATGACAAAGTCACAGCTCACTTTTGAACACATACTGTTTTCTTCAATTAAAAAAAAAAAAATACACAGACCACAAAGCTCCATACAGATTTGACATAAAATCAGACTGAGTAAAAGCACAGCTTTGGTTGCACAGCTAACTCTATCAACTTTCAAACTGACAGCAGGCATCTGTTTGTAAAAGCTCAATTGTAAATAACTGTATCAGTGTTTTAAAAGTTACATCATTGGTGTTTGTAAAGAGCCTCAAAAACTTCAGATAAAATCTCTCCTGGGATTTTCAAATGATCGTGGAAGGAGAGAAATTCCAGCCAAAGAAGAAACAAATTCCACCTGAAGCTATATAATGAAACTATTCTCTTCAAAATGAAGAAAGATATGCATCTAACACCCATCTGTAAGTTAAAAATTACAGTATTAAAATTTGTCATATTCTTTGGAACAACAAATATATTTCATTAACTTCTCTGTTTGGATGAACAATAGCAATCTTGCTTAAAATTTAAATGACTGTGTCTTTAGCAGGCAAACCTCATCAATGCAAAGAAATTAGCTCCAATAGAAACCAAAAAAAAATCTCCAATGTGATCTGATTTATCTGAATACCTTAGAAGAACACTGAAAGAGAATCAGGGAAGTGTAGAAGCAGTGAATAATGTTCACATGACCCTCCCATTTAAGAAATAAGTGTTGAAGGGTTCTCTTCATGCCCAACATGCAGCAGCAAAGCAAGTCCTGAGACAAGATATCTGGAGTTCACTTCCAGCCTAAATTATTCTATGATCTTCACGAAAAATTCCAAAATGCAAAAGAGAAAAATAAATTGAAACTTTAAGTAGTTAACTTTAATGTAGCCTGCTTCTACAATTAGAACTTTAACCAGCAAATGCAGACGAGAAATTTAAACACAGTCAAGAAAGTACCGGGCAATTAAAATGTATTGAGATATGCATTTTTTTTATAGTTATAGTTATTAGTTATACTTACAGGTCAACAAAATATGAGTGGCTTTCACTTACAGTGGAAATTGCACATGTAACAGAGTACAATCAGATCTACTGAAAGAACTATGCTCCTTCCTATAGCTACACAGAGACTCATAACATATATATGTAGACAGGTATACATTTCAATGTATTTTTAAATATGAACTTCTTTGCAGTGTAGAAACATAATGTACTATTACATTTCATAGAGAAAGAAGTTAATTAGTTAAGAACCAAAAAATGAACAGAACAGTACTCCAGACAGATGGTCCAGCATTTCTTAGGCAGATGGCTCCACTAATTAGATACTGGCAAAAAATAACATTAAAGAAGATGGTTTAATTACACAATGCAGAAATTAACAACTTCATGATATTTCCTTTTTTTCTTTTTTCATTATCTGGTTGCTTTCATCTATTATATCATGTGTTTAAACAATACTCTGGGGAGTTGGGGTATAATGGCAATAACCATAATAATATGCCAACACACATGAGTAATACCACTTTATTGTTCACATCAGTCCAGCAATGGAATGGCTTCAAAATGTTGTGACTTGCTTAGCAAGGGTGTCTTGCAGCCTGGCTAATTAGCTCTCAATGAACATGTATGCTGGAGTCCAAAAGCTGAGTTTAAAGAGGCCATAAAGAAGGTGCCAGGATTCTAAATGCAAAGAAATAATCTAGCCACAGAGAAGTATACCAGCAAGACATTAGCAACAAATTAGTAGCCACAGGGTTAGTGGTGGTTTTGATGGTTAACAGAAATTTCCCAGTATGCTTTGGTATAATGACATCCTTACTTCTAGCAAATATGTAAAGTCACTTAAGAAAGATTTCTCTCTCCATACTTCACAGGAACCATTTTCCTTGCTTTTCACAGAATCAAGACCTTGCAGCCATTATTGCTTGAGTAGCCCATCTTGCAAACAGGCTTCTGACAAACAGTCAACTTTGGAGAGGGATCATCCTCTGCGGGGTAAACTGGAGTAAAAACTAAAGTAAAATATTAAAAAAGGGACTTCCTTTTAAGACAGTTTTCCCTTCTGGCTCCGCAAAAACGAAAAGCTAGTTTCTGGCGACTAACGGCATCCTGGTTAGGCTTTCATATGAAGTGATAAACCAGCAGCTCCTAGGAGAATTTCAACACCGTATGGACAGCTTTACTAATTGGCTACAGTCACTCCAGTATTTTGCCACCGATTACCACATGTAACAGCCAGTTCTCCTGGGAACAGCATTATGTGTGTTTTCATTTGTTCAGAACCAGCTTTTACTGTTCATCTACAGTTAGAAAATTACAGTTTGTTATAAAGTAAGCAGTGTGAAATACATTAAACATCAAATAATGCTCAAATTTTCCAGGGTTTGCAATTCAGTAAGAACTGAGATCCCCTGATAGATATATAATTTCATACTTAAACCAAGTAACACATGAAGCTTTATATGGCTTCAAGGAGCTGATGTCAACTTAATTTTATTTCAAATATATTGGCCTGAAGTATATAAAAAAGTGAGAAGTAGATACCCTGTCAACTCACAAAGGAGCCAAAGTTTTAATTAGCTTATTTTATTGGCTATGCAAACAATTAGTTGTTGAAAATTGACAGAATTAATATCATAAAAATAAAATATCGGGTTAAGCATACTGAAGAAGAATTTAGAGTTACTAAGACTTTCACAAACCCTCCGTGTTGGGCTACTCCCCTGACTTTAATAACACAAGAATCTGCCCAAGACTGAACTTTCACAGTTCTCACGTACCCATCTACCTGTGCATTTCCTTCATTGTCTTCTGCAAAGATTCCTAAATATCACAAAACATCCGTTTGGTTTATATTTAGCAGAGACAGAAGTTAGCAACTTCTGGGAAGTAAGTTCAGAAATAGGGTTTTTTAGTCCTGCAACCAGAGAGTTATTAAAAAACAAAAACCAAAACTTGTTGCACTGTGACTTTCAAAGTCTTAAATGTTCTAATCCAGTGTTCTGAGGCTTTTACAGGCTTTTTATAGGCATTTAAAAATTGAATGCAGAATTCTGCTGAAGGGGTAAACCAACAAAATGTTCTTACATTACCAAATTTGGCAGCCATACAGCAGGTAGGAATAAGAGTTCATAACATATTTTTAATGCACACTCTGAAATTATACTACATATAGTAAACCTAATGTATTGAGTAAATTATATGTGAATCCTTTAAGATTTAACATCTGTGTTAGCACATTGAGTTTTAAAGCGTTTCCTGCTTTTTCGCAAATAAGATTGATCTTGGTAGTCTCCAAGAACTTTTGAAAACATTTCATTTTTTTTACAGAGAGGGTTTTAAACGTTTCTGTGTTGAGGAGAAATGTCAAGATTCTCTATTTCAAGGAAGGGAAAGGTAGTTCAATGTAACTTCACACTCCTCAAGCCCACAGTTTAAATAACAGAGCAAGTGGAAAAAAGAATACACTGGCACCAGAGTGCTACAAAATGGTTGACTTGAACCTTGAGCATAGGCATGGAGTTTCTTTTCCTGTAGACCTACTCATTGCTGCTAAGAAATACGGAATGCGAAGGAGACAGCGGCACTAGAATATGGGCCATCTTGCTCCATGCAAACTTGCTATTCAAGACAGCCATGCTGCCATGGGACACTGCAAACACCCTTCCTTACCTTTCAGCCACAGAGAGTCAAGGAAGGCATCACACTTCAGAAGACTTTGTGCAAATCAAAAACTTTCCTGAAATAATTTCTGAGAGTCACAGCCAACATACTATATCTTGCCTCTGGGATGTGAAAGGCAGCTGTATTATAGCTTCCAGGTACGAGCTCACAAAACGAGATGAATGTGACAGAGATGGTGGAGGATGAAATTTATAACACCTTTTAAGTCATACTGAACAACTGATGCTTCAAACAAAGGAAACATTCTTATATCTTTTTTACTTATTTATTCAAACAGTTTTGCCATTAGGCTTTAGTGATTGCAGGGTTGATTCTGTTAATAGTAATACCCATCTATGGTTCTAGAGAAAACACTACAGTGACTTTTCAACAATATTTTTTGTTTTAAGTTAGTTTAAAATTATGTCTCACAAGACAGCAGAGACAAAAAATGTTGGAGGAATTTTAAGAGGTATATGTTTTTCCGTTAAAGATTTTAGACATATGAAAGGAAAAAGAAAGTAGAATGCTAACAGAGGAAGTATAAGAACCACTAATTTATGCAGCTTGTCCAGTGAAAAGCCAGTGAAGAAATAAATAGTTCAACAGCAAAGAGACACAAACATGATATTTTCTACATTCTTCTAGTAAAATTAGTTGACCAACAAAGTGATTTTTGAAAATCAAAATTCAGTTTTCTTCTTTCTACTTGAGTAGAACACATAGATACATAAGACATTTAGAAAGTGGCCAGAGCAAAATGGAACACAATAAGAAAAACATCACCAAATTTCCAGAAAGTTTTTAAGAGGGTTGATGGCAGCACAAACTCATAGTTCACTCAGGGAATTTAATTTGACAAACACTAAGATAATCTGAGACACAAAATAGCGAGAGTATGGAGAAGAATAAAAAGTAAAGAGGCCGGTAAAATATTGCCATCAACACACAGATAGCATTTGAGCAGCAGAGACAGGCAAAAGAAGAGGGGACTCAGAAATATTCCATTAAACACAAAGAGCAAAAGATGCTTATTAAAACAGGAAAGCTTGAACCTATGGCTACTAGGAGAATGACTGGACTGTAGCTGCACTGTTAAATTATACAGAAATCTAGGTTGAGAAAGACAAGCAGGAGTAAGGAGTGTTTCTGCTCAGAATATGAAAAAGTCTTCATGTGAACATCTCATAGTCCAATTGCAATGGAAGAAGCAGTGGGAACAAGGAGGCCTATAACACAACTTAAAATTCAATTTTATCATGAGGATAAAGCTATGAAATAGCCTTAATGTTAGTTTGGTTTTTTTTTTTTTGACACAAGTGAACAGTCTGGAGTAACATCAGTGACACATGGAGCTTTCCACCTCCAGGTTATATGTGAAACATGATTCGTGTTATTCATTAGTGGAGGTCTATGACATCTGGCAACCTAGTATTAGCTATGTGAAATGACTGCGTTATTTCAATCAAATTTCTAGAAGACAAACATTCAGATCCAAATGAATCGTAATTGGCAGTTTTTGCAGAGACAATAGAACAGGTGCTTAAAGAGAAAACATACCCCTGTTACACAGAAAGGTGTTTAACTCATTCCACATCGACAAGGAATCTTGGAAAAGCAGACAGTTACTGAAACCATCATCACTGTCATATCTTAAACAATTTGTCTCCAACTTTTCCCTCATATTTCCCTCCCTGCGGACCTCATATGTCAGAAGACATAGAACAGTTGTAGAAAGCTCTACTCAACCTTTAGACTCAGAGCCCTTGAGTGTTGAGGAAGTAACTCCTAAATTTCAGTGATACACAGAAATTTTAGTAACAACCTCACACAAGTAGCCAAACTGAAAAAATTATTTCTGAGCCAGCTGTGTAATGTCCTCCTCCTCCTGAGCCTCTTTTCCATTCTTCCTGGTTTAGAAACCTTTTGATTGCTACATTGGAAGAACAATATTGTACTTTGGCATTTTTCTCCCAGAAGCTGAAAGCTCAGTGGAGGTAACTATAAAAGCATGATAAATAAAACTCATTCAACAGGATGCCCAGTGCAACTGTTAATAAGGCACTTTTATGCAGCACAAGGTTCTTATTTCTTTTTGCAGACATCAGCTTTTCCCCCATCAAATTATACCTTGTTAACAATTTGTCCTCTGATGAGTATGTTATAGCTCTTAGCTTTTTAACAGTGGTTTATATGGATACTAGTTTATCATTATAAATAGAAACTAACAAAACCTTTTTTTATTACTAGGAATTAGTTCTTTAAATATCTCCTGTGCTTTTTCTGCTGAAGACAGTCCTCTGAAGGCAGTGATTCCAAATCCCAGAGCTTTCACTATAGAAAAAACACTCCAAAATCAAAGGGAGTTTTGTCTAAGAACAGAAGAAAGATTAAAAATTGTAAACATTCTCAATATCCATTATAGAAAAGGAACAGCTTCTGCACAGTAGCCTATAACACGAAACCCCCTCAGCATATGCCTGAAGTACTGAAGAACTTCAGAATTAGATGAAAGTCCATTCATTTATTGCTTTTACTTTCTTGTGACTAATGAAATGGGTTTGAAACTTTAATCAGGCAATTCTTACTGCACCTCTACAAAGCTGCAAAGTCAGCTCCACAACCTCAAAAATAATTTTCTATTTTAAGTGCAATGTATGCCAAAATAAAGATTTAACAGTATTCTTGAGGGGAAAAATAAAGGATAATCTCTACCGCCATTAAAAAAAAAAGGGAAGAAAAAAAAAATTTATCGGAAAAAACACCACTGGATTTATATTTGCCTTAAAGTGCAGGGAGGACTATGTTTTATTTAAACCAATTCAGTGGCACTAATATTTGCTTAGTATTTCTCCACAATATTCATGTGTGATACACACTTAAGCTCTAGGTATTCACACAGTTCAAGAAATAAGTTTGAAATCTATTGTAAGCTTTAAGTAGTGACATTCTGAATAGTTTGGCAGTTTCCTTGCAGATTCTGTGACCTCTCCTTGCAGCACAGATATTTTCCAATAGAAAATACCTACTGAAATTACCTGGTTCTTTTACCCTAATTCAAGGAGCACATAAAAACTCACAGAGAGCCCAAGACTCATGGTAAAGGTTGCATCTATAGAAATGCTGCTTTCACTCTGAAAAGAGAATGACTACAAATCTAAGAGTTGGGGAAAAAAGACCTAAAGAACATAAAGCTTTAAAGAAGAGGAGGGAACTTACACATTAAACGTGAATCTGCAATGCAAGCAAGGCTATTGCCTCCTCAGGGAAGATATTTGAGGTATAGACTCAGGTAGAACCAAATAAAACTTTCCTATAAAAACTTTTCTTGAAGTACACTTCAGCCCTGAATTTTCAGCAGCTTCCCAGCACAGGGACATTTGTACTGCCCATGATCTTCACAGAGGGAATAAGGCTCTACCTAAAGCTGCCTGCAGGACTAGGGTCTGCGTGTAAGGAAAAGGAAAGAGATGAATACCCACACTTTAGCTTTACAATACACAAATTTTCCTACAAAAAGGGAGCAAGTACATGGCAGTAAAACCTGCTTGTTCTGTGTGGCAAAGGAAACTGAGAGGTCCTCATTTTTAAAACTCAGCTAGATAAATCCTTTTGTCCTTCATGTTAACTGTGACTGAGAACCTACATAGCTATTCCTTAAGCAGAAGAGAAACTTCACATCAGTAACATAAGATAGGTCTTGTTTCACTATCAGATCTTTCCAAGAACCATGCTCATATAATTTTTCAAATGGATTAAAACAATGCATTCTTCCCTAGAAACATTCTGAGAAGAAGAACTAGATAATTTCTGGCAATGTTCCTTCAGGCTATCAGTATTCTGTGCTAATCATGGTCCTTTGAATTCAGATACTTTTAATATTAATACTAATCTGTGAGTTACTGGAGAAAGCAGAGGAAGAAGAGACAGAAAGAAGAGTGTGTGTATATTAAAAATGATACTAGGATGTAAGCAGCTTGGGTGGCTTCCAGATGCCCACCCAGCTGGTTTCTCATAAATTCATTTTATTGCCAATTAAAAATAGACTACGATGATGAGAAACAAAGACAAATCTGAAATACTTCCCACCGGCACTCCTTTTCACAGGATCAACTTCATCCGTTCACACTGGACAACTCTAACTTTCTCCCCACCCGCAGTGCAGGGGGATGGGGAGCTGAGGTCAGCCCCTAACAGCTCCTCTCTGTCACTCCCTCCTCATACTTTTTCATTCTCCAAACAACTCTCACAGCTAGAGACCTTTTTTTTTTAAACCCAGAATTATTTTGAAAGTTGCAGCTCTGTGAGAAAGCAATTCCAGTTAATCCCACAAAATCTATACTATAGTGAAATGTGGCAGATAGCTTTCAGTGTGAGCTGCATGCAAGCAAGGACCAGCTACTCTACTGAGAAACAGAAGCAAAATAAAAACCCTGAAAACTTGAATGTCATATCATTGCATTGGAATGATAGAATTATTACATGGGTGTAAATACTATATATAGTATCTATATATGTGCATGTGTATATGAAATTATGTAAGTTTATTATGGATTTATTAATAGTTTTTCCATTTTTCTGCTTTGATTCTGAACTTTTTTTGGCCATAGTTTGCATGCTGCCCTCTTCAAATCAGCTAAAAGCCAATGTGAGTGTCTTCATTCATGATGCTCTCTGCCAGAAATCAGGTTAAAAAAAATAATAAAAAATCTTATTACAGCCACTTTAGCTCTTAGAAAGCACTGTTTCTGATGAATACCTTTTTTTTTAAATCACTCCAAACATATATGCATGTTCCCAGTTTTTACAGCAATGGCCTGGACTACACTGAAAATTATGAAGATCCATTAACACACATTATATATTTACAACTGATCAACAGGGCTAACCAGAGCTTTAGTAAAATAATCTGATTCTAACTCTTTGACACTTCAAAACTTTCTGAAACCTCCACTATTTAGACTGAAATTTTTCTCTGCTAGAGAGGAAACTATGAGCAAAAGAAGTCATTTGTAAGAATGAGAGTAGAGAGAAATAGATTTTTTTTTTCAAATGTTCTATCTATGAAACTCTTTTTTACCTCTTTTTCCACACACACAATCACAGAGTGATTGGGGTGAATATAAGATAACATAATAGGCAGCTTTTTGAGAAGTTGTATTCTGAGCTTGACCTCAAAACACTTCTGATGTTACAAAGTTATTAGGATAGCAAAACTTCAGAACAGAATTCAGATTATGAATGCACACGAGCTTGTCTACGCATTTTTCGCCTCATTTTTCTGGGACAATTAAATAATGTCTCCATGACTTTATAGTGATGGTTGATGTCCTCAGGCAAAAAAACCTCAATTATTCAAAATAAATTCTGTTGCACCAAAAAAAATAAAAAATGCCCTTGGCAAGAACTTTATGCATTACCTAAAAGATAAACTGCTACTGCTAATACCAATATGAACAGAAACAGTAACACCAATAATAGCAATATTAAAAATTGAGTAAATTATACAAGGAAAAAAAAGTACCCCAAAATAAGACGGGTATATGATGGTACAGACTACCCTGAGTTGGAACTAACTGCTAGTGCAGAACACTCGAAGCACATCTGTATTAAGAGAATATGAAAGCACTTAAGCTAGAAGCAATATGAAAGCTATCATACTAGCAGGCAAAAACATAGGAAGACACAAGACTTTAGTCTCTGCTAGTTTTTGTCGTCTTCTCTTACTCCACTGTCCAAAATTCACTGCCAAACTGCTGCACTGGATTATTTAGGAATTATTTTTGTACTCATCAATGTACCCATGAACTCCTCTATGGTGGAATTAACTCATTAAGTGTGCTAAATAAATTAGCACTATTTTAACTAATCAGACCAGTAACCCACCAAATGCCTCCTAATGCTCACAGGAGCAACTTCCAGTGTGCAGTAAATACAAACTTGTCTCAATAAATGGACAGAGTAATGCACATGCAACAAATGTTTTTAACCTCAACCTAAATTACATACAAACTCATGTTTGATGTTGCACTACCTGCAAGTTATTTTTTAACACACTTTATTTTTTTAGTATAGATGTAGCTTGTCACGTCTTAGTGTTGAAAGAATGTTAGCTTTCCAAATGTGATAAGCCAAGCAGGAATCTCAATCACTTGGCTGTTCTTGTTTTAATGAAGAGAGATTGGTATCTCAAGAATCCTGGTGGGAGGATAACACAGATGTGATGCAAGGCAAAGCATAGATAACAATTCTGGCTTGATAATAGTCTGAACATACTTAAAATGCATGCTTTCCAATCCCTCCCACTGTCCCCGCCACAACAACATCTCTTATCAAAGTATTGTCTATTTTAGGAGATAGGTTCTCTGAAAATGCTAATCTGTTCAGATTCAGTTCCAAAGTGAAACATGCACTTGTATACATTAAAACAACAGAAAAAGCCAAAAATTTCAATGGGTTGTCTACTTTCTGCGCACAAGAGGCAGATGTATTGTGCTGCACAGAGATTAGAGGGAATTTATTCTTTTGTATCTTAACACAATAAGTCAACACAATTTTTAGTTTGCTTCCCACGCGACATTCCATGCTTGCTCCTCAATCTAAACACCACAAATAGAAGCAAGGACTGGATGAAGAGAGGGTCCTACTTAATATTACTAGCAGTCACACAAAGTAAATATGCTGAATCTCTGACAGGGAAGGGTATCTCATTATCACATGTGATTATGTGCTCCAGTGAGCAGATAGGGCAAGCATCTTTTGGCCATTTTGAGAAAATGACATACTGTAGTTGGGCAGAACCCTCAACTGGAGTGAGAGTGGAGAAAAGTTCACTGCAAACTCCTACAAAGGGAGAGTGAAAACACTGAAATGTTGAAGAATTAGATAAGGAGATACAGGTATCTGTTGAGATGACCTTCAGGGGCACTCCAGGCCAGTACTATGACCAAGAGAGTAGTCCCAATGAATGCAGTAGCAGGTGACTGAGCAGAAGGAGAGGAAAATTATCCAGCACTGGATGGTCTCTCCCCATGCTAAGGTATGGGAGCACAGAAGCCAATAAAAAGGAAGTAAGCTACAGTGGAGATTTGATCATTGGGTGTTGTGCAAATAAGCTGAGATGAGTTTAGTGGGATCCATAGCTCATGCCATACATAATTTTCAAAGTTACTCATGAAAACAAAAGAAGGATAGAAATGGAAAGAGAAAAAAGAAAACTTCTCTTCAGTGGACAGCTAGGAAGAGACAGGGGTACACTGATAAGCGTCTCTAGTGCAACAGGCAGTCTCCCAAAGGCATATTCTGAGGTATGCTAGTTGGTCAGAAAGTGCAGCAGCAATGGCAGGTTTCAGCTACCCTCAGAAAGGTTGGGTATGCCTTATTGAAGGTCAGCAGCAAGAGTAAATTTTTAGACACGTCAAGGTCTTCATGAAGCAACTCAACATGAAGCCCAGGAACAAAGCAGCAACTTTTGTACTTTGTCCTGAGTAGGAATAGCAATGTAATAGCAGCCACAATTCACTTAGATTCAGCATCTTGCTGGAACAACTCATTACCCAAATCAATTGGAGCATATTCTGCTTCAAAGAAGGTTGATAAAAAGGAGCTAACTGAGGCAGCTGACAGTTAGTCTTGTAGGCAGCATTCAAGGACACCTAACTGGAGACACAGGACAAATGAACTACTATCTACCAAAAAAACCCCCCAAAACCACACATGAGGGAAAGGGCAAAAGTCAACTTTGTACAGATTAACAGCAGGGCAGAAGTAGTTAATAAAAGGAGGAAAGCATCTTTTAGAAAACTAAGGCAGTATCAAAATGGAGAAAACAATAGAGCAAAACTGACAGGTTGAATCTAAAAACCTGGCAATGTAGACCAAAAAGAACTTAAACAATTTGCAAAAGCTATAAATGTTACTAACAAATCCTTCTTCAAACACATTAAAAGCAGGAAGCTTGACAGTTCACAGAAGCAGTAAATGATCAAAGAAATGCTTAAGAAGATAAAGCCACACCAGAAAAAATATATTTCCCGCCTTCCCAAGTTCATCATGGAAAAGCTGAAGGAAGTTCTTATCCCAGAATGGGCACTGCTGCTCATCAGAAACTCTGTCTTGGACCACAGTGCTGTTACAAGAGATTATAGAATACAGACAAAATGAAAAGAAATGGATTTTGAAGATGGTTATTTATGCAAGAATATTAAAGGAATTCAGAGATGAAAGTCTGAATGATTAATCAAGTGTAGGACCTTTAGATTATAAGTGCTTTGGTACCCAAAGACTGAAAGATAGAAAATGTAGTACCTGTTTCTAAAATAGGTTCCAGGAAGACCCATGAAATTGGCAGTGCTGATATCTGTACCAAGCAAATTATTAAAACCTACATAAAAAGTAATAAAGATGGTGAACAAAGATGCAAGCTGTGGTATGCGAATTCAACACCCTGACTGCTGAGTTCAAGCAGTCCACAAGATTTCTGAAACATATTGATGTCAGTTCCTTGATAAAGCTGAGTGTCAACCCAATCAGGGAAGATGATCTTCTGGACCTATTATTATGAAAAGGAGTGTGCTGACTGCAATGATCAGTGGGGTCGATAATTTTGAGAAAAGTAAACCAAATAGTAGAACTGCAGTCGTGGAGTTCAGAATAGCATGCATCAGCTTGTTCAGGGTCTTCCTGACATGATACTGTGGGAGACTACCCTGAAAAGTACAGGGCCTCAGCATAGCTGGTTGATTCTCAGCAACAACTTCGCTCATCATAAGAATGGTCCGTTACAACATTCAGCTACCTGAGCAGACATGGCACAAGGCTTGCAAACATGAACAAGGAACGCCTGATGGAGATGAAACACCAAAAAGAAATATACAGAGGGTGGAAAAAGGTATGAACTTTCAAAAAAAAAAAATCTAGAGACACTACCTGAATATGCAGGAATGGAGCTGGAAAAGACAAAGCTCAGCCAGAGTTGAAACCAAGATGGAAAGTGAATAGTATCAGAAAGAAATCTGTAAGTACACAAGCTTCCAGCTCAGTGAGTAAGGGAGCTAATGTCAAGTAACACAAAAAAAAAGCCCTGAGGTACTTGGTGCTGTCTTTGCCACAGTTTTTCACTGATAAGACCTGCCCACAAGTATGCCATGTCCCTGGGCATATGAGCAGTCTGTGGAAGTAAAACATTACTAAATGCAGAGGAAGATCAGATTTTGGGGGCATCACAATTAACTAAATGTATCCAAGTCCACAGGAAGAGATGGAAGCATCTAAGCATACTGAAGGAGCTGGCCAAAGCGTTGCAAGACCATTCTCTATCAAGTATAATGGCAACAGTGGGAAGTTCCTGAACATTAGAAAAATTCTATTTGTCTGCCAGTCTTCAAGACGGGCAAGTGTCATAGGTTCAGCAGTAGCAGTCATTTTTCTCCTTCTTGGTAGCTGGTGCAGATGCTGTGTTTTTGATTTTGGGCCTGGGAACAGCGCTGATAACACCAGTGCTTTCAGTTACTGCTTGGTAATGTTTTGGTCTGGCCAAGGACTTTCTGAGCCTCATGCTCTGCCAGGGAGGAAGGGGAGCCGAGAGGAAGCAGAGACAGGACACCTGACCCAGGCTGACCAAAGAGGTTATTCCATACCACAGCACGTCATGCCCAGGATGTGAAAACAGAGAGCAGAGACCCGGAAGGGTGTGGTGGTGCACTGGGGGGTTCGCTGCTGGGGGGTGCACTGGCTGGGTCGGGCTTGGTGATCGGTTGTGTTCTCTTTCCTTGTATTTCTCTTGTATTATTACTGGTGGTAGCAGTAGTGATTTGTGTTATACCTTAGTTACTAAACTGTTCTTATCTCAACCTGTGGGAGTTGCATTCTTTTGATTCTCCTCCCCATCCCCCCGGGACTGGGGGAAGAAAGAGAGGGGAGTGAGAAAATTCGTGGTAGGCTGGACTTAAACCACGACAGCAAGGAATACCTGGAGAATTACCTGCCTGTCAGCCTCACCTCAGTCCACAAGCAGGTTATAGACCAAGTCATTTTAGAAACCACGTCCAGGCACATGGAAGACAAGGCAACAATGGAACAGCTGGCACCAACCTGCCTAGGGCAAATTTCACCTTACCCACCTGACTGCCTTTTTTGATGAGAGCAGTGCACATTGGTTTACGTTATTTTAGCAATATCTTTGCTACTGTCTTCTGCAGTATCCTTACAGTCCAGCTACCGATATACTGACTGGCTTAATAGATGATAACACAAGTGAAAAACTGTCTGAATCAGAAGGCTTAAAGGGTTGCATTCAATAGCACAAAATCCATCTGGTAACTAGTTATCAGTCAGTTGAAAAATGGTATTTGGGCCAGTACTGTTTAATGTCTTTATTAACAACTGGACAGCTTGCACTCTCAGCAGGTTTGTAAGTTACAGAAAAAACAGAGAAAGTGGGAGATCAATATGCTGGAAAGCGGGGTTGTTTTCCCACAGGCACCTCAGCAGACTGGAGAAATAAGTTGACAGGAGCTTCATAAAGTTCAACAAAGGCCAATACCTGCATCTGCAATGGAATAAGTCCCTGTAAGAACACTACCTAGAAAAGTAGAAATGGATACAGACAAAGTATGAATAAAGGATATCCAGATGATACGTTCTGCTTGGACTTCCAACAGGCAGTGAACAAGTTCTCTTACTTAGAAAAGTTCTCCCTTTAAGAGCCACTTCAAGACACTATGGTCAGAGCATAAGAGGGAAGGCTCTTCCATAAATAAAGAGGTTAAAAAGTGGTGGGGTAGGTATATGGTCAGTTTTCAGAGGGGATGAGATCAGCAGTTCACATCTACAGAAACCTGTGGAAGAACTCACATGTGTTAGCATATCTTTAGGTGATGCAGATAAGAGAACAGAGAAGTGACAATACTTGCTAAATAAACCAAGTTGTTCAGGTTAGCACAGAACAGACTGAATAGAGTTCTAAATAACTGTTACAAGTCTGAATGGCTAGTCATCTATATTAAATTGAATTTGAAATTTTAATAAATGTAGTGTTGCACACCAGGAAAAAGAACCTTAAATAATGAAATAACTTACTTCCATATACTCAGTGATGGGTTTTGAACAGAACATTACTATTCAAAAATGAGATCTTACATTACAGTAACCAAAAAAAACAAATTAAACAAAAAAAAAGGAATTAAGGGTGAATTATGAGAAGTATGAAGCACTAGGAAATATCATTACACCACGGAATAGATCCATCTACCCCCTTGTTTTGATTCATGATATGACCCCCAATTTCAAATTTGAAAGTAGAACTAGGAAAGATGCATACAAAGGGGACAAAAGATCTCCAGCTTTTTGTGTTTTCTCTGCAGGGTAGGAACAAATGGACTGATTCCTAAGCCTAGAAGAAAAAAAAGATACCTGAGGATAGAGATATAGACAGTTATAGAATAATGAGAATTGTGCCTGGGGAATATTGCTCACTGATTTTTAACAGTGAATTCAAAGTGCATTCACTCTTCTTTGAATAGTAAAAAATATTTAATAATATAAACCCCAGAAGTTCTTCATTTGCATGATGAGCTGCAGAACTCTTACAAAGGACAATAAAGATATAAAAAGTGGGTGTGAATTAAATGTCACAGAGTGAAGCCAACATGAAAATATCACTCAAGTAAGTAAGCTCTTGATTAAATCTTCCCCATTCTCACTACATGATTCTATTTTGTGCTACAAAAGCAAATCAAACACATATAATTGTTTAATTATTATTAAAATTTCTGCTACTGAGTGCTGTGGTTCTGTTCCAGTGGTTACCTCACTTTGAAAATCCCTTATGACAGCTGAAAAGCTGAATGGATAAAAAGCCATCCAAGACAATACCTTTATTTTAGGAATCTCACAGGTTTCAGACAGCTGAGAAAGTTTTCTGAAGAAATATCATTACATGTTTAGACTTCTCCTAGGCACCTGCCATGGACTGAAGACAAACAGTACACTAGATATGACCTGAACCAATACAAGACATCAATATAATATATTCTAATTATAAGTCCAAGTTGTTACATCACCTATTATCCACCTTAGGTTAATTTATTTGAAATGAGCAATACACTTTCATCAAAATTACATATACTGATGCTGTTTAAAAAGAATTTCCTCAAACATGAAAGAAAGTTGAACATCATTTATAATTAACATCAGTAAAGTTATTCTTCATGGGAAAGGAAATAATAATATAAATAATATTAAATGCCTATCAAATATGGAAAAAGTCTTTTTCTTACATTAAGATAATAAAATCGAGAATTAAAATTCTATCTTAAGTCTTGGCTGTATCGAAAATGTGTTCTGTTTTTATTCGAACATCCAGGTTCAAGCAGCACACACTGCCTCCTCTTCTATCATATGTTGTTTATTTTACACTGGAAGCACTTTTCCAGTGACTTACCACCTCCTCTGCTCTAGGCAGGTTATGAGTCAGAGCTCATAATCATGTTACCTGAATCTGAATTTGTCTTTCTACCTATATAATCCCCCATTTCTGATTTGTTCTTGCTATATAAATTTCCCTTGTGCAAAATTTTGCATATTCTGCATATTTCCTTTTTCAAATTGCTTTCCCCTGTGCAAAACAGAGGGAAGAACATCTAGAGATTGTTCTGTGTCCTGTCTGATAAATTAAAGTCCTGTTTTCTGTTGCCTGGCTACACTCTGTGTCCATGCTGGCACCTGTGCAATAAACACATTCTTGCTATCTGCACTGGCCTTTTTCAGTTTGCCATTCCTGCTAGAAGAAGGCAGGGAAATGTAATGCACGTCCACTGATGACATTTAGATCTGATTGGAGAAGGCTGCTGTTTGTAATAGAGGGAGGGAAAAAGACCGAGTGTGAGATATCCTGGATGCTGCCTCACAAGGACAATAAGAGAAGGCAGCCCCAAGAGAAGAGATAAGACTTGCCCATGGGTCTTGCAGACCAGGGATTCCTGAAGAAAGGTAGCATTCCATGTCATTTATCACCAGTTCACCTGGCCCATTCAGCAGCAGGCCCATATTTGCCCTAGTCTCTTTTTTGCTGCTGAGGTAAATGTAGAATCCTTTACTGCTCTTCACATGCCTTCCCAGATTCAACTCAAGGTCAATCTGGCTTTCCTTAGCCTACCCCTGCAACATCAGACATCTACTTTACGCTCTGCATGGGTCATCTGCCCCTTCTTTTATCTCTTGTAGGATTCATTTTTATGTCCTTCAAGTTCAGTTAAGAGCTCCATACTCAGGCAGTGCACTTGCACGTGCATCCATTTCTGCCTGCCATATATATTTTTAGCTGATCTACAGTAAAAATCCAGGTACGTTATTTTTTGGGGGGTTAAAAAAAAAGAAAGAAGGCTATTTTAAATCTGTAACAGAGGCTTTGGGTTTTCATGTTCACTTTCTGGTGCTCAAGTACCTTGGCACTGCATGGATTGCATTGAATTGCCAGCCACCTGCTTTCATTTACACTGGCACCAGTCCGGGAATCATATTACTGTGTTGTTCCTGTTTAAGCCTTTGCTGTGCCTTGTCCTCATTCCATATTATAAATAGGTCCACTCTCTCATGGAACTAGCTATGGACCCACCAGGCAGGAGAATCATTCTGCCAGCAGCAGGGACTATATGTATGTATGACACAGATGTCAAGGTCTGAGCTTTGAATTTCTCACATGAAATAATGAAAACAACGTACCACCTTTCAAAGCATCTGCCATCTACAAAAGGAAAGGATTTGGGTCTGAGGTATATTTTAAAGATCAAAACATCAGTAAATTGTGACGTTAGCAAACCCAAGCTCAGAAAGTAGAGGAAATAAATGCCTAAAAATTCTCACAGAGATGTATGAGCTAGCATTTGAAGCCCAAAGAGAATTATAAATTTAAATCTTCAATAGTTTTAGAGCTTTTTTTTAATCCAGCTAACATTTATGAACCAATCTAGCTACAGTTGTACAACCCAATTTTTACCTGAAAGCTTACACCTATCTAAGTCTACCTATGTCTATCTAAAGTCAATCAATGGCCTCCCTTCTGTTCTCCCTATACTAATCAAACCATTTTTACTTGCCAGAACAAAGCTGCATTGGTCAGCAGGACAGGGTCCCAGGCAGAGCTGTATAACAATGGATATTTCAGTTTGTCTGCCAAAGCAAATACAGAAATTTTTCTTGTTCATTCTTCTCAATACTTCACTATCAATTGAATCTTTAAGCTAATCAAAAAATGTTTAGACTATTCCTTGTTTGAGTTTCTGAAGCTGTTTTCCCTCCTACTATAAACCAAAGTCTATTCAAAATCAAACTAATGCTGAAGAAAAATTCAAAATGATTCAATCAAGACATTCTAAAGCATGCTGAGATTTTGTGAAATAATCACAGATTCCCTTACTTTGGCTACAACACCTCACTAAGAGTGGACAGAATTCACATTTTTCAACAAGATTCTCATCTATCCACAAGAATTATCAGGTTGTAGTGTTCATCTGCTTTTGAACCTTTCTATCATTGTCTCAGCTATTTCTCTCCAACTTCTAATACTCTCCTCCTTATTGTGAACATTCTGTGACCACCATGTTTGAGTTTAAGCTGACTTCAAAATTTTCAGAAAGCTTCTTTTATGAATACAGCACACAGGTCCAAGTAGTTGCCCATGATAAAACAGATCAGAAAAAGAGAACAAGCAAGCAGTAAAAGCCATCGACAGAGAATCCAAAACAAAAATGAAGTGGATGTTTGTTGGAAAATCTCTCTTATCAACCTCCAAACAGGCAAAGAATGATTTATCCTTTTCAATGCTTTTCAAAGACCTAGACTGGGAACACTCCTGAAAATATCGAAGATCCTTTAGTCTCAAAACAGGCAGAGGCAAGTGGGAAACTACTGCACAGAGTCAACAATTACTACCACACAAGAAAGGAGACAGAAATCAAAGGATCACACAGGAATCCAGGCAACAACTGGAAATTAGGTGGAGAAAAGGAAAGAAATGGTTACAGAGGAAGACTGAGGTTACAATTAGAGCTGATGCATAAATAAATGCCTAAATATACAACTTTGCTTTGAATATTTAGAAATAGGATGAAACAAGCATTTTACTTCAGTGATGCTGTTTCTGAATAGATTCGGTCATCTCGTTAGTCTTCCAGTCAAGATAAAGCCTTACATAATACCAAACACATGCGGGATTTGTGTTTTGCCCAAAGAGCCAATATGAGTGGTTGGTCACTGTGAGAAATCACTGGAAGAAATTCTATGCCTGTCACTGAGGGAAATCAGCAGGGAATGAAAGAGACTCTGAAGAAGACCGAAAGCATAATTTCGTCCTCTGATTATAACACTGGTTGGAACAAGCTTACAAGTTTTCTAACATAAGTAGGTCTTTCCCGTTTTCTTCCTTTAACAACATTACCCCAAATCACATTACATGGCATTGTCGAAAATGTCACTGTAAAATAAGACAATTAAAATGACACGAAACTTGATGAATGACCACTTGCCAAAGCAATTATCAAAGATAACAGTATATGGCTTCAGCTCTGAATTTAAGTATCTCAGTTGGTAAAATTACACTTGATGAGTTTTCCCCACATGAATAGGCATAAACATTAAAAAAAAAAGCCTATCTTTTTATTATGCTTATCAGCAGCTCTGCACATGTGATACAGTGATACATTATTTAAGTGCTCTGTCCCAGTCTGGGGTGAGTACTGGCTTTTACTGCAACAGTTGCAGGCTTCCAGCTGAGATGCAGAAGATGCAGTCCAAATTTGGAAAGACAGGCAAGTTATTCAGATTTAGTTTATTCACAGACTATGTAAGATGGCACTTCGGTTTTGAATTTTTTATTTGATGGTGGCTTTTGGCATCAGGGCACTTGCTTAAGCCAAGTTACTAGTTTCTATTTGTTTTCCATTTGAGATGCTACGATACTGAAAGCCAGGATGCAGACTTACAGAGAGAAACATGCTGCTGTGACCAAGCCAGTGTTTCTCAAGGGATCACACTGGACTGAGTTTATTATCAGACAGAAGTCTGCCAGGCAGGTCCTTGAAATAAAAGTAGTGGGGCTGAACTGAAGTTAGGTAGCCGCCAGAGCTCCACTCACCTTCCTAGGTACAGGACAAAGACCCACACAGCTTCAAGTTCTGCCAATAAAAATGATAGCGGAGCTTGCCAAGGACTAGCTGCAGCTGTTTTTTTTAATCATAAAACTATTTTCCTAGGTGTCTGTCCAGCCTCTGCGCTAGCCATTCAACATGAAATATTGAGGCATGGTGTAAATTCAAACAAAAGACAGCACCTTACTGTACAGTTAATGTACAAAAGTATGATTTGAACAGCCTGAGAGACGCTGTTTAAACATGGCAGCGTGGGGAGCAGATGGGAATCAATCCAAAAATGCAGGAGAGTGGGTGGAAATTACATACCTATTTTGAAAATGAGTGTACTGTCTGCATATAGTGCCTTTCCTCATTCATTTTTAACACTTTCAAAAAACACGATTTGAGTTATTGTTCCTCACTTGTGTATTTAGAAAAACCCTTACTATCAGTATATTCTCATTAGCATAATGGTGCCTAGCAGCTCTAGATTCAGGCAGGTCCGTAGAATACAACTTACATGACCAGAAGTGCCATCCAGGGTACAGAAAACATTACTTAGTTTAACAATGAGATTCAGGACAGTCGCATTACAACCCTGAGTTGACATCATTGCGAAACTTCCCAACATCATCAACTTCCTAAGAGGGTTTTTTACTCTACTGTGCCTAGGAGCTTTATTTGGAGTTGGTTTTGCTTTCTGACCATTTTTTTATTTCCTTATCTCTCTTCTACATTCTTGTGAGAGCAAGATACCTCAAAGTAATTAAATTCTGAAACTTCCAAGGGTAGTTTATAAACTTCAGGTTGGAGGAAGACAAGGAAAACAGGTATTTATAAACTGGCAGAATAGATTTTCAAGCTAAGTTACTCTGTTTGAAAGGAAACTAGCTGGTTTAGTGTGATTTTTCAGTTCAGCTGCATCCACAGACATGGATTATACAAAAAGGCAGGGGCAAAAATGCCTTCAAGAAGACAACAGTTCATGACGAAAAGTGACAGGAGTTTGGAATCTTTTAAGTAAAGAAAAACAATGCTATTGTATTTATTCTCCCTCAAGCTCTAAACCATCTGAGCTTTTGGCCTTTTCAGGCTGTGCTGTAATCTCTAGCAGCAGCACTTGAATAGGGCAGCTGAATGGCTGGGGAGCTCTGCCATGCTACTACTTTCCAAACTGATGGACCCATCAACTTAAAATACTAAATGTTTTTAAGAGATTTTGGATTCTTCCGGAGATTTTGTTTTGTTGGTTTTGTTTAACAGCATATACATTCACAACCATTGTATTTTTACCTACTACCCAATAAATACATCACAGCTCTATCTCCTTGCTCTTTTCAACACATAGAAACAAATATCCAAAAAGGATTAGTAAAAACAAGTAACAGGTGGGATTTTTGGAGAGGATGAATTCATGTCTAGTGTGGGAAAATGGGGAAATTAGAGACCATCTCTTCCCAGTCCCCCAGAATTTTAACACTAAGGAAACCTTAGGGTAAAATGCAGCTGCTACTTCCAGGATGGGAAGCAGCTGATGTGCATGGAATCTACCCCATGATAGCTCCCCAGGCAACCCTGCAACCTTGGCATATGCATCTAGTAACAGGCTGGTGATTTGAAGATTCCCCTCTTCATTCTCAGTTTTGCCCCGGAATGCGAGTGTTGTGGTCCCATGACCCCTTCAGGCAATCCCAGTGAGTCCTTTCAGTTCTCTGCTTCATCTCTCAAACTGATCTTGCTTCTGGCCACAAATTCCTGCCTCCTCCTCTGTGCCATCACATTTGCAAGGTCCTACATCAAGCTGGTTACAGTGAACTAAAATGGCCTAAAAACATTCATCTTTTCCTTACAGACCAGAAAAGTAAGAGTGGTGCTTGGGAGAGGAAGGCAATGCTCAGCCACAAATGAAAAAAGAGAGGATGTGTAGGAACGCTGACATCCCCAAGTAAATCAGATCGCACTGTCAACCTAAACAGCTTGGCCACTTGAGGATCTGTTAAAAGGACACTACGATCATTCTCATCACAAATTAAATTTATTTACTTATAATTTGGAAATATTTGGTGATCCTTTAAAAAAAATTACTGGACCTGAAGAAAATATGAGGCTCAGACACTCAAAATTAGGGACCTACTGTTTGGATGGATGCAGTCTCAACTCTCAGGTAAGAGGGATGCAGATGAAGAAAAAACACCTCGACACATCCTTTCTCTCTGCCAGTGTCCACAGCAAATCTATCCCTGAGCAAGAAGACTCTGTATTTAAGTAATTAATTTGACTTTAAAATAAATGAATCATGCCTTGCAAGTCCTACTGCTTGTAACAAAAAAGAACTAAGTAGTCAGCATTTTGAGTACTACTTTTTCTGTGTCGAATGATGGATTTATGATTCTGTCTATGAATCTGGAAATACCAAATGATAAGGCAAAGACATCCAACATAAGGCTGTTCTTTATATGCCCCTCTGGCAGAAGAGTAGCCAGACTTCTTGATGTGTCAGATATAAAGCCTCTTTTGACATAAATCTGAATTTTGCCCTAGTCTGGATTACATGCTTAAACCTTCAGTATACATAATGAAAGACTGAAGGTTGAAAAAGATCAGTACCTTTTTATGTCTTCAAGTTAAACTTTCATATGTTGCAAATTATTTTAATGAACAGAGGAAAGAAGAGAATGAAGTGGCATGTGGCAAGCTCCTACAGGATATCCAGCTGTTGAATAAAAAGTTTAATATTTGAGGACTATCATCACCATCCCTCTAATCTTTACCATCCACACGGTCAGGGTACTACAGTTTTCAAACAGGAGAACAGAGAATTTCTAACTAACATTTAAGGAGCCATAAATTCTCCATTTGAACTTCAAAAGGTACATGGGACATAACATTTTGTGATTCAAACCTTCAGAATTTAAACTTGAAACCAAGCTGTCTGAACAATATATCGTAAAGACCTTGTTATAAGTGGTGCAGCTGATAATGCAACTTGATGTACTTGTATACCATCATTCTATAAAATAAATGATCGAGAACCTGAGCAGAAAGATTTCATAAGCAATTTTGAAACAATAACGAGTGCCTTTCGATAGCTATCCTGTACACACCTAAAGTTGAGGAAGTGAGGACAGATATCTAGCAAACAGTATCACCTAGATCTATGGATATCTCTGGAAAGTTTGCTGATATTGATATACACCACAGAACACCCGCGGTACTCATAATTCTTGCTAAGAATTGGACTTAATACTTTGTCCATGTAATCTCATTCTCACTGATGGTTTCAATTTCTGCATACTGTCAAAAACTGGAAAGGTCTTACTGTAACGTGAGACATTCGCCCCAGGTATATGAAGACACTGCATATTCTTCAACCAATGAAAGACGGTTTCCTGAATAGAATGTTCTTTAACATTAGAAATGTTGAATATTGAACAGAAATAATCAGTCCTGAACTATACAGAGAAGAATGCTAGAAATAGATAAATAGCACGTATGTTGATTTCTTTGCTGTGAAGTTTGCATGCAAATCTGTGCTGAGAAGTTCTACAAGATTATTTTTATCATTTAATCTGGCTTTTTCATAAAATCAGGTTTTAAATGTCAAGTGTGTATTTTATCTTGGTTTTAAATTGCTCAGTTTACTGGATTACTGAATTAGAATGTAAATTCAGGCACAGGTATTTAATACAAGTTTTGTACTTTTTCCCTTTAATTTTCTGTTTCCCCTACAAACAGGAAGTAGGCAAAGGTTCACAGATTTAACACAGTTTCTGGTACCTAGTTCCACCTTCTGCCTGGGGTCCCTGCCACTTATGCATGCTATATGCATAATGAATTTACAGGAGGTAAATGGAGTTTACAAGGAGTTTATGACACATTTTTCCATGGCATATGGACTTCTGACATTATCACCTCATCAGTACAATCATAATTCTCTTCTTTGTCCTCATCCTGCTTGTATTTTTCTCCATACAAATTCTAAGGACACAACCCTGCTTGTCATTAAATAATACCAATAAGAATTTTTCATGTATTTTTCATTCTGTCCACATCAGAAAGTTCTGTAAACAGACAAAAATTCTATTTTCACCACTTGTTTTTAACATAAGTCAGTAAAAACCTAGAGTCCTGTTCACATTTGATGTAGCTCTTTCATAGTAGTTTCTGGCCAACTACTTCTAATGCAACCTGTCTGCTCTCCTCTTCCTTAACTTTTTAACACTTTCCTCTTTCACGTGTAAAATATACTTGATGTTCTTCTCTGGTGTATGTTATCACTTCTGTTCATAATAACAGGACTCTTTGTCTCTTCCTGGATATAAGTCCTATCACAGAGTCTTGACCACAACCAGTACAGTAAGTAACAGATAAGCTTTTTCTCAGTATTATATTTTCCCTTAAGAGTTAAAAATTCTGAGATCTCTGCCTTCTAAACTCAGAACAAACATCCTCTGTAGTTGCCTGAATTCCTGACTATGATCTCAGAGTTCAAAATGGCAAGACTAGAGCTGGACTAATAATTCAGTCTTACAAGAACATGTGGAAGCCAAGAATGATTCTGGAGAGAGGGAGAAAGCTTCAAGAAGAAATACTGTGGGGTTTTTATTTCCCAAACCCACCACCACCTTTTTTTTTTTTTTTTTTCTAATAGCAGTAATTATTATTATTGTTGTTTTAAGCTTGTGGAGCCAGGATAGCAATATTGTTAAAATTTCTTGTATACGACTACATGATAGGAAAAAGAACCATCAAGGGTGATAAGCTTTCTAGAAATGGCACCAGAGGTCTCATGCTTTCTACCTGGAAAAAGGAATAATCTAAAATAGATATAGAATTCGTACATACAGGAAACATTTAGGGTTGCCACTGACTTATGTGCGGGGGATGCTCCCATCTCAACAATATTATATGCCTTTTCTTCTGAAAAGTAATAGCTATCTATTGGGACATAATAAAAGCTTCTGCTCATATAAGTATTGATCCTCAAGCACTGTAAAATAATGCAAAAAGCATCTTGAAAGAAGAAAAAGTGCTAAAAAATTTCTTCTAGTCATTAGGTAGGTACTAAAACATGTCAAGACATAACTAGCTATGCCTATTAAAAGCAGCAACCTACCCCCATTGTTAATCTGTTCATAAATCAATTGCTTGTGTGCACTCAGATCCCCATCTGTTCTCCAAAATTAATGTTTTCATTGTTACTACACCAGACAGTCCTGCAGAGTTGACACCACCGTGAAAGAGCATCTTCAGCTCTTCTTTCTCTTTGTCTACCAACAGGATTATTCATCAAATTTCCAATCAGTCAGCTCATTTTTATAAGCTATTTTCAGGATTCTCTGAGTATTCCCAAATACGCAATTCAATGTGATAGACTGTTGGTACTAGCAATAACACATGGGAAGGGAAAAATATGCCCAATCATAGATGGAGTCTGTAAGGGGGCCATTTTTGTTTGCTTTTCGTCATGAGACTTTAGCAGAGTGGCTGCACTGCATAATGCGTATATGGGAGACAAGCAAGAGCACACCGACACTGTCCAAGTCATTTCTTCAGGGAGAAGCTTATTTTTGCAGTTCAATTGTCCTGTCAGCGATGGCAGCAACAGCAGCAGAATTTATATGAGAAACCAAACATTTTCTCTGTGAGGGCCTTGATTTCCACTGTCCTGAAGAATAAAAACTTCTCACTATCTCAGACAAGCAACAGAGGTCTCCACTAATTAAGCAGATGACAAATAAAAAAACAAAACAAAACAAAATAAAACAAACAAAAAAAACCCACACCAACAAAAAAAACCCAAACCCCAAAACCAAGAAAAGGCAATTTACTTATGTAAAATTTGCTGACTTACTGCAGGAACCTCCAGCAGCCTATTTGCTTGCAAAACAAGAGAAGGTAGATTTAGATACTCCTTTTACTCCTTTCTTTTTTTTTTAATGTGAAGTATACCAAACATGGTCTGACTGCTCTGGAGCCTATGTTGCAGAATTTGTCTTTGTCCTCCTCTTCTGGAAACATTAGGAAAACAAATTCCACTAGGAACAGGGAATAAACCAGTATCCCCATGGTTATCATAACAGTGCATTAACATCAGAATCACTGATTACAGTATTTATAAACTTCCACAGAGTAATTACACTGTCTATTCAACAGGCATTTTAAATGTCTAAACCACAGACAGGTGAGATAAAGGATATCTCAACACGCCTCAATTAACACAAACATCTGCTACTCCAGTCCCATGATATTAGGAAGTCTGGTGCACAATCAGTGTAGAAGTCCATGCTACTACAGCTAATACTGTCACCAATCCAGGCACTAGACAGATTAATACAACCCCAGTATGCCACATAGGTGCACAACCACTATGGTGTTTCTAGCAGGATATACACTGAACTGTAAGGGTATCAGAGCAGCGTTATCCAAACCCACTCACCCATTCATCAGTCAGTCTTCCAAAACAGACATAAACTGAGAGATATGAAGAGCTACAAAAGTTCAGCTACATCACATAAATGTCAGCATAACAACCACTACCAGCACTAGCAGCACACTGGCCTCTGGCCACAGAAACATCCACCCAACATCACCATTCTCAATACTTTTTCAAGTTTCACTACCACTTTACTAGAAAAGCGTCTCAGAACTTGAATTAAGTATCTGCAAAATGAGACCAAAGAGCCTCCTGAATTCTACTGCTTACGAAACTCAGTTAAGCTACAGAAGAGACAGGTCCAAATTCATGCTGTGAATTAGATGACAAATAAAAACACAAGCTAGTCTCTAGCACAAAAAATGCAGTAAAAATGCTAGACTATGAACTCTGTTTCACTTTCCAGTTCTCGCTTTCTTCTGTATGTTCCACTTCACACAGACAATCAAAAAAGTTTATCAGGGATATGACAAACTACCTCTGCACGAGACAGAAAATTAGGTAAGCTCTTCTAGTAGTCTAACGTAGTATATATTTCACTGGCCATCTCTACACCCTGTTTTATCTAAAAATAATGGGCATTTCTGTGAATGAGACTTATACAGTGCAGTCTTCCAATTTACCTTCATTACATTCTATTTTAGCTGAATTTTGCTTTGGGGTTGGGATGGGCCCGCAGTAAGTTCCAATTTAGATGTATTTAACATTTCTAAAAATGGGGTTTGATAAATTTCTGCCACATCCTGCGCTGCCGAAGAAGAGCAGGTAAGCTTATCATCTGTATTAAGTCTGTTATACATGAGAAAACCAGCAGCGGCTTCCCTACAGGAGCAATCTGGGAATCACTTGAATCAGATGTTCTTTGTTTCAGTTTTCCCTTTCCTACTTTTGATACTAAAGATATTTTTATTTAAGTACTCCATTTCACTTGCTGCAACAGTCTTACATCATTTGAGAGGCCAGCTACAGGTAACAGTGATTGTTCTGGGCTGCGTGATCCCAGATGCAATGTACAACATGCTGCCCTGATTGCAGATTTAGGACTTGCAAATAACTCCAGACAGTCCCTGGGCTTTGCTCAGCTCTCAGAAGACTGTTTCAGCCAGGAAGCTTGTATGACTTCACCCAGGATCTGCACAGCCATTTACAGCTCTTTGTAAAGACGTGCATCTGGAGAGTCTCAACCACCTGTTCTGTGAGAATCTTGGCTCCAAATTATGCATCTCAGCCTGGTAAACACAGCGTTAGCCTTTCTCCTTCAGTCTGCTCATCATACATTTAATATTGTCTCCAATATACTCTGAGTCTTCTCTGTCATAGCAATTGGACAGGTTTTGTCTCTCATCTTTTTTGACGTGGGCTGGCTTCCAGAGATACTTTAGTTTTCTGACCATTTTGTGGCCATTTTTAACAGGCTGCTTTTCATGCAATGTAACCAGCCAGACCAGTTGTTCCTGAAGAAACTACTGGGTTTAATCTTCTTTTCTCCTCAGATTTTACTGTCCTGAACTCCATTTTCTGGCCTACGCTGACTAAAGCTCTTTTACCTCCTTGACTCCGATTCTCTACATAAACCAGATTCAATTTGTGCATTTTTTGGAAAAAGTTACCTCCAGCTTTCTGGTACTTTTCCTTCAGATGGCTATTTAGAAGCAGTGGGGAGTTTATGCATGGCTGATTCTCCCAGTAAGGGCTTCAAGATCCATTCTGTTCTGTTTTGCACTGGACACACACCCGCTGTTCTGGAAAAGTCCGGTAAATATTACTTCTTCTTCACAGATAAAAACAAATAATATATTTTTACTTACTTCTTGCAGTGAACAATGAACTTTTCCTTCTCCAATCTCCCTGACTCCATCTGCAAGGTGCTATAGCATGACTGTTATCAGGCTAAACGATGTGTTTTCCTTCCCGATACACAAGGGTGACTGGCAGAGACAGGCCTTCCATAGCACCAGTCTGTCCATGAGTTTTGTATGTCGCATCCACTCTAAAAGGCATTTACAGTGCCTTAGTCTGATTGGATTCAGAGTGATTAATTCTTTTCCTCTGTTCCATTCTGTCTGGTTATTCATCTCTGCATCCTGCAAGTCCCAGTGAAAATGACCCTTCTAGAAACCAGGTTTTCATCACACTACCCATTATTTGATCACAGATGCTAATGAAATTTTTACAAATTTGGTGACGATGACACAAATATTTCTTCAACATCTGCTTGAGTAGATTTTGCATTCCTTATTTGCTTATGTTAATGTACACCTACATTAAAATGCAATTCTACAATGAATAACTTCATACATTCTTCTATGTAATTTTATAGAAATAAGAATTACTTTTTTTTTCCTTCTCCAATTAAAAATGACAGCAGTTCTTCCTTTTTGTGTGACATAGCTGGGTGTGAAACAGAAAAATCAATGAAACTACAAATTCTCATGAAATAATATTCTTGGTCTACACAGCAAGCTTCTTTTGTAGATTATTTGGACGTGATTTTTCATGCACCAGTTCCCAAGTTTCAGCTTTCCTTCACAGCCTCCTTTACCGGACAGCTGGAGTACTACAAGAGTGTATAATTAGAATACAACTTAAAGAGAACTATGACAGTAGTTGGTTCTTATCTGATTAATTTCTTTTAAAATAATGTTCTTTTTGCTTCACCTATCCCTCACCAGGTGCAGCTTACTTGTGCGCTTGGGACTTCCTCAACCCAGCCTTTTCTGCCTTAGTCACCGGCCCATGCTGCCACAACTCGAATACTTCATTTTTACGTTTGAATTTAGTTGGGAGCTCCTTATGCATCTATGCAGGTGTCCTGATGCCTTTGCATCATTTCTTGTTTGTCACTATGGACCACATTATGTTAAAAAAAACTAATCTTATAGAGGATTTTGTCTATATACACATTAGCATGTGAAATTCTCCACTCAGCTTTTGTCAATGCATATGCAGGGTTTTGTTAAGTACAACTCATTCAGCTTTATTTTCTCATGCTGAGTAGCACAATATTCTCCAAGTAACACTACTGACAGCCATGTGAGAAAAGACTCTGCAATCATGCCTACAGCGGTCCTTGTAAATATACGATGGTATATTTTTGATCTTTTATGAACTTACAGCATTATTGGTTCTTCAGACCTGTCCTGGTATATTATTAAAGCTTCATTAATATATCCTAGCATAATTAAAGTAAGAAAAAATGCCACTGCAAAAGGTTTTCTGTGGCTTTGACAGTATAAAACTTAATTCAGATCTTTTTCCCTCTTTTTTTTTTTTTGTTAATTGCCAAGGTATTCAGACAAAACAGCATGAAAAACTCTACTTGAGTAACAAAAATAACCATGCATCTAGGAGCCAGAAAATTTCACTGAGAAAGCTTTCCTATCATCAATATAAATGAAAATGTGCGTGAAAATCTGCACATTCGTGCAGATGAGCTTCCACAGTTCCATTTCCCACAAAGTCTCTCTTCTCACTAGATCTTGGTTTCATCTCACAGTAACAGGGCGGGGGAAAAAGTACAGACAGCTTGACCTGTCCTCTATTTCAGCTTCATGAGATGAGCACAAGGAAACATAGAACCGTGGCCGAGAACTATCAAAATATCTAGGCAAAGACTTAAATGTTATAGGCCTAAGGCTATAACCCTTATGAATAGGACTGCCACTGACAGATATCCTAAAAGTAATTACACATACAAATTTTGGTCAGCTACTGTATTTACCTTCTAGTGCGGCTTCAGAATGAGTGCCTTCTTTCGTTCATATTTAAATGTAATTAACAGAAACCTATGTTAAGTGCAGGTATCAAACACAGCATTTAATTCAAAATGTTCAATTTAAAGGCTTTTAAAGTCATAAAAATGTAAGGTGATGTCAAAATTCTGGAAAATCACACCATAGGTTTTATTTAGAGACTAAAGAATTAAGAAACTGAATCACATACCTCAAAAGTGGTCAATGCCACAATGAAGTTTTTAACTAATAATTAACATAAATTTATTTTGCTTCTGTCCCAGATACTGATTATTCCTACAATTGATTTTGGTAATTTTGCTTTATTCTGGCTTTATTACGTGGATAAATACAGAATTATAAGATTTTCTCAGGACTTTCATTTGCCTTTTAATAAACCTAACTGAATCCGTCAATTTAAACCTAAACCAAAACACTAGCAGCTGTGGAGTTGACTATTCTTGGTTACTAAAACAGTAGCTATAGCCTTGGAAAAAGACTAATACGTTTTCATCAAGGAACTTATTTTCAAAACTGAATGTATATATAACTGCAGATATAAATATCAACCTCTAAACAAATTCCTTTTCTATTAATTTATTTGTTTTCTTTGAACAATATTGTTGTCATCATTTGTATCAACCTAAATTTCCATGAATACCTCAAGATAAATGAATAGGCCCAAGTAAAGACCCTGCAGTTTCTCATTTCTCATAACTTTGTAATGATCTATTCCTTTTTCTTTTAGTATTTTCCAGGCACCAAACAAAACGTAAAATCCAGAAGCACTGTCTAGAGAAAACAGTTTAATTCTGTAATAGACAGCAATGAAGCCTTGCTTAAGAATGCACAATAATGGTCATACAGTCTTCAACTTCATACTACTATTTCGGTTTAAAAGCTATGACAGACAGTTTAACATACATTTTGCATGCAATTTATTCACAATAGAAGCCTGCTGCACATGGGTGACAGAGAAAAATAATCCCTATTGTTGAATTACATATGGATGCCTAACTCAAGAAAAGGGCTTATGTTTCCCTGTGCTCTCAGCACTGCTCCTCAGTGGGATTACATAGCCCAGAACCCAGATGTTAGCAGAACCTCTTCTTGAGTATTTAGTTAGCCCCATGCACTTGACAGAAAGCCTAGGCACCTAACCTCAGACTCCAAGTTCCATTCTGAGGTTAGTTGCCTAGAAATACTGTGAAGGAGCAGGCAAGTCTAGACCCCACAGACCGAGAATAATCCCCAAATGCTTAATATATCGAATTACCCTCTAAAGGCCATAATCTTACCCATAAAGCAACCAAGAGAAATAATGTAGAGGTTTATGATGCCAATTTTCAGTTTGCCTCTGTCACGGACGATAGGGACAACCTGTTTTAGTGGAATATGTGGATCACATGGCCTGGCACATGAGTCCCACAAGAGTATAAGGCCCTAGCAGGCAACAGTGTACTGTGTATCTTAATGCCATCAAGCTATCAAGGGTCAGAACCCATTTGTATTTTTAGAGAACATGGGGATCCCAACAGCTGACTGCACTGGTGGCTGAAATCAGCCTGACTGGAATGAGTGGCAAAAGCATCTCATTGTGACCGGCCAAGAGGCTCCATGTATACCAGGAGAAGGTATTTCAAGGGCTTTTGGTATAGCTGTCTTGGAGATGGAAGAAATTAAGCAGCTGTCTACCTTGCCTGTCACTTATTCTTCAAATAAATCCAAAACAGCAGCTGAACCAAAAATTTTATATAGAAAGCTCGTATATGCATCTAACAGCAGATATTCTAAAACACATCTAGTTTTCAATTTTAATGAACACATTTATTTCCATAGTTCGACATCATTTGTCACGCCCAGTCGTGACAACAGAAGCACCATATTTTGGTACAATCTGGGATGGGTAGAACAATACATGTCAAAAAAGAAGAGAAAATCTACTAAAAACGGGAGGTAAAAGGCAGCAGCAAAATCAGGACAGGTAAAATGAAGTAAAAAATTGTCCTAAAAGATTAGATAAACCTATCAGAAGAAAATTCAAAACAACTTTAGTCCTCTAAAGAAGGATGCTACTCATCACTTTCCTTAGGTTATAGCAACAATTATCTATGTTTCTCACCCCCAGCACTGCTGCTTTGTTTCCTTGAATATTTCAGAATCCTGTTTTTCTTTAATCACAGTAGCAAGAACACTAGTCTCTTGACCTTGCAAAAATTTCCACCTCTTCCTTAGGGATGAAGGAAGCAAAACGTTTGCCTTATGGAAACAGCCAATTCTTCCCATAGTTCAGCAGCTGTGTGCATCCTTTAAGAGCACTGTGTCACAGGCTCCTTAGACCTCAGCATCGAGATCTGTCACGACTTAAGCCCAGCCAGCACTAAGCACCATGCAGCCACTTGCCCACTCCTCACTGCATCCCTGGTAGGAAATCAGGACAGTATCTTAAATTTTTATGCCTAGAGGCAAGTGGACATAAGACTGCTCCACCATCTTTTCTTATTCACAGTTTAAATGTTGGGGTTTTTAACTTCATGGTCAACATGCAGCGGCAGAACCGTTAAATTAATTTCTGCAGCACTAGAAAACACAATCCTCTCTGTGACTTAAGATACACCCTTAAGCCTACTCTTCGAATATACATGGTGTACAAACTGGGGTTGAACTCAAATTAGTTGTTAAAGGACAGAACAGACAATGAAGTTCCATATCAGAGCCTGTAAGCAAAAATCAATAATCATGTTTGCAGATTCTGTATTACAGAGATAATCAGTTTAAAAGCATATTGTATATTCCATCTCTTTACTAAACTGCTCAGCCTTGCAGCATCTAGGTGTCAAAGAGCTGAAACTCTTCAACAGCAACTGCTTGTAAGAATGAAGATAATCTGCCTTCAGTCTATATATTAGCATTTTCTGCTTTCATTTTCTGTACAACCTGGTAACATTCCTGCACTTTCTCAGTATAAAGGCTACATAGAGAGAGGCTGATTCTCAAAGGAGAGCCTGTGCTCCTCCAAAAGTACCGCACTGTTGTCACACAATATTGCTTTCGTCCAGAATTAGCTGAATCATAGAATCATAGAATAGTCAGGGTTGGAAAGGACCTTAAGATCATCTAGTCCCAACCCCCCTGCCATGGACACGGACACACGGACACCTCACACTAAACCATGCCACCCAAGGCTCTGTCCAACCCGGCCTTGATCACCGCCAGCGATGGAGCATTCAAAATTTCCCTGCGATAACCCATTCCAGTGCCTCACCACCCTCACAGTAAAGAATTTCTTCCTCATATCCAATCCAAACTTCCCCTGTTGAAGTCTGAACCCGTTATCCCTTGTCCTATCACTACAATCCCTAATGAAGAGCCCATCCCCAGCATCCCTATAGGCCCCCTTCAGATACTGGAAGGCTGCTATTAGGTCTCCACACAGCCTTCTCTTCTCCAGACTGAGCAGCCCCAACTTTCTCAGCCTATCTTCATACGGGAGGTGCTCCAGCCCCCTGAGCATCCTCGTGGCCCTCCTCTGCACTTGTTCCAACACTTCCATGTCCTTTTTATGTTGAGGACACCAGAACTGCACACAATACTCCAAGTGAGGTCTCAGGAGAGCAGAGTAGAGGGGCAGGATCTCCTCCTTCGACCTGCTGGTCATGCTGCTATTGATGCAGCCCAGGATACAGTTGGCTTTCTGGGCTGTGAGCGCACATTGCCAGCTCATCTTCATTTTCTCATTGACCAACACCCCCAAGTCCTTCTCAGGGCTGCTCTGAATCTCTTCTCTGCCCAACCTGTAGCTGTGCCTGGGATTGCTCCAACCCAGGTGTAGGAACTTGCACTTGGCATGGTTAAAAGTATACCACAGTCCTGTACAGTCCAGATACTTCAAAAGCAGCAGCCTGATTTCTTTTTAAACAGATGCTACTTGGTGACTACTCTTACGCAGCTGAATTGGTAAACTCACGTTTGTAAAAATGTAAGCATGAGCACCACCTCCTTAGGAAAAGACATTTCCACAATTACTTGTAGTGCATATACTGCAGTCTTGTTGACCACCAAACATTCTGGCAAAAATTATCAGAAAGAGCTAAATTATACCACTATAAAATCCACATCAGCTGTTTCATGAATATCTGCTGTAAAATGTGCGCACATACCTTTTGAGATCACCTCTATTAATCATGAGAACAAATGTATTTGTATTATATATTCAGGTGTTCTAGGCTTCCCCTTTATATTAGAAACAAAATACAAAAGTTTAATACCTCAGGAAAAGAGAAGCTTTACTCCACTGGAAGTGAAAAATTTTAGTACCTATTTTTCTTCTTTACTGTGAAACCAGAAAAAAAAATTACTGCAAATATACAAGAAATGCAGCCTAACAAGCAGAGGTACAAAAGGAAAAACAGGAATAAACAAGCTAAGCTTCTCTCGCTAAATGGATGTGCTCAGACTCATTTGTGTAGAAATGCATTTGCACTTACATTTCAGCACTGGAGCAAAACAATGACAGATACAGCAAATAAATTGAAAATCACATCTCTGCCTGGCTTTCTTTTTCTTCCCTTTTCCTCCATCTCCCAACATACTAATACCTACTGATAAGCCAAAGCAGCAGCAAAGCCCTGTGAATTTGTCAATAATCTTCTGCTTCACTTAAACTCCTTCCAAGTTTACGTGACAAATTCCAGCTGTACTGAAGGGTAGGCAATTACAAATTTTGGAGACTAAAACCTTCCAATTATGTAGAAGCCAAGTGTAAATGAGTAACAGAGATGAGCAGAAGAGGAGTCATAAATACAATTGGCTGCCACATGTGCCCTCTAGGTAGTTTTATAGCGGTGGTCGGTATATAAACTCAGAATATCACATACACAAAAACCTCAAACAAATAGAAACGACATGTATCTACACCTATAAGGGTGAAAAATCCCTTTCATAGCAAAAATATTCAGAATGAAGGGTGAATCAGTACTTGGCCAAATATGACCAAAGATGGTTTCTGAAGAGCAGCCATCTTCTATGTTAGTATGTAGGTGAATCTACGAACACCAGCTGTTTCAGCAGCTTTTCTTTTTTTTTTCCCCCAAGAGAAATGAAGCACTGTCTGCTGGAAATTGATTTCTCCACAAATACATCATAAAGCAAAGATCAGGATTTGTGTGATCTAACATGTTTTATATGGCTCAAGGAAGTCCCTTTCAGCTGCATGCAAAAGAGGCCATCTAGGTACGAATTAAAGCAGCCACCAAGTCTATCTCTACTTGCCACAAAAGACTAGCTCTGGCTTCAAAAATACTTCTTAACTCTTCTTTAAATTCCCAATCATCTAATGTAATTATTTGTGGACTTGCTGTATAACAAAATCCAGCAGTCTCCCATCAGAAAGGCAAAAGAGAAAGAGGTATTGTATAGAACTAGCACCGTGACAAGCAGATTGTCCTGGGTTCCTTAAACAATGATACAGATGTAGTGTGCTTTGCCTTTTATTTTTTACTTTTTTAAACTCTGTTCCCAGCACCACCTTATACAAAAGCTAACAGCTCAAATACCTCCTTAAGTTTTGCTCACCCCCAGCGCACAAGCAGAAGTTTGCACCTGCTCTATCACCTTTTGTTCACTCTGCAACTTGCTCACCTCAGTCTTCTTTGGGAAAGTCGTATGACCACTAGCTGCTCCCTTGACTTCCAAGTTTTCAAGGAACTTGGAACAGCATCAAAGGTAATACTAACTTATCTACCTGGCTTATCTATTTTCCATTCACACATCCCAGATAAAAATGTGAAGGACCCAAGAAGAAATCATGTTTTAGTGGCTCCCTTTACATAAAGGGGAAAAAACATCTGTAATAAGAGTGAGGGAAATAAAGAGTATTCCCCCCTAAGTATAAAGGGGAAATCAACAGAGGGGGTTTCACTTTTTTGTTTGGTACCACATACACTTTAGGGACCCAAAGAGAATGTTAAATCTCAGTCTGCCTTTCATTTATATATTGCCAACCTCCAGCTGTTACAAGTTGACATCCTGAGGTTGGTTTCCTTATGCCTTCAAGTGTGAAGTCAGAGAAAGCTTTTCTAGCTCTCCTTTTTCTGCACAGATAGCTTCACCCCAAAATAAAATGATAAGTCATTAGGTTTGTTTCCTGTATTTCACAAATCAGACATCTATTACATAAATAGCGACTGTAAGAAACATATATCACAAAAAAATAAATGTACTAAAATACAGTGAATGGAAGTTTTTAAAAAAAAATTATGCTGCCTTTTAAGGGGTTCTGTTTATTTGACAACTCAACAAATTAAGGAAATGAAAATATTAAATATTAGCTTCCTTACGTTTTTCTCTGAAGTTGTTGATTATAACTGAAGGTTTTTATTATCAGCAAAAATTAAATATTTGATTCTACATGATGTCTTCTCACAAGCTTGAATTTTGTTCATAGTACTGTCCCAAGAAAAGAGCTGTAAAGAAAGTCTGACTCATTTACACCTTTATTCAAACATAATTTTCTCTAGATTGGGCCAAATACCACCTTAGCTAAAAAAGACAAACTAAAGCGTGAAAGTCTGTTATAAAAGACTTAATATGATCTCATTTTATAATAATAATAAGCCATTTTTATTTTCAAAATGGGATTACAACCCTGTTAAGTATTTGACTCATAAAGTCAGATTCCCTCTTTGTTTAACCAAGATAAACACAAACTATATATTCAAACAGTATTACAATTTACTTATTATTTAGCATATGATCTAGCCATTAATGACTCATATAAAAGTGAACTATCATATGTAACAAGTAATCATGACACTCTTGGCACACATAAACACCAGCAAGAATTCTCTTTGATAAAAATTAATGTCCCAGAGTAGCTCCTTTTCCTTACAATTCCTAGACCCAATTTCACCTTTAATTCCTTGAATACCTCATTAATGGGCATACACCACCCCTACCCATATACACATATATAACCCCAAAGCCTCAAGATTCCAGAACTTAAAGTTGAATAAAACACATGAAAAAGAACCTCCAATCTTCTCATCCTGCATGAAGAATGTAATTCAAATCTTGCATTAAACTAGGGGCTAAAATTGCCTTTAAAAATGGACTTTGAGGTATGTGTAGCTCTAACTGAAAGATGAACAGACTCAGCATGAGAATAAAATCTCAGGAGATTTATGTAACTACCACAGCAGGTGGAATAGGCTCATATTCAACCTTTTAGGCATCACAAATAGAGATCTTTGAGAATAGGCTTCATAGCATAGATGGAAGATTCACTGAGAAAGACAACTCAAGCATGTGCCCTCTAAACACTTTAATGATCTGAGTTTTTAAAGAGGTTCATCTTATGGATGAAGAAAAAATGCATACATTCTATCATGTTTGTGAAAAGTTTATACATGCTGTCTTGTAAGAACATTTATGGCAGTTGTGGCATACACATTTTTATAAGCCAGTATGTATTCGTTTTTCACTCTTTACAGACACATCAGCAAACATAAAAAGAAAAGAAGGTGAAAAACAGATACTTGTGAGAGCCATTCTCTCTTTCTGTCTTGTCATGATGGCAAAGCCCCACTATTAATCCTGACATTGGCTAGACATCATCGTTTTAAAAACATGTTTGAAAACAAATTTATTCACTTAAAAACTACCATTTAGCTTTCTGCTTTTATATTTAAAGGAACATAAGCAAGTTTTCAGGAAATCTACCTTTCATCTTGGCCAATACTTTTATGGATTATTCTACTATTACTTAAGGTGAACAGTAACAAAACAAAACTTGCAAAACAAAACCATGCGGAGTCAGGCCTTCTATGTTTGTGAACCTACTATTGCTGTAGCAAGAGTTATAAAATATTTGTCCTTCAACAATGACAGTTCAATGAGTGCTTCTTTCCTAATCCATAATCGCTATGCACACATTGTTCCAGCAGTCGACTTTGAACAATTTGAATCTTATTCTTCACCAGTATGAGCTTAAAAGGCTTTTACTCGTTTTATTCTCTTTATCCTGCTACACAAAGGAAATTGCTGAGACACATCAAATACTGGTTTGCTACAGACACTACCATATGAAACTTGCTTACTCAAACAACATGCTACAAAATACAGGGCACAGAACTATCACATGCAGGATGACAACTTTGATGTACCCACAATGGGCAAGCAATGTCTCACTGCACAGGCCTAGCTCACATGTAGACACACTTCCTGTCTGATGCAATTTAGTAGCACTCTAACCCTCACTTTTACAAGAGATTAGCTTTCACTAAACTGATGGAAATGTATCCTTTTAATACATTAATCTCTGTTCTGCATTTCTTTTGTGAGAACTTATATTGCAAATGGCTGTCTGCTTTTGCGGGTTTTGGTTCTTTGGTGGCTTTGCTGTTGTGTTGTTTTTTAAAGAAAGGTTATCATGTGTTTCAAAAGCTGTTTTCCAGGTATACACTTGCAGAAAACAGGACACACATGCTTTGGCCAAAAATAATTTTTTCAGAAGTTTACGAACAAGGAGCCATTATTTTACTTTATTCCTTTTTAAAGATCTTTCCCATAATAAGCCAGTAGCAGATAATATTGCAGTGTCTGATAACATTCCAAGAAAATGCTTTATTTATAAAATATCTTCTCAAAAATATGCAGAAATTTTTAAACAAAAGATTTTCAAAGATGCTTTTGCTATACCTGAATGACTTACTGTTCCAGTTTGTTACATGCAATCTGAAGCCTTTTTCTTCATAATAGCAGTGTGTGGACAAACTAATGACCCATTCCAAAAGACATGTAAGCATGACAGATGAGGAAACTTGTTTTTACAAAAATAACTGAAGTGCATCAATGGTCAAGATTAAGTTTTAGGCATTCCCTTTATTTTCTAGATAGAAAAGTGCTATGAGAAAGATTAAAAAAAAAAAAAAAAAGAAATTCAAAGCATCAATGCAAAAATCAAACAGTTATAAAAGTCTAACTGAAACCCTAGAAAAGGAGTATGCAAATTGGAACAACCATCTTTGCTTCCATGCTGGAAGCATTTGCTGCGCATGAAGAAGTCAGCAATTTTCCTCTTCCTTCTGACGCACAATTGCAAACATAAAGCTTGAGCAATTTTCTAAAACAATGAAACGACAGGTGTATAGGTTGTCTTGTTTCTAGACCTTCTGTATTGTTACTGTGCTACAGTGAAAGCCTCTTACAGCTAGCATTTCACCATGTGCTTTTTCTTCCAGAGGTGAAAACAGTTTTGTAGCTTGTGAAACATCTGCATGCTTTTACAAAGGCTGATTCATGCAAAGAAATCAAAGTGAGCAACATAAGCAGAAGAATTCAACTGGGGATTTTACATTATTATGACAACAACTGTGTGGAGAAAAATAATGCCGAAAGTTCTTCTGTCTTGCATAAAGTGTCAAAGTGTTCATACCCTTCACAACACACACACAAAAAAAAGAGAATCTGACTAGCACATACTGTATTAACGAGTTGAACCACAGTACACTTTATTTCTCCTGTGAAATTACATCATTCTGCTTTGCAAGGATTTAATATAACGTTTACTTTGTTTCTCACTTTTGTTTCTACCTCCCTCAACCATAATAGAGTTTCAGGTTTGAAAGATCTGGAGCTTTAAAATACTGTAATTTTTAACTGCTAACTTGGTTAACTTCATATCCTCTAATCCTATTCAAAATATTTCTTTTACCACATGTGAATGAGAGAACCTTCACATGTCCTAAAGCTTCAGAAGTCAAAGTTTACTTCAATTATACCTGAGGTAACCCTACACAAAATGTCAGAATTACTGGGATTGCAGCTAGCATTCTGTCATTCCAACAAAACTTGTCTGAGAGGTCTGTAAACCTCAGTGAATCATTTGGTTAACACACTTTTGGCTCTAGGCTGGGTTTCAGGTTGGTAGCTGGCAAGTCTCAGTTCCGGGTTTCCACAGAAATGGTTACCGTCTCTTTCATTACTACAGCTTTCGCACTTTCAACAGCATGAGACGGAAAGTCTCTTCGTGTCTTAACATTTCCCAACAAAGGCTGAAAACTGTTGTGCATCTTTATGACTAAAGACCTGTAAGAAGTTTCAAGGCAAGTAACCACCAGTAAAACCAGCAGCACTCACCTCTGATCTTGGCCTGGGGTATCTGGGAGAGGGTGGGGGAGCTAAAGGGCCTCTTGAGAACATTCCCAAGCCTACTTTAATGAGTGTAAGATCAGTGACCGACTTCATACTTTCACATCAGATTAGAAGGCAACCTGAGTGTGTTGTGTAATGAGTTTGGGAGTCCTAAACAACACACCTTACATCCTGGCTTACTTGCATTCAAAAAAAAGGCTTCAGCCATCTCACAGCTGATTTGGAGCTGTCATAAATGCCACACACTGACATACCCAAGGAAACACATCTTTTGGATAAGGGCTGCCCTGGGGCACTCTAATAGAAAAAGAAGGGAAACAAAGGGGAAGAAGAGGAAGATAAGATCTGTGAAGGACAGATACTGAGGAAGTCACAATGGTAGGTTTGAAAATAAGGAGAAAAAACTTGAATACTTGGGGAGTAGTTAGGGGTTATGAAGATATGCAGGTAAAAAGTTAAAAACAAATACATACTTGGGTTTTGATTTAGAAGCATAAACTCTCTAACTGAGTTGTAGAAAAAGTTTCAAAAATACAAAGGCAGAACAGTGATGCTACAGCACTGAAGACTGAATAAGAAACTTCAAACAGCCTTCTCAAGTTGACATGTTGTAAAGGTTTCTGCACATTCATAAGACCAAAATATAGCAACCTAGTATCAACATCAACAGTATGATTTCTGTCCTTATTTTAAACTTTTGGCAGACTGAGGGGGGGGGGGAGTATTTGTTTGAGTCAGTCAGCACAATTATAAACCTCTATAATCTAGAGATTTCTCCCTCATTAGTGAATTCAGCCTACTGATACGCTAACAGAGGGCAGCTGTGAACTTCAATCTGTGATTTAGCAAAATAAACTACAACATCACCAGAGACCTCTGGAAGCAACCTCTCAACAAAGAATCTGCAGGACAAAATTATTTGCCAGGATATTGAGTACTGTTACATAAGGTAAAAGTGGGCAGCCTGAATTCTGGATATTAGAAGTGCTTGCTGCTTCACAGCCTTAAACAATAGCAACAAAACTGAATATTTATCAATACTGTGATTTTGGTTAACTATAAGACAACTTCAGATCCTATTTCTAGTCGTCAGAGTAAAGGAAGTCGGCAAGCCTAATTAAAGAACACACAAGGTCTTCTACAAATTAAAAATGACAGCTTTAACCTGAACGCATTTTACTTTTCCACAGTCAACTGCACAGCATTACTCATGAAATAATGGGCATGGTCTTGACTCTAAAGCTAGTTAATTTTAAACTGCATAAATGAAAAGATTATGAAAAAACATACATTTTCATTGCATTGTGATTTTATAGCTCCATAACTTAGCAAGTCATTCAACTTCATTACATTTACTTAAACAACTCTTAAAGGCAAGAACAGAAGAATGCTGAAGGTCAGAAATTATGAGGTTAAAGATAAAGAAGCAGAAAACCAACCACCCCTAAGCAAGTAACTTCACTCAGAAGACTGAGAGAAGATGAGGTTGCCAATATATGGAAGTCAGGTGAAGTTCAGGATAAAATAAATTCATCAGAGATTCTCACTTACCTTTCCATGAAGCCTAACTGCCTCTAAAAGGCTTTGTTTCATCTTCCAAGCTCTAACCAAGTCTTAAACTATAGATAGCTCTTATTTACAAAACAGAGATTTTGATTCCTGTGTTTACACTGTATTTCTTTCTTGAAAATTTGCTGTTTCATTTGCTTAATTTAACTTCTGTAAGTATGAAAGATTTTTTTATTTATAATTATTTTTAAAATATATTTTTTCTATAATAGCAATAAATTCTGAATACAGAACCTGCACAATAGTAAGTGGAAACATTTTTCTAAGAGAACATGACCCTCCTTTCCAGCCTCCATTTTTATAGATTCACTCTAACAAAATCACTGCAGAGTAAGGTAACATCAGGTCTGTATGGCCTGGGACAAAGGCTAATCTGGAATTAAAATGGATAATGTGACTTATATAAAAAGGTGCCACAAAGAGGACAAAACAGATGCATACTTATCTGTAGTTATGAAGCTTATAAATATCTTGATTATCTTTAAAACATCTGCGTACCTACATCATGCAGAGGAACTAAGAACAAACATAAAACATACCTGTATTAGAGAGAGATCCTCAAGCTGCAATCTGAAGAGGTAGTTTCTGGAATAAAAAAGTAGATAAAAATGAATTGTTACTAGCGCTTAAATAAAAAAAAAGTTACCAGTGTTTAAATAAAAACGTAATGAATATCAAAAAAAGGAAAAAATTAAAAAGTGACTGGTAGTCAGGAGACTCAATTCTTTCAGGACTGTCTTAACATACAGCTTTTTGGGCTAATTTCTAAAACAGATTTTCACCTTGAAAGACTGGCTGGATATGAACAAATTAGATATTTATACTGCATACATGCATGTCTGAGCTGTTGCTCCAATCTTCCTTAGAATCATTGGGAAGAAAAACTCAGTGCTTTGCAGATTCGTGTGACCAGTGCTAGATGTCTAAACAAGAATAAGAAGACAGGGAGATTAAAGCTGTCCATTTCTCATTATGATGATGGAAACCTTATGCAATTAGTTCAGTCACAGATGGGTAAAGTTTGAAGCAAAGGATCTCAGTATGATGGAATGTCTGCAGAAACCACAGTTTTCACAATTCTTATTGAAAGTCCTGTCATACCTGGTCTGATTTTTTTCCATCTACAGCAGGAGCTGAATACAAGCCAAGCGTATTTTTCAAAAGCCCATACTTTTATTGCAAAAGTTTTTCTCATTCTAGATTTTCTCTACAGCAATATTGCTGTGCCTGCAGAACTTGGGAGGAATGCAGGCAAACCATGAATGAGATGTGACACAAAGGCATTGCTTGAAAACTGGGGAAGTGATGGTCAGGACTGTAGCTCTCTATTAAATGAGCTGGAAGGGTAGGAAACAAAAATAAACTGTGTCTAAAAAAATAAAAATAATTAAAAACATGTATCTCAGAAACACAGTCACTATCACAGCCAGTTGCATGAGATGCAACTATGTGTATTTATGTATTGATCCTGGTACATACATGGTTTACTTAAATTGTGGATGTACAGGAATTATGTCACTAGTCCTTCCTTGGAATATTGCTAAAGGGAATTACTCAAAATACAAGAGGCAGGCTATTAAGGGCAAGAATTCATGAGAAAGTAAAATAAAGACAGAATATTTGTTTAGCACAGATAAATCATCACAAAGAAATAACTAAAATACTTGCTTTTGAGTCATGAAGACACCTGAAGTGGGCAAATACAGAAAACAGTATATTGCAGGACAAAGTTTACACAAAGCTTCATCAACAAGCTACGTGAAAGTTGACATGACTTTCACTGAAGATCAGAAGTGACATACACAGTCTAACATATCTATACTCTCCCTGTAAGGATAAAAAATACCATCATATCTGTAAAATGTCCTCCCCCAGCAGGGAACATAAATACTTAGTCTGCTCCTCAACTCACTGCATATAAGCTTCCATCAATCATCCTCGATTGTGCTTCTTTTACTCCAGATATCAAACTTAAAAGAAACCTACAACTTTTTTTCCACTTACAGGAGTAGAACATTTTTTTTCTTCCAGAGAAACTGAACTGCATCCACAGCAGGTATAAACTGCTTTCTTAAGTTGGTATCAAACTCACAGAAGTGGCACATAAATGCCCATTACACTCTACAAATAAATGCAGTTTCTGATGTAGAATAAATGAGCAGATACTGTGGTCTCACACTTCTAGTTCTAAGTCAGTACTTACCACAGTGTCATGTCAATCTCATCTTGAGATAGCTACTGAAGATTTATCACTGATGTGGTATTTTAGCCATGTCTTTTTATGGATCTTTCATCTTCACATAATTTCAGCCTATTAAAAAATAAGCTATTGTCCCAAACTGTAAAAATTATAAATTAATAAATATTTAAACACAGTGTCAGCCTGAAGAAAAACAGAGGCTGAAAGTTTTGTGGGTTTATTTCCTTGAATCCTATGCAGTAGAGAACAGCACTGCTACTCATTAATATATCCACTGTGGAATTAGAAATATTGACCCTTTAAGTGTTAAGGAGATTAAAATGTCTATATTCACGTGAATGAGCCAAGAGCCAGAGCTGATTGCTGAACTTTTTTCAACTTCCTGTGGCTACCAATAGCCAATTAAAATATTATTTTTAAATAAGCCAGCAGAAAGAAAATGGAATAAGAAAAGCAATGGGAAAGACACAGCACAACGTTACACCTTACCAACACAGAGGTAAACTGGGCAAATGGACAGCACAGGGTGACTGTCACTATATAACTAATGCTGGGATAAGTGGCAAACTACCCCTCAGAGAGCAACCATCAGAGCTATTCCTACCTGTATATGCCCACTTCAGTGAAACTTGCAGAACTACATTTAGCTCTACAAGTACAATAGTTTAACATTCTAAGGCATGAAGCTTTAATATGCCACAACTATGAAAGAACATATATGAGAAAAATAAATAAATAAATAAACCCCATGCTTGACAGCAAAAAAAACCCCAACAAACCACCAAACACTCCCCCACTGGAAATATGATACTAATAAATCTGCCAGTCCAAAGAAAAAAATCACTACCAATATTCAAGACGTGCACTGCTCAACTGAATACCCTGAGAATTTTCATTCCATTATGCCCACGATACAGGAGACAACATATTTTTCAATATGTTCTTGAGATAATGCCCTGGGCTGCAATTTTTCAAACCCTATTTAGCTTTATTCTAGTGCATATATGTTTTAAGGCATACAAAGGATGTGAAGTAAGAATGAACAAATACTTTCTGAAGCATAGATACAGACCTCTTAGCACATAGGCCTGTCTCTTGTCTGCATATGGTGGTAATAAAAGCAAGAAAAATATAGCTTTACATGATGAAATTAAACTGATTTGACACTGGCGGTAATTGGCAAATTTGTTTCCATTTGGTGCTTAATGAAAGAGGAAAGCAAATATGTTACACAAATTTGCAAACAGACGAATGCTAATGAGAAGAAAACACAACTAACTCTGAGAAAGAGCAGCATCCTATACTACTTCCAATAGCCAGCAGGCAATATGCATTTTGATTTATATTCACAGCACTGAACAACTTTTCTAGCTGAACTATGATAACTAAAACTTGTTAATTAACAGCCTGCTCAAACCAATGGCAAAGACTTCCACTGGTATCAATGAGAACTGAATGAAGCACCACAAAAAACATGCTCCAGTGACCTCCTTGAAAACAATATATTTTGATCTATTGCATTGAATACATTCAATATGACTACAGATGAAGGTATAAAACTAACTTTCTGTATGTCACTAAATAAGTTGATGACAAAAATCAGTTGAAAACACATAAATATTCAAAAGCACAGCATAAGATTGTTAAATCCAGCACTATACACCTTTTTTTGTGAAATGGCAAACTATAATACAACAACAATAAATACTGTTGCATTAAACAGAGACATTAAAGGACCTTAACGTGGCACATAAAAATTAGGAAAACATGCTACAAAATAAGCTTTTGAAAACCCATAAGATAGCAAACAAAAATCCCCACCACAAACCCTTATATACATCTGCAATTGAAAGCCTGAATTAATAAACAGGGGCTGCAGCAAACTCAAAAACTCAAGGAATGAGCAGATATCCTGCCAAATCTCCCAGAAATAAACCAGTAAGATTCCTTCCTGTGCACTTTTTCAAGAAACTATTTCACATGAAAGAAGCAAATTTTATTCAATTTATTGGAAGAAAAAGATATTAAGACTGAAAATGAGAAGTATAAGCTCTGTATGAATCAACTATTAAGCAAAAAAGTCATGATTTCATGCTTAAGATGGGAAAGTTCTGGGTGTAAAAGCTAATTCTAGTTCCGCAGTATAGTAAAGCCAGCAATTTACAATAAAATAACAATAATAATAATTTTAAACAATAATATGAGGAAAAGAGATAATCAATACGAATAAAAATTATTATTCAGAAAATTCATCTAGGTTACATTAAGATACAATAGAGAAAGTATGTGAAAAAGCTAGGGATGACACACTGGAAATAAAAGAAACCTAATCAAAGTGATCTAGTTGAACTATTATATGAAAATGGTCAAATCACAATAATGAAAAGCAGAAATTTTTTGTCTGCATTTTGCAGAAAATAGAAGTCTCAGTAAACAAGAATAATAAAATAAGGCTTCCTGATAAATGTAAGAATGTGAAAACAGCATATACCCACAGAAAAATATTTACAGACTAGCAGCTCATGCTAATTCAATCTAAAGCATATGGTTCTTGGGCTTCTTACTACTCTTTTTAAACAATTTCTAAAATTACAGGTGTTCTTGAGGAAGTAAAGACTAGCCATGTTAATAAAACATTCAAAATGGCAAAAAGGAAGACTCAAGGTGATCACAGACTGACCAGTGAGACACTGAGCTTTGCAAACAGACGAACAACACTGTAGGAGCCAATTATGAAAGTATTCCATTATAAATTGAATTAATCCACTCAAAGGTCCTGTAAAATCTGATGTCCTTCTCTGATGGCTGCTCCTCAGGATTAGCAAATCTTACTACATTCACTTCCCCAGTGGCTTCACTTACAGCCTCAGCAGTGACTAGAGATCTTAGCATGCAGCACTCCCGCACACATAGGGTGGGGGAGAAGGTAAAGAGTCTATGGTAGTCAAAGTTTGGACTTCTTTTTTTGTATTTTATTAAGAAAAAAAACCTGCAGCAACAAAACAATAAACAACTATGCAAGTGATCACATTAATGCTAAAAATACTTCAGGGAAGGAGATACTAAACTTGATGGCCCATATCTTCAAAGACAGTCTTTAATTTCCCTCCTGTGATCATGCTGCAGTCCTCCAGTAGAGCCATTAATTTTCTAGCACAGCCCTTTCCTTCAGTGGAAGCCTGCTGTATATGGCAGCAGGCTGCATACCAAGGTATGCACATGATGTCAACAAATGACTATCTATAGTCAACTCTATATAAAGCTAAATCTTGCTCCCATCAAAATTTGAGATATGAAGGTCACATGCACAGTATGCATCATGGCACTATTCAGTTTTCTGATTGCATTCGTGGAATGAGGACAGAGACCCACATCTACCTCCTACACGAGCAGCCCCCTCACAAGAGGATTGCAGCCACTCAAGTGCATCCACAACAGGGCTGTAGTAACTCATGCAAGGCACCGATTTATCAGAGGTAGGCACAGTCTTTCACAGACCTGCCTGCTGCTCCAAGTGGTACCTCTCTAGCACTTCTACAACCTGGTTATCAGCCTCTGGCCAGCTGGTAGCTCCCTGCCCTGCATTTCAGCACTGTAATGGCACACACAGTGGACAAGTTCAGCAAGGACCAAACTGCCAGTGATGTAGGCCAGAAACTGTATACCTGGACTAAAATTCACCACAGAAGAAAGGAACAGACAACTGAAATGAGAACAGAGTCTAACCAAGAACCTAGAGAAGGCATAAGTTGCCATATTCTGTAGCAGGACATGTACTACTACCACAGATCCAGTGTGTATATATTAAGTCATTACTTCAGTTAAAGACAGGTACCCTCAGAACACCATTCATCTGATGTAATGTCTAAAGATGGCTTACACTGAAATAGCAATGTTCTCTGCCAAAAAAAGTTCCATTTACCTCCGCCATTTTCTTTTCATCTTATCCCAAGTCAACTCGAGAGCTCCTCTGACGATGCGCCATTACAGTTCCAGTAATTAAAATGGCAAGACATTATATTGGCATACAAGAAATTTTTGTGGCATTAGTGAATTGACTAGTGTTACTCTGCAACCAGACTATTAGCAAAGCTGGTGCAAAGGAGGAGAAAATTGCACAGTAGAACAAGGCATGAGCGGGAAAACTACAAAGCATTAGCTTTTAAATGTATTTAGGAACCCATTAGCAAGGTAGGAAAAAAGAAGCAATAGGCAGAAAGACCTTCCTTTTCCCGCAGCAGAAGGATGTTAATTTCTTAGATATAACATTAAACCATACCTTAGATTAGACCAGATCAATCAGTGAAAGGACTGACATTGATTACCCAGAACCAAGCGTTAAATGAACAATAAACCCAGATGGATGTTCAAAGAACAAAGCACTAATTCCTGGTGCCTGTATATTCTTCCAATATGTCAGCACTCAGAGCATCTCATTAACAGAAAGCTCTGAAATTCTCCTGCTGAGAGGAGACAACAGCAAGAAGCAAACCTGTACAGTTATTTATTCTGTTATTAGAGATTCTAAACCCACTGATAATGAATCCTCTAATTTGCCTTTCTGTTATTATGGCAAGTAGCGGTAATGGTTCAAATTAACGTTCCCAAACACACATCTAATTAAGCAAAAAGCCATACTGTTACACAGTCCCTTCATCAGTGAGGTAAGGACTGACTGAGGCAATAAGCCACCTCAAAACAAATTTAATTAACTTACAGAAGACAGTCGCTGTTATAAGGATGCTCCATGTAAAAAATAATGTACTATTAGTCTAAATACATATAATCTAATTAAAATAAAAGTTGAATAGCTTTGAGGGACATTTCTGATAAGTAACTGCATTATTTGAAAGTACAGCTGAACTAGCCCAACTTGAATTTTTCAAATACAAATTTCCACATCTTAAGAATGAACTCCAGCAAGGCTCCTACCAGTTCATAATTTCAAGCACAAGAGGCTTGGAAAGAGGAAGATTACGTCATTTTTCCCTTGCATGGTTTAAATAAAACTGATTAAAAAAAAAAAAAGAATTCAGTCACAAAAAAAAAAAAAAAAAAAAAGCTATTAGAAGGAAACTAGAACCAACTCTTCTGAACCTCAGGATTTTTGCCCTAACCTACGGGGCTTGAGGCATTCTTCCAGCAGACTTTCATTTTACCAAAATGGCTGGAACAGTTTTAGCAATTTCTGACTTGTAGACACTAGAGCTGATAAGTGCTTAGTGCATTGTCAGGGAACAAGGAGGGAAAAAAGGTAATTTGGCAGGGCAATTCAGACACCACTGTATCCTTTGCTTGAGCTGATTTTGTTCCCCCTCAACTGACCTTTATGAGAGAGGAAAAAAAACAAACATATGGCAAAGCACTACCACATAGGGAAAGAAGGCAAGGTTGTTCTTGGGGAAATCCATGAACCTCCATGCTTACTGGCATTTTGAAATACAGAAATCATTATCGTATTTGATTAGATACTAAGACAGTCCACTAATACCACACACAGAAATATTCATCTGAATATTTTATCAGGATTTAACAGAATAAGATAAACAAGCAGCCTCATTTCCTTGAGCTTACAGAGGAGCTGACGCCCTCAGAGTAATCCTTCACTGATGCCACTTAATTATAAAAGTAAATTTTGCTTTGCCATATGGGATTTTTTTAAGAAAACAACTAAATTCCCTAGAAGGTTTCAGATTGCAAGAGAACTCATTTATTTTTATCTGCCAGGTCATAAGTGCTGTTAAAAACAATGCCTGGGGCAAATTTTAAAGATACAGTTTCATGGGAACATGTACTGGATGATTAAAGTGAAGGCGTGTGCCAGTACTGGAATAGTAACATTCACAGATCAGTGCAGAATGTATAAAGAAACTGAAATAAGGCTAGGAGGCTCTGAATTAATCGACTCAAGACCTATAGAAGAACCGGATATCTTGCAGAGCAAAACAGATTATCAACCAGAGACTTCTCACAAGGACTGGAAAACAATCTGTGGGGTGGGGGCAAGGAGCGTGTGTGCAGATAAAATTGAAAAGAAATCTGGTTTTGCACAGCAGACAGAATACCTGTAGACATCAGAAAACCACCTTTATTTCCTAAACCTGGGAGGTGAGGCAAATCTTAGCAATACAGGACTAGTAACTACCTTTCTAGTCATTGCCTGCTATAGCAAATAGTACTGAATAATGTTCCCTTCATATATTTAGAGATCTTTATCTCAAATATATTTCTGTTCCTATTCTGTTCACTCTGGTAAAATGTGACAAAATTGATTGTTTCTTGACTAAATTACCCATTGCCAACTTAAACTCATTTGGTTTTCTGCCAACACTACTGTAGTTTATACAGCTATTTTCTTCCTTAGATATACCTGCTGATAGATTTATGGGCAGGCCCTGTACACACACTCAGCATTTGTTTTCCTGCGCTATAATTCCGGCCCTCTTCATTTGCCTTTTAGCAGCCCTTCCCTATATCTCTTTCTAATTTCGGTTAACCCTGTTTAAGCATCAATAATGCACACTACATAGTTTAAAGTCTCCCCAAGGACCTTATGCAGTGATATCAATAGTTCTCTGTCACTACACGAGACACCTTTTGAGGCATCATGAGGTCATATCTGCCTTTTTATGTAGCTGCATGACACTGGCATCTCCCAACAGGAAACCAGACTAGATTCCATCTGGGATCTTTGCTAACTCACTTATTAAGACAAACAAGTCATAAACCTCTCTAGAGGCTTTAGAATTTCAAAAATTAAAAGAATCGTCCGCAGTAAGTATCAGTGATGGAAAACAGATTTAAGAATTTCCAATAGTGCCAAATTTTCACTCTATTATTTTGTTTGGTTTCTAAGATAGAGAAATTTGGGGAAGAGTTCATTAAACTCCACTAAAGTAGAAAAAAAACAAAAACAAAACAAAACAAAAAAAAAAAAAAAAAAAAAACAAAAAAAAAAAAAAAAAAAAAACAACCACCCACCCCCCCCAAAAAACAATTAAAAACTTAAATTGATCCAGGACACAGCTTCTGGCTGTGAAAATCATTTCTCCAGTTTAGAACACCACCACCACCTAACTAAAGCAGAAGACTAGAGCTGCAAGCATTGCCTCCTATTTTTGTTTGGATGCTGGACATAAATCAAAATGGGAATGTAAACAGAGTAATATAAGTTTATCTGTAGCTTTGCCATCCGTGATATCACACATTTCCCTTTTCTACTATTGACTGGGTAGAGAAGGGAAAATTATGTTAGAGGGCTACAAATTATCTTTGGCACAACTGAACAGAAACTTTCAACTGTTCAGATCTTACTGATGTCACATTGCACATAGTTATTAGTTTTTCAGTGCCTAAGTGTCAGTACAAGAAGGTAATAAAAAAGTTGCAATATTCTAAGAGAAATAACTGTACACTAAAAGACTTCACTAGAAAGGAAGAATTAACAACACATTCTCTTCACTGTATGAGAGCACTTTTGTGGCTTAGGATAGAAAATGAATTCTTCTAATGACTCTTCAGGTATGTGAATCCTGTGAGGCAGATGTGAAAGAACCTCGTACTAAAATGTTACCCACAAGCCATAGCACAAATATGGCAATATTAATGCTCTGTTCAGATGCCCCTGGGGAAAAGGTAATTTGTACAAAAGGTACAAGTAGTGCATTAAGAAAAAAAAACATCAGTGCAGCCAGTTGAGACTTGAAAGGCTGCAAACACCACACCTGTAAATGAGCAGAAAACTCAACATCATATTCACAGTGGAGGGATTCATTCTACAAAGCAGCAGGGACTACACACAAAAGGTGCATAATCAGCAAGATCAACATTTGAGGTTTTGGGACTACAACACCCTGACAACTGGCTGCTAGTCTTGGAATCTATGACTACATGACATACCATGACTTTTGCCATATAGTCTGGCACAATACTTCAAGAGAAAAACATGTACTGAAAAGGACATACTAATATCAACAGTATGTACAATCAGAGAAACCTACTGGCAAGCACAGTCGTTCTAAAGTGAGATCTCCATGGCCAAACATTGTGGAACAGGTTAAAATTTAGAATGGAAAGTGCAGAATAAAGAAAGGAGAAATCCAATAAATTCTATGAACGAGTAACAACCAGCCATGCTTGAGGCTGGAAAACAAAGATTTCTGTTGTGATGTTAAAAACATTGAACATTTTTAATTTTTCAATGTTAGCCAGAACAAAAGATATGAAGCTCTGAAGCAGCATTAACATATATAGAAACCAAATGAATCCTATTGTTTTCACTGTATTGGATCTTTCGCAAAAGGCAGAATTAGCACCTGGCATTTTTTCGTAGTCACTGACTATTCAGAAAAAGCATATTCCATTGTCATTCAAAAGGCTTCATCAAAAGCACAATTTTAAATGAGCATATCCTTTCCTGAGATTTGGAGCCCAGACGAACAGTATAGAGAGGAAAAAAAAATTAAGAGGAAGGAATAAAAAACAAGCTTTTGTTCTTCATTAGTTACTGAGCTCTATACAGCATGCATCAATCCAACGCACAATTCCATAGAACTGAGGAGAGGCTCAGACAGCTCTGACTTATGCTGGCTGTCTTTATAGAATAGCACCAGTTGACAGCCTCATACCTCATTTAATTTGGCAGCTTACAGGAAACAAAAATCAGCATGAGGGTACAGGATATCCAACTTCAGGTGGGCCAGAGACATATATCTATCTCCACACTCAAAGTTTTGCCCCTGTAGACAAGCAACTTCCTGCGCCGCATGGAAAAAAAAATTCTCACAGTCCATTTTATGACTCTTTGAACCTCTTTTTCAACTAAGAAACAAATTGGGAAACAGCAGTATATTCTAATGCTAGATCTAACAGAAAAATGAAGTGACCAGGACTTCTTTAATTCAAGACTAAAGTATATTCAGGAGGCAGATGCAAATAAGAAGTTTAAATGGTTAAAATTTTTTGCCAACCCAAATGTTTTACCACACTTCATATAAGAAAAAAAATGGTACTCAGACTGTCACTGCTTCAACACTGACACCTAAGACAGTGTCACTGTTGATCACAGCTTGCGAAGTACTGCCCTACTGTGCAAAAATTATGATTATCACCATCTTTCCTACGAATTCTGCAGTCTTTAACAGATCTTTCTTGGCATTCTACTGAATAATTATTAGAATCATCCAAGCACAAAAAGCCATATTGTGTAGCCAAATTTGGGATCAACGTAAGTTTTATGCTATAGTAACTTTTGTCACATTGTCATGCAGCATCTGCCTCTTCTATTGTACACATCCAAAGTTTAAGAGTACTCCAGGACAGTCCTCTTTAAAATGAGAATAGCGTAAGCTACTAGGGTCCTTGATACCAGATAGCCCTTCTTTTAACTTTGGTCAGAAATAAGGAAATAAACATACATCATGTCCACTTTAGTGGACTTGGAAGCCAGGAGAGTCAAACAAGGGCAAGCTCACACTAGAATTTGGCTTAATATTACCGATCAACAAAGAACAAAATCCAGTCTGATGCAACATAAAAAGAAAACAGATTTCTCACCTTGCTCCAGCAATAAGCTCTTTTTGTCCTGGGTCAAATGTTAACTGTGAGAAGTCCACAGCATCTTCTGCTCTGAATACATGTAACCAAGGGGCAATTTCTAAAAGCAATCAAAAAATATCACTGTTATCGTCAATGTCATCATTGTAGTACATTAGGTAGCCAACATTACATTTGCGGATAATGTGGGGGTTGCAAGTTCTCTCAATATGGTCCTCTGAGGAAAAAGAGGAGACTTTTACCAGAATACCATGTAATTTACACTACAGGCCTGTAAAATACAAAGAGCAGGCACTCAATACGTGCTGGAATGAACTATTCAGGTTTTGGACTGATTTATATGCCAGACGTGGTTTTTCTCCTTAGGTAAAGCAGAAAACACCACAGTACAATTGTAATTCACTGCTACATTCTCAGGTGAAGCCAGATTAATTTTCCATGCATCAGAAGCATCTGAGGGTTTGGCTTTTTTGCTTTGCTCTTTAAAAAAAGGATCTGATCAAGTGAAAAACAATGAGAAAGACAAATAAATTTGACTTTTTATAATTCTCACAATAAAAAGGCTGAGACATAATGAATGAAAAAGGGAAAATGTTTGACATTTATGTGAGATCACCACCACCACCACCACCTTTCTATGACCGATTTAGTGCTACAGAAAAAAGGGCAAACAAGTGGGCGAGTTGCTGAAAATCAGCAAGGAGATTTGCTTGCATTCAGAATATGAATTTATTCCTACTTTCAATGTTAAATGCAGATAAATAACTGCACACCAAATCCTTAAATATCTGTATTATTAGTATCATTCATATCACTTGCTGGATACACAACAGTGTGGCTATATGAACACAAATGGTGTTTGGGAAATACAGCACGATTTATAGTTTTTCACACAGACGCATGGAATACGAAACTGCTATACCATATAAACAGCTCTCTAGAAAAATTGTACTTGTATAAAAGCCTCATCCTTTACAGTTTCCCCATTCGTGGAACATTGAAGTGGGGTTTTTTTGTTTGTTTTTTTTTTTTCAAACGTAGTTGCAAATCAGTGGTCCAGAATGTATGTGAAAGGTGAAGAGGACTACGTATGTATGGCACAATGGGCTGCAGAACTGTCTACTGAAGTCTATAGATATGAAACAGTCAATAAAAAGACCAAAGGTGAGCACATAATCATGACCATTCAGAATACAGAGTAAACAAAACCCCCCTGAGAGGGTCATAAGCAGTGTAAATTTTTAATACTGGTATCACCAGTTGCAGCTCAGGTTGCTAACACCTACTTTAAGCTCCTTTCTTTGCTCATGAGCAGGTTTTTCCTTTTGCAAATGTCTGGGTTGAAACAATCCGTGACTGGTGCCTGTTTCAGGATGATTTGTTCTTAATTTTAATACTAATGTTTTAGCAAAGGAAGTCATCCACTCCTAAGGAAAGGGCCCAGGAGAAAAATGTTATTCTGTGTCAAAACGTGTTCTGCCACTGCAGAGAACCATTAAACGCACCATGCAGAAGCTGTAGTATCATACTTGGAAAAACAGATGGAACTGTGCAGTAGAATCACTTGGGTTGTCAGAAAACTAACTCTTGCATTTTTAATGACAGCCTGCATGCGTTTGGGCAATTTCAGGCCTGTAATGCCAGTCTGTACATGTTCTGCAGAACTTGTAGCTAAATTCACTGTTGATTCCATCAGCATTGGATAGGTTCTCAAATCAGGGTCTGAACACCAGGCAGAAAAGGAGATGGGGCCACATATAACTATGACTACAGCTGTCATCACGTACTGCTGCAGATTTTTTTCCATAGGAGGGAAAAAAAATATACCTACGCACATATATGTATATCTATATACACACATATATTTGTGTTTTATGCTCATGTAGCCTTTCTCTACTCATATTCATATAATGCTACATAGGCAAGTCCAAAAGAGGCATTTCTTTTTATTCTACTTGATTTTGCAACCTTGAATTTTCAGTCATGTATTTTGCATGAAACAGTCAATTTCAAAGTTCTAAAAAGTTGAGAAATTAGTTAGGAAATGAAGATGAGGAAATCCAGATGTAAGTCGTTATGAATCTCACTTACTGGAGAGAAAAGATTAAAAAAAGAAAACAGAGTTATTGCAGTGTCAGAAGACTACAGGAAATACAATTCCTTTCCACTCATCCTGCTGTCTCAGCAAGGTGCAATAAAGCTTCAAGGTACAGCAAGCAGGTGACTGGGACCACTTCCAAGTTTGAAAAAGTGGGCAGAGTACAGGCAGGGTAAGGCAAGCCCAAGCTAGGGCACAAGAAGAGAACGAAGACTTGCTAAGAAATCTCTCTAAAATCCGATTCCCCTCTGCCCCTAAAAAAACTAAATTATTTTGTCCTGTCTTTGTTGCATTCAGCAGTTTTTTTGCTTGAGGGAATAAGGTTAGGAAGAGCACATTCGAGATGCATTTTTTTTAGCAGACACTCAGACTGTATCTCATGAGTGTCACAGTGGCATCACAAAGCTACAGCTTTGTGATATGTCTGTAAAGAAAAACAAAAACCAACAGCAACAAAAAGACCATCAAACAAACCCATGTAAACTGTAGAAGTAAAAGCTTATTGATGAAATTCTACTTTGAGTTTCACTACAGAAGATTTATGTAAATAAATCAACAGAATAATTATATTTTCATCTAAACAGCAAATTCCAGCTGAAAAGCCTTAGGTGAAATAAGACCTTTCAGTTCTCTTATGACTCATCTCCTTAGAGTCAGAAATGCATAATGAGCCATTAAAGGTTTACAAATTATTCTTCTTCACATTAAAAATTCATAGCAAAATAGTGAGCAATAATAATTTCACTTTATTAATGATTTTCACATAGCTGAAACATGAAAAGCTTTATAAACTTATATAGCTATACAATTCTGTATGCTACAACAGTACCACAAATAAATATGTAAGTTAAATTAAGCTGGCCTGCTGACACACATCTAATCATACTGCCCCGCAGGTAACAAACCACAACATCCCTCCCTCTTCCAATTCTAGCCCTCCCATTCCAGGCAGCATCCCCCTGCCCTTTTCTCTGCCCTCAGTTCACATGCAGCACAATAAAATACTTAGCCCTTCAGTGACTTCTCTCTTCTTACTCCTGATACTGAAACACCTATTCAGACACACCTTCAACCTGGATATTATTTTTCCCCTCTAAACCTATGCATGTGTATTTACCGTTCTGCAGACATTAGTCTCAGACTTAGAGCCGTCCATGGAAAATTAAGTCATGGTATACATGCAGTCATGACAACAGCTGCTCTCCAACACATGTTGGGTCCTTTTGGTACAGTCAAGACACACTTACCCTTAGCAAAAAATATTACTCTTTTTTTTTCCTTTCAATTGTTATTATAGCACTGAAATCTACAGGCCTCAAAAAGATTCCCAAAACAAAATGCACATTTCCCCATGGGACTAAAAGTTGGCTATTGAAAAAGTTGGTTTCAGAGAAAGCTACAGCTCTCTTCACATGCTGTGAATCACATGCTGTGGGTTTTCTCGGGGGTTTCAGGTTTTGGGAGAGCAAGGGTTAATAGCTTAGATTTAATAGGAAACAAAATTTGCCATGGCTCATAAACATATGGCATAGTGAACACACCAGTCCCCTCAGCTCCTAGGAAAGATCAAAGGAGCCTTCATAAAGAGCTTTAAAGACAAAGGAGGTTAACAATCAAAGCTGGACAGGAGGATGTTAGATACTCACACGAACTATGAAATTCCAGAAACCTGTCTTGGTTTTAACTTTACATTTAGTATCTGCCCAACAGGCCACACCTTGTTTGGTTCATATTGTCCAAGGACTTGCCAAGGGCTGAGCTCTACAATTTTTCACAAATGAAAAAGTAAAGTTCTCTCTAACCTAAGTGTCATGGGTTCATTATTCTGCCCTTCAAAGTAAAGCTACAGTAAACAGTAAAATAAATTGAGAAATTACTAATAAGGAATAGTCTCATATTTAGAACTGAATTCAGAAGTAATCTCTAATGGTAAATAACAAAGCTAAAAGACTGTAAAGACCTGATTTCATTAAGAAATTAACATAGATATTAAAAAAAATTACTAGTTTTTATGGTGTATGTGACACCTCATGTCATGGTGTCTTTCTTGAAAATAGCAAACATAAAGCTAAACATATACATGGTACCACCTTCTGAAGAAAAAAATTAGCAAAATAATACTAACAATAATACTAACAATAATACTAATAACAATAACAACAACACAGTTGAAAACTAGGCAGATTTGCAATATCAACTGAAGTCTCTGGGTGGCATCGGTACAACAAATTGACTAATCTTATAAGAAAATTATAATATAACACCGCATGCTAAACTTACTTTATAATTAAATGTATTTAATCTAAGGATGACACAATAATCGTCATCTTCCCGAAGCTGCATAATGATTTTAACCTAACTTAGATCTTCTCTTCCCATGATACTCAAGTTACATTACTATCCTCTTCAAAGGCAGTGAGACAAGTCAGAAGTCTCCACAGTAACATGCCATGGTGACTCCATTACATCACCCCTGCTTGCCCTGTTGCCAGCCCCATTAACCCCACGAGAATTATTAAGACAGGTGTCACAGCTGGCAAGAAGTGAGCCACATGTTCATTCATCCAGAGCGCCCTGTTTCAGGATTTATTTGCAACATTCTCGCTTTAAGGACAGTAAGGTGCACTTGTAAGCACTCTGCTGTGATGCTTCAGGTCTCTATTTTTGCTAACTATTTTAAAACCAAGACAGAAAAAAGATTTTCTTCAGTAATTCCAGTGCATCATCAGTATGAGCTCAGTATCATTCAGTCCTCATTCTAAAATTCCCATGATAACATAAATATACCCATGAATAATAAATTCACTCAGTATAACTTCAGGAAAACAAGCACATTTCTTGGGTTGGAAAAAAAAGAGAAGAAAAATGGCATGCCAGAGCATGTTGCATCTTTTATGAATTGCTTTTATCTATGCTTTTTTTCCTTACATTTCCAATCACAAGTCTTTTCTAGCCCTTTCACTGATTCTCTCCCCACAAAAATACATTAAACAGCCTTGCTGGTAAGTCACTGACTCACCGCAGATGAAAGATAAAAAGGTATTACAGCTCAGGTGAAGAAAGAAAAGATGTGCAAATAATATCCCAGGGGTTCCAACAAAACCAAACCAACCGAACAAACAAAAACCCACAAAACAAAACAAAACCTTAGTATGTCAAAAACTTTGAGCAACCTTGTCTGGTGGAAGGTGTCCCTTCCCATGGACTGGGAGTAGGAACCAGAGGATCTTTCAAGTCTTTCCCAACCATAACCATTCTATGGTTCCATGATTCTATGAATATAACCTATTTTTCTAGGACTTATTCAATCAATGTGCTGCTCAGCATTCATCATGTATATCGACATTAATGTACAATGATTCCATGTTTTAAATAATTTTGTTCAATTAGGTTTAAAAAAAAATAGTAATTAAAAGAAAAGAAGCAGCAGCTGTAGTTACAAACATGCATGTGACAATATAAGGTATCATATACAGGTCTTTTTTTCCCTCATATGAGCTTCTGAAAACAGTTGCAGACAGACTTCTAGCTCAGGCATCTGGGCTTGTCTGGTTGTCACTGTGTCTTACAGAAACCTATAGCACACCTGAACAAACCACCTTGTGCACTTCCCAGGCTGCAGTGCTGTGAAACTCTACCACAACTACGATGGTTGTATTTCTGGCACTTAGTGCTTAAATCCATACACATGCAAGCTCTTCTTTCTGCATTTGTAAAGTCATTCTTTACATATTTGTACTTTGGACAAAATTTTTCCTCAAGCCTAGCCTAGTACTGCTGCAAAACAGACCAAAACGGGCTTTTCCCAATGGGCATATTCCTGTTTAATGCATTACCCATGAAATCATTAGAAGTGTCATTCCTTTTGAGAAAGATAAGCAAAGACAAGACAAGCATATAATAAGAAAAAACCCAATCAAAACCCAAAAAACAACCCACCCACAAGTCATCTAACAAATATAGTAAGCACAGCAGATACCTTTCAGTATCTCTTACAAAAAAAGACTCATTCTGGGAGCTGGAAGTACCCCAGCAAAAACAATATGCTAATTATACCCATCTTAAAATCTAAGCATGAACATCTGCCCTGCCACTTGCTATTTCTTCATAAGGCCCATGGTAGAAGCAGCTCAGTGCAAAGCAGAGAAGGCCTGACCATTACAGGCTGCTTTTCCAAAACCTGTAATTCCAGACATATGCTTTAGATATGTAATGGTATGTTGGCAGATCTGCTTCCAGTACCATATATCTCCTTATCTTTATGATCCTGACTCTTTAGGCAGGCTGCCTTGCATAACTGTATCACTCAGGTAACTGTGCCTTGCCCATGCTGTGGAACTATCTTCCACCAAAGATTTGGGGAAAAGCCCACAGGGAGATGCTGTAGAGTGCCTGTTGCCTGGGCTGTGCATGAAGGCTCACTGTAATGCAAACCCAGAAGTACTCAATACAATTATAGTCTCAGGTCGACACTCTGGGCATTCATTAACCCTTTTTACACAAAGCTTAATGCTGTCCTCCTTTAGCATACATTTTAGAGGCAAATAACTATTAATTCTTCTTGCAATAGTTGAGCTTAAAGGTAGTACTGACATTGCATTTCAGTTCCAACCTAGAAGTATAAGGAGCAAGAAAATACCCTATAATCTGACCCTTAAATATCAAGCACACATATTGTCTGCCAAGATGAATTAGAGGCCAAGAAGGTGTCTTGTTTGTAATTTTCAGTATATCAGAAGGACAAATTACTGCATTAGAACCTTAGTCAGACACAGAGACAAGAAAAATGCTACTCTAACGTTTAAAGCCTACAGCAAGAGACAAATCTGCTCTAAATAATAAAAAATAATCAAAAAGCCAAGTCAATCCCAGCTCAATGCCCCAGTGAAATTCCTGCTCCACCTGTTGCTGAGATTAGAATGTGGCTTGTATGCCCACTTTTTCACTGATATGGTACAAACACACAGATGTCAACGCTAAGGAGGGTCATGGATGTAACTGATCTAAGAGTCTTTGATATCAGAAGGCTCTAATAATCTAAATGGAGTACACCAGGGCAGACTGGATGCAACATATGTGGAGAAGTGTACTAGTTCGACCAAAAAAATGGCATCAGCTGACACCATTTCATGCTTCTCTGTAAAAAGTAAGGATTAGGACAAAAAGCTCTGTCACTATACTCAGCATTGCATTTTAATAAAAAAGATATTGCATGTAGCCTTTACCGTATAGAACACATTTATGCAAGGGCTGTGTGTAGCACTGACTTTAGTAATTCAGAATTAAGAGTATGTGGACATTATAACTAGGAAACAAAAGAATATGTACTTACAGTAGCTAATACCTACATTTTCATAAAATCTAAAATTATTTCTTATAAAAAATAAGAATATTTTTTAATTTAGATAATACATTGAGAAATAGAGGCATTCCAGTAATCAGATAGCAATTAGACAGTAAGACCTCTAAAGTTTTTAAAATAGGGATCCAGGAAGATATAAAAAATGAAAACATTGTTTCTTCCTGCCAAGGAAAAAAAATAAAAACAATTGTTTAGGCAGGGTTAGATAATGCAATCCAGTCCTCTATAAAAGAAAAGATGGAGTTACGACTTTGCCCAGCATGATTAAATCAGCAACCACAAACTAAAAGATTCCTCTTTTAAGTCTTACCACACTACATTTGGTTCTGCTTTGGAAACATGAAAACATGTCAGATCTCCATCTGCAGTTCAGAGCTCATGTTTGCTCAGGGGAAGAGGAGAAAAAAAAAAAAAGGAAGTAAAAAAAGAAGGGAAAAAATAAAGAAAGAAACAAAACCAACCTAAAACCAGCAAAAACATGAAACCAACCTCAAAACTACAGTTCCCTTTCAAGATCCAGTATTCTGAAGGTCTCCAGATCACAAACAAGGCATCTCCGCTCCTTCTACTATCCAACACAATTTAACACAGTCCTGGAGTTTGCCTTTCCTTACAAAGAGAACTGCAGAGGCCAAGAAACAAGTACATAGCTCTAGCCTAGAAGTTCTATCTAATCTAGAAGCTCTGCCAGCTCTTCAAGCTCCCCTCCACTTTAAATAATCCATAATAAAACACATCCCAAGACCATAAGCCTTTTGATGTTATCCAGAAAGTTCATCACTTGCCTATTGGGCGTTTGTTTTTTAAATAACTCTTACAGCTTCAGAACTATTTTGAAGGCGCTGAGGCAGGGCTGTAAGTAATCTATTTACTATTAATGGGAAAAACAGAAAATAAAGCATACTTGAAGTATATGTCTCTTGACTTTAAACAAGTGAAGTTGAACTTAACTTTCTTTAGCCTACTGTATAACTACTTCCTTCTAACCAGCTCCTCTCATGTCTCATTAGGCACAAAGTCATTGTCTCTGCAATTTGCTTGCCACTCTCCAGGCAGGCACAGTTACAGCAATTACCAGGCCCTGGTTCCCTGACCTGCTTTCACCATCCACTCTAACCTCCAAAGTCTCAAGGTCTAAAATCCAGCCTGTATTCCTGTTTTCTTTGTCCTGCCAGAGCCTCTCCAGCCAGAAGTGCATATTTCTGCATTCTTATGTGTGTGCAGATGTCTGTTACTGGGATAATTAAAGGGAATTTGGGTTTTGACTGTCTGTGCCCTTAGGGAAGAGACAGTAACATCTGCTGCAGTGACTACTTATTTCTTATTTTTTTGAACAAGGGTTTTGAATTGTTTATGCTTCATTGTTCAAACACACAGATTGCATACAAATACAAGAAGGTGTAAGGGAAAAAAAGATTGAACCCCCACCAAGATGAAAGTGGTTTCGGTGCTATGGGCACAGTTTTTATATACTCAGAATCACTTTTGAGCTGTACAGAAATTATGCAGTGACAAGTTACCAGCCATGATATACAATTACAGCCCCTTTGAGTTTTCTTTCCCTCATATACAGAAACAGCATGTAACTAGAGCCCTAGATCATTCCAGAAAAAAAAAAACCTGACAACAATAAAACCTACTTTGCAAAGTTGCAATAGCCAATTGGAAGAGATCTCATTAACTGTACCCTTCCCTCTTGTAAGAAAATAACCCCTTGACTTAGATATTGTGTACCTGATGTTGCATTATTTTTAAATTGCACAGTATCAGTCATTTAAGGATAGTACTGTGTTAAAAAAAATTGTAACTGAGTATACTTAACAGCTTAAGCTGCTAAGAACTGTGCTTAAAAACTTTCAGTTGCCTGATCTTCCGCACCATCTTTTGAACAGCAAAAGAGGCTGACAAGTAAGCCAAGAGTGGAAACAAGATTTTCAAATTCTGGTCTGTTTTAAAGCAAAAGCCCTAACAAGCTTTACTAATTGTTCAGATTAAGAACCATGAAAAAAAACATGCTGACAGACTACCATGAAGAAACAACTAAACATTAAGGAAAAAGGAGAACTAAAACTGAGTTTGGAGGGCTCAGTCCTGGAGTTTCCCTCATGGTGCATTTCAATGCAACAGACTCATGTTCATCTACTTGCAGATTGCATTCAACTGTCATTCTTACTCCGTTTTGTCATTCCATACATCTGTTCTCATTATTTTGTAATGGAATATTCATAAGTATCAGCCTGAATGACATTATCCTGACATAAACTCAAACCCACTGATGTAGAAACAACAGTAGGGGTTGCAACCTGCCCTCTCACTGTTTAGATTCTCCACTATCTCAGCTGTGGGAAACTGCTGTCCTCCTAATAATCTTTAAAATTTGTTTTTTTGAAGCTGTCACAAGCAGATTTAGCAACCCTGCTCTTCTTGAATTGTGTACCTGGCTGTGCAACAGACAGGAGCTCAGGGGCAGTGGAAACTTAGAGGAGAAAACAAGCATAACAAAGACTTTTCAGAGATGGGTTGGAGAAGGACAAGACATATTTCATGTGTCATACTTCTAAGAGCAATCAAGGAGTAATTTCCATTGCATTTCACAGCTAGGATGAGTCGTCTGCATATCAGTAAATAGCTTAACATGCATTAGAAGAAGGAGCTCAGACAGGAAGAAGAGAGATCTGAAGGATCACTGGAAACTACAAAAACAAATTTACTGTAGCAAGCTACACATGATGGAATGGTTAACAGGTTGCACCAGTTCAAGTCAAGATTCTTACATATAAACACAGACATATTTGGGCAAAGGAGGAGGAATCCAGGCCAGAAACCTTGCACACTTGCATGCACAGTTACAAAAAACCCAAAACTAATAGTTTTAAGATTAAAGGTGACCAGAAGCCTCTCATCATATTAGAAGCATATTCAAGAGGGGATGGGATGAGGGATGATGCTCAGGTAAGAAGGCACACGAAAGTATACAACATAAAAACACAAACAATGCAGTGCTAATGAAAGGTGCTGAAGCAAAGATCCAGAGAGTTTAAAAAAAACTCTCAGGGAATATTCCGATCAACAGCACCATAGTGAGAAAGAAGTTAAGTTACATGCTTTAAGAGACACAAAAGTCTGGATGATAGCATATGCATGGAAAGACTAAGTTATGCAAGATTTAGATAGAAGGCATAGAAGGAAAGACCAGAAAAAATTATGGGAACACACTGGGGAGAAGACAAAGTGGGGGAGAAACACAAGAATTATTATCCTGTACCAAACTTATGTTCCTTCTCTTTTAATATCCTATTTGTGTTGGCTGCTTGTTCAAGATGTACCCCCCCAAAAAAAAAAGAAAAAAAAATATGAAGCTTACTGTAGAAAGCAGTAGTATTATCAACCAACTATTAACATCTCAAATGTCTCAATCCAATTTCTAAAAGTGAGAAATGGTCTATACATGAAACATATAATTTAAGAGCAAAGAAGGGGGAGAACACAGAAAGTAATCAAAGCAAAAGATATAAAATCAATTAAAAAAAATAAAGGGTGTGAGAATTCCAAGGAGAAATCAAAAAACATCAGTGAATGAAGGAGGATGAACCAAGAGAGACTTTCGCCTAATTTACACTATAGATCACCATTCAGATCAGCTGATCCGCACTTCAGGGTAAGGACTCTTTCATCGGGATTGGCAGAAATGAGCATGCTACTATAATCAGGACTTTTTCTGAGCAGTGAAAACTATACTATGAAGCTCAGTTATGTTTTGATGTGTGGGAAATACTACTTAATGCATGTGCACTGGTGAAAGATTTACTTTGCCCTGGAGAGATAAAAAACCAGGAACTTCCCTTCTCAATCAGCACAGAGCCCACACACTCTTCCCAGTGAAAGCAGGCCCCCCTTCCAGCTACCAGTTCTGGCCCTTGCTCTGTCTGTCTTCCTGAATGTCACACAGAGGGATGGACTGAGCACATAAAACACCTGACATCCTTAGTCATGCCCTCTCTTCAGAGAGGCTTAGCCTTTCACATTTTACGCTTATATGCTGGCTTAGGCAACCAGCCACAAAGTAATTTTGCAGAAAATCATGTTGTATGGTTATAGAAAACAGTATTTGTTCTCAACAAGGAGTTTTGAAAAGTAATCTGCTCTATTTTTATATATGTGTTGCAGAGAACAGAAGCATAAAGCCAACTGTGTATAGACAGTTATAATAAAGCCATGTTATTTTTGTGGAAAATCTCTACGTTGCAATTAGCACAACAGTGTTTCTGGAATTTATCGTCTTGCAATGACGCATTCCTATTTATGTTGGCATATGAATGTACTAAACTTCTTTATTTTCATTGTTTTAGCATAATACAATTTCTTGATTGTATCACTTCTGCCCAAGACTACAGCTCATAAAATATTTTCAGGTCTGAAGATATTTCATGCCAAAAAAATAAAGACTGACAAAACAAGTCATATTGTAACACAAAGGGCATATAAGGTAAAGCCTGACACTAATCTTGGAAAGAGCCTGCAGTCAGGACTTCAAAGTTGAACATACTCCCCACTCCTTCCATTCGCCCACCACAAAAACAAAGAGATGCCCCAAGCCAAAAAAGGAAAGTGAAAAACAAGAAGAAAGAAATGGAAAAAAACATAATCCCACTAACAGCAGAACAGCATTTCTCTTTGTAGAAATTATTTTTGTTCTGAAGGGCACTGCCAAACTCCAGGTATTTGTCATTATTATTGCTTTAATCAATTTACTGTAAAACTAGTTGTAAAATGGTGAGCTCCTAATTCTCAGAAATTCTTCTATGCCATTTCTTTGTCCATAAAGCCTTTGGAACAAAACTTAAAGTAAGCACTATAAATGGACAGACAAGCTTATGACAAGTCAAAAGTGTGGTCTCACCTGAATGTGACAAATTGCCACATAAAAAGTAAGTCTACCATGTTCAGCCATGCAAATAAAATCAGCTGCTATTCAGCATCCCATAGTTTTGTCAATGGCAAACAAGCAGTGCCACAGAAGGGAGGCAGGAAAGAAAGCATGTGAAAAACAAAACCCACTTTGAAGCAGCACTGACTACACTTCTCTACTTCCACCCATTCTGTCAAATGAACACAAAGTATCTCCGGAAGTTTATTTAAGATATTAAGGGGGAAAAATAGCAAATGTTTTTCCTCCACACCTCTATTATCCCTTGGAATCATAAAGCTCCAGGTAAGGCCTGAGGGTGGGCCAGGGATTTCCCAGATCTCTCAGATGATGCAATAGCCAGCAGGTGACATTCAGTGACAGGCAGTAAGGGCAGGAGGTGCTACTGAGAGAGTGCAAGACAGGCCCTGTAAATGCTGCGCAGAATCTGGAAGGGAAGACCACTGTAATGAGTCCTTCCAGAACTGGTCACTACCAAGTATGAAAACAGAGTTGCCTAGGATCACAAATCTAGTAATTGTAATAGTCACCATCTTTCACAAACTAGCAGTCCAGGTCACTTCAGAAGAAGTAACTGAGAAGAACTTAATTGAAGCAGATTGTTGCAAAACAGAGCTATGTTGCTGCTACTGCTGCTTTGAGAGGCCATGCAGACTGTGTGGGCTCCATGAAGAGCTGGACATGAATGGATTACACCAAGGCAAGTCAAAAAGGGCTGACTCGCATCTCCTTAGCCATGCAATGTTAACCACCCATATACATGATCTTCCTCTTCAGTCAACATCCATTATTTTTGCAACATTTGCCATGTTGCAAAGCAGTCCCTGAAAAGGCAGAAAAATCGAATTCATGTGAACTGGCATGGAGATTGTGCATACAGAATTCAAAACTACAGCAAACATAATTTACTACTTTGCCAGATAATTTAGAAACAACGGATGTGCTTCATTAACGCCTTTTCCAAGGGACAGATCAGTAGAACACTCACACTGACAGTCGTCAAGAGAAGGGACAAACGGTACCTTAAACATCTCATGGAAAAAAAAATAAAAAAGTCTGGTGGAAAAAAAATAAAATAGAGAAAAATCAAATCAACATTGTGTTTCCCCTTGTCTCTAAACACAGAAAAGCTTCTAGAAGATGGTAGAACTTTACTGCTTAGGAGCTCTGTTTCTTGGTTGCTGATCTGTTCCTTTAACATATTCCAGTTTGGATGTTTCACAACCTTTCAGTAAAAATGCCCATCTCCATTAAAAATACATCTCTTTTGAAGACAAAGAAAGAAGTACAACTCCCCCAGATTTTGCTTCCATCTGCTGTATTGTACAGCTAGTGGAATGTGGCAGGAGCCTCTTTCTTATTTTGCTCATTTGTTAATAAGCAAGAAATTTAAAATGCTCCAAACTTCCACAGTAGGCCAACAGGGAAGAAATCAGCCATTGAAGGCTCTGGATAGGCTCATAGGACATGTTTGTACAGCTTACTAGTCATTGCAGCCACTGCTGATTTTCAATTATCAGAAATGTATTACAATTACTAACACTCAATGATAGTCTGACACTCGGCCAGTATGCCAAAAGAACTGTAAATTGATGCTTACTTTTAACTATGATTGCTTCTGCCAAAAAGTCCTCTGCTTAGAGAATTCTGTCCCTTCCATATTCTGTTTTTTATGAGAAAGCACACCAAAGACAGTGATTCAGGGAAACAGTAAAGGGATAGTATCATTCAGTCTTCAAAGCTATAATTTTTAAAACTAACAGTGAGCAGTTGAAAGTTGCCATTCCCCAGCAGGTGCTTACTCTCCTGTACAAAAGTAAAGGCAAACCTCATTTGATACAAAAAATATACAACTGGTGGAGGAATTATCTTCCTCCTTAAGAAGGGCTGGTTCTTGGCAGGGTGGTGTGAGCAATCTCGTAGTCCTATCATCTAGACAAACCAAAGTTGCAATATCTAGCAATTGACTTTTCTTCACTGATGAATCATCCTTAAATAAAGAAAAACCCCAAAGAGGATAGGGGGTGGAAAGCAGTACACCTCAGTCTTGCTGTTGAAGCTGGCAGAAGTTCTTTACAGGGTATTTTTGAAAACCAGTGGAAAGAGAATGTAAAAGCAGTAAGAACTGAGCAGCTTAGTAGACAACTACTATTAGTTTAAACAGTAGCTTGCAATAAGATTAGGGGAAGGAGAAGAGAGTACAAACAAAACTAAGTTCATACACCACGTACCATTCTTCATTCAGCCCACATGTTATTTCCTCTTGGCACATGTTAAGTGCATGCACTCCATATACAAACCACATGATAAAATGAGCAGAGGGATGTACCGAGTCTCTATTACTTAGACAAACATCAAGTGAGGGAATTCTGCGGTGGTTAGACAACAAGGTTAAGAAAATATATTTCTTAGGATTCCTGAACCAAGGAATCAAAAAATAACTATGATATATTTCTTTTCTGGTTAACCTTAAGTAGAAATGAAGGGTTTATGCTCATTTCTTATATGGATCATGACATCTTATTTTTGAGCATGTTTATTCAACAGATAAGTTTTTTACAGCACAGCATGTATTGAAAATATCACTAAATACAGTTCCTAAAATTATGTCAACTTATGCTTTTTTGTTGAGACAGCACGACTAAAAATTCAAATTACTTTATGGGAGGATGAATGAATGAGATTTGCTCCAGCACAGATGATCCCAGCTGTAGCCTCAATGTCAATTAAGTCATGTTCACAACTGCAATTTACTTCTGACAGAAAAGCCTAAGAAATTCAACTTTAAGCTGGTAAACTACAGGACAGTGAATACTTTTATCTTCACACCTGAAATTGGGTTTGGGTCCACTTTCTTCCCAGCTTACCCCCACACACCTCTAAAGCTGTGATGGCCTCTTCAGTTCTACCTCATGGGTGGAGTCTGCCTACAGCACAAGTCTTCAGCTGAGTTAGTAACTTTGGACAGGTCTGACAGTTTCAAAATTCAGCAAATTTGGGGGAGGGGGAAAGTGGAAGACAGGTGGAGGGAGAGAGAATAAGGTCCCACTGTAACTACTTTTACACTTTTGAGTTGTTTGTTTGGGGTTTTTTAATCTAATAAAATGCCAGCTCCACAGAGAGCTACCACAGAGATTCTGTTAAGCAGATGGCTAAATGCTGTGAAACCTATGGAAATATTTAGTCAGCTGCTTTGCTTTGGTTTTTGAGTAAGAATAGTTCCACTTTTATAAACAATCATTGCTTCTCACAGGCATCTTATTTTTGTAAACACTGTTTGCCTATGATTTACCCCTTCTGCTCCTACCCAGAGGAAAGTTGGTTTTCACAGCCTTTTCCAACTGTTTAGGTTAAACATATACCTTTTCTATATTGAGACTGTCCTGAAAGAAGCTGACCATCAGTAAACCTTAATTGCTTTAAAGAGTGAATATTTCATACCTGCAAGTACATGAAAGCATATCTAGATTAATATATAATTTTTTATATATATGTACATAATATATACATCGCAATCATGAGATGGTCGAATTCAAGATCCTCAGGACAGTGAGAAGAGTGTGCAGCAAGCTCACTGCCCTGGACTTCAAGAGAGCAGACTCTGGCCTCCTCAGGAACCTGCTGAGGAAGATTCCACGGGATATAGCTCTAGAGGGGAGGGGGCCCAAGCCTGCTGGTTGATATTCAAGAATCACCTGCTACAAGACCAGGAGTGCTGCATCCCAACTAGAAGGAAGTGCTGCAGGAGGGCCAGGAGACCTCCTTGGATGGATAAGGAGCTGCTGAGGAAAATTCAAAGGAAAAAAGAGGCTTATAAAAGGTGGAAGCAAGGACACGTGGCCTGGAAGAATAAAGGGATGTTGTCCAGAAAGCTAGGGACCAGGTTAGAAAAGCTAAGGACCACTTAGAATTAAACTTGGCTAGGGACGTGAAAGATAACAGGAAGGCATTCTATAGGTATGTAGAGAATAAAAGACAGACTAGGGACAACGTGGGCCCACTCTGGAAGCTATCGGGAGAACTGGCTACCCTGGATTTGGAGAACATCTTAATGACTTCTTTGCCTCAGTCTTCACCAGAAAATGCTATGGCCACACCACCCAAGTCTTGGAAGGCAGACTCGGGGATTGTGAGAATGAAGACCCTGGGCCCACTGGAGGAGAGGATCTGGTTCAAGACCATCTTAGGAACCTGAACGCACAAAAGTCCATGGGACATCATGAAATCCATCCGCGGGTCCTGAAGGAGCTGATAAATGAAGTTGCTAAGCCACTGTCCAACATATTGGAAAAATCATGGCAGTCAGGTGAAGTTCCCGATGACTGCAAAAAGGGACATATAACCCCCACTTTCAAGAAGGGGAAAATGGATGACCTGGGGAATTACAGACCAGTCAGTCCCACCTCTGTGCCTGCCAAAATCTTGGAGCAGATTCTCCTGGAAGCCATGCTGAGGCACATGACAAACAACAAGGTGGTTGGTGACAGCCAGCATGGTTTCACTAAGGGGAAATCCTGCCAGACCAATCTGGTGGCCTTCTATGATGGGGCTAAAGAACTGATGGACAGGGGTAGAGCAGTTGATGTCATCTACCTGGACTGATGCAAAGTGTTTGACACTGTCTCACATGACATCCTTGTCTCTAAACTGGAGAGACATCAATTCAATAGGTGGACCACTCGGTGGATAAGGAACTGGCTGGATGGTCGCATGCAAAGAGTTGTGATCAATGGCTCAATGTCCAGCTGGAGACCAGTAATGAGTGATGTCCCTCAGGGATTAATGTTGGGACGGGTCTTGTTCAACATCTTTGTCAATGACATGGACAGTGGGATTGAATGTGCACTCAGCCATCAGTTTGCCGATGACACCAAGCTATGTGATTCATTTGACATGCTGGAGGGAAGGAATGCCATCCAGAGGGACCATGACACGCTTGTGAGGTGGGCTGATGCCAACCTAATGAAGTTTAACCATGACAAGTGCAAGGTCCTACAGCTGGGTCAGAGCAATCCAAGGCACACATACAGGTTGGGCAGAGAAGAGATTCAGAGCAGCCCTGCGAAGAAGGACTTGGGGGTGTTGGTCAATGAGAAAATGAACATGAGCCGGCTTCAGTGTGCGCTCGCAGCCTAGAAAGCCAACTGTATCCTGGGCTGCACCAAAAGGAGTGTGACCAGGAGGTTGAGGGAGGTGATCCTGCCCCTCTACTCTGCCCTCCTGAGACCTCACTTGGAGTATTGTGCACAGTTCTGGTGTCTTCAACAGAAAAAGAACATGGAACTGTTAGAAAAAGTGCAGAGGAGGGCCACGAGGATGATGAGGAGACTGGAGCACCTCCCATATGAAGACAGACTGAGAGAGTTGAGGCTCTTCAGCCTGGAGAAGAGAAGGCTGCGTGGAGACCTCCTAGCAGCCTTCCAGCATCTGAAAGGGGCCTACAGGGATGCTGGGGAGGGACTCTTGATGAGGGACTGTAGTGACAGGGCAAGGGCTAACAGGTTAAAACTTAAACAGGGGAAGTTTAGATTGGATATGAGGAAGAAATTCTTGACTGTGAGGGTGGTGAGGCACTGGAATGGGTTGCCCAGGGAAGGTGTGAATGCTCTGTCCCTGGCAGTGTTCAAGGCCAGGCTGGACAGAGCCCTGGGTGGCATAGTTTAGTGTGAGGTGTCCCTGCCCATGGCAGGGGGGTTGGAACTAGATGATCTTAAGGTCCTTTCCAACACTTACTATTCTATGATTCTATAATTATAAGGCTCTATCTTTAATGACCACCTTATTTCAGCCTCTTTTCTTTCTTAATTCTTATTTCAAGAATAAATTTGCACATCTGTAACATATGGAAATGTATGCAAAGACCAATAATCTCACACTATGAGACTCTGTGTGTCCATTCTGTCATGTGCACCTTGTTTCCTATGGGAAAAATCCCTATATCCCTATTGATATTTTTAGCGCAGCTGGACCAACAGAGAGTCTTGAGATCAATTCTTAACAGCTATGAAACCTTAAATTTGAATTCTGCAGTAATACCCTATTCTAAAAATTCATTTTATAACAATTGCATATCTGGAGGCAGACGACTCCTCCAAAAGAAGAAACTTAAAAGACAGACTATGCATCATATAAAACACTGAACTGCACGCTACTCGGCCGATCCTGTCAATCCATCCCATTCTCTGATGTCTGCTTTTATATAAATCTTACCTCTATTATAGCTCCTATGAACTTTAAAAAATGAGAAAATTTAAATTCCAGCTTCCAAGGAAGACACAAAGTAAGTGCCTTATTCTAGTCCAGGGAAGATCTATGACAACAGATTGTAGAGCTGAAACATTTTCAGATCTACAGTGGACTTTCTTCTTTTAGTTTCTGAGGGACAGATAAGTTGCCTTACTCATTCCTAACATTAACTATGCAGAAAAATCACAATATGATTATTACTGCTATGTTTGAGAAACATAGAAGATTTTTTTGATTGTGTCAAAAATCCTTTGAAAGGGCATGTATCTCCCCTGCTTCTGCAACTTCACTTTCCTCTACCACCAGCAAACAAAGTACTTGAATAAAAGTTCTCAAGTGGTGGGTGAAATTCTTGCCATTGGTATCAGGAAATATATCACAGTCTTCCAGCTAAAACTATTGAGCTGGGAAAATCAATGATAGAAATAGTATACGTCTCTACAAAAGGTAGCTTGACAGGGTCATCACCTGAGCGAGTAGTTTTTGATGGGCAGTGGGGAAGAAAGTAAGCTCCTTTAGGAGATACACTCCCTTTCCATATTTCACTACAACTCCTGGGGACTACTTTTTCTTTTTATTAGTTTTTTGCAGCTGTTGATCCACACGCTACACCAGACTCTCACTCCATTAGTTTTATTTAATAGTTTACACTCCATCTACCATGCCTCTCAAAGGAAGACAAATCAAATAAGTACAGTCTATTTTCGCACACCAGAAACTACAAAAAAGGCTTTAGTCAGTTATAAATAAAACAAAAGACTTGATATCTCTGTAAAGTTAGTACTGAATTTACAAGCTTTAAAGTACCTACCACTCTGTAGCACTCAGCCATGGCTGATGTTCAGCATCCCACACAGCATTTAGCTCTGGTGGATCTAATATTATTATAAGATGACTTTACAGGATAGTATTGCAGCATTCAAATTAAAGGTTTCATAGCTGTTAACTGATTCCAGGACTCAGTGTTAGTCTAGCAGCACTAATAATGTCAATATATACAGAGGGCATTTTCCTATGGACATTCATGAAATTGATAAATGCTGTAAGAAAAATACAGAAATTGGGAAGAGGGGTGATAGAATCCTGACTAATCCTACATCAGGATTAATTCACAGAGCAGCTCTTCTCCCACACATCTCTTTTTTTATCTACTTTGATTCCTAGCACACAGGTTGAAAGCCAAACTTCTTAGTCATCTTTTCCCTTGGTCTCATATCTGCTGTTTTCCCTTAACTAGCAGTCCAACTACAAGTCAATCACTGTGTGCCCACACCAGTTATGCTACCTACCTGTTACATACTATATACTGCATTTCAAATATGTTTCTACATGTACTTTCTAAAATTTACTTATGATTCCCTACAGATTACTGTGATCAGAATATTTTTAAGTGAAGGAAAACTTTTTCAAGACATGCCCGTTCATAAGTTCTAAGATATGTCATGGATATGTACTGACTAAGGATATTTTTACCAAAAAGGTCAAGAGGGAGCCTGGCATTAAAAGTCTTTCTGAATATCATACTAACAGTCTGACAACAGATGTTTCTATACAGTTCTATTTCCCACGTATATTTACAGCAAAAAGGAATTGGCTTTGTTCAGTTAACTCTAATTGTAACACTACCTTTGGCTACATTAAAAGATGCAACTGGAACAAGGTAACAGAGGAGGTCTCTGTCCCCAGAAAGCCTTAGCATAGTAACTTAGAACTGGAAGGACATCACTAGAAATTAAATATTACAGAGAACAATAATGTTCTAAAAGGTCGGATGAGGTTAAAATTCAAGCTATTCTCATAAATATTGGCTGAATCAGACCCATAAACCAACAAATTTTTAATTGAATTTCAGCACGTGGTTGACTCTCAATTACTTGCTTTTGCAGTTGCATATACAGTGATTCCCTTAGTTTGTGAAATTAAGCAGTTAAGTGCCAGAATTTTAACTGTGCTATTTTAATTTATAACATCACGTTCATGTGTCACGATAAAAACATTTTTAACTAAATTATACAGACAACACAAATGCCAAGAAAACCAGATATTTCATCGGAATAAATCATACTACTTATCAATAAATGAGAGATAAAGGTCCCTCCTTCATAACAGACTGATGCTTTGCTATTCCCAGGTACAGAGCGTAGCCATTTTAATTAATTCTTCAATATACTGGAGAAAAGGACAGCTGGTACCATTGCTCCTATGAAACCACTAAAATGCCAGAACAAAAATACTTTCTGTAGAAAACACATTATTTTCTCTAACTTTATGAAAAGAATGGAAACAAATCTTTTTTCAATTAAAAGTCAATAAATCCTAATTCATCGGAACAAAAAAATTACACATGTGCTTTCTCAGAAAAACAGAAGAAATGCAATATGTAATGTAATACATCTCAAATACTGCCTCCTCATAGCTACAAACTATTTGAAATTTGTTCTAAGTTGTGACACTAATGGAAAAAAATCTCAATTCAAAACAAATAAAAATCAGCTAAGTTATTAAATGCCTCAGGTTTTTTTTCAGACAACATCCTCCAAGTATTCTTCACTTGTCCAACTGCTCCTCAGCGGTCCATCACAATAATTAAGCCGAGAACTTGATGTATGAAGACTGGCTTGGCAAAGCAAGGAACTCATAGTGGAGTTCCAATGCAAAAAGGCTGTATGTATGAGGCGTAAGCAGGGACAAGGTAATGAAGGAGGAACTTAGAAATAGCATATGGGTATGTAAGGACTGTGTCCAGTTAAAGAAGGTTCAATGAGAGTTAAGACTTGTATGGAATATCGGGGGCAACAAGAGCAGGTTTTACTGCTACAATATAACGCAAGGTCAAGCAGGGAAAATAGAAGCCTGTTGCTGAATTGGGCAGGTGATCTAGTGCCCACAGACACAGATAAGGCTGAGGAACTCAGCAGAGTTTGTTTCAGTCTTCACCAACAATGTCTCAAAGGTATCTGGTGTTTAGCAAAGCAGCTCAAGAACTACCAACAGTAGACGCAGCCCAAGTCAAGGATGACTTGCAAGATCTGAACCCATTGGATCAGACAAGCTATATCCATGGACGCCAAGATAACTGGCCACTTTTCATCTCTGAGAAGTCAGAGAAATGAAGGAAGGTCCTCAGAAACTGCAGGAACACAACTGTGGGAACAACAGGCCAGTCAATCTCAAATTCCTGGGAAAGTTATGAATTTAGTCCTTTTGGAATGCACTTTTCTGGACATATGGAAGAGAAGAAGATGAGTGAGAACAATCCAAGCTGAAATCATTCCTGACCAACCCAATTGCCCTCTGTAATAAAATGACTACAGTTTTAATGATGAGGCAAAGCACAGGATGTCATTTATTGCAAGGCTTCCAACACTATCTCACTGCAAGTTAGGGTATTACAGTCTGTCTCTTCAGGTAGGCAACAAGATGGGTAAAAAGCTGGTTGGATAATCAAGCTGACTTGATTATCAGAGAGATAAATGTTTTACGGACCTTACTCTACCACAAGGCTAGTAACAACTGGAATATCACCAGGGCTGATCCTCATAACTGTCTTGTTTAATACCTTAATCAATGAACAAGGGGAGGCATCAGAGTACAGTCTGTAAAGTTTACAGAACACATTAAATTCAAAGAAACACTTCATAAGCTTGAGGACAGAGATGCAGTCCAGAGAGACCCAGATGGGCCAAGAAGCCACTTCATGAAATTAAGCATAGAGTCCTGCACCTGGAAAAGAACAATGCCATGCAATAATTCAGGCTGGTTTTAATTACAGAGGAAAATGAGTCACCCAAGTTTAAAAGACACAAACAGCATCAAAATGTGAAGAAACTTTGCAAGCCTAGTTGTATTTAACTTGTATGGAATATAGTCCAGGTTACTATGTAACAGCACTGAAACAACTTTTTTTATATACCATTATGCATTAAAATCAGAGGTTTCCATGAAAAGATTACATGATCCTTAGCCGGTTTCTGGAGAAGTTTATTTTTGCACTTGCCCCTTACCTTTATATGCAATAACTGGGTGCTCAGCTCTGTGGCAGTGGGTATCTTCTGTTGTTATTGGCTCTAGTATTCCTAATACACCAAGTCCTGCCAACAGCAGTGCAAGGAGGCAGCTTCCTTTCATGGTGGTCATGCTGTCCTCCATAGCAGTCACTTCTTTTAACTGGCTACTTTTCTTGCACACATCTGGGAAAAGCACCTGGAATACACAAAGAAATTTACTCCAGCACAAGAGAACCCACACACACACACCAAAAAAAAAAAAAAAAAAAAAAAAAAAAGGCAAAAACACACACACACACACAAAAAAACACAAACAAAAACAAAGAATCAAACAAAACAAAACAAAAAAAAAACAGTTTTTGATGTTTAAAACAAAACATTGGTTTTTTGGCTGTGTAGTACTTGACTCCTCAAAAGTATGCTATCAGCTGCTCCCCTAATAAATTCATGAACTTATCAGCTACACAATTTAGGAATGTTGATTTCTTTTATCACCCAGCAGGATTAAAAAACATTTATTCCCTCCTCTTCTGTTTTAAAGTTTAATTTTATAATGTGTGTGGGAAAAGTAATGTTCTGCAACATATTTTATTTTATTTAGACACAGCAAATGTATTAAAATTTGTGTTCCACATTCACTTGGCTCCACTGCCCCTTGATCTGCTTTCCTCAATGGAAAGAAGGTAAGGTAGGAAAGGAATTGCTTCTTCACGTTACTAACCGTTTTGAAAAAACAACAGCCTTAGAGCATGTATTTTTTGCCTATCCATGGAGCATGTATAGCACAGCACAGAAAGGAGTAGGACAAGGTTCACCACAGTGCTCTGATGATGTACTTTTGCTTTACAGGAGGGAGGGGCACGAGTTCTGACATCCCTATCTGCTTACCAAGACTACTGACAAAGTTGCATATTGCAGATTTTAACACTGAAGACCCCTTTCTATTAAAATCTAGACATCAGTCAACAACTGTTTTCCTTCAGTACAAGAATGAAGTTGAAGTTTCAACTCCCTGATTTTATGAAACATCGAATAACTATACTTATAAGTAACAGAATATTCACGGTGTCAATGTAATTTTAGACCCAACCCAATTCCTTTAATTTTATCATAACAAACATTCTAAGCAGTAACAACCTAATGCTGTGACCCAAAAAAACTTCCAACACTAGCAGATTTACTGAGTCCCACATCCTTGCCTGCTGACAGCACACAGTTATGAGACATCACTGCCTTTCAGAGAAGACTGGTGTTTTGAGACAACTCCATAATGGCAGAACTGTCATCCTGCTAATTAATGGAGCAATTCAGGGAAAAATAATAGCCAATATTGAGTTCTAATGCATTTGATCTTACTGAACTGCACTGTGCTGCTTAATTATGTGGAAATTTTCTATTTGTGTAAAATGAAGATCCTAAACACATGGAATAAAGGTCTGTTAATTAAAAGATACTGTACAGTAAGACCAAAGGGTTTTAAAAGCTCAGAAAGCAGAATGTTTTGTAAATGTTGCTCCCTAACACTACTGTAGCACCAGCCATCACAAAATGAACTGCTCCTCTCTTACCACTTGATTTTGCTTTCTTTAGAAGCCTTCCAGCTAAGACCTGGACACATATAATCCTTAATTTCAACTAAAATAAATAGATCAAAGACATATCTCAATACATCTGAGCAGTACATCAATTTGATAGTCAATTTTATCTTCTCTGCTATGTTTCAGTAAAAAAAAGGGGGGGGGGGGAGGAGGGAGGAAGCTTCTAGGCAGTTAAATTCATATTCCTCCATTCCTAAGTAGTGTATCTTGTGATGTCATGTACCAATATGAATTTGTTCCACAAATTGCTTGTAGCTCACAGCAGACTGTATTTGCTCATAGAAATTCTGTGCACTCACTTATATAGGGGTACAAAGCTCCTGTTCCACTGTTTTGATTGTTCATTTTCTGCAAGGCGACATTTTGAGTATTATGTGCTATTATTATCCAAATTCAACCAGTTTATGTGGGTTATATCATAGCTAATTTATACTACTGACTTACAGATCATACAATACTAACAGCTAGTTCTAATTCAGGTTTCTGTAAGATTATGAATGTGTATTTAGCAAAATCAAGGTCCAATACTGCATCACAGACGCAAAAAAGCTGTTTCTCTTACACACAGTACCGCAGAAGACATTCTAACACTTAGGAATATGGTACTTCCCCTTTAAAGAAGTACAAACTTTATTTCTTTTTATTTGTAAAGTCTCAGAAATACCCATAAATGTGTGAATATAATGGATATAAATTAAACAAGAATAAAGTGAAACATTTGTACCGGAAGCTCAGCCTTCTCTGTCTCCCTGGCTGTAAATGAAGACCCACGATCTTTATGTAGCCAGACTTCTATACCCCAGCCAAGTTTAAAAAAAACAGCTCTAACAGCAAAACCAAAAAGAGAATCCTGCTTCTCCAGAGATAAAGGAAAGGACCAGTACTCTTCATACAGATACTATATCTGTACGTATCTATGGACCCCATGGTTTCCATTATAAAAAGGTTAATGACTTTCACGGGACTAATCCTGGTATTAGTAAGGACTAAGATTTAAATGTGGAGAGGTCTCATGTCTTCTATTCTGCAGGTACTGTGAAGATTTCATCTATCCCCTCTGTGCAGAACTCAGAAGCAAAGATTCCTTCACAACAATATGTTTCCTCAGCCTCTAAATCCAAACAGTATCCCTTGGAAAGACAGGCCACTTATATGCTATAGTTAGTCTCTGACATAGTTGTTTACATCTATAGTCATGCTGTGGGAGAATTTGGGGGTCAAAGAATATTTTTCCTACCTAGCTGAACTCCTTCTCTCACTGCATGCATCTCACAGGGTAAAAATGGAGGCAGGAAACACTCCTTTCTCTCAATCACAATATCCAAAGACAAGGTTAGACTTTGAAGAAGAGACAAAAAAGGATGCGAATGCACTCCTGATAATACGTCTTAGAGATAACAGAGTCTTGGATTACATGGTCTAGGGCGAGGCATCACTGCCCATGGCAGGGGGTTGGAACTAGATAATCTTCAGGTCCTTTCCAACCCTAACTATTCTATGATTCTGTAAGAGTTTAAGTTTCTCTCTGCTTTGACCTGTACCGGTTTAAACTAATAAAATGGCACAATACATTTAAGTGTATCAATTATTTTAGATGTATTAATTCAAATGTATTACGTACATTGTGGGGAACTGCAAGCAGAAGCTTACTTGCAGTTACTCAGAGAAGAGTCTTCAGGGACCCTAACTGGACAAAAGAACAGTAAATCAAGGTAGCAGGTAGAAACCTCATCACAAGTTCCCACAAGAAAAAAGGGCAAGCTTTAAGTTAGCTGAGCAATTGGAAGAAACAGGAATTCACTATCCACTTCATTATACTACAGCATGCACAGTGCACAGAAGGAGAAAGAAAAAGTCTGGAACCGCACTTAATATGCTGCTAAAGTAAAAATGAAAACTCCAACAAAAAAAAACCCAAAGACATTAAACATGTACCCACTGCAAAAGCAGACAAACAGACACCTTAGAAAAATCTTCAAAACCAAATCCTTTTCCACAGAATTTGCAGGGGTTAGATTTTTCCCCACTGCACACCGTCCAGTAAGGACTGCTGCAGAAGTTCCGTCTCTGCCTGAGACACTACCTGCAAGAGCAAGACCATGGAGGCAGCACCTTAATTTTGTACCCATGCATCTCTGAAACACTGCAACTGATGGTCAGAAGTCTTGGAGCAAGCAAAGAAGTCTTTCCTGAAATAGGCTCTTCTCCTTACTGAAAGGACAATTGTGCCAGGAAGTGATAGCTATGCCAAGAAGCGATAGCTAGCCTGGAGGCCAAGACATAAATGCCAAGAGAACCCTAAACATAAAAAGTTTAGGCTAGTTTCCTTGACTTCAGTATAATTTCCATATGCAAATCTATCTCAAAAATTAAATATAATGGTGAAGTCAAAACTCTTTGAAACATACCTATAATAGTGACACAGACCATCTTTTTGACTACTATTTCTGGGGACCAGCACACTGACTTTTTTCTTTCCAGCACAGATCTTTATTCAGACTTTTGACAAATTGCATTTGAAAAGTCTAAAACAATCTGAGGATGCAAAAAGAAAAAAAATTAATTATAAAATTCAATATATTTGGATTTGATGATCTTCAAGATCTTTTCCAACCTAGTTGATTCTGTATAATTTTATTCCTATGCATAAAGGGCCTTGTGCACTTATTCTCTCCCTCGTTCACTCTTTTTTGATCTAGCTTGCCTAAAGGAAATATGAATGAGGTCCATTAGGTAAAGTTATTATTTTTTTTTACACACATAGTTTTTAGTTTCTCTACCAACAGTATTTGATGAATAATAAAAAAAAAAAAGAAGCAATTCAAGATTTTCTTATTTAGATGAGCCAGCAGAAGATACCTACCGCTAAAAAGAAAAAGTGTGAAAAGCTACGCATGCGGGGCATGCAACTACTACCGCTAGGTCCAAGCAGATTAATTTAGAGACTATTCCCTCCAGGAACTGAACTCATATATTAAAAATGAAATAATCAGGATGCCTATATTTCTAGATAGGTTAAAATACACCATGTTGGAAGTACACTTTAACTCTGAATTACAAACTACATTTTCTTTTGTTTGATTAAAATAAACCTCTGTATTAGAAGAAAAAAAAAAAAAAAAAAAAAAAAAGAGTTGCCACACTGACTGCAGGTGGCCAGCAGCAAAGATGCTTTCAAATAACTATCTTTGATGATTGTGCGTCACTTTAACTGCACTTTCAGTGAGCAATTAAGTAAATTTATGCCAATATCAGCATACAAACAGCAGAGTTTGGCATGGTTAAACTATGCCCTTTTCAGGACTGTTTCTGGATACAGGCATCCACAAGCACACACACCAGTGTCTCCTCGCACAGACGCTACCCATGTATTTGTTGCAGGAGATTCATTCTACTTCCCCTGGGTACTTCGCTCTACCTCTTGGTTTGCAAAACAGTACAAGTTTCATTAAAATTTACTCATGCTAACTAACTACCCTGGATAACATGCAGTTTTGTGCATGAACCTGAAAAAAAAGTACTTGTCTAATGAAACAGACTGTACATTTTATGGATTCATTAGAACATTTTATGCATTCATTAGAAGAGAACTGAGTCTAAAGAAAGTTTTTGTTCCATATTGCTACTGTACACACTTTAAAATAGTAATAATTATTTCATCATTAGTCATGTCAATTTTATTAAAAATATCTTGTTTGTCTACTGTACTGTTAGTGGTACCATTTTACAATTTATTAAAATAATAGAACATTAGGTTGCTATTGCAAGTGATGAGCAGACAGGGTGAACTGCTGTTACCTCCCTCACAAAAAGAACCCAAGCTGTTGTATATTGCCAGTAAGCATACAGACAAATCAGGAAAGAGGGTATCAGCAGTTGTATGGTCATCAAACTGGAATACATGAACAGCCGCTATGATGCAGCTCAGCCCCTTTTTCTGTAATGGCTCTTGATTTTTTTTCTAAAGCCAAACTCCCCAAATTCATACAAATCATTTGAGAGTAAGATTGCTAGAGAAAGGAATATGTAGGAAAGTCCCTGTCAACACACCTACCAAGAAATCTTGCTAAATTCTCAGGCAACATGTACGATATCAATTCCCAGTCCTGGAAACACCACTAGTGACATGCTCTGGAGTCCAGAAAGAAAAGGAGGTGGTAGGGGGGATGACACGAGTGTATCAAGAGGGCTGCTCCCCTCTCCTACAGTGAAAACTATGAATGTTGAGTGCTAAAAGACATTCACATTTTACTTTTTTACCCAAATGAACTGCAACTCCTTTTTTAAGTCACCCTTGTCCTCATAATATACAGACACAAGGTGAATAAATATCAAAACTCATTTAAATCTTGTTTCTAAAAAAAAAAAACCACCCGTTGTTTTTACTCTAGTAATTAATCCTGTTTCCCTGTCAAATATACAGATAAAAGCTATTCCTCTTTAGAATACAATTACTTTGAAATACTTTCCTTATCCCATATAGTGTTAGAAAAACAATTTGTATATCACTCAGATACACAATTAGATTAGAGCAATAGCTCAAAGATCACCTCATTAAACATCAAGACATGACTGGAAGCTACAGAGCTTCTTCAGTGAAATAATCCAGCCACATACTATCATGTCTCATCACTGGACCCAGTAATGCAGACTGTTTGCTATGCAGCAGAGTAGCATATTCTAATTTGTATTCTCATAAAGTGAAAGTCAGCTTCAATTAACAAGCTGATTACCCAGTTCCTTCAACATTTTTTTAATATTGCCATTCATTTCAGCATTGGCATGAATTTTAGGATCTGCAAGAGGCAGTCACCCATCAGCTGTCATTGACCAACGCACTCAAATATCAATCCTTAAATTCCTAGTGACATTCTGCCAAAGTCTGCTAATATCTGTAGCTGATGGTGACAACTCATAAAAGAAGAATCTGTCACCAAAGCTAGTTCTCCAGTACTGCTCAAAGAGCTGTGAGCCCTGTGACTGATGCAAAGGAAGTACCGCTTCAAGAACAGTGGGCTGAGTGAAGCAAAAAGTTTGTCGTAACGCCTCAGATCCCACTTATCACACCGTGGCCATGCCATGTCTGCCTCATCAGTGGCACATAGCACCAGCGGACCACAGATTCCTCAAGCAAGCACCAGCCAACACACAGGTCCACACAGAAAAAGCACCACAATCAGCTTAGCGGTAAGAATAAAACTACCTAGATCAGCGCAGCCTAGGCTCAAGTTCCAACAAAATCTCAGCTCTTGTTTTCAAATCCCTTTTTCTCTTAGCTATCCCTTAGCTCCTCGACCTTTTTCCTATCCTCCCAAGACCCAGATTCCTACCTCCAGTTTCCTTCCCCTTGCAGCTAGTCTCCTGGTCAAGTCATCCAGAGCATTTTCCCCTATAATTGCTTGGCACATTCACCGAACTGCGATCCTCAGTGTGGCCATCAGAAGTCAGTCTGAGGCCGTGGAAGGAGGAATTTTCCTCCTAAGACTTCAAAGCCAGGAATTTTGGCTGTTGCATTCTGTATAAATTGGGATGAGGCAACACAGAGATTGGAGTTGTACATGTTGAATAATTAAGAGAGAAGATCATCACATCACAGATTATCACTCTAGCCATCTGGACCTACTTTTTTATATTTGTAAACTGTACAGGAAAACATGCCAAAATTTGTACATGGTTGTAAGAGAAACCAGAAGGAAGACAGTAACACAACAACTTTAAATAGCTGGGGTTTAAAAAAAAATCATATTCAAGTGAAAATAGCCATCTACCATTTTCTATGTCATCGTACAAAAGTACTTGATAGACCTTGGGATTTAGCTTTCATGAGGACATAAAATAATAAATTTTTAAATGTGAATTGCCAATCTAAAGGACAAATTGCACTGCTGAAACAAAACTATTAGTGGATATTCTGCACAGTAATACTAGGCAAACTTCCAAAATAAAGATTATATTTAAGTAGTTACCACTTAAAAGAACTGCTGGATGAGTTCCAAAGTGTCATGAAATGACTACTGCGACTGCCTGCTTCAGTTAAATAATACAGGTAGATTTACCCTTCTCATAGTGGGTTCATTCCTGCAGTTCTTTGGTACAATTTTAAAGGGCAGTGGTTATTAAACACCTTTCAGCAAATGAATGGTGGCCACAGCTGACAACCAAAATACAGTGCAGAGGAATACACGTTTGTATGTCTTTGACATCCACTTACCCCCATCCCACCACTTGCAAATGCATTTCAGACTCTATCCTCCTCTCTACTCCCAGCCGATTACCAGCTTTTGATCTGTTTCTTCCCATAAAGAACCAAAATAGCCTCTCTTTATAGTAACAGCTTAAGTAACAGCAAGGTTTAGCAGAGATATGAAGGAAAGGCAGAGGTGAGGCAGCTCAGAGCTCCCAACCCACATGACTGCTATAGAACACTTCTGCTCCCTGGCAATTTATACATAGCTTTTCTAACAAGGTAAGCACTCAAAAGACCCACTCATTTCATCAAGCTTCTGAATTCCTTCTTCAGTTCTTGGTTAAGCAGTAAAGTATCCTTCAGAGAACACTGAGATGGACTGATCCATCCAATGTCTCTGCACAGGGTAAACAGGCTACTATCTCACTTTCTTTGCTCTTTAACATTACCACTGCAAAGATGACAATTTAGATTTTTTTATACATCGGCTAGTTTCCCCACACACTTACAAAGATTTAATACACAGAAGAAAGCACTGTTTAATGCTCCTTCTAAGCTCACAATTAAGCCTCCTTGATTATATGCAATAGTGCTCAAAGGCAACCCACAAATCTACATGACTTTCTTCCATATGATAAGATTTTGCATTTTTTTTTTTACATACTTTTGCATTTAGATCTCTAATTCAGTTGAGAACTGCAACAGCAAAATCACACAACTCCTTTCTGTGCCACATTCAGTTGCATTAATACCCAGATAATTCAGAGACATCATACAAACATGCCTTTTTAATTAGGAACATTAGCTGCATGGCTAGCCATGCTGTCTTTTGAATATGTCCATCAGAAACATCAGAAACCCTGACAAAGCTATCAGAATCCTGGAATAAGAAGCCTGAAGGGGAAATCGTGGCTTCTGTTAGATCTCTCTGAGAGCTCATCTACCTTTTGTTAGTCATTTACTAAATCCTAAATCCAGATACAGGTATTTGACATCTTCTGTGACAGATAACACCAATTCCTAGGGGAAGGAAAAAAAAAAAAAGATAAAATTAAAAATAATGGGAAGTCTAGAGATTTTCAAAGACTATTCTAAAGCTCAAAGATCCAATCTATCAGAGTCTTTCAAAACAAAAGGCAAAGTACAAAATTAAGACAATGCGTATACTTAAAACCCCATATATTCACATACAAAGGTTTCACACATGATGAACATATCTGCACATGCCTGAACTTCCTGTCAATACAAACTTGCTATATCCTAAGACATGACAGGGAAAGGGAAAAAAATATAAAAGAAAAAAAAAGAAAAAATTCCTTCCAAAGAGAATAAATCATAGCTATATTTCCTTCCTCCAACATTACTGTTAAAAATTAAAGTTTTATTTTAAGTCTGTTTAAAAGTAATAAAACTTGGCACAACAGAAATCATGTACTATCTAGTAGAAAGCACCCAATGAAGCTGTCAAACAAGAAATAAGGAGATGTCAAATAACTTAAGGTTAAATAAGGAATGGCTCTTGACATTTGTTTCAATACACAGATGTCTCTTGTGGGTTTTCTTCAGAAAATACGTTGTGCTGCTCTGTGGTTTTGTGTCTCAAAAAAAACCCAAAAAAAAACAAAAAAAAAAATCTGTTTTTTCTAAGTCTGAAATATCCTCTTACAAGTTTAACTTACATTTGCATGTTTTATCCAATTATTAATGATGACGCTCTTTTTAATGATTTCCATTTGAGAGCTTTCAGGAAAATAATCTGTTACATAAAGTTATTTCACAAACTAACAATGTTGTGAAAATCCAATTTGTTTGGTGAGATCTTTCCCAATGGCTTCTCAGTGCCTGACAGCTTCTATCAGTCAAAGACTAAATTACATGAAGTGTCACTGATGTCTCCATCATATCCAAAATCACTACAGACTTCTGTAGCTTCTTAGCCATCTTTTTTCATTTATCGCTTTAAAATCTTAGAAGAATACAGTATGTATGCACAGATTTAATGCACTGAAACATATCTTAGACTCTATCTTTGGAAAATCTAAGATTCAGAGGCCAAATGTGTCAAAGTCACCTTGAGCTCATAAATAGAAACATGTAGGATGATTGCATCTTCCTTTAGATTCTTCTAAAAATAAAGGCACTGTTTCAGCTTTCTTAGGCTGTTTTGCTTCCATCCAAATTGTCTAGTATCCCCACAGGTGCTTAAAGGGAAACTTCCTAACCATCCCTAAGTTATACATCACACAGTACACTCACTGGTGTCATAGCAATAACCTATGGAAAGCCTCCTTCCCCACCACACCAGCTCTCCAGCACACCACTAGGCAAGGCTGGATGACCTGCAGTCAGAATATGCTCAGTTAGTGTTGCCTGAGACAACACAAGGTCTTAATAATAAAAGCCCAACTAAAACCTGCCCTTTGTCAGGTGTCATATTGAAAAATTATTAAGTCAGAGCAGAAGAGTGTCAGTTTATGTATTGATAGGGACATCAGGGACTGTGGTGACAGAACATGGCAATGGCTTCAGATGTAAACAGGGAAGCTTTAGATTAGATATAAGGAAGAAATTATTTACTGTGAGGGTGGGGAGGCACTGGAACAGGCTGCCCAGAGAAGTGGTAAATACTCCGTCCCTAGCAGTGGTCAAAGGCCGGGTTGGACAGAGACTTGGGCAACTTAGTGCAGTGTGAGGTGTACCTGCCCATGAAAGGGTGGTTGGAACTAGATGATCTTAAGGTCCTTTCCAATCCAAACCACTCTTTAGTGCAATGAGATACAAGCATCATAGGTAGGAGAAGGGTCTATGGAATGGAATTGTTGGAATTCAAAATAAAGAGCCCAGAAGTAAAATGCTGAGCAACTGGGAGCCTTGCATAATAATGAAATTAAGGATTTTACCTAGGAGGGCACAAAAAGGAAGAGATAGGAGACAAAAACACCAAACAAACCAAGAAACTTGTTGATATTGTGTGCATCTGGACAAGTAAAAAACTGGCAATTTATGGCAGTGTTAGGAAACACATAAGAAGACAGATTTAAAACATGAATGATACTCAAGAGTAGTAACAAAATTTGTAGCACGGTGTGCTTGCTATGCTCTACCTCAACATGCTTCACACCAGAGAAGGGACCTGCATGTTATTTAAGAGCCCCGAAAGCAGGGTTTGGATACAGCCAAGAGGTTCCCTCTCTCCTTTCATACCTGGCCAACTCCCTCCTCCCTCACATACCACTTCACCATGATGCTGACGGGACAGCCGCAGTAATCTAGCCGAGTACCTGTATTGTTAAAGTCACTATGATGCTGTCAGGTTTTAAATTGCTAATTTTTTGAATAGAAAAGATCACATTTTATCATGTGCAATTACTACAGCCCTATTAATTTCTACAGTACTAATACAAATATAGACAAGCACATCTCTTTTACGTGGGAAATCCAGTGCTGAGTTCATAGCTCTTTACTTTGTAGAGACAAAAAAAAAAAAACCCGACATTTATACTTCAATAAGCACATCATATAGAAAGATATCGAAAACCCAAATTGAAACATGACACTGTCACTCTGCAAAGTCTTTGCAAACATTCAGTACTCTGTAAATAACAAACTGAAGCAGAAGTCATCTCACCAAGTTAATCATGAGTTGTACTGCTAACATACAATTTGCATAGATAGGCTGTGCTATCTACTCTATAGATAAACAGGGATTTCACTTTCAGGACTGTCAATCTTGCAAGCTTTCCAGCATCAGATTCCACTATGTTTTATAAAGATGCAACCTGAAGCTGAGTGGAAAATAACTCAAACTGCTTGCAATGGTGTTGCAGAAAGGGTTTCCAGAGAAAACATATTACACACACTACACTAATACACACACTGCAAATACAAAAATCTGTGTCACATGGGGAAAAAAAGGAAAAAATACACCAAACCTGGATCAAAAGAGACAACTCAAAGGGTCTCAAAATATTGCCCTTTTCTACAAATTATTTTGACATTTTTAAATGATCAAGACAAGAAAAAGCAACCCACGAGAGTTCAGGCAACTCTCTGGGAAAAAGGTGCAAAAAAGAAAAGAAAAAAAAGGAAGATATTAAAATTATAAATCAAAGACCATTTAGTTTCACACCAGGTGTTAAAACCCTGCTTTTAGATGCCATTAATCTCAGAGATTTAACAGGCTTTAATGGGAAGAGTCTCATTCTCTGTAGCAAGAAACAAAGGTTCTTTCCATTAGACACAATGACCTCATCCATCCCTCTCTGATCCTCCTTCACCTCATATGTAGAGTGAAGTACAGCACAATTTATCACTTCAATACAAAGCTGTTTGCAGCTCACTGGTCCACAGTTATGTTTCACACCAGGCACAGAATTTCCAAAAGAGAATGAAGCTTCTTCATTCCATTCTGAAATTGCTACTGCTGCTTTGAAGCAACTAAGCAGAGTCTTTTTAACAAACAACTACCACTACTAAGGAGCCTTTCATTGTTACACTTCATTTGTTAAAATTCCCCAAGCCTGGAACAAAGAGAAACTTCCCACCACAACACACACAGTGCCACAAGGAAGACACCAGAACAGTTAGAAGGGCCATGAGGAAGAACTCTTCTTCACAGATGGATGAGCTCAAAGAATTACGTGGGTAGGGAAATGGCTGACCTAAGCAATATTTTTAATTGATAATGACCTATGTTATATACCTCTTCCTTTTCTCTTGTTACTGCTCTTATTCTGCAATTACCCTCCAGTTATCTAAAGCCACACATTCGTATCCCCTTTTCTTACAAGAAAAGTACTCTTTCCCCAGGACTGTATACTCCTATTTGAAATATCCATGTATCCTTGTCATTGCAAGTTTTGGTCGGCACTTAAAAATCCTTTGAGTCTCCATTTCAGCTGCTTTAGTCTTGGTTTTGTTACTGTTGCAATAAAACTATTCTTACCAAGAGCAACAACCCTCTCCAACCTAATAAAAAACTGTTATTCATCCCTCCTGTGTTTTTTTTTTTTTATTATTATTTCAAGTCCCCTTGGAAAACTTCCCAGAGGAAGTACAGATATTGGTACGAGAAACTTAAACACTACTTACATGAATCTATCCATTTAGAGACCATAAGCTATCAACTGAAAACCAAAGACACTGTTTCTTTCATTCCCAGTATCTGCTCCTCCCCTAAGCTCCTAAAACCCTTTTAACTCTTAAGAACTTTCTTCAGTAGTTTCTCATCCTTACTTAAATTCAATCCCTTCAGTTCAATTTACCCTTTTTTCCACTAATCTTCTCCCATGACCCCTCCCTCTTCCAGTAGCCTTATCTGTTCGGGCCACTTCAACTATCATTATGCAACCCTGTCACTTTTAGCCTTGCCCCCTCAACCATCATAATATAACTCAAATATTTTGCCTCTCAAGCTAGTTCACAGACACAAAAATATCTCCAAGATCAGTGCTCTTTTCTCATTCTCTTTGTACTCTCTCAAGATTTTGCCATTTCATCTTGCTTCTCTCTCCCCCCAAAGTGTACCATGTCTACACCAAAATGGGTGTCAAAAGGACTATATGTAGTAAGAAATGGTGTTTTGATAATTCCTTGCTCTCTGACAGGTACTGCAGTCTGCACAGGGAACATGGTAAGAAAAAAAAAAGGTGAGAACTGAACTCTCAATGAAACAGCTTGAACACATTAAGATGAATTTAACTGTAATTTATCAAGTGCCAAAATAAGACAAAAAACATTTGTCTTACAATGAAGGAAAAGTCTCCAAGCTCAGTGAGAGACCTCAAATTACAGCTTAAATTATTTAATCTAAGAGCTTAAAATTTTTTAGAATGGTTTCATCAACAGAGTTCTCCTCGGATACTGCACCCTACAACCTTACTGTTTATAGAATAGCATGTAGAGAACCACCGCAGTGGGCTAGGCTGGACGTTTTAACCCAAATGGAATGACCAAGCTGGCTCAGACTAAATAACCAGCCTGACCCACTGTCCTGTCTCCAGAAGCAGCCAAGAGCAGATGTTTAAGGCAACAGTAAAACCAGAGCAGTTGTACAGAAACACTCTCCCCGATTCCCTCAACAGCACTTACTGCACAGCTTTCCACAATTTGCAGCTCAGTGACTTCCTTACTCAGAAACAATACCTTGGTTTGTAACCCTTTCTTTTTCTCCCTCCTTTTCCAACTTTGTTCAGCAGATTTTTATTCCCATGGAACATATATAGCATCCCATGGCAAGGAATTTCAGAACTGACTTACACATCATGCAAAGAAAACCTTCTTTTCCTAGCTTTGAAACTGTTCCCTGCCAGTTTCACCTGATATCTCTTGTAATACAAAAATAAGGTGGTACTGAGCATTCATTTCCTATCCAGACACCTCACAGCTCTTACAGTTTTACAGACCTCTAACATCTGCATCTGGCCATTATCTCTTTTCCAGTCCGGCGAGCCACATCTAGCCAGTTGTTATTGCAGGGAAGCTGCTCCACAGATGCCTTCTGCACCCTGCTGCCCTTCTTCATTCTTGTTGTCCTGCTCTGAACCTTTTCCAGTTCTATTGCATTTGTTCTGACATAAGGAGACCGGAACAGATTTAGAGACTGGCCTAGTGATATTTTGATCTCTCTCCTTTCAGAGCAATTCCTGACATAAAATTGCCTTCCAATTGCTACTACAGAGTGCGTTGTGTGGTTGTTTGTTGCTTTTTTTTTTTTTTTCATTTAAATACTGCTTCCCAATTTTAATTAAGATTACTGTCCCAAGATCTCAGGCCAGCTCAAAATATTTTACCGTTACTGATCCTGAATTTCATCCACCATTTTAATGGCCACTTTGTTTTATAAGGGTCTTCTGCAGTTTTTTAGTCTGCCCTCTTTTCTTTTGCCTTCTTTTGCCCTCAGTAACTTAGTTCCAGAAACAAACCTTGTCACCACACTTCTGCTCCAAGCTTCTTATACAAATATGTCATGGTTTAAGCCCAGCTCATGCAGTTTGCTCACTCACTCCCCACCTCTTTCTTCCCTCCAGCTCCTGGAGGGATGGGCAGGAGAATCAAAAGAAGGAAAGAAGGAAATCGAAAACTCCCACAGGTTGAGATAAGAACAGTTTAGTAACTAAGGTATAACACAAATCACTACTGCTACCACCAGTAATAACAGTGACAAGGGAAATTCAAGGAAAGAGAATACAATCACTCACCACCTATACCCAGCCTGACCGAGCAGTGAACTCCCCTCTTCGGAGTCCCTGCCCTTAGTTTTTACATTCTGGGCATGACGTGCTGTGGTATGGAATAGCTCTTTGGTCAGTTTGGATCAGGTGTCCTGTTTCTGCTTCCTTTCAGCTTTCCCTCCTCCCGGGCATAGCCTGAGGCTCAGAAAGTCTTTGGTCAGATCAAACACTCTAAGCAGTAACTGAAAACATCGGTGTTATCAGCGTTGTTTCCAGGCCAAAAGTCAAAACCACAGCACTGCACCAGCTACCAAGAAGGAGAAAAATGACTGCTACTGCTGAACCCATGACAAAATATCTCCCTGGGCACTCACAGAGATCTCTGTGGAAATCCACTGGTGATATCCCACATATTTTTCTGTTTTGCTTCTTACTACTTAACCAATTATTTACACGGTTTTCACTCCTCCCTCTTAACCTGTGCCTGTTCAGTTCTTTTAGAAGGTTTTTTTGAGAGGACTTTGGATACAAAATGCCTTTTTGAAAAGTAGAACAGTACATCATAAAATCTCTTTCATCTGTATGCTGGTTACCTCCCTCAAAGGACCACAACAGTTTAGTAAGATTTGAATTCGAATCACAAAAATACTGGCAGGAAGGGATCCCTGGGAGTCATCCAGCAGACACAGTAGATTAGACCAACTGTTCAACTAAGTAACCAGAACAACTGTCCAACTAAGACTTGAAAGCCTCCACTCAGTGAGATGACACCCCCTGCTTTCTAGGTAACTTCTTCCAGTGCTGCTACCTTCCTAGTGAAGAAAGATTTTCCTATAATGCCCAATCGGACTATTTCAGTCTGCAATCTGTGTTTGTTAACCCCCTGCTACATGGCTTGCCACTATTAAGAACACTGGTTGTGTCATCTTTGTAAGCATCCTTCAAGTATTTAAAGGCTAATATTAACCCATTTCTAAATTTTCTCTTCATCAGGCTCCCCTTCCCAGAATCATTCTTCCTCAGTATCTCCATCATATTTATCTGATGGTTTTTCCAAACCAGCCACTAATTTAATTTTTAAATTAATCCACTCAATTTAAACAAGAGACCTATTGGTTTCTAGGCTCCCTGATTCTACATGAATGCCTTCTAAAATACGGCATCAAATTAGATAACTTCGAGTTCTCAACAGCTGAGATACTTTAAAGCAAAAGGCTGCACACCACAGTCAGTAGCTGGTCTACTTCACTCTTCCACTCCTTAAAAACTTGGGTGAGATACATCTGGACCTCTTAAGCAGGGAACACACAATTTGTTCCACAACCTCTCCTACAATGTTTCCAGCTGAGAAAGGCAGTCTCATAAGCCTCCCACAGCAGGCTTCCAAAATAGGAGCCATCCCACACTTTCCAGTGGTAAGCACATCTACACAAGAATTATTTAGTTTTCTGCCACGGCTTTATCTCAGATTGCTCATTTCATGATGTCATTATATGCAAGCCATGCAGACTCTTCAACTGGCTTCCTGCTACTGGTGTGTTTAAAAAAAAAAAAAAAGAAAAAAAAAAAGCATTTATTAATTTTAGGTTTAGCCTGACAAGCAGGATATTTTTGGTCTTATTTCCTTCTTTGAACACAACCACATCTTTTTTTAAGACATCCTCTTGCTTTTAATAGTCTTCTCTACCTTGTCATTTAGCTATAAAGGCTTCCTTTTCCTAATTCTTTTTTAGACTGATGGTAGGCATTTGCGTGGAGCCTTCAAAACAGCATCCTGAAATAGTGCCTCTACCACCTACAAACATGTTACTCTTACAGTTGCCCTTTTAGTTTCTCTTTAAATAAACATCCCCATTTTTTATGTAGTTTTCCTTTTCCAAGTCAAGTATAATTTAAGAGAGGGAGAGAAGAAAGGAGAATTGCAGGTTGCTTTTCTTGCACTCCTCCCATTTCCATGTCTTGCACTAATTTAGCTTGGGGAGGAAAGAAAGGCAGAATAACTTCAGTGGTCTACAAAGCCATCTCACAAGCCTTTTCACAGACAGCATCTTACAATCTCTCCATGACATCAGCATCTACTCACTGCACAATCTCTCACCTACCTTTTAGTCACCATTCCTCTGTAATCAACTACTGCCCCCGTTCAGCGTTTGTGCAGAGCCTAGCACAGTGTGGTCCTGGGTCTACCTTGTGGGCTCCTAGGAGATAAGGAAACATAAAAGAGAAATAATAGGTATTGAAAAGACAGCTCATCAGCAATTCTCAGACATTTACAGCAGACATAAACCATCTGTCTCTCAAGACAATAAATTAGAGATGTAAGGCACTGAACCACACAGCATGAACAAGAACCAAACAAAGAAGCAGGAAAAATAAAATAACTGTCAGCTTGGGATAAGAACCAGAAGAGTACTTATAACAGAACTAACAAAATCCATGGGACATATGAATTTGTGAAAAATCCTCGCTTTAAAAATCTCCCTTGGAATGCTAACCGCAACTTAAAATTAAACATGCCTAATGTGAGCCCTAAGTGAAATCTGTGACAAAATTCAGGTGGGCAAAACTTTGGCATTCTTTTATCTCTCCATAAAGTAGGAAGCTCAAGAGAAAACAGAAGTTACTGTCTAGCATCTCAAAACAATACAATGACATTTTCAAGAAAAAGATGCATCATCAAGAGCACTTCAAGACGTTAAGCCATTCTGTAGGAACGACAAAGACAATATAAATATCAAAAAAATTATCTTGCTGTTTTCTCTACTGAAACAAAGTAGGTACTGCTAATCAATCAAGTGTTATCTTTAGGTGAAACAGCAGGACAGGAATCCCATAGCAGTTTCCTGCTCTCAACACCTTGACAAGAAGGTACTTCACTTCAGAAGTAAAAAGCAGTAATAGTCCATCTAATTTAAGCTTCCTTAAGATTAAGAATGTCTACAACACAGAACAAATACACTAGCAATCAACATTTCACCCTTGAACCTCAATCAGAGACTTGAGGCAAAAAGGACTCATTGTTCCACTCTGTTTACTCACAGACTGTACTGGATGACTGGTAGTGCTTGTGATTTTTTTCCAGTGCTTTTCTGACCTATGAAAGACTCAAGAAATCTGCCAGATGCATAAGTAGTACTGCATAAAAAACGTCTTATAGCAAGGAATCATCATATGAGCAAGAACTCCTTTCCAGGTTAGACAATCAAGATCCAGATTTATGTCCAACACGTCAAAATTTCTCATAAGCCCTCTGCTCCCTATCAACAAGTTATTCAGATTTTTATCATTTACATATTTTATTCTAAATTAAGAATTTATATCACATGCACATATATACACTCCCCTCCATGAAATTCAGCGATGTCAAACTGTGCTGTAGAAGTTGCCAAGAGCAGATTTAGGTAGCATTCTCCACAGCACAGGGAGACACAATCGAACATAAAGGATTGAAGATCACTTTGAATTTCATAGTCCAAGTTGGTAGGTAAAGCTTATGTTGTCAAGAAGACATTGTATTACCTTTTCTTTGCCTCTCACTTTTTAGAAAGGCAAGAGCAAATTTAAACCTTGGAAGAGGACCAAGTTGTGCTTTTTATATTACTATGTACCAGGGAATACTTGAACACCTCAGCACAACTACCCAGCACCTGTCCCTGTTGATGACAAAGTACTCTAAGACATTGGGTTTGTCAAGTAATTAATTATAACTGCTACCATACAGTAAGTTCTACAGACAACTACAAGCAACCCATCTCTAAGATGTAGTGTGCTAGTGGTTCATGTACGCACTCACTACACCAGAATGAGCAGCTGAATTATTATGCTTTGAAACATTACAAAGAAGGCTGCATGCCTCAATTTTTCTAAACAAACCTGACAGTACTAATGCTTTCTATATACACTTCAACTTGCCACTGTCCCCTCACCATTCATTTCATAATTTGTATTTCTGCATAAATACCTCAGATTTTATTTCAGCAAAATAAAAGATTTAGCAAGTTTATTTTTATTCTTATCTTAAGAATTACCTAGGCAAAACAGGAAGGCAAATGATGAATCCACCTTATGGATTTAGGGAAAACATGCATGCACACAGAAACAAACTCAAAGCTTGGATTTTTACAGATTCATATCTTGTTTCCCCTTTACCTCTTAATATGGCAACCCTGCTGCTCTAATGACTGAGGCAGCACCCTCATCAGGCACTATACAGTATATGCTGTGCGTAGGATAACACTAGAAAAGTAGCCTAAATATCCATTTAGTTACTCTAAACTTAAGCTAACTCAGCCTACACAACCCACACCAAACCAATCTTACAGAAATTGAAAATTAAGCCACCAAAATCAGAAGACAGACTGAGGAAAAACAAACAGGAAAAAAAAAAACAAACAAACTCACACCACCTATTTTATTTTTTATTTGTTTGTTTAAAATTTGGGGTATATAACCACATTTTAGTTTACTTTTGCTTTGGTTTAGCATCATTTGCTAAAGTAAAAATGCTACAGTGGCTGTGCTCCCTGCCTCTGTCTCCCATCCTTTCCTTTCAAAATGACTTTTGCAACTGATGACCAATTTCAGTCATGCACAAAAACTTTCATGAAAATGACCCGGTAAAACAAGAGACAAGCTCACTTTCCAATAGCCAGTTTTCCCTGCTCTCAGTAACATTTTATTTGCGAAGAAGTACATAAATTTAAAAAAGGGGGGGAGGGAGGGAGGGATAAAAAAGAAAAAAAAAAAACCTCTGCAAATGGCTAAAAATATACTTAGGTATATTCTAGTGGAAGTTTTCCAGAAATCTTCACTAGATTTATTAATAAACACATAGGAATGGTGTTTCCCAGTGCAGTTAGAATATGGAATTGAAGTCATTGGTATTAACCAAGTGGTAAGATTAAATCTAGCGGGGACATGAAGGAAATTTAACATGCAGTTATCAGCCTTCACTGTCACAGAGTCAGGGGCACTGCTCTCACATCTGTCTAGTATATTGAGAAACATATTTGGCTACACAGTTAATTGAGTACAGAAATAATCATGGCATGCCTAGACACTGCGGCTCGTCTGCATGCTGAGACTTCCCACTCCTGTTGCAGCTGCATGGCACTGCTCAGGCAGCATGCCACAGCAGCAACCTCACCTCACCCGGTCAGCTGGGAGCTTGCCTTGGTACCCAGGATTTTCATACAATACCTAATGGCAACCACTGCTTTCCTTGTAAGGTAAAAAAGGACACTGAGAGGGCAAAGAACACATCTGCTCCATACCACTCTAGTAGAGAGCCTTGGCTTTTGTTCCACAGAGATCACAACCCATGTTAGGCAAGCTGCTTTAAATGACCTCTGCTGATGTTGGTGGAGCTGAAGTGTCAACAGCAGCAGGGAAATGCTCTTGATGCTCTTTTTTGCCACCTCAGTGCTCTCACCATCTACACTTAGGAGAAATGAGCACATATAAGTAACTTTATTTACTGCTTGAAGTACTACTGAACAAATTATTTGCTTTTGTTGCTATCTGGCAGCAGGAAAGAAACTCATGTAAGAACAGAAGTGTACCAAAATTGAGAGGGAGGCAGGAAAATATTAATTATAGTAATAATAATAATAAAACCTGCCTGCATTATGCAAATATAGCCCACTTTCAGGAATGAATCAAGGATGAATGCTCAGAACAGCTGCTATATACAACTTTGTGCTCTTTACAAAAACTAACATTGCTTCTTATAATGTATGCTACCTAATATTACTACTTATCTTTCTCTTTTCATGATGAAGAGGTCCTCACGTTAGGAAGGAGATCTCCTTAAATCCAGTTTATTTGCTGTACTAAAGACCAGATGCAGAAAGATGGAAATTATATCTAGGCACAAGGAACATGAAAGAAATAGGAATACCCTTTTTATGAAGCTGCAGTTTGTATATGCTTCTCAAATCACGATATCGAGTAAAGTAAAACCAAAACAAATATAAGAAATTTTAGGAAAAAGAGCAGAGCAGATAAAAAAATCAACAGTATCCTTGAGTGCGTCCCAGCCACCATGTCTGAGACCACAGAACCAACCCCAAGAGGCAGACAAGCCACCAACACACACTGCAGAGGAGAAGCTCAATGTATGGAGTGCAACAGCATGGCTGGGAAATGTCCAGGTCTTCACAGATGTGTCTTCTGGCTCAGCTAAGAAATCAGATCCGGACAAAACAGGAGCAGCACCAGGACTTCCTTAATCCCCAGCATTGTTCCTGCCTTGCTGAACAAAAGCTCCAAGCCGTGAAGAACCATGGACATCAGCACACACATACATATACTCCCACATGCAAACCATATAAGTAATAGATTTTACTTATCCAGAGTGTGTCAGGCTTACTTCATAGGCATGGTAAATCCAACATAATCAGAGTATAAGACATGGCCCATAAGAATATTATCTTTGGAGAAGAGTCCCATTAAGGTAGACTCATTGCATTTACTGGAACAAATGCCAATGTTAAGGAGTATGAGCCCTAGTTAGATTCTGCATATGGATAGCTAATACTATTAGCCATGGTACCTTTTTTCCAGTTTTACTGAAAGGGAAGGTCTTGACAAAGAAAATCAGATTCATGAATAACCTACAGCTTTAATCTTGTTCACAGTATCACTTTCCACTGGGCCAAAATAAGAACAAACATAGAGACTGGAGTGGCAGGATGGGAAATGTATTGCTGACAGAAAAGCACAGACCAGAATGTGAAGTCATCAGTCAGTCAGAGTTCTGTGGCTGAAAATTATAAAACGGAATGACATAAGAGCTATTTGGTTTTGCAGCGATTTGACCAACAATGGCTCATTTAAAGCCATTGAACTTGCCCTACTTACTTGCTTTAACTTTACCTGGGTCAAAATGACAAGACATGTTAGTGTAAATTTAACCTTTTAACTAACTACCACTGATCTATAGTCCAAGAGCAGCATTTAGTCCTTGCCAAAAACCACCATGATTCCCAAAATACTAATTTTTAAAGCATAATACATTATTAAGACTGCTGACAGAAGGAACAGTATTACCTAGTTTAAAATGGTAGAGATGGAGAAAAACAGTAATAAAGGATAAATTATTTTGGTCCTGCTCCCACTGAAGTCATGTTTTTCATGAAAACTTCAAAAAGCAGGGAAAACATGGCCTTTACCCAACTTTCTGCAAATCACACAACTGAGTATTTTTATTTAAAATAAATCAGTTCTGACACAGCTCTGATCTTGAGTTTGACAGCAAAACTTCTGAAAATATCTGTTCTTGAGCACAACACCATTTATCCTCGTGCTTTTCTGGTCTTTGACTGAAGTCTATAGGACATTTCAAGTGCTCTGTTGCCATTGGTATTCACTCCCTACATGTCTCCATACTCTTACATGGTTTCCTGAACCTGAAGTTAATAGGACTGATAATCCAGACAGACTTTTCTAGCTTTAACATACTGAGAAGACTAACACTTCTTAGCCAGGTTGTAGTAATACTGACAACACAAGAAGCTAAGAGTTTCATGACCAGAGAAACCAATGTCACACTGTAAGTCAATGAAGAGGATTATTAAACACTGTAACATAACATACACAAGATCTATTCTTGTGTGTGTGTGCATGTCTACAAGATTTAGATTTTAAAAAAAAATAAATGTTTCTAGCATTTATGTGTGCCCTTAAGATGAAACTTAATGAGTTACCTTTTTGTTTGGGCAGGGGGTTAATATTTCAAAGATATAGAACAACCTTCTTGAGTCTCCTTTCTTTCTCAAAATGCAACACTGTACTGCTTCCACCCCTTCTACAATTTTCACCTGTAAGAAAAATAGTCTTAACGTCACTCCACCCATGCTGATAACAGCACCTACCCATGGGATAAAATGTTATTTCTCTTCTGAAAATCTGCCAAGGAATTTCATGTCCTCTCTAATTCTCAAATTTAAGTCGCACTTTCAAAGCTCATGCTAGCACGTCAATCTTAAATTTCACTGATCACTATGTAAGTTCTCCAATATCTATGCCAATTGAGGAAAAAACAAGCAAATGAGAATACCCTGTCATCTATGCATTTAGTCTGCATGAAACTGAACAGTTGATCCCTTTCTTTCATTAACCTGTATATGGCTACTTTAAGTAAGCTAAGAAAGGTAAAATCAAAACTATGGGTATCACAGAAGAGAAATCCTGAACAAAGCATCTTTAGATATGTAACAATAAAACATTATGTTTTATCTGATCTGCAAAAGCCAGCGAACCTTTTCAATCCAGTTTCAAAAATTCAAGAATAGCTTAGATGACAGACACCTTTTAGAGAAAAAGGCCCACAACCCTCAGGAAAACCCTGAGTTTTATTTACTGTTCTGAAAGACATTTTCTGTACTGCAGGACAGCAGCTGATGTATTTTCTGTAGCATACTTACTGCAGAGACATCTGCTTGCTAGCAGACAAGGATGAAGCTTGGGGTTATGAGACCTGAATTATACTTCTGGCTTAGCAACTGATTTGTGGTGCAGCCTTGAGAACCTTGATCAGTTCCTATTTCACCACGATAAAATGTAAAGATGTCTTTTAACATTTCCCTGTTTCCTCAAATAAAATGCAAGTTTTTATATATCTCAGTGAACTGCATTGTGAAAACTGCAGTTCCAATTAACAGTGAACTCTTAAGTATAGTGACAACTTCAGGAAACCTTTATGGTCACATTCTCTCTGTCAGACAGCCCAGCTGCCTTCTGGAGAAACAGGACTTAACAGATTCATGTAGGTACTGCAGCAGCCAAATAATAACGAAAAGACTAATCCTGAATATTGCAGCTGCTGCTAATGCTCATTGTCTAACAATGCAGAAAGTATTACACTCTCTATTGCCTACAGCATGCACTGATTCAGAGGAAAAAAATGAAATTATATGTAGTCTACGAGAATCCAAGATGATAGTCTGAAGAGAAAAATAACTCAGTGCATATAGCTGGAGGTTATGAGGAAAGTGTCTGCTAATATGCAGCAGACTCCCATAATTGTGCAGCTGAAGTAATAATACCCCAATAAAATGCCATTACAATGCAGAGTGTTTAAGAATTATGCCAGTGTTCACACAACAGTTTATTCCACAAGCTGACTTAGCCACTTCGATAGTCTAAATGCTTCAAAATAATTTAAAGAAATCATATCCACTACATTTTAAAGACAGAAGACCATACTAAATCCTGTGTAAGTCTATTAATTTCAATTGTGATATATCAGGTAAAAAAAGTAGATCTGTAGTCTGCTTTTCCAAGTGGAGGGAGATTTCTGAAACAATAGGGAGGGTGGGGGGCGTGATGCAACACTTCAACAATCTCCAGACAATTTAGGTTCCCAGCCCAAATTTACTGGAATAACTTATAAGAATAAGAGAAAGAATTAAAAGGAGTTTCATAATCTACAGTGCTTTCATACTTTGCCTCAATTTTTTTTTTTTGGGGGGGGGGGCAGTGGGGAGGGTTTTAAATTGTTCTCCTTCAATGACAGATGCTTTACCTTCATCCCTCTCAGCATGCATGAGACAAAGACAAAAATTAACATATCCATCACCAGAGCCAGAAGACACAGCACAGTCCATCTGGTACCGTAAGCTGCAAACTGACAGATGCTCTCCACTCCCCAGCAAGCTTCTTAGCTCTTTAACTCTTCTCTCTCTTCAGTACAAAGTTGAATGCTCTGTTTTTTTGTTGGGTTGTTTTTTTTTTCCTAGGTGGCTCCAGAAATGGCAAGAATACGGCGGTTCTGATCCAGAAATAGTCCAGACTTTGTCTGAAACATTCTTACCCAAGGCCAAATGTTTTCCCCATCAGTAGTGAAAGCATTCAATAATTTGGCATTCTGCTAGCAGCCTATCCCTCTCTTTGCCACCCAACATGCATGCACACTCCCATCTCCCTGGCTGCTCTCAGTGCTGAAGCAATCACATATGCCTCAGGCAAAGCAAAGGTACAGAGGTAAACACTTTAATCCTGGGCATCATCCCAGGAAGGACACACATAATAATTTCCAAGCTCCTCCTCAACAGATTCTTTTTTCCCTTGTGTTCAGTACTAACAAAATTAAGGAAAGAGATGAGTTCAATGTACAACTAGGATACCTGTCAAGAATTTCATTAAAATGTCTAGTTCATGATAAGCTGTTACTAAAAGCAAATATCTACTATTCCCTGTTGTGCGCTAGGCTTAAATGATACAGCAGGCAGCAGATCCCAGCACTGCTTTGCACTGTGCCCACAGCTAACGTCTTTTCACAGCCCTCCTTGACCTCCTCCAGTATCTCAAATCTTTGCAGATTCTACATTTAAAGTGGCATATTACATTAACTTTCTTTTTTAAGGGTAAACTCCTAAGTAGAGCATGAAGTAACTGATTCTTCATTCGCCACACTGATGTCCTACACCTTCACTTCAGACAGCGAAAAAGAATACTTGGATCTGATTTTGTTCCTGTATTTCAAGTCCGCTTGAGATACCCACTTCATATAAAAACTTAAAAGACAGGAAGAGGTTTTGGTAGCTGGTGCTGGGGATGATCTGCAGTTTGTGGACTCAAGAGGTTGGGAGAACTTACACAGAAAAGCAAGCAGAGAGATTAAGCATGCTATCCATGAGGGGCGTTTATTAATACGCCATGTTAACTTCAGTATCTGGTATTGGTCCTTACTGTCTTTAACAACTCACCAAGCAACACTTTCAATTTAGATTTTAATTCACAACATTATAGTATGAATCAGTAAAACATACAGGACTGCAGCAAACTGCCCAATAACCAGGAAACTCCTATTAGAAATGCCTGTAGGAATATTCAACAACTTGAATTGTGACACAGATTTTTCTTACTAGGACAGGATGGGAGGATGCCTGTCCTGTCTGCAACCACTTGTACAATTCTGCATTTCTGATCATTCATAATTATAGTAAAAGGCATTTGATTCGAAACATCTGCACCCAAGCAAGTCCCTAAAATTTTCCTAGAACATCAGGAAATAAATAGCACAAACAAGGAGAAGAACGAAGACACACCCAGACTTGATATGGAAATCCTAATGTTAGGACTGGTACTCTCTTCAGAAACACAAAAAAGGCAGCTGGAAAATTTGCCATGTTCCAAAGTTCTCATTCTCCTTCAAAGGTAAGAGAACATGAAACAATGCAACAAAGCAAAAAGAAACCTGCACCACAGATAAATCTGTGAGATAATCACACTTTGTCTAAGATAAGGGGCAAACTACCACTGACTAAATACACACACTCGGTGCCCATGCTGCATTTGCCAGTGCTTTTACCCATCCCACATCTAAACTAACTCTCTAACTTTCTACCCTAGGGTCTGAATTCTTTCAAAACAAATTAATCTGGCTCTCACATTACACTGTGCTGGAAAAACTACTGATACATAGAGATCGTAAATGAAAATTAGACCACACAGAATTATATACTACATTATCCTAGATAAAAACAATGTTAAAAAGGGATTTAAAGAGAGTAACATTGAAGTAAAAGGGTAAAAGAAAAAATACATATTATTGTAGTATTTTACAATCATTACTGCAGATAAGAACAAACTGAACAAAAATCTGAGAGTATTAGGAAACATGAAGGCACATTTAAACTCCCAGACCACTTCAAATTTCTGCTTTATGCCGTGCACTAAATGTGTATGTAAATACTGCTTGTAGCTCCAGATCAGATGCAGCTGCATTTTAAGAACATTTTGGATTTCTTCTATTTTTTCTTTATTTTTCTTACTTTGATTCACTCAAGAAAAGGTTTCCATGGCAAAGCCACTGCTTTAACAAAATGAGGAATGTACCACATACATACAATTTACTTTGGGAGGGGTTGTCAGGTATCTGAAGGTTGGGGGCATTTCTTTTATAATCTAGACACCAATCTGCAGGGACACATTTCATGGCTCCCTCACAACCTCCTCCTAAGGAAACATCCTTATTCTCTCATCCAGAAATCTGATTAATAATTAAAATAAAATTAAAGAAAAAAATTCTATTCCCTCATTGGAATATGCTTCTCCCCAGAAGATCTATGGGCCTTGTATTTTGTGCTTAAAGTCACAAAGTAGGTAGGGCAAACAGACATTCACGCAGTCATTTTGGTTTAGGACACAGAGTTGGGCAGTTCTGGAGGCAGATACAAAGCAGAGCAGGGAAAATAAATATGGGCACTCCATTTTACTTTATTATGCACAGAAGCTTGTATCTGATATCTCAGTAATTTCTAATCCTCCTATCCACTAAACTGCAGCTCATAAATGGGAAAGTATTGCATAGCCTGTAAATGCAAAAACAGATCCCATTTGAGAGGCAGGCATTTAAGGCACAGAAGGGAGAAAATTCTGATTCAATAACTGAAGGAAATCAAAACGAACATTGAAATAGAAAGGATAAGACAAGTCATCAAGCGGAAGGTTAATAAACTCAGCACTAAGCATCCTGTTCTTATTTACACATTCTTACATGCTTAAAACTGCAACAACAAACAGTGCTATTTGCTCATTCCCGACATCTCAATTCATGCCTCATTTCTGCATCTCTTGAAACATCTGTAAATCAAAAAAGTCATTACAGACAGCCAGTTACCTAAAATTTGATGACTAGGCCATGTGAACTATGGGGGTTTATTTTTGGGTTTGTTTTTTTTAATACAGTTGATTTTACTATAATTTCTAACAGCGGCCATATCCCTGGGACTTAAGACATCTGTTGTTTCTTCAGGTTCAGAGCTTTGCCTGCAGTTTGTAAATTAAAATCAGCCTTCTCAATAAAAGCTAAACTTAGTAAGTGAAAGCCAAAGAAGAAAATTACAGTCATCACAATATTTTCTCTTTAGTCTACTGAGTGACACCTTTAGGAAAGTCGAAGTCTGTTGACAGCAGTATGGCAAAATTAACAAGCTCATTTTCCAGGCATCTCATCTGTACAACAGCAAACAAAGTCAATAAAAGCAATTAATGCTGCTCAACAGCACCTCTGTTCTGACTCCCCAAAGCGCATAACGGAAATCTTCTGGGAAAACTTGCATGAAACCCAAGTTAGTTGCCCACCTAGTACTGCTAACTGTGTGTTACATACTAAACAGAGACACAGCCTCTTTCTTCAGAGATCTTCTCCCATTTGGCATTAGCCTGTTTCCCATCAAACAGATTATGTTGGAGCTTTACTAAAGCTTTTTTATTAGCCTCTGAATGTCAAAGATTCAAACAAAGAAGAGAATGGGAAAAGTCAGAAGAGTAACGTAAGTCTCCCACCCTTTTTTTAGAACTGACTCTGCAGAAATTGCAACAGAAGGAAAATCACCTTCATTTGCACCAGCATAAACAAGGGGGATTGTTTCTGTTTTCTTTCAAGTTACTTTTACAGAGATGCTACTTCCAATGTGTGGTCTACCTCCAGAGAGAAAAAAAAATGGTTAAGGATGCCAAAGCTGTTCCCTCAATGGCAAAGGAACAAGAAGAGTTGGAGAGTAGCAGCCATGGTAAGAATTACATTCAGGTCACTATAAGCATTCCCACTGGTCTCCACAAAACACCAAACAAACAAGACTGGAATTCATTCAGCTTCAGCCTTTCAATACCTATAATTGCTCCCAAAGGGCTAATGAGGAAGCCAGTTCTCCATCTCATAAGAAATACTGACAGACAATCAGAAACCAAGACTTTCGTTACTGTGCAGCAGATGAAGTTCACCCTTAAAACAATGGGAGAGGTAGTGAGGGAAGTGGATTTTTAATGAATCAAACACTTCCAATAATTTCAGCCTACTGCAGAAAAGCATTCATCTGCTGCCCTCCTTCTCAGACAGCCCTATTTTTAAACCATCTGTTTCATAAAATGGCTCTATTTATAAATTACAAAATGCAGTAAGGCCTTCTGAAACAAATGGCATGTGAGACAAAGAACAGGGAGAACTATTGCGTTAAGAATGGCTCTGGATGGATTTTGACAACTTGCTCTGTTCATACAAGTTACATTATTTCAGTTCCTTTCCTACTCATCAAAATGGGGTTTCAGACTTAGACAAGATGGACTTACACAAAGATGTGGCTTAATTCTTGTTTACAAAGCAGTAATTATGGTTGATCCTCAAGAAAACAAACTTTTATATTTATTGAAATACTGGATATTCTTCCCCTTCCATGGAAGACATAATACTTACACTCAAAGACACACTGCAGGAATGATTGTTTTTTGAAATGCATTGTAGGTATTGGACTTCCTGAACTTGAGACATATTATAAAAATAGCAAATCAGCATCTCTGAAGTCTAACACATCATCATACCCAATAAATCACCTCCTAAAGAGAATTATTCTAGTAAAAACTCAATTCATGGCCCATTCTTAAAAGATTTTTCAGTGTTTTATTGCACTCTTTAATTATGTGATTTTACAATCTAATTATTCATTACTTATCTTGGATCATCACCTTAAGCTCCAAATTCAAAGATCAGCGAAAACAAATGTAAGTTTTCCCCTGGAGCTCTGAAACATTTTTCTGACTAGTAAGGTTGGTCAAATTAAATTTCAAAAATTCTTCTTCTGAAATTCCTTTTAAATATCTCATCTACCACACTTTGGAGGGAAAGGAGTTTTCTCCAACAGATGTTCAAACCAAAAACTAATTTAATGTGCTAGTGCCTCATCCTGCAGATAGCAAGCTTGAAGTTCCCTCCTAATTTCTTCTTAGAAAAACCCCCATAATTTAGTCCTGAAAAACTAAGAACCACTTTTATGTCATGGATTATTAAATTGAACCAAAGAGAGGAGTATGTTTAAAATAAAATGGAAAGCAGTAACTCAATGAAAATCATCCCTTAAGCCCAGCCAGCATTTATTTTTATTAGACTCTCACTAAAATCCTGAGCAAACTTGGTCATTTCCATCTACAAAATGAGACAATATTTATAGTTATTTCTACTGATGCTAGCATCCCTTTTGTTGCACTATTTTCCCATTTTCTAGAACGTCAATTTTAATAGTAAGGAGCAGGTAAGCAAAAGAAGGCAGAAGTAAAACCACCATCACCACCAATCCTAAACACAGGAGACAACCAATTAATTTTATTTTCTGATGTTTGCTCAGATGGGTAAATTGAACTGAAACAGAGAAAAAAATATGCAGGCAATATTTCTAACACCATCTCCCATTACCCTTAAAATTCAAGGATTCAAACATGCTTAGATTATATACACACATATACACATATGCATGTATACAAAATATAGAGCAATGACAATCACTTATCATGATCATCCAAACCATCTTATAAAGGTCTTTAAATATTTTATCATAAAACTGCGAAAAATCAGCCACTAGAAAGTTGCAACAACTCTTTCATCCCTAGTCATTAGCTTTGTGCATAATTACTTCAGAACTCACAACAACAAACATATTTCTTTTAAGAATAAAAGATTGTAGTATACATTAAAACAACAACAGCCAGCAAGAGACACAAGGCAGGATTTTAGAGAACTTCAGTCTTCTAAAACTCAGGCATCCATACGCTGCACTGTCATTTTGCCTTCCACCGTACCAGGTGTCTTCAGAAATGCTGCTTCCCCCTGGCCTAGGATGGATACTGAAGCTCAGAATCTCAGAAGCATTTCACGTCAAGGCACAAAGTCACCCTGCAGAACACGTACCTTCGATGAAGATTCTGCTCCTGGACTGGGCAAATCAAAGTCCCTTCTTTGTGCAAAACTCAGCACTATGGATCCTACTATTAACACTGCCATTGAGAAACAGCAGAGGAAACTAGAAAAATATGAAAGCAGCAGCTGTGACTCAGAACAACCTGGAAACTGAAGATAAGAATGGAAGGGCAATAGAAACAAAAATACCCAATAAAAAGGAGAGCATTCAAGGTGTTGACCAGAACAGCAACATTTTCTGTTAATTACAGGAAGCAAATATTGAAAAAAAAAAAGGCACATTAAGGGCCACAATTTCTGTGCCAAGCACAAAAAAAATCATCCTCCCAAAACCCCAAATTAAGCCTGCAGGAATGAAAGTATTAGAAATCAGCTCATGGGATTAACCACATCATCATCAAGATGTTTAAATTAATCCATCCTCAGTGTGCTAGTCACAAATTACAATTTACTGAGATCTGATTATAAAAAGCAGCTGTTTCACCAAAACCATGAAAAACCAGTGGCCTACTGACATGGACTAGTCCATGCTGTGTGTTTGATGTACGTTATTTCCCAGCTAGTAGTCCTCAGACAGTAAATGCAGTGCAAAAATGCCTTCCTGAACACTGGGAAAAATACCAGCAATGACTCTGTTTTACTCTCTTCTTCAGAAGGCCTAGGCACTGGTTGCACCTCTTTCAGTTGCTAGATAGGTGATGATGGGACGGCTTCTTCTCCTCTGATGCCCCTGAAATGCATTGCTTACACTCAGCCGCTATTTACAATAAACCTTGTTGTACTTCACAAAACTTCATTTTAAATCAGTTGTAGCTCTCAGCATATTATTTAGGAGCTGTAGAAGTAGCTCTTTTCCCAACATGAACACACACTTTTCCAGTTTGGTTTTGAAAAACCTATACTCTCCAGCAAAATTGCTGGAAATAGCAACTTCTCATTAGTTTAAAACTTTCTCTAAGAACTGGTCACAGTCATCAATAGTCCAGCACTTCACCAGATGAAGGAGGACCAACTGAAGGGTATTTGAAGCAAAACAAACTTCCCCTTGAGAAGTAAAGCAAGCAAACAAACAACAAAGACAAAACATTTAGCAAAAATTACTGGAGCTGGTCTCCTCCTAAGTACATCGAGAACAACTGGGGACAGCTGGACATCTAGAAATACTTAGAACACATGCCCAAACACTGCCAGTGTCCTCCTCCTTTTTGCCAGACCTCCCATGGGCTGAGCAAGCTCTGAGGTACAAAAAGGTTACAGGGAAGAAAGGAACCAGAGGCCAGAAAGAAGTTTAAACTGACCCAGCTGTAATAACAAAGGCATACAAGCTTGTACCACAATAAATTTGTGTTCTAAAGAAACCAGTTTAAAGATGTTTACCTTTTTCTCACAGAGATTGTAACAACAGAATTTCTCACCTTCACAATTTTTCTTTGCATATAGCAATAGGAAAGGTTTTTAAAGGCAATGTGAAAAGGTGCATAAATGTAAATATTGCTAAATTATAAAGTTGCACCCACACTGAAACCATTGACAACTTTACCTAAAGATGCTTTGTAAAATGGTTAGCATTTTAGCTCCTGTGAAAATTCCCTAAGAAATGAAACAATCTCCTAGAGGTCTGCAATTCCTGGAGGCATAATTGTCTAAAACACTAGAATTCTTTATGTTTTAAAAATCTCCTGTAGGTTTTGGTTTGTTGTTTTCTTGAGGCTTTTTTTAAGCGATAGGGATGTTCCTCTTTTAGAATGCCATTGCAAGTAATTTCTTACCTTAGCAGCCACTTTTCTAAAGCATGCTTTCCCCTGCCATCTCCACTACCTTTCCACAACAGCTGAGAATAATGTACAACAAATGCTTTCCTCAATACCTCATGCTGGAGGCTCTTGCAGATTGAGGCCATCGACAGGTATCAGGGTGAGTAACAGTATGTGCAGGCAATTCTCTCCTACCGAAATAGGCGAACTTGCCTTTGAAAACAGCCACCACCACTAATTTATCACCAGGCCTTCCTCCTACTCAATCCCTCTTAAGAGAGGCTTCATGTCAGCACCTGTAAACCCCTTCATTGTTCTCCTATTCCTCCCTATGCTAATTTGCTGATGCCTTAAAAAGAACTCAGGAAAATCAAGCTGTTACAAAGAAAAAGACTTGTTTCACTGTTTCTGGGTACTCCCATGCATCATGGACAGTTTTGGTTTACCGTGGAAACTTTTTCCCTTGTTCCAGATTTCCTCTATGGTTAACAGAACAATTCTCCTTACTTAGTTATTCTCATTACAATTAGTCATTACAACTTAGTCAATTCTTATTACATAGTTATTCATTATTAAAGAACTCCCTTTTTTTCCTCGAGGGCATAACTATGACAGTCTGAGACCACTTCATATGACAATTACCTTTTCAAAATAAAATATTCAATAATAAAATATCCTTCATAAAAATCTGCATACAATATTTATAGTAAGCATACCCATACAGAAAATAAATAGTTTACATGGATGCATTTCAAAGCAATCAAGTACAAGGTAAGCAATCCAATACATGCAAGTGACCCAGTGAAAGCATCATACATCAGAAGGGGAACCACAGGAAAACAGCAGTCTGACCTCAGCTACCAGCACAAGTGTGAAACCCAAGAAATGTGGGAGAAGAAACGCAATCTATTAGCTTTATTTATGTAAAGGATAATATCTTTAAAGAGATACAGTCATCTAAGATAAAAAGGTTTGCTTTTCATAAAAACAGAACACCATAAATACATTGTTGGATTGTGGATGGAAAGTTGTATTAACTGATTAAAACCTAATTTGCATACAGCAAGAAAACAAAATTACCAGGATAAAAAGTATCATGGATTTAGGCAGTTGCTAGAGCCTGTCCTCCTACATTAAAATTCCTAGTAAGCTAGTCTAAGTCCTTAAACAGATAAAACATCAACAAGTGATAGGAGATGAAGGTGTTTATTAAAATTCTTTATATAAAGAACATAATTCTCTTTTCAATGCAAGTCAAAAATCCCTTTAAGCAAGAAAGGAGACTTAACTTATTATTTCCTAATTATGCTACTGTTATTATACCACAGTGATTAAAGATAATCTCAAAAACAATGATGATGAAGTGGTTCCACATTAATTAAGTAGTCATTAAAGAGAGACAATTTATCCATACCCCAATGAAAAAGCACTCTAAAACATCACAGAAACTCATCTCTGTACTCAGCGCTAAGCATTTCAGCCATCTTGCTGATTTCAAAAGGCTCAGTAAAACATTGTATTTAATGTAGCTGATTAATATTGGGAAAATAACTGGTCATCCTATAAAACTGGAGTCACACTGATCAGCAGAGTAGGCTTGTACAATTAGAAACAATGGGTTACAATTTAGAAATAAGCAATACTTCAGATAGGATGACCTCTCATAAACTGTAGACATTTCACTATTATAGTTCAATAAACTAATAAATCATGTGTCTGTAAGTGTTGCAGAGGATCACCCTCAAGAGAGGCTCAGAAGAGGAGCAGAGAGAAGACAAGACCTAGCTGCTGTGGAAGGAACAGCACAAGGTAAGATGAGGCAGATGGCAGCCTCTCTGGACGCTCAGGTCCCTGGTTTCAGCGCCTGAGCAAGGCTGGGCATGTCACAAAAGAAATGCCGTGAAGGCCACACAACACAAATCCTCTGTGTACCTTGAAGCAAAGAATTAAAACAATACTACCAAGGCTTTACAATTTACAAGACTGTCTGCAGGAAATAATTTTTTACATAGAAATATGGTCCCATATCTCTATACAACAACACATACTTATTTTTGCTAAAGGGGGTAAAGAAGAATCTGATATTTCCTTCCTCTATATCTTTCTCCTTAAGAACTAAGTAAGAAATGTAAAAGTCTTCCTGTCTCACCACTCACCTTCACTATGCTTTTTGCTATATAAAACAATGCCTAGTCACTTAATGTATGCCTGTTCACATATTCAAAGCATATATATAACACACCTAACACTGAGGACTACAAAAAAAAAAACAAACATTAAAGTAGACCATTTTAACATACTAAAACAAAGGCTTGTCTCTGCCTTTAAGTGACTCAAAATATATTACATATTTATTAGATGAGTGCATACGAGAATACGGCTCACAACATTTCCAGTTTCAATTTTACTTTTCTTTTTAAGACAGAAGCTCCATGACTTACCGTGTTTGAGCTTTTATACTAAGATACAGCTGTACAAATTCCCTGTGCATCTTCTAAGACAGAGTGTTACTATCTTAGCATGAAAAGTCACAGATGGTTTGCTACTGTAAGTGTACAGCAGATCAAAACAAATACCACATCAGGACTGTTTCTCTGTACATTAACAGCAGAATTTTCAGTGTGATGGCTACTTTAAAGGTTACAAAGAAGAAACTATTATCAGTTATCCCTAACTTGCATTTCCTATGCATTGAGCTTACCCAGTTTCAACAAAAAAGGGAAAGTGCTCTGCTCATCACTTATGTATTTGAAGCATTTTTCTCTATAAAGCAGGCATTCTGCCAGCTTGGAGACTGCCTGCTAAACTGCCCATCTTGCCTTGCCTTATGAAAAACAGGAGTAGGCATGCTTTTATAAGGCGCAGAGCCAGGCTGAGTAACACCTTACAATTTATGTAATTACAGAAAATACACACTTGCTGAGATGCATATAATAAGAAAATTTACTTCTATTTCCATTTTTAAAAATCTGTCACACTAGAAGTAGCTAAATATCCTCAGTACGTGATTTCATGAAATTAGATCAGCATCTATTAATTTCTAATACAAAGAGCATTCCATAACAAACTCAGGGCAAGTACATTGCACTCTTAATTCCTTACATGCAGCTCCTTTTAAAAAATATACTGAAACAAACTGATACTGGAGGCAAAAAGAAGTAAAGTAAGAATCCAGGTGTTCATCACTCATTATCATCATACAATCAAACAGGTACCCCAGAAGTCTTCTCACCATGCAGAATTTCTTTTTATATACAAGGCTTCACTATTTTCCCCTTATTAAACAGTAAACACTGAATATTTATTTAATGCTTATAAAATGCAAAACACTAACTTTAGTGTTGTTGACCACTATTATATTCCTCATTAAATATCCCTATCAGTATGAGGCTGTTAATCCTACTATTTGCCAGTCAAAGCAATCAGTAATTCCAGTTCTTCAACCCAGCAACAGGGGTCTTGGGTACAAAGGCTAGAGAAAAGCAAAGAGCTGTGAAAGAATACAAGCATCATGAGAACACATATTTAAGGCTGCAATACCAACACATCAGTACAACCCCAATTTCTGGAAACCTCTCCCCCTCTGATGTGAGTAATATAGGGGGAAAGAACCAGCCCTGCAAAAAGTCAATCTCCAAAGCCCACATACAGGAAAGAAGATTATTTCTCATATAGCAGATCACCCCATATCACCTGAATTTCCAGTGTTATAGAAATAGCAACTCAGTGACATTTATATCCTGGATTCCCATACTGACAAAACAAAGGTACCGTTCCCTTTTTTAAGAGTCAACAGGTTTCTTTATAATACTGTACTTTACCAAAACACTTCAGAATGTGGCATCTACAATGATGGCAGGAATTTGTCTCAGGCAATCCAAGCTTGACTACAAATCAAATCTGCTCAAAAGTAACCTGTGAACTATTGGGTTTTTTATAATTGAAATTGATCTGCTTGAGCAGGGACAAGATTACCTCAGTGGTCCCTTCCAGCCTCAACCATTCTGTGATTCTCTGATCTGCAACACATGTGCAATGATCATAATGGGGTTTGCATGGGTATTATCTAGTTATTCTTCTATACTCACACACAATTTTTTCTTTTAATGAGACTAGAGCTCAAAAAAAAATCCCATCATTCCTCCTAGTTCAATTTTCTCCAGATCTGTATGTTGAACAGCTAGCAGCTGCTTTAGAACTCTAACAGGCTTCATTTTAGTTCACTTAACTTACAATTCTTCAGATTCACAAAATTTCCATCATCTTCTGTCCCCTGCTCCTATAACATCTTGAACTTCTAAAACATCACAGCAGACTCTAGACAAACATGGCTCATCCTTGTGTTCACATCTACTGACATCACTGCAGTTCAACTGTCATATATATGTCTACACACACAGATGCACACAATGGACAAGATTCCGAGTCCACATGAAGTTGTTTCTGCCCCATTTTAGTCTAGAAGAGAGCAAGCTCTTACATATATGAAAATGTGATCCAGTCAGTTCAAGCTGATCAAAAATCCACTGGAAACATAAAAAAATTCATCACTTCCATCTTTGCATTGAAAAGCAAAGATAAAAATCAAGGACAAGAGACTATACTGGTTCCACTGTTTCTTATCTTCCATGATTCTTATTAAACTCCATGTTTTTATGAATATCAGCTTTACAGCATTATTCCCCTAGAGTCAACTGGTTTACTGCCATGAAACCATTGAGTAATTAGCTGAAAACATACAAGTTATAAGTCCCTGTAATTGGACTCTACTTCCTTATCCCCTCCTTATCAGAGCAAACATCTCTCTTCCAAACAGACATTTCAGGAAAATATTGAGGCAATCCTTTACATATGACTGAGGAAGAGACAAGTACAACCCAGAAGATACATGTACAGAGCATCAACCACATGCTGTTAGAGCTGGAAAGTAGGAAGCAGGGACATAAAAAGCAATTATCACATAGTAGTAATAAACCACTTCCATTTGTCTCATGATTTCCAGCTGATAAATTTGGGAAAGTGTCAAACCATTAAGGACGTGGTAACAATACCCAGTATTAGGCCTAAGTGCATTCAGCTGCATACTTGCTCCTGACTAAGTCAGTATAAGAATATCCAAAATATATCTCTAGCAGTGTAACAGGCTGTTTATTGCATACAAAACAATGTTAAAATCATAATTTCCAAACTTTTTTCTAGACTTTAAAAAAAGAAAGTTAATATTTGTCAACAATAAAAAGCATAATGAGAATTACAAAAACTAACTTAGCCAATTTCTTAATATGAACATTCATCTTTTCAAACTATTAACTTTCTGTATTCTAGGACGCAGTTATCAATCAAAAAAAGCATGCAAACATATCACTGCAGGGAAAAAAAAGGCAAAAAAGGAATACTGCTGAATGAATTTATTCAATATATCTGTTTCCTACTTAAAAAGCATTAGGAAAGTTACAAACACAATTTTCTCTTCTATATTTAGAATAGCCAGACCAGCAACTCACAGGAATGCAACTAAGGTTGACACAGTCCATGCTGAGATGCAATGCCCTGGTAGGGTCACAGTTCAAGCAAGGACATCATAACATATGCCAGCACCTGAACTTCAGCCAATACTGAAATAGCAGTTATGACTAAAAACTCATTGAGTTTTGGCCAGAGTAGAACTTGACAACTGAACTGGATTTAGAAGTTTCAGGGAAATTTATTGTTTGGTTTTTGAAACATCACCATTTTTAAAAACACATAATACAAGCTAGTATTTGAAGTTTCAAATCAGATTTTAGCTCTAAACTGGCAGATATCTGTAATCTTCCTGTTCATCTTTCACATTTTCCAGAATTCATAAATATGTGGGTTCTTGGAGGCCTCAAGCAGTTCCAGCAAAGATTCAATCTCAAAAAAACCAAAAAACCTAACTCAACCCTGGCCTGGAACTAGAGCCAATCCAATCAGTTTCTTCAAAAGCCCAGAGTACTAGAAAGTACACTGCTACCACACCACATGGTTATCCTTACAGATAGTTTGGACGCAGCAAAATAACAGCACAGCTATTTGCACATCACTGAACAAAGTTAATAGACTTGTTTTGCATTCAGCCAGCTTGCAACTTGGCTAGTCAGAAGCACCCTAATCAGAAGAAGGTGAATATGCATACAGAACCAAACAAAAAAGAACAGAATTCACAAGAAAAAAAATCAGAGGGAAACATGAAGAGTAAGACATGGCTTCCTTTTGTTAAAATGCAAGATAAAAGTTCAAGTACAGGAAATTGACACTAGTATACTGGTCATGTACAGTCACCATACATGGATCTCTCTTTTGGGGTCCTCAGTAGCACAAGCTGCAAGGACACTTGGAGAGAAAAGTAAAAAACTCAAATCTTCCAGGTAAGCAGAAACCCTTGACTTATATGGCAACTGCAGACAAACTCAAGCCCTGGCCCTGACGCAAATTTCATTCATAATTTCCCCCAAAATGAGAATGAAATATTAAAAACTTATGTGGGATACTCTTTGACATAGAGTCAGTAAGAGAGTGAGTGGAGAAATGCTGTGCCTACCCTCATGTAAACTCATATAAACAGAGAACGAGGCTGATTTTTACATTACTGCCATTTCACAGAGACGGCAACAATCAGCTGCCAAGCACTAAGTGTTGCTCTTCAGACAGGTCACGGCATAAATGTGAGCTGTCTGATATTGAGAGGACTGAGGTGGACAAGTGATAGAAAAGCATTTTGTTCCCATTTTATAAGAAAATAAAAATCACATTAAAAAACAAACAAAAAACCAACACCACATTAAGTTCTCCTACCTGGACTCTCACAGTAGAAGCTACCAGGTCATGGCCAAGTGTCAGCTGATCAAGTACAGCTGAAAATCAACTGTAAGATGGTCTGTGGCATGTCAGTGGCCACAGGAAGGAAATCCTGACTTTGTGTTTCAGTTCAGAATTTGACTTCTCAAAGTACTACTTGTAAATAGGTGATGTATCCAGAACAGAAAATACTTGAATTTTGAAGATTTCTTTTAATGTTTAATGTCAGGATGAGAAAAATTGCAGAAAACTCAAATTCCTGGTTATAAGGACAGAGAAATTATTTTTGCAGGTGGATACAGTCTTTTAATAGCATGAATCTTAAAATTAAACCCGCTGCATTAATGTCCATTGCAAGAGTTTAATACAGTTGTAGAATGCTGCATTCTAGGTGACTCATTTCAGAAGCCACAGACAGATCATCTAGCAACTCGACTGCTGAGATGATGGTGGTCTTTTGGACTCATAGTCCACAACTATTGTTTAAACAAACATTCATTTCATTCATTGTGTTTATTTGTAAGATGACAAGGCTTTAGATCCCATAATAAAAGAAACTGGATATGCAAAGAACACAGACTTGTAGCTAACTCATTTGCTTAATTACCTTTGCACTGTACAGAAGAAAATACTTGTTTCATTACAGATAACAACCAAAAGAATATGTTGAACAAAGACCTATCAGTGATAAAAAAAAGAAAACCACAACAAAAAAACAACAAAGAAATCCGTAGAGCAAATTCTACCTTTGCCTCCTTCTCTGTGCACACACTTTATCTTTCTCTGACCTTTTTTCCACTGAACTACATCACACAATCATAAACATTCCAAAGAAACTGAAAATGCAAAAGACATAGTGAGTCACCTAACCTCACTCCTGATACTCAGAAAGCCACTACAACATTGTTCTAGTGTGGTACATTTCTGTTTGGCCTATGCATGTCTTTATAAGAGTCTGTGCAAAAGTTAGCTATCCTCATAAAAGCCAAGAAAATAATTCCCTTCACTGCATCAAAAAAAAATACTGTTTATTTTATAACCTGACTAGATCTCTGTGAGGAAAACAGACCTGATTCTTAGTGCAATCAACGGACTCCTTATATCAGCATTTTTCTGAAATAGAGTTTAAAATGCAGTCATTTAAAGTATGTTTATTTCTAAAAATGCTACCTTATTGTTATTATAAAGAAACTTACAACATTGGTATATAAAACAAAATATTAGAGAACAGTCTTTGTTTTCCCTCCACATATCGAACTACTTTTTCTGAGTATAATAAATGGGCAAGGCAGTTACCTTCTTCTCATTTTGTTGGGTCTTTCACCTAGTAACAAGAAATAGAAAAAGGAAAAAAAAAAAAAAGAAAAAAAAAGAAACTCACAGCTCATAAAGACTGCATGGAAAGTGCAAATGCACAAAAATCAACACAGGAACTCCAAAGAAATTCACTGTTATTCCTTTAAACTCACAAAAGTACTTATCCAGCCTCTAATACCTTTGCATGACAACGGTATTATCACATACATATACAAAAGCAGAGGGAGGAAAAGGACAAAGGTCACAAAGTGACATCCCCCCTCCCAGCCTTTGGGTATTTTCTGGCTGCATATCTTCAAAGCTGTCCTAGGATATATCCATTTTTTCAGGGATCCCAAGAATTTGCTTTGGCATTCAAAAGAGACTATCAGAACGTAGGAGTGCTGTTACCTCCTTTCCCCTTGAAGATAATCCAAAATTCAGGTCAGCAGCTACAGTGGTGTAACAACTTTCAAGGACCAGCAGCTGAGGTAACTTCATATTCCTTTGCACTGATGGGTTAAGGAGGAGGAATTTCGTGAAACTCTTATATCTTTAAAAGCTAAAAATGTTCCACACATCAACACTACTCTCTTGAAGAAGTTAGCAAAAAGCACCATGGAGCCAGGCCAATGGTCTGTCCAGCCCAGTGCTGCATCTCCAAGAGATGAGTCAGAGATGAGCCTCAGGAACACCACAGGCCTGACCAATTTGTGTAGCCTATTCCTCCACCATGTGAAGCTCTTGAATTAGAGATGTTGGAGGGCAGTATTTTTAGTATCTATTCATGGACTTGCTGTCCACAGATTTGACAGACTCCTTTTCTGATCCCATCTGACACTACTGACCTCCACTATCTTCTGCAGTAACAAGCGCCAGTCCACGGCCTTTTTATTCCCTCTTCTTACTGCATTTATCCATCTCTTAGGGACTACTCATACATCCCTGCTCTCGAACAGCTCCAGGGGAAGGGGTTCAGTTATTTGCTGCAGCATACCCCACTCGGAAAAATTTCAAAAGGAAAAAAAATGTGAACATCTGGTAAGAGAAGAAAGGAAGCCCCTCTTACAGCCACCTGACCTACGCACACTTCACTCACTGGACAAAAGCTAACACTTGAAACAAAAAAAGCTCGTAACAGCATTAGTTTGAATATAGACATGGTAATATTGTCCACTAACATTCAATAAAATCATATTTTTTTTCTGGTTTTAAAAGCATTTTTTATTTGGTTAGGAGTTCTCAGAAATACATCCATGTTCTCATGAGCATTCATAATAACCTGCTGATACAGTTAACTAGATGATTACCCATTTTACTACTGTATACAAAAGCAGTCAGAGATGGTTTGCTGTCTTTCCCAGAACTAAATAGATATAAAGAAACAGTATTCAAACTTCAGTGCCTTGCACAGGTCAGAGCTCATTTAATCTTTTTTTCTGGGACCTTGCTCAGAACCATTCTGTGCTATGCTGCAGCACTTCTTTGTACACACCTCTGGTCATATACGGGAATACTAATTATCACCATGAAATCATTTAATGCTCCAATTCCTCCACCTTTTCACAGCAAAGCTTCTAAACAAATTAATTATGCTTATCTGCTTTTGAATCCCATTTATGCTGAACAGCTCTCAAAAAATACTTCCTCCTTTTTGTGTCCCCTGTCCAAAGAAGTTCTTCGCAATCACTTTTATGAACAGAATAAAATATTTCTTCAGGAACAAAACAACAACTAAAACCAGCAGAAATTTGGATGCTGTTTTTCACTGCTTTCTTACAATCACCACCATTTTATCAAGTGAACCAGTATAATGAGCTACAAGTTAGCAAAAGAAGTCATCATAGCAATTTACAACTGATTGGAAAAATACTAATAGCCTGATGCAAATCAGTCATTAACTGATAGTGACTTGGAGGGTGATATAACATTAATAATTCAATAAAAAACACTTTGAGCAATAAAAGCTTAGTTATTTATTTAACCAATTAGATCCTTTTTGGCAGCATCCCTGCTTTTAAATAAACAATGCAAGTTCTTCAATTACTCATGAGAATTGAAAACTACAAATCTGCAGTCTCTACCTTCCAGTCAAAGAGATACATTGCTCAAGAAACTCAAAAGACTGAGGAAGAAAATAAGCATAATTTACATTCTCTCAGTGGACAAAAGAGAGCTGGCACTTGAAGATGTGCTAATTAGTAAAGCTTGGCTACTGGTGCTTAACGATCTGTTCCTCACGCACCACCTTCTGAATCCACAGAGAGACAGGTACAAATTGCACCTCTAAAAAGTTATAATCCATTAGCATGCATACGAGGTGCATCTTGTTACCACTAATATTCAACAGTCCCTTCTGTCTACAAGAGTGGCAGAAAGACGGAAATGTGTAACTAGAACACTATGCTGGATTATCCCGCATGTAATTTATTAACAGCTTTATTTTATTCAGAAACCTCACTATGACGAGCTATTACCTCCCTGGCAGTTAAAAGTCATGGAGGGAAGAGAGGGGCCAGTGTTTCGAATGCTTCAGCTTTGGTCTTTCTCCCTTCAGGGAATCAGTATGCATCTCATGGTACATATAAACCACTTAATTTTCTACTATAAAAATTCTAAATTCCTTACAATACAGTCCAACTCAAATTCCCTGGTTTGGGTCTCTTCTTCAGTGAAACAAACAAACTAAACTCTCTGGAGTGCACCCACATCCAGCCTTACAAGCTGAATGCTCGAATTTTCTCTTATTCCTTTCATGAACCCTAATTAGATTGGTTCTGCTTATCCGACAAAAGCCAAAACTAGCCATTATAAATCAATCTTCTCCTAGCTGATAACTGAACTGGCCTTAGCAAATGGATGAAAGGAAAATATGAAAGATCAGGGTATCAAGCCCAGTCATAGCCCTCACTTCCACAACTCATAATGAAGTTGTGTCCTTATAACTCTTTTGATATATAAACTGGGATTTCATGTAAAAGCCAGAAGATAATATTTGTTTGCTTCTAATGTTAGTCATCGCAGCAGTAATGCTTCACATTTTGAAAAACAACCTTTGTAATGATCATTAAAAAAAGATTTCACCTTCATTACACAGACCAGGACCTGTCAAACTTACTTCTGAGAGAAATGAATGAATGCAAAAGCAACAAAGACCCCACATATATAGCTGACATTAGAACAGTAAAATAGCTAAAATAAATAAACAAACCTACACCCTTCTCCCCTCCCCCCAACTTTTCCAGAATGAACTAAAAATCCCACCTCAAAACTGTTTCATTTTATTTTAATTCAGTACAATTCCTAATTCTAGGAATTGGGGGGGTGTGTGCGTGTGTGTATGTGTGTGTGTGTGTTTGTTCTTTATCTGTAGTCACCTGATTTCTCTGTCATGCTTTGGGGTTTTGTGGGAGTTGGGAATTGCTCTTGTGGGGGGGTGGTTGTTGCTGCTAAGCAAACAGTGTTTCAGGCACCACTGTGCTGCTGGCTAACCCAGCATTTTCAACAAAGTATGTTTATACTGCAGCCAGGTCTAATCACCTAGCCACATGTCCCAGTTTTCTGAGGGGATGCATTTGGGCAACTGGTATGAACAAAGGACTTCTTGGTCCCTGCACCTGAAAAAAAAACCCAAACTTGAGTCATTTACTTGCAGAGGCAAGCAGCTTTAGTGAAAGGAATGTCTCCTCAGCCTAATGAACATCTCTTTTTTATTATTATTATCTATTTGAAGTTCATCTGCTGGTTTCATTAAGTATTCAGTCAGCTCTCAGTGTAAAATTTTGGTTTGAAGTGAGATCAGTTGCGGAGGTTTTGGTGGTGCTTTTTGGGGTTGGTTTGTTTGTGGTTTTTTTAATGAATCCCTGTGCTAAAGAAGCAAGGAAATGCTTCAAATCTAAAACAAAACAACAAAAAAAATAGACTTGGTACTGTATGAAATTGCACAGCAACTCCTAGCATCTCAGAACAAGAGACCCATACATACACCATACCTAAAATTTCTCTTAACAAGAATTTCAGTAGATACATGGTATGTGAATTCAGGGGCAAGGAGTTTGAAAACAAACAATCATACTAACGAACCCACACCAGGAGCATAATATACTTGCACTTCGACAACCCTGAAATGTCAGCAAAGGACTGAAATGCAGCATTTAACAAGTGACAGCAAAAATAATATTACCATTATTAATTATTGCTCAGACAGCTAGAAAGTATGTTATACGGTTTCAATACAAAAGCCCTGGCCACAGCAGAAGACAGTAACTTTGACATAAGACAAAAAGCAAGAAACACAGAAAAGGTAGAGAGCTGAATAAATAGCATCACAGTGATAACAATATAATCATACAGTCTTTCAAGCCAGCGAAACACACAGCTGTTTCAGGAGATACTTTTGGCTTTTTCAAGTGTTCTTCAGAACTCTCATGAGGAACACAAATGTGGTGCTGCTTCCAGAATTGAGCTCCAGCATCTGTTCTGCTAAATGATGACAATTCATTCCGTCCCACTGTTTCTCAATGATAACCAAACTAAGAGTGCATATCTCTTGTGAATAAGTAACTGAAGCTTTCAAGCCACCAACACCTGGTGTCAAATAGTAATTTTCTCCTTTCCACTCTTATTTTTTAACCTGTGCACTCTTCCTGTCACAGCTGCTCATCACCACCCACTATCTCCTATTCTGCAGGGATCCTATCACTACATGTCATAAGCATCTGCAGTGGAACAGGCATACAGGGTTTTCTTCATCCTCCTCTCCTTTACCCATGTAAATAGAAGGGGAAGATAAATAGTGAAATATATAGTAATACTGATTAATTAGAGTACTACTGATAATCCAGATGTGACCCTAGATTTGTAACCATTCCTTTTTCTTACTGCCAGACAAAAATAATTACTTCAAACAAGCAGTAAAAACTATGATTGATATGAGCACAGACCTGGAAATAAGACTGTCCAGGGAGGGAGCAAACCTTTAGGTGCAAAATTAGCTTTAACTGAAGAAACATGATAGCTCTCACCCCAGAATTATGGCAGAATTGGCCCATGAAGCCACTGGTGTGACAGCAAAGAGTTTTAACAACCAATATATCAAGAGAAACAGAAATACCTGAGTGGAAAAAATTTTGAGTGGAGAACAAAAATCCCACCATCTATCTTTAGTCAAGCAGCAGGAAAAAAAGTGAAGCAGCCCATGGGGAGCTACTTTCTTTCAAGATGGAAGATGACTAATTACCAGAAATGGAAACATACTAGAAACCTAGGAGAGACACAAATGCAAATAAACAAAAATAATTCAAATTAACATGTTTATGACATTCAAAGCAAAATGCATTCCTTTCCTTAGAGAACAGAAGATGGGAGATTTCACTGTTCTTACGACTTTTCTCAGCTCTGCACCAAATTCTTCTCAGCAGTTTATAGCCTGTATTGTTTGGCTTATCATTTGGCATTTCATATAACCACAGTACCTTTTGGCTCAGAAGAGACCTCTGGAGGTCTTTAGTTTTTGCTCTTTACAGCCTCCAAGAATGGAGATTTTACAATCTCTGTGGGCAACCAGTTCCCATGCTTAATATCTTCATATGACTGTTTTGGGGTTTTCCCCTTTTGAATTGGAAACATCATGCTTCAGTTTACGACTTAATCTCATTCTTCCACCATGTATCTGCTACAAGGCCTCCTCACACCACCTCTTCTGCAGGCTAAACAAGCCCACTCTCCCTTCCGCCCTCCAGTCTCCCGACGATCATTTTGGTTGTCCACTGGATTCACTCAAGTTTATCAACACTCTGCCCCTTCTAGGAGGGCCAAAACCAGACGAAGTATTCCACACATGGTCTAATAAGAGCCAAATAATGGGGAACAATCACTCCCTCCCACTTACTAGCTAGACTCCCATTGACATAACTCAGGACACTTATAGCCTTCAGCATTGTCAGGACATGCACCTGGCTCATATTTAGACTCCTGTCAGCCTACCGCCACATCAATTAACTCTAAAAGAACTCATCTTAGTCGTATTATGATTTTTATCCTCACAATATATTCAGATTTTCCCAGACACAAAACTGATGCTCTGAGCTGCACTATAAACTTTTTGATGAAGCCTAGCTATGAAAACAGTGGACACATTCGAGAAAAAAAACAGCAAAAAAAGATCTCTTTGGAAGGAGTTGTTTGAATACAAAAGCTAGCCAGAACACAAAGGTACGGTAAAACAAATGAATCAAAAAGTTTTACACAGCCCAACAGGCACCTGAAACTAATTTTTGCATAGTACTGAGATTTTGTTGGGCACATGAGCTCAGAATTCACGAAACAAAGCTAAGTTATCATATTATCTCTTTGAGTGACTGTAGCACCATGTAATGACTGCAGCACCATACAGTTCCAGTCAGAGGCTGAGCTCTACAGTTGCAGAAGTATTTTCAAAATTACCTTTAAGTAATCATTTGCAAGTGCCCCAAAATTTTTTAATGTTTGACAAAACTTGTTATGAGCCTGTATGTACATAAATCATTAAGCAGCTCCAATGTCTGACTTTGCAATTGCATTTGACAGACTTTGGAAAAGCTTTGTTTTCCCACTTACAGCAATTTCATTATTCCAAAGAACGTCAAAGCATGCAGACATCTGAACAAGTCATTAACAATTTAACAAACATAGAAACATGTTCTGAAGACTAACCAATCAACACAATGTGATCTACTAAATTACCATGCTTGCAGGATATCCAAGTAATTTCTTACTTCAATTAATCCACTATATTTAAATAACCAACTTAAATCAATAAACATAAAATATTTTGTCTTCATTTTAGCACCCAGCAGTTCACTGGAACATAACAAGCACAAATTAATTACACAAACAGAATAAAAATTACCCATATTGATGCTGGAATAATTAATTGTGTTCATAATTTCAGTTGTAACATTTTTGATAGGAAGTATATTAGCTTCTAGCCTCAACGCTAAATATTTAAACATGCAAGGTTTGAACTTCGTACATCTGAAAGATTAACCTTACAAACACAGACAGATTTCACAGTAAATGTTCACACTGACCGAAAAACTTCAAACAAATCATGATCTTGGTCTCAAAAGTGCTGTCATAAAAAAAAAATAAAAATTAAAAAATCACATCACAAATATTGTTTTTGAAAAATCAGAACTATTTCTGGTTGTTGTTAACTACAGTCTAGCCATTTAAACATACAGCATTCTTTCAGTACATTAAAACCAAATAATTTTCAGAGGTCTGTATTACCAGAACTACTCCACAATTTCAACACTCATATCATTTTATGTGAAACTAAGAATAGTAACTCTAAGCAATTTCTGTGGCCCTGACACCTGATCCAACGATGAAAGATAAAAACCATCTAGCCAGTAGGCAAAGAAAGAAAAGCATCTCCACTGCAGTGCTGTGCTCTCCTTCCAAAACTGAACCTCCTCCAGAGCTTATCTCAGTTGAGCTTCTTTTCATGTTAATTGCAATCCGAATTAATGGTCTTAGAAAGAAGAAAAGCATCTATACGAGTGCCTGTGCATAATTCACAGGGCAGCCATGAGGAAATATTTGCATGTCCTTCGATTAAAATGCAATGTGAATCTTATATTTAGTTTTAAAATAATTATGTAAATATAAAAATAATTATAAATATTATAAAAATAATTTAAAATAATATAAAATAATTTTAAAATAATACAGAACACACTGTAGTGACAACTGGGACATGCTTTTAGGCCAAACACATACAAGCAAAAGATTACATCTACACAAGCACATAGCCTGAGAGTGACAAGCATTCTTTGAAGTCCTAACCCAGAGTTACCTCTGCAAGAAAAATGGCATCAACCCTTTTAACCGCATTTGTGAAATCTTCTGTCTTCCAGAAGGCATATTTGGAAATTCAGAATCGGAATTTAGTGAAGACACACTGAACTTGTGCATGCAATGACTTCAGAAGCAGCTCAGCACCACCATGCGAGATAAGCCACTATACAAAAATCACTGCCAACTCTAGCAAAGCAGGTAGAACAAGACTCAAAATTCATCCCCACACATCCTCTAGACATAAAATTTCCTAACTGGAGAATGGTCACTTCACATGTGGAAGTGGAAGGACCAATGCCCTGGGAAGGCAAGCACCCCTGTGCCCTGGCAGGACCTGTTACACCAGCTTTTGCGGCAACTCTGCAATTCTGAGCTGCCACCTGCCAGGGCAAGGCCTCCTAGCACCATCATTAGGCACCATCATTCACCAGGCCCCAAAGTCAGCTGGAGCTGAGGCTAACACAGCCAAAAATTAGTCCTTCTGTTTCTGCTTCTGCTCTTTCCGGGTTCTGGAGATGAATAAAACAGCTTCTAGGGACAATGTCTGCTGACATCAGTGAAGCCCTGCAAGCCCTGAGGGAGGAGAGCAGGCGGCTCAGGGCACCCCAAAGAGATGTCCCTGCAGCACTGGGAGAGACCCTAGGAGCAGGAGAGTAGCTGGCTGGGCATATGGCAGCCAGCCACAGTCATCTCCCCACACATCCATGGTAAATGCCTTTAGACCAGCTGAAACCAATGCTGAAAGCACAATACAATACTCTCAAACTCTGCCTGTGCGCTCTTGTATTGCTCATTATCCACAGCTAGTGCAAAGCAGACACACAGGTGCAGTGTCAAATTATCAAACAAGAACATTATTTAAGGTTGCTGTGTTGATTTAAGCTCTCAGAGTTTTGGCAAATGATGCTGAAAACCATGCTGGCTTTTGAAGGACACATCCAAATGTTACGCACTTAAATTAAAATTCCTTGTTCTTTGTAGAAATAATGTAGCTATAAAAGTGCAAAATTAAGTCAGAGACTCAAGGCCACATATAAGACCTGGAACTATTTTAAACTCATTAGATCTCAAACAGGTTCTTCATTTGCAGCCCACCTTCCATATTTTCAAAAGAATGCTTTATTTTAGAGTAGATTGTTGGGTTTTGTTTTGTTTTCTTGTTTGGTTTGGGTTTTCAGGGTTTTCTTAATCACACAACACTATTTTCTCCTTCTTCCCATCCCTATTTAAATCTAAGAGCTCATAACCTACCACTATCAATATCCAGCATCCAGCATCACAATTGCCATCAAATGTAATACAGGCTTTGATTTCAATAAAAGATTATTCCCATTTCTATTAAAAGTACACATGCCCTCTGCCAAATCAGCTACTCCAAAAGGATTCACAAGCATACTAGTAAGCACGTCCTACATGGCTCCTAGAAGCCTTCTTTAGTGACCCCATACAAAATGATAGTACTTGGCTGCCAAAAGGATTTGGGGAATTGTTAATATGCATTGAATCTCTTCAATGCAGAAACATCTGCTACCCAGTTCAAAGGAGGAGAGTAGAAATGCTGAGACCCAATAATCATTTCTGAGGACAAGAGGGTAAGAAAAATTCCCCCACCAGAAAGAACAATTTAGTCATATTTACATCTGCAGCCACATATTTCAAGTGGTGCTTTTTAACTAAATGGACTTTTACTAGCCTGAATCATCAACATCTGAGCTAATAATAGCTCAGCTTGCTTTATATTTTCATTAGTAAGGAAAGTACTTCCATTAGTAAATGAGACTTCATGGAAAAAGTACTGAGTAACTGGCAGTGCAGTCTGAAAAACATCACACTATCATTTACATGCCTTAACTGGTTAAATTAACTCCTTTAAGGATGCAGTTCATCTGTAATAAGAGGAAAATTAAGCAATTTAGCTATCACCACGTGAATGCTACAAAGCCCCAGAGGGTGGAAAAATATATATAGTTTATATATACAAACAGTAGGAACCACTCACTATGAAGAAAGCAATAGCTGGTAAGTTTCTAAAACTGGGAACAGGGAAAAAAGCAAACTCCTACAGAGAGCCTATAAACTAAAAAACAGTGGAGCTAATCAACTCAGAGTGCAATTATTTTTACCATTTAAATGGCCTTAAACTGAAAGAGAGTAGATTTAGGTTGGATATAAGGAAGAATTTCTTTACTGTGAGAGTGGTGAGGCACTGGAATAGGTTGCCCAGAAAAGTTGTGGAATCCCCATCCCTGGAAGTGTTCAAGGCCAGGTTGGATGGGGCTTTGAACAACCTAGTCTAGTGGAAGGTGTCCCTGTAGCAGCAGGGGGTTTGGAACTAGATGATTTTAAGGTCCTTTCCAACCCAAGCCAGTCCTATGATTCTATGATTAATCCTGATTTATATGCTGTGACAGAAATCTATAGGAAAAATCACTGCCTTAAGTGTGGTCAAACATAAGGGGGCAATGAGAAAAGGAGGGAGAAAAAAAAAAAAAACCCACCAAAAAGTATCAAAGATAGTACAATGTTTTTCTCCTCCACTTCTTCTCTTAACAAGTGTAGCAATTATGTTCTACCCCTAGGGCTGCTTTCAATTATATTCAACTGCTGCAACCGCTACATGCTGGTCATACCACTATCCTGAAGTTTCCAGAACAAAACTGTGCCAAAATTAAATGCAAGATGAAAAATGCAGTGCAGCAGTATGCCAGTAAACTCTGCTGAGCAAATTACTTTGGGATGCATGCTGCACAGCAGCAAGTATACGTCAAGAGGAGGGAGGCCAGGCCACTAAGCCAGTCAAAATGGGAGAAGGTGGGTAAGAAGACAGCAACCGTTGTTTTGGAGAGGTGACAGCAGCAAGAGCCAAGCATATCTGAGATGAGCTTGGGAGATTCTGGTCTGATCAAGGGCCCTCTCCCATAGCAAGATGCTTACACTATCATGCTGAAACACAATGGTCTCAAGAAAAAAATCAACGTCTGCGCATAATCTGCCACCAGTGGGTACTGGCAAAGTACTACCAGAGTTATTACCCAAGTCTGCAGATATCTATTAATTTTACTAGAACAATATACAAGGTATTTAGTTTTTATTTAATATATTTTCCTTTAATATTTCATTGAGAATCACAAAAATCTTATTTCATATTACTTACAAGCTTATTAAACACCTGACATCACTTGAGTTAAAGTTACTTACTAATGAGAAACTTTGTAACTGATTCAATTAAAGCCATTAGGATAGTGCTAACAGTTCAGTACTTCAAACAAGAAGGTGTCTAAAAAGTTACTATCTTACTAACATTTTACTAAAACTTGCTTTGCCAGATAGCTAAAACAGGCATAAAAGGAGATACGGATCTCTGTAGAAGGGCAACTGCTACAGAGAAACTAATTCCCTTCCTCCCTTATCCTCAAGCCCCCCCAAGCTTAGGTTCAAATGACCACATTAGGATTTAAATTTGAGTAAAACTAAAGAGTTTGCCACAACCACACAATTATCATTTAAGAATATTCATACTATATTTGAATCTTCTAATAGGTATTCAGAGGGGAATTTATACAAATTAGTTTTGTATCAGTTTCTGCATTCTAGAACAGTAGAAAGGGTTCCACTAATAAAAAAGATGCAGTAGGGGAATGGGAATGCACAGTTATTAAATATTTGGAACACATTTTCCTTTTATTTTCCTTTTCGCTTGGTGCTTTATTCCTAAATGATTTTTTGAGAGTTATATAAAAACATACTAACTTGTCTACACATATCAAGACACATACTGACTTTATCAAAAATACGTTCTTACTATTTTCTAAGTCATAGCATTTTATTAATTCGTACTCATCAACTCTCATTGATCATTTTAAGTACTAAAACAACAACTCAAGAGCTATCAGGTCTTTCATCACGGTCCACTTAATAACAATTCTGATTTGTTTTAACAGAATTTTTACAGAGAAACCAGGAAGAATTTCCTGTAGAAGTGATACTGACCTTTGAAAATTATGTCCTATTTGTGTCCCAATTTTACAGACTAAGGAAACCCTTCAATTACACTATGCCAAGTTATGATAAAACCTCACTATGTCTTAGGGTACTAGAAGCAGCAACCTTCTCCATATCAGCATACAAAAGTATAAGAGTATAAATGCCTTTTAAGAATAAAATCCTGTGATTTTTCTCCTCCTAGAAACCTTGGGCATCACAACAAGTTATACAAAAATAAAATGTCACTGATTAGCAGTCACTGACTGGAAGTAGAGAGCTTTCATGCTGAAGCACAGAAATGTTATTTCCCCCCACCAATTTATATCACTGAGTTTGTACCTCAAACTTTTTTGATCCAGCAAAAGGTCGTTTCTAACCTTTTGCAAATAAAAAGGTTAATATGTATAATCTTCCAAAACATAATCAAAAGGCCTATAATTTGCATTTTATAGATGACCTCTTTAGAGATTTGTGTAATCCTTGTTCTTAACATCTCTAAATCTTTAACAGAGAAAGTCTGGATCTCTATTCTATACTTGTTCAAGGCAATATGACAAAGTTAAACTTAGTGAAGTGAAAAAAAAAAGAAAAAGAACATAGGAATTGACTTAAAAAGTAATATACACACTTTACCTTCAACTGGAAGTATCAATAGACAAAATACAACTTATTCCATGAAAGCTGAAAATACAATTCAGGAAGAATTATAAGTAGAGTTATCAAGTACACTAACTGTGCTGAATTACATCAGAACCATTAAACCATGAATGCACATTTCTTCCAAGTGAAAATTGCATTTTTTACACCAGCTTAATGTCTTCTGCTGTAGAAGTGTCATGTTTCACGACAAGAATTATAAATCTCTGATAAGTTTAGCTGTTCAAGGTTATGCATTTGTTGCAGCCATTTAGTTATGCTTTAATATAAATCACAGGTATTGTATCTGAAGGTTAAAAAAATATCAGTGTACTCTAGTTTTAATGTCCCGAAGTATTTTAGAACCTTTGAAACCATAATTTCAATCAAACTATCGTACCAAGAGCTGGGCTGATATTTAACTGTAAATTTTTAAAAAATACATTTCTATCACTGTTAGTTATATTTAGGATAAATAAATACATCCCTGCATTTCAAGCTATGAAGTTACAATGCCTGTAGTGCAGCTGTTTGCACAGGATCATTCACAGGCATTCTGGCACTGATGTATTAATATTCAGCTTGGCAGATTAGCATAAGCAGAAGCTGTCGAAAAGGATGAGTGGGAGGGTGGGAGTATAGAGGATATAGAAGATGACATCTATCTTTAGGAGATGGTTAGTTTAATTATCTATGAAGTTAATGATCCTGAGTTAGGAAGCAGCTGAGCAAGTGCTTTAGAGAATGCCATGAGCAGGCAGCTCATGATTAAAAGAACACTCATACCCTTAAAGGAAACTGGAAAGCAAAAAATAAAAAAAAAAATACTTTGGCAGTTGGGAAATGCACATTTAGTAGAACAGAAACAGAAACTTACCATAGATGTGTGCCAAGTCTATGGTGGACCTTTTCATATACAAAATTCCACAGGACTTCAAACACAAGTTTTCAGAAATATTTTCTTACTTTTCTCATTAAACTTCATCAAAAAGAGTAAAGTTGAAAGTCGTTCTTGTTTTTATAGATAAGCATTGTGCAAACTACAAGTTTCTGCTCAAACAACTTTCCCAAAACCCACAGAATGGGTATGCAAGTATTTTGTGCACAAGGAAAAGAATAAATGTTTATGCTCAGTGAAACAGAAAACTAGGTTTAGACCCAAAACAGTCACCAGCCAGGGACCCAAAAGCTTAACCCCATTCTATAAAACAAGTTCTTTTACCTTTTTGTTTGTTTGCATGTTTGTTTGTTTTAATAAGGTGACCCTGGTCTCTTTACATGAACATACAAAATGAACAAGCAGTAGAAAAATCACTTCAGTTTGATTTATAAACCAAATGTTGCCATTCATCATCCCTAAATACACATAAATTAAGCTTTAAAAGACTCAAAATTCACAAAGTAAACATATGATATAGGATAAACAGAGTTCCTTATCTGTGACCTGCTATGGCCAAAGCTTCAGTAACATAGCAAAAGGCTGCACACAGAGGGCGGGGCTTGTTTACACAAGGAAACACCCACACAGTTTTGTGGCTATGGTTATTGTGGAAATTCTCGTAAATAAGTCAAGAAAAAAATGCTCCTTTCTCCTTCCCATATGCTGCTGCAAACCACCTGCCAGTGGAAACCCCTGGCGGACAAGGCTAGGGCAGCATTTCACTTAGTTTCAGAGTTTAGCTATGCTGTAGATATACCAATTTAGCTCTACGTTGCTTAGCACAGGTATCAATAGCAGGGCAGGCATGAATCCTGATCATGTTCCTGCAGATCTAAACTAGGGCTGAAGCTCAAGTCACCAGCGTTTCCAACCTATCAGCCCCTGAAATAGATATATATAAACTAGCCTGAGAACATCTGTCTGCAAGTCAGTCATGCTTCCCTGCTACTGCATGGTCCTACCCAAGGTATAGCACCCGCAGAAGTAGTATGTGGCACCTCAGCATGACTATTACTGAGCTATTATTAAAACTACTATTGAGTACCATCTTTACAACTATTTTCATTTTTTAATGTGTGCTTATTCACTGGTGCTCAAATGGCATGATCAGAAAGGATGTAAAAATTGAACAGATTAGACAGAATAATTTATTACATAAAAGAACTATGCCACAGGTCCTGAGACAGTAGTAACACAACTGAAGCCAAATTTGAATACTTTGCTCCTCTATGAACATTTGCTTTTACTTTTAATGCTTTTCCTTTTTTTTTTTTAATGTGTATTCATATGTCTTATTTCACACACCCTCAAGATAAGCTTTGAAAGCACAAGCAGACTTTAAGTCAATGATTAATAGTGAATAATAAGCATGCACGCAGAAGAAAATGCTAAACCTTTATACTACGTGGGTTATTTTGGTTATTTCTAAATTACTGATCTCTTCACCTGTCCCACTAACATGCTTTATGAAAGTTTGACCTCAGCCTTTTCTAGTTTTTAGCCCTATAGAGTTAGGAAGAATTTACAAGTTACTACTTTGAACTTTGTAATACGACATAATTCTCATTTGGGGGTATTTTGCACATTTGTGGTTTTAAAATACCTTCTCTGTGAAACATTCAGAAAAAAGGACTAACTTCTCAAAATCTTCCTGACTCAAGCACACACTTCCAATTATTCCAGATTCAGCCATAAGCGATCATTTCTTTACTCATTTCATCAACAAAAGATTACCTCAATACACTATCATACTGTCACATTCCCAACCCTTATGCTTCTAATTTTTTTTAATTATTTCACTATTATAAACAGTTTTCCCCTTGAAAGCTATGAAATAAGATTAGTCTTTTGTTAAAGTGCAATTTTTGATACACGGTGTTAAAAAAGAATCCATGAAATTGGCATTTATATAAAAATATTTGGGGGGTTGAAAACTTTTCTTTTTCCCCTCTTCCCCAAAAATTTTCTTTATTGATCTCAATGTGCTTTTCTTTTATAAAAAGTACGTCAAAGACTAGAAAACACATATTCATACTTGAAATGTCTGAATAAAGTCCTATTTTGACTTCCCATTGCATAATGATAGCTTGAGTTTTGCTTTTTTTCTTTGTATGATAAAAATATGTAATAGCTAAGTAATTATGAAGAAAAGTGCCCACAGTGATTGTATTCTAGGAAAAGATGACCAGTATTGGTTTTTGAGAGAGGGAAATGACTGGGAGATCAGCAGAGCATTTCATAACCAAGGCTTCTCCCACATTAGGTGCTAACAGTTAATTTAGGTGTCTTATTTTGTGACCTATAGGAATAATACAAGTGCTATACACCTTAGCAATGAAGCGCATGATGCAACTGAGAGTTCAGTTTCACTTCAGACAAGTTAGGAAAACCACACACTTATCTATGAAACTCAGAAATCCACAGTAATTAGAACTGTTTCCATAAGAAAATTACTTTCCTTAAAGTCAGCTATACAAACAATTCCTGGATCTCCTAAAAGAAGACAAAATATGCTTTTCTGCTGTCCCTATGTATACTGCACAACCAACACAATGCTTCGGACTGGCTTCACAAGTCCCTTGCTCAGCACTGAGCTCCATGCTTAGCATGACATGAGATTGCACTGAACAGAACAGTCTGTATAGCAACAGAGAAGTGAATGTTTTATGCATCACGAACCAGAGACTGATTACAAAACTAAAGTGATAGGTGTGTCTTCCGTGACTGTGATGCCTAGGAAGTGACTGGAGTCAGATCCCTCCTTTGAATCTCCTTGCCATCTACCCTGGAGTCATTTACCAGCTGGATACAATTTGCAGATGTGGTTAGACCCCATGCTGGCAGGCTGAAGAGGGGTTAGGAGTGCTGGGTAAGCACTGTGGCCCCTCTCATTACTCTTCCAGACAGCATTACAGCCAGCTAAGCATCAAGGGCACAAACATGAAACATTCACAACTCATTCATCCCCCACATCCAGTGAAGTCTGCAGAAGGTTTTATGGGAAAAGCAGATGGACTATTAAGAACAGTGCTTCTACAGTAAACTCTATTTGAAAGTCTCATTGTAAGTACTACCTATACATTTTTATTTTCATTGTTCATTTCAAAAAAAAAGATGGTCAGTTTAGGACCAACCTAACTTATGACCTTAAGGACATTACAAAAGCCAAGAACTAGGAACAGTTCATTTTGGTAAGGCTCAGCTATTTAAGTTTATCCTATGCAGAAGGATAGGGCTAAAACACACTTCATTTAAATGAAGTAAAAATTTGTTGATCTGTCATAATGAAAACTACTAAACAAATATATCTGTTGTTTTATTTTGACAGAAACTAGCAAGCTTGTTTTTAGAGCAGTATTACCAGCTATAAACAAAAGCTACTGGTTTTCACACTAATGGATTACACTTGTCACACTGCTGCCAGAAGAAATGTTTCAGAAATACTTTTTCCACCATCAGAAATGCAATAAATGCACACAGAGTACAAATGCCTCAGTGTTTCTCACCTGTAAGCACCTTTTTATTTTTACTTTTTTAAGCTCTCCTGGATCTCAGTGGTCACAAAAATTCCAGACTCTCAGTACAAGAAGCTCCGCTAAATCTCAGTTCAGTGAATGTCCAGGCACCCCCAGTGCAGCTTTCCATACAACAACCTCACTCTGTGCCTAAACCCTTGCTGGAAGAAAGCAGCTACTGCAATGCAATGCAGACAGAAAAGATACAGTATAACTTATATGCAAAGGTATCACAGGTCGCGTCTGCATTAAGAGTGCCTTACCAGTATACCAACTCTACTTCTTCCACTTAAGAGGCAACTATATTATCAAAGATATCACAGGAGGGATGAGGTTGGCAAGGACCTCTGGAGCTCATCTGGTCCAGCCCCCCTGCTCAAGCTGAGCCACCTAAAGCCAGTTGCCCAGGACCACATTCAGATGGCTTTTGAGTATCTCCAAGAAGGAAGGCCCCACAACCTCCCAAGGGCAGTTATACTCTCTGTCATGCTCCGTATCAATACTGCAAAACCAACACAAGCCAGAGAAAAGCTAAGAGTTTAGGTTCTATTTTAGTGCTCTAAAGGCTTTTCCTAGCAAAAGTCTATTAGTAACAAATGACACTTTTCCATCTTTCTGCACAACCACATTAGTCTTAGGGTACATAGGTTAGACAAAGGTCACACAGGTAGATAAGGTTGATATTAAACACCAGTCTGTCCTATCACTTTAGACGCATCTCATCAAACACAATTAAATCAGTCAGCATGATCCAACAGAAATATTTTGCTTTCCAGATCATACCTAGAGGACACCAAGCCTGAGCTGCCCTAAAATTCACAAAGACCCTGAGTGGAATTAACTTGTATCATCCTATCCTGCTTAACACTGGCAACTATCACATTGACTTGGTGTACAACAGGTGGGAAGGGACACACAATAATTAATCTGTGACTATGCTAGACTGAACCAGGATATTAATCTCAGCATAGAGTGTCCTTATCCACCTCAGGTGAGGTATGTGGAAGATCACTGCAATGAAAGGTAGCACCTAGTAACTTCCTATTTGCAGGGGCAGCAAATGTCTTTTTGGTGAAAGTTTCCCAGACAGCTATTGCAGAAAGCTATTTTTCTACCGGTATATATTCAGCCAACCCTTATTTCATGCAATATGTATTGTGCAGCACCATAAGGGAGTATTAAGGTTTGGTAAAGAAATTGGTTATGTAACGATAATTTGAGCAGTAAACTTGGGAGAAAATAAACCAGAAAAGTAGGATGAAGTCTTAGAAATTAAGAGGAATTAAACAGAACTATTTACAAAAAAAGAGCACAATACTTAGCAGCATTTCTTTGTGGAAAAAGCTGTACAGAAAGCTACATTCTGTTTCCACGGAAACACGCAGGAACAGTTAAATTAAGCTACTAAAAATGTTTAAATTATATGTTCTTAGTGAGAAGTTACATGGGCCATGAAGTTGGTCTGTGACAGATTGAGACTACTTGTCACAAAATAAGAACACCAGTTTCTTGCCGATGGGATATATTGGGCTGAAGCTCCAAGTATCAGCAGAAGTGGTAAAGACAACTGCTGCATTAGAAAATTAAAGGATATTATTACATCACAACAAGATTAAATATATGGCTTAGAGGACATTTTCTTTCTCAATAGAACAGAGAAAACTAAGAGGAAATTGAAACCAAAGGGGCTTAAATTTCCCATGCTTTCATCAGCTATTTTTTCTCATAGCAAAGTTTTATTAAACAGCTTTCTTTCAAACTTTCTGCATGTGAACAAGCAAGTAAATGCACAGGCAACAGCTACTGACAGAAAACTAAAGCACATTTTAAATAAATTTCTAATAGTTGTTTGAGAATGGTGTTGGGAATCTGTGTTTTAACTTCCTTTAGTTAAATAAGGGGTGTAAAACCCTTCAAAATCTTAAGTTTATCATAATTACTTCTGAGCAAAGACATGCAATTTGTCTTTAACTAAGACACCACTTTGCTTGAGGAAAAGGGTAAGAGGCTTCAGGAAAAGCAGATGGGAAGCATGCTTAGTACCTCCACGTCACTGGGCCTTCAAAATTAGTACCTGCTCTTACACAAACCTCGAGAACTTTGGCTTCTTCCAGGTGCTGTATCACTCCACAACACAAAAGAGAAACAGTGTATGCAGGGAACAGTTAACAGGAAGCAGAGCAAGCGTGTCAGCGGGATTGTAAGAATAGTATAGATCTGTGCACAGTCATTCCTGGTTAATGTAAGAACTGCTCCTGTGGAAACAGAATTTCCCTAAGAGTTAACCTAGGATAAGAGCAAGTTTACCTGGCCACGTCTGGAATCTGCAGCAGAATGTAGCTAGAAAGGATTTCCTACAGAGCCCACTGTCATGAATGCAAACACATTTATTACCTCCAGGCATCTTTAGATCAGACCTGAAGTGCTGTGTTGCCCATCAAAAATTCTGAAGACCATATTGAGACTTAATAAACCTACAGTAACAATGATGTTACAGTATATAACCATTATATTTTGCTATTCTTCACATACTGATTTGTGATGCAAAGATGACCTGTTCAGCCCTCTAGGAAGAAAATAATAGCAATAAAAAATAATAACTTAAAAGACAAAACAAAAAAAAAACTTCAATGGAAGTGAATTTTCTCTTTTTAAAAGGCAAAAGCTTCATCTTCATCTGCAGATACATAAATAACAGGATGAGGAAAATACATAGGACGTGATACTCTATTAGGAAACATCACATCTGTTACTCATATTTTAATATCTTCACTGTCACCCTGAAGCATGCCATGTGCAATTAAGAGGAAATTGCAATGCAATTTTTTAAGTAAATTATTGTCAACAGACATACAGCACTAAGCCAACTGCAAATCACTAAATCAATTCAGCTCCAGTTTAAAAAGTTTTGATTAATCCTCAATTCATTGCTATGCTATTATAATATGTTATTAAATGCACCCGCCACTTTAAGACTCCCTCATTTCATTTGTAATTACAGTAAATATTGATTGCAAGGGTGGCCTGGAGACAGCTCCAAAATGTGCAGCTGTGGTCCCTGGAGATAGAGCTTAGTAACAGTATTCTGTTCCCATGACTGCCCCTCAGGCAAACTCAGCAGTGATATAAAAATTTAATATATGAATTTAAAATCCATACCTGCTTGGATTTTGCTCAATTAAGCAGAGATTTGTTACAGCACACTTTTTTTTTTCCTTAATAGAAGCCTTAATCGATTTTATCTTTAAATGCTGTTGCACAGACTGTTCCAAAGCAGTTCTGAAGACAGTCTGAAAAGTGAATTACTGTCTCAGAGTACCACTAAGAGCACTGGCCACTATTACCCTTTTTCTCACTGATTCTTCAACAAAACCAATGCATACAGATAGCAGTTCAGCAGGGTAGAAGAGGAGCTCTTTTCAGAAGGGGGAATGACTATACCTCTGTTTCGACATCTGTTCCTGCTGCTCCAGGGAGACAAACTCAACAGCCTTCCTCCATCCCACCCTCCCTTTCACACTGCCCTTTCCACTAAGGGGGTATTTCCAGCCTCTCCCCCTAAAACCTACTTATACACCCTGTCCACAAAAGGTGCAGATGCTCAAAACCATCTTCACACTCTTCTTGCCAGGTCAGGGGGACACGTAGCAGAGAGTCCTCAACTACAAACTTAAAAGCATCACCAGGCCAGCTTCCCTGCAGCTCCTAATGGGACAGCAGCTATAAAAAACATTTTGTCCATGAAGCTTCCTACCATAACCAAGTTGATACGTAGAGGATTTGATCACGGTTTTACATCCACTTCAGAATATAATGAAAATAATCCTAATTTTAATTTTCACACAAATAGATTAAACAGCTGTAAAAACACATCCAAAAGATTAGCAAACGCACAGTGCATAACTACTGGCTAATTATTTAGAATGCTACTGGTCTAACTAGAGGCTACAGCATGGTTTGATTTAAAGGCACCAGCAATATTTGGCAGAGAATCCAGTCACACCTTGAACCCAGTTCCATTAGAAGATTTTGCAGAGCACAAATACCACATATGCATGCATCAAACCAATATACTGAAAAATGCACCTAAACCCAGACATCTAAAAGGTCAGCATGGGGTAGAGACTGATTCATCCACAGTAGTACTTCATTGCATGAAAGCACCATCAGTACAACTTGCAATTTTACTGCCATCAGAATATAATTATCATTTGTCCCAAACATTTTTACCTAGCTGTATGTGCTCTTTTAGAAGCCACCAAGGCTACATTTGCGCAAGCTGATTAAATTGTACCAATAAATATACCCTAGCACTGGAAATTTCATTATCCATAATGTGCATTAGAATGACCCCCAACACAGCTTCTATCAAAGCTACCCATCATTCATCCCAATATCTCCCACACACGCTCCAGGAGCCAGCTGTATGCAGGAAATATTCCATGTATACAATCCCTAGACAAGGGACTTTCCAAAGACTAGCAAGTTTTAACAGTATCAGTGCAGGATTTCTTGTGCTGTTTGGCTTCAGTGTGAGCGAGTGCTCCTGGACACACTAATTTACAAGTAGAGATATAGCATCAAAGATTTATATTTTGCACATCGTTAAAAAGGAAGGGGAAGCCTATCCCTAAGGTAGGCAAAGAAGAAAACCTCAAAGTGACTGACACTTCAGCCCATAGCGAAGCATTGTTTGTTTCTACATCTTCCTTCTTATAATAAAATACAGATGGGATTGCTACTTGTTTTTCATTAGACTTAAGCACATCTCAACCCAAAATGCCCTCACACATTGTCCTGGGTTCAGTCTGAGTTGCCAGCTGGGCTTAAACCATGGACACACATATGGAATGTCAGGAACTAGTAAAATATACCTGAAGTAACCATACATGCCAAGGAGCAATCTATACGGAATTTTAAATTAACCAGTTTGTTTCACAACTTTGACACAATGTACTAAAGCACAGTTTGCAGCACTGTAACCTGTCTTCCCTCTTGCTGCCAGCCATGACATCAGAGGATCCCTAGATTCCTTCTGTCAGTTATTTGCAGAGGAGGTTGGACAACAGTCAAATAAAGTTTTTCAGGGTCCATCCACTTACATACTTTAAAGAGTGAACAGATTTTAACCAAGAACAAAATTTCTCCTTTCTCTATGTCTGCTGTATTCAGAGTGAAATAGCAGCAGAAAAAAAACCAAGTGATTCATGCACGTGCAAATATCACTTGTTAACGAAACAAAGGCCAGGTCTTTTGCACACGTGCATATGCTCAGAACAGCTGACATGAGTTTCCATAATGCACCTACAGACCAAACTCTGCTGTACTACAAGTTTGTGTAAGACAGTACATGCAGATAAAAAAAAATCTAATTACATTTTTTGGAACTTTGCTTTCATTAAAGTACCTCAACAAAGCAGCCAAATCTCCGAAAGTGCTCAGTAGTAAGTGGATTACATTTTCTGCAGGCACTGTTGGACGCTGAGAACTTTCAGACAAAGCAAAGCAGAGTCATAGCATGATCAGTTTCACCATCTGGTGCAAAAGCAATTGGCTCAAGAGTGAATAATAGTTACAGCAACAGAAGTCAAAACTATAATGCTGGTATAAACGCAGGCTAAAATGGCAACACTGTTGCTATCTGGCACAGAACTCAATCACCTTAGCATCCAGCTCAGGCTGCAGAAAGCTGCTGATCCCTGTGAACAAACTTGCAATAGGCATTTCATACAGAAATGGACCTCCTCTACCACCAGCCCTTCCACAGGTGGTTCCCCAGTTTAAAGTTCATCTGTAACTATAGCCACATGTCCCAGAACTAAGGGCACTGAGCCACTGAAAATTTATAAGCCAATAAGAAATATGTAAAGGCTTTTTTTCTGGATAACACTTTTCCCGAATAATAAAGTTAAGGGCACAATATCCATAAGATATACATTTTGGAGAGTTTCAGTTCATTCTAGTCTCCTGTAGTAAGCATCCATTAGATATAGATAGAGAGCATCTCTTTATTTAGTTTCATTGGAAAGGGATCTCATTTCTGTGATCCAGGGTTTCTTCAAAGTCCAAGCTAAACCAGTAACAATCGAAAGATTTGCTTCAGCTAAGCAGCCCAGGACTATAACAGCAATGTAGCAGCCTCCCAGAAAGCTTTCATGAAAAACAGCTTCCCCCAAAGCCAGCAGCAGTAGCTCAAAACTTTCTTCAGGTCAGACTGCTACATACCAGATCCTCTCACCTCACATCCTATTTTACTGTGTTCAAAAATACACACCCTTCCTGCCTGCTCCACAACCTACACCACCTGCATTCTCTGATATACATCAGACTGGGAGTGTATGGGTTGCTCCCTATCATAGCCAGTGGATGTACAAACCAACCCCAGGAGGTGAAAAGAAAGTGATCCCAACAGCCCATCTCCCACACTGGCTGACAGAACAAGCAAGCAGCAAGGTCAGATGGGCTGACACAACTCTCACATTCCCTCCTACCCAATGCAGGGCTGAAGGAAAAACAGTGCAGGATGCTCCTGGCCAGCTGCTTGTGATCTACTGGAGCTGGCGGGATGGCACTGCTCACTGTTGAGGACATCTGACACCCCACATGATCAGATCCTGTTTTCACCCATCTGGACAGCAGCCTCTCATGGCAACCACAGACCGAACAGTTTGGGGATCTTTCAGGTGAACTGAAAGTTCATTCACTGCGTGGACCAAGGTTATGGAAAATACAAGGTCTTAACTTACACTATACCATTGTGAAGACTATCCTCCAGGACATTCCTTTGGCAACAGGGAAAAGACAGGATACCAAGCATCTTTCTATTGCTGCTCTGAATTCTGAATTTGCTATACAGTCAATCCAGTGGCTAACCTAAGCAAAGAGTCTACTGCTGCCAGAACGAAAACACCAGCTCCTCCTTCACCCTCACTTCTGCTTCACTCAGAGCTCACTGTGATGCTTCACAAGCCAGTTCATCCCTCTGAGCAATAGAAAACCATTATCATTTTTGGGTGAGTCAGGTCACCAACCAAGTCTGCTCAATGGGGTACACAGCCACAACTAGGACTGCCCTTGCAGTGGCAGCAAGCACACATATAACCTTGGAGGCATCTTGTCAGGCTGCATCCTGAGTTATGCTGGGAAGGAAAAGCAAAAATCTATTTCTACATAATTGCTAGACACCACCTAGAGCCAAACATCTACAAATGGGCCAACTTCAGTATGTTTGTGTAAAGGCAAACATTGGTTGACGCAATATATTTACAATTCTGCCATTTCAGTTTCCCTCTGTTCTGGAGCACAGGCCAGAGATCATCATCTTCTGCATTAGTCAAAGTATTACAGGGTTAAACTTCAGCACCTAAGATTGAATGTTGACTGCGAAGTTATTAAACAGATACTATCATGCAGTTCCCAGGTAAACACACAGGAAAAATTGCTACCATTTACAGCACTGTTTGGAGTATTATGAATAACTTTTAAATGGAAATGAGAAAACAGAAAACCCACTGACATTCTTCACAGAGACTTTTTGCCATTTGTTAGTCACATATTTCAACATCTTGCATTGAGTAAGCGTGTTAAGGGATGGCAGTGCAAGTATTACTTATCTCCTTTACAAACCGCTGCTACGGTGCACTATTAATAGGAAGCATGTCGCCTCCCCTGTGTAGTGGTTAAGGAGAAAAAACAATGTCAGGCTCAGGCCAAGCATTTCAGTCACATAAGTAACTTGTCCAGCAAACTCCACAGTCCTGGCTACGTTCCAGTCCTTGCACTACAAGCTGATCACTCATCATCTGCTGGTGAAAACAAAAATGTCCAGAGTGATGTTGGGTGGTATCTATCATGTTGACTTTCTTCCCCTGTTAGTACAACACTTTCTCTCCACAGAGTGGAATTAAGTCTTTCCCAGCCAAACTCTCTCCTTTGAAAGAGCTGTCATCCACCATGTAACAGCCCAAGTCTTGGAACAAATACAGCCTGCCCAAACTGACTGAAATCTTCTGCTCATACAGATCAGCTCTTCCAACCCTCTGAGCCCCAGCTGGTTCACCTCTAAAAAAGTGAAAGGGTGTGAGCTTACTACTGCTTCAGAGAATAAGAAGGATAACCATTAAATGACATTTTATTTCTGACAGTTTCCAGATCCTTTTAGCTGAATTATCTGGGATTATAAACACAGCATATTTGGAGAACAGCAGCCTATTGTAAACCAGCTAAGGTCTATGCTTTCTCCACTTACTTCCCTCCTTAGGCCAAAGACAAATGCTATGAAAAACACACATAAATCATACCTTTTAACACCAACAGTTGGTCAGCCTGCTTACATGTGGATATTGCGGAGCACACTCCCCAAGATGATAACCTGTGGAAGTGAGACCATAGATCCAGCTGTGCCATGGATGAAGCTAAGAGAGGACAAAGTGAGAGAGAGCCTCTCATAGAATCATGGAATAGTCAGGGATGGAAAGGACCTTCAGATCAGCTAGTTCCAACACCCCTGCCATGGGCACGGACACCTCACACTAAACCATGCCACCCAAGGCTACGTACAACCCGGCCTTGAACACTACCAGCGATGGAGCATTCACAACTCCCCTGGACAACCTACTCCAGTGCCTCACTACCATCACAGTAAAGAATTTCTTCCTCATATCCAATCTAAACTTCCCCTGCTTAAGTCTGAACCCATTACCCCTTGTCCTATCACTACAGTCCCTCATGAAGAGTCCCTCCCCAGCATCCCTATAGGCCCCCTTCAGATATTGGAAGGCTGCTATGAGGTCTCCATGCAGCCTTCTCTTCTCCAGGCTCAACAGCACCAACTTTCTTAGCCTATCTTCATACGGGAGGTGCTCCAGTCCCCTCATCATCCTCGTGGCCCTCCTCTGCACTTGTTCCAACACTTCCATGTCCTTTTTATGTTGAGAACACCAGAATTGCACACAATAGTCCAAGTGAGGTCTCAGGAGAGCAGAGTAGAGGGGCAGGATCATCTCCCTCGACCTCCTGGTCAAGCTCCTTTTGATGCAGCCCAGGATACGGTTGGCTTTCTGGCCTGCGCTAGCAATGACTCTCTTGATATACCCAAGGAAAGAAAGAAGCTGCTTGGTGAGAAAGTAAGAAAAATAAGAAAGAAAGGAAGCTATTTCAAGGGAGGGAAAAGATTCCATTGAAGCAGTATCTCCTGGAGGGGCTGGGGGGAAGCATAAGGAGAGATCTACATACCCCTGCAAGATGGGGTTCATCTGACCTGACATTCATACTCTTTTGACTGGTTGAAGAGACCATCACAGCCACATAAGGCTCAGGAGGGAAAACACAACATGAAGGGGAATAATTATATTCACCTTCATCAAGATCTTCTGCTATATTAGGCCTTATATAAAAGGTAGAAGAGGAGGAGGACAAAAACTTTGTCATGAAACCTAGAGGTGGAACAGAAAATAAATGGAAAGGCTGGCCTGTGAAAAAACAACTAAAGGACATTGCCTCACTGAAGGAAAGAAGAATAAAAGTCAGATTATCCAGGGTAATAAGTCTGGCATTAGCTGGAGCAGAAGGGAGGGAAGGACTGTGAGGAGACAGGACAACAAGGCTTCAGTCAGGACTGAACAGCAGAGAGTGCACATGTGACACAGAAAGCCTGTAAAGGCAAGACTGGCTGGCTATGTGAACAAACACAAGACACCAGTAGGGGACAAGCAAGACTGGGACAAGCTGAAGAAACAGAAGAGATGAAATATACTTATAGGCTTGTACTGGCCACAAATAAAAAAGTAATCTGTGACTCAGACAGTGAAACTCATAAAGACACTGCACAGAAACCCAACATTTTGGTCTTTCAACATATAAAGGGGGTTTATAATAAAGACAGAGAGAGACTTTTTGCCAAGTCCTGTAGTGACAGGACAAGGACAAACGTTTTTAAACTGAAAGATTTAGACTGGACATAAGGTAAAAAAATTTTTTATGAGGGTAATAGAGCACTGGCACAGGTTGAAGATGAGAATGAGAAGCAGCAACTGCCCCATCTCTGGCAGTGTTCAAGGCCAGGCTGGACGGAGCTTGGAGCAACCTGATCTAGTGGAAGGTGTCCCTTCCTATGGCAGGGGGTGGAACTAGATGATCTTAAGGTCCTTTCCAACCCAAACCATTCTATGATTCTATGATGATTTTGAACCTCCAGCCAGTCTCCCCTTAGCAAACAACCCTGAAATTCAGTGTTATGTTCTGAACTATCCCAAAGCTGCTTCACAAGTAGTAAATCAGTTCCCTGCAATATCCTCCAATAACTCATGAAAGGGTGACCTGCACTATAATCATCTATAAGGGCTCACATCACACACTTTCCACACAAACACACATGATGCGTTTCTTCTAATGTATACAGCAGGCCTGCTGGATTAAACAAAAAAAAATGTCATAAAAGTGGGATTTATACACTTTTTGCAGAGAAATAGAGAACTGAGGAAAAAGAGCTGAGCTTCATAAGCACAAGGGTCACCTGTGACATTGGCAAACAAGCCTTCTGTATACCTCTCCTTTGATTCTAAATCTTGCAGTAAGCCTAAATATATTATTTAGTTTAATCACATGACTAGAAAACACCAGGTTTTCAAAACCAAGATAAGACAGGACTGTCAATAGGCAAAAAGAGTCAAAAAACAGATTGAAAACAGTGTAGTCCAGAGGATTTTGTGGCTTTTTTTAATCTTATCTAGATTAGGATGATTTGAAAGAAAAAAGTAATAAATACATCAGTCATGAGTCAAGACAATAAAAAAAAAAATTACCTGGAACCAGGAAAACTTTCCTATGACACAGAATGCATATTCATGTTCATTCTGCAAATACTCCAAAACCCTCCCTAAAACATTCCCTAAAGCTATGTATGATTTTCCATTCTGATAAGTAAGCTTCCTGTCAGTGTTCTTTAAAACAATCCTTAATTACCTACACTTTCTTTTCACATTTTACTTTGTTTTCATTTAGTAGTCACAAAATCAACTGCACACATCTTGTACAATGGTACCACATGTATTTGCTGTCATACCTGTATTATACTTGACTTTTTGTAGGGCTTAAAATTTTGTACCAAATACCCCTAAGTTAATTGGTAAATTTTGAAGCTTCTTGTAAAGCTTAGAGAAAACACTAGAAGCTGCACAAACGTAAGTCATGTGTCTGGAACAGAAATTCAGACTGATTTTTGATCAAAATCTGACACTGACCAAGTGCTTTAGAAAGTAAATAAAAACAGAAAACGCCATAGACTGAGCAAATCCAGCTCTATGACAGGCTCATTCCAATTCAGCATCAAACCTGGCAAACTGTGTGTACGTGTGAGTACAAGTCACAGAATCATAGAGTCATAGAATAGTCAGGGTTGGAAAGGACCTTCAGATCAGCTAGTTCCAACACCCCTGCCATGGGCACAGACACCTCACACTAAACCATGCCACCCAAGGCTATGTACAACTCGGCCTTGAACACTACCAGCGATGGAGCATTCACAACTCCCCTGGACAACCTACTCCAGTGCCTCACCACCATCACAGTAAAGAATTTCTTCCTCATATCCAATCTAAACTTCCCCTACTTAAGTCTGAACCCATTACCCCTTGTCCTATCACTACAGTCCCTCATGAAGAGTCCCTCCCCAGCATCCTTATAGGCCCCCTTCAGATATTGGAAGGCTGCTATGAGGTCTCCATGCAGCCTTCTCTTCTCCAGGCTGAACAGCCCCAACTTTCTCACCCTATCTTCATACGGGAGGTGTTCCAGTCCCCTCATCATCCTCGTGGCCCTCCTTTGGACTTGTTCCAACACTTCCATGTCCTTTTTATGTTGAGAACACCAGAACTGCACACAATACTCCAAGTGAGGTCTCAGGAGAGCAGAGTAGAGGAGCAGGATCATCTCCCTCAACCTGCTGGTCACACTCCTTTTCATGCAGCCCAGGGTATGGTTTCTCATCATACAGACAGGAAGGTGCATCCCTCCTGTAACTACCAGTTTATGATAAAGCCTTCCAAATGCGATTGAGGCACTGGCTCTGCAATTATTAAAAACAGAGCCCTGTGTCAATTGTACATTAAAATATGAGGTGAAGAATACTGAGCAATGAGGTCCTCTGAATTGGAGGAGAGCACATATTTCTCCCTTCCAGGTGGCAGGTAAAATGTACTCCCTGTACTGCTCCCTCTCTTCGACACTCATGAAATGTGTTCCATAATCTCTAATAAAATAGACATATTGAATCCTATGAGTCTGTAAGAAACGGCAACATTCACTACATTTAGGCTATCAAAAAAAAGAAACAACCCCAAACCGACAAACAAACCAAATTCTGAAAGATGAGTAACTCCTTCACCCACAAGAACTTTTAAAGAATTTTGAATCCTAAAATGTAAAACTTCAGCTATAAAGCCGCAGCAAACTCAGGATCACTGAAAACTTGGTCTTGGTACTGCTATATACACAAAGCTTTGAAAAAAATAGTTACAAAGATGAATGAGAGGAAAACAATAGTGCAGGTAAAGGTAATCTTTAATTTCCTTGCCCTCTTATTGAGTCCCAGTTAAAGCTGAACGATCAAAACCCATAGCTCATCTTCTTCCTCAATGTGAAGAGCAGGAGGAAGTTCCACATATCATTATCATGGTGAACATCAGACCTTGCAACCAAGCAGAACAAACTGCTAAATCTGAAACTCCCTCAGGTTCTCATGCACACAGTTATAAACCAAAAATCAGCAAGAGGCTGATTCTGCATCAGCTCTGCTCCTCTTCCCACAACAACAGAAAAAAAAGTGGCTCAAGTAATTGAACAGTTAAATTTAGATAACCAATTCAAAGAATAATTAGATACCAACCTCTTAGGTAAAGATTTCTTTGAAATAAATAATAACAACAATAAAATACACCTTTCAAAATCCAATGTACTAAGGTTGCAGCCAACCACCCCCAAAAAAATATTTTTATATAATGAAACTCATGGTCAACACCACTTTTGACAGACAAGAGACTTGTTGAATCAAAAGACATGATCTAGGCACTGCTATCACACCTGCCAAGCCATTCATGTGCTGGAGCAGTGTAGGTCCTGACAGTGCCACCCAGGGCAGGAGAGCAGGGTCTGCAAATCACAGGCTCGCACATGTAGAAGAAGAGGGGAAAAAAACAAAATAGACGTTAAAAACTAAACTGTTACCAGGCTTTGGAGCAAGTGTTAAAAACCTACATTTTAATGACTGAACAAGTCAAGCCCTCCAGCCAAATTCCTACAAATATTGAAGCAAAGGTCTGGTGCTAAAAAGGAGCAGGTCACACTTTAATCTTGAAACTTGGATCAGATTTCACTACTACAGAAAACACTGCCCATTAATCTGTGGTTTTCAGCCCCAGCTAACAGATGCGTAGATGTTACCACAGCTATCTATAGGCATCTCTAGGAAAAAAAAAAAATAGCTTCTCTCCTCTACAGTATGGTAGTCTTCTAAATCACAAAGCAGCAGCCAAGGTTTACAGTCATCCAGGGAACATAGAACCTGCTTGACAGCAAGCAAGTCTGATTAATACCTACACCCTCATGACTTCGTCGCCCCTTCTTTGAAAAGGGTTGACCTTTAATTTCTGATAAAGATTACTTCCAAGCTCCTGAAACCATCAGAGAGAGAATGTCGCCAGTAAAAATGAATTCTGTTTTTATCCTTAAGAATATCATTACTTCAATAGAGAGGGGTGAAAAAAAAAGAAACAGTATAAGAAATGTCACTTTAGCTTCTTTTGCTATCCCATTTGACAGGTCAAAGGAATTTGACTGCCTTCCACCAATTAACTTCCTGCAGCAAGTGTTGGTTTGCAATAAACATTGAAGCAGTTCAGCCCGTCAACGGACCCTAAATTTCCTTTCAGGAGAAGAAAACATGTTTCAACAGTGACCCTTACAGAGCTCAAGCTGATGACAAGTACTTCAAATTCCTGCTTCCACTCCTTGTTATCAGTCACAACTGGCCTGTCACCTGACACTTGGACCTGGCTGCATTACCTGATCAGGCTCACCAGCCAGTGCTGGATGCTGCTTCCAGTCACTCATTAGCCTGTTGCTGCTGCTCTGTTCTTTTCCAGCATTTCACATGTTCAGCCCTGCTTCTGTTCCACACTTCTCTACAGCTGGAGAGGCTGGGGGAGGGTGAGGTCTTATCCAAGTAGGTTCTCCCTTTGGTAAGGCTATAGAGGAGAGTACGATGCAGTTGAGGTTTCCAGTCAGACCTTGGGGGCAGCATTATCTCTTTACTCTGCTATGATTAAGAAGTCATTTGTGCTAACTTCCTGCAGGCACCTTCCTTGCATTCTGGGTGCCTAGCTTGCAAATAGATGTGAATTAAACTATCATGATGCAGATATAAAATCTCTGGGTTAGATTTTCCATTTTGAAAGTTAGCTACAAGTATTCTAATTCGCCAATTCCTGACTTTGGTTTTCTTCCATACCCTATTTTTGAAGTACTGCAGTAACAAAACCAGCAATTGAACACACACACACACACACACACACACACAAAAAAAAAGCTTCAAATGTTAAAAGTTCTAAACAGCAAATCAGCTTGGGCATGTAGTCAGAGGAGAAAAAGTGAACAGCCTTGAAATTTCTAACCAAGAGCCTCAATTCACTGCTTCCCAAAAAAACAAAAGACATATGTGACAAACAGCATAGCTACATTAACTTTTATAGAAGAGCTTATGCCTCACGATCTCCAAGCTTTCCAACAAACCCACGGAAAAAAAATAAGACATGTAGACACAGGAGAGTCGTGTTAACTTCAGTCTGGCACTGCTCTGAACTGAGAAGTTGCATTGCTTTCAGATGGGAGCTGGCTCCCAGCCAGCTAGCTTGAACCACAAACAGAACAAGCTTACTCCTGCCTGTAAGTGTTGTGTGGGCACATTCAGAACACAGTAACAAGATGCACAAAAGGCCACCAAGAATAATTGATACCTCTACGCTTATGATTATAAAAAGGGTTGGGGTTGTGTTTTGTTTTGTTGCGTGTGTTGGGGGGACATGCTCATTTGGGGGGTGTTAAACAACATGAAAACAGGGTATTTCTGAGAACACCCTTAAAGTGCCATTATCTGCAATGTTACAGTAGTGGGAGTGAACAATACAGATACTTTCCTGCATCATCGCTGCTTCTGTAACCAGCTCAAAGAATTTGTAAAAGGGCTAAATTACACCAATAGAAATAGGTCCAACTGACTTTATAGTCAAGTCAGAGTAGAACAGAGATGATCGCCACTCTCATTCCATACTCAGTGCCACTTCTTTATTGGTCAGAGGTGAGCAAACTATGAGGCATCCTCTTGTTCAAAAAGCCAAATTCACTCTTTCTCAGTTAAGCCCAGCAAACAAAGGACTTTGACTGCAAAATACACCAATTCATACAGAAGTTACTTGTATAAGGATTGCAAAGTGTGAAACCACAGAAATTATTCAAGAGGAGGCAACTCCCAGAAAACACAGTGCAGGAGACATTGTATTTGAATGAGTTGCACTATCTCAGGTAAGTTATGTTGTATTTATATAATCAATCAATCAGTAAACATAGCAGTGTAGGGTTTAAAATATTCTAAGCTTACATTTATATAGTATCAAAACAAGCCAAAACATATTTCATGGCTGAATATGAATGATCAGTAATTTAAAGGTAAGCAGCAAATTTCAGAACCAACAGCATGGAACAAGAGATCAATACCAACTAGTAAAGAAATTACTAACATATGTGGTACAGCTTTAGCAATGTAGCACTAACTGCTAAAACTGCAGTATTATAATAAAGAACGCAGATGGTATTTGATATCTAAATAAATAAGAGCACCATACATGCCTTGTTGGAGGGGAAAAAAAAACCAAATCCTACATTAGCTTATAATTTGTTTAGCAACAAATTACATTCTGTACTTTGCAAACAAAGACCTTATAATCAAAATACATTAAGTATAAAAACTAAGTCTAGCCTGTTAAAGAGTAGCCTTCATCTCACAGCTTTCACATTCCTGATCCCTGAAGCTGGGCAATATTTTCATACATGCTGAAAGAGATGGCGGCCAAGGCTTGAAGCTGAGCACTACTCTTTTTCTAGCTCACTCAGAAATAAAGAACAGCACCCTTCAAAGCTTTCTTCAACATCTCCCTTTGTATAAAGCTGATTATGACAACCAGACAACAAACCATTAGTCAGGGCAGAAGAGTGAGTTTTTCAACTGACTGCTTTATCTGATTTATTCCAAAGCCTTGAAATTAAGAAATAATCATTGTATATTCTTAGAAAAACCAAAAAGAAAAGCTTGAGCATGTTGTTTTTATTCTGCAAGCCTATCTTCCACAATCCGAAGTATCCCAAGGCTGAAAATCTGTTTTCTATAACGATACTATTCAAGCTGTAATTATGCTTGCAAGCATGAAAAAGGTCAGCAGACTTTTTATCTCTGATTTAAAATATGGGCAAGTAGTTAGCTTTGATGCTAGTTTCTCCTATTTACTTCTTTTACTAGTATCATTTCCAGTTTCTAATGCAAACCAGATGATAACAGCACAATTCTGAGAAGCACAAAATAGCTAGGTGTGTCCTTTGTACCACCGTTCTTTACAAAAGCAGAAAATATTTATCTGACTCTAATTTTTCCATTTTCACACCACAGTTGATCATGTTCTGCAGCTCACACATAATTTACATAACTGAAAACAAAAAATGTTTACAGCATTGCCAGAAAGAGTCACTTCTTTCCTGCCAGGAAACACACTGACATCTCCATGCATAAGCCCAAATGCAAAGACTCAAGCTCTGGATGGAGAAGGACTTCTATCGCCAGACTCTTTGCTACACAACAGTTAAATGATAGCGTTTGCAACACCAAGCTGATCTGCACAAGATCTTGCATCACAACACTGGCTCACGCTGCAGGTGGGCCAGATGACCCTAGACACCCATGTGTGCTGTAAGAAGGACCTTCCCACGGTGTCAAATTTAATATACCAGAATATCTAGGTTTCGGAACAATTTTATTGTTCCCTGCTGAATATTCCATGAGATTTTTGTGCCAACTGTGCCACCAAAAAAAAAAAAAAAAACACCAAAACAAAACACTGTTATTATTGAATAGCTTGCAGCTAAGACTTCTGTGCCAGTAAGGGTGAGGTAAACACTGGAGACATCCCTAGTGATATTTTACACTAATATACCCAGCAAAGTTGTACTTTAAAGTGTTGTAGCTTCCCACATAACTGACCTATAGCAAAATAAGTCTGCCCGATCTACTAAATAATTTTTTCATTGTAGTTTTGATTAGAAGAGACTCTTTTTCCTTAAGCAGACAGAAGTATTTTTCCCATATAAAAATAATCCTGTTATCTTTGTAAAACATGTGAACTCAAACCATCTAAAACTTCCATAGTTCCTTAATTTATTGACCAGCCATATACTTTCCTTTAAATACAAATAATAGTATTTGATACTCAAGCACTAAAAATTGACATCTGAATATGAAAAGCATAAAATAGTTGCATAATAGTTTAAGAACACCTACACTCTTCAGAGCTGTATTGTAAATGTAATGCACACAATAACTCCAATGGAGTCTGGAAAAGAACTGCGTATGCAGATATTTCAAAATAAGATCAAAAGTACTCAGAACAGATATAACAGTAATGGATAAGTATACAAAAAGAAAATTCTTCTGTCATTTCCAAAGAGATGCAAAATTGATCTTACTGTCTTTATCTCACACAGTTGACAGTGTTTTATTACAAGGCAAATCTTACTAACCCGTTATTCTTAAAAATCACTAACTAGTATCTTAATCCTCAATTCGTCCCTCAAGAGTACTATTTCCAGAACAAAATGTTCCTCCCAGCACTTTGCTTTATCTGAAGCTGGCTCCTGCATCAACACAAAGCTACTGTTTTAAAGATATCACTATAATGTAGAATTCTGCAGATATGTAAAAGCAGTTGAAGTCGGGCCACTTTCATGCCGTGGGCCACAGTGCAAGACTGCAAACACCTTTTGCTGCCACACCTGAGCCAGAAAAGAAGCAAAGACAAAGGGTTGGGAACATTTGTAAGCACAGTTGCCACAGAACATAGTACCTCAATCTATAGGTACTTAGGAATGTTTAACAGCTAGTTAAAGTATGACTTGAGGGGATTTTTTTCTAAATCCTCAGTCTTGGTTTTGCTCACATATACCGTCTTCCCCCCATGCTCTCTGGGAGTCCAGTTTTCAGCTAGAAAATACTCTACAAAAACAGGAGAATAAAATTTTGTAATTAATACTTGGTGTCAACAAAGGTAGATGTAAAAGAAACTTGGGCAAGAGCACAACCTATGGTAATGCTTTTTGATTACCAACTAGAAGAGGGAAAAAAATCCTAAACCAACTTTGCTGCAAGCATGAGAGAGGGTGAGACTCCGTAATTCAGAAAAGAAGCCAAGTACAAACAAAGGAGGCTGACACGTTAGAGTACTAGATTCCAGCCTCAGTTCAAAACCATTAGGTTAATGAAGACAGCTAGGAGGAGGAATGTTCATGTTTGCTTATTTTTATTAGCTCTTGCAAAGGCTGCTTGGCTTTGTTTAGCTTCAGTTATCAAGCTCCACAAGAGAGCACCTACCAGACTGAACCTGTAGATCCAAGTACAGCATATTTCACCTACTGCAGTCTCCCATTCCTGTGGCGATCTCAATAGCTTCCCACAGCTGAGCCACAATGTCTCACCCCTACAGAGACAAGACTGCAGGACTGCTCTGAATCTCTTCTCTGCCCAGCCTGTAGCTCTGCTTGGGATTGCTCCCACCCAGGTGTAGGACCTTGCACTTGTCATGGTTAAACTTCATCAGGTCGGCATCAGCCCACCTCACAAGCATGTCAAGGTCCCTCTGGATGGCATTCCTTCCCTCCAACGTGGAGCACACGATGCAGCTGCAGGACGTGTTGGGGTTGGCTTTGTGAGACCTATCCACTACCCAAGAGCACAGATGCTCAGAAGCTGTCATTAAATATGTCACTAGACAAAGCTCAGAGCTGACATAAAACATCAACTGTATGCATGCAAGGGAAGAGTGAATGCAGTATCCAAAGCTGCCTGTCTACCATCTAGCTTCAGTTTGTTATGATTAGTAGGTATCACCCTTTGCTGATTGCCTACAGAAAACACAGGCAGTTGGAGCCCAGCTTTGTATCACTGAATCCACCTGCAGAACTGGTCAAAAGTACTGACAGTGACAGCAAAGGACAAGAACAGGTAAGCAGCCAAGTTCCCATCATCAATAATGGAAAAAAAGAAGAAATGAAACTATGAATCTTAGAGATAAATTCACAACAAAACTATTTGCATCCCAGTAATCTGACACTACCTACAAGCTAGAGGAAGCAGGAAAAAAAAAGAAAAAAAAAAAAGAGGGGAAAAAAAATCACACAGGAAAATAAGATTTCTTCATTTCTTTTGTTTTACTACAAGGAAAAGCATTATAAAACTTAAATATAATTTATGTTCTGTCCTCATGATGCTCTACTGGATGCTCATGCTAAAGAAAGGTTTTTTCTACAGCCTCATTCTTTTAATAGCATCTGCAGTTTATGTTCCAGGACAAGTGCCAGTAGCTAATGATCCTCCTGTTATCAATTCTGCCCAGATGGGATGAAATCTCATTTTCCTGGTCTTTCCACAAAAAAGAAAAAAACAAACAGCCCATCTTGCTTATTACAACTATATACATATACAAATACTTTGGGTAGTGGAAGGCATTTAACAGGATCAGGACCATCACTATGGCCAAACATAAAATCCACTTTTGGCACACGCATTTTGCAAACAACCTTGCCACCTTACTATTACTGTAACTGATCAAAATCCTCGGCCTATAGGAATTCTGCAGGGAAGAATTTATATATGCGACACCTCTGTCTTAGTCTGGATTTGCTTTTAATCACAAAATAAGTTTCTGCATCTAAAGAAAATGAAACAGATAATACAACACATGCACAGATGAAACATATGAGGTTAGCTGGCAAAAAAAAAAAATGGCCCAGCATGATCCCTCTGACGGCCACAATTTTTCCACCATTTCCTTACCAGCAATAGGAATGACCAGTTCAGATGACAAGCCAGAATACATTTGAGGAGCTCAGAATTCATGTATTCTACTCAGAATTGGGCATCTCCCCCTGAGAGCTCTTTCCAAGACACCAGAGATGAGTAGATTTCCTTACATTTAAACCATGGGCCACAGAAGCTGAACAGATCAGAACCTCACAAAGAACTGATTAGGAGGGGTTTAAGGGACATGAGACCTCTTAGGTGGCAAATTAAAGACAAAGGGATGTCTCATCTAAGTAGGTGGACAAGTTACGTGAGACAGCATGAAAAAGCCCTCTCCCCACTTAATAGTGAAGTGGGAACACTGAATCCGTGCAACATTTCCCACCCCCAGTAAGAATGGTGAAATAAGAAAGCAGGCCCAGTCTCAAGATCAGTAAATAGCTTCATAAAAGAGGTATTTAACAGAAATTTTAGATATCTTTTTCTCCCACTATACACCAACTTTTTTTTGAACGTATTCTGGAGGAACAGATACTTACCTGAGAGTCCCATTCTGCATAGCTATAAGAGAACACACACAATTTGTCTCACTTTCTTTTTCGTTAATTGTTAGACTTCTAACTCAAGGATATCTTTATCTTAGCTCAGTACAAATTTGATTAATGGATGCAAACCTTCCACCTTTAAATTACACAGTAAATTTTCACTGCTTCATGAAACTGATTAAACCTGTCATATCCTTGCCCATAGATAACATCAAATGTGTGTTTGGTACAGAACCAATTATCTTAGATCAATGAAGGACACAATCTTCCTTCCTTTGGGTTTTGGGGTGAGTTTTTTCTTTCTTTTTTTATACCTACTAGGTCCTCTTAGCCAAGGGTTTTTTTACTACAAGAACAGTGAAAAGTGAATTGAATTGTAAAACAGCACTATCTCACACTTTCACGACATCAGTCATTGATTAATTCTCTACAGGATATGTAGGACTAGTACTGAAAGTCCTCGAGTACAAAGTTTCTAAAGTTGAAATACTCCATAAAATGGGCTGAAAGAGGCTAAATGCAAACAAGTATGAACATGGGTGGTTGACCAGATGATCTTCACCAAACACAGCTAACCTACACTCAGTTATTTTGTGACAGCGACAACAAATATACAGCACCCACCTGGAGCATAGTGAGGAACCAAAGCCTCCTGGGAAACACAGACTTACAGAGGGGAAGCGTAGTCACTGTCCAGCACTCCTTCCCTGTCTAAAACGCCAACTTAGAACTAGCAGGATTGCCTGGAGAAACTATTTTTGTCCTCTGTTCTGTTCAGCTGGTTTCCAATAGAGCGGGAACCATCAGCTTTGAATAAGTAATGCACACTCTGCAGTGTCTATGGGCAAATGGCTACGCTTACTTTAAGTGCACCATTAGAACACAAACTTCCATGAGTTATTTGGCAAGCAGAATGCATTTTCTTTCACTACTGGATATCAAATGTCAAAAAGATCCCATGGAGCCAAAACAATGAAAACAAATTAAAAATAAAATCAAACCCAAAATTCTTCTAATGCCATTAGAGCATAAAGATCTAAAGATAAATTCAGATGATGTATCACATACAAGAGTTAAAGCAGAAACATTTCCAGTTAGCCCTTTTTCCAAAAGGCCATTCATGCAAAAACTAATTCTTCTTTTTATTTCTTTTTTTTTTCTTGGTAAAATATGTCTCTGTTTGGAGAAGTGGAAAGTTTCAAACACACAGATGGTTGTGATTGCACACTAGCAGCCTGCTGGGAACCATTAATGGTGTAGAGAGTAAAGTTATTCAATCATCTACAAGTCACTTTTGAAAACTGTTGTTCCCAGTCAAGGGGGTGATTAATGGCAAAGCAAATGACAAAGATTACCCCCTGCCCATGCAAGCTCTTTGATTTTAATGCAGTTAAGCTACTGAAGTAAACAAAGCAATTTGGGTGTTCAACTAGCTCTTTGTCTCATTAAAAATTATTTGACTAGACTAGTGGTAAAAGAATATTGCATATGTCCCCAGATTCAATTTGGCATTCTGTAATCATAGCAGCAATTACATTCGCAAAAAGTTAAGAAATTAACAGTGGCAGAAAATGGTCAACCTTTCATTAGGGATTTTCATTAGGGATTTTCATGTGTAACAAAATTAATATTTTCTAATCCCCATGGTACAGCAAGCGTGATTCTGTACATCTCAGAGGACAGCAGCCACTACAGTCACCAGGCAAAAGTCTCAGCAAGCTGTTGCAAATTTGCTGTTCAAAACCAAACAGCACTCTACTCCTCACAAGCAGGATTTCTGCAAATTTCAAGTTCAGCATCCCTTAAAAACACCTTCTGCGGTCTGATGTAAGGCTGCACTTGGCACCTGGGGCAAGTTCTCCCTCCCTCTCTTGTACAGCCAAAATGAGTGTGAATACAGTCAGTTGAATTATCAAGGCATTTTGTTTTATTTAAATGTCAGGTGCACCATAATTGAGTTCAGTATTCTTACAGCAGAAAATCTGAACTCACAATATCACAATACCTTTGTGTTCGGCACACATTCAGAGACAGAGACAACTACCACAGAAGTCACGGACAGAAGTCAGGTCGTTCCTAATCAGAGAAGTGCTTCAGCAAAGCTAACAGCAACCACTGCCTGAGGAGTATTGGAGGGAATACCGCTCAGGTCATCACCTGATGATCATTTTAATTCCTTTTAAAGTGATGCAACAGGACCGTGCTGGAGAGCTATTTACTGAGCTAACAACTCCAGCTCGCTGTGATGTCTCATGAAGGCTCCTGGTTTCCACAAGCTGGGCATACTAGAGGCTGGCTGCAGCACTGGCTGACAATGCAGCGCCACATCACAACCTCAGGTGCCATTTGCAACACGCCTGCATCACCTTCCCTGTGCATCCCATAGTGTTAACATTGTCTACTGTTGTCACTATCACAGAGTACAGGAACAAAAAAAAAAATTAGAACTCCTTATGTAAAGCAGAGCTGACGGCATGCCACCCTTGGATTTAGAAAACATCACCAGCCACCTATTTCACAACGTACCGAAGGTTGCTTTCAAACCTTCAGACAGTTACCCAAGTCTAATTTTTCACCACATTCCTCCCAACAACACCAGTCTTCCGCATCTTACAACTGAGAACATATCTGTTTCCCACACATTCTGATCAGCCTCTTTGCTCTGAACTCGCTCCAAACTCATCTCCTAACACCCTGCTACTTCCTGACCACTCATCTTGACCTTCCTTTCATCCTTCTCACACAAACTTTTAGCATCTACTCTACACATACCCACAGCACCGTAACCCGATAGACACTTCGCAAAACCTGCTTACATTCAACAAAACACAACAGATGGCAGAGATGATTATTTTAGTTTGTCAGCACAACACAATCAGCAAGCAGAAAGTCCACTAATAAATACAGATTCCAGATCAACACAAATAATACAACTCACATACACAGATTTGATGAGTATTTTAACCTCCCACTGCCTGGTGGTACAGGACTTTCAAGCAGAAGATGTTATTGTCTGGTAAATTTACTGATAAGGGACAGTCTACAAGGCCAAAAGCACAAAAGGATGAAAAAAGGCAAATATTGTTTCATCTTGTGTATTAACAACTAAATTAAAGGCAGGGTGGGAAGAAGGCTCCAGCCATGTCATCCTCAGGACAGATTAAATCCATACGAAAAAGGCCAAAGATTTGCTCCAACTGATATTGCTATACAGCATTAGAAAGCAATTTTTGTCACCACTCCCAGTTTTCACATCACGTACTCTGAATCATGGGAGAACTTACCATACCCAGACAGCAGAAGTCAATATAAATTAATTGTAACCATCCAAGTATTTTTTTTTTACTTATTTCTAAGTCTCTAATCTATCAATTTACCAACTCCCTCGCTGTATTTAATATGCAAAAAAACTTGGAAATTTCTCAGGAAAAATAATCACACATTCCCAGCAAGACTTATCTGTATGTTGCTTTGGTTCCAAATGCAAAGTAAAATATAAGAAAATTATGTTGATTTTCTAACATATTACAAAGAGTCTTACAGTATGCACCCTTTCTAGCTTCTAAGTTTTGTTTTGTACTTTCTGCTCTATTAAAAGAATTCTTCTCTTAACCCTCTTTTCATTTCTTAGTTGACAGGATATTACTACTTATGGAAAGTGCTCTTCGATAAATAGGACCACTACTTTAAAGCTACAGTTAATTCCTTACTCACCTCCTCTCTTGAAGCAGTTGGCCATTGAGCAACTACTCTTCTGAAGGAGTTTCATACATAAAGCAAATTTCAACAATCAAAACCAGAGCATTAACTATTACCATAAAACCTGAACTTCACTGTCCATTGAAGCTACAGATACTGAAGTCTAAATATCTGAAGTCAGCGTTAATGGATTTCTGTGCCACTTCCATTACAACTTTCTCATTTGACCTCTGCAAGATGTCTCCTGTTTTAATGCAAAGGACAAAGCAGAAGAGACACACAGCCTTTTTAGTTGAGATTTCTTTGTTAAAGCTGTTCTTAACTGCTAGCAGATGCAGCTTCATCTTGAATGATGTTTTCTCGGATAAAAATCTTCTCCAGTCTGTTACATGTCACAAAAGTTGAGAAATTTCATTGTTTTCAATTATGTTTTGAGGAAATTGGATAAGGGTGATCTGACAGCATCAAGATAACACAAGAGTGTTTAGAAGTCAATAAATGTTGTTAATGATTTCTGTCTGATAGCTGAAATTCCAATTTTAGCTTTCTAACAGTCAGGAGATTGCAAAAAACTCAGTAAGGTATCAGATAATGAAAAAAAGCGCCCAACAGAATTCAATAACAACCCTGAAATTATAAAAGCAGAAAGATGTGGGGTTTACTGAAGACAGTCCTGGGGTTAACCATACAAGAAAATTGCTTGCTCTTCTCCCTCCCACTTTTTTCTTTTTTAAATAAAAGCTTGCTTTTCTACTAGCAGTGTTTACATATAGCTTAGGCAGGGAGTTCTTACAACATCTTGCATTTTCAAATGTCATTCAAGCTGTTAGTCAATCTGTCCTGAAATGTCACATCATAAAGAGCCAGTCATATTTTCTACTTCTCATGCGAGGCTCCAGTTGTCACCTAAACAAGTAAAATAGAGGATTTCTTCCCATATCTGAAGTTAGTGTTAAAACTAACAACAACACAGGAATAATTTACTTCTGTGAAGTTTAAACTCTTTTTATAAAAAGAGATGAACCATCTCTTTTAGATGAGCCAATAATGTGGCTAGTTCACAGAGATGAATCAAGAACACTTCACTCCTGTTGGGTTCTTTTACTGCAAAGCACAGCGGCTGAGGGACAGGGGATGGAGAGCGTCCAGAAATAAGCTCTGCCTTCAAGAGCCCTCCAGCTAGGTCAGCACTATTGCTCTATTTGAAATTGACATTAAATTGGTCATTTTGGGGGAGGGAGGTGATGTTGGTTTTGAGGGGTTTTGTCATTGCTGGGTTGTTTTGCATTTTGTTTGTTTGTTTTTTTAACAAGTCTTAGAAAACAATGAGAACTTTTTTAAAAGAGAAAGACTGGAGAAACCAAAGCTGTTATGCAATTCCCTATTTCAAATGTGTTTTTCAACTGTTTACACTGCTGTCCAGATAAACTTTAGAACACCAGCAGGATTTTTTCTTTATCAGAGTATTAGTAGCTCCCAAGGGCTTCCTTAAAAAAAGAAAAAATAAGTTCACTGAATTTCAACATAATTGACCTATTACCTACATAGCACCTTCCACTGAAGCAGTCTGAACTCCTTTACAAAAGGTTTTGCAAACAGCATGTATAAATGAATTCCTCCCCTTGACAGGAGAAGGGCATTATAGGCCTGTATTTTTTTAATCTATTACATGTTATTTATTTATATGTCATTATTATAGGTATCATGCTAAGATAATAACTGTAACTTTACTAGAACCCAATACACAGTATTCAGCTTTCCCAAAATTCATTCTGTGCTATATATTTTCTTACAAGGTTCTTTTCGGTGCTTTGCATTTACTGCTTCCCTGCAGGGGAAGAACAAAAAACATGCACACGTAAATTTCCCTTGGAAAGTAAACCAGATCTGCAGAACCCAAACTATTCTATGCTCCCTGCTTCAAGCTAATGCACTAAGTTTCATTGTGGCTGATGCTCCTGTAGCGCCATTCACTCCCATGGCGGTATGGCTGTAATGTCTGCCCCTCCAAAATGTCAGTAAGAAACCAAGACCCTTGTGGCACCATAACATACTACAGGCATTTTAGGGTCAGATTTATTTTGATAGGCAAAAGCCTACCTTTCTTCCTGAAAACAGCTACTTATTTAGTGTTCCCACAACGGCAAAGACTTATAACTGAAATATAAAACCAAACTTGCTTAGGCCACTAAGCTTAGGATTACTGAGCTAAAGTTCAATTTCCATAAAGACATGAAGTATTCAAAACTTAGTATTTCATAGATGAAGAGGACCCAGCAAAGTTGTTCTTGCTAGATAATCCCTTTAGCATGTAGTGGAAAGGGTAGGCTATGATAGAGGTGCTGGCCAACATTTCACTTCAAATCCGTTCTCCTTCCCTAATGGATGCTTTATGAAGACACAAAAAGGAGAAAACAGAACACCATCCTGAAAGCCCACTTTCTGAAAAACTGTCTTGTAATGTCAGAAGAGTGAAAAAAAAAAAAATGCGTTCACTTCAAAATACCTTTATTAAGCATTTTATATGTGATTTTTCCCCCTGTCACCTTTCACAGCAAAAGTGCCACTCACATCCCATCACTATTTTGAAGCTTACCACTAACCTGCTATAGCATGTAATTAGAAAAAGCATCTGCCATGAATTATAGAATCATAGAATCATAGAATAGTCAGGGTTGGAAAGGACCTTCAGATCATCTAGTTCCAACTCCCCTGCAATGGGCACGGACACCTCACACTAAATCATGCCATCCAAGGCTATGTCCAGCCTGGCCTTGAATACCACCAGCGATGGAGCATTCACAACTCCCCTGGCCAACCCATTCCAGTGCCTCACCACCATCACAGTAAAGAATTTCTTCCTCATATCCAATCTAAACTTCCCCTCTTTAAGTTTGAACCTGCCACCCCTTGTCCCATCACTACAGTCCCTCATGAAGAGTCCCTCCCCAGCATCCCTATAGGCCCCCTTCAGATACTGGAAGGCTGCTAGGAGGTCTCCATGCAGCCTTCTCAACTCCAGGCTGAATAGCCCCAACTTTCTCATCCTATCTTCATAGGGGAGATGTTCCAGTCCCCTCATCATCCTCGTGGCCCTCCTCTGGACTTGTTCCAACACTTCCATGTCCTCTTTATGTTGAGGACACCAGAACTGCACACAATACTCCAAGTGAGGTCTCAGGAGAGCAGAGTAGAGGAGCAGGATCACCTCCTTCGACCTGCTGGTCATACTCCTATTGATGCAGCTCAGGATACGGTTGGCTTTCTGGCCTGCAAGTGCACACTGAAGCCGGCTCATGTTCATTTTCTCATTGACCAACACTCCCAAGTCCTTCTCCACAGGACTGCTCTGAATCTCTTCTCTGCCCAACCTGGAGCTCTGCCTGGGATTGCTCCCACCCAGGTGTACGACCTTGCACTTGTCATGGTTAAACTTCATCAGGTTGGCATCAGCCCACCTCACAAGCATGTCAAGGTCCCTCTGGATGGCTTTCCTTCCCTCCAACATATCAACCGAACCACACAGCTTGGCATCATCGGCAAACTTGCTGAGGGCAGACGCAATCCCACTGTCCACGTCACCAACAAAGATGTTGAACAAGACCGGTCCCAACACCGATCCCTGAGGGACACCACTCGTTACTGGTCTCCAGCTGGACATTGAGCCACTGAGCACAACTCTTTGCATGCGGCCATTCAGCCAGTTCTTTATCCACCAAGTGTTCCACCTATCAAATTGATGCTGGACAAATTATGCTTCTGCGTTACCCACTGTAGCTGTTGATTCACACTTCTGTAGAAGTGAATAGCTTTCTCTGTCACTGTAGCAGTGTATATGACATCTAAAAATTCAATCTCATTATCTACACTCTTAGAAGTTCTACTAAATGAGAATATTAGACATCATTTAAACTGAAGAATTTTTTTATTCCCCGAGAAGTTAAAATACAACTATTCAGTATGACAAAGAATTATGAGAATCTATGCTTTAAAAAATGTGTGAGCAAAGTTATAAAAATCTGCAGACAAATCTGAAAATGTGAAACATAACTCTCTTGTCTTACTTTAAAATTATTTAATAGCCAGAAGTCAGTGTTTTTAGTGATAACCTCAAAAAAAAAAAAAAACCCAAAGCTTAAAATATATATATATATATATATACACTGTTTGGATTTTTAAAATATATGGTCATATGTAGTTGAAATATAACAAATAAAGGCAACATTCTTTTTTTTCTTGTAGTTGTTTGTCCTCTAAAACATTATTTACATAAACACAGTGTTGTTGTCTCTCTTAAATCCCCTTCCACACACACAGATGTATATATTGTGAGCAAGAAAAAGAAACACATGCTGTTGTTACCACTTTGAAAACAAACACAAGGACTAACACCTATGCTCAGTAAGTCATAAGAAAATCCTACCTCATTTCTATAGGGTTTTATTCCAGTGGGTTTTAGAGACCTCCTACACACAGTCCTTAAAAAGCCCTCTAAAATGTCCCTCTATTTTTCCAGAAAGGGGCAGAAGACAGCACAGGATAATGGAAAGAAAAAGTCAATACACACTTCTCACACACAATTAATTAGAACCTACTGTAATTTGCATAAATATTTAAGCAATTAATCAAACCATAATACCTAAGTTCTGCTTTTCCTCCAGCTTTACACTCCACTAATACAGGATACAGCACTTTTCTTCAAGCTTATTTGGCCAAGAGCTATTGGAATGTTACAGGTAAAATAACATAATGTGAAATGAATCGCTCTCCCACCAACTCAAAGTGTGTTTATACATGTGATCAAAAATAAGCCTGGCTCTACTTATACTCCCAGATGAAGTCAGCTGGAATTGTGCCACCAACTTCCATTCATGCAGGACCGTGTTAGACTTCTCTGGCCAAGACTTTGTTTTAATATCTGAAACACATTGCACATTTTGATGTCATATTAAAAAAAAAAAAAAAAAAAAAACAGCAATAATGGTAAGCCAGCCTTGCACAAAACCATAAAAATTTTAAAATAAATATTTTAAGACCTGCTTGAATAAGAGAGGGTACTGGATACTATATAGTGCTTGTGATCACCTGCAGTATCATATCCAGGATACAAGGTTTATACTAATTATAGATTCTGGATGAATGTCCACTGAAGGATATGCTACTTTTACTGAGTTCTAACACATCCATCCAATAGCACATCTCCACTTCTGAAGTGGTACTGTAAGGCTATTAAAGCTTCCAGTTACCTCTTGGCTCAAAAATGCAGACTATTACAAAGCCCTTCCACAAAACTCTTCTTCATACTCTGATTGACTTTAAATAATAGAACTTCAGAATAAATCCAAAATAAATATCTGGAAATAGTATAACAAGCAGAGGTCAGATGGGGTGTATGTTAATCTTCCTTCCTCCTCCCAAAATCTCTCTCATCAAAACTTGAAATAACAGTATTTTACATATATTATTGCAACTTTCAGTTCAATGCACAGGAAAATCACACAGAAATAGCCTTCAGCTTCTAGTTAGACTCTTCCAGGGGTCTACACTACACTAACCACATCTGCCTCTGTCTTACTGAGTGGCAAAATGGAACCAAAAATGTTACAAACATGCTGATAAATGTATTACTACATACTACATAAGAACATGGATGCTGGGGACCACCACTAATCAAGTTTAAATTTAGACTTGTAAGTCGCTCAGAACAATGCACAATCAAGTTTTATGTAAAGGTTTATACTACAGAGTTATTATCTAGTTTTCCCAAGGAGGTATTTTTAACCAAGGTACAGAGTCAGCAAGTTTGGAATGAGCTTTAGCAATTAAGGTTTAAGATTTCCACCTTTCTAATGCTTCTTCCTTTACCTGCCACATTTCAACAGGCAGACTGAGTACTGTTTCAAGAGGTGTGTTTCATTATGACAGATCTTCATACATTTTTAATCATAGAGACTTAAATGTGAGCATGGTTTTTGGCATGCATCCTGAAGCAAACGATAAGATCTATCTTCTGCCAAAATCTCCCATGAAGACAATGCCAATAATTAGGGGGAAATGTCAGACAGAAACAGTACATGAAGCATAAAACCCCCTGAGAAGGCAAAAGTCTTTATTTATTAAATTAAATGCAAATTTTTCATTCTAATAGATTTGATCTGTTTTTGCAGATTTTCTCAGGTATGCTTAATTAAGCACAGTCATCAACACCAACTTTGTTCAAAAGAGCAATTAATGAATATGGCACAGAAGCAGCTAAGCCCTGGAGGAGTCTCTGACATTTGTTCATCATGAAGACTGTTCATTAATTGCTCCCTTTGTTCTAAGCCTCCTAATGATATTTTTGACACCACACTACAAGTCATTGTGACTTATTCCTCACAGCTAGTGACATCTGCACTATGTTAAGTTAATAAAGCTACCTTTGAAAGATTTTCAAGAAGATATTTAAAGACATAGGAGAAAAAAGGTCTGAATGTGCTGACAGTGGAATAAAGAAGCTGCATCAAAATTATATATCCACATATATTGATATATATTATATATTTCAATAGATTATATATATCGAAATCTCCAAGTACAGTTTATATTACAGAGAACTTCAGCAAAGATTTTGTATTCCATATTCACCATAATTAATGGAACTTGGCAGAAGTCCACCATGCTATTCCAACCTATTTGAACTGTGATCTCACACCAGACTGAACCATAATGCTTCATAGGACTTCAGCTGATCACAGGTTCTGATATAACTGAGAAGATTAACTTTTTGACTGCTTCAGTAAAACCACTGCTCCCCTCCCCCCAAGAAAATAGAATAATAAAAGGTGGAGCATAAAGAGTCTGGCTCTGGGTTACGAAGTAACAACACTGAACCAAAGATCTCTCTCCAAGAGTTAAAAAAAGGTTGTTGTCATTTCACAATTACTTCTGGAACTCAAAAGATATAAGCAAAGCCATCCCATAAATTACATACTCAGTGTGCACTTTATAAGCTTGAAAAAATAAAATTTGTTAATCTCCATAACATGTCCATAGTATCGTATCATATCCACAGTGGAGTTCTACTACAATGCATGTTATAATTCACAGCAGCAAAAAACAGAAAGCAAATAAAGAACAAGCTGCATGGAAAGTTCATACCTGGAGAACAGCAGAAGCCCTATAGATCCACAGACCTTCAACATGCAAGTGAAAGCAGAGTCCACCCTCAGAACTGGTGACATTATTCCAATTATCCTGACCCAGTTTTCCAAAGTGAGATTCAGTTTATGTAATTCATATTATACAGCAACTCATTCTGCCTGACAATTATTTACATTAACACAGCCATCAAGTTTCATGCAGTTTTATATGTGAGAAACTCTATGTTAAGCATTTCATTAGCTAATTGCATACCTCCACGTACTTCAGAAGAGTAGCGCAGCAGCAGTGGATATGGTTAGCTGGAACCTTGTTTCTTGTTCTAGTCCAAAAGGAGTCAGATCCTATGAACAGCCAAGGCGAAGTCGAAGAGGGCAATGCTGTGACCCCAAGTAGGGTGCTGAGTGTGTTGTGGTGGAGAGAAGACAGAAAAAAGGGTTTCACATTTTTGCAATTCCCCATATCCAGTCTACTGGCTCACACCACACTGCTCTCCTATGACACACAGGCTCTGGTTTCCTTTGAAGCTTTCCGTTCCCACTCATTCAAAACATCCTCTCCCATCTCTTCTTTCTACCACGTGTTTCTCCCCTCTTGCCTGCTGATTACCTCATTATCTTTACTCCTTGAGACATTAAAAATAATAATAAGTATAATAACAATAATACCACCCACCCAAACAACAACAGGTGCCTTTGTACTGAGCTTCAGGGGACAAAGCAGCAGGGCAAGAAACAGAGCCACAAGGGTGCCAGCAGGCTCCTGCCAGCCTGAGCACCCCTGCCTGCCCAGAGTCCAGCAACTGCAATACTGCTCAATCTGGGCTACCAAAATGCAATGGGTGACCTGCATGTCCTAGATGTGACAGAGGTAACATGACACTTGGCACATCCTCTGATGGCTAACAGAAGATTGTGTTTGCACACACCTTGCTGACTTACTAGATACAAAATTCACAACAGGCTCTCATCCTTGATGGATTAGTCAGAGAGGGATCAGCAAACCCCACCAGCACTGCTATTCACACCTTTTTATCTATATGCACAAAAGAAACACTTGAGAATCTAGAGAATAATTTCTTCATTAATACTGTTTATTATTAACAGAATGCAGGAGTACCTTGGCCTGATTTAAGCCTTAAGCATCATCCTGCTTATGAGAGATCTAGCAGAATTAAGTCAAATTACTAAACAATAAATCAAGAGATATTGTGATGTTATTTTTTCTTTTGCTTCAAAACACACAGAGCATAAAGAGCTCATTTACTATTATTGCTATACTAAAAGGTAGATAACAAAACCTGTAGAACATTCATTTCCAAAATTCTTTTGACCATGAAGCAGTGCTAATGTCAATCCTCAGTATCTCCCCCTTCATTTGCATTAAGAAATCTAACCTTCATTTGAGAACCCTATAAAAGCAACATAGATTGTACATTATCTCAAATAACACTTTAAGACCCTATAGATCCCACTCTGGGGGTTACAGCTGCAGTTCAAGGTAATCGAATGGGAAATAACCTAATGGATGTAGAAGTTAAAACATAACAACTGTACTTATATCTTACACAGATTTTATCACAGCCTGCAGAAAGAGTGCATGGCAATACGGTAATCAAACCAGAGGCAAACTACAAAGAAACACTTGCACTTACAAAGTGTTCATCAGCTTTCAGAAAATTATATTAAAGACTCAAGCTTCCATGTACATTTTTATCACTGTAGTCAAATTCACTTGTCACTGTTTCTGGTCCACCTAAATTAACTTCATAATTTACCTAAATTCTACTGATTCAATTGTATCTTCTGAATCCAGTCAAATCACATCATGACCTCTGCCTTTAAAAGATCCCACTGTAGTCATCATGAAGGATTCATTTTAACTACTTTTATTCATTTTTTTTCCACTCCCAAGCAAAGGTTGCTCCATTCTTCCTCACAGTCCAGCTTGCCAGAACAAAGTTAAGAAGTCTATGAATTCTAGATATTACACGATCAATATTTGACGCCAACATTTATTTGCTCTTCAAAGAGGTGAGCTCTTCAGAGCTCAAAATAAAACCATCAACTATCAAAATAGTGTCCTGATCTCTATTTCAATTCACTTTGTCGTTTGGCACGACCTTGCGCACTAATCACTAGACTGAAGCTGGTATGTTCTTCCCAGTAGAAAGACTTCTGTCCTTCCACTATCATTTTGTTTGTCTGGGATGCCACAGCAGCATTTTAACTAAACAAACAAAAGGAGCACATGTTCTAGCAAGTACCAATGTTGGACAAACTGGAATATACCAGAAAAATGCATGTGTCAATGCATGTGTGTGTACATATATAGGGAGAAAAAAGCACTAAACACACATGCATCCCTATATATACATACACACACACATACATATATATATATATAACTGGAAGGTAAGGCTCATTTTGACCATGCATATAGTAAACCAGATAACATCTATAAATGTTGCTAGCAAGCAGTTCTTTAAGAAATTACAAGTGTCACAGATACATTTTATAATTAGTATAAAGCATTTAAATTACATTCGTTTACTGTGAGGAGGGAGCATTACTATGATCCAGTCATCTAACTAGAATGATTTTGGTCACTGAGCCCCACCGAACAATTCCTACATAGAAGTTATTGCTCAAATGAGTTTTGTCTATAATAACCTACATTTAATTCTAATGCATTTGTCACACATTATTAATATATCTATCAACACTATTTTTACTATACAGATTCGTTATACTTTATCTTTCTTTGATGTTTTAGAACCTTGAACAAATCAAACACATCATCTGCAGGACACAGGCAGCTTCCATTCTACAGGAAGGCTCAAGGAAGGCAGTTAGCTAGTGTTCCCAGCTTACTTCATGCCACACTGCATAAGACACCAGAAACTTCACTGTTTTGATGGCTTCTGCAGCAGAGTGACTCGCATCCTTGACTTCACATGCCTAGCTATAGTGGAATGCACTGGGAGCGACCACACCAGACAAACAAGTACGGACTTTGTGTGAACAGAGATTCCATCTGCAGATGTGTCCTGGGTTCAGCAGCAGCAGTCATTTTTCTCCTTGGTAGCTGGAGCAGCGCTGATAACACCAGTGTTTTCAGTTGCTGCTTGGTAATGTTTTGGTCTGACCAAGGACTTTCTGAGTCTCATGCTCTGCCGGGGAGGAGGGGAAGCCAGGAGGAAGCAGAGACAGGACACCTGGCCCAAACTGACCAAAGAGCTATCCCATGCCACAGCACGTCATGCCCAGGATGTAAAATACTGGGGGCAGGAACCCGGAAGTCTCTCTCTCTCTCGGCTTGGTCGGGCAGGTGAGTGGTTGTATCCTCTTCCCTTGTATTTCCCTGGTCATTATTATTATTGGTGGTAGCAGTAGTGGCTTGTGTTATACCTTAGTTACTGAACTGTTCTTATCTCAACCCTGTGGGAGTTACATTCTTTTGATTCTCCCCATTCCCCCCACCCCCATCGGAGTGGGGGGGGAAAGAGAGAGGGAGAAGTGAGTTAACAGGCTGCGTGAGATTTACAGCTTAAACCACGACAAGATGCCTTGGGGCAAGGATGCTATATTTTCATTCATTTTGAATGGCCAGGTCTAGCACCAGAAACTGAAAATAGAAAATTGATGCCACAGCTTCTTCTGATGATAAGCTCCTGGGACCAAGGGATAAGGAGTACATCCTACCAGTCCGAATGCTGTTAAAATGGTGAGAATATCTTGGGAGCTACTGCTGCAAAAAGAAGCTAAATGACAACAACATTTCAGAAGAAGATACTAACAGTTTACACACCAGTTGCCATTGCTAAGGCTGAAGACATTACTGGTTAGGTCTACTTATCGCTTCCTCCCTGGTTAGCTGCCTACAAGAGCAATTCCAAACTCTTCAGTCACAGTATGACATGTAAACCTGAACAATGTAATGCTGTCTGATTAACTCAAATCCTTATGACTCAGTCACAAGAGTAAGACTCCCATAAACACTCCAGTTCACATAAGCATAATGCTGGTAGGGCTAGATATGCACTGACAAAAGTAAACTCAGATTCTATTGTCAAGTCAAAGGGTTTTTTTTTTCCTCTTCTTAATATTGGGGGATGTAGGGTGGCATTAGAAGTACCTAAGACAACATGTCTGCTCATGGCAGAGGGGTTAGACTAGATGACCTTTGAAGGCCCCTTCTGACCCAAACTATTACATGATTCTATAACTAATATTCAGGATCAGCCAGACAGTTTTTTCCTAAGATTGATCAACCCAGTTATCAACTATCTATAGATACTAATACAAACACTCACAGGAACACTGTTCTTCACATGAAGATTTATTTGTGGGAAATAACCTTTTATGTTAGCCCAATGACTGTTGAGAATCTCTTTTCACTGCCTCCAACTTTGACTCTGACTTAGTAAAGAAATCCTAAAAGTTTGCCAAACTTTGAGAGACACAAGGCAAGACACATGACCTACTCCTCCCGTAACTGGCAAGGTCTCAGCAAGTTCACCTTTTTCGCACAAGGTCAACAGAAAGGGCTTCGTGCTGTATGTCTTCTTCCATATCGAAGTGATTCAGCAGTGCTTCTAGAATGGACTTCATAAGTAGGGGAGGTTTCCAATGCAAACGTTATTGGCCTTCCAGTGAAACCATGTCACTGAAATCATACAGATTATCAAAACACACACACACACACAAATAAAAAAGGCACCAGGAATTTCAGTAGTGACATTATGCCAGAGAAAAAATAATGCAGAACAACTGTCTAAACGCTATTAAAACCACAACACCAATATTCATCCGCATTCTGCATACCTTCGTCTATAGAGTTCAACTGCAGTAGAAATAAATGGTTCATCAACAATCTTGCTGTGAGTCAGAAGAACAAGGCTGAAAATTATTAAGGTACTCTCTCTAGCTACAGAGGCCTTAGAGTTAACTTTGCATTAAGCATCCTTAAAACCAAAGTCTAACCAGAAAGCATATTTCAATAGCATTCTAAGTTTCCACCTAGACTAGCAATTCAGAGAAGGAAGGCAGTAGCAAAGAAAGCAGCTCAATTACAAAATTCAGAGAGGTGTGGAGAAAAGAAGATAGGAAAACGTCACAATTTGCAGTATAGCCCACATTTTCAGGCTATCCAGTTGACGTTATAAGCCAATCCTGAAGCTATCACATAAGCTCCAAGTCATTTTTCACATGTATTTAGTAAAGCCTAAAAAAGCATTCCTCTATTAGAGAAAGGACAGCAGCAGGCTACATTTCAGCATTCTGAAAGTTATTTCCAGTAAGCTTCTACACCAAATAGTGCCAAGACTGTTTCTGTTGTCAGAAATTAAGAATCAACAATTCTAAGATATACTGGAGCTCAGGAATACAACCTGATTTAAGAATTGGAAAAGGAATGAAAATCTCTATTATCTTGCTATCACACACGAAATTTCAGAACATACATAAGCTAATCAGGAAGAAGTTTGTAAATTATAGTGCAGCTGACACATTACACAGCTTTTAAATTTCTTCTAAAGCCAAACATTCAAACTGCTTGAAAATAAAAGATAACCTTTTCTGCTGAGTTTTAACAGTTGATTTAAACTCAAGAATTTCACCTGCAGAGGCCTCAGTGCAGACTTCACATCAATCCCAGCTTTCTGCTACTAACACTGACAAACATCAGCTCCTCTGTGAAGCTGTCCCTAATACTTGGGACACAAGTAGAAATTTCTTCCCAAAAGGTCCCCAAATAGAAATTCATTTTATTAATATATTTCTACAAAAAATAATGAGCATGGAGATAAAAAGTTGTTTTATACAGCAGACAAACAGATTGCGTCAAAGTACCTCAGGGAAGACACACATTTGAGAATAGATGTAGGGACAAATCCACTAACTGACAAAAGATATACATGCTTTGGAATATACACTCTAGCAAAAAAAAAAAAATCAAAAACAGGACGTTAATTAGACATTAACTTGGGGTCATTAACTTGGTTTACATTTGCTGCCTTCCTGTACAAATGTTAAGCATACGTGTTAGATGCAACCTGGCAAATTTCATAGAATCACAGAATGGTTAGGGTTGGAAAGGACCTTAAGGTCATCTAGTTCCAACATAATCCCGTACATTTAGGAAGGAAACTAAAATAAAAGCCCCAACGTTTTTTTGGAAGCAGTTTGCTGTTTTAACAGCAACAGACCTAAGAGCACTGTTCCTCAGCAGCACAGCAAAGCTGTGAAGACTCCCAAGGCTCCTGTGAGAATAGCAGAGAGCAGACTGCCACCTGTCTTTCACAGCGCGCAGCAGCAACGCTGCAGCCTGGAAACTAAAACAAACCTACCGTGTAAGGTTGACAAATGCACCTCAGAAGGGTCAGTTTGAAAAACGGTTCTAGTGTTTAACAAAAATCAACCCACACCTTCTTTTGAAACAGTTACAGCTTCATGAAATGCATTAGTAAAGAGCAAATGTCTAGTCTGTAAATTAAAACTGCCTCTGAATAGGAATGTATACACATGTCAGAGGATAAAAGGATGATAATGAAGAGAAACAAGCTGATTAACAGTAGTTTGGAGAACCCAGCACTGACAAGAACACCTCCATAAAATGATGTTACAGAAAAGTCGAAGTTCCTCACTGCTGCTTCCTATAATTATGGCAGCAGCAATACCAATCCATCTCAGGAGCTGTAGAACAATTACCAAACATCCAGATCACACCAAAATTTTATAAACCAGATGTTAAATCTAAAGCTAAATCACAGGTCACTGCTATTCAGAAGTCAGTCATCACAACATAGAATCATAGAATAGTTACGGTTGGAAAGGACCTAAAGATCATCCAGTTCCAGCCCCCCTGCCATGGGCACAGGCACCTTACACTAAACCATGCCACCCAAGGCTCTGTTCAGCCTGGCCTTGAACACTGCCAGGGACAGAGCATTCACAACTTCCCTGGGCAAACCATTCCAGTGCCTCACCACCCTCACAGTCAAGAATTTCTTCCTCATATCCAATCTAAACTTCCCCTGTTTAAGTTTTAACCTGTTACCCCTTGCCCTATCACTACAGTCCCTAACGAAGAGTCTCTCCCCAGCAGTCCTTCAGATACTGGAAAGCTGCTAGGAGGTCTCCATGCAGCCTTCTCTTCTCCAGGCTTTTCTCAGCCTGAGCATCCTTGTGGCCCTCCTCTGCACTTGTTCCAACAGTTCCATGTCCTTTTTATGTTGAGGACACCAGAACTGCACACAATACTTCAAGTGAGGTCTCACGAGAGCAGAGTAGAGGGGCAGGATCCCTCCTTCGACCTGCTTGTCATGCTCCTTTTGATGCAGCCCAGGATACAGTTGGCTTATTAATTAACATATTAATTCATTTCTAGATAGTGCTCTACATCAAATAATACAGTATTGGATCACACACACTCTCCTCCCCATTATCTCCCGACAGTAATAGTAGGTGTGTACTACCATCAACTGATAGTAGTGGTAGTACACACCTACTACCAGCTGATAGTACTATCACTATCCACTTACATGTCCTACAGTATAGACATAACCCTCAGCTCACATAGGGAGCCCTTGCAAACCAGAGCGCAGCAAGGGGGCTGCTTCCACTCATCCCAGGAGTTCAGCTGCTCCCTTAGCTGAATTCCTCCACACAACTTCTAGCACAGAAACTGAAGTTCACAGGAGGCTTATGTGGCATTTCTGTAGTTCATGGCTTGTAATGTACAGTTTACTCACTGAAAAGTAATGAGCTTCACTCAATGAAAATCCTGTATTTGTTCAAGACTACATCACCAGAAGTTAGAAGCCACATGGTTTCCCTAAGTAGCTGGGGGAAAAGAAAAAAGAAACCCACACAACTTTCTCCTGAAAACAGCAGCAATACCTAGTTACCACCCTTTGCATCCCTGCCCAACAGGAAATGAGCACAGCAAGCCTGATATAACCAAAGTTTATGGATCATTACAAAGTGCATGAGCACTCCTACTACCTCTGAGTATTTTAAGAAATCAGCACTGGTTAAAGATTAAAGGAAATGAGACACTACAGCTGTTAATGCCTACAGCTTCCTCAACCAAAACAAAACTGTTACAACATCCCAAGGAATAAGCAGTTACTACTTAAAAGCAAGTGTTTATGCTACTTAGTTCAAAACAACCTCCTGAACAGAAAAGTAAACTGTCCACCCTCCAGAGCAAAATCTTAGCTCTCAGCAGGACTCCTCACAGCTGTTCAGCATTAAAATGAGAAAATGAGATGACTCCATTAGTAAATGTCATAAAGTTGTATTATCAGTACCTGCTGAAGAGGAAGGTGGGAACACAGCTCAAAATACAGAAGTCTACCAAAATCTAAATCACTAGACTAAGCAACATACCCCAGGCCATACCACAGCCTTCAAGGCAGCAATACCCTTTTGATTGACTATGCATTCTATATAATGACCTCACCAAGTTCAACAATTCTTGGTAAGTCAAACTTTGCTAAACTGAGTCAGAGTCTTACTCACGTAACAACCAGAAGACGCTGAAACCGCTGGAACCAAGATCTGAGTGCAGTTTTCATTATGAAAATTTCTATTTTTTACTACCGGGGCTAGCATCACACCAGCTTTTCACACAAAAAATTAGCCCGTCAGCTACCCAAAAACATGGTCTTGAAACGCTACCCTGGGGCTGCTGGAGCCCACTATTACTGCAACTTTAACAGCAGTTTTTAGGTTTAGGATGTTTTTTTTCACTGTAATCTTGCAAATTCTAGCCATTCACGAGGGTGCATGTGTGTGCACAGACTTCTCTTGCCAACAGCCCAGTTTGCTGAAGGGATGCACTGACCCTTCACCCCTGCTGCTCCCCCCCTAAGGAATAATCCCAAACAGGTTATCGTTGTGTCAATCTAGTGTGCATATATAGCATCTGCAATGACACAACAACCCCTAACAGCTGTCATTTACCTGGTAAGCAATCCTCACAAAAAAGATGGATTAATACAACAGACCAAGGTGTTTCCTTCTGCGTTGCTGTGGAATGGTAACTCAAACTCCTCAATTCAGAAAATGCCAAAATACGATCACACCACAGATGGAAGCCAGTCCAGATAAGTAACTGCCACAATAAAAGTACATTAGGACTTTGGATGGTACTGCAAGAATATCCCACCGAAACCCCCACGTTTCTCAGGCAACTGCGGTGCCCTTCACGCCGCTCCTCTTCTGCTCTCACCGCAAGACGAGGCAGCGCAAACTTCACTTGCCGAAGTGTGACAAAACCCGTCCAAAACGTTTCGGAGCCATCGGCTGCCCCTCCCCGCACCCGGTGCTCAGCGACCGCAACGCACCTCACGCTTCTGGGCGAGAAAACCCTCCCGCGGTTACGACCCCGGGGCAGGGGCTCCGGGGAAACAGGGGAACGGGAACAGCTCGGCTTTCAGCCCTGCCGGAGACTGCTGCTGGCCGGCTGCTGCTTCTTCTCTCGAGCAAACAGCACCGTCTTCGGGGAGAACAACCGCCCGTTCTGAAAGGCTCGGTGGGCTCTCGGGGGCGGGGCGGCAATGCCTGAGGCGGGCTCCCACCTCCCGCAGCGCTCCCCGCCACCGGTCCCCGCCGCCGGCACTGCTCCGCCTCGCCCCCAGCTCCCCCTGCCGGCACCCTGCCGCTCCGGCTGCCGAGACCCCGACCGGCTTCCTCTCCCCCCACGGGCTGCCCTGGCGCAGCCCCGCGGAGCCCACGGGAGGCGGCCCCGGGGTGGGAGAGGACGGCCGGGAACACGCTGTGCCCCCTCAACGCCGCTCTCCGAACACCGCCCCGTTCAGGAGCATCGCGCGGGGGGAGAGGGACCGGGGAGGATGTGGGCTACCTGCAGGAGCCGTAGGGCCGCCGGGCGCGGTGATGCCCCGCTCCCGGCGCGGTGCCGCCGCCTCACGCCGCCATGGCCGCAGCCAGCCGAGCCGCCCGCGCCCCGCTCGCTCCCACCAACTTTGCGGCGCGGCAGCTGCGCGCCTCGGCCGGACCCAGCGCCCCGCCGCGTAGGCGGGGCAGCGGCAGCCGGGGCGGCCGCCCGCTCCCGGGGGTGCGCGGGTCGGGTTCAGTCGTCGCGCTGCCCGCAGCCGCTGCCCCGGGCTGTGGTGATGAGCTCGCATTACTCTCTTCCCTCCCCCACGCTCCCCCCTCCGGGCCAGCAAAGAAGTTACGAGTGGTTCAGATATTTGCATTTCGGGTTTGGGTTTTTATTATCTTGGTGTTTGTTTGCTTGAGGTTGTTTGTTCGTTGATTGTGGGTTTTTTCCCATTTACTTCCCGCGTCACAAAAATCATGACCTGGGGCTTCTCCTCTAGATCAGATATGAGCAGCTGCGCCCCAGCGCCAGCGCAACTAAGCACAACAAATCCTGCCGAGCTGCAGCAGCGATAGCGGGAGGCAGGAAAGGAATAGGGGGGAACAGTGGGAAAGCACCGTACGAGGGGCAGAGCCGCGGGCGCTGGGGTCCGCAGGGCCTCTCGCGGGATGGGACAGGTGGGCGCGGCGCTCCCTGCCCGTGGTCGCGATGCAGCAGGTAGAGATGATGAGGGAGAGCGGGACGCCGGCGTTTGCCGGGGCTGTCCCAGGGCAGGAGAGGCACGGGAGTACCTCAGGAGCGCCCGGCCTTACCGAGCTGGGCTGCCGGCTCCCCGCACACACGATCCTCTCCCGCACACTCCGTGCCCCCTTCCCCCACCGGGAACCGGCTAGGCAAACCGGTGTCCCGGGCCTGCGGCCGCGCACCGACGGCCCCATTCCTAGTTCCAGTCCCGCCCCGAGGGGGAGCACCCAGGCCCCCTGCTGTGCGGCGCTGGCATTTTTGCTACCACGTAGAAGCCTGCTGCGTGTCCCTCTCCGCCCCCTGCCCTCCCCTCCCCGCCCTCCCCGGCACAGGATCGACGTGTCAGCCCCGAAAGTTTATGTTCGGCCCCCGGGCGAGTTCCCCGCGACGCGGCGGTCTCGGGCAGCGAGGCGTGGCGCCCCGGGCGGGGGCGCCGGCACCTTCCTCAGGTACGTACGTTCGCGTTTCCGCGCTCACCGACGCATGCTTTTGTGTTTAGCCAAGCCATCTGTAGAAAACTAGGAGGTTATCTGTGCTCGTACATGTGTTATAATGAGTTCCATCAAAGCTTCTTTTATGGCAGCATTTGCACGTTTCTACTACAAACCGCAGCAGAAACTGACTCGTGTTGTTTGCAGCAAGACCTCCATGCAGAAGACTAAAAGCACCAAGAGTTTATTAAAACAAACAAAACCGTGGAACTGATCCATGCTAGAGAAATCCTATAAAAATATATTTAATTAAAACAACTAGAATCAAAACTTATCTGCAGGCCAAAATGTTGGAAATCCAAATTGCCTGAAACATCCAGCTCAAGGGAGAATGTTTCTTTGGCTGTGTTATAAAAGAAACTTGTTCAAGGAGAAACATTAATGAAAGTTTGAAACTATTATTAAAAATGAAGCTTTGGAATTTGGAACATTCTGATTGCTTGTTAGTATTAAAAGAGAAAAAAAATCCCACCAAAAACCCCACCAAACCATGAAAGCAAATACTGAAGGCCAGACTTTTTCCCATTACAGTCATGTAACCCTGACAGTCAAGGATGTTTCCATATTTGTAACAATACCACTTTATAATACACTAATACAAAGTATATTTATGTAGGATCACTTTCCTGTTCAATTTGCTCACTCCAGAAATTACTTGTATAGAAAATAAAAGAATCAATTTTACGCCTAAAAATCACCATCAAACTAAGTGCGGGTATGGGACAATTCCCATATACACTCCATTAACTTGCTTGGAGTGGTTTTGAGATGTATCTGTTCCCATCAGCAGGTCTCACGTTTCTAACGTATCTCCACCTATGAAAATAACTATAGAATTTATTTTAAGGAGGAGATATACTTGGTTTTTTTCAGCTGCTGGAGGGCAGGGGGGAACCACTAAAAAAACAAACATACCAACTTTTGTTACCAGCAGTGGCAAATTATCAAAATTTTAGTACCTGGAGTGATGGGCATTTTAGCCCCAAAAATTCCCCTGCGGTTTGGCTATGAAACAATGGGCATATATGTAAAAAACTCCAACCAACCAAAACAAAAACTCCAAAACTGCACATTTATAGTTGTATATGATACTGGATTAACAATATACACGCGAAGAAAAATTCCACTGGAATTACAATTTATATTATCCCCAGAGGTTTTAAGTCATGTGCTTTGTGTCCTCATGGAAAAACAGCAATTATGTCAATGCTTAATTCTATTTCATTTTATTTGACTTTAAGAAGCAAAAAGATGGCAAAGATGTATTAAACTGGCCATGAGATTAACCATGTTTGAAATAAAGCTACAAAATGTAACATTATTTAATGTTACATGTTAATGTGCACTATGTCTTAGTGCGAAGTTAAATCACATACACTGAGTGAGTGAGACAAGCAATTGTAGGCAACACAATGCCCAAGCATACTCTTACAAGTATGGGCTAACATAATCTAGGAGTATTATGCTGAGAGTAGGTGAGAAAGCAGGAGAAGCTCTGCTATCAGATAGGGGGAAGGAAAGAAAGGCTTCAGAGGACCAAGTCTAAATTCTATCAAGCTTTCCTTCCAAGACAGATCTCCTCCTCCTCTGCCCTGTATTCTCCTGTCATATTTCTCACTGTTACTAATTCATGATCCCTCCTTCCAACACAGTAAAGCCTAGCATGTGAAGGGATGGCAGCCATGTGAAAGTAGTAAGGTACTGCAGTTGGAAGAGGGAAGGCTGCACAGTACCTTCAGGCTTTTGGCCAGTTTGGTGGGAAGCCAGATTTCAGCTCCTCCCTGTGGTGGCAGGATATAAGGAATGTTAGAAAGCAGGGAGGGGGTGGATTTCCATATGTTTAGATGGGAAAGCCATGGTTTAAGGGAGGGCCTGTCTTCACATTACCCACCGAAAGCACCTTGGGTATTATGTCTCTTCATGATTTAGAAAAGCAAAGCCAGTTACTGTAAGTCCAAAGTTTAAGTTAGGATAAATGGAAAAAGAAAGGGGAAAAAAAAATAAGGGAGGGAGGGAGCAGTTAGCTGCAGTAAAACTGGACCTTGAGCTGTGCTTCCATTGTAGGCTTTGCTCGCTTCACAATGACAAAGTTCAAAGTCTTTATTGCCATTGCATGTTGCTTTTTCCTACTCCATTGAAAACATCGGTTATTTTTGTTTAATTCACTGAGGAACATGCAGAGAAAAACTTTGAAATCTCAGTTGCCTGCTTTTGTTTTTTCAACCACATCATCAACCACATCACTCAGGAGAAACGCTCCTGGTGACCAGAAACTTTCCAGAGCAGAGCAGAGCAGTGCAGCCAGGAGCGTGATGCATATGAACAAGCTCACTTTCCTTAACCAATGCTAAAGAACAGAGAGTTTGTGCAGTCTGATGTCTTGAATCCACCTTGCGTATGTGACCTTGCTGAGAGACCTGTTTCTCAGGTCTACAACACTGTTTCTTCCTTCTTTCCCTTTGAGATATGGGAAAGTATTTGCCCTGTTGCATTTGAGTTGAGCAGGTCCTCAGCATTCCTGCCTACATTCCAAGGTTCGATCATCACGAGCCTGCTGTATTTAAATGTCAAGGACTTCTGATGTTACTATATGTAAAAATAGAAATGACGTCTTCATCCCAGGAAAGCAGATGACCCAGAGGATTTAAGTTTGCCATCCGCAGGTGGTTCTGGTAGAGAAGCATACATGTCCTTTTTAGCAGGGCATGCAAGGCTGTTGCTGTGTACCCCCAGTAGTGTGTAGCCCCATAGGTCAGACTGAGCAAAATTTTAATTGTCTTAGCAGAAGACACCATTGGAATACATGCTTTAAATAGCAGGGAAATAAATGTCAGCATTTCAAACTCACTGTTGTTTTCTGTCAAATTACTGTCTTACATTATGTGCTGTATTTAAAGGTTACACGGACTAGTATCTGTAATATCTGTGAATTAGGAAAAGCGAGATTAGATTCTAAATTACTTGGCTTTCAAGAGCTAGATATTCTGATGAGTTTATATTTACCATTTGTAATCAAAAGAGAGAATAAAGTAGTATTTATCATGGCATTTTTATGATTAAGGCTCTTTATAAGCAAAATGGTTTATTTTTATGAATGCTAACATGATATTTTCAACACAATTATATAGTATAAATAATTGTTCACTTGCATTTACAAATGTGCGAGCTGATTTTTAGTAACAGCCTCTTTCTTTTCATTAAAGTTTCTGACATATAAGGCAGCTAAAGTTGTTGTATGAACCTTAAATAAGGGCCATCTAACTTTAAGTCCCTAAAAGTAGTCAGACATTTGGTGAAAATGATGAATCCTTGGGTACTGATTCATGTGATGTGAAAAAGCCATCCATTTCCTGATTCACCTTCATAACTCCTGCAGGAAAAAAAGGAATATTTTACAATTAATACCTGCAGTCAGACAATTTCTGTGTGTATGTTTTTCTATCTTTCAGCTAGTTCCTGAAATGATACATTCAAAATGAAGAAGAAGATAGGAGTGAGAACGAAGAATGCCTTGGAGAAAACCAGTCATAAAGTTTGAGAAGCAGAAGCATTAGGAAATATTAATAACTCTGGTCTCTTAAATAGGTCAGCATTTGGACTGAAATTATGAAAAGTCACAAAGCTAAGACAAAAGCCCTGTTACATTTGAATCAAGATTTACAGATTTTTAAATTAATACATAGTAAAAATACTTGCATTTTTTTTCCTGTACTTTGGATAACATATTCTGCTCCCTTAAACAACTTTCTTATATAGACAAGTGTCCTGGGTTCAGCAGTAGCAGTCATTTTTCTCCTTCGTAGTAGCTGGTGCAGTGCTGTGTTTTTGACTTTTGGCCAGGAAACAGTGCTGATAACACCGATGTTTTTAGTTTCTGCTCAGTAATGTTTACTCTGACCAAGGACTTTCTGAGTCTCATGCTCTGACAGGGAGGAGGGGAAGCCGGGAGGAAGCAGAGACAGAACACCAGACCCAAACTAATCAAAGAGGTATTCCATACCACAGCACATCATGCCCAGTATATAAACTGGGGGCAGTTACCCAGAAGAGCTAGATCACTGCTCAGTCGGGCTGGGTATCAGTCTGCAGGTAGTGAGCGGTTGTATTCTCTTCCCTTGTTATTTCCCTTCTCATTATTATTATTGGTGGTAGCAGCAGTGGTTTGTGTTATACTTTAGTTACTGGACTGTTCTTATCACAACCCGTGGGAGTTATAATCTTTCGATTCTCCTCCCCACCCCTTCGGGAGCAGGGGAGAGGAAAGGGAGGGGGAGTGAGAGAGCGGCTGCATAGTACTGAGTTACCAGCTGGGCTTAAACCACAACAACCAGTTTAAGTTTTAATTATTTGGTTGTTAGCTCCAAGATATCTCCTCAAACTAAGCCAGGGTGTATATTAGCAATCAGTTTGTTGTTCCTGTCTGCAGGTCCATGGTCATTAGTATTGGATTCCCGTGTTATTACATCACCCAGAAGTACAAGTGGAATTTGGATAAAGGGTACATATATAAATATATGATCTTACTACCGTCAAATGGTCTGAAGCACAGGATATAAAGCTCATCTAGTCTTCAGGCTCTTGTGCTGGCCTTTTTGGGGAAGTGTGGCTAGAAAGGGTACTTGGCCTTTGTAGAATTAGTCCATCACAGTTTTTAGAAGAAATCTGAACCAGATGTGCAGTTCTCATACTTGGGTAACATTCCCGTAACACTGATCTAGCATTAGGAGCCCTAAATAAAGTTACCCCATGGAAGCACACCAAGCAGGCAGTAAGTGCCAGGCAGTGAAGTGCAGGACATCGGGAGTGACAGTGCAGTTGCCCATGCACAAGAATTTCATAGTAAATTCTCCAACTAGGCCAACCTTTAAGTCCTTACAAAGTGATTTAGCTAAATTAGAGCAAACCCCTGTGTGAACATTCTTGGTTTGCTTTGAGCATTATCTTAAATCCACTAAAAAATGCATGTAAATTAAACTGAAAAGTGCAAAAGATATAAAGACTAATCAGAAAAGGATTTTCCTATGAAGTCGGTCTTTAATGAGAGTTCATTTACCTCTTTAGTTAAGCGCAGACAGCATATTTATGCGACCAAGATCTTGCTCACCCTCTGCCACTTCACTTTCTACGACTCACAGTGAGCACAATAAGCTAGCAGTACTTGTCAAGAGAGTTTACGTAGGAAGTAAGACAGGAGCTTAACAAGATGAAGAGATCACAGATCCATTTTTCCAGCCATACATTCGCTATTGGATCAGACCATTTAATAGCAGCAATAAAAATTACAAGTCCAATTCAAGTGTTATTTTCCTCAGTTGCTTCTAGAGTTGCCTGAAAAAAACATGGAGGGTGTTACTTACAACCAGTCTTTTTAGTCTGGAATTGTTAAAGATCAAAATGCCTAACAACTAAAAAGTGGCTAGAGAAGTAGTGTTATGCAAAGAATAAAGATAAAACATATCACAACTAATGAGTGTTTATCACTGAGGGAAAAGAAGAGGAAAAACCAAACCAACCAAACAAAAAAAAACCCTGAATTTATTTGTTTTGCTGATTTTACTTAGATACTAAAACATGCACCTAACAATTTGGTCTTCTGTCCCATCGTTAGTCCAACTCGTGAGACTAGAGCAGTGGGACTGTCAGGAGGTACCTATATCATCCTAGACTGGAGAGGAAGCCCAGCCCACAGCCCTGCAAAGTTTTCATGCATCTCTATTGGCACTCATGGATTTAGCAACTCTGTTCTGCCTGTCTGTTCAAGGATTTTCTCCTACCAAATGTCATTTACACTTGGTCTGTGAACTGGGGACAGTGGATATTGGTCTGCCGTCATGCTGCTGTTAATACTCCCATTTGTATCTGATCACTGCCCCAAATCCCACCCTTATGGTATGCAGTTTCAAAAGTCATCTGTAAGTAGTGCCAAAAACCTGTGGAAAATCTGTGTTGGGCTGAACTCTCTGCAGTAAAACCTTTTGCCTTCATGTAGTGCTCTGTTCCAGAGTGATGCTTAAACAAACCAAAGGGATACCAGCATTCCCCAAATGACTGTGAACTTTACTGACAAAGAACAGAGCATCTGTTTATTGCAGGAAGTCAATTTAAAAGTGCACAGCTGTTTTCCAGAAACTGTAAGAGATTTTTTTCATTCAAGTATGCATAAATTAGCCTGCATTGTAACTCTGTCAGTTCCGGATATAAGGAGTTGCCCGGAGAAGTTGTTGGTGCCCAGGGAAAGTTATGTATGCCACATCTCTGGCAGTGTTCCATGACAGGTGTCATGGTTTAAGCCTCTAAAACTCACAAAGTTTTACTCACTCACTCACTCCCCTCTTTTTCTTCCCCCAGTCCCAGGAAAATGGGGAGGAGAATCGAAAAAAATGCAACTCGCACAGGTTGCTAAGAACAGTTTAGTAACTAAAGTATAACACAAATCACTGCTGCTACCATCAATAATAATACAAGAGAAATAGAAGGAAAAAGAATACAACTGCTCACCAAGCCCAACCCAGCCAGTGCACCCCCCAGCAGCAAACCCCCCAGTGCACCACCACACCCTTCTGGGTCTCTGCTCTCCCTCTTCACCTCCTGGACTTGACGTGCTGTGGTATGGAATAACCTCCTTGGTCAGTTTGGGTCAGGTGTCCTGTCTCTGCTTCCTCCTGGCTCCCCCTCCTCCCTGGCAGAGCATGAGACTCAGAAAGTCCTTGGCCAGACAAAACATTACCAAGTAGTAACTATAAACACTGGTGTTATCAGCGCTGCTCCCAGGCCCAAAATTAAAAACACAGTGCTGCACCAGCTACCAAGAAGGAGAAAAATGACTGCTACTGCTGAACCCATGACAACAGGACTTTGAGCAACCTGGGCTAGTGGAAGGCGTCCCTGCCTGTGGCAGGAGGGTTGGAACTAGATGATCTTTAAGGTCCATTTCAACCCAAACCATGCAATGATTCTATGATGGTCCTTCATAAGCAGAAGTAGGAAGCAATAGCATTACAGGAAGATGGGATTAATATGCACTTGGTGATCCTAACATTTGAATGTTTGACTTATTACCCTTAGCATTCTGCTAATGTCAGATGTTTGATATAAGTTCAGTTATTAAGTTTGTATCCCTCTTACTGCTTTCCATAGCCTGAAACTGTTGTAATTATTGAAATTATTCAAAACAGAAGTATTCCAAATGCTTTTTATTGTTTTTCTTTATATTTTACTTTATAAATACTGCTTTATTAAAAATACCCTGTGTTAATTATTTGGCTGAACACATGAAAACATGTAAGAGATTTTGCTGAAGAACGGAACACCTAGCCTGAGTCAGCTCCAAGAAGCCAGAATTTCCTAAACCTAAAGTTTCATAAAATAAGCCTCATTGCAAAACCCTTAGCATAAGGAGGGATATCCAGACATGCTATCAAAAAGCAAGAGCTCTTTGATACAAAACTCAATTTTTTTGCAGTTTGTCCCAAGTCCACTTAGATTATTAAGGCTTTTTACTAGATAATGAGACTTGGGATTCATTAGAGAGACCAGGTAAGAGGAAGGAAACTGAAACCAATTTTAACTTTGTAAGTCCACCATTATGCTCTAAATGCTTCCAAAAGAGACCAAGATTGTAATGTCCATATGCCTTGAAATACCTCCTATTTCTTAATGGACATCATTGTCAATTCAGAGCAGAAGCTGAGGGCTTGCAGAGGGGTTGGTGTGTGCACTGATGGTGCTGTATGAATAAAATAAGGCTTCCCACTATTTGTTCTTTCATCACCCATATGTTTACAAGGACTTTAAAGGCTAAAATTTTAAAAGTAGATATAGTATGACAAAACTATTAATGAAATAATTTGCATACGACCATCAGATTTCAATCAGGTTTGGCAACTGTGGACAGAGATTCTAATTAAAAAGACAGGAGTGAATGAAAGAAGAAATACATAGGAGCTACATGACTAGCGCTATCTTCTGTATTGTAATAATCAATTCCTTCTACCAAAAGGAGAATATTAATGATAGGACTCAGTCAACAAGTGGAAAAAAACCTTGAATTGTCTCAAGAAAAAAAGGAGAAAAATAATAACATTCAGCCAACTACAGTCCAAAGCCCCCTTGCCTGCCAATAGTCTTGAGTTTTTACAAAAATTGGCTATGTATTATGCCCCAAAGACACAGCAACTTGGACCACAAGATGGGAACTAATGCTAGCTTTAAGGACTTTTCTGAATAAAAGTCTTACCAAAGCTATTTATTTTGAGCACTTATTAAAAGCAGATAACTAGAACAAAGGAAGAGACGTGTTTGTGCAGAGTGTGTACACACAGAAGAAAAGCAAGTAGTCACTCAACATTGTAGATTATTGACAGCTTCTGGTTGTAGCGTGATAAATCATCTAGCAAAAAAAAAATCTGACACATATTTATTAGCATTAGGTTCTGGGGGAATTTTGCATTGTGCTGTCTCCACGAGACAGAAGCAGATACAATGTCATAGCAGCTGCGTGTGCAAGCAAGCAACTCTGTCAAAAATCTAGTGAAGAAACATGCTTTTCCTTAGCTGTGTCTTATCTCTGAATGGTGATGCCTTCAGGTCCTCCTGCTTTCCATATGCTGGGAAAGATGTAAATTATGCCCCTGTATCCCTGCTTTACCCATGTCTTCTGGCCTCCTGCTCTCCCAGCCCAAGCCTCTCGCCTGGCCAGTCACCTGGGCAGGAAACAAGTGTTAGGGCCAGGCTAGAGCTTGACACTGGGTGCCAGCGGATTGACAAGCAGGCTACTGCTGACCATTGGGTACCACACATGCTGCCTTTAAGAGTCTGGCAGGGGCAAAAATGTCCTCTGTGTTCCAGATGGGACTGTTCAGTGATTTTGAAGACTCTTAGAGATTGACTGATAGCTTAAGCATCATTTTAGGCAACCAGGATAAAAACTGAAGTTTTTTAAGTCCTGACATTGTATTTTCATACAGCAACTTCTTTGTTGTGGTTGATTTGTTTTTTCTTTTAAATTAGATATATATGTTTTCTCAAATTAGAGCAACAAAGTAAATATTTGCATGTATACCCAAAGTGTAATGAAAAAGCAGCAAGTAGGTATGTTTTATAATAATCTTTACTCTTTGAATGTTTATTTAATTCACCTGATTTTCCTTCTTCTGATTTGTGAAGCACTATTGTAAAAGAGGAAGCAACAGGCCTAGATATTTATATAGGATAGTCAGATCTAGGTACTCTTCTTTTTAAAAAGAAGTGGTCTCAGTAAGTCATCTCACTTGGAGGAGCAAAACACTGAACAGCTCCAAAAGACATATCAGATGATCAATTTATACTGCCTTTTTACCGGTTCTGGGGGTTCAGAGTAGGAATGCAAGTTTGGTTTAGATGCATTAACTGTTTCTAAACTATTCAAGTTTTGTTTGGGTTTTTTTTCTTTCAAAGGGGGAACTGGAGAGATATTCTATTGTTTGAGGCGAAAAACATATGAACTGGGAAAAGTTCTTTATGGTCATTAATGCTTTCATTCTGCTGCTGTGACCAAAAACAATATGAACAGATAGAATACTAATGTTTATATGATTTTGCTTCACAACGGTTGAGGAAATAACAAGATTAACATAACTTCCAAACACTTCTACTCCATGTTTAATGGTTGATATTCACGGTGTGTCCTGCGTTCAGCAGTAGCAGTCATTTTTCTCCTTCGTAGTAGCTGGTGCAGTGCTGTGGGTTTGACTTTTGGCCTGGGAACAGCTCTGATAACTCTGATGTTTTTTAGTTGCTGCTCAGTAATGTTTACTCTGACCGAGGACTTTCTGAGTCTCATGCTCTGACAGGGAGGAGGGGAAGCCGGGAGGAAGCAGAGACAGAACACCTGACCCAAGCTAATCAAAGAGGTATTCCATACCACAGCACATCATGCCCAATATATAAACTGGGGACAGTTACCCGGAAGTGTTAGATCACTGCTTGGTCAGGATGGGTATCAGTCGGCTGGTGGTGAGCGGTTGTATTCTCTTTCCTAGTTATTTCCCTGGTCATTATTATTATTGGTGGTAGCAGCAGTGGTTTGTGTTATACCTTAGTTACTGGACTGTTCTTATCTCAACCCATGGGAGTTACATTCTTTCAATTCTCCTCCCCATCCCTCTGGGAGCAGGGAGGAGGAAAGGGAGGGGAGTGAGAGAGACCGTGTGGATTTTCTGAGTTACAGCTGGGCTTAAACCACAACACAGTGTCAACAGGTGTGGAGCTGCCACCATGAATACCTGGACACTTTTAACAGCAGATTGTCAGGAAGAGCCTCCCAGCTGGATGACTCAATGGAGCCTTTCTTCCTCACTAGATGCAGTTAGAGCATCTGTAAACATTTTGAAGTTTTGGTCAATGGCAAATCCTTGGTAAAGATTTAATTTTCTTCCTGACTTTACTAGGAGCAGGAATGGGTTATATAATTTCTAGGTTGATACAACCAAGAGCTTTTAAGGAAATAAAATGCCTGCATTTTCTTGCACACCATTGGGATTTACAGTTTGAAGAAAACTAATAGATATTGTAAATAATAAAGCTCAAAGTTCCTGCTGTATTCAGTGACATCTTGCAGTACACTGCAAATCTTAAAAGTGACACAACGTGGAAAAGTACTCTTTAAGACTGAATCAATTACATTCTCCTTGGAACTCTTTATGGAGAAACTCACAAAACAAAATTCAAATGCATATTCTACACGGGGAAAACAACTGAAGAAATCAGCAAGGAAAGACTTAGAGGGTAGCAAAATACACTTTGTATTTGTTAGCTGAGATCATGAAAGAAAATCAGAATTGTGTGTTCTCATTTTAAATGATAGCTGTCCTTTCAGTTCTGAAATGTTCAATAAACACGCAACATCAAGAGTAAAGGTTTTTGATCTACATAAGAGCACAACAATAGTTGTTACGGCTGACACTGCATTGTCATCCATATCATACCTCAGGAAACCAAAGAGTTTATCTCTGTACATTTACTCAGTGGTTAGCACAACAGGACTCTAGTTTGGCTTGGATCTACCAATGGCTGTTACTGTTATTAAAAAAAAATAATAATAATAAATTGATAACAGTCTTTCTGTTTGATATAAAGTTACACACTGTGATTTTCTGGGAAGGCTGTTACGGCTAAACTCTTCAAATCTGGTAGGGAAAAAGCCACAGGAGTTCAGATACTGTGGTCACGTATAGAGACCTGAGAATCCTATAACACTGTCAGGACCTAGGAATGGAGTGTCTAGCTATATCTATTCAAAATATCCTTAAGGGTACATTTGGTTTCTCAGAAATTAATTACCCATCTTTTCTTGGTATTTATTTTCTCCTTCTTACAGCTCCCTTCCCTGTAACTGAAATTAACGTGCTGAAGGAATGAACAAGCCCTACTGATTGTTTTTTCTGGTAAGATTATAAATGAAAACACATTTGACTAAAGCCTGTGGAAAATGTAATTTGTTATGTCACAGCTATCACTCAGCATGTGTACAGCTCGGTTTGATGATACCAGACCCTGCTTGTTATAAAACCAATAGCAATTGGCCTCAAGGAAAGAAGGGTAAATGAAGAAAGACTGATAGCTTGTGGGCTCAAACTGGTTTGGGTCATCAGGAGCTAAATCATAATGTTTTAACTTGCCAATGAATTACTATTCCAATGCCAAGGCAGGGTGGAGGCCAAATTTACATCTCATGTCTCATTTCAAAAATATTCCCTGTCTTTTACCAAAGTCCTTTTGATTATTTCAGAATAGAAAAGTAGGAAAATGTTGTGTTATGTGTATATATATATATCTCACTTAAAACACTTTCTAAAAAGAATAATAAAAGTGTAACAATTAAATACCAGATTTTCAATGGAGCCTATGGCAAGATAGGCCAACTTCAATTCCAACTTAAAAGGAAGCAGTACACAGCTTCTGAAGATCCATCAGTGTCCCACTTGTTTCACTTCAATGTGACCTTATTAGAAAAGCTCCATTTTGTAAAAACCCAAGAGCCTTGCACCAGTGCCTGGATCAAAAGAGGAAAACTTTTGTCCCTCCAAATGTTTGTTACTGCTAGCATAATGCTGAAAGCATAGTGGAAGCATAGCAGATACAGTGCAAACAAGGCTGATTACCCCAGGATCCTGCTGGGGTGTCAGCAACTGATGTTGGACCAGAAGCTTTGACAGTGCTGTTCTTCTGGAACCACTTTTTAAGCTGATCTCCAAACATTGGGTGAACAAGCATATGACAGATAGCAAATTGTTCTGCAAATAGGAAAAACAGAGGACAATATTAAACAAGAATCATAATTCACTACACATCTCCCACTATGGCATCTCCTGATCCTGTCGGACAGCTGGAAGATCTATAGAGTCCAGGCTAAACTCAGCTCAGCTCCACACTAGAAAGCCAAGAGCAAAGAAGGAAAGCTGGAAACACTTCACACAGTATATTCACTAGTGTGGGTGCTTACTTCTATTTTGTGTTTAGGGCTGAAGGATTGCTTGGTATGAAGGAAAAAGAAATTAAAGAGAAGCAGAGACTAAAATCAAGCAGATGAGGAAAAGCAGTAAGGTACAAAAAAAGTGAAGGGTAGGGGCAAGGGAAAAGGCAGATAAATATGTCATCCTTCATTGTGTCAACAAAATAATAAAATGTTTTCTCAGTATTGTGCCTGAAATCGACAAAAAAACATTCAGATAGTCCCTCCAACTCAAAGCACTCAGATTCTTTAGTATAAGAGCTGGAATTAAGGCAATCATCCAAGTAGCCTGTGTCTGATGATCACCCATAACAGACACTTAAGAAAGAGTTTAGCAAGGCAAACATACAGTTGGCCATCAGTGATTAATGACTTACAGATATCTAGTGATACAGGAACTTAGTACCTTTATACAGTCTTTCATAGACCTATGTTTCCATAATTTATTCCATGATTGACTTCACGCATCCACAGCATCCTAGGGTTACGAATGTCACAGCTGAGGTACATTTTGGAAAGGTGCATTTCCTTTTGTTTTGAACATCTTCCCACCTAGTTTCCTTTGTCATTGTATGGTAAAACACAGTGATTAGTCATTCTCTATTTGTCTTATCCAGATCTCAAACAATCTTTGGAATCTTTATTTCCTGTCTTCTCAGACTCTTCTAGGTGGAGGGGCCTTGCTTAATTTATATAGATCACATGGAAAAGTGATTTCATAGTGCTGGTCACCTTGCTTCCACTTTTTTGTATCCTTACTATTTCAACTATATTCTTACCAAGACAGGAGAAACTAGAACTGCAAACAGCATTTTAGGATTAGGCATACTTTGGATTTATATAGCATTAAACATCATATAGAACGAATACGAGGTTCTCTGTTTTGCTCTCTGTCATTTTCTACTAATTCCTATCATTCAGTTCTATTTTTGACTACCAGTGAGAGTTGAGCTGATGTTTTCACAAAAGTAGCTGATTGCAATATCTTGTTCCTGAATGATAAGGGAGCAAGTTCAGAATCCATCACTGCTCAGGCAAAGTTAGGGTTGTTTCCTTGTGTGTGCAACCCATTACACTTACATACATGGAACTTCATCTGTTACCATTCACTCACTCTGTGTTCTGAGGTCTTTCTGCAGAATTTATAGTCACTCTTCATCTTTGCTACCCAAAATAACTCAGTATCATCAGCATGTGCTCAAGTGCTTCTTGCAGTGCATGAAGACTAACAGATGATTTTTCATCAGATTGCATTAAACAGAAATGCTAAAATTAGTATTACAAGCACTTCAGCAAAATACGACAAAATGCTATACCTACAAGTATAGAGCGTTCCACTCTGATCTTTGCTAAAGTTGGGGAAAAAAAAAAAAAAAACAAACCACAAAAATTGTCAGGATTACCATTTTACAAAGAGGGGTTTGCTTTCCAAACAATTTTATGCAGCCTGCATGATTTCTTGATGAACAGCATAAGAGTCTAAGAGTTCAAAGTTGAGTTCAAAATTATCATTTTTAGCTGTAAGCTTAAGATTCAGTGATGAATACTGACAAGAACTTTTTGACCTTGATGTTGTGACCAGAAAATACAAGTCAAAATTATAACTGGCATTTGGGTGTTTTAAACAACGGTCAGATGGTGAGTCTGGCTATTTCTAGAGCTCTGCTGTGGTTACTGAGGAACTGCAAGAACGATGACAGAACTGTACCAAGGAAAACCAGTAAGTGTGAATTGAATGCACAGTGCCAGACCAGCTCACAGCTTGCATCAGTGCAACTCATTCCAGCTTCTAGTTACAGCTATAACTGGCCACAATTTAAAACACCAAGCAACACATGACTTAATGCTTTAGGTCAAGACATGCTAAACATGTTAAAATTTCAGACACACAAATCTCCTAGATAATAGGTTGGCCAGCATTCCCACACTTTCTATTCCTCATTTTAATCAAGCAAATAATAATAATTGCTTATTTTATACAAAGATACAATTTCCAAATACCCTCTCAGTACTATCTAAGATAAAAAGGAAAACTAACAGGAGGGATTATGAATAAAAAAAAAGGTGGATGAAGAAATAACTCTTTTTGTAGAAAAGCTTAGTTAAATTCTTCATGTAATAAGCCTCTTTGGCTTCTGAATACATTGAAAAAAGAGAAAGAAACCTTTATGAACAAAAAAGGAAACATAAAAAGATGCAAAAGATAAGAAAATATTATTTTTGAAAACAAACAAAATTCAGGATTAATATCCTTGACCTTTCCATGTCTAGTGGAAGGTGTCCTTACCCACGGCAGTGGAGTTGGAACTAGATGATCTTTAATGTCCCTTCAAACCCAAACCATTCTATGATTCTGTGATGATTCTATGTGCATCTGTTCCTAAAAAATCCAGTTGAGGGGGCATCACAAACTTCTGTGATTGCTACCCATATTATTGCAAAGTGAGTTTTGTGCTCCTTTACCCAATGCCCTTATAACAGCATAAACCGACCTTTTCCCAATTGCAATGGAAAGCAGTTCATTTTCTCCATTTTCCAGATACCTGTAATGCTTATGTACTTTTTTTTTAATTGAAAAACTCCTAATTCCTTTATAATTTCCTCATATGTCACATTTTCTACACTTTCGGAAGTTCCTGTTCCTCTCTTCCTGATTCCCTCCTGGTATCATCTCACCTATAGATACCATTATCATCTTTACCTGAAGGATCTCAGATACTGCTTTGTTCCAGACCTCTCTTCCCTTACTGAAAACATTAGCTCAACTGGGTAAGATAAAGGCATGGCTTTCTGACATACCCTTGGGTGTGCCTGGCTGCCATCTCAAGTTCAGTATAGCTTAAACACAGCTCTGAGTCCCACCTTTGAGCAATCTCGTTCATGCCTCTTCTTCACGTTCTCAAGGGACTCTCCTATCCTGCCAGCCTCAAAGACCCGTAACCTGGATGCCAGGTTTAATTTAGACTCTTTTCTATGCTCACAGAACCATCTCCAAAACTTGGCCTTTTTAATCCACTCATGCTGTTAAAATTCTCATTAAGGTCACAGTTATTTTACAGCTCACTTACTGTAACATCTTGGCCCTGACAAAGGCATCTTTGTCCCAGGCATATCTATTTATACACTGCTGACAAGACTCTCTTCAAAACCCACCAGTTCTATTAGTTCATACAGCTCTTTGCATTTTTGATAGTTCTCCTCAAATAAACAGAAAATTCAGTTTTTAAGACACTGACAGCTATTCTCATTAAATGAATCATTTTTCATTCATCATCCAGGGACGAAGTTCAAGCTTTAATTAGTCTGCATATTGCTCATCTGCTTATTTGTTCAAAAATGCTACCTCTCAAGCCTACTTGAACTCCCCATAAACATACATAACTTTAGGCTTTTCTCTTCCATGCCTCCTTCATGCTCACCTCATCACTGTAATTCCTAAAAATCCCTGCTTTTCCTCCTTCTCTGTTCCTTCCCCCCCCCCCCCAACTGATAATGATCAGTCTGTTGGTGTGTGAAAGACAAGTGCATTTGATTGACATTGTCCCATGATGTCATTGTACAGGCTGGTTTGTCTTCAGTGTTTTACACTTCATTTTGGATGGAAAACATGCTCTGTTATGTGTAATGAATGCCTTATCTGGGCTTGGGTGCCCTAAGAACAATAATGATAACAAAATTAATACTTATATTGCATTATATGGAAGCTGAATCAATCTAACCCAGCAAATAATTTCCTCAACTAGGATCTGCACAAACACTGTAGTTTAGGAAGTTTAGAAAAGCGCAAACATTTGCCAATTAGAGCTGAAATCTTATTAGAGCTGCAGAGGCAGTAGTCCTACTTAAACTAGCATCATTATATATAAATGATGTTGGCAGACTTCATAAAATATGTCAGGGCAGAATCAGATGTTTCCTGGACTGCATATCCTCAGTAGGTTCTGCACTACCACTTTGCAAATGAAAGTGAAGGCCTTTTTAGTGAAGTCAGTTTCACTCTTCTTTTTGGAAAGACCACCTATTTTCTGATATTGTACAGAGACTAGTGCATAAGTTACCAATTAAGCTTTCAATCACTTCTAGGCAATTCTACTAGCCTGACTTAGTACATTTTTTATGTTAAAAATGCCAGACTTTTAATTGAATTCTACTTATTTCCGTAATCCTTGAATTTAGGGTTAATATTTCAACTCATTTGTTGTTTCAATCCTGTCTTCAAAATTTAGGAGTACTAAGCCTACTTACGCAACTTTCATCCCAGCTTTGACCTGGGAGTACGACATGTCTTTTACAAGAAGTGACTAAACAAGTCTATGCTACTAAATAGGAACCTACTTATATTTGCAAAGGTTTTTTTATCTTGATACTCCCAGTTGTCCATGCTCTCCATAAGCTAGGTTGCTTTTTTTCATGAACAGCATTAGCCTGGATCTAGCGAGCATATACTGCAGGTTCAGGCTTTTGTTTAAAATGCATCCTATCCTTGTATCTTAACTCATTATTTCTGCCACGAAATCCAGTTTTTCTATTCATAGTCATACATTGCTTCCATTAACTGCGATTTTTTATTATTCCTCAGACTGTAATACTTACTTCTACACACATTCAGATCCCTTTACAATTGCTCATATAATGACATAATCCTGAAACCTGTTTCTCCAAGGCTAGGATTTCACAGAAGCTGGTAAAAGTAAAGGTACATTAGATATTCTGTATCTGAAAGAGGAATACTAATAATTAGGGGAAAGAAAACAGTAAGAATAAGCTACTGAGCAGTTAGGAAGTATGGATTTTCCAGGAAGCATCATCACTTAAAACACATACACATCTCTGTCGTGGTTTAAGCTATAAATCACTCAGCCTGCTCACTCACTCCCCTCTCTTTCTTCCCCCCCACTCGGTGGGGGAGGGGAGGGGGATGAGGAGAAGAACCAAAAGAATGTAACTCCCACGGGCTGAGATAAGAACAGGCCAGTAACTAAGGTATGACACGAACCACTGCTGCTACCACCAATAATAATAATGACAAGGCAAATACAAGGGAAGAGGATACAACTGCTCACCACCCAACGACCGAGCCGAGAACTGAACTCTTACAGGTTCCTGACCCCAGTTTTTACATCCTGGGCATGATGTACTGTGGTATGGAATACCTCGTTGGTCAGTTTGGGTCAGGTATCCTGTTTCTGCTTCCTCCCGGCTTCCCCTCCTCCCTGGCAGAGCATGAGGCTCAGAAAGTCCTTGGTCAGACCAAAACATTCTAAGCTGTAACTATAAACATCGGTGTTATCAGCGCTATTCCCAGGCCGAAAGTCAAAAACACAGTACTGCACCAGCTACTACGAAGGAGAAAAATGACTGCTGCTGCTGAACCCATGACAATCTCCATAAACTTTACTGTTAGAGCATTAAGCAGCTACTCTTAAGGATGAGGTGTCCAAGTCCCGCTTACTATGCACCTGAGACTGTTCTTGGTAGCTGTTTCCTGATGAAATGGTCAGTGTCATGGCCTGATTCACATCGCACTGAGGCTTTCTCAAGCAATGAAGGCTCAGGGTTGTATCTATTTCATCTCAAGCTACACAGAAAGTATTCATGGTTTTTTATAGATATATTAGAGGCTGAAATGTATTGCAAAAAACCCATAATCCATTAGGTACAACTGCCTCATACAAGTGAAAGCTATTAGGTCAACACAGTTGAATTCCGTCTGCTTTTTCTTATATTCTAGATAGGGGATCAGAGGAAAGGTATGCATGAGACCTCGCTCCTGATATTTGCAAGCATTCTGACATCAGACTCGTCCTCCAGAAATAATAAGCAAGGGAAAAAAAACCAATCTGAGCATTTTTTTTGTAGTGAACAGGTCTTTAACTGTACTAATTCACTGTTGAAATATTGATCTAATGATAGACCATGAAAAAGAACATTTCAGGCTGGTGAGAAATTGTCTCCTGAACAAAAAAAAAAAAAAAAAAAAAACACAACAACAACAAAAAAAAAGTAAATAAATAGTTGCTAGCCATTGGTCAGGGAAATAATAAACAGGCTTTTCCATGCTTGTTCACATATGATTTAGAGATGTATTGTCTGGGAATGTCTGGACAATGGAAATCTTTAAAGAAGGAATGTCTTCCAGGCTACCCTGATTTCTTTGCTTTCCACGGTGTTTAAGCATCATCTCCATCTGGGTTCGTACAGCAAGGCTCATCCAATGGTCCCAGAGAGCAGCCCTCTATATAAATCAAGAACAGAGGTTTTGTGAGAAAGGTGTATCTTTATGAACATCCTTGGTTTAAGCTGAGATAGGAGACACACGTAGCTATTTGACATTCCACAGCTTGATATACCAACCTCTGCCAGCTCTGAAATAAAGGAAGGGTGATGTCTGGCTTCAGGCATTGCTTAAGTGCAAGCTGACATGTGGCGTAACAGTCTGAAACAGCCTGAAATCTGTAGCTGACAGATTTATCTTGTGGTTACAGATGACCGTCCAGATGGACTGGAAATCTCTCCTCTGGAAGGTATGCAATTGCTATTTGCAGTCCATTTGAGTTCCAGTGAGTGACAATTTGCTTCAGTTTCTCATCCGATTCAGCTGTTTGTAACGAAACTGAAGTTCAAGGACTGTAGCGTCATCCTGAAAGCTATGGCTTTAAGTAATTGAGCAGACATAGCAGCATTAACTCCATATGCACGACTAGTTGATGAACACTTTCTATAAACATCCTTAGCATGAGACAGAGTCTGAATTTTACTTTGCTGTGAATCACTGGTATTTTATGGAAAGTAATGAGCTCACAGTATGGAAATATGCATCATGAAGGAAGCTAAAAAGCGTCCTTAAGATTTTAAAAAAGAGAGAAAGAAAGTAACGTCACCATCCTGAGTTTAAAGCAGTCCAGTTTTCTCAAGTCAAAGACAGAAAAAATACTGTTATTTTTATTTGGGGGAAATAAAAAATTCAGGTTTTTTTTATTCAGAAATGAATTGTCAGTATTCAACTTTTTCCCTTGATTTCCATAGGTATTTCCAATCTATCAGATACCAAATAGATGAAGGCTAGTTTTTTTCACATGTTATTCAAGACATCCATGAGAAGGTTGAGAAAAGCCACAAAAAGAATCTGCAATTGATGAGAATGCCCAAAAGAGATGACTTCTAGGGCCTGACTAATGATTATTTTATCCCAAACCTCAAACCAAAGGTAAAGATGATATCTGAAGAGAGGGTTTGGGAAGAACTTCCGCTTTTCTTCAGCGTATTAAGTTTGGACTATCTTGGTTAAATCATAAATTGGTTGCATTTGTAAATGATGGTAGCTTTAAGAAGGAAAAATATTTTGTTAAAGAATACAGGTTGGTTACCACTGCAAATATGCAGGTCCTCTGTAGCTGTCTGGCCCTGGTATTTGAAGGGTTTCCACGAAAAGACTGGGATATATTTGCGCAGATATTCCTCCAGGATTTTGATTGTCATATTTTGTTTGCTTAAGAGGTTTGTGCCTTCAGGAGAAAAATGTCCACTGACTTTTTAGAATTTTTCATGAACCCTCTATCATTACAACCATTATAGCAAATTATATGGAAAAATAAGTATTTGTAAGGACCAAACTTGTAGTGTTACTCGTGGAAACTTAGATACCCTTCAGAAAATGTAGCCTTTTATTATTTAGCTTGACATTGAAATCTGTTCACAAAGGCACATGCTTTGTTCTGTCAGTAAGCAGTATTTACATAATAATGTCAGTTTGCTAGGCACGGCTGGACTTACTTTTCTTATTTTATTCTGGCTTTTGGAGATCTCTATCCCTGGGAACAGCTGTCATTAGAGAAAGCTGTTATCTTTCTTAGCATCTGGAATGATAGTAGCTGGTGTCATTTTTAAATGACTTCAAGATGTCTTCCAGGGCCTAAATAGATTGATAATTGATGGCCCTTTTTCTCTGATCATTGATTTTTCAGTCTTAAGGGTAGAACCAACTATAGATGGCACCTCCTGCAAATCTCTCAGATCAATTGGGAGCAAATGTAGGAGCAGAGCAGCGTTTACTGATGTCATGATGATAAAGATGAAGGGGTCTTGGGAGAAGCTGCAGGGTAAGTCCTCATGATTAAAGATCTATGTCTTCTTTGTTTATTGTGTGTTCATTGTCTCTGCCTTTAAAAACCTATTTGAGTGTTCTTGAAGCTGAGGCCACAAGGAGTATAAGGACATTTAAATTAGCAATACCCTGCAGATAAAGTGGAAAGAAAATTTGCTTCCGCACCATAATAAACTCAACAGTAAATTTACTCTGGATAGTACTGGAAAGGAGACCATTTGCACCAACAGTAAATTAACTACAATAATTTTTAGAATGATTATTGTAGTTTAGAATGATGATGTAGAGCCTGTTTCAGTGTCACCACTGCCATATACGGGGATAAAGAAAATATATTAAATGTATGGACTAGATTACTCTTCAAAGTTGAGCTGGCTGGGGAACAAATTCCTACAAAACTGGTATTGGGAGCTGTGTTCTCAACCAAGAACTATAGGCAAAGAGAATCTTTCTTTCTCTTTTTTTTTTTTACTTTTTTTTTTTTATTTTTTCACCCCTCCATAATTTTTCTACCTTAGTGCAGGAAGTTCAGCTGGTCCTATTCCTTGCTATTATTTGCTTGAGAAATTCACCACTGCTGACAGCAAGAGACGGATATAGAAGCCAGAGATAGAAAAGCTTCAGGCTCTTACTTTTTGCTTTCAGATTTCAATATCATTTTGTTGTGAATGTCCGTATTTCCTTCTGGAAGAGTATGACAGGTGGAGCAGCTGAGTGTTTTTTCTTAATGCAGAGGGAAGCTCTGCCCCTCCGAGAGGAAGATTAGCCCTTCTTGTTTTGAATACGGCTTTTGAAATCACCGTGATGCAAATTATGCTGAGAAATATTTCTTTTTAATTAAAAAAAATTAAATAGAAAATTAGCAGAGTTTAAAAGGAATTAATACCTACTGGCTTGAGAAGTTCAGGTTACAGAATGAACTACAGATAGCAGAGATTCAGAGGCAGTTCAAGGGAGTTAGGTAGCTGCTGTCACTCTTTTAAGTCCTTGTTGGATGAAGGGCTGAAAGAACTGATATTACTGGCAATATACTTGGGCCAAACAACAGTACTGTTCAAAGACTTTAGTGTGGTATACAGGGGCCCAAGTGTAAAGTGTTTTCCATACAGATAAACACCTATAGAAGAATGACAGATTACAAGTCATAAAAGCAAATGTCAGAAAGGGTCCTTCTGCAAAGTTAATAGCATCTGTTCAGAGAGCAGGAGGTTTAAAGCTTAGATACTTTTTACTTATCATTGAGTTCAGCACTGACAGCTCAGTCACTGAGCCAATTTTTCTTCTTATATTGACACTTTTCTTCTTATATTGACTTGGGGAGTACAGATTACTGGGGCTGGGTTGGGTTTGGGTTGTGGTTTTTGCTTTTTTGTTTTGTGATTCTTTTGCATTTTTTTGGGGGGGGGCTTTTTCTTTGTTTTTTGCTTTTTGGTTGGGTTTGTGTGGGTGGGTGGGTTTTTTGGGGGGGTGGGCTGTGGTTTTCGTTTTGGTGTTCTTTTTTTTCTTTTATCTGGACAAATACTTGCCTGCACTACTTAGATCTAGGAGTTAGACTTGTCATTTTTACAGAATCGTATATAAAGATTGAAAAGACAGACTGATTTCTAGTATGTCCTACCGGACGTTCAGTAGATAACATGAATGAGAGCTGAATGAACATTCTGATGAGCTCAGATTTCACTAGTTATTTTGAAAGGTAAGCATAGTACACAAATGATCTACTGCAATACAGCAACTCACAGAAAGCACTTTTCAATGATTAACATTAGCCTCCACCTACCACACACTTGAAAATACATAGAAATTACTGTTCAACACCTTCATAAGCTAGATAGTGTAAGAGGCAGGGACTTAGAAAAAAGTATCCTATAGGAAAAGACGATCCTGTGACACAGGATGATCTTGAGCAAGCCCAATCTTAGCAGAGAGATAAACATCCTCTTCCAAGTAGTGATCTCTATAGAAGAGGTTTTTCTCTCCCAGCCTCCTGACACCATCACCTACAAAAGTTATTGCCATCCCTCTGCTAGAGGTGTAGGTTGTACACATCATGTAAAACTGTCCAGGTTTTGGACAGTTGGACAATTTTAACTATTTACATCAGGTTTATGCCAGATTAGGAAAAGTGTTGAGATTATTACAAGACTGTGATAAACCTGAAAAATATGCTTAACTTCCTCATACCTAGTCCTCCAGCTAAAACCCAATAAGTGGCATGGCTGGAACAAATTCCAAATTCTTTGGCTCACTCCACAGTTTCCCATTTTCCAGTCTGTGAACAAGGATTGAGTACCACATTCTCCTGTCCTACCCTATTTCATGTCCAAGCCCTAAACCCAATATCTCTAACAAAGCTCCATATGAGTGAGTAGAGGGGGTTTCTCCCAGGGGAGCAACATTTCTTATTTTTATGTAAATAAGAAAATCAAGTATACTATTTAGTTACAGCCAAGCTTCTCTGAAGTGTATTCAATGACCCAGAATGTATCCCCAAGTACTTGGACCACCTCCATCTCTCTTACTTGCCAAAAAAAACAATAGCAACCATTTATACAGAAAATAGAGGAATTTCAAACCTCAGTTCAAACTGTATGATTGCCTTATATCAGAGAAGGAATTTTTTATAAGCTTACAAAATTTGCAAGGTTTATAGTTGATGTAAATATCACACAATAGATTCACAAAAGACTTTTAACTGCTGAGTTATGCTTCTTTGATTCAAGACCATAGGGTTATTTTATTTTGCTGTAAATCTATTGCTTATTTCATTCCTACCCAAACAGTGGAACGGGATGCTTACCTTTCCATTACCATGGGAAAATACATTTATTCCTTCATGTAAATATCTATGTCTTTTCACCTGTTCATGTACAGTGCAATCAGATCAGATACATTCATTTAAAATTAATCTCCCCTCTTAACCAAGCTTACACAAGTGCAGCACATGGCAAGCAACTGACTCCTAGCTAACAACAGGGACTGCTATATGTGTACTAGATGGAGGTCAGCATCAGAAACTGAAATGCCCAAATGATGGTCAGCATCTGGTTGACACCTTTCAGTAGCAGTCTGAGGTGTTATTTCTGATGCAGTACTGATTGGAGCTAGCCTGTGTCTGCAGCTGCAGGCAGACAGCATGCAGCATGGCTTATTTGCATGTTGGTGACCCTTGATCAGCTATAGATTCTTTCTGTTGTGTAAATGAGACCTTATACAAAGAGAAGTTCTGCAAAAGCTCCAGTGCATTTCATCAGCATCTCACTCCAGGGGAGCAAGTTCCTCTAAGGTAAGTCTTTCTGTTTATAGGAGTTCATACAGTCCAGACAGATGTTAATAGCCAAATTCCAGAGGGATCATCCTTTCCCCTTCCCTTTCTGTACTTCCTCAGCAAGGCTGGAGAGGGGAAGTGCTGCTGTGCTGGGATAATGAGCTGCCTCAATGTTGTTGTGACCCCTCCATGATGCTGATCTTGCCACAGCAACTGCATGAGATTCATACTTTTAACAGGACAGACTGCATATTAATTTGGAGCTCAAACACAAGGATCCCTTTCCAACTGGTGTTCAAAAGAAGCATTTAATCTCCTTTCACTACAAAGTACAATACCAGGATCCAAGTGGGAAAAGGTGGCATAAGAAAATGCTTGATGTATTGCACTTACTTCAAATGCAAATTGATTTTTTTTTTAAATAAATGTCAAATCCCACTTTATGCACACACTATTGATTAAGAAGTAGCTGACAGAGATCTTTAACCAGAGGTATTGGCACAGAATTGTCCTTCACAGTGGGGATTTTCTGTAAAGGTTCTTATCTATATTCAAATTTATTCAGTTTCTTCTGTCTAGAAAAGTAGACATGAAAGCAAGCCATGTACTCATCCACCTTTTCATGCACTATCCAGAGGTGGCATGGATCACATCATAAAAAATGTCTGTAATAGGAATTACAGAGGATCTTGCTGAAGTAAAGATCAACACATGCCCTTTTATTATCCAAGCATTCTACTGCTGGTAGCCTCAGCAGCTGCAGATTGTGAAGCTAGTTCCTGCCAGCCTTTCTCAATGAACAAACTACTTGTCTGCTTTAAGTAGGCCATCTTTTGCCCTGATGAGATACATATCTACATATGAAAACGGACACTTACCTATAATGTAAATAATGTATGTCTCAGACAACAAAAAGGATGTTATGCAGCCAGTGACTGTTATGGGAATGCTCTTTGTAAGCTGCACTGATTTACATCATAACGTTTCACTGGAGGATGAGACAAACACTGCCTTGTCATGCACCTGTGTAGCTTCTGCACTGATTCTCCTAAAAGCTGCCAGTAGCACATCAAGCGACCAGAAACACACACAGGATGATTCTGAAGCCGTGTGGTGCTTGCTACAGTACTCAAGAGAGCAATTAGCTACAATTCTTTGGTAATACTTACAAGAGAACTGCACGTTTCCTATCAAAAAGTTACATTTCTTATCCCATATCCTATCTTTGTATCACTTTTATTCATTCCCCAGCAAAATAAAAGGAACAGAAAATATTAATACAAAGGGCAGCAAAATCTATAATTCCATAGTATATAGAACAAAAATAAACTTTCACTTTGCTTTGCTGAAGTCAAAACAGACAGAATGAGCTATGCTAGTGTGAGCTACTAAATATGACACTGAAGCCAAAGCAAGTAAGGGGAGAGCACTTGAGTCTTGAAGGACAGAAGTTAGAGGTTTTTTTATGGAACAAAGCCCCTCCCGGGCCTCATTTTGTACTCCAAGGAGATAACAATTTTGGGAGTAGAGATAACTTCCAAGCTATTTACAAATATAGAACTCTGTAAGACATTCATTTAGTGCCATGTGACATACTAACCAAAGGGCAGTGCTACACAGTTATCATTTTATGCATACTTTACTTGGCAAAAAGGAGCTAACTAAGAAACATGTAACAAGAGACAGATTTCTAGAAATCTACAGGAATTGCAGGGAACTTTCTTTCCCTAAGAGAACTGCCAGGAAAGCGCTGCAGAACTGCCTCACCTCACATTATTACACTTTTCATTGAAGATCTGGACTGCTGTAACAAACTCAGGTGAAACAAAAATCAGAAAAAAAAAGACAACAATAGGTATGTTTGGCTGGTATAGGGTAGGTATACCAATGTATACCAATGTACCAATGTACACCTGACACCCCCAATCATGCAGAAGTTGAGCCCAATGAACTGGATTTATTGTATATGAAAAATTTCTATATCATACAAAACACAAACTCATAGCTCTGAGCTTTCTGGATTATAAAGATAGGTATGATAGAATATACAGGAGGCCAACCAGTGTGTTCCAATCCTTCCCTCTGTCAATAAACTGTATGAGTCTATGATAACATAGCCAAAAAAATGGCAAATAGTGTATTTACCTACCACATTTGAGATCTATGAACCTGTTTAGAGTAGGTTAATCAAAACTCATATCTTTGAAATGCTACACAGGTTTACCTCCTTAAGGTACCTTGCCTTTTAAGTAAAAAAATAATTCACTTGGGGCTACGAGGCATTGGCTGAGTCAGTCAATTTTGCCAGCATTTAGTACTCCAGCCTTACATCCACAAAATTTACACTATTGCTAGCTTATGCTACTTAGTCTTGTAGCGTATACGTTTTGTTTCAGTAACTTTGGACATGCTAGACTGAGCTGTTAAACTTTCCTAAATCTCTTTCTTGATTTGGCCACTTCACTTATTTTTTCCTCTGCGCAGAAATATGACTGACCCAAAGATAAAGGGTGCAAGTTTGTCCCTGCTCATGGCAAGGGGTTTGGAACTAGATGATCTTAAGGTCCTTTCCAACCCTAACTATTCTATGATTCTGTGATTCTAAGTATCAAAGGATGCTTATAATGTTTCTTGCTGCAGTTAAGCAATGCACGTATTGGTACTGGTGTTTCATTTTTCTGCATGCCTTTTGGTTTCTCACATAAAAGATTTTCACTGTATATGAAATATAGAATATGCCACTTTCCCTTAGTGGGAAATTATTTTACATTCCTCTTGAAATGCTATGATCAATGTCACACTTACACCCATATTCCTGCACAGAAAATGAATGTAATCTCTGCCTGGTTTTAAGAACACCTCACGTTAAATCTATGCATTTAGAAATCATTTATCCATCAGCCACTGAATCTTATATTTAGATTTTTATGGTATTATAGGAAAGAAACAAAATCTTGGTTTCCAAATGCACAAAGCATTGAACCTTTGATCCCACAATCACAATCAGTCATGCAGTACTACTGAAAGAGGTAATATAACTAAGAAGCGTAATGTAATTTAATGAACATGCTTTCACACTGTGAAAGCCTTGCTGTTTCCTATTCTCATCGTCTGAGTGGAGCCAGAGGTGGAAGAAACTGAGAAATCACGGTGTTTGTCTGTTACATTAGAAAAGCACTGAAAAAGTCCAACTTAATTGACATTACTGTGAGAAAGACTCTGCACACGGACTATCAACAGATGCACAATGGGCCCTAATCATAAGAAAGAAATTGTAAGAAAAGGCACATTGTACGAACAGAAAATAAGGTGAAAATAAGATTTCTGCAAACAGCAGTTAAAAGCTGTACCTGAATAATGACAAATGACTCATAAGAAAGAAATTTATTGAATTCACATGTACAGTACCTCTACTATTCACTTCAATGTTCATTTCTGACATATTTTTATTTCAAAAACATTTGAAGACATCTTTGTTATCTGCCACTAACGTGATAGCACCTGTTGGGACTGGTTACAGCAAAGTACTCATATTCCTGTCAGACAGAATGATCTGATCTTCAGTTCAAATGCTCTTGCGTATCTTGCCAGATACTGTTCTAAAGCCTTGAGATATCATGGCAGTTTATATCCCAGGACATACAAACTGTCTTGTGTTTGCCAGATGTAAGTGCTCGTAAGCCTGAAGACTTTCCAAGTTTTATAGCAAGACCTTCAATATATCTCTCTTTAATGAGCAAATATAACACACAATGGGCATATTTAAAATTTATTCAAGATATGGGAAGTGGTAGTTGTTTTCAAAAGGGAAGGACTTTCATGGGCTTAATGATGAAGACTAAAATTTAAAAAATAACTTCTACACTGAACATCTGGCACCCAGGTAGCTCATCTAGTGGAACCTGCAGCCATGCTGCAAAAGAGACTGGAAAGAAATGTCCACAGAAAGTAATCAGTGCAGAGAGAGTTAAATTAACAAATGAATGAAACTCATACCTTGGTATGTCCTCTTTCAGAGAGTTTGTGTCTAACTCCTTAAAATAAGAAAGCTCCTACTTTTTCTGGAGATTCCTAATTTTTTCAAGAGCCAAGTGCCTAACCATTTTCTACAAGGGTGATCAGGCACTGGAACAGGATGCCCAAGGAAGTGGTGGGACCACCATCCCCAGAAGTGTTCAAAACACCTGTAGATGAGGCTTTTAGTGACATAGTTTAGTGATGGATTTGGCAGTCCTGGAGTAATGGTTGGACTTGATCTTACAGGTCTTTTTCATCCTAGTTGATTCTATGACTCTATGATTCTATAAAGCGCAGAAGAAGGAAACTGACTGGTGATACCACAGCTCTTTGCAAAGCCCAGTTAGGACAACTATGGTACCTAGAACTCAGCTCAGTCATTAGAGCACTTATGGGAGCTGTGGGCCTAAATCTCTAGAGAGTATGAAGACATAAAGGAACCAGGGTTCCCAACACAGTAAATTACCACTCCAAATACCATCTTACTATTTAAAATAAAGGATACTTTCTCCATCTTCTCCCTTGCCAGCAGCATTTTACATATTGATCCAAGATTTATAATGAATTACCAGACTGCCCTTCCTGAACACTCAACAAAACAATGCCTGTCTGCAGATGCTGCTATGTCTTAGAAATCTACCTATTTAGCCCTGTTAACATACATAACTGTGGACACTCAGAAATAGTTAAGAGTAGACATATAAATACTTTTGATAACGTAATGAGACATAGATGCAAAGAGTTTCTTTATGGATCTATATTCTCTTGGTCATGAAAATCTGAAATACGCTCAAAGCATGTCCTTTTTTTATATATTTCCAAATTCTGCAGTCATCAGCTTTTTGAAGTGGAGGGGGATTTTTTTATTTATTTTTTTTTTTTTCATAAAAGCTGGGGATTAGGAACAGTCTGTCTGAATGAAATAGCTCATGGTTATTTCTGCCATTTTTACCTGGTTTGGGTTTCTAATTTGCCACATCAAACTAAATCATGATGTGTTCTACTACCAGCAGCACATAATGAGAGCGAGTTGACATTCCTGAGTTCATTTCATTCTATTTATTTCACTGGTGTTCACAGATAAAAGTGACCAATTATCTGAAGAGCATATTTTCTCACAAAAGGATTAAATAGATAATAATATTACTCTGATGATAACTGTTAAAGGTGAAATACACCCTCCTGGTGGGGAAAAAGAGCTTTCAACCAAAGCTTTCAAGAATATATCTTGAGCAACATCAAACTGAGTTTAATTAATTAATTCAGACTTCAATTTTACTCTCACTGTACCAAATAGGAGCTCTGTTAATGTGCTTGAAGGAGGAGGAGTAACAACAAGAATATACTTCATAGAAGTAATTACAGAGGTAGGCACTCAGAGCACATGGAGCTCTCCTGAAGAGTGGTCACAGGTCAGAAGACTCAACCACCTTCTCCCAGCAGCAGGTCCAGGCTCCTCTTTAGACTCTTTCTCTACATTCTCATTCCCTTGGCTGCCAAAAGGTCATTAAAAAGCTTCTTTAAACATAGGCTACTAAACACAGAAACACAATTGAGAGATTTAACTTTGAAAATCCAACTTGCTAGAGCAGGCAGTCAAAATTAATGACTGTGAAAGCACTGCGCCAAGTTTCTTCAAGAGTGTTGTAGTATACTTCACTGGGGTTTAAAAATCAGAACACATCTAATGAATGTATGCATGTACTGTGACTATGTGCCACTTTCTGCAATTCCAGTTTGTGTGTTGTGATGAAATGACTTATAGAGATCATTTCAAAAGAATGAGCAGAATTGAATTGGAAATGTTTGTCTCATTTTCAAGTTCAGAAACTTGGAAACACTGGATTTCTTAACCTTCTGTCAGTTTGACTGTTTATAATGCATGAAGCGAATATGAAGGACATCGCTGCTATCATGAAAAAAGGAACCCAGGGTGGTAGCAATCTGCTACTTCAGTTGAATTATGTGAAAGGCTGAAAAGTCTGTACGAGAATGACCTGCCATATCCTGAACAGCCTTTCCATTTGAACTTCAGAACAACAAAATAAATCAATAAATTACATAAGGAGGGGTTTAGTTCTGAATAATTATTGTGTGAAAAGACAGCATATTTTGGAAGCACTCAAAAGGTCATTGGGGATTTACCATAAGTCTCTCAAATCGTTTGATTTATTTAAGAGGAATGGGCGAAAGTCTGCCAACATAAACTGTCAGTGTAGCAAGATATGGTAACTCAGTAACTTAGCAGATGCGTTCCTAGCGGACAGTGCCATTTTCCAACACGGGTGTGGAAGGTAGCAGTGTAGTAAGAAAAGAGGAGCTGACCAGGGGCCAGCCACTGGAGGAGTAACAACGCAGATGGTCAAATAGAAACCAAGAGCAGAGGGCAAACAGCCTTGGCCATTGGCTAGTACAATGATCACAAAGATGAAAAACACAGAAATGTCATCTGCCACCTCATTCACCCTGTTATGGATGAATAATAAGAATCAAAGGACTCTAGAACCGTGAGAAATGTGAGAAACTCCGATGATCTGAAGGCGGCAAAATGGCTGTTCTCCCAAACCAGTGACAAACACTCGTGGCTGTAATACTCCCAGCACATAAGAAAGGTTGCTCTGGAGCAGCCTCAGGCAGGTCTCCGTTTTACAGCAGTATCTCGGTGTGCATCAATATTAATTCAGCACAGAGCAGCTGGTTATACTGGGTGGGCATATTAGCAAGAGCTCCATTATTGTGCCAGGGAAATCTTTGTCAGAATTACAACTACCCAAGTTATGAGCCCTTACTAGCTGTTTTCATGTCATTTCTACTTTGTATTTAGGTATGGGCCCTCATTTCTGATTAGCTGTATAATGCAGCTGCATTAAGGCTGTATTCAAAACGAGGTCCTGGCCCTGGAAAGAGTTTTAATTATTTCCATAAATCTGTAGCATGGTCTATAGACTGCTTTTTTTTGGGTTTTTTTTTTGGGGGGGGGTGGTTTTTTTTTGTTTTGTTTTGTTTTTTTTACATCATCTTTGTCACTTCACCCTTTTCTTTTTTTCCCTGGGTTGATAGTGTTGTCTTCTCACTCTCCTGTGAGCTCCTAATACCTCATCCCAAGCTGTTGGCTTCAGGAGCATCCAGGTGGACATTACTGGACTTGGATTCTATTCTGCTCTATGTTCATCATTTTTGCTGGCACCAGTCACTGGTGCGCTCCTCACCACTTCTGAACCAACAATCTAGATTTTAAATTTGCTCAAACTGGCCAGCACAGAGGGGAAAGTACAATAAATGGTTGGCATGGTGCAGTAGCTTTGCACAAAATTGCTTTTTACTCTCTCATCCTCCAATTCCTTGACTGAGCCTGGTGCATGTGAGGTGCTACTTTTTCCACTTTATTTCTTCCCTTCTTTTACTACCTGACTAAGGTTATGAAAGGAGGAATCCATGGGTGCGCTTACTTATCATCTAAATGGAGATGACATTGATATTATTGTGATTTTTCTTCCCACTAAGGTTTTCTCTATGTCAGTCCTTAGGAGCAATGCAGCCTTTGCATTATGTACAAACACAGACACACAGACACTTCTGGTACATATCTTCTGAGGTGACACAGAAAGTTCAGTCTGAAATGAGGTTTGTAATTGGTGGGTGAATACACTTCAACTATCTCAGTCTTAGAATGGGAAAGGGAGCATCTGGAGTTTTTTCACTACAGAAGATTTCTCAGGGAATGGCCTTCAGTTAGCCAAGAGAAAGGTCTATGCTGGATTACAACAGAAGTTATTCTTTTATCAAGAATAAAGTCAATATAGTCAATGACTGTTTTGCTGAAAACTGAAATATGGGAAGACACAAAGAAAATTCACAGAAATGTTAGGGATCAAGAGCTGAAATATCTGGAATGTAAAAGATGGTGTGAAAACAGCAGTGGACTGTATTAGGGAGTTATTAATAATATCGTACCTATAGGAACTACATTTTAATAGACCATAACAGATGGCACCAAGGTGCAAGGAAAACAGAAAAAGCAATGTAAAGAGAGTAAGCGCATGAGAACTTATTGTCATTAGCCACCTCACATGCATTGTACCTTATTATTTTGGTGCTACTACAGAAATATTAGGTAGCTTTAGTGTATCATTTGGTGTAACATTTCATTATTACAGGATCCCACTGAATCAGCATGTAAAGTTAACAGAATATAGTTAACACTATATCTACAGTGTTATTTTAAGGTAAGAGGGTGAATAGCATCTCTAAAATGTAATATACATTCTGAATCTAAATTTCAATGGTCCATTGGGTAGCTGCAAGCTGAAATTCTTTTGTGCCTTACAGTCAAATAAAGGGATCAATCAACATCACTTGTGTCTTCTGCAAAACATGAAAGATCACAGCCTGCATACTGGACTTTATCAGAGTTTACAAAAATATAAGTGTAACAGTTGAGACCAACATGTTTTCCTCCTTTAAAGAAAGATGCAGCATGGACAGTAATAGAATTAGTCTTTTACTTTGCATTCCCCTCAGATCATTCTACTGAAGGTCAAAGAGAAAAAATAAACTAATACACAAGTGTAAAGACAATAAAAGTTTTGACAGAAGTAATTTTATCCATGACACCTTGTCTGAATCATCTCAATATTCCCTAGATTTTTGTTCTAATAACAGGTGCAGAGCAAAGAACTAAGTCATGGAAGGTAGAAGAAAAAAGTACATTGCAGAAATAGTACATACCATCATACTTCTGGCTGTAGCATTGGCATTCACACACAGTTTCAGGATTTGTATTCATTTTACATGTCTCTGCTTGAATGTGGGAATAAGAGATCTTGTGGCCCATCTCAAGGCAAGATGATGAGAACATTTACAACCCATAAGCTTTCTTTTTTTTTTTAAAAAAAAAAAATGACATAAAGGAGTTAATATTTGGTGTTGAGTTTCATCTTTCTCTGTCTAACTTCCTAAAGTATGAGGCCCCAGGTATCAGTCAAATAACTTGGGTCTCTGGAGTTGTGTGCACATGTAAACTGCAGACATGGCACAAGGTTTTCAATTGAACGTTCAAAAGATGTGATAGTAGCTACTGCTATTACTTTGACTAAACAATATACCAATTTCCAGCCATCTTCAGTAAGTATTTGCAGGTGAAATAGTAGTAAAATAGACAATATTTGAAGGCAGAAGAGAATGACATTGGTATTCTGTTAATTTTTCAGTCCTTGTGGAAATAAACATTTCTTGAAACATATTTCCATAGCAATAGTTTGGTAGCTATTACACCTTATTTTCACTAGATAGAAAGACAAAGTGATTCTTTCATTGCAGCCTGCAGAAGAAAACAAAAATGCTATTGCTAGGCAGGAACCAAACTGAAAATGGACTATATTTTGACCCCATATGCTTCTTCATGCTTTATTGCCATGGCGGTAATTTTTGGTTTAAAGTATTTGCCCTTCTATTGTTGTTCAAATTTTAAGATATTTCAAATGAAAGAGGCCTGAGGTTAAAACCCATAAAGTTCCTCCATATAAACAGGCAAAATTAATAGCCTCCAGAATAAATGACTAATTATTACACAACACAAGCCTAGTGCTCAACCAGTGTCAATTTTTTTCAGCAGTTGCTCTTGAGACACTAACTTTATGAAGCCACAATATTAACAAGTAGATAGCACATTTTAATACACATTATGTAATGTGCCACAAACAAATATGCCATGTCAGTGTAAAAAAGCCTCTGTGCACACTTCTTTTTCATAGTTGATTGTGAAGGAAAGTGAAAGCTTAAAGGATAAAAATATTAAGCTATTCTGAAGGGAACAGGAAGTGAAGACAAGCAGTGGATAAGTACAGGTTAGAATATGACAAAGAAGCAATTTAAACTGCCTACAGTCTCAAAGTCCCAGCCTGCTTCCTTAGTAGCGGCATGACCCCTGTTCAGCTAATTTTAACCCACTTTCTGGAGTGAGAAACTAAACAGGGATATTTAATAGTTCAGGTTTATTTTATGTATGAAAGAAAAGAAGTTGAAACTGGCTGTTAGTTTAGGAACTGGAACTGACCAAATGAGTTCTTGGCCGCAGCAAGGCAAAAATACGAATCATTCACAGAACATAAAAGAAAAACAAGTGCAAGGATCACAAATGGAATGGTGACATGCAAATTTCAAATGGTCAAGAGAAGAATTTAATTGTTTCTCAGTGCCATTTCTTGGCATTCTCAATGCCATATTTCTTGCCATTATATTTCACACCAGTAAGATAACTTGCATGCCTGTTCACACAAACATTTTTAGAGAAAATAGATTCTCTGATAGATATATTAGAGAAAATCATTATTAAAAATTATTAACCCAGTCACTGACAGCAACAAGGAACTCCAGAATACCTTTTATTCCATTAATAAAGAAAACTTCAGATAGCTAAAATACTATGCCTATCGAGGCATGACTCTAAAGGTTAGTGCTGTGGAGGAGGACATAGCTTACTGTTGCCTAATGTGGAATACAAGAAGGGCTGGGGGCTACAGCAGACTGCACAGGGTATGTCAGAAACAAAACCACATTATGTGTGAAAGGTAAGGGACTGAAAAGATGTGAACACTCTGAGTTTAACAACTCTGGGTTTCACCTACATTGTTCAGTTGGTGAATCCACCAACCAAGAAACAGCATGGACAAGTTTTACAGAGCAGGTGACCAGTCAACTTTATCAACATGGGAAGAATATTCAGAGGCATCCATGAGCAACACAATTACAAAGCAATCACAATGAAGGCCACAGTTCCTTGCTGGGCTTTCAAGAGCATGAAAATACATAACCTGTATTCTAAACTATGGTACCTCAGAACCTATTTAACAGAACTAGGGTTTTTTTGTTTGGCTTGGGGTTTAGGGTTCTTTAGATTTGTGGAAAACCGCTCATGCAGATGCCAGGAAGCTGCTATGGAGTAGACGTATCCCTTATTAACATTGGACCTAGCATCCATAGTTTGTATTTCAATAAGCCCAGGGACCTCTCTGGAAATTTCCATTTCTACCTTTAGGTCTATTGACTTGGCTAGTGATTTGATTTTTCAGTGCAACCTATTGCAGCAATCACACTTGGCAATCACAAACATGGATTAGCATGGCCAAGCATAGGAAGACAGGGTGCAGTTTCCTGCCCAGCCTTAGGCAGAAATAAGGGGACATTTTGCACAGTTGGCATTGCGAATGTTTGCAAAAGGAGCATAAACATGCAAAAGGCCCCACAGGCTTTACATTTTGTCACATCCCAAAGTTCAGCCCAGTTGAAGTGCTTCCTTTTGCCAAAAGAAACCGTACATAACTTCAGAGGCAGGGAGCCAGGGAAGGAATAAGCCAACAACCCTCAACATTCAGTATAGCAGCAAACTAAAAGCTGTGTCAAAAGCTAGATCAGCACCTCCCATTGCTACTACATTTCCTGAAAGAGGGAAAAAAAGAATGGTGAGAAATGCTGAACTGCTTGCAGGCTTTGAGAATAATTTCCTTTACTCTCTTGTCTCTAAGTAACCTCAACCTTATCAAAACAGAACAGATCACTGGCAAAGGAACTTGTCTAGAGCGGATGTAGTAGTGCATGTCTAGAAGAGTAATCCTAGATTTACCAGCAATATTTTAGTGAGCTAATGAGAAACAACTAGTTCTAGTTCAGTTACTGTGGTAACTGATAACAACTTATTGTCTTCCCTGACAAAAAGACTGCTTTTTGAGCCTTCCATTCTTGCTTTCTGCCTCTGTTCAAGAATCAAACTCTTATTTTATTCCCCAAAAGGAATTCCTAAAGTTTCATCTGAAATTTGACTAGTGTTAGAGAACCTTTCCATTATGAAGGAACATAGGATTTACCTACAGATATTCTTCTACAGAGCCAAGCATGATGCATGCACCAGCAGCCAATCAATACTGAGTGCTTTAAAGACAGACACAAAACCTAAAGTTTTTTCATAAAAATATATTCTAGGAGATAACCAGGATTTTTTTGTAACAAATCTCCTAGGTTTCATCTGAAAAATACAACGTTTTCACTAAAAGTCAATGCAGAGTGGTGGCTTCAGTCAGGGAAGTAAAGGCCTTTCCCTAAAGGTAAATAGTCAAAAAAGCAGCGACAAACTATGGAGGTATCTTTTTAGCAAATTGATGAAACTGTCCCAGGACAAATATGGGAGCATTTCTAAACCAGTCCTTGACAAAAACCACCATGCAATTAAGCAGTACTCCTGGTGCAAAGTATTCATTAATAAACAGTCAAGATGCTGGATCTGTAATAAAATTTATGAAACCATTAGGGACCTATGCTTACCCTTCTTTCCCAAGCCCGTTGTCCATATGCATTAACCTGCCATAAAGAACCAAACCTTTTAATGCACTGAGAAATAATGCTAGAGAATGTGTGATTTCACAAACCCTCATTTTGAAAAGGAAATCACTTAGTGAACTGCTCAGGTCTTTAGAAAAATCAGCTTTCAGGTTTTACCAGCTTAGACATTTTGCATGTGACAGTCTAAAGAGTCCTCATCCAGTCTAGAGTCTTATACGTGCCACAGCAAAGAACATGTACATTATTTTCCACTAATCCTTAAGTTTTTTCGCAGGAGATTTTAATGTCATCTTCTGCATGTTCCTCCATGGACATGCCACCAGCCACTGGTTACCAAGGATATGCATTATCGAATTATCTTCTCTAATCACAGTCACCATATCTGTGATACTTTAGATAGTCAGATAGCTATGACAAGATAATCTATCCCAATAATAATAATAGCTTCCAACTGCCTTGAGAAGATAAGGCCTTCAGTGATATGATTTAGTGGTGGTCTTGGCAGTCCTGGGCTAACTGGTTGAACTTGGTGATCTTCAAGGTCTTCTCCAATCTAGTTTATCCTATGATTCCATTTGTGCCTGCCAGGTTCTGTACTGTGGCACAGCATTGTTGATCTCTCATGAAAGGAGTCATTGGACAGATGGAACATCTCTCCCCAGCAGTGGTATTGCCAGCCAGCTGTGTAACCAGCACTGCTACAAATCTGCTATTAAAGTTTCCAATAATTGGTGTCCTTTGATTTTGTTAGGCTGCTGTAACAGGCTTTACAGAGAAGCAATCCAAAGAAAAACTTCTCTGGACTGCAGTGGGTTTGGGATCTGGCTAAAATAACCCTAAGCAATAAATACTCTTTAATTCCACATGAATTTTACTTGTGAGAACCAAGAATAGTTAGAAACACTGGGTAATGTACCCAATTTTTTTTCTTGTGGGTTTTTTGTTTCTTTTTCAGTTGGTTGGTTTTGGTAGCCTTTAAAGTTCCATATAAAAGCTTCAGAGTGGACATAACCATGAGGTCTCACCTCCTATTCTCCTCCTAGCTGATAAAAAAGAAAACAGAGATTTTACAGACTCACAGAATCATTCAAGTTGGAAGGGACCTCAGGAGGTAAAGCCTCCTCCACAAAGCTGAGGTAAGCATTGACTTTCCCATCAGGTATCTCAGGTTTTGAAAACCTCCAGGGTCACAGATTCTACAGCCCCTCTGCACAGCCTTTGCCAGTATCCAACAATTCTCACAAAATGAAACAAACCACAAAACTACCTTATATGCAGTCAGAGAGTCCCATTTCATTTAATAAGCACTGCCTCCAATTCTAATACCATGTACCTCAGTAAGGAAGAGTGAAGAGTTTTTGAAGAAATGAGAAGCCATTTTCAAAGGCATGTAAAGTCCAGGAATAAAGTCTTGACAGCTTCTTGGTTGTTTTCAGGAAGATTTATTTAGGACTGCCCTATATTTTGCTTTTATTCTCCAATTCTAGCAAACTCCCTGAAGTGCAAGTGGCAGCTTCCTTTTCCTTGCACTCCTCTGCCTGCTTTCCCAGTAATCCTTTGCTGCACTCTTTAACTTTTCTCCCCAGGATCTTAGTTCTAAGCATACTTCAATTTAAGCATTCGTTCAAGACTGGTCTGACTGGAAGCCTTTGAACAATTAATAGTTCAAGCTCAGCTTTGCCTATTTCTGTTCACATAAACCTCTACACTTCAGCTTCCTGAGGCAACATGGAGCGGGCGCAGAAAACCATCACTGGATCAGCTAGGCCTGATGTTTGCTGCCTCCCTATGTCTCTCCTATAACATTATCTGAGCCATTTTTTTTTCTTTTTTTTTTTTTCTTGTTTGTCAAACAAGAACAAAACCATATTTTGTTCTTGTCTGACAAATGAGCAATCATCTATAATCTATGTATGTATTTCTGTGTACAGTTATAATGCAGGGAAGCAGTGAGTCAAGGAACGGCATTGCTTTTAATGTCCCATCAAAACAATGGAGAAGCTCAATTATTAAGCTCACTACTGCTCTTACTGACAGTTAAAATGCATATTTAAAAATCAAAAATACTCTTCTCATATAAAAGGGAAAAGAAAAAAAAACCCAAAGCAAACCTTTTTATCAGTATTCCATTATATGTATGTTCTCTTCTCTGTTAGTCTCTTTTACTGTTCTAATTTTCTTTGGTCTTCAACCTCATCTTCATTCCCATCTCCTTTTTCCAAATAGGGTAGTGTGTGAGGATAGTTGATCTCAGCTTTGGTCTCTGAACTCCTTTTATTTGCCTAAATAGTATTAAAGTGGGGAAAGGGAAGGGAGGGGAGCTGTTCACTGTTTTCTTTGTTACCTTTAGAAGACTTTTCCCTTTAATATTTTTTCTAATATTTTTAGTTTGTTGTCTTCCATAACATTAAGTTTTTATTTCTCTCAAAGGTGCTTGATCTTTTCCAATATAATATCATTTTCCCTTCAAGAGTATCCTCTTCCTTACAAATATGCCTTTTGATGTCTCAGACCTTTTCTTTATAGGCTGACCTTTCATTCTGCTTTCATTCAGAACTATTCAATCAACACAAGTCCAAGCCCAAGAAGCGTAAAACATGAAAAACTTCCTTTTCTGTGCTTGAATTGTGCTCACACTTTCTCTGCAAGAGCTAAGTAGATACATCAGATAACTAGGCATGCACTACATTAGCTCTAATAGATCTTTATACATGCATAACATGGTTTTATATAAATATGTCAGTATAAGCAATATTGGACATAGTCATGTTGGCTTATACCTAGGTGTCCAACAGCTGGAAAGACTGAGGCCAGAATGAAGATAAGCTTCATTTTTCCTGAAAGCTTAGGCATGCAGTGTACCTACAGTGTCATCGGGCCACATCACTATTTTATTGCCCTGATATCACTATGATTATATGCACATTGAAACAGCAAACTTTCTATGTTTGTCATCATTCTCTCTACCTAGCATGGTCTCTATATCCACCACTGAACAAGGACACATGTTGCAGTAAAATGGGGACTAGATTTTATTTCAAGAAAGATATGACCCCACAGTTTATTGTAGTGTTGTACTCTACAACTTAATATCTAAGGATTAGTAAAACAGAAAATAAAATTAAAACATATTTCTGTTCAGTAAACTTGGATTTTGACAGTGAGACAGTGTTTCACATAGCTTCCAAGTATTAGGCATTACAATAAATTAATAGCCCTAATTCTTTTATATATATTTCCAAATTTCAATTCCATGCTTGCATCAAATATCTAAGAAAATTTGAGGGGCCTTTATCCAATTACTGTTTTAAAATAAAATGCATAAATATTCCAGAAATATAAACCAGAAAGAATCCTGTGCACTGTGGCTGGAGTCCAAAGACCCACATTGTCCATCCAACTGTCTGAAACACTAGACTACAGCAGCTCGTGACTTTTGGCATATTTAGAGAGATTTTTCAGTTCTTTCCCTCTCCAGTGGTCCAGCTTCTCAGGAGAAGTGAAAAATGACACTGTTCAGTATGGGTGGCAGTCTGGCATCCAGGGCAAGCCCTTGGATGTTACCTTACAGGTCTAACATTGATTGTGTTTCATAATGTATGCAACATATTTCTAGATGCTTCAGATATTATACAATCTAAAAGAAATAATGTGCAGTTACGAAGATAAATCCCCAAAAAGAAATCTTCACTTGCAAATGTATCATAATGTCATTTTTTCTAGGTATCTACAAATGAAGGTATCTACTGAAGATTTCAAAAGCACCAAAGCATGCTTTCAAAATCAAGGCAAGGTGTATCTTGAATATGCTAGTTTTCAATATACAAACCTTGAATCATAGAATCATAGAATAGTTAGGGTTGGAAAGGACCTGAAGATCATCTACTTTCCAACCCCCCTGCAATGGACAGGGAAACCTCATGCTAAACCATGCTACCCAAGGCTCTGTCCAACCCGGCCTTGAGCACCACCAGCGATGGAACATTCACAGCTTCCCTGGCCAACCCATTCCAGTGCCTCACCACCATCACAGTAAAGAATTTCTTCCTCATATCCAATCTCAACTTTCCCTGTTTAAGTTTGAACCTGTTACCCCTTGCCCTATCACTACAGTCCCTCATGAAATGTCCCTCCCCAGCACCCCTATCATGCAGTGTTATCAGTTTTTATCCTATTCCATAGTAGTGTAAGCAGGGAGAACTTACACAAAGCTGGTGGTATATTATGGCTTTTTCTCACTATAATCTTATGTTTATATATGAAAGAGCAATCATAATTTACTTCGAGCTTTTCTCTCCAGAAATCTTAAAGGATACCGTTCTGACTCCACATGGCTTTCAGTTTAACCATATGTTTTATTGTTACTCTTTACCCATTCTTATTCCAAGATTCAGATTGAAAGACTAAAACATTGAGTGGCCATCCATGCTCTGTTTTTATTGCACCTCTCAAAGCCAGACAGGCAGGTCTAGCTCTGCATGTTATTCTCTGCTGTGGCATATTCATCTGGGTCCCTACTAGCAGCAGGCACATACATTCAGGGACAGTGTTGATAGAGGTCAGAGCAGAAGGGGACTTAGGATGCACAACTATAATACTGAGACAGCGGTCTGCTGATCCTATGCCCTGTCCTCCAGAAGCAGCCAGCTGAAGACGTTTGGAGAACACTTAAAAAATATAGCCCACGTATATCACATCCCATTTGTCAGTCATGAGCCTTTTGAGTCTGCATCCAGACCAGATGGGGGCTTTTTGTCACTAATTGAGTGGTCTGTATGAATTCACAGAGTCACTTTAGAAACCCATTCATACTTCTAGCCCTTGCAAGGTTGTGTGGGGAATGAATTCACTGATATAATGGTACATTTTGTGAAAAAGTACTCAATTTTTTTTTAAATCTAATAATTCTATTGCCTGACTGAAGTCCCTGCATTTTGAGAAACAGTTATTAAATTGCTTCACATTCCCATTCTTCATGCCAGTCCTGATTTTATAATGTTCTATGATACCCTGCCCTCTTCTAAGCAGGAAGATGTGAAGTGTTACCTTGTTCTGAATACATTCCCTGCTGCTGATCAACCTCATCACAGTTAATCTAGACAACTTATGGAAAGAGCAGTGTTAACATGATTAAGAGCTAAACAGGAATAATCATCATAGCCCAAATTTTGATTTCTCCTCCCCTCCAAAAGGGTCTTGAAATAGCTAAATGAAATTTACACTCAGGCTTTGCACACTCACAAACTGCCAGGCTGTCTCTGAGCCTTTCAGGTAATCTTGCTGAGATGGACAGAAGCAGCTCCAATTCGAAAAGGGCTTTATTACATTAACCTCAGCACAGCACTTTCAGATCAGAGCTGGCTTAAGGCAAAGCAGAGCAGAAATTGCCAAAAAGGCCAGGTAAGCATGTTGCACGGTGCATAAGGAAGATGGTGGCAGAAAGACAGGAGCATCCCTGATGTGAAGAGGGAAACAGTGCACAGGGGAAAGCCCATGCCTGTGGATGTGTGGGCACAGTGTTGCTTTGGAAAGAGAGGCAGCAGAACTGCATGCAGCCTTCAAGATGTGACCACAGAAAAGGCAAAACAAAACAAAACAAAACACCCTCAAAAAGCCTGCCAGATGCTTTATCAAGAACAGGGTTTTTTGGTAGTTTTTTGCCTTTTTTACTAAATGAAAATTCTTCCAAAAAATCCTTGGGGTTTATTTAGCATTTCATAATTTCTCTGTAGTTCATTCCAAGGAATTTCACTAGTACAGTGTTTCTTGTGAGAAAGCAATTACCTTAATAAACAAACAAATAACATTGCCAAGATATCTGAATAAGGAGGCCTGAAACCTCAGCATTTCTGGAAAGGAGTTTGTGATCTATCAGAGTTAGTCAGATAAGAACCCCAATATAAAGGGGACAAGACCCCTTAACTCACTTTACTGTTTACAAAACTGTGTAAGTATTTTGTCTCTGTAGCCCTGTATAGCTAGATATTAACAAACAAACCATTACACATAGGGTTCTTTTAAATTAAACATCATACAATGATATGAATGCAATAATAACATACTGGTAGTTACGTTCCAGTGGTAAAGAATATCAGTTCATTTCTGAAATCTTATTTAGCTCAGGTGAGGTCACACCTGGTCTGACCCTGCCACATGCTGCTTCTATTATGACCACTCAAACACTTCATTATTAGCTTACTATCTTAATGAAATGAAGCCTAGTGAATAAAATTATGGAACAATAAATTGATTGTCAGTGATTCTAGGGATAAGTATGTTGAGTTAAGCTTTTATGGTTTACAAAACAACATGTTTTGTTTTAAAGAATTTATTTGATTAATGTCACCTGTGATTTTTTTAAATTTTACAGGAATCTGTTCCTGTAATATTTACATAGGTTTCGATACATAATATTCTAACCTGTTAATCACTGTTGAATTACTCTTTATAGTATTACAAATACAGACAAATTTTTCTAGGATACCCCAGTTTGCTGAGAGTTGTGTGTTTCGGGCTTTTTTAATGTGATTACATGCATGCTTTCTATAGAAATGAGATTATTCTTATACTAAGACAAATACAGCTGAAAACAGAATTTTGCAAGTATTTATGCATGCTTAAAGTGCTTAATTATGATATTACCAAGGTTAAAAATGTGCCTTGCAGAATAGTTCATTTCACTGAGAAAAATCTTTTGCTGTAATTTTCTAATTTGGCATTACTGTAGCTATTTGTATTTAATTTATTACTATTTTACCTGCTGCATAATTAGACTTTTTTCATTTGTCAGCAAGTTCTAGATTTTTTAATAGACAATAATAAAAATATTATATATTGTGACTAAACATATCTATATTTTAATTTAAAATACTTTAAAATATATCCTCCATAAAAAAAAAAAATTATTATTGTTGTAAGCCCAAACCCATGGTCCTTATTTAATAATGCTACTATTACGATGAATGACTTCAACTCTTTTACAAAGCAAACTCAACAATTTAACAAAAACCGATAGGATCTTCAGCAAATATCTAGCTTTAGCTAAGTGAATAAATAAATCGAAGCCAAGGGAATAACCTGAATGCAAGATTTGGAAAGTTATTGAAGTTGTTTTCCTGTTTTGTCAACACTTGGAAGAACATGAGCAATGGGACTACAAACAAGATGTTCACCAGAGCATCACACAGGTGAAATGGTGCTTTAAGGGGCAAAGTATCACAGCCTCTGAATTCAGATTCGCTGAACTTCCTAGCCAAAGAAAAAAACATTTGTTACTGTCAACTCAGATGCTGAATGCAAAGTGGAGACCCCTGGAGCCTGCTGTTTAGCTTTGCATCAGATAAGTAGCAAATAGTCAAATCTCTCAAGATAGTGGACACACATGACATTATTTGAGCAGCAAGGGAGAAAATTAGTGTTAAAAATCCACACCTGGATGCTGAAACCATCTTGTGAGAGGCAGAACTCACGTGGAAGAGTACTCAGATTTAAAAAAAATAATTGAACAATATATAAACAATATTGGACAGTTAAGACTTCCGCAAGCTTCTTCTGAGCTATGGAGTGATGAAGAGGTGGGACTTCACAGTTCAGTCTCCTAAGAGCCAAATATCTACATGAGTACATCTACACATTTCTGTAGATGTGCTGTCTCATGCCAGGACCTCTCAGGAAATCTGAAGGGTCATGTGAAGACAGAATTGTAGAAACATATTAAGTCAGAAATACATCAGCCTGCAATGGCATAAAACCACCCTCAATGCAGACCTTGTTGTGATACCGAACACATTCCTTTTTCTGCTACGAACCCTGACATTATTGGTACTGTTCCTACTTTCTGCTTGAAAAAAGTCAAGTTATTCACCTCTGAAGTCTGGTGCCAGTCTCTAGCCACTTTTCTCAGAATGGGAGAAAGTTGCTCTGAACTCCTTTATCCAGGAGTGAATAAGGACCAACTCCATAACACTGGCAAGTCAGAATATCACATCTGTCAAGGAACATCACATAGGAAGGCGACTTGAGGGCTCCAAGGACTACAAGCAGATTTTTCTTCAGGTTCCATTTTCCTGAAATGGCAGCCTATCTTGCTTTGTGGAGGATGGGGAGAGTAAATGGATGGACTGGAACAGTCTGCCACTGTGTCAAAACCTTCATCTTGATGCTGATGTGTACAGTACAAAGGAGACTGGTCCCATTTCTTACTGCGGTAAGAAACCTGAGCACTTCCTCCAAGTAGAAGGAGTTTGAGAACAATGTTGGTCACTTCCTTGAAGCTGAATGGCACATACCAGCATAACACAGCTATTAAGTTTTTTACAAGGAAGCAGTGTCTCAAAAGTAAAAAAGTCATAGCAAAAATATGAAAGAAAAGGGAGTTGACTTCTAGAAGGTATCAGAAAAGGATTGTAACTTGGTATGGTGTCTTTGATGCAATGGCACTAGAAGAGATTATACAGGGTGCAGGATCTTTCAGAATCATGATTTGGAGAACCTGGCCTGTTGGCACTTTGATGTAATGTTGAAATTAATTTCCCTAGTGACTAAGCTGTTAATGATCTATCTTCACATACCTCTAAGACTTGGAGCAGGACACTTTAAGAATGAAAAGGCTTCATCCAGGCATCAGTTCAGAGGCTGGGGATAGATGGCCCCTCTGCAGAGAGAACACAGCTCTTGGGTATGATTTTCCACTTAGTGTGTATATCATCTGATTTTGAAAATTGCCCTCTGTCTACATAAGAATATTCATAGTCTATTCCTCAAACAGGCTGAGTACTTGAGAAAAAAAGAATCATTAGGTTGGGACATCTCTGAGATAAGAATCACAGAAGGGTAGGCAGATATACATATATATATATAGTGACTAATTTAATCTAGTTTGTATACTCCTCAGCCTTAATACTTATTTTTAAGCAGGTTCTACAGGGTGAAAAACAAAGTAAAATATTCTTTGACTTACCAAACCAAATTTTCCTTCAAAAGTGATCCTAATATAAGGTTAAATTATTTAACAAATATTATTTCTAATGTTTTTTCATAGTGTATATGCACAGAAGTCATTAGCTTGTTAGATGGCTCAAAAGGCATCCATTTCTCTGAAGTTTATTTCTAGGTAATTAAACTGATTTTGTAATTCTTCACAGTCCAAATCATTAAATTCAATGGAAATAACTTCAAGTAACAAGAAACTATCAAGAACAAAATGTATCTACTTCTGTATCTATTTTTGCCATTTTGCTGTACTGCAGGTAATTTTGCAATTGGAGAAGGAGTTTATCCTGAACACTTTATCTTGGCTTTAATTTAATTGGCTTAATTTTGCTTGTTTGCAGAAAATCACACTATAATTTCCCTTATATATCACATCAATTTTATATTTCATATCACTTGCTCACACCACTAATTTCTTGCTTTATTAATTCTAAAATTATTAATGCAGAATATGTTCTACTGTGGCATATATCATTATTTCTATGAGCATTTTTGAATGTTTGATAAGTTAAATAGTCATTTACAAGAATACTTAAAGAAAAACCCAAACAACAAAAAATCCTTTCAGCAAACATGATAGGTGTTCTTGAAACAGAATTTGTTGTGATTCCATTATAAACTTCTTCCCTGTAAGATGTTCTTGTTCATTGCAAGTACTCACACATAAACACACATCCTCCCCCCACCTTGCGCTGTGAAAGGAGAGCATACACATTGTTTTCATTGCTGACATAAAGATTTGACGGTTGACACTTTTACTTCAGAATGGCTCCTTCCTTCAGCTGCACTTTTAGTAATAAGTTGCTGATATCAGGACAGACAACTATCAAATTTGCTTCCTGAGTCAGTAGTAAAATGATTTCTCTTCTTCCTTTTCTGCACTGAGCAGCTTCAAATTTACAAAGATACAAGGATAGAATGAATGAACTTCTTAGAGTTATAGTTTCAGAAGTATTTATCAACAATAGTAAATGGAGACATCAGAGTAACTGCTGTTTTTCTTTACTATTAATACCAATCTTAAAACTTCTCATTAATTGAACAAATACACAAGTTTGGAGTAGCAGACTCTAATTTTAACTTTGTGACTGATTTGCTGAGAACTCAAATCTCTCAGGACTCCAGATTTCTTTTCTGTAAAATATAGCTGGTAGTTCATGCCTAATTCTCCAGAATCCAAGAGAGGGAAATAAAAAGTCTGATTTGAAACTTAATTTTCAACACTTACATTTAAAAAGGTGCTATCCATTTACCAAAATGCTCTGTTTCCTTGAAAGGAAGGCTTTATAAAAATGCAAGGCAACACTGTATTCAGGAGTTCTGTATAAACAGATAAGGAGTAAACTTAAGAGCAGTGATACCTATCCCACAACCAGTCTCTATGATAGGGCAGTGTAACAGGCTTCTTTTTGTGAGCCCTTCTTTCACCACTCTTTGCAAACTAAATTATCTCTAGGATTTGTAGTAGACATAACCCAGGTTCTTTCTGTTACTTGGCTTTACGCAAACTATTAAGTGGTTTGTGCTGTACAGACTGATAACAAAAAAAACCTAAACACAGACAAGACCGTTTTCTTACAGACTTTGTGCTTGCAAAACATACTCTGTCACAGCTGAAGCTACTAAAGAAGAGAGTCAAGGTAACTTCAATCATGATATTTTTTCTAGCGATATCTTCTTTGTCCATTTAATAGTAACTGATGGAGCACATTGCATCTAATAAACTGTAACACAGAATTCCTGTTGTGTCTGGTTTAGCAATAAACTGCAGAACCAAACCTTCTAAGCAACCGCTGAAATGTATAAATCAAAGTTATTACCTTCCAAGAAGTTTGGAAAATACAACAACAAATCCTCTGGCCTCTGAAATCTTACATATGGAGGTCCTCTGACTGGAAATGGAGTGGCACCACCACAAAGTGGTTTAGTTTTGCCTTTTTTTTTTTTCCACTGTTCTGGAAAGCAAAACATTGAAATCTTGAAAGTTATGTATTTTCTGAATTTAAGCAAAGATGGAAATGAATTTGAAGAGATTCTTTTGTTATGGCAGTTGTGGGAAAATGTTGCCTCATGCTCAGAGAATGATCACTATGAAAACTCTTCTGAGTTACACATGAGTTTCCAGTTGAGTGAATGTCAGTTCCTGCCCAAAGTAAGGAGACTGTTTTCCTTCTTCATAATCAAGAAGAAAAACTGCTCACTGTAGCTGGAGTTTTGGAGTGGGGAGGAATTGCCAAAGTAAAATGTCGTAAAATGTCTTTTGGGGAAAATGATGACACTAAATCTAATTATCTTGCCAAATATATGCTGCTTCATATAAATTAAATACCCACTTTAACACAGAAATAGTACCCTGTATTAAAAATTTCCCCTGAAATATATTTTGCTGTTACTGTGGAGTCACCTTCAAGCTCTTTTTCTGTGTAAGTCTTCTGTGCAACTAATGAGGTTTTCAATCAAATTTTTTTCAATTGTCTTCTTATAACTATTCAGTCTCCGTGGTCATTCATAAAAATGTGAAGGAAACACTGTTTTAGAGACCCACAACCTCAGATATCAGGCATAACAGAGGATCTATGGGAGGCCTTCTGGAACTGGAACTTCACAGCTACAACTAAGCAGTGTATGAGAGGACGTCTAGAACTGCACAAGACAGCTGTGTCTAAGCACATTATAGCATCCCTAAACAGCAGCCACTGGTAAGCAGGACATGCACAGCCTTCACAAACCATGATAAAATACAGGATGATCTTGAAAACCCTGCTCCTGTTTCCCAAAATGTGATATTAGTAGAGAGCTTGTGAGACATGACTCTTGTTTGGCATTATCAGATCATCTGTTTCCCCAAAACAGAGATGGAAATTTCACCCTTCAACTTAATAAAATTTACTTCATACACTATAGTTTTCTTTTTTGCTTGGTATCATGATGCATTTCACCTTTAATTCCAGCACCTGACACATTATTGCTCCCCCTGTTATTAAGGCAGATGGGAGTCAGCAAGGTCCACAGCCTTGATTACAGCCATTTTCACATTGATCTAATACTTGCCAAAGCTCTTCAGAGGCAACAAAATATCCTGCCTGGTGGCCAGTATATAAACTATGCTTGTCAAAGTTTCTCCCATCAAATTCTCAAACCAATCTTTAATGATCAGTACAGAGGTACAGAAAGAGCTGTACACACAGTAGAAGTGAATAAAAAATTAATACCTTGGGCAGCAGTATTGAGATCTGAACAAGAACTCTGTCCACATCCAGAAAGCTCTATAGAAAATCTGACATGAAAGGACACACATTACTGTATGTATAATCGTTGCGTTTAAGAGAGAAATAGTTTCGCATCTAACATTTCCTTTGTGCTCTAAATCTCCATGACCTTACAAGAAGTTGCAGAAAGATCTCATGATGATGAGTAATCAGGCAATAAAATAAGAGATGAAATTCAGTGACAGTAAATGCACGTAATGAGCAACCCTGACTGTACGCATAGTAACAAATGAGCTTACTACCCTCAAGAAAAAGGTCTTACAGTCACTGTAGATAGCTCTGTGGGGAAAAAAATGGCAAAATGCTCACTGGTGACCAGAAAGAAAATAGAATATGAGGAAATACACAACACAGAACAAAACCGAGATCATAATGCCATAGTATATATCAGTAATGCGCTCAAATACAGAATTGTCTGCTTCTCTGCATTTCACAAATACACTATTACTAGAAAAAAGAATACCTCTGTGTAAAAAAATAAAGGAATATAATTAGATACTACAGAGAGGAAAAGGAATGATAAAAAGGTACAACAGAAATCCATAAAACAAAGGTCAGTGTGCAACAAGTGAATAGGCATTGACTATTCGCTGATGATAATTGAAGTGCTAAGGGTCATCAGATAAAAATATCAGGCATTGGGCTTAAAGCAAGCAGAACTAAGCATTCTTTTAACAGAGTGTAATCAAAGAGCCTGGTTACATTAGGATTTTCTAGGATGTTACAAATGAGCTCAAAAAAGGTTTAGGCAAACTAATAGAAGAAAATTTCATCTTGATCAATGAAACACAAAGAGATAAGAACATTGTCTCAGAGAACTCTTACAGCAGTTTGCTGGAAATTGTATTGCATATTTATTGTGAAGGAGCAGTTATATTTGTAAATTTGCAGCAATTCACCAGGATAATGTCTGTAAGCATGTGATATTCTGAATTTGAATCCTAAAGTGCACAACCGGTCTTATAATTAAAATCACATTGCTTTTTCTCCACAACAGAAATAAATGGCAGGGGATCTGAAAACCTTATCAGTACCGTGACTCCCACAGAGTGAAGGTGAGAAAATCTGAAGAGGATTCAGGAATAAATTCTGGGGTATTCCAAAAACTTTTGCTTAGTGGTTCACGTAAATTTTGCACATGACTCAGTTTCTATAAAAACTAATTCATAGCCCAGTAGCCAGGGCATTATTTTGTGAATCAAGAGAACTTTGTCCTCCACTTCTTAACTCTGCTTTTGATGTAACTCCCTAACACCCTTCCTGCAATAATTATTCAATAATTCATTGTAAAATATTTTTATTTTGAGATTGAGATTCAATTTCATGGAGATGCATGAATCAGATGCTCATTTACTTCAGCCAAGTACTATGACACTACTGGTGGAGAACTGAATGGCCTTCCTGATACTGTGTTGATATTTGTGCTGGTTTTAGCTGAGAAAGACTTAAATTTCTTCATAGTAGCTAGCATAGGGCTAAGTATTAGATTTGTGTTGAAAACAGTGCTGATAACACAGGGGTGTTTTAGTTATTGCTGAGCAGTGCTTACAAAAAGCCAAGGCTTTTTCTGCTCCTCACACCACCGCACCAGAAGGTAGGCTGGGGATGCACAAGAAGTTGGGGGGTACACAGCTTGGACAGCTGATCCCAACTGACCAAGGAGTATTTCATATCATATGGTGTCATGCTCAGCAACAAATTGTGGCAGAAGGAGGAGGAAAGTGTGATGTTCAGAGTGATGATGTTTGTCTTCCTAAGTAACTGTTACATGTAATGGAGCCCTGCTTTCCTGAACACGTCCCCAAACACCTGCCTGATAATGGGAAGTGGTGAATTAATTCCGTTTTGTTTTGTTTCTGTCCGCAGCTTTTGCTTTACCTACTAAAACTGTCTTGTCTCAACCCATGAGTTTTCTCACGTTTACCCTTCCAATCCTCTCCCCTCCCCTACCAGTGGGGAAGGAGCAAGTCTCAGTGTGAGACTTAGTTGCCAGTCAGGATAGTAACATAACAAGAAGTCCCTCTTGATTTTCCTAGTTGCCTATTCCTTATATACATCAATCAGAGAGTTAATATTGTGTTTACATATCGCTGTATATTATGACTTAGCTTTGTAAGAGATAATTCATTCTTTGCCCCATACTCTGACAAACAATCAGCTACGTCATGCAACCTTACCGTGTTGAGACCTGTTTGCAGGGTGTTTCCAGTTAAGGGTATTTGGTTCTGGGACATGTATTTACCCACAGACCCCACGTGACGTATGTATTTTTAGCCCTCAGGACACTTGGAGAATCGTGTTACAACAAAACAAAGATGTTACAAAACCCAGTCAGATTACAGTCACATATCACCTCAAGGCAATTCGTTTAAACCATCATAAAAATATAAAACCAGTAAATGTTCTGAAGTTTGAAAAATGCAGTATACCTAAGATTGGTTTATGTATCCTTAGATATAAGGGTAGAAAGAAAACGTATCATTCAAACTCCTGATACATAAATCTATGAAGATGACCACTTTTTAGGTACAGAAATACACCAGCATAAAACAGTCAACCTGACAAAGTTCAAATATTATTAAAACAAGTGTGTTTATATTTTATGGGCTGTCTGACATTTCATTTGCTTCAGAAGCAGAAGACATGAATTGTTAATACACCATGTCAGGACAACACCTGTGTGCAGTCAACAATGCCAGCAAATCTCTACGCCTGAATGTGGCATGCTTTCATTGGTAAATGAAAAGACATGGAGTCAATTTGAACAGTAAATGGATGACACATTTCAGCAGCTGTATATGAGGAATAAACATTCCAAATTACCCACAAAATGAAGCAACTTTATCTTACAAGGAATCGTAAGCTGAATGCCAAAGACTGAATTCAAGTTTCACAGTGGCTGCTGCTGAACAAGATATTCTGGTGAGACTTCAGCCCCACACAACCACAGCTCAGTTGTAACTGGCAGTGGTATTCCAAAAAACAATACAGAGGAGAAAAAAAGTGAAAGGAAGGGAGCAAAGTCTATAGCAAAAAGCCACCTACCAGCCCCCAATATCCACATAGGTTCAGTTGCCTGAATCTAAGCTAGACCTTCAAATCAAATTATTGACCTGAAGATTTCATTGATATTGACAATGCAGTAGTAGTTTTAAGAAAAATATTGCTTGCTATGTCTACTTCAGTTTTCAGCATGGAGCTTTCTTAACTAATGCTAAAGACACACAGCACTGCGACTTAGCTCGGTATGACTTATTAAGCTGACCTGAATGTAAGGACAATGAAAGGCCAACAATGTCTCTCTAATTTGTTTTTCCATTTCTTGTTAGTTTATGTACATATGCCTCAGTACACAGTATCCTTTCTCGGCTCATATGAAAAGAAGCATAAACACATTTTAATAAAAAGATTATGAAGACCTACAGCAGACATGAGGGTCTGCTTTTTGACAGCTTCTTTTTCATTTTTATTTTTCAGTCTGTTAATTTAAACTTCCCTCCCCCCTTTTTTTTTCCTTAACACCAACTGGCCAGTTACCTCCTATTTTTATTCCAAATGCTATTAGACAATTTCCGATCTTTGATCATCCTCACCAAAAGTTTTTGAGGATAATCTTTGACAAGTCATTTTGAGATGTATAATTGAACTTCATATTATTCTAAAAGCATAACCTAATTCTTAATTAGTGTAATTAATTGATCTATTGTAGATTTAAACCACACCTGCTTAAAAGAAACTTCATTTAGAATTGCTATCATCACATTCTTTGTCTTTCCTCGTACTGTTCCAGACTTTTGTTACAAATGTGCTATTGAAAAAAAGCACATAAAAACCTGAAGTGCAAATAGTTGGACCTGGAATAACACTTCCTATAAACACACAGGTTTATGTAAGGTGCATGCAACTACCACTGCATGGTAAGCAACAGTGCTGGTAACACATGCATCCCAGACAAAAGTCAATGAAATGAAACACTTTGAAAATGTTAAAATGGTATCAAAACCACTAAAAGTAATACCAAAATAATGCAGAGGCAAATGTGTAACAGACATAAGCAAAAGGAGACCACTATGTTGGAAAGGCTGGTCAATTTTCATGATGGGCATCAGTTTTAGTGAAAAAGTGACTTTTTCCATGACAAAGGTAGCCCAGTCTCACTCGCTTGGCTAGACATGCATGGGCAGACTATCCAGAAGACTTCCATAAGAAGACTATCCAGAAACAAACATACTGATTTTAGTGCAATAAGGAATCATATGCGCCTAGAAAATATAACAGAATTCATTTCTATTGGAACAAAATCCATCTGGAAGTTTGGGGATAATATATTTGGATAATGAACACAGGTAAATTTTTGTGTTTGAAATCAGTATGAGAAGGAATGTGGCTACTGGGGTCTGTCAGTGCAGCTCGGAACAGAAACACAAGGGCTTAAAAAGAAATAAAAGAAAAAAGAAACCTCAGTTCACTTAAATTGACAGAAAAGAAATACTCAGATTTGGAAGTCTAGCTCAGACTATTTATCACAGGTGGCATATTACAGCCATTTATTTGTGTGTCAGTCAAAAACGAAACTATCCTACTGCTACTATGTTTTAGTATATTAGATATATAGATTTAATAGAATGAAACCAAGGGATTTACAACAGCATACTCTATTAAAGAAATCTCAGCTTCTAATAATTTTGCTATGATGGACACTTTCATTTTTTGCTCTCAGACTGTGTACATATTAATGTCAAAAGAAGTTACTGGTTTTGGGGGAACCCAGCAGAAGAATGGAGAAGTAGGTTTTCTTTTAGTATACAGTGTATTTTATTTAGGGTCAGTCGGTCTCCAACCTCCAAGACACTACTTACAGAAAAAAAAGAAAGCAGGTACAGTATTACAGTAAGCAACTGAGATCTGTGAACGTAGAACAAACCCCCCCAAAATCTTTCTAAATGCTATGGAGACTCCATAATTTATGCTGCAATCCACAGCACCACCAAGCCCACAGAGGCAAATGCTGAAAGCAAGGATTCCGCTGCACAGCAGGCAAGGGGAGAGTTATTTATGAATTTTCCTTTTTTCTAACCTGTCCTACCTATTCACTTAAACCCTTCCCCCCCCCCCCCCAATTAAAAAACTAAGTTCTTCCTAAGCAAAATTCTGATACAAATTGGCTCTTTTGGATTTAAAAGCCATTTTGGCCATTGTCTCTGGGGAGTCAGTTAATAAGCGAACATCTAGGCAGATGCACTTCAAAGCCTTGGCCAGCTTGGTACATTGCAATTACAATAATGTTTTTCTGAAGTACGCCTGTAATTATACTGGACTTAGAGTCTCTCTAAAAATAGAAATCCAGCAAGCTACAAAAGCCAGGGATATTCTTTGATTCTGAAGATCTATGCTGTATAATTTCTAGTATCTTATCAAGCACAGCTTGGTTGAAACTAGCTGATAAAATGTTTATGAATCACATTTATTCTATTACATTTACCAATTTGCTTCATACAAGTATCACAGTTCTCTATAAAGCCATGTCCAGTAAAAGAGTCAGTCCTCAGATCAAGCAAAATTATAGCACAAATAAACCACCACCAAATAGAACTGACTGTAAAAGGGGCATTTTTTGAGGGGTGAAAGGCACTAGCTCTGTTTCAGTGTAAATTATGTGAAGAAAAAGACCTTTAAGTGTTTTTTCCAGTTAATATCACATTTTGTAAATTAGTGATGATTAAAACAGCACTGGCTGCAATAAAAGTAAGCTTCAGGACTGAGACCCTAAGTTTTAAGAGACTTACTGCAAGAGGCTCTGCCTGTTGTGATCATTAGGAAACCCCAGGCATAACTCACCTGAACAGAGAGGATTACATGTTAGGTTAAGGCTAGATTCAAATGTGAGAAATTATACTTTTACTTTCTGGACTCATTAAGAAAAAAAAAAATAGCAAGGTACCAATACCAAATCAGTTTGCCAAGAAGAGTGTGCTCAGACACATTTCATAGTGAATAGCTGCACCTTGGTACCTGATACCACATTTGTCTTACTGGGACAGGGTGCAGCCATCTATTCAACTCCCTTCTGACTCAGGCATTATTGTGTTCACTAGGTGGGGATGCAACAGATATACTTTATGTGTATAGTTTCAGTCCTGACCATAACCCTTACAAAGACAACAGTATGGCACCATATAAGCATCATTAGCTCCACAGCAAGTGAAGTCAACACAAACAGGAGCATAAATGAGCAAACAGAGCTAAGACATAGAGTGATACATTGCTGGCTGTGCAGCATCCCTCATCAGCTCATGTGCTTTAGAACAGTTCAGTCCCTTCTTAACTGTGCCTTACAGTGGTTTGGGAAAAATTCCCTTAACTGAAGCTCACTGGCATCCAGGTTAATATAAATCAGATTTGCTGGTGCAGGGTTACTTGCGTACAAGTGCTTCAGCAATAGCTTCCTCCTCACGTGTGCCAATTACTGTACGCCTCCTGTGCACCACCTAAACAATATCTTATGAAACACAATTCTCCAAGTGCCCTGTTGAGAAAAGTTACAGTATGGTTCAAAAGCCACAGCAAGAAAGTGGGTAGAAATGCTACCTCTTCCTAGTAAGTTGGGAGAAAATGAATATTTACGAAACAGGTTATTTTGGGCTCAATTCAGGAAGTGCATGTATTGTGGCGGAGACACTTCACACATTCTCTTGAATGCACTGTTTGAATTAAAGATAAGTCTCTTTCCACATAGCTTTATTTTGGAATGACTGTGTATTAGACCAATTCCCAGTAGGAAAGACCTACTGCAGCTTAAGAGTGGTTTCTCAGAAGCAGCTTATCTTTCTTCAAAAATGTATTCGACTAACTTGAAATAAGTCACTCTTACTGTGGATAAGGTGTATGCAACAGCAGGAACTAGTCAGAAGTGCCTAATCTAAAGTCACACACATCCAATCTGCACTAATCCTTTGCAAAGAAGGCCAAAGTCTTGCACTGTTTTGGTTGCTGTGCTAGTCTCAGAATAACTTTTTTGCAACTGATGTCACTAAATATGTCTGCATTTGCAGCATCTTTGGGTTTACCTAAACTAGAAGGCTGCTGAAAATAAACTAGGACATGAATAATACACCCCAGCTGTTGTATACAAACTCCCTGTGTGGATATTGTATTCTACCTAGAAGGAACATCAGTACTGTGGCAAGAATTGAGACTGCAACCTGTGCTGCCACATCAGATTTAATTTCACTAGCTCACATACTAACAGTTTCAGCAAGAGAGGCATAGTTACTGACCGTGTAAGCAGTGCAAGAGCACTGCAGTGATGGACCTAAAAGAGAAGTGAGCACTTGCAGGTGACTGGATAACAGGGATCAATTTTTTTTGTTAACGACATCAAGGTTTGTGTCAGCTGTGCCACACAACTGTCAGCAGTGAGGTTCCTGTGAGCGCCCTCGAACCACTTCAGGCAGTCAGGCAGATTAGCATGAGCAGTTTGAAAAAGAGGTGGGAAGTAACCTAGTTTAGTTTGCTTGAAGCAAATGGTTGTCATGACAGGGAAGGAAAAGCAGTAGCAGAAAATAAAATCTTCAAATTCTCCTACAAACAAATGAGTCTGTTCCTTCTCTCCTAAACAAACCAAAGAACTTTTCAGAGGCCAGCACAGCCATTAAGTCCCAGCGCCAGTCCCCAGGTAGCAGCGTGCTGTATAAGCCCATCAAAGCAAACACGATTTATGATAAAAAATCCAATTAGAAAGAGTGAAAATAATATTTGTGATCTATTGAGAACTCACTGACAAAAAGAAACCAATCAACCAAACAAAAAATCTAAACCAAACCATGACTGAACTTATCTTGCACAAGTTATTGCAAGTGCTGGTTCAAGTGCACAAACCTCACGTTGCAGGGAGGGCTCAGTATACCCATCAGCACCATTCTGAAACCTGAGCTAAGATGCCACAGAAAAAGATACAGTGGTTCCCAGAGTGAAAATTGTCAAGACCTTTTTTGCTGTTTTTAATTCAAAATCCTGCACAGCTTTACCACACTTACCTTTGTAAGCCCCTAAACAACAGCCCAGATATCTAAATAACCACCATAATTTCTTCTTGACCTAACATCTCTACTCTGATGGGCAGCTGCAGGCAGGAAAGGAGACTCACACAGAAAGGCGTAGTAGATTTCCACAGTGGAAGCTTAACGCAGAACACTAACAAAAACACAGTGGGAGCTTGGGGGTGGTGGTCGTATTTTTTGGGGTTTTAGTTCATCACCCAGAGAAAAAGAATGAAACATTTCAATTATATACAGAGCTCAGGCTAAGACCAAAACAGGAGAAGCGATTGAGTAACCAGTAAAGCACAAGGCATCAACCATGTCAATAGATTCATCCATCAAATGATACTAATTTCAGGGGACTGATCAATAGCTTTGGGGAAAAGGCTGCTCTTTGGGCAGACCTCAAGGCTGGAGAAAAGTGGTGACAGGAGCCTCAAGAAGCTCAGCAGCAGTAAAACAATGTCAAAGCAAAAATCCTACAGCCAGGAGAGAATAACCCCAGGCCAGACACCCACTGGCTAGGTAGGTGCTCTGCAGAAAAGCAAAGTTCGCAAGTTGAACATGAGTTTGTAGTTTGCCCTTGTGGTGAAGACAGCCAAGCATGGACCAGGCTGTGCTAGCCACAGTGCAGGAGACAGGTCAGGGGAAGAGATTACTCCCTTGTATTTAACGCCTGTGAGATTGCACCTGGAGTGCAATGTCCAGTTTTGGCATTTCCAGGGCAAGACAAACATTGAAATATTGGAGTAAGTCCAATAGATGATAACCAAGATGAGTGGGAAGCTAGAGCACATGGCACACAAGGAGACAGCAAGAGAACTGATTGAGTATTAAGAAATTTCACCATGAGGTTAGTCACACACCAGCACAGTTGCCCAGACAGGCTGTGGAATCTTCATCTGGACATACTCAAACCTCTACTAGACAAGGCTGTTGCAAGCAACCTCACATTAGTTTTCCCTTCTTTGAGTGACGTTGGACCAGGTGGTTTTCACAGGTCCCTTCCAATCAACATCAGTATACATTTCTGCATAATGATAACGATTTAATATCTACCTTTCCATTTCTCCAAAATACACCCTTCTTTTCAAAGGAATGCTTTACTCTTTCATTTGCTCTCTTTGCTTAATCACAAAAAAAAACCCAAACAAAATTACAAAACAAAGAACCCACACCACCACCAAACAAACATACTAAAACTGTACCATATGCTCATTTTTCTTTTCCTTATTATAAGAAGCCTCAAAACACCTCCTTATATCAGAAAAATTCCTTTCAATCTGCTTGGCTAGAAATGTTCAGCTTCCTGGCATGCCAGCTAACTGCACCTCTCTGACTTCTAAGGAATCTGTTACCACCTGGAAACCAGCTCCCTAGCAATTGGGTCATTACTTAAGAGAGAACACTAAACTGTAAAGGTGACTTCGCTTGTTAGAAGCTATTCTTCTATACCTTTCTCTGTATCTTAGAAGCTATTCTAAGGAGGACAGGCAACTGTTTCTTATTGAAGTGACTTCACTGATGACTAAGATTTATGGTTGATGAACAGTGTTTTCCCTTGCTAGCTGAGAATATAATTCTTCAACAAAGCTCAGAGTGGGGCTTCTGTTTCAAAATTCATCTTCCCTTCATCATTATTTACAGTGCATTTTGTAACATAGAACAAGATGTTTAATTAGCCAAGCTCACAATCAATACATACACTTCCACATACAACAATGTCTGGAATGTCACACTAGAGGAAGTTGAAAGATTATCTGTATTATAAACTACTCTCAGTTACACCACTGCTTTCATCTCCCCAGTACAAATGCTTCTTTTCCTTGTCATATTTTCTGTTTCTACAGTTTCTTGTTTCCCTCGAGTTTGCCTTTTTTTTTCATGCAATACAAGTTATTCCATGCTACCACTTAAGATCAGGATTTATTTCCTGAAAAATTAAGATGAAAAGTAGATATGAGAAAAAAAAATAGAACTGGCTGCTCTAATTACTAGTACAACTGTTGGTTTGTTGGGTTTTTTTTCCTGTAATATATTTTAGGTGTGTTTTTTTTCCTTTTTATTCTATTATTTCAGTAATTTAAGAACTAAGATACAAAGCTCATCAAAGTTAGGAATGCATTAGGTGGTCAGAGAAGAAAAAAAATCTTCAGTGTAACCAGGATAAATGAGAGGAATTAAGAGATCATCAAAAGCAGTGTTCCTGGGCCTGGACTTGTACCTAAAGACATGCATTGCATAATGCTTGCAGATTATTTGTATTATGCACTGTCTATATAGCACAGTTCACACGCCTTATTACACTACACATAAGGTTCATAAATATACAAAATACTGTAAAATGTTGTGGGGTTATTAATCTAGTTTTATATAAAGTAAATGAAGTCTATTCCATCCCAAGAAAACAGCTCAATTGACAATTACAAATTAATTTATTTATATCAAGTTCCTTGGGTCACAAGAGAAATCAACGCTAATCACCAACTTGCTGCTCCAGCTTTTTCACTAACAACAGTCATAAGATAGCATTACTTTTTAACAGAATAAATGCCTGATGCAAACAAACTGTCCATCAATATTTAATTAAAATATAATGAGGAACAGGAAAAGCAGCTCTGGATACTGTTTAAGGTTCTGTGGGACCATTTAGATACTGCATCATGTGTCACATAAGCTTGCTGACAAGGAAGCCAACATGACACCTAAGCACAGAGTTACTGAGATAACACAATGAATTTTAATATTCAGTCCTAATTTTCTGTATATTGAGGAAAGAATCATTCTACCCTTGGCATTCCTACACAGATTAACCATCAACACAAGGGTCTCACCAAAAGCCTGTGGAATCCCGTGAAAGTATTTCCTTTAACTTACATGGGCTTTTAATCATATTATGTACTATTACTCCAAAGCAGAGACATTTTGTGGGCTTTTTAAAATCCCTTCTCAAAAAACCTATGCCTATTGTCTGTTTCACAAGCAAATTACTATTTTGTTGGTTTCACTTAAAAAGCACATAAAAATTTGGCAAGGAAGTGGAGAAAACTGGAGTGCCATCATTTCGTTTTTAACTCACAGTTGCTTAGTGTCAAAAAGCCATTAAAATCAATGTCATCATACAGAAATGTACTTCATCGATTTTATTATTTATAACTTAGGTTAGTTATTTATGGAATTTTAATGGGAAAATTCACAGATTTGGGCCCAAAATTCATCACAGAACAAAAAATGTATGTTCATATCTTGCAGGCTTTATACCTCTAAATTAAGATATTTATGACATTAACAATTTTGCCCAGGATTCCTCTCACTCACACTGAAAACAGAAGAGTTACAAGTGTAAGGTAGGGCTTTGTTTTCATTCTTTCTGTAACGAAGTAAAAGGACATGAACCTGGCAATAAAAACATGAAGCAATTAAAATACTACTTTATTATTCTAAATATTCAGCAGGGATAAGTGTACTGATAAAAGAGACAGTAAAGCACTACCAAAAAAAGTGACCAAGACCAAAATGTTCATTGTTAATAAATTGTTTTAAACAGTACCTAGCTTAGGACCCAGCCCTACAAAAGAATGCAAAACATTCTTTACAGAAAAACAAAACTTTAAAGAAACTTCTGCCTTACAAGAAATCACCTCAGTAATGAGTATGGTCATATTCAAATCATAAGCCAGCTCAATTCCAGAAAGTATGGGAAAATGAACCATGAAGTCAAGGACAGACAGCTGCCAGTACAGGGCTGAAATGGGTGACTCACTCGCAAGCATCAAGTACCAACTTGGAGGCTGGCACAGCACTCATCTGTGAGATTAGGTGAGAGGCTGAAGTTGATCTGATTAAACCAATGCAACATGTGCATCAACAAGTACCAGCCTGCAAAGAAGTTTTACAAACCTCAGTTCATTTAGATTCAAACTGAAAATCTAGATGATTTCCTTGACAAATCCTGACAGCAATAACAAAGAACAATTTCATTTCACCCACACTCAGCCTTGTCAAAACTGTCAGAACTCCACAGTCTGTGAATAAAATCCTGCTCAGCTGTAAGGTCACTGGAGCCACCAGATTGGTGCCGGTGCCTCTGACAAGAAGAGTCCCACTGAAGTATGGGACTGTTGGTTCCTAGTCTTCACTAGACACCAACTTCAGAGTGCCTTGATATACCTTATACCTGTACCTTGAGGTCCATAGTTCTGTTGAACGCCAAAAAACATATTCTTACTTCCCCAACAGAACCACTTAAAGCTCCTATTTTAGCTTATTTAACCAAGGTAAACCACTGAAATCACTAACTGGCGCACTCTAACCTAACTACAGATCACCGCAGGCAGTCCTTTCCATACCCCCAGTGAATGAGCTAATCACTAAATTAAAGGAGAATAGAGAAATACTCCTCTCTTTCAGGTTTCTTTATCTGGAAAGCTCCCAGAAATTTCTACTTAAATTATTTTTTCATTCAGATAGAATTTGAAGTAGTTTTGGTTGAACAAACCCGTATTTCTACTAAGTACTTATTAATAGATATAAGTACTGTTCCAGACCCATGTAGAATATCTTGCTTCTGGCCTAGAGAATTCAGACAAGAGGAATTTTTAAAACAGTGAATAAAATTATATTATGGCATGTTTTCTTCTTGTTAAAGGTCAGCTGAGCAAAGACAACCTAACAAAAACATTTTTCTAAAGGTATACTATCTGCTGTATTTCAAACTAAAAAGCGCTGAAAACATCATCACTAAAACAACTTAAAGAAATATAAATTAACTCCTATGTAACTTATGGAGACAAGTTGTATCCAACCACACAAGCTCCGTTCTTCTGAGAGTTTACTCAGGTACATTTCTAACAGAATACATTTGCACAGATAGCTATCTTAAGCTTACCAACTACCATTTAAAAAGTAAAAAGGATTAGTGCAAAGCATCTCCTTTCTTTACAGCGGGTATTTTCTCCTATCTTTACGGCCACATACAAGAAGCTAAGATAACCTGTCACAGCACTACAATGACAAGAGATCCGTAATATTCTTTCCAGCTTTACATGCTCCATTAATCAGCCCCTAAGACAGAATCCATTGAGTGCATCTCATAGTTAGATAAATGTTCTACCTATTTTCTATGTAACCCTAGAAATATGCTACCATCATCTTTCCTGTATTTGCTCTCTGCTTTCATTTTGATAACATCTACTGTCAGCTGTGAGAAACAGTACACATCCCTTTCTGAAAGTCCATTTTGCAATATGCTGTGTGACCTGCTTGGTTCTGGGCACTCAATTTGCTGAGACTTGAAAATTCTCCCTTTGGCTGAGCGAAAACTGGAGAAAGAGATGCAGTAACATCTACAGCAGTTCCTGATATGGCCACATGGGCCGAATCATTCCTAATATTTTCCACATTGGCTACAGCTGAACAGTGATGGCAGCAGAATTTTTGTAGTAGCTCTTTTCCCTATCACATGATAGTGAGGTGAACTGAGAAGGTGCATGCAATGCACTGGACCACGGTTATTGCTTGTCTGCCCTGTGCATTCTCTATCTGGTTTTAATTCTTTGTGGTCTCACTTCCACAGAAAAATGCATACCACTCATAGTCTTATTTCTGTACTTCACATCCTGCACTCTCTGCAAATTTTAAGGCTAAAATACATGCTGATTATGCTTTGAAACTTAAAGTTCAAGCCCCAAAAGAATGACAAAAGTAAAGAGCATTTCAGCAGGCAGTATTAACTCTGACATATATATCATGTTTTACTTTTGTAGATTTTCTGTCTTTTACTGTTTCTCCTCCTCTACCCTGACCCTGCTTATGCGAGCAAAGAGAAAAACTCAGATGACTTAAATTGTACTTCAACCCTGTAATGAACTAGACATTTTTCAAACTTTTAGAGTGTAAATAACAGCTATGATTTAATCATTTTGAATGTTCTTTCTGCATTTGGATTTCAACCAAAAGTGGGAGCAGAAATTATGATTGTTTCAAATATATCTTTGATAAATATTGCCAATGTGTTCATGCTATGTGGGACACAATGATAGATATTGTCTATGTCAGAGCCAGGATGCTTGAAGACTCACAAGGGAATATGTTCTGGCAACACTTCTGGTTCATTTGCCTGCCTAAAACCTACCACTGATTGTTGGAACAAAAAAATCATTAGTATGCATTTTCATGAACATAAAACTTTAATCTCATGAATATACCAAGATAACTGCATAAGTGAAAAGATACATGCATATCAAACATACCAGAATTCTGCAGAATGCAGAATCTTACTGCACAAAAACATCAGTACTTAGATTGGCTTCACAGCCTTAAAAATTGATACCAAAAATCTGGATAATTTGGACAAGCTTTGGTTGTAGCTATAAAACAAATCCAAAAAACACGAAAAATTTTTTCATGTCTGCCCCACAGAATGTACAAAACCAATGCAATGTCTGAAAAAAGCAACATCGGGATTAATATTCAGCATAAAATTGATCATGAAGAAGGGCTATTTTAAAACTTTCTCCAGTTTGGACTTTGATATAAAGACAACTGCATTCAATAGGATACAGGAGCCTGTAGATTAGATGGAGTGTGGATTAGACCTTTAGTTCTGGCTATCCAGATGCACTGATTCATGGAGAAATTGTTTCTATCTGCAAAATGAGTGGGGAAAGAAATAATTTTGCCTTTTAACTTGATCTGTACAAACAAATAAATAAAATAAATAAATAAATAAAATGGATAAACTGGTTTATGTTCCTTGTAAAATGACCCCATGTCACAATTTTTATTGTTTTATGCCCCTGTGATGAGAAACTATAAATCCTGAATGAAGCATGTATGAGATTCCCCTTTAGACAGGAACATGGGAATATCAAAGAGAAGAGCATTCCCCATGACAGAAACACCTATGGCAGCTTGCAGACCTTAACAGGATGAAAGCACATCGGAATACAAGCCCTACTGTTTTAAGGCTGTTAAGACTGAAGAGAGAAGATGAACAGCAGTTGAAGGAGAAACACTAAAGCAAAATAGAATTTTAACTTACAGACAGACAGTGTCTTGCTTTTTCTGCTATTTGCCATACATAGTGCAGTAAATGCAAACCAAACACTTATAAAAATACCAGGGATAGGAAAAGAGCATTTTCAAGCTATCAGAAGTTTGAATCAGAAACTTTATGCTTTTAAATCATGTTAAACTCATGAAATTTTATGTTTTTAACTCATGTTAGCTGCATGAGGCTTCATCAGTTACAACATTGCTAATTCTAATCCAGTTCAACTGTTCAATCACCAGTAGCTTTTTACAATCAAGCTACAGAATTATTATCCTTGTCTTCTTACTCTCACTGTTAATGTCTCACCTTCTTCCCATTCTTTTTCCTTACTCGATTTGAAAGCCTGCTTTACTGTTCCTAATCCAAACCCTATTAACCCTACCTCTATCCATCTGTCTGTGTCTCAGTTCCTATTCACTGTTAGGCAGAGCTTTTAGAATTCCAGAATCTGTTTCTCTGCTTATTAGCTACCAGCTGAGTAGTCTAAATTGGTATATAGTCACACCATTCAAGCAAAATTGCTCTTTGTGTTTGTAAGCCTCCTTACCTCTGTTCAGTCCTTTTCTACTTCACATCTTTTTTGTGGTGACTCAATGTATGTATTTTCCTGCTATTCTCCATAAACTGCCACAACAATGTCCTAGTATGGGTCTTCATTTCCTTTGGTGCCTGCTGTTTCTGTGGTTGCTTTTCCCCTCTTCTTCTTATACCCTAGGGGACCCAAACTAAAGATCTGCTTGCTGCATGCCAGCAGCAGATTCAGTGAGACCATTAACTGTAGAAAGAGTCAGTGGCAGGCAGAGAACATGATTTCCTCTCCCTACTGCCATCCCTCCTCATCCAGTCCTACCCTGTCCCCTGTATAGGACAGCTTCCCAGCATGGCAAAAGCAGAGTATGTTTGAGAATAGCCCATCAAAAGAAGGGCCCTCAGAGGCAGTGCAAGAACCCCACATATGCCATGTCAAACCAGTCTGGAGCACTTCATGCTTCTTCAAACTGGCACCATCAACACCCCTGAGCCTGGCTGCAGCTTCCCTTGCCCCATGGTGCAATGATAGACTCCTAAAAACTTTACATCACATTCAAGACAATCAGTTGAGCCCTCCTCTGTGCATGTGCAGCCACACTCCTATGTCAGCAGCAGCAGGAACAGGACAGATGGACAGCCCGTATACTACTCACACAACACTCCCAATAGAGATTTATTCCCACTGCTGATGCAAACAACAAGAGCAAAAGAGGTTTGGCTTTGATAGCAAACATGTTTCTTTTGGCAGAAATAAAGCACTATTTAACTAAACCTTTTATCCTGACTTGTGCCCTGGAGAGGTGCCTCAACTTCCACCTCTCATCACCACTGGCATGATAGCCCAGGGACAGCCTGACTGGCCAGCCTCTGCTGCCCCTGGCCGTACTGGTCATCCCTGCTCTCTCTGGACCAGATCTACAGACTAGATCCAGTGAAAAGCACCTGGGTCAAAAGGAAATCAAAAAACTAACAGACATGCCAGGATCCATCACGGTCCTGGAATCTCAAGGAAAGTAAGGAGCAATCTGCTTTTTGCAGACTTTTAGGCTGGGCTAGCAGTAGGAACTACTGCTTGGCACTGGGTTAGCAGTAGGAACTACTGCTCGGCACTGTCCCTGCTGTAGCTGAATTTCTCTCAGTCAGAGCCCAGTCCTTAATCTTCTTGGGTCCTCTGCCCGTAAGTGATCTCTTTATGTCCTATGTTGGTTTATGTTACCTCAGAGGCAAGATTAACCACTTTTCATGATGCCACTAGATCTGCAGGTTCTTTCACCAGAAATATTAAGAAATCCCCTCTCATCATTCAATTTTTTCTCTCCCCATTATCCCCTCCAATTATTTTCCTAAGCATCCTTTATACAGGTTTTTCTATTATTTCCATATCCCACTCTCTCTGTTCATATTCTTTACCTTACTTCTTCCAGGAGACACACGCATAAAAAAGGAAAATAGAGCAACAACCATATGCTTCCTTTCTGATCTGTATCCTTATTTACATCAGTAGCATCCCATTACGATGAATGATTCATGGAATTAAGATCCATTGAGTGCGCAGGCAGCTTACTTTAGCCCTAAAATGGACTGATAGATAGCGAAGAACAGTTGGAAGACTAACATTTGCAAAAAGAACAGCTGTTTTTGAAAGAACATGTTTCTCCAAGACTTAATTTACCCCATGAAAAGTTTAACTGATTAGGACAATAAAAGCTCCACACACGTAAGTTATCTGATAACTTGAAAAAGATGAGGGTTTTTCTTGTGCCAAAAGCACTTTGAAAGTACTAACCAGTAAATACTTACTGACCCACTGGACTTTCCAAAGTATTTCAGACTTTCACTTTATTTTAAATGCAGCTCACTATGGCCATTGAAGCAGATGAAAAACTCATTTTGATATAGAAAAAGAGAGAAGATTTAGTATGATGTAAGACAGTCAAAGCAACCCTTGTGCATTTGTAACACGCACAAAGTAGGTTTTTTCTGTTAGTCTTGCTATCGAGAAAATAATATTGCCTTGAGAAGTATCATATTAGAACACAGATTTTTTTTTCTTTTTTACACACTTAGAAATGAATTCTTAATTTGTTACTTCCTGCAATACCATCTAATTCAAGAACTGCTTCAGAAATACCTTAATACCATCATACTATCAGGCATTTTTGCTTTCAGGTTAGGGTGTTAAAATCCCACACACAGAATGCATTGTGCTGATTTTGCCAAAAGACAATTGCCACCAACATTAAACTTTTGCATTTAGTTCCATCATTAGCCATGGCTAAAAATGCAACTCAGAACAACATGCAAAAGCCGGCTGAGAAAAATCTATAATATGCTCTTCAAGCAGTAATCCTAACATGGTTTCAGCTGTTGCCTCTTGACTTTATAATCATACATTACTTATGTTTGGGAGCAAGCGATTATTGCCTCTGACACAGACCTGATGAAACTAGGGAATCTAACTGTTGTTTTATACACCACCACAATCTACATGCTAGTTTTTGCCTTACATTTGGGTTGAAGACACTACAAATATTTACAGAATGACCACACAGTTCAGGCCAAAGGTTCATTGAGCCCAGTGCTGTCTCTGCAACTAAGCAGTAAGAGATGCTTTTCAGGAATATCATGGGCCCACTTTCTCCAGTCTACACCCACCTCCAGCATATAGACTTCCTGAATTAGGAGTGATTTCCAACCCTAACTATTCTATGATTCTATGATGGGCAAAACTCCCCTGCACTTATACTATCCATCTATGTAGCTGTTGCTTATAAATTCATGCAATTCTCTTGAACCTGCTGGTACTATCCACCTCCATTTTCCTGTACTAGTAAATGCCAGAAGCTCGCAGCCTGCAGTGTAAAGTACTTTTGAGTGCTTGAAATTTATCTACTACCGTTTACATCTAGTGCCCCTCAACTCCTGCATTTTGGAACTGATGAATGACAGTTTCAATAACCCTTACATGTTGCCTTAATGATTTTGCAATCTTCAGTCACCTCACCTTTCAACCTTTTCTCCAGACTGAAGAAACCCAGATATTTCAAGTCCCTCCTCAGTCTGCTTCCTCAGCTTTATAATCTTAGTTGCCCTTCCCTTTATGCCTCCTGCAATGGTACTACATGCTTCTTCAGGTCAGGAGGCCAAAACTGCACACATTAAATGAGATGCAAGTGCATGAAGACAACAGCAAAATAACGCACTGCATTTTGTCTTTAAAATCCTTCCTGATTATAGCCAAGACTTTAAAAAAAAAAAAAAAAAGAAAAAGAAAAACCAACAAAAACAAGCAACCAAAAAACTGAACTAACAGATTTCAAAGAACTATCAAGACAGTCACTAGTCCAAGAGCTCATTCCTGAGTTGCAACTCCCAGTTATGACTACACTAAATATTATGTTCAGAGTGTCCCAACCTAGTCAGTGAAGCTTTAGGAATAAGCCCCTGCCTTTCCAAATCTGCTCTGCAAATAAAATCTTGGGCTGTACAGAGTTAAAGCATATTTGGTTATTTGATCTTAGCTACTATTTACAAACAGAATAGATCACAGCCTTACTTTCCAGACCTTTAGGCCCCACACTCTAGGCAATTTTTCTGCAGGAAACCTCTCCCACCTCTTTTTAACCCAGCTTCTTGGAGAAGTAAGTCCCATGCAATTACACTATGCCTGCATGTGATAATTTGCCATTCTGTCCCCCAGTTATCTTTGAACCTACTAGTCAATTTCAAACACATTAAACAGAAGGATAAAAATCTCCAAGGCTATTATATCCTTAAGGTTCACAGAAACAGGAAACTGAAAGGAAAAGGAGACCCTGATCAGTGCCTCCACTAAAGGACAAGCTATAACATGCAGTCATCCTTAGCAGAAAACCTGCACAGAAAGCAATTTTCAGATCCTCAATTGCACATGAAGTTTCAATAGGAGTTTTTACTTCAGTAGACATCAGAGAATGTAATCATCAGATACAAATCCATCAGAGGCCAATCTTCATTATTCTAGCACTTGCAGAAGTACATATTGATTCACCTCGGGTAATGACTCACAGGAAACCACTTAAATTGTTTCATGGCAGGAGAGGAGCCTGGGCCAGATGCAGCCTCAGCTGGAGCTGCCAACAGCCCCTCTGTTCTGGCTTGAAGATATGCTTGGATAAATTCTCCAAGTGGTAGTTTGACTAGTGCCCCACACGCCAGTACAGCAGAAGAAAACAAAGAAAAGCATAAAACAACAATATTTTTTTACTGCAGCAAAATCCATACTTGTCAAACACAATTGCAACAACTTGCAGAAGAGAGGCTGGCATTCAGCTATGGTTGATAGGATTAAGCGCAAGGAGAAGAAGGGAATCATCCCATACTTCCCATCAAGTGAGCAGCAACGAGATCAGAACTCAACTCTGGTAACAGCAAAAACCCTGCTGATTGCTAAGGCAGCAGCTGTGTGCCCATGGTGAATGACTTGGCTGTGCTTGAGGACCTCCAGGAGAGGCAGCATCTTACCTTTCCCCCTCTGTCCCAGTTTCTATAGTGGCTGAATGGTTCTGCTATTGAAGGAAGCAAAATATCCCTGTGTGCCCAGTTCACATGGCTCCTGCTAAGTGCCATTCTCCCACAGTGATATTGCATGTCAAGGCCTTGAAGACACCAACAGTGTGTGAACCGTAACTGTTGATGTGACAAGTAATAGTGATAAACCAGTGAGATAAGTTATTTTTGATCATCAAGTCCAACCATTCCCCAGTACTGCCAAGACCACCACTAAACCATATCACAAAGGGCCTCATCTACACAGTTTGTGAATACTTCCAGGGACAATGATTCTGCCACTGCCCTGAGCAGCCTGTTCCTAAAATCTTCCACATTTTCAACCAAAATCAGACATTCCCATCAGTAAAGGAACTAATTTTCCTGCACACTTATCATCAAAGCATTTAGTTCACTTAGGCTTTCAAATTCAAAGTATACCCTTGATAATTTCAATAAGTCTATTAGAGCTGTATGTATGTAGGCAGCAGCTTCATGTGAGGAGAGCTGACCTGCACCAGATGATGCAATGCAAGTGGGAAAACAGAGAAGCTATCAAGCAAGAAGAGCTGTCCTTTTTGGCAAACTGATAATTGAAAGGATCTGTGTTAGCTGCTACTGTACTAACACTACACCAACATGATCTGATATTTCAAGCTAAATGATATGCAGATATTCAACTTCAGCCTTTAGGAAAATGAGCTAGAATACTGTAGCATCCATAGCTATAATTTTCAATATTATATAAACCCTTGATGGAGAACAGCATGAATCTTCAGTGCATGTGTGTCCTGTGACAAGAGTTTTTGCACATAACAGAAGAGGTAGCATGCTATTATCCAGATCTACTTCAGTCCTTAGCAGGAATCTCTTCTGTTCAAAAACACAGAACAGGAAAAAATGGTTATTATGGCTTCAGTAATAAGCATTGCAGAATGCACAATCTGTCCCCAAAAATAGGGAGAGTGAGCACTGGCTGCTTGCTTTGTCATTTTTAAAATAATCTGATTCCATAAAACAATTCGGAGAGCAGTCACCAAAAAAAATTATTAAAAAATAAAAAAGCAGCAGAACAAGGCAACAACATCCAGCGGTGGCGGCAATGGTCTCTGTGCTGGGGAAGCAGGAGTGCGAAAAGGAAAGGACTTGGAAAGGATAAGGCTAAAGATTAAATTAGCTTTGTTCTATAGCTGCCTAAATCATCTCAGGGTGTCATTCACTAGAATTTTGCAGACAGCCTGAAACAGAAGAGCCAAGAGAAATAAATATGGCTTCTGTCAAGTTTAATGGCCTGTTAATGATAGTTTTTGAGATTTGGGCCTCTTTATTGCTGATGATTTTTACAGCAGTGAGCTCACAATGTGGTCCAGAGTTAACTCCCTCTAACACCTTTCTGGGTGGAAGAGCCAACAGAAATGTAAACAGCTGCCAATGTCTTCACATCACCTCCCTTAGCATTTTTTATGGTGCAGTTTCAAGACATGGTGGAAGTACACTGAAAAGTAAAACTGAGTTTCCCAGCAGATATACTGATTTTATTTCTGCTTAAGATTATAGCACAAACACACAAAGCTGCTGTAGAAATCTCTTGGTGTTGAAGAACTCAAGGATTTTGCTATACAGCATACCCAGGGCCCTCAGTAGAGAGGAATTAACCAAAGCTGAGAATAATGCTGTGACCTGCATGGCTCGTAAACCCCTAATCATAAAGGATGCACAGCAAGACATTGTGAATCAATGAGGTAGCATGGGAAAACATTTGCAGTTGAATTTTATAGACATACTTTGTCTCTTCCCTAAAACAACAAGACAATCCTACAGTACCCAGAATTTCAAATTAGGCTTTACCAGCAACTATATTTTACTAGTAATTAGTGCTAGTGGAAATGAGGTTTGTTGTTGTTCTTGGTTTTATTTTCTAGTTTGGTTCAGGACATCTTTCCTGCTAATGATCTCCAGATTTGTACACAATTTGCTTTTTCAAATGACAAATACTGCGCTGGGTGGAATCAGACTAAAGTGTACCTTTAAATTTGTGCTGTTTCTATCAGTAAAGTCCTAAAAATGCCATCCTTACTGAAGCTGTTGGATGTTTGTTAAAAGCAATAACCCCATTAAAATTTATCAGGCTCCTTGAATGAATTCACTAAATACAGAAGAACAGCTGAGGGACACAGAGGTTATGTTTCAAAATAAAGATTACAAAAGACCTATGAGTACACTTGGGAATAACCCTGATACTGCGAAAACTTTCCCTGCAGTTATTCAAGTAAAGTTTCCTTTGGGAACACCTGAGGGTAAGAAACACAAAAGCAATAGCATAGGTTATCGCAATCACCTAGCTCCGTACTGCACTTCCTACAACCTTACACAGGATGTAATAATGGAGCATGAATTATTCTGAAATACAAAACTAAAGAAACAGAACCCCAGAAAATAATCTGGGGTTGTCCCAATACCTGCAAGATCCCACAGCCGGACCTCAACTCAAGTGCTTGCTGTCCTTATAAGCCTATACCAAATTTGTAAGTTAACATGAATTCAAACCATGGAGCTAAACATAGATCAATATCTTTGCTCTCTAGTGTCAAGATGAGAATTGAATAGTTCTTTTCAGCTTAGAGAAAGAAAAAAGAACTAAAAAAAGCAGCATGAATGTAGCATTTTCTTTATTCAGTTATAGAGAAGATTTTTGTGGGGGAAAGAAAATGAATTGTTATTATTTGGAAGGGGGAAAATAGCATTTCTGAGGCTTATGACTTTTGATGGTTTTGGTTTTTTACAATGTCATTTCTCAAAGCTCTCTGCATTTCAGCCCAATTTACATTTATCTTGCCATTTCCTAATAAATCAGCAAAATTGGGCTTTATTCTGTTACAGAATATTCTTTGAAAAGAGATAAACTGGAAGTGACAAATCAAGGGGATAAAAAAAAAAGATAGAAGGTTTTTGCAGAAAGAAAAAAAAATCCTAAGGCAAAAGGGACAACCTGATGAGGACACACCTTTGAGGCCATAAAGTGATACTTTTCTATCTGGTTATATAAAATATTACAGCAAGTTACAACAGTTGTAAGAACTGCAACAACATCTAAGTTAAGAATAAGCATATGACTGGTTGTGAACCACCAATCACAGCAAATAAAAGTGCATTTAAATTTCATTACATGCTTTTGTGAAATTCTATGCAAATCTTCAAGAAAAATCTGTAGGCTTTCAACAAGTACGTCTTAAGCAGTGCCCTCCTACTGATGGCCTATGCAGCAATATGTTTCTAGTTCTTAGTCTTGAGGCGTGGTTTTAAATTTTAATAGCATTAATCATGTGGATGATTTTCAATTTTTAGTTTAAATTAAGGTTATTAATTAAAAAAAGATCTTGTGTAACAAGAAATGTTGATTGATGCTGGTCCATAATATCCTTACACTCTGTAATACTGGTTGAATTTACTATTATGCCCTAGTCAATAAAGATAGAAGCACTCTTTTCTTTGCCTTCCGTAGATATAAAAATTTTTACGAATATACATTCAACAGCCCATAATTGTTGTTTAAAATGTTCAGTACGCACCTGTTTACCTATCTAAGGCTGTGCATTGGTTACAGCCACAGCAACACAACCTGGAAAATCTTCACATTAAGAGCACAGCCAAGATCTTTCGTTTTGTATAAGCACCTTTCCACAGTGCCTTCAGAAACAAATAACCTTCTCCAAACTACCTTTCCCTTGCACCGGAGTATTTTGTTTCAGCTTACAAAGTCTATCTTTTTTGTTTGCCACCCTTATAGCTAAGATGACTAGTGAATTCCTCCATCCCGATAACAGAAAAAGCAGCAAGCTCTCCTTAATCTGCAAGGCTGCACAAAGGAAATAGATAAATCCATCTTTAATGGACCTTAATTTGTACTTCTCAATTTCATTAGACCTTACATGCCATGACATAAAAACTGCACTTCCTGAAAATATGAGGACTTGATTTCTAATTCTGCAGATAAATGAACTAAACACAAGGCCAAAGTGATAGATACAAATGAGAAAAACAAAACCAAAACCACAACAACTCACAGCAACAAAAACCATCACGCATAAACATTGCATGCATACATACTTATTATCCACACATTTTTCAGACTTAAACTTGTCTTTCATAAGTCTTGAAATAATCAACTACTCATTCAGCCATTTTCATGAAGACTGATGAGCACAATAGCTTTGCTCTCTCAGGGAAGAGCAGCTGAGAATAACAGAGTGGCTTGTAAAGCCTGCTGGATTTTAATGCACATCTCATGGAGCTACAGTAGGAACATGTAGGAGATGTACTACATAAGGAATTTGTTCAAAAACAATTCTGCACTTTTCAAAATCAGGCGGGTTTTAAAACATTTGAGCCAAATATCTTCACATGTACCTCATAGCAGCCTTCCATTGTATGAAGGGGGCCTACAGACTGCTGGGGAGGGACTCTTTATTAGGGATCATTAGGGACTGTAGCAATAGAACAAGGGGTAACAGGTTAAAATTTAAACAGGGGAGATTCAGGTCAGATATAAGGAAGAAGTTCTTTACTGTGAGGCACTGTGGCAACTTGGGTTGGCCAAAGAACTGGTAAATGCTCCATCCCTGTCAGTGTTTAAGGCCAGGTTAGACAGAACCTTGGGTGACACAGTCTAGTGTGAGGTGTCCCTGCCCATGGCAGGGGAGTTGGAATTAGATGATCTTAAAGTCTTTCAAACCCTAACTATTCTGTGATTCTATGTATCCCAGTTTACTAAGAAGTAGAAAGAAAACAAAAAACAGAGGAAAGAGGCAACCAAAACATACAGATATACCTCTGTCTAAAAAGGAGACTGAGAGAATGAAGGTGTCATGGGTCCAGCAGCAGCAGTCATTTTTCTTCTTCTTGGTAGCTGGTGCAGCGCTGTGTTTTTAATTTCGTGCCTGGGAACTGTGCTGATAACACCAGTGTTTTCAGTTACTGCTTGGTGATGTTTTGTCTGGCCAAGGACTTTCTGAGTCTCATGCTATGCCAGGGAGGAGGGGAAGCTGGGAGGAAGCAGACACAGGACACCTGACCCAAACTGACCAAGGAGGTTATTCCATACCACAGCACATCCTGTCCAGGATGTGAAGACGGAGGGCAGAGACCTGGAAGGGTGTGGTGGTGGACTGGGGGTGCACGGCATGGTCAGGTTTTTGGTATTGGGGGGTTTGCTGCTGGGGGGTGCACTGGCTGGGTCGGGCTTGGTGAGCAGTTGTATTCTCTTTCCTTGTATTTCTCTTGTATTATTACTGGTGGTAGCAGTAGTGATTTGTGTTATACCTTAGTTACTAAACTGTTCTTATCTCAACCTGTGCGAGTTGAATTCTTCTGATTCTCCTCCCCATTCCCCCAGGACTGGGGTAAGAAAGAGGGGGAGTGAGTGAGTAAAACTGCGTGGGTGGGGGGCTTAAACCACGACAGAAGGGGATTGTTTTTTAATTTATGAAGAAAAGCTAATGCAGTACCTTATCAAACAAAAATCTTCCTGGGTATTTCTGCGTAAGTAGTACTGATATGTCTCTAATAATGTACCTCCAGTGTTACTAGCTGTTCAAATTACATTGAAGGACAACACAGACGGACAGTATTATTTTAGCTCTATCTAAACACAGCTGTAAATATTTTTTTCAGCCAAGGCACTTTGATTACTACAATGAATTTAATTCATGCAGACCCTCTTAGAGTATCATACAATAAAGAATGGTTTTCAGTCTTTATAGCCCATGACACCTGTGCTACAAACCATCCACTATCTCTTATAAATCACTATTTATAGAAAGTGCCAGTTATGGTCCCTACCTTTAAGAAATGGGAAAGTCGGTGTAGATGTTGGGATTTAGCTTTTGTTGGCAGAAGTTCCTGAAGAAAAATAGAACAACTTAGTAAGAATATGATTTTTGGAGTAATTTTTATCCATTTCTTGGAGGCTATTTTTTTCACTGTGAGAAGAATTAGACTAGTTTAAATATTAAACTCATAGGCACACATGAGAAGGAAAATAATGGCATTTAGTTTAGGAAACAGGGGAGCAGACATCTTTATCGTGCCAAGAGAGCACTGTTGAAAACACGTAAGTAAGCCAATGTAAAATCTTACTGCAGAGAGAATACAGAACAAGCTCTGGAAAATCTTGGCCAGATGCGGTTAAAGTGAGTCACAGTGTGTAAGCTGGTCATTTAGTTCACTTCCTATCTTGAAATAAACTACAAAGCATTTTGCTGCTGTAAATACTTTCAAAGCAAACAAATTACTGAAATTACTACCTTCCCAAAAGAGCTATTTGAAATTTAACTTCAATTTAGTTTCTCCTGCTTGCCTCTCATCTTTGCTTCACACTCGCTGCCTGTTGCATAGATTCCCACTTAGCTGATCACCCTATTTCCCATGGAAGAGCTCCCTGGTAGCATTCAGCAGCTCTGGCTTGTGTGTTTCAGCAGGAGATGAAAGCAAACAGCTACTCAGGCTCCACTGGAGCCAGAGGGGAAAAGGCAGGGTAGGGAGGGTGTGCATGGTGGTGCCTACTCTCACCACAGATGTTCCCAGATGCTTTTCAGTTCAACTGAGCATTTGGGTTACATTTCTCATGAAACATCCAAGCTGCTGCTTAGTGCTAAAAGAGTCTGGGGAGGATTATTTGCTGTAGAAATGTGAAACAAGTAGTTGATCCAGCTGCATCCAGGCTGAGGGAGGTAGGAAGCCCTGGCCACCAACATAGCACACTTCAAATTTATATTGTTCTCTCTCAGGCATCGCGGCAAATAAGTTTGTTGATGGACTCTTTCTAGAGCAACAGGCAACAGCAGCTATGAGCTATACGTTTCTCTTGGGGGAAAAAAAATGAGCCATTTGGGAACCATCTAATATTTCTGACTACTTTTTTCAGTAGAAGCAAAAAGCTGCAGCTGAAGAAAGTTTTCAGATGTGTAAATGAAAGCTGGGCTACACCTGAGCAAACGGTAAAGTTTAGGACAATGGATTAAAAAACAAGGGCTCCAGAATATTAAAAAGCATCTGGAAAACACTTCTTAAACAAACAAAAGTGAAAACTCTGTATGGTGTTAATTCTTAACAAGCTGACAGTTGAAGGGATAAAGAGTTCATATGACCCAAAAATAAACATGTAAGCAAGTAACAACTATATAAATGAGACAGGAAAATTGAATATACTAGTGACATCGATGCTTCAAACCATCCTAAAACGGATTTTCAAATCACTAAGTCTTCCTTTTTTTTTTTTCCCCCAATGCCATCTCATATAAACCTACTTGTAATATCAAGCTACATTTAGAACACTTTTCAATTAGTATGAACGGATATTTTCATGCCCAACTTGTACATCAGAGAACACAATATTATGATTCAAATGCATTCAGTGTTAGGTACATGAACGGGCAAGAGTGTTTAGAAATGTGCAGCAAGGTTTGAACAGATGCATGCTTTTTTCTTTTTATTTTGAAAGAACAGTCTTCTAGACACATGAACTGGGGTTCTAACAGGTGAACTTTGACAAATCTAGCAGGAATGATTTAACCTATCAGCACCCCTATCTCTCCACATCATCCCTCTATGGAGGTTATCACACAACAACAGAGAGAAACACATGACTAGGTTGATCTGGCTCAGCAGCGCAGTGTATCAACTTAAACCACTGATGAAGGTCTGGTTTGCGTGAAGACATCAGGTCATAAACTGAATCTGTTGACACTGTGCACACACATTTTACCAAATCTGCTGAGGGGTAGTAATTTTTGGGATGACAAACTAGATACATCAGCACCTTTGTTCATTCAGTGAACGTGAGCAAGACCACTCAGCCAGATGGGTACACTACTCGGATGAGTTGGCAACACTCACATTGTCCACTTGCTTAACTGGCCATATCTTCTGCTCATTCTTTTATTTCAATTGGCTCACCTGACTAGTTTTTATGCTTTGCAAAAGGCTAAGCATAAGTCAGATGTCCCAAGGCCTCCACTGTCTGACAGTATTTAAGAGTATGCAATATTGAGAAAAATAATTTAGTCATTGTAAATAGTTCAGAATTAGATTTTCCTCGGAAGGAAAACAAAAAAGACTGAATGCTTTAATCACAGAATCATAGAATAGTTAGGGTTGGAAAGGACCTTAAGATCAGCTAGTTCCAACCCCCCTGCCATCAGCAGGGACACCTCACACTGCACCATGTCATCCAAGGCTCTGTCCAACCCGGCCTTAAACACTGCCAGTGATGGAGCATTCACAACTTCCCTGGGCAACCCATTCCAGTGCCTCACCACACTCACAGTAAAGAATTTCTTCCTCATATCCAATCTGAACTTCCCCTGTTTAAGTTTGAACCCATTACCCCTTGTCCTATCACTACAGTCCCTCATGAAGAGTCCCTCCCCAGCATCCCTACAGGCCCCCTTCAGATACTGGAAGGCTGCTATGAGGTCTCCACGCAGCCTTCTCTTCTCCAGGCTCAGCAGCCCCAACTTTCTCATCCTACGTTCATACAGGAGGTCTCTGTATCCAGCGTTTCACTGTCACAGAGTTAAAGCCCCTCAATTTTTCATAATTTCTAAGTGCATGTGATGCCTGAATGAAGACTATTCCAGTCTGACCCAGCTCCTTCTTACTAATTTCTACTGACCTTCCTATAAACATCACCCCAAAAAATGTGAAGAAAATAAATAGCTAATAGGTAAGTTCCCACTCTTTCAAATTCAGTTGTCAAACATGAAATTCTGGTTTTAGGGAAAAAAAGAAAAATCTGAGAGGAAATCTAGAACACAAATTTATTGTTTGATTTGCATTTTTCAGGCATGGGAATAGGTTTAAAAAGAGAGTTAATGAAATGTGTTAACTTCAGCAGAAACCAAACATTTTCATTTTAGAATATCCAATGACCCAAACAAACAAACAAACCCACAAACCAACACGTTTTGAAAACTCACATTGAGATGTAAAAGGTATTTGCATGCTCCGTGGTAATTAATTCTACCTTGTCATAACTTGTCTGAAGTACATAATGAGAGGGGTAACTGATTTTTCTTTAAGAGCTAGAAAAATTAATTTTTCTTTTTAAAAAGTGACCTAGGATTTGTTTATTGTGTTCAAATACTCAATATCATTCTGCTGTCAGTCATGCTCTGTCCCAGCTAACACGTATTAATCTTAGTTATTATCAATTTCTCTGTGATGCTGAAGTGTTAAAACCTGTAATATCCTAAATGACTGCTACAAGTGCATTTAAGCTAATAACAGCTCACACTCTGCAAAAGCTTTTAGTAAAAAATGCCAATAGCACACAGAAATCACTGGTAATATCTACTATGTAGATTTATTATACTTTATAGAACTCATTGAATTTATCAGGCAAAACTAAATGTAAATTTTATCCCCATTCTTCTAAGAGACAGCAGACCTGAAAAACTACAGCTTTGAGAAGGTGAACTACTCCGCATTTAAAGTGCATATATGAAGTGGAAAAAGTAGTAATGAAATGGCTAGACCATACATTTGAAGTATGGTAGATTTTACACTTGGAGTTAATATCAGAATAGAATCCATCACATCCTGCAATTCCCATGTTCCCCTGTACTTCTGAGGGAACAAGCACTCAGACAAGACAGCATTGGAAATGGTGACATCTTTAGCGCTTATTTGGTTGTACCAATACCTCTCAGCTGTAGAGTATCTTTCCAGCCACCTCCTGTTTGCTTCTCTTTTCCCTTTCTCCTTCTCTTACACACTTGTGCAATCAGTGCTGTCAAAATTTGGAAGGTCTGCATCCAGGCGAAAACTTATTTGTTATTAAATTAAAGCTTTCAACAAAAAGACACTAAAAAACACCCAAACAAAACAACAGAACAAAACCAAACAAAAAAACTGGGAAATAACAGGCAATACTCACTTTTTCCTCTGTCTTCCTCTCTCTAGCATCACAGGAAAATAATTGCTTCCCTGAAGTACATATAAAGCCTGAAAGTACAGCAGTGATCTTAAAGGATACATCTGGGAAGAAATCAAATAACCACTAAGAGGAGTCAAACATATTCAACACACTGTACAAAAGCACATCTAGTACTTGAGACAGAGCAACAAATTCAATTAAGGTGTTTGTGCAGAAGGAAATAGCTTTTGTACCCAGAATATCTACATAGCCAACTCAGCTAAAGAATCCTCCTGCTTCCAGGTCAGACCTTTCCCCAGCCCCTCCTTGGAAGGCTGCTAATATACACAGATCAGCTAATACCTTTATATTCCTCAAGAAGACAGGCTAAATAACTAGCTAACCTTGCTCAGAAATAAAGTTTTCAGCATCCTTGTGTCCCCAGTTTCCCTCCTTCCAAGTCTTCTTCAATTAAGGTTTAAAACTGTAGGGAAGCACGTGGGTGCAGCTGAGGTGATGGGCTGTTTTCTGCAGCTCCAACTCCTATCTATCCTGTCATTTTTCAGCTGTAAACCTGATCAGAAACATACTGCTCCTGCCAGAGGAAAAGGATGACATGGAGGCTGCACAGAGGAGCCTGTACCCAGCAGGAGCAACCTAATATCTTTCAGCTGAGGTGTGTTTTGCTTTTGCATGCCAAACTTGCAGGCATTTGTCCCCTTCCACAGCTGTCTTCTATTCATGAAGTGGATATTGGAAATCCTTTTGGTTAAAGGTCTAGCACCTAATTTTCACTGTTGCCCCCATTATGTATTACTCATAAAAGTTTTAATCTGTGGGTATTGTTCAGACTAGGTTTGTTTTTCTCTTCCAGTATTTCTCTATTTGTGTATGTGTCATCTAATGTAAGGGTGACACTGGTAATTGCAACCCTTCTGTGGAAATGCTTGGTAATCACTGCAGTAAACCTTGCATAACATCCAGAAAGCAGCTTAGAGCTGGCTCCAGGCAGCCTTCATTTACATATCCAAATGTATTTTTGTAGAGCTGAACTAAATGTGTGCTAATCAGACAAGTCATACACTCAAAACTACCATGTCTTCAGCCTCTTTTCCACAGTGAGGGTCATCCTTACAAGGGAGCTGGAATTTACTCCTAGGCTGTCAGTTACTATCAAGCAGAAGCCCTTCTGCCCAGAAAACACACAGTACTCCCAAACCAAACCTAAAATCAGCCTAGGGCAAGATACTGTCCACAATGCATAACCAATTATGACCCTTAGGAAGAAAACAAAGAACACACACACAAAAAAAACCCACACCAAGACAACACTAGTAGAAAATGAATAATTATTGTCCCTGAAGTGAAGTTTGGCTAGGGTCTCGTGCTCACCTATCACCTACCTAGCTCTTTTGGTGATTACAGCCATAATATGCAGCAAATCCAAGCCCAGGCAGAAAGGCAGAAAAATATGCTGATGGAATACAGTTGTAAATTATTTAATTTATCACTTAAAAAACAAAGATGATTGAAGACTTCTGAACAGAGCAAGCAGTCTAAAAGATCAAACTCTGAATCATGATTAGACAGTACATCATCGTGCCGAATATACCCAGCAGAGCTACTTACAAAAAGGATTTAATTAATAGCTGACAATAATGCCTACCAGACTGAATAATGCGAATAAATATATGCAAACACACGCCTTTGTTTTTTTTTCAGAGACATAACCTCCTGAAATGAGGCAGGGAGGGATGAATCAGTAAGAAACTGACAGTAAATGAACTATAGCTCCTTCCAGCCAAAAAAAGTTCCAGAAGCAGCACAAAATTAGAACTTTAATTAAAAGCTTCAAAAGCAAATAATAGCCAAATTACAAAACAAGAACAACAACAAAACAGATATAAGTAAATAGTACAGGATGTGGAGTGTAACAGCATCACAGGAAGGCAGAAAACACAAAAGACTAACAGTGGAAACAAGAGAATTAAAAGGAAAAGTGCAATAGGCTTTATGAAATTGAGAAAAAAAGCTATCTAAAGATCGCTTGTAGTTTACTGTTGTCTTAAATTAACACAGGCAGAAGGACTATTTTCTTGAGTAACTGTATAACATAACCTTTGCCAAAAAGGAAGAAAAAAGAAAATTAATGAAAAGAAGTTGGAACTGAAATGAGTAAAACCAAATCTACTTACGGCAGAATTGTCAAATGAAAAAAAAAATGGGTCTGCTAAACCACAACCTCTCTGGGCAGCCTGTCCAAGTGCTCTGTTACCCTCAAAGTAAGGAAGTTTTTCCGTATATTCAAGTGGAACTCCCTGTGTTGTGCCTGTTGCCTCTTATGCTGTCACTGGGATCCACTTACAGAGTCTTGTCCCATCTTCTTTACTCCTGCCCTAATAATACTTGTATGCATTGATAAGGCCTCCTCTCAGTTGTCTCTTGTCCAGCTCTCTCAGCCTTTCCTTATTAGAGAGATGCTCCAGTCCCGTCATCGTCTTCGTAGACCTCCAACTGGACCCTCTTCAGCAGTTCCTCGTCTTTCTTGAACTGGGGAGCCCAGAACTGGACATAGTACTCCAGATGCAACCTCACCAAGGCAGAGCAGAGGGGGAGCAATAGCCTGCTTCGACCTGCTGCCCACCCCCAGGATACTATTGGTCTTCTTGGCCACAAGGGCACATTACAGTCTCATGGTCAACTTGTCCAACAGAATTTCCAGGTCCTTCTCCTCAGAGTTGCTTTCCAGCGGGTCAGCACCTAATCTGTACTGGTGCATAGGGATATTTCTCCCCAGCTGCAGGACCCTGCACTTGCCTTCACAGAACTTCATTAGGTTTCTCTCTGCCCAGGTCTTGATGAATGGCAGCACAGCCTTCTGGTGGCAGCCACACCTCTTAGTTTTCTACCATCAGCAAACTTGCTGAGAGTACACTGACCCTTTATTCAGGTCACTGATGACTAAGTTGAACAAAACTGGACCCAATACTGAGCCATGAAGGACATCACTAGCTACAGACCTCCAGCTCGATGTGCAGATCAACCCTCTGAGCTCTGCCATTCAGCCAGTTCTCAATCCACCTCACTGTCCACTCATCTAATCCACACTTCCTGAGTTTACCTATGAGGATGCTACATGTGACAGTGTCAAAACCTCGCTGAAGTAAAGGTACACAACACATCCACTACTCTACCCTAATCTACCCAGCCAGTCATTCCATCACAGAAGGCTATCAGATTTGCCAAGCCTGATTTCCCCTTGGTGAGTCTACGTTGACTACTCCTGATAACTTTCTTTTCCTCCACATGCCTAGACAGGGCATCCAGAAGGGCCTGCTCCATCGCCTTTCCAGGGATGGAGGTGAGGCTGACTGGCCTGTAGTGTCCTGGGTCCTCCTTCTTGCCCTGTTTGAAGACCTATGTGACACTGGCTTTCCTCCAGTCCTCAAGCACCTCTTCTGTTCTCTGTGACCTTGCAAAGATGATGGAAAGTAGCTTAGCAATAGTATCTGCCAGCTCCCTCAGCACTCATGGGTGCATCCCATAGGGGCCCACGGTTTTCTGGGGATCAAGTTTGCCTAAATGATCTCTAACCTGATCCTTCTCAACCAAGGGGAGGTCTTTTGTCCAGACTTACTCTCTTGCTCCAGGGTCTGGGATTCCTGTGGGCTGGCCTTAGCAGTAAAGACTGAAGCAAAGAAGATAAGTAGTAAAGGCTGAAGCAAAGTAACTCCATTTTCTCTGTATTCTTTGTCACCAGGGCACCCACCTCATTCAGCAGGAGGCCCAAGTTTCCCTGCCTCCAAGTCTTCCTTTTTGCTACTGATGTACTTGAAGAAGCCCCTTCTGTGTTCCTTGACATCCCTTGCCAGACTTAATTCCAAATGGACCTTAGCCTCCCTTGTTGCATCCCTGCATACTGTTTCTAAATTCCACTCAAGTGGCCTGTCTCTTTTTCACGTTCTGTAAACTTCCTTCTTCTCTTTGAGTTTTGCCAGAAGCTCCTCACTCATCCACAGAGGCCTCCTGTTCCTTGTCCTTATTTTTTTACTCATAGGGATCTAGAGCTTAGAGGAAGTGATGCTTGAATATTAACCACAGATAAGGCTCTTCTCTATTTATCTATTTTTATATCTTAATATACATTATATAAACATATATTTTTTTATTAGTATTATAAGGTAAAAGCAGATCTTCTGTTCTGGTTAGGGACCCTTCAATAGGAAATGTTGCCAAAAGCTCCAGAATGAACCAGCTATGTAGCTATGATTGGTGCATAGCAACAGTATGTGCTATTACAAGAAAAATATTGTCTAGGTGAAGAAGGACTGGAAAAGTCACCCAGATTGGTATACACAAGCAATCTGTTGCCAACCAGCTGTAGAAAGAGGTTGCAGGAAAGGGAGGGTAGGAGGAGATAATTGCTTGAAGGATGAGTAGCCAGGGAGACCACTGCAACCACAAATTGGCATTTAAAAATTGCTGAGTGAAATGACAATGTCCCGAAGAACTGCCAGACTATTACCAAAAGTTCCTATCCTTTTATAGAGCAGTTTGACAAGATACTGGGAGGAAAGGAAATAACGACTGGAACTGACATAGAATTTACAGTGTAAGGCTCCGAGAGTTAAGAGATGCCATGGAATGACCTATCTGAGATTAGCTAGCGGGAAGGCATGGTACTCACCTAGTGAGCATGCTCTGATACTAGCATGGGATACTTCAGTCCACAAATAATTACCCCTTCTGGAGATTCTCAGACAAGGGGGGTCCATGAGAGAAAGTACTAGCCTTTACCCATTCCTGTTAACATGGAGAAAGGGAAAAGCACACTCTACCAGGCAGTATTCAACAGAAAGCAATAGGTTGCAGAACAGCTTGTAGAAAGTTCATGGAACAGAATGGCAACATATTTTGTGACTCAGATGCAAAGCTTCTGTTCCATCCTTTGCTATTAACAGGTAAATTCAGCAGCCTTCTAACAGAGAACATTGCTACCTTTGCATTGCCCTTAATAAATCCCAGTGAAAGAACAAAATAACACAGACAACAAAAGACAAAAGCTTTTTTGACCTTTCTCAATCCAACTTTGTTATAGAAATGCAATGATCCATATCTCCAAACCAGAATATTTTAGATTATGCCTGAGATTAGAAACACAAAATACCACATGCATGCAATATTTGCCTTGCAGCAAGGAAGATGAATTGATGCGAGGCCTACCGAGACTTGAAGAGAAGTCATTACGGTCTATTTTCAAACCAGAAAAATATAGTACATCGTTTGGCTTGCTAAATCAGATTCCAGTCCTGTCTCCTATAAACAAAGTTTTTTCATAACTTCTCATAACATTTGAATACATTACTTTTTCAGTGATTGCTGAAAGGTAACTACTTAAGTAAAATTTTAACATACATAAATCAAGTTCCTTCCTCATCATTGCATGTGATCAGCCTCTGTCCTGGACCAGAAGTAGAAAATTACTTCAGCACTAGGAGATGAAAACATAGAAAAGGATGAGTCTTACAGGAAAAATAAAGAATTATACAATGATATTATCAAGCTGAGCAAAGATGCCTGCACCCAAGTTAAAAACCGATGCATGTGGTGGAAATAAGCAGTTCCCAACAATTGCAGAGATTCAGATTCCACAGCCAGCTTCATGAAGTGACTTGTGCTGTCAGAAGTCAGCTGACTCCCTTGCTAGAGGCTCCAGGAAGACAGCCTTAGGGAGAGCTTTATGAATACAGGCCCCAAAAGCTTGTCTAAAGTGCTGAGTAAGGCATCAGACTCCTGGAACATGGAGACACTGAGAAGCCGCATATAGAGGATGGCTCAGCATAGGGCTATCACTAAAAGCTGGGAAGTTATTTCTGCTGGGTAGCTAATATCCATTAGTCTGGGCATTGGGACAGCAGCAAAGGTTAGCTGCAGGCAACTCATAAATCCCTATACTCTCACCCAACCTCAACTAAGGAGCAGGGATCATTTTGGGTGCAGAGAATATTAAAGAGAGTAGAAGGGCTGCAAGCTACCTCTCTATTCAAGCCATAGGTCTCTGCAGGACCTGCAGGTGACAGAGGAAGGACGGGAGGGCTGTGAAGTGATCCATGAGGAAGAACCAGCCAGGAGCCAAGAGTAACCACAGGACAGAAGGGGTCCTCACTCGCTATGGCACAGCCCCACAGCAGACAAGGTGAGCTGAGCCGGTGGGAGCACCACGCTTCACCAGCAGACCAGCAGTCACCAGACCAGGGCAAGGCAGAAAATCAGGTCTGAAGTCAAGCTAGGAAACCCAGGCAACAGTTCAGAAATAGCAGAAAAATAGAATCCTACACAGACATATCTACAACACAGCTTAAGCACAGAATGACAGCCCCTGAGATTTGTGCTGAGCTGAAATGGGGCTCCTGGGCTCACAGGCACAGGGTGTAGGAAAAGACCCGGGCAGGGCAGGTTAGTGCCATTAAGGCCTATTAGTGCCCTCAGAGCCCTGACACATACTATATGTGTATAGGGAAGTAGAGAAATGTAACCTGAAGCTCCACATTCCACACATTACTATTACTGAACTATGATTCAGTTGTTTTTCTGCTTGGCTGTAAGATAGTGACCTCATTACCCTCTCCCCCCAGATTCTAAAGATTTCTGATTAATAGATTCTGCTATTCAGATTCTTGCACAACTTCTGTTCCACAATTCCATATGGCACAATTTGGACTGAGTTCATGAAGAACTGAGAAAATACAACAAATCTGAGTTAGTTCTCAAAACAGAGTATGAGGCCTAGGTTTCTTCAGAGACTTGTTCAGACTGCAAACTACATGATGCTAAGATATTCTGTTAATTGGCCTGCATATTTTTGCTATGAAAAAGTGTAGAGTGTATCCACAGAACAGAGATACAAAGTAGCACTATGATGTTAGCCAGCAATCAAAAATAAATAAATCATAGAATCATAGAATAGTTAGGGTTGGAGAGGACCTTAAGATCATTATTTCCACCCCCCCTGCCATGGGCAGGGACACCTCACACTAAACCATGTCATCCAAGGCTATGTCCAACCTGGTCTTGAACACTGCCAAGGATGGAGCACTCACCACTTCTTTGGGCAACCCATTCCAGTGCCTCACCACCCTCACTGTAAAATTAAATTAAGGACACATAAATTAAGACGACAAGCAAAACAGCCATTATCCACACTGAAAAGTTTTCAGAAGGCCTGGCATGTCTTGCCACCATTAAACCACTGTTAAATAACTGTTCAAAAAACTTGAGTGCTACGTTTTATTTACATGCCAGAATTTACAGATGACTTGCACACGATCAATACTTTTATTCACTGTTCCATGCATTCTTCTTCTGTCTGACCCAAAAAGTTATAAGAAAAGACAAGGACTAAACAGTAAACAGACATATCATACTTAGGAGTACAGAATGGAGAGCAATTACTGTGATAATGGCAGACACCTCTGAAATAAATGAAAATTGTATTGCAGGAACGTATTTAAAACTGGTACTTGTTTACTCAGCTGGTTCTTGTACCCATCCAAACTCTACTTAAATGTTTTAATGCATTTAATGCGCTAAGATAATATCTAAATGTTATCAATTCTAAGGTCTCATCCACCAGAACATTCCCCTTATTTTAAAAGAGGTTTAATATAAAAAACTAAATTCTGTGAAACTTTATATGATTGACAGCTAATTATGACAGTAATGCAATTGATTTCTAGACCATTAAAGCCTGTTAAAAAGTATTCCAAGAGATGAGCAGAAGTCATACAAACTAACCCAAAAATAGTTGTATTGTCATGGCAATTCACTGTTTTACACAAGACAGTATTCCCATATGCCAGCTCTTTCTTCTCAGTTTTAATCTTCCTTACTGAGTTCTGCCATTAGGAAAACAGACAAAAGCATACCAGATTTTTAATTGATGTTGAGCTAGTTGCTAACTCAATAATGTCAGTCACTAAAAGCACACAGAAGATATTTCAGAGTGAATCCCAAATAATTTAGATTTGATCAAATTTGATTAATGTGATAATCTGAACTTCAAGAAATTTGATGCAGATATGTTGAGCCACAGGTCTATGCAATTTGAAATTAAGATACCAAGATCCAGGGAAAACGCCTTGGCAAAGATGGAATGAGGCAAAATGCTGTTAGCATGTTTCCAAGAGAACAAGATGCTGTGTCCCCTCAGCTGGCCAGGTCAGATGACCAAAGCCATGGTCCTGACTGCTCTTTCCCCTTTGTGCTAACTAGAGCCTCTGCAAATGCAAAGGCTATGATTAGTGTAAGAGGTTTGTGAGAACCAAAGCAAATAAGTCAGATTCACAAGTATGATCATTTCATGAGCCTTATGGACTTCTCTTGTCAGCTTCCCCTCCCCGTCCTTTCCCAGATCTCCTCCATAGCTCCTAGCAGTTCTGAGATACACAGGTCACCTCAGCAGAAGTCTCTATTGGGTAACCTGGCACTGCTAACAGCAGCCAGACAGAGGAGTGTCACATGAGACTCAGAGGGGCACAACTGGCTGGTTGCACAATTCTGACTGAAAATCACAAAGCAGTAAATACAACCTGCAATTCACAGTTTCTATTTGAAGTATCTACAACCTGATTTTGCAGCAGAAAAATCAAATTAGCTTTCCTAGAACAGCAGAAAGTTAGAGCCAAAAAGAACTTTGGTGAGTCCATTCCTCTGCCATAAAAAAACAGAGGAGAATTTGACCGGCCTGTTTTTAAAGACAGTGACAGCACCACAGCCTCTCTAGATAATCTCTTCCATGGCTTCAGTGTCCTAATCATTAAATAAAAATCACTACAACGTAATCTGAATTTTCCTAATTGTAATTTAGGCCCATTGCTACATGCACATACCCCCCAACACAGGTAAAGATATTATTCCTTTCTTTGCAGCACCTTTCATATACTTGAAGGTTATAACATCTTCTTGAGGTTTTTTTTCATTGAACAGCCCTGTTTATTCAGTCTCATGGTAGACTATATTTTCCAGACCTTTGATTCTGATTTCTTCCTTGGGCTTTTTCCAGTAGAGATAGAGGTTTCTCAAACATCACTGCATGGCCTGGGCTCAGCTGTAACAGGTTTTTTTTTCTCCTTCTTAGTAGCTTGTGCAGTGGTGTGTTTTTGACTTTCAGCCTGGGAACAGTGCTGATAACACCAATGTTTTCAGTTGTTGCTAAATAATGCTTACCTCAATCAAGGACTTTTCAGTCTCTCATGCTCTTCCAGTAAGTAGGGACACAAGAAGCTGGGAGGAAGTAGAGACAGGACACCTGGCCCAAACTAGCCAAAGAGGTATTCCATTACCACAGCATGTCATGCCCAGCATAAAAATGAGGGGGAGTTACCCAGAAGGCACAGATCATTGCTTGGGTCAGGCTGGGTATCTGTCAACATATGGTGAGCAATTGTATAGTACATCACTTGTGTTTATTGTTGGTTTCCCTTTCCTCTTTTAGTTTTATATTCTCTCCCTGTGTTATTTCCCTTATCATTACTATAAGTGGTAGTAGTAGTAGCTTTGTACTTGTAGTTTAGTTGCTGGACTGTTCTTATCTCAGTCCATGAGGTTTACATTCTTTTCACTTTCTTCCCCATCCTGCCCAGCGTGGGGAGTAAGAAGGGAAAGAGTGAGCGGCTGTGTGGTTCTGAGTTACCTGCTGAGTTTAAACCACTATAGTGCATTACCCCAGTAGAACTCATATCGGCTTTGTTCAGACTGAAAGAGATTATTTCATGTGTCTTAGAGCTGTGCTCCTGTTCACATATCCAATATGGTATTTACTTCTGTTGCAAATGATGGCACTGTCATCTGCTCACATTTTAATCTATAAACTTCAGAACATATCTACCAAGCTGCTACACCATAATTTTCCCTCTCTGTATTCATGCAGTTTATTACTTTTTGTGTGAGGGAAGAAACTTGCACTGTTACTTTTCATCATTATTTCCTCAGTGAGTTAAGGAAAAGTATGAAGAGGAACAAGAGAGAATACATTTTCAGGTGCCTTGAAGTTGTATAAATGTGCGTTCAAGCTAGAGCTATTAAGTTCTGAAACTTTCTGAGTGATGAGTAGAGAAGGAAACCAATAGCAGACTTCTAGTGAGCAAAATGCTGGATTTGGTAGAAATAGGAAATTTCTTAAATATTTGGAAAAGGAACTAGATCAGAGCACTAAGCGCCCAAGAAGTTCTGAGTTTGTTAAATATGGAAATGGGAAGAAAACATCTCAAAAACTCTTGGATTTGCTTCTAGTAAGAGGAAAAACTGGGAGGAAAAAAAACCTGACTGGGAAAGTAATCTTGAGTGAGAGTAAGCATGAACACTGTTTAGAAGAGGAAAAAGGAATAAGGGCAAAACAAAACAGCTGTCATAAGGAAGGCGGACTTCTGTGACTTACTAACATCAAAATCAAAAGGAAGCACAGGATAAGTAAAAAAACCAAGTGAGATCACTGTGAACAAGTATGAAAGAATAGCACAACACAGAATAATTAAAAAAAAGGGATAAAATATGATGCAACTAACAGAGGATATCAAGGCTAACAAGAAAAAAACATTAATACTAATGAGAAAAGAGTTATAACTTTGGTCCCTTACTCAAGACAGAGAACTACTGACATATGGCCCTGGAAAGGAGAGAAGTTTAGAAAGTATAAGGAAAAAATATATTAACTATGGTAATCACTTAATTTTAATTGAGATTATATCAATAGCATAGGAGTTCAGCATAAAAAAAAAAAGGGAGGAAATAGTTCAGCCTAATTAAATACTCTCAAACTGCCCAGTTTGATTCATTTCATGTAAAAATACCAAAAACCTTGCTGAAATACAATGCAATTACTATCTGTAGGACCTCGGGAGAAAGTAAAATAGTAAGTGATTAGCAAAAAAGCCAACATAGGCCATATTTTTAAAAAGCATGGAAGTAAAAATCTGGGGAACTTTCAATTAAGATCAATTCCTAGAGAATTATTAGAATAAAAAATATCGTAAGTGCAAAGATAGCACAAAAAAATTATAACTGAGACAGGTTCCTTATGAATAAGTCACATCAAAGTAATGTGCATCTTTGGCACAATCATATGTCCTGTGAATAATGGGAAGGCAGTAGAATTTTAAAGATTCTAACATGATTTTATGTTGCATTTTTGTAAAGATATGAGGCAACCAAGGTCAAAAGCTACAAAAGGTGCAAAAGTAATAGTCACAGAACTGCTATGTAGTTAACGAGGCTCCACACTAGCCCACTCAGTACTGTTGGAGATTTTCATTAATCATCTGAATAATGCAACAGAACATCTATTGTTACTAAATTCAAAGATTTCAGCAGGCTGGGTTGTAGGAATGAATGAACTCAGAAGGTTCTTAAGATATCACTGTTAGTAGTGATTAATATCCAGTCATCCAGTGCCACTCCTGGTACAGTAACCCTCAGTATAAGCATCTTTACCATGCTAATCTTAGAAGTCTTTAGAGTATTACAACAGTGTAAGCGGAAACTGCAATATTAAAAGTAATGTTTGTTTCTCTTTTATCCAAACCACGATGAAAGGAGAAAACTACTATGATACAAAAATACAGAAAACATATGTTGCGCTTCAGCCTGTTTCCAAAGTCAGTGTGCAAAACACTCACATTCTGCTGTAATAGACTGGTCTAGTCATCAACAGTGAGGGTAAAACAAAAGCACAAGTTCACAACAAGCATTTAAGAATGGATCTAAATTAGTCTTAAGGACACAGTTGGCCTTTATTCATCTTTAGAAAGGTAGTACAGAAAACTGCATCTGAGCTAGCTGTCTAGAACACTTTTAGTCAATAAGCAGAAGCAGACACATCAAGGTACATTTTATCTCACCTAGGATATCATGCCTGACCATGAGTCACACCCTACTGCTGCATTCTTCTCTCCATGAACCGTAAGGGAGACTGCACAATTACCTCACCCAGGCATCTTAATTCTGAGTAGTGTGGTTCTCAGTATTTAGGAAGGTATTCTGAATTGTACATGTTGTTGTGAGGCCACAGTTGTGGTTTTGCTGAAAAGATTACCACATAACAAGAGAAGACCTCACTCAGGTTGTCCATTTCAGTCTAGATTACTGTTGCTGAGAATATGAGAATAGACTAAAGTAGCCCATGATACAGCCAGGAGTAGGTTTTTGAGATTGAGAAGCTGGGACTGTGCAATACTGAGGCCATAGCTGCACCTCTGAGTACAGTATATTTCTTCTCTGGCAGTACAGGTTTTGACCTTCCTGGGAGGTTTCACGTTTAAACTTTTCTGTTTGATTTAATTTTTCTCTCACTTTTCTAACAAACTACCCTGTTTATGGACATTTCAGTTCTAGATTTTTTTTCTTTTCCTAGCACAACTCACAGTGGCCCATTCTTCTCAGAGGCAGGAATTTCTGAAAAGCAGATAAAACCCAAGTTTCTGCACTCAGGGAAAGAAAAATATAGTTACCTCAGCAGATACTGCTAATGTGCTCTCTATGTTAGCAAAATACACAAGGAAAGGGATGATTTTGAGTGGCTGAGAAGAAAATCATCCCTAAGGATGAAAAAATAGTTCCTTCCCTTCTTTTCCAATGATAAATACAGAGAGACATGCTTCCAACGTATGATCCCAGGAAAGCGTAGGTACTGGATTACTAATTTGCCAAGGTTTTCTTGTTTATGCCCTTAGCCCAGTGCCAGAAATAAATAGCTCTGCTGTGTGTTAGATATTTGGAATTTAGAGTCATGCTGATAACACTATGAAAAAAAAACCCTCAAGCACAACATATATATCTGCAAAGAGAACTGGTTTGCTTTTAAATTCTCACCAGTTATTCTGTTGCTTTCTTACCCTACAGTTAATTATCACACCTGGTTTTAAAATACAAGACTGGAGGAACTTGAAGTGATCCAGAAATTGCTCCACAGACAAAAATCAGTCTTCCCAGAAAATGACTAAGAAAGATAACAAGCTTCTCAGGGAAGATGGAGGACACCTAACAGTTGTCCAGACACAAATCAGACAGAGAAGACAAGAAAAAAATTGCCTATATATCAAGTCAAAATACTGCTTATTGTCTATATATATATTGACAATATTATACAGTTGTCTATATATTATATAATATATATAATATATATTATATATGTCTATATATTATATAATTGTCTCTCTATATATAGACAATTATACTGTCGGCATCCTCTTCTAAAGCACAAAAGAGAAGATGAAAGCAACATTTGTGTACCTAATGGCCAATATCTAGGACAATATGTCACCCCATACTTGCCCAATTTTTATCTGTCTTATTAAGCATCCCATAACCGTTCTAAGACAAAATAGCATCCTGGACTAATCATACATTCTTCTACTTGCTATAGAAGTTATTATTTTCCGATATGTGCTCCTCTTTTAGACTGTGCAGGTAAAACAAAAGTAGAAAAAAAAAATGAAACTAACACATTGGAATGATTATACCATCCCAGTACAACCTAATCAATATATACACTTTCCATTATAATTATTCAGCATTCATTTGAATCCACCTGTGCACATACCCATGCCTAAGTAATTTTTTCTCTTTCAGTACTTCTCATAGAACTAGCAGAACTCCATACAAGTAATCCATCTGCTCTGATGTCTGCAGGATTAAAACATTAATAATTTGGAAGCATGATAAAAGAACATTATTTGTCTCTGAAGCTGAGGTCCCTTACAGCATCCCTACAAACTTACACATTCAGTAAGTTTTCATCATGAAATGAAGAATTTTGAGAATACTAAAAGGGCAAAAATCAAAGGTATAAGGCATCATTACATAGAGATTCCATCTCTTGGGTACTGTTTCAATTTCTCTTTGTAATATATTTGAACCTCCACAGCAAAATAACTTCATGATGGGGGGAGAAGAGAAGTATTTGCCATTACTGTAAAGGTCCAGATGGACCATTAAAACCTGTACTACTTAACTGGAATTCCTAAACTGGAAAGCTTTTTCTATTTTACTCATTGCTTAATTAGACAACATAATACAAAGTAAACCTATTAATTAAGCCTTTTGGTAAAAATGCCTTGGGCAGTTTTTGAAGAAAGAAAAACAAGTTCAATAACAAGTAGGTGCTAAAAATAAAGTGCATTCACATATTCAAACCAGATGTCTAATCTCAAATTTGCTCAAATCTAAAAAGCTTCGAAACTTTTGAGAAAGTATTTCAGCCTTTTTCCTCAGAAAAAGGGAGAGTATCTCATTAGTTTATGCAAACATTCTCAGCAAGGTGCAAGAGAGAACTTCAAGCACCTGCTATATATGGAAATAGAATAATAAACTTCAGCCAGACATAATGCAGATATACAGATCTGGAGGCAGCCACAGCTCTGGATACCTCAGCTTAAACCTGACAATGCCTCAGAGAAGTGTTCAATAACCTGGCTCAGAAACTGGGTTATTATTAGGCAATGTTTGGGCTTTAGTCCAAAGCATGCAAGAGGGAGCCTTTGACTCAGTAGTCAAAATGAAGCACAATCCTTATTCTTAATTCATTGGTCATCATCATCTTTTGGGGGGTGGAAGGGAGGGGAGCTCTCCTGTGTTCTTTATGGAGGAAAAAGTAAAAAAGAAATAAAGAAACAAATGCTGTTTTCTAACTCTGACAGAATGAAGATTCAATCTTTTATTTTTTAAATTGATCAGTTGAGCTATTGCTAAAAAAGGCATAGGATACAGTGATTGCAGTTCTGGACAGTTAAGAAAATAAAATCTCTTCAAATACCATCTGAACACATTCTGTGAAGCACTCAGTTTCAGGAGCATTCCTCTGATTACATTTTGTACAAGAAAGGGAAAGTAGAAATTTCCAGGACACTACCAGCAGGATTACTGACATTTGGTTTCCTTCTTTAAGCTTTCACTGCCTTCTATCTTCACATCTACTACAGATTCATCCACGCACTGCTGGCGAAACAATAAAAATCTAGGCACAAAGAAAACTTAAAGCCTGTTTCAGGAGTAAAGGAATAAATCTGCTGATTTAAGAAAGATAAATTCTATTGCTTCATTACATTGGATTTCTGCAACAAAGAAAATGAAATGAGTAAAAAGAGACTGATTTTAAAATACAGCACCTTCTGACATATGTCTAAGTATTTTCCTCTGCTCAAACCTTGGCTGCAGGAAGAAACCCCTGATGAAGATTCCTTATGATCTTTCAAGATCATTGTTGCCAGCAGCAATTTTTTCTGCTCTTATCAGAACTTATCATTGCAGTCACCTTATCAATGCAATTAACATGACCTATGTGAAGTGACACCAGTTGCAAAGCAGGAGCTGCCTGCCCTGCATGCTGCTGCAGGATCAGGGAGAATGCTTGTGCAGCAAAGTGTTAATGTTCCCTCTCCCCTTCTAAAAGTAGGCATGGTGAAAAACAGGCATGCTTTGGGAGGTGAAATGAGTCATCCCGTGCCTGCTGCTTTATGACTTTATTACAATGATATAAAGGTCAGCCATATTACAAAGGTTTAATTTACACTGCAAACTGACTCAAACATATTCTATTACCACCTATTGGGTTTTGCTTTTCTTGGTTATAATATCATCCTTCTTATTAGAGCACAAATACTTCCCCCTGTCCTGATGTGAAAACAAGAGGAAATCATTCTAGTTCATTCTGGGAAAATGAAAAGGTCTCACCGGTCATTTTTAATTAAATGCCATCTTAACTCAAACAAAGTTGGCCCTGGATCTCAGAAGGATATCAGAAAACAGAAAAAAAAATGTATAAAATGTCAAAATACCGTTGACCTATCAAAATATATTGAGCTATTAAGTGAAACGCCAGTATTTTCAAAACACTTTTATGCATGTGTGTTTATATTTATTATTGATAATGTGAGTACATGCCACCTCCACAGAAGTGACCAGTTAAATAACATCTAATGTTCATAGGTGTACAGTTAACAGTTCAAATGAGAAAATGTCTGCTCACGTCTACCTCAGGAAACTGAATAAAAGACATTCTTCCTGGTCTCTGATCAGTGATGTCCTCCTTGATTGGGCAAGGAGTCCCAGGTCACAGATAAATGCTATGCCTGTCTACGTGGCTATATGTTTCTACAAGAGGCTGAGGGATCATCTATAGTGATCTAAACATCCTCAGAAATCTTTGAACAAGTGTTGTTCATCCAACAGAAGAATATAAACTAGAAATTCCTGTGCATGCTTGGAGAAGAGTGAAGCTCAAACCTCAAGGAACCTGAGGTTACCCCAAGTAGGGGTAATCTTTGCCTCAGCCTGGCAGGCTGAAGCCGCCATGGGTGGGGCAGCACAAGTCAGACTCCCAATCTTATGATCTCCTGCAGATCCCAGAGAGGTTGGCGGTCCCAAAGTCACCATACAGGTTTAGAAATATATCTTCAGTGACACAAAACTGCTTACTAAGTATGTTCGAATCACCTTGATCCTAGAACTCAGATCCTAGATATCAAATGCAAATACAGCAAGTGAGATGGTACCCTTTACTGTCTGCCTGAATTTATACCCCTTTTTTTACTGCTTACATCCTTTCTGGGCTGACAGGCTAAACATTTTTGATATTTAAACAACATTGTATCAATCATACATCATAAGAAAAGTTCATATGCCTGCAATTTGCCCTTCTCTCCAGGCTTTATTCGGCTTTTCATAGGAATCATTCATGCTGTGCTAATAAAGTTGGAAAACTCCATGCTCTACTTTATTTTTTTTTTAATGATCTCTTGCTGCTCACCTCCCTGTTTGCTTTGATCAGTTTGGGAAGGTCATGCAATCACAGCCACTAAATGAAGAATGTTGTCAGAGTGTAATATGCTGGTGGACAGAAAGCCCTCCGGGTCTCTGTTCTTGCTAGCTAGCCAGCAAGCACCTTCTTATTATATTCCAGACTGATAAGTCAGTGAAAAAAGGTCAGTGAAGGTCATTTACACATCAGCTTACAATGGTTTCAAAATAGCTCTGTGAAGCCAAAGCAAAGTACAGTGTGAATGCTTATCTGGTGTACGAGTAGCATGTTTTCATAGAAATACAGAATAATACATGCTTGAGGTATCCGGTTCAAACAGTTACTCAAAGCAGGTCTCATCAGATGGGGCTGATCAGGCTGTGTCCCATCAAGCCTTGAAAACCTCCACGGTGGAGATTCCACAGTCTTCCAGGCAACCTGTTCCTGTATTTGATCATCATCATGGTAAAAAATTATATCCTAATCTAATTACAGTATACCATTTATCTAACTTCTGTCCTTTGCATATTGTACTGCAGTGAACCACCAAGTGGAGTATGGCTCCACCTTCTCTGTCTTCCAATCTGACATTTGTAGACAGCAGTATGATTTCTCCTGAACCTGCCCTTTTTTTAGGCTAAAAAAATCATAGAATCATCGAGTCATAGAGTAGTTAGGGTTGGAAAGGACCTTAAGATCATCTAGTTCCAAACCCCCTCCCACTAAACTATGCCATCCAAGGCTCTGTCCAAACTGGCCTTGAACACTGTCAGGGATGGAGCATTCACAACTTCTCTGGCCAACCCATTCCAGTACCTCACCACCATCACAGTAAAGAATTTCTTCCTCATATCCAATCTCAACTTCCCCTGTTTTAGTTTGAACCCATTACCCCTTGTTCTATCACTACAGTCCCTCATCAAGAGTCACTCCCCAGCATCCCTATAGGCCCCCTTCAGATATTGGAAGGCTGCTAGGAGGTCTCCATGCAGCCTTCTCTTCTCCAGGCTGAACAGCCCCAACTTTCTCATCCTATCTTCAGACGGGAGGTGTTCCAGTCCCCTCATCATTCTCGTGGCCCTCCTCCGCACTTGTTCCAACACTTCCATGTCCTCTTTATGTTGGGGACACCAGAACTGCACAAAATACTCCAAGTGAGGTCTCACGAGAGCAGAGTAGAGGGGTAGGATCACCTCCCTCGACCTGCTGGTCACACTCCTTCTGATGCAGCCCAGGATACGGTTGGCTTTCTGGGCTGCGAGTGCACACTGAAGCCGGCTCATGTTCATTTTCTCATCAACCAACACTCCCAAGTCCTTCTGTGCAGGGCTGCTCTGAATCTCTTCTCTGCCCAACCTGGAGCTGTGCCTGGGATTGCTCCCACCCAGGTGTAGGACCTTGCACTTGTCATGGTTAAACTTCATCAGGTTGGCATCAGCCCACCTCACAAGCGTGTGAAAGTCCCTCTGGATGGCATTCCTTCCCTCCAGTACATCAACTGAACCACACAGCTTGCTGTCATCTGCAAACTTGCTGAGGGCACACTCAATCCCACTGTCCATGTCACCGACAAAGATGTTGACCAAGACCAGTCCCAGTACTGGTCCCAGAGGGACATCACTCGTTACAGGTCTCCAGCTGGACATTGAGCCATTGAGCACAACTCTTTGCGTGTGGCCATCCATCCAGTTCTTTATCCACCGAGTGGTCCACCTATCAAATTGATGTCCCTCCAACTTAGAGACAAGGATGTCATGTGAGACAGTGTCAAACGCTTTGCACAAGCCCAGGTAGATATGCTTTCCTTATAAATCACGTGCTCCACTTCACTGATCGTCTTGATGGTCCTTCAATGAACTCTGTCCCATATGTCAGTGCCTTATATTAGGAAAACCAAAACTGTAAACCAAACCCCAGATCCAATCTCATAAGTGCCACAGAGTGGAAAGACCACTTTCCTGGAGCTGCTGGCTATATTTATGCCAACACAACCTGGGAAGCAGTTGGCCTTTGATGCTTTAATTGGTTGACTTTTTTGTTTTCGTTAATGCTATTTCAAATCTATAGTTCTCTGAAATTTAAAATAAGATGGTCAAACCTGAAATAACACCATGCAGAGAGGTTGTGATTGGCTTAAATACAACCAGCATGAACTGATTCAATTTCGGCACATACTTACACCTGGGTCTTTGTTTATAACCAAGAGTTGTGCTAATTTAACTAGCATGGCTTTCCCGCTACTCTGTGGACACAAATCATCTTAAGAGCATTTCAGCAATTAAACTGAAGACATTTTCATACCACTGTCAGTAGAGTTACTCCTTACATTACAGCAAATGAGAGTTAAGTTCTAAAAGCTGTCAAGTAGAAATTAAATTTACAGTAATAAACGCAGGACATAATGGTAGTCACCTCTCACCACCCCAGACCTGTGCAATAAGCCCTGTCATGAAAGTGCTGACTTTTCAAACTAGTGATACTTTTCAAGCTGCTAGGGCACTGCTATACAACGTCTTATATAATCTAAAGGTAAATTACATTTACTTTTTCACAGGAAAAGGTTAAATATCACATCTTTTTCTATAATATTCATTTACTTCTTTTACCCAAATAATGGTATATATGAATATCTTATAAAGAGCAGGCCAACCTTTTTTTTTTCTTCTGAAATTAATTTAATAAAAACAAAGGCATTAAAATTTTACACAGAACTTTCTAAAATGCCAAAGTATTAATTCAGAGTAATAACTCCTGTAAGAATTACTGAATTATACATTTTAGATTACAAGTCTCAAAAATCGGAGTGAGTATATTACAAAACTGAAAGTAGATTTCACAAACCCTATTCTAAGATTTTTCGGTGCAATGATTTGTGTGAATTATTTAACATCTTCATTACATTGTCTGGAAACGTACAATTTTATCTGACTCATGTCCTGACATTCTTGAAATGCAAGTTTTCCTGCATAGGCATGCCACTAAGTGCACGCATACATATTTCTACAACTCAGATTCAGTACTGAAACTACAAATGTCAGCATCATTTGTATTGCATTATATGCACATTGCTGACTTCCAAGCATTATACATTTATTTTTCCACATTACATTTAAAATAAACAACCAACCAACAAAAACGAAAAGAAAAAACAAACACCTCAAACTTTTGCCTGGCTTTCATGCTCTTTCAGAAGCATATAAAATTCAGGCTAGCAAAGGGTGACAGAATTCTATCAAAGGAAGTTTTTTCTTTCAAACCATGTGCCCAGTTAAGCAACAGAAGAGTTGCATTCCTTAGTACAGCACCTCTTTTGAAAGAATTGTAGCAGCCCAAATAATTAAATCAAAAGTGTTCAAACACCAATAAACATTTGTCTTGAGGTTAAAGATTTAAACTAGATCTTACATTATCAGAACCATCCAGACCATCTTTAATGCATGAAAGAGTGAGACACAGACAGATGGTAACTGTTATTGAAAATTAAATCTGCTCTTTTTTTTTCAACAAGGAGAAAATAGTTTGGCAACGTAATACTACAGAGATTTTATTTCTACTCTTCACTTCGTTAGCATGTCTTCAAGTCTCACCAAAATCAGTGGGTAAAATTTCCACAGGAATTTTCAACCTAGCTATGAGGAGGGGAACTAGGTGCTCTCCTAGATACTAAAATATCTTGAGATAGATCTTTTTGTCAGCTTTGCAGACATCTAGACCTCTACATGCATATGCCTCAGTTAAAATTCAGGTCAGTTAGCAGTCAATAATGAGTGTTGCTGGTTATGCTTACAGATGGCTTCAGTTTGCTACTCTTTAAAACCCATATACTAACTGGAGAAAAAAATCCTAGAAGTCAGAATTTCCTGACCCACATGTATCTAACTATAAACCTAGTATACCCATTTCTCTTTTTCCAGCACTATACTTGCCAGTTGCTGCCATGTCTCCTTGTCAACAACTCCCAAATGAACACACTGAATTGGGCCTTTCCAATTAACGCATGTAAATAAAACCCATATTCAGGATGTCATTTCATTAGCTTGAGAGACACATAACCATTAGTGCTATCAAAAAATTTCCAACTGCCAGAGACCAGGTCAGGTGATAGAAAGAAATGTGCACCTTTGCTGCAACTTTGCAGACATAAACAAGGCAAAGTATTTTGTGCGTATTTCCCAGAGGATATATCAAGGACTATCTTCAGCACGTTGAAGATTATAAGTAAGACTTAATTTGGGGTATTAATAGTTATATTGACAATTTCATCTCTGCAAATATTATTATGATGACAGGAAAAAAAATTCTAAATCCATTTTGCTGAGGCCATTAGCCTGGATGTTCGTGTGGTGAGATGTATTTCTTGCTTAGAATATAAATTCACTTGCACAGTACATATTTTGCAAAAGTAGAGAGTACGTTGGTTTCCAGCCTTTTTAATGAGAGATAAAAAGAATTACTCATTTTTTTAAACTTTGCCTTTGCTTTGGCACTCATACATTACAGGTGCCTGCAATTATGTGGAGGCACACAATATTAACACTTAAATATTTAATTTCATAACATGCCTATCTGGACAGGAATGTGAGATGTCTAAATGAGGAATCTTACATTCACACTGTGTCATTACACAAAATCTCACCTGAAATCATTTTGCCCACAAAATTGTAGTTATAAAAATGGAGAATATGACTATTTTCCAAATGAAACTCATATTGTCAATATCATTAGTTTTATACTCTTGAGTGATTGCTTATTAAATTATTTCATATCTCATGATAGTCCAGTAAAATCCATAATCTGAAATCACATATGCTAGCTTTTATAAGGATATGAGGTACAGATATACATCTGTAGAAATGTATGTGAAACCATGATAAAAAATTGCATGTTTTCCATAGAAAATACTCCTTCTTTTACAAAGAAAGCACGATAAGTGAAGTGCAAAGGATCTACCAACAAAACCTTCAGAGAGGTTACAATGCATTCATTCAATCAATCTGTACAGTCTTATACCACAAAATAAACAGAAAGAAGCTCACGCTTTCCAAATGAGGTGCACTAACATTCTTGATGGGCGTAATGTGGATAAATAAAGTTTCAAAAATGGTACTGAAGCTATTTTTTAAATTACTACATCAATAAAATTAATGTGTATCATCTCTTTCAAGGTTGATTATTCCAGTGAAAGCTTTCCTTTAATATTTATATAAACAGAAGTTTAACACGTATACCTAAGCAAGAGAAATTATGTCACTATCTTCACACTGTAGTCCCACACACCAGCCCAAAATATATATTTTTTTAATTCAGAATCTCGTAATTCATGTTTTGCACTCAAAAGGCACACCATTTATTCTCAGCTAAAACTCACTAAAAGTGAAATCACGGCAAGACCTAACTCAGTGAGAATTGTTCAACTAGCAGAACAGAATACGAGCAGTAGTGTTGCTACCTGAAGTACAACAGGAAATAGGGCTAAGAGAGAAACAGTTAATGTAAGCATATCTCATGTATTATTCATCCACATATAATTTCAACAAAACATTGTTTCCTGTGCAAGACATTCTAGAATAAGTACGAAACTAACTTTCTTGGTTATAACGTGAAGCATGGGCAGATTCACAAATCTTTTGTTGTTCACTAGTTATGCAAATTTGCCTTTTGTAACACCACAGAAAGCCACAGAAAATGATGGAGAAGGAAAGAAGGGGAGCGAAGGAAGGAAGGAAAGGAGGGAGGGTGGGAGGGAGAGAGGAAAAGAAGGGAGGGAGGGAGGAAAGGGAGGGAGGGAGAGAGGAAGGGAGGAAGGGAGGAAAGTAACCAAAGCCAACCATTCAGCATATAACAAAGCAAATGAAAGAAAATCATTTTGCCTTACTGCAGGATGGCAGCACTGGGATTGACTTCATTTAGTGCCCAAGTTCTTTGCCACAGGCAAAGCTCCAAGATGCATCCTGAGATGGGGTTATAAAAAGAAACAATAAAAAAAAAAAAAGGACCTGATAATAGCTCCATCATCTTCAACAGATGCAGAAGTCCCACCTCAGAAGTGATGGAAAAGCAAATTGGTTTAAGGCTTGGATGCTTTTCTCGGACAAAAGCAACCCTCCTCCGAACAAGGAAAAGTGAGAGGGAGGAGAAGCTGTTTTCTTTCCAGCAAGATAGAAGATACAGCTCCATAGAACTATGTTCTGAATATAGCTACATAGAACTACATTCTGAACTCCAAGAAGGATGGTCATTAGCAAAACTTCCAGTGTCGGTGTTTACAAAGGAGGCCAGCATTGTTCTCTATATCTTGGGCTCATCAAGAACTCCATCCCAAACTCAGAGATCGGACCATAAGAAGCAGACATCAAAAAGACAGTATCTTTGGCACAGTCATACCCCACTGACAAACGCAATTTGTTGTGTCATGGTCCCAGACTGGTTCTGTTTTCACACAGAAGGTTCTTCTGGAAGCTTCTGTTGCTGGGTTTTGCAGAAGTCAGTCTTAGCTAGGAAATATGTCTGTCTGAAACACACAGTGAAGTCACACTTCTTAAAGGGCATCAGGTCAGCCTAACAGATGGACATAAATATAAGAATTGCCTGCTTCAAGCTTTCTTTTTTTTAATAGATTTTCATGCAGACATGCTAGAAAAAAAAGTGAATGGTGTCTATAACAACAGCAAATAGAGGGTAGTAGACAAAGTTAAATGATCCCTTAAGGACTGAGTGTATAAAATAAACTCCATCACAAAGCACGACCAACTTCAGGTGGAGTTTCATGTACATAGCACTTCATACAGACCCTCTCTCATGTTACAGTCTCAACAAGGTTAACTATACTTACCCCTATCAGTGCTGTGTCTTAAGCGTGCTCTTGACAGCAACAGTATGTTCAAAATCAGGCAAGCGTATACCTGCAAACATTTCCTGAGGCAGAAAAGGTTCATCTCAAAGACACTGGGTTTATTCTAGTTTTTTCCCACCATTTCCTCTTTTCTGGGGACCTGCTACAGTTCCTGGAGAAACTGACTGGGTAGTAGGGTCCTCTCTGACAGCTTCCCAAAGACACACTTTTTCCCACATGGTTACAGTTCAAAACATACACTGCAAGTTTCATTCATCTCTGACTCAAGTGAACTCAAATGTCACCGTAAAGATTTAATTCAAAATGAATCCTTGTTCCAACTTTAATTTTGCAGTTTAGTCAGTAACAGGATGACTAGAGTAAAGCTGCAATACAGTATAACAGCTTTAACTCTACCACAAATTATAGCTACTAGACATTTTTCTAACTGTCTAGGTGCAATCATAAAAATTGTAACACATTTAGATACTGCATGATACTGATTAGGAATAAAAAAACTGTCATAGAGCTCTGGAAACCAGAGATCTTTGGAAATTATAGCAAAATAAGACTTATACTAACTTTTGTAATATTTTTATGATGTACAAATTATATTATTAACTAACCTTGAATTAACTTTGAAAATTTTAGCCTTTCTTTCAAACTTAGTTTTAACTTTCCTGTTGCTGCTAATAGAAGTTCGATTTTCTAAATCACATTGCTTCATCAGACCTGTCCCATTTCTGGGGTGACTGAAGAAATGCAGGGAGCAGCCAGACACCCATCCAGGGAAAGAATACTAGTAAAGAAACTGACAATCAGGAATGGAGACTGAGAACGGGACAAGTGCTTTTCTCACTCTTAAAAACACCAACGATCTCTGTCACCAGTGTCCCACTGGAAAGTGTCAGAGGCATGTATCTGCCTTCTCCCCACTCTGCTGTTGTAACTGAAAGCATTCAAGCAAAGGCCAAAAATTCAAAACGTCTCTCTTGTGTAGCAGCTAGAAGTTGAAGCCCTAGGGTTTTTTCCAACCCTGTCAAGGCATACACACATTATGTTGCTCAAATCCCTCGTCACTGTCCATATTTGATAAGTTACTTATCAGTAACTAGAGATCTTCAAAACAGTTACACATATGCATTCCATTTGTGTGCAAACTGCCATTACCAAGATGTAATTTAAATCTTTTTTCCAGTGATCACCCACGTCCATTTCCACATAAATACTACTTCAGAAGAGCTCCAGGCTCAGTTATTGGTTACCCTCAGGTGAGGATATACTGCCAGAAGAAGCCATAAGTGAGGGAATCTCTTACATCTGCTTTTCTCAACTTGGAACCTGAGGTGAGGCTGGCACTGGAAACTAGGGGTTTTGCAAACAGATGAAACTACAAAACCAGGCAGGTATCTGAAGACAAAGGCACACTGCAACTTCAGGGTGCTTTTTTCAAATAACAAAGGACCCCGCAAATCCCCACCTTAAACACAATGATTCTAAAGAGTAAATCTTCAACCTAGGAATGCATATCCCTCATGCAATTAAACAAATATATCATGTTTAGTGGGGGCGACTCAGTATTGCACTAAACTGTGAAAGCCGATTTGAGCAGATGGCACCACGGGTCTTTTACTCACACTAAGCAGAAGATGGTGCTGGTAGTTGCCTGGGCAAACTAAAGGAACATGAAAGTTTATATTCTTTCCTAAAGTTTCTAGACATCTGCAGTCCATCCTTTCAGAAATGGCTGTGATCATAAGGAAAGGTAGCAGCAGATGAATGTACAGAAATATGACCATCCTTTTGTTCCCTTATTAGTCTTTGTGGTCACTGGAAGCATGACATGGAAACATGTCACTTACAAGCAAGGAGATTCAGGATGATTCTTCTCCAGTATTTTATTAGTCTATTAAAAAGTCTAATCTCACTCTCCAAAAGATAGAGTCTCCTAGTACATGGATCAGAAAACTGAACATAACCATTGCATGTGGTGTACTCACAAAGGTTATTTCCATCATGTCCTCTGAGACGTTTTGGTGTTGAAGGTCTAATGTTTTTAAAGGAAAAAAAAAGTCTCATGTAATAGAAATTTGTTCATGTCAGATAAACTCTGTGAATATCTCCTTTGATTTTTTTTTCTGAGATCTCAAAGCCCTATTTATGGTTTCAGAAAAGCCAAGTATGTAGGGAAAAGGGATATGAGAGTCATTGCAATATTTTTATTTTTCAGGACATTTGATGTTGTTGCTTTCTGGTAGTTGCTTTGGTTTTTTTTTTCTTTTAAAGATCTGTTATTTCCTAATACTCAAGTTTTGCTATTTACTTTCTAAAATCTTTTTCTGCCATCAGCAATAAGCAGACTTTATTTGTCTTTCACAGTATCACTGAATTCTAATTGTATGCTATTTATGCATAATATAACAGGTGGACATTCTGGAGGAAGTAATTTTGGTAGCAAGACTTCCAGCAGACATGTATGCACTCCTATCTCAGCATCAGTGTCCTGAAAGCAAATCAGTAGTGTTTCTGCTTTACTGTCTGTTTATAACGGCTACCAGTTTACAGTGTATAAGCTGCAAAACTTATTTTCTAAAGCATGAAAAAAACAATTTGAGACACCAAATCCTGTTAAAAAAAAAAGAAAAAAGAAAAAGAAAGAAAAAAGTGCAGTTAGGTTACTGATTTAATACTACTACTCTAGTGTGCTGCGTTACATGAACAAATCGAGTTACAGGACTCAAATTTCTCAATGCTGCTTTTGCAGTAACTACTGATTTTTCTTTTCTTTTTACTTTGATATAAACTTTTAAAAATTACCAAGATGTCTAGAAAAAATCCATTACTCAAAAGCTCTCTTAAGATCTACACAATTGTTTTACGTATTCAGCATTTCTGAGAGATTCGGGACAAAGATCATATAATAGAGTTCTTCCAGGCAATGTAAGAAATAGCAGTCTCAATCAAACTCTTGATACAATTTATCACAGGGCACTGATTGACAGCAGTGACAGCAGGAGTTCCTGAACCAAGTCTCTTTTGGACTTTCAAGTTGATTCTTTCTGGGCCATCTGGAAACAAACCTGAGCAATATGTCACCTTTGTGAGCCCAGATACTGCCTAGGCCATGAGATGTCTGGGTTTGCCACTTGACTGTTGCCAGCCAACTGTTAAACAGGCACAGAGACAAAACTTAATTCTTACTCCACAGCCATCACCACTTTTGGTTTTTAAATGATTCTTGCTAAGAACTGCCAACATCGTGCTAGTGCTCCCAAAAGTGCTGGAGATTCATTTGCCCTCCCTCTAAAACCATGATAATGTTATAGGTGAGGAGCTGAGTAATGAAAATAGCTGCCAATTGACCTGCCAATATGAGGATGCTTCTCCTGTTTAATTCTAATTGTCATAGATGTTTGAAATGGGCTATTTTGCTCCATCTTTTTTGTTTTCTAGTCACAGAAAATGTCAGGTATCAGGGTTGTCAAAGGTACAAAAAATTTATTTTGGAAAATAAGATTCTTTTTTGACATCTTTTCTTCAACTGAGTTCCTTACTTCCAGATTTTCATTAAAACTATGGAATCTGGAGTAAACTGGCATAATTTCACCAAGTTGGCAGAGTTACTGCTGAAAAACAGACTATGCATTTGGTTTGAATTTGTCCCTTATCTGCCTCCATCCCTTGCGGCTCTTTGGAGTGAAAAGGTGACTTTTGAATTTTTTAAAGCAGACCGTGATTGGCAAGATTTTACCCGCAGAGATACAGCTGATACACATGCCTTGCCAAAAGCAATAAATACACAAAGCACTCAGCTTCAGGGCATTCAGGGTCTGAATACTTTCAGTCTACCCCTCAAAGAGGGTTTCAATACAGTGTGCCCTTCTTTGCCATTTGGGTAGTTATTTCTGAGCATTGTTATGCTGTGCATACAGCCTGCTGTCTTGAAGTTGCTCTCAGAATTGTGCTGATGACCTACATTGGAAGGCAACATTTAATTCCAGATTTTTAAATGAGGCATGCAATTTATAAAATTTCTGAATAAAATTACATTCTGGATCAATGTGAGAAATGAGATCAGTAAAGCTCCCATTTATCTCTTCCAACACATCCCAAAAAGAGTGAGAATTAAAGGTTCAAAAGCCTGAGATATATTATCTTCTGTGCCAACTGAAGGCTGTCTTCATGTTCAGTGTACAAAAGGCCATTTGGTTGCTACTGAAATTGCTGACTAAAATACCCAGAGCTGACAGATTTGTCAGAAGACTGACAAGCCTCTGATTCAATAAAGGTTTCCAGCCTTTTGTTTGACATTTTGGTGGTTGGTTATCATTGTGAAGGGGATTGCTAGTGAATAATTTTCATCCTGTAGCTCATGCAGATATAACTTATTTTATAGCTCTGGCATCCTGAAAACCTAAAGCTACATTTTCTTCTTTTTCACATGTGCTTAGATGAACTTTGTTTTTTGCAATGCCACTGCTTTTGGAGGAAACAACCTCTCAGCACTTCAGACCACCATCATCACTGCAGGCAGATGAGAGGTAGATCTGTGGGTCATTTCCCAGCATTTAATTTTTTCAATACATTCATGTAACAGGACAAGTAATTCATAATTCCAACTGAATACCCATGACAACTAAAAAGAAGTGTAAACCTCATGCAAATATTTTTATTCTTGTGGTAGGAAGCTAATGCTTGAGGTCCAGCTGGTATGGACAGATTTTAATATCTTAGCTAAGTAAGTATTTATATAGTACTCTAATACCTGATACAATACAAAGAGTATGGTGGGGACTGTAATGGGCTATCTTTGCCTTTTCCTGATCAGGTATGGAATAAGATTATTATTGCAAAGTATTCTGAGTTATGTTAAATTAAACCAGAAAGAAGAAAACTGGTTTCCTAGGTTCTTGTACTTCATGAGATGATCTTCTATACATTAATAGTTGGCAACCATTTACTGTATGAAGAATGCAGGAAAAGTAGTTTGGAGAGCATAAGGAAGCATCTCTCTCCAAACATACAGCATACTACATGGGCAACCTTAGTAGTAGAAACCACTATTTCTCCTCTAAGCGACAGCCCCAGTTTTGACTTTGAACTGCAGACTCCATTGATTTATGTTCAAGCTTCACATTTCATGCAAAAGCATGAAGGATAGAAACACTTTATACCTCCATTCTGCAGGAAGATGCGGCGGAATGTCACGCTGTGGTTTGTGCCATAATATAGCAGGCTGGGAGGTTACTCTTCTGAAATGGTTATCCACATACCCACATCACCTACAGCTGTTGTCTGACCTTTTCCTGCCCTTTTCCTTCAAAGCAGTAAAGAAGTCCCTGAACATTTCTGACCTGCTGCAAACCTGAGCATCCATTCTTTGAACGTAATTCAAAATACACGCAAAACATCCTTCTTTTCCCTTCATGCATCTTCAGTTTCTACAATACAATACTGACAGCAGGATATGAGACACACTTGTCATATTAAAGTATTCAGAAGTACTTTCAAGAACAAATGCTGTTATCGGAGATGTGTAATGTATCATCTGCTGCTGCCGAACTACCTAGTTTGTGCCAAAGAATTAGCTGATATCACTCATTCACATGAAAGTTTTCAGTACTTTCTGTTTGTAGTTTCTTTTAGACATAATTTTGATGATTTCTATCTAGAAAAAAGAAAAGTGCAGAGGAACTACCCAAAATTTTCAAGAACTTAGCAATTTGGACAGAATAAATCATTTTAACCGGTGGAAGGCTTCAAGAGGTGATTTGACATTTCAAGAAATGGTAACCCAAAAACCAAAAAATATGTGTCATGTCATCCTATACAGGTCTACAAAGCACAGACATGGTACATGTAGTGCAGCTGAAGTAGGTGTGTTGAGGAACAGAGATGGAGCTCAGCATGAGAAACCAGCAGTGATCACCTGAACTTGAAATTTAATGACTTCATACTCCATAGTGCCAATCCTAAACAGCCACTGCTGCTGGAATCTGATATTACCATAAATTACTTGATGATTTTTGTTCACCATTAATAAGGATTAATCATAACATGACCCCACTCTGACAGACATGATACAAATGGAACAGAAAGAAACCCTTGTCTCAGACAGTGCAGGGTTTAGGATGGGAAACAAAAATAAACACGTCAGGAAACATGACGAAACAGGGGTGACTGATTGCAGTTTTAGTGAGCTCTGAAGTGAAAGAGCAGAAGCAGCCCCAAAATTTTAGATTTCCATGTCATCAAAGCAAGTAAGGGTCTTGATGAGGGAGTTAAATAAAAATGAAGTCTTATGTTTTTTCTAAAGTGTACCTGAGAATATGAAGAGCAATTTGCAGACTAGGTTACATACTACAGTTAAAAGGAAAAACTGATTGTATCTTGCATATTTATAGACTTGATTCAGGAATATTCTTAGGTAAAACAGTAAACATCAATCAGGAATTTAACCAAAATTTCTGCAGGCAGAAACTTTGAAGCAACTATCCAATACAGTGAGATAGATGATCAACTCAGTTCATACATACTGTTTACTCTGCAGTCTAAATTCGGTATGATTTCCTTAAAGAGGCCAAAATGACAAATGGTAAAATGCAAAACTCCGTTGAAACAGAAAAAGTGTTCAATAGCACAAATAAGAGTTGAAAAAGCAGAGAAATAAAAACAGAGGAGATGAAGCTACAAAGACCTGTCCTGAGTAAATGCCTTTTTTTTTTGTACCATGCGTTTAGATAGGAAGGTCTTCTGTTTAGGCAGAAAGATAGTAGCTTTATAAAGGTGGCCAAGATGCTTCCTGCAGCTGTCCTCAGTGAAAAGGCTACCCTCTTACCTTCACATTTGGACTTCCATTCTTTTTGATGCTACCCCTTTAAACTGAGACTTAAGAGTTAAGCAGGTCAGTGATTTGCTGTCAACAGTCTAATCAGGAGTTCACTTGCACCAGTCATGAACACATATTTACTCTCAGGTTGCAACAAGCATTTGTTCCTAATGAGTAGAAGTGGTCTTGCAGAATGAAGATCTCAGCAAGTAGAGAATCTATTGATCTTTCCTCCTTTAATTTAAAAGAGGGCATGCAAAAAAACAAACATTGGTTTAAGCTTATTTATCTTATCCTTTCAGATATGAAGTGGAGAAGGATCATGTCTATGAGTTAGAAAAGATACGCTTTCAACAAATATAATATCAGTAATGTCAAAGGTGATTATTATCCACTTTTAAAGAACTTTCTGGAGGACCTGAAAACAGTCACTGCATTTAAATTAAATAGATGCGAATCCTATGTTTCTAATAGGCTTTTCTCCACTAAAATTACAATATGTAGAGCAAGTCATGAACAAGTGGCAAGAAGACAAAGATTTCTACCATAGAAGACAAATTTCTACCATAAAAACACACCCAGAAAACTCCTTTCAGCCTTTCAGACCCTCAGAATAACAATTCTAATAGAAAGGATTTGGAGCAGAGGATTATCTTCCCTATTTTAAGTTTTAATTAGTGTGCTTCTCAAATGACAAAGGAAGAAGCTATTTTACTCATCATATTGAAGAATATTCTAAAAATAGTCAAACCTTTTCCTCTAAAAACTTACAACCAAACTAATAGGCAGCACAGAGCTTACCTGGTATGGTTGGAAGACTGAATGGACATATACAGATCTGTGTTTGCATATACACATACACATCATTTTCACGTCCACCTATTCAGACTAAGGTTAAGGGCATAAAGTTATGACTACTCACTCTTAGTCTATTCTTCAATACATTCCACCATTACAGCTTGCAAGCAGTAGAGGACTAGATACTGATGAAGATGGAAAAATATCTGGCAGACACTGGCTTATGCAAAGATCTGATATTTTATCTTAATTTACAGACACACTCAAGACTGTAGATACTGTAAGAGTATTGCTGTTATTGTTATCCTCTCTTCAGATGTAGCGTGCATCTGCTAAAAGACAACCTATGTTTTGTGCATAAAATCCAAGTAAACCTGTTTATGTCTAATTTTCTGTTAACTCACAATATTAGGCCTTCAAACGTAACTTAGTTGCAGTTATCCTTGCAAACACCTACATGGTGAGAAAGAGGGTATCTATACTGAGCTGAAGAGTCAGATCTATGAAAAAACTGACTAGATAGGTTCTAGGGTTCAGTGACTGCAGCAGTTGCAGTAGGTACAGATCACTAATAAATTTCACAGGGAGAGCAAATGTCCTTGCAATGAAATTCAGAGACGTGACATTCAGAGAAGTGCTAGCACCCAAAAGGCCTGGGTTAGGCACCCAAATCAAGGCTACAAGGAAATATGTGCTTCTACTTTGAACTCACATCTGAACATTTTCCCTTGGGTGTACTCTTCAAAACCAGGGAAATTGTCAAAAAACCCACACATAAATTGCACAGAGAGGATTATTTTATCTTTAAATTACAATGAGGGCAGAGTATCTCCTCTCCTGTGAATCAGTCCAATATTAGAAACCTGAGTTCAGCTTTTCCTGTACAGAAGAGAAGGGAATATAAGCTCATCAGCATACTCCAGAAGAAAGACTTGGCTACTGAGCCACAGGGGAAAGACTTCTGTCGCTCTTGCCTATTTTGCATACAGAAATAAATGATTCACTGAGCTGAGAGAGGGGGGAAGAGGTGACGAACATCCTTTAGCCTCATGATGAAGCTGCACGTTGAAGAGTGTGGGAGCGCAGGGGTTTGATCCCTTTTCAGTGGCTGTTTCTTTCTTTTTAATCTAGGTACTGTTAAATGTAAAACGTACTAGCCAGTCTAGCTACAGGATAATGCGCAGTCTGCACCCTGGCTATCCTGTGTGGGCACTCTACTATATATCCTGGCTAATCTTGAAGCAGGAATAAAGCACCATGCCAACCTCCACCAGCCTTCACCATCACCACTGGAGCTGCACAGAAAAGTTAGTGCACGTGAGGTACGCTGGAAATGCATCTAGAATTTTGGACTCACAAGTATCACCTACTTTGGCAATCCCAGCAGGTGTCACGCACAGGACAGCTACAGTTTTGTTTTCTAACAATATACTAGCATTAGTATGTTGAGTATAGAGCACAAAGGTGTGCTTTATGTGAGCACTGCAAGGTAGTTTTGCGATAACGGAGTCAGGCGCTAGAGTAAAGATACCTGTGTTAGCATTGTGACCTTACAGAAAATACACGTCTCTCAGGATCCTGAATTTTATATGGGTTTATATATATGTTTTATATAAAAATGCATATGGTGTTATAGAATAATATTGAAATTTTGGAGGCAGCAATAGAAGCCAAAAGGGCAATCTCCTTCCAGAGCATGTCCGGAGGATTTAGCAAAATCTCAGGAGATGCTAGTTAGCATGTGTAAATGTGCATGAAGTGCAGCATTTCTGCACTGCAAATACTGACCAAGTCCTTTTCCTCTACCTTTTAGAGTCTCTTCTGAAATTTGAAGCTCCTCTGAGAAACTTGAGGCACTAAAACTTCTAAAACTTCTGAGCACTACACTAGTGCTAACAGTAATATTAGTGACATTCAGTGATTCCTGAAAAATAATTCTAAATTACTATTTGCTGACATGGTACAAAGAGGAAGAAACTGATTTCCAAGAAGTCATTCAATGAATATTTCTGATTCTAACACACCATCTTTCCTTCTCTTCAACAATGACCTGTTAATGTAGGACTAGTTTTAACTGCCCTAGACTAGCAGGAGACTTTGAGGGTTTGCATAAGACATACCTCAGATATCACCAATACTCTCAGTTCATGTCTGAAGTGGTCAAGCAGTCACTATGTGCGTCACAACACAGCAGGAGGAACTGCAGCTACATCATTATTCCACAAGAAACAGAGTGTTTGCAGCTAACAGGGCAAACAGCAGCCTTTCACTGTACAAAGGCTGAAAGGCTCTTTAATCTGAAGAAACAAAGCTCATAAAAAGAAGCCTTCCTACTAAAAGCTCAAGAGCTGGAAAGAAGAAGTAGTCTGTGCTACCTGAAGTTAGGTTGCAGGTCAAGTTCAGAGAGGAGAAAACTTTTGTTCTCACTGAAGCATCTTAGGCAAACTTGGAGAAGAGTATCTACTTTATCTGCTTTGCCCCTTTCAGAGATGATTCATGGATAGCACAGGCAGAAGATGGGCTAGGGATCCTTCCCACAGGTATCCCAAGGGAAAAGCTCTTCAGCAATGGTTGCATATAGATATATCCCCATTGTGGACGTATCTTTGAAGGAAAAGGATATCTTATAAGAAAAGGAAACTTCCCTTAGTCCCCAGAATTGGCGAGGAGAAAGTAGTATGTCTAGTATCCATCACTTTTTTGGTTTTGCACTAAAGAGAGGCTTCCTGGAGAAAAGCAAGAATAGTCCAGCAAAAGACAAAATTATGCGTGTTCATTTATACTTCCATATTTATGTGTATATATCTGTGTGTGCACACGCATGTGTGTTAATTTTTCCCTATATGCTATGGGGAAAAAATGCAGGCAAGATAACCTCGGAATAAACTGTTCTCTGTGTCCATGGCAGACAGCAAAATAAGTAAACTACAGCAAGGAAGCATTACGCAGGGTATTAGAAAAACAGTAAGGATATTCAGGCACTAGAATCTGTTGTAGAATCACCAGTACTAGAGGCATCCAAGAACAGACCAGGCAGTCATCTGTTAGCATTAAACAGACAGCTGATATCTGCTTGCAGGGGAATAAAATCTGTTGGGGGCCAAAGAATGAATTATTTGGCCTCCTGAAGTCTGTTTTAGCTCTGTCTTTTTACTGATGATGAAGGAAGCAGACAGTGCTGAAGGAAAGCCTTGCTACAAGAAATCTTAGCAATACGTTGTTTCTGTGACTAATTCCTAGCTTAGCTGTGTATGTTTTATTGCAGTGGCAGACTTCAGAGGTGAGGTTCTATGAATGAAAAATGCTACTTTAACTCCCTAGAGACCTCTTCCCCGGACAATTTATCAAACATACACAGAACTTTCAACAGGAACTGGAATGATTAGTTTTGTGATAACCTAGCCTTAAATAATTCATGTGTCTACAGACAGTGACCAAGGATGCCTGTGTCGTGGGATTTTGAAAGAGCACTCTCCACAGCTCAAGAAGTTAAAAAAGAAATCCTAATAAGGTCTATTGGTTAAGCCACAGAATTGTCCCTAATGCCACATTTCATGATTTACCAAATAACTGTCCATTCTTATAAACAGAGTCTCCATCTTGAAATGTACCCAAGGAAAATCTTCCAATAATTGCCCTTGAAATCACCTTCAGGTTTCTGGATACCTTATAAGTGCCTTCAAATAGGCACAAAGGATAAAGTGTTCTAAAATTAATAGATATATTACAAATGAAATGTATTATTAACATTGTAAAGCAAAAAAGTACAGAAATACATCCCTGACTGCCCTAAACCTACCGTATCTAAACCTGTCTTTTCTATTGAAGCCTTCCAGTGATCAAGTGATATATAGGGATAATTTGCAGCACCTACTCAAATAGAATTATTTTATACAATGGAACTGCCATAGCTAGAAAAATAGATTTAGTCTACCTTAGTTCAAAGCAGATCTGTCCTTTTCTCTGTGGTATGATGGTGAAGTTTTGTTGAACTCCAACCTTAGGGCATCTCTTTCCTTCTGGAACAAAGTGACACACATAACTCAGGGTCCATGAAGACTAGCGCAGTGTCTGATCTACCTGCTCTTCCCCTTGCAGAGACAGAGAAAATGATGCTGATTAACATAGTCTTCAGACCTAAATTTTATAGAAAGTTTGATTTGAAAAGAATTCATTTTTTTCCACTGGACAAAACAAGACATTAAATTCTAATGGGGGAATTCTTTGATGAGTGTGTCCTCACTCTCTGATTTTTCTGAAGTTTTCGTACATCATATCCTGATTGTGAAAATCTCTTCTTAGCGCCATTTGACTTCTGATTTCAGTGGTTATCTATTGTTTCAAAGCTGGCTTGTTTTGACTACATAACTGTAAATTGTTTTTCCTTTGGCTGGTTTTGTGAGAACTAGTAAAACATAGTTCTCAATGGTCATTTAAAGCTTACTGATTTTCTAACTTCTCTAGGAAAGTGAGAGTGGATTTCCTCATGTCTAACATAGCTTTGTGTTTCTTATGGAGAGAGATTTCAAGCACTCAGTGTTTACCTGAAAAGCCACAATAGTCTTTGTTAATTACAGTGTTTAGAAGGAATTTAAGGGAAAGATATGATTAAACATGAACCAAAAACATCTTTAAGGTGGCTGCAACAGTCTCTTATCTGCGGATTATACACCAGAATAAGAAAGCTTTAAATTTATTCAACTTCTTGTCTCCAAGTTATACCTAAGGTAAAGCCAAGTATCCATAAGTACTACCACTCCCAGCTCAATCCATTTTATGCCTTTGCCCTGTGACAGCTTGTATAATGAAATGCACTATAACATTAATGATACTTGTTCAAATACCACTTAGAGAAGTGGTGAGCAAGATTGGCTATGACCTGCTGCAGAGTTAATTGATTATTAAAACTGTTTGTGTTGGTTATGCCTAATCAACCAGGATCTGCATATACATTCATTCTTCAGGTTTAACTTAAGCACACTGATGACACTCACTGGACTATACAAAAATATATAAACTATATAATGCTAAATAACTAACGGCATAGTTAAGTTACATTCCTTGATTAACTTACTGATAAAACAACCAAATCAAAGAAAAAACTTGTCACAGGTTATTTGCAAGTAGCTAATTTAGAAACTAGTTTTATGGGCCACAGCTCCACAGCAGAAGCCATCCCTAATTAATTACACCTAAAATACACCAAGAAAATCAAATTGATTTAATAACGAGAATTTCCATAACTGGTATACATAGTTTAAGCCAACAAGTCCAAAAAAAAGGGTAAATAACACTTAAAAGGGTGAAACAGAGAGAAATGAATGAAAAGACAGATAAAAATACTGAAATAAAAAGAAAAATCATGGAGGAGTTCAAACTTCAGATAAAAATGTGAGGTTTGTCTAATAAAGACCAGGTGATGCATAATTTTTATATAGGTTCGGGGAGTTTCACTTGTTTAAATATTAACAAAGTTCATCTTCTATCACCAGTATAGGATTCTGAGTGGAATAATACAGCTTTTACAGCAATCAACAGCCCCTTCTTCACTTGGTAAGAAAGAGAATATAAATAACGCAGGAACAAATCAAATTTTTTAGTTCCAAACATTACTGTATCTTAAAAGCAGTCAAACTATGAAAGGCAGTTACATGAGCATTTCTCATTTATACTGTTTTAGGAATTTTACTTTTATATTCTGGATTCATATAATTAGGGTGGGAATTATAAACCCTAATCCCATGTCCTGTGGCAGTGTGATTATAATTAATACATGGATGAGTTTTGCATGTTTAAAGGTTAATTACTTCCAGTTACAAATCAATTTATGTATTCCTCTTTTGTTTTTCAAAATAAAGGCCTATTCTTGAAAGGAACATTGTTATTTTCTTATTTAATCAGTAATCTATAAACTCTTATGCTGATGTATAAGAAATATTTTGTCAATTTTTCTTATTAATATCTTTATATAAAGAACCCTGGTACACCTAAAGGACCATACAGAAGAAAAATGTAACACTATAAATGAGGCACCCTGTTGTACTCAGACAGCAGCATCACACATTTTCACATACTGGTTGCTTAGAGAGTTAACAACACTTCGCATACCACAACTTCTAACAGTTGTCTACAACTGGCAAGCACTGTAAAGAAAATCAATACAAAATAAGATAGCTATCAGAGTAGCAGAGGTGCAGAAGTTCAAAATCTCCGATATACACTACCTGTATTATGGGGGACAAGATTGTTGAGAATGAAGTAACATGAGAAGCTTCTAACTTCCTCCAATCAATAAGCAGACATCTCAGTTCCTTTTGAATACTATACAGCACAGTAAACTCTATCAAAGCCTGGAGTACAGCTATTGGCTATGTGTTTACAAATGCTGATGTCTCTGTTTAGGCATAGCAAAGCCGTGATACTTTGAAATTCTCTTGCACATAATAGGCACAATTTACACAATTTGACTCTGTGTTCCTGAAAGAACATCTGCACCATTTTCTATTAATTTGTCCCACAACATGTCTTAACATTAATGAGTAAATAGAAAACTCAACAGCGCGCTAGAATTTGGAGTTTGATGGGAAAATAAGGTTCAACAACCTATAAAGTCCTTCGGAAAAATCACCTTCTAAACCTTGCAACCTTCTAAAATAAGTTGCAATCTCCAAGTACCTAAGACCTTCACTTTTTGGGTTTTTTTTTATAACAATCATACAATTAATTATTGCTGTATTGCCTTATGGGAGTAAAAATGAAACTTTAGTGGCTTTTCCATGTGTTAATGTCAAAGTCTGGCACAGCAGATTTTGTTGGTGGTGGAGTCATTCTTGCTCAGAACCCTGCTGACAAAGAGCCACGTTACATTCTCAGCATATTTCACAAGCAATTCCCATTTGTCTTCCTGCTTTGCCTACTTCAGGTTAAGATACAAGGATGGCAAGCACCTTGATGTTTTCTGATGAGTATAGCTTCCTTGTGGAAATAATCCTCTGCAACTTTATCTATGGGCTGTGAAATTCTTCTACCAGTCATATTTACTCTTCTCTAAGATATATTAAGATAGTGGAAAAGGAGCATCATCAGGTAACGCATACCTTAAATTGGCATGGCTGAGACACCAAAAGTTTCAAAACACACTTACATGTACTGAACTGGTGCATGTCTACAGACAACATTTCATTTGACAGGCTTGGCAGAGCTGATTAAACTTAGCCTCTGCATTAGTTCTTCCCAGTCACTCTCAGTTTCTGCTATCCTCTGTGATCGATGCATACTATTGTATAAAATCGAAGGGCTACAAAGATGCCATGTGAAATATCCCAAAGCATGTAGCTTACTTGTTGCTAAAGTAGAGCACACCATTTTGTTAAAAGGGAAAGTCCTAGTAATCTTATCTTTTTCCTTCTGCATGGGAAATGGTCCTTATGGTTTTTACCCTAACCATGTCAGACATAGAAGCTACTAACATCACAGTACCATTAATTTCTTATTTAGGCTTCATTAATAAACCTAAAGATTCAAAGAATAGAAGAATGTGGTCTATGCAGATAGAGATCTATTGCGACTATTTGCTGGTTTGGATTTTCATTATAATGGAGTACATAGCTGCTGTTGCATCCTCTCCAAGACCATGACCTGGCTGAACACCAGAGCTTCACTGATTCAATAAAACGAAAAGGCATCTTAGGATAAAGCAAAAGTCAGAAGGACCCCTAGCCCCTCTACTCTCCTGCATATATGCAGAATGGATACACACCTGATTCCAGCATGTCCATTTAACAGCATGTGTCCATGCAGAGTAAACAACACATTACAGCGACAGCATCATTCTTTCCCTGTTGGGGAGGGTTGGGGATTGAAGGGGAGAGGGAAGATATGTATCAGACACCAGATTAAAATATCCACCCAAATCAGGTTAGGGCGTACCACTGGAAGAGGCTATCACAATCTATTTTCAGCTCCTGTATTATTACATAGGCCATACAGTCTGGCTGTGTCATGTTATCTCTTTTGGAACAGTAAGTCTCAGCTGAAAGACTTTCTATGATGATAAAAAGCTTCACTCTCAAGTGTCCCATCAGTCACACATACAGCTAAACAGTTGTTCCTGCTCTGGAATAAAAGAGCCAGCCTGCATGAGAAAGTGTCTCCTACAGACCTGCAGTTCCATGGCCTGCCACCCTCCCGGTGTGTCCTAGGTTCCTCTAACTGAAGTGGCTGCTCTGAGTCATGGGTAGAGGACTCAGGATAATCTGTACTGAGCAACATGCATTACAACGGAAACCCTCAGAAGCTGCCTGGGGACCGATGAACGTGCAACACTGTCTGTCAGAGGGTGTTTTGTGGGGGCAGAGAAAACATCATGTCAAGCGACTGCTGCTTCAGCAGGTAATCCTTTTCCATGCCAGATAAACAGGACTTCCCACCTCCTCTCCTTGTTGGTGGTGCAGGTAGAAGATTCACAGTTTTATGGTGCACAATGCCATTACAACAGCACCAGCCTGTAACTGCTGTGCTTGAGGAGCTGAAGGTGCCGAGTGGCAGGGTCTCTGCTATGGAAGGACAGGTGGATGGTACAACCATGGCAGTTATGTGAACCACTTACTTGATCAGCAGCACTGAGCTAGGCACTTACACAGAGAGCAGCCAGGAAACCAGTTTCTGACATGGGTATTTTACAATTGTGGTTCACTTCCTCCAGGACTTTGATTCATTTTCTCAGAAGAATGGGAGAAGACGACTTGTCTTTTTGCGAAGAGTCACTACAGCACATGTAGATAGATGTACAGTAGGTATGCAAATAAAAACTTGTGCTTTGTTAAAGATAATGAACTTACTAAGGCCAAATACATTTAACTAACTCATTTGCACTTGCATTCAGACAAAAGCACAACTACTTTTAGCCTTCCAACATGCCTCTCAGTAGGAGGCCCAGCAGTAATATTCTTTCACAACTAACTGCAAAGTCTGTCCCATGATTTCACTATTTTGGTGTCTAGCAATGTCAAGCTCCTATTCATTCATTCTTTGTTCACACAGCCTGGTATGGTACATAGCAGAGGTACGTTGCCAGATCACTGATCATTGACATCCAACTTTGAATTCAGGGAGGAAGTAGTTACAGGGGAAAAACAAAAGAATATTTTGAAACTTTGTTATTCTCCCGTAGTTTGGAAAAGAAGTAGAAGGAATCAGACTTTATTATTAGAGGTTTTATGAATATAAACACAATCCTGAAGAGCACAAGACTTTCTGTATTTCTTCAAATGTGCTTTTCAAAATGTGTTTTTCTTCATTAAACAACTGAAATGTGCTATCCAGCCTACAGGCACTCTGAAATACCACATAGCTCTTACCAGCAGTTAGGGTCTGTCAAAGGGTGAAAGACTTCCACAAACGTCTGAATAGTCCACAAGACAAGTTTTGGAGCATCCCCAAAATAGGAGAAATATTGACAAGCAGAGGCAGTTGGGGACTAAAGCAGATGATATAAGGCAAAAGGCTGAGGGAGCTGAGTTTATTCAGACTGGAGAACAGAAGGCTTGAGGCTGATGTAGTCAGGACTGAGGAGGGGAGGATAGAGAAGAGAGAGCTAAATTCTTAAAAAATGCAAAGCAAAAGGACAAAATGTAATGGCTACAAGATGCAGTAAGGGAATTTCTGACTGGATATACAGAAAATTTATGATAAGAGTGGCTAAAAGCTAGAAAAGTTTGCCCAGAGAAGCTGTGAGATTCCCATCACTGAAGGCTTTCAAAACTCACCTGTGTAAAACCCTGATCAATCCAACTGAGGAATTACTCAGCTTTGAGCAGGGGGGTGGATCAGATGACCTCCAGGGTTCCCTTCCAGACCTAAACTGACTCAATGGTTTTCCGTGCCCAGAGTCATAGCAATATGAGGGCATGATTGTAAATCAATGTATGGTATTGATGAATGCATTCTGTTCCTAAGTTCTATCTAAATCCATTACTGTACATGTTAGATAGATGTAATTCATTGTTATTTCATTATAGGTTCCTTTAAGGATAACGGTGTAACCCATGACAAATATATCTTGCTGGGCAAAACCAAACCTGTTCATACTTTTTTCATTAAACCTGTACAGCCTTTTTTCATTAAAAAATAAAACACTTTAAGTTTCAAGCTTCTGAAACAGCAAGGAGGGGAGGGGAGGGAATCCATCTTTGAAAACTATTTCATACCTTCAGCATTTACCAATTAACAGTCCTTCCTGACTGGCTGAAGTTTTAAGTCTTTGATCTGAAGTCCAGCCTACAAGCCCTTTGTGCATAACCTGCCCTAATGCACAGAAACTTTGGTACGTCAGTGGACCTCAGTGTAAGGTGAAAACCTTTGCAAAAAGGCTCAAGTATAAATGCAAAGAGTCTGCAGAGCACCTGCATATGTGCTTGGTCCCAAAAGGGCCTGGTACATCCCACTACATAGCAAACAAGGAGGACAAAGCTGAGGCGAGAGTCTGAGAAAGAACCATGAACACTTGCAGCTCAGCACTACAAATGTCATTCAAGGTTGCAAAGACTACAGCAGTGTTGAAGGTTTATGCCATGGCTTCCTGAAGAGTACCTTACTTATCAACCTGTTGAATATTTTGAGATGGCTGCCTATCAGCTTTTCCTGACCATGGAATCATAGAATCAACTATGATTAGATAGTTCAGCTTTGTGGAAGTATTTAAATGATATCAAAAGGAGATAGTGAATAGGAATGCCGTTCTAACCTAGTGGCCAAAATGCCCCCTTGAAAAGAGAACTTGGCTTCTGGTTTGAATTTCCAGGAAATATTTAGACATACTAAAATAATGTCAATAGAATTTGAAAACATCTTACAGTCTTGCCTCTCTGAAGATGACTTCATTAATTTTTTTCTTGGAAGGTGAAATGTGAGTTTTAAAGTCTCTTCAGGCAAAGGAAGACCTGAGTCCATGCTTTTCATATTCTGGATCACCCCCATTCCTAGTAGTGCACATTAGTTCCTGAATTTTTTCCTGGGACCACTACACAAATCCAGCTTCACATAAGGTTTCATGTATGCAACAAGAACAAAAGCACATTAAAGCTTCTCATATAAAAACTGGTTTTCTTTCCCAGCACAATACCAAAAGCACTGCCCTTTTCTTCAGCTATTTTCAGTTCCTTTCACTTTCTTGAACTCTGCCACATGTAGAAAGGTAAATTATGTATTGATTTTTCCTCTGGTTAATAGCCTCATGAACAAAGAAGCAGTGATGTTCAAGATGGTGCTTCTGGGAGAGAAGGGACATCACCAGCAGAGCATTTTGAATCATGGCTCTCTTCTGGGTGCTTTTTCATGAAGTTAAGAGACTTGTCACCACAGAAACACACTTAAAGAAAGTACATTCTGCTGATTGCTCCTCACATCAGAGCAAAAGAGACCCACATGCATCTGTCAGTATAGTTTTTCTGCCAACAGTACAGCACAACTAATGGTCCTTTTCTGTCTCCATCCCCCTCCCTTTGCTCCTTCATATGTTTTATGAGAGCATACAACCCTCAGTATTGGTGCTTTGTGGCTACTCGTGTACCTGGATCAGTAATGTTCCCATAAAAACTATCCTCCAAGCAGAACTGCCCCATGTAATGCACCACTGGCAATTTCAGCCTTAGGTATGCAATTGCTTTACCATAATTTACTGTGCTATGCACAATTATAACTATAATAGGTTACTTCTTTTGTGAACGCTTCAAATCCCTCAGCTATAAATGGCAGAATTTTCAGCATTCAGCTGCAGAACAATATTCCATTTCTCTCCTCTTCAAGCATTTTTTTTGTGATGGTGAGTTAATTTAGCTAAGTTAACAAACACCATAAGGATAGTTCCCAAAGTATTTTGTTATTTCCTATTTGTTTTCTTATTTGATGTACTCAGGCAGAATAGAGACTGACTGTGCTGGAAGGTGTACCAATAAGGGCAAGCTGTTTATTAAGACATGCTATCAGAAAAGAGATATGAGGTTTTGGCTTTGCTTCAAAAACATACTAACAACATCAATCATCGTTTGGTTCACAAACTAAATAATAACACCTGTTCCAATGGAACCATTCCATTTCTTATCAATGTTTAAACTCTATAACATTTTTTATGCTGAAACATAAAGAAATCCAAAGATTTCACAGGGCACTATTTCAGCTATCTGGGTTTCTGATCAGAAACTAGCATCAAGCCAAACACCTCAATAGAAAAAGTACAAAATCTTGCTAAAACCAATATAGATACTCCAGTTTTGAGAAAACAGCATAGCACATCAGAATTTTATCTCACCAAAAACATTCTATATATGATGTTTGGGCAATTTCTTAGTGAATTGCATGCCTATATCAAAAACCAAACAAATAAACAAAACCACCAAAACCAAACAAACAACTTTTTTATCCAAAATAAAAATGCTCCCACCCAAAAATAACAAAAAACCCTCCAAACTTTCTAGAGGCAGAGGTAAAATTAGGTAACTTCAAAGGTTTTTCCACCCCTGTTTAGGATCTGGGGTTTGTGGGGTTTTTTTATGTTTCAGATGTCTGAAATTTTCAAAATATTTCATTTGGGACACTACCAATAACAGTGACAAAAGGGTCCACATCAAGATTCACTGTTCTTGCTGAGGCAGGCAAGCACTCACATTTTGCTCGGTAGCTCAGTTTTAATGTATTCAGCAGGGGTGGGAAATATGTGGCTTCTTTTTTCTCCCCTCTCTGAAAAGAACCATGCTTACGTGCCTCCTTCTTCCATGAGGCAGCTAAACAATGGGCTTGGTCTTTCCTACTCACAGTATTTCATGACTCTTTAAGGAGTCAGTGAAAAAGGGACCTCAAGCAGCACCTGGAGAGGTTCTGATGCAGAGAACATCACACCCAGAATGTCCTAGCCCAGGATTAAGAGCACTCTGGAGGTGTGAATACCAATTTACCTGGGCAGAGGGCCAGGCACTCTGTGTTTCAAACCTAGGTTAACGACCCTATCTGCAGGCTACTGGCCTCTCCTTGACCTCATGTTTCTGACATGAGGTCCTACACTATCCCTGCTTTTATTGCAAGTACACAAAATAAACAGCCTGTTTAAGGTTGCAAAAACTCCGTTCAATCACCAAAGCATTTTCCTGATTTTATGTTTAGATTTTATGTTTGTTTGTTTATCTTTCCATTTCAATTCATTGCACTGGGTCCTAACCCCTACTTCAGCAGCTGACTTGGGCAAAATAAAACTGACACGCACAATAAAACTGACATGCACAACTCTTGGTGAGCCAACAAGGGAAGAGATTACAGTCCATTTCCCACAGCTCTGCTCCTTAGCCTCAGTCCTCTTCCTGAAATCTCAATCTCTCTTCCACAGAATAATTTATGACTCTACTGAAGAGTTTACAAACTGGGCAGCCACCATTTGTTGAGTTCGCCTCTTGCAAGAGTATCCCACAGCAAAGCTTCATAGGTGTTACTGTAACCTCACACTACTTGCTTGCTTTTCCAAATAGATCACTCAAGGATCTCCGCACTACCTTATCACCTACAAGAAACTTGCCTGTAATTTGTTGGGAAGTTATGCAACAAGCATTGGTGGACTTTGAGCACATGAAATATTCTGCCTGTCCTACAAGAAAACAAGAAAGTAGGTACATTTTGTCCTGGGTTAAACTAGAGCCTCTATCCTATATACATAACAGAGCCAGTTACCCTTATGCATAAAGCAACTTCAAAAGCCAGGGCAGATATTTTATCTTTGTGGAGTAAAAGCCATTGGTGCAAATACTTCAAACATAAAGTGAAGACATAATTTAGAAGAAAATGGTGTGATGAAACAGTGGTGAAAAAACATTGGTAAAACAAAAAGAGGGGTAACACATCTTCCTTTCAGCTCCTTTTCCAAGACTGCCTTCTGTGCTAGTGACCCACCAATGGCCATTGGCTTTCAATGGAAGGTGAAGTAACCAGGGTCTCTCTTCAGATATAAATGTTTAAGACATCTAATGGAACTGTTCCCTTCTCTATGCTTTAATTTTATGGTCTTTTTCCAAATCAGATTATAAAACCAGTGAGACATCCTCTTGTCCTTGCAGAGAATAAAGGCTTTAAGTTCACCTATGGCATATTAGGACCCTCTCCTTGTCAGCAAAAGAGGAAGAACGTCTCTGTTACAGAAAACAAAGATGAACAACAGTACCCAAATGCAGATTTTGCTCTAAACTCCAGATCTGGTGTAACACGTGGGAAAGGATTTCTGTTCTGCACCTGACACTGTTTGAAAATTCAAGAGCCCCTATTCTAATCTGTCCTTTTGTACCCTACATGTCCACTCACTCCACACATGTCTAAGGGTATAAATTACTGTGACGTGCTTTTATGTGTAATGCTCAAAGTGTGGGGCTGGCTTTCATTTAATATATATTAAGTATATAAAGGTATTGAGGTACTGAACTCTTTATTTTAATAGCCATCAACATCACAATTGATACCTGTGTTGTGATGCTTTTTGTCTAGTTGTACGAAAAAAGCAAGTCTACATGTTACGAGTACATCAAAACCAGAGAAAAAGTAAGGAAACACAGACTGACAAATCCCTGAACTGCGAAGATTTAGCTATCAAAAAAATCAGTAAAGTATTTCACTCTAATTTGCTCTTGAAGGTACAAAGAAAGATATTATTTACCTGTACCAACAAATGTAACACTGTAAAGAACAATGTTCACTGATCAGCTCAGAGTACTGTTCTGTATTATCTTTCAGGTTGAAATGTACTTTACCCCACAAATAAACCCATTTGAATAGTAAGATACTATAGTCCAGTGCATCTAAGCTTCATAGAATCAACCGTTAGGAAAACTATAACACTTAAGAAACTGCTTCACTCCCCTGCCCACCTCCTCAGCACTTTTTTTCATTTATTTTTTAAATCCAATAAAAATAAAGCAGACTTAAAGCAGCATTAAGGGAAAACATTTAAAGATGCGAAGGTCAAGAAAAAATCTCTGGTTCCCAGAGCAATATTAATTTTACCACACTGAACACATTTTGCAGCAAAAAAAAAGCCCAGATTCAACTGGTTACAAAACACTCTCAAAAACAACAGAAAAAAAAATAAAATTAAACCAAATGCCAGCTGATTTAAATATCTTTGTAGCTAAAATCATACACTAAGTTGTTCCTGATAACAGAGCATAAACTCATAGATCATGCATTGCCTTACAGTAAGGAATGACAAAGGGGGCTGAAGCATCTCCCTTATGAAGACAGGCTGAGAAAGTTGGGGCTGCTCAGCCTGGAGAAGAGAAGGCTGCATGGAGACCTCATAGCAGCCTTCCAGTATCTGAAGGGGGCCTATAGGGATGCTGGGGAGGGACTCTTCATGAGGGACTGTAGTGAGAGGACAAGGGGTAACGGGTTCAAACTTAAACAGGGGAAGTTCAGGTTAGATATAAGGAAGAAGTTCTTTACTGTGAGTGAGTAAAGAGTGTAGAGGCACTGGAATGGGTTGCCCAGGGAAGTTGTGAATGCTCAATCCCTGGCAGTGTTCAAGGCCAGGTTGGACAGAGCCTTGGGTAGCATAGTTTAGTGTGAGGTGTCCCTGCTGATGGCAGGGCGGTTGGAACTAGATGATCTTCAGGTCCTTTCCAACCCTAACTGTTCTATGATTCTATGATTCTAAAGGAACTATCACTTGTGGAAGTCTAATGACTAAGTTCATAATACTTACAAACACACCCTCCAGTGACTAGGTTATCCTGTTTATGGCTCTTCAAGGCTGGTACTATGGACAGCTTTTAACTTCTTAAGCAGTTACTGGATGTTTTGCTGAGATGCAAAATCCAAACCTGCTCTCATACAGTGCAAAGTGAGTCAAGATCAGGTTTTAAACTAGAAGAGGGGAGATTCAGGCTAGATGTGAGAACGAAGGTTTTTACAATGTAGTAAAACACTCAGCTGGACGGCTGCAGTGCTGCTCACTTGTGGCTGTGATACAAGCCAAGTCACCCTGCTTTTACATGGTTCTCACTCTTCAGAGGAGAAGCAGAGGTAGACATATGCTAAAACCAAAAAAAGTCCTATAGCAGGCACCCATTTTTCCTTCTCTCTTGACAACTTGTGTCTCGCTTCCCTTGTCCATTCATTCCAGACTGACATTTGGCTAAAGTAAATGGCTCGGTATAAGAACATTTACGCTCCTTACTTGCTTACTCACTGTCCAACAAGAATAACAACAAATTGTGACCTACAAGTGCAAAACAGAATTTTGGTTTTACAAAATACTCCAGAGACTCAAAATGCAATGGAACCTGTGCCTGTTGGTTAGCTGCCCATACCAGAGACCAGCATACTTCAAAGGCCTCCATCTATACTGCATAGCTCTGTATTGCTCCTTTCCCTGTTCACCAGTAAATATCCATAATGAATTTAAAGTTTCAGACAATAACACTTACATAAACAGAGAACCAAGCACATGCCCTTCTCATTTTCCTCTCAAGCATGAGAAAAAAAGTCCCCTGCTTCACAATGGTGACAGCCTGAGTGGTTATCTGGCAACTTCTCTAGAGTCCAAAGTAATGACTGGCTTAATCTCATTTCCTTCCCACTCCTTACTTCCCTACTGGCCAAGCCTGCCAGGTCTTCCTAAGTTTTGCTAAGCTAACAGTCACTTTAGGAGTAATGGATATTATTTACAGGAAAAAGCTGAAATTTTACAGTTTCATTTTAACAGTATCTTATGGTTCTCTCAGGTTTGAAGTAGATTTTTCTCTCACAATGTTGATGATACTTTGATAAATAGTAAGAAAAATGCTCCATTCTTTCATTTTTGATTCTCTAATTTTTGAGCCACCTCATCATCTAGAAGGCAAAACATCTGAAAGCCATCTGCTTGCAGAGAGCACTGCCAGGTATTCCCTTAGAGCTAATATTAATCCTGCTTCAGGGAATGGATCTTTCTAATCCCAAACCCCAAGAACATAGCCATGGAAGTATAACATGTATCCCCTAGATTAAGGGAACACAAAAAAAGTCAGAACTATGCATGCCTTATATACAGGACAAATGACAATGAAGTTAACATATTCATTGAAACTACAGGTATTTTACTTTCTCCCCAAACTCAGATATTACTCTTTTCCCTGATAAATCCTTTTGGTCTATGTTCTCTTCTTCTATTTCACCTGCTGAAGATCTTTGAATTAAAGAAATACTAAATAAGCATATTTCCAGAACTAGGCTTCATTATTTTAAGTTTGGCAAAGAGATTTCTTTGTTTACCTAAGAGTTAAGCACTGAAAGCCATTACTTCTTCTTTAAAGCCTGGAAATCTATAGCTGGCATGACCTGTGGCGACTGCAAAAGAAGTTTGATCCACATCCATTTTACACAGGTATGAACTAGTAAACTGACGTTAGTTTCAGTGGATTTGCTCCCAGTGTATGGCTATATATACAAGAGAAGCAAGACCACTAGTGACAGAGCGCCCCAGTTCAAGAAAAGGAGGTCTTGATCAGAGCTAAACACAACTCAGTCAATGAAGACGGGAACATTAATATTTAGACTTTTTTTTCACAGAACTTCTGAAACATAAATCCATCAAATTACAATTTACCAATTATTTACTGCAAAATAAAATGCACATATTACAAAAAAAAACAGAATACTTTTAATTTTAATAACTAATGATTATGGATCACACCAAGAATATCCTAATTAAATCAGTCTGCACATACTGTTTGAATCATGAGTTTAGTAAGGTATACTAGCCCTGGCTGGGATTCAGTTACTTTTCTTCATAACAGCCCATATGGTGGTGTGTTCTGGATTTGTGAATTTGTGACTAAAAACTAAAACAGCATTGATAACACACCAGTTTTTTGGCTATCACTGAGCACTGCTTGTGCAGGGTCAAGATTTTGTTTTGTTGGGGTTTTTGACATTCCTTTTTCCCACTCTGCCTTCCCAGGCAAGTAAGCTGGGAGTGAGAAAGAAATTGGGAGGCAGCACACAGCCAGGACAGCTAACCTGAACTTACTAGGGCAATACAACATACAATCAAATGCTCAGCAATAAAAGCTCAGGGAAAAGAGTTAGAGGAGAGAATAGTCAGGGCTACACTATTTGCTTTCCCCACGAACCATTATGGGTGATGAACCTTGCTTTCCATGAAGTGGTTAAACATCTGCCTGCCAATGGGAAGTAGTGAGTGAAAAAGATTTCCTTGTGCTTGTAGCTTTGCCTAATCTATTAAGCTGTTTTTATCATGAGTTATCTCACTTCTGTCCTTCTGATTCTCTCCCTCACCCCACTGGGGTTAGTGAGCAAGCAACTAGGTAGGAGCTTAGCGTTCAGCCAGGGTCAACCCAATACATAAGAGAAAATAAAATAAATAGACCCAGGATGCATGTACAGATTCCAGTCAGACATAGGTGACTCAAGATCCCAGCTTTTACATTGGGAAGAGTCATCTATAGTGATCAAGTGGAAAATAACAGAGAACCTGTCCAGCCAAGCAGGAAGCAAAAAACAGACTCTCAGTGTCATTCATCAAATTCATCAAGTCTGACTAAAGGCTTAAGGAGATTATATCTGTTACCAGGCAGCTCTAACCATTAAAAAAATCAATTAGTAACAGACAGAAAACTGGAACTACATGCAGAGAAGGGTGGAAACATCTCAAACAGGGAGATGGGCTTTTCGGAACATTCACATGCTGACAAGGAAAAGGGGAAAACTCAGAGGAAATAGTGTAAGAACAAAATGTAAACAATTGACAAAAAACCCTTCACTTCTGGACAGGAAGAAACCTTTTATAGAGAAAACCTATGGCCACTGCTGAAGGGCCTTAGGAAGTAAACTTTCTTCCCTGAGCACCAAATCGATTAATACATTATCCACCCATACTATATTGATTATTTCTGCTGCCAAAAATTTGTTCTCTAATGAAAGGACACCTAACACTCTGGTACCAGAATCTTCCAGCAGAAATCAGACTGGCACCTCAGAAACTTCTTACTCTCTGCTTATTTTGTTGTTATAAATAAATAAAAATAAATATAAATAATAAAAAAACCCACAAACAAGCCGAAACACCATATGCTGAGCACTCAGTAACTTGCATTTATGCATAGGCTGAGGTTCTTATGCATAGCTGATGCATGTGCATCATATTTATTCAGATATAAGCTACAAAAAGGATAGCACGAGAGCAGGGACCCCATCTCACAGCGCTATGCAGAGAAAAACTTTTATAATGACTTCTGCCCCATTGATAAGGAAGTTCTCAGGCTTCTGAACTTCATTGTTTCAATATCTAAATCTGAGAGGGATGGCGAAGGATCCCGGAAGGCATCTGGGATTACAGAAGGTATCCATCTTTACCCACAGGGGAAAAGGAAAAGGAAAGTCTTGAAAAATGTTGCACTGTTTACTGGGAGTGGCTGATCCTAATGAATAAAAATGGAAAAAGCACTGGAGATAATTTTGCGATCCTCATATTGAAGCTTGGCTCTGATGCAATGCACTGCATACAGTGAAGAAAGATATATAATGTGTATAATTTTGAGTGTCTAGTGAAAAATTAATATTAGCTACCTAGGAGTTGCCCATTTCAGTGTCACGGTCTATGAGCTGTGCTACATCTAATTGCTCTAAAACAAATGAATGAAGACAGGCTCTTGAGTGTTCTACAGCTTCTTCAGTAATTAATCCAGGCCTTTAATCACCAGCATTTGAAAGAGGAAACGAAGGTACAGGTAGGCATTGGGGATTTTTTTTTCCCCTATAGCTTGTCTCATGCAGCTGAGTGTGATCAAGCCCATGTATATACAACCATCAAGCAGAACAGAACTGCTGAGCACCCACAAATACTGCTGAAATCAATAGGAGCTTTTTCTGTTTTACTTCCATGGGACAAAATCAGGCTTATTGACAGGCCAAGTCCCAGGACAGTGTGAGGAAGAAAGAAGACAACCTTTGTCTCAAGAAGTTGAGTAGAGCTCACATGCATTCCTCAACTGATTTGTGCACATGGACACCCACAAACAGAAGAGTTATTCTACGAGCAACACATCACTGGACACTGCAAATTAACAAGCTCAGCTGAGGTTCCCAATGAGAAAAATCTTTCTGTTATCTGTTTGCACGCAACAGCCTAGCTGAGTGTAGACTGTTTGGCGTTCAATGACGGTGCAACGAATATATCCTATCAAGCATTTTAAAGTATGTCTTCATTCCACCTCCTGTTAAGCACTGCCAGCAGGAGGGCATGACTGATTCATAGTGGTCATAGCACAGGGGTCACAAGCACTTTCAAAGTCAAATCTTGAAAGGCCTCTGAAGAGAAAGGCAACAACAGGATAGACAATTGAGACCATCATCTGCAAAAAATGCCTAATGAGGAAATTAAGAGTAACTGAAATGTCATAAGACTCAATCTGCCTTCATGTGTGTACTGTGCACATTGAAAGATAGGAAATAAACACTCTATGCACTACAAAGCAAAAACAGAGTTGTGTGGGAAACCTACAATACAAACACAGATAATAAGCGCCATTTGAAGGGCAAGAAAAATATCCAGTTCATACAAAAGGTTTCAGATTACTAACTCTGAAAAGATTCCCCCAACCCCTCTATTAACTTCTAATCAGTATGTCCTGATGCAGGAAACTGTAATCTTACACATTGCAACATATTAGGCTACATGCAGAGGACAGTGCATTTTAAATTTTTGCCACTTTGAATTTTAACACATTAGAGCTTGAACATAAGAAACAAAACCCGTATTTTTTATAAAGATAACCAATTTCCCCTCATCCATGCATTCTTGTTCCTTCTGCAGAGCATTTTAGGAAAAAAAATATATATAAAAGTCAATATAGAAATGAGTATTGCATCATTTCTTAAATTAAAAACCCAGACAGTTAAACCTACCACTCCTCTGCATTGGTGTCCTTGTCACATTGGTCCTTTGTCCCTGATTAACTTTGGTAACAGTCCCCTATTTTTCTGCATCAGAATTAACAGATACAATCAATATGAAGAACAAACGCATTTAGAAGCACACACCAGAGTATTCTGGAGTAATGTATTAAAACCCTATGTGAAACACCTGACCAATTACTGTTTAATGCTGAATACTTAAATTTGCTCTCATTTCATGAGTGAAGACAGCTTTTTCAGAAAAGTTGATATCGGTTGTTTTTAGAGGAAAATAGGTGTAGATCCCCAAAAGACGCTCCTGGAAACGTGACTTGTGTCAGGAAGCAGCAAAAAATGTCTTTGCCTCAGTTTTCACCAAGGTCTACCATACCTCTGTAATTAGTGAAAGGGGTCATGGAGATCTATCAGCAGTGCATGAAAAGTATGGAGAGAGCTGGCCAACACCCTTGCAAGGACCACTCTCTATCAAGCATAGATTGTTGTCTAGGACAAAATTACTAGATTTGTGGATGAGGGAAGAGCAGCAGATGTCATTTACCTTCGACTTTAAAAATGCGCTTGATTGTCTCAGTATTCTTGCATGCAAGTTGTGATGTTATGATCTGGATTGGTAGGCAATTAGATGGGAAAAGATGCTTGGATAATCAGTCTTGGAAGACAGTAAATAGCTTACATCATACTGTGTCTGGAGGCTAGTAACAAGTGAAGTACCACAGAGGTCTATCCTGGAACTTGTCCTTTCTAATATATTTTCCAATGATTTGGATGAAAATGGTTGTATGCACAAATCAGGAGAAACAGCTGATACGCTTGACAGCAGGACTTCTGTTAAAAGGGGCCTATACAGACTGGAGGAATGAGACAGCAGGAACTTTATGAATTTCAACAAGGACAAATTCAAAGTACTGTACCTGGGAAGGAATAATACAACAATGCAGGTAGGGGAGTGACTGGCTGGGGAACAACTGTACTGGAAAGGGCCACAGGTAAACAGCCAGTAGTACACCATGGCAGCAAAAAAAAAGGTCTATCCTGGTATCCTAGGTTGTATTATCCAGAGCTATTATTATAGCAAGTAGATAAAAGCACTTGACAGACCACATCTCAAATACTGCATCCAGTTTTTCCCCCTCAATACAAAACAGACATTGACAAACTGGAGCAAGTTCTGCAGAGTTCAGTGCTACCAAGAAGGTCAGGAGTCTGGAGCATTTGCCCTATTAGTAGAGGCTGAGCTAACTGGGCTTGTTCAGCCTGGAGACAAGAAGGCTTCATAGGAACCTAGTTGCAGCTTTCTAATATCTACAGAGGACACTTAACCTGTTTGATGAATTATTTACGAAAACTATTCTGTAATAACATATTATGTATCCTGGGCTGCATCAAAAGGTCGAGGGAGGTGATCCTGCCCCTCTACTCTGCTCTCCTGAGACCTCACTTGGAGGATTGTGTGCAGTTCTGGTGTCCTCAACATAAAAAGGACGTGGAACTGTTGGAGCAAGTCCAGAGGAGGGCCATGAGGATGAGCAGGGGACTGGAGCACCTCCCGTATGAGGATAGGATGAGAAAGTTGGGGCTGTTCAGGCTATGCAGAGACCTCATAGCAGCCTTCCAGTATCTGAAGGGGGCCTTTAGGGATGCTGGGGAGGGACTCTTCATGAGGGACTGTGGTGAGAGGAAAAGGAGTAACAGATTCAAACTTAAACAGGGTAAGTTTAGATTGGATATAAGGAAGAAATTCTTTACTGTGAGGGTGGTGAGGCACTGGAATGGGTTGGCCAGGGAAGTTGTGAATGCTCTATCGCTGACAGTGCTCAAGGCCAGGTTGAACAGAGCCTTGGGTGACATGGTTTAGTGTGAGGTGTCCCTGCCCATGGCAGAGGGGTTGGAACTAGATGATTTTCAGGTCCTTTCCAACCCTAACTGTTCTATGATTCTATGAAAACAATACAGACCTAGTCTCCCCATATTCTGATTTAAAGTGCCCAAGCAAACTTTTGGGGCCTTACTTTCTTTCAACTCACTTAAACCTAACTGCAACATATGAAGATGAACTTGAGAACCAAATCCTTCCTAGAGCAACCAGAATTAGTGCTATGGACCCCTAAGCTGGAATTATCAAAATGCTGTAGTAGCAGAGTAGATCAGGATTTTGTTAAAATGTTACCTAGGACTTGATATGCATTTGTGCAGATGTCTTCATATATCCTGAATGATTTTTAAATTTCTGCCCACCTTAATATAAGCATAGGAAAAGTAAGAAAGCAATTAATTAAGCAATATGGAGGCAGGACTAAAGACTTTCCCTAAAGGTATTTGAGAAGATGAATTTTAAATATACTAAAGAATAAAATTCTAACTAGCTAGATATTCAGACAGCGTATTTCTCCCTCAAAAAGGGTTACACTTTCTCATGTCAAGTGCCCAATGAGTTATTTAGGAACTGATTAGCTTTTAATTTCACAATCTCTAGCCAATATTTCATCCAAAATGGAGGAAGTTATCATTGTTTTTATTAAAGATCTGGAGATTTACTCATTCACTTTCATAACTCAGGGGCTATAATTATAATTTAGATATCAAGGAATTCTTCTGATCTACCATGTATTATAATATTTCTTAAGTGAATTACAAACATAGACTTTATAATATTTCTGGGACTCTCTTCCAAGATAGATAAGTTTCCTAAGGTGTCACGAAAAAAAAATTTACCTTATCCAAACAAAGACAAATCTCTAGTGTTTATGGAGTTATCTCTCTTCTTCATTAAAATAGAAGTTATCTGTAACAATAAAGCAGATTATCCCTGCTTCCCCCCTCTGGAGATAGAGTAACTCTGCTGCTGGCAGTAGCACATTGCATTTATATGCCTTTGTCTCAAAGAAAATATATCTATTCTTCACCAACTCATATTAAGATAAAAGGAAAATGATTTTCAAGAACATGAAGGACAAAAAGTTATCAGGAATAGTCAGCAAGGATTTACAAAATCATGCTTGACCATTCTTATTACCTTCTATGATGAAATTACTAGCTGTATGGACCAGGAAAAAACAATGGATGTGATATACCTTGGCTTTCATAATGCTTTTGACATAACCTCCCACAACCCTGATTTGGAATCTGAGAAACTATGGACTGACTGGACTGTTTGAATGTTGAAAATTGTCTGGACACTGGGCTCATAGCAATCAGTGGCTCAATGTCCAGTTTGCAGTCAATAACACGAATAAAATCACAGAGTTGCTTCTGGAACTGACATAATTCCTCATCTTCATCAGCAACCTGGGTCATGAGGAATAGAATCATAGAATCACAGAATAGTTAGGGTTGGAAAGGACCTGAAGATCATCTAGTTCCAACCCCCCTGCCATCAGCAGGGACACCTCACACTAAACAATGCTACCCAAGGCTATGTCCAACCCAGCCTTGAACACTGCCAGGGATGGAGCATTCACAACTTTCCTGGGCAACCCATTCCAGTGCCTCACCACACTCACAGTAAAGAATTTCTTCCTTATATCCAATCTAAACTTGCCCAGTTTAAGTTTGAACCTGTTACCCCTTATCCTGTCACTGCAGTCCCTAATGAAGAGTCCCTCCCCAGCATCCCTATAGGCCCCCTTCAGATATTGGAAGGCTGCTATGAGGTCTCCATGCAGCCTTCTCTTCTCCAGGCTGAACAGCCCCAACTTTCTCATCCTATCTATTTTCACTTCATATTTTTACTTACCAGAAAATATGAGGACAGTACTAAATGGAGGGAAACTTGATACACAAAGTGGTTGAGTTTTAATTCACAGCAGTCTTGAGAAACTTGTAAACTAGGCCAACTGGAATTTCATGAAGCTCAATAAGAAGAACTGCAAAGCTCTGTGTCTGGGAAGAATAACCTCATGCAGAAGTACAGCTGGAAACTGGCTGAGTCACAGCCCTTCTGAAGGACCAGGGGCCCTGGTGGATGCCAGTCTGAATATGAGCCATCATAAAGTCTCCCTGTAAAAGTGGCAAGCCAATACTGGACTTCATTAAGAAAAGTGTAATCATCAGATCAAGGGAGTTACTACATTGAAGAGGCTGTAGAAGATGTCTAGTAGAAGACTATAAAGATGGTCAGCTCCTGATCCATTAGAAGAGATTGAGAGAGCTGGGCTTGTTTAGTCTGGCAAAGAGGGTAATCTAATAACAGCCTACAGCTACTTGAAAGGTAGCTACAATGACAACGGAGACAACCTCATCAGATATGGCCAATGGCAAAACAAGGGGCAACAGGGAGTAGGTCTACTTACATACATTGATGGACATTAAAAAAAAAATCTGTTCACTAGGAGGATAGCTCAGCACTGGAATCTTTTATTTACATAAGTGGAATCTCCACCCTTAGAGGTTTTCAAGATTGGTTAGACAAAACTGCAGTTGACTTGACATAGAGTTGCTAGCAGTCCTGCTTTAAAGCAGAAGCACAGACTAACAGGCACCACTTCCAAAAAAATTTTGAGGATTCTCTGAATGTGAGATTTGTCTTTACTCCAGAGTTAGTTCTCCAGTGATCTTTATTCTTCTGCATACATTCATTGTGACACCTTGCTGTTCCTAGAAGGAGTAATGGGTATGCCTGGCATTCACTACTGTAACCACAGCTTACTTAGACATTCTTGAATTCAAAATACAGAGTCTAGATACTGCTGACAATGCAGTCACACCAAGAAAAAGCCAACCCTAGGCAGTGGGTAGAATTTCCAACCAGTTTCCGTTGTGGCTTTTCTGCTGCAGCCATAATATTGACAGTATCTGAGCTAAGCAGCTTCTAGCTAGATCAGTTTGTTCACCTCAACTGCAGCTGGTGTAACACAGATACACCACAAACCCAGAGCTCACAAGCCACAGGGATCTTCAGAAGCTTCTCTCAGCTGTTGACCAGCCCTGGAGTTCCGGCTGGTTGGAGCTTGGTAGGCACGTACAGGAAAGCACACATCCCGCTCTTGCCAAACAGAAGCTGGGGTGAAGTGCAAGCCCCAATAGGATTGACAGAGATCCCCAGTGGCACCTCCCCACAAGCCCAGACTGTACCCAAATGCTGAGTACACCCAGGGGACCAACCCTGCAAGTGAACAGGCAGGGCAGGATTCCCCCCTTTATCTCACCAGAGGGTTTTTCCTGCGTGATGCTGAGCAGAGGTGAACTAGTTCTAAAGATGTGCATATACAGTCATACAGCCTCATCACTGAATGTCCTTCCAAAGCAGAACATCCAGAACTGGATGGTGTACCTTAGAAGGTACTGTAGTGTCCCTACCATATACCTAAAAGGGTATATGGTAGGGAATCCAATATACCTGAGCAGGTCTGAGTTGCAATTAAGGCAGATTTTGCCCACAATATTGATATGAACACTCTACTTACTGATATTTCCATAGCTATAACAGAAAAATACTTCATACCGTATAGTCCCATTGCAACAATGAAATTCAATAAGTGGTACCCTACTAACTGCCTCAGAAAAATCTAACCCTGCTCAGAATTTTAACTTCCGGTCCTAAAACACTCTAGAGGTTTCAGGGTAATCATAGAATCATAGAATAGTTAGGGTTGGGAAGGACCTGAAGATCATCTAGTTCCAACCCCCCTGCCATCAGCAGGGACACCTCACACTAAACTATGCCACCCAAGGCTCTTTCCAACCCAGCCTTGAACACTGCCAGGGATGGAGCATTCACAACTTCCCTGGCCAACCCATTCCAGTGCCTTACCACCCTTACAGTAAAGAATTTCTTCCTCATATTCAATCTAACTTCCCCTGTTTAAGTTTGAACCCATTACCCCTTGTCCTTTCACTACAGATCCTAATGAAGAGTCCCTCCTCAGCATCCCTATAGGCTCCCTTCAGATATTGGAAGGCTGCTTCAATAAGCTATCTCCTGCAGTTTGGATAATAAAGCTTTTATAACTTTCATGCAAGTCGATAAAAACAGGTTATGTCTCTGAGTTATTAGAGAACAGCAATAACACCTGATTTTTTCATTTTCCTTTAATAAAATAATAGAATAGTAATTCCATGGAAAAAAAAGGAAAAATGCAACACATCTAGGGTTACAACGGTATCATTGCACTTGAGTAGTTAAATTCCTTTTATTTAAGCTGACATGAAGCTATTTTGTTAAGGCTTAAGCAGCTGCCCTTATAAAACATTAGATTCTCAATTGGATCAAACTAATTTGACTTACAATAAATGGGAGGAACGGTTTAATTAGCACTATTGAATATACTCTGCACCAGACTAGATTTTCTTCTCTGCATCAGGCAGAACTCATTAAAAAAGAGAACTCAACCTTTTGCTCATAATTACCTTTGGAAGACCAGCACTTGAGACAATTTTCTAATCGCAGAAAAGGAACTGCACTAAGCTACCATTCAAATGCATCTCTTAATTTAGTTTTATTTTCTGCTCAGCCTTCCAAAACTAATTATTTAACTCTGAGGTTAGGAAACTGGAGAGTGAGCCTCAAGAGGGATGCGGCAGAAGGTCTCCTGAGCCTTGAGGGCAGAGGAAGGTTCAAACATAACTTTTGTGAAACTGCATAATGAAAAAGGCCCTCACAAACAAACCCTGTAAAAGGCATGCCCTTCAGCATGGGTTTTGTCTTCACAGATGTCTTAAAAGATTGGAGAGTAACATGGCAGATTAAATTCACTGTTGACAGATGTAAAGTGATACATACAGAAAAAAAGAGAGTGACAGGCTTTGAACTGATCATAACGAGCCAGAAAATACAGCTCAGATTTGCTCTATGACAGTAGCAGTCAAGAAAGCAATCACTGAGATCACCTCTGATGAGGAACACATACATGGATAGAAGTATAGGGTTTCCTGCTCTGCATTTATTACCTAGAAGGCATGCTCTGACCTCATAATACACACATAGCAATGCGCATACAATAAACCACCTGGAGCAACCATTTTAAAATAAATATCAAAATAGACTTTGTGACTGTGAGGAAACTGTTTTCATGCAATGTTACTCATCATCGTCTAACTGGCCAGCACAAGGTTCATACACCAGTGTTTCTGCTGAATAGCTGTAATACAGGTGGCATACAGAAGAAAGAGCACTAGAGTCACTACAGTAACCACGTCAACCAAATACTTTCCTTCACAGGAAGCAATGCCTACACCAAGTTTAAGACTTGCTTTGGCTATGCTTGAAACACAGCCAAAGATCAAATTAAGGAGTCTTAATAGAACAGAAAGGACCTCAGCAGTACTTCTGAGAGGAACCTCAGCACCTTCCAAGATTCACCTCTAAGTCTGCATTATTGTCTTGTGAGTGATCTCAGTGTTGTCTTGCACATAAGAATGACTTCACTTGCTTAATCCAGCAAATCTCTGCTTTACTGTCATCCTATGTGTAGAATTTCATAAACGCCACTTACTGTTACTACAGCTGCATCATAGATGGGAGGTTGCACTGAAGAAATGTATAAGCGCTTTCTAAAAGGCAACTTTCTCTCTGTTAACCTACTATGATAGCATCTTGACCTATTAATTTATTGACAATCAATCCTTGTTTCACTACATAACTTCAAGTATTGATAATACAAAGAAACAAGTTAATATGTAACATTGTTCACTACCAGGTGCTGCAGAATCCTGCAAGTCTTTCAAAGGTTATTGCTTTCTTTAATGACCTTGTCTAAATTAGGCTTCAGTACTTACAGCAGTATTCAATACATGTAATAGCTACTGTCACTGTTTAAACCAAATATGCTTAACCAACTAGTTTCATCTAAGCATCAATAAGGAACATGGAAAAGTGCATCACAGAAAATGCCTGATTTAAAGCTTCAAAGAGAGTAACTGATGGCTGTGGATGTGGCAATAAGGAAAACATTGAACAGTAACAAGCAGTATGGAGACTGATGAGAGTCAGCACTGCAGCTGGATGATACCACCTGAAATCCTCAGACACAGTCTCACTAGAACCCTGCACAGTACTCCCATTGCTCAAAAAACCATTGCCCCAAACCCACACTAATTATACCTTGTATCTTAACAGCCCAAATCAGAACAACAGTGATCTCTAACAATATACTACTTAAATTTTAGCACAGAATTGTGTCTACCTTAGATAATCAAACTAAATTTCTATTTTTCATTTCACCTCATTAACTTCAGTTATTTTTTACCACATCTTTCATGCAAACTGCAAGCAAAACAATTCATTAAGTCGGAATAATTATACCATCCCATGAAAAAAGCCTCAGATTTAGCTGCTAAAAATAACTACCAGACAAGAAGCTTAAGGCTAGATGGTATTTCCATTCAGTTTTGCATATCCTTCTTCTAATTTAATGGCTGAATGGGTTGAAAGATCTTCTTACTTGGACTAACTTGACCAACACCAGAAGCTGACAACTTCTCAGAAATAGACTAGGAGTCAGTTAATCTGGGCATAAGCTTTTTATATCCTTCTCAAAGAAGAGAGTGATTTAAGAATTCAGGCCACAGAAAAGCACAGGAAGATTACTCTGTACTACTGAGGGAAGTAAGACTTGTTCTTAAAAGAAATAAAGAGAAAATGCAATTTAAGAAAACTCTAGCTATATAAAAACCGTAATGTGTTATGACAAAGGCATAGGAATTATACCTCGAAAAATGCACATTTTACAGCTGCAATTCAATTATTCTGAAGTATCTTAAGGTGAGACTTGAATATAAATTGAAGGGAACAAGATTAAAATCTAAACTATAAAAAATACTACATTTTATGGTGTTTCACCAGAATTACATTTAGCAAAATAGTGAATTACATAGTTTCACAAGCATAATTCATATGAAGATATGCCCTGTGAATTTAACCACAAAAAAAAAAACTTATGGTAGACCCCAAATAAAAATCTCTATTTTAAATTCAAGATTTTCTGAAGCACACAAGTGATTAAAAAAATGAATATGATTCAGAATTGTTAAAGGAAGAAATCTATGTAGGATTAATAAAAGAAACACACTTCAGAAGTTCAACTCCTTCATCAATGAGTCAGTGCATTGCTATGCCTCAGAGCAGCATGCACATGAACAATATTCGATATGAACAGAAATATTATTAAACAGGTATCACTACTGGGGTGGGGGGAATATTGCTTTTTTCCTGTAAACGTGTCTCTCTTCCCCCCTACAAAATGAGTAAAGACATAAAGAAAAACATGTTTGCAATAAATTAAAGCCTCAGAAGCTTCTAAAAATAATTATGATACAAATCTTCCCACATGTACAGGCATAAAGGATTTCTTAGCTCTGAGGAAGCCCAGAAAAAAATCTTTCAGCCTATTAACCTCTTGCAGGGTAAAGAACACTAAATGTCTGAGAGGCAGTCAAGACAATTTATTTGGGCACCACTTTCCAACAACCTTAAAGAACATTTCTGCTCAAGACACAGAAGTATCTACCTATTAAGTAATGGAGTTTCCAAATCTTCTTGTTCCTCCTCTTTTTTTCTATTTTAAATATATATCTTCACCTCTCCTAGGAGCTTTCCCCAAACTCCCTAATATGAAATGCACTTATTCACTTCCATGGGCTGTGGATCAGGCTCTTAATCACATGCCCACTTACTGTAAACATTCACCATAGAAATGGTGCAAAAATAATACGACCAATTTTCCCCTTCCCGATTCTTTCTTCTCTTTGTAACCATACCAGCACTGTATATCAGTCCAGCAGACAGGAGCTCTCCCTGCCTGCTGCTCCAGTGGGGTTGGGAAGTGGCAGAGCAGGTGCCTGGGGAAGTGTATGGAGTCTGCAGATTTGGGGATGCCATCGCCTGCATCTGCAGTGTTGAGGCTGCAAGTACAGGTCAGGCAGTAGGGTTTGGGCTTTGGCCTTGGGGTGGGTTTGACAGAGGCTGAGTTGAGGCTGCTGCCAACACAGGCATTGCAAACTATGGCAAGAGGCAGACCAGCCCCAGGAACTTCTGGCTGCATGGTTCCAATGGTGGCATGTCCCAATCCATGTGGCTGCAAATTGTGGTGGAGAGGCATAAGCAACATGCTGGAGGCCACCTGGGGTTTGGCTGCTGTGCAGTGGTAGAAAGAAGAGAGCCAGGGAGATGAACCTCTCGCTGCTTGCTGCTCCAGCAGGCTCTGGATGTGTGGGAGCAGCCGCCTGTGGAGATGTATGGGCACTGCCAAGGCAAAGGAGAAGCGTTAGTTGCACCATGTAGAGACTGGAAAACCCCTATCTATGAGAACTAAGATTCTGAATTGCAAAAGATTAACGTGGATATTAAAAGGGACTCTCAGGGGGATTAGAAAACCAAAACTTAGCCTAACATGGTATGAGACAGTTCTGTTAAAGTTGACACCCTTGGTTTTTTGCTGTCTAGGAGCAGAGCAGTGTAGAATTTTCAAAAGCATAAGAAATGCTTTCAAAAGCCAAACCCATTACTTTTCAGCCATTTGAGTGTGGAACAAGCACACAGGTAGCACTATGATCCCTAGATGAAACTTCTCAGCATTGAGCAGGTACACAGGAAGATTTCAGTTGTGGTACACCAAGACACATAGCAAATACATTCAAAAGAAATCAGATTATGACATGTCTTTCCATTAAACAGGTTCAATCTAAGCAGATCTAACTGAAATGCACCTTACCCACATTTCTACTAGTCAGAAAGACTAACTCAAAGCTTCCTGAAAAAGAGCTAAGAAGAAAGTTAAACCAGACCCCTCAATACCATCCTCATCTCTTAAATTGTAAGGCCTTGTCTTATATGAACATGTTGGTTCATGAGCAGAGCAACTGCTCTGCCTTGCTGTGAGAAGAAGCTGCAGTTTCCTCTTCCAGGAATTCATAAAGTGAGGTTGATCTTTGGAAACCCTATTGCATTTTGATTAATCCACAGAAGTTGAGCTGTCGGATGAAACTCCTTATGCTCTCAGTTGCAAAAGTGCACAGAGGTGCTGCTCTACTCCACATCTCCTGTTCAAAGAGAGAGGTCTTAATTGATAGCAATTCATTTTCCACCCTTGCTTCACCAAATGGACATAAGCTGCTCACATTCCACCATTTTTCAATGCTTTTTTGGAAATAAGAAGGATGAGAATGTGTTGGCTTCACCTGCACTCTCCTTAGAAACAGGAGGGATTTGCTTGGTCTTTTGCTCTTTGCTGCAAGGTTGGACATCCTGGTCCTCTTTATGGTTGTATGTCAGCACCCCAGGGTGCTCTTTCCACCTTTCCTGGAAGGCCAGGAAAATTTGTGCCTGCTAACTCATATATTCTCAAGTAAATGCAAGGAGAAGCTGCTAGTATGTAGGAAGAAGGATCTGCTAGGCATAGAAGAAGGTTGTCCAAAACACAGGGAAACTGTTGGATAAAAGTAGAAGGGGAATTTATCTGGTCCTCAGTTTTTTCAAGTGGTATTAAATATATGGAAGAAAACAGAAGGAAGAAAACTTTTTCTGAAAAAAACAGAAAGAAAGAAGGAAAACTGTTAGGCAAAGATGTGACAGGATCAGCATCAGCTTACACCTTTTCACTGTGGTAATGCAATGCAGAAGCACCATCTCTAATACAGAGAATCTCTTTCCTGACATCTACTCTAGAGTGGCAAAGGTGCCACTTCCCAGCACAAGGCAGGAGCAGCACCTCTTTAACTCCTTTCCACTGCAAACAGGGACAAGAACACAGTGTTCACATGGAACCAGCTCTGTTTCCAACCCTCGTACACTCCACACTGAAGAAACAACCATGAGCCATCCACTTCTCAAACCAATGCTGAAAGGAGCAACTGTATCCTTCATCATCCTAGTTGCAAGGTAGCCTGCTCTGATGTAATTCAAGGAACAGCCCAGTTAGAAAGTTTAGGTTTCAAAGACTAATTTCTCCAAAGCCAAAAAAATCTGTCAAAAGTCTTTTTAAATTAGAAAATGCTGCACCAGTGCTGATTGTTTCGTATTTTAAATAGCGTAAGCATTGACACTAGAGCTGTATTACCAAAATTTGGTAATTAAGACCAAGTGATGATATTTATAACAGCTAAGCAACAGCTATAAAATCTACAACTACTGCTTCTGGCATAGATTACACATGCAATACAAATGGAAACAGTTTATTAAACAGCTGAACAAATTGGGGGGAGGTAAGGGGACTGTTGCTCAAAAGGAATTAGAATGTCTAACTGGAAAAAATCACAAAAACAGCACTAAATTCTCAAGTCAGGGCAAAAGCTGAAATATTGACATCATAATAATAATATCAGTTGTTAACCACCCTAGTGCCAAAAAAAAAAGCCTTCAGTTCTTGCCTGAGAAGCCAAATGCTCCTGTGCTTCTGTAATGAAGATCATGAATGCGGAAGAATAGCAGTAATGAGATCCTGTACTAAGATACTACCCAAACCACTCGGAGAAATCAAAGGTATATTGAAGACCTGAAGAACACATGGAAGAGTACAGGCATTTCATACAGGGTTTTTACAAAACCACTTTCAGATAGTGCTCATACTGTACAGGACTAGACTTATAAACACTATCTGACATAGCTAAAATGCTCATCTAAATACTAGAAAGGCAAGTATGAAACAAACTGAAGAGGAAGGTTCAAAAATTACATGACCTTATGCCCCTGGACAGGAAGTGGCAGGTTAGAATTTAAAGCCTGGAAAATGAGAAAAGAGCAAAGTTTTAGGGAATGCTTTCCAGAATTCTTGGGTCATCACAAGTCACATATTCTCAAGTGAAACCATAATTTTGTCAAAAATGTGGTGTAGTAGGCCTGGGAAAAGGAAATAATTTTGTAACAGTGGTGAAAAGTACAGGGTAAAGTCTGTGGTCGTTGTCATGAAGGAGAATATAGCCCTTAGAATGCTGAGCTGAGATCAGAGAACGGTGTTGAACAGTAAGGTTGGTAAAGCCAAGGTTTTTTAAGAGGGAGAAAATACAGAGGTAGCATCGAATTACTCTTAGATAATAACTTCCCCAATATGTATGAAAGTTTCCATGTACTGAAGTGGGGAAAACAAGCAGAATGTGTAAAACACTGAGGCATCCTGCATTGCTACTTGGCTCCTGGCAATGGTACCTCTAAAGAACAGCAATCCCAAGGGCTTACGCACAGCCAGAAAACCAAACAGAGAGGTACTGCAAAGATCAAGAAAACAGAACAGTGTCTACCTATCACCATTTCAATACTGCCAGTATCAGGTCCCTGATAACCCCTTCATTTTACTGCCCACCCTCCAAATCAGGCCTTTTTTCCATATTTAAGTAACGTAAATGCTTTCTGATACAACCATGTTGTATGCCCATTCTAAAACTCCAGTTTGCACACCTGTCTTGTGGTCACCCCAAACTCCTCTAAGGTATTTGACCCCTGACTTCAACCTGCCAGTTCTGACTGAACCTCAGCCTCATTTCTTCTCCAAGTATTCTTCACTCTTCCCTCCCAAATCACAGCAATCCTTAACAAAACCCTCAATTCCCTGCCTGTATTAAATGTGAAAGAAGAAAAGAGCAGAGAAACCGTGTTTGCTACTTGGCAGCTATGTGGACTCCCCAGACTGCTCAGCTCTTTCTGCTCTTCCCTCTAGTGGTCTAGATGAGAGCACAGCATGGGGGACGAAGGAGAAGGGATGAATTCAGCATATTTCTCTGTCAGACTTAATTGGATGCTTCTGCCTCTGAAAGTGAGCAAGTAAGGTACCAGGAGGCTCCTTAAAAGAAAAAAAAAAAAAGCAAAAAATTAAATGAGACAGGGTCCAAAACCAGAGAGACAAGCTGAAGACCTGAAGCTCCCAGGTCTGATCAACACCACAAATGCTTGAGACAATTCAAAACACTAACAAGCCACCCACCTTAATCAGACATTCAGGAAGAAAGGGTCAAGTTTAGGTCTTCTCAGGAGTAGCAATTAGGCTCCTGGCAGGACACAAAACCAGAGCCAGAAGCATTACATCATGAAGGACCTTTTGCACAGATCAGCTTTCATCCAGAGAGCAGTAATGTTCAGTGGCCACACTGCCTCGGGCAGAAAAGGATGAGAAAAGAGACACCACCAACATTCAGAAGACAGAAGAAAATAAAAAGGCATTTAACAGTGCAAAACTACTGAAGAATGCTGTAGAAGCAGTCCTGAAAACTGATTAAGACAGCTTCTTCCACTGTATGCTGAAAAGTAGCTATCCAGCATCTTCAATATGCACATAATGGTTGCTGCAGACATGACTTTACAATAGTAAGGTACTGCTAGGTCAGGTGTGACATTAAGGAAAAAAAGGGGGAAGCAGAAAGGGGGAAGCGGAAAGGAGGAATGAAGTTCCATCAGATACTCCTGTCTCACTGAGTCTGCAAAGAAGATAAGTACATTAAATTCCAATATGCCATCTAAAAGCTGTGAGGAAGGAATGACTGAAGAAAGAGGAATATAAAAAGAACGAAGACAAAAGGGTTAAATTTCTGTACAAAACCTGAGCTTGTTTTCAACACAGGCATAAGCAGTCTTTTGTTAATGATAGCAAGAATGAAGTCAAACAAATCAATGAACAGGCCAACTGGTGCAGAGTTTACAGAATTTAAACTAAAAACCAAAACACATAGGAAATTACTCAACTTTTCCTTCAAAATGTTTGCTACTTAATACTTTTTTGTACAAAACATAGCATTGACGCTTTTCTAGGCCATCTTTGATTCAATACGTATACCATGTGGCTTTGGATTTGTGAAGATCTTTACGAAATGCATTTTGTAATTTCTAAAATACTAGTTTCTAGCATTTTAATTAAACATCAGCCACGTAACAGAATGTCCTGGGTTCAGCAGCAGCAGTCATTTTCCTCCTTCTTGGTAGCTGGTGCAGTGCTGTGTTTTGATTTTGTGCCCGGGAGCAGCGCTGATAACACCAGTGTTTTCAGTTACTGCTTGGCAATATTTTGGTCTGGCCAAGGACTTTCTGAGTCTCATGCTATGCCAGGGAGGAGGGGGAGCCAGGAGGAAGCAAAGACAGGACACCTGACCCAAACTGACCAAAGAGGTTATTCCATACCACAGCACATCATGTCCAGGATGTGAAGACGGAGGGCAGAGACCCGGAAGGGGGTGGTGGTGGACTGGGGGTACACAGCATGGTCAGGTTTTGGTATTGGGGGGTTCGCTGCTGGGGGGTGCACTGACTGGGTCAGGGCTTGGTGAGCAGTTGCATTCTCTTTCCTTGTATTTCTCTTGTATTATTACTGGTGGTAGCAGTAGTGATTTGTGTTATACCTTAGTTACTAAACTGTTCTTATCTCAACCTGTGCGAGTTGAATTCTTTTGATTCTTCTCCCCATCCCCCCAGGACTGGGGTAAGAAAGAGGGGAAGAAAGAGGGGAAGAAAGAGGGGAAGTGAGTGAGTGAGAGAGAAACTGCGTGGGTGGGGGGGGGAACTTAAACCACGACACAGAACTAATCTCACTTTTCTAAAACACAGTGCATATCAATATGCTGTATATACATCATTCATTTCAGTCAGTCAATCAGAAAGTTGGGCAGCTGAAATGTGAAGTAAACATTCAAGATAAAAGTGGAATTGGTAGATTTACATTTTAGTCACAGCACTGCACTTCTCTACTGTGACCTTTTGCTAAAAAATACTAGTACTTCTGCTCATTTCCAAAAGTATGTGCTTCATTTCACTTTTAAATTTACTGGTGTTTACTCCTGTAACCCAGAAGTAATGAACACGGGATGACACAGGAATGCTCAGAACAAATTCAAGGTATTTTCCTGGTAGAAACAGGTAGCTGGCAGCTTTACAGAATAGCAGGTGCCTCCATGTGTTGGGCTGACTGTGGGGGATAGCAGGTGCCCACCAAAGCTACTCCATCACTCCCCTCCTCAACCGAATAGAGAGAAAACATAACAAAAGGCTCATGGGTCAGGATAAGGACAGGGAGAGATCACTCACCAATTACTGCCATGGGCAAAACAGACTTAATTTGTGGAAAGCAGTTGGACGTATTACCAATCAAATCTGAGCAGGATAATGAGAAATAAATCTAAATCTTAAAAATACCTTCTCTCACCCCTCCCTTCTTCCCAGGCTCAACTTTACTCATGAATTCTCCACCTCCTCCCCAGTGCAACAGCACTAGGGCTGGGGAATGGATGTTGTGGTTGGCTCATCACACACTGTCTCAGCTGCTCCTTCCTCCTCAGGGGAGCACTCCTCACATTCTTCCACTGCTTTCCCACAGCAGACAGTCCTCCATCAACTTCTCCAATGTGAGCCATTCCCATGGGCTGTAGCTCTTCATGAACTGTTCCAGTGTGGGTCCCTTCCACAGGGTCACAAGTCCTGCAGCAAACCTGCTCCAGCATACCCTCCTCTTTCCATGGGCCACAGATCCTGCAGGAGCCTGCTCCAACACAGGCTTCACATGGGGTCACAGCCTCCTTCAGACATTTCCCTGCTCCGGCATGGGGTCCTCCAGGGCTGAAGGTAGAGATCTGCTCCACCATGGCCCTTCCTGGGCTGCAGGTGGATATCTGCTTCACCATGGACCTCCACAGGCTGCAGGTGGAGATCTGCTCCACCATGGACCTCCTTGGACTGCAGGGGAATCTCTGCTCCAGTGCCTGGAGCACCTCCTCTCCTCCTTATGTGCTGACCTTGGTGTCAGCACAGCTGCTTCTCTCACATATTCTCGCTCCTCTCTTCAGCCGCAGTTGTTCCTGTGCAGCAACATTTCCCCCTTCTTAACTATGTTACCCCAGAGGCGCTGCCCCCATCACTGATGGGCTCCGCCTTGGCCAGCAGTGGGTCTGTCTTGTAGCTGGCTGGCATTGGCTCCATCAGACATGGGGGAAGCCTCTGGCAGCTTCTCACAGAAGCCACCCCTGTAGCCCCCCCATTGCCAAAACCTTGTAATGCAAACCCAATATAATATTTTAGGTCCAACTCATGAGCACATTTAGGATCTGAAACTTGAGTTATGACTGCAGTGTGGTAATCTAGGATGGAATTCTTAATCAGTTTCTCAACACCATCCAGAATAAAGTAGGGTATTCCTCCCCTTCCCCCAATTACCACTGCTACTGAAGCTTAACTGATTATGGTGTTCAATAAAATCTTCATTGCTCTTGAAGGCTTAATCACTGTATGCACATATACAAATTGCCCTGAGACTAAAAACCCTGGAGTGAAATGTTGCACCATTCCAATACTACTTGATGAATAAAATACAGACAACCTACAACAGAAATCTGACATTTGTGTGGCCAGCAAAATTTCCACCCTTTGCTGGTACCACAGTGGGAAAGATCACATTTTCCAACTGAATGGCCCTCTCGTCATTGTATGAATAGCATAAGTACTTCTGGGAAAGCAGAGGTTTGTTCAGGAAGGAATGAAGCCACAATGTATTAATGAATTATTATTAAGAATGAAAACAGCAAAAGAATTTCACATTAAGTTATGAACATTTCAATTTTTTTCATCTGCAAGAAGTAATCTCTGCCCTAAATATGCAAAACTTGCAAGAAGCTATTTCAAGTAGGACAGAAAAGAGTTACATTCGGTTAATGCAAAAGAGATCTCACGTGACAGCTAATGAAAATGAAAGCAGACCTGTAACCATGGGTGTTTACATTGCCTCTTTATTGAAATACACAAAGTGGATGAATAACTTCCCTTTAGCTTTTGAAACTGCAGTTCTGCTACTGCTGTGGTCTCTTCTCAAAACCTAAGTGGAATGCAAAAACTTAATAGTGCTCTTCTGATCAAGTTACATTTCAATTGCACAGTGCATGATGGTTCTATGATGTAAGTTATATCCATTCACAGGTGACATAAAGGAATTGAGCAAATTCTGCTTAAATTACAAATTGCAGGCAATTGCTTCTGCATGTTATGGATTACCCTTTAAAAATAGCACCTCTGGCTATTAAAAAGTCAGAGGATACAACTGTCCAGCTAAACAAGACATAAGAAACCAAGGAAGGAGAAAACAAATTAAAAAAACCCAGAAAAATAAAGGCAGAAGGGTCCAATCTACTACACCATTGCACTAAACCAGTATGTAAGTAGTGCTCCTCTCAAGAAGACAAGATTCAGGGTAGAACAACTGGGACTACAGTTAAAAGCAACCATGTGTTCATATGGGATAAATCTTCTACTAGCATTGTTAGCTTTGCAGACTTAGGAGCAACGTTTGGAGCTGCAGAACCATGGGTAGGTAAGAAACTACCACCACTCTCCCTGGAACAAAACAAAAGATGTTGCTGATGAAGTTGTGAGTGAAAAGATAATTGTACGAGGTGGTAGATCCTACACTTTCAGCAACCCTTTTCTGAAATAAGATCATGGCACACATTTGAGTCTTACACAGGAAGACATTTTCTCTGTGGCACCAATACTAGATCTAGTGTTTCCAGCCACAGAGCTTAAGAAAGTTGTGGAGTCAGTTCTTCCATATTAAGAAGACCTAGACTTGAAGGAAAAATTGACACCAATATTACTGTTGCTCTGACTTACTTATCAAAGAATAGGGGAGAAAAAAAAAAAAAGGAGGGGAACCATTTTTAACTATCCATTTTATGTGGTTAAATACTTGTTTACACATAGCACAAGAATCTCCTGCAAATCAGCAGAGCCTGGAAAGGGATGAGACATTGAGCCCTTGCACACCTCATGACCTCATGAGAGCAGCATCAAGAGGGATGGAGCAGGTGGCAGCTCAGCAGGATCAGCAGCTGCTCCAGGAAGGGTAGAGAGGCCAGGCTGCCATCCAGCAGAGCTTGTATCACAACGGGTCTGCAGCAGACTTCTCCACAACCACCCAGGCATTGCTTTCCTCAGACATCCGAGAGCAGAAGCCTGGTCCCATTGGAACAGACCTGGGCTGAAGACTCCAGCAAGCACTATTAATGTAAAATATTTCAGGCTATTCTCCAAGAATGAAGCCTAGTAGGAAGGCCTCTGGCAACACCTTCCCTGCACACCCTTGTAGCAGGCAACAGCAGACATTGCAATCCCTTCATTTGAACCTGATGCCTGGGCAGCAGTAAAATTCTTGATTGCATTGACAGCAATTAAATCCAATGGATCTGGTGTAAAAGGTGTAAAACAAATTACTGCAAGCAGCCATGTTCTTTTGTTTTTTCTCATAGGATAGTGAGGAATCTCAGTTATCTGGAACTGCCAACAGAGTCTGACAGGTGAGCCATTTCAGGGAATGGGCTGTGCTTGTTGTTACTTCATTTGGATAAACAAGGTCATGATGATGATTACAATGATGATCACAAAAAGGCCATCTATATAGGTGCTACATGGGGAATGAAGTACAGCGAAAATGCAAAATGAACCAGGATTTTTTCCAGAGAGATACTGCAAACTCAAAGCACACATTCAGATAGAGCTGGCTGACAGGATTTTTTCCTAATGTGTGCTTAAATAAATTCATGTACCCATCAGAACAGACTGAAGGTGTTTTTAAAGAAACACTTTACTAAACCGCACTTTAACAGAAACACAATACACCAATTACTATAGAAATTCTTGCCAAAATGTTTTATCATTAATTCTGAAAGGCCTGGCAGTAAGGAGAAACATTGAACTCGTACCAATTTACAACATTTGAATTACACAGCAGAATTCCTTGGCTATCAGAGCATTATATTTATATATTATATATACAGAGTATTGCTGTATGACTGCATAGAGTTAGACAACACAAAGACAGCAACTACAATGCACTATTCTCTTTGAGTCATTTATCGCATTTTAGTGTTGAAAGTCAAACAAATGAGAGCACTAACCAAGCGACAGTGCTAATCTATCTCTTCATCTGAATTTTGAACAGAATATGCTTCCTTAATGATTTCAGACACTCGACTGTTACTCAAAAAGCATGTGTGGGACAGTATATTAATTGTGATCAAGAACTGTCTATGTACACCAAATAAGTGCCTGTTGTATAATTTGCTCTTACTTCACTTACAGAGAAAGTAGAGTGTTTTATGCAGCAAAACCTCGTATTTTTAAAAACTATTCATTTTCTAGCATCATATCAAATTGATAATTAAGCGTGGAACACCAGCAGAGATTAATGGGCTGCAGTAAGGCTTTTACAACGAAGTTTCATCAGAGTTTAAAAAGCAGCCCAAATACTGTTCAGGAGGCAAACAACGAATCTTCTGTATGTGGCTTCCAGCTGCGATCCATCAGACAGAACTCTGCACTAAAAGTCAGGACACTTGGGTTCACGTCGTAACCTTTGACAACACACTTCACGTTTACATAGAACAAAACCAAAAAGGCTTGGCTTCTTCTGAGAGCTAAGATTAGAAGACAACAGGATAAGCAGCAAGAAGGCTGCTACAATTTGCTAGCTGAAATACCCCTTTTCACTCCCCTATAAAATACTGCCAAACCTTAAACAACTTATTTCCATGATACACCCCTGCTTCAATTTCTTGCAACTTCTACTCTCCCCACTCTTGCATGCAACTCTAATGTGGTACTATTCAGTTTTTCTGCAGGACCTTATTCCAGATGAAGCCAAACTTCTTCCTTGCACAAGATGGAAATATTCCTTTCCTGGAAGTCATCCACTGAAGTAGCCTTCTGTATGTGGGATGCCTGCACCCTTGGACTTGGAAAGGTCTGTATCACATGCGTCCTGGGGATTGCAGGAGATAGAAGGATGATCACATGGTTAAGGCAGTTCAGTGCCTTCCTGTGAGACCTAACTGACTTGATCTTTACCTCTTTAGTGCTGGAGCTCTTAGTTTTAAGCAAACTAAACTTCTCACAGGTGATTACTGAACATTCTGTGCACCCATCTGCTGAGATTCAGACTCACAGAAATGCTGATCATGCAAAAATGTACATCTGAAGACACTGGGAAGTCTATTTTCATAAGAAAAATTTCCATAGCTCCCAGTACTCTGGACATTTAAAAGAGCATACAAAATTAAAGTGACAATTTTAGCTTTAAATCTCTCTATACCTCGTTTTTTTTCTCTGTAAAAAAAAAGATAAATTAATTCCTCTTTTAGCATATTCTTTTCACAGCATCTCTGTGATACTTGTGAAACCCATACTACAGCAGGAAACTTAGTTTTAGAAATAATCTTTTCAGGAGAAAATTTAAATCATTCATTAAATAGAGCATCAGGTGAGGTATGGAAGGGTTGCTATACTTTTTGCTGTTGTTTTTAACTCTGGCCATTCAAATGTAACTATCAGTGCAGAAACCACACTCCTATTCTGTTTGTTGAGCACCTTAAGATCTGTACTTCAACACTATCCTAATACTGAACTAATTTTCATTCCTATATTTCCCAGTTTCTGGGCACTTACAATGCCCCTCTGCTTTCCCAAAGCTCAGCAAGGTTTCTATCACAGGGAGGGAAAAAACTTAAAAGGGCATGCAAATGAGAAATATTTTTGGAATATTAAAAACTACTGAGTTTGGTTTAAAGTTCAGGTTGAACTTTCAGAGTAATTTACATTTTATGTGCTCCTGTTCATCCCTTCTCAATTAAAACTTGTACATCTGCCAATAAAGATTTAGAGATCAGCAGTTCCTTTATCACATTTGCTTCAGTTACTTATTTCTAAATCATATGCCCATTTCATTTACTCACCACACAGTGGTGCTTGAAGGATCGATTAAAGACCATGGTTTCTGTTGCCAGTGACTGACAACTATGCTAAAAGCTCCTAAAAGGAGGAAGGAATGGACCCAGCGCCATGAAAATAATGTGCTGAAATATTTAAATCTTAAAATGAAAGTATTTTACAGCAAGACAGATGCACTTACTCTGAAAAAACTGAGGCTGTGGAAAGCATGGCCTGCTGAACACAAATCCTGAGGGTTAAGAAAAAATGAACAGCAAAGTACCAGTTTAAACTGAAAAACTTTAAATATTCCAGTATCCAAGAACCAGAAAGAATATTCAGTTTGGTTACAGCTTTCTAAAGAAACATTGTCTTCCTTTCGGGTTAAGCATGAAAACTCATCATAGAAAGACATGGCAGGGAGCAAGTAGTTAAGGTGTAAAAGGAAACGAATAGAGGGCTGCAAGGTAGGAATTCCTGTGATCACACTGATAAAGTAAAGCAATCTGAATCTCCTTGCTTGTTACAGAGAATTATGTGCTCAGCTGCAAATAACTCTTCCTTCTTACTTGCAAGACTGAAAGATTTGAAGTCTATCTCTGACTTACTTCTACTGTATGTAGGTTTTTCTTTTTTTTTTGGTTAAGTCAGTCACGCCTTAACCAGCTGCACAGCACATGGTAAAGTATATAAACCCTTCATCCACTTTGGCAAAACTTCAAACTACAATGACTGGAACACTAAAGCAAAGAGGAGAAATCAAAGAATTACATCTGACTTTCCAAGAGAGACCCCAGGATAAAATGAATCCCTAGGAGTATTCATGCAACCTGTTCAGTGAATCCTCTCATGATATCCGTAAATTAATGTCCTGACTAAATAATGCTTTTGTTCTTATTATTTTTTTATTATTTTCCACTGTAGAGGTACCAGGAAAGAATAAAATACACACACCCAAGAAAGTGTGCAACTTGGGCATGGTTTTATTTTATTATTCAAATAGACATTTTCTGACCTACACCCTCAATTTCTAATACTTAGTAAAGCTGCTCATGGCTTCACTAAAGCCTCTGCCTGTAGAAGCAAGCATGTGGAAATAGCACACTATGAAAGTGACCCGGCAGTAATAGCTATGGGAGACATCTGAAAGCCATTCAATTAAAAATTCCTGCTTTTTAAATGAGTCTCGGGATATTTTGGTAATCAGCTTACAATCAAGGACTATTTAAAGGAGGCAGCACTGAAACTACAGTAAGAAAGGTGTGCTTATATGGAAGTTTTTCTGCGTGTTTGGTTGGTTGGGGTTTTTCCCTGAAAAAACAAAAACAAAAACAACTAACCACAAACTATTTTAGATCCTGCAATGGGTTAGGAAAATGCATAATCTGATGGCTGTTGTTACCATCTATTACTAGCTTTAGTTATGCTTTTATATTACCTTTATGCTCAGGACTTAAAACTGCGTTTACTGTACTGGTGAAAATTTTGGCATAACATTAATGCGAAAGTACTGAAATACTTACATGCCAGTTAAAGTCCTAGGGCCAAACACTGACCATGACCGTGATTCAATCACCATGTTCTTAATTCCATGTCAAGCTGAGTACAGTTATTTGGCCCTTCCTTTCTTTCCCCTCCAAGTTACAAGCGAAGGAAACCAAGCACCTGGACCCAAAGAAGTTGGAAAGGAAGGGGAGCACCCAGGAAGAGGAGCTTTTCCGTCCAGACAGCCACCTTTTAATGGCATACTTGGACAAGTAACATAGTTATTTGAGCAACATGGAAAAAGTATCTTTCGGCAAGAGTGAACTGCACCCACAGCCAGTAGACTCTGTTGGTAAAGCCAGCATAGACTAGATCTAAGTAACTCTTTCTATACCAATCCCCTCTTATCTTAACTTCTCTCCAGCAGAATCTGATACTTTATTCAGATGTCAAACCACCCCTTAAAAGTTGGACTAAGTAGCCCGATAGAAAAGATGTAGGCTTGTCTTGGATCTCCTTTCTGCAAAGGAAGTATCTGGGAATTCCTGCAGCCGCAGAGGAGTTTAGTCAACTTTTATAAAGTTTATGGAAAACCAGGAAGGAGGGAGGATGGAAAAAATTTCTCCCATGTAGTTTGATTAACACATCTCAAACCAAACTTCCATCTCAGCAACAATTCACAAATTAAGCAAGTGACAGTTTTGAGCAAAGGAGAAATAGTCAGAGGAAAAGTAAAACTGCAGGCAGAAATTGCAGCTGGAATTCAGACCCCAAGGTAGAACCGAGATGTCCAAAGAAAATTCATATGGAGTGAATTGCTCCTTCCCTAAAAACCCAATTCGGTAAGCAAATAAAAAATGAAACATAACATTCTAAATCTTTTCCCCATTAGAAGTTTCTTCAAGATTTTGTTGTTGGCTTTGGAAAGAAAGAGGATTCTCCTAACTCCTTCTCCTTCTTAAGACGATGCGATATTTCTGTGTTTCCCAGTCAACAAAAGGTCTTTCTGGTAAGATGAAAACCACTGGTAGCAAACAGCAAATGAATCAGATTCATGTGGTGTGGTTTGGTTAAGGTTTCTGAACTCAGAAAATACTAAGGCTTTCCTATTTGAGGAGTGAGGTTTTCAGCTATGGATCAGTAAATCCAGGACATTTCCAAACTCTATACAGAAAAATGAATCATCAGTCCTTTGACACCACATGGACTTTTTTATTTCCGGTGATAGCATAACCCCCTCCCTCCTGTTATTTCTAGAAGTTCTTCAAATACAGATAAACAAACCAGTTCTTTCTTTCTCAATAACCAAAAACATGTCTGTGCAAGTAAATACAAACATGCAAAAATGAGTATATAGAAATAACAGTTATGGTTATTACTATGTCCTATATATCTTGAAGAAATTCTTTTCATCAAAATAAATCCGATGCTTTCTCCTGGACAATTAACATTCCATAAAAGGTCAAAATGCACTATCATCTTGTAATAAATATAAACACACTTTCCCAGCCCTTTAAGGAAAAAGTTTACATATCATAAAAGTACGTCTATTGTTCTGTTAAACCACACACACACACACACAAAAACAAAAACAAACCCACTACAATCCCAAATTCCTTTGACATGTTGTCCAAATAAAAGACAACACTTTTGCAAAAGCACAGAAAATGCGATTTCCCAGAATATGAGTGGCTAACATCTCAACATAGCTTTTGTCATGATTACCATTTGTGCTGCAGCATTTTTCAAATACCTCTTCTTATAGCTCTATGGTTTTACAGACAAATCCAGACAAAAGAAAGGCACTATTAATGGCAGAATCAATGAAAGGAGCATCAGCAGAAGTCAGATGCTTAACAGGACTTAGATCTCAGTGCCTTAGATGTCTACCTCCCACTGAAATCAAATGTCACACAAGGAAATTTGCTTAAGAACACGTGACAGGGTTCTTCATACAGACCTAGACCAACATCAGGCTTATACTCTACCCTAGCATTTTTAAATACATGATTAAATGAACATTCTTTGTCAAGTTCAGCACAGAAAGGTAAAGAATCAAACTTTACCTACATCCATTTTCTCCTGACACCTCAAGAGAAATAATTAATTAAGCAGGTGAAAATTTTCATCTAGAACTGTTGCAATCTGCTTATACAAATGGACAAGAAGAGATGTCAGAAGAAAAAGGAATAAAGGAAATATCTAGTGCATTTACTGTTAAACAAGAAACCAATGATCAAACACAAATAGACTGCTTGGCTAAAACATGTACTTGCATGGCTGGCCCTACCTTTACAGTAAACTGGAGAACTGGGGAAGTCATTCCTATTTCCTGCCCATGAATTATGTTCTGCAGTTCTCCTTAGCTCTCTCAAATACACACAGATTTTGTTTACAGGCTCAGGAAAACTGGTCATATCTGCCTTGATACATGGGCTACTATTTTACCTTCAGCATGAAGTTGTATTTGTGTCCCTATAGCTGGAACGAGAGACTAGGACTGCAATAAAAGATATCCAGACACAAGCTGGTTTTGCTTGTCTCAACTAGAAAAACATTGAGACAGCTCATAAAGAAAAGCTTATAGGGCTTTCCATACACCTTGATCTTCCCTTTCCACCATATTCTCCACCTTTTATATCATGTTAGTAAGTGCCTGGATTGCTCATCAGTGTAAATGGTCTCTTCAGATAGCTCAAAAGCCTCTTGAGATAACTCCCAAGCAAAGGAAGCATTTTTCAGAATAAACTAATACTCAAGATCTCCACTTTACATCTCACAGCTGCTCCATCCCCACTGTGCCATGCTCACGTCAGTTTTCTGTTCTTTACTACATAAAGTATGATTTCTTTCTAATATTTGTACCCAAGACAGTAACTACAGTGAGATACTGCTTGACCTGTGAGAATATTTATCTGTATATAAGATTTTTTTTTTAATTCAACACAATTAAGTAGCAATCAACAATAACAGTTATTGGTCTCTATGAAGGAAGACAGCTTTCTGAAATCACCAGAATCACCATCAATGCTAACTAGTAGTAGTCTGATCATGCGTTTGTCCTGTTATAAGTGACACTCTATAAAGGAAAACTAATGCATTTAGCTTAATGATTGTACACATAACCTTGCAAATGTAGCAGAGAGCATAAAACAAAATGGTAACTTCTTCAGCCTGCACATTGGGGAGTGCGTAGGGCACAGTTTGAATAGCCATGATCTTCTCGGCACAGGCTTTAATGTTGACTGCTAATTTTTTTAATAGTGATGTCCTATTCAGCGCTATTAAATTTATGGTTGATAATTCAGTACAAACAACTAACATAACCATTTGTTTTGTTAGCCAACAGCAAACAAGCAACTGGGTGCACTTAAAACTTGACAAAATGGGAAGCTGAGTTTGTAGTTCCCTGATGTCAAAAAAACAGCTCTATGTTCACTCCCGAGAGAAAAGTTAAAAGGCATTCCATACGCCAAAAGCCTTAACTGACCATGAGCATGCAAGAACTCAAACTGGTCCCAGTGGTGACACCTGCTGTTCCCTACGCAATTACAGAAGCCTTCAGCTTTTCCCCACACTCACTTCTACAATGTAGTTATGGGCTGTAAACACAAATATCCATGACAAGTTGAAACCTGACTTCAGACTTTTTAGACAAATAAGCAAAAAGCCTTTAATATAAAGCTACATAACTACTACTAATATTGGTACTAGTTGCATTACTTATATTTAATAACTTAAAGGTTTGAATTATAATTTAGTTTTAATTGATACAAGCTTTAGGTTGAAAAAATGCTACTGAAATAAAGAGGTTAAAGCTTTGCTTATTTTACTGTATTTATTATAGAAAGCACTTTCACCATCTCAGGGCTGCTGGCAGATTTCAATGAGGCTGAGGCAACAGAAGTTTCTAAGGAGTCTAAGGTGAAATAGTGTAGGTTATAATCACACTACATCACATTCGCCCCACACAGACAGTACCAGAAGTTCAGTGTCTGCCCATGGGGCTTACTTCTGATTTAGAAAATGTTTGTAGGGTTTTTGCTGGGCTTTGGTTGGGCTTTTTGTTTGTGTGGGTGTTTTTTGGTTTCTTCCCCTCCCCTCCTTCCGACCCTGAAATTACATCTCTCTCAGTCTTCAAAACGTTCCAACTGTCGTATACAAGAACTTTCTTTTTATGAACTACTGTTGTAAACTACAAACCTATCAAAACTACTACCACATGTTAAAATAATCGGCATATGCCAGAAAACACATTCATCACAGCAACTGGTTTGTATTCTGATACCTGCATGATGGACTGATATTTGTTCTTCTGATCCATCAGCTGGCACAACATGCTGCATGACACAATGTTCCACATCAAGAATGCTGTGGCAAACAATTAACTGTATGCCTTTCACAAATTCATTTGGCTTTGACTATGCATTAAGTTCAATTCAACACAGAGACATACAACAGAAAGATAGCTCAAAGAAGCATCATATTCAGGTAGGCAGAGCAGTATACAATCACCTTGATATACTTATATGTAATATAAAAGCTAGCTTAGAGACATCTTTACGGAAATGGAAAAATTATGGAAAATCTGGAAGGTTGACAATAATATTAAAAAAATCCGTACTGTTAAACAATGCAAGAATATGCTAGAATAAGGCTTCTATATGTTAATCTAATTGAAAAGCTATGCATTTTGCCTTTGTATTATGCCAGCAATATATTATTACATAAGAGCTGCATTGTGTTTACAGAATACAATGTGGTGATACAGTGATCCAATCTTTCCTGCTCAAATCAGAACACTTTTCATCTGCTTTCAGATTACCTGAGCATAAAAACTTCAGACATGCCTTGACTAGCTCTTCCCATATATTTATGCAACTATTTAAAGAAATGATGGACAAATTTTTGAAACTTCTGAAGAAACACAACACTAATCTGAAACCACACATGAATCTAGACCAGTCAAAACCTTTTGTGAAATTCAGAAGTTCTCAAATTATAAATGCACTTTTTTTCACCCGGCATTATAGCTTATACCAGCAGTGATAAAGCATAACAACATATTATGCTTTTCAGAATCCAGTTTGTGGTGGCAGAGACAATGGCAGCTCCTGAATTAGCTTGCCAGAGTGTGCTACAGACACAACTTTGAAATATACAGGAACTTCGGAGCCAAATTCCTGATGGTTTCATAACCTTCCCTGAAGAAAACAAAGATAGGCCAAGAAATATGAGCTTTACAAACACCTGAGGGAACCATTTCATGGTCTCCACAAACACATAGAAGGTGTAAGAGAAAGCAGAAGACGAGAATATTCAAGAAAGTTTTTTAAATTAAAATATAGGTGTTTTGGAGAAACCAAGGAACACCAAGATTTAGAATCTAGGCAAAGAACACAGAAATAGGTAGGAACAAATTATAGGGACACAGAAATACACTGTAAAGGATCAGCAGGATTAAAAAGGGTTCTAGGAGAGGCAAAGCACTCTCAGTCTGAATGCATGATCCATATGGGAACATGGGAAATAAGGAAGCTATATGAGTTTCTTCCCCAAGTACAAATTTACCTCTTCTCATCAGCCCAGGAATACTGAGGTTTCCACAATCCCCCTCCGGTCCCACAGATTCACTGGGATTAGAAAAAATCGAGCAAGAAACCTGTGCGCTGGGCTGCAGCTGCTCTCAACGTTGAGCAGCAAGGCAAACGAAGCCTCAGGTAATGGAACTGCATTGAGAGGAAACTAAACAGAATTAATTACCATGAAACAGATAAGCTCGAGGAGTCAATGATGCCACAAAGGTCCTGTCATTTTCTAGTCCTAAACAGTTAACTGGTTCAAAGAGCTGAGTGCATCTGCTTTGTTTCATGCCAGCCTACCACTGGTAAATCTTTCTGCAGACTTTTCATGAAGAAAACACAACTAAAACATTTTAGGTTTAAAATGAAAATTAATGTTTTCCTTAATGTTTCCATTAAAAATTAATGTTAATGTTTCAAAAAGGATTTCCAGAATGTCTCCCCTCCTCATGACAATTTTAAGGAAAAAAAAAAAAAGAAGAAAAAAAAACCCAACAAAATATCAGCTGAGCTGGTCTAAAGCTTCTGTTAAAATTTGCTTTAATCTTGTGTTTTTCTTAACAGAAGACTAAACAAACGAGTAATGAAACTAACAAAAAAAATGAAGAGGCATTGGTTAACCTTTGATGCTGGCTCAAATTCACTGCCCAACATAGCACACAGTCTTATCAGCAGCTTCAAGACCTGACAAATGGACACTGCCCTCAGACTACTGCCTGGCCTGGGTTTAGCATGGGTTTAGATCTTCACAGTTTCAACTGACAACAGTGGAAGCTGAAGTAATTTCATTCCCTCAAAGCTGCTGTCCTTTTCTAAGTACCTGACAAAGCATATAGCTCAATGTGGTACATGAGGTTAAGCGAGGCACAGAATTTAACATATACCAGAATGAACACTGGAAGGTGCTTGTTGTCTACATATAATGCTACACTCAAAACCAGTGTCCCAAATTGCTCCTGTTTTCAAACCTGTGTCACAGTTTGCACGCTCCCCGAGTATCCAATCTGTTGGCAACACAAAGGTATTAAAGACTGGGCAGCAGAAGTTTTGTACTAAATTTTAAAATTACCAAAGAGGCTTCCATAGAGAAGACTGATAGGACTTGCACTAAAAACACACTGCAAACTGACTGTTGCCAAAGAAACACCTGATCATAAATGTAACCGACGCTGGATGTGCTATCCAGATATTTTACAGCAGGTCAGAAGGAACTGTGAAGGGTTTATAGCTACTGTAAAATCTCCTTTGAAGCTCAGAACTACTGAAGAGGACACTCGACCTTCTATAAACCTTCTCCATGGTTTTCTGCAAGTGCTTCTAGAGTTTACAATGTCCAAAGAACTGCTAACTGTCAACAAAAAAAAAGTGTGAAGGCATAAGCAATACCTAGGGTATTTATAAAACTATTTCAAAGACAAATTTTGAAATAAATAAATGCCCTTCCACAGCAGAAATGTAAGCTTTGAAAAATGACCAAGACTTCAGTATACTTTTACCCATACTTAATTAAATTTGAGACACATGAATAGTAATCATATTTTTATTAATAACTCACTACTCTTCTCCCAGACTACAAATTGCCAGACAGAGCACTATCTCAGTAATCATCTGAATACTTTTAATGGCTTTTTTGAAGTGCATTCACCTGCCTGAAGTAAAAAGTATTCTTTTATCTTCAACTTTTAAAATAAACTGAACACAGACTCAATATTCATTCACATTATTGACAGATTACCAAATTCAGATAATGACCTCTATTCACTTTTTCAATAACCTCATGTAGTTATCTCTTTATTTACCTATATGCATTTTCCTATTTAAAGATTAAACAAGGTTCAAATTTTATCATGACTGCACAAAAATATATAACATTAATGCAGATACAACTGCCTTCTGACATCCACTTTTCTGGCTAAGCTCCTGTCTCCAAAATGCTAATAAAAATTTATTTCCTGGTTAAATATAAATTTATCCTAAAACATATTAAGAAAACAACAGCCTCTGTATAACTTGCATTATTTAAAAGATATTGTGATCAGCTTTCATCAAGAAAAAAAAACAACCTTAAAGTTCTTATTTTCCCCTCATAATAGTGTCATTCCTACTTTGTACAATTACTGTCCATTCACTTTTTTAGCACTGAACATACTTTTTGAAAAAAGTACAAAATGTATCTTGGGGAAAAAAAAAAATCAAGGAAATTAATATGGAAGCTGATATTTAAACTTCACGCCTTTTTAAGATGCATCCATTAATTTTTCTGCAGTAAGGAAATCAACAACTCTCTTGCAATTGTTGCGCTTACGTGATAACTGTAGCCAGCAAAATCACCTTGCTGAAACTGCTCTTCAGTAACAAAAATCCTTTGTTTCCCTGTACCAACATCAAAACAGAGACTTCCTGTTATGCAACAGATTTGAACGCAGTCGGTAAATTACTTTGTTAGATGTCAACATGGTTTCACTCTTTCATGGGAAACCAACTACTAAAAATGCAGCTAAGTAGGAAAGTAGTTAGGGAATGCCTGATATAACTTTTTGCAAGTATATGCATGCATAACCTCAAATCATTGTTAAGGCGAAGGTTTTCTAAACAGCTCATTTTTTGAGAAAGCTATGCACCCTAAGACTAAAACATGAAATGATATACTGCAGGAAAACTTCTGATTTTAGAAACACCTTCTCTCTTACTGATTTCCCATTTAAAGAAAAACAATCCAGGAACAGCTACTGCTTGAAATCCTCTCAACTACAGACTTTTATCAACAATTACAAGAAAATTACGACTGTAAACAGACCATCACTTCTTTTTCATTGATCTTCAAACACTTGAATGAGAAAGTCTTTGTAAGGATGAGCAAAAGACACAAAAACAGATATGCTTCAAGCAGATTTATATAGGAAACTTTCATAAGAAAAGCAAACACTACAACATGCAGGAACTCAGCTGCAATATTTACTTTCAAATTATAATATTCTTGGTATTATTCCATTCTTGTTTCCTTATCGTTTATACCTTGATATGACTACCAAATTTATTGCACCCTAAAATTGTTTGCTTTACAAAGTCACCTCATTGTTACAAGAATAGTAATGTGAAATCTTAACATAGTTTCGATAGCTGCTTTTCTCTCAGTTTTTACCTCAAATTATTTTTTTTCCTCTCTAGCATCTGGGTTTATTCATTTCCAAATAGCATCACAGTTTTGAGTGTCACTCAATCACAGATTCTGAATTCCATTTGAGGAAAGGAATTGATGAGTGACTGTTGAAAGTTTTCAAGTAAATGGCATTAAACAAGAAATGCTTTATTCACCTTCCTGCTGTGCATGTAAGATGCAAACTTGTGTAAATAACACAACAGGCAACCTACTTCCATCTACTGACCAGTATCCTCAAGGAAAATATACTACTTCTGTCTTAAAGACTGTTTGGAAATTTGTTAATATTTTAAATAATCTTGAAGATAAATAAACAAAAGCTTTTCCATTAATTGCCACAAGTTATGTTTTCAGTTAAAATACTGTAGTAGTTTAACCTTTGACAGGTTTTTAGTTTGTCATCACAAAGCACATTTAAGTATTTCAAACAGGAAAGAAAAAATTCCACCTATTTAAAATATAGTAGACTACAATAAATATATTAACATAGTACTGTACATGCTTTCACTGTACTAGAACAGAATGCTTTACCAAGTTTATGCATTGCAGACTATAAAATAAATCCCATTATAAAGGACTGCATATTAAGAAATTGTTAATTATACTCCATATTTAAGATATATCAAATAGTTTACATATAACATAATATCAGGAAATCAAGACAGCCTTTCCAGTTTCAGCATACAGCATAATTGATATTCAGATCTAAGGATTCAGAGCATGATCCAAAGTGACACTTTACTGGATAGCAACAGAGGTATGTCTCTTATTGCCATTTAAGTGCAGAAAAAGATTTATAACAACAGAAAAGGAAGCCTTCACATTGCCTGAAATGTTTACAGACAGAAAATGAACAGATATGTCCTCATCACCAATGGCATCATTAAAACTTCTGGGCTGGGCAAAGCAAGTAGACCTTTTCCTGCACCTCTCACTCTTCGTTTGGGTGAAGGAGACAGCAGAGTAGACAGCAGCTCCTTGCTGGGGAAACACTGGGGCAAAGCCTCCCTAGGACAGAGAAGTTTCCATGCCACTTCCACAACACCAGAATGCATGGACAATACTCATTTGGTGAAAATATGGGCAATACAGGGGACACTAGAGGCTACGAGAAGTTTAAACGAGCTGCTACTTGGTCTTTTCCTCTGGTATTAGAGAATTTACTCCATCACTGGTTAGGTTCTTAACGCCAAAGCTGTCCTTCAGAATTGGTTACCCAGATGCAGGTCTCCCAGCTTTCAGCCCCTGCAGCAGGAGTTGCTAAATTATTCATGCAGAATGAAAGAGTTCTTTGCCCTAGCACTAAGGGGCACAGACTTCAAATTCCCTCAGGCAGAGGAAGCATTATAATCCAGGCAACTGGAGTGTTTTCCACTGAAAAACAGAGCACTTTTTATATCTAATTTCAGCAAGGAAAAAAAAATTCTATTCAGTTAAATTCAGTTACATCCAATATAAATCCAAATATTGTTTAGGCCAAAAATTTTGAAAAGTACGCAAAGTAATAATAAAAATCCTGACATATACATAAATGAGCTATGACTATTTCCATTATCCTAGATAGTACTCTCCTGGATAATATATTATCTGGACAAAAATCATGCAAGCTCTCTTCTCAGCTTTTGTAAAAATAGCTGTGTCATCCACATACTTCAGAAATTAAACTAACCCAGCCAGAGCAGAATTATCTATATACAGCTTTGCATGGGATGTTGCATACAGACCTGTGCAAAAATTTATCAAAGCTCATTTACTTCCAGAAAATACAGTTCCAGGGTCAAAGCTATTTCTGTCCTAGCATTATTCGGTGAATAGCTTTACCTAAGGTGGGAGACAGGTGGAAAGGGATGAGGGAGGAGAATATACATCAGAATGTTTTCCTTTAACATTTTCCTTCAGAAAGTTAAAAGTCTAAGAACATTCTCTTTGCAGGAAAGCTAAGTATCCTCAGTATATCTACACTTTGTTTATTTTGCTATATAAAACCATTTTTTGGTCTGCCATTTTTATGGCCTTTATAATACTTGGTGATCAAGGATCTATATCTCATTGCACTGATAAAATTTCTCCCCATTGCATACCTTTAGCAAAGAGCAAATAAATACCTGTGCCCTACATTCACCTTTTCAAAACACCCCTCACAAATAAGAATCACTTCAGACAAATATTGTCTTAATGCCAATAAACATCATTAAGGACATTTCAGGAAGCAAAACATCACTTTTTCTGGATCAGGTCCTAGCACACTGGTGTGAGACTTCGTAACAGAACAGGAACATACAAGAGTCAAAAAATACACAGAAGGAAGCAAAAGTTAGACACTTAACATGTATCATGAACAATTCTGGCCTTCACAGATTTTCTACCATTCCCATAATTAAGGTAATGAATTCTTAAATAAATAAAATCATGAAAAATATTTTACATCCATGTAACACAAGCACCAGCTCAAATATCAGATTTACCAGGAACTGGTAGAAAGAGGAAATGCTGCTGAAACAAAGACTGAAAACGTAAGGAAGTCAGACACCTTTTGGAGGAGCAGCATTACACTAAGCATTCAGTATCTCCATTGTGTAATCTTTGTTAACCTGACAAAACACCAACATAAAGCCTCTCATGTTACTAGACAGCAAGTTCTGAGCGTATAAAGTAATGGCATATAAGGTAATGGCAGAAAACACCAAGCCTATGCATTAAATAGGAAGAAGAGAAACCAGTTTACTTCAAAAGCCAAAAAAACCCAAAACCACAGCATCTCATCTAAAATATAAATTATGGTACAATGCAAACAGTTGTGCCCAACTTTATTATGGGTCTCTTCACATGCACTCAAGATTAAGGCTTCAGTTACAGTTCAATCTTCCAATTGTTACTGAAATACAAGTTATAGTGGATAAAATAATTTAAGTATGGACATTTATCTAGAGGATTCTGTGATACAAATGTTACATCTCCCTTGTATTCAATTATTCTCAATATCTGAGTCCCCTATTTAAGGAGACAAAATTGCATATGACAAGAAAATTATTATTTGCCTACCTTATCATTAACAATTTGCCTAGCAAAAGAAATTCAACTACATTTAGAAAGGCTTAGAAGCAATAAACAACTAGCTTTGCAAAGATTATAGTGTAAAACATATGTTGCATTATAAATATTGTGACATGTAATACTATCCAGTAAAAGGCTAAGGACTGCTGTACTGCTGTTTAACTGAGTATCAATAAAAAGATAGTCTTCTAGATACAAGGTTTATATTGATTAGAAGTCTGCATCTCCATTATTGTTTCAATTTTCTTTCCAACAGGTCTAAATGCTACTGTTTCTCCGTGACCTCCACTAAGGTTCACATGAAAATGACGGCTGCAGCCCACTGAAAGAAATTATTTATTTCCCATGTTTTTATATTGAGACTGAATAAATACTAATAAAGGAGAATACGTAAGCTGTCAGGAACAAGATAAGCAGAATAACCAAAATGAGGCTTCTAAATGATCTAAATGCATGTAAAAAGCAAAGAGAGAACAGTGACCACACTAAAACTAATTTAGGTTTTGTTTTTTGTTACAGTTTCATTAAATACTGTTAGAGTAATCTGAAGAATTTAAAGTAGCTCAGTAGGATTCAGCATAACTGTGCATGACCATTTAAATCTACACCTGCAGAAGTTGTCTGCAAAGGTGGTTTTGAGATAAGCTTCATTTTCCATAGGCCAAAGGACAAGAATTGTTCTATCAGCTAGAAACCAGCAAAAGTAATAGCAGGTCTGGACAATTACTCTTCAGAGAAATTTATCACTAAGAAAGGCTAATTAATATCTTTACTCCCTCCATCTAGAATTTATTTTAGGAGACAAAGTTAATTCTACTTTGTAAGTCACCAGAACACTACCGCTATTACTGTCTTGCCGATAGCAAGAGAAAACCTCTTGAGCTTCTCACTGTGATATGACATCACCAGCCACCTCTACAGTATGCACTTCAGAGAGTTTGGATTTGGCCTGCTGGCATTGACTCACCAAGTTTGTTTCAGAAAATACCATGAGAAAGTGATTAAAAGAATCTGATCCTTCCAGAAGAGGCAGAAGCCCATGTGAATGTCCCCTTGCATGAGTATCCACATTCTCCTCGCCTGCTGGACAAATGCTAAACTAGGACTTTCAGCTACTCTAGCTGTGGCTCTACCAATGTATTGTACCAATGTACAACTAGGACCTCTGGCAAAGAGACAAACACCAGTCAGCCTATTTTGCAGACGGACTCTCATCCTCACATTCAGGAGAGCAAGACTTGTTCAAGAAAGGGCAGCATTAACATTCACTAAAAGCTTGCATATTCAACGGGTTTTTCTTATATGCATATTTTGATGGACATCTTGTCTAGCAATATTAAAGATAGCCATCATCTGATTTTCAGTCTACGCTTTCTCCCCCCTTTGATGCAATCAGCAACTACAGCCTAGATTATATTTTACAGATTCATTCTGGCCAGGCATTAAGACAGCTCTCTAGAAAATACCATCTACTTTACTGCTTTTTCAGTCCATCACCTTGAAAAAGATTTGCTGTAAGGGGCTTTTCTAAGGCTGCTTTAAAACACACTCCAACCTATTTGGTAAAGGCACTGACTTAAATCCATCTATTGATATCTTCTAAACTAAGAAATTGTATCTATTGTAGAAATAGAAACTGCAGCAATTTAGATAGAACTCCATAAAGGTAGCACTTAGGAAGTAAAAGAAGGCGGGGGGGGGGGGCAATGACTGATATACAGGTAAAAGCCTGACCCCTATCTGGAGGCCAACTAACAGATTTCAACCCAGAAACTGGAAAGCAAGTGAAAGCAGCAAGAACAATATGAGAGTGGAAGAATGACTAGATTTTTTGCAGGTCCTACAACTTACAGGTCCCCTATAAATATATCAATCAATCATAAATAGAACATTCATGGCACATGCCGAGATTTTAAACATTTTGGTTTAAAATGAGATGACATCAAACTGTTCTTTGGACAGGTGCAATAAAGTCATAGTTTCAGAAATCTCAGTACCTTCAGTGTTATTTAATAGAAGAGCTGAAATCAGTTTCCGAAATCTCTGGTGCCTAGTGGTACCATGTAAAAATAACATGCGTAGCCCACAATATAGAAGAAAATACATTTTTATTGAGACTGACTAGCATATGGTACAAATTCATAGTGCTATGTGCGGTATACAAATCTAAAAGATAAGGACTGTAATCTGTTCCAGCAGATTATCCGCCTAAACAGGTTGAAAATTGGCATTTGCAGCACAGATACTTCATCCTTGAAAATTAAAGTTCTGTTGTATAACTGCATGGCAAAACTACACTACTGATAGGCAGAGCTTTTACCAATTTTCTACATTTTTTTCATCCTTAATTAACAGGTCTTATTTTTTTTTTCACTACAGGCTGCAGGACTAATGTTGTTTCAAACAGTTTTTGTTCAGCATAAGCAGTCTTCAGAACAGATACTCCCTAACACATGGATATAATAGATGGTGTAATGACTCTCTAACAAGCAAGACAATTTACATCGAGACATGCATATTTCTTTATCACTTCTCAATAAACATTTTGAAAGTAGGTAGCATATAGGATTCTCGATCCTCAGGAGATTTATACTTTTGCAGTTCTGTTGGCCTTTTTGCATTGTTCATTCCTTTCTTGGCCCCAGCTGAAACAGTGTATTGATTCTTACCTGAACTTACAGCTCTTGCTGTACCATCAATGTGGCGTGACAGAAATAGTGAAAGCCAAACATTCAAGCATTACTACATCTCAATAACACTACCTAAGCAACAGTAACCTCTGTCCCCCCTAGCACCTCTCCTGATTTTATGTAATTCTAGTGGCACGAACTACACGAATCAACATATTGAAGCAAAGTAGTACTCTGCATAAGGCAATGCAGAGGAAAGTCTTGGGGCTGGGGAAGGACTACCACTAATCTTTCAGCTAGGGTGAAACAAACAAACAATTCCTGTTGCTCTGTAGAAAACTGTCTCAAGCAGTCTCATCTCTATATCCATTCTGAATTGCTCTTTTATTAAGACCAGTCTGATTCTGCACTTGCTTTTCATGATTCAGTGATAAGAGGCAGAAACCAGCAATGCCATTTACTATATTGTTCCTTGACTAACAAGCTTTGACTGTATTTACTTAACTGGTAGATAAGCAGTTCGACTGCCATGGTGGGGGTAGTGTATTTGTTCATACATTGCTCAATATATATTTTCTTGCACATGGCAGAGAAAGTATTTTCATAGAATCATAGAATAGTTTGAACTGGAAGGGACCCTCAAAGGTCACCTAGCCCAACCCTCATGCAATGAGCAGGGCCATCTCTTGTCTTGGGTTTGTTCATATTTAGAGATGATGTCAAGTTGTTGCCTCTTCCTTTAGAAAAATTAGCAAAGCAACTAATCTAGTAGATTCTACACATGATCTCAGCAGCATATTTTCCAAGCAGACAAATGTAACAGACACCAGGGCTGGTTCTGAGCTCAATAAGCTGATCACTATTAGCTTCCGAATGAGAAGATCAAGACAGTACTGTACTTAAAACTGATGGTTATGTCAGGGTAAAATGAGTTGGGGCTTGTCAGGACAGAAAGTTTAACAGCCAGAACTGTTGACAAGTCATACCAACAGAAAACTTTTTCAATCAATTTCACATGCTATTTTGATGAAGGATAAAGTTATTAAGGCCTAAGAAAAATAGTTCTCTCAGTTCATCTCATTTTTACCTATGAACAAATATAGAAGTGAGAAATGAGAACATGTAGGTTTACTAACATAGGCCATGACAGATCAACCTGGTGACTTCACAAAAACCTAGTTTCATGTATGCTTAGTGAAGTGTCCTCAGTGAATTAAAACACAGATCATGTACAAAAGTTCAAATAAATAAGTGAGGCAAGTAAAACAGTAAGATACAAAAGTCACAATAACCATGCTGGACTGCAATCATTTTACATTTAATACTTAACCTTAACAACAGATTTAAATTGTTCAAAAGTTGAACTTTTCCGTCACAAAAAATGGAAATCGTCAAAAAAGGGAAGAACCAGACTGACTCTCACATGAAGACAGACTAATGTAGTACATGTCACAAACTCGCATCCTTCAATAGAAATAGTGTTTTACAATAAAGTAGCACATATAAACAGTGACAAGGACCCAAATGCAGTTAAAAGCAGTAACCATGAGACATCAAATGTTGTAACAGCTAGTAATAAGGCAAGACTGAAGGAAACAAAACCAAGATCATGAACCTGAAAGACACGATCACTGCAGATGCTAAGTCTTATGGTCTTAAGCAGAAAGTAAAGTACTAAATGGCGTATGTGAGCATCTGACCTTAATAACTCTAGCTCCATCAATTGTGAAATTGCCTAAGTACTGCTACCCTCAGGAGTAGCCATTTAAAAAATACATTCTTCCAGCTGTAGACAGAGATATGTAGTTGCAGATTTAATCATTTTAATCACAGCATTGCCACCTGTTACTTTCGTGGTCTTGAACAAATTAGCTCTTTAGTACAGGCTTTTTTCAGTTGTAAAGGGTGAAGATAATGCCAGCCAGCCCTACAAGAGTGTTGCTAGATTTACTATTCAGCAGCAGTTTGAAAATGAATACTGCTGTATAAATTTTGCATTTTACTGCAAGGTTGAATACAACCTAATAATGAGCACTCCAACTGCCATCTTCTATTTTATTTTTTTTTTCAACACATGCAAATAATTCCCTCAAAGTTAATAGGAGCAACACATGCTTACTGAAGGGAGAACAGACTTGTCTCTCTTCCTCCAACTTAAAAATCTCCACTCGGTAGCACTCAGCTTAGCCTATTGCCAGAGTATTAGTATCAGAAGATTATTCTTATATTTTCATTATATGATTATGATATTAACATATAAAGGAAATTATGCTATTGTAAGGAGCAAAACTCGATTCCTTATCTTCCCCAAAAATGCAAACAGAGGACTGCTAATCCAAGTCTCCATACCAGACCCACTATCAAGCCTCCTGAACTAACCTTACACCACAGGTAATTATACCGAGTCTCAGTGAAAGACCAAGCTGTTCCTAATAGTGGTCCTGACAAATAACATCTGTATCAACAAGAATTTGAAAGTCTTCCCAACACTTCTGGTAAGGATCTTTGTGCTGATAACTTTCCAAAGAAGACCCTCAGTTAAAGGAAGAGCCTTGCTCTCAAGTTTGTGCTGGAGAGGAAAGATTCTGGTGTTAGGTCTTTCCCTCCCAGTGAAGGAAAGATTAGGCTGTTGCAGAAACAAACAGCAGTGTAAAACTAAAGAACAACGTTCTACTGCTATTAGTCTAAGGGAAAACTGAAGAGAATTTATCTTCCACTTCAAGAGTTCCTAAACCAGTGGAAAGATCAAATTCAGCAGAGCTAAAGCAGTCTTTATAAAAGCTTGCTAAAAATGTTGATGCTGTGTCCCATCATGCTAAGACAGCAAGCTTCAGGAAGCCTTCAGCATCCAAAGCCCACTTTTTTCAATGCCTTCTGACACTAAAAGGATATCTCAGGCAGACCCCTGACCTAGACAGCTGAAGCTGACACTGAGCCTGCTTACACCAAAATTTAAGATGGGAAGGCTTTGCTAGACCCACAGCCTAGACAAAGCTGGAAAGTCATGCGGTCATCTGCACCAGCAGCTGAAAATCAATGAACACATCCTGATGAATGAGGTTGGGGGGGGGCTGTTTATTTTGTGTGGGAGCTAGTGATGAGGGAGGAGGTGGCTGCTAACAACAAAAATGCAAAGTGAAGCACAATGTTTTTGATTCGGTTATTTGCTGTGGAGCCTGAGCTCCAATAACCTTGCGTTCAGCACCGCTTGGAGCACTGTAACAAGAAAGCTACATCATTATTATCCTGAAAGTGACTGAAGGTATGCTTCAAGCTCTAATTTGTCCTTTGTCCTTACACTTGTAAGTATTACCCAGCTGGGTAAAAGATCCCCCTCAAATCATCTGATGTTCACAATCACCCAAGGTACAGACAAGCATGAAGAAAACAGCTAAAGTCTCATAAAAGATCCAGCATCTGGGTTTCCTGGAAAGTGCATAGACTACCTTATTTTCATGCAGTAGACAAATAACCCTGAGAAGAGTGCTGTTTGATGAGCACTTTTATTAGAATAAGCAAACAACCTAACAGCATGTCACAAGAACTGCTAACTTTTTCTACGAAACTTAAACTATTCATTAAGTCAGCCTAGATCTGACCTATGTTATACTTCACACACTCTTGCAAATAATATCCAGTTGGTGAAGTTGGCAACTTTTTCCACATTAGAATTTTCTAAGAGTGATAAATGTACTCTCCATTTTATATCTGTAATGTTGACACCCTAAAGGCTGGGTTCACTGGTTTGTTTTTTTTTGTTGGGAAGGCAGCCTCTAACTATACTGCTTAGAAAATACAGTTTCTTTAAAGCTACCACACAACACTGCTGCTTTGCAACTAGTCTTTCATTCCCTGGATTTGCTTAACACATCAGACTGACAACTGGAATTAAAAGTACCTCAATGGCAAGAGGCTCTACCACACCTATCATTAAGTAACATTAGTAGTTTCACATTATGACCATCACTAGCCCCATTTCTGCTCAAAATCTTTTTAGAATTGCTTCAGTGCAAGATCTCTCTTTCCAAATAAACTTAATTGGTATTGATCACACCCACAAAGCTTAGTTATGCATTGAGCATACAGGTAGTGCAAGAGTATAAATCTGGCTTCTATGTGTGCTGGGAAGAAACAAAAGGAAGAAGCAATAAAATATACACAAACACAGATAATGAGAGTCCTGTAACAAATTTAGAGAAGACTATATCAATTATTTTTATTTGTGTACACTCCAAAGTGCTTGAAAAAACAATGTGAAGGAGAAAAAGGAGTACACTGCCAAGAACAGCTATATAATCTTAGGGGAAGAATAAAAGGATCAAACCTTAGGGGCTAAAATGATAGTAGCAGAGAAGGCCTCTTAGATTTTTACTATACCCCACACCACTCATTTTTCGCTCCAAGAACTTATACTGGTACTCAAGTTTTGATCATTCATTTTGTACCCTCCCAAGTTCATTTTCAGTCAGGAAATCAAGAGAGCTTATGCAAGAGCTAGGCACGAGAGCTCTGGCATGAACATCTGCAGATATTACAGCATTAAGGAGTTTCATAGGGTCCATCCCGCTATTTAGAAAGGCTTCAGTGGCAGCTGATCAGGTGTTCTAAAAATTAAATGTCATCTTTAAATAGTTAAAAAAAAAAAAAAAAAGCCAAACCAACCAACCAACCACAAAAAAAACCCTGCAGTTAGACCCTTAAACCAGATCTATCATAGATTAACTAAAAAAGGCTAGAATTATTAAGTTATTAGAATGCAATGGCAACATGCAAAACCATGTGTCTGCTCTTGCATAGTGAAATGCAAAGTTTCAGTGCTTATCAGAAGAGGTCTCAGAAAAGTCAAGATCCTTGACTTTTCTAGACAAGGGCATAGCTCTAAACCACATGCCATCCTCTAAACCACAGATCGATTCATTGCTTACATCTGCCCACTGAGCGTCAGCTGTTTGAGCAACATGGTCAAGTGGAAGGTGTCCCTGCCCATGGCAAAGGGTTGGAACTAGGTGATCTTTAAGGTCCCTTCCAATCCAAACCATTCTGTGATTTGCTGACACAGGCTCATACATTTGTACATTGCACAGGTTCAAGGCTCAACAGTCCATGCAAGCAACAACAGAAGGAACGAAAAACCAAAAATGCTCACTTTGTTAAACTCATTGCCATTTAGCTACTGTCTTACGTAAACATGTATTTTTATTTCAGAGATTCTCAATTGATCATTTCAGACATTAAAATTTTGCAATGGAATGACACAACCACAGAGAGCAAATATAAACCTACTGATAGTAGACCTTCTTTTTAAATTACTTTTTGTGGATTCCTCAGAAAGTAACCATGAACCTCAGGTTGAAAGCCATGAACTTACTGCTTCTGACCTTGTAAAGACCTCTGTTCACCTCAAAAGTTTATGCCACAAGCTTTATATGGGTCTTCAAAAGCCTACTTTATTTTTAAAAACCACAACACATACAGTAAGCTAAAAAATATCCCTGCATATTCACTGGTAAGCAGGTTTTAATTTTTACCAATGCTAGCAGTTCACTGGATTGTATTACCGTGATTTTTCAAGGACTACACAGCAATTCGCAGGAAAAACATCACTCTGACATTTCAACCAAAGCCTCTAATAGAAACCTCAACATTATACTTAGAAAAAGAAATCAGCAAAATTCCCACCTGAACAAATAATCCCAATCCGAAGAACTACTGAATGGATAAAAGGCCTGTATTCATTTGCCAAGTGATGAAATACAATAAAAATGTGAAATTAAGTACTTAAAACTACTAAATAGTCAGAACTGTTGTAGACCAAGGCTATTTTTCAGTCTAAACACCATATGGGTGGATGTTTTTCTTTCATTTAGTGGAAACAAAAGTCATGCTGTGTCAGCACACAGACACCTAAATAAATCAAGGAGGTTAGTTAAATACATGTTAAAAACGCTGGAGAGAAAAAGGACATTCCTTGACAAATTCACTCTTCCTGCAAAGTTGCTGAACATGAACAGGCAACTAGGTTACACGGGTAAAAAAAAAAAGGAAATACAGGAAAAGAGATTTGACAAATTTATGAAGTCAAATTACAAAAAGACAGTATGAAAAAAAAAAGACCACACTGAAATAAGAACAACTCAAAAAAAGAATGGAAAAAAAAAAAAAAAGTACCTACCCATGTATAAGTCTCCCCCAGTTGAAGCATGCAAGGATGAACAGAAAGTTTAACAGTCAAAGAGAAATACTGAAAATATCAATTGTGCAGCTCACTCCAGGGTGTTTTTTAAATTAAACATAGGTACCACAGTGTCCTATCAAGAACTCAAGAAGCCTTCTACAAGAAACTGATGTTACTTCTGAAAAACAAGTTGGAGCTACACTGTAAAACTAGAGAACTACAAATTTGGCAAACGTAAAAGAAAAATAGATAACTAAAAGCAGAATTTGTGGGTATTAAATCTAATGTTAGGCTGCCCACTTCAAGCATGAATTTGAAGGATTCATGTCCTTTCGTGAGCAAATAAGTTTAAGTATTTGTAAATCATCATGAAAAGTGAAACCACAGAAATATGAGGTGATCTATCAATAACCAGTTTTCATTCAATTGCAATGGCATTAGACATGAACCCATTGCTGAGTCATGGCATGCTCATGACAGTGAGAAATAGGCACAGCTGATGTGCAAGTCTGTCAAACTGCTTCTGAAAAGGTTCAAAATGCCACACTTAAGGAAGGGAATCCTATGGCCCCTTTTCTCCCATAGCTCAAAACATAAGATAAACAAATGCTATCTCTGCTTACTTCTGTAGATCTTAGAATGGTATTACTGTGGTAAAAAAATTAAAGTACACACACATGAGAAAAGCAAATCTCAAGTTCTTCTTAAAATATTAATGCAGAGTTCAGGAGATCTCAGTCATCTCCTGAGCTGCGTCCCACATTAAAGGTGACTTTCCCAAAGCCTGGACTTTGGAACTTTTTCCTCACAGACCATACTCATACATAAGTATGAAATGTGATACTTTACTTTAAACCTGATTCTGTACTGTCTTACCTGGCTACAACTCATGAGTCAGAAATAAATAGCAGCTCAGAGACAGGGGATTAAATTAGTTGAAGCAACATTAGATTAAGTGGTAGCATATAATCAGACCAGAGGATAAATCAAGAACTTCTATACAGCCAGTAATAGAGAAGTGCCTAAAGCTCACAAAATATGTGCACATTTCACAAACAAATCTGGACAACCTTGGTTAATGTTGCTGTGTAGCCACAGTGCCTGCGCATACACTGTGAGGCAACCTGCCTCTCTTGTAGCTATACCCCTCCCCCTCCCCTGAGAAAACAAATTTATCCAAAATAGGAAACTACAAAATTTGAATTGTAGCATTCAGATGCCACATTGGTACAACTGATCTTGCATCACAAAGCATGTGGGGACATAATATGCTTCAATGCAAAAAAGAACAAAAAAATACTGAAAGTTTGACTCCTGGAGAACTCTGGCCTGTATTACTTTCAAACTGACCAAATTCTACATTATTTCAGGAAAGCATTACTTATTCAACAATGTAGCAACTGGTTTCGCTAAGATCCGACAGGGCGAGGGAGGAATAAAACAAGTAAGTCCCAAAAGGCAAGGGATTCTACTAGAAGACGTAAACAAAGATTAACTATAGGTTTCTCTGTATCTGAATTATTTTGATATTGAACAACATGCACATCTTGCATTTCCTTCTACTGGCTTCAGGCCTGTGCTACAATTTGATTAAGCCAGTTCTCTAAGGCTTTCCTGGTTTTCAGAAGAAAGAAATTTGTACTCCGCACTAGAATATCAATGAAATTGTAATACACTACCCTAGTAGTTGGAACTGTATCAACATAATAATCCATGCAGTGATAACTGAAGTCACGGTTAAGTATTTAATCTTGTAAACTATCAAATGAACATAGCAAGTGATAGAAAAATTGAGGACAAGAAACTGCCTTTCCAGCTTCCCCGTCCCCTCCCCTGTAAATTAGAGCTATTTGCTTTCCATTTCATACTCCTGCTGTGAAAACAGGGAAGACTACACATTTTCTTTTGTAATAAGGAATTCTGAACCTTCAGACTACTGTCTGTCTCCGCCTAGGCCCCTAAAAGTAAATGGCCAGAGCAAGAAACAGCCCTCTGCCTTTAAAAGCATTCATACATCTTTTCTTGCTGTGAGGACAGTACTTAGCACCCCCAAAGCTCAGGCCATCACATCATTAATTCTATATTGCCCTCCTCAACAAATATTTCTGGAGTGATAGGTGGGAACTAAGAATTACACACCCCAAAGCCTCTCCATGGGTAGAATTGAGAAATACAGTTTTAACAGGCAAATGATAATACGATAGACAAACATACAGTCAAACAGAGCAGAAAAATAGGTGCTTCATTCCCTGCAAACTAACTTTCGTGAAAGCAGACAGTAGAAAGCTAGGTCAGCATACCGCACTGCCAATAAGTCACAATTCACTCGATCAAACTCTTTTGCCTCTGCCTTCATAGACATTTGCAGAACAACTCTGCATAATTAGCTGATTTCCCCTTTGTATGTTTTTTTTTTTTTTTGCCAATTGAAATAATTTCAGATTTCCTTTGTTTGAGGTTTTATGGCCTTGGGATATTAAAGTACATTCAGCCATGTTAAACAAGCCACTGTAGCCCTCTCCTGTCACTGTGTAATAATACCACTTAAATCACAGTAGAAAGCATTCAGCGTAGTTCCACAAGATGCACTACATTACACTACAGTGAAAGGCTGTAAAAGACTGCTTACCAGAAATCAGCGTTCGTCAGTACATAGTCTCCACGCTTACAGCTGTGCTTTGCCATGCAAGGCTGAAATCAGCTCTCCCTTGCGAACTCCAGACCAGATACTTTTGCCCCTTTCTTCTCCTGCTTTGTATAAAGTATCAGGACAAAACCATTCTGCTGCTCCCCAGTGTATATTTGTATTTTAGATTCTTCCTACTCCTTCCCTCCCACCAAGAATGAAAAATCTGGGTACCAGTGTAACTGCAGACTACACAGTCCAAGTAACATCTAACTTCTCTTCAAGTCAGACACTGTAGTCCAGCAAATGTGCCTAATAGAGTAATACCTAATAAAATGTCACAGGCTTTGTATTTACCTGAAATTGTAGGATCTCAGCACTTCTCTTGTCCTGAGGTAATTTTAGTTGTGGTAACAACTGCCTAAAAGTAAGGAGAGAATTCTCTAGTCTGTTTTAGCTTCATTCTATGAGTATCATACATGCAAAAGTCTGACAAACTTACATAGTCATTGCTTAGCAGTCTATATGTTAAATGGTGCCAGGAGGGGTTAACTACAAACTTTGACTAACTTTTAAAGGGTGAAACCAGTAAAATTTTACCTGGGAACCAAAACACAGACCAAGTAAGCAGACTGTGACAAAGTATGAAAGTGCTGTAACCATGTCAGAAAAGGAAAACATCACAGAAGTAGCAGTAGTACCTCACTGCAAATCAGCAAAGACACGGGGAGAACTTGCCTCACCTTCCAAGGAAAAGCCATACAGCAATGCCATGGGTTTCTGAGATCTCATCAGATGACAGAAAAGTAAAGTGTAAAAGAAGCCTGACTGAAAATCTCCCTTCCCATCTCACTATAAATTAATGAGGTCTAATCAGATTTAACCAAGCTACCCAGACCAACTATCCCTAGAATCAGAGACAGTCTCTGTGACACATTCAAGTAAGCAGCTGCTACCCATACTTTATCCAAGGTTCGAACACTCAGAACTGGTGAAACTTCACTGCCAATTAGGTGACTTCTGAAACCCTTCCTAAATCAAAGAGATAAGGAAAAAATTATGGTTATTTGCAAAGGCTTTTACCAACAAGTGCTCAGTAAGAACACACTTCTGTAGTTTTGTCTTCACATCACAAGTTAAATAAAAACACATCAAGGGCTGCATCTGTGTTAATGAACAAGCAACTCGTTATATTTGCTTGCGTCATATTCAACTTCAAAAAAATACACATTCAAGGCTGAGGTGCAAAACACCGGGATCGTCATCACACTCAATCTGCATCAGTTTGATGTATTCAGCTTTATGCCTACGCAGCACACATAATAGACATTTGGGAACCACGGCCCATTTGAGAAGCCACTTGCACACCACTTCCAACACCAATAACAAATGCTACACAGGCTCAAAAAGAATGCACATATTAAGTTCATCAATCTGAGCATCTTAACTAGTACATACATTACCCTTAACAGTAGTGAAATGTGGTTTATCCCATTTTCCATACTAAAGTTTTCCACTTCTTATAAAACTTTCTCATAATTTTTACTAGCTACATTAAGCCACTTAGCTACACCTTTCACAAACCTTTGTTTGCTTTCAGATAACCAGTGTATTTCATTTATTTCAGTGACTATATATCTCCAAATCCTGGGGCTCTATTCACTCTTTATCTTTAAAAGGTGAACTCAAAGCCAAAATTTTCAGCTCAAAAACAAATTAGATTTTTAGGATTTTGTCTCTGGTGATATTTCCAATCTTTTTGTTTCACATCCTCTGGAATGTTTTAAATCATAGGCCCACACAGTGTCTATTCCCTCTCCAGTACTATGATCTGGGATCCAGCAAGGGAAAGGAAAACGACAGGCAATGATTCTGGCATTACATTCCAGTTCTTCTTCCAGCTTCTTCTCCAACTGCGGCATCTGTTGAATAACAACAAAAAGCTTTCAGAAGCAGTAAAAACCAGAACCATTCTCTTTAGAATCTAGTTCAAGTATTTAAGAGAAGACCAAGGTTTGAAGGATTTTTGGAAAAGAAATGTAGGAAAGTATTCATGACATACATTTTACCTTTGATGCATTGACAAAGAATATCTGAAACTAGAAAATGGCTATTGTGCCCTGATTGGCTAGATCAAGAAAACTGTAGCTCTAAGTTCTAAAAATTCAATCAAAACCCCATTAATATGCCCTTATATACACACACATTAAGAAAAGACTTTGCATGTCCCAGCTTACCATTCTCTTCAGTGGAATTCTCTGTAGAGGAAAGAATTTATGATATCCCAAGTCACATGAACTTTTATATGATACTCAAAGGCCAATGCATCTTGTAATTTCCAGTCTAACCCCAAGACATATCCTGGGAAACTCAAAACATTACACAGCCAACAACCCAAAGCAAATAATACTGCTGCCACTGTATGGTAAAGTACTGGCATGTTAAATACTATCAAAGTTGAACTTTGTAGGATCCAGCCTGTTAATATATGCATGTAAATTGCTGCACTGCATGAAATAACATATACAATCATAGGATGGTTTAGTTGGAAGGGACCTTTAATGGCTATGTAGTTCCAATCACCTTGCCATGAGCAGGGACATCTTCAACTACATCAGATTGCTCAGAAACACATCCAGCCTGGCCTTGAATGTCTCCAGGGATGGCACATCTACCACCTCACTTGAAAACCTGTTCCAGTGTTTCACCACCCTCACTGCAAAACAATTATCCCTCATATCTAATCTAAATGTACCTTCTTTCAGTTTAAAGACATTCCCCCTTGTCCTATCACTACATCCCCTATTGAAAACATTGTCCCCATCTTTCTTATAAGCCCCTTTCAGGTAATGAAAGGCTACTATAACATCTCCCTGGACCCTTACCTTCTCCAGGCTGAACAACCCCAATTCTCACAGCCTTTCTTTGTAGGAGAGGTATTCCATCCCTCTGATCATCTTCATGGCCCTCCTCTGGCCTCACTCAAGCGGGTCCACATCCTTCTTATATTAGGGGTCCCAGAGCTGGACACAGTATTCCAGGTTGGGATCTCACTAGAGCAGAGGCGGAAAATAACCTCCCTCGACCTGCTGGTCACGCTTTTTGATGTGGCCCAGTATACGGTTAGGTTTCTGGGCTATGAGCACACACTGTCGGTTCACATCCAGCTTTTCATTCACCAGTACCCCCAAGTCCTTCCAGAAGGGCTCTCAACCCTTCGTCCCCAGCCTCTATTGATACTGAGGATTACCCCAATCCAGATGCAGGGCACTGCACTTGGCCTTGTTGAACCTCTTGAGGTTCACATGGGCCCACTTATTGAGCTTGTCCAGGTCCCTCTGGATGGCATCCCACACCTCAGGTGTGTCAACTGCACCACTCAGCTTGGTGGCATCTGCAAACTTGCTGAGGGTGCGCTTGATCCTGCTGTCTGTGTCACTGATAAAGATATTAAACAGTACTGGTTCTAACAAGGGCTCCTGAGGGATATCACTCGTGACTAATCTCCATCTAAACACTGAGCTGTTGACCACTACCCTGTGGATAATACCACCCAATCAATATCCTATCCACTGAACAGTCCATCCAACAAATTCATACCTCCCCAATTCAGAAAGAAGAATGCAGTGATGCTGTGGGGGACTGTGTCAAAATACCACTACACAACTCCTGCTGGTTGAAGACTTGCAGTCGAGCTTTCCTCCATTTGCAAAAATTGAGCAGATACAAAAGTCAAGGGAAATATCACTACTTTTCCAAAGAGAAACACCCATCCCAGCCAGATACTGTCTCCAATAATTAATTTGCAAATTAAGTGAGAAATGAATGAAAACATCTAGATTTCAAAGAATTTTCTTGCCCATCCCAAATATTGATTACGTTGATTATGTTGGGGGGGGGGGGGGCAGAGAGAAAAATGAAAAAGAAGAAAAAAAAAAAAAGGAAAAAAAAAAGGGGGGGGAAACTTGATAGATTTAGCCATTTTTGTCCTTTGGAAAAATCTGATGTTATGTTTTATCTGATCAGTGCACATCCATTTGGAATTCCTTTATTTATTGCATACTGTATCAATCTCGGGGAGTAATAACATCAGCAAGCTCCACAGGTTACTTCTATTACATGTAAAAGTCTATTTACTTGATATCTAAATGTTATGTCATGATACCAAAAGGTTAAAAGGACAGCAATTATTTTCAAATACAAATCAACGTAAGCCACAAAGGACACAAAACATGAAAATTTCAGTCCTGGGTTCAGCAGTAGCAGTCATTTTTCTCCTTCTTAGTAGCTGATGCAGTGCTGTGGTTTTGACTTTCAGCCTGGGAACAGTGCTGATAACATCGATGTTTTTAGTTGCTGATGAGTAACGTTTATTCTGACCAAGGACTTTCTGAGTCTCATGCTCTGACAGGGAGGAGAGGAAGCCAGGAGGAAGCAGAGACAGCGCACCTGACCCAAACTAGCCAAAGAGGTATTCCATATCACAGCACGTCATGCCCACTATATAAACTGGGGGCAGTTACCCGGAAGGGTTAGATCACTGTTTGGCTTGGGCTGGGTATCGGTTGGTGAGCAGTTGTATTCTGTTCCCTTGTTATTTCCCTTATCATGATTATTATTGGTAGTAGCAGTAGTGGTTTGTGTTACACCTTACTTACTGGACTGTTCTTATCTCAACCCGAGGGAGTTACATTCTTTCAATTCTCCTCCCCATCCCCCTGAGAGCAGGGGGTGGAAGGGGGCAGGGATTGTGTGAATGGCTGTGTGGTTTCTGGGTTGCTGGCTGGGCTTAAACCACAACAATTTCACAAAAAGAAAAAAAAAAAAAAAAAGCAACAGAACATTATTAGAAAACAAGACTGACTGAAGAAAATGTATTTCCCAAGGCTGCAAATAGCTTCCACTATCATCACAGTGTGCCTTTGATGTAACATCCTATTATAGCTACATTTAAGCTTATAATGAAATATCTTAGGAAAATTATAGTCATAGATCTAATACATCAGAGAGTTACCTCTGGATATTTTTAAGCATTCTATGCTCTGATTCAATCCATACAGCAAATACTTTAAAACATATTTGCTACTACACTTAAATCAACCAGAAAAACAAGCCCACTTTGGAATCTCAAACCATGCTGAGACTCCAGAAAAGGAAGGACTAAATTATTACAGAAATTGCAAATACAGATATAGTCTATTTTTTAATGAGCAATTATAAAAATTAGCGACACTGTAGGTCTATATTAGCTCAAATTATAAAACATCATTAATAGCTCAGGCAAAAAAGAATCATACCCTTGAACTAAACAGTCAAACTAGTTTTTAAGCTAAATCTATCAGTAACATTAGGTTTTATAATCATAGTGTATCTTTTACCAAGCCAGGTCGGGGGCTTTTTGTATGTCTACACAGGTATACAGCTTAGTAAACCTTTTGTACAGTATATATAATCAGTTGAAATACAGAGAACCTGAGAACACGCACACCTGGTAAGATTTCTGTCATCCCACCCTAAGTAAAAGCCCCTGCAATTACTCATAAACACACCTTTCCCCACACATTCACAAGAACAAGAGAGGTCTTAGTTTCCCCTGAAAATCAATAACTCCACATTCTGTAAGCAAATCTTGGATATGAAATAAAAGCACTGCCTGACAGCATCGAATCAGAGCAGTATTATTAAAAAAGCTGAAGAGATGATCTGCCATCAGTAAAAACTAAAAAATGCATTAAAGTTCCTACAAAATCAATTTAATCATTCAGGAAGCTAAGCATTCACAACTTCCAAAGTAAATTTAAAGGGGATCATGAGCAAACAAATGCTCAGGAAATACAGTAGTTCATATGTTTGGGTCTACCACATTTATGACAGTATTTTTATTGGAAGAATTTAGCCCAGTGTTTATTGAATTTACTGAAATTATTCCAAGCCCTAGAGCTACTCTCTGTATCATAGCTGTTACTAATTTATCCCACCTTATACTATTAAAGTTAAGCCAGTATTTCTGCTAGGTTTACTCACTTTTTCCCAGGGCACTTGTTTATTTCTAGTTCAGTGAAATATCTTTCTTCACCTGCACTTTTCCCTTCAGTGCAACTGTAGAACTTCTGATTGCAAATTCAAATATTTATACTGCCCCCTCCCGGAAATGAAGCTAGAGAGCACCTAACATCCAAATCTGGCAACATCCGTAGAACAAGTAACATAAAAGTTCTCACTAATATGCCACCACAAAAGTAGAGAAAAAAAATATGTATTTTCACTTCAGTTTCCAACATGCGTTACAATTTAAATCTTATGTACGTATCTCAATTTCAATGCTGTTAAAGAAAAAGCAGAGAATAGCGAAGCTTTATTATGCTTCTTGTTGCATCTTTCTGTTACTACGGCAGAAATATTACAGTGTACATTGTACACTATAGCATAAAACTCTTCACTCATTTCATCCCACATTTGCCTTAGCAGAGGAAGAAGCAATACAAAAACATTTATAGGATATTTCTGTTTCATTCCTCCATCTGCATTCAACCTATATACAAGATTCCAGTAATAAATCAAAGCACCAAGAATATTTTAAATATTTAAGAAATTTTCCACTTTTATAGTAAAAAAAAAAACAAACCCACAGAAAACACAACCTACAACATCTGACCCAATTTATCGAATATATTAGTAAAGCCATCACTGCAATTCAGTTACTACACCAGTTTTGAAGAGTACTTTTTCCCAGGCATGCAGTGAACATAAGCTATAAAGACAAAGAATCTGTGGACTTGTACTCCAAGCAATTATACTTGAAATATTTCTAAACTTTCACAGTCTAACATGGGCAAGAGATTATTACAACATATCTGCTGCTGGCCTAATTGAGGTAATCTGGGTTTTGGAGAATATGGGCAAAATTCAATACTCTCCCTTAAGAAGGTTCCCAAAAATAAGCTGTAGCCAATTTCCTATTCCATCCTCTCCCTGCAAGCTCCTAATTTTTTCAGTATGAAAAACTAAAATTGTCAAGAACCAATCTATCACCTTCCCTCTCCAAGCAACTTGAGCACATCAGTTTTCATTTTGGTTATGAACTAATGGACAGAAAATACTCCTTAAAAAAACATGCCTATTTTCAGAGCTCCAGTCTGCAGACAGTCACAAGTTTTATCAGGTTTTATCATGGACATTAACAAGCAACAATGAAATGTCAAAATATTAGTACTAACTACCTTTGACATTTCACAGGTTGCTTCATTTTGCAGATAAATGTACTAACACTGAATGCCTCGGTATTAAAATAATTAAACAATGCAAAAAATACTTACCATTTGAGGCACCCCAAAAACAACGACATTTGTATAACAGGAAAAAGAAACCTAAAATAAAATTTGAGAACAAGTCTTGATGAAAATGGCGTTTGTATTTGAAGAAGCTCTCACCATTCTTTGCCCTAATCCCTCTAGCTGCACTCCTTTCACCAGGGATTTAGACCAAAAATTAGAAAGGATATCCTGTATCAACTTTTCATCACACAAATTTCTAAAAAGACAACCTTATATTGCTGAACAGCAAAAAACTTTACTGCCTGGCCAAGAATACAGCACTAATCCTAGCAGCACAGAAAGTGTTAATTTAGAACATGATTTTACTCATGGCTGAGTTTTTCCACAGGTCCTGCATATGTTAAAATGATGTATGTTTTAAGTTCGCCCACCACCTTTTGTTAAATGTTACCTAGCTATAAGAACTTGCCAAGCATTCCAATGCCTGAGTTCTCCCACTCAGTGCCATGAAGTTTTCCTATGCTCCCTTCTGAAAAAAGGAAAAATAATACATTAGCACTTTTCCTCCAAATTCCTACTATCCATTTGGGAGAGGCCCACATAAACATGACACAAGAAGGCACACCACATTGAAAAAGCAATTGTGACTCAAATAATTGTAAATTGTGAAAAAAATCTCAGTCACATGTAAGTTTCCTTAAAACAACACTCAAAACCAGCTACACAGCTAGAAAACACTACACAGCTAGAAAAGGACAGACATTTAATGAAATGTCAGATGAGATTGTGATCTCACACATTAGCTGAATAAAGTCTTGTTAATGACCCCACAGTATCAGCTCTCAAAGATACCCGACATTACAGCACCCCACATCAGTCATCAGGCACAATCATGCCATAGTACATTCAAGAAGTCTGTACTGAAAAAGGACAGCACTTCACCAAAGCACAAAACCAGCAGAGAAGCTAATTGTGCTGTGAGTTTAGTTTCTACAGGCTCAAGTACTTTTCTCAAAGCCCAACACAGCATCTTGTGGCCAGTCAGTACCCTGGCTTTTTCAAGAAAGTATTTCTAAATTATGGAAATCTCTCAAATAGCCCAGATTTATTCTTATATACTTCACCACCTACCTTCCATAAGTCTGAAATAAAAAATCTGGTGTTGTGATGTACCCCATCTCTCCAGGCACGGTATCTGGAGTACCAGACTAGCCAGGGATTTAATTCATAACCAACAGCTTTGAAACCCATTTTTGCAGCTGCTATCACCTACAAAGAAGAAAGTAAATCTTCACTTAGAAGCAGAGAAAGTGTATTCACACATAGTTTTATTTACAATATAATTCAAAGGAATGCACTTTTGTATTTCATATAGATTTTAATTCCCAAGAGATTAGCAGTATAGCAAACAAAAACTCAAACTACATTTTAGTATTACGTCTAGTCCCATTGAAATTAAGAGATATATTCACATGAACAAAATGAACCACTTAAACATTCACAGGGCAAAGCTATAAGCCTGTAGTACGTCTATGATTCGCATAAGAGTTTAATTTAACATATTCATGACACTGCCTTGGAGTTGGAATACTGAAATTGGCAGTAGAGAGACCAGTGAAATACGCAAATGGAAAAGCTCAGAATGAGACTACTAATTTGAAAAGCAGTGATGGGTAGGCACTTGAGAGACACCTGAATCTGAGACAAAATGCCCCACCAATAGAAAGAGCATGAAAATAAACTGCTGACCTACACTTAAAAAAGGTAAAAATTTAAATGTAGGATAAAAAAAAATTGAAAAAGAAACCCCACGTATAAATCTCATAGTAGAGCTTTCATCCATTGCTAAGTTTCATATATCATTTTAAAAGGCAAAAGGTAATTCAGATAGATTTTTAAAGACATTTCTCTAAATTAGACATTAAAATTTAGAATTGTTAAGCTGTATTGCAAATGTCTTCAAACAAGATCAAAACCTACTGAAATTTTAGGAAAAGTTCCTATTTTCATAGAAACATCACCAGTATCTAGAATTAAGACTTAATTCATAATTTAAAAGGCTACTGCCAGGTTCTCATCAGGAGAAACCTGATGAACTACGAATTACAGAACAGACAAAGTGCAATCAGCAACTACACATCTCAAACAGCATTACCTGGACAGTGTGTTTCACACTATTAAAATAGCGCATCTTGCATCATGCACACGGCACGTACAAATATACTAGAAAAAAAGACATTTTTACCAAGCTTGGAAATAAAAATATGGTCATATTCATCCACTGATCACACTTAAGCACCAACTACTTAAAAACTCCTGAACAGAAGCTCAGCTTTTTTTAGGACAGACACATTAAGGCAACACCAAGTATTCAATTTTAGGCCTGGCTCTCCAAGCAGTTTCCAGACTCCATTTAAGCACACAAGCACAAATATATATACACATATAAAAATTCAGAATTAAACATGGAGTGCCTATTTAATTAGATGTCCCAGGTGAGTGTCAAGTCAGATTGCTGAGAAGAGAGGGCATCAAAAACTGCAGCTCTCATACCTACATGCTTTTCTCCATTGCCTACTTGGGCATAATTCCTTCTAAGCCACCTTCACAGATTTGGATTTTCAAATCAAATTTTTTTAGTGTTGAGAAACAGCTGATTCATTCACATGACCTATGGATGAAAGTAGCATTCAAGACCTTATTTCCTTTAAAAACCAACTTCACTCACCATCCTGTTACTAAAACTGACTTGAAACAGATGGTTATGGTTCACAAAACATTACAACTACAAAAAAAAAAAAACAACATCATTCTCTACTACAGCCTCACCACCACTTTTCCAAATCAGAGTTCAGACAATGTCCTGGAAGCATAGTATTGCTTTGACTTTAGTGTTCTCACTATTCCTCTTGGGAATTCTTCTAGTTTCACATTCATTTTTGAAGCGGGGCAGCCAGCACTGCACAAAGGTGTGAAGACTACAGTACTAATGATACCAGGATTGCTATTTATGCAATACACTGCGCATCTCTCATTCTTTGTTCCTCTGTCACCTTTATACAATAAGCATAGAGCTGCAGATCCAAAAGCACAGTGCTATTTACTCTCAAAATCTCACATGCTGCAGCTATGAACTTGGGTGGAATCACAGCTCTTTGACAATCACAATACCAATACTTCCACTGTATCTTTTCAAATGAATTCAAAGCAATTCCCTCAAGCCAACAGGATGAGTTCATCATTTTATACACTGCATCATCAAGCTGCAGGCAAGGCTGGAGAAAAAAAACATTGCTTACTCACCTAAACTGAATATAAACCCTTCTCAGCTTTGAGCCTTTTTCTAAGGCTCAGACAAAAACACTGGATGCCAAAGACAAGACATTCATAAATATGAGAAAACAACATCAGCCATGGCTGGAGCATCTGACACTTCTTTGATAGGTAATATACAAGGAAAGAGATGCCCGTGACTTACAATACGGCCATCCCCGCTACCGATGTCAACTACGGAGCCACTTCTGTTTTCTAACATTCTCAGCACATTTTGGATCTGGGTGGAAGTTGCAGGAACAAAGGGCAGGCACACTCTCCTCAGAGCCGGGGTCACGAAGGGGAGGACCACCGCATAGAGAGCCACTAAGGTTCCACCAACACCAGCAGTGACCAACAGCCCCCACTTCTTCCCTCTTGATGAGCCCTTGAAGTCATCCTGAGGGGCTGCTGCATAGTTCTCATTTGCTACCACCCTGGACATCACACCTAAAGAGAGACATTAAAAAGTAATTTCTCTAACAGCTTTATTATGTACTTAAAGCAGTATTAGGATATCAGGAGAAAAAAAAAGAATAACAATTTACACCCCTTTGGGTGATGCCAAAACTCTACGGAAAATGTTACTGCTTTTTTTGAGGCTATTACTGCTTTTTAGAGGCTAAGGTGCTATCCTTCTAGCCATAAAACCAGTTTCCATGTAAGCCCGTAGCTCCCCCCACCCGGCCGGGCAGCAGCGCACCCCAGAACAGCTCAGGGACTGCGTGAGGAAAGAGCTACCCGCCAGAGACAGCCGGGAGCCTGCTTCCCTAACTAGTCCCAGAGTAGTTATGGCTTATTCCCCCAGGAATAACTTGTCTCCATAACACAACACCCCCTTCTATTAGCTACCTAACCCTAACCGCGTCTACAAAGCTTCCCAAGCACCGACAGGAATCCGTTCTTAGCCGGCCGTATTTATATGAGAGGGCAATACCACTTCGCCACGCGGGGGTAGGAAGGACCGAAACCTTTCGATGGCGCCTCGCAGAGGAACGGCGCGCACTCACTCTTCTGCCTCGTGTCCGTCCCTACCACTTCGCGTTCACGGTATCACCCGGTGCCACTCGCTGCCGCCGCGCTTGGCTCCTGTATTCTACCTCATATAGTATATATGCCCCCCTCCCTGCCCCTTCTCGCATCTGGGGAACGGGGCCGCGAGCACTTCTGAATGCTTCCAGAAAGTCCGCCGGAGGCACCATATAGGTCCCGCCCGCCAAATAGGTCGCGCAGCTACTGGCTGCGCAGGCGCGGAGTAGCGTGCGGGTGAGCGTGCCGCGTCACAGCTCGGCGGCATCCGGCTCGTGGTTGCCTGGAGTGCGGGAGCAGCCGGAGGAGTCGGAGCCATGTCGGCCATGGGGACCTTAGCGTTTGATGAGTATGGGCGCCCCTTCCTCATCCTCAAGGACCAGGAGCGGAAGACGCGCCTTATGGGGCTCGAAGCGCTTAAGGTGAGCGGGCTGCGGCCGCCGATCCGTCCGCGGGTCCTCGCTGGGCCCCGCGCCATGCTGCCGTTAGGGGCGGGGAGCGGGCGCCGTTAGGCCTCAGCGGGAGGATGGAGCTTGGTGGGGTGAGGCGGTGCGACTCTTGTCTTCTGTCTCGTGTCAGGCGCACCTGGGCCCGCAGGTGAGAGAGGGACTGGGGACTGGGGCAGAGAAGGCATCGCCCCGGGCTGTGAATCCGCCACCCGCGGCGTGAGGTGTATGTGGTCTCCTGCGGAGTCCTTTCTCCTGTAGTTTCGGCGCGCCCCTCCCAGCGCCTTCTGGGTGCGGCGGGCAGGAAGGCTCCCCGCAGCCTCCTCCTTTACATCCCCCTTTTTTTCCCCTGTCTGAAGCTTGAGTTGCTCTCTTCTGTTTCGCCTTTTTAAGCTTCAGGGCTATCGTGCTGCCTCGTCTGCTTTGTCAAGCTATAGCGGTGCATGTGCAAGCAGTGCAAGAAAAGGCACAGGAAATTTTTCTGACATAAAAGCAATACGCATATATTGACTCTTTTTTCAGTCGTAGTTAGCTTACATCAGCTGAATTACAAAATATGCGTTAGCAGCTTATCCCTGTGTTTTTCTTAGCTTAATATTATGATTTTGGGATGCATAATAATGATTTGACTTAATTTCTTCTTTGTTTTATAGTCTCACATAATGGCAGCAAAGGCTGTAGCAAGTACTCTGAAAACATCCCTTGGGCCCAATGGTAATAATAATTTTAATGCTTCCTTTTCAGTAATTATTTTTTGGTGGATTTTCTAGATTTTCTTTCATGCCGTGAATATATTTTTAGGCTTGGATAAAATGATGGTGGACAAAGATGGTGAGGTGACTGTGACAAATGATGGTGCTACCATCCTGAATATGATGGATGTGGACCACCAGATAGCCAAACTTATGGTGGAGCTGTCTAAGTCTCAAGATGATGAGATTGGGGATGGAACCACTGGAGTTGTTGGTAAGACAAGGTTTTAAATTTAACTTAGCTTTTCAAGCTTTAACATCAAGCTTATTTAGTTATTTTAAGAAATTTTGTGTGAAGTAACACTAGCTTTTCTTTAGCGCGTTCTTAGGGTATTTACTATTTTAGTATTCTTGTCAGTTCTTGTATTAGAAGCCTTGTGATAAGAAAGACTTTTGTGGTTACATTTGAAGTTGCTGTTGAGAGTCCTCTTTGTACTTTCAAAATTTTTTCTTCATGGTTTTCCTCCATAACCTTCTACCTGACCTGCTGTGGTGGCTGTGCTGCTTTCTGGTCTAAGAGAATGCAGTTTTTTTTCTAAGCATAGCAAGTCTGGGGTTGTTTAGGGTTATTTTGTCATTCAGGAAAGCTTGAACTGTTAAAATACTACAGTAAAAATTAGGAGGTGTACTCTTTAATCTTTTGATAATGTATTAAAGCTCATGCTTTGACCTGTGGAAGAGTAAATGTTATTATAAAATTTTGTTTTGTAGTTCTGGCTGGAGCATTATTGGAACAGGCTGAGCAATTGCTGGATCGTGGTATTCACCCCATCAGAATAGCAGATGGTTACGAGCAGGCAGCTCGCATTGCCATTGAACATCTAGACAAAATCAGTGACAGCTTTACAGTTGATCCACAGAACATTGAGCCACTGATCCAAACAGCAAAGACAACCTTGGGCTCTAAAGTGTAAGTCACACAAACTTCAGAAAAATGTATCAGTTTCATTAAAAACACTTGAAAGGTGAAATCCTGGTGGTTTGATGGGTTTATTAAATTGTTTGCATTATTGGAGTGGCTGCTGAAGGCTTTTCTTACGTTTGATTTTTGCTAATTTCTCAACGGATTTATGTTTCAGGATAAAAAATTGTGCTTTTTCTCTAAAGGGAAAATTCTTTGAGGTTAAAGAGTACAAAATTAATGTAATACTAACCTAGTAACTCCAGATTTCTTCATTGTAGCGAATTCCAAGAGTAATGCAGACCTCTTAAAAATAATTGTATGTTACATTTCAAAGGTCGGGTTTGTTTTTTTTTCTAATATTAAAAAAAAAAGTTTGTTAGATTGTTCTAGTAACTGCATATTTCATTATAGGTTCTAAGTGTATATAAATTCAGGCATCGTAAGTGCTTTGCAGAGCTGTCTTTTTAATGGTGATTTAGTGGTTTCTGTGACTTGAACGTTTCTTAGCAAATTCTCCTTGCTTCTTTCAGATATGTATCTTGAGACTATGTCCACAAGGACTACTTAGACAAATGATGTTGTGTGTTCTCTTTCCTGCCATATTTAGCACCTTTGTTTCTGTGAACAAACAAGCAGGACCCCGTGTTCTGTACAAAAGTTGTTAGCTATAGTGGTAGTTTTTCTGTTCAAGATTGATAGAATAGCTTTCTTCTTCCAGACTGTGGAAACATAATGCAAGTTCACTGTATTTTTTTTTTTTTAAACCTAGAGTTAACCGCTGTCACAGACAAATGGCAGAAATTGCTGTAAATGCTGTACTGACAGTAGCGGATATGGAACGTAAAGATGTTGATTTTGAGCTGATCAAAGTACAAGGCAAAGTGGGTGGTAGACTGGAAGATACACAGTTGGTAAAAGGAGTGATTGTGGATAAAGATTTCAGTCATCCCCAGATGCCTAAAGTAAGTGATATCCCTGTTTGTGTCTAATCTGTCATGATCAAATAACGTTGCCTAGCTCGCTTCAAATGCTGTCCTAGCATTTCTTAAGTATTTAAACAGTGCTGCAGTTTGGCTTGTTTTTTCAACCATGTATCAACAGAGGAAGGAGAGAGGAGCATTACATTCTTTGTGTTGGAAGAGACCAAGGTAGAATTTTAGAACAGTCTTGAGGAATGGCAGGGGGGATCACTATATGGCCAAGTGGGGACAGGTGCATAGTTCTATTTTGAAGCAGAAATAATCATCCATAATGTGTAATATGCTTGAGATACTTAATGCAACTTAGTATCAAGAAATGCTTCTTAAGCTTTATGAGTTGCCACATTGTCCTATTTGGAACAGGAAGCTCTCCTGCTGTTGTATTTGATGTAGATAAGGTCTCCAAGTCTTTATGCAGCGTACTTCAAGAACGAAGGATGCAGTTTTAAATTTTACTATTCTAAAATACTTTTCTTGTAGTTGCTACTGTTTATCCTATAAAAGGACAATTCATAATATCAGTCATGTACATAAAAGGTGGCTGTGAAGATGAGTATGTAGTATTTCTAGTAGTTGCAGTGGATTGGGCAAATAGTAGTTTCACAAGATTTTTCCTATTTGTATTTTCTGTTTGTATTTTAAATGACAGTAGTAGAGATGGTTGTGGGCTTAATCAGTGTCTAAGCTGTGGAATTTGTTCTAGGTGGGTTAGAGACTTCTGGAAGAATTACTTAGGTATGGTTAGTTCCAATTTAGAGTAAGTCAAATGATCCTTGAGTTTTCTCTTATCCCTGTTTTTATACGTGTCTGTATGTTTTGGAGATTCAAGACAGAGGTGTTACTGAGGTCAAAACTCGACTTTTTTTTTTTTTTTTTATTCCATTTTGGGGTTTTTTAATTATACAGGAGCTTAAAGATGCTAAAATTGCAATCCTTACTTGTCCATTCGAACCACCTAAGCCGAAAACCAAGCATAAGCTTGATGTCACATCTGTGGAAGATTACAAGGCACTGCAGAAATATGAAAAGGAAAAGTTTGAAGAGATGGTGAAACAAGTAAGATGGTTCCTCTGTTTTCTACATTTTCCATGACTCTTAGACAAAATAGCATAGTGCAGTGTTGTATTTCTGGAAATGAGCTAATAATCCTGATAGGCAACATCCAACCAATAATAATAAAAGTTAAGGTGACATAAGAAAGATACCACGCTAGTTTGAAATTAACTTTGAACTCTGTGTATGCCAAATCGTTCGGTTTTTTGGACTGACATTTTGAGAAAATTAGGATAATTAAAATCACGGAGATTATTTTTCTTTGCTGTGTTAGTTTTGATCAGGAGATTGATGTTGTGTGTTGCTTTCAGATAAAAGACACTGGTGCAAACCTTGCTATTTGCCAGTGGGGTTTTGATGATGAGGCAAATCACTTGCTGCTCCAGAATGAGCTGCCTGCTGTTCGTTGGGTTGGTGGAGCTGAAATAGAAGTAAGTAAAATCTTCTACAACTGAGCTCTGTACCAGTTCTCAAACATTTCTTAAGTACCGTGCTGTACCAGTTAAAAGTTTGGGCTTTCTGGGTAGAACTATGTAATTACATGTATGGGTAGGTATTGGAGAAAAACTGTGAGGAATCTGTGGGAAGAACCTACAGTGAATAGGATTATGGTTTACAATGGGAGTGTATGCATATTGGCTAGGAATGTTTCTGCTTTTAGTCTTGCTCTTTGCAGAAACAAGACATTACTTTCAATACTTTGAAGTGATGGGAAGATAACCTTTTGGATTAGGCATTTGACAGTCTCTCCCGCTAGTTTGTTATGAAAAAGGCAATTGAAAAGTCTTCTCAAAATAATTGATGGTTGTTTGACTTCAGTTAATCGCCATTGCAACTGGAGGCCGCATTGTTCCTCGCTTCTGTGAACTCACGGCAGAGAAACTGGGTTTTGCGGGTGTTGTCCGAGAGATCTCCTTTGGAACAACCAAGGACAGAATGCTTGTCATCGAACAGTGTCAGAATTCCAGAGCTGTGACCATTTTCATTAGAGGAGGAAATAAAATGGTGAGATGCTTAGTTTGTTACAGACGTTTTATACGTACATTGCAGAATGTGTAGTTTCTTTCAAAACCATGTTAACTCTTCTTGTATTTCTCTAAATTTTCCTTGCAGTGTGGACAAACGGAAGGGGAGGAGGGTTGTAGGCAGTGATGAGTATGTGTTAGAAATCACTTGTTAAGATTCACATACTAAGTTTTTTTGAATGAAAACTTTGTTTCTCACTATTAGATCATATAGTTCATAAATAGAGAAGTAATTTTACCTGTGGATGGTCTAATTTCTTTTTTCTCATGGGGGGGTGTCACTTTTGTGGGTAAAGGCATACCACCATTTTTAAAAGATTGGGTTTTATTGTAGATGTGGCATGTAATTTCTGATACAATCCGGTCAAAAAAAAATTAAAAAGCCCACCCCCCCCCCCCACCTCCTGAATGAGACCACTTTAAATGCTGACATATTTTACCTGGTTCTTGGTTGTAGTGTTAGTGTTAAATTATATTTAGCATAAATCAAGTCCAAGTGAAAACCTTATGAAGAAAAGAACATAACCTCTAGTCTGAAGAGTTCTTAAAGCAAAAATGCAGCTTTGAAGGTTAGCATAACTTGTTAAATCTTCCTACATCTGTTGAAGCTGGGAGTGGACACAGACTGCAGTCTGAAAATAATGTTTTTAAATTTATGTGTGTTGCTTCTTGGAAAGAGGCAAGATTGAAAACCTTGTTGTGTAAGTTTTTGTTGCTCAAAATTACGTATTTTACAAGTAACACTGAAAAAGCGTTGGGGGTTTTAAATTCCTGCTCTCAGTGGATGTCTAACATTTTATGTTGGAAAATAGTGTTAACATAGCTGTATTAGAGCCATGAAAAGATCCTACAATTTATTTGCAGTTTCCATTTCTGTGTTAGGAAATGCACCTTCATAGCCTTCAGTTGTGTATGTTGTAAAATACATGCTGGTTTATAATTGCAGATCATTGAAGAAGCAAAGCGGTCTCTCCATGATGCATTGTGTGTCATTCGGAATCTTGTTCGTGATAATCGTATTGTATATGGTGGTGGTGCAGCTGAAATTTCTTGTGCCTTGGCAGTCAGTGAAGCAGCAGATAAGGTACGAAAAAATAGTTGCAACTTTCTTTAATTTCTGAAGGGAAAATACAGATGAGGTTTGTTTTAAGAGATTCCAAAAAAACCTTCAAAGAGCTTCCAGAATGCACGTTACAGAACTTTCTGACATTCGTTGATAACCAGTGCCGAAAGTTTTCCTTCTCGTCTGTAAAATGTCATTCATTTCCCAGTACCTTTTTCCTTTGATGATAAGAGCAGTTTAAAATGCTTTTAATTTGCGAAGTAGTAGGTATTCATTCAGTTGATACTATTTCCAAGAAAATCTGCATATCACCTATATTTTGTAGCTAATATGAAAATCAGCTTTTGCTAACATTTTTGTTCATAATAGCTGTATGAACTTAAGTTTCTTTCCCCCTAGTGCCCATCTTTGGAACAATATGCTATGAGAGCTTTTGCAGATGCCCTGGAGGTAATTCCCATGGCACTCGCGGAGAACAGTGGTATGAATCCAATACAGACAATGACCGAAGTGCGGGCTAGGCAAGTGAGAGAAAACAATCCTGCGCTTGGCATTGATTGCTTGCAGAAAGGAACAAATGGTAAGAACTGCAGTGTAGAGGAGGAGGAGCACAGTGGGGTTTTCTTTCTCACAAAGTGTTTTGGGGTGTTTTTTGCTTTGTGGTTTTGGCAGGGTTTTTTAACATATATGTCACTTCAGTTATGAACTCTTGCCTCTTGTCAGTAATAAGTGGAAATGCAGGTGGACAGATAATATGCATGTCTACTAGATAGAAAATGTCTAATTGCTTGAAAACCTTTATTTTACTGACAACTCATCATTCAACCATCCTGTGGTACAGGTCTTCCCGTGACATCCTCACAGGCAAGCTCAGGAAGTACAGGCTGGGTGGACAGAGCGGTGGATTGAGAGCTGGCTGAATGGCAGAGCTCAGAGGGTTGTGATCAGCAGCAGAGTCTAGTTGGAGGCCTGTAACTAGTGGTGTTCCCCAGTGGTCAATACTGGGTCCAGTATTGTTTATTTTAATCATCAGTGACTTGATGAAGAGAGAGAGTGCTTTCTCAACAGATTCATTGGTGATACAGAACTGGGAGGAGTGATTGATATCCCAGAGTGCTGTGCTTGTCATTCAGAGGGATATAGACAGGCTGGAGAGTCAGGCAGAGAGAAATCTAATAAAGTTCAGCAAAGTCAGGGTCCTGCCCCTGGGGAGGAATAACCCCATGTGCCAGTACAGGCTGGCAGCTCATGTGCTGCAAAGTAGCTCTGAGGAGAGGGACATTGGGGTTTTAGGTGGACAATAAGTTGTCTGTAAGTCAGGAATTAACGAAGAAGGCTAATGGTATCCTGGGCTGCATTAGGAGTGCTGCCAGCAGGTTGAAGCAGGTTATTTTCCCTCTCTGCTCTGCCTTGGTGAGGCATCACCTGGAGTACTGTGTCGAGTTCCAGGCTCCCCAGTTGAAGAAAGACATGGAGTTACTGCAGAGAGTCAAGCAAAGGGCTGCTAGAATGATTTAAGGGTCTGGAGAGGTTCTTGTTTGAAGAAAGGCTGAGGAAGTCAGGCCTGTTCAGCCTGGAGAAGAGAAGGCTCAGGGGTAATGAGTCTAAGTATCTGAAGGGAGGATGTCGAGAGGATGGAGCCAAGCTCTTGGTGGTGTGAAGAAGTTAAGAAAAGATTTTGCGTCTTCATGTTTCAAAATGTTTGGTAAGATCCCAGACATAAAACTCCAGTTTGTGCAAATTATTTCTCGACTGTGGTGGCCAAGAGCAATAATTTTAAAATGGTCCTTAAAATCACATTGAAATTACTACTTCAGATTAAATGTTGTATCTAGTTTTCAGGAGAGCATCTAATTCTTCTGCTTTTTTTTTTTGGCAGATATGAAGCAGCAACATGTTATAGAAACCTTGATTGGCAAGAAACAGCAGATTTCTCTGGCAACTCAGGTCGTTAGAATGATTCTGAAGATTGATGATATCCGTAGGCCTGGAGAGTCTGAAGAGTAAAGGCTGAAAAGCACAAAACATTAAGGGGGCCACCATAGTAGCGAAGACGGTAGTATTCTGATGCTTCATCTTCAGCTATTTATTTTAGATACTTTTTCTTTCAGATACTGTAACGGCTAATTGTTGGAAATAAAACACAACTGAGCAATGGTGGTTTCAAGACTTGTTTCAGAAGTATCATTGCTTATTTTCTTACACAGGTGTGAATATTCATAGAAAACACTTCTTGAGTGTATAGGAAACAAACATCGATAATGCTGTAATAAAATTCCATGGGTCCTTTTTCATTGCTTCTGCAGCTAACTCCATTAGCTGCTTGTATGCAAAGCCCACAGATTCTCAGTTTTAGATGAGAATCTAAATTCTCATCTTCAGTGAAGCAAGCAAAAGTGTATTGTAGCCTCCAGTTATTCTCATACATTACATAGATCAGGAATGAAGTTTCAGTGTGAAGATTTAAGGGAGCTGTATTTCGTGCTTCTAGTTGCTTCTGGTTTTGTTCTTGTAGTACCCTGTTCCTGATGTATGTGCAAGGGTTTTTTTTCAGGGCTAAACACATTCAGGCAAGTGGGGTTTTATCTAAAACTTCTGTCTGTTCCACTACAGCTGAGTGCACTTACTTGGTAAATCCCAGGTATAATCTTAGAATGGTAAAGTAAAATCTAGTAAGGTGCTTTTCTTGTGAAACTCCTAGCAAGAAAAAAGTGGCAGACCAGAACTGATGTGCAAATCTTTCTGCAGATTTCAAAAGCTAGGGAGCTATAGAAAATAACACAAGTTGTGCTGAGTTGGTATGTTACACATGCATCATTTTGAAGTTTCAGAGCTTAGTAGTACAGAGGAAATCATAGAAACATAGAATAGTTAGGGTTGGAAAGGACCTTAAGATCAGCTAGTTCCAACCCCCCTGCCATGGGCAGGGACACCTCCCACTAAACCATGCCACCCAAGGCTCTGTCCAACCCAGCCTTGAACACCGTCAGGGATGGAGCATTCACAACTTCCCTGGGCAACCCATTCCAGCGCCTCACCACCCTCACAGTCAAGAATTTCTTCCTCATATCCAATCTAAACTTCCCCTGGTTAATTTTGAACCCATTACCCCTTGTCCTCTCACTACAGTCCCTCATGAAGAGTCCCTCCCCAGCATCCCTATAGGCCTGTTTAGGTAGCAGGTCTTGCTCTAATAATTACATGCTGTGATGGTACATCACTTGAGTCAAACAAAATCCTTCAATGAGTGTTGATACAGAAAGAAGCATAGAAATAACAAGTTTGACTTTTATCATGGGTGTGTTCCAGGACTTCATTATAACCAGCTATATTTTCATTGTTAGAAAATGAGTACTGGCAGTTCTGTTGTTACTCTTTTGCCTTTTCCTAAATCAGCATAATTTAGAGGCACTGCTGTGGACAAACCAGTTAAATCAGGTTTACTGCTGCTGAAGTCTGGCATTCTGCATTCGATTCGTGATTGTAACTGAGTCTAAAAGCACACTGGCTCACATACAGCTGTGCCTCTCTTCAGTAACTCAAATAAGAGAAGGGGTGTAGCTAGAATTTAAGAGGGTCATTCAGTTGTACTAATGTACCTCTTCCACATCATAGTGACAGTGTGATAGAAAGGAAGTGAGAATGCAGTTACGTTTTACTCATGTTACTAGTTTTTCCCTTCAACTCCTATTCCCTGTAGTGGTTTAAGCCCTGATGGCACCACAGCTCCTCACTTGCTTTCCAACAGGGGATCGGGGGGGAGAATCAGAAGGGTCAAAGTGAGACAATGGGTGGGTTGAGGTAAAGACTGTTACGCATACAAGCAAAGCAAAACAAGGAATTCATTCACCTCTTTCCATGGGCAGGCAAGTGTTCAGCCGTCCCCAGGAAGCAGGGATTCTATCACAGGTAATGGTTACTTGGGAAGACAAATCCCAGAACGCTGAGCATTTTTCCCCCCTTCTTCCCCCAAACCGTTAGTGGTGAGCAGGGTGCTATGTGGCAGGGGCTATTGCTTTGGTTAGTGCTGGGTTGTGCCCCCTACCAACCTGCTGAGCACCCCTAGCCTGCTTCTTGGGGTGTGGGGATGGAGTGTGAAGCAGGGTAAGCCGTGATGCTGTGTGAGCACTGCTCAGCAATATCTAAAACAAGTTTGTTTTCAGCATTGTTTTGGTCGCAAATCTAAGGTATAGCACTCTACTACCTACTGTGAAGAAAACTGGCTTCATCCCCTACAGAGACAGTACACCTGTCCTGTCTGCATCCTGGAATCCTATAACCATACACTGCTGCCGAATGTCCCCACCAGCAGGATGGAGGAGATGAGAGGGAGGGTTCTGTGCACACACTGCTGCAGTGGGCAGGCAGAGGGGAAGGCTGTGGTCTCGCTCTACAGGTGGTGCATGGAGTTTGTATGTGACACTGGAGCTTGCGGCCCATTAACAGTGGACACATCTTCAGTGTGATGGGCTAGTAGTTTCGCAAGGATGTGTGAGCTGAGACCTGCTCAGAATTAGGTGGTGGTGTGTTGCCTTTGGGGTAGCCTTTTCTTCTAAGGGCAAGTTTGGAGGGTAAACCCCTGCCTAGTTCAGAAGCCGCTTGGAACTCAGAACAATTTACTTTGAAACTGGTGGAATCCTATGGTTTTGCTGATGTGACTTACAAAAATAAAGGTTTTGTGCTCTGTAAATGAATATGGTTTTACTGTTAGACCAGATCTTAATATGGGAACTCTGAAGTTTGCTGATGGAACTTTGAAACAATTGTACAAAAGGAAGTCCTTTTAGAGGCTTGTTCTTCTGGTCTTCAATATAATGAATGTATAGTGCCGGCATTGATAATTGGTGCATGGAGGCAGTTGGAAGGCAACCAACTTTAATCACATCGTGGACGTATTAAACCAGATTAATGAAACCAGTGCAGCTCAAACTGGTGCACTTTCAAGCAGTAGTACTTGAATTTGTGCTTTGAAAGAACAGCGGAGAATACTGGTATTTTGCTTGTGTGTTGTGGTCTGCCTCTGGTCAAATACAACAGAGCAAAAGTTGTAAATAACAGTACGATTTTGGAGACAAGCACTGATACTCAAATTAATCATGGGGTGTTTGTCTGTAGCCATCAGGAAGTAAAAACAAGCCCCATTGCATGTGTGGGGCAGAGGGTTATAGGCCCCTCGGTCGGTTCAAGTGCCATTCCGTTACTCCAGGGAAAGGCGAGGTTTACCGCTGGAGGGCAACACACGCCCGTCGCTGCTGCAGCAGGCTGGAGCCAGAGCAAAATGGAGCATCTGGGCAGGCCTTTCCCTGCACCCCCGACATGGCACAAGTATGTCAACAGCAAGACCTGAATCCTTCCAGATCCCCCTCAAAGGCTCGGTTGCTACACCTAGTTTCATGTGCCCTCAAATCCAGGTTTTCACATCTTTCTGGGACCCTTACCCTGGCCCTGCCTTGTCCCACTAGTTCTAGTTCCCCTGTTACCAGCCAGCTTTTCCCAGCCTCCTTTCTTAGTCTCTCCTGCTACATTCCCAGGCCTGGGCTCCTTTCCTTCTCCAGGCTGACTCAGCGCTCCTCTTCACAAGCACACAAGCAAGGCTGCCAGGAGCAGAGCACACAGATTCCTCTCCAGCCCTCAGGGTGACATCAGGCCCACAGCAGCCCCGGGCCATGCATCTGGGGCTGGGCTCTGGCTTTGGGTGTGCTGCAGTGATTCAGAGAAGTCAGGTCTGAGCAGATTTTTGTCAGGAGTAGTGTTAAGCAGAGTTGTGAAACAGCATTCTGGTTTCTCTACAGACTGACACTCTAAGAGAGAAGAACCTGATGTTTGGTCTTTTCTGACTTGTGTTCTGCATGGGAAAAGATGCCTCATAATGCAAGCAGTGTCTGTCTGAACAAGCTGATTTGATAAGCTTACAGGCAACCACAAGACAGGGTCTTAAGTGCAGCAAGTCATGCAGTCTCCCTAACACGCAGGTCTGTGAACTCCCTCTGTAATATCAAGGCATCGGGATATTAGGATATCTAGACCCAGACTTACCTAAGCTACGCAGACTGGCTCCAGGTCCTGCCAGGCTGTATACCTTTATGTAAACACTGTAGAGAAAAGAGGGTACTATGGGAGCTGCTCTCCTCTGTGGCAGAATGGCATGACTGTCCCTTGCACGGTAACAATTACTGTTATATTGGCCATAGGGGCCATTATTACACCCTCTGGACACCTACCACCATCCAAGGAGGGATGGTTCAGTTGTGAGGTTTGGGTCTGGAAGAGTAGCCTTGTTTGTCCTCCCCACATACAAGTGCCTCTCCATTTCACTTCTTGGAGGGTTTCCCAGGAGCTCTCTGCCAGGGAACATTTCTCACCATGTTAAAGAGCCAATTAAATGGACTGACAGCGTTTGCTTTGTAAACAACTCATCTCTGTGATACAAGAGAGACGGTTTGCTGAACTCAAATGACTCGGGGGTAGAGCTTTAGTAGGTTCTCTGTAAGATGTGGACCCAGTGATACAGGCCTGGTGTACATGGAGTAGGATCCACATCCTTGTGAGATATCTCCCTGGGACCAGTAACTGTGTTATGGTGAGGCTCCTGCCCTGCAGTGCTGAATGGCAGCAGCATGGGCTCTGAAAGAAAAAGGACTCTAGCAGCTTTCTGGTGCCTGGGTGCCTACCAAAGATGGAACACTGCTACCAGGGCCCTGAGTGCTCTCCTCTTGCTCCCCACCAGCGGTTTGGCTACTTTCACTCAAGGCCAGCTCTGGCATGGCACATCTGTGTCCCCTTGAATCACACTGCTGGAAGAAGTGATGGGGGTGAGAAAGAGCTGGGAGAATCCCAGCAGAATAAACTTTCGCTCCAGAGCTGCATTTAAGCTCAGGCCCATGCACTTGCTTCTTGCCTGAACTATGTTTCAGCTATGCCTGTGCCTTGCTGGTACTGATGATGGTTTGACTTCCTGGCTTGTCCTTAATCTTGGCTAAGTCATCTTGACTCTTCACGGATCCAGGTCACTGTGGCTGGACCTGCTCTGCCTTTCTTTCTTGGATACAGTGATGTCAAGCAGCTCTGGAGGAGAAGAGTGGCCAGAAGTCTGGAAAGAACACCTCAGAAGGCCATTAAAGGAGTCTCAACACTTTGGGATGGGCAGTGGGGAGACAACTATCCTGCACTGTATGAGCAAGAAGGGCTGTGCAAGCAAAGGTGGAGTGACCAAGGAAAGCTGAGGAATCTCAAAGAAATCAGCAAAATCTGTTCACTTGCTTACACTGAATGGTGGACTGCTGGGACTTCAGTCAGGGAAAGAAGAATAAAACATTAGAATTGGGAAAACAGATGTGAGTAATGTTATCAAGGATTGCTGAAGGCATCAGCTCTGTGGGATGGGGTACTACCATAATCCTTCTCTCTCCCTCAGAAAAGTTGATCAGCTGAGTAACATAGGATTATAAATGCTCGGTGTGGATTATAATGCTTTTTCTGTTTGTGTTAGGGCCCATGATAGAGTATAGTGTTTTCTGCCATGAGGAAAAGATCATGACTGCATCAGCTTTGCATGGACTTGGCTCCTCATCTGTACAGTGTCTCAGGGATTCCCATTCTACTTGACTGGAGCTTCACATCCCTGCCTCATGTCCAAACCAAAGGAGATTTCCTTCTTCTTTCTCTGCACCAACTGGCTGTGATGCCAAGGACTATATATTCCCTTCCCTGAATTCCAGTGCGTAGTTCAGTTCTCAAATCCACAGGGGGAAAAACTATCAAGGATTGCTAAATTTAACGTTTGCATCTCTCTGCAGGCTCCTCTTAAGTCAAAACCTGATGAAAACTAGAAAGTGTCTTTGAGGAATTATCACCATATATTTGCCATGTTCTTATATTTATTGTTTTAAGAGGTGGGATATTGGATTATATTAGCCCTTTGGTCTGATGTGGTACAGGCATTCTTATTATCTAAGTACAACTATGCTGAGTAATCATACTTACTATCTAAGTATGACTAGCATAATATGACATATGCTAAGTATGACTATGCAAGCTTTTCAAACTTCGTGTTGTAGATAAAATCAGCTGGTTTAAAGAGCAACTAATAACTGGCTAACACTGTTGAACTGACATATTGTTTCTGATTCTCATAAGGCAGCTATTAAAATTACGAAGCTGCCTTAGACTTTTAAAGAGATCTTTAAATGTACCTCTTTTCCTGGATCATAGCCCAAAGTTACAGGAACAGTGCATTCTCTCCATACGCTAATTTCTGGCAAAAAACAAATACAATTGTTTTATAGTTGAATTAATATTGTACCACTTCAATAAGCAAAAAGGCTTTGACTCATTAAAATGTACCGAGCTGCCACTGAAGCAGCATTGCTTTCCCTCAAAATCTTTTTATTAGTTCAATATTACATGAAGAGTCTTGAAAATATTTTCTTGAATTCACATTTAATTTGTAGTGGTTTGTTCTTAGAAGAAAAATATAACCCAAATATTTAAAAGTCTCATTTGAACTTAAAGATTTTGTGATTTTTTCTGAAAGAGTATAGTGCTTTCTTTACCCTGTGCAAAGAAAACCGTCTGTTTCCCTGTCGTGGTTTAAGCCCAGCTGTAACTCAGAACCACGGAGCCGCTCTCTCACTTCCCCACCTTCCACCCCCCCCCTCACCCCAGAGGGGTGGGGAGGAGAATTGAAAGAATGCAACTCCCACAGGTTGAGATAAGAACAGTCCAGTAACTGAGGTATAACACAAACCACTGCTGCTACCACCAATAATAATAATGATAAGGGAAATAACAAGGGAAGAGAATACAACCACTCACCACCCGCCGACTGATGCCCAGCTCAACCGAGCAGTGATCTAACCCTTCCGGGTAACTGCCCCCAGTTTATATAGTGGGCATGATGTGCTGTGGTATGGAATACCTCTTTGGTCAGTTTGTGTCAGGTGTCCTGTCTCTGCTTCCTCCCGGCTTCCCCTCCTCCCTGGTAGAGCATGAGGCTCAGAAAGTCCTTGGTCAGGGTAAACATTACTGAGCAACTAAAAACATCGGTGTTATCAGAGCTGTTCCCAGGCCAAAAGTCAAAAACACAGCACTGCACCAGCCACTAAGAAGGAGAAAAATGACTGCTACTGCTGAACCCAGGACATTGCCTAAACCTCATAAGTAGTCAAGCTGATTCCTCAAAGATGCCTTTATTTTTTCTCTCCACATCAGGAGGCAATGATTTCCCTGCTGGCACTAACACAGCCCATGGACAGAGGGAACTATCTAATGTCACCTTAGCTGCTCTGATCTGAGGGCTCAGCCTCATGCTGTCTCGGTTTCAAGAAGCTGATTTGATTTATGAGCCTTACGGCACCTAGTTCTCAGAGCATCGTAAAAAGCCTATCCAACATTAAAACTGCTGAGTTCCTGCTCTCTAACTGGATGTCTCATGGTGAACTTCTCTACCAGCTGCTCATATTCATCACTCACTGACCATTCCCTTGATCCAGCTCACAAGTGAAAAGCTCTCTGCCATCTCCTGACCTTTCTCCCATGTGTACACCACTGACTCCTCTGCTGCCAGGTACGTGTCCCTGTAACCCACCAGCAGCAGGTGATGGTCCTCACACTCAGCTGGGTTTTCCAGCAAACATAAAGCTTCTGCAAGGAGCCTTGAACCATCTTTTGATGCACTTGCCCCAGGTGGTTGTCAATTCTCCCCACTCTCTCCTGCTGTTTGAATCTGAGTCTTGGTCTGAGCTGACTTTAGCTGGTTTCCTGCTTTTCACATCCAGCTACTGTGCTGGCTGGCATTTTGCAAGTGCCTTGACTAGACAGTTAGATATGAAGTCTTCTCATTAACACATCTCTTGTAACTGGAAGAAGGCCAAAAGCTGGGAAAGGCAAGTTTCCAGCTCTGCCTTTAACTATTATTAACACTAATAGTTAAGGTTAAATGAGTGCAAGTGCTGGTGACTGGGAATGAGCTCAGAGGACCAGAAGGTGATGTGTGGCAAGTGCTGGGAAGCAGAAGTGACTGAAATGACTGAAAAATCCATCCTTGGCTGAGTAATTTTGGCACAAGTTACAATGGCACATCCTTTTAATACTTGTTGCGCTGCCTCGCTTTTCAGCTATGTTGACTCACTCTCTAAGAAAAGCTACTGCTACAAATCCCATGGGAGCTCCATTTCTGACTCCTCAGGATCTGGGTCAAGCTCTCTTTCTTACTCGTCCATGCTGGAACCATGCGAATGCCCAGGAGATGGACAGATCAGCAGAGTCTTGTCTCTCTTGACAAAGAAAGTTTGCAGCAATTCCTTCTCTTTTGCTAATACAAGATGTAGGTACCCTCCAGCTCTGGCTTGTTTAGGAATAGCAGAGAACATAATCAGAGATGTGTCTTTTTCAAAACTGAGCACTATTATTGCTTTTGCGTAGAAGTGCAGAAGCTAAAGGCCAGCAAAGTTCAGTGAATGCTTAGCAGTGGTTTCATTTCTTGGCTGAAACTAAGCATAGGAGAAGGTGAAAATTAGTTCTGGAAAGAGCACTCTGAGCTGGTGGAAAACTGGTCGTGTTACCAAATCTTGATTCCTGATGCAGCAGTTAGTGGGTATGGGTGTTTGAATCCTTGGCATGGTCCCGGCACTAGAAGCTTCAGCCACTGCAATGCAGCAGTGCAAGCATCTGAGGCACTAAGATGTGGTAATGAGAATCCCTGTAGTCAAACTGTCCCTTTAAGGTATCTGTCCCTTTAAGGTATTGCAAAAAAAAGATTCCTGCTTTGCCTCTAGAGCTTAGGCAGAATAGGGAGAGGACATTTGCACACCAGTGTGGGATTGTAATACCTACCTCCATGCCTGAGCTGTAGGCGCTGCTCCAGCTCATTAAAGGAAGATGGGCTAGCTCCTATGAGGGTTTAAGTAAGTGCCACAGATGAGAGAGCAGAGGTCTTGCAGAGCACACAGAGAAGGTATTCAGCAACCCTGGTTTTCTGACTGTACAAATCAGAGACCTGGTCCTGTTGGCTTCTGGTTTATGTACCGGGATTCCTGTGGAAGACAGGACCTCAGTGGCTTTTAACAGTGCATACTCAGGCTCTTCTCCATTGTGGAGGAGGGATACAGGAAAGATGTGCAAGAAATCTTTAACACATATCCCAGTTTATGTGCTGCCAGTTTATCAATCCCTAACCCAGGCACGTTGAATTTATCCTGTGTACGTCTTACCAACAGAAAATGTGTACATTTTTGCTCTCTGTGTACTAACATAACTGACTCTCATGGCAAAGCTGCAGGCCTGAAAAACTGGGTTTAAGAAGGACTATACAGCCCGTTCTCAGGAAGTATTCATAGCTATTCCTTAATCATTGGCCTATCGATAGCACTATAAGGAAAGAAAATGTGGGGATGTGAAGACAATCCAATACATAACTCAGCTGTGAGACCTTGAAGTCTGTCTCAAGACATGTATTGGTTGTTTTTCTGCTCTTAAATGCTTCTTTTCAGCCCCAGGACACAGGCAAGAAATTATTTTCCTGAGTGACTTCCCAGACTTGACTGGTGTGTTAGTTCTTACCTGACAAGCTATACCAAAGGGTGAGTTTTAATCTAAGCAGTATGTGTCCACATGACCTCTTCCCTTGTCTGCAGGCTGACAGGTTGTAGCCCTTGGTTTCTAATTGCAACAAAGTGACTTGGCTATGAAATGGTGAGCAGATTTACCACTAAAGTAAATACATGTTCGAATCACAAGACAATGAAGGCTAATGAAGGAGATTTGCAAATCAAGAGCTTTGTGAACCAACATGGAAATTGCTGCCAGCATCCCATGAAACCCTGGACTAAAGGGAAAATCCAGAAAACCTAGCTGAATACTATCCATCCTAAAGTGAGCCTGCCTTGAAAATGGTCTGGTTTTGCTCTTAGTAAAGAAAGGTTCCTCACTTCTAGCAAAGATTTTCCCATTCTCCTTTCTTTTTTTTTTTACCATCATATTAGGATTACCTACTGGAAAATAGCAATTTCCCCATGCCATTGTCTTCAGACCCTAAGAATAAGAAAGTTTATAAGTAGGGTTGTGAAATCCAACTTAATCCAACCTAAGCATTGGTTCTGACATGCTGCTTTCCTCTGAATAATTCTAACACGTGGATGCTACCCAGCCATCCTCCTCCAGCAAGCTGAACAGTCTCAAGAGCCACTGAAGAACAGCAAAATCTATATCTGAGCTTGGCAAAATGAGCAGCTGTGCCAAAAACCAGGAATACAGGAAACAGGACCTGGATGCATACAAACATTATTGTCCCTGGCTTGTCCAACATTGGAAATTTAGCACCTATATGGATTGTGGTGAGGTATGCACTTAACATTGCTGATATAAGATCCAAACTGCATGACTGTAGACTGGTCTATTTTAATCAAGACAAGAGAAATGAGTCATTAAGTGATCCAGAAAGGGACTACTGGAGCTTCTCAGAGGAAATTGTTTTGACTAAACAGAGAGGTACTGGTTTTGGTGCCTTTCTTTCATTGGAAATGATTATTACTCCAGCAGCAACAACACCCAAGATACTTTACTTGCGTGCAAATACTGTGTGTGGTTATGCAGATAGACATCTTTGTTAGACTTCAAGAATTATCAGCCAACCAGCCCAGCAAAAATGATTGCAACAACAGCAAATTGCTCATGTCTTTGAATGAGACCAACTTAAATGTTCGTGCCGTTTCTTCCGTAGTGGTTTAGTCTGCGGCAAGAGATACGGAATTTAAGTTGCAAGTATGAAACTCAGGTTTGTTCTAGAGTGGTTGTGTGGCTGAGTGGCAGGGCTGGCTGTACCCACACCTAGTGCACTTACACCATTAATTCCCCTGGTGGTCCAGAAGCTCCGCGGCTATTCAGATGCATAGATGAGACAATAGACTGATCTGAGACAGTGGGCCAACTCTGAACTCCTAGCCACTTTCATAATTGTTTGGCTAATTGCTACAAGAGCCTCAGGGCGAGGTCTGTAACTCCCTAGAGATCCCCCCATGCAGCTCCTGCTGTGCCCTGACCAACTGATAATGTTTCAGTATGTTAATTAACATTATGGGTGGGGAATATGGCCATCCCAGAGACTCCCCGGGGGGGGAGGGGGGGTCTGATGTAACATTGATCAAGCTGTATGTAAGTCCTGCTTAAGGACTACGGGAATTGTCTTCCAGAGCTGTGAGACTCATTATAGTCCCTCTATGAGAAGAGGCTAATGCAAAGTCTCTTCCTGACGAGCTCTGAGGAGGGCTACAGTCTGCTGCTGGACTGAAACACAGAAAGACCTATTAAAATCCTTTATATGTTGGCTGAAACCACATAGCAGCTGACAGCAAACTGAGAAATACTGGTTCTGACCTCTGGAGGCAGAGGGGTATTGGCACGCACAATGCGAAAGTGATGGCAACCATAATGCAGGCAGAGCAAGGACTCCTGTGCATTGTAAACTGAAGAAAAGGTGGAAGGAAGTCAAGGCTCTTGTTTCAAGAAATACAGTCCCAAGCTGAAGTCCAAGGTGTAGGAGCTGATGGTAAGAAGGGGTGGAAAGGAAAATGAGAACTCAGGATCAAATCTTCCAATTCTGTGTCTAACTCTGAGAGAACAGCAATATGCCTTACTGGTTAAGGAGACCTGAAGTCAGGATTAATGAATACTGTTCCCAGCTTACTGGGTGACCTGACTTACAGCTCAGGACTTTGCCCTGTGTCCAGACTTCTCATCAGTGAGGCTTCCACCCATTGAACCAAAGCTATTCTTGGTTGTGGGTGGCCAGTTACCTTCCTCCCCATCATTCCTTTGGCCAGTGCCACATACCACATGCCATAAACACATCTCTCTTCTGCAGCGACAGAAGAAAAGGAAAGGACAGGAGCATCCTGTTACAGCCAGATCTCTGCCAACCCTATCCAATTCCTGACATGCCCTTATGCAGTCAGGAACCAGTGGGAGGGTGGCAGGCTTCTCAGGGGCAGAATTGCTGCCTATTGTGGCTCTCACTTAATCCTCAGATTTCCATTATGGAGCGGTACAGAAGAGGCCAACCAGTTAAGCAGTTCCTGGGGTAGCCCAGCAACAGTAAACTCAAACAGAGGTTGGCAATGGTTATCTTCAAAGACAAGCAGAGAGTCACCAGGAGGCCCAGTGTCCCTCTGCCCTAACCTTCTCCAGCACTGGGAATAGAAGCCACTCAACCTGCCTGCTGAAGTCCACTCCTACTCTGCTACCACCAGCACCCAAACAGCAGCCGCTCTTGTTGGAAGTGCTTACTTATGTTTCTAGATGAGCAATAAACAGTCCTGGTGGGGTAAAGGTGCTGCAGTCTGCTCTGAAATACTATGAGCAGTAAGGGTATAACCTGAGGACACAAGTGCATGCCTCTTCTTGCTATAGCTCCCCACATCAGCAGTGACTCAAATGAGTCATGAGTGAGAGTAGCACCTCTCCCAGCCCAGTGAAAGGAGCCATCAAGTTGTACACTAAGCACCCTTTATTGCTTCTTGAGACAGCAAAGCCTTCCAAGGTTTTTTATCAAGGGATACCTCTTCTGCAACAGGATGACCCCCATAAAAGTGAAATATAGTGGATGGGCAAGTGATGCAGCAAGCAGGGCTGGAAGAGTGAGAAAGATGGACAAAAAGCAATCAAGGGAGAGAAAAGAAATAGTACCACACAAGGAAGACCCCTCAAAGCTCCTCAGGAGCTGAAGGAGGGAAAATAACCAGCTGAGCCAGGTGCAGACTAGTTCTAAGGACAAAGCAAGGGACTCAGATCTGCCTATTTCAAGTGGCTGTTTGCAGACATCTCAGCGGCAATTATGGCAACAGGACTGTTTTTCCTGAAGCCAGCTCTAAATAGCTAGATGTCAGATACAACCTAAATAAAAGACTGTTACATCATTTAAGATATGAATTCTTTCTCACTATCTGCTAAGAAATCTGTCAGCAAAGCTCAGGTGGAAGCTGCACTCTGAGTTAGCAGACAGAAGGTGGCTATCAGGGCCTAAAGTGAGAGAAGGAGCCTCATGTGATTTAACCCTGAGGATACAGGAGCCCGCCAGAGACGTGTGTCCTCAGTGGGGTGCAGCTTGTAAACAGCAAAGAAGGGTTAGGAGTGCAATTAGTCTGTATGACAACTGTGACCACCTTCTGTCACCACGCTGGGCCAGGCCAAATCCCCCTTCCTCCCTCTCTTGCACAAAGCTGGGCCAAGACACAGGGCTTATAAACATGCCCAGCTGCCTGTCAGCTCAGGGAAAAACAACAAACACACCCACAGCAACAGGCAGGGCTGTATATGGGCAAGCCCAGACTATTGGCTGGCATGGCTGGCTGTCAGACCTTGAACAGGAGGAAGTCTGGGATACTGGAGAACCATTGCGGGATTTAGTAGTGGCCAATTCTCTTCTTGTGGTCAGGACTGACACAGATAGCCCAGCACAACACAAGGAGAACTAAAATTATAGTAGCAAGATACTGTGCAACCCAAGCTACAGGATGTGGGAAACACCAAGGCAGAGATCAAACACCTTTGATATCTCTTGTCTAAGGCATTTCCCTCCAGCTCATGCATCTCCACTCAGGCTAACAGCTGAAACTCCATGAGCCATTGCATGTTTCCCAGTCAGGAACCAGGTGTCTTCTGATCCAGCCACTTTCAATCCCTGTAGCTATTTGTCCTTTGGCATGACAATGTGGGGTTTTATGACTTCTTATGGCTTTTCAGCTACAAGCAGCTCTAGAAGACATCAGCTGGGTTGCAGTTGTTGCCAGAACGTTCCCATGTGAGTAAGAATGAAAGGTAACAAATTCCCACCATCTCTTTCCATCCCTGTGCTCAGAAGGACAGTTGTTCACAACAGGGTCATATTTTGTGGGGTTTTTTTTATCAAAGCTCCCGCCTGCTTTGTCTTTGAAGTGAAAGTCAAAACTCACAAATGAGCAGTATTGGCGGAGGCAGGCACAGACACTATGCTGTCTTCCATTTCTTTATCACATTCCCTGAGATGCTTTCCCCCACTCATTTTTGGGTCCCTCTACAGTCTCCTGGCTACAGACTTGGCATCTGTGTGCAGAAATGGAAGGGTCACACATGATGGTCAGCATGCAGTCTTGCTCAGGAAACAAGGTTACAGGGGAACTCCGGGGAATATAAAGAATTATTCCTTTGCTGCCCTTCCTAAAAAACTTCAGTCACAGTTCCACTAATGGTATCTTACAGTGTTTAAGTGGGAAGGGATGGAAATGACATAATGTCAGTCAAAAAGGCAGAAAGAAGATTATATGCTCCAAGCTTCTAGAAATTACACCAAAAGCCTAGCTGGAGAGGTCCTGAAGGCTGGACCTCTGCCTTGCCTTTTGTCACTGGGTCAGCCAGTCCAATAGACTGACTTTCATTAGTCTTCATATAGGAGGAAATTACATTGGCCCTGCTATACACCCTGGTCCTACCCTCCCGTTTCTGTCCTGAGTCCAGCCAGCATCACAACATGGTCTATGTGCTGGGGACATTGCTGACCTGTGGTTAGCCCAGATAATTTGCTTAAGTGTTCTCTTCAATAATCAATATTTTAATTCTGAGGTGACTCATCTGTGCCACTGTTTGACCATTATCATAGCCTGGGTTAATCACTTTCCTATCTGTCTGCGATTTCACATCTTTGTAGCAAAGAGCGCTCACTTCCACTTTTTCTTACCAATACTTCCTAACTGGAGCGAGTGTCATGACTAAGGGATATGTTCAATTAATGGGTCCAGTCTCAACCCACCACCCTGCCCCTGCAATACCAAAGTGCTGGCAAATACCTTCCATACACTCTGAAGGTTCTTGTTTGTATCACAATCCCCAGGCTGCTGCTGACCCACGACTATGCAGGAGTGTACACACAGAATAAGGAAGCAGAATCTGTAGTGAGGTGCACTAGGGAATCCAGAAACACAGGCCATGTGTCCTACCAAAAGCCCTCAGATCCATGCCCCTATCCTGTGCATGCAGTATGCTGCACTAGGCACTAGGGCCTGGATTCACACTTCTTGGACCGCAGATGCTGCTGCCAGAACTCACATAGTCTGGCGAGCTCTGTAATTACCCAATTTATCATTTCGTTCCACCCTGCAGAGGAGTGAAGTACCAGGTCTTTCCCTCCCCTTTGGAGCCACTTGATGCCTCTTTGGGTATGACACCAGATCCTAGTGCCTGACTTAGCTGAAATGTTACCCTTTACAGCACCGGGCACCCGGCCAGCCCTCCTGCACCAGCGGCTGCGCGTGCGAAGGGCCAGCATGTTTGCACGCAGCTCTGTTCCATTCAGCCTCTCCCAGCAGCTGCTGCAGGGGTGATGGGGACAAGCAGATAAGTTTTCAGACCCCCTAGGGGGGCTTCAACAGGTCTGTTTATTCACTGATTTAAGAAATCCAGCTGTGGTGATGGTTAAGCCACTGAGGAAAGGCGACCAGCCTGGGGGCTTGGCTCGGAGCAGGTCTTTTGCCACTGTGCGCACTGCTGTGCTTGCTCCATTGTTACCCTGCTCGCACCACCATCCCACACATGGTGCAGCCACAGTGCTGATTTCATCACTTAGCTACATATCACACAACTTCCTGAAGCATAAACCCCTTCTACCAAAGTCTTAAGGTTCTATGATAAAGGAGAAAGAGAAACAATTCTCTTCATTGCCACTGCTCAGTCAGTAGCTTCTGTCACATCGTCTTTGTCAGGCAGCACTGAATCCCTGATCCTCATCAACGAGATTGGCTTCTGCAAGAAAACATGCTTGGTCCTGTTGAAATCAGAGTTTCATCCGTTTCCCCAAACATGTCAGTGTTCCACCTGTAGTGGTTTTGTATTTACCTTCAAATCATGGATGGAAATGTTGATCGTTTTCAACTATTGATCCCTGCAGAAACCAACCAAAATAACCAAACAGCATTTCCAGGTGACAGTTATTTTTCCTAGTCCATTGAAAGTTCTCAGTTCACTTAACTATGCTTCATTGACTTGGCATGGTACATCTTCTAAATCAATACAGCATACTCTAATTTTCTTTATATCAATAGGTCATGCCTTACAAATTGTGTACTGTAATGCTATGAATTTACTTTATCAAACACAACTTTTTTAGCAAACAGAATGCTGAGTATCATATTCCAAAAGGCATTTTCCTAAACTATAACTTGCTATTAGCAATCATCTGTATCAGATTTTCCACTATTTTTCATCAGATAGCTGTCAGCTACCTGCCCTTTAGAACCATTAGGGCTTCTCCGCTTTAAATACAGCCACTGTGTTGGTACCTTAACACTCCTGTGCTATTCCTACTGTGACCAAAGAGTAATTAAAGTCCAAATCTCAGCAGGCCAAAGTTGTGCAGCATTTATTATCTTTTGAGGTAATGAAAGATTATAAAAGATGGAAGTGGACAGAAGAAAACTGTATCTCGAACAGGGCAAGTACAATGCTGGTTGATGAGGTAGGCTGGGGAGTTGGAAGGAAGACACGAGGGATAAGTGATGTAGAAAGCAGGAAAAGCACAAAAGAGTAGTATGAAGGTAATGTTACTGAGAGAAAGATGAATGAGAGGTGTTTACCAGGTGATGGGTAGTAGAAAAGGAAAGTTAATGAGGAAGGTAAGTAGTAGTAGAATTCCACTGGGTGACAAGATGCTGGCGAAAGATAGTTGGACGTTGGGCAACTATGGAAGAGTGTGTGCAGGAAAGAATCTGAGGTGAAAAATGCTGGGATGCTAGAAAATATGGAAAAACTGGACCAGTGCTTTTTTAAAAGTTACTAAGCCATTGAGAACGGAAACTAAGCTGGGCATGTTTCCAGCAATAGGGTAGGCTAGGAGCTGTGAAGGATTACCAACAGCATTATCCTGGGGACTGGAAAGAGGTAGTAAAGTAAGAAGAGCTTCTAACCTCTAATTCTCTACTTGCTACCTCTTTCCAGGATTAAAATGTGCACTTAGAAGGACACTGGGGAATTGGGAGATATGTGTTGCTAGGGAAGGGTTAAAGTGGTGATAAGAAATGGGAGAAGGAAGATCTTAGAGGGGTAACCAGGCATCTAAGAGCATGAAGGACATTCTCTTAGGATCTGAAAGCAGTATGGGGGAGGAAGTGTGCTCAACACCATGACCAGTGCCCACCTACCATCTGCAGCCACATGCTGGGAGCTTCCCAGCACCTCCACCCCACCAGCCTGAAGCCACCCTTCAAAGGTCCTGGTGGAGGCCCAGGCAGCATCCAGGGGTGGTCCCTGCCATGTGCAGGTTGTCCTGAGATGGCAGCAGGCTCTGTCATGCCCCTGCTCTCCCACATCAAGCAGGCCCCACAGACATTTTATTACGAAGGAAAAAGAGCCACATACACAAACACAAAAGTACATATTTTGCTCTATTTTGAGACAAGGCAGGTGCTGCAGCACCTAGAAAACACCCTGGAGTCCCTGTGGCCAGGAAGCGAGAGGGTGCTTCACACGCAGACAGTCATTTCCAAAAGAAAGATATTTTCATGCCCTAAGGAAGCACAAGGAGGTGGCACTGGGCAGCACTGAACCACAGGGTGAGGACCATCAGCTGGAGAAGGAGCTTGGCTCCATGGCAGCAGAGAAGTTGCTCTCTCGATCACCATGGCCTCTCACACCCAGGCCACCATGGTGCCCCAGACTCTGAAGTCCCTTGCAGGGTGAGACCTGCCATCCTGCCCCTATGGGGAGCGGGCTCTAGGGCTTCACTGCAGCCTTCTCACTGTTGCCATCCTCCAGCCTCCAAGGGCAATCGACATAGCGCAAGCACCCCACTGACGGGGCAACGCTTGGCAGGATCTAGGGCCAGCAGGCTTCGCAGCATCAGGGCAGCCTCGGCTGTCAGGCGTTTCCAGTGGCGGGGCAGGTCCTCTTCCAGGCCTGTCTCCTGCCACTGCATGAAGTCCTCAAAGAAAGGGTCATCTGGCAGGCTCTGCTCCCAGGGGAAGTAGCCAGTCAGCAGGCAGAAGAGCAGCACGCCAAAGGCCCAGGCGTCCAAGCTGGTGTCAATGGGCACCCCCTGGGCATCAGCGGTGTTGCTCAGCTCTGGGGCTGTGTAGGGTATTACCCCGGCCACCAGCTTGAGCTTGGTACCCTTGGGCCGTGTAAGCCCGAAGTCAGTCAGCTTGATGCGCCGACAGTCGGGATCAAAAAGCAGCACGTTCTCAGGCTTGATGTCACGGTACACGAGCCCTCGGCTGTGGATGAACTCCAGTGCGCTCACGAGCTGCTTGGCACACTGCTTAGCGGCTGGCTCAGGGATCCCATCCTGCCCAGGGAGAGAGACAGGCGGTGCAGCACACTCATGACACCTTGGCAGCCCTGCTAGCTACGCTTTCACCTGCCTGCTCTGCGCTGGGGAAGACCTTTGTATTTCTGGTGTTGCAAGCCTGAAACTGTTTAAGTGCTGTAGACACCAGTGCAACAGCCCACTGCCTTTACCTCCCTCTGACCCAGACAGCCCACACAGTGGACAAATGCTATAGTCCCAGTACCCATGGCCTCAGCACTCACCCGGGGTTTGATGATAGAGATGAGATCTTTGTGCAGTGCCGCTTCGTAGAGGAAGCCATAGTACTGACTGGACTCGATGGCAATTCCAAACATGCTGATGATGGCAGGGTGGGTGGCGAGGGAGAGTGCCACACAATACTCATACAGGAAGGTGTGCAGCTTGGTACTGGCTTTGGGTAGCAGCTTGAGAGCCATAGGAGTCCCTGGGAATGGAAAGAGTGGGTTAGAATCCCCTGAAAGTCACTCTCCTCAAGGTCAAACTGAGAGGGCACTGAGCAGCCATGGGGCTGGACGCTCACAGCCACAGGGAGGTCTCTGACCCAAAGCTTTGTGTGGATATATCCTGTGGACACCAGATCTGGGACCAGGCATTGCCACTGGTGTGAGTTTTGAGCCAGTCAGTGCACAGGAGCACTGGGCAGTGCAAGGGAAACGTGGCTCATCAGGCTACGTGGGCCCACCAGTTTGAACTGAGACTGCTGGCAAAGAGTAGTGTCAGGTCGCTGTGGGCACTATTAGGCCTTAATGGCTTTGGCCAACTCCACCTCAGACCTCTACTCACACCTTCTGTCCATAGGCCTTAGGGCACCATTTAAGCTCAGGCCTGGGGCTTCACTCCCTGCCTGAGCTGCATGGTGGGAGTGCTGGTTTCCAGCTATATGACATCCATGTTGATGTCTAGTCCTATTGATCCTGACTTGTGGATTGACTTCCCAGCTTGACCCTGCACCTGCCTCATCACTATAACTTTGCCTGATGTTCTGAGCTGTCCCCTGGGCACAATGGGATGTTGCCTGCCTGGGGAGGTCCTGTCCTCAGCGCTCCCTGGGAAACCCCCATGGTGCATGGTGCCTGGCCCCAAGGAACCACCAGCCCACCCAACACCCTGGTGAGTGAAGAGGAGACAAGCCATAGTGGTTCACAGGGCACAGTCAGTTCCTTACCTCTCTGCCTGTGGGTCACTAGCATCACGTGGCCATACTTGCCCCTGCCCAGCTCCCGAATAACCTCGTAGTGCTCAGCCACCTCGGTGCGCACCAGGCTCTGAGCTGTGATCTCCAGGAGCTCCTCTAGCATGGTTGGTGCCGCTGTCCCTGCCGCTGCTGCAGCCACCGCTGAGCTGTTGGCCATCGATGCGTGCTGCAGAAACACCATAGCCCAGATCAGGAACATCACAACATGCACAGAGAAAACCAGATCAAACTCACCACGCAAACCATGCCATGGCAGCAGGTGCTTCTCCCACTTGGAGCCTGAGTGCTTTCACAGCTGTGCTAGAGTTGAGCTTGTGCTTTTATACAGTACACCCTTGGGCAAAGCCCCTCATCATGTAACAGGTCCCCATATTGAAGAGAACCTCCATCAACCCTCTAATCCTTTCTGGCCTCCAGACAGATGTTTGACTCTTTAACTGTAGTCCTGGAGCCTCTCTTTTCAAGGATCTGGATCACCTTTCTGTGTCAGCTGTACTAAAGCTTGGCTTTCAGGCCTCCTCTTATTCTAGTCTGCAAGGTTTTAGGCAACAAGCAAACACATAACAGTCACTGATTATCAAGCATGAGTGACCCAGCCCTCTTAACTCTCCTTAGCCTACTGCAGCAAGACCATGTCTCTCTACTCAGAAACCCACCCTCACTTCTTACTGAAGAAAGTCCTTGAGGTAGCAGCAGAGACAGACTTGTTCCTTCGGCAGCGGCACAGCTAGCCCCTGACAAAAAAGGGATTACTAGTCAGGCAGAGTGCTCAGAGCAAGCCAAAGGGAGCTCAGTACCTCACATGCCTGCTGACATTTCTGACTCAAAGTCACTCATCTGCGCAGCCAAGAAACTGGGGCAGGAAGGAAGCTTGGACATCAATGGCATTCTGATCTACAGCCAGCTGCTTCAGACCCATTTCAGAGAAACGCATTTTCAACCCCCCAGCCAGCTACAAGGCAACATTTTAAGGCACCTCTGGCAGCACTCTCCCCCTGACTACCTCCCTGTGCTCTGAACACAGGCACCCCAGGCCTGGGAGACCCTCCTGACTTTGGAGCAAGATCACAGAACCAAAGTCACAGCATGGCCGAGGTCAGAAGGTACCTCCAGAGATCACCTAGTGCAGTCTCCTGCTCAGAGGAAGGTAAACTATAGCAGGTTGCTCTGGACTGTGTCTAGCCCAGTTCCAATTATCTCCAAGGGTGGAGACTCCACAACTGCTCTGGGCAACTTGTTTCAGTGTTCAATCACCTTTATGGAAAGAAAGTTTTTTCTTATGCTTAAATAGCAGTTCTGTATTTGAGGCCCACTGCCTTTTGTCTTCTCACTCAACACCAGTAAGACGACTCTGGCTATCTTTTTTACAGGTATTTATACACATCAACACAATGATCTCATCAAGCTTTCTGCTTTTGAGGCTAAACAAGTCCCAGCTCTCTTAGTGTCTCCTTGTATGAGAGATGCTTCAATATCTTAATCATTTTCACAGACTGGATTCATTCCAGTATGTCTACATCTCTTTTCACTGAGAAGCCCAGAACTCAACCCAGATGTGGCCTCACTAGTGCTGAGTAGAGAGGAAGGATCATTTCCATTGACCTACTGGTAACACTGCCTAACGCAGCCCAGAGTGCAGCCCAAGAGCATGAGGGTTGCAACATTCTTGGATGTCTCATAAACAGTGTGCAGTGAGACAGAGATCTAGTGTAAAACTGGTGGCTCACCTCTGCACCTACAAACTCAGGACCTCTTCCCATCAAACATTCTGACACATGACACCTTCAGGGGAGTGGATAAGACCTCACATTGCTAAAAAGGAAGATGGCATCCTCGGAACATGAGTGGGAGCAGAAAGAATGAAGCCTTTTCCCTTGGTTTTTACGTTGTTCGGTCTGTGACCAGAGCTTATTACAGTTCCTTCAATTTTCAGTTTCCAATAATTTTCAATTAATCTGGTCATTCTTAAGAATCCACTAATTTAGCAACAGAATTACTTAAACCTAGGAACACTACAAAAGGGCTGGATATATACGTGAGACTGGGACTGCCTGTGGCAAAGTTCCCTTTCTTTTCCCTTCCCTCTTTCCTAGACTGCATTAAGTCTTATCCAGTTCAGAAGTACAAAGTAATTTGCCCTACTTTTCTTCAAAGGCTTTGGCTTGGCGTGAGAGCCAACAGCAGTGAAGTCCATAGGGAGTTCAACAATGAACTAGTGTATGCATGGGAGGGAATGAATGGAAGGCTGGTGAGAAACTCACAGCGAAAGACAGTCTGGAAAGTATTTTAGAGATTTTGCTTTGATGCCCACCTGCTTGCTGCCCAGCCAAACTGATGTTGCCACATTTAAGTGTTAAAACATATAGCTGAAAGAGCGTTTTAAAGAGACCTAGCTAGAAATATAGAGAAAAAAGCCCTTAAAGTGTAATAGACCTTTGAAAGACATAGACTTTCCTTGATGTTAAATAGGCTAAAGCCACACTAAGCAGGGAGTGAAACAACAGCAGAGATGTTTGCTTGTCTTGTGCAGAACACATTAGATTTATATTTGGGGGGGAGGGGGAAACCCAACTAAAAGATCTCTTCTGCAAGACACTGTTTCTCCTATATCGGATTCATGGTCATGGACAAGTTCTTGTCAGCAAATGCTTCACGATCTTCTCAGATAACTTTATTTCTCGAACTTGAGTTAGATAAAATGTCTTCCCTTGTTGGCTGGCCACCTGTTAGTGCTATCCAACCCAAAGGCTGGAATCTTCTCAGTGCATCTGCTCACTGTATTAATCAATAATGACGTAATTTTAAAGTATTTATTCATTAATTTTGTTTGCACTGAATTATTTATTGATTCATCTATTCTATTTTAAATGACTCATTACTTCTATTTACTATATAAAAACTTCCTTTTGTAAATGGGAGGATACACTTCTCTGAATATTCTTGGTTCTTACTCCAGCTTTGGGAGTCAAAACATTTCAGTCCATAAGCTTTTGCAGTTAAAAATAATCTCCAAAACTCTTTTGTCCTTGCACTCCACGTTTCAAGTAAACTGCAGTATAGATGCCACGGATCCTTACTTTCATGTATGGCCCCACTGGCATGGGAGGGCAGATTGCTTAGGTACAGAATAGACCATCATAGAATCATAGAATAGTTGGGGTAGGAAAGGACCTTAAGATCATCTGGTTCCAACCCCCCTGGTATGGGCAGAGACACCTCCCACTAAACTGTGTCACCCAAGGCTCGATCCAAAGTAAAACAGTCAGCATGGAAAAAAAGATCAGCCAGAGGATATGGGTAGAGTGTCTTGTGGGACAATGACAATACTGTGGGTCTGACGAGGGCTCCATGTGAAGGAAGCCCCAGCTGCAGTCACACCAGAAAAGCCTGCAGTCTTTGGCCACTGCTGCCCTTGAGGAAACTGATTACACTACACAGTCCATACTTCACGAAATAGCCAAAGCTGTCAGGTGTTTCTCTGAGATACCACTGCCATTAGATAGGAAGCTAAGTGAGGTCCAGATTTGGGTCACCTGTGGGTAGAGCATGTCTGGGTACTCTGTACCTACCTCTGTTACCTTCCAGAGTGCCATCTGCCTTTTCCAGAGTGACAAACAGTGAGGAGGAGGCAACCAGGTTTCTGGCGAGGATGCATCCACTGTTTTGCTGCGCTGTACTGAAGTCAGCAGGCAGGGTCCTATTCAAAACTGTTCTTTCATCCACTATCCTTCCTGTCCTTCATCCCTGCTATAGGTCTTATTTACAGGCTGTTAACATGTGAGAAACCCTAATTCCCCACAAGAGTTTCTCATTACAGCAGTAAGAAATTCACATCCTTTCCACCACCAGGAGATGCCTTCCAACTTCCTGAGGAGCTGAGGAGGAGCTAGACTATGGAGACACAGGGTCTTAGCTAGGTAATGTTATTCTGGTTCTTCAACCAAAATGATTAATGTATTTGGTCCACAAAAGCACTCCATGCATGTCAAGAGCCAAGGACAGTGTAATCTCTGTATAACAGAAATAGTGCTATGATGGCAGAATCACAGAGGTGTTTTGGCTGGAAGGGGACCTTTAGACATCAGCTAATCCAATTTCTCAGCTCAAGCAGCAGCAGCTGAAGCAGGTTATATAGGAAGGTATCCAGGCAGGTTTTTAGTATCTCCACAGATGGAGGCTCCACAACCTCTCTGGTTCACACAATGAGAAGCTGCACCACCTCATAGATCCATTACGACTTCAGACTTTTTCCAAATTACTGAGGGCACTGGGGGAAAAGCTCCACTTCCTCTTCATGCTTCCTTTCTGAGTGTTGCCTGCCGCATTGCTGCCTAAATACTTTCACACCAGCTTTTATAAATCCCATTTTGCTCAAATGGATTTAGTGTATCAAGTAATTCAGATCACTTGGTGTCTTTGTTGTTATCTAACCACCACACTCATTCTGTCTAGGGGCTGTGGAAGGACCCTATCTGCAGAGGTTTTCCATCAACCTCTAAATCCCTGGTGGGAGTTTGGAGCAGTTCTCAGCCCGGTATTGGTTCAAACAGCACCTGCCAGAAACATCCCATTCCCTGACCATTCTCTGAAAGCTGTCTGTATAAATTAATTGTGCCATTGGTCAAAATCAATAAGCCTCACATTTTTAATGGATTTAAAAATAAGCGCAGTACACTGGAAATTATTGTCTTTTACTGGTGTCCTAACTCCATACAATTAATTTTGTTTGATCCTGACCCTGTTAGAATACTTTTACCTTTGTTATTGATCCAGAAGAAAGCACTGAAATTATCCAGAAAATGTTTGTAAATGACACAAAATGGGTTTGGGTAGATAATGCATTGCTTGATAAAACTAGTGCATGCACATACACACATACGAAAGTTTTTCAAATGACCAAAGAATTCAGGAATTTAGCCTGGCATTGCGTGACAGGAAACAATAACGTCATATTAATAAAATAAATCTAAGTTCTTCATGTTGCTTTGTAAATAAAATGGGCACTGTGTAAACCCAGAAATGTAGATCTGGTATAGCCTCCCTTTGCAGGCCTTAATATGTAGGATGATACAGACTTGCACTAGAAAGAATCTACAGTGATACAGGCATGCATCTATGAGGATACAGATGCAACCCTAGAAGATTAGCCCTACAAGGTTTACTGATGTTACTTTTGCATTCGCTTTGCTCAAGGGGATGTCCAAAAAGCATCAGACACGGGAATCAGCAGCAGCGAGAGGCAAAATAGCATTTTTATGATGCTAAATTAGGAAAAAAAAAAACAACAACAAAATAGATATAGCTGCTCAGCTTTACATAGGCTGAGACAGATCATGATGAGAGGTCTGCTCTGAGACAAGGTGCCTCCTACAGTGAACTCTGGTTTCTGCAGAGGTTCCTACACACAGATGCCCTGAGACAGTCTGAAATTTAATCTCTGGAAATCAGCTGAGTTAGGAAAGCTGTATTTCTAAAGAGCTGGCCACCTGCTGATGACTTCTTCACTAGAATTGAGAGTACTGTGCACCAGTGGATTTTGTGTTTTGATTAGAAATGTATTCCTTCCATGTGCTCTGCTTTGCATTCTTATTTGTTTACTTTGCCGTGATTTTTTATAACGTTAAAAACATACTGATGTGAAAGGATGGTTCTAGGGTAAATTTCCTAAACTCTTCCAAGGCTAGCTGATGGGTGAACAGAATTAGCTACTGGATGCTTTCTATATTTTAATGGTATCAGTGAAACCACAGTTCAGCAAGCTTGAGCTGGTGTTCATGGTTTGATGGAAAAAGGACTAGAGAAGAACCATGAGAATGACAGGATGACAGTGGGGCTTCCAATTACAGGGGAAACTGCCAGGGGAGCAGTCTTTTGCTCATTAGAGAGCAAAGAAGTGACTCTACCATCAACGTATACCTTTGTGGGCACTAGAATTTCACTAAAAGGGGTTATCCCTTAGCAAAAGCATTAGCTGAACATGAAATGAGGCAATTTCAGACCTCAACTGCAGTGAATATGTTGTGAAGAAGGACATTTATCCTTGAAAATCTCATCAAACAGCGTGGAAGAATATCCTTCTATCTCTGGATCTTTCATCTCAAGAATGGCACTATTTTTTTCCCTGTAACGTCCATTCTAGTGCAATCCATGTTTAATGCAGGCAAGCGATCTGAACAGATTATCCCTGTGGCTGTTTCTGGCCTTTCTGTGGGCAGGTTTATGGGCTTCATTCTAAAAGTGGTCAGCAGGCTAGTGCTTAATCTCACTGTGGAGAACTGCATCGCTGTCCCCTTACAGAAACGCGTATTGCTCTTCTCAGGCAGAAACACATAACAGCCTCCCCAGAGACAGCCCTCTAAGCCTCTCCATAGCAAGCAGTACATCACAATCTCCATCCACACAGCAGCCTCCTCGGGCAGAAGATGGCATACACAGTCTCACTGGGATCAAGCCCCATCACACCCTCCTCGCAAGCAACCAGCCAGTACCACGGCACCATCCCACCGGACACAATTAGACAAAGAGCAACCTTTTGGGGCAGAGCCACCCAAGGAGCTCACCATCAACCAGACGTGGGAAATGGGCACACTCCACGTTGCACCAGCACACCACGCCAGTCTCCAAAACCAGTTTGTGAGGGGTGGGTGCCCTTCTATGCTCCTGTCCAGTCTCCTTCATCCCGCCACGGCCGTAACTTCTCTTCCCACACTCCTTCCCCGTCCGCACGAAGCCGCTCACCTTCTCCAGCAGCACAGCACCGACAGCCAGCCGTGGACTCCCTCGCTTCTCCCGCCGCAGCCTCTGGGCTGGGTTCAGCCAGCACGGAGCAGCCGGAGGGGGCTGCCAGGGCATTACGGGGCTAAGCGTGACGCTCCGCCCCTTCCCCCTGCCTCTGGTCCTGGGGGCACGCTGCCTCCCTGCTGAAGGTGACCTCCAGGAGGGAAGAAAAGAGGGGGAACCGGGGGAGAAGAGGAGGTACCCATCTGCCCTGTCTATGGAGAGGGAGGTGTTGCATGGATCAGGGCGAGTGGTTGTTTCTGCTCTAGGCATACCATCATAAGCCCAAGGGACCCTTCAGCAGACTCACCCTTTTCAGCCCTTCCCTCCAGCTTGGGCTCTTGTTACAGCTGAGGGGGGCAAAGCAGCTCCCTGGGCTGATGCATGGGCCTTGCTCTGGGGCTGTGCCAAGTAAGAGTCCCTGATGGCAGGGCTCAGAATGACTGTGGGCTGCCAGAGCTTGCCCTTGGCTACCAAGACAGCTCGCGTCAGTGAGTGTTAGAGACCAGGCACAAATTACAACTGGTTCAAGGTCCCCTCAAGAGGCCCAGTGGGTCAGACTTCTCAGACGCACCATTATCACGATGAAGCTGAAGTTATTAATGACAGCTACAGTGACTTGCAGGCATTTCACCCATTCTTAGTACCTGCACCCAGGTTATAGTCCTGTGCCAAAGTCTGCTCTCTTACACGTGAGTGTGGAGATGGAAGCAGCTCCTGGGGTCATGGACACAATGCAGGTCCTAGATCTTGGCTCTGAGAGCACTGTTTTTTTCTCCTGAGGAGGCAGATCAGTTTGTGTATCTGCAGCAGTGACACGTGCAGCTGTGACACAGGCCTCCCTGTTCCCTAGAGCTGGGGCCATGCGAGGGACCTGTAGGGCTTGAGCTGCCCTGATAAGCCTCTGCGCTCCCTCTGGGGCACAGTTACATGAGGAAGGCTGAGAGGACAGAGATAAAAGACAATGTCCCATAGGAGAGCAGAGCATCCCCATAACCATAAATACTCTGGGTCTCCAGCGCAGGTAATTGCCCTCTCTTCAGAGAGAAGGCAAGATGATTCAGTCCTGAGTAGCAGTGAGGATCCCAGCCGTCCCTGTGCTTCTGGATATGATGTGGAGAGCGAGGCTGTGGGCTGATGGCCTACAGGTCTAGTGCCACTCCAGGCTGCTCCTTTACACTCATTCTTGAAGGATTCTCTACGGACTGGGAAAGGCCTTCAGTGTACTGGGTTAAAGCAGGCTGCAGTGAAGGGACCTAATCAAGAAGGACTCCCACACCTCTTTAATACTTCCTTCTCTTCCCGTATCCCTCTTCCTTAGCGTACACACAACAGCCCACTTCACTCCCATTAGAATAACAACAGTTCTTCAAGTGCACACCGTACACAGCTCAAAAAGATCAGCCTTGTCAGTGCTCAAGCCAGATGATACCAGAGGTATGGTTGCAACAGGAACACTGCCCCTTCAAAGAGAAATTTGCTCTGCTCTAGCAAGCACCTGAAGAGCCCCTGAGAAGACTGGCTGTTCCAACACACTGTTAGCAGGACACTCAGTTTCTCCAGTGTTGGCTTTAATGTGAACCCTTTTTCACAGTATCCCCGGCTAATGACTCTGGTGATTTCCACAGGAGATAAGTTGGGTGAGGAGGTTTGTACTCCTGTTTCAGAGTTACACAAACCCACATCATTCCGTACTATGAAAGGCACCAACAGCATCTAGAGTGATGGAAGATTTGATGCCGTTTGAACCCAAGAGAGCATTCTTTGGTGCTATGGAGGCTCATAAGCAAGGGCATGTGTGGGATAAAGCGGCTGAAATACAGACATCAAGCTCCTTTACCAGAATCTAAATGGCACTGCTGTTTCAATATTGTAGTCTATGGCAATACTCAGTTTTTCTGTGTATATTTGAATGGATCATAAGTATTTACCCAGTACATCACTGATGGCAGCTTTTCATACAGTCACTATGCCTTAATTTCCAGCACTCAATTTTACTCAGCCCTTTTCAGAGCTAGCTTTGCCCTATGCTGAGATGGGAATGGCTCTTTGACTTTCCCCATTGCCTTCCTACTTCTTCTACTAATAATTCTGTGAGCTGCCAACACTTTCCTCCCCTTCAGCTTCAGCAGGCAGGCAAGCAAGCCATTCTGCAGGGTGCTACAGGGTGCTGTAGGGTGAGGGGTGCCTCCCAGGACAGAGAGCTGGGGCCCTGGGCTCTCCTTGGCACAGGCAGAGGTGCTCAAAGAAGTCTGCCAGCTGCGCCGACCATTTGTGCTGAGGTCATTCAGAGCTACCCCATCGCTGAGGAATCTGCTGGCCTCCTTCCTGACAGTGCCGTACAGCGTCCCACCTCGCCTGCCAGCTATCACAGCATGCTCGTGCTGAGCCCAGGCCCGGCTCCCCAGAGCTACTTCCCAGCCATGCTCCCCAGCTTTGCCAAAGCCCCTCGCACCCAAAGCCTCTGGTCAACCACTGACCACCATATCTGCTTCAAACACCCTGTGTTGGGTGCAGAGCGGTTGCAAGAGGCAGTGCTAATCCATTGGAATATGTGAGCACTGATCCAAATGCCTCAGAGCAATACTGGGGTGGTGCCCTTCCACCCCAGCACAGGGAGAGGTACTCACAACAGCTGTATTTTTAACTTTTTCTATTGTAATCTCTCCCAGCCTGTCCTCCAGGGCTTAAAACAGTATATAATAACCAGTATTTAGGATGCACATTAGCCTTCTTCCTGAAGTTCAATGACTTTCTTGTCATCACAGGTACAGCCAGGCACTGCCCAGGTGGCAGGGTGGGCTTTTCCCATAGTTTTGCACAAGGTGAGAGCAGGACAGGCCCAGGGATAGACTTGGGTTCAGCTGAGCTCACTCATCAGGTGAGCTTGTGGTGAGGAAGCAGGTCCAAGGTCCAGCTGAGAAGCTGCGGGTCATGGATCAGTGCCAGCAGTGGTAGCCAGTGCCAGACACAGTCCAGTGATTTCCAGGCAGGTCTGAGATCAAGCCAGGAAGTCAGTCTATGTGCCAGGGTCCAGACACACAGTGTCTAAGGACAGATACAGCTGTGAAAGAGATGGAGGTAACCATGATACAGTTCAGGCAAAGACTAAAGGCCCATGGGGATTCTGGTCCCATTGGCAAAGGTTGCAGGTCAGGCTGGTCAGGGCCATCAAGACCTATCAGTGCTCTTGGGACAAGACAAAACTATGGCTCCTGCCTACCTCTCAATTTTTCAGCAGCTTCATGTCTGCCTCTAGCAGTGGGCTGGAAGGCAAAGGATGCTTCTACTCCCTGAGGACACTGATCCCTCCTATGCTTCCTCACCTCATTTCTACAGCTTCATCTTCACAGGGCAGCCAGCCAGTGCCCTGCAAAGTGTCTTCCACGAACCAGCTCCTAGGGACCAGTGCTGGTGGGACAGTGTCCCAGTGTCAGTGCCTCATCTAATGCCAAGGCACCGCACAGGCCTCTCCTTGGGCTGTCCACAGAATTAGGAGGGAGAGAGAGGTCCTACGTGGGGTGCCAGCAATGAGTGCCTGCTTTCTGACACGTCTGGGTGGCCAGGGAGGGGCTGGGAATGCTCATGGGTGAACGTTTGGGAAACACAGGTCAGCTGCGCTCTGGCACTGGCCAGGGGTATCACAGTATCTCAGTGCCAGGAGGCCTCTCTTGAGGCCAGTTTGTGCTTCCCCAGGACAGCTTCAGCCAAGGTCTTTCCTGGAAAAATGTTCTCCTGGGGTAATGATTGCACTTGATGATCTTAAAGGTCCTTTCCAACCTAGTTCAGTCTGTGATTCTGTGATTCTATGAAAGACATCCAGTGACACAGGCTCCTGGCTGCCTGCAACACTGCCTTCTCTAAAGAAAAGATGACAGAGGAGAGAGGCCGTACTAGCTATAATAAACCGGCATAATAAAACCTTGAGGGGAATAAATAAGGTGAAAATAAATTACTCTTCACTGTCTCTTCAAAAGATAAGACATAAGAACTGGGGGCAAGTCCAAGCAAGCACAAGGCTTCCTCCTGCAGCACACCTTCAGCCGTGGACACCTTGCCTCAGGAGAGTGTGGGTAATAAGCGCTTATGTGGTTTCATAAAATAAGTGGATAGAGATGCTGCAGAGGAAATGCACAATTAAATACAAAGATTCAACTTCTGTCTCAGGCTGCTGGAGGCTAGGAGTATATATGGGGGATTTACTACATACTCCCTTGCTCTTTTATTTTCCATGAAGAATTTGCCACTGGATAGTCTCACAGGCAGAATATAGCATTAAACAGTGTTTTATTCTTATCTGGTTCAGCCATTCTCATTCATTGCACTAATGAAATGTTCATTATGCTGCAGCACCCCTCGAGCACAGCTAGCAAGGCAATACGTCCCATGGCTCTCCTGTGCAACGACGTCTCCCAAAAAAGCCCCATACCTGCTATTTAAATAACTGGTGAGTGATTGTCTGTCCTGGGCTAGCTCATCACCTCTGCAGTCTCTCCCTGCCAGGGTGACAGCTTTCAGATGTGTCAATCTCCTTAACCTGATGAGATATTGTTGCATGGACATGCACGGCAGGGATAGGGATTTCAACTTCAACATCCCTGCTACCGAAATTCACAGAGAAAAAAAGAGGCAGGACAGCTGTGGCAGCCTCGGGGCAGACCCCCATCCCTGCTAGCCTACAGCTATTCCTGCAGCAGGAAGGTAAACCCTGTAGGACCTATAGGACCTGTCTACTGCTGTGGTCTCTGGAGATATTTCTGTTTGCATAGCCCATGCAGTGAACTTCCCTCTCAGGGATAATCTGCATGTATGACACAAGCTATAGGATGTCCAGCTGTGTTCTATCCCCAGGGGAGCTCAGGTACAGGTTAAGTCTTCCAGAGAGGAGATTTCATCAGCCCTCTGTGACCACATGAGAACAGGCTTCACTCACGGGAGGTTCAAAGTCCTCCCTCATCAGAGAGTCAGAGAGAGCTGTGGGTGCAGGGATGTTAGCCAGGATTGTTCCAGAGATAGAAGGAACTGATCCGCCAGACTAACCCTGAGCTGCCTCACCTTTACACCCTGTCATAGCCAGTGGCTCCGTCAGTTCTCAGCAACCTCACATACCTTGTAAAGCATTCCCACACTTTGTGGAGAGGCTTCTCTCTTCTAATCCTCAGTTCTGAATTACAGAATCAGGCAGAAAGGATACATCCAGGATAAATATGTCCATCCTATTGTGTCCTGAACATATTACCATTTCTGACAGTGCAGACAGAAATCTGTGGAAGAATGTACTGAGCAGGTTTGGAAAACTCCTGAGTGGGCTTGGCCAGTAAAAGTGGACATACCAAGATGCTAAACCAAAATGTATTATCCAACCCATGCAAAACAGGGAACAGAAAAAAAGTCTTTGGACTTGAGTGACATCTTGTTCCTGTTCTTTTGTATCTCCATCAATCCATTGCAATTACACAGAACAGTTTCAATTTGCAACACATTTTGGCTTGTACTGCACTTATATTCCAAAGAAGAGAAGCTCAGAGTTATCCCAACAAAATTGTGTGCAGTATGAACAGAAACTAGTCCTCGGACAATAAGAAAAATCAAATCAACCCCCAAAAAGCCTACAACCAACATAAAATAGTAAGAACTTGAATCCACAGGTTTTAAAGGATTTTATTTCCCGGATGCTGCTAAAGATATCTTTTTAACAAAAGCTTGGGGAAGGAGGTTGTCCATAGACTTCCTAAAACCACACGTGCCAGTAATTTCTGGAGGAACCCAGAGTACCCAAAGTGATTGTGTATCATTGCCCCAACCATCTAGTTTCCTGAGATATTGCTGTTCTTTACCATTGTGCCCATTTAGTTCAGTACCAGCTCACTTCTGCTGAAAAACCTCACAGCCTGCCTAGGCAAGCAGAGATCACAGGCTTGCACTGCAGGAAGTGGGTCTTCCCACACAAGTACATGTATAAGAGTTTGCTTAAGGCATTACTATGAGCATCAGTCTTTTGCTCAGATGAAATTCAAAGTGCTTCTCTCCTCAGCCACTGACCCAGACTTGTGACCGTGGCCAGCTGTCAGTGATAAAAACAGGACATTAAGTAGATATTTTCCTCCATTAAGAAAGATGGAGATTAAAGCTTTTTCTATAATGGCCGTATCAAGTCTTTAAAAACTATCCATCTGTTGGGGTCCCTGTGCTAATACTCCTCTATTCCTTCAGAGGAGGAAATGGTGATAGTACTGGTGATGATCTGGCTGGAGCACAAATTAGGTGCCTCTGTGTAATGCTGCCCAATGGCTCTCGGCCACAGCTTTGAAAGCTGAAAGCTTTCCAGCTAATGCATTATTTTCTTTCAGTGATTGCATGTCTAAAGCATCATTTCCTTTGTCTTACACTCTCCCATGGGGTCAGTAAATTCCTCATTCAAAGAAAATTTTAATTCCTTGGTGAGTGACAAGCAGGAATGGCGATTTGAGCCCTAATCCCTCTCTTGAGTAGTGGATGGAGTGTCTTGTCATTAGTACATCAGACAGATGCTGTCAACGATATCATGAGAATAGCAAACACCACCAATCTGAGCCAGCTGGAAAAAAATAAATCCTGTGATGGTCCCGTCTCCCTTCCATCAGCTACTAGTATAGCATGAAACAGTACGGACAGCTTTTCCTTTCTCTTCCAGCTATTTTCTTTCCTTCTAGACTGACCATTCCCCAGTTTGCTGGGGGGGAAGAAAGAATTAATGTTTAAAACTTGTTCCACTTTATTAATCCCTGATTTATTTCTTTCCTTTCAAATTATTTTCTAGCTCCTTGTCTTTCTACTGAAACATGCTGACATTCTTCTCTTCAGTCCCCTTTGCATGTACCACTTGGCATCAGCCCAGCAGCATAAGGACATCTGGGAGACAGTGAAATAAGGGCCTAGCAAGGGAAGGGGTTGGCTGAGAATGCAGAAGAATCCCAGATGCCCATTTTTTCCCAAGAGGCTTTTCTCTGGCTGAGGATTAACTTCTATCATCCCACCAACTTTGCTGTCTACTTCCTGTCATTATCCCAGGTTCAGCAATTCCTGGGAATTTCACTTTGCAATTTGGCATAAGACCTACAAATCACCCAGCAACAGCCATGAACCAACACAAGGCCACCTGTCTCTCACAGTGCCATTGCTCGCAGTCTGATGGGGAAAGGCTTAGTGACAGCAAGGACTGTTTATCTCTTCAAATCTCTAGGGCACCTGGAAATAGAAATGTCCCCTGCCTTGCGTCTCCAGTGCTTACCCACTGTCTCCCCTTTGAAGCAGATCTCCCTTTATCTCTCTCCACAGAAGGGCTCTACCTCCACTTAGTACTGCTGGCTTCTGTTCTTCTCCAACCGAGGTATCTCTGCTAATGTTAAGTACTGTGCAGCCGGGGCTGCTTCTTGGCACATTAAGTTGGGGAAATGGAGGGGAGGCACGAGATACCCATGACTTTCAGGAAGCACCATCACTGCCAGTGTCTTTCCCCACCTGAACACCCCACTTCTGCACTGTCCTGCCTTACCATCTGCCTCTTAACCCCTTTACTTACCTATTTGTTTTTTCACCTCTCTATCATCACAGACAGAAAAGACATGTTCAGCAGGTCCTTGGCAAGCAAAAAAATATCTGCACAGGTATGATGTACCTGGACTAGTGAAGGTGATCTTCAAGGGTCAGCCTTAGGTCTCTTTTCCTCTTGTTTACTCCCTGCTCTCTTCAGCGCCTGTCTCCCTGCACCTTTCCCTTTCACAGCAGCCATGTACTCCCTCTTCATCCCACCTAGTAACTCTTCATTTTTTGCCTGTTCCAGTTTCATCAAAGACTCCTTCTTCTCTCTCCTTCCAGAAAGACCCTATAGCTGTGCCATCTCTTCCTGTTCTGTGGTCTATGTTGGTATATGGCAAGTGACCTGTAGTCACTTACCATAGGTAGCTGCTTGCAGACATTTAGTCTGCAAACAGTGAGAAAATTGAAAGAGAGATGCTTATATAGACAGATAGTTAGGGCTGGGTCTCAGCAGTATTTTGCAGAGGCAAAAAAGACAGGATTATGTGCACTCTAGTCGTGTTGTCAGCCACTGCAGTACAAGCCCAGTCCCACTTGGAAGCCCTTTGGCTTTTGACCCAGGTTATCTCTATGTCTCTCAGAAAGAAAAAATCTGAGCAAAGTTAGAGCTAAACCAGCTGGGTGAGCAAAACGGGGAAAATCTGGGACAATAATAAGCACACATTCTATTCTTAACCATCTGGTGGGCTCACCTACCTTACACTGCTAAACTAACCCAAGCTGCTAGGCTGCTGCATGTAGCTACTCACAGTGGCAATCCTACTCACAGGGGCAATTTTCACAACTCACTGCTCTCTAAAGCAACATCACAGAGCACTACGAAGCACAGTGTTTGCAAATATATGCAACAACATGCAAACTACTCCTTTCCCCCTGCATCTCTTTCTGGTTGCAAACACCAATGCCTAAAAATTACTTTCAGCTTTTTGCCCAAAAGAGTCAGAGGCGGCAATAATGTTTTGTCTTTACTGAAGGACAGGGGGTTTTTACTTGTGGTTAGGCACTCATCTGAGGTAGCTTGGCAACCTTCTTCACTTTCTAAGGACTCTGGGGAAAAAGAAAGAACCTTAAAGAAAGCTTCAACAGTCTGTAAGCTCAACACCTGGAAGAAAAACTAAAGAACAGTTTAATAGTGCAGTTGGGATATTTTGCAATCCCCTTAATAAATAACATTACGACAGTTTTGCTGAAGTTCATGGCAAACTACCAGCCCAGATGCAAAATTTCCTCACTAGCTCTTAGCATAGCAGTGACAGGAAGGGAAGGAAAGAAAATATATTGCCACAGGTGCCACCATCTGCTCCATGGTCTGAAAGGAGAACTTTGTTTTCGAGCTTTATTAGCCCATTTCATTCTCCACTTTCTGAAATCCAGTATTCTGTTATCTGCTGGACTTTGATACATTCCAGTGCCAAAGATGAGAAATGGGCAAATAAGTAACATGTGCTGAGGGTGGTTTCTGAAGGCATGAAGAGGAGGTAGGCACTAAACCCCCATGGGAGCTCTGCAACAAAAGTACTCATTGTGAGTTTTCCTCATGTTTTCTTACCTTACATGAAACAAAGCTAGATCGGTTTGTGTCCCTGCGGCAAAACTACCTACCTGAAAAATGGCCCCCTCACTACACCTTTTAGAGCTACTACTAAAGCTACTACTTTTAGAGCACCTACTGAAGCTACTACTCATTGCCTGAGGTGAAACACATTGGAGTCTCATTAGTTAAAGTTATGAAATCCAGTTTGATTAAAACCTATGCCAGGTAGGCAACTACAGTCCTAAATAACAAACTTAATAGGCCTGTGGATGTGGCCAAAATGAGTTACAGCAAGGCCTTCAGATGGGCAGGAGCTGAATTTACAGGTGTAGTCACCTTTACAACATCTTCCGTCAATTCTCCAAGTTCCAGCAAGTTCAAGTTCTGGTCAGCCTGCTAGCCACAAAGCCTCACTAATCCAGCCCAGCAATCATTCATCTTCCTCCCTATGGCCTGCTCTGTCTGCAGAGACAAAAACCCCTCCAAGATGTATCAGCAGAGCTCCTCAGAGCCAGAGGTTGCAGCTGAGAAGGAAGGAGAACTGCTCCTCATGCTAGCATAGCTGGCACTGTGCAGAGGGACATATGTTTAAAGGAAGTGCACACTCTGTTATAGTGTACCACAAAGCACAGATGCCATTCTGCCCACAGGCTAGAAGTATTAGGTATTTTTGTACACTGACTGAGTGCACGTTACTTTGTGGACATATTGGCATGTGCATTTATGCGGGTGGATGAGTCATGGGGATGTGCTTTTCTTTGTCCTTAGTGACTATGGCAAATACACTAAAAGCCCATTCCTGCTTGGAGCTTAGGAGTCAAAAAAGCTGAGGAGAGCTATTAAGATAAAACAGTGACTATCTGCTTGTCCTGGGTTCAGCTGGGCTTAAACCACGACACTGGTTTAGACATCACAGTAAAAAAATACAGTAAAAAAATAATAAAGAAATGTTAACCTGACAGAAATGCAAAAATGAAGCAAAGAGTCATCTTGTTGACTAAAAACTGCTGCCATAAAGATTAAACTGAAACCCCATAAAAGAGATCCCACTCAGCATGTAAAAAAAGTAAGTAAAGAAGAACTAGAAGTTAAGTCTGTGCGATATGAAACAGAAATATCAGATGCTACCAAAACACTTGTGCCAGAGAGCAGAAATCAGAACCCGGAATTCAAATTCCAAGAAGGCAGAGGATCCAATGGTTCATATTCAAGCTGTGGCTTACTATTTTCTCTTTTATAAAGGACCTTTATCTTCTTGTGAAGAGGAGTGTTATCAGCAGTGGGCAGGATTATCATAGAATCATAAAATCATTCATCAGGAATGCCATCCAGAGGGACCTTGACACGCTTGTGAGGTGGGCTGATGCCAACCTGATGAAGTTTAACCATGCCAAGTGCAAGGTCCTACACCTGGGTCAGAGCAATCCCAGGCACAGCTCCAGGTTGGGCAGAGAATTGATTCAGAGCAGCCCTGCAGAGAAGGACTTGGGGGTATTGGTCGATGAGAAAATGAACATGAGCAGGCTTCAGTGTGCACTCGCAGCCCAGAAAGCCAGCTGTATCCTGGGCTGCATCAAAAGCAGTCGTGACCAGCAGGTCGAGAGAGGTGATCCTGCCCCTCTACTCTGCTCTTGTGAGACCTCACTTGGAGTATTGTGTGCAGTTCTGGTGTCCTCAACATAAAATGGACATGGAACTGTTGGGACAAGTGCAGAGGAGGGCCACGAGGATGATCAGGGGACTGGAGCACCTCCCGTATGAAGATAGGATGAGAAAGTTGGGGCTGTTCAGCCTGGAGAAGAGAAGGAGGCATGGAAACCTCATAGCAGCCTTCCAGTATCTGAAGGGGGCCTATAGGGATGCTGGGGAGGGACTCTTCATGAGGGACTGTAGTGATAGGACAAGGGGTAATGGGTTCAAACTTAAACAGGGGAAGTTTAGATTGGATATAAGGAAGAAATTCTTTACTGTGAGGGTGGTGAGGCACTGGAATGGGTTGCCCAGGGAAGTTGTGAATGCTCTGTCCCTGGCAGTGTTCAAGGCCAGGTTGGACAGAGCCTTGGGTGGCATGGTTTAGTGGGAGGTGGGTGTCCCTGCCCATGGCAGGGGGGTTGGAACTAGCTGATCTTAAGGTCCTTTCCAACCCTAACTATTCTATGATTCTATGGTTCTATAAGAACATCTTAATCAATATAGTCTGCATTATTTTTTGGTTTCCTTCAACAACTGACTTATTTTGGGCACATTTTATTTGTTCTAAAGATACTTATTCAGCCAGTTGATCATATCTTTTCTTCCTTCCTCAATATAAGGTTTATCTTGAGGGTTGATATCTTCTCTTTTGCGATGTACAAACCCATGTGTCTGTCCAGGGTAAATTTTAACTTCATAATCAACTTTACAGTTTTGTTTAAGCTTCTGCTCCAGTACGGCGATCTGTAACACAGAATGTTCCATGTTGGTTGAGTACACTGTTAACATGATATGTTCTTACACTCCTTAAATTGCCCTGGTTTTTCACTTTTCTGGGAGACAGTGTGTTCTTGCCATTGTTTTCCCTTCTAATGATTTTATACCCAAATCCATTTCTGTTACTACACTTTCTTTACGTAACTAGGCTTTTTCCTCCAGTAAAATAAGAGCACGTGACTACAAAAAACTGAAAAAGTATATGAGTGTCTGCAATAATACCTGTAAAGATAAAACCACCTATTGCTCAGTGTCATGAGAAGGTTAGCATGTAGCGATCACTGTACAAGTTACTGCTGACAGACCTCGCCAAACAAAACAGGACAAGAAGCTGAATTGATTCGAAGCTGAGGGAGGAGAGGCATAGATACAGAATCAGCAGTTCAAAGCAACTGGCATTCTTGGCAGGAAAACTAAAGCCAACACCACACAATGAAAGAGTATCTTCCTCTTTGATTCCCTTGCTGGATAATCATCCTCCTCCGGCCATTCTCCCCCTGGGCTCCCCAGGAAGACTGTTGCCAAAAGTACCAGAAAGGAGCAGCTCTCCACGACAGTGGGGGAAGGAAAAGGATGATCACGGGATCTTTTAAATTCTCCTACAACTAGTGATTCCAGCAGCAGAGATGGGGATTTTCTGCTGATTTTGTGCACCATCAGTATGATTAAAGAGGGTCTCCTGTCTTAAATTTGACAGAAGTCTTCATCTGGATTCTTGCCCTTTTCCTTGTAGGAGCATTCATATATAAATCATCCATATTTTGCAACAGAAACAGAAATTATTTTTTTAGTGTCACTTTAAAACTTCTTGATTTGGGGATGAACATAAATTTGTCTAGAATTATCGTAATAGTGAAAGAGGAAGAAAATGCAAATTACTTTTCAGTTTCTCTTAATTAAACATCAAATTACAAAATAAGCATGAAAAATATTAGAAGACATTAAATATCTCTGATAGGAAACTCACCTGCTGCAATGGGATGAACTCATCCTTTTCACCAAAAATGAAGAAGGTGGGATGAAGAAAACTGGATGTGTCCGCAAAGAACTTTATCACTCCTAGGGAAGAATGAGAGGCATATACAATGAGTCATGCTACTTAGAGTAGTTAAATCACTACCAAAGCTATACAGCTGAAATAAAAGACATTCTGTTCAGTAAAACCTGATCAGTTTGTAATGGAATTAAACACGCTTTGCTTAAAAGTCACTTTTGTTGTGAGAACTTCCTGTGATTTAGGACGTCATTAAAAATAGAAAGACCATCTCTGTCTGAAAATGTCATGGGAGGATTATTACATTTTTGTGGTTTTCCTTGGACATCTGCTTCTGACCATTGCCAGAGACAGGGTCCTGCGAAAGATGGACACTTGAGAGCTGCTGGCCTCTAGCCTGGCATGGCCATTTTTAAGATAATTGTAAATGTTCATAATTCCAAATACATGGTTAGGATTTCAGTGTACATATATTTATACTGATGTAAATTCATAACAAATTGATACTGTAAGTATGGCTATTCAAATATATTTGAATTTAAGTAACAATAAAACTAATTAGCTGCCACCCTGGCCACACTTTTCATTATCAAAATTATTACGAAAGACAAGCAAAAAATTAGCAAGTAGCATTGCTGAATTGACTCCGCTGATCAGCAAATCAGTACAGAAAAATAGTCCCCGTAAACTTTGCAGAAAAATACCTTCAAATTCCTTTCACCCCAAATGAGTATTAATTGCTCTGGGTTATACAGACGTACAGAGCTTTATAACAAAAATATTAAAGGTAACACAAATGCATTAAGAATGGAAGCATGAGAGTGTGAAAACTGAGTTAGAAAGTGGTTCATATTAGTAACAATGGACCACTGCTAGCAGTAGCATTGAGGAGTAAGTTGTTCATGCCATGACCTGAAAGGCTGCAGCCTGTGCAGCCCCCAGCCCCTATGTCTCACCAGCAAGAGACCCTGCACTCTAACAGGACAGCAAAAAGGTTGCAGCATATCACTACTGCCTCTGTTTGCCCAACAGGGAACAGAGTACAGACTTGTGTGTCGAACAGCTTTTCCAAAAAATGAAAAACAGAGGGTGGGCAGCAACATATCCTGACTTATGCAGACTGAGGTAGAGAAAAATGCTGTGGCAAAGATGCACCTCTTAGTAACTGCTGGCTCCTAAACGAGATAAAAGATATGCCCAGAAACCATTTTGTTATCACCAGCCAAGAGGAACCTCAGCCATAATGAGGCCTTGGCATTTGTCCTCCCTTGTAAGCTATGCTGCACGGAAGCAATCCTAGCCATGCCACTTAAATACTTAGATCTTGCTGCTTATGATTAAGTACAAAAATATGAGTGTGCAAAATCAAATTGCTTAAAGATTTTGTGTAATAAAATTACCTTCTTCCATAAGATGTTGCACTGAATTTTGTTACAGCAGTAATCCTACAGAATAGTACTGGTCATGTCTGCTGAGAATAGGTATTTAAGACTCACCATAGAGGGACACCCCAGCCTGTAAATGAGGATTTTTCAGCATCAGATGTTGTACTGCTGCTCCACCCCAGCAAAACCCAACGACACCAATCTTCTTTGCACCACATTGTTCCTTTAGATACTTCAGGATGACATCAACTTCTCTGAGACATGTAAATGAAAGTGAATTAAGCCCCTAGCTCTATTCCCCTGGTCTCCAAGGTGGCTGCAGTTCAGAGACTGGCTGGGCATTGGTCTGCTTATGGGAGGCAGTGACTGTCTTTTAATCTTTCCTTCACTCATCAAACTGTCTTTATCTCAACCCATAAGTTTTCTTCCTTTGTTCCTCTTATTCTCTTCCCTGGTTTTTGGGGATCGGGGGTGACTGAGTGGTGGTAAAGGTGCTTAAGGTGATTTTATAAACAGCAGCCCAATTAATTTCACAAAGGGCAATACTTGTCTTACAGCCTAACAGAAATAAAAGTTTAAGAGACTCACAGCCAGTCAAGAACATCCCATTATCACAAATGTGACTATAAGCAAACTCTCTTATCAGGGAGACAAATATTCTTTGAAATTGTGGAAGTAAATTTGGGATTGCTGCTTCAAACTCAGCAGTAACATGCAATTGAGCTATGTGTCAGATAAAACCAGGAAAAATACAGGCAGAAGAATGGGAAAGTAGTATTTTTTAAACTACGTGGGATCCGATGGGGAGCAGGACCAGTGTTCCCTAGTTAAACAGTGTTTGGTGACTACACCCTCTCTGAAACCTATGGAAGTTTTGTCTACCTGTGTGAACTGAATCGAGTTGAAGTGGAAGGAGTGAGCTACATTATCTGGCCTTTGCTTGTTCTTTTGAGTCGTTCATCTCACTTTCTGCACAAGTAAACAGTGGGCACTTCTATTCTTGTTCAGAGTCTTACTTTTCTCAACAAAAGCACCCCCTCGCATAAGCTTGACCCAGAAGCTGCATGAAATTTCTGTCTGTGGACTGTATTTGACCCATTAATAATTTCGGATCTAATCCGGCATCTTTACTGAGGCAGAAATTGCTACAAAAGAAGGACGTCCACTGGCTGGGAAAGGAACAGCGGTCGTACTTGTCTATTTTGCCGGCACTTCGGGTTTTCAGCCAGTCATCGAAAGTCGCCCAGTCATTAGAAAGTTTCCAAGCTTCTTGTCCCACAAAAAAATCTGGGCAGGTGGCTCTGAAAGAATAATTAAAACACTTTATGACCATAAAGTGATACTGAGAAAGGATTAAAGAGAAGTCTGTGTGTACTGTACAGCAAATTCATTTTGTTGGGTATGCTTAGAATTTAACCTACACCAAAGCACTATACAAGCAACCCTCATTATTTTTCTATGCATAATAAGAAGACTTAGCATAACTTCCAGATACATATTGTCCTGTTAAAATTCATTAATTAATTTGACAAACTGTTAACAGCAATTGAAAATCCTCAGTGGTTTCCTACCAAAGTCAAACGAACAAACAAACACAACGTACCATTTTACATACATTGTACATACACCATGTACATACACGGTAAATACATTTGGGCTAGAAGGAATACTAATCCAGTAATACAGAAAAGAGGATACCCAATATGCTTTTCACATAATTGAGTACTTGTTTCTTTCTTTGGCGCAAGCTGGTACATTTCATCTTCACAGAAGGTCTTTCAGCTTCTCTGGAATTTTTACCCTAAGAGCAAAGCTGCACAGATGCTATGTCAGGAGGAAGGAAGCAGGCTGCTTTGGGCTGGTGGAGGATGAAAGATACAGAATAGGATGGTTCTCTCTTTCACCTCTCTTCTTCTATGCTTACCTACTATCTTGTTACAGTAGGACTACTCACTAGGTTAGATTTCTTACACTGTTTTAACAAAGAAGAAACTCTTTAGAGAAACATGTAAGGAGAGCCCACGAAATTATTTGTTTGGTTTATGTTAAAAAAAAAAAGGAAATGGTTCAACAAACTTTCTTATTAAAAAGACAATGTGAAAACAGTAGTATTTCTTACATGTATCCATTAGTTGCTAGCATATCAGCTATGTATCTGGTGTTCGGGAGTTCCCATCCAAATATATCATGAATCACAATCACAGCCTTGTCTGTGCTGGCAGGTGGTTTGCAAACATACGCCTTGATGTGCCCGACTTGCACTTCCTCCCCACGGCCTCCATAGTCAAACTTATCTCCAATATCACATGGGCAGGGCCTCGATTCATTAGCCATGTGTGATACTAGGGAACAAAAACTATCCAGTTGTGAATACCACAGCACACCATACTGGAAAAGATTAAAACACAGTGATATCACAGACTGTTGAATTTCTGAATCATTGCAGTAATACTGTGAACATGCTGATTACTGTTCGATCTGAAATGCTGCATTAGTCAATAAGCCCACTGGTTTGTTTTCTTTATAAATAATAATCTTGTTAGTTACTTTTCAACTTATGTTATGAACTCTTCAGTGGGGTATATAACCGAGTACATAACCAGGATTTCCATGCTTTACAGTAAGTAATACGGTAAAAATAAAGTTATGACCAACCAGCCAGGCAACCATCAGAGATGAATTAAATGGCAATTAAGCCAGTTCTTTCACTCTTCGTCATGTGTATGTCCCTGTCAGGAATGCATAACTGTCTTTAGTATAGAATGTAAAGGCTTAATACAGGACATAGCATTTTGAAGAAAAACAAGCAAACAAACAAACAAAACCCAAACAAACAAAATCCCCTCCCCACAGCTACTGTGTAGAAAGATAAAAATGACACTTAACGTGATATTTTCCTCCAGAGACTTTAAATATCCCATAGCTGACTTCTAGTGTCAAGAAATCATTTTTCTAAACCAGCTTTAGCCTCAGACATTGCACGCTTTTGAAGAAGGACACTTAAAGAAGGCACCAAGAAAAATATACCAATGAAAGCCAGAGTATAAGATCATATTTATTTAATATTAAATAAGGAATGCATTCAAACTCCGAGATAGGAAAAAAGAAAAGTGAATATAAAGAAAAAATCCTTAAGTTGAGCCAAATGTTTTGTCAATGTCGTAACAATGTGGTCTGGTTAATTTTTTACAAACTACTGCTGAAGTGAAAATAAACAAGTAGCTCACAAACATCACAAAATGCCAACAGAGTCTAACACAGGTTTATGTAGCTCCTTGGTCTCAAGTTAATGATTTATACCATCAATCTTAGATTTCCCAACTGGGTGAACTGACTTTATATTGCTGCAAAATGTCCTGAATAACTTACTTGAATATGGACAGAACAGCTCCAAATTATTAAAGAACTTTGAGAGAACTTAGATAAAGCTTTACCTAAATTCTCTAAGCATAAATTGTGTGTACTATCTAAGAAAACTTTGCTAGTACAGAAACAAGGATGTTCAAACTTGACTATGCCAAATATACTCCTGGAGAGAAATGAGGAAACATACTGAACAGTCCCTGAACTAGTGGGACGTAAGTAGCTGTAGCACCAAAGGGACAGCTTTAGGATCTGCACCGATTTCGAGGGCCCAAGATGCTCTGGATTTTCAGACTTGAAAGTTCAGAATATCCCTAACAGTATTAGCAGGAATAGGGTTACAGACTTCATTTTCACAGATCAATTCAAGTTCTATCTTATTTGAAAGCTCTGTCAACTCTGGGCACACATTTACACTAATCCTCTACTTCTCTTTTAAATAAGCCACACCCGTGCATAGGTAGGGTTTTTCACATATTGTAGTCTCACACATAGGACTTTGAGTTTAAAATTAGTCTATCAGGAAAACCTAGATTAATAGATGAGCATGTAAGACAAAATACAGTTTAAATATATAACAGGAAGGCGTTGATAATTAATTTTCCAGTCACAAGCTATTTCCTTTTGGTTAGACTAAAATCAGAAAATATAACAAAACCAGCAATTGAGTATTAAAGAAATAGGTATTTTAGAAGTGCAGAAGCACAAACACAATGCCCTTACCAGTCAGTGTATCCTTAAAGGCTTCAATTGAAGCATTTTACAATATCTGATAAAAAGTAAAGCCACATGTGAAACATGACATATCTAAAGATGCAGAAGTAGCGGCTGAGTTAAAAAACTCCAGGCACAAACCTGTGAGGGGTGGTGCTTGCTTGCAATGGTTTATAATCCTTGAAGACCTGAAAGCTTTGCAGAGCAGTTAAAATGTTTCACTATTTCTATATTTGTTGCAGTATGCATTCCCTAGTTCCTTTTCTAAGACGTCACTGGCACATCCCTTAGCAATTACATTTCTCCCCCCCACACACACACACCCATCAAAGCTATTCTTTTAGGAGGATGTGTAAACCCACAGCCACCACGTCCACCTGCAACCACTTGAGCACTTATTTGGGAGAACGAACAGTACCTTTGGTTTTCAGGAGCTGGAGCCTACAAGCAGAAAAATTACAAAGATCCTGCTGTGTAGCACTTCGCTTTCAACAGACCCTCCTGAGTCCTCCCCCCGTGAGAGGTTTTCCTCATCTCAGGAAGGAAGATAAAAGGTTTCTGAGCCATCATCTCAGACAATCAAGGAAGAAAATAGCCCCCTGATAACATCTAAATGAGCAGGGGCTCTTTAAAGCCGCGCGTAGACAAAATGGAAGTCCCCCGGGCACACTGAGTCAGGTTTCAGTACGCACTTTGTTTACATCTCTCAGCACTAAAAGCTGTGAAGGTTTCTTAACAAGCCAAACACCACACACATACCTGTGGTACAGCAAGAGCGCGAGACAGCCAGCGCAGGTCGCAAGAGCTCAGCGCGGTGGTCAGCGCTGCGAGTGACCCCGGCAGACAGCGCTTATTCAGCAAACGAAAGGGGCGAGTGCAGGACCGGGTTCCTCCAAATAAGTTACGTAAGGTTCCTGCCTTTATCACTGCCTAACTCATACTCACAGACTCAAGTGCCCCTTTACCTTAATATTCACATTAAACTTTAGATCCTGAATAACTTCTAATTTGGTCTCCTGTGGTTTTATGTTTCTTGACAGGAAATCCATGCAGGTTTTTTTTCACTTAGAAGTCAGAAAATTCAACACATTCATACTCTCTATGCAGTTGGTTGCATTTTGTACGACTTCAAACAAGAGCTGCGTCTGTTTTCCTTTGCTTTTTGCTTAGTCACGGTATTAGTGCTACAGCATTTCTGAATGACTGCTGTTCCCTAAATATACAAACTGATCATCCTCCTACACATTAGCTACCATTAGCTAATGGAACTTCATTAATGTGGAGCTATCAAGCTTTTACTGGGGTAATTAAGGCACAATAAGCTTCCAGACCTATACAGTCTTCTTCAGGAAAAATGTGTTATCAGACCTGAAATCACCCATGTAATAGCTGGATTAGTATCTTACATGGAGGGTTGGGAAAAGGCAAAAGAATTAAAATCCCATTGAGAGAGAGATGTTTAATTAGTACTGTTGGTTATTTTTACAAGAGACACACCACAATGTATATATTCTCTGATAGTATCTTTGAGAGATTAGTAAAATTAAGACTTTCCTAAATTACATTTTCTCACCATTAAATCACACTGCAGTCTTTATCAGTAGTACTGAGAAGGTGAAAAGGGACATACATTCTTTTTTTCTTACAACTTAGGAAGTACCACCAGCCAGCGCAGATACGAGATAGCCTGTTTCAAACTAATGAACACAAGCCTTTCTCCTCATGAGGCATAATTAAACTGTAGAAGCCACTGTCATAAGATGCACTAGAGGTCGGCATCTCAAGCAGGTTCAAAAAGCGACTGGCAGTGGTCGTTAGACCAGACTGGTCCATCAGTGGCCATTCCACACACTGCTCCAGTGGCCACATCCTGCTCAGGAAGGTAATCTGAGAAAGCAGCAACCCATCTGAATCATCTTAGCCACAAATTTTGAAACAAGATATGCTCAGCTTATGTCATCTATCAAAAAAGCTTAGTCTCTCAAAGTAAGCTTCACCAAACAATGCATTCGTGTCTCCAAAGTCCTGGATTTGTGATTTATGTACTCCTTAGATGGACAATGGCCATAATAAACAAATAGATTAATTTACCACTGGACTAATTTATTTCAAGCATTAAGAAAAATCTCAAGGAAGTGGAGAATATTTCATAGCACATTAAAACATGACACTGCCAGGTGAAATCTGAGACTTCTTCAAAAGAACATAATAGGAAAGTATCAATTAGAATCTACCAACAAAACACATCTACAATATTCTGTTTGGTCATTTCTTTAATTTCTGTTCCAACAAACTCTCCCCCCAGTTTTACAAAGTGTTATCAAAAACCTCCACAGTGTATTACATAATTGCATCACAAATCAAGTTGCTTGCTCTTCTTTTAAATGTATTTATTCAGCCAGTTGATAGTATCCTTTCTTCCTTCCTCAACATAAGGCTTATCTTGAGGATTGGTATCTTCTGTTCTGCGATGTATAAACCCATGAGTTTGTCCAGGATAAATTCTGATTTCATAATCAACTTTGCAGTTTTTCTTTAGCTTCTGCTCCAGCAGGGTGACCTGTAATGCAGAGCATAGTAGTATTTATATTAATATAGCTATATTCCATGCTGCCATTCTTCAATTTCAAATTTCATTCTTCAAATTTCATTCTTCAAATTCAGGCTGGACACTAATAACCAAGCTCCATATGGGCAAAACAAAAAGCAAAATTATACAAAGAAAACCCACCTTTGCAGTAAGGGTCTAGAAAATTTGTTAGAATCTAAAGGCAGGTCCAACAATCTGCAAAGATATGGACATAACAAAAGTATTTCCTACATGTGAAATATATGATAATGCTAAATATACTACATCTGAATAAAATCCTTCTAACAGACACCTATGGATGCAATTTGAGGTATCCAACATGGTTTATGGGTTTCTAGGACAAAAGGAAAACACTGTCATACAGCAAACGATAGCTCCCTGAGTAGAGTAGTCCGAAACACCAATGGGATTTTGATAAAACCTTGTTACCTGGGTTACTAGCCATACTTCCACTAAAGAAAGAGAATTAAGGAAAATAAATCTAGTTTTAATTCTTTGCCTAGGTTACATTAGCCTTTCTATGTCTATCACGATATTTCTCATTATTTTCTGACCTCCAAGCACTATTACGAGGTCGAGTTTTGACTCGAAATTCTGGATGAAAATTTAAACATGCAGAAATGAAAGAAGACAGAGGTTATTAGCACACTTGAGGAAGGGAATTAAGTCATCTTTTTCAGCAAAAATGAAAAATGTAGCATTCAGGAGGTTGGATGTATCATCAGAATCCTTCATTAGTCCTAAAAAAATGAAAGAAAAAAAACCTGTTCAATTGACTTTTAAGGACAAATCTAGACTCAAACACAGCACTCAGCTTCTGCAATGAAAAATTTCACATCGCATGCAACATGTAGCTACATATACTACCTTTACTTTCAAGCTACTGTAAATATGGCTCCTAGAAGAATACCTTCCTAGATTAAAACTTTATTTAAACCAGTTTCTTAAGATACATACTGAATACCTGAATTAATAAGACTTGAAAGATGCCTTCTATGCATGCAAGCTTGAGTTCTTTTGACCTGATTAGAAAAGTCAATGCTTTAGCGAGTAGTCCAAAATTTACTTTCGGAGAACATAACCGAAGGGCAGCTTAGCTATTCCAGTTTCTTAAGCATAGCATAAAAGGAAAGCTAGTGTTAAAATAACCACAATCTAACTTTACAGAGTAGCTAGAGCAAAAATAACACTCTCTGCTCCTGGGTGAAGCATGAAGAGCAGTAGTAAACAGGAAAAGGGAGCTAAATTGAGAAGGTAACCAAAGTACAACATATCTGTCTGTCCAGACCTGAAATAAAGACATAGCTGCTATGACCCATTCCGAAACTAGGAACAAATACCCTCATCACCATTTTCTTTGCACAATATCCTTCCTACTCTGCTGAAAATATCTCTTCATCAGCTGACAGCCAGATTTGAAGAAACAATGCTAGATCAAGAACTTAAGCTACACTACATACATATGCATGTGCACCTGCTTGTATTTTATCGTTGTATTTATTTATTTCATTTATTGTATTTAGCCACCATAGAGAGCTACAACAGCCTTTAATTCCGGGTATGTCAGCATCAGGTGATGTACAGCAATACCATCCCAGTTGTTGGTTTTTGCAGACCAACAACCCCTAATTTCTTAGCACAATGCTGTTCCTTTAGATATTTCAGGACTGCATCAGTTTCTCTGAAACATATAAGCAAATGCAAATTAAGCATCCATAGTAAAATCCATTTTCAAAAACATGAAAATACAGAGATGCATATAACTGTCCCCCATACCATGCTGCTACTATGTTTTCTTTCACATACTTTAAATAAATTATTAGTTCCGACATATATTAGGGGTTGCTAATCTGAAATCATCAGAAAGAGAAACAAAAAAGAAATAACTGAATGGAATCAAATAAAACCACTGCATGAATAACACACACTGGAGGAAAAAAAGGATGTAAAGTAGATGATGGATTAAGCACCTACCTATGAGTTCAACAACCTTAAAATTCTCTGAGAAGCTGGATATATTTTTTGCTTTGTAAATGTAAATAGAAAAAGTAATAAGCTTTATAGAGAATTCTATTCACTAGGCAGTCAAAATACTGACAATAACTCTATTTTACTGTGTCACAGAGGTTTTCTGCAGAAAAGGCAGTGTAGTAAAAATGGTAGACATTTTCAGAATTAATAATATATCTTGAAATACACCTTGCCCAGATGCTGTGTTCTGAAAACACCCATTTATCCCTGAAGCAAGTGTTATGATGGAGAGGCAGTGAAAAGCAAGTATTGGTGGAAGAGAGGTTGTAGTTACGTTTTTTATGTCACCTCAAGACTGTATTTTCAGCCCCAGTTTCTCACCCCCTGTGGCACTCAAGCTGTATATGCCCTCAATACATCAGCTTCGCAAATGCCACATGATCCTCCAACACACAACACACAGAAGCAAATTAAGTGCCAAAAGAATCTGTCTCCACTGGAGCTGACACTTGAAACATGTGAAGTGTCTGTAAGAAATGCGGGGCAGAGTCTAACCCTTTCTTCCCACGGCCACACAGAAGGGACAGACTCTAAACTAAAATGTTTCCATAATAACTGACCCCTCTGAGACAGGAGCTCTGTGGAAATGATTCAGTTATGTCTCCTGTAACTTTCTCACCAAATACCTAAACCCAGCAACCTTCAACATAACTACTTCCAACAATCCAAGAGAGATATTTGCCCTCCCAGGAAGTTAATTCATTTGGTCTCTAATTAGTGAGCCCTTCTCAGCATTGTCTTGCCAATACCTTCCTTCTGTGTTATTCAGGCAGCACAGCACCTCTACTAGTGACAGGTCTTTGCTGGCAAATGCTCAGGCAGTGTTGCACATATGAGGGGAAACCATGATACTCCTCTTGGTGCCACCAGCCCTCACTGTGCCCTGACAACAGATGACAATATCCAAGACCAGGCTGGATGGGGCTTTGAGCAACCTGGTCTAGTGGAAGGTGTCCCTAGTGGAAGGGGTTTGAAACTAGATGAGCTTTAAGGCTTCTTCCAATCCAAACCATTCTATGATGATTCAGCCATCAGCTACCTGGGGCCAGTTACACCATGCTGGGCAAGTACTACAGTGCAGTCAAAAACTCATCTTCTTTACATACGGTATCTTAAAGTATTAGCCTGTTACACTCAGTGAGATCAAGATAAGAAACATGTATTCTCACTGCTGTGTCACTGGTCATTTTTAAGCCAACCTTTTTGAGGCAGAGGAAGCAACTTGCAGTCCATGTTATAACATTAGATGACAGAACTCTTCACTAAGCCACTACTGAGAGAGTTGTCCTTGAACTCTCTTCAAGGCAAAATAAAAGGTCACCAATTCCATCCACTTCTAAGGAGTCACTAAAAAATACCACCTTCACTGACAGGTTAGCTGCATCTAACCACAAACAAACAAACAAAATAAAGAGGAAAAGAAAGCAAAGAAACCAATATCTGACAGCAGATATGATATCCAGGCAATGTGATATCCAGTTCCTTGACATCTTACTTGTTTATTTTCCTGGCATCTCAAGTTTTAAGCCAATCATCAAACTTGGACTGGTCATCAGAAGGCTTCCAAGCTTTTCTTCCTGCAAAAAAGTCTGGGCAGATGATCCTGCACATACAGAAAAACCACACCAAATTGAATTAATTAATCAAACACCATCATTTTTTTTAGCCCTTCACAACACAGAAAATTTCTATCCAGGCATAATTTTGATTTGATTTCTTTTTCATTACTTTCTGAGAAAGTAATGTTTTTAAATACCATTGTTAACTATTCTACAGAAATGCCTATGAGCTTTAGAAAACTTTGATAGAAATCTACATAGGCTTTTTTCAATGACTAAAGCACATAAGCAATCACAATTTGTGATACAAATCTGGAAAAGGTGAAAATTTTTGTCCCTAGTATTTTACCTGCTCTATGTACATAATTTGAAACTCTGCACAGTAAACCAACAGATTATCTTGCAAAAGAAGATCAAACTAGGTCCCAACTACAACAGTTTTAGATTTTGCATATGACATAGTACCATTTAACATAAAACCATCATTAATGAGTTCCATTTAAACAAACACAATTACATAAAATAGTTCTTTACTACCGAGCACATCATGAGGCTTACTTATGAGCTTCTGAAAAAAACCCTACCAAATACCCAATGGACTGAGGTCAGCAAAGAACAAGTGAAAGGAGAACCTGTGGGGAGAAAGGGAGGAGTGTTTTACTGTGCACATCATTAGTGACTGGATAAAGAAAAGTACAGTAAGAGGCCACCCAGTACTAAAGAGTTCCTGCACCATGGGCATGCCCAAACCATGATTCAGGATGACCTTGGCTGAAATGTGTTGCGAGACCAGCAGCAGAATTGTGGTGGTGCAGTCTCTAGTGGATAATACAGTCTCCTCATGCAGAAGGAAACAAGCAGGGACTCTGGAGGCTGCCCCAGATGCTGCTATGCTTTCTCCCAGCCCACAGGGAATTAATAAGATCCTTGTGAAACTGCTATCATTGCCTTTGGCCCTCTCCCTCCTCTGACACACCATATGTATCTTAATGATCATGGTGAAACAACTGGATCAATCTGGCCTAAAGCAGATCAATGTATATGACAAGTAAACCCATGTTTGGGAAAGGCAGAGGCAAAATTGCACAGCCTTTGTATAAGTATGTGTCAGAAAGGTTACATATTGCTTTGAAAGTGAATCTTCCCAAGCCCACCTAGAACATGTTCTTTCCCATTCAAACTAGCCTGATAAGAACTACAAGCCATCAGTCTTAATATGGTCTCTGAAATGCAACTCCCATAGCTCCTCATCCCACACCGCACTGGAAAAAAAAACCCAACTAATTTTCCTCCCAATAAACACTGGTGCACCAGATCAGCAACATCTTGAAGCAGTCAGGGAAGACACACATGGCCACTCTTCATTCAGACTGCTGCCTGAAAACTCTCAGTTGTCCTCCTGCCTTGAGCAAATGGGAACACCAGTCATTTGGTTGCTGCTGTATTAGCAGTATTGGTTGGGCGAAAGAAGGTATTACAAAAAGAAGTATAACATGGCATGAATCACAGGGAAAAACTAGTGCATCCAGTCTAACGTTGGGAGTGATTGCATTTGGTCATGAGGCAAATGTAATTCCAATTACGGAACAGAATAGGGGATGTCAAGTCCTCAGAAAAGACAGGAGCAAGGAGCAGACAATAGACCAATTCATTGTTCCAGCGTATCAGAAAACCCTAATCCTCACAAAGGTAGTATCTTTATCTCAAAGACATAAAGCTCCTTTCACCTCCACAGACAGACCTCAGCCACATGGCAACCGTCTGCTGAAGTGACTTCCCTCATCTCCAAAGGCTGAGAGCATTAAAGGCACCTTCTCTCAAAACTAGACTACTACAGTATTAGGTGGAGGTTTGCTTTTTGGAACTGTAGGCCAGTCCCAGCCCTATATGAATTTTTGTAATGTATACTGCAGATGAAGTACTCTGCAGTATATCCAGTTATTGTAAGATGTTGCTGTATTTTGGAATTTAACTGCTCTAGGGACCAAAAATGAGTGTGAAAGATTTGCAGGGAGGAAGGAGATTGTATTTAATACCTCATGTGTGCATATGAACCATTCATATGCACATATTCAATGTGCATATTCAATATCATATCAAAATATATGAAATTTCTGCTGCTGAAAATTTGCTTAAATCCCACCATACAATTTTGTTTGAATTACTGTTTTTTAAGTACTTCTAAAAACAGAATACTCACTTCTGTTTCAGAACTAGTTTTTAAAGCCATCTTACTCTGAAAACCATCAGAATCACTTTTTACTGCATCATGCATTCTATGTGTGCAGTCACTTTGCAAGCAGTAAAGTTTAAAGGAAGCGTGCTGTACTCTGCAACATTTCACAGCAATGTTCCTTTGTGGTTTTGTATTATGGAAATAAATCACTCAGACTTCCCTGGTAATAGTTTCCTCCCATGCATGGGAATAACAGGTCTAATAGAAGGTTAGAAATGATAAAGAGTATGATTTCTTGGAGAAGGAACAGTTTCTTACATGCATCCATTAGTTGCTAGCATATCAGCTATGTATCTGGTGTTCAGGAGTTCCATCCAAATATATTGTGAATCACAATCACAGCCTTGTCTGTGCTGGCAGGTAGTTTGCAAACATACACCTTCATGTACTCAACTTGCACTTCCTGACCACAGCCTCCATAGTCAAACCTGTCTCCAGTATCACATGGGCAGTGCCTCGATTCATTAGCCATCTCGGAATCTGTAAAAAAGCAAAAAAGACAAACACTCATACAACTTATTTGGAGTAACAGCTTTGATTACAGCTCATAATCTTCATGCAGACCCCACAGTCTCCTGCAGACAACTAATAATCCTTGCAGTATCAAGTAATTCCTACTTGACACTTCAAAGTTAGAAGAGAAAGCTCCAGACATTTATTGTGAACAGGCTCTTGGCACCAGCCCTTTCTGGTTGGCATAAATATCCATAAACTCCAGGTCAGTCAGCATAATCCAGGTGTGCAGTAAGAGCAGAAGAAGGGCTTATGTCAGGCCTGACATTGCCTGAAGCAATCCTGCATGTGATAACTACATTTCCATGTGATGTCCCCACACCCTGTGCCTCATAGCTATGCCTCTCATGTGGTTTTACAGTTCCTCCTCACAGGCTAGCACCTGGTAACCTCTTACTGTTACTCCTGTGAGACCCCACTGTCAGCATGTTGCATTTCTGACTCTGTTTCCCTTCAAGTTTTCATAGTGTGTATCCCCTTTCCCTTCCTCCATGGAGAATTCAAGGCCGCTGCTGCTGCTGCTTACATGCACTTTGCTCATTCCTTGTATCCCCTGCTGTGTACAGCCCTTTCCCCAGCAAACCCATCATTAACAGGCATCTCTAAAAGTTCTAATAAATCAACTCTAAGAAGGTAAATCAGCAGAGGCTTTTCTCTGAGAGTTGCACACTACATAATCTGAACTGAGTAGTGGTCAGAGGAATACAGACATACATCAGTGTTGTGCATTTAACATGCCCTCACACATCACAAATAAGTAACTTCTCTAGAAGTATACGTTGCAAAGGAGAAACTAGACACTCCTCCACTTCTCAAGTGAGGACAGGTTTCTGAAGAGTTTATGATCTAAGATGTCTTCCCAGGAGACTCCCTCAAGCCCAGTTTAATTCCTTGTTCCTTTCAACTGGAGATAAGACACTGTAGCATCTTTTTAAACCCAGCTAACTTTTGGTGCTCACTACTCTTCCCCCTCCACCAAGCAGTAGGTGGTCATACACAGAGCATTTTTTCTACCGCAGTCTGAGAAGCTATTTAACCTCGCTCTGACGCACTCTTAACCAATCAAAACGGCACTGTTTGCTTCTTAACAAGAGCTAGTCTCTTTCCATTAAACAGAAAGAAGAGTATTGATAAGTTGTAATAAACGAAACCAAAATGCGGCATTAAAAAGGTATTTTAAAAAACATAATGGCTTGAAGAATGTTTGCGAATTATTCACAGAAAGGGGTAAATCATCTTGTACTACTGAGGCTCTCTCTATAAACATGTCAAAATTCACAGCATAACCTCCCTCTGAACAGAGTGAATGCTTGATAAAAAATAACAAACTAATTTTCAAAAGTATGTAAGAATAGTTCACAGAAAGGACTAACACAGAGGTTGAGCAGTCCATGAGCAAAACACCTTTTTCTCCCCACATCCTGTAGAATTTATCTGGTACAGCTACAAAACATTTAAATAAAAGTTGCATTAACCTAAGATTTTAAAAAGTACTTTTTAACTGAATTCTAATTTTCACCTATATGAAATTCAACCACCACTAATTTAATGTACAGAGGGTTGTTAGTTTAGAAATCTGATTGCATTTGCAGTTTAGAACAGCTCTTTGCACTTGTAGGTGAGATCAGTTCTTTGCATTTGTAAAACTTCAAATGAAACACAGCTCAGACTTATTGCAGCTGAGACACAAAGACTTAGCATACCAACTACCCAGGTTTGATCTCTACCTAAGATATAGGCTGCACTGCCATCTCTTTTCACTTTTTTTTTTGAGAGCTTTACAAAGTGTGAATTTCAGCACGACTTCAAAATGCTTCATGCCTTGCCTTCTTCCAAAGAGCTACTCACTATGCAGGCTCACAGTTCTAGACACTCTGTCACATTTTATCAAGGCCACACATGACATTATTTATAGCCCATATCTGGCCTTAATTCACCATTCCCCGTTTCAAGATTTAGGCTGTCACATAAGCCCCCTTGTCATGTCATCAGTGTGGCAGCTCCCTGTTTTCTCATCCAGCAAGTTCTGATCCCCAAGTGATAGGACTGTCAGAGAAGAAACTGGGAAAAATGGTTTCCAGAACAGTCCATACCATAGCAAAGGCTTCCTATCTTTAATGAACGCTAGTGATAGCGGGATGGCAGAAGTTCAGATTTACCAGTTGCGAGTATTTGAATGCTACTTCTTCAGTGATATGTATTCAGGTGGCATAAGGGCAACCCCTCTCAATTGAGTTTTAGGTTGCTCAGTCATTTTAATATGATTTTTGCACTATTTGTCTAATCATGTTTAGATAAAAGAGTTGCAAGGAAATTAATTCACCAGTTTGGAACTAATACTGTTTGTCACGGTTAAAATTCTCTTAAACAGTTTAGTATACCTCTATTTATATTTGTTTACATGAGAGAAAAGATCTTACTCATGATGAGCAAGCATAAACAGAATACCTCCAGGGTACAATTCAAATCATGCTGCTTCCAACTCATTGGCTTATCAAGTTTGAATGCTATCCCAAGGCAATCCGAATTTGGCACATAGAGGAGATAAACTGGATAAACATTCAGTAGAGCAAAATAAAACGCAGGGTGAGGCAATGTTGTATCACAACCAGGGTTCCCTTTGAGCAACTACAGAGTCCTAAGGACATTCCACCTTTTACCTTAATCCAGCAGGCTGCAGTGCCTTGCTGCACGCAGAGACAAGATTCAGCAGTTTTGCTTGCTACAGACTCCCACTTAACTAGGAAGCCAAGTTTCCTCTGACAGTGGTGTACCTTACTGCCAGATTTGACAGGGATCATTCAGAGTGTTGATTATTGTAATTAGAGACGAACACCCTGACAGCCTTCTTCATAACAATCGAGGACAGGGGCCCCATCCTGTGGACGTTTCCTGGAGTATGTCCGTGAAGCTGTTAACCGCAGTGCTGTCAATACAGTGATGAAAAGCTAGCTAATGTAGCCATCTACATCAGACCTGAACGAAACGAGAGTTACATCTGGGCTGAACAGCTAGGGGTTATGCCCAGAAAACACCTCCTTTCTTTCTCTCTAAGCAAACCATCCTCCCCTTTCTGCAGGCTGACAGGAATCCTGCCCGCCTCAGTACTGCTTTTAAAGACCTGGAGGAAAGCTTACATAATGCCTGCAACCTCCTTACCTGCACGCTGAGGAGGGGCAATGAGGGCAGAAGGGAATGAATCGGGATGAGGTCAGGGCATCCATCACCACCCAGGTCAACCAGCCAAGCCTGGAAACAATTGATGAAGGGCTCAGAAGCCATGTCATCTGTGTCCATGTGCTATGAATAGCAGCAGAGCCGGGATCCCCAGCATGGCTGGAGAAACCCTGAGCCAGTCCTGATGACCCCTCATTTCCTACCAAAATGATACCACATACGGCACTCCCTCAACAAACCCACAATACTTGAAGGTTTTTTTCCACGGTCATGAAGGCACATGGAGACAGGAGCCATGCCAAGAGCTCTCCTGGGGGTACATGGGAATGCTGCAAGACCCGGACTTGGCTACACAAGATACAGCTAAGGACCAGTGTGGCCATCTGGGGACATGGGCTAACACAGGCTCGGGTTAACACGCACAAAGCACCAGGCTGACGCAGGGATTTTGGGGGGCTGAGGTTTGCCCTGGAAGGCAGTCCTCCCATGCAATCCCCCATCACGGGCCAGAACAGCTCCTAAACCAGACGGCGCCATTCCAGGCATCACCCAGCATGGTTTTGAAACTCTCCAGAGAGGGAAATTCCATCACTCCTTCAGGCGGGGTGCTCCAGAGCTTGATTGCGAAACATCCTCCCCTCCGCACAGCTCAGAGCTTCCCCTCACGCCGGCTGCATCCCCACCTTCCTGCGCCCTCCTGACGAAGGAGGGCGACACCGCCGCCGACACCGCGATCCACGGAGAGCGAAGGCGGCCGCAGCCCGGGCTCCCCTCAGCCCTCTGGGCCAGCCCGCCCCGGCCGCCGTCCTCGGCCCGCCGTGCTCCGGCTGCCCAGCCCCTTCCTCCTCCAGAGGCGCCCCAGCCGCGCCCCTCCACGGGAGGCGCGGGCGGATGGCGCGGCCGCCGCCTCGCCTGCCCCGGAGGCCGCAGCCGGTACATTTCGCGCCTAGCGTACAGCGTGCGGCCCCGGCTTCCCGGATCGGGGGTGGGAGGGCTCCGGGCAGCAGCCGGTGCCCCCCAGGAGATGCCTGTCCCTAGCTGGGTGCCAGGTGGCCTCACGCTGCCGGGGCGGAAGGGCCCTTCTGGACGGAGCCGCTGGCGCCGTCCTCGCCGGAGGGTTACGTGTGGCTGTGAGAGGCTCGGTCTCCGCTTGGGCCCTTAGTGAGCACTCGGCTGCAGCAGGGCTGGGGCCCCCGGCCTCTCAGAGAAGCGGTCAGTCCTGCCGGAGGAAAGGTGTGCGGGGGGATTGGTGACACACAGATCTGCCCAGAACTACCCGAAACCTGGTCTGAAGTTGAAAAGCATGGCCAGGGAGGGGCTTAATACTGCACATATTTTTCCTTTAGTCCTTCTGTCTCGGTGTTCGAGGTAATTCATTTCAGCAGGTGGGTGAGTGGAACAGAATGCATGGGGTTGTTGTTGCCATCCTTGCAGGAGCACAGCGCCCCACCAAGGTCAGCCCTGGGGGCACCCACGTGGTTGCAATAGGACGTGCTGTAACACAAGGCTTGTACTTTACATTTCGAGTTTTATTCTCTCTAGCTATTGAACATCCTCCATCACCATGTCTATAGCCATTCCGCCACTGATACGGCAGCCCAAAGGTGCAGACAGGCATGCTGTCTGGCCATATGGACACTGACTGGCGGACCTGAGAACTGAGCACTGCGGTAGGTACAGCGCCACTAACTTCATCACTGTGCTCCTCACAGTGGTATTCTGTTATCAAAGAGAAAGTCATAACCACACAGATAGCTAGCCTTGATCTATGGCTATATTAGCAAGGCAACAGGGTGAGAAAACGACAGATGCTGTAGAAAATAAAAAGGGATGTGGGTCCCTTATAGGATCTCTGAGTAAACACAAGTTGCCAAGTCATTACCAAGGCAATGAAATTAATAATAATAGTAATAATCATATACTAAAAAACACAGCCCCCCAAGATATCCAAGTCAAACCAAAACAAGTCAGCAGGTCAACAAAATTGGAGTCAGTGCAGTAAACAGAGTAAACAGGGATGTTTATAGTTTATATGTTGTGTGATTGGGAGGACATAAGGGTGATAAAAGGAAAGAACTTGAGAGAGGATCAAGGAATGTATAGTAAAGCAAACAGTATAATGAGGACTGACTGGAGTACCCATTTGTCAGCCCTGTGCCCAGTCACCCTGAGTTTGGACCAGGATGGTAAACCCACTGTTTCCACAGTGTTCATGCCTGGGTTCCTTCCACAGCCAGGAGGGACTGGTTATTTTTTTCCTTGATGTAGATGAAGGAATACTAAAAATGCCCCAGTTAATATTGCGAAGGGAATAGCTGAAGGGTGCCCCCTAACAAGAGCATTCCTTCCTAGCTCCTTAACAGTAAGTGACATAACTAAGTGTTTGTTTCACACATGGGAAATTCAGCCCAGTACGGCAGTATACCTGAGACAAGTGCTTTGTAATTAATAAAAAACAATCATCTGTATGCAAGACAAGGTATTTCCATGTTGGCACCTACGACCACCAACTATTATACCAAAATAAAGCCTGAAAGTACTTGGGTAAAGTCACAATGAAGTCATGCTCACTAGCAAATACAAAGGGATAAAAAAGTATCATTACGATTGGTGTCATAATGCAGAATAGTGAGGCAAATGCAAAGCAAGGTAAGTTCAAGCAACTTTTTAATTCCTAATTGCCCTTTAGTCCAACTTTGATTTCACAGTCTTGTATAAAACTTGTAAAAAATAGTTAAGAATTATAAATTAAAATGTTCCTATTTTTGTTTATGACAATTTTCAAACCCAAATAGTTTTCTCTTGACTGTTTTCTTCTCTCAAATTAAGTCACTGATCTTGATGCCTAGTGTTACTTCATGCTTTTGTCAAACAAACATTTTGATCCATTCAATCATATCCTTTCTAGCCTCTTCAATATAAGGTTTATCGGCAGGTTTCATATCTTCTGGCTTCAATTGCGCAAACCCATGAACTTGTCCAGGATAAACTTTAATTTTATATTCAACTTTACAGTACTGTTTCAATTTCTCATCCAGTAAGGTGATCTGTAAAAGAAAGCAGTTTTCCATTATGTTGTGTTTTTAAGTTTGTCAAACTTGCATTTCTCACATCTGTACATCTTTGTCTTTTCTTCACTGTCACACTTGAGGCAGGCTCTGTTGCTTAGCAAATGAGAAAACCCCTCTTTGGAATATGAGACGGAAATAATTTTTGAAAGCAAAGATAGATCTAAGAATCTCAACATTACTGCAAAGATGGTTTGGTAAATCTCATTGCTGTAAAGGAATGGGTGCATTTCTATTCAGAGACTTCGGCTTATAACCTAATCTTAAACTCTGATTTTGAAAGAACATATTCCCTAAACCTCAGTGACTCTCGGTGCATGATTTTTTGATGATATGTACACACATGCTTACTAGTACTAACCATATGATTCTGTACCTATATGCATGTGTAGGCACATTTTTTGCACTTGTTTCCATTAAAAAGTCCCTGCAAGCTTAGTTAATTTTATTTTACACAGGAATTTTTCTTACACAATCCACACAGACAGCTCAGAGAGAAAACTTCAGGAGAAAAAGGTATGTTTTCAATGTGTAACGCATGATGAAAAAAAAGCATTTATGACAGTTGTGCCCCTGGGAAAAAGACACTTTCACCATAGAAAGGAGACAGGGAGTAAAGGATTTGTTTTCCTCTGCAGAGGAAAACGTTTGAGGTACAGATCAACATGTGCTGAATAACACAGAAGTAAATATTGATTGGCTTCTGCATTCCTAGAGTACATCACCCATTCCCCAGTTAGACCCTACTCCTGTAAACAAACTATGCTAGAGGTGGTATGTTATCCTTGTCACTGATGAAGAAGAGCTTATGCACAGGAATGTGCACCAGTTTCCTACCCATATATTTATCCAGCCTCTCAGGTATGCTTATGATAGAGTTTATATCAGAATACAGATGGCAGGCAAAGGTCAAAACAGAATCTACAAGTTGTCATAATCTTAGTCAAAATTCATGCCCACTCTTCTGGCACAGTTCGTTTTGTCTTCATACCAAAAGCAATTAGTCACTGATTGGCCCACATCATCAGAAAGTTCAGTTACTGAGCTGAAATTACTTTTTCTCCAGTTCCAAGTTCAGTGGTTCAAGTACTGTCATCTATAGCAGTAGTATCCAAGTTTTTGAAGTGTTTGGCTCGTACCAGTTGGATCTCCCTGCCCAGTTTCACACTGTGCTTGTCCAACCACTCAGAGACCAATGACTGGTCTTCACTGCATTTCTCACCTCAAAAAAGAAGCTTTGAATAACCTAAGCAAGATATGGGGAAAGTTCAGTTATAAGCAAAACAACACAGTCTGTCCATTTTGTATATGAAAATGGTTTCTAACAAGCTACAGTTTCTGTGTGGGATAAAAGAACTATGGGAAAAGAAAAAGCATTTCCAGTACAGCAGCTTACCTGATCATAAGAAATAGTGTGGTCTTTCTCACCAAAAATGAAAAACGTGGGATTTAGTAAATTGTATCTTTCTTCAGAGTCCCTAATTATTCCTAGAATGTTTCAGAGAAAGAACCTGTTACTGAGGTTAATGTTCTTGCAAGATAAACTGACAAATTGAACCACAGAATTTCTATTTAGGTTTACTCATTATACACATTTTTTAGATCAGGACAGTTTCTACTTTGATAGAGAAAAAAGCATTTGGAAAATATATTTCCCCATTCTCCAAGCACTAAAAAAAAAAGTGATTAGAAAATTACCATGCAAAATGAAGCAATTTTTTCTAGTTTACAGAATTATTAAATTTTTATACCAGTATAGCATATTGCTGAAATAACCATAATTAAAATCTGCAACTCATCTTTGAGTTGAGTATTTACAGAATTTGTTACAAAGCAATAACTAGAGTTACACACTATGCATAGTCATGTGAGCCCAGGTAAGTTTTCATGTGTTCTACACTACCATAGAGGGACACCCCAGCGGTTAATTGAGGACTTTTCAGCATCAAGTGATGTACTGCCATTCCACCCCAGGAAAACCCAACGATACCAATCTTCTTTGCATCGCATTGTTCCTTTAGATACTTCAAGACAACATCAGCTTCCCTAAGACATATAAACAAAAGCAAACTAAGGAATCTATTGCAGAGTCAATACTTTACAATTTAAGAAAAAAATGAAGAGAGATACATGAATTTTTCTATGTCTGCACCCCCAATCATTTAAAACAAGGTATACTTATACAAAACACATTTCAGCCCAGAGCAGTGACTTATATTCTTAAACAGGAGTTACCATCTCTGGTTCTAGTTTAGGGAAGTACAGGTTTAGGTAATTAAATACTTACCTGAATTGTGACCTGCTCCTTTGTTTCAAAATAAGCAAATATTTAATTGAATCACTTTGTCTAGGACAGGACAACTAAAGACAAGACATATCTGCAAGTAGAACAACATCTTGCATTATGGACTGTAGGAATAGGTAAGCTTCACTTTGCTATCTCTACAGAGTCCACCTGTGTAGGTAAAGATTTATCCTGAGTATGTCATTCCTGTTGCATGAGTTAATACTAAAATATCCTACCAAGCCCACATGCAATAATACTATACTAAAGTAGCAATTACTCAAAATTAAATTGCCGGTATAACTATGTTTAAAAAAAAAAAAATACAAAAGCCAGGCATTGCATGAGCTATAATGCAAAGATTATGAAAATGGGTTTTAATGTAAGCCAGAGCAGGTAATTTTTTTTTAATTGCTAACTTCTTAGGTCTCAATAGTTTCATCATTTCCATCATCTACAGAGTTTTAAATTAATTTCAAATGCAGACTGCACATACTAATAACTGTATTTTCAAATCTTAGGTATATTAGTGTGGTCATCACAAGTTTGGTTAGGCTGACAAAAAAACGGTATGAGAGTGAGAGGGGGAGGAGATTGTGTCCTAGACTCTTTCACATTTGGTTTGTTTGGAAGGTAACTAAGTCAGTCATAGGTATGTTGGATTCCTCGTGCTCTGAAAGAGCAATGGAACTGCCCTTGAGGGCAGCTACAAATGAATCCTCAAAAGACAGCACGCGCATGTCCTCAAGGTCTTACTTGTATAAAACAGTGTCCATAATCTTCTCACTCTTTGGAGTTGGATTTTTTATAGATGTTAGTCATTCGGTCACAGCTTCTGCACCTATATGGTCAGAAGCATTGCTGAGACATGTTGAACTTAGGCTGGGACACTGAGACCACTCAAAAGGGCCAGAATAATATTTATAGCTAACGCGATGACAGCTGAGTCATAGAGTGGCACTACCTCACTATCATCTTCTGAAGTTTTATACTGGATTGATAGATGCTGAAGAAACAGTAATGCCTCCCATAATTCAGGAAAGCCTTGTTACAGTCACTGCTAGGCTCTATGGATAGTGGGCCCTCTATTTCTCATTGAGAAAAACACTATAGTCCATCATATATCTTAGGTTTTGGGCGGTCTTGCAAATTTTGATCTAGCGCTGCCCAGGAGAATATCGTCTGCACCTATTATTATCTACAAGGCAGAAAGAAAGATGGGCAAGTGAAAACTGGCAGTTGTGGAAAAGTTTTCCTCCTTGTCTTGAGAAACTGGAGGCAGAATCAGTACTTGTGGGTGAGAGTGCTGGGTGTTTCATTGCCTGAAACACTGGCTGTGAGCCTGTATGGCCAGTATAATAGTTGGAAGGGGGCCCAGGAAAACAAGATGGGAACAATAAGCCGAGTGATGGACAGAGCAGATGATCCTTTCATCACAGCCAAGGCAGTGCCCAGAACCACAGAAGAACTGCCCAGAATAAGCAATTCTGTGCATGCAGCTAGCTTGCCCTGCTGTGAGGTGACACATTTTTTTATACAAATTCCCCTTGTTTGCTGGGTGCTCTTTAAAGTTGAAGTATGTATCTTACTTGTCTACTTTCATAGGATCATGATGTTTCATCCAGTCAGCAAAGTCAGCCCAGTGATCAGTAGTTTTCCAGGGGTCTGTCCCCTTGAAGAAGTCTGGACAGATAGTTCTGTACAAGACATGGAATTAAAGTCAACTTTAACATCCAGGTTGGGAGAATCAGTGTCTAAATGACACAGATGTCTAAATCTGAATCTAAATGTCTCCTGATGTCTTTTAGTCCAGAGTACACATCTACATGGTTACTATCTGGATCATGTTTTACTCACTCTGTTCTGGCAAACAGCAGAGCTGAAAGTATATGTCTTTCGATGTAAAAATCAACCAACCGACAAAACCCACCACCTCTTACCCGTAGACATATTTAAGACTAAAATAAAGGGATTAAGCAACCCTCCTGATTCTAGACACACACATATATCTCTCTGCTAGTAAAAACTAAAGCAGCTATTTAAAAGGTTTGGTTCTGAAGGGCTTCTGCAAATTAAAGATAGATATCAGCATTTATATTTTAATCAACCACGCTGCCATGCAAGCACAAACACTGACACTTTGTGACTTTGTGTCTTTGTGCTCAGGTAGCCATTTTTGATGGGTCAGTTTAGTAGCTTTGGAAACGTCCTGGGAACATTTTGTCCCTTTGTGTTTTTATTCACTCAGATTGAAATGATATGGTTGCCACATGCATGCATATGGGAAACACCAAATTCCATGCCTAGCTTTGGTCCTGATGATCTATCTGTGCGCTGAAGAGCAATATAGGAAAACCAGTTACTTACATGTATCCATGACCTGCAATCAAATCAACTATGTATCTAATGTCTGGGAACATCCATCCAAATATGTCATGAATCACAATCACAGCTTTGTCTGTGAAAAAAGATGGTCTACAGACATATGCCTTGATGTGCTCAATTTGTACTTCGTGTCCAAGGCACCCATATCCAGATCTGTCTCCAGTATGATATAGAAAAGGATCAGCCATTTGAAAACCTAAAAAAGAAAGAAACAAAAAAGAGAGAACAATAAGGTAAAAATAATTTATTAACACAAATTATTAAGGGCAAGTAAAAGCATATATGATCTGCAGAAAGTAGTTCAGTAACTTCTGTAAATAACATCGACATCCTTGTCTGAAAGGAGAAAAGTAGAAAAATAGCAAAAGCAGTGTTCCTGTGCAGAATGGCTCCTAGTCCACTATGTGTTATTGAGCTGAGAATGAAGACAAATACCAAAAGCAAGGTTATAAAATTACAAACAACCTTTACATGTAGGTCCTGACTTTCATGTCACATCTGTTTTGCTCCCATGCCACTCTGTCAGCACTGGTGTGAGGCATGTCAGTGTCACTCCTTCCCCGTGCATGGGGCCATTATGCGTGTCTTCCTAGGGAATCCCATGCTAGTTTCTCTGAATTATGTGATGGGTAAGGATCACAGTAGTCAACTGCTACTGAAAAGTGCGGTGTTTGGTGCTTCTTTTGGTGCTGGTGCCTGCTAGCTAATCTGTGCTTTTGGTAACAGCATCACAGCTGCTCTGGGAGCCAATGTAGGGGGGGGTGCAGTTGATGAAGGACTGCAGTACAGATCTGTAAGTTAGATTCTAATGCCTTAGACCCAATTGCCTTTGAAAAGGATTGCAAGAAAACAAGTAGATATGCAAGTCTCATTCAAAATATGTCAGAGTATTTGGTTTTGTCCCTTCTCCCAAAATAGCAATTACAGGCAATGAGTCAGTAGCTGTGCTGGAGATATTAAAGTTGTTCTGACTATGTCAGGAGCTTGGAATGGACTCTACAAAAAGTAGAATGTGATCCTGTAATTAAGAGTAGTGTTATAATAGATCTATACAAGTCTGCAGGGGCAGTGTTAGTAGTGCCATTTCCTAGCCGTGGACTGACTTTGAACCTGTCCTTGGAGATGTAGTACACACATTTGCATATACATAATGACTGCCTCCATTTCATCATTTCTGCATCAGCCTATTATTTCTGTTTGTGTTGTAACATGCACAATCTGGAAGTATGTCAAATTCTGGTAAAAACGTATACCTTCCTCTGCTCTCCATTGACCACAGCAGCAGAGAGCAAGATTTCACTGAGTAATTGGAAATTTTGCCTGGGCAGTGCAGACAGGTTTGGTGTCAGACACATGGTGCAGGCAGGCTGAAGGAGAACAGAGTCGATGGCGCATAGACTCACGGCTTATATCCCTTACACAACACTTTCCGGCTTGCATGATTAACAGACTCAACAGCATGCAAATCTTATATGCATTTAGAGTATATACACAAGATAATCAGCTTTCTTCCCAGTGTAGAGTGCAGAGACACTGTTCTTCCTCTTCCTCTCCCAACCCTGGGGCTGCTGTCACCAAATCTGGCGAGGCAGTACTGAGTTTAAGCAAATATGCTTGATAACAACCGTAACCCTTGGCTGATAGTGTGGTGTAGAAATGCAGGAACTGGACCAATGTGGCTTTACTGCTAGAATCAAGCTGCTTCAGAAATATATATGAAGTGGGTGACCTCAGATCAGAAGGTCTGTGTTGATAACTGAGAGCCGATTACATTTATTAATTGTTCTCCCACCTTTCTCAACATCTGAATGTCAGGGTTGGTGCTAAGAATCATGAAATAGCCTGATTTCAGGACTAAAACCTCTGTTCTTTTGGCATTATATGACAGTGGAAGTTGTCACATGCATGGGAGAGTATTTCCTACTTTAAGCCCCACATAATAAGCCTGAAAATCATTGAGAGAGGTCTGTCCATGCAAAAGTGCTTCCTACCTCTTTTTCTTAAACTAAGATGAATGAGCTTCTTCAAGTGCAAGAGGCTGCCTGGAGAATTCACAGGCACTCTCAAACATAGCTAACACCACTGGCTTCTGAGATGGCAGCCACAGCCTCACTCTGCTAAGGTCATTTGTTCAGAAGGGCACAACCGATGGTATCCCCTTCAAGGAAGTAGTGTTGAGGAGGAATTAAGCTTTGCAATGGTTGTGAAACAGCCTGCTCCATATCTGTTGGTTCCTTCACACAAATTGTTTCTCTGGCCTATCTTCACTGAGGCCCAGCCAGATGGCTGTCCTCCAGGCACCAGGCTGTGGAGAACATTAGTAAATAGTCAGCCACACCTGAACTGCTTAGAAGTCTTTGATGGGATCCTGTTCAGTCAGAAGCTTTATTTGTTGCCACCCGCTTTGTCCCACGCAACATGATGTGGCGAAGCAACAAGCCAGGATATTTCCTGCCTATCCTGCCTCACCTCATTCCCTCTTCCCACCAATTTCAGCCATTACACTTTTCCTTTTCCTACTTCCCCCATGGCACGGTTCCAAGCAGGCAGCATCCCGCTCCTCATCTCTGAGCTTCAGCATCACTGAGGAGATGCAGAGCCTGGCTGGAAGTGAGGAATGGGAACAGAACTGCCTGCTGCTAACAAGGAAAAAAGACTGATAGCCATGAGGCTGCTGTCATCCTCCTGCTTATTAAGAGAAGGCCTTCTAGTAGCTTCTCCTTCACACCAGTGGTCCTGCTCTTCCTTGGTTGTCTTGATACCATTCAGCTTTTGTGCAACTAACATGAAAACTGAGGAGAGTAATTTACTGTTATCACAAAGCAAAGGTGGGCTCTCCCTTGGGTGGTAGGATAGACCCAGACTACTACATTTTTAGGGAACAGTAAATCACATGGTTAAATCATGTCATGTCTCAAGTTTTCAATTGCAAAAACCAAATCCCTACCAAGAAGGCAAGGCTGAAAATCTTTAAAAAACAATCAGGTAAAACGGGGGCAAACAGTCCTAAGGATAATCCCTGCTTCTCAGAAAGTGAATATGAGCACGTGATCTGAATGCACTGTGATGTTTGGCAGGATGTTGGACTAGTGATGCCAAGATGTGACATCTCTGCTCCTTTTCCTGGATCCGGTGATAACATTTTAAACTCCTGCAGTAATTTATTTCAATGATAAGTGCTCCAACGGACCAAACCAGAGAAAGAATGGAATTTCATTACCATAAAGGTAAAAGAAATTATTATATAATTTAATGTGATCTTGCTACTGATGAACATAAAATGGTATCAGTGTCCTCACCACTATTGCTCTGCTACAGCTTGCATCCAGGGCTCAAAATGAAGTCCAGCCTTTCCTAAATTTGACACCCTTCATCTTCACCTTATCTGCTCCCTAACACTTGTCTTTGTGCATTACTGAAATGAAAGCCTCTCTTTAAAGGAGTTGGTTTTGCAGAATGTTCCATGCCTTTTCAAAGAGCTACATCTAATCGCCTAGCAATTTCAGATTTCTCCCTTTTAGCACAGTTAAAAGTAGTTAGCCTTTCTCCGCTGCCGACTCAGTCTTTGTGGACCAGTTTGCCATCACATACCTGGAGTACAGGATCCTGCTTTAGCCCAGCTCGCTTCTTCTGCTCAGTGAGATACCAGCTAGATTTCTCTAAACACAAAAAGAAGAAAACCAGTTCTGCTGGCAGTTTTGCTCCTGCTGCTGCCCATCCAGTTTCCCGGTGCTCTTCAACTCTTCTGCAGACTTTGGGATTGGGAGGTGAGGAGGAGAGGCTTAGCACCGGAGTCATCCCAGCCGGAAGGGGTGGGGACAGATCATGCAGAGAGGCAGGGTGCATCTCCACATCAGTTGCTTTTATTTGTTTATTATTCCAGGAGTTCGGAAAGCAGGATGCACACAAACACAATGATGCATTTTTTTTTTTTCTTCATCTCTCTAAATATGTGTGATTCCCAACAAAACAGTATGGAGAGGCTGAAACGAGACTGCTGAGTCTTATTGCCAGTACATTTCAGTTTTCTGGGAAAATTTCCCTTCCAGACCTGTACACTACAAAGCAAATGATTTGTGTGTGATGCAGCTATTGAAGATACTGCAGAATCTTTACTCAATATTTATATAGCTGAGACATTTAGCATCAGTGGTGCATTTGCTGACACATTGTTAAATTCAGAGATACATTTTCATGTTGTGTATTCATGCATTTTATTGTCCATCATAAATGTCTTTAATGGACTTTGTGCTGAATTAAAATGAATCTGTCCAGGCAAACTTGCATCATGAAAAAGTGATGGAAGTCTCCCTAGCTCAGGGATTAAACATATTGCAGCCACACCCATAAGTATTCCCAACAAGTCCAAAAGTGTTCCAGGTTATTTTTGATTAGACTTGTTTTCAACAAGTTAGAAAGATTTGAGTATGAGCTGGTTGATACTGATGGTGGCTCATTGAATTTTTCCATTTCTATTTCCATAATGTCTTTGTATGCAAGGAACATTAGCTTAGCCCTAAGGCTGATGTCTACTATAGCTTTAATTTTCTCTGTGTGTGCACATGGTTTGTGTGTGTGTGTGCCCATTGGAGGAGGAAGAATGAGAGAAACAAAGGAGCTCAAAGAAAATGATAATGCCATTTCAAGTCAAAGACCAATAAAGAAATTTTGATCCTAACTGTATATGACAAACGAGTCCCACAGTCACTCTGTACATTCTCAGTGGTACTCTGTGTGGTAGTGACTGCTGTGCAATCTGAAGACTGTGTAAAATAGGTGATGGTTGGATTCAGTTCACCAAACTTCAGACATTTACAACGAGGATATCTACATGTCAGCAGAGCGTCTGCACTTCCACAGTTGTCATCAAGATTTAGGGTATGATTCACACTCTATAGGTGTCTTCTTTAGAATGAAATGGATAGTCCCCTAGATGCCACCAGCTGTGCTGGTCTCGGAGTTTAATAGCAGCCTACCCAACCCATGCAGGTGTAGATTGCTGTGCTGAGTGCATCATCACTCAGCCAAGAGGAGTACCACCTCTGTGTGTTACACGCAACTTAAAATTAAGGTTTGTCATGACCACAGAGAGAGGGTGTTTGTCCTGTCATACCTGTCAGTAGCTCTGCACATCTAGATTGTATAAGAAACCATTAAAAAGATTGCTTGTGTTGCAAGGGAGGGAGTGGGGACACTTCAGTGAAAAGATCTGGTTTATACTTTGATATTAATGGCATCTTCCTTGAGCTTGTCTAACCTCGTCTGATAGGGCAGGCTGTATGCAGATCCACAAGACTGAAGTCCAGTTTTCCCAGAACTTGCAGAACAGATTGGGCCAGCAGGAGCAGACATCTGATCCCACATGCATCTCATGACTGTAAATCCTGTCTTCATGCCCAGCATCTCTAATTTGGGTGGTTAAGGTGAAAGGAGAGCAAAGGACTTGCTCTGCTGTAATGCAAGCCTTTGCCTGCACACTGATTATGTTTGATCTGCAAATCCTAAATCATTTCTATCTCACATACGTGAAGAGACTCTCATTCCCCATAAGATAAAATCACCTCTGCAATGGACTTAGGATTATGGAGTTCATTGCATCCATGCTTTTCCTACAGTCTCGAAAAAATTATAACTCTCTTTTTTAAGCCTGCTGTGAATCTCTCTACTTTTACAGTTTAAAAAAAAAGGGGAAGATGACAGATGCGGGTTGGAATGAGGACAACAGATTCACTTGATCAAACACACAGTTGTCAAATTGTTCCTTCACCTGAAACACACTGCTGGTTTTTTGTTTGGTTTTATGTCTTTCTCCCTGAAAGTTTCACCAATACTCCTCCAATTGCTCCTGATTTTATAGAAATGGAATTTTATAGAAGTTTTATAGAATGTGGAATAAAAACGCAAATAAATTCTCTATTGGGTTTGTGTGCCAAGGTTTTGGTAGCGGTGGGGCTACAGGGGTGGCTTCTGTGAGAAGCTGCCAGAAGTTTCTCCCGAGTTCTGATGGAGCCATTGCCAGCTGGCTGCAAGACAGACCCACTGCTGGCTGAGGCCGAGCCCATCAGTGATGGGGGCAGCACCTCTGGGGTATCAGAGTTAAGGGAAGAAAGTTACTGCACAAGGAACAGCTACATCCAGAGACAGGGGAGAGAACATGTGAGAGAAGCAGCTCTGCAAACACCAAGGTCAGTGCAGGAGGAGGGGAGGAGGTGCTCCAGAGGCACCGGAGCAGAGATTCCCCTGCAGCCCATGGTGCAGACCATGGTGGGGTAGTTGTGCCCCTGCAGCCCATGGAGGACCCCACAGCGGAGCAGGGGAAGAGTGTGAGGAGTCTTCATCCTAAGGAGGAAGGAGCAGCAGAGACAACATCTCCTATTCCCTGTTCTCCTGTGCCACTAGGAGGGAGGACATAGAGAAATCAGGAGTAAAGTTGAGCCTAGAAAGAAGGGAGGGGTGAGGGAAGGTGTTTATGAGATGGGTTTTATTTCTCATTATCTTGCTGTGATTTGATTGGTGATAAATTAAACTGATTTCCCCAAATCAAGTCTGTTTCTCCCATAATAGTAATTACTAGATGATCTCTCACTGACCTTATCCCTTTCGTTATGTTTTCTCTCCCCTGTCCAGCTGACGAGGACAGTGGTAGACTGGCTTTGGTGGGCACCTGGCGTCCAGCCAGGGTCAGCTCACCACAATCCTTGCTGCAGTTGGCTGTAATTTCGGCTGTATGTTAACATAAAACCCAACGTCCTACGACATGCGAGCCTGCTCTCTGGAGGCAAAATAGAAGGGTATTCTCTCCCAGACAGCTACTGATAGATAAAAGCCCAGAAAGGCAAGTACGCTGCTAGCATCTAGTGCAGAAGGGAAAGAGTCCAACAGAGAGACCAATAGACTGGCTCAAACATGTCACATTTACCATTACCTGGTACAATAGTTGGAGTGCTGCTGGTAGCAACAGACTTCTCAGAAAGTTGAAATCATTACAGGTGTTATATTTGTGTTATGAAAAACCTGTTCAAAGCAACTATGATGAGTGATGCTCTGCTTGCAGCCTACAAGCTGCAGACAAATAAATCTAGAGGGATGACAAGGCTCCTCTCCCTTCTTGTATGGGTTCTGCTGGCAATAGCAGCCTTGGGGAGGAGTTACCATCACTAAGGGTACTTGAGAGGAGCTGTTGGAGAGGCTCTCATGAACGGTTAGCAGAGAGGCATGGTGAGATGGGGTCAAAACAGTGCAGCTCTGCAGGGCCAGCTGTAGCCCAGTGTGGGCTCTGTAGCTAGCTCCTGCCCCGAGAGCAAGAGGCATTCTTCTGGACTTTGGGTGGCTACAGGAGCACAGCAGAGCTAGTCCCTCTCACACGTTCAGTGAACAGAGGGCCTTATCAGTGGGCTTGCAACTTGGAGCTGGGTTTGGGGCTCTTGTTTCAGTATAACATATGTTATTCTCATTCCTTGCCCTCCATCCAGTAAAAGGCTGCATACCTAAACTTATCTACCAAGGCATCACTTGGGAGGGAAGAAGTACAGTTTAACAAGTCTGATTTCAGGTTTCTGGCTTTGGTCTCCTAGTCAGTGTTTCAATAAAGACCCTTCGGAATTGGACCAACTCTTGTTATTGCAAATCAAGGCTTGGCAGGAGGTTAACATGTACATTTACTGGCCCTGGTGAAAACTAGTCTCACAGTTTTGTTCTTTACCATTTACCTAGTGTGGTACTTGGGAGTTTATTGGTGCCTTTGCCTGCAGCATTAAAAAAAAGTCTCCAGGAATTCTCTGATTTGGCTCATAGTGAACCATGTCCCCACTCTTTCCCATGCTTTCCCATGTGTCTAAGAAGAAAGGCTCCGAAGTCTTTGTGGGAGTGACCTTATCTGCTTCATCTGTTGCCGCACTGGCAGGCACCCGCCGTGTTCCCTGAGCAAAGCACCCATCATTCCTCACAGGACACCAAGACCCAGGCCAGGGCAATTGCTGCTTCTTTGCTATTAATCTTTGCATCTCTTGCCATGCATATTTATTTGCTGCTAGAAAATAAGACTCAATCTGTTATCATCTCTCTCCTTTGGCCATCTCCCCATTGCATCCCTGGCTTTCCACTCTACTCCATTTCTGTGAGTTATCTGAAGCCACTGGTGTCAACTTGTTTCTGGTTGTCCCATTTTTCTTTTGGGTAGGCTAGGATCAGCTCTCAGAACACACAACTCCTTTTCTCCCTAAAATAGAAAGTGTGATTCTGATCACAGGGACAGAAGATCATCTGCAAAAAATCATATTCAACAGTCATGCTCCTAACTTGTTTTCTGGCATGTACAACTGGTTGAGCCAACAGCTTCTGGGTTTCTCGTGCCTGGTTTGGATTAATTTTTACCTAAAGTGTGAGTGTTTAGTCTCAAATTTCCTGGTTTTGCTGACAGAGCCTGTGGGATTTCAGGGGGTGTGTTTTGTGAACTTTATAGAAAAAGGGTGGAGTGTAACTTCAATTATGCCAAAGCAATAACAGGAACTGTTTTATTGCATGTGACATGCAAAGAGGCATATTAAAATTACCTAACGCTGCCCAGGTGTTTCTAGGTTATTCAGTAGCTCATCACTTTATTAAGAAATGCTTTTAATGGAATTTCAGTACAAGGCACATAATTCCAAACAATAATGAATGTTTATAGCAATATATAAGGAAAATAGTACATTTAGGAGCAATGGCTCTGAAATAGGTACTGCAGATCAGAGGCAGCGTCACTGTTGCACTGAACAGCATAAATAGAAACATGAGCAAGACAACAGAATTAAGATTACATGGATAATTGCATGGTTTAAGGGATGATTTCCTTATCTAAAATCATGAACATCTGTTATTAGCACTGTTTAAGAATACGTCTTATTTTTTCTTAGCAAATATTTTGTCTTCTTCTCCAAAACTACAAAAAGTTGGACTCCAGAAATGACGAAAGAAGTACTTTTAGTTGTCCACCACTCAGACTATGACGTTCAAAGATTAATTCATTCCTCATATCTAGTCATTGAAAGCTGAATTTTGTATGCAGAGTTTTCCCCATAGAATGCATTGTCTTGTGCAAAACTCATCTAGTGTTCATCTTATGCTTCTGGAACTTTCTGGGAATAATCAGCTACAAGGTGGTAATTTCGTTTGCTTGTAATTGAGGCTGTGTTTGTTCTGAGATATAAACACACTCTTGATCTTCAGTACAAATAAGTTGCCTTGGACAAAAAGATGCACCTTGTGCCAGTAGAATTAACCACACTTTCCAGAAGAGGCAACTTTCAGGAGCAGAAATCTGGCTTTTCCTCTGTAAACTTCCAGTGTGCCCTTGAACTGTTTGACCAAACCTTCTTCCCATGTTTGCTCGACTTTAAACTCCTGTTTTGCAAACGTGTCTATGTGTTAGTAATCTTGGACTGCATCCAATCAGCTTTGGACTGCATCCTACAAAGCCGTACAGACGCCCAAGTGCAACATCAAAGCAGCAAGTTTAAGGAAAATATATATAAGAGCTTCTAATTATATTACAAGGTAATTACTATACATAAATCAATTCAGAGCAGCCAGAGTACTTTATTAAATACATTTGCAGACAGTACCTGTTCCTACCCTTTTTCTAAAACAAAACAATGAACTTTGGCCTAGCAGAAAGAAATTACATGTGAGTGTAATCCTGCAAACAGTGGAGTCTGTGCCGGGAGTGAGTGTACCCACCCTGCAGTCTGTGCCAGTTTGACAAAATCAGTTTTTAAGAGTCCCTCAGCATATGCTGGAGTAAACACATAACGGAGGATCTCAGAAGAGATAAAGGGAAGAGGCCAGCCCATCGTGTGTCTCCTACCTAGCGTTGCCCAGGGCAGACACAGGCAGGCACATGGGCAACATGCATTACATGTGGAAGGGAGCGTTTGGACCAGGGAGGCCAACCAAACTGCACTCACTGTCCACCTGGGTCAGAGAGGAGGTCTGACACATGTGGCATCCAACACCATGATGTGGAAGAGGTTGTCTCCCCCTGTTCACCCAGACATCTGGACAGTTAAAACTTCGGCAAAGGCTGTTTGTGCCAAAGCAGCTGTACCAACAAGGACTGGACTCTCAAGCTTGCTCTTCCATCCAAACTAGCAAGTTTCAAACTGAAGGTTTCAGCACAAGCTTAAGCAGGTAACTTCAAGGCCTTATCAGATTTGCTCTTCAGGGTTGATATTAGCACCCCCAGCCCTGACAATTCACAGCATTCTGCTTCCTTCTGGTCTGGAAGGAATCTCAGTTGCCTCATAGACCCACAATGAGATCTCAGAGAGCTCACAAGTTATGGACCATGAGGCACAAAGCTTAGGGCTACCTTATTCAGTCCTTCACAAGTTTCCTTTCTAGGGTGCTTTGGTTTTCCTTTTTTTTTTTCTCAGGAAGCTATGGAGATGATGGCCTGTCTGTACTTGACACAGCAGCTACGGTAAGGCAGGCCCCTTCCAGAGCCTTGTCTTGAGCTGCAGCTGCGATCTCAGGCCAAGCTCATCTGTTCATTACAGCCTGTTCTCCTGGTTCAGGAGGAAAAAAACCCAACTCAAACCAGAAACCCTTCCCCATCAAGCTGGAATCAAATCCCCAGTCACCTGCCTCTCTTCAAAGAGACCAGCAGTCTGAACCACAATTTATTAGCTTCCCCAGATGTCCCAGCTTACATGTAGGATTGCTCAGGGAGCTGAGATCACCACTTCCTTCTACCAAGTCAGACCCCAATGGGTTTCCTTTCCTCCTAAGAAAGTGAAGACCTTCTTGTAAGCTCAGATGCAAACAACAAAGTCCTCCAGCATGTGAATGATCTTCCAGATTGTTCTCTGGATAAAGAGGGGGAAGGAAAGGAAAATTAGCCATCTTCTCTGCAGAAAGAATTCATAGTGTGTCTCTACCATCACAAACTCTAATGAGAGAGTGATAGATTGATACTGCTGGAGTAGCATTTGTCTGAAAGTCCATGCAAAAAATAAAAATTCTATATAAAGACGGGAATAACACTATGGGAGGAAGTCTTGGGTAGGCTGGTCCTGAAAGAAGGACCAACGACTTGCTATCCAGGACATATGACCTCAGTGTGGCCTTGAAGTTTTAACATAAATATGCTGGGTCAGAGATCCATACAAGCTACTGCTCCACCATCTTCATTTGTGCAGAGGCTGCCATACCCACGCGGCTACATCTTACCCTCTGTCTGTGTTCTCTGTGAGATCCTGCCAGTGTACAGACACTTAAACGTTCATGTAAGCGGGAACCAGAAGCCTCTGGCTTCCTCCTCTCATTCCAGTCAGGCATCCGTATACTATTCCAACACTCCTTCTCTGGTTTTAAGCTGAAATTAGTTCTTGATCTCTTCCCCTGAAATTTCTTCAAAAGCAGCATGAAAACTACATTTTTAGATAGATATTTTATATATATTTATCCTAAAAAAAAAAAAAATAAAATCACAGCCAGCTCATTTCACTTCCTCAGAGTTAAAATCAATGATTTAGCTGAACACAACCATTTCTGCTGCCATTATACAACAATTGTGGTAAGTTCTTTCCTGTGAGAAAAGACATAAATGCCAGTATTTTTAAACGTAAAACTCTGACAGCTAAACAAATTCTTATGGAAAACTACATGTTATGAGAGTTGAAAGCCAACAGTAAGCATGGCATGACTCAGAAGAACAGCAATGAAACTGCACATTCCTCAGTCAACTTGTGAATTATGCAAATAGGAAGTCAGAAATTAAATAACAGGCTTCTGCCTTACTATTTGTAATTAAGGCTCTTCATTACCACATGAGATGCTTTTATAATACAGGTTTATTGAAAGGCCTGGTTTATGTTTTCTGCTTTGATGGGATAAAAAGGTTTTGTGGAGTTTGGGAAACAGCTGGTTTCTCTAACTGCAAACTAGATTCTGCACATTGCACCTGGGTATAGTTTAGAGTAGTTTCTGATGTATTTATGTTTGTCTTTCAGGCAGCTGAACTACTGGCGGTCATGTTGCTTACTCCTGAAAATCTCCCAGAGGATCTTCAGGCTTCAAAGGCTGTTAGGAATTCTTCATATTCTTTGGATAATGTATCTTTTTGAGGAACACTTCTTTCTGTGATCTCCCAACAGCAGCTGAAAGGCAGCTCCTTGTCACACTTGTAGCTTTCTTTTCTCGCGTAGAAAATGTCTCTCAATTTATCTTACATGCAAATTTTACAAAGAAGAATACACTGGGTTTTTTTCTGGTTTTGGGGGGGTTTTGGGGCAGGGGGGTTGTCGGTGTTTGTGTGGTTTTTTTGTTGGTTTTTTTGTTTTGCTTTGTTTTTACATGGAAACAAGAAATAGATATTTTTTTCCAGTTTGTCGTCTCTGGATTGAAAAAAAAAATGAACATGATTGAGATGCTGAAGAAGCCAAGCTCAAGCCAACTGCAGAAGAGCTAAACCAGTACAGATCCCAGTCCTGCTTTTCACACCACTTTCCCAAGACCCTGTTCACTTTATTCCCTAGGCTCCACAAGGGACTTTGATTTGTCCATGGAGCACAATACTAAATATATAAGGCAATTTCGTCAGAACAGGTATTTAGGATGGACATGGAGGTGAGTAAAAATTTGTATCATTCGGCTTCCAACTTTCATTAAAATGTCATATTAAATAACTGAAAATTAATAGGCAAAGAATCTTATTGAGAGTCTGTAATTATATATGATAGTAAAGTGGGACATTAGTAAATACCTTTAAGAAATTGACAGAAATCAATATAGCAACTGGAATATAGCAGACAGAGAAAGTGTGATGGAAAAATAGATGGAAAACTATTGAACTGTAACTATATTTTAGTAAATGTTTTTTTTTGCTCTGCATATTATGAATATGGGTTTTCAAAACCAGAAAGAGCTCTTTAATGTCTTTCTTCTCATGTGTCTTTCAGTGACAATCTAAATTCAGCCCTTTTTTTGGTCATGATAGCTGATCTGGAATTGATCCTACATACATAATGTACCAGCCAACCCGAAGTATAGTGTAGGTCCAAGAACATTTCAGATATAATCATAAAAGATGTATTAACACAAATGCATCAACATATTTAACATAAGCATACATTCTCAAAACAGTTTTCAACTACAGCTGATAAAATCTAAAGTAGAAAACCAGGCACAAAGCTCTCTTTGCTGTACAGATTCCAATTCACTTACATTCACAGATCCCCATTGCCCAGACAAACTAGATAGCTTAGGGACCCCTCTCTCTTGACCTACTTAGACTGCAAGATAAAGGCTGCTGGTGAGAACACATCAGTTCACACGCGCATGCTGCTCAGCAGGACTGTGCTGACATGCTGCCAGATTAGATCAAATCCTTTATGGTCATGTTCACACAACAGACTCCTAACATGAGACCATTCGTTGCATCAGTGGTAGAGTGCTCCCACACCCCATCTCTACCCTCTGCCACTTTCCCGGTGGGGAGCCAAAGCCTTTCTCCTTCCTCTTGACTTTGGGCTGCTTGATGCTACCAACAGGACATTTTAGCAGGTAGCATTTTGCACAGAATTTCCTTTGATTTGAACCAGAGCTTCACTGAATGTCATTAGGGTGGCAGTGACCCCTACCTAGGCCCTCATCAATAAGGCAAGCTTAGAAACTTACGGCATGTTGTTCCCATATCACCCCGAACAGAGTGACAAGGGGCAGGAGCTGGGACTTTCTGCAGCTGACTGGAGGCAGAGACCATCAGCCACTGGCACATCACCCAGCTGCTCCAACCACCTCCAGCCCCAGCTGAGCACAGGCAATGACTGACCCAGCTCAGGGGGATTCTGGCAGTCATGGGATGTGATCTGGGGGTTATTCTAGTGAAGATACAGCAAGAGACGGTGCCTGAGGCAGGACAGCAGATCCGCAGCCCCTGGGGAGTCACTCATTTGGCTGCCACAAGTGCTGGCGAGGTGCAGGGCAGCTGTGCAGGATGCTGCTTCACATGTTGAAGGCTTCAGACACCTAGAAATGCCCTGGGGCTCCTCAGATAATAGGCTTACTCAGGTGGCAGCATTCAAAGCAGTCGGTTTGCTAACGTCGGCAGCTGCACGTTTCATGGCCCGTCAAACTGCCAGATGGCCACAGCCGGGTGCATATCACCATGGTCCCTGCCCGGCTGGCCCAATGCAGGCCCTGGAGGTGCTCCATCTCCTTTGACACCCTCTTCTCAGCCTCTGCCCACCTCCTGGGGCTGGAGCGGAGGTGCCCTCTTGTGGCACCCACCGGGCTGTGTCTCTTCTTGGGTCTGCCCACACTCCTGTCCTTCCTGCTCTCCAGGTCTCTGTTGCCTGGAGGCTCTTTCGCTGCACCTTCCATACTCTTCCTGTGCAGTGAAATTAGGCTGACTGACCTGTAGTTCCCTGGGTTATCCTTCTTTGCCTCGAAGATAGCTGTGATACTTGCCTTCTTCCTGTTTTCAAGGACCTCCCCTTATTACCACTTCTTGGCTTCTAGTCTCTCTCCTACCCCCTCTCCTCTCAGTCACCCATACACACTCCCTTCCGGACTCTCCGCACTCACCTTGGCCGTGTTATTCACCACAACCCTTTCCACCATGCTTTGCATCTGTGCAGCTCCTGGTTGTTCTTCCTGCACTCCTGAATGGTAAGACCCCAGTACAGAGGAGAAACTATTTGTCCAGTTTCAGCTCGCCCCCATTGGGTGTGAGGTTGAGGGAGGAAAAAAGTGGTCCATAAGCCTCTTTTTTTCTTGAACGTACCATGAGGCTCAGGCCTCTGAAGAACTCCCTGCCCTTCCATAGAAGCAAGATCAGGAACTGGCTCTCCTCAAGAAGCAATAATTAGAAGACCCCTGCTTTTCTTCTTGGTAGAAGATCAGTGAGAGGAGAGAGGAGAAAGGGAACCAAACTTGAGGATCCAGGTTAAAATGTGCAGGTTTGTGACAGCAATTTATGTTCTCAGGGCTCAGCTGATTATGAGTCAGAAAATCAGGCTCTCAGAAGATTCTTCCTTCCAAAGCAAGGGTAAACTAGACGCTCACTTCTGAACTAGGGACTTTATCAGATGTTCTCCTTTGAAAAGGACAGATTCCAAACAGGCTTGTTCCCAGGAGCTGAACAGGGACACTGAGCTGCTCACATACTCTCCAGACCATGTGAGGACAAGGCCATGAGAAATACCATGTACTGCCATTTCTGTGTGTTATAATTATCCTTGTGAGATGGCTCTTTCTTTATCACCTTTAACCAAGCAGAGGCCCATGTGCCATCACAACTGCATTAAAAAGAACAGTGTAACAGAACATTTAATTGAGCCACACAGAAGAGTCAATAAAATGTAGATTTTGAGTAGTCAATATGTTCCATTTTTTATGTCAGTCACCCAGCTAAAAATTTACTTCACTGAACCAAGCATTTTGCTCTCCTCTATAAACATCAAAAGCATTATTAAGTGGTTTCTTCACTGTATTTGCAGACCCTGCACGGAAGCCAGTGCACACACAGCAAATACACTATTGCTACAAGGAAACAAGCAAAAGCTTGAGTTTATGCCCAAATTCTCAGTGTCCAAGCTACAGTGAAGTGAAAGTTACTACAGAAATCAGACAGCAGAGGTCCTTGACTCTGATCAGCCTGTAGTAACTCTGACCTTTAGACCATAGCTCACTTTTCTCTGGCTGTTTTTTCCTGTTGTGGTAAATGTTTGACAAATGTAATTATAAGCCATTAGAAATCACAGTCCTTCTGTATTGCTTTCCTAGTCAATGCAGCAGAAGCAGACGCAGTAACATAAGTGTCATTACAAAAAGTAATTACTAACTATGTGGATCATTCTCCACAATAGACATGTTCTCTTTCTGGCAACACTCATGGTTTTAAATTAAGTAGAAGTGAACCTTGCTCTGAGGAGTTAAATTTAATTTGGTTGGCAGTCATAACCTCCAATAACACGTGGGAGGTCAACGAAAAGGTTTCTGGCAAAAGAAGATTGCTCCTGATAATACTGACTGATAATCCCTGACTGCTGTCATCTATAAGGATATTTTCACAGATTCTTACAGATATGAGAACAAACATGTCCTCAGAAAGACTTATAAGCAGTCTCTTAACATGTTAAGAGTAATGTTAATGGTAACAATGTTAGTGGTAACATGTTTCACACCATACTCTCTATTACCAAGAAGAACAAGAACTACACATATACATGTGTATATGTATATACACACACATATTAAATCATTCTAATCTAATGACACAAATATCTATCCAAAAGGTTCACTTGAAGTTGATGGAAGTATTTCAGGTAAAGAACTGCATGCCTCAAATGATACTACAGTTATTAGGAATGGGATATTGTTGAAGACACATACAGGCCTTTTTTACTGATTTAAACCCAGAAGTTCTTCACCGAGCAACAGCAGCCACAGCATTTTCAATCCCCAGTAGATCAACAACAGCCGTTGGCTCCACTCTCAGCGTGACAGTGGGATCCCAACCAAGTTGATGGGGCCTCTGTTTTAAACAGAAAATCCACTGTGACTAATACATGTGAAAAGGTCCCTGATGCATTTAAGCAATATAATTTGGTGATGCACAACCTGCAGACCTTGAGAAGAGTTGTGAAGTTCTGAAAACAATTTCTTTCTGCATGGAAACAGATAACGTATCAATCATTCAAGTATTACCTATTGAAATCCACATATATAAAAATTGACTTGATTTACTTATTAGTCAAAACTATTAAACAGTAATTTCTCCTTTAATATAATTCCAGACCAGGTTTTTTAAACTCTAGAAAAACCTCATCTCTCACTGAAAATGCTAGTGGGCATAGTTTTTTCTTGGTTGAAATGTCAATAATCCATAGGCCAAATCCCAGTGCATATCCAAGCACCTCCTCAGAAATAGTTTCTAAAATAAGCAGATCTGGAGGCTATATCATGGCTGTGTCTGATGGTGCAGAGCCATTATGTCATTTCCCTAAATTTATGTTCAATGCAGTACTACTACATATTTTACAGCACATAGTAGGCATGTGAAACAGGAATCACAAGTCACATTTTTATTCAGGAAATCTGACTCCTCAGGTAGCTGCTGATCATAGCCTAGCTCAGTAAGAAGCTTCCAGTTGGAAGGTAACACATTGGTCAATACTGAGGCTTCCAAGTCAGCATTTAGCATCAGTGCAACCACCTGGGCCATGCTTCTGTTGCAGCAGTAAACATTATTGTGTACACAATACACCCAAGATGACTACTCCCTACCTTCATGCTGGGAATCTACCTGCACAGCACCTACCTGCTTGTTAGGGGCAGCTTTATGAGATGTAGCGGCAAAATGGCCAGTAACCAGGAAGCATGTCCTCAAAAGGCCCTGCAGTGCATGGGGAAGATCCAGGGTGCCAGTGGCTTTCACTGTATGTTACTGTAAGTCCGCAAAGCTTTGTGCTTTCTGATTGTGCCAGGCTGATTTTCTGGAGGCCAGACTTTGTGCTATATACCAGAGTGCCTGCTCTAGCAGTTTTTCTCTTGCCATGGAAGTGCTAGACCTTCATAGCAATGGTGAATCAGTTGTTGAGAAACCAGATACATAGTTCAACCCAAATACTGCCTTTTTCTGTTCACTGACATCCATTTGGGTTTCCTTGAGATAATCTGGTGGTTTCCATATCTCTGTTACTTGCTGTTCGGAACCAGATGAACCACTTTTGTGGTGAGTCAGGCAACCAGCTGAGGAAAAGAACTAGGACAGCACTGAAAAAAGCCAAACAGCTGGGTAAAAAAAAAAAAAAAAAAAGTATTTTGAACCATTCAGCTAAAAAAAAAATAAATAAAATACCAACAAAAAACCAACCCTGAAAAGCATTAGCTTTTGCTTTTTCCATGCTCTGAACATTCAAAATAACTCTAAAAAGATAAGTGAAGCATTTTAACGAAGTCATTTTCAAATGGGAGAAAAGATGGAAATGTCATAATACAAAAGCTGGATAGTTTTGAATTTTGCAATATATATTTTGTATTCTCTTAACAGTTTTTGAAAAAAAAATTCTAAGCATTTAAATATTACAAACCTAAAATATTTTACCAAAATAAAGCCACATTTGAAATAATCTTTTACTCCACCCACCCACTCTAAATATGCCTTTCCTTTTGCCATAACCTTCTGTGATTTGGGTTACATCTATTACTGTCTTCAGTTTTCACCTGTAGAATTTCCATATTTCCTCTTTACAAGTTACCCATATAACTTGTTTAGGAGCAGAGATTTTTGTTCCAGTACCTTTGCTCAGTGGCTGTTGGCACTTGACCTTGATGACAGTCAGAAGCTAATAAGTCTCCTAACATCCTCTTCTGTACCAAAAATTAAGAGCTACTTAAGCCGTGTGTATTTTTCAGGTGAAGAACACCTAACATATTACCAAATATATAAGGATCGATAATACATTCACCAAAAACACCAAGAAGGCTGAGAGAGATTTAATTTCATTTAACTTGTAATAAAATATTTTTTTTTCCTTTTCTGTTTAAATAATAATGGCCTGCCATCAGCTCACGGTTACTGGTGAGCTGTTGTGTAGCCCATACTGAAGCACTAAAAACAAAATTTTGGGATTAATTCTCTCTACATGCTGAGAAGACGGCGTGCATGTAATATCTGTTATGTAATTTAAATGACTGAATAGATAGATACAGGCAGGAATGAAATTATTCACTGTCAATTTACAGCGACTCATTTCAAAAGGTTTCATCTAATTTAAAAAAGCCTACCATGAATGACTGAAATTGGAATATTATATACCTTAATCCTGCCACGGCTTCTTAAAGGAATTTTATGATATTTAATTTATCGCAGCAGAGTAACAACAATGGTTACATGTTTGGGAAATAAAGAGTAGGAATTACAAATGCACCTGGAAATTGAAGTGCCTCATTTCTTGTTTTTTTTTTTTTAAATCAGTTTTTCCTCATTCAAACAAACTGAATATACTGGAATTTCTCATGTGCTCAGCACTGTGCTTGCACTTCTTAACATGCCAAGACAATTTGTCAAGATGAAAATGAGCTTGATTTTAAATTAAAGTTGATTTTTAAAGTTTTAAGTAGGAGTTTTCTCGCCTTGCCTTTCTGAGAGGGAGAACATGGAAGAGCTGAATGTAATAGCATAGCTCACGTGTTCTATTGCAGCGCTTTGCTGTAATTATACAGCTACTGGAGAGCCACACCAAGCCTTCACAATTTCTTGATCTTTTTTTGCTTACATAGACCAGTATCATTTATCCCACCAGCTTGAAAAAAGTACTGTTGAAGGCACTGGTGTGGTTAAAGTTGAGGGAAAAAGAGTTACAAAATTGTAAGTTGGGCACGTTTCACCTCTGCGCTCGGAGCTCAGGCTTGAACTATCATTCACTCTGCTGCTGACATGATGGCCAAAGGCTTAATGCAAAGGATTTAATAACTGCTTGGACATTGAGAGATGAAAGTTGCTACAACTCATTGATCAACTAAAAGGGCAAAAATTAGGATGCCACAATGTAAAACAAAATAACACATACATGCACTTCATCAGCATAGAATTTTGCTTTATCCTTAATGAAACAAACTTCCATTTTCTTCCTTAATAAGCTTCTTGCCAACTCGCCAGAGACCATCTGATAACTTTCTGTGCCCCTGGCAGAGTACAAAGTTTTAATGTATGCTGCCTCAGCCACTTAGGCTGGCAAGACCTGAAAACATAAATTATTAAGCTAAAAGAGACTGTTGTGTTTTACTGAAGAGTCCTGTTTTCCTGTTGGAAATCTCAGGCTGAGGAAGGAGAGGTGGGGTTTGAAGAAGAGCACTCATAAGTAACAACCTTACGCCTGAAGGGTGGAAGGCTGCTCGCAGAGCCACAAGTTCCTGCTACCCTGCAGCACCCACCATCCCAAAAGCTTGTCCGACTTCAAGCTGCACGCCGTGTTTCCCCTTGGTTTGAGGCGCAATGTAGAACCTGTGTTAGCAGTAGCGCGCCTGACACCCGTGCTCTGCCCGGTGCAACCGTTGCCCAGGACACGGGCGCGTCCCCCTGCAGCGGCGGGGACCTCCGCAGATACCAACCGCCACGTCGCGCTCGCCCTTGGCAGGGAGCTCCGCCCGCGGCGGCAGGGACAGGCGCTGCCGGAGGGGGGCAGCCACGCTGCAGCGACCGTCGGGCTGCCCTAAAGCCCGGCGGGGCCGGGCCCAGCGCCTCACGCCGGCTCCTTTCTCCTAGGGCTCCCGGCTACACCAACTCCACCAGGCGGCGCTCGCAGCGAGAGCGGCGCTCTATCCCCACCAGCTCTGTGGTGCGGTCTCTACGGTGCCCGCACCGCGTACCCGCGCGGCTCCGCCCCCCGCGGTCACACCACCCGCTCGGCCGGCGCTGCGTCAGCCCGGCAAGATGGAGACCGTCGAGGAAGGTAGCGCGTTCCCTCCGCGACCGCCGCCAACCCCCGGGTCCCGGCCGACGAGGGGCTCTGCACGGGCGGCCTCGAGGGGTGGAGGGTGGGCGGGGAGCATCACGCGGCCCAGTGTTCGCTGTGCGGGCCGGCGGCTGTTTGCGCCCGACGGGGGGATGCTTAGTGTGCCGGGGCTGCAGGTGCCCGGGCCGGCCTCCCCACTGCCCCAGGGCCTTCCTCTGCTGGGCCCGGCTTGGGCCGGGGGAAAAGGGGGGGAGAGAGAGCGGGCGGCGCGCGGGGGCAGGCGCGCGCGCGGGTGCCCCTTACATAACCGCGGCCGTTGGGAGCTGGGCGCTGCGCGGCGGTGGGGGCGGGGAGGGCGGTGCTGTGGTAACACCTCAGCCGGCGTGGGGCAGGTCGGGTTGGTCGGTACCCGGAGCGGGGTGCCGCCGGCCGCGCGGGTGGAGGGAGGGGGCTGTGTGAGAGGAAACCGCGGGAGCCGGGGCGCCCGCTGCGGCGCAGCGTGAGAGGCAGGGAGGGAGGGACCGGCCCGACCCTGTGTGAAACCCTCGCCAGGTCCCGGCTTCGCTTAGTTGGCAGGCGGTGTTGTTCCCCGGCCTGTAGCTTAGCGAGTGCAAAATGTGCACTTCCAGCTGAGCCGTAAGAGCAGCTTTAGCTGCTGCTTCTTTTGCAGCCTTAACTTTGTGCTGGGAAAAGGTACTTTGAAAAATGAAATAGTGAAATGATGCAGTGGCTGGCATGTTTCACTGTCTCTTCCACAAGGGACTAACACATAGCAACTTACCTCGTTTTAGAATATGAGTTGTCAAAGAGTTCATGTTCTTTTAATACATAGTTAGCGTTTTTAAGGTTATTGCTTTACTTGGGATAAACGCGGGTATGTTTCATCAGCACTTTTGCTTGGCTCAGAGAATGTTAAGGAACTGCGTAGTTCAAGCTGATGATGATACGGAACTTTGATAAGCCAGTAGTTCATATTGTAGTGTAAACCAAAATAAACAAAGGATACGTGTTGTGCCATGTTTCTTGAAGTATTTGAGCTTTGTTTGTCATCCTAAGCTAATAACTACAAATATGTATTGCAGCAGGGAAGCAGTTCCAAGGAAAGTGTTTTGTGTCTTGGCTTTTGTTGTTTTGGCATAATTCTGAATGTAATTTTTTCATCTAGTGGTGCTGGATTTTCCAGCTTGAGAGAATTGAAAAGAAGAAAGCTAAAGAGAATGCAAACCCATGAAACACTGGATGAAGAAAGACAGCACCTGGGTTGTGCTGTAGATACCTTTTGTGCTTGACAAAACTAATATTTATCAATATATTAGTGTGTTTAATATCTAACAACTTTTTCAGACTGCTTGCTGCAGCCTTGGCCTGCCTCTGTAGACCAACAGTTGATCACACTGTGAAATTAGCAACCTGAAGCTTTGATTGCTTGGCCTTCAGTTGCCTGGAAAACCTGGGCTGTTGTGAACTGTGGATTCTTGGAAATGTTCAGCTGAGTTCTCACCACTCCAGTAGTTGGTAAATCCATCTTGGTGGATTTAATTAAGACACTATCTTTGTACCTTGTTATGAGCTGTTATTAACAGTGGTAATGAAGAGAAAGCAGAGGGGGCTGTTGTGTCTGAAGGCATTGTCTCATTTAACTAAACCTTTGTGTTTAGTTGGAACTGGAATTTGGACTTTTCTTGTATATATAAACACACAAATATATATACATGTGGTCTCAGATATCATTTCATAGCCTTATCAATGTTACCCTTGAAAGCTCTGAATAGTAGCATGAAAGTAAGTAGTCTATATATACACTCACTTTCCATAAATACCATGAGAATGTTACAACTTCTACAGTTTCAAACTTCAGTTCCCACTATTAGAATTTCATAACACTTGCCAGGATGCTGAAGAGGCTTCCCAAGGTTATAAAGCTTCAAACAAGAGTAGCAGAAAAGTCTGTGTGCCTTAAGGAAGAGGAAATCCGTGCTCTGATGTTAGTGTGTGCCTGAACTTCTGTCTCAAAGTGTCAGATGCACTTCTTTAGCTGTTGATAGCCCACTAACCACATTACCATCGTTGTGTTTCTGTTGGATTTTCAGCTTGACTGAATTGCATTGTGGAGCTAGAAAATGTGACTGGATGGTGAGAGCTCAGATAAGAGAGGCCATCTAGGGTAATAAAGGCTAGATCAAAGCAGCAGCTTCACCTCAGAATGAATGCGAGTTTCTTCTCTGTGGCACCTGAAAGCAGCCAGATGCCAGGTTTTGCTGAGAGGTGCTTCTGTTTCTTTCTAGTTAAATCAGTTTGTTGCAAAACAGCATAATCTTCACTTCTGAGTACTACAGCAGTGAACATTCAGTTAGAGAGGTAACAGAGAATTGCTCTCTGGGGGAACAAAAAAGAACTGGTACCCAAGGTCATTCTTTTCCAAAACACATACATGAAGGACGGGGCACAAAGTGTGTGTGCAAGTGGAAAAATGGTGTGTATGACGCAGTGGAATTCACTCTGAATGTGACAGTAGGTCATAAGTAGCTTTACATTTTGGCCCTCAGCAGGGTTTATCGATTTGAAGATATCAGCTGCTTAACAGTCCAGATTGTTAAACTCATAATATGTTTATTTTGGTTTAAAAAGCAAGTGGGAATATCTAGAAATTCTCATATCCTTTGAAAAAATAAAATGTAGGTTTAACTTACTTTAGTAAGCTAGCAGAAGAAAACCTTTTCCAAAGAAAGAATTAATTTGCTTTCAGTAAATTATGTTTTTTTTTCTCAGCAGTCTTGAGGATAAAGTGAACTGCTGTGGAAGCCAACAGACCATTAGTGAGTGGGTTCAGAGAGCTCTGGGGCTCTTCCAGAGTGCAGTGTGCTCTTAACTTGCTGTCTTTCGTGACAGAGTGTTCTTAGAGCAGCGGTTTCACATCCTGTCTCTTATGCTTGTATGACCCTTCATGACGCTCATCCAGTGTACAAGGTTGTCAACTTGCTGTAGTTGAAATAGCTCTGTTGGAAGGAATGCTGGAGGAAGGTGGACATGCTGCAGGTGGTGGGTGGGTCCTGCCTGTCAGATGAAGAGACCTGTCCTGAGCAGCCATTTGGAAATACTCTCTATGGTAAAAAAATCATTCATTAGTTGAAGTAGTGGGTATGGTCTGTCTTGTCATCAGAGAAACCAGGGGCTCTTGATGTTTGCAGCGATATGTCATTGCTTGATATGGCTGTGACAGAAGTACAGATGTCTGTAGCATCTTTAATGTGGTATTGAATGCATGTTTTTGTTAATTCTGGGGGTTTGGCCTATACAAATAAATCTCTCTTTTATAAACAGAATTTTTTTTTTTTACTCTAGAATCATTTAAATTATCACACTTTTTGTGTAGAATCTATTCTAATACTGTGCAAACTGTGGATGTAGAAGAACATTAACATTTGAATGTTTGGTATCTTTTGGAACTTTTTGTAAAAAAACATTAACTTCTGGAGGTTTCAACCAAGAACAAAGATAAGTGGTTGTCCTGCGTTCAGCAGCAGCAGTCATTTTTCTCCTTCTTGGTAGCTAGTGCAGCACTGTGATTTTGATTTTGGGCCTGGGAACAGCGCTGATAACACCAGTGTTTTCAGTTACTGCTTGGTAATGTTTTGGTCTGACCAAGGACTTTCTGAGTCTCATGCTCTGCCGGGGAGGAGGGGAAGCAGAGACAGGACACCTGACCCAAACTGACCAAAGAGGTTATTCACAGCACATCATGTTCAGGATGTAAAACTGGAGGGCAGAGACCCGGAAGGGTGGGGGTACACTGTGGGGGGTGCACGACGTGGTTGGGCTTTTGGTATCGGGGGGTGAGCAGTCATATTCTCTTCCATGTATTTCTCTTGTATTATTACTGGTGGTAGCAGTAGTGATTTGTGTTATACCTTAGTTACTAAACTGTTCTTATCTGAACCTGTGGGAGTTGCGTTCTTTTGATTTTTCTCCCCATCCCCCCGGGAGCTGGGGGGAAGAAAGAGGGGGGAGTGAGCGAGCGAACTGGTTGAATTATAGTGGCTTAAACCACGACAGTGATTCACACTTGAAACTACATATTTTCATAATCTTACATCCGTACTTTAGGCTGGTAATTTTGTAATGAGGATCTCTGATGTGTTACAGTTTCTGCATGTTACAGTCATGCAGGTTTGCTGAATGGTGGTTGATAGAGAAATAGTTTACAAAAGAGAAAATCCTGAACTTAAAATCTTCTATATAAAAATAGATGGGTTATGTTTGTTTTCTTAATAAAAGTCAAAGAAGTAGTAAAGGGAAGATATTTTAGTAGTAAAGGGAAGCTCATTTCTCCATAAGTAAATTTACTCAGACAAGCTGTGGATGCCTGTCCCTGGAAGTGTTAAGGCCAGGCTGGATGAGGCTTTGAGCAACCTGGTCTGGTGGAAGGTGTCCCTGCTTGTGGCATGGGGGGTGAATTAGGTGATCTTTAATGTCATTTCCAACCCAAACTTGTCTATGATTCTATGAAATAAAATACTTGTTTTTTATTTCTATTTAGTTGTGTATTTAAGTGCTCTGGATAACTGAGTGGTATTAAAATACCATGTTCTTCAGAGGGAGAGGTTTACACTCACTTTTTTGTCCGTAAAACATCTTGCTATCTTAGGGGTAAGAAAATGTCCAAAAAAAAATAGAATAAAGGTGTGGGACCTACTGAAATATTATTGAAATTGAAATCATGAAATAGGAAGTGGAAAGCGTTTTTCTTTTTGTGACTGGACTGTAGACTGCTAAATGGATGGCCTTATTCAACCTGGGTAAACTTAATACTTGCAGAATACCTATTTCTTTTTATTTTGATGGATTATTTTTTTCCTTTAATCAGGAGCACCAGGGACCATCCGTGATTAGGTTCAAGAGTAGCAAGTGGCATGTCTGAGTCATTGTTAGGGTTAGTAGATCTCTTCTGCTCAGTCTCCATTTAAGTTGTCCAAAACGTATATGAATTTTTTTCCATTTTAAAGTCTCTGCTTGCTGGAAGATTATCCTTAGCAGTTATATGTTTGTTTAGCGATACCGGTTTTAGGCAAAGAGCACTTCTGTGTGTAGTTTTACTGTATCTATTTCTTAGAAATCTTAAAAATATACTGTTTTGAGGTTTTGTTTGGTTGGTTTTGTGTTGTTTGTTTTTTTTTTTTAATAACACAATCAGGCAGATAACATTCTTCTTGCTTTTTTTGGTAATCTCTTAGTCTTCATGTCTTGCTTCAGATGAAATCTGTCTTTCATCCTCTTTCAATGTATTCTAGCTTGATTTTGCTACATGGCAGATCTTCTAGAATTTAACTATATAATTTGTCTTGTAAATTTGAGTTCTTTAAGCAGCAGTGTAATAAGCTTTGTGTCCTTGTCAGCAGATATATGCAGAGTCTGTCGGTCTGAAGGAACTCCTGAGAAACCCCTCTATCATCCATGCGTGTGTACTGGCAGTATTAAATTTATTCATCAGGAATGGTGAGTTCTGTCTTTGTGGGGCTTTTAATTATTTGTTGTTAATAAAACACATCACATGTTTCTAAAACCAATACATCCTAAGTCTTCAGGTTAGCTAGTAAGAAAATCCAGTTTTTGCCAGAAATGTTAGGGGTTTGATGTTTTTTACATGATGGTTCATTACAGTTCACAAAGAATTTAGTAATTGTATGTGAAAAGGAAGTACTGAACAATTGTTTGTGTTTAGGACTACAGTTCTGCTCATATGTCAGCTTTATGAAAACTAAGCAGAAAAGTCAGAATGCTGGGGCATTTTCTGCCCAATTCTAGTTGTGAATAAAAAAAACAACTAACCTTATATCAAGAAATAAAAATACCCTAGTACTTTTGGATCATTTTGAGGTGTGTGTTTGATCAAGGAAATGCTACAGTGAAAACAGTAATTCTGGCCTAAAGCACACCTTCCTTTTGAAGGTGTTTCAATAGCCATTATTTTGCAAATTCAAGAGTTCTGAATCTTAGCTGTGTGCATATATGTGTCATCTCAAAGTATTTATAACGAGTAGTGTCACTTGTGAGTGTCCATGCTGGGATGTATGTTTCAGTTTATTAGCCTTTTTAATAACATACTCCAAGAATGTACTTAATCAATAAATGAAGTAGGTGATGGACTTGAGGAATTGCTATTTCTCATAGTCAGCTTATTTTTATAACTTTGTGAAACTTACTTGATAGCCTAAATGGCATTAATAAGCATGCTGATTGAAGTTCTGCTTGATAATACAAATAGCCTGAATTATGTTTGAAAACAGGGAATTACTGTGTTTTCCTTAATGGAGGGCTAAAGCGGGAGATGTAATAGCATGTGTTAATATGATCACTTTTTATTGCAGCTTAGTTCAGTGGCTTAAACACAGCAGAAAAGAATACTGTGAATTATGTAAGCACAGATTTGCTTTCACACCAAGTAAGTATGTTTTACTGCTCCTGTTTTTTTCAGACTTTCTTTTGTTATTTTTTTCTTAGTATATATGAAGTGAATACTTTTTCACTCAGCATGGTAGATCTAAACTTGCATTTTAACATACATTCTTGTTTGAATTGCAGTTCTTATGCATATTATTGCAGACTTTGAATTGTTTAAATAATGGATAATCTGGTTCTTTCATAATCTTATGTGAGCCATAAAAGAAGTGTTATTCTGTACCTTTCCTGACTGCCTCAGTCCCATTCTTTTGTTGCCAACATTACAGCATATGGTATTTTTTCAGCTTTCATTGATAAATTTGAGTGTTTGAAAGTCTGTAGTTTCACCCTAACATTCAGCAAAATTTGAAAAACAATTGTTAGTTACCTTTGAACTATCCATCTGCAACACTACCACCTGACTTCTGTCAGTTTCAATTCAAATGATCCTGACAGATAATGCAAAAGAATGCTCCACTTGTATTTCAGTCAAAATATAGTAAATGTCCAGTATTACATCACTTGCTATTAGATTCAACTAAGTTTGGTAGCTTACAGTGAACGACTGTATCTTTATGTAGTTCCCAAAGGATTCTTAATTACATTCTAACTGATAGTAGTAGAAATAAATTAGATCATTTGGCTTGGTGGCAGGCTAGGCTCGTTATTTAGTATTGCCAACTTACCGCCTGCTGAACAGGTAAAGCGGTTCTTGTGTACCTGTTTTTCTTATTAAATCTGTTTGTGCCAATTTATTCTTTACAGCTGCTGAGCTTAATTCTTCATAATGCAGACATGTATTTAAGAAAAAACAACTGTTGAGTATCTGCATTGTTAATGTCTTGACATTAACAATGTCAAGAAAAGCATTGACTTCTTGAGAAGTCAATGAGAAAAAAAGAAGGAATTTTTTTTTCCCTGAGAAAAAAAGAGGACATGAAGTTCTAATTGAAATGAACTTTATGTGTGTGTTATTATTTGCACTAGAAAGCTTATTCACTGTCCTTATCAACAGAAATGTTCCTGCAGAAGTTTAATCCTTGCCTGACACAGCTGTTGGCAGCACAGCTTGTAATGTAGTTGCTGATTGTAGACATATGAGAACACATAATTGAATTACTGTGGTTTTAACAAGTTAACATTTGTTAAAGAAGCCTTGAAATTGGTATTAAGTGAGCCTTTTTCTTCACTGTGTAACAAAGTACTTCCTCCACATTCAGCTTCTAGCAAAGGTCTTCTTATCCTCTGGTCACACACTGGCCACTCCCCAGGCTGAGCACCTTCAGCTGATAATATTTTCTTCTTGGATTTCACATTGCACATTGCACAATGTGGTTTGGTTTGTTTGGTTGGTTTTTTTTTTCTCCTTTTCTGCCAGGCTGCGCACAGTAGCATATGTCAGGTATCTAGCACAGATTCCTCCAGCCCTTCTCTACCCAGCACTTCTTGTTTCATTGTTTCCCTCGCACCCAACGCTCATGCAGTTACAGTTTCCTTAGTTTCTCTTATCCTTTGTTTGGACTATAATGTGGATGTTCAGTCTCAAAGCTGGGTCTCTTTTTGGTAGCTGGGAAAAAGAGTCACTGGTGCTGGGGAGCGAACGATAAGACGGAGGCAGAATTTATGCATGTGCCAGTCATCCAGAATGAAAGTGGATCTGGTCTATAACCATGTTATGTTTAAAGCATTTTCAGATACAATTCTCCACAGGATGTGGTTGCATAAACACATGTATATAGTTGGAATCTGTGCTTCAACAGACACGCAGTAATAGTGCAGAGAATAATAGTGCAGTAATAGCAGCACCTCCTCTTTTAGTTTGGCTTGGTTTTCTTGTTAAGGCTGTTGCTGTCATCCTATCAAAAAGGCTTCTTTGCTAGCATAACTTTTTGCATATAGAGTATTCATAAAATATTCCTAGGGCATATATTCTTTAAATTTTATAACAGTCTTGTGACTTCTTTAGCACCTGAGCTACGAAGCTAGTTACTGTTTGTAGAGGAAGGAAAGAGTAGAAGGTTCAATGTGCATCTTGGCAGGAGTACAAAGGAACTAATTTTTCTTCTGAATAATAGCACCATTCTCTAAAAATGTTTAGTCATGTAATCTAATGACTATTTTCAAATGCACACTTCGAAGCTAAATTTATGTTTTAAACATTCATTTTCTGCAGTTCTCCAGTTACGAATTAATACAGCTATTTTAAAAAACGATTGTTCCTTTTTAACCTGGATTTTTTCTTTCTGAGTTTTTGAAGGGCCAACTACCACATATTCTTCCTACACATGCACTTTCTTTTGTCATGGGCTAGGGTGCACTTTTTGTGATGCTACACTAAATGTTTGTAAGCACTGACCCATGAAAGACTGTATTTCCCAAGAGAAAATAGTTTTCAAAACTTTTCTGTAGAAGGTAACAGTAACATAAATATTTTCAAAAAAACACAAATATGAAGGTGGACTAGCCCGATCTTTGGCTGGGATTGGGGTTCATTTCTCTGCTTCCTGCGTGGTCATTATGATGTCACAAGCATAGCTAATACAAAGATTGTAAAATAGAAGGAGGGTACATGGGTAGGCTACTCTTCAGTTTATAAATAATTTTATAATAAGCTTTTGATTTATGTGTGCATAGTTACTAGTTCAAGACTTGCATGTATTTGGACCTCACTGTATTGCTGTAATCGTGTTTTGTTACTGTTTTTCCTCTTTCTTGTTACTTGCCACCTTTGTTCACATGTAACGGTTAATATGAAAGTGTTGGATTGGGAACTGTTTGTTCCTTTGATCATTTGGATTGACTGGGCTCCTAAACTATCCTATGGCATACCGAGATTCTTCACATTGAATACTTACAGTTGTTGTTTGGGTTGTTCGTGTTTTTTTTTTTTTTATTAAGCCATAAGCCTTGATACTTTTTTTGATCATCTTTAAAGCCTTTTGGATGTGACTAACATATATAGCTTAATATGAAAATGTTCATGGTTCATAGATTTAAAGGCAAAGAAAAAATTAGTAGCTCTCTGACATAATTGTAAATTATTGAATTATATATTTGTATTTTTAAGAAACTTGTGCAAAAACCACCACTTAGTAATTGCATGTTGTTTGTAGACTTCATTAAGTTCCAAGCGTTTGGATCTTTAATTTTGTACAAAATTGTCTGTAGGAAGGTAGGTAGTTATACTGAGTGACCCATTTTCTTGGGCTTGTCATTTGAAGTAGTTAAGATTTTATTGACAGATATAATGGGCTGATTTTTTTTTTTTTTTACCTGTTCATTTGGCAAACTTAACACAGTAGACCATAGCTTTAGCATTTCTAGAAACTTAGTTTGGAAAGCAGACTTCTGTGTCAGCGTGTAGCATTTTCTTTCAGAATTCAACATGTCTGCTGGCAGCTTCAGTTTTGTTAGACCCGTGGCTTGCATGAAAAGGGGTGGCATTTTTCTCCTTTTACCTTAGCAGTCTGCAGCAAAGTCTGTATGTGTCTCAGAAGTGTAAAACAGCAGCATAGAATGGTTCATCTTGAAAGGGTCTTGTGAAGATCATCTTATCCAACATAAAGTGTAACTCACAACCCCTGTTTTACCAAACTAGTACTTTAATCCATCATCTATAAAACACAAGGTTTTACTTATGAGTTCTGTAGTCTGGAATGGGTTGCCCAGGGAAGTTGTGAATGTTCCATCACTGGCGGGGTGGTGTTCAAGGCCAGGTTGAACAGAGCCTTGGGTGACATGGTTTAGTGTGAGGTGTCCCTGTCCAGGGCAGGGGGGGTTGGAACTAGATGATCTTAAGGTTGTTTCCAGCCTTACCTATTCTATGATTCTTATTTCCTGATTAAGTGCACGTGGATGAGGGAGGTGGCATGTAAATGGCTTGCAAATTTAACAGTAAATAGCAAATTTATGGGTAAGAGGACTGTTAAGTATGGAGATTCTGTGAAGTAGGCTAAATGACTGTTTTACCTAATCAAAGAAAGATGTTTTACTTTCTTCCACACTAGGTATGTACCATTCAGGTTATGGGCAAGTAAACAGACTTGGATGGGAAAACAGTGAGACATGAAAAAGGATGTAGTTGCATTGTAGCAGCTGTGGAGAAAAATAAGACTATTTTAAAAATTTAAAACTTCGTAATTAATAGCGGTAGGGGGTTTGATACATGTCGGAAGGCTGTTGCTTTTCTAGTTTCTTTCTGCAGCTCTGTTGCCCTGATGCCCTTAGGAGGCAAGGAAAGTCTTGGACAGTTGCTTTGGGACCAGTTGCACATTGCTGATGATTCATTGCAGAGGTGGGCTTGTACAAGGACTCTGCTGCAGGTGTGGGGCAGTAAAGAGGAACAAGAGAATTTCAGAACTGGAAAGAGCCTGGTATTCTCTCTGTATTGGTCATTTTTTTCTCTTGTGCAGCTGGCATTTATAACTACAGAAGGTGCAGTGCTCCTGGTGTTGCTGCTTCTTTTTCCCCCCCCTTTTTTTTTTTTAATACAAGCAACAGAAGTGGAGTATGAAAATATTCATATTTATTAATATTTATAATTATAATTGTGTTATATTATTGTAACAGAAAATACAGGTATTCAAAAAACCCCTATTATTGCTCAGATACTGCTCTGATAAGAATTTGTTTCTGTACTGTCCGTGCCATGACTAAAAATGCCTCCATATCTCCCTGCAAGGGAAATTGTGAGAGGTTAAATTGAAAGTTAGTTTTATTTCTTTGCAAGCTTGCTATGAGTTAGAGTATTCAGGATGAGCAGATTGTCCCTGTTGTGTTTGCTGAAGTACAGTTGTGTTTTTATTAAATAGCCTCTGAGGAAATGGGAATGATGAGAAAGCTTCCTGTAATAAACTTAAAGGTATCACTTTGGGGACTTTTTTTCCACTTTCCTGTTCTGGATTTTTTTTGTCAGCTGAAGTCTGTTTTCAGACTGTTTCCTTGAAAACTATGTATCATCATTGTCTACGTTCTTCCTTATTTTTTTCTAGGAAAAGGAACATTTCTAAATACAGCCTTGTGATTTTCCTACCTTATTTGTATCAGTGTAACAGCAGTTTTTTGTCTTAAGCTGTCTGGTTTGGAGAAACAAAATTAATATTCATGTTGATGAAAATCTTGGTCTTAATGGGGGGGAAGTCGGGTTGAACAAAAGCCCACCCCCAGAAAACAGCCACCCAAACCTAGTATTCATAAGTAAAATAGCTGTTACACTCTGCAGGTGTGACCTGGGTATCCAAAAAGCTTTCTAGTCCGTGACCTGGACAGCTAAAGCTATCAAAGCTCACTTATGCTCAACCAAAGTCTGTTTGAATTTCTTGCTATAATAGAAAAAAAAGCTATTCCTTTAATTGGACTCTAGTAGAGAGACTTTTATTTGGACAAACTGTGGTAAATAGTACAGGATTTTTTTTTCTCAAACTGAATTAGGAAAGATTATTGAGATAGGAATTAAGGGATGAAGGAAGGATGAGGAGAACAAATGTGGGAAAGGGAATGAAGAGAATGTATATTGTGGTGACAGGTCAAAGTCTCAGGCCTCACAGTGGTTGTGAAGAGTGGATAAAGAGGTGGAATGTGAAGAAAATGGCACTAGATGACAGACACAAGTAGGAGGATTAGCTGTGAAAATCACTGGCAGCAAGCTTCAGTGCTGCATTATGCTTGCACACTAGGGGTTCCTGTTGTCCTAGGAGTTTTTGCATTTCACCCACCAAATGTTGTATGACATAGAAGGGCTTTATCTTATCATCATGGTGTAAAGCTTCTAGTGGTAGAAGCTTTATATATTTTGAGCTGTGGCAGAGGAAAATCAGCAGTCTTCCCCTGCCCCATTCTCAACTCCTGAAATCATAAAAAGTCACCGAATTGTTAAAATTTGGGGGACGTAGCTTGTCTTCTCTGAGTAGTAGATGTGCTGTGCATTTATTTGAATGCTCAGTTGTAATCCCAAAGCCTTAGGAGAGTACGTAGATGTGCTAACATTTACAACCACTTCAGCTTTCCTGAGTTGAGGTGGGCATCCATCTTCTACAATCCCCTGTGAAAGTGTTGATTAATTCCTGAAATATGTATTTTTCTAAAAAAAAAAAAAACAAAACAAAACAACTTTAAACCCTCCCAGCTTCTTCCTAACAAATAAATGATTAATGCAAAGTTAATGTTTTCCTTGTAGGCTCTGTTGAAGTTCCAAAGTGTTGACTAAAGTGCATTTTTGTAAAATGAAAAAAATAAGCCTCTTGAGTATCTGCTCAGTAGTTTTGTTTCAGCTGGCATTTTCTAGAATACTGCCAAATTGTATACTAAATCTGTTTTTGTAATAAGAAAACTGTAAGTTGCTAGAGAATGTCAAAACACGTTTCTGTCCTGCTTTCAATTTACTGCTTTATGTTCTCACAGCTACACTTCCCTAGTGCTATGTTTGTAGTCCTTTTTATGAATTCCAGTTCCTTGCCAGATACCTGACAACTGAGAGCCTTTGAAATTTAAAACAAGTTACTATTTGCCTTATGGTTACTGTTTTGTTGTTAATTTGTGTCAAATATAATCCACATGTTGAAATGCACTCATCTCTCCACATTCTTTGACTACTTATGCATGTTGATACTACTTTTCTATGTTCTTGAGGGTTTTTTTTTTTTTTTTTGCAATACAGAAATTATGGGAAGTGTCCCTGGAGAGAAGAGAGGTTTTTTTCTCCTACAGAAGCTTCCTTTCTGAGATTAGTAAAAGAATGATTAGGAGTGTAGGAAAAGGTAGTAAAGATGTTCATTAGAGAAAATGAGGGGATGGAAGTGGATTGTATGAAGCAGTATTTCTCAGACTTTTCAAAGGGTTGTCCATGAGAGGGAAGGAAAACTTTTCTCTTGTCATTCTTATAAACCTTGCATTTCTTTATGTAATCACAAGCATGTGATTTTTTTTCTTTTTGAAAAATAGCCCATTAATTAAATGTGTAAAAGTCTTCAAGCTCAGCTGTTTTGAACATAATTTAAACATCCAGGCAGCAATGTCTTTGTGCAGCTCCTAACTGTAGTTTATTCACATCTGTGACTGACACTGTGTATAACCACTTCTTGGTGTCCATGTAAGTATGTAGAAGCTAAAGAAATATAATAAAATCATTAGAGATAAATATTTTCTAATTGTTTGCAAAAGAAGAAGCTCTGTCACTGTTTTTCTTGGCTTTTGAGTAAGGACAGGTTTATGTAACATATAGGTGTTGAATTTAAAAGTTGTGAAAATGTACTATTATGAAAATGTCTGTAGTGGCTGAGAGGTTTGCATTGTGTTCTCTAATAGAAGTGACCTTTAAAGAAGTCTTGCATGGTATGAAATAGGTATCTATTGAAAGTAAAAGGCATTCTATGTAAATTTCAAGGTCTGTAAATATTCAATCAGTTCCCTTCTGTTTTCCTGTCTGTGAGATGCACTTATTTTGCCCTGCATTTTTTTTTTTTTTTTTTTTTTTGGCTTTGTGCTGTTGGATAGCAAGTGGGAATCTAAGTTACCTAACGCAGATTGTCAGTGTACAGAACTACGAATTGTTCTTGTTCCTTGTACTCTTTCCTTGAACTAAGTTTATGAATAACAGAGAAGGATATCTTTGAGGTGCTACTGAGCAGGAAGGGCTGCTGAATTTAGAATCTGCTTTTTTTTGCAGGCTTGAGCCTATTTTGAGATAATCAGTTTACAGTTGATAAAGCTATTAAGAAAATTTCCCTAAGTCAAAAAATAGCATGGAGTTTATTAATTTTCTCATTCCACTCAGTACACAATGTAACAAATGTGTCATGTGAAGTTTTTTCTCTTATTTGTTTGGGGTCATCTCTTGGGAATCTATAAAATGTGCTTATTCTTCTAGTAAGCTTTTGCCAAATACGAGCATTTTGTAGTTGGCAGGAATTTTACGTAAACGCTTCTTTAAAGGACGAATGTTTCATAAGTGCCTTTTCTACACAGTTTATTCCCCAGATATGCCTTCACGGCTTCCAATCCAAGACATCTTTGCTGGACTGGTTACAAGTATTGGCACAGCAATACGATACTGGTTTCATTATACACTTGTGGCCTTTGCATGGTTGGGAGTAGTACCTCTTACTGCATGTAAGTATTAATTTTTTGTACTGTAATAGTCTTACAGGCAGGAAAATACACCACTTCCTGCAGCAAAGTTTCCTGAGACCATTGTTGGTTTATTAAAAAAAAACCCAACATAATAAATCCTAAGTTTGAAGACATTATTTCACTTATTTATTGCTTGGAAGTTTTAGCTACTTGACTCTTATGCCAGTAGTGCTTTACAGGAGGTGTTAAGAGAGAGAAGAAAATGCATGAAAGGGCTTTTAAACTTCTTATTCCAATAAAATGCCTATTTTCAATTATCTTATTTCATGGAAGCTTTTATTTTATACTATTTAATAGGATAGAAGAATTGTCCTGGTTTTTCTAACTATCTATAAATCAAAGTGCAATACTTATTTTTACTTTTTAGTATGAAACCCAAAATTCCTTTACAGTCATACATAAATTGATTAGTAAAGCTCCTCCTGAAAAAAAAACAAACTCTGAAATAAAGAACTGTGAGTACTAAAGGAATTCAGTAGAAAAAGAGCAAGTGTTTAAATTACTTTAGCATCCAGTTTGAAATTTACTTTTCAAAAACAAATGGAAAGAGAACTATTGATGTTTCAACAAGCTAAGAATATAGAGAAGATGAAAAGAGGTAAAAGGGATATAGTGTTCAGTGAAGGAAATGATTGGAAGTGCATCTTTCCAAACAGTAATTACCCCTTGAACAAAATAGCACTGAGCCAGTAAATGCATCTCCCTAGACAGTTTCTCAATATGTTCTGTGCTTTTATTTGTAGCTGGCACTGGCTTAGTTTGGGAATAGCACAATGCTGGCAGCAGCTATGAAAATGTGATCCTGTTTCTGCTGCCTGTCCTTCCTGTGCAAGAAAAAGAACTTTTCTAGGCATTGAGAAAACAAGATTTACAAATTGAATTAGCAGTAAAAAAGATTTGAAAATTCTTCCTTAGGTTTTTAGATTAATCTTGATTTTCTAGCACTGTCTTTCAAAATGCACTTTTCTTTCTAAAACTTCTGAAGGACAGCGAAATCATATTCAGTAGCTTAATCAAGGTAGTTATGTTTCATAACTGTCTGACAACCTGATGCTGGCTCTTCAGTAACACTGAAATGTTACCAGAAGTCACCACCTACATCATTGTTATATAAGAGTTGGGAGGGGGTTGCTTTGGTTTTGTTTTGTTTGTTTGTTTTTTTTTTTTTACAAATGTCATTTTGGGGTTTTAATACTTGTTTAATAAACCAGTATAACTTACCTATGATTTTGATTTACGAGTGACCATTTTGTTTTGTGGAGTTTTTTTTACTTTGTCTTAATTTCTGTCTCTAATGTTGTGCATGTACCCATGTTTATGGATTCCTTTAAGAATTAATATACTGTGAAGGGTAACGTATTTGCACCGGATGATATACAACATGATAGATTCATACAGTCTAACAAACCTTGAAAAATCCATTTACTTCTGAAATTTGTCAGTATCTGTCTTGGATTGATTTTGTGTAATTCTTGCCTTCTTACTTCAAATGCCTGTAATGTAATCTTTCATTTTCTGTAATACTTAAATACTTTTTAATGTGATCATTTGCCTTCCCTGTTTCTCTCATATGATTCTTACAATTTTGTGAGACTGGCTTCATAAGGGATGTCCTTCTCCTTATACCTGGAAGAAGGTGCAGCATAAAAAACTTGTCAAACATACCAAATGAGATGTATGGTTGAAAAAATTTGTCTTCCAGATTGATTTGTTCATTGTGCAGTTATCCCATTGTAGGATAAATTCTGCATTATTTTTTGGTAATTTCACTTCTTTATTGTGTACACGCCTTATATGGTTGAGTAAAAAGAATTTATCCATTTGTGCATACCCTCAGCCTAATCCCAGCAGGTTATGATATGCTGTTGTGTTAACACAAAGTGTATTTACGTTAATGCATGAGAAAGCTGGTTATACAAAATTATGGTCTGTTCAGAGGAGTAGGATTAGTTGGACCAATTTAATCCAAAGTGGGTTTATTCTCTGTGATAATTCAGCTCATGGTTTCTACAGTGAAATACCCAAGGTACCTATACAGTACGTGTGGTAAGAAAGAGATGTACACCCTGAGTAAAGTTTATGTGTACATTAAGGCCGTAGGAAATGCTAGAGTGGGAGTTTGATTGTCTGAAGTGCCGCCTTTATCTCAAACTTCAGAAATCACTTTTTACACACCTATATATGGCACACAAATGCATTTTTCTGGAGTGATTCCACTGCCATTTAGAAAAGAATATATAGATGAATGGTTGTACAAGTGTTTCATGTAATTGTGTAGCAGTTAAAAGTGTGGAGATGTGTTAGGGAACTATTTAAATTGTCGTGAGTAAAGTATGAATGGAATTTCATACATGAGCAGCAGAAGCAGCAGCAGAAAAATGGCTAAAAGGAATATTGTCTGTTTGCCAAAGAGCACTGTGTGTTGATTTCATTCAAATTTAGAGGGAAAACAGACTAATAAATTTAGTTAGGACACCAGGTGAATAGAGGGCACCTATGGTCTTTTCCAAGTGCAGCTGTAACCAAAATCTAATTTATACCATGCTTCTGTTTGTACATGCAGGTCGTATCTACAAGTGCTTGTTTACTGGCTCTGTGAGCTCACTACTGACACTGCCATTAGATATTCTATCAACGTAAGTACTTACGCAGTTTGATACAAATAACGTTTCTAGTCAGATTACTGTGAAAATGGTTGCTTTGGAACTTCACACCCCTTTCTTGCAGTTGTTTATTATCTTCCATCATCTTCCGTGAGCAGCTGTCCGTTCCTCTTAGCAAAACGAGATATGTAGCTGAAGTATTACAGTAGAAATCATTTTACTCTGAAGTTCTGTTATGTAAGATCTTTGGAGATAGAAAGCTGATTTTACAAAATGAGCCCTAGGTAACGAAGATTTGTATTTGAAGCCAAGAAAACTTACACTGCAAAATTATACTTAATAATAAAAAAAAATGATTTTCCTCCAGTGTCGTGGTTTAAGCCCCCCACCCACACAGTTTTACTCACTCACTCACTCCCCCTCTTTCTTCTTACCCCTGTCCCGGGGGGATGGGGAGGAGAATCAAAAGAAAAAAAAAAATGCAACTCACACAGGTTGAGATAAGAACAATTTAGTAACTAAAGTATAACACAAATCACTACTGCTGCCATCAATAATAATACAAGAGAAATACAAGGAAAGAGAATACAACTGCTCACCAAGCCTGACCCAGCCAGTGCACCCCCCAGCAGCAAACCCCCCAGTCCCAAAAACCTGACCATGCCGTGCACCCCCAGTCCACCACCACCACACCCTTCCGGATCTCTGCTCTCTGTTTTCACATCCTGGACATGATGTGCTGTGGTATGGAATAACCTCTTTGGTCAGTTTGGGTCAGGTGTCCTGTGTCTGCTTCCTCCTGGTTTCCCCTCCTCCCTGGCATAGCATGAGGCTCAGAAAGTCCTTGGCCAGGCCAAAACATTGTCAGGCAGTAACTATAAACACTGGTGTTATCAGCGCTGCTCCCAGGCCCAAAATCGAAAACACAGTGCTGCACCAGCTACCAAGAAGGAGAAAAATGACTGCTGCTGCTGAACCCATGACACTACAGTGTGACTCAGATGCCACATAGTAGGATATTACTATATATTGCTAATAATATTGATGTCACATTCTGTTTTCTTTGTTACATTTTTACTTTTATCCATTCTGGGTCTCTTATGTGGTAGAGATTTTTTAATTTTTTTTTTCCCTCTCAATTTCCTTCTACCTGACACTTAGTTTTGAATGATTCAATCACCATATGTTATTGAATATTGTCTGTCTTTGTCTTTTTATAAATCAGTTTTACTTAAAACAATAAATACCAACATAACAAAGTTTCAGGCTGGTTCTTACTTTTGTTTTAGTATCTTGAACATGAGAAACTGAAACTGTTTGAGTAGAATCTAGTAAATTTTGAGCGAATGTCCTGTGCGATTCAGCTGAGTCATCTCCCTTGGGCTATTTGATTTGAGACATTAGGTGATATTATGTTTATTTGTTTTTATTTAATAGAGATGCTAGCTTGAGATTAGTAACAGTGTTTTTCCTATTATCTCCCAGTAAGTGTAGATTTTTGAGAAGAATCTGAAACATGAACCTAGAGCACCTATTCTTGTATTTTTTTACAGTCTAGGGAGAAAACAAAGGACTCTAGTGTCAGGTTTTAATGGCATGTGAAGCTGGGCTTTGACACGTATTTCTTTGATAGGGTCAATGACAATAGCGTCTTGCATCATCTTTTCATTTCAGACATCCTGTCCCTGTGGTATTCACTCTGCTGTGCAGGCACAAGTGTTTGTGTGGCTGTATTGAGAGCTGGACTAATACTTCTCTAGGGGTGGCAGAATGCTATGGTGGCATATTTTAAAGAAGATACTGTAGCTGGTTTTGTAAGCAACTCCACTGTGGTCAAGGAGTAGTGCAAGAGTGGAAGCAAGTGGGAGGGGGTACCTGGAATTAAGGATGAGAGTTGATTAAGCCCGTTTAAGTATTTTTTGCATTGCATGAAACCCTAGTTTCACTTGGTTAAGTGCATTTTATTTTACTGCTGCTTTACATTATGTATGTCTTGATAAATGAGGATTTTTAAAGTATAGAGGTAATATATGGGGTAAAGGCTACCTGAAATAGAGCTGTGGAAGACAAATCCTGCAGTTACATTCTTTTGGTTAGGGTAGGTCAGCAGGTTAAGTGTTTCAGTGGACTGGATATTGTGCATTTAGCCATTTAAACAGACCTTTTACTGTAGCATTTACTTATCAACTATTGTATTTCCTTTGCTATTCTTGAAGATTGTTTTTCCTGAACTACTTTTGAAGCTTTTCTTCATATTGAGTCAAATCCTGTTTTGCAGGAGTATTTACACAGGTACATACAGCCTTCCTAAAAGAAACTTGCTTTGCATGGATTTCTCAAAATCAATTAAAAATTTTGTCTAGATCCTTTCTTTACCTGGACATATAAATAAATAAAGCTTTTTTTGCACAAATACCAGTTTATTTGTTGATTTGGACTAGGAGGTTACATTTGTGGTAGTTATAATGACTAAATCTACTAAATTAGCAAAATATATTTGTCATTAATGTTTTGGTTTGGGACTTTTTTCTTTCTTTAACAGGGAGAACTTGCTGGCTGACTGTCTGCAGGGCTGTTTTGTGGTAACATGCACTCTGTGTGCATTCATTAGCCTTGTTTGGTTACGTGAACAGATTGTCCATGGAGGAGCACCACAGTGGTTGGAACAAAATCAGCAACAGCCACTCAATGGTATTGGTCAACAAAATGAGGTAAAACTTAACTGCTCAGTAGTTAAGTGCTGTTGTGAATAAATACATTTTCAGAACCCAACAGTAATGTTATTTTACTGCAGGGTGTCTTTGTACATTAGTAGAAGTTGAACCTCTGTTCCTGTATAAACTCAGTGATATCACTGTTACGTTTTTGAAATTCTGTAAAATTTTAATGGATGTTGTAGTATGTTTTTTGTAAAACAACTCTAATGTTTTTACATTTTTATGTCTGTATCTTTACACTTTTTAAGATAATTCTGTAAAGCTGAGCTGTCAGCCACAATCAGGGAAGATGCAGCTTGCTTTTAATTTTTTTTTTTTTTCCCATATGTATTTCTGTAATTCATGAGATAACAATTCATTGTCTTCAAAGCAGTTGGAGGTGTTGCTGGAACTTCAGAAGCTGGAGCTTCTCTGCCCTCCCCTAGTCTCTCAACACACATGCAGCACCCCTTTACTGCTTACAGGACCCTCTTGGGCAACAGCAGAGATAAGCAACGTGCATAGGGAGGAAAGAATTAGAATTTTTTCTTTTGTAATAGATGTCAGGTTTTTTAAAGACAGAGATGGAGAACCTCAGCTTCATGACTGACTTGGGTTGTCCTTGAATTGCCATCTTTCTAGTGTAATGATAGCTTTCATAAGATCAAGAGAGCTCCCCTGTATTGAGCACTGGTGATATCACATCTGGAGTGCTATATCTAGTTTTAGGCTCCCCCTTGTACAAGAGACATGGGCATAAGTGAAGTGCATTCTGTGAAGAGCCAACAAAAGTACTTGAAGGACTGGAACATCTGACATGCTATGAGAGGCTGTGAGAGCTGTAACTGTTCACCCTGGAAATGAAAAGGGCCAGGGTAGAGTTTCCCAGTGTGTATAAATTCCTGATTGGAAGACTTAAAGACAACAGAGCCAACGTCTTCTTGGTAGTATTGAGTGACAGGACAACAGACGGTAAGCTCAAATTAAAACACAGGAAATTTTATTTAGACCAAAAAAGCCCTAAGCAAACAAAGAAACAAAACCAACCAGAACAGTCTGGATGCCGGTTTTGAGGTTTTTTTGCTTGTTTGGATACATCCCTACTAGAAGGAAGTGCAGCAGGAGGGCCAGGAGACCTCCTTGGATGGATAAGGACCTGATGAGGAAAATTCAAAGATGAAAAGAGGCTCATAAAAGGTGGAAGCAAGGACAGGCAGCCTGGGAAGAATACAGGGATGTTGTCCAGGAAGCTAGGGACCAGGTTAGGAAAGCTAAGGCCCACTTAGAATTAAACTTAGCTAGGGATGTTAAAGATAACAGCAAGGGATTCTATAGGTACATTGCAAATAAAAGACAGGCTAGGGACAATGTGGGCCCTCTCCAGAAGCTATCAGGAGAACTGGCTACCCTGGATTTGGAGAAGGCTGAGGCTCTTAATGACTTCTTTGCCTCAGTCTTCACTGGCAAATGCTCTGACCACACCACCCCAAGTCTTGGAAGGCAGACACAGGGACAGTGAGAATGAAGACCCTGGGCCCACTGGAGGAGAGGATCTGGTTCGAGACCATCTTGGGAACCTGAAAGTATACAAGTCCGTGGGACCTGATGAAATCTATCTGCGGGTCCTGAAGGAGCTGATAAATGAAGTTGCTAAGCCACTGTCCATCATATTTGAAAAATCATGGCAGTCAGGTGAAGCTCATGACAATTGGAAAAAGGGAAATATAACCCCCATTTTCAAGAAGGGGAAAATGGATGAGCCAGGGAACTACAGACCAGTCAGTCTCACCCCTGTGCCTGGCAAAATCTTGGAGCAGATTCTCCTGGAAGCCATGCTAAGGCACATGAAAAACAGCAAGGTGCTTGGTGACAGCCAGCACGGCTTCACTAAGGGGAAATCCTGCCAGACCAATCTGGTGGCCTTCTATGATGGGCCTACAGACCTGATGGACAGGTGTAGAGCAGCTGATGTCATCTACCTGGACTTGTGCAAAGCATTTGATACTGTCCCACATGACATCCTTGTCTCTAAACTGGAGAGGCATCAATTTAATAGGTGGACCACTCAGTGGATAAAGAACTGGCTGGATGGCCACACGCAAAGAGTAGTGCTCAATGGCTCAATGTCCATCTGGAGACCAGGAACGAGTGGTGTCCCTCAGGGATCGGTGTTGGGACCGGTCTTGTTCAACATCTTTGTTGGTGACATGGGCAGTGGGATTGAGTGTGCCCTCAGCAAGTTTGCCAATGACACCAAGCTGTGTGGTTCAGTTGATACATTGGAGGGAAGGAATGCCATCCAGAGGGACCTTGACATGCTTGTGAGGTGGGCCGATGCCAACCTGATGAAGTTTAACCATGCCAAGTGCAAGGTCCTACACCTGGGTCAGAGCAATCCCAGGCACAGCTCCAGGTTGGGCAGGGAAGAGATTCAGAGCAGCCCTGCACAGAAGGACTTGGGGGTGTTGGTTGATGAGAAAATGAACATGAGCAGGCTTCAGTGTGCGCTTGCAGCCCAGAAAGCCAACTGTATCCTGGGCTGCATCAAAAGGATCGTGACCAGCAGGTCGAGAGAGGTGATCCTGCCCCTCTACTCTGCTCTTGTGAGACCTCACTTGGAGTATTGTGTGCAGTTCTGGTTTCCTCAACATAAAATGGACATGGAACTGTTGGGACAAGTGCAGAGGAGGGCCACGAGGATGATGAGGGGACTGGAGCACCTCCCGTATGAAGACAGGCTGAGAAAGTTGAGGCTGTTGAGCCTGGAGAAGAGAAGGCTGTGTGGAGACCTCCTAGCAGCCTTCCAATATCTGAAGGGGGCCTATAGGGATGCTGGGGAGGGACTCTTCATGAGGGGCTGTAGTGATAGGACAAGGGGTAATGGGTTCAAACTTGAACTGGGGAAGTTTAGATTGGATCTGAGGAAGAAATTCTTTACTGTGAGGATGGTGAGGCACTGGAATGGGTTGCCCAGGGAAGTTGTGAATGCTCTGTCCCTGGCAGTGTTCAAGGCCAGGTTGGACATAGCCTTGAGTGGTATGGTTTAGTGTGAGGTGCCCCTGCTGATGGCAGGGGGGTTGGAACTAGCTGATCTTAAGGTCCTTTCCAACCCTAACTATTCTATGATTCTATGATTTCTTGATTGGGGTTTTGTTGGATTTTGTTCCTTTTCTGTAAATGTGATCAACTACTGAAACAGGTTGCTGGGGGATGTTGTAAAGTCTCCATCCCTGGAGATAGTTGGAACCCAACTGCAAACAGGACCAGCCAACCTGCTGTACCTGACCATTGTTTGGGTTGGGTTGACCTAGATGATCCCTGAAGGCTCTTTCCAATCTCAGCTTTCTGTGAAGAAGTCTGAATGTTTCTCTTCCCCTTTTAAAAGGTTTAGTGGTCCCACATTTAATGTTTGTCTAAAAAAAGACATTAGTAAAATTTTTTAAAATACTTAGTTTTTTCTATACACAGAATAAATGTATGGAGTGAGGTTGATCAATTTAACTGAATACTGAATCCTGTTTCTGCAGGCTCAGGCTGTTGTCAATGGAGGCATTGAAAATGCTGTGCTGGATCAACCTGCTAACCCAGCTGCTGAGAATGCAGTTGTAGGTGAGAACCCTGAAATTCAAGAAGAACAAGTAGATGAAGAGGAGGAGGATAACGAAGATGAAGAAGATGCTGTAGTTGAAGATGCAGCAGATGCAAACAATGGAGCACAAGGTAACAGGTGACTCAAAACAGTAATGTTCTAGTTCTTTGTAAATACAAGTGAAATCATTGAAAACAGAACTGTCATAATTCAAGGAAGCTGTGAGAATTCCCACTTCAGCTTATTATTAACCCTTGTTTTTGTAAAATTCATATATTTATTTTGAGTGCTGAAACATTTTTTTGTGGAAAAGCTGTGAGCAGTTATAAGTTGAATGCTATGCTCTTAAGTCTTTTTGTTCATTTAAAACGTAGCATGGAGTGGTTGTATCTTATTTTGGGTGAGTCTAACAGCTGCAAAAATGGCCATTGTTTCCTCAGATGACATGAACTGGAATGCTTTGGAATGGGATCGAGCAGCAGAAGAGCTTACTTGGGAGCGAGTGAGTAAGAATCTTTTTCTTGAATAATCAAAAGCCATACTTGAAATTATTTGTAGTATTGCTGTGCTAAAATCCATTTGGGGTAAATGTTGATACCATTGTGTAGTGTGAAAACTACACAAGAGTAAGAGGCTTTAGTGATCTAAAACTCATTTTATTTAAAAGCCAAATGTTATTATGCTACTTGTTAATTATCCAAAAGGCGTTTCTTTGATTTGAAATAAAGCAGCAGCTTAAAAGAAGACTTATTTTAGGCACAGACTTTTCTGAAGTTTTCAACTTGGTCAGGTTTAGAAATGAATTGCAGCTTGCATTGAGGATTTTAGGCCAGATTAGGAGCACATAGGTGTTGTGTTATATGTAGATTAATGCTTAATCTTTGTATTCATGAGGGCATTAAACTGAAGAAATTTACTTTATGTATTTGCAAAAGACAAATGTGTTTCTTAAAACATTATGGAGCATTTTAATATAACATTGCATCTGTTTTGTTTATGGATCATAAATCCCTTAATTAAAGCATGAAATCATGTACACTGTAATCATAGAGTAGTGTATAGACTCAAGAACTAGTTTTTTTTAGCTGGTTTAGAGGTAGCCAACATTTGAGTTCGAAGTTCACCACATGAAGCAAAATCTACCTGAAGGTAGATAGAGCAGCTTCATGGAATTTGCCAGTATCATTTACTAGTGCCTATGGCAGACAGTTGTAAAACTAGTCATTGTGTTCCCAGGCTGTGATACCATTGTTTCCCTGATTGCCATGTAGTAGAAATAAATTTTTCATCATAAGGGACAGGTCTTCAACTTTGTTTTGTATCTAGTGAAAAATATTTGTTTTGAAAGATTTTTAGTGAAAAAGGGCATACATAAATTCAGGTTTACTGAACCATTCTGCTGCAGATCTCAAAATGAAAGTGTTGTGTTTCTGAACACAGTTTATGTGCTGGGAAATATTGATGTGCTCTTAATTGAAAATACTTCAATGCCTCTCCAGGAATATATATGGGCTTCAGCAGACTCTCATAACCCTTTCCCGTCCTGCGTGCTGGCATAGGCAATAGCCATCTATTTGGCATTTAGTATCAGAAGTGGGGTAGAGTTTTCTGTTATTTCATCTTGTGAAAATAGTATGCAAGCTTTCTGAATTTTTGAAAGTACTTGCATCTTGGTTTATTTTGTGAAATATATGTAACTTAGTGCAAAATCCTGGTTAAAAAAAATAGCCTTGAGCCTGGTTCTTCACAGCAGTAATCATGAAGTAGAAGTGTCTGTATTGAAATAGTAAGAAAACCACAAAGTGGAGGGGAAAGGAGAGATTTTTTGTTATTTTTTTTAATAGATGCTTTACTTCTGCCTGTTCTGTGGATCCTTCCCATAACAGCTCTGCAGTGTGATGGAATTTGGTTCCTGTCTTCCCTAGTTGTAGACCACTTCTGCTCTAAATTTAATTACATAGTGTAGCAACATTAACCTGTTACTAGTTGCTTTTATACATTGAAGGTAAAATACAAACCTTTGAATTTTCTCAGTGCAACATAAACTGATACCTTGCAATTAGGAAGTGTTTTAATGTTGTTTAAAAGTGTGTTTAAATAACAGTTCAATCACTAAAATGTTCTGCACGTAGAAAATCTTTGTCAGTCTTCAAAGTCTTAGAAATAGCCTATAAATTGATTATCTGTATGGTCTGCAACATATAAATACGTGTATTAAGATATTCCACATGTATATCAGTGCCTTTGATCAACTGAGTTTACTGTGTTGAATGAGAACTTACTTTAAGAATTTACGTCCTGGTTCTCTTGGTTGAGCAATTAAAAAAAAAAAAAAAGCTTTTACCTGTATTGGACATAAAAAGTTGGTGTGAAAGAAGCTTCTATGAGGCTTATTTTAGATGTGTGTTGCTTTGTTTTCCTGATGAATAAAAACAAATCAGCTTTCTTCTTTTCCCAGATGCTTGGACTTGATGGATCTCTAGTTTTTTTAGTAAGTGAAATCCTGCATTTCAAGAATTTCTATAGAAGGCTTTTTTATTTTTTAAAAAGTAAAACTAGTTTTTTAAACTTACATCATTCTATTTGAAGTCCCTGTTTTTATGTAATACACATTCAGAATAGAATCATAGAATGGTTTGGGTTGGAAAGGACCTTAAAGATCATCCAGTTCCAACCCCCTTGCCATGGGTTGGGGACACCTTCCACTACACCAGGTTGCTCAAAGCCCCATCCAGCCTGGCCTTGAACACTGCCAGGGACGGGGCAGCCACTGCTTCTCTGGGCAAGCTGTGCCATTGCCTCACCACCCCCACAGTGAAGAACTTCTTCCTAATATTCAATCTGAATCTACCCTCTTGCAGTTTAAAAGTGGAGATTCTTAAAAGGCATAGGTAGCTTTGGATCATGTACTCCCTTGCATACACTGAAAATACGTATCTGTTCTAGCCTCAAGTTTTGCTTGTTACGTTATGGTTGAAATAGTGTCCTCATTCAGACTTTTGTGTTTTGCCCTAATACCACCATAACCGCCACCAGTGAATTTTTACCATAAACTAGATTTGAAATTGACTTCATTTGGTTTGGATTTTTTTTGTTCCTTCCTAGAATTTTTTTCCTTCTTGAATATTATTTTAATTTACATCATTATCAATTTTATTATATTTTTTAAATATGAACATTTTCTCAATTTTAAAACAATTGCATATATTTCATGTAATTGTTTTTGAGGGTGGGACTATTCATACAGATGTTAAAATAAAAGCTTACTTTAAAAACATAAGAGTATCAAAGCAAATGCAAGTACTCTTATCTAGGTAAACATCCATGAATGTGAACAGATGCTTTCATAATCTGTCCTGCATGTTTTGGTCTTAGAGCAATTTTTTGGCTCTGACAAGTGATGTGCAATTTCTGGTAATAATAGGCAGTTGAAAGAAGTTTAGATACAAAAGTAAAGTTGTATACTTAAATGACTGATACTAACTGTTATCTTCCTCCCTCCTTCTCCCATACTCCTTGCAGGAACATGTTTTTTGGGTGGTATCTTTAAATACATTGTTCATACTTGTATTTGGTAAGTATCATTTGCTCTTGAGTTTCATAAAGATCCTTCTCTGTAGCAATAATGCAGGTTAATTTTAAAGCTATTCTTTCAGAATAGATAAAGTTGTGACATCTAAAAATGGAACCCACAAACAAGCTGGGAATATGTTTAATAAATCTTTGTTGCTTCTAATTTGGTAATTTTAATTCCTTTAAGCAAATAGGTTTAAAATAGGAAATTGACCAGAAGCTTAATGATGTTAACCAAAGCATGGAAAATAATATTTGAATATTATTAAACTAAAGGAGGAAGTTCCTGGAATTTAATTTAGTGAGCGAGTGAAGTACTTTTAGGAATGGCCAGATTTTTATTTTTTTTTTCTCCTTACAGTTTTTGCTAGATACAGTTAAATCCTTTTTTCCATTAAGAGTTCATTATTTGCAGCTCAAACTGGGAGGGAGCAGAGTGTGTAAGAATGTAGCTGACTCTATCGAGCTGTCAAATGTATTTCCACTTTGTGTCAAAAACTACTATGAAACAACTTTCCTTAGTTCATACAAGTTGGATTAATTTTAGAAAATAGTAAATTCTAATCAGTTGTGTATTTTACTTTATTTTTCTTTCTCCTTCCGAGAGACACATATATGTGCGTGTATATAAATCCCCAAACCATAGGTGTATGTTTCTCAATCCTATGAACCCTAAAAGGATAATATGCCTGCATTAGGATAATATGCCTTGTACATAGCAGTAAGTTCCCCCTTGAAAGTTTCTGGAATTCCTATTTCATATTTACTGCTGATATGTAGGGTAAATTTGCATTTCTGCTCTGGTTTTACTGGAGAAAGGGAGGTAACAAATTTAGGAATACTTTTTTATTGGTACCTTGCACCTGTTGAGTACCATGAGAGAATAACAGCTGTTCCCTGTGCCTCAGTTTTACCTGTTCCACAACAGTAGCTTTTGGATTGTGGTGCTTGAGCCTTGGTAGTGTTGTTAATTTGACAGAACTGTGTGTAAAAGCAATAGCATAGTTGTGGCAATATGGAGCATTTTATGCATTGATAATGTTGTGTTGTTTTTTTTTCAGTGGTCCTTCTTGAAAAAAAGAGTTTGAACTTTAAAAACTGAAGTCATACTGTAGATAGGAAATAAGCAGAGTAAAGCTCATGTACTGACCCAGTGATCTGAGCATCTGGTTATTTAAATGAATCATCTGATCAAGAAAATAAAAATAAATATTATGTATATTTAATTCACAAGAAAGTGTAACTGTCCTAATTAGAACTGGAAAATGCTTGAATTATTTCTGATACTTAGTCTATTTTAATCTGTAGTTCTCGCAAGTTAATTATTTTTTTAGCTACTAAAAAAATTTAGGCTTTTTTAAGAGGTAGATAATAGCTATGAAATTCTTGATGTAAATTAAATTAGTAACAAGAATAATTAATGAAGTTGTCATGTAGATGTGTTTTCAGCAACAATGTGTGCTTTAACAAATGGGAAACTAACAAGCAGAGAAGGGGAACGACCTTCCCAAGCAAGCGAGCAGGAGATCTGGAAATTTAATATGTGCCTCTCAAGCCTATTTTTAGTATCTTTCCTATTAAGTAATATCGCCTAATTTACAACTGCCAAATCTCTTAATTTTAATTATGGTCCTGTTGAGTTTAGATGTCATAGGAGGTATTTTCTAGAAGATAAAATGGAAGGAAAGCATTTGAAACCTTAATTGCCAGTCCAGAAATTCTCCTGTGATGTTCTCTTGGACAAGTTAATTAAATTTGACTTAATTAATATTTTTTGTAGCTCACTTTAGTGCTCAGAGGAGTTTGTACTTCTTCACACTTTTCATTAAAAGTGATCTATTAGAAATTCTGATTTAAAGAAAGTTACTTAACATTATAAATTGTGCACTATAATCTCATAAAACACTGTCAAAAAGATAAAATGAGTCTAATGTCTATAGGAGTCTGATTTTTTTATTTTTTCCCCCTTCTCACTTGTTCTTATGGGGCAGGAAGAGAGCTCAAGCCCTCCCTTTATCTTTTATTTTTTTGCTATTCCTGGTAACTTGGTTCCTCTGAAAGGGACATAAATTAACACTTTCTTAAAGCTGACTGGGGTAATACATGTCCTCTGCAGTCTTTTCCTAGGGTTTGGGTTATTTTGGGTTTTTTAAATGTATCGGTCGTATGGAAATTAGGAGGAAAGAGAAAATCATCAGGCTTTTCATTTGAGGGTGTGTTTAGTCTACAGTAGTGCCCGGAGTTGATTATCATGATACAGTGAAGGCAATATAGGTGAAAATAAAAGCTTGCAGTTACAGCAGTCCTGTACTTCATTACAGACTCCTACTCCTGTAGGAAAACGATGCTGTATTCTGTAGTTCTCCGTGACTTGGTTAGAAGACCGCAAAGAGAGATAGAAGAACCACTTTTTACTTGTTGTAAATACACAGGTGTCCAAAAATGGGGAAAGTGCTGTGGGTTTTTTTTCATTCATTCCTCCTGAGACCTCCAAATTGGCAGGAGTGAGTTCTTGGGGATGATGACTGTCCTTAGTATGTTAATTCACAGTAAAGACTTCTCAGTTGCTCCTCATCCTTTCACTAGAGCATTGTCTTTTTCCCCATCATCTTCTCTTCCCTTTGCAAATTTCTGCAGGGCTTACATCTTTCACAGTATTCTTAAGAATTAAAGCACTAAAACTGAAACCTTGCTAAACCACGTCCCATCTGACCCTAAATGGCTACTTAAGGCTTCTAGTGCATGGGAAAGAGTGAATATAGAGAGCAGGTTCCTACAACAGTCTGTGAGACCCATACCAGCCTAGTACATAAGATTGAGAAATTGAATTAATTTACACACAAGATGAATAAAAAACTAAAAGACTGTCATCTTTTCCTGTGTAGTTTTGTATTGTTTATAGTCTTACAGTGTGAATTCTGATCTGTGTTTTCTAAAGTTATAGTAATATATTTGCAAATATTTGCACAGAAAGTAATTTTTTTTTTCAGTAGTTTTCCCAAAATTGATGAGAAATAGAATAATTGCTGTGTTACAATACACATCCTGTAAATAAGGCTCTATTTCATGGTCTTTTTTTCTGCCTTCTTTCCACTTGTATTATACAGCATTTTGTCCATACCATATTGGTCACTTCTCCATTGTTGGCCTGGGCTTTGTGGAATATGTAAGTACTGGTTTATAGTGTCAAAATGGAAAAAAACTGCCACTATTTATTTAGTCACACTGTTTTTGCAGCATCCTTCCACTTACATTTGTGATTGCAAAAGTCACCTGGAGTGTGCCTCATTTTTTTTTCTCATACATTTTTTAATCTGTGATTAAAAATGTTCTCTCACTCTTTCCCACTTCCTCCATTATATACATTCCAAGTGACATTTCCTTTTACAAAAAAAGTGCATATGTTTTGAAGGGGTTTAAGAGTCTTTCGTTCCCGTTGTATATTTTTAATCTGTGTACTGAGTAATTTTCATAGTTGATGATACTAAGTAGCAAAAGCTAGTGTCATAAAGTGATACTTTTTGTTTCATATATAGAAGTTGTTTCATGTTTGAAGAAAGTAGTTGTCAGGCTTTTCCAGAAAATATAAGCATTTTCTGGTTTTGGTTATATCAAAACCAGTAGTAGATTATTAAAATGTATTAAAACTAAAGAAAAATGGCATTCTTCTTGGAAGAGTTGAGTTTGGGGATTTATCTTAATTACATAAGAAGGAGGTGTAATCTCTAAAGAGACTGATAAATGTTCTCTTTTTTTTTTTCCCCTCTTCTCCAGGTTCAAGCATCTCACTTTGAAGGCCTGATTACAACTATAGTCGGATATGTTCTGCTAGCAGTGACTTTAATTGTTTGCCATGTATCCTTTTGTCAGTAGTTACCTGGTTTAGATTTTACATGTAAATAAATTTTCTGGCTGTATTTTGAGGAGGCACAGACATGATATAGATGCAGTCAGTTTACCATTTTGTTCTGCTATTTCGGTGAAGTAAGAAGAAAAGATCTCTTCTGTCTGAGGAGGGTAGCATCGTTAGTTTTTCCTCTCATGATCCTTACGCTATTGCTGTGGGCTACATACTTGCAGCAGAAAAATAAATGGGCTTATCAAAACATGTAAGGTATGATGGGAAATTTATTCACATCTTTTTAATCCTGTCAGATCCTTGAAGTGCAGAATACTCTAGTTTCTCTTTCATGTCTCTGAACCACTGAGAGTTTACAGCATGAACTTCTTTCAGGTGATGCCACAGAGAAAATTTAGCAACGACAGACTCCTGAAAGCTAGAAAGATTTGATCGCAAGTAAAAAGTCTGCGTTTGAGCTGTATGTTTTTAAAGGGACTACCCCAAAATCAATTAGAAAGAATAAATGTTAGCAGTTTTCTGTTTCAGAAAAGCTAACATCAACTTTAGACCACACTATACCAATGTCCAGTGCAAATGGGGTAAAACAGTTGATGACATGTCACTGTTTTACTTCATGAAAGAAAACAAGTCCCCTAAGTATAATATGCACCCAGCTCTTCTTGGAAAAGGTGTGAATTTGTTTCAGACTGAATAAAAAGGAAAGCTACCATCTAAGATAGGCCTTCAGTTTTGAAACATCCTTACTCATGGCAGACGTATTCAAAGGTAACTGTTTATTTCTTGAGAGAACTTTTGGATGCTTAATTTAAGAAGGGAGCTAGTATTGTTTGTTTTAGATGCATGTTGAGGGGAGTTATCCAGCACATCAGACTGTGACTTCCAGAGTCGTGGGCAATTTTGAAAATAGAATCCTGGTAAAATACATACTTCCTCTTTCAGAGCTGTCTTTTATAAAATTTTCTATTCATAAAAGCCACATAATGTAGTGTTTCATGTTAAACTATGTTATAAAGTATTCTTCAGTGTTATTTTTCTTGACAAAACTGTTCAGGGTTTGGCAGCTCTTGTTAAGTTCCAGCGATCACGTCGTTTATTAGGAGTTTGCTATATTGTTGTCAAGGTAGTCCTGTTTCTCTTGCGTGTGTGTGTGCATGTAGCAAAAAATCCTCTCAATTTAAGCTTATGTTCTAATTGTCTTAGCAATTTCTGTTAAACTAGTGAGATGGTTTTTTACTCTTTTTTTCCTAAAGGTTTCCTTGTTAGTAGTGGTTGAAATTGGTGTGTTTCCTCTCATCTGTGGCTGGTGGCTGGATATATGCTCTTTGGTAAGAATGGAAATAAATGGGATAAAATCTTTTTTAACAGTGTTTATATTTGATGGAAAAGTTTTGTTTAGAACAGAGTTGTTAAAGAGTTTGATAACACTATTCTCTTTTTATGAACATAGTGTTCCCAGCAGGAAAGAGATTCTTAGGTACTGCTTAATGCTAATTTTGTTTTCCTTTATGTTACTAAATACAAATGCAAATTTGTGTACTGAATAAACTTATTTATGTAGCCATCTTACGTGAAATGGTAATGATTTCCTATTTTAATAGTTATCCAATCTCTTTCTGTTTTGAACAAGATAGGTGCTGTTTACTTTGAATTGAGAAGGACAGTTTTTCTGTGATTAATTTGAAATGGAGAAAATTAATTTCTTCTGGTCTTAGTTGAAATAGAATTTTACTTAAGGTATTTGCTTCTACCACAGTGCCACTTTCTTTGAACTGGTTTATAACTTAAGTAGTATATGTTAGTGTTTGAGTTTACTTCTTTCTGTCAGAAGGAAGGAATTGATCAGAAATTGATCTTTATTTGCTGTTTTTATTGTAAATTATTCCCTCTTTTTTTCCTAATTAAATGTTACAATTATTTATGTGTTAGAACAAGGTGGACATTTAAATTAAATGCCTAGTAGTATATATGAACTAGGGGAAACAAAATGAGTAACTGTGGAAGACTGCCAAACTTTATTCATATTTGTTTACTACTTATCTTCTAGGAGATGTTTGATGCCACTTTGAAAGATAGAGAATTGAGTTTTCAGTCTGCCCCAGGTACCACAATGTTTCTGCACTGGTTAGTTGGGATGGTTTACGTCTTTTATTTTGCATCCTTCATCCTTTTATTGAGAGAGGTAAGTCTATAAGAACAAGATTGGTATGGAACACAGAGAACCTTGGATGTTGAACTTCTGGTTAAATATTTCACATATGGGTATTGCGGGTACTGTGTTTTGTCTGTGTATATTGGATTTCAACCTTATGTAAAAAGGGTCACACTGTTACTGCATTGGGAAAGGATGTTAAGAGTGTATTTTATTTACAGGTTTTTAGTTACAAAGAGTCCTTAAACGTAGGTGTTGACTTCAAATGAATCTAAATATAGTTCAGTTCTTTTCGATTAATACTTGAGAAATAAGCTTGTAATTGGTTATTGGTTCTTTATGTCTTTCTGGTAATGCTTTCTTTGTTTTATGTACCATTTTGTTGAACATTGTTCAACAAATAACCTTATTATGTTTAAAGCTTATTTACTGAAGCAGTCTTACCCAAAATCAAAAACAAAAAATAGATAATTTTCTCTTTATATATCATTTTCTGTTTCTTCTTTCAGGTATTGAGACCTGGTGTCTTATGGTTTCTCAGGAATTTGAATGATCCAGACTTTAATCCTGTGCAGGAAATGATTCACTTGCCCATTTATAGACATCTCAGGAGATTTATCTTATCAGTGGTAAGGACTTTTTTCAAAATTTTCATTATTTGGGAAGAAAATGTCATACATTGCCTCTCCTATACACTGCAAAGATCTGCTTGTTACTGAAAAGTCTTAAAAGATATGTTCTTGGACTGTGTTGGAGCTGGTGGTTACTTGAACTTCACCTTTTAATCACCGAATCGTAGAATAGTTAGGGTTAGAAAGGACATGAGGATCATCTAGATCCAACCTGCCTGCCATGGGCAGGGACACCTCACACTCTAAACCCTGTCACCCAAGACTCTGTCCAACCTGGCCTTGAACACCACCAAGGATGGAGCATTCACAGCTTCCCTGGGCAGCCCATTCCAGTGCCTTACCACCCTCACAGTTTTAATTTACTTAGCTAATTAATTAAGAACTTTTACCAGCCTCATGCTGGAATAGGGGATGGAGTTTTTCATATTTATTTATATATTTAATATATATTTCTATATTTACTTTCTTCATAGTGACCCATGTCCTGCACTGGATTAGTGGCTGAAACAGTATTGCTAACACACTGCCGTTTTGGCTGTGGCTGAAGGGTGCTTGCACACCATCAAGGCTTTTTCTCAGCTTTTGTATTCTCTGTTAAACTGTCATTATTTCAATCCATGAGTCTTCTTGCCATCCTTCTATTTTCTCACCATTCAGCTACAGAGGAGAATGAGTGAGCAGCTGGGTCGATGCTTAGTTGATAGCCAGTGTTAACCCATCACACGCAAGCAACATGTTGTCAGAGAGATTGGTAGGGATCTATGTTTGGCTGTTTCTGTTATTTGGACTAACTTCTAACTTCTTTGTTCCAGATTGTCTTTGGATCAATTGTACTGCTCATGCTCTGGCTTCCTATACGCATTATTAAATATCTTCTGCCTAACTTTCTTCCATATAATGTTATGCTTTACAGGTAAGCGTTTATTTTTTAACAGATGCTTTTTCAGTCTCCCTATAACTAGAAAAAAAGTATTTGCACTCTTTGAGCATTAGTGTGACACTGGTATGTTACTTTTTTTGTTTTCAATTAATCTAAACTTCATTGTTCTAGAAAATAAAAATATAAAGGATGTAGATACATCAAAATAAAAAGCCAGTAAGAAAAATAAAAGGCATTTTGTATTACTTCCATGATGATAGCTATTAGGCTTCTATGTGCCCTTAGAACGCTTTCCCCTTCAACTTCTTGATAGTGAAGTTGCTGTCATGTTTGTTTTCACACTCATTCCTGATTATCATTACTTCAAGACTGAAAGAATATCTGTAACTGTTTCTTTTTAATGATACCAGTATCTTTCTGTTCTAAGCAATAACTGAAACAGCAATGATAAAAGCTAGAAGATCAAATCATATTCTGATATAATCCTTCTCAACATTTTTTTTCTTTCTTAATGCCCAAACACTTATGAACACTTCACCTCGGAATAGTATATGAAGAAAAATGTCTGCAAAAAAATTAAGAATTGTTCCTGTTGGCATCCAGTATATTTTTTTATTGTGGTGGTGTTAATGTGACTCAGTGTGAAAGATTGCTATCAAAATGTTCCTTATGTCTGACTTTCTCCTCTTCCTATTGTTTCTAGTGATGCTCCAGTAAGTGAGCTTTCCCTAGAGCTTCTTCTGCTTCAGGTGGTGCTTCCAGCTTTGCTAGAACAAGGACATACAAGACAGTGGTTGAAAGGTCTTGTACGAGCATGGACTGTTACTGCTGGATACTTGCTGTAAGTACAAAAAACCAAAATTAACTACAAACATTGAGTCCAGCTTAGCCTTTTATCAGTGTGTTCCGGAGTTCAAGGATTCCGCAACACCCTGGAAGTGGTATGCTTTCCAGAGAGTTACTTAACAAGCAGGCTATTTTACAGATAAATACGTGATATAAAACTTATATAGTTATTTTCTTCTTCTAGGGAGTAGTTGTACCTACTTCTTGAGAAGTAATTCTTTTGGTATGCTCTTACAGCATTTGCTTAGTTAAAAAAAAAAAATCTGTAATAGTATGACTAACAGCTTGTTAACTTCCTATTATATGGAAAAAGTAGAGGTAAGTGTCAGCAGTGCATTTCCATGAGTCATCTTGCATTTCTGACTATATGAAGAAGAAAAAATGTTTAGAACACTAAACTGAAGAAGTGCATACCTTTTAAATTTGAGATTTTCAAGTTAAAAGTCTCTAAAGAAGGATAAAACTATGTTTGTCAGGTAAAATAAATGTTTACCAAAGTGAGGCTCTTTAATTTAGACTTCCAGGCAGAGCTCTAGCATTGAAATGCTAGAAATTGCTTGAAATTATTTTTTAGTTTGTATTTTGTTTGCTACGTTAGCCAAGAAAAAAATTAGGTTGATTTTGTTTCCATAAAGTTTTAGATTTAACTTCAAAGTATATTGTCATCCGCTCATCATCATGTCTTGTTCATTGCGGGTTGTGCCAATGCAGTGCTATTAAAACAAAGATTGATTTTTTGCTATGTCTGAGACTGAGATAATTGAAAGACTTTTATCTTCCACTGCAATCCAAAATATTTATTTTAGCTTTTCATAAGGAAACTCTCCCCACCCTGTTCTTAGTTTGCATTTTGGAAACTTACGGTTTTAATTTGTCCATGTTTTGATAGTGTTTGACAGAAGAGAATTTTGGACAGGATGATAGAAATATCTTTGTTTTCTCTACTGTTGCAGCTGGTAACAGTTGGGAAATATCTCTTCAGCAATTTTAATTGACCAAAGATGAAAATCTTTTCCCTTGCTTTTCTTAAAAAGCAGACTGCTGTGGAAAATATTTCCATTGTTTGCCAGTAGAATATCTGCATGCATCTTACTACTAATAAAAATTCTGCTAAAGCTGAGGAAAATCAGATTCTAAATGTTCATCCTGGTTTTGGGGGTTTTTAATCAGACTCAAATATCTGTTTGCTATTGATGTGTGCCAAAAATATCAACAGAAGACTTTTTAAAGTGGATTGACTTTCTTTAGGATGATGTTCTTGGAAAGCTCTGAACAGGTTTTGAGCAATATAGAATCTTCTTGAAAAACTCTCCCTGACTGTACCGTGGCAAATGTATCTATAGCAGTTCAGTACTGTCCTTGTACAGTTTAGGCTTGAAGCCAGTTGTTTCCAATAGAGCTTAGTATTAAAATAAAAGCTGGCAGTTGAACTGCCTGCTTACATGAACTGAAATATCAATGCAATTTTCCTTTTATATGCACAACTTTAATACCAGATGTTTTTAAAGCAGTCAAACAGGTAAGTAATTTACTTGTGGCTATATTCCCACTGTTCTAATGCTACATCCACACTCAGATTTTTCTTCTAAATCCTGTGTTTAGGATGACATTGAGTACATTATCAGAAAATGATTTATTTTACTTTATCAGGAATCTGTCTGTATAAGTTTTATGCAGCTCGTACACATTCTGGGTCAGCCTCTTTTTCTGTAAGGTTATCATTCATATCAAACAGAACAAAACTGAAACTTTGGTTGTTACAGGGATCTCCATTCTTACCTGCTTGGTGACCAGGAAGAGAATGAAAACAATGCAAACCAGCAAGCTAACAACCAGCATGCTCGCAATAATAATGCCATTCCAGTTGTGGGGGAAGGTCTTCATGCAGCCCATCAAGCCATACTTCAACAAGGAGGACCTGTGGGTTTCCAGCCTTATCGTAGGCCTTTAAAATTCCCGCTCAGGGTAGGTATATCTAATGCATTAACAGAAAAGGGAAAGGCAAAAAGTTGGCCCACATGTTAATCAGAAATCAAGTGGTGGGTCATGTTGTTTTGTGTCTTGTACTATTTTGTATTTCTGCTTTTTAGAAAGTAGAGTTATTCTCGCATGCAGCTTTTTTCAGCCTGTAACTTAAGACCTTCAATTATCACAATTGTTGTGTATTATCTATTAGTTCATATTCTTATTTTCCTAATTGTTGGTAATGAAGAGAAACAGAATAACTCCCCAGCAAACAGGTAGTTCAGGAGGCATGGCTTTCAAGAGGGCATACTTCAGTCTTGTAGCCAAAGTGTATTTTCAACTATTTTGCTTTACTAAAGAATTAAATGGAGAACTTTTATTGCATCTATATTAAACACAGAAAGGTGTTAACAATACTGGAAAGTTCTGGATCCCTACAGTTTGTTTTTGGCAAATACTTCAATTTCTAGAATAATATAATATATAGATAAATTGTTTTGTTGTTACCAGTACTCTGAGTTGATAAATATAAACTTGAACACAACTCGTTTACTATGGTTCCAGGTATAGCTCAAGAGTGGAAGTAATGGCTGAAGTTAGAACAATGCAGTATTACTTATGAAGTTTTCTTAAAATGCAGAATCTGCCAGAATTCTCATAACAAAGTACAAAATAAAGCTTTTTCTTTCTCACTATACTCTCACCACCTCCCCCTCTCTCCCCTTAAATCTCAACCTAGTTGAACTGCAAGCAAATTTGGAAGCATTTTAGGATACTGTTGAGCTTCGGGGTGTCTGAAGTTGGGGCTTTGGGATGGGTCAGGGGGCCGAGGTGGAAATAATTCCCTATACTTGATTCCTGAATTTACCCTCTAAAATGACTCTCAAGTAAGGGCTGTGGTAACCTAGGGACTCATTAAATACTTTCTAGAAATACCTTTATATGACCTATTTTATTTTTGTGGATGCTTCTGGATAAGGACGTGCTAAAATCATCATACTGTAAGCTTTCAGTAATTTGGGTTGCTGACCTGGTGATAATAACTAAACAATTTCATATTCGGCCGCCAAAGACTGTTTTTTTTCTGGTCTGCTTACCTTCATCTAGATATTTTAAGTAGGTCTATGGAGACATTCGACAGAATGTAGAAATTAATAGAAAATCTGGTCCATTGTTTTCAAGAGATTTGTTTTCAAGCGCTTGCAGAATCTCAGACACGTGGTAGCTCACTGATGCAATTCTATGTCCCTGGTTCCACTGATTTAGAAATACTTAACTAATGAATCACTCAGCTTCGCTGTAGGTGCTTCAGCTGTAATTTTTAGTATGCTGACCTTGGTTCTACTTTGATAACTTCATCTTAAGCGAAATGTGTTTCCCACACAGACTTCCACTAGGGAACAGTGCTGTATTTTAATTACTTTCTCAATTGGGATTTTAAGCATTTGAGAAGGAAAAAAAAACCCCACTGTTAAATATCTGATCTTTTCTGTCCTTTTTTTTTCTTCCCCCCTTCATTTCATCCCAGTTGTAAGAACCTTGAAGTGAAGGTGGTTTACATTCAGTTTTTATTATGTAATAATGTTTCCCATTAGAATGCACTCATCATGTCCATACGGATTGAGCAAGCAACAGAACTGATCTTTTGTTATTTCAGTTACAAGTAAGCATGTGGTAAAAAACTGGTTTCGATTTTTTTTTTATTATTTAATTAAGCATATACTGCTAATCTTAAAAGATCAGAATTTTTTTAGTAATATTATTCTACATTAGAGCCTATCCATCAGTTTTATCAGACAATCTGTATAACTCTTCCAACTCATTTCTTTTCTAAACAGACCTCCCAAAGCCTCTCGAATAAATGCGGATGCATGGAATTTGTTGAATTTTCTTACTACTGCCTTATACTCCTTTTAGCCTTCCTGTCATAATCCACCGTTGTCAGCAGTCCGCAAACTCTTTGCAGACTTTCTTCTGAGGATTTTTAGATTTTATTACTTTATTGTTGTTCCTTTTTAATAAAAAAAAATAAAAAACACAACACCCTATCTACACAAAGAAATTTATCATTACTTCTCATGGATTTTGGCATGCTATTTCCGAAATCCCTTTGGCTGTAGTTTTGAATTTCACTTATCAAAGTCCACCCATTTTCTGGTTTGGTTTGGATTGGTTTGATTTATTCACATACACACACACACACACACAGACAGATCTATTCCATCTTCTGGAAGCCATTTTTAGTTTATTGTTTGCTGTGGCAACTTCAGGGAGATTTGCAAGATCTTCGAATATATTGCCATTACTGTCAGTGCTGCATCTCTCCTAAGAGTGACTGGCTGCCTATGCATTATTTAGGTCCAAATCAGGAGTTGCTCTTCCTCTTGTATGTTCTCACTGATCCAAGAAGCAGCTGTTTGTAGTGTTCAGAAGCTTCATTCTGGTTTTAGTCCTTCATGTGTTGTTTATTCCCACATGGACTGGCTTTCCTCTGGCATTCCCTAAGTAACAAATTATTTAGACAATACTGGTCCCAAGCAATTCACACCATGTTTTCCTCACCATTGAGGTTTTTGGCTTTTTTTTCCTGTCTGCAGTCCAGCTGTCAGCTACTCCAGTTTTCTTCCTTCCATCATTTGGGATCCTTAACCCTAAAGAGAGTATTTTGTGTGAGAAAGGGTACATGGATGTCACCTGGCAAGTAGCTGGGTATTGTGGAATCATCCCTCTTCACTCAGGCTAATGTTTACAAAATCACATGATTTTGTACCAAAAAAAAATGAATCTTTTTTAAAAAAAATCAGATTTACAAAATCAAGGTTTTCCTTCCCTTCCTTTAAGCAGTACTGGAGATCCTAATGTAAAGATGCCACTGGTCTACATTGTCCCAAAAAGTTCCATCAAGGAAAATGTGTGTTAACAGGTTTAACTTTCTCAGTTAGTCTATTATGATAAGGTGTTAGTTTCCCCATTGCAAAAAACAATGGCTTTGATTAGTGAAACAGAATTTCATAGCACATGGTGCTAGAGACATTCAAATACTTAGAGATCAAGTTCCTGAGAATTCTCTGATAAGATGTAACCCTGACTCACTAGCTGCCAGCTTTCCTGTCAGCTGCTGGTCACATAAACCTGAAGGCATCTGGAAGAACTCTCTCAGCAAGCTTTTTCCTTGTTGTAAAACCACTGTCTTGTTTATCTGGCATGCAGAGAAACCTTTAATTGAAAGTCATGCTGATCAGTGCAGAAATAGATTCAAATGTTAATTTTTACTGTTTTGACAAGTGATATAAACTTTTAAAAGAAATAAGTAACACTAGATGTGCTTTGTATACTGTGGATAGGTTTCTTATTGCTGATTTCTTTCTACAGTGAAACATGAGTTGGTGTTTGAGTGTTCTAGTTTAGCTGTGTTTCTAGGATGACATCTTTTTATATGGTTTTATTGGCTTTGGTTAAATAGCTTCCTTATAAACTGTTTTTCTTTCCTCTTTCAGATATTTCTTTTGATTGTTTTCATGTGCATAACATTACTGATAGCTAGTCTTATCTGCCTTACCTTACCAGGTAAGTCCATTATTGTGAAACTACAGTGAAACAACCTCAGCATGTTCCCATGCTCAACAGTGGCAGATGTTTTGAAATTATTGTTCTAAGTTAAAGGGAGAAAGCATGGAAAATGATGTCTTGTTTTTAATGGTCCATCAACATATTTTAATAATCTAAAATGTAAATGATAAGAGATAATACCTGTATTTAAATGACAGAGATTGCCATTTTGTCTTTTTTTGTTGTAGAGTAATTTTCTTCTAAGGGAGGGCTTCAAATGCTGAGACAATCTCTGTAGTAGTATTGAGAGAAAAAGAGAATTTAAACTCTTGCACCTGCTTTACCACTTAGAGAAGGAAAATATATAGGTTGTTACCAGGTCTTCTGTGGTATCTTTTTCAATGAAATATTCTGAAGATGTCATCATGACAAGTCACTGGGAGACTTTGAAGTAATATACATGCCGTTTCCCAAAATTGTATGAATAATTACTTTAACCAAATCAAAAGCACTTTGTAGGGTATTTTTAAAAATAATTTGGAATAAATTAAGACATGTAAACTCATTGGATTTTTATAACCTGGCTACCATTGTACTGTGACATTTTTACTTCCATGTATTAACAATGATATTAATTTTGTTATGGTTTTATTATTATGTAAAATAATTCCAGTATAATACCAGTAAATAGAAACATGATTAAAAAGTGAAATGTAGCAAACGAGTCTCCTTTTTTTGTCAGAGTGCTGAATAGTGCTTTGTTTTGCTGTAGTTCAGATCACATTGCTTGTGTAATGAGATTTTAAGGGGGAGAAATCCCAAATATGTATTTGTCATCATCTATGTAACTATTTACATTGCGCTTCATGCATTTGTGCTGTATGGGTGTATTATTAAAATGCTGCTTTATGTTGAATAATATTTGTGCATTAGTATTTAACAGTAAATTGGTAAGTATTTTTAATAGGCATCCTTCCTTAATACATCAGAAAGCATTACTCTATTTAACAGTGTTTATATTTTCAGTATTTGCTGGCAGATGGTTAATGTCATTTTGGACGGGGACTGCCAAAATCCATGAGCTGTACACAGCTGCGTGTGGTCTTTATGTATGTTGGCTAACTATCCGAGCAGTGACAGTGCTGGTCGCCTGGATGCCACAGGGTCGTCGAGTGATTTTTCAGAAGGTTAAAGAATGGTCTCTCATGGTGAGTCCGGAGAAAAACATTTCATTTAATTATTAAGAAAGTAACTAATGAAACTTGTTCTTTCAGCTTTGCTTCCAGGTTTTGCTCTGTTATGTATATTATGCTTTCCTTTTCAGACTGTTTTGAAGCTTTTGCAGCTTACATTCTCATTGCATAGGGTAACTGCATTTTTGGAAGCCACTTAGCACAATGTTAAGCCATCAGTATAAATAAGTTTGCATATATATATGGGTTTTTATAGTATCTGCCTGGTTTCTTCTGTTTTCCTTTAAAAGTGAATATGTTTCATTAGATTACCCTGTGCGATGTGTCCTTGAATGTATTTACATTTTCACATGTACTTGGAGGCTTAACTATTACTCATTTAGAAACTTGACATTATCAAATAAGAAAAACAACTAGTAAAGCTGACAGATGATGGTGAACGTGTCCCTACAAAGCAGCTTGATGCATATATTCAGGAAGATCTTTATAATTTGTCAGATCTTTGTGCTGTTCAAATTAATGTTTTTAAATATTTTTTTATTATTGTTATGAGTTCAGATTCTCACCATGGCAACAAATTTATATCCCACCTTTTTATTTTAGTTTTGATTTTGAGGATTTCTGTAGTAGATTTCTTGCCAAAGTATAGTAATATTACACATTCAGGCACAGTCATTCCTTTTTCTGGAGGGAGTACTGGAGTAGAACCCAGTCTTGAAAACTTGCATTGCAAAACTATATACGTAAGAACGTTATTTTTAGGGGTATATATGTATTAATTAAAGGTCTGTGTATTTTTTTTCCCCTCCAGCTTTCTCTGTATGGTTTAAATTACATTTTGACGTTTAAACAAAAAGAATCCTCTGATGAAGATATTAATTAGGTGCCTTTGTTTTTTTAGATAATGAAGACATTAATAGTGGCTATACTGCTAGCTGGTGTGGTTCCACTTTTACTTGGTCTTCTGTTTGAACTAGTTATTGTTGCACCTTTGAGAGTTCCTTTGGATCAAACACCTCTCTTCTATCCTTGGCAGGTCAGTTGCTCCCGTTCTTCTGCTGTTGATACGTTTCTTTACCTAGAATTCAGGAGTATGGAAGTTCTTGCTTCATGTTGATTGGGTGCTTCAGAGCATTTTCTGCTAGGGTGTTTCTATGTGGCAAAGACATCCAGTCTGGATGTGAGGATTATTTCAACCAAAGTTAGGAATTCAAAGTATGAAAAGCCAAACTCTGTGGGATGGCATTAGAGGGTCTTTGCATTTTAGTGATTGGATATTTTTTTTTTCAGTAGCCAAATTGTAAAGATATACACAGAAGTTAGTATAGTTGTATGCACTTATACACAGACATATATACTCTGACCTTTCTGGGAAAGCTTTCTGCCTACAGTTATGCAGCAAGAGTTTTAGCTGAACTTTTTTTCATACAAGGTTTCAAGTCAGTGATGATACACACTATGAATGGAATTTTTATATGCTTTAGGATCGTTCTCAGTTCTTTAAAAATTTGCAATTAAATATACTGGAAGACTTTATGTTCATGTGGCAGTTTCCTCAAAATATCAGATAGTGGGATTTGAGTCTTGTTCTAAATTAACAGGGAGCTATTGAAATAGGGAATAACTCCCATTTTTTACAAAAGAGAATAGTTATACAAAGGTTACATGCTTGAGCAAACACAAAGGAACTTTAACATGGACTTTTTTGTAACAAGTTCTTAAATTTTTTTAATGTATCTGGGGTTACAGATGTTAATAAAAGCTGTATTTTTAAGTAATTGCTTAAAGAAAATACATTTCCCCAGCATTTTAAGAAAGTTAGTTAACATATGATGTCTTACCAGTTCTGCAGCTATTTATTCTCCCTTGTCAGGCTTTGCATTCTAATTTTGGTGGGTTTTATTGAAGAACTTCTCACGAATATCTGTAATCCAGAAGAGACTGACATATGACATGCAGGGTTTACTAGAAGCCTGTTGTTAAATTGTGTTCTTTTAATTCCATGCCATAGTAATTATAAAATATGTAAAAAGCATAAATTCTTCCCTGAATAGTATGACATTCTTTTTTGAGGAACAGTGCCTTGCTTTGTTTAGCTTTTCACATATCTGGTAGGGTTTTGTGGACAACTAAAATTTAAAAGAGGAGTTAAAAAAGCCTAGCATGTTCCAGAGAGCTGAGTATTTTATAGATGTCAGTTAAGCTTGAGAGTATCCTCTCTTTTTTATGAGTTTGCAGAAGATGTCACGTCTTTTAAACAATATCCCATGAAAAAAGTAATTATCTTTTCACTTATAAGTAATATTAGCAAGTTGCTCTAAAAGCTTTTGGTTGTCAAACTGTTTAAAAAGATGTTAATGCTAACTGTCCACTTTTACAAAATTAGGACTGGGCTCTTGGAGTTTTGCATGCCAAAATAATTGCTGCCATAACACTGATGGGTCCCCAGTGGTGGTTGAAAACTGTTATTGAACAGGTAGGGAAAAATTATCCATGTATATTGTCTGTATAATATATCTTTAATGTTTTATGAATGTGTGAGTTGGAAAATGGCGTTACTGTTGTAGTAATGGAGTAATTTGAGTAATTGAGTAAAACTGGACTAGTTTTGTAGAATCCTTTTAAATTGTATAGCCTAATCCATTAAGGTACACTTAATAATAAAACAAAAATAAACCTCAGAAATCTGAAATCAAGCAATTGCAGTGTGTATGTGTATGCAATTTTATCAGGTTTGTATTAAAGTGAGAAACATCGTTATTTCATCAGATGAATTCACATGTGTACCAAGTACTGGATGTTATTTATGTCTGCCACTCAAGAACAGAGAATTTCTGCCTTCTTCACAGCTGTAGAGATTAGCTCATTCATAGACGAGTACTTATGAAAGACAGTCTTTCCTTTCCCCTGTGATTAAGACAGAACAGATTTTGTGAGCAGTTCTGAGTCACATGGCCTGTTGCTTTCTTTGGCAGAAGTTTTTTTTTCTTGATAATAATCTTCAAAGTTCTGTGGTTGCTGTCTCAATGAAGTATCTCAATTGTTTGTCAGAAAGTAACTTTTCAGTCCTGTCTTATATGTAATGGCTATGGTGCATGTTCTGACCTGTGTACAGGAGGTGGCCTCTCAAGTCTAGCATATAGTCCCAGATATTAAACCTAAATTTTAAATATTAAATAATAATATTATAATAATGTTAATAATAATATTAATAAATATTAAAACTAATCGCTGTAGGTGTCACACTGGAGAAATTAATGTTAATTCTGTGAGTACCTTTTCATGCATACAACAGCTCTTCCTTCCATTCTGAGTACTGTCCCTGGTGCTGTTTGTTGTACCTACATTCTCCTGTGCCATCCTTAGAAATGGATGCATCCGGGCTGTGGGGCAGAGGCCATTGTCTAGCTGTATATGATAGCCATTTGGAACTGGGCTTTTCCTGTGATTAGTCATGTTGAGATCTTGGCTTTTGATAGTAGCTGCAGAAACTTAAGAATTATGGAGGCCCTTTCTTCAGGCACAGATTCCACATGCAGAGACTTTGGTCTGCCCAGTCAAATACAACATAAGATCCTATTCTCTGCCCGTGTTACCAACTTTAATAGATTTGCTGTACTAGCATATACAGGATCCTCTTTTGGAAAGCTAACAGCACAAAGCAATCTCAGGTCATCATCCATAAAATCACCATCCACAGCTATATTTAATAACCTTTCATCTGGTCTCTTGCTCTCCTGCAACCAAATCACAATACTACTCAAGATTAAGTGCTCTCCTGGGCACTGTTTAAATGATTTTTCGGAACCCTGATGTAGACTAGTATGGAGTTTTTCCTTCTTCGACTGTGGCCGTCGTTGGGAACACCTGCTTCCTGTCACAAGGAGAATTGTGTAAAACCTTGTAATTGTTAATGTAAGCGCAAAGCGTGGCTTTTTAATTGATCCTTTCTACTTATGACTTCTTGTTCTTAGGTATATGCAAATGGGATTCGTAACATTGATTTACACTTCATAATCCGTAAACTGGCAGCACCCGTAATCTCTGTTCTGTTGCTTTCCCTGTGTGTACCATACATCATAGCCTCTGGCGTTGTACCTTTATTAGGTATGTATACATTCAGAATACCTTTCATTAACTGATGGTTTAGAGCAATGTAAATATATCTGTGGAAATAAAACTTCATGCTCTGGGTTATTTAAAAACAAACACATGCCACTATTCTGCCAGCAAATGTAAATCCTTAAGAATTGGTGTGTCATCTTAAAAAGTTTGGTATTTTTTGAGAAATGCAATATATTATTCTGACTGGCTTTTTAAAAACTAAGTGCAGAATATATTGAGAGTATGGGACTACATAATACCTACATTTCTCCTGTTAGATATCTAGCTAGTTTGGGAAAGGGAGGATTAATTCCTTTCTTGTTTAGACAACCTTTAATCTCTGTTTAAAAGCTATACTGAGTTGAGGACATCTTTTCTGACTTGTCAGATTCTAAAGGAAGCTTAGAACAGGTGAAAATATGGGTTGAGTTTTTCATTCAGTGTTAAAACGTAAATTATTTTGGTTTTGGGTTTCTTTCAGGCTTTCCTATCTCATCATAGTTGAGGGAAAAATTTTCTTAGAAAGCAGGGCAGGTGTGTTTTTTCATCAACAGTTGTCTCTTGCTAGTTAGTCTTGATGTTATATGTTCAAGAAGTCACATTTTATTCTTCAACCTCTCACTTGAATGCAGATTTTAGTGTCACCTTTTTTCTGACACAAGTTATAAAGAAGTCAGTAAGCAAGAAAAGCTGATAAGCTGCCTTTTTCTTTTTTCTTTTTTTTTTTTTACTGTGTTAATGGAAAACTTCCAGTTTTAATGCTTTGGATGAAAAAGAACATCAGCTGTTATGTTGGATCTGTGAGACAAATGGTCGTGCTATTCATTTCACACCCCTTTCACTTGAAGTTACATTGCAACAGAAAATGCAGAAGCAGGTAGAGAAGCAGAGATGCATGAGTCACTTTAGCAACGTTAGATTATGCGGGGGTTGTGTCCTGTTTTGCAGGAGTTACCGCTGAAATGCAAAACCTTGTTCAGCGACGAATTTATCCTTTTCTGCTTATGGTGGTGGTTTTGATGGGAATTCTCTCCTTCCAAGTCCGCCAGTTCAAGCGCCTTTATGAACATATTAAAAATGACAAGTAAGTATACAGTGGGGGGTATACTTACACTTTACTTAGTTTACACTTTACACTTTAAATTGTGATAACTTCAGATTGAATGCAGGTGTTGTAGGTTCTTAGGGCTAAAAGGGATTTTGAGAAGCTTTCTAGACTTATGACCCTCTAAGGCAGACCTGAACTGTTCTTGGCAAATGTTTTGTCTGTAGTTCAGGTAGATAAACACAGGAACAGACTGTCTTTGTAAATGGAAGATAATCTTTCATCTATAAGATACTCTTTATAAACGGAAGCCTCTCTTAGTCTCACCCAATACATGTTCTGCATTGTGACAGGCTCTTTTTTTGAGTGAGAACTTCATTTAGCAGTCATTGGTTCTAGATGAATTGTTCCAGATGTTCAAGTAATGGTGGCTCACACAGTGTGAAGATGCTCTTAAAAGTGTCATCCAGCAAAGGGCTGGGTATTAAAATAATGCAGACACATTCTTTATATTTCACATTTTCATTTAGCTTGTATGAGTACCAAAGCTGAGGCTGTAAACACAAACCTGTAATGCCTGTATTCCCTTATACCATGCCTGAATGTTAAGAAAAAAAAATGAGGATGGTTGATGATGAGAAAAAATGAAAACTATTGGGATGGCCGGGGGAATCACATGTAGAACAACTTTTACTGAACTGATAATCTAGTTCTGCCGCAAAGGAGATAAAGCGCATTTGTGTTACAGAATTGCATTAACTTGTGTTAATTTCTCACTGTTTTCACTATAATCCCAGGTACCTTGTTGGGCAACGACTTGTGAATTATGAACGGAAGTCTGGTAAACAAGGCACATCAACAACTCCACCTCAGTCTTCACAAGAATAGATGGTCATATTAAACGTCTTGACCTTCCCTTTGCCTTTACATGTCCTTTTTTTTCATAGACTCTTCTTCAGTCTTTGGATATCTCTTCCAGCAATGCTCTCAGCAGTGTTTTGGCTTCTGTTAATAGCATCCAGATAGCAGTTAAGGCTCTGTTCCTTATCTGCATTTTTCTGGTGTTACCAATGCTGTCTGAGGTCTGTATATGTGTAAATAGAAGTATCCTGACACCCTAAAACCTTGGATTAAAAAGAATGTGCATTGTACATCTTTAAAAAAGTATATTAATTTATTAAATCTAGTTGTCACTTTATTTTGGACTGCTGTTCTGTCGACAATGTGCCACAAAGCAATACTGCAAAGAGGCAAGATGTTTTTATAAAATTTGGAGCTTACTTTATGGCGTTCGTAACAGTTCTTACTGTAGTAATATAGTATGAGTTTTCATGAGTGGAAGAGCCACACAGAATATCAGAAGTAAATAACTGTCTTACAGTCAGCAATGAAGTGGCTGTGGTGAGAACATAATGAACTATGTATCTTGCTGTCAAGTCTTTTTTATTATTTTGTATAACACCAAAGCTGTTGTACATTTTTCTATTGCCTGATTGTTTTTCATGTGTCTGAGTTTGTAATATTGTACAGTTGCTGTTAAATCAAGAAAATACTTCCTCGTCTGAGAATTCAGATGTACTTGTTGAGACTCAGCTGGGTGTTTCTGTTGGGGGGGGGACGACGACACAAGGGGGTGGTATTGACTTTAGGAATCAGGATTTCCTGAACTGAAACAGTAAATAATTTACTAAGGTTAGGTGATGGAAGCATTTAAAGGTACCAAGGAAAATTAGATGGATACAATTTCAGTTATGAACCTAATTTCTTATCAATAATAAAAATTTTCAGGACCTCAGGGAGAGGGATGAACCTTATCTGAGGTGTTTGCACAGAAACAACGGAGTGTAAGCGCCATTTTGACCTGGTCCTTAACTAAAGAGCCTGAAATCTTTCTTTCTGTAAGTTACCAAAGTTGCAAATTGTAGTATGAATTTTATATTGCACAATTACTTAAAACAGAAAAAAAACCCCAAACAAACAAAAAAGACCTGCAACAAGTATCTCTTTTCTTTTGGAATTGGTCACTGTGAATTTTTATGGGAATAATATTGGGGAAGTAATTTACTTTGTACCATTTATTGCCTGTGGGACAGGGAAACACGTATGCTGTTAAAACAAGCAAGGAAAAGTTAGCAGATTTCTTTGCAAGGACACAGTCAAACAAGAGCCGCCAAATCAAGTCTGTGCTATTTCTATATGTAGATAAGAGTTCTTTTGCAGTAACGTTTGGGGGATTTTTATGTATATATTTTAAATAAACTACATAACAGTATTGCAAAGCTTTAAATAGCATCAAATCACATGCTTAGATCGCAGTATCTCGTGTAGATTAAATGGGGGAAATGTGAATATCCATTGCAGCAATCAGAAAATCAATGGAACATTAAACTTGCTACTCAGTACACTGCCCTTCAGTATTCTGTACTTGACCATATGTGTACATAATTAATACTTGAGAATTGCTTGGCAGGCCCTTTGAGAGCGTCATCTCCTTTTATTGATGTTGCATCTCTGATCTGATGTGTTTTGAGTTAATGTGGTTCCAGGCTGTGATGGTGGCAGTTCATTTTCCAGTGTCTGTACTCGTGTTCGGAGGCACTGAGCACAAGCCGAATGCATATGAATCTAGTGGCAGGAGGATTGGGCTGTCACTATCAGAAGGTCAGAAACTACTATCTCACAGAATCACTGTTGTCCTTATGGTTTTAAACCATAAATATTACCCTTTGGAGTGATTTATTAGGAAATTTCCAGTGAACTGAAATCATAGAAAAATAACCAAAATGTTTTTCTCTCATTCACTATTGCTGACTAAATGCTAAATTGAGTATTTGCCCAATATATTTTTGATGTGCATAAATACTGCATTTGACTGTTTACAGTGGTGTACATTGTGGGATAGATATATTTTCACAATATTAAACTCACTGGTAACATACATTCTTTCTTACAGCAAGATTCTGTCTTTGACGTATCTTTCGTAAACAGTTCCAAAATGGTCTTACCACTGTTACACTTACCAAGATTGCGAGCACATCATGCGGAATTTGCAGTAGTGTGGTTCTTGTAACTTTGTGTTTTTATCCAGACAAACTGGTCTTAACATTAAAATTTATTAAGAAAAAGCCTTTGTGCAATTTCTTATTACTGTTGTTTTGCAAGTCATAACAGAAGAAACTGAACCAGGCATGAACCAGTCATGCAATGTGAACTGTAGCTATTTTACTGTACCTTACATTATCCGTATTCACTCTTTGTTAGGGAGAACCAGCTTCAAATCAAACAGTTGTGCTTGCTTTTGCACTGCTTTACAGATCCCAGGTGAAGTTTGTTTCTGAAACTGTCCGTTGTGAATTTTTACAAAATCTCATCTCCCTAATATTCTGATTTTTGCATGTGTTCTGGGAAAGATGGAAGTTGTATAGAACAAGAATTAAGTAACACTGCTTTTCTGTTGGTTTACATTTTGATTGTTTGCCTTACTGTACTGTGCGTACTCCTCTGGCATAGAAACTTGATAGTAAGCATGTAAATTAACTGGCTGCTACTAAGACAGCTGGCAGCTCTGCACCAGAAGCTTCCATCTCTGCTAGAGTAATACAGCATGTTGTGGTCATATTATTCTTCAAGCTGGAAAAATCCTCTGTGTGCGTGTGGTTTTACTACAGCTTGATACTGAATCTTGGAGGGGTCAGAGAAGCAACCTGGCCTTAATTTGTATCTCTTCTGTGGTGTTGAGAATCTACTGCTGTTAGCAGTTCTACAGGCCTTCATCAAAGAACTGTCAGATGGCTCTGTAGCCAGTTAATCTTTGCACAACTTTGGTTTTACACAGATTATTTTATATTGATGAAACATAGTAAAAACTCTGCATCTTTTCTCTGATTCCCCCTTCTCTGCCGGGTAAAGCCTATGTTATTTGTTCTGTTTGCAAAGGCCCTCTGGAACCTGTAACTATTTTCTGTCAGCCCTTACCTCAGTAAGATACAATCACAGAATGATTTGTGTTCGAAAGGCCCTTAAGATCATGTAGTTCAAACCTCCCTGCCATGGGCAGGGACACCTCCCATGAGACCGGGTTACTCAAGGCCCTTTCCAGCCTGGCCCTGAACACTGCCAGGGATGGAACATTCACAGGTTCCTTTACTCTCACAGTAAAAAAATTCATCCTTATATCTAACCTTAATCTCCCATTACATTTTCAGTGATGCCAGCTCCAACACCAGTTAGAGCACTCGCGTTACTTTTCAGCCGAGTGCATTAATTCCTGCCTTGCTTTTTTCTAAGCTCGAGCAAAGGTCCTCATAAAACTCTGCACAGCAGCCCTGTGGTTCTTTGGAGAACTCCGTGGGAAGCCCTCTGCCTGGTGTGTTGACTCCACTGCCTGACATACTGATCAGTGCCATTTCTCATACTGCACTGTCTGTCCGCTCTTTTATGTCTAGACTGGAAATTCTTCATGGCAGGGTCAGTGTTCTTGTTCTGCTCACCCCATGAAAGGGCAGCGTACAGCCTGAGCAAGGAGCGGGGTTCTTGGTAAATACAGTGATACGGGTAGTAAAAACATCAAGCAGGGAACTGAATCTCAGTAGTATGGAGTTCAGGACACCAAAAAAAAGGAAGCCCTCTTCTGAAATGGGTAAGGGAACAGCTTTTACAAAGTATAACAGTAAGTTAAGAGTACTCTTACTCTGATATTTCAGTTCTTGCATGGATTGACTGGAACTAAAGAATTGCATGGTCAACAGGGATTTTATTAAGTCTGATTCTTCCAGACAAGCTCTGCTTCTTAAGTTCTTGGTTTAGAAGTCACCATAAATTGAGAAATGACAGGCTGAAATCAAAGTTACTCAATAATAGGCATTTGTAGAAGATGGCGTTTCCAAAGGTCAAATTCTGTTCCAAACAAAATGGAATGTTTGGAATTCAATGTAACACTGAGGCACAGAGCAGTACCAACATAATTTCACAACACTGCACATCAGTTTTGCAGTTTACATGCTTACTTGCTGTTATCTCTTGCTTGTTCAGTAGTGGCCAGTGCCAAAGCTACGTAGCCACTTTTGGGGTTTCTTTGCCCCTGTATAAGGAGAAATCAAACATACCATGAGGTTGGGGCAGGGGCATTACTTTACCTCTCCTTGTCTGATTTACGTTAAACCACTTGGCTTTGAGGAGCATCTCTGTTCCTGGAAAATGGCGCTACTTTTACCTGGCAAGAAAAGACTTGCTTTTTGCTTAACAAAACCAGAGAGCACTGCGGTGCTGGAGCAGCAGGAGGGCCCCCACTGCCCGGTCCGCACCCATGGTGCCAGGTCTGGAGCAGCAGTGCTGAGCGGCAGCTGGTACGGCCCGTGCTGTGCTTGGTGGGACAGTCCATCGGCAGTATCGCAGTCCTGAAGCTCCAGGACTTTGAAGCAGCAGCTGCTATAACGGGAATTTTTGGGAAAACAGTGGCTGATGTCTGTTTTGCAGCTCAGTCAGCGTTTGTTCACATCTCGTTCAAGCCTGGACGTGTTGCCGGTTTGAAAGGAACTCCCAAAATCCTCTACAAGTCTGCTTAGAGGGGGACACTGCTTACTTTGCACAGGCGCTCGGTGGTGCCTTTCCATGCTTACCGGCTGCTGCGCGGTTTTGGCTCTTCCCAGACGGCTGCGGAAGGCGGCAGTCACTCAACGACGCCGGCACAGCCCGCGCCCGGCTCCTCCCTCCGCGTTGCCCGGCAGCGGGGCCGCGGCCTGGGGCAGGCGAGGCGGCCTTTGCGGCCGGAGCGGTTGGGGCCCTGTAGTCTCGGGCCTGGCGGCGGCCTCTAACAAAGGAGGAAGGGGTTGGCCGGCCCCAAGCCCGCGGGCCCGTTGCCGGCAGACCGGGTAACCGGTGTCACGGCTGAGCCAGCCTGACCAGCGTGCCCTCAGCTGTTGGGTTCAGCCAGGTACCTGCGGCTGGCTTGGGGTGAGCGAGCAGAAAAGCAGAAGGTAAGAGCAAGGAGCGGTAACGGAGGTGAGGTGACCTCTGTGTTCAGCAAGAGAGATGAATGGGACAGACCTACCTGTATGAGCAAAGCACAGTGCATAATTGCAGCACGTTTTTTGTTCATCAAGCTGTAAGGTTTTCATGGAAAGCCTGCCAGGAGCACAGATTAGTCACTTTTTGCTACTTTTTTTGGTTTGTTTTAATACGTAAACATAATATAAACTTGGTAATCCACACACTCTAGCTCCTGTACAAGAATGACAAGATTCTTTTTGGCGTGCGGTAGTGAGTTGTCAACACAGCTAGCTTTCCATGGGCATGAGCGGTGTGACTTGTCTGGACTACCAGTTTTACAAGTTTATACTGTGGTAGGCTTGAGGAGAAAGATTAAATTAAAGCTACTTAAAGACACATATTAAAAACTTACCCGGAGCTGTGGCTGGTGTCCTAACTCCAGTCTTCTACTCGGTGTTGACTTAATGTTGTTTGGAGATGCACAGTGCCTGTCTGCTCACCCTTCTGAGTCTGTCAGTTCTCCAGTAGTCCCAGCTGTTGAGTAGGACAGGAGAGAGTTTGGGTACGAGGTGAGTCCTATGTGCACATGCACTTTTTTGTTCACATTGTGGGTCTGTGAACTGCTGTTTTATTACTCCTTTCAGGTCTGTATGCCTGAACACAAACGGACCATGCCTCTTCCAGAAGCCATGTTTTGTGCTGAGCAGATCAGAATCCCCCCTGAGCTACCTGATATTCTGAAGGAATTCACCAAAGCTGCCATTAGAACTCAACCTCATGATGTTTTGCAGTGGTCAGCTGCGTAAGTATGATGTTCACGTAACAATGGAGTGCTATGCATATGGACCCACAAAATCTCACTGCCGTTTATTGTACAGTGAAGCTGGCTGTGACTACTAAACCAACCTGCATATTGCCTGTGTGATTCTGGGCCTTTTAAAAATGGTGGAGTACTTGATATAGGTTCTGTTTCACTGAGGTTTAGGACTGGCATATTTCTGATATAGTTTGGTTTCCAGACAGAAAAATGCATCTTAATTTTTTTTGTTATTAATTTCTCTGTCCTGAAGACCAGATACTTTTCTTTTTTTCTTTTCCTCCTCCTCTCATGTGAGGCTCTAATTCTTGTAATTTAAAGGAAACATAGAAAATAGTTTTCTCGTTCTTAAGCTTACTTAGGTTTCGGGTTTTTGTTTCCAGACACAAAATTAAGGAGTGTCCTTAAATGTTACTGACATAGGAAAAAATCCTGAAAAGTTGCAATTTACAGGTGACAGTACACATAATAAACCTCTCACTATAAAGTTGATTTAAGATGCTTGGGGTGATGGATGTGCAGTGAGCTTGCCCCAGCCGAGCAGACAGAAGCAGCAGATGCCAAGGAAGGTAGCTTGAGCCTGCAAGGCTATGTGGCTGGTGAGAGCAGGGGCAGTGTGGCACTGCCATGGCCATGCCACCAGCCATACCCTGACCTCTGCTTGAAGATCGTGCTAGCTCTATGGAAGGAGTCTCTGCGGATGGGTAGGCAGTTGCTGCTGATTGCATATCCATCTTTCTGGAATATGCTCTGGTGTGAGAGCACCTGTGGCAGAGCAGTCTGGACCTGCAAGCCACGTGAAGCAGAGCAAAGCCATGGTTTCACACTCACTGCCAATCATAGAATAGAATCATAGAATAGTTAGGGTCGGAAAGGACCTTAACATCATCTATTTCCAACCCCTCTGCCATGGGCAGGGACACTTCACACTAAACCATGTCATCCAAGGTTCTGCCCAACCTGACCTTGAACACCGCCAGCGATGGAGCATTCACAACTTCCTGGGCAACCCATTCCAGTGCCTCACCATCCTCACAGTAAAGAATTTCTTCCTCATATCCAATCTAAACTTCCCCTGTTTTAGTTTGAACCCATTACCCCTTGTCCTGTCACTACAGTCCCTCATGAGGAGTCCCTCCCCGGCATCCCTATAGGCCCCCTTCAGATGCTGGAAGGCTGCTAGGAGGTCTCCACGCAGCCTCCTCTTCTCCAGGCTGAACAGCCTCAACTTTCTCAGCCTGTCTTCATACGGGAGGTGCTCCAGTCCCCTCATCATCCTCGTGGCCCTCCTCTGCACTTGTTCCAACACTTCCATGTCCTTTTGATGTTGAGGACTCCAGAACTGCACACAATACTCCAAGTGAGGTCTCACAAGAGCAGAGTAGAGGGGCAGGATCACCTCCTTCATCCTGCTGGTCACACTGCTTTTGATGCAGCCCAGGATACAGCTGGCTTTCTGGGCTGCAAGCGCCCACTGAAGCTGGCTCATGTTCATTTTCTCATCAGCCAACACCCCCAAGTCCTTCTGTGCAGGGCTGCTCTGAATCTCTTCCCTGCCCAACCTGGAGCTGTGCCTGGGATTGCTCTGACCCAGGTGTAGGACCTTGCACTTGGCATGGTTAAACTTCATCAGGTTGGCATCAGCCCACCTCACAAGCGTGTCAAGGTCCCTCTGGATGACATTCCTTCCCTCCAACGGATCAACCGAACCACACAGCTTGGCATCATCGGCAAACTTGCTGAGGGCACACTCAATCCCACTGTCCATGTCACCGACAGATGTTGAACAAGACCGGTCCCAACACCGATCCCTGAGGGACACCACTCATTACTGGTCTCCAGCTGAACATTAAGCACAACTCTTTGCGTGCGGCCATCCTTGTATAGGATGTTACAATGTTGTAGTGCTTGTCCCTGTGAATAATCAGGAGAAATCAGAAGGGCAAATGCTTAGTTCTGCTGTGCTGCTTGCTGTGCATTTCAGCCAGTATTTGGACACCATGGGGTAACCTGGGCATGGACATGGGTGCCAGGGCAGGTGAAGGAGGATGAACAGAGAAGCCCTTAAATTAGACCTACCACTAACTGAATGAAAACTGAGGTTTCCTTGCATAGTTCAGATTGGCCAGCTATGGCAGAGGTGGTTTTTCTTAAGGCGGTGGTGGCCTTATAATTAAAAGGATCTAAATCTAATTCCCTTTCTGCTCTAGTCTTACAATTTATTTTTGAGCGGACAGAGATAGATAGCAGAAACGCTGACGAGAGATTTGCAATAATAGCCAGTTGTGCTTCTTGGGTAGTGTGTGAGGGGAATGTTAAGCAAATGAGCCCTCAGGTGCTTGTCAATCAAATAGGAAAAGCCTGTGCTTCAGTTTGCAAGCGCACTCTGATGTTAATAAATCATTGCCTTTGCCAAGAAGGGCCGAGTATGTCATGCACAAAGAAAGTTAAATGCCTGAAGAATTTTTAGACTATCATCTTAAAAAAGGAGTGTGGAAAGCCTAAGGATCGTGGTTTCCACTAAAAAGAAAGCTGGTATCTAGGGCATGGGGAGATGAGAGTTGTGTGCACAGGCAGCTTGCTGAGTGCTGCCGCTCCTGCATGGGAGTGTGTGGATTCATTCACTGGACTATAACAGCATTTATTTCTGTGCAGCTTGTAATGGCCATAGGCATTCAAGTGTGTTCTCTTCCCATTCACTTAGGTATTTTTCAGCGTTGTCAAAAGGTGAGACCCTTCCTGTGAAGGAGAGGCTGGAAATGCCTTTAGCAATAGAGGAAACAGGTGCTGTTTTGACTCCAGGACTCCTTAAAGTCTTGCACAAACAGGTATGAGTCAGCCTTTATCAAATGCACAATGGTGCTGAGGAATGCTTATGCATTGGGGATGGCTTGGGAGAGCGATTGTCAAGTATCTGATGTATTTTGGGGAGGGATAGTGTTCTTAGTTTCATTCTGGGTTTCAGAGTTCTTACTGTGGTACCACGATTTTGTTTAAAGCTTTCTCCCAAAGGCATGGTGAATGTTGCAGAACTGAAGGAGAAATGGAAGCACTTGTGCTTGCCAAAGGAGCAGCTGGAAACTATCCTGCAGTTGGATGACTTTGGCAAGGAGGTGGAATGGATGAAGTTTCTGGCACTTGGATGCAGTGTGCTCGGCAAGGTATGGTAACGGCGACAGCAGCCCTCGTATCCAAACACAAATGGTCATATATGACCATGTACGAGATAGACCACAGAACAATTAGTGCAAATGGACTTTGGGGATTGCTTTTTCAGCAGCCGGAAAAGTGGCCTGTGTGTCTACTTCTGTTCCTCATCAGCTTTTGATCAGGAAAGCTTAATCAAAAAGAGAGCTAAGTCCTGGGCTTACTGGGAGGGCATCAGAAGAGTAAGCATGTGTTGTGGTTTAAGCCCCTCACGCAATCACTCACTCTTCACTCTTTCTTCCCCCCAGCTCCTGAGGGGATGGGGAGGAGAATCAAAAGAATGCAACTCCCACAGGTTGAGATAAGAACAGTTTAGTAACTAAGGTGTAACACAAATCACTGCTGCTACCACCAATAATAATAATGACCAGGGAAATACAAGAGAAATACAAGGAAAGAGAATACAACTGCTCACCACCTGATACCAAGCCTGACCCAGCCATGCACCCCCACCCTTCCGGGTCTCTGCCCTCCGGTTTTACATCCTGGGCATGACATGCTGTGGTATGGAATAACCTCGTAGGTCAGTTTGGGTCAGGTGTCCTGTCTCTGCTTCCTCCTGGCTTCCCCTCTTCCCTGGCATAGCATGAGACTCAGAAAGTCCTTGGCCAGACCAAAACATTGCCAAGCAGTAACTATAAACACTGGTGTTATCAGCGCTGTTCCCAGGCCCAAAATCAAAAACACAGCGCTGCACCAGCTACCAAGAAGGAGAAAAATGACTGCTGCTGCTGAACCCAGGACAGCATATCTGCAGGGAGCTTGGACTATGAGAGAGAGGATCATAGAGGAATGACACTTATGGCATCAAATTAATGATGCTTATGGCATCAGTATAAATGTCTGTGAAGGAGAACTGGAGGGAGAAATTAAACCATCAATCCATAATTGATTGTGCAGTCAATTTTCACAGAAGCAGTTAATGTTACTAAATCTAAATTTAATTCCTTTAATGTCAGTAATAAAATCTCAGCAGAGCATTTCCACAGAATGAGAGATTATAAAATGCACTAAGCTGGTGATCTTATGAAGCATAACGCTGCTAATGATTTCTGCAGTAGTGAAGAAGGGGTACTAAAAATAAAGTACATATTGGATAATATTTTGACAACGTTGCAATCTCTGGAAGTTCTGAATGCTGTCCTGGCCTGGTGATAGAATTATGTGTGTGTGTATATATATGTATTCATTTCAACTGTGTATTTCTTGATTCTAATCCCACCCCCCAACATGATTTTTTATTTTGGGCTCTTTTCTGAATTAAAAAAATGTAACAGTGATATTACTTATTTAAAAAAAAAAAAATGAAAACCAGAGTGACAGGAACCTCATTCTGATGGAGCTAGACAGCCTAAATTTACCTCCATCTCTCCATCCTTCCAGATATTAAGTCAGTTATTTGATTTCAGCTGTATGTAATGAAACCTAAACTTCAGTTTCCTAAACCAGCGAGGCAGACACACATGAGAAATTTATTTCCTTCGCTGTAAATTATGTTCTTGGTTGAATAAGGTCACAGTTAAGATACAAGAGTGGACAAGTCTGAACTTCTTAAGAACACCAGTGATCTGAGGTATCTTTCTGCAAAGCACTGGTGTGTTTTTACAGCCCTGGAGAAATGACCACACAGGTTAAATTGTCTTTCAAAGATGGCAAAAGCAATGTGAATAACTTTGCCGTGTTGTGAGAGAGCAGCCGGTTGGAGTGGCGGGAGCAGGAATGGCAGTAGGGGGTAGCAAACTGCAGAGGGTAGATAGAGTCTGTCATTGTATAGGCAGCTACCTCTCCTTTCGCAGAAAGGCCACTCAGGGCAGGAATTGCACTAAATACACTGTTAAAGGATTATGAACTGTCACTTCTCTGGCCTGTGATCTACATATTGAACAGACACTGTACAATTTTAAATATTGCTGTTCTACTCTTAGGAAATACTTATCTTTTTCCAAAGGCATTGCTTGCTTGGTAATACATAGGTAAGGATACCCTTTGAAAAGGTTATAGCAAAAATGTTACAATTCGGGTTAAAAAAGGCCTGTGTGGGGTTTTGTTTGTTTTAACGGCATGCAACCAATCTTTGACTCAGTGAAGCTCTATGCTGAATTTTTCCACACATTTCCCTGTACAGCTTAGCATGCATTGGGCACTGTGTTATGGCAGTGTACTGAATAAAGGATTTTTTCAAAGTATATTTGCAAGTAATACCTTGAGACATGTTTGATTTTAAGGGAATCTGGACATTACTGGGCTTTGACTAAACTGGAATATGCTTGAAAGGCTTTTTGCCTCAGTGTTTTTTCCACTAACTACTGTAATGGGACTTGCACACAAATGAAGAATACAATAAATATCAGCACTCCTAAAAATTAATATCATATAATATTATAATGCCATAATAAAAATCAAACCCCTATCAATTTTCTGGGCTTCGTAGATTTTTCTTTCTCAACTGCTGCTGAGAATTCAGTTAGATCCATTGACATAATAAATACGCACACATATCCCTAGCACTAGGTATAGTGATGTTGGAGCTTTTACAGTAGCAGAGCAATTTGGCCATATGGGAGCTAGGGCTCAGGCTACACCATGTGATACAGAGGATACATTTGAGGTTGAAACCTAGGCAACCATGATAAAGCCGCCATCTCATTTACACTCACTATTAATGGCTTACAGTGTGGATTTTGTCATGGTGTGCAAAGGATGTTCATGGCTCTGATACTGTTCCTCTCATTTCTTGACTGAACCCCTCTGCAGTCCTTGCTGAGTTCAGTGAAACATGCCTGTGAAATCTTAACAAAGGACCCAGAAGGTGGAGCAGCTCGCATTCCCTTCGAAACATTCTCATTTCTTTACTCGTATTTGGCCAGTATCGATGGAGAGATACCAAAGGAGGAAGTTGAAGCATTCCTCCACAGAATTAAAGAGAAAGCGTAAGTAAAAATCCATGCATGCAATTTTAATGTATTGAGCACCTCTGGGTTCTCCATAAGCCTTTAATTTCAGGTGAATAGTCTGTCTTCACTTCGGGCACAGCCACGATGACAGGAGTAAAGGTTGACTGAGGTTCTGCCACTACCACTGATGGGCTCGGCCTCAGCCAGTGGTGGGTCCATCTTGTAGCTGGCTGGCATTGGCTCTGTTGGACATGGGGGAAGCTTCTGACAGTTTCTCACAAGCCGCCCCATGTAGCCTGCCCTCACCTTTCCCTCTGTCACTACCAAAACCTTGATACACAAACCCAGGTCCACATACATGGGGGCTCAGAAGAGCACACAACTGAACTGATTTGGTTTGCATTAATTACCAGATTGACAATTTATTAGTAAGAATCAATTTTTAATCACCCTGCTCTGGCTTGAAATTAATATAACCCTCAGTTATCTTGTCCAACACAATAGCACTTACCATGTTCACGTGTTGTTCTAAAGCATTTCATTTGTTCCTTTCCAGTGACAAACAATCTGGCATGGTGCTGCTCAGAAACTTTTTGAGCCAGGCCTCAACACTGTTTTGATCAAGCCCACTCTTCATCACCGGGTGAGAGAAGAAAAAAAATGTAAGAAACAAATGTGCAGGAGAAGAATCTGTGTTCAAAGGACTGTTATTTGCACATCACAATAAAAGACAACCCTCTCCTGGCACTTTCTTTTCTCTTTCCCACTCCTGATTTCTTCCTTCAGTGGGCCTCTCAAATATTGATGCTCACACCTAGGGGGTGATACCTTCACTCCATATTTTGGTAAGGATCTTCCTACCTACACTTTGCAAGTGTCATAAGAAGTAAACAATAGAATTAAACCTAGACTGGACGGCTGTACTTGGTGTATCTCCTTACAATTCTGCTAGCACTGACGTTCTGACTCTTACACAAATACAGCTTGTCTCTTGACCACCTTGTCTGCATGAACATGCTCTCTTAAATGAGTAGTTCTACCAAGCCTTAAGGGAAACTCATGAGAACCCTGTTACTGAGCTGGTAGAAGAAATATTAGCTCAAGAAAGAACTGCAATGGTTCCTTATTTTTTTCCCTCTAATTAGGACCTTTCATAACTTAAGTAAGCCTCTTTTTCCATTCTTAGATAGACTTGTTTAATTCAGGATCTGCTTTAAAATACATCTTGTTTTCTGACAAGAAAAGCTACTGCATTTGTCATGTAGGTGACAAATGAGTTCAGTGTGGTTTTGAGCTGAATAGCTGTAGTAGGTACAGAAGCCTAAATCAGAGCTAGACTTCTTTGTGCCATCTAATCACCCTTAATTGCAGAAACGATTGAGGTGAGACAGGGTACAGTAAAACTAGAGCGATTCCATTGACAGAGAAGGCCAAAACCGGGAGTATGCGGAGTGCCCTCTCCTGGCAACTCGAGCAAGCAGAAGAGTGTTGTAGGAAAGATGAATCTGAAAGCTTGTTCCTTTATAGTTGCTTGCTTTGCTGAGGTAACAAGCTTGGGTGGTGACGTCTGACCTTGCTGTAGTAGATTGTGTGAGGAATTAACTGGGAATTGATATAATAAATATCTCACTGAACTTAAGCGAATCCTCCTGCACGCCCTTAGTATGTACACTTACCTGCTAGTCTGCAGGATGGGAACTCCTAGTTATTTCTGGAAGTAAATGGGTAGGCACCTGGTGTTTGAGAATGGCATTCACCAATATTAGAGGTGTCCTTGGTGCCTGTGGAATAATTAGTAATTAAACTTATATTTGAAATACAGCATTGTCCACACATAAGGGAAAAATGGAATTTCAGGGCCTCTCAGTGCAAGATGCAGCCACACCTGGTATACCAGGAATGTGCACTCCACAGCAGTTCCCATGGCAACACGGAGGGTGGAATGAGGTAGTGATCTCGTGGCTACACTTTGTCCTAACATCAGCAAAAGATGGAACTAGGTGGTACAACAAACTGATAAGCTGCATACTTGCTACCCTGAGACAGCAGCCTGCCATCTTTTGACAGAATGCCATCCTCTGTGTGAATTTTGCGTCATTATAATGTCATTATAATGCATTTACATGCTAAAATACACTCCCATCTCCAATGTGACCCCCCTCCAAAATGAGACCACCCCTCTCTGATCAAGTGCTTTGAAATTTTGGTGTCATATACCTTAAAAGCAAAGCGAGAAAGATTTGCACCACTAATAATAAAGGTATGTATGACTAGAGTCACTCAAGCTCCACCTTGAAGGTGAAAAATAGTATAAAATGACCCAAGAGAGAGGGGGATATTAGGGAAGATACCATCATGGATGAGTCGAGGAAGATAACATCAACAGACTCCTGGGACCGGTCGGCAGGCTGGACCTCTCTTCCCCCCCACCAGGGACGCCTGTGGGTAAGACTTGCACTGTATCCAGTGCTTCCCCAAGAAAACTTAGAATCTCTATAGTTACTTTTCACTGTTACCTTTATATTTTAGAGCCAGGCTGTGTTAACTTCATCAAGCGCTTGTATCCATGCTATTCGCACGTGCTTTTGCAGACAGTATTTTATCACCGGCAATCCATAAGAACCTGCACCTGTTGCATCAATAAACTGCACTGTTTCGGTAGCCAATTGTAATTTTCTCACTGAACGCGACCCCATCTCTCAGTGTGGCCGTGAGGGTTCCTGAGCATGACTGGACTGGGCAGTGCGGTGCACTATCGGTGAATCCGGATCAGTAAGGTTCGAAATAGCAAACGTGCCCAGACTGGTAGTTGCAGCTGATTGGACCGGGCAATGTAGTGCACTATGGGTGAATCCGGATCAGTAAGATTCAAAATAGCGAACGCGGTCGGACTGATAGTTCCATATTGGAGCCATTCCCGGACCCTCCAATAAAGCAAGGGTTTTTTTCCCCCCCTTTAATGCAACAGTGCCTCCCCACTAGTTTCCGTAGGGAGCTATATTCTTGTCATCTTTGCTGCATGACACTGATCCTAAATTCCTTTGATCATGAGCTTAGGAACAGCAACTTTACCGTTACAGTCCTTTTACCACTAGCTGCAGTTGAAGACACTTCAGCCTGTTGGAGAACTCTGAAATGTGCCCTCTCCCCTCTCGTTCATATGGTTACCAGGCAGCAAGTGCTGCCGTTCTGGAACCCTGGTCCCAGAGGTGACAGTGTCAGGTGGGAGGGCACGAAGGGAGCTCTCTGCATGCCTTTTCCATTTGTAATCAATCCCAGACTCCAGGGATTAGTACTATATCCACCATGTATGGGCCAGGAAGGCAAATCAGCACAGCCTCTCTCAGATTTCATCCTTCAGCCTTGTGAGACTAAACTCAGATGAGATCAATGTAATTTATTAAGAGATGCATTAGTGAAAAAATATACACAATTTCTGATGAGTACTGCTTCCATCCTGGCAAACCTTCACACTTTAAGTCTCCCAGCACAGCTGTAGCACCAATAATATGTACACAGCATTACTGTCCCTGGCACAACAGCAGTAATAACAGTTCTTGTGCAAGTCATTTTTTGAACAGCTGACAAACAAAATAATCAAGTTCTTGCTTCTACTTTCTTCTTTTATAGTTATGATACTTTTCTTCATCCCTGAAACAAAACCACAAACATTGTGTGGGCTCTTAGGCTCTGACTGACAGAATCTGCAAGAAAAAAAAATACTTGGAAAATGGAAAGCATTCATTAAATGTAATGATGCCTTCTTCTAAGGAAAGAAAGTAAACTACTTTAAGGCAGTTTATTTCCCATGCTGTTTAATCAAAGCCTTGTCATGCAGTGCCATAGTGGCAATTAGTTTAGGATGAATGGCATCATTTCCCAGTGAGATAAGCAATCATCTCCTTCCATGCAGTTACCGACAGTATTTCTTCCACACACACCAGGAACAATGCAGCATTTCTGCTGGCCAATAGTTTAAGTCTTTGCTCACACACAGGTCCCACACACCTATGGACTTGCAGGTGCAAACATGCCCTTGTTGCTGGCATTAGAAGTGTGGCCTAGATTTGTTTTATTTTGCCTAAAAAATATATCCAGAACTACTGAAAAAAAACCAACACTGCTTTAAAGCAACTACCTTCGAAACACTACTCAAGTGACTATGTGCATATACGTACCGGTGAAAACAAATAATCTTCCTGATTAAGTCAAGTCCCAGTGCAAACTAGAGCAGAGATCAGCACAAGACATGACAAGTACACGTCACTGGTTAAACAGACAGCATGATCCCTCGTGCATATATTGATCGAGGAGTAGAATAGCCAGTGACAGTACTGTGCTAATCCTGCAGCATGCAGCTCAAAGTGTCACCTTTCAGATGTGAGGGTAAATCCTGAAGTCTGGATCAGTTTATGATCTCACAGCATGTTCTGTTTAGTATGAGTAGTCCCATGCCACTGGTTTGTTACACAGCATAGGAATTGAGCCCAGCTTTTTAACTAAGTATTCCAATTCTCTGCACTAATTTCTTACAGACAATGCTCAGCTGCCTGATTCAGAAGCAGACTCCAGCTGTCACCATGTCCGCTCACCTCTCTCTTTTTCTCCGAGAATCTCTGTCTTTGCCTCTTTCACGACTCCTCCTTCGTTTACTTGGACTCCTGCTGCTCTCTCTTCTATGCCTGGTGCATTCAGTATCTTTGGAGCTTCCTCCAGACTGCCGGGAGTCCACTGAAGCTGACCGCCTGTCTTCCTTCCTGAAACAAAGGTTATTGAGTCTGTTCAGTAAGAACTGTTTCACAGTCACTGTTGTTTTCAGCACCACATTTATCATATAATGGCCCAGTAAAGGTTTAAGACAGAGAACGTCTCTTTTATTAAGGCTCTCTATCTCCCTAAGAAATACAATACATCCCAAAAGAGGCCCAAGGTCCATTCTCTTGTATATGCACCTCTCAGAACACTATTTAACAGTCATTTCTTACAAACACTGCCCCTCAGTCTTACATTCTCTGCTAATGAAACAGGAGGCAGTAGAAGGGGTTCACCCTGTTTTGCTTTCAGTGTCTAACTCTTCAACAACCTGCCTTTAAGCCACTACCTACAGCTGGAGAACCCAGCAAGCTTGATCTCCTGTATGGCCTTTTCATTCACCTTCATTTTAATGCTGAAAACAAACACCTTGAGTATCACCTTTGAGTTTGTTTCAATACCATTTTCATGTCAAAGATCTCCTGAAGAAGCACAAATAGGCTATTGCCAGGTCACGATTCCATCTTCATTTCAGTGACAAATGTTTGGAAGAGTGTGCGGTGTTACTTGACCCAGGAAGATAGATAAAACACAAAACACGCTCCCAGCTAGCACAGCAGCGTTCACAGCGGTAAGAACTTTAAAGGGTCCCCATGCTTAGTAACTCAGGAAAACCTTTCTTCTGAGGTATTTTGTATCTACCATAGCATTTCCCGTCATGTGGTAGGGAAGGGGAAGAAATTGTACACTTCTATTTTCAAGTACCTTTCTGTCCCCAGCTATCACATGCATACGTATTTGGACACAAGAGGAAGCACTATTAATTCCCCAGCTCCACCAAAACCTACCTGTTCACCTGGATCACTTGTAACTTACCTTCTTACCCCTGAAAGCAAGCTAATAATTCCTTTTTCCCCATCCCTCATGCAGGCAGAGCTTCTCAAGCAAGAAATTAATGGCATTAGCAGAAAATACACTGTGCGCGTGTCTCAGCCAAGGCTGATATGTGCTACTAGAAGGTGGTGGTAAGATACAATTACAGGCCATCAGCCCACTCACATGCCCAAGGAATTTGTCAACTATGGCATACCTTCCTGAAGATTTTGACTTCCCTCCTTCACACACCTCTGCATTATTCAACCTATTCTCCTCCTGCCAGTGATTGCTGAGTTCTTCCATATGCACACCAATCACATCCCGAATCACCTGGAGATTAAGATATATTAAAAAGAAACAAGAAAAGCAGCATGTCATGGTACTGGCCTAAATTTGCAACTAGACAGCAGAAAGTAAACATCCCCCCCAAAACCTATAATCGGATGATTAAATGGGAAGTCTGATACGCAGAAACAGGTATTTCAGCAGAAATTTAAATAGCACCCTTTTACAACAGACAGTCAACTACACCTTGCTGCCATTTTCACATTCAAAATGTGAGACAGAAACGCTGCTGTTATTTGTAACTTGCTGCAATAAACAAAAGATATTTTCTTTGTCTGAAAGGGTATAGCATTGTTTATGCTGATAGATAATAAGCACTTCTGTGCAAAAAATGCCTTACTTTCAGATCTCACCTCAGTGTAAGACTTCTTTGTTATATGAACGTTCTTAGCCCTGTACGACTGCCGCCGCCTTTTGTAATCTCGCATTTCAGCCAGAATTTCAAGATGGGACTTGGGACCTTTCTGACTATCATCTAGTGAAAAATTGGAAGTAGAAGAGATGGTCATTAGCAGGACATTAGCACCTGCAGGTATGCAAGTCTGGGGCTTTAATAACACAAGTCTGAAACAGAAAATACATTGTGTTCTTTCTGAAGTTTCCCCAGTACTTAGTAACTATTACGAATTCAGCACAAGCTTCCTCTCCAACCTTTTTGCTAGCTGTTTACACAAGACTAAAAAGCCACTGAGCAAATCTCTTATGTGATCTCAGTCTCCTAACAGTGATCTAAATCAACACGTGGGCTTGCAATTTGGTCAAATGGCTACAAAATACAAGCCATGTTTTCAGAGCCAGTAATACAATAAGGCACAGAGACCAAGAAAGCCAGATTCTGTAAATAATTTACCTGCGTAGATCACAAACACTATCTCCTACCTCCCTGCAGAGCAGGGTATACAGGGTAACACTGATGCTTATGTTGCACTTGGTACAGTCACAAACTGGCATGACTCAACACAGATGAGAGGCCTTGGTCCAACACTCCCGCTTGTATATCGCTCAAGAGCTCCACCAGATGAGTGCCAACCTTTCTTGTTTGGCTTTTACTCTTAAGTGATCTTTAATCTCATCATCTCTTACAGAAAATACTGCTCTCAAGTGCGTAGCAAGTTGTCAACATTAAGCAACCTGTCAGTTGCAGCAAAGACAAAAGATTCATCCGCTAAGATACACAATATGTGTGCCAGGAGCAGAGCACTGAGGCTTTCTCAGGTGGAAAACAACATAAAGGATGCCAAACTAGTGTTTTCTGATGCCAAGTCTTCATAGAGGCTTTTAAGAAAAGCATGCTTTTCACACTAAAAATAGCACAAGCAATTCTGCTTGGCTTGCAACAAAACTCATCGAACTACACAAAATGAAAGATCCAAGACAAAACTCAACAACAGACAGTTCTTCAAACCTTGGGTGATTTTTGCTGCTAAATCCACAAAGAGGTCACTGTCATTTTCCGTTATTTGGGATCTAGACCTCTGTTTCTTTGTTTCCTCAACAACATAATCATAGAGAGCAAGGCGATCAGCTTGAGTCAGGTCACAGGTGAAACGCTTGTGATTTTGGGGAACTTCTATAGGCAGCAATGAGTAAGATCCTAGAGGTTGAACAGACAGCTGTTATTAGTAAAATACCATAATTGGAAAGCACAGAAGCTCAACAAACAACAATGAAGGAAACACCCATGCTTTATTCACCCTTCTTAATTTGAAAGGATAAAAATTGCTCAAAGTAAAAAAAAAATAAAAAGGTCCAAATCCCTCCCCAGCCCTATGCAGGCTGTGTAACCCTTCTTTCTTATACTTTTAGTTACAGGCTTTCATATGATTTGAAGGGATCGCACTAGGTTAGATCAAAAGGACACTCTGTGTTGTTCCATCAATTTCAGCTCTTGGCTTACAAGAGAGAAGAGGCAGAGCTCCAATCTGTGGGTTTGTCTTACTCCTAAAATTTTCTTTAAAGTACCATCTGCAAAATACCTGCTCCCCTGCCAACAACAATTAAAGCTTCAAGGAGACTAAACAACTGGGCACTGTGCAAATCAGTGTCACTCACACTGTCACTTTCTTTACAGAGCTCTTTAATATAGACTGCCACAGGCATTTCTAGCTAAGGCTACCAAGGCACTTTCAAAATGCTTCAGATTAGTTCAGATAACTAACTTTAATGTTACGGAAACACACACACTACCTGCATACTCCTCTTTCCCTGAATGCTCACAATTTCCATTCTCTGGTTAAAACATATATCCTCCAAACAAATAATAAATTCATTCTCAATCCATTGCAGCAGTGGCAAAGTGACCGCCCTAAGGATACACGATGCAGCATTCTAGGATACTGCCTACAGAAAAGCATTTTTACTTGAAAACATTCCAATTCCCAGCAACTATTGACCTGATCTCCATAATCCTGCTCCCCACAATGCAACCTTCTCCCTGCAAGGCACAATCATACCCAGATGATATGACACAGACATACCCAGACAGACAGAACAGCCAACACGTAAGGTGAGGTTTATGCCGGAGCCTACACAACAGCAAAGTTACTGATTCTCTACATTATTCAGCACCTAACAGAAGCTGGGCAATCTTTCACCTCCTGATTTCACTAAAGACACCAAAGAAGAGGAGCCACAATAACTCTGCAACAAACCGAGAAGACAAGGTTTTGTCATTACTGTACTTGAAGCTGAAATCAGAACTTTTCCAGACCAAGCTAACAGACTTAAACATGAAAACAAGAATTTCATTTTTAAAAGGCACTGTTGTAAAGGGTCACAGAAGCCCATAAAAGTGCCCTGTAATGCGCTTGTAATTTTACAAGACTTTTACAGGTTGCGATTAATACCATCCTTCCTGTCCTATCACATACCCAGCTTAAAGAAGACATTAAATTAAACAAACAATACTAAGTCGGTAAATCTTACAATAGGCCAAGATACCACATTGAGGACTACCCCAACACAGTTCTAGCGTTATCTTCAAAGGAACACACACTTGCAGTGCGTAGCAAACACTGGCACCTAGTGGTTCACAGACGTATCTTTGCAACGCACCACTTTAAAGGGTGTATCTGTTTCTTTGCTTGGATGTGAGCAGCTGTGTGGTTCTGAATTACCAGCTGGGCTTAAACCACAACAGCTTAGGACAGTCTTGAAACAATCCAACATAGTAATACACGTTGCTTGTGTTTTGATCCGAGGAGTGGAGGATAAGCACATACAACTCATGTCTAACAATTAATCCTTAAACAAAACATTACACAAAGAACCACCACACGAAGAACAAGGCTGAAGGCAGTATTAGAAGAGTTTGGGCCACAAAGCGCAGAAGGAAACGCAGGCAGAAAGTAAAGTGTAGGTACTGGGATGGGAAGTGAAGGACTAGTGCTTTAAGAAACTCCTGAATTTTGCAGTTTTGATCTTCCAGTCCTGCAGAGAACTAGAGGCCTGAGCACAACACACTCGAGTTCCTGTATCAGGTTTTCTCTCCAATTAACTTCTCTCCAAGCAGACAAAGTAGTTATGCTCCAAAAAAATACAAGGGAAGGAACATTAAAAATAAGTAAAAAAAAAAAAGTCTCATAGCAGTTCACAAGCGGAATGAGGAAGCTGCGATGGGAGGGACAAGAACAGCTCTCCACGAGACCTGATACAGTGGCCTCAGTGTCTGCCTGTTACTTACCTTCACTGTAGCCTGTGCCTTCTCTGGCACTTTGAGCTCTAGCTTGCTTAACAATGTGAAACTGTAGATCTTTATCTGCAGACAGAGAAGCCAGAAATATCACAGAACTTTTACGTCGAATACTTGGGAGGGTTAGTCTTTATTCCCCAGCTTCTATTATGGTATGTTACAGAATGTTGTAGTTTTATTTACGCATAAGGGAGGGTCTGAACTAGAAATACCATTTTAATATAATCCACATTTGAACTGAGGAGAAAAAAAAGTTAAAAAAAAAAAAAAAAAAGGATTTCTGAGTTACAGGGATATGGAAAAAGACATGCATGTATATTGCAACTCTCTTCTGTACTGTTTATATATCCCCAAATTCTAGGGCCAGTTGTTTCACCTTCTAAGCATGTGTTTTAACCCACTTCTTGCATTTGACGCGAGACCATAAGAAAAACCTGGAAAATAATCTAAGAGAAAAAAAAACGTTCCTCCTTGGATTTGAAGATGAAAAGTGACCTACACAGCAGAAATGCACAGCAACAGTAGCATAGGAAGAGTAAAATAAGGCAAACTACAATGGTGAGAAAATAAACCTACCGGTGGAAACACCCGGGGGTTTTAGGAAGCCTGACAAAGCGGAACAGACATTGGGGTGTGCTACTGCCAGGAACCAACCTCTGCCCCATGGGGTCACCCCTAAACCCCATCCTCAGCTTCCCCCAGTGACCTCTCTGCAGCACTACTCCCCGCCCCTCATCCTCCGTCTCTCCCTGGGCACACCCCCTCATCCTCCATGCCTCCCCCAGGCTGTCCCCCGGGTCTCCCCTCAGCCCCAGCTGTCCCCACCCCGAGGACCCCGTTGCCGCTCACCCATGGCGACGGTGGGAACCTTCAGGTTTTCGTAGAAAACGCTGGAGTCGTACATCTCGGCCTGCGGGACCAAGCGCCTCAGTCAAGGATCCGGGAACGCCCCCAGCGACACCGGCTCCGGGTTCTGCCGCCGAGTGACCCCGAGCCTGCGGGGACCCCCCGGTGGCACTCCCGGGCAGCACCCCGGCCCCCCCGGCCGCCCACCTCCTCCTCGGCGGAGTAGCCCATCTTGCGGAGCCGGCAGGAAGCGGAGTGCCTCTCCAGCGACGCCGGCGGGACGCGATGATGGACATCGTAGGGGCACGGCACCCGTTCCACCTGCGGCGGGACACGGGTCAGAGCGAGCCCCAGGCAAAGCCCGTCCCCTCCCGCTACCGCCGCCTTACCGCGTCCCCGAGCCACACCGCGCAGGGCGCCGCCATCGCGGAGCGCAAGCCCCGTCACCACGGGAAGCGGGACGGGGCGCGCTGCCTGACGTCGCATCCGGAGAGTAGCGACAGCAGCCATGGCAGGAGCGAGGTGGGAGGGCGCCGCCTGCCGGCGGGAGGCTGCAGCGGCGGTGCGGGAGGACCGCGGGGTCTCGCTGCCTTCCCCGGGTGTCCGGGGGCAGGCTCCACGGGAGGGAGGCCCGGGGTCTCGCTGCGCGAGCCCGCCCTGGGGGGCAGCGGGGAGGGGAGGCATGTCCCTAAGGCACAGGCCTGTTAGCGACGGGGAAAGGGGACATCAGCCTCGACGCCACCGAGCCCCTGGTACCTGCTTCCCTCTTGCAACAGGAGGAAGCGGGGAGGCGGCCATTCCAGCCACGTGCTGTGTGAGGGGATCCCTAAGGAAGACACTACGCAGTGCGGGGCCAGGATGTGTGATCGGTCGCAGCGCTCTTCCTGAGCGCAAGCAGCACAGGGGTCAGTGAAAGGGAGAGCTGCATGGCTGCAGCATGCCCCAGGTCCTCCTGCCCATCACTTGGCCAAGGTGGTGAGAACCTTCACCTGGAGGCTGAGCATCGTTACTCAGTAAGACTGTAACATAGGATGAAGAAACAACTCGTGTCCTACAGAATAACTGTCTCATGATTGACGCTTGTGCTTGTCTGTTTTCGTTGTCTATGAGAAAAGCACATATGACTAGAAGGAAGAGTGGGTTTAACAAGGCAGGGTGGGGGAGGCAGCGCGACAGATGTAGCTGCCAGAATGACTCTTCTGCATCTGCTTTCGTTAGCACATTACAGCCCTTTCTCTCCTGCACAGTGAGTTTGGGACTCAGCTGGAATTTCATCCCTTTGAGAGATTTGCTGCCTCTACCTATGTTTGCCTGGGGATCTTTGACTTCAGGCGGTACGGGATACTTACAGAGGAGACTTCCTTCACAGTTGACCTTGCAACTTAACATATGCTGTGCTAACCCGGAGGCAGGGTGCTGCGGCACCCAGGTGGTGAGGCTGATGGTACTCGTCTCAGAGCAGCTCTGCTCATTTACCTTTGCAGTGATGCTGCCTCTCCTCCCTTGCCCCTAGAGCCCATGTGTCAAACTCGTTTCCTCCAGGGAAGAAGATGTGGGACCCAAGCTGATGGCATGGGCGTCGCTCAGCAAGAGCTACTGTGAACTAGAAAGAGGTTTTGTGAAGATGAAGCACATAGACGCTTGAATTTCATTTTTCTGCCGCTGCTGCTATTAACTCCCTGCTCGCTTAGACCTCAGCTGAGATGCCACGTGCAAAATCTGTGGCACAGATTCAGCTGAATCAGCTTCATAATCGGCAGGGATATGAGGTGAATTTCTGTAGCATGCATGAATCAATTCATAGAATACTCTTGATGACACAGGTGATCCCTAATTCCCTTCTGGACCCTTGACCAGAGATTATTTTCATCATTTGCTCTCTGAGTTCTAGTTTTATTGAATTCCAGCTTGTCCCAAAGCACTGGTCTGGAGCAGTACAGGTGCTGATGGCAACCAGGGAAGTCAAGAGACTGCTCAGACCTTCTCTGCTGAGGGAGTGCAGCTGATTTATTCCTTCAGCTGTGTATCACTCAGAGCCTGCTGCAAGTCCTTGGCTCCTGGGTCTTTACTCTTTTGTATGTTAGTCCAGTTAACAACTGCAGCCTAAGGTGTATTTTACAAGCTGCAGTACAGGGGACAGTTCCAAACTGATATACAGGCAGCAACTCTAGCATCTGTTAATGCCTTATTGATTCCTCTTTCTTTATCTCCACGTGATGTCTCGTGGATTCAGCAGATTTAGATCAGTTTATCAGGTCGCTATCATCGTTATCTTTAAAGATAAAGCAATTGAAAGCTTGGTGTTGACCCCATGTGACAGATTTCTATGGAAGCTATGTAACCCTCTGTGCTTAAACATAGTGACAAGACATACCGCTGCAGGAATATTGATGGAAAACATTCTCACTTGGCAGAGCTGGGAATTCACCGTTAAACAGGCAGAAGTAAATCCAATGTCCTCTTGCACAATGGAATTTTAGTATAAGTGGGTTAGAGCTTGCATGGGTCTTTCTGTTTAAGCCCTAGCACCTTCACAGTTGCTGCACTGTGATTCTCAGTCCTTTGCCTGCTCCTTCTGCCCTTTCTTTGCTTACCTGCCATTTCCTCCTGGGTTGTTAATGGCCTGTCATAGGCACAGTCTCCATCGGCTTTGAGCATATTCATTTATTTAACACCCTCTGTGATTAAGCATAATCCCTGTGAAGAATGAGAACCTCTTCCACACTTTTTAGTCACAAATGCTGCTGAAGTGGAAACCAGCTACACCAAAGTGTGGCCAAGACTCTGTAACTGTGGAGACTGGTGACTTCTGGCTAGTGGCTTAGCCCCTGCTTGTCCTTTGCTGTGCCCATGCCCTGTGTGTAACAGGCATGGAGATCCTCCCAGCATGGGGCTGCTTGTGCTCGTTGCCAAGGAAGCACAGAGTTGCCTGTGGTTTTCTTCTAAAAGCACACTGTTGATGTCCAGTTGATTTCCGGTTGGTGTCTGCTTGAAATTGATAGATCAGAATTTACTCATCTGCTTGCTGTTTCCCTGTGTCAGATCTCTGGGGAATCTTTCCAGCTGAGTGCTTGAGGTGAGGTTGTGTAACACATCCCAGCCAGGAGCTTGGGTGTTGCCTTAGCTGCTGAGCAGTTGTCCCATCAGGAGTTAGCTCCCTGCTAGTGAGAGTAGCGTAGAGCATGCATGGTGCAGCAAGCTGCTGTGCTGTGTGACCAGGGCTGTAAAAAGCTCCCACCAAGGTCAGCCAGCTGGTGCTGACAAAGAGGCAGTCTAACATCAGGAGTAATCCAGTATAAATGCACATCCCTTCTGGCAATACCCGCAGGTACTCTGCACTGCACATAGCCTGAGGCTGCAGCTTCAAAAGCTGCATCATGAGGAAAAGGGTACTGGGTCTGGGAGAGGCATGAGGGAGGCTGGATCAGGGCCTCCTGTGTCAATGTTGTATCCAGGATTTTCGATGGAGGTGCTGAGTGTGTTCATCAGAGGTGGTCACTTACCAGTGCTGCTTCTCTGGGAAGGTCTGAGAGCAGGGTCTTAGTGCCCAGTGGGCAGAGGACAGCAGGTAACATGTGGCCTCCTGCAAAAATACACGCTTTATTGCCTCTGCTTCATTTTCCACAGTAATAGGTCCCCACCCCAGGGCAAAAGCTAATGAATTAAGTGTTTGTTAATTTGTTATGTGGCTGAAAGGTGTTAGGCAAATTACACCTTCCTCCCTCTGTGAGTGCATCTAAGGCTCAGCAGCAGATGAATGCTGCTTCCTGAGTTGCTATCCCAGCTTTCTGCCAGACCTTTGTCCTTGGGTTGCTGTGGCCCCTGCCTGGTGTGTGTTAATAGGATTGTATTTCCTGAGCACGGGGAAGCTGCCCAGCTGATTACCTGCCAAAGATCAGCTGGAGCAGGCCATCCCCTTGGTGCCCTCCCATCCCTGTGTCAATGGGACATGTGGATGTGCCTTCCAGGGACAGACACCATCCCCTCCCTTTGTGCCACCTGCGACCTCTGAAGCACCTCACGCTTCCAGGTGAGCCAGCTGAGTCCCAGCCCTGTGCCACTGCACCACAGCCAGCTGGAGCCCTTCCACACTCCGGCAGATGAACCGCAACACAGAGCAAGGCAGCGGGGAGCTGAAACAGCACAGACCTTACAGTGCGCTCTGCACTTGCACCACTTCTAAAGCTTCAGAGCAGCACAGAACTCGTGTGTCAACTGTGTGTTTCAGTCGGTGCTGAAGCCCCCTTGCATTTGCCATGTGGGCATGTGCCCCACTCTGTGTTGGTACAGGGAGCTTCAGCCTTTCTCCTGGGGCCCCTGTGTATGCCCCATGCATGGGGCCAGCAGTCCATGTCTGGACACATGAATCAAACCACATGCTTTTGCTGCATCTGCAGTCTTGTGCAGCTTTAGAGGTCACTTTGGGAATGTGGTCTATAATGTTTAGCACTATTAGCACAGTGAATAATGATAGCTGTCCCTAGCCATTTCTTCTCATAAGGGTGTGTGAAACCAGCAGTATTACTTTAACCTGAAGCAACATTTCAAGGGAAGTCCTGGACAGGAAGGAGAAACTTACTCACCTGCAACGATTTCTTTGGAAACAAAAGTCAGCAGACACAATGACAGGCCAGGTTTTATAACAAGCTTAATATTCTGGTGTGGATTTGCAAGTGCTGCCTACAAGCATCCTTCCTCTTGCAGGAGGATTAGCGCAGGAGATTACAGATGCCCTTTGAAGAGTTTGGCGTATGTTCAGATGGTCACACCATCTCAGGCCTCCCAGGCACATGGAGGGGGGAGAAAGACAAAGCAAGCACAGGGGAGAAATGAAGATTCCACTCAATAACTGCCAATAGGGAAAGCGCAGTGTGGCTTCAGCTCTCACAGGAACTCATAATTCAAGATCACTGTGTTTGCTGAGCTCATCAGTGATGGTATTTCATCAGCTCAGCACTAAAATTGTACCACAGCGGCATCACATTTGGAAGCTCAGCCTCTCGGCTGAGACAAAAAACAGAGGTGTTGCTTGCTTGTGGTCAGATGTGGTCCTCAGATGTGTGTGCGTGCCTGAATTACAGCATTAAACCCCATGTCCTGGCCAGTTTCTCTTGACTGTACACATACAAGTCATTACAAGTTTGCAGCTAAAGTACTGTGCTCACCACACACACACTGTGGTCTCCGCATCCTTCTCTTCCTCAGTGTAGGCTTCCTTCTATCCTCCGTTACTTCTTTGCAGGTTTTCCCCATTTCCTCCTCTGTCAGATCATGGCATGTAAATGCCATTTTACGTGTTTTGCAGTCACCCCACCTCCTCAGTGAAAAGCAGGAGCTGCTCCACTGTGCTGCTACAGTTTTACCTCCAAACAAGAAATGTTCCCAGCCAAGCAAAACACCCCATTTTGCTCAGCCCATCATTACTTCTGCAGTTCTGAGCCACCCTCCTGCACATCCCCTAGCGCACATTTGTCTCTCACAACAAGGCACTGACTGCAGTGAAAAGGAAAAGCACCCACCCTCACCCACTTCACCAGTTGTCTTCCCTCCCAGCGCACACTGCACCCTGGCTCACAAGTGCGTATGAAGAATAAGGTTATTTTCCTTTAACAGTTGTTTATTTCCAGACACTGAGGCAGAACTTCGCACGTGCTGTTCTTCACGTCTGTCAAACGCATTGTGAAGTGAAGTGTCTCACCTCAGACACATCTCCCATCCGCCACAGCAGAAGCAATATAGAAGCTCTAATAGGACATACCTAAAGACAACAGCCCTGTTCACATCAGCAAAAGCTGTTAGCAAAGCAAGAGCATGTCAGTAATCAATCCAGGGTCCACCTGATACATACAGAGTTGTAAACTGTGTGAAAAGAGCTGCTTTAAAACTACATCATTTAAGCTGCAAACTCAAACGTAGGAAAAGCCAGATTTGTAGCTGAGGGCGCAGACACCTCTCAGGTCTGCAGTGTGGATGGAGAACAGCAGTGCTTTGGTGGGTGGGAAGCAGATTGCACCCATACATATTGTATGTGACAGTGCCCCGGCAGAAGGAGCTGAATTAAGATGTCATGCACACGGCTGTGAATTACAGAACTATCTATAAGGCTGCCGGGCACCAGGATTACTCTGGTCTATTCCTGGCTCCGGCAGCAGAGTCTTGATGCATACGGCTGTGACTACAAGCAGGATAAGCAGCAGCCCACGGCTGGAAGAGTTCTTTCCAAAAGTCTCTGTGGCTGTCTCTGGGGGATTTGGAGCTGTTCTGCAAGCCTGGAAGTCTCCCCCTTCTTGCTAAAGTAAGAGGAAGGATATTTACGTGTCCTACAGGAATGAGATGCTGTCAGGGAAGTCAGGAAATTTTAACTCGGTCTTGCCTTTCCTAGACGGTAGGGGGCTACATAGGAAACCAGATGAGGGATCAAGTAGCAACACTGATTTAAATCACATGCTTGTGCGAGGTATAGCAGTGTCATCACTGCTCTTAAAGTTCCTCACTCAGAACTGGAAAAAAGCAGCTGCTAATGCGTACCAGTGAAAAGTGTGAGGTCCTCCAAACCAGGCTTTGTTTTTCGGTTGCAGACATAAACCTCAGAGCTGAAGATTCAGGATCACGTTCTCCGATACCTCTGCTTCCCCCTGGTTCCTCATGGGATTGCTCAGGTGCTATCACCCGGGCAGCAGCTGCAGGGCGAGAGGCAAAGAGCTCCTTGGCTATGCCCGCTGTTTGTCAGCCTGGGATCTGCAGGGGCAGCAGTGCAGCAAGTTGTAAACACACAGTTCCTAAAACAAGCCTTAGCTGTGGCCCCTCTTGCTAGCGGAAAGCAAGCCTGATTAACAAGGGCCGGTGCGGTTTTCTAACACATGAGCCTGTGATGTGGAACCACGCTTCAGGTTGCACCCGGGGTTTGTCACTGCTCACAGCCTGCTCATGCTGATAAATGAGAAGGTTACCACCAGTTTAACCCAGTAAGTGATACCTAGCATAAGAGCCAAATGCCAATCGATCACTTCTTAGAAATCCCAGCTGCCTGCCGCAGCTGCAAAGGGCAAGGGGCGGTGGAATTCACCAGGCACCTCAGGAGCCTTTGGCAGAGAAGTGGTTTATGTTATGCACAGAGAGAGGAGCAGAGGGAAGTCCTGGGATGGGAACAGCTCTGGGAACGCTTCCCTTGCCACAGCCCGACACCAGTTGGGACTATGAAAACTACTATGAAGCCCTGCAGCACCAGCCAGTGGCACAGGGTGCGCAGAGGTGTTCCCTTTCGTCAAACAAAACACCCATGGCTTTCTCTTGGGGCCCCAGATCTTCTTTGTTCCATCCCTGACTGCTGCAGGCAGCAGCAGATTTATGCCTCACTACCTGGGAAAAGCATAGCAACATGGATGCAGTGATGTCTCAGTAATGGAACAGCTGCACAAGCACTTTCATCAGCTTCTGGAGGGATCTAGTCTTTACATCACTGGGGCAGGCACCATACTCCTCCCAGCACAAACCTGGAGCATGTCCTTCACCCTGTTCTTTCCATTGTATTTGGGGTTTCCTTTCCCAGCCCCATAAAGGACCCTGGAAACAGTCCCTGTCCCATCAGCTCTCCTCTCACTCTTCCACTGTCGCAGGGGCCCAGCACAGGCCCCAGAAGCAGATAAAGATGGCAGAGGCCATGACTGCAGCAGGTACCTACAGTGTGGCTGTAAGAGGGTGGGCAGAGAGACACAGAAGCTCTTCCAAGCCCTCCCAGCCAGCCTGAGCCATGCAGTGCCCTACTCCCTGCCAAAATGGAAGTGCTTCCAGGCTGACCTCCTAGCAGCCTTCCAGTATCTGTAGGGGACCTACAAGGACACCAGAGAGGGACTCTTCATCAGGGACTGTAGTGGTAGGACAAGGGGTAATGGGTTTAAACTAAAACAGGGGAAGTTTAGATTGGATATAAAGAAGAAGTTCTTTGCTGTGAGGGTGGTGAGGCACTGGAATGGGTTGCCCAGGGAAGTTGTGAATGCTCCATCCCTGGAAGCATTCAGGGCCAGGTTAGACAGAGCCTCAAGTGGCATGGTTTAGTGGGAGGTGTGCGTGCCCATGGCAGGGGGGTTGGAACTAACTGATCTTAAGGTCCTTTCCAACTCTTAACTATTCTATGATTTAATGACATTTGTATTTTCCTGCTTTTTTTTTCTGCTCTGTGGCTATGAAAGAGGTACAGAAGAAGATTTCAACTGGAGGAGCTTGTGCCCAGCTCAGAGTGAAGGCACCGTGGGACAGACAGAATGGCTATACTCAGACAAATCCCACAGCAGTAACATGCCTTAAGCAGTTCTGCCAATACCCCATTTCCTGCAGCCAGTGAGTGGACCTTTTGTGCTTTAACATCTCAAGTTAAGATCACTCCTGTGCTTGTGGGTGGTTAGGCCTTCTGCACCATTATTTCAGACAACACAGAGGATATTGGAACTTGTCACCTTCTCCCTGATATTTTGTTTTCCTCCTCAGTTTGAAATGTGAATTGGTTAAAGCCCAGAGGATTTCATAGGGCTCTTTTCGTTACAACAAAATGACAACAGAAGAAAGGCAAGGTTCCTTCAGCTTGGCATTGCTTTTTGTTTCTGAAGTATTGCTTCTAGAGATCTCCCCCACAGTAGCAATTCCCCAGTCCAGCGTTCTCTAGCTCTTGCTCAGAGTCTCAGATCATAAAAAAAGTCTCAGAGACAAACCAGGCCCCAGGTTCATGTGTCTGGAGAGGTTTTTCAGGAGGAATTTTCTAATATCTTTTTTTTCCCCGTTATTCTTCTCCAGCCTCGCTCACGACCTGAACGAGAAGGAAGTCAGAGCTTCTTAAATTATCTCCAAGGAAAGAAGTTTTTTTATGTATATAATATTATTCATGTATATATTTTAAAGGTGAATACTTTGTATATGTACATATGTATGAATGTGCGTGCATATAGGCATAAAAGATCAGCAGTATGAGTAGAGTCTCAATATTTTCAGCTGTTCTGTCTAGCTGAATAAATACCAGAGGTCGCCTGGTAGGATGGCAGTAAAGGCTTGTAATCATTGCCTCCTGCAGGTTTTACAGGCTTACCTGCAGAAACCTTCCAGCTTTGGAGAAAAGCACTCACACACACCCCCCTCTTTTCCACAAAGCCTTCTAAATTCAACAATGTTCTTCATCATGGGATGTTTCCAATGTGATTAGGGAGGGGGGGAACAACTGCAGATTACAGTTTGATTTTCTCCAAACAATCCTAATTTAAAATGAACTAAAGGGCCTGTGTGAAACCAATCAAGCAAAGAAAAGAAAAAGTGAGGTGGATAACAGATGGTCCCACATTTACAGGAAGCTCTGAAATGAGCTCAAACAGACTAAGCTATTAGAGGCTTCCAAACAAATAAGCCAAAATAGCTGCTGCTAAATACTGGAGTCACTGTCAAATATCCAAGTCTGCCTGTAAATTAGGCAATAATCTACTGACAGCAAGACTAAAAAGTACAGTCTCCTTATTCTCCATACTGACCATGAATGCCTTTATGGAAAGCATGCATTGCTGGTCACTTAAACGCCAATAGTGCTTGTCCTGTCAGCCCAGTATAGGCATGAAACCAAGAAATGCTTGGTTTATCCTTCTTATTAGCAGGTAGAAAAATCTGGTTAATTTTACTTGCATTCCTGTATTCACACCTCATCTAAAGATTAAGGCTCTTGTGCAGCAAAGTAACAAATGCACACTTAGCTTCTAACAGACCTTGCTTTGTAGTTTCAGTGACTTCAAATCAACAGGAAGAGACACATGATAACAACATGTGCAGGAGCATGTCTGGCCAAATTCTGGGTGTTCCAACATCCTCAGGGGAGCCTTGGGCTGCATGGGCAGCAGCAGCATTCTACTATGACTGGCTGCACCAAAGGATGAATTTTGGGATTTTGAACAAAGTTTGTAGTCACTATTTTTCCCTTCTGCTGCAAATGCAGGATGGTTAGTGCAACGTGCCAAGTCTTGAATTCTCCTCTTGTTGCATTTTTTACTAGTTTCCTAAGGATATGAAGTTGCTGTGATCATACTCACCACACTCAGTACATCACTGTTCTAACTCCTTCCCCCAGATATACCAGTGGCAGGATTTGAATTTAAAGTTGACAAATTGGAGAAAGAAACTGAAAAAGAAATTAGGATGAAATTTTGTCAAGACAAGTGCAAAGCACAGCCTTTGGCAGGAACAATCAATATCATGAGTACAAACTGGGACCGTATACCTAGGAAGTACTGGAGAAAAGGGTCTGGGAATTACAGTGCACCATAAACTGAACAGAAGCCTGTGGCAGACTGCTGTGCAATAGGTGAGCACTGCACATGACTGTATGAACAGAATACTAGTGAACAAGACCTACAAGTAATCCTGCAAGTACTTCTTATATTTTGTTGAACACTTGTAAGGCCCCTGCTGGAGGTATATGCTTAGATTGGATGCTGTCCGTACAAAACGAAAGGGATCCGCAATAAACTCGTGCCGGAGAAGCTGTGGAAACTGTAGTGCCAGAAACTTGTAGGTACAGATTAGCTAAATACTAAACTGACAATGTTTACTCCCATGCTCAGAGAGATATCATCCTGGAGTTTGTGTCACCTCTGTTGGTGACCACCAATAATACACATGTTAATGGGACAACAAGGCTTCATGTGCTTAGGCTATGCATGGAAGCCCTTGCTTTGATCTGGTGGTAAGACCACAGTATTTTTGTATCTGTGTTTGAACTTCAGAAGATAGCATTATCCAGGTAACTAACATCATTGCGCTTGTGCTACGGGGGTCAGAGAACCCTTAAGTGTGAGAGAAAAATCCTGAGATGGGAAAAAGCAGAGTCACCAAACATCTTTTCTGTCTTACAGAAACCGGGAATCAGGGAAGAATCTTATGGAAAAAGAAAGCAATACTTTAAGTCACCTAGGCATGCTTTTTTCCCCATGGAAAGCCTTAAGACAGTAAAAGCATGCTGTGGCAAGCCCCTGTCAATTCTCCTTTCTCCATTTCACAGTTCGTGATTTGTAGGCAGTAAGAAGAATCACAGTGTTGCTCCTGTGTGCAGGCATCGGTGGCAGGGGTCTTTCTTGTGTTCCCCTGTGACAGGTTTCATTGCTCCTTTGAAAAACACTGTACAGGTAAAATGCAAAGGTGCAACAACACATATTAGCTAAGGAGGTTATGCCTGTGCTTTCCCAGATGGAGAAGGGTCAATGGGAGATCATGGACATTCCTGCCTGACCACGCATTGCTAAAAAGGGACTTACACAAAACCAGGAAAGCAGTTTCTTAATAACATGCCACTCGAGTCCCTCGCAGACACGCTTGGCTTTACCCTTCTAATCTTGGTAGCAGGAAGGAAAATCTGACTGCAATTAATCTCACTTGACAAATGGAAAGCGGAGACAGAGAGACAGCAGGGCATGCTGGAGGCAGCAACGGAGCTGGGCAGCAGAACTGGGGTAAGAATTCAGTCTGACCTGACTGGGACTCCCCTGGGGGGCATTGCTTCAGGTGCAGGTACATCACCCCTTGCAGCGGTGATTAAACCCATCATAAATAGCCTTAAGAAACAAAGCAGGCTGTTTCATTTCTTGCTCAACTGCATAATTACCAACAGAGTCAAATATTCTTACCACTTCTGCAAATGAGTCAGATTATGGATTCCATACTGTGTTACAGTGCTGCCAACGTTTACCCCATGCCATGCTGCTGCACACAGAGCAGCACCCTGGCTATCTCTCACTGAAAAGGAGATATTTTGGTAGCAAAAATGAGATTTGGCAAGGAGTATTGCTATTGTGCTCATCAGGCTACAGTGGGGGTAAGGAGAAAAGCAGATATAAGGGAAAGTATAATAGTGCATAGTGTGAGTAGTACTCTGAGATCTAATCTTCTATATACACAGTAGTTAAATAACTTCTAAGTGCTAGTATGAGAGAAGAAACATCCTTTCATATATATATATATATGCATAGAGTGAATGAAAACCAACATATGACCATGTAGTGCAAAGTAAATTGCAGTAAACAGATTTTTTTCAGAGGAAGCAGTGATTGGTTTTATACCTATGCTTTTATTGAAAACACTATGGAGGGACTGACTGTTTCACTGTTCATCAAGCTGACTTCAACTCTTCATTTATTTTCTTTTCAGTGCACATAGCTTTAAGCTGTTCTATGTACTGCTTTACATGTTTTTCACTGGTCATGGTGGGAAGGTAAACTTGACCTAGAAGTATTGACTATCTTACCTATAAGTGGCACAAAGGCTAATGCAGAGCTTTTTGCTCTAAGCTGTGATAGCCAACTTTTTTTTTTTTCCTAAATTGCTGTTTTAATGGTTCAGCTATTTCAAAATATGTTCAACTATTTTGCTACCTTGTTTTGAAGCTCGTTATTTCCCAGCTGGAAATACAGCAGACTGTGGGCTGAGGTAGCTGGCAGATGGACAGAGAGTCAGAACTGCCATCCCTCAACAGGCAACACCCACACTTGCTGGGGAATTGGTCTCCTCAAAGCACAGCCCCAGTGTAGGTTAGCTGGCAGTGGTTCAGTTTTGAAGAAATCTCATGATACTCAGTGTTAAACAGAGTCAAGCACTCTAAGATGTAGCAATACATCTCACCCACCTTCGGAGCAGCAAAAAAGCCCTGCAGTACATGATAGATTATCAAAAAACCCTATCACAAATGGAGATATTTCCCCTCCTCACACTTCATTTTCTTATGTTTTAAGCTATGCACATCCAGAATAAACAGAAAACCCACACAGTTAACTTTTATTTTGACATGATAGTTGCATCAAATGCTTGACACAATGGAGATACAAGTTACTCCAGTAAAGATTGGGGGAGGGAGGGAAATGGAGACATCTCAAATAGTGTCTGGACTAAGAAAAGTAGTAGTCAGAGTGGATTTCTAAGTAATTAAACATGGAGTCCCCAAGGGCTATTTTAATCAGTGCTTTCTACAGCAACAGCAAGAAACAGGGCTTATCCCAATCTAACGCTTCAGAAACTGTTTGACTACACAACTAGGAAAGCAAGTTTCCTGTGCATATGTGCTCTGTATTCCAAAGCACACAAGAAAGCACTTGCAGTGTATGTGGGACTTGACTGTGCAGTTTTCACACAGGCAGCCAAAGGAGGGAGCAGACTGGAGGACCACAAGGCTGGGTCATGAACACTGCTGCTGAACAAGTGCTTTGGGTTTGGCTGCCATTCAGAGCCCTGAAGGGTACCATCCCCTTGCTCCCTCCAAACGAGCCCTCATTCAGCAGGTGTCAAACTGTGATGACAGTCCAGAGAATGACGATTGCACATTTAAAAATGGACAAATAAAGCACTGGACCACATACAGCAAAATCCCCCTTCCACTACCACTGACCTGTCAGCATAAAAGAATGCTGAGTGCTATGTCTTCACCACCATTAGTCACTATGAACAAACAGTATTCATGGCTTCTCCAAGACATTTATCCTGCAGTAAAGTTGGTACTACCAAATTATAGTAATTATTTATTAATGACAGTTTTTAGGCTACTAGTCAGATCAGTGCTTTAGGGGCATCTGTCTGTCCAGTCAGAAGGCAGGAGCTACAGGCACTTCAGGCGAGTTGTTCATTTCTCTATGTCGCAGAGCAGTTGCTGGCTGTAAATAACCATTTCCACATTAAAGGAAAGGCAAAATATATCCTGGAGACCTTCTGGGATTTACAGAGGCTCATCACAACAGGATTCACTTGGCAGTCACATGGCAGTCACAGTGGGTTATTGGAGCTGCCCTACAGTGCCTCAACTTTACAAGAAAATGAAGCATATTGGATAAATTTAATAAATGAGCACTAGGTCCTCCCAGGCAATTTTCAGGTCTGCTCTAGGAAGGCCATAGTCCTGTAGCTGACTGCATTGGCATTTCATGCAGATTAAGAAATGCAGCCATATACTGTAAATTACAGGACTAGAGTCTTAGACTTTAAATCCTTCAGGACATGAGGCCCCTTCTAGCAGGAATTATATACAATGAGTAATAACCCTATGTATGGCATAATAATGGCCTACTAAGTCTATTCATTATTATTGATGATAATATCATAGTTTATTAACAATTTGCTTTGTGCCAGAATTTCCCAGAAAGCATCTGGGTTGTTGAAGGCATAAAAAAGTCTTCCTTTGCTATCTCAATCTGTGGCACAGCTATAGAACACTAAAACCCTGTAAAAAAGAGGCAGAACACAGGCATTCTTCATCCTCTTACGAAAAGGCACTTTCTTAGGGGGAGGTTAATTATTTAGAAAGCAATTTAATTACCTCATTCACCACTTCACTTGGTCTTCTGCAGCTGGCAGCTCCAGGCTGCTGTGTCTGCTCCCAGACTGCCAGCTCCATGCAGCCTTGGTGTTCCCAACTGCTAGAGCTGTGACTGTCACCCACTCAACCCAGACCCCAGCCTTGCGCCGCGGTCCTGCAAAGCTGCTACATAGTCCCCAGCATGGCTCCCAGCCGTATAGATCCCCAGGCACTGCACGGGTGTGAGTGGGGACTGTCCTGTCTACATTTAGGCATGCATTTCAGCTTTCTCTCCTCCCCCAAGCACGGCAGAAGAAAGGCTTGCATCAGCACTATATCCCCTTGAACAACCATTTAAGCAAGCTCCTCTCAGCAGGATTGGAGGAATGGCAACAGGTATGGCTGCATCTGTCTTGCCTGAAACAGCAGCCCTTGCTGTAATACCACACAAGGTGGCTCTATGGTCCTTAACAGGAACAGATGGAAATTTTCCCTTTTAGCACTGGCTGGTGCAGTCTTGCAATATCGAAAGAAAGGAGAATAATACACAGCCGGTTTGGGATTGCATTTGTCTTCACTAAAACAAAGCTCCTCAAGAAAACGTGTCTGCATGTAGCAGGAACATACTTTCAGCCTGAGCCTGGGCTGCCCTTGGAGCAATGCCAGGATACTACATCATATACCTGACAGTCAACAAAATGGACAGATGAAGCAAGAGGGCAGTGATAGCCCCAAGAATGTTTCTGGGGTATGGACCCTCTTCATAGAGGTGGAGCTCTACATCTCACCTGCTCACCTCCCTCCCATCTGATCCTTTCAGCAACTGCTCCCAATTTTAAATGGTAAGAAGAAAATCAGTTTTAGTGGGTTTTTTTGTTTGTGTTTGTGGTTTTGTGTGTGTGGTTTTTTTTTACTTTCCCAGACTCTCTCATAAATGTTCCTTCAGCAGTCCAAGCAGATTCCTGTATTGTCCTATGACTTTGCTGGGAAAAGACCATTCTTCTACATTTTAGAGCGACTGCGTATCTGCGGAAGAACACTAGTGGCTTTGTGAGCATCTGTGTTCAAATCCAACACAGAGTAAAAGGATGGATTAGCCAGAGGACTGATGTTCAAAGAGAAACCTGTGGTTTGAAGCAGATAAGTATTGAAACCTGCCCCCTAGGAGCAGTTAATACGCAGGCTGGACATAAACACATTTTCTAATCCAATGCACTGTATTCTACTCCTAGCATGTTGTAAAAATTATAGAAAAGAAAAAAAAGCTTTAAACGGCCATTATAGACTGTTAAGCACACTTTAGCAAGACAGTATTATGCCTGAAAGACAACCAGAGTCCTATGAAAGAACCAAGGGAAAAATAAACAGCACCAGAAAGAAAACTCACTGCTGTGGAAATTAGTCATTAGCAATATGGCATTACTGCTGCAGTTTAGCCAAACAGTCCAATTTGGCCGTCAGTCTGCTGATTGTGACCTTTTTCAGTATGCGGCTGGTTGTAATAACTCACAGTTTCTTTTCTGAACACTGTAGGTTGAATCCTGACCACTCTTAATATTTGTTACCAGTAAAAAAAAAAAAAAAAAATCATACTTTAATAGTAAAAGTAGACTGCTACTCATGAGGTTTCTTCGAGACGGACCTATACGTTATTTAATTACATTTTCAATAGTATCCTGAATTAAGGCTTGTCATGGTTTAAGCCCAGTTGGCAACTCAGCCACACAGCCACTTGCTCACTCCTCCCTCTCCTGTCCCTCCCCCCGCTCCCAGAGGGAGGGGGAGGAAAATGGAAAGAATGTAACTCCCATGGATTGAGATTAGGACAGTCCAGTAACTGAGGTATAACACAAACCACTGCTGCTACCACCAATAATAATAATGGTAAGGGAAATAACAAGGGAAGAGAATACAACCGCTCATCACCCACCAACCGTTGCCCAGCCCAACTCGAGCAGTGACCTAACCCTTCTGGGTAACTCCCCCCGGTTTATATACTGGGCATGACGTTTTGTGGTATGGAATACCTCTTTGGTCAGTTTGGGTCAGGTGTCCTGTCTCTGCTTCCTCCCAGCTTCCCCTTCTCCCTGGCAGAGCATGAGATCAGAAAGTCCTTGGTCAAAGTAAACATTTCTGAGCAGAAACTAAAAACATCGGTGTTATCAGCACCATTCCCAGGCAGCAAAAATTCCCAAAACCGCAGCACTGCACCAGCTACTAAGAAGGAGAAAAAGGACTGCTACTGCTGAACCCAGGACGAGGCTATATGTTGTTTTTAACTAAAAGCATGTTAACTGCATATGATCAGAACATTTGTTCAAGTTTGTTAAAAAAAGGAAGTGGGCTTGATTAATAAGTACTTGCTGAAATACTCAATTTAATCAGAAACTTCAGGTCAATTGTTCAAATACATCAAAGACCAGGAGAAATGGAGATTCACTGATTAGCTTACTAGCAGCATTCAAACCTTATCTGCGTCTGCACTACAAACTTTGCTTTGTTAGACTGAAGAATTTCTTGGCTCCTAATCCAGATGTTATTTTCTCGAGGAGCTTTCAGGAAAAGAGGGCTTGCAGCTAGTGGAAAGGTCTCATCTGTATTTCTAAACAGAATACGAATATATTGTGTGACCTGGGGGAACTCATAAGCTGTTGGTTACTTCACTTCCCTCAAAGAAACTGAATACTTTTTATTTACTGTGGGGATTATCTCAGCAATACCTGTGAACAAAAGAAATCTTTAATGGAAGATAAGGCCCAAGTACTATTTCTTTCCTCTTCAGAAAGTTTGCAGAGCACGACTGTATAAAGTTAAATTTAAAACAGATAAGATTTTATAATTTTGCTTCTGGGTGGAGTATATTTTCCTGACTTGGTTCTGTTTGCTGATGGTGAGCCCATGTGTGAGCCCCAAATTAAGGTAAACTCACTGTACCATCGACAATATGGCCACATCTCTTTTTAGGACAAGTGTGTGCACAGCCAGCATGCTAAGTTAATCACACATAATGTAAACCTCCTTTCCAGCTGCTGAATTAAAGTTACATGTATAACACCATGAGACGGAGTCCATCACTTTTCTAACCAAGGCCAAGCCACTAGGGCTGACAAGTGCCTGCGCATTTGATGCAACGTGGCCATCTATAGCGCATTACATGGGAGGCTACACCTCTGTGTTAGTCTCTCAGCTTGTGCCATAATCAAAGTGGGCTTTTTAATGCTCTGAGGACTGTTTTTCAGACACAGTCTTCTCTGCACAACTAATAAGCTCAGACAGCTCCATCTGTAATGAGCATATTCCCATTAGAGTATTGTCTCAAGGTACCACTCTGCAAATTTACTTTTCTGGTGCAGTCAAAAATTTGAAGTGAAATCAAAATGTGAAATAACACAATAATGCTTTAGTACATTTCTAGTCTTGCCACCAGAAGGCCCTGTGCAGCAACAGGAAGAATCATAGAAGAGTTGAGGCTGGAAGAGACCTCTGGAGATCACCTGGTCCAATCGCCAGCCCAGACAGGGTCATCTAGAACAGGCTGCTCAGGACCACATCTAGGCAACTTCTGAATATCTCAAGGAATGCCACAACCTCTCTGGGACACCTGTACCAGCACTCAGTTACCCTCACAGTTAGAAAAGTGTTCCTTGATGTTCAAAGGGAGCCTCCTGTGTTTCAGTCTGCTCCCTCCCAGCTTCTTGTGCCCCTCCTCAGTGGCAGAGCAGGAGAGACTGAAAAGTCCTTGATCAGGGTAAGTGCTACTGAATAACAATTGAAACATCCGTGTGTTATCAACACTGTTCTCAGGCTAAAGCCAAACCAGCACTGCACCAGCTACTAGGAAGAAAATTAACTCTATCCCAGCTGAAGTCAGGACACCAGTATACCTAGGTCTCTCTTGTACTGAGGAGCCCAGAACCAGATAGTGCACCAGCTGTGGGCTCTCTACTGCTGAGGAAAGAGGGAACGTCACCTCCCTTGATCTACTGGCTATGCTTTGCTTAATGCAGCCCAGGATACCACTTGCCTTTTTTGCAGCACAGGCTCATTAATGGTTCATGATCAATCCAGTGTTCCCCAGGACCTTTTCTGCAAAGCCACTTTCCAGCTGGGTGGCCCCCAGCCTGTACTGAATGCATGGGGTTATTCGTCCTCAGCAGGGTGCAGGACTTGCCCTACTGAACTTCAGAGTTACTGCCATCCCATTTCTCTACCCTGTCAAGGTCCCTCTGGATGGCAGCATGACCCTCTGCCTGGCCATTCAGCCAGTTTTTCAATCCACCTCATGGTTTGGTCATCCATCCTATACTTCATCAGCTTCTCTACGACAATCTTTCAGCAGACAGCATTGAAAGCCTCCCTGAAGTCTAGTCCACCACTCTGCCCTCATCCACCAGGCCAGTCCTTTCATCATAGAATTTTATTATCAAGTTGGCCCCACTGTTATAGAACCCAAAATGTTGATTCCAGCACCAGCTCTGTAGCAAATTATTGACCTGTGCTATCAGTGCCTTCCTATTCCTCATACCCTTTTCCCAGCTTGAGAAGGATATTAAACATCACCTAGGCCCCCATGACTTTAACTACAGCCTCTAGAGCTTTGTAGTCACTTGTTGATACCATCCAGGTTTCCCTAGAAGCATCATTTGCGCCCACACAAAGTAACAGCAGGGGATACTAGTTAGAGCATTGGAGGACCTGCAGCAGTCCTCCACAGCATCCCCAGTCCTGGCCCTTGGCAAGCAGCACACCTTTCTAGATGACAAGTCAGTTGAACAGATAGATGCCTCTGTCCCATGCAGCAGGGAGTTACCTGTTTACATGGACTCACCATTTTCGCTGGGTGACCTTATGTGGTTTAGGGTCAGGTGTACCAGATGCTTTGCTTGCAGGCATACCTGTCATCTCATCAACTTGGAGGGTGGTAAACATACTTTTCAATTGTGAGTTCTTAGGTGCGGCATGGCGCCCATCTCTTGGTGCTAGAATTGACCAGTTTCCATCCTTCCCATTCTCCAGCAGTTCACTTACCTTAATATTAGGGGTGCACACTGCCTGTTTCTCTGCTGCAGTTAAGGTATGGGGTTTAAGCCACTGTGTCTAAGAGAAGACCTCATCTATCTCCCTTTTCGTCCTCTTTGATGCTGCACAGCCTGCTCACTTCCTCCTATTATTCCTCCACTTCACAGCACAGCTCCTCCACGATGGCACACATCCTGCAGGACAGCAGGCATTGGAGGGAAGCCCCAGGTTCTCCCTGCAGCCCAAGGCTTGGAGGGCTGCATCTGCCATCCAGACCCAGTGTGCATCACAGCCTCTGCCCAAGCAGGACAGCTGCTCGGACAGCTGCTGGGCAGGCTGCCTGGTGGTATACCACCACCGTAACTGAGGCTGTGACAGCAGCCCAGATACAACTGAAGCCCTCTTCCTCATGCTCTGCTGCACAGGGTGCTACCTTCGAAAGCTGTGCTCTCTGCCATGGCTCTTACACAGCCCTCTCCTGAGCACCAGCTAAAGGGTACTTCACCCTCCTTAAGCAGGGACAGCTGCAGCAAAGGCTCCAGGCACCCTGGGTCAAGAGCAACTCATCATGCTCATTAGAAGCTACTAGAACTTCCTCAGCCTGTGCCCTCTTGGCTCCCCTTTCCTCATTCCCACCTGGCAGCAGAAGGCACCCTCCAGTTTCTCAGAAGGCTCCCAGGTGTGCCAAATGATCCTGGACCTTGTCCCAAAAAGGTATAGAAGCTCCCAAAGCAGAATGCAGAGACTGCTGACCAAACAGCTGCCTTCTGCTGCTTGCAGCCAAGAATATCTTACTAAAACCTCCAACACTTATTCCTAGAGACCTTTGTGTGCTCTCTGTGTGTATTAACTCAAGTATGCATTTAATTCGTGTGAAGGCCTTCCAATGTATTATGTATATGTATGGAAGTGTATTTGTATACATGTCTAATATATATACATATAAATTTCAGGCCCCCTTTGTATTGAGATGTAGGCAGTCTACATCACTACTTCATCTCCCTGATATATTTAACTGCCCATCATCAATGGCTGTGGATAAACAGTTCTGGAGAGCTTCCTTGAACACCCATTATGTTTGGACCCAAAGGACTGCTGAGTATGAAAGAGGTGAAACTCTAGGGAGTTTAAACATAGCAGCACAAGAATAGCTGCCCTGCATCGGGCCAGTGGTCCATCTGAAAGTGTCCTATAGCAGATGCCTATAGGGGAGCATAGGGGCAGGACAAGCAGGTATGGGTACTTCCCTACCTTCCAGAGGCCTGTGCAGCAGGGAAAGTCTCCTTGTCTCTCTTTATAGCCCCTCTGCCCAACCCTAAGTTCAGGCTGGACTGAGAGGATTTACTCACAAATTCAGCTTTGACCACATGAATCATTCTGAGTTTACTGACATCCATTAAAGCCAAGTGTGCTAAATGTTTTCTCTTTTAGAGCTCTCCTCAGGGTATTTAATTAAAAACAGACTCCTCACCAAAAGAATTCCATCAGATTAGCTCTCATGAAAGCATTACTGTGAAAGAAAATAATTGCTTGGGAAAAACTTACCCCATAGCATGTTCTTGCATTATAAAAGCCATTTCTCTTCACATTCCAGGTATTCTAACAGGAAACAAAGGACCACGGCTGTGTGTATGGTATGTGTCTTTTTTCCTCTGTAGAGTGTTTTAAAGATGATTTGACAAAAACGTTTGTTTTGCTTCTTCATTAAAGCAGAAAGTACATTGCAGTTAAGAAAATAAAGAAATTAAGGGGGATGGATTACTGCTCGTCTGAGGTCTTCTGCAAATTCCCTGGTGTCAGACTAGTACCACCTTCAGCCCTTCCTCAGAGGACTCTACAGCCGAGGCAGAGGAGGTCCTGAGAGAGCATGAAGGACATGAGTATGCTGAGGTCCTTCTCAACTGCTCAAGGTGTGACACTCACCCTGTAGCAAAGAAGCACAAATGCTAAAGGATTCAGGGAAAGAAGGGGTGAGTGGGGCCATGAGTCACTTATTTAATCTCTTTTTGGCTGGAACAATTTCTCTCCATCTGCACACACCTGGACTATGGTTAATTAATACTCCTGCAGCATGTTTGAACTGTGCATGCTCTAGAATTGATTAGGGGTTTTTTAACCTAATTACCTAACTGGGGAGAAGGACCACATTACACCAGCATTCCAGAGCCTGTGTTACTTCTATGTGGGGCACATTTTAAGGCAGATTGTCCTCTGTTCCTGCCAAGAGCTATACACCAGGATTCACCTCCTTACTCTGTAGGGTCTGCTATGGCAGATGAGCAGTTCAAGTGAGGGGATGACTTGCTTTTCTTCCAAACTAGTCAAACTGCCATAGAGTTGTTTGACAGTGTAGTTAAAACAGAAAACTGGGCAACTAGATTTAGACAAGAAGGGAAGAGCATTTTAAAGGAGGAGCAATGAGCACTGCCCTTACCTCTCCACTGGCCCAACCTGTCTGCATCAGAATCTAAATGCAAACTCACTCCCTTTCTTTGCATTGGTGTCAGCCTCGTGAAAGTCATGTTTTGCTAACTTCTTCTTTGATAACTTTATTTTGATGAAATACCCCCCCCCCCATTACTCATTTGCCTGAAAATATTAGAAAGGTTGCATCTGTTATAAATCAAACAGCTCCTATATGAAGACTTGTCTCACCACCTTGATTTCAAAAGAAATGTCAGGATTGCCTTCCCATCTTGCCTGACCCACCTTCATAGCTTTTACTGTCTCTTCCACTTTCTCTGCCTGTGGAAGCTGAGTCACAGGTTATGGTCCCTGGATAATGAGCTATTTGGTCATCTCTTTTACTGCCTTATTCTCCGACTAAAACCGATGCAGTTTTTCTTAATGGCAAAGGGAAACAGTTACTCAATTAAACAGGGGAGCATTTTAACCTCCTGGGGAACATGCCATTCTGAGACTGTATTTTGCCCAAGAAATAATTAACCTCTATGGAGCATGGAAAGCACAGATCCTATGTACTGAAGCCTTTCTTAGATGTCAGATACTTACTTTTTTACATCCCTTGGCCCTTGATGCACTTTATTATTCCGAGTCCTCTAATGATGCTATGCTGAGACCAGTAGGATATCATCAGTACTAGCACAGCCTTGCCCTAACACAGCCTGTGCAGTGAAGAAATAAGACATGAAGACCTTAGAAGTATGATGTGCCAAAAAACATCGCACATTGTGTAACAGCACCAGCATACCCCTCCAGTTAGGCAGAGACTGACCTTTTCAGAAGAAAGAGGGCAATATACATTTACTGGGAAAAAAGCAATTAAGGTGGGATATTTAAAAGCATAGCATTGGCCTAAAACGCTGCCCACAGTCAGAGACATGACTGAACTGCCCTGGTGGTAGGAAGCCAGGTATCCTCGGTGCAGGTTCACAACACTCTTGTAACAGTCTATGCCCCCAAGTCCTAAGGCAGTTCTGATTCAATAAGCAATTTAGAAGTTTTGTTAAAACCTCGCTCGCTCTATGGAAGCACTTTTGACTCTCTTCCTTTCTCCAAAGCACTGACTACTGACACAAAAAGCACTCAATCTGCCTGGATGCTATGATAAAGACATACGGCTGTTACGGTAAGCACACTCCCCTTGTTCCCCAGAGTGCAGTATTGTAGCTAGTGGTGTTACCAGACCTCCCTCCTGTATAGATCAGTAACTATGGGTTCAGTTAGGTTATAGTAACCTTGGCTTAATCCATCACTATCACTTGAATAACAGCACAGTTATTATCAAAAACTCGGTGTGGTCTTTGTTCTCCTGGAAAGAGGCTTTTAAGTTCTTAGCTGGTCCCTTGGCTGATATAATTCTGTAAGAGCCTGGAATAATATGTTCTTCACTAAATTTGCCATATAATAACATCAACAACATTACATCAAATCTATGTCCAGTTTCCCTCATTTACTCACCAAAAAAAACCACTGCCTTTGGGTAAACTGTGCCTTTCATCATTCGTCATTTGACAGCAGTAATTTTATCCACCACACTGAGAAGGAAACATTTTGTTTACTCCATATAGAACAAATATCCCAGAGAATTATTCCTAGATTAAGCATTAGGAAAGATGGTAATGAAAGACCTTGTTTCACTGGACAACTAATTACACTTGCTGGGGATGGCAGCTTAAAGAGTAATGTAAACAAACACAGTGATTCCCCTCAGGACACGCCATGTGCAGTTCTGTAATGAACAAAGTCAGCTGAGAGCCCTTTGGCTGAAATGTCATTAGTGACATTAAGAAAATGCCAGCGCTTGCTGATATATGCAAAGTCCAGGGACTCATCGGAACTGAGAAAATGTTGCCTGTAAATTTCAAGTCCACCAAAATGCAGTTTCACATAGGTTTTGCAAGTGCTTTTGTCACTCCCACGCTTCAGCCTACAGTAAACAAAAAAACCCTCCTGATTTCTTACTTCAGCTACTGAACTAAGAACATCACTATTTACTCTGGGACAACAGACTTCACACTACAAGGTTGCTAGAAGATTAAAACCAATGAGCTTTCTAAAACATTTACATTCCTTGTGCCTCTACAGGCAATATCTAGTTATATTGATCTTCCTTGTTCACTCACAGGTCACATGCATGCTTTTTTAGCACCTTTTCACCCTGCCCTTGGACAAATCCTGAATAGTTCACGCCAACAGTAGTCTCCAAATAATTTGTACGAGAAATATGTAATCATCCCTCTTCTGTGCCACCGAGACCTGCAGCTCCAGCAGAACTGCCATACTCGGGCTAATGGCTAAAAAAGTAGGTAGGATTTTTATTCCTTCATTTTGAGTGGCCACAGGGCACTCTGGGCCAGGTGTAGGATCCACCTAATGCTGCCGGTGAAGAGCAGAGTCACACCTAGTCTCCACTGACCGTCCTTGCTGGATTCCACTGATTGTACATGGAGCCCACACAGCTGGCTCAGATGTAGATATAAGTACCTCATGCCCTTGTGGATGCAGCAGAGCATCCACTTCTCTCCCAGCTGCTGTGTCAGGAGGGTATAGGTATGCTCTGAGCCCTGCATTGTATCTGACTTCATGTCATCTTATGTAATATGTAACTCATGTAAGCTTCATGCAACATGAATGAAGAGGGAGCCCACTGTCGTTTGGATCACTGATCTGCTCCTGTCACTAGTGTAAAATCTTCTAATGCTGACACAGCTTATACTGTTTGCTTCCCTAAAGTTAAATAAAAACGTATCCCATCTGCTTCTGCTGTGTTGGTCTTACCAGCCATACTTAGGCACAAAGCAATCTGGGAAGATTCTTCACACCTATTGTTGGGGCTGCTTTGTGTGTGCTGTGTAGCAGCAGCAGAAATGCTGCAGATATCCAACCCCCACTAAAAACCATGCGTATTTGCAATCAGACAAAATTGAACCTCAAAGTGGATTCCTAAGACCCCGTCCCAGATTAGCAGGTTTAACCAACTCATGCACAACACTGTGCTGCTTCAGCGCTGGACTAATCCATCTCTGCACCTCTCAGTTCTGGCAGAGGCGTGGGCAAGCCACATGATGAGTGAGACTGCAGGCTCCTATGTTTGCAAGGCTTTGCCACACCAGGGGTATCAACTCTGTTAAGGGTGATAAACTGGTCAAAGCTTTCTGTCTCTGAAACACCTATGGCTCCTGATCCAGCACTTATTTTTAATTGATATTCATTGTATTTCTTTGTGGTTTCATGTCATAGCTTACTCCTTTCTGCTCCACATCCAGATCATTCAGTCCTTCCCAGATTTATTTACTTGCCTTTAAATTGACCACTGGATATCTGATCATGCTGCTACCATATTAGCGCATCACACCAGGGACTTGCTGGAAGATGTCTAAAACCCCATCTGACTTTACACTTTATAAAAACCCCAAGTCAAAAAAAACACAATGCATGGCTTAGCCCCATACTAGAACAGTTGGATCATGCACCCAAACCCAAAACTTCAAAACACTTCACTGAACTGAAACTCACAGCACCAGAATGTTTGGCTCCATCAGGCGCTACAGCTGCTTCCTTTTCTGACACAGGCATCCACTTACCATACTAGCTGATACTGGAAGATTGTCTTTTAAGTAGAGATGAGAGAATAGTTGGCTGCTTGGATAGACTCCAAAGGCAAATTGTTTTATTCTCATCTATAAACCAGATCTGAATTGAGGGTTGTCGAACAGTTTTAAGGCAAATCCCTTCTAGGAATCTCAAGCCAGCGCTAAGGTCCAGTGCGCCAGGAACGGGGTGCAATGGAGTAGCAACAGAGTAAACAAATTCCATTTACAGGAGCCTTTCCAAAGGGCACCATTTCTCCAATCAACTTCATAGTATCTAAATATTACCAAGGCACACAAAACAGCAACTCATACACGAATTAAAATCATTTGGAAGACTAGCATCACCAGCCCATATTTGTCTCAAAAGTGTTTGGCTTCATCTTGTCTGTTCCTGAATAATTTTTCTTCCCGTCACAAAATCTGGGATGACTGAACATCCCTGCAAGAACTGTGACTATTTCACTAGCTGCTACAGCTTTTCCATATTTTCAGAAAAATCCCTTTTCTATTTTCAGCTTCTGCAACTTTTAAGAGGGGGACCGGTTCTTTTCTTTTTCTCTTTTCTTTGAATGTCATTTACCCATGATTTTGTTACTAATAAAGCATAGTTAAATGATTTTCTTTTGCCTGTGGTTAACATAAGCAGAATTAATAATTAATCATAAGCAGAATTAATTGACATGGGAGTTTTCCAAACCTAACCTACCTTTCAATTTCTTTCAGTTATGTTTCATTAAAAGTACTCTATGTCATTGGTAACAGTTTTGTCAGGTTTATATGCCAAGGAGAGAGGAGAATATGGTAAATTTTTCTTCAAATGTCAATTTTCTACCATATCAAAACCATAACATTTCTTGCAACAACATTACTGAGCATCTATGTTATTATTAATCAGATGTGAATTTCTTTATGTTATTCCTGAATAAATAAATGCATTATTCCCTAACAAAACTCTTGGATGCGCCTCTTGGTGCACAGTTTGCTCACCTTGTTTCGACTTATGATAAATACCCCTCTCCATCTTTTGTATTCAAATAAGAGACCGTTCTGGGGACACAGACAGGAATTACACATCTCTTAATTCTGCTCTCTGCTCGAATAATATTTGAATAATTTAGGGGAGTAGACATCTTGACAAAAACTATGCAAATCTGATTCAGTCATGGTGAAAGGAGTTCCTTTCCAGAGATGTCAAAGTCATCAGAAGGTGTGTAATTAGCAGCATTGATAATTATTGGGTTTTTTTAAAACTGTTTTTTAACTGTTGCTTACAGTTTTATAAATATCTTCATAAGAGCTTTCCTTAGCCTGTCAACAAAAGTTTAAGGCAATAAGATTGTATGAATGCAAAATGAGTGTTCATTCTATTGTTTTCTCTGGTTTATCACCTGAACCATATTTCCTCCTAATCTGGTGATTTTCTAGGTTTGTTAACTGCTATGGTAATTTTTCTCTTTTAATTACTTTCTCTTTTCATGACACAAAGACATCACTGAAAAGCTCAATACAGAAGAGGTTTGCAAGCTATTCTAAGAAGAAAAACCCTGAAGATGATCCAAAATCCAGCGAAGACTGTGAAAAACCTCCCTCCCCATATCCTTGGAGTGGTTCCCAGATGAGGTGCTGCACTTCTGTGCCAGACTTTCTCCCTCAAAAGAAAGCAACAGTGACCTAGGTCCAGCTTTTGTTCCTTGCACAAAGCACCGGAGAAGAGAAGTACACCTCAGCTTCTCACTTAAACAGCCAGACTGTGAGGCAAGCACATTTATTCAGGAGCATACATGAGAGCTTCTATGCCATCTCTGTTCTTGGAGACTCTCACTGTAGGAAAATGAGAAAATAAACTACTTAACTGTGCAAGTAATTTCAGCTGGAGCCTGTTATCCATCTGCTAATACAGTGCAGCCTGAAAGCTTTGCCAATGACAGATTAAGGTCAAACAAATGATCATTCCTATGAGATACACTCCTCGTCCTAAATGTATTTTTCTTTCATTATGTTGTGAAATGAAGATCAAAGAGCCTACAATAATATTACATTAGTATAAATTTCTTGTAGTGAACCTACAACAAGTTTCTGGGATAACACTGGTCCAGACAGTATGTTTAAGACAGCATCTCTGGTCTCAAGAGCTTACAGGCCAAAAAGGAAAACCACAGGAAAAACTGCAGAAGGAAAGTGCCGTTGTTTCATTTTAAAGGGATGGAACTAAAGCAGAGGGATGTGGCAATGGGGCATATGAGGTTTGTGGTCACTGAAATAACAGTGGCAACTTTAAAGGCAGCATCCAGTGACACGGTGAGGCTGAAACTGCACCATGATATGCCTAAGAATGTTTTCCCTGACCCTCAATTTGTGCTGACTTGTTTTTGTCGAAAGGCTTTTTCTAAAAGGTTTTTAAAGATCAGCTTGAGATAGCTTTGAAAGTCCCAGCCTGCACAGTAGCACACACACTCAAACCACATGCATCGAAAGACAAGGTCCCTGTATGAAAAGTGTTAAGCAAACCGAGTTACAGGGGCTGCTACTCCTGCAGTCCAAACCATAAGATGCCAGAGGCAGAGAGGTAATTAGTAGTATTCAATTTTATGACTGGAAGGTTACACAAAGGTAATTTGGGCATGTTTCAGATTCAGACACAGGTCTTAAGTACTAAATAGTTAAGCTCAGGCACATTGCTCAAGTGTTTTAAATCTTTGCACAAGCTGTCTTGTCTCTTACCACTGTTCTAACCATGAGAAAATGCTCTTTCCTCAAAGCCAGCCATAGAACTGAGGGTGATAACACTGACCTCCTTTCTGTGTAGAGCGCTTTAATACCTAGTGATGAGAAATGCTGCCTGAAAGCTGGGTACCGTTACATAAACCGAGCATCCTTATGCCAGTAATCCACAGATGTCTCACAGATTCTTGTGTAACGGACTGGCAGGCGTGGTGTGTATGCTGTCTCTTCTCAAAGAAGCTTCTTTGCACAGAGGATAAGAGCCCACTTAGCCTGTCCCACAGTAGCTCAGCTCTGACAGTGCCCCACCTGTGCCACTTACAGCACAGGTAGGAAGAACAATAGCATGTCCTTGCTTAATTAAGGATTGCAGCGCAATGCCAGACACATGAGGAATCACAATTAACAATGTTTTGAGCTACACTTCTGAAGGGGAAGAGCTGATAAAAATTAGTTTGGTGGAAGTAAAGGCAGTCTGTCAGAAATAAAAGTTTTTTAAGGTTGTTCAGAAAGTACTTCAGTTTCTCTCTCTCCTTAACTTTCATATTTCCTGGTAAAAAGGAACAAAAAATGAATAATAGTCTGGATTTTTAAAGAGAATGATTCACTGTGAAACAAATCTTGTCACATACTAGAAAAGCTTTTTCAAAAGAGGTGCAGCATGAAGAGATGGGGGCCATGAGTGTCCACTACTTTACACACTGCTGAAGGTGCTTAAGACCTGGATTTTGTCAGTGCAAATAAGGCAAACAAATGTATTGAGATACCTAACACACATGCCTAAATTACCTCACCATTCCCATAAGGATTTTGCAGGATGCTCTCTCTCTACCACATAGATATGCTTTAGTTGCAGTAGTGAATGGTCAATGTGTTTGGAAAAAACTGATGAAGGACTTTAGACAGAAGGAATCAAGACCCTCTGAAAACCAGGGGCGCACAGCTGGTGATCACCAGTCAGCTGGGTTCAAAGGGCTGACAGGCGATGCTGCTGGGAAAAAGAATTCGTCATAATATTTACTTGAGAATAATCTTTATTTGAGCAACCTGGTCTAGCGAGAGGTGTCCCTGGCCATGGCAGGGAGGTTGGAACTAGATGGTCTTTAAGGTTCCTTCCAACCCAAACCAGTCTGTGATTCTGTGATTCTGTTATTTACAGAAAGTCAATTTTCAAAGAGGACACCTGAGGTTTTCTAATATGCCAGAACAGCACACTTGTCCTTTCTTTTCTTCCATTCTTGAGAGTAGCAAACCAAATCAGGGTAAAAAAATCCCACCAAAGTCATAAAAGCCACCTTCCTAAAACCTAAGGAATTTTGGCTGAGCATTTAAAACCTGATGAAATTGTAAGGAACAGAACAGGGTTCCTTATAATGGGAAAATGTTAAGCTGTCTTAATTCCATCAGGACCCCAGAGGCTGAATCTCTGTTACAGAAGGCTCATGACCATGAACTGCAGAAATTTTCCTCTTAAAGTCCAGGTAACGAAACCGGTTCCCTGCTAATGAAAAGCTGATTGTATGAAATAGTTGATTATGCCACACATGAAAAGCTTGCAATATGGAAACTGAAATTCAGGGTAGATGTGTAGCCGAGAACTTGGTGAGTTATAGATGCTGGACTGCATATTATTTCTGAAAGATTATTCTGCATATCTAACAGAATAATGGTGCAGTACAGTGTGACAGTGCCTGCTGTGCTACTAACCCATAAATGTATGTTCCTCACCAGAATCATTACCAGATGTACTTCCTAACCACTGATTCCTAACTGCTACATTTCAAATTACGTAGGATTTTTGCTAATTAATAGCTAACTTGCCGAGTCATTGAGATACTATCTTACTGTAGCCATCAGCAAGCATTGTGAAAGTGCAATCTGTATCCCAGATTGCAGCAGAATTAGCTCAGATAGGCCGTGAATTTAGGGGTTACTCCCAGTTTGTGCACTGTTCTGTAGGAAATGTATCACAGTAGATTCACAGATTTCAAGGACTGCCACACTCAAGCTTTCAAAGATCCTGTACTCAGCAACATTTACGTTGATTTATCACCATATTATCTTCAAAACCATCAGGTATTTAATGTAGCAGTCTTCTTATTCCTTTTACTCACCTCTCTAGTTTAGAAATGCGATTTCCATATAAGCAGGTGATTTCAGGATCTCTGACTTTCAGCAGGAAAAGGAAGTATCATGAGACTCCATTGGAAACCAAGACGGAGACCATGCCTCACTTCCCAACCAGACCAGAGCAGCACCACCAGAGAAATGTGCCCCTGCTCCACATTTCTAATTAGCTCAAACGTTGTATATTAGAAAGCTCATACCTATTGACTTCATGAATGACTAAAACTCATTTTCTCTCAAACTCCTGCCGACAGACCACGCATACCTTGCTGAGTAGCCCCTGCCTGGTGTAGTTTTGAGCAGCGGTGCTGGGCTGGGGAGGTCTCCTTACTCAACCCATCCCACCCATTCTTCCTCCACCCCTGGAGGAAGCAAACCCACCTGCTGCACGAAGCCAGGTGATTCATTGACGGGGGTTTGCACCATCTGTGCTGATTTGCACAGCCTTGGTGCCAGCGCACTTGGCACATGAAGCCCAAAATGACTCACTCCAAAACATCTAAATGGGGAAACGATGTATGAATTGAGCTCAGGCTCTCACAGCCCTCAGCTCTGTGTTTCTTGCAACTCTGAAGTGGTTTGAAGTGTTATTAATGCATTTTTCTTAGCGGCTAAGTGAGTTACTAGGCGGTGGTAAACACAACTGGGGTGAAGAGCATGGAGGATGCCACTGAAAGGAACCCTGAACAGCTATAGCTGTCACTCTGGGAGAGAAGGAGGACGTAACCTGCTCATGGGCAGCCAGGTGGCATTTTTCTCCACCATGGTGCACAATGTATTTGCCTCCTTTCAATCCTTCTCACCCAGGCTCAGAGAAACTGTGCTGGCCTCGCTCTTGTTTGTGAAGTCACCTGGAAAGCTCACTCACTCTGTTCACTTTATGAGTGCCAGGAGCCTTCTGACCTCACTATTCAAATATTTAGGAATGCCTTGTGTGGTATAGAACCAGTGACACCTGCTGAAAACATGCATATGATCCAAGACACATCCATGATTCTGGACTCCACCCATTTTACACCATTGGGTCAATGTGTCCCAAAGGCATCAGCAAAGGAGTGACTGCACAGAAAGGCAGTGGTGCTTCACACACATAAAAACTATTGAATCTCACCAAGATTGCTGTAGCAAGTCCTCATTTAAAACAATACATTATTTGTTAACTATTTAAAGGGCATTTCATTATCTTTCACAACTATCATTTTAAAATTCCAATTTTTCATTTTTTTTTAACGGAAAAACAGGGAATGCTTTTGGTTCTAACACAAGGAAGGTTTATAGTAGCACAGATCCAGAGTTAGTTTTCATAAGGGTAAGCAAAAGGCAAATTTGTAAAAATAAATATTAGATGTCAATTTTTTTTTCCATTATTAGAAAAGGTATATCTAAGTTAGCTAAGAACAAAAGAGAGGTGCAGCAGAAGGGGTTTTAAATCAAAGGCCACATTGCTCTTTTTGACTGGCAAAAACTTCTCATGATTTAACTTTAGAGCACACCATACAGCATAGCACAATGCAAAATCTAGCAGCAGTGCTGACAGCTTTGTTTTAGCTAGAATGGGTTTCCCTCTCAGTAGCCTTATTTGGAGATATTTACATTTACAATAAAAATTATCAACAATCTTTCTTTTTTAAATATGTTTTATCCTATTATTCCCGAAACAACGTTTTCAGCAGAGTTTGCAATCAAACGCATCTCAAGTCCCTGCTGGTAAATCTCATTGCTGGTGGTAAGTAAGATGCCATTTTTATAAACCAATCAACAAAAAAAATTCAATCATCTTGCTAGCAGGTTCTCAATTCTCTCTTACTATTCTGTAAATAAAATCCCTCCTGGAAATTTATAGGAAACTTCAAAGTTTATTTTTCCTATTTGCATTCTGAAATGGCATTTTTTTCAGATCAGTTAGTTCACACTGAGCCCTTGGACCAATTATGCTTCATTACGTTGTTTGTAATGCTAATATACTAACTGGTGTAATGAAACTTTTATAAGTGATACAACAAACTGTGTTCACAATTAAGGCAGAGCACGTACCTTTCCTGGACTGCCAAAATACTGTCTCCAGGCTTCCAATGGGAGAGTTATCATCTGTCTCAGCAGCAGCCCCCAGCTTGTGTCCCCCCTTATCAACTAGCCACATATGGGGCAGAACCTGATCAGGATGCTCAGTGCCTCCAGGCAGGACATGCCACATCCAGGCAATAAGAAGAAAGGAGATACCTCACTTGACTCTCACACCTCTGCCAGGGAAAGAGAAATACATAGCACAAGGGAGAGTCATATCATGTGAACACAGGGCTAGGATAAAGGAAGCACCTGTCTTCTTCTGCCACTGGTTATTAACTTAGGCAGTATAATTCTGTGTCATGTCTGTGAAAATGGAAGAACCTCTACTTTGGCCACATGCTTTAACATGAGGGAGAGGGCTAAAAGAGCTGATCAGTCCAAAATATTAGATTTTTACAGTTAAACCCTCCAACTTTTAAGCGTCCTCCAAAGTCCATGTATTCATGCAATGCATTTGGGGTGCCATCTGGTCAGCGCTTCATCAGCAAATTATCTGTAAGTGAAAAGAACGCACCATTCATATGGCTCCTGATCTGCATCACTGCTCACCACTATCCTCTGGTTCAAACAGGACTGTGTGGAAGTGGAAAAGAATCAAGTGCAAACCTTCTTCTAGAGGACTTTGTTGTCTGGTCCTGTCCCTTCCCTGCTACTGTCCTCTGGGAAAGTAAAATGCTCTTTCTTCCCTCTTCTGTCTTCATCATGAAAGTGCGTATTTTCATCTTTTCCAGAATGACCCACAGAGTAGGTGATACATTTTCCTTAACTTCATGTGCAAGTTCTTTCATTAATGAGATACAGACTGTAGTGAAGGGAACTGAAAAAATCTAAACACAACTTTAAGAGCAACCGAGATATTTCAGGAGAATTTCCTCCTAAGATCTTGGTACTACACAGGTGCAAATGCATAGAGGGGGGTAATGTAAATGCAGATATCTACTGCTGAACGTAATACAAAACTCCAAAACCTAAAGAGATTCAGGATATCTGTGACCTAACATTGCTCCAGTTATAAAGCAAGAAAGTCTAACTCGGTTACAGCACTTCTGGTGTATAAATGAGTGTTTGGATTCCCAGGATTCCCGAGAATGTGCAGTCCTTTTAGTTTTTTAGGTTTCAGAATTTTGCAATTCATGTCACTAATTTAGCTGTTGAAATCCAACCATAGATTTTAAATTGGAAGACGTTGAACTTGACCTCTTTATTTCAGTTTCACCAGCTGAAAAGCAGAGATAACAATATTTACCTCAATGTCTTCTGATTATGAATAGCTGCTGCTGAAGCACTTTGACCATGGAAACATCATCCCTCGATGCTGCCTACTTATAGAGCAAGTTAACAACTTTCTTTTTTGCTGGCTATGCAAGAAGCAGTCAAAAGGAAATTGCACTAGACTAATAGGATGTTTCCAAAGAAAATACCACCACAGAGAAGCATCTATTTCTTTTACTGAATCAGTAAAAGGCTTTATTTGGAGTTGTAAGGAAAATACAGGCAAGAAGAACAGTGCAGGAAGGAGATAATGCATTCTCCATTTGGTATTACTTCTTAAATAACTCTCTACAGAGAGGGCAGAAAGACCATACATACATGCCTTTTATGGCATAATATGCTTTGAGCAGTGATAGCTCCTCATTTTAATACACTGCATCCATACTGAAACTAAACTGCATAGAATTTGTCACCAAAGTTTAGTCAGCGTTTACTACTGACTTACCCCTCTAACTTCTGTAGCAAATCTTTTTTAGGAAATATATTTTCCTAAGTGGAAGGATTCTGATAAAACAAGATATTTAAAATTGGTTAAATAATGATCCCATGGGAGGTAGTGTTTCAGAAGAGGTACGTTCTACAGATAATCTGCTTGCACCTGAGCATCTCCTGGGATAAGCCCCATGATGTTTGTGATTTGTGAAAATTGTGTTACGAAGCCAAGAAACAAGGAAACCATTGGGTGACACTGAGCATTGATTTATTGTAACCTGGAAGAATAGCAATTTAGATGATTTCACTGAAACATTAAATAAATAACATAATTGAAGGGCATCTCATATCTGTAAAGGTGAAAATTAGTGTGATCCTATTAGAGACAAGGAAACCTAATAGATAATGGACACAGTATGAAAATAATAAAAGTCCCATAGATATTCTATGAGTTTCTAAAGTGTTTTCAAACCACACACACCTTTATCAGGGCACTAATTCTCTACATCACTTAAATACATACACAGATCCTTTCCAGAATATTTAAGCATATTTGTCTTTCAATACACGCCTGTAGTTAATCTTTCTTATGATTGCATAACCTGGTGAAATGCCAGTTAACACCAGAAAGACCAGCTATCTCAGGAACAGGTGAGAGAGGAAATCCAAGAAATCCTCTGAGTGTGATTCACTGCACATACAAGGAATCACATTTCCAAATATTGGGTGTTATTATTTTGATACTGTACAAAGAAACAAATGCAAACTCTGAAATGCCGTACTGAAGCAACCAAGTGGTCTTGTATCCATGTGGCCTTGCTGGATACCACTTTGTTTCTCAGTGTCCTGAGAAAATATATATATTTTAAGAAAGCAGAAGAAACAGTTGGAGAAAAATCCAATATACTGAATATAATAACTGTGTTCATCATAGAGTGCCATTTATATTTGCTGGCCAGCATTCATTACGTTCTCAAAAGATAAATAGTTCCAGGATGACCATTTATAGCATCTCCTTCATGGAGAATCTGTTTCTGTATGTATTCATCTGAATACATACACCATATGTATTCAGATGGATTTCTATAATGGTCTCAGTGAGGAGCCATACCCTATTCCCCATCTGCCTGCCTATACAGATTTGGACAAGCCATTTAAACCATGAGTCATTCAAAGTATTTGAGTAGTGTCAAAATAAGACATTTGTATGTTTGACATTACATTATACAATACTCGGCTGCATTTGAATAGTCTGGAATTCAATTTCAGCACCTATAAAATGAGCGTGGTATTCCCCTTTACAACATGAGCTGAGATACTTTGCTGAAATATGTCACTCAATGCAGTTTATATTCTAAAGCACTCTGAAATCTTACCGGAGGAAGGATAATAAAATAAGGTGGCATAGATGAATAAATTATGGCAGCAAAACTTCTAGATTTTCCTTTACTTTCTTTACTTAATGAAATCGTTTCTGTTTCTGCTTTTGTATCAGTGTTTGTCCAATACTGGATTGCATTAGATAGCACTGTCCAGCCCCTAGTTTGAATTAGATGAAACTGAAATAGAAAGAGGATTAAAACCATAACATTTCAGAAGTAGAAACTGGGTCACATATTAAAGCTTTCCCTGGGGTTTGCCAGAAAAGTTAGAGTTCAACACTGACTTCTTTACAGTTTACTGATGCAGGGCAATAGTGAGGTAGATTAACATGTTTCTGTGGTATTTCCATGGCTTAAAGTCAAATACTATCTGAACCTCTACAAAACTGTAATGTCCTTAGCTCCCAAACATCCCAGGAGTAGAGAGATACAGCACTATTGTCATTCAGGAGCAAAACCAGAAGGATGGAAAGGCTTGAAGCTCCCACAGTTGTGCAGGAAATCTGTGGCAGAGGAGGCAGCTGATGTTAAGCTTCAGAAGTGCAACAGTAGATGCGCTACACAGATTCTGCATATGGAATAATGCTAGTGGGCTTATTCATAGCAGTGTCAAAACAAACTATTTTTGGTTGTATTGGTCTGACAATAAAGGAAGAGGAAAAACTTGAGGAAAATTTGAAGCAAATACACTGTTTATTCCCTGTATGTGGAAAGAAGTTCCTTTCAGGGGGAACAAAAAAATTTGTTATAAGATAACATTACTTTTTGATTTTAGACACCAGAGTGACACGCTTTCATACACGTATGTATAGGGAGTCCTCTGCTGCACTGGAGTTCTAAAAATAAAATACCAGTTTAATAATAAAGTCTCATGCACACTAATCCAGTAAAAAAACCCTGATGATCTGATAATTCTAATTGAGAAATTGAATATATATGAGATTTCCCCCATTTTTATACATGTATTAATTTCTAGCATTTTGTACTTTTAGTAAAAGATATTGACATACTGGAATGGGTTGCCCAGGGAAGTTGTGAATGCTCCGTCACTGGTGGTGTTCAAGGCCAGGCTGGACAGAGCCTTGGGTAGCATAGTTTAGTGGGAGATGTCCCTGCCTGTGGCAAGGGAGTTGGGACTAGATGATCTTAAGGTCCTTTCCAGCCCTCACTATTCTGTGATTCTATGATTCTATACAGGAAAAGAAAATTAAACTTCTGATTTGTGATGTATTTTGCTCTCCTACTCTCAACCTTTGTTAGCCTTCATCCAGTATCAGATTTTTATACTTACATCAGTTCATTGCATTAACTTCACAGTGATACCATTGGGCTGGTATTACAGATACTTTAACAATGTTTAATCTGACTGAGCAACAGCTGAAAAATACCAGCAACAGAGAAAACACTAACATGTAGCAAGATGATTGCTAATATTCTTTATTCTCTGGCTCCTCTCATCATTGAGATCAAGTATTTGGTTTCTAGGAAACATATTGTAACTTCCACCCATAGCTCCTCAGCAGATGTTACTTCTCAGATCAAGCAGGATTTCACATCAAATCTTGGCCAGAGCTTGGGAAAACTGAGGCTCCAACTCTGCTCTTTCCAAAAGACCTTATAAATGGGGTGGTCTTAGCAAGTTCTGCTGATTCTGTTAATTTGTAAACATGGTGACTCATGGTGACTCACCCCAAGTCAGGTAATTATGAAAGCCAACACTCGCTGTCTGTCTTTGGCTCTTTCTAACTGACAGGAATTTTTTCCTCAGTGGTCTCTTCAGCTTAAATCTTAATCTTTACCTTGAATGCCTTCATCTTACATACCTTGCCAATAGCAAAGCACAAATGCAGTACGTTACTTGATGTCTTTTGACTAGGTTAATTGCACTTACACGCCTCACATGAGCTAGTCTGTTTACCATCCTGCTACAGCCCCAGCAAAGCATCCAAATCAAAAGTACATTATTTGGCATAATAAACACAGGTTTGGGTTTATTTGTCTGCCAGCACTGCCAAGAACTCAGCAACTCTAGAAACCACTTTGCTTACATCCATGCCTAAATGTTGTACTGACATTAACTTCAAGCAGCCAGTTTTTGAAGCTGCAACTAGCCTTGTTTGACGACCAACACAAGACTTAAAGGTTGAAAATGCGTATTTCTATCAGTCTATCTCCAAAAGTCCAAAAAATGCTGTCTTGCTGTAAAAAGCAATACCCCATCCCTTTTATCACCTTGTTTCCCCATGTTTCCTCCACAGCTTGCCCTCTGGGACCCTTGGAATGGACCAGGTTAGCCCTGGGGTGATGCTGGGTTAGGTCACACCACCAAACCTATTCCCTACATGGGCCTTTTTGGAGGTTTCAGCTCCTCTCCCATCTGTGAAGATGGCCAGATTGTTTGAGGGAGGTTTCTTTTTGCTCTGAATGCTTCCTTTGGTGGCTCTGGTGGAAGTGCTGTTAAAGAGGCATCCGGTGTCCACAGAAACTTCTATGGCTCTGAAAAGAAAAGCCTTTACAACTGTTCAACAGAGAAAGAAAGGAAGGAAGGGAGACTGCTCTTAAGTTTAACAGTGTGGTGTTGCCACGACTGGTGGTACTGCCAGCTAGTGATGCACTGCTCCATCCTTTTGCATGCTCCAAGCACAGACCTACAAAGCAATGACTGAGGAGCCAACTGGCGGAAGTGATCTGGTGTGCAACTGAATTTATAAAACCCTTGAAACTGCTTTTTCTTTAAGCAGATTTCATTTTTAAGAACACTGGCAATAACATTCAGTGTGTTGTGAATTTTTTCCTTTGGTGAAGTTATGGAATGTGAGAAGGACACATAACACGCACTGAATCTTCATACTAATTTTACCGTCGCACATTAATCTCATTGACTGTCAATCTCTACCTCAGAACTGTTTAAAATTGGAACAGTTTACAAACCTGAATGGGGTAAATTGGGAGGCACCCAATGCTATAGTCATTCCAAAAATGGATATTTTCAAGGGAAGCTTTGCACAGGGACATGTGAGATGGCTCTGGATATTTTAATTTCCCATCTTGTTAATTCCCAGTAATAAATTTTGATCAGGTACTCATGATGATAATGACTAATAATTCTCGGCCATTTGCTTTAAGATGGTAACATTTATTTCTTCCTTTTTATGAAAAGCTTTATAAATACCATCATTTACCTTCAATGATGTTAACTGGTATCTTTCCTAGATAGAATGTTTGAGGCTCTCCTCTTACAAATGACATGAAAATGTCTTTTTTGATAATTTGAAGACATTTGCCAACTTATTCTATGGCCTTTCTTTACCTTGTTTTAATCTGATTTGCACAGTGGAGCATAAATGACAAGAAACCCTGCTTGCCACATACAACCTGTGTTCCTGAAAGAACCAAGAAACCAAGAATAATCTGTTTTAAATCCATAACCATGCCCAAGCAGACTAGCCTTGGTGGGAGCCTCTATGCTGACAAGGAAAATGGCTGCAGCAGCATCTTAAGGAATCATGTAGCAGTTTAAGTCCAATTAACTGCACCTTTCTGTGGTGATTTGTTGTCAAGCTGCACAGAGATTAAATAATTTGAACTACAGTCTCAACAGCAGCTGTAGAAGTGAAAATTCCAATGGGAAATACGGTACCTGCTCTGAACTAGTCTGACACCTTGCTTTGAAAGCTCAAGCAATATCACACTATTCTTTCAGAGGGAGGATGAAAGTGTCGGGCACAGTCGCAAGAAAGCAGTTTTCATCTCTGAGGTCCCAGCAGAACCACCTCGAGTGTGGAAGCAGACGGATTCATTTCTCTTCCATTAATAAACTGATAGGTATACTGAACACAGGGAATAAAGAGGGTGAAATTTCAGAATCAAACTTTTTTTCCCTGTGTTAAAATATCTGTTGTTTCCCTATAAGTTAGAATTAGAGGTTTTCAGGATTGGGGTTTGGTTTTGCTATTCAAACTTACTGGTGCCTGCATCTTTGCTAACATATTTCATACTCAAATTAAAAAACCCCAAACAATCTGGTAAACAAAGTAGATCTTTATTCTTGTGAAATTAGTCTATAAGACAGAAACTAAAGCAGGCATATTTGATTAATCCGTTCTTACAGATGAGCTGAATCTTCACCCCCAAAAAATTTTTGTTTCTCTGTAGTTAGAATTAGGTTTTTTTCGTTCATCTGCTACCAAAGTTACTAAAGCTAAAAGTCTTTCTGAGCTTTTGAGTTCAGGCTGAGAACAAGGCAAATACTCCCCTTCTGCTGCAGAATCTCAAGCAAAAATGAAGTTCTTCCAAAATACAAGTACTACTTTAAGAAAGATCATGCTGTTGAGCAGATCATTGGCCACACTGAGTGGGAAACAAAGAGTTAACTGAATGGAGCCCTTAAAATTTGTGAATACAAGTACTTAAGAAATGGATAGGCAATAAAAGGAAAAATCCTACAGAGCTGTCATGCTGCAGGTAAAGCCTGCTCAGAAGCATCTGATTTGGGAACAGGCACATGGAGTGGTACTGGGGCATGGGGCCTTTCTTTACACAAAGAGATAATGGGAGATGGGCAGCATGAGCCTAAGCATGGCTGATAATACACGTCAGCTGTGATCTCAGAGGTGTCTGGAGGTGAGTGAACAGTTTAATCTCCTTTCTTCCCAGTTTAGCTTTCTTGCTAATCAGGGCGCTATTACTAATTCTGATTATGGATGTCCTCCAGCTAGGCGCTGGGCTAACCCCTCCAGTTAGAGATCAGCAAGAAGCCACTGAGCTTTCTCTCACTTGTGATGCCTGGTTCATGTGATGTTTTCTTTAAAGACTGTAACCAGCTACTCCTTGGGCCCTATTATTCACAGTTACTTTTTTCTTTTCACTCATACCTTCTTTCAATAAATAAGGTGTGCATCATATTCTGTCCTCACCTCATGCGGAAATACCAGCTTGTTTCTCCTGTCAGACTGGCAGGGACCTAGACCCTGGACATTCACCTGCTGAAGCATGTCATATATATGAGCTTCACTTCAAATTGTTTTTGAAGAAAAAAAAATATCCTGTTTTGTTGGCCAATGTGTTTCCCCCCCACTGTTTCACTGCCTGAGAATGGTGCTAATCCATGGCATTTGAAAAGAAAAAAGATTTTAGAGGCACTGTGACAAAGCAGGGACTCAATTTGTACATGCTTTATTCCTCTCAGCCTAATCTCCAAATGCCTTCCATAAAAATGAGGTGCCTGACATCTCTTACAGCTGGTTAAACTGTCAGGTCTGTGTGATGTGATTTAAGGAGCTAATTGCTTTAAAGCTCTCTTTCAAAGCACAGAAATGCTGTATTTTCCTTAGTTTGTCTATTTCAAAAGACCAATGCTACATGGGCTAGTCGTATTCCTGAAAAGTTTTGTGTACGTCACTGTAATCACGGCTTTCGGGACCACGCAATTTGTGCTGAGGTATCGGTGGCAGCCTCTGCCTCCCCCGCTCGGGTCCCGCGGCCGCTCTTCCCACCGCGGATGGGCTTGCGGTGGGCCATCTCTTCGCACAGAAGGGCAACCATCGCCGAAGGGCAGGTTTCTACCCCGACAGCTACAGCGGGGCTGCGCGGCGCCAAGGGAGCCACCGCCCGCTCCCCCCCCATCCTCCTCCTCTTTCTCCCCGCCAGCAGCTTTTACCCCGCTAAGCCTGAGCCCAAATCGTCTCAGAGAGATGCTGAGCGGATTACGGGCCAGGAGTTTGCGAACTGCCTTCTCTCCGCAGAACGGCCCTGCCTGCCGGCAACCTCTCCTCGCTGCGCAAGCGAGCACGGCCGGGCGCCGGGGGAGCCCCGGCGGCAGCGCCATGACCCGGCCCGCGGGGTGCCGGCCGCCGGGCTGCTGCGGGGCTACTCGAGGGACGGGCCTCAAACTTGCGTGAGCGGGGCAGAGGGACCCCTCGCCGAGCGCGGGATTACACGGGGAAAAGCCGCTAGTCCGCGCAGGGCAGCGGGCAAGGGGCTGCGGGGGCCGCTGTGAGAACTCCCTGGCCAGCGCCCCGTGGCCGGTGGGTGAGGGCGAGGGAGGCCCGGCGGGGCCAGTGGGGACACCCAGCGTCCCAGCCCCCGGGCCACCATGGTGCTGCTGTCCGGGGCCGGGGAGCAGCTGGCCGGGGAGCGAGTGTATCCCGCACCGGCGCCGGACACTGCCAGCGCCGAGGAGGAGAGCGACCCCGAGCAGGGTGCGGAGGGGGCTGCCGCCGAGGGGCTGGGCGAGGAGCAGGAGGAGGAGGAAGAGGATTGCGAAGAGTACGAGGACTTCTCCGAGCTTCCCGACACCTGCAGCATCGCCTCAGATGACTCCTTCTACCCGCCGGGAGGGCTGGAGGAAGAGGAGGACCAGTGGTCCCTGCAGCAGGAGGAGCGCGACAGCCCCGAGGCTCTTAGCCTCTTCCGAGCCTGCTGCACCAACAACACCATCGTTCTCAAGGCTCTCATCCGCCAGGGCCCCGAAGAGGAAGAGGTGCGGGAGACGGACCGTAACCGCCGGGTGAGCATCACGCGCATGCTCCGCCGACCCCGGGAAGGGAAACCGCCCCCCTGTCCCTGCACTCTGAATCCTCTTGCAGCAGGGCAGGGGGCAGGCGGGCTCGGGGTGTGGGGGGGCACTTTCATTTGAAGGGTGCTGGTCTGCGGTCCCGTCTGGAGGCAGAGGGAACCGGAGAAAGTGTGAAGTTCCGCAGTGCTAGACATGGCTTTCCGTCTTTGGCAAAGTAAACGTCCAGTTTATGGGAAGAGAGGAAGGCTGAGATTCCAGTTTTCACATCTTCAGTTTTGAGATGGGTCTTGTTTTCCCGCAGGTTACTGGGGCGAGAGAGTGCATTGCTAGTAACAGTCATGTTCAGCAGGGCTACACCTTCCTCTTTGCTGGGCAGTACTTCATGGTTTTCACAGCATGGCTCAGGATATTCCTATGCTAAAGTCAGACTTTTTGGAGTTCTGGTGTTTGTTTTGCTGCTGGTGAACTGTTTTGGTGGTTCACGTCAGTACAAGGTTTGTGATTCGGTTTTTACCTGTTACTTAGTTTAACTGCAGGGATGGCAGTGTACTTCACTGAGCCAGAGGGTGAAAATTTGGGGAAGATTTCCTGGATAATGTATAACTGAGATGTTTGAGCAGCAGTATTGAAGATAAGCAACAGCATCTCCTCTTGCTGCTGGTACTACTAGTGACATTAAAACGAAGGTATTTTTGCTTACAGTTTGCATAAACAATCTCCAAAATTTTTTCTGGGATAGTCTGTGACAGAAACGTTTTGAAAGAAAGCTGTGTTATTTTAGTTAGGCAGGTGACTTATATATTCTGGCAGCATAAATGGTCTTCACATCAAAAATAATGCAGTGATTTGGGTTTGGTGCTGTTAGCAGAGGAGCTTTCATTGTGTCTTAGATGTATGTACTTTGGGGATTTTTCCCACAAATATCTTTACTTCCACCTCAAAGGATTTTTAATACAGCTTTCTAGTGATCTGAATTACTGCAAATTTCTGCAAATGATATAAATGCAAAACTTGGTATTAGTACATCTGAGGGGGCTTGGGCTTGTGAATGAGCAGTCTAACGTAGAAAGGTTTTAAATCAACTTTTCTGTCTAAGCCAACATATGGTGTAGTTATACTCTCAGTAGGTAACATGTGGGATCCAAACATTTATTACGGGAGATTCTTAAGATCCTGCAGGTACATCTGTCCTGTATAGGAGGCCAAGGCCTGAGCTGAAGCTCAAACCCAGCCCCGACATTGTGTGGACACTTGCCTCCACTGAGGCCTATTGATTCAGGGCGTCTCAAGTGTATGACGGTGGGGAGGTTTGGCCCCACTGTACATGTGGCATAGAAGACCATGTGCTCTATGGCTGTCCTGTCCACAGGGGAGACCTTCCCACCCAGCAGAGGGTCTGAGCCAGCTGTGAAGCTGCAGGCACCCTCCATCTCCAGGCTGGGGTCCTGCAGAGCTGATCAAGAGGAAAGAAGAAGTTCAGTGTCAACATCAGCTCTCCTCCCACAGTAGCTCCTTCTTCAGAGGTGATTGGATCAGGGTTGAAAAAACAGTGAATTTTCCTGGCTGGAAGCCCTTCACCATCCCACTTCCCGAAAAGTAGGTTAGTCTTCTTTGTCTCTCTAGATTCCCAGGAAAGAAACAAAGTTGTACCTTGAATCCAAACTGAAAGTTCCTCTTATTTAAAAGAAAAAGTAGAAAGTTTTTCTCTACTTAAACAAATATTCCACTTGATCTGAAATTAAGCTTGACATCAAATTTTGGGTCTGATTGCACTTTTTGTGAAAGCAGAGTAAAAGAAGTTCTGTAATCCAGTAATGTCCGTAAGCCTCATGAACAATGTGGGATACATGAGTTCAGTTCCTCTCTCTGTCTCCCTCATGGAAGCGCCCTAGTCGCACCAGTACAGAGCAGAACAGCCTTTCTTTTCCAGACAGACTTGAATGGGATAGGATAAACTTTTCTGCTGGGTAGCTGGAACTTCTGGTGTGACCGCAGTTCCTATGTCCCCACAGCGAACATCAGGGCAAATTCACCTTTTTCAGAGAACGTTAACTGACAGAAGGGAATTTTTGCTCAGGTCTTTTGTCACCCTTCCTGTGGAATTTTTGTAGCTCTTGAATTTGCATGCTTATATAAAGTCATTGGATGTTATCCATAAACAAAACTTGATGTTACTGCCAAAAAGTAATCGAATGAGTTATATACACCATTTGTGCTAACAATATTTTACAGTTGCTGAAACTTGTACTGTTGGCTTTCAGCACTTTCTTTCACAGAGATGTTTGTTCCAAGTGCTATCTTGCATGCACTTACTGGAAAGCCTTTTTTGCTGATCTTTTGTTTCTTCTAAGTTCTTGTTTCTTCTCTGTGAGACAGGACAGGGAGAAAGAGTAATTTGCTTTTGGGAAATGGGATGGTGAAAGAACGGCTTCAAGTGAGTATATTAACTGTTTTCACAATCCTGATCTGATAACCCCTGCTGAGTATGGACGGTAGAGTTTCATTTCACAATTTAAAAATTAGGGCTTTTTTCAAAATAGACAAAGCCTGTAACAGGTTGTAGTAGTAAGACAATACCCTATTTTGATTCTGAAACTAACTAAACTCAACTCACAAAGTGTAACACAAAGAAGAAACTTCCTAATGATTAAGCTCTTTAAATCAATGGGCACAAACAGCTGAAATTTTGCCATTGTTTTTAAATGTTTACCTTGTCCCTAAAATGTGAGTGTATAAACTTAAGATTCAGAAGGAATTATTTCTAAAACCACAAAGATCCAGAGGTAACCTTGCTTATTTTCCTCCATCCTTTTTATCCAAATACATCAATTCTCTCTTCTGACTCAACTTGCCAAGGCTGTATAGTGGTTTTCCTGGGGTTTTCCTGGGGTTTCTGCAGAAGCGGATTTTCCCCATGCTTTGTTTGTGAGCTGCAAAACTTCCTGCCAGGCACAGGTTTTCATTAAATTCACCTTCCTGCAGTAAACCCGACTCCACAACATCCGATTTATTAGTCACCACATGTAGCCTGAAGGCTGGTACCTTCCCTGTCTCGTTTCCGTTATTGTCGAGACAACAACAGTTTAGATATCATTGTCTGCATAGGATCCCCAAAGGGTTGATCCCTGTATCTTCTGTGGCACTGCTGTCTGTATATGGAGTCCCAAAAGACTGGCTTGGCCCTGCTGGTTGCCTTTCCTTGACAAATCTAATACTGAAATATTTGGAAAACAGCTATGACAGCAGATAATACACTAATTGTAGATCATGCAGGGTGACCTCTCATTCATTAATGTTGATGTATTTACCTGCCTCATGCTAGCAGTAAGGAGGGATTTGCAAATATATATGACAAAATAAAATTGTGGCTGTGGTGAAATCTGCTGACCTGACTGAGACCAGGATGTACATCTTGATAATGATGCTGCTTTTCACCATGGGGACTGGTTTTGTGTTCTTGCTAACCATGTTTCCAGAATTTCAGACATTTGCATCTCACAAGTTGAATATCACTTAATATGAAATTTTGCCTGGTGACCAGGATTATATATACTCAGAAAGACAGAGTTACAAAATCTGATGTTACCTAACTGCAGAATGCAAGCAAATTTAGAAATTTGCCATGACAATAGAGAAGGCAATAAGGGATGTGGGAGAGACAGATTGAAAATAATCACTGCAGCTCATCCTCAGAAAGGTTGTATGTTAACCATCCATGTGGTGCAGTCTGTATTGGTAGGTATTCTCTGACACTGTACTTTAGAATTGGTATATGTGCGAGAATATTCTCACACATATATTCACAAATGTAGGTTTTTTCAGCATTTCAGTTTTTATGTAACTGTTCAATGAATCTTTTGCCCAGTTGCATTGATAACTAGGAGCCAATCTGCAGTTAAACAGTAAGTGTATCATATAGCAGGGATCATACATTTGTGATCTTTGGTTTGTTCCCTTAAAAGGTGTGAAGACAAAATAATCTATGTGGCTCAGCTTGTAGGCTCTTTCTTCTCCTCCTAGAAAATATTCCCAAATTCATATATGAGCACAGCTGACTTTTCCTTTTAACGGTTTATACAGGATGCTGTTGATCTGTACTTGTTTGGAGTAAGTTTTCCTTTGAGGAACAATAGCTCTGCAGCTCCATCACCAAGTGAGCCTGGATTCGTTTGTTCCTTTCCGTTTTTCTACTGAAGGAAGAAAACAGGGGTTTGGAGGCTGCTGCTCCTCTTGATCTAAATTTCTTTTGATTTCCCCTCTCATGATACTTAGTCCTGGAGAGGAGCAGCGATGCATCCAAAGCCAGGAAGTTGCTGTTACTGAGTAAACAAAAATAAGGTAATGGTGTCTTGGCTAGAAACCTTCTCGAAAAGCTTGTGAGAACATAAGGTTGTGCCAAACATGGAAGTAAGCCTAGAGAAGTAGGAGCAGGAGAGAAGTTCCCAGAGAGAGGGGTTCACACCGTGGTGTAGTGCATGAATTAGGAAGATTATTTCCCTGCTCTCCTTCTCTCAGCAGAGACAAGTGGGTTTCTCCAGAGGGTGATTCAGGCGCCTATGTTATGCTCATGCTCTAATTGCTGTCTCCTCCCTTTTTGTCCAAAAGCCTTCCTCTGCTGACTTATAAGAGATTTGGTGGAGACGGGCACATGACACTTAATCGTTGTGGGCATAGTGAATACCTCCTGCAGTGGATGTGCTGCATTGGAGAGCATCAGCAAGTGACCCTCCTTGACTGGAGATGTTTCTCTGAATGCAACCTAGGTTTGTTTGTGTGATTCTGGCTGTAAAAGGATGTTTCTGAATGGTGTCACTTACCCAGCCTCCTTACAGGACCCATGACAGCCTCTGAGGCTTCAGACATGTCATACTGGTCTCTGTGCCCTATGCTGCAGGCTGCTGCTCAGCAAGGCATAGTCCAGTGGATTTGTAGTACCACAGAGAGGCTGCTTTGGGCAACTCAGTTAGTTTAGAGAGCATTACCCTTCAGAGTGTTTCACAGAGAGATGCACAGTGAATCCCCCTTGGTGTCAGCACCTGAATTTATCTTTGCCTGAGGGCTGTGCTCCTAGAATTGTGTCTGGCTGGGAGGGACAGGGAGCCAGTGGCTCAGTTCCTGCTTCCTGGAGGAACGAACATTGTGCTGGATACTGCTTTGCTAGAAAGTCATGTATTACAAAACGTGCCAGAGCTTGCATAGCACTCCATTAACCTGTGTATATTAGTTTCGTTATCTTCACACTGCTAACTTATGAAAAATGAGTGGAGCATTTTGTGGTGAGGGATAAAGATAACCCTGTCACATATTGCTTTTCGGTTGTCATGGTGCATAGTGGAAGTCATCCTATGTCAAAAAAAGAATTTGAAGAATGTCATCTGCTACAGTGCTGGGAACTTTTTTAGTGTTTTCATAGGCAGTTTCAGTTCCCTCATATTCTCTCATACAAGGTATTCTTATGGAAAGACTTGCATTGAAAATTAATGTCATGACACTAAACAATGAAAGGGATTTTTTTTGGTGGAAATAGTTTCTAAAACACCCTAATGGCAAAAGTAATCTAATTTTAATAATTAAAAAAAGTACAGAAATACCCAAATGCACTAAAAGTCCCTGGAAATATGTATCTGTTTAAAAAGGGAGTGAGCAAGGAAAGGCAAGGAAAGCAATAGTAGATGTCAAAATACAAAAGCTGCTCCAAACAAATTCGGAACCCTTCAAATCCTGTAATTACAACTCAAGGGAAGACATCAGAAAGGAGTAGATAGAGCATGGAAAATACATAGTCAGTTTGCTAAGAGGAGATTCTGTGTGCTAACCAGAGTGTGGACCTTATTGATACACACAGGGACTCAGAGGTGCTGTCAGAAGAGCGCAGGGTTAGCTGTCTGCCTGCCCTTGTCTGCATTTGCCTCAAGTGTAAGGTGAGTGATGCCTTTGTAAATCTGGCACAAGAACATAGCCTTTAAAACAACGTGACTAAGAAGAAGTATAAGCACAGTACACAATTTCTAAAACAAAAAGGACAAATAATAAGGACAGTGAAGGAGGGTGCTTGATCATTAAGAATGGAAATGCAGATCTTTAGCAGACCACTGGAAATACATGACCAGACCTGCTGCATTCTCCATGCAGCTGACAGGTAGTAAGGTATTATTTGCAGTTACTGCCAAAAGCAGCGCTAGATGTTACATCAGTAACAGATGTAACACTTACTGAAACTGATAGGTACAGATTTGAAGACCTCATACACATGAGAAAGTTGTACAAGTTTAATCTAGTTTCAAGTAATGCAGCTTTTAGAGAAACCAGGTGAAGAGTAGTTTCCTTGATGAATTTTGACAAATTACTTAGTGCAAAGTGTATGGAATGGGGGATGTCTTTAGCTTGATGGTAGCTCAGAAATGAAGGTCATAGCAATCTTTTGTTCTAGTTTAAGCAGTGTTTCACACTGGTATCTTACATCAAGTATGTGGACTTACAGAGCTCCTCAGAGATGCAGGGATGATCCTGGTTGCCCAGCTGAGCACAGGCTGACTCCAGATGTAATAAAGTATATCTGCATTTAAAATCTAATAATGGTCTAATAAGACTGGTTGTCTGGGACATCCGTCATCAATAATGATGACAGATCTATAATGGTGTCTTTAATAGAACATGTCTATAACACAGGTAAGAAATGTGACCTTGGGATGTCTTACTGCATTTCCAGAAGAATCTTTGAGGTTTATTTCACAGTGCCTGATGTGACACTGCTAATTCCTTCATCCCATTAGGAAATGAAAGTTTATATTCTTGTGGAGGAGTTACTCAAGAAGGAATATTGGCACGAATTTTCTCTCTTAAAGGTTCCTAAGATCCTTTCTGTGAAATTTTATTGAAGCATACAATGCTTTCCAAAATTCAAGTTTTAGATAAAATTAGGTTTCTTGTAGCTTGGCATATTCAAAGGGCTATTTGGAAGTAACGCATAGGTATTGTAAATAGGGAACTTCCAACAAACGTTCCTTTTAATGCTGAAGCTGCAAAAAAGAGCAGATCTGGAAGAACTTGGAGGAGAGAAATGAGCTTTGGAAAAGTCCATGAAGAGCAATTGTCTTTAGAAGAGTCAGTTTTAAACCTGCAATAACAGAGGTAGAAAAAGACAGTGACATTGATCTCCTATTTACGTATGTTGTGATTGAAGACTCCATGCTGAAGACTTAAATGCTTAACTGGTGCCTGATACAGGATAAGAAATCTCTGGAAGCAAACTGACACATGAAAAAGAAACATTTCTATCCCAGCAAACCTGTGTCTTCTTATAGCAGGAAATGATTAATAATTTCTTCCCAGTTCTGCTTTGCCTCCCTACTATTCCTCCAAGCACTGTGGCCTGGCTTTTCAGCTTCATAAAACGATATCTTACACAGAGCACTGGTAGTGTCAAAGGTGCCTTAAAAAAGTCCAAATCTATGCCAGTTGGAGCACCCCTTAGTAACCACTGAGCTACATGGGAGCAAGTGGAATGTTTGCAGCCCAGTTCTCTGAGGCCACCCAGAAGCCACCATGCAATGTCAAACAGTGGTTACTTCATCAGCACTTTACAGTAAGGAAAATTCCCAGATCTTTTTGGAGAGGTCCAGTTTTAAGGCACCTTTGATACTACTAGTGCTCTGTGTAAGGTACCATTTTATGGAGCTGAAAAGTCAGACCACAACTCTTGAGATTGCTGGAATAGAAATCCTATTTGCACATTGTACATTTTTTTTTCAGCTGCAATAGGATAGTTTTCAAGTAGAATGACATAGGGTTTAGTGGAAGGTGTCCCTCACATGGTGAGTGTTGATCTCTTTAAGATCTCTTCCCACCCAAACCGTTCTATGACATATATAATATGACATCTATAATATGATGCTGCAGTTTTTCCCAAATTGGTGGTTTTGTCATTAATTTGGATGCTTTTTCCAGATCTTATACTTTGTTTATATCAGTTATTCTATCCTGGATAGGTTTTTTAACCATTGAAATAAATAGTGTATTGCCTACTAACAGTTTTTCTGCGTATTCTTCCTAAATCGTCTGTCCTTGCACGGTGGAATTAGGTTAAAATTTTGTGACTGAGGTAGAGTTGCACAAAGGCCACTTAGTAAAAACTGCTGGTAGATTTTTTAAATAGAAAAGAAAATCTCTGGAGGATGTGAAAGCGATGAAGAGCTCCCACAGGCTTTATTGGAGACAGGAGTTCACCTTTGATGTTTTCATAAATAAAGTTTCTCTCAGAAGGTTACCCTGTTAAATTATTTAAAATGTTATGCCACAGAGGTTTGAATTTACCCATTTCTAAGGGTTCTTTCATTAAATATACCCCCAGAAACCCTCCAACCTGGGCTAAATATGATCCTATAGCGTACCCAGTGTGTCACAAGAAATAATTAAGTGCCTCAGGAGGAGGATGGTTGTCAGAGTCTGTGGTTGCACATCTGGCAGTGAATTAGCAATTCAAATTGTATCCACTGTGGGAAAAACCCACAATGTCGAAATAGTTCCCATTTTTCAGCTCTATTATTTTCTATTATGTCTATTACATTCCACAGGGAGCAATTTGAAAGCAGGCTGATGCAAAATGAGAATGACTCATGGCCGGGCTTTTGTTGCTTCATACATTTTTGGATGTATAATGTTTTGAGCCTGATCCTGTAACACACCCTCAAATATGTGGTTTGTTTGGGGTTTTTTTTTTTTGTATTTGGCCTCCTAGTATGTGAGGCCCCATCTTTTGGACAGCCTGTGTGTAGATAGACCAACTGTTGCTGATGAGAGACATCAGTAGCCACCACAGCTCAGAATTGGGCCTTTGGGGAAGTTTTGTTTTGATTACTACTAGAGGGGGAGGTTACACATAAGCCATTGTTGCTAGTTTTCTGAAGAGGGGAAGTGGCGGATAACTGAATATATTCATTCTGTTCATAAAAGCAGCCTTTTGGGTGTATTTGGTTGGGTTTTTTTAACAAAACCTAGGGGTATCTTGCTCTTTGTAGCTCCTAGCATAAAGGCTCAGCGCATCTGCTAGCCATTTGACTGGGAAACATGAGGAGGGTAGCTGTGTATTCACAAAAGTGTCCTTAGGTGTGGATGCTAGGAAAGGGAAGGTGGTAGGGTACTTCTTTGTATCTAGATTTGATAAAGGTTTCAAGAGAAGGCAGAGTCAAAACTCAGGTGCTTAAGGAGTTAATTTAAAATATTTTTCTTTCTCTACAGAAGAATATAGAAGGATTTTCTATAAAAAGTATATGAAATAGCAATAGCTTTTTAGACAATAAGCATAGAATAACAAGTATTCTTAATAGAATAATAAGTTTGGGAAAATGAAATGCCCCAATTATTAATGAAACCGTAGTGTTTAGACTTACAGAGCCCCTCTAAGCTAGTAAAAAATGCAAATGCAGTAGAAGAGTTTTCTGCTTACTCTGAGATAAGGTGTACTCTATAGCAAATGCCCAGATGCATGGAAGAACAGCAGCCAGAGGAAACCTATGTCTGGGAAACAACAGGTTATTTTCTGTACTGTGCTGCAGGCCCTTCATCACAGCTGCAACAGGTGAGTCCTGTCTGCATGGGAGACTGAGCAGCATAACTATGTCAGAGTCACTGCTCTACGGCTCTGCTTCGGCAGGGCTCCCCGTGTGGAAACACCACATGTCTGAAATGAAACCCATGCTGTTCCTCAAGGGCAATCTGGTCTGTGGTTTGAGGGGGGATGAAACCATTTGTCATTTCATGAGTGACAGGGAAAAAAATAATTAAGGTCCCTGGGAGCAGAGTGAAAGCATCTTCCCTCTACCCCAGGGACAGAAACTCAGTGCAATCCCTCAGGCAGAGAACATCCCACAGCCTGCAAGCAGAAGTGGTGGAGAAAGGCTCAGGCAGCTCTGGGGTCTCCCATTAACCTTCTGCCAGCACTTGCCACTGGGATAGAGTCCATGACGTGCTGCATTCTGCTGTCATGTAGGGTAGGACTGAATCTTCCTTACCATCTATTTATCATGTACAGAAAGGAGGTTGCTGTTGATTGTGCTTTGTTTTGTTTTACTGCTCTGCTGCTGTATGGTCTGTGGGCATTCCCTAGACTGGAAAATTATTCTTCTTGTGTGGATGCAACACATGGTGTGAAGGTACCCATGAGCAGAACAGCCTGTGGAATAGGAACCTGAACTGAATATTAGGTACATGATAATCTTGTTAGTACCTTACTTGAATTAAAATAGCATGTATGAAGTTTATTGAAGTCAGATGTCTCAGTGCATTTACTTATCACCATACAAGTTCCCATTAAGTGTATTGGATCCATTACATGGATCTAATATGTGGATCCAATATGTGGAAAGCTCCCTGTAAAAGCAAGCTAATACAATGGTTAGAGTTGGAAGGGACCTTAATGACATCTAGTTCCAACCCTGCCCTGCCACAGGCAGACACCTTCCACTAAAGCAGGTTTCTCCAAGCCCCATCCAACCTGGCCTCCAGGGATGGGGCATCCATAGCTTTTCTGGGAAGCCTGCTCTGGTGTCTCACCACTCTCACAGTAAAGAACTTCTTCCTAATATCAAATCTTAATCTCCCCTCTTACAGTTTAAAGCTCTCCCTCCCTGTCCTATCACTACATGCTCTTATAAAAAGTCCCTAGGTGCTGCTGGTGCCTCAGCTCTGTGGGGAGCCCTGTGTGGAGCTGGGAAGCTTAATGCTGCTGAGATTTACTGTTCTCAGGTCATGCAAAGATGGGATTAAGTATGCTCCTAAAGGCCTGCTGCTGAGGGAGGACAGCTAGTGCTTCATGTACTCAGTTTTGATGAAAGAAAAAGAAGTGCCAAAAATATAGAGGCATTTACCATTTATCGTCTTAATTGTGGTTGGGTATATTTAATCATCAATCAAATCTAGAAATGCCAATCATCTGTTTTTCCTCAGCCTCCTGTAAAACTGCTTGATTTGTCCACAAGTGTGGTCAATGAGTCACTGCTAAATGAACAAGGACTAACTCCAGAAAAATTGCTGTTATTCCTTTTGGGGTGGAAATGTAATGTTTTTTGTTCAGTGTAATGTATGTAATTGGGCTGCACAGCTGAATATTTACATTAGGAATATGTCATACATTGCTAATAACAGAATGCCAAATTTATAATAAGTATTTTAGTTACACAAACATGTACTAATTTCATTTTAAATGCAGAAATAACTCTTCACCTCAGCTTTTTTTCCTCATTATTGCTGTTCACTGCTATCCACCCTATGCTTATCCAGTAGTTGGAGAGTTTCCTTCTCTATCATGCTCTTCATCAAATATTAATGGAATTTCTTTGCAGTATTTCTTCAATGTATGTGTTTCTATACCTTAGAAAATTCACCACAAAAATGCAGAAAATTGTGTTTACAGGTCACCTCCGTACTATTTCAATGGTCAGGTCTCTTTAATCAACCAAGTCTATTTCTACCAAAGGTTCTCATGTACCATACAGTAATTTCTGCAGTTGTTGGTGTATCCTTGTTTATACCTTCAGTAGAAATACGCTTCTAGTTTTCTGAACTTGGCAGCCTGTTTGCTTAGGTGGAGCCTTCTAATAGCAACAGATCAGCCCTGACAGCTTGTGTGGCCTAATGCCATACTGAACATTAATGCCTAATGCCATACTGAGCACACTGATGGGAAGTATCCTCCTCTAACAGAAAACCAGAAAATCCTGGAAAGCAACACGGACTGCTGATGGATGTGCAGGCCCATTCACTCATTCCTAATTTTTTCAAGGCATGAATAATATGGCTGCAGTTAAATGCTCAGTTATGTGAAAGTGCCAGTCCAATAATTGCTACAATGTCTGGCCACCATTGAACGTGATAGGATATAGTCTTGTGAGCAATAAAAGTCGTCACAAACTGAGGTGGAATAAGTGAGGTAGGCAATATTTTCCTGTATCCTTTTGTTTTACGTAAAGGTGTTTATTTATAAATCTTTAGCTTGAGACATTGGAAAGCTTTTGTGATGAGTCTTAGTTTCCAGCTGTACACTGAAAATCCCCCATAAGCCAGCTATCTATTTTTCTTTTCCTGCAGAAGCCTATAGTATCATTTAAATGCCCCTTAGTGTGTTCAGATATTGCTCTGGTTAGCGAGCTTCTAGCAACAAAAATGCCATCCTGCAGCCAAGCAATGTTTTGATGTACCCAAAGACAATTGTATTTCAGCTGCTGCGGTGCAGAGAGATGTGTCAAGCTCACTGCAAACAGCTCTGAAAAAAACACATCAGATATGTTTAATACATGCCACTTCTGTTGTAGTGTGTTTCTTTCCAGCAAAAGCTATTCTTCTGTTAAGAATACTGCATTTAAATGTCTACCATTTCTCTCATAGGTATAGGTCCTTAAATTAAAAAGTAGAATGCTTTACATGAATTCCTGAAGTCCTAACTAAAGAGAAACTGTTTTGTATTTTACCTGAATATTCTCCAATTTTATGAAGCAGAAGAAGAGCAGTTTCTGGATTGTTTGACTGAAACTATTCTATAAAGTGGATATGTAATTTTAATGAGTTAGCAGTTTTTTACAAAGGCAGGTCATCCCTAGTCATTCCAGACATTTGAATATAAATGTGAAATTGATCCTCCCTCTCTTTTTCAGGTATTTGCACTAAATACCTGAGATAGATACCTGAAATCCTTTATCTCAAATTCAACAGGTATTGGTATTAAATCCCTCCCTATGTTTCTTTATTATTTAGATTAAGAGGGTGTATTCATTAGAAGATGAGATTTGTAAATCCAAACACAGAGGCAGAAGGTGCCTTCATGCCTTTGTTTCAAGAGCTAGACACAGTTGAGATAAACAGGGTGGTCACAGGCTCCGTGGAACAGGACCACTGTACCAATGGCAGGTGGAGCCTCACTCAGCTCTTGCCACCAAGTAATGAGATACAGTATGAGCGTGTGCTGCATCTGCTTATTAAACTCAAGTTGCAGTACTGTAGTTGACTTGAAACAGATAAGGTGGCAATGCTACTCTGTCTCACATGAATATTCCAAATGTGATTTTCACCTTTGCTAAACTGCCTCTTCATATACCAATACCTGTTACAGCTGCAATGGATGATGAATCCTTATTTAGCCAATTGAGATAATAGAAGAGAGAAATTAAAAATGGAAATGTACACTTTAAAAGAAGAGCCACTTTTGAGCCACATTCTTTGGGATTTTGAAATAGTTGAATCTGCAAAAAACAGTGAGATACCAGAGGAAAAAATATTCCCTCTGAACAGATGAATTCCGTGCCACAAAGTGTGCTTTCTCAATCAAAAAACCACCAGGCTAAGCCTCTTTTTAGCATCTTTTTGGACAAGCCCATTCCCTAAATACAGCACAAAATTAATGTAGGGCTACTCACTAGGACTTGCAAGCCAGTAGGATGAACGTTGTCCTTGACTGAGCCAAGTGGTAGTCTCTGATCTTTCAAAATTATAATTCTGCCTTTTGTTTAAAGGTGCAGTTTTCACAGGGTGATGCTAAACCTTCAAGAAGGAATCATTCCTTAATGAGAAGTTTGAGGCAGACTAGCTCCTCCAGTGGCTGTATGTAGCCTATCAGTTACTTTAAAATAGAGAGAACTGTAATTTGATGGGTTTTATATTAGGAGTTAGTTCTTGCTCTCTAACCAGCCATGAACATTACGGAGTCATCAGTGTAGGTGGAAGTCACAAGAGCACAATCATCTTTGCCCTTGACCAAAGCATATTTACATGAAAACTGGAAAAGTCTCACTGAAACGTAATCCACATGTTCTGCTGTAATTTAAAATGTGATCATAGTCATCAGTGTTTCTAACAGTTATAGAAGATGAAAAACTTGAGTGTAAAATGTATGCCGTTCCATTTTAGTAATGCTAGTTCACTATGCATTACTTGAAAATTTCATACGTTGTTTGAAGATAGTGTTTTCACCAGAACTGAAGATCTCCAGTATTCAGAGACTGAATTTGTCAAGGCCGTGTTTAAAAAAATTGCAGTTATTAGTGCCTCTTCTCTCTTTCTTTGTGGAGACCTACTTTTCAGTGCAACATGTGGAGCCTTGGTAATAAGCAATGCATGGGCAGGAAACAGCAAAAGGAAGTCAGAAACTGTGACACTTTCCTCCAAGTTTCACAAGTCTGAATCCAAGGAGTAATACTTATAAAAGTCCAGGTTTTAGCCTCCAGCATGGTCATCTGTGATATTCCACAGTAGGTGCTTTGCATGGACCTGTGGCATTACAGGATTGCGACCCTTTAGGATCATGAGAGTTGACAGTAATCCATGCATACCAAATTCCACCTTAGGTCTCTGAGTGAAAGACAGACACCTCCCATCAATTCACCACACATGCATTTATTGCTCAATAGTTTGTTTTCTAAGGAAAAGTGCAATATCTTTTTCACATTTATGCACAAATTAATCTTTTGCCTTGCTGGGGCAAAAAGAGGAAGGGGTATAATGGAGTTGAAAACCAGTCTAGGTAAAACCAGATGCATATCCTAGATAAGGGAGTCTTCTTTCACTGTGGAAAGCATAATGATAAAGGCTTTCAAAAGCCTGGGTACTTTGACATCCAAAGAACCATTGTCACTTGCACTAGTTGATGATAATCTGAAGAGGCAAGCTAATGTGATCCAATCAGTGGGATCTTTATGTTATAGAAGTAAAAGAGTAACACCTCTTTCTTGTCTACCAATGGTATTTCAACATATATTTCTTCCTGAACATCAGTATTTTCCCTGCATTTTCATCAACAACAACTACTGATTATTTTTCTGATGTTACCGTCTTGGTTGAAAGAGGATGATGACTGTGGCTATGTGATAACACATCTAGACTTAAGCACATAAGGTGAATCCCATAGGCTAAATGCTAATACATCTCTGTTATCTGATAATCATTTGTGCTCCTGCTGTGCAAACCAGTTGGTCTTCTCCCTTCTTTTTATTTTTCCTGGTGGAAGAAGTTTACCACAGATCCCTGCTCTATTCAGGTCAGTTCCAGCATCAATGAAGCTTATTATTAGAAAATCCAAGATCAATAGGGAGGGCTACTTTTAGAAGTGCTATAAAAAAGGAAGCAATGAGGTTCAAAAGGTAGAGCACAGGAGTGGTTGGGAAGAAGAGACAATGAAGGTGTTACCCACTTATGTTGTTATGAACTTACTGTGAAATGGCAGATCAAGATGGAGACTGGGCTTTTATTGCTTTTACAGCTTCTTTAGATCAAAGGGTGAGGAAACAGTCTGGTGATTTTGTATGTAACGTGCAGGCAGCCTCCCAGCCCTGATGTCCCAAGAAGCGTATGCAGTTGCTTTTCTTGGTGAGCATGTGGCCTCTGCAAGGAAAAACTTTCACCCTGATGGGTTTTTTTTCTTTATCGAGTTGGTTTCCTTTTGAGGAAAGAGACCTTTTCGTTTGGTGCTTTTTTTTTTATAGTGGCAGTTTAGCCACTGATGGACCAACTTTTTCCCGGGATCTTTCTTTACAAGGTATTGTGTCTGGTGCCATAACCAAGAGGCTCAAACACAAGCAAAATGAATTTACACAAGTTGGAAGAATGGAGTTGGAACTTCTTTGAAAATCCTCTGAAAGGTCTTTCCTGATATAACCATAGGAGCTCGTCGCCACAAGAGGGTGCTTGTAAGCCCATCACTGCCTACATCTCTTCAGAGAGCTGCAGAGAAAACTTGTGAGAGGCCGAGGCCTTTCAAATATTGGTTATAGGAGAGACAGATTAGATGCAACAATAGATAACGATAGACTAGAAGGTTGTACATTTATCTTCTAGCTAGTGTCAAATTGAAATGAATTGCTTGCAAAGATTTTGTGAGTCATTACTTTTGGAGAGGTCTCCTGAAAAAAAACTATGCATTCAAACACCCTGTTTAGCCTCTTGCAATGAATCTAAGCCATGGTCAGCCTGTGCCTGATAGAACATAACATAAAGGAAAATGTGTCTATTAAACACACAGAGAGGAGTTGAATCATATGCCTCAAAGCCAAAGGGAGTAGTTTTTGACGGAGTCATGTCAGTGCACAAAATGCATTTCACATGTCTTCTGAATGCACTACAAATGATATTTTTAAAATTATGCAAACTCTCCTTTTCATCTTAAATGTGTGTGAATATGTACATATGTTTAGAGACTTAGGGTCTTACGGAGTAAACGAGTGTGCTGGATACAAGTCACATCAGGTTTGGGTTATGTTGTTAAATGATCCAACTTTGACTATCCTTTTGTTTAGCTCTTAGGGGGTTTGCCTTTCTAAAAAATTAAATAAACAAAACTGCTTCAATTAAATATGGATAGGAGGACTCTTACTGTAATGTTGGATTTTGAAGTAATCTGACAATTGAAGTTCTCCAAAATGTTTTACATATAATTATTTCCACAAAAGATGTATTTTGGCCTCATTACAAACTCACTTCCTTTCAGTGGTTCCAATCCCACTGCAGCTTTGTGCAGCAATTGGCTGGAGCAGCAGGTGCTCCCAGCCTTGTATGCCCACAGAAGGAAGCAGTCAGCACTTCACTGTTTTCAATCTATGGGTTAGCTGAAAGCACCTGTTCCAACCAAAGTGTAATAATGTGCTGCTTATTTAATGATTTGTAAATACATTATCCCTGTTCACAGAATGTGAATTTACAGCCTTTGGAAGCCGTGCTGAACACTGCCTAGCAAGCCAGTGAAAGACAAAGAAGTTAGCTCACTGCTGAGGCAGAATCCTGACATCAGTGTTTGTCTGTCGTGTTGCCTCCCCTAGCCCTCTGCAGTTAATGGTTTGGGTTGCTAATGTTTAGAGCACCTTAAAGTGCTGACATGGGAGTTGTGGTAGAAATGCCTTCATGGTTTACATCAGGATACCCCCACTTAAAGTTCAGTACATCATTTACATTGTTTTCTGAAGTCAGACCTCTCTTACTTTTAAGTATCTCTTCCCTTATTTTTAAGCCAGAGTGACCTCTGTCTAGCACAAATACAAAAAAGCAGGCATAGCAAAGAAGGTTGTATAAATTTGGCTGCCACATATCGTGTGTTGTTACTGTCAACACTATCAAAACTTAGCACTAACATTTGACAGTATTAACACTGATTAGAAAGTGCTATACAGACAGGAAAGCCAGGATTAGTAAGGCTGCATTATTTGTCAGGGGTCATCAGCCTTTAGTACTTGTACCTGAGTGTCTAAATAAACTGAAAATGTGAAATATAACATGACAACAATTGTGTTATTTCCACTACCATCTTTTCATGGTATTTTCTGTCCTTTACAGCCAGACATCCCATAAACAGAACACAGAACTCTTCTCCAAAAATGGGATCCTGGGCTGATTTGCAATGTTATTGAATCCTGAGATAGATAACTTCCTTTTAACATATGGGTAATGATGATAAGCTCCACTGGGTGACCTGTCTGTTCATTCTATAAGTTATTTTTATTTAACAGTATGTCCTTGAAGTTTCTTTACACATTCCTTTCCTTGTTTACTCCTGCTGTGACCAGAGATGTCACATATAGTGCAAAGCTTAATTTTGGACCGGTTGGTCTGCATCAAATGTCACTTCTGTTTTCGGTTGTGGGAGAACTATCCCTCTTTCCATACAAACTTCTTCATTCTGTATCTTGCTTTGCTGCACAACGATCTGCTGTCATTAGCAAAGGCACTTATACCTGATGAAATGTCAGACTGATGAGTACATTCCTAATACAATCTTACCAGCTGTCACTGCAAAATAATATATTATTTTAACAAAATGGATCTTGGGCAAGGGTGTGCACACCTGCTAACATCCTATGCGAATATTTTAAAAATATAAATATGTATTTTTCAATGGAATTGCATTAAATTTCTAACTCAGACACCTCAAATTCTGCCTGAGTTGTAGCTGCTACTAGCTGTTTTTCGCATGCTCCGACCTTCAGTTCTTTGTTTAGAGCTGAGGTTCAGAGAGGAAAGAACAACAAAAGATTCTTCATGTGGCAGGTCCAGTTGCTGCTGGTTTCAGAAGTATCTCCAAGTGTCATCTTGACTCACAGTAAACCAGACGGCAATGCAGCCCAGGTCTCCCGTAACCCAGCCAACAGGGTGCCCCTCCCCTCATTTCTCGCAGGGCTGTTTCCACTGCTCGATGTAGCCCTGAGTGCCCTCTGCTTCTGGCCTCCCTCTGTAGCAAAAAAAGTGGCCAAGAGGATACAGTACAGCAACGAACAAAGGGGCCCTTTTCTCCAGGGGTCAGGAGTGGAGCTGCCAGCGAGCGCTGGCTGGTGGCCAGGCGTACAGCCAAAAATGTCTTCTGTACTCAGGCAGCCCTCCAGCCCTTTGGACACGGTGCGATTTGGGGGGAGGCCCATGCAGGGTGAGAGGTGGCGGCAGATGCTGCCCGTAAAGGAGTGTAAGAGAGAAGCTGCCTTCCATGGCCCTCGGAGCATCCTTCAGGGATTGGGGGTGCTGAAGGGCTCCTGAGCAACTTGTTCTTGTCTCACCTGGGGTTTGCCTCCTGGGAAAATGGGAACTCCCCACGAGGAGTAAGGTGAAAAAAGGACTGCTGCTTTTGGTGTAACGCTCCAGTTTTCCTCCCGTTAGGCTTTCTGTGGGTTGAAGATACAATTATCTGACTCTATAGTCATCCTATCCCTCCAGCTTCAGTCAAGGGACACATGTCAACCAGCAGCTGTATGGCTGGTGCTGGGAGAAGGGGTCAGGCAGTGCGAGGATCTGGGGCTGTGTTCCAGTTTCCTGTGGAACAGTATACAACCCCCAAGTCCCCATCAACTCAAGCGTCTTTGATTTCCCGTTGAATTGTTTGCTTTTATTATATAGCTTGATACAAAAAAAAATATATAATAAACAGAGAAGGGTTAATCTGTCATAAACATCTCTCAGTATTGCCATATAATACAAAAATTGTTTCCTTTATATCCCACCTACTGGAATATCTCTGACTACATGGCATGTGTTTATTTGCCTTTTGTGTCCCTTATGGCCCCTGGCAGTAGCTTCCTGAGGTTTCCATCAGCTGCTTATACCACTAGTGATTCATGTTAGTAAATAAGGGAAGTTACACAAATTTTATTACCTTTTCTTGTTGTCTGATTTATTACACAAGTGGCACTGGTTTTCTTCGTTGTGTAATGCAAGCTTCTGCAGGCATAGTAAAATGAACTTTCTTGGGACTATTTTTAGAGGTGATCAGAGAGATTTGGATTAGAACAGATTAAGTAAGGACTTCTGCAGAGATGATACATATACTCAGCTATACCTTTACTTAAAGACATGTGGCCCGACTGATAAAAAAGGGGGTTACAAAATAAATGAAGTTGAACATATTCCACAAAATGAAGGGGGAAAATGGTGGTTTATCATCTGCCTGTCCATGGACTGGCCTGTGTTTTTAGCTAGCAGAGTACACTTCACACTGGGAAATGAATCTGTGAGCGCTCATGATGCTGTGAAGGGAAGGTGGCAATTTTATGCCTTCAGTTTTCAGGACTGGAAGGGACAGTGCCCTTTAAGCTTGCTTTTGGATACAAGACTGTGCTTCAGGCTACTGTGTTCCTCTGCAGAGGAGACAGATTTGCATGCTGCTGCTCTGTCCCTGCAAGAATACTCCTTTGCACTTGCACTTGTCTGATCGCTTTCGCTGACAAAACCAGGATCTCCCCCCTTGCCCCTCTCCAAGAATGTGGGGTTTTGTCCAAGCAACAGTCAGACAAAATTCATTTAAATGTCCAGCTTTTTATTTAATTGCTTTCCCAGTGTAAATTTGCATGTGACTAAGCGGTTTCAGCCCTTTCTCTAAAAGGTCAGCCTAAATTATTTTGTGCAGATAATATTAAAGCTTGTGTGCTTGATGGATTTCTGTAGCACATAAACACCACTTCTCATGGGACTGATGACCTGAATAATTACCTCGTCTCAGTCACAGTTGATCTAATCGGCTAAACCAATTATGATACAAGCTCAAGCCATTTATGAAAGTTTCTCAGATTGCTTTACGCAGACTGAAAGGTTTCAGGTATTATACACAACTTAGTATATGGAGAATAGTGATGCTCAGCGCTAAATTTTGCTCTTTTTAAATACAGTGTACATTTAGAATCTCTGTTAACCCAAGTTCCACAGCGTTGCAGAGTGAAGATCAAAATTTCCCTCAAATAATTTTGAGAGATTTATTTTGAAATACTTGACCTGATTTTTTTTCTTTGTATGTGAATTATGTTATAGTAAGTGATAGTCATATGTAATTCTGTTATGATAGTGAGCGATACATAGCAAAAAATATTAGATATATGAACTATTATTTTAGTACATCAACAAGAAAAAGTCTAAACACAACTTTATATTCCTTTGTTTTGTATTATACTTCAATTTCTATTACTCATTACATTGTTTGTGTAATATGCATTTGACTTAGACATAATTTTCATAGTCGTCCCTACATGTGATTATGAATTGCAATCGTTATCCCATCTAATTCAATTACATGCAGTTTTAATTATTGCTGTAAACTATCCCTGCAGAATTGTCATTAATACTTCCAGATGCAAACAAAGCAAACTGGACAGTTGTTTATCATGATGCTTATGAAAAGCAACGAGTAAAGTCAATTCAGTCTTTTGCCAGACCCATTTTTGACTGGGATAATAGGCGAAAGGCTATAATAAGCTGTTTTCATTCTCAACATTTTGGTGGAAAATAAGTTGTCTAAAGAGATCTTTTTTTTTAAGGCTAAAATAATTGCATGCTGTATGTGATTTGCTCTCCTGTTCAGCTTGAGTTCGTTATTGATCCTCTAGTATTTCTTGTGATGTCTATTACCTGTAATGATCTAGTGTACAAATAGCCTTACATCTGTAATTTTGTCAAAACATCTCATTTATAAAATTGCCTCCTGAGATATCCATGACCTCACTTCATCAGATACATTGTTATGTCATTAGCCAACACAGCTGAGCAAAACGGAGCTTATTTTAATAAGTAGCAGCCCTATTCCATATGAAATCAAAGGCAGATGAAGAAATATCAGTTTAAAAGGAATCAAAAGTTTCCCAAGACTATTTGTTCTGTTTCAAACATGAAAATTTCAAGCTCATGCTTTTGTAGGAAATTTTAATACGATGATTTTAGGCTGATTACAGAAGAGCACTTTGAAACTTGCAGTTCGTAAACACTGCTTGCAGAAGGTGTTGCAACAACTAATTAACTTCAGGTAGCTCTATGCCAGAAATGTCCATTTATGTAGTCTGGGATGAAATTAGTAAAATTAGTTATACTTTATCTAGAATATAAGGAAAATAAGTAACTTATCCCAGAATTACTATTTTGTCATATGTTCTAAATAAAGTATTGTTAATTTTGCTCTGCCACTTCAAAACAAAGGGGGATCTTTCGAATCTGCTAGTTACATAAAAATAAGTTATACTACAGAAGAACCATGGGGAAGCTCTGTGCAATGCCAAATATTCCACAGAAGAAAGATAGAGCCTTCAACACCTGGCAGTATTATGGTTTCTACTTGGAAAAACCTTGTGACTGAGTGGAACTTCTTCTTTATGTGGAAAAATCCACAATAAATGTTAATGTAGTTGATGTGATGGATGACTTGTGCTTTCTTGTTTGTCACACCGAGACAGTATGCAAAATCTGAAAAATTAAATAGGATCTGTTGGAAACCTAGTTTCATGTTTAAGGTCTCTTCTGCACAGGGGATTAAAGAAGATTTCTTATTGCCTGTTCTGTTTCATTGGTCTGGGAGAATGATGGGCAGCAACCATGCCCTCTGATCAGGAGAGCAAGTTTAGCGAACACCTCAGTTCTTGAAAATCCAGGATGCTGTGCTTGCATGCTGTGATATATGCATAGTTATTCTTTCTAATAATTTATTTTTATTATATATTAATGGGAGCAATTTCAGGTTTTATTATGACTTAAAATAGGTGGTGGTTGAGGACATATGAAAGGGAAGAGAGGGAAAAGGATGCTGTGGAAGGACAAAGGTTGGAGTCTCAGGGAGATGACGTGCATTTAATCCATCTTCTTTCTCCTAAAGCTTTTCACATGTAGTGAATACGTGTGAAAATTGCTCTTACTGACAAAATAATAGAAAGATTCAATTTTTTTAGATTTTTCTTTTTCCACATACACTGACCACTTCACAATTGTACCATGACCCTTCATATGAGGAGCAGAATATTTAATAGATACCTCGGTAGCGCACTAATGATATAAAATGTCCATGTCTTTTCTGAGGACAACCAGATTATTCAGGTTCAGAATATTCTAGCTAAAATTCATTTATACTGCTTTATTTTTGTCTTTTAGAAAAACATGAAGTGCACAGCTGTATTTTCCTGCAGACTGATGTGATATAGGCAGCTGCTTTACCGATTGCTTCAAAAGGCAGTTTGCTGAAAACAATTTTGTATCAGTTATATTCATTAATTAAAATTATTGAAAGAGTTCACAATATATTAAGGCTGTGGATAATAGTATTTATCAGTATATGAAGTTAAAGATTCCAGACTAATCATGTTGTGATCGATTCATTTCGTGTCTTGGCTGATCTGCTTTTCCTGACTTTCAGCAAGCAGAAAACAGACAGATAAGACCAGAAATGGATACAAAGAGGAAAAAAAAAAAGGGGGGGGGGGGAGGGAAAAAATGCAACATGAAACCACAAATTATCATGGTATCATTGAAACAGAATTTGGGAAATAATTGTCAAATCTAGGGGTTTATTGCAACTTTCCTTCTAAAACTCTAGCCTTCTGCACCTCATTTCAATATCTGACACATTTAGAAGAGTTATACAAAGGAAAGAAGTCCTTCATCAAGCTGTCTGTCTCACCTGTCTCCCTATGAAACACATAACCAGAGAGCACTTACATCATTTTCACAGCCCTGGACATTAAAGTGACTTGTTTTTATCTCCTCATGCAATTGCTTGTTTTGCTTCTCAACCAGGCAGTGCTGGAAACGCTCTGTCAAACACGAGGTTCTCACAGTCTTATCTGACCCACTTCAGATTCATACAACCGTCTTTCAGAAATGATTTTCCATGCTAACTGCACCATGTAATCCCTCAGAAAGCTCCTACTCTCCATTGCCTTTCCTTATCGTTAAGCAAGCAGTGTTTGATAGCATCTTTGGAAAATATACTTCAGAAAATGTTGATTCCAAAGTAATCCTTCTGGTTTGGAAACTCAGAATGGTGAATGAGGTTGATTGATTGATTTTAAGATAAGTTGTGTCTCATGTTTGCTGAGATCAGAACGCAAGTGTGTGTAAATACATCAGATCCTGTCTGATGGAGGTGCCCACTAAAAGTAGGACAAAAGGCCCTAAATACTGCAACTCAAAAGACTCGTGCAAAAAAAGCTAATGTTTGTTGTTTGCTATTGCTGAGTTGACTGGTTTACAGTTTGGTTTTCTTTTAAAGAGACCAAAAATTGAACTTTTTGTTTTCCAAGCGTCTGGTAAATATTTTTAGAACACAAGAATATCCTGGGAAACTATCCTGTGGAAAGATCCTTCAGATCCTGTGTGAAACAGTTTTTTCCATTAGAGATGGCAACTGCTTTAAGTTATTCTTTCAGCTTTTTGAAAGTAGGACTCTCTTCAGAAATGCCATTTTTTTTTTCAGTGACCAATAAGATCCCCCTTCTTATTGTCAAGAATTGTAGGTCTCCAAACCATTGTACACTTAGTTTTCTGCTGTCACTTCATTAGGAACTTCTGTTTTACTGAATCACTGGGTGATGTTTTAAATCTGTAGAGTTATTGGAGTTGTAAAGACCTATATTGTGAAAAATTCAATTATTGAAGAACTAAAATAGTGCTCAAGTCCCTGCCAAGTGGACACTGGCACTTTTTTTTTTCTAAGCCAAGAATGATTACATTGTGGTAAAACTTGGATTAATCTGAACAACCCCACCAGGAGAGTACATACGTTTTATTGAATACATATATATATGACTTTAAGCAGAATCATCTGTGCAATTTCAATAGAATGGCTTGCAGTATTACAGGTTCTTCACAAGGAAATGGAGATGCTCTTTATAAAACAGTGGAGGGCATTGCTTCATGCTGAGGACAAGAGTGAATTGAGAATAAAAGAAATCAGTGTGATAATTTTATTGAAAGATGTAATTGAGAAATACTCTACATAGCCCATGAGCATCCAAAAGAGCTGGAGTTGCCTTTGTATCTTAATGAAGCTGTTTGCCATCTAAGCCAAAAGAACTATCTAGAATAACACTAGTTACAATGATAATAAATCAGAAGCGGCAGTTGTCATTTGATGAATGTCTGTGTCTCAGTAGCATCCATGGGGAAAAGAAATAAAGAGAATCATAAAATCATAGAATCATTTAGGTTGGAAAAGACCTTTAAGATCACTAAGTCAATCTGTTAAACTAGCACTGACAAGTTCACCACTAAACCATGTCCCTAAGCATCGCACCTACCTGTTTAGGCAAAAGCTGCTTAAAAACATGGTGGAGGATTTGGGGCAGGCCGTTCAGATTTCATAACTGATTTCTCCTTCTTGCTAGTCTTTTGTGGTTATGAACTTGCATCATGTCTGTGTGTGTTTTAGGCTGGCAGGTTTACCAGAGAGGTTGAGATTTATGTCTCTGCCCGTGTATTTTCAATAGTCAGATAGTGATGCTGAGCTCAGAAAAACTGTGTCATACACTTGCAGTGAAGAGGGAGTGCAGGGAACACTGATTTATCTGCACTGATTTGCCCCCCCCTACAACCATCACTCCTATGAGGATGAACACTGGGCTGCCTGAGTAATCTTGAAGACCAGAGATAATGGTTTTAATCCAAGTGGTCAAGTGAGCCTGCCAGAATTAAGTACTGTAGTTCCATTTAATTAATGACAAGTGTATTTTGTTGCATTTTAGGGAAGCTGTCAGTTTGCAGCTGTGGAGTGAAACGCTACCTTGGTACCAAGCAGAGTTACAAGGTTTACCTCCTAGCTTAGATTCCTCCGGGAAGTTTTACAGCTTCCAACCATTATAAAACACATTATACAGGATCTCTAAAGCAATTTTATTATATTCATGATTATTAAAAGAGGTTTCGTTCTAATGGGAAACCTGAAGTTCCAAACTGGCAGTATGAACACAACTCCTGCCTACCACTTCCCCTTCAGAGAACAAGCAGTTGTTTTTCAGAGAATTAATATTCAGAGCAAGTCCGATTCATCTTACCTGCTGGGTTCATTTTATTATATAATAAAATCTGATTTATTCTCATTTCTATTTAGAGTATATAGCCATATAAGCGTAAGCCGTTTATAAACACTTGCTTTCCAAGTAACATAATATAATACCTACTCTCTTAGGTATTTCTGAGGAATACCAAATGTTGCTTGCCAAAGGGCAGAGATAAAAAGCGGTGCTTTGGATCTGAACATTGTGCCTGGAGCTAATCACTAGTTATGCTGATACCTTCTCAATTCTTCATTCTGAAAAAATAAAATAAAATTAAAAAGGAGCCTTGTATGTTCTCCCAGTGAACTTCTCTGTGTCTGATAAGCCTAACTCTCTCTTTATATTTTACTTACAGAATGGTCTTATCGTTGCCTGTTACCAAGGTTATGTGGATATTGTAATAGCCTTAGCACAATGCCCGCACCTTGATGTGAACTGGCAAGACAACGAAGGGAACACGGCTCTCATTACAGCTGCACAGGCAGGTAAGGCTCTTCGTTTCATTTCTGTTACATGCAGGATCTTAGGAGAAGAATGTGTTGTGGCTATTATTTTTAGGATTTTTCAAGGCCCTGAAAGAAATTATTCTGTGTGAAATAACCCTGGACAAGCCCGCTCCTAAGTAGGTCTACCATGATTTTCTTTGAAATAATTAATCTACAGTAATATTTATCCAATGGATTAAGACAGAAAAAGACAGACATTTCTAGTAGATACCATTAACTTAAAGAAATCTTGTGTGTATACTATACTGTTTTGTTCCTTTAAGCTTATTTTCCTATGTTTGCTCTGGCAAGCAACCAGTCAACATTTTGGTCATATAACATGCAGTTGTAGTGCTGATAGCATCTTTTTTCTCATGCTTGTGGCACCAAACTCAGCAGCTCTGTAGTGATTGCTGACTGTAGGAAAATGTTTCATCATTTAGAAGTATCTTAGCTGTTAAGACGTTGTTCAGCCACTCCATAGTTAAAAGCAAAAAATCCCTATTTACATAGGGGTGACCTATGTAAACCTGTTTACATAGATTTTACAATCTCACCAGGGTTCAGCGTTTGCCAGTGCTGCTTTTATAACACACTTGTTAATCCTGATGCAGACTGGAGCGAGGGCAGAGTTTACCTCCAGGTTCTATTTTGTCCCACCCAACATTGTAATATTCAATGAATAAGTGTAATAAAGCACATGAATGTAAGAGATGGTCCCCAAAGAGTTACTAGTGTACAGTTAAAAAGCAATCAGTCAATTATTTTTGTTAAAACTGCAACACTGTGCATTAATGTTTAAGTGAAGCTGTAGTTTTCCCTTACAAGTGTTAATAAAGTGCCAAAGCATGTAAATCAAGAAAAATTTCACCAAGCAGACCATCATGTTGTAGTCTAAAGCTGTTCCAAGGCTGCCTGGCTCTGCATCAATGGCTTCCTTTGCATTCCTCAAGCATGCTCCTCAGAGGCAACCACTTTGCAAGGAAATACATATCTGGTCTTTATCATGTTTTCTTGCTGTTGAAGAATATTGGATGTTCATGGGAGTTCACGGGACATGATATACCCTCCCCTACCCTGGCTGGCTGGAGGATTTCCACCAAACAGTGTTAATGGACATTAGAATCCGTGTCTTAAGACTGAAGCAATTTGGTTTTGATGCTAATTTAATAATATTTCCACTAGACATTTCCAAGTAGTACCAAACTTTGTTTTGTGTTGTACCAAAAAGGGAACTCCACTAAAGAAGTCACTAACAGATAGGCCTTGGATACTGGAAGAAAGAATTGCAGCTACAGTAGTCAAGTCCATAGCAAAGTCATGAGTATAGTAGTTTTCCAAAGAAAGTGGAGAAGTCTCCAAAACTCTAATCTACTTTTATTTATCTGCCATAATGTAAATTTGGACTATAAAAGATTTAACACTGACTCCTTCCTGACCTTTATAACTCATGTTAATGAGCTCAGAATTAATCTAGAGGGCTGACATTGACTTGACACTCTCTGCCAGTACTTGATATTGATCCCCAAAGCAACTGGAAATGACTGTAGTCAGCAGAAGCTAATACAAACTCCTAACAACTTGGATGTTTTCCCCTGCCTATGATAATCCTGAGCTACACTGTTGACACCAGTTGTTTAACTCATTATCACAACATACTGCTGTAGTGTTAATAGAGATTACTGTGAGGTTAACATTGCAACCAGAGGAGCTACAGTGCAATAGATGCTGCTTAATTATTGCTGAATGTTAAGTAGTATTATAAAGAACTGAAAGTAAACCTTATGTGAGCTTTCCTTTAGTGGAGGATTTGTTTGTTGTGGTTTTTTCTTTTTTTATACCAAAAGTATAGGATTTCCTATGGAAAGTCTAATAGCAAATCCATGTTTTTTCAGTTAATTGTAAAGTGATATCAGAAGGTTTCAGAAGGTGCTGCCATTGTTGTTATGAGCAGGTGGGACATCAGACCCCGAAGAGAAGCTGGATGGGAAAGAGGCTGCAGTCCTGAGGGATCAGTTCTTTGTGTTTCAGAGGCTGCATCTGTAACATGAGGTACAGATACTGAGGGAGATGAAAGGGAAGCCTCTTTATTTTTGTTAGAGAAGTTTAAAATACACACTTGCCTGAAACCTCAGGCTGTTCCATGACTGCTCAGACACGATGCTCAAATCTGAGCATCAGCTGGAGTTAAATAGAATTATCTTAAAGACCAGATAGAGTCTCAGAAGAGAAGTGAATTCAAGTCCTTATATTGGTTTTGGTAATTTAAGATCTTTATCCTTCGAAGAAAGTATCTAAAGCTGACATTTTTTTGCACGGGCTGACCCATGCAGAGAACGATAGGCTGGAGTGATCAGTGAACAGCAGTGCTTCCACGAAAAGTTTAATAGTGTAGAAAAATAACCACGAAGTGCTCTGCTTAGTGTGTAAAATTCAGGTTTGAGGATTCGGTTTGCTCACTTGCACTCTCAATACTCCTTACAGAGGTGGGATCCCTTCTCAAAGAGTGCTTACCTTACAAATCTGTAAATTCATTGCAGCCTGCAGCAGGTGGTGTCAGAAATGTTTGGTGGTGCTGTTAAACGGAAGCAAAATCATTAAATCTCAGTACAAGGACAATGCAGAAAAAAATGGGAGATTGATACAAACAAGAGATTGAAATAATAAGTGGAAAGAAAGGGAGGAGAGTGGTTTCAAAAAAATGGAAAAGGGAGGAAAATGACATTATTTTGTTTTCCTCTCAGTTCTGCTGCTGCTGAGGACATAGCTACATAAGCGGCAGCGTCTGCATGCACTGGTGTTTAGAGAGAGTTGCATTTATTTTCTCACAAAGGGGCCAGTTTGAGTCAGTGCTGCGGAGGTAGCAACACAAAATCAGGATTTATCCTAGTTTCTATTTATTAGGGGAGACACGAGAACACAAACGCCTATTCAAAGGATAAAACATTCTGGGTATCTTCAGTTCCATCCACCCAGCAGAAAACATTCTCCACTCATAGATGAAACACAGGCTTTTTGCAGGTACAGTTTGAAACTGTAGATGTTATATGACAGAGCATGTTCCTTACTATACAGCTTATCCTTCTGCTTGTATTACATAGATTATTAGGTAATATTGTTGTTTATTATAGGCAGCAATTAAGTGAATTAAGCAATTACAGACCTCTGTGCTGATCTCTAAATACAGCTCACAGGGCAAGGAATTATAACCTTAGCATGCCTGTTTTCATAGAAGATATATCTGGCTTACAAACAGCAACAGCCTGATACAAATTCAGTATCACCAAACTGACTGAGGCCAGGCTAATTTGTTTTAGAACTGCATACAGCTTTCATAGCAGACTTTAAATCATAGAAGCCTCACCTGGCTTATGATTTAGATATGCTCTTCTAGTTTGCTCAGACACAGGAGGACTGAAGCAAACCTTCTGGCCTTAAATCAAAAGTGTTTGACAGGATTTGAACAAAAACTTGGCAACTCTGAGCTCTGCTTTGAATTTGATATGTTTGAACTAGAATTTTGAAGCAAACCCCAGAGGACAGAAGCTCCTGCAGATTAAAACTGAAGTGGTTTTCAGGAATCCCTGAGACGCAAAACTTCTGAGAATCACAAACCTCTTCATTTTCTTTGTTATTTCACTTGCTGGTATTTTTTCTGTCTCATTTGAGGCCATCTGTAGCCCCCTGGGGAAGTTGGGCTGAACAGGGTCTTTCAGGATTGACTCTTAGGATCATCTCAGATTTGCAAAACGCCTTTTACTACAGCTATGCTTTTGGCAAAGGGAAGAACATCTTTAGAAATATAACAACTGCTGAAAAATCTTTCATCTTGCTATTTCTCCAGTGTTTCAGTTCCTATCTCAAGTTTCTGTGATCAAAAAGCAGTACTTCAGCTGTTCCAAAATCTACATGAAGTCACACACTGAAAATAATTGAAACAGAGCATGTCCTGCAAAACAATTTGGGCACAAAGATTCTCCTGGTAGTAACTGATACCTCGCTAGGATTTGATCTTATGCTATAAAGACAGCTTCTGTATTGAGTAAGCAGGACTGGGTCACTTGATCCCGCCCTGCACCCAGTTCACCTTTCCTTTGTTCAGCTGGCTGTAGTTTGCCCTGCATTTATATGTCATTTGCATCAGACTGTGCAAGGTACAGAGAACTCCTTATTGGGTTTTCTCTGACTCCGATGTTGCTGAGCTGATCTGCATTATCTCTACATCTGCTCAGGTTTCAGGACAATTTCCAGTTATTATGCAGCAAGGTAGCCAAGGCTAGGAAATTCCAGGAGATAAAGGAAAACATCTTAAATTATTCGGCAAAGATTTCCTTAACTTGCTTTCCAAAGTGCATACAGGACTGCTTTGGTACAAAGTGACTGCTGAGGAAATCTGCACCAGATGTGACACCATAGACTTAAAATTGTCCTGTGTGAATTATAATCTGCATCAGTAACACTTCTATATGAATCTGAATGACATGCATCACAGGATATTCAGCTGGACTGCAGAGTGAGATGAGAGAATATTTTTACAGCTCCTAGTAATTAAATTGTGATTGTTGCAGCTGCCTGACAGACTGCATTATTTCATAAAGCATCATAGCATCATAAAATGAATGACAAGTGAAGACTGGTTTGAATAAGTCATAATGGCATTAGATATTCTTCTTGTTCTGATAGTCCAATTATAAAGACTTGATGTTTTAATTGGTCTTCCAACCATTTAGCCGGAGATGTCTTCAACTACTCAGTACACGCTTTGACACCAGTTACTCTGGCATACAAGGCACATGAATGGCACAAGTGTTGCTTTTAGAAACAGAATTTATTAGTAGCAAAACTGAACATCAGCCCCATTTTATTGTTGTTGGAGAATGGACAAGTGGCTTTACAGTACCAGAAAAATAAAAATGTGGGATTTCCGTATTTTATTAATTATCTGCATTTTTTTCAGTTATCAAACCTGCAGGAGTAATTTTTGGTTTAACCTTGAGACAGGACTTTAATTCTGTGACATATTGTCTCTGCTTTTTCTTTTCTTTAAAGGGCACATAACTATTACAAATTATTTGTTGAACTATTTTCCTGGGCTTGATATTGAGAAGAGGAATGTGTTTGGATTCACAGCACTGATGAAGTCTGCAATGCAGGGCCGAACTGAATGTGTGAAAGCCTTGATGTTAGCAGGTATGCAAAGTGCTTTGTTGCTGCTTCATCATCATCTAACTGTAAATGCTAGACAGTCACAGGCAAACACCAAGAAGAAAATTGTCTCTTGGGGTATTTACTTTGAGAGGTACAGTGCAGCCTTCCCTGGAAATGTGTGTAACATAAATAAGTCACAGAGAAAGTGGTGAAGTCATGTGCTGCAGGTGCAGGAGCACTCAGTTTGCCTATGGAAACTCATCCAGGAGCTCTCAAAGTGGCCTCAGGGGGAGATTCATTGTCTCCAGGAAGGTTCAGGGAGCATCATGACCAAGATTTGTAGACAAGGGGTTAATGAAGTTCATGACACAGCTAGGAAGGACACATGGGTCTCTTGCTGCCAGCTCTCTGGGTGTGATAGAGCAAGAGTGTGTGGTGGTGGTGGGACCACAGCCAGACCTCCGCATCTCCACCCAGCCATGGCATGTCCTGGGGCAGGGAGTGCAGAGCTCTGGGGGCTCTGTCTCCTATCAGTAGAGTTGGGTGTAGGGTTCACATCCCACAGGGGACATTGCTGGGAAATCTGGCAATATAGGGAATAACCCCTCTTTCTAACCCCTCTACAGATCTGAGTTTGGTCTCAGGTTTATGGGCAATAGGGAACCAACAGGTCTTTATCTGCTGGATGGAGGGAGTCATGGCACAGAGAATGAGCAGATCCATCTCTGCCCACCTGCCTCTTCTTAACTGAGAACAGGAAATACATTTCTTGCTGTGAGCTCTTGACTGCCGGTTTAATTTTCAGCTGTATGCATTTGCGAGTTGAAGGGATCTTGGAAAGGCAAGAGGCACCTGGAGCAAGAGCCTCTACAGGAGCAGTCCCAGCATACAGCACCTTTTAGATGCAATGTTGCATGTTTTATTATATTAGATAATTGATATATACATTATTAGCTAATAATTAAATAACTAGCATATATTAGTATACACTCATGTAGCTCAGTTGCAGATATTTGGCACAAATCAAATATTATGGAAATGAATGTAAATATTGTTACTGTCTAGACAGCGAATCCTATAGGTCCATTTCATTGAGAGAGAAATCCTGAATAAGTGGTTCATTTCAGTGATTTTGTTGTCACAGAAGTCTAACCCCCTTGTAAGATGAATATTTTAAGTTGCAGACATTTATCAAGCATAGTGATATTACTATCATTCACTTTCATAACATCCAGTTTCTAGATGTTGCCAACCTGATGAAGTTTAACCATGCGAAGTGCAAGGTCCTACACCTGGGTCGGAGCAATCCCAGGCACAGCTCCAGGTTGGGCAGAGAAGAGATTCAGAGCAGCCCTGAGGAGAAGGACTTGGGGGTGTTGGTCAATGAGAAAATGAACATGAGCTGGCTGCAGTGTGCACTCGCAGCCCAGAAAGCCAACCATATCCTGAGCTGCATCAAAAGGAGTGTGACCAGCAGGTCGAGGGAGGTGATCCTGCCCCTCTACTCTGCTCTCATGAGACCTCCCTTGGAGTATTGTGTGCAGTTCTGGTGTCCTCAACATCAAAAGGACATGGAACTGTTGGAACAAGTCCAGAGGAGGGCCACAAGGATGATCAGGGGACTGGAGCACCTCCCATATGAAGATAGGCTGAGAAAGTTGGGGCTGTTGAGCCTGGAGAAGAGAAGGCTGCGTGGAGACCTCATAGCAGCCTTCCAGTATCTGAAGGGGGCCTTTAGGGATGCTGGGGAGGGACTCTTGATGAGGGACTGTAGTGAGAGGACAAGGGGTAACATGGTTCAAACTTAAAGAGGGGAAGTTAGATTGGATATGAGGAAGAAGTTCTTTACTGTGAGGATGGTGAGGCTCTGGAATGGGCTGCCCAGGGAAGCTCCATTGCTGGCGGTGCTCCAGGCTAGGTTGGACAGAGCCTTGGGTGGCATGGTTTAGTGTGAGGTGCCCCTGCCTGATGGCAGGGGGGTTGGAACTAGCTGATCTTAAGGTCCTTTCCAACCCTAACTATTCTATGATTCTATGATTTTATGTTGGTATGACACAGGAAAAGTTTGGATGATGTGGTAACTAGCATGTTGTTTTCTGCAAGGTTCTGTAGCCTCTTATACTGAAATCAAGGCTTTGGAATAGGATCGTTCATTTTGGAATTTATTTTTTATGACACAAAATTATAAAATGACTGTCAGAGCTAGCGTACTGCTAGGCACAGATGCACTTTCTGGACTAACACATACTTCATGCAGATGCCAGTTCCAAATTTTCCAGTGCCTGTTATAAATTATCGCTGAACATGAAACTTCAATCCCAAGGCCCTGTGAGCTGTCAAATTGACCTTACAGTGTCATGGCTTTCTATTAGTATCACTGGAGATCTGATGGAAGCTTCTTCTTTCTGCTTTCATCACTAGAAGCTATTTCACAACCTTTCCATCTTTGTAGATAACCCAGTCCTTGTTATTCTACTTCTTGTACAAAAGGTATTGGTATCAAAGTTTGCTATGTGTTTTCTGCCTCTGGCATCAAATAGCCACCTTCTTGTTTTCATGATGCATAAGAAACCAGAATATTAGGGAGAACAAAACTTTAGCCAGACAGAAAATGGCTTTGTTAGCCTGCATATCTGTGTATATGTTTACCTGTAGAAAGTTGTATTGGCCTCTTAGTGCATGAAAGATAGTGAGGATACCAAAGATCATGCACTGGTTAAAGAGGTGTAGCGTTAGTATATACTGTTTTAAAATTACAGCTCATATACATGTTTTGGTGAGTATTTTGCAGGTCCTCACATTTTTAGCTCAAAAATAGAGGCCACACAGGAAGTGTGGTAAATTCTTGTACCCATTTTAGTAGTCTGATTTTATTTTAGCACTGTACAGTCTGGTGAAATGTAGGGAGGGAAGGAGCTGCTCATCCAGAATGGATTTAGAAGTGTTCAGGACTTAAGGATACTGTGTGGCTGCTGACAATAAAGTGCTAGTTTGCTGAAGAAGATGAAAGAAATTGTTGCTAAAGATTTAGGTGACAAAAAATCAATTTCACAAGGAAACCAGCAAAATTCTGTGTTAAACCATGCATGGAAATAGTAGGAGGAAAACACCCATAATCAACTGTGGGTCTGCTTGCGCAGAAAATGAGTTACACTCAGGAGGTTTTTAAACCCAGTATTTGTATAGGGACTTGGGTAAGACCTCTATTGACAGAACCCTACTTATGGCAATGCAGGAGGTCAGTAAAGGAAAGTAACTCACCTTCATAGCCACCTAAGCATGAACTTAACACAGTCAGAGGGGCAAGAGGTAAGGGCAACGTGTGGCAGATGATTTGGGCTGCATTGTCAAAGTAATTGCTTTTTCTGGAATTTGAGCTTCTGGAGGGTGGCCAAGGTCAATCGCTAGTAAGATTAAAGCTCCCTGAGACACTTGGACACAATGTTGTTCTTTCAAAGTGAGTCGTTGGAACATCTGAATGTGCTATTCCTGAGTGCGCAGGGAGTTAGGGGGGAACTCAGTCACTCACTGGCAGTTTGTCACAGGCTGCTGCACTGCCAGGACTGCACTGATGCCAGCATTCAGCAAGCGAGCCAGCCCGAGCAGGAGCACAGAAATGCTGCTTGCAAGTTCATGTGTCAAGCCGTGCTGTAATCTCCAGTGTAAACTCAGTGCTGCTTTAGTAAAGTCGTCAGAGTGGCTGTCGATCTGGAGATTGGGCTTTAAATACTGCATAAAAAACAAGTCAGTAACATGCTTGAGCTCTTTCACTCCCTATCTTTAAACTCCGGATGGCAGTTTTGTATCAAGAGGGACATTAAACCTTCTTTATCAAATAGGATCTCGATATCCCAAAGGGCCATCTGTATTCAAACTAGTTGTGCTGAAAATGATCTTAATGGCAACTTTCGTAGGAAAATCAAGGCAACTGGCAAACTGCAGTTTTTCTAAAAGAAAACCTGTAAGCTATGCTTACAAGGAAATGGCAATTCAATAAGACTGCTATCACATTTTAAAAGGGACATGACTATTTACAGTCTCCTCCAGATGAGGCAATCTGCTGAATGACAAGTTTGTTCAGAAATGTCTCCTGATCTGTACAGAGAATCAATATCACAGTAGTACATCATGTCTTGGAAGCGACCTTGTGATATAAGGTACAAATTGAAAGATCGGGATTTCAATACTCTGTAGTACTGTTTCCCCAAGATACAGTTTCTGAAACACCTAGGGACACATCTGCCAGAGAGCAGCAGGATTGGGCTTCTCTTCAAATGGAGGTAAGCCAAGGGTGGCAGCAAGGCACACAGAGGCACTAGCCTCACCAACAAAGGCGCTTCTTGAAGAAACGGAGCAGGGCTGGTGATAATAGCCAGGATCAGCCAGTACTGCAGTGACTGACAGGCAAGTCCATAGAGTTAGGGTAAGTCTGAAGTCAAACCAAGAAATTAAGTCTGTGAGTGGGGCTCCAAATCAGCAAGGCACATGGCCAGGCACAAGGAACAGGCGTAGCTGTAACACTGCTCGAGCAAGGATTAGAGCTGAGCATGTGAGCTTCAGTGCAGTCCCCAAGCAAAGGTGAGGAGTCCCCAGTGGGCACTTCCCCACACAGATCTTTTTGCACATCTCAAATCCAAGGTCTCACATCTGCACCATATCAGAGCTGGCAGGTTGCTTTCTCAAAGTTAAAGGTAAGCAGCTGACTATACCTCTTGCTTGTTTACAATCACAACATACTGTTCATTAAAATTTATATTTGGAGACAATTCCTTTATTTGTTGTTGTCCCTGTGGTAAATCCTTGCCTGTTATGTGTATGACATGGAAAGAAATTCCACATAATCTGCCATGTTTCCGGTCAGCTCTAATGGGAAGGAGTGAAGGCCTGATCAAGTGTTAAGAAGGGACAGGACAAGAAGCCAGCCTGAAATTGGAGAGACTAAGGGGCAGGAAATTTGAGTAGGATGGTTCAAAGCAGGCTAGTGCAGCAGGAAGACATGTCTTTTTAAGTCTTTGTTTCTCCCCTCACTGGCTTGATCTGTCTTCTGCGGATAGGAACATTACCAAACCATGTTGCCTTTGAGATCTCACAATCCTTTCTTCAGTCCACAGCTAATAAAGCTTTCATTTGATTAACTCTTCCTCCTCTATCCTCCTCTTCTTTGCCTCCTCTCTGCTTTCCAGTCTGGGCCCCATGCTTGACTCTCTGCAGTGCCCCTGTGCTTTCTCTTTGAGTGGTCCTTTCTGAAAATTTCTCTTAAATTACACTTAAACTGACATCAGATCTTTTGCTTACGATATCTCCATCTGCATTTACTCTTGGTCTGTGTCTCTAGCATCCTCTTTTTAGGCCTTTTTGCAGTGACTTAGGCATCTCGCCCATTAACCACTCTTTGACATGTATGGAATCTTTCCTTATATTTGGTTACCCATGTCACCATCCTCTCAAGTTTCCTGATTTCTAGTGTCCTCTCAGACATAAGAAAACCAGAATTGTACACCTGCTTCTTTCTCTATCCCCTCCTCCCCTGTGCCTTTTTTCTCTTTTTTTTAATTTCTAGATTTTTAAAGCTTTTCCAGAAATTCCTTTGGTTTATTTGTTATTTTTTTCCCCTAGTAAGCACTCAGTAGATATTTTCATGTATCTTGTCATCATTAACCCAAAATCTCTCTTCCAAGTAGCATCAACCAGTGCAAAGACCATTATTCTTTATGGAAAGGATCTCTGTGTACAGGATTGTTTCTTTCTGTATTCATCATTCTTTTCATGCAAGCTCAAATGAATGGATTTTAAAATTGCAGGCAACATTCAATGCAGTTTCAATTCTTTGCATTAAGAGAGTTTCATATATATAACCTTAATTTTTTCTATATTCTTATTTTTTTATTTTTTAACAGATCAGGAGTTCAGAAAGTTTGGAAGCTGGTATCTCCTTATGGCACGTCCATTTGACACAAATATCATTGAGTGTCATATATGACATTTTCTTGTAAGGATTTCCCTGATTCCACTCTGATCATAGCAACAAAAGTGCTAGCAGTTTCATTAATTAACACTAATTGGTTTTCTTTTCTTTGAGGGGCAAATGTTCATGCGACTGACCCAAGCCGTGGACTGACTTCATGGGAATGGGCTTGTTACACGGGAAGATCAGAATCTGCCTACATCATGCAAAAGCTGATGGACAGGCCATGCCCAGAACAGCTTTGTGACCAGTATAAACCAGAATGGCCAAAGATGAAGGAACTTCTTGCCAAGGCTGCAGAGCCAAAAAGCTGTTTGCAGAGGTTTTCTGAGTGCATGAGGGCAGCTATCTCATTCCGGTCTTTCTACGGCCCAGAAGCAGATGGGGTCCTTGACCATATGGTGAAGGTGACAACAAGTTTGCGCAGTCCTTTCATTGCCCTGTCCTGCCGGACTGTGTGCCCAGGCAGCCCGCCTTCTGTGGGGAAACGCAGACTGGCTGTGCAAGAAATCCTTAGACAGCAGAGAGCCGAGGAGATCCGATCTCAGGACAAAGATCACATTAGCAGCTATGAGAAGCTATTTCAGAACTCCAAAGTCACACTGATCCCCAAGAAGAAGGACCGGCGAGCCAGCCTGCAGCCCATCAGCCTTGCAGTATCCCAAGTGAACACTATAGCCACTAGGAAAGCAAGCCTCTTGCCACTCCACCTGCTCAGACGAAGCAGCGTCAGGCCAGGATTTGTAATCCCCAAAGTCCGAATCAGCAAGGCTCCTCCACCCACCTTCCAGCCAGAAAAGGCGAGAAGGAGGAGCAGTGCAAAGGATGACCCCTATCTGCAGATTCCCAAATGGAGGTACAAGGAGCTAAAAGAGGAGCGGAAGAAGGCAGAGGAACAGGAAAAGAAAAAAGCAGCAGAGGCTCAAAAGCTGAAGCAGGTGTCTCCTGCCAGATGCAGGACCTGATTTAAAGGCTGCTGCTTAGAAGGTTTTTGAGCCATTAGTCTTGTTATCTGAGCAAGATAACAGACTGAATGCCTTTGTGCATGCCCACTGCTCATGGAGATGGAATACTGAATAATGGCCTTTAAGGTGCAGAAACAGGGCAAGGGCTATACTGTGGCATGTCTGATGGTGGAGCAGGAAGGTATTTTGAGGTGGAAGACAGTAAGTTTGCCTGTCTGCTGTTGATAGGAAGTTTTAAGTGGTTCAGTCCTTTTGCAGTTTCCTTTTTTCTTTCCAGTTCCAGGCGAATGACTGAGAAATGGCTTGAAAAACAGCATGTGTGAAAGGATCATGTTTTGTGTTTGTTCATTTTGTAATGGGCAAAGTTAAGGAGTTGTATTTTTGACACTAGCCATTCCTCCCTCTCCTTCCTTAGGTAGGACGTATTTCAAGGTTATATAGTAATAATGAAAAGTTTAAAATAAACCACAGTGTTGGTGAGCAGTGAAAATCCAGGTCCAGAATCATTCTGCATATACTAAGCACTTTATTTTAATACCAGTAATCAAAGTTTAAGACAGGATAGGTATTAAACTTTACAGCTTCTATACAGTCTGTATGGGTGCAGTTCTCAATGCTATTTTTTTGCTCAGCTGAACGTAAAAAGGGCCGCATATGAAATATTTCTGTAGCTGAGGTATTCACATCCTCTGCAGGTATAATTCAGGGGCAAGACTGATTTCTTTGGAGCAACAGAGAAGCTGATCTAATGCCCCCATCACCTGAGATTTGCCACCCCCATTAATTTTCCCTGTATCCGCTGTTTGTTGTCTCCTCTTTAGTCTCAGGGATTTTTCTGTCATTGTGTTTAACTGTGAAACAAAGGGAGATGGTGAGACACAGGTGTGGAGTTTAGGTTGATATTTAAGTTCCTGTTAAAAAAAACCAGCCAGGTTTATTGTGAACCTTTCCTGATCATAGCCAGGACAGGAAAACTATGCAGTTTCTAGCAGTTCAAGCAATTTTCCCAGGTATAAAGTCCCACCACATGCTACGAACATGCAGCAGCTTGGCCATTAGATGTTCGGAAACTATGGCCAGATGTCACTGTGAGCTTTGTTAGCATGCTTCTGGGTGCCCGAGGAGGGCAATACCTCACCCCTCTCTCTCAACAAAGGGAGAAAACCGTCTCTTATATATGAGTGCAACTCAAAGTGGCAGTTCTCACAGGTTGCTGCATGTTCTTTTGGTCCACATTAAGGCTCCATTTGCCTTTACCAGCAGTCAGTCTGATTGGCATGGCAAACCCTGGCAAATTCTGCTAAGGAAGGGCTGTAAACCAGCTGCTTGCTGAAAAAGACCACATTTGTGAAAGCAGAGGTCACCTGCAAACAGCTAGTCATACAGCACTTCCTCAGGCTTTGCTCCCATTTGAAATGAGATGTGCTGCAGTGTGTTCTCCTGACAGCATTGCTCTGCTGGAGCCCAGGCAGACCCCAGCTGCCACTGTCACCAGCTTCTCCATTCAATTAAAGAGAGGGAAAACTTTCCCATCCTTTACTCCCACAGCACAAAGGCTGGCTGTGGTCTCACTGAAGCTGTAATGAAGCTGTGCATGTCATGGGAGAAATACATTCAGCTGACTGAAAACTAGTGCCCAGATTGATATTGCCAGCTAGCATCTGCCGGGTCAGGGCTTGACAGAGGTTATGGCAGACATGTGAAACAAGGGTTTTCTGCACAACCTGTACTTTTACTTTTTGCTGGAGTAGCTGTGCTGGCTGGACTGCATTGCCAGGGAGCCTCCAAGGTCAGAGCTGGAGGAATGTGCACCCTGCTAATCAACCTCCCCACTCCTGTGACTATAAAAAGGATTTTAGTCTGCAAGTGCATCAGTGCAATTTGCAGACACCAATTTTGTTACGGATTTGGTAACCAGAATATGAGCTAAACTTATGTCTCTGGAGAGCAGGGAGACAATCTTCTAGCTGTCTGTGGCAAAGATACTGTGATGGATTCGAAATGAATTTCAAATTTGTACACTGGATTGAATGGTTTCAACTATTCATTTTTGTTTACTGCAAACCCAGCATACCGAAGATTTAGCATTCAGATTCAGTGTCTGAAAAGCAACCTGTGCTGCAGGTGAATATTTTAATTTGCACTCTCAGTATCACTTGCAGTAGGCATACAACTGACAGGTGCTCTCAGGGATTAACATAGAGTATGTTAGAATTAGGGGCTGAAAACTAAGCCAGTTTTCTAACCCTTTACTGTGTATATGTGCATAAATATGTGATATTTCCATTAAAAGAAGCACAACTGTCAAACTTATTTGGTGATCTTATTCTTCAGGGTGGTTTGGAGATGCTATTTTTCACTTTTCAGTAGATCGAAAAGCCCATCCACTTTCACCAATGGACTAACCAGTATCATCTGAAAGTAGTTTGGTTTCGCTGTAAGGAACTATTATGCATTATCCTCCACTCTTTGTGAATTTTTCCCTAGGAGTAAAAGGAAACTTCTACATTTGTCCCAACATCAGCTTTTGATGGCCATCTTGGTCGAGAGAGAAGCTGTTGCTTTGATGACATACAGCCACATTACTCCCCTGCAAGCAGGCAGTACCCTGGCATCCTCACAGACAGCATGGCTCCATTCTGTGCATCTGTGTAAAGCTTTGCAGTAACTAGGTTGGGAAGTGCAGGCATAGGTCTCTCCTCATGGCCTTCATCCCCTGATGCACCACTGCAACCCCCCAGATGTCTTACTCCTCCTCTTCATTACCATCCTCACCCAAAGTGCTGCACCTCTCTCTTGCTCTTCTTATTGTCTGTCTGAAGGATCTGAAGGTTGGGCAAAGCTCCCACAAAGCATGCTTCTAGAAACCTGTGGCAAATGGACCACAGTAGAGGGGAAGCTGCACGCCTGGCTCTCCTCCAGCCATCCACCTCCTTGAGCTGCTGCCACTGAGGTGGATTCGATTTCTGATGGATTCCAGCACAAATAGAGTGGTTTGTGTTTTGTTGTTGTTGTTTTTCAAGGGACCCATAACTATGAAATGCCAAGCAATGCCCGCTGTACTTCACATTGCACCTGATCACTCAAGCAGCTAGGTTTACCTCCTAAAAACAGTATGCAAACCCTTGGCAGCACCCCCTGGGAGCTGGAGCCCCTGAAGGAAGGCAGAGATGCTGCTGTTAAAGAATGCTCCCACACAGGGGAAGGGGACACTGATTCCTAGGGCAGAGAAAGGTTTTTTATGTGCCTTCAATGCCAGTCTGGTATGTTAGTGGGAGCAATGCTCCTGAGCGCTGTGAGTGAAGCTGGAGCATGGGCTGTGTCTGCCTTCACAGCCATTGCTTGTTTCTGTACACCGTAAGTTTTGACTTGACAGCCAGGTTCTCACCATCTAATGCTCACTCACTGGGGAGCAAACAGCCCGATGAGCCGGCTGACTTCTACAGTAAGCAAAAGCAATTTAGTACAGTGACAGTGGAAAGTAAAATGCCAAGCACTTCTCAATGTTCTTCAAAATCATATTGTGCTCTTGTCTCTGGAGAGCAATGGTGTCACAAGGAAGAGATCACTAACCCTGCAGAAGGTTTTTCAGGCGGGAACACAGAATAACACTTAATTGGATCCTTGTGCCACTCACTATGTGTTACTCATTTGGGGTTTTTAATGCCAATGAAAACTGTTCCTTAAGCCTTGACAAAAATCCTCACTGGACCTCTTCACTGAAGGCCCTTATCTTAATAGTTCTGAATGCTCATGCTAATCTGCTAGGGGACAGATACCAGAGCAGCTGCTAAAAAAACACCTTGGATAGAAAAACGTAACATTCTTTGAGGGTATTTCTTTTTTAAACATCTACATTTCAGCAGGAAACATCCAAAAGTATGACTGAAATTAGGACCCAATATGCAGGATATGCCAATTCACAGGTGGTCTGTGCTGCTGAAGCCTTCTCTTTTGTTCTGTAATCCATGCGATGCAGCCTGGCTTTGCCGGATCTGCTCATTGTGCCTCAAACACTCCACAGTTTGGGTAGATACCCAGAGGTGGTGGGTAGTCCCCAGGCTGGAAAGGGAAGCTGTGTCCCTCTCTCCCGCCCATGCATTCCTGCATGCCCTCAGAAAAACTGGCATTTTATGGATTAGTATCCTGCCAATTTAATGAGCTAGACAAAATTGCTGGAGCCAGTGCAGGGGAGCAGGGAAGGGAAGGAGCAGGACCGTGTCACTCAGAGCCATCCATCTGCCAGGTGGCTCAGCCAGTGCTCCAGGCTGCGCCCAAAGCAGTGAGGAAGAGCTCCCCAGCACAAGTTAGGCAGCTCCAGAAAGATCTAGCTGTGTGATACGCAGACGTGATACCCTCTTACAGGTATTTGTATCTCTTCTGAACCCCAAGGAAAGGGGCTTGGACAGGTTTGCAGGTGGTCAGGAAAACTGCAACCTCTCTCTCCTCCTTTGAGCTCTCTTCAGAAAGATACAGCAAGCACCAGCAAGAAAGCTGCTCAGCGACTTCAGCCATAAAGTAGGGCAGAAATGGGAATTATCCTCACTTTTTCTTCCTCTGAAATTATTCCAGGTAAAATTACAAACCCATATGGACATTTGGTTCATTTAAAGAGCTTCTTCATAGCTTAGATAATTACACACCCAGAGAGTGTATTCAGCAGAAAGAGCAGCTGAGATGTCCACCAGCTCTCTTCTCAAGGCAAGTGAAAACTGGACTGACAGTTCATTAGAATCTCCATATAGTAAATTTTGCAATTAAGTCTTTGAATTCCAAGTCATTGACAGCTGCTAAGCTAACATTATCAGATATAACAGAGAGAAGCAATAAGCTCTGGAAGAGTGGGCAAGAGGTAATGGAGGCAGTGGGAGTGGGGGGGAAGAAAATACATCTATGTCTGTGGGGTGTCTCTGATTTAAAACAAGATTGGCTTTTTGACCCATTTTTTTCTGACTATTCTGTAGACAAGAGTGAAAAGCAGCCACAAAGGCTTGCTCTGGTCTGCTAAGGAATATATTACTTTAAAAGAAAGTGATTCAATATGAGTCTCTTTCGTATATATTTAGGAATTTATAAAATATATACATATAAAAAGCCTCTCACCTCCCAGTGATGATGTGAAACACTCAAATATGTTAATGATGACCATCACTAAGAAAGCTAATGTTAAATAATTGTTCTGTAAGAGGAACAAATCATTCAGGATATAATATGGAGCCTACAAAGAGAAAACAGACCAGCTGCCTTTTCATTGAACACTGTGGAATGCTTGTATGGAAAGAGGCAGCGGATTCTGGGAAAAATTGTGTTTCACTGGGTAATTAAAGTTGTTATGCATATTAATTTTGCCTAGTCAGGTTTAAATTTGCCACTTCTCTCAGCATGTTTGAATTTACAATGTTTGTGGCATTCTTTTATGGCTATAAAACTGCTCAGAGGTTGGTGCATAATCAGTGGGCCAAATGCTGCTGTTTCAGTCCACTCTTAGGAAAGCAGAAGAGTTTGGGAAAAAGGACTCAGGCTTTTCCCCTTCCCATTATAGCAGCTTCCCACATGAATGATAGTCTGCTGCTTTGCCCAAGCCCTTCCTCCCAAAAAATAACAAATAAACAGAAATCCTCAAGCAGCAGATGTGCAAAATCCATGCTCAGAGGCACCATCCCAGTTGCATTCAGTTGTTTCTCATAGGGCACTGATGGAACAGTGAGCTTTTGTAAATGTGCATCAAGAAAGGGGCACAGGAACTGCACAAACACCTCTGCTGTGTGTGTACCTGTGTTAATTTTACTTTTGGTGCCACAGTAACTGAAATCTGCTCAGGGCAGTGCTCATCACCAAAGGCGCTTTCTGAGTCTCTGTAGGCAGCCTTCTGCTGACAAACATGATAAAATATTTACTCTCCTACTGCATTCAGCAACAGGAGCTAAGTTTTCCTCATGCTTGCTGCCATTATACTGAAGCCAGCTTCTTGCAGAACCAATAGCATGGGGATGCTCTGAATGTTTGTGCGGCAGTGTTAATGCGACACAAATCAATAAGCAAGGCCATTAAGTAAAGACTCCCCTAAAAGTTCTGTTCCAAAGCAAGGTGAAGCAGTGTTTCAAAAGAATATACCAACATAGCTGTATTGAAAGCAGACATGCTGTATTAACAGCTTGTGCAGTGGCATAGCTGTCACTCAGGATTTAGCCAATTTCCATGCAAGGGATATGTGGCCTTTGACCACCTGGTATCCTTTTCCGAAAGCTGCCACTGCAACCTCCTGAAGCGCATCATTATAACTGAAATAAAACAGCATTTGCTCGGTGAGCAATACAACCAAACAAACCAGTTGTATTAAGATAATTTTGCTTTGTTTTGCCCTCAGAAAACTTGTTTAGCAAACTCAGATTTGACTAAGGTGCTCAGTTAAGAACATAATGGATGTTTTACACAATCACTTTTTCTCTTGTAGTTTATAAAAACTGTGGTTATTATTTTTCATACGATTGACTGTACTCACCTCCATTTTATGCTCATGGGCACAATGAGCAGTGTTTGCCTGTGGTTTCCCAGCAATTATGAGGCAGGTTTTGCAAGAGTCCTTTTAGGCTTATGTAGGGTTTTCTGCAACAGCATTCTGGAGAGTCTTGCACCAGCTCTTTGCTACAAGAAACTCTGTCAGCTGCTTAGTGGCTGAACCACAAAAGCCAAGGCTTCTTTGTGTGGTGGCAGTCATCTCAGTCACAGTGACGGATGGGCACTGCTTTTGATCATGCGCTCAAACTGAGTTGTCCATGTTCCTGGGTAATCATTTGCTCAACAATGTGCCCATTTATGGTGCTTAAATAACCTGAACTGTCTTAGGGCTCCCATGACTGACCAAGCTATTGTGCTCAGAGAAAGCCGAGGATAAAGGTGCTGGACTTAAACTGCATGTCAGCTGCCAGCGAGGAACTGCGCAGGTCTTGTCTGTATTTAAACACAAGCCCAAAAACATAAAAAGTTGAACTGCTTAACTGAAGAGTTAAGCTGAACAATTTTGTGCAGACTCCCTTGGGCTGGTTTTAATTGGGCTAATATTCATTTGATTTAATCAATCAGAACCAGTCTAAGATTAAAGCAATATAAATAATTCATCCTGAAATCAGAGTTTCCACCCAGAGGGTTGTGGTAGCTTAACTAAACTGTTTGCAGTGGAGAGCACTGCCCTGCCACTGGGCAGAGGGTTGTGCCCTTAACCTGGGGAAGGCTCTGCCCTGAACTGTCTGATGACCCATTCTGGTTTCCTTACAGCTTTTATTTTCCCAACAGGACACTAAGGTACTTGTTTCTCTCCTACAGCTTGTCGTTGATGAGCTCTCTCATACACAGCAGTCAACAGCACCTGCATTTCAGTGCCTCTTGCTCACTTTTGGCTAATTACCAGTCTCACTTTCATTAATGTGGCTTGCAATTGCCAGAGACCCTTGCCCTCGCACAGTCCCCAGCACCACACTGCAGCTTTGCTCTAACATTTGGGTTTGGGAAACTTTAAACCCTTGCATGTAGAGCTGGGTGAGAACCTCCCTCCACAGAGAACTGCTCTCGTTCCATCAAGTAAAACACTGGCTTAATCTTTAATTCAAGGCTGTCTTTTGAGGATCATAGCCCCAGCTCAGGAACAAAGTGAGCCTGACAACAGTCAGAGGCAGAAGATGAAATATTAATCCATGCTTTCATGACATCCAAGCTGGATTACAGTAATTCCCTGTCTACAGGTCTTCCCAAGGCCGCCTTGTATAAAACACAGCTCAAACAGAAGTCAGCCATGGGATTTAACCACATACTGGAGGCAAACGTCCTACCTCCCAGCCACCAGGTTTGGGGCTTGCTTGGAGACCTCTACTCCTTCTTTATCTCCAGGTATGCTCTTCAACTGTTTGGAGCACATCCATAACTGTAGCTATTTTTAGTCACTAAAAAAAAGTCTCAGCTTCAGGATGTGTCTACCTGTTCCAGAAAATAAAAACACGAAGAAAATCTATAAACATGGAAGGCAAATCTTCAAACATAGTAGGCGAGCTCTGTCTCTTTCCTTCCTAAGCCCATCCTCCCAGGACGCAGGATGTGTGCTATATTTGTCAGGATTGAGTGGCATTTCCTGAGGGCAAGAATTAGTTAAATTGGAAAAGCAACAAAATTAGGCCACTGTGAAGAGGTGACTGCTGTACACGAGTCAGCTAGGATATGACCAAAGTAAAGAGAATGTGCGGTTGGATGAAAGAATGGAAACCACCACCACAGGGGAATACTAGCTGAAGAAAACACTGAGGGAAGAAAACAGATTAAAGCCAGTATCACCACATGGGTATCTCCAGAAGCATCAAAGCCACTGCGGTTCCTGTGTAGACACATGCTGGATAGATTGGAACGCTGGTTCCAGCCAGATTTGCTTGTTTCCTCTGTGCATCAGTCTCCCCAGCAATTAGACAGAAATATATTCCTAAATCCCAAGTCATATATTCCCCAATATAAACATATCCCAAGAAATATATTCCTAAATCACAACTCATAAGGTTAGCTTTTGGTTATCAGGTAATGAGGGAAAATGATGGATGGGAAAACCCATAGAAAAAAAAAACCAAACACACGATGAAAAACGTCAATCAAGCAAACAAAGCACATGTCATTTATTGGCTTTGGAAAAGTTCTTTACAGATGGTAGAGGCAGTTTGGACAGTAGGGGCTAGAGAGAAGCCTGGGGCAGTCCTGATGGAAGTCTGCAAATGTCTAATGATGGTGATGCTGACACATTCATAACATAGATCAGCTGCTGCTCATGGCTGGAGCGTGGCTGAACATCTACAGCTTCAGAAGACAAAGATGTTCGAGAGTGCTTGTGCATTCCTGACAGTATAGAATATACTGTTAAAGGTGTAATCCTTCAAAAACCTTCAAAACATGAAAAAACAAAGTAAATACAGCTCTTGGAGTAATGGGAAACTGATAGTGTCTTTGGCCTGTTTTTCACACCAAGTGCTTTCTTTTGGTAAATGAGTATTTGCTGTATAGCAAAAAGTACACTGAAAGCTTTGCCTAGAAATACAAGACTAAAAAAGCTTTGCATCATACACTACCATTATGCCATACTTTTCTGAAGAGTTACAGCTTTTGCTGTTTAAGAGTGGGCTATTTAACAGATTTATGAAGTTATGAAAGTGAAAGCCAGGTCCATACAGTCTAAATGCCATTAAATCCCTGGGTTGCCATTTCCCATTAGCTGGGCTCTTCTGAAAGCCTTGTGCCAGCTGAGAAGACATATCAGGGAACAACACTTAGAAGGAATTTAAATGAACCTGGGGCAGAAGAGAGGAGGGAGAGGTGGCGGTATCAACACAGCAGCAGCAGCAAGTCAAACAAAGCCAAGTTCCAATTTAACAGTGGTAATTCTCCACCAATCATTTAAAAATCACGTTCATGTATGTGCATGAATCTTCTTAGACAATTGTGGGTTTGCACAGGCCACGGATAGCCAGGGAAGAGCAGAAGAAAGCTGTATTTCCTTCACTCATGGCTGGAAGGTCTCTCCCCTGTGCCAGAGCAGGCATGCCAGTCACGTCACAGTTATCAAACCCAGACATGTGATAATAAAGTTTGCAAAATGAGTATGAGGTCCTCTGAGCACACATTGATAAATGCATCAGAAGAATAGCAGATATCTCACCACCTCTAGTCTGGGCAAGATTGCTTTTTAATTAGTCTGTGCAGTATTCAAGCATCAGCTTGCCTTTGTTCCTTTGAACTTGACCGGAAACATAGCTGAGGCAGGAGAAGTTTCGATGGGATTGTAAAAACCTCCTAGGCACCAAGAGAGATTCATGAGTGAGCATGATGTGTGTGGGGATGCCACAGGCGGCTGAGACCAAACCCTGCCACAGGCTGGAGGAAATGCAACCCTTTCTCATCTGATTTATACAAAGTTATTGAACTAAATACAAAAATAAATCCTACGGTCAGTACAGTGGTCAACCACAGCATGGCATGATGGCCTGTCCTTGACTGAAGCAGCACTGGGAAGTGAGATGCCAGCAGATGGGAAAGGTTCACATGCTTTGCACTGCTGCCTCTGAATGACTGCAATCCAATAGGTTTTGCTTACAAGTCCCTCCTCCTACTCCTTAGTTGATGTTTTTGCAAAATCTTTCTTTCTCTGTCTTTCTTATCTCCCTTGTTGTTCCTGATCGAAAGTCTGTGAAGGCAGAAAATGTCTCCCTCAAATCTGCACTGACCACATTGCTGTGACGCACCAACCAACTGTGACGCACCAACCAACTCCAGCAGATGCTGTCAGCAAGCTGCACTGGGATACAAGACTTGCTCTTAAGAGACATTTGTTAAGTTTGCAGAGTAAAACCAAGTTCACTTCTCCTTTTACACTTGCAGAGCTTTTGCTGCACAGTTGATGGAAAGCAAAAAGCCTTCAGCTGTGTTGTTATTAATGCCAGCAAATATGGCTGAAAATACACAGGGCTCATATTTGTTGCTTGTAGCTTATATTACCCATTAAAACTATAATGCTATCCAAGTAATATTCTCCATTTACATCAGCTCTAGCATTTTAACTCGAGTACATATTATGAGCTATCAAAATGCAGCGGCCCATAAGGAATACAAAGGTGCCATCCTTATTCAGAGACCTTTCAGAATAGCAGTGCTAGGTCACTAATGCTATTTAGAATTGCTTTCAGGGTAATTGGTACCTCTCTTCTTCCTGAAGTGCTGTGCTTTAATCTTTTCACTCTATAATCTCAGCTCCTTACAAACAGCCACAGAAATATTTGTATTTTCAGAACACAAAGGACAATAAATCAAGAGTGAAGTTCCTGCTTGATTCTAGCTATTAAAAGCATTTCAAAAGTACCTCCAGGCTGAGCAGATATCATGACTATTGCTTCTTTGATTATAGGCAAGCAACACCTATGTAAAGGAGAAACTGCAGAGCAGAAACACTAGGACTGCTTTTGTAAATTAACATGGGGTTTATATCATCCCTCAGAGAATGGCTGTGGTAGGGCTTATGTTTGTTTCTGTTGAAACAGATTGTACACTCATTATTAGGAACTGCAAAATTGGGATAAATTCCCATAGTTATTAAAATTAGGTAATACGGAATTTCACAACACATATATGTAAGGATGCACACGTAGACCAGTGTGATAAAATAACTGATTTTTTTCCCTCTTCCTATCTAGTAAGCTAATTTACTTGGAAGCATTTTGTTCAATTGTTTTCGAAATAACTCAGGTTTTCACTCATACCACCTTTTCTTCAAAACTTGCTATTCCAGTAAGAAGCACTCCACAGACACATGCTCCTTCTTCCAAAGAGTTCTGCTGAATTCCAGACCCCTGTTTTAGAAATCATGGGGCCTAGACAATGACAGGCTGGGGTCATATTTTGCACAACAAATTACATATCGCTTTCTGTAGCCAGGGCTTTATAACACATTTATAGGTCAGCAAATAAGCCCAGAAACCAACCTTAAAAAAGTGCCTTAGTAGCCATCAAACTTCAGAACTGGAGATGCGACATAGCCATCTAGCACTGACACCCTTCTGCAGAGAAAACAACTCACATAAAGCAAAGGATCTGCCTACAAGTCTTCTCCTCCACCATTTTCCAGGTTGATATGCCTTACACTGTTTGAGAAGAAAGACGTTTGGAGGTCCCTACCTCATGGAAAATGTCTAGTTTGACACTCCAGTCCTGCAAATAAATCTGAAGTTAACTTCAGTGATACTCACCAAGGAATTAAGGTGACAGGACTCTTGTAAACACAAAGTAGAAATCCTCCTTGAAAGACTAGGTGGCCTGCATGGGATGATACAAAAACCTGCCTTGAAGGAACCTACATCTGTAGGAATCCTAAATCTCCCAGGAGAGATCTATTCAGATACCATTGGTAACATTTTCTATACGTTCAAGGTATAGATTCTGCCTTTGAAGATTCTGCCTTTTAACCTGCTCCCACTGAGCAAATTAATACCTGTTGCAAAGGACTGACCATCAGAGCGTGACACATACCTTGCACAACGGCAGCCAGAAAAAAACCTGTGTTTATAACAGAGTAAATGTATAAAACTGAAAGAGAGGAACATTATGAATCACAATAAATAGTCAGATCCCCCTCTATACTTTCTATAAATATTTATCTTAGAAACAATTGGCTAATGGTGAACCAGCAATTAGCATTTAAAGTAGAGCTCTTATACAATGAAGTATAGGTTTCCACTGTGTATGTTGTAGGAGCTATTTGGCGCAGTGAAAAGCAAGGCTGTGTGTTTAACAAATGGACTCATAATAAGCTCAGTTGAAAGGCTTATTTAAGGCTTCAGCCTTTCATTCCAGACCCCTCCAGCTGTCAAAATTGTCACATCAGCAGTAGGCTAACATTTATTATGTTCTGGGTGATAAATCAGGCCCTAAAAGAGAATTTTTGCATTTGATATTCATTATCTTTTATCCAGAAAGTAGGAATTAGGTAAGGAATTAGCACAAAAAGATTTTACACAGTGAAAAGCTGCCTGCAAAAAGGGTGTTAAAGGTGCTTAGCCAAACTGTGTATTCCAAGGAATCTGATCTCACATTGCTTAATGCCTCTGGGATGAGTAAAATGTTATATCTTAGTTTCTACAACTGTCTGTTCTCTCTCTTTGTAGGCACACACACACAAGAATATTAATTAGTCTCAGTTCAACTAGAATATGTCTCAATTCCACGTTCTGCATAAGCATACGCCCAGTGCTGCTTTTTGCAGCAAGGAGAGATAATATATATTTCTTTATGCTGAACTTTGTAGGTTAAAAGAACCAGGATTTTGTCAAAATACATTTTATTTGCAGATTTTCTTCATCTGAAGGTCTCTCCCACACAAAAAGATTCAAGGATGCATAAATTTACAAATCAATGAATTGTACTTTCAGTATATAATTAGGCAGTGGAAATTGAGGTCACTGAACAGCATAAGAAATGGTCAGCATCCAGTTCTGAAATGCGATGATAGCTGAGTTTCTTTTCTCTCATCATCTTATAACAACAGTTTTATATATCACAACTGAATCCAATTCTGTTGAGGATCCACTTACTATTCTAGTTTTAATACTTGAGGGTTTATTGCTTTAGTCACAGCTCCTGTTCACTGCAGATTTAAATACATCAAGAAATAAAATGAGCTGTACAACACTGTACCAGCACATGCCCCAGTTTGCTGGTCTTCCAAGAAGTAAAGCTACAACACCTTAAGCATCCTTAAAGTTCCCCATCATGTTGTTACCCAGCCTACCCACCCTGCCACGGGGGACAGACCTGCTTGGAGCAGCGGCTTGGAGCTGAGAACCAGAGCTCTGCTCAGCCCATGCTTTTGTGATACCTCAGTAACAGACACCAGGACATCAGAGGGAGGTAAAGAAGGTTCGTATGTCTGCTCTGTCCTGCTAGCTCAGGACTACTATCCCTACCACGGTCCTCCACCTTCTGGGCCTTCCCTGGCAGCTGAAGGCTCGCCTCCCTTCATCATGAACTGCTTCTGTGGGCTCTCTCCCTTTGCTCCTTGACCTTGATGGGCATTAGGAATCTCAGCAGCAGTCTGCTGTCTATGGCTCCTGTTTGTGCAAATCTGCTCTGAATGCACAGAAACAATCATGGATTAGAATAGGTTTTTGAAGAAATAAACCATGAGGTCAGCAGAACATAAGTGAAGGTTAACTTACTGTAGAGTGATACATCAATCACTTGAAAAATGAAATGGAGCCTAGGATTAGGTGTACCTGACTTTAGAAATAAAGATGCTTTTTAAATACTAAGCAAAGTGATCAGATAAATACAGCAGGTTCACAAGGAAGTGTAAAACAAGGAGAAAACTGACATCCCCTCTTCCTTCTGGCCCAAACAGTGGCACACGGGTGCAATTTTACTCAGAATGGAATTGAATGTATCTGCGGGTCCAGTCATGTCTGAAACATGGTGAGGTTCTAGTTATTTCAAGTTGCTGGCAGCTTGCACAGATTAGTAGCTAACTTTTGCTTTTCATTTAAACTAAATCTGCTGCTCTGTATTTCAAGAGACTGCTGGTTTAAGAGAGAAACCTGGTTAGTTGCTGTGCTCTCCAGTGCACTTGCTCCTCCCTATGTAAGAAAGTGATTATCCTTAAGGTGGTATCAGATACCCATTGACACCTGAGACAGCCCACCAAAAACAGCTTCTAAGAAGTTATTTCACATGCCTTCACACCCCACTGCTTATTTGTCAGCCAGAAAGAATGACAAACAACACTTTGCTGAAGTGAATTAGTCCCCACAATCTGAGAATACACCAAGGGTACCACACATGTCCTTACTGTTGGCTGCAGACAGCTCACAGCTCATTAACAGCTAAACAGTTTCTATAATCCTTAAAATCACTGTGGATTACAAATGCTTTTGTTTCACTAAAGCCGGGAGTGACCTACAGAATGGCAGCCCCTCCAGGTTTCTAAAAATAGCTCCAACACAAGCTGGGCCACAGAGATTATATTACAGGGCTTCTTTCAAGGTCACTTGCAAGATCCACGCTTGCAATGGCTTTAGTAGCCATGTTTCAGTTTCGTCCCTGGCAGCGTTGGGAGTGTGTTTTGCAAAAAACCATCAGCACCCATGCATGCCTGTCAGCCCCAAGCAGTAATGAATTACTGTGGTGGTTTAAGTCATAAGTCACGCAGCGTGTTCACTCACTTCTCCCTCTTTCTTCCCCACCACTCCAAAGGGGGGGGGGGGGGGGGGAATGGGGAGAAGAATTGAAAGAATGTAACTCCCACGGGTTGAGATAAGAACAGTCCAGTAACTGAGGTATAACACAAATCACTGCTGCTACCACCAATAATAATAATGACAAGGCAAATACACGGGAAGAGGATACAACTGCTCACCAGTTGAGAGAGCAAGCTTCCGGGTTCCTGCCCCCAGTTTTTTACATCCTGGGCCTGACATGCTGTGGCATGGAATAGCTCTTTGGTCAGTTTGGGTCAGGTGTCCTGTCTCTGCTTCCTCCTGGCTTCCCCTCCTCCCCGGCAGAGCATGAGACTCAGAAAGTCCTTGGCCAGACCAAAACACTACCAAGCAGTAACTGAAAACACTGGTGTTATCAGTGCTGCTCCCAGGCTGAAAAGTCAAAAACACAGCGCTGCACCAGCTACCAAGAGGGAGAAAAATGACTGCTACTGCTGAACCCAGGACAGTATCCATCCCTTATTCCATACCACTTCACGTCATGCTCAGATCCCACATTTTCAATATACCATCACATGTATATGTATGCATCCACACACACACACACAGGGAGAGAAATCATCCCTCAGTGCATGGACCAATCCCTATAAAACTGCTGAGTCCATTCGGTCCGTGATGTCAAGCTCCATCTCCTGCAACAGTCCTTCAGAGCAGGGGAGGCTGTATGCAGTGTTGGATCGTTGCCTGCTGATGCTGATTGTTGCTTTACTGCAGAACTCGTCTGGTTTCATCAAAGTTCGTTCTTTGTTGGGATGATGGTCTGAGGGCCAGTAGCTGATGACTTGAAGACATCTAGTTGGTGGGTGTCGTGGTTTAAGCCTCACCCAGGCTAATAACTCATGAAGTTTTAGTCCCTCCCTCCCTCCCTCCCTCTCTCCCTCCCTCTCCTCTCTTTCTTCCCCCAGTCCCAGGGGGATGGGGAGGAGAATCGGAAAAAAAAAATGCAACTGGGACAAGTTGAGATAAGAACAGTTTAGTAACTAAGGTATAACACAAATCACTACTGCTACCACCAGTAACAATACAAGAGAAATACAAGGAAAGAGAATACAACTGCTCACCAAGCCCGACCCAGTCAGTGCACCCCCCAATACCAAAAACCTGACCATGCCGTGCACCCCCAGTCCACCACCACACCCTTCCGGGTCTCCGCCCCCTGACTTCCCATCCTGGACATGACATGCTGTGGTATGGAATAACCTCTTTGGTCAGTTTGGGTCAGGTGTCCTGTCTCTGCTTCCTCCCAGCTCCCCCTCCTCCCTGGCATAGCATGAAACTCAGAAAGTCCTTGGCCAGACCAAAACATTACCAAGCAGTAACTGAAAACACTGGTGTTATCAGCGCTGTTCCCAGGCACGAAATTAAAAACACAGTGCTGCACCAGCTACCAAGAAGGAGAAAAAAAAAATGACTGTTACTGCTGAACCCAGGACAATTACTTTCTCACAAAAAGGCACTGTATTCTTTTTCTCGCCTCAGATCAGGATCCTGAAGGGAAGGGAAGCAGTCTCTGCAACAGAATTGACTTCTTCGTTCATGGAGGGCTTTGTAAAATACAGCTCATTCCAGAGGACTTCCCTACCTAAATACTAGTGCTACCATTTTACAAGAAGGCTCAAAAAACAGTATACACTACATGCAGTCTTTTTTCTCATAGGGGATGAGGAAAAACAATAAATATGCATGCTTGAAGGAGACCCAAGAACACAGGAACAAGCAAAACACAAACCTCCTCCTTCCTAAAACAAGTGTGTGTGCCAGTGATGCGATACAGAAATTCTGACGAAAGGAAGAATTCTTTAGGAAATCAAATCAGGTACTTGGCAATTACCAATTATTAATATACCATTACTTGGTAATTACCAATTATTAATGTACCATTATGCATTATGTAAAATACATAATACAATCATGCACAGCACTTACCAAAGGCTACAGCTAAAGGGCAGGGTTATATTACCCATCTGTTGAAGAAATCTGATTAAGATTTACCACTGTAGACTTGACTCAGTTTCTTCTCATCGAGGCTCCTCCAGTCACTATGGTCTGCATTCCTCTTTTACTGACAGAGTAGATAATGTTAGCTGGAACCAGTTATATTTAAATGTCTTTATCTTGTGAGGAAGGGCGTTTGTGTGGAAAAAAAAAAGATAATTAATTAAAGAGAGATTTGGCTTCTTAATTCTTTACATCATTGCAGCACCTGACCAGCAATATCTCTCCCCCCTGTAAAATTAACTGTACACTTGCTGACATTCCCACGCTTTCTAAAATGTAATTAATGTATCTTAATCCTATAACTAAAGCCATTGGCCAAGACTTAAATCTAATTTTAGCTTGATATACTCAAATCTGAAGGGTACATGAGAAGCAGCTTATAAAACCCGCTTCTCCCTCCTCCATGAAGATGGTGAGTATTCCGAATAAAGTTATTCCAAAGGGACAAAAATCTACATCCAGTCCATCCTTCACCTCTGTATGAAACAAATTGCACTGAAAAATTTGTTAAACAGCCAGGAGCATCTGATGATCATATTACCACAAATAAAAGAGCAAGACTCATGTCTCAAGACATCTGATGACAAAAGGTAAACCATACTATTGAAACTAGAAGGAAATAATTTTTAATTACTAGCAACATTCGCAATACTGCTGACAGCATGGCCACGAAACTTGGGATAATTACGAACAACTCAATCAACAGCATGCCAGACATGACGCATGTGTATTTTCCCTGAATTTTAATGAAATAAGATTTTTTTTAATGATGTTGTATGAAAAGGAAGCTCAGGAGTGACCTTACCACTCTCTACAACTATGTGAAAGGAGGTTGTAGTGAGGTGGGTGCTGGTCTCTTCTCCCAAATAACAAAAGAAGGAGAAATGGCCTCAAGTTGCACCAGGGGAGGTTTCGATTGGATAGGAGGAAAAATTTTTTCCATGGAAAGGGTTGTCAAGCACTGGAATAGGCTGCCAATGGAAGTGGTGGAGTCACCATCCCTGAAGGTATTTAAAAGATGTGCAGATGTGATTTAGGGATGGACTTTGCAGTGTTAGGTTTAGGGTTGCACTTGATCTTAAAGATCTTTTCCAGCCTAAATGACTCTGTGATTATGTGAATGAAGCATCTAAAGATGTAACACTGCAATAGCCCCAGGGCAGTGAAACTACCATGTCTGCACTGTATCACATATATTTGCTCTATTATATACACACTACATATTTACTAAATACAGAATGCCCAAAGTATCAGAAAGCTTCCAGAAGCACTGCAGCTATTTCTTCAAACTCTTTTGTTAATCATTTATGGCACACACTACGTAATGTTAATTGCAGTTTTATGAGACGCTTGCCACCTCTTCTGATTACAATATTTTTTTTTTCTGAAAGAATATTGCAACTTGAAAAGCAATGGAAAACGTTAAATTTCATTTCCTTTATCAGACCAATTTATCACCAGGCTTAGATTCAATAGCTTCACAAAGATATGCGAGGATGTCCAATTTCACAGTGGAAAACAGCAAACCCCATTCTAGCTGGTAGCATCTAGTTTTTATTTTAAATGAGACTGGACTATCCAAAACAGCTCATCCACTGTGTCATAAAACTTCCTGATAAATTTCACTATCTATAAAATGTTGATTAGTCATGGAGCATTCTGTAATAAAAACTCATAAACCCCACAAAACTGCATCCTGCTGCTTTACATTGTACTTACAGAAAAAAGAAGCCCAATGTACAACTTCATGCTTTATTATTGCCACATTGACAATTACAGAAAATTTTTTTTGCAATCATTTCAAGGTAACATCTGAACATCTCCTGTGCTTGTATGTTATGTAACATTTTAAAAGTACCAATAACCATCAGAAGGCAATCCAGATAACCAGCTATGATTCTTTATTTTGGGAAAGGTAATGCTTTGGTAAGGATACCTATCTATAAACATGGATGCCTCCCAACAATATATAATATGCTTTCATACAGAGACATTGTCTAACCATATAGGAATTCCTGCACTCTAAAAGCCACTAAAGCTATCTTGAAAGCCATACTATATTGTACAACTTTACATATCCCTTTAAGTAACCAAAGACAAAATTTGAGCATTCTCTATATACGGCGTATATATTGCATTAACATCCAGGAGCAGTAGTTTGTAATCCAAAGGCATCCACGTTCATAACTTTAGTATTAGAATGGAAATGTGGTGTTGCTTTCAGAAGCATTTCTACCAGCTATTGGTAGACACAGAGTAGAGGTACCCAGCCACATCTAATTGTGTGCTTTTACACTGAGATATGTTTAGTTTTCTACTGCAGTCAACAAGAGTCAAGAATGATCTAGCTCATCTACAAAGTCACTTTCATTTGGTTCAAGACGCCATACCTAAACTCTACTGACTGTCTTGACTACATCACCACTGACTACAGCTGGAGTCTAGACACTACTTCAGATGCAGGCACAGGACTAGGAGAGCTGAATCACATCCAGCCCACCCTCAAGCCAGTAGCTACCAGTACCAAGCAACTGAGATGACCTGCTTCATTGCTAGTGCAGCATGCTGGCAGCTACTGGCTGCACCGCTGAGGTGCCACTACTTTCAGTCCCGAATTCGCAAGCATTTCTGCCAGCAAATTACCTCATGCAGATATTCCAAGAGGCTCAACAATACTGCCCTTATGAATGAGTTACTCATGTGTGAATCACTTACACACTCATGAGCAGCTACAAATAAGGCCTCAGACGTACCATCATCAGAAACAGAAAGCGTATTTTTAAAATGACGCATATTCTAATACAGAATAATTCTTATAAACATAGCTCGTTCCTTAAGGCAAGTAGAGTTATCTACTTAAATTGGTAATAAGGATTGCACATACAGCTTGTACATCCTTCCTTGGGTGTAGAATAAATATATCCACGCATATACTTTGCAAAACATCATTTCCATTTCAAGGCTATGAAGAGACGGAAATGCCAAGTCCCTCTCGCCCACATGAAGTGAGTTATTCCATTTGTGAAATGGGCCATATTTTACATGATTGTTGTTGTTTTAAAACAGCTACTCAGGGAATAATTATTAAATCTGCAGAAATTTTATAAAATAAAATTTTTAAATCTCTCCTCACTGGTTTTCTGTACTATTTGATTTTAAACATAAACAAACTAGCAAAGGCCAAGGTGGCCCCAAATTTTCATTGATTTGCCAGATGAATGTTTGCAGCACCCTCTGGTACACACTTTTTTTGAATTACCTAGAAATTTCAGAAACCTAGAGGGTACTAAAGACTCTATCGTATTTATAGTCAGTTAAATACAAAAGAACACTTTAAAAAATAGATAAAATGTTTAAAAAATTCTTTTCCTGGGTTTTAGAGAGATGAGCTGCAGAAGCAAAATGACAGAACTAAGTGATTTTGAACTCTGTAACCAAAAGATTTAATTATGTGGCCAAAACTAACCTGATCACTCTATTTGAAAAGTAACTTTTATTCCCTCTTATCACTACTGTTCTTAAAAATATCACGATGAACAACAGAGGCTGGGTCATAAAATATAACACATTTAATAATGTTATCTCTTGATCTCAAAAAGTGATCTCAAACTGTAAGTCAAAAAAGAATACAGATTTTCCACCAGTTTAAATTCAATTCTGGAGGGTCCTGAGCTCCTTCAGCTTGTTATTTATCACTAATAATCATTACCTCATAAAAATGCAGCCCTCAATGCGACCCATGAGATCACGTATCGGTTACCTACAGCAGCAATGTTCTTGTAACTCTGATGTCTCACCCCTCTCCATACCCACACACCTCCAAATGGAAGAACCTCAGAAGGGCTGTGCAACTGCAAAGGTGTGTAAAGAAGATTCAGCTGGATTTCTGTCTACTTGTGAACGTTTTGGGGCCCTTCTACCATCTCACTAGTTGGAATCAGAGGGCAAAGCCACTGGGGTGCAACACTGTAGGATACTGAAGACTGCAAGGGTTATACATAAGCAAGACAACCACCAATTTCTGTCTTGACATACACAAACTCCCTCCAGATATTAAAGATACCAGTACAAAAGGGCTACTCTTCCTTAGCAGCTTAACATAAAAGCTACACTAACTATCTGCTATTGTGATGCCACACCTAAAAGTACAAGTTCTAAGCTCATTAATCTTATTATTAATACTAAAGTTTTATGTTGGCAATAAGAAAAATCTTATAAAAAACCCCACCCCTAATCAGCAAACACTTAATAGAGAATTCTCCATCTGGGATAACAAATACACAATGCCTCCATTTTTATTAACCCTTGAGAATTGAAGTAGAAGAAACAGCATATTATTTTAGAGGTCAATTTAACTGATTTGACAGTGTGAATCCTAAAGGATTTTCATCTTCTCTTGAAAACTTATTCGCTCTTGTCAGTTGGCTGGGATTCTGATGGGGAGCTCACTTGCGAGGCTGGTGGATGTGCTGTTTGACATGCTGTGGGGGAGGAAGCTTTTCCACAGAAGGATGTGGTTTCTGATGAGCCACCTGAGCCGCTGCTGGAGGGAAGTCCTTATCACCCTGTTCAAAGAACACACCGGGAAAAATTTAAATACTGAAAGTGTATTTTCCAGTTGAAATGTGTGTAAGTGTTTAGAAATGTGAAAAGCAGACAGAAAACAATGCTGCTTGTTACTTTGTTTATTACTTAGAGAAGAAATTTCCATACATGTTTGAGAGCTATTAAGACTCAGAAAATTATAGAACAATTTTGCTCTTCATAGGTTAATACACCAACTTGTAGCTGACAGCTTACTAAGGATAAATACAGTACCCTGTTAGGTAATAAATTATCTAAAGAGGTGACTTACAAAATTAAGAGAATAGTTCCTTCCCATTTTCAATCTTTTGCACGCCCACTAAACTGGCAGCCTGCGTTTTTTGTGCATGACATTTCGTAAGTCACTCATAAAAAAAATACCACTATCCTACAGCTGTTAAAGTGCTATCAAAGTTACTAAACATTAAGGCAACAATTGGTTACAAGTAATTAGACATGTAAATGCCTAAACAGGTATCCACCTTGGTGCAGATAGAGGTCCAAGAAAAACAGCACTGCCTGTCTACTACCCCTATGGGCTAGGGAAAATGGCATCAGCTCACTCTTTCCATTTATGTGATCTGATGCAACCACAGCATGTTACAGTAAACCATATTGTACACCCCAGTGATGTAAGGTTATCATGAATACAAGTGGCCATCATATAAAGCCACGATAAAAACCCTGTCACAATACGCAAGGCATGAAATACTGATCATGAAATTTACGGTTAGTTAATGCTAATTATGTAGCTCATGTATTTCCAGGTCCTGGAAAACCAGGGAATGACATCTTGAATCCCATGTACCTCAAGGCACAAATGGCAGCTGAAACACGCATCTTCAAGCACATATCCTTACAGGCAGGAACGTTACTCCTCATCACAGATCAAGCTATAGCAGTAGACTTAACATGCAATTGCTTTCACAGGAAATTAACGCAGTAATGACTAGCTTAGGTAAGAAAAGAAGATCCAATAAACTTAAAGTGCCAAAATTCAGAATAGAACAATGGAAGCGATTTCAATAAATAATTTCGATTTCACTCAAAAGCAAAAAGCATGCTCAAAGGGACTTGCAAACAAACAAAACATAAAGCGTCTTCTGATAAAGAGGAAGTGGAATGTAAAAGATTAATTCTGCCCTCATCAATGATAATTCTGAAAAGCCTACAATAATTTTTCTCTCCTTTAAAGAAATATAATGATAATCTTACCCTAGCAATGACACCAGAGATGAACACTGTTGGCTTAGGAGGGCTGAAAAAAAGATAAGAGGGATTATTTGTATAAGTTATCTAGAAGGTGAAAATGAAAAGAACATCACATATACAATGAAAAAAAAGTGCCATTTTTGACAATTAATGAATGTTTCAAATAGACATATTTCCTCTTCAAATGACTATTGCCTTAATAGTTCTTAATTCAGCAAAACAGACCTATCATTTTGGCTGCTATTGCTTCACATTAATTGTGACAGCAGTCAAAGGCTAGTCCAGCAACATTCTGTTCCTTACTTAAAGCTGAGGGTCTTTGTTTGCATTGGTTTCTCAATCCTCAGATTTTATTGATGAGCTGCCAGCAGTACTTTAGGCTTAGTGTATTTGTATTGCAACATTGAAAACTGTAGTTGGACTAAACTTACTGCTGTGATGGAGAACAAAATTCAAGTTTATATCTGTCAATCAAATGGATTAAGATTCTGAGTCTCAGAAAGAAACCAACACCCAGTATCACAGATTTTTTCAAGCAGGTATTTATCTACTCTATTACACAGAAGAATCAAGTCTACAACAAAACAATTGCTAAAAAAACATAAAGCAAAGCCCACCCTGCTTTTTCATTTGCAGACCTTCATCCATACCAATAGAATAGGCACTCCATTAGTAGAATTCAACTCAGAAGCTTGGTCAGCACAAGCAATCAGTATCCCTGGGCCACTAACCTACTGAACTGACCAACACTACATGAAGGTCAAGGAGAAGCCAAGTCTAGCAGTCCAGCCCTGGGGTGGGCATTATCACAGTGTCTAAATTATAAATACTCAGCAACTGCAGTGGTCTCCTGGGCAAGAAAACCCATACATGTGCATGGAGTCTGCAGAAGGATCAAGACCAGGAGCTCCAGAAAATCTTCACAATAGAGGTAGTATTTCTGTAAGAAAACCATGTAACCTGAGGCATTGCAAAGGGAAGGAGAGTGCAGAGGTAAAGTTGTGCCTCCCTCTGAGCATGTCCATAACTGAGGACTCTAAGCAGGTGGCTGATTAACTTGCACCATGAGAAGGGTCCCTGCCCTGTGATGTTTTAGCTAATCAAGTTGGAACAACACAAAGCAAACACAAATCAAATGATTTATTAGAGGAATGATACTGATTATTATGATGCACTTTACAACTACACAGCTTGTAAAGATTTATTAATATGATGTTATGTGATATTAAGGTAACCAGCAGCACAGTATTAGAACTTGATATAATGGTCTAATAAATATTGCCTGAGCCCTGTTTAAGTCACAGTATTGCTACACAGTCTTTGAACACCCTAGTTACTTTAAAACACCTATCATCCCTTCTAGAGATTTTTGAAGTCAGAAAGACAGAATTAGAAAAAGGGAGAAAAGGGCATTCTGCTCTGAAATGCCTCCATTAAAGAGCACCAGTAACATTTCCTGCTATAAGAAAGAATATTTTGATAGCTATATTAGACATCTTCAATCCAATTTTCTGTTAGTATAAACTAAAAACAAGCAAAGATCAATAGCAAAACACTTTCATTTTATCCAAATTGTACTGAGCTAATTAGTATGTTACCATCTGCATGAGATTTCCTGGATGCTGAGTAAAAAAAAAACTCATCGAAATAACTCCTACTGGGGAATCGCAGATGTACTGCAGTGGCTCAAGGTATCATTCATAAACTAACACCATGACATTATAAAGGAAATGAACAGTAAATGGAAAAAAAAATGTGTGGCAAGTTATTCTTCAACTACTTTCTACATGGAATCTGGCTTTAGTCACACTCAGAAAAACAGTTAATTCTTTGACACTGCATTAACAACAACATCAGATAGCGTGAAATTCAAATCAGATGGATTTTTTCTTATATTCTTACCACGACCTTTCAGTGTTCACTATGCTCAGATGATGCATGAAATTCAAATAAACATTTCCCGGAGAGCCTATATTTGCTGAACGTGCCATGGCTTGTCTGCCCATCACCACATTGTGTTATCTGCAGTGTGCTTCATACTTCTTGCTTTAAAAACAAGTTAAATGCTCCCTGGTTTTGGCCTAAAACGACAACTGGAAGGAATCTCTTGCATAACGGTTGTTTCAAAACCAGCTTTCCCTGCTGCAAATTGCATACATCTTCTCAGAAACCCTGGTCGCCTGTTCGAAATGTCATGCTATTAATATTCAAAAGACCCAAACCTTAAAGTACAAAGTTCCCCCGGTACACAACAGCTGGATACAGTTAGAATATCTGGTACATTTCTGTACTTCCTTTAACTTAGTAGTAGGTTCTTTTGTCTAAGGAACTAGGCTGAAGATTCTATAAAGATCATTTTCAGATTCAGTTATGCTAAAATCCAACCTGAGGAATATGTTCCAGGTAGTGCTGAAGAAGTAGCTAGCAAGTCAGCAATATCAATTTCCTGATAAAAGCTATATGTTCAGATGTGAAACATTTATCTTGAACTCCACAAAATAACATACTTAGCATTGTTCATATGCAATTGGTTCTATGACTGTCTTTAGTCACTGTCTTGGGAACAGGACGCTAACTAGGACTATCCCACAGGTGTGTGGTAGGCACCAAAACACCTCACACTAAGTGGCCTAGGGCTCAAGGAGAACATTTTAAGGAGGCACAGGGGCAATTCACAGACAGGTAGCTAGTGGGAAACCAAAGTTGCAAAAATGTATCTACATCCAGATGCAGCTGGAACAGATTGGTCCTTGACTTTCACCCTCATTTGTCGTCTTGGTGGATTTTTGACAGGACTTTTCTTGCTTTACTGCTAGATTTCCAGAATGTAAGAACTAATGGTAATGTTGACTTGGCTTCTAGCTCAAGCACCTCTACCCTCCATCGACAAAAATCTCTTACAGAAATCCCATCATTCATTTCTGGCTGACTTCAGTTCCCACAGTCAGCTGCAGGCACACACTGTAATGAGACTTCACCTCTCAAGTGATTACGAAGGCAAAATACTTCGCTCTTATGGAAGACACATCAGCCTATTAGGAAGCTCATTTTCATGCATTAATTATTCCCTAGCAAGGAAAAAAAGATAGAAAGCTGGCCAGAAATGTGAATGATTAAGTGTGTCATTATTTACTGTTCTGTGTAAAAATACACTGGCTTTCCCCCCATTTTTATCAGATTACACTGCCCCAGAAAAGATCTTTAAAAATTTAATATTACCAATTATCTTTGATGATCTATAGAACCAGAATCAGACCAGAGCATACAGAGTCACACATCAATACTAATGAGGAGGAATTCAATGGATCAGGGAAAGGCCTGGATAATCAGTCACTGATTCACATTTTAATTTCACTCTTAATGAGAGAAATCTTTCTACAGATGAACTTCTTCACAATAAATTTAACCTCTACTGCCAGCCTCTCAAACCATTGGCTTTTGCAGACCCAGATTAGCTGCCAGGATCATAACTCTGTAATTGCACTCTGGGACATCTACTGGCATAGCAGTGTTGCAACATTACTCATTATCTTCCCTAAGAACCTACCAAAAATAGAAACAAAAAATGGAGAATATGCACAGGCTAGCTTCACCACATTTGCAAAACACTTCAAGTGCTTTAAATTCTATTGGTGCTGTATGCAAAGCACAACCTACATTTCCAGTATTTTGTAGGCTCTTACGGTTGCTCTGAGGATATACTTAATCTGATGAAAATCGGTTTGACAGATGTTGTTTTGAAGATGCAGCATTCCTTTGTCGAGGCATCAGTAAATAAGAAAGCCAAAAAATATATTACTTTCTGAGAAAAACTGGTTTTGTTTATATATATGTATGCGCTTTACAGCAATTTAATGCACACATTTATTTAAAGTTAGATAATAGCCACAGCTGATATTGTGTAAGGAGTACAATGGCATGTTTGCCAAGACTGCTTAGTGAGTGTGTCAATACTTTCAGAGAAAATTGTTATTTTATTATAACATATGGAGAAAAAGAACACATCTGTTTGTTAAGATTTGAGTGCTCAAAGAACCTACCCTAATTTTACATGTGCAATGCTGCTAAGAAATACACTTAACATCAGACTCTTCATTGGATTAATTTATCCTGATCGTATTAAAATGAAAAAAAGTTTTCTACTGTTTCATAATACTTCACTTAAATAAGATTTTTATCTGGCATTACAAGTAAATAACAAAGAAGATGGAAGACTTAAAAAGATCATTAACTAGATGAAATGAGGCATTAATAATACCAAAATCTTATGCCTTCACCTCAGACAGATTAACTGAAGTCTGACAGACATACTCTAAAGCCAAACCCAGTGACACTGGAATTACTGTGAAATCTCCTACAGGCCATAGAGCATACATAGGCCAGATGAGTATTTATCCAACTCAATTTAAAATAGAGAAACTGAATAAATTAGTTCTCCAAGTTAACAGGGAAATTTGTAGTTCTTACAGTATCTATCTATGCAGTGAATGCACACACATAGGTGCGGAGGCTATGAATGTACACATAGATCGATTACAGAGGTTCACAGCTGTTATGAGTGGTCCCAAATGCAGGGAAGAGTGAGGCACATTCTCATTGCTGTTGTTTTCAGTCCAGGAACACCATAAGTAAAGAATTAGAACAAAAATAAAGATGGAAAAAAAAAAACAAAACAATTTGAGAGAGCATGGAGAAACTTCTGTATGACGAACTAAGAACTCTTTGCACACGGTATACTAAACAGAGGAGAATATTGTTCCCATCTATCTTCTTTGTAATATAAGTAGAATGTGACATTTGAAGAAAGCAGAAGACATACATTTAAAACTAATAATAGCAGATACCTTTAGAATACTATTGAATGAAATGCAGACCCTTCTGAGTTAGGAGGCAATATAAATAAATATAATAAAAATAAGGCAAAATCAAGATCAAGAGTTTCATGAGGTTCAAAACCAGAATTAGACACTTACATGACGCAAACCCATTCATATCAGTTTGGATAGAAATGCATAAAAGTTATATCAATGCTGATGCTCCAGGGCTCAACTTAAATTGATCAGGACTACAAAGAAATCTCATCTGTGCAGAGGTTAAACTTTGGTATGTTATTACCCTTTCTGCCTTCAATTAAATATTCTAAGAGATTATTTTCCCGATATAGCTGATTTATCCAAAACCCATCTATATACTATAAATCAGGATACAAGCAGAGTCTCTAGATTCCCATTATGCCAACACTTCAAACATTTACAACAGGCTAGCCTACTTTAAAAAGGACAGAACTACACAGATGCAAGCTTTTTGTTAGGCTATTTTTTTTTGTCAAAATAGGTAAAAAAAAAGTTAAATGCATTAAAACTACATTAAACTAATCTTCTAAATGGGAATGGTCCATATTTGTCATTTCATACTCATGGGAATCAATGATACATCTGTTTAAGTGGATCTGGCAAACAGACATATAAGTATATAGTCACATGATATGTTTTTCAAAGAATTAGGAACCATCAATGAGGCCATTTTTAACTACTAAAGAATAATAGTGCAGTTTGTAATTTGGTGTTTTCTTCATTTAATCCATCACTCAGTGGCACGCACTGCGACTCATAGCTAGACTATCACTTTGGAAAGCAAAGGAGAAATTCCTGCAAGGATGCAAACTGAAGAGATACCTATGCAGAACTCGGAGCTGCATCCAGCTCCCGGAACCACTAGGCAAAGGCAGCACTCATCTTGCCCCTCCAGCACTCCATTCCAACAGGAAATTGAAAAATGAGCAAGAAACTTCTACCAAACAGCATGCCCTTCATTGCCTTGCTCATTTCCAGATAAATGTATCATTCACTCTCATGGCAAGCTGCTTACCATGCAAAATGAAAGACATATGTGAAATAGTATGATCTGCAGTTGGTCATTGATCCCCTAATTAGAGCAGTTTGAGTATTTTATACCTTGTCCTCCATGAACAGAAAGCCCTCCAAATACTCTAAGCAGAATTCCATCTTCAATCAACAAGACTTCAGACTTTAATCCTGCCCTTATCTTTCCGGAATTAATAGCATTTTGGTCAGTTGCTCAAATCATCCAACTTTAACTTCAAGGTTGTGTGGGAATTCATGCTTTCTGGTTATGAAACACAGAAGCTAACTAGTCTGAGTTTCAGTCCAATGCCTCTTTAAAGATGTCCAAATAACTTCTTTATAGAGGTGCTTATTTGAATTTACATAGCTGCCTTTGATTTTGGTATTGTCTGTGAAAATAAATTCCAAGATGATTAAAAACACACTGAGATGATTAAAACCACATTTTCCAGGACAGAGTAAAACTAACAAGCACACTGCTCATCAGCTTGCCTGAAATACTTTCTCGTTGGTTATAATACATTTAGGTTATTAATTTTCTGGACAGAAAAGTAATAATTAGTTTGACTGACTACCAGAGGGAAATATTCTAGCTGATTGCATGAGGACATACTGTATCTGATATTCTATAATAATTTATCCTGTTGAGGTCGTTTATTTATCTGCCACGGCTTTCAAACCTTTAAGATCACCCACAGGATGGCACTGTTGAACCTCTGAGCATTGCGTACAGTAAGTAGGGAGCAACCTCAAAGAAATCTAGGTACTGCAACAAATACTAAATTAAGTAAAAAGGAATATGTCCCCTCAATACCGTATCCTTGATGATATGCAGTACATACAGATATGATGATACGCAGTATATACAGATGCACACAAGTTCAAACACATACCTACAAACGCTACTTTTGGAAAACAACTTTCTTGTCCCCATGTATTAGTCTGTGCCTTGATATACCTCATGAGATAGCTTCCACTCTGCTAATCTTTTCCTGTACAGGTAAAATTAATGCAAGTTTGAAGGAAGAACTCAATGCCCTATCAGGAAATTTTAAGTGACTATTTGTTTTGTTATTTACACACAAATGAATTTGGTGTCCTGATCATTTAATGAGGTGGTAAATCACTGGCCATTATATTTAATAGCAACTGACTGACATTCACTGTTCTTACATTCTCTATCATCATATTGCAGCATATGGCCTGATTAATCGCACCAGCCTCTCATTCATCTTTGATTTAGTGCATGTGTTAGCCATAAAAGAAAATTATTTAAGAAAGATATCCACCATCTCTTATGTATATTGTCGTACATTACATTGCTATCAGAGAGTAAATTTCTCTTTCATGTCTTCTTCTGATCACAAAATGAAGATTTAAGTATTTCACCTTTTCTATAGACTCAGAAGATCTGGAAATAGTCCATAATTCTCCAACTGATGGTTCATTTATTAGGCTTCAACCCTGTTATCACTTATTAGCTCTTAGTGAACATCAGTGATAACCTTCTCACAGCCAGCAACCTGCAGCATTAGCCCACTTCATATCTGTAGCCACTAAACTGTGGAAAAATGAGGGATGTGAAAACTGACATAAAGCAAGCAGTCTTAAATGGTGACACAATTGAAAGGAAACTCTAAAATAAGGAATGGAGTAGAGTAGACTTTAAGCATTTGCAAAACAACCAGCAAAGGCCTTGGTGCGAAAGGGAGAGAGGACCAAGTCTTCTGTGTATTAGTTAAGCGCCGAAGTGCATCCCCATGCATGTTCCCATGACAGTAACACAATTCCATGCTGAGAATGTCATGACCATAAGCTTGTATTGCAGTGTCTCAGCTGCAGGGACATGAGTCAGCTGTGGCACTGCTGTAGCTCCTCCACCTCCCAGTAGATGAAAGATGCAGCAGAACTGGAAAAAGAACATGACACTGTACTAGGAATAGAGAATGTCAGTGCAATGAAGCGATGTCCAAGCACTTGTGTGGCTGTTCTTGCACATTTTAACAGGCAATTCCTTGGAAAACTCTGAGTGCAATAAAGAACACTGCTGAAGGTCATGAAGACACTCTGGTAGTGCCAGATTCCACGCTAGAGACTGCATGAGCTGGCTGTGTTGGCCAGAAACTTGCTTTAGTTCAAACCCTGCCAAAGTTATCAACACACTTCTCCCTATTCTCCAGTGGCAAGTGGCATTTCTAGAGATAAATCTTGTCATAGGAATGAGATCAGTAAATCCTGGAATCTCTTAATTGCTCTTAATTCAGACATAGAAAACAAAGAAAACATTTCTTTTAAGTATGCAATCTTATATTTAGAGCTCATATAGGAGCAACAGAAGACAGAATTAAAGAACATTTTCAACTTAACAGCTTACTTTTAATAGCCAGAAACCTCTTAGCACCCAATAAACTTAGCCCAGCTAGGATTTTAATGTGACAAAAGACAGAATCACAGAATGGTTGAGGCTGGAAGGGATCACTGGGTATCATCTGAGACCTCACTTAGAGTATTGTGTGCAGTTCTGGTGTCCTCAACAAAAAAAGCACATGGAACTGTTGGAACAAGTCCAGAGGAGGGCCACGAGGATGATCAGGGGACTGGAGCAGCTGTCATATGAAGATAGGCTGAGAAAGTTGGGGCTGCTGTGCCTGGAGAAGAGAAGGCTGCGTGGAGACCTCATAGCAGCCTTCCAGTATCTGAAGGGGGTCTATGGGGATGCTGGGGAGGGACTTTTCGTTAGGACTGTAGCGATAGGACAAGGGGCAATGGGTTCAAATTTAAACAGGGGCAGCTTAGATTGGATCTGAGGAAGAAATTCTTTACTGTGAGGATGGTGAGGCACTGGAATGGGTTGCCCAGGGAAGTTGTGAATGCTCCATCGCTGGCGGTGTTCAAGGCTGGGTTGGACAGAGCCTTGGGTGGCATGGTTTAGCGGGAGGTGTCCCTGCCCATGGCAGGGCGGTTGGAAGTAGATGATCTTAAGGTCCTTTCCAACCCTAACTATTCTATGATTCTATGATCTAGTCCAACCTCCCTGCTGAGCCAGGGTCACCTAGAGCACATTGCTCAGGATTGCATCCAGACATCTCTTGAGTATCTTCAGGCAAGGAGACTCCACAGCCTCTTTGAGCAACTTATTCCAATGCTCACACACCCTCTAAAGGAACAGAGTTATTGAAAAAGGATTCAGGGTGCATGTCTGTTTAAATGAACTTTGAGAAATCTAGCTTTTCCACTGAGAAACTGACCTCAACAGACCTGAAAGGAAGACACCACTTCACTCCTCTACTACCATTACAATGCCTGCTGCTGAACTGTGGTGGTTGGAAAGGCAGCATCTTAATTTTCCATCTAGGAACATTCAGTCAACTGAATACCATCAGAACATGCTGTTTCTTCCTTTCATCTCTTTAACCCTTATTTTAAGGATTAATCTGGAAGGTCAACATCAGATACAATCTACAAAAATCTACAAACTACAATCTGCAAAACTTCCACTATCAGTGGGACTGGAACCTGGTACCAAGAAAATAAACAGAAAATGACCTTGAAAAAATCAATAGCAATGGAATTCAAAGTATTACAATCAGAAGGATTTTAAGAGGAGGTCTTGGATGGTAAGCTTTCACTCAATGTGAAATAAATGTCTAGCTTTAAGTGATAATGAAAGCCATGACAATGCAAATGAGTAACAGATCAATGTGCTGTTAAATCTGAGTATAGTTCTATAGTAGTACCAATTCATTTCAATGGGATGTAGAAATCTTAAAGCAACTACAAACTCCTGAATGCCAATATCACTAGTGATTTTTCCTTTAACAAAAACAACTGCTAATTTTCTAGTTCAGTTTGTTAGATCTGTCACATCCTGGCACTCCATTTGTTTGAATGACTTTTAATTGCTTTAATAATAGCTAAAGCAGTTCATTTCCTTAAAGAAGTACTATAGCTCCTGCAAGATGGCAGGTACCCACTTGAAAACATTACCTTCTACCATATAGAACAGGGTTAGGTTACATCTTTTCCCATGTGTGATATACATGTAGCTTTGCTTCCTCACTTTGCTTCTGCAGGACAAATAGATCAGTTCCTCTGAGGAACAAAAATAAAACAAGCATGTACTCATAAACTCAGCTGAGTTTACATTTATGAACAGCAGGAATGCTGTTGGTACTTTATACTGATAGCTTGTACTAATATTTTATACTTGTAATTTCTGTACAGAGCACAACAGAAAAGAAAAAAGACACGAAAAATTACTCATTTTACTTTATCCATTACCTGGTGGGACAGTACCGGCTACAGCGCTGTCTAAAATTATATTCCTGTTGTTCTAGCTGAATGGTGTCCTTACCAAGAACACAGTTCTTCCAAAACAACTGCCTAGCAGTAGTACCTCTGGCCACTGTCTAGATGTTATAACAAGTGACAATGTAATAATGGGAGTTGACTTCAGAAATCATTAGCCTACTCACCTTTGAAATCAGGGACAATGGGCATAAGTAAAATGTACTACGGATTTCAAATATAATGTGGACCTATTCAAGTATCAATTTAGGTTAGGTTATCAAAAAAAAAAAATTCTAAATATTCCTTAATTCCCCCATATGCTTCAAAAAGCTATTTCAGACGCCTTGTATGTACTTGGACATACAAACATTTTAATTAATAGCTTTCTATTTGCTAATGAACCAGGATATACCTTTTGTAGAAGTCTATTAACATGCAAATGCAGAGATCTCTCCTTATTCAGAAGGTCATTTTTACTCCGTGTAGTTCAAAAGAGTAATGGAGTCCCAGTACATCAGTGTGAAAACTAATGAAAACAGGAATTTGGAATCTGTAGCAACCTAATTCTGCTGCAGGATGAAGTGCAAGATGATGCACTCCCTGATTCAGCTGAACTCTTCTGAATTCACATTATCTTAGAAGCAGCTGAAAACCTCTGCAACAAGAAGTCTTAAAACTACTTTAGAGGAACGATACCATTTTGGATAGTTACTTTCTTCAAATTAATGCCTAATACGTGTACTGCTTGTACTTGCATTCACTTGTAATTGTCCTTTGACATTATTTCCAAGATCACATTTTATAAATTGATATGAATCATAGATTGGTTTGGTTGGAAGAAGCCCTAAAGATCATCCAGTTCCAACCACCCTGATGTGGGTAGGGACACCTTCCATTAGACTAGGCTCAAAGCCTCATTCAACCTGGCCTTGAACACTTCCAGGCATGGAGCGTCCACAATTTCTATGGGCAACCTGCTCCTGTGCCTCACCTCCCTCACAGTAAAGAAATTCTTCCTAATATCTACTCTAAATTTTCTCTCTTTCAGCTTAAAGTCATCATTGCCCCTCGTCCTATTCCTACATGCCCTTGTAAAAAGTCCTTCTTCATCTTTCTTGTAGTCTCCCCTTTAGGTATTGGAAGGCTGCTCTAAGGTCTCTCCAGAGCCTTCTCTTCTCCAGGTTGAACTAACCCAACTCAGTCTGCCTTCACAGAAGAGGTACTGCAGCCCTCTGAACCTGTTCGTGGCTCTCTGGACTTGCTCCAACAGGTCCATGTCCTTCTTATGTTTGGAGCCCCAGAGCTGAATGCAGTAATTGATCAACAAACAATTTTACACATCCTTTTCTTGTCAAATACCTACCCATTCATTCTATCACCATGAAAAAAGCAATAAGAGCAGGTGCAAAGAGAATGTCCTTAATTTACCAAAAGGCCAAACCATTTTCCAATTTTCATCCTCTAAATTTAAGGCAAACCACTGTATTAACCAGTGCAGCATTCCTATTACTAACCTGCACTTTCAAGAGAGAATTCAGGCCTCTTGAGTATACTTGCTCTGAATACTTGCTGTTATGATATTAAAATTGACAAAATGGTATTGGAATCCCGTCATTTTTATTTAAAATCCTAATACAGAAGTTGTCCATGGAGACATACCCTAGGCACCCTGATGACGATGCAATGCTATTGTTGCAACATAATGGCCAGTTACAAACTGAAATTTAATTTCATTTTTGTCTATCAGAGGGATGTATTCTCGCTACTTCCAGTTGCAAAGAAAGAAATTTACACAAATCTCACAGCAACGATCCTCATTCATAACTGTAACAGATCAAGAGAAGAAGAAAGTAAAGAAGTATATGGCAGCCTTAAGCAAGAAAAGCAAGCTTTGTTCTGAAGCTCTGCTGTGAAGAACAGCAACATTTCCTGATGCAATAGGGAGAGAATAATAGCCTAATCCACAGTTCAGAAAACATATGGTGCAACCACACTACTTGATTTGTGAACGGAATTAAGAACAGAAGGGCCCATTCTTTCTGAGGACAGTTCAAGTATGTTGTGAGTACTGGGCAGAACCACAGTAGGACAGTAAACTATTGAGGGAAAGGCAAGGAAGAGATGGGGAAAGGGGAGAAAAAAACAAAACAGGAAGGAAAAAAGGGGTTCCTCTTTTTAAACAGTACTGCTGAATAAGTATCAGGACAAATTTCATAAAACACAGTGGAAGCTTCTGTGACAGGGCAGACAGGTCCAGGAACACACTTCATGTTAGAAGAACCAGGTATCTTATTTGTTGACAGAAGTAATACCAGAGAAAGTACATGGAAAGACAATGCGAAAATACCACTGATTTGCCCATGAAATCTTTGATAAGACACCACAGGGCATCAGTAATGGGCATGCTGCATGGGTTTGTCACCTCCTTCAGAAAAAAAGCTCAGCTATGACCCTGTCAAGCATACAAAGGGAGACAACACACAAATATTCTCTCTCCTCCTCCTTTTCTGTGTGGATGGGCTAACTACAGTCACGGCTGCAATTCCCTTGACACATTTTATTGATTTCACATGGAGAAACGATCAAGTGTTTTTATAGCCTATGCAGAGACAAGGAGCACACCCTCTCTCTTGAAAGAGAGCACCAAAGATAAATTTGCAACTCCTATGAAAAGCACTGATAAGCTACAAGTAGTAAGGAGCCAACAGGCACCTACATATGAGTTCTAGTACCTCTGTTATTTCCAGAACCCTAGTTTCCATGCAGACCACCAGAGATCCTCAGTTCTTCATGAATCAAAAGGTTATGACTTGAGCACTTGAAATAGGAAGACCACAGCTGTCCACAGCAGAAGAGAAACACATGGGAAACTGCCTACACTCCGTGTCTGCTCTATGCTGGCATGGCACAATCATGATGAAAAATTATACACAGAAATTATATACCTAGGGATTGTGTCAAAAGGGGAGCTATGATCCTCCATGGAAGCAACAGAAGTCATGTTGATTTTAGTCTGCATTCACTTTGCAGAGCTTCAAGTAACAGCAGGGTGTTAACACAGAATAGAAACACTACATAAAACATGAGCTAAGCCAATTTACTATTAAGAAAGTCCACTTTGAAGTAATTCCCATCTGCCTTTCTCTAGGTCTCACAGAATGGCAAGCAGCTTCTCATAACTTTCTCACCAACCATCAGAAAATCTCATTTTGATTTCACTAAGAGTCATCTCTGTGCAACTCTTGGCATATGAAGCAATTTAATCAGCTGTTCCTGTTTCTTTTAGGTGTGGTAATCTTGAGGAAGAAATTAATTAAAAACTTAAACCAGGCTGACAGGTGTGACTATTGAGTGGCTGTTTTTTAATGGAAATGCATATTTAGAACTTCAGGAAGGCTTGTAATTATTTCATGTAGGTCAGGTTTTGGATCAGATTGAAATATTAACACAGCAACATGAAGGTGTAATTTGGTGGTGTTTATGTCCTTGGAAAAATCTAAGGAAAACTTATTCAGTATCTTAGCTATTGTGCACATAATGCATCAGTTTCAAAAGAAGTTTGCAGACTTAAAGTCTGGGTATTTTCATTAATATACCCTGCCACAACTGCCAAAGGGGTTAGGCATTCACAGTTCCACTTGATTTAAACAAGGACACCATACCTCTGAAAACCAAGTGAAGGGTATCACGTATGGTACTTGAACTTGAGAAACCACTTCTGAATTTTCAGTAGAATGTGTAACCCAGCCTGCACAAACTGTCAAAACAGCATGACAAAACGGAAACACCTGATACAATCCTTGTGGACAATGCAAAATGAATTTGAGCATGAATATAGAGATTAAACAGGCCAGAGCAAATGAGCTGGTTGTCCACCTCACACATAATCTTGGATTTTCGTCTATACAGTCTAGTTTTCAATAGCTAACTGATATTTTCTATAAACAATTTGGTTGCAATAAGGAAATGCAATATTGTGCAAAATATGGACTTGACAGCCTGAAAGATCATAGTCCTTTAAGTATGGAACAGGCAATGCAAGTGGAGGCCAACTCCAACACCACTGCTAATGTGACCTTGCCCCTCAGCTTCATTATCTTCCCTAGTGGTTTATGTGACTGCAGCTTAGGCTTTATCAGCAGTGACCACAAGCAGGCGCCAGGTCACAGAACATTCCCATCGCTACAGCGACGCACTGGTTCAGTGCTCAGGGCAGGCTGCCTCCGGAGGTTCAAATGCCCGTGGCAGCTGTTTCACTCCGAAGATCGCTAGTTTTTTATTCCTTTGTGAAGCATGTCACTGCATATATGTATTTTCTGCACACAAAATGTACTCAATCTGACATGGCCAGTCTGTTGCTCAGAACTCAGATCAGACAGTCTAGACCTGTAAAGTTGTACAAGATAAGCAAGAAGTGGTTCCTTGCTGTCCCGTCAACCCAATTTCTAACAACTGGGATGCCCACATAAGGCAACACCCTGAAAAGGCTAGACTGGATCATCCAGTCTTTAGTGTGCGCTGCTTGCGTGACTCCTCTTGGACAGTGGCACCAAGGGATGTGCTTCCTCCAAGACCACTCTTACTAAAGGTCCGTCACTAACTTCAAATTGTTTTAAAACCGCTGTCTTGGATTATATCACTCCTCTAAGTCTCTTTACTAATGCTCGGTGTATTGGAAACACTCATTCCTAACCTAGTCCCTGGACATACTATTTACAGAGTTCATAAAACAAAACTGTCTTCAAAGATTCTGCTTATTTTTGAGAACTAGCAGAACCAAATCTAAAAGACAAACAACACTGACAGAACTAATAAAACAAATTACAGAACTGTAATTACAGAGCAGTCCACAACAGAACCGCAGAATAGCTGAGGTTGGCAGGGGCCTCTGGTGATCATTTGGCCCCAGCCCGTTTTCAATCGACTTTGCTGTCTGCCCATCCAGCCCATATTTCATCATCTCCTCTCTACAAAGATCTCATGTCAGATAGCACTGAAAGCCTTGCTGAAGTCTGGATAGACAATAACCCAGGCTCTCTCCTCATTTACCAAGCTGGTGTTTTCATTACAAAAGTTTATCAAGTTTGTCAAGCATGCCTTCCCTTTGGTGAATTCATGCTGACTACTCCTATCACATTCTTGTCCTTCTAGTGCCTCAAAATGTTTTCCAGGATTAGCTGCTTTCTCACCTTCCCAGGGGCTGAAGTAAAGCTCACCAACCTGTAGCTTCCTGGCTCCTCCTGACTGCTTTTCTTGAAGTGCTTATAAACACTGGGAATTTCTTGCTTTCCTTTGTTGAAAGAATTACAATTCTTGCACTAAGAGCTTCAAGAAAACAAAAAAAGCTACTGTAAAGGTGGGACTGAAAGATTCATAATGTTGACATTTTCTCCTTCAAAATATTTTATTTTCATTTAGCTTTTAACTTACCTGAATCTTGAAAGTGTCAAATATTTCTATATAGAGCAACCAAACCTCAAGTGAAGACATACACATCAGATTATGCAGTGATTACTCTGCAATAAATACCAAAGATAACGACATAACTATTAACTCACAAAGTGATCATGATAGCCACATGCACTTTTTTATGGCTTAGAATTAACTATGTACATGTACACTCCTGTATGAAAAGCAGCAGAATACTGAATTTCAGCAGTATTACACTTGCCCTACTTACAAAGATTTCGATACAAGGTCTTAAATTTTGTTACAGTTTTTACATGGTGCTATTTGCACAAAATTTTATTTCCTCCTTCCTTGCATTTATAAACTCAACTTCTCTGTAAAACAATTCAACCATTCCAATTTTCCCATCTAACAGATCAGATTTCTGCGGTACAGAAAAAAATTCACGAATTACTATATGAAGACATATTTGAAGTAAGCAGTACACGCAACACTACCATTACTGTATCTCTGATATAAGGTCTAGATAAACCTTGAGCTCCTGAAACTACCTGGGGAAGATTCACATCACATTCCTGGAAGGTAAACAAATTGGGAAGCATGGGCCTCTACAGTCAATGCTGTTCATCCTCACGGAAACCATGTGGATTAAGAGACATTAAAAACTTAGCAGAAGACTGGTGAACTTCTGATGCAAAAGCATCTTAGTCAAGTCCCATGAAAATTAACTTGTAAACTGTTGTGGTTTTTTTTTGTTTTTTCTTCATTAGCACTTTCACCCTAAAATAAATGGTACAAAGTTGCCCAAAGTTTGGCTGGTTGCTGTTTAATACCATTTCATGGGAGACCAGAGTCATGACAGATGAAGCAAAGTCTCTGTCAAGTTACCACAGTAAATTACAAATACAAAGACTTTAAAAATCCGTTTCTGAGAGCAAAGAATAGGGAACCACTGGTAAAACTGACACCACAAAAATATATAGAACTGCAATACATACACATAGGCAAACAAGATAGCTGAAGATCAGCAGACTGATTAGCTAAGGGTTATTTTCTGGGATCAACTGGTTCTTGGAATTCATCAGCTAAGGGAAGATGAATGCAAATAAGATAAAGACCCTGAAGACGTATACAACAGAAGTCACGGGATGGGACTTACATGACATTAGGTACTTGACCACCTCTAGCTATACAAATTACCTCTTGACTTTTAAAAGTTCATCCTGATACTTTTGAAATATTCATGCACGACTGACAGAAGAACCAAGACAGTTCCCACCAGGACTTGACTCTCCCCACAGCAATGAGGTTGCCTACCCTCTGCAGGTAGAAGAAATCTCTATCCCAGAAAGTGCCGATCCCCTCAAAACCAGTGATGTAGCCCAGCTGTTTGAATACCTAATTTCAAGAGAAGTTAAGATATTCTGCCATACTGAGAGTGGAAGCAACTTTTAAGAAGCAATGGCATTCTCACATCTTAGAGGAGAGTCTCAACGGCCACCTCTTTGACACGAACATTCCCTCTGACATTGAGTGTGACAAAAGAACATGAGGTTTTGAGGTAACAGCATTTTCCTCATAATGGCCTGAGGATACAGGCAAGGCAATATCTGTAGGCATCTCCATGTATGAAATGGAAGTCTGAATATTTCAAATACATAAATGTCCACAAGACCAAAAGTTCATCTAAATTTCCAGCTATAGTAGGAGGTCTAATGAGATACACCATCTGTGCTTGTAGATAAAGCATTTATGCTTGCATGTATCTGCTACACACATCCTAAGGCAGAACAAATACAGTTCACCCTGTACAAGATTTCCAAAGCTTCATGGGCCAAATGGACTGTCCGGTGATTTCATCAAATAGCAGTGTCCTGAAACCCAACACATTTTATAACATCAGCTCTTATTTTATCATCACTACTTCTATGTATTGTCCCTACTACACACTGTTACACACCAAAATCCCAGGAGATCTGAGTGCAGAAAACAGGAGCTTCACAGAACAGGCAGAAACAGATGAAGATAAAAAAAGGGAGAAAGATTGGGATCTGTGAAAGAGGTAAAGACCCCTGAAGCTAAAGTGGAGAGAAACCCTACCAGCCTATCTTTTTTGCATAGCGGGGACCAAAACTAAACACAGTATTCCAGGTGTGGCCTGACAAGTGCTGAGTACAGTGGGATAATGACTTTATCTCTACTGGTGATTTAATTACTGGTGATCGTTGATGTAATGCAGCATCCTGTTGACTTTGTTCACTGCAGCAGCACTGTTCATTCATACTGAGCATGTCATCCACCAGGACCTCTAGGTCGCTTTCCACAGAGCTGCTCCCCAGCTGGATTGGTCCCAGCCTGTGCTGCACTCTTGTATTGTTTTTACCAATGTAAGGTTATACAGAAGATCCCCTTGCTGTAACAGTTGGAAAGGGTTTAGCAAATAAGTTAAGAAATGCTCAAGAGAGAAAACATCTAGGGCTAAGGGAGTGCAATGACTTCCCAGAGAATGTGCCGAAGCCGTACTTAGAAAGTCACATAACCAAACTTCTACAATTATACTTTTTTTTTTTTTTATATAGTGTTCAACTTGAGATCCTCAATTGTAAGAAAGAATGCCAACAGAAAGGAAACAGGAGCTATAGTTGGAAGATACAAAAAGCTACATGCAAGCTAAGTATTCTAACAAGTCTGGGTCTTAGGGTCAAGCTGGCCAGCCAAATAATTGTACTTTCTGCACTTTAACATTAAACTCAGCTTCTTCATACCGAAAGAATGTTTTATAAATAAACTGATGCCAGGAGCACCACTTACAAGCACCATGAAAAAGCCCATGAGGAAATTATTCAGAGGCTGCTGTGAAAAAAAGATTTTTAAAGTGTAATAAATAGGAACTAGAGCCACTGGAGATTCAGTGGGGATTATAAAAGGTTGAGTGACTAGCTGTTTAATGGCATAAATTCCGTGAAAAAAAGCAGGTTCTGAAGAAAGCTTGGGAGAGCTGATTCTGCAAATAAAGTTTGTCAGTGAATATATAGATGGCAGCAGATTTAACCTTATTTCCTTAGGTTTTGGGGGTCTTTTGTGTGTTATTTGTCTTTGTTTGAAGTCTTACTGCTACTTCAAGAAAACTTTTGGCACATACGAAGCTTCTGATTGGTATCATTTAATCATGATGGTCTAAGAATTAAAAGAAGTTAAGTCTGAAACAATTCTTATTAACTTCACAAAGCTGTCTGAAAGAACGGACAGGTTTTCTGCGACTCCTGCTACTTTTAGAAGAAACCACCAAACCAAAGCTCAATGAAAGTTAAGTAGATTTTCAATTTTTTTAAAGCTTAGTTTAACCCAGTGATATTATTCAGGCTATCCAAAATCCTTCTTGCAGCAGAATAAGCAAGACAGCTTTTTTTTCTGAATAGCAATAATGCAAGGTTGCACATGGCTATTAGATGCTAAGCCTGGATGGGATGAAATCTTCAGTAACTTTGCTTTTAAAAAGCAAGGTAGGAAAACAAACTTCATCATGCAGCATCATACTGACCGTCACACTGATGAAGATATGTAGATTGTTATATTCACTGGGAAAATTAGTAAGACAGAAAGGTAAGTGATAGTGGCAATGAGCTGTCATCCTCAGTGCAGCATGAGGTAAGGACATTCTGCTAGTATCTTGTATCTAGTTCCTAGGCCATAAAGCAGCAGCAGCATTAGAAGCAAATACACTTTTCTGCACCCCCTTCTGTTTCTCAAGTTTAATTCCTTCTACCATTCCAGTTCACACCTTGATTTGGATCTCCTCATTCGTCTCCTCTTTTCTACCTAGCTCCTTATTAACTTCAGCAGGCCTCTCACTCAGTTTTCTACCCTATTTAGGGCAGTTCAGGTCTCTCTCTCACACACTTAGACAACACCACCTTCCAATTATCTTTTCAGACAATTACAGTCTTTGCTTTCAAAAGCCTCCTCCTACTCCCTGAACCTCTCTTCTTTGTCCTAGAAAGATATTCATCCCCTCAGGATCTTTAATCCTTCACCTTATTATCTAGCTGTAATAAATTACTGCTTGGAGACATTAGTCCCTGGATATTTCTACATTAGGGAACTTCTGCCAATTTCCTTCTTGTCACAGGATCAAAATGGAACTTCAGGAAGTGGAACATTTGCCTGCTGCTGCTAACCAGTATCACTGCAGAGCTGACAGCAGGTTGCAAAGACAGAGAGAAAAAAACCTATTCTTCAGGAAAGAAGCAAATGCCAACGTATATTTAAGTGTCAGCTTAACTCAGAAGTTTTGCTAAAGATCTTCCTGGTACTGTTGTGCAGTGTTGGCTGCTGTCACAAGGCAAGAGCTGATAAACGTTATGTCACTTCTTCAGAAAATCTAAACAACTGCTGGAAGAAAGCAAGGATAAGAAACTGGTGGCAGCAGTAAAGACAGCTGCTTGCAATGACAGCGCTTAATCCAGATTGGTGCCTGAAGTCTTACCTTCCTGAGAAACCACTGTCTTTTCCATTTCAAAGCCAGTCTCACAGCAGTGTTTGGCAAGCTGCTTTAAATTTTGGAGAGAACTGACTGTATTCTGTGACTGACTAAAAGGTAATGCCTAATTACACTAGTTTGAAGTGATAACAATAAAACTTTGATGATTCATACAATTGGTTCCAAGTTTATCTATGCCAGTTGCCAAACAGTTCTTTTCAGTCTTTGCTTTGATCAGAGAAAGTGACCTTGCTGTCCTTTTAATACCAACTGTAAAATAAGCTTGCAATTAGTTCTTTAAAGTTCAAGTGATGCTAATGAAATCTCTTATGACCAAAAATGCAAATTAATGCTTTAGTTCTACATCTTGATAGTTTAGGGAATTTGGATTGTTCTCTGTCCCAGATACACTAGAGTAGAGAAGAAAATATTAACGGGACCAAAGACGTTGGGACAAACATACTAGCATGTCGCCAAAACTAGCAATATTTTTATGCCTATGTTAATTAGCAAAGATTAAGAAAAGTTTTTTTTAAGCATCTGATGAAAAGAGCATGAAAACTTGAATTATTTCTACATAAGCAAAATTTATAGGCAGCTGTTTCTAAAACCATGCATGTTTCAGCTCTTCCTTTCTCATAAAATCAAACAACAGTGAGATAATAGAGCTAAAAACAATTTTGGTACCAATGTTATTTATTGTGTTTCCCAGCACATCAAGCTGTCAGACTAACAATTAGTTTCCTTTCGAATTAAACTTGACAGGCAGTCCCTTGGTGAAACAACATGTGTTGACTTAACTAAAACACATACGTCTTCTCTTTCAAAATACCTCCTCCATCAAGCATACAGCTTTTGTGATACTCTCTTCCTGCTGGGTGGCACTGCTCTTCCTGTCATTCCACAAATTCTTACTGGGGACACAGCAAGGCTCTAACTTACCATCACGTGGTACACAAAATGAAGGTTTTTCTCCCCTCCCTAAAGAAGCAGACATGAAATCTGGACTTAGGTGCTCCTGTCATTCACTAGTGTAGCTGCTAATAATGTGTAGTAACAGAATGGGAGAGAGAACTTCTACATTAGCCTCTTAAATGAGGATGACAACACTCTCTGAGAAACATTAATAAGCACAGTACCCTCTATACTTCATTGCTTATCCTCAGGTTCTTCATCTATCCATGTCCCTACTACCCTTTTGCAACCAACGTCTAAAAAATGGCTTCAGGATCAAGGAACAATAACCAAAGTAACACAGCAAGGACACTTGGCATTCAGCTACCAGAGACCAAGCTGTCATTCCATGTTCAAGTCAAAAGAAACACTCAAAGAAATGCCAGTAAAACTAGCCTTGAAGATTTGGTATTTTTAATTCAGTATCAGACAGTGCTCCTTCTCATTTACAGGCTCATCTTGTCCCAGGAAGAGGTGTCAGACACACAACAAAGCAAACTATACAAAATCTGATTATAAGGATATTTCTTTCTACTTTATCATGGTTTTTTGAAGAAGATGGTTTATACATAAATGAGACTATAAACATTGCTATTTTAAGTCTTTCTTTTTAAGCTGTTCAAGGCTGTTGCTGCAATAACGTCAATTTTCTAGGTCAAACATGCTTCAGCCAAATGTTTTTGGGTTTTGTTTTTGGTTTTTTTGCTTGGACTCTAAAAAATACGGTTATAATCCATCCGATGATCTGAAATTTCACCCCACAAAATAGAAAACAATGTAAGTGCTACCTGTAGACATAGAACCACAGAATGACTTAGGTTAGAAGGGCCCTTTAAAGACCCAACTAGCCCACCCCTATCTACCATTGGCAGAGAGGGATATCTTTAAGGTTGGTTTGATTGGGTTGCTCAAAGATCTGTCCAGCCTGATTTTGAACACCACCAGGGATGGGGCATCCACAACTTCTCTGAGCAACCTGTTCCAGTGTCTTGCTACCCTCATTGTAAAACAATTCTTCCTTGCATCTAATCTGAATCTCCCCTCTTTCAGTGCTAAAGGTACCCTAGTAGACAGGTGTCGTGGTTTAAGCCTTACCCAGGCTAATAACTCACGAAGTTTTACTCTCTCACTCACTCCCCTCTTTCTTCCCCCAGTCCCAGGGGGATGGGGAGGAGAATTAAACGAATGCAACTGGCACAGGTTGAGATAAGAACAGTTTAGTAACTAAGGTATAACACAAATCACTACTGCTACCATCAGTAATAATACAAGAGAAATACAAGGAAAGAGAATACAACTGCTCACCAAGCCCAACCCAGCCAGTGCACCCCCCAGTCCCAAAAACCTGACCATGCCATGCACCCTCAGTCCACCACCACACCCCTTCCGGGTCTCCGCCCTCTGTGTTCCCATCCTGGACATGACGTGCTGTGGTATGGAATAACCTCTTTGGTCAGCCTGGGTCAGGTGTCCTGTCTCTGCTTCCCCCTGGGGCTTCCCCTCCTCCCTGGCATAGCATGAAACTCAAAGTCCCTGGCCAGGCCAAAACATTGTCAGGCAGTAACTATAAACACTGGTGTTATCAGCGCTGCTCCCAGGCCCAAAATCAAAAACAGCAGCGCTGCACCAGCTACCAAGAAGGAGAAAAAACGACTGCTACTGCTGAACCCAGGACAACAGGAATGGCTTGATTTTTGCTTTTTTAAACTACTCTTTCATGTCATTTCACCACTGGTGCATTTATGCCCAGCCTTGTCCCTCATCCTAACGCAATGACCTCTCTCCCCAGAAGGGCTCTAGCCCTGGCTCGCTCCCTTGCCTGCTTTGATGACAGCATCCACCCGGGTAACCACCCATTCCTGCTGCGGTGCTGTGGGGATAAGCATCTTCTCTAACAACTGCTCCTGTCGCTTCTCAGAATCATAGAATGGTTAGGGTTGGAAAGGTTCTTAAGATCACCTACTTCCAATCCCCCTGCCATGGGCAGGGATACCTTACACTAAACCATGTCACCTAAGGCTCTGTCCAACCTGGTCTTGAACACTGCCAGGGATGGAGCATTCACATCCTTGGGCAACCCATTCCAGTGCCTCACTAGCCTTATATCCTATCTAAACTTCCCCTGTTTTAAGTCTGAACCCATTACCCCTTGTCCTATCGCTACAGTCCCTGATGAAGAGTCCCTCTCTGACATCCTTGTAGGCCTCCTTCAGATACTGGAAGGCTGCTACAAGGTCTCCACACAGCCTTCTCTTCTCCGGGCTGAGCACTTGCAGCATTTTTCTACATGAAGAGTGCATGGCTACCATAAAGGCACCACTAGTATTTTTTGACTAAAGAGCTTGTTGTATTCCCTGCAAAGGCTTTTGCTGGTTCCCAGTTTATGGCCAGATCAAAAGATCTCTTGCTTTTGACAATGCACTCTCTTCCTTAAGAGACTTCAGTGTAAGAGGACAATCAAAGTAATCTTCCCCCCCGAAAACCTACCAAGTGTTATGTAAAAAAAGAGTGAATTCCCACACGCATTAACAAAAATAAGCCCCACTACTCTCAGGTTTACCTTTATGTTGCAATAATAGCCACCAGTTTTGCCTCTCCCTCCCCTAGCCATCACCTTCTGGACTGGTTAAGACTGGAGGTATTAGAAAAAAATAAAATAATGGACGTTCTCACTTAATCATGCACCGCTTTCAGGGAGAGCTTTGAATCAGGATGGCATAAGGATGAAGCGAGCATAGGGGTCCTCCCTGAAATCAGACCTATTCAGCAGCTTCAGGTCAGCTTTGCACTTTGAGCTGGGTAGTTGTGATCTTGTTCCCAGAACACAGCACTACTGAGTGGGCACGCAACAGATGTCAGTTCTGATCGTTTCAGGATTGTTTGTAATTACCAGCTTACAAGGACCATCAAGGAAGTCAATGTTTATGCTGCCAATACTACTTCTACCAAATGCGAATTATTCCAGGACACTGTCTCTAGAACAACATCCCTTCCAAATTATTTCAAGATGCCTAGCAGCAGATGGACCGCAGACTTACATCCTAAATGAAAATTATCACACCTTGACTGAAGTAGGTAGGGGGTGAAGAAAAGCTCATTACCAAGTATGAAAAGTCATGAACATCAAGTACTACACACCGAATTAAAGCAACACCACTCTGCATAAAGATTTTTCAGGCTATTTCCCATAAAGCTGCATTTCATCTCTTCCAACAGTTTACTTTAGGGAAGTGAAAGTAAGGGGTGGATGTGCAGAACCAAATTAAACTTTTACATCAAAGCCATCCATGTCTTGGCATCCATACATAGATTGACTAGTCTCACTAGACTCTGCTAGTTAGACTAACATGTGGCACTTAAATTTTTCAGCTATATTTACCAGGTTGTCTTCTCAATTTTCAACTGGGAAAATGAAGGCATTTCTCTGCCAGGTTTGCGTTAAAATTCTTTTTTTCAGACAAGTCTTACATTTCCTTCTTTTTTTCATATTTTGAAAGCTAAACATGTTCTTAGGCATTTCCCCTTCCCCTCCTCCTTCCCCTCTTTTTTAGTCAAACTGATCTTGGCAGATCATGAATCATCAACTAACACTGCAACTCTTATCTCCATCTTAAGAAACAGGAAATCAAACTGAAAAAATTGCATAAATCAAGGCTCTTTCCTCTTTGCTTTTCATTCTTTTCCTGTATCTGGTAGAAAAGCTCAGTGTGTATTCATGTCCATGACTACAGTCTGAAGAAAGTAGGATAGAATTAATCATATCCAATTTATGCCACATATTAAAGATAATGGATACAAATCTAAGCAAAGCCTAGGAGAGTTCAGGTGCTGACTCATACACTGCTATGCCAAAACTAAACTCCTGGAAGCATTCCTGGGCATCGAATCTTAAAAAGAAGCCAAACAAAACCCTCCAAACATATATGCTTGTCTCAAATTCTCCGCTCCTCTGAGCTAATGCTCAGAACCTAACCAGGAGAGATTTCCTGAGGTACTGTAAACGGTATCAGGGTTATGTCTGAGCAATTGCATTTACATTTTCTCTACCCCTTTTTGTCTAGGGAATCTTGCAAGATTAAAGATATTACTAATATCACATGCAAAAGCAGTAAATCCAGAGGATAACATTGCTCATGAGTTGTTTTCTGAACTTGCTACAGAGCCTACGGATATGCTACGGACTAAAGAGGCATACGATACAGAGACCAGATCCTCATCTAATGCCACAGAGACAGACCTGTTGACACCAGCTGAGAGTCTAGCCTACTTATGCTACTTAAAATACAGTTAAGAAAAGCAGTGATTTGCTAGAATGATTTAGGATTCAGTTTTCAAATGCCTTCCTAGAAAGTGCTCTGATGTAGGTTTCCAATTTTCCAGGCCCCTAAAAATCAACCACAAATGTTCTGTGAATTACCGCAGCAGTACTACTGGATTGCCTCCATAATCTACTAATGTCACCACGGTCACCAAGAAGCTATATTCCCAAGTACTCCTCTTACTCACTTTCAATGAATAAATCTTTCATGAGATAACTGTTTTCTCCCAGCACACATATGTCTCTACTGAAATGGCAACTGCTCTCAACATTAAGTCAGTCTACAATTATATACAGTGTTAGACCACATACTCACTTTGCTGACTCTCAGCAGGCAGCAGCGAACAGTGCTGTGGGAGAGTAGATGAGGACAAATCATGCAGAAGAGTGCTCCTGAGAGTGCTCTGCAGAAACCTGCTGCTTGAGAACCTCCCAAGCCAGAGCCCAGTGTCCTTGTATTTAGTAGCCCTCCACAAAAACTATTTTCCATGAATTTTCTAGTGGCTTTTGTAATCCAACACTACTTCTTGCAGACTTCAGTGCTGTCTTTCTGGAGTTTGTCATTCGTAGGGCATTTAACAAAGCTAGTGGTGTTCAAGGCCAGTTTGGACAGAGCCTTGAGTGGCATGGTTTAGTGGGAGGTGTCCCCGCCCATGTTAGGGGGGTTAGAACTAGATGCTCTGAAGGTCCTTTCCAACCCTAACCATTTTATGATTCTAAAACAGATCTGTATCACCTGCAAACTTGAAGATTTCACTGCTTACTTCCTTAAGGTCACTAGCAACAATCAATACTCTGACTGTTTACATATATGAAGTCTTATGTCTATCACTTCTCTAAACACAGATCTTGTTTATTCATTCAAGTCCTAACACATGAATATTTGCCCAGAAGCTTGGCCCAACCCTGCCTCCTGTACTGAAAGGTGAAATGGGCTATAGAATCTCACAGCAGTAAACACTCACTGAAATTATGGCAAACTAAACGAACTGTGAAGATTCAACAACTCAAATATTAACAAGTATCATTATAAAGGCTATTAAATTCTGAGATGACTTCTGATAGAAATTTTTCTGCTAGGTTTTCTGTACAGACACTTTGCCTAATTTGATAATCTTCATCCTGTAGTAACATAATTAAGGTCAAATAAAAGCAAATAAATACAGAAGCTATTTACTTGCCAAGGTTTTTCTCTTAAATACATTCAAAGAAAAAACTTAGAAAATATTAACACGCAAATACTTAGTTTGCTTCAGCAATGTGAATGCTGACTTCAATTCAGCATATGAATCTATTACTTAATTCTTTTGTTTGCATATTTTTCCACCTATGCCACCTAGTGAATGCAACAGCATCAGAAAACTTTAGTTCAGGATTTTCTAGAGAAAAAAAATGAGCGGGTTTTCAATGTAAAGTTACTGTAAAGTTACCCCAAAACAGAGGTTATATATGTTGATGGATCTGTTACCAAAATCTGTACGAATGTCCATAGGAAGAAAAACCTTTCAGTCTATTTGGGATGTGCAGGATTCAAAAAAATGCAAAAGCTTCTCATTAAATAAACCAAGTTACCATGAGATATGGCAGAAGACACTCGCGAGGATCAGAAACTAGAAATAAAGCACAGAGATAAATCAAATACAATGATGGAGGCTAACAGTGGAATCCTCCAGGAATCTCAAAAAGATATCTAAATAACGAGATGACAATATATGCTAATGTTAGTGAATTATTCAGCTGAAAAAAAACACCAACCTGAACGTATATGGTTACAAGGAATCTCATAGGAACAATGGAACAATAAAGTGAAAGAGAAAGATGACACCTTGATGAATGCAGAATATACACACTGGGAAAACCAATCCTAACTGTACATACATACTGATGGGCTCTAGGACAGTTACTACACTCAAAACTAAATGTTGGAATCCCCCGCTTAATACCCTAAAGGCAGTTAAAAAGTCAACTGGAAAATAAAAACAATTAAGAGAAAGAAAAAAAGCAGAAAAATAGAACTATGCCAGTATGCAAGTCTGCAGTGTACTTTTACCCTCCACACTGCAATTCAAGTTATGCCACCACAAAAAAAACCAAAGAGGGAAAAAGAGAACTCCAGGAAAAATACACAGTAGAGAGGAGAAGCTAAAACATACACATTTATTCACTATTTCTTAGTAAGTAAGACTTGAGGGCACAGGAAAAAGTTCCCAGGCAAGCAAAAAAGCAAACACTTTCTGCAGCACAGGCTACTCAAACTGTGGTGCTACCATCAATAGAAATATGATTATCAAAGTGAGAAATGAATGTATGATCAAAAGAGGACAAGAGAAATAGGAACTAGGTCCAATGGCTAATGTGATTAGCAAATTTCTAAGCAGTAATTTGGATCGCTAGATGCTTGGACTGTTCATCAAGCCTTGTTCTACACTGGCCCTTCTTGTACACTGTTCTGAAGCACCATCTGCCAGAGAGTGCTGCACAGGCAGGTGAGGACAGACAAGAGCTTTGTGCTGGCCCTGCATAACCATTCGTATTTTTTAAAACAAAAGATGAGGGAAGAGATTATAATGAGGTTATAATTCCACCATTTCCTTCATTGCATTAATAGTTCTTTATTGTTTTAGAAGACATGGCAACAGGCAGGCAGAAGTATGATCTATACAGCATCTTAAAAAGCCATTAGCTAATAAATGCGTGTAAATTTAAAAAAATGCTGTAGAGGAAGACAAAATCAGGCGCATTAACTGCAAGCGCTTATCTTCCCTTTCCTCCTCCTATTGGCACAAGAAAACTGTGTGCATTAACTTGGCAAATTTCCTCTTCCCAGTGAAAGGTATTAAAACCTGAAAGAATTATCAAAGAAATAATAAAGAATATCTTCTAGCCTACTTGGTATGCACAGATTTCCAAAAAATGCCAACAAGACTCCTCATTAAACTGAGTTATCATGGGATACAGCAGGAGACACTCTCGAGGATCAAAAACTACTTTAAAACATTTATGACTATCACATATCTATTTCTGTTAGAAACATGCAGCTCCTAAAAACTTCTCTCCTCCCTTCCCCCCAGTCTGACATGGAAAATTGAAAAGAGCCAAGTCCTGATCATCAGGTACGTTGTTAGTCAGCTCTGCACAGAAGGCAGAACACATACACACAGGTCTCTCAACATTAGAACTCTTTCAGAAAAAGAAGGTTGATTTTAGGAAAATACACCAGGAAGAGGACAACTGGCAATCACCAATACAGAAATAATTTCAAGGGCAAGACACAGTATGAAGTAAGAACATGAAGACTGGGAAACAAGGTAGCATAAAGGGAGATCCTCCAAAGGGCAGCAGCAGAAATAAATAATACATTATCAGCAGGACTGCAAATTTTCTGCAATTGTGCTTGCTTATAAGGTATGAAGGGAAATGTAGTATTAATTTCAAAGCCATCTAGAGGTCATCAAAACCATCCCAATACACGGAAGGAATCAGAACAGCCAGTGCTATCAGACCTATGATATGCCAGACCTAACCAACTATGGTTAGAGGAAACAGAAGAACACACAGCTCTGTTCCATAGAAGCTTTTGAGTTTCTGTCATTTTTTCCCCACTGTAAACTGAAGCAAGAATAAAATCTTTCAAATGCACCAGCAGAAACAGATTTGTGCAATGCCTGAAAACCGGAAATTAATTCTACAGCAGTTTTCAAAGCAATAAATAAGAATGCTAAATTCCATTTAGTAAAAAGCCTTCTACATAGCCCTACATGGAAGAATTTGTGATAATGTTATTAGTGTCACTGTTGATATAAAACTACGTACACATGGCTACATACACTTTTCTTCTACAATCACAAGTTAGCATCATCTTAGAAATAAATGAAGAATCACACAGTGTAAAAATACCCAGTTCAACTTACTGTAATTTCATTCCATCACCTCCAATACAAAAGCAACATTTTAGCAAACAAGCCAAATGGGACTGTGCATTAACTGATCCGTTAGTTAATGAGTGCCCAACAAAGTCAAAAGTCTAAACTATTGCATGCAAATAAGTTGGTTATTAGCAACAATAACATGGTGCATATTAGCAAATATGCTAATACGTTGGATGCAAAAATGAAATATTAAAAATAACCTAGCAATAGCAGCTTTCACAAGTAATGCAAAGTACTCTTCATCATCCTAACAACTACAAAACAGTAAATGCAGTTTCTAAATACTAATGTTCTAAATACTAATATGAGGTTACAGTTTCAGGAGAGCAACTTGTCAGGACTGGAGGACAATCAAGCTCATTATCAGAGTTTAATGTATACAAGGATGCATACACTCAGTAATGAAATCGTGCTTACTGAATTACTTTTGAAGGCTTTCATTAGTTCCAAACAGTCTCAAAAGGGACACTACAACTTAAGCTGTTCTAGCAAAAAACCAGCCTTGCTCTTCCAATACCTGGGGTTCTGCATTTATTATTTCTCTTTTTTTTTTTTTTTAAATCAAGAAGAGTGCTTTAGAGTATAGTTTGGGAAGCAATGACAAACATTCAGCATTGCAGTGTACAAAAAAACCCCCAGCATCTGTCTGGGGGGTTGTATTTGTCATTTTCCCCAGAGTGAAATTTATAATTTGAGAAGACACTGGAACCCAGTCACACCCTCGGCACATTGTCATCCGCAAGCTTACTGCTACCTGCCACCCCAGGCAGAATCCCAAGGCAAGCAACAGGAACTCAGTCTGAATGCGTGACTCGAGACTTGGCAAAGGCAGAGTGCCCCTGCTGCAAAAGACACTGGTGAAACCAAACACACCAGGACTCTCAGACTGTCTCATTCAGTACTGCAGTATGGCGTGCTAGACGAAGTATTCCATGGATCTCTCCATAATTAAGAGCTAGCTGAGTATTTAATTATGGATATAACAAGCTGGAGAGAAAAAAAAAAAAAAAAGGGAAAAAAATTACATTTCAAGATCATTAGGGAACCATTTTGGTTATACCCCGCAGCAACAAAGCCAGCTCCACTCTGAACACAGTTAAGAGCCCCAGGCTCACCATGTTATATATATTCTAAGCAATTAATCCCAGAGAAACTGAAACTCATCAGAACTAAGATTTGTGTGAATGTTGCCAAAATATTTTTTATTAATTGCCATTAACAAATGCCTGTGACCAAGATGCAATCACTGAAATGTTACAATAAAATCAAAAGGCAGCAAGCCTACTGCAGCAAACGCTTTCTCATCAAGTAATGTGCTGCAATGAACAGCTCTATCAACTGCTACAGCAGACTAAATAAAACTAGGATGCTAATATAACAAATGTTTTCTGTGTTGTCTTTAATTATCTCCCATATATCTCCTGACTCTAGTACCAGTGTCCTGGGAGCAGCTGAATCAAATTCCCTCCTGTTTGGTCTGTTTGGTCTAGTGACAGTTAACAAATGATAATTCTAAGTTTATTTTAATATTAACACTTCAAAGTTCAGTGCCTGATGCAGCTAAGGCACAAGAAACTTAAGGGAGAGGAAGGTGCTACTTGAGAAACTAGATCCCCCTCCTTAGCGCACATGGTGTCAATCTCACACACCTCCTACTCATTTTCAGCTCACGGTGACTTTACTTCAAACACAGGCTTTTGACTCTAAATAAACAAGTAGCATCTGGTCCTCTGGCAAGCTTTTTCTAGCAGAAATTCATACCTTTAGCTTTAGAAATGCTCTCAGTGTTGCTTAACATGTAATAGAGGTTTGGTCTTAGATGGTATAATGAAAAGGATTTGACTGTACTATGGGGTTTGGAAACTTTTTTACTTTATAATGACAGTTGGGGCTGTTCAGGCTGGAGAAGAGAAGGCTGCGTGGAGACCTCACAGCAGCCTTCCAGTACCTGAAGGAGGCCTACAAGGATGTCAGAGAGGGATCCTGCTTCAGGGACTGTAGCGACAGGACTAGGGGTATGGGTTCAAGCTTAAACAGGGGAAGTTCAGGTTAGTTGCTCTTTACTGTGAGGGTAGTGAGGCACTGGAACAGGCTGCCCAAGGAAGCTGTGAATGCTCCATCCCTGGCAGTGTTCAAGGCCAGGTTGAACAGAGCCTTGGGTGGCATGGTTTAGTGTGAGGTGTCTCTGCCCATGGCAGGGGTGCTGGAACTGGATGATCTTAAGGTCCTTTCCAACTCTAACCATTCTGTGATTCTATGTCCATGTAACATCTGTTTCAACACTGGCCTTCAAACTGGCATGGTGACCTCCATCCCATGCATTCCAGTACTTCAGAAAGCTTCCAAGAGTAAAGCACAAAGCAAAATGCCACTACTCAAACTACTAGCCTAAGATACTTTATTCTTCCATACAGACATTGAAAACCACTCACAAGATACTACTTCCCATCCATTTTCCTCTCACATATCACTAAGCTTTTCTCACTTTCCTCATCACACAGAATACAAATTATAGACTTTTATTCTTTTAAAACGTTTTTTACACCAGCTTGGCTGACAATTCAACTCAGCTTTCCAGCTAATTTCCTAAGACAGCATATGTTTCTTTGGGACTAAACTTGGCTCTCACTGAGCTGCATGGTGCATATTCTATTCACTTTGAGGGAGGGAAATATCAGATATTTTTTAGTTCTTTCACACATGCACACAGTACTTCAGGAATATGATAAGAACTATCCATATAATGTCATAACTAGCACTAACACTGATGGATTTATCAACTTACTGCATCAAGAAATATTGGAAGCATGAAACAGTCTCTCAGAAGACTCACATCTTTCTGTATGAAAATGCTTCATTCATAATCTTGTCTATATTTTTCTCCACTCCCTACACTCACAGATACTTTCACTTTTTAAATGGAGGCATTCACAGCCTCTTTTCTTGCTTTACAGTAGTTCTGCATTTAAAAATCAGTATTACATATCCTATTTCCTATGCTTATAGTTAAATCTATAAACATATATGCATTTGATATGGTTCACCACAGGTCACAGCAACTACTTTGCTACTTCTCCAGTAGCAAATCTGTAGAAGGTACTATCCTGAAAACTCACAGGAAAATTGCTAATATTGGGTTTAGATTTTATAATTAAACAAATTATGCATAAATAAACTTTAGGAGACTTGGGTATCTGTTAATCATAAAAATTCTATGAGAAAGATTAAGACAAAAGATGAATGAGGTGGGAAAACGCATTGAAGGCAATGTCACTTATGCAAAGGAGAAGAGCATGACACTATTAACAAGCTATTCCCTTAACTGTGAAGTGAATTTAAGTCCAAAATAATAAAGATGAGAAGAAGAAAGGACAAAAAAGAAAAACATCACTTACACCAAATCTTGTTGGAAAATAAAGATGTTATGGAGAAGGTGGGAAGCTATTTCCCTCACTGAGCTATGTTATGCACTCTGCTTAATAATATTACAAAACTATAACAGCAGGGTTTTTTTTTTTACAGCTCTTTTGCCAGCATAAATTCCTTTTAGCCTTTGGAATATTTCAGCAAAAAGAAAAAGTTACAGTCACACCAAACTCTAGAATGCAGTGGGGTGATGCCCAACATTTGTTGCAGTCTGCACCTTTCCCGGAACCTGCTGCAAGCACAGCATTCAAAGCTGGATTGCTTTTTTCCCCCAGACATTTCGTCCTCTGAGGCCAACTGTCTCTAAAGTTCTGCCCCTGAGAAATGAGAATTCGAATGACAAAGACATGAATAAAACCCCTCAAGAGTCATATCCATTATATCCATATATTTAATCAAGTTTCAGGTTTTAGATGGTCAATCATAAAATGGCAACATACAGTCTGTGAATAAAATCTTTGTGTAGCTCACAGAGTTAACAGAATTGGGCCCCCAAAAGAGGGGGAAAAAGGGTGGTTAGAAAAGTGGTGGAAGAAATGTGAAATCTGTCAAAGAGGAGAACCTAAATGATGACAGATGCTTGTACACAGCAGCAGCTCACTCCTTCAGAGCTTCCTCCACTGACACTATAGGCCAAGGGACCCTTTAAGCCAACATGTAAGAGGCCCTGCTGCCAGAAAGGGAGAATCAGTCAATACTCTACCCACTGAAGCTGCGCATTTCCTCTCCAAAAACTTAAGCACAAGATGTAGCAGCCTATGTGTCCCAACCTATCTCTATCTTTTAACCTTAAATATTCATCACGCTGAGCCAATGCCACCTTGCTTTTCCAATAATTTGGTTTTACAGATGCATGAACAGAATAAAGAGGTCTTTTTTCAACTTTATGTTGGTGAACTACATGGGAGAAACACTCACTCTATGGAAATACAATGCTACCTGTTCACGACAGTTGGGTGTCTATGTTTAACAAACTCTGAATTATCTCGCTTTCTTCTTCCCCTTCTTAGAACTCTCAAGACTTCCCACTGACAAGCACCCGTTGACTCTGTAACAGACAACACTGGAACTAACCTGACTGAAACACCTTCATCCGTGACGGAAACTACCTCCTATAGGACTTGTGTGCAAGCAAGCTGAACACCAGACGTCATTTCCCAAGTCTTAGCTGTGCTGAAGGCCAGCTATTCCGAAGTGAAAGGGTCAGGACTTTGACTCTACAGTTTCTGCCCCAGCTACACAACCAGAACAGGGTAAAATCAAGGAGTAGAAAGAGCTTCAAGCACTTCCATATTTAGGGGCAAACAAACATATAAGCCTGCTCTAATGGCTTAGCTCCATAATCTACTTCCTATTTTTCAAATTCTGCCAGACATTTGGACAACATTAGGGTCATTAACAAGGCAAATATTAAATATACTTCAATGACAGCAGAACCTTCAGTGGCTAATGAAAAATGGAAATAACAATGCCTGTTGTTATTTCTTGTCAGTTGCAACAGAACAAAGTGAGGGAAAGGAAAAACAAATACACTTTGAGTTAAAGGCAATATCTGCAGCCTTAAAGTTTTGAGACTTTCATCACACTTCTAAAGAAAAAAAAGCAGGTGCAGCTGAATGAACACTCAGACTTAACAAGTAACACAGAGATACCTGAAGGATAACACAGGCCTTCAACAACTCCTCTATCACCATGTAACCGAGTAGGTACGAAGACTGGCTCTTTGACATATGGACACCCATATGCTTCATTAGCATGATTTTGGTTTTGAGTCACCACATTCTAAATTATCCTATTATTCTAAATTATTTCTTTGTTGTTTTTTTTTTTTTTCTTTTTACCCAATGAATATGTGTGAGGCCAAAATCCACACCCTTAACTGAATTAAAATCCAGGCTACATAATTTATTCTTTCTAGAGCTAATGGGAAAGTCAGACATAATGCTGGATTCACAATCCCCAGGTAAATTTAAGTTACAAAACACGTTATTATATATGTATACTGAGAAACCACTCTACTGCATTCATATTCAGGAATTAAATCACTGTAATTATCCACTTTGTTTCAGAAATATAACAAAGGAGAAGGAAAGAGTCTTCAGACATGAAAGCCTCTGCAGTTTACCCTGTTTGTTAAAAGACAAAATGAGACAGATATTTGCCTTAAATATTTTCCTTTAAATCCAGATGCTGATACATAATTACAGTTTCTTCTTCTAGAGGTCCCAGAGGGACAATTTATAAAGCTTCTGTGCAAAACTGAACAAGCAGCTCCCACTTCAAATTATGTGTCTTTCAGGAGTATTTGTTATGGCTAGAGTCAGATGCTGGCACCAGGAGTGCTCATGCTATTACAAATCACAGTTAAAAGTGCATTAATGGGCTTCTAATAAGCCCAGGACTATGGATAGCCTACTTATTAAAAATATTTTCTATGACAACATACAGCCGTGGAAAACTATGGTTTCTATTCATAATCCTTCCTCTACGTTTCACCTTCATCTAGCATCACAAAACAAAACAAAAAACCACTTCCAGCAACAATCAGTATGACTGTCAAACAACCAAAACTGCAACCACGTCCAAACCAACTCAAGTGTTAAGCAATTACAGAAACATTAAGAAAATCAGTAACAGACCAAAAGCTCATCCAGCCCGTATACTATCTCCAACTAGGTTGGAGATATCGAAATCTCTCGTCTTGAAGAACATGTGGGCCAAGGATTCCACCTCACAGTCCAGTTTACCCCTGACATCTTGACCACAGTGCTGCCACTGGCATGGGATGCCACACATATTTTTTTTTTTAGTTCACCTAAATCAAATGATGTAACCCTCCCTTCTTTCATTGAGTCTTCTCCATACAATAATTTTCAGCCATCCCTCCTTAAGTAAAACTATATTTACACCAGACTTATAGAAGTATTTTCAATGCCGCTTAAGGCCATGCCCTGCCTTGCAGGAAAAGTTTAGATTTGTATAACATCATCTGACCACATATTGTTTTAAGGGATCACAAATCACCATTACAACCCAGCCTACCATTTCATGAAATGGTACGCTGTCACGACAATTTTATTTTAGGAAACAGAACTAAATAAAATACTTTACAGAGTAAATTACAGTAACTAGATTGCAGGCTGCTAAACAACTGAGAAAAGAAACGTCAAAGAGGATATATCTGGTGAATGTTAAAGTCACCTTTATCACAGCAATTAGCAACTGCAGAAGTGTTTACCTGTATCAGCTTTGTTTACATTAAGACTAGAAACACTGACCCAATGTCTTTTTCTGCAAGCATGCTGCAAAAACAAAGTCAACTGTCTCCAAAGCCACAAATACTTCTGTGAACATTAGCTGAAAGCCTTCTTGTTGAGCAGCTGCTCAGATTTGTGCCATCATGGGGAAGACATGTATCCTCAGAGCTCCCAGGGAACTCTAGGAAAGCTCAAAATCTTCTGCCTTGATTTACTCCCAATTCCACTAATCTGTGCTCATCTGAGCCAGCAATGAGATTAAAATAATCACTGAATCATCCTAGCCTCCCTCTTCTCACAAATTACTCTTCTCTGTTTTGTTATTGTCTCACATTGCTGTCAGCTGCCTGTACCACCCAACACTGGTTGCCTGAAGGGCTGTTTACATCTTCTGACTTTGAATGCAATAAGGAGTGGAGATTGCATCACACCAGTGATACTGCCTTAAAATGGCAATGACTAAAACCACCAGACTGGAAAGTTAAACACACAGATGTCTCTGAACCTCCTTACCAAAGGGACATAAAATACCAGCTAGCAAAGACCAAAAGGTACATATATATTAGTAACAGAAGAAGCAGAACAGAATGCTAGTGGTTTCTTCTCCCCCTCCTGATAAACCTGTTCCCATCTCCTGAAAAACCTCCCTCCACAGGCATCAGACATCCAAGTGTTTCAGAAGGGCACTGTGAATCAGCAGGAGCAGACAGAGAAACTCCAGGGGACTGCACCTTCCTGCACAAAAGCAGCTGACATGCTGCAAACGTAATTTAATTTTGACAAACAACTTCAAGTACTGTGGCCTGTGGAGTTTGCCTATTCTGTCCAAGGCTAAATAACTTCTTGCTCACATCTATAGTTTGTACAGTCACTGGAGCTATACAAGTATTCCCATAGGAGCCTACAACAGGCACACCAAACCTACTCCCTCACAGAAAAAAAGGTTTCCCAGTTCTACCAGGAAAACAACTTGTCTCAGACTTGTAAACCAACTCATTGTTTTGTTTTATAATTCAAGCTGGTTCCCATCTGACTATGCTCCTTTTGTCAATTCTGACGCTTTCTGTCTCGAAAGGATTAAATCAAGGAAATAAGTTCAGACCATGCTTTTTCTATTAATATACAGAGAACAACTGAATGAATACACAAGTGCCTAATACAGTCTAATAATGTATCCTCTACAAGAAAACCAAGGGGAAGCGTGCACTCTGAGTGTGTACTTTGAAAATAAACTTATCAGGTGGCTGAAGGAGTGTATTTTATGAGGTGCAACAGCCAACTACTCCCAAGTTAATACAGCAGCTGTCGAGGTCATTAAACTTCCCCCTCTGCCTTTAAACCATACAAGTTGCTCACAGACCTGCTTTACAATATTAATATACAGTGAGTATTTGTTAGCATATTAGGATCAGGAGGGCACTACCCCTCCCAATCCTTCGATCAGACAGGCTTTGCTTTGCGGATTAGTCTCAGGGCAGCTGACCTGGACTCCCTGAAGATAACACTAAACTGGAACAGACAGTCCAAGGAAACACCTCACACATGCCAGCTAGGACTGGACCTTCAGACCAGAGGACCAGACTAAATAATCTCCAAAACACAAAGTGTGAACATGAAGTACCCAGCACTGCCTGTTTCCCCCTGCAAATCTGCTTCTACTGTGACACAGCACCTGCTAAAGCAGACATGGACACAAATATCAAGGTTAAAATTTAACTTTTTCCTATCCTATTTCAGTAAGAGGCATGGGGGAATTAAAACTGTGTTTGAAGAATCCTTTATAAAGCAGATAGCTATACTGTAGCAGAGATGTAGATCTGTGAACAGGCATAAGAAGTCCTCTCACTAATCCTAATGAGATTCCCTCATCATGAGGTTGAGGAAATGTAAGAATAAACAGGTATATAACACTGCACTGGGTCTGGCTGAGATGAAGTTAATTTTCCCCACAGCAGCCCTCATAGTGCTGTCCTTTGTATTAGTGGCTAGAAAGGTGTGGGTAACACACCAGGTGTTTAGGCTCCTGCTGAGCAGCGCTCGCACAGCATCATGGCTGTCTCTCCAATATTTCCCCCTCATCAGTAAGCTGGCAGCAGGCAAGATCTTGAGAGGGGATATAGCCATGACAGCTGACCCAAACTGACCAAAGGGATATTCCATTGCATATGACATCTGATGAGAAACAAAAGGGAAGAGAAAAGAGGAGGCGGGCATTTGTTATTATAATGTTTGTCTTCTGAACCAACCACTACACATACTGGCCATCACCTACTGATGCGAAACAGTACAAGTCTTCTGTTGTCCATTGCTTCCATGCATAGCCTTTGCTCTTGCTTTACTAAACTGCCTTCAACATGACCTGCAAGTTTTTTCCACCCTATTTTCTCCCCACGCTGTCCTGCTAAGGAGGGGAGGGACAGAGCAGCTTGGTGAGGACCTGGCATCCAGCCAAAGTCAACTCAACACAAACACATCTCGAATAAAAGAATGTATCCCCAAGCACAGTTTAAATTAACCACAAGATACAATTCCTTCCTTCGGACAAAACTTATTGCAGTACAGACTCTGTTCTGTGCCACTGAACAGAAATACAAGATGATTAACTCGGTTAAGGAAGAAATGGCATAAAGTTCGTCTTCCTGCCTTTCATTTGGCTATATTGATTAAAACTATTTTTCCTTTCTCATGAAGGTGTTTCCTTTCAAGTTGTGGGTTAGTAAATAGACATGGTTGTTCTTATTTATACAGACATTTTCACAATGCTTATTTGTTACCATTGTTTTACATGCAAAATAAACATCATGTAAGTCAGTCTACTTCTCAAAGCACAAGAATGTCTGTTTGCTTGGGTTTTTTTACCTTGAGCAAATAGCAAGGACAAACCCATGCAATGAGCTAGTATACAAAGATCTTGGGTAAATATAGTCTTGGTTACAAGAAAAAGCAGCACAAAACCAGGTATCTTTGTATGAACAGAAATACAGCAACAGTCCATTGAACCTCCCTGCTTTCAATTCTACACAGCAATTACCAGATAGATCTAGTTAAAAATAGATCTAGGTAACTGCTGTCTGTCTTGTATGTTCCATCACTGAAACTGCTACGTTCCTACCTAAAATAAAAGCAGATACTAATACCATTGATTTTTTTACTTGTCTTTTAAAAGCACCACATTGTCAAATACCTTACAGAGAGAAGAATTATGGGCCAAAGGGTACAAGGAATCATCTATCCCACAGCAAGACCACCTTCATGCACAGACTGACAGCCTCTTGTTTGTGTCCAAATATGCCTACTCTCTGTATTCCTGCACAGTCTGAAATAATACGCATAGATTTTAGGAAAGCTGATGTTTCTCTTTAACTGTACTTTTTTTCCTAATCTTCACTTACCTGTCAAAATCATTGAAAGGAGGCTCAGCAAGGTAAAAATTCCCAAATTCCCTAATTCTCTTGAGAGAGCATGTAACTTCCTACTGCTTTAAATCGATTTTATGACACAAAACCAACTGGTTTGACCAAATGGTGACAAGGTTCAAGGTCACGGAAATTCACTGTAGCACATGCACCAAATCAAAGCGCTCACCTGCTGGTTTCCCAGTCTTGGTCATCCTTATCTTTTTCTTCTTTGGCATCAGAATTGTGTGGGTGTTTCTGCACAATACGCATCCCACCAGCCTTCACTGGAACAAAAAGAGACATAATGAAACTCAGTCAAATCAGCATAAGTGAAAAATGTTTTAAGGATAAGCCTCCCTTCTCCCCTAAAACTTTGCCAAGTAGGGTAATACTAATCACAGTTAGAAAAAGTGGCCTGAAGCGTTTAAAAGTGGCAAGCCTGAGGAACAGCTAGTTCGAGACCACATCTGCCATTCTTTATCACATCATGCCATCCATTTCTGCTCATCCTGAGAAACTGTAGCTCATTTTACCACCTGCTTCCAAAACTATTTTAGAAAACTCAACTTTCCTCCCACCCCTACTAACTTGCAGCAGTCAGAAGAACAAACCAAGGCGATGGTTTGCATAACACTATGCAGAAGTCCACGAACATCAATGTTAAATACTTCCATAAAACAAGAAGGGCTGAAGAACCTTACTTTGTCTTTTCAAGTTAAAAACAACAGCTATAATAATATGATTTATACAAAGAAGTACTTCACAAGCAGTATAATAAAAAGCAAAATTTAGGACAACTGTTAACAACCATTTAGAACAGAGCTTTTTTGTTTTGCAGAACATAAGCATTTACGACATTTCATATCCTTGTCATGGTTCAGTTTTAGAAATGACACAAAGTTGAAAGAATCCCTTTGAAATAAAAAATGAGAAGTGAAAGCAAATCCACTTGTGTTCATAATTTATCCCCTCCAAAGTGAAATATAAACCAGGATCTAACCAGTCCTAAAATTGCAGAGCAACAGGTAATCTGGTCTTAATCTGCCCTCTGTTTTAATATTGTATTTGTATGGGTTGCTTTGTTGGGGTTGGTTTTTTTTTTTTGCTTCAATCATTGCTATACACACTAACAGGACAGTCCAGGGTAAGACGATGCAACTTGTAAGCTAATTCAAAGGGTTACTTTGCCATTAGCAACAACATCAGAAAAATACTATTGTGGTCAGGAGTCAGTAAAACCACCTGCAAACACATTGGGGTATGTTACATACTGCTGTGACACAGTAAGTCTGTGGACAGCCTCAGCAGAGATGTAGCAGCCGGAGCAAGCAGGATGCCAGAGCAGCAGTCAGAAAGAGCCGAAGTGGCTTGTGTCAGTGGTATAAGTCCAGTCAACCACAAAGTTTTCTTACTCACTCACTTCCCTCTCTTTCTTCCCCCAGTCCCGGGAGAATGGAGAAGAGAATCAAAAGAATGCAACTCCCACAGGTTGAGATAAGAACAATTTAGTAACTACGGTATAACACAAATCACTACTGCTACCACCAGTAATAATACAAGAGAAATACAAGGAAAGAGAATACAACTGCTCACCAGGCCTGACCCAGCCAGTGCATCCCCCAGCAGCGAACCCCCCTGCCCCCCCCAAATGCACCACCATACCCTTCCGGGTCTCTGCTCTCCATTTTCACATCCTGGGCATGATGTGCTGTGGTATGCAATAACCTCTTTGGTCAGTTTGGGTCAGGTGTCCTGTCTCAGCTTCCTCCCGGCTTCCCCTCCTTCCTGGCAGAGCATGAGGCCCAGAAAATCCTTGGTCAAGCCAAAACACTACCAAGCAGTAACTGAAAACACTGGTGTTATCAGCGCTGTTCCCAGGCCCAAAATCAAAACCACAGTCCTGCACCAGCTACCAAGAAGGAGAAAAATGACTGCTACTGCTGAACCCAGGACAGCTTGCCAGCATGGCGAGGGGCAGCTGTACTTCTGACAGCTCTCCTGTGTCCAGTCTCAGAATGATAAAAGCACCTCACAGCATTCCAGTGCTAATCCCTGAAATCTAAAACCAGGTTTAGCTCCCAATTCTTGAACAGGACAGCACTGGAAAAGACACTCCTGTGCATTTATTTCACAGCCTGGGTGAAGTCAAGCAGCAAAGAGAAAGCAACCTGCTCCAGGACAGAGACTGTGACAGGGATATTTTAGATGGATTCTAAGATCTATGTGGTATTTGAAAGATAAACTTCTGATTCAATAATGGACATTAACTAAAGACACATAATCAACAGACAAAACCAAAGTATCTTTTTAAACCTATCAAAACTGTGTCCCCTTATAATGCATTAAAAAAGAACCAAACACACACACACAAAAAACCCCATCAAAACACTAACCATTGTGTCCTCTCTCCAGCATAGAACTTACAAGCTTTAAATTGGTGAGAAATGTTTCACATGAGACAAAGAAAACTAAAGGGTTAGGCAACAAAGAAATGTAATTTTAAAAATTAAACAAAAGTGAAATTCCTATTAACTTTTCTAGATGCAAAGTCCTTAGAAATTTATTTGCAAATGCAAACATTCCTAGTTCTGTCAAGTGCTCTCTTCTTCTAACATCTCAGGTAATCAAAGTGATTGGTATGTTTTGTTTACATTGCTTTATAAATTTAACATTGCACAATTGGTTCTTACTAGTTCCCTTTCAAATTACTTTTTGCAGAAGATGCTGTCTCCACAGCAACATCTGCCTGGTTACAACAGCACTTCTGGTATGTACATGCACACCTTAACATTCTTCACTAACAGAAAACAGCACCCAAAAATTCAATGCTAATTTAGGTGGCCTAAAATCTCTGTCCCCTCATATTGCCCACTATCAGGCCATCAGCCGCTTGTTTGCTCTTTATCTGTCATTGGCAAAGATATGCAGTTAACACATTCTGGTCTGTCTGTATGTAGAATTAACAGGTATCAAAAATCAAATAGACAATTAAAAGGCACAGCAGTGACTGACCAAGGCAATAGCTTAATAATTTTAATAATCTGATTTCCTGCACTAATATCAACAGGCATAATACAGACAGCTAAAAGTATATTGTTGAACAATTGAATAATCTAGTAGTCCAGGGTTACTGTGCAGATCTGGGAGACCAAAAGAAGAATCCAGCAAACAACTGAAGCAATAATATTTCTGAGACCAAAAGTGAAGTAATTAGATGAGCATCCTGTACACTGAGGTGATGTACATCTCTACCGCCCCTGACACAGCATGGTACCCAATCTAGTTCCAAGAGGTTTAGCTTCAGATAAATACCTTTGCAACATAATTCACATTCCTGTTCAAAAGGTCTCAACCAGACTACACTACCTCAGGGTTAGACAGGGAGAAGAAATGATTATTGCATCCACCAAGCAAAAGAAAAACCCACTCCATTTGTAAGATTCTCTTGGGATTTACAAGGATTCACGTATTTCTTACTCGCCTAGCATTCACCACATAATTTGACAGATGCTTAGCACTGTGATTTTGTCACTTAGAAGTTGTCCTAGAAAGAGCAAGAGCTCTGATTTCCTCATAGTAAATCCAGCACAGTGGAGAGAGGATTTAAATAACTGATAAAGCACCTTCCAGAACACTGCCAGGTATCAGTGCACAGAAGAGGGGGGTGCCAGCAACACCGTGTTGGGATTAGGAAGAAAGCAGTTCCCAGCTGACGAAGGAGCTCAAGCTGCAAATGCTTGCTCAGGAGAGGTCAGGTGGGATCTGCGCTAAGGCAGGAGGGGACCAGGAATGGCTCCCTGTGGTGGTGATGGCCAAGAAGCCACCAGCCTCTAAAGCATGAAATAGAGGGGATTACCTGTCAGCACGCTCCAAGAAGAGTGCCATACAGGTCTGTTTGCGCCGCTGCTGGGTAACAGCCAACTTTTGGATTTTAATCATTATCTGTCATGTTTTCGCCCTGAGAGGCAGACAGGACTGTCTTGTTTCCCCTGTGAATGCCAGCATGTGTTCCTCTTAAGGGTATGACTACTCCTTTTGGAAATGCATTAAGCTCTGTAAATCAATTACCACTCAAGACTATCTGGAATCAGGAAACATTCTCAGCCTATCTACCACCCATTCTTTCTCCCCACCCCACTTTCACAATTCTTTCAAACTGCTCCCAGTTTCTGGGACTGAATTCTGAAATAAACTCCAAGCAGCTCAAGCAAGCACCAAGTACCTAGAGAAGCGCCACAGCTCACTCACACACGTTGCAGACCTGAGGCAGCCCTTTCTGGAGAAACCTTCCAGCTCAACCCACATCACCTGCTGGTCACAGCAACAAGACTGGGGCTTTTAGAAATCCAGAGTACAATCAAGAGCTATAGCAGCTTCCCCTTTTCCCTGAGTATAGTATTAAATATTAATACAAAATTTATTTCATATGTACAGTATAATAACAGATTCCATTACATCGACAAGATGCATGAAGAATGGAAGTAAGAGCTATTACATACCTTTATTTCACAGAAATCTTGGCTCAGATTTATATTTTTTTAATGTAGGAAAAAGCACATAACTATTTTCAAAAACCAATTGCAAAGCTTCATAAATAAACTATTAACACAATCACCTTGCTTTATTCTTCCACATTATCTACTAGAAGAAACGAGCAGCTAAAAGCATAATTACGCAGACTGCTTTAGAGGGACTGCAAGCTGCACAAACCTACTCAGCAATCTATTACACATGCATTGATCTCACTGACAGATGGATATTTAATAAAGCTTAAGTTGGGGCCCTCTTAAGTTTCAGAATGGAGTTCAAAGTCGCTTTGTGCACCCTATTACCAGCCTGAGGTCTTGAGGTTTCTCTCCATTTTATTATTCTTTGTCTTTTCAAGTGCTCTTCTTGTCTTTCCTGCCCCTCGACCTCCCCCAAAAGATCAGTGCAGAGAGGAAGCTAACAGACTGCACACAGTTGAGTAAGCGAGGGCTACCAGTGCATGCAAAACCAATGAATTTGACAATTCTGCTGTAATTTGATGACCTGAATCCTTCCTAACTTTTATGTGCCTAATTCATACTCTGCGGAGTAAGACACACCCACAATTACAGGTAGCGTTCTTTATACATCTGTATGCAGCAAAACCAGAGCTTTTAAGCCATTAGCCAGAAAATGATCCCCTATTCACAACTTTGCCTTGCTAGGAACTTGCCTTGTTATTTTGAATGCAATTCCACCTGTATTTATGTAGTGATCTTTTATTTAAGAATGTTTAACCTTCATTTTATTAAAACCTGTTTGTAAACTGCCCTACTGCATTACGTTATTGCTCAGGGATCTAAACCAGCTTAAGAGGAGTAACACCTAGCTTCAGCACCTAAAGTAAATATAAACTGAAGCCAGTCAGCACATTTATTATGAATATTCCCAGTGTTAGAAGACCACAAGGCCAGCTTCCTCTGCCAACCAGCTCAGAACCATCTTCTTCCAGAAAAAACCTGAAGATAATGTAAAGCATTAGGTATTTTCTGGCCTCAAAGATAGACTTGGGCATTACCTTCCTTCCAAAGCTGAACTGATACATACTCACAAAAAACCCTTCAGGAATGCTAATGATCTTGAACAGCACATGGCTGCAAAAGTTCTTCAGTTCGTATGTGGATGCATGTTTTACAAAGAAAAAAAGTATAATGCTGAAATACTCTGAGAGCAAGGGAAATCTGTACTGTACTGCAGTTGTGCTTTTGCGTTGTGCATCGCTGGTTTCTCCACGATCTACGGAGGCTCACTTCAGCTCTAAAAGAAACCCAGCTCTTTCAAAAGACAGGTTTTGAAGCAAAACTCTCAAACATGCAACATCAGAAAACAGTTACAAAGCATCTGAACGAAAATATCTGCCACTTATCCTTCATTCCGTTCCCACTTAAGGTGTGTCAGGAAGACACAGCTATACCAACCCAAGGTCTTAACCACCCCTTCATGCTGAAGCTCACCTCAAGGCAAGCCAGCTCAAGAAGCTATGGCAGCAAAAGCTGTTCACTGCAGAGGAAGGTGCTTTGGTTTGGTTTGCTGAGCCACCTCACAAGGTCATGTAAGAGGTACTGTCACAGGGGAGGCTGCAGAAATAGGACGACTCTACTCAGCCAGGACATCAGCTTAACTGTCCTGAACTGTACCTTCCTGTCAAAGCCAAGCCATTATTGCTCCTTTCTACTACCCATTTAAAAGAATTTCAGGTGCTCATTATAAAAATGCATAATTTTATTAGTGTTCAAAAGCTGTTTTCAAATTCAGCTTTAAATATCATCAACTGATTTGAATATAAAGCTAACCATCCCATGGTTTAGAATCAAGAATTGCACCAGGAAACACTGGGGACACATGAAAAGTTGCCGGTGTGGTGACCAAAGTTCCTTTTGTTAAAAAAAAGCTAATGAAGAAAATCTAACAGCACACGGAGGTACAAGACACCTTAGTAATGCAAGTACCTGAACCCCACCTGTGTAGTAGAGAGGAGCTGTTGTGTATGGTCAGCAGCAGACCAGCACCCCATCAAAAGAGAACCTCAGCTTCTTCCCCAGACCACCCGCTGCTCAGCTTACCCATGAGCTCACAGCAGTGGGTGAAAGGTACTGGACCTCCTTCGCTGGGCAGCTTGCTGACTGCTTTATGCGTTTTCTACCCTGCCACCCTCCAGAATTAAAGCTGGGAGCGTGCACTGGCTCCAGCATTGGCCCCATAATGCTCACAGGGAAAAAGTAATGCACGGAGTACTACTGATCTGCACCTGTGTCTGCTCGGCGTGCCCTGCGCTGCCAACAGCCACGCAGGCTGCGATGTCGCCAGACCGCTCCTCTCCCCTTCCCGCCGGCATTAGCCGCAGGCGGCTGTTTCGTAGGCCTCTCGGGGCCGGGATGCCCTTACAGACGAGGACCCATGAAGACAAAGCTATTCGTCTCCCCGGTCAGCAGCCGGAGATGCCGAACAGCACAAACCCGGTGGGCGCTTGCCTGCAACATGAGGGCTCCCATGGGAAAAGCAAGGCAGGGACCGTGGCCCCCATTACCGGCTGCCGGAGGGCCGCGGAAGCTTGGAGGGGGAGGGCGAGCGAGCGGCAGGCAGCCACCGGGGGTACCCGCGCACCCGTCCCGGTGCCAGAAGCCGGGTCACCGGACCCTCCGAGCGGAGGAGGATGGGGAAACCGCCAGGGGCTCACACCCCTGGCAGCAGTAGCGGCGGCGCGGGGGGGCCGCCTTCACTCACCCTTCTCCGCCCCGGGACTTGGCGGGGAACCGGCGCCCTACCGGACTCTCCCGGAGGAGCTCGGCCCCCTTGTCCCGCGGCTGCCCAGACCCCCCCCGTCCCGTCCCCAGGGATGGGAAGAGAAAGAGCGGAGAGACGGGACCCGGCAGCCGTACCAGCAGGAGGGTGTCCGGCCCGCGTCTCTGCTTTCTCTTTGGGAGGCGAAGACATTTTTACTGTGGCAGCGGCCCCGCGACCCGCGCCCAACCTTCCCCGCGATGCGCCGCTCGGCCCCGTTCCCGCCCTGTCAACGTGGCCGCCGGGCGCCGCCGCCAGGACGCGCCCACCGAGGGGCGGTGCCCGGGCGCGCCCGCGCTGCGCTGCCTCCGCGGCCAACGCGGAGGGAGCGGGGCTGCAGGGGGAGGTGACCGCGCCCGCCCCGACCCGCCAGGGGGGGGCGGTGCCGCCGGGACCGGCGGTGGGGCCGGGCCGGGCTCTGGTGGGTGTTGCAGGCGGTTCCCGTTGCGGCGGAGCGGGTGATCGGCGTATCTCCGTTTCTGTTTCTCTGTGTGTTTCCCTAGCGGTCTGAGTTTTAATTGCTCATGATCCCTTTTTCCGCAGCTAAGTGTGAAGCCAAGAGTTGCGAAACGGCTCTCCTACTGAAGCCTGCCTTTTCTTCCCCACCCTCCTTCACCGAGCAATAGGAATTGGTCTTGCGTTTTGCAACTGCTTCCTGCAGCAGACTGCCTTTTGGAGTCCAGTTTGGATAGTGTATGTGGTTTCATAGAATGATAGGATCAACTAGGTTGGAAAAGGCCTTTAAAATTATGAAGTCCAACCTTTACACCAGGACTGCCAAGACCACCAGTAAACCATGTCACTAAGAGAATAGTCTACGTGGTTTTTCAACACTTCCAGGGACGGTGATTCCACCAGTGCCCTGGGCAGCCTGTTCCAATGCCTGATTACCCTTTTGGTGAAGAAATTTATCCTAATAGTCAATCTAAACCTCCCCAGCACAGCTTGAAGCTCTCAACCTCTTATCCTATCACTTGTTACTTGGGAAGAGACCAGCCACCTCCTCACTCCATCCTCCTTTCAGGGTAATTGTAGAGAGGGATAAGGTCCCCCTGATCCTTCACCTCTCCAAACTAAACACCCCCAGTCCCCTCAGCCATTCCTCATAAAACTTGTCCTCCAGACCCTTCACCAGCTTTGTTGGCCTTCTGTGAACCCACTCCAGCACCTCAATGTCTCTCTTGTAGTGAGTGGCCCAGAACTGAACACAGTGTTCAAGGTGCACCTTAGCAGTGCCCAGTACAGGGGGATGATCACTGCCCTGGCCCTGCTGGCTATGCTATTTCTGATACAGGCCAGGATGCTGTTGGCCCCCTTGGCTGTCAGGACGCAAGCTGGCTTATGTTCAGCTCCGTCAATTAGCACCCCCGGGTCCTTTCCTGAGGAACAGCATTCCAGCTTTCCAGCCACTCTTTCCCAAGCCTGGAGCATTGCTTGTGGTTGTTGTGACCCAAGTGCAGGATCTGGCACTTTGCCTTGTCCTCAGGTATGTAATATGGAAATTAGTGTCATAACAGCTTCTATTTTTTACTAGTACTCTTTGTTACAAGCATATTACCATTGTAAAAATATAAGTGATGGGCAAATATACAGGGTTCTTTCGGCAACAGTCTGAAATATAATCACATCATAGTGTACTTAACAGCCTGCATGAACAAATGTTACAAAAAGTGCTGCAACTAAGTCCTTGCATTTTTTTGCTGGGTAATTGCACATTCTTACACATATGACACTTTAGAGTCTCAGTTTGTGTTTTCAGTTTTGTCACCTTCTGTGTATCTTAACATAAATTACTCCAATTCCCTTTCCAGTCTGCCAAAATCTATTCAGAATACAGAATAGAGCAGAAATATCTCCTAAATGGAGACTTTAATGCTTGTCTACTATCCTATGGATTAGAATTACAAGATTTTATTTTCAATTATTCTTCATTTTAACAGGTATATTTGGTTTGGATGTCCCTGTGCCCGTTATTTGAGTTGGTATGAATTTTTGCTGTTGCACGTTTACTCTAAACCTGCTGTTATAGAACTGAAATTAAAAAGAGCCCTGTGCCTTATGACATTAAAAACCCAAAAAGTTAATATTTTTCTTTAAGAATCAGTTATAATTTCATATTTCAGTACAATGATTTGGTATGTGGAGGTGCACTGGGAGGAAGAATTACATCAAAAATGTGGTTTGGCTGGTGTTGCAAAAGCTGTCAACATTTCTTAATGTTACAAACTTTGCATGTGTCCATTAACACAACCATTTGTATGAAGGCTCGCTGTGGCTTCACAGCCAAAATGCAACATCTATCCTGAGTATGTCTCAGAAATGTGGGGCTAAAATTGGGTATTCTCTACAAATGCAGCTTTGTATCAGGTTTGGAAGCTGGGATAGCAAGGCAAGCCATTCTGGCGCAGAAGGAACAAGGACTGGAAGAGGAGAAGAGAGATGGAGACAGGAAGAAACAAGGCACAGGAGGACTTGGCCCACTTGGAGAGGGAGATAAAAGAACAAAAACTTGAGTAGGAAGCAGTGGAGAAGTGACATGAGAATTGAGGAAGCAGAGTGACACAGTGGGAAATATGAAACATCTTTCCTCAAGCAATGAAGTGGAAGCCAGGACTAGTTGGGTGAGATGAGGATGAGAAGCTCTGGGCGGGGGAGGAAAGACTGAAGGTAGATTGGGCAGGAGCCAGTGCACAGAGGATCAGGCTTGCAGGAGGGAGAGGGAAAGATCTTCGCTGCTTTCCAGAACAGGTTCTCAGACCTCACTATACTTGTCAGTACATATAATTATGCATTTCCTCAAGCAACAGGGGCCTGTGCATATTGTAAGTTTCTGTGCTTGCAGAAGAGTTTTATAGGTGTCAGTGTGATACCATGGGATAGAATTTTATTTTCAGTTATTTATTCCAATATTGTTTTTTAAATGTTGCAAGAAAAGCAAAAAGGAGACATCCCACATTCAAAAAAAATTAGTAATAGGGATTTGTAAAATCAAGCGCCTAAATGAGGGCGTGCTGTGAAGGTTGTCAGTGAGATTTCACTTTTATGAAACAGAGTGATTGTTTCTTTGGCAGATCTAAGACAACATGCGTTTCTCTGGCTAGCTGTGGTGCCGTAACAGTAGTAGCAACGTCCTTCTCAATTATGCCAACATACAGGAAATACAGAGGTATAATGACAGGTATTATAATACCTAGGAGTTGGCAGTCCCATTGTTTGTACCAGCACGCACAAATGGGAGCAGCTGTGGGAAACTACAATAGAAAACAGGCAGAGTTTTTACACAAAGTTGGCTGTGGAGTCACTTCCTTTGCCAAATCAACCACGCCTCATGCTGACACCGTTTCCCACAGACTGTAGGAAAGGCAAGTCTCCACTGGAAAGCTTGTGAATGACAGAATCATGAGACAGGGCACTGAAACGCAACAGTGCTGGAAGAGTAAATAGGTTGGTTTTATATCACTTTTAAGGTGTTTTGAGGACTGGTGGATGTTTTAGAACAAGAGCATTTTTTTGTGAAGGATTCCACAACTCTTCAATTAATGGGCAAGAGCTCATAATAGACATCTCGAGTATCTGTGACATTATCCAGCACAACTGAGTACTCTCCAGCTACTACTAATTTTAACTGAAATAGCAAACAGAAAGAAGCTACGTCTTCTGTGGTGATGGTGCAGGCAAAAATCCAGCTCCTGCATTAAAAAAAAAAAAAAAGAAAAAAGAAAAAAAAACCAAAACAACCAAAAATAGGAAAAAAGCCCTTTACAGATCCTAAAAACTAAGTTAAAAGAAAACATGTGAAGAGATTAGATAGGAAAGTGTGCAAAAGCATACATATAAAAACTATTTTCAGTGACAGTTGGCCCTCCGCAGCACTTTTGACAGTAATACTGGGTTCTTACAGGCCAAAGTATGTTCAGTAAGCAGTCTATTTTAAAAGCAAGCAGTCTGTTGAACTATGATTAGGACACCGTTTATGTCTATTTTGAAAATACTCCCTAGTACTTAACAGATGGCTGCAATTTTGCTTCTTTCACCCAGGGCCTACAGCAAAGTCTTATATTCTTTCTGAAAATATGGAAACACATATAAAAACGGTTTCTGGGCTCAAGTCAGGGGGAAATTACAGTGCAACCAAGGGTCATGCAGCACCTAAAAGGCAACAAAGTGTTTTGCCACTCAACTTCTGCTGCAATTTCCAGCACACATATGCACATGCATGCTGTAAATCCTGGGAAGCATGATAAACTGATCTGTATTTAGCCACAGGGTGAGCAAAACTCTCTCAGTGAATAGGTTTTTGCCAAATCTATAGGTTAAAATCAAGTCAATGAAAGCTACCAGCTGATTTTGATAGTGTGTCCAAAATAGTTTTGCCTGAAAACAGCTAGTTATTTTGAAGATTGGGCTATTTTGTTTCAATAACATGTTTTAAGATTTTTTATTTCTTTCAGATTAAAATCCACCAAGAAACTAAATTATTTCTCTCTTCCTCACGTTCTTCCCAGCCAGTTAATAAAAATATCGGTTCTCCGTGTAGTTCTAATCCTTTGTGACATTTTTAGGGTAGCGTGATAGCTCCAAGAAATGATAAACAAACTAAAAGGTTTTCTTTGGAATTTGATCTTTCACTTTGACTTTTTGAGTTTGCAGATTTTTAATTATATATGTCGCTACCCACTACTTAAAACAATGCAGTCAGAAGATGGGGAAGTTCCCTGCTTTTCTGCTTCCATGTAAATATGTAAAGGAAGCCAAATAATGGTTGTTTCAGTTCTGTTCACTGCTATTCCAGGTTAAGAAAAGGGTACTGGTTTTAAGTCTCTGGATTGCTTGGAAATCTTCAGAGTTTGTGTGGACCACCATCCAAAAAAACCAATTTGTGTAAGAAAGCAAGCAAAAAAATATTGGACAGGGAGTAACGTGCTGTTTTCCAGTCTTTCCTTACCACATGGTTTTGCATTGACTTATTAAAGTCACTTGGATTGCTGGTGTTTGCTGGTTTCTCTGTATCTTGATGATCGTGTTGATTCCATGTTATTACTCTAACTGCACTGTTACTCTGACAAGGAACACAAATTTGTTTGCTCACTGGATATACTTATTCAGTTTTCTAGGAAAACCTATATAATTTATTTGTTTTTCTTTAGAATTAGAATAAGTTCCCATTGGGGGAAACCTATAAATCTGTTAAGTGTTTAAAGTTACTGAATTTAATCATAATATAATTGTAAAACTCAAACACTCTTCTATCTTGATGTTTCGGTAAATTTCCTTGGAAATGTTTTTGGTAAAAAGTGTACAACAGGTCTATCTTATCAGAAAGGTGGAATAAAGAGATGTAGCAATCTTACATTGCCGCTCCTAAGTTATATTGTCATAAAGTTTAGACTTCTGAGCTGTTATCAAACGTTAAATCAGCACAAAAAGCAATTTCTCAGTATGATGCATTACTGTTGAGATGTGAATCAAATTCAGGAGGTTTGTAGCATGTTCAGAAGCTGCTCTGTATGCTTTTTTCACAAAAGCACTCTGGTTTTCTGTTAATAGTCATCTTAGATGTAATTTCTACTTTTTACATTTGCTTCTCCCCACTGTTGTTTACAATATTATTTTAGCTGTTAAATTTTAGACATAGTGCATGCTAGAGTGACGTAATTCATAGTAGATTTCTTTTCTCTCAGGAACAGTTGCAGGTTGTTATTTGCCATGCAGCTGAAGTAGAAATTTATATTTATTTCATGGGAGAATTATGCCTTAAAGGAAAACCCAAATGGAAACCACTGTCACAATATGGCCTCACATTAAGCTAAAATTTAGTGCTTTTCATGACAATCTTTATAAATGTCTCACACTATATACTGAAAGAATAATAAAGCAGGTAAAGCAAATAGACCCCTGTGAGTTTCAGAGACCTTGCTCTGCAAAATATCACCATTTGTTCTTCCTCCTCTTTAGTGCAATTCTGTTCTGCCTTAGGACACTACTCACGGTGGTAGCACTACAGAAGTATTCTGATATGAAAGATAAATAAAGCAATTTATAGATTCAAAGGAAGGAAGAGAGGAAGGTTGGAGGAGGACAGAGGGAAGAAGAAAGAGAGAGCAAAAGAAAGAGAGAAGGAGGGAAGAAGGGAGGACAGAGAGAAGGAGGGAGGAAGATGTTTAATTCAACAGGGAAAGTAAAAGCAAAAGCCATCCTTTGAAGCTTTTTCATTCAAATATCTCAACATTCTGTGTAAAGGCCATAATTTTCATTACTCCTTGTGTTAAAATTGGTAAATAGAAGCACAGAGAGGTAAAAAATAAGTTGCCAAAGCCAAACAAGCAGCAGAATTGAAAACAGAAGCCAGGCCTCTCCATTTTCTCATTAGTCTGGGACTTATTAAAGATACTGTATATTTTATTGTTCTAGATAACAAGCATATTATTGCTGCCCAGTTAGAGAGGGCTTTGTTCTTCTAGCTCCGTAGATGACAAGGGTGCCCGCCACATGGGTGTGAGTGTGCACAGACTCAGGGTTTGTGAGTCACATTGCAGCTTCAGTGTCTGTGGGAACGGGACTGTGATTGCTCCTGGAAGCTGCTGGCATGGCTCACAAATGCGGCTCAAGAAAACTAGGCATTGTACAAATCTTTGCACCACTTTTCTGTTCCTCTGCTTCCTATCCCATTCTGTCTGAGACTGCAACTATAGAAGCTGTGCTATTTGGATAAAGGAAAGAATTTCTGTTGGCTAAAAAATGAAAATGAAAAAAAGATTCTCAGCATTTCCAAACACATTGGATTTGGTGTTTGTTTTTTGTTTTGTATTGTCTTGTTTTGTTTTCCTGCATTTTATGTCAAAAAACTGTTAACATCAGAATATGGTGGGTTTTGGTGGCTGTGATGGGAACATAGAACCTTGCTGACAGTGAGCCTTATAGTAAGCACTCATTGCAGAATTGATGGTTGATTTGTTTCAGTATCTCATATTTAGGGTCAGATACCACATCTATGGTACACACACCCAACTTTATTGATTTCTATATCTTCAGGCTCTTTCTTTTATTTCATAGAAACTGTTCCTGGCTTCAGAGGAAGTTTTGCATGTACCCAAGTATGGGCAGTTGGCACTAGCCTCTAGGAAATAACCTTTTAAGACTGTAGGGTTAACTGTTACAGGCGCTAAACAGCTGCCATTAACACAAGCTTGTCATAGGTCAGCCCACTTCAGTCCTGGCAAGGTGATTGTCTTGGAGTTCAGACAAAAGTAGACAATCCTAATACACAAGTGGAGTTGGCACTCAGCTTCTCATAGTAACAGTACCTGACACAGGCTTCACTTGACCCCAGTTTATCCATCTAAGAGATAGCCAGACCTATTCTAAAACCCACTTTTTCTCCTGGAAGAGCCTCGCTGCCTTAGTTTCAGACCTTTGGCAGATGACATCGGATTTCTGTTAAATTTGCAGCTAATGGATCTATTGCAAAGTTCAAGTCTTTACCCTCTATGCATTATTTATTTATGTTCCTTCCAGAGAATGTTAAGAAATAGACAACAAGAAATTACATATTATGGTGTATATTTAGTTGAAATGTATCTTTGTCTAGAGTAATGTAGTCATTTTTTTAATCTTTGAACTGATCTTAACACATAGCTCAGCTATAAACCTACCAGATAATCTTCCTTTAGAGACACTACTTTATGTTACAGAGGGAACTAATTGCTAAACAATAAATATCCCTTTTCAGTTGAATTCTAGATGCCAGATTTGCAACTATAATTCTTTTTCATTCTTATTAGAAGGAGTATGAGTGTGTCAACATTGTTATTGATGTTTTCGGCTGAATGCTTTGTTATAAGCTGAACAAAATTGAATGTAAGTAGACTGGTATTTCATCACAGCTCAAGGGTATAAGGCTAACACATTCTTTCTTCTGTTAGCTCTTCAGTCCTCTTTCTTTTTACATGAAAAGAATGCAAAGTATCAGCATTCTTTAGGTTGGGAAGTCTTATGACTTTTCCTTAGGAAACTGCAGTGTTTGAACAATGGCGGAAGGGTTGCTTTGCTTTTCAGTTGTGTTCCAGAATTATGTCCATTTTAATGAATATGTTTTCAAAATACTTGCTGTCTGAGAGCTAAAGGTTATAAGACATTTTTAAAGTACGCATCTCTATTTTATTTCTCTTTGCACAAAGATTCGCTTTTTTTACCAGCTTTCACTTTTTTCTGCTTTTCCAGACTACATAATTTAAATTAATTTATTTTAGTTGCTAGTATTACAATTTTTAATACTTTTCACAGAAGTCTAGTTTTATGTTCAACAATTAGCCTGTGTTAAGCATCTAACAAAATATCATTAGAAGATTTATCATGCTTGTACTGGGCCTACCTGGAATGGAGGCAATTCTTTGTCATAGCAGGCCTTATGGTGTTTGTGTTTTGGATTTGTGATCAAAACATTGTTGATAAAACACCAGTGCTTTGGCTATTGCTGAGCAGTGCTTGCACAGCACCAGGGCTTTATCTTTTTCCAAATCTGTGCCCCGCAGTGAGTGGGAGAAGGGGAGAGAGTGAGCAACTGTGTGGGTGCTTGATTGTTGGCCCAAGGTAACCCACCACAGTGCTGTACTGTAGGAACCTGAGTACCAGCTTCATTCTTGTCTTAAGAGTGGCTGCTTGTGCCTAAGCTCCAAGACAGTCACCCTGTCAGGTACTGAAAGGTGGTGGCCTGTGATGAGCTTGTGTAATGGCAGCTGTTTAGCACTTGTAGCAGTCCTAAATGGCACCACAGACTCCTTACAAGTTTGTTATGGTGAACCATGTTTGCTCATTAACAGATAAACCTCATTTGTCTATGACCATCAAATTTCGCAGCGGTGAGTGCACCGTGCCTTTGTGCAATCAATACCGCTATGCATTACAAGATTTAAGTGTCCCGCAGCAACATCTGCAATTGTTCGAATGTTCCTTCTTGGCCCCCTTCTAATTTCTCTCCACTCCTCCTGTCGCAGCATGGGTTGGACCTATGTGGGTGTCTAGCTTGTTTACACTCCCACGGCAGCTTCTGCTCAGAAACCCTCTGTCCTTCCACATGGCCATAGGGACTTCATACCTTCCTGCTACCTCAGTCTGCTATGACATTGTTGTTTACTACTCTCCTTTCTTCCCTCCCTTTCCAGCAAAGTCCTGAGGACAGTAAGCTACCAGAGGCTTTCCTCTTCCCATTTCACTGTCTGTGTACTGCATTTTGATGATTTGCCAGAGGCTGTACTGGTCACCGACCAACCTCTTGACATTGCTTTCTTGAAGAAATACTCTCCCTGTATCCCAAATCCCAGCAAATTGAAGTCGTGATAGTGAGCTGGTAATAGCTGAAATACCAATTTGGTGTTACAATTTGCAACCCATCTTACAAGGCCATGGGTAAGAATGACTGATACTGCTAGGTCAAGGAAAATGTGTATCAAATTACTAACCAAGGGTCACCACCAGTCATTTATGGACACTCTGGGAGGGCAAGGGGGGGGCTGAATGGATCATTCTGAATTCATCACATCCTTTTGTCAATATCTGTCCTAGAGGAATGAAGGCACCCATAACCCTCTTTGCAGCCACCTCATTTATTTTTTTATGGGCTGTTTCTTTCCAACCCCTTACTGATTTTACATTCTTGGGTGTTAGAGTGCTCTTGGTTCCCCCTCAAGGACAAGTCTAATAGAAATATTGTCTCTTATGGTCATCCTGAAACAGAGCCTCAAGTTCATACAGATTAACAGAGAAATTTCTGGCTCCCCAAACTGCCTTATCCTCCTGCCCAAGGATTAATGCTCCTTCCTTGCCCTTTTGTCTATGCCTTATCATCCTACTTGCCCTTTTCCATAGCATAGAGTTAATCTTAGTTTCTGAACCTGCATCAGGCAGGGAAGTATGAAGGTTTATAAGCTGCCTGAAAGACAGTGCTCTACACTGAAGTTGAACAGCACTTCTGCTGTCTTTATCAAGAGCCGCAAGTCATACTTCACTCCACTGTCCCCTGTCCATCAGTTAATTTTTGTCTAAATTCAACCACTGGTTAAAAGCTCATCCTTCAAAAGGCTCTACACAGCCTGCCTCTGCTTCTGTAAGGCTTTTTACAAGCTCTGGCTTCTCCTTTCTCTGCTCTATTGCTATCTTTTCCCAATGCCATAATGAAATAGCTCCATATGGTCCTGTTCCAAATGGCTTTCCAGAGGATTAGACAGTCCTCCATATTGCTACCATCTCTGAACACCTGATAGAAATCCCTCTACCAACAGATTGCTTAGGAAGAAATGCCCTGTTTCTTTGCTTTGCTCAGTCCCATAAGTTGGTTAAACACTTGTTTTGCCCACCTTCTGTTCACATAATTAGTTTGCCCTTTGAAGACAATCCTGAAATAAAGTTCTGCTGCATCAAACTCGTATATATGAGAACAGTTTGGCTGTTTTTTAGTCTCAAGAGCACTTCTCATTTCTCATGACTCACAGGTCTGTAGGGAACAAAATCAAAAATCCCAAACAAAAAAATCTCTCACAGTCCTCAAGTGCTTCCACTCCATCTGTTGGGGTGGGGTTTGTGGCCTGACACACTCTCTCCTTGTCCTACCTGGGTGTCTCTGCTGCCTCCTCAGCTACAGGGGGCTTTACCGTGAGCAACTTCTCTGCAAATTCTGGGACTCCAGCAAAGGTAGCCTGTGCCTGGAGGACTTGCCTGTTCCTGCAGTGGCTTTGGGGTGCTGCAATGCCTGAGAAGTGCTGTGTGAGAACCTGCAGGAGCTGCTGACCCCACATAGCTACATCACGTACCAAAGTGAATCAAACCCTGTGCTGCAAATGTAGCTGTCAGCTTGGAATACTCTTCAGTCATCCCATGCCTGACTTACCCTTTGGGGTAGAGCTCAGTTGTGTCTGCTCCAGTGATTATAACCAACAGACTGATGTGGCATAGTCCGTTGTTATGTTTGTCTAAAACATGGGTGAAGCCTTGCATGAAATAAAACCTCCTGATTAAAGAGATAATACACACTGATTTTCAGAAGTATTTTCAGCTTTGATCACGTGGAAGAGATGTGTATTTGTTGGTGATAAAGTGATTAATAGTTTGCTAATACTCAAGCCAAGGAGATGACTATGTCTAGTTTGCCAAAAAGAAAGCAGTATTTTTAAAGAGGCAAGGGCAATTAATAGAAACAGATCCAAAGTGAAGGATCACCTTTCACTGAAGAAGTGAAGGTTCAAAATTTTGTGGGAAAAGAAATTCGATTTTGAGCACGTCCTTAAAATGTATTTAAAGGAACATATTAGGAAAGGTAATGTACTTCCCTGAGCCAAGATCCCCTTCCATGAGAATGTAATTATTCCAGAGCTGGATCCTAAGTCAAGAAGATGCAAATTTCTAACAGTCTCTCAGCTGCCTCATAATGGGTGAGAGGAAACTTTAGAGCCAACATAAATAATGCCCCAACCTCTGCATGCATTTTACATTTCCTTTTGGCCTTTGAATGTAGAAAATTTTGCAACCACCAATTTTAAATACTGTAGGCAAACATTTTTCTTCCCTTTTACTTTAGGTTGACTTAAGAATGATTTCATGGTAAATAGCTAATGACTTAATCCCATGGGTACACCTATCTTAGAATCAGTTTACTGGAATATTCTTTTTCCTTTCTTGAACTTGTCAGAGAAGGGTTTAAGGGTACAAAGTATTTGCTGTCGACCGGTGCTAGGCAGGGAAGCAGCAGAACAGTGAAGAAGAATGCTTATACCTGAGAATTCTGCCGGTTTGGGTGTCAAAGTGTTTCCTGCACTGAATGAAAGGATTTTTTAAATGTCAAGTTACATTAAGTGAAAGGCATGCAGCACTGTGAGAAGCAGTAGGAAAATGATCTGTTATAAATATTTGAACTCTTGCTGAAGTATCTTTTCTCCTCTGTCCTCCCTGGAATAGCTGAAACTAACATCTCTGTTGAGCTTAAAGAAGTGGGCCAATCAGCTATTGAACACACAGCATTTATTGCCTGGAGGAATGAATAATTAATGTAGCCTCCCTAATGTGATATCAAAGGGAAGGAAAAGTAATAGCAAATATGCCTATGCATAAGGGGGAAAAAAGACAATAGTAATATCCTATCAGGTCTGCTTAAGTAGTTCATATACATGAACCTGAGCTGAAGGTGCAAACTGAAATCCCTACTGAAAAATCCCTAGGCTGAGAAACCAGAATACTTTCTTTTGCTGGAAGCAGAAGTGAGGTGAAGGCAAAAAAGATTTTTGAGCCTGTTCAAAAGGAAGCAAAGAAAGTATTTCCAGCTGAAGATTTTGGACTTTGAGATGAAATCACTGCTGCTAAGCTTGGCTGTTCTCTCAGGTAATGAAAGATTCAGGCTTGTATTTCTGTAACCTCTCCAGTATATTCTGCCTCTGAATATAACTTAGGCAAATCTAGAGGTAGAAATCCATTTAATTTTCTTTTTAATGGTTCTTTCTCTATTAAAAGGTAAGTATTTGTTAGGGAAAATTTATATATATATATTCAGAAGATAGTCCTAGAAGCTTGCTTATATTTTAGAAGGGAGATGCTGTTGTCTGAATGTTCAAAATTGTTCTAGAGCCAGGACAATCCACAGAGACAACGTGGAAAAAGCAGAGCAAAAAGGGAAACAGGAACTGGTGAATAGGAAGTGTAAGCAGAAGAACACTTTCTGAGGATCATTGAGGTCCCCAGAAGCAGTAGTGAAATTTATGCAAGTTTTTGTTTTGAGAAACAACTATAAAACTGTGCTTGCAATGAGAGAAGGAAGTTTTGGAATGATGGGGAACCAACAGCATAGAGGAAAAATACTGTAGGGGACCATATATACTTTTTTTTTTTCTTCTTACTGTCTACAGTTTAAAGCCTTTTCTCCATGAGGAAGTTTTGCCAGTCTGGTTAGGTGTACAGCTTTAAATAAATCCACTGACATTCCTATTTGAGCTTAAACCATTTTTTCCCCCTATTTTTAACTCAGGACAATGAAAAACTTGTGTGTGCTATAACAAGCAAGAAGGTCTACACAAGAATTTACATTAGTTAGACTAGATTAATTTAAATCCTGGTTAAAATTAAATCAGTGCATCTTTCTGTTGTAGAGAAGGCCTGCACCATGTGAACTGCACACATGAGAAACAAACCTGGTAAAAGTATTTCACTGCTGAGGAGGTACATCTGAGGATTTGCCATTTTTCAGATAAGTACTTTGAAGAAGAAGCTAGAATAAAGAAAAGTGGACTGCCTTATAGGCACCCCATTCACCCAAACAAACAAACAAGAAATTCTGCATACGCAGCTTTAAATCAGACCATGAAATCAAGAATCAAAGACACTGAAAGACAGAAAGGCCTGTTCAAGAAGTGGTATTAAGAAAAGCCAAGATCATTGATACAGGCAGAGAAGCATCAAATGTAGCTTGGTGAAGAAACCAGTTAACAAATTTGGAGAATTTAAAGCACCTCATGTTTAATACTCCGAAAGATTCGGTGATATGTCTTTGTTGTTAATGTATTGAAGCAAAATTGTAAAGGCTGCTGGGTTTGCATGCCATAGGCAAAGGAGAGTACATGCAAAATCATGTTCATCCCTGCTCCACTCAGCACCTAAGAGAACTGCAATCTGGGCTTCAATAAAAAACAATGTCACATTCTGCTGCAAGGTGTGTGTATCATTGCAAATCTGTTGTGGGAGAAGGAAAGAGAGCTCCTGTCTCAATAGGTTGAAGATTTTATCTTCTCCAGCAGTTCATATATCTTTATAAAAATGATAAGAATCGTGGCAAGGAGTCTGGGTAGAAGTCAGACCATACAGATCTAGGAAATAATGCCAACTACAGAATTTGAGAAGAAATAAAAGGCAAAATTTGCAATAGTTTTATTGCAAAAAATTTCTTCCTTTTTCAACCATCTGAAAGTTGTAACGAAGTGACCATGAGAGAAGTATGAAAAAGCAAAGCATACAGGATTCTTTCAATAACACAGGATGGCAGGGAATGGAAAAAAGCAACTCTGATAATAAAGTAAGCTAGGAAAAGAATGAAGGCATAGCTGAGAAGAGAATCCATGGACTAAAAATACCTAGTGGTAGTAGCAGACCATTACATGGCTGACTGCAGACTAATTGCATTTGTTCAGTCATTGTGAAAATGGATACAGATGGGATGCACAAGTTCGGAAATATCCTACTGTTACAGAGAAAATAAAGCAAATGTTAGATGATAAGCCATTACCTAAGATGATGTTGTTGAAGAGAACTCAGAAGATCATATGTCTAAAATACTCTTTTCTGCTTTAGCAGCTCTTTTAATTAATTTTTACTGATTTTTTTAATAAAAAGAAATGTTGGATGGTGGTTGGTGAAGAAAAGGAGGAGGCAGATCTTAGCCAGTGAGATAGGTTTTCTTGCTGTGCCACCGACTGAAGTAACGTAACACTTTCTTTCTTGAAACAGAACTTAGTTTTGTGAAAATCTGTTAGATCTGGTAGCAGAGCTTCCATGGTCAAATGAGTATTTTGCATTTTCTTCACTCCTGTAGTATTGCAAGTTCTCACTGGGATGCCTTCGAAGGCACAGTCCAGATTTTACAAACTTTTTCTAAATAGGAACATCTGGGGAAACAGCTGATATCAAAGTCAGCAATTCCTCAGAGGTCTGAATGCATTCCAGATCCAAAAAGAGAAGAAGAAAAGCCCAGACCAGTCTTTTGCATCTGTTTTTTATATACTCATAGTATACCTAGTAGCAACTGGGACTCACAGCTGTTACTGCTAACTGCTCTGATGTTATTACATGGTTCCTGGAAAGCTGTGTTTGGTCCCAGCAAATCTTGGTCAGAGGGAAAGCAAAAAGCCTGAAGACTTCTGTATCCAGGTGCATGAACAGCACAGCGGGGTCCTACATAGTTCTCAAAATAATAGGAGGTGGCTGAGGTATGCCAGGCAGGAAATCTTCCTTGCCAGTTAGTGTCCATCATTTCCCACAGGTTCAGACAGGATTTACCAGTCAGAGACACTGGGCAGTCTTTGGGCCAGATGCCTGGCATGTCATTCTCCACTGAAGAAGAATGCATGTTACCCTTCATTAGGGAAAGCATAAGATGCACTTGGCAGTGTGTTCCTCTGATCAGGGTGACTGCGTTATTTAGTGTGAGTCTGTTACAGAGCTACTTCATTTTCCATCTGCACTCCAGGTAAATCAGCTTTACTGCACGCACTTTGGTGTTCATGTGTCTCTTAGAACCACGGTGACAAAAAACTAGCCTGAGGGTTCTTTTTGGTTGGCTTTTTCGTTTGTTTGTTTGGTTGGTTGGATTTGGGTTTTTTGTTTGTTTGTTTTTTTGGGGGTTTTGGGTGGGTTTTTTTTTTGTTTGTTTGGTTTTTTGTTTTGTTTTGTTGTTTGTTTGTTTTTTTTTTTTTTAATGAGGCTGCTGGATAAAAGGTAGAAAGAAAATGGAAAAGATACTTTGTGGAAAGATTTAAGTCTGAAGATTAAAATGCTACCCCATGGTGAGCAATACTGAGGCATTTGTGGTACTTCTTTAGGCTCTGTCAGTTACCTAAATAAAAAGTCAGAAGTGCTGGCTTCTGAGCTCTGGTAATTTAACACAAATTTTAATTCATTTTGGCTAAATTCCTACAAACTTAGACAAGCCGCATTAATTAGATAAACCTGGGGAACTCTCTGTATTACAGCACAGAAAACCTGTAAAGAAGGACCTTATAGCCTTTAAAGGCAATTCTAGAAAACCACAGGAAAATAAACATTATACCACAGAAACTCAGAAAATTGAATTGTCAGGGGGAAAAGAGCTGGGGAAGAAAAGAACAATAAGGAGGGGGAGAGAGCCAGTGATAATAGTTTCAATATCATTTAGAAGAAAGAGGAGGTCAGACAGAGCAGTATACACTAAAAAATCATGTCTGCAGCTTCACAAGTCAGAAGGAAAAGCTCACATACTTGCTACCAATAATTCGTGTTCCTTATGTTTAGCTGACAACAGGGGAGACTGAAAAAGCACTCCTGCAGGTACATAACTAAGAAAGTTCAAGAGCATTGCTATTCACTTTGTGAAGACAGACATTAAATATTTAAACCAATTTAAATGCAATTGTTCTGTTCAAAGTCAGAGAAGATCCGCAAGCACATCAAAGACGCACAAGGATTTTGGTAGCAGGCAAAAGCAATTACCTGAGATGCAATATCTAGGCATCTGCCAGCCATGTCTGAAAGCAGGTTGCTTAAGCTGATATGACAAAACCACTGCCCAGATGTGTAGACCGTGGCTGCAAAGGGAAAGCTCTAATTAGTATTCACTGACATGTGTCCTATGGACTCCTAACCTCATGTGTACTCCCATCTGAGCCTACAACAGACTAAGCAGAGATGCCTAAAACAGGCTATGTTTCTTACATTGTCACTAAAACCATGGATCGGCTGGCTGAGCAAGAGCTGAGCTTCCCAGCAGGCTGGCTAAGAGGAGGTGGGTGCTTGGCAGAGCAGAGTACAGGAAAAACATGTTAAAGAAGTGTTGCACAAGCCATCACTGTTAACACTACAATCTTACCTACTGCTTTATCATTTATCTATAGTCCTTGCCATCAAAATTTCACATTTACAGGAACCTCATTTCACTTTACCGTATTTTGTTGACTACATATTCTACGGTGGGTTTTTTCCCTAGAACAATGTAGTGGTGCATTGGTTGGGCATGCCCAACCTAACAGCCTTGTGTCTAGATTAATTATTGCCTTTTCTGTGCTCCATCAATGTGTAGCCCAAAATCACTAGCTGCTGGGAGATACTGCAGTTTTCCCTAAGGGAATGCTTAAGCTTCTGTGCTGGTGACCAGGCTAGAATGATAGCACCCATGGGTTCATTCTCTGGCTTAAAGCCCCACTGCAAATGATCAATAGCAACTGCCTGTCTGAGCTAGGAAGCCTGGCTCTGCTCCCTGTTGCCTCTGCTGGTTGGGCTGTCCTTCCTGCCTCACTAGCTGACTCAGGACAGCCAGAGCTGCAGTGAGCGTATTCTTCACAGTATTTAATGGCTGATTCTGTGATGTTTCTTTCACTACATGCTGCATATACGCTCAGATTAAACCAAACTACCATTCAAGGCTCTGAATGTTTCAATGTGTCAAGCATCATGTAATCTTTTCATGAGTTAAGTTTACTCTCTAGGGGATGTTGCTAGGAGGAAGATCCAGAGCAGCAGGATTCACTGTGTGACTGAAATAATGCCTGGGCAGAATATTTCATTGTTGTGCTTGATCACCCCTCAATAGCTAACATCTACAGATCTTCAAGACTTCCCTATCTCAGAGAAAGCATTTGTTGTGGTTTAAGCCCAGCTGGTCACTAAGTACCATACAGCTGTTCAGTCACTTCTCCCCCTGCCTCTTGAGATGCGGAGGAGAATCAGATAAAGGTAAAACCCGTAGGCTGAGATAAGAACAGTTTAATAATTGAAATAAAGGAGGATAATATTGTTGTTATATTAGTATTAGGAAAGAGAGAGGAATAAAACTTAATAAAACACAAGTGATGCACAATTGCTCACCACCTGATGATGGATACCCAACCCAATCCAAGCAGCAATCTGGGCCTTTTGGGTAACTCCCCCCAGTTTATATACTCAGCATGGCATGGTATGGAATACCCCTTTGGCTAGTTTAAGTCAGGTGTCCTGTCTCTGCTTTTTCCTGGCTTCCCACGCTCCTCCTCACTAGAAGAGAATCAGACTGGAAAGTCCTTGATCAGGGTAAGAGCTACTGAGTGACAACCAAAACATCAGTGTGTTATCAGCAATGTTTTCAGACAAAAGCCAAAGCACAGCACTGCACCAGCTACTAGGAAGAAAATTAACTCTATCCCAGACAAAAACAGGATGGCATTGATCAGCTGCATTTTTTAACACAGTACTACAGTCTCACAGTATTTTATATGTGATTTTGGTCATAGAATCCAAAAGAAAGAGAGTGCTGTAACACAGCTTGTCATTGCTAAAATAGAATTTACTTGCTGCATGCATTATGGTGTGGCATGGCAGCACATTAAAGTGCTTGAGATTGCACAGTCACCTGCAATTGCACTAAAGGAGAGTGCAGGCCAGATAGATGTGATACAGTCTTGTCTGTGCTGCCTAGTGTTCTTGGTGTTTGGCTTAGCTCTCTGAGAGACTGTGGGTAGGGGTGGTCAAACCCATGCTGGGGAGTGTGCTTACAGTGAGGCAGTGAGAACAGAATGAGGCAGCCAGAGGGTGCTTGAACATGCTTGTAAATCCTGATCTTGTAAGATATACAAGCACAGCCAAAAAAAGGATTAGTCCATGTACAAGAGCAAAACTTTCAGAATCTAACTTGACTGCTGGAAACAAAAATGCTCATTGGAGTGAAAGGAAGTTTTAAGAATTAGGTGGTTAAATTGATTTCTAGCTTTCCTGTGCCTTAGCTTATCAGCAGTGAGGGTAACCACAAGCCTCTCCACTCAGTGCTGTGAGGATAAATAACATAATGATTTTACAGGATCCAAATAAAAGAATAATGGGGGCTAAACAAGCACTTTGAGTAGTTTGAGCATGAGAACAGTAATGCAGTTTGACTGCAATAATATCCTCCAGTGCTGTAGACTATCTCAGCTCTGTCAACTACAATTGACTGCAGTACTGAAAATTGACTGTAGTATGGTGTTGAAGTTTTCCAATTCCAGATACCTATGTAGCTGTTTGGATGGGCACTGAAGCAGTAGTATATACCTAAACATGGTTCCTCTGATATGACTGCTGATGAGGATATCAAAAAATGATATATGCAGTTATCCTTGCCCTCCCTCCTTTCATCTGAATCTCCCACAATTACTTGACCAAATCCCCAAATTATAGCACGTTAGCCTCCAAGGCACCCTGAGGTTCCAGATGGGTCAGGCCTTCTCTGCTTTACAGCATAAGCTACATGACAGCACTATGAAATAAAATGGAACCCCTTCAGCCTCCTGAATCTGATGGTTCATTGCAGGGTAATGTGTTCACTCCTTCAAAGGCTAGGCTTAGTTCATCTTATTGTATGCTGGGTAACAATCTGTCTGATGCCAGCTTCGGAGTGCTGTTCAGTGCTGGCAGAAATCCCAATTAGTTGTTTTTCCCTCTATAGACCAGAGAAAATATTTTAGATGTCCTCTAGTGTGTTGCTTTTGGAATGCCTTTAAATCTTCTAAGCTTTATGGAGCCCCTCTCCTCCAGGCTTTGGTGCTGTTCATGTAATATATTATTGCTTCCAAACAATTTACCCTTTGAAGGACACACCACAGAAGAACTTTGTCTTTTGCTGAAGCATACAACATGATGACATTTTAGTTTAGAAACATAAAGGCCATTACTCGGGGTTGCTGGCAACTTTGTGAAGTAGCAAAAGAGTTAATAACTTTAGTGTTTGAACTAGAGTATGCAGACTGTGTTGCATGGAAATGGGATCTCTGATTTTGGGAGCTACATATTCATTTCCAAAGTGATGTATATTTTACTTCATTTTTGAAAGTGCTCTTCTCGCAGGAGCAAAAGCTACTACTAATGCTGAAACAACAGACTTGAAGTAAGGCTTGGGGCACAGTCTGAGCCCTTTCCTCACCTCTCCTGATGAAAGGCAGCTCTGCTTAGTTCCCTCTAATTTAAGCACCTCAACAGTTTTGGAGCTTCACAGAGAAATGCTGCCATGACTCAGCCCTGCTGGAAGCCTTGCAGTGCTACCATCCAGAGCTCCTCATGGAGTAAGCCTATAAGAATCCACAGGAAATGGGACATCACCTCTGCTTGGAAACAAAACAAGGGAAGGACACAAGTTCACAGGACACCGCCTGGTGGCTATCCAGACTTTAGTGGCTAGTGTGTTCCCCCACTCAGCCTCAGCCCATGCTGGCTGGTATTCCCTGAGATGCTGCTAGGACACAGTTCAGAGCAAACAAGGGTCAGAAACTGTTCTTAGCTGGTGTTACAGGTCAGGATACACTGTTTTGAGAAGGAAGTGTCAGTTGTATTCATATCAGTTTTACCATGACATTTGCCCTCAGGGGATCCCAGCAGAGATCTAGGTGATAATGGCATTCAGGAATGAGAAAGAGTTGTTACTGCATTTAGGTGGACAGAATACTGATGCTGCAGTGAGAGGTATGTCTGTTCTTCATGTCTTCAGGTCTCATTTCTGTTCCCCGTGTACAAGATAGAGTTGAAAGGGACCTTACCAGCTGATTTCCAGACAGCAGGGGAGCAGTGAAGAGTGTCTTTGAGCCCAAATCATGCTTCAAGAAGCCATCCTCCCTGATGTGTGTCCCATACACCCCTCCCAATCTCTATGCCCATGTAACGCAGCCCCAGGATATAATCCAAGCAGCAGAGAGCGAGGATTCCAGTACACTGGTAGCAGTGGGAAGATTATAGTTATAGGCTGGCTTACCTTCCTGGAAACTTGTCCTGTAAACTGAGCATGAACAGCCGTAATTTCTAAGGCTAACTTTTAAATTCTCCAATTTCCCACCACTCCTGACATGGAAGGACTAGCTTCACATTGGCTTTCTAGTTTAAAAGAGAAAGTTTCTGTATAGTAGCTTTGGGCTGAGTTTCTGCAAATGGGAGTTATTCGTCTGTGTGGCTGTCTTTCTTTGAGAAGGGAAGTTTGGAAACTATTATTGCTCCAGTAGCAATATCTGGGCTGTAAAATTGTTTAGCAGTTGGTTGGTTGATCATCAGCTGATATATTTTCCATTCTGCTCCCATTGAAAGACTCGGCAGCTTTGCAGTTTAAATGCCTTCTGCTAGATTTCTAAATTATACTTTAATACAGCACAAAGTCTAGTTCAGGCCTCAGCAGTGTGGATTAGGCAACTGTGGTTAGGTAACTGCTGGTTAGGTCTCAATGGACTAGGTCTATCAGAAATCAAAGCTATCTGACAATGAGTTCAGTTTTATTGCTTTTTTGTTTTTTATTTTCCAAATGTGAGCAAATCTTCTTTGTACTCAGAAGCAATTTTACGCAATATTCAGTCCCTTACTGCATAAAAAAACCAACAAAAACAACAAAAAAACCCAACATAAAACTCCCTCTGGATGAAAAAAGAAAACAAAAAACGTTGTATTTTTTCTTTCTTTGAGATTAAAGAGTAACAGTTCTATGCAAGAACTGTAGCAGTTGCTACTTTTCCACCATCAAACTGGGTGACATGGCTTTTACGGTTCAGAGGCAATTTTGGTATAATGGAGATAATTCCCCACCAATTTAATACAAATTCAAATTTTTGATTCGTAGTATTTTAAGCTTATTTTACACCACAAAGATGGTTAAGGGACTGGAGCACCTTTCGTAGGGGGAGAAAGTGAGAGAACTGGTACTGCTCATTCAGCCTGAAGAAGAGAAAGATCAGGGGAGAATCTCATCAATGTATATAAATACCTGAAAGGAGGATGGTTCAGACTTGCACAGTGGGAAGTTTAGATTGGATATAAGGAAGAAATTCTTTACTGTAAGGGTGATGAGGCACTGGAATGGGTTGCCCAGGGAAGTTGTGAATGCTCCATCACTGGTGATGTTCAAGGCCAGGTAGGACAGAGCCTTGGATGGCATGGTTTAGTGGGAGGTATCCCTGCCCTTGGCAGAGGGGTTGGAACTAGATGATCTTAAGGTCCTTTCCAACCCTAACTATTCTATGATTCTGTGTAGCCAAACTTTTCTCAGTCATGGCCAGTAACAGAACAAGAGGCAGTGGGCACAAAGTGACACATAGGAAATTCTACCTAAACCTGAGAAAAACATTTTTTTACCATGAGTCTGGGCTCGTAGTCCAGAGAGTTTGTGAAGTGTCTATCTATGGAGATATCAAAAGCTGACTGGACATGATCCTGAGCAACCTGGTCAAGGTGACTCTGTTTTGAGCAGGATTTGGACTAGACAATCTTCAGAGGTCCTTCCACACTCAGTGATTATCTGATTCTGGTTTATCTCAGTTTCCAAGATGTGTTTTTCTATTTCACAGCGATACTACAAGACGTAATGAAGGTTGTGAGGTGCTTAAACACTGCAGTAATAATATGAGAAATTATCTATAAAGCCTAATTTTGAAAATGTAGTTTTCCCTGTAGCATACTGAAGAAAGAAGCTAGTAATGTCCTCCTTTATGCCTAAGTATATTGCTCACTGAAACCTGTGCAGTTTGGACAGGTGTTTTAAGTACAGTCATTTGCTATTTGCTCAGTAACAGAAATGCAGTTCAGGCTGTCCAGGAATATATAAGAACTTTATCAGGAACTTAAAATGACATGGAATCAGTGCAGTGGGTGCTACACTAAGAGTTTTCCATCTTTGTTTTCTGTCATGTTTTAGCAATCACTTCATAGACTGCACTACCAAGATTTAATTCTGGTACAAATGTAATTTATTTATTTATTGTAAGAGAAAATTGACTTTGGTATATATTCTGAACAATACAATAGAAATGTTCTACAATTTGAAAAGCCTAATGGTAAGTTACATTGTGTTATTGTTTTCCTGTCATGGCATATTTCATCATTGCCAAGCAGGGTATGTTTCTGTAATGCCGTGGCAGATTCTCAGTGGAATGGAGTTTTTATCTATCATGTTAATGAATGGCTTAATAATACAGTAAGAAAGACTACTCACATAAAATGCTTTAATGATGGATGTCAGAGCAGTTTCTAGAATGGATTTGTTTTAACACAGGCAAATGTGCTTCCTCAGGCATCTGTGGGATTGCTACTAATAAAAGGAATGAATGCCATTAAATTGGTAACATCATGTGCCTGCGCTTTTATTATCCTTACTTTTTCTTTTATTACGTTTTACTAGATGTTTTCGAAACATGAATTGTAAAATACTCTGTCACATTTATCAGTAGAGTTGAAGAACCTATGTTCATTACAGTGTTCCCACATTGTGTTCCCCTTGTAGCATGTATTTAAATATACCTGACACACACACACACAGAGGTTAGATGACTGCCACTCTATTAGATTGATATTCCCTGTGAACAATCTATAGCAAATTTTGATGCTATACAAATGGCAGTCTCTGTTCTGAATTTGAGAGATACTGTTATAAGCTTTTTTGTTTTTTTCTTTTTCTTTGACTTGGCTTCATTTTGAACCCAAGCTGGAATAAAGGCATTACAAGGCCATTTAGATTATTATTCTAAAGTACTAAGCAACAAACCTTTCTTCTTAGTGCTTAAGGACAGTACAGATTTCCTTACAATACTGAAACTCCTTAGAATTAATAAGTAGAACTCTTGTTGAGTGTTTCCTGCTGTAATGTTGTATTAGTCTCTAAAGTCCTGTACAAACAATTTCATTAACAGTCAATACTTGCCAAATACCTAGCCCCTCATTTGCTTGCTGAAGTAGAAAAAAGATTGAGAACTACATTTATCTTGTATAAAACCATATTTATGTTATGTATGTCCTTTGTACATCCTAGGTAATGCACTTTGGACCCAATCTTTCCTCCATGCATGAAACTCTCATTTATTTGAAAATAGTAAACTTCGGATTAAATTATTTATTTTCAGTCTTTCTTGTTTTGCTGCATAAGAACCAAGCAGTTGCAAGTTACATGAAATATATTTCAACTTAAGTCTGAAATCCTGTCTCTGGCAATGGCCAACACTTGGTGCATCAACAAGCAAACAAAACAAAACTTATAGTTCAGCAATCTGATTGTGTACTACTAAACATCTAGGGGAGAAACTTAATCTTCATTCTTACTAAGATCATTATCAGACCTGGAGCAAGAGACATGAATGCCCCTCTAACATTTATGTCTTAATTTTTGTCCAAAGTGTATTTTTGGAAACCTAGTGCAGGTAAAAGAAACATCTACTGTAATATACAGATATAAGTACATATGTATACATATCAAGTAAATATATTTATATGTAGGTATATTAAGTAAAATGCAAGCATAATATTATATCACTTTAGTCAGGCACAAGATACTTATTCTGAGTAACCATCTTCCACATTGTTAGATTCATCAATGAAAATAACACTTAAAGGTCAATTGCAGATTGTTTTTAAAGTATTCCTTTTCTGCGTTTTTTGCCTTGACAACTGTATGCTAAAGCTTTGACAGGTTTCCAGGGGAACTAATGGCTATATATGTGGCTGATAATTGAATAATATAATTTTATCTCCTAATGGTACTACTAAATCTAATTGGCACTGTGCGTTTCCTGAAATCTTTGTATCTTTAAAAAGTGACTCTTTTCTTTCTTCACTTCTGGAAGAGGTACATAATTATTCCTTATTATTACACAGAAGTGTGATTTATCCTTTCTCATACTACCCTAGAAAGCTGTAAAAAGACGTTTACAACTGCGCCCACATAACTACTTGGACAGGATTTAGACATCTAAGACCAGCATTGCATGCTCAAAACCCTGTGCTTTGTTCATGCCTAACTCCCTAAAAGTTACCTTTTTAAGAAAAATTAATATTCATATTACAGATTCACATTTACTTGTGAGCAAACTTAGAAGTGTCTCAGTCTTGTCAGAGACTCTCAAAACCTATTCATGCATAAGCCCAGTCAGCACCTAATAGACAAATACTTGCTCATCTATTTTGTCAGAGGGCTGCTCTCAAAAGGCACTGCCTAAGTTCATTTAATGGCTGGTTATCTACTCAGGGTCTCTGGGGGCAGCTGTGGCTACCATTCTACTCTACTTCTACTCGCTTTTCAGTGAGTCTACAGTCAGTGCATTGGCTCAGGCAATCTGAATTTAAGCCCCTGCTTTTCCTTTGCGGAAGCTGGTTTTTAGAGTCCAGCTTTGGTGAGAAATGCATTATATGATTTTTGCTTTTTCTGTGTTTAAAAGTGCTCAAAAATGTCAAATTGATGGAATAAATCGAGCACTTCATCTTGGAAAATGGCAAAATTTTAACAGATTTTATTATTTCCTGTGTTTGCTATTTTGTGTATCCAGAAACTCCAAGGCTTCTGCCATCCAAACAGGTTCCATGAAAGCAGGCATTATTCCCACTTTACTATGTCAATCTACAAATGCTCTTTTTCTTGGGAAGTTGTTTTCCATGACATCTCAAGCTTTGAGCTTCCAGCTAAAAAAAGCAACAGGGATCCCAGATGTGCCAGTCGTTTTTGCAAGGAAGGGAGCTTCTTAATAATAGATCAGCTGCAGAAGGCATAGGTATCTGCAGAGCAAACCTTCCTGCATCCTCTAAGGGAGGATGGGAACAGAAGCCAAGAGGACTGTGGCATGTGTGAGAAAGTAGCATGGTCCTATAGGAGAGGCCCATATGGGAGGGATGTGATATATATCAAAAGCTCTGGAGATTGGGGAATGGAGATCAGCTGGCAGCAGGCAAAGAAGGAACCACCATTAGGGTAATGGTTCCTGTTTACCACCAAGGGGAACATCAGGCAAAGTAAGCTGGTAGCAAGTTCATAACAAACACATGGAAGCAATTTCTCATATATATGAAGCTTACCTTGCAAATGTCTTTTTGACTGATGATGCAAATGCTGGAAGCTTCTGTGAGTTAAGGATCAACTGGAACAGTGTGGTGGAGTCACCATTCCTGAAGGAAATTAAAAGATGTGTAGAAGTGGGTGGCACTTTTTGACATGATTTAGTGGTGTGCTTGGAATTGCTGGGTTAACGGTTGGGCTCTGATCTTAAAGGCCTTTTCTAACCTAAAATATTCTATGATTCTATAATTCTACTTCTGCGAAGCCTTGAGCCAGCTCTGCCCCAGGTTAGAAATGCGGGATTCATATTACATTTTTACTCAAGCTTCATCATATATCTTACACAAGCAAATTCCCTCAGAAATCAGTGGAGTAAAAGATTTGAAATTTGCAATAGTTGCAATAGAAGTATCAGTTAGTAAATAAGCCTCCAGGACATTCACAGTGCTTTCAAAACAGATGAGTCCTCATGATACCAAACTTGCAGAAATATTTTCCCTACTACAGAGTGCCTACTACAGAGTGCCATATGTCAAAACAAGACTACAGCCTGCCACAAAACCAGGGTACAAAACTTCATGAATAAAACTTCCAGAACACACAATTTTGACTGTGCAAGAATTGACAAAAGTAGAGAAGATATGGAAGGGACGCTGTAGTTCTCCAATGTTCAGGGCAAGTCATGGTGAAAAATGCTTCTGCCAGACTTTGTTAAACATTGACGGTGCTCCAATACCTGCCCCAGTTTTAGTGTCTTTTGTCTCTTTGTCTTTATTCAGTCAGCACTCAGTCAGACCTTCCAGGTATGCAGAGGTCTATAGCCACCCAGCCTTTTGAGCCATAAAAACATGACTGCTTTGGTAATATACTTTAACCCCAGTAGTTCGCTACGTTTTTCTCCATCCTTTGCTACTCTTCTTTAAAATTGAAATTAAATTAAAAGCAAGGAAAAGGAAAGACCCAAATTTTTACTTATTCCTGAACTGTTTGATTAGAGTTATGCTGCCAGACCCAGATCAATAATCACATCTGACAACTTCAAGTGAAGGTTTATGTTTGACTAAGGAGAAATAAAATAAGAGTTAGTATAGAGGGGAATTTATTTGCAGAATGATCATTTTTCTCCATTACCTTACATATAGGTTTCACAGAGATAGACTGCATGTAAGACATTGAAGACTACTAAAAGGGCCACAAAGTGTTTATTTATAGGCAGTTGAAATATTTCCCAGAGGCCTCACTTAACTGCGGCATCCTTTTTATCCCCATGTAAATGGACTCTGATTTTAAAGGTGGAAGCTAGCCCCTAATATACATTTAAGTGAGGTTCATTACTTCTCACAGCAGAAAATTCGTCTTCCTTTTATTCTTTTTTTTTTTTAACAGCATGCAAAGATCTTTCAATTTCAGAACCCAGCATGGGCAGAAAAAGGCTCAGGGGCAAGTGTGAGTGCCTGGAAGAAAGGACAGTGAATTGCTTTAGTGATTGAAATTGTGCCCTATATTTAACAGTGCTGAGAGGAGCTCAGAAGTTGATTTCCTTAAGAGCAAAACTCCTTACTCTGTCGATATAATTTTCCATCTTGTAAAGGATGTAGAGAAATTAACACACAATTCCAAGTGGTCTTTAGATTTTTTTCCTTACAGTTAATACGTACAGTTACAATAGCATCCTAATAAGTCCTGCACGTCACTAACTACAAGACACAGAAGTACTACTATTACTACTGCTACTGCTATTCCAAATGCTTTAACTGTTGACAAATGAAAAAAATAATCTGTGCCACCCATTGGGTTAGTTTAATGTTGAAGTGTAATGTTCACATTAAGGAGATGCTTGATACACCTCTCTGGAATCAATGTCTTCCTTAATGTTCTGAAATGACAAACACAGATGCATTTCTTTTAACTGATCTTTATGTGTGTGTATATTTTTCTTTTTGTCAAAACCCATTTTAGGGTTTCTGGTAATTATTTGTTGTTCATATAAGCATTACTTTTAGAAGTCTGTTTTTCATTTCCAATGTATCTGCATACAACTTTTGTAGAGCAAGTCAACAACCTGGCAAATTTCCTTGCTCTGGCCATTCAACATGCAAGAACTAGCTACTTTGACCAAGCACTCTGCTTGGTAACTGAGAAAAGCAGTCCCTACACCAAGAAGCTGGCAAAAATCCTTTCTCATTTGGGGTTATTTATAAAATAATTTATTTTTCAATCACATAGCTCAGGTTAGAGAGAGGATCTACTTTGTGGGAAGGTTTATGAAGCAGAGGTACATCCTACATCCAAAAACTATTTCTAGTCCAATTGGAATTTATGTTTCTACTTTGGCAGTGCACTAATGTCAAGCAAGTGAAGCAATGCCTGAAGGACATGAGCAAACTAAGGTAAGAGCCAAGAATAAGCATAAGGATCAACAGAGAGGCGGGAAAGGCAGGACAAAATATAAGCATGTGGTAAGAGAAAACATCTGTGAGAAGCAAGATGGTTGGGTTTTATATTCAACTTAATTGAAAAATACCAGATGTAGCTTATGGAAAATGTTACAACTAACAGAAATAAAATATTATTAATGAGAGGCATATTTCTGCTATGAGTTTCATAAAAAATTGCTGCAAATACTTGGCCTTCCTGTAACATAATTCATATTTTTATTTTATAGGGTCTTGGCAGGTAAATAAAGCAAATCACAGCCACACTGAAGCTTTACTCATTCAGGAGACCTTTTGCAAAGCAGGTGACATTGGAGATGGCCCAGCTAAAAGACATCCAATTCAATAAATGCAGCATGCTCCATTATACTGTGTAGTCCAACTTGGAATGAACAAGGTCCTCCATCATTAAAAAAACAACCAAACAAACAAAACCAACAGAACAACAGAAGGCATCCAACAGGAAAAGCAGTTTGTATTGATAATGTCTCAGGTCGGCTTGTCTATGTTGGAGAAAAATTAATTCGAGCTGGAACCAGCGCTGCAGAGGTCTATTAGAATTATGAGAACAAGAGAGGTTAACATGCAGAAAGCTATTTGAAGAGCCTTGTTAGAGAAAGGAGTATGAATATTATCTAAAAATCATCTAGATGCAGGGTATGATATCAGGAGGGAAGAACTACTTTAAATATTGGACAAATAGGAGAGGTATTCACTGGAGCACTAGACCAGGATTCAAAAGACTCAGCTTCAACTGCTTCCGCATTGAAATGTGGACAGTGACCTGCAGTTTCTTTCTGCCTAAGCAGGTAGCCAAATCAGTAGGGTAGAGACATGTTTATTCTTTCTCTAGTACTTTCACGTGAAGTGGAATTAGTGTGAGAGAAGAAACAGAGCATGCTTTACAGTCTTTTACACCAGAATGCTGCAGCCTGATGGATTCCAAATTATTTCATCCCAAAAAAATATTTATGAATGCTCCAGCTTCTTCCAACAAAGAAGGTGGGAACAGGTTGCTATAGCAAAATGTATCCTTTTACACAGCCTTAATCTCCAATGCAACACAGCACACTTTGCTTTGATAAGGCTTGCATTTCTTTTGTGATATCTGGAGCTAGGTGGTCAAAATATTTTCCTTCATAAGAGGCATATCAAGAGAAAGGTGAAATAGACGTTCCCACTTCAGTAGCCGACCTGTCACATAAAATGTATTTCTTTCCTCTTTTTTCTGTGAGATACTGCCTTTGGCACCTGACCCTGGGAGAGGATGCAGGATCCTGAAGCAAGTGAGTCACCTTCCTCTTCATTAGGGTAAGGCATTCAGATTCTAAAGATGGCAAAATGTAAGGCAGACATCTTAGCTTTTGTTTTTCCATTTTGGTTAGGTAAGCTAGCTGCCTGGCAGAGCCAGACAGCTGGCTTATGTGGATCCCTTAGGCACATATCCCTCTGGATTATATGGGAAAGCTAAGTCTGAAAAAGCTTCTGTATTCTACCTCGCTGATGGCTTCCTGACACCAGCGCACAAGATTTAAGAGTATGAGAAAAAAAAGTTGTGACTGATGTTAGTCAAATTGCTTCATGCTGTACTGGAAGGTCCTCAGATGACAAAGAGAGTAGCCTAGTTTAAAAATTTCTGAATGCTGACAGTAAAGATCATATAACACTTTGATTTGATGGAGGTTCTTGGTACATAAATCTAGCTGGAAATCTTGCAGTCCAGTTGAGGTTATTGTACAAGACACATCGTTATTCTATTTTACAATCTATCTTACACTTTCAGTACATATATACATAGCCTGTAAATTCAATACACAATTTTTTGTGCATCAGTGTTCATATGACTAGAGGCCAAGATGTTCTTATCTTTTCATTGTTGTCACAACAAACTTGTAAGTCTAAAAAGCAGACATTGAACACAGTGCCACTAGCTTTGCATTGATCCTTTTTTTCCCTCATGTCCCATTTTCCCAAAACAAACAGCAAAGTTATAAAAAATTGAAAAGTAAAACTGTTAATGAGTCTCAGCCAACATGACAGTTTGTTCTTTTTTTTTTCCTGTGCATCAAAGAGCCATGCATTTTTTTCTTCAGTGTAGCACAGTTCCTTAAGGCATCTAATCATAAAAACATTGGCTCCAGTCAAGGAAAGAGAGTGAAATGTTTAGCCTAACCTAAGTAAAAACCTAATGAAAAATACCTGTCATAAACTTAGTCTAACACTGCATTCCTTGACCATGCTTGCTTTCTGAGAAGTCTGCCTGTAGCATTGTAATTTGCAACCAGGTCTCAGCATCCTCAGAAGATGGCTGCCAGAACTGGTGAGCAGCTAAAAAGAGCATCAAAGGTAAAATTACTAACACTGCATTTGAAATGATGTGTGAAAAACTGGAATAAAAAAAGGTAATTAACTTTGGGAGTGTTGCCAGAGCAAAGGCTAACAAGCACTACAGATTATTCAAAATTGGGGGATTTAGTTTTGTTCCTAAAATAGTATGCAGATTACCTTTTGAATGTCTTCTTTTTACGGTCTTGTTTGTGACTAATCCTGTGAACAGCTGTTTAGCCCAACACTTCCAGCAAAGAGCCCAAATGACTGACCTGATGTTACCTCTTTCCAGCTAGCCCTCATCTAGATTGCAGAGACTGGCACTACTCTACAGTGGCTGGAGTTAATGAATAGATTATTTTCTCTCCCATTTGTAGTACTTCATTAAAAAAGTACCAGTGAGTACGGCAGCAAAAGTAATAAAGACCTTACTATGTAAAAGGACAAACAGGAAGTAATTCATTATGCCTGGGATGCATTGCAAATTAAATGCAAGGGATTTTACTATGTGGCATTTTACATGTGTTTGATTTTTACTTTCATACACATGCTTAAAACCTTTGGATGATCCAATTTTGTCCTTAAAGATGAGGCCATCCTCTGAACATTTAATTGTTTTAGGACATGGGCAGATGGTAGCTGCAAGTGTACCTTTCAGACTGCACCATTACAGAGACAGCTCTATTTAGGGAGCTGGGCATGGTTTCCATGAGTGGTTTCTAGGAAAAGGAGAACATTGTTAATTTGAATTTTGGTTTCCATGAATTGACATTCTTTGTATTATTACAATTGAAGCTTTACAAATGCAGAAAGCAAAATTTTGTTTCAGCATTTCAAAATATAGCCTCATGTCTGGGGTCTCTTGCGCACTGCTGCTTAACCGCCAAATCTGTAGTAACCCTTCTTTGCTATAGTCAGTATGTGCCTTATTACTATGTACTAATGACAGTTACGATAAACTAGGTTCTAGTGTTTCTGTGTGAAAGTAGACATTTTTTTATCTCATTGCTATCTTGAAGTATTCAGGGAAAAAGGCTTATGGAACATTCTGGGAAGAAACCTTTCTCCTTTGTGAAGCCTTGTGGAAATCAGCATCTTTCTTAGTCAATGTGTGTAGATAGTGCATTTTGGCTCACAAAGACTGTCTAATCCAGATATTTGTCTCCTCTTTCCAGAAACTGATAGACATTTCACTAAGCAGGTCATGTCTGAGGATTTACCTTTTCTCATGTGAAGGAAGAGCCCATGTAGGTTCAGGGGCCTTTTCCCAAGCAGTCTAGGTAGCTGCTTTGGTCCAACAGGAGTGAAGTCTTTGCAGGGAAATGAGTGAGAGGATACACTCAATTTTCTCTGCAGGAAGAAAAACAGCCCTTGCTGAGATTTCTGTGCCATGAAAAGAATTTCTGTGTCAGCCAAGACTTACCTAAGTATCAGTCTCAGGTTAGCTGAGACTTAAGCTAACTTTCAAAACTTGGTCTCTCCTACAGAAATTCATCTCTTGTTTCCCAGAACCTTTTATGGGACTTAGGCTTATGTTGAGTACTCCCACCACAGTTTCAGGACCAGACTAATTTTTCCTTATTTCTTATTTTGTTATGAAGTATCATGTAATTCCAACCCAAGTAGTGTACTTATGCTAATAAACTGAAATCTAGATGTGGTTTTTCTTTTTAATCATCATGTAAGATCATGAAATCAATACCAGGTAATTTTTGCTGTCAGTACCTGAACACATGCTAAGGTTGGCATTTGAGGTGCATGCCACTGCACTCTTCCTCTCCTCTCACACAATGACAGTGAAGTAATTCCAGAGCAACTCCACTGACTCCAGTGGAAGTAGGAAGTGTCCAGTGCCTTTGAAAATCAAGCTCCTTATTTAAAGACTTAACTGCAGGCACACAAGTGTAGTAAAGCTTATCTTTCAGTGCTGAAATCAGAGGATGATAAAGGGGTACAGAAGAGAAGCAAGGGAGAATTGATGCAGTGCAGAGAGCTGCCAGCTGTTAGGCACACAAAGAAAAAAGAGGAAAGAACTGTGAAATCAGCTTTGAAAGAGGTTTGGGGGAATGATTTGAAGCTCACAGCCCCTCTTTCAGGGAAGTTGTCCCAGCTTGATTTCAAAATTTTATACAGATACCCTAAATTCTTAAGGTTTAAAGTCCTTGTTATAGACCTACCAGAAGATAAATTTCAGGAAGTGTTGCCAGTATTCCCAGTTACTCTGACTGTCTTAATCAAGAGAGTGCCAGGCAATTTAGATTTCCAATTCTCACTTAAGGTAAAGCTAATTGTACAAACTTCAACAGTGACAGAAGTGTTTACATGAGACAGTCCGATGAACAAGAATAGAAAATTTTCTACTATGGATGGAACTTTCAACTTAAAGACTGCAATATATATATATATAGGAACGAAGAGAGAGAATAAGATTAGAATTAATTTTGGTTTTACTCTTCAAGTCAACATAGTGAATTTGAGAGCTGATCTACTGTTTGTATTATTGACACGTGCCATGATTAGATTAATTGATGCCAGGATGCAACAACAAATTCAGGCCTTTAAAAAGAAGCAAGTTTTACTTTCAGTCTATTTCTGATACAGGTAAGGTCTTTTGAATTGTGCCAGTTTCTGCCACGAGGGTAAACAGGGTATAAATAAGCAGACAGTGACAGACATTCCTGTGTAAGTAGAACTCTTTGAGCTGCTCCTGCCAACTGTTGTTCATCGTAGCAGTGGAAGGTGTAGACTTCAGCAATCATTTTGTAAAGTGACATCTCCACCAGTCTCCCTCACCTTCTACGTGTGTTGGTACTCAGCTCTGAGTTATTGCTGCATGATCTGGGTTTTATATCTGGGAATTTAGTTCACTCCTGTCCCATGACAGGCATAGTCTGTCAATAGTGTAGTATCACAAGCAGAAGATAGCATACAGCTACAGAGTAATTATGAAATTATTTTGTCTCTAGAATCCAAATGCACTTTTGTTTCAGCCTTGCTCAGTTGTTAAGAAAATACAAGTAGATGTTTGATATTTCACTAATACTTAAATTATATTATTTTACAACACATTGTTAGTTTAGACATTCAATACTTGGAACAAGCAGATTGAAGGGAAAGATGAAGAAATGATATGCTAGAAGAACAAACCAGATATTAATAGTTTCTAGAATCAGTCCCATACATCAAAATCTTAAAACCACAAAGCTGAAGTGCTCCATAAACTAAAATAATTTATTTCATAGCTAAAGTAATACTTTAAACCTGAAAGTATTACTTTATAGTGACAAATTCTTTTTTTCTGATAAGAGTACTTTTGTATGAATATTTGACATAGGAGATATGTCCACTTCAGCTGGTGCTGACTCTGCTTCCCTTGTTTGAGATTAAATAAATCTCTGAGGCCTGACCAAGCCTGCCTGCAGTCCCAGGACTCCAAAGGATGAAATATGCTATTTGGCTGGAGTAGCCCCTGGCATTTACTGTTTTTGCAATCAACAAAGGCTGCTGCTGCCAAAAAGATTACTTTTGGTAGCCTTGCTAATGCCTGGGAGCCTGTGTAGAACAATCTACATCCTGCAGTACACACACACATCATGACTACAATAACCCAGAGAAACCCTCTAGCGTCCGTGACTTAGTGAAATCTTGTTTCAAGCTAATCTGCAACCAGAATGTGCTCATCATCTTCACTCTCGGCTGCCCTGTTTCTGATAGAGAGTGCCAGGGACCAGAAGTGCGCATCTGAGGCAGCTGCAGGCCACGGTGCAAAATTCTCTCCTACAGAAAATCCCTGTGATGCTAACTTAGTAACTTGCTGGACTTCCTGCTTGGAGTGGTATTATCTAAGTTTCCTCTTGAAAGAATTAAATCCTCCCTTTTGAAACTCTAATGCCTCTATAAGGCGGTAACCATCGCACCTGGAAGTGATAGTGACAGATGGTCTCAGATACTATGACCCTGAGAAGTAATATATTCAAAGGTATCAGCGAGCAGGTTTTCTTAAATGTAAAGCTTAAAAAAAGATAATCCGCCTTGGAGTTTGTGGGACTACTTGTTGTAGTTTCAAAATGGAAGTTCAAAATGGAAGTTCCTTTTTAAAAATGCCTTCTTAGACAGGAAATTCTACCTGATTATAATTGAAGAATTGCCTTGCAATTCCAGAAGCTACAGTATTTGATGAGGCTCTGTGCAGCACAGGGTTTTCCAAGCCTCTCAGTTTGCAGGACTGAAGCTTTTCTGAGGTGCCACTGAAGGGAAAGTTTCAAACAGCCATTCAAATAATAGTAGAAAGATCTGGTGTTCTTTGCTAAGGCATTGATGTTTTAATTTTGCGCTCATTGCTTAGGAGTCATGTATTTAGGCGCTCATTGAGCTGCTGGGATTTTGCCTTGCTATACAAATCTTTGCTCACAGACACCTGGGAGCTGTCTTGGAGAAAAGTTCTGCCCAGAAAAACCCTTCAGACTCTTGCTGCAATTTTAAAGTGACTTTATATCCTTGTAGCTACAATTTTATTTAGTATACATTCACATCTGAAGATCTCAAATTGCCTTAAAAGTAAAAAAAACTAAACCTGAAAGAATTCATGAAGACCATGAAATCAGAGAAGCGCTGAGAGAGAAATTTTTGTAACCCTTCTGACACTAAATTCCTTTTATTATTTTTTCTATTTTTTTTTATTTTATGCATGTGTCAAGCTGTCAAACACATGTTACACATGGAGTTTGCCACCTTCCTAGCCCTTCTCCTAACTTCTCAAAATCAGCAGGGCAGAAGATATGCAAGTATATTGCACCCATGTTTCCTAACACACCCTTTTGGGGTATGACTGGCTCCATAAATATACTGTAAAATCAGCTACAACTAGATAAAGTTGCAATGGGGCAGGGCCCTAGGCAATCGTCTACCTTCTGGTTAAAGCCATGAGGAAGCAAAATGGTCACTGGGTGGGAGAGGAAAAGGAGAAGGCTGCCTTTTTTTTACATTTGCCTATGCTCAGTCCTAGAATGGCTGACCACTGCTGCCATCCCAGAGGACCAGGCTCTCCATGAGATGGGGACCATGGCTGCTCCCGGCAGTCATGGTTGCCACCTTCTCCCTTCCTGCTCCCTGTGAGTAGCAGGCCAACTCTGCAGGACTCTATTTTAATGATGAGGGATTGGTATTGGTCTGTCATCCTTGTGTGAGAAAAACTTGATTTTGCATATATTTCCTGTGCCTTATGCGAGCTCTGCTTATGCGTGTCACAGCTGGAGCCTGATGATAGAGATCATTTAGGATTTGGAAGATGTCTAATTCATAAATAAAATATCAGCTATACAAATCAATGTAACACTTTTTTATGAAGTTGTTTAGATTGCCTGAGACAAGCTCAAAGGAAATTAAATTATGTCACCTGTAGTGCTTGCCTTAATCCCCTTCAACCACAGATGCATGTCTCCCCATGATCAGCGTTTTTTGGAGGAAATTTCAGCTTGCTGAAGGTTGTGAGCCTTTCAGAGCTTCCTTAACCAACCTCCACGTATGAAAAATCAGGCAGGATTCATTGGAAATAATGGCATTGTCCAAAATACTTCAGAGGGAACAGTTTGGTATGGGGCGATGAAAAATTCGGAGCTTGTAGGTCTTAGGACTACTACAGTGACACCTTGTATCACCCTGAGCACTGAGATGGTAATATCGGATCTCTCTTTGTGATCAGGACATCAAAAGCTTAGTTAAAAGCTGAAGTCAGGTTGTACCATGAAGACTAAACGTTTTCAAACAAAGAAAATTCAGGATGAGAACAGAAATAGAAGGACTTTTTTACAAGCCTTCATTATACCAACATACCTTTGCAGGGCATGTTCCTTCTTACATGCTTGAGACTTGTTATCTTCTGGTTGTAACAAGACCTATGCCATCTCCTCTGGCTCTTCAGGAAACATCCTTTTGCTGCTACCTGTCCATCTGTTTTTCGCTTTTCCCAGCTATGTCCCTGGCTGTTCAGCAGGCTCCTTGCTGCCTGACTCCCTGCTCCCCACCTCTCTTCCCTGAGTGCCTCCTGACTGCCTTGCTCAGTGGCTCCCAGGGAAAGCACAATCTTCTGCTCCATCCAGCTCTTCCTGACACAAACTGCAGCAGCCATGACAAGATTGTAAGATTATGCACTTTATGTAGTAAACCACAAACACAGCAGATGTCAACTGCCAAAGCTACTCACTTCCTTCATTTGTCTCTCTGTTGTTTTGGGCGTCTGTGTGCAAGAAATAGCCTGTATTAATACCAACAGTGTCTCTTAGAAATACTGATTCTATGAACAAAGGCTATCAGAAGCACCTAAGCTAGCACATACATAACAAAGAGACTTCACTTGCAGAAAAATAGTGGAAAAAAAATCTAGCAGTCTGTACATAAGCACCTAGATCATGAGGTGAGGTGGCACATGCAACATGGACTTCCCAATCCTTTTTTATTTTATGCTACAATAACAGCTCTTATTTATATGGAGGAAGCATCAGATTTCATATATCTTGACTTTAGAAAGGCATTGCCTCCCATTACAGTCTATAAGTAAACTAAAGAAACATGGACTACTACATAAATTAATTTTGCACAGGGGAAAACCTGTGTGGAAAATGAGACACTGTCATAACAGCAATCAAAATGGGAGATATGTCAAGCAGCTTTCCACCACAGGTTGATAGGTATACAGTGGGGGTTTTTTTGCATATTCATAGATAATCTGGATCAGGAAGTTTGGGAACAGAAAGTGGGACAGTGGAAGCAATAAAAGGGAAAGTATGACTGCCAGATCTGACGATGAAGTCAAACTAGGAAGGACCTTACAGAGCAAGCTTAGGATTCTGGATAATTTTGTTGAATTGGAGGAATATTCTGCAAAGACAGGGCACCATTCAGTAATGAGAAGTAATATTCCTAGGCAGGAAATGGAGGAGTATGCAGGTTACATTAACAGAGGAGGAGCAAGAACTGTCAAGAAATCATTCTGCAGGGAAAAAGAAAAAAAAGATTTTATAGTAAAGAACACAAGTCAGCAGTGTCACGTTCTGGCTAAAAGAAGGAGAAATGCTAAAGCCACTATACTGAAAGATATTTTATATTTTTATATCTATATATAGTTAGAGAAAGAAAGGCTTGAAAGACTGAATACCACTGCAGTCAGCATTGCGAGGGTCTCAGCAGGAGGACTATGCCCACTTTGGTGACATGCTTTGAAAAGGGTGTGCAAAAAAGCATTGCAGAGAGAACAGTGAAAGCAGTGCAAAACATCACCTACAGGGAAAACTTAAGTCAGTTGAGGTTATTTAATCTAGAAAGTGTCAAGGAGACATGCAATAACAATCTTCAGATGTGTAAAGATGTTGCTGCTAAAAGCAAATGAATAAGCTCTTCTCTATGTCTGTAATAGGCAGGGGATAAAGTAATAAGTTTAAACTCAGGAGGAAAGATTCACGTTAGACATCTGGATATCAGGCACACTACATGTTCCCACAGAAAGAAGAAAATTTAAGTCAATTGAGGTTGATTTGTCTCAGCAAGGGGACTGCACTTAATGGGGACTCAGGGAATGATCAAAACTTCACTGACAATTACCGAATTTGATGATATTCTACTGATGCCAGAAAATGAAATAGATGGAGGAAATAATGCAAGTTGTGATGTGGAGAGAGGAAAGGTGTGGAGTACAGTGTAAATAACATTGCAAAAGAAAGAGTAAAGATAAGAAGTGAAAGGCAGTAGGTGAGAGGAAGCAATGGGGAATAAATCAAGGTGGTGAGGAGAAAGCAAGGATGTGACCAGAAGGTAAAAAGGTGAGGGCGGGGTGAGAAAGAGAGCACCTGACACAGAAGAGTCAATCCTAGTTGGACCCCTTTAGACATCTGGGATACAGACAGAGAAAGATGGTCAGAAAGCTTTCTTGCCTCCCAGATGTTTCCAGACCACACTGCTTTCCAGGCACTTCCACAAAGTCCTCCTCTGTATTGTGCACTCAGGCATGACTGTGAAACCAAATAATAGAGAGTTCCATCACTTTCTTCTTCTTTGTATTGTCATGGAAGTCCACTGCACAACCCCAAGATTTCTCTGTCGCTGTTCTCAGAGATCAACACTTCAGCAAACCCAGCCCTTTCTGTGCTTGATTTTGGGTACCAAGGAACTCTGGGAAGTTTAATAATGGGCATCACGTAAAAATTCTCCAGCAGCAGGTTGGGGAATAAAGCACATTTCTCCATGGCACCATTCCACTGGCTCATCCCTTCTTATTATTCCTGCAGGCTCCTTCTTTCCTCACCCCATACTTCCCAAAAGCTGCAACTGGTGAATCAAGGGTGCTATAGGAGACAGTGTAGTTTGATGCTTGACTGCCTCTTCCATCTGTACACGGCCTTCTCCTTTCACATCAGGCACTGCACAACAACTGAGGTGTGGGAGTTAGATATCTGGATAATACTTCTGAGGGTCTGGCAGTAACAAGCTCATATCTTTTACTACTATTGTAGAATAAATATAAAATAATAATCAGAAACTTGTATAGTTAATAGTACTTGAAGCAAGCATGTACAAATGGCTCAGTCATGGTTGCCCCTTTTGGAAAGGTAGTTACGTGCTCCCACTTCTTCTGTGGAACTGGAAAAGAATCACCAGCCGTGAAGATTAATTCATGCAATGGTAGTGTGAGTGGTAAAATGAGAACCATCAAACAGCACACAAGAGGGAAAACATGCCTGAGCAATTTTCCTTTCTGTGGCACAAAATGTATTGTTGCATCTTGGGACTGCCATATACTTTAGCTGCTAAGATCACACAGAGGAGGCATTTAGAGTTTGTTGCAAAAAACCCAAGTTCATCTTAAAAATCTGTTTCCCCATTAATGTTTTCAGCCACATGTCTGTTATTCATTTATCAGCTAATTCTCTGCAGGTTGTCTTGGCAGTGCAACTTTTTCAGCAGCACTGCTTAATGTGATGAAAAACGTTGTCATGATGAGCTTCAATAATTTTCCTCTAGCCAATAATTGTTTGAATTACAACCAGACTAGAGGAACTTCATGGAGTTAGAAAGAGCCCCCAACAAATCTGTCTGTGAGAAAAGGAACCAAGCACTTTGGTGCTTTATTTTCCAGGAAAGGGGTAAGGTGGCTGTGACACCAATTTAAACAAGTTACCAGACCAGATCTGTTAAAGTTATTGGGGATGAGGGGATGTTACTATAAGCCAATGTTTTTCACTACCTTAGGAAAAAATTTATAGATGAAGAAACCAGAAGCCTTAAGTTTTTATGGAGCCACATTCCTCATGCCTTTTTTTTTTCCTTTAGGGAATGCTTTCTAGCTGGATTATCATTAAGAACACTAAACTTCTTCAATGCAAGTTGTTTAGCTTGGTAGCAAAATTCAGAGAAAAAAAAAGTCCTGGTAATGGACATTAAGGTCTGTCAGGCTGAAGAGAAAGTCATGAATGCAAGCAAAGCAAGGCAAAAAGGTCAAACTAGTAGGAAACAAATAGTCTCCAAATGCTGTTTGCAAGAAAGCTCTCAAAGTCTGAACACAAAGCCCTAATTCTGTCATTCTGTCCTTTTTGTCCTGCTGTATCCTCACTTTAAAGATGATTTTCTAATCACAAGGGAAGGAAAAATGAAACTGGACAACCCTGAGGTCCCAGCAACTGTACAGTGCCTCTCCCCACATCCTGGAGTGACACTTTGTGTACAAAGAAAATGTGCTAATGAGCTTATTTTCCGCCCCTTTCTGAGATAAAAGATAGCTTTCCTGAAAGGGAGTTTGCTGTTAGAAGTTGCCATTGAAGTAAAGCAGCAGCAGGTTGCCATCATTTCTGGATTTCACAGAGACCAGAGGAAATTATTTTCTTGTTTTGAGCCTCAGATAAAGTTCTGTATTTAAAAGAAAATTTAAAAGTCTTACAATATAAATCTACCCTCCTGCTTTCACTTAATTTAGCAGGTTCTCTCCCCTTTTTTTTTCCTTGCTAGAGAATATGTACTGCTTCGGTAAGATTTCCTCACACAGGGATCATGAAAACTCAGTTGGCAGTCTTACTCCACTTTTTCAGTGGGAATTTTCAAATAAGATGAAAGCACTAGAAAATGAAAGCATTTCTTAGATGTCCAAGGGTATCTACCTCCTCTATGTCAGAAACTGGGCAGTCTCTAACGAGAACAAAATGTATCTTGGTTTCAACAGGGTCTTCATTAACAGAAAGACTATCTAACACTACCTTTTTTTTTCTTTCTGTCTTAGTGGTGTTTTGTGCTTACTTAATACAGATTAAGAAATCCTTATGAAGAAAGCTACGTTCACCTTCCCGGAAACAGGGAACTGTGTTTCACGACTGGAGAAAACCAAGCTACTTAAGGCTTAGTGCACACAGCAACAAAAAGCAGTTTTGAAATCCCCCAACACATAACTTTTCATTTAATCAGACTGATTTTTGTGGAGTGTATTGTTCATGGAGGGATAAATATGAAATAAGGGTACAGCAGGCACAATATTCTTGCAAGAATGGCTGTAGTGAACTACTAAAGTGACCCTGCCTAACCATCTGTTTAAAGATGGGAAGTTTTGCGGTACTGCAGGATTGGTACTGTACAAGAAAGTGTAACACTTCTAAGTGCCAAGATGAAGAGAAAAGCAGAGGATGAATATGGTGACCTTGAGTGCCGTGCCCTGCTGTTTGCCTTGGTGGTGTGGTATTGCCAAACACTTCTCTGGGTAATCAGTTTCCAAGGACTCCACTCCTTCATTTCTCCTTGATATACTACAAGCTGCTGACAAGGATGTGAGCTCAGTTTAACCTCTCCATCCCTGCAGTGCACATTGGGGCCTGCAGTTCTCATGATTGGATTAGGGCGTTTGAACCTTGCAGTTGACAACAGAGAGCTTTCCTGAAGTGTTGCTTATGTACTGCCTTGGAAAAATGGCATGCTGCCCCCCTGGCATGAAAAATCTAAAGGTCTATATAATCGAACGCCTTTGGCCACCTTAGTCAAAGACCAGACAGAATCAGACAGAAACCCAAAAACAGTTTTACAGCTGCAGTATACCCTCAGTTACTGCAGTCATCCTGCAAAACACATGAAAACACTGCCAAAACAGCAGACACTGCTCAGGTTTTCCAGAATCCAACCTAAAGTACATGAAGTCACTGCAGTGCTTGCGCTGAGCAGGAATAGAACCCATGTCTGATGCACATGGAAGAAGAGTACTGTTAGAGTATATCAGAGTGGCTCTAGATCACTAAACCAATGTTGGAATTGGTTCAGTAATTTCTGTACAGATTTGAATCTGTTATCCCACAGGTCTTTTGGAGTTTATCACTTTTTGAACTTATATTGTAGACTTGGTTGCCTGCATGCAAATACATCTTTTGATATGTGTTCTGTAGATGCTGAATCCTGTATAATGCATAGTTGTACTGCCCTGCTAGGCACAGATTTTTTTTGTTGCATTTAATATGCAAACAGCAATTGATGAACAGTTTCAGAACTACCCAAAAGCATTATAATGTAAACTGCAGCTTCAGGTCATACTGGAGAAAGTACTGTGAACATGCTTGGTTGTGCAGAGTTTGCTAAAACATTTAAAGTTCAATATAATGTGGCTTTCAAATGGAAAAAAAAAATATAAATATCCCCCTGATTTTGTGTAAAAGCGATTATTCCACAAAAACTTTAAAAATTCCCAGTTGTTCTATGGTTGGTTAGGGGTTTTTGTTGTTTTTTTCCCCCTAGGTTTTACTAATAGCTCTTTTCACTAATTTAGGAGAATCAAATAAAGCTGTGGTATTGACAGTCTTTTATTCTCCAGGATGGTCAGGAGCCTGCAGTTAGAGGTAGTCAGGCTTGTGTAGTCTGGAGGAGGGGAAAATAAGGTCCCACATAACAGCTGCCAACAGCTACTTCAGGGAAAGTGACAAAGATGGGGGAGCCAAATCATGCATGGATGATACAGCAACATGCAAAGGACACTTGTTGTGCCTTGGGAGATTCAGATGGGACTTGAGGAAAAACTTCACTAAGAGGTCAGTGCAGCACAGGGACAGCTCTTCTGGGAACATGGGAAACCTTAATGTTTTCAAGAACTGGCCCAGCAGTGCTGTGACTGAAATGATGTTGTATTGGTGATACTTTTGCTCTGAGTGGCATGTTGGACTAAGTAGCCTTTAGACATCCCTTCCCACCAATATGACTATGAGACTTTGATCTGCTCACCCACCTGTAGTACAAGTGAGAGTTTTTGTACCAACAGTAATCACAAAGCCATTCTAGATCACCTATCCACATGAAGCTATAAGCACGTTATTAATTTCCCAAAAGAAATGTATTATATTTTCACTGACAAGGAACAGTTCCAGGAGTTCTTTTCAATTTTATCTTCTCCTTTAGGTGCTTTAGGCACAGGACGTCCAAAATAAGTATGCTTTCCTTAAATAAGAACGTATACAATAACATCTCTGCGTTTCCAAATGTAAAAGTTAATGTAGGCCTTCTGACGACTGTTGTTACATTGAACAAGATTAACTAAACATTGTTGGTTTTTTTGCATAAGGTCAGCATTTAGCAGTGCCAAACCATCTCTCACTACTGTGTTTGTTTCTACCCATAGTAACAGTGAGTCATTGGCTTAATGAACGGGCAGCCTAGGGCAGACAAGGAGTGGAGGAAAGGGACTATGTATAGTGGAAAACCAAGATAAGGGAGATACACTGTGATTCACCAAACATTGCTTAGAATGGGGAAATATGAGTTACTAGATAAATGCTATTCTCCTAAGGTCTAGCTCAGTACTACCACATTACCTTCCAATAATTGTTAAAACTCATGTTTTATTTTGTTTTACAGTATGAATAGAGTAAAATTTTCAGAAAATCATATTCTTCAGCCTCCCAAGATAAATAAAAAGATACAATTTCATAACGCTTTTGATGGAGTGTCCTGGGTATCTGCCCCTGCTGCTTGCTGCACAGGCAGAAATGTTCCCACAGACTGTTTTATAAAGAACTGCTGAAAAGTTTTTGCATCAGTTTTATTTCATTCACTGCATTTGAGAGTGTATACATACTGCCCAGGGCAGAGGCACAACTCAGTGGGAAATTACTGAAGTCACAATTCATATTTGGATATTCTCACAGCAGAGTCATGCCTGACTCATTTATAAGGAGGGAAGAAACAGTATCATCAGTAAATGAACCTATGGATGTAAAGCTATGGCTTGCAGTGTCCAAACACAGGAAAGTGTCCCCAGTGAGTCCTGAGCTGGTTCATTTGGTGGGTTTAGCTGATCTGACAGACTTTTCTTTTGCTGTTCTGTAGTTTCTGTAAGCCAAGGGTGAACGTTAAGGCAGACATCTCAAATATGGTTTCCTCCCTTAGGAATTACAGGCTCTGTTCAGAGCCCATGTCTTTGCTTCTGCGTATGCAGGTGAAGTGCTGCCTATAAGGCACTTACTGAAGTGCGCTTCAGCTACCAGTAGTAGGTACTTTACAAAACTAAAATCAGCAATGCCACACAGCTGGAGTACAGCATAGACAAAGGTTTTTTGACACTAGGAATATGCTGGTGTAGATACTGTAATAATACACAGAGTCATGTTCTCAGTCATCTTCAAAATTATGGAGAAGTTTCTGCAAAGCTTAATGAGAATATAGGAATTTCTGGTTTTCTGTCTTGTAAAGCAGAACAGGTTTCTAAAATGCACATTCCCCAAAGCCCTTGTCCAGCTCAGTAGTTACTCTGAGATACCATATAACATAAGTCCAACCTTGCAAGAGGAGTGATATGTGTGGGTATAAAAAGGGGTTGGAGAAATCATGGTAGAAACAGCCCATTCACAGCTACTAGCTATAGAGACACCAGTTCTTGTTCAGGAAGCCCCTAGAGGAATGACAATTTACTGGAAGCTGTATGCACTCAGAATTTGTTTACACTCAAAACTTTGTTATTGGCAAAAGGGAACACAGTTTAGCATCAGCCCTATTAGCATTTTAACAGTTTAATAGTCCAAATTACTAGTGCATTTACAATAACATGCACTCTTTTTAATTTGGAGAAATCTCATTAGTAATATAGTTAAACTTGTTTTGCAAGAAGACTTATTGGTATCTCCTCCTTTTGGTGGGTGCTCTGAAAGACCTTCCAAGGTCCCTCTTACTGCTAAGGTCAAGGACCTGAATCTCCCTCATGAAAAATGTGGTGGGGTGCAACAAGTCCTCAGCGTCCCAAGGTGTTTGCTGTTTGCAGTGTAATGACTGTGGCAGGGGCTCCTTTCTCCTCAGCCTTGGGTCTCTTGTGGGATATTTTTATCTAATGTTTTATCACAGGCTATCTCTTCCTCCTTGCTTCCCAAGGAAAGTTTGGAAGGTGCACACTGCCCTCCTATACCCTGGAGGGGCTGTTTGCTGTGCACTGACTTCATAGGGAAGCCAGGCCCCTGCCCTGAGCCCTTCAAGAGAGAAGAAAACGCAGGGATGCAACAGGCACGTGGCCATCAGGCAATTGCTGACATGGCTAACACCTGTGGCTTTTTAATTGTTATTGTCAAAGATCCTACAGCTAGGAGGAAACTAAGAAAATTTGCTGTAAATTACCTTGCCTTATAGACTATTCCATGTACATTTGCGGTTGACTGCTGCTGAACTGAGGATTCTGGACTAGATAGATGCTTGGCTTGACCCACTGCAGTCCACTTAATGTTATTTTATGTCTCTGTATGTCTTAATGTCTCTTAATATCTCTGTAAATACAGGTGGAGCCCAAAGCCAGTATGCTGTCAGCTAAACATGATGCCAGTGCCTCCTGGCCTTCCGATTCTATAAAACAACCACCTAAAAAACACACCTTCAGCAGTGAAGTGTCCTGGTTTGTGTTTCGTTTTGTGTGAGGATCTGCTGAAACAAAGGCGAGTAAAGAATCTGAAGAAGGGCAATATTAAGGCAATAAGACAGTATTAAGACAACTGAGACAATGTTTTCTTAAATGAGATGTGTGAGAGAGTTTGCAGAGCCGAGGGTATTTTGTGATAGTGACGAGCATGGTATGATGCAGGACATGTGGTGCAAGGCCAGGGAGGGTGAGGTTAGAACAGGAGTGGTGGGTAGGGAGTATGGCAGAGCTGAAATGTGATGATTCTTCATGCAATCACTTTGTATGGAGCTCCACTACATATTTTAGTAAAGTCTTTAATGTATGCCTGATTGACTCATAGAGTTCCTGTTTGGGTACCCAACAGGAGTTTACATCTCTCAGCTGAAGAGAGATAAACGCAAACCCTAAATTATGTAATAAAAATTATAATCTGAAAAAATTGGTTTCATTGTATCCCGAGTCCTTTTTCTGTGCCTGCTGAAATATGAGGGGTTTTATATAGCAGCATGAATCATTTCAATGTGAACATACAAGGATGGCTTGTCTTCATCACTTTTGCATTTTTTTGTACTAATTATAGTGCACTTTTAAAGCATACATTTTTAGAAGGTAATAACAATGCTTTTTTTGGGAAGCCCAAATCTATCTCCTTTCTCTTCTCGTAACAGTATTACAGTAGTGGCAGGACATCTTTGTCCTGCTCCTTAAAAAAATGGAATCCTTTTCTTATGGAGTTAAGGTGCTGTCAAGTTATTGCTCATGACTTGCTTATCAAGTTTTTTTCTTCACAGAGAAGGATTTTCATATTGCAGTTTTCCAGGAATGCATTCACATGCCTAGGGATACGTCCATCATGGGAATGAGCAACAGTAGCTCCACTGACATCAGCGATTCGGATTTTGCAAATTAGTATTAATCTGACCCATACTGACATTTTGATACATTGAGTATTAAAATTGTGTATTGAATGCAAGCATTTATTTTCACAAATCAAAATTATAAGAAACTTCTGTGTGAATGCTTTCTTTGAAATATGTTTTTAGGAACTTGTTGAAGGTATTGATTCAAAAAAGAGTAGGGTCTGCATTTTTATATACTGCATGTTGGCTTCATAAGCAAATTGATCTAAATAATCTGCTTCATGGTGAAGCATGACTTTTGGTGTTAACTGTTACTTCGCCTCTGTTATTAAATTACTTTCTAAATTAGATTTGTCTGATTAAATAATTTTAAAGACCAAACAAACATCTCCAAATCTGTTTAATTTGTTATTCATGAGTCACACTGAAGTCAGAAGAGGCTTTGTTCACCGCAAATTGATATTCAACAATGTAAGTTTATGTTCATACAGTACCATTGAGAATCCAATAGAGTATACTCCTTATTTAAATAATTTCTAACTGACAGAGAATAAATCGTGACATTTATCAGTTTCTTCTTGCCTGTACTGTACAGTTAGGAATATTTACACTGAATTCATTGTGGTAGCTGGGATGCAAAGCTTGTAATCAACAGAAGGCGGCCCATATTCCTGATAATGTAAACTGTCCCCTCATTCTTTAAAGAAAGATAAAGACTACTACAGTGGCATTAGGTTGACGTATATGAGAGAAGGGTCAGGCCCTGACATTCCTGACATTAATGAGAGGCAGCAGTTAAGGCTGTCATCTGTCATGCTGTTGTGGTTTTTCCTGCCTTTTTTCCCCTCAGAAGTCTTATTTTTAGATCTTCAGCTCCTGGAACCATGAGACTGGTTCCAGGGTTTTACCTTCCTTTTTAAGACAATTTTTAAAATCTTGTGGACCGCTGGACATCATGGGTTGCCTATTGTGTCACTTGTGTTTGTAGTTAACACTGCAAATAGTGACCCACACAAACATAACCTCTTTACCATTCCTAATGAAGGAAAAGACAGCCAGCTCACGTGGCTGCCTCCACTCAGTGATGTTTTCCAAGCTCAGTTGAATGCCTTCTTGTGTGCCAGGAATTTGCCACCATCTTGTCCTTTTCTTCCCATGTGAATTTAGCAATATTTGTGTTTTAAATTTCTATATCTAGCATAAGTAGCATCCTTTATTTTACTAACCCTGCAGAATCAGATGGAAGGTCATGACTAGTGACTGTACTGACACTAGGTATCACTAAACATAATCATAGAATTTATGCTTTATTGTCCTAAAAGCCAGATCCTTGGTTTAAGGATGGTCATGTAAGCTCCCATCATAGTTAACAGAAAAGAAAACAGGAGCTTCCAGAAATCAATTCACTCAATACTAAGACGAATTCCTCTTTATTATAGAAGAAGCCTAAATAACTATCATAAACTAGATGCCTCATAAATGGCTGCAGTTTGATGGGATGTGTCTCATCCCTGTGTCTGAGGAAGAAAAAGAGCTGCAACATCTACAGACTGAAATTTAACATGATGCATAATATTCTTAATGGAGAATACTTGAAAATTCATCACTGATAACTCATCCAGAATTGCAACAACAGGTCACTGAATTGCTATTTATAGTGAAGCTTATTATCATTTATCCTACTCAGGTTGAGCGACCTTGGAATTTTTGCTCATCAGACCCTTGAAATTTCATTTATTGCTTAGTCTCCAGCAAGGGAAGGAGTCCAGCTACATGCTTTGATTGTTAATGCAAGCAGCAGAAGCACTATTTGCTACAGTGCTCTAGCTCTTCTTCTGCCTTTTTTACCGTTGCCCAGTGTTGACAGCAAGATGTTACTGACAGTCACACTTTCTAAAGATGGAGGAGCTACTGAGTTTCAACCTAGCACAGCTACTGCTGTCAAAAGTTTCTTCTGTCCTTTCCCCCTCTTTTTAATTCTTCTTTTCTCTTTCCATCACAGGCACCATGAACAAAGCTTTCAAGGCAGGGCATCACAACCCAGAATACAGACATGAAGACACAGATACAGAAAACATAAAACTGTGTACAGTGCAGAGGGCTCCCTTCATTCTGACCAAATAAGCACAATTTTGCCCTCTATTCCAGGGAGACAAACTTCTCTTGTTTCCTATTCAGTGCAGAAGATTTTTTTTCAGTCAAATGATGCGATTTACCACCTAACAGAAAGTTGGGTTCCCAGGCAGTTGCACATGTAGACAGATAAACCCATAGACACAGTGGTACAAGCTAAGGTGTCATGGTATTCTAGCCCTTGCTGACTTCAATTCACATGACCTTGCAGCTGCAGCACACCTTTCTTGTGAATGCATTTTGTGCACAACAGCCTATAGTTTTTAAAATGCAAATATAAACGTAAGAAAACCAGCATGATGTCATGGGTTCAGCAGTAGCCGTCATTTTTCTCCTTCTTGGTAGCTGGTGCAGCACTGTGGTTTTGATTTTGGGCCTGGGAACAGCGCTGATAACACCAGTGTTTATAGTTACTGCTTGGCAATGTTTTGCTTTGATCAAGGACTTTTCTGAGCCTCATGCTATGCCAGGGAGGAGGGGAAGCCAGGAGGAAGCAGAGACAGGACACCTGACCCAAACTGACCAAAGAGGTTATTCCATACCATAGCACGTCATGTCCAGGATGTGAAAATGGAGAGCAGAGACCCGGAAGGGTGGAGGTGCACTGGGGGGTTCGCTAGGGGGGGGTGCACTGGCTGAGTCGGGCTTGGTGAGCAGTTGTATTCTCTTTCCTTGTATTTCTCTTGTATTATTACTGGTGGTAGCAGTAGTGATTTATGTTATACCTTAGTTACTAAACTGTTCTTATCTCGACCTGTGGGAGTTGCATTCTTTCAATTCTCCTCCCCATCCCCCTGGGACTGGGGGAAGAAAGAGAGGAAAGTGAGTGAGTGAGAAAACTTTGTGGTTGACTGGACTTAAACCACAACAATGAGTAGTTCTGCCTGTGAGCCACCAGTAGCTTCAGGGGGCCACAGCTTTTTTATCCTGAAGTTTTGCTATTTTGAGGCAGTTTTTTGATTGAGGACACTTTTGAGCACTATGTAGTCATAAATGGCTGTATTCTCCACACCTTAGTACACAGGACAAAGTTCTTCAAGCTGATTTCATATTTATATCTCATCTCTGAGTAGTCATATCACTTTCCCCCAGAACTACAGTGTGCAATTGCAGAATGTCCCATTTGTCCTTTTCAAGCTTCAATCACTTCATTGCAGGGAGGCACTGGATGTCCCAGCTTAGCTCTTTTACCTGGAGCCTTGGGTGGAAAAGCACATTGACATTAACTACATGTAGATATTAAAGTCCTCTTTGTATGTAGACAGCAGTAACCAAGCCAGGATTCCTGCTGGAAGTTAGGCAAGGCTATCAAGACAGCAAGCACATGGCTGTGCTACACTTCCATTGTAAAACCCCCCAGTCCTTCCCAAACTGATTTTCTGCTTTTGCAAATTTGATTTATCTATGGGTTGTCTGCAACAATTGACGCCTTTTACTGGGGAAGGAAAACTACCCAAGAGGAAGTTTTCTTTAAATGTTCGTAGGTAATTAATGATGAAACCCAGTCAAGCAGACCTGAAGGTCATTCCAGAAATACACAGTTTATTCAGTTGCCACAGCTTACAGCGGCACTGAGAATGAAGATGGGATTTGATTGCAGCTAGTGCCAGGAAAGGATTATGTGTTTGTGATTAAACCTAGGTCTAAAAGCCAGGCTTTACACACAAAGAAGAAATCTTGGTTCCCAGAAGTGATTGTGCTTCTCTGTCGCATGTGAATATTCTTTGAGGAAGCATTAAAAGAGCAGGACACAAAAAAGCATGGTTTGTTCCCTGAATTCAACTGTCTCTTTTAAATGGCTGGCTTGTACACTGCTGAGGAGAGCAGTCACTTCAAAGGACAGCCTAAGAGGCTGTATTTAGTTGTTTTTCTTTCCCCAGAATACTCAGTAGAAGGTCCTAATATTCAACAAAAAAGGAAGAAGCTCTCAATATACTTCCCATCTGGCTCTTAAGCATGCGTATCTGAATCCTCTCAAATACTCCAGAGAGGGCATCTGAAAACCATACTTGCTGTGAAAGCCCAGCATGGTCTTATTGCTCTGTCCTACAGCTCTGATGTCAGGGTATCTGAAAGGACAACCCCCACACAGGCTCTCTCCAGCCAGACTATGCACCACATGGTCCCCCCTCAGAAGAGAGGCATCTGGTTCATCATCTGGTGTCTTCCATCTCTAAAGTCAGCCCTGTTAATACCACCAAAATATATTTTCCTTCCACGCCACTAGTATTCCTGAAAAGTAGTAAAATTGCTCTCTTCTCTACTCCTCACACAAATATAAAAGTCAGCATAACAGATGCTTATAAACAATGTTGAGATTTTAGTTTTCTGAGGGCATTGTCTTTTCCATGTCACACACCTCTCAGTTACTTGATCCCTCAAAATTTTCATTTTGCTTCTCCCCTCTTCTACAATTTGGATTAGGCAGTGTAAAAGCAAAACAAGTTGCTGTTGTTTTCAGGTCAGCTCTCTACATTTCCCTTCATTGTTTTAAATGCTATCCATTTCTTTGTCTTATGCAGTATGTAATATCCAGTCTCCAGTGGACTCTACAAATGCTTTTCTGTAATGTTTGCTGAAAGTGGACTACTCCAAGTGCAGCATAATCTTTCCAAGCCTGACTCCTTCATTTTTAAAAAGCATATATAAAGATAACCAAATGGCATGCCACATGGGGCCCATTCATAACCTTATCAGGCAGTTTCAAATTTGAAACACATTATTCCAATAGCAGCGTATATAGGTAGTTTCTCATCATTAAGAAGATAGATATTCTGGTTGCTGCTCAATATTATGCCATCCATGTTCTCTCTGCTTTGTGGATCAATGAAGAATTCCTGACTCCAGACACTTCTTTCCTGTCCCATATAGTTTAAGAAGGTCTCTGTCAGCTGTATTCAGAGAATCAAATCTTCAGATGTTTAAGCTGTCGTGTGCTCAGAGGGAAGTCCACCTGCTTACCACCTCTCAGGAGAACCATCCAGGACCTGGTAAGTATGAGTGGAATCATATGTATAAGTGGAATCAGCCAGATAACAAGATTCCCGTATCTCTGGAGGCTCTTCAGGTATTTTTTATTTCATTCCTTTAGTCATTATTTTGAAGACTTAGATTGTTTCCAAACACGCTGCAGTTTCCAAACACGCTGCAGTTATGCTCTTCTGCATATGCAAACACATTTCATGACAACTTCAAATATCCAGTCATGTTGGGAAAAAACTGTGACCCTACACTGCTCTCTGTTTTCTAATCTACTATTGAATGACAGTTTATAATTTTTCAGTGAAAGCCCAGATCCTTGATCTTTAAAGAGTCTGGACATGATTTAAGATGAAAAAAATCTTTATTATAGGTTGGCTTTATAAACCTACTAGGCCGTTTGTGTCCTGTTTACTACAGTACATGTGCTCAGTGTATCTTTGTTCCTTTTGCATGACAGCAAGCATGCACCAGATTACATAAATATGTAAATACATAAATATATAAAAATATTTCTTCACTTTTTCCCTCATTTCTTTCAATCTACACTTTGCGTGTACTATTTGTACACAGCTCCTAGTAAATCACTCTAATCAGAAAAGGTCCATACATCATTTGGTGTTCACCAGCCCAGCATGATATTAAGAGTTGCAAATGCATAAATACATGCAGCTTCACACCTGCTGCTGCTGCATGTAACAGCCAATTCATGCAGCAGTGGGAGACAGAGACAGATCCTCTTTTGAAAATGGAGGACTCTGCCACATGGCCATAGGAATAACTTTTAGATTGACAGCAGTACAAAACTTACTTATTGTGGCTCCATGGCACAGATGCGTATGCACATGAGACAGTACAATACAGAGTTTTTTAGGTAATTTCTAATTCCCCTCTCTCACTAGACAGGTTATTTGCTTGGTCATTGTAGCTATAGAATAGTGTATGCTTCTTGCTGTGAATTTGAATTTCCAAACAAGATGATTGTGTTACAAGCAGGTACAAACCCTGGGAGATAGGACTAGTTGGGCTTTTTTTATTAATGATTGACTCTGTTCCTTTCTACTTTGCACTAGTGGCAAAAGATAGGTACTTTCTAGCAAAATGGTATTTTAGAAATTGATGACACTATCGACAGCTGGAAGTTTACTGCCTGATACATGGTCCTAAAATTTACTGTGAAGAACAGTATAAGCATAATTCAAACTATTAATGAGCAAAAGGGGACACATCTTGAGAGCGATGTTAGTCACATCTCAGTGTCCTGGAATCTACATTGCCAAATCCTGTTCCTGGCTTTGGTCTCCTTCAAAGCATTATGAGCTTAAATATTATTTGCACTGCTGACAAACATTTATTATCTTTTATTCATTTGTTTTCCTCAGAGGCACAGAAAGGTGACATCTTTCTAAGAAGTAGGCTTATGACCACAGAACACTTACTTACTTTAAAGAGAAAATATGCTAAACATCACCCAGCCATTACGCTTAGTAGTAACGATGTTAGGTTACTAGCAGCCTGCAAAAACATTCTCACATATCAATCTGTCCAGAGATCACAAAACAATGACACTTCACTTGAAAGTGGACCTGAAACTGTACTCTTTCAACTGCAAATATATCAATCATCATTCAGGAAACTGATTAGACTTAACGTTGGTATACCTACAGACTAACTTAAGTTTCCCTGTCCACCAACCTGTTGCTCCATATGTCTAAATCTAAATCAGAGAAGTGTCTCAAGAGACAGCAACACATTTTGGGTTCTGGGGCATCCGTCACAGCTGGGGCTGGGCTTGGCCTTCTGAAATACTTGCACCAGTGCCTGCAACTGTGTTCCCCATAGGTGGCATCCAAATGAGCCTGCCTACCAGAGTTATCCAGCAGTTGACAGGAAAACATGGAATGGTAGTCTAAGATCTTTCTTACAAATTGCAAGCCTTCCCTTGAAGCTAGTCAATTGCCAGACAGATGGTGGAAGGCACACAGCCCAGTAGCTAACCTGGACAAGCTATTAGAAAGCATCTAATAGTACAGGAGCTGTTGCATTGTCAACAAACATCATATGCAATGCCTTGGTTTATTTTCTAAGAATGAAGATGTGATAAATATTTAGAAGAGCACTGAGACACAGCAGTGACATTTGCCTTGCTTTTTCACAGCACTGAATGAAAGTCTAGATGAACAACTTCCTTGGAAGTGAGTAGGAGATGTGGTTACACATGTTCACATAGCTGGCAAGAGCACTGATTTCTGCATCTGTTTGGTCCATAGCTAAGAAGCTTATGCTTAAATAAAAAATAGATTATGCTTTGCTTCTGCCCCAGGAAACAATTAAGACAAAAAACAAATTACAAAAAGCTTCCTAAAAGCATCCAAAATATCGATGAAAACACCTTTTTTTTTCCCTGTGATAGGGCAGGAAATCTTTCTTCTTTAAGAAATAGTGAGGGTGAAGGCCAATCCCCAGTATAATCCATGATGTGACCCCTTTAATGCAACAGATGTTTAAAAGTGCCACAGGCAAGCTGGGAAAAGAAGGACAACTACTAATCAAAGAGTAGCTCCGGATCAAAAGATCTCTTGACTAAAATGGCCTTCGGCCTCTTCATCTGTTTACTTGGTTGAACTGCTCTCTTCATAACTTCTTCTCCTAAAGTAGGTATAAAATCTTTCTTGCTTAGCATCTCTTGCAAGAATGTGATCTGAAGGAAAACCTTGTGTATACTTTTAAATATTTTATGAAATGTATATTACGAATATATAATTGGAAAATATTATATGTTATGCTATCCATATTTATGTAAATATGTAATAGACAATATGCAGTACACAAATATGTGTTATATTATAGATATGATAAGAAACTACAAAGCTTTACAGAAGAAGAAAAAAATGCAGAGAAAACACAGACACCTTTGATTTGCTTTTCAGGTTATCTTTTATCAGTGCTTTTATTGCTTTCAACCTTCCCTGGGAAACAATAATTAAAGTTTATGGCAGACCATGATTTCTAAGACTCAAAAGAATTCTTCTCTCTCTCTTTCTCTGGGCAATAGTCTGTGTGCTTTTGCAACCCCTTTTTACTTCCATCTTCCAAAAATGGCTGTGGCTCCCTAGCCCTTAAAAATGCTTCTTAATAATTTAGATAAAAGAATTATTGTTAAGCCACTTTTCATTCATTTTTTTAATCACTTGTGCATGTTTCTACTCTCTTTTTATACACGCTGTGCAGCTGGGGCCTGCAGTAGCTTCTTTGGAACAATATTTATCAAAACCTACTCATAGCCTTCATGCATCTGTTCCAGCAAATAAATATTTGAAATGATAGCTGTGGTAAGTGTTACAGTGTTTGCAAGAAGCTCTAACATGTACAAACCGACCATGACAGATAAAGAAATGTGTAGAAATAGGTGGATGTCTATGCAGCTGGTCCTGATAGACCTGGTTGAGGTCTTGATTAGTTTGGAAGAGGAATGGGAATAAATAAGAGAGCACAATATGTTGTTCCATATTTTAGAAATGCTTCTGAAGAACTCCACACTCTAAAAACAATTTAACACTTGGTAACACCCAAAGAATACTATACACCATTGTTTCTGGATATGCTGAAATTTCTTCAAAAACTGGGAATGATTTTGAATTATAAAATGAAAAAGCCACTTAAGGCACATTTTGTATGCCAAACAACACATAGTTTCTATATCAAATACAATTTTTGGTTGGGCAGTTAGACTAGAAGAAGAAAATCCAGAGTGAAACATTAAAAATATTTCAGAAATTTCATGTTTTGCTCTCCTTGCCTTGGGCAGCCCAATCAGACTTCACTACTTCACTTCAAAAGGAACATAAGTGAGATGATTGATAGATGTAGTTGGTTTGGGGAAGGCAACAAGAGTTCAACAAGCTGGAGCTGTTGCCTGCATTTCATCCATTTTTGATACAAATATAGTAAAGGGTAACTGGAAGATCTCATTACCACCAGTCTATAAAATGTAGGCAAATGGACACTTCATTTATTCCATAATCAGCAAAATGTAAACATAAGATAGAAAATGTTTTGCATATTCCAAATTCATGGAAATCATTGTGAATGACATGGAGTTAAGTAGATCATCCAGTCCAGACATGAGTTTATCCACCAATTATGGTTACATCAAGAAGAATATTTGTCAGCTAATCCCTGAAGACAGGAAGAGATCCTTTCTGCGTATAATTTGTTAATCACAGTATGACTTGGGTTGGCTGGTTTGTTTTCTGGTGGAGTTATTCTCTTGCACAGGTGGAAGAAGAGTTAATTCACAGTGCATTGTTGTCACTTTCTACAAGGGCAAAGACTTTAAAGGTCAGGCAGTGGAAGGTAACTTTCATAAATGCAAATGCATTTCCTTCTGCTTCCTTAACTGTGGCAATTGCAAATTCAGGAAAGGTTGCTGTGTTCAGCTCCTTCAGTGCACAGATTTTGGCTCACAAAAGCAAGCTGATGGACTTCATTAAGCAGGTGTATTTGTAAACCTCCTTCATGTGAACATTTTCTTGAGTCTGTATCTCTCCAGTGGTCACATCTGTCAACTTTTACTCTTCTTTATTATTGTCTGCCACAGCTTGATGGAATCATTTTTCTTTTGCTTTTATATTAGAGCAGCTTGAGAACCTGTACTGCCAGAGCTGAGGTCTGTGCTACTGAGAGACAATGAACCATAATCAGTAAATTTCCAGTAGCATGAGTGAAGTCCTCCATCTAATGGTTGGAAATCATTTTATAATTGCAGACCAGGAATGAAACCCCAGGTTGTGACAACATGCATGGTCTTCTATGAAGACATTGATTTTTACGACTTTTTACCCTGATAGAAAACCCAGACAGCCGAATTAATAGAAGTTAGAGAGGGTTATTGCTATTTTCTCCCTGATTCTAGAATGCATCTACTCCTGTATCTAACAAGATAAAGTAAGTTCTAAGGTGGTATTTCTAGCCACTACATGAGACTTTTCTTAAACTTTGAGCTTCTAGTCTAATAAAACCTTGAAGATTTAGGCATGTTTTGCTGTTCTGGTTTCCGTCCTCTCTGTAACCTTATTAAACTTGGATGTTGTAGTATGAAAGACTCCTGATGTGGGATTTAAGATGTTACTGCACAGTAATTTTGCCAAAAGCTATTATTCCTAGTGCTGAATCTCTAAATTAAAAGGGAATGACTGAAAATTCACCTACCCTATTACTTATATGTGTAGTCACAACTATAAGAAATGTTTTGCTGGAATTTTATGCTATAAACCTACTTTCCTACCCTAGTCAGCATCCAAAATCTCTGGGCATTCTGACATGCTTTTGTGTCAGTTCCTACCTAGATAATGCAACAAGACACATCCTTGTAACTCTTTGTAAATGCAGGTGCCTTGGATTACAGGATATACCGCATCTGCAACATTCTTGTTTTGTGGTACTTCTGTACAACCCTTGTACCAGGACCTGACTGACAGTCATAAGGGCCCAGATCAAATTTATGAAGTCACTAAAGAGACTGATGTGTGTTATTATCCAGAAACTGGGGGAATTAAATGAAACCAGCAGTTCCTCAATGACCTAATCTTCCTCACTTGTGAACAATAAATTAACTGGCTTAAAAAGTAAGATAGCATAAAGGAACAACAGGCAAAATATCCCAACAGATACATTAAAATAAGATACTCTCCATGTATCTGGTTTTGTAAACCCTTGTCTCCATCAGATATCAAGAGTTGAGGCTGCTCAACTTTTTCAGGCATCAGCCACTTCAAGCTCTTGTGGTGCTACAGAATCCAGTCTGCTTTGACAAGAAAGGGAGATGTAGCTGCAAATGGAAAGAAAAGGAGCAGGAGCACCTTCTTTAAATGGAAATGGGGTTTCTCTGGAGAAGGGGCAGCGATTTTATCTGTAATACAGTGCAAAAGCCTGTCATGCTGGGAAAAAAGGGACAAAAACTAAAAGAAAAAAAAAAACAAAACAGAAGCATGCTTTTAAAGTAAAGAGACAGAAAGCTTTCCTGCAGTCCTTTTGTGGACTTGAAACAGCAAAAAAACCCTATCAATCAGTGGTAACAGTGGCCCCAGCAGCAGGGGAGCAAGTGCCAAACACGTCTGGCCCTGGTAGTGGCGGGTCGCTCCTCTGATAATGCTCAGGTACAGCTGAAACACTTCAGGCAGCTTCTCTTTGCAAACCTCTCCAGTGATCACTGAACCTGGTTTGCATCTGGGGTCGGAGGACACACCAACAAAAAAGCCACCTATAGAAACAGCCTGGGGAATATGAAGAAGCACTTAGACTCTCCAAGAAAGCTGAATCTCTCCAGAAGACTGGAGGACCCTGGGAGACTGAAAGCAGCCCCTTGCTCTGTATCTGGGAACAGCAGCTACTAGCATGAATGACACAGAGGGTGCCTTCTGTTTGTAATTCTGATGTTTTCACCAGTTTTCAGTCACCTGCAGATCTGTTTTACAGACATGTGAAATGGTACAGTCCGTGTTTACAGGGAGTACAAAAGAAGGGGAAGCAAAATAGTTTGAGACTGACTTACGGCTAAGGAACGTATTCTGCAGTGTGGGAATGACACCAAACAGCAAAAAAAGTTTATCTTGGTATCCTAGTTAACTGTCATCACCCAAGAAAAGCAGGAGAGCATACAGGTTAACACAAGCATTGTAGGGGTTCAGCCCATATGCAGATGAGAGAATCATATCAGAGAACTCCATTCTGCAAAGCCATAAGCAATGTCACCTCCAAATCCCAGAAAAGGGGGAGCAAAGGTGGCTGGTTCTGCCTTCAAGATCTTAGCAACAGCCTGTAGTTTTGAAATTTGAAATCCAGGACTCACTAACGTCCAAGCACAGAGACCATGCAGCTCACAAGAGGGAGGCTACAGCACAGATTAGCCATCAGGCTCCAGATAGCGCAAACTCTGCAAGGGCTTCTGTTTTACCATTTTTTATTCCTAACTGCTGCTGTTGGTTTTGTTTCTGAGAGGAAAGGAGAAGGTTTTATCATGAACCAGTTGGAATAGATCACTGAGTTTTGGGGTTGCTCATGGTCTGGGTGCTGTGCTTTGAAAGAGAGCTGGTGCGCTCTTTAGTTACCCTTCAACAGGAGCACAGGTTGGGGGCAGAGGATGGGATGAATGTGCCCAAAAGAGAGGCTGGAGACCTCCAGATATGTTTCTTGGAAGCAGTGCTGCCCAAAGACACTAACAGAGCAAGGATATATAAATTGAACTCTAATGGGACAAAGACCCTTCAGCATTTACCACCTTATGCTCCAAATTGCATGTGACAGGACTCCAGATGGTGTACAAATGTGAAAAAGATTTGCCTGGACCTTTTCCTGCAGTGAATTCCCCAGGTAGCTTTTAAATTCAGAAAAGCCTAGGTTTATTGCAATACAAAACACTACTGCTTACATTTGTGAATGGAGACAGCTCAAAGGTACTGTCAGGGTTGCTACACCAGAAAGTTATGAGCTGAGGAGATACAGAGAAGGGTAAAGATTTGGCAGGAACAGTGAATATTCAGTTAAATTTGTGTTGTTTTTTCAAGTACCTATAAGATTTCAACTGTCATTAAATTAAGTTGGAGTTGGAAACATTCCTCCAACCACTTCTCAATGTCTCAACAGTAGAGTTTTCTTTTTGGAGGAAAGTTTCTTGGTTTAATTAAACTCAAAATGTTGGCTTCATGGCTGGTTTTCAACTCCTGCCTTCCTTCCATACTGCCTTTCCAAAGAGATGTTCTAAGCAGCCTTCGTCTCTACATTGTGATACTGCGGTAATTAGCTGCAGCTTTGCTGAGTTTGTGGAAATCTTGTGAGTGAAGTCATTATAATAGAGTTCAGTATTTCAGCCTCTCACTTTGGTTTGCAAAATTATTGGCTTGATAAAAGAAACAGATTTTTGACTATGCGATGGCTGTAGATACCTGAAAAATTATCTCCAAGCAGTTTTCTTAGCTAAGTGAACAGTACAGTCCCTTACATAAGCAGCACAGTGACCTTGTGGGTAGGAAGTCCAGGGATATGGTGACAAGTAGGTACCATTCAGCTTACATGTTAAAGCACACACAGTCATCAGTTCAGTTACCAGGCCCCAGCTGTGGATAAAGTCATACGTTTATATCTTGTTACCACTTTTTGTGGGTTCAAATTTGCCTTTTTATTAAAAAAAAAGAAAAGTGTCTGCTTTTTTTATTCTCTTTACTAGTGATTCAGACAAGAAAAAGTAAATTTTGAATTTCAAAACTAACAAAATTCAGTGTTATTGATAAAAACACAAACTTAAATATCTTTAGAAACCGTGTCTGCAGCTTCCTCCTATGAAAAGTGCAATCTCAGAAATCCCTTCCAGGCAAAATGGGCATCTGCAAATGCAACTGTCTGTAGACTATTTAAAGTAAAATGTTTTGATAGAGTAGGCAATAAACTGGTGCTGGAAGTGGCACATTGAGAACAAAAGAGGAGGTGGATGTGTTTTCAATAAAAGCCAGCTGAGGGAGAAGCCAAACAAGTGTTGAATAAGCTAGAGTCTCCCTGAGAGGTACACCAGGTGTTAATGGGCTTCAATGACTGAGGTGGCTTTTGAACTAAAAGGTATGCAAAAGTCAGGCCAGGATAAGGGTGGCTGCCTATTTAACTTCCACTTAAGTATCAGCTGACATGGAAGAAAGACAATGAAAGATCAGCTTGGGTTCAGTATTGAACAAGAATTAAAAATGAATATGTTTTAATTTCAGTAATGATATCCAAGGGTAGGTAATAGTGTTTAAATAAGAGAGTCTATAGACCAGACTTGTTAATCTGTCTTGATAAGAGGGTTAATGGTGGGAGCCAAAGACAATTTATCAGCATATCTTCTAAAACCTGTTTATTTCACATAGGAATTAATTTCAGTCTTGAAAGTTTTAGAGTCCTTATGGCTAAATAAAATAATTCTATGTAACAAGTGAAGTACGCAAATGATTTTATGACAATTGGAGCTCCTTTTCTTTCAGCAAATTATTTGCCAACAGGCTATGAATTTTGAATTTGTTCCAAGACCAATTTCAACATAATTTTAGCATAATTTTTGTCAGCTTGCCATGATGAGTATTCATTGTTTATTTGTGCCGTATGAATATTCATTCAAATTTGCAATGATGTTTCTCTCTACTGATTTGGCAACAATCGTATAAGCAAACAATTCATTGAATACATGTCATTTTTAAATACATCTTTGGTCTGAAATCTGCCAAAAGCATTGCAGCACTGGGAAAGTTTTTTGTCCAGACACTCTCAAAAGTATTTGCGTTAGTGCATTTGATGTTTGCTTCTGATAAAACTTCATGAAACCGGTATCCTCAAATTGCCACCTCAGTGCACAGACTCCAGCTACAGTTTTTCATAGCTGTTGAAGTCTGAACTAATGATTTAATAGTTTGCTCATAGACTGAATAACCTATAATGTATAATAATTTACGATGTGGTAAACCACCTTGTTCTGCCTATAGGCATGGCTGTGTTAAGCGTTACACACTTATGCAAAATGCAAGTTTTCAACTAAAGCTCTTAAAGGCAAGGTTAGCAAGAGGATTTCAAGATAATACAGCATAATGAGGATTATGTGTTTCATATTTTGCAGTGGGGCAATTGGCCTTAAGACAGCATCTCAGAAGCATTATATTGACCTATGCAATTAGCATGGTGTTTGCAATATAATCTTCTAGTTAATTAGTTTTGCTAGAAATCCCATCGATGCACCCCCTTCCAATAAACTAAAATGTCTTGAGGGGAAGTCTTTCATCTGCTTTCCAACAGAATTAGTGAACATTTGGGCAATATTTTATGTACAGTTATATGTAAAGGAAATGTGCCTTGGAGAAATTGATTGTAAAATCTGCATAAAACCTGCCTGAACCTGTGGCAGCTTCTTTACTGAGAGATACAAGCTCAATAAGCAAAACCACAACTGCACTTCTGAACTTAATTTAGCCAATAATATTTGGGCTTGTGCATGGAGCAATAGCAATGCCCGAACTCTCCCCTTCTCCAAAGAGAAAAGAAAAAAACTCTGTTTGAAGTGGTCTGAGGCAACTCGCTAAGGGTGGGCAATGAGTGACTTCTAGTTCTCCCACATGGTTGTACCAAAAGAGGCAGCAAGCTGACAGCCAGCTCAGATGGATCTTTCAATTAAAAACCATGGTTGGGGGAGGTTTTGCAAATAGAAATTGCTCTCTTTTAAACTGTAGTTAATTTTTCAAAGCATGTGTTCAGAGAGGTTAGTAAAATTATTTCTGTGCAAATGATGTGAGACTTTTGCAAAGTGCTGAAAAACTACAAAAGAAGGCTGAGAACTCTGTCTTCTTACAATTATACCAGAGTCTCCAGAACTTCATAGACTTAATTACTGCCAAGAACTGTTTGAACAGTTTTGACTGTAGGGTCAAAACTGCAGATCATAATTGCTCTGGGTTGAGTGCGATAGCTTGCCATAATCAGTATTTTTAAATCATGGAGTAAAGGTGAGCAAGAGAAATTGAAGCTGTTTACCTTGTCAAGTAAAGGCACTTCCTGGCATACGCTACTTCCAAACTCTCATTGCTTCCAATAGGGGTTGTTCAAAAACTCATTGTGGTTTTCTTTGTGTATGGTTCTTGTTTGGGAAGGACACCAGGATGTTGAAGCATCTTGCTGCTATGAAAAAATGGAAGTGACCCTGGGGAGCAGGACTGGGGCATACCGCAGGGTTGGCAGGTTAGATTAAGGGCTGTGACCCTCAGTGACCCTTAGTGTGACCCTGTGACCATAATTTTCTCATTCTCATTGATCTTTGCAATCTTGGTTGTCTAAATTCTTGCCTGTGATATTATTAACAATCTGTAGATAACACATATTAAGATCTAATCGGATTGGATCATCGACAACATCAGAATTGTGCTAAGCCAGCTGCTGAAATAAATACTAATGTAACAAATATGCATACACACTCACAAGCTATGAATATATAGATATAATATATATATGAACGACAGCACAGAATTCTTTAATAGCACTGTTTGAAAGTTCTGTACTTAAATATAATTTCACTTTATCTCTGAAAGTTAGCTTTAACCTTGGCTTTCAATATTTTGGCTTTTCTTATTTCAAAAACTCTACAACATTGTTGTAATGTTATCAGAGTTGGGGTATCGGGTTTGTGGTTTGTTTTGGTGGGGTTTTTTTTCCCCATTAGAAAGGAAATTTTGCCTTGAAAGTGAGGTTATTATTTATGGATTCCAAGCCCAGTGCTGTAAGTAGACAGCAAGAGTATACAAGGTAAAATGGCAATAAAATTTAAGACAGAAGTAACTGTACTCAGAGAATTAGAAAGTAAATCTTTTAAGTATTTCAAAGTTTGGGTTTTGTGAGTAGCAGAAAAAAAGTTATATGCTTGTATGCTGGTCACATAGTCAAATTTAGGACTCACAAGAAACCTGCCTGTTGGTTTGAAATGTAAAAGCCTAACAATTAAAAGTCAGCATTTCTGATGTATGTGTTCATATTATAACAAAAAGCATTAGGTTTAAGTCATCATTTATTCCTTATTAAACTCTAAAATGATTGCCACCCAGTCAGAAGTCAAGGTGCAATGAAAGCTCCAGCTAGAGGAGACAACAGAACACAGACTCTCTGCTGAGGCAGAGGTTCCTTTAATGGAACATGTTGAGTTATGCAACTCTGACCCAAATCTCATCAGGAATCAACCATCTTCCAGTGGCTTGGGAGAATCAGCTTCCTTTCCTACACGTTCCTTATGACTTTGATTCAGGTGCTTGCTAGGATTTTCTATTTCCATCTGGGAAAGAAATTGTTTCCCATCCTAGCCAGCAAAAGTAAAACCCAGGTCATGTCTCTGGTTTGTGCATCTGCAACTTCTCTGCAAGTTGTTTCAGCACTGAAGGTACTTCTGAATTTGGCTGTCACCCATAACAGTTGGACCAAGGATCGGATCTAAGCAAAGTATATCACTTGTAGGAGACGTGGGCTGGCAGCATGTGGGTACAACACCTCTCCTTGTTGACAAAAGAAGAAGTGAAGGCTCAGTCAGATGGACATTTCCTGGCAGCCTGAAAAGAGTGACAGTTGCTAGAGCCAGGAAGGGCCATCTCCCTGGAAATGCGGGTCTTAGCAGCATGCCCTATACATTTTCATCAAAGAGAAACACCATTTGATTATCAGAAAAAGAGAAGTTGGAAACAGAGACCAGTCTACAATTAAGTGTTTCCCTACTAAAATATTATCCTCCATGAGAAGAGAAATAGCTTGCCATATCAGATGTTTTATGACTGATGTGCTAACCTCTGACTGCAGGGTTCTGTTTGAAAAGTCAGCAGATCCTTACCTAGAGCTGAGCAAGGTCGTTTCTATAATATGCAGAAAATCGGAATATCCCTTGGCCCGAACTAGATAAGACTCTAAATAGTGACTCTAAATAGTGAAGCTAAGTATTTTCTTAAGCTCGATAGAAAAAAATCCCATCCTGTGCTCAAATATGCGAGAAGTTCAAAATTTCAAAGAACTACTTCTGCCAAGAGGATGTTATCTGCTGTCAGTATAAAATACGTCAGATGTCATAGGAAGGACTGCTTGGTGAGCCTGAAAGCTGTAAAAGTCTCAACGGAGAAATTACAAGCTGCTTTACTGAGCAGAGTCTAATATTACAACTGAGGTAACAGAAAAGCAACATGGAAAAACCCCATCAAATCGATATGCACGCAGCTGAGCTGAAATGCCCTGAATAGCTCCACATTGTTGGCTCATCTCTCACACATGCTCCCTACAAGTCAGAACAGCATTACAAAATAGGAATGTCATATAGAATTTTTTGAGGTTTTACAAGTCGCGTCTGGCATTTGGGCTCCAGGAGTCAACACAACCAGATCCATGTAAGGGAAAAAAAATATTAGTTTTCATCAGAAAATCCACTTATTTACCTGAAAGTGATGGAGGAAAGGAAAATGTGGGCTGTGCTCACCTTCAGGAATCAGAATTACATTTTGCACCTCAAAATCAAGACAGGAGTTAGGACTAAGATCCTAGAAAGAGTGTATAGCTCTGTGCAGCATAATACCTATGAATGGCCCTGCTGAGCTGGGAGTGCCTTCATGTAGGCAATGGTTCTGGCATGCAGAAATATTTACAGGATCAAGCCCAAAGTATCAGTAGCAGCCCCAGATGTGGTATCCATAATTACCATTTCTCAGGTCTAGTAGTGACCACCAGAAGGCAAGATGAAAATGAGCAAGCCTGCTGTCCTAGTTATACAGTGAATTGTGCTCTTAATCACTGTAAAATTGTTTAAATCATAATAAAAATAGAAACAGATTTATACTTTTATTTTTTTCCCCTGAAATGTGCCTTATTTAATTTTTTCTTTACTGACCGTGAAAGCTGTTTCATTTTCATACTTTGCCAGCCTCCCCCTTCCCATTTGGAATGAAATAAGTGTTCTCATAATTGGGAAGGCTTGAGCAGTTCCTATTTGCTGACTAAAACTGGAAAAGGTTAGCTTTGACTTTGGTTCTTTGAAAATTAAGCTGTTCCACATTTCTATTGTTGTTGGTTGTTGTTAAATATTCTAAGTATGCCTCCCACATCTCCTAAAAGCGAAACTAACATCTGGTGCAGGAACTTCCATGCCAACATTTAGCCTCGTGGCAATGCATATTTTAGCTTGAATTTCACCTCAAAATGAAAAGGCAGAGGAAACAGCAGTGATTCAAGACCTGTCAGGCTATACTTACCTGTCAGGTTTCTTTTTATCAGCTGCCAACTAATTAAGGTAACCTTGTCAAAGAATTAAATTAACACTGGAGTGAAATGACAGAGCTTTAGATTTTCTGGTTAGAGGTTATCGCATTTCTCTCTTCCTGGCTGCAGGTGGCTTTTACACACATGCTCCTGCTGCCCCACTGAAATAATTTTCCATTGCAACACTGAGACATTGCAAAGATGATCAGTCCTTCCCCTTTTCGGAAAGCCAGGCTTTTTCTCTGTTTCCTAGTTGAACTTTATGCACAGTAGGCAGACAAAACAAGGGCTGCACAGTGGAAGGATTTTGGATAGTAAAAGCGCAACACAGTGCGTCAGGATACGGCGGCCAGTTTTTCTGATTTTCTACAAACACACTGCGCAGCCATCAGCTGCTCGGTAGAAGATGCATTTCATGAAAAAAGACCAGGCACCAGTTTTTCAAAAGGAACTCATGTTTGCTAATGAGATCTTCTGAAAAAAGATCTGTCCATGAAAATTGCATTTGATGCTTTAAAAGTGCTGAGCATTTTGTAAAACTTCTTAAACGCTTGTTAGGTTTACCTGTGTGCTCTGCATTCCTGATTCCTCATTGGTGTAAATTTGCCACTTACAGACAGTGGGGCAAAGGAATTCATTGCTCTCTGGGACACCATTGCAACCACAGAAAAATCACTGAGACAAACCCATTGGTGGGCAAGAATGTGTCCTGTTGTGTTCTTAAAGCCCCATTTCCCAGGTGGCATTACCAACACCACTGAGATGTGTGATCCAGTAAATACAATTGAGGTAAGTCAGCTAGGCTAGAAACTATACTAAGTTTGCAGCAAAACTTACCCCAGTACTAACATAAGAGCTGAATTGGATAATAAAGTAGATTTGTTTAGGAAAAACTCTAGTAAATGAGTCTGTTAAGTTGAAAAGAAGGGACAATCACTTGAACAGTGAAAAAGACAAGCAAAAAAGGAAGTCAGAGAAGCAGTGTCAGCTGAAAGTGGAGTTAGCATTGGATTTTATAGCTCTCCAGGGACGGGAAGACTAAAGACATAGAAAAAAATAATTTGCAAGCTCGTCCACACAAGAGAGCAAATGGTAAGGGTTACCAACACACTTGCTTATGGTAGAGGTAAATAAAGTATATGGGAAATGAATGCTGAATTAATTAGCAATGCTTGGAGTGATTATTTTGCAAGAGTACCACATGAAGAGAATGCAAGAGAGGAATTAAATCATGTAAATCTAACTAGAATGAGATTGGTTGTATTTAGAAGGAGCAAGTCATAAAACCAGGTAGGAATATGAAAATGAGAAAAGTCTCTTGATGGAGTGCCAATACATTTGTTGAAGTGACTTGTTATGGAAGGCATGTTTGATTGCTTTTCTAAGTCTGAGAAAGTACTAAACCAGTATTGTAAAAGCTTTGCAGAGTATATATTTAAATGCAGAGAAGTATGAGGCTTAGCACAAATTATCCAAGTGAAATGGTGCAGCAGAATATAAAGCCTTGGCATAGGTTACTGAAAGCATCTGTAGAGAGACTGAAATTTAGATGTGTTAGACATCTAGTTTTGTGGTAGGAAGGAGTGGAAAGCTTGCTGTATGTGTTTTCTTGGAAATTTAAAGGAAAAAAGACAGCTACTGGAATGGTCTCTCTTTGCAGAAATGGAGAAGGCATGTAGTCATGGAATAAGAACGAGCAAGTTGGTTTGGAGAAATTTCTATGTGCCACCTCTGTCAAAAAACATGCTTATAAGTGAGAAAATATGAAGAGAACTACCACAGAACATGCTATTATTTAATGAGATGCAAAAGCTTGTGATGACTTCAATAGCTAAATATTAATGATGGCAACACTTTCTTACATAGGCCTGAATTAAAGTGATTGTTGATTAAACTGAAACCTTGATAGGTGGTAAAAGGCATCCTCCACAAACAAGAGCTTCCTTAGAGGAAGCAGTTCTAATACTTTTTATAGACAGACTGTAAGAGTGCCTCTTTGGTTTTCCCACCCACCTTCTGAACCAGTCAAAGGGCTTTGTTCCAACACCTTCAATACTCAAGTTTATGACCATATCAGTCTGATTACGACCGTTGGTCAGTCTCAATGTTAAATCCTTCATAAGGTAGATGTCATAGTTCACTTTAAAACTTGCAGTTCTTTTCAAAGAGGGCTGAAAAGTGGGTGTAAAAGCTGGGCTGTTCAAATGAAGAGTCCACAGCATTTACCGAATCCTTGACTTGTTCTTCCTACTGCCACCAAATGTTGGATTTGGAGTGCTTATTTTATGTGATATGGTTTTGTGTGTGGGCAATCTATACCCTCCCAGCTCAGCTTGACAGGTACAGCATGATATTTAAGTATTAGGTATTCTCATGACGATTTGCTTTTACAGACATCTGTTGGAAGATAAAAGCCTCTGAAACAGAACTCCCTCTTCAAGCCGTTAACTCTGTGACTAGCTGCTACCTTGTTAGTTCTCTAGAAAGTTATATATTATTCTGGTTTCTGTAATTATTTTCTCCAACATTAATCTAACTTCCTGTTGGCGTCAAAAGCCATGGATTTCGCTCACATTGTTTTTCTGCAAGAAGAAACAATATTCTTTAATATGCAAATCAGAGCGGCAAAGTTGGATGGATTTAGTCAGTATGCCCTTGAAGGAAAGAAACACTTTTATGAAAAACTCAAGGTTACAGTTAAGTTCCTAAGCATGATGAAAAAGCTACTTAACCCTTTAGAACCAATAAGGGGGAAGATTGTTCCCTCACGAAAAAAAAATGATTTTCAGTGTAACAAGAATGAACAAAAAAATGAGAGCCAAATCAGCGGGAGGGATGCTATGCAGAAACTGAACTGTAATTTTGACAAATGCTGCAGCCTTATCTCTCTTATTTTGTTGGGCAAAATGCACATTCACATTCTAGTCAATGTGATAAACCAACCTGTCCTCATAGACACATTGCAGAAATTTACCTTGGAAATACCTTGACCAAAGAAGTCTTTCTGTGCTAACAGGTGTTAGAATCAGCAAACACAATTGACTTCAGTTACATTGCCATAAAAGGTTAGTTGACCATAAGCTTTGAAGCCTGACATGGGATATTGCCATACAGATTCTTCATAGTCGGCAATGCAGACCCAGGCAAGGAAGATTTTTCTAATGTCTGAGGTTTCCCTTCACGACTGAAGAGCAATAATGACTCACTGAAATTTATAACATCTCTCTTTAACAAGACCCTGAGCATGTGCTTTTTAAAAAAACACATGTCTAGTCAAAAAGCACAACTAAAATGGATGTTTATCCTAACTTGGAATGTAATCCTGCAGTCGACATCAGGTGTGAGGAGTCTAAAACAAGAGATGCTCCCTGCAACATAAAATGTTTAACTTTGATCAGTTGGATGGACAAATGAATTCCAGAACAAAGCTTTTACGCAGGATGAAGATCTGTAGGTATCCTCTGATATAAATCCAGTGTTAGGATCTTGTTTTTACTTTTATGAAGACAATTAGGAGAGTTTTACTAAAAAAAAAAGAACAACTCCAGTGTCTATTGAACTTTATGAATTGATCGTACTTCATCTTTGATGCTGCCTGAAAGCAACAGAAAGCCAGTTACATATTATTTTATTATCACTGTAAGGAATAAGTGTCATCAGTGAATTAATAGAAATTGCAGCCAAATATTTTGTTTCCAGAAAGATCAATATAATCCATACTATCCTACTTAGCTCTATCAACATTAAGGAAAAATTAGGTGGCAAATGAAGTTGTTAAGCCACTGTCCATCCTATTTGAAAAATCATGGCAGTCAGGTGAAGTTCCCAATGACTGGAAAAAGGGAAATATAACCCCTATTTTCAAGAAGGGGAAAATGGATGACCAGGGGAATTACAGACCAGTCAGCCTCACCTCTGTGCCTGGCAAAATCTTGGAGCGGATTCTCCTGGAAGGCATGCTGAGGCACATGAAAAATCAACTAAGGTGGTTGGTGACAGCCAGCATGGCTTCACTAAGGGGAAATCCTGCCTGACCAATCTGGTGGCCTTCTATGATGGGGCTATGGAACTGATGGACAGGGGTAGAGCAGTTGATGTCATCTACCTGGACCTGTGCAAAGTGTTTGACACTGTCCCACACGACATCCTTGTTTCTAAGTTGGAGAGACATCAATTTGATAGGTGGACCGCTCGGTGGGCAAAGAACTGGATGGATGGCTGCACACAAAGAGTTGTGGTCAATGGCTCAATGTCCAGCTGGAGACCAGGAACGAGTGGTGTTCCTTAGGGATCTGTGTTGGGACCAGTCTTGTTCAGCATCTTTGTTGGTGACATGAACAGTGGGATTGAGTGTGCCCTCAGCAAGTTTGCCGATGACACCAGCTGTGTGGTTTGGTTGACAAGCTGGAGGGAAGGAATGCCATCCAGAGGGACCTTGACATACTTGTGAGTTGGGCCAATGCCAACCTCATGAAGTTCAACCAAGTCAAGTGCAAGGTTCTATACCTGGGTTGAGGAACCCCAGACAGAGCTGCAGGTTGGGCAGAGAAGAGATTCAGAGCAGCCCTGCACAGAAGGACTTGGGGGTGTTGGTTGATGAAAAAATGAACATGAGCCATCCTCAGTGTGAGCTCGCAGCCCAGAAAGCCAACCAGTATCCTGGGCTGCATCAAAAGAAGCATGAAGGAGGTTGAGGGAGATGATCCTGCCCCTCTCCTCTGCTCTTGTGACACCTCACTTGGAGTATTGCGTACAGTTCGGGTGTCTTCAAGATAGAAAGGACATGGAACTGTTGGAACAAGTGCAGAGGAGGGCCACGAGGATGATCAGGGGACTGGAGCACCTCCCATATGAAGATAGGGTGAGAAAGTTGGGGCTGTTCAGCCTGGAGCAGAGAAGGCTGCATGGAGACCTCATAGCAGCCTTCCAATATCTGAAGGGGGCTTATAAAGATGCTGGGGAGGACTCTTGATCAGAGACTGTAGTGATAGGACAAGGGGTAATGGGTTAAAACAAATGGGAAATTTAGATTGGATATAAGGAAGAAGTATTTTACTGTGAGGGTGGTGAGACACTGGAATGGGTTCCCCAAGGAATTTGTGAATGCTCCATCCTTGGAAGTGTTCAAGGCCAGGTTGGACAGAGCCTTGGGTGACATGGTTTAGAGGGAGGTGTCCCTGCCCATGGCAGGGGGATTGGAATTTGATGATCTTCAGGTCCTTTCCAACCTTAACTATTCTATGAAATAAGTAAATAATGCAAATCAATTACCAAAGACATATAAATAACATCATCCTTTCAGGGGGCAATAACAACAGCATAAAGAGCACAAATAAGTAAAGCAGTGTTTGATCTCATCTATCTACACTGAATTCTCTCTTAATTTTAAAGCACCTGTCTCAGTCAGAGCCAGCTTCAGCAGCCCATAGGCAAAGGGTACTCTCATTCTGCTTCTAGAAAATGCAGTAAAATCTCAACCTGACCAAGTACAACATTTTCATTGTCTTGTGGAGATCCCCTCAGCTGGACCTAGACTTCAACAGGGCTTTTGCTCCCCCAGCTACTGAGTCCTTTCCCATCTTATTCCAGCACAAAGGAATGCCATGGAGCATTTTCCTCTCTTGAAAGCTTTTGGTTTTCTTGACATTTGACCCTGCATTACCAGATGTGCCCAAGGAATTTTTCAAAGTAAGCCAAAACCAAAGCTGAGCAGCTCTGTGATTTTGACAGATGAGAACTGACTGAAGCATTGCCTTATTAGAACAATCTTTGACATCCTTACCTATTCACTCACAGCCATTTATGTACTAGGCAGAAGCAATTCCCATTCTGGTGAGTTTTCATTCTGGGATGGGCACAGATGCTACACTGTTTTACAGGTCTCGGGTGCTGTCTGTGATGCACAACAACCACTTGACAATACTTCCTGGTCCTTGATGTAATTTTAGCAAGATCTTGTACACGTGAAGAACAGACACACATTCAGAGCTAAGCTTATTTTCTTTCCCTAAGCTTGCCAGGCCTGAGAAATGTTGGACAGGAGCTCCTCCTGTCCAGAGCATCCTCTTCTGGTATTGCTCCAGTGGGGAAAAAAACAGTGTCTCCCTTACATGCCTGCTGTTAACCAGGTTAACATAGAGTCCCTCTTCAATTCCCCTCAGGTTGAGTGGCTTGTGAGCATATTCATGCTAGGTAATACGTATCAGCTTGGCCGTGAAGGCAGTTCATGTCCTCTTTTCCTCGCTTACCACATGCTGTTTATGCCTTAATCTACAACTGTTCAATTGGTTATACTTTATTCCCCCTGTATTTGGATGAATATTTTTGCTTGTGCTGACAGCTGACACCACATAACTGTCCAAGGCTATAAAAACCTCAGCTAAGACATATAAATACTTAGAAAGGTGGATAACAGAGTTGCTATTACTAAAGCTTTTTGCAAATATTGCTAAAATGGGTTCAAGACCAGACAAATGCTGAGGCTTAATACATTTTGTTATTTTTATAAAGCTTAAAGCTTACTATTAATACAAACGTATCATTTCCATTAGTATTATTATTGCTTGACACCCTTGGTGACCTTGGCCTCTCTCTGTCCCAATATCTGAACTCAGTGAAGCCTTGGCTCTCCTGCAGCCCTCCTTATCCTTTGCACCTCCACCACTGCACCCATGCACACGATGAGCCCCATTTCAGTGGCCGTTCACTGGGACTACCCCAGAGGACACACTGCTGCAAAGCCCTGACCAGTCCCATCTCCTCTGGGGCAGTAAGAGTGGCCAGTGCCACCATCCTGAGCGAAGGCACTGAAAACACACAGCAAACTGTATGTCCAGCTTAGCAGGCAGCTGTACAGTGTTGTGCAAAGACCTGACAGACTCAGTGCACCTCTGCCTGTCCTGCAGGCATGCTGCCTTACATCCCTTTCAGTGATCAGGGGAGCTGTCTTTCCAGAGGGCACTTTAAAAGCTCTCAGGACCTTTGACTTGTCTTTTCCATCACATCACACTGGTTTGACTTCATTAAGCCTTAGTTAACTTTGTTTGCTAGTGGCAGTATTTCCTGTCTTGCTTATTGATACAGGTACAATACTAGTCAAGCCTGCAAGGACTTGGCTGGCAGTAACAGGAGCAGTGGGTACATTTAAGGTTACTTACAAAATACTGGCTACAGCACCCTTCAGAGGCATGAGAAAAAAAATTAGGTGAAGACATTTCTGCATATGATAAGGTAAATCTCTTCCTGTGCCATGGTGCACCCATAGCCTTAAAATATTTTATTGAAAGGAAGAAAAATGAGAACCTAACAAGGAGATGAACTCAGCAACTAATTGTGTTCCATACTGTGCCTTGCTCTGCCAGCTACTCCAGCCAGCTCTGCTGGCTGTTTCTGCTATTTCACCTTGCCACGAAACTGAAGTATGGAGCTATGAAGCCCCTTTGCATGGCGGACACTCCTAGAACAGCTTCATTGCTTTACAGTTGACTCCAAAAGTCATAAGCACTTAGGGCTTTGCTATTTTTCCTTTTTAGAGTGTAATGTTTGCATCCCAGGACTGGCTGCTCTTGTTTTATCTCAATGATAGCAGATACTCACTCCAGGCACCTAACCAGCCTGGCCATCACACAGCTACAAACCCTGCTGCTTTACAATGTGGTGGCTTTTGCAGCAGAAATGCCTCCCAAGCAGAGTGAAACGTCAAGTGACAGCTATCCCCGTTGCAGGACAGCTCACTGCTCACTCCTCTTGCCTTCTCTCCACCACATTTTCATGGGGTACTTCTCCCTTTTTTAGCTACTTTTTCACTCTGGAATAATTTTGCAGGTACAATTGCTTGTTTTTAGATATCAGCCACTAGATCTACCTAGATGGCACAGAAGAGCAAGAAGCACCTGGAACACCATAGGTAATAGTATCTGAATTAGCCCATGTTTCCAGTGGATTTGTTTAAGCTGAAATTGTCTCAAAGTGTTCCAGCTGTAAAAAAAAAAATCATATTCTACTCCCTTTTAGCCAAAATTGCATAAGGAAACTGTACTGGAGCCCGTAGACTGACAGAACTAGAGACAGGACATCATTGAACAGTTTTAGATGCTCCTAGTTCCAGGCAGTGATATATCTGAAATAGAAGGTTGGGGCAGTCACATCCTCTTTCTGCTCCCCCAGCCCTCCAGCTCTACATGGTGTGGAGGAAGGTCTCAAGAGGAAGGATCACAAGTTGTGCAGTAGCAAGACGCAGGCCTGCTGTCTCACTTCCCAAACACATACTTTTGCTTATATTCCATGAAAACATTGATGGCTGAACCATGGGGCTTCATCGGTGCCTTGACAGATGGCCTTGTGAGAGCCGGTATGTTAGGCTTCATACTCTTTTTTCCCTATCAGTGGATGGCAAACAGAAGTAATAGTTGATCATCTGTATAGTAGCCTTAATTTTGCCTTCAGCTTCAATGTCCTATTTATTGTCTTGACGTGTTTAGTTATCAACATTTTCTGCCTACGTAACATTCATGTAAAATAAGTAAATAATGTAAAAAAAAAGTAACCTCCATTGCCACTGGCCTATATATAATTGAAAAAGCTTATGTGAATTAATACTTTAACTGAATTTGTGAAAAATAGTGAATCAGCAAACCACTGCTGTTTTGCTTTCCCAGATTTAGAGTCAAGCTTCAGATTTTGCCTGTCTGGAAAAGAAAGGTATTCCAGTGTCTGAAACTACTCATCTGCTACTGAAATTAACTGCAACAATCAGTCACAGCAAGTACTTTTTATCTGTGCCACTCTCTTAAAGCAGTGAAAATAAAATTGAAAAAGCCAAAGGCTCCATAGTAAATTTTGACTGACAGGTACTAGCAAATAACTTGCCTTTTCTCTCCTTTTTAGCAATTCGAAGATTGTAGCCTTTTGGCATGCTGGCAAGAATGGCTTCTAGGTGCTCATCCTTTGAGAAGGTTGCAGCAGCTCTTCACCTGTTTTCAGTTTGGGCCTGGTGCGTGGCTTGGTGAAGCAGGTGGAAGCCTTTACAGGGACTTCTCTGGTCTTTAAAACTAGGTGTAAGCAAGCGGTTTACACTTTGCGAGAGTTTAGCATGTGCTTTCTTTTGGCAAAGCAATACTAAGGCCCACAGAGTAAGGAAGCTGCTTTTAAAATTGCATTAAAAATACTGCAGTGAGTTTGACTGGGAATTAGGTGAAGGAATAATGCATCAGCCTGGTGTCTTGCTAGAGTACTGTGCCTGGCCAGCACCTGTGCTCTTCCATGTACCTTGTACCATCTTTTGAATGATGTGGCGCAGTCAAGGTGATGCAAAACCTGGGCGCATTGGAGAGAAGTTGAAGTGTTTTTGTTAGATGGAGTTGTTTGGCGTGGCCCTTGGAAGACTGGAGCAAGAGTCAGGAGTAACTGCTCCTAACCCAGGCTATCAAAAGACATGACAGTCACCACTTTTCTCACTTGGTTTTTAGCCCTATAGGTATCAGCTGCACGCTTCAATCCCCCCTCACCTGGGAATGAAACTCAAATATCCCATTTTCAGCCTAAATGTCCAAAACTGGCTTTACCAGCTAGTCCCCTGGAAAAAGATAGCACTGCACAGGTCTTCAGCAGATGTTGGTGCACATCCAGGGAGAGTACTGGGCTTCAAATTGCAACCCCATGTGCACTGTGTCCATGCAGCTGCAGAGGGGGACCACACTCTTCCATTGAGGATGGTGGGCAAGGTGTGTGCGTAGGTGTTTGCAAAAAGTTTTGGCTGCCTAATGTCTTTTTTTATTAGTTTTTGATCAAGAGCCTCATCCCTCCCATCTCTCCTCCACAGTAGCAAGCAGCCTCTGCTTCAGCCTCTGAAGCTGCAAGTGCCCAGTGGTGACCTGTGATTTCCCTCTGCTGCTCCGTCCCCCTTTTCTAGCATAAAGCTTTGCATGTATCATGTTGCTGCTATTCAATTTTCACTACATTAGGTTGTTAGTCATATTTCTGTTCTCAGTGCATAAAATCTTTTGCTGGGTCCATTCCACTGCCAGTAATTATGGGTGTGTATCCGTCTTCACACACAAGCTCCAAGTTTCTCTATTTTTAGGGCTCTTATTTGTGTCATCCCCCCTGCCTTGGATTGCTGTCTCCATCTCTCCCACTCCTCTCGATACAAGCAGTAACACTAAACCCAGGGCTCTTTCTGACTGCTGGCAGGAGAAGATGAGTAACGGGGCGGAGGAGTTGAGAAAGCCTCCCTTGCAGCACTCTGGCTTGCACCGCCTGTGCTGTGCAGAGGTATAAAAAAGTAAGTCAGCATTTCTGAGCTGTAAGTCTCCAAGTGAGGTGCTTCTGCAGGCTAATGCAAGCCCGCCCCAGGAAACAATTATTCCTGAGCACTTACATGGAGCACACGCTGGGATTCCCAGCAATGCATAAGTAAATTCATGGCTTGGTTTTTGTTTCTTGGTTGTGGTCTACGTAACACATGGAGCCAAGATCATATTTTTTTACAGCACGTTCCTATCCAGTGGTACCAGCCTTCAGCTTTTGAGTTTTTTTGTACTGGTGTAGCTAAACAATCTGCCTGTGAGCAGTGGCAGCTCCACTCTTGCAGCTATGAGTTGGGTGTTCTTCTCGAAAATACCTCTCCCCTTCGCTTCGTGTTGTGGAGTAGTTTGAGCTTATAAACCTGGTGGAGAGCGAGGGAAGAGGAAATGGCTTGAAAGCTGTAAGTTAAGTATCCAATTAATACTTTAAATAAACAACAGTATTTGTTGGCTGTGTGAATCCAGGCATCAGTCTATGGAGTCAACTTCTGAGTTTAAACATATTGCACTATGACCAGCGATTCTCCACAATACAGTAGGATTTATTAATAGAAAATATGTCAGTAGGAGTTTGTCTTTGTACATGTTAGCAACATGTACAGTGAAACACATTTTTTTTCTCAATCTATATTGTTATAGTTCTTTTGTGTTATCTGACATAACCATTTATATTTTGGGCTTAAATATGTTATTTGCCAAAATGCACTTTCAGTGTTAATATACCTTTAAAATCATAGTTTATCTTTTAAATATTGAATTCATATTTTGTTTCCAAATCAATATTGCTCATGTTAGTGCAAATTTGTTAATCTTGAGATAGGTTAACCATTCCTTCCAGACCATAAACAGCATTTAATAAAACAGTGAGATTTATATAGCTCTACACAGCTGAACAAGATTCTAATACGAAGCTTGTTAAAAAAAAAAATCCGACATTTTACAGTACATCAATTGCATTTTATACATTTGGTTTTGGAACAGTTTTGATTCTTCTCTATTTCTGTGTGTGATCTAGTACAAGAATGAAGGGAACAGCAATAGGTAATGATACTTTCCTCCATATTAAAAAGAATGCATCATATATATATCTTGCTCAGTATGGCAGCAGTGTTGGATTTCCAAGCCTGGGAAAGAAGCTGGGTAATTCAACACCTTCTCAAAACTCAGTACAGCAAGAGTGAACGCTATCAGTTAGAGCACTTGCCACTACAGAAGAATGGAAACAAAACAACACAAAGTATAGACAAAAGGTATTTTATGCCACTTGATCGATCCAGAATCTCTCACTTGAGCAATGGTCAACATTTGTCTCCAAGTAATTCCTAAGAGGAGCTGAAAGGGGGCAACGTGGGCGTTTCAGTAGCTTGAAGAATGGAAATAAATCCAACTTACAATAACCTCCTGTCCTAAGAACTGCAAACAGAATGACAGATCCCCTCTGCCTGTTGGCAGCGTGGTGCCTGGAGAACTGCACCAGCCTGGTGGTCATCAGGCGGTCAAGAACTTCAAGTTGCGAGTGACATTCTTTATTAAAAAAAAGCTTTTATACTGAAAATGTGCTTTGTTCAAAAGAGCACTGCAAATGTCACTTATTAAAACCAATGTAATAAATAAAATATAAACAACCTGTGTCCAAAACTATGAATAATATAGATTTTTAATCTACCTCGCTATACATCTGGCCCACTGTGCACCTCCCACCCACCCTGTCTTACATGTGTTAAAAATTTTTTTGCATGCGATTTTTTTCCCCCTGTTTACTACAAAGAGCAGATAAGGTTACATATCGTACACTGGGAAAAGCTGCCAAGATATTCAACTATAGTCCTAGATTACCGATAAACCAATGCTACGTCACAACACCCGCCCGCATGAACTACTTGGGCTGCGTCCTACAGAGCAGGCGACGACTTGCGAGAGACTTCTCCCCCTGCGCACAGCCAGAAGTGTGCCAGGTGATGGTAAGACTATTACAATGACTAACCACGGAGATGTTTGCAACTAATACAAACTCTTTAACTGCGACTGAAGCAATTTACAACTACTCCATTTGTGGTGGGTCTTACGCTGTGAAAACAGTACACTGAACTGTTCCCTGAACCAAAGAAATGAAGAAATGCTAAATTCTTTAATTTCCAGAATCCCAAGAGCTAAGATGAATATGCCAGCTCTTCTGGCCTCCTAGCTTAGCTTCCTTTTCTTTCAAATAATAATGATAACAAAAAATATCTCTGTCCCTCACATTTTCATTTCTTGTGGGGTTTACTTAAAATGCAGAGAAACAGGTCAGTATCTTTCATATCTGAGGAATGTATTCTGGGTGTTGGGTTTTCTTTATAGCATGGGTTAAAACAAATGATTGTCCTAATGGTTCAGGAATTTGACCTTTCTATAAAACTGAAGAGTTTGGAGACTCCAGACTTTAGTCTGTTGGGTCTTTGTTTTCCATTCCCTCAGGGAGATGGCAAGATCAAACTCTGCCTTCCTTGAGCACTTGTTGGTTGGTGGCTGGAGAGGAATGAATTTCCTCAAGAGAAGATCAAGAGATGCTATTTTAAAGGAAATGGCACCTAAGGGTGAAGGAGTCAGTGCAAAAAATCCGATAACCCCTTCCTTTGTGAGTATGCGGCCAGACAATTTTGAACTGCTATCAATGGTTAAGAAAGTGAGTAAGAGAAAGCACATACTGGAGTTTCCACTGTTTAAAAGAACTGAAAATCAAACAAAAATTGAAGCTTGAACAAGGAAAACACTGGATGAGAAGAAGTCTTACGCCACACAAACACACACACTCAAACACACACACGCACACAGAATACTATGCATATGTGGACGCACACATGTAAGAATGTATATTTGTATGGTAGGTTCTTGGAAATAGACATTCTTAGCAAATATGGATGACAGATCAATTGTAATTTATTTTCTTTTAACACTGTATCATCATAAAGAAAACTGGTATAAATGAAAAAAATCTATTTCAAATATCTACATCTAAAATTTTAGGCAGTGAAAAAGCACTTCGTTGACAAGGAGTGTGGAATGATGAATGTTAATTGTCAGAAACTGCTGAATGCCTTTTTTTGTTTTTAGTTGCCACAAACAAATTCACATATCAGAACAAACAATACTGCTAAATATTCCTTTTTGTTTTTTGATTTTTTTTCTTTTTTTTTTTCTTTTTCTTTTTTTTTTTTTTTTTTTGGTAAAACGCACCGGGGAAAAGAAACCAAAAACCTGGAAATTCATACATCTTCCAAAATTTGAAATTGAAGCAATATTTAGAACCATAGATGAAGAAACACTGTGGCATTGGTGTAATATACACAATGCACTTCTTTTTTTTTTATCTGTAATGTACATCAAATACTTTACAACAATGCATTAACAAAAGGCAAGAAACATCTTGCTGTACAGAGGAAACCCCAAATGCAACTTGAAGCCTAGATTCACAATGAATGAGGATATTAAACAAAGTGTGAGAAGCTGTTCCCCATAAAGTATGCACGCTGCTCAGTTACTTGTGCTTAACTCTTAACCCACATCCACTGCCATGTTCTCCCTCCTTCCTTCAGCCACATTCAATATACAGCACCAAACTTTAGACTCTACAGGCCAACAACAAAGTTGCCCCACACTGTAAAATATATATATGTATATATATATTTCTTTCTAATTACTCCCAGGTTTAGCTTTTGTATCTTATAGCCTTCTAAAAAAATCTCTTAAATTTTTCCATTCTGGTTATCTGGGCCTTCCTATGGAACAGGCTTTAACAAACTAAATCTGCAGGAAAAAAAATGTCTTGTGGTATGCATGCACATGCACAGTTCCTGGAGCTTTTGTATCTGCCCAAGTCTCAAACCCAGGAGTCGGGAGAGGCTGGATAGTGGCTTGTTTCATAGTTAAGTTCACTATAGGGACGAGCAGCTGAATAGAAGTCGACATAGTTGCCAGTTGACTTTAGTCCCAGGTGCATGTTGTATTCGCTTGCAGGTGGGCGATGATGCACTTGGTCCTCAAAGAAGGACTCGTCATAGTTTCTTGTTGAATTCTGAAATGGCTGATATGGTTCATAATCTTTTCTGCTGGGCTCCTGTGGAACTGGCTGTGTTGAAACCTGAAAGAGTAATACCCACAGTTTGTTAGATACAACTTACTGTGGGCAACAGGATGGAAGAAGGAGTAAATCTCACTTATATTTATCCTGCTGGAAGTACCACGTTGTGCATTAGCTTAACATCTCCTCGAGGTATTGGTAGTGAATTAATTCCACAGCTTTGCCTTGTCATTGTATTTCATTACATCTATTTAATGTTATTATTAAATACATTTATTATTTAATATTATTCCTGCTTAAGATGACGGCTTACTTCAAATGAAGTTCAAGCATCACAGCTTACAGTTACTTTTGTAACTACACTCTGTGTGTAACTTATTGACTATTTTGCAGCTATATAACGCAAACATTGGTGGCAAAACCTCAGCCTTGAAATATTTGAATGGAAGTGATATATGCTCCAAAAATGCTAAACATTTTGCAGCTACCTTTCCCAAGAGTGAGATCTAGGGTGATATTGTATCCTTAAGAACCACTGATAGCCTGCAGGGCACTAACATGAGAAAATTTCAAGTTAAGTAAGTGCTCTGAAATGTGTTCTTCTGCTAATGGTATGCAGAACCATCTTCTTGCCACCTCCTCAGCACTTCATGTTGGCAATCTTGTGGGGTTGGTACACTCCAGTAAATTGCCTTGATGCTGAAATATTTATGATATGCAGAAAAAACCCTCGGGTGGTCCCCTAAACCTAAGTTTGCCATAAAGTTTTTTGCAGACAGCCTTAGTGAGTCTCTTTTTTTAAAGCTGGGACTTAATTAAAATCTGAAAATTATAAACACCTGCTAAGTATCTTAGTAGAATGCCACCTTTTGCTTTATGCCACCTCTGTAAGCTTGGGCAGTTTTCTGACTGCAAAATGATGCAGCTTTTCAACCCTCAAATGGTCGTCCCCTGGAATATTGATGCTCAGATGGTAGTGGCAGGAGAATGCATACCCTGCTGACTCTGTAAAAATTGATAATGCTCCTTTAAGAAGAGAGGAACAGTTGCACTGCTACGGCCCAAACTCTCTGGTATAAAGCACGTCTGTACTGGACTCCATGTGTAGGGTGCAAAATGCTGCCTATGTCTGCTGCCTTAATCCCACAAGAGATCGATCTGACAAGACTGGATGCAGTATTAGAACTGCACAAGAGAGCACAACTACTCTAGCTTCGGAGAAGAGAAGGCTGTGTGGAGACCTCATAGCAGCCTTCCAGTATCTGAAGGAGGCCTATAGGGATGCTGGGGAGGGACACTTCATGAGAGACTGTAGTGAGAGGACAAGGGGTAACGGGTTCAAACTTAACCAGGGCAAGTTTAGATTGGATATGAGGATGAAATTCTTTACTGTAAGGGTGGTGAGGCACTGGAATGGGTTGCCCAGGGAAGTTGTGAATGCTCCATCGCTGGCGGTGTTCAAGGCTGGGCTGGACAGAGCCTTGGGTGGCCTGGTTTAGTGTGAGGTGTCCCTGCTGATGGCAGGGGGGTTGGAAGTAGATGATCTTAAGGTCCTTTCCAACCCTAACCATTCTGTGATCCTATGATTTAATGATTCTATTTCTAGTACTGCTAGCCAGGTGTACAGAACCTTCAGCTCCCCCTTTAATTTCACATATTCAAACACAGGTGTTTAATTTTGGATGCCAGAGAAAAATTCTGTCTGAAGCAACCTACTTATATGACAAAAAGATACGGTCATTTTTTGAGTTAAAATAGGGGACTGAAGTAGTACTTCTGGGTTCTTTTTAGCTAAAAACATTCTTTCTGATATGTCAATCATAAACCTGACATTTCATTGAGAAAGCAAGTGGGAAAAGGTGGAAAACTAGTGGGCTTTGGGTTGTTTTGTTTTGCTCAAACTCTCATCCCCCAAATCAAATCGGTTGATTCATGACTGCAATTAGAGTGCACCTGCTGCTTCAACACTTCATACCCTTATTTCCTCCTTAAATGCCATAAAAGCAGAAACACCTTCATGCACTGTCTTGCACAAAGAAATGTGGTGCCCTACAGGAAATACTGTCTAATTAAGAAAAGAATAATGAGAAATGGGGGAAAAGAATATCAGAAACTCTCTTCACCTTAAGTTTGTGGATTAAGACTGGAATATCAGTCTCTCAAATGGAAATTTCAGGTAACCTAGTAAAAAATATTGGTGAAAAATCTTTTTTACTACATATAAATTTACCTGTCTGATACTAGTATGAATTTATAGTGCTTTTCTTAAATGTTTTTGGCCTCATTTTAGACAAAACTACTGTAACTTAACATATATTACATAAGGAAGTTGTGAAACTATTACGGAGTTATAATTAAGGATAAAGTAGCACTACATGTAATGATGAAACAGAAGTCTACGGATGCAGAAAAATGTCTAATTCCTGGGGACCAAAGAAATAATACACTGGAAATTGAAGACATATGATTGCCATTCATGTCAATAGTGCAACGGCTATTTTTCTGTGAGCAGGGACATCTTCAACTAGATCAGGTTGCTCAGAGTCCCGTCCAGCCTGGCTGAATGTTTCTAGGGATGTGGTATCTATCCAGAACTTTAAAGGTACTCAGGTCCTGAGCCCCTCTTGCCTTCTTTCTGAACTACAGGCTTAAACACCTTGGATAATTTTTCTGCATATGCTATCATAATGTGTTGGATGTTTTTGAAATTTAACTGAAATTATCCATTAGCATAAGAAATATAGCTTCCTTGAAGCCAGTGGAATTGCTAGCATTTGTGCAAGTGGGTGAATCAGTTCCTCTAATCAAGATTTAACAATCTTTGTAATATTCTCCTTCATTTCCATATAAGATGCTACATTGGAACTGTAGCATTCTTGTCTCTGTACCTACCTGGTTATGTTTGATATCTTCAGCAGGTGCACCATACGAATTCCTGTACAAAGTTGAGATTCCAGTGTTCTGAGCTGGAGAGGTGAAAAAGGAAGAAAAAAGCAGGTTTACCAAACATACATCTTTGGCCTCAAAATGAATTCTTACAACCTCATTAAATGCCTGCTCCCCCGACAAAAATCTCCAAAAACATTTGCAGATTTCTGTTTTCTCTTCCTCCCACTATACGGTCATAATTTTTGCTTTGTTGTACATGCATGTACATGGTATACACTTATTAACAGGTGCTATGTCATGTTCATACCAATCTTGTGCATTTCACATATAAATCAACAAAATAACTTCAATAAATAACAAAATATACAGCTAGTATTTGGTAATACATATCAGGTTATATATGGGATTTTATATCACACATACACTGAACAGGTAACAGTTGTAAACGTTAAGAAACATTCATTCCTTTCACTTCAGTTGGATGATGTGGATTATTTATCCTATGGTATCATAAAATTATTCATGGAAAAAGTGATTAAATGCAACTGAAAAATTAGTTATGCAAAAAGAAAAAAAAGCTGTAAGTAGTTATACTGAAGAGGTCTGGCCAAGACATTCTGAAACTCATGAGCTGCTGTCCCCTTCTTCTCAGATGTCCTACCTCTAAAATGCATGGAGCAAACTGAGATATGAATTTGAAAGCAGAAGTGATTCTAAAGACAAGGAAAACACACAGTTTTCAAAACAACCCATTCTTTCCCACCCTGCCCCCCAAAACCCTGTGAAAAGCTAAGGCTCTTCTCTGCAAAGCTGACTTCACGGATCACATTGATTTGGCTATCTAGCTGAAGCTTAGTTTGCTGGTTGAACTAGAAAGATTGTAGCTATTTCTCATATTTGAAAGAGAAGTATTTGAAAGACAGCATTATTTTTTTGTGCGTGTGTGCAGCTGCTGCGCACCATTCTTACCAGGCATGTTATTAACTTTCCAGACATGAGAATTAATGATTTGATACTGTCATGAGGACTCTCATTATAAAAGCACGTGCCTGAAAGTGAAAATTGAGTAGTTGCGAATCAGTCCTCACTGGAGATAAAATACAGTGGGCACATGACTTCTCTCAGGTCTCTGTGTAATGGTACGAAACCTGGAGGCACCAAAGTGTTGCTTTTAATACTTCACAGCTCAAAAACTTTCATAGTGAGAACCAAGCATCATGGAGCTGAAAGCTGGGTATGGGATCCATGCTAGCCACGTTGCTAAGAAGAATCACAGTTACTGAAGAACCATTCATTCTTCCTTTGTTAACCTGCTAGCAGGTTGCTTCCTTCTGCTCCATGTTGCTGTTTTACAGATCTCAGGTCGTGTTCTTAAATCTCTCAAGTGTTTTCTTGGAACAGAATAAAGACATGGATTATATGGCAGGGTGATCAGCCCTAACAGCTGGAAAAAAAAAGACATTTCACTTCATAACCATTAATAGGAGTGAAAAATCTTCTTGCTTTTGCAGTTACTGGATGCAAAAAAAACCTGGATGCAGCTACTGAGACAGTACATAGTTTTGTATAGGAAATGGAGAAGAGCTCTACAGGTCCCCAAGGAGTGCAGCAGGATCCCTTCTTTGAAGCGGGAAGAATATGAACTCTGGCAACAGATGCTGGATGGTCTTTTTCAGAGGTAGGTATTCTTAATTGCACCTCTGTGCTACTAGGTGGTAACAGATGGAAATGAGAAGTGCTTGATCAGTTTGACTTAGATGTTAGTGCCGAAAGCTCGATCTGCAGAGGTTCTCTCTGTTCAGGCTGCATTCTGTTACCCAACCTGAGTGGTGTGTGAGACTTATTTCAGTGTTTGGGTTTTTTCCAAATTTATTTATTCCAGCAGCATCCTCTGCTTTAGTGTTAAAAAGTCTCCCTCCTGATGACAGTCTTTGGTATTAGAGGGGTCTGCATCAGCATTGCTATTTATGGCGCATCTCATGACAGCACAACTCTCAGTAGTACAACTGCCAGATCTTCCCTTGATATCATCTTATTTTTACGCTGTTTCTGAGCTTTTTGCCTGCCTCACAAAGTGCAAGAAGCTGGGTTATACAAATTCCTCTTCTCAAGATCCAAAGGTTCTCAGAATTAGCATTTCAGCTAACCGTTTTGTGAAGTGCTACTTCTTGAAAAAGATGAAAGTGGCATTCGATGTGTCGGAGTCTCATAAACCTAGGAAGAACTTCCTGTAACCATTTTGTTTTCATGTATATGGATGGCAAGATAAGCAGGGTTGAAGTTTCCTGCAAGCAAGATTTTAGTCGGGCATGACCAGATGGGACAATACTATTCACAGTTGTTTGATGTCAAGAATAAAAGACTGGTATAAGGTGCAACACCTGAAAGTTTTATGAAGAATCTGATGAAAAATAGCTAATTAATTTATATGTTGTTCCTATAGGCAATCAGAGAGACTTTAAGGAGCATCATAACCTTTCCATCTTTTTACAGGTATGCAAAAATGCATATTGTAAATATGTGGCACTAATAGCAAATAGCCATGACTATTATAAAACCAGAAATAGCCTACAGTTGGTGCCTAGCTGTCCAATTCATTACTGTGACATTTGCACTGAAACACTGTCACATGCCAGATCAAAGACTTAAGGTCTCCCAGATCACATATGCTGCAATGGAAAATGGATATTATAATCTTATTAAAATAGCTGCAAGGTCTGTGTTGCTGATTTCACTGCATGTGAAATCAGTGACGAGTACAAATTCACGAGTTTAAAATGAAAAAAATAATCAAAAAGGTAGCATTATTTTCTTAATGTAATAAAACCAATGACACATCAAATGCTTGGAAATGAATGCCAAGAGTTCAAGAAGTCTTGACTTAGTCTAACTGGGAGCCTGAGATAATTCTCTCTGGAGGGAATGTAAGTCAAGCAATGTAGCTGCTAGCAGTGCTTGCAGCCCCCTCCAGTACCTGCTTCTGAACACGCAGGTGTCATCCCTGGGAACTCCATTCCTGCTCTCCCATGCTTCAGTGAGCAGTTGACTCTTGCTGTCCAAAAGCAGAGGGCAAATATAAGAGAAGAAAGGGAGAGAATGAGCTAGATGAATGGACAGATACTGTGTGGTTAGAATCTGATTTTTCCTGTTAATACTGTATACGAACTATCATAGTAAATTTTTCAAACAGGGAGAAAGAAACATTAATGAAATAATGTTCTTCTTTAAAACATGGCAAGAGAAGGGGAAGGGGTACAAGGAGTTAAGAGATGGAGATTTTCCAGCAGCCACACTTCCTTACAGAGATATGAGAATTGCGGCTGCAGATGAAAAGATCTGAGGAGTGATGAGTGTGTGTATTTATGCAGTACCTTGAACATTAGTACGTGATAGTACTGAAGCAGCAGTTTTTACAAAGCAAAATCGTGAAGGTTCTAAAATGAATACTATGATCAACCTGCAGAATTCTGTGGTTATATTTCATAAAGAACATTATAGAAAAATACCTTCCTTTTTCCCTCCTGTTCAGTTTTCAAGGTGATACTGGTTAAACAAAAAAATCATACAGTTCCCCATAGCAGTTTTCGTCAAAGCTGACTACAGCTTTCAAAATTATGTCACACTGTGGTTTATGTGACAAAGGTATCCCTGACCGAAGCTGTCCTCATATACCCCAGTCACTTGATTCATGGTTTAACATTCAGCTTTCAGTTCTTTTAAGTACTTTTTCTGAAGCCATTTACAGATACTTTGAAATAGCAAGAGGCTAGCCTTTCTCCCTCAGAAACACAGACTGATAAAAAGAAAGGAACACTCAGCAAGACATAGAGTGGTCTCCATCTGGTATCACGTAACCTGCTTTTTCTGCTATAAGCAGCAGGACTCCATTTTCTAAAATTTAGTTAAGACAGTAAAGCAAAATGCTTCTGTGCCTCACAAATCTCAGCTACCAGAGATCATTACCTGTCACTGCCACTGCCACCTTCCTGCATGGTGAAAGATGAGGTAAGGGCATGAGAAAAGATTACAGTGTATTATGGTTTCTTAAAGTAATAATGAGTAGCCTTAGTATCTGTAGCTATTGTAACAGATGATGGTTGCTGGTTGTGCTCTGTATGTGTGTATTTGAAAACAAGTTTAAAAACCAAAAGTATAGATGATTGATTCTTTAAAACTAAAAGAAAATATATTAATCAGAAGAAGTTCCTGCTGGTGAAAGTGAAGATACAGGGTGCAGTCTGCAATGCACATATTATTTCAGTAAGGGAACTAACAAAGTAAGAGAAACTTTAGAATAGGGATCCCATGACAGTATACAGTAACCTTATCTTCCCTGTTCAGAAGGAAAACACCATGGCATTATTAATGTTATCACATGCACTTAAAGTTTCGGTTTTCTGGTTTTTTTTTTTTTTTTTTTTTTAGGAATATAATAGGTTCTGTCTTAAAAATATACAATATACTTTAGGTGATAAATTTTTATTATTGGTTATTATTTTCTACAGAGAAGAGATGGACAGTAAATATAAAAGACATCATAAACCTGTGAAGAGGGCAATGAGAACTTTGATATTGTTCCTCTTTTTTTTAGTTGTCCTTGTGAAATCGATGTAAGTTATTATCTTCAGCCACACTGTTTACTTCATAGATTCTCCATTTTCCCCAGAGGTTTCCTAACAACTCCCCACAATGGCGAGAAGCCAACATTCTATTTCAGAAATCCATCAAAAAACCTTCATTTCAGTCGCAACCAAGAGGTCGTAAAATTTCTGAACTATAAACTGGGAAGAGCTTGGGAGAAGAACATGGAGACAGTCATGGATAAATGGGAACTACAGTTGTGGCTTTACATTCTGTGCAAACCTGTAAGTCAAAGAAAGCTTCGTGTGATACATCAGCTTGGCACAAAATACAAGAGCAGTTCAAAATATGCATACAACAGGTGGAACCTGAAAAACCATTTATACCATAGGTTCCACAGATGTATTAGCTGCCAAGCACTGTCTGATCCACAAAAGGAAATAAGAGATTGCAACGAACTTGCTACATGAACTTATATTAGACCATTCAAATAAAGCCAAAATGTCTCACAATTGAAATCACAAATACTGATTTAATATCATTCTTTAATGAAGTATTTATTATTTAGCGGGCTACAAATATGTTACACAAATTTCATGTTGAATGTTGACACGCAAGACTCCTTTTGTCATTTTCTTTTGTCCTTAGAACGTTGCTTAATTTGAACTTAGAGCAAATGCGCAGAGATTTGGTGATCTGAAAGAAAGAGAAAGTGATTTGTTAACTCCATATTAATTTGTATAATGGTCATGTGTGATTGCGAAATATTATTGCCCTTTTCAACTTGATTTTGATTTTTCTCACTGAGCTCAGTAGCTGGAAAAATAGTCAATAGCTGAGCATGATGCTGAGTCTTTCAAGTTTCCTCACTAAAAGCCCACCCAGAAGATCAATAAGAACAGACAAATACAAGCAGATATTAAAGGAAAACATGATGCAAAATTCAAAGTGGATCAAAGGTTGCAGGGGAAGTACAAACCTCACACTCCAAAAAATATATTGAAAGATAAAGAAAACAAGGGAGACAGGAATGGGAGAAAAAAAGCTCTACAGTAAAAGACAAAATGAAAAGGGTTGGGGAAAAAGAAACCCCTATTTTTTTGTTCAATGTGTGGCAAAAGACAAGACTATCTGCAAGTAAACACAGGTTTTCCATATGGGAACACTTCTTTTTGGGTGAACCTTCTAATATAATCTGGTAGTCTGAACTTGTGGATACAGCTAGAACAAAATGCTAGTGCTTCTGCCTTTTCAGCCTTCTGCTCTTACTCCTGAGATTCCCTCTTCATGGGTCCCTGATAAAGTACTGAAAGAAACACAGTCCTGTCCTTCACAATCACACAATAAGGACCACTGATGTGCTTCAGTGAAACACCTTGTGCAATGACTATGAAACACTCAAAATATTACAGATATATAAAATACAGTACCTTGACTGAATCTGCTGCAATCTCACGTAGTACTCTGCAGATGTCGTTCAGGAGACTTAATTTCAGTGGCTTTCAAATGCTCTTGTTATTCCTCATCTTCATGTTTTCACTTTCATGCTAATTAATGTTCCATATTGCATTTTCACACAAAGGCTGGCCTTTAGGTTTTGATTACACAGTAGTGAATAACGCAGTAGATGCAGTATGACTATCATCATATCCTGAATGCGGTCTTGAAAACTAGTACTGATGGCTTGATTCTGAGGCAGCATGTTCCTGGTGTCCCCAGTGAGCTGAGGAACCCAGAGACCCTCCATTCTGGCATCCTCTGAGTAAGACTTCTACCGAGGGCATGTGGGACAGTAACAGCCATTCAGAATGTGCAGAGTGACTCCTCACTGCAGTCGCATTTGGAGAAGAGGACACCACGATGCTCAGTACTATATAAGTGTAACAACATGTTCAGTAAAGGTTATATAAGCCTGTACAGTGGTGATGGAGACCAACATGTATTTTTCAAGAGAATTAATTAAGAGGCGTAGTACTGGGCAAAGCACTCAAAATTTTGTAATTACTGAAATGCTGACAAGTTAATGAGCTCACCAGGGGGGAGAGGCCTTCAGTGAAACCTGCAATGGATGCCATAACACACAGAGAGAAAATTGTTGCATTTAAATCAGCACAGCTGGGAAAGTAACACAGGCAGAATTCACAAACACCACCAAATTTCCTGGGGATGACTGATGTGCAAAATAAGCTAACTGGCCCTGGAAAGCCATTCCCTGTCGAAGACAGATGATAGGGCACATGCTCAACCATAGTCACGCTTGCAGAAACAGCACTAGTTAATTCAAAGTGATCTACCAACTTCCTTCTGAAATGAAAATGCAAAGTTACAAAGAAATATAAATCTGATTTTATAGTTTTCTCTGAAGAAACATGGTCTTCACAAATAATTTTCACATACCATTTTATTCATTAGGATCCAATACTTCTTAAGCAAACCCAGCCAACCCTGTAAAATCAGTGGTCTATCGCAGCTGATTTTTACATATACAATGCAAGCATAAACTCACCTGTCATGGTATCTTTCCTGGAAGTGTGCTCCCCCTTATTCCCATGGTAAGTGGCGTTTGTTCCAGTTGATTCATAGTCTGTTTTTCTTTCTTTTAGGCTGATCATTTCCCGTGGTGAGGCTGGGGCACTTGCTAGATCACAAAAATGGATTTGTTTTTTCTTGCCACATATGACTGAACATACGAATGTCTAGAGTAAACATTTCAGTAAACTGCATACTTGTTCGCATATTAAAATTAAACTGCTTGAAGAAACACTGCCCCATTATGGAGGAAAAGAAAAGGTGCTGTTATATCAAGTACAGGACAAATGTATTCATGCATCAACTCCAAACATAATTTTCTCTCTGAGTGTTTTACTTTTTTCACTTATACTCAACAACTAAGATGATCACTGCAAAAAAAGTACAATAATTGAAAACTTGCTTTCCAAATTCTTTAACTTGTCAAAACTTTCTGGTATAGGCCCTTCCTTTTTTCTTTCTCCAAATGGTTAATTTATTTCTGTTGAAAAGACCATTAACTATCGACTGTGTGGAAAAAAAAATGATACAAAATGATTTCTTCCTTTCTTGAAAATCAGCAAATCAATTAAAGGATTCTAATGGAGATGGGAAGAAAAGAAACATCTTTTTTTTAGAAAACATATAGCAAAGAATGCCTAACACTTAAAGGTAACTTAAATAAGTATCTGTCTTTAAATTTCTATGAACAATTCCCTTTAGAACAACGAATGCTACTTTAAGCTATTAAAATCCTTCACCTATACTTCTGGTATGGCTAAGAGGAGTAAAGTACACGGTGACTAGAAGGAGAATTGGTATGTATTTGATTTTTATGTTCTTGAGAATGTGAAGGTGATCACTGGCACTGATTATGAAGACTTGGAGCCTGCGATGCTTAGGAAAAAATAATGGCTTTCACATAAACTGACTTCACTATATGTAGGAGTAGGAAGATAAAACTCACTTTTGCTGTTGTGGAGAGCAGGGAAAGGAGTACAGGGCGAGTGGCAGCGCACCCCAGAGCCTTGTGAAGGCAGAGAGTACAAAAATAACTAAAGACTGGCGCTTACTTCCACACCCTCTCCTACCTCCACCCAGGTGTTAGGTGTGTCAAAAGAACCTCAAAAGCAGTAACAATATCCTTGCTTAAAATGAAGGGAAAGTCTATACAAAAAACACAAGCTCATTTGTGATGCTTGGTCATGAACTGTATCTTTCAGCATCTCTAAACTTTGTTACATTTTTAGTTAAGGAATAGGGAAGCAAAAGAGATGTTGAATTCTGCTTAGATTGGTTCTGTTGGCCTTGGCCTCTCTATTTGCAAAGTGAATGCAGAACAAATGTTTTTACTTATGAGGCCATTAAAATTTGGGATTGCTTCTAAATTGCTTGTCTATAGTGATGTAATTCTAAAACTGATAATCCAGCAGGCATAAAGAAATGTGACATTAAATTACCAAAACAGCTAATGACAACTTAAGTCTAATAGGGAACAAACCAGAATGCAAACCTTGAAGAAGTTGCTTACACGGGGATGCATTTTGTCTCGCATACTTCGATAATGCTCTTAAGCACACTGGTGTTCTGAACACAATTAACCAACACAGACAAAAACATCTCTCTCTGTTCTCTGTGGGAACTGTCTCTCTTCTGCCACGTGAGAACAACTGCTTTCTGGCAAGTGTTAAAGTCCAGAAGTGCCTTCTTTCAGAGCTTTTACTGGAAGCAGATATAAAATCACTGCTTGACATTAGACCGAAAAGTGGCATCAAGGATTTCTACTCTTAAAGGAGACAGAGAAGAAGACAGAACTCTCAAGTCCTAGGGAGGAATGGGACATTGTGAGCTCATTTACTTCAACTCTTTACCCCAAGGTAGGATCCAGTATACCAAAATATTTTTTGACAGATTTTAATCTAAACCTGAAGATCTCTAATGACAGAAATCACGTAACTGCTCCAAGCAGTCTGTTCCAGTGTTTTGTTTCCCTCCTGTTAGGAAATGTTGCCCGATGTCTAGCGTGACTCCTCACTGCTCATTATTTCCAGTTGCTTGCTATGAAAGTAGAGAAAGTTCACACTGTCCCTCTTCACAGCTGGCTTGAATACTTGGTGTGTACCTCTTCCTGCTGCCCTCATCTTGTGTCTCTGTTATCTGAGTTAAACAAGCACAGTACATTCAGTGGTTTTCATATTCTGATTTCTCCATCTCCTAATTCATGTGTGCAACTGACAAAAATCCCTAACTAATTTCAGAAGAAATTTTGTCTAGCCAGCTATTCTCCTTATAATTTATTTGTAAAGGATGGGATCTTTTTTCCACTTTGGACAGTATCTCCAATTTCTCAGTATCACTCTGAATTCCAATAATGACCTTTAAGGTACATGTGTTTCTCCCAGGTTTGTGGCACCCGCAAAGGTAATAGGCATCTTTTTTATATTAGCTGGGGTACTAATGAAGCCACTGCAGACTACTGGGACCCAGGCAAACTTCCAAGTAAAGCATTCCTCCATTTTTGCAATAAACAATACTCACTCTTTGTGAATGGTTTTCAGTCAGTTTTTTATTTACCACACATGACACTTTCTGGACTGTTTGCCAGGTTGCTCTAGCTTGCCTAAAAAGTCTTACTGATTACAGTAGATTTCATTTACTGACTATTCTTTCCATAAAGTGCTTTAACTATTTTGTAGTAGGAGTTCAGGTGCATTTTGTAAGAATGAATGGTACTGAACCAATGATTGGATTTGATATGGATACTACTAGTCAGACAGTAACACGCTATGTAGAAATAGATACTCTCAGAGTGAAGCAGCATCTTGTGTTCCTGCTCTTTGAAATGCTCAGATTGTGATTATTTGTTACAGCAATTTTCTAGAATGAAGTTGAGCTGACTGGCCTGTAATTACATGGGCTCCTCTTCCTTCAGAAACCAGCACTGTATTAGTCATTTTGCAGTCTTACGATACTGATGATGGCAGTAAAATTTCATCCAAAAATTCTCTAAGTATGTTCTTCAAGAAACAAAGTAACGTAAGTGAAGAGACAGTTCTGGAAACAGGCAGAACTAAGACCTTGGGGCCAGACATTTTAAGTGTCTTGTACTTACAGTCAAAATGAGATTTTGGAGAAGGAAAAAAGAGCCCTTTACGGACTTGTGCAATGACAGATTTTGAGAACTGACTAGCAGCTCTCACTGTACTTCTGGCTACATTTTCAGATTCCTCAGAGGTTGTTCTGCAGGACTAAGATGCAGCTTCTAGGTAATCAAAAAAAAAAAGGATATTTCTTAAAAACAAAACTATGGCATGATGCGCATTCCAGTAATCAGTTTGGCCAATTTTAATCCTAAATTCTTGGTATACCTATGGATTGACAGCATTTGACTGAATAAGCAGTGAAAAGCACATTGAAATGTTGACTGTTTAAAGATTTTTTTTGGGAATGGTTTTATCTATACAAGGTATGCTCTACCTTAGAATAAGCTGAGGGAAAAATGCCCAGACTTATGAATAGAAAAATTAATTAACACTGCAGTGTAAGTTGAGATAATTACATTAATTCGCTGTATGGATCATAGAGAACTAACGATAGCTGGTGTAAATAAGCCATCAACATTACAGGAAGACCTGTAGTCAATCTTGGGTGAAACTACTCCAAAATAATGTGGATCCTTCAACAACTTCTAAGTGTTCTAAGATGACTTCTAAGTCATTGTTAAAGACTAGAAAATTAAGTAACAAAATTTCCTCATGTCCGTTTCCTTCAAGGACACCGTTGCTCTGAGATCTAGTCAGGTAATCCAAATCAGGAAAACAATACATAAGAATTCATAACAAGAAATTATGGAATATTCTTCCTGCTGTAAAACTTTACAAGGTGTTAATAAAAAAAAAATAAACATCTGGTTTTGAACAGATAATTCAGGTAAGAGTAAAGAATGTATTTTGTGCCTTTCCACCACTGTTAACAACAAATCTGGATGTCAGTGACATTGCTTAAAGAAGGAAAATGACAGTGCTGGATTACCTCTGCCTTTACCATGGTCCTGAAAGCCTAGTCTTACCTGAGCGGTTGTTAGGAGACATGCGCACAGGAGAGATGGAGGGCGTGCGTGATGAAGAGTACGGTCTTTGCCGATCCCTTTCTATTGTTGAAGATGAGGCTACAAAGTGATACTGTGACCATCCATCCTGCAACATCAAATGTTATGACAGTAGTCAGTGAAAATGATATATATGCCCCATTTTAAGTAATTTGCCCCAAATTATGTAAATGCCCCAATTTAAGTAATTTTCTCTAGTTTTTTCACTACATGTACATAAGCAGGCTACTATCTCTTCCCTGCTACTGGGTGGCAAATATTCTTAGTGGTGCAGGATACGACATACTGACTGTACTGACATACCGGAAGAAATATCAAAATGCAGAAAGTGCTATAAAGTAACACATTTCTGGAACACTCAAATTATGATAACACTGAACAGCATTATAGGATATTTGTTTAATAGCTCTGTCTTTTTCCATGCCTCTATTTTCACATTCCAAATGACATTCTGGCTATGAAAATTCCAAATCAGAAGACTGCTTGCTTTCATGGTGAAACCCAGCTTTTGCTTTGAATCATTTCTACCTTATAATAGTTTTGGAGTAAGTAGATGGGGACAGTTATATCAACTGCACATTTATTCACATGTGAGGGAAAAAAAATCAGAGCATTCTTCTCATTGCATTTTTTCCCCAAGATGTACAGAAAGGAATTCTATTCCTTCTACTTAAAGCTGTGGTAATGGTGATGTATCAGAAAAAACCCATCCAAAGAAAGAAATACAAACACTAGAAACAGCTACTTCAGAAATAAAAAAGGAGATTTTAATTTGTTCATGTTTTATTCCCATACCATAGTATAATGAGATAATCCAAAATAATGTCATTTAAATTTTTAAAAGGATATTGAGAATAGTTTGAAAGTATCATGAGAGAATACACTGACTTTTGCTACTTCTCTTCACAGAATCATAGAACCACAGAATGGTTTGGGTTGGAAGGGATCTTAAAGATCATCTGGTTCCAACACCCTGCAATGGGCAGGGACACCTTCCACTAGACGAGGTTGCTCAAAGCCCCATTCAACCTCATCTTGAACAGCGTTTCAAATGTCTTCAAGTACTGATAGATTTTAACTGTCTTCATAACTGCTTAATGTTAAATCTAAATCAGCAACAGAGTTTTCCCAGTCTCATTAAAAATGCTAACTTTCTGTTGGGCTCAGTGAAAATCGAGTCAAGTGCATGGCACAGCACTAAACAAAATCTTTGCAGTGAAATGCTGTATAAAACTAAAACCAATAAAATATTACCAAACCCCAATTTTCCTCTTGCTTATAGAAAAGTATTTCTCCATTGGGGTGGTAAAGAATATTCCCTCCCTCCACACCTTCGGCTACTCCAGACATCCAATCCTGAACCCCACTCCCTCCCATCCTCTGCCTTTGCCCAAGGCATCTGTCTGACTTTGCTCTCTCTATAGAAATCACGGGCACATAGCTCTCAGAATTTGTAACAGAAAATGGCTTGAATATTCCCATTCCACTAAACTTTCAGGAAAGAGAACTCAGCAAGAGCGTGACACAGTAGGAAGAAGATACTCATAGTTGATGTAGAGGGAAATACATAGATAGACAGAGGTGACACCTAACTACAGATTCTGAGTGCCAGTACTCCTTACGTAGCACATTTGTACAAACGCGTGTATCTCAGTTGTAACTTCAGAAGAAATAAAAAGTTAAAAGTCTGGGCTGTGGCTTTCACAGTAGTAATGAATTTCCCTGGAGTTGATAGTGAGTGTTTGACCACAGAGATCACTAATGTTTAGGACACTTCACTGAACTGCACCTCATATTTCATTACAGTCATGCAAGAAAATGCAAGGAAGAAAACCAGTTAATTAAAAAAAAAAAAGATGAAAGAAGAAATAGTTAATCTTTAATACAGCTTGCTTAAACCAAAATTTCCTATATGCGATCTCTCATGCGCAACACTACTCTTACACAAGCCGCAGTCCTCCAACCTACAGGGAGAATCAATATGAAACACCAACAAGTGTAAAGCCCTACATTCTTAAATCAAACTGGAAATTATTAGAAAGTTTTCAATATATCTACATATATATAATGTATATATATAAAATGCATATTTTTAAAGAAGAACTAATAGTTTAAGAACTATTAGTTATAGAACTAAGCTATAATGAATAGCTTAAGCACAATAATCTTATCCAAGCATCAATACTGTAAATAACATACTTAGCAATATTTTTCCTTCTCCTGGTTAATAATAACTTGCACAGTGATATCTCTACTATAAAAATGAAGTAGCAAACATGTGAGAAGCCCATGCCTTTATCCTGCTGAATTAAAACAATTCCCTTCTTCCTCCTCTGGGGTCAGATGTTCTTACAATAGAGGTGACTCTCTATAATTTACTCCGTTACAGTTTTCTTATCATTTATTTTTTCTTAACTGAGACTGCTGAAGAGTAAGATAACAAGAAGGCAGACTCCAGATCAGATAAAAAAGAGAAGGAATAGACTACTTCTTACTGCCTGCCGTGCAAAAGGAGGAGACATCAGTCATGCTCACATAGTGCAAGTCATAAATGCTTCCAGCTTTGTGAATCTGCATACATGCATGGCCAAGTACACTCTCCTTTTGCACTCTTGCTTCCCTCAGAAAAACCCCTGGCATGTGGGTCAGAAAAAAGTGACCCAAATCTTCCCCTAAATGTTTCTTCCTGTTGTCTATTCCAACTGTATTGTTTACATTAATACTTGGACCCTGTTTCTGATGGGAATTGGATGAAATCCCCTGTTATCTGCACAGTCCAACAACTCCACAGGAAGAGTGCGTGGCAGCAGTTTGGTACTGCAGAGTATCAACAGGTGCTTTGTCAATGTTGCTTCCTCTGAAACAGCACTGCAAGGTGTCTCAACAGTGAGGGAGCAAAATCCAGCTGTAGCTGGGATGCAGGCAACAGCATTCTTCTGTGTGGCAGATGTTTTTTCTTCTCTTCCCCGCAAGTTTTCATTTTTCTCTCTGCCAAAAGTAGTGCCAATAGTGAGGTCTTCAAATAAAATCTGCTACAAACTGCCAAGTTTGCAAGCCTGATCAGCTCAATAAAACAAGTCAGGCAAACAGTAAACTAACCCCAGTATTGCGGTGACTGCCAATGCTTTTGTCTAAACAAGGCATATTGCTGCCACTGCATGACAACCTTCATGGTGTTTTTCAACAGCATTATGGGCAGCTCCCAGACCTCACAGTATTTCAAAATCCTAATACTTTTAAGTCATCTATCTTAAGCTCCCTTACGCCACGAGGAAAAAGCTTTTTTCTGTGGAAAGGTAAACAGTTTGCAACAAATTTATTAGAACTATCCCCATCAACAATTCCAAAAGCTATTAGCGTTAAATATTGAAACTAATTTTTAAGCGCCTAAAGGGAATTATTTTCAATTTAATGCCGAGATAAATACCACCTGACGTGATGGCTGCTTTCATTAGTTTGTTTCAGCTCTAGTGCCTGTAATGAAATTTAATTAAATTGATTCGGGCACTTTAAGGTACAGTATATAGCAGTGTCCTGCAGAGAAGAAAGCTAACTCAGAACCAGAGCGTGTGAGACTGCATTTCAGAAGCCAATTTACTGGCCATAAATGTGATCCAGGAGAGGAAGAGTAAGACAAAATGATCTGACAAATTGGAAAGAAATTCAATGCAGTTCTGTTACAGAATGGATGCATTTGTTAACTTGCAACAATTAATTAATAGCTGGCAACTGCACACTACAAGAGTACAGAAATACCAGTATATGTCCTTATTGTCTCTTCCAAGGTATTTGCTACTGGGTATTTCCCTGTATTGTCACTATAATGGATAAATGTATTCTCTCTCAATTATAATCCATAAAGTCCAAACGTTAAAGCTGGATTGGTAGTAACATGTTTCCAGTGATATGCTCTTGGGAAAACTGCAACAATTAGATGTAGGGCAGTTGTTGGATAACCACTGTCGAAAACAAAAATGATACTGCATTCTCACTAATAATTTTTTACTGGGCTTAAGGAGTGGACAGGTCTTTTGTCTCCCTGCCTAATTATAAATAATTTGGAAAATTACTAATTTTCTTCAGGCCCTGTGGGAAATAATTATTTTGTCAGGGTGACTAAATTTACTGTGCCAAACACCTATTGCATAGGTATGTTATGAAAAATATAGTTTAGATTTTCCACATTATGCTGTTTGCATTTAAAATGTAGGGGAAAAGAGAAAGCACTTTTCTATTGTATTTGCAAGAATTTCAGATTTTCAGAACTCTCTGGTAGTGGCGTCCTCAACCTGAGGAAATGATTTGTGGAGGCAGATGATATTAGACACACCATTTTTTCACTTGTACAGTAATAGTAACACTGTGAGGACTGAATGATATTAAGCCCTGAAGGGAACTGACACCGTGCTCAGACCACAGGGAACCACAGCTCCTGACTGAAGAATTCACAGATGAGAGGAAAGAGAAGGGACCAGTCATAAGAAAGTGGTAAGGAATGGGGGGCAGAGTTGGGGATGGAGCACCAACATTGCCAGCCTTGGTGCAGTGCCTAGCTTGGATGACCTCATGACATCCAGTCCAAAAGAAACTCTACACCAGCTCATGTGCAAATAGCTAACCAACAAAAATAAAAACAAGTCCTACCCACTGACTGATTATGCTTATCAGCTGCTAAGAAGATACTGACTTAAAAAGCACTGAGTTGTTTAGCAAAACCGTACGATGGCTGCATGCACATGAGTATCTTCCAGTGCTGAAAAGCATAGTCTGCCCTGACTTCCAACCACTGATATCCTAACATTGTCGAGAAGAAAAAGAGCAACTTCTTGGAGGCAGAGAAATATCACTAGGGAAAAGAAACAAAAACGATGCAACAAACCCAATAACAAAACAGCTAAAACCTGAGAAACTACAGAGAATGCTGTGTCCTGCCTCCCCTGGGTTTACAAACTCACAAGCATGCTACTTCTTGGTTCAGGTCTGATCCTTTCGTGACTTGACTTAATAGACATTTTTCCAGATGACTTGAAGCACACAGGACCAGACTTGTTTTGTCATTCTATTTCTGTATCTGTAAGCCAGCATTTTACTATTTCTAGGAAATTAATTGTGATAACCACTGCTCCTGTAATGGTAATAAGCTGTTGAAATGTGATAGGCAACCACCTTGCAGGAATCAGGAACTAGACCCACCATGGTGTTAGAAGTTGGTGATACAGCAACAAAACAAAGTGCCTGTAAGTACATAGCGTGGGATCTACTTGCTTTGAAACTCAGCCAGACACTGCTTTGAGTTCCTGGTGCTGCTTCTTCTACAAGCTGAAGCACTACTGTCAGGTTAAATGAAACATCTGGACTGGTGTTCACTAGTGTGACACTGTCTGGAGTAAAAGATATATCTGATGTGAATTAAGTCAAGGTTCATCAGACTTACACAGGTCTGGGCAATTCTTCACTGGAAATTTGTTGTCACGATGCTAATAAGACATAACAGAAATTAGAACTGGATCAAATTATCCACATGCATTGATGTATGAAAGTTACGTGTGAGACTTGACTGCGGTGAGAAATCTAAAATGGTAACAAAGTTGGGTTGATTAATGTATGTATCTCACAGATGTGCTTTAAATGCTCACCAGCCACCACCACCAACAGTTATCATCACACTTTATAAGCTGGGATTGCATAATTTTCTTTTAATACAATAGGAAGAATAAATTGCCAGTGCTTCTCAACAGAGATACTGAGCCTGACTTCTCTCCCTCTGCCAGCCCCATGGCAGCAGAGGCTTACTATCCTCCACTAATACACCTGAATATTGAGTGTGCCAGCAGGACTGCTCCCTGAGTGCCAAAGTAGCTGACAAGGAAATGTCAGCTGCTAAAGGAGATGGAGAGATGGTGGTTCTCTAAAAAAGCCGCTGCCTTTCTACTTGAAGTGTTCTGACTTTGACAGAGTGATTTCAACTAAACGGTTACAACGTCAACAACTCTAGAAACACTCTTGAAAAATCGATCAAATAGTTTTAGATAAACTAACTTAAAAAAGAAAGGTATTTAATTTTTTTCTTTGAATTTACAGTGCCAAATCCTATTATCAGTAAATGATTCCTAGAATGATTGTCCTTTCTGGATTTGCTTGCATTGTTTCCAGGAAAACTCAAAACCAACAGAGAATAGCTGGGCACTGATCTGCTTCATGATGCATTTTGAATAGATTACTTCACTGATGGCTTTTCACTCCTACCATCTAAGCTGCAAACAGTTATTAAGCAGTATATTGATATTTTTACTCCTAAGATTTTATCTTTTCCTTCCAAAGTGGCAACTCAAGATACATTTCTGAAGAGAGGAGGAGGGATTGAGACTGGAAGATCTGGCATTCTCCCAGCTTACATGTTAGCAGTTGCTGTTCGGGTTAAATCCTTCAAACTAATTCTGTATTAAGCCTGCAACTGGAAATCTGCAGTAATTTTAGTGGCTTCAAAAGACAAAAGAGGTGCTGACTCCAACTGTCTCATTTCTCCTCCTCTCCCAAAGAGTCATGAGCCAGTCCCTCAATAACAAAGTGAAGAATACAGATCACTGAAGCTTGTCTTAATTTGAGGACTGTTGTGTTAATGAAGGGGGCCTATAGGGGAGGCTGGGGAGGAACTCTTCATTAGGGACTGTAGTGATAGGACAAGGGATAACGGGTTCAAACTTAAACAGGGGAAGTTTAGATTGGATATGAAGAAGAAATTCTTTACTGTAAGGGTGGTGAGGCCCTGGAATGGGTTGCCCAGGGAAGTTGTGAATGCGCCATTGCTGGCGGTGTTCAAGGCTGGGCTGGACAGAGCCCTTGGGTGGCATGGTTTAGTGTGAGGTGTCCCTGCCCATGGCAGGGGGGTTGGAACTGGATGATCTTAGGGTCCTTTCCAGCCCTAACTAATCTATGATTCTATGATTCTATGTTTATAGAATCTTTTCCAGTTTATGAAAGCTGGAAAATGACTTAAACCAGATAAATTATTCAAGTTTAGGGGATATAATAATTTGGACAAAAGCGCAGAAGTTGGTCACAGTATGTCCACTCAGCCAAACTGGTTATAGAAAAATACTGTTTGCTTTCCATGCCTTCTGATGATGATGCTGCCAGTTAGTTACTGTTTACAGGACATATGGACATATGGAGTATGACACCTGCTGCTCTGTGAGCATGGGAGGAAGGCCACTCACTCCTCCCTTGCAAAGACATAACTCCAGAGAGGATGGAGACCCTGCTGAGAGCACCACAGGAGCAGTACCATCACCTGAGCCAAGGTAAAAAGCAGAGGTGGCCGAACTGGGCAGGGAAGGACCAAGCCAGCTGGGTGGCAAAGCTGACACTGGAGCAGCTGCCTCTCTTAGGGGCTCTCAGCCCCCTGTCTCAGTGCCTGATGCTGGGGGGGTGCCTCACTGCTCTCCAGCGGCATGGCTGTGTGATACACACATGCCCTGCTTCGGCCTCCTTTTGCATGTCGTGCAGTGGGCTTCACCTCAGCACTTCTCCTTTTTACTCTGAATTTCAAGGTACAAATGCCTTTTACTTATAAGTGACTGTTTCTACACCCCAGATGCAGTAGAAGTTCAATTGCTTTAGAAGCTAAAAGACAAATACATATTTAGGGAAGCATCAGGCTTAAAGAAGGGCTCCTAAACAGACAAATATTAAGCACAGCAAAACTGTCTGGCACTGGATAAAGATTATTAAGTTTTCTGTAGGCTCTTTAAAGTGACATTTTCAGAATCAGCGGTTAAACTCATTCTTTTTGTAACGAGACACATTCCTCCCAGCCTCCATCTCAGCTTCTCTGAAAGCAAAGCTATTATGCTCCTATTGTCAGCATTCCACCCCAAAATCATCAAGAATATATTCTTTCCCTGTTTTTATCCTGTCACTACAGAGCCTGAGGTGTATTCTTCTGAGAGTACCACCCAATCTTTTCCTTTCAAAATAACCAGATAGACTTGACCGGTTTTCTCTTTTCCAAATGCCTTTTTTTTTGGTGTGCACTGTTATCGTCTTCTAATCACGTATTGTCTGCCGCTATTTTACATCCCATCCCTTGATTTTAGCTATGAAGAGACACACGATAAGGGAGAGAGATATGTTAATTACTTGCCAAATCTGTCCAAGTGAGAAACAGCTAGGTAGCTACCCCTGGTTGTTTTACATAGTGCAATAGTGGGATGTATCAGGGAATCACCGAGGCATTACTTTACCTATCTGTAATTAATTATTGATTTCCTGTTGTGCAAGTTGCAAAGATGACACGACCTAATCTGATGAATAAAATAGCTGTAACAAAAGGGAATCGTTTGTGAGGCAAAGCATGAAGGACAAGACTTCAGATATGGCAGAGTTCATTATTCATTTTGCTGAGGTTATATGCAGCTAAATAATAAACCTTTCAAAACACTGCAATAAAATGAACTAAATTCATTTCTCAAAGCATCTCTTTGCCTCTTAAACAGAAATAAAATTCTTTTAATGTAGTTTAGAGGAAATGAAGGTTATTTGGCCCTTTAGCTAGAATTTCTGTTTTTCTATTTTCCCCTGCAAAAGGTATGTAAGCTATAATTTAAATTGTTAGAATCACAAATAACTATTTTTGTTTGTACCTTGTATGCACAAAAACCCCCTGCATCCAAGAAAAGTGTTTACAATCATTTTTGACTTGCATTGCCATTTTCATTACACTAATGCAATTTCATCTATCTTATCATATTTATGCCCTAGAAATGCAAACTCTGCCTCTTGCCCACAAAATCTGAAGGGCAGGACAAATACTACTTTATGCTCAGGGTCAGCGTTAACCAAATGCAACTCTTCTATTGTACCTGTGGGCATAAAACATAAAAAAAGATCATTATCAGAATAAAATATGCACTATTGTCTCTTCTGGTGAAAAACAAGGTGGGATTGCTGATACTGACTGTGATCAAGAGCCCTCAGGACTTTCTACTACCTGAAGCGCGGCACTGTGGCTGAAAACCATACGCATTTTAATCAATTATGTAGCTGCCTGACCAAAAGAGAATCTCTGCTCTTTTGGAAAAATCACTAGGTATAAACTCATGGTGTACTTAGGTTTAGGTCAAAAGCTCTTGCATGAATACTCTTAAACTAAAGAATTAAGATATCTGACTGCTTACTGCTAAGCTGTATTAGTTTTAAGGAACTGCTGCTCTGAACATGTAGTTTCATTATTAACACTTAGACATTAATAATGAGAAGAGCATTAGTATCAGTTAACTCAAACAGGAACACACTACTGGACCAAAGCCTACAACTCTCTAGGGCAACCACAACTTACTGTAAAAGCACTTCATTACATTAAAAGTAATAAAAACAATTTAGAAACTGCCAGTGAAACTCTTCATTTCCACCTCCTTAGGAAGAAGCAGCAATAGCTCTTTTATCAAGACATACTGTATTAGCTGGTAAATGAAGTAAAAAACCTCAGAACAAAGCACACATACTACAAAAGAGACTCCTTTCAAAATACAGGGTTTCTTTCTTCCAAGACCGAAACAGCAGACATATTCAGGCCGTTTTTGAATTCTGTTAGCAGTTTTAGCACAAGAAGAGGGAAAAAACAAGAAGGGCAACTACGACAACTTCTCAGCAATTTCCTCCCCACCCATTATTAGATCATGTAGAATATTAAAGAATGTTCTGCATGACCTAAAGTAGGATATTGATGCACCAGCTTAATATTTCACTGAACTTTGACTGAATTTACATGTACTGGCCGCATTAAACAAACACTTTTAAACTCCTTATAGGACCCAGAAGAGGGAGGATGATGATAGCATAAATACAGCAACAGATGCCCAGCGTTACATGTCAGACCATCACAGCTAGACTATTTACCTCTGAAAAGAAAGTATGCTTTGATTGCCATAGTAATAAATTAAATTCAATTTAATTTCCATCCCCTCTGTACTGCTTGTATATGCTGTTACTAGTAGTAAAAGTTCTACTGATCTTACTCGTTTACAAAAGTGTAAGCAGCCATCCAACATACCTGTTGAGGTTTGTGGGGAGAAACTGAGTTTCTCACCTATACTCTTTCCTCACACATGATTTTGTTTGCTGTCTAAACCTAGACATACAAACATTAAGCATACAAGTTAATTAAAAATCATATTTTGTTCTTAATGTAAGAAATCATGTTCCTTGAATGGATTTTGGGGAAAAAGATTGACACAAATCAAAAATGGGTTCTCTTAACATGTAGTTTTTAAAAGACTTTAAAGTCTTTAGAAAAACTTTTGGATTCTTTTCAGTATTGTATGTCTGAATCCAGCTAAATTCTGATTGCCATTAATTAATGTTATTTATAGTTTAAAAATATTTAATACGTCATTTAAGTAGACTAAAAATGCCCTAAAAGACATACAGTTAATTTTCTTACTATCTACTTTGTATTCAAGTATTAAAATCTAATCTTCTTCTGAGGAACCATATTTTTGAGAAGAAAAATTCTGCAGATGTGACTTCCCACTTATGCATAACCCTCCAGATTCTGTTTGTCTACTCGTACCTCTACCCGACGGATATTTCAGAAACTTCAGTTACACCATTCCCTTCAGAAGGTTCCAAGTCAAAGATACTGACTCCTGGGCTGCATTTTAAGTTTTCCTTTCTTCAGAGAAGTTCAAAGGGTAGAGTACTCTGGAGACAGACTTTACACAGCTAGGAGATTAAATGTCTCTCTTCTAAATCTGTACTTAGTAACCTTAAAAATAGACCTGTGTTTTCAAGTGAACAATACCTAGTCATTCCCACATAAGTCATCTAGAGTTTACCATGAGACACTATCAATACTGAAGATGCCTCAGCATCACATATATGTATGGATCATTCTAGAGAACTGTTCAGACAAACTTTCATTCTTTTCTTATTTGTTTAGCACCTCTTGAGTCTAGCTCTAGCAGGTTTTGGATGAGAATGGTGTCAGCTTCCATGCACTTGTTACTGATAATTTAGAAGAGTAACTGCTAAGTTTGGTTGCTGAATTACCACAAGCTACAGTGCTCAGTATTAGAGGAAAGTACTATTATGCCTTTAAGGCCCTCATGGGAAAAAGCAACAGTCAAGCTCAGCTGCAGCTAATTTTCTAAGCTCATAGCTCAAGCCATTAAGGTTTATTCCTTTATGTATTCCCAAGCTCTCTTTGTTCAGACATCATGCTGAAAGGCATCATCTTCTATGTTCATGCTGTGTTGTTCTGCATACACCCACCATTTGTGTATACATGTAAGCAGATATACACATTTACCAGCAAAAGTGCAGGTCTGTCATTCCACAACCATACAAGTATTTGCAAGGAGTGGGAAAAAACCCAAACAAAACCAAAACCCAAAAGCAAGCAATTACTTTGGCTTTAATTGTGCCTAGTCATCATATCTGATTTTTTTGAATATCATTCAGTAAGAAAGCCCACACCAAAACAGTGTAAGTATGGGCAAGGTTTGGCTTCAGCTACACCGGATTGTTTTCATGGAAATACTATCATCAGTACTGAGTCTTCAGTTCATCACAGACTGTATTTTAGAATACTACTAATATTTTAAATACCATAGTAAATGCAGAAAAAAGTATTAGAAAGAAACATATAAATACTGAAATAACTAAAACACAACTAAAGGAATGGTAGGTGATATCACATAGTAAATAAACCTTTGAGAGTATCACAAACAATTTAACCATGTAAAATGCAAAATGTTCAAAATAAACGAAGTCTATTATACAGTAAATGATGGAATTCAGAAGCATAGAACATTTGAAAACATCTCCCTCTAATAACTGCTGCAGAAACACAAATTTAGATACTCCAATATGTGCTGTCACTGTCATACAGGGAAGAACATCAATATTTTGGATCCCAAAAGATTTTCTGTCCTCTTCAGGCCAAGTAAAAAATAAAAAAATTGCAACAACATAATGGCAATCCCTTCTCTTTATAGCATTGTCTGATACTGTTAAACTCAAAGGGAGTTAGAAGGAACTACGGAAGATATTACTTCATATGATGGATAAGCTAGGAAAATCAGAACATGACCAACTCGACTGCACAACTGAAATTATAATTATTTGCATCAAAATAAAATCAAATAACGTTTTGACATAGCATTTTTTTTTATATTTTAGATACATTTTTGTCATTTTCTTTTTTTCTTAATTGCTCTTAGAAACCAGCCAAATGATTTAGAATGATAATACCACCAGGTGAAGATACTGATTCATAGAATCCCAGAATAGTTAGGGTTGGAAGGGACCTTAAGATCATCTACTTCCAACCCCCCTGCCATGGGCAGGGACACCTCCCACTAAACCATGCCGCCCAAGGCTCTGTCCAAACCGGCCTTGAACATCGCCAGCGATGGCGCGTCCATAACTTCCCTGGGCAACCCATTCCAGTGCCTCACCACCCTTACAGTAAAGAATTTCTTCCCATATCCAATCTAAACTTCCCCTGTTAAAGCTTGAACCCGTTACCCTTTGTCCTGTCACTACAGTCCCTCATGAAGAGTCTATCCCCAGCATCCCTATAGGCCCCCTTCAGATGCTGGAAAGCTGTCATGAGGTCTCTACGCAGCCTTCTCTTCTCCAGGCTGAAAAGCCCCAACTTTCTCATCCTCTCTTCATACGGAAGGTGCTCCAGTCCCCTGATCATCCTCAAGGCCCTCCTTTGGACTTGTTTTGCCAAATGCTGAGAATTTCTCTCCCCTCCCTCACCTTTTTCTTTTAAAGTCAAGAATAGTTTATACATCAGTTTTGCCATGTGTGAATACTCCTGAATGCTTCGGCATATGCCAGGTTTTATCTGTACAGCTCAGCTCAATTTATTCCCACTATTTCCTCTGAAGGGTTCATAATTCAGTCATGATATGTAGATAGACAAACAGGATACTACTTATGCAGACAACTGGCAAAGAAAGAGCCACAAATGTTCAAATTTACTCAGGAAAGTTTTGTGTGATTCTTGAAAAAACAATCCTGGGAAGGCATACACAATCAAAAGAGGAAGTAAGTTAAATGGTAAGTTTATACAGTGATGCTGCCTGGTGCTAATTATGGTGAAAAAAAGCAGCATTGAGGTAAAAAGAAAATCTAAATTCCAGATCAACAGATCAAGATCAACAGACTTTTCTTTGGTCTGCAGCTATTACCTGTTATTTCCTGAAGAACAGAAAATATGCCTTTGCTTTAATGAAAAAGTACTTCATATTTGCATGTGCATAGGGAAAGGCGAAACCTATCTTATATGAACACTGGAAACTAACATACAGCATAAAATACAGCATTAATACTAACTCAACATTCACATAGAAAAATCAGTAATTCCAACTTTTTTTCCAGGTACCGAAGCCAATGACAATTTCATGATAAAGTATTTAATAAGATTGCTGTCTGATAAAAAGCCACATTTAAAATGCTCACTTAAATGCAAATAACATGTTTAGAGGCAAGAAAGACTGAAACAGAAATGAAAAATGGAAGTATATATTTGAAGATGGTAATTTCTTTCGCTTTTTGGTTATTGAATCTGCATCTCCTAAAATTACTCAGATGATGCTTTAGAAAGGCTTGAATATCGTACCTCCACCGCAAATTTCCACATTTCCTTTATTTATTTAAAATCAATTTAGGAATTTGCCTAATTCCTGATTAACTAAACTAAGCAATGTCATATATCAGATGGTGAAATGACATGACTTTTAAGTATCGTATTCCTATTAGCTAAAGAGTAAAGCGATTTATGCTCACCTTGAAAGATATTTATGTCTAAAGTATTTAAATGAGATCTCCTCTGATGTCTTCCCTCCTCCAGGCAAAATTAGTAGAAAAAAACCTCCAAAAATAGCATAACTACTATGTCCTGTGTGATCAGCAAAAATGTGTAAATTCCTATTTTCTCTAAATATTTTAACAGAAATAATACACAGATATACCTAAATATACTAAAAGGTTTCTCCAAGAATTTACTTGCATGTTTTGCATATGTAGAAGGCATTTTGTTTTTCTGCAATAACTGACAGAGAGTCACATTTTATTATGAAAAAATATAGGGGGAGCAAACCAAAAGACTGTACTGTGGTAAGGGAAATGGAATTTTAGTACTGAAAATTAAATAGTGCCCAGTTGTGCTAATTCTCGCCAACTGTACTTATGTCTGAGGAAATCTCCATTGTTCTTATTAACAGATATTTTGAAAACTAGAATTTCAAGAATTTAATTCACTCATGAACCCACTGATTTTTCTATAGATATCCTAGTTTACATGGGATCCTTTTACTGAAATATGCAGCTATTGCTTCTTTCTTACATATGTCATTGGGCCAGAAAAGTTAAGTAAAGTGCTTGATAAATTTAATCAGGTATCGCAACATAGTGCTTATCAATAACTGCCTTTCTGTTTGAAAGGTTCAGGCAATCAAAAAACAGATTACAGAAATGCTAGAAAGCTTTGTCAGTGAACTGAATGTAATGCACTTGTCCCCCTCTCTGGTATATGCTGTCCTCAGAGAGAGCAAAACTCTGCACACCTTCCTCACACAGCTGAAATGAACTGGGGCTGCTCTCCTAAGTGAAGCAATAATCTACAGTATAATTTAAAAATACATTCTTTAGTAAGGTTTTGTTCCTTTTGATTCAAATATCTTCTGTAGAACTTTTTTGGGTACAAATCTCAGTATGGATGAAACATAACAATTCAACACTTGTCACCTGACAGCCAGAATACCTGGGTTGGGGAATAGATTCTGGTTTCTTGGCTCTGGGAGAGAGTATGCTGAGCGTGCCATGACCCAGAGTGGTGGGTTGGTGAAAATCCTCTGTCATCAGCCACACTGAAGCTTGGGGCCGCCCACTGCCATAAATCAATCAATCAGTCAATCATTTATTAATCAGGTACTTGCATTTTCATAGTTAATATAAAAATGGGCTCTAGACAATGCCTTCTCTATGATGATAATCTAGTTTTCTATTACAGTGGAGAGTTTACCTTAAATTAATCCATCCCTTTTATAAAAGCGTGATATATTAATCCGAAAAAGTGTCTTGACAGTTGTACAAAATAAATCAAGGCCTGCTGAAAGATCAGCACTGCAAAAGACATTCTCACAAACAAGCTGACCACATGAATAGTTCCTTCAAGTCAAGCCACTTTTTTAGGAATTATTACGTTATGGATTTGGAATTTAGATCCCTAATGTAGGGTTTAAGTTCTGCACAGACATTTTCACTAACTAATTTCACCCTAAACTATCATCTTTTTGGGGGGACATCTGACTGACTATAACCTTACCTGAAGAAAATCCAAATGACGCGTTCCAAGTCCAAGTGATAACACTGTGTAATTAACATTTTTAAAGGGTATTTATATTTTGTTTAAGAAAGGACTTTAGATTCTAAACCTCCTTGACTGCAGTTTTGAAGTTTATTGCTGTCAATTTTCATGGAACATTTAGCCATAAAGGACCTTTTCATAGTCATCATTTTATTATTCTGAAAGTCGCATGAAAAGAGAGTCCTTTTCTAGATGAGAACTGGCTTAACTGCTTCTAAGGCTTCAGGCAATTCTAAGCATTTTTTCCAGCCAATGACAGACAAGGCCATCTTCAGAGTGACTACTCTGACTGTATTAAATGCCTACTGCAATAGTATCCCTGTTGTAAACGACACACTACATGCTGAAGGACAGCCAACTTAAACAGCCTCTCTAATTTCAAATAATTGGCTGTATTCTTATTTATATGGCAGGTGAATAGGACAAGCATTTATATTATTCCATGCAGAACAGAAACCTACGATAATAAATGGGGAAGAAAAATAATTTCTACAAATTCATTGTGATCTCGACTGGAGATACATCTCTACTGGAAGATGGTGTAAGTGCAAACACAATGCAGAAAGCAAATGTATTTTATTGGAGCCTAAGTGATTAGGCAAAACAAACCAATTAACAGAAAACATTCTTCTTGACAGTTCCTCCAGCTCTTTAATATTATACACATTTAATGCTAATTGAAGCTTTTTTTATAATATTATTTTCATCTTAAGTTCATTTAGCACAACCCTTTTGCTCAAATTTCCTCATGCAATTTAACAAGCTATCTGTGTTTAAGAGTAGTTGGTTATTGTCTGGAAAATTGACATAGGTAAGAGTTAACCAGCTAATAGAAATCTGTTCTCTTACAGTCACACCTGTATTTTCCAAGGTGTACCTGAATCTTCAGCCAGCTAGCTCCCTAGAGACTGGAGTGGGGTCCAGTGCTCCTGACATGGAAATAGGCATCTTTAAAGAATCACCATAGTAGCTCCTTTCACCTCGCTTAGGTGGCTAAATATAAATGGGAAAGGACCTCTTTATGGAGGCTGTAAGCAGCACTAAATTCTCCTGCTGGCTGTACAGGTTACCAAGATACTTGAAGAAGGGTATACTGTGAGTCTGAAGCACAGGGACAAACAGGATAGCTCCTCTACCTAGTTCTCAAATGCTGAGCCACCCACAGGACTATAGAGCATGTGACCATTAAGCATTTTTGAAAATCAGATTTTAACTATTTCATAATATACTTCAGAAAACAGAGGTGGACAAATTTATGAAAATATCAGTCTTATTTGTAGGGAAAAAAGATGTTTGAAAATAACATGACATTAAAGTCACTCTTTGGGAGACAATATTTCATCTATTGATGAAAACCTGTGATGATCACCTCTTATTTTCTACTTGTTAAGCTTTAGCAGTATCTAGAAATGAATCACACTTAAATAACCTAAATATTGTCTATATGGGACTGAACTTGAACCTTATTTTCCTCTTCATGGGATTTTTTTGAGATTAGGTTTCTGTTTCAGCTATTGCTTGGAACACTGAGCAATACTTCCTGTGAACTCTTCCCTGATGAAGGACCTGCAAGTTAAACTTCGGGGATGGATGGCAACTCCTTTATTTCAAGACCAAATCTGTTGCTTCCTCTTGGACTGTCAAGGCGGGGTTTTTCCTATAATTTTAGGACCAGAAACCTTTACGCATTTTACAACTTTTCCTCGTTGGACTGTTAGGATAGTGCCAAATTAACCACACCAGGGACTAAAATCATCTTTTTTTTTTTTTTTTCCCCCAAAGTTCCAGCCTATAAAGAATGGTAAACACTGTCACCTCACTCATGGATCTGAATGCTGACTGTTTACTTTATGTGCCCTCTCCATGCCAGCCCAACCTAGCATGTCTAAGTGTCCCACTAAAACCACAGCACAGTTGAACTGGAAATCCTAGTACACTGGATAGAACCTGTTAGTGGAGGGTACAGGGTGTGTGTGACCCAGCTCTGCAAACACTGTACATAAGGTATTGCAGGCTTACAAAGCTTTCCAAGTGAAAACTGAGACAACAAAGCCAATGCCTTCTACTCCTTGAGCATGTAGCTCTGGCTGTGGGAAGTCAGAAATCTATCCATTATTCTCCTAAGCCAGAAAAGCTACAGTCTCTACCTGTGCACGCTTTTCAGAGAATAAAAACCTATCTGACAAGAGAGACCAACAGTTCAAAGGGTGCAGCTCCTCTTGTAGTAGCTGTTAATAAATGGATACAATGTCCCTGCTTCAGCAAACTGAAAGCCATACATAAATGGCTTCAATCCTTTTTTTTTATAGGACCTTGGGAATGCCAGGACACACTGGATATAAAGAATCATAGAATAGTTAGGGTTGGAAAGGACCTTAAGATCATCTACTTCCAACCCCCCTGCCATGGGCAGGGACACCTCCCACTAAACCATGCCACCCAAGGCTCTGTCCAAACCGGCCTTGAACATCGCCAGCGATGGCGCATTCACAACTTCCCTGGGCAACCCATTCCAGTGCCTCACCACCCTTACAGTAAAGAATTTCTTCCCATATCCAATCTAAACTTCCCCTGTTAAAGCTTGAACCCGTTACCCCTTGTCCTATCACCACAGTCCCTAAAGAAGAGTCTCTCCCCAGCATCCCTATAGGCCCCCTTCAGATGCTGGAAGGCTGTTATGAGGTCTCCACGCAGCCTTCTCTGCTCTAGGCTGAACAGCCCCAACTTTCTCAGCCTGTCTTCATATGGGAGGTGCTTCAGCCCCCTGATCATCCTCATGGCCCTCCTCTGCACTTGTTCCAACACTTCCATGTCCTTTTGATGTTGAGGACACCAGAACTGCACACAATACTCCAAGGGAGGTCTCACAAGATCAGAGTAGAGGGGTGGGATCACCTCCCTCAACCTGCTGGTCACGCTTCTTTTGATGCAGCCCAGGACACGGTTGGCTTTCTGGGCTGAAAGCGCACACTGAAGCCGGCTCACGTTCATTTTCTCATCAGCCAACACCCCCAAGTCCTTCTCCTCAGGGCTGCTCTCAATCTCTTCCATGTCCAACCTGGAGCTGTGCCTGGGATTGATCCCACCCACCTGTAGGACCTTGCACATGTCATGGTTAAACTTCATCAGGTTGGCATCAGCCCACCTCACAAGCGTGCCAAGGTCCCTCTGGATGGCATTCCAACATATACTCCAACGTATCAACCGAACCACACAGCTTGGTGTCATCAGCAAACTTGCTGAGGGTGCACTCAATCCCACTGTCCATATCACTGACAAAGGTGGTGAACAAGATCGGTCCCAACACCGATCCCTGAGGGACACCACTTGTTACTGGTCTCCAACTGGACATTGAGACACTGACCACAACTCTTTGCGTGCGGCCATCCAGCCAGTTCTTTACCCACTGAGTGGTCCACCTGTCAAACTGAAGTCTCTCCAACTTAGAGACAATGTTGTTGTCATGCGGGACAGTGTCAAACGCTTTGCACAAGTCCAGGTAGATGACATCAACTGTTCTACCTACTGCAGATTAGTTAGCCTGTCTCCCTGGTAAATTCCACTAACTGCAAAAGTTTCAGCTCTTGCTTTTGGTACCTCACAGAAAAGACCTCTGAAATCAATAGGGCCTTCTCATTGCTTTCTTTGGAAGCAGAATCAAGCCCACTGCAGAGAAGCTTCCGGGTACCAGAACTCTGCACTGTCAAAGCTACATTTCTTGCAATGTTTATTCAGTCCACGTGTTCTGCCTTTATGTTTAAACATAGTACGTGGGCTAGCCTGAAACTCTTTTTGTAGAAACATCTCTCTAGCCTAACTTGACTTACTAGATTTCATTGTCTGTGCTTCCCATCTCACTGACTTGTGGAATAATTTTGCATTTTTCAGGATAAAAGAGATGGACAGGACCTTAAAATTCTGTGTTGTCAAAAGACTGCTTAGATTCTTAGACAGCTGCACTATGACCTTCGGACAGGGTATATTGCTTGATTTGGTCAATGAAGTTAACTGAGTTGATGCAGTTGCTGCTACACCTTTTGGCTTTAAATGGCCCAGAGAAACAGGCAATGTCTGTCAGACACTGAGTGACACATAGAAATTTATGAACACTACTGTTCTTATTAAGCAACACAGCTGAAGGTGGCAGCCTGAAATCCCTGAAATTTGGGCTATTTTTTATGCCACAGCTGATTCTGACATTGTCCTTAGAAGCAGCTTCATTTAGGTTTCATTACATAGGCATATAAATGTTACGGCTGAAAAGCTTGCCCACCCATGATGGGACTGGAGGCTTGCAGGAAGCTTTGATTGCATATACCCTGCTTAGAGCAGCCCTGCTACTGGCGGCAGATGGAGGACTATTTTCTGACTCCTGCACTTCACTTCCCAGTCAGGAATTTATCAGGGATTGCTGCAAGAAGGAAATTGGTGCCTGTGCACTTCATGGCTTCTGGTCCTCCACAGGTGTGGCATTTCCTTAGGCGGCCACACCAATCCTCAACTCTGGATGAACTTTCTGTCAGTGCAGTTTATATTCTGCCAGCTATAGGATGATTCCTCTTCTGTTGAGCAGAATTAGGCAGTGAAAGAGGTTTTCATGTTTTTGCTGATGCAGTTGGACTAAATATACTGACTACTACTGTATCTGCAGTAAACATATTGTGTTCTTTCCCCATTAATACAAATGATCATACTTCTTTTTACCTCTCCGTACTGTAAACATGCAGCTCCAAAATACACAGCTCAAACTACTTGACTACACTGTTTCTCAGTCAGGTAAGTGCTGCTGCTTTTTCTTAAGAGTGATGTGATGCTTGCAATTTCCTTGTATTACAATACAGAATTGTGCCTCCCTGTAGGCCACCAATTCTTTGAAAGTAATTGTAGAGATACTTTAGTACACAGGAAAAAATTGCGGACGGTTATGCAGTGGGATTTACCTGCACTTCAAAAAAGGCTGTGCAGGTGCAAAGTGACAATCATATTATACTGTCAGCTGTATGTTCACGTGTTTTTACTAGCATATGTATTTTAATGGGACAAAATAAAGATTGCATTGACCCAGTAACACAAACTTTTATAATTTTCCTTTCATAAAAACATTGCTTCCCCAACAGTGGTGAAACTCAGCCAGCCAGCATAATAGTCAGCCTACTGTAGGCAAGTTTAATAAATATTATAACTATATAAAGATTACTGTATGTCGTCTAAAAAAACAGGAGCATGCAGCATATGTAATGAGGATAAAAATATTTAGCAGAGACTGACCTTCATTTTAAGAATTTGTGAAGCCTGTAGGTATTAGCCAGTACAGAGATCAACAAAATACTTCATAAGAATATAGACAGTGTCTGCTATGAAATTCTTGGAAACTACCTCAAAGGCTAGCTGACCCTATTTTCCATACCACAAGTATGTATTTGTGGTTGCAGGAAATGTTCTTTTAAGCATGCAAGGTACTGAGTACCAAAGCATGCTGAGTATGTAAGTACATTACCAGGCATTCACGTTGGCAGCCAACAGAATGCCCTTTATATAGCAGTATGTATACTCAGAAGCCATACAGTATACAGATTACCTTATGCGCGGAGCAACCCCAGAAACTGCTTTTCTGTCACAGCATGTATATATACAGACAGAAGGCTGGAAATGAGCCAGACATTGTAAGAATCTCTGAGAGATTATGGTGCAAAGAAGTTCAGCCTCTACAGTGCAGCCACCCACATGCACAGAAGTTGGGCAATGCGCACTTCCAGTGTGTTACTGCCTTCCATCAAGAAAAGCCTACTCTAACTCATGTTTGTTCCCACTTCTTAATGGGACAGTTGAGTACCAGGCTGTTACTCAGAACATCATCGCATATGGTATCCCTAGGGCTGCCAAGGATGACTAAAAATACTGGAAGTGAACAATGGGAGACCCAATAATCATCTTCTTACTCCTCAGACTTGACAAACGCAGGGTGGAGGCATGCAAAAGAACAGCATTTTAAACAGAAGGTCAGCTTCTACCATTTTGAAATTTGGTGCATGCATTTCATGTAACTAAGTTCTTTTCTTGTGCAAAACACATACAACCCAGATTATGCCACTGTACACCTTCCCTACTTCACTATTCTTGTGCCTTAACCTTAACTAGGACCTGAACTTTTGTGCCACAGGAAGTCTTAGCTCTCTTTGCTAAGATTACAAATACTAATATCAATTAGTTAAGCCGTGAAATTCCATGTAGCAAGAAGACCTTAGAGAACTGAATCTGAAGGCTGATACTCACACAGAATGTAATTCAGTCTGGAAATCTTCAGCAAGAATTACTTTAAATGTTATAATTTACTAAGTAGACTGTGATGTTTTAAAAGCTATATAGGATGTTATTTCACAGGATTGTATTACCATACTGCAATTAATTTTTAAGAGGTTAGCAGGACCATGGGAACAGTATGGTACTGAAGACTCCACAGACTGTCTGAAAACCAAGTATATGACGCTACTGTCTGCCAGCTGACTGGAAGTGAAGCTATCAAGTTTCAGCCCAGCTCCACATGCAACTGGTCCCTAAGCACCACTCATTCAGATACTCTTGTTTACAATCTCATGAGGAAATTTTGGAGCTGAAGGGCTGGAAGTCTGGTAATCTCCTCAGGACAGGGTGGTGAGGTGTAAGAAGGAAAGCTTCAGTAGGAGAGCTTGCACGGGTTTATTCTATGACTTCTCTCTCCAGGGCTGTCAGATCCAGCAACTTTTGAACAAATTCACATCCCCTTTTCATCACCACATGTATTTGCAAAAGGTATTTCTATGTTAAAAGTAGAAACGAGGCTCCAAGTATACTGGAACATAGCACCAAGTATCTGAAACTTTAAACTCAAGGTGAATTTTCAGTCACATAAATCATTTGGTCTGAAGTTTTTGGGCAACCATATGAAAGAAGATGATAAATCTAGAAAAACCCCAAGCCTTACCTTCTTGTAGAGACTTCTCAGGTCTCTGTACTGCCACATACTATTGAGGACCTGAGATGCTGCTTTCACCACTTTTGGCGAATGCCTGTTACACACATATGTTAAAAAGGGAGAGAGAGAGAAAGAAAGAGTGAGAAAGAGACTGTTAAGTACAAGACTCCATTCATCCCAATTTTCAAATGCATTGCTATGTATTTAAACCCCCATTTAAAGTGTGTTTCAAATCTGCCACAATTGGCTGGCGTCTTGGAGGCCAATGTGTTTTTAAGCAAGGGCAATATATGTTATTTCTACAGTGCTAATTATTCAGTGAGGAGCAAAATGTGTGTTCCTCAGTACACTGAGAACAAGAATTCATCCTTAAAGCATAGTAGGAGGAATGGGAGAGGTAGCAACTGGCAAAATTGTTAAGTACCCAACTGGTATTATGTACATCTAAGATGTCCTGGCTACAACTTTTGGCATAAAGGACAAGAAGTGAGAGCTAGAGTTTCTTTCTCTGTAAGGTGCCAAAGTTTAACTCTTGACAGCATGCTTAATACATTAAATGCCTCTTAACAGTGGCCAAAAGAAACATTCTGGGTGGGCGATGAGCACTGCTCTTGAACTGCAGAGGCAAGATGCAGAAATACAACTGTTTATAAAAAGTCAAGACAAGTTTAATTAGTAATCCAAATTAGGACTTGCTTCTTGCTCACACTATTAGCCTTTAATGACAGCAATACAGTGTCATGTTGAAAACCATAGATAATTTCACATGGGCTTTCTCTTCAGAAAGGTTTCGAAAGAATCTCTAAACTATTGTTACAATATGCTGGAGTCATACACTCCTCCTGGGACAGGTAACTTTAAAAAAATCTAAACCCCCAAAATTCAAAAGCCAGGGAGTATTCAGTTAAGTGAAGAAAAGTCAAATAGAAAAGGACTGGGAAGATAACCCAGCTCACTGAGGAAGCAAACACTGTACAGTACTAATAATATGCTTAAAGCAGTAGAGCACTAGAAAATCTTGTAAAGCTCAAAGTCTGGAGTGAGGATTCATGGGGTTGGGGGCAGTCATTTAGATGACCCATCTCTTACTCGGAAAGGGCACACGGACTGCAAAAACAAACAGGAACCAGAAAACCAGCAGCGTATGTTACTGGTTTGGGCAAGAAGTCTTCTCAGGGGTCAGGCTTTGGTTCATCCTGTGACTTCTGAGAGGACCACTGATAGCCTGGCACTCAAGCTGGTCAAGCAATGTTCATGACACAACTGATTCCATTAACTTACACAGTATTTTCTTTTTTTCCCCCTCTTCATTCATTTATCACCCAGAGTACAGCAGTAGGTGGGTAACTGGGGAATAAACAGGAATTTGATAAACCCTTTCAAACATAATTGGTTTTATTACACTCCCAGCTGCGCTGGCTCGTGGTGTGCCAGTAGCATGGAGCAACTAGGAAAATAACTATGTGCCAACCATACTGTGAGTACTGAGGAGAAACAGAAACTGTAAGAAGCCAATATGGGTTTGGCCAGTATGACCTTATGAACACCGGTTCCATAGTGCTGTCATACAGGAGAAGTGCTCAAGCCCTGGGCCTGTTCCAAAAGCTATTTGGGCTAGCCCCACACTCCTGGAACTGATATATACCAGGATGCATCCAGTCTAGTACCATGCACTTGTAGAAGCAGCTGCTTCGTACTGGACAAGATAAATTCATACTGAAGTGTTTTACGGTATGAAAGCGAGCATGCCAGAATTTCCTATCAGGCCAACAAACAGCAATTCCGATTTTTAATCAATGGATTAGACATGAGAAACCAAACCAAAGCAATAGTGCATGATACTAACATTTCTGAAAGCTGGAAAATGGAATGTCTGATCAAGATAGGCATTTGTAGCACTGTGAGTTGACAGATTTTCTTGTTCTAGAACTGTGTAACATGTAACAGTAATAACACAGGACTACATCCCAAAAGTACTTGAGAGGAAGTATCATTATTTAGGAAGGCATTTTGGAATTAGTGAACACTACCTGGTCTGAATACTCTCATTCAACACTGATATAGCTTTCACGGTTATGAGGGATACTTAGACCGGAATTATACCCTTGGATTCCCTAAAACTACACAAGATACTTCAAAAAGTCAAGACTTAATGAGTATTAATAATCTCTATCAGATAATGAACAGGTACACAAATGTATTATTATGAGAAAAGACACATTCAATTTCAGTAAAATGGATATTAACCTGCTTGCAATATTGGTATATCTGATCTACGAAATGTAAAACAAAGTTTTAAATAGATTTAGTAATAATAAAAAATGTAAATAGAAACAAATTGGCACAACTGGTATCACACACTTTGTTACACTACTAGTTTTTACCCCTTACAATTAGAATGTGATAATGTTTCAGTAATGAATTTGGTATGAAAAGGGTGACAACAGAGGAAAAGAAATGTGACTACGTTATCCTAGCAACGTTCAATCACATAGGTGAACATAAGTTCTCATACCAAATGTAGGGTGCATAAATCTTTCCTTCAGGGTGTTCCCTGGCTTTGTGAGGCTCTTTTAGAGCTCTGTTGCTGCAACAGGCTGTGGTATGACAGCTTCAAGTGGGCGGACTGATGGACTTTGTACACTATTGTGAAGTCTTTTTGTTTTCAAACTGCCATAGTCCCACTGCACTATACTTCTGCAGGCTGACAAATACGAGAACCAGGCTGTTTTAGGCAAAAGAAGGATAAAGTGTGAACTCTTCATGTAGACTGCATACACAGGAAAACAGACAAGACGAAACCACAGCTGCTCTGAAAATATCATTGTCGCATGTAAGATTTTTGCATGTTTTGGTGCCTCACAAAGTAGCCTACAGGTATCCTAATGCTCTCTCAGAAGCAAGGTGTTAGGAAAATCACTGAGTCCATTTTTGCACTATGCCCCACCTTATAAGCAGGCTGGTGGCCCAGAAAAGAGTGCTGTGAAGAGGGACAGTGATTTTGTATTCTTCACTCCCAGAGCAAGAGGAGCGGTAACAGAACTGCAGTAAGGTCCTTTCACAGGATCCCTCCACCTGCATGCTACCCCTTCTGTGGGGTGCAATCCAACAGCTCTGGTCTCTAATGTTTTTCAGGATCTTCTGCCCAGAGGCAGTGGTTACTGAAGGTAATTACTCTTCCTTAAACTGCACAGGCAGTGCACTCCATACACTACTGATGGATTATCAAAAATAAACCACAGCAGAGACCTTTGCTATTGGTATTGTCTGTTTCTTGTCACCTTTCTTACCGGGCATACGATTTCTGATGAAACTAAAGAATTCAACTCATGACTGCATAGAGGGGGCAAACACATTCAGGACTAGTAATAACTACTGGAGATGTTAAAAAAGTGCAAGGGGATTTGCAACACATACTTGTCTCCTTTACTCTTAGATATGCCAACCAGTTTCTCAATGCCGCCTGCGTCTCGTAAGGCCTTGGCATTCTCCATGTTTTTAGTGATGACTTCATGCAGAGTGCAGCAAATGGCAGTAACGGTGTCATCAGACATGGCCTTGCTTGCTGAGCTGTTGCTGTTGTTAGCGCCTGGCAGACGGTGGACCAGATCCCTCATGGCATACTTGCCTTTGTTGAAAGAAAATGAAGGAAGAATTCAGAAGATATAGCAATAAAGGGTGACGGAGAAGAAGTACAGGGAAAACATGCAAGACTATTAGCACCACTTCCATCATTGCATGTAATCTAATTGGCTGCTGAATCTATTTGGAGTGAGCCACATTTATACAATTGTATGGTCAAGCTTTTCACACATTAGGGACTCTTACCATTTCCATACTACATCAGTTGGAGACTTTGGGTATGGCTACATCATGCCCTTATGAGAATGAAATGATGACAGATAAAAGCCAAGTATATATATAAAGATAACCTTAATATCACAACTTACAGAAGTTGGAGAGTCCTCATCTCCCACCACACAACTCATAACTTGTTATGATTAATAAAATGTGCATCAGTTGTTAAAAACACTACAGCAAATGCAAAGCCAATGACATTGTTATTTGTGAAAAAGTCTTCTCTGAAGGACCAGTTTCACTGTACAAGGTTAATTCTATACTACATGCACTAATTTAATTAGGTTTATTAATGTTTCTTAGACTTTATTGCTCATCAGAAGACACCATCTTTTCCACACATGCTTAGTTGTATGCTTGGTACTGACAAGAAAAGGGAGCTGTTCTGAGATCTATTCCTGTCTGATGTTTAGTAAGGAGTTACTTTACATACAGTAACCTCCAGAACTTAAAATCTCCTAAAATAAAAGGGAAAATGAATTTTTAAAATGGCTACTTTGAACTGAAGACTTGAAAAAGAAATTCTGCCAGTAATGGCTGGCCTCGATGCCCTTAAAGGTCTTTTCCAACCAAAACGATTCTATGATTCTATCTTTCCTATTACAACTTTTTCATGTTTACAAGAACAAAGGATTTTTTTTTTTGCAAAATTGCACCTGAAAGTCATGTGGTGCTTGTGAAAATAACACAAGAGCAGCTTCTGAGAGTTTATACATATACATACGGTATCACTGTAAATATATAAATGTAGAGCAGGGTTAGCACTAGCACAGCTATATGAGAAGCCTCACACTAATTCTAGAGGGTCACTATTACATTAAAATAATTTCTCAGTCCTTCAATGTGATGAAGACAAGATCAGAGAGGACAAGGACCTGATAAAGTTGTTGCTGAGGTCAGTGAAACAACTTTGAATCACCTTCAGTGCAGCTGTGCTAGGAATTTGCATACAGCAATCACCATGAGTGTATCATGCAGGATGAAAAAGACAGGAAAATTGGGAAAAATAAACATAATTAGTAATCTAATCTACATCACATTTTATGAATGAAATAACCAGGTGTGATCATTGTATAGAATATGATAATTTAATCAGAACTTTTGATAACTTAGAAAAGTTCTGATCAATTAGTATTTATGAATACTTATTAAAAATTTACTTCTGAATTCATAAATTCAGTTGTGCTTGTCCATGTTTGAAAGCAGAGGTAAGAGGAAAATCATGTCTTTTAACTATCAGAGGTTAAATTATTTTTATTTCTCACAATTTTGCCTCCTGTGGTAGAAATACAGTCAGTCATTTGGAACAGAATATTTATAATATAGATAAAACCTAAAATCTCTGTAGTGAAACGCTACAGGTTATCAAGAGATTTTGTGGCAATGTGAGGTCTTAGAAACAACTCACTCTATATCATGTAAAAACACTCCTGGTTATAAAAAGCATAACATTACCAACAAAATGTGTGCAGTAGGCTTTGAATCTTAACGGTGCGCTGCAATACAGATATAAAACTTTTCCTCATACTTTTTTTATTTCTTTGCACTTACTATTTGTTTGTTTGCATTATTAGCTTTTCAGCAATATTATCCATATCAGATGTAGTACAGATATTAACACCACTTTCTCTTTCACAAATGGTTTGAGCAACCTGAGTATCTATTTTCCCCCTACACCTATATGAAACACTGAACAGCCTGAAATGCTAGTTACATCTACATCTGTTCTACGTAACATGAGTACATTAATAGTTGCTTATCACTTTACAGTGACTGGTTCAGTCTGTAGCATATAGCAAACTGAGCTTGTGTATGAAAAAAAAATCCCATGATCTGCTGTAACTTTTACTCATTGTAACTTTTTACAATGCAGTGTCTGCCACGTGTCAGGAATAAGTAGACAAATCACATCAGTGAGACTTTCTGCTTTATTCTGTACACACATCCAGAACAAATCAATGTTCCTTCTGCCTTTTGTACTTCGCTTAAAGTGCATCAGAGCGTCTCACGACCTCAGTACTCTGGTGGAACCAGATTACAGTGATCATTCTATTAGCAGTCAAAGACTGTCTCCCTTAGCACTGAGTGTAAGGAAATTTGGATGGATGCCCTAAGCAGTTTTCCTGGAACTGGCCTAGTGTTCCAGGCAGCAGTATTGATACCAGTACACATGCCTAGACCCACAGGATGCTTCTTAGAATAAACAAAGGCTTTGGAGGTATCAGGAAAAGCTCAGCAGGAAAACTAAAATCATAGAATCATAGAATAGTTAGGGTTGGAAAGAACCTTAAGATCATCTACTTCCAACCCGCTGCCATGGGCACAGACACCTCCCACTAAACCATGTCACCCAAGGCTCTGTCCAGCCCAGCCTTGAACACAGCCAGCAATGGAGCATTCACAACTTCCCTGGGCAACCCATTCCAGTGCCTCACCACCTGCACAGTAAAGAACTTCTTCCTCATATCCAATCTAAACTTGCCCTGGTTAAGTTTGAACCCATTACCCCTTGTCCTCTCACTACAGTCCCTCATGAAGAGTCCCTCCACCCCATCCCTATAGGCCTCCTTCATTCTCCACGCAGCCTTCTCTTCTCCAGGCTGAACAGCCTCAACTTTCTCAGCCTATCCTCATATGGGAGGTGCTAAAGTCCCCTGATCATCCTTGTGGCCCTCCTCTGGACTTGTTCCAACAGTTCCATGTCCTTTTAATGTTGAGGACACCAGAACTGCACACAATACTCCAAGGGAGGTCTCACAAGAGCAGAGTAGAGGGGCAGGATCACCTCCCTCAACCTGCTGGTCAATAAACACAATCAAGCATGGCATAGGCATTCTGGACATGTTAATGCTCAACAGTTCTAACATTTCTGCAGTGCACACTCTTACGTCAGGCATAAGAAGATCAAATCAGTACTAGATACATCAAACAGTAAACCAGGCATTTTATAGATAATGTGTTACAGTGGGACAGTACAGCACCACTTGTTCTGAGGGGCTGTAGTAATTCCAGGTCAATAATACTATTCAATTATTAATCAGTTCCATATTTAAACTAAAATATATTCTGAGTGGTTTTGGTTTTGTTTCTCAGAATTGCATCAAATTTAGCCTTTGGATAGAAAATGCCCGGAAGACTCACAGCACACGTTTTGCAGACCTATAATCTAGTCAGCGTATAGCAGCTGTGGCAGCTGTGCAAGCTGGTATCCAGTTTGGATGCACCCTGATCAGAACCTGTAATGACAATGCCAGGCCCCTAGTCCTGCCAGGCGCTGCCTGTGAAAGAGACAGGTTTCCTCCTTCCTGCCCTGTCCCTGTGGTGCAGCAGAAGCTAGAACTGCCACCTCCAGCAGAGCTGCTCACACATGCAGCTGAAGCAGCTGAATGCAGAGACTGGCACCACAGCTCAAACTGGCTTTCAGAGGTTCACCAGAAGAAGGGGGCACACCAGCTGGAAGAAGATGGGAGTGGCTGGGCTACAGAGTCAATCTAAGCTGCTGTTTACATGGCCATAAAATCTGCTAACAAGTATAACTGTTAACATTTTCTGTGGTTTTAGTACTTTGAACTCTTTGTTAGATATATGAAAATATACCTGGGATGAGTAAAAAACCCTGCCTTAGCCATAAAAAACTGTCAATAATTTAATTCAAACCATATGAAATTATATTGAAAAAGCAGCAAACTTGCTTTAATACAGAGTTAAGTCATAAAAGTTAAAAGTTGAGTACTATTCTTTATAGTGGAGAAAACATTCCACAGTAACTTGCTTGCATTCTAAATGTGTTTTCTAAACTCATACATAAAATCAGTTAACAAAATACTACTGTACTACATTTGCAGGAAAAAAAATCAGTTATCAGTTAACTTCTCTTATCTCAGTTATGTTCCCCCTGCTTTCCAACAGACATAAAGGAAAGAAGACTCATGTCCAGCATTATAGAAGAAACTCTTCCCTATTTTGGAGGGGTGTAAATGTTGAGTAATGCAGATGAAGCACAGCTACTGCCACATCAGCCCAACACAGCTGACAAAACGTGATCCTTGACTTTTGCATTAGTGCATGTTACAACCTGCAGAGCATGTGCCATTAGAGTTACTTTTTCAATGTTAACAACCTCTTCTAAAAGCAGATGGAAATATGTAATGGAAACTAGTCTTGTAACGTCTGCAAAGTTTTATACAGCACTACTAGTAGGAAAGGCTGGGGAATTCAGCTTGCAGGTTAAGAAGCCTCCCTGAGCTGAGGAAGCGAGAACTGATAAGGGTCCTAGGAAGAGAGGAGGATGTGCATGAGAATGATATTTAAAACAAACAGTATTATTAATTTTCATTAGGGTTCATACAGAAGAGATTTATCCACAAAAACCTGTTTTTTTATTTGAGCAAAATTACACATTACAAGACCCCAAAGTGATTTGATGCCTTTAAAGAGGATTTACATAATATGATTATACATAACCAGCATGACAAGGAAAAAAGAAATCATATTTATTTGTTCAATTTCACTCAAAAAGGAAGGAAGAAAAACTACAGAGCCATAATTTGGGGGCAGCATCACAGGAAAGGGGTTGTCCTGCAGGTGCTTTGGACAGCATTTTTCTGACACTATAAATTCAAAACTTATTTTATAAGGTAGGATTTCTACCACTTTTATATTGAGAGCAGGATTCATCCATCACAATACAGTAAGTCTTTGACTAAAAGATGATAATGTTTGCTTCCTAAACATTTCAACAATGTAGAGTTAACATCCTTCCCATGATAAAATCTCATTAGCACTTTAGTACATGCTTCTGTTTCTTAATTCAGGACACTTCTTCCTTCATAGGATCAAACTGACAGCTCTGCTGAGAAAGATTCAGAGCAAACCAGCAGATGCTACCCTGGATTTGGAGAAGGCTGAAGTTCTTAATAACTTCTTTGCCTCAGTCTTCACCAGAAAATGCTCTGGCCACATCACCCAAGTCGTTTAAGACAGATATGGGGACTGTGAGAATGAAGACTCAGGGCCCACTGTAGGAGAGGATCTGGTTCGATACCATCTTAGGAACCTGAATGTACACAAGTCCATGGGACCTGATGAAATCCATCCGTGGGTCCTGAAGCAGCTGGCAAATGAAGTTGCTAAGCCACTGTCCATCCTATTTGAAAAATCATGGCAGTCAGGTGAAGTTCCCAATGACTGGAAAAAGGGAAATATAACCCCCATTTTCAAGAAGGGGAAAATGGATGACCAGGGGAATTACAGACCAGTCAGTCTCACCTCTGGGCCTGGCAAAACCTCGGAGAGGATTCTCCTGGAAGGCATGCTGAGGCACATGAAAAACAACAAGGTGGTTGGTGACAACCAGCATGGCTTCACTAAGGGGAAATCCTGCCTGACCAATCTGGTGGCCTTCTATGACGGAGCTATGGAACAGTTGGACAGGGGTAGAGCAGCTGATGTCATCTACCTGGACTTGTGCAAAGCGTTTGACACTGTCTTGCATGACAACATCCTTGTCTCTAAGTTGGAGAGATATCAATTTGATAGGTGGACCACTCGGTGGATGAAGAACTGGCTGGATGGCCGCACGCAAAGAGTTGTGGTCAGTGTCTCAATGTCCAGCTGGAGACCAGGAATGAGTGATGTCCCTCAGGGATCAGTGTTGGGACTGGTCTTGGTCAACATCTTTGTCGGTGACATGGACAGTGGGATTGAGTGCACCCTCAGCAAGTTTGCTGATGACACCAAGCTGTGTGGTTCGGTTGATACATTGGAGGGAAGGAATGCCATCCAGAGGGACCTTGACACGCTTGTGAGGTGGGCTGATGCCAACCTGATGAAGTTTAACCATGCCAAGTGCAAGGTTCTACACCTGGGTGGGATCAATCCCAGGCACAGGTCCAGGTTGGGCAGAGAAGAGATTCAGAGCAGCCCTGAGGAGAAGGACTTGGGGGTGTTGGCTGATGAGAAAATGAACATGAGCCGCCAGTGTGTGCTTGCAGCCCAGAAAGCCAACCGTATCCTGGGCTGCATCAAAAGGAGCGTGACCAGCAGGTTGAGGGAGATGATCCTGCCCCTCTACTCTGCTCTCCTGAGACCTCCCTTGGAGTACTGTGTGCAGTTCTGGTGTCCTCAACATCAAAAGGACATGGAACTGTTGGAACAAGTGCAGAGGAGGGCCATGAGGATGATCAGGGGACTGGAGCACCTCCCATATGAGGATAGGCTGTTCAGCCTGTTTAAGAGAAGGCTGTGTGGAGACCTCCTAGCAGCCTTCCAGTATCTGAAGGAGGCCTATAGGGATGGGGTGGAGGGACTCTTCATGAGAAACTGTAGTGAGAGGACAAGGGGTAATGGGTTCAAACTTAACCAGGGCAAGTTTAGATTGGATATGAAGAAGAAGTTCTTTACTGTGCGGGTGGTGAGGCACTGGAATGGGTTGCCCAGGGAAGTTGTGAATGCTCCATCGCTGGCTGTGCTCAAGGCTGGGCTGGACAGAGCCTTGGGTGGCATGGTTTAGTGGGAGGTGTCTGTGCCCATGGCAGGGGGGTGGGAACTAGCTGATCTTAAGGTCCTTTCCAACCCTAACTGTTCTATGATTCTATGATTTAACAGGAGCAAAATCATCACAGATAAGGTTCCACATCTGGAAATATTTCCCTGCTATTGCCTGGAGACAAATTCACTGCTGATGTAACCCCATTGACTTAATTTCCATTTTCACTCATCTCTGAAAAATTACTTTGACACATTGGCACGTTATTAAATAGTTGTGACATGGCTCCTAATTCGAATGAACAAGATGGAGAAAATTAACCTTTTGAGAACAGGAGAAACCTCAAAGAGCTATTAATTTAAACCCTGTCCTAAAGGTAGAGCTTGCTCTAATAAAAGTTATGCATCACCATTTTTTCCCCCTCAAAGATACTCATTAATTCACATCAAGTAGCTAGATAATAGAAACCCAGCAAAATCCCACCACTTTTTACCGTAATGTTACAGAAACTCTATTCCAGAACTACTGGTGTCTGTATGTCACAATGCATGTGAATTTTGTTCTCTTCATTCTAATATGTGTGCTCCACTTAAATTTCCAGCCATATGTGGCTCTGTACATTTTTATCATCCTTGTGCTTTTAATACCATTCAATTTCAGTATTTCAAAACCTTTATGGAAAGAATATAACTGGGAAAATTTCTATTATTACTTTCAATCATTACTTAATAAATCTATCCAAATTGCCTATTTAATTCAGATGAAACAAATTTTGATCATGCGTCAGTGTCTTCAACTGATAGTCTAATAAATTAGAGTGTATTCATCACATGATAGCCGTGGCAGAAATACCACTACTGTATTTGATAAAAAGTTCACTTGTGCACCATGCTTTCTCTTGTCAGACACTGTTGTTCTAAGATGTAATTGGTAATCAGTATTGGCACTACAGTAGCACCTGAAAGTGCTCCTCAGGATCCAGCTGCTGCTGTTCCAGAGGAATCCTGTCCCTTCTCTGAACACAGGACATCTAGTACATACTGTGGTGTAAGACGGGGTGTAAGAGACCACAAAAAATGATTATGCTTGTACAGTATGCCACAAACTCTGGAGTTGGACTGCCTAGATAGTATAAGGTATTTTGTAGGCACTGAAGCAGCAGTGAAACCCATGTGATTTAAAAGGGTAAAGGTTTATTAGTTTCCACCGGGAGATTTTCCTCTGCTACTGCAACACTCAAGGAGAAAAACTACCCTGAATTTTAAAGGCAAAATAGGTTAAGAGGTAAGAAATACTGTCAGGCTAGGTTTTGGTGCCAAACACGTGTAGTTATTTGTGGAATAGAGGAGGAAGCAAACCCAAGAATATGAAGCACGATAATGCCAGTGCTGTTGGTCAAGCAGCAAAGGCAGCAGATGGAAGGAGACGAAGTTACATTTTTGAAAGCAAGAAAGGCTGCAGCACTGAGATTGAGAAACATTTGTCCCTTTGAGTATAGGACTACTCCTCAGACTTTGGGGAGCACCAGGAAATGTTTGGTGAGTTAAGAACAGGAAATAACCTAACTGATGTGGCAATGTTGGTTTACAAAGGAGGACTCCTATTTCAGAAGCTAGAGCAGCACAAACTTTAAGTAAGGGTCATCAGCCACTACAAGGTTTAATGCCCTCTTGTTCAGTGCTGAATGGCCTAACTTTCAGACAGGCTTTCCACTAACCACTGAGCCAGTGACTTTGCTATCCACGCTGCTCCATAATACATAGTCTCTAGCTTTGCCAACTGCAGAGTACATTGCATGTGAGGGAACTGTAAGTCACAATACTTTGTACAGAGCAACTCACTCTTTCCTTTGCCCTTTAGCTTCTGGTTTGACATGAATTAAGTTGTTATCAAGAGCAGATTTCTGAGTGCCAAAGGCAACGGCTACTGGAAAACCCACACGGCTTGATCAGTGCTAGTTAACAGTCTGTGATGTTGCTCATCACAACAGACCACTACGCATGAAGTAGTATTGAAGATGAAAGTGGTAAAAAACCTGAGCAGACCAAAAAGCATGTGCCCAAAAAGCAAGGGAATTACTACTTCTAACAAGTGTCAGAGAACGGAGGATTTTGGATCAGTTTGGAATTTAGGTGTAAAAGGAAAAACAAAACCATTTTTAGGCACATAGGGTGCAGCTCGTGTCTCTAAATGCAAGGGCTAATAAAGTTTGAAATCCTCTTGGATACTTGAGATATCTGCACAGTTAGCAGGCCTGTGGAAGATACACAGCCTTATGGAAAACCAGATAGATGCAAAACAGGATATCCTATACACTTTAATGTTTAATGCTTACTTCCAGGCACCCAAATCTCATTCTCAATGTTTTGCCAAAAATGTTTTTTGATATGCAAGTCCTCTAACTTCTTACGTTTCAGACGTGCACAGATGCTTGTGCACATCTGTGGCACCAGAACGTAAATGCATGTGAAGACATTTCACTACATAGTGTTCATGAACTATAGTATTGCAATTACCCCTATAAAAAAATATTATCACCTCAGCTCAATCATTTGTAAGAGAATGAGTGATGAGTGAACAAACTGGTTTGAACAAGCACCTCAAAACTCATGGGTTGGAGCCACTGCTGTAGCAGCTTCTCATTAAGCCTAGCTTGCCAATTAAGCTGGGATAATGAGTGCTTTGAGCTAGAGAACAATGCAGAGTTTCACCTCCTTGAAGGTTTATTTGAACTTAAATTTTAAGACTCTGTGGAGACAAATTATTTCTGGAGAAGACAGAATGAAAACCATTACACACACATGCCCTCCTGTGCCCCCAAACACTGAGATGCACTTTGCTCATAGTTGCTGAGACAGAACACAAGAGCAGGTGAAGGTCTCAGATTCCCTTTTCCCCTCAGAAGAATGATATAAACTTATTACTTTTCCACCACCTCTGATGACTGGCAGCAAGATTTCAAGATATAAGATTGGTATTCTGTACAGGCCATGACAAAGAGGAACAGTATCTTCCCTGATGCATTGTATGTGATGTGCCATTTGGTAGTTTTCTTTTTTGAAAATCTTTTTTTATTGAGAATAAATGCAGCCATAGGTAGGGTAGCATATAAAGCGCTACAGGGTGCAGGAATAGTCATCTTTCACAGTTTCAGGGAAGATACCCTCAAACTTTCATAGTATGATGAAAGTATATGAACTACCAAGATCTGTGTTGACCATGTCAATTGAGATTTGCTTGTAAAAGAACCAAGTATCTGAAAGGGTAACCGATATAGAAGCTTTTATCTTTTTAAAAAGACTAAAGATGCCGGTTTTATATTTTGCAAGAAAACGGTTTAGCATGAGGAGAACCAGGACTCACAAAGGGCACAGTCATAACAGGGATGGAATTGCAGTATGAATAGAAGTTAGCAGCATTGGACAAAAGAGAATCATTTGGCTATTTTCACTCTGAACATGCCATGGGAAATCACAACTGGGTGCAACGCAATTACCACTTTGCAGCAAATTGCTTTCTCAGATCCATGATCCTTCATAGATTTTCTTTCCTGCAGCAGCATTTTAACCCAGCCACCTTCTTCCTTCAGCTTCTCTACTTCTAGAAACATAACTTCTCCATTTGATGTATTTCCTGCCTCCCTCTGGCTGATCATTTTTCTTGCTTTCAACTTACCTTCTCAGGGTTGCCCCTTCTCCCTTCTATTACATGACTGATATTTTTCCTTCCTTCAGCTGTACATACTCAGCTCCTTGGATCTTAACCGCTTTAAGCTTTGATGTTCCTCTGCCACCTCTTATGTATCTGATATTTAAGCATGCATCTGTGCATCTGCCTTGTCTGCCAAGCTTTTCCATTCTCTCCTCATACTGGTTTAAACACATTCAGTTTGATGCTCAGCTAGATTCTGTTTTTGTCACGAGCCTGCATGCCCATGACCCACCCCTCAACTCCTGCTCTTTACTTTTCTGAACTAAAGGAAATTTTAACTAGCTTACAAGCACAGGTTTTAGATTTGAAAATACCAGTGTGCTTAAAAGCTATTGCGATTATACTACTCGTTATCTCTCTCTTGCATATCTCAGTTCCACAGACAACTGCCTATTTAATCTACTGTTATTTCCAATAGTGATTTTCCTCCCATCTCAATGGAATACCTTTATATTCTGCATTTCTCTCAGATAGCAAGACTGCAGATATTCAGGCTTTATATCAGCAGTTGCCTTAAAACCTAGAGATTACAGAACTTCGAAGGCTTTTCAGCTGGCCATAACCTGCTTATTCATACAGCCTATCAGTCCCAACATGTGCTTTTAAGGCTAGATCCATCTACCCTTTGCATGCAGAAGCAATGCAGCTGGCTGCACCGAAACTAATGCCAACACTAGAGCAGTATACGAAGACCGTGCTGTACAACTCCACTTCCTTCACCTTTGCAGCTTCTTTCTGGCATTGTCATGGGATGCATGCTGCCACTGAGAAGTGGATTTCTGGAGAAACTTGGTCTCCATTGGGGGAGTAGATGTTTGCAGCAGAACAGCTGCAAATCTAGTACAGAAATGGACTTATGGGTACCATGGCCAAATGGAATTTCTGTTTTTCCACAGCACCTCGCAGCCAGCACAGTGGATGGCATCTGTTTTGAATGTTAATCCACATTTTAGCTCAGCAATCCCTATATCATCTCCCCAGCCAGAAAAAAAAAGATTTGCATGGTCACTACGGCTGCCTTCCTTGCAATCTGTTGTGGTTTAAGCCCAGCCAGCAACCCAGAACCATGCAGCCGCTCATTCACTCTCTCCCCTCCCACCCCACCCAGGGATGAGGAGGAGAACTGAAAGAATGTAACTCCCACAGGTTGAGATAAGAACAGTCCAGTAACTAAGGTATAACACAAACCACCGCTGCTACCACCAATAATAATAATGATAAGGGAAGTAACAAGGGAAGAGAATATAACCACTCACCACCTGCCGACTGATACCCAGACCGACTCAAGCAGTGATCTAACCCTTCCAGGTAACTGCCCCTGTTTTATATACTGGGCATGATGTGCTGTGGTATGGAATACTTCTTTGGCTAGTTTGGGTCAGGTGTTCTGTCTCTGCTTCCTCCTGGCTTCCCCTCCTCCCTGGCAGAGCATGAGACTCAGAAAGTCCTTGGTCAGAGTAAACACTACTGAGCAGCAACTAAAAACATGGGTGTTGTCAGCGCTGTTTCCAGGCTGAAAGTCAAAAACACAGCACTGCACCAGCTACTAAGGAGAAAAAATGACTGCTGCTGCTGAACCCAGGACACGGTCTTAGCTTTGGTAGGTTGGCTGGGAACAACAATGACAGACCCAGGCTTTACTGTTCTTGGATTCAAGGAATTTGATCTTGCATGCTTGGGATTTATATCCAGGATAGACGGAGTCCATGTAGGCAATTACTTAATTTCGTTTTTAATTAATTTCCTGCCAGGTACACTCACTGGACAAGACATGGAAAAGAGCTGTTAGGCTACCTATTGACCCCGGTAGTGCAAAAATATATAATTAATCATCTCTTTTACACACCAGCAGATTTATTTCTCATATAGACTGCACTCTCATCTTTCCTTTTATCTTTCCAGTAGCCCAAGGTAAAAAAGATTCTGCAACGGGAAGTGATTCCTCAGCTTAATTGCTGCAGGTTAAGTTTTCTGATTACTGGAGCTGGTTTTAGCCCATTCCTATCCTCTTCCCCGCTCCCTGCAGAGAACAGAGCTTTTGGAAGGCTGAATTTTTAAAAAATATAGTTGCATAATTAATGTTATGATTAATCAGTGTTTCTAAAGTGCTTTGAAGAGGAAAAGTGCTATGTGAGTGCTGAGTGGAATTCTGGTTTTACCTGTATAATTTTCTGAGGTTGGGTAATATTTTGTTAATACTATGATGCAAGGGATTCTAAGTTAGCTCATAATGAAGAAATAAGAATGTAGTCTATTTTTGGAAAAATAAGTTTAGGCTTCAAGATCTGTGCCCTGATCCAACACCCACTGAAATTAATGAGCCTCTCTACCAAAGTCAAAATGTATTAAATTGGATTAATAAAGAAGTAGCTTTTCTTTTCTGCTTTGGCTTTTACTTTGTGTCCAAACCAGAACAAAAATTCTTACAGGGAACTGATGTAGCCAGAGCCACTAGACATTATCCTACTTTAACTGCCTATGTAGCTACTGCCATTTAGCTCCTACTATTTTTCTTATGCTCTAATACTGCCTGAAACTCATAAACAATTTTGTCCCCATTGTACGGTTTGAAAGATGATTATTTTTGCATGCTTTTAAACATAGCTATGACAACACCATGGTGAAACAAAAAAATTCTTATGTTTAGAGATGTGCATTAAAATCTTGAGATACATAAAACGGATCCTCACGACACATTCTGTTATAAAAGATTAAATAAAATGCATAGATGTAAATGTGCTAGCTCAATAAATATAGATCTTGGGAAAGTGATAGTACCTTTTGATAACAACTGTTCCAACAAATATCAAAACCACTCCAAGTCATACTGAAGTGTTCATCTATTTCTTAAATACTGCAATGTTCAAACCTTTCAAACACCATGAAAACTGTACATGAAGCAGTTAAAATGACTAATGATGCATGATGTCAGACCAATAATACTGATGATACATATCAGTATTTCACATTGCTTAATTGGGCACCATACAATAACATAAGTTACATTTAGTAACAAAATCCTGGTATCTAAGGCTCACTGAAGCCAGGCACTACCTTCACAGATGTTAATGTTTGAGAGAAGGACAGAAGGGAAAAAAGTAAAAGAACAGCAACAGAAAAAGTGGTTTAAAAGTATTTTTAAAAATGTCGAGAGAATTTATCCATGAAAGGGTAAAGGTATAACACATTATTTGCTTTTTTTTCCCTGCAATTTGGAACTGTTAGCAAATACCTTATGAAGACACAGTGTCCCTCTGCTAAACTGCAAATGTACCAGTGTAACTAAACCAGACCAGACTAAGGTCTGCTGTAGTAATGAAGCTACAGGTTCCTTCATTAGAAATGGGGTCTCTCACACCAGTCATTCAGAACGTGGACAGGTATTAATTTTTAATAGTTATTCCTTGGAGGTCAATTCATTTTGCAGATAATATTAATGTCCTAACTCAGTTTAATTCCTGTTCTTGACAGAATGCTTTGTGTTCTTAGCAACAGTCATTAGAAAAGACCAAACTATATTGTAGTTTTATACTTTAATTCACCTGAAATTACAACAATTGAAGGCCTGAATACAGTAGGTGTGTAAGCAAGGATATGGTGCAGAGTGAAAATACACTTTGTGTTCTCATGGAAAGGGCAAACATGCATCTAAAAACATTAACTAATATATTTTTTTTTGTTTCAACTACAACATGACTAGTTTTTACATTTCTTGTAAAAACTTCCTCACCTCTTGTTAGTTGTCCAATTCATTATCAGCTGCGTTTAAAGAAATTGTGACAACAGATGAATCCTAGTCCTGTCTCCTCCATCAGAGTACAGATCTACTACAGCACAGTTCTATTCGTGCTTCCTCAGGAGGTGGGAGTCAAAGGGTTCATAATATGACTTTGTTTTGGGGTAGCGCTACTGGTGTTTCTTTGAAAGTAACAGCTCCAGGTGGCATCTTCAGGCTAGCAGCTGATCCAAATTGTTTCTCTAGTGGCCCTCAAAGAAATCTTGCCTCCAGACATCCACTTGAGCTTGCTCAGTGTCAACACATCATTGCTTTTTTAAGTCACAGCTGCTCACATACATCTGAGTAACACACGGAAGGAGGATTCTGAGGACTGTGCACTCAATTTCCTTCTCTTATCTCCATGGGGATGCAATTGCCTACATGGCAAAAGTCAGAGAGTCTACACTTCAGACTTGATGTACTAGATTTCACCTCTTTCTTGGAGATCAAGCAGGACAGAAGAGATCTGCTTAAGGCAAACCCCTTAACCTCTCAGATCCTTCAAGTTCATCTCTCAGACCCCTGCAATGCTGGCTGATATCTGCTACTTCCAAAAAGAAGGGGAGAACGGGGCAAGTCTTCCAAAAGTCTTCTCTTCTCCTCAGACTCGGGGAAAAGAAGAATGTGCCAGAGAGCAGCTGGTTCCCTGGCTCCAACATTCCTTATTCTAAATGATTAGAGTGCTCTGAGAGACAAGGGTGGAGTCAGAGTGCAAATTTTTAATGTACTCTACAGCCTTGTTACTTCCCTGCAACATGGCAGAATATAAAGTACACTGCATTGCAGGGGAAGGATGGGAGATCAGGCTGAAGTGCTACGAAAGATTTGACTTAACAACAACAAAAAAAGCACAGCTGAAAAATAGATGCTCTCAGAAAATCAGAGCAGGCGAGAGGTTAGATACAAAAAGCTGACCTCCTAACCACAGGAGATTCAAAGAACAATATTCCCAAATGTAAACTATTTCTTGATAGACTGCTCCATTGCAAATGATAAATTGAATTTGCAGAATACCATGTTCCTTTTGTGAGCGCAACCGCTGTTGTGTCACCTTGAAGAATTTTGCACACAAATATACGACTTTGTGTATACTCATGCTAATAGAAGTATTTTCCTCTAATTAAAATTAGCACTCTGATTATCTGCTAGAATAATCCTGAGTTATGAAATCCAAATACTGTATAAAACATACCACTTTAAGAGCACCCTGAGTAGCACACAATCTAAAAGATCCTGCAACTTTTCTCCTGAGAGGAGTAAGTAATGAGGCAATTTATTTTCCTCATGTTGCACATTAGATCTACCAAACAGCAGGTGAACTCCGAATACAACCACTGCACATTTTTTGGTACATGGACCTGAATTACTGCCGTCTGCTGCAAAATCTATAAACTTGAACTAGGAGCTTTTTTATCTTTCTTAGGGTTGCAGAGGACTTCTCGGGATTTTTAGAAGAAAAGGAAATTCAGAGCCTGCATCTTGAATAAAATGTAAGGACATCCATAAACTAACAGGGTCACTTACTGATTAATTAAAAGACTAAGTTAGAGATGTTAGAAAGATCAGCCTGCCTCTGCTCCTATTCCCCAAAGGCCTAAGTGTATAAAACCAAGGCACAACCAGGCATGAATGAAGTGCCTAGCCTAGTCATGCTTGACCATGGACCTTGTCTAATGAGATCAATATGCCTAATAAGATCTTTTATTTGAGGAAATAAGTCATCAGGAAGGCACAAAATAAGGAAACAAATCTGATGCAAATAATTTCTTCATAAATCACAGAACACTCGAGGTTGTTAGGATCCCCTAGAGATCATCTAGTCCAACCCCTCTGCTCGAAGTGGGGTCAGCTTAGTGTTTTCTTACATTGGGATGGATTTCCCTGTATTTCAGTTAGTGCCCATGAGCCTGTCCTGACACTGGGCATCACCAAGCAGAGTCTGGCTCTGTCCTCTTTACACCCTTCCATCAGGAATTTAGACACATGAATAAGAGCCCTTTGAGTCTCCCCTTCTCTAGGTTGAACAGTCTCTGCTCTCTCAGCCTCTCTTCATGGGACAGATGCTCCAGCCCCATAATCATCCTTTACTGTACTTTCTCCAGTATGTCCATGTCTCTCTCATACTTGGGAGCCCAGAAGTGGACCCAGTACTCCAGCTGTGGCATCACTAGTGCTGAGTAGAGAGGACTGATCTCCTTCTCTGACCTGCTGGTAACAGCCTTAACATAGCCCAGGAGGCTGTTGGCCCATTTTGCTGCTGGGACATGCTGCTGACTCATGGATTTGTTTTTATTTTTCTTGGTAATTAAAGTAATGGAACAAGGCAGTTGGTACAGTGAACGTGAGAACACATTTTTAAGCCCTAACCCTAATTCTGGCCACTAATCCTAAACCCTTGTAACCCAAGGCCCTTGTAACTCAACCCTGGACCCTTAACCCCAGCACCCTTCTCTAATACCCAACACCAAGCCCTATCGTAGAACAAAGACTGAAACCCTAACCCTTTATCTTATCCCCACCCTGACCCCTTGCCCTGGCCACTAGCCTTAAGTTGATGTCCCTAACCTTAACCTTAGCCCTCAGTGCTGCTCCAAAATCAGCCCCTAACTGCTAACCCTAACTGCTTACCATAAATCCTATGCAGAACCCCCAACCCTCACCCAAAGCCCTTCTAACTCCAAAGCCTAATCCCTCTCCATAAAAGGTGAACTTATTCCCCCCACCCTATTCAATAATTAAATACTGCAATAATAAACAATAATGGATAATCTGGTAAAGAAAAGAATAAATTGCCACAAGAAATATTTATAATTGTCAAAAGAGAAATCACTTTCTTTTTTTTTTGCATGATCTTGCTCTCATAAAGCTGAGCAGGAGCAGTGAGGTAAGGCATCATTTATCACTGTCTTAAGCAAATATAACTAAAGATTTTCCTCCTGTTAGCCATGATGTTCCTGCAGCACAAACTGGTTCTCAGCTTATTTGACTTAGCAGAAACACCCAATTAAATTTCCAGCCTGTGAATTAAATCCAGTGTAAAGCAGCTGGAAGATAGTGACAGATCTCATGCAATGCACTAGCAAATGGCACTGGTTTTCCCTTTGACAATTATGCTAAATATCTATAAAAACGGCATCACTAAACTCAGTGGATCTTAAATATCATAGCCCTACTCTTCAGAACAGATCCACTCAGTTTAATGAAACTTTTGTGAAAAAAATGAGAGGAAGAAAAAGAATATTACCATTGGCATATCAGCTTTTGAGTGAGATAAAGTTAACAGCAATATTGTGCAGCCACGCATTCCTTTAAACATGAGCTCCTTATCCATTATAATCAGCAAATAAAAATATTTGCAGTCACGTTGCATGAAATTTATAGCAGGCAAACCATACTGAAAAGAGTCTTTAAAAATCATTAATATATAAAGCACACTCTTACCAATTATGTGATATACTACTGGATATTCCTTAGCTTCCAGTTTTATTGTCATGCATACTCTTATCTTTGAAAATATCTGAAATGCATCCTCAGTACATATTTATTTAAGTATTTTTATATTAAAAGTAAACATCCTGGAGAGTATCTTGGAACCTGGCCCACTTCTGAGCTATGAAATCCTTTTCTTAAAACAAATTAAGTAGATAAATCTGTCATTTATGTTCAAGTTCTCTTTGCCCTGGAATTATTTTTCCTTTCAGAGACTGAGACAGATAATGCTCTCCTTATAATTCATAGCAGTATTTGGGTTTAGATACACATGAAAAAATGTTTGCATTAACACAAATTTCGTAATTACTGTTTAGAATCAGAATAACTGAGGTTAGAAAAGATATCTGGAGTTTGTCTAGTCCAACCTCCCTGACTAAAGCAAATGCAAAATCAATGCAATACAAAAAGATCACTCAACAACTGCCTATCAATAGAAGACTGTTTAAAAATACATGAATTATACCTGATATAGTTGACATAATATGCTGGATGGCACAGAGTCCCTTTGCAGCTAAAAAGGCTACTATTCATAATGAAATAAATATTTAAATATGACGAATGTGTCTCTTCAAGTGTGCACACACATTTAGTCTCTTCACCCAGTACAATTTTTAAACAGAATTTCGCCTACATAAATACCACAATGGACTTCACTATTTCTGATATGAACATATTCTGAGACATGAAGGCAGTAAGAGTATGCAAGTGGAAAGATTAGCTAATACAGAGCAGGAAAATACGCATTTATTGATGGAACAGGAATGGAAATTAATAGGGTTTCCTACTGGTACATGCACATACCACTATGCAGCTGCAGATGCCTCTAAACACAAATCTTTCTTCAACACAAACCACTAGTACATTAAGATTTTAAATTAATCCAAATTTGAACTATCTCAAAAACCTATGCGTCTCTTCTCACACCAGTTGAAACAATGCTACTTTTCAAATAGTTTGTAATTTGGGAGAAAAGTGGAACAAGGTTATGTCCCTGGAAGACATACACTGCTAGAGCAGCTGCATTTTACTTCCAGGATGTTAGTCTTAATTGTTGCAGACATACAGCCTTCAGGAATGAAGAGCACCACCAAGAAAAAGAACCAAGGAACAAAGAGCAGGCTATTCAAATTCATGACAGCAGTAACATGGGGTCCCATGTAAGGTTTCAAGAGTTGATTGCTGGTTTTTTTTTGATAACCTATTAGTACTTTGCACCTATTAAAATGCAAATACAGCAATAAAATATGGTATGTTTGTGCATTTTGTAGTTAAAATACCCTGTAGCAGAAGGTCTCATGGAGGAACACTTGTGAATCTCACTGATCTTGACATCAGTAAAGTGTATAAGAGTAGTCTCACATAGCACTCTCATGAGAAAGCTAACAGAAACTGCTGCAAGTAGGATGAAAAATGGCTGGATGATGCTACTCAGAACAGTCAGCAATGGTTCATCATTGAATAGAAGCATGTATCAAATTAATTCTGTAGCACATGTATGAAGTTCTGTAGACAATCTTCTATCCTGGGTCTATATCCACTCAGTGTCATAGTCTATGGTATGGATGGTGAAAGAGAGGGCAGGGGCTGAAAAATATTTGAGGCCTGGTTTAGAAGTCAGTTATTTTGAATTAGCAAGATGGCATTCACTGCAGGCAAAAGGGTATTATACACAAGCAAGAGATGATTACCCGCAGAAATACAGAATGAAGAACAACCTGTAGAGTAGTAACTGCAGAAAATGATCAGGAAGCCCAATCACAAGATAGGCGTGTGTTACAAGATAGGTTGTTGTGAAAAAGACAGCTATAAGAGAGTGTATTAACAATTATTCCTGGCAGAATATGTAAATAATATGCTCCTCTGTGCAAAGCTCATAGAGGAATGACACAACTAGCCTGAATGCTTAATGCCAGGAAAGAAATGGAACAACTAGAATGAGTCCAAATCAAACTAACAAGAACAGTTAGGATGACAGACCAAACTGACTGCTATCTCAGTTCCAATATACATTCAACTACTCCATCTATACTTCTTCAATCTACAACAAAGGTATAATGCTTTCTTCCTTGTGGTACTGTGCTGCAGTGGCATTGTTCTTACTGATTGTCTTCATGAATGGCCTAGATATATGGATTCTATTGTTGGCTGCAGACAATCAAGACAAGACAGAAAAAGCAGGGTCCATGAACATACTCAGGGTTCCATTACATTAAGGATGAGGTCTTCATATGGCCTACTTAAAGAACTGGATCAAAGAAAATCACTAGTCAAGTGTGTAAAATCAGCAGATTTTAAAGAAATGGGGTAGTTCTGAATTTAGACTTGCAAGCTTCTCCTTGAAATATAATGCATCAATTTACATGCAAGTTCCATCTCAGTTTCACATTATTTACTCAATCGGATGACTTATTAAGTGGTCAATTAGGAATGTGACACAGTTTGCTCCAACAAGATAGTTTGGATCCCCAGAAAGAGACTTGTTCTGTCACATTTTGGGGTCACAATACAGCAGGCACAGCTCAATCACCTTCAGGAATTTTAGCCCATAAGGCCCACACATTACCAAGGGGCTAAGAAGAGCTTCACCTTTCTCTTTGTCCAAAGGTGGAAGTATAGTGTTGTCTCTGCAGACTTTGAAATACATTTCTTGCTCTATTCCCTCTGGAATGGCTCCTTGTGCTATAAAAATGCTAACTCCAGTCTCTAGGGAGCTCAATACACCACCACTACTGCTGTTAATAAATACACCACTTGCTGTGGCTGCAACAGTGTGTCCATCGTCTTCCTTCTCATCTTCCAATGCTGAAGGGCTTACAGGAATGGCTTTAGGCACAGCAGTAGTATCACTTGCTGATAATAAGGCTTGCTGAACCTGTACACTGAAGGTATCCATTCGACTGTCAAATTCAGGAGGCTGCAATGAACTTTGTGCTTTCAGAACTGGTTTACAAGAATCGGAAGATTTTGATGGCTTCTCTATGTTGAGCTTAATTTGTCAAGAGATTATGCTTGCATTTAAGACTTTCAAACTTGCACTCAAAGGGCCTTGCAGCACTGCTGTAGGGTTTTACTGTAAAACAGTTGTAAGAAGCAGTGACTGTTTTCTGAATCTGTTAGTTACTTTAACAGGCCTTTGTCAGTATTTCTGAGGATAAAGATTGGACTGCACAGTGTTCTCTCCAGAGGATCTGAAAATTGCTGGCTATTCTGTGGTGCAGGAGGGTCAGGCACAGAGATAACTTCAGGACATGCAGGCCTGTGATGTGCTGGGAGAGACAAGACAGGACAATTAACTGAGTGAGGCTGCATATACTGTACTGCGCATACTGTGAAGGAGTAAGAGGAGGGCTTGTAATTTGAGAGACTGGCTTATAGTGCTTTTCACTGACAGACCTATCCATTGACTCGGCATCAGCTAGTTTCCCTTTAGAATAATTGGTGAAGTTTGGCTGATACTGATAATGTATTGGATCAGCGGACTCAACGATGGCTGGCAGGAACCTGCAAAGACAGCTTACTTTTCAAAACTCCAGTGATCACGGCTTTCAACAAAACTCTTTGTCTTCTACAGGATCATGATAATTTGAGACCTTCACTCTCTGTGGTTCAGGGGCCCTGTGAATATTCTTAGATGAAGTAACCTTTTAGATTGTGAATGTGTGAAATATATTTGGAAGATAAAGTTGGAAGATAAGGTAACATGATACTGTGAAAGGAATGAACCACTTCCTGGTATTTGGAAGAAAGGGAAAAAGAGGCCCAAGAAAAGAAGCGAGAAGAGAAAAATGTCAGATTCAGCAAACTTAATCACCAGATCCCGGTCTCTGAATCTGTTTTTCTTACACTTTCTTAAGTGTTTCTCACAATTCTCCAAGTTCATTTGACCGCCAACCTTTATTTTGTACTCTCCGTGTTGTCTGCTCTCTTTCTTTCAGGATCAGGAGAGGCAGAAATTAGAGACATCTTATCGCCTTCCACTCCCTCCTCATAATCCAAGGAATATTTCCCAAGGAAATTGTGAATGCCCCATCCCTGGCAGTGTTCAAGGCCAGGCTGGACAGGGCCTTGAGCAACCTGGTGTAGTGGGTGGCATCCCTGCCCATGGCTAGGTGGTAGAAAATAGATGATCTTAATGAATTTCCAACCCAAACCATTCTATGATATTTTTTATCTTTGTTCACAGCCTTCAGGTGACTTGGCAATCCTGGCTTCTGCCATGGCCAGGCAGATCAAGTGCCTGCTCTGCGCTCTGACTCACCTATCCTGCAAGTTACGTACACACTGAAAGGCTCAAGAGTGCTGCTCTTTCCAGCAAGATTAGTGTGTGAACACCTTGGATGCTTTCTCCTGGGTTCTTGCTGCAATTTAATCTAGGCTGTGCCTCAGGATTGGCAATAAAGTTCATATCATTCTAATTTTCAAATTAGTACACTGCTTCTGAAAGTACTCCCATCAATTTTGTAATAATGACGCTCCCTTTATAATGCCCTTTAGCTGACGATATATAGGCATTTTCTGCACATTAATTGTCTATGACAGTAACAAATAAACATGATTATTCATTCATAGTTATGGAAACGCAGGCAAGACAGGCCAATGACCAACTCAAGAAACCAGCTAAGACTTAATGGTTTTCCTCCTTGGGAATCACTGAAAAACAAAAAAAAATCACTTAGAGAGCAAATTAACTCTTCCAACTTCCTGATGGGATTTTGTTATGTTTGCTTTCTAAACCATTTCATTCTCTTACTTTGTTTACTTTGGTGGCAACTCTACAACAAATCTCTAGCCACAGATCTCCTAATTGCAGCATCTTACTAATACAGTCTGATAGCTACTGACCTCTTACACTCGAAATAGATTTTAGAATAAAAATGGCAATGGAAGAGACAACACTTGATTTCCCTAAGAATGTAGAAACAGTTACAACTAAGCTAATGTCTGACTCTTAATCAATTTCTGTCTTGTTTGAAGCTTGAAAAGAAGTGCAGTTCTTTTTTTCTTTCTCTTTTAATAACTTTGCCTTGGCTTTGATGTTTCTGTAAGCTGAGGATAGCTTATCAGAAAAGTCCCAGTGAATGAGATGCTTAAACAGGGCTATGAGTGAATGAGATGAATTTAGTCTCCCTAGGAAAAGGCTGAGCTCTTGAGTATAAAGCATATACATATTCAATCCCAAGGCAGAAGAATAGATTTAACTACAGTGGATAATGCATAAAAATCCATCCTCAGAGCCCCCTGTCTCAAAGGCTCTGCTTTGCGCTGTACTTGGTATCTCAGATTGTTAGTGGCTCAAAAGAGAGGAGACATGGCCATTTCTTTGGGACTTGATTTAGACATTACAATACAGTATTGTACAACAGAGGATAACACCTTTAACTGCTAATATTTCATGCCTATATAGGGATATCATACATGCTGGCTTCCCAGCCTATCTGATATCATCACATTTCAAAGGACCTTGCTTTTGTCTGGCAGAGGAAGGCAGCTTACCTGTTTTGTTATTCTAATTTTCTAGTAAAGACATGAAGGAATTACTTTTTCTTTTTTTTTTTTTTGTGGCTGGGTTCTTACAAAATGAAACAATTTTCAGGGTGCAGGCAGATATCTAGTATGCAAGTGCGAACATTTATCCAATAACAACCAGACTCTGAGTCTCACAAGCCCTTCTGGGACAAGTCAGAGTTTTCCACCCCTGTGGTTGGCTGCTCAACATGACTGGTTGAGAGCTTTTTCTGTTTAACAAAAGTTTGTCTGTGAAAGGAAAGAGTAAGTCTTTGCTCATCCAGCTCATTTTGACTGAAAAGTCAGGCAGTGCTGACACACATAAGTTGTTTGACTGTAGGTGTGATGTGTTAATGAGAGACCAGAGGGAGCCTAAGAGCAAGAATATCTTCTGCCACTGACTGCCTCAGGGTGAGTTACCATGTCTTAGGTGAGGAAACTGTAATTTCCTAAACATGTTAACTCAATCAACTGAGAGCCTCTAATTTTGGAGTGAAGACAGAAATTCCACTATTGAAAAAGGGAACTGTTTAATGTAATATGGTTTAACACAAATTTATTTCTATTATAAACACTTACTGGAGAAAGTGCAACATTTTCAAAGGACCAAAGTGACTTAACTGGCATTCAACTCTATTTTTCAGGACAAATTATTAGTCCCTTTAAAACAGTCTGCTTAGAACCTACGTCTTGACTGAAAATAGAAATTCAGTTCTTAATGCACTATCCAGCATCTAAAAATTCTACCTAGATGTTATTAGCATGGTACAAAACGGCTGTATTTTTACTGTCTCTTCTCTCACACTTAACTAAGTGATTTAAAGTAGACCTCACCATTGTTTGACACTGTTATGATGATTAGCACCTTTGCAGCCTACTCATTCTATCTTAACAATGTTGCTTTGTCACTCTGAGTAGAATCCTGTTTCTTAGGAATCTGATGGAAAAAATTCCTTTTAGCTTCCAAGAGAGTAAGATTAAGCTACAAGACTGGACTTGTGGTTGTTGCAACTGTATACTATACGTTTTTAAAGGAATGGAGTACCTTCCTGTACTACGTGTACTTGCCAACACAGCCTCTCTTCCTCTTTGGAGCAGGTAAAAGGCCGAATTATTACCTACGTACATACCTACATATAAACATACACACATGTAATTTGTGTGTATATATACTCACATATATAAGGATTAACAACACTATGTCAATTTAATATGGGGATAATTCTGCTGCTGATACTGCAAAGGTGAAGCTGAAGAAAGTTACAATAAATGAGAGAATGAAAATACCTTTGGAGATTAGAGTGCTTGTGATTGTATTTCTTATAATAACCATTTTTTATATTTATCTGCAATAATATAAAATTAATGTTATTGCTATATAATTACTTATCAAATGAGTCAGAATCTATTGGTTTACACATGATTACTGAGATTAATAATAGCCACTGTTACTAAAAACTAGGGGAACTTCATTTATTTCCACTGATTTTAAAATAACCAATTCCAAAGACAGTTAAAAAGGTTCTACAGTACTTCTCTTCTAAAATCTGCAAATACAGTGCCTTTCTAAAACCACAATGTTTTCTGTTATTATAATTCCCTCTCTGGCAAATAAAGCAAAGTTCTGTGTCTAAGTGAATTTAGCGGCAAATATCCTATCATGACCTTGATTTCACAGTAAGATGATTTGACCCTGGTGCTTATATACTGTGACACTGAAATTGTATTTTAAAATTTGGTGAAACTTGTCCTGAAGTAACTTAAGTGTATGCAATGACGTTACTGAAACACATTTAAATCGCGCTTATCCATTTCTCATCTAGGAATTACAGAGTTTACTCTGCATGCCATGAAGTAACAAATATGTCAGCTTACACACTTCTGACTCACTATAGCATCCTCACTGAGATTTTCACCAGGTAAGTGGATGATATTGTAGGTGGAAAACTAGCTGGACTCCTGGGCTCAGAAAATGATGATTGCCAGTACAAATTCCAACTGGCAGATGGTTACTAGTGGCGTCCCACAGGGGGCAATACTGTTTTACATCTTCATTAACAATCTGAATGATAGGATATAGAAAGCATTCTCAGAAAGACTGTGGACACTGTGATGCTGGGAGGAGTAGTCAGTATACTGGGGGGGAGTACTGCTATTCAGATGCGACAGCAGGACAGGAACCTTGAAGTTCAACAAAGGCAAACGTAAATTCCCACACTCAAGATGAAATAATCCCCTGCATCAGCACAAGGTCAACCAGTTGGAAAGCAGGTTTTCGAAAAACCTCCAAAGCCAATGGGCTCTGGTGGACAAGTTGAGCCTAAGCCCACAATCTGCCCTTGCAGCAAAGGCCGCCAACCACATCCTGGGCTGCATTAAACAGTCAGGCCAACCAATAAAGAAATGATTCCTCCTCTAGACTCACACCATTCTGCCTCTAGACTGCATCTTGAGTAACGCATCCAGTTTAGGTCTCCCCAGAACAAGACACTGCAATACTGGAACAAAGACTGTCAGAGGCTGGAACACATGGCACACAAGAATGCATTTTCTAGGCCTTAAGAGAAGGTTAAGGAGAGATCGTAACTGCTGTCTACAACTACTTAATGGGATGGTGTAGAGAGGATGGAGTTAGGCTCATCTTATAGTTACACAGTCTAACAAAAAGAAGCAAAAGATGTAAGCTGGATCACAGGAAATTCAAACAGATAAAAGGAAGAGAATTTTTAGTATGAGGGTGGTTAAATAATGAAAAAGATTGCCCAAACAAGTTCAGGGATTTCCATCCTTTCATCAGCTGGACAAAGTCTTGAGCAATTTGCTCTTATGTGACCTCTGGTTTGCAGGAAGTTGGAATAGCTGACCTCTAGAGGTCCCTTCCAAGCCTAGTGGATTCAGTAATACCAAATTCTGTCTTGTGTTGCACTGGCAGACTGACACCTTCCCTACAAACTAAGAAACTGGGCTTATTTTTTAAATGCATTTTCTGAAGTTACTCAGTTAACTTTTTAGGCTTACCATGAACTAGAAGGAGGTAAATTCGCACAGTATAATTTAGTACCCACATGAATTTCATAGTATATGCATCCCAGGCTATTACCAATTACTTAACAGTTTGCAAAGCGTTTGACACTGTATCACATGACATCCTTGTCTCTAAATTGGAGAGACATCAATTTGATAGGTGGACCACTTGGTGGACGAAGAACTGGCTGGATGGCTGCACACAAAGAGTTGTGGTCAATGGCTCAATGTCCAGCTGGAGACCAGGAACGAGTGGTGTCCCTCAGGGTTCGGTGTTGGGACCGGTCTTGGTCAACATCTTTGTCGGTGACATGGACAGTGGGATTGAGTGTGCTCTCAGCAAATTTGCCGAAGACACCAAGCTGTGTGGTTATGTTGATATGCTGGAGGAAAGGAGTATCATCCAGAGGGACCTTGACACGCTTGTGAGGTGGGCTGATGCCAATCTGATGAAGATTAACCATGACAAGTGCAAGGTCCTACGCTTGGGTCAGAGCAATCCCAGGCACAGCTACAGGTTGGACAGGGAAGAGATTGAGAGTAGCACTGCGGAGAAGGACTTGGGGGTGTTGGTCAATGAAAAAATGAACATGAGCCGCCAGTGTGCGCTTGCAGCCCAGAAAGTCAACTGTATCCTGGGCTGCATCAAAAGGAGCGTGACCAGCAGGTTGAAGGAGGTGATCCTGCCCCTCTGCTCTCCTGAGACCTCCCTTGGAGTATTGTGTGCAGTTCTGGTGTCCTCAACATCAAAAGGACATGGAACTGTTGGAACAAGTGCGGAGGAGGGCCATGAGGATGATCAGGGGACTGGAGCACCTCCCGTATGAAGATAGGCTGAGAAAGTTGGGGCATTTCAGCCTAGAGCAGAGAAGGCTGCATGGAGACCTAATAGCAGCCTTCCAGTATCTGAATGGGGGCCTATGGGGATGCTGGGGATGGACTCTTCATGAGAGACTGTAGTGAGAGGACAAGGGGTAATGGGTTCAAAATTAACCAGGGCAAGTTTAGATTGGATATGAGGAAGAAGTTCTTTACTGTGCGGGTGGTGAGGCACTGGAATGGGTTGCCCAGGGAAGTTGTGAATGCTCCATTGCTGGCTGTGTTCAAGGCTGGGCTGGACAGAGCCTTGGGTGGCATGGTTTAGTGGGAGGTGTCCATGCCCATGGCAGGGGGGTTGGAAGTAGATGATCTTAAGGTCCTTTCCAACCCTAACTGTTCTATAATTCTATGACTGCCCCCAATGTAACTTCTGAATTTTATTGGTGATTCCTTCCTTGCACATTCATCAGGGTTTATAACGCACCAGCAACAAGGTAGATTTCCATTTCTTTCCATAGGGTAGGGCTCCCCAGTTCTCAAAATTATCTCTTTGGAGGTAGTTTTCTGATTAGGTTTGTTCAAAATCCTTGGTCTGGAATATAGGAGTGATCTTATTGAAGATATTCAATTATCAAGTTTCTTTTTAAAAAAAAACACTAAAAAAATCTTTCAATTGTAAGCCTTAATAAAGTACTGTATTCTTTTGTCTTAATCCGATCCTTCCATTTGCACTACACGTTATATTTCCACACTAAAAGCATGGGTTTAAGCAGTAATGCGTGCAAGTGCTTAGATCAATTCCTGAAGTCTAATCTGTCATTATAGAGTATTATACATATAGATATATAAAATTGCTCACTCTAGGGGGCAGTCATTGTATCTTTTTCAAGTTTGCACAATCTCTTGCATAATGCAGCCTCAAGAGGAAGCAAAATCAAAATGAAAAACATAATAATACTAAAGATTGTATCAGTAATACCAGATTTCAAATAATTTCATAGAGATGCCATGGAGAGATCAGTGGGGCTTTGAAGCTGATTCTAAGGGTTCTCTAGTCTTTCCTTGGGAGGAAAACTGCATTTCTTTATTTTTGTTTAATTGAGCCCATTGAGATACTAAGTACCAGAATCACAGTCTTACCTTATGGAATTATGATAATAAGGCCCCTCAGCAAATTGATTATTTCCTCACTTATCTCAGATGATGAGAATTTGTTACCCTTTTAATATTTCATAACTACATATTATAAAACTACTGCTACTCAATCACAGCAGTTAGAAGCATGAAACAGCAGATTTGGATTTAAAAAAAATTGCTTGTTAAATAGAGGTGCAAGTTGATTAATCATCTAGTATCCAAAAGAACCCCAGAAGGCTACCATATAGTGACAGTGCTTCCAGCCAGTCCTGGACAGTGCCTTCTTGGAGATACTACATGCACATAAAGATGCAACATTCATGAGGAAATGCAAGAATACATTTGTAAAGGTTGCAGCAAAAGACGAGTATTCTGCTTTCTGTAACCAAAAGGATATTTGAAGTTTTAATAATGTTATCTTAAACAAGAGCCTGTAATACTAAACCAAATAATAAATGATGGAAACAACTAGTGTGTATGACTTCGTTCTTATAAGCAAGTAAATCAAAGTACTTCATGAAGAACAACTATTCTGTAAGAAAATGGAGCAATCTAAAGATGCCATGTAGAAACCAGTAAGTACGAGGCTGAGTTCCCCTTTCATAACTGTTAAGACTAAACTAACACTAGCATCAGCTGCATTTTGGCACAGAATGCATACAACCCAACAAAGAAATGCAATCACCTTCTGTGTATACTGGGGCAACTGCTAACAACCAGCAATGCTGCATAAGCACCTAACAGCCAGGACTGGAAAGAAAAACTAAATTCAATTTAACTGCAGTGAGATATAGTTAGAGTGCCAGGCAACCATAAGAGTCCAGGCAAGCATACTGTTTCCTAATCTTGCATTCTTTGAACACTGACATTGTTATCTTTTAACTTTGTCATATTTTTATCTGGAGAAAATGAGACATTTTACAGTGCAAATATTTATTTACTGGATGGTGACAAATATCTGTGTTGCATATCCACAGGTATTTTACTTCTGTGTTAGCTACATCATAGAATCACAGAATACCAGGTTGGAGGAACCTCAGTGATCACCAGATCCAATCTTTCTTGGCAAAGCATGACCTAGACTTAATGGCTCAGTATCCTGTCCCGCCAAATCTTTCAAGTGTTGAGGAATCCACCACTTCTCTAGGGAGATTATTTCAATGCCTGACTGTTCTCATTGTGAAAACTTTTTCTCTTGTGTTCAATTAGAATCTCTTCAGAAGTAGCTTGTGCCTATCACCCCTCCTCTTTTCCATGCGACTCCTTGTAGAAATGGAGTCTCCATCTTCTTTGTAGCCACCCTTCAAGTACTGGAAGATAGTTGTAAGGTTTCCCATAGGTCTTCTCAAGGCTCAACAAACCCATGGCAGCATAGTCCTCCTGTGCAGGGGAATAGCAACCTTTTACATCTCTGAAACCATATTTTTCTATGTCACCTTTGTGAAGGGTGTTTAGCTTTTGTCCCTAATACTCTTTTTTTTTTTAAGCAGCCAGCACTCTGAAACATGCAGAAGATGAATCTGGGGACACAAACAGAAGTCTGCATGAAAAGCCACATGTGGGTAAAGGGCCATTGTATACTGACACTTCACCCTGTGAGCACCTAACTCAGGAACTAAGAATGTATGAGATTTTGCAAGAACAACTGCACCAATTTAGAGAGTGCAAGGATGTATATGCACAGAGAAAATTACTATTAGATGACTAGAAGCAATCTATAGATAGCATAAATTTAATCACACACATTCTTCCATTTCTCAGCTCCACCTCCAACATCCTTTGTAACTACAGTGCCCCAGCTCCATTCTCAGGGTCTTCACATGCAAGAAGAAAAGGATGTTGCTTTTCTCTGTCATGTGCCAATTCACCTGCCATGTTCGACTCTCGTGTCATGAAAAGGAGTTTAGTTTCTTCAAAGAACAGTGCTTTTAGTAAGAAATTCCATATATATAATGACTGTAATTTGAAAATCACTTAAGTTGATAAAAATTTCATGAGAAAACGTTAGTTTGCATCTTACATAGGAGAAAACTAGCTCAGTTCCATAAATTGAAGCCTATAACAGAACAGGCTGGAAACATCTGTTTTGATATACTTATTTGTTAATATAAGGCTGTCACAAAATTTGGATTTTCAAAACCACTTTGTAGATTTAGGATAATTCCTCATGGATTTAAAAGTACTTTTAAAATTACTTTGTTGTTTTGAGACATTTGCATTTCTACCTTTGTATGTTTCATGGAATATATGACTGAATTATATGCACTTTTGAGTTCAGAACTCCAAATCTTCAAAAGATAAGTAGCACTTCTCAGCATGAACATACTGAGAAACACAGATGAAAATTAATATTGAGTTGTTTGAAATGTCAATCTTATGAGTGAGAAAAGTGGATACAGTTACAGTGCAATTGCTTTCTATCTTGTGGAGAACAGTTCCAAACTTTTTATCTTAAGTTGTTTATCTCAAATTAAAACTACTGTGCAGGTTGGGGCACTTTGTATGTGTGAAATGTGCACCAGTGAAGTGAAAAGGCACATCTGTTGGATGCTTGTTGTTTTTTGGTGGTGTTGGCTTTTCAGCACTCACGCTGAATCTATGCTTTCCTGGGCCACCTCCACAAGATTTTGCAACGTTTATGACTTGCACTCAGAATTGAATTTGAAGTAATACTGACTGTGAATACAAACTTATAAACCCTATAATAAAGACTTTATGGTTTATAAACTTTAAACCATTATACGGCATAATTTAAAATTACCGCTATCACCTACATAAGCTGTCATGATTCAATACTGAAGATGATTCTCTTGAAACTGGCATTTAAAACAGAAATACAGGCATTATCCAGGCGTTTCCCCACAGGTTATTCTATTATGACTATGAGGAATATCTGATGCAGGGCTGGGTTGTGGTTAGTATTTGTGAGGAACCTTGATCTTATTTTATGGAATGAAATGCTGTGTGATTCTTTGACTTGGCATTACAGCGAAAAACAGATCTGTGAAAGTGGTGTTATTCACTGTCTTTGAGCTGAGCCTCTATACAGGTATTTCCGTTGTTTTGAGTGACTGAAAAACCACTGTGCTTTTTCACTAATTGCTCTTGTAAATTCTACAAAGCTAATTAAATGGGAGCAGGGCAGTACTTGTTCTACATTATCATAACAAATTCTGATGGGATAGTACTTGCTTACCTTCAGTCACCCAGAATTTAGCCATAGCGTCTCTGGCTACTTCTCTAGTTTCTCACACACCGTAAGATCCAAGTCTTTAGGTGACAGAGGTAAGTGAGATGAACACTTGCTTTCTCTCCACTGTCCACAGCAGAAAGCTACCTGCTTAGCTGAAAGACCACTTCTTTGGACTGCTAACAGTAGAGAAAAATCCCTCCAAATCCAGGCAGCCATATTTAGGCAATAGGGACATTCAGATGTAAGAATTAATCTAATCTTGAAAATACTTGATCTTGACTTTGATATTAAAAAAGAGAATTCAGTTTTACCAAACCTGTTTTCCCCTTAAATCTCATTGCTTGAGAATGTTATTTAATAAGAAATGACTGAGGAAGAAAATCATTCCTAACCTCCACAACTAACATGTCTGCTTGACACCAGTATGTTTTGAGATAATCTTGAGCAAAAGGCAACGCATAAGTGGCTGAAGGCACATGAAAAGTCAAAATCTCCTTGACACAGGCTTTTACACTGTAATGAAAAAAATATTTAACGTTTAAACTTTTATCAGTTTAAATTCTCAGCTAACTTATGCATACACCACTAGAAACCAGGAAGTCTGGACTTTGCCATATAGGTGTTACAAACCATCAAAGTTTAGTTACGCATTTACCACCTTAACTAACATCTTTCTCTTCATGATATAGGGTGAGGCATCCCTGCCCATGGCAGGGGGGTTGGAACTGGATGATCTTAAGGTCCTTTCCAATCCTAACTATTCTATGACTCTATGATACAGAGTAAGGAGCAGCAACTATTAATGCATGACCATATCTTCTATTTCCTAAATCAACTTCTTGATGACAGCCTCTTTTTATTCATGTATCTGCTCACTGCAATACAGGTTTAGCACAGCTCAACTATTAAACACAACAAATGAAGTGCAATAAAAAATGACACAGATTGAACATACATTCTGTCTTCACCTTCTTAGGAACAAATGTCTATGATTCCTGATTAATGCTTCCTGGCACCTTGTGCACTGTAAATTTATGTCAATTCTACATTTCAGTGACTAAGATACTTTATAAGTCAATTAAAAATTCAATCAAAAAATTCATCTCTCTTTTTCAGATCCTTGCAGATATATGTGTGAGAAATTCAGAAGTGCTCACACTTAAAAAGGAGAGAAAACTGCATGTAGACACCCTTAAGTGGGACGAAAGCTGCATACTTGATTTAATCATCTCTCAACCCACCCCCATATTCTCTATCAACGTACATTACTAGGACTTAGAATTTCTTACAGCTGCTGTTCTTGTAACTACAAAGCTGAACAATATTTTCACTTGGACTTATTACTAATACTGAAACAAAGTTACAGTCTTAAAACATGGCCATGTTCTAAGATAAGAGAACCACACGTCGTTATTTCTGCTCCAGAAGAGTCACGTTCTGCTGTGAGATTGCAAATACTTGTTTCTGATGTGTTTTCAGCCTAGCAGTTGAAAGAAAAATCTTTCTAAATGTGAATTAGTATCACAATTTGAAATAACATACCTGACCCTGATATGAGCAGAAGGCTGGGCAAGATGACCTCCTGAGATTCCTTCCAACCTGAATTATTCTGCGAGTGCAACAGTTCATTAGGGTTGTGAACTCCTTATATATATTTCAGTCAAACTTTCTCAAGTTTAGCAATAAAACTCTGAAACAAACACCAGTTGTTTCAGGCACCCAAATAGATCCACACTGCTCATGAGCTGGCAAGGCATACACTCAGTGGCAGTTTACACATTCCCTAGAATTTTTTCATCACTCAGCAATGATGAGACAGTAATACAGGGGGAGATCCATTATATCTCGTTAGACAAAATAAATCACTTTCTGGGAGTCTCTTTCAGTCACCTATAAGGGAGTCTAATGCAGGTATCTTACATTGGATTATGAACTTTTAGACACCTAGCAAGATTAACGAGGTTCCAGAACACATTAACAGTGTAACTGATATGTTATCCTTGAATTCTGTGCATATCTTATAACTGATATTATCAACAGATCAGTAGCGAATTGAGAATAATTCAGTACTGACACCTTGTAGACAGCAACTCATGAGCAATTATTAACAAATGACCCCTACTACAGGCCCTGTTTCAGGACTTGATTCAAAATCTTGTGAAGGCAGCAGAAATTGTACCACTAACGTCACTCATATGAATCATGCTTGTACAGCAATAGCCCCCCAAAAGATGCCTTACATATTGGTACACTTCAATTTACCCCATGAAATTCCCTAGTGTCTAGAGCCCCGAACAGAAACGTGTTCTCCACACATATTAAGGGAAGAGATGCATAAGAATGTATCTTCCAACACAGGACAAGAAGCCAACAAAAGCCTTTATGTGGAATTGTCCTCCTTTTATTTTCAAGGATGAGTGATCAAAATACTTCCAGTTTCTAAAATCATCTTACATTTAACTACAAAAATACAAGCCAAAATGCCAAGAGAAAGAATGGTGCTCTTGAATTACTAGCACAATATTCTCTCAATCAACATTGACCCAGAATAGCATTAGAAACCACTGTGAGGATAAGAGAAAACTGATAGAAAGACCTGAAGCTCAAAACCGTGCAGTGAAATTTTACACATTTTATCTCCAGCTCTGCACCCATTCTAAAGGCCATACCCTGTGGACCTATCACTAAACAGTATGAAATGCAATACTAATACAAGCCCCAAATTGTACTTCAAGAGGGCAAATCCTATATTGTACATACTCTGCTGCACATGAATAGTGACAAACTTCTCACTTGGGGCAGTTTGAAATATCAGCTTAACCCTTCTGAAAGACCACCGTCTGCACTTCAATATGCCACAATAATTGCCACTGAAAATCAATGGTAAATGCCATGCATATACAAGAACAACGCAAATACAAAGTTTGGGGACAGAGATTCATCCTTTAAAATTTTCACTAACAGAGACAGTCTGTACCTGCTTGTGCAGATAAAATAACAAGTCAGTTTTCAATTAATTGTACATTTCACATTCTTTTTGGTTAAGGAGGTCATGGATGGCAGTAGAGGAAAACTGCTTCCTGTGTTTCAGATTAAAGAAATATGAAACTGGCTTGTTCCCCACAACTGAATGGGGAAGCTTGGTTCAGAAAGACTTCTCATACGTAGAGTGGGGAATGGGAATAGCAAGAAGGGAGGCTGCTGCACTGATGCTGGCTGGAAGACTAGGGAGGAAAAGAGAGAAACACAGGTCTACAGTGCATGTTCAGATGATCCACAAAAAGTTTCCTAGAAGCCCAGAGTACTGTGTGGAAAGTGCCTGACTCAGAAAGCCACTGAGGGTGGCTGGAGCACACTGCAAGGAAACAATTCACCCTGCAAAGATGCTGTTTACCGGAGATGAATTCATTTTTAAGCTTTTCTGCCCTGCCCAGTTGCACAAGTTTCCTCTAAAGAAAAAAAACCCTTATTCTAAGTTAGTAATTTTTGGACCCTATTCCAACAAAATGTGTCTTTAGAGAATAAAGTCTGTAGGTGCACTCACTATAGAAGATGGTGGAACAGATCTGGCACGAGGTGCTGGCCTGACTGACATTCTGAAAGGGCACTGACATAAGCAGCAGGTCTCCAGATTAAAAATGACATTCCTGGGGAGGGAGTAAAATGCCATATCCTCAGATTAAGGCACCTGTATTGTGCTGAGAGACACAGAAGGGTGGTTTTGCTATACTAATCCCTCTTCCCCCCCTTTTTTTTTTTGAGAGAGAAGAAGGAAGGCATATGGGCTTGATCTGACTGCACGGAAGTCATCGACAAAGCTCTTGGAGGACCTATGAGACAAAAGTGATTTTCTTCTATCTAAATGAATGATCAAAAGCAAAAAAAAAAGTTTGATTTTCTGGCCAACTCGGAGGCATCTAGTGAGGCTGGGGAGAGAAGATAATGGCCTCGTGGAGAAGCTTAGCAGAGACAGAACCTGTTTCGAGGAAGGAGAAGCCTTCCAAAATGCTTACAGAGCATGTGAAAGAAGCAGGAAGATGCTGGGATACCAAAGGGACACAGGAACGCAGCAGCCTAGACTGCTGAAACAAAAGAACAACAAAATGGGCAATATCAGTAGTGGGTCTTTTCAAGACCCATAGCACCATTTCCCTCAGCTGTGACACTGCTAGGAGAGAGAAAAGGCCAATTAACTTTCCCATGGGGTGTACTCTGGAAGAAACATAGAGTGGGTACTATTTCATGCATACAACGGTCCTGAAAGGCAGGTGTAAATCAGTGTCATCTGACTTTGACCAGGAATGCATCTGGGCAGTACACCCAATCAGGGAAACCCAGGAACTGGATTATTTAGTGCCAGTACTAAACAGGCCAGTTTTACCATGTCTTTGTTTCAGTACAGTTTAATTTTGGGAAGGAGAAAGATGAATATGCCTGCTGTCTTGGCCTAGAGACACATGGCACAATTCAGAAGTGATAGAGAAGGAGAAAAAAGAAATAAATCTGTGTGAAAAAAACAGACTGGTCAATTCAATGAAGTCTAGAAAGAAACTTCTGGCCATTTAGAAAAAGGGTTTTTTTCTGTTTGCTTTGTAGTTCACAACAGGTGACTCTGGATTTTACCAAGCTTTATGACATATTTGCCAGATGCCTCAACTCTGATTTATGGGCTGCTTAGCAGCAGCAGCAGAAAGGAATACTTCATTCCCTGGCACATTTCAGTAAGAATTTGTCAGCCAGAATGGAACCATAGCACAACTGAAAAGAAAGGTTTATAGCTGCATTAAAAAACCCCAATCAACTCAATTTAACTTATGGAATTCTATTATATATACAGTTGGATAATTCACCTTTCAAAAAGGTTACCTTAAGAGGGAAATTCCAGTTTGTGAACTGGAGTTTGTCAACACAAGAATTTGATACACAAACAAAAACTGCAGAGGATGTCAATTCTGCTTAAGCAAAGAACGCTTGAGAGACTAACCTGAAGAGGACCCTTTTGAGTCCTCTTTTCCAGAACAACAGCTTATTACTAACATCATAGCACATGTCAAACTGCAATATTCACAAAAATGGACCACCTATAACATGAGCTGAAGTTCTCGACCACTCTAGGTGTTTAACATTCTGAAAACCAGCTATAGAATATGCCCTATTTGCCAAAAAATAACCAGGAACAAGAGCAATAATGATTGTCATGACTATTCCTTTGAAGTTCAGTGATGAAAGCCAAAGAAAAGAACACATAATGATCACAGCTGAAATGGTTCAGGAATTATAGTCATAACTTCTCTGTCATATTGGCATGTTTGGACTTTTTTTAAATTGCAGCAAATTTGTCTTGCAGCTATGAAGTATGATTCCCCAGAATCACACTACAAATAAACCCAAGCAGCAGCACTGTACAGCCATTACAAGTTTGCTACATAAATACATTTATCAGGTAATTATTTTCAACAGACTTTTCACACCTTTTAAAAATTCATCTTTGTTTCTATCACATATTCTTCAAGAACAAAATGTTAGAAAATTGAGGTTGTCCAAGTTTATTAACCATAATTTACCCAGTATTTTGAATGGCACATTATATTATGACAGCTCGATGTCACAAGATAACCTTACTTTCCCACAGGAAATCTGCAGATCTGGGACAGAAATAAAACTTTCAAGAGAACATAACAATCAGAGCACAGAAAAGGCTACCACAGAAAAGGCTACCATAATGCATGGCATTACAAACCATGCTTATACTCTCTAATTTCAACTGCAAAGATTTTTTTGTGATGTCAATAAGTAGGGATAAGATATTACATAAGATAACTCAGTATGAATGTGGTTTGTGAACCCTGTAGAGGAAGTCCCACAAACAATGGAATGAGATGTTAAATAATAGAGATTATGACATGCTGTAGACTGAATGTGGAGGTGGGATTGTGAGCGAAAAATAAAAGGTCTGTTGTTAATCCTGATTAAATTTCCTGATACACTTGCTTCAGAGTAATTTCTACTTAAAGATTCCCAGAAAACCGGAAAACCCCCTCTAAGAACACACGTGCAGCAACCTACTTCCTGAAAGCTGAACACAATACACAGAACAAATCTAATTTCATGCCAAACTTATCAACTAGAACACAAGCAGAAGCTGAACAATCAGGCTGGTCTTGCGCATAAAGCATCAGTATAGAGTTCAATCCCTAGACAACAACAGCAGGTTTACACTATTCCGCAACCTCTCTCTCTATTTGCTTTACAACATTTTGTCAGTGAAGTCTCTAGTTTGTACAGTATGTGAGGAGTGATTGCTTTATTTTAACAACTTGCAGAGCATTGCTGTAAGGAAGCACTAATCTTGAGACAGCAATGGATATAAATAATAAAACATAATGATAAAAGTATCTATTTGTGGAATTCTGTAATTAAAAGCACAGGAGACATGCTGTAATGGTACAAATTAAGAAGTTAGCAAAAATGAATAAAAAATAGGCTCTTAACATACAAAAGAAGTAGAAAACATTTCATCATGACTGGTGAAAGAGTTCAAAATGAAGGAAGTGATTGCTTTTCAAAGTCAGAACATGAAAATAAAAGTTCAAAGGTCAACAGTGCTTGGATGAATGTCAGCTAAAAAGCGCCACCAGAAACCTAAACAAAATAAATAACCACCTCCCCCAACAAATGCCAAGATGTGTGCTTACCATACCATCATAATTCAGGGGCAACAATGATTTATGTAAATTATTGTCCTCTTCCTTTTAATTGCATATGTGTTTGTGAATCAAGCATCTCAAAGTTCTCCTGCCAGAACTAGTAATATGCCCTGTAAAGTCCTGGAACCATTTCAAAATCTTTATGATCTGCCACTTCATGACCTCCAAATTACCTGCAATAGACAATCTGAGGATAAGGAGCGGCTATTCTGCTTACATCCTTGATCTGGAAGACCAAGTGCTACTGCCAGCCTAGGAAGGAAGTGCTAAAGCAGAACAAAGCCACTGCATTTCTTCTGGAGATTACAGCATGACAGATCATGAAACACAGAATGTTGTTTAATTAATTTAGCAATTCCTTGCAATACAGCACTAAGCTGTTGCATAAAACCTGAATGTGACACATTAGAGAAAGAATTAAAGAAATCATGCTAGAAATGTGAGAATAATTGTTTTCATTGAGCTCATTCTGCTGTAAACTGGAATAAACCCCACCAAACCCATAGAATATATAGATTGTTTGGAAAGAACATACCTATTAACTCCTTATTTCTGACATCTAAGGCCATGTTTCGTAAAGCTGTAGCAACTGCGCATACCACCCGGTCATTGTCTATTCGGAGCAGTTCCACCAGGATTGGCAATCCTTTTTCTTTGCGGACAGCAGCACGGATGTACACTGACCACTGAAAAGACACATGGGAGAATGTGAAGAAGAAAAAGAGGAATCCGCTACGGAAAGCAAGGCATCCGAGTTTGTAACAGATATAAAGTAAGGGGTCATGGAAGCATGTGAACGGCAACGCAAAAGAGGGGAAATAATTGCATTTATTATGCTAGGTAACCACCTGATTTGGAAATACACACTTATTTTTTATGGTGGCAGAGAAATTAAATGATGAATTGACTGTACTCCTAGCACACCTGGTAACATTTTTACAGCCCAAGTCTGCAGTCGACTTGCTCTGCATCAGCATTTCCTAAGCAACAGCTTGTTCATTCATAAACCAACAACATTTATATTACAAAATATGTATTATGAAACTGACTCAAGAGGTCTGAGTATTTCTTTATTACTACCATAAGAACTGTTCTAAACCCATGAAAATGTTGTTACAATTTCTCTTGTGATTGTCAACTTGTTCAAAAGCTAAAATGAGGACAACCATGCGTCTGGTCTGGGTACCTCTTGTGATCCCAACCAGAAGACTACTGTACATTGAGCAATTAAGAGATTCATGTAAGAGCTGACCTGAGGCAGGCGCAGGCCTGTGCTGTGCCATGCTGCATGTACCAAGTGGTTGCAGGATAAACCCAGTGGCTGATGGTACTGGAGAAGCCTGTAGGCATCTCCCACTTGGCAGCTGATCACGACACTACTGGCATGCCCTTGTCTGCATGTCAAAGTGAAGTATCATGTTCTCACATGAACATCCTTCTCGTTTGACAGTAAAAATGATGAACAGAGTTGTTTATTTCTAAGAAAATGGTCTAAGAGCTCTAAAGATTATCATGCCAGTGAACCTCTCCATGGATGAGGTCTGTGCAGTGTGCCATGACTAGGAGGTCCATTCAATGCTGCACAACTTGGGGTCCCAGCACTTGAAGGGATGAAAGGTTAACTATACTACCTCTTTCTCATTCCACTTTGAGCTCTTGAAATTGGAAAAAGTCTAAACAAGACCAAAACTGTGACCCTGTGATCCTAAAACCTATGGATATTGCCAAAGTTGAGATACTTGGACATCTGCAGGATGTGCATGTCTTCTCAGCACAGCCCACTTCAAAACAGGCCATCTACTAGGCATATATTCCTTCCCACATCCCAAACTCTTCTTCGGAATTTCTGGAAAGTTCACATTTGTGCTCCTTGTACTAACAGCTGAAAAGATTTTATTGAAGCAGAGCTTCTCCCTTCTTTCAGTGCTATGCAACCCTATCATACCAGGTGAAGACAAAGCTCTTTGAAATGTTTTAAATATAGAACAGACCTTAGAATTTTTGGATCATAATGACCCTTCTCTTTTGACAAACCTTCCTTAAAAAACAGTTAGATCACACCTTAGGGAAGTTACATCACAAGAGTGCTCATTCATAAACAAAATCAGTGAAAACTAATGCCATGAAATAAAGCACTGCAGAAAAGTAAACATATTCACTGTCAGCAGACCATGTTTAACCTCTGCATATGGCCTCTACTTACCATGAAGTGCTCACTTCAAACACTAGCATCTGTTTATACTATAGACGAGTGCCCTGAATAGCAGAAGCCAGAAAATGTTTTATGATAAGAGGAGAGAGATGAAGGCTGTGATGTTGAAATATCTGGAGTGCAAATTCATTCCAGGTGATGTTATTCAGGGGAAATTGGGAAAAAGGAAAACAAACTAGAATTTTAAAAATATCATTTTATTATTTCTCGTCTGTAGTAAATACGCATAACAAAAGCCAACCGCCTGGACTTTGCTGTAGGTGAAAGTGGTAACAGTTACAATAAGCCTTCAAGTCAGGTAAATGGGACATGGGGTTCTTGAAATCACTAAGCACAGTAATGTACTATGCCTACAATGTAAATATGCCATCATTTTCTGCAGCGAAGCAAACAGCTCTTAGGTCAGAGAAGTGGTAGCAGGATTCTTGATTGACCTTATTCTATGCTCTCTCTTCCAGTCTTCTCTAGAGCCAGTGTATAAGATGATCATCAGACAAAAAACTAAAACACATCTCAAGCATCAGTGAGTTTAACAGGAAGTATCTGCTGAAAAATTTCTTTTTAGACTTTGATCTTAATGGGATAGTAAACATACAGGATGCTATGAAAACACCTAAGTAATATTTCTAAGCTTCCTGCTGTAATAAACATATGTTTATCTGCCAGTTAAACACACGCCTGCCTGCAGCTGGAAGTACCCAAAGCAATAGCTCTCTTTGCACTGAAAACCTCCCATTGCTGTATTCTCTACACCTCTCCCAGGGGAGGCCTCTGCTGTGTCTGCCGTGATTACAAGGTGACTGCTGGAGTGAGTTCATGGTTAGCACTGAGACTATCTTGTGAAAGAAGTGAGCCTGTCTGGTTGAGGTGAAAGCTCAAGCTAGCAGACAGTATACTGAAAGATGCTGCTGTTCACTGCAAAAGTACCTCACAGCTGAAGTGCCTCCAATACAAATCAAATGGAGAATCAGCCAGGGTGTTGGGTTTTTTTTAGCTTTTTTAAAAAAATTATTTGTGTCTATTCAATATCTGAGAGAATTTAAAATGATCTTATAGGTTATTCACTATATGATAAAAACGGCCATATTAAAGCCTAGTAAACAATTTTGCTTTGATATTTTTAGGCAGCTATCAAGGGAAAACACAAGTGCTTGTTTTATGAAACCCAGGTTTACAACAGAATTCTTGGGTTGTAATATTTTCATCATCTATTCCAAAACAAAAGTTTAAAAGAAACAAATGAAGAAATTGTTTTAAACCCTAGGGAGAGTAGAAGACGTTCTAGGAGAAACACTGCAGTAACTCAGTATGAAAAAAAGAGTAAATCTAAACCTTCTTACTGAATAAATGAAATGCAGCCTTCAACATTTGTAATGAACCAATTAATTTGATCACAATAAGAAAAAATACGCTCCAAAGTTTTCATAGGGGAAGAATACAGATATAATGTTTTACAGATGCACATATGCACACACATACAATGGTAGAAACAGAAAAGCATGTACAAAACCTCTCCTGTCCCTTGTGCATTCTTCTCCACCCAAACTCTCTTTTTCCAAAGGACATAATCCACTTTGGGAAGAGTTCAGGCTGCTCAATGTGTGACTTGCTATCATTTCATCTGTGTTTTCAAGCCATGCACCTTAGGCAGAAAGACAGAAATGTATATTAATTGTTTCAACAGTCTCTGGAGAACTTTCCACGTGGAAAGTGGCAAGAACTGTCTGTGCCTCTTTCCTTAAGCTGCCAATTAGGACAAGTCTCTGCAAGCAATTATGCTGTGTTGTGCAGATTTCAGGAACGCTCCAATTGAGATGCCTCAAAATGGGTATTATATTCTCACAGAGAATGGAAAAATTGATTCGCTCTTGCACATCCTGATGATCCTTTAGTTTGCCTAAAGCCATCATGAAATGCGCCTGCATTTCCACATTGCAGGTCAATTGCTAATATGAGCTCAGTGATGTATAAAAGAGAAGAGATGAAAGATCATTAAAAAAAAAGACAAAGGGTTTGTTGCCTATCAGTAGGTAAATGAGGCACTCTGCCAACATACTTAATCATCCCGTTACTCCACAAATCAGTGTCAGTGTCAGCGATCAAATAGCTGTTCACTTTGTAAAGAGAAAGGGCTCCTATGGGAACAGCAAACACTTTAGAGGGAACAAGGAGCCAAAAATTAAAATAAAACCATTATTGTGGCATCAGATTGTGGCTAAATTATCAGAGACAAGCACAGAAGCCACAATCTGTGCATGAATACACCTAATAGATAATTGAATTTGGGGGGCATAACTACTATATATCACTTCGAAGGCATCTAGTGCATCTTTATGTCCACTTTCATTGGCAGTTTCCTTTTTATCTTTCTCATAATAATTAAGTAGGAAAATATAGTAAACCAGAAAATTATTTTTTAGTTTGTCACAGTTATTACTATAAAGGACCATTTCCAGAGCTGAATGCTTCTGGGGATTAAGATTACATTAGGCTGACACTCAACAAAAGAGTAATGAATCTAAATAAATTTAATTTTTTTTTTTTCCCAGAAGAAAAAGAAAAGCATTTAGGTACTTAACTCCTTTTAGTGTTTCTTATGGCTTGCTTTATTCTCTATAAAGCCAAGCCCGCCATAGGAGACCAAACTTAAAATTGAAGAAATGTTCAGCACAAAACGGAAAAGAAAAAAATCCACCAAAATAAACTGACCTCTCCCTCCATGCCAAGGAATACCAGCAACTGCATAGACTTGATATTTTTAATGGATTCACTTTCCTGCCATTGATAACAGTGTTACTGGGGTACCTTCAGAATATTTCATGATCACGCACCTCAGTTTTGACTAGAATTTGCATTGCATTAGCACAGTTCAACACTATGACTCAAAGACTATTAAAATATCAAATACTAAAGGGAATTCCTGGGACATAAACTACAAAGTGAAAGCCAAATCAAGGCAGCAAGCATGACAAAACAAACTACATTACCAACAGAATCACGAAGATTAGAGAGACTGAGAATTTGCTAGGAGCGGTTTAGAAAGGGGTGTCTGCTAACAGGAGTGGAACTATAGACCATGGAAAAGAACTGCATGTTGAATAATAAAGATCAATGAATAATCAAAAATCAGTATTCCTCTTTGCCTGATCATACTCAATGTAGTGATACATGCATAAGGAAAAAAAGAAAATATTTTATATTCCACTTACAAAACCACAGCTCTGCTTTACTCAAATTACTGTGGTCCCTGAGAAGTCACACAAGTCACCTGACAGAAAGCAAGGGTCTGAAATCCTGATTATTTTTTTGCAGTTTCTGAAGAGAGACCCAGGGCCTTTCTGCTCCCTGATGGCAGTGTTTTGTTCTCAGAAATGATCCCATCCTGTAAGCCATGAGTATGTTCTCTACATCTTTGCGTTGGGACACAAGAAAAGTATCAACTGGTTTCTGTCCTCTTGCTTCCTGATCTCAGTCAAGCTTAAAGAGAAAGGTAAAAATCTGGTGGGTAAAGACATACAGTGAGAAAACTAAAATGGTGTCAACAAAAGATACCTTAAATGTTTTAGGAATGTAAAGGTCAGATGGAACTGTCCTTGCAGCTCATCATTCTTGGTTCTGCAGTACAAGTATGTACGGTGTATTCAGAATGATCTGAGAACTGTTACAGTGAGTTTTACAACACTGTATCTAGTATCATTATGAAAGAAAGGCTTTGAGACAAGTGACACATCTCATGGGAAGCAAACTGACTGAGTATAGTAAGGGATTTTTTTGAGCATGAATTCACCACGAGCTACTGCACTCCCAATTCTATAAATTGACGTCCAAACTGATTCCATGATGTCTGTTATACAGGTGTTTCCAGCAGCAGGTCTTGCTTCTTGAAAATTTCCTGTCCCTTGAATCTTGTCTCCCTTTCCTATGGAGCCAATATGTTTCTCTGTATTAACTGATGTGGCCACATCTACGGGGGGAATCCACCCAGGTAAGAGTTCCTGACAGCCTAAAGCACTGATTATTCAAGAAGTTTGCCTTTATTATATGGTGTGTTATAAGAGGGTCTTCTCCACCCTCTAACATAAGGATTCATAAAGATAATACTTTTGGAGAAAATGAATACAAGCCTTTTCACTGTAATCCAAAAAATTTTCTCTTGGAACAGCCCAATGAAACTCCGAAGGGTTAATATGTAAGTAACTAGAATAATCAGAAAAGTCTGCCAAGGAACCCACAGTATGTCTTTGCGTGATCAGAGGAAGATTGATAACCTAGATGTCTGCTGCTTTAGACAATAATTACACATTATCTGCAAGTGTCTGGATGGTGAGGAGCTTGAAACTCTTTTCATGCTACTGTTTGAAGTAGACGCAGTGACCTTGTGACTGAATCAGTCCATTTAATGTTTTCAGTTTCCTTATCTAATAATCTACTTATTGGAGCTTTTGTTCTGACAAGAGTCAGATTTCTGTATGATAGAATTAGGAAAATAAATCTAGTTCCCAGCCTAAAGAACAAAGACCAAGACTGCATATAGCTATCTCAAGAGATCAAGCAAATGACCCATAAAGGCCATTCACACGGATATTGTACCTGCTGGGGATCAAAGTCAGGGACATTCAGTTGTCTAACCAAAGAGCCTTATCATTTCCTGCTGACTGTGATCAAACATGGAAGTGAAAGGAAAGGACCTAGAAAGAACTAGCCAAGGAATGCTACAACCACATGCAATTGCAGACTTAATTAGAACACCACTTGCTCCTGATGTTAAGAAGCCCAAGGAGAAGTAAGAAGAGGGGTCAGCAGAACTGCTACCTTGGACTTCTGGGGTCTTTAGTTTCTAAAATTGAAAATGATTTTATAAATACACCAGCAACAAAAAGAGGGGGGAGGAGAATCTTGATCCTTTACTGCATATGGAGGAAATCAGACTGAAAAAGGATGGGGAAAAGGTTGAGGTACCCAATGTCTTCTTTACCTTTAATAGTAATACTAGTTTTTCTCTGGGTACCCAGCCACCCAAGCTGGAAGAGAGAGATGGGGAGCAAAATGAAGCCCCATAATCCAAGGGAAACGGTCAGAGACCTCCGACACTACTCAGACACACACAAGTCTACAGGGCAGGACAGGAACCACCCAAAGGTATTGAGGGAGCTAGTGGAAGTGCTCACCAAGCCACTTTCAACCATTTATCAGTAGTCTTGGCTAACCAGGGAGATCCCAGTTAACTGGAGGTGAGCAAATGTGACACCCATCTATAAGAACGGCAGGAAGGAAGATCTGGGGAACTACAGGCCTGACAGCCTCACCTCAGTGCCAGGGAAGTTTACGGAACAGACCATCTTGAATGCTATGACACATGAAAAACAACAAGATGCATGGTGACAGCCAGCATGGCTTCACTAAGGGGAAATCCTGCCTGACCAATCTGGTGGCCTTCTATGATGGGGCTATGGAACTGATGGACAGGGGTAGAGCAGTTGATGTCATCTACCTGGACTTGTGCAAAGCGTTCGACACTGTCTCACATGACATCCTTGTCTCTAAGTGGGAGAGACATCAATTTGATAGGTGGACCACTTGGTGGATGAGGAACTGGCTGGATGGCCGCACGCAGAGAGTTGTGGTCAATGGCTCAATGTCCAGGGGGAGACCAGGAACGAGTGGTGTCCCTCAGAGATCGGTGCTGGGACAGATCTTGGTCAACATCTTTGTTGGTGACATGAACAGTGGGATTGAGTGCACACTCAGCAAGTTTGCCAATGACACCAAGCTGTGTGGTTCTGTCGATCTGTTGGAGGGAAGGAATGCCATCGAGAGGGACCTTGACACGCTTGTGAGGTGGGCTGATGCCAACTTGATGAAGTTTAACCATGCCAAGTGCAAGGTCCTACAGCTGGGTTGGAGCAATCCCAGGCACAGCTATAGGTTGGGCAGAGAAGAGATTCAGAGCAGCCCTGCGCAGAAGGACTTGGGGGTGTTGGTCGATGAGAAAATGAACATGAGCTGGCTTCAGTGTATGCTCGCAGCCCAGAAAGCCAACCGTATCCTGCATCCAATGAAGCATGACCATCAGGTCGAAGGAGGTGATCCTGCCCCTCTCCTCTGCTCTCCTGAGACCTCCCTTGGAGTGTTGTGTGCAGTTCTGGTGTCCTCAACATCAAAAGGACATGGAACTGTTGGAACAAGTGCAGAGGAGGGCCACAAAGATGATGAGGGGACTGAAGCACCTCCCATATGCAGATAGGCTGAGAAAGTTGGGGCTGTTCAGGCTGGAGAAGAGAAGGCTGCATGGAGACCTCACAGCAGCCTTCCAGTATCTGAAGGGGGGCTTATAAGAATGCTGGGGAGTGACTATTCATTAGGGAATGCAGTGAGAGGACAACGGGTAATGGGTTCAAACTTAAACAAGGGGAAGTTTAGATTGGATATGAGGAGGAAGTTCTTTACTGTAAGGGTAGTGAGGCACTGGAATGGGTTGCCCAGGGAAGTTGTGAATGCTCCATTGCTGGCGATGTTCAAGGCCAGGTTGGACGGAGCCTTGGGTGGCATGGTTTAGTAGGAGGTGTCTGTGCCCATGGCGGGGGGGGTGGAACTAGATGATCTTAAGGTCCTTTCCTACCCTAACTATTCTATGATTCTATCATGTAGTGTGTACAGGAGAATCCCATGCAATGCTAAAGGCTTGGGAAGAGTGGCTGGAAAGCTGATTAGTGGAAAAAGATCTGTGGATGTCGGTCAAGAGGTGTCCAAGTGTGAGCTAGAAGCATGCCCAGGCAGCCAAGAAGGCCAACAGCATCCTGATTTGTAGCACAAATAGTGTGGCCAGCAGGAACAGGGAAAGGATTGTCCCCCTGCACCTCAAGTACTGTGTTCACTTCTGGGCCCCTCACTACAAGAAAGACATTTAGGTGCTGGAGCACATCCAACGAAGGGCAATGATGCTGGTGAAAGGTCTAGACAACAAGTCCTGTGAGGAGTGGCTGAGGGAACTGGGGTTGTTTAGCCTGGAGAAAAGGAGGCTCAAGAGAGACCTTATCACTCTCTACAGCTACCAGAAAGGAGGTTGTAGTGAGGTGGGTGTTGGTCTCTTCTCTCAGGTAAGAAGCAATAAGACAAAAGGAAATATCTTCAGATTGCAAAAGGGGAGGTTTAAATTGGATATGAGCAAGCTGGGCCTGTTTAGCCTGGAGAAGAGATGGCTGAGAGGGTATGTTATCTATGCATATAAATATCTTAAGGGCAGGTATTATAAGGATGGGGCCAGACTCTTTTCAGTGGTGCCCAGTGACAGGATAAGGGGCAGCAGGCAAAAAAAGAAACACAGGAAAGTACAGCTGAGTATGAGGAAGTATTTCCTTACTTTTAGGGTGACAAAGCACTGGTGACAATGCCCAGAGGTTGTGGAGCCTCCTCTAAAGATGTTCACAACTTGCCTGGACGTGACCCTGTACACCCTGCTCCAGTTGAACCTACTTGAGCAGGGGCACTGAACTAGAGGTCCCTTTCAAACCCAACCATTCTGTGATTCCATGACCAGAGGCAATGGGAATACACTGAAACACAGGACGTTTGCAGGTCATCACAAAATGCTTTTTCACTGTGAAGGCGACTGAGCTCTTCACAGGTTGCAGAGAGGTTGTGGAGTGTCCATTCTCAGAAATATTAAAAAAACCCCATCTCTGACATGGTCCTGGGCAACTTGAGGTGACCCTCTTGAGCTGGGGGGGTTGGACCAGATGACCTCCATGGTTCACTTCCAACCTCAGCCCTTCTGTGATTCTATGAGTTAACAGCAATTACTGCAGGAATGTCTCTGGCAAATGAACTGACATCAGCCTAAATTCAGCTGTCAGATAATATAGACAGACAGAGTAATATAGAGATATCCCGTATCTCCTTTCTCTTGGTGAGAAAAATTTTGTTCAGAAGGGATATAACCTTGGATTCTTGACATCGTTAACTCTAGGATATTCTGCATATAACTTTTTACATGCTCAGTAGATTTAATGTATTAATAGCCTATTGACCAAGGTGAAAACTAAAAAGAACTTGCCACTTTTATTTCTACCACCTAAGGAAAAATACTGATGCTAGACTACATATAAAAAGATCTATGGAGATTTCCTGGTACAGGATGAGTCATAATTTTATACCTCATAATCTTTTTTTAATCCAAGGTATTAAATCATGATATGAGGTTGCAGAAAGGACTTCAGGTTTGAAGTGTTAGAGTGAGAGTAATTTCTTCATACGCAGGAAAGTGTCTTCAGAATACTGCTGAGTGAGTCAGCAAACCTATTTTTATTTGTGCTCACTTTCCCTTCATAATGGCATTGGCTAAGCACTGCCTGTGTTACTAGTGTTACCTCTTGGTCACCAAAGAGAATTAGAGAACTTTCTAGCAGAGGATCCAAAAGCATGAAAGAGTTAGGACAGAATTACTCAAGCAGGTCAAAGGCACTGTATTTTTTCCCGTAAGAGACTGTATCTTCAGAAGTGTGTGAGCATGCCTGGTGCACAGTCTGCCTCATATATTCTGGGATTCTTCTGACATCAAAATAATGTTAATTGCAAAAAAACCCTAAAATTGCTATTAATAGCAACATTATTTATTTTCAGACGCTTTGTTCCTTTTCTTTCAGTCTATCATAAAGTTATTCTTGAAAGCTTTCAGGTAAAAAAGAAAAACCCTCACTTCTTTTTTCGCATTCTTTTTGCAACTACAATTTCTTGGGGGAACTAAAAGAATTTAAGTCTCCCTTGGGAATAACCTCTTCTTTTAAGAGTTTTCTATCTTTTATTTCAGTCATTTTCTTATCCAGAAGACTGAATCAGATTAAAGGAGAGGTCAAAAGGTGGAAACATCAATGTTTATAAAATCTCTGAAAAGGATTATTCCCCTCACAAAAAACGGCTAATATGCCATGTGAAATTAAGGACATTTATTCTCTGTTTGCACATCACTTGCAATGGAATTGATGAATCTTTAGAAAAACAAAGCAGCCCAAGAACAACTGAGCTTTTCCCATAGTATCAATGAGATAGCATGAAAGTTTGAATCAGTTTTTCTAACCTGGCGCTTGCCAAAGAGCTCTGTGGAGCTTTGCTTCCTCTCCCTGTTCGCTTTTGCCAGCTAAAGAATGACAGGTATACAGATCTATTACAAATGGGAGAAGGAGTATCACTTGGATTTTAGCACTCCTACTAGTTCTGGCAAAAATGCATGCATTGTTTTCTCATTTGGACCAGGGCTACACCCATTCCCAGATGGAGAAAAACACATTTACTGTGTTTCTGCGCCAGGATTACATAATCTGATGTGGTCTACAACAGAAGAATAATAAAAGTATAATGATTTTCAGGCATAGCGTATACATAGCACTTTATAGGATTAAAATCACTGGACATATATATACTTTGTTAATCATTTCATATGTCACTGAACGCAACAGTCAAAGGCATTTTACAAGTTTGGCAGAAAATGGTGCTCAAAAAAATTATATGCCACTGAAGATCTACTGAATGCGCCAACTCAACTCCCAATAAAACTTCATGGGAAAAATCCCCAATTTATTAGTGTCATGGATAACATTTCAAAATGAACACCTAATTAAATTGGCATTTACCTATCACATATGAATGTCCAACTCCTTAAAACCAAACAGGGTATCTGCTGAGACATAACTTTGGTAACTGCCCTTCTGCATATGTGTGTTTTCACAGTAAATGAGAAAAATTCCCACTGAGAGTTAACTTAAACTCAATGCATTACATTCATAAAATAGGATTAGATAATACTTTCACCCAATCAAACCAGTTTACCATCAGGTAATCAATAAAGAAATTGCCCTAAAAAGTAAACCAGGCTCAACTGTTACCTTGAATGTTACTGATTTGTTCTATATTTAGAAATATTTTTAAAAACTTAGTAAATGAGCCCTTAATTTTTTTCTCAATTCACCACAAATAATGCAAGAGAGAAAAATGGATCTATGGAATATAACTGAAAAGTAGGATTACTTGGAATAGAGTGCCTTGATCAAGTGTTTCCTTTGTCACTGGTCCTACTTAATCACACTGACATATTTTAATAACGTCTTATTTTTTAAAAAAGTAGATGGCAAGATGACTTGTGTTGCCGTTGCATCATTTATATCTTCTTCTGCTTTTGCCTGGATTCTCTTAAGAGACAGAATGTCAACCAGTTTCTGCAGTGACAGAACAATATGGTTTCATTTGATTGTCACTGGTGATACTTTTAGCTCATTTTTCACTGCTCTGTCACCCAGATTCATAAAGAAGCTGCTTTTCCTCATTTGGATATTGGTTTTCCGCTGCAATTTTTCATACTTGACTTGACCACCGTGTTTTTTCCCGCTGTATGCTGACTTTTGCTATGATATGACTATCTGCATCAAGTCAGAGAACTTAAAATACTATCTCAAATTTGACTGTAGATAGCTCCGTGAAAACCGAGAGTTATTCCACTACCAGGAGCATTAAGATACATTTGTATCACCAATTTGCTGTCATCTGTAGGGTTTTTCTGAATTGAAAAAAAAATACGTATCAGGTTAATATTCCTACCTTCCAACTCCCGGCAGCCAAGTTCTGCAGTGCCCCTGCTGCCCCCTCCAGCGTGTCTGGATTTGAGCACTCAGAAAGAAGTGTGAGGTAGGGTTTGACTATTGAAGGGTGCCACAGCATCTGGATTCCTTTGGGTGGTTCTGCACAGTCTGGTAGAGGTCCTACGCCATCCCACTGTTGGAAAATACAAATCAAATTGTCAGCAAGGAATATTGAAATACTTCAAAACTGCCCCAGTTGAAGCTGTAACAACTGTTGCATGAAAGCAGCTGCCCACAAGGAGCCATGCTCAGTTTTAGCACATCACTTCATGGGAAACCAAATTTCCTACTCAACACTCATAGAACAGCTATAGCATTGGCAGAGATCACAGTGTTTTAGCTAGCTGGCATAACAAAAACACTATTCACTGCATTTATTTTTTGGGGTAGGAACGGAAGCCCAGTGAACATGAATGTATCTTAAGAGGCAAACCTAGAACTTGCATGGGAAGAAGAGATTTTCCATTTCACATCTTGCTCAGCTTCTGCATCCCCTCTCTTCTTATGAGGGAAAAACCAGCAATGCAAAACACTACTGTAGAAAAATGAATCATTCAAGCCCATGAGCCCTCCAACCCTGAAAGGCCCAAGTGTGACAAGTCTTTCTCAACTGCACAACTTCTGCCATCTCACTGTGCAAGTGCATTTGGCCATACAATCAGCCAGCCATATGGTCTGAGACACGAAGCCGGTAGAACCACCTCTCACAAAACAGACTCGTCCTCTCATCACATACAGAGTTTTGCCATGAATATAATCCTGGTCTGATATCCAAAAAGGGCAATATTAAAAGCTGGAGAACAAGCAGGTTATTGCACAAACCCCACTCTTAACCAGAAAAGGAAACTTTTTTTGCAGGAGAACAAGGATTCACCTCTCCAGTGGAACACCCAATATCTGCAGCTAAGCATGAAACATCTTGAAAGAAGGAAACTCGAGGACTTTTTTTTTTTCTTTTTTGAACAAAGGAAGATGGGGAATACACTTTTACTGAAAGCTTAAATGTGATTTCTATCTATATATGTAATGTATATTTTGCTTTGCTTTGTTCAGATAAAAGGATTTAGAAAATTCATAGCCTTAATATCATTGTTCGGAACAAGCTTTGACTTTTTAATAAAATCTCTTTTCTAACACCTCTGACATGCCCGGACTGCCATGATACAATGCAAAATAAACCTTTTAATGCCTTGGTTAGAGCTTATGTAATTACATAGATGAAAAATGTTTATCATAACATTAAACATCTACCAGACATACAAAGATAGCACAAGCCAAATTAATCCCTTGTTTAGCTCTGCAACAGGTAATTTGATTTTTTATGAATCCAACACCACAATACCTGCACTTGGAAAGGCCTAGATTATCTTGCTTTCAGGAAGTGTCAATCATAATTTTATTTAAGTTAACTTGAAAAATCTACATGTATTTTAAGGGACAATCAAACACATCTTTTCTAATAAGAACTATCATAAATTAATTTTAACAATGTCTTCTCAATGACTACCACTTCGGAAGTATGCCACTATTGTTTTCTAAATTAAAACAGAAGAAATACTAAAGTGGAAAGCTAGTGGGACCATTTAACACACATGAACAATTACTGAAAACCAGAAAGCTGCTCAGATATGAAACTCACTGCACTGGACAAAAGTTACTGTAGTCTAAAAGAACTTGCACGCAATACCCAGTGGTGGTTGAGAAAGTACAGGAAAATTGCCTTCTGGAGAAACAATCCCTTTAAATAACACCATTACAGAGCTGTGCCTTTGAATTTTTAAATGCATTTCTGCCTTTAAACCAACAGGTTGATTTCACTGCATATGCCTCAGTTCTCCTTTTCTTCCCCATATAAATCACCATTCTTGCCAGAAATGACTTCTCGTCAGCTCATAAAAAACACATTAAAACCTGCTTCTTATTTTAACTCTTGGAATTCAATAATTTCTACTGTCAGAATTTCTTGGGAAACAAATCAGAAACGTGTCTTACAGGTCAAATCTGACCCCACACCACCTTTAGGCTTTGTATCTTAGTAAGTCCACTAATGACTTGCGATGTCCAAGGGCACAAATTCAGGTCTTCATCTGTCTCATTCCAATTTGCACAAATTATGGACGCATTATGCAACTGAATAGTTTTTGCACAGGCTATTTACTATATTATTTCAGGGACAAAGTATATGATTCTATGAAATGTATTGTATTTACCCAATACAGTTTTTGTGCATATGTGGGGGATATAACTTATTTTTTTATTCAGGTATTTACACTCTTATAATCCCAAGGACTACTAAAAACAGCTGATGTAAATGGAACGGTATATATGTTCATGCTGTGCAGGTACATATAAAGCAGTGAAATGATACTTGCAGATAAATTAATTTTTACTGTGTCTTTGCCATTCTGCCCAGTAATGAGAAAACATCAAAGAAAAAAAAAGCTAGACAAATTACTGCATTTCCCTGCCGTTCTTGCAACTCACTGGCAGCATGATTGAATTAATTTATCACCAACTGTGGGGAAAGACCTTTTTCTCAAAGCACTGTGAAGCCTCAGGTTCCTTGTAAAGGTGATGGAAGTCTTTGGTACCGCACATGCATGTGAAGGCACCGTAAATCCCATGACAGTGGATAATGTCCTGCCTATTCTTCAGATGTGGTGTGTGTGCCCACAGCAGCTGAGCAGCATGCATATGAAAGGTGTCACTGCCAGCCATGCATAACGTATGTGCTGTGCCTAAACTCAAGGTTGTGCGATAAAGGGTGCCAGAACTTTAGCTGCTTTCCAGGAGGTAGAGAGCACAAACAACTGACCTGTCACATACTTCTGTCTCTATGTTTCAGCTCCTCTCTGCTCCTGCATGTGTGACCTCAGCTAACCCTTTACTGAAGGGTTTAATGGCTTCTGGCATCTTCCACATACCTGAGACTAGTGCCTGCAGTTGTACAGTCCAACTGTTGCAGGGCATGCAGGACTGATACAGGTCAGAAAAGAAGCTATTGCAAAGGAGATTTTCCTGAACTTCATCTATTTGTTTTGTATTCCATAAATATAAGCATTGATTGCCTGAATGAAAAAAGTATTACAACATTACAGTTCATTATCTTGTGGCTAAAGCATGGCAGAATTTGCTTTGTAGTTCACATTGCTCAATATTAATGAACCGAGGCAGCGTGCTAAACAACTCTACCCAGTGAATTACTGGAATGGCTACTGTGTTGTTGCAGACCATCAGGAATGATCAGGAAGATCTATTTGAGATAGGCTGCAGATGTAGTAGGAGCCTCTGAAAAAGAGGACGACTGCACACAATTACTCTCCCTAGCTTATGTTAAGAAGTTAAAAAAAGTCATAAACAAATATTCCTTCCAGGCTTCTCTCCTTCAGCTGAAATTACCCACATATATTATGGTTGAAGCTGACAAACTGTTTGCTACGTGGGTGAGATACAAATCTCTCATTTCCTGAAACTGCTGCAAAGAAAGCATGAAAGTCAAGAAGAATAAAAAGCCGAACACAGAGATCTTTAAGAACAACAGACTTTTGAGAGCAAGAGTATTCTAATAAAGTTTCCGAAGTTTTCACATTACTCAGGAAGTTTGAGATGAGAAAAAAATCACCTGTTGAGACACTCCCCCATGCTCCACAACGGATTATCAAACGCCTTCTTCCTCGTATTAATGAAAGCAAACCAAAGTTTATAGTGCAATTGTACTGAATACCAGGGAAGGCTTAAACTCAGTCAGAGAAGTGCATTCCCCATATTTTGTTTTGTACCAAAAACATTCCCTATATTTTGCTTTGTACCAAAAGCATCAAGTTGGTGGGGTGTGTTATTAAGGAGTGTCAGATGATGGTAGCTTTTTCTGTGATAACAACACAACAGTGTTTTATTTTCGCTTTCCTCTCTCCCAGTCTGTGCAAAATAACGCTACTAAAGAAAGAAAATCTAGGAAAACTCAAACAAAACCCAGCAATGACTAAACACATCTTGACCTGTCTCCAATGATCCTAGACATTTGAGATAGTCTGATAACAGTTATGCTCTTTGTAGCTGCAGTGGCAAAAATTGTATCAGCAATTAAACAGTGCTCACTAACGAGCCCCTTAAGAGGACAATGATTTCCCACCCTGCATTATCTTAGTGGCTGTGGCAGCCTATGCCAGCGTGTCAGAACAACATCTTTTGGAAACCTCTGTCCAAGAGATGCATTGACCAACACTGTCGAGACCAGAAATCTAAACTTAAACAACAAAAATTAATCTAAATCACAGTGCTTACTTTCAGTGGTGATGGGAATCCATGCACCTGACACCCAGGAAGAAGGAATACCGCTGTTTAGATCAAGCCAAATTTTTGTTGTTTGGACTCGAAAACCTGGTTGCACATGATAATGAGATTCCCAGGGCATAAAAGATGCTGCTGTATAGATAAGCAAGAATTAAGAAATGGTTGCTAAGAAGCTCTGAAAGGAGCTGCTCAATATAGTTGATTTCTTGCTAATGAGCACTTGACATAACCAACTTGTAAAAGACAAGGAAGCAACAAGTGGAAATAATACCTTCCTGAACAGAACATACTGGCAACACAGCCTTTCACCCCTAATCTCCGTTGAGATTATTAGCTAAATCCAGGAGCTGCTGCCATTTCTCGGTTTCTGTGTTCATTAATTTGATATGGCTCAGTAGAGTACTGAAATGTAATTGGTAAAATAGGTGTCTCACTACATGAAAAGGCCTATCTGACAGCTTTATTTTTTTATTCCTTTTGAAATATTGTCTTAAACCTGCTATTTCACCTGGATAGAAGAATTTACAGCACATTTAGCAAGCATGCTAAAGGGATGTGGCAGTCAATTCATAATAATAAGTAATGGTGCTGTTACACCTTAAGGCTCCTGACAGAATTTAAAAGAGGTTAGGCTCATTTTGAAAGTGTCACTTCCAATCAAAAATCATAATTTGGGCTAGATTCTGGGTTGACAAGAACGATCACAAATGGGGAACTTGAGAGGAGTGCGAAGTCAAGAAGTCAGTCTGTTTCTCATAGGTGAAGAAATGAAATAGTGCCACGTGTATATAATGGGCTGCATAACAAGAAATAGAGTAATGATTAATGACCTTTTCCTGGTTCTTTTATGCAGTTGGCCCATGGATCTTATTTTCCCTAACTGCTTTTTTGAACATAATCCTTGTTTCTTCTACAACTGAAAGAATAAACCTGGTGGCTGCTGACAGCAGGGACAAAATTTGCAGGTGTGGAAAAATTAGCTCCCATCTGAAGAGTGACATGACACAACGTAGAGAGGTCTGTATCTGAAATGTCCTAGTCAGAGATGAGGGCTTCTGCAGCTGGAGAACTTTGTGGTATGAACTGATCACAGATAAGCAGCAAAGAGAATATAACAAACAACAGTGACAGCAGGGAATTACAGTTCTGGGGGTCCAAGACAGAAATAAAGGCAGGTGAGTCTCACTTATTTTTCCTTTGGCCTTCACGGAAGTTTTGCTTTCTGTTTTCCATAGATAATAAAAATATTATATCTGGCTTTTATTGCAAATCTTTAGAAGCTTTGGGTCACTAAAATTTAATGACAAAGCATACGCCACAGGAACCTATTTGAGCTCGGGTAAACCACCAAGAAGAGGCATGCTTGTAGCTCTTTTAATACCACCCAACTTTATTCTGAAATGTAAAGAACACTTGTTTCTTGTGATCCTAAGGGAACTCCTCAGCTAAAGTCATTTGGAAGCTGTCATTAGATTTAACTATGACCTGAACCAAGTAAATTCTCTGATTTCAAGAAGCAGAGAAGTTGCCATTTAGACAACTGATGTCATAAGCGACAAATATATTCCAATTTGTTCTTGAAAGGCCTTTCAAGGAAAATCACATTTTGTATTACCACTCAGTCCTGTTCTTCTCTTCAAGTAGCTTATGTGTGACTACAACTGAAATATAATCTAGAGAAATAAGGATAGTTTTTTCCTAAATCATAAACCAAATAAATTAAGTTCTTTACTTACAGAGAAAAACAATGAGAATGCAACTTAAAAGTCACAGAAAGTTTCCCCTGCTTAATGGTTTAAGAAAGAAACTCCTTAACTGTATGAGACTTCTTCTTTTTCTTTTAGTAAAGAAAATTGTAACCTTGTCCTCATCCACCATCCAAAATGATGCATCTGGTACTATTCTCCAATTACAGTAGTTTTGCTACTAAGTTGACTTTAACTGAAAAATTAAAAACCACTCCACATTGGTCACTTCAGAAGGAGTTCAAAATATACACACTTGAGAAACTGAAGGACTGAAGAAATACATTGTAAAAGGAAAATTTCAAAACTGCATTCACATAAGTCTGAATATTTTTACCCCGCCCTATTCTGTAAGCCTTATCTTCTGAGGAAGACTGAAACAGTCCATATTCTTATACAGGAATACCATACACTGCCAAAAAATGAATGATACCTATACCATTGACATATACTTTCTGGGGACATAAAAAGTAGCAGGCTGCAGAACTGGCAAATGCTTCCCTATACTGAGGTGTCACAGCTCTTAACAGATTTGTCTGTGCCCTGTATGTTGTCTGACAGGAAAGGCACTTCAAGTCTTAAAGCAATCACAAAGGTGAATGATGGGAGTTTCAACACTGGGCTGAACTCCACCTTGTGTATCTGTAAGTAACAATAATAATGAGCGAGCTCAAAGACAGATTTTAATTTTTTTTTCTTTTTTACATTTCTTTAGGACTTCTCCGACAAGTAAGTAAGGTTTGCATTGACTAGCATGAATGATGTATTAAACGTAGCCTAAAACTCATTACTTCCTCTTCATGGGGCATCAGGGTAACGGACCACTTTTATATCTTGTCCCCATTTCTTTGAGGTTTCCTTCCACAGGTTCAATCCATGGTGGTGTGAAGCACTTCGCGTTTCAGATGTTGCAACTCATTGCATCATATGAAGATTCCATAGGCATGCCTTTGTTATTTACATGTAAAAAACACTGTTCAACATGAGTAAGATTTTCAGATCTGTAGGGTATTTCACAGCATAAAAGCTTCGCTGCTGAGGTACTTAAAGGAATGAGCACTCTAAAAATAGCATCCCAAGGAGAGCATGAGATCAGTTTTGAGGGACAGAACAAGCAGTATGTAACAGCTTAAGTACTGCAATTGAAGAGAGATTATCAAAGGTATTACTTGGAAAAATTTAAGAATCCTACTGTAAAATAATACGTACATGTGCAATAGGGCAGCAGTCAGCACATAGGGAGACAACGTACGGGGGAAGGACATGTGAAAATGTTCTCTGGTGGGAAGTGTTAATGAGGTTAATTTAGATGGGTGAATTTTGACTAATCTAAGGAACACAAGATGACCCTGCTTTTATACTTTTGCCTGGGAAAAAAACCAAACTAATTCTCCAGACCCTCCATGAATACTGATTTATCTTGACACACACAGAAACAGTAACCAGAGTACTGCCGACTGACACAAGTTTTCAGTAGTATGAATCTACCACTTGGGTCCTGAAGAAACTCAAGATGGCAGAGCGAAAGCAGCAGAAAGAACATTCTATCTTTTGTTTCCATTTATGAGGGTAACTTGGGAGAGCTGTTTCAAGGATGGTGATCTTGCTGATAGACCTCAGCCACATTTGGTTTTGGTAGCATTCTAGTTAATCTGGTAACATACATTAAAATATTTGGTATGGTCAACAATAGTCAAGTATCACGGGGTGAGAATATTGCATTCCGAAGAAAGCTCACAAGGAGGCCCGAAACTCCTGAACTGAGTAATAGTTATGGGTGAGAACTGGTATATGGCAAGATGAGGTACGCTGTCAGATTTAATGGAAATTAGATGAAAGAAAAAAAAGAAAAAAGAGAAATATTTTGAATTTCTGTAAGGTAAAGTGGTCTTGTGTATAACAAAACTAGTTCTGGTAAGAGTAAATTTATTTCCTTGCCATAGAAAAGGCTACTGAACAGAAACCTGAAAGTATCTGCATAGTTTTACTTTTTTTTTTATTTTAAAAATTATATTAAACCCTTTCATTAGGCAAACACAAGCAGATTTGAAGAGACCTTTACTTTGCTGATAATGAACACCCACAGAAAGATACAAAAGATATCTAGGAACAGGCAGAAGCACGTATATTGTAAAGGATATCAGCCAGAAGAGATCAGTTCTTTGGCCTGGAGGAGGAAAAAGATCCTTTATAGGGAATTTTTAAAGTTCAGAGAAGCCTGACAGGAACATTTCAGCAGTCAGCAGTACACAGTTAAAAGTCTGAACCTGATATCCAGAAATCACAGCAGGAATATAAAAGGAAGAATTTAAAAAGACTTTATATAGTGTGTACACACACACATGCATGTGTTGGCAAACAGCACTGAAAGAGAAAGGAGAGTCGCAATATGACCCATACATACCCAGACATGCTATTTTTGTTCCTGCACTTTCAGCAACTGCAAGTGTAGTGTGTGGGAACTGTTAATTTGGGAACAGGGATGATGACTGCTTTGTGGGGTAAGATTAATTTGCTTTGTCACCTTTCATCTTACTGTAGCCCAATATGGGAATACCAACAAAAGGCCATAATAAATCCAACTTTTCTGATTAGTGCAGTGCTTAAATAGAAGAGTAGGTGAAAATAAAAGTCTTACTAGTCACAAGTGCTGTGCTTTCCAGCATCTGAATCTTAGCTTGTTAATGTTCTATAACTTTTCCACATTACCACAATTTGCCTTTATGAACTCAAGGATATTTTCAATACTGGTTTACATCATCTATTCACATACCCAGTGCACCTAACTGCTTACTCAAATGAGTATTTTCTTTGAGCAATCTGAAACAGAAATAAATGACAATGGAAAAGAATAAGTCTAGGAAGAGATGGAGAACTACCTGCTCCAAGCACAGGTCATTTGGAAAAACTCTTAAATCAGCAGCTATTCCTATCGCTATTTAGTGTGTGCATTGATAGGAAAACGTCTTTCTCTGCAATATCATCATCCCCAAATTTTAAGTCATTAATGGAAAAACAAGGAGATAAATACACCCTGAAAATCAACTTGCTTAAAATAAAATCTGCAGCACCTTTAATAACTTGAGGAAACAATCAACTTTGCTTCTCAATCCTTTTCTTTGGTAATGACATAAAAAAAGCATGCGTATTCTGATATATCTGAACACATTGCTTCATTCAATCCTGTACAGTTTTCTCCCAACATGTAGAGAGAGAGTACAAAACTACCTTTGAAGTAAGCACGCAAACATAATCCTGATGTTTGTTTGTACCAAGGCCTCTCTCCACACACTGTGTGGAAGTACAGTGTAAAGTATATGCAGATTACATTTGAATGTTAAGACTTACACTGTTCATGATAAACAGCTTCCTTTTACAGACTGAGCATTTTACAGTATTTACGGCAGTGTACCCATGACAACAGTTTTCTGGTGCCACCATGTAATGTGCAACTTTCTCAAGCAAACATATTTCATTATTCCATAGCAATTTCTGCTTTAAGCTCTCAACTAATTAACAAAGGCATGACAATGCATCACACACTTTATTTCTAATACAGTGTATCAATTATATATATTTTAAAAGATGGGCACTTCACGTACTTGCAACACAGCTGCAAGTAACTTCCATTACCTGATCTTGTGATTTCTTTTTCTTCTTCTTCTTTCCCCAGCACCCTGAACTCTCTGTGTCTTTTCCATTGGCATCACCACAGAGTAATCCATCAAGTTCATCTGTTCCCATCTGCTGTCCCTGAGATGTTTCTGCAGCTAGCCTGTATGAGAGGTTCCTCAAAATGCACACACAGTTTTCCACGGTCTGAAAAGTATGACAAAAACAAACAAACAAAAACCAAACAAAAAAACACACCAGAAAAAAGTTAAAATCATTCCCTTACTCTGCATACAAAGCAGAAGAAATACCATCGATCTTTGTACATAAATTTACCCAGCACAATTTTTATCTGCTCATTTCTGAGCACTCCCTCCATAATCACAGCTTAAGAGATTAAGAAATTTTTACGGAAACAAATCAGTAGTCTGGACAGTATTTTTCCAAGAGCTTTTTACTGTCAATTTCATGCTGGAGCCCTACATGAAACAGAAGCTGAGGTATAAAGTAATCAAGAGAACCTGAATACACAGAGAATGCCAGCAAAATCCTACCTCAACGAACGGAAAATGCTCCAAACAGAAAGTGGCAACAGGTTCTGGGTTTGGTTTGTGTTTTCTTTTCTGGCATGAATTCTATGCCAGAAAACACAAAAATACAGAAATCAACAGAAAAATTGCATCCGAGTTCTGTTTCACAAGTACTTGTAGCATGACCATACGATACTCCTTGAGTTCCAGAGATAAGACTAGATATGTCAGTCCTCCTGCTTTTACTGCTTTGAGCCAGCCTGCAGATAACTTGTGGGCAGCATTTCCTTCTCATCCATTTGTTCCCCTAACAGGCTGTGCCTTCTGTAGAAGATGCTGGCAGGAATCCAGAAATGGAGTGTAACCCAGTGGAGGAAACTTCACTGGTAATTCAATATAATTTTTGCAAGTCTAAAAGAAGCTCAGTTTATCTGAAGCTTCCCCATTTAGTTTGTTCAATTTGGTTTCACTTTACCTAATAAAAAGGATATGAGCTTAATTTTCTGGAGGTAGGGAAAACGTGGTTAAAAAAATCCACCTGTATCTGTCTGTATTTACTTCAACCATTCTTAATGCTTCTTGGAGGTAAAAAGCTATGGTCGCTACACCCCAGCTCCATTGCTCCATTAACCCAGAACAGAAGGACTATGAGGCTTTCAGCTCTGCCTTACTCTGCCATATTCACCAGCGAGGCAAACAGATGGAGCTTCATTTACTTTCATATACTGTGTGAGCTTACGCCAGGTATGCAGTTGGCACATAGTTTTTGCAATGACATTAAGTTCCAGAGATGATACTCAGACTCATCTATGTAGGACTATTTTATTTTTTAAACCAGGTGAAATTTCACAATGCACTTGTACCAATTTGACATCTCCAGACAAATACAAAAACACAGGTAGAAATGTGTGTATAAGGTGTTCTTAGTACATCTTTCATACCTGAAAGCTTTGCAGACCTCACAGTGACTATACATTTTTAAAGAAAGTCTGATACCTCTTTTACTCTTCCATGTATGCATTTTATTCACTCTTGCTAATATTTACTTCAGCACAGCCATAGTGCATCGAAGTTGAAGCTCTGTGTTTGTCAATTAAGGTTCTAAACTTTAATTCCCCTTTTTATAAATAATAGTTTTCACACTTAATTCTCATTATGTTGAAAACATTACCTCAAAATGAAAACTGATCAGCAAACTTCCACGGCTCAAATGCAACCAACACCTTCTTCACTAAGGTGAACACCTATGCAAGCTGGTTCTAACCATGCAGCTGGACAGACTTCACTCCTTCTTGACTTGTGCCTTTGAACTTTCCAGGGTCTTCGTATTGCTTATTCCTGTATCAGTTTCATCGTAAGGGGACTAAATACAAGTTCACTAGTCTTTCTACCTCAATAGATTACATTAAAATTATGACCAGCAACTTTGTCAGGTAACCATGTCTATGTCACTCATTTTTAACACTTTAACTTGAATTAGCATAGCTTTTTCTTATTAAGTATTTGCAAGAAACAATGCTGCTAAGATGCTCGTAATGCTGCTATGATTTATGCACTCTTGTCATTCCTCATGTTGGTGAAGCTTTTAACAACAACTCTGCATGTGCTTGCAAGTCCCCCACCCTCTTTCAGAGCCTTTGGGAGCAGAAACTAGTTTTTCAGCATTTCAGTTTTTAGTCACTCACAGTATTAGAAAATTATCTAATGGGGCAATTGTCATGTTATTTTGAAAACAACATTTACAACTTCACAACAAAGTTCAATTGCTTGTTACAATAGCACAATTTTTGAAACTACATAACAAGTGTTAAAATATTTTACAAGAAAAAGAAAATATTTAACAAGAGTTAAAATATTTTAATTAAATTACATTCTAATTTAGACAGGAGTTTAAAACTACTGAGGCAGGCAGAATAATTTCTCTCATTTCTTCATTTTTTCCTTTATATATCTCTTAGCTTGCTGTTTTTCCAAGTCATTCCAGATGTGTATAAACAGAATAGTCTATATGAACAATAGGCACCAAAACAAGAAGCTTACTGCGCTCTTTATTTAGCCTTTTCAACAGTAAACCAGTCCAGCACCACATAGTACAAACCTCTCATAATTCCCCTCTCTGTCCCCCAAATTCATAAGCAAATTTCACCTTTTTAAAAAAATAATCTGTCACTCTGTAGTCCTGATGTACCCTGAATACCCGGATCCCTTGCACTTGAAAAGACAAAGATGACAAACCTTACTATCAATTTCACTGCTCCCCAGAGCAGACTGGATCACATAGAGCAACGCATCCGTCAGGCCATCACACTCCCTCATTCTTCTGCGGGCCTCCTCTCCAGCAGAGCTGACATTCCTGCAAGGCAATAGCAAGGGTCAGCACCTCAACAGCTCCCCTACCCACTTCCCCTCCTGAAGCCTTCTCACCATTAACATACAGATAAAACACCTGTTTTCTGCTCTCCTTTCATCAGTTCAGAGCTGTGAATAATGAAGACAGCTGTGAATGAGCTCAGGAAATGTAACAGGGAGGGGAACAAATAGAAGTCATCAGGTCCTCCACAGGAAGGGGCAGACAGGCCAAGCAGCATGTCTCCACCTGGGCAGGGAAGCTCACAAGCCGCTAAAATCTGGAGAAAGGTTCATTTTTCTTTTTCTTTCTTTCTTTTTTTTTAAGTAGTGAGAAAGTGTACTTAAAATGTGCATATGTACATATAAATCAGGCTTAAAAAAGTCTAGAGGTTTTGCCAAGGAAATTTCCTGGGACTTGAAGAGCCCAGTAGTTAGGGCTCTTAACCTGAGAGAAAAATACTATCAATGCATAACATAAACCACCTTGTGTGGCTTGCTTCTCATTTGACATGAGTGTTTCCTTTTCTCTCTCATTTTGAGAGAACACTAATCCTCAATCTTCTCTTTATGCAGCTACTCACAGGTTGTTTTACATTGCAAAATTTAAAACCTCAGCCTATTATAGTAACTGTGTTCCTCAGACAGGGCCAGAGGGCCTTGTCAACACATTGATAAAAACACAATTAAAATTTACTGCATAACATGTGTCATAAAGTTCAAAATATAGCTATATAAAGAAACAAATATATATGTAAGAGCATATATAAATAGAATCTATACTTGCTACCATCAAGTCTCCCTGACACATTCAAATTTGCACAGCAATTTTGACTTGGAAATGGTTGAATTAGCAATCTCAGGAACGGGGTGAAACTTTTCATATAGTCTCCTTCAGTAGGGGAAGACAATCCTCTAGCATTGGCCCATTGATTATGCCATTTTCAAATGCCTTTGCATTAAGGATGGAAAAAGGATGGGAAATCTTGGAGGGGAGAATGAATTTTAGTTGGAGGAAGGTGAGAGGACTAAAGGATAGTTTTCCTCTCAGGTCTTTTTTTTATTTTTGCTCTATCTACTTCATCCTGTTCGGCCCCCTTTAACCTAAAAACCAGAATTCCCATTCCCCCAAAGCACCGAAGAGTTTTCCTAATCAAGTAATCTTACAACTGGACAATTCCCCAGTCCCCCCAGTGCAGGTTCCTAATTGATTCTGCTCCCTAAGCAAACATGATTTTCCATCTATACTTGCATCCCTACAAAGTTCTAATTAGTTCCGCTCCCCACACACAAACTGCCTCAATTAATTCAATACTATTCCCTTCACCTCTGCAGATAGCCTGACAAAAACCAGCCCTGGAGCACTAGAATGAATTCCTTTATCGCCCTAGCTCACAAATTCATGCTTTCCGTTCTCCTTGAGACTCCCATGTTCACCACACATCATTACACACCAGAAGTGTGCCTTTCATAACGGCTTGCAAGTTTTGTGTTGTCTTCTGGTCCCTGAAATCCGTACCTCCTTCCCCCTTCTTTGCTGCTTAAGAGCATCAGATGCGGCCTTTCCCTTCAGTTCATGTGGAAACCCTCTTCTGTCATACAGGAACTGGGGTCTGGAGAGCATCAACTGGAAAAACACTTTCACTGACTCTGATGTGATGGAAACCTTCCAACTTCCCTTTGGATGACAGAAATCAGTAGGTAAAATTACAGTGCATGGTTTTCCCAAAACGGTGCCCACACCTTGTATTTGCAGGGCTGGGGACTCTGCCTACAGTTTATTTTTAGTAGGCTATCCCTTACAAAAGGCAGTAACTCCATGTGAAATTCTGGAAGGGCAGCTACACATCGGAAAAGCAGAATTATGGATCTGAAAAGTGCATTGTGGGGTGGGCAGAAAAGGGGGATCAGAGGACTTCTTCCATTTGAAATTCTACTCTCCCGCCTCCAGGAAGATAGCTGTATCCAGCCTAAAAAAATAACTGTGGAAATTACAACAGGAGGGTGCTGTTCTTAGCACACCTCCATTCCTAGCACCACTACATATATATATAAAAAAGGACATGTTACTGTATCTTTTTAATCAGAACTAGATGCAACAGTCTGTACTAATGTAATGTGTCCAGGCTTCTTCATTTTCTGCAGTTACATATACTGTGTGCAAGCTTTCAGATTATATAGACTTATACATTGGCAGAAGCAGACAGAGAAATTCTTCCTGATCTTTTCATTGAGGCAGTTTCTCCTTCTCTCTACCATGTCACCTTGACTCTCCAGAGCATGCAGAGCCTGGAAGCCTGTCAGTTCCTTTCCAGGTTCACCGGAAACTCCTCCTCACCAAGACAGCAATGTCAACCATATAGTCCCTGAGCTGTGAGCTGTCTGCCTCATTCATTTCTAGCCAAACAAAGAATATGAGGACATTATACAAAGTAATACAGACACACTAGGCACGCATCTTGCACAGACAATATATTTCCTTGTCCTGTGTGGAGGAGCTGTTGAGTTCAGTTCTTCTGTTTATCATCCTTCTTATGCTCCTGTTGCTTCTGCAACCAAGAGGTGGGTATACCAAATTCCCATGACCGCTTTTCCTTTTCTTTTAAAAGTCTCTGTCTAGTTTCTGCACTGACTCATAGCTACTCCAGCACTCCCCAGAACTGGCATATTTATTTACATGGGAAATAGCTTAAAACCCAAGACAAATCCAAACCTTGCATCAACATTTTGGCAGAAATAATAATTTGGTTACTTAGAAATATTTCCTATTATCTTACTATTCCAATTCCACCTCTATTGATGAAATCATTGTTTACAAATCTTTCACAGAAGGTCTCTAATATCATCATGTTCAAGCCATGTAATTCTGTGAAAGACAAGCAAGCTCCAGATTATGTAAGCTGTCAAAGAAAACATGCTGCCATCTTAATTTTCTTATTTCTCACTGTTAATTGGAACATGCTGTAGCTGTCAGTGTGACAGGGAGTAAGACATGATTTGTCATTTGTGAATTTACAGGTCACTGTGCAAACCTTACACTGGAGCATTAGTAGTATCTAATGTTGGTAAAATGTCCCACTAAGCAAACACATATTTCTCCAGTGTCAGTCTCCAGACAAGGGACCACATTTTCTTGATTATTCACAAGATGCAGAGATACAATGAACAGGTTTTCAAGAAAAAAATACTTTGTCATCATAGAGGCAGTCCAGCAAAACCTTGATTGCCTGGTAAATTTCAATTCTTTGTGGAAACTCTATTCAGGGGGTATATGTGAGGTATAGGCTGATATTTTGAATCTAACAGGACAAGAAATCCTTTAGACCTCTATACTCCAATAAAATTAATTTCAACTGGAATTGAGTCACACAGGAATACCAAGAATACAGAGTACTGAAGAATAACTCTCAGCTTAGTCAGAAGGCCCCACTCAGACCTCCAAAAAACCTGCAAACATAAATAGCTCCTCTCAGGAGAGGAACACTAAGAACTGATAGAACAAGAGCTCAGACCTATGGCTCATCAAACTGCTATTTTACGAACAAATGGAAGTCTGACTTTGATAATAATGTAGGAATGGAAAGAGAATTACAATAATCCAGCTTCAGTTTTATGGGAAGGTATGTCGCAGCTATCATGTCATCACCTGATAACTGACAGTAGGCATGATCCTCCCAACACACATTAGGGGTGTCAATCCAATGCTCTATGGGTATGAAGTATGCAGTATGAAGGAGTGTGCAACATATTCCTGATTCTTATCAATCTTGGCATTTACCCTAGCAATTCAATATAAGTGGTGGAATTTGAGGAAGGGGAAGATGGGTGGTGCCAAGTATTTTCTTTCTCCTTTAGGGTCATTTTGCACAGGCTTATAAAAGCTGTGGGAAGTTTTGAGCAAAATTCTTACTGCTCTAGGATAACTAAGTTCACCTGCCTTATCCACAGAAGGGACACTGAATTCTATGGAAAGATCCTCCAGAAAGCCAGTGTGATTCTGAGAAATATGCCCTTTGGATATGGGAATATTTAGGAAGCTGTTGACATTACCCCCAGTGGCAGTTCTATAAATCTCAAAGACAGTGCTTAGCAAAGATGAAATGGAGATAGGTCACTTCGTAAGGTACCATGATTAAAAAGAAACCATATTTAATATCTAGTATATATAATATTTTTGCTATGGACTGAGGCGATGAAAGAATGGACAAACACAAGAAGGACAATATCCTAAATCATGTGGAATGTAGAAGTTTTCTTTGATATAAAACTTCATATCGTCCAAAGTACACCTTCATTCCAAAATGCCTTGTGTAACAGCGACTAATCATGACAGCCTCAAACTTTTTCATCTTTCTACTTATTATAATAGCCATCAAAAAGAGATTATTCACAGAAAGGGGGGAAAGTTTATATAAACCAAGAATTCAAAAAATTCCACCAATGTTGTAGGAACCATGTTTATGTTTCTCTGAGAATACCTCATAAGGGAAAAGCTGTCAGGAGAATACTGAGTATCCAAGTTCCAACTGATGTGCTAAATACTCATCTTTAAAATACATACATGAAAAATAAAAATACCCATATCCCTGATACTGGCCTCCTCTACATGTGCTCTCTTAAATGTTGCCTCTTTTTAATTCTGTCTGATTGACTACACGTTCTCTTTTGGGACAGAGCCTTGTCTCAGCAGCAAGATGGCATCCCCAGCACCACCACGGCCTGAAGTGAACAATGATGATTCTATGGGTTGGTCTGCAGTGTAGCAGATGGTCACTTAAGATCTATTACTTTTTCTTTGTACTTCCAGCTGTTTCTATAAGCATTCAGGCTCTTTGGTGCAAGGGTCTAATATAGTAACATAGACAGTGAAAAGAAACAACAAGCATTATGCACATATCCAACAAGTGTGCTCACGGTCATCATCAGTCCCTTGACAACTACACAATTTTAAGGGCTTTTTGTAATGGAGTAGTATTTGAGTCACATTGGCTTACCTGTAAGTACTCAGTGCAGCCTTTGGACATACAGCAAATAGATTAGCTTAGTAGTTATGGTTACAACTGTAACTTTCAGACAAATTTTACTTTTTCCATCATTCTTTGTATATTAAGCCTTTTTTTTAATCCTTCCTCAATGGTAAAAACTAAAAGAGCTGATAAGAGTAGCATTTCTCAGACAACATACAGGTTTAAAAAAAGAATTGAGACAAAAATAAAGGAAACACAAGATAGTTGGTGTTTATTATTAAGAGTTTCTAACCTTTGGGCTTTTAGTGACTACAAAATCAGCTTAATGTTTGTAAACAAAAATAAATTAAAATAGATCTTTCAGTCACTGCCACAGATCCTCCTTGCAATTTTGCCCAATTTGAATGACAGTTCAATGCAGTATTAGCAATATTTTTTCTTGCTAAATGTTCTTAGCCTTCTTTATGTTCATCTTCAGAGGAGTAATAATATAACAATTCTGCAAGTGGATTAAGAATAACACAGGTTTTGGGGCAAATTCTCTCTTATTAATCAGAATAGCTCAGCTGTAATTGAAGAAGCACGACTGTTTTATAACAAGAAATTTGGCCCCAGATCTTTATCTCTTAGGTATTCATTTCACTTTAAAAGCACACTTTGCAATTAGACAAACATCTGACAGTCTCATGTGCATACAGTCTTGGTTATTAACCTTTCTATCAAATGCTATGACAATGTCATTTAGCTTTGATTATTCAGCCATAGCTTTCATTTTCAAAACACCAGAGCAATTAGCCTACCAAGTCAAGCACTCAACAGGTAGCATTTACTGCTGGGCTTCTGCATGTCCAATCCTTAGGATAAATGCACTGTTTATAATGAATGCTCTGTGTGATCTGTGAAGCAATTGACTTCTAACAATTCTTGGCTATTTTTATGTTTTGAAGAGATATGTGGTGGAAGAGAACAAAACCTGCAATAAACATCTTAAAAGAACTTGTCTCCCTAAAAAAAACCCCAAAAAGTCAAAATTCTATGCATAAAATATTTTGGTAAGGTTCATGGTATAATCAACCATAGACTCATCTGAAAGAAACATAAAGTATTTCTAAGTCCCCCTCGCCTCCTTTGCTATGTACTTTTGTTTGAAGTGCAACTTCTATTTAAACAAAACTTAAAACTTCTATTTAAATACAGAATTACATATTGCGTATTCAAGAAATGTTTTCAATTACGATAACAAAATCACCTGCAGGAAATTTCTGATATTTCATTTCTCTGATAAGTAGTATTTGGCTCCATAAAAATAACTGCACTCATTAATGCTCGGCTGCTTATGTATATACTGTTTTTAATGCATTACCTGTAGGAGGTGAAAAAGCCAGTTTTGACCAGTTCAGCTGGTAAGAGCTAAAATATTGTGCCACTTACCACCCTTGGGAAGCAGCTGCTGTGATGCAGAATCCGAAGGTCATAATGGGAACATTTTATAGATGTCAATGTGAAGACATTTTTCTCCATTTAGAACTGTAACATTGCCAAATGGAGCTCTGTATGTGTTAAAGACTTACTGCACACAAGCGTGGTTTCATGGTTTGGCATGGTGTGGTGGCCTCAGCCAGAAGCCAAGCACCACACTGCTTCTCACTCGTGCCCAGAGACTGCAGAAAATATAGAGATGAGGAAAAGCAGACTTCTGCTTTCAGCAGTCTTTCCTTTTTCCTCTTTATCTGAGGGAGTGTAATAACATGGCCGATCCAAGATGTCTGAACGGCTTCTTTTCCCACTGAAAAGCACAAGGTTGTATGAACCCCCATAGCAGGGGGGTTGGAACTAGATGATCTTAAGGTACTTTACAACCCTAACTATTCTATGATTCAATGATTCTATGATCTCAAGGTCCTTTCCAACCCTAACTACTCTATGATTCTATGATTTTATGAATTTAAATGAGAAGGTGTTAGGCATAATAATTCAACCATTACTTTCACTTCAACATACGCTGTACACAGCTAGTAGCACTTTGTGGATCTTAAGACACCATCATCTGAATCTCTAATGGTAGTTTCCAAATTGTTCACTTATTATTTAACTGTGCCATGACCACAGTGTACAACCTCCCATTTGAAACCACTCTGGCATCTCAGGACTGAAAGAACGTAAATATTAGCACGTTGAAAAATGCTAAAAACTATAGCAAGCCATAATAAAATACAGAAGTAGCAGATATGGGAATAAATAAGATAAGCTAGGAGGAGTCAAAAGGGCTAATTCACAATCCTACCTTTATACTTTGAAGAAATGCATAATCAATAAGCATGTTAGATAAGTGACAGATTGATAGTATTTATTTCAGTATTAAAAAGACTTTGACTAGATCTCTAACAAATGCACTTTAATGAGACTGAGCATCCATGGGAAGATGGATACGTAAATTGTTAAAATAAAACAAAATAAGTGATGTAGTTTCTTCTTCCCTGGTTACCTACTCTGGTCACTGCGAAAACTCAAAAATATTGTGTCAGATGCTTCAGTATTGTGAAGTAGTCTGTCCTGGTTTTGCGCTTTTTCTGCTCAGCTTGTTATCTTATTCAGAACAAAACCATTGCTCAGACATAAATGGTTTTCAATTAACCTCATTATACCGATTATTTATCAGATTATTTTCTTCAAATGCTTACAAATTTGTCTGTTTTGATGTTCCTTAATTGCTTTCCTCTACATTAAGTGTTCAAACAATTTCTAAAATATTAAAATTCAGGTTATTTATTCAGCATTTCTGTGTCTACTTTCCTCCTCTGCTAAAAGATGAAGTCTGTATTTGTCCTGTTTAGTCCTATGGTAAAGTTTCTGACTTGCATGAGCTGCATAGCAAAACCACTTCCACAATAAGAAAAATATTCCCCTTAATTCTCTGTATGCTATATTCTCAGGAAAAACTTGGAATCACAACTGTGTTCATAAGAACAACTGAAAAGAAGCTGGCAAAATGCTTCAGAGTTTAGAATAAGCATTCAAGAAATATACTATCCATAAAAATAGTCATTTACTAAATGTTTTAAACTAATGTTTAACAATATTATTCTGACTGTATTCATCAACATGTCTTACACAGCTGAGATCACTTTATAAAATCCTTTGAATGCAATTTTTCTAATATAATCTCAGTTTTGTAAAGAAAAATCATTTTCCCACAGCCAAAATTTTAACATATACAACAGCCAGGGAAAAAGATTTTCATACCTGAAACTTGTGAAAAGGAATTTAGGTAACTTCATATAGTGTGTGAAATTTCTTGCCATTCTGATGTATTTGACCTTGTTTTAGCTAAAAAACAATCAATACTAAAAAATCATAACAAAACCTTTGGTTTTGACAGTTCTTTCCCCTTAACTTATTCCCAGCATAGCTCATGTGCTTTTCAGGGATACACGCAAGCCTCTTATCTGTACACACAAATATTCTGAATGCCAGATTTGATTATGATGAAAGTGCAACTTCAGAATCCAGCATGGGGCCAAAATGCATTCCTGCCCTGCTTCCAGGTTTTACCTGAAATTGTCTAGTGCTTGAAGGCATGTCCCGTCTATGAAAGATATATTTATTTCTAGAGTAATAGGAAAGGACCAGACCATCACAAAAATTACTGTTAAAAATAAACATGACACTTTTCCAAACAGAGCAGTTTGCCTGTTTAAAAAAACTCCTAAAACAAAATATCTGTGAAAAAGTTTCACAAGTATAGTTTTTGGAATTAAAATAAAAAACAAAAAACAAATGCCAAACTCCACAGAAAACATACTTTGGGTTATGCTTCAATGGTTACAAATCTTTCTTTCTTAAAAGACTAGTTAGTGCATCCTTTCGTCCCTTTGTCAAGAATTATGAACCCAAGAAGTCCTGAGAGTTTGTATTCTCTGGAGCCATCCTCAGCTCCACTTCAATAAGGCAAGTGGAACTGGCTCTTCAGCACACTGAAAAGTCTTTGCTGAAAGACTATGGCTGTGCTACCCCACAGAAGCAAAAAGGAAAGCAATTCGAAGCCTAACACCTGCATTTAAATTTACTCAGTCATTTGACTATCTTGGATTTCGGTGAGTCCCAACTGTTGTCTGTACATTCTCTTAAATGCCCATTATAAGAGCAAAAATATTTTGGTTAGTAACCTATAGGTCCCTATCTCGCTCATGTTATTAATTAGGTATCCTTTTTGGTTCATATGTACAAACAAAACACAGAGGAGTGTTAGCCTCCCAGACAAAACAGGCAGTTTAAATATCCAATGAATAGCCTGGAAGAAACTCCATATGCCAAACATACGCACTGGCCATATATTTGAAGGATCTCCTAAAGTTTCAGTCACACAAGTTCCACTGAGGGCAACCAAGCTTGTGCAGTAGAAAGTCCTGTGCCACAACTGTCAAATTCCTTCTACAACATGACACACAAAGACAAATCTGTGATTCAGGTACAACCCAGTAATTTTACAGTCAACTGGCCAGACAGTTACATACCCAGAGAAGCAGAGACTTTAAAATGGTGGCAAGTTAAACCAAAATCTCCTAGTTTGGCTATATACAAATGTGAATATGTCTATGCAAACACGAAAGCTCTAAAAAAAGGGGAACTAGAGCTTATTTCATACATATTAACTCAGAATAGCACCTGTATGAAGGCAAACTATTTTAAATCTTTGGACAGGATTTCATGACACTTTGGTTTCTCACTCTGTTAGACAAGCATTCTACTTAGGCTAGATGACAATTCAGATGTGACTTTCTAGTTATACAATTATGTAAATAAATAATGGCATTACAGATGCATTCTGGGTTCCATTTTGATGTAAGATTCTATTTTTTATGTTCTAATTTTCACTTTTCCATTTTTTATGCTGATTTTTAAGTTGACACTTCTGTCACTAAACCAAGCCAAAGAGTTTTCGATCAGGTATTACAATATGTTGTAAATTCCTCCTATACACTTCAGTAGGCACCTAAGCTCCGTGTGTTTGCACGTGCCCTTCAGTTTGAAACATTTAAAAGAATTATTAGTAATGCAGTTCTGAGGTCCTATAATCAAGATCATGGAAAGTTACACAGTTCTTTCACTTTTGTTTTAGAATCAAGTGAAAAGGATAATCACCAAAATCAGATCGTAAACAATGTATAGAGTTATGTTTAGCAGAGTTATCAGTCTGAAAATTCTATGAATAAAGATTAGGTCCCAAGAAAAAAAACAAAAGCAAACAATGATTTGCAATGAGCAATCCTATCAACCTGGAGGAACAAACAAATAGGATCATGACTGCTCAAGTAAGATGATTCCTCTAAGCTACAAACCAATCTCCCTGTCACATCTGAGTTTCAAGTGCATTTCTGCATCTATTTTACGGTCTTGAAAAAACATTATCAGTGCAGAGTCTTGAGAAGAAGGGACAGTAAATCAGCTTCGGTTGTTGACTAATCAGATGATCACAATTAATTACACCACCAATCGGTTCACTGGATAATTAGGTTCATCATTTTCTAATCAGCTACTTACAAATTTTAATACAGAGGATAAGAAGTCACAAAGCAGAACACTCAGTAGAGTATTAGGAAGTATGAAGCACTATTTTGAATTAAACAAATTAACTTAAGCAGAACACAGAAAAGTAGAAGTCAACTGTTTTTCAACTGTGTGTATACTGATACTATCAGTGAACTGACTGCTACGGACATCTCTCCAGCTGGAGTCTCACAAACCTGAGGGGTGCCTTTCTCCTCTACCAAACTAAAAATGCTTAGAAAGGCTGCCTTACCTCTTTTTTCTCTCCATTCCCAGTTTAGACTAGTTACTAGCATATTAGTCCTGCCTTTTGTTTTACTGTCATTATCCAATGCTCTATAGTACGTATAGCATTTCCTTCACAATTTTCAGTTGGGCATCTCAAAATTGATTTATTATTTGCTTATGTTATTTCTTTCTAGTTACATTATTCATTATATGATATTGTTCCTGTGAAACTGCATTTTACTATATCTAGAATAATCTCGCCCCTCAATTTTCTTATTTTTATACTTTAACTCCATTATAAACACCAAGGTATCTCTGCTGTTTCTCACCAGTAATGTCCCACAGTGTTACATTTTTTTAAGATAAGTACCTGTAAAAAAATCTCATTATCCATAAATGGCCTAATAGTCAAAAAAAAAAAAAAAAAAAAAAAAAAGCAATGAATAGTAAGTTATAATTCTTATGCTTGGGCTAAACATGCCTTCAGCATAAGAAATAAGTATGTACATTCATGTCCTACTTTCATGTCAGTTAACCTGAAACTGCCAGAGTGTGTATACTACCTCAGATTATGTCACTTCATCATATCTCCAAATGGCTTTATGTGCATACTGAAAGATGATGAAGGAACTGACCCTCTAGCATGCCCTTCAGCTTAATGAGTCATTATGCATCACTGCTGCTTGAAATAACCTGTAAAAAGAGAAGGGAATCACGCTACCACAACCCTTAAACCCTCTGTCATGGGTTCAGCAGCAGTCATTTTTCTCCTTCTTGGTAGCTGGTGCAGCACTGTGGTTTTGATTTTTGGGCCTTGGAGCTGTGCTGATAACACCAGTGTTTTCAGTTACTGCTTGGTAGTGTTTTGTCTGGCCAAGGACTTTCTGAGCCTCATGCTATGCCAGGGAGGAGGGGGAGCCGGGAGGAAGCAGAGACAGGACACCTGACCCAAACTGACCAAAGAGGTTATTCCATACCACACCCTCCTAGTCCATGCCATATAAACCAATGAACAAACCCTCTCTGCTACTAGCATTGCTGTCAGTGCTGTCTACCCCTTTGGTTCATACCCCAGGGATGGTGTCTGACAACTAGGCTGAAACAAATTTCTTAGACAATCCTACACTGCACTGTCTCAATGCCTGCAATGCCTGACTCTCTTGTATGTCAGAGTAATTGTTCTGGGGACAGAGATTACGTATTGTCAGAGATTTCATTTTTCCCTTTACATTTTAACACATACCCTCGGAGTCATTTCATTTGTTCCTGTTAAACTAAACACCAAAATTCACACTTTCCATTGGGCATTCAGATGCGTATGAAACTCTTGCATGAGTAGCAGGCTCTCTTCTCCCACTTTGTCCTTTGCTTTGCCATGGAATATACTATTATGTTTGCCTTCAGATATTCTTTCCTCCAATCTGAAAATGTATACATGTAGCAAGTTACTCTGTTTGCTTCATCCCAATTCTTCCTATAAATTGAACCAAATTACTTGCATGAAGTGAAAGAGGACAACTCCCCCAAGCATTCTGCCCCTTCCCTCACAAACTGACTTCATAGGAGCTGTATCTGAGTAAAAGCTTCTGCAGAATCATCGTGTTCTTTATTTCACGATCACTTTTGTGCATCCTATTTCCATCAATTCTCACCTCAAAAAGGGGCTTTTTAAGAACTGTATGTTCTTTGGGCCAATGGGCAGAATGTGCTTGTGTTCTAACAACCCATGACTGACCAACCACAAAAAAAAGAGTGGGATCACCCAAAGTGAACACCCAAAGTTGAGAGCTGGTTTCAAGTACGAAGTTACAGATGCTCTGGCAACCTTCAGCCCCAATCTCTTGAAATCTTCTACACTAAGGGATTTCTGCAATTGTGGTAATTCTTTAGTTGACATATAAGCATTCCCTGAGTGACAGATACTCATTAGAGAGACAGATATTCATTAGACTTGCCTTTGTGAGACCTGCTTTTACAACGCATCCAGTGTACAAAACTTCACTGCTAACACAGTGCTTTGACTGTGGTGGTGTTATGCTTGGGAAGAGTTTAATCCTTAGTATGCTTTGTGTGCCAGTCAGAGACCAAATTAGCAAAAAGATAATTACAGCTTATAAAGGTGTCTGTTCTTTTATGAATAAACACTCATTCTAATTTTGTAATTATTATTTTGCTATTCTCAGGTAATTGTCAGTTACTCAACAACATTGCTTCCTCTGGTACAGTGCAAATACAATTCCCAGAATTACAGCAGAATTTCTTAAATGAGGTATAAAGACTGCAAATTATTTAATTCAACTTTAGAAAGCTCAGTGCTTATTCCCTAGCTCATATATTATTTCCATTGCCAAATCTTACTGAAATAAGCATGTTAACACCTAATACTAGAGGATTTTTGTTTTCCTTCCTGAACAGGTGGCTCTGGTAAAATGACACTCCATCAAGATGGTAACTGGATGAATCAAGTACCACAATGTTCCAGTTCTTTGTGCTTGAGTTATCTTCCTACCCAGACCCAGGGGGATATTAAAGGCTCATGCGATCATAACTGATAAACTACCTGTCTGTTTTGCTCAAGATGATTAATTTAGGGACACTGCACTGAGAAATGCAGAATTACCATGCAATTTATTAATTATGCTTAAAGTCATTCCAACCACTTCTGTGTTATTTGATTTACTTAATTTTTTACATACCTACCTACTCACCTGCCAGCTTTACATACCAGTGCCCATGGTCCAGGGCCATGCACTGGTATATAAAGGACCCCTCTGCGGCTGAGCCTGAAGCCCTGACCCTGTCCCAGCAATGCTGCATGCAGTACTGGTCCCCAGCCCTGTTTCTGGCTTGTTTGGATTTCCTGCCTCTACCTTGGACCTGGCTTGATCCACTGCTGCTGCCTCATGCACCCTGAAGTGCCAACAGGACCTCAAGTGCATCTCCCCAACTCTGCTCCTCTGCCTGAGCCTGCTGGTGAGGGCATTGAAGGTCCATGTTGCATCCACCCTTACCTCTTGACTTAGAGACTGTGGGGAGCAGTCCCTGCTCCTGCTGCTCCCTGACAGAATTCATTAGGTAGCTGACTCTCTCAATTTTGCTTTTCTGGATCTGATACTCCTCTTTCCACTCCTAAAGCCCCTGAAGACTGAGCACTGCTTTTGGTTAATGGTCTATTATTCTGAATGCCATAAGACCTGCATACTTAACTGGACTAGGCTGATGTCATAAGCCTCCACAAGTGCAAACTATATAGTCTCCATCCGAGAGCCCCTGCATCTCAGCTTCTCAATAAATCAAAAGCCGTAAGCATGCCATATTTAAATTTTATTTATGCATAGACTGGAAGGTCACAACAGCCCTGTACTTCTCTATCCTGTAGCTTTTGTTCTATGGGATATTATGTTCCTGAGGGCTCTATACCCTTCCACACCATGTGGGGTATAGATACTTGGAAGACCCTCAGTCTCATTAGACCCTCAGTAGGGCTCAGCCTCTCTTCCCTAGCTGCCAGGATCAGATGATGACTTCAGTTTTGCTGGGTACAAGCACCTCTCCCTGCATCTCTGGAAGTGTCCCTCTGGGAACAAACTTCTTAGCTGTATGAAACCAGCGTTCAGATGAAGGTAAGAGCTGTACACCCACACTCCAGAAACCCTCTGGTACTGAAGGGCGTCACTGAACAAATCCAGGAACACTGCAGGCACTGTATGGACTCTTCTGCTGCACGTAGCTTACAGAAAAGTTATTTGAATTTCATATGCAATATTTATCCTGTACCAACTTCCTCTGGGGACCCATGGTCTACCCTGACAGTATTCACATAGAGAGTTACTGAGAAACAACTATTCTGCAGTTTTTGGCTTTCAGTTTGCCCACTGTGTAGACAAGTCTGAGGCAAAACTTTTGCTTACAACACCCAAGTTGCAACCCTACTCAGTATCAATTTAACCTTTAAGCCTACTCCTCACCAACCCTATCTGCACTCTTGCCTGATCATTTTACCTAAATTGTTCCCCTCAGCGTCAAAGTATTAAGCCACTCAACACCACTGTCATGAATGTCATCACCTCGGAGAATCTCCAACGGAAAGCAGCACCCTGGCAGATGTAAAGCACGAACCTCAGTGTTTACCCACACCTTCTGTGGCTGTGCTGTGCTGCTCCAATTACTGCCTCTGCCAGTCAGTGGTACTGCTGTGATGGCTGCAGCCAAAGCCACCTGAACACATGTAGCTGAATGCTGGAGTTTCAATCCACAGGGTGAAATCTTTTCTCAGAACATGGCTAATTAGACTGAGCTGTTAAACATTTATAATTCAGATGGCAAAATCTCATAAACCTGCCTTTGCTATTTGCTCGACCCTTTTATAGTAATCATTTCAGTATGCTGCCTGCCCCCTTGCCCCGAATTTCCCAAATAAAAGTGCTTTAGGCCACTTGGGTCTTCAATTTACACATTCACAACCCAAACTCCACTTGAAGAGTGGCACTGCAACCTGCCCCAGAAGATTCAGGCAGCCTGTCATACTGTAAACTTGCTTTGGAAATCCACCCTATCAACTGAACGAAGCCTGACAGCCAGAAAATACTGCAGTGCCAGAGAATTTGATTGCTACTATTAATACCCAGAAAGAACAGCAGTAATGAGCACAAACTCTGAAACTACTTCAATGATCAAGTGCAACCATCTTTAGCCCAATGATGAAGTAATTCTGAAATAAACATAAAAGACTTTTGGAAATATCTCAGCAAAAATGTTCAGAGAACTCCAGAAAAATATGGAGGCATCAATGACATTGAAAAATAACACCCAAATGTTCCCAAGTTATATTACTTATGCAAATTAATGAATGAAAAATCCACTAGGTTTCCCTTATCTCCATTCCCTTAAAAAATGTAATATTAATATTTTGCATACAATTTCAAAGTTTGATCCCAACTTTGAGGGATTTAATTGATTTTAGAGACTTGCAAATGGCGCTTTAGACACTGAGTAATGGTCAATACTTTTTTCTGACTATAATTTCATCTTCATGTAAAAAATTATAAACAGCATCTTGTAATTGCAGTTCTGAGATTGTCTATTTAAATAAACATCTTATTACATACATTCAATGTCATAAGTACGTATTCCAATTTAAAATCCCATCAAAACACCACTCACTAATTCACAAAACTTTATTTATTTCATAAACCGTTCTATAACTTAAAATTAGCCCTAACAGAAATTAAAAGAAAACAAATGAATACTTATTAACCTACACTACTATAATTGAAAAAAGATGTTTCAAATGGAAATCTTTCTCTAGCTGCTTGGCTGACATTTGAAAGTAATCATACTTGCAATTGCTAATCAGTTCATCATTATGGATTATAAAGAAATTCAAGCGCTAAAACCTTCAGTAATACCCAAATTGAGCTGGCCTCTGCAATTGCAATTCAAGCCCTTTTACAGAATGATCACAGTACGTAATCTACACTGTCACTTTTCACCTCCACAGGACTCACGCCACATCTACTGCACAGGATGGACTTAAGTGATGTAAATCAGTTATGCTGTAGAAGGGGTTGGTTTCTGTCAGCCTTCTCACCTCTGTCCACTAGTACTCCATGACCAGCTTCTCCTGAAGTAGTACCCTTGGGTAAACCTCATCTATTTTCATAGGTCTGACTACATGTGTTTTGTCCAATTAGTCCTTAACCTGTTCCTTGCCCATTGCTGGCTCCACCTTTTCTTTCCTAAAACATGCTGAAATGTACAGTAGTCTAGGAGCAATATCTGCCTGATAAGACTGAGGCATGAAAGGCGATGAGTTCTTCGGTCTTTTCCCTTTTGTCCGTCACTGTTTTGTCTTCCCCATGCATCAACTGACTCATATTCCCCTCAAGATCTTTCTGCTTTCATGATACATATGCCTGCAAAATCCCCTGCCGCAATCTTTTATGATCTTTTATGGAGTTTGCTCCACCTGGGCGTTGACCTTCCTCATTTCACCCCCAGCTGCACAACCAAGGCTTTTCATACTCCTTTATTTTTCCCCTTTCCACTCTTTGGTCTCTTCCTGTGCTTCAGGAAGCTTTGTGTTTACCCAAGTGAGCCTTCTTCCAAAATTTGTAGTCTTCCCGCACAACAGGGTGGTTTGTTCCCAAGTTCTGAGAAAATATTAATTTATTTACATTTGGTGAGCACCATTTTCCTGTGAAGCAGACCCACAGCTGATTCAAAATCCATTGAATGTGTGACTGCCATGGATACAGTGGTGATGCTGTCTGAAGGAATGATCAAAGCATAGACAGTTATAGTTAAAAATCAAGTTAAAATGGAAATTACACCAATACGGTTTAGATTAACAATCTAAACATATATTCCAGGCCCACGGGAGGCTTATACCAAATGCAATAGTCTGTACTTCTGGCTGAACACACTGATGTGTAGCTGCTGCAGGTACATCTACCCAATAAGGCCAGTTAACCTTCCAGTTCTACTGCCGACATCATTCCTGTTTCCTGCCTGGGTATCAAGGAGTGACAACAGCGGTATTGCTGAGTGAGACAGCAGCAAGAATTGTGCTGAGGCCACTAAATTCACTTCACGTGAACTATGAAAAGAGCAGAGCAAACTCCACAGTGGCATCTGCTGGAAACTTCTGTTTCCCACTGCACAGATTTTGAGCATGAAAAAGTACTTATTATTGGTAAGATAGGTTAATAATTTATTTTTTACTGACCATATGAGCTTTACAAAATAAAAAGCACAGGGACAGAGCTCCAACAGGGAAGAGTAAATGTGAAATGAATAAGTTGGAAAGGAATGAATAAGCTTAAATGCCTGCCAAGAATCACATTCCCCAAACCACTGTATGTCTGCACCAAGGAAAACTCCAGCTATTCAGGTGTCATTGAAACACAATCAATCTCCTTGACAGAAGGAAAGAAAGAAAGAAATGGTACCATTTGTACTATCGGAAACCAAGAAGAAAACTGGTGGATAATTTCACTATTACCTTCAATAATACATTCCTGCACTTGACTTAAGAGTGGGAGCCACTAGGTTAGCTTGGCTTATAAGGAGAAATGGAAGTCAATTACTTTCACTGTATGTCAGCTACCTCTAAAGTTTTTGACAGATGAAAGCCAGTACATGACAGTTATCAAAGTATTAAATACATTTAAGTTCCTACATATTTGTTTTTACCTATTATGTCTGATACTACAAGACAAGTTTGCAACAGCATCCCCCAAACTCCCTGTGTACTAACTAGAAATTGTGTATTTACTTTGCTAAGGCATGGTCAATTAAAATTCTCACATACTTGTAGGAGAGGAAAAAAAAATTGCATGTAGGGATTACGATACTTTCACTTTGTAAACACTAAATCTGAAGAGTTTACAGTCTAAAGATGATTTATAATAATGATCTACCCAAGCCCTTGAAGAATGGCTATGTAACACATCCACTAGCAATAAAACATAATGATAGGGCTCATGCTATGAAAAACTAACATTTGTTTACATAAATTACCCCTCATTTAGTAATTACACTGCATGTCTGCAATAAGGTCAAGCAAAATGCAACCATGGCAGAAGCAATAATGCACGCATTATAGTCTAGACAGAGATATGTCACAGAATTATGTGGGATAATTAATCAGTTAATGCTTTCCATGTGTTTCATGATATGTGGAGCTGCAATTTTAGAATAAAATTTTTGTGATAATGCAGTCACTTTCTGATTTCTTAAAAGAAATAATAGCACCAACTGCCGTTATTCAGGCCAGAGAGTCCTGAAAAAAGAAAGTATGTAACTATACAAACACATTCAAATCCCCAAACAGATGCACACATCTTTCTTTCTGGTTTATTAGCAAGTAATGATATATTTTCATTATAGATAATAATAATGTCAAAGTATTTAAAGTACGTATACTTTTGGAGGTGCAAATGGTGAAACAAACTCAGCATTTACAGGTCATCTGTGTACACACAGATGTGACATACAGCAGTGGTACAACTCCAAACAGGCAGTACTCCATTCAGGTGCCTACTTAAGCAAGCCACTTAAAATAAGTAATAAATTGTTTTTATAATCAAAGGAAGGTGACTGATTTTCCTGGACCCCACCAAGGTGGACATGCTGCCTACTTAACAATGTGTACCTCAGTTTTTTTGATTAAAACTCAAATAAAAAACCTCTTCAGTCAAGGAAAAAAAAAACTAACCCCCCAAAAAAAACCAAACTCAAAACCCCACAACCCAATGAAATAAAAACCCCAACAAAATTTTTAGGAAATCTGGAATAAACTTAGTGTCCAAAACCTACATTAGTTCACGCTTCTATAATCTAATTGAAGGCAAAACCAAAAATTACCTGTCCTCTCAGAAGTAAAGCCAAAACAAAATTAGAAAAGCAAACAGACTGGTCCTGCAAAAAGCATTTAAAATTCCCACATTGTTCCTGTAAATCATGTAAAATTTCAGTTCAGGAAAAATGCATCATTCATGTGAATTTCCTTCTCTCCCATTTCAGCGCTTGCGACCCCAGTGACAGCCATGCTCCAGCTGATTTTGCTGGTGGATCCTGTTCCTGTGTGTGGAAAGGTGACACAATTGTGCCAAGGACTGGGCTAAAGAGCATTAGACAAGATGACATGTATTTTCAAGACAGATGATGTCTAACATACAAGACATCACCCTAGTGCAACTGGACAGTGAGCACAGCTAACTGTAACACATAAGTAACTGCCAAAAGTACAAACGATAGCACCCATTTTCTCATACTTGCATAGATTAGAGGATACTCCTTCTTAGTGTGAAGTTGGGCAACAAGAGACAGCAGTCAGCAGTCAACATCAATTTGACCAGTCTACTGAAAAATGTCCTCAACACATATTAATTATCTAAAGTGAACCCAGAGATTCTTTTTTGGGAACTAAAAAATTCTATTTTATTATGTACTTTCATTTCATTATGGGATTAAAAAACCCATGCCACCCCTATTTGTCTATGCACAATACTTATATTGTGTGCTTTCATTACTGTGTCTTTTGAAAAACTTCCCAAGTCTTGTACTTCTGCACACAGTAAATCATATATAAAGATGGATGAATGACAGCAGGGCAAGAGGAGGAGGTATTTAACAGTGCTACTGTCCTTCAAGAGAAAACACTGAAGCTGTAACCAGCTAACTATAATAAATGAGTACCTGACAAAAAGAAATGAACTGTGAAAGTAAAAAAGCTACACTAGGACAAATATTTCAAAAGTACTTTGTCACGGAAATCCGTGTGCAATCCTAGCTAAAAATGCTATCAGGCAGATGTCAAATATTTTCATATAGCACATGCAGAAGCAGGTAAAATACACAAATAATATTATTAAAAAAAAACTAAATGTGTTCTTTCTTTTCAAAGGAAACTTGCCAATAATAAAGAACTGGAAAATAGAATATGAAGCTAATTAGGGAAGAAAATAGGGGAAAAAGCCTAAACCCCACAAACCTCTAATACCATTAGCTCATTTTTAAAGAGGGATGTCTTCTTCCCTGCTAGCTGTATGAGACAGAAACTTGGCACAGACTTCGCCGGCGGAAGACAGGAAAATCTTTTCATCCTACTCTTATGTCTGCAGGGCTGTGTGTGCACCAGTGAGCTACAGCTGGAAATCAGGATCACCTTGCACCTTGCTCTAGCTTTGAACCATCTTACTCCACTTGTGTGTTAGTTTGTATAATGTTCAGAGAAATATTCAAATTGGATAAAACTGATGAAAGTGAATTAGTGACAGGCATCACATCCTTTTCACTTCTGTCTTTATGAAAAGTCTCCATTTACCCCACATTAACTACCCACTTTGCTAATCCTCTCAGAAAGGGGGAAAACCGTTTGAATTTATCCTTCTTTCTCAAAGTGTTCTTACTACACTGTTTTCACTAGTCAAGGAAAAATCTTACGAAGTGCTAACAATCCTCCATGGGAGATGTGTAGTGCTAATAAGAACAGAAGTTCAACACTCACAGGGCAGTTTCACAAAACATGACATCCAGAAATGATCTGATGCTTTTCAGGCTTCAGCTCAGACGTCGTGAGTGGAATGTAAACTAAGCAGACTTGGTAGTCTGCAGCCTAGTTCATCACACCCCCCCAGAAGTCCTATTTTTATTTATTTACTTACTTCATCAGTAGTCTTCCTGAGAAAATATTTCCAAAATGGATAAAAATAATGAAGTTTGTTAAGGGTGGTTAGTGGGGACTGCAGTTCTTAGGGTTTCAGTGCTAAGGATATTAGCAGAGAGCGTTTCTCTGATGGAATGCCATCAAAGCCTTCTCACAGGAAAAGACTTGAGCACTGGCTCAACTTGAGCTGCTGGCATTACTCTTGCACTTGAAGTGAGACAGTTCACATGCCCAAACCATTCTGAAAGGGGGTGATAAAATGTTTACTCTGTGAAGTTGGCTGGCTTATCCAGAAGGATGAAGCTAGCTCAGAGTACTTCAAACAGGTATCTCTACTGAAATTCCTCTGACTGAGTGAAAACACCAAATGATCCCACTCCTAGGGGAAGTTTCTTCAGATTTGAAGCAGTCTATCATAAGTGGGAAAGCTGCAGAAGTATGCCCTGCCTTTCCTTCACTACGCAGAGCAGTGTGTTTTCACATGTTCCTTTTTCATACTGCCTAGTAATACAGTTTAAAGAGGAAAAAAGCTAGTTAATATACAAATCAAGCTATGAGCACCAAAGATCCTGAACTTTAGCAAGTATTGCTTCTTATCTGTGGGGGAATTGAGTGGGCATACAAAGCCTGGATGATTGCGTTTCTCATCGTCCTTGGGTAAATAAAACATCATCCTCTATTATCCGTCACCACGACCATGACTACAGAATTGTCACAATCAGATTTTTTCTCATTCTGAGACAAACACTATTTTCTGTGGAGTCAGACTTACTATACCAGTTTTTCAAAGCACCCATTTGAAAAGGACTATCCAATATTTTTGATAGTCAGCAAAGCAACAACAGAGGTACGCTCTGGTTCCCGCTGGCACCTGGGCCCTTGTGATTCTTTCCAACAGACCCAGACAGTTGAGACAGAATTGGCTCCATCTCTCCAGTTTCCCATGCAGTGACTGCATGGATGTGCTGACACATTCTAAAATACACGTGTTGCCATGCAGGCTTGGAGACTCTTCCCAAAAAGAAAATAGTGAGGCCACTGTCATACAGCTCTGCAGCTGGCCAGCGAGAAGGAGGCCAGTTGTAGTCAGCTGGGCTTGGAGTCAGCTCAAATCAAGTCAGCTGGCCACCAAGATTCAGATCATAATTTAGTACAGTGTCTGCCAAGCTAACACTCACTACTGAATAAAGGAAAACTGTTCCAAAATGAAAAAAAAAACCCAAACCACAGAATCTAAGCCCTTTCACAAAATAATTTCACTTCCTTCAGAGCCTTCACATCCACAAGGCTTAAACCTCTGAAAGAAGTAAATATAAATTAACACTACCTAACCATGCAAATATGAGAGGACATTTAATTTTCACATTAGGCACAAGTCAACAGCAGGCATTCAACCTGAAAGGAATTAAACCCTCCAAAAGCTGGGAAAATAGTAATTTAAAACATACTTGAGATAGTCAACACATCCCTAATCCATGGTACACCATGAGCCATTCAGCCTAAGAGGCAGCAGTTGATAGTTTTATCATCATCGCTGAGCCTAAGAATATCCTAAGATGAAAGCAAAGGTACTGTGGCACTTTGGTTCTTTTTATATGTGCATGTATAATTTACAGCAACAGCAAATTAGAAAATTACAGGAGGAACACACTCCTGCCAAGCAACAAGTAAATATTCTGTTTAAGAGAATAGGAACTAAATTTCAGCTAGGTCCTAAATTATCAGACTCTGACATATAGGTCCAATGTTTCTAATTTTTATACAAATGTGAAGCCCCACTGCAATATAAATAAGCTTCCTTGTTTGCCCAGGGATTACTTAAATAGTATTTTGAAGATGGATGCCCACACACCACTTTTTAGCTATCCCAGTGCAAAATCGATACATTGGGAGTTCCTTCTGCATTTGAAGGTAGATTTAGGAAGAGTAGCCCAGCCTCTCTTATCAGGTAAAATGATGGAGGAAGGAGGTACGCCTTAAGTACAGGACAGTAAAAAGTGTCTGGAATTCTGCTGCACCAGTTTTCAGACCAAAGGAGAATACAAAAGACATTCCACAACATCAGTTTAAGAACAAAATTTCTGGTTGAGATTTTGATCAACTTGAGCCCAGAATGAACCTCCAGAGCTATGTAGAATTTCTAGTATCAATCTGATAGGCTGAAGTAATGCTTTTACCAGAAATGCTGAAAGAGCATTAAACTTCAGAGTGCTATTTGAATACCACTGCTATAATTAATTCAGTATGACCTTGCATAAACCTTATAGATTTGTTCATGAATATGCAAAGTGGGAGTAACTGCACTGTGAAGAAAAAGTGGGGTGCTTAAGTATTTGACACAACTACACATTTAACTCTGCTGCTACTTTTCCCTTGAGTATCTTCTGAATAAAAATATTACTGCAGCAATCAGAGGACACTGATATATTCATACTAAAATTTCCCTCTCCCCCCCAAATCGTAACATTAGATTTTTATTTCAGCTACATTTCTGAACGATCACAGCATTCAGTAAGGAACAATCGCTCTCATACCTTTCAGAAATTCACCTCTGAAACTTCATGCTTAACTGGGATGCAGTTAGTGCGGCCTCTCAGATTGGTTTGTGACTCTTCTTTAGACTGGACCTGTAAGCTTCCTGAAAGGTGAAATATATTTTCCACAGCGGACTGGCTCGTATTTATTTCCTATGATTCCTCCCATTTTGGCTTGTGGTTGGAAAACTGGGCATATGGCTGTGAACATTTACACATGAGCCAGTGAAAGTTTTTGGCCTTCTTCAAAATACATTTTGCGTAGTTCATGCCCATGAAAGGAGCCTCTTTGAAAGTCCTGATTTGGGGCTTCTGAAATTTGACAAACTCATTATCAACCACATCAAAATTACAAATGATTTTGAAAGCTGGGAAGTCAGTGATAGTCTAGAAATACTAAAGCCTCTAATTATCAGGCTCTTCTACAGAAACCTAGTCATTGATTAAAATGCCTGCCATTAAGTAAATTCAGTGTAAGAGTTTACTCCTTTTTATAGTGTTTTAAAAGACAAGAAGAAACAACAAGTTCTGCTCATTTTTCCTCCTGTGAACTATGTTTCTGGCTGGTACGCTTGGACGCATTATCAAATTTACTGCAGAGTTTTTCAAAATTCACTGTGTACAAGTAATACAGAACTTCTGAGCTACTGTATTTAAAAGTAAGCGATATGCGATTCGGCTTTAACCTGGAAGGACAAGATGTAGAAGTTGTGATCAAGATACCTTCAGTTACGTTAAATTGGCAATTATCTGGTAGTCATTTGTACATACAGGAATCCTCAGTTTCTTTAAAATGTTGCTGACATTTGCCCCTCAGTTCCTCAACAGCTTGGTGTTGCTGGGACCCAGGAGTGTAAATGATACATTTTAATAATAATATTAGTTAAAAGGGATTAAACTTCACAAATTCAGACATTAAAGCTAAGCTTTTCTTAGCTTCTTGTCAAGGCTATCCTCAGCACTTACTGCCAACTCCAGCTCTTAGAGGAATTATCAAGCTGAGGAGAGCTCTCAAGAGTGTGTGTTTCACAATGAACATATCAATATAGTCAATATAGCCCTGGAGACCACAGGAGTTATACAACATCCTAGCTGTGGCTAAATGAGGTTCAGCCCATGGTGTGCAACTCCATAGACTACGTAAAACATAACCTGTGTTTCACCACAATACACTCATAGAATATAGCTAGATAATTGGCATCAAATCTGCTGATCTGGTGGTCCTCAGATATTGATTTGATTATACCAGCTTTATAATTTTTATAGCTCAAAATGTATTAAAAAGACAAGAACACTGGTGATTACCCTTTTCTCCAATATTAGACTGGATTTGCAGAGGGTAAGAGGAGGAAAAATTGTGGGTTTGGATTTAGACAGCTTCCTCTTTACAAGCAGATAACCCTGCCTCAGTATCCTTCTAGGCAGCTGTCTCTCTCTCATGCCACTTGCTTGCTGTAGGTGCCTGTACTAGAAGTCCCACCCTTGAGTAGGCTGCCAGTAGAAATATACAATTAATAGTAATTTTGTCCTAATTTTGAATTCTGGCTTCTTGATGGAGCGTGAACTTTCTGCTACATGATGTACTAGATTGCAAGGTCAGCCTAAGAAGAGCTCCCAAGCTCTAGAAAAAGCAGGGGAAATACTGAGATCAGTTGTCAAGTCCAACAGCTCTATATCCAGTACAGCATGGACAAGGATGGACAAAATGTGACTGTTGTGTTGGCAGAAGAAGAATCAATCATGTACCAGCAACAAAGTTCTACTGTAAGAAGCGAGCACTGTTTATGCCCAACTGAAGACATTTAGAGCTTGTACCAGTCAGTAAAGACAGAAACATATTACAGCTTAAATAATCAGTGCTTCTGTACGTATATACACATAAACCCATGTATGCACATGCACATACACACGTATCAGTTTAGTTCCGTAAGAAACATTTCACATATGTAAGAATGTTTCTTCATATATAGGCATGTTTCTTTAGAAACTAAACAGATGATGAATAATACAGTCTGTGCTATTTATTTTATGCTGCCCTCATATCTTTTGTCAGTATGCAGCAGAATGTTTTGAGTATAACAGATTATAGAAGTTCCTAAGAATAAGGATCAATAGATTTTTGGATGCTTAGAAGAGAACTGGACGAGAAGTAAGACAGTGAGATAAATGAATTAGCTGTATATGTCTGTGAAACAGATAATTCACCCACAAAACAGGTAAAAATATTTGATATTCAGGCTTCAAAGTGAACACAAAAAGTTTCAACAACTTAGTTAATTCCTTCCCAAAATCTGATCTCTCCAGAGAATACTCCTGTGTCAGTTACATTTAATTCATGTTTTAAAAGCTCTCTTCCCCTTTGCTTTTCTACTCTGAGAGCTTGCTATATATTTTTCAGCTGAAAAATAATGGCATTTTGTGAAAGGTTTGACAAGTATGAACACATGAAGTATGGAAATTTGAAAGGTATGGGGCTTTATAAACAAAACCTATTTGAATTACTCTTCCATGCAATTTCTAATCAACTAATGAGGTAAGTATTCTAACATAGCTTTGATTTTTACAATTGCTCCTGTACCTTCAGTGTATGATGAATGCTTAAAAAAAAAGGAAAGAAAAAAAAGTCAGCATTTTATGAGTTTGCATCTAAAACCAGAATAGAATCTTAAACCAGTAAATTCTTAAAATCCTTTGAAATCCTCACATGAGATTTTATGAACTTAAATTCCTTTTAAATTCATAGCTAAAACAAGGTTCCAGATTTTACTTCAGGACAAAAACTCTCCAAGAGATTTTTGCCTGGGATTTTTCAGGTAGTCTTTGGACAGAGACTTACTTCTCTGAGAAGTAAGCTGGAGCTTCAGGTTAAGACAACATTATGCAATGTTGATTTTTAAATTTCATGTCGGGATTGTAACAGCCCTCCCACCCCTCCCCCAATAAACAAACAGGGATTCCAAATTCAGTTTTCACCTGACTTTCCCCAATAAGTCTAAATGACTCAGAACCTGTAAAACAAAGATGCAGTACTTCTCTACCACAAGTAAAGCAGTCACAGCTGAAATCCAAAATGAAACAGAGAAGTCAAACTGTCACAGAACTTAATGAGCCAAGGCACTAGTATCTCTGTGGGGAGGTAAGTAAATCAGGTGATTACTCTAACACATCTCACACTGAGGTCTGGCAATTTATGAAAGATTAATTTTAAGATTAAATTTGTAATAATAAGGTGTAATGCTCTATTTGGAGCTTTGAATTATCTAAACCATTTCACAGTATTCAAGTTATGTAAAATTAATTAGTACAATATTGTATTAAAGCTATTTCCTTTTTTCAGTTCACCAAAATGAACAAAAAAGCAGTTTGTAAATAATGTCTTTATGGAAGAAAAATAAAATATGAAAAGACGGTTTGATGTTGCTGCTGTTTTTCATATGATTTCATACCAATTTCAGGCTGGATTACTGTATGACTGGAATTGCAGACTTAAGTACTTGGTTAGGAATGATATTGAATAAGCAGGTAAGTGCACTAAAAACTGCAGTTAATAAACAACTCTTTAATTGAAAAGGCATAAGAAACTTTCATCAAGAAACTGAGAAAAGGAAAGCTCAGCAGAAAGAATTATTCATATACTGTAGTGAAAAAACATAAACCAAAGATCTGACTATTCCTATAGAACTGGCTATTGAAAACCACTTATTAGCATTTGCATATGGGATGGATTATATTACAGCACCTCTCAGATATTGTTTAAAGTTTTGAGCAGTGAATGTATCAGGAAATCAAAAGCACAGAAGACTGAAAAAAAACCCCCAAATCCTCCTGGCATATTTGCTACCATTAAACCTTATGCAATACAAACTGATGTCTCTAAAATCTGCCAATGTTACAGATTCAGAAACATTTGTGAAGTAATCTGAACACCACCACTTTTTCCTATGATACTGAGTATTGTCACTGATAGTCCTGATGCTACTGAATTTTAACCAGTGCCCCTTCAAAAAAGAACTCCAGTAAAAGCAGAAAAAAACCCCTCGCAGATAACAACCAAACTGGAGTCTTAGAAGAAATTCTGCCATGGAAGATGGCAATGGACTTCCCATTTCTAGATAAACACAGCACTATCTCAGCCAGCAACAACATTACATCTTCCTGATTTACATTACCTTCCTCGTCCAGTGAGATCTTAAAGTGGGAATCAGAGGCATGTAACCAGTCACAAGTGGAAAATGTGAGAACTGTTCAGCTTATTGGGGGTGGCGGGTGTTAAAGGAATGCTAGCTATAGTACTAGCATATGCTACTCCAATCATCTCCACAGAGCTTTCTGATCTCTTTTTTTTTTTTCTGGCATTTGCAGTTTCCTTCAGCCTACAGTCCCAGTATCTTATACGCATTCAATGCAAAAACCCAGTTACCATCTCAGAGGTCAACTTACACTCTTCTCTCTTGCACAGACTCCAAATTGACATTCTGTTCAGAGAGAGACAGATTTTCAACAGCAACCGGGGAAAGGTAAACAAGAATGTTCCCTCTGGTAGGAAGCAAACTGTAAGTTCAACTCTCTCCAAATGTTCTGGCTCTGCCAAAGAGCATCCACACAGACTAAGTGGGATGAAATTGTCTAAAGAAGAGAGATGAAGGCCAAATAAGGACTTGAAGTTGCTAGAGAGGGCAGAAAGATGTATCTGGGAAATCAGGAGGGCTTTTTATCAGAAAGATATTACAAAGCCATAATATGGTGGAAGGGCCTTGGTTTAGAAGGAAGACCAACCTGCTCAGGACAGCCATTTGAGCCGCATAGTTACACCTACCTGGGAAGGAGTCAAGAGGTGTAATATGCACAGTCTTCTGCAGGCAGATACGAGTTTATTTTGCATGAGCTGACTGCAAGACATTCTGCTAAGATAGCATACCATTGAGCACTGGCTGCAAAGCAGTGTGCATCAGATCAGGCAACACTAGCATTCTCATGTGGCCCCAAGTCCTCAGGCTGACACAGAGCGCAGACTATAGTAACTCACGTAAGTTTGCAAATAAGTGTATGCAGACACTCACAGAAAAAAAACAAATGAAAAGAAAGATTTCAAGACCAGTGTGCTATGAATCCATCAACTGTGAGGTAGGAAGAAGTGAGGTTTGCAGGATCAGGGATAGATATCAGCCCCTGAGAACAGGTTGAGAAAAATTAACAAGACAGAGCTTATTGTATGGGTAGACCAACACTGGACATGCTCATTCAGTGAAAAGGCATCATTAAGCCCCAGATTTTTAATGGACACTTCTTCACTTCTTTCAGAGGCAGCTCTTTAAGTGACATAGGTTAAACATTGGAAGTGTGCGACATGTAACATGGTACAGGTCTTTATGGAATGACTTGTCATTTTGAAGAAACATTTTTTTGAGCAACTTTTTTTCTAGAGATTTCAGTGCAACGCAACACAATTATACTACCAAACTCTTTTCAAAACCGATCCAACTCTGTTACAAATACCTAGCTTCAGCCACATATACCAACAGCTGATATTCACATACAGACACCTGCATTTAAGCCCAATATAACTAGATTTGCAATATGGAAGTTATTACCTTCTATCTTTCATTCTCTTCCAATCACATACAAACCGCCAATAGTAACTATTACTTTTTCCCATAAACTGTTCACATATTACTTATGAAAGGGAGACACTTAATTTGATGAAACAGCACAAAACCAAAAGAGTGATTGTATAGATACATAAAAAATATTGCTATTTTCCTCTGCCTTCTAGCAATGCGTGTTTTATTTAGCTGTTTGAAGGATATCTGGTTTGGATGAAGCACACAACATAGACTGTATTACCGATATATACTGTTCACCTAACAATTTTCCTGTGATGCATGTAAAAATATAAACAGAATCTCTAATATACAAGGAGAAAAAAAATCAATGCTTTAAAGAACTTGCCTAATATGCTAAAATATTTCAACAGAATGGTATTCAGAAGTTGCTATGACTCAAGCCTTTGTAAGTTTTTTTCAGAACTGAAACTCTTCTTATTCATCCTATTCTCATTCTCACATCTACAGCAATTTTTAGGAATGCATAGATCATATTGCACATATTTATATAAGTGCACCTTGGTGTTGCATATACAAGTTTGGTATAGAAATACAAACATACTTGTTAAGGATCTGTTTAAGTATCCTAGTTGCCCAGTGTTAAATTGGTTGGTCTCTTATTGAAATCCATTTCTCACCTTCACAGAGCAGAAAAAATCTACTTTAAATATTTATCATAACTCCAGCAATGGCATCTGGAACCTGTAAGTACTTGTGGGCATCTTGCTTACTTTTTGCACTGATTAGATTGGGTGTAATAGGGAGAACATACTGACTTCACTTAAGCAACTGGGGAAATGGGGTACATGTACAAGATGAAAAACATCGTAATATACAAGCTCGGATGAGAAGACTGGTCAAAGCTGCTAAGAAAAACAGAAAACCCACAGCAGCTCTTCTAGATTGTCTTCTAAGTAGCTTGAAGCTTGTTTTCTTATTAATTTCCAACTTTAAATTTACAGCACTGAAAGTCATCGTCTCTGCCTGATGCATAAACCAATTATTTACTATACAGATGCCTAAGAATGAGAAATGCCAATCCAAGCCAAAGTGAGATGACTAAGGCAAAGCAAATGTGTTGCAGTACTCACCTTAGGCACCCAGTGGCATTGCGCAGCACCTGTGATGAATGGAGTTGAATTTTATGATCATCCTGGAGCGGAGAGTTTTCCCATCCAGAGTGAGGAATGATCACTGCATTGGTCAACACTGCGAGGGCATCCTGGATGATTGGCATTTTCAGCGCATCACAGGAGGATAGATTCCAGAGAACTCCTACAAAAAAAACCCAAATAACTAATAATTAATATTTCTGCAAAAAATATTAAAATACTTTTCATTTAAAAAAATACCAGCAAAACATTTCAAAACATGCATGTGCTTACGAAAGCTGCTTCTGTCAAGAAAAAATACCCCTACAATTTAAATGGGGCTGAATGACACCCTCACATTTTTGCAGTGCAAATACGACTTTGAATACACAAGTAATCACAGCAACACTGGAAATTTTTGAGAACTAAACCTAAAAAACCAGCAGCTGGTTATGATCTTGGCCTGTTTAGGCTGGGAACCACACGTGGAATGAAGACCTATTACGTACTTTTTTTAGGGCTTGGCCTTCAGTTTTCTGTCTTCTAAATGAAAATAATAAAAACCAATAGCAGAAAATAGGTCCTGATTTACACTGTCATGTTGATAGATACGCAGTTAGAGAACAAAACCACAACCCTGTAATCTTCACTGTAATGAAAGTAACTGCCTAGGGTAGTTGGTACTACAAGCAAAAAGACTTCCTCCACAACCTCATATGGTAGTATGGTATTATGCCAGACTTCAAGAAGTTGGTTTTTATTCTTCAAATACTTTACTACACAAAGTTACAGAATACTACTAGTTCTGCACAGAAACAACCAGCTTAATTGTGCAACTCACAAGAAGATTTACTGGAATTAAAACCAAACCCCATCTGTTAAAATTCATCAGGTGCTAAAGAAAAGGAAGAGCAATCAAAAGCCAAAGCTTTCTGAGCACAGCTGCAAGGAGGAGGGCCACTGCCGATGTGCCACACAGAAAGCAGGCAAGACACTGTTAGGGGCAAAAGAGACCCTGCTTTTCTTTTTTTTTGCATATTTGTATATTTGCTGGAAAAATACATTTGGTTTTCTTTGCTGTGCCAAAACCCTGCTGCTGTTGGGCAGCAGTGCTGCCCTAGTGCTGCTCCTAGTGTTGGGGGAAGCCCGAGGACAGTACACTGCTCCGAAGAAGCAGTGGCCTTTATTCTAGCCAAATGCCCTCCAAGGAGTAGCTGGAAGAGCAAGCCTACCTCTTCCTCCCCTCCTCTTGCCAACGTATGTCCTCTCCTCTAGAGTCAACCCTGCTCCTTGTTATTCTTCTTCCTGTACTGACAGTAGCCTGGGCACACACTAACCCTGAGTGGCAAAACTGAGTTTTGGTTTTATGGCTACCAAGTCTTGAATCAACACAGAGAATCACAAAATCGTAGAATGGTTAGGTCTGGAAAGGACCTTAAGATCATCTAGTTCCAACCTTCACTAAACCATGTCACCCAAGGCTCTGTCTAACGGTAACTGCCAGGTATGGAGCATTATCATCATTAAATACATGAGGTTACAAATATGAACACTATGAAAAAACTAAGCGAGTGGTGGTGGGAGGAAACTGCTAAAGACCTTGTGAATATTGACTCAGATATTTCTAAATATAAGCAGCAAGAACACCACTTGCTCAAGGCTTTCTTTAGCATTCTGTGCTTTGAAGAAGGTGTAATTAACAGGAATGACCCTATATTTTTGGGTTTCCCTTAAAAATTAATTAACTCTATGGGGAGACTGTTTGAGTTATAAAATTCCATGTTTTAATTATTTTATATGGAACGGTAAGCAAAGACAGTTATGCATTTTAAAGCAAAAATTTTGTTTAGCATACTAATAAAAAACCCAAACCACGTTAAAATAATCTGTAAACAGGCAGAAACTGACAGACTTTAGCTACAGACCAAAGGAAAAAAAAGGCAGAAATAAGAATACTGTTAATATTTTAATTTAAGAATTAGTGCTTTAAAGGAAAAAAATCTTTGAATTCTGTTCTGAATACCTTTATGAAAAATAAAGACCTTCAGAAACAGATTATAAAGACTATATAGAGATATTTATAATCGCTTTTCTATGATCTGCTCTTTGTAAGTTTTACTGACACATCTACTATTCCTGAAATACTAGTATTTTGGTGGTTTTAGTCAGTATAAACAACAATGTGGCTGTCATGGGTTCAGCAGCAGCAGTCATTTTTCTCCTTCTTCGTAGCTGGTGCAGCACTGTGTTTTTGATTTTGGGCCTTGGAACAGCACTGATAACACCAGTGTTTTCAGTTACTGCTTGGTAGAGTTTTGTCGGGCCAAGGACTTTCGGAGCCTCATGCTATGCCAGGGAGGAGGGGAAGCCCGGAGGAATCAGAGACTGGACACCTGTCCCAAACTGACCAAAGAGGTTATTCCATACCACAGCATGTCATGTCCAGAATGTGAAGATGGAGAGCAGGGACCCGGACAGGTGTGGTGGTGCAGTGGGGGGTTCGCTGCTGGGGGGTGCACTGGCTGGGTTGGGCTTGGTGAGCAGTTGTATCCTTTTTCCTTGTATTTCTCTTGTATTATTATTGATGGTAGCAGTAGTGATTTGTGTTACTACCTTAGTTACTAAACTGTTCTTATCTCAACCTGTGTGAGTTGCATTTTTTTTTCGATTCTCCTCCCCATCCCCCCGGGACTGGGGGAAGAAAGGTAGGGAAGTGAGTGAGTGAGAAAACTGCGTGGGGGGTTAGACGCTTAAACCACGACAGTGGCTATTTTGTTTTGGTTTTTTTTTTTTACATTAATTCAGACAGGTGTAACTGATGTGCATGGTATAAAAGCAGAGAATCTGAATGAAAATTTTTCCCTTCAAGCTCCAGTCTAATTCGTTAGCAAGCTAGTGTGTTACTCTTTGTGAAGAAGTCCCACTGTGAAGTGAAGCAGAAAAAAACACTTCAATGGCAACAAAGGAGTATTTTGGGTTTCAAGAACTAGTCATAAACTGGAAAAGCAGAAAAAAAAAAAAACAAAAAAGAAGCGAACGTAATAGCTCTGCCTAGAAAATACTTAAAAATGTGTCTATTTTCTATTCGCTCTAAATTCTTGCTAATGAAAAGTAAACTCACATAAGCATCGTGATAAGTTGCTATTCAGCAATACCTGAGATGCCCAGAAATAGTCTTCAAGCCTTTTTTCCCTGTTTAAAATCCACTTGACACTGCACATGAGCTTTTGCTCAATAAGATGCCATAGTAATGGGTGAGGTCCAAATCTAAATAAACCCCTACTTATTCACCCATGAGCCAAAAAGTGGGGTCTATTTTCATTAACTGGAAATTAAACCTTCCCAGTAAGACGATGAAGGATTCATCAGACCAAATTAGCTGTTTTACCTTCTCCTAAAATGAACCTAAATGAAGGTAGAATGAAGCAAAACAGCACTGCCCAGTAAGCCTGTGTTATGGGTTCGGCTTCCCCCCCCCCCCCCCCCCCCGAGTCTCATGTTATGCCGGGAAAGAGGGAAAAAAGCTGGGGGAGGGGAGACAGGGCGCCTGACCCGGGCTGACCAATGAGGTTATTCCATACCACAGCATGTCATGCCCAGGAGGGAGAATACGGGGCGGGCTCTCGCTGGCTCGGTGCGCGCGGTCTCTCGGCTCGGTCGGGTGGTGAAACGGCTGTATCCTCTCCCTTGGTATTTACTTTGTCATTATTATTGTTGTTGGTGGTGGCAGCAGTGATTTGTATTGTATCTCAGTTACTGGACTGTTCTTATCTCAGCCCGTGGGAGTTACATTTTCTTCAGTTCTTCTCCCCATTTCACCCCCCATCGGAGTGTGTGGGGGGGGTGGGGGAGGGCGGTAAAGGAGGGAGAAGTGAGATTTACGGCTTAAACCACGACAGTTTTTGGCGCCCAACGTGGGGCACTTAAGGGTTGAGATATAGACAAAATAGCCACTCATCACAATGCTGATTTATTGGCTCTCAAAGTTGTTGCTCTGGTTCTCACAGGTTCAGTGTATGATACTTGACTTACAGCCGGTTCTTCTTATCTTAACGTTTTTCAGATCTGGGTTTTGGGTTAAGATTCTTGTTACATTACTACTGTATTGCACGGATTGTTAATACAATAGGTGTAGTGATCATGAAACTGACCCGGTTTGTGTTTCCAGTGTGGCCACCAACCCTATACTTTGGAAGGTATATAATGGAAGTTCTTAGCAATTACATGTCTCTTTTCACCTCCTCGGGTGGTCAGCCTGTGAAGGAGACATTCTTTTGTGCTCCCGGTGCCCCCACCAGGCCGTTTACAACACTGTTTGAGAATTCTGAAGGTTTTGAATGGCCTTTAGACACCCTTGAGATCTGCCTGCTGGTGGTGACGGGAATTATCATGTTGGCACACATACTGAATATGTTGTACTCACAACTATTTAGTCTGGTCCGGAGAGTTAAGCAGAGTGGGGTGTGGGCCATGTCTGGGGTTAGACCACAATCTAGGATGGCCAAGAGATTTTCCCCAAGGCTGGACAGTCATGAGTGGCAGGGTGTGTGGGATAGTATGGGCAAGTATCTAGGCCAGTGGGCCCCTCCAGTGCTTTGGAACTTCACCAATGAACAAATGCAAAACCCAGAAAAATCAGTAAAACATTTAAAGGAGGTGTGTGATCATTCCGGTCACACCAGAGATGGACATATCATGGCAACGTGCTGGGGCTTGGCTTATGCTTACAGAGCCTTGTTTAACACTGGCCAGCATCTTCAAAAGGAAAAAAAACATCTCTGGATCTGAGGGCGGAGTAATGGACAGCGCAGTTAATCCAGCTCCAAGTACAGCAGCTACATCACCACCAGCGACAGGTACAGCCACAAGCTCAAACCCCAGTGACAAGTACGGCAGCTACCCAAACCACAGTAATAATCACTGCAGCTAAACCAGAGGACCAACTCATACCAATATCGGTTGCCCCTGTACGCGAGAGGAAAAACAAAGAAGAGGCAGGAAAGATGAACCAAGACAAAGAAACGTCACCACCTGGGACAGCATCTGACCAGGAGTTATTACCACATGATGAAGAAGAAGATGAAAAGGAAGAGGTGACTTCTCGATCTTGGACCTCAACCGAGCTACGGAATATGCGAAAAGACTTTACCCGTCAGCTACGGGAGCACATCATCACCTGGCTGCTCCGATGCTGGGACAATGGGGCCGACGTCATGAACTAGAAGGGAGTGAAGCCAAACAGCTGGGATCACTTGCAGGGAAGGGGGAATTGACAAGCAATTGCAAGAGAGAAAAAGTCCCTCAGCCTTTGGAAGAGGCTCTTGGCAGCTGTGAAAGATAGGTTTCCATACAAGGATGATGCTATGAGTCGTTCAGCCAAGTGGACTACTCTAGAGAAAGGCATCCAGTCTCTGAGGGAATCAGCCATTGTAGAGATGATCTATATCCCCAAGCCGAATGTTGGGGATATACCCATAGATCCAGATGAAGTCGAATGTACACGACCCATGTGGCGGAAATTTACACAAAATGCACCCCAATCATACGCCCATTCATTGGCAACAATAACCTGGAGTGACATAAGACCACCCACAGTGGATTAAATGATTTATAAACTCCGAGAGTTTGAAGATAATCTCACCCCTTCCATCATCTCAGCTGTGGAAAAACTGTCCCAGAACCTCCAACAATTGAGAGACAATCTATCCAGCTCCTCACGTGTACCAACACACGTCTCAGCTATTAAAAGAAGGCGTCCCACTGTTCGAGAGAGAAGATATAGAAGTTATACACCACGGGCCACCCTATGGTTTTACCTGCGGGATCATGGAGAAGATATGATGGAGTGGGATGGAAAGCCTACTTCAGTTTTGGAGGAGCGGGTGCAAGAACTGAAAAAGAGAGCAAAGGTCAAGTCTGATCACCCCATGAAGGCTGCGGCTTCAGGCTCTGGTGAGCAGGTTCCCAGATGGAGTGGAAGAGCAGATTTTACCTCAGCTCCTGTGATAAAGAAGAATAATCCATCTCTACAAGACGTGAGTGACCAATGTGATGACTACTAGAGGGGCCCCGCCTCCAGCCAGGTGGAGGGAGGGGACAATCGAACTTATTGGACTGTATGGATCAGATGGCCTGGCACATCAGTCCCACAGAAGTATAAGGCTCTAGTAGGTACTGGTGCACAGTGTACTCTGGTGCCATCAAGCTGTCAAGGGGTGGAACCTATTTCTATTTCTGGAGTGACAGGAGGATCCCAAGAGTTGACTGTACTGGAGGCTGAAATCAGCCTGACTGGGAAGGAATGGCAAAAAAACCCCATTGTGACTGGTCCAGAGGCTCCATGCATCCTTGGCATAGATTACCTCAGGAGAGGGTACTTCAAAGACCCAAAAGGGTACCGATGGGCTTTCGGTATTGCTGCTTTGGAGACAGAGGAAGTGGAGCAGCTGTCTACCTTGCCTCGTCTCTCAGAGGATCCTTCTGCTGTGGGGTTGCTGAAGGTCGAAGAACAACAAGTGCCAGTCGTGACCGCAACAGTGCACCGGTGGCAATATCGCACCAACCGAGACTCCCTGATCCCCATCCATAAGCTGATCCGCAGACTGGAGAGTCAAGGAGTAATCAGTAGGACCCACTCACCCTTTAATAGCCCCATATGGCCAGTGCGAAAGTCTAATGGAGAGTGGAGACTAACAGTAGACTATTATGGCCTGAACGAAGTTACCCCATCCTTGAGTGCTGCCGTACCGGTACATGCTAGAGCTTCAGTATGAACTTGAGTCAAAGGCAGCCAAGTGGTATGCCACGATTGACATTGCCAATGCTTTTTTCTCAATTCCTCTGGCAGCAGAGTGCAGGCCACAGCTCGCTTTTACTTGGAGAGGCGTCCAGTACACTTGGAACCAACTGCCCCAGGGGTGGAAACACAGCCCTACCATCTGCCATGGACTGATCCAGACTGCACTGGAACAGGGGCAAGCTGCAGAACACCTGCAATACATTGATGACATCATTGTGTGGGGTGATACAGCAGAAGAAGTCTTTGAGAAAGGGAGGAAAATAATCCAAATCCTGCTGACAGCCGGTTTTGCCATAAAACGGAGTAAGGTCAAGGGACCTGCACAGGAGATTCAATTTTTGGGAATAAAATGGCAAGATGGATGCTGCCAGATCCCCACAGATGTGATCAACAAGATAAAAGCAATGTCGCCATCAACTAATAAGAAAGAAACACAAGCTTTCTTGGGTGCTGTGGGGTTCTGGAGGATGCACATCCCAAATTACAGTTTGATTGCAAGCCCTCTGTATTATGTGACCTGGAAGGAAAATGATTTTAAATGGGGCTCTGAGCAACAACAAGCCTTTGAGCAAATTAAAAGTGAGATAGTTTGTGCTGTAGCCCTCGGACCAGTCCGGACCTGGGCCAGATGTTAAAAATGTACTGTACACCGCAGCTGGGGAGAACGGTCCTGCCTGGAGCCTCTGGCAGAAAGCTCCAGGGGAGACTCGAGGTCGACCCCTCGGCTTTTGGAGTCGGGGATACAAAGGATCTGAGGCCAGCTACACCCCAACTGAAAAAGAGATATTGGCAGCCTATGAAGGGGTTCGAGCTGCTTCGGAAGTGATTGGCACTGAAGCACAGCTCCTCCTGGCACCCCGGTTGCCCGTGCAGGGCTGGATGTTCAAAGGCAGTGTCTCCTCTACACATCATGCAACTGATGCTACATGGAGTAAGTGGGCCGCATTAATTACACAACGAGCTCGAATAGGAAATCCCAGTCGTCCGGGAATTCTAGAAGTCATCATGGACTGGCCAGAGGGCAAAGATTCTGGAAGGTCACCAGAGGAGGAAGGAGTGATGCGTGCTGAAGAGGCCCCACCATATAATGAACTCTCAGAAAGTGAAAAGCAATATGCCTTATTTACTGATGGGTCTTGTCGCATTGTGGGAAAGCACCTGTAGATGGAAGGCAGCAATATGGAAGTCCTCAACGACAAGTTGCAGAAACTGCTGAAGGGGAGGGTGAATCGAGTCAGTTTGCAGAAGTGAAAGCCATCCAACTGGCCTTGGACACTGCTGAACGAGAAAAGTGGCCAGTACTTTATCTCTATACTGACTCATGGATGGTGGCGAATGCCCTGTGGGGGTGGTTGCAGCAATGGAAGCAGAGTAACTGGCAACGCAGAGGGAAACCCATCTGGGCTACTGCACTGTGGCAAGACATCGCTGCCCGAGTGCAAAACCTGGTGGTCAAAGTACGCCACGTAGATGCTCACGTACCCAAGAGTCAGGCTACTGAGGAGCACCAGAACAACCAGCAAGTGGATCAAGCTGCTAAGATTGAAGTGGCTCAGATGGACTTAGATTGGCAACATAAGGGTGAATTATTCTTGGCCCGGTGGGCCCACGACACTTCAGGCCATCAGGGCAGAGATGCAACATACAGATGGGCTCATGATCGAGGGGTGGACTTAACAATGGATACTATTGCCCAGGTGATTCATGACTGTGAAACATGTGCTGCAATTAAGCAGGCTAGACGGTTAAAGCCTCTTTGGTATGGAGGACGATGGCTGAAGTACAACTATGGGGAGGCTTGGCAGATGGATTATATTACACTCCCACCAACCCGCCAAGGCAAGCGTCATGTGCTTACCATGGTGGAAGCAACCACCGGATGGCTGGAAACATACGCTGTGCCCCACGCCACTGCCCGAAACACTATCCTGGGCCTTGAGAAACAGATTTTGTGGCGACACGGCTACATCAGAGAGAATTGAGTCAGACAATGGGACTCATTTCTGGAACAGCCTGATAGATACTTGGGCATAAGAGCATGGCATTGAATGGGTATATCACATCCCCTACCATGCACCAGCCTCTGGGAAAATCGAACGGTACAATGGGCTATTAAAAACTACACTGAGAGCAATGGGTGGTGGGACTTTCAAACATTGGGATACACATTTACTAAAGGCCACCTGGTTGGTCAACACCAGAGGATCTGCCAACAGAGCTGGTGCAGCCCAGTCAGAACTTCTACATACTGTAGAGGGGGACAACGTTCCTGTGGTGCACATAAAGAATTTGCTGGGGAAGACAGTCTGGGTTATTCCTGCTTCAGGTAAAGGCAAACCCACTCGTGGGATTGCTTTTGCTCAGGGACCTGGATATACTTGGTGGGTAATGCGGGAAGACGAGGAAGTCCGATGTGTACCTCAAGGAGATTTGATTTTAGGAGAAAACAGCCAATGAACTCAATTGCATGCTGTTGCTTGCTATGTAATTTGTTCCTTTTATAGCCCATCAACTAGATGTCTTCAAGTCATCCTGTGACTGACCCCCAGACCATCATCCCAACAAAGAACGAACTTTGACTGAAACCAGACGAGTTCTGCAGTAAAGGAACAATCAGCATCAACAGGCAGCGATCCAACACTGCACACAGCCTCCCCTGCTCAGAAAGACTGTTACAAAAGGTGGAGCCTGACATCAGGGACTGGATGGACTCAGCAGCTTTATAGGGATTGATCCAGGCACTAAGGGATTATATCTCTCCATCTGTGTGTGTGTATGTATATATATATTTATATATATATATATGGGATGATATTTTGAAAATGTGGGATCTGAGTGTGACGTGAATGGTATGGAATAAGGGGTGGATTGTTATGGGTTCGGCTTCCCCCCCCCCCCCCGAGTCTCATGTTATGCCAGGAAAGAGGGAAAAAAGGTGGGGGAGGGGAGACAGGGCGCCTGACCCGGGCTGACCAATGAGGTTATTCCATACCACAGCATGTCATGCCCAGGAGGGAGAATACGGGGCGGGCTCTCGCTGGCTCGGTGCGCGCAGTCTCTCGGCTCGGTCGGGTGGTGAAACGGTTGTATCCTCTCCCTTTGTATTTACTTTGTCATTATTATTGGTGGTGGTGGTGGCAGTAGTGATTTGTATTGTATCTCAGTTACTGGACTGTTCTTATCTCAACCTGTGGGAGTTACATTTTCTTCAGTTCTTCTCCCCATTTCCCCCCCCATCGGAGTGGGGGGGGGGGGGAGGGCGGGAAAGGAGGGAGAAGTGAGATTTACGGCTTAAACCACAACAGCCTGAAACTGTCTTAGAAGTTTCTGCACCTACACAGAGTTTTAAGGAGTAAGATAACCTTCTTTCACACTAGAATGTTTTACCTAATTTTAAGTCTTTGAATACTACCAACCGCATTAATGGAAACAACAATTTTATTCTCACAAGTTGTAATTTATTCTCACAAATAGTGGAGCCTGTCACTTGCTGAGGCTGGCATTTTAAGTGCTCCTTGCACGCTACCTTAATTAAAGATTTGCAATTATGAAAGGGCACTGTCAATTCACTTCCCATTACTTTTGCTGAGTGCGACCTGGAGCTAGATTTATGTGGGGTCTAAGAAGATGATCCATTGCCTTGTCTTTGCAAGGGAAAGTGGTTAAAAAAAATAATAAACCTTTTACCTGAGGCACATTCCATTATGGAGCTGCCTCTCCTCCACAAGACTCTGAACATATTCTCCAAGCATATACGCAGCAAGACTGTTTTAAGGATCTGCTCACTGAGATGATTTGCCACCATTACTCTGAAAGCCCTGACTGCATTGGGTTTGAGCACAATGAGAAAGTCTGGAATAGCCTCAGAGGTGCCTTGACTGCCCCCTAAATCATCTGTGTGTCATCAGCTGCCCACAGCGAGGTAAGGGACAGGACTACAGCACGCCAGTGATTAATCACAAATAGTGGAACTCATCCGACTGCGTATGTATTGGTAGAGAGCTGCTAATCCAACAAATCAATAGTCCAGCTCAACAGTTTAGCATCCACGGACTGACTCTTGGGAGAGAAGGAAAATAAGGAACTCATCAGATCAGTGTTGAATATCTCTTAATCAGCTGTGTTCATAGTATCATATCTCTTCCTTGCTTTTAAGGTTGTGAGGCATTCAGGGTGGACATTTTGCCTCCCCAGTCGCCACTCACTTTAGGTTGTGTTGGATGCTTTGTAGAAAAATACCTACACCAGACTGATCATGTTTATTTGCAGGTTAAAATTTCTCACCTTTACATATAACAAACTGAAGCACATGGGAAAAGTCTCGTGCAATTTCACTTTGAGTTGAGAACTAATGAGAAACTGGTACTGAAAGCACTCAGCTGGTCTGGGTTTGTTTTTGGGGTCTCAGTACCACTTCTACAGATATGATACAACCAATTCTTAAGAGCAATCTACAGAAATGCTCACTATGGAGATCTCGCTGTACCATGTTACTTCTTCTGGAGTAGCTTATCAGAGCACATGCATCTACTATCTTCAACAGGTCATTTAGTGCACTAAATGTAAATCTTCTCTAAAAAGGCCTTTCACTGATCAAATTTAAAACAAGTTCAAAAAGTGGTTATAAATTTTGAAAAAGATTATAATCAATCTTTTCAAAGACATAACTACAGACACAGTTCATAAGGAAAACTACACACAGATCTTAGCAAAGGCAATTTAAGTTCGGTGCCAGCGGAAGAGGGAATTGAGAGAACAAAGAACCAGGAAAACTTCTATTTCTCTTTCTCTCAGCCAAAGTCCAGAAGATTGAAGACAAGACCAACCCTTTTAAAAGCAGGCTGAAGAGATGTTACTACTGCTTAGCACACACCAGTTATCCACCATGTTTTCAGCTTAGAAACAACATACCTTTTTACATAAATGAATTTAAGCTATTATAGGTACCACATTACTTACCCTAAGGAACCAAAGCAAAACATTCAAACAATTCAAAGTAACTCAATTTACTGGAGCAGTCTGAGACAAAACACCATCATTTCTGAATCAGGTTGGAGCTCAAACTCATCCTGATTAAACTCTTCACTGCATTTTTTAGCCAGTGTTTTACTTAGAACTGGTACTCACACATTTGTATCTATAGTCGGATATAACTAAAGACCTGCTGAGCCACATGCTACCCTTATTCCGTTCAAAGTTAAGAAAACAGAGATCATACATTTTGATGCAAAAAATATCACCCTAGCAAGACAGCATGTGCTAAATCAGGGAAGACTAAACAATTATGCAGTGTATGATTTAATGCTACCTCAAATTATGACTTTTGTATGTATAAAAAAACCTCTTAGAACAAATTAAGACTAAAAGTATAAGCAGAAACCAAGAAACTGGACAAGTCAGCTTTTTCAACAAGCACTGCCCCTGTCACACTGCCACTATGACTGTAAGTAAACAAATCTTATCAGGGAGAAACAAGACTGATTCTTTCCAAGTTGGTATGTTTAAGTCAACCTTAAATTTATATGAAGATTTTGCTTATTTAATATTCTACTAAAAATAAAAATCTAAAAGTCTTCCAACTCATTTAGGTTTTTCTTTTCCATCTTAATTTAATAGTTTAGTTCTGGATTGATGCAGAATGCCATTTGGTAGTGCTGGGAGAACACATGACAGGAGGAATGGACACTGAGTTGGAAGGCTTTTTTTTGCTTATATGCCGGAGGCACGCAGGTACTATGGGGAGTTTCCCATATGAACATGACAATTAAGATTGAAATCTGTGAGCCAAATACTGTGCTCAGAGCACCAGGGATCTTTTGCTGAAGTCCTCAGGAAAAGCATCTTCCACCCTAAGCTCTCAAGTGCTAGAAAAGTAATTTGCTGGCTCTTACTGCAGCTTTGATGCTCGGAGCCCCTTGTAATTGCAACGCTGCTCTACAGAGCTGGATCTGCTCCCTGGCAGTAGGGTATGGGCTCCTGATGTATTACAGCAGATCTGTTGTAAAGAGGCTGAATACCAGCTATGGCATTTCTTAATACGAAGTGCAATAAGACTTCACACCCAGCTCAGCTGTCAAAGTGAAGAATTGGTCTGGGTAACAGAATTTCTGTAGGAAACAAGTGACTGATTTGAATTCTGGCACCTGAGCAATTCACAGTTCTTGAGACAGCTCCTTAAATGAACACTGTAAAAATAAGTTTAACATTGCCATACCAGAGGGTAAGTTTCACCAATTTTCTTGAAATAATTTTTCTTCTGGTTACTGAATGAATTACCTCTATGCAGCTTCCTGTAATTCTCTTATTTACATGCACAGAGAGGTTTCCAATCTGTGTATAAGATGACCCATGAAAAATGCAAATTGAGAAAAGCTGGGTTGCAGTAAAAGTCATAAGCAGGCAGGAGTTTAAGAAACAGTAAGTGAAGTTGCAGTCAGATAATATTTTTTCCCTTTGTAGCCACTCAGAGCCTTAGAAAGCAAAAACTTCCACAGAGAATAATTAAAAACACAGACTGATGTTGACCACATGTAAGTACATGTCTACATGTAATAGAGGAAATATAAACATTTCCTCTGAAAAGCTAAATCTTTGCAATTATTGCTCCTTTAATTCCAAAATTACACCTAAGATCTTACTAAAATAAAAAGGAGGAGTCAATTTTAATACTGTGTGCAAACAAATTCTGTCCAAATACTATTGCATTAACTGGAAAAGTCAGTATTCTTCTCACGGGACTGAATTTTGACCTAACATTCCTTCTCTGTCTCTTATGTACACTTTAAAATAATGTGTAACTGTGGAAGGGAAGAACTGCCAGCCAAAAATGTTAGACAGTCATTAGCTTTAATGTTAGACAGCAGAGGAATTACTACAAGAGCTGCTTCAATTACTGTGGAAAGACCAGCAGTTCCTGCTTAACTTGTCTTCCTAACTGATGAAATGAAACTGGTCCCATGGAATGCAGAAGCCAAACCAAAAGCAATTAATTCTAAGTGAGAGAAACACAGGAAAAAACCAGATCAACTGTTTTCAAACAGAATTTCATCCGAAGAAATGACTAATGGCAATCCTGTTCCCAATTAAATAGTTTATTAGTAAACAAGGATGCATACACGAATAGAAACATTTTTTTTCCCAATGCTTACTCATGTATATAACTGAAGAATTTTTTCTAGCGCTTAAAATCCAAACATATTTTTGGTAACAGACACTAATACAGAGGATGAAAATGTTCTACTTAAAAGTGAACATCCAGTTACAGCTCTGGGTACCAAACTCCTTTCTTGCCAGAACCCATTAGGAAGTTAGTCCTATCTATAAGGTTGCAGTTACAGGCAAGATCAAAAGCTGAGTGTACATTTGCCAAAAAACAAAAAAAAAAAAAAAAAAGAAAAAAGGAGGAAACACTGATTTATTCAGCTAAATCTTAAAATTCTTATCCCAGATATGGACAGCAATGAAAATAAGATTACTTGAAAAGTAAAAAGGGAAGTTGGCCTCTCAACCTATAAGCAAAACCAATTAGTGGCCACAGTGAAAAAAATGATTTCATTATCGTAACCCCCATTTTCAAGAAGGGGCAAATGGATGAGCCAGGGAACTACAGACCAGTCAGCCTCACCTCTGTGCCTGGCAAAATCTTGAGCAGATTCTCCTGGAAGGCATGCTAAGGCACATGAAAAACAACAAGGTGGTTGCTGACAGCCAGCACTGGCTTCACTAAGGGGAAATCCTGCCTGACCAATCTGGTGGCCTTCTACGATGGGGCTACGGAACTGATGAACAGGGGTAGAGAAGTTGATGTCATCAACCTGGAATTGTGCAAAGCGTTCAACATTGCCTTGCATGACATCCTTGTCTCTAAATTGGAGAGACATCAATTTGATAGGTAGACCACTCGGTGGATAAAGAACTGGCTGGATGGAAGCATGCAGAGAGTTGTGCTCAGTCTGGATCTCCATCTGATATATATATCATATATGGATCTCCATCTGGAGATCAGTAACAAGTGGTGTCCCTCAGGTATCAGTGTTGGGACCAGTCTTGTTCAACATCTTTGTCAGTGACATGGACATTGGGATTGAGTGCACCCTCAGCAAGTTTGCTGAAGACACCAAGCTGTGTGGTTCGGTTGATCTGCTGGAGGGAAGGAATACCATCCAGAGGGACCTTGACACGCTTGTGAGGTGGGCTGATGCCAACCTGATGAAGTTTAACCATGCCAAGTGCAAGGTCCTACAGCTGGGACAGAGCAACCCCAGGCACAGCTCCAGGTTGGGCAGGAAAGAGATTCAGAGCAGCCCTGAGGAGAAGGACTTGGGGGTGTTGGTTGATGAGAAAATGAACATGAGCCGCCAGTGGGCACTCGCAGCCCAGAAAGCCAACCGTGTCCTGGACTGCATCCAATGAAGTGTGACCAGCAGGTTGAAGGAGGTGATCCTTCCCCTCTACTCAGCTCTCATGAGACCTCACTTGGAGTATTGTGTGCAGTTCTGGTGTCCTCAACATAAAAAGGACATGGAACTGTTGGAACAAGTCCAAAGGAGGGCCATGAGGATGATCAGGGGACTGGAGCACCTCCCATATGAAGATAGGCTGAGAAAGTTGGGGCTGTTCAGCCTGCAGAAGAGAAGGCTGCGTGGGGACCTCATAGCAGCCTTCCAGTATCTGAAGGAGGCCTATAAGGATGCTGGGGTGGGACTTTTCGTTAAGACTGTAGTGATAGGACAAGGGGTAACAGGTTCAGACTTAAAGAGGGGAAGTTTAGATTGGATATGAGGAAGAAATTCTTTACCGTAAGGGTGGTGAGGCATTGGAATGGGTTGCCCAGGGAAGCTGTGAATGCTCCATCGCTGGTTTTGTTCAAGGCTGGGTTGGACAGAGCCTTGGGTGGCATGGTTTAGTGGGAGGTGTCCCTGCCCATGGCAGGGGGGTTGGAAGTAGAAGATCTTAAGGTCCTTTCCAACCCTAACTATTCTATGATTCTATGATCATGAAGTGAAAATGTTTCAGCAGATCTTCAAACTTTCATTTTTTAAATAAAAAGGTGAAATATACAGATCTTTTTCAAAACAAAAACTATTTTCATAATAAAATCCAAGTAAAATGTGTTGCAAATGGCAACTAAACTTTAAACTGCAAGTGTTTTAATAGTCCATCACTCAGGCAGGGACATCAAAATTACATGCCCAGCTGATCTTTTCCAAAGGATTACTACTTGCTGAAAAAGTTCAATACAGCTGTTATGCAAGCCATATGCTGCAACAGATGTCCCCTATTTATCACTCCAGCTTGCCTTGTTTGATATTTCCTCTTGAACTTAGATTTGACCAAGTAAAAAAAAAAACCCAAACCAAAACACCCCAAAATCATTTATGTGGTGTATTAAAAAGCAAGTTACGAAATCGGTTTCGTTGCCATATGACTCAAGAGAAGTTTAATGAATTTTCCATAGAAGATGCATCTCACTGATTGTACAAGAAAAAAATATTTATTTCCCATTTAGATTTAGAAGTTCATGTTACTCATTAATGTGCACGATCCCAGTGGCAGGGAGAAAAGGAGAGGAAAAAGGGACCACTTTGGGTTTTTGTGCTGGGACTGAGTGTAGTAAATTCAGGACAAGTGAGTAGGAATGTGCTTGGGAATCATTTTAGGGTTTTAGGAAGCGTCTCTTTTAAAACCTCTATTTAACAGGGAGCAGCAGGGTTTGAAGTAGTTAATCTGATAATTCAGCAAAAGTTGAGAATGACTCTTCACGAATACAACAAATCATAACAGTGGTTTTTCACATTTTCAGAGCCAAAATGGTGACAGCACATTGAGAAGGGGGCAGAGATTGTTTTGTAATTAGACAGTAAATTGTAATAGATTTTGTATACAATGATTCAGTTGAACTGTCAATATTGTTCACACAACTGTTATTTGATAAGACAGCATCATTTCTGAAGCAAAATTGCACAATTTATTGAATTACGTTCAGATTTGCTGTTACACATGAGCTATAAATAGGATGTGTTTTGAATGGCTCTGGAATTTCTTGAAAATGTCATAGCCTACAGGTTGGATATCAGCTCCTCAGCAACTTAAAAGTGTAAGCTGTATGGCCTCTTTCCTTCCTGGTTTGCAAGGAAAATGGCTATGAAGATCTGGTGTCTCAGGTAAGTGATTACAAAATGGGTTCATAGTAAGACTTTCTAAACTGCCAATTAATTCCTGCTCTTGATTTGTTTGGAAATCACTTCCATATTTCTAGATATGATGATGATGCCTCCTGTAGGTGATACTAAAATCTAAAACATAAATTTTGCCAGACTGCAGAATCATGCTATAAAGTACAGTGGTGGTCCTCTTACATGGCTGACTCTTGTTACGACACATCCACTGACTGTGAAACGCCAGCAAATTAGTCTGGAGAAGTGCAAACAGATATTTAAAATATTTTCTAAAAATTATGATGATGCAATAGTGATTTTCAAAGACTCTCTGTAAAACCTTGAAGTAACTGATTTCCGGGGTGAGAAAAGCACAGTAGACTTGCAGCCCAGTAACCATGCCATTACCACGGCTAGAAACAGGACAGAGGGTTAGTACTACCTTGGTGAGACCTCCGAAGCTGAGTTACTTGGAAGTTGTGTTGGGGCACTCGGATCTTTGGCTTGATTAACTCTAGCAACCACTTCTGCAGACCAGGTGGCTTCATTTGTTTTACTTTTGCCTAGCTTTGCATAATTGCATGGCATTAGCTTAATTCTATCAAGGCAGTAGTAACAAGGAGTTTTCCTGCGTTCAACAAATCCTTGGTTTCCCTTTTTCCCCATATCAAGATCTTAAATGTAACAGCAAGGAACCACAAACTAGCGTAGGAAAAGTCTGAGCTGTGTTATGAAATTCTTGTTTTTATGGCAATCTGAACTTGCAGATCTGATAGTTCGACATTTTAAATGAAATTCTCACTGGCTCACAAAACTCAGGGCAGAGGTTGAAGAATATCTTGGTTAACAGTATCTCAAGCACCAGGAGGGGGTCAAAGTATTACGTAACCTTTGGGAATTGAAAAGGCTTTTGCACTTGAAGAAAGAAATACTAAAGAAACTATAGTATGTGATTCCTCATTCAGCCACTGGCTTCAATCCAGAGTAAACAGCTAAGAAATTTTGGCACACAAATAATTTTGTTCATGTTGAAAACAGCTGTTCGTTAAACACCTTATTAGAAGTAAATTAGTATGAAAGATTTAATCAACTTTTAAAATTGATTGTGCTGGGACACTGTACTTAAAATTACATCCATTTAAAGAAAGAGTAGGAAAGATTTATAAGAACTCAGACCCTTCAAATTTCCCTTTTGAACGAAAGGCATTGAAAAAATACAAGCAAAGTTTAATGCATAAGCAGGCAGGTTTGAAAAATGTGAATCTTAGCCTAAATCCATTATTTTAAAAATAATTAAGATTAAAATCTGCAGGTCACCTGCCTCCATGCTTGGTAAGTTTCTCGAAACACATGTTTAAGGTTATTACTGATAATTTGTTATCTGCAGAGGGGAAACTAAGCAAGAAATAAATGAGTATCTTTTCTTGTCAAAATCAAACCCACCATTTCTGAAAGCTGTGTTTTGTGCTAGCAGTAATCTATCTCCACGCTTAACCTTCCTAATTTCCTTGACTTGACAGGACATAGTGATTGGATGCTGGGGGAAGAAGAGTAGCTAATTCACAGACCTGCATCTGAAGAGACGTTTGTATACTTTTCGCATTTATTCCATGTCTCCGTTTTCTTTAACTACAGAGACTTATGAGCCCCAAATTACGTTTGGTAGTCTTATTTTCTCAGCTAAGCATATACTGAAGCAAATTTAAGTCAGCCTTATAGCAGCAGTATTAGCATGGTTATGCCATCATGACAATTTCAGCACATAGATGACTTTTCACCTTGTCTGCTTGAAAACTTTATGATATCCACAATACGTATCTGAACCTAGAACATTTTATATCTTTATAACCTAATTTTCAGTTGGTTTAATGCTGAAATCCTCTCTTGGGTTCCAAAAGCAACCTTCTGTACACATTTAAATTCTTACCTATCTTTTTACACTAAATATCAAAAGCTGCCAATTAATCAGCCTTCCACTGGCCAGGCTTCCTTACACTTGCATTGCTCCATGACAAAACTTGAACATAATTAAGAAATGGGATGCTCAATATGATCAAAACTAGAATGATATCTAAGATAAACCTGCAAAAAAACCCCACCAAACCTAACAACCAAAAACCAAGAGGGTATTTTAAGATATTACATCTGAAAAGATACTTCAAGAATTACATCAAGGTGAAATACTGTAAGAATGCAACTAATGGAAGAGTTTGAATCTTGTTTACTTAAGTCTGCGGGAGCATCACCTCAGGGTGGGACAAAACAGCCCTTACTCAATTTCAAATCAAATTTCCAAAGAGCAATAGGGTTACAAATAGTTACCACCTCTAAATGAATGTTTGTATCGCAATAAAATTTCACATCTGTGTTTACACACTCCAGTTACTAAGCTAATGTCAAGGGCACTTTTGCAGAGAATTATTAAATTGATAAACTGCTTCAAGATCCTAGGTACTAAATAGTCAGCCCTTTGCCATAATATTGTTAAATATGATTTACTATACAAGAAATCACAAGTGTAACATCTTACAAAGTCCAATTAGAAAACATCACAAAGAGCAAACAACAGCAGGCATGTGAATTTGACTTTGGGAACCCCCAACAGAAGAATCGCTATTGTTCAGAAGTTAAAAATTCTAAAGAACGGGACAGAATTATCTAAAAAACCCCACATAAAATTATAATCAGTCTTCCACTGAAGAAGGCCAATAGGGACATTTAAACAGAGTACTCCCTTAAACCTGCTTCACACATCACTGCAGGCTCACTAACTTGCAATTACACTGATTAGCAAAGACACCTGCAAGGCTCAAAGGGACCTTCTGGAGTTTCTTGACTGACCCGCCAACAATTTATGTACATACTAGTAAGCAGTATGCAATCAAAACAAAGTTTAAACTGCTTTCAGTAACACTGACAGACTATCAATAAGGTTATAAATACCACATTATAAAACATGTGGCATCTATTAAACTGAACAGAAATATGTAACAACTACATAATAACATTGCATAATATGAGGTGACAACAGAACCGAAACACAAACTGGCCACAGCTGAAATTAAAGGCAACACTAATGAGTACTGGAATCCCAGATCTGGGAAGTAAATGAAATTTTTTTTCCAGTATGACCTGACAATCAGCCAAATACACTTGGACAACTAGTGCTTCTTTGAAAGGAATGTTATGTACAAAATGTCTTACAATTTTTTGCAGCAATGGAATATATTATTTTTGAATCCGTGAATAAATATGTGAACAAAATATATAGAGTCTATGTCTACCTATCTATCTATCTACATTCAGTATATGTGTACAGTGTCAGTTTATGTTTGGTTGGTTTTGGTTTGGTTTTTTTTTGTAAATGTGATTATTTTCAGTTTATATATTTCCAGTAGACAATAGTTAAATCTCTGACACCTTAATGTCAACCAAAAAAGGCAGCAGGCTGGTTGCCAGCACAGGAAAAATCAATTTCCCCTGTCATTATTTATAGCTATATTTCTTTATTTATAGGTATATTTCTTTATCATCATGTGCTTTCTAAAAGTGGATCATCTACTTTTACCTTTCAATCAAATACGGTATATACAGTTTGAAAACAGGTGATACAGTCATATAAGGGGCCTCTTCACATGGAGCTGCTTCTAATTGAGCTAGCTTATTGTTTGCTGGCAGAAGCTGTGTCTCTAGTTGTGATGGATTTTGTTTACCAAAGTGAGAAGAACGGCAGTTTAAAACATTTTGTCTGAGACAGGTACCCAGTTATCAGAAGGAGCTGATGTGACAAGAAGCAAGGGTAGGCTGAATTTAAAAACAGCTGCCTGACCTCTACCTTCTGCACAAGGCATCAATGGGATTCCTGTGTTAACCTTGCTAACAACTTTGCATTTTTCATGTCATTTATTTTTCCTGACAGCAAAACAAACAGAAAGAAAGCTAAAATAGAATTTTGTGGAAGGGTTCATAATTAACTCAGGAAAGGCAAGAGAATCAGAAATCAGCCACTCATTGTCATTATTAACAAGGGAAAACATTTTTTTCTACCATCTGCAGGATCTGTGCTAATTTTGTACTGTGTTCTCATCTATTTATATTTATTAGAGAAGTGTTAACATTTAATTATTTTAAAATAGAAGGCTTTCATTTTTTCCCATTAACAGGAGCTACTGTGGAAACTAGCAGCACAACACTGGGGCAAAAGGATGGCTAAATTAAGTACCGTGCATCCAGCTTATACCAATTTATTTTCATTTACAGACCTATGTGAAACAAGATATTGTAATTCAGGCTCTCCTAGAGTCTCCGGAAATTACCAGAGGATGTAGGCCATCCTGAAGTCTCTATTTCTATGAGAGTATTTAGTTTCTCCATGAATGTATATATTCACTGGTATACTTCAGTTTGTCCAGGTTCTTCTAATAGACAACAGTGCCTACGGAAGTGTTTCTGGAAGAATAACCTTTCACTGTCTTCAGAACTATTTCCTGTACATTAGCACAATTTAATTTCCTAACAGCCACACAGCACACTTCCCTAGTGGTTTCTACACGGGAGCTGCTTCAAAACCATTTGCTCCCCATAAAGCCTTGAATCCATCAGCCTGCAATAAAGTTCAGTTTGCACAATCCAAATTTTGAGCATGGTAAGCTTTCCCAGTATTAGCCCGAGACCTCTGCTACTGAAGAAGAGAAACATGAGATAAAGGAAGAAATTAAAAACTCAGTTTTGGAGAGATTATGGCAAAAAGGATCTCTGGAAAAGAGGAAAAGCCACAAATTGTGGTGAAGGCAATCCTGAGAAGCAACGAGCTGCCAGGATAGAAAGCAGGGTTAAATACCCTTCCAAACCCAGTCTTGAGATAGCTGGAAATTGAAATTGTAATCTCCCTAGAGAGAAGCAACATGAAGGAAGAAAATGTGCATGTTTGAGAAACGAACTAATATCATAACTTTCAACTCTGGCGGGCCGTGTGCTTCACGGTACTTGGAGCAGGCGATAAATGCTTCGCTGCTGTTCAGACAAATTGATCTGCTAAAGACCTCTTCTGCCCCTATTTCTTCCCTTGCAGCTGAGTGGCTACTCAGAGTGATTCACACCTTCATCTTGCCAGATTTCTGGACAGGCTATTTAGACTTGATAGGCTCAGTTCCCCATCTGTACAACCAAGATAATGACGCTTTCCCACCTTAGAGAAGAGCCCTGAGGACAAATGATGGAGAAGTATTTAGGCGTGGTGATGACAGAGCCTGTATGAATTCCTAAAGCAGGAACTTTATGATCTCTCTAAAAGTAACAAATAAGAACAGCTTTTATGTAGACAGCATACACAATGAACATGAGACGGAAAGGTATTACGTTTACTCACTCCTAAACCACACATTTGCTGTTATTTTCTCAGTACTTCCTTCAGGCTATGGTGTCAGTAGTGAAATAATTACCTTCTTGCCACCTCAACTCAGGAAGGCTGATGGAAACTTTTATTTTCCCTTGTGCCCATCACCAAGACAAACTTCTTCCTTACTGAGGCAGCTGCTGCAGTAGCTATCTTTCCTTTCACAGAAAGGACAGACGGAAGGAATTTAACAGGGGTAGCTGTCACACTACAAAACTTTACACATAAGCAAATGAGAGCTGATTCAGACACGCAATTCCAGCTTGTTTCCTAAGTGATGCAAAATGGGAGGTGCAGCTATGAGCCATGATTCGGAAAAGAGCTTTGCGGAACACTACCACAACCAGGTTTGCAAGGGTCAATTATTTGCATTCTGAAAGGCACAAACCCCATCCAGGGCAAACACTGGCCTCCAAAGATGTAGTGGCTATTAAAAACAAACAAAAAAACAACATAAAACCAGGCCCAGGAATATCATCACTGAGTTTGATTCCATTCCTCAGGGCCACCATCTTGCTCTGCTCCCCTTTCGTAAGTGTCCAGCACTCCTGACGCTCACCATGCCTGGAAGCTGCATCTATCTGTACAAAAGCTGGCTACTACCTACCACTTATGGTCAGGACCTACTCTTCTTGGTAGTAACAGCTTGTGGGCATGCTAGGACACACATCCTTTTTTTCTGTGGTAATTCAGGAAAATTTAACAACATACTATGCAATGGAAGGAATGTAAACTATAGCCTAGTACCTTTTCTTCAAATGACCTAATGACATTATGTGTTCTGTCTGTAGACAGCACAGGAAGTGTCACTGCTACTGCAGCGGTGTAGTGCTGATGTTCATTAGCACTTTGCCACCTACTACTCAGAATATATAGGCAGAATGTTCCCTGGAGCCAGGACACAGGCAACATAATCAAGAGACAAACAAGTATGTTGAATCCAAAGCGGTGGTTACACTTTATTAGATGTGTCAGTAATTCTGTCACTCTGCAGGAAGCACCATCCAAGCTTGTGTAACCCAGTACCTCTGGCCCATTAATCTGGCCTAACAAGTACGAGGTGATAGGTGTTGTAACTAAGAAACAAAATTAAATATAAAAATCTACATTTAATAAGCACCATGCAGTTTACTCAAATGCCCTAAAGGAAGGAACCTGGAGTCAACCAAAGGACAATAATCTTATCAATTGTATCGTAAATGAGGCCTGACCCACAAGGGTAAAAAATTTCTGCAGAAGCATAGATGAAAGTGAGTACTCTAATGCTTCTAGGACAGAAAAGAGAACTTTTCTTGCATATTTTAATAGGAAAATATAATGGAAATACAAGCATTGCAAAATGGGAAAATGAAAAGATCTTCAGATTTTATATTTGTACCATTAAATTAATCACCACACTGACACTAGCAATCAAACAGAATGAAATCACAAAGTGAAAAAAAACCAACCCAAACCAACTATCTAACTTCCGTTTTTCATTTTAAATAGGATAACGTGGGAGCAAGGGTTAAAAATCTCCAAACATTTCAGATCGGTGCTGTTTGACAGTACTTCTGTATTTCTGAAAACTAAACAAAACAAACCACTCAACCTTGAATTTCCGAAGAGAGAACGTTTAAACAATCTTAAAAACATCCGGTATTACTCTATCAAGAAAAGAAATGGACTCTGTCACTACCTGCATACCCTGTGTCTAACAGACATCACATAACATGCTACCAAGTTTCAGAAAAAAGCTTTAGGAAGATGACATTGTCTGTCTCTCCAACAGCTCCATCTCTCCAATGCTTTTTCCAATTTCCTATCAGAACCACGAGAAAGGCAAACAAACCCCCCCCAAATCCTCCTTGTCACTATACAGGATATAAAAGAAACGAGCAACAGCTTCTAAGAAAATTCAGTAAAATACGTCTTCTGTATATGCAGCCCTACCAGACAGGAGGGAGAACAGAGTGCAAGCAAGATTCCCACCACAATGTATCTGTGTACAAAGCACATCTCCTGCAAGAGCATTCATAGATAGCCAAGGACAAAGTGACCAGCAACTGCAAGAATAAACCATGTCTACATCTGTAAACTGTCTGCACAATGTTTAATAAAGCTATTTTTACATTACATATATCCAAAGGGCTTGAAAGTGTTTTATTACAGCAAAGATGGTGATAGAATAGTTACTGATGGAGCAACTGACATGCAGCACAGAACTGTCCCTGCAGGGGCTATATATAGCTTGAACAAAATATATTGAAAGATTCAAACCTGTGACCAGTTCTCTGATTTCCAAATCTGTAGTCTTGCGGAGTAACCGTACTAATGCTGGGATACCACCACAGTTTTTCAGAGCAATTTTGTTGTCATCATTTGCCTTCCCATATACCAAGTTTCTCAAAGCTCCACAGGCACTGCGGTGGACTTCTGTCATCCGATGGTCCAATAGGTCCACCAATAACTGTATTCCTCCTTGTCTTCTTATCTGAAACAGGCCAAAGTGATAATCATAAAATTAAGGAACAGAGGTATTACATACGCTACCTATGTAATTAATGTAATTAAGCTGTGGTTTATGCAGGCTTTGTGTCAACAAAGGTACGCTGGTAGCCCTGCAAAGCTGCTACGTTACAGTGCTTTGATTCCTCTTATTATTTTTTCAGTGGCAACATAACCATACAATGACAAACCTGAACCTCTGTAAAAGCAGCCAAAAGTGTGTCAAGAGTGTTGCCCCATCAAGGTTTCTCACAGTTTAGCAAGGTTTGCTCTGGCAAGGGTTTCTCCTGTGCTGGAGAAACATCATATGCTTCAGAGTGTAACATATCGCAGGCTAGAGGAAAAACCACAAGACTACAGCAAACAAAGAAAAGCACTTAACATAATAAAGTTTTTAGGAGTCCTTCCTTTTACATTTAATTCCTGGGCATGTGAGCAGCTACTGTAGTCTCTGTAAGAATTTTGTATCAACAAAATTAGGAAAAATGAAAGGAAAAGGAGGAAGACTGCAGAAACATAAGGACAACGATGACAGATACATCACAGAAAGCTTGTTTTATCATGATTGAGGGAGACCCTTAAGTGAGGTAGGAACAAAAGTATTATTCATTCCAAAATGTGGCCTACGAAATAAATTTCTAATGCAGTATCTTACACAAAATATCACTGGAGAAAAGGCACAAAAATGTCTGAGGCAAATGATCAAGAAAATCAAGAATACTAAGAACAATTTATTACCAAATCTGTCTGCAATAAACCCATCTTTATTGTTCTCTGGCACTACCTGCTCCTCAAACAGTAACTAGTCATTTCAAGAAACTAGACTGATTCTTAATAATACAAAGAGCATAATGTTTTAGCTTCAAGTAATTTACATAGACATCTCTGTCAGAAAGTTTTTCCATGTGTACCGTTGGCTAAGGTGTGAAGCAAGCCAGACACTTCAGCTGACCATTTTACCATCTCTAGTAATATTTGCCTAGGACAGTAAAACAGAGACAATTAGAGAATATTTTCAAAACTGCAGGGAAAGGTGAAACGTTTAATTTCTGAATGAAAGTTTATGATTTGTGAAGTAGTTGTGTTGGGTCACAACAACCCCATGCTGCACAACAGGCTTGGGAAAGAGCAGCTGGAAAGCTGCTCGGCAGAAAAGGACCTGGGAGTGCTGGCTGATGGGCACTGAACATGATCCAGCTTGTGCCCAGACAGCCAAGGGGGCCAACAGCATCCTGGCCTGTATCAGAAACAGCATAGCCAGCAGGGCCAGGGCAGTGACCATCCCCCTGTACTCAGCACTGCTAAGGTGCACCTTGAACACTGTGTTCAGTTCTGGGCTCCTCACTACAAGAGAGATTGAGGTGCTGGAGTGGGTCCAGAGAAGGGCAACAAAGCTGGTGAAGGGTCTGGAGCACAAGTTCTATGAGGAAAAGGTGAGGGACCTGAGGCTGTTTAGTCTGGAGAGGAGAAGGCTCAGGGGGAACCTTATCACCCTCTACAGCTACCTGAAAGGAGTTGTAGTGAGGTGGGTTGGTCTCTTTTCTCAAATACTAAGTGATAGGACAGCAAAAAATGGCCTCATGCTGCACCAGGGGAGGTTTAGATTGGATATGAGGAAAAATGTCTTCACCAAAAACATTGGAACAGGCTGCCTTGGGAACTGGTGTAGTCACCATCCCTGGAAGTATTTAAAAGACCTGTACATGTGGTGCTTAGAAACTTGGTTCAGTGGTGGACTCGTCAGTGCAGGGTTAATGGTTGCACTTGATGAACTTTAAAGTTTTTTCCAACCTAAATGATTTTATGATTCACTGCAAGTAAAGACTTAAAAATGATTCAGCCTTTGAGGTTCCAAAATTGAGCTATCAAAATTACTCACTGATAAAACAGAAGTTCTTGCTTTCTTCTAGAGGTTTGTCTGGCATATTCATTTTTTTGTAATAACAGCAAAACCCACTAACAGAGCCAGTCTGTAGTTAAAAAGCGTATATACTGAGATGTAACAGGATTAAAGTAAACGCTTTAATGTCTATACAGTTGCAACACAGCTTTGGGTTAAATGCCAAAGTCATAGTGTTTAAAGATAAACTAAGATATTCTCCCTTCAGTAGGCATTGGTATCAGTTATTATCAGTATATTTCGGAGCAATATGCAGGTTTAGAAGACTACAGTGGCCAGCTACATGGAGAGCCCAGAAATGTAAATGAACATTTGTAAACTATATCAGCTTCAGGCAGTAAATTAATCTTTTTGAGAGTCTATGCTTCTGCCGCTCACAGAAACTGTGACATCTTTCAGCTTAGAAACCAGAAAAAGAGATCAAAAGGTGTTGTAATACATCTCACTGGTCAAAACTTTACCTAAGTGGACAGGATGACTTGCAGTGAAATCATTTGCTCCATTCCAGGGCAGGAAAAATTTACTAAGTTTATCAGGGAAAGAGGTAGGTGTGCATAAGGCCTGTTTTTTTGCTTGTTTTTACAATCTATCACCATTTAATCTTCAGATTAAAATGCATTTGCTTTCCCTATTAACCAGATTTTCAAGAGCAAGCATAGCACATGAAGAACCACCTACATGACAAAACAGATGACATTTACTGAATCAGACTAGAAACAAAAATTTATGCATCAGTTCTACAAAAGGTGAATCAATCACACAGCTTCACACTTCAACCTCTGAAAAGAGACGAGATCTGATAGAAAGAGCACAGTTAAAAAATACAGAAGTTGTTCTGGTGTGATGAGTAATATCAGGAACAACAGAATGAAAACATGCCTGCTGATCTTCATGAATTATATTTCCATAGCACAATATGCTGAATGAATATTTTAATTGCTTCACTGCTAAAAAAATATTAAGAATGAGAAACAGCATTAACTTTGCAGCAAAAACTGTTATGTTCTACAGTTCATCTGAAGGTGCCATCTGAAGGTTCATCTGAAGAGGCTTTGCCCCTTTTCTGAGGCACAACATGCATCTGCTGTTTTTCCCACTCTCCCTCTTGGACACGGGCAACCAGCATCTCAGTGGATGCACTCAGGTGACAAGTCTTATCTTCTGCTCGTTTCTAAGGGAAGATGCGTGGTTGTGCCCCATTCAGCTGTCATTCTGAGCTGCACCTTCCCTTTCAGTCATGCTATCTGACAGCACACTAGCATGCAGCTCGTGTAGCAACTCCTCTCCCGGGAGCCTGAAGTCAGCAGCAGACTGAAGGGATTCAAAGATACTTTCTTAAAAGCAAAAGCATTAAATATTCATCTAAAATGCACTTCTGTCTGAAAAAAAGATGGGTAATATAACAGAAATGAAATGGCTGTTACATAACGTTTTACCTAACTTGACGAAATTTCTTAAATTCTAGTGAAGAACGAACCTATTCTTACCCGGGTAAGACAAGATTTATTTTGCAAGCTTTCTTTGAATTTCCAAGCTCAGACACTTGGCAAAGCAGCTGTGTCATGCAGGTAGAGATGAAGCAGATTCATCAGAACTGGAGCTCAGTTTCTGATGCTTTCCTTATCTGGACTACTGTCTGTTTTTTTTTTTTACTTTGCCAATAGCATATTATTCACCAGAAGTCTGACCCCATCCTTGCGTTTCCATCACGTATCTAGCTGTTTAATACTATATTCTCCAGCAGGTTTAACTATGCCTGACAAATTGTGAAACTCTGATGGATTTTACCAGATCCTATTGACATGAAATTATTTGTTCAAGTCCTTTATGCAGTTAAGAGCTGCAGTTTGGAGAACAATTCTGACCTAGTGAGTCTCTTGGAGCAGATCTCTGATGAGCTAAGTTGTCACAGCTTCCGTGAGCTCAGCAGTGCTACTGCCAAACGTCTTTGGGATGGGTGGATAAGCAGCAATTTGCTTCAATGGGGCATCAAATCCCACTCCCCAAAGGACTTCTGACAGATATTTCTGTCTCTCTCCTGACTTTATATGAAGAGAACATTTTTTAAAGTAATATTTATTGACACCTTGGTGGCTGCTGCATAACAGAAAAAGAAAATAGAATATGCTGGAGACTGCTTGCCTACTGCAATCAAATAAACAGCATAGATACAGGAGATAAACAAATAGCAAATAAGCAGGAGATGCAGGAGGCCAACTCTGATCTCACATAGACCAATCCCAGAGTAGCCACTCCTCAAGTAAAAAGAATGACCTTCAACTCCACAGAACAACTGAGTTCACCCAGTCATATCATAAGCTTCATTTTCCCTGTCTTGAATATAGTGTCCCATTTTTACACTGTCTCCTCCCAAACCAAACACGTAAAAGAGGACCAGACTAGAAGCATTAGAAATGCTGGGTGAATCTGCGTTGTGGTGTTTGTCATGACTCTTTTAATCCATGGACAGTACTAATTTCTGAATGTTCTTTCCTTTTTTTTTTCCCCTTACTGTAAGTATTTTGCATACATCTTTGGAAGATGCTGTTGGATAGGTGTTAAATAAATGAAAAAGGCTGTGCTCTTTCACACATGCCATTATGGAGTGCATCACAAATCCCATCAGGACCAGGAATCCTTGCACACATAAGCCTGAACTCATTCTGTTGAGCTCTCCTAATAAATAAGGAATCTATGCTGTGTAGTGTAGACTTACACCAATCAAAGTAAAAAGTGAAAGAATAAAGATTACATGAATTTCGTCACAAAACCATTTCTATGGAAGAATGCACAGAGCTGCTTTCATCTGGTGGATCATGTGTTTTCTTTTTCCAGGAAATAGGTAAACTTTCCTTTTAGAGTTGGCCCTCCGCTATTAATGTTACAGTCCACTTGCTGGTCAGAAGCACTTGATCTGGTCAAGTCTCATGACGTCATGACACAGGACAGGAAAAGGTGCCATACAGTCTGGTCCACAGATCAGTAAGGGCACACTCACATCGGCTTGACACCAGAGCCTTCCTTTGGCACTGTATGAAGGTTGGTTTTGCACTGCATCTGATAACATTTTTGTATTCACACTACGCAGATACAAGATGAATTTGGACTTGCAAAGGGGTTCAGGCCAGTGCTAGAGGTAGTGAAAATGTTAATTATGTTCCTAATAAGGACAGCCAGGATGTCTCATGCAAAGAGCCTTTGAGAAACACAATTTATCAGTTTCAAGGTTGACCTTTGATTCAATAGTGCCTACCACAACAAATTTTCCACGACAGTGGACTGTTAGATATTTAATCTACCAGGAGTTACACGTGACCAGCCTGAAGCATACGCATTGGCAAAACGAGTCAATAATATAGTGATGGCATGTTTGAAACAATGCAGATATACTTGATTACTGTATGATTTTAGCCTATGAATTATTTGACAGTGTGCTTTTCTAACTCAATAGAAGAGATTGGATGGAAAAAAAAAATAAATGTGGGATGTGAAGGGTATGCAGACACCTGAAATGTAAGGACACCTGTTCTGCGGGGACATCCGGTCAATAGCGGTAAAGTGTATAAACAAAGATGAAGCAGGAGAAGTAATATACCACACTTACGTACGCAAACCCTACAGAACAAGAGACAATACCAAAGGCCGGGTCTGTGAGGTCCCTGATGGGCTGCTGAAGGAACCGCTCAAAGGCTTGGAGAGGTTCAGCCTGAGTTCTGTTAAGTGGTAAGATAGGGTGGGGTACAGAGGGAGGAATGAATGATGAGGTTATCATGGGTCCTACAGGAAAGAGCATGCTTATGGGATGCTCTCAAGGCACTGTGCATTGTGCAAAACTCATGGAATGTTTAGCAAAAGGGCAAAGGCAGGAAAGGGGACACATCCAAATGCATGAAAAAAATACAGAGAAGGCTGTGAGGAAAGGAGCTGGTCATGTATAAATAAGCTGCACTTCAGTATCCTTGTCTGCCCAAACCCTGTGCCTGACCACTGCAGTCTGTTCTATCTCATTAAACCTAATTTCTAACAATTTTTCTGGATGAGGATGGTCTTCATTCAGGATTGGCATAATGCTAGTATGAAGAAAGGCTGAGGAAGTTGGGGCTGCTCAGCCTGGAGAGGAGAAGGCTGCGTGGAGACCTCATAGCAGCCTTCCAGTATCTGAAGGGGGCCTATAGGGATGCTGGGGAGGGACTCTTCATGAGGATCTGTAGTGATAGGAAAAGGGGTAATGGGTTCAAACTTAAACAGGGGAAGTTTAGATTGGATATGAGGAAGAAATTCTTTACTGTAAGGGTGGTGAGGCAGTGGAATGGGTTGCCCAGGGAAGCTGTGAATGCTCCATTGCTGGTGGTGTTCCAGGCCAGGTTGGACAGAGCCTTGGGTGGCATGGTTTAGTGGGAGGTGTCCCTGCCCATGGCAGGGGGGCTGGAACTAGATGGGGTCTAGGACTACGGTCCTTTCCAACCCTAACTATTCTATGATTCTAGTGAACCTTGAGCTGGAACAGCTGAGGAGGAGGACCGGAGATCTGGGAAAGAGCTACCAAAGACACTACCCATCTAGGGGATAAGATACTGGTCAGACCAAGGTCTGAGGATGTGCCACGAGGCAGATCAAAGGTCTGAGCCAGCTACTACAGAGGCCTTTTTCTGTCTCTATGTGTGTGAGATGAGACCTGCCAGCAAACTTTGAGCCTGGTTAGCTGGAGACTAAGGACCGTTTATTAATGCCTTGTGTGAGCACTGCTTTGTGTCACGGTGTGCCTGTGCAGGTACTGTTCTCATATTTATGTTGATCTGATTTGTGAACCAAGCTTCTTTAACATACAAACTAACGAAAATAATAGGGACACTTTTATTTCTCGGATGATCCATATCTGATTAAATTCTCATTCAACATCTGATTAAATTCTCATTCATTTATTGCATTGGCTTTACAGATTTGTAATTTAGGTTGGTACATATCACACTATACTTGAAATTTTAACTGGGTTACATGTTCAGCCTTGTATCATGTTTACAGAAGGATACAAAACAAAAGAAATCACCAGCTAGCTTGTTTAGCTAGTCTAATGGAGAAGTGCTCACCTTCTGATGCAATGCTGTAACAAGTCCTGCTCCATTTCCAAGCAGCAGTTAATTGTTTGGTTCCAATCACTCTAAAGACTGCTAACACTAATCCCACGGATGGGAGGAGATGGTTCATGTAGAATTCAAATGCTACTCTTATACAAAGGATATGTTGGAATCAGAGTATCAGCTACAGAGCTCTGTAAAAAAACAATCCAAAGACTTCCCTTGAGGAATACTCAGCTCCCTTCAGGAAAGACGTCTGGATTTACGGCTTTTTGTATATTCTCCCTGCTCTGTATTACAGTGGTTGAATATAAGTTTTAGTACTTTTGACACTACTCTGGTCAAAGGACACTTTCTGGGATCTAAACAGAACTGACAGCAGGATGACTTTTGAACATGAGACCTCTCAAGAAACAAACAAAAAAAAAGGGTAAGCATTGCAGGAAATACTGTAGCTTTCTTAGCTTATGTTTCACTTGCCATGACAAATGCATGCTGAAGCTTGCACAAATCATAACACAGCTTAAAACTGAATTATTGTCAGATGTAAGCAGTAATAGCGTTAGAGTCCATGACCTTAATTGACAAAGCATGCTACCCGTCAGTGATTCAGCGCAGAAGCCACGCTGCTCCTCCAGGCTCTGTTTAAAGTCTAACAATCAGTTTTGAATACTCAACTAGCTTCCTTCCCTGGGGATGGGGAAGTTTTGCCTGAAAAGTGAGGATAACAAGGCCTGTTCCAGCAACCAGAATTCATGCTCTTACTGTCAGAAGTGTGACTTTCTCACAGGTTAGAAACACAGATAACTTCTCAAATGTGAACAAAATAGGTGAGTGATCTTTCTTCATATCAAGGTATGAGAAAATTGGTCCCGGAATCTGGCCATTGCTTATGGCTTTGCAACAGCAGAAGCAAAGTCAAAGCAAAAATATTAGCTGTTTTGACTATTGCTATGGTTCTGAACTCAGTTTTGAAATAAAAATCATTATATTCTTCCCAGTACTGGAGAACCAAACCCCTTTCTTTCAATCACTGCATACTGGAAATTGTCTATTCCATCTCCTGGAAGGCTGTAAAAATCAGAGTTAGAGATACAAAAAGGAAGAAAAGTGAAATTTCAAGTTTTAAACAGTTTAGCCAAAGACTGTTAGATAATGAAGTATTCCAACACAGCCTAAAAATACTGCTGTGATAGAAACCAAAACACCCTTTCTCTTCTATTTATACTCGGCAAGTGGGTATCTGAGATATTGTTCAAATTTTGCCAGTAGGTATAACTGGAACATCCTCTTCTGCATTTAATTCTGACTACCCTGCCTTAAAAAGGAAAATATAATGGAGACAGAAGAAGATTAAGAATAGGTGGCAAAATCTGTTAGAGGCTGACAGAGTGATAAAATGTGTTTCTAAAATAACACAATCTCTTCTTCCCAATAAGACATTAAGTGTTCCACTATTAACAGCTCCACAGCCCTAATTTGAAGATTAATTCAAGGTTAAATGCTTACTTTCCACGTTTTTCTTAATAATCACTTTTGAATAACTCTTCATCCAAAGGTGGTGAAGGAAATCTAACAATAATCAAGCTTTTTTGACTTTACAGATATTAATTGCCACCTTAATTGATATAACGCACTGCATCATCCACCACTTATTCTGTGACACTTTCATTATTAAGCAAGTTTCAATATACCAAAATACAAATGTTTAAACACATGGAATTAATTTTAATGCCACTGTGTAACATATGGAACAGAACTAAAAAATAACTGACTGTTAGCACAGGTGATGGTATATATCCAATAAACTCGAAATTAAAAGGACAATCCAATTTAAATCAGCTTCTGGAAATTTTTAGTAGTAATTGGTTTTAATGTTCTTAGATGCTGGTTTTCTAACTAGTGGAATAAGTGCCTATTATTTCACACACGAATGGATTCTCAACAGTTCTGTTCCATGGGTGTGGAAAGGAGAAACTACAAATTAACAGAACCAAATGTCAAGAGCATTTTTAAACAGTGGCAGGCAGCGTAGTGTTTCCGAGACACTCTTGGCTACGGCCATTCTGCTCTTCTCAGGCTTATGGTCTGAGCAGATCAGGGCACTACAGCAGAGCACAAGAGGACACTGCCCGCACAGCAACTTGACCACACTGATGCACACCATCCACAAAATTATTATATTTCCAGATTTTCTTTACTGTAATTCCTCTCCATTAGAGCTCTCTGTTACTTATCTTTGCCTTGATTACATTACTAAATAACTTTCACCTAAGAGGAAAAACGCCATGATGTTTCAGAGAAGGGTCTTAAAGATGGGCAGCCTCATTGCTAGTTTCAGAGGGCTGATGCCTAAAACATAACATAGATTTGAAGGGAAGAAAACAAATCTCCATCAAAACAGAATACAGTAATAGTATTTAGTACAATATGTCTCATGATAAATGTACAGGTTCAAACTTTAATTCCTCTCCACTCTTTCTTCTGACGTGCCTATGAAACAGCAGGTACACAATACAAAATCCGTACATTGCAAAGGCACATGAGATTTATTGCAGACAAATTTACCCGTAACATCGTAGGGTAATTTAGTATCATTAGCAAAGTAATTTGCTGCAAGTTTAAAAAAGTGCTGAGCAATTTTAGCTTAAAATGTAGTGGAATGTTATGCAAATTGCTGCATTAGTTCTGAAGGCTGATTTGTTTAAGGAATCTAAATCGGGGTTTGGATTCTAGGTCCCATTTAAGAATGGTTTTGTCTTGTCTGATCAGACACAAAGGCAACACAAAGCTGTGAGAAGGCAAAATAAAACTAAATTCAACCACTGGCTGTTCTGCTCTAAGTTAAATAATAATTGTTCCCTGGGTGCTAGACTGCAGTGCATACAGAAAGAAGGGATCTTTCTTCTGCGTCCATAGAAATCATGAAGGTGTTTCGAGGAATGGCTGTGCAACACAAGGATGCACAGCATGGGGCTGATATTCAGAAGCTTTTCTGTAGTCTTCTGTTATTGAGTATATATTTGTTTTTCCTCTGTGTCTCCTAAGTGACCTCTTGAGATCCTGGGATCTATGCGTGGGGTTAATAGAGACTTGAAAACATATTCTGTACAGAAGGAGACTCAAAATCATGTTCTAAAATTGCCCTGAAAAGGTATGAAAAAACGTGCTTCTTTCTCAGCCAGTAAGTCTTAATGCATTCTGCACTGTGATACATTTTGCTTTTCATGCTTGGTAGGAAGGCTATGTCTATTATAAATCAAGGCTTTAGCATGATTTCATTTTTACTAAAAACATCTCCAGCTAGGTGCAAGTTATCTGTAATAGTGAATCAGTTTACCCTAATGCTCTTAAAATACATTAAATTTGTAGACTGACACAAGCATCCTATTCTGAATCTAAGCATCAAGCATGAATGGGATGATCCAAATAACACTACTAATGGCAGATGTAGAGCTGACCTAAAGTGCTTGTCTGGCTGCGAAGGTATCAGAAAAGTGATTTTCAATCCCACTGTTAAAAACAGCATCTCATAAAATAAACAGGTTGACACTGACCTGCATTAAGCAATCTTCTCAGCTTCTCACTGGGCTCATAAACTAACACTGACAAACACACACAGATTGGCAAAAATACACAAAAGCCAGAGCCTTTCGAAGGTATGCAATTACTTGATTTTAATTTGGGGTCTCTGCTTTTCAAAACACTCAAAAAAGGCACACTATTGAAGAAGATTCATCAGTGTGCACTTTAGGGATAATGCAACAGTAGTATTAATTTAGGATGAAAAAGACACTAGCATTGCTCAGGCACTGATCTAGTACTGTCTAAAGTTAAATGAAAAATGATGATTAATGTCAAGGGTATGGATCATTTACTTTCTAATATTTATAAAGAATTAAGCTATTCGAGAACAAAAGATTACACTTATTACTGAGGAAAAAATCAACACATATACTTTGCCTAAGAACATCCTGGTATTACTATAACCAGATTCCTAGTGAAGTTAAACAAGCTACAGAAAATTCAACAATTTTTTATGTAAAGAAGTAAGGTTTTTAGACAAAGGCAGTAGGTCAGTACTTCGAACATTCTAGCACTAACAGAGGACGTCAGCTTAGTACTAGATGAACATTTCTGAAGCTGTAGGTAACTATATTCAGTTAAGTGTAATATTAGTGGGATTTAGACAACGTGAACACAAATAGGACGTTGGAATGAGATGGTCACCAGTAAGACCACAGAAAACTCCTTTTTTCTCAGTCATAAAAGTGCAAGCAACAGAACAACTCCAACTGACATTTCAGCTTTAACTGGAAATTCAAGAAGATCCTCTTTTGCTGCTTGCTATAGCTATCACAGTTTGCATCACAGAACAACATGCCACTTTCTGATTAAAAATACATTTACAATTTATTAGAATAAGCATCATACTGCCCCTGATGACCTCTGCTCCCCTGACATTCTCTACTGCAATTTAAATAACAGGTATTCTCTCCTTAAAACTGATATATTGACCACCAAAGAATCTCTCAGTCACATGAGATTTTTCTGTCTTAAAGCTGAAGTATTTCCGGGGCAAATTACTTCCTCCAAAGCTAATGAATACACTCTCACAACATTCCTCTTTGGTAGGAAGTTCTGCTAATAGAAACTCAGGCACATAAAGTTACTTGCCTAAGCTCACAAAGGGAGGCTGTGGCACAGCTATGATTACGACCTGTAATTTAAGAGCTCCGGTGTGAAGCTGCACTGCATAATCTTCCCTCTGTCTCCCCATTTACATATCATAAATGGCATAAAAGCAAAATTAAACCCGCTTCATATCTAATGTACTCTGTAATACCCACAGTTCAATATGCAAAATTATATATATATTAAAAAGTATGTGTTGTAAGTGTGGGTATGGTTTTGTGGTTTTTTTTTTTTTTGGTTGTTGTTGTTTTGTTTTTTTTATTCCTGATGCGGTATGAGTCATACCTTAAGTTACACCAGTGTAAACCTTAGGAGAACAGGACTGACTTCAGCAGCATTGCCATGAATTTACTCTGCAATTACATTAAGGATTGTTTGCTTCAGGTGACTTCCAACAGTTTTCTGCAGCGTCTGAACAGACAGGTACACAGCTTAAGTTTAAAGCCTCAGGTGTCTTTATGCCACTACAAACTTGTGCCTTCTGCTGCAGCCATTCTAGGTAGCGTAGTAACAGCCAACTCTGCATTTTTAATCACTGTCTGGAGCACACCTGATGGTCTTTACCTTAGGAGTTTCATTTGGCATGGCCTTTTTATGAGGGCTACAATTCGCCTTATTGAAATCAATTTGCTGCCAACCTTTTTAGCACGGATATGTTGAGAAAGCGTCAAATCACAGATATTGATATCGATCTAGGTTATTTTATTTCTATACATAGTGAGCAAGTCTTACTGTGGCTTGCTGGATGATGAGAACAGTAATAAAAAAATATGGTCTACAATAGGAAAGTAATCCTCTGCATTCACACATCAACCTAATAAATCAGAGAAGCAACTGGCAGAAGAGTTATAAATAGAAAGAAATCCATAGCACATATAGTAGAACATTATACTGCTTGGAAAAGTTCCATATATATTTATTGCCCATTCAAAATGTCGGAACATCGTATTACCCATGCCAAATGACACCATCTTTCAGCATGTATTATCTTTCCTTCCCTACCACCTACTATTTTCAAATACAAAAGATACAGCTTACAAACATTTCAGTAAAACCGGGACATTTTTTCGTCAGCCCAGAGGACATGGATTCACAATAGAGTGAAATGCTCTTCCTGCATCTGCTGGGCACCATAGAAAGTAGCATGAAGGCATTCATCTTGCACACCTAATAGCAATATTTTTTTTCCTCTCCTCCTAACTGTGTAATAAGCATTATCACCAGATGTTCACACCTGAATTTTCTGGCTAATTGAATTTATTACCTAAAATTCTCTTCTATGTGGTTACTCATTCAGAGGCAAAGTCTGGATGCCCAGAGCTGAAAAAGATAGAAACTTTTAGCCAGTATTCTCATCTCCTGCAAGGCACACACTGTAGGAGTGAGTCCAAAACCCGGATAAAGAGGAGGCCTAGAGACAGGTTTTGTTCAAGACCTCACTCACACCCTTCAGCCCACAAGATCAGTGCCAGGCCCCTAAATGGCAGGAAAATAGAGGTCAAACTCCGTATCCTAAAGACATTTGCAGACACTGCAGTGTACTGCATAAACAGGATAGTCCAGACAACAGCAGTGAAGCTGCATTTATCCATATGAAGCACTGGGTGGTTAATGATTAGAAAAGATAAAATTTATGTTGCTTTGGCTCTAAATTATCATTGATGCATATTTATTAGCATCACAGGAAAATGTACCTTAAAGAGGAACTTATGGGAAAAGTAGACAAAAGTTTGCCCATTTAGCTATTCCCTAGAGATCAATTAACTGGGGGGGGGGGGAGGAGCATGGAGTGAGGAACATGAAAGAAGTGTGAAGCAGTGCAGGGGGTAAAAATACTAATACATATTCTCAATACCAAGCCCAACATTTTATAAAATAATAATGTTATAGTCACTTTGTGAATTCATTCAATTCAGTCTCTTTGGGAGATGAGAGAATTTGGATGGAGTCTTGTGTGATGTGGTCTGTTTTGAGGGGTCCCTGCCCATGGCAAGAGGGGTTGGAACTAGATGATCTTAAGGTCCTTTCCAACTCTAACTATTCCATGATTCTATGATTCTGTGTTACAAAATGAGTGATAACAACAGGACGGCAGCAAGCAGAATGTCTAATTTTTGCTTATCTATCATTAACACAGAAAAAAACCAACCACACTAGATGTTCCACTACATTTATGAAATAATATATTCTTGTCTATTTATTTTTAAAACCATGTCACTTTACAGGATAGACATTTCATTCAAAAGGAATGATTTTGAAATGCGTATGCAACAAACCCAAACCATTCATCAAGATCCTTAGCAGAAAAGAGTTAAAGACAAAAACTGAACCTCATAATCTGCCACTAATTGCTGTGCAGCCTTCAGTTAACATCCTAATTCTTGAATTTCCTCTTTTAACTGAATGTTACTCCTGTGGGGCTTCTCATTAATACATTTATTGAACAACTTTAATATTTTCCTAATCTAAATCAATCATGAAATGCTTGCCAGGTGCATAGTAAATCATTATAATAATTTAAGCACAGTATCATAAAAATGAAATCAAGAATAACTATGGTTAAACGAATCCAGAGGGATCCCAGAGTGTAAAATGTCACTCCTTCTGTGCTACAGAAAGCACAAATTGTGGGAAAACAGCATACCACTCAGTGACATTCATTAATAGTCTTAATAAATGTAAAGACTGTGCACAAAACAAAGACGTGCATTCTATTATCGGAAGAGAGAGATCTCATAAAATGATACTGCATAAATTAGATGGTGAAGACGAATGAAGAAACACATTCAGAAATGCTTTTGAAAGCAAGACTATCAGTTTAAGATTTGATTCCCTGAGAGAAGGTGGACTTTTATGCCTTTTTTTTTTTTCCCCAATGAAAAGGCCTATCATTTTATAGTTAACCATGTTTCTGGAATTTATTAGCAAAGACAATTTATTAATAAGTAAAAATTCTTGAATGCAATGGGATAAGAATTAATCCTGAAGTTATTTGTATATTTTGTCTTGCTGTGAAGAGTAAGTCTCTGTGGTGCTGCTAATGGTTGTGCCTGGAAGTTATACCTAACTTGCTTTCTGTGCAAAATCATACCCTTCAATGACAAGGTGCAAGGAGTGCACCATCTTGTTGGAAAAACTATTTCAAATAATACCAACAAAGACAATTTACAAAAGACAAATTAAAGGGTTACTTCCAAAAATACTTTGAGTAAAACATTTAAAAAATCCCCAACCAAATAGCATTTTGTATGTGTAATTGGCAGTAAAAACCCAACCTACATTGCAGAACGACACAGCATGTGTTGACTGACTTATTAGAAGCAGACTAGAGGTCCTGAAAGATATAAGGCTTTATAAAACAATAAACCCAAAAGATTCTTATATAAAGACTCTTTCTGGTTATGTCATTATGTGCTGCTTTACTTCATTAGAGTAATTTCTATCTGTAAAACCTACATAGAAAGTGTGTTAGAAAGGGGCAGTTTGATATTTACTTGCACAGGGGAATACAACTGCCCAAGGTGAAGGCAAGACAAACCCAAACCATCCTGCATGCAGCAATCTGAACATAGGTATGAAGCATGAAGATCTCAGTGCTCATTCTGTGAAGCAGGCATAGGCAAGCACACCCCATCACATAAACAATTATGAAAAGAGTAAATTCCTTGTAAAGTCATTTAGGAAAGTATTTCTCAAACTGTGAGATTTTACCCATACAGATGTTTAACATACGAAAATTATGGTTTTCAAAACACTAATAAAAATGTTTGCAACTGAATAGGGAAGTGTACTTTCTCCAAATATATGCTGTTATGTTCTGCACTAAAATGCACTCCTAACAAATATTTTAGAGTCTCCACAATTTTTGTATTACTTTTCAGTATCACCTACATGATACTTAATTTAAGTTAAATACCATGTCTATATTATGTTGCATGTCTTTAATGGAAAACTAACAGTATCATCAGTGGACAAGCCAAATTGTGGGCTTTAACTGAAGACATTTTAGAGGAAAAATAAAGAAGAGGAAGGTGAATGCAAACCTATGATTCTTCTTCAAACACAGTGGAAAAGAAAGCTACTCCATTTTCTAGGAAATCCCTTACGGGAGCAGAGGGGAATCTCGCAGAACACTTCAAAACCAAAATCAAGACACACTTCAAAACCAAAATCAAGACACATCCTTCAAGGATGATGAGAGTACCTCCAATCCCACTTCTGGATGCCTCAAATGTTATGGACTGAAGAGTTTTATCAGTGTTAGCCATCAGGTCTAAATGCAACATCAGGGACTGTTTCTCTATCACCCTATACTAAGTGTAAGTATTCGCTGTGAGAAAACCATACTAGAAAAAGGCACATTTGTATTCTTGACCATCATGGATCTAGCAGCACAATGGATGACATCAAAGTTACTACAATATTGCAATTATGGGAGTTATAATTAAGATAATGGTTAACATGGTTTATGTCCTCTGCCTTACATGTGAAAGGGTGCAAACACTGTGTTGAAAGGCTTCTCATCACGCTCTGAAGAACTCAAAGAAGATGCAGAAACACCTTAAGTTTCATGACAAAATGAATGTGAATGATGGTTTTGAGTAAGCTGGGAAGATAAATGCATTCAGTGTGTAATTACTGTTTTAAGAACTCCATGCAATAACGTCTGGACTGATACTTTTCTTCTGAATGCTCTGCATGATAAAGAGGAAACTGTCTGATCCAGCAATGTTTATTGAGGATGCAAGGGAAGGCTTCAGGCAGGACAGTACAGTGGTTGCTGTGCTTTTATTTGGCACCTTGGCACAATATTCCTGAGAGGAGAACTTCAAGGGTTGTGGTTTCGATGGCAAAAATTAATTTCCTAGCTTACAGAAAGGAGTCATTGGTGTCAAAACCCATGAGTGACCTGTTACACCTTTGCAGCTGATGGCAGGCTGCCATTTTTCATGAGAGCAAAATGGTGTTGGCGTGTGAGACTGCACAACTCAATCATTTTTTATGGTGACCTCATACAAAGGAGTAAGATGTCACTGCAGGAACAAAAACTGCTGTGGAAGAATGAGTCCTGTGTTTACAAGAACGTGCTCTTTTGTAGAGATGTTCTCCGCTAAGTATTTAGAAATGCTTCCCGTTTCCTATATCCTCTGTCTGTTCTTTCTTGGCTTCCAGGACCGGCTATTCTGGCTCTGCTCACAGTCTCACCATTATGGTGTAAGAGCCCTCTCCTAACCAGAAAATGCCATCTGAAAGGGCCTTCTTGTGCTCTTCTGCCTGATCAACTTTTCATTTGTCTTCAAATATCTGTTCAAAACTTCTTTCCTCCTTTACTTTTGACTTTTGGTTACCTTATTCACTGTCATCGATGAAAGAATAATTTATATAATGAACTGCTAAAGTATTCTGAGATTCTGAATTTCAGTATTATTATGCCTAACTGTAATGGGCTGCCTGGTAATTTTTATAACCTTTAGCCTTCTGGCTTCCTATGTCCCCTTTCACATATGTGAGATCTTCAGATCTTCGAGATGGGTCAGTGCTCACCAGAAGATGAAAAATCCAACTATCAAACATTATCAAAATAATCCAATTTCTTCAACTCCATTCTAATGTCTGATACACCACCTAAGCACCACGCACAGAGAACAAAGGTAGAGAATGAGAAGCACTACTGACAGCAAACTCCGTTTGAAAGTCCTTCAAGTTAGAGAAGAGCAGACCTCATTGCTACTTAAAAGACTGAGCAGGGCACTTGCATTTATGTAGCAATAAAGACACATTTAGGATGATAAAATCAAATTCAGAAGTATGCATGTCATCAATGTGTTTTAGAAATAGCACCTACCATAAAAAACATGGTCATGAAGGAAAAAAGATCTCTTGCTTCCCTAGCCATACTTCAAATGCTTTTAACTGAATTTCTTCTTCATAGTTGTCTTCTGCAGAGTATTTCCACTTTCTTTTCTTGGGAAGCAAGGGGCAGTACTCCAAACTTGAGCCACAGAAATTGAAATATTTTAGAAGAGAAAAATGTAATGGTAAAACCATAAAAGGTGTTAGGAAACCCAGGAAAGCATATAGTCATAGCTGCTATTTTCTCTTTCTATCTAAGTTTTAGATAACATGGCTCTACTCAAAAGGAATATAATGACCTTTGTCCTATCATGTACACGAGCAGAAATTTTATACAGATTCTGCTGAACTCTTATGAGAGTTCATAAACTCTCACAAACCAACTATGTTGAACTGCACCACTCAAGTGCCTCTGGCTGGGCATAAACCTAGTAAGAATCTGGGGTATCTGCTATGATATGCCCTTAGCATGATTTTGAACTCCTCACACAAAAGGTACCTCAAGAAATTCTTGTTCAGTAGAGAGCTCAAGCAGACCCTAAGCACACCACTGAGCCCTCTGGGTTGCTCCTGATTCCAATAAACAAACACAGAAACTGTTTAAATGCTCTCCTGCTTGTGAGCCTGAAGCTTACAAAGGCTGATGTCCTAGTGGGATGGGTTAGATCAAGAGTCTGCTTTTTTCACTAAACGGTTAGCAACAAGAGTCAAACCATCTTCTTCCCTCAGATGTGATAGCTACCTAAGGGCTCTCAATCTATGGCTAACAGGAGGCAGCACAGATTGTACAATGAATAAATTGCTCTAATCATTTAACTGCCTTTCTCAGAGGTTAATCAATTTTTTAACTGAAAACCTAATTTGTGAGTAAGGATGAGAAAAGAGTATGGGGGGAGTGAGCAATTAGAATTTTCAGCAGTGCCTGTAACAGAGATCTCTTTTCCAGTGCACAAACAGTCTTCATTTTAACATGCATGTACATATTTCTTTTTCATTATTATTTCTAAGATGTTTGAGGTGATGTACACAGCCCCGGCAGTTCTCCCAGTGCCAGAAGACTGCATACCTACTCACCTGGCACTTTCCTCAGCATGAAAAAGCCTACAAGGGAAAGCTGCTACAGCCGGATAGACCCACAGAATGCTTATGTACTGAAGGTGAAGATAATGAAGCACTAGCAAGCCAGCATCACTGCACAGTTCTGACAAAGAAGCAATAGCAGATCATAATCTCAGTTTACCTTTACTTGCCAGGCTAGAAGATGCCAGAACAGGCAGAGATTTATGTGTACACCACATCTCCCTGATTAGCAGTACCTCTGAAAGGGCCAGAGGAGGCAGCTGGGGCTGGTAACAGCTTCACTCATTCAATTTTAATTGACTCCTGTGTGTTTGTCATATCCCTCAGAGCTGCCTGCCTTCTGTTTCAACTTGTGCCAAAAGCTGAACTGGTCCCATTAACCACAGGGAACAAGCAAGCAAAAAGTACCAATCAGCTACAGGTACAGAACAAAGTTTATACTGCTGCTTGAATTACATTTGAGATACAATCTGCACTGAATTTCAAGATCACAGACCAATGATCACAGTTCAGTCTGTAAACACAGTGAAATAACACTCTATTCACACAATTATACATTAAAGTTTGCTTTGATTCAGAATCCTTTTGCTTAATTTTTACCTCCTGTGTTTGTATTTAGTGTCCAAATATCCCCCTCTGAAAATCCTAAGGAAATGCCTGTATGCTTCAGTGAGATCAAGACTATACCACAAGCTGTTTACTGAACAACTACTGATACGGTGTTTAAATGGTACGCAATCAAAATACTTTTAAACTAAACAAAAAATGTTTGACAGTATTTTATGCATTTTTTACTTTTTCTAATGTTAATAAATTACTTCAGTGAAAGCTGAAGTAAAATAGGTCCAGCCATATATACATGATTTCCTTTGTAACTCTTTCTGAGGTACATAAAAATAATTGTCTATGATAAATGGCAGACAACATCACTGCTGAAAAAAAGGGCTTATAAATCTTACCTCTGCTTTTATTTTATTGTCTCCAAAACAGAGGTGTTGTAAGTAGGCTGCAGCATTGGACTGTACTGAGGGAAACTGATGCTGTAACATCTGTATAACTTCTGGAAGCTCTGGATCTCGCCATCCAAACTCTCTGTGAGAAAACAAGCAAGAAAGACTCATCAAAAATTCTGCTGTTAATTGATAAATGCGGCAATAGTTGAATCAACAAAGATGACAAGACATGCCTAAGTAAAATCTTGATTTTTTCCCATTATTTTCAAAGCAAACATTAAATCAAATATGAAGGTGTTTTTCACTTTAAACTGTACTTCTATGCAAAAAAAAAGAGTTATATAAAGCATAACTAAATAACTTAATGGAATTAGGTCTCTAACTACTCAAGTTTCCTGAATACAAATGGCTATATGAAATCTTAATACAAGAAAAGAAAGAAAATACATGCTCATACTATTATTATTTCTATATTAAAACTAAAATATGGAGGCTAGGATCAGAAGCACAAATGGTTTGCTATGAAATGCTAGTTTCTCAGAAAGTCCTTTTTACTTATTGCAATCTTTATTTGATTTAACTTGCTACTCTATATAGAAAACAATGACTTATTTTGGCTTTGGTTTCTTTTTTCCAGACATGGTACATGCTCAATCTATTCTACAGTTCTGGCCATGCTTGAGCAGTGGGTTGGACCAGGCGACATCCAGAGGTCCCTTTCAACCTCAGCCTTTCTGTGATTTTACATATACACTTATGTATTACTTATTCAGATTACTTCTAAATCTTCATTCTTACTACTCAACCTAAAGCAGGTAGGCAAATATGAAAACTTAGTCTTTGAATTTTTCTTTCATCCTACAAAACCTGAAATACCATTAACATCAAATGAAACAACTGAATCCAAGAGTGTTGAACAAGTCCCTGCAGGCTATTCTACAGCTTCCAGAACAAAACTTAAAATCAGTCTGTTACTTCAGGTGAATTTTTGCCCTCTGTGTTTAAAGGTAAAATTATTCATGATAATGGCTTTGGACTTTTGTGTTCCAAGATCCAGAGATGCACAAAGATATTATGCAAGAGATACTTAATTCTCACATGCCTTTTCCCTAAGAGCTAATTTTTTGTAGCCATATAAATATTTTTAATGTCTTCCACCTAATGCTACCCCTACAAGGTTAATAGAGGGAAATGAGGGGAAAGAAGTGACTTGTAAAAAAGCTGGTAGGTTCTCTGTTGCAGTTGCTATGATCACCAAAAAGTTCATTGACAAAGCCACTTAGAAGAACTGTTGCAGAGTCCACCTATAATATTTTTAGAAGATATTCCTGATCATTAGTTTCCTTCCCAAATTATAGGGGTTCCGCTGCACTGAGGTCAACTGTATGCCACTGGGGGAATTCACAGTAGCTCTGCAGTCTATTTCAAGTAGACCCAGGTATCTCACACTTTAAGCACAACAATTCTCCACAACACTTCATGGAAACAAGACTCATTTTGCAATAATAATGAATTACTACAGACCAGAGTTATTGTCTGTTCTCTTCTCATATGGGATGTTTGCCAGATTGATAGTTGTTGTTACAGTTGTATCTTTATAAACATCCAGAATATAAATAGAAGACGTAAAAAAAATTACACTCAGACTTTCATCACCTATTTCTCTTCTGACAAAACAGATGTTAACTCATGAATATTAAATTTCACATTAAGTGTTTAATACAAAGAAACCATAAAGATATAGTAACAAATCACATATGGACTATTCCAATGTATCTTTAGATTATATAGACTGTTGAGAAGTTACTGCAGAAGATGTAGCATATGTTCAGACAGAATTGATGTTTTGAAAAAGTTAGACAACATTGTAAAAGGAATAATGAAGACTACGAACTTCGGCAGCCAAAGATGGCAAGCACGACATTTTCTGTGCTACCAACTTACTGTGACTCTGTTACAAGGTGAAAAGGAAGTGGTTCTTTGGTTAAACACTTACTTCTGTTTAAGAATGGGTAGTACCGACCCATAAACAAATCATAACTTGACAGAGGTGACAGAAACATTATTTAACGTGTTGTACTTCCTCTTGTGTTTGATTTTTTACTGTTAACTATGTTAAGATTGCTAACAGGTTCTTCAAGCATATTGGATCTGCCTCCTATATACATGGCTCTCAGCCAGCCAAAGACATCTTCCAGACTTTTAAAAATTAAAAATAAGCAATGGAAACCCCTAAACCAGTAACTTCAGTGAATTTATTCTCATTTTCAATCCTAGATGCCATAGTACAGGTGGAGAGGCTATAAAATACCAGAAGAAAACAGGCTGTCTGACAAGACCACAAGGAGGAACATTAGAAATCTCTTGGTTTACACCAAATAACTACACTTCAATGTGGGCACCTCTATCACCAAATTCTCTCCCAAAGGAAATATCCTCCTTCATAATATGTGTATTACTTGAACAGAAAACAACCAACCAAAAAGCCTGTTACGTGCAGTAATACACCATGGACCTCAACAACCAGCACAGATTCTTCTTCCTTTTGTTCTGGGATCCAGGCCAGAATTGGCAATGAGGGGACAAAAGGAAAAGGTGCACTCATTATGGGCATAGTTAATTGTTCTGATGAATCTGCAGTCTTGATATGGTATTTATGTATGAAAACAAGGCTGTGCCTACTTTTCCAACAGAAAAGTTAGCAAATAAATTATACGTGAATAGTTGTTGGACATGGCTGTGTACACATCAGACATAAGTAGAAAATTAATTCAGAAAAGAAACCCTTAGCACTGAATACTGAGTTTGTCATGTAACCAATTTTAGAAGAGATAATGAACAAAGCAGGAAAAGAAGTTTAAAATTTTAGCCCCACTATGCACTGTCATTCCAAGCAGATGGTCTTGAAGATGATTATATTTTTAGTAGTTTCTAAATGAAATACAGTAGCTATATAAAACAAAGAAAAACTTCTGTCAACAGTTAAGGCTGCTTGAATAATTGAGATAACTTCAGCAGCCTTCAAGGAAAGAAAGACCAGTTTCCAGCGGCTTAAATTTCTCATTTGTTATATACAAGTCTCTTATAGGTTGCAAAAAAAAAAGAGTGAGCTAGAGAAAGAGAGTTTTGGGTTTTCTAGGAACAGCAAGCTTGCAGCTCCACTCACGTTTACTTGAAAATTTAACTTATTTTTTGAATTTGGCTTCATTATGAAAAGAAAGAAGTCTGGAAAGACTTCTGGAAAAACGGAAAAAGCCCATTTTGAAAGAATGGAGCAGGATGCAATTTCTTGAAGACTAAGGTACAAAACTATCTGGAACATTTTGCACAAATGTGGGGGAACTTTCAGGCCATGGCTCCAAGCATACCTATGCGACAGAAAATGCGTATCAAAATAGAGAGCCAAACAAGCAGTAATAGAAGAAAACTAGTAGGGAAGGAAGGTATGTTGTAGAAGTCAAAGGATGGAATAAATTGGGCTGCATGCTAGAAAGGTAATTTAAGTTAACAAAATACCTTTTACTGGCTATAAACAAAAAACAGTAGTAAGTTCAGTAGTTAATGAAGATAAGGGTCAGAATAAAAAGGAGAAGGGCAATGAAAATCAAATCTACCTCCATTTCTGTGAACCATTTGATATCGTGCCATACGGAAATTAGAGAAACTGGTAACATACAAGGATCCAATCTCTAGTAAAATTATAATGTAGAATTAAGCAAAATATGAAACTGTAGTGAATATTCTAAACAAACACTAACTAAGCCTGTGCCCTTTATTAACACCCCCATGCTTAGAAAATCTGAATGAGGTGACCCACACATATAGTGAAAGAAGCCAGAAGGCTGGAATAAATCAGAGGAGGTGCATGGCATGTGATCTGGAGACTGCTAACAAAGTAACTGTGTAGCTGATCCAAAAATGAAGATAAGCTAGCATCTGTATGTAAGATCTTCTGCTATTGCCTATGTTTCCTTTGGAATACCAACACTAAGCTGTTCAGTGAAAGTGAAGGTGGGTTTTTCAACAAGACAATCAGAAGCGTGCAAGAACTTCACAGCTTTGGCTATAAATCAGCATTTGCCATGTACTCTAAATATTTAGCAGATTGTAAAAGTGTATTACTTCTAGGAATTGTCCTCATCTGAGAAGACAGACCAAAGCATGCCAAGGTGTTAAACCTTGTTTCTTTGACGGAATAATCTAATTTTGAATCCCGCAGAAGGTTTTAGCTTGAAGTGGTGACTAAGGCAGATTACAATAGGCTACTGATCCAGGGATGGAAGAGGACCCAAAGGGGAACACTGAGCTATATGTAAGCTGGCAGTATGTATGCCCAGACTATCAGAAGAAGCTGCATTTTACCTCTGAACAACTGAAGAAAATCATCCAGGAGCTGGACATAAAACACAGCTCTGAAATCCAGCAGCAGACGCAGTAGCACCAAGAGACTGATTTGGGTACAGCAAGTATTTAATCAAAACCAAATCCTGCTCCTGCCATCATACCACATACACATGTCAGAAAGCAATGGAGATGTGGACTTAGATTGTTAGCAACACAGCAGAGTGCAGCGGCTATGAGGGATCACTTAAAGGTGCTGCTGAACACGGAGTATGTACTGCATTTGAATATTTGCTTGAATTATGCCAAATTTTCTTCTTCTTCTTCTACTTCAAATGCTCATGACACACAGAAAAAAAGAAACAAAATTCCTGTTACATCTGTATCTGCACTGATTTTAAAAAGGCTACAAAAGAAGTTTTTAAAACATAGGTCTCCAGTCAGTAACCTAGGATACAGATCGCTTCCGCATAGCATTGGAGAAGCAGGTGTGGTGGCCCTGTCTACTCTCCATCTGTTGGTCACAGTGTATCTCATGAGAGTTTGAGTTTTTATTTCTGATTTCCATTACCAGAACACAACATTCACATCTTCAAGCAGCTGACACAGGCAAGCACTGATGCCTAGAGCTTTTTGCATCTCAGGAACATTCCCCAAAGGAAGTGCTGGGAAGATACCTGCTACAAAGAACCGTAGACTTGACGAAGGCTGAACTACAACCAAACATTTATCTAAGAAAGAGAATGCACAATTTTTAGATATATTTATTACAATGTTTAAACCAGAACAGTCTGTTTACACCTGCTTGTCTTAATACACGTATGTGTATCTGAGACAGCCTTGCTGGTGAAGGAGAGGTTTTCGTATCTATGACGTGGTGCCAAAGGCAAAGACAATACAATCCAAGTTAAGGGTAATCTTTCCTAGATTTCAAACTTTCACGCATAGTGGTCTTGCTAATGCCAGTCTACAAGACTGCTGAACTTATGCCTACAGACATACCCTTCTGTCGGCTTCCTTTCCCCCTCAAAATCTATAAATAAAGCCTGAAAACCTCTTTTGGCTTGTTTCATGAGATCTGCGAGAATGGTTTTCTGGTAGTACTAGTTAAAAACAAACTACATGTAGCTCAGGATCAAACACAAGGAGAGCTAATCAAGAGCCAAGAGAAGATCAAAGACAGAACTACCTCCTGTGTTTAAATAGATGAATTTATTTCTATTAAAAATATTTGGAAGGGAATATATCAATATTACAGGAATCTTTTTCTAATGATTTTATCTTCGTACATTTAAAAAGAGCAAAGACAAGATGTAAAACTTAACTGGTAAAAACATGACAAATACTTACATATAATCCACATACAAGGAATGTAATATAAAGAGGAACAAGCCCTCTCTAACAACTAGTTCCCTCGTTTTCGTTCTGTGATTCCATGAGAAGTGGTAAAAAAAAAGTGAACACACACTTACCACACTTAATTTAAGTTAAATTTGAAGCATTACCTTAGAGTATTTTCCCTTTTTCAAACATACATCACCATATCTAGGCACATACATACACAGAGATTGTCAACCTGGTCTGAATGATTGGCTACAGTTTAAGAGGAGGCAGAACTACTGTATTGGCTTTGAAAATGTTACACGTGAATACTGGGTACTTTCAGCACACAATTTTAGGAAATAACACACAGAGATGTCAATCCCTGCTTCACTCACCTTGGAAAACCCTCAAAGCTTTTCAGCATATGGTCTTCCCTAGTCAAAACTTGGCCAAAGAAGTCTACAACATATGGGATCTACTTACCCAGGTATACTGTGAACTGTTAGAATATGCAGTGTTAGGATGCTATCTGCCATACCTGGACCCACTCTAACAGATCAATAATTTCAATGATGAAATGGGCAACACACTGCATTTTGGCAATGTACCATTTAAATATTTGCGTGTCTAACACATAAGCAGCTAACACCATTTGACTGTACTTTAATATACACTTGATTTTTTATCATGTAGCTTAATCTAGCCTTCCTCAGATTTCAAATTTAGCACAGCTGCATATAAATTAGCCATACAAACGTTTGTCAATCTGCTGAAAACCTGGATGCTGCCCTTGGGTTATGACATTTTCCTTGGTTTATAGTTCCATGTTGCCCAAACCTAGAACTACCATTCAGTAGTGCTTAGAGAGATTCATCACAAATGTTGTTTACACAATGTATTTGTGTCTGCTAATGAGGTGCAGAGAAGGATATGCTGTGGCAGATGCCCAGGATTCCTGCCCAGCATTGCCAAGCAGTAAGAGAGATGCTCAGCGTGTCCCAGGTCTTTAACCATAAACCTGAGGTTTTAGGCCTAATCCAGCACTTCAAAAAATCACCTCTTCAATGTAACAAAAGGAGAACTGCATCCTCTTGCACTTCTGCCTTTGTATCCTTTATATATTCTCTGGCAAGACATCACTTTTCAGTTTTTATATTACTACCTATTTTCTGTTTTTATATTACTACCTGTGATTAAGATTTTAAAATAAGAAAACCATAATAAGTGAGAATGTGAAGAGGCAAGATAAGAACAACTTTAACGTACCAAAAATGGTCTGGAATGGAACTGCCTGTAGATTTCTTGAATTTATTTAATTTATTTATTTAATTTCTTGATTTTAATTATTTAATGAATTCATTTTAATCTTAAGAGGAAAAGATTTTAAAGATGATACAGTTGAGTAAAGATTATCTAATGACACTGACCCCCATGGTACTACCTACAGCTCTAGGTTACTGCCTTCATGATTACATTCAGATGTGTAAGTATTATCTGCTGGAGGTTACCCTGACTTCATTTACAAATCTCTTTTTAACTGAGATATATTTATGAACCTTTATGAAAAAATCTTTCTTGCTATCGGTACTGTTCTATAAATATTTAATTCTCTCACTCCCAGAGAGAGAGCTTTTAAGAAAAAAGTTGCCTGTGTCCTGAGGTAGCTGTACCCTGCTGTAGCTGGTATAATGTTATCTCTCCTCTAAACTGTGGGGTAGGGAAGAGAGAAAAATTAGGGACTTCAGTGCCTTAGGGTATCTTCAATTTTGCCTTTTGTACTATTCAGTTTGTTCAGTGCTTTGTTGGGATTTTTTTTCAGCAGTTAGGAAGTGGCAATTGTTTTGGGGGACTGTTAAGCTAAAACAGCCTTGAAAATTTTGTCTCTTCCTCTGCAGGCATTTGCATATACAAGGACTGTTTATACAAAGGTGAGTAAGAGGCAAATTAGGTAAGCTATAAAGATGTCTTTAAGCTGCCCTTTTTGTCTCCTTTCTCCCTGCAATTCATAACATTTTTCTGACCCCCTACAACAGAAAGGCCTTAGAGTAGCTTAATACACTGCAGCTGTGAAAACATGTGAAGTTATCCCTTCCTGGAGTGACCAGCCTACATGTGCTTCTCTCCATATACAGGAGTTCAGACTTTACAGGGAAGATTTCAGAAGATTGTGAAATGTTGTTCACCATCTGTCACAGATATCCAGATGTGGATATCGTTTCCTCACAGATCAGAAAGGTGGAAATATAGACAGGAGATTAAAACAGTAGACAGACTTCAGGGATTCCAGCCTCGATTCTGTCATTGACTTAGTTTGTCAGACAGAGTCATTTAATGCCTTTCTCTGAGATCTGATAGCTTCACTGTCTCTGGAGACTTTCAAATCAATACTGTCTCCTTTTCTAGAACTAGTGTTCCCATTCAGAGGCCTTTAAGCCTTTCTGTATTTCAACATCAGGAGAAAGAAGCTTCTCAGGTCCTGCTCCCATCTAGCCATACAGAAATGTATACTTTCTAAAGAACAGCTGTTACTCCACAATCCCCTGATTTTCCTAGGAAAATAGGAGAAGTACTTTAGACAGGAAGATACTTACTATTTCCCCACATGCGTCATAACACCTAACCACTTGCAGCTATAAAAATATTGTACAAAAAGCAGCAGGAACCATTTAACATTAGCCTAACAGCACCAATGTTAACAATTCGAACCATGTTCACCTGCAGGAGAGGAAGCTCACATACACAATACTTCCTGAAAATATAAGAGTATTCACGTTATTTTTTGAAATCACCACCGCCACAAGAGTTCCCAAAAGGTTTGGGGGCACTCCTCTTCAGCCAAAGCTTTTAATATTGTGTTACTAAGCACAGTGAGTTTCCCGATAACTGACGACACATGAATGGTCACTACACATCACTCTCTTTAGTTTGACCAAGCTTCTGGTCCCAGCAGATTTGAGTTGCGTGGCAGTGACGGGAGAACAGCTCCCACCCTCTTCCAGCACGGACGAGTGAAAGTCAGGCTTTTTCAGGTTTGGATAAAGAAAAAAAAAGCAATGAAACTGGATGTTTCCTTCCTATTGAGAAATAAAAAGCTTGGGCATCAGGCCATCTGGGTAGCCTGTAGACTGCCATGGGAATGTAGGGATCACTGCAACCAGAAACAGTATTTTCTATGTGTGCAAATAGCAGACAGTAGAAAATGCCAACAGTGCATAAGGTTTAGCATAAGCTGCAGAAATGCTTTTTACAGCTGTGTGAAGGCAAAGAAAGGATGCCTATGTGAAGCATTAGAGAGCATCAATCCTAAATATCTTGTGGTATCTCATTCTTTACTGATGACTCCCTCCAGCACTATCTGCATTACTATAGCAGCAACTTTCACCTTATCTCTACACAAGCATGCCCAGGCTTCACTTGTATGTGTATCACTTTGCAGCATTCCCTTCCTGAGAACAGGAAACTCTTCAGAGTAGACATTTTTTGATGCTTAAATAATGAATATTAAACAATAAAAGTTAAAGGTCACTCAAAATAATCATACAAATTGATAAATCCCACCATTTGCCCTGAAATCCCAAATGTGGAAAGCCAAGAGAAAAAACACACATGGATTTCTAATACTGAATTTAAAAAAACCCAACTAACAAACTCTTTTTATTTTCTTACAACTAGACTCCTTTTCAGTCTCTTAGACAAAGAGGACTAATTCTGTTCATTGAAGTTGCAAGCTGTACAATTCTATAAACGCACTTCAATTTGATCTTCTAGTCAAAGAAAAACGTAATACTAACAGGCTTTCTTTACCGCCTTTATTTCAGTTTTTATTAAGCACGAAAAAAAAACCACCCTGACCTCCTGCATGCTAGCTTGATGTATCTCAATGTACAACCACCAAAGCAATGTAATAATGTAAGATGTACTTGACACTCGGGAGACAGGAAGTTCATGAGTTAAATAACAAAAGAGTCAAATTGTTAAATAATTGCTCAAATGGAAAGCTGCTGGATGTGAGGAAAAATATCCACCGGAGTACTGTATCAGAAAACAAGTCTGTACTACTGCATTTACAGTAGTAGATGGAGATAAGATAATTTCTACATCTCTGTTCTCCAGGCCACAGGATAACCCAGCGAGCCTTCCAGTGACTCAAAATCCAGGAGAAGAATCAAAACACAAGAGCACATCAAAAGACAGACATGACTAACAGAAAGTATGAAATCCACAACTCTCAACTGCTGTGTCAGCAACAAAAGCAGACCAACAACAGTGTGTCTTACCTAAAAAATAATGCACAAGCTGAATCAGAGAAGAATTATTTTACATGGACGATACTCAAAGAGTTCAGCACAGAAGTAGGCTGTAGATTTTAAACAAATATAAAATAGGCATCTCATGTATATTTGATAGTTTTACCTCAGGAAAAAGCAACTTGCTGGAAAACATCCTTTGAATGGGGAAAACCAGCTCGTCCTTCAGTTGCCATCCTACCAAGTTACAACTGGGACATAATGTTTCTATCCTTGACAAAAAGAATGAGGCTGCAGACTGTTCTACACAGCACTTTTACAGAAATGTCTCCAGCTGAACTGGCAAACACTGCATATATCTAATAAATCCGTTGCAGAAAATAATCATGCTATTGATTCAGGGCAATTGCCCTTATTAATGAATGACAGAAATACTGCCAAGGATCTGTCATTTAGAATTCAGAATCAGTACCTTAAAGAGGCCTTTGAAACTTGAATATATTAAGGGAAAATATGTGCCTCAATCTATCAAAACTCTTTCCTCAGACTGTGGAAGTATAGCTACCTACAGAATAAAGACGAGTTATCCATATGGTACTTTGTTCTTAGCTGTATGGTACTTATTTCCATGCAATACTTTCTGGGTGAGATTTTCTTCTGGTATACTTAATTCCAGTGCCCATCACCATCACTGATCCAAGATTTTAGCTGGTGGTGCAACGCCCTGCAGTATATTCTGCCAACTGCAAGAATTACAGACTGAATTGCAACTTTCCCTCCTTCATCTCAGAGCTAATTCCTCTGCAGACTTTGGTTAACCTTTTTACCCCAATTTTCTTTATTGAAGCTGAAAGGGCAATGCCACTCCCTCTGACTTTGATATTGTTCTCAATGTACTCAGCTGACAGCATCGACTCCAGATATAAAACCCTCCAATATTTACATCCTATAGCTCTCACATGAATGATTGCCTCAGATTTCAGCAACCAAGCACAGATCATGGTTACATATGACTAAGCAACTGATACAATAATTTTTTATAAAACTGATTTCTAATATGGTTAAAATTACAAGCAGTTTAAACTGTGGTTAAAAACTTAAGCATTGATTCTGCAGTATGAACAAGCCATGTAGCATGTGTATGCTACGTGAAACTAATGTGCTTTTGCGTAGATTATCACTTCAGAGATTAGATTTTGCTCTAAAACGCTCCCAAAAATGAACAGTGGGTTCATTTGCTATGCTGATGAAAACTGTAACGACAGGTGTTTCCAGTCATCTCTATCACCCTCATTCACAGACACTGAACCCATTCTGATAACCATTTATTTCCTTCTCTCTCCTCCCCCTCAGATCAAGGGCTCGACAGCAGAACCTGATTTACAGAAGATATGAGCATGCTTGCACGGAACAGACACAAGAGCTCTCTGCCTAACCCGGCAATCAAATTTCTGTCACACGCGATAGAGAAGCAACCTCTAATTCCCCCCTTTCCTTTCCTTTTTTAATAGCACAGATGTCTTCAAGCAGAAAAAAAAAAAAAGTTTCTTACACATCCTTAATTTCACATTTTTTGTCATTTTAAGACAAATCTGTATGATTTTGAAATTCATATTTACAACTGCTGCTGCACATTTGAAAGCCAAGTTAAAACACAACAAAGTCCACATATTTTCAGCATGTTGTTTGCACAAGGGGAGGCTCAAGAGTGGTTAAAGTCTGAGATTTTTTTAGGTCCATGTCCATACTTGCTTTTCATAACTTTTCTTCTATTGCTACTGCTGAACCCATGACAACAGCAAATACAAATTCACACAGGAGCTGGTGTTCTTGATATAACTTGATAAATATGAAACTGATATCCAGTTTCATTAAACCTATGTGGAAAAGCCATGGAACTCTTCTGAAACAGAGGATATGATATCCGATGTCATTCATTTATTTGTGGAGAAATCACTATATAGGCTATTGAAACTATTTTTCTCTGTTTCATGAAAGTATCTCCTTCTTCTAGGTTTTTTCATTTGAACATAAGGAGAAAGGTGATCACACAAGAAAGCTCTATAGGCAACATTACAAATGAAGTTAAGAGTACATCACTCTTCAGTTTTGAGTTCACACTTTCTAATCACTATAATTTATACTGGAGTCTCTTTCACTCTGAAGCCAATGAAAGAAATATTATGCTCAGAGGTGGCTTATACAGAATTTCCATCTATGAATTTACATTCATAAATCAAATGACTATATTAGATTTTCCCAGAGGCTGAAATTAATTTACATTAAGGAGAATGTTCTGCAGCCTTCTTTTCACACTTGTGAATGTCTGAGACATACAGCAAACATGGGTATTTTTGGAACACACAAAATTAAATATTCGTTGGCAAACTCCTCAAGGTTTACAGACTTTCAGTCAGTGACAAGTATTTCTGTGTTTTTTGGTTTTCAGTACTTTATTGCAACTAAGCACCTTTGCTGTTATAAGGGGTATTTAGTGTATGTTTATGTCCAGTACGTAAGTTCTTACCTCTTGAATATAAATAATAGGATATATATATATGTACGTATGTATGTACATGACAGCACAAGGGGGAATGGCTTTAACTGAAAGGGGGTACTTTTAGCTTGGATATAAGGAAGAAATTATTCACTGTGAGGGTGGTGAGACACTGGCACAGGTTGCCCAGAGAAGTTGTGCCTGCCCCATCCTTGGAGTTGCTCAAGTCCAGGTTGGACAGGGCTTTGAGCAACCTGGTCTAGTGGAAAGTGTTCCTCCTACTCATGGCAGGGGAGGGGGGTTGGAACTGGATGATGTTTAAGGTTCCTTCCAAGCCAAACAGTCTGTGATTCTGTAACACTAAACACAAATTTCAGCTTGCTACTGAGTATAAAAAACCAACCAACCAAGCAAGCAAAGAATAAAGTCTCTACCTTAATTTGCTCCATAATGAGATCCAAAATATTTTACCTTTGATGCTGTAATCACTTTAGTATGAATTACAGATCTGTAACTGTGAAACTGTCACCCAGACATTTAAGTCGTACAATACATGTTTTAACTAGAAATACAGTTAAGTATATTAATTAGTTACTTGTGCCCATTGTAATTTCAGAATAGGAAAACTGAGAAAAATTCTAGCAAAACAATAATTAAAGTGAGATTCAGAGTACGCTTCCCATTGGCTCTGCAATATAGTAATTTCTCAAGCTTCTGTAAAACTGATTACATCTTTTTTTAACTACCAGGAGTAAACAGCAAAACTAATTAGCTGTACACTATTAAGTTAATGCACATTTATCTACAACAATTCAATTCTGACTGCGAAATAATCTTTCTAGCCCATAATTACACCCTGGCTTAATTAGCATAATTTCCGAAGCACATTCTTTATTAAAGAAGTTGACATAAGGGTTGGTCTTAAATACCAAGGATATTCTAGACAATTAGAAAAAGGGAGACAGGCAGAGCTGCATTAAACACCTATTATACGATCAAGATAGTACACGTAAAATTGAGTATGAATTCAGTGCTATCTGAACTATCACAAGCATCTGAAGATGTTTCCACAGAATATAAGCAAAACACTTGAAGAGCTTGAGATGTCCCTCAGCCACTTCACTAGAAGTGGTCCCACGTCCTTCACAGCTCCTTCATTCCCTGTCACTGCATCTCATTCCCACCAAGGACAGTCAGCAGATTACTCATTATCCTGTTCAGTGTATTAGTTTCCTTCAAAAAGAAAATGCATATGATTTTGCATCTCTTACACTAATTTAAGGGCGGACAGGCAATTCTCACTGAAGAGAGTCACTGTAAGTAAGATGCTGATCAGCCTCCAGGCTCTTTTAGTCTTTGGCTTCCTGGTGAGGATTACCAGCAACTGGGCCTCTCATGGACACTTCACTCCCTGGTACTTGGGCTGACAACACCGAACTAGTTTTCTATGGGCCAACATGGACAGTATGTATGGCAGAGATATGTGGACAATGGCACCTGGGTACTGCTGTGCTTGCTGTGAACAAGGAGTTTTGAAGGAAAGGCTCTGCTGCCACTCAGCAACTGACTCCACTTGTTCTTCTGCCTAAGCCTGCAATGTGCTGGGTGTCACTGCATATGAGACTTATAAGTCTGGCTATGAAATGTAACCTCTACTATAACACAAACAGCCACAAGTCTCTCCTGACAGTGAAGAATTAAAACGGAAAAAAAAAAACCAAACCCAAACCCACCAAAAAAACAAACCCCCAGAAATAAAAAAACCAAAACACAAAACCCCCCTTGTTCATGTCTTCATCGGTTTCTAAATAATGGTAGTTAAAATGAACTGTTATCTGAAGCCCTCTTAGGCTCTGTGAAGGACTTTGACCAAATATATGCTGTTAGTAATGTCCTTTCTCTCTTTCCATAGTTATGAATGGTATAAAGACAATTTCACCTGTGAAGGATTACCATTTATTATCTGAGAGGATGAAAGACACTAAATAAGATTTTCAAAATCACCAGGGTGATTTAAAGCCACAGTCCTATTTTCATGTAACCTCAAAAAAGATTTTAATTTGATCAGATTTCCAAAATGCCTAAGACTCTCCTGAAAATGTAGACTTCAGCTTTTAAATCACACTGGCACTTTGAATAACTTTACTCGCTCTAATTAACTTTTTATTTTGAGGTTAGTGCTATTAAGCAAGGCCAGGACCAAAATGCTCTCTGCATACTAATAAGTCACTAATTCATGCTGCTGAAATGTAACATGTGAGGAGACATCCTAAAAATTCAACATAAATTCAGAATAATGGAAACGAATAAATCAGTTTCTCAGGGAAAACAAATCAGCAATACCAATTTCAACTTACTGCTGGTCTTAGGAATACATACAACTAGGCAAACTGCTGATTAGAATTTAAGATAAGGAAATACATCCTGAATGAGGTAATAACATTTTTTGTTCAGACGTATAAACAATGCGTCAACTACTGTCTCCAGACTATACAGAAACAGCCAGTTCAAGAAGTTTTCAATAGCACAAGGAAAACAGAAGAAGATGCCCCAGGAAGCCGCTCATTCTGCCTCCCCCCCAGCAGTGATGCAATTTCATTTTGAGGCAGCCCCACTTAGGCAGAAGCAAGGACAGAGGCAACAGGGCCACGGATAACTAGTTCAGCACCTGCAAAACCTGCCTGGCCTTCAAGCCCAGGGCTGCTTAGGAGGATGCTCTTGACATCTTATTGCCTGCTGTGCACCAGCAGCAGCCAGGTCTGCTAATGGCCATAGCTTTGTAGCTCCCATCAGTTTACAACACAAAGCCAACAGCAGCTGAGCCTTTTGTTTAAAGCCACCTCTTTGAACTGGAATTAAAACATATCAGAAATAACAAGCTAGCTTGTCAAAAGCTAAAAGCTAGCTTGTCAGAAGCCAAATATTAACCTTTTCTAGAACGTTAACTTTTCTTGTAATACTTAAGACCAGAATACACAATCAATAAAAATAGCCATAATTTCCAACAGACTTTAATTACCTCTTTCAATAAAATTTTACTTTATCTGTTTAAAATCAGATTATATAAAATGATACTAAGATAGCTGAGATCATCAAAACATGCTAGTAATTTTGGCTGCCAAACTAGAGAGGCCAGTCTGTGAGTCTTTGTCAAACCATACATCGCAAGTCAGTACACCTAAAACTCCTAGCCAGTTTCAAAAATCTGGGTCTACTACGTTTATGTAGTTCTTTCTCCTTGACAAGCATTTAGCTCTGCCAATTCTTCTTTCCAGAGCATAGGAGCACTGAGAAGAGAAGAAAGAAATTCAGCTTCAGCCTTCAGTCCTGCAGCTTTGAGTCAGGAGACAGTTATGGCTTGAAGACATGAGATAAAAGCAAAGCAATATACTCAGCCACAAACTCGATGAATTAAACTAAGAAAAAACCCCAGCCCTGTAGGTCAGGCAGAGATCATGCAGAGTAAGCACGGCAAGAGACAAGGAAACGGGAGCCACAAATGCACTGCTATCTTTTCCATGTCATTTCATCTCTCTATACATCTGTTTTGCTACCTATAAAAAAGGCCTCTCTGAAAGGCTCTCATAAAAGATTTTTGAGAGCTTGATGTAAAAATCACTAACTCCAGGGCGAAATGTTATTACCCGTACTGCCACAGAGGTGCAGAGTGACCACCAAGGCTTGGATGGTTTTAAAGAGGGTGTCAGAAAGAACCATCAGGAGGCAGACTTTTTTACTACAATTTGTTAAGCAAGCACTGTGCAAAAAGAAAATGAGAGAAACTTCATAAAAGGCAATTTGTTTCACAGGCCTAGAGAGGTTCTTCTGGTTCCCATTTCTGTTATCAGGTCTTTCCCTCTTGCCCTAAAAACTGCATTTCCTTGGAATATGTACCTCATCTCCCAGCACTGAAAAACTGGTGCTGACTAGAGAATGTATACACAATGAAGTGAGAAAGAGAGGCTTAAAAAGAAATTCCTCAGTTTATGAGAAATAATCCCAGTGATTGCAGCTGCAGGAATGGTCAATCACACTCACTGAGGACAGCGCTTAATAAAGTGACACCTTAAGTCAGCATTTTGCCTGTTCTGTTACCAAGCTGTCAATAAAATACGTGAATGCCTCTCACAACTGAACACTTCAGAAGGTTTCATGACTGCTTCAGCAAGTCAGACTTGCTCTTGGTTGTTAATGTGATAATGGAATGGCACATCGATTGCTGAGGTGAGTAGCTCGAGAGAGGATGCCTTCAACACCTGAACAGGGTCCAGGACCATCCAGCAGCCTCAACTCAGAGCAGCCTTAAGTACTCCACAGGGCTTCCCAGGAGCCAGCAGCTCAGCTGATGCAAGCAGCTGACTCACAGAGGGGAGCGCCAGGAGGAGTGGCACCAGCCCTGACGGGTAAAAATATGCCCTGGGGAGTGGGAGCGACCAGGAGCGCGGGTCGAGGCAGGTTGTACGGGCAGGCAAGCGGGATGGTGAGCACTCACATTATGATCAGGGTCTGGTCTGGGAGCCCTGCTCTGGCTGCCCCGGCAGTGGGCAGTGTAGGCACCCAGATAGAGCCGATGAAAAGGGAGGCTGCAGTGCAGAGCTCGGGGTGTGCAGAGCGCCTGCACTGCTCTCCTGAGATGAGGGTGCGCAATGGGCAGGGCTGCAGGTGGCTGAGCTGCGGAAAGCTGTTACAAGGCTGGAGGTGTCAGGGTAGCTGGAAGGAAGCAGCACTGCTTGCTCCAGGACCAGACCGTGCAGGGGCCTCAAGCATTCACTGTCTCTCATGCAGGAAAGGAGGCCGCTAACCCAGGAAGCTGGGAAACAGTAACAGAAAAAAAAAAAACAACAAAAAAAAGGAGGAAGAGGACAATTAAAAGCAAGGGCCTTCCTCCTAAATCTGCTGTTCCTACCCAGAACCGCTTTGCTGTCCCGCAGGGGGCTGATGAGGAATCACAATCCCACCAGGAACAACCGGCTGATGCACTGGTAAAGAAGATCACTACTGGTGCTGCCAGGAAAAAGCGGCAGGTTGTAGTAGTAGGGGACTCGACTCTGAAAGGAACAGAGGCACCCATCTGTCGGCCTGACCCAGGCTCGAGGGAGGTGTGTTGCCTACCAGGGGCTCAGATCAGGGATGTTGCAGAGAGGCTGCCTGCTCTAGTCGGTCCCACTATTACCCACTTCTAGTGATCCATGTGGGGGCTGCTGATATAGACAGCAGTAGCCCAGGGAACATAAAGAAGGACTACAGAGCCCTGGGAGAGGTGGTTAGGAGCTCTGGAGCTCAGACTGTTTTTTCATCAATTCTCCAGGATACAGGGCAGGACCTTAAAAATGCTAGGAGGATTGGCCAGGTTAATAAATGGTTAGAAGGGCAGTGCCGTAGTCAGGGGTTTGGGTATCTAGAACATGGGACTCAGTTTAGTAGGCCAGGTCTACTGGGAGTTGGTGGAGCTGGTCTGACAAAGAAGGGGAAGAGCAGTTTTGGTAGGAGGCTGCCAGCCTGGTAAAGGAAGCTTTAAAGTAGATGTGTTGGGGGAGGGGTGCATTGTTCCATCCAAACACACCCAGTCAGTTGCCAGCACCTATAATAAATGCTTGGAGCAATGTAGAGATATTCCAGCTGCTCCAGCCAATGAGCCGGCTTCACTTGAAGCTCAGCTCAGATCCCCCTATACAAACGCCTGTAGCACAGAGAACAAACGAAGAATTAGAGATGTGTGCACGTCTATGTGGTATGATATCATAGGCATCACGGAAACATGGTGGGATGGCTCCTATGAGTAGCGTGTTGGAATGGAAGGTTAGAGGCTCTTTAGGAAAGACAGGCCTGACAGACGGGGAGGGGGAGTTGCTATTTATGTTTGGGATAGGCTGGTGAGTGTGGAATTCTGTTCGGGGACAGGTGAGCCGTCAACAGAGTTTTTGTGGGTCAGGGTTAAAGGGAGAACAGCGATGGGAGACATTATTAGAAGGATCTGTTACAGACCACCTGACCAAGAGAACTCTATGGATGAAGCACTCTTATAGACAGATAGGAACAGCCTCACGCTCGCAGGCCCTTGTTCTCATGGGGGACTTCAACCACCCTGATATCTGTTGGAGGGATGTTACGGCCCACACAAGCAATCCAGGAAGTTCCTCGATTGTGTGGAAGACAACTTCCTTCTGCAAGTAATAGAGGAGTCAACAAGGAGAGGCGCCATGCTTGACCTCGTCCTCACCAGCAGGGAAGGGCTGGTTGGAAATGTGACTCTCCAGGGCAGCCTTGATTGCAGCAATCATGAGATGGTCGAATTTGAGATCCTCAGGACAGGGAGAAGAGCGTGCAGCAAGCTCACTGCCCTGGACTTCAAGAGAGCAGACTTTGGCCTCTTCAGGAACCTGTTCAGTAAGATTCCATGGGATATAGCCCTAGAGGGCAGGGGGGCCCAAGACTGTTGGTTGATATTCAAGGATCACCTACTACAAGCTCAGGAGTGTTACATCCCAACTAGAAGGAAGTGCTGCAAGAGGGCCAGGAGGCCTCCTTGGATGGATAAGGACCTGATGAGGAAACTTTGAAGGAAAAAAGAGGCTTAAAAAAGGTCGAAGTAAGGACAGGCAGCCTGGGAAGAATACAGAGATGTTGTCTGGGAAGCTAGGGATCAGGTTAGAAAAGCTAAGGCCCAGTTAGAATTCAACTTGGCTAGGAACATTAAAGATAACAGGAAGAGATTCTGTAAGTACGTAGTGAACCAAACACAGATTAGAAACAACGCTGGCTCCCTCTGGAAGCTATCAGGAGAACTGGCTACCCTGGATTTGGAGAACGCTGAGGTTCTTTATAACTTCTTTGCCTTGGTCTTCACTGGCAAATGCTCTGGCCACACCACCCAAGTCTTGGAAGGCAGATGCAGTGACAGCGAGAATGAAGACCCTGGGCCCATGCAGGAATGGATCTGGTTTGATACCATCTTAGGAACCTGAACGTATACAAGTTCATGGGACCTGATGAAATCCATCCGCGGGTTGTGAAGGAGCCGGGAAATGAAGTTGGTAAGCCACTGCCCATCATATTTGAGAAATGATGGCAGTCAGGTGAAGTTCCTGATGACTGGAAAAAGGGAAATATAACCCCCATTTTCAAGAAGGGGAAAATGGATGAGCCCAGGAACTACAGAGTAGTCAGCCTCACCTGTGTTCCTGGCAAAATCTTGGAGCAGATTCTCCTGGAAGCCATGCTGAGGCACATGAAAAACAACGAAGTGGTTGGTGACAGCCAGCATGGCTTCACTAAGGGGAAATCCTGCCTGACCAGTCTGGTGGCCTTCTATGATGGAGCTACAGAGCTGATGGACAGTTTTTTTTTTTTTTTTTAAAAAAAAGAAGGAAAAAAAGGCATGGCACCCAGCACTATGTAACACCAAGGCTGCAGAATGTCACATTTCTCCCTCTATTCTAAAAACTTCAGAGGTTTTCTAGAGTCACGTAAAAATCTTGAGGTGTTTGTAATGAAATCCCAGAAGTTCAAAATCCATGAGAATTCAAACAGTTCCTAGAGCTGTAAAGGAGGTACAGTATTCACAAAGGATTATGAAAATTTTTATGTAATTTGTTTCGAACCAGACTGCATAATAATAACCAGACATAATTTAGGGCTCACTGTTGCTGAAACTCAGATGGGGAGTCAGAAGTAAGACCATCCAGCATGCAACTGAGTGACAATGACAGGGATACAGTTCTTAAAAACCTTATGGTTCTCTGTGAGATACAAGATTCATTTGGCAGTGCTGGAAGCTAAGGACTAGACAAAGGATTATACAGAAAAATTAAATAGTGACTTACTTTCTGTAAATACTTAATTTAAGGTATATTCAGAGCAGGCTGGCCTTTAAGTAGCTGTTGCTACCTGATTCCCATTTCAAGGGCAGGCATAGACATGGTAAGCAGACAAAAAACCCCAGCTATTCTCCCTTCCCTTAAAGTAATCCCCCTATATAACTATTTGCTCTAAGAATATTGTCCTACCATGGGTAGATGGAAGGACATAGAAAAGATAACAATACATTTATGCAGAGCAGGGAGTTAAGAGTTCTTAAGTCTGTAAAATCCAGTGAGAGAAGCAGCAATTAGCTGCAGAACACTGCAGCCCTGGGACAGCTTTCTGAACCATACAGGCACAGCATGCCAGGGCTGCTCCAGCAGCTCCTAAGACACAAGCAAGTGTTTCCATAAAACACCCCCAAAGAACAGTCAACCTGGAAAATTTGTGCTGCACACGTTACCTTAATTTTTTTTTTTGTATTTCCCTATGACCTTCTTTTATGACTTTCGCTTTTAGTCTTTAAACAGAATATTCACTTTCCATATACAAGTTCTGCAACTGGTTTTTTTTCAGTAATGGACATACATGAAAGTAGCAGTCTTCTTCTCCTTTAAACAGTGATCACTCTTAGACACAGATACAGAAAACCTTGCAAGTTATAGACGCTTTATCCTTTCCAAAATCCTTCCATGCACATTGAAACCAACGATTAATAGTGATAAATTTTGTGGCAATATCAGTATCGTAGAAGGTAATGAAGTCCGACAGGTTAGTCAGACACATAAATGGGGGAAGCAACAGGAGAGGAAATACAGTGTCACCTGCCTTACCATCAGTTAGCTTAAAAAAAAAAAAAAGAACTAACCTGTAAACTCAATGTTAAGAAGAACAAACCCAAAAGATGCCTTTCTGCATCATTCAACTGGACCCTGAATACCTAACATGTTTTTCTGACATATATTTAACCTGCCTTTTCTACCTTATGGAAAAAAAATAGTTGTAAAACCATTTTTACTGTTTTTCAAACACTTCATATTTTTAAGCTAATTCAAGAACAGGGAGTTCTCTGATGAAACCCCCCTAACATCTAAAACATACGTGGAAGGAAGGGATGCCATCCAAAGAGACCTTGACACAACTGTGAGGTGGGATGATGTCAACCTTATTAAGTTGAACCATGCCAAGTGCAAGGTCCTACACATGGATCTGAGCAACCCCAGGCACAGCTCCAGGTTGGGCAGAGAAGAGATTCAGAGCAGCACTGCGCAGAAGGACTTGGGGGTGTTGGTTGATGAAAAAATGAACATGAGCCGGCTTCAGTGTGTGCTCGCAGCCCAGAAAGCCAACCATATCCTGGGCTGCATCAAAAGGAGTGTGACCAGCAGGTCGAGGGAGGTGGTCCTGCCCCTCTACTCTGTTCTTGTGAGACCTCACTTGGAGTTTGTGTGCAGTTCTGGTGTCCTCAACATAAAAAGGACATGGAACTGTTGGAACAAGTGCAGAGGAGGGCCACGAGGATGATCAGGGGACTGGAGCACCTCCCCTACGAAGACAGGATGAGAAAGTTGGGGCTGTTCAGCCTGGAGAAGAGAAGGCTGCGTGGAGACCTCCTAGCAGCCTTCCAGTATCTGAATGGGAGCTATAGGAATACTGGGGAGGGACTCTTCACTGGGGAGTGTCGTGACAGGACAAGGGGTAACAGGTTCAAACTTAAACAGGGGAAGTTTAAGAAGAAGCTCTTTACTGTGAGGGTGGTGAGGCACTGGAATGGGTTGCCCAGGGAAGCTGTGAATGCTCCATCGCTGGCGGTGTTCAAGGCCGGGTTGGAGAGAGCCTTGGGTGGCATGGTTTAGTGGGAGGTGCTCCTGCCCATGGCAGGGGGTTCTATGATTCTATGCAACAATCTTTAGAATTTCAAATACAGCAGTTAAAAATATACCTTTGCAACAGGAAGGAGGTCAAACTGATACTACCACTGCACAGAAGAGCTGTGTCTGTAGAAAGCATTCTAACATAGGCTGTTGACACTCAGGAACAAGAGAGCTCTGTTCCCGAGTGTCAACCCAACAACTGAGTTAAGGTCAACCAATTTTTGGAAGTACACTACAGCTTTGTAACTGCAACATTTGTTACAGAGGATTCTGAATTTGGAATTATATCAGCTGTCTGTCATTGATACAGCACATGCTTATTTTTCTTTTTTCACTGGGAAACCAAAAGGAACAGTATATGTCGCTAACATCTCTATCAAAATTGTTCTTTTAGACTGAATGTAACATGGCTACAACCATGAATTCAAATCAGGTTCAAGCCACTTGCATAGGATGCTATTTAGCCCTTAATTTTTTCTTAGCCCTGGCTATACACAACTGAAAAATTCAAACATTTACAGTTCTTGGTAATAAAATGAAAGTCTGACCATTAAATTATTGGTTTCTTTCTCACTGTAATAGAAATAACATACAAAATTGATACAATTAATACTTTAGCAAGTATTTCAAAACCAAAATTTTCAAAACCATTGTTAAGTATAGCACAGAATGTGCAGTATAGATAGCACTAGCCAGTCACTGTATGGTAACCACTGAACTTGGGCAGATTTTAATCTTCTGACAGGTTACTTGTATTTTCCTTAATGGAGCGTCAGTTCAGTTCAGTTGCTTGGCCATACAGCTCTTCCACCACCCATTGCCAAGGAAAATTTGGGATTGGCATAACACCCTAAAACCCACGGCGGGGTAGCTGCTGGCATTTAGGCTCAATGGGGAAACATGTTATTTTAACTGCCAGAGCTACTCAACTCAGAACACATGCCATTTGTGTGCAATGACATTCTGTTAGCAAACTGCACTACTGAGCAATCCCAACGTTATTAGATTCTTAAATCCTAATTTGTTTCAGGTTGACATGACATAGTATGTTTCAGCTCCTGCTGTTAGTGATATTGTTGCAATGAAGAAAAAAACCCATCTGTATCCTCCCACACAGTAAATGACTGTGAGAATCTGTGCACTAATGGATTTTTTTTGCTGCTCTGGAGTGTGAAGGCATTAAAATTTATCTCTACCAAAACCAGCATGAATGAGTATTTAGATTTGCTAGTAGGGATTTTTTTTTTTGTTTGGTTTATGGTTTTTTGGGTTTCCTTTTTTTTTTGTTTGTTTTGGTTTTTTGTTTTGTTTTGGTTTTTTTTTGGGGTAGTGTTTTTATTGTATGAACATACCTTTTACTTAAGACAGTTATGTTCTTCTAAAATCTCGAGCCTTACCCTGTGTTTTAAAATGTCGAACTCTGCTGCGGATCATGTAGCTGGGTCACTGTGTTTATAAATCAAGGACCAGATGACCTCTAGAGGTCCCTTCCAACTCTAACGATTCTGTGAAATGTTTTAAGTTAGAGTGACACTGTTGGGAAAATATGGAAAACAGCAGTTGGTCATGGACAATCACAGACATGATCTGAAAAGCAGCTAATGTCTACGGTTCTACCTGGGGCACACTTCTTAACATCATTTAGGATGCACAAAGCAAAAGCTCAGATAACAGATGTCACGAATACACTTCTGCAGAAGAAAGGACAGTATGTGGTAAACTGGGATAATTAATTTAATAAAAAGGATCTAGCTTTATGAGTGGAAAGATTCTCTAGTAAGAAAATGTGGCTTACTGGTGTGTTAGATTTTAAGACTCTGTGAAGTATTGCATATGGACTAAAACCTTTTACTGTACCAGAAATTAAGGCCTGTGGTTTGGACAACAGCAGTAGTAGAACAACATACACTTTCTGATTCTCTTGATCTGTAACACAGACTCTTGTATCTAAAAATAATATGGAATATATTAAGTAACCCACTGCTGTTTTACTCACAAATGGTAATATTAACTCACATAATGCTCAAAATGATGAAATGTTTGTCATCAAGGTTTTTGACCTGAAAATATGTTATTTCAACAAAACCAAGATCTCTGACTGCCTATTCTTTGGAAGTTTTAAGTAGGAAGGTCAGATGAAGAGAAACAGACCTGCCACAGGCTGATGTTACCGGCAAATTCAGGAAGCAATTCAGGACTTACTACCTGAAATGCAAAGGAACTTGCTAAGTTAAATCAAAGTTGCCAGAAATGCCATGCTGAGTTATATATTACGAAGTAGGAAAAGCCATTCTGGGTCAGGCTAATGGCTCATTTCAGCCACTCCTTCCAAGCACCTCCTTCTATTTATTTTTGCTATTGACCACTGAATGGCCATTTTAATGAAGCTACCTATTATCAGTGCAAGACCCTTGTTCATGCCTGTTAGTGATTTAAAATGCATCATCGTATATATGAGGACGTTTTTTCTCCACATACATCACCTCATATTTAACAAAGATGAATTTTGCCTTGTTTTGGTGTGGCATTGCATTTGTTGTCTTAAAATAAAAAATATTTACTCTCTCACACCACATTATATTAATACAGTAGCTCATCAGTTCTGTTCTAGATTGCCATTTCTATTAATTTGATACAAATGTGGTGCAGATCTGAGCTGCCTAGACCTGCTTTGAAGCCCCTTCAGAAAACAGCCATGCCATAAGACAGACATTTTCTGGGGCTAACAGAGGAGCACTATAGCTTTCAGTCTGCTGAAAATTTTGTCTGAAATTTTGTGTCTGAGTGCTCTTACTACTCTTGGATGAACATTATCTAGCCCCAGCAATTTGTTATTCCTGATTCAATATTTGCTCCCCAAGTTTTGCCACTGATACCACATTTTGAGATAGATCCTGTAAGTTCACCTCCCCTTCCCTCAAAAAGGAGAAGTGAAAACTTTTCACTTGCTCTTCAAATGTTCTGATGGGAACTGCAATACTGGCATGGAAATTCACGAAGAATTAAATGCTCTTTCAGTGTAGCAAACACTGTGAATCACAGGTTGACTTGACTATTGGCAAAGTTCACACAAGCATCTGATAGAGAGGGCATTCTCACAGAACTTCAGTACACTCCTCTCCATCCCACATAAGCTCTTGCCATTTCTAAGCTTTGCTCACCTTGATTTCAAGATGTCAGACTTACACCATTTTGACTGATCACAAGCAATATTTTCTCAGTTAAAGATCTGTCCATGGATAGAGAACTGGCATGTACATCTATGCTATTAAGAACTGGGGGAACTGGATCTGAGGCAGTGTCGGCTAAGGGAGCAAGAAAGTCAACAGCTAGCACTTAAAGTGCTTGCTGCTCAGAGCTACGTGACTGAATGGCAGATCATCTCTAAAACAGTAAAGGAAACTTAGAATTTTTCCCTGTAAATCTGAGCATACTTAAGAATTGAAGAAAACCTGGAAGCCTTACAGGCCAAGATTACCCTCAGTCATCGTCATAAGAAAAGGAGTAAACCTAGAGATTGAGACAGATGCTATAGTTAGGCTTGGAAATGTTTATCCTGTATCATGGATGATATGATGTAAAATGCCATAGCAGACTCACTGAATATAGCAGGTTTAGTGCACTGTGTTCTCTCTATAGACAACCTCTAAAACCTGCCTGTTTTTAGAAAACCAAACAAAACGAATCAAGAAAGTATCTTAGTAAAGGTTAGGATTTGTTATTATGCCAGAATTTCAAATTAGCTTTAACAAAAATGTATTATGAATTTTTAAATTTTACAAATAAAAATTCTTATTTCTCATTATGTTCTATCTCCTCCACAAATGACAAACCACTTTGACATATGAATCAGCCTCACATTTATTCACTAGACAGATTCACTTTGTGATTAATGATGTTTAAATGTTGCATTCATATTCTTCCTACTTCTAAAAATGACTGATTATTACAGTTGTAGAAAATCTTTTAAGAAAAATCAGAATCAGAGAAGATGTCTCTGGTTTGGAATTTCATTGATAATTTGAGCAATATTTTATATCCACTGGACAATGGGCTGGGATTAGGGAACCAATTTCCAGATTTGAGAACACTGGTTTCATTTATGGCTCAGTGCATTATCAGGTAAAAAAGATCTAATTTAATGTGGTGTTTCAAAAATAAAATTTATCAAAATTTTTAAACACCAAATTTGAAACAAAATTCAAGGTTAACGGTTGAACAGTGAAAAGCTTTTTAATTCTAAATACTGTGAATCAGAACTTCTTATTGGTCCCATCTTGTGCTTCTTCACCTAAAAATTAATAAATACTATAGGGGAGAGGAAAATATGTTTAAGTTGGATTGAGGGAAAGGAAAAATGTTTAAGTTGGATGGAGACACTGTTAGCATTCCAAGTTCTTCTGTCTCCTCCAGGAATTATGCAGACATAGATCACGTTCAGCATGTAAGTCTTGGCAAGCCTTGCCATCTTAATAAGAAGCAGATTCTTTCCTGACAGCAGGTACAATTTGGAGTAACAATATGTTGACTAAGGAGGTAGCTAAAAGAACACAAGGCTAATCATTATGGTAGTTTCTGGAACAATGTATTTAAAAGAAAAGCATGCGATTTTTAGAGGACCTACACTCTCAGCATGGAGCTCTATAAGCATGTGGCGCTTCTGGAATGTAATTCCCTTCTAACGTATTGCTCATCTCTGTTCACTAATAGCTCCCTTCTAATACCCTGAACTTTGGCTTTGTTTTTCCTGCTTTGGTCTCTTCATTGAAAAACTGTATTAAACTGGATTGTGAGAAGTCAAATTCTAAGAGTAATTCCAATTATATTTCACTATTTATTTTATGTTAATGAGAAACGTCATAAATTCCTTCTTAACAGCAACAAAGGTCTATGTGATCTGCTTTTCCATTATTTTCAGATTTTGCAATCTGCTTCTTCAATGAAGACTAAAAATTTGATTTAGATAAACAGAATTAGTTACATTTTTTTCAGCACGTTTCTCAGATGAACTGGAAAACAATTACACTCTTGATACCCAAAGGAATAGCAAAATTCTTGCACACAGCAACCTGTAAAGAAAATTTTAGCTAGATTTTGCTATCTTGTGTTCAATTCAATGCACAGCGGGTGCCTGTCTATCTTCTAATTCTGAAGAATATTTTCTTGCATGTTACCCTGTTTAGCTTTCAATTAATTTTTTTTTTTCACTTGGCCACAGAAAAGTCTTGCAAACTACTGTAGCTCAAGTATCACACCTCTAAAATATCGGATTTGCCATCCACTATCATTCCTCGTCCTTACTTCTTCATGTTCTTTTTCAAACACATAATTAATGTGTATGCAAATACGAGTATTTTACTTACTGAGTCTTCTAGTTCTTTTATATTTCTCTGTCATTCTCCCGAGGTACTGCAAGGATGTCTTCCAAACAAGAACTGTGTATGGCTTTCATTCCTATGCTTCCTCACTCCTTCTCCCACTTTGCTGATAAGGACATCTCATTTAGAAAGATCAGATATAGACAGTCTCAAAAAAAGTATTTTTCTACAACCTAAACCACAAGCTTTAATAATCATGCCTAACCTAAAGCCTTTCAACAAGCTCTGGGAATAGATGACAACACTCAAACTGAGAATATGTGAATTAATTTGAGTCACATTTCATGAGGCACAGTATGAAATGCAAAATGCTATATCTTAATACATTCCATATAGAATCATAGAATCAAAGAATCTAGGTTGGAAAAAACCTTAAAGATCATCAAGTCCAATCATTACCCCAGGATTACCAAGACCACCACTAAACCATGTCACTGAGGGCCTCATCTACACCGTTTTTGAACACTTCCAGTGACAGTGATCCCAGCACTTCCTTGGGCAGCCTGTTCCAACACCTGATTACCCTCTCTGTGAAGAAGTTTATCCTGTAGAACAGACAAACATCAAGACAATCATAATGAAACAATGGTCATAAAAGATTAATGACTGCTGCAAATTTATCGTTAAAGACTGAAAGAGTCCTTTAGGAAAACATCCAGGCTACGAATGAATAAATATAGCAAGATAAAATAGGAATAAGTAAATGAATCAATGTTTTAAGTCCTGTATATTGGAAAGACTCGTAATTTACACGTCTATATGTCAAAGTCTGTTGGAACACTGCTGAATCATTCAGTGTTCAGCAACTACGTATTTCTCCTTACTCAAAACTCATTCTGACACAAAGTGGCTTAGAAAACACAAGTCATCTACTCCGAGCAGAAGAAAACAGAATAATGTACTATCATACTGCAACCAAACAGATATGAAGCCCCAGTAACAGGAAATAAAATATGGTGATGAAAGCTCAGGAAGAGTTTCTGTGAAATACCTGAAGGACCACAATAGCTGCTCACAGATTAGGATTCCTCCAGCCAATTGCAGAATTAAGTCACAACGCTAGCAATAGCTGAACTGGCAGCTCCTTGGTATAAGAAGATAAGAGTGCACATGCAGTTTGCCTACTTGTGTTGAGGATGATGGACTTCAGCTCCAGTGGTCCCAAGTGGTTAAAGCTATTTAGTCTAGTGAGGCTGAGGTGTTAGCTTCTAGGAACAATAAACGGCTGACAGGAAGAGCTAATACAGGGTGGATGCATGGTCCAGCCAACAACCTGGTGTTCTTGATAACTTCTTTAAGTATCCTGGTCTCAGAGTTCAGGGAATATCATGGAGAAAGCATAAGGAGTAAATCTGGAGATACCCCAAAGAAGACCGACCCACCTAAGCCTTGCCAACTCCAAGAATACCCTCAAAAATGGTGTGACAATAGATCAACATGCATACTATGGATAAGGGTGGTCAGACAACCTGAAGTTGCGATGTGACTCTCCCCTATAAGTATGGCCAATTCCTGATCAGAGGACATAGCTGGTTGTGGTTTGATTCTCTTAAAACTAGGGAAGTTCTGATCTACTTATGTTTTTATATTTTGTGCATTTTGTAATTGATGCTTAAAGACAAGAAAGTCCTTATTACAATTCCTCCCCCTCCCTCTCTGTAAACTTCTTGTTTAAATTGAAATTAAAACTATCAGAAGTTCTGTTTTGAGCATGGCATATACTTTAATGCTCTTCCTACTTTCAGAAAACAGAATCTAGGTTTTTTTTTTCCCCAGTATTTTAAAATACGTTATGTGAAAGTAGAACTTTGTGCAGAATGAAATATTTACATGTTTTTCTGTTGTCCCTCTTGCACCAAAATAGTTCAGTCTTATCTCTCAAATTTGTGAGATCAAGGACAGAAACTCACTCAGGAAAGCATCAGGGGTGGCAGGAAGGAGGGAGGGAAGGAAGATGCATCTGAAAAAAACAAAACCGGAAGCAGGGCAAGCTTGGATGCATCACAATGTGGACAATGTCTTTAGGAGCTTTTTTGAGCCGGCTGGACTGAAGGAAGTCAGAAGCACAGTATATGGGTCACATGCTGTACTTCAAGACACACTGGCAAGCAGTCTGGTCTCCAAACATAGAGAACAAGTCCTTCCAGAAAGAAGATAATCAGACTGGTAGAGGAGAGTTTCAGGAACATACTAAAACAAGATCAAGTCCAGACTAACACCCATGATATCATGTAGCAAGAGGGCATGGCATTAAACCACTGATGGCAAAATGACTGCAGCGCTGAGGCCTTTCTATTCAAAGATGGATATCCCTCCTTCTGTTCTGGGACCAGAGCCCCATGACGAAGGGAAGGTGGGGGTTATTACAGTGGGACTGCATTTAGAAACTAGGGGTCAGGTGAGTTTGCAAGACCAGATGGCACCACACTGTCACTTGCTGGATGTAAAGATCACATGAAAGGCACAAAACCTGAAAAACAGGTAAGAAGCGACGTATATGAGAAACCTGTACTTCAGCTCTCCGTGAGTACCAGCAGTGCAAGGGAAGGGCAAGGGAAAGGTTTAGGAGAGAAAACCTAGAACCCTGCAAGGGAAGCTGAGGACAAGGTTTTCCATGTAGTAATGTACTTGTATACCACACAGGATGGCAAACAGACAGAAATGCAAAGATGCTTGGCTATAAAGTGAGGTTTCATATTCACTGTGGAGTTAAGACTCTTCTGTGCGAGACAGCAGATGCTGGAAACTTGAAGCCTGTACTGGAGGGATGGAACTCATCTGAATCTTAAGGGAATCAACCTGCTAGCACTTCAAATCCAGAATGTCATGAATGACCTTCTTACTGATAAGTGGGGGCTGGAGGGAAGAAGGGTAGAAATGTTGGTTTGCAGAATAACACATGGTGTAGTATGAGTCTTCTACTGTTAATGAAGACAAAGAAATTGTAAGTCTTATGCTTAGAAGTCCATAATAGAAGGTGTAACTTGATTCTGACAGCATGCAAGCTCTTGTTTGAACTCCTACAAATAAAGACCCATTCCGAATGTGACCAGAATGCACTTAGGTTCAACGTCGCTCTAAAAAAATGAAGGCCAGAATATCCTTCAGTCTCACTCAACTTTAGAGACGTGAACCACAGAAGCAAGAAAAGATTGTCTTAATAAAAAGGGTAGCTAAGATACTGAATGCTCTCTCAGGACACTATGAGGAAAGCACTATGGTAGTGCAAATCACCTGTCAAAAGGAGTCTGAGGAAAGGTAAAAAGGAACTACAAAGATAAGAAAATTCTAAAGAAGTGTTTCTGAGGTCTTTGAAATCTGTTCATCCAAAAAGCACACAAGCTAGTGAAGCTGGAGAATGAAGGAGAATTTAAGAGTGGGCTTAGATCATCAGCTCAACATCGGTATAGTGAAATGATGTGATTCTACCCACAAGCAGCTAAAAGAGTAAAATCTGTCCCAAGTGCGGTATAGTGAAGGGGAATTCAGAAGCCATTTAAAGCACTGATTGCATTAGACCCATGAGATGACTCAGTAATGGAAGAACCATTTGCATGGAGTTTGAAGGATAACAGAAATGTAGTATTTAAATGGTTTCACAATGTGCAAAGTCAGACAGAATCTTTGCATGGAGAGCATTAGGAATTCTTCTGCATTTCTTGTTTTGTACAAAGAGCTGAAAATACTTTATCCACATTAACCTAGTGAGATGGATAAAATGGTATGATTTAAGAATGAAGTCACACCTGCACTGGGACTCAACAGTTACCAGTTACCTATCACAGTTTCTAAATACTCAGAAAGAGCACATCATTATTTCAGTGCAAGGCTACAACAGACTCTGGAGATAGCTAATAATCTCATGGAAGGAACAAATAAAGCCAGAGACTATTAATGGCCAAAACAAAAAAAGAGTTGGTGGATTTTCTCCCTTTGCTGGTACTCCTCTACCACCACTCTGGGCTCAGAAGCTGACTCAAAAGGCAGAGCTACCCCCACCTCTTGCATTCACAGCACCATCCTTAGAAAAGCTGTACGTGAACATGCCTGCACAAATGCTCAAGCTGGTAGGAGGACAAAGCACTACGATGCTGAAGTGAGAGTGACATTAAGAATTTGCCATGGTTTAACCCCAGCAGGCAACTAATAACCATTTTCTAATCTTTGTTGCGTAAAGATATACAGAGAACAATAATGAACTGCAGACAGTGATTAATGAATACTGGCTGATTTGCATCAACCAAAGCAGCAGCTGTCAGATCTTTACAAACAAATTATTTGAAAAGGTGAACATTATGAAACCTTCAGGGGAAAAAAAAAAAAGTACCACTGTGAAAAAACAAGGGGGAAGGGCCAAATGGGATTAAAAAAACCCAGCGATAAGCTCTGAAGTAATAAGCCAGGAATGGAACTCAGCTTCTTGATGCTTTCTCTTTCAGTATATAAGTCCATTTGAAACTGTTTAAAAAAAGACACTTCTTAGACTTTGAATTTGTTGGTTGGACTTGATAATCTTAAAGGTCTTTTCTAACCTTTAGTTGATTCTATGCTTCTAACTAGTGACTGCTTGAGGTAAAATGAGATCACCAGCATACCTTAATCAGGGAATATAATTTAGAAAAAGGCAGGCTAAAATAAATGTCTACTGAACAACTGAACAGCCTGAACATCTATTAACAATCACAGTATTTCAGCTACTTCTTCAACCCTCTAGTAACTACTTTTTATTGATCTCATAAACACACACTTTGTGAAACTCATATGCACACTTCCAAAATATGCTCAGATTATATATTAACCCCATCCGAACGCCCTTTCCATACCTTGCATTCAAAAGAGGCCACAAATCCTCTTCATGACTGAAGAAGTCATTAAACTTTTATGATCACAACCAGACAAATTTCTGAGCCATTTTTGCAGATTTCTGGCAGTGACGCTACCTCTATCAAGTACCTCAATTCAGAGTGAGAGAAAAGAGATCAAAATCATTCCATGTCATCTTGAAAAATGAAATCTCATATACTGCAGCTGAGTTAACTTGGATAATATCTGGGACCCTCAGCACGAAACTCACATATATTTCTTAAGTACATAAAACTGTGATTTAAATGTTTTTGACCTGTTTAACATGCTTACACTTGATCTTTTGTATTCTAATTTAGTGAAGTATGTGGAAATAAACTACATGTCTAAACAACAAAATCCAAACTATTTTCAAGACTTCCTATATATATTGTGTGTAAATATATATTTATTTTTACACCAAATAAATCACAACACATAGAAATCTGAGAAGCAATTCTAACCTAGGTCATTGCTTGAACTCTCACTATTTCTTTCCCGTTAAATCGGGCTGGTGTGACCTATAGTCCAACTGCTGCAAATGTGGACAGGAGATTCCTGGTAACTCCAGGGAAAATATCAGACTACAAAAAATCCCCCATAACAACACCAGAAAGAACACTGGGTACCTGATATTTGGACTGTTTGGGATTTTTTATCCTAAAAGGCAAAATCTTCCTGACACTTTAACATTTTCATAGTGACTGAGCAGTTTTGTTTTGAGATACATCCAAAAGATTATAGAAAAGCCAAACCATGAAACTGAAAACTAGCCCATATCAGGTAGATTTCTTAAGCTGACTGGAGAAAAGGAATTTTTTTTAAAGCTAACATCAAAAACTGCAAACCCAACTAAGAGAAATCCCAATATTATTTGGATTATATTTTAAAATAAAGGGATTACCCTCTTTAGTAAGTGCACATGAAGCTTGCTTTTCAATAATTACTTGCTTCTTGTTATACTAGCTGATCAATTTCTTCCAGTTAATTACTATGGTGTTAGATTTTCTAAGTACATTTTCCACTTTGTTCATGGATTATGCCCCCTTAGATACAACCACACAAGATGTTTTAAGATGTCAACAACAATGCCTCCAACAGCAAGCTCCATGATTTCAAGCAATACATAGGGCATGTGTAGTGGAAATGAAATCACATCAGAAATTTATTATTAAATCTGTAATCCAAAGGTGTTTTCCTAGATATACACTCCTGAATCTGCAATTGTTTCCACAAGAAACAATAATTTACTTTAATTCTTAAAGCAAATTCTTAAGTACGGGGGAGTTGGAACTAGATGATCTTAAGATCCTTTCCAATCCTAAATATTCTAAGATTGTATGATTATTCTAGAGCAACCTCTATAGGAAGTAACTCCTAAAAATGCTATGTTACATATAATGTGTAAAAAGCTGTGCAGCTTACTATGCAATGACTGTTTCTTTTAAAAAAAAGTCTTCAGAAGTAATTGTAAGAGGAACACAGCACGCAATGGCTGTTGAACTTCCTGCAGGGGTCATTTAAAATAAAAATCCAATTTGGCAACAACAATCGCATTACATCTTCATTTTCTTAATTTGCATTTATTATTATTAATATAGCATTTAATGAATTAGCATTTATTAAATATAAAGCTAACATTAGTTGCTAAATGCTAAGAAGTGCTTGTTCAATGCACATTATAGAAGCGAAGTTTTAGGGACTAAAACCAGCAAGATATACTAGCAAATATCAAGCAAATGTCAAGTATAACCCCAAATGCAGCAGAGAGGTCATTATTTATTTAAAGAAATAAAAAAATACCTACTGACTGTTTGAACAGAAGTTTTAAAAGAAAAAGATTAAAACACAGGCGAGGAAAGTAGCCCACAGGATTTAAACTCTGAAATTATTCCACAGATTCACTGATATATTTTTCTTCTTATTTTTTTTTTCCCGAAAGATAAAACCCAAACAACTATTCTGTACAGAATGGAAGTAATAAGGAAAAAGCCTGTCCAAGGAAGTTGCGAATGCTCCATCCCTGGTGCTGTTCAAGGCCAGGCTGGACAGAGCCATGGGCAACATGGTTTAGTGTGAGGTGTCCCTGCCCATGGCAGGGGGGTTGGAACTAGATCTTATGGTTCTTTCCAAACCTAACTATTCTATGATTCTACGATTATTAGGCACAAAGATACCTGTTGCTGAAATACAGCGCTTCCCAGACAGCAGACACTGAGGAAATTCTGGTCTCTGTTTACACCCCAGATTCATTCACCACGGTGTTGGCAGGCAAGTATCTGATGCCTGAACGAACACCAATGTGAGAAACATACTTGGCATTCTGAGCTGCTGTGAACCAGCTCCAGCTACGCTGCTAGCTAGTTTTCTGCTGATGAACTGCTTCATGACTTATGTTTCTAGTTTGCTGGTACTGCTGTTCATATTTTTAAACATGTTCAGGTGTCATTTTCACACTGCAAACTGGCCAAATTCAATGGCTGCCATAGCCTCTGTTCTGCTTAATACTGTTCTCCAGAATACTTTCAACCATGATCTTAACTTCCCAGAAAATCCTTACAGAAGTGACAGATTAAGCCATATGCTGGTTTTCTTTTTTGCCTTGTGACGTTTTAACACAGCTCTTGAACACTGACTTAAGTGCAGAGCAACTGATTACTATCATAAATCATTAAAAGCAGAAAGCCTACATTCACTCAAAACTCTCACAGTGTCTTCCTTAAACCCCAATTTGACCTGCTCTACGCCTCTGCAACAGCAACATGTCTCTGCAGGAAAGGGCAGTTCCTTCTCCCCTCTTCCAAGAGCAGATGGCTCTGTGCTCTCATCCTGCAGCAAGTGAGAAGAAATCCCAAGGGTCTCTTCTAATACCACTATTTCCTACATGACTGTCTCTGTCTTTAAATAAATAAATTTGGCTTATTTCCCCTTAATCACATTAGTTTGTAATTTCCAAGTCAAATACAATATCGCTTTTTTTTTTAAATAAAAAAATAGTTGTGCCAAATCACGTTCTCCATATTCACTGGTAACTACAAGATTCTTCAATTTATAAGATTCCATCTAAGCAAAACAAAATATAAAGTTAACATATGTTTGCATTCTTTCCAAATTAATAATAAAGACAAAGAGTGGGACTGTTCCCAGCATCATGCTCCTGGCACCATATGCTTTGCTGTCTATCCCTACCATCACTGTCTTATTCCTTAAACGGTGTTTAGCTTTTTTGCTTGCCCTATAAGACCAGGTTTTTATTTCAGCCACTGTGAATTCATCACAGATGGTATCAAATGCTATACAGACACACAAAGGTGGCATCTACTCTACCTTATTTCTTCCAGAGGAGGTGCTCCAGGCACCAGAGCAGCCCGTAGTGAAGACCACGGCAAGGCAGGCTGCGACCCTGCAGCCCATGGAGGTCCCTGGTGGCGCAGATAATCCCCCTGCAGCCCAGGGAGGTCCATGGTGGAGCAGGGGGGATGCCTAAAAGAGGCTGTGGCTCCATGGGAAGCCAATGCTGGAGCAGGCTCCTGGCAGGAACCATGGCCCCGTGCAGAGGGGAACTTGCGCTGGAGCAGGTTTCCTGCAGGACTTGTGACTCCGCAGGGGACCCACACTGGAGCAGGGGAAAAGTGTGAGGAGTGCTCCCTTGAGGAGGAAGGAGCAGCAGAGGCAACCTGTGACGGACTGACTGCAACCGCCAGAATTTCTCAGGAAAATTTTAGGACTTTTTTTTTTTTTCCCTGCAGCTGCTGAGGGATGGGGAAGGGGGGACAAAGTGGAGAAAACTGGGAATAAAGTTAAGCCTGGGAAGAAGGGAGCGGTGAGGGAAGGTGCTTTAAGAGTTGGTTTTATTTCTCATTATCCTCCTCTGATTTGACTGGCAATAGATTAATTTCCTCTGGTTGAATCTGTTTTGCCCACTAGAGAATTGGGGAGTGATGTCCCCCTGTCCTTGTCTCGACCCACGAACCTTTTGTTGTATTTTCTCTCCTCTGTCCAGCTGAGGAAGGCAGTGACAGAGTGGCTTTGGTGGGCACTGGTGTCTATCCAGGGTCAACCCAACACAGCAATTTAAAATAGTTTTTGTCATAACAAGCACTTTTCTCTTAAGTATTCTCTAGCCTATTGAAAAAAATAAAAATCCAACCATGATTACACGTGGCTATTCTCCTATAACTAAGAAGAAAAACGAGATGTAAAGGATGCTTAAGTTTCTTATTAAGGATATTGAAGTTCTTAAGTATTTATAAAAAAACTGATGTTTATGACATTTAAGAAAAATAATTGGAAAAATTCCAACGTAAAAAAAATATTCCAAATTATGGCAAAAGTTCTATTATTTTCTTTGATCAGTACCAGCTCAAACATACAGGACACAAAAAAATATGAACCTAATTATCTTTCAGTAATGAATTACTGCACGTAATGGATTTTAGAAACTCGTCATGCACATTAAATATTAAATCAAACTACGTAAACTGACAACTATCTGCCATTCTTCCTTTTTTCTTTTTCCTTTTCATGTATCCAGGTTCTTCAGAGGTCTCACAAAACAGGGCCATGAGTTTTCAGCCTCTGAGGCTAAATCATAGACTGTGGGGATAGAGATACAACCAATACTCCAGCTTAAAATTTGTATTTATACTGTTAATTCTTAAGTCATCTGTTAGAATAGAATAATGTTGTGGTTTTAATAATATTTACCATTTATTTACTAATTCCCTTACAATATACTGAGATACTTTGTACAGTAGACACATTTACATTAATGGGAAGTTACCAGTGTTTTGAACATGTAAGCTATGAAGAAATACTACAATAGTACACATTAACTTAATCTTGACCCTTTTTCTCTCTAGCCCCTGTCCCATGTTGTGCCAGCAAGAAAGATTCCAACATGGTTTTCCTAAACCATGGACAAATTTTTCTGTCAGAACTGTGTGAACCATTTCACCATAACCTATGGTAGTAGTGGAATAGGATGTGAATGAAATGACACTATCTGACAAACGGGTCTAGAGCTGTCAGCTAGCTACAATAACAAGTAATTTTTCATATCCGCCTTATATGTGTTCCTTGGTTGGCTCCTTAGAGATAAAGGAGATTATCAAGGATTTGCAGTGCTGAGCATTTAGTTGCAAGAAGTCTACTCCAAAAAAATGTGGCATTGTTCTTTTAATCTCTAAACACTATTAATTATTTCAGAACCAACAACTAGAAATGGTAAAGCAGAACATGAATGAAAGAACAGCAATACTATGAGTTCTTTGCCAAATGTGAATGCTAACCTCACAGCAACAGCCCCTTCAGAAAAAAACGTTATATAATTATATTGTGTATATATTATCTATACAAATGCATATTCTGTATGTATAATACATGCATACAACTATACATCCCTATCTGCATGTATGTATACGTATATACAAATATGTAACAACTTTCTCCAGTAGTATGTATTAATTAAGAGGAGCAGAGTTATCAAACTCCATGGTACTTATGCATGTTTGCTCTGTTAATATGTGAAAAGCTTATAGTGGATACTGGATTTGATTCCTTCCTTCAACATGCCATTAGGATTCATAAACTAAACTCATTCTGCAGTATTCTTATAAATACAAGATAATTAACAGGTGATTAATATCTATCAAAATCCACAAGCGTGTGTGTGGGGAAAGCCCAAGCCCTCTTTGGGGAAAGCAATGCATTTTGACGAGTTCATAGCAAACACCAGCTTTTGATTTCAAATCACTTGCTGTGATTTGGTCCCCAAATCAGACTAAGCTTGCACTGTAGCCAATCGATTATAAACAGAATTAAAAATCACGTTGCTAAGGAAAACCACATACTACAATCCTAGAGGCAGGTAATACATCTCTAGCTGAAACTGTAGACAGGTTTATTGCATCTTTGTTTGGAGTGCTGATCACAGCTGCTGGGACTTGTCTTGCATCAAACACAGAGTCACTTAAGTTGGATGACAAAAACCTACTGGGTTGGCTTCTACAAGATTCGACAGCAAGTAGTTATTAATGCTGGCAGAGATGTTTTACTTGTTACTTTGTTCTGAGGGGACCACATAACCTCAGATTCAGCACTATTTGTTCCATAGTCATGTTCTTTGTATTCAAGGAAAACTGAGCAACATATCCAGACTGAACACATTTTTCCATAGATGTTAAACTCCTTAACCTTTGTAAAAATGAAATTAGAAGATGCCATTACTCTTCAGTGAATATTCTGTTGTGAAATAACTATCACATAAACTATTACGTAAACACTCCGAATGGGCCCTCAAATAGATTGGTCATGGGTGTACGGGAGACTGACAAATCCTGATGAAAACTACACTGAAGTAAAGACATTTGTTACTGTGTGTTAAATCTCAGCTAACCTTAATTCTGAGGAATGCTAATGAAGATTTTGCTTTTTCAACTATAATGCCTACACATAATGGAATTATCTTTCATTCTCAAAATGACAGGTAACTCTCCAGCCCTTTTGTTTATCCAGTGGTTCCCATCACACCTGTTAAGAGTGGCAGGCTTGCATAGTGAAGTTCCTGCTAAGATGAAGGAGAATAGCTGTCTCCCATCTCCCATAAATGATCTGTAGGAACCAAGTTTATGTATCGGAGAGCAGCTCAGAAACCAGATCCACTCACATCTTGTGTATTTTCCTACCCGTTACCCTGAAGTACACCGCAATAACGGGTCTGGAACTGAACACCTATTATAAGCTTCTAACACTACCTGACCACCTAAAAAAAGTAGCTGTGATCCTAGACATTAAAAAGCAGTCTCCACACCCTAACCAGCAAATGAGCATAGACCATAACATGGTTGCTGTCAATTACCAATCAACTCAAGTGCTAGAGCACAGAGCTGTACATCCAGGAAGTGGACACACTGGTGGCCATTTGTGTCGAGGGACACTATGACTCCCTATGACCGAAGCCTCCCCTCCCCCTGCCAATATTGAAGATAAAAGTTTTTTAAAAGATAACACCAAAAATTACTTCACTGAAAAGCATGTTGTAGCCTGTATGCAAACAACCAGATGGAGAAAGGAGGCAGCTTTCATTTGCATAATGATTTTAACTGGAAATGCTTTGCAAACACAGCATTAACAGCATGTAATACATCATTGTTACTATAGTGGCATCCCCAAATATAACCGATGGGATCTAGGCCTCGTTATGAGATGTACGCTATAAATGTATATGCAGAGACGTAAACCATACTTTAAAAAACCTTTCATCTATTACAGAATATCATCTACCCCAACTGACTACAACACAAGGAAAGAGAACAGATGGTTTAGATGGCAACTGTAAACAATTTTTACAGATAGCTAAACTGCTCCTAATTATATCAGGTTTGAGATCTCTTACCACACCTTCACAATTTATAGTATGTAACCCCTTTAACTGTCCTATAAAAGTATCTATAGGCTCCCTGTTTCTAGTCCAACACTTTGTCAACTGGAGATTTTCCTTGTTCCCTCTGCTTTTCCAGAAGTTATGGAAAAAGGTTTCCCTTAGCTAGCGCCTGAATTAGGGAAGGACTGGACAAACTAGCAGCTCAAGTAGTGAGCTGTAATGGCAAGGTAATGTTTTTGCCTTAAAACGCCTCCTTGTGCAATTGCACCTAAGACTTGACTAGCTTCTCAAAGAGCCAAGGAACTGGAGCCTCAAAGGTAACCCACTCAAGTCTCCTGCTATCGGTAAAGATAGCAGGAGAGACCCTGAGTGTTGCTGTATCCCCATCTTCTCACTGTTCCTGCCCAGTTTTAAAGGAAAATTAGTGGTCAGTTATGATTCACTATTTAAGCTCTTACTGTTTTCGTTGCTTCTATTTACAGAAGAAAGACTAACGGTAACTGTAGAGAAAACTTGTAGAGATAAAAATGGATCATTTGTTACCTTGTTACCTGCAGCAACATTTCTAGGTGGTGACCATGCTGAAAACTACCATCCTAATTTAAGAGCTTGAATCTCTTCTTAGCTTTCAGAAAACAATGTTTAAGAACTGCACCACAGATCATTATTATAGTTGGGAGTTTTATACTTCGATGTAAGCAAAAATTCTTCCCTGTGAGGGTGGTGAGGCACTGGCACAGGGTGCCCAGAGAAGCTGTGACTGCCCCATTCCTGAAAGTGTTCAAGGCCAGCTTGGACGGGTCTTTGAGTAACCTGGTCTAGTGGAAGGTGTCCCTGCCTATGGCAGGGACAGAAGTACAAAGCATCAGTTACATGCAAAAAGAGAAAGAGCACATATGCCTTATGTTCAAATGGCATCCTGAAACAAGACTACACTGAGCTTATTCAACTGAGCTTTTTTAAACTGTTACACTGATTATTTGGGAGACACAGGAACACAAGAAACCCAGCCTAAATGAACCAGACACACTAGGGAAAAACTGTTCAACAACTTTTAAGAAGCAGAACAAAAAAATGTTGTTCACATACACCAGCACTTCTGTTAGGCTTACTTCTTTTGTAAGCTGGTATATAAGAATTCTATATACTTGAATCGAGTTTAAAACCTAGTAAGTCTTATCAAACTCCATCAAAGCCTTAGTAACTGAGGGAAACATTTTTCTTCCATGAGAAGCATTGAAAAGTATCAGATCTCAGTGCTTCAGGGACTGTTTGTCTTCCCATGCTAGCCTTCCTACCCAAGGACAATAAGAAACAATAATGAGCTGAGTTCAGATTATAGCAAAGTAAATACAAAGTCATCTGAAAATTAAACTGGTTTAAGCTGCAGCTAATTAGAAAGCCAACAGATATAAATAGGGAATACAGAAAGTATTTAAAGAGTTCTAGAAGACTGATGGATGAAGATCCAGAGAGGAAAAGAATGCTTTCATGACGAATAAAGACAGAACAAACAACTATGCAAGGACAAAAGGACAGCTATCAACTTTCAAAGTATGAACTCTTGGCACATTTGCCTGCTGCTTGATACTCCTTTAGTTCCTAGCTTCCTACCTTCTTCTTTTAAAAAAAGTCCACCCTGCCTTTGAGTACTCTATGTAAGAATATAAAATACAGTAAAGTGGTTTTTGTTCCTGGAACAGTAAGTTAGCAACTATTCTCTAGCAACAGACAGTAATTTCCACAACTAACTGTTCTGTATTTCACATCACCAACAACGCTTTCTCTCATAGACTCTAAAAAACTTCGATTAATGCATCTTAAATTCTTCATATATATATATATTATGTCTGTCTCTCTATATACACACACAGTTTTGTAATTTCATCTGAAATATATGAGTCCAATCAGACAGCTGACAAGATTGACTGATGTGAGCTTCAGACCAGGTTGCCCAGGGCTTGAATTTGACACATCTTGAAAACCTCCAAGGATTGAAACTGCAGCACCTCTCTGAGCAACCTCTTCCACTGCTTGAGTGTCCTTGTTGGAAAAACTTTCCCTGTATCAGGCCTCTTTCGCAGCAAACCTGCTGCAATCTTTGCCTCCTTCTTCTCCTTCAACCATACATCACTGTGAACACTCCTCAATATCCTCTTAGGCACTGGAAAGCCATCATTAGGTCCTGCCTCCGTAAGATCCATTCTCTCATGCTCTCTTCATAGGACACATTTTGGATCCATGCTCATCTTTGGTGCCCCCTCCACTGAACATGCTCCAGTTGACGTATCTCCTGCACCTGGTTGTGTGTGCAAAACTGGGCAGCCAAACAAGGTCTGGGTTGAAGGGGATAATGACTTCCCCTGATATCATGGCTGTGACCCTGTTAACACAGCCCAGGGTACTGCTGGTTCACTCACAGCTTGTGCCTGACAAGGCCCCATGTTCCCTGCTGCAGAACTGCTCCCAGCCAGGCAGGCACCAGCATAGGCTTATTCCTTCCCAGCTGCAGGACTTGGCACCTGTTCTTCAATTTCTTAAGGTTCCTCTGCTGGGTCATTCCTACAGCCTATCTAGGTCTCTCTGGATGGCAGCCCTGCCCTCAAGGAAATCAAATGGTCATGCTAATTTGGTGTAATCTGTGGATTTGAGTAGAGCATTCTCTGTTACTTCCACCAGGTTACTGATAAAGCCATTAAGCAGGATAGGTCCCAGGATATTCCACTTGATACTGGCCTTCAGGTGTAGTGTGTCCTTCAAACACTACCCTCTGAGCCCGACCATAAACCCAGGTTTCTACTCATTGAGCTCTCTTGTCCCGCAGACCATAGCATCCTCAGTGTGGATAAAAGAACACTATGGGAGACTGTTAAAAGCCTTGCTAAAGTCAATGACATGCTGCTATTCTCCCATTCTCAAATCTAGTTATTTTGTCAGAGAAGCCAACCGGGTTGGTCAGGCATGATTTAACTGAAGTAAATCCATGGTGACTGCTTCCAATCACCTTTTCCTTCTCATGCCCATACATTCTCTCAGAAAGACCCACTACACCAGATGAGGTCACTTTACAGTCCCATTTCATTAACTCCATGAGCACATAATTTTAAAACTCAAAATCTAAAAAATAAATAATTGTGATGTCAATGGATGTTTTGTGTGGGGAATACTCACCCCAAACCAACCCATGTCACTAATTAGCTCATTTCCCAAATTTCTAAGGCCTTCTAAGCAACAGAAAATTGTTCCACAAAAAGACAGGCAATATAAGAACATATTCTACAGACATAGAAAATTGCCCGAGAAGTTCTAGACTTTTATTAAAAAGCTAAGTAAATGTAACATATGAAAATAAAGTGTTTGTCCTCTATTTATTTACAGAAGGTGAACACAATACAGTATTACCCAGATCTTGGATGAACAATCCACAAAAGTTACATAAGCTGGAATTCTCAGCTCCTGATTTTTGTTAGTAAGTATATATTCATTGAATAGATCTCAGTAACGGAAATGCTAAGACATGCCATTTCTTTGGTCTTTTCATGTGACTCAGTGTTAAAATGAAGTAATATCAATCTCTGTAATTCAGACTGAAGATAATTAAAACTATCCAAAAAATCTAAATATCATTCAGATAAGCTCCTTCCTTATTGTGCCCAGATAAACAGCATGGCTCTATTCATCAGCTGTAGATGGGTTAGACTTAGACCAACTTCAACTATGTCAGGCAGTGATGTAAAACCAGAGGAACTGAAACTCTAAGCTCAGATAGGAGAGGTGCATACTTAGGATTAAACTACCAGCCACCAGCCAGAAAAGGGTGACAACAAATGTGACAAGCACAGGAAAAACAGAAATCCTGAGAAGGCAAAACCCACAGTCCTAATGGTCTACGTCTAGCCATTGGAAGGGAGAACATGATGCTAAGGTTAATTTTTAGACATCAGCAAAGTTATTGCATGGAAAGGCTAGACTTTGCTGATTTGCATAAGGAGTGTAACATCTGTATTGGTCCTCACTTGTGCAAAGGTCTAGTCCCCAGTATGACAGTCAATAAACCATCTCCCAAGAAAACATAAAGTACACATGGATCAAACATCTTTGCAGATCAAAATCCCAAAGAAATCACTACAGTTGTGTCAGATTTCAAGGAGATAAATAACAGCTGAATAAAGCAGCTTGAGAAAAAGAGATTAAGAGGAGCAGCTAATGGTATCTCTACCACCTGTCAAGATTTATCACTGTTTAGTACACTAAAGTTTGAGACAAATATAAGCTAAAAAAGTTATCATTAACAGCAAAGAAAAGGGCAAAATTAGAGATTAAAAAAGCAGTCTTCAGAAAATTGGAAACTGTATTTAGATGAGGAGAAAAAAAAAACCCAAAATGTCACGAATTAACAAGTCAAATGTAGAAAATGGGGCAGGTTGACACAGTGGCCAAAACAATAGCCCAAGAACAGCTTTCAGAAGGTATAAAAGGGAACGACAAATCCTTTCTCAAGGATTTCAAGGGCTGAACACACTCCTGAGGAGTACATGTTCAACATGCAAGGTATAAAAATGTTGTTCATGAAGATAAAAGCAAGAGCAGAGAAACTGCACATATTCATTATTGCTGTGCTCAGGGAGGGAAAGGTCAAAAAGCTCTTTAAAGGAACTCACTAAGAAAATGGTCTCAAACTCAGCGCCACAGAAAAGGGAATGGAGCAACTGAATGAAACACAGAGTAACAGAAGTGCCAGGTCCAGCTGCTCAAGAACTCCCTGGGAAACTGCTACTTCCCATACAACACAAGAGCTCTTGATATCAGGTGTAAAAAAACAGGAAAGGAAGGCAACAGATCATCGTGGATGAGTTAAGACCTCCTGGTCAAACTAAGGAGCAAGAAAGAAATGCACAGGCAGTGGAAGCAGGGAGGAGTATAGGGATGTTACCCAGTTGTATAGGGATGGGGTCGGGAAAGCCAAGACACAGCTGGAGCTCAGCTTGACAAGAGACCCAAAGAAAAATATGAAGGGCTTCTACAGGTAATAGAAGTTATGGAACAGCTTCTGTAGTATACACTACTAAATACATGTGGAATGCCTCAACCTGGAAAAGCAATGACTTACAGCACATGTGGTAGAGATCTATACAATTATGAGTGGCACAGGAAAGGGCAATACGGATCTATTTTTATAGATATGCACAGTACAAGACCTAAGGGATGTCTTATGAAACTCTCACGTGGAAGGTTCCAAAAAACAAAATCTTCACATTAAGGTGCATATAAGCTGAAAAACTCCTTGCCACACAATGGATGCTAAAGCTTACACATGTTCAAAGAGAGATTAGGCAGGTTAAGGAATGACAACTCCATAAAGGAGTACCAAGTGTAACACAGCAGGTTCCTGGCTTATGATACTTGTTCAAGACAGCAAAAGCATTCTGCATAATAACAGCAGGCTTGCTCTGTCCTATGACCCAGGCATCTTAGTGTTGGCCTCTGTCAGAAGGGATACAGGACTCAATAGACCTTTAGCTTTAGAATTATAACTCTGATGTTACATTGCTTTCTCTTTCAGACAATGTTTAAAATCTCACAAAGAAGTCAATGGCAATTTGCAAGGAGGGACTGGAAATAAATCTCTCTCTAGCATGTTTAACAGTGGTATAAAAAGCATAAAGTAAGCAGACACTGCAAAACAGATGGACAAATATCCACTTTAACAATACTGCTTTGGTTGTTTCACACCAGTTCTTATAATCTCAGCTGCTCTTGCACCCTATGATAAGGGTAAATCATGCCATATATGCACATTTGAAACCTAATGAAGACAAACTTTACTAAATGAGAAAGGATTCATAAAAGATCTACATTGAAAAAACAATTAGGGAAGCTAGCACAACACTTAATTGTGCACTTTTTAGATGTAGCATGATTAGCAGTATCTTGTCTTACAATGGATTTCTAAGTCAGCTTCTCTCAGCTGTTATGTGGCAACTGACTTTAAAACCATCAGCATTTAATAAATCCAAAGCCCCGGAGAGCATGATGATGCTCTTGCCTGGCAACAATTATAACTTTTGCCAGTCAAAATAAATGCCCTTAGGAAGACATTCCCAGAGCAAAGTGAAGAAAGAACAACAAAATACCATGTACCGTTTTTTTAAGCACAAGTTATTAATGCAAATTTCAGGTGGTTTAAAAAATATGATTCAAAATAAATGGCCTGCATCAAAACAAATGCTATTTTTTAAAAGCGTTCATGGTACCCAATTACACTTACTCTGAACACTGAACACAGCAACTGTCCAAGATTTTCACTTCCAGCTCAACTCTACAGTCCTGGCAAATATCTCAGGCAATTCCGACTTATACTTAGGACCGCATAGCTGTGTCATACCATCTTTCATCTTCTCCCTCCAAGAAGTTCTAAACCAGTTTCTCTTCTTCTTTCACTGAGGGACTGGTCTACAGTGCACATACCCCAAGCAAACTTCACAGCCAGACATAGGCATACCCACATCAGGCATGGTGACGCACATCAGCAAAACCTTATGAAGAGAAACAAGCTTTGAACCTCCAGAATAGCACCCTCCATACAAGCTTATGCTGCTTTCAGGAATGCTTCTTCCTTATTCAGATTAGCAAGTAAGTGCAAGCAAGCTGCACGTTGCCTTTGTGTCTGTGTAAATACACTAGTGTACAGATATCTGTCTGCCTCCAGTCTTTAAGGCCTGTTCTATAGTCAAGACCTTTCTTAGAAAGATTCTATATCTCTGTCTCTTTCTCCCAACAGGATGCTGTAGAAGTCACATTTTAATTTACTATAAAAATCAATATATAAAGATTTAAAATAATTCCTTGCAAGACTACTAAGGATGTTGCTTTAGGAAATTATGAATCCTTAATCTGTATTTGATTGCAAACAAGGGTCCAGGTTATGCATGTTGCTATTTGGTATCAACAACAATCTTTAAAGTAAAAGCAAAGAAATTGGTAAGTGCTGAGGTCAGATGTGAATATGTAAATAATATTCTATCAGGCCCCTGGCACCAGCTGACCCCTTTTAGGAGACTGTGCCAGCAAGAGATGCTAAGGCTTCTTCATGGGCTTTATCAATCTCTATAGCAAGCTCTGCATTCCTCGCCTCTTTCTTCCATATGTGTTTGTGTGCATGCACACATGTAAATGAGGAAAGGAAATCAACTAGAGCCCTGAATGTTTTCCTAGTAGTTGATCTGGGACCAGTCTTGTTCAACATCTTTGTTTGAGACATGGACAGTGAGATTGAGTGCGCCCTCAGCAGGTTTGCCGAAGACAGCAAGCTGTGTGGTTTGGTTGATACATTGGAGGGAAGGAATGCCATCCAGAGGGACCTTGACATGCTCGTGAGGTGGGCTGATGACAACTTGAAGTTTAACCATGCCAAGTGCAAGGTCCTACAGCTGGGACAGAGCAACCCCAGGCACAGCTCCAGGTTGGGCAGAGAAGAGATTCAGAGCAGCACTGAGGAAAAGGACTTGGGGGTGTTGGTAGATGAGAAAATGAACATGAGTCGGCTGCAGTGTGTGCTCGCAGCCCAGAAAGCCAACCATATCCTGGGCTGCATCAAAAGGAGCGTGACCAGCAGGTCGAGGGAGGTGATCCTGCCCCTCTACTCTGCTCTCGTGAGACCTCCCTTGGAGTATTGTGTGCAGTTCTGATGTTCTCAACATAAGAAGGACATGGAACTGTTGGAACAAGTCCAAAGGAGGGCCATGAGGATGATCAGGGGACTGGAGCACCTCCCATATGAAGACAGGCTGAGAAAGTTGGGACTGTTCAGCATGGAGAAGAGAAGGCTGCATGGAGACCTCAAGGCTGCATGGAGACCTCATAGCAGCCTTCCAGTATCTGAAGGAGGCCTATAGGGATGCTGGGGAGGGACTCTTCATGAGGGGCTGTAGTGATAGGACAAGGGGTAACGGGTTCAAACTTAAGCAAGGGAAGTTTAGATAGGATATAAGGAAGAAATTCTTTACTGTAAGGGTGGTGAGGCAGTGGATTGGGTTGCCCAGGGAAGCTGCGAATGCCCCATGGCTGGCGGTGTTCAAGGCCGGGTGGGAGAGAGCCTTGGGTGGCATGGTTTAGTGGGAGGTGTTCCTGCCCATGGCAAGGGGGTTGGAAGTGGATGATCTTAAGGTCCTTTCCAACCCTAACTATTCTATGATTCTATGATTTCTATCAGGTAAGGGGAGATATCCATACAGTAAACTAGTACTTGTCAGCTTTACAGGGATGAATGACAGACTACCCAAAGATATGGCAACCTCAGCGCAGAAAATAAGCCAAGATACCACCTTTGCAGAGCGGTTACCTCTTAAGTTCTGAAGTTGAGCATTTAGCCACCTAATGTAGCTGATTTTGCAACCTTGTTTCAGACGATTAGCCTGCAAGGACAAGCTCATCTCTTTCACACTGATAAATAGTTTATCTTTAATCAGTAATATCCTTTCTTCACCAAGCTATAAAAGCACAGGACCGTTCACCTTTGTATAAAAACCTCAACTATTACTGTTTCCCTGAACTGGAAGAAACAACAGGTACTACAGCTGTGGGAAAAAAAAAATAAATCAAGGAAGAAAATGCACCACCTTTGAAGCACTCCCTTGAATCTTCTTCATTCTTAACAGTCTTTAACCAACCTAGGCTTCAAGAAGTTGCAGCATCCAACATTTCTTTCATGCCAGCTTTTCCCTTTAGTAATAGTGGCACTTGTGACAGCAGGCGGACTCCCAGGGACAAGGACTGTTTTGGATTTTGAACAAAAAAAACCCCAAAGTTATCATGCCATTAGTCTACTCCTCTATTTTACCTGGATAAATCTTCTGGATATCTTTAGGATAGCTGCAGTTTTGGATATAAAAACATCCCAGAATGTTTGGCATATGGAATTATGTTTTAAAATCTAAGTGATCACTTTCATCAGGGAAAACAAGTTATATATATTTGCAAAACAAAGTAGTATTTTTATGGAGATGCTTTAGCACACTTTTCATGCCTCTTCTTTCTTTCAAATCTTGCAGATCCCAGAAAATCAGACTCTTAAATAATCCATTTTATTTTCTAATGGTTTGTCAGCATCCTCAAATTGACTGCTTTTCATTAGCTGGTAGAGAATCAGAGAATAAATAGAGTAATATTCCATCCTGAAGGTCTTTCAGAGACGGATTTTCCAGGAAGATGTCATTTGGTATGCTACGTTATCACTGCCTACGTATGAGTTTTGGCTAACAGCCCGTTGTTGTTGCTTTGGTCACTCCCTACCCCCCCCCCCCCCCCCCCCCCCCCCCCCCCCCCCCCCAAAAAAAAAAAAAAAAGTGTGACGTACTTGAAAAGATAATTTTAGTCTGGCCTGAGAGAATGTCTGGTCAGTGACAGCTCTGCTTCACTAAGCCCCACGCTGAAAGACACTGACTCATTCTACAGCAGCTATCTTGGGACATTTATATATCAATGAAGTAATGATGAACCCCCAACATCATCTTCCCTGAGCAGCAGGAGGATGTGCAAGCCAAAATTGTAGCAAAGCTTTTCTACTTCAGATTCTGAATCCTCATAGAGCTGCTCTTCTGATTGAGGCAACCACACAGCCACACTTGCTCTTTCTCAGTGAAAAATAACCTTTGTAAAAATCATAGAGATACTATGCCACCTGATTTCCACATTATGCACCCACATTCAAGCCTGGAGATGAAATAATTATGTCAGTTGAAGCTGAGCAGCAGGCAGTGAGCAGGCATATATTTCAACTGCATCTAAGGGGTGGAACCCACCAGTGTAGCTCAGACTTCTCAGGTCACTGGGACCTTACTGGGTCCCTGAGCAAAAGAACCAGGTGGTGCTGACCTATGGTTAGTTTCACTTGCATGAGGTCTGAACTCTGATGATTTCAGTCCTTAATTCTGAACCTATTTCCTTTCCTTAAAACAAAATGGTTTCTGTGGCCAGGATCTTTTATATCAGTCATATTGTTATTAAATGATGCAATCAAGATAGGCAATCTACACATAGAACTCTGAAGAATAATTTATTAGAAAAACTGAAGTAATCTTAAAAAGTATTCCCTAATAATTCCTTGTAATAAAACAGACAGGAGGCCACATCCAAGCTTCCTAAGCAGTATCAGTCTAAAAACCTTCATGATTTATTTGTATGTTGTACAGTATAACAGAAGTAATTAACATTTCAGAATCTCATGAACTACTTCAACCTATATAAGGTAAGAAACACTCAGAATTGACATAAGCAGTTTTCCCTTCTGGATTTTATATAAGCAAAGTCTGTGAGCAGGGCACAAAAAAAATACAGTAGTGGGAAGGTGTAAAAGACACAGATGATGGGGAAGCCCTCTAGGGAAGTTGATTTTAATACAGACCTTGCACTGTACTCCAGAATATCAGTGTTAGGAAAAAAGAGTACATTGTTTTATCATCTAAAAGCCCAGATGGCCACCAAGGAACAGCTGTTCAAGATAAACTCTAGTATCCCACAGGATTTTCAGTTTAATAATATGAAGCCAATTATACATCTGAAAAAAAGCCAAAACCTTTTTTGACCTGAAGTCTAGTTAATCTTTTTGAATGTACAGGAGGAGAGAGATGGTTATCAGAAAAAATTAGCATGCTGCAACTCTCATGTATGTATCAATGTGCTATATGACAAACTTCTAAGCACCATGGTGGCTATTTTTCAAATGATGCGATATTCCTATCCTTTATAGCAAATGTTCATTAACAGAATTTGTAATAGGAGCACAATTAAAACTGGCTTTTTTGTTTTGTTTTGTTTAAATTTAAATCACAGTATTCAGCCTTTTTCCCGTGGATTTTTTTAGTAGCAATGGACCTCTATGTCTGCATTTAACCTGTGGCCAAAATGACCGGTATACAGCATGAAACCAATACTTCTTAATGAAAGCTGGGCAACAATATTTCATATGCTGCACTGTTGCTTTTTCACCATCATGCATGGCTGAACAATGGAACCACAATTTGGAAGGCTACTCACAACTCATCTGTACAAATGACAGTATCGCTACTCTCAAACCTCTATGGAGACATGGAGCAGGTATTTAAGCACCATGAAGCCAACCAGAGTTTAAAATCAAACTCTGTCAAGCCATCTAAAAATAAAAAGAAGCCCCAACACCACCATAACAACTAAACACACAATAAAAAACCAAGCAAAAACCTTTAAGGAGGCACTTTCAACCAATGAAAATATCCCTCCCCCCTGCAAATGCTCCAGGTCAACCCCTTAATCCCACTTCTCAAAACCCTATCAACAATTACAGGATGAGTTCATCCTGAGGCATCTCTCTAGTAACGTTCTGCACATGAACTAGAAGTATTATGACTTACTACCTGCTGCAAGGAGTTAAGATAATACTAGCTCTAGAAATTCCCAAGAATTTTCCAATTAGCAGGTAAGGGGATTAAGGACAGTAGGTAAATATCAGTGGGCTTGAAGCAATCCTTGACAATAAAAACAATGTGGATCATGGCTTTACAAGCACAGCTATAGGATAACTAGCAAGATCACATGAAAGGGATCATGTAAAAAAATACAACTTATCTCCAAATACTGGAAATAAGACTGCAGTCTATATCAAAAATCTGTGTTTATAACAATCAGAAAAGCAATGCTTTAGTTTCATGGGTAAGGTTGAAACAAGAAAATACCTAAACAAAAACTATTACATACTAAACTGTGCCTGTGTCCTGGGTTCAGCAGCAGCAGTCATTTTTCTTAGTAGCTGGTGCAGTGCTGTGTTTTTGATTTTGGGCCTGGGAGCAGCGCTGATAACACCAATGTTTTCAGTTGCTGCTCAGTAATGTTTAGTCTGACCAAGGACTTTCTGAGTCTCATGTTCTGCCAGGGAGGAGAAGCCGAGAGGAAGCAGAGACAGGACGCCTGACCCAAACTAGCCAGAGGTATTCCATACCACAGCATGTCATGCCCAGGATGTAAAAACTGGGGGCAGGGACCTGGAAAAGGTGGTTCACTGCTCAGCTGGGCTTGGTATCGATTGGCAGGTGGTGAGTGATTGTATTCTCTTCCCTTGTTGTTTCCCTTGTTATTATTATTATTGGTGGAAGCAGCAGTGGTTTGTATTATACCTTAGTTACTGAGCTGTCCTAATCTCAACCTCTGTAGGTTACATTCTTTCGATTCTCCTCCCCATCCCCCCAGGAGTGGGGGGGGGAAGAAAGAGGGGGGAGTGAGCAAGAGAACTGCGTGTGTTACAGCTGAGCTTAAACCATGACAGCCTGTTTTTCACAAGCCAAACTGGATTAGTATATACTGGGGCTGCACAGCAGTGCAATGATCATTCTGTGACATGACACAGGCCAAGTTCTGTACTGGACAGTACAAACAAAAGATGAGGGGTGCCACATCCCTTTTTTTTATCATCTCCCCTTTTCCTTCTCTGTAATTCCTTTCTATCATAGCCTTTCCTGGACTTTCAGGCTAAGTCTGTTTCTGTGATAAACACACACATACATAATCCGCACACATATGCATAGCACTTCCCTTAGAACGATTAGTCTTCTGAATGGTTCATAAAATTTCAGAATCAGAACCAAACCATGCTAAAAATAATATACTCTGTAATTGCAGCCATGCATTCAGATGCTGTCCTCTGGAAGTCATAAAGACGGGTATATTTCTTTCACATATAGCAACTAGAATTTTCCTGACAATCTGCGACAATTTTTTTAGAGAATTCAGTAGTTTCAGAGTACGTACAAGCTACAGCTTATGCTGACAATTCAAACGAGTTTTCAGCTCTAGCTGCCTCACCTATCCACTGAAACAGCAACTGATAGCCTCATTTTTCAGATTGTTTTGCAGAACAATCTTGGTTCTGCACATTGTTACCAAAACCCAGGCTGCCTGGCTCAGATTCGCATTAAATTATTTATGCTTCCTGCACAACAGTAACTGTACTGCATGTTTATCTTTAGTGAAAAGTGGAATCACCTTCCACGCTAGGAACTTAGAGGGGTTAGAAACATTTCCATTCCATTTTATGTCTATGGACCAGTAAATTTTAGAGCATTTCTTGTGAATAATCTATAACAGATAGTATCTGAATTACAATCAACTGTTTGAACATAAAAGGCAAATTTTGCTAATAAAATGGAAATTTTTTCTCCCAAGACCTCAAAAATGCTCAGGCATTTATATAATTATTTTCCTTTAAAAAAGATGGGTATATTAACTTCATTTAAATACACTGGCATGAACATGCTTAAGTAACTAAATGATTATCACAAAGTCTTAAATTTCCAACCCATACAGGTTGCTCTGATAGGGACTTGCTAGCAGAAGTATCTAATTTCAACAGTATGTAAACCAAAAAAAACCTGATTGTGATTATGTAGCTTACTCTTAGCTCTGCTATCCTGAGTACTCATGAGACTCACAAAACCTTTACATCAGCACAATCAGCTTGTGACTGCAAGCAAGGATTACCTTTGCCTTCAAAGATATTCCAGACATGGTCTGTTACGGTATCACATTCTTCCCTCACAACCCAAGCAAGTTCCATGGAAATGAACACCCACTTGCTAGAAACAGGGTTTTTCCCTAGTTTTGCCTATTACATTTACTACACCGGAAACAAAACTTTGGCAAACAGTCAGTGATGAAATTTCCCATCAAGTTAGCAGCTATTACTTCACAGAAAGGTGTAAACTGTCATCAAAACAAACAGCAAAGTTGAAATTATACAGCAAATGAGCTTGTGAAGAAAGCTGTTCTATATGAAAGTACTGAGAATCCTCCTCCTCTCACGATTTTATACTCCAGATACTCCTCAGATATTCTACACTCAAATTCCATGAAACAAAAACTTTGTTCATGTATTTGAAAGCACAGGTTACTATTTCAGAGTGCAATGGCTGAAATGCAATTGCATGACGTTTAGTCACAAAAAGCTGCAGAAGGGCACATAGCTTACTGAATGCATCTATGCACTTCTTCAACCATATAAAAATAAAAAGTCGAACTATGGAGCAAATTGAAATTTGTTTGAAATAATTTAGAATATCTAAATTCTTTTGTAAATTCAGAATTAAGATGGAAAGGCAACTCATCTCAACTGACATGAAAACAAATGCAGAACAGCAAACATTCACAAATGCCAAACTTTAATTGGTCAGGGTTTTGTATTACCTTCAACTTCACTAAATCTGTTGCAAGGAGAACCCTCAGACCCTACAATGAGTGCCCTTCCATGGGGAAGGGCAGACTTCACTTCTTTTCTTGTTTAAGCATAGAATTCTTCTGCAGGACTCCCAGAGTAACTGAGATCATCAGCTTGCCATACCCTAAAGCAAGTAACTGCAACGTCAAGTCATTACTTCCAGGTCAGCCCTACTTTTGAAAATATTCATTAGCTTTCAATGACAGAAGATTCTTGATCCCTGCTTCCCCCCCCCATATGTCACTCCATATGGCATACCATAAATTGCACGCCTCTTCAGTTCTGCTCCAGTATTATTACAAGTTGTGGAGTAGACAGGGGGAGGAAGGAAGGCAAAAAAAGTCATCCTCTCCTAAGCACCCCCAGCTAGCTCAGAGACCAAGTAACCCCATGTGAAAAGAATTATTTCCTACCTATAAAACAACCACCAACCATGTTATGATCAGGCTTTGTGCGCCTTTTAGTTATCGGTATAATATGCCTACACTCACTAAACTCTTAGGTGAAGTAAAGATAAGTCTGTTAATTATATAAAAAAGATCCAGGAACTTTGACAAATAAAATCCAGACACCATTTCTAGTGTTGTTTCTGAGAAGCCTGATACGCACGAAGGGCTTTTACCATTAACTAATCTATAAATAATTTCTCAACAGCAGTTTAACAGTCCACACTCACAGCTTCTTCTACCAACTGCAACATAGTTATTCCTGTTAGACCTACTTCTGAAAACCTCAGGCTCTGCCAGCCAGAAAACTGCCTTGAAGCAACGGGACAGAATTCCCACTCAAGCAGAGAACACTTCAGAGTTGAAAACCATGGCTGATGAGATGACTGTGCACTCTGGCACACACCATGTTACTAGAAGCTCTAGAAATGGTGGGAAAGGGGAATTAAAGGCAGATATCAACTGTCATTCCAAGGAAGCATTATTTGGCAGGACACACATACGCTACAGTTCCCCCAAATGTTAGACAGAAAGGTCTAAGCCCAGCAGGTCATACTTCAAATTTGAAGGGTTCAGAAGCCTAGGAGTCAGAAATACCTCTTAGGATGAAATCAGCAAGAAACAAATTTACAACTAGGAATATTACTCTTGGAGTTCACATGCAAGTCTACTCTATGTCTTGAGCATGTTTCTGCTTTTCCCTTTGACAAACCTGAAAGAAATATTTCCATGTCAATCTTCTGACCATTTTAATTCATACTAGTTTTATATCTGTCACTCCACATTTTTAGTTACTTGTTAAAGATCACTCAACTACATCTAGTTGAAGTGTCAAACAAGAACATGACAGGAAAAAAAAAATCTATTTTAAAGACTTCAGAGACTAAAGTCGTTGGCTTGCAGGTGAGGTAACACACGAGGGAGATTCTTCAATGGAGTCTTATTAGGCCTGTATTATTGCAGGGGTTTTGAGATTCCACAGCATTACCCCCCAAAATCCAGAAAATTTGCTTTTATTACTTCCCCTAATTTCTCAAGCATCCATGAAGAGTAGTCTTTTATCATAGGCTATAAAACCTAATTCTTCATTAAGCATACTGGGAATCTGCTTCCTACCCAAAAGAAGGAAGCATCTTATATGATGCAACATGCAATCATTTTAAATTATCCCACAACTCCTCAGAAAAACCCCTAAAAAGTAAAATTAAAACTCTACTTAAAGATAATTGTCCTTAAAAAAGTCCTGCTTAATTCAAACATAAAACAAAGCCAAAATGAAATAGTACCGTATCAGCCAATGATTAAATCTCATTTAAAAAACTAGTAACTTTGCTGTCTGATATGGCAAACTGCTGTTTTCACAAGGAAGGATTTTGTCACATATATATGAAATATGTAATAAATACACATGTGTGTTTAATATGAAGAATATTATTAGTCTAAAAAAGTAATACTCTGAAGTATTAGTACTATTCAAAGTTTAGGCAAGTTTAGGTGTTCCAAGAACAGCAACATCTTTTAGCAAGCAAACTACCTAGGACTAAACCAAAACCTATTTACTTTACCTCTTTCAAAAAGTTCCAAAACTCAAAACCTTACCTCTTTCAAACTGGACAGCTACTTTCTTCATCATAAATTTGCTTAAGAAAAAAAGATGGAGAATTTCAGTCTCACACACTGGTTCTACTAGACAAGAATTTCCAAATACCATGCCCCTAGCAAGATGCCAGGCTTTCTTAGACATACCAGCAGACGTAAACTGAGTCAGAAGAGTCCTTGTCACTTCAGAATTATACTTTCTTATCACATATTTTGGTTCTTCATATAATAGGCATGCGGAAGTAAAATGGTGTAGCATCTGTTGATCTGCTTGATCACTGAACTAGATTTGTGCTAGTGTATGCAGTGTCCAAGGCAAAGTACTACAATACAACAACTCAAAAAATGTAGAACCAGGTCAATAAAACTATGACTTCTTTAAATACTCAGAAGCCTCCATACTTACCCTGCATTTGAAGCCAAGGAAAAAACCACAGAACTCTCTAACTAGCCTGTTACTAAAATACTGAAAGTGAATATGCCCATTCAGCAGACATAAACATGTCGGCACAAGATATCACAAATATAACTGAACTAAAATGATACTGTAGTTTCCACTTTATAATCAAGAAAATCCTAATGGCATCAATAAAACTAACTGCTGCAATTGACTTAGGGTATGCAAAATTTGCAGCTCCTGAGCTCATCACTTCAAAGCACACAGAGAAGCTACTTGGGACTGACCAGTACAAAGATCATACAAGGATAACAGCAATGACTACCCGAAGTAGAGAACACAAATGACAACCATGTATCATTTCTGAAGGCGACACTTGGAAGACCATGTCCTTTGAACATTAGGCTTCTGTGTGAAAAGTGCTGGAGAAGCTGGTGTCTTCATCAGGCCAAGCGCTAATCAACATTCATATGATAAATTTAAGCAGCAGCGAACTGTACTGGCAAGAAGATTCCACTCACACTGTACCTACCCTACTGTTTCTTAAAAAATGAAGTAATCTGACACACCTCTGAAAGAAAATCATACCCTGTTCCTGTGCCCATGTAACAGTATACAGCTCCACACCATGTATATATGGATAACAGATTCTAGATATGTACACATATTACATGTATTTTTTTTTGTGCATGTATGTGTTTTTAGAGTTTGTATTTATAATATGCACACAATGACTGGAGTTCCTACAAACTGCATAAATGTTGTAGGCTGGGTAGAGGCAGGAGATCTTGCAGAGAGTGCTGTTGCTATGGAAAATCCTGTGCTCTGTGCTGCTGCTTTCCATGATACTCCACAGCCACCATGTGCTCAGGCTAAAAGCCCTACTTGATAATATGCATATAGATATATTCACAAACATGTATGCATATATAGTAAGTTAAGCTTAGCAAATGCTAAGTGTGGCATGGTAAAGAAAACAGATTTTTTTTTCCTGCGTTAGTTAACTAGACTTAATACTTGAGCATTTAGATTGTTAGCCTATGTGAAAGATATGCTTTTTTGTTATTCCAGCAACCAAGCTTTCACAGCAGTTTTATTTCTAAAAGATGACAGCATGAGATTGTTGGGTATAGTTAGCTACATTTTCTACATGGTTTCCATAGATGCCCAAGGCCCTTTCCTGCACTCTTCAAGAAGCAATTCTAGCATCAACTTTAAGCACATATTTGCCCACGTCTTCCAGAAAGATTTTTGCTACTTTCACACAACATCCTTCCTAAAGGCTTTCACAGCTGACCTATCCAGAAAGAAACTATCCCCTTTCTTAATCCTTGAGTTCTCTACTGAGACACTGTCCTGGTTTGGGCTAGAGAACAGATATTTACCAGAAAAGCAGTGAAATGCAACTACATTGAAAGCAGTCTGAGGATACCAGTAATTATTTTTGTGAAGAACAGATTTTAACCGATTCAGAAAATCATATATATTGACATAATTAAACTATTGAACTGCTTTTGGTTTTAACCCTGCCTTCCTCTCTACTTTCTCTTATTCTTCATGAGACCACCTTTCTGCATTTCATTTCAAATTGAACACGAGCTTTTTGGAGCAAAAATGTACAATTTTACATAATTGTAGCATGTACAGCAAAATTAAATCACTGGATCATTTAAATACTAGGAAGATGCGCAAAACCAGCAGCACAAATCTGTATTTTTACCTCTGTTTTATGTATTAAAATGTGATGCAGGCCAGTAATTCACCAAGCACTTTTCATAGCATTCATTCCAAGCTTCACCTCCTCATGCGAGTTGCATCATTATCACTAGTATATGCATATATTGTGATATAATAGGATCCTAAGAGAATTTGGCATTACAAAGCCTAAATTTTACATGGGTTTGGGAAAAAAAAAGCAAACAGTCTTCCCCCAAAAGTTCTTTCCACAGGGTAAAAGAAACGAAGTCAGAGATCGTATTTTTAACACTACTGTAACGCTCAGGGGAAAGCAGCAATCTCTTTTCCCTCTAAGCTTTTTAAGCACTCAATCACTCTTCAAATTCCCAGAAAACTCAAAAGCTTCACTTGTTCTGTTTAGTTTTTCATTCCTTTTCAGGCTTTTATTTCAAAAGAGCATTATTATTTTTCTGACATTACTAACCAAAACCAAATGCCAGCACACAAAGCTTACTACTTGCTCTGCTAAAAGCTTATTTGCTTTTCATGCTTATCACTGAATAAGGAGTTCAAACTTTAGACTTACTACAAAAAATCTAAAGCATGCTTCTCTATAGGTTTAATTAAAATTTTAAAGCTCAATCCATGACACCCAGATTGGAACAAAATCCTTACTCTACACAGAGATGCTGGCAGTGGAAAATAGTTCTTTTGTTACAGTGGCATCTAAACATTTGAATGGTAAGTTATTTTCATAGACAGTTATTATCCAAGAAATGTTATTTTATTATTTCTATCAAGCTGTTTTATCTGTCTGAAAGTAGAAAAAAAAACCAACTCTGAACTCTTTCTAGCTGTTGTGAACAGGCTGAGAGGCTCAGCTGTTGGCTTTAACACAGATACAGGGAAACTACAAAAGCATTTTAGAGGAGACAGGCTTGAGAAAGTTCTCTCTACATATTTCTCATTGGACATGTTTAGTGAACTTGACAACAGTGCTTTTAAACATACCCCCCTCAAAAAGACAGTTTCATCGAGTGCAGAAAAAATATACTGTTAAAACCCCAGTCTCTGCCTGTACCGAGACAAATGTTGAATGTAAAATTACCATTCCTGAACTTCTGAAATTCATTAGTTCTAACCTTAATCTAACAAAATGTCATGTGAAAGTTTAATCTTCTTAATTTTCTTAGGAAAACTAACAGGGCTCCAAAAATCAACTGTTGTCTCCCAACCACGGCTCATCAAGATTTGCCAACAAATTTCCATTTAGAGGTTTCTTTGCATTGTTGCATTTACTCCTTTCAAAGTCACATTATGAAGTAAATGGAATTTCCTCTGTGAAAAGACCATAAGATTTAGCTTATATTGCTTATATTCAGCACAACTGGGAGCACCAGAAGCTTAGCTTTCCCAAGAGGCCTGTGATACCAAGGAACTAAATCAACACTAAGTGCAGAGAATTTCATTTTTCAAAAAAGTGTGAAATATTAGAGAAATGAGCTCATAAATAGTTTATTTTAAGATGTTCCTGAAAACTGTTTGGTGCATTTCATTATCATTCATGCTACGCTGAAACTGTCAACACAAGCATGACAGGTTACATTCACTATTCTGCATGTCTCAGTAGTCACCTACCAGCTATTATTCCTACACCATCCATTCTATTCTTAATCGTATGGAGGCAATTCAAATAAAAGTTTGAAATAAATTTTAAAGATTGATGAATAGATTTTTTCCTTCTTCTGAAGGAAAACCAACTCCATCAGTTCTTCCCTTCATTCTAAAACACTTTTTTTAACTTTTAGAAATGAAGTGCAGACTTCTTCTCATCACAGATTCTTGAAAAACACTCGAGAAGCTGTTGACTCCTATCCCATTCTTACTGCTAATGAACAAAATCCAACAAAACCCAACCAAACCCCAAAACCACAACACACTTCACTGAACAGAGTGAAACTAGTCATGTTTAATGTGACTGAAAAGCAAAATCTCAGCCAAAATCTGATTTTATTTGAAAATAACGGAAGGAAAGAAGTTATGAGTTCTGTATCAGACAGCTTTATGTCAATGACTATGTAACAGAACAAGAATAAGGCTTCTGAATCTGTATTTCAAGTTATTCTGAGAACCTGTTCCCTTCATTATTATGAGGCAAATCCAGCCTACTAATAAACCTGCTGGGAATTAAGAACTAAGAGGCTCAGTTTCACTGTACCTGTGCGTACAACTGATATGATTACAGGCATAAAAGGGGGGGGTGTGTGGTGATAAATGGGCTCCTCAATGAAAGCATTTCCACCTACTTGACTTGACAACTGAATCAGCTAAATAGAACCCATAACTGGAAAGGAAAAGGTGGAGATGTGTTCAGCATGTATTTTGAGGTAACAGCATGAAAATGCAGCCCCTATTCTTCCTACACAGCATAATCAAACTGCTCTAAAGCCTCTCTTATCAGACCAACTGGCCCCTCATTTTTAATAAAATAACATATATAATCTTACATACTTCAGAAGGAAGCTTCTATGCAGCACTTCCCTGCTGGTGGTTAGGTTTTGTTTTTTTTTTTTGTTTTTTAATTTAGGGGGGGTGTTGTTTTTTTAGGAGGGTACATTCTGGTGTGCAAATCGTGCAGAAGCAGAAAGGTAACAGATGGTTGCTGGAACTGTGCCATAGAAAATGTAATGGCTGACAGGATCTGTTATCCCTTAGTGGCTGCAGATAAAACCTTTACAGTTTAGGATAAAGTTTCATTAAAAAAAATGCAGCTGCTGACAAATGAAAAATAAACCAACCCATCCACCAGAGAAGACTTTGCAAAGAAGATGTCACCCCATGGAGAAGCTTTTACGTATTTAAAAGAACTTCTACATATATGAGAGGAAAAGCTTTGCCTAAATGGAGGTTCTGCACTTCGGCTATCCATTGCAAACTCTGTTCTCAGCTAGGATGGTAAAGCCACAGGAAAAAAATCAAACCCCCTTCTCCCACATTTTCCTGAAAAAGCTATCCAGCATCAGAACATCTACAGGACCCTCTGCGTGCCAATTTGTGTGCAGTCAGAGCTTTGCTTTAGGGAACTACTCCAATGCAGAAAAATTTCAAGCCTTCCCTATTAAAAGCTATTGGAAGGAATCACAGAACTATAGAGAAATATCAAAAGGCATGAAGAGAGTTACTCCTTTCATAAAAGCGAACTTCTTGGGGGGGGGGGGGAAGGAGGGGGAAGCTATCCATTTCAAGGCAAATCAAGATCATAAATTTAGGCATGGTGGTATGAACACCTTATGTAATTATAGGATAACACCAGTGAAGAACAGATGCCTCTTCTACCCATGAATCACTGGATGTGAATTACAACTGATAAAACAGATCAAACACTTTATGTCTTCAACTGAAGTAAACTTCATTGTAAGCCCAGATACCCCCACTCTCTGCAAACAGATAACCATGCACTTGTATTTCAGAGATGTGCAACTCAGAAGTATTGAACCAGAAAGGACACAGCAGCAATATAATTCAAACAACAGTAAAGTATCAACTCCACAGAAATACAATAACCTTTAGGCTGCTCCAGGCTCACTCTCTGCCCAGATTTCTAACAGACATCTCCTGGGCTTCACTGAAGACAGGCTGTGACAGACTTGCTCAGCATGGAGTAGCGAAGACTCTCGGGAAATCATACAGCAGCCTGCTGGTATCTAAAAGGAGCCTACAAGAAATCTGGAGATGGACTTTTTACAAGGGCATGCAGTGATAGGACAAGGAGGAATGGCTTTAAGCAGAAAGAAGGGCAGTTTAGATTGGACATTAGGGAAAAAAATCCTTTACTGTGAGGGTGGTGAGGCCCTGGCACAGGTTACCCAGAGAAGCTGTGGCTGTGCCATCCCTGGCAATGTTCAAGGCCAGGCTGGATGGGGCTTTGAGCAACCTGGTCTAGTGGAAGGGGTCCCTACCCATGGCAGGGGGTTGGAACTGGATGAGCTTTAAGGTCCCCTCCAACCCAAGCCATTCTATGATTTTATTATGTCCTTCCCTTGGGTCCTCCTTGAAGCGCAGCAGCAGCTCCAGCCTCTGCTGCTGCAACCTGTCGCCACCCATGTCCAGTGATCACTGGATGCATGAATGGCATCGCTCTGCCCTTAATACAAGGGGCACAAGATCATCAAGTATCTCCAGTTAGCACTGTTTCCACACAGTCAGTCCCATGGGCAGGTCCCCTCCGAGGAGCATGCTAACACTCAATGTGGTCATAGGCTGTCCCCATGTCACCTTGTGGCACAGAAAAAATAATGTCATTTTCCACCTGTATCACTAGCTTGCTAGAGTGAAAATCGCAGGTCATGAACATTATACCTAACATCTTACTCACTATCATGTAGCTTGGGCCAAAGGAATCCACCCCAGAATATGTTCCTCCTCCTTTTTTGAGACATGTTAAGAAATAAAATGGAACACACATCCCTTTGCCACCCCAGGTGATTTAAGGTCAGTTGTTTGCCAGAAATGGTTTGATACATTGAAGATCCCATGATATTCTGCACTTCAACCATCTATAAACCAAGAACAAGAGAATCATATACTGTAAAACTGTTGAGGAAATAACCTTGCTGATTTTTGGAGGCATAGAGAAGTGTTTCTGTAACAAAACAGCAAGGACTATGGAACTCCAAACACTGCGTGTGAGTTGCAGTTACTAAAAACTGTTACACCTGTGCTGTCTGCATTCATTCATCCCACTTCCACCAACAAGTGGAAAGCACTTCACTTTTCCTTAGCCTCAACATCTATCAGGGCCAAACTTTCAAACTAATTTTTTATATTTGAAATGCTGAGATTCAGGTAGGTGGAAGGAAAAACAGAGCACCAAACAGCATAAAAACAAAAACCAAACCTCCTCTTTGAAATGTGGTATATGAACCAAATACATCATGTCCTGGCATGGAAAAAAAGGATTATCAAGCTAACTTCAAATGATTTTTAAAGAACAGAAAAACTGAACTCAAATACTTTAAACTTTTGCAGCTTTTGCTAATTTCCTGAAGTAAATTACTTATTTTACCTTGCGACAGAGTTTGCACAGCTCCTCTTTTCCCCACCTGTGCCTTCCTTCTCTGTATTTTTTTACCTTTGGTTATATTCACTCTATCCTCCTTTCAGCTAAGAAAACCTTTATACTTCTTTCCAGGACATTAGCTGTCCACATACCTCCACTTCATTGCACAATAAGGATAAACATAACCCCCAAATTATTAGTGGTGGGCGGCAAGCTAAATAGCCAGTGATCCCACTGTTGCTACAGTGGCTTAAAAACAAAGTGAAAAGAACAAACCATAGTAAGTCAAAAGCCTAGGAGTTTCCCTGGTAACGGTGACTGTAGGATTTTTATGGGATCACTGGTGGCTTCTGCTTCCTAGGAAACCACTTGCTTAATGCTAAGAACTTTGATGCACCTTTGAATCTCACTTGTTCATTAGAGCTCCTGGACTGGGGCAGGGGAGTGGGGTGAGAAAGAACGATCTAAGTGAAAGTGGTGGAGATCACCAGAGAAAGAAAGGCTACGGGTCAGACTTTGTTCACATTAGATTCTGATCTTGAGTGGGCTGGAGGAGCTCAGTCTATTACCATCCAACATTTTTAACCTACATAGAGCTACGGTTCTTAAAGTCAGGCTCTTAATTTATAAAAGCTATAAAGTTCTGCTAGAAACTAATAAAAGTTGTTGATAAATTCCCTTCATCATTTTTAGCTTAACTTTATATGAGAAACATTATTTCAGCAAACTCTTGGCGTTACTCTCACAGAAATCTCCTGCACTCTCGATGCCTTTTGTACAAAGGCCACAACATTTTTTGGCTTTTGTTCCCTGCTTATAAGATACTTGTGCAATATCACATTGAGGTTCAGCTTCAGAAACTAATAACCTCTGCATAGCAATTTACTCAGTGTTGAGGACAACTTCCAGTTGTGCTTTTTTAATGAGAAAATTTGAGACTATGTGTCCTTATTTTTGCAAGCTGCTTCAACATTTTCCCCATTCATCTTCTCCGTCCTAACACATTTCCTTCCCTTCTCTTCCATCCTGTTTCTCGTGAAAGTAAGACCAGGATTATCCTTTCAACTTCAAAGCCCCTTAAAATTTCACTTCCTGTCAACATCCCTGTGAACAGTTAAGATCGTTACTACCCATTTGGCTGATGAGATGTCCAAGAGCTACTACTGAGAAGCTTCTTGCGTGGTTTATCTTGCCAGCAGATCGTACCAGCTTATGAGAGCCCAGTAAAGCCTGAAAGCATGGTTCTTCCTGAAGATTTTAATGTCTGGTTGGAGAACAGTGCATTTTTTTGGCTCTTAGGGTCTGTCATCACAGAAAAGCACCACACAGATTTTGCATCTGTCAAAGTTTGCAAATGAGCCACAGGATACAGAGCAAAATGTGCGGCAAACTGTCGTGGTTTAAGCCTCACCCAGGCTAATAACTCATGAAGTTTTACTCTAGCACTCACTCCCCTCTTTCTTCCCCCAGTCCCTGGGGGATGGGGAGGAGAATTAAACAAATGCAACTGGCACAGGTTAAGAACAGTTTAGTAACTAAGGTATAACACAAATCACTACTGCTACCACCAGTAATAATACACGAGAAATACAAGGAAAGAGAATACAACTGCTCACCAAGCCCGACCCAGCCAGTGCACCCCCCAGTACCAAAAACCTGACCATGCTGTGCACCCCCAGTCCACTCCCACCGCCTTCTGGGTCTCCGCCCCCCGACTTCACCTCCTGGACATGACCTGCTGTGATATGGGATAACCTCTTTGGTCAGTTTGGGTCAGGTGTCCTGTCTCTGCTTCCTCCCGGCTCCTCTCCTCCCTGGCATAGCATGAAACTCAAAGTCCTTGGCCAGGCCAAAACATTACCAAGCAGTAACTATAAACACTGGTGTTATCAGCGCTGCTCCCAGGCCCAAAATCAAAAACACAGAGCTGCACCAGCTACCAAGAAGGAGAAAAAACAACTGCTACTGCTGAACCCACGACACAAACAAAGGCAGAAACTGCACAGAGACATTCACCATTAGAAGCACAGTTATGCTGATCAAGAACAAGAAATGATGTACGGACAGCATGAGAATGAGGTACACTGTCCACCTGCTTCTTCCTGGATGACTGAAGCCAAAGGGAGAGAAGGAAAAGAGGGAATTAAGAAAAAAAAAAAAAACCCAAACAAAACAGATTAGGAAAGAAGCAGTGGAAAGGGCTTTGTTGCTCTTTTTCAAGTGGCAGACCAGCATTATTCAAGGGGTGGAGGGTAAATTATAAATTTGTCCAAAAAGGAGACACTGGTCCTGGTTCTTTTCTCATCGACTTGACCACAAGTTGACACTTGCATGGACCAGTTAGCTCCTTGTTTATTTTGCCATGCTCAAGCTGGAACTTAACATCCCCAAGGAAAGTCTTTTCCAGCCAAGGCTTCCAGCTAAGTCTCTTGAAATCCTAATTTAACAGACTGTAGGACAGTCTATGGATTCCTACCTTATCTACTTTAAGGAAGTAGGCTTCATCCTTAGTTACCTACAGGAGGAAGGGGAAACAGATTGCTGTTTATTTTATCAGATCTCCTATGTTTTCTTAAAACTATTTTGTGCATGAAGTAAAAATTTACGTCTTCTATGTAGGATCTGCATGAGGAACTGCAATTTGCTCCAGAGTTGCTATTCATGAATTTGGTGCATTTTTGTGCTGTTTAGACTGTCTTTATTTTCTTTTAGGGTCAGTTTTTCATACTCAGAGGAGTATACATTAAAGTCTGAGAGATTGTGCAATTTTTATATAGGAAAATAAACTAGGCATTTCCTTGCTGAATGAAATATATACTTAAACTACAAAATGAACACTCTGAAACACCATCTGCTTGGTTTCAGCAACACAAAGGGCCTGGCCCATGTAAATTTGTTGCAAAATATTCTTAGCAGGGTATTGGCATGACCTAGGAAGCAGAACTACTTCTGGAGGTAAGCCTACACTGCCAAACTTTTACATGCTCAGCTCCACTAAAACATATTTCCCATGGCTTCTCCCCACCTTTGGAAAATCAACTCCTCCTATACTCTTAATTTCAGATAAGAGAGACCTTTGGAAAGTACTGAGTAAAAAGAAGAGCTGTCTATCACACATCATGTCATACAAAACCAGGGGCTAGTCTGCAAGCCCTGTTCTGTCTTGTTCAGGACCAGGAATATGAACTCCAATCTTTTACTTCTTGGGTTACAGAGTTACGCCAGAGACCAACCAACAGCCTTCTGGATTCTGAAAAGCAAAGCCCACAGCTCAGGACTGACTGCAGCAGTGCTGCACAGTGCTGTCACCAGCTGTATGGTAGTCACAAATGGCATCCTACCCCACCAGAAGTTTCTTTCTGAAGGGGACAATCTTTCCCAAAGTAGCTATGGGACACATTCCCACCAAGATGTCCAACCTCCCACAGATGCAGGTTTGTACTGCTATTTTCTTACCTCATTATACTGTTTGAGTGTCTGGCTGCTATACAGATTTACAGTAGACTAACACTATTAACACTGAGACAATCCTTGGAACAAAGTGAGATTAAATATGCAGTGAAGACTCCTGCAGAAACATTTATCTTTTAACAGGCCGTGTTCCAAATTCTGCATGCTAATCTCATAAGCAGTTTTACTGGGCCGCAGAAATTTAACTAGAGTTTATTTTACTTCTATCAGTTTTCCTACAGAGTAAGAAAGCTCTTTGGCTTGTATTTTGCAAATGTAACTTATTTTTGGAAAAAGCAAAAAAAAAAGGAGGAGGAAGAAAAAAAGAAAAAAAGAGATAAGTTCTGAAACTTACAGCTCACACAAAATGTTCTGATCTAATTTATTTCCTTTCGTAAGTGGAAAGAAAGCCAATTTAAAAGTTTAGGAGACAGAGAGCACCATCATCTTCTGCTTAGGAGGAAATTAAGGCCAACGGAGGTAATGAAATGGAAAGTTGACTCTGAAAACACGGAACAGAGCACAGACATCTCAGAGTATCACAGTTAAATCATGCAATACCAGGAAAACTCTCTCTGCTGACCTATACCTAGGCAGTTCTGAAGGTGAGAACCACTACAAGATAGCTACTTTCAAAAAATTTGGTTTTCCTGTAAAGTTGCTATATGATTCTACCACTAGTGTGTGTGTGTGGGGTTGATCTGGTTGCTTTTTTCTTAAACAAGAGCCAAATCATTATTGTGCTCTGCTCTATAATGAATAATGCACCCTTTACAGCTTCATTCACCAAATTATCCCATTTCTCCTGAATAGTTTTAAAGGTTCTGAAACACATATTGGCAAGGGAGATGCCATAAAGGAAAACTGTAACTGTAGATCAATATATAATATGAAAATTGGTATTTGAACTCTGAAATTCATTTTGGTAGCCTTAAGAGAGTGTATTACACACAATTCTTGCTCTTGACTCAGCTTCTTGACAGCTCCTTTGCAGGAGAAGGTGTATGTATATTGATGTATAAATAAAAACAGCTAAGAAGAAAACTCACAAAACAATGAAGGAAACATATTGACTCAACCCATCAAACCACACACCCGAACAAGCAAAACCACCATTACTGCAAAACTTCATTGGTATGTATTTGATCGAAGAATGTTAAAATTATATATTCTTCATCTGTAATGCAGCAAGTGTGATTAATTAAAAACACAGGTAATTTACATATATTTGCCAGGTTCATATTTTGGAGCAAAAATTGCAAGGCACACAGACAGACAACTGGATACCAACATTTCAATTCCTAAGGTTCCCCAGTTCCCCTAAAGTCTAGGAACAGACAAACCTTAGGTAATTCGTTGGTGCCAAGGGCCAGGTTAATCTTTCTTAAATGAAAGAAGGCTGGAAAATATCACATGAACATATATTTCTGATCCTTTAAGATACTTTAAAATACTCATGAGGTCTCTCAATCACAGCTCAGCAGGAACCAAAAGCAAGACAAAAACTAGAAAATCAATACTGCAGTCTTTCCCTCTCTCACTATGCCACTTTTTCTGGTAAGAGATTATAGCATGGACCAGTGTATATCGCAGACCCACTGCATATTCCTCTTCCTTTTTTGACATGAACTAAACATAAAAGAATGCTCTGAAGAATCATTCTGTAAATTATCTTTGCTATTCAACTCTTCCATTTTCCATCTGAAGAACTTCAGTTCCATTTCTGACAGGTGATAAGAGGCTTATTTCCTTTTAAGTAAGAAAGCCTCAGAATCTCCACAAGTAAAGATGTACACAGTTTTTACTACTGCGACATGAGTTCATATCAGCTAACAGCCTACCTGCGCGATTTAAAATTTATCCCCTACCACAAACATGACAAAAAATGGCTTGATACTTTATGAAAATAGTTTTTGTCCTAAGCTTTAAATTAATGAACATGAAACTGCACTTTATGACAGCGAGGTGATGCAGAACAGATGTTGAGCTACGATTTCATTTGCCAAATATCAGCTCAGAACACGTACGTGAGACTGGAGTATTAGCAATTCAAACTACATAGTGAAAACAATGGAAAAGATTTGTCAACTACATTAGTACCTGCCAACCATTTTCTGGGACTTCAGATGGAAATTCCATCTGAAATGAAGAGTCAAGAAAATAATGTTCAATTTTAGGCATGCTAATTACTTATTGGGATGAGTCTTCTGGATATCTCTTTCTCATCTTGAGCTAATTGACATTGCAAATGCTAATCAAACCCCTGCAATTAGGATGCTTTTGTCCTGCAGATTTTCCTCTTCCAGTGAGCCTTTGTTTGGACCTCTGGTTGAACAGGTAGGCAGTGTGTCTGAAAATGATGCCTGCCATTTCCCTCCACGATTCGTGTCAGTCACAAAACCCCATAACCAAACAGCCAAACAAAGCAGAAGTAGGTCTGTAAGGAAACTCAAACCTTATCAGTTGACAAAGTCCATCTGCTGATCATCATGTTCATTTTTTTCTTGCTGTGGAAGGCATAAATGATAACCCTTTGAGGAATACAGTGCAAGTTAATACAGCCACTGAAAGTCTCTCTTGTATTTGGGCCATGTTTTCCTTTTCCTAATTATACCTCTCACGTGCTACCCTAAATAATTTCTGTCTTTCCATAATATTTTTCCAAACATCTGGAAAATCTTCTGTCTCCTCCTGTCCGCACTTGTTATTTATCCATGTTTTTGTAACCTTTCCATAGAAATGAGGGTGTCAGAAGTCTCCTGATTGCTTTTGTTGCTTTTCACCAAACTCCTTCCAATTTTTCAATGTCTTCCCAATAGCTGAATGGTCAACAAGTGCTGTAGGCCACAGACAGTTTCACAAACCAGTCTGCCTAGGTGGGCTGTAGCTACTTTACTTACAGAAATCAATACTCATGAATGCAAAAATGGTATCACAGGTTGAGAAAGAACCAAAAAGCAAGCAAATGAAAAATTTGCAAAAGGAAACCTTCTTTTACATATCCTGTACTATTAACTAACACTTTTGAAGTGATTTTGAAGCAGAGCAAATGAACAGAGATAGCTTTCCTTAAAAAGATATTATGACTATGACCTGTAGAGATACTGCAAATATGTCTTCCCTGTCTCAGGGGAATAGCGCCTTCAACATCATCTTGCTTCTCCTAAAAACATCCCATGTAGATTACAGTAATTTCTCCTCTGGCTTACTGCACTCCTAATGCAGTTTTCTTTATATTTGACCATGAGACAATGACAACTCCTTCTACATGAGCTTTTACATTCTGGAATACAATATTATCAAAATCACCAAGGTTTCATACAAACACTGTTTCCCTCTGGTTACCAGTGTTTGCTCTGGAGCAGGGGCAAGAAGGGTAGGAATTTAATCTATATTTTTTCAAGTTTCTGGAGAAAAAGCTAAGGGAGGGGGGAAGTTAAAGACAGAAGTTTTCTCAGCGAGTAAAACTCGGTATTGCCATAAGTAGCTGCATGCAGCGTGTTTCTGATGCACCATAAAAATTAACTGCTGTGTTCCCAGGTGGAGAGACAGAGAGGACCGCTACAATGCTAAACAAGCAGAGAGATCAGGTTGTGAATGTTTGGGTTTTCTTTAATCCAGGGAAAGAAGTCTTTTCAAACTGTTGCTTGAACACTTCCAGCAATTTTGTTCGGGGCAAATTTTTGGGCTCTCCCACTGCTACATTACCTTTAGCGGAAGAAGTAAAAAGTAACAATAAAAAAAAAAAAACAAACCCGAAATCACACTGTCTGCCACAGAAAAACCTTGTATAAATTAACACTTTCCACAAGTTTAATTAAAAGTTACCAAAAAGACTTACTTTCTTTTCCATTAGAAAACAGAACAAAAATCACTAAACGCATTATCATGGAAGTCAAAGAAAACTCTTGAATTAATCAGCCTGCTTGGAGTTTTTTCCTTGCACCTTCCCATGGTATATGAGGAAGGTCATGCCCCACAGCAACACTTAAAAGCTGCACTATATGTTTCAAAAGCACACACTAACAACCATTTCTGCAAAGCTGTAACATATACATTCTGTTACCACATACTGGCATTGGAAGCCTGCACGACACACAGGGTGAAGCATAAGCCTGATTACGTGATCAGGCTTCTGCTTTGCTCAGTCTCATTGCCCAACACCAGAATATCCTTTTCGGCCGCTTTTATGAATATTAACTGCAGACAAACCAAGAACTCTTACAACTTCTGCCCAAGAAGCAACTTGAAAATTCAGTCCACAATGGTTAGAGTCAAGAGTCATACCACTCCCATCTTCACAGAAAATACTTTTCTTAAGCGTTTGAAGGGTGGTGCTACTGAAAGCAGGCTAAACACGCACATTCTAGAGCATACCTATAATTTTATTTCATAGAAGAGCTCATGAGAGCCTTCCAAAGGAAAGCATTAGGACAAAAGTGTTATGCAAACAAAATCTTTCATGTTCTGTCACAGGGTTGTTTTTTTTTTTTTTCATATTCAACAGCAGAAATACACAAAGCAAATCACAATTAAAAACCTCTTCACGAGCAAGAAACAGTAGTAGACAATGAAGGTTTCACCCACCTGGGATCTTTCTGAATGCTATCAATGGAAGGTGACCTAGCCAAGGTCCCTTCAGGTGGGATGGCTGGCCCAGATTTGCTGTATGGTGATTCAACAGAAGGACAATACTGCAGCTGTCGGTAGGGGTCTGCGTAATTGGAGGCTGGGCCGGCCGCATAGCTGGCCCTCTGGAAGGTCGCTGTTGCGTTCTGTGTGCCGTGTTGACTGCCTGTGCGCTGTAAGGGTACGGAGTCGACACCAGGGGAAGATGGGGCTACGACAGGAAAGTAGGGACAAAGTAAAAAATTGAGGACCTGTTCACAGAAATGGTTAACCAGGTCTAGGCAGAGGAGAAAAAAAACCAAAACACACACATATAAAACAGGGGTTCAAAAAAAAAAAATGAGGAAAAAAAAAGAACAAGCAACACTGTAATTTTCAAAACCATTGAAGTAAATCATCGTTAAACGAATTTCTAAATGACATGCTGCTTCTGGACTAGAAGACCTTTACCCCAGTTAAGCAGACTGTAGCGGTGCTTTTCTCTAGGAGTTTTAACTGTACTAACCTGAAATGAAAGAAGTGCAGAAGCAGCATGGGAACAGTCAAGCTAAAACTCAAAACCACCACTGAGTGAGGCTTTTGCAGTTCTTACAGGGGTGGAAGTCAGTCAGATGCCCCAACAGAGTCCAGAGTGGCTCCACAGGAGAAGAAATAGGCAGCCACAGCCATCCCAGATTTGTAGCCCTGGTATGCATAAAGCAGGTAAAACCAGGCAGCTGCTACTGAGAGTGGCTGCATATGCCTCATTGACCCATCTTCTGCATATTTCATCTTAAGTAAGGCTTAGGGGAGTGCTATTGCTAACTCAGTTTGAAAAAGAGCTAAGCACAACGTGATCACGTAGATGTCTTAATGCATTTCAGCAACGGCTGTGCTCACCACAGCTCAAGATTAATGCATTAGCAGTTCTGAGTGGCTAAACCAATAGATTAGAACTGACTTAACACTTTTGCAACTCAAAAATCTTATTAATCTCTCTTGTAGCCCATTATCTTTCTGTTGCAGCACCATGTACTGGAGATCCAGTCTGCCTTATGATTCTTATTAAACATGCAATATTTTTTAACCAAGACCAGTTAATAGCAAATAGATTACCACTGTACAGGCCACAGGACCAATAGCCACATGATCTTTGCCCTGGAAACAAATACAAGTTAAGTACTGGTTCTGCTCAGAAGGAAATTCAGACTGTTTGAAGTGGCATGCGAACTGATGGTGGCTCCCGTTTCCCCCTGTCCCAAGACAAGAAGAGTACTTTTGCCAAGAGAAGTGGGCTCAGGTCCATGACTATTTTTACCTTGGTCAAATTCATACGCTAATCTGTAGGCAAAACAGCATATTCAAGAGACAGGTTTGCATAATAGATTTCCCACTCATTTCGCATTAACATGCACATTTATATTTTAAGAAAATATTTAATATATTACAGGTCCATGAAAGGGACTTTAAGTATTTTATCTCAAAGTGACTCTCAAAGTCAGCAAATGAATTACAGTGAGCTTTAAATGCAATTACAGCAGTTTTGTCTGATTTAGTACTTGTTGAAGTTAGAACACCTGAAAATCTTAAATCCGTATCAAACCTCTGCCTTATTTTAATTTTTTACTATGGTTCTGAAGTATGTAATTTTACAATAGAAGTATCAGCTTACAGATCTCTTACAAACACAGATAAGCAAGATTACTCACTTATCTATTGCCCTGAAAGTGTTCAAGGACAGGCCAGATGGGGCTTTGAGCAAACTGGTCTAGTGGAAGGTGTCCCTGCCCATGGCAGGGATGTTTGAACCAAATGATCTTTAAGGTCCCTTCCAACCCAATCCAGTCTACGATTGTATTAACTTAGATACATAGCAACATTTTACAAGTATTGCTCTTGTTTAATTGCTAGTATATATTTCCTTGAGAAACGAGTAATAAGACACATACAGGCCTTTACATAAAACTACATCAGCTAAAATGCAATAACATTAGCATACTGAAACATCCCATGCACAAATCATGCTAAATCCAGTGTTAGGAAGACACAAGGAGAACATCACATTTTAACAGAGAATACACACAGTTCAAAACCAAATTGGGTGCCTTGTGAGAAAAAGAGTAAAAAAAAACAAGTTAGAGAAAATACTGTAAATATTTTCAAATGAAAAAGCAAAAATGTAATTGTATACTTATATAGCATACTCTTAGGTGCTGTCACTTCACAGAGTATGCTCCTAGCTTTTGACACATTATATGGGGGACTGCAAAAGAACCTAACAACAGTAATACTGCTGAAAAAAAGAAATTCATTGTAACGTAGATTGCTTTCTTTTCCCTTTCTCTCCTTTGCAAGACCATTCAATGGGAACAGTGTTTGTTTAAAAATTATTTGAAAACTTTTTTATTCTCTCCTTTGCCTTATCAAAGTAAGTATTTATATGAACTGAAACTAGCTGTCACCCTAACACCTACATGCATTTTTGAGTCACTCTGATTCGCTTCTCAAATTATCTTTCTAGCAGACTGTTACTTCCTTTTGAATTTTATCACAATGAGCACAGAAGTGCTATAGCCAGAATATGAGAATGAGACAAATCTATGACTTAAACATTCACAAATAAGCTTGCTTGGCCACTGTTACCCAAATCAATTAAAACCAGAACAAAAAGCTTTAGAGTAGCTTCTACATCCAACTTGACTACAATCATGTTCATGAACTGTAAAAGGGTCAAGCTTTAGCAGACATTTGCACACAGTAAGTTTAACGTGAAACTGAAGCTGATCCATCTCCTGCCAATACGTTAGTTGCTTAAACAAGTCCTTCTGGCAGCCAGACTTACTGAATGAAGTGTGGCTCTTCTCGGTACGACAAACTTTGTCTCTTGACATCTCCCTTCTATTTAGCTATTGAACAGCAAAACCATAGAGATTATTAGACATCTATTAAAATAAATACATTCAGAAGACCATTTGCCTCACCCAGCAAAATTCAACTTTTAGCGAGCACAGGCGTATCAAGAAAGCACACAGCCGGAGTGGACCAGAAAGTATTCATGTACCAGCGAAGTTTGGAGATGGCCATGCAACCTTTCTATGCATTTTTATCTTGAAGACACTTATCCTTTTCTCTAACTTCTATATTCGACTCTCCTCTTAAATTCAAGGCAGCTACACCTTGCCTAGAATCAGCGCAGCATTGGTAAGACGCAATACTACTTTGACAAGGATCAAGGTTCTGTCCCAGCAAAGGAAGAGAGGGGTGGGAAGGAGTTGTAACAGAAGTGCTATTTCTGGAGAAATGGATTGCTTTCACCTCTCCCAGAACCAGCCACCAGCCCACACTTCCTAGGATCTGGCCTGGTTGAAGCAGGATCAGCTGTTGCCCGGGGTCTACAGCAGACTCTGCTCTGCCTCTGTGTTAAGGTAAAACCAAAAGTCAGCCAGCCTGTGAAGGAACAGGTCAAGTTTTGTGGACATCTCTACTCATGGCTGATTTAACAAGCTTGCAGATTAAGGTGTCCACAAGACTAGTAGACCTGCTTCTGGTCTTCAAAAGCTCCCAAACTGATCAAGATTAAAATCAAATAAACAAAGGCCTCAGAACTTTACTCATCCTGCATCGTGCTTGACCAAAGTGACCACCCATGATAGTGTTGTTTTTAATAGTGACTGCTGCCCCCGCTTTTTAAAAATTTAGATGGAAATCAGTGGTTGATGTCAGTTAAATCTCTCAAGTTCTTACAAATCAAAGAGAAAGAAAAGCCCCTGCTAACTATAATGAAAACTCTTTTGGACCACCAGGTCCAAAGACCTGACATATGCCCTGATTATGGCTATCTTGATTGCAGAAATACCATATAGAAAAAAACAGCCTTTATATTTTTCTACAGCTTTTACATAGTATTAATGAAGATAGAGCAACTTTTAGATTAATGCTGAAAATTAGGTGCATCACTAAATACGCTCACAGACTCGTGATGAGATACTCAGAAATTCACTTTCAGATTTTGTATCTTGTTTTCAAATCTGTGACATCTCTAGAAACAACGACCAAAACCCTAAAGGAAAGAACACATTGATTTAGGCAATACTACTACTGCACCATAGCTGCGTATTTTAGGGAGACCATATTCACACAAGAACTGCAAAGTTGTTCAGACTTTCTGTAAGTCAGTGGGCATTTTGCCCTTTTAACATACGTAAGATCAGACCTTCAAAAGGATCAACTTATTTATGACACTTATCTTGCTACACTTTCTTGCCAAAAATGACTTTGCTGGTGCTGCTGTTTCATTTGTGGGTATTACCTTGTAAATTTTTCCTCTTATTATTCTATATTAGACATTCAGTTCCTGTGTTAACCTTCTCCTTGCACCTTTCATACAGATTTCACAATTCTTTACTTTTTTTAAGGCATTTTTTTTTCTTCACTGATTTGGATCTGCAGTTGATTCTTAATCTCAGGTGAAAGCTGAAAACTGGATCCCAGTAAGTTGTTCTTTTAATTCAACGTATGTTCGCCATTCCTTTGTGAGTTCACAGATTACGGTATTATAAGATGATGTAGATTTGCTTCTGTTGGCAGCAAATATATAGGAAGATTTATAAAACAAATACCTTTCCCATCTAATACACCACAAAAATAACACCATGCATACTCTGTTAAGTAGGAAACAGAATTCATCAAGCTTGGGGATACAATCACTTTTTATCTCTAAATTTAAGTGATTGTTTTAGAGCATGCACCAGTTTTTTTGCAACAGTAGTTTAACAAAATAGTGTATAATCAAGCTAGGAGCAAATCAGCAATCTAAAGTAACAAGCACATGCAGTCAAATTTAACACTGTTCAAGATGTATGATAATACATATATTATATAGTAAGTTTTCTTAACAGTTACTTTCTTTTAGCAGCACTTTCCCACATTGGAAGTGTAGTATTTTGGAGAAATATATGATTGGGGAAACGTGAAAATGTTTTCCAAAAGGGGAAAAGACTAAGGCCAAGCCATAACTGATATTAACAATTACCTCTATGTTACGATTTTAGGAAGTCACTATCATATCCTCTGTTCAAAGTATACATGCACAAGGAATTTCTTATTTTAAACACTGAAAATTGAGATCAGAACAAAAAAACCTCAAACACTGACGGATTTCAAGATACAAGGCTGTCATTTAGATTTAAAATCTAGGATCTTATGCAAATATCAACACTACAGAAGTCCTCTGTAGCTTGACAAGTTTGCTACCTAACGTCTTGTCAAAACAGGAGAAAATGCAGTCAAAAGTACAAATTCCTATTCCTTGTTTTCTACTTTCTCCTTCCTCACTTCTCCACATTCTTTACTTCGTCCTATATAGTTGCCATCAAAAATCCAGTGTCCAGATTCTCAGCCAGAGGGAAATAAAAAGAACCTGTAAGTAAATCTTCCTTTGCATCTGCACAGGATGGGCTCTTCTCCATTCAGCCAGCCTTTTAGGGCTTTCCAGGATCACATCAAACTCCACACAGTTATTCGGAAAAGCCTCTTTCCCTGTTATCTCGATGTCCTCTCCCTCTCCCACCTATGCTTCAAAGACGCAGCTAGCCTTGTTCCCCCTAATTCTTTCTGCTGGCTCCAGCTTTCTCCAAACACTCATATTTTGCATATGCTGAAGGAACTACAACCTCCTTCCCTCAAGTCAGCTCCACCATGCTCAGTTCAGTACCTTCAACAGCCCAGTATGGCAAATAAATCAGTTAAGAAGTTCATTCCCACCTCCAGCAGCTGCAGAACACTAAGCCTACTGAAGACCATAAACATGGTGAAAGCACTTGTGTGCCCCAGGAACAAATCATTACCCATTTGCTATTTGATTCTTTCAAAAAAATCTTAAAATCATCTCATGGTCATTGACGTATTTACATGCCACTGTTCTGTGGGAAACAGCTCCTTGCTTCACAGAAATCAAAATATCACTCGTGCTCTGCATATTGTTATGTTCAATGAATCCTCTTCCAATGTAAAACCTGAAAATCTTTGGTTCTTCAGTCTTCAAAGATGCTACTGCACTGATGCATCCTCTCATTTTGATTTGCTAAGAGCGTTCATTAGATCTGATGCTAATTGTTACAATAAGGCTGAATGTTCCTTTGCTTAGAAAAGGATGCATTTTCATAATGCAGGAAGAATCAGTAGAAAAAATGCTGCCTCCTCAGTTTCTGAGCTCGTCTTCTGTCTACAGAGGAATCTGGTCACTTTGAAGGTTCCTTGTGTCAATATTGTTCTACTTCAGTTCACACAATCTCACATTGTCTAAGTTTCCTTGTTATGTGCATTCCTTGTTTAAAATACATACCTTTTTTTCCTTTTATTGAACAGTTCCATTGGGGGAAGACATGTAACTGCCACTGCCTAACCCTCGGCATATGGAATAATTTTCTTAATCACCAATTTAGACTTGGCATTTCTTTACTAGTAATTACTTTATTTATGAGTTTAAGTATGCGATTAGCTGGAATCAGTCTGAAATTACCTATTCCATAAGGGTTAGTAATAGAAGCAAATACATACATTATGAATGAAGTAATCAATAAGAATTTTTGTACCTCAAAAGTAAATTTTAATTAAGAAGCAGGTAGACAAGTAATTCAGTGAGCAGCAATGGTGACAAGAGTTTGTATTTTAGAAATCTGTATTTCAGTTCAATAGATGCCAGAGATGAACAAGTTCCAGTCAAAGTTTATCTGCAGCTCTGTTTGATGCAACTGCAATGAAACCCGAAATCAAAATTTGAACAAGGCCTCTTCCACAGCCAGGTCTGTTACAAGGCTTCACTGCTATGCCCAACCTCACATAGAATCATAGAATAGTTAGGGTTGGAAAGGACCTTAAGATCATCCAGTTCCAACACCCCTGCCATAGGCAGGGACACCTCACACTAAACCATGCCATCCAAGGCTATGTCCAACCCGGCCTTGAACACCGCCAGCCATGGGGCATTCACAACTTCCCTGGGCAACCCATTCCAGTGCCTCACCACCCTTATAGTAAAGAATTTCCTCCTCATATCCAATCTAAACTTCCCCTCTTTAAGTTTGAACCCGTTACCCCTTGTCCTATCACTACAGTCCTTCATGAAGAGTCCCTCCCCAGCATCCCTATAGGCCTCCTTCAGATACTGGAAGGCTGCTATGAAGTCTCCACACAGCCTCTCTTCTTCATCCTGAACAGTCCCAACTTTCTCAGCCTGTCTTCATAAAGGAGGGGCTCCAGTCCCCTGATCATCCTCGTGGCCCTCCTCTGGACTTGTTCCAAAGTTGCACGTCCTTTTTATGTTGAGGACACCAGAACTGCACACAATACTCCAAGTGAGGTCTCACAAGAGCAGAGTAGAGGGGCAGGATCACCTCCCTCGACCTGCTGGTCACACTCCTTTTGATGCAGTCCAGGATACGGTTGACTTTCTGGGCTGTGAGCACACACTGAAGCCGACTCATGTTCATTTTCTCATCGGCAAACACCCCCAAGTCTTTCTCCACAGGGCTGCTCTGAATCTCTTCATCCCTGCACCCACAACTTTCTCAAATTCTACATTCTTCTTCCCCCTCACCATCAGTTGCCAAAGTTATGGGGTGTCCATCCAAGTAATACAGCCTTTATCTCAAAAGCATACATAGCTAAATCATAATTTTGAAATACATATAGTCTGAGGGAACACTGAAGTTTTATGTATATATTAGGATTCCCCAAGCAATGACATATTTGCAATTATTTCAGACTCCCAGCTCTCTTGACTAAAGACAAAAGTGACTTCCTTTCTTCTTTACAACCAAACAGGGCAGAAGTCATGCTTTTCAAGTGCTCAGCATTAAAAAATACTTCTTTCCACCTCCAGGAACTGACTACATTTTAAGTCTGCCAGATTCTGATCTCCACTAATATATGCAACTTCCATTCTCAGACTCAGCTTGTAGCATGTTTCAGTGATGCTGCTCTGCACAAAAGAAAAAGGTGCGTCCACATAATGTGATAATTGGATGCCAACTTCAGTCGCTAAAGGTGTTATGCCAAGATATTTTCTCAGATTGTCTCTCATCTGAGTTGCAACCCCCAATCTGGGGAGAACATGCAGTTGACTCATTTGTTACATGAGCATTAAACAGGGAAAGTAACAACTGTCAACGTCCTTAAAATCCACTGCCCTTTCAGAATTTCATCATGCCAGTTTCCTAACTAGAGATAAAATTAATCCCTGAGCAATGGCACTATAGAATACATGCACACAACCTTCCTCCTCCTTGTAGACTTCCTATTGTATGTGCGGGACATAAGGACCGTAATAAAACCTGATCACAGACCATACAACTGCACACAGACCAGCCTGCTGCAACTAAATTTCTGTTCTCACTCCAAATTCACCTGCTCTTAAAACCCCCTCTGTTTAAAGTTTCCTGTCCAGCTGGCCAACATAGAACACACGGACAAAAGTCACAATCACTATTAAAAATTGTATAGTATCTGAAGGGGACCTACAGGGACGCTGGGAAGCGACTCTTCATTAGGGACTGTAGTTACAGGACAAGGGGTAATGGGTTCAAACTTAAACAGGGGATGTTTAGACTGGATATGAAGAAGAAATTCTTTACTGTAAGGGTGGTGAGGCACTGGAATGGGTTGCCCAGGAAAGTTGTGAATGCCCCATGGCTGGCGGTGTTCAAGGCTGGGTTGGACAGAGCCTTGGGTGGCATGGTTTAGTGGGAGGTGTGCCTGCCCACGGCAGGGGTGTTGGAACTAGATGATCTTAAGGTCCTTTCCAACCCTAACTATTCTATGATTCTATATTATGAGACAATAACAGATTAACAGCCTGCACAGCCATCAAGTACATGGATGTCTTATTCAGATTTTGACTTCTCCCTATTTAATACACTATAATCCTAAGTAACTGAAGGGATAATAACTGGTATTTTTTAGAACAGCTTACTAAGCTTCAGCTATTTTAATTAACAGTTTTCACTCTGGAGTAGAGAGTTACTTTACTATTAAGTTAAACACTTTTGCATTGCATTGCCAGACCATGTGATACATGCACCTTAAACATTAACCTAACTTCTGCAAATGATGGTTTGAAAGTTGCAGGACCCATTAGAGTAAACCCAAACTTTTTTGAACACTTGCTGTACTTTTAAAAACTCCAACCTTAAACATGAACTGCTGAAATTATAGAAGAGACTACCCCTAAAAGGAGACAGTTTTTTATTTAAATAAAATAATAAACAATACTGTTTGAGAAACAAACCATCCAAATAAAAATTAATGGGCTGGTGATTTTTCAAAAAGTGCCTTTAAATATAATGCTGCAGAAAGAATGACCCTCTAACACAAAAGCATTATTTATGTTGAAGACATTACTGACTAGTTACCCCTGGTACAGCATTGTGGTTTTATTCAGCAAAGATTTATCAAAAGATTTATGAAAGGTGTTTAAATTGCTTCTGATTTCATGAATGGCAACCTGTATTTTGACACAACACTGAAGAAAATAAAATGAACATAGTCCTGCATCACTAAAGCCTAATGCGATGAGGCTTTAACCTGAGACTACACCTGTATAGTAAATAGATCATAAATACACAGTTTCTGGCACACAGCAGACACTGCACTTTCTCAATAGTGGCAGATGAGATTTACAGGGTATGTACTTCCCTGCCCAAGATTTTATAATCACACTTCTCTTTCAATAGGTAGCAAGTGTCAAGGGACATCTGAGAAGCATTCAGGCATGCTCCAAGTCAACCTTCTATTGAAAAAGGAAAATGGAAGAATTAGAAAATGCAGAGGACAAAACACAAGCCTCTGGAGGTATCCTGTTCATGGGACACAGAAGGAGGCTGTGGCTACTGACCATTTTAAAAGGTTTCTATTCTGAGCAATAGTGAAATCTCAGGTGCTTTCAGATAGGCGCAGTTCCTAGATGCAACTCAACCGTAGACTTAAAACTTTGAAGCTATAAATATATATTTGGAGAAATGCTTCTCCACTATAAGGGGGATATTGTTCACAGATTACAAATGTGGTTCTGCAGGTTTTTCACCTCCTGCCACTTCCCTCGCTCTCTCATTGCTCTTTGTCCACAGCTTTACAGCAACCATTGGATACCAGTGAAGTTGAAAACAGTGTCTTCTATTATACTCCTGCCAAAAATTTCATAGGAAGTAAAATTATACAGAAAAATATTTCTCAGAGAAGATGCCACTGTACCTGCAAAATGAATCACCTAAAAACATATATGCAATGATATAACACAGATAAGGCTGTATCAGACATCCTGGATCTGTTGAATGAAATGGGATTATGACTTGGCATTGCTTTGAGGTGGATTTGTTATCCATTATGCAGATCACTAAGGTATTCACTGCTCAATTTACTTCATACTGAAGATTTGTTCCCTACTTGTTTCCTATAATTCTCTCTCCCAAACCAATGTTATCAAGTGGAAGTCATTTAGGAATGTAGATCTATTATCACAACTTTACCAAACTGATAAGCAATGGTAGGAATAATTTTTAGTTTCAATTTTCTTGAAAACACTATGTCCTATAGGCAGAACTCCATACTATAGGACATACTATGTGATTTACCAGCATGATCCTCAATTAATCTGCAGCTCTGGCATCAGAAGACAGTGACAAAATAGAAAAACCCAAACCTGTCCCCTAACCAGTAAAAAACTCCACAACTTAAGCAGAAAGAAGCAGTTTAGCATTTATAACCTAACTATTGCACTTCAGGACTGAACAACAACTAAATAAAGATTTGAGAAGCAGTATAACTGACAAAGGGTTTAATCCAAAGGGGGGCAAGTCAAAGCTGTTTCTTGTGTTGCTCCTCCTTTCTGGCTGAATTGACAACTTTAAAAAAAAAAAAAAATATTTAAAAATCAAGATTCTCTTTTTACTGTCAAATAAAGTATTTTAATACAGGAACTAGCATGTAACAGGCAATTCCTCATTAGTAGCTAGAAGCTGCTCTGAAACCAAAGTAAAACTACCAATCTACTCACTGATGCTCAACGTACGAATCTGAAAACACCTAACTGCATGCATATAGAATATATTTTTTTTTCCCTTTAACCCCCTTGAAATTCCTTTTCTTCATTAATCTGAAGTCTATGGAATGACAAGTGATACATCTGATGACCTAAATTCCACTTCCATGCTGAGAAGCAATACTAACACAACGTGAGAAAGGATGAGATAGCTGTAGGTCAACTAGGATATAAACTGCTCAGTGGATCCTGCTACTGCAAGGCTTGAACTCAGAGACTGATTCCCAGAGCTGAAGTTAGGTGGTTGGGACAGCTTGCAGCAGAAAGATGTGAACCCTCTACATGGGACTTATCACGACATTAGAATTGGAGTTCCATAATGTCATTTTTACATAGTCTAATTCCAACCTAAGGATGTTGAGCTAATTTTCTACATTTTATTTTTAACATGTTAGTCATAGAAAACTCCAGTGTTTTGAAATGGGTGAAGAGAACAATTTACTATTAAAACTATACCTCTCCATGTTTAATAAAAAACAAAAATAAAAATACACATTTCTTTCAGGTATCATCTGAATACTGAGTACAAGTATAAGGTCCTGCACCTGGGTCAGGGCAACCCCAGGCACAGCTACAGGCTGGGTGGAGTCTGGACTGAGAGCAGCCCTGTGGAGAAGGACTTGGGGGTGTTGGTTGATGAGAAAATGAACGAGGTGGCTTCAGTGCGCACTTGCAGGCCAGAAACCAACCGTATCCTGGGCTACATCAAAAGGAGCATGACCAGCAGGTCAAAGGAGGTGATCCTGCCCCTCTCCTCTGCTGTCATCAGACCCCACCTGGGGTATTGTGTCCAGCTCTGGGGCTCCCAACATAAAAAGGAGGTGGACCTGCCTGAATAAGTCCAGAGGTGGGCCACAAAGATGCTCCAATGGGCTTGAGCACCTCTCCTGTGAAGACAGGCTGAAAGAGTTGGGCTTGTTCAGACTGGAAAAGAGAAGGCTCTGGGAAGACCTTACAGCGGCTTTTCAACACTGAACATATAAGAAAGATGGGGACAAAGTTTTTAGTAGGGTGTGTAGTGACAGGACAAGAGGAAATGGCTTTAAACTGAGAGTAGATTCAGACTAGATATAAGGAAGAAATGCTTTACTATGAGGGCGTAAAGACACTGGCACAGGCTGCCCAGAGAGGTGGAAGATGCCTCATCCCTGGCAACATTCAAGGTCAGGCTGGATGGGCCTCTGAGCAACCTGATCTAGTGGAAGATGTTCCTTGCCCACGGCAGGGGGACGGGACTAGATGATCTTTGGAGATTCCTTCCAATCCTATCCATTCTGCGATTCTGTTATAAACTACTTCATAACCACTAAAAAAAAGAAAATCCTTAAAAGCTTAAAAATGGTTGAAGAACAGCTTATCTGCAAAAGCAGACACAGAAAACCACTATCAGTTTGTGATGCCACATGGCTGCAATAAAGTAGGCTTAATTATTCCCAAAAGAAGAAAATTACTGTATAGGAAATTGATGTCTACCTTTTTCACAAACATTTTTTCCCAAACATTGGAAAATTGGACCACTATGAAAATATCTTTACCTTGAAATAATGACTTCTAAAAATACCAATCATATCCAATACTTCTTTATATATGAAGACAAATATTTACAGCCTTGTGAAGATGATGCATTTTGGCTCAATTCATGTATCCTTTGTAGCTTTGCGATCCTTTTGCAAGGAACAACAAAACAGCTAAGTAATGAGAATAAAGGAAAGCCTAAGGTGTACCAGCATAAAAAACATGCAGTAAATCAAGTATGTGCGTATTTGGAAGCAGCACTAAGTGGTCCATGCAACACCTTTCTCCATCCTTGATGCAAAAAGCTCAAACTAAAAAAGGAGTAACTTTCACCTACTGAGCAGTTACTGTTCCCACAGACCACTGGCTCCCTTGCTGGCAAGGCAGAGCCATCTGGCAGCAGAGCACCACACTCTGCTGGAGCAAAGCAACATCTCTGCCCCACATGGAGGCAGCAGAGGGAGTGCAAGGCAGAGGCAAGGAACTGGTGGCTTGTGCAGCTTTCCAGCAGCACCCCCACACCAGACTTCTGCCTATCACATCAACGAGATGGAAGTTCAAACGGGATGGACATGCGGTTGACTTTCCTAGGGAAGGATGCTCCAAATTGCAGGCAAGAATCACACATCTGGCACTGAGAACAGGAAGCAGTGGGAGACAGAAGTGCTGGGACTAACCTGCTTCCCTTGTGCAACGCAGACAAGGAGAGGAGATCAGAGCCATGTGAGCACCTACAAGCAACAAACCTAGCAACCTCTCTCTCCCTGCAAAAAAAAACCCAAACCAAACCAAACACAAAGAAACCAACAATGCAATCAACTTAGTATGGGCTACTTCTGCCTGGGGTGGCAGAAAAAGGGGGTTTTGCTTCTAGTTTTCCTTTAGGTCCTGAGTAGAGACTTAATCTCCTCACCACAGGCACCGCATAAGACAGAGCAAGGAGGAAGAGAGAGAGAAACAGCCCAGCCAAGTTGTGAGAAAGCCACCAGCTCAGTGACAAGAGAATGAATATGAATTTTCCTTGCAAATCTTCCTTTCAGACACTGCTTAACCTCCAGGACAGCAAAAGCTCAGGCCAAGTGCACCAGGGGTGAAGTAGCGAACACCTGGGTACCCTTCCCATCCCTCCAGCATGCCTACTCTGAAAGGAAAGACTGGACTCTGGGAGCCAACAGTGCCTTGCCCCACTAAAGCCAGGTACACTAGAAATGGAGAAAGTATTACAAGTAACTAGGAGCAGTGCTTGCCATTAGACATCCCCTCAGCGCATCCCTCCTCTCCTTCAGCAGATGAAGGACCAGGCAGGAGCAGGGAAAGAAAGTGGAGGAGTACCGCATCTGTCCAGAAACACAACGTTAATTCTCACCTTCAGCAGATTTTCCTGAGCCACATCACAGGTCAATGAAATACAGAGTTTTTCTCTGCTGCTAGCAAGCACTTGACCAGGAACATGCGGTAACTCTTCCCTCTGAAAAGAAGTTCCCTTGACTCTCCTGACAGCACTCTCCCCCTGCACAGAAACCCAGCTTGCAAATAACCACGTTTCTTATTTACACCTGCCATCATGAATTTCACAGGCTCTTCTATTTGGTCAGCACCCTCACCATGGCACCCAGGAGGTGGTGCAGCCTGTGGCAGTACAGCTATTGGTAACAGACAACTTCATGAGTGGTGCTGCACTGGTGGCACAAACGAAGCATCAGTGGGAGGAACCTCAGGGAGACCTGGTCTGAAGAAGAGAAGGCCATCAGGGAAGCTGGAGGGCAGCCTGGTAACCACCTGACCATACTGGAGGGACATCGAGCAGCTTTGGACATAGCATAAGAAGTGCTGAAGGAGTGCCCCTGCCCCACACACGCTCCCCAGTGCATAACCCATTGCAACAGCATGCTTGCTAAACCCTTCAAGTCCTGCAATAAGCCACACTTCAGAAGTAATGCAAACTTTGACTGATTATCCTTTCACTACTCAACCTCCTTTCAATATTTCTTTTATCTCAGGGTCCTCTTTTTAATTTCAGCAATATTAACAACAAACCCTAGTCTTACTTTCCCTATGTCTTTCCTGCTCTCTCTAGGAAGCACAGAAGAGTCCTCACAGTGCCTTCCATGCCCTCTCTTCATGAAGGATGAACTTCAGCTCCATGCCCCAACACTCAGAACTAATGCCAATTGGCTGTGTAACCACATAAAGCTGCTGGACTTGCCACAGTTGAGCTGCATCACAAGGCCTTCTCATAGTGACCTTCAGGGGCCAGAACCAGAGGCAATCCCCAGGCTGTGCATCCCGAGGAAATCCTTAAGCTTTCTTCAAGGCAGTCAAGATTCTCTTGCCTGGTGAGATGCGTACATCCTTCACAGGGCTGAGGATAGGTTCACTTCTCCAGTGTAATTGCTGTTTCATCCTTGCAACTTGTGTAAAGCTGGGGACAACGACACTCTTCTTCAGGCTCTGAAACCAGCGGGTCTTAAAGCATGAGCAGGTCGTCAGGTCCAATGTCCACAGCTCACCAGAGCTTTTAAGTGGCAGCACTTATTTTATCTGATAGTTTCAGTTTGTACAGAGTTCAGAATATGCACAGACCTCCCATTTACCACCCGTCCCTCCCAGACTGATGAGGACAGCACTCTTTGAAGGCTTCTCATAACTTTGTTTGCAAATCACGTCCTTTTACAGGAGAGGGCTCATTTCTTCCACTGAGGCTCCATAACAAAAGAAAGTGTTGTTAAGAGCTTTCTGGATGTTGCCAGCTTTCAGAGGATGAGGTCCCTCTGAAAGTCCCACAGAGCCCACCACTGCCAAAGCCATGCTCCTCTGCTGCAGGGTGGCACTGACAGCCCAGAACCTGAGCAGCAAAGCTGCTTTTTCCTCAAGAAAGCTATGGAAATCCCAGGCTTGCAAGATAGCTACGTTGGCCGCTTTGATTTGTTTCATGTTTAACATGAATTAAATGCCAATAGCTAAGGACTAAATCTCTAATCCAAACTTCCAATTCTGCAAATAAGCAAATGATCGCTGATTCTCTGCCCTACTCTGGCTGCAAGGCAATCCTTCACCCCTCTTAAGTAACAGCTTTCTTGAAATTCCAGCAGTGGTCATGTAAACGCCCTGTCAAAGAAGCAAATTACTGACTTAGCAATTATTATTAAGTAGGATTTAAATTAATAATGCAAAGCCTCTAGATGTATAAAGGAAAATAAGCTATGCACCTGCCTGGATAAAAGTAATACTGTTATTTAGCTGCGTTATAAATAAAAGTTGCTATTCCGTAAGTAAATTAATTTGTTATTTATATTGTGTCTGAGTACTTCCTTTAACCACATCTCTCGTGGATTTCCATTTCAAAAGTAGAATTTCATGTTTATTGCTACTTTTAGAACACAAGTTTGGGCTGGTACGTTATACATGACAAAAAGCATTACCCTTTGAAGGCCAAAAGGGATTGTCAAGTAAAAGCTGTCAACCACAAAAGCCTATGCAGCTAGTGCTGTCAACTTTGAAAGATTATTTTTATCTTAAGACAGTATGACAGTAACACACCCCGTCATAATTTAAACCACAAAGTGATGAAAAATTCACCCTGCCCTATCTAAAATTGTGCTAGTAAGGGAAATGTTCAGTCAGCTCCTACTATTTTGTACCTTCTGCATTATGCAGCCTTTAGTGCAGAGCTATCATCATGCATTTCACTCAAGTGGAATATAAGGGGAAAAAAAAACCAACAACAACAAAAAAAAAACTTTAAACACCAAACCCAAGTTAACAGAACAAAGTTAATTTAGTTTACCCCGTAGAGGAATTTTAGCTTATTGAATTCTGCTCACTGAACGATGATTCACCTACAGAATGAAAAACTCTGAGTGGGCTTTACCCTTAGTTGTGTAAACTACATTCCTGAATGTACTAAGTGCTTAAGAGCTCACAAAAGATAAAAGAGGTGATGTCTACATAAAAAAGTTTTCATTCTGAGTCATTTGATCTTCAAAATTAAGTGAAATTTTCAACTGCAAGAAGAATGTTTTCTTAGAAACAAAACAAAACCAGAGAAGTAAATGGTTTGCAAGTATAACTAACACAAGTTTTATTTTGAAGGGGCAATGTGAAATGCAGAGGAAAAGAATCTAGGCTTTGGACAAAGTCCTTAGACTAAATTTGCCTTCTTTTTTTTTTTCCCCTATCAGATGTGGAAAACTGTGCACTGTCTTAATGATTAAAGGTACTGATGTAATAGACAGAAGAATGTGAACTCTGGTCTCTGAAGGAGCACACAGAAGTCTTAAAGCTCCACATCACACCCCACCCCAGTGCAGTTCATGCGCACAGAAGACATAGGGCATGAACCCTTGGCATGTTCTTCAAGAAGTACACAGCAATCTACATCCCTCATATTTAATATCAAATAGTCACAATGAAGAGCTATTCTGTCCTACAATAAAAAAGACAACTGAATGAAGAAATAAAAAGTTATGTGTGCCAAACTTCAGTTAGACTCCTTTCCTCCTTGACAATTTAAGAAAAACTGTATGGTCTCCATCAGAAGGAATATGTTCCTATGGACATTTGTAGTACAGGCAGGAAAAGTCTGAGAGCTGATCTGATCCAGCCTAAAATTCCCTCTGAGCGCTGACAGCTCTTCAGCCTGGTTGTGCAAAAGGCTGACAGCATCCGCAGCTAACAGCTGTCAACAGAGCAACAAAATAATTGGCCTGGGACACAGCCACTTGCTTTTATTTCCCCTGACCCTGATGATAGGGGTCCACCTGATGATGAGAGGGAAAGTAAGGGAGAATCAACACAACACAAAGCTGGACTAATAGGGTTGCTCTTCAGAATGAGCCTGGAGCAATGTTCAAATCCATATCTCAAACAGTAAAACAAAATTGACCTTCACAAGGCCCATCTCTGCTACTCAAATCAGCATACTTCTTTTAGCTTTTTCTCTCCCTTTCTGAAAATCCATCCTCCGGTATTACCACAAACACCGTGCATCCCAGTTTCAATCACTATGATTGTGATATATATTGACAGGGCTTCTTTCCTTGCAGAGGTGTTGTGAAGATTACAGTCACAAGACAGCCTGCTACTTCAGCACAGAGAATCAAGGGATATTTTGCAAGCAAAACACGAAAACTTCTTCAGGTCAAAACTGGGAAAGAGAGCATTGTATAGGAAATATGAGGTGGACACATGGAAAACGAGGCTTAAAGTTGCTTCAATTACTATCATTGCCTCTGCTGCTCAATGATTTAGGCAGAAGTCTTGTCCCCCTCATGCAAACAATAATAATCTTTCCACATATACATGTATGACGCTACACAAAACATACACTATGGTAGTTTCTTTAACATGAAGGAAATGGCATAATGGTGTATAAAGCTGTTACAGGCATTTAACTAGGGAATTCTGAGGGAAAAGTTCTTTTTAAGGATTTTCTTCTGCACTCTGAACATCCAAAACTTGCATAAAGCAACAGAAAATTTTGGACATGCAAAACCTGACAGCTTCGCCCTTAGAGAAAAGGTTTAAAAAATTAAAAAAATTCAGAAGAAAGCAAAGTATCTCACTCCAAGAAGTACACTTAACTTTTTCTTGATGAAAATGGGAGTCATCCGAGAATGGACATAATCTTCCCTCTGATCAACACAGTAAAATAAAACACCAGAAATACTTACAATTCCTAAGGCAAGTTCTTTCTACATCTGCTTTAGGCTATTTTGGCTGTAGCATTTATGTACTCTACTTATTTTGTGCATTAAACACCATAAATATCCCTGTTGATTTGTGATCTATTTGTGGGTTTCAACATACAGCTGTATTTCATTTGGTTGAGAGGACATTCTGCAAGTAGGACTTGTACACCAATACATCTCATGGATAATCATTATTATTTATGCATAAACCAGTGATGCTAACAGCTTTCCTCTACGCCATAGTTCAATTTTATGCTTGTGTACCTATACCTAAGCCTACCACTATAAGAGAGAGGAAGAACATTTACGTACGATTCACTTTGAAAACAAGTGAACACTCCTTTAGATTCATGTGGAAGGAATTTTGCACTCCCTTTGCAACACAAAAAATACCTTTGCAAGCAAAAAAACAGCCATTTCTCCAGAGACAACAGATTTTTCTAAAAGACAATACAAAAATTAGCAAAAAAAAAAAAAAAATTCTTTCTCCTTGTAAGTAATTAAAGTGTAAATTAGCTTAACCTTCTGTACATATAGAACAACCAAGTATTTCTCCATTTGCACATGCCTTTGGGGTTCTATTGAGAGTTGCCATCTGCACAAGGTATTTTGTTTGGCTGGCATGCACAAGATACATTCTGTTTAGCACATCAAAAAGAAAAGAAGAGTTAGTACTGAAGAATAAGAATACATCTCATAAAAAGAGAATCATGCAAGTTACATCCACCTACCTGTACTAGTGCGATATGTGCCTGTGTGTGCTGGTTGCAGAGGATCCCCCTGACTCTGGCTGAGACTCCTCATAGGGGGCTTCTGATAAACTCTGTCTTCGTAAATAGGATCTATATGGTGTTCTGGAGACTGCAGTGCCCTTAACTCGGAGCCAAGGTGGCTGTGCTGGCTGCTGTAAGATGCACGAGACCCAGCTGCAAATAGATTTATAAGAGACAATTAAGAGAGAGAAAAATAAACTGACAAATACAGGATCTGACTTTACTAAAAGTTTACTTGAAAGTAGTACATAAAAACAAACAAACAAACAAAAAACCCCAAAGAAAACACAGAAATAAATGTTTTCAACATAAAAATAGAAACAGCATGCAAGAGCAGCAACAGCTCCAGTTAGTCGCTTTAGTCGCATCATCCAGCTGTCTGCATTTACTCCAAAACCTCATTTCTTCCAAGGAGACTATGTATTTTGGTGAGATAGACATCAGTGTATCATCTCTTCTCAATCAGAGAACAAAATCTGCCAACCTTCTCAAAAGCGGTGCAAGTGCAGGAATGCCCTAGACCAAAGGGGTCCAAAGAAGAACGAGGAATGGGGGACAGTAAGGAGCAGCAGTCAGAACTAGTTTTACATATTACACCGTATCTTTAGATCTACAAATGAAGTAATTTAAAGCCAATGAACAGATGTAGTTTTAAGAAGGCTGATCTTTTGCTGTCTCACTAAAATACAACAGAATGGATGTGCCTTTATCAGCATTTTGCCCTCAACAGTTAAAAAAAAAAAAAAAAAAGAATAAATCATATTGCTGAGACTTTCTACACTTTAAATGTCTTCTGCGAATGAAAACCTATTCCAAGGATACAGCTCTTTTAACATAAATAAGAAGATCAACTGAGATTGTATTAAAAAAATCTTATTCTACAAAGAAAAATACTATTTTCTATTATGTTATTTAAAAAAAAGAGACCTGTATATTTCCAGCTGGGTTTACTTTTGCCACTTGAACCTCTTTGTCACTTAGGTACTTCAGATCTGTGCTCCATTAGCAAGGTTCCCAAGGAGAATCACAGGGAAGCCATACAAACATCACACATTATGAGGGCAGGAATCAAGCCAGTATGCAAGCAACACTTGGCAAAGGTTAGGTCTATACCACAGAGTGCTCACATGCTATTTATCTGTTTAGAAAGGCAATCAATCAATGACAGAACTGCTAATACATATGTGAAGTTAAAATCCTGGATGTGGGCAGTGTTCTACTAACTTCACTTGTACTGCTCAAACCATCACTGCAGCCATTCCTGCTAAAAATCCCTACCACATTCATTGTGTCAGGAGCGGCTCTGTTGCACAAAAAACCCACTAGTTATTTTTAAAATGCAAACCACACATATAAAGTAATGTGTGATGGCAACATGAGAGAAATGAGACAGATACACAAGCACAATGTTACTGAGTTTTAATACAAATTGTCTGGAGGAAAAAATAAATTATTATATTTCCTTCTTTCTAATCAGCTTATGTCACATGTGTTTTCTTCTGAATTTTTCAGCACGCATGCTTTGAGTGGAACACCTTATTTGCGTATTTTTCCCTTCAAACATTTTTCAGATTGACTGGCCATTAGCACAACATTGAAAGTAATTCTGTTGTTCCCATTACTAAAAAGTCTGCCAGGAACCCCAAAGATACATTTTACCTCTAACTACTGCAATTATCCAGGAAGTTGATATTTTTATTACAAAATTAATTTCTTCATGGTCAGCATTTTCAAAATGCTCTTTAACCCTCCTCTTTGAGACTGATTCTCAAAGCAGCTCAATGGCTCCACCAAAGTCTAGTATCCTCCAGAGTGGCCTAAAATACAGACTGTTACGATTATGTACAATTTCACTGTGTACTTCGTTCAAACTGTATTCAGAGAAAAAAATACAAAGAAATGGAGGGCAACATTTCGAAGGTTCAACAGAGCATCAACAAACCAGACTTGCTACAGAATAAAGAATAACACCCCTCCTACAAGCACCATAATTGTTTTGTCCATTTACAAATTCACTTTGCTCTTTGGAACAATAGATTTTATTCCTAATCCTGTTTCCAGTGAACTGAAAGACTTCTCCCACTGCGTTTAGTGGCAGTATAACCCAAATATTAAAATGTTCTCAGTTATGCTAGCCTTCTGGTGAGACTGGGCTTAATTCAACATCCTTCATACTCTACCAATAGTTGTGACTTGGCAAGTGTTAATACTAGTCTAATACTAAACAGAAGGTTAGTAGCAGTTTATTACACAAATATTAAACAGAGGTTCACTTGCATACTGCACATGTTACACTACTGTATGAAACAGTAAACATATGAATAACCAGAGAAACTTCTTGACCAAAACACTACTACAGCTCAATCAACCAAGACAAGGATGATGTGACACACAACAAAAGAAAACCAATGTAACATGTCTGAAAACAGCTAAGTGGCACTCTAGAAATAACTTGAGGCACCTGAATAACAAGATTATGGGTTAACACCCCAAAAAAAGGCTCAGGATTTAAAACTCTATCAGGGAGTAACTGCACCATTCCTTTCACATTTCAAGAAAACAAGGATTTCAACAGGTCATTAAAATATTTTCATTTTAAAACCACGAACACTCAAATCTTCTAAAGTTTCAAACAAAACTGATACTTTTCTACAGGCCTAAATATGCAATTTTATTACACTATTTCCAAAATTCTCAGATATCAGTATTTAAACACAAAACACTAGCAGACTTTATAGTTCATAAATCCAGTTAAAAACCAGATTAACAAACCAACCCCCAAAAAACCCCAGAAAATTTATAAGAAAGATGGAACACCACCCTAATTCTTAATGTTTCTATTAAGTTGATATCTCAAAAAACTGGAATAGCAAATTCTGTTATTAAAATCTCTTCTCCATTGTTCTTAAAATTCTTGCATATATTAATTTATTCAAGTCTCAAGCAGGAGTAACAGGTTTTTATGGTGTGTTTTCCTAAATGTTAGTATCAACTAACCAATAGCTATCATAGAAAGTTATCTCTGTTGCCAGTGCTGCATCATATTCAGTAAAGCTCACACAGATTTCGGAAAAACTAAAGCACAATTAGAGCTGAAGTCAACAAAAAAAACTTAGAGATTTTTAGATCATTAAAAAAAAAAGGGGGGGGGGGGCGCTTGTGATGGATTTCAGACAATTGCATCCTACCTCATCTAAACACTCAGCCCCCTCCACCATATTCTGTTGTTACTTTTGAGGACACTTGAAAACAGTTAAGATAATCAATCAAAGCGAAGACCATGAACTGTAAGAACTGATGCCCTGAGAGAGAGGTGTAACACGTCTCCTACCTGCATCTTGGGTTAGCAGCAAACCACTACATCCTTTACTATCTGAAGCTGCAAGCTGATCTGTACCATCTGCTTCAAAAACCCTTGCATTAAAGCAGTCTAAAGCTCACAGATATTGGAAAAGCGATAAGGTCTGAATGGAAAAGCAGTAATCAATATACTAACAGGAAGTAATAAAACATCAGATTCCCAAGGTCCATTAGCATTCTCACATGCAAGGAGGCTCACTGCCAGCAGAAGCAGTTTCCCTAAACCCAGAGGCATCATAAATGCATCACTCGCCCCAAGCTGCACTTGTCTAAACCCTGCTTTCAACCAGCTGCCATCCCTTCACCCCACTAATAATGCCACAATGCTCTGGGTTGCCTGAAACAAGAGCAGTGATGTGGAGCAAGGCCACATGCAACTGTCCTGCATATTTTGAAAATGGATTCATGCCCCCTCCCTGACCAACCCACCCCTAACAGCAAAGATCTTTTTCTTCGGGGAAGTACAAAGCATAAGCCCAAAGACAGGCCTACATACAAGTTCAAAGAAAACTCATTATTAAATTTTCAGTTCTGTAAGCTGTTAATTACAGATGGTGTATTTAGCATTAGAATAGACACAGAACTCTAATGACCACGGTTGTGAAAGAGTGGATTTTTTTTCCTCCCTTCTAGATTAGAAAACAAAACAGCGAACTCCCAGAACACTGAGAAGTGCTAAACTGTTATTTTAGAGGATGAAGAAACCACTTGATAATCAATTCCCCAAATAGTCCAATCTCTAGTTTGGCAAAAGACTGAGAAGTTATTTGATTGCAATACAAGAGATGCATCACATCAGACAGCATGGAAAAGACTGAAAGGCGAAGCACCAAAAGTCTCTAAAATAACTGAGACATCAGAAGTGAGACAGGCAAGTTAAAAAACAAAGAAACAAAAAAACCCCTATAACAAACAACAACCCCCAATCTAAATAGGGTACTTAGAAAAAAAATACATCACACAAACCAGAAACTAATTAACTGGAAGAAGAAAGCACACAGAAGAGACTTTCCTGTCTTCTGTAGTCCTTGAGACTGAAACCTGATGGAAAGCAAAATGAGCCTTCTTCCACGTCTGTGGAGCTTGTAAAATTAGACTGTGGTCAGGCTTCAGCAGGGTTACCTTGTGAGCCCCCAGCCAGGTGAATCACATTAGGGCAATGGTGATAACCTAGAACCAGCCAGACATCCTACCAGATGAAGATACCACATTCCTACAACCTTTGTCCTCCCGCATTCCAGAGGGGCAAAAGGAAGAACCCAAGAAGAGTGCAATCATACCTAACTGGATCAAAAAGGGAATCTCCACCCTTCACACTTAAAAACCCACCACCCTACTAGATGAAATATGTTCCTCATATATTCACAGATGTCCCTCAATAGTACAGGGAAATGATTGTTTCCTAGGAAAATGTTCTTTTCTGACAAAGTTTCACATTCCACAATAAGAAAAATACTGTGCTCAGACAAGTGTAATGTGAGAGAAATACACAAAAAAATCCCTAATTGCTCTTTGGAGCTTCTGCAGACTGTCATGGAAATAAATATAACAGACACACTTGAATGACACTGCTAATCTGACAGTTTAGGTCAATAAAGTAAACCACTATATTGGCAGAATTTGTCATTTCAAGAAACTGAAGATATTAAAACTATTCAAATGAATGGGTAAACAGGCATTTACACACATTTTAATGAAGCCTGAACAGGTTTTATGCATGCCAGTAGTGAAAGCCTTTGCAACCAGCCATCCTGCCTTGCTGCAGCCCAAAGAAGAAGTCTTTCAAGTTCATGATTCTCTCTGAACACCTCTAATAGCAAGATCATATGCTACTGCCCTCCTCCCAGGATTTAAGAGTTCACTGGAAACATGAAGTACTTAAGTGATCATCTCAACACGAAGGTTTGACCAGATAAAATTATCCAGCTTCCATTTAGAATTCCTCTACCACAAAATATATTCAAGAGTCCTATTCAATATTTTTTCCTTATGTCTATGATATAGGAACATCATTGATGAGATAGAGGCCGAAGACGAAGCTCAGTGACCATTCTATTGCCACTTACCAACAATCATTTACACTTAACTTGGTTACAACCCCACATATTTTAACAAGAAGTATATGTTGGGCTACTTGAGGCTCTACGTATCAAACTTGGACTCCGAACGCAGTATGACATGCTGCACTCAGAAGATTTGATTTTCTAACAAAGAGGATTTACCGCCCACAACTGGCTGTATAGTTTTTTAATTTCAACTATAAGGACAACATTGCACATGTAATTTGCACTGAGTTTTTCTTAGATGACAAGTTAAAACCAAACCAAAACAAAAACCCCAACCCCACCGGATGGTAATGTTGAAATAAGCCCATTAGCGAGAAAAGAGACTGCAGGCACAGAAATTAAAAAGAGAATCAAAGCAATTTTATAGCTTTGGTACGTTGCATGCTTTCCAGAGGACTGCAAGAACTGTCTGATTTAAATGGCACACCAGGGCTGAAAACCCTTTTGGACATGAGTTTCTTGTAGATGCTTGCCCTGAAATGCCACTGTCCTTACAAGGAAAAAATAATAATTATACAGTAGATAAAGTCACAGCAATTCTGTGATTCTGAAATTCTGAAAATCTGAAAGAAAAAAAAAAAACCAAACCAACATGTGAGGGACAGGATATGAATAGTAGGATTGTTTCTGTGAACTTGTACGTAATTAAACCTATTTTACAGACAGGTAATTCGGTTTACATGGTGAAGAAGTTGATGTGCACCCAAGTACAGAATTAGCAGTGAATACACGAGAGAAGAAGAAAGAAGTCAAACATTCATAACTAGACTTTTGATACTGGCCTTTTTTTTTTTTTTTGCCAGAAATTTATGCAGAAGCATCTCCAAAATGCTTGTCTGAATGCATGCTTCTACTCCAACAATGGAAAAGGACTTGTATGATCTACAACAAATGTCACTATAAACAAAACTAAAAGAATTCAGATAATGGAAATGTTCCAGCAGCATGTGATGAAAAGTACAATGCAGAAGAGAAGAAAATGAATCTAACCCAGGTAGTGAAAGCAAACACAAATTTTTAAGACATGACAGATGGTTAAATTAACCAGTAAGACATGACAGACCATATGGCAGTACGAGCTAATGCACACCTAGGGTGTGTCAGCTTGTGCTTCTAGCACACCAAAGATCTGCATTCACCAGAACACAGTATGCAGCTAATTCCTTTTAATTGGGTTCAGATTTTTTGCAAACATACATTTCTCACCTCTTTATATTTTTACACACACACAAAGTATATCAATTTGGGCCCGAAGTTTTACTTTCCCCAAATACTGAAATCAAAGATTAACTAATGGAAGTTCAGAATTAAACTCCTTTTTGTCTTGATATTTGTTTTCCATCCTCACTACAGTATTCTGTCTGTGGCTCAGAATTATTTGTACAAATAAAGAAGGAAATAAGACCATTACTGTATTGCCTGATTACACATGGTGCCTTTCAATTTACACCAAACTCTGGACATCCGGAAAAAAACATGGATGTGCTACTTTGACACCCCCAGTCCATGCTGCAGGAGATCACACAAAAACATGCTACAACATACCAGCTCCCAGAACTGGAATAACAGAGCTGCCACACCTGCAAGTATCTTAGACTGTTTTTCCTCAGGTTTTCTACTTAAAAGACTTAAAGTGCAATATGATGCATGGCTTGGAGTATTTCTGGTAAACATTGCACTGTCAAATCTATTAGCAGTTTCACTGTCAAGATACTGTCATGTTCAGCAGTATGACTCACACTGTGGAACTTCCCAGACACAATTTGTTGATTAACCAGATTAAGTATCTTAGGAAAGTCTCCTCAAAAAGGATTGGCTTTGGCTGCTTAACAGAGACTGCAAAACCAGCCTCTGACCTAGGGTTAATACTTTTTGCATCAGTGCTAAAAAGAAAGGAATGTAGGGAGAATAAGAAAAAGGAGGGTAGAGAGGAAAAGGATCATATTTTTTTGAGTGTAATTCACAGGCCCAAAACAAACTTAAAAAATCATTTGATAAAGCTTACTATGTCTTATTAGACGTATCTGGATAATCTCTATTCTACTTAAACTAGTTTTTAACTAAATATTGAAATTAATTAGACTAAGTATATTTAAAAGAGAAAAGTTTAGAATATTTTCTTAAGTTGTCTATGCCTGCTTTTTAGTCATGAAATGTGACTTTATTGTATCAGTTATTTTAATTCTACAAATCTGTCCTCTCCCTGTTGAAAAACATTCACCTGCTTAAAACTCTTTATCAAAACCAAATTGTTAGTGGGAGAAGTGTGACTGGAAACAAACAGATAAGAGATAAAGACAGCCAGGAAGAAAGAGCAGATTAAAAGTGACAGACAAGTTCAGAGAGATCATTCCCATTTCATTTCTGATCTAGGGAACTGTAAATGAAGAACAAATGAAAACCAAAAGCTGCTCTGAACCAACTGCTACAACACAGCAACAACTTGCTGTCAGCAAGGCAGAAAGTGATAGGTAATTTTTAAATATTTTTTTTTTACCTATTAACTGAACGATCACATTGGGTACCCTTTTATTCTTCTTTACCCCCCCCCCCCTTCTCTTAACCTTCGCCTCTTCCCTACTCTACAACCCTGCCAATTTTTCCCAAAGAAAGGGGTAAGAAGTGCTATGCATGAATGGCAACAGATGCTATCATGCAGTGATACTGATCACCCTTTCTAACTTTCCCGCTCACTAACCACTTTGACTGGGGGCTGAGTGCCTCAGCAACAGGATGACGTTACTAAGCAACAATGTTGAGCAGCCATACATACGCTGTTTGGATAGTTCACCACAGCTTCAGGATAACTGAATATAATTTCAAGCCTTCGTAGCAGGAAAGATCTTCTTTTAGGTTTTGCTAAGCACCTTTATCTTAATGAAAGGTAAAAGTTCACTACTGCAAATTTTGCACTGTAGAAGCCCTAGCTGCACTGTGGGCTCTGTGCTAAAGTAGGTGCTATGACAACACAGTCAACTGGACAAGTAAAGGAATTAAAATAATAGTGGATACAGCAAAGCATGCACCAAAAATAAATATCCAAAAGATACCAAGGCCAACAGCAAATAAACCCCACTATGGGGTATTTTGCAAAACCCTAGGCAGCACTTGTCTGACAAAGACTGCAAATCAAAAGGAAAAAAAGTATGTCTTTAATTCCCCAAAACGTGATCTTCCTTCCTTCCCAAGGCACAAGGCTGTACCAAGGAACACCTAGGAACTCAATTTCTGCCTGCTAAGCAGCAGCGCATATTAAACAACCAAAACACCATAGATCTTTCTAGGGTTAGAGACCACTTCCAACAGCACTGGTGATTTGCTAAAAAGCATTGCTGCCGCCAACAAAATGATTCTGGCACTATTCCACTTATGCCCATCAGTGAAAATTTAACTTTCAGATCGTGTTTAACATCGTGGAAAAGCACAGTAGCTAAAAATCCCAGCAACTCACAACTCTCACCAAAACACGCATCTGCTCAGTCAACCTTAAGGCGAGTGAGCTCTCACAACAGCTCTGGCACAGGGGAAAGGGAAAGCCTTACTAGATGGACTTGTCCCCGCACATGGAAACAGGAAGAATATCTAGATCTTAACTCCAAGTAGAAATGGAAGTCCCAACGTTGGCAAAGAAAATTCCTTAACAAACATGTTTTGTGGAACAGAGGCTCCCAAAGGGAAAACAGTCGCTGTGTAGCACTATGAGAAGGGTAATGAAGTGTCAAGTCTGTTCAGCTACAGTATTTCTCAACTGGCTTTTGCTGGGCAACTTGAATTTTTGATCTACTCATACTGTCATTCCTGGGAGTTCACAGTTCCAACAAGTAGCTTTCCTGCTAACAAGAAAAATGAAAACAGATAGCTCCAATGAATCCTGACCATGTGTGTATCTTTTTAAAAAGTACTGATCTATAATGAATATTGCACATACTTATTTTGCAAACCTGTGTTCCAGTTTGATACACACAACTGAAACCCAAGACCTCACACGTGGGGTTTGCTCACATGGGAGACTCTGTAACTTATCTTCTGTAATTCCTTTTACACATGGCATACTATTAGATGTGTGAACAATATTAACTTTCGGACTTTTTATCTGCAACACTTTGTACTCAAACTTGCATTTCACTGAGAGAATGGAGAAAAGCATCAGATAGCGTTTGTTCTTTTATGTAAAGCCATCTTTGGTAGAATATTAAGCACCTTCTCCTCCTCAGTGAGCATCTGCTTGCAGTCCCCGCTTTCTAGAATTCAAGACCCAACGTATAAATCTTCAGTGCTCCAGGGGAAAAATCAAGGTTCATTGCCTTTTCCTTCAGTGCCACAACCAAGAAAGGGAGGATCTCTCTGGATATTCTGTAACACACTACATTACTCACCAGTTTTCATTATCCATTTGAGACTCACTGCATTTAGAATACCAGAATGAAAACATGAAACTTATTAAATGTATACATAATCAATTTGAATACAATCTAACAAAAGAATTTAGTTATGCCTGTAACAAAGTTTAGACCAGCAATTATCCACTTTTACAATTACGTTTAATAGATTATCATAGCATTACTCTAGCTCATTTTAGGTTGTTCACATTACAAACACACCAAAACCTCTGCTAAAACTTAAAATAATTTCCTGTTATTAAGATCATTATAATCTACAGTGATTCTAACAGGCTTGCTCTAAATAAAAGAAGTAAGAGACATGCTGAATGTAGGGACAATAAAAGGAATACTGTTAACACTGTGATCATGAGAAGCTTGAGGACTTAAGCAAAGCTTATGCTGTAGCAGCCACTGTATCCCGTAAATAAAGTTTTCTCTTCTAATTCATTATGCTAGCAATCATACAATAGTAAGCATTTAGTATCCAACTTCCAGAAACTCAGAAAAATATCTTATGTAAATCCTTCCACAGTAAGCAGCAAGCAAAAAAGGAAATGGGCTACAGACTTTTTTCCAGGAACTTGCTAAGGGGGTGGAAGGGGAATAACAAAAAGAGACAAGTAAGTAAACAAAATCAGAAGAGACTTTGCAATGTGCCACCTAATCTCAAAAAAACAGATTATCCCTGAAAAGCATGGTAAGGAAAAGACTGTGAAGAAACAGTCCTGTCACTTGAGCAGAGTCCATGCTAAAAAGAAATGGCCGTAACAAATGCAGTGAGAGACAAATGGCGACAGAAGGTTGCCATCAAAAAGAAAGCAGACCACAGATAAGAAACGTAAATGTGCTCACAAGAGTTCGCAATAAACCACTGGAAGGGTTCAGCTTCAAGAAGGGCTTTCAATCAGAAGGATGAGATGCATGTTATTCCAAAGGTGACAAACACTTGAGGAATACTGAACTGTCCCACAACTAGTTCCTGGTCATTCAAAAATGCAAACTGAGATCATTCGCATGTTAAATGGCTGCCTCACCTGTGAAGCCAATGCTTCCATGGTCAAATGGCTGGCTGAAGACATTTGACTGGTTTTACAAAAGCATCTGAGACCTACTGCACATTGAGAACAGCAGTGACGTGCCATCCATCACAACTTTGATAAGCTTCAGAGAAAAAGAGATTCTCTGCTAGAACAGTTAATTCTTGAATTCCCAGATTCACAGGACAGGATCTTGTACCTACTTGCAGGGTAGTACACAAATAAGGTCACTTTGGAGAAGACTGCCTAGATATGTTCATATATAAAGCATTTGCTTCAACTTCCTGCCAAAAGCAGCTCAAGATGCAACACAGACAAGGATGACATGACCTAGACAGGACCTCCAACTTCAGACTGAAAGAAATGCAAAATTATGATTAAGCCTTGAAAACTCTGTAGCTTTCTGGGAGACTAGACACAGTGCAATCATGGCTCTATCTTCAACAGCTTCAGCTCTTCAAGGGAAAACTGAAAAGCATTAACTCCAGCCAAACAAATCATGGCTGGCTAGTCAAAACCCTAAAAGCAAAGCCAGGTGGTGAAAACAAGCCATTCACTTTTGCCTTTACTCCCTCCTTTGTCAGATCCTACTATTCCTAAAAGTTGCCAAGGGCTTGAATGATCTTGTCTTTGAAAAAAGGCTGGCAAATCCTTCACCAAATTAATTATTCTTACCAGGTTTCAGCAGTCATAACCTCCACTAACTAGTACATAGTATAATAATAGCTGCTATGTAAGCTGTTAAGAAAAGTAGGAAAAACACTAACAGTTCCAGTGTACAACAGGTTTCCAATTTCTTGATCATCCAGGCGGAACAGTCCAGAAGAGAAGACAAATGGAAAGAGTTCCTCTTGTCCACAGAGGGTTACAGTTGCACATATCTCTCCAAATGAAGTCCTAACCATACACATCACTCCCAATTTTCCTTGTTATGTGATTAGGCCATGAAATATTCTATTATGCTCCTAATATAGGTGGATGAGACATACTACAGTCAAGCAGGTCACCAAGGTCTTTTCCTACTCTTGTTTTCAGCCAAAGATCCCTAATTTGTAACTAGCTATTAGCTGTGTTATTAGCTCGGCTCCAATTCTACTTTCTCTCCCACCTGCAAAACTCTTTCCACACAAGATTTATCCTCCTCTCTTCAGAAAATGCCTTCTAATATTCCACCGTCAAAAAGTCTCCTTGGCATATTTCAGGGATTTGTGCCAAGATAATAACACAAAAAAGTATTTTTCAAGTGGCTTGAAAGAGTTCTCCTTGTGGGACCTTATTAGTAGCATCCTTCCTTTCCATTAATTTCATTTTCAAAATGACAAACTGACAATGCTCCTTTGCCCAGGTCCTTGCACCACTACGGTCTTGCAAGAATATCCATCTTCTGTAGCTTAACTGAACATTTCCCAAGTGGCACTATAGAAAATGTGTACTCAGAGCCCTGATAGGAATAGAAAGACATCAGATATAATTAGTAAGCAGGTTATTACAGTACAATCTGGTTTTGGTGAACTCATGTTGCAAATTATCCTATTAACCATTTACCACCTTCACCTCTTCAACTACCCCTTCTTTAATTTTGTGTTGTAATGTCCAACAAAGCACTACAATTAGCTGGTCTGCAATTTTTATTCTACTCAGTCCTCCCTTTCTTTAATGTGTATTAGCTGCAAACACACAAAGGGCTGTCCTCTCATTTCCTTCCACCTTCCCCTCCCCAACCCCCAATATCTGAAAGAATCCAACTCACCCTCCTCCATGGATCATGCTCCCAGGACTTTGCATCAAAGTCTTTGAAGAGCTTATGACACCTTCTGGTGAGCAAATGTAAACACGGCTGCATCCCTGCCGAACAGTGATGCTCAGGGAAGGGTGCGGGTGGGGGAAGGACCCCATAGAGGGCAGTCCTTTTGCTCTCCAGGCACAGAAATCTACCCCAGTATCAGGGGGCCACAGCTCCTTCTCCACCATTGCCTTCCGCACAGGCAACATTCTGTAAACCCAGGGAGAGCTTTAGTCCTATGATCAAAAGGTTTTACTGACACAGATCAGCACAGCTGGCTATCTGATAAACAGGATGGCTCACACCTGGGTTGGAGGGGGAGGGTTGGGGCCATAAGGCAAGATAAAAATATATGCCACAGAAGAGGTAATAATAGAAAAGCTATGCAAAAATTTCCTCAGAAAAATGAGTTGCCTAGGATTTAAAACCTCTCTTATTCAAATTAATATGGCACTTTTCTATTCTTCACTTATACACTACAAGTTGCAACTTGATGTACTTATAAAAATTCTATGTGATCCAAGTGGCAACTTCATATGCCATGCCTTATAATTGTAAGCTTAGTCATCACTTGGTCCTTCTCATTTCAGCATATTAAATTCCGACTTTCGCTTCTACTCACTTATGATTATATACAGTTCCATGAATTCATTATTAGACAATACCTCTCTGACCTCTGTAATAACACTTTTATAAAAACCAGAAGTATGGTGTCCATTCTGGCTCCATACCTGGGTGATCTTCAAGTCTGACCCTACAATTACAGAAAAATTGCCTCATTTAGCTGCCATGATTGTTCACAGAACGAATGTGGTCTTGCGTTGGTTTTGGCAGCCACCACTGATAACTAACATATTTCACCTGTGAACACTTCACAGCCATGGGCAGCTCCCCATCCAAGGTCTGGCCTTACATAACGGGAGCCCAATTCAACTCCGCAACTTGTAATCTTCTTCCTAGCATAGTTAATCACTTTACTTTTGAAGAGAGGCACATGCACGTACTCCTTTAAAGCTGGTGTGTGCACACAACCACCAAGAAATATATTAGATAACCCAACAACTGAATACTTAATGCTACTTGTGAGCAGTGTGCTGACTTTCTAGATCTCAGCTACTCCATCTACTGCAAACAGCTTGTGTGACACAGCAACTGTAATAGATGAAGTTTTCACAACAGTGAAAATGAAGGGCATGTTCCTGCTTCTCTTAAATACCTGAAGACCATGAAGGACTAACGATTTCTGTCACTATTTATTGAGACTTTTGTGACAAACGTTTCCAGGTTATTGGATAAGGCCTTGCATTGAGGAAACTACAGCTTCCACATGTGCCTTCTTTGCCTAGTGCACAAGCAAGACAAACACAGTCATCCCAATTTAGACTGTACAGCACAACCATTTCCACTTGATGCCACAAAACCCTGAGTATCAGAAATTTGACTGAAGGGGCTTCCCCTTGCCTAATACTCCCTATCCACACAACAGCACTCTCTCCTGCTCTGAACAAGTGAGTTCGAGGCCAAAGATGTTTGGGAGGATCCAGAATCATGCTCCTGGCAACAGGACACCAAGTATGTGAGGACACCATTCAGATCTCAAGGAAAAAGGGGTGGTGACAGGCACAGACAAGACTCAGCCTCACTTAGCACACCATCAAGAGCCTAAAGTTTAGATGTATGCTCATGAGGCCTCAACCTCTTCCTGTAATCTCGCATACTAAAAATAATACAAACCAAAATAAGCAAGACACAGCTATATGAACTGGGAAGCCAAGAAAGACAGAAGAATTCCTGCCCCTTGAATTAACCATCTTTTTTCTACGGACACTGGCTGCCAGCTTTTTGCCAACTTCAGCTCCTCCTTGTGCTTCTTTTCAGCACATATGTGAGCACAGACCTGTTAAACTCTGCTCTATGCTTAAGAAATTCCTTCCAGTGGCTTGCATGCTTCCATTTGAATCCTGGCTTTCTTATGTACACTGCTAATGCTCAGGACCAGAGGCCAGAAACTGCATGCCAGGCGATGCTGTTACACGCAGGTGTACATGACTAGAAGCATATTTGATGTTACATTCGCCTAGAAGCTCAGAAACAGCCACTACCACTTAGTTAAGCACAATCGTTCAGTTAAAATACTCACAGGTTCATACCAGTTCAATCTATTTTCAGCAATGCTGCAGACTTTTTTTTTTGCCTAAAAGCTTGTTACTTTGCAATATTACTTGATTTCACACCCCTCTGAAAGACCACTGGGAGGATCAAACAATTTCCCCTATCAAAACCAGGAAGCAAAGGGAAAGGTCATGGTCAGTGCGAGAACAGGACCCAAGTTTACACATATTTGTAGTGCTCGCTCACACAGGAAGTCAATGCTGAAGTTCAGTAGCTGAAGTTCAGCTATATCCGTGTACAAGAGGCCTTCGTATTTAGCTCCTATCAATCATTCCTCTCCTACGAGCAAACTGATTACATGTAAGCTAGATTTGAAAGACAAAGGAACAAAAAGCAAAGCAGTAACAACATATTTCAGATATCCACCTTATTCCTTTTGCTTTATTTCTGTAGACTGTCCATTTTGGATATCTTGTTCAAGCTGCAACTGAGCACTGTTGCAAATGTTTCACTTGTAACAATTAATAACATAATTATCGCTGAAGGAATACATAGAACTAGCGGCAAAGAAAAGCAAAGTGAATGTCAAGTATCATTGAAAACTGAGTATCTGTATCAGCTCCAAGACCAAGATCAGCATTTTTAACCTCCATGTTACAATGTGGAAACAAATAACTTGATATTAGAAAGATACCCAATCTTAAGTCTCCGATTAATATCTGAACTATTACTGGGTGTCTCAAAATGATTCTGTTTTCCTGTCTGAAAGAAAAAGTCTCCAGACAAACAAGAGTAAAAGGAGAAAAAGATAAATAAATCCAAGTGCACTGTCTGCTCCAGAACAAGAGGGAATTAACAATGTTCTCATGTGTAAAGGCTCTGACAGCAGATAAAGGAATTTTCTAGCTAATAAAGCCAACCAAACAAAAATTAGGGGAAAAAACCAAACCCTACAGAACACTATTTTGATTTAAATCAATGAAGCAATTTTGTTCTCACTGTAGAAGAAATACAGGATTCTGTAAAAAGACAACATAGTTAAGGCAAACAACTGAGTGCCTTTTTCATGATGATTAATCATATCAGTAGTCCAAGTCCTCCAGCTTATCTTAAAGCAAAAAAAAATCAAAGATTTTCCTTCCTTACCTGTCCAAAGAAATGCAATTGCACATCATACCTAGACTGTTCTATTAGTTCAGCCCTGTGTCTCAGATGGGGATTTTAAGGCACAGAAAACTTCTAAAACTGAGGTGACGTAGATCAACTTTACCATCAGTTAGCACTTCACTTGTACCTTCCTTACAAGGAACACCTGGCCCAAAAGCTGATGAGTTATGCAGTAGTTTTGTCTGTATTTGCAAAAGTTGGTGGGAGTTTGGGTATGGTTTAGTCTAAAAAGAATATTCGCTTATACACAGTTTAAATCCCTCAAAAAGGCTAATTTTAACTCAAGTCAGCACTAACAGTGATTTTAATACTATCTAACTCTTCTAAGAGTCACTCCTCCCCCATATTGAGGTATGAAAGAAGGGTCTGGATGCATGCCTGCTCACATGCAATAATACAGCCATTCTAGCATGAAGTACAGTGTGGCTTACTGGAGAAATGTAACACTCCACCAGGTAATTTTTTGTAAAGATGGCAATGAACCAGCGATATACAGATGATCCAATGCTTTCATGCCATTGAAATGAAATCTAAATCCATGCTAGTGACAATGTGTATCAGTTAGCTCATGCACAGTTGCATAAGCTGATCTGTTCTGTGCCTGTATGATAGCCATACCAAAATGCTGAAACATGTCAACACTCACCATTAAATAGCAGTCCTGCAGTAAACCTCAACAGGAACCAGGGTTCAACATGTCACATGCAATAAAAAGCATACAGATGGAGAAAGGGCAAAGGAAGGTACCCAGGAAAGGCAGAGAAAAGAGGCAAGACAGATGAAGGAGCAGAAGGAACCAGTCAAGACCCTGATAAACTTAGAACTGTTTGTTTGATCAAGAGTAGAAAGCCTATTTTATATATTAATCCATGCCACATTTTTATAAACCAGTGTTATTTTAGTATTAATGCTGCACACGTATGCAAACAGCCCTACCTCAGAAAGGACAAAATCCTTTCTGGTTTCACAGGGACTTGAAAGAAGATTCTGTTTTCAAACACAAGGCTGAGCACTGGAGTTTTCAGCAGTGGCACCAAACCTGTCTGAAGGATGCTGCAGCTCTTGTTGAGGTGGAACATGTCACCACTACATGAAGAATAGCTGCATAATATTTTTTCTACCTAACATTACACAAAATGATCCACACCAACACTTATTTCTTAAACCTAACCCTTTAGTACAGCTGATGGAAGCATGATGAGGTCTTCAAACATATTCCTTTGGGTTATTTTTTTTGCTTTGTTTGGTTTTTGGTTGTTGGTGGGTTTTTTTGTTTGTTTGTTAGGTTATTTTTTTTTTTTGTAATAAAGCAATGCATAAAATTACTTGCCTTTTTCTTTTGTGTCCCTAGTCTTCCCTAAGCCTGGATGAAAAGGCAGGAGTGGCTCCCCTATCACATAACCCGAATCACAAGCTACCTCAACAGCCTTTCAGTGCCTCCTCTCTCTTTGCTCCTAAGACCCACTACTTCCTTAGTACCATCTGATTCTGGCCAGCAGGAGATGTTTCAGAGGTCTGTGAAGAGATGGGCACCTGTGTGATGACCTTCCTCCTGAATTGCTTTCCCATGTTTGTGATTCTTGCTGTTCTATACACCCCTCTCCTTACAGGCAAAATGGGCTGCTTTGGAAAGTCTGACCCTCAGCAGCACTTCGCAGCTTGGTCTCAGTGTGGAAGCTGCAAGAAGGTTATTTACAAACTGTGCTTTTTGGATTCAGATTACTGCTTGGACAGTCAAGTATACTTTGGAGCAGCATAGTTAGGAAAACTACTTCCAAAACTGTAATTGCAGATCACAGTAATGAAGCAGCTAGACTAAGAATAAACACAGCCAATGTACACTCACAAGAACCACTATATACACAAGTGCACACATACTCATACCCACACACACATTTGGCAATGGGGACAGTTTAAGAATAACTAGACTAAAACACATTTCTGAAGACATTTCTAAGGCTACTCGGTTAAAACTCAGTCACTGCATGCTGTTGCACATCTTATTTTAAATGTAAGATGCAGCCTAAGAATTGCCATTTTTGTAATTTCAAGTTGGTTTATAATAGACTTTGACGGAAATTCAAATAAATAATGCTATCTCTTCAATTAAGTATTACATAGATTCATTTTTGGCCAGTCGATGCTTGTATCATACATTTAGTCAATTACAATCTTTCATAAAATTGATCATATCTGAAGGTCTTCTCTTTTAAACATCTAAACCTGGTACTGATACCATTCAGTTTGTTTAGCACATTGAGACCCAGCAATATTTATGAACCTGATAGCTCCAGTACAAATTTCTAATATCATGCCCAAAATTTTAAAACAAATGCATTATATGAAACCCTGGTAATTATTCCAAATAATTATTTTTTTCTTCCCAGAGATAATATTACTTTGAGTAACATCATCCCAATGATGACACATACATACCAATGCAAGTTCACATTAATCAGAGTAGGCAAACCATCAATCAGTGCAATGTGACAACTATCCTTCACTCCTCCTCCTGATCTCTTGAAGAAAACAACCCAACCAACCCATCTTTGGATGCTGTGAACAAGAAGCAAAAATCTTGTTTATTGAACATTAGCTTTTCAACGTACAACTGCTTGATCTCCTTTTCAATGGGTTTGATTTCTAACACAATGGCTGGAAAACTCCTGTGATAGTATAATATAGTGACAGCTCAAATACTAAACCTGCTCTAATAAAAAAATGCCTATAGAAAAAAAAAGATTCCTTTAGTAGTATCCTTAACATCTGATCCTGGCTAACTCTAAAGCATATGTTAATTTTAAGGCTTTGTGTAGTCCATCCACTTCACTGAATCTAGTGAAAGTCTGAAAGATTAGTCAGGCACTTAACACTGCTAGTAAATGTGTAAATCTGAGATGGCAGGGAGGCCATAAGGAATGTGCCACAGAATGGCAATGGAAAAGAAGCAGTGGAAGCACACAATAGGAAACTCTTGCAAAAGAATCGGTCATGTGATGGAGCTCACTTCAAGGACTACTTGAAAGGCATGTCACCACTGTGGAAAGAAACCACATGGTGTTTACTAACATACTGTTGCTTCACTTAGACATGCAGAGATACCATTTAAAAAATAAAATTGAGTCTATCACCTAATACTTATTCACGTTACAGGATTTTCCATTTAAAATAAAATAAGACACTGAGATTTTTATCACGTATCTTAAAAGCAAATCCCTGTGAGACACAGTAACTCAGAAGCTCATTATGCTTGTTCTGATCTGCACGACACTTGGAAAAGTTAGTGTTGCTTTGTCAATTTTTACAAACTGAATGTCAAGTTCAAATGATCAATCACTATCCCCCTCCCACACTAAAATTCACAAAAAAATACACCAGCTGTTTCTTAAATGCATGTATCTAAGTTTTTCTTTCACCTGAGCCATACATCAATGACAAGTGACTCTTTGCAGTGGGTTCCAAAAAGAGGCAAGGAGGGAAGTACCTATGCCACGCAAGATGCAGATTATTAAAAGCTTTTTTTTAAAAGCAATACAAGAAAATTAATGCCAGTTTCTTAACATGTATTCAAATCAAAGTAGAAAACCCCATCAGGAATGACTATCCAAGCATTATTACCCAAAAAGCCCAAAGAAGTCCAAATCAGCACTGCAACTTGAGTCTAGCCTAGGACAAACAGCTTCTCTAACACTGCAGCACTTCAGAATCATTATGGCAGGCCTTACAGCCTATAGAGCAATTTCTGACTAAGATATCACCGTAGGTTTTATGCTGCAAGGATACAGAAGATGCCATCTTCAAGAAACAAAACCCTGTACAATACAAATTCCAATGCTAAAAGTACATAAAGAAAAATATGGACCATGCCCATTAAAAACTTCCCAAAGCAAAGACTTCTACTCTAGAATAAAGGCAAAGAAAATCAGGGAAATGCTGGTAGTTCATACCCACAGGAATAAGTTCTAAATTGAATTATCCCCTGATCCATTGATGCTGACAGTTCACTCCATGACTATTTAGGCTCAAACAAGTCTTAGGATGAAGCTGCAAAATTCCCTGCAATACAAAGTTGCTGTCAACTCTATGTTTCCACTTTACAAAGGTGTATTTAATACCTGCAGCCAACAGTGTGTTGGACTACAGAGGGGAGAAGTTATACTAATGTAATTGCTAAATTTGTAACTTAAGACTGAATATTTGACAACAAGATTGATGCATCCTGAGATTTAGATTTTGGCATCATTTAGTGATATCCTCTCTTCAAATTCTGAACTTCAAAAATAGTGTTATGTAAGCAGCAACAAAAAAAGTTCTTAAGTCCCCATACTTTAAACAGGAAAACCCACAGCAAATAGTTCCTATAAGGAGATACATTAATACTCTATTTTATTATCACTTAATTTAATCTGTATGCTTAAACACACTGGAATTATTTATAAAGAATGCCAACAACTGCGGGAGGAGGGGAGAAGAGATGAGTGAGAGGCGAAAGGGGGATCAGAAAAGGTTTCCATTAAGAAAGTCGTGTACCTGCCTGGTATACACAGCCAAACCTCTTTATGTATCCTATTTATCTTCAATTCTATTTATGTCACACAAGAGAACATATGAGCATAGCAGCTGTTACTATAGCAATGAAACTGGGAATTTTGAGAACACAAAAAACCACCCCTGAAGGATGCTCAGTTTAGCAGAGATGGTTTAGGGAACAGCGCACCAGTATCTCACTTCTAGGAGATGTTCAAAGTCTGCGGTTACAGAGATATTAAATCAGCTGTAAGGGCCTCTTCCCTAAAGAGCACTCGGAGCCAAATTACTGCTACCTATTACTCGGTACAACTTGGTACACCGGGAGTTCCTGCTGAGTAACCCCAAACTTGTCAAATACCCCAGAACCGCCTGTAAACCCGAGGAAGAACGAATTCTCTGCAAAGGCCCCCAGTTTTTGATCGCGGCAGAGAAGGGATTCACCATAGTAACACACACCCCACCCGATCCGTGGGCAAGAGGAAGGAGCTCAGCGCCCAGCGCTGCCCGCCCCGCACCCTCCCAACACCGCCACCCCTGCCCGACACCGGGTTGCGCCGGGAGAAGCGAGGTAGTTTCTTAAAGAACCCGGCAGGCAGCCTGCCTCTCCCCATTCACCGCTGCCGGGATGAAACCCACAGCTCCCCAAACCGCTCTTCTGTCAAACCCACACCGCTCCGTTCCCTCCTCTGCCAGCAGCCACAGGACACGTCGGGGCCGCCGATGCCCCCCGCTCCCCCATCATCCGCGGGCGCGGCGGCGCCGCGCACCCCACTCTCTCCCCCCCGAAGCGCTGCCGGCCGCGATTTACCTGCGAGGGAGCCGGGTCTCTGCAGGGTGGCGGTGGCGTACAGCTCCTGGGAGTGCTTGCTGTACTGATCGGCAGCGTGAACCAGCCGCTTGGTAGGCGACAGGGTGGCGTAAGTGCCGATGGTGGAGCTTAACTGGTGGATAGGAGAGGAGGAAATGTTAGACTGGACGGTGGGCGGGGAGGTCACTCGGATGGGGGACGGCGACAGTCCCGCCGAGGAGACGACGATGTTGATGGGCGAGCTGGTGCTGTAGGACTTGGCCAGGCGGCTGGGGGACTGCTTCGGGGAGGAGAGGCGCTGCGCGGCGGCGTAGGCGGCGCCCTCGGCGGCGGAGCCGGCCCGCGGCAGCTTGGTGGGAGAGCCGCCGGGCTGGGCGGGCAGCGGGGAGCTCACCCGCTGCGCCGGCAGCGTGGAGCTGGCGTAGTAGAGCGCGGCGGCGTGCTGGGGCTCGGGCAGGTGGAAGGCGCTGCCGTGGCTGGGCGCGAAGGGCTCCCGCGGCTGCGGGGCGGCGGGCGGCGGCGGCGGCTCCGGGCCGCCCGGGTGGGCGCCGCGGCCCCCCGGGCCCTGCTGCAGGAAGGAAAGGCAGAGGCGTCAGCGGGGGACGGCGCGGGGGACGGGCGGCAGCGGGCCCGGCTCCACCGGCCCTCCCTGCCCGGGGCGGGGCGAGGGGCCCGTTCACCAGAGGAACCTCCGGCCGCACGCAGCCCCCTCTTTAACCTAAAAACCGGGCCGGCACCCAGCGCTCTCGGAATCAAGGGAGTGGTTACTCCGCCTAAAGCGTTTCCAGCCTTTGAGGAATAAACGGCCGCCAGCTCGGGCGGAGCGGTGTGAAAACTCTTCGTCGCGGCTGAAGTCGGCACCTGGTTGTCGGGCACGCGGCTCCGCGGGACTCGTGCTCTGAAACGAGCCCGCACACCTATCTATCCCTACACCAGGCATAGGTGAGCCTGACCTTAGATAAATAAACGAATGCCCCCCAACTTTTATTCTGCATACATTGGTAGAGAGCGGCTGGAGCCACGAAAAGGGCTTGGATGGGGTGACTTTCCTCACAGAAAGCCATCGGTGTCCCTGGGAGGAGAGGCACCGCGCCGAACCCCCACGGAGACAGTCGGCGCCCTCGGGTGTCGCCGCTGCCGGCGGCGCGACAGTGCGCGACCGCTGTGCCCCTAGCCCTTATCACCCGGTGGCAGCACCGTGGCGCTGGCCTCGGCCCTTTACCCCCTGGAGGAGCGGGGAACAGCGTTTATTTGCGCGGCCCGAAGGAGAACACGGGAGGAGCATGCCGGGCAGGGCCGGGCCGGGCCGGGCCGGGCGCAGCACCTCCCGGGCCGCATCCCGCGGGGAGTTTGCCCTGGGATGGCGGGAGCGCTCTGCTCCGCTGGCCTCGGGACTGGCAGCCGGGGGTAGGGCTTCGCAAAGTTCACCGTAAGTCCACTAACGGGGAGGGGGGTGGGGAGGGAAGAGCGAAAATCCTCGGCAGATGCTGCTCATTAGAGGTTTCTGCTGGGTTCCTGAGCCGCTTCTGGAGCAGCGAAGGACGGCGCTCGCCCTTACACACAGGAGGCTCTCCCTTTTTTATTGGGGATCTTGAGCTCAAGGGGTCTTCTGTGAATCTGGAAACATTAAAATCTCTAATAACCGTGCCCCGCAGTGAGCGGGAGCTCAGCGCTCTGTTAGAAGATGCACTCTCGTTTCAGGTACTATTTTTTTCCTGCCTATGCAAGGAATTTATTTGAAACCTCTGAAAGCACTCCCAGATCCTGGGAGCAGGCAGTGCAGTCTGGGTCAGTCTGACCAATGCTTCACCAAAAAAACACACACACCTCCGGGCTACTAATTTCCTTAGCGAGAAAATCCTTTAAAATGTGAATAATGCATTTTGTGATTCAATTCAAAGAGGTGTGATACAACAACAGCAGCATTGTTTCACATTTAAATAGGAACGGCTTTTCTAGTAGCATCCTATAGAAAAACCCAACAAGTAAACAGTAAACAAAAGCACTATGTTCTGGGTATGCAACTTATTTTTACTAGGATACCAAATAAGGGATTTGGTCAGGAAATGAGGCCAAGATAAACGGCCAATCAGAACAAAGAGTAAATGAGGTTCAAAAGGCCAGAAATACGTTCTTCCTATGTGTGACTACTGGAAATTCTTCTGTTCTTTTTTGTACTTTTGGAGCCCAAGCCCTCATCCTAAATACTTTGCATCTGAGGAAAGAAAACATGTTTTTCTAGGTCTGGAGAAAAAGCATGCCTTCAGAGGTAGAGCTCTCGTGGTGCTTTGCTCCCAGTTGTCAGTAGCATGGCAGCGCCCAGCACTTACATCATTGAGGTGTCTCAAGGGAGCATGGTCAGATCCAAACCTCATTGGCTTTGGGATGTTGTTTGCCCTAAAGAGCAACGACCTTTTAGACAAATGTAAGCTCCAGCTGCTCTGTACGGTAAGTCCTGAGCAAGGTGATCACAGATGCAAGTGGCCTGCGTGCTGTTGAGCTGGACTGTTTTGATTGCGGCCATGAGTTACAAACACCACAGCATCAAGTAAGAGCCTTAAAATTGTCATAAATGGCCAACAGGCTCGAGATGCTTGCTTGAAAGACTTCTTACAAAAACCAGGAAGGCAAACTCTGGGAAACATCAATTTTAAAAGCTACTTTCATGCTGAACTACTTACCGTCTCTTCTTTAAACTGGAAAGAAGGGCTAATCTGCAACTGACTGTCCAGTAATGTATTTGACAGGAGCACAGTTTTCATTTTCCAGGCTTAAACTGTATAGTAACAACTTTCACAAAACAAAATCAGGCTGGCAAGATTGAAGACAACATGGACAGAGCAAGTTTTGCAAGTGACGAAAGGTTGTTTGAACCAGCTACATTATCAATTGATATCTATTAATACATTTTACTTTTTGGACTGTTAAGTGGCATAACAGTTTGTATTTTGTAGTATTCAACACTGTTCCAAAATACTGTCTTCTGAAATGTTATCAGTGTCTTGTGCAACACACTGCATCTTAGTACTGGTAACTTAGTTTGTGACTGATGATAACGATTTTAGGCAAGAGCTGACATCGTGCAGACAAAATTTCTAATCTAATTCTACGCTGCTTGATGTGTCAAGGATTCAGAGTAATTAATTTCAGGTAAACCAATATTATCCCATGTTCCTAATAAACCTATAAAGCTGCAGGCTCTCTGCAAGTGCCAATTTAAAAAAAAAAAATCCCTTTTCACGATTGTCTGTTACAGGGAAGAAGGTCTAGTGGTGGGACATGAGTATTAAATGCTTAATTAAAAACACTTCCTAAAAAGCAAAGCATTTGCTCTGTGTGAAGGAGAGAACTTTCGGATGAACAGATTGCAATGAAAACATTAGTGCACGGTATTTTCTAGGATGTGACTAATCTCAGACCTGTCTTAAATTTACGGTGAGGTTCTTCTGTTTTTTTCAAAGGGCCAAGTGTACAGACGCATTCTCCACTCATGTTTTCAGAGACAAAATGTGGTTTAGTTTCTCCCTCTGTTTCTCCCTGTCGCTTAAGACAGCCATACAGACATGCCACTGTTCATCCTGCAATGTGACATTATACTTCATGTAGAAGAATGGAATACAATGGTATTTTTCCTCTATTTTTCCATTTATCCATTATTGTTGTTAACCTGATAATGAAAGTGTGTTTAATAAACTGAGATCAGATATGCTTTCTAGTTGTTATATCCTCCCACATCAACCTATTTAATAGATGTGAAAAAAAATCAAGGACTTTCTTATTACAGCCCTGTAAGTATCTACTCCAAGACTCAGAGATATAATTTTTCTGGTATCCAAAAGAGAAGAAGCTTGATTTGCTTATTTGGATCTAATAGATGGATTCTGATATATTTTTTTTTAACAACAGAAATGTGTGAAAAAAGCCATAAGAACATCAATACAGCTGTGCAAATACCCCATTTCCCATTTAATCTGATAAGAAAGATCATCCTCTGCTGATACAGACAAAATGAGATCTACAGATTATTACTGAGGGTGTCCAGTTAGGTTATAGTAGACAAGAGAACAGTCTAGCAGCTGTTTGCCTGCCTTAATTCATGCATTTAATGCACAAAATTTCAGGATAGTTTCTTTTTCTCTCTCTCTTTTTTTTTTTTTTTACAATTCTACTTAAAAAATTTAATAAGAACTTTAACCAAAAAAGTTAAATGAATGACTGCAAATGAGATTTCTGTTTTATGACATGGAATTGAGAGGGGCAAAGAACTGTGTTGTATTATTTTTTCTCATGTCAATTTTGCATGGGTAAGGAGTTATAAAATCCTAGATGGCTTGACAGCTTCAGCAAAACTTCGGAGTCAGCTGCTAATTACTGACACATGGGCAGGTTGATTCTTGGAGATTGCTCCCAGAGGGAAAAATGGTGTGTAAGACCAGCAAAACCCAAGTAACAGTAGTCTTGGTCAACAACAAGATGACCATTATGAATATGTTAGTGCAGCAGATCTATTTGTTACATCATCTAAAATCCCTTCAGATTCTTTTCCTTCTTAGGCACACACAACCTGGTAGGTTTTGGGGAATCTTTGCTTCATAATTCAATGAAGGTGTTAAGGAAAATAAATTCTGTTAATGCAACCCCAAGTCTCAGCAACAGAACTAAGAACAGAAATGGCTTCAGTGTTATTTCTTGGGAATGAGATAATGATATCGTTTCTGGTAAAATGCTGGAGAGTTTGAATCATGATACTGGTTACCCTTAAGAAATGACAATTTGTGCTCAATGTCCTGTATACTTCTCTGACAGAAGAAACTGAAAAGTTGTGTTACATTTGAATAAGTCTGTGCGTCCATCTTATGTCTGGATGAACTTGCATTCACAAGCATTTTTAGTTTAGCATTAAATGCCAGCACCAGCTTGCAGCTTGTTTTGCTTTTTTGAACTTTCAGGTATCGTTTGGCCCTTAAAATCCCAAACAAGGTCATATCTGTTCAATATGAACACAGTCATATGGAGTATATTGTGGCCAATGAGAAGACCCATTCTCTTGATTTGAGAGAGGATTTTCCAGTGGATGCTCAAGTTGTGTGGAAGACTACCCTCCAGGCTGCTTTGGCTTCTTGAATACTGGTGGGTGTTGCTGGATTTGGCAGCAAATTTGGTCATCCTTAATAGGGTTTTTGAGAGACACAGGGGCTCATTGAAGGGTCCAGCTCTGCTGCACAATGTCAGTCCCGCTCTGTGCTCTTTTCAGTGACTGCAAGACTTGCCAGTCTATTGAGGACTTGTTTTCTTCCTGTCAGCCTCAAAAACCTTCCATATGGCTTCACTCTGCTCTTGTCCAATGCCTATATCAGCACTCTTCTACAAAGGGCAGGCGAGGGTATGAAAATGCTTAACATTCTCTGGTCTTGGGGATGCAGACTTCAGTCCTTGGCAGCACCTGTCTCTTTTATGCAGGACTGCTCTGCTGTCATTTGTAAGTTCCTAACTTAACTAGAAGATGCTGCCTATGTCCAAATGCACTTATATGAAAATAGATGCCAGGCTATACCTCTGGGTCCCTCCAGTGTGGCCTATTCCATCTGTTTTTCCTGATTTTATCACAAAGGTCATGGCTATACTGTCTTTGCAAAATACACCCCAACACTATGAGGAAAATTGGCAGCCTACCCGATCCTAATCTCATATGTATAGATGAAGGTAGGTAATACCATTGTAGTCTTACAGCCACAAACAGAATCATGTGAGATCCTTTCAGAGTGTCGAGAGACGGTCAGTCTCTGGTTTTAAAGCAGCAAGGAAAGCTGCAATCATTAATTACCTACTGTAGTATGAAACCAGCATTATGCTGATCAGTTCTTCACTACCATAAGCCATACTAGTGAATTGTTCTCTGTGAGTGTCGTAATAAGAGTAATTTGTCTTAAGATTTCATCTGCTTCCTTTCATGACAGAAAAATTCTCATGGTTCATACTTGGAATTCAGTTTCAAACACATCATAATCTGCCACATCCTACCAGAAGTGAAGTCCTCATTTTTGATTTTGTCAGGGAGCAAAGCAGCCTATTACCCTGTGGCACAGATGGCTGATGGTGGGAAAAGCCAAGGGTCTAACTGAAAAAGACCAGAACAGAGTTTTTGCTTGACAACTGAACACATTTGATAATATTCTAAATGGGACTAGTAAGGTGTGGCAGCCTGGTGAATGACAAACTGATGACTTGTTTGTAGGAAAAAGGAAACAAATGAGAAAATTAACCCTTACAGTGATTTTTGAAGGCTTTTTTTTTTTTTTTTAATCACCTTTGTTTTCCATCTACTTCTTATTTTTAAAGGTTTTCAAATTCTGTGCCAGCTTGAGCAGTCCAGAAGCTTCAGGAACAGGATAATATGCAGTAAGGCTCTAAACCTTTACTGCTCCAGCCTCTGGAAAGACTGTGGCATCACCACAGGCTAAAAACGTTCCCATCCAGAAATGTAAACTAGTTTCACTTCCTTTCCTCTTCCCTTGCAAATACATGGTAAAGCATGTTGAAAAACACTCCCTGTAACGCATACTGTGCTTTATATTCCTACAATATCTGTAACATAAGCTAACCATTGTCTAGATGACAGTAGACTCAATCCATCAGTTGCTTGCAAATGACATTGTTCAAATAGAAGATTCACATTTGAGCAACTCATCTGCAAAATCTGTTACGTTTTGTAGTACTACTGATTCTTCACAAATAACCTTAATTGATTGATACAGGATGCATCAGGATATGGACACTAAGTTTGAAGAGTTGTTTTAAGTGGGAAACAGAGTAATACCCTGCCAGAGGAGCAGTTGTTGCTAAAAAATCCTATTCCAGTAGCTTTTAGAAGATAAAAGTTCCGTGTTCTGAAGTACTCAAAGCAGTAGAAAAACTCTGTGATCTATAATGAAGTCCTCCAAATTGACAAAAATGTTAGATTGTACTTTGCAGCACTATACAGGAAGTCCCGAGACTAATTAGTTTCTCTTTTCTATACAATTGCCTTTTCAGAAATTGTTCATGCTGTCACAGCTGGCCTTGGGACTATTTTCGCTTTTTTTCCCATGCATTTGGGCTATCATTCACGTTCAGAGATAGCTGTATTCCTTGCACACAAATACCAAAGGAAATTATCACAATCTGAGCAGTTTTGACTCCTGAGGCTTATTTTAATTATAATAGGGATAGCAAAACAACTCCAAGGATTGACACTTTTTCTCTTTAATTGCAGGATCAGCAATGGTCATATTCAGAACTTTTTAATTTTAACTTTTGACTTTTTACTGTTCTTGTTTACCTCTTTTGAAACCACCTTTATATGCTTTTTATCTCTTAATTCATAGTTATATGGCAGTTAATTGATATTTCCAAGATATATTTTAATTGACCCTAAGTTGTCAAGCTCCCTTTGCAAGATGATGGTATGAAAAATTATGCTGAGTTACTTTCCTGCAGTAACATCTACCATTCAATCTGGAGGAACAGAGGAAGAAAACCTATTTCCTGCCCACTCATAGCAAGAAAACTTACTTACTAGTTACTTTTCTGAAGGTGACCATTTTTCTGTGAAGTAGATGGTTCATGAGAGGTTTTCAGATGTAAGCAATGGCTGTTCACTGTGATTTCAATGAAAGAAATCTAGATAATTAAATAATTAATTAAATTCATACCTGAGATTCCTTCCTTCCTGCCTTTAAAAAAAAGAAAATTCTTTTTCCTTCCCCTCTCATTTCTCCTTTCTTTTTGTTTTTGTTGCTCTGTTATTCATGGAGTTATGGAATCAACCAGATTGGAAAAAACATTCAAGATCATCAGGTCCAACTGTCCCCCACCTTCATGTTCTTCCTCTGGTCTTACTCCAACACGTCCGTGTTCCTCTTTTCTTGGGGCCCGCAGAGCTGACTGCAGTACTGCAGGTGGGGTCTCATGAGAGTGGAATACAAGGCAGAATCACCTCCCTCAACCTGTTGGTCATGCTCCTTTTGATGCAGCCCAGCATATGGTTGGCTTTATAGAAAAAGTACCTACCCAATTTGAAATTAAATTTAACTGTGCTTTATTTCATTTTTCAGTCTTAAGAGGATAGGGAACTTTTCTGAGCAAATTGAGAGAATAGCATATTGTATGTCTCTTGGTATCCCCACAAACTGTGAAATGACTATATAATTCTTGAATTCTCTCAGCAATTTAAGGTTTTGAAATTCAGATGCTACTCACTTCTACAGAATCCTGAATTATAAAGTGTCCCTGTGTCACACTGAGCAGTGTCTGCTTTGCTGGGGTGGTTACATCTAAACAGAGAAAATAACCTGACTTGAAAATAAGCCAGACTTTGCAGATGTAGGTACACTTTCACAAATTTTTGTCTAAACTGAAGTTAACTTCCCAGTGAGAAACTTCGCTGTACAGTGAAAAGCACAGAAGGGTGAGAGAGTTGTGTGTCAGATCCGGGAGGGATCCTTTAGACAGGAAACCGGATTTATAAAGTTTTCATGAATACCTGAAGCAATCTTTCAAAATGTTTGAAACATACAAGCAGCTATCTGATAAGTTGTCCTGTCATAAGTTATCAGAGGAAAAAAGGCAAAAAATTATTCTTAGACTTGGGATTAGGCCATGGCACCAGGTGATGCATGGTATCCCAAGCAGGTTTCGCATCTCATCTCAGCCTGGCTTTGTTTTTGTTTGCTGGCACTTACTGCTTTCAGTGATATCCTCATACCGACGCAGGGAGGTCCTAGACCTTAGTTAGGGCTCCTAACCAGCAGTCACAGAAATTTTCTAACTTAAGTGCCTAAACATGCTATCACCAACATGTATATGCAGGCAAGGAACTGTCATGTAAATCTCCTTTTCAATTATGATTGTTTTATTACTACGCAAGTCAACCCACTTTAGGGTTATGAAAATCAAGGTGATATTCATTCTTCTGCAGATGCGCTGAACAAGACGGAAAGTAAAGGCAGACATTCATATGCTGGTGGGTACCAATGAGCTCTGTTTCCTTGAAGATATCCCATACAATTTGGATGCAAGAGACCCAGGCTGCTTAGGACACGTACCTGGCTGTAGCTCTGGATGGCACCTCTGGCCTGACTGCTGCGGGCTGGGAGCTGGGCAGCCGCTGTTTCACCCAGGGCGAGGGTCTGGTTGCTGTGGTAGCTGGCCGAGTACTGGAAGGACCCTTCAGGTTTGGAACTGAGCTGGAGTGCACTCTGGGAGAGGAGGCTGGGCCCTGTGGGGACAGGATTTGAGAGCAGTCAGAAAATCTCAGTGAAAGAGCATACCTGCATTCTTTGTCAAGTGAACCTCGAAATTACCAGATGTATGTGGCTTCAACTTTTCACAGTTTGGCTTTTTGGTAATAAAAATTACATACGTCAAATTGTTTATCACTCAGTCGTCATTATTATTGTGTTCAAACTACAGACCACATTTCTTGGCAAAAAACATATGGTTTTGACTGGTGAAGAAATTCTAAGTCTAAACAAACCCAACAATACTATTCGATACAGTCTTGCTTTGCAGCTCAGAATAGTCAATGAGGGTTGTTTTTTTTTTTTTTGCCCTAAGGATAAGCTTTGTTTATTTCATTTAATTATATCCAGTTCTGCATGGGAAATGCTAACTTTTCCCTCCCTGGCCTCTCAGCACATTAGATCTATTCATTACTGCCATTCTGTCCTGTACACACAGGGATGTAATACTTTGGTGCCTATAGGGATAGATGGCACCTTTAAAATATTAATAGCTCCTATCATCATATAGGACTCACCCTGATGTGAGTGAATCTTTGATGACTGTTTTTTTTAGCCTATCTTCCCCATCACAGCACTGTGTGCCAGGAGAGCCAAGTGCAGGCAGTAAGCTTAAACTGGGGCTGGCAGACTGAACAGCATGTCAGGAGCACTAGCAGTGATACCTTCCACAATTACTTAGTTGTTCTGTGAAACTAAAGCATATTCTAATGTACACTGGATTCATGTACCAGTGATTAAGCTTATGATATACCTGTAGTAATTCCCCAATTTTTGCTCCAAGAACTTATATCAGAGAAGAAAAGGTTCTTCCTCCACCACAATGTTGCATGACTTTCGTGGGTTCAGCAGTGGCAGTCGTTTTTCTCCCTCTTGGTAGCTGGTGCAGCACTGTGTTTTCGATTTTGGGACTGGGAACAGCGCTGATAACACCAGTGTTTTCAGTTACTGCTTGGCAATGTTTTGGTTTGACCAAGGACTTTCTGAGCCTCATGCTCTGCCAGGGAGGAGGGGAGCCGGGAGGAGGCAGAGACAGGACACCTGACCCAAACTGACCAAAGAGTTATTCCATACCACAGCATGTCATGTCCAGGATGTGAAACACGGAGAGCAGAGACCCGGAAGGGTGTGGTGGTGGTGGACTGGGGGTGCACGGCACGATCAGGTTTTTGGTAGTGGGGGGTTCGCTGCTGGGGGGTGCACTGGCTGGGTTGGGCTTGGTGAGCAGTTGTATTCTCTTTCTTTGTATTTCTCTTGTATTATTACTGGTGGTAGCAGCAGTGATTTGTGTTATACCTTAGTTACTAAACTGTTCTTATCTCAACCTGTGCAAGTTGAATTCTTTTGATTCTCCTCCCCATCCCCCAGGGACTGGGGGAAGATAGAGGGGAGTGAGTGAGTAAAACTGCGTGGGTGGGGGGTTTAAACCACGACAATGACTTAGACCTCCAACAAACACTTTTAATTGTGAACTCATTCTGTTTTCATACATGAAGAGCCACATTAAAGAATACCCACCTAATCCTTCCCTATACTTTACTTCCAATTTTCAATAAACTAGCTTACTTTTCCACGGTGTCCAGAACCAGTGAGTGAAATACAAGAGGAGACAAAAGAAATGCCTTGGCCATTTCATGAGTTGAAAAGAACTCCACCTTCAACCCAACAGCTATCATCTGTAACATATTCAGTGGCTCTACAGGAATGACAGGTTCATCTTCTGGTTAGCACTAACAAGCTCATGAGAGCATAGAAGTGACACAAACCTTAAGGAATGTGAAATGATTTTGCTGATTTTGCTTCTACAGAACATGTTCAAAGTTCAGTTTTAAAAAACACCCACAATGGCACAATTCCAGTGAATTTTACCAGAAATAACTCCCAGTACATTCTTGATACAAAGGCCAAATTTTATGACCTTAAAAGTCTTTGCTATGAGGGTGTACAGCTGGTCCAAAGAGATTCCACTTAGAAAATGTGCAAACAACACGCCCCCAAAAATTAATATGGAGAGCATTTTTATCCCTAGCCTGTTTCTCAGAAATGGCAGAACCATTATAACTGATATTTTCCAAAACCCAACCCGAACCGTTCTTATTACAAACAAATCATAGTAGGCTATGTAAAGTGGAAGTGCTCCTTCTAAATGTAGTCTGGGGTTATGACACTTTTTTACATATCAACACAATTTATGCTGCAAAGTCAATTTCATTCATCAGGATTTTCTGGATACAGGAAAAATTCAGAAAGTAAGTTCTGGTCCTTGTATTTTCCTCACAAGTACAGAAGGAGACAGGGCTCCATGTATGCTATGAGGGTATTAAAAATGTATCGCATGCATAGGAGAGTTGAATTTAATCATGCACGGGTGATTATAAATCCAAGATTCCATTCCCTGACTCTGCAAATAGGATTGACTAAGCATTTTCCATTTAACAGATTTTGTAGCAAATTTTTCCTTTAATGAAAGAAATACTTGCACAGATTTTTTAATTTTTTTTAGAGCATAAAGAAAAAACAGGCTTTGTTTTTAAATGTATTTGCAGGCTTTATTTTAATATTTTGGATTTTGAATTTTTACTATTCCCTGTGATCAAGTGAGGATTAAATTCAGAAAATTCACAAGACAGTAACTGTCCCAGGAAGGGCAAAACTTGTAGCAAGAAAGCAACTTATGTGCATGGAATTGTTTATACTCACTCTGAAATTATGCTGTGACATTACTAAAGCTAAAATTATGATTAAACTATCACATACTATGAACTCTGTGTTTAAATTTTCAACTGCCTCTGGCCTTCAGGTGTTCATTTCACGGAATCATAGAATAGTTAGGGTTGGAAAGGACCTTAAGATCATCTAGTTCCAACCCCCTGCCAGGGGCAGGGACACCTCACACTAAACCATGCCATCCAAGGCTCTGTCCAACATCACCTTGAACACCATCAGGGATGGCACATTCACAACTTCACTGGGTAACCCATTCCAGTGCCTCACCAGCCTCACAGTAAAGAACTTCCTCCTTATATCCAATCTAACCTTCCCCTGTTAAAGTTTTAACCCATTACCCCTTGTCCTATCATTACAGTCCCTAAGGAAGAGTCCCTCCCCAGCAGCCCTATAGGCCCCCTTCAGATACTGGAAGGCTGCTATGAGGTCTCCAAGCAGCCTTCTCTTCTCCAGGCTCAACAGCCCCAACTTTCTCATCCTGTCTTCATAAAGGAGGGGCTCCAGTCCCCTCATCACCCTCGTGGCCCTCCTCTGGATTTGTTCCAACAGATCCATGTCCTTCTTCTGTTGAGGACACCAGCACTGCACACAATACTCCAAGGGAGGTCTCACAAGAGCAGAGTAGAGGGGCAGGATCACCTCCCTCGACCTGCTGGTCACGCTCCTTTTGATGCAGCCCAGGATACGGTTGGCTTTCTGGGCTGCGAGCACACACTGCAGCCGGCTCATGTTCATACTTTCATCCACCAACACCCCCAAGTCCTTCTCTGCAGGGCTGCTCTGAATCTCTTCTCTGCCCAACCTGTAGCTGTGCCTGGGACTGCTCCAACCCAGCTGTAGGACCTTGCACTTGTCATGGTTAAACTTCATCAGGTTGGCATCAGCCCTCCTCACAAGTGTGTCAAGGTCCCTCTGGATGATGGCATTCCTTCCCTCCAATGTATCAACCGAACCACACAGCTTGGTGTTATCAGCAAAATTCCTGAGGGTGCACTCAATCCCACTGTCCATGTCACCGACAAAGATGTTGACCAAGACCGATCCCAACACCAATCCCTGAGGGACACCACTTGTTCCTGGTCTCCAGCTGGACATTGAGACACTGACCACAACTCTTTGCGTGTGGCCATCCAGCCAGTTCTCTATCCACTGAGTGCGGCCATCCATCAAACTGATGACTCTCCAACTTAAGAGACAAGGATGTCATGTGGGACTGTGTCGAACGCTTTGCACAAGTCCAGGTAGATGACATCAGCTGCTCTACCCCTGTCCAACTGTTCCATAGCTCCGTCATAGAAGGCCACCAGATTGGTCAGGCAGGATTTCCCCTTAGTGAAGCCATGCTGGCTGTCACCAACCACCTTGTTGTTTTTCATGTGCCTCAGCATGACTTCCAGGGGAATCTGCTCCAAGATTTTGCCAGGCACAGGGATGAGACTGACTGATCTGTAGTTCCCCGGCTCATCCATTTTTCCCTTCTTGAAAATGGGGGTTATATTTCCCTTGTTTTGTTTTTATTGTTTCTTTTTTGTTTTTATTGGACTTGTGCAAAGCATTTGATACTGTCTCACATGACATCCTTGTCTCTAAGTTGGAGAGACATCAATTTGATAGGTAGTGAGAGGACAGGGGGTAACAGGTTCAAACTTAAACAGGAGAAGTTTAGACTGGATATGAGGAAGAAATTCTTTACTGTGCGGGTGGTGAGGCACTGGAATGGGTTGCCCAGGGAAGCTGCGAATGCTCCATCGCTGGCGGCGTTCAAGGCCAGGTTGGACATAGCCTTGGATGGCATGGTTTAGTGGGGTGTGCCCCTGCCCCTGGCAGGGGGGTTGGAGCTAGATGATCTTAAGGTCCTTTCCAACCCTAACTATTCTATGATTCTATGAATCTATGACTACAAGCAGTCCTATCTTGTCTGATGGGGAAAAGATGGATAGCTTTTCTACTTAACATTTTTGAGATTACAATCTGAAGGAGAGACCAAACCTCCTGAGGAGCTTGCAGTTTACCCAGAAGACAAGTGGTTTGTTTTTGTACTTCTATATGCTGATGGCTCTTGAAAACAAACTACTGTTTCTTTCTGGCAAAAAAAAAATAAACTCTGTTGTGTTGGTATAAGAAGGTGTTCATGAAAGTATTTTTAATTTGGTTTTAGCAGTGTTAAGCCACCTGGAAATATTCTACTTTAAGTTAGGTACTGGAATAGGTACATGGTTTAGTGTGAGGTATCCCTGCCCATGGCAGGTGAGTTGGAACTTTATGATCTTAAGGACCTTTCCGACCCTAACTATTCTATGATTGTCTGATTCTATGATGATTCTATGATATAGGTGTCAATTAAGCCAGAGCCTCCATACTGCAAGAGACACCACTGTGAACTAACTTCAAAAGATGGAGCAGGGTAGAGTATTTAACTCTTTGTCTCCAGTTTGTTGGTCACGTACTGCAGAAAATACCTTGCTCTTCTTAACCTGGGGCAGAGCAGTGTGCAAAGCTCCCTATCTTCCTCAGTTTGGCTGCTGTAACCAGTAAGCTCAGTAAGGAACTCAGATGAGAGGGAGAGGGTATGCATCTTGCTAGGGACACAGACAAAGTGCCCTTAAGCTGGAGAAAGCTGCTGGACCACGCAGAAAACCAGGCAAAAAGAGAACAGAAAAGGATGAAGGACATGCCCACATCATGAGGGCAACTTAGAATGAAACTTCAGAGGTGATGGAGAGCAGAGGACTTGTCTAGGACTCAGAAGTAGGAAACAGAAGCTTTCTTTGCAGTGCGGAGACCCAGGTGCTGGCAGGCATGGCAGACTTTCAGGAAAAGAGTCACCCATTCACACAGGGAAGGGAGAAGGCAGGCTTCTTGCAGAAGCTCTTTTAATTAGTTTATATTACCTACTCCTCTTACTGGCAGTTATGTTGGCTATTATATGACTACTCTTTTTCTCTTTCAAAAGCCCAATAGTTTAATGGATCTGGAGCACCTGAGAGTACCTGGCACACTTCAAGTAAAGCAGGTGACAGGTGCAGATACAGTGCAGGATTTGGCCCTACCCTAAGTCCTACCACTAAAGAGAGCAGCACTGAATCTCATGTTTGCTACCTTCCTGCCATGCTGCATTTAACAAAATAAGCATAGTCTGGCATTACTCTGAACAAGCTGATTCATGGCATTTAGTATGTTGCATATGGCCATAAATGTAAACTGGTGAGTTACAGGCTCCATCACGAGCCATACCAGAAGCAGAACTTCCACAGCATCTACCTCCTTCTGTCAAGGGAGGGAATCAGGGAAGTGGGAGGCAAAGGTGACAGAGTGAGCTCCAGCATATGCAGCTGGGGCTATTCCTGTGAGCAATGGGGCATTTCTGGCAGGAATTTTTCATGGACAGCTGTTTTTCTTTCCGAATAACAACACAATGTGCAATGCTGCAGTAAGGTGCAGTGCTGCTATTTAAAAACCAAACCAAGGAAGTGAGTGGTCTTAAATTATGAGATTATTATTAATTCAAGGACATCACAGGAACAGTTGATTACGGGAAACCAAAGTGACACAAAGAATCCGTGTGACTTTTAGCATCCATGGCTGGCTCAAAAAGAGAGAAAAAAAATGAAGTTAATTGAAACATTTCTCCTCGTGTTTTCAAGAGCAGTATTTTCTTTGGAAATAAAATCTTTTGCCTTTTGTTGTTTCTGCTCTCCTCAAACACCAGCTCCTCTTCCTTCTTCCACCACTCAGAGAAGAAAAAAACCAAAATCAAATGAACCAAGAAAAAAAAAAAAAGAAGAAAAAATCGCAACCTAAACCTTTAATTGTGATCTTTAAAAAAACCAAACTATTCTTGAACAGTGAGTGTTTGCAGGCAGAAATACTTTATATAGCGGTTTCAGAACAGCAAGATTCTTCTCAGTACCGGCATGTACTGTTCTAGCTCTATCAGTACTTGCTTAGGCAACAAAAATATTATACTTCTTATGCAAGAAGTGACAAGATATTACAGACCAGTAAGTAAAGAACAAAGAAGAAAGAAGAGTAGTGGTAATGCAACAATAAGATTCCACCAGTATTTTACCAGTTTTCTCTATTTAGACTGTGCCTTAGATTTCCTTTTCAAACCACATTTTGCAGCATACTGAAAATAAGACAAAAGAAGTTTTACATTGTATGAAGAAGTGTATTTTGGTTTTAAATAATACCCTGTTCCTCAGCATTAAAAAATATATTTACTTCTGCAACTGACTTTATGTCTACATTTCATCAAGCAATCCAACTTACACATTGAAGAATGGCCCAGAATGTCAGTTTTTGTATGCTTAGAAACTGCCAAGGGCTAAGGCTACTATATTCAACTCCATTGGAATATGCTTGCAGATTTCAATAGGAGTCAAATCAGTTTTTAAGATATTAAGTGTATTAAAGTGGTGCATGCTGACAGAGAAAATGTATCAACTGAATGTAGAGTAGAAAATCAATTTTTAGCAAAAATGATGCAGGTAAAAGAGTGGCTATATTGTTAGAATGTTTAGCAGGCCAACTGCATCAGCACCGCTGCTCCAAATTTTAAAAGCATGGGGTTTTTTTTGGCTAGTCCTCCATTGACAACAAGGGATTCAAAAGTCCATTGCTAAACTCCAAGAGTACAGCATGTAGCTTTTGTTTCCTAACTTGCTTGGAAGCAAACCCCAAGAGAAGCTGGGTGCTCAGCTACCTACTACAATCCAGAACCCCGGGCTGAGTGATGCCCAAATTAAGCAGAGAAAGGACTACATGTAAGTAAAAAGAAAGAAGCAAGAAACAAAGACCAAAGTGCGTCAGCAAAGTGCTGAATTTCATTTCAATGAATTCCAGTTCTTGTTCCAGTCATTCATGCTGACTGGAGCTTCAGTGAGAGATTACAGAAATGGGCATCAGCACCAACAGTAGTTGAAAAGACAGGGAACTTGTTTGGGAATCAGAGGTGGCAAATCATCATATGTTTTCTTCCCTTCCTCCAGAGGGTAGGGCCTTGTCTAGCTGAAGTAGCAGAACTGTATCCCATAGTGATCATAAGCAAAAGAGTATTTCATGTAAGAAATCCAGTAGGAACTTGGGCTCTAAGGAGCTTAGCAGTGTCAGAAGTTAAGCAGTTTTCTATGTGCCAAATGACTGCCAGGTACCCTTCTTATACTGATTAGAGATGGGGGACAAAGAAGCACATCCTATTAAGTTTTGCTACTTGTAATATTACTAGATCATGAGTGAGGATTTTAAAACAAACACAGTATCTTAAGTCTGTTAAGATTTAAGTACCATCAGTATTTGTGATATTACAGGAGAGCCGGTTAAGGTAGTAGGAATCTGTGGATTAACTCCATTACAAACTCAGGGAACTTTATATTTTTTTCTATCATATAGTGTAGCACCATTGCTGGGTCACAAAGCCAAACAGCAGATGTATGTGGGATTCTTGTAAAGGAGGAACTCACAAAAAAGAAACCAAAGAAATTGTTCCCTGAGGAGAGATCAATGACAGCCTATCCCTAGTGTCCGCCAGTCAAACATCTGAAAAGCAACTCCTGTTTACTAATCCTCAGACTACAGTATCTCAGGGAATACTTCACAAACTGTAGCCTCACAGCGTGGAACAATTCAAGATGATACTATAGCAATAGTACGATCTTCAAGACAAACAAAAAAGACTGAATTATGAAACAGGACTAATATATTACATTACAGAGCAGAACTTATCGTGGAACAAGTATTCAGTAATACACTATCTGCTAGTTGTTCAATTATAAAATAATGAAAATAATGAAAGTTACATATAGTACTATATTATTACAAGATAAGGGCATGATTACTTCAGTATTCTAAATCTGTGCAATAATTACTTCTGAATTGGCTAAAATAACTACACTGCAAACTACAGAAATGTACACCTGGTCAGTCCCTATGAGCTAACTGCATTCTAGTTACTTAGTTTTTCCTGTGAAGTTCCCAACAAAAATTTCATGCAAGTGAAAGGAGAAGGATTTTTTTTTCTCATTAAGATTTAAAGCCAGTTGGCTTACTGGGACAGATTTCCTTTTCCAAGTAAGTAGTGAAGTGTAGCACTACTATTGTGTTATACATTTCCATTTGGTCAGTCATTTATTGGGATGCCAGTTCTAATTGACAAAGGAAATAGACCAAAACATGCAACACGAATATTTAATTAGCTCCCATACTGATTGTAAACAACACTTCACTCACCTTCGATCAACTGACAGAAGTAGTAATGATAAATTACAGAGTAAGTGTAAATAAAGTGGTTTTAATTAGTGTTATTAATCACTTCACACATCTTCAACCTAATTGCTCATTTGATAACAATTGAAACACCAGCAAAACTCCTTTAATGTCCTTTAAACATTAGTTTATACAGTTAATAGGTTGAGGTGCCTCACATCCCAGCAAAAGGAACCATCTCCTAACGTTAATATATGCCTAATTAAGAGTTTCAAATACCAAAAAGTCATCACTTACTGTTTCTTCTGCCTTTTAGGTCATTTAGTTTCAATGTGAAATATTGATTCCTACTCCACAACATGCTATTTTTCTAGGTCATTTAAGTGTGCGTACTCATAGTAAGTAGTTGCTAACTGGCCCTAAAGCTGGATTTTACTTGTTGCCCACTTTTGAAAAGGAATGGACGATTATAAAAGATGTAATAAAATAAAAGATCAGGTCAGGCATCTGTAAAGTGGTCACACAATTTCTGAGCATTAAACTGCATTTGGGATGCTGGGGGAATCCTAGAACTAGACTGAAATAAGTAAGAATGACAAAGCCAGGGATAGCTCTTGGTGTCCTTCCACAGTATTTGACAGCAAAGAAGAGGGGATGATAAAGATGGACCTGTTCCTAGTGACAGCAAACTCTTTGGTGTCTCATGGGTATATTCTGTTTTCCAAGTCCTGCTCGCAGAATTAAGATGCATATCCGACTTGTACCAGAAGTAAACTTTCCCTCCAAATTAGAAGGGTAAGGAAGATTTGGTTTTCTGTTCGGTTTAAGCTACTTGCTTATGCTGCTGTATGGCTTATTTTTGGTGTCATCAGAAACATTCCTCGAAGAAACTCCCTCTTGGTGAAATTACTTAGGATGACTTTGGAAAGTAGAGGTATTGAGTGAGCGGAAAGGAAGCCCTGCAAGTGCCTCAGAGAGTGGCAAGGAACAGCCACCTGCCCACTTAAGTAAAGAGGTCTCTCCTCTCGTCCTCAGTTTCTAGTCTCTGGGAAAGTGCAAAAAGGGCAGATGGAACCAGTGGAGGCAGGGGGCTGTTGTGAGTGAAAACCCTGGGAACTACATGACAGACCTTTGTAGATATAATAAAAATAAGATTTCTTATTTATAGGAAGAAAAAGGAAATACTAAACCAAGGCAAAAAATAAGATCTGCGGATCTTATTTTGGCAAAAATGCAAATCTTGGCAGCTACAACTGGTCAGATTCCATAGGAAAAGAGGGACTTTCAAGCCAACTGTTAGTCAAATAGGACAAGTGGGAATGGCTTTAAACTGAAAGCAGGTAGATTTAGATTAGATACAAAGAAGAAATTCTTCACTCTATGAGGGTGGTGAGGCACTGGCACAGGTTGCCCAGAGAAGCTATGGCTGCCCCATCCCTGGCAGTGTTCAAGGCCAGGTTGGATGGAGCTTTGAGCAACCTGGTTTAGTGGAAAGTGTCCCTGCCTACGGCAGAGGGGTTGGAACTGGATGAGCTTTAAGGTCCCTTCCAACACAAACTTTTCTATGATTCTATGATATCAAACAGAATATGACAAGTAGCTGTGAGGTAACAATGGTAATAAGCATTGCCCCCATTATCCCTTCAAATCCAGGACCAGTACTAGGACCGTATTTCAAGATCTCCCTTCTAGCATATATTAAATATATCAGTACCTTCATATAACAAGAAAAACATGCCAAGCCTGCAATATAACAAAGGTATTCTATATCCTACTAGTAAATAAAGCTCAGAAAAGTGCGTGTGGGGTATGTGCATACTTAAAATGAAGAAATACATGATAATACTTTATCTGCTAAATTAAAAGCAGTTCTCTTGTTAGGAAACAAACACATCACTTTAGATGAGAGGCAGCAATTCTTAAGTGAGTACACTGAAAACAAACTTCTTTTACAAAAAAAAGGAAAGTAATTTATATGCAATACCATCCTCTACCATCATTAAGAGGGCTATGTTCTAGCTACAAGTACAGAAAAGGGCTTTTTGTGTTGCTATAGAACCTATTCTTAGGTACTGGAATATAGGATTTGGTGGAATGTATTAAGAAATGTAGAAAAAGTTCATTTTCATTCGAGAATTCTATAAATTATAACTACACCCTGAGAGTAAATGGTTCTTTTTTTGATTACTGAAAGTGTTTGGGTTTTTTTGATGGTTGTATTGAAATCCCAGAATCAGGGCAGTGGGGATAGCACTAATGTCTAATTCACAGAGGACAGGTTTCCAACCTACTGCGTAACACTAATGAAGTGCCTCCAAATAAGAGGGATCCCTGTGCAATTAAACTAGGACTACAGAAGGGCAAATGCAATCTCTCAGTGTTTGGGAAAATCGTGCTTCAAAATTTCAGCACTCACATAATATTGCCAGGTGGTTAAAATTTACCAACTATGCACCTGTGAGGGACAGGAAGAAAACCAGAGAGAAATAGTAGTTCTTCAGTAGCTGAGCTTAATAAGGAAATATTTAACAAGAAAGAATTTCTTTAGGGATAGATAACTTTTATGGCAAAAATTTGTAGGCTGTATATTATAAAGATAATAGAATTTCCAGTGAGTTTACATAAAAGTGTTCTGGAAATTCAGAAATGTGTTGCAAATATGAATTACTAGCAAGAGTCATGGAACAAAATAACACAGCAAAGCCTAAGAAATCCTGACATAATAGGGTAACTTCAGGGTTACTTACTCAGATAGTATATGTTTTGCTTTCTATACCATACCACACATAGCATTACTCCAGATGTATGAAATGTAATACAGCCAGATCTTCTTTCATAAGCAACAGCTGGTAATGTTTGACAGTAGGAAAAAATTGGAAGTTCCTTTACTAATGAAATTACTGAAGATGCTAGAGAACAAGACCTAAAGATACGCACTGAGCAAGGATAGGCTGACACATATTTATGCTCAGAACACAGAAGTTGCCTTCCTCTTTTTTTTCTTTCTTTTTTTTTTTTTTTTTTAACAGAAGAAGTTATCCTAAATTTAGATTAAAGCCAAGGATAACCTACTACTGCCATTTTTTAAATGACCCCAAGATTAAACAACTTATTTTGTAGAAGATTAATCTTATTCTATGAAATTGCTTGCTAAACTCTGCAGATATCGAAATCATATAGTCTCTGAAAGAGATAATTTATCATTGGCCATTAGGATGATGTGCTTTGTAGGAGCAATAGAGAGAAACAACAAAAGAACAAAATGGGCAGTAGGATCATAACTAAATTACATTTCTGCACTATGGAGGACACAAAGAGGAAAAAGGATATCCTCTGGCCTTTCATCTAGGGATATCTAAGGATGATTTGGAGCTCTTTTGGCAGTAAAATTTCTGTTGGCACTTCTTACACCTCCAGGAGAAGCTCCTGTGAAAAAAAAAAACCAAAAAACCTCACCAGTGGCCTAAGGTAGATGCAAAGTGAATTATATGAAGAATAGAAATCACTTGTTTCCACAAATGGCATGCATTGCTGATGGTGACAGTGTTACTTCTGTGAACTCTGCAGGTGGCACACAATACCTGGAGTGGCAGAAATCACACAATACTTCACTGTAGCAGAAGTTTGCTCCTTTGAAAAGACCAGACTATGGAACCACAAGAGAACAGTACCTGAACTGGGCTTCAAGATGGGATTAAATACATTTCTGAATGTGACCACAAGAAGAAAGTGCATGCAGGAGGGGGCACTGTGTGCAACAACACAGACACCAAGCTCCAGCTCAGAAGAAAGTTCAGGAAACACTGAGTTTTGGCATAAATGTTATTTTTAAATTTGTGTTTTCATTATCAACCTTCCATTTTCCAGAGAATAACTACATTTAAAATGGAGTGTATGCTTTTCTACAGAAAAAAAAAGCAAAGTAAATGAAGAACATATTTTACATTAATAAATCCTAATTTTTTGGAAGTATTTTATATCTTTGAACACCAACTGTGAATGTCAAGTGTTCCTAGTCACCCTCTGTGCCTAGCACAGCCTAAAAGCTGCTACCGATAGCATTAAACTAATATGTTCCCTATTTATTTCTAGGAAGTAAAATCAGATGGCTATAGACATCACACAAACATGACTCACATGGAAGCTGAATGCATTATCAGAAATCAAAAAACCAGAAAGATCTCTTCTGATAGACCTAAATTAAATTCCTGAAAAATAGCAACTGCAATTAAAAAAGCACCTACTAGCTTCTGAAGGTAGTTTTATATGAAGCATATAAAACTATTCAGAGATATATGGATCTAATACAAAAGGAATTGGGAGATCTATTATGCTATTATGTTGTTCTATGAACTTAACTACTTGCACAAAACAGGTTTCCTCTTCTTGTGCAAAGGGGAACTCCATTTTTTCCTGACCTTTGACAGGCTTACATCTTTTCTGTCCACAAAAGAAAATGTCTATCTGGACTCTGAGGTGAGCCAGTTCAGAATGTGTTTAGCACTGCCTCAGGAGTCAATTAAGAAGTAAGTCAAAAAGGTCGAAATTTTATGACAGTCTTTTTCATCTGCCAAAACCTCCCCTGCCATAAACCAGAAAGTACAACCTTTTGCTTTCTCTTTCTGTGTCCATGAATGTGCACTACTCTGCTCTCATGGTGAACTCCGAATATGTATTTCTCAATTTAGAAGACCAGAATGGAAAAAAAAAAGAGGGGCAACTTCCTATTTTGCGTTATCACAGAAGTCACAAAAATCCTACTTTATTGAGAGCTATGTAAACTGCATGTACAACAAAAGAAATCAACCCCGAAACAATACCTGCCAAAATTTTCTGTTCCATATACATCATTTTACAGAGGCTAACAAGCCAACTACCTCTTTTTCAAGGCTGCATCTACACATTGCTTATGCTTACAAGCTGGCATCAGCAGATCCCAGAATGATGCAGCTCTTGGCACTTCTGACTGTGTTTAGCGCGTGAGCGCTGGCATGCCACTAAGGCACAAGTAGGGTGAGTGGTTTATCCGACTGCCTGAGGCTGTGGGTGAATTTGTTTCCTGGCCCATACTACAGACACAATATTTACTGATGTTCTTTTGTGTGGTAGGTTTAGATGCCAAAGTCTTTCTTTGTTCTGCTCCTACAAATGCTACTGTAAGTCACTGTCATTTTCTAATGAATTTCAGTAACTGCTTCCTGTGGTGGATAAGTGAGCACCTGGTTGGTTGCCTGTGCAGGATTTGTGTTTGCCACAGGATAAGCAATACATGCTTGATCACCACCTCTTTTCCATCTTTGATGATGCTACTAATTGTTCCTGCTTTCCTGGTCTTGACTCTCACCTATGCATTTCCCTCCTTCATGTATGTTTCACTTGCTATAACTGCTCCTGTGTTCATTTGATATTGGTCTTATACACATTTTGTACAACAGTAATAATCATAGACCATAAGGGGTTGTCTTCTTTGGGCAAAGATTTTAAGACAGTTGCACAGCTTAAAATGAAACCAGGTACGAAAACTGGATTCATCTCAGAGATATGAAGTAATATCAGTATATCAGCATGGAGTTTATATACCATAGAATCATAGAATGGTTTGGGTTGGAAGGGACCTTAAAGCTCACCCAGTTCCAACCCCCTGCCATGGGCAGGGACACCTTCCACTAGACCAGGTTGCTCAAAGCCCCATCCAGCCTGGCCTTGAACATCGCCAGGGATGGCACAGCCACAGCTTCTCTGGGTAACCTGTGCCAGGGCCACACCACCCTCACAGCAAAGAACCTTTTCCTCATATCTAATCTAATCTAGCCTCTTTTAGTTCAAAGCCATTCCCCTTTGTCCTATCACTACTTGCTCTTATAAAAAAACCCACTTTTCATCATGTAGAGATAACCAGAAATAAAGAAACTCCAAGAAACATGCTGCAGGTGACAGCACATTGAGTAAAAAATCAGCCTACAGGCTGCTGTACACAAATGGAGGGAAATTAGAAATTACTTAGTTGCAGTATTGCCATAGTTATCTCTGGACTCCCAACACGGCACACCAATGAGCACTGTGTTCTCTTGAAGTTAGGTAAGCATGTATAAAGTGATGATAGCAAGGCCACATTTACAGAGAAAATGTGTTTTGATCTTGTTGGTCTTTTCTTTCTTTTGGTGTTTTTGTCCCATCCTCTCAGGATGAATCTTCATGTGTTTGGGTCAAGACACTGAGGCTTTATTTCACAATGTGTGAGAACAGAAAAGGTAAAGGAACTGGAGAAGGAAAAGATGGTATTGAAACAAGAAAGGAAGCAACAGACATAAGGATATGGTAAGCAGCAATGGGTAGTTTAGGGAAAGATGGGACGGCAAGAAAAGGTGAGAGATCACAGGAAAGAAGAGGGCTTGGGAGAGATACTAAGATGGTGTAAGAGCCCCTGGCTGGAGATTCCTTCCTGAAGAGAAGAAACTGCAAGAGGCAGCCTGCAGCAGTTTAGGTCCAACAGTGACAGCGTGTACTGGACTATCACGTTTCGAACAGTACTTCTGCCAGGGGCTTCTAGTGCTGCCTCCCTAAAAAGCCTATAAACCCCCCAGTCACCCTATTAATCTACAGAAGAATTGAGGCAATTGAACCCCTGTGTCACCCCTCAGGAACCAGGGAAAGCACGGGCTGTTTTCCCGAATAGTGATGATTCCCTTCAGCCTTCATCAGGACTCCTGCTTGTAAACAACCACACAAGAACTGAAAGACAGGCAGCGAACCAAATCAGAATGAGATCAGCTGCACCTGACTCATAGTCCCTAACACTACTGTCAGAAACTCACATTGGACCATGGCTGGTGAAGCAGATAGCAAAGCCTGCAAGGGATCCTGGTGGTGAGAGTCCATACTGCGGCTCCACTCCTAAGTTTGACTCTTCTGCAGTGGTGTCCTGTCTGCATAAGAGTAAAGACTGAAAAGGAGAACTTCACTCAGGCTCTTGAAGTAGAAACACTAACATGAATTTAATAGGATGTGATATGTCAGCCAGAGAGATATGCCTGCTTTACCTGGCCCTTACCATCCTGGTAACACTAATAAGAGCAGAAGTGATGGAGTCCTGAATGACAATGTTTGAGCTACATCTTTTCATCTGACACTATTCCCAATATGTTTGAACTCTGCCTCAGACAGAGAATGAAAACAATAAAGTCCAATGCTCAGGATGGAGCATTTCCTGAGGTAGCACTGGCTGTGAACACTGATGCTAAGATGTAAGAGCTGGCTTTCAGATCAGCATTAGAGCCTGTTTCATATTATCAAATCTTAATGTCTTAGTGATCTACAGAAACTTTTAATGGTCAGCTATTTTGTAAAGACATTAAACTCCTGCTGAGGATTGCCCCGGGAAGTAGGTCTCAGTGTCTGCTGCCAGCCAGTGGCTATTACAATGTTAAATGCCATGATAATTATTTCATGCCCATGTGTATTTGTGACTAGGGCCAGAAAGGGGAGGTGGATAAAGCAAACAACATCTTATCAACACTGCTCAGAAATCTAAGCATTTAACAACTACTTTGAACAACTGAATTTTACCCACAGTTGAGACAGTTTCTGTATATCTTTCTCTGTGAGAATATGCAACAAATAACTGTGAGACCACCCTTTAACAAAAGGTGTCCACCTTTCAGATTCACTCCATTACAAATTGGGCAAAGACGAATTTGAGACCCCAAAGTTTTGAAGCCAAGATATTGAAAAGGCTTGTGTTAGAAGAGATGGGTGGAATAAGGCGAGGGATCCGAAATGCCCAACCATATTTACCCTGACTGTATTACAATACTGATGGAAGCTTTATCAGTAAATCAAAATTCCTCAGACCCTATGCTCTGAATGATTTATTTGGAGTTAAGGACTGTTGAGTCAGAAAACTACCAGGTCTGCATTAATGCAGCAGAAAGAAAGGTGATGGGACCTGTGTTACTCACTTCTGCCACTCCTGCTCGAGAGACTCAAATTCTAAAGTGAAAGAAGGGTACACACACTTGGTAGGTATTTTTCAGGTCTGCAATGTACTCAGAGAGCACATGATTTTATTAGTGTGTATGTTTACCAGGAGATCCCATGAGAACACCTCCTTTGTGTGCACAAAGAATGACTCAGCTGAATTGCCCTGTCTCTCAAAGCGGATAATGAAATGGAAATAACTTCATCTATCAACAAATTGTGAGGTCCACTGATGCCAAATTTCATCTCATTGAGCATGTCAGCCATCTGACAGGTGGCAATTTCACAAAGCAAGAGCTATGGGATGGAAAACACACAAATACACATCCTTTTACACATTCATTGTGTAAATAGTGCCTTTTGTTTCAATCCATTTTCAGTATCTATGAATAAAGCAGCTGATAAGGATGAAAATCATAAAGTTTGAACAAGGAATGCTCTTTCAAACTGGGACATCTGCTTTAACACTGAGTAAGGAGGATTTCTCTTATTGTAAAAAACTGCTGAAACAAAACTGAATTAAAATAGTAAGAGCTTTGCCCATTTGTCCTCTTTTTTTTTTTTTTTTTTTTTTTTAGCCTCGGAATTATACAGGTTATTTAAGTGAAAACCACATCTATGAAATACAACAGCTATCTGTGATTTCGTATGAAGAAAATAATCTGTTGTAACATCAGTTATTCTTTACAGGAAAAAAATCTAAATGGTACTACTACCCATCTATATTGCATTCTGGGCAAACAGTTTCAAGTGACTAAAAGAGATAATATATTGTGGGATTGAGTACTCAGTGGTGAGCCATGTATTTTCTTCCCCAGAAGGACTGAGACATCCTTAACTGTCTGCATTTCTGTAAACATGAAGCCTCTGTGAAGTGCACTCTGAAATGGCATCAGCCAAGAAGACAGTGTTATTCAATCTACATCGTACTTATTCCCTTACCAGTGTGCTGAATTCTGTAATTAATCCTGAGCACCAGGGCAACAGGCTCACAGACAGAAAAACAAATATATTCATAAAATTTTGGGGGAAAAAATGTCTGCAGTACTGGCAATATCAGGTGGAAAAAATGCAATTCCAATATAAACCTCTTATTTTAAAATTGAAGCGTGAAATATAGAATTTTAACGATTATCAGACAATTGGAAGGTTGATCCAAGAGGCTTTCTGATCCATGTCAACAAGAACTCTGTGGCTGCAGTCTTTGGTATAGAGGGAAAAGAAGGAGGGTTGCTACACGAACTGATCAAGCAAATTAAAAATAGGGAACGATTCCATTTCAGTTAGAAACTTAAACACCAAAAGCTCCACAAATCTGTCCCATAATCCTTTTAAGACCAGTCTTATGCTCATTTTGTGAAGACTAAAGCAAAGGAAATAGCATGACAGATTTAAGTATAGATACCTTAAATTAAAATTAGAGACTTCTAAATTAGGAGACATTTGAGCCTGTGGTTTAAGTTAGGAAGAAGGTGCCAATGGATTTGCTCAGTAATCTCAGCAGTCCATCTAACCCTCATTTTGCTAATGTCATGACAGAGGGAGTAACTGTTGCCTGTCTCCACTGCTGCAGACTGTAAGGAATCAAAGTAGTCTGTAAAGATTCCATGAGCTTCAGCTAATTATCTCAGAAACAGTTCTGAGCTAGTACCATGGCAGTCCTCTGATGTGGCATGCTAATGACTCACAGGGATAGGGGTGCAGGGGAACTAGTAGGAGGGAAAGAAATATAGGACCACATTGTTATTGTTCCACATTTATCTCATCCTTGCACTACACATCTGTAAAATGCAAATTTAAAACATTGGCAGGAAAAGGTAGGTTGGTCCTTAACGATTGCTCAGAGGCCTCCAGTTTCTCTGCCAAAGAGTATGGACATCAGGGGGCCTCAGGCATCAGACCTTTCTCAATTATCTGCAGGCCAGACTGTGACCTCATCAAGCCTTAACGACAAATGTCCTCAGCAATCACCCTTATTCACTCAGAGAGTTGTATATCTGTGTTTACTGTCCTCCTTTCCATGAAGCTTTCAACCGTTTCAATTGTTCTTACATGAAATGGGAGGGGGGAGGGCGGAAAGATGAAAACAAAACAAAGGACGTGTACTCACTAGGCAGCAAAAGGAATGAATCTGAAGTAGTTGTGTGATTTTGAGACAGTGGTGCAGTGATAGGAAATACCTGGTTGGGACAGAAGAAAGAGATGGGAACAGTACAGGAGTTTCCCTCAGATGGGTATAACCTTGTCCCAGCATCAGACCAACCACAGAAAACTTGTATGAGAGCATGCAGCAGTTATAAATCTGCCCATCTTTGATAATAATTACTTTAAAACCAGTGACCGCTCTGCCTGCATTCCACCAAATAAAGGCTTTATATGTTTGGGTTTTTTAGTTGCTGATTCACACTCAGAAAAGATAATTAGTGAGCATCTCTATTAGCAATACAGAACCTCTCCTGTGTAAGCCCCTTGCATGTGACTTGTCCCATTAGCCTTTTTTTCATGGCCTTTACTTGCTACTAAAGGAACAGGACATGTGAAGTGATGTTTGGGATTTACCGTATTTTAACAGCTGCCTGCTACGTGACAACTTTTTAAAACTAATTCTGAGAAAATCAGAGTGCATGAAACCAAATTGTAAAGATTCTGACTACAGACACACTAATCCTATACAAAGACAGCACTACTGATAGATTATATCACTCAGAAAAGAAGCTGTGGTCACATCTCCAGGCAGGTTTTCTTATGATGATTTACAAATCTGCCTTAACTAGGCTAGAGCTGCCATGGAAGGCCAGAAGTGCTCTCCTCAGTCAGTCTTGTTACTTCAAATACAGCTACGCAGTCAAACTCAGAAGTAAACATAACTAAAACAGTAAAGTCAGGAGCTAAAAAATTAGGAAATCCCAGACAAAGTTGCCCTTTCTGAATCATTGAGCTTGCCCGCCTTCCTTGTCTTACAGCCAGTGCACACAACACAAAACTATTCAGTGTTCGGTAGTTGCTTCATTTTTAGCCACATGACCTCAGGCCTTCACTGAAAAATGTCCAATACAAAGGAAAAAAAGAAACAAAACAAAATGCCATCCTGCTGGATTACTCTGTGACAATTTAGTTCAAATACATCACAAATACAAATAGTGATTTTTAGAATTTCTGTGAAGTGAGACATTTGTATAGATCTTATTTCCTATTTGGCGATTAAAGGATTTAAGACAGAAAGTCTCCAAGAAATACAAATGTGGCATGTAAGACACTTCAGAGTGAGATTTAAAATTCCTTTTATACCAAGCTTCATCTATTTGAGACGGTGCTTCCATTGTCCACTTACAGCTCTTTGTTCTCAGTGCACCTGTGAACTAACTAGGAACACCTAAGTATTAGTGGAAGATACCTTGAATGATTTCACAAGCATAACATCAGAACTTTAGGATATGAAAGGACACAATTAAATTTTAAGTGCCAAGCCGAACTGTTGAGTATGATATTTTTTTATTTCATTTAGCATGTGTGTTCTACTCATTGCTTAGAGAAGTCAGAAGTGCTCCAGATGAAATGAGATGTAGAGGAATACTAGAGAAAATTGAAAAGCCAAAGGAGTGTCAGGAGCCGTAGCACGAGCGAAGTGAAAGTGAGTACATATTGTGGCAGAAGACTGAGGAAATAAAAAGAGGGAAATAACCTGCTTTTTCAGTATCTAGTGCTACATCTGATAACAGATCTGTTAACTTATTGGAAAACTTTGTCTCGGAGTGACTCATGTTTGTAGACATCTGTTCTACAAATACATGGGGTGACATGTCTCTCGTTCACTTTTGCTGTTGTTTAGCCTTGACACACTTCCTCCGTGGCTGGTCCTAGCAGAGGATCTATCCACTCCCTCCACAGCTCTGCAAACAGAATGACTGCTAAGTGACCAGTGAGCCAATCTTTGAGAAGAAACTTCAGCTTGCTTGCTACAGCTGCCATTCTGTGCAACATTTTTAAAAGCTCACTTAACTATTTTTGTCTGTGTATCCACCTGAAAATCTTAATCTTAAGGAGTACCAGCTATCTGGCCAAAGTGCTTATAAGAGACATCAGAATTATTCACAGCCCTACACTACTTCACAAGTTACTTTTGTACCGGAGATGATGAATTCTCATGACATAATCTTATAGTATAGTACAGCAACACTGCAATCTCAAAATATTTTCCTTAAAATATATTCCACATGTTTAATTTGTTGTTTTTTTTCCCCGCCACAAACTAGCAGTGAGAGTCTCTTCACTATAAACAAAACCAAAAATTAACTTGCAAAGGCAAGGAGGCAATTTGCCTGCTCACAACTACGTTGTTTTTAGCCTGTATCAGAAATAATAAAGAAAAACATTATAAGACATGCATTCAGTTTTAAAGCATGAAATGTTACAAATATGCCTGGAAAATGTGGAAAAACACATTTCTAGCAACTTACTTTCACTGGCTGAATAGTCCTGTGGATCAAGTATCCCTGATTCCTGCAGTGATCTAATACAGGAGTCCACCAGCTCCAGACCAGTGGTGAGCTCATCTTCTATATCCTTCTGACCATCTGTAATAAAATGAACAAAGTAAGAATGTATAAGAAGGCAAAAGGTAAAACCAGCTACATGTAACTAAGCCTTCACAGCTGACGAAGAAAAGGCTAACACACCAAGATTACATATCAAGAGGAGGCTGGCCGTACTGAAAGCTATGCCGTCCTTTGAAAGCCTGGCCTAAGATTAATAAAAGCAAAATAAGAAAGTCCATGTCAGATCTTAAAAAAAAAGTGAGAGGCATGTTTAGCAATGCCCCTCACAAAACTCTACATTTTGAGAATGTTCTCAAACAGAACTCAGTGTTCTTTCTGTCAACTCTAACAACTTTTGCCAAATTTCACCAGTTTTTAAGTAGGGTTTTCACACACCAGCAATGACAAAAAGCCCAACAAGTTGCATAAATAAATGCTGTTTTCCCCTCTACCTTCTTCAGGAAATATGATCATTCTGGGAGAGGATATATGTAGCACATATATGTAGATAAGTACATTACCTTGTGTTTGCCAGTGAAACTGCTCTTCCGTTGAACTGAAAAGAGGGGGAAAAAAGTGTTATTTTCTTATGAAATGATTCAGTAATGTGCCATCAAAATTCAGCTGTAAATCTATTCTGAAGGAACTGATTTAAGGATAAATGAACCAACTTAAGGATAAATAAGAAAACATATCAAGGATTGTTTTACATATTTTTAAGTGAATGACTTGCACAGCATTCATTCAGCAGGAGGGAAGCATCTTCACTTCTTAACTAATTCCAAATATACATACAGTAACTGCCCTTAGTCTTGATATACAAATTATATTATTCCAAAGTAAAAACATTTTACATTTTTTTTTGATCCTCCTTTTTGTCTGATTTTCTATTTTTATAGAGAAAGTTATAAACTGCTTTCTCAAGTGAACATTACACGTGATTTCTAAAAGAAATTACAAGTATGGCTCTTGGTTCTACTGATCATTATGTGCATTTTTATACTATCCAAATGTGCAGCTAAGTTAATTCAATTGGCCTACACAAGAGAGTAAATTTAGATGTATTTGTGCTTCTAAGTACAAACACATAAGCAATGGAATGTCTTAATTTTAAAATAATAAACATGCACTCTAGAGGATGGGTTAGGTAGGGTGTTGTTTTTTTTTTTTTTTTCTATAAAACGAACTCTATATTCAAATAAATGATAAAATGAATGATCTATTCAATTAGGCAATGAGTATACCTTCCTGCAAGGCATGATCTGTTTATGCTTCAATACAAGTCTTTCTCACGGCAAGAATACAAAAAGGAATTGAAGTTACTGAGTAATAACCATTCTTTTGATAACAGTAAACTGATTTATTATAGTCATCATTAAAATATTTTTCTGTACATTTTTACAAGATATTTATAGAGGAGAACAAAATGATCTGTTACATCCATTGGTTTAAAAAATTAAAGACAGAAATAGCTTTAACTTTTCAAACAATAAATTTATTTCTCTCTGATGCTGAGAATAAATGTTCTTTTTAATGAGCAAAAGGATTTTAAATGTTGAATTATTTTCCCTTTTCCCAAGACATGCTGGATCTCTTATGAATATGTGAGTACAGTTCCTAGTATCTATTCTCTGAACAAGAATAACAAATGAAATGATCTCTTCACATTATTCACTCTTCACAGGAAAAGAACTTGGGTTAATCACTTATCAGGTTTGATAGTGCTAAAAAAAGTGTACTTGCCTTATTTACATGGAAATACTTCTAAAAGGACAACTTTCAATTTCTAACTGGCATCTGAAGTGTTAACCTAACAAATTCAAGTCTATACATGACCATCAATTTCCAAATATCTACCATCTACACTTTATATTGACTCACTGTGGTGAGATTTCATAGATGAAGAAGCTAGCCTTTGAATGAGACAATCAAAATGCTTGCATTCAAGTCCACTGAAGTTAATAATATAGAAGATAAACATAGCCAGTGTCGTCTGGGAAATAATAACTGCAAAGTGCTAAACTGGAAGATATTACTGTAATATAAACTACCTTTTCAAATGGAGCCCTAGTCGATGGTGACTAGGGCCAGTGGCTCTTTTTGGAAAGTTACTTTTTCTAATTTGAAATTCCTTTTGCCTGATTTTCGGAATCGCTGAACAACTGCAGCTTCTGCTGACGCAGTGGGACTTGAGAGCAATCTTCCTTTCTGGAATTTGCATAATTCATAATAAGCAATATATTACTTTACACTACATAGTCCTTCTTCCAGTATCCAGATTTCTACGTGATAGATACCACTTCAAAAGGCAGAAAAAAGTAATATCTCAGGTGGCATTCTTGCTGCCAGAATGACATAGTGAACGTTGATGGCAAGAACATGCTGATGAAAAAGACTGTGGCATCTGTTCCACGTCAGCGAGAAAAGAAAATCAATTCTGTGCAGAGTGAATTATCATTTTCCGGAATTCCAGCTTAGCCCTTTTAAGCAGTAAGTTTGTACAAAATGTAGAAGTTCACTATTAACTAGTGGCTTATTAATGATCCCTGATATAACTAGTCTGGCTTCCATAGAAACTATTTTAATGTATTCACCTTAAGAAATCTTAAATAGGAAGGTCTAAAGAAGGTTCGCAATAAATTTTGACCATATTTTGGCTTTTCCAGTTTTAGTATGGCTTCTCATCACAACTACTGTAATAAATACTGTATTTTTTATAGTCAGGGTAACAGACTCACCATCCTTTTTTTTTTTTTTTTCCTAATGCAATCTTCTTATTCAGCATATGGAATATGGAACAGGATGTCAAGGGAAGTGGTGGAGCCACCATCATCCTGGGGGGTATTTAAAATATGTGTAGATGCAGGTGCTTAGGGATATGGTCCAGTGGTGGACTTGGGTTAACAGTTCAGCTTCATGATCTTACGGTCTTTTCTTACCTAAATGATTATATGGTTCTATATTAAAGAGTATTTGTCCCTACAAGGATATTGTCATGGGTTCAGCAGTAGCAGTCATTTTTTCTCCTTCTTGTTAGCTGCTGTAGCACTGTGGTTTTGATTGTGGGCCTGGGAACATGCGCTGATAACACCAGTGTTTTCAGTTACTGCTTGGTAGTGTTTTGGTCTGGCCAAGGATTTTCTGAGTCTCATGCTCTGCCAGGGAGGAGGGGGAGCCAGGAGGAAGCAGAGACAGGACACCTGACCCAAACTGACCAAAGAGGTTACTCCATACCACAGCACGTCATGTCCAGGATGTGAAGAAGGAGGGCAGAGAGCCGGAAGGGTGCGGTGGTGGATTAGGGGGGTTCACTGCTGGGGGTGCACTGGCTGGGTCGGGCTTGGTGGGCAGTTGTATTCTCTTTCCTTGTATTTCTTCTGTCATTATTATTACTGGTGGTAGCAGTAGTGATTTGTGTTACACCTTAGTTACTAAACTGCTCTTATCTCAACCTGTGGGAGTTGCATTCTTTTGATTCTCCTCCCCATTCCCCCGGGACTGGGGAAAGAAAAAGAGGGGAGGGAGTGATTGAGTAAAACTTCGTGAGTTATTAGCCTGGGTGAGGCTTAAACCACGACAGATATGAATACATTCTGGTATGAAAAGTGTGCTGTTTCCCTAGTTAAATTAATGCTCTTTAACTTTTGAATAGCCCAATACAGCTGCATATGACAACTGTCATTTCTTGGTTACAAACTGATGCCCTAGTTTTGCAGACAAACAAGTAAAGGGTTTCCCTAGAAAAATCTTATTAGTATTTGCCAGTTTAAACTTAGATAACCTGCTTTTTTCTTCTTTTCTCTTTTTAGTCTTTCTTCTTTTTAATCTTAGCCTTTTTTTTTTTTTTCTTTCTCAAATGAGCTTTCCCCATTTTGGCCTGAAAATTATTCCTGATTGAAGCAACCTGACATGTCTGTGCAGTGAGCCTTTAGGCTGTCACACAACTGTGCCAAATCTGCTTGAGTGAATAAAAGTACCTTTTGTGCTTTTCTTTTAGATGTTTTCCAGCTTCACAAGAGAGAGCGGTACAAGTGACTGCATACCCACATCAAATACATGAAAAAACAAAAACCCAAATAATAGAATCATAGGATCGACTAGGTCGAAGAAGACCTTCAAGATCCAGCCTCTACCCAAAGACCACCACTAAACCATATCACTGAGGGCCTCATCTACACGGTATTGAACACTTCCAGCAACAGTGATTCCACCACTTCCCTGCACAGGCTGTTCCAACTCCTGATCACCCTTTCAGTGAAGAAATCTTCCCTAATACCCAATCTAAACTGCTACCCCCTGGTACACCTTGAGGCCATTACCTCTTGTCCTGTCACTTGTTACTTGGAAGAAGAGAACAACCCCACCTCAGACAACCTCCTTTCAGGTAGTTGTAGGGAGTGGTAAGGTCCGCCCTGACCCTTCTCCAGACTAAACACCCAAGTTCCCTCAGCTGCTCCTCATCAGACTTGTGCTCCAGACCCTTCACCAGCTTTGTTGCCCTTCTCTGGACTCACTCCAGCACCTCAATGTCTCTACTGCAGTGAGGAGCCCAGAACTGAACACAGTATTCAAGGTGTGGCCTCACCAGTTCCCAGTACAGGGGGATGATTACTGCCCTGGCCCTGCTGGCTATGCTATTTCTGATACAGGCCAGGATGCTGTTGCCCTTCTTGGCTGCAGTGGGCAGAAGGTGGCTCATGTTCAGCAGCTGTCAATCAGCACCCAAGGTCCTTTTCTGCTGAGCAGCTTTCCAGCCACTCTTCCCCAAGCCTGTAGCATTGCTTGGGGTTGTTGTGACCTAAATGCAGCACCCGGCACTTTGCCTTGTTGAATCTCACACCACTGTCTACAGCCCATCAATCCAGCCTGGCTGGATCCCTCTGCAGAGCTTTCGTATCTTTCAGCAGATCAACACACCCAGCCAACTTGGGGGCAACTGAAAATTTACTGAGGGTGTGAACACCCAATGATTCGCTTTCAAAGCATGTGCTGGGGAGCACTGAGGGACACCTTGGACTCAGGTGAACTCCCAAGAAGTCAGGAGTGTGCCCAAGGCCTTAGCAGCAGAGACAACAGTGGGGCAAAGGCAACTTAGACATCTAACTCCCAGCATGATGCACACATTTTGCACACTACCTGGTCACAGCAGTACTTGCAGAATTGCTTGGGTTTAGACATTACATGGCCTAATGTGAGGCTTGACTTCCTTCAGATTAATGCCTTTTGATAGTTTCTGAAGCATCTTGTGCAAGAAGGAGGCTCACCACACTGTACACACTTCTAGCACTGTATTTACTATGCAGCCTGTGGAAATTCATTTTTCTTAGCCTGGGCACCGATGTACATCAGTACAAATACACACTGGGCCATATGATTTGGCTATTCAAGTCCTATGTCTTACCACTCCTTGGAAGAACACTATAGCAAAGAAACTCAGCTCTTGATAGGAAAGGATATAGTCCTTTAATTATCCAAGCAATGTTTGTGAGTCTCTTCTTTGTGTGAAGTCATTCAGTTTACAGTTGTCACTCATTTTTTGAGAAAGTGCTATAGCTATCTGCTACACAAAAATATTTCTTCTTATTGTTTTCTAAAACAATTAATGAAATTATATCTAACACTACTACAGAACAACTATGAAAGGATTTTTATAAGGAGTTGTATCAGCACACGATCTTTTCAATTATTTCTGCAATGGAGCCACACAAACATAACTGTATATAATTAAAGGCAGAAACTGTCTCACTGATTTCTAAATTTTTATTCTGGCTGTAGAAGGTGGACGAAAAAAGATTCAGAAGTATTCCACAAAAAGGAAAGAGGTTGAGAAACTAATACTGCATCTACAGCAAAGGAGAAGCAGATTTTAAGTCAGCGGTACACTTCAGGTTATCTACAAACAGTAAGCAGTCTTTAGTATCAACTATCTGGGAAAAAAAACCACCCAAAATCCTAAGAATAAATTTTACACTAAATAATCCCATGAAAACATACGAACCGCTCCATAAATATAGAGAAGATCACCCCCAACTGCAAGGTTTTTTTGTTGCCCAATTTAAAATTCAATGCCTGCAGATGTGACACAATAACGTCTCTGAAATATTTAATCACACTCTATTAGTCAGCTGTGGTATCAACTTGGCTACTATATCAACAAGTCCTTTTGATGTTCCAACAAACCTAATGCAATCCCCTATAATGATCCTGGATAATGTAATCAAAATAAATCAACAAATCAAATAAATAATACCCCCACAAATCGACATATATTTTACCAATGGCTGCTATTTTGTACCCTGTGAATTTCAAACTGACTTTTTAAATTACTACAAAGTTGTCCTTAGCTGTAGATGTCACAAAACCATTCAGGTACTTAATTCCTACCTGCATTAGAAAGGCTTTGCTACAAGTCCCTACAGGGAAAGAGAATTATTCGATTATTTTTCTCACACAAACTATTGTTATCCCCGAAGTTTTACAAAAGCAGTAACAGAACTTGGTGGCTGTGCCATGAATTTTTTGTATGCCTTTCCAGTGATGCATGCAAATATTCACAGCCAAGTTTTCAAAAAGGTCTCAAAATAAATGCTTTCCTCTGCATTTAATACTTGCAGGAGTTAGCAGACATAAGTTTCCTTTAAAAGCAACTTTTTAACTGCTCCAGTTCTATTTATATCCATTTTTTTCTATACTGATTGTGCTTAATAATAACTGTTCTATTTCCTCTTATTTAAATGTGGTTTAAAGTTCAGTGTGCTACACTGCTGAGGGTGGTATTTAAGTACAGAGCAGCAGAGAAAGCCAGCAGCAGTTTTGCATTCCACCCAGTGTGCTGCATAGGTGCTTGCAAAGTGGGCAGCAAAGGCTGCTATTTAATGGAGAGAGCATACATAATACAGTCTGTTTCCCTGTAGTTTTTGACCATCACTCCTGAAAAGGCCAAAAAGAGTATCAATTAAACTAATTTTTACTGAATTCATTTCACGTACACCAACTCTCCACAAACATTTTACCGAACTTTTGATTGAACTTAGCCACCTAGAAACAAAGCACATGCTACTGGGCCTGCAGTATCAGTTTCCTTTAGTTTCAGTTCAGCAGATAGTTACTTGTTTAACAGTGAAGACAGAATGCTTTCCCAGTGGAAACCTGTGAAGCTCTCCTGTTTCAAGGAAAAGAATTTGCAGGGCAACACATAATGCAAATAAAATACTTGTTATATTTTATTTAACTCTAAACTTGGAAGCAATGACAGTACTAGGGAAAAAAGTATTGTGACAGGACTGTTCTCACGCTTCCCCGGGCGTCCGTTTCTGGCCCTTATGTATCGCAGACAGAATACTGGGTTAGCTAGACTCTAACTCTTAATCAGTACTGCCATACTTTTAGTCTTATTTAGAGAAGCTAAAATCGAATCAAATTATTTAATTTTGAAATTTTCCTTAATTAATTAAGAAAATTATGATGATTTACAAGGATGATGGCTGGATTTCTGCTAAGGTAATAGTGTCAGTTCTTCAGTTTGCTTCAAAACTACCTTCATTTGAGAAAGGAGCTTACTTCCAAAACTGAAGGAGGAAAAAACACAGAATAATTTAGGCTGGAAGACCTCTGGGCATCTATTGGTCTAGTCCCTACTTAAAGCTGGGCTAACTTCAAAGTTATGTCTTGAACATAATGCTGTAGGCAAGGCATGCGGGAGAATCTTTCAGTATTCTGCTGTCCCGAACTTGTTTAGTTAATTCTTATTTATTGAGAGAGAAAATAAAAGCTGATAAAAGATAAAGTTAGAGCTGTTTGGTAAGTTTAGATAAGACAACTGAAGTCTTACAAGGGAGCAAAACAGGGTTTCATAATGTAAGAAGACTAACCGACCAGAGAAGAAGAAATAACCAGGAAGCATACAGGTGGGACAACAACAAACAGGTTAAAACTGGTCATTGAATTTTTTGATGGAAATTTAAAAGAATTACTAAAACATCATGGAAACAGCCACCCCCATCCAATTAGAGAGGAGGTGGCAAAACCATACTGCTCTTAGAACGCTGCTTGATAAATTTATTAGAAAGAGCTGATCTTAGTTTCAGCTTCAAGGAACTCCACTACACCCCAGGATGATCTCTCCAGTTCTATAATTGATATTATGTTAATCTGTGCTGCAGGCAACTTGGTGATTGTTACATAAAGGAGTATAAACACAACTGCATACATTAACACCTCATACCACCAGAAACACTGAGCAATGGAGAAACTCAGTTGTTCTAGAAGCAGGCAGTACAAAAATCATGTACGCAAGAAGCAATGAGTCTTAAATTTACTTTTCAGTGGATGCATGTAAAGGCAGCAGAGAACTACTTTCTAACCTAAAATGCTGAATGAATGTAAAGGTAATTTGGCCCCTTAGGTGTGTGATAAGCACATAGATCAAGCCCTGAACAAGTGATAATGATTTATGATTGTAACTATGGGAGTGAAAATTCTTATTTGTAAACTGTCTGTTTGTATACAGAGTTGACAAATTATCCAAGTAACTAAAATGGCACATGGTAATAACAGCTATTTAGCTATATGGATAACCTTTAATCACACATTCATTACTGAAAATTACTAAAATTATATTAACGAGAGCTGACAAAAAATAAATGTAACCTTTAGACAGATTTGGAGCTTTGCTGTAAGCACACAGTCTTTTTATTCTGGCTATTTCCACCACTGAGGCTCAGAGTGGAAAACAAGAATCAGTTCCCTAAGAAAAAAATATTTGTTCCATTATTCACTGCCTACCAGTGACTACAGAAATGCAACACAAGGAGACACTATGCATATAAAACCAGGCTTGTAAGTCAGACATTTGGTAAAGACAGATGTAAGAAATACATTATAATTCTATTTTTAAAAATAGTAGGTAGACATTAAAAGAATATTCCTAAGGAGTAAAAAGATATCTTTGTAGAAGCTTGATGAAAATGATCTTCCAGATATCATACTAGTAATAATGAGAGCAATAATATTTTGAGTCATCTTTATTCTTAGAAGAATATTACAATATAAAATGTTGCAAAAGTTACTTGACAACAAAAGCAATACTTTGAAATCTTGTTTTGTTAACAAAAGGATGAAACCACCTTTCTACTTAAATATACTCTACACCCAGAACATGAAGTTTCACAAGATAGCTAAATATCGAATCTTTTCATCTTGGTATATGTACATAATTTACACATTCCAATAGTGAGTTAAAACTTTGGAAGAGAACCGATGTGTAGTTTAGGTCTGCAAGCCAGGTAAATCATGAAGGGCTGTAACAGTAGTAAGACTTAGACTGAAAAGTAGATCAAATAAAAAGTTATCTTTGAAGTTCTACTCATGACTTCTTTCTTCCATTTTGCTTTTCCATAACCTATTACTCACTGCCTGCATATCCAAACAAGTACCAAATTCCTATGTGCACATAGGAACTACCACTATAGTGGGCTTAGCTATACACTTGTATCACTTGTAAAAACTTAAGAGAGAGATAGTCTATCAGTTATGGCATCACTGAGGTTGTACCTCTGAACCGAAGAATTCAAATGCTTAGACGGCTTGCTTGATAAAACCAAATTCTACCTGTGCAGTCCTCAAAGCATTTCAAATTAGAAAAGCTGTAGTATTTTGAAGTATTAAGACAGGGCACTTCTACACAAAGGGCCATCTAGGACTTTCCGGAAAGTCTGTACAATTATGCAGAAAAATGTTAAAAGTGTATTAGGTTAAATAAAAGCACTAATTTTCTCTGCTGGCTCTGCTGAAAAAGCAGACAAGGGAAATGAAACACAGATCTCAAGTAACTGTCTGAGCTCTACATTGGCAGATACAATTTATTACCAGCCCTTTATTTTGGTGAAAAGGTTGCTGAACCACAGGAAAATTAAGTTCTTGGCCACCTATACAAATTCCTCTCTAGGATGCCTCAACATCACTTGTTCAAGACAATTCATTAGAATTCTTTCTTCTATATGGCTGGTAGATCCAGAATCCAGTTGGTTTTCACTACAGCTCATGCCACTAAGTAATACTTTTCTCTCCATGCCCATCCTAATCACGTTTCATCATAAGAAATGGTATATAAACATAAAAGTTACCAGCTCTGCACTTATTTTAGCTGTCTTTAATTACACTAACTTGAATTTTGAGGGGTTCTCAACTGAGTTAGTTATCCTATCATTTACTCTGCAGCTTCTTTCCCTTTAAATATCTTAATCTAGCTTTAAAAGCTGATTGTAAAACTGAAAATTTCCTATTACTTGTTCAGAGCGTCTTGGAAACAGTCCAATCAAAAAGCTAAATCTGTTTTCACTGGCAAAAGAGAGCTAATACGAGAAGAGAGGAGACTGATTTTATTTTTTTTTTTCTCCCTAAATATGAATCACATAAAATCTGTTCTGGACTTGACAAAATTAATTTCTCACAGTATAGAAATTCTAAAGCTCACAGTTGAAAACAAGAAAGCAACGTGTTTTGTGGCCATTTTGAGGAAGAACAGTGTTTGCAAGTTAGCTGAAGGGCAGTCAGTTTCAAAAGCAGAGACAGACTTTTTTAATCCCAATCATCTAGTTCACTCCCCTGATCAAAGCAGGGTCGATGAGCACTGGTTGGGAGCTATTACCAGTCTTCAATTGTTAAAAACTGCATCCCGAGCTTAATGCTCTTATACTTGAAATATAAACAGTAAGGATAAAAGTCTATTAAAAAAAAAAGCAAACCATGAAAAGGCCCACTTATAAAGAAAAATGGTCAAACAATTTCAAGAACTTTTTGTGTGGAAGAATTCAGTTCAACATAGAACTGAACAGGACAACTGTATAGTTTTGACTGCAATACAGACAAAAAAAAAAGTATTTAGGATGGGACTGGAATAAAAGTGATCTATACAGAGTCAAAAACTACATCTGGCCTCTTTTCAATGAGAATGATGTTCTACTGAGGGATCATGACAAAGAGAATCCAAAGAACTCGCTACATCTACAGTACACTCTACATCCCATGACGAACTATATAATCTCCAGGCCAAAACTGATATAATGATCACAGATTTTATTAATCTCTCAAACTGGGGGTGGCACTTTCTAAACAGAAATTACAAATTATTTGCTGTATGCACATAATCTTTTTGCTCTGGCTATTTGTACGTGCTTAATACATGGAGAAAGAAACTAAGGCAGCCACAGCTCAAGTATAGGCTGAGTTCCAGAGTTAAAAATTTGCTAATAATTCATATTGTAATGGTCAATAGGAAAATAAATAAATGCACTTGATTTTATAAAGACTTCATACGGCACATAAAATGGTAAATGTCTCTTGAAGAGTAAACCAAGGAAATGTATACCTAATATGCCTGGAATTCCAGCAGGGATTTAACCCATTATCAGATGACACTGCCAAGTTAATTGCTTAAAAAATAAAGTGGTGGGAAACAGTAAAATATTTGAACAGTTGGTGTAAATAAGGTCAGACAAGAAACAACCAGTGGTGCTGAGTGACAGGGAAATGATGCAGAATTACTCAAAAATCAATCTTGGGGGAATATATTTTTCCACACAACTGTGTAAGACAAATTTAGCCAGCCTGAAGATGTGAAAAGATCAGTGCCTGAAACATATTAAAGCAGCCTTTTGATATCAGACAAGACTGAGTTTTTTTGTTCCTTAGGTTAATTCCAGCCTTGTATCACCATGACTTGGATTTAATTTTTTTCAGGAAACTAAGACTGAAAACTGTCTTCCTTCTCCTTGGACATAATGAAAAAAAGAAGAAATGTTTTTTTGAATGGGAATCCTGAAAACACTTCATGGCTACCTATAAAATAGAACTTACAATAGCAATACAACTTCTATAACTCATAAATAGGTCTTCAGTACATTACTCCAAAATGTACTGCCAAAAATATGGACAATCAAATGGACAGACATTGAAGAAAGCAATATTTACTATAATTACCACTACATGCATAAAACAGTAAGTTAAAACATTATGGGGTCAGGTATATTTATTAAATTAAATTAAATTCAACATGGAAACACTGTCTGTAACTGAAAGAGAAAAAAAGCATAGGACAGCAAAGAGTAGACACAAAGCTGCATTAAAGCAGAACTATTTGTTTCCGTAAGCACCACAGTATTTGCACATGTTCCACCTGCATTTTCCAGAATACTTAAATCTTCCAAAATGGCAAATACAAGTTAGTTTTAAGAGCCTGAAACAAAATTTTGCAATTATAAACATCCAAATGATTCCCTGACATACTTATTTACAAAAGTCAACATTTTGATTATCATGATGTCAGTGTCTTGCAGCTATTTATAAAGACTTGCATCTAAACCAAGTACTATAGACAAACTCCATGTGAAGTGTAGGTGATGCAGTGTAGGGGATACAAGTTTTCTGTCATATTCTTCCTGAAGTCATTGTTTTCATCACTGACAGACCGAATTTTAGAACATGTTCTTCTGCAGCACAGTGAGCCTAGAACACTTTTAATGTTCCAATATTACAAGGAAAAACTGTCCTCCTCAAGACTCATGTGCACAACAAAGTCTGTTTTACAATAGTAAAAGTGAGTTTGAGAATTACTGTGTAATTAAAAAAAAAAAGAAAAACAAACAAAACAACAAAAAACAACAGCCTGCACAAAAACACAGGTACTGCTCCATCTGTCACAGGCCGATCCCTCTGTGTGCAAAGTCCAGGCCAGGCAGGGGCAGAGCAAAGAGCTGGAGACCCTCACAAGAGGCAATCTCAGCATGACTACCAACACCCTCATCCTCCATGTCCACAGGGCAAGCTGGCCCAGCACCGGGGGGGAAGCAGGAAACACCCAAGCATAGGAACGAGCATATCATCAGTACTAGGGAAGGAGGATCAAGAAGGATTTCCCAGTAAATCTATGTGAGGAAAATTCTCCTACAGCAGACTGTGCTTGTAAAAAATGGTGGCTTGACTGCCTATGTCATGCCTGTCCACCCCAATCCAAAGCAATAGCCTTCTGACAGAACTGCAATTTAGCTGCTAACTGCGCCTGTACTACAAGTGCTGTCTTTCTTCAACATAAATTGTTTCGGTTTGTTGGTTTTTTAAATCTTTTTGTTTCCTTTTTTTAGAGCTATTATCTCCTCCTCCTTCTCTCTTCCTATTACAAAAAGCATTAACAGAACTCCTGACAAGACCAAGTACACTGGGAGCCCAAACACTACTTATCCAGTGAATAAACATTTATCTCAATCCATTCAGGGATCCTTTCTTTTCTTCCTAAGCAGTTCAGATTTTACTCGAATTAATATGAGTTGAAGAAGCTAGATTATAATGCAAGTAAGGCTGCCCGTAAAACATGGCATTAAAATGGGGATTTATTAGTAATCTGATTCCAAATATACGTTTGAGCATGTCAGTACTTACATTAGCCACATATATTTAATTTCTGTAAACTCAGAGCCAACGCAGCTTGGGAAAAACAGGTGGATTGTTCTGGCCTGTACAGTGTGCTCAGTATTACTGCTGCTGTCCTAACCAGGATACTGCATGTAAGAAGCCTGCCTGCATTTAAAATCCAGTCTGAAGTTTCATTTCAGACAGAAAAAAAAAAAGAGAAGGAAAATGTAACTCCTATTTTTACTTCTAAACCGTGCAAATGTAACATGGAATCACTGGGGCAGCAGAAGCAGCGGTCCATGATACCATCTTCTCATGGCTGAACTACATTTTTGTCAACACATTTGAAAGGAAAGGATTATTCAATTTCCTCTTCAGCAGAGGGCAACAAAATATAGGTGGCATCACCCTGAACTCAACAAGCCTACCTTCACTGCCATTCACTCCTTAAAGTCCTGACACAAGGTATGCATGTGACAGATAGGGGAGACTTTTCTCACAGCTGCAAAAGAACAACCTGCCAAGAACAAATAGAGCATTATCTAAAGCATAGGGCTATCTGACAGAAGGTGGCCTTCTTTCCTTTTTCCTTCAAGCCCTTTACAAGTTTGTATTAAAGGAAAGAATAACCCAAGACTTCTGTTAAAAAAAAAAAAAAGTGTAAACAAAACAAATGAAAAAAAAACCACACAAAACACCCGCCAACCAACCCAACATAAAAATCATCCCTTGTCAGCCTAATACTTGCTTCAGGGCACTCCATACTTTTTGTACATGGCAAAATCAACTTCATGGGTATTGCTGACTGCACACTTGCTCTGTAGTTTTCACTTACTTCCACAGGGCTGAAGCTTATTTGCCTACATAAATGAATTCATGACACTGGTTGCTTGAAAATGAGTCTGTAAAAAGGCATGTCCTACCACGATGTGGATTATACCTGCCCTGATGTATCCAAATATCCAAAGTTCTGTCCTGGACCCCCTTGTTTGATTACAGAAAATAGACAAGAGCTCTTCAGTTGCTTGTATGTAGCACATCCTATCCCCTTTCTACATTTCTTAAGGGAAAGGCAGCCATGTGAAAATACCACATGGATTAGTATCAGTGTGGAGGTAAGCATTTTGACCATCATAACTCAATTACGTAGATGGTAGGACATGGTGCAGGGTCAGCAAGCTTACAGATGATGGAAAATCATGGGAAGTGTTTGAGAGACCAGAGGCTTGTGCTGCCACTCAGTGAGACCTCAACAGACTGAAAAAACGGGCTGACAGAAACCTCATGAAGTTCAACAATGGGTGTGCCTGTTCAACACTTGGGGAGGAGAACCCCACGCACCAGCACAGGCATGTGGGGTCTAATCAGCTAGAAACCAGCTTTGCAGAGAAGGTCCCGGGGGTCATGTTATACAATGAGCGGAACATAAGCTAGTAGTATGCTCTTGCAGTAAAAGGTGGCCCACAGCACCCTGGGTTGCATTAGGAGAAAGACTGCCAGGGGACACAACCTTGAGCAACCTGCTCTACTTGACCCTTGGTTTGAGCTGGGAGGGTAGAGAAGACACCTCCAGAGGTGCCTTTCAACCTCAACCATCCCGAGGTTTACATCAGAATTCCTAAAAGACTGTGCATATTGGTATCTCTGTGTGATTTTGGAAAGGAACAGAAAGTAAGTGTAAACAGTGTTTTTATTACCTGATTACCCTAAACCAATGTTAACAAGTCCAGATAAATCCTGAAACAGAATTTAAACCCAGGCATGGTGAAAAGCACAAAACAAAACCAAATAAATTAACAAAACCCTAAAAAATATTCATCTTCAACATTTACAAGTCACTTTGTGGCCAAGTGCAACACAGAGAAAGTATGACACTTTACACGGGCTTCTTATCAGGCACAGTTAAGACTTGAAAACTAAAACTTAGACATCAAGAACGTCCTTTTCACTACTTCAGCTCTTCTCTGGAGGCACTAGAAGTAAAAGCGAAGGTGGAGTTGGAAGGCACTGGTGCCATAGCTAACCTCATCCTAACAGAGTGTCGCTGTCTTTGACTTTCAAGCCTGGTCCTGCTTCAGCTGTTGGTTCCCCAAGCACATGTCCCTCAGCATGCAGTCAAGAAGCATGGTTCATTTGAGCAGTCTGTGAAGTTTGCAAAATGCACCTGTCCTGTTTCTCCCTTGCTGAAGCTGAAGTGCTATTTGTCCCTGCCAGCATATGTCTATAGCTATACATCATAAGGAGTTAATGCACAATACTGCACTCACCATTCAAACATAGAGATGTTACCGGCAGGCATGGCACTCTCTTGCTACTTAACAACATATGGCTTCGTTCTGATCTAGTACTGAGGTTGCATACAAGGAAGAAAATGTCATGTGAGTTATCCTTATAAGCCTTTCTGAAATAAGGCTCTAACTTTGCTACAAATACAATAGTATATATTATTTAAAAATAATATTAATATCACTAATACAGTACTTACATAATGGTTAATCACGCATTGCTACGTATATAGTTTTGTAACTATATGTTTTATCCATCTCTCAGTAAGCTGCTCATATCTATTTGTCTTACTTAAGCAAAGCTACATGTTAAAAACCCACAAATTTTCTTATTTCCCATCTCAGCTACTATATTATTCCACGATAAAGTCCCATCTCTTCTGCCTGATGCCTTGCTGTTTGCTATCACAATGAGAGACCTAATTAAGGAGACTATGTGTCATTAGTTTTCAAATTGAAAGTATTTGGAAGACAAAACAGACACACATTTTTCAGAAGACAGAAAGTGATGTTCACATTTGTAAAATAAAATCCAACCCCAAGCAAATCTTAAAAAAGAACCTAAGTACAACCACACTGTCCTGGAGCTCAAGTTCTTTCAAGTTTCAGAAATACAAAGGGTGATTGCCCCACCATCTAATGGTCAGCAGGAAGAAAGCAAGATTTGATTTCGAACTAAGAAGACATTGTGAAAACAAGAAATATTTGCAGCTCCCAAAAAGCCTTGCCAGCATATATCAACTTAGCTGGATCATAAGCAAGCATCGGAAATACCATTTCTATTTTCAGAACATCATGCATCCAGGATGAAAGCTGGGTTCCTCCCACATCTAAATTGCTCAGTAAATCTTATATTGCAAGAACAGTCTTATGATAAATGTCAATTTTGTGCTAACTGCATTCTGCAAATATTTAAATTGAGGCATGTACAAAAAAACAGATAATGAAGACTTACTTTTTTTAAACTGAGGAATGTACCTTGGCAGAGCAAGAAATACATTTAAGCCATGAGCTACAGGTTAACTTTCAGTCCAGACTGAGCTGGGAAATGTACATTTCTGTTACCCTTGAGATGTGTCAAAAAAAAAAAAAATTCATACAAGTGGAATGCTTGAACATGAACCTATGTGATACTACAAAATAATTACAGTTGGAACTTGGGGAAAAATTAATAGACAGATGGTCTCCACTTGCTACTCTGAAAAGTAATAATAGTAAAAAAAAGGATGATGATTCTAATCCCTACACAGCAACCTATTTTTAAATTCCAGATTTTTGTGATGTATTAAAAAATAATCAGTACAAATCAGATAAATACAGAAAATAAACTCCTTGTGAAAATTTTCTGCAAATGTTAATAAAATCATAATCTGACACTTGTAACATTTGAAATCTTCTCCTTTATGGGAAGTGTGGTGCCAGCACTCCCTTCCCATCAGTGCAGCAGCTGCTACTAAATAGCATCTTTTATACCTGAGTTATGACAGGGTAGAAAATAAAAAAAAATTACAACTCTGAAGCAAACTTGCTTATCATTTCAAACAATCAGAATATTCCAGTATTAGCTTCTAAATCTTAGAACTGAATAAATACCTACAATGATTACTCCTTCCCTAGAAATATCAGATTTTTTTTTATAGCTATGTTCTTCTAGTACACTCAGAAGAGCACAGGCAAATGACAGGATAAGGAACTCATTTTGCTGTCTAAACTGGAATCCAAATTGGAAAGGCTGCCTCCTCAGATAGCTAGTCTGTGGACTAGAACTGAGTGGGTAGTTTTAGTCCAATTTCTCCACCGACAAAAATAATACTAATTAAAGATACCTTGTTTATCAGTCTTAGTTCAGCACCAAGTGGGCCTGAAGATGTTCGCTTTCTTTTATTACAAGACATCCTAGAGTATATTCTTGAAAATAAGCAAACCTACCGAATAGTACCTGAATATTCAGCACATTTTAGTTTTTCCTATACTTAACATCTTCTTTATGAAGTCAATATATTTCTGTTGTTTCAGAGTATTTGTGATGTATCAAGACAAATCAGAGGCAATTAAAGCCATTACTGCATATGGAAATTTCCAGTTTTGCAGTTGAATCAAATAACAAAGGCCAAAATCTGAGCAGTACATAGTAAATATTGCTGCTAGAAAGGCATCTTTCAGAAGTCAGGATGAAGCTACTGAAGATGCAAACACTGAGTTTCTCTCGCTTGCAAAATATTGTCAGATCATTATGACAGTGCATGCACAGCTGTACATAAATGTTTAGTAATGATGCTGGCAATATTGCAAGATAAAAAAAGCCAGTAATTGTGGAATAGGAATAAGAGCCTCCAGAGTTAACTTGACAGAAAAAAACAGCTTTTTCTACAGACATCTATAGATACTAAATATTACAATTGGTTACTTGAATTTTAATATGTATTTTTAGAAACACCTGCAGGCATTTTACAGCACAATCATTACAAGGAAGCCAAAGAGAATTTTGGCTAAAAGGTTCAAACAGCATAATCAGGCTGAGAATACATATACCTAGTTAAAAGACTGTTTTTTTGTTTTGTTGGGTTTGGTTTTTTTTTTTTAATGAAAAAAAAAATAGGGGAACGTTTTTTGGATAGCATTACTCACTAACCAGTGTTTGTTAAGCTTCAACTGCAAAAATCTATCTCATATTACTTAGATGAAACTACCACATTTGCTCCACAGAACTCATGTCTCTCCTTGGGTGTCATTTCCTGGATTAAAAGATTAGGCTAAGAATTTTATAATGGAATTTAATGATTCAACAGGCAACTTCAGACTAGGGTGAGAATCTTGAACTCCCATTATAAGCCACAGAGAACAAGCTCCTATGAGAAGTGGTGTCCTCAACATAAAAAGGACATGGAACTGTTGGAACAAGTCCAAAGGAGGGCCACAAGGATGATCAGGGGACTGGAGCACCTCCCATATGAAGATAGGCTGAGAAAGTTGGGGGTGTTCAGCCTGCAGAAGAGAAGGCTGCGTGGAGACCTCATAGCAGCCTTCCAGTATCTGAAGGAGGCCTATAGGGATGCTGGGGAGGAACTCTTCATGAGGGACTGTAGTGATAGGACAAGGGATAACAGGCTCAAACTTAAACAGGGGAAGTTTAGATTGGGTATGAGGAAGAAATTCTTTACTGTAAGGGCAGTGAGGCACTGGAATGGGTTGTCCAGGGAAGCTGTGAATGCTCCATCCCTGGCGGTGCTCAAGGCCAGGCTGGACAGAGCCTTCAGTGTCATGGTTTAGTGGGAGATGTCCCTGCCCATGGCAGGGGGGTGGGAACTAGCTGATCATAAGGTCCTTTCCAACCCTAACTATTCTATGATTCTATGATAATCTGTGATGGATCAAAATTCTGACGGGAAGAAGCCAAGCTCTGCCAGTGTCTGCAAGTGTTTCCTTAAAGCTAAGGAATGCTGAGATGTACTAACACTTGTACCACTTGTCTCATTCACAAAAGTCAGAAAATGTCTATTTAAAAAAACACTACGTGGTGTTTTACAAAGGCAAAAGGCCATTTGTTGAACAGTTAAGAGCAAGCACATACTGAAATAAGACAATACTATGTTGTTCAGATGAAAAGCCTGTTTTCTCCTTCTTGTATCTCTGAATATTTTATATTTTTAAGTTCCTTACTGTAACACGTAATTTAATCAGGTTAATCACCACTGAGTATCGCAAAGTGCTGTGATGCTATACTGTTCTGTCCGTATTAGCACATTCACCAGGAAAAATAAAAGTGATTATATGCAGAGTTCCCACTAATGCAAACTATATATGTCCACAAATACTTTAATTTTCATATTGTAGTTTTGCTAAAGCTGTAACACTGACACAGATAATGCTCACAGTTCCTGAAGTATTTTGGACATTTTCACATAAAAATAATAGTATCTCATCCTGTTAATTGGCAAAATTGTGATGATATATTTTCAATGATGGATGGAAGAATTTCATTGAAAAGGAAAATCAAAAGGTCTTGGCTTTATTATAAATGACTGTAACAACTGTTCTTCTCAACATCAAATTCAATATAACTTACCAGACTGTAACAACTGTTCTTCTCAACGTCAAATTCAATACAACTTACCAGACTTGGCAAAAATATGCAAATCCTTTTATTTACTGTTTGGTGGGATCATGCACCCTATCAGCAGCCTTCCAGGGAAGTCCCTGTACCCTTTCATCTCTAGATTTTACACTGTGTGGTAATCCAAGCCATATGGCTCCTACTTACATCTCCTTAGCTGAACTCCTGAACAGGGCTGTCAAGTAAGGAGAGCCTGCCTAGCTCTGTGACCCTTTCACAACCGATCCTCAAGCGTAACTCAGTCAACCAGCTAGTAATATTATAGGTTGTTGGAACTGCTGAACTTACTGCTGTGTCCCTTTGTCAAGCATGGTATAGAAAGTACCATCTCCTAACAGTATGTCTGGCATTAAAAAACCCCGGGGGAAGCTGGCCTCTTTTACCTTAAGAACGGGATACTGTCACTTTGAACATTATGCACTTGCTCCTGCAGGCATATCACAAGCAATGGAAAAAGATTTGTCTCAACAAAAAAGCAATCTTAACACTGCTCTGATTTGAATATGAAAATCTAATTTACTCTACAGTCCAAACTATTTAATAGTTTGAATAATGAAAACCAGAAGATTTCATTTTTTAATGGAAAGAGGAAAATTCAATGTAAGAAACCCTTAATTCAATTCATAGGTTAATTTAGTCCTGGATCTTTTAAAAAGAATGGTGAATTATTTACAATGAATAGACAATAGACACCTTCCAAAGCGATAGCATGTGAAGAGCATTTACAGTAATTCCAGTACTGGTTCCTTTGCCCATGATCTCAGATACTGATACAAACCCCTGCTATGTCAATGAATTTCAAAAAAGCTCAAGGTTAATCTCTTACATGATTTTCCCTTAGAAAATGTTCAGATTCACAATGAAATTTAAGCCATACAGTCTGATTAGTAACTTATATTTAAGCCTGTATCCTGGTAAGACAATTAACAACTGCAAACACAATGACTGCATGTTTACTTAGCGTGTCATACTCTACAAAATACAACTGCAACAAAAACAACATCTCAACTTATGTTTCATCCATGTATATATGGAATCGAAATGAAGAACAAATTATTGGTACAACTCGACAAAGTACTCTTAGATTTCTCCCTGCCTCATCAGGATTTAGACTGTGTACCTACTCCACACCACTTGTAGTCTAGTTACTAGACCATCTCTTGGTTTAAACTGCAAACTGCTTTAGCAAATTCAGACCAAAAAAAAAAAAAAAAGAAGAGTATTATTCTAAGCCTAAATTCTGAAGTAAATCATGCCTGATTAGCAGCTGTTGAAGCCGAAGTTCTCTTGTGGGGTTATGCATCAAGAGCCAGGACAAACAAGAGCGGACTACGTCTATGCTCTCCCCCCATGGAGAAAGATCGAATCTAGATGAAAGATTTCTACTACTTTTGCTTTAGTCCACCTTATTATTATTTTCGCACATTTGCAAATGCTGCAGAGCTTGGCTTCTTCCCTTCAAAGTTTTGATGGGTCTATTACGATATTTTTTGATTTGCATGAACCAAGCTAGAGCCGATCCCCAGTGTCAGTCAGTCAGACTTCACTGAGAATAGGTATTGTCAAACTAATTTGATTCCCTTCTTAGATCTGAAGTTTTATTTTTTTAAAAGTAACGGTAAACACAGTTTCCACAATGCCATCTTGAGTAGTAGTTATTAGTTAAAAAATAGGTCTGGTCAGAAATCAAAGCACGTTTGGAGAAGTGGCTGGTATCTGCAGTAGCAAATGGGGACAGCTTGTGGGATAGCTAACATTATTTTCATTGGTAGCTGGAACTAAGCATTATAATGACTTCACAGAGCTTACTGATGACAGGAACTGGAAAAATTGTTAGATACAAGAGGAACAAGTAGAAAGACTTGATTATGATTACTTTCCTAGGTATAGAAGTGTTTTATTACATCCAAAAGAACAATTCATGAAACAATAAGGAATTCTGGTTTTTCCTGCAGGGTGGAGAATATACCTTGGAAAAACAGTAACAGGATTTTAGGTGTCATGGCTTAACATTTAGGTAAGTGAGAGTGATCTGCTGTGGCAGGAAGAGGTAATATAATTTATGAACATAAAAAGAGAATAACAAAAACTGGTAGAAGGCTTTCAGAAATATTCTTGATATTTAAATACTAGTTTACAGAGATCAAATTTAAAAGGGGCCATTGAAAGGGCTGGAGAAGAAAGTGAAGAATACTACAAATTAAACTGATGAAATAGCCTCTGTATGACCTGTATGATTAAAAGGCTTAGTTTGATCAGTTAATCAAGAAGATTGTGAGGTTGTCTGATTACAATATCTATAAAATTATTTGTCCCAGTCAAGGCACTATGGTTTCTTCTAGCACAGAAAGCCTAACAGGAGAACATTACAATAGCAAGCTCTTCTTTCCAAAGTCTGACATAAATACTCCTAAAGGTAGCTAACCACTAGAGCTACAAATTACAAAGGGCAGTAATAGACTCTCCATCCCTTAATGCCTATAAGGTAAGAATTTGGACTTGTCTGAAAATTATGTTGAGGTAATCATGTTACTCAAATACATATAAGCTGACTGAAATTAAACGAGTTAAGGTGAGAGGTCAGATCTGGACACTTGAAGGGCCATTTCTGTCCATGACAGTTTTAAAGACTGCACCCAATCCATATCCATGTATCAGGGAAAACAGCTTATCCATACACAAAATCTAGTTATTACGCTGAAAGCCAGAAAACCAAAGGCAAAGGTGAGATACAATTTTTGCCATCAATACTCAGTAAGTAGATTCTTAAACTTCTGTAGCATCTACTGTGTTCCAATAGGCATGGCTTAGACTTCACATTCAACTTCTCTCCCGCATTTCCTCCCCCCCACAAGAATTCTTCTGCACCTGAACATCCAGTAACAAGAAACTTTTGGTCTTTGGGACTGCATAAGAAAGATAATTAGTTTGCACAGCCTAGTGCCCAAGTGCTCTATGAATGCCCAAACAAGCTAGACCTAGTTTACAAAAATGTCAGTTTCTGCTCCATAAAGTACCACAGTAATATGACCATGGATGAAGCCCCTGAGAAAGGAAGAGAAAGGGGCACCAGGAAGTAGCTTTCTTTTTGTCACACAGAGTATCTTCCAATTGTCACGGTCTTGCAGTTCTCATTATCAACTTTTTCTCTAACCATCAAGAATGCTTTTAGTTTTATACAGCAACCACAACAGAGCACAAAGAAGTCATCTAACTTTTGCAGTCCCCACGCAAATACAGCATGTATCTAAGCTGACAACCAGATAAGCTGAAAATTAGACTTTGGACTTTAGCAAACAGCTTATCCTATCCCTCTGCAAAGAGTCTTATACAAACATTTTTTAAAGGACAAAAGTGCAACAATGCATACGTTGGAATCGTTTAAGTCTTGTATGCACTTGCATAAGAGGTTTAGACTGTTTACATCAAGTTTTCTTAATTCTCAGCAAGACACATGTTTTTAGCTGCCGAAAGAAATTCTGAATTAATGAGAAATCAGGAAATAATGATCAAATAAGGTGCTAAAATTAACAGCTGCAGATTAAGTGTCTATTATTTATTTCTGATTTCACTTAAAGCATTATTATAATTACAAACACATATATATGCTCTTCCATGTAGCTCATGAAATTGGCAGGATGATTACAAAGACTTAAAGATGAAGTGCACTACAACGGATTATTCTAACACTTGATTGGTTTCAGATAGCTTCAGGGCTTTGACAGATGATACTTGGCATATGTGCTTCCATTTTAATACTGTTTAACTCCAAGTGATCTACTTCAAGGCATTTGGTCTTTTATTTGGAACGTGTGATTTTCTTCTGTATGATCAGGCTACCCCAATGTAACCACTTGACTGAATGTACTGAACTAGAACTGTTATCTGCACAAAAACTGTAGACTTAAAAACAGGATTCGTAAAGATAATTAATTTTATGACATCTGACTCAAATGCCAAGGCTTAGTATTTTACAGGCTTTTATTTTCTTTCTAATGCTAGAGATTTATGTGCTGTCACATACGCATTCTTCTCTGTGATCTTCCTTCTGTGAGAGTAACTATTGACTTTCTGGTTTGTCCTGCTCTTGCTTTAGAAAAACCTGCAGAGAGAAGGGAATTACCATTCCTCCCCGTAGGCCTTATACTCCTGGTCTGCTCTCTTGAGCAACTAAAATATTTTCTTGGTTAATTTATTTTTACAACCCCAGAAAAGCTGGGTACAACTGCAGGTAATGGGCACAGTTCTGTGCTGTCCTGGACTTCCTTCTCCAACTTCCACTTGGAGAATATTCTCAAGACAGAAGTACTCAAGTCTGACATTTGTCTGTTGCCACCAGCACGCTAGCAATGATGTGAAAGACAAACCACACCCACAGGTCCAAGGCTAGTGGTTCAAAGAAAAAAAGTCACAAACCTTTTGAACAGAAAGCCTCGTACTTTAAAACAAAACACATTTGATAGATAAAAAGTGGTTAAGATCCTAACAAACATTTTAGGATATGAATCTCTGGTACAGTAAAACTACTTCAAATTCTGTAAGAGGCATCATCCTGAGTTGAGAAAACTCCCCTTTACTTGAAGGCACCCTGGTTGGAGAATAGAAACTTTCACCTCATTGTGCTTCGTACTGCACAACCTTCAGAGAGGCAACAATATCTAACAATTCCAGTTACGCAAACCATATTCCCATCTTCAAAGCAACAGAAGACCCACTCTTTTCTTTTACCTAGGAGCAGAGCAATGTTAAGACATCTTTCCATTTATATTAACATATTTGTTGACCCAAACAAAATTTCATTTTTGGCAAACAGGGGGCTGGCCATAAGACAGAGGGCAAAAAATAAAAAGCTTTACATTTTAAATGTTGATGCCTCAGTCTTTGAAACCACAGTACAGAAACACTCCTGCAAGCACAGATGTGAGTACAGGTACCTCCCCAGCTGTCAAAATAACGTCCCTTGACCTCTTTCCACTCTAATGAATTTTCATTTCTGTGTATAGCAGAACAGCCATCAAAGGAAGTATCAAGATAAATCTCAGCAAAAATAATTTATGTCTGGTCATTAGAAAATTTCCCTAGCAATCTGAGGACATTAACTGAACTTGGCTCTCATACATTCTCTACCTCAAGCATCAAATTGCCTCTTCTGGTGGCCTTTTGGAGATGGGTGGAAGACATCTGGTTCATTTTTTAATATACAGGAAAATATATATGCAGCGTGTCTCAGGTAGACAGAACTGACGTCCTGAAGCTTGCAGTAATGGAACTAAAATGTCACTAGATGTGTACAGATGCGTTCTAGTACACTGTGAATATTAGGTGAAACCCCATTCAGTATGCTGACTGTTTCATATCACACGGTGAAGCTCTCAACCTCATGTGGTTTAGCTCACAGACACAGCAAATTAAAGACAAGTTATGCTGCTAGTAACCAGCACTTATACACTTTGGGGCCCAGTGCTCTCAAGAAATACTCCAGACACAACCAAGGACACTCAGGAGATGTCTGAGAGAGGACATCCTCTAACTCCACTGCTCTATGCATCTATTTTTTCAAATCACATATGCCACACATGAGCTTACAGGCCCTGCATATACAAAATCAAATATATCAACATAAATGAGTTTCAATCAAAGCTGTGAAACTTTCCACACTTGTCCAAAAGATAGATGGTAGTGGTGGTTGTTATTATTATTGCCTTGAAAATATTTGGCTGTGAGGCCTCAGTGTAATAACTTATCTGGAGCTGGCCTTACACTATTTTTTCTGGACACTGAGAATTAAAAAGAATCTGTTTTAATATCCTTCAAACATTTCATGACAAATCTTGAAGCCAAAACTCCATTTTTACTGAGCTAAAATTTCACTCATCCTCAAAGACTTAATCAAAACTGTAGGATTTGACCCCTAGCTAATACATGTCAGAAGAGATATGTGCAAAAAACTTAACAGAGGAAAACAAGACAGGCAAGTCCATGACAGCTAGGCAGAACAAAATAAACAGATCAGCCTTTAGAGACATTTTGAGAAGCAAAATGGAGAAAGAACTTATATTTTGCTTTATGCTTCAAGCCATTCAACATTATACTTACTTTCATGACCACTATACAATTAGGAAACATAGATTTTTCTCAGACTTGTGTGTAATACCACTGTGACACTGGTTCTTGCATCACCTGCTTACTGTTTTTAAGGTTCTGTGTGAATGTTGCGTTTAGATATCAGAAGACCGGTCATTCAATTTATGTCAAAGAAATCTTTGGAGATAGGTGGACCACTACATGGATAAAGAACTGGCTGCATGGCTACACGCAAAGAGTTGTGCTCAATGGCTCAATGTCCAGCTTCAGACCAGGAACAAGTGGTGTCCCTCAGGGATCGGTGTTGGGACCAGGTCGTGTTCAACATCTTTGTGGGTGACATGGACACTGGGATTGAGTGCACTCTCAGCAAGTTTGCCAATGACACCAAGCTGTGTAGTTCAGTTGACACACTGGAGGGAAGGAATGCCATCCAGAGGGACCTTGACACGCTTGTGAGGAGGGCTGATGCCAACCTGATGAAGATTAACCATGCCAAGTGTAAGGTCCCACAGCTGGGTTGGATCAATCCCAGGCACAGCTACAGGCTGAGCAGAGAAGAGATTCAGAGCAGCCCTGCACAGAAGGACTTGGGGTATTGGTGAATGAGAAAATGAACATGAGCCGGCTTCAGTGTGCACTCGCAGCCCAGAAAGTCAACCGTATCCTGGGCTGCATCAAAAGGAGCGTGACCAGCAGGTCAAGGGAGGCAGTCCTGCTCCTCTACTCTGCTCTCCTGAGACCTCACTTGGAGTATTGTGTGCAGTTCTGGTGTCCTCAACATAAGAAGGACATGGAACTGTCGGAACAAGTGCAGAGGAGGGCCATGAGGATGATCAGGGGACTGGAGCATGTCCCATATGAAGATAGGCTGAGAAAGTTGGGGCTGTTGAGCCTGCAGAAGAGAAGTCTGCATGGAGACCTAATAGCAGCCTTCCAGTATCTGAAGGAGGACTATAGGGATGCTGGGGAGGAACTCTTCATGAGGGACTGTAGTGAGAGGGCAAGGGGTAATGGGTTAAAACTTCAACAGGGCAAGTTTCGATTGGATATGAGGAAGAAATTCTTTACTGTAAGGGTGGTGAGGCACTGGAATGGGTTGCCCAGGGAAGCTGTGAATGCTCCATCACTGGTGGTGTTCAAGGCCAGGCTGGACAGAGCCTTCAGATGTCATGGTTTAGTGTGAGGTGTCCCTGCCCCTGGCAGGGGGTGGGAACTAGATGATCTTAAGGTCCTTTCCAACCCTAAGTATTCTATGATTCTATGAATGCGTTTGCTTATATTATTCCAAAACAGTATTTTGGTATTATCATGTACATTCTGGATAACACATTGTCATGGATTCAGCAGTAGCAGTCATTTTTCTCCTTACTGGTAGCTGGTGCAGTGCTGTGTTTTTGATTTTGCGCCTGGGAACAGCGCTGATAAACACCAGTGTTTTCAGTTACTGCTTGGTAGTGTTTTGGTCTGGCCAAGGACTTTCTGAGTCTCATGCTCTGCCAGGGAGGAGGGGAAGCCGGGAGGAAGCAGAGACAGGACACCTGACACAAACTGACCAAAGAGGTTATTCCATACCACAGCACATCATGCCCAGGATGAAATAACGGACAACAGAGACTGGGAAGGGTGGGGGGGGTTCACTGCTGGGGGTGCACTGGCTGGGTCGGGCTTGGTGAGCAGTTGTATTCTCTTTCTTTGTACTTCTCTTGTCATTATTATTACTGGTGGTAGCAGCAGTGATTTGTGTTATACCTTAGTTACTAAACTGTTTTTATCTCAACCTGTGCGAGTTGCATTCTTTTGATTCTCCTCCCCATCCCCTGGAGACTGGGGGAAGAAAGAGAAGGGAGTGAGTGAGAGAGCTACTGTGTGAGTTATTGAGGGGCTTAAACCACGACACACATTCCATTTTTATCTGAAATTTCTTGATTAGGTGACAACCTTGCCTTAAGACTAGCACATTTTTATTAGAGAAGCAAAGTAATATCCAACCAGATAAACATTTCCAAGCACAAATTCTACAATGTTTGCTATGCCACGGTCTTTTCTACTTACACAAGGGACATCTACAGGTATGAATATGAATATGCAGTGTTCACTGTTAACCACTTTAATCCATTCTGGAATGAAGATTCCTATCCCAGTTGTAAACATATTGCTTCTTGTAGAAGGAAAAATTTGGAACCATGAGCACCTTCCTTTGTATATTTTCCTGACACACATCAACGCTTGCCTCAAAAAGTGAAAGAATGCCATTCACTTCAGCAAGGCAGAGTTGGAAAACTTTACAGTAGTATGCTCTTTTGTTGTGGTGCCATATTTTCCCTTCTCCTTTTCTAAACTATTACCTGTTCTCACAGATAATTAGCCTAACATTTCCATCACAGTATTAACATGAGTCTCAGCCTAGGAAATAATAGTTAGGAAAAGAACACAAGCTGAGAATGTAAAAAAGCTGCAAGTGTGGCTTAGAGAGTAACTGTTGGAAGCACATGTATGAAACATGAGGCCACAGGAGCCAACTTACAATCAGTGAAATTGAGATCATGTTTAAGCTCCAGACAAGGTGACATCAATTTGAAACACCTGTTTGTAATTGCAGAGGGAGGGAAAAAAAAAAAGGCATATTTGGGTTCTACAGCTTTTTTAGGGCATTACTCAGATGAATACTGTATTCTGCTACTTACAAGTCCTGCTAACTGCACAGCTAAGCTGGAAGAGTATTTGGTGTAAGAATAAAATTATTTTTGGAGATATCTTGCTGTTATTGTGTACCAAATTATGTACCTGGCTAAGTAAAATGTACCACATAAGGATGGATGGAAAGCAGAAGTATTTCAGTAAGCTTAAGAAATCATATCCAAGGTGAGTGAATATGCCTTGAGTCACATATTATGGCAGTAAGAGACACGAAGATACATACTGAAGACCCGCAGGTGATCAGATTTTATTACAATCTTTAACTTAAATCTCATCCTCTAAACCATTCAGATCCTAGTACAATGTCTATTTTTCTGCCTTCAAGCAAGGCACATTTTGAGAGGTGATTTACTAGAACAGCCATTAACAGATGGCACACAAGCCCCTTCTTTGAGTCCTAAACCATCACCAACACTTTTTCTTCATAGAACCTTTCATGTTCCTGGTAGCCCTCCCTCTAAATGAATGTTAAAATTGCCAAAAGAGCTGCTGATTGCGTAACTTCACTGACAGAGCTTTCAGATCAGAAACATAGATGAGATCTTAGCTGATCTTAACATTATTTGACGTTTCAGTCCTTACAATCAAATAGTAAAATTCTAAGGAAAATGATTTTGCGAAAAGATCTCAAACCTTTCATTAGCTTTTTTTTTTTTTTTTTTTTTTTTTACATTGAACAGAATACTGTTCAAAGCAAATACAGGTTAGGCATGCAGGAGTTTCCATGCCAATTGATTTGGAAGAGGTACTAATTCTAGCCAGCAAATCAAGATTTAAGACTACATTACACTTGGATATGTAAAAGCCAATGAAAAAAACCCAAGAATTCTACTTACTGCAAATTGTTCAAGTCCCGGAACTAATTTCAAAGTAGGTTGAAGATGAAATGCATTAATCTTGAGGGAAGCTGGGGGAGGGGGAGGGTGTGTGGTAAATGCACTTCCACTTGTTTACTGAAATAAGAATACTTGTCTGTAATTTTATCAAACAGTAATGTTTTATTTTGGGAACCAAGTACATCACTAACCATGATTACAATTACTGATTTTCAGTGATTGATACATCAGATGATGATTACAACTATTATAAACTGTGATATAATTCCTAAAAGAGAAAAAAACAAAACAAAACAAAACAACCCCCCAAAAAACCAAATTGATAATCCATGTGTGATTTTATTGCCTATGGCAAATAACTTATTGAATAAAAACAGAAAGAGCAGTTGTTGCACAGTTTACAAATAGATTTGAGACACCTGGAATAAAATACTGTCAGGAAGTGCCTAGTAATCGTAACAGTATCATGTCATCTGCTAAGCAACTTAACTAGTACCTAACTGATGGAGGTAAATAATTTTTTCACTCATATCAACACACTGTATCATTTGTACCAGCAACTATTACAATCAGCAGGATCTCCCACATATACTACCCCTTTAAAAACGGTGCTTTAAAATGTCTTACACTTTGCATATAAATTATAAGAAAGTGAGGACATCTCTTTTCACCAGCTATGTGGCATCTGTTTGGTTTCGTTTTCTCTTTCTGTCCTTTTTTCGGAGCACAAAGGGAACAGAAACTGTGCAGCAAGAAAAGCATCATTATACATTGCAACTTCACACTAGTATATGCACCATCAATGCAGCTCTTCTGGTCAGGTGGTCTAAGGAAGCTCTCTGAGGGAACTGTGGTTAAAGGCTGCAACCATCAAAGCTTTGGGAAAATAGGCAGATGCCTCTGCATTCAGCTAAGGCCTCAAATCTTAGAGCAGCTCATTCCTTAGACAGATGGTAGCATTTCAGTATTCATCTTCAGTCTGTATTAGAATGGCATATAACTTTATATGGACCTATTGCAATACAAATAAATCGGCAGCCTATCAGTTATTCCTGTAAAACTCTTCATTTCTGCCTTGGATTACATCTCCATTCCAGGCTCTCCCCTCAGAACTTTCCAGTTACACCAAAACGCAAACCTAATGAAGTTCAGCAAAGGCAAGTGCAGGGTCCTGCTCCTTGGGAGGAATAACCTCAAGCACTGGTATAGGTTGGGGGCTGACCTGCTGCAAAGTAGCTCTGCAGAGAGGGACCTGCAGGTCCTAGTGGACAACAAGTTGTCCATGAACCAGCAATATGCCCTTGTGGCCACGAAGGCCAGTGGTATCCAGAAAAGCATCAGGAAGACTGGCCAGTAGGACAAGGCAGGTAAACTGGCACCTTTACTCTGCCTTGTTGAGGCTGCATATGGGCTCCCTAGTTCAAGAAAGACAAGGAACTACTGGAGAGGGTAAAGCTGGAGGTCTACAAAGATGATGAAGGGACTGTAGCATCTCTCTTATAAGGAAAGGCTGAAAAAGCTGGAGAAGAGACGACTGAGAGTGGATCTTAGAATGACAGAATCATAGAATAGTTAGGGTTTGAAAGGACCTTAAGATCAGCTAGTTCCCACCCCCCCTGCCATGGGCAGGGACACCTCCCACTAAACCACGCCACTGAAGGCTCTGTCCAACCCGGCCTTGAATACCAACAGGGACTGAGCATTCAGAACATCCTTGGGCAACCCATTCCAGTGCCTCACCATCCTCACAGTAAAGAATTTCTTCCTCATATCCAATCTAAACTTGCCCCCTTTAAGTCTGAACCTGTTACTCCTTGTGCTATCACTACAGTCCCTCATGAAGAGTCCCTCCCCAGCATCCCTATAGTCCTCCTTCAGATACTGGAAGGCTGCTATGAGGTCTCCATGCAGCCTTCTCTTCTGCAGGCTGAACACCCCCAACTTTCTCAGCCTATCTTCATATGGGACGTGCTCCAGTCCCCTCATCATCCTTGTGGCCCTCCTCTGCACTTGTTCCAACAGTTCCACGTCCTTCTTATGTTGAGGACACCAGAACTGCACACAATACTCCAAGTAGGTCTCAGGAGAGCAGAGTAGAGGGGCAGGATCACCTCCCTCGACCTGCTGGTCACGCTCCTTTTGATGCAGCCCAGGATACTGCTTGGCTTTCTGGGCTGCGAGTGCACACTGAAGCCGGCTCATGTTCATTTTCTCATTGACCAACACCCCCAAGTCTTTCTGCGCAGGGCTGCTCTGAATCTCTTCTCTGCCCAACCTGTAGCTGTGCCTGGGATTGATCCAACCCAGCTGTGGGACCTTACACTTGGCATGGTTAATCTTCATCAGGTTGGCATCAGCCCACCTCACAAGCGTGTCAAGGTCCCTCTGGATGGCATTCCTTCCCTCCAATGTATCAACTGAACCACACAGCTTGGTGTTATCAGCAAAATTCCTGAGGGTGCACTCAATCCCACTGTCCATGTCACCGACAAAGATGTTGACCAAGACTGGTCCCAACACCGATCCCTGAGGGACACCACTTGTTCCTGGTCTGAAGCTGGACATTGAGCCATTGAGCACAACTCTTTGTGTGCAGCCATCCAGCCAGTTCTTCATCCACCGAGTGGTCCATCCATCAAACTGATGACTCTCCAATTTAGAGACAAGGATGTCATGTGAGACAGTGTCAAATGCTTTGCCCAAGTCCAGGTAGATGACATCAACTCCTCTGCCCCTGTCCATCAGTTCCGTAGCCCCATCCTAGAAGGCCACCAGATTGGTCAGGCAGGATTTCCCCTTAGTGAAGCCATGCTGGCTCTCACCAACCACCTTGTTGTTTTTCATGTGCCTCAGCATGCCTTCCAGGAGAATCTGCTCCAAGATTTTGCCAGGCCCAGAGGTGAGACTGACTGGTCTGTAGTTCCCTGGCTCATCCATTTTTCCCTTCTTGAAAATGGGGGCTATATTTCCCTTTTTCCAGTTGTCGGGAACTTCACCTGACTGCCATGATTTTTCAAATATGATGGACAGTGGCTTAGCAACTTCATTTGCCAGCTCCTTCAGGACTCGCGGATGGATTTCATCAGGTCCCATGGACTTGTATACGTTCAGGTTCTTAAGATGGTCTCGAACCAGGTATTCCCCTACAGTGGGCCCAGGGTCTTCATTCTCACAGTCCCTGCGTCTGCCTTCCACAGACTTGGGTGCTGTGGTCAGAGCATTTGCCAGTGAAGACTGAGGCAAAGAAGTCATTAGGAACCTCAGCCTTCTCCAAATCCATGGTAGCCAGTTCTCCTGATAGCTTCTGGAGGGGGCCCATGTTGTCCCTAGTCTGTCTTTTATTTGCAACGTACCTATAGAATCCCTTCCTGTTATCCTTAACATCCCTAGCCAAGTTTAATTCTAAGTGGGCCTTAGCTTTCGTAAGCTGGTCCCCAGCTTCCCAGACAATATCCCTGTATTCTTCCCAGGCAGACTTCCTTGCTTCCACCTTTTATAAGCCTCTTTTTTTCCCTCGAAGTTTTCTCAGGAACTTCTTATCTATCCAAGGAGGTCTCCTGGCCCTCCTGCTGCACTTCCTTCTGGTTGGGATGCAACACTCCTGAGCTTGTAGCAGGTGATACTTGAATACCAACTAACAGTCTTGGGCCCCCCTGCTCTCTAGGGCTATATCCCATGGAACCTTACTAAGCAGGTTCCTGAAGAGGCCAAAGTCTGCTTTTTTACTCATCAATGTCTGCTGTCATATGCATCTTATGAATGCATACAAGTATCTTAAGGGCAGGAGTCAAGATGACAGAGCAAGACTCTGTTCGGCGGTGCCCAGACATAAAGAAATGGATAAGGGGCAACTTGCACAAACCAAAACTCAGGAAGTTCTTTCTGAATATGAGGAAAAACTTTGAGAGTGACAGAGCATTGGAAAAGGCTGCTCAGAGATTGTGGAGTCTCCTTCTCTGGAGGAGCTCAAAACCTTCTTGAATGCAATCCTGTGCAACCTGCTCTAGGTGAACCTGCTTCAGCAGAGACGGGGTTACACTAGATGATCTCCAGAGTTCCCTTCCAACCCTAAACATTCTGCTTGTGGGGGTATTACATTTTCTTCTTAAAACAAGATGAATCATATGTGATGGCCATATATATACATGAACATATCTTTAATATTATACACAACTTGATGGTGACTGCTACATCTTATCAATAGATGCTCATGTGAGAGTGTGAAGATGTGTTTTCAAGGCATATCATGATTCCATGAGTTACATTCAGTGACAAATATGCCAGGAAATCACTGCTAGATACAACATCAAGAACCTACGTTCATTTTTTCTCTTTGCCAAGGCTTCATAGCTGAATCAGGGTAGATTTAAGACCTCACACACCACACATTAAATTCAAAGCTGTTGAGACAAAGCCTTTTATAAGCTAGGAAAAAGCAGACAGAACTACCTACAAGCTTTAACTTGGTGGAGATGTGCTTCCTCCTGTTAACTTTCTCCTTTCCTCACAAAGGTGTATAAAGAAACTATAAAAGTGGACACACCTATTGAGTCTGCCTCAGGATCCAGCTTCTCCACTTCAAAGGCTAGAGCTTACAGTTGTGAGTGACAGCTATGTGTGGTGGATCCAAGAAAGTGCGCACCCAACAAACTTTACCAACTTTAATATCAAGAAAAAAACAGGTGTAAGACCAGGGCCCTAAATGCATCTTTTATGACGAAAAACATTAGCCCCTGAACCCAGCGTGCATCAGCTCAGTAGCTGAGGCTTCAAGTTTCTTTCATTGAAACCAAAGACAAAACTTTTCAAAACATGCAGCAATCTACCTAAAGATAAAAAAAAACCATAGCAAACCTTTTTCGTTTGTGCTCTGTAAGACTTTGTGACTTCCCATATTTTTCTCTCAACTCTTTCCGTTTAATCATGGCAGCTATTTAAGTTAGATAAATAGACTTTGTAGCTGTGATTCCAGATTAGCATTTTCTAATTTTATGTAGTTACTTGCTATGAAATTGAAGCACTAACCATTTATGGGACATTATTAAGGAGAGTGACTGCATAAATATTCCTGAAAACATAATTATTCACATATATTGACTTAAATATATATTTCTGTGCTTCGCATCATATATAATTTTCTCTTCATAGTCCCAGTATAATTCTCATTTAAATTATTAACTTTTTTTTTCTACAAAGAAACCCTATAGCTGGAAGAAAGAGAGGATGCTGACTTCTTCCAAGTAAAGAAACAAATTAAAGAGCCTAAACCCAAAAGGTATATATTCCAGGAGTAAAAGGCTGCCTGCAAGAAAAGTGAACCAGATTATACATACAGAGCTCTCTTCCATTCACCCACTGAGACTGGACTACTAAGATTGATGTTTTGTAATTAAATTGCACCATGGCTATTAGAGATTCCGGGTAAGTAGCTCTAAAGAGTTCAAACAACTGATGAAATCTTTCCAGCTTATTATCATTCCTCATAAAGGTGACATCCTTTTTTCTGAACATGCAGTAATGGAAGATGAACCAGAAATCACACTGGTGATGTGGAAGACAATTGAGAACTTGATTTCTCTAACAAGAGAGTATGCGCTTTGTTTGTCTGAACACATAGGATTATGTTTAGAGATACTATTATGGGTTATTTATTTATTTATTTATTTATAGACTATGCCCAGCCAAAAATTTTAGCATGCCTGAGAGACATAAGAAAAGTGTGGCAATTTCATAGGCATCCATTAAGGTTTTTCCTCTCAAATGACACAGTCCTGCTAGAGTGAAGAATACAGCATAACTGGATTGATAATTTTTTAATATGCCTTACAATTAAATAAGTTATGATGAAGCAACATTGTGGATAAATGTATTTTCCACAGATTTCAGCATTAGTTTATGCTTAAGTTTCTTTAGCCTAGTGACATTTGAAAGTGGTGAGTTTTATTTTTGAGAAAAATTGCCTGAGCTTACTCTATTATGATTTGACATTTACATCACAGTCATAGCCTGCAGCTCCAGCCAAGATCAAATCCCCACTGTTCATGCACATATAAATGTATGGTCCCTGCTCCAGAGAATTTAAATCTGAGGTCACCTGCTAAGCCAGCTACAGAAAAACAGAGAATCTAAATAACACATTATCTATGTCGCCATTGCAACACTGCAGCCCTGAGGTTATTGTTTCTGATACAGAAAAGCCTGAAGGAGGATTTTTGCTCCCTACAGTGAAACTGCTTTTTGTATGCAGCCCACATAATCTGGGTAACTGTGCTTTCTAAGATGGAAACCAAACAAGTCAGATTTTTTGTGTGGCCTAACATTTGAATACAGTAGTTTTTTCTTGTGTATAAACGTCATGCTATGAATAAGACCACTGAGAAAGGGTCATTAATTTAGATTTCAATTTAATTTATGTGTACATGAAAGGTTTGCATTAACAATTTTGCTGAAGTTTTATTATGTTTGCTTTGATGATGGCATACTTCTTAGAAAGACAGTCTTTCACTTTCCATTTTAAAAATGCAGGATATGAAGTCTGGACTTAGTCCTGTCTTTTAATTGTGAATATACCTTAACTTGATTTGTACTTCATCAAGACTGTAATTTTGAAGGGCTTTGCAAGTCAAAGACCTTGTTTTTTTTCTTAATGCCAAAGCAACTAAACTTTTAAACTATTCAGCTCTACTTCTGTATAAGTTGATTTTAGTCCCTTCGAAACTCCATTTCTCATCCCCTGCCCTACAATACGCCCACATACCTTCAAAAACTAAATTATGCATCAATAAATATATATCAAACACACAACTGTCCATACTTAATCCTTTAAGTTATTTTACCTTCCCTAAAGTCTATTGCTTGGTGCATTGTGCAGCCTGCCAGTGAATACTCGGCATCCAAAATTCAATTCTCTCCTGCATGGAAAGCTCACACAAGTGGGATGCTGATGAGGTTTCACAACTCTCCTTCATTCTGTCTCCCATGAATAAGTGTTCTTTGCAAGAAATTCTCTGGTATTAGATAAAACACCTCCAGGCACTAAGAGCATTACTGAGGCAGTATGTTCTCAATCAGCATGGCAGCAATTGCTGGTGACCCAACCTGTTCTAATTCTGCAGCAACTAAAGTAAGAACTATTCCTTCTTATCCATGATTTCCTTAAGTATATTAATGAAAGATTATGCCATCTTAAACACTTTAAGCAAAATATCATGAATCTATTGCTCCTTTCTTTGGAAGCATATCCCATATAGAGGCTCTCGACAATATTTATTTTCAACTGTTTTCTATAAGACTGTGAAACTGCCACTATATACAGTAATTTCTTCTATACGCAGCTTGTTGTTTACATGTGGAAAAAAAGTGGGCTTTTTCGTAATTGTATTAATATTTTGTAATTTATTTGCAAGCTACATAGAAGAATAGAATCACAGCATAGTTAGGGTTGGAAAGGACCTTAAGATCAGCTAGTTCCAACCCCCCTGCGATGGGCAGGGACATCTCACACTAAACCATGCCACCCAAGGCTCTGTTCAACCTGGCCTTGAACACCGCCAGTGATGGAGCATTCACAACTTCCTTGGGCAACCCATTCCAGTGCCTCACCACCCTCACAGTGAAGAACTTCTTCCTCATATCCAATCTAAACTTCCCCTGTTTAAGTTTGAACCCGTTACCCCTTGTCCTATCACTACAGTCCCTCATGAAGAGTCCCCCCCCAGCATCCCTATAGGCCCCCTTGAGATACTGGAAGGCTGCTATGAGGTCTCTGAATACATAGGAAAATCAAAAGACGGGTTTTAAGGCTGGGGAGTTTTCACTTAGAATTTCTCCTTTAGACTAATTGCTTTTATATGCTTTATTTGGCATTCCTTTGTCACTTCATATCAGACAGAGGAAAACCACAGATATTGTGCTCAAATAAAATTTTGTAGGGGTTTATAATTTTTGGGGGTAGGATGTGAATGAATATATTAATTGGCTCCTACTATCTATAGATGCTAAAAAATTCAGCTTTCAAATCTAAAAACTTTACACTGTAGTATTTATCATGTGGATTTATTTATTAGGATTTCCTTTTTCTCCATCTGCAAATAAACTTGCACATTTTCTGCTAATACAATGCTTTCTAATTAATCCAAACCTGGGTTAAATTCTTGAGTTAGCTTTTACTGTTACACTTGAAATACTTTCTGCAATGCTATTTGAATTCCTTTATTGCATGACTGCACATCTCTGTTGTGAAGGTCTTTATTGGTTTGTTCGACATACTTCAAGTCCCATTAAAGAGTATTCAGGATTTTATTTCAATAGTTATTTTTCCACCAGTGAACACAAACTATTTGTTCTGCCTTTCACCGAAATTGATTTGATCAATTTTATGCTTTCAGGTCTTTGTTTCATTTGCCAATTAAGTTACTCAAATACATATTTATCAAAAGTGTCTGCATTTTCTGCTTAGTTGGCAATAGTGGATGAACTTATTATGAATACATAATGAATTAAAATAATGACGTAGGCCTTAATTGTTATTATCATTTCCTCTGATTTGTTTTTTATCAAAACTTCGAAGGTTATAGAGAAACTGGGATGCCATTTTCAAGTTAGTGAAGTTCTGGAAAGATTTGAGGCTTCAGAGTGACTTTAAAATCTAGTATTACTGTCACAAAGCTCTTGTTACTGTATGGTCTGAATACAATTCAAACACAGTCACTAGCAGAATTAATATATCTGTCCCTAGCTTCGGCTGTATATAGGCCTGTTAACTATCATTCAGGTAAACACCTCCCAGCACTTTCCCACTTGTCTTCAGCTGTGAAAGTTTGTTGGTCTGTGAAGTCCTTCAAAAGGTTCAAATTCTCCTGAGGCTTCTACTTCATTAAATGACAACACCTTCCCACTCACAGAAGAGAGAAGGGAAATGTCAAGGTGACACTTAAGGAAAACCAGAACCTCTTCAGCCCAATTGCAAACAACTATTTTTTGCAAATCTGGCTCTTTCTGAAGGAAGAAAACTGAAGTGGTGGTCAGTAAGGAAACAGGAGTTGCTCATTTCAGTTGGCCTCCTGACTCTTATCCCTGTGATTTTACTCCACTGGACTTTCCACACACACCACAGCAGTGTTAAATTTCAATGACCCTTCTTTAGTGTTGCCATTTATCAATATTAATTTCATAACAAAGCTTTCTGCTTCATTTTCTACTTCAGTTATTTTTTTTTTTTTTAATATACCTAAGGTGTACAAACACTTACTGCCTGTGATATCTACTTACACCTGCCTGATTTGGGCTTTAGTTTGGTTTTGTTTTTCTTTTTTTCCAATTAGATGTTGCTAGTAAATCCTTCTGTTATCATGGCTGGTCAATTTATGAGCTGCCCAGACGTGTGAAGACCACAGGAGGTCTTGCTGTGCCTGCCCAGTCTCCCTTGGGGCTCTCCCAACCCTGCCCATGACCCAGGACCCCACTGCAGCCCTCAGGGCTCTCAGCCCCTGCCTTGTCTCCAGCCCATGACCCAGTCCAGCCTTGCCCAGCACAAATACTCAATGAGGTGCCTGGGAGTGGGGCTGCCCTTGCTCCCCCCAGCTGCCTTGCTTGATCCAAGTTTATACCAGCCCTAATCCACTGCCTTTTTGCTGTCATTAGTGAGAAGCCAAGCCTATAAGAAGCAGCTCAGAGGATGGCCAGTTGTGCTGTCTGAGTGGGAACAGCAGTCTCCTCTGCAAGTGTCTCTGCAGCAGCGCCTTCATCAGCTTGGGCAAGACTCCCCAGAAAGCTCTGCTAGATTATCACTACCTCTCTAACCCTCGCCCTGTGCGATCACCCCAGCACATTATCTCCTAACTATGCAAGCTCTGTACAGAAGACTTCCTGGCATAACTGTTTCTCTACCTGAATAAACGTTTTCCACCAACTAAAATTATCTATGTGTAGTTTGGCAATTTGACCGTAGGAGCTCCCTGGTGACAGCCACTTCCGCAGCAGTGGAAGAGAAATGTTGAAAGAGCATGAATCTAGTTCTGAATATAGCTATTCATTTGGATTGCATATTTTCTGTGTAAGAAAAAAAACTAAGTGCTTATTTTAAAATAATCATCATCTATTCCACTCAGCAGCATTGCTGTAAGACCAAGTTAGGTGAGTACTCAAAGATCAGTAATGCCAGAAATAGGCACATTTTCTCATGACAATACTGATTACTTAGCAGAGACATGGCAAGGTAAGGTAATGCCAAATTTATTGTACAATCTGTATTGCAAGATTATTGTAAGATAATGCAAAAAAAAACATGTTAAAGCCAATGAACTTCCACTTTTTTTTTCCTGAATGTTCGGGTGTACACAGATAAGCAACTCTCATAATGTCACTCAGAATGAGAAGTCTCATGTAGTCTATTTTAGTGTAAGTAAAGGTGCTAAAAAATTAAATGCAAACCCCAAATCTCAAAGATCAAGCAACATATGAGTTGTTTATTTTTCTTGGGAAATGACAGTAAGTGGTGATCTGAAAATCAGTTTGCTAGAAATGAATGTTGATTCTAGGAGGCTCAAGCTAAATTTTCTTGCTTTTCAACATGACCAAATCTGTAATGAGAAACTTGACACTGCAGCCATATAGAGTTATTGACTTCTTTAAATATATACAAAAAAAAAGTTTACATTTATGTGCAGAATATCTAACACTGTATCACAATATATTTAATTTAATACTCAAATACTTCATTTGTAGTTTGAATTACCTCATTTTTATTGCACCATCCTTTGCAGATGTCTAATACTTGCTAAAAAAATCACTTAAAAATGCAGTATGAAAAGAAAATTAGTTAAAAATTTGTGAGTCTTTGTATATGCACAGTGATATAACATGACCATTACAGTGCAAGAAACAAAGTGATTTTATATAGCCTATAGATGATTACCAAAAAAGCTAACGAACTTTTGACAATGTTAACAATCCTTTGATGCCTATGTTCCCTTGGGGTTTTCTTTGGATTAAACTGAATTGATTAAAGTTCACTTCAGAGAGCTAGAAGACATTTAAAACCACTGGTAATGAAACTACTAGACATGGACAATTCATTGTCCTATATTCTAAAACACATTCATGGTGAGGAAAACAAAATATTTTCTAGAGAAAGAATGAAATGGAAACAATTGCAGGGCAGCAAAGCAAATGGTGAAGTGAGATTGCTCAGCCACACTGATCAAAGCAGCCCTGTGGCATTTAAATATTCACTGGAGTTCCTATGTCTGCTAAGCTTTTCCTGCTACAGAGATGATACTGCATTATGCAAATCTACAGTGGTAAAAGACAATTTCCATTAGCAGCAAGTCTGCTAATTTTAATAGGTCTATTGTTAAGAAAGACCTATTCACTGAACAGTGAAAGTGTGTACCAGGAAAAGTTCAATAGTATTATCGACAGATGGACCACTTAATGCAGATTGCGCACACAGAATATTAAAAGCAGTGCTGCCATCTCTTGGTTGGTCTTGGCTGTAGTAAAAATGTACTGCATTTGCCATTTTATTAAAAAAATCCAAACCTCCAGAAATGAATGCCACAACATGACACTGTTCATCAATGTCCAAGCTACAAGACATAAAATCATAATATTCAAGTATTTCAGTAAATGGGGCTACCCTTTAGAGATTAAGTTCATGCCTCTCTATTGGCCATATAGTAGACATTTATACAGTAGTGTTTTTCCCACCTCTCTTCTTGCCTTTGGGGTGATTTTGCTTCCTGAAAGATCACATTTGGAGTAGACAGAAGGGAAACATCTCAGAGAACATTTAGGATGTTATGTGTTATTTTCTAAGCCCAAAAGCATATGAGTCCTGCAGGGAAGATTTCTTTCGGGATTTTTTTTTTTTTTTTTTTTAAATCAGGGGAATATATGTGTGTTTTATATTTATATATATATACACATATGTAAGGAAATTATGTATTTGCAAGAATGCATAAGCAATATAGTTTCCCTGTTACACTGAGGGAATAAAAATCAATTTGATCAATACTGCACAGATGCTAGGTCCCACCCTTCTGGCAGAATCCAAAAGGCAAGTTCATCTTGCCAATGAACTGCCAGAATCAGAGCCCTATCTTCTCTTGCTTTCTTCTCTTTGTCTTCAACCCCTGATATTCAAAGAAGGGCTGCATTACATTTCCTTCAGCAGGAAAAAAATACAATAAATCACAGTACAACAGAAACCTGCATACTGTATCTCTGACAAATTAACACTCCTAATATTCTTATAATAGGTGCTTATTGCCATGGGCCTACTCTCCTAAACTTTTGCTTGGATATAAAGTTTTGAGGCCCCTAAAATCATTCAGTCTAAATTACTTTTCGAGATACTCCAAGGAAATAGAACTTATGTATCTTTAATACTTGTGTTCAGCACTTTCTTCCTACAACTCAGGCTTCTCATATATCCCTAGTAGTAAATCTAGAACTTGAGTTGGTCACTAAGAACCTGGTTAAAATATATTCAAGAGCAAATTCATTGGACATACAGTAGTGTAAGTCACAAAATTTAAAAGCATGTTCTGAACAATGCATCTCATTTAGGTTTGGTTTCTTTCTTTAGGCCAAAAATTATATACACAATCAAAAAAAAAATTGTTATTCCAACTTCGACAATGAAATGAAGGCGCTTCATTAGCTACTGTTACCTTTGCAGTGCTCAGCCATGCTTATCATGAAAATGCAGAGAAAGTTAAAGTTGGAAAGGACCACTGGAGATCATTTAGACAAACTGTCTGCTCAGAGCAGGTTCAATTAGATCAGGTTGTTCAGGATTATGGTCAGGTGAGGATTTAATATCCCTGAGGACAGAGATTCCACAATCAAACTCTGCACCTGTCCTCAAACCTGACCACTCTTGTGGTAAAAATAAAGTCCTAATATCTAATCAGAATTGCCTATGTTGCAGTTTGTGTCCATTGCTTTTCATTCTGTCACCTGGCTCATGTCTCATACTGTCCACCAGGGTCCCCTGAGCTGCTTTCTGTCCAGGCAGCCCCAGCCTGTACTGTTGGACGAGGTTATTCCATTTCAAATGCAGGACTTAAATGGCATGCAAAATGGAAAGAACTGCAGGACATGAAGGACATCTGTCACAAATGACTGAACAGAGTACAGGGTGGAAATATATTAATGAAACATTCTTTCCACTGAGTACACACATTTAGGGGTTTGTTTTGTTCTGCTTTTTTTTACAGCAGCTATTCAGCAGCTCAGTTCTTTGTAACCTACGGTGGAGGTGCAGGATGAGAGAAGCATCAGCTTATCAAGTATCTGATGTAGCATGACACCTAAGTAATGATTCACAATTTATAATACAACTCTGACATAGCTTACTACTGCTTTGTTCCTATATGGGTAACTCATGACTTCTCAGCTGCCTTTGTATCTTGCATATATGTGATGCAGGCAAGCGCACTCTGTGATACTGGAGCCCCTATGTATGTAGTAAGAGAAGAAAAGGAGAAAACAGGGAAGCCAAACACAACAGGGAAAAAAAAAAATCACCATTATTAACAGAATTTAAAATCTGCCATTGACCAAATTGAGACATTCTGCCTATAGCTGCAAATGTAGGTTAGCAATTAGTATGTGAGGTACCACAGAAGAGAAATACTCTGGTACTGAGCTGCATGGAAAAAAAACCCAAAACTTCCATAAGATGTCCAAATTTAACTGATTATAAGTCTTTACCTCAGTATCAGGAAATCCCATATTGCATATCAAAACTGATACAATCAATTAATTATACTGGTGCACAAAGTCAGTAATTTATGTTTTTTCTTTCAAGACTCCAGCTTTTTTATCTATATGGATGTAAGTAAAGATTGTGTTTCCATGACAAAACTCATACTTAAGGCTGAATGCATAAACCCATCAATTCAGCTGAGGTTTTTGACCTGACACATCATACATGACATAAAGAAGGATCCTTAAGTCCAAAGTTTGCTTAACTATTTAAAGCCTGAGAAGTGGCAATGGGATCAAGAACCAGTGGGATATACCATTCTGAACTTACTTTCCAAATATTCAAATGTTCAGTAACGAAAATGGTAAGTGGTCCTTGATCAGATCATGTCACAAACATGACAAGAGAAACAGATAAACTGTGGAAGATATTATGTTATGTTACATACAAGTTTTACTTCTAGATGGCCATTAAGAATACATAATCAGCTTTTCCACTTAAATAAATAATGTTGTTTAGGAGTACTGTTTAAAATAATTTAGAAAGAAACCATGTGTAATGCTTTTTAAGACATTATATGCTCATTGCAATATTTTACCATATAATTCAAAAACTGGTTGCCTTGCAAATTAGTGTTTCATGTTAACAAGTGGCACCCAAAGGGCATAGCCTCATAGTAAGGAAAGTCACCAGATATAAGAGCTGTAACTTCAGCCTGGAGAAGGCTCAGGGGGAATCTTATTAATGTATATAAATACCTGAAGGGAGGATGTAAAGAAGATGGTGTTAGGCTTTTTTCATTGGTGCCCAGGGAGAGAACAAGACCTAGTGGGCACAAACTGAAACACAAAAGCTTCCTTCTGAACATCATGAAACACTTTTTACTGTGAGGGTGACCAAGCACTAACATAGGTTGCCCAGAGAGGCTGTGACATCTCCATCCTTGGAGGTATTCAAAAGCTGCCTGGACATGGTTACAGACAAGTGGTTTTAGGTGGCTGTCATGGGTTCAGCAGCAGCGGACATTTTTCTCCTTCATAGTAGCTGGTGCAGTACCGTATTTTCAAATTTCGGCCTGGGAACAGTGCTGATAACACCGATGTTTATAGTTATGGCTTATAATGTTTTGGTCTGACCAAGGACTTTCTCAGTCTCATGGTCTGCCAAGGAGGAGGGGAGGCCGGGAGGAAGCAGAAACAGGATACCTGACCCAAACTGACCAACGAGGTATTCCATACCACAGTACATCATGACCAGGATGTAAAAACTGGCGGCAGGAACCTGGAAGAGTAGAGTTCACTGCTCGGTCGTTGAGCAATGAGCAATTGTATCCTCTTCCCTTGCATTTCCCTGGTCATTGTTATTACTGGTGGTAGCAGCAGTGATTTGTGTTGTGCCTTAGTTACTGGACTGTTCTTATCTCAACCCGTGGGAGTTACAGTCTTTCGATTCTTCTCATTTCCCTCCCCCCCCCCCCCCCCGAGTGGGGGGGAGTGAGTGAGTGGGCTGCGTGATTTACAGCTTAAACCACGACAGTGGCCCTGCCTGAGAGGTGCCTTCCAACCTCAACCATTCTGTGATATCAAGTAGGCAGAAGGATAAATTGCACATAATACGGCATTGGTATCTCAGTACCAAAAGCAAGCATCTTCTACTAGCCGTACGATGATAGTACGTAACCATCAAAATACTTGAAGGCATTCTTCAAGCTATAAAGCATCAATTCTGTACGACAGTCACTTCTGTAGCTTTCTAGAGCATTATATTCACTAGTTTTAATAACATTTGGTCTTAAATTAACCACTTATCTATAGACAGACACTCTATTAACAAGAATGGCAATTACCACAGTTATATACCATTGACACTCTACAAGTTTATAATCTACATAACTATGATTTTTTTTCTAGTAGTATCAGTCTCTGACAATGCTTTTGTCTAGCCTTGATTTAGTTATAATATCTAAGCCTGGTAGTTCATCTGATGGAGCCAACAATAACTGGAACTAAGTTTTCAACTTACTTTTTGATGAGACACTTCTACTCTCATCCTATGCCCAGAGGGAATAGTGCTCTTCCTAAAAAAAGATGTCAATAGTTTTGAGTTTAAAGGTTTAAAGACAGCAGTACTTGTATCATCCATGAAGTGGCCAACAGTAACATCTTAGCTACTGAAACGATTAATAACACATATGACAGAAGACAGAGAATGTTATCTTCATTAGAACTTCCATAGTGCAGCCTATTTCTCACCTTAAATTCACAAAATATCTTATTTTTTAAACCCTGCATGGTTTTCAGGATTAAATGTTTTGGCTATTCTGTAAACCTTACATCCACATGCAGGCTCTGAAGTCTCTGATTCCTCCCATCTCACAACTCAAATGAAGCCAGGCAGTATCAGTTATTCCTAATTGTCTCTTTACCACAAGATTTCCCTAAAAAAGGAATCAGTTCAATTCTGTAAGTTCAGGGCAGACTCATATCCTTAAATGTAAATTGGGAGTCAAGGTAGCACCAGGAGCAGGATTTTTTCATGGAGGAAGCAGAGAGTGAGCTGGTCATGTCAGGTATACTTCAGGTACAAGAAACCCATAGCAAGAGGCTGTCCAAAAAGAAGCTAAGGATTTTCTTGGAGTCTGACTTTGTAATTTCTTTAAAAGAGATTGTTCTGTCAAGGCAACAGTAGGTGAAAGATGAGACCTAAACCAATGCAGAACTGAAAACACAGCAAATAATAGATTTACACATTTAGTCCAGAAGGAGTAAGTGAACAAAGGCTGTTTGACAAGCCAGATTTGTCACCACACTGACCACATAATCAAAGGAGAAACAAAATCCTGAGATACCCACTAACCGGAAGGGTCTAAAAGAATCTCCAGACTGGTACACTTTCCTGGATGCAACAAAATCTGTGTTTGTAACATTATTAGGCACTAACCTATGGAGAAAAAAGGTCTCATAATAGATCCTAATTTATATCACCCTCCACTGTGCCAGGAGCTATTATGTCTTGCATGTCTTTAATAGGTATTGTAATCAAATAAATCTTCACTTTTTCTGTTAAACTTTAAAGGGCACATATATAATTATCTATAGTGGGCCTATAATTAAACAGCTTTCTTTAAAAAACACTTTAATTTCAAACAAACCATTTTTCTTTTAATGGAATTCATGAGTAGCAACTTCACCCTGCACCACTTACACATCATCCTGGATCATGTGAGATGCTTCTTCTGTATATTAGACGTCAATTGACCTTGTGGCAACAGGCACCTCAGAAATAATTTCAGTGAATGAAATTATGTTTAGCAATATGTGAAAGACCTTAAAAGGTCAGATGAGAAAGCGTATACCGCTTAATAGAGGTCCAGGTTTGGGGAATTGTATTACCACTTGCATCAGTCTAAATGACCCCACAACAACCATCTCACGTTGACACAGCTTGCAGATTTATGCACTGTGTAGCGAAGAGCCAGTTTTATCACAGCTCATCCACTATCAAGTGCTTGGAAAAGATAAGAATTCATTTGCATTTTTAATGACAGTTCAATGTCTTGACTTCTGCGCAGATGCTATATTGACATATACAAACTATAGGTGCGAACAATTCACTTCCTCTAGGCTTACTACATACATTTTTGGGACGTATTTTTCCATAAAGACTAAGTACTAGTATGACACCCACTAGCACAGGTGAGTAATTTTACAATATTTAAAGTTATATTAATTGTTTGATGAAGTATTTTAATATATCCAACAACCTCCTGGGTGAGAGGATTACAAGCTTTATTTGCATTCCAAGTCCGTCCATTCAGAACCAGAGATCACTAAAAAGGGTTGTCAACTGATATCCTCAACACAGAAATTAATTCTTTTCCTTCTTCTTCTGCCCTCATCAGGAAAATATGCATGAAAGACAAATATTCCACACCTGCTTGCTAAATTACCTAGTTGTTAATGATAGCCATTGGACAGACTTTTATAAGGCTATCTGCTTTGTTTAGTTTTAACAGATACTCATCATTGGACCAAATGTCCATGTTCAAAAAAACATAATCAAATTAATATGACACCCTGTGTCATGGTTTAAGCTCAGTCATAACTCAGAAAAACCATGCAGTCTCTCTCTTACTCCCCCAAGCTCCCGGAGGGGTGGGGAAGAGAATCGAAAGAACGTAACTCGCATGGGTTCAGACCAGAACAGTCCAGTAACTAAGGTGTAACACAAACCAGTACTGCTACCACCAATAATAGTAATGATAAGGGAAATAACAAGGGAAGAGAATACAACCGCTCACCACCTGCCAACCAATATCCAGCCTGACCAGAGCAGTGATCTAGCCCTTCCAGTTAACTGCCCCCAGTTTTACAATGGGCATGACATGCTGTGGTATGGAATACCTCTTTGGTCAGTTTGGCTCAGGTGTTCTGTCTCTGCTTCCTCCCAGCTTCCCCTCCTCCCTGGCAGAGCATGAGACTCAGGAAGTCCTTGGCCAGAGTAAACATTACTTAGCAGCAACTAAAAACATCGGTGTTATCAGCGCTGTTCCCAGGCCGAAAGTCAAAACCACAGCACTGCACCAGCTACTAAGAAGGAGAACAATGACTGCTACTGCTTAACCCAGGACACACTAATACAAAAAACATTCACAAAAAAGCAATCCAAAAAACTGTGAGTGACCTATGCACCACATATATGCCTCTAATTTTTCATATATAGATAGCAAAATACTAGTTTCTTACCAAAAAAGTATCTTAAAAAAGGGATGTAAATCTCCTGAGAAACTAAAGAGAGATGAAGAAGAATTAGCAAACACAAATGACTTTCAGGGTGGATTATATTAATTAAGCATTCAGTTCTGATACGTTTCCTGGAATGTACATTGATTTTACATGATTTCTTCAGCCAGTACTTACTAGCCACATATATCCTAAATTAAATACTGGTCACTCACTTTAAAGATGTCAACATCTTATTCTGTGTGACTATGGAATATTAACCACCCCTGCTCATATCAAAATTGACTAACAAGGCAGCACATCTTTCGAAGGAGTGTAAAGGCATGGTGGATAATGACATTTATCTAAATTCCAGGCTGACACACAAAATATGCAATTTCACTGAAGAACTGGCATTTAAATCAGCTGAAACATCCCGCATCATCATTCGAGTTCTACAGCAGCTATTTCAAAAGTACAACAGCAAATTCCTGGAGGAGCTTACGCGGAGAACAGCAGCAGAAGAGACAGCTTGTACAGCACTCCTTCCACATAGTTAACTTATTTACAATGCCCTTATACACTATAGGTTGTTCCTCTATACTGACAGTTATATGTAATCCTCACACTAATGCTTTGGATTTATACTAAAAATATAAAAAGTGAAAATTCACCGTTGACAGAATATACTGTAGGAGACTAGACTATGTTTTGCTGTAACAGTGATTGATGGACTGTTTGGTGGATAAGGAATTTGTTGGATGGTTGCACCCAGAGCATAGTGGTCAACAGCTCAATATACAGATTGGCATCAGAGACAAACTACATCCCTCCAGAGTCCTTATTAGAACCAGTACTGTTTAATATCTTCATCAATGACACAGACAGCAGGATCAAGTGCACCCTCAGCAAGTTTGCAGATAACACGAAGCTGAGTGGTGCAGTTGACACACATAAGGGATAGGACACCATCCAGAGGGACCTGGACAAGCTCAGTAAGTGGGCCCATGTGAACCTCATGAGGTTCAAAAAACCAAGTGCAAGGTCCTGCATCTGGGTTGGGGCAACTCCCAGAATCAATAAATGCTGGGGATGAAGGGATTGAGAGCCTTGCTGATAAGGACTTGGGGGCACCAGTGGATGAAAAGATGGACATGACCCAGCAGCGTGCACTCAGTCTAGAAACCTAACCATATCAGGGGCTGCATCAAGTGTGAGCAGCCAGTCAAGGAAGGTGTTTCTGCCTCACTACTTTGCTCTGGTGTGACCCCACCGAGTGTCCTCAGCACAGGAGAGATATGGACCCACTGGAACAGGTCCAGAGGGGGCCACAAAAATGATCAGAGGGATACAACACCTCTCCTACAAAGACAGGCTGAGAGATTTAGGGGTGTTCAGCCTGGGAGAAGAGAAAGCTCCAAGGGGACCTTATCGAAGCCTTTCAATACTTAAATGGGGCTTATAAGAAAAATGGTGACAAACTTTTTAGCAGGGCCTGCAGTGACAGGACAAGGCATCAGTGGGTTTAAACTAAAGGAAGAGTAGATTCAGACTAGATATAAGGAAGAAAAATTATTAAATTAGGGTGGTAAAACAGTGGAACAACAGAGAAGTTGTTTCATCCCATCCCCAGGAAACATTCAAGCCCAGATGGACAGAGGTTTGAGCACCCTGGTCTAATGGAAGGTGCCCCTGTCTGTGGCAAGGGGGTTGGAACTAGAAGGTCTTTACGGTCCCTTCCAACCCAAACCATTCTATGATTCTACGATAATGAAAACCAACAGCTGGATGTGACTTGTGAAATTTAAGAAATTTTCACAACATGTATCGGAAAATACAAACACACATCAGGATGCAGTATTTTATTACATCATAAAACTCATCCAATATTGCCTACTCTCTTATTAAATGCAATACTTAAGACAGTAAAACATTGCTAATTCACAGACCTGTAGCTAAATGAAAAGTCAGTAATATCCAGTTGGACTAATTAATGTGCCCATCAACAGTGGATAAACACAAATATGTATTTTTGAGGTGTATCTTTAGTATTTGCTAACAACATTTGTTAGCAAATAACACACTCTTTTCCTTAGACTTCTATCTTTTAATTTATATATTCTTCCTCAGAAGTGAAATCTTTGTCTTCTGCTTTATAGTCTTTCCTTCCACAATATAATGTTACCTATCATTTATCATAATTTTATTTGCAATCTCATTCATATTTTACAGTAAGAAGTTCATATTTGTACAACTATTTTTAACTGTTTTCTCATGAGAGAATCATTTGCATCTAAGATGATATATCAAATTCTCTAGCTTTGAAAAAGGCTTAAAGGAATTAGTCCTGTACCTCTTCTTTAAAACCAATAGGAATTGATAACCTTATTAGGACTTTTCTGAAATTCTTAATCAGATGATTAATTTTTAATTATTTTAATTTACCTAATGTACTATGCAATCTACCTAATGTAACATCCAATTTTAGTTCTTGTTCACATTAGCCATAATATTTTTCCCCATTTTTTTTACAACTATTTTTTTCTATTTTACACTATTTTCTCTTTGTGCTTCCCAGTATTTTTTCACTCTTTTAGGATAACTGAGAAAAACGTTTCTCTGGTTCGGTGCTCTCAGCTCTACACAGAATGAAATCACAAACTAAGTCTCTATCCTTCTGCATCTTGTCAGTAATGATTAGTCAGGTATGTTATTGCTGCAATGAAAAATGTTTCATTCCCCCTTACCAAGAGAGGGAGGGAAGGAAGAAAGAAGGAATTAAAAAGAGAAGGGAGGAAGGAATGAAATCCAGATACTATCTCAGTCCAACGCTGAATTACAGAGTTGGAGCTGCAAAACTGAAGTTCATTCCAATCTGTGAAACCAGTGAAACAGTAAAGGATGCTTTAAGCATTTTCTCTAGTCCCACACTGAGGCCCACCACTGTTTAGGTATTTGCCCTGCCAGTTGGATCTATCCTTGGTTGATTGCTAAATAAAGATGACAGACAATGTCTACAGTATAGTATACATTTCTGTACGTATCAGAATATTTTATCTCTAAGGTAAACTACTCACAATACACTAAAGACTCTGTAAGCTTAATGTGAGTCCCTGTGGCAACAACAGCTTGTTAATTTGGTGAAAATACTTCAGTGCAACATTTAAATTAAAGATGCAGTTAAAGAAGTCTCAGTGTTTGCTGTCTATGTCTTGTGCTTTTAGTAAAATACAGATGTAGTCATTCATGTCCAATTATCTGACTTGAAAGTCAACAAAATTACACATAGCTCTGGTGTCCCAACACCGTTTCAGGGTGGTGAGGAAGACTGCCTTCTTTCTATGGCAAAGAGAAAAGTAATGTGGAAGTTTCTACCTCCACCACTTTGTTAATTAATAACTTTAAAGAGCTTTGGTCCTTGCACTCAAGGTGGTCTTTAAATGAATCCAGTTTTCTCCCTTGACCTCTGTGATGGAGCATTACTAAGTCTGCAGGGCGTGAAACAAGGCATTAGTATCATTCTTTGACTGGTTTTAGATAGCTACTGCTACTGCAGTAGCACGTCCTTCTTGCATTCAAACGCAAGTATTGTACACAAGCACTAACTAAATACACTGATAAAACAGGATAAAATTTGACATCTGGGAAAGTAGGAACTGCTACTAAATCAAATTTTTAGAGAGGCATAAAATTCTGACTTTAATAAAAGGAATAAATCATGGAGTGTATATTCTGATATTTAATTGTGTGCCCTGCAGCACAGCATCTGCGTACAGACTAGAATTTTACTAGGAAACAAGGAACAATTTTCAGTACACACAAGCACTTAGGAATTTGAAAATCACTTACGGAGAAAGGAAATATACACATTCTGGATGCATTAAAAGGCTGGTAGTAATCAAGCTTCGAAGTAATTCTTAACAGTTGTCATGATTGAGAAAGTTTCAGTTTGGCACACCCCATAGCAGACGTATGGAAGACAGTCTCTCAGACAAACAGGAGTCATGAACATCAATTTAAGTTTCCAAGAATATGAAACTCCTTGAAACAATTTCATAATTTTTCATGTCACAGTATGTCCCTCTACTCCCTGATATAATATTTCAGTATTTAAGAATTTCAACAAATATAAAATAGGTATCTACTGTTCACTTATGCTTCACTACTCTAGAAGAAGAGCAAAATTTTTTGTGAGATATTTACAAAACAAAGGAAAAAATACTTAACAGGGTAATAAACAGCTTCAACCACTTTCTTTGTTGTGCTCTTCTCAGCGCTTAAAAAATTGAGATAGCTTAAGGGTCCACGTTGGATAACCAGTTTTGTATGTTACTGGCGTGGTGTCCTTCAGATCCTGACATGTTTGGTATGCTGTAAGGTATGTTTTCCAAATAAAAATCCTGCCATCCGGGGGTTTCATGCTGAGCATGCATGCACCAGTGATGAAGTTCTGATTAACTGATCCAGGATAGGGTTTCTAAAGAGGTCAAGATAACTCCCTGTCTGAAAGATTTACTTGAAGGCTATAAACTCAATGGCCATCAACACATTTAATGTCAGTATTTCAGTGTTTCAGAAGTGTCCCAAATTCACTGCTGTCAGACACAGCTATAATTTCAGTGAAATCCACACGCCTCCATGCAATTTTCAGTGGCTAATTTTAACAGGCAGTGCCTGTTAAAACACAACTGAGTTTTGTAATGTCCACTCTTCATGACATTTATGAGCCAGCAAAACCACAAAATCATAGCATCACAGAATAGTTTGGGTAGGAAGGGATCTAAAAGATCATCTAGTTCCAATCCTCCTGCCATGGGCAGGGACACCTTAGACTAGACCAGGTTGCTCAAAGCCCCATCCAACCTGGCCTTGAACACTGCCAGGGATGAGGCAGCCACAGCTTCTCTGGGCAACCTGCTCCAGTGCCTCAACACCCTCACAGTGAAGAACTTTCTCCTAACATCTAATCTAAACTTACCCTCTTTCAGTTTAAAGCCATTCCCCTTTATCCTATCACTCCATGTCCTTGTAATAAGCCCCTCTCCGGATTCCTTATAGGCCCCTTTTAGATACTGGAAGGCTGCTTTAAGGTCTCACCAGAGCCTTCTCTTCTCCAGACTGAACAATCCCAACTTTCTCAGCCTGTCTTCACAGGAGAGGTGCTCCAGGCCCCTGATCATTCTCGCGGCCCTCCTCTGGACTCACTCCAATAGGTCCATGTCCCTCTTATGCTGGGGGCCCCAGAGCAGAACACAGTACTGCAGAGAGAGTCTCACAAGAGCGGAGTAGGGGGAAAGAATCACCTCCCTCGACCCGCTGGTTGCACTTCTTGTTACAGCCCAGCATACAGTTGGCTTTCTGGACTGAAGACACACCCTGTGAGCTCTTGTTGAGTTTCTTGTCAATCAAGTCAAGGTGAGGGCCTCTTCTAATCAGTCTTCCTGGTTGGGTGACCTGCAGCAGACCCCCCACAACAATGTCCCCTGTCCCAGCCCTCCATTTAATTCTGACCCATAAGCTCTCAGTCAGCTCCTCATCCATCCCTAGGCTCTGCACACTCCAGATAGTCACTGACATAGAGGGTGGCATCCCCTCCTTGTCTCCCCTACCTGTCCTTGAGAAGCCTGTATCCTTCCATACCAACAGTTCAGCCACAGGAGCCATCCCACCACATCTCCGTGATGCCTATAAGATCGTAAAACTGTAGGTGCGTACACACCTCTAACTCCTCTTATTTAATGAAACTACACATTAAAGAACATCGCAAAATGTGAGCACTGGTTATGGTAGTGAAGCCTCTGTGTACCAAGAATAAGGACAAACTGAAGGCAAACAGTCATGCAAGAAATTCACTATAGCTGACTTCTCAGAAATGTAAGGTTTTCCTTTTCCCCCTCAATAGAAACCCATTGCTCGCATTATGGTCCACACTCACACTTTACACTTTCCCTGTCTTGAAAACCCAGTCAGAAAGTGTTCCTGATTTAGTTTATTATCTCAAGAAAAGGATTTAAAATCCTCATTCTTAAATCCACAGTTCTGGAAGTCACTACTGGCAAATAACTTGGCTATTCCCCTGGAGGCATGTGGGCTGAAGACCACGATTCTGACTTGTCAGCTGTAACCTCAAGAGTGATGACTGAACAAGTTTCAACTTTTGTTTGATTGTAATTGCAGGGTAAAACCAGGAAAATTCCAGTGCAAAAATGGCACTCATCGATATGCTTAACTTGAAGCAAATGCTATTAGCTTTTATCTTGAATGAAGGCCTGTTTCTTTCCTGAATTACAGAAAGGATTACATTCAAGTCCTTTTGTTACATCTACATTTCTGAAATGCTTCTTGTCAATTGCTGGTTGTAAAAATAAAATGCACAGCAGTTAATCTTTGAAGAAAGGAAAGTTTCTCAAAACTAAAGGCGTTCTCCACACACACTCATTTCTATTTCTCTTCTTTATGGAATCAACTTAAGTTGTATGACTTTGGAATTATTTAAACTCATTTTATCATATCACTGTCATGCTGAATGAGAAACAGTTATAGGAAGCATCGTTTTATGGTTTTCCTGTTGTCAGCTTTTAGCCATTCTCAGCTTTTCTCCTGCCAACCCCCACAATACAATTGGAATAGTCATCAATAAATGTTATAACTGTTTGCTCAAACATGAAAATCAGACATACACTGCTATCCCAACATCTGTTCTATTGAACTACAGATTTTTAATATTTTTTTTTCTCAAGTCAGAATTATTGCTACAAGCAATAAGCATAACCTACAATATGCATAGTTGCATCCTTTGTTATCTGTCAAGCTTGCATTGAGTCAAAGGTCTTTTCCTAATGTTACAGAATCATAGAATGAATGGTTTGAGTTGGAAGTGACCTTCAAAAATCACCTAGTTTCAACTAGGTGACAACGAGATGGACTAGATGCCCACACTGATGGCAATTACTACTGGCAAAACTAAATGGCTATTCACAGAGACTTAAAGGGGCAGGAAATAAAAGAAAATAAATAAATTAATAAAATCAGAAAGCAATTTTAAATGAGAATTCTTCAAAAGCTGAGCAACTTCTATAATCTTTTCCTTGTAATTTTGCCTGCTCAACGCTTTTATCTACATTTTTTCCATCTTCTCTTTTTTAGTTTTCATCTTCATGGTTTCTCTTTGTCTGCATAGGTAAGTTCCAATGCTGGTGCAAAAAAAAAAGCATATTGACATACATGACAAGATGAAGTGGTCATTTTGGTCAGGAACAGTCAAACACAAGCCAGCCTGATTTAAAAATTATCCTTCCTCTTCATTAATGTGAAATGCTGCAAATCATATGCATGAGAGCCTCCCTGAACCTCTACTGGCATGGAAGAAAACCTCAGCACTGATTTACTTGCTGAACTATTGTCCTAGGGTACCAAAACATTAGTTATTTTTAATGGGTGTCTCTTTTTTTTCACTCTTACCTGTCTGTAAGCACTGATGTCTTTGCCTCAGAAAGACAGATCAGAATCCTGGTGTACAATGACAAATTTAAGTGATTTTCTGCTTGTTTACAGCAGACAGTTGCTCAAAAAAAAAAAAATCTAATGTTTTGCAAGAGCTCTGGACCTACAGCACGGTCAGAGTGCTCCTGAAAAGCTTTGTCCCTACTACTTGCTGTGTGTGGGCTACAGACTAGACTTAGACTGTGGTTATTGTGTGAGACCTCCTTTGGATGAAAAGACCAATAACGCTAAATAAAGCCACCAAAGCATAAAACCAACAAAAATACACATTTTGCAAGGAACAGCATTATCACACGTTCAGTTTCCAAAATAAATGTAAAATTATTTTTTAATAATCAAATTAAAGAGGGTAAGCAAAGACAGTGAAGTTAAAATGAGTTGCAAGAAGAAGGATCGTTTTTTTAATTTAATTTAAATATGCTTCAAGACTATCATTCAATTACTTGGTGAAACATTTTACCTCCTTTAAATGGCACCACAACTTCAGCTTTGCTTTAATTCCCATATTAGACTTCAGTAACTTTGAATCTTAAGTGAGCCTCCAATCTAATACAGCATTAACAATGAGTATTTAAGAGACACTATCATGGATAACCATTTGTTCAAATGACAGCACCGTCAAATATATCTGTTGCACCTTTCTGAATTTGGTCACTAAAGTGCAAACATGCAAATCAAGAACTATTTGCCAACGGAATTTAATGTCTTCCAGGGATGCTGGTCACCTTAGAAGACACAGTGGCTATTTTTGAAAAAGACAAGACCTGGTTTGTTAATAAAGCAGGACAAGGAAAGAAAACTTGGTAAAAGTGGCCTAGAAATCCAAGATATTAAGTTCAAAGCCCAAGTATCTGTATAGTGGGGAAAAGGTTAATTTCTTCTATATATTTTGTATCCCACTTTTTCCTGGTCTAGTTTCAGAACCATTTCACAAAATCTGAGCTCAAATTTTTAAAATACAATTGATATCTTCAGAGAGCAGACTCGCATTTTAGTTTGTATTTGGCCACTTTGAAAGATCTAGATATAGCACACAATTTATAGTTAATTGTTAATTAAGAATACCAAATAGACTTTAAAAAAAAAAAGGAAAAAAAAATAATTTCTAGACTCATTTCAACTGCAGAGTCCATCCATCAAATTTATGTCTCTTCAGTTTAGATACAAGGATGTCATGTGGTAAGGTATTTTTGTCCACTTATTTAAGGATTTCTAAAGTTAAAAGAACACTGCCAAACTAACAATTCTAAAATGTGCAGACAAATGTGGGTACTGATAGCCACTTTGATCACAGGTGAACTCCAAAGTAAAAGGGGGAAAAACACAGCCAAAGCTTTTTGCAACATATGCAACTTAAAGTATTTCTACAAATCGTTTACTTGATTGGTATTTGACAAATTCATCTTACTCAACGTGTGAAGAAGTACAAAATTCAAAATGTAATGACAGCGTCAGGTCTTTAGTGAAAACCCCATCAAGCTGCAGTTCCAATAGGCATCCAGCCCACTTCTGCCTGGTGTGGTGAGACACTGAAAAGTCCCTCCAGCAATCCTTTAGCACAGGGCACCTTTTCTCCTTTGCCTTGAATTAGCAAGTTCTTGTGCTACACAGACCCTTATCAGCAGATGTGGTGTAAACACCACGGAGAGGACAGCCACTGACTAAAGCTGTCAGAGGTGTTTTGAGCTGCTAAGGAAAACCTCCCCTAATCCTGTGCTTGGAATTAGGAAATTTAACTCCCCCATTTATTCTCTCCAGAGAAGCAGTGCGAAATTACACAAAAACTAGGGTAGCTTGCTCAAATGAAGAAATAGCTTTTTAAAGTGCCAGTTACCAGCAAACCCATATCACAAGCAGTATTAAAGTGTTCTCTTTGATTGTCTAGCACTAACAGTAGGCCTTTAAATTCAAGAATAATTAAGGCTGCAGCCTGTTATTCGCAAAGTCAAGGGCAGCTTTGTTTTGCCTCAGCCTGAACCGTGATTTAGCTTGTTGCTGGAAAGTAACAAGCAGCTGCACATTAAGTAATTCAGTGGCTGTTGGGGAAAACTATCATCATATACGTCTGCAAAGCTTGAACTCCTGGGCATATGCTGGGCTCCCCAAAGGGGTCAGGCTGGCCAGGTAGTGGGGCTACAGCTGAAGGGTGCAGGCCTTACCTCCCCACTGGGACACCCAGGGAACCAGAAAGATGGATTGCCTGCTGGGGCAGGTGACCACAGCAGGATGCAAGGTGCAGGGGGAAGACAGGGAGCCAGAGGGATGCTGGAACAGCTGGGCAATTGGGTGAATGGAGGGGAAATATAGCAAGCTGTGGTGGCAGGAGGTGGGAATGTCCACAGGCCCCTACAACTCAAAACTCGCTGTCATAAAGCAAGCCCAAAGGACTAATTCACTGTAACATGACACAGTGGGAACCACTTTCATTTCTATGCTGTCTTTCCTAGTCACTTGGAAGTTTCTGCATTTGGAAGGTAAGTATTCTAGCTTTCTCTTTTTTTCTCCTCTTCCCTTCTCCCCTCTCCCCCTTAGATACCATTTTGGTCTTCTTTGGGAAGTTCATTTTAAGGGAGAAGACTAGGCTTGTTCATCTTACTCAGGATCTTGTCACAACCTCCTACAATGCACAACTTCTAACAGCAAGGCAACTTCAGTAAAACCAAGGTTCTGTTCTGATGCATGGTTTTCAAAACAGCTACCACATAATTTTGGCTTAATAGCTTTTCCTCCAGGAAGCTGAAAATGCAAAGATAGGGTGGTGTGTTCTTACAAAACAGAAACTGGAGGACTAGGGTCGTACCAGTTTGTTGTCAGGAAGACTTATCCTGTACATGCATTTCAGATCCATTATCCTGGCCAATAAACTACTATTTCTATGATTCCTTTAGGCATCCTAACACTTTCAGATTTTGCAGAACTGTTTCCAAAAATAATTGAAGCTGTATATCCCTTAACAACTCTTACACTGCTAAAACACAGTTTTCACAAATTAGAGTCAACACAATGTTCTGTATTAACTGTAGTAATCCTGGAATCTGGCAGCATTGCTTGAATGCACTCACCATTTCAAAATAAAACTTTCCAAGTGTACTTAAGTTGAACAGTTAAAAAAGCCACACACATGCAGCAAAAAAATGTGTTAATTTGGTATGCAAACCATGTACTACTCAGAATGAGTACCTAGACAACAATTTTACAGCTACAGATAAGTTTTCTTCATGCCCCGTTTTCCCTCTGGAGAAAAAACAAAGTCCAACTTCTATTCCTGATAAGTACGTATTAACCTAAGTATCAAATTAAACTGTACTATATTAATATATTGTAATTATTTTATTTATTATGAAATCAACCTCCCGTTTTTCTACTCGCTCCTTTCCAGTGAATTTATCTAGTCAGAAAAAAGTGAACAAAGGTGATTAAGACACCCTGACACAGTGCAGTCTTCACTGAATATACAGTTAGTTTTGATTTGAAGGACTTAAAGAGTTTTACTGAACTGCTTTGTGCTTTGCCATTGCTTTACGCTGCTTTTGGCTGTTTCTCAGCACCTTTCTGCATGACAGAAGGGCTGCTGTTACAGTAAATAGATCCCAACACCTTCCAGAGTTGCAGCTGATCCCAGGAGTTCCACATTGTCCCAAGACATTATCAGAATAACTGGAAATGTGTCATTAAGGTAATTATTTAATTGCAGAGAAACAAAAGCAGAGAAAATAAGGGGAAAAAAAAACAAGCCTTAACAGCAGCTGGTGCCTTTAGCTGGGGTGAATGCCAAAGAAACTTTGAAGCGGAAAAATACCCCATCAATTCCCTGCAGACTCCCTTCCGAATGTCCCCATTATGAACAGAAAGCTTTGCACAGGTCTTACATAAAACACTGCTTTGATCTGAGTAATGAGGTCCACAAAAACATGACTCTAAATATCCATTCTGTACATCCCGGAGGCAAAGTCTCACTTGTCAGCAAGTGCCAGAAGTGGTATCATTCCACCTCCAAAAAACTGTTCACTGAAGTATGTCCAGGGTCCCAGAAACCTTCAGGCAGGAGAGCTGAGAGCTGAGAGCGTAAGCCCATTGGGGTAGATGAGCTCACTACAGCAGGGAAGAATTCTCCCATGCTTCCAGTCATAGAAACACGAAGCCCTTCCCAAAGCTAGTGTGCAGAAGGAATGACACAGGATGTGCAGCTCATCCACAGCAGCGCAACGTTTGCTCTGACCTAAGTGCCCACTAGACAGTTCCTTGTTAAATCTTCCTGCAGAGTTTTTGCTGCTCCACAAAATTTACTATTACAGCACTGGACTTGCACGGCTAGTCCTAAAAAAACAAAGATGCAGGGAGCCTCCATTTATTCCCTATTTTCCTGCCCACTGCAGAGATCCTTATGGTCCCTTCCAGCCCAAACCAGTCTATCCATTTGGTATTTTGCTTCAGACCACATGAATGGATGATGCCAGTTATCCTAAGGTCAGCATCTGTGCCAGATCCCAGAAATTCAATATTTGAGGTCCTGTTAATGGTTTACAGAAACTGCTTTGTTGGAGGTATGTGGAGTGTAAATAAGGGGAGGGGAGGAGTCCCTGTCCTAACCTGAGCTTTCACGGTTGATTCAACCTCCAGGAGTCAGGGAAGTGATTAATGGAGGCATCCCACAGAGACCACCTGGCTTGCCTTCTACCATTCCCTACCTACTGCCTACCCCTATAGTAGAGGAGGGAGGGGTGGTCTATGGATGGTGGTTTTCTCTAAGAAGGAAAGATATCTCTTCGCTGACAAAAGCACATCCAGAGGCCCGACGATCTTAAAAATATTTCGTTTAGATGTGTTCTGTGGCAGGAATAAACTATTCTACCTTCAGGTACTTGAAAGAAAATGGCAGTCTCTGAAACAGAACTTCATGTCTGCCCATCACTAATTAACATGTATTGTCTGCCTTCAAGATCATATTGAACAGAGATTAACTGTCACAGATATGTGGATAAATGGTATGGAAAAGTAGGAATATACTTGTCATATATTATTGTTTATTTTTTTTTAATAGTTGCTGCCAATTTCATGCGCTGCAGAAGACATCACAGTAGATTGTCTTTGGAGGTGTGGCAGGAATGTTCTTCAACTTGGTTGAACATTAGTAAAAAGAGTGCACTTTCTGATCACACACAAAGACTTCCCAGTGACTATCAGGACTGCAACACACTCTAGTCCGGCTCTATGTGGCAAAGGCCAGCTCTGAGATGCCTTGACCAGATCTGAAGAGCTTTTCAAGAGAAAGCTGGAAGAAGGTTGACATGTTGGACCGTCATTTGAGCTGTGCTGCAGCTGCACTGCACATGCCTCTGTCTGGCCACATACTCCACTGACCCAGACCCACACTGACTGCCCAGTTTGACTCAGGAACTGCCTCACCACTGTGATCTTGCCTGATGATCACTGGACTCTGGCTGACCCAGGCTACTGTCTCCACATCTACCCTGAACATGACTGGTTGCCTTGTATTCCCAGCTTCACCTCATATCTGCCTCATTCCCATGAACTTGTCTGATCCCTTCACTGAACCTTGTGTGATCTCTACTCCTTTCTGTATTTCATTCTTGTCTCTAGACCTGCCCTGCTTGGGAGCTGTGGGATGGGGTCCTGGCTGGCGAGTCCTCCGCGCTGCTGGGCGTGTTAGTGCACTCTGCCCCAGCTCCCCATGTCTGAGAGACGGCCATCCCTCGTTGGGGCTGACAGTAATGCTGGAACTGGGAGTACAGACCGGATACTCACAAAATAAAGGTCTGGCACCGTGTTAGAGCACTGCTGAGTTGGAAGGAGAATCCAAAAGCATCTTGTTAAGTGGTAAGAAATACTATTTTGTACTCTAAACACTGTAGCCTTTGTAAGGGATGCTGGCAGAGCCGCAAAGTAAAACCTCTTGAACAGTCATTTCTAAAGCAGAATTTATACTCCTTCAGCTTGACATTGAGCTAAAAAGAACCTCAGCTCCCTGCAACTCTTTATGGTGTGGGATGATCCCGCACGACCGGAACAGACTGCCAGAACACTGATTAGCCTGATCACAAAGGAAGGCTTCTGGGGATCAATTTTTTAGTACTGGGCCAGTTAAACAGCATTTGAGCATAAGCAGTGAATTATAGTATCACCATCTGAATGACATAAAAAGCCAAGTCACATACACAAGAAAATCGTACAAGATTTCCTCTACCCTGACTGAAATTTAACATTGAGAAAATACAGTAATTATGACAAGGAAACAAGGGATACGCTATAACACACTATACAGAGATGAAGACAACGTCCAAAATCCTGTGCTATTCAATCAAATTATTCCGAGCACCTTAAATTCTTCTCAGAGAAACAATTCTATGGGAAAGTAACCTAGAGGCACCACAGTCTTGGGCATCAACTGAGAACACTCAATGCCACACAGTACCAAACATTTACTGTAGATTAAAATCCTATCCTATTTGAGAGAACAAGTGACATTTGACAAGTGAACAATTTGACAAATCTCCATTTTCTGATTCTGAGTTACCAATTCTAAAGTTACCCCATACAAGATAATGTAATATATTGTTCTCTTCCTTCTGCTAGTTCATAACTTAAAATAACACCATAGATCAAATCCTGGTACTTAACGTAGGCATCAAAACTTACATTTTCCACAGTGATGGTCAGAATGCACAAGTTCTTAGAACCACAGCTTGACAAAAGATGGTGAAATCAGAGAAAATATGGGCCAACTAACTGCTTTTCCACTGTAACACATTCGAGCTCAGTAATTACATCTCTTTGCCTACTCTGGATACATCAAACCAGTGAGAGCCGCAGGTGAGAGCCCTGGAGACAGCTGCTAAGCTGATTTTGTGCACTGCTTCTGGCATTACCCTCACAGAACAGACTGTGGCTCCTCGGCTACAGCTGCACCTAAAAGCAAGAACAGCAAAACACAGCACAGTGAAGCCCAGCCTCACTGATAGACATGTTGATATAGTCAGGGAACAAATCAGAAGGCTCAGGTAGCTCAAAACAAAGAAACTAGAGTCACCTAGGAAAGGTGGCCCCCCATCCCCAAAATGCAAGCAACTTGGGCAGCAGGTCAGCAAAAGGGAATGCCTTCAAACATCGCCACAATAGAGTCTGAGTTATAATTTAAACTCGCACTCCTCTGCATTTCTTAGTCCCTTCCCCCAGTCTTGGCATTTCAATTACAGCTCAATAGGAACATTTTTTCTGCAATTTCAGAGCTGAATTAGCCTGGCTGTGCTTTCCATGTCCAGAGCAAAAAGACCTAGACAGGGGAAGAGCCAGTATGTGCAAGGTACATGTCCTTTTCGGAGAGTTAAGTATTGAGTTTGAGCAGTCATGCCTGAATCACTTTCTCTGCCACAATAAACATCCATGAGATGAATCAAACCATCAAATAAAAGCTGTATATGCCCTAGGATTTCTTCCTAAAAAGTACATAAGTGACCTTATTCTAAAAAATAAATTAATGAAGCTTCTCCATCAGTGACACTTACATTATGTGCTATTTTCACACAGAACCTAAAATATGTATGGGTACTGAGTCATATTTTTGGAGCTCAATTCACCAGTAAGTTAAACTGATGACTGGGTTGACAAATCAATCTTTTCTGAAAGTAATAAAAATGCATCTAAGTTAAGAACTTGCTTTACTGTAGCAATATCAAATAAAATTATTATTACTTTTACCAGCCACTTAACACAGTGGAACCAAAATTCCTGCACTACAGCTTCAACAAAACACTTGTTTCTCTTATTATGAATATATGCTTTGGCTTCATCCTCGTCTTTTTTTTTTTTTTTTTTTTTTTTTTTTGCTGATAAACTCTTCAGCTTCTAGAAAGAAAACAGCAGGAGACTGCTGTCATGGACTAATAAAAATTCAACTGTCTTCCCTTAAGTATATCCAATATATAACAAAAGCACAGGTGAAATACCACTTTTCATTATATAGTAACTTACAGGCGCCTTGACATGATCTGACAAAATCTATTATGGTAAGCAAACAGGAGTGGAGAGTTCTGTATGCTTTCAGAGACACACATATAAGATGAGTTGGAAATCATTTTTGAGAATAGCTAGCATAACACAACTCATTTATTTCTACATTTAATTTCTTCATACCTTAAACTGCGTAATAACTTTGAACCATTCTTAGAGCTGTTTACAGAATGGTAAAAATGTTTGCAGAAAAATATTACTTAACCATGTTAGTTAGATTGTGATTTACAAAGTATAAAATATTGTTACCTTGGGTAACCTCTAACAGAGATGCTACCTGTTGCACAATTGACTTCATGTATACGGCATCAAGCTGAGATCCATGCAGATCAACAGCCTGATGGGGCTCTCTGAATCAGCTCTGCAGTCTTCTGAATTTATAGAAGAGTTGACAGATTTAAAGGCTGGTATGCTCTACCTGTATTAAGACTGGACATACTTTCTCAAGAGACACTTGCTGACAGCAAGGAATGGGAATATGTAGGATCAATTTTGATCTCCAGCCTCCTCTCCAGAAGAACATTTTTAATCCACAAATACTCCATACACTTGTCTGACTGTGGTATTTGTTCCTCAGGGTATGGAGTGTCAGACCTATCTCTCTGCACAGCACCACATAAGTCCATCTCTGAGCATTTTCTTCCAGTTTGATTATAACTCCAGCATGGGTCAGGCCCTACGTCAGTGGGAGCTGGTTTCATCCATGGCAGCACTTGCCTGATGGCCATGTGTGTGTTGACTCCCTATGCTGGTTTTGCCCCAGGAACACCTGGAGCAGAGAGCTGGCAGTGTATGGCTCCCAGAATTTGCTTGGGAAGCAGGAGGAGGCAGACTGTGGTAAGACACTATATAAAAATATCCCCAAAGAGAGCGAAAACTGAGGAGAAAGGAACCCCCACCATGAATGTCTCCCAGAAAAGACCTCAGGCTGCTGAAAACTCATTGTCTCCCATTTCCTTTTCAGAAAGACGGATGCTGTCAGCCCCAGGACCCAAAGGAACATTTGAAGAATGCACATAGCAGCACAGTGAAGGGGCAGCTACTTGAAAGATTCTCTTGTACAAAAATTTGAAAGATATTTTAAATGAAGTTTTACTTTTATAGTTGATTTGGACTTTCAGACAATTAAAGTATTTATTTGGCTAACAAGAAGTTCCTGTTTGTAGACATACAGTGTGTTCCCTTTTGGTAATATTGAGATTTAGAGTTTAACATTCATCATTTTGTGCTGTAAAAGGCTCTCCTTACCCTTAATCTAATCTAGACAAAGGGGGTGGGTTCTCCTGCCCCCTTAGAGAGACTGTAGCTATCAGTGTGGTGGTTTGAGAGTTTAGGAAAAACAGATTAACTTGTTTGCTCCGGTGAGAAACAGAAAGGACTTGAGAAAAGGAATTAACTGATTCTGTGTCAACAGTTTTTAAAATATTAAATTTACCTATGTTTAAAATGAGGTTTTCTCACAGTGTCTACTTTTCCTATTTGAACCACAATTAATCCACTTCCCTTTCTCCCACCTAAGCCAAATGCTACGCTTAACCCATGCTGCAGTCCCAAGCCCATGACATCCAGAGAGCCCAGGTTTGAGAAAGTGTCAGTTTTACTTTTCTCAACATTAAAGTAAAAAAAATAAAAATATGGCAGAGAAATAAAATGCACGTGTGTGTGTACATATGTATCAGTAGGAAATTTTGTTCAGTGAAAAGAAGATGTACAATGGAGGATTTGGAACCCTCAAAGCAAATTTGCTCTGCCTTAAAGAACAGAGAAGGCTGTCATTACTTGAACTATTACACTGAAACTGATTAACACTGGCCATTATAATAAATGACCACGATGCAGTCTGGCAGATCCACACCCACACTTCCTCTTCTTTCTGGAAAACGCTTGCAGAGCTGTAACAGCTCTACATAAACATTTCTTTCTTCCTTGTTCCTCCAAGGGTCTAAGATTAAGTGTCTGTTGGTGCACACCAGGTGCTAGCCCTTAAGAGTTAAAAAAACAGATTAGACCCTACCCTGAGCAGCTAATGCCATTGAGTGCACATTTCCAAATAAAGTCATTCTGCACTTAGAAACTCTTCTTTGAAAAGTAACCCTGGGAGATAGGACAAAGCGTGAAAGTTTTTGAAAATGTAAGTTTATCAGTCATAAAAAACAAGCTTAGGACATCCAGACTGCAGGGACTTCATTCCAGGTCCCACAGGACTGTTTGGGTATTTGGAGTATTTAGGTCTTCATTACAAGACTTCCACCATACTGCATGGTCAAGAACCATCTTAGAAACTTCTCCTCAGAGTTGGCTCCTACACCAGTAGGAATGGCCACGCCCCTGCTGTCTGCCCTGCAATGGGTATGTCAGACAAACAGAATACATCACAGAGGTATCATTACTTCCCACCATATTCACTCCGTTTATGCAGCGCTTACTTCTTCAGTGACATAATCCTTTGACATGCCATACTATTCCGCTGAAATTTTAGCTACAGGATGATGAGAAATACAAACTGCCAGGGTTTGAACGTACCTGCTTTTCTTTACTGAAGCAACAGTCTCAGCATTATCTAAGTAAAAATTTTGTTTGGTTGTACCCTCAAACACATATTCTGGAATATACTTAGATTTATTGACAAAGCAATTGTTTTCATTCATGTAATCATAAAACGGCTTCCACAAAAATAATTAGGTAGCTGCAGAACTTACATGCAGGCCATTAACATTTACATATACCCATTCAGATGTGATGTTCTCTACAATGAAGGAAGAAACACTGAGATCCCATAGCATGGCATCATAATGAGGGGCAGCCAAAGCTGAGAACAAGACAACTGGAGAGAAGCAGGTTTAAAGCACTGGAATTGCCCACCTAAGGATAATGTTAATGATGATAATGATTTATACTGCACTGCAAGGACATGTATAATTCTATGTTGACTAAAATAAGAAAATGAAAATTGTCGTTGGCTCAGGTTTCATTTTTTCAGACTTAGCTCTTTTTTTCAACTAGTTTAGAAAAAAAAAAAAGGCTAAGATGCAGGAGAGAGACTCTGATGCAAGCCACAGAAATGTATAGTAGCTTTAAGATTGAAGTAGGAGGCAGTCTTGGGACAAAACCCATTCTGTGTCAACAGCTTACACATACACAAAGAAAGGCAAGAAAAAAAAGACGAATCATCCCCACAGTTTCAGGGGCCCAGCTATGCTTTCCACTGCCTGATTCTGGAAGACAGGAAAGAAGCCACAGTGTGACCACTGACCAGTCAGTGACAGCAGATAGATTCCAGTACCCTCTCCTCACATCAGGGAGAAAGGCACAGGGAGATGCCTTGGGTTAGTTTCTTCTTGGACTACTCCTGATTGTTCAGGTGGATGAAACTCACAATTGCAACCGGAAGAGACCCTTAGAGCAGTGTCACCCAGCATTATAGGACAGACAAGTTCTTTGGGGATCATGAGCAAAATGATGATGGCACCAGGGGTCAGGAGCAGGAGGTACCACTCACAGACGTAAGCCCTCCTCAAAGATAGCAAAATTTATCTTCTTATAAAATGCTATGTATGCAAGTTCTCTGCAAATGATACATTCTCTGTAAATGTAGGATGACTCTAAACCTTGTTTTAGTACAGTTCTCAAGCATTCTTCAGAAGTACTGCCTTGGTAATTCCTGTGTAAAGCTCCATCACGCAAACTAATGTACTTCGATATAACCTGTCATAGCCTTGCTGGACATACTCACATGTGTATTTTCCCCTGGAGAAAAATCATTTCGGTTTCATGAATGGTAACCGTGGAAATATCAGATGAGCCAAGGTTTCAGAAGCCAGACCTGCTTATCAGATTTCACTTTCCTAAACCATGTTTAATATAATGGCTATAATAAACATCAAGTACATTACACTGTCCAAGCATTTAGTTAATGTCATTTGACACAAACCTGGTACTAAATCTGGACTGTCCTAGCTACATCTCTCAACAACTGCAGGATGTAACTAAGGCCAAAGGACCTCCGCTTCTATCTTGAATGCTTTAGCAGTGTGTTGGATGCACTGCACTGTTGAACATGATGCATAAACATTACCTGCTATTTCAATAACAGTGTGCGTGGTTAGCTATCCTTCCTGGTGGCTGCACGCAGATTTAGAGCAATTATACAAAGGAAGAAGGAAAGGCTTCCAGGGTGAGGCAGAGAGGGAAAAATGCACAGTTGGGGAGATGTTCTTAAAAGAGCAGAAAGTAAACCTCAGCATTACTGCACAGAAATATTGGGGAGGAGGGGAGGAAAACCACAAGAAATCCTGAGGAGCCTCAAGGGATTGTATGGTATCTATTTAACCCATAAAAATCTCTGAAAGCTGCAAGTGTACAAACAGAAAGAAACAACTTCTAGTACATATATATGAAAGATAGACTTGATTTTAGAATTTTGACTTTAGTCTTCCTGGACACCAGCACTGAGACTTCCCAATTTCCAGAACTAACATGTTCCAATCAGATAACCCTATTTCTAACAAAATGTAAATCTAGGGAATAGAATATTCTCCTGCCTTTTAACATGTTTATTTTAAAGTGAGGTGAGAGTAGCTCCAACAGGGGACTCAGACTCAATCACAGACTGAATGAGCAATGTTTTAACATGGTATTTCAAGTAGCTTTGGTTTTGTTTTGTTGCCCTTTTTTTTGGGGGGGTGGTGGTGGTGATGGTGGTGGTGTTTTTTTTTGTTCTTTTTTTTTTCTCCTGGAAAAAGAAAAATGGATTGGAAACAAAGCAGAGAATGTGAGTTTTGTAAAGTATAGGTAGGAAAACACAGTCTACAATTGCTATTTGTATAATCTTTTAAGTATAGATAGACAAAGCCAAATTAAAAATTATAGGAAAACGGAGCTCATACTAAAACTGATATAAAAGTTTGGGAAAGCCCAGTCAAAGAAGCATAAGCTTTGTGGTGCATTTGCTGCACCACAAATGTGCTGCCTATGAATACGATACTGATGTATAACAGTTTGCTATTACTTTCTGAAATACTTCCATTCTTCTGAGGAGGTCAACAGATAAAACAAAGACAAATGCACATCCACTGTTTGTCTATGTGTCAGGAAAGACTTCCACAAGACACCTTAAAGAGGAATTTCACCATGTTTTTTAAACAGTGACTCCTCAGCAATGTGAATTCTCGACCAGCAGCAAGAGCGATTATCTTCCCTGAATAAACTTACATGCTTCTCCTTCAGGGTGTAGTTTCATATTATACTTGATTCAATCTAACAGCAGGCTGAGGCCAGAGGGGGTGGACCTGCTTTCCCCCTGCTTTTCTATCTCTTCCCTTGTGTTAAACTTACCAATTGTGCAACTCTGCAGTGATTCCCACCAGCTTGCTGATCTGAAGGAAAACTCGCAGGTTTTCAGAGTTAGCTTTCCCCCCAGGCAAGGAAGATTCACTGTGACAAGCCCAACTCAGCAGAGGAAGCAGAAGCAGCAGACAAAAAGTGATGTGAGCATGAGAGGGCTATTGCTCCTTTCAATAACAGTTGTTAGACTCATCTATGCAGCAAATGAACTCATGTCCTAAGGCTTCATCTATGTTAATCCCTCACTGTGAAGCAACAGTATAATTTTGAAGTCAATCTATGAAATAATGGCCCTACTGGATGTTGGTTGAGTTTGCGGAATAGCTATAGTGCATGCACACTAGATTCTTTTAGAAGGAAAGTTAGCTGAAAACATTCTGTTTCAAAGATCCTGAGCTCATTTTCACATGGGAACAAAGCAGTGAGCTTTCCACTCATATGCATATCCACACCCTCAGACACAGGATCACCGCATTGGAGAGTCATCAAGGACGGTGAACTTTACAGCATTGCTGAACCCCACAGAACATCCTTGCTAAGAAACATTCAGGGACACATTTTGTTCTGTTCCATGTCCCATAGTGCACTGTGCCAAGGCTCCTCACTTCAGCCAAGGAATTGAGCAGAGCAAAGCAGAGGAGTGGTAACAGAGCCTATCAACAGCTCCCAAAAGAGTGAACTAATCAATCAGGTCAAGGATCCATCTAGGGCTTCAGTCATAAGCATCAGGAGGTATGGCTGGAGACAGGACTGAGGACAAGCTATACTGCATATCCAAGAGGTCCGTCCAGGAAAACACACTACCTGTGATGTACGTCTAGGGTCCACCCAGGTGACAGGACCTCACACAGGACTAGAAAAAAGGCTAACTACAATGGGCATCCAGTGTTCATTTAGGAGACAGGACTGGAAACAGGTATGCCTACAAAATGGCTCTGTGCTCTCCGGACACTGACACTCAGTCCCAGTGTCACACATTTCCTGGCTGAAGGCTAGTCCTCACGATGGATGTGGAAAGTTTTCTAGAAACTTGAGCATTACTAGTGCACCATCCTGCAAATTTATGTCACAGGTGGGGGTGAGGATAGCCACACTCCTCATTTATTACGATTGGCCCCTGAATGCCTTACCAATACTATGCTGACAGCAGACAAACACTATCATAGGTAACTTAAATTGCTTTGGATAAGGTAATGAAATGGAAATAACATTAAAGATACCAGTGTATAGCAGCATAATGTTAACACATTCATTTCAAGCACAACTTGACTATACATTTATAAAGGAATATAACAAACTGAAAAGCAAGTTCTGTGTCACTATCACTCTCACAGCCAGTCTGCAAGTGCAGTCGTCTTTTAGAGAGAAGAAATACATTGTCACTTAGCTGCAACACCTGGTTAAAATTGACACTATCTATCAGGGAAGCAGTATGCATTTTCTGCAGGTAAAGCACTGGAACATATTCAGAAAGGCTTTCCAGGTCTAATTATTTCAGAGAACAATTAAATAGCCCCACTTAATAATTCCTGGCCTTTTAATTTAATATAGTTCTCCTTTAAGTGTACTCTCTAAAAAAAATGCCTGTCAAAGCCTCATACTTACAGCCAATAGTTCCCATTGAAAAGTGATCTTTCCTTAACACCATCTGCATTTTATTACACAGTTATCCTACATACTTGCTACAGTACAGTAACTGTCACTGATATTTATCATTATACACGAACAAGCATAACTGAAAAGATCAAGCGCAAAACCCAGATTAAAACAATGAAAAATTCATATGTGAAATAAGGACCAAAAAGAACAGTTGGTGCTCTTAGCAGAGTTTGAAGTTAGGAGAGATTTTAGCACTTTCAGAGTGATGAACAACAGTTTAACACTTAAGAACAGTTGCGAAGGCCCACAAAACCTCAAAACCAAGGGGTATATCAATCTCCTGTGGACCCAGCAGTGTTTCCTAACTGTTGAGACTGACTGTAACCAGACTACCAGTTATAATGAGCTATGAGCGTGCAGTATGACCCTGCACACCTTGGTTTCCACTTGAAAGAAACCTGCCTAAATGAACACTGATAGAGCTACAACCAGACACCCAGAACTCCATGACTGGACAAGTGGTGGACAAGTGCAATAAGACACTATGACCCTGCAGAGTAAATACACCTAGTAGCTACAGAAACCTTTAAGTGGCTGTCCACTATATTCCTCAAATCAGAGTATCGTGTCAGCATGCAGCCTGCAGTTAGTCTCACCGCGCTCAGACTCTGCAGGGTAGAAACTCAATTTTCTTTCTGAACTGCCATATGACTTAGGATTTCAAGAACAAAGTATTCTAAAAGTCCATACACAAAATATTAGTAATTAAAAGTAGTGAGTTCCAGATGGAAGATACTTTATTATAATCCCTTAAACAAACAAACAAAAAAATGGATATTATTTTTAATCAAGAAGACAGCTTAAGTGCAATATTTCATAAGTAGATCAATTCATTATAACAAAAATATTGTAACTTTAAATGCAATTCTTTAATAGTTCTGAATGTAAATATTTTAAACCTGGAAATCACTGAAGGACTCACAATACCCTTTTAAAGAAACACTAGATATTCCTTTTATTAATTACAAGCGTGATTTTGATTTTGGGAAACAAAAAGAAGCAGCTGTTAACATAAAATATATTCTTATAGTATGCTATAGCTTATGAACTTAGATGAAATACATAAAAAAATTACATGCTGCAACACTGAAACAAATTTAATTTGAGCAGCAAGACATTTCCTGTGGAAACACTATTAAAACCCTATGGTTACTATAATAGCTAATAATGTAGTGAATTTGTTTTAATCTTAATTTTCCCTGTATTTCTTTTTTTTTAAACATCAGCACCATTTAGAAACCCCAATGCAGTCAAAACTGGCATTTGAAGGCATTTTGAACTGAGTTCAACAAGTAAGCAATGCCGGCTTAGATGCCATATTTTCATAAAAGTCTGTTTGTCCTCATATATTTGAATCTTTTTTTCTTACTGTTAATAGTTTTGCCCCTGGATGCTACCAGAAGGCCATCAGGACGACAGTGGAAGAGGTAAGTCACATTAACTGCACACAGTGTCCCATCAGTGTAAAGAAATTTTATTCCACATTCATTGCTCCTTCCCTCCCTCCCCATTTCTTTCATTGCAAGCTTTATGCTCAAAAAGAAGAGGTCAGGCTTTTCTGAGCAGTAGTTGACGGTGAACCTTTCCCATCAGGCTTCACGCTATCATATTGCAAACCCACAGACCTAAAAGATGGTAGTTTAGAAAGTCTCCAACATAAAAATAAAAGAGGTATCACAGTGTGACAATCTTGGCAAAGCACTGATGCCACAGAAAAGAATGGATGCCTTGGCACAACTGAATGCTTCATTCAGCCCCTGAAATCTTCCCTTCTTCCATGCAAATAAGACTTGGTTTTTTTATTTTCCCTGTATGTGGGACCATCTAAAGAAAGAACTGAAAGAAGGGAAATCAACCTGTGGCCATGGGGTACAGTATCTAGGTTCCATCCTTTTAAAAAGAAGGACAACAACTCAACGGAGAAGTATAACTTCCACATTAATCACCGTATCTCTGTACCAATTGAGTTATAAAAACCATTGAGATTTGACCTTGGAACATTAAAATGGTCCAACAGTAAATGATCTTTAATTTCTGCCTTGAAACTCTTCAAAATCTTATTCTTACGGATCATCAAGGAGCTGAAGTTCTACAAACAAGAACTTGCAATCTAATATAAATAATTTAAATATAGCTGTGATTATACTGGCCTCTTAAAGTCTCTGCCTTCTCTTTCAATTCCCCTTAAGACAAGAACCAATGTCAAAACAATGCTGTAAGGTGGGGGCTTTTTGAGATAAACCTCTAACCATGGCATAGCAAGTCAAGCTATTACCAAGCTTGTGAAAATCAACAGAGCAGACACTCTACAAAATGCACTTTAAACCACACATTTAACACCTCTGTTTTCACTTCCATACTTCTTTTCTACAAGGATTATGCAACAGTAATTTAAATAGGTGTCGTGGTTTAAGCTCCTCACGCAGTTCGTTCACTCAATCCTCCCTCTTTCTTCCCCCAGTCCCGGGGGGATGGGGAGGAGAATCAAAAGCATGCAACTCCCACAGGTTGAGATAAGAACAGTTCAGTAACTAAGGTATAACACAAACCACTACTGCTGCCACCAATAATAATAAGAGAAATACAAGGAAAGAGAATACAACTGCTTACCACCCGATACCAAGCCCGACCACACAGCGACACACACACACACACACACACACACACCCCTTCCGAGTCTCTGCTCTTCATTTTTTACATCCTGGGCATGACGTGCTGTGGTATGGAATACCTCTTTGGTTAGTTTGGGTCAGGTGTCCTGTCTCTGCTTCCTCCTGGCTACCCCTCCTCCCTGGCAGAGCATGAAGCTCAGAAAGTCCTTGGTCAGACCAAAACATTACTAAGCAGTAACCGAAAACACTGGTACTATCAGCGCTGTTCCCAAACCCAAAGTCAAAAACACAGCACTGCACCAGCTACCAAGAAGGAGAAAAATGACTGCTACTGCTGAACCCATGACAATAGGCAAAATCAAAGGTGATTTTCTAAGTTCCTTATCCAAGCAATACCTTAAAAATTAATGAGACATCACTGAATTAACACCACTTGCAGGATTTGTTTCTTCCATTAAGAAAAGGCTTCTTCCCTATTTATAAGTCATATTGCACAGTAATCCTCTTGCAGATTTGGCTGCAGTAAAATTAAACATCAGTTGAAACTGATGTTTTTCTTAATAGATTACTTGCAAACTTTAGAAACATTTGTGCAATACTTTCAGACTGAGCAATTCAAAGGTGTCTAAAGGAGGAAGGCAAGCGTATTTCATTGAAACTGATAAAATGTCAGCTGCAGTAAGTGCATATGTTTGCATTTAATATTCTATTTATAGCTATTATCAAGAAATACAGCATGTAATATTTCTGACAAACCTTCATGGAAATACTTTATGCTCTCAGACTGCAACATGTCTGAAAGCATTATCAACTTTTCCAACTTCAACCTCTAGTCTTGCAGCCTCAGATTCTTGGTATGGGAACCATTATTGAATGGAGTATGTTAGCAGAACACACAGGAGACTATGCATGTATTTCTCATCCTCGTGAAGTGATAATAAAGCTTAAGAACACAAAGTGATTGATTATTAGAATCACTGAATCAACTAGGCTGGAAAAGACCTAAGATAACCAAATCCAGCCATTCCCCTAGGACTGCCAAGTCCACCATTAAATACCTCCAAAATTCAAAGGTGAAAGTCAGAAGGCGATTCTGATTTAACTGAAGACAGCAGATTGGAAAGTCCTGCATCCATTCCTACATCAGCTAAGAACTGGAGATGATCAACAGGGAAAAAAAGTATCTCTGTCCTTTTAGACATCTTATTTTTCAGAGAGGGTTAACTTGTAAGAAACTAAAATTATTAAGACTTTCTAGGGACCCCTTCCTAGGGTTTGGAAACTTACAAATATGACATCACCCTGGTGAAATAGATTATTTATCTCATCATACATTCCAGGTTGGAAAAAACACTGAATCATATGGAACAGATCACTACTCATCAAAAGACCTACACATTTCTAGTATCAGTAAAAGAGAAAAGGAGGGAGAGAAGGAACAGTTATAAATATGACAAGAAGTTAAACTAAAACTGACAAGTTCAGAAAAGTATGGAAGCAGCTGAAAATATTAGATTGCAAGAAGGCCAGAAAATGATGCTAAGAACATCAAGCCATGTTTCATACCCCCTAAAAAATGTATAGCAGATTAATTACAATTTCTCCTTGGTTACACCATCAACTATGCTGAATAGGAAACAAAATGGCAGCTCAGAACTAAAGCATATGGATGCCTGCTTGGGGTTTGTAATGCAAGAATATGTCAACATGACCAGCTGACACTGCACTGGGGTGGAAGGGCCTGCTCAACCCAAGGTCATTTCAGTCACTATCTGTCTTGGCATAATCAGTCCTGATACAACTACCAATCTACACTGTGTTAAGGCTTGAGCCTAGATCACACACTAAACAGGAAATGCTTCTTGTACTTTGTTCCATCAGAGATAACTACTGTTATGTATCACAAGATAAATTCAAGACACTTGAACCCTGAACAGCAAAACAGTAATATCAAAACAACTTATTCCTATGTAGAATTTGAATAAAAAAGGAAAACAAACCTTTAAATTCCTATCTTCATCATTGGAGTAGATTAAGACTATTTAGCATTATTACTGCTTAGCACCACTCAATATAGCTTTAAAAAATAACAGCATAAAATAAAAAAAAAAAATACAGTAGTAGAATCCAAAATCATGCACCCCAGGTTTGGTTGCACTCTTAATGATGTGCTACTGTTAAAATATTCAGCTAAATGCAGTACTGTGTTTCACTAAAGTCACCGTTAATGCAGAAAGCTGTACACTAACCATAATATCTTTCTAAATTCCTAGCCACAATTGTATCTTTCACTGTGTATATCCTGCATTATGTTGAACAAAACAGAAGTCATCCATAGTCAACATTTTTAGCAAATGCTTTAAATAACCCAAACCTGACAAGGGTTATAGTGTGCATGGTAACAGGGCCTTCTTTGACTTCTACTCATCAAGGAATAAAAACCATGCTTATTTAAACATCGCTAATGTTAGGAGGTTCATGTCACAGATTCTCTTAATAACATGAACAAGAGCATTTATTGCAACTACATCAATAAGCCTTTCCGATGCTGGGGTCTCTTTTTTTTTTTTTTTTAAGCTAAATATAAGTTGTCATCAAAATTCACTGCAAAGAATAAAGCAACATAATATCAGTGCCTCACTGCAGAAACAGAGATTTATCTTGAAACACTGTTCCTGGGCCACTAAAATAGGTATATTTAGAGGCATTAAGAGATCTTATTTAATTTTTATTTTGTTCCTTTATCTGCAATATGGATCATGAAAGACAAATATTAAGTGATTTTAAGTGGAAACCTACCAAAATATTAAAGCAGAAGGCATTAAAAAGATTGTTGGTTAATTCTTCATTCCATAGGAGCCAAGACTAAGATTTTGTTAGATTTTACCAGTAAAGTTGGCCATAGCAATGTTTACATGGATTTACAGAACAGTTTAGAATCAGGACAACCTGAGTTGTAGTACAATCAGATCAGTGGTAAAAAAGGTAACTCACAACCTTCTGCTAATTCTCAACTTCCGATTAGAGCGGAAATAAAGACTCAAGGAAGGTGAAGGCCTTGAAAAGTCTTAACTTCAAATGTAAATGCCATTGCCTTCTTAATTACAGCACTAATTGAAGACACTGGGGGGAAGGAAGTTGAGAGGAAAGGAAGTGAAGAGGGGTGGATGAGAGAAGAATACCTGATGATAAAAGCATTATTCTCTTGACATCTAAAGTCAAGTGTGGGGCTTTTTTAATCAGAAAAAAAGTCTGTGAAACATAAATGCTGCTACAGAAGCTGTTTCAGACTGGCTTCTGTCATTTACTGTGTAAGCTACACTTCACTTTTCAAGACCAGATTTATAAATACCATTACATGTAGATAAGCTGTATCTCTTCTGCTTATTCCTTCAACAGGATTAACATGAACTGGGCACAGAAAATTAGAAAGCTTTCTGCAGAAGCTTTTCATATATGAAGTCACTTATGCCCTGATGTTTACATATCTCTAGGAAGAGAAATGCAATATATTGTGATGCAATATATTTAGCAGATTAAGATAGAAAGTGAAGGTGATGATTACTTTGAATTATTAATAGGGGTTTCTGTTCTCATCAGCAACTTGCAATGATTATTTCCTCCCAACAGCTACATTTATCAATTTACATACACTCACTACATTTCATTGACAAATTATTTGGCCATGAACTTCCACAGATATGCCAGAGCTTTCTGTTAATCAGCTAGAAGGGAAAAACTGGCTAGTTGATCTACAAAGCATTGATTATAATTAGATCAGTCATATGAGTGTAATAAAGAAAATTCTTGTCATGTTCTACATCTACTAGTCTAGCATTTTGACTGGAAGTGACTCAACACAGACTAACGCTTAATGTTCCTGAAATGCTGTATTAGGTCTAAATGGTTGAAATGGATTTAGATTCAAATGCCACTTACAAACTGGCTTTTAGAATAAACAAATTTCATAATGAGTAATATAAAAGTAAAATGGAATTATTAACTGCATTATACCATTCCAACTATATATGCCACATCTTATGGAAGAGAAGGTATTTCAGCACAGGCATTTTGCTATTTGCCTTTGGAGGGCAAGATCACCGAAGTACCAGGCGCAACACTAACATTGTGAAGATAATTGTGCGTGTATTATTCAGTAAACCTGTAAGCATGAGCCAAAAAGTATTAAGGATGTCTCCCTCTTACACTGGTAGACTAGGGAAAAAAAAACCAGTTAAAGAAAGTCAGAAAGAAGAAAGCTGTAACTTTGATGAGACTGTTGCGGCTGCATTCTCTACACAGTGCCCAACACTGTGAAAGGAAGACTGCGGCTGTCAGATGGCCTACATGAGGGGGAACCTCCATCTGCCCGTGTTACCCTTTCCGCACAGCCCTACAGCTTCCTTGATTTCAGGCAGCAAAGGTATCTTGCCAGTGCTGCTGTCCTTGCATGGCCTGACCTAAAGCACGGCTGCTTCTACCAGGTTTTCATCAGATACCTCGGAGGAAAAGTCATTACCACAGTGACATTACTAGTCCTCCATCCCAGTAGTCTCCCAAGTGGGGTGCACACATGCCAGGCACAGCACAAAACATGTCACTGGACTGCAGGAAGAAAATATTTTTGTACCATTATTATATAAAAGAAAATAATTTAAAAAAAAGTGTTTATTCCATTCTCATCTCATTCTTTCTTAATTTCTTTTTTTTAATAAGGTTCATAATATGCATAGTAGTACAAGTATATAATCTATAAATAAATAAATACACATGTATTGTTCGTCCATGCTAAAAAATGTTTTACTAACGGGGTGCACGATCAAGAAGGTTTGGTGAGCATTGCTCTAACCTAGCAGGAGGCTGGTGCAGAATCAACAGAACCTGCTGCCAAGGTTGTCCTCTTGAAACTGATTTCTGATTTTTTGGGGGGGGAACGCCATTGCTGTGAAGCTACCTGAAGTCCCCGCTGAAGCTAGAACATTTCTACCAAACACTGGGGACCTATATTTATTTTTTTTTTTAATAAGCTTTAAAGAAAGTATTTTTATCTAAGCTAAAGACATTCCTATTCCTTTCATGGTAGTCACTGAGTCACTGGCTCCTCTTAGCCATTCATGAATACAGTTGAAAAAATCAGCAGCTATATCGGGAACCTTTAAGGTAACTTTCACAGGATATTTGAAATGAGGAAAACTTCATGCTGTACTCAGCTTGATGCTAACCCTGCTGCAGCTATATTCACAGCCATCTGTGTGATAACATTTCTGGTAAGGACTTTCAAAATGAAATGTAGAAGAAAGATTCAAATGAAAACAGAATACGACTATTTAATCTTGATCTAGTTGTTTTAAGATAACAGAGCAGATATAAATGTAAAAGTTGTACTACATCTTCCTTCTCTATACCTGAGGAGTTGGTGGATAGTACTCTCTAGAGAGTGAAGAAGTAAAGAGCTGGTGTGCAAGAGTCTTTTTTTTTATTTATATATATTTTTCTTTGTGCAAATGAAAAGTGTGGAGGAACAAGAGGAAAATAAAAGAGATAAAGGAAAGCCAGAAGGAGGCAAGATATTAATTCACAATTAGAGGCAACTGAGCCTACATCTACTATGAGCTGAAAGCACAAGGGATTTAAAAGCCCCTTTAAGTTTAACGTATTAAAATATATAAAATCTTCCATAACTGCTGAAAAGGCAACACGCCTAGAGAGCATATAACATTAGCCATTCAAAGTACGTCGCTATCCAATTGTGAGATGCCTGTGGAAACAGAACCATGTTCATTCACGCCATTCCTGGAATTCAATTAAATATATTAGTAATACTTCCTGTGATCTTCTGATATTCGATATACTCAAGTATCAAGGAATGCATAGCTCAGTTTCCACTACAGAGCAATAGCAATTGCAGCAGCACCATTAAGATATTTATGTCAGTCCCTCAGATGCATACAGACAAAACAAAGGAAAACCAGGATTAATTCCTGTGCAAATTATAGGAGAGACTGCCTAATAATTAAGAGCAATAGCACTGTTAATTTCTAAAGGTAGGGAAGAAAGACTGGGGGTAGGGGTGGGGCAGGTGTGTGTGGAGGAATCTATTCAAAGTGAATTAGTAAATCTTAATTTTTTGCATCAAACACTACAGCTAAATACAACAGATTTATTTTTTTTTATCAAGACAGATCATGGCAAGACACAGGTTCCCCTTTAATGTGACAGCAGAAATAACTACTGTTAAAAGGACTGTGAATTTGAAAACTGTGATTGATAAACCTGTAACTTCCACCAATGCATTTTTATTGATAACCTCCAGTTTCTTTAAAGACTGCACTGGCAAAGAACTATGCTTTTATTACAAGGAATAACCCAAACAAAGCCACCTTAATCCAAAATTAACAGTCATTTGCCAGGGACAAGTAAACTAGCCTGGATGAGGTTTTGGAAGGAAGCATTAGTAACTGCTACCATACCTGCACTTGGTGAAAGGTGATAGGGACAATCCAAAGCAAACACAGAGCTAAGAGCAGGAGGTGAGGGCTTTATTTCTGCAAACTTCAGTGTTTAGTGAGTTAGGTAGAATATAAACTTAGGCAATGGAGAAGAAGAAAGGTATCATAAGAGAGGATGTTTAATACAGAAGTAAAGGTCACCTACACAAGGTCAGATGGTGAGAACCAGAATATAAGGGTGGTGAAGGGAGAGAAAACCCTATGTCTGGCTAATACTTCTTTGAAACTCAAAACAAATTTGAAATTGTTTCCTCAAGACTGGCAACAAGACAGGCTTTGTCTTCATCAGTGGAACCAGAGTACTGGAAAGACTTCAGTTGGCTGCATTTTGACTTACTCCTTGTAAAAATGCATTGTTACACAACTTCTGTTTCATGACCATTTGATTTCTAAACTGCTCTGGGGATAACTCAGGTTTGTGTGGAGGGATGCTGCTGTCTACAGGAGTCTAATAGAGTTTCATAACTTGCAAAATGTGCATCAGGAAAAGAACTAGCTATCTGCTTATAACAGCTGTAGGCAATCCAGTGGAATTGTCTAAACTTCTCATGCTTAATTCTGCTGTTGTAAAGATTTGTTTGAAATCCTGTCAGGTATTGCCTGCTTCTCATTTCTTTGTACAGCCTTCCACATATGCATGGATCTTAATACTCAGAGCAGGAACATACTGACGTGATGGCTACTCAGAGCAGCAAATGAAGCCAGTAAGATCTCTGCAGCAATTAGTCCTAGATTTCCCAGATTGAGTAGGCAGAATAAGTGCGTGTTATTAACTTTTATCTTTGGTCCTCCAACTACAAGAAGATTCCCTGACTACTCTGCCTTATGCTCCTGTGCTGCTCTTCTCTGCCGTTCTTTTTTTCCCTCATCTTGCTCCATCCTACTGCTTCATTTCCCAGAACCTCTGGTTACATGACCAATAAATACAAATATTCACTTTATAGACTGAATCTGGTTTCCTCTAGATGCTTCATCCACATTTCAAGCACAGGTTCCTCCTCCCCCCCTTTTCCGTCTATACATGCATGTAAATGGGATGCTAAATGCACCTGGAGGTCTGCTACTTGACCTCTTGCCATTAGACTCAGAAGGACCCTCTCCTTACCCTCACAACACAGAGGGAAGGATGGAATAACCTTGAAAGACTTCCTTCCCAGCTCCAGTATTCTGCCCCATTGTACATCATATTAGGCAGATGGCAACAAGGATTGCAGGAAAAGAGGGATTTTATCCTTGTAACTCAGTGCAAATCTATGTTTAGATCCTCTTTTGAAAGCAAGGCCTTTTGGTGCATATCTATAAAGATGATGACTACAGTGAAGATGGTTAGTTGAAATTCCCTTCAAAAGCTCAGTATGTGCACCTTGACAAGGAAATATACAACCCGAAGAGTGCAGCTTGGCAAAATAAGGAATAACTGAAATCTTGGTTGAGTACAAACCAGCAGGCAACATTAATGAGAGACACTGTTACAGCCTCTGTCCATGATTCATGAGAACCTCAGATTCTTCTTGACACCTTGGATACCTTACTTCCACTTCAGTATTTGATGTCAACTGCCCATGGCCACTAAATACTGTTACCATGTCACAGAATTTCTTCTCAGTCACAAACTAGCTACTTGCAAGATATCATAAAAACAGTATCTAGTACCTTTGACCAAACACAGTAAGCACTAAAAATGAAATTTCCTCGGCAAGTGTTATCAAACTTGCCTACACTCTAAATTCAATAACTTTATAATAGCAAGCTACTTTCCCTCAGCATTATGTTCAATCTTGTCTTCCTCCAAACCTATCTAAAACCATTTCAACATCTGGTAAGTAAGAATGGGGACAAAAATAATGTTGTCAAATTATTAAAGCAGAGCACAGCAAGGAATCATAAAAAGGAGAGCTAGAAGGGCTGTAAAGAAATAGCCTCGTCACTTGTTTCCCATTCTTGATAGATACTCTACATGTCCTTAAGCTTCAAATGATTGTTTTTATGGTCTCCTTAGGCAATCTATTACAGGGCTCATCCATCCTTAATGGTAAACTGTATTGCTCTAATTTTTCAACAAATGGCTTGTCAAAAGTAGTCTGAACACAAAACCTCACTCTGTTAAGATATAACCAAGTTTTACATTAACAATATGTTTCCTAAGATCAGTATTCCATGTTTATTTTAAATCAGTGCAATATTCAAGTGTCAGGCTTACAATAACACACGTAAGTTATGAATGCAAGAATTGGACAGATTTTGCAGATTTCTTACTATCATGCCAGAAGTACACAAACGTAAAGAGTACATTAAGTATTCTTCTCTTTTCCTTCCATCTCTCCTTCCCTCTCTTCCTGTTTTCTTTCCTTTTCCCTCCCTCCCTTATTCTCTTTTCTTTTGGCATTACTGAAACAGAAGAAATAATGAAAGATTTCACCTACCTAAGGGAATCTAAGTGACACCTGGCAGCCCCAGAGAAGGCTTTCAGCCTACAAGAACCTATCTTACAGCCTGAGAGAAAAGTATCTATAACCTTACTGTCATAGCTTCCCTGCAGTAACTTTGATGATATTAAAGTAAAATCTCATACCTTAATTTCACAAACATGCCAGTGTTACAAGTTTGGCAATGCCGAATATTACTATGCTACTGCTCTCATGGAGGTGGCATCTCAGGAGGGTATTTGGCAAGTAAAAGAGGGAGAGCATCTGTGAAGGGGGTGTTTTAAAAGTCTTGTTGGAGTTCGTGCCTTCAGATATGTATCTATCTGGGAATGATACGACCCATAATACTATTGTAAAAGATATGGACATGCTGTAAAAAACAAAATTAGACCAGACTTGATTGCTTGGACATTTGCTGGAAATTTGCCTTTCAGCAACAGAAGCTTATCTGCTATAAAACTGTTCCCTGTAGAGGATCAACAGGACTGATCTGTTTTCTTGATGTGCCTCACTGTGAAGAACCAGTACAAAGCGCCCACAAATGTTATATTAATGGAAATACAAAACAGTTGTACAACCTTTTACTTTATCTCATTTTCTTGCTTTTCTACAAACTTCTTCTGCCAGTATTTTTTAACAGTTTCCATAAATACTGGACTTTCATACAGTGAGTACAGACAGGCTTAAATCTTGTATCTTAACCTTATATCAGGTTGATCTCAATGACCATATCACAAGTCTCATATTTTATTCCCATAAACATTTGATCTACATGATCTAATTAACTAAGGACATTATTATTATGAATTGTATTTACTGTTCTAACCACAATTTCTTTCCTATAATGACCATTTTCTTCAAATCCTCCTTTTTTGGCAGTGGTCTCAATCTAATTTATTGACTAAGTCTAATAGGATACAGGGTTCATCACCTTTCAGGTATCCACATCTCGGCTGAAAGATCAAGAGATAGCAAGTACAAGATGAAAAAGGAGTATTGCAAATACTGATCTCAGTATTCCCCTGATCACTTTCTCTTACCTCTAAAACATATCCGACCCAAATGATCTTATATGTGGTGGCACATACAAAGCCAAACATTAACTATTGCTGTCAAACTGGCACAGGAAATCAGGCTTCGTAGATTGTAACAGTTGTCACAACAAGCAGAATCTGTCCATTCCACTTCTTGACAGCTTAAAGTATTTCTGAAGATGTCGCAAGTGCCTAAATGCTGTCTGGGCAAGTAAACCAGTAGTCTAATTTTCACAAGTGCTGGGCTTCAGCTATTAGCTAGCAGACATGCATTCCCACAGTGACTGTCATTCATCAGCTAGCAACCCAACACATAGAAAGTCACCATGATTTTTGTAGTAGGAAAGTACATTGTTGGGTAAGATGAATGGTACGGGGGAGAATCCCTAAATGACTTAGCTAAGCTATAGACTGAAAACAGGCTACAGACTGAGGGGGGGAAAAAAACCCACATTTTAATGAAGTGGCCAAGCATTCAAACCACACACGTTCATTCTTAGTTGTGGTCAGACAACGGCTGCTTCAGTTTCTTTTCTTCCAAGATTATAAAAATGAACTCCTTACAAATTTTGAATGTAGGAAAGATATCATTCCTACAACTTTTTCTAAGAAAACATCTCTGGCTTTGTTTCCTTGGGGTTGGAGGGGAGGGGATTGGGAGTTTTTAAAGGTATTTTGGGTTTATTTATGCCTTTTTGAGATAGCAAAGAACTCAAATAATGCAAAGACTTCAGAGAAAAAATTATGGTATAACATACATTTGCACATTTTCCCACCATTTTGATCTAATTGAATGTTTTCTTCCAGATCATTTCATTCTCTGGCTGGCCTAGTAGACTTATAACCAACGATGCATGAGTATTCAACAAGGAAGCTGGCTTCCTAGTAAAGAATGTTATAGGGTTTTTTTCTCTCTACTACCTTGAAACTTACAACATTTTCTTATCATGGTATTCTACTTTACCACAAGCCAAATAATACACGATAACCTTTATACAAGATCTGGAAATATATCAGGTAGTACCATGCTTAACACTGACAAAACATTTCTCATCAATGTAGACAGATTTGAGTTACCCAAGAACATCATTGTAAGCATGGCCCACCTTTCATTTTAGTTTTCCTACTGTCCTGGGCTCAGTAGGATCCAGTGTTGATTTTGTATCTTTTCACGGGTTTTTAAATGGAACTGCCTTCAAATAAGACCACAGGACAGTCATGAATCAAGTGACACAAATGAATATCAGCAGATCTAGTAAACATTTTCCTTCTGCTCACCCCAGACTGAGGGACTCTGAGGGATAATGACGTTTAGCATCAGTTCCACTAACATTACCAATGTCCTTCAAAGTAAAAGAGCATCTTTGAAGTTAATCTCCTGCTCTTTTCTGGTTCCCAAGGTTTAGTCTGCATCATGCAGTGGTCTTGTGGCACACCAACTGAATTGTTTCAGAAACTAACTTGGAAGAGGCTCTTCAAGTGCCTACTTTTACTTCAGCAACTAATGGCAGGCCAATACATAGGACCAAACTGTTACAAATCCCCTCAAAATGCTTATGATAGGGATGCTTTACTCTCAGAATTTAGTGTTTCCTTCTGCTGAGCCCCAAGAATTGTGCTGCAGTCCTGCTAATGAAAACAGCTATAAGCTGATGAGCTTTAAATAAAATCTCCTTTCTGTGGGTTCTCATTTGATTCAGTTTATTTACTTCTAAATGATTCTTCATATTTACCACCATGGATTCTGCATAATACTTCTGAGAAGGAGGGAAATTATATATGTTGTACTTATGTCTTTTGCTGCCAACAGTTCCTGTTAAACACAAAACTCAAGGCTAAAATTTGATGACTGGAAGACAGCAGGCTTGTTATGGATTTGGGGGGACTTGTTACCATCTTTTTCATGAAGAAAACCCTTGTTAAGATGTTCTTGGCTGCAAAGGATAAAGTAAACTACTGAAGAAAATAAATTTTCTTTTTGTCATATATTCACAAACTAAATAAGGAAATCAACTGTGAATAGACTCTGCCCTTAAAATATTCTGCTGTTTAACAGTATTCTGAATTGCTGTCAGATCTGAAACTAGTCAGAACCTTGTGACAGATGTACACAGGTCTTTTTCAAAAACAACTGAAAAGCTTCTAAACAAACCCCATTTTTCCACACAACTTTTATTAGAGTAGAAAATAGAAACTTCACATTTATTCAGAAAAATCTCAGAAAAAGACATGCACCCTTCCTCCAGACAACTAAAGGTTTATATCCCACTCTTCTTTAGCTCCTATGTCTTCACAAATGGGTCTTTAATTTGTCCCTTGGTTTTGGCCAACTGAAGAACATTTTCAGTTGATGCAAATTTAGACAGCTGCAGTTGGCCCTTAGAAATTTCACTTCATTACTCTGAGGTTTGGCTGGCTGCTCTCCCACGTTCACTGCAGGCTGCATATGAACTCATGTATCTCGCTGGTCTGTATACAAACTGAAGATTCTCTGCTTTTATAATTTAATTCCTTTGCTGGACCCTGAACTCTCTGGCATCTCCACTGCTGACAAAGTTTAGTTGACCTTCAGGAATGCAGCAATCAGCGTTCCACCTGACCTGGTCACTTTTAGCAACATAAAATCACTGTGAGACAATGAAAAAATCCAATAAACCCCACAAAATGCTGCTTTATGGCACCTAAATATTCAGATTTGTAAATTTGTGAAGAGTGTTTTCAGAAGCTCACATTTTCAAAAACCTGCCTTTTATTGCCATTTTTGTTTCAAATAAACTTTATTAATTCTGCTGACAGAAGGTCATCCAAGCATGACTTGTTAAGCTTTACTCAATCCACAATGAAGATGAGCAACAGCATGTGACAAAACTTTAAGCTTATTCAACTTCTCAGCTAGTAAGCAAACTCACATTTCCTGAAGGAGATGAAATTTTGACCTACCGCATTTGCTGTCAAGAGTTTAGTCAAAATCTTCTCTGTCCACTGGTGAAATGCCCATTTTCTTAAAGAACCTCACTTTCAAATATCTGACTACATTTCTTGAATGTAGCAACTATTAATATCATGCTATTGGCTTTTGTTTCAAAAAGCAAGTACAAAAATTACACTTCGCTTTTTCATAAGTAATGCTAAAATACTGCTATTTTTTATTTCTGCTCTGAAATAATTGTTGACTTTTTTTCTTTTTAAAAGCTAAATTTCTAATTTATGTTTCATTAAAGGGGGTGGGGGGGGAGGTGGTTAAGTTTTGATTTAAAAGCTTCTGAAGAGCCCTTCGAGACATCAGTGTAACCAAAGCAATGTGAAAAAGTTTAACACATTTAACTTCTACTATGTTGAGTTGGTGAATCACCACAATGCACGCGAGACAGATTTCCAGTGATGATGATGTATAAACTTTACTTCAAAGTTGCATTATTTTCTATTGCAACTAAACATGACCGTTAGTCAAACTATCTGCATGCATCCAGATCTTCTGCTCTCCTAATATAATAGAAACGTATCTTTATCCTTTGGCTCAGTTTTTGCTCCACACTAACCATGTATTTTCCAACTTTGTTTTTTTTATACCTACATTCACAGGCAAAAGCAAACTATACTTTCATTAGTTTAGAGATAGGTGTTCACCTGAAATACTTGAAAAATTAAATAAAAAAAAATACAGAATTCTAATACAACTATTTTCCTAGGATTTAGATGGAAAAATAATTAAACCAAAAAAAAGCACCAAAAAAAAACCCCTAGATGTGAAGAAGTCATGTTTATAGTATCTCCAAGCAGGGAAACTTGACAACCCCTCAGTGCAACCTGTTCCACTGTTTATCTAAACTCATGGTGAAAAATATTTTCATTATATCTGGTCAGAATTTTTCATGTCCAAAAAAGTTTCCAAGTTGTGTCTGCCACCTCTCATTCTACCACAATGCACCCCTGAGAATAGTCTCAGCCTGTCTTTTCTATGTCCTCCCATTACCTGGTTGTCGACAGAAGAAAGACCCCTCCTGATCCTTCTCTTCTAATAGCTAAACCCCATACTGTTCCTTCGGCATCTATTCATGTACCAAGTGTTCTCAAGCCCCCCGCTTTCTTGGCAGCCATGTACTGGTACTGAACTTGCTCCAGCATGCTAATGCCTTTCTCAAACCAGAGAGCCCAAAACTGGATATGGTACTCAAGATGTAGCTTCCTGACTTTCAAACAGAAGGGAGGAATCCCTTCCCTTAATCTTCTGGTTACACTTTCGCTACTGCAGCCCAGGGTCCCCTCTCTTCATAAGGTTCCTACTCAGCACATTTCTCCAGCCTGTGCGGACCTAGGATGTGGCAGCCTCACCTCTACTAGGGTGCTGGATTTTTCAACCCCCAGTATTAAATATCTACAAAGACCATTATATATACTTCCACAGTAAGTAGCCTAAATTAGATCTAACACCCACAGGTATACAGGAAAACTTTATAACAGCAATTTTATTTACTTGACTGACACAGTAGAAATTGTCTACCTGTGTCAAAGAGCATTTCATCTCTCTCTTATATGTTCTTGAAATGAAGGAACTTATGGGTTTATCAGTTAAGACTTGCTGGATGCCTTTTCTAGGCAATTTGCAAGAATTATATCCTCCTAAGTAAAACACCAGTTTCCCGTGTAAAATGTATGAATACACAAGCACCTCCAAGAGAGAAAACTACACCGAAGAAAGCATAGACAAAGCAGATAAGCTTTCCATGCAATTCAGTAAGTTTTATTAAATTTTTGCTTCGAGAAAAATACAGAAAGGGCAGCATACAATTCTTAGGATGCTCCAGTCTTTTCAGGAGACTTTCAATAGCAAATGGCAAATCACTTCTACAAATTTCAGTGGAGGGCTGAAATTCAGTTTTGAAAAATTTGATTGCCTGCCCAATTTGCAAACTGCATATTCTAAGAAAAAGAGTGGGCTATGCTTGAGCTAAGTTCCAGAGTTCAGTAAGGCTCCATAAAAAACCACAAATGTAAACAAACATAAGTTGCTCACATATAACAGTGATAAAGAATGTGAAACAGAAACGTGTTTTAAGGATTTACTAATAAGTACAGTTCTTAAGTCCAAAGGACCCTTTTTTTTTTTAAAGACATATATATGTTACACATATATGCATGAAATCTCTTTTCTTACTTGTTTAGTCATTCTGCTCTATGGCCATATTTTCTCTGAATTGTTTCAAGAGAAAACAGAAAACATGAAAACAAGTAGCTGAATTTTCAAAGTGCCTCAGAGATTTTGTTTTCATCTCTGGCAGGAAAAAAAAACATTTTCACTTTCATCAGCTGTTGTTTTGAGGAACTATATTATATGGCCGTGGGAAATTCAGAAATCTGAAATATGCTAACAGGTGCTTAAAATGATCAGAGATGGAAGATCTCAAAGATAATTCAGGCATCTAATTGCCCTCTGTATAAAAGGAGGTGACACACTGATGGGTCTGGCACAGAAGGAACAAACACCTCAGACAGAGGGACGGAGCAGTATAAAACATGACTTGGCTCCGTATGCAATGTACGATGAAATTTTAATATTCAGCAAGCTGAGTAATGAACTGCTCAGAGTCTGCCAGAGGGAAACTCTGTGGCACAGAAGAGTTCCCTAATTTTGTCCTACTTCATGGTCTAAGCAGTTTATTCAGCTTTATCAGAAGCCATTGATTCTCCCTTTGATGCACAGCCAAGAACCTGTTCCTGAAGAGAACTGCACTCCAGTTCTTTTGGAACAATTCCGAGTGAATATAGTTCCCTAACCCTCCAAAAAATTACTACCAATCAAGGATATGACAAAATTTACTTTGGGTATGCTGATGGGGCCCAGCTGTGAGACAGGTCGGCACAGAAATGATGAACAATATTTAAGCTGTGGTGTTTCCTCACATGCCCAAATAAATTCTTAAAAGGTTAGGAAACAGTCCTGTGGAAGACCAAAGCTTTTGTGTCCCTTTAGTCGAGCAAGACTTGTCACAATCAGAGCTTTGGATAGAGTTCTGGCTAATCCAATCTCTTCCGAACAAACTGGCACATCCACTACTACAATCTCTTCTGAACATATTGGCACATCTGCAGACAAGCTACAGTACAGCAATACCACTTTGTATCACACAAACTGAGTGCCAGATTCTTTCCTGTCTACTCAGAGCTGCCTCTCACTAAGCTTGATCAGTGTGAGCTATAGAGCTATACCAGTGTAAGACAGAGTGATGCCCATTATGGAACTAGGCTGCATAATTCTGTGCATTACCTTCTGGATCCAAATTTCTATGACAAGAAATAGGAAGTCTTTAAGGACTGAAAAATGAGCCACATGGAGCTTCATGGTACAGCTGGATACACAACTCCTTATGGGCCAACTGTCAAATATGCAAGATGAGTGCAGAAAAGCAAAATTGAAGGCAGAAATAACAGCCCTTTAGCATGTTCCTAAAACCTGGTTTCAAAGCCATGATTTTAAGACATACAGAAAGACTCCATGAAACTATTATATCATGGCGGTAAAGCTGAGATCAATTTTCCTGATATCTCCACAATGAAGGGCACTATAACTACTTATTACGTCTATCTGCAGTACTTTTAAGATGTTAGACCAGGACAGAGCGAAAAACACCACTATAAGCTATTTTAGACTGACTAAAATTGCAAATATGGACAGCTGCTCCATTACTAATTTGAGAGTTTAGGTACAAGGTAGCAAATATTAACAAGAAAAATGCCTTTTAGATATTTTGAGTGAATTATTTTGAAGCAGGAAAAAAAATAAACTAACTTCCCAATACTAAAATATGCTGATTACAATCAGTCCAGTTTGATTATTCCTTGATATGGAAAATGATCTGAATAATAAACTTATGTGTCACCAGATAAGAGTGACATCACTGAATGATGTATATTATTCTACTTCTACTGGAGACTTAGAGGTAGAATTTCACTTTGAATAATGACAGTATTTGGAATAAATGCAACTGATTAAAGGATTGGTTTTAAAAGCTCTTTACCAATAAAAGCTTAGTAATAACAGCTACAAGGCCTGATTTTAGTTTGTGCTCTGCCAGAAAACCTCTTTCAAAACAATTATTCAGTAGCTTAAAAAAATAAAGATGGCAAAATTGTCAAATTGCCCTGTATCAGGAAGAAACCTATTTTAAAAGCACAAAATTAATTTCCTTGAATTAACGCAGGTATGTTTGAAAAGCTTAGCTTTACAGCAGCCACATATATGAAAAGAAGTATTTTTAAGCAAGCCTCTTCTGCTCCTACAGATGCCAAAAGACTTTAACAATTTCCATATTTTTTTTCTTAACATGTATTATTCCACTACATACCTCTTTATCTTCCAAGGTTTTTTCTCACTATACTAAGTCAAAAGGAATATTCTCAAATCTGAATGAGCACTGGAAAGTCAGCACAGCAGCAAGACTGGTTTTTGACTTAACATTTGTGTTAGCTGTACTTCCTCCCACAATGATTCATTATTTTTAAAACTAACAAAAAACCATTTAATATGTATGGGAGAACCAACAACCCAGCACAAACAGTGTTAGACTAGTATTGATTTCCTTTCTAATGCACTTGCTAAGTCTATGAACACCTATCTATTTGTAAGCTTTTGATGTTATCTTCTGGACAACAGTATTTCGAGTATTTCTTACAATGTTTTTAATTGAAAGGCTAGTAGTGTTAAACTTTCATATGTAAAATGTTTCTAGTGCAAATTACAGATGTCAAAAAATTGAATGAAATCTCCTGTTATTCTAGGTATGAATTTATTACACACAGACATTAGTGGTCAAAATTTTGAACCTTTCCAACAAACTGGAGCCTCTTAAGAAACAGCTGAGTGAGTGACCTTGATGCCATTGATGACTCAGAAGTATAACTTCACCAATGGGAAAGAACTTTACCAATAAACCTCTTCTTCCACACAAGAAACTTCCCAGACTCCGTACCACTGGCTGGGATAATCCTAAAATAATAGTATTACTCAAGAGTAGTTCATATGGCTTTTCTGAAATGCAGTCACACCATACTTAAACTACTAGGGGCATGCACTCAGGGTACTTAAGGTGCAAATCTAGTATTGCGTTGCAAAATATTACCTTCTCTGCACTTAAATAATTCTAAGTAATATAGTTTCTCTAATGTTAACAGAAGTCCAGTTGGTGGAAAAGATTATATGGAATAAAGTAAGATTTTATCTTAGGGAGTTAATTCTCACTTGATTTATTAAGAATGTTTATATTTAAGTCAACTTCTTGTACAGCGTCTGCTGAATTAGTGAAAGCTTCTGACTTTTGCCATTTTTAACTGAACTGAGATTCAGTATTTTTGCTGTCATTGGCAATCTACTCAATAATTATTTCCTATTACCAATTAATAATTTATTTGATTGACATGTAGTCTGAATTGCTTAAAGAGTTTCTTCCAATAGTGATAGATAGCTTTGTAGTTTTTCTACTAATATCCCACAGAACTTGGCACTAAGCTTGGCATATCATACCTAATCTTATATATTGAAAAGGTAACACACTTAGTATTTCCACTGAAAAAAACACAAGATACGTCTGTCCAATGGGTTTTTTTTTTAATCCTTGTAACTCAAATTCTACCATCCAGCATTTATTAGGTTCACATGAGAAAACAAAGAAACTAGAAGCTCAAAACTACAAAATCTTTATTCGCACCAAACTGACCAAGAGATCAGCTTCCTTTTGTTACAGTTTCTTAATTCATCTCTCCATCACCCAAACAATGTATCACAACGGTTTCTCAATTAAAGAAAGCCAATTTTTTTTTTTTTTTAAAAAGGAGAATGATTCATATCTTATGATTCATAACATGCACTGTTAACAGTTCAATGTCAGGTCAACAGATTTAAGTAATGATCACTAAAGCTTTGAATACCTTGAATGATGAAATTATGAAAACAGGTTCATAAAACTTACCAAGACATTATGGCTAAAAGAAGCCAAACGACTCTGGCTGAAAAAAACAGCTTTATTGGTAACAGAAACAGGAGTTTTACTGTTAATCCATTCAGGCTACAGCAAATCAATAAATTCCAAATGTGACTACTATTTTGTTATTGGGCAAATCCAATGACAAACTGCATGAAATTAAGCCTCTTCCTGAAATTTTCTTTTTAAAAAGCAAATAAAAATCCAAATCTTCAAGCTCTACTGAAATCACATATCCCCTGGTGTGTGCTTTTTTTTTATAAACAAAAAGATGATCAATCCTGGTCTCAGTGGCAATTCATAACAGCAACAAAATTCATTACATAACAAAGAAATTAATAATTTGTACATTACCTGATGCTGCTCATGCTTCCAGTTTCTGATCCAAGCTTACATCTCTCTAGCTGGCTAGCTACAATCTGACGCTCAGCCTCAAGTTCTCGAGTCAGTCTCTCAAACTGCAGTTCCTGAAAAAAATAAACCATTTGGTTTTACTTCTTTTGAGATTATGAAGGAATTTCGGTACAAAAAATTATAATCTGCTCAAGAACTGCTAGTATAATATCTCATAGGAAAGCTTTTGTTTTTTACTTTTCAAACACATTCACAGTTCAAATTCCAGCGGTAACACTTATTCATTCATTCATTTACCCCAATGATATATGTCATGGAATGAAACAATTTCCAAATACATTAAACAATTTAAGCCTACATCAGAATCATTCATAGTTCATGTAGACCTCTTAGTAGCAAAGAAATGTATTCTTAACAAGCTGATGTAAGTATGATGACAAATAAGAACAATTTGTGGTACTTAAAAAAAAAGATGCAAAGTTTTGCAGATGATCACATGGTGACAAAAGCTTTTGTAGTCAAAAAAGACAACCAACACAGTTCACAATAGCAAAATAAACTAAACTGAACGTGTGTTGATATGCACTAAGGGCAGTTTCTTTTCTGCATTTACTGATGCACAGAAGGGAAACTCAAGCAGTTTCAGACAAATGATGTGCTAAAATTCCTACCACTAACTGAATGTATTTCCTTTTATTCTGTCAAGAAAACCAAACCAGTCCCACCAGGTAAGACTCCGCAGAGTTTAAAAATCTAAAGAAATTTTTGTTTTATAGAAGTGCTTTTTTTTTTTTTTAATTAGAAGAAAAGCAAAGGCAAAACCAATACAAGCAAAATCCCCACTGCTGTAAAGAGCTGCATTTCCCACATATGGTAGCAATAGTTTTATCAAATACAAAATTGAGACACTTCTAGGGAATTAACATTTGTTATAAATTTGCCAAATGTTGCTGCTGTTTCATTTTGGCCACAGTTACATGAAGCCATTTTTACAGGTAAACAGAAACAGCTTTCTTGCACCTTTCCTTGGGTTTATTGAAGGCTGAAGGAGAAATGTTTTTGATAATTCACTTAAGTCATTCCTGCGTCCACGCAAATGCACCCACTATCTCTTTCTCACTCTTTTCTTTCAAAAGCCCCCCTAATGCAGAGCTATGAGAGAGAGTCCCTTGAATAACTACCTAGCAATGTCTTGCCTGGAAATAAAACACCCCTGGAAATAAGTTACATACACCAAGTGCCACTGAAGAACTTGGCATTTGAGAAAAAGAAAGAAAGAGAGAGAGAGAGAGAGAAAGAGAGAGAGAGAAAGAGAGAGAGAGAAAGAGAGAGAGAGAAAGAGAGAGAAATGGTTGGAGAAAAAGATTCAGAAGTCTTCCTCCTATCTGCTACCTAAAACCTCTGACCAAGAAACAAAAGGTAAATGGAGGCATTAAACTTTTTAAATTGCTGAAACAAGGCAAACCATAACTTAAAAGGAAGAAGGAAATGGCTGGTGGTTGTTCTACCTAGTTCAGCTGCACCTCTGTTTCTCTAGTTATTGGCATCAAATAGCTTGGTGTCCTGCATTGTGAGTAAGGGGAGTCCACACAGGTTCTGTACAGCAGGAAATAGGGTGCTGTGTATACTTAAATGGCCATTGAGTATCTGACAAAGCCTGCTTAATTCTGTATTTGTTATTCCAAGCAACACTATCCAGAGTACAAGAATACTATCAAGACAGACTGATGTAAAGAGCAAAGCATTGCTACTCACTGAATGTTAATAGTGCATTAGTAATCACAATTCATAATATTCTCTGCACATTTTTGTAGTACTTAGAAATTACTTTTTCAGTGTTATTTGTAAGCAGGACTATTAAAAAACTACCTAACAAAAATCACCTATTTCATATATGCCTACTTCAAAGACAGCATTTGTCTCTCACTTAGTAGAATCAATTGTCCGAAAAAATGAAGAGACCATTGGTCAACTTTTCAAGAGTCATTATTCAAATCCTGGCCTTGTTTGCATAAAATAATACCCTTACTACAGAAAGGACTGTAACAAAAATGTTACTAAAGTTTTGAAGAATTTAAAATCAAAGTGGTATAGTATTTGCTATGCAAGCATGCTTCTGTCAAAGCACGTAAGCACTGAGAAATCCTGATAGTATAAAATGCCAAACAAAACCAAACAGAGCATTAAGTTTACTTTCAAAATAAAAGCAAAAGCTTTCACAGTTATTCTGTTCCACTGCATTGCTTAAGTTACTTGAATCTATTATGACAATGGTATTGATGCACATTCTGATGCTTATTATACATTGTCATCCAGACAGCTTTGCTTCCTGCCATGCCAGGTGAGGTAGGTCAGAGATCTTCTTTGTCATGGCCTACCAGAGGGAACTTTTTTACCCACCTAGTGAGAAGGTGCAGCTGTCCTCATAACCTTGCAAAGAGAACCTGAGAATCACCTTACATATGCCTTTTCCCAGACAGTCATGTAACCGATTGCATCCTTTTATTCTAGTAGGTGTGCAAACAACCTCTCTCCAGCTCCCTTTAGTCCACGCTACCCCAACTCAAATAAATACAGAAATGCCCCAAAACTTGTATTACTGAAATATTTAGACAGTAAATATTCTTTTGCCTTTTTCTTCTGCTATGTGGAATGATCTCAAGGTCCTTTCCAACCATTGTATGATTCTGTATCTTCTCGTATACTTTCTACGTTTTGTATTTCTTCAGTTAAGCATTCCAGGTGACTACTTTCCACACACTTGAGCATTTTCCTAACTTTTATGTCATGATTACTTCATCTACAGAACAGTTTCTGTTCATTATTCTGGTCTCCAAAATATACTCTTCTACTCTTGAGTCTGTCATTTATCTTTATTTCCTACTTACTCCTTTATGTTCTTTTCAGGATTCCTTCTTTCTTTTATTCCCTAGTATACTTCATGACTCATCCTTCACTAATATTTCAGCCCCATTATACAAATTGCTACTCAAACAAATGTCCTAAAATCGTCAGTCCCCTTGTAGATGGAACTCTGTTCTTCTTAAGATGTAGAAAGTGTAACATGATTTCACAGCCCACGCTATTCAAGTCCTACCCTGCAGAGTTGACTGGAAAAGGACAGTTGTGTTTATATTCCTCCTCCAGCAGGAAGCAGAGATGTGCTGGATCACTTAAGAAAAAAATTATCTGGGTTTCTAATGCATGAAAATGGCTATAATAGCTGAACAGTAACTTAATTTCTAGCTTAAATTAATTGCTGCTATTCCTCACTTAACTTACTTCTGTCAGCTGCCATCAGAAGTTAGGGATGGAAGGAAGGAGACGAAAGGTGGAGGGGTGGGATACGTGAAGGGCCAGAGCCAAACAATTATTACCTCAGAATTATTCTCTACACTAAATTTAACAAACAACTGTGTTAGGTATTCTCTTGCATGATGGCAAAGGTGCAGGTCCACAAGGTTGCCTTTAGAGTGAAAGAAGAAAAGAAGAACTCAAGCAAAAGTTGCGAGAGTCTGCTATCCCTCCGCACCAAGAATCCCTAGCAGACAACTAATTAATAAGCTCCCTTCTCTTCATTCAGAAAGCAGTGAGAGTGACTAATATTTGAATAAATCCATATGTTTAGACTTCAAGCAGCTGCCACAGTACCAGAAGACAGACACTAGAAATAGTACTTGCTTACATTTTATAAAAATAACCACTGAACCTGACTCCATCATTTGTCTTATTTATTCTGCTTACAATCATTTTGACCAGTTCATGCCAAGCTGTGTTATCTGCACAACCGTCTATTATTTGTCTGAATCAACCTAATCGCAACATCAAAATTAAAAACAAATTCCTACCCACTGATTATGCAAATCTGCTGTCAAGACAATTGCAGAATGGAGAACTGCAGAAACTACCTTGCAACAGCAAAATCAGTTTAATGCCATGTCAAGTGCAACTTCATGGACTGTGCTACACAGGGCAATGGTGCCAAAGCAAGTGCACATGCACAGGCACTGCACTGTGAAATGACCAATCTGGCAATCCTTGGCACCATAAAGGGCGTGGGAGTGGGAAACCAACAGAAAGACTAGACATAATACTGAGAGTAATCCAGAGAAATCACTCAAGAGAGCAGCTTGGAAAAGGAGGAACATCATGGTAATGCTATCAAAATGTTTTTAAGTTATAAAAAGACTATGTAACTGTGAGGGTCTGAAGCAATATATACTTAAAAGTGGTGTTTGTCCACTACCATGAGTTTTTCTGTAAAAAATATTCATTATTCCATAGACAGCAATTGGATGTATTTGCCTTTTCAGTATGAGATTTATGTTTTATCTACCCTCTGCAGCCACTAAAATGTCAAACATTAAATAAGACTTGAGTCAGGTCATACATTTCACAGTGTCCAGAAACTGAACAAGCCTGACTGATAAGCTCACAGCCCTTGGACAGGTTATGAACTCCTGAGCTCAGGGCACACCAAGTAAGAGGGTATTTGGTTATTTTGATGCTTTGTACCTGACAAGTGGTCTGTGTTGACCCATGTGAATGTTAGGAGGGGTAAAACAGGTCAAAAGATATTTGGCAGATACTCAGAATGGATCTCACTTTACTCTGTTCTTTGTAATCTTAAAGTATTCCTTCAATCCTTTCATACAGAGATGTGCATTGATGCTGAACAAAAGATACAGCAAAACCTGTAGATAGTAAAAAGCAGCTTATAAAGAAAATAAAATCTAAATTTCAGCTGAACAGCCTTATTGAATTCCCAAGAATCTTAAGGTCATAACATTAAAAGAAGAAAAGTGTTTAGCTTTTGACTGTAAATACACTATATAAAACCAAATTGGTGCATTGATGATCATTTGAATCTTCAAATACAGATAAATAACGGCACTGAGGTAAGGCTGGGAATCCCTGGTGAGATGAATAGAGAAAGCCTGATTACACCTACACAAACAAATAAATCATCTTCTGGATTGAAACCTCTCCTAAGAGTATCTTAGAAACTACAGAACTTCCTAAACTACATTGGCTGTAGAAATGTAGAACTTTGTTTCTATCTTGTTGTAACCTACTAAACTAGAAAAAGCATACCTCAATGTCACAGGTAGTAGGTGTATATTGCTATGCACATCCTATGGCATCATGATAATTCCATATACTGCACATATATAAACTCCAAGTAAATGCCATTACTTAGTGTGGTGTTGGCAACAAGCCATTCTTAACCTATCATCCTGGACGTACATAGGCAGCTAGAACTGGGGCACATACTTCCTGAGGAAACCATCAAAATCTAGGGAAGTTTAACTTGGCAGGAATCAAAGGATAGCAACAAACCAGACGTGACAGCCCATCCTGTAACAAGAAAGAAAACAGAATGTCTTGATGCTTTCAAACAAGACACAAACATCACTAGCAATGCCCCTGTCCATCTAACACTGAATGTTGTTCAGAAACTTCAAAACTGGGCTTTAGAATACAGCACTCGATTCTTCCACCTTCTCTACTTTCTCCATTGTTGGGACTGTGCCTCCCCTAGTACTTTTCCACTGGATTGTTTCATTCTCTCCTTTCAATAAATAAAATGGGGGGAGAGGAGGAAAAAAACTCACAGCAAGGTAATAATCAGATGAGCAGAGAGGTGGCAAATTCAGAAACTCAGTGGTGGGTGGGCTGTTGCAGGATCTTAATGGAGGCAAAAAAACTTCAGATTTAAAAAAAAGTCTTGTTAGAAGCTCTGACTGCAGCCATGTGCAACTGCAAGTTTCCAGATAGCATCAGCCTTAAGGAAGCATTCATACATTGGAAGCTAGGACTCCATTCAGAGAAACCCTGACAACCTGGAGGAACAGGCCAACCATAGTGTCACGAAGTTTAAGAAAGGAAAATGAAAAAGTCCTTCAGGGAGGAAGAAATCCCATGTAACAGTACAGCATATTCACAGAAAAGATATGAGGGTCTGGTTGACAATAAGTTGTGACTCAGCAGTGCATTTCTATGGTGATGATGGCCAACCACTTATTTCACAGCACTAGCAAGACTGCCACTAGCAGAACAAGGAAATAATTATTACATTTTATTTGGTACTCCTGAAGCTACGTCTTCAGCACAGTATCCGGTTCTGGGCCACGAGAATATGACAAGATTTTGAAGCAAGACCACCAGAGGGCCACAAAGATGGTTAAAAGACTGGAACACATGTTATACAAGAAGAAGCTGAAGGAATTTGGCTGTTTAGCATGGAAAAGGGAAGGTTTAGGGAGGATTGAATTGCAGACTCTTACTTCTTAACGGATCATTGTTTTACTGATAGGTAGTGTTAAGGGATGCTGAAGAAGTTCTGGAAAAATGGGAGTAGCCAGTGGAGGAAAACAAGTATGGCTGGGGAAAACAGAACAGGAGACATGAGGAAAGGGAGGGATGAAATACGAGATACATAGATGAAAAATCAGATGTGAGCCAGGAATGTGCACCTGCAGCCCAGAAAGCCAACTGTATGTTGGTCTACATACAAAGAAGCCTGGCCAGCAGGCTGACAGAAGTGATTCTTCCCCCTCTACTCTGCTCTTGAGACCCCACCTAGGGTACTGTGTCCAGCTCTGGGTATGGACCACAAGAAAGACACAGACCTGTTAGAGTGAGTCCAGAGGAGGGCCAAAAGAGCGGAAAGAGGGCTGGAGGACCTCCTGGAAGACAAGCTGAGAGAGTTGGGGGTGTTCAGAAGAGACGACTCCATTCTCTTCTGAATAACCCCAACTGGGAGAAAAAGAAGCACTGAAGCATCTGCTTGGAGGCCTCTTTTAACCTAATTTTTCTATGATCCTAGAACTGATGAATTCTGGAAATTTTCCCAAGGCTTTATACCAACCCTTATTATAAGAGGTCAGTGGCTATCAGGTTCTCTGATCATCATCATTACCCTTAAAGAGACACATTTGATTTAATCTAAGTGCTAGTATTTTAGCAACCTGAACCGTCATTCCTCTAGGTTACACCTTTCACCTGATCTCAGGGCTTTAGCAAACCCATGCTTCTTTACAAGAGATTAGTATGGCACCTGGGCTCCAGATTAGTATGGCATTAGTATGGCATTATGCATATGGATTATTTACAGGTTAGAAAACTAGTTTGACTCATTATAGTGTTTAGAAATACACTATTCCTTCTTTTCCACGTAAAATTACCTCAGAGAAGCCCCTTTCACGCTTTTAACAACGTTTATAGAAATCAGACCCTATTTTTTTTTTTTTCTATTTTTAGGACTGATACAAATGAGGTCACAAATGTATTCAGTTGCATGTTTCAGCAGTCCAGGCACACTGCCCTGTTCCTCTGTGATTTACAGGCAAGCTTTGCTCGCGGAAGGCAAGCTGCCCAATTGCCTGGACTTCTGTTCCTAGGAAAATTGTATTATTTCTTCTCCAGCACAATCACCAAAGTTATTCAGATTAACTCCATTTTTCTGTTACAAATTGTCTCATCCTTTTTTATCACATTTTTTTCTTGCCTCTGTTTTGTATTCAGCTGTAGTCTTTCAGCTCACTCCTTTCTTCTCACCAGTTTTTGCATCCCTTGCCAACGCTCTCAATGGTTTATCACCCACCACGATTGCTGTGCCATACCACTTCCTCCCATGCAAACTACTTCAGTCTCCAAAGTAATAAAGTGTAAGTAAAAGCCTTGGAGTGTTAGGACAGGATTAGAAATACCAAGAGCTTTCTAATCTCATACTTTCACTTCCCCACCCTCCGCAGAAGCAATTTAAAGAGGATGTAAGATAAATTAACTTTCTAACTCACTAGCTTTGACTTGCTTTAGGGCTTATTGTTATTAATTGTAAAGCTCAATGTGGGAGGAAAACAAAACCTCAAAGATGATGAATCTTCTCCAAGGAGAGTGAGAGAAAAAGGCATGGAGTTTGGTAACAAACACTGACTCTTCAGTTGGCTTGTAATTCCCCTTTACTTCTCAGTCGTCCAGGCACACAGATTTACTATGTCTTAAGTTGAAAAGAAAAGGGCAATTCAATTTAAAATAGCCATTTTTGGAGCATGACTTTGCATGCTAGGTAAATCTAATATATCAGACAGAAAGCTGTGGACTAATGTCTTTAATCTCGATATTCCAATACACATCTGTAGGGCAATTTTGTTCTGAAAAGAGCAACAGTCCTGCTGCAGATGGAAGATGCTTTATTATGATGCAAAAAATGTTTGTATGATTTCAAGGCCCATGAAAAGCAAAGAAAATGAAAGAATGTGGTTTCAAAAAGTGAAACTTCTAAAAATGTTCTAGACATCGAAACACTCAGAAAACCTTTCTTGATTCTGACGACATACTCAGCTCATAGTCTCCCCTTCTTCTCTCTTCTGACCTGTGGTCTGATGGGCATTATGCCAAGATGCTATAGAGGTGTCAGTACACACACCAGCATAGGTGGATACTAGTAACGCACCACATTTTTTCTGCAGTTTATCTACATGTCTAGACAGCTGAAATCTTCTCTGCCATTTTATTCATGGGGTTCAAGAGTTTCCTGCTTACACATCTCTAAAATAGTTCTCCCTTCCAGAATTTTGAAGACACACTTCATCCCAGGCATTAAGTACAGATCAAGAGCCAGCATTATAAATCCTTAGCTTTACAGTTGCCCAGAGTGGTCCAAGAGATTAGAGACATTTAGTACCCTCCTCTTTTCCTGCTTCCACTGGAAAAATTGTTCTGGTGAACGATTTTCTCTTTTGCTTTTCCTTGCCTTGTAAGAGAGACTGATTTCTCAATCCATACACAGACTGTCAGTGCAGCACATCCAAGAACAGACTCCATAATTTGCAATTATCCTTGAATCTTTGAATTAATTAGGCTACTAGAACTGAGTATTGCCTTGAGTAGCCACTAAATAGCTAGCCATTAGTGTGCTAGTAAGGGATTCAAAAGTTATCTAACAAAGCAAGACAGGCTTTGTTGTGGTTTTTTTTAGGGTAACCTACTGCACGCAAATTAATACGAACAGAATTCTGGTTCTTCTCGTCTTACAACTGATAACACAGAATCCTGATTTTCTGTATATTTGCCCAACTCAGTTTGCTACACTAACTGAATGTGGATGGACTTTCAAATTAAAAGTATCACAACAAAACTGTAGAAAAACTCAGCACAAATACTCAAGTGTTCATAAACAAAAATTCAAGTATTCTCACAGACAGTACATTGATCGGACAAATAATTTGCTTATTTATACTACTAGTAAGTATTATGGGAAAAAACAAGCTTGCAAACAGCACGGGCTAAAAAATTTGAACTACAGGACTGCAAACCCTTGAGATTTGCACATTTTCTCTCACAGATGACTCTCTGGCAGTGGCAGTTAACTTTAATAGCCTAAACTATGCTTTTGGATCTTTCCTTTTTTTATTACATCTTCTATTACAAAGAAGAGAACTAGTAAAATAATTAGGCAATTCATTCCTTTTCTGGCTACCCTGCAGAAATACCACAGATACAAGAAATTCCCAACAGATTAATATTGTTCCTTATGAAAAAGAAAAGCAATTAGTAATGAAAATGTTAGTTTTAAGAACTATCATTATGATCTTATTCTCATAATAGCTCATCTTTTGAATAAAGTAAAAAGGTTTTCATAATGAAATTACAGCCTAAAAGTTACCTGTTTGAAAACAAATAAGTAAGGAACATGCAGTTCAGCATAACATTCATACTATAGGCAAAGATAGTAAAAGAGCTTAGAACCAAATTATATAAACAATATCACCGAATAAAAAGAACTTGTATGGGTTGACATATGGGCTGACAGTATGGAGTTGGCAGTACTGGCTGTCCATCAAGGCAGAGACATATCTTTTGAAAGAAGGATACAAAGTGTGATAGTTCTGGGAGTCTTCAATTTCAAAAGACAGACATGGCGCACAGACTGAATTTTGGACACTGTCATAGACAGCTGCTTAGGATGCATTCCAGTACTTACAGGGAGCCTACAAGAAAGCTGGAGAGGTACTTCTGACAAGGGCATGTGGGGATAGAACAAAGGAAAATAGCTTTAAACTGAAAAGAGGGAAGACTTACATTAGATATTGGGAAGCAATTCTTCACTGTGAGGGTGGTAAGATACTGGCACAGATTGCCCACAGAAGCTGTGGCTGCCCCATCCCCGGCAGTGTTCAAGGCCAGGTTGGACAGAGCCTTGGGTGACATGGTCTAGTGGAAGGTGTCCCTGACCATGGCAGGGCCTTGAAACCAGATGATCTTTAAGGTGTCTTCCAAATCAAACCACCCTATGATTCTATGCCAACAAGAAATACATAATTCTTGACTTAGTCTTGGGCAGTGCACAAAAGATGGTTGGACATCTTGCAGCAGAGAAGCCACTCTTTAAGTGATCATTCTCTGCCCAGATCCAACATTCTCACAGAAGGCAGAAAACCTGCCAGTTATAAGCCACATAAAGTAAGCACCAAAAAAATCATAAAGTCTGTTTAAACCTAAGTTATTAAGTCCTCATAGGCAGCATGGAAATGACTTGATACCCCCATGCTGGAATTACATAGCCAATGCAGTGTGTCAAGGAAAGCTTAAAAGGAAACAAGAAGTTAGCAGAGTTAAGCAGGAGGGCAAAAGAAATCATTAGAAATAAAAATGCTCTTTCTAAAAGTTGAAATCATCTTCAGATGAAAATGAAGGGCCATAAATGCTGACAGGTTAAATGTAAAAACTCAGGATTGCACAATATGGTTCTAAGAGGCAAATAACCAAAAGCATTAAGGCAAACAACAAATCTTTCTTTAAATGTATCAGGAGCAAGAAGCTGCTTGGAGAGTCTGTAGAGCCACTGGGTTATCAGGATATAAAAGGGTTCATTGAAGAAAAACTAAACAAATCCTTCTGCAAGGTTTTTGCTATTTCATGGGAAATTCCTACGCTAAGAACTCACTGAGGGAGTCTTATCCGAGAACTGCCTGAAATTGAAGTGACTGTAGAATAGGTCATGAAACTGACAAAACAAACAGTAACAAATTGGAAGATCAGATAGTATTCACTCAAGAGTTCTGAAGGAACTAAAAAATACATGGCTTAAAACAGATGTAGTTACCTGAGAACTGAAAGATACTGAATGTAATGTCAGTTTCCAGGAAGATCTATAGGATAATATCTGTAAAAGCAGCCAGCCAGCCAGTCATATCAGGGGAATTAGTAGAGCCTATAACATGGACAGTGACATAAACAAACTCTTTATCCAGACAGTTTCTTTAAGTATAAGTATGTTCTTAAATAGGTGGTCAAGACTAGAAATAAGTTGCAAATTCCCACACTTGAAGGTATTGCTCTGCTAACAGGCAGGGTACTCAACAAAACAACCACACACTAGCCCTGCAACGTGCACAGTTTATTAAATAAGCACACTAAAGCAACCATGCACACTAACACACTTTATATATAAATAAGCACAATAAAGCAAATCACATATACATAAAAGCAAAGAACAGAGGAAAATTAGGAATGCATCAAATCATTACTTCATACAGAGAACAGAGATTAAGAAGAAATACGTCACCAACTACCACCAAATCATCATCCAGGCCCACACTTCAAGCTGCAAAGCCCCATTACAGTCAATGCCGGGAGTCTCAGGTAACTGGGAAAGTTCCTATCCGGTGCATCCACCCATAGGTGAGGCTTCAGATTCAGCTACAAGAGGGTCCTGCTTTTGTACCCTTAGAAAAACAACTGGCTTTATGCCAGCTCTGTAATTCTTTACTTGCGGGGCCATGCAGTTTCTCATAGTCTCACTGCTGTCCACACTGAGAGTATTTGCCAGGCACTCCAGCGCAGCCAAGTATGAATGTCACAGAACAACAGCACACCTATGTTTTCCTGCCTTTCCAACATGAAAATAAACATATAAATTCTACCAAACACTTTGACAAAACTGTACTTCCTTATGTCTCTCAGTCATGAGAGGGAGCCAGCTCTCAGCTAGGCTCCCATCCATTACAGGTGTCCACCAGTGACATTCTGGTTCTGTGTTCCACACTGTTCAATACATATATAAATGACATGAAACAAGAAGTGAAAAACAGGATGATCAAGTTTGGCAACACCACAAAATTCTGCAGGATGGTAAGGCTGAAGGGCAGCAGCAGAGAATTTTATAAGGATGTTTTCACAGCCTGAAAAAGCAGGACACAGAGTGGGAGATTTAATACCCTGTAGATAAGCAGATGATCCTCATGGAGCAAGAGCAAAACCAAACCTAACTTCACATGCCCTTCAACTTCCTGAAAACACTTCTATGAGTTATACACTTTCCCTCGGAAACATAAGGCTGACTGGCCTGTAGCTTCCTAGATCTACCTTTCTGCTCTTTTTGTAGTTGGCTGCAATATTTGTTCTTTTCCAGATATATGGGATTTCTCCTTACTTACATGATCCTTTAAAGACATTAAGCAGTTTCGTGATCGTATCAGCCAACTCTCTCAGCACCCTTAGCTGCACCCTATCAGGACCTGTACGTGTCCTGTTTCTACAGGCGGTCCCTCACTTGACCCACCTCTATGAGCAGGGGTTTGTCATTTGCTTTGTCATTGCTTCCTGACATAGAGATTTGAGGCCTGACATTACATGCGAAGACACACCGAGTGCTTCAGCTTTTCCTGTGTTATTTTTTTATGAACTTGCTGGCCCTGTTCAGCAACAGGTATACATCTTGCTTGGACTTCTGGCTTCCTACTACCATACCTGCAGAAACTTTCATGCTATTGTCGCTATCTCTTGCTAGTTTGAGCTCCAGCTGAGCTTTTCCCTTCCTCATTGCACCTCTGCACACTGAAGCAGTATTTCTATACTCCTCTTTGGGAGTTTGCCCCTGTTTGCACTGCTCTAGTGCTTTTTTTTTTTAATTTGAGCTTGCTTAGTTAGCTGGGTGGTTTTCCAACCAATTTCTTTTTATATCTCCTCCTTTTCCTGATTAGGGGGATAGGCTGCTCTTGGGCTTCGTGAAGCAGTTGTATGGGGAAATCTCCCCAAATTCCTGAGTTGCTCCGAGACAGATTCCCATTGGATCCCTCCTAACAGTTCCCTGAATGTATTGAAATCTGTTCCTCTGAAGTTCAGGTCTTCATTTTATCACTTATCCTTCTCAAGACCCTTGGCCTCTACACTCCTACAAGTGCTGAAGCCAGCACTGCTGTTGGCATATGTATTTTCAAACATGTCTTTATTAGTAAGCATTCAGTCTGAAACAGCACTGTTCCTACTTGGTCCATCCACAGACTGCACTAGGAAGCTGTCCTCTGCACACCCTGGAAATTTCTCAAATTGCTTATGAATCCCTGCGTTGCTTTCCCAGTAAATATCAGGATGGTTGAATTCCGTTTTGAGTACCAAAGGCCTGAAGGCCTGAGTCCTCTTAAAGGTCAACAAAGAAGGCTTCACCCACCTCCTCTTCTAATCCAGGTCTGTAACAGAAACCATGAGGTCTCTCTCAGTGGCTCTGACTTTGACACAAAAGCACCCTGAAGACCACAGCTGACCTCTATTTATTAAAAATGCTCATTTATACAGAGCAGAACCCTTTCTTCTCTTCTACACAACCTCTACTATCTTTCCTTATGGTCTTAATGGTCCATTGCAGGACTCCAGAACATCAGCTCTCCCACTGAGTTACTGTAATCCAAACAATATTGTAACTCTGCGACTGTACAAAGAACTTCATTTCTTCCATTTTCTTTCCCAGTGTGTGAGGGTTGTTGCACAGCCAGTTGAGATGATGCGCCACCTGCTCCCTCTCTCTGAGGGGAATGAAGTAGCCTCTCCTATGGCTTTGCTCCACACATGCTTTCACTTTGTCCCCTCCAGCCTTGATTCTCTCCACTCTGCCTTAATCTTCATTTAATGTCAACTTCATTGCTCCCCAATCTATTGGTAAAGAAATCTTCACAATTCTTTGAAAAGTGGTTCTCTTCAATCTGTGTATCATAGTCCTTCGATCATGGAAGGAGAAAGACTCTGGCTCCAGCTACACAGCTAGGTGTTGACCCAAACAATATCCCTGCTTTTGCCTCCACTCTTCCCTGGCAAGACTGAGGAGAAAACAACTGGAGCTTCTGTTTCCTTTTCTGTAACAACAAAGACTCTGCAGTCCTGGTTATTTTTTTTCCCAGATCATGCTTGGTAGTATCATTGGTGACCACCTGGGAGAGTAGCAAGTCCTTGGACTTGGTGAGTCTTGGTTGCCTATCTGTGCAGGATTTCAGCTGTATTTTAACTCCAGGCAAGCAGCAAACCTCATGTGACTTTGTGTCAGGTCATCAGATGCGTGACCTCAGTTTACCACAGAAGGGAGTTTCCCACTGTTAATAGTCAGTACTACTTTTCCCTCACAAGTTAGACCTTCTGAGCTGTTGGTCTGGTTGTCCTTTCCAGGTAATGTGCTCATCCTTCCAGCCTATTCCCAAGACTCTGGATCCACTCATCAATCGAAATTTTCCAGATGAAGGGAAAGCTGCCTCAGGTCACAAGCTTCTAGGGTGCCTTGCTCTGTGCATTGCTATTCCTTCCCTATTTAAGCTTACTTCTGGTCTTGTGTTTTGCACACCAAGCCCTTTGCTGTTACCCCTGCAGCATCATTGCTTGACATCCCATTGGTTTCCTGCTCACACCCCTGCTACAGAATAAGCTGCCGAGCTCTACAGGTCCTATGCCTGCCAGCTTCGTGGTCTACTAGGCAACAAGCCCAACATGTGAGGTCCCCAACCCACTTAGCCCTGCAAGGAGTACCAGGCCCTCCCCACTGTCCCTCACCTGAATAGCCACATCCCCAACCAGGAGCTCTGGCTGGTGAATGCCCCTGTCATCTTAGGAACAGCACATGGACTGACATGAGTGTCATGTCACTACCACTTGATCACCTGCTTTCCTACCAAGACAGCACCAACAGTCTCACAGCACTGAATAAATTCATGGTGCGCCAGCATCTCGGAAATTACATGAAGTTTTGTTCTTCCCATGTCTGAAATGATGTGGCAGAACTGAAGAGATAGAAAAAAAAGTGTTGCAGGGATAATGGCTTCTGTACAAGGAACTATGAAGTTGGGAATCTTCAGTCTGGATAAAAGACAGCTTAGAGAGGACAAAATCCCACATGGCATATTCACTAACTCTTCCAAAACAAGTAGGACATATCAAATGAAGCAAGTAAGAGCCAGACTTGAAAAGAGATGAAAGAAGATGGTTCTTTATGTAACAGGCATGCTTTTGATGGTTACTGAGCATGTCACAACTTCACTGGGTTCTGGAAATCGAAAACAGGTGGCTTTTGAGTATTAGGCAACAGTATCATACATTCTTGCCCTGTTCCCAGTCTGCCCACCGTATATATTTACAGTCATCAGTGGAGACAAGTTGTCCAACTAACAGTGGCCATTCTTACTACTGAAACATACATTTACTGATACAAAACAGAAACCAGAAAACATAATGAAACTTTTTTTTTTAATATAAAACTGTATTTTCATCCATAACACACCCAGCTTGGGAATCCAGGCCATCCTTCCAATTAAAACACAAGAGTTTTGCTACTGAGAACTTAAACAAGCAACCAAACAAAAAAGACCCCCAGATTTGCACTACTTATTCTAAGTAAAATGGTGAATGGAACAAAATAACACTGGACTGGATTTGTGGTTATGGCTCTGGGAGATCAAACACAAAATCGACACTTGCTGCACTCCACAATTACCAAGCCTCACTAAAATAATGGTGCTGTTTCCAGAATTACAGGATGGATACCAGTTCAAAGACCAATCAACTGCCACCAAAATGCTGTTCAGGAAGCTGCTGATAGATTAAAATGGACAGAAGCATCTCTACAGGCATGTTCCTTACAGGAGGCATACCAGAATTATTGCTGTGGTGCAATTCCAAAATAAGAAACCCACAGGTATCAGTTACGTTCACTGACAGAAAGAAAGGAAAATGAGAGAAGAGAGAGACTAAAAATAATGAATGAATCAATTTGTTCCAAGTTATTTCATTAACAGTACTGTGGAAGTCATCTGTAATTCAAGCCCTTATTACAGCAAAACACCATGATCAAAACTGCATCTATCCCTATATGAGGAATGCTGGAATCCTCTAGCAGCGTTGATAGCCTCAGCAATTTTGTCCAAGATCTGGTATGCACAATGCACTTCTCTAAAGCACCCGATGCTTAGTCCTACAAGCAGGTAGGAGTTGCAACTCTCTTTTCAGAGCAGACTGGTTCATGATACCACAGTATTGAAAAGGAAAGGCAAAGTAAAGAAAACCAAGCCGGCACATACTGAATTGCAAATGTAGTGTTCTAAGTAAAGTTAATGGTAGAAAGAGAGTTTGAATTGATTTCCAGCCCTGGTTTTTGAGCTGTATTTTAGAGCCGTATCTGTTCTCTCCCCTGCCCCCCATGGTGATTGCAAGGTCTCTCCCCGCAGTGGGAACTTGGACCGGGTAAAATGCAGGCTCTCTCCGCCCCACACCTGGCAGCAGCTGAATGCCACACACATTCCCCCTTCTGCGACTGCAGGCACAGTTTCCATGGTAGCGCCAGAAAAACCACTCCAAACCGGTCGAAGTCGGGAGGCAAGGAGAAGCACCGGCCTCAGCAGAGCTCCCTCTTGCCTCCCTGCACAAGGCACTCTGAGAAATCAGGGGCAGGAGCGAAGCTGGTAGTCGTAGCCTAGGAGGGACTGAAGGCACCGGCAGCACCACGCAGCATAGAAACCTCCTTTCATGTCTGATGAGAGCTGCTATGGCTCACACACAGCGATACGGCGGCTCGAATGCCCGGCTGTGCAGGTAAGCAGGAGTTCTACCATGGCCGGCAAGCGCTCAGCTCATCTTCCCTGCAGGGTCCTCTGAGAGCATGTTGCCTGTGATCCTATGGTATATATATTTCTGGATGCTCCCTGGTTAAGGGGAAGTAGGGATGTGCGCTTGCCTATAAACTGAAGCAGCACGAGGGCACCCCATCTTTTTTTACTTCACAAATCTCCTAGATATGGCTCTAAAGTCTTACCTCAATTTTTCAGCATCTTAGGATCATGAATTTTTTGGGATTATTTTGCCCAAACCATATGATTTGCACAGCTGAATGTCTCAGAGACAGAAATGAGATGAAATGTGACACTTCTGAATGATCTTCACTAGCTTGAAATAATGAGAATCTGGAATTGCTATCTATGTTTGCAGAACAAATCAAAGACACATTACTCTGGCCACTTCCAAATCCCAACCTGCACACAAGCCACAATGCAATATATCAGCACCAAGAATAGTCCCTAACCATGCTTGGCAGGCATCTTATAGGATCACAGAAGGGTTCAGGGTGAAAGGGACATGTGGAAATCATCTGACCCAAAACCCCTGTTCCATCAGGACCACCTACATGCTTCTCCAGAAGCATGCCCAGGCAGCTCTTTAATACCTCTAAGGAAGGAGACTCCATAAGCTCTCTGGGTAACTTGTGCCAGTGTTCATTCACCTGCACAGTGAAAAAGCATTTCCTGGTGTTTAAATGGAGCCTCTTGTGTTTCAATTTGTGCCCACTGCCTCTGGTCCTATCACAAGGTACCAGAAACTAATTTGACTCCTTATTCTTTGCATCCTCCCTTTAGTTATTTATAGATGTTGATGAGATCCCCCTCAGCCTTCTCTTCTGGCTGAGCAGCCCCAGCTCTCAGCCTTTCCTCAGAAAGGAGAGGTGCTTCAGTCCCTTCATCATCTTTTGAAGCCCTTCGCCTGATACCCTCCAATATGCCTATATCTGCCTTTAACCGAGAAGCCCAGAACTGGACCCAGTGCTCCGGGTGTGGCCCCACCAGTGATGAGCAGAGAGGAAGGATCACCTCCCTTGAACTGCTGGTAAAACTCCTCCTAATGCAGCCCAGAATACTGGTGGATACCTTTGCCACAAAGGGCACATCGCTGACTTATGTTCAACTTGGTGTTCACCATGACACACAGGTCCCTTTTTACAAAGCTGCTTGCCAGCCTGTACTGGTGCCTGGGATTAAGGAGCATACTCCTGTCTGCAGCTAGTACTGCCAAGGTTACTGAGGCAAACATGTCACCCCAGAAGCTGAAAAGTTTGACTGGCTGCTGCCACACACACAGAGTACTAGGTAATTTCCTGTGACATTAAAATTCATCTCCTTCCCTGAACAAAATGAGAGAATTTTTATGAGTTTTTCCATTCTGCAGGAAACGAGAGAATTTTTATGAGTTTTCCCATTCTGACAAGTGTGAGAGGTATAGCCTCTTCCTTGTGTGCCTGAGGACAGGAATGGATAGGATGTCCAATTATATGAAAAATTATATGGGAAAATGTATTTTTTTTTTTCCTGAATTGATGATGGATTATCATCTTGGTTTATCTTACAAGGTCCATTCCTCTCTGCTCACGGACACTCCAATTTCAGTAATAGCCTGCCCCATGCAAAGCACTAAGTTTCCCTATTCTACCTGAGAAGCTAACACTGGATATAGTCTTGAGACACTTAGCTGTATAAGCCTGTCTCCTTTGACCCAGACCCTTTTGAGAAGAGTCTCAGCAGCCTGGAATACACAAGTATCAGCAACATTTGCAATGCAAAACTGTAAGATTAGAAGAAAGACTACTTAATTTTCTGGGCCTGTTCTGCTCTGTGGTCTGTTCCTTGTGTATTTCAGATTACCCAACCACCTGGCAAAATGTGACATCAAACTGATTACTTAGCAAGTGCTGGAAATTAATAAAGTAATTTCCTCTTTCCCTTAAAAAGGAAGAGTAGCACATATTTAGCATACCAAAGTCAGGATTTTAAGTCAAAGCTTTTATATTATTGTGTTATTTTCCCATTCCTTGATTTCTAATTGGTAAATACTGATTTTTTCATATGACAGAGATGGCAAAGTATGTATCATTTCCAAAAGCAAAGTCACTGGAATTAGAATGAAGAGAATAGTTTAATGGTATGCACTGACTGTAGTAACTATTTCATTTCCTCAAACAAGAGACTGCATTGACTGAGAGAGACATTTCTCTGGCTCATGTCCATTACAGAGCAAAGTCAGAAAGAGAGAGACAGAGTGAAAGAAATACAGTATTCCCTCCCTTGAATACATTCATGACCTTGCAACAATGTTTGTGGTGTCTTTGACAGCATCATCAGAATATAAAGTGTCTCTAACCACTTTCCACCTTTTTTTTTTTTTTTTTTTTGGGGGGGGGGGGGGGGGGGAAGAACAAACTCCTCCACAACAGTGTAATCCACTTAAAGAGAAGGGTTTTGAAAATGTAACCCTTAAAAATCAGCTCCCTTCCCTTTAAGAAGCTTTGCATCTCCACACTGCAGTTTCTATCTTTTGTTCTTCCAGCTCATGTTCAACACAGGAAAGGAGTAGGGAGCCCTTGCAGATTCAGTCCTACAATAAGCATAAGGTACAGCTCCTCAGCTGTCAAGAGCAGCCTGGAAAACCAATCCTAATTCTGTTATGAAGCATTGGCAGCTTAATTAGTCAGGACTGGACAGAGGGAAGCAGAACCTCCTGGAGGAGTGTTCAAGTGCACATCAATTGTTTGGGTTTTTTGGTTTAGTGGCTTTGTCTGGTTTTGTTTGTTGGTCGGTTGGGTTTTTTTTTGTTTGTGGTTTGTTTGGTTTTTTTTTTTTTTCTGTTGCTTTTTTTTTTTTTTTTTTTAATTTCCTTTTCTGATTTTACAGAGCACATCTCCCACTCCAGTGGAACTGGCTTTGTACCTCCTAGGGAGTTTACAGACAGTTTTATCCACACCACTACTTCGGGCATGCTTGGTACCATGCTCATCCATCTATTTCTTGTGAAGAAAGGATGACACGGTCTCTCTGTAGTAACTGAATACACACGGCTGTGGATACAGGACTTCGGGCAAATAACATGCAACTATGTTTTACCTAAACAAAACACTCTACAGTTAGAATCTCACTACAATGGAGGCTACAAAATTACTTACAGTGAAACAAACTTGAGCCTAGGAAGCAGTCATGTGAGAAATAACACTGAAAATAATGGTTAGCATGACAAGAACTACGTGACCTAAATTCTAATTTAAAATACTTAGAAAAGGAAAAGCTTTGGATCACTCAGATACCATAACATTGTAACTGCTGAAAATGCTGACTTCTTAATGACAACCACTGTATGCAAATGATCTAATTACAAACATACACACACAATGCCTTGTTGAAAAACAGGGGGAAATGTTTCAAGAGGCTTAGGAAGGAGAAAAAATGGCACTTTGAAAAATATTACTATGTATATGGAATAATGAGGCCTCATAATAGATGCTGGATCTTATTTACTAAAATTTTGCTGTTTGATTCAGATGTTAATTTCATGCCGCATTAAATGAATAACAGATAACCCCCCTTTTTTAAATGCTCACATCAGCTTCAAAATTACAGTTTGATACATTTTTGAATTAATCCTACAAAGCACTGAATCTAAATTTGCAAGCCATGATGAGTTAGAATTTTAAAGAGTTATAGTAGTGGGAATAAAGAAAGAAGAGACTGGAGCAGAACACAGACAAATGGGGTGTTCTGCCCACATCTGCATACTGACAGCAGGACCTTCTGATTACAGGATAGCTGGATTCACCACTGGTTTTATTTATACATAAATGGACTTACAGAACAATAACTTACAATTTGTCAATCTGGCTAAACATCTTCAATTGATGTATTTTAATATTGCTGATGAAGTTAAGTCAACGTTCTATTTCAGTAATGTCAGAATTGACTATACTCCTGGCACACACAGCAGAGAACCAAAACTAAAAATCACTCAGTCAGATAAACTTAGAGGCATTTTTTTTTTAAGGTGAAGTTTGGAAAAGTGTGTAATTTATCTTCTTTCTGTCTGTGAATGTCTGAATTATCCAGTCTCACTGCAAGAATAACCTGCTATATGTCAAAACCACAAAGCAATTCATCCCACTGTCGACAAACCTAACACTCATATATATTTGGAAATAAAGATTTAAGAAAAAAAAACAAAACCAAAAAACCTGCATCTGAGACACTGCAAAATATGGCTGCTGCAACAGGTGAACTGCTCTGTAAGATTAGCAGCCTACCATAAAATCCTTCTCTGTAACAGAGCAAACCACAATGTGACAGTAGATAAACTCCATTAGAGTGAATTTAAGTACATGTAACCATGTAGACAGAATAAGCCAAACATCTGCCCATGTTTTTTTCTACACTTTGTTGATGTTTGCAATCATCTGGACACATTATCCGCATGTCCCCTGAAACCATGTATTGCAATTTCCATCAACTGGTATTACACCTGCTGAAGAGTGCAGAACTGATCAACTACAGCTTCTCCTGCTGTCGAGCTCAGCCACCAAGCTGTTTGTGAATCCTGCAGATGTTTTTGTAAACAGGGACAAACTGACTTTTTAAAATAAGTTTTCAACCTAATTAAAAAAAAAAAAAAGGAAAAAATATACATATATACACACACATTTTTTTTCACAACTACACTGTGCTTCACTGGTGTCTGTTTTGAAACTTCACTTGAGGGCAGCATGAGGGGAATGACAAAAACCTAATAAACAGTAATTCCATAATATAAAAAAAACCCAACTATGTCATGACAGAAAGGTGTAATGAAGCAACAGTGACTGGGCTCCCACCCCCAGCAACACTTTAAATCCCTTCACAAGGTATGGATTTCATTTTTCCACATTCCCTTCCAAGATATATTGATTTTTAGATAGAATATCATGCAGGTTTTTAAATAAACCTCCTCTGTCATTCAGAGAATCAATCAGAAAATGCAAAATCCCTATGCTGACTGTCTCAAATCTGCATCTGATTTCTCTACCCAGTTAATCAAATGGCTAATTATTCTTCTAAAGCATTCTGTGAACATATAAAATAAAAGTTTAAAGGAAGAAAAGATGGAAACTTGCACAAGCAGGTTGTGCAAGATTCTGGAGAATGTGACTGTGTCCAAATAGGAATTGCACTGCCTTGTGGACAGCATTTCTGGTTTTCAAGAGCCAGTGTTAATTAAAGCTTAGGTTCAGCCTATTTCCTGTCATAGAAACGTAAATGTAAGGCCAAAAGGCCCTGGCAGGACAAAAGGTTTAACCAGAAAGCCTTTCAGAGTTTGTCCAAAGAGATACCCAGAGTCTATCTGGAGGTCACAGACAACCAGGCAGGTTTTTTTCTGTCTGCTCTATTTGGTAGCCATGCCACAGCCATCGATATTGTATGACTTATTAACAGAAGGAAGTTATCTTCCACAAACCAGTGTCTGGACATGTTGCCTGTACATTCATCCAAGCTCATTTCCACTCTGAGGCAGTATAATGCTGATGCCAAGCAACTAAAAGTAAGAATAGGGAAGAGTTATGGTCACTGCTGCCAGACTTTAGAGCCAAGCAGTAGCCCCATGAAGTTGTAGTGAAGTGGGTTGGTCTCTTCTCACAAGTAACAGGTGATAGGACAAGAGATAACAGCTTCAAACTGCACCAGGGAGGTTTAAATTGGGTATTAGGAAAAATTACTTCACCAAGAGGGTGATCAGGCATTGGAACAGGCTGTCCAGGGAAGTGGTGGGATCACTGTCCCTGGAAGTGCTCAAAAACCATGTAGATGAGGCCCTCAGTGACATGGCTTAGTGGTGGTCTTGGCAGTCAACAGGCAAAAGCTGGACTTGACAGTCTTAAAGGTCTTTTCCACCCTAGTTGATTCTGCGATTCTATGATTTCAGAAAACACTACAAAAAGAAACAGGGTAAAGGCATACTGACAGTCAAATAATGCCATGAGACTTTATACATTCAAAACACAGATTGGCAGCAGCCCACTAAGTAATAGTGGGATTTAATAATATCTGAAATTCTAAAAAAAAAAAAAAAAGTCACATTTTGCTTGAAAAAAGTTTGCAAATCAGAAGTACACAAAACCCACTTTAATCTGCATGCATATACATACGAAACAAAGCCTCACTCACTTAGGTGAACGCAAGTACTATTTCTGTGTGCATTTCTGTATAGAAATAAATTAGTCCGCTTATATCCAGCACTGCAAGGATTAGATCTAGCCTGAAAAGTAACTTCACCTGGCTCCCAGAAGTGCTGGCTGGTAGGCAGACCAACTGAACTTGTCAAGTTGCTTCTGGATTTGTACTTTCTAGAAATGTGAGGAAGTGCAAACTTAAGTCAGGGATGCCAACATTTTTTCGCTCACATGCTGCACTGTACAAAGTAACTTACTAGCCTGGTACCTGATCATCCAGGTAGTAACAGAAACGACCTTGAGTTGCACTGTAAGCTGACCACTGCTGTGTTATTGCTTTGTAACTTAAACTTACATATATATACAGCCCAAAGTATGCAGAGTTTTGCTCTTATTTAAACATCTTACCCTAAGAAACACTACCACTTGTGTCTTAATGCATGTACCTGAAGGAAAATGGACAACAAAGGAGCCAAAGTAACTCCCCTTGTTTTCCTCAAACATCACAAAGCACATTCACAAGGCTAGATGCCTTGTACCTTTGTAGATGGCAAGAGTATAAAGATAAATTCATATACTTGGTAGACTACTGGTGTTTCCAGAGTATTTGTACAGGTGACATTTTTCTGCAAAGAGAGAAATTCACACACGTAATGCATGTGCTCTGGAGCAGTGCTGTTGCGTCTGTATACAAGTCATCACTGGCACATGAATAAACTGACATTCTAAAAAAATCCTGCCACGGTAGGCTTAAGAATACAGCCTAAAGATACAAAGTTTGGGAAGGTTTTATCACGAGAGCTTATCCATGAAATGAAATCCTGTAACTTTCAAGGAATATTCTCAGGTAATCCTCCAAACAGTGCATTAGCAGAGTCTGGAGGAAAAAAGATGAACTTTCCCCCAGTCCATTTCAGTGGAACTTAGTACCGAGATGCATACAAGGACACTGAATGGTACTTTGGGTCTCATTCAACACATGATGGATCTGCAACCCTTCCTGATTACAGTTTGCTTGAGACTATCTATTTGTACTGCTCTGTTAAAAAAAGAGCAGCCTTTTTCTTTGGCTGGAAGGACCAATTACCTGAGCTAGCTGTGTAAATGAAAAATTTAGACCCCCAGCACCTTTTAAGAATTTGTATGTTTTCCTCCTTCCCTCCTTCCCTGCAGCTGTGACTCAGCTTTAGGTCTCCAACATGGAGCTACAGCTATAAAGCAAATGAAGTTCTGGTCTACTCAGACAACTGAAAGGGATAGTTCGGCTCCACAGAACAAATGAATGCATGATTGATGTACAGCAAGTCCTCAGCATACCAAAAGTTTTTTCTACAATACATGCCAGGCAGCTCCTACAGTATTAGAAACTTATTTATGATGTGCTACAAAGGTTCATTATGATAATACTCACTTAAGACATACTTTAAATTACTATGAAATGCAGTGAAAATAACAGAGAATGCCAAAGTAAATGGTACTGTGAAAATAAAGTTTGCCAAGAATACTGTTGTGTAGAATGTCATTCTTCAAAGAGAGGCAACTTGTGCGCTGGGACAGTGTATAGATGTACATTCTACATAAAGTTATTACTAATGCAGAGCTGATTTTGATGTGGCTAAGGCATATATATATGGGCTTTTAAGCAACTGCAGAAGCTTATTTAAGAGGGACAATGGCATTTGAAAAGCCCACTTACAGGTACATTAAAGAAAAGGAAACAGTTTTAGTGGCAGATACTTATTAGAAATAAAGTACATAGGGTACACAGAGCAATAGCAATATTATAATTGAAAGCAGTAGTTATTTCATCTCTGAAACAAAATTAGAGCAATGGTCTTAGAAAAAAACACAAAAAATATGGACTGCCAGCACATCTGTGAATACAGCTATCTGCAGTAGGTATATCATCATCTCTAAAAAAGGACATGAGATATAACTAAACCCTAAGTCCTATGACAAAATGAGTGAGAAATCTATATATTCCATTATGACAGTGCTGAAGAAAACTCCCCAGCTCCATAACTACAGTTACACTACATTTCATGTTTTGGTAGTGAATACGCAGTCTCTTTTATAGAAGATCTATTATTTTATTGGGCAACATGGTCTAGTGCGAGGCACCCCTGCCCATGGCAGGGTGGTTGGAACTGGATGATCCCAAGATTCTTTCCAACCCGAACCATTCTACAATTCTCTGATTTCTGATGAAAATTACACAGCACTGCTACACCAGAGCATATAGGCTTAAAGTGAACTTAAGGAGGCAGAAAAAAAGCATGAAGAAGACAACATGATTAATGCAGGGGTTACTCAACATTCATATGTAGAATTAATCTTGCATGATAACAATTATATTGAAATAAAATTGCTCTAAATTCTTTTACATATGTTTATTTAATTAATAGTTTGGGGAAAGTGAGCTATTCATCTAATCCTAGCACACCATTTATTGGCAATGACTTTTTAGGCATCTGTGCACGGTAAAAATTAAACCAAAAATATTTGAGTGTTTGAAGCTTTAGTAGTGTCCAGCGCATGCCTTTTCAGTGCAACGTCTGACATTGTGACTATTTAGAGGACAACAAATATGATCAGGATGCTGTAAAATTATTTATGAAAGCCCAAGGGCTTTCACAATTTATATACATTTTTTTTCCTCTTTTAATCACATCATTCTGAGCAAATGTGATTTCAAAAACAATTTATGTAGCTAAAGCTGGTGAATCTTTCGCCTCCTCCACAGGATACGCCCATATGTGGTTTCACTTACTATGTCTGGAGTTACTTAAAGCAGTCGTGTAACTTAGTTTCAGCCAAAGCACAACAAAACCCCTGAGTTCTGGAAGCTCAGGTAAGCCTCCTCCACAACTACAAGGGTATCACAAAGCAACCCAACACAGACCTACCTCCTCTAAGTCAGTCAGGTTCCACTAATCTCAATAGATCTTGATACCTCATTTTAAAACATGTGAGAACTTGTTCTGGCTTTTACTGCATATCATTGATTTGATTAGGAAAAAATAAAGAGAAAATACTAGAGACAAATCACTAAAAACATTTCCTCTGACTCAGCAGCCACAAAATTCCCTCCCTTGCAGCACTGAATTTCATATGAGAGCCACTACTCAGTTCTCCCAGGCTAATGAAAGGCACTGGGCTAACAGTAGCTTGGATTCAAGTGGTGAGACACTGGCACAAGTTGTCCACAGAAGCTGTGTCTGCCCCATCCTTGGCAGTGTTCAAGGACCGGTTGGACGGGGCTTGGAGCAACCTGGCCTAGGGGAAGGTGCCCCTGCCCATGGCAGAAGAGGTAGAACTTGATGGTTTTTAAGGTCCCTTCCAACCCAAACCAGTCTATGATTCTACAGTAAGTTTTTACCCATGTAACTGAATATCAGTTACATGGTGGGTGGGCAATTAAAAGACCACAGCCTTGGAGTATAGGACTGTGTACAGATAGTGGCTTTAAGAAAGAGAACATGAAAAATATCCAAGTCATGGTGCAGAGTGAACTGGAAACAATGCTGCCCAAGATGAATTCCAAGATGGGAATTTGCTTCTCACAGAAAGCTGACATGAAGCCATTTCTGTGCTTGACTCTCAGTCTGAAATTTGGCTGTCAAATTTTTAGCACATCCAAAGCCATCTGGGAGAGTCAGCTGCGGAGCCAAAAGAAATCTAATCTGAAATCAGGGCAGGGCAGATGTGTAACACTGGAACCTTGAAGAAGGGGGTGAGGGGGGAAAGAAAAATGCCAAAGTGCTTGCTGGGGTTTTTTTTATTAAAATCTCTGCTAGCAGATCTTTCAATTTTAATTATTTGTCTTTATGTATTGACAATTAATCACCTCTTGCAGGAGAAGAACTTTTGAACTTTTCTAAGTTACAGGTTGCCAGCAACAGGCTGACTTTTCTATTACTTAAAGTCCAGCTTGTGAGAACTACAGCTGCAGCAGTCTAAAAGATAAAAGCATTAGAAGGTTCATGCTAGACTGGGCCTAGGGATAAAATATTGACCTTTCTGAAGATAAGCCATTAAAATAACAGCAAAAAAACAACAAGTGTAGTTCACTTTTATGTTGTTATCTACATTTTAGTCAACAGCACCCCTCTGACATAATCAACGATGGATTAATCTTAATCCTCTATTCAAGAGAATCTGTATCAGGTTTTGGCATGTCCCTTTTGCACATTCACAGTCTCTGGCACTTAAAAGTTGAAAGAGTTGTAAACACAGAAAAGCCAACTCAGTACTGGACTAAGTCAGCTCAGGTGAGGAATCAAAATAGAACTGCCTGTTACTGTTGAAATAACGTTACCAAGAAATTCACTAAAAAAATAAAAGAAAAAAAAAGTGTGAGAAGTGGCAGAGGCTATTTTAAACATATTAAACTTTATATTTACCACCCATTCCAACTATGTAGTGATTTTACAAACAGAAATGAGCAACTGCATAATAAAGGTTGCAATTCAAATGCTGTAGCTTCTTATATAGTCTGCTGGGCCATCCTGCAGGCTGGACAAGCAATCTACTTTTTCTCATGACAGCAGCCAACATCATCTTCAAGCCACCATTCCTGCAAGTCTAATAAGGAAAGGGTACATGTTTCAGCTGAAATAGCCCCCTGCATATGCTAGAATGAGAGCCTGTATGTACTAGAAAGCAAAGACATCTGCCCTGCTTCCAAATTACCTATTTGCTACACTCCAAATGTAATTTCCATATACAACTCTTGTAAAACCCTAAGAGAATGGTAATAACCAGTATTCATTTATTACACAATCAAACTATATTAACATATGATGCACACATGCTCAATGATAATACTTTTTAGAAGAATGCAAGTTTTCCTTTAAACAAAAATTATCAGTATTCATTACTACCAGCAAAACTGAGGCCACAACTAGGAAAAAAAAAAAAAAAAAACCAACAACAAAACAAGAACAAGACATCTGTCTGGGTGCCTGTTGATCACCAAACGATTTCATGTTACCACTCAACAGTTCAAATAAATAAGTATTTTTTCTCTGCCTATAGTTTTAGCAGAAACTATCAAGGAATGCTTATTGCAGTCTCAATAGACTTTTACAGCCTTTCCTAGCACAGAAGGGAGAGGTGTCCCAACTTATAGCTTCTCTGACAAATTCTCAAGCTGTGAAAGCTGTTTGGCTTCAACATGTTTCAGACCACTGAAAATAAAACTTTTAGAACTGGTTAAAATACAAATTACACACAGCTGTGATAATTCCTGGGTAACATACTAAATGTGTAGGTGTTTTCGTATTGACTCCCAAGTTCTGATTTGCTCCACCACACTGCCACAAAATCAAGGACCTTTGCTGCATAACTTACATGATGTTATTAAACTCCATAGACACAGACAGAGCCTTACTTCAACTGACATGTAGCAGCGTTTCCAACTACTTTTTCTTCCAGATCCTCAAAACTGCATACTTTCATTGCACTCAAATAGACAGAGATGTGCAGCACGTGTTCAAGGTGGGCAGGATGAAGCTCCTGCTTTAGTTGTCAGGTTAGTTTTTTCAAAAACCCATTAATGGAATGATCATTCTGAGAATGTCATACACAGGTCTTGACTTCTGGCAGAAACTATCTGTAACATCATGAAGCCCATTCTAAGAGTTTTCTGAAAGGATGTCTCTGGATCTCAAAGAGAAATAGTTTAAATATCTCATTAAAATCATCCCCATTATTTTCCCTATATTTCTACTAAAATAATAATAAATAAAAAAAAAAAAAATAAAAAGTCCAATAGCCACTTTCATATACCAGATTTAGATGTAGGGATAGTAGCCTCCATCAAGTGTATTATATACTCTGCTATCTGAATGGCCTGACCAGCATTTTACATTTCATGCATGTTTTTAGATCAGGGCTTACCATTTTTGTTTTCTTTGCCTCTCCTCAGGTGTTAAAGCAAGTCCCTAATATATTTAAAGTACAGTTATAGGTACAGTTTCTATACATATGTATTTGTACACATGCGCATACACACAAATGCAATACGTTAGTATCATGGACCCATTGTTTGGAAGGCTGCTTAAAACATGGTGGGTTTTTATTTAAGTATCACGATACAAAAAAGTGTTTCAAGACTTCTACTTTAGCAGGTTACTAGGATAAATCTTTTACCAATGACAGAAAGCTGCAGCATCGTATCTCTGTCAGTCACTTCAGGATTCAGCAACTAGAACTGAAGACTGAACAGGGTAGTCTGTTGTTTGTTTGTATTTTTTTGGGGGGGAGGGTGTTGTTGTTTTGGTTTTTTGGTTGGTTTTTTTTTTTGAGTTTTCTTTGTTGGGTTTTTTTTTTGGGGGGGTGGGTTTTTTTGGGGGGGTATTGGGTTTTTTTGTGGGTTTGTTTGGTTTTGGTTTTTTTTTTTGGGGGGGGGTGTTTGGTTGTTCTGATTTTTTCCCCAGAAAAAGGAGAAATAAAAATAAATTACACCTTCTGCTTACAATTCTTCTAAGGAAAGAATTCCTAAGCTACTGAACATCATTAGTGATTACACAGACAACTACTACAGTAGAATAAAACCAGTGAAGTAATTCCAACTTTGCCCTGAACTTCCAAAAAGCAAGATACACACATATGGCTGAATTAGTTCACTCAGAAATCAGCAGAGTAATGCCAAAGACAGATTTGACCCATTATCTACCTGCACAGCACAAATGAATAATGCAAATGTGTATGCAAAGGACCATGAAGCATCTCAGGTTAGCAGTGCATTTAAAATATATCACCAACTTTCAGCTTCTTGAAATATTTATCAAATGCAGGAGGTTCCACTGAGAGCACACTCTATTAGGGACTCCACTGAATTTTTATTTCTACACCTGACTTAGAGAACTCTAAAAAAGGAGACTGGAATTGACTGCTAAAGCAACTTCGGGTACTGCTCTACCACCACAGGTCTCACATGTCCCTTCATGACTGTTCCTGAAACACTTGAATGTTCATACCACAGCCAAGACTTTACACAGTGCATCTTTGGAGGGGAGAAGGGGAAGGCAATGGATTTCTGAACACGACTTCAGAAGTCACTAAAATTAAACTGTATGTTATTAGAAAGCTACTAAAAGAATTCACAGTAAAAAGCATGCTTTACAGCACCACAGTCAACTCAAGAGTACCACATAACAAGCTAAACAACCTTATTAAAATTAGTGGTACTAAAATTTGTTAAAATGACTAGTTGGCTCAACTAGGAACAAGCCTGGATCAGTCACACAAAGCAGTTGAGCTGCTGAGCACTCGTCAAACACTGAATTAGTTTTACTAAAGTTTTGTGAAATAACATTAGTATAAGACTTTGGGAGGGTACATGCTTACTCACGTAATCTCACAAATGCACTTGCCACAATAATATATTCCTACAGTGCCTTAAATCAGGAATAATATGCAAACCAATCTGCTCTAAATCCTCCCCCTTCTATTTTTTTTCTCTTTTGATAGGAATTACTAGGCCCTGCGGGTGATGGGATGGACTGTTCTTACTTAGATATTTCACTTGAATTCAGCCAAAAGATCAAACTGGTAAGTAAACTGTTACCTTAACAAGTATACAGAGCTGTGTCAGGAAAGGCTGTGGGGGCTTTTTCACATAACTGACTTTCACATTGATTTATTTAATCCCTTGAACAGTCAGTCACATTTCCCTGGGACTTGAGCAGCATCAGATGAAACTCTTGAGGTCACAACCGTGTGCATCATTTTCACTAATCTTCTGTAATGAATTTAAAATTAGCTGACCCATCTACACACATACTCATACAAAAAAGCTACTTGAAAAGCTTAGTAAAGATTTAAAAGTGACGTATAATTATGAGACATGCAAACCCCATTCTCACCTATTGAAAGCTATAATCTGAAAATAAGATATCACCACACATTGAGTACATTTATTGAGAACATTTTCTAGGGTAAAAGTACAAAGCAACAGGTCTGTGAGCTCAAAAATACATTTTTGCACAAGAAAGATTAGCCTGTGAAATTATTTTATCTCAGTGTAATTAGTGATTTTCTGAAATCTTCCCTTTAGGCAAGCTGAAACAAGAAATCACTACAGTCAAATACAGTGTTGCCAAATAAGGATGCCAAGCATTCTGGGGGGAACAAGACACTTTCACTGAAGAGTAACGTTTACTTTAACATTTTACTATCTTGCCTTCAATGGACTTTAAAGTCCCGGCTTCTCTTCCTCTTTTTCTTTTTTTTTTTTTTGGCGGGGTGTGAGGGTGGGCCCCAGAATTCTGTTGTTATGGAAAGCTAAAAACCCGACCAAAACCTACCAGCCACAAGTTTGATTCCACTCCACGTGGGCTTTAAAATCCAGCAATGGTGCTACCTATATGCTTTTGGGTACCCTAATTTAAAGCGTTTTGAGGTCCAAAACCATTTCTAAGCCACTCAGAAGAGACACTGAAAACCACTTACAGACCCTTCCACGAAATCTCCCGCTTTAACGCGTTTTGAGGTCCAAAACCATTTCTAATCCATTCAGAAATGACATTTAAAAACACTTACAGACCTTTCCACGAAATCCCTAGCTTCATTTCCAACAAACAAATTTCGAGACAGCCCCAACCAAGCGATCCATCTTTAACTCTTTTACCTTTGTCGCCCGCTTGTAAATTAACCTCCTTGATCACTTCAGCACCGCTCTGGGAAGTCTCCTCAAAGCCGAGCTGAGTTTCCCTCCTCTCCGGAGCAGCAGCTCAAGCAGGACTAGCCATTTGGGGTTGTGTTTGTTTTCCTCTTTTTACCACTTACAAGAAGAAACTTGGTGAAAACACGAGCCGGCGGGCGCTGCCGGCCATTCCGAACGCGCGGAAGGACGGCGGCAGCGGCAGCAGCACAACAAAAGCCAGCCCTTTCCCCGCCTCCCCGTCCCTCCAGGCCGCCCCGGGGCTGGCAGGCGGGCAGGGGGCGAGGCCCGGCCGCGGGCAGCTGCCGCCGGCCCAGCGGGGCAGCGGAGGGGGTGAGAGTGGAGAAGGCCGGGCGGGGAGAGGCGCGCTCCACCAGGCACAAAGGTCTCCATGGCAACCGCGGGCCGAGCCCCCATCGCCCTTGTTGAGGCAACACCTCGTCGCCGCAGGCCCCGCCCACCCGCCGGCCCCCCACAGCCCCGCGCTGCCTGCGAGCTTCCCCCCTAAACCAAAACCCGCAGCGATCGATCCATCCTATATCATCTCCACATCCCCCTCCGGCACCGGGCCGCGCACCCGGCCCGGAGCTGAAGCACCAGCAGCGCTGTCAGGGCAGCCCGAGCCCCGAGCCGAGTGGGGCTGCAGGCGGCCTTGCCCTAGCCTGCAGCATGGTTGTGTTTTGCTTTGTCCCCAGAGCGCAGTCATTTAGGCTTTCTAATTGAGAGTAGAAGTCGATATGCTACTACAGAATGACAGCATAACTTCACTCTGAATTAATTAAAATGCCCACATTCTTCAGCTTATCATGGCATCACGGAATAGCTTGGACTGAAAGGGACCTTAAAGATCATATAGTTCCAATCCCCTTCCTATGGGCAGTCACATTCCACTAGACCAGGTTGCTCCAAGCCCCATCCAGCCTGGCCTCTAACACTGCCAGAGATGGGGCACAGCTTCTCCAGGCAACCTGTGCCAGTGCCTCACCACCCTCATAGTGAAAATTCTTTTTCCTAATATCTAATCTAAATCTCCCCTCTGTCAGTTTAAAGCCATTCCCCTTGGCCTGTCGCTACTTGCCCTTGCAAAAAGTCCCTCTCCAGATTTCTTGCAGGCACCCTTTAAGTACTGAAAGGCAGTACCCAGCAGCCTTCTCTTCTCCAGGCTGAACAACCCCAATGCCCTCAGTCTGTCTTACCAATCTCTTCTAATACAAAATGTATTATTTAGAGTTGGTTTGTTTTTTTTTTATTATTTTTCTTTTAAACTTCCATTTTTCAGGCTTTACAACCAGAAGCTATGAAACTTTTGTCTTATAGATGTAGGCACCTAGAAAATAAAACTTACACTCCTGTTTTTAGAAGCATGCACAGCACTAAACAGGAAGGTTAAAAGAGAAGGGCCAAATGCTCAGCCTGGTCTCCAGCACAGACAACTCCAAGGCTCCAACAAATGCTACAAGCAACAACTTTATGTACATACGGTATTCCTCCCACTGAACACAGCAAGACTCCTTGAATGCCCTGAAGACTGAGAGATCTCGGGTCAAGGTTCACGATACCTGAGATAGAAATGAGGCTCAAGCCCTAGTCATGGCAAGTTCCTACAACCCAGCGCAAGACCCCTGTAGATGTTAATGATGCCTGTAAAAGATTATGATAATTGTTTGGTGTGGTGCAGATGTTTAAGTAATTCAATTATTCTGCTGATGTCAGAAAGATTTAGCTTGCTTCCAAGGATTTCTTGCTAAGGGGCCTTCGTCACCCTGTGGGTTTCAGTTCACCAACACCTGTATGACCTGAACACTGGAGAAAAACAACCGTTTGATTATTTTGTATACAGAGATCCTGTCAGGAAAAATAACCTTCCCTTTCACAGAAATATGAGCTTCATGCTCATGTGAATAAACTATCAGCTTGGACTCCAGAATGAGCCCTTTCCTTCCTCATGTTTTGAAGGAAACTAAATGTGACTATTATACCATTTTAATTAAAAATAAAAAGTCATAGCTCACAGTGCCTTAATTATTTTCTGCCAACGTTTAGGCAAAAGGCTGAAGGACTGGACTAGAGGCCTGTGGTTTAGCATTTTCTTTTAATTCCACATTCAATCCCAATCTTAAAGAAAAGGCTCCTTTCTACTTAGAAAGAGCCACCCCTCTTTCTGAACCAGAATGACCACAATGCTGACATCCACTGCCATTAGTATTTACAACTACTGTGAGCCATAAAATTTCAGCGCACATTTCAGTAGTCTTCTCTTAAAACATCACAGTGAAGCTGATGTCAGTCTTGCTTGATTTGACACGATACCATACACACATGGAGAAAAGAAGAGTGGCATTTCAGGGTCCAAAGGGGGAAAAAAACCACTTCTACCTACCTTCCCTGGGTTTATTGGTACTCCCTGGTGCAGAGTTTAAGTGCAGGGGTTGCCCTCAACTCCCCTCAAATAGGGGAGAGCAGGAAGAAACCGAAAGCAGCTAAGAAGGTTCATAGATTTAGCATTAGAAACTGCTTTTAAACACCATCTGAGGCCAATGCAATAATGATTATGATGATGATAATGACGATGATGATAATAATAATGATGACACAATCAGCTACCTCTCCCTTTTGGAGGAAGTACTTTGGAAGGGGAAAACCCAACAGTTAACTGTATTTCCAAAATTTCAGGGAGGTAGAATGTTGCTGGGGGCAATGGATGGAAAATTAAGTTGTAAAGCCCTTTATTTTAGCTCCTGAATGGCAAACATACTAGCTTCCTTTTAATCCCGCCAAACTGTAAGTGTCATTTAAGGAGAGCAATGCAACAGTTTACTGTTGATCTCCATTGTTGCCTACAATAAAGGAAGACTGTTCCTGATAAATTAAAGATCATAAATACATGGCAATTTAATAGAAAAAATATCCACTCCACATGAAATAATAGCTCCAAGGGGTAATTAATTACACAGCAGTCTGAGTTCTCTTCCACTGAAATATTGTGAACAGCCATCCTGTTTCATTGAAACATAAGACTCACAGAACAGTTTGGGTTGAAAGGGACCTTAAAGAGTGTGTAGTTTCAAACCCCGTGCCACGGTCAGGGATGCCTTCCACTAGACCAGGTTGCTCAAAACCCCATCCAGCCTGGTCTTGAACACTGCCAGGGATGGGACGGCCACAACTAAAATTCCATCACTGTCTCAGGAAAGCTCACTTGAAAAAAATAAGAAAGAAGGTATAATAAATTCATTACATCCATTTCAGCAGTGCACAACACACACATAATATTGTCACATATTTAACAGAGAAATTTAACCTAACAATAAAATTCAATGGGATTTCACTCTCATTGCCAAGATCAGTGATTGGTATTAAAATGGATTGCCACATATCCAAGAGTTGTTTAATAATTTGACATTTTGCACAGACTGCTACCTTCATTATGGAGTGATCCTATCTCATAAAATTGACTGATCAAAATGGAAGGAAACTATTTTCATTCCAAACCCATACACCCTTCCTGTCGTTAGAATATGTACTTTTTCTGAATCCCAAAAATTCCTATACACTTAGAATTCATCACATCCTAAGTGCTCTGTTGATGTTTGACTTAATTGTCTGCTGAAGCTGTGCAAACTTTGAGCATCTGGACAAGGAGAAGTAGAAGAAAATCCTGTAATGCATTTTAGGCTTTCCAGGAAAACTCAAGGGAAAATGTCTTTAAGTTGGTGTACTGAGAAAAGAGGATAGGTGCAGGATTTGTCTGTTGCTTATTTGGCACGGAGATGTCTGACCCACAATTCAGTGGTTCTATGCTAACACCCACAACATCACTTTCATCTACACAAACACATCCTTTTCACACTGGTCTTTCAAGAATCATTTAAGCCATCTCCAGACCTCAAGAGTGAAAAGACCAGGTGGATTCTCTGCAATCTGAATGAAAAACGTCAACACTCAAATCTATTTTTTTTCAGAAGAGAGAAATCTATAAACTTTTCAAGGCAGCTGGGCTAAGGCCAGAGCTAAGAGTTAGCTTGTGTTCTCCTTCTGTGTCTACTGAGCCAACATGATGCATGCACAGGATAAACTGCTGTACAGAGGAGAAATTAGATTACTTCATTTTAAAGTCACACAAATATTTACCGTATTAATTTGGTAGTTATTTCTATACTTGGTTGTGGGTTTTTTTCCCTGCTAAAACCTTTCCAGGGCACATATAGCTGTTCCACTTGATAATCTGTGCATATGCAGACAGAGATTACTCCAGAATATTTCCCTTGTCTCTACTAACATTTTCTGGTTTGTGACACTAAGGTTACCATGAAACAGTGCTGCAAGTACTGCAAACCTCAGACTATTTTCAGAAGCTCAGTCCTGGGTTACAGTCTCTTACTGTGTTTTACTTGAGTTTCTGTCTTGATTTGGTAACCCCGTGAGGAAGACCACTCTCAGAACAACTAAAGGTTTTGTGTGATACTGTGCATAGTAGCTCTGCAGATGCCCACAGTTTCTCTTCCATGATATAGTTGGCTCAGGCAAACAGTGTAAACAGGGAATTTTGTTCTTACATAATAAGTGAAGAAAGCCTTTCTCTGGGTCTGAATACACAGTAGTACATAGCACTTATTTCCACCAACTTTTGCTCTTTCTATGCTGTAACACTCATGAATAGCAGAATTCTTTTAAGAAAATATTACAGGCCACGGAATTTGTAAGACTTAATTTGTTTCACTGTCTGTGGGAACAACCACTCAGTAACACTGAGAAAGTAGAGAACATGCCTAAGCACTTGAAGATTTGCTAACCAATTATGTTAAAAGAGCTACCCCAGACATTTCCTACCACTGTGTAACAGCTTTGTAAGTACTCCTGAGAGTTTCTGACACACAGCAGGAATTTTGGAGAATATGAGCAACTTTTAAGCCACACAGTAGAAATGGAAAACAAATTGAGAAAGGCTGGGCATGAATCCCTGGAAACCTGAAGTAAAACTCACTGATTCCAGCCAGAACAGATCTAGGTCAACTAGAATTACCACCGGAGAGCTAACACTTATGGAAGTACTACACTTGAATACCAGTTAATTGGGTTAGTGGTGATTTCTCTGTGTTACAAAAGGATTTTCTGGATACACTGTTCAAGAAGTTTTTGAAAATGAAGGTTTGCAATTTTAGAAGTTAATTGGAAGTTTCTTGTCAAACTTCCTATAGTTACACAGTTTAACTGTATGTCATGTTTTCTGTTTTAAAAGTGAGGTTATCCTTCAAGACAATCAAACCTGGAAGTGTGATCTGCTGAGGCAGCATGAAAAGTCAAACATAGAAAATACAGGTGAATTCTGAGAAAAAGAAAAGGATTTTGCCTTTTGCTAGTATTTACATTTATCCACATAATAGCTCTTCTTCTTTCAGCTGTCTGCCTACTGTGGAGCCTGTGCTTGTGATATCTGCGAATTCTTTTTCTTTTTTGTGCTGATTGTTTTAAAAGCAGTATGAAACATCTTACAAATTTTCCATGAGATAGGTACATTAATGTGTCCATTTGCAATATGAAAACACTTCTCCTACTACCTTCAGCCAGCTTCATTTTCTGAATTGGTAATCTGGAGGCAATGTGTTTTGTCATCCCTAGACAAGGAGTCCCTTTTATAGGATTCATAAGTACCTCTCACACTGATAGAAATGACCAGCGAACCCTGAAACCTGCAGGTAGGTGTCCAGCTATGACAGAGCTATGAGTAGACGGAATAATGCACTGATGTTAGAATCACTTCAGATTACACATACAATTTCAGCTTTATTCTTGGTAATTCACTTGGCTGCCACCTAATTTCTGACTACTCATGATTTTTAGATTGTACAAAACAGTTATTTCTGCTGCTGTCCATGTTTTGAAGTATTAATAAAAGTAAATGGGATTGTATTTTGTCCGTTCAGCTTTGGGGACTTGTGTTTACTATTTTCCTTTCCTATCTGAAGTTAGAATTACTCTTTTATAACTCCCGCTTGCCCTTTTCCCTGTCCAAAAGGGACCATTCACACACATGCTTTCTCATCCTTCTATAAATGCTAACAAAATAGAAACACATCCATCTTGGATAAACTCTGCCAATGTCAGTGGAAACTGTACCTAAACAAGCATCCTGAAGATAATCCCAGAGTCAGGGAGAGAACATGGATGCCTACAACCTCACCTGGTCTGTGCAGAGCCTTGTTACAGAAAGCTGCTCTGAGCACTGTGTTAAAGAATGAGAGGTGGGAGGGATAGAAAAGGGCAAAAAGGAAACAGGCTATTCCAAACAGTGCAATCTGCATATTTTTTTTTCTGTGGTTGACTTAGTACCAACAGCGCCTTATGGATAAACTTAATTTCAAGAAACCCATACCACCTGCCTCTCACAGGCAAAGCTCAATGGTCAGTGCTATTCTATAACATTTAGCACTCTATAGTATTTGAAAGCTTTAATGCAAGCATGAAAAGGAGGCACAGAAGCCATGACTGGGGAATCTTTTTTCCCCTCTTGTTTTCAAACCTTGGCTGTTGAGCTACGCAGTGAAAATAGGAGAAACTGAAGAAATTCTCCCCAAAGGAATATTCTGTTTCTATAATCTGTGTGCATTTATGGCTGTCTTGCTATAAGCACAAATAAGACTAGCTTGCAGCCCATAATTTGTTAACAGGATTTAGGCATGATAGGCATGACTGCTGGTTAAATTTCCCAGAATAAATCAGTTGCCTGTTCACTGCATCAGAAAAATCCACTAGATGCCCAGCAATGTTGAATACAATGCATTAGGACAAGAAGGAATATCATCAACTGACTTCCCTTTCACTTCAAAAAATTTGCTAGTAAAGATCTCCTGATCAAGCAAAATTTGGCTGTCCATGCTGATCCAAAGTTCAAAGTTTCATTTCACATCCTTTTGACACATAATGCCTATTCAAAATACTAGAGGAACAGAAAAAGAAGCATCACATTACAGGGAGTGAAAGACCTTTTCTTCCTAGCAAGCAGTATTACGCTGAAGAACTGATGAAGAAGGTATGCAAGCTACCCACATGAGGAATGCATTAGCAAAGGAAACCCTGTTGTTAGATCTGTTCTTCCACGAGACCAGTATTTTGTACAACAGTAAGGAAAGAAAGGAGGCAGGTGCTTCTATCACAAGTGCATTCATATTATGTCTCACCTTAACAGCTTGCCTGTCACACTGGTAACACAGAACCATGGAAAACCAAATTAATTAGAGCATATGGTCAGTTGTACAAAATCCTAGAGACCTGGGTAATGTGTACTATTTTCCCTTGAAATAGAAGGGGTTTGTTTTTAGTTAAATATTATTCTTTGAACAAAGGAAACCTCAAAGTTGCTTTATTTAATAGCAAAGTAGGTCCAAGGGAAAAAATGGTTATCAGAAAAAGATTAAATCAATATGAAACTAACAAGTGAAATGTGAAAATGTGTTATTACAGCTGTGTATTCCATTGCTGGTGTGGTGATCAATGACAGAAGTAATTCATCACCACAACACAAAACAACATCTGCAACCCGATTTCACTTGCTACGTCTTGTATGATATATACAAATGTCAGGTAAAGTTCAGCATTGGTGATGCTGAATCTTTGTAATAGTCAAACATTATGATGGGTGCTCTATCAAACTAAAAAGAGTTCAAGACTCGATATTTTGAACCCACAGAACAAGCACACTGCAGTGTTGTGTGTCAAACACAGTCTTATGCAGTGTCACTTCTTCAGCTCCAGAGTCACTTTGAACAAGTAGAAGGCTTTTTAAGTCTGACTTTGTGTCACAAGGCAAAGAAGAAATATAGCCTTTTATCTGAGAATCCAACTCTGACCAGGAATAAAGACTTGCTGCTCACAACAGGTTATTTTTCTTCTGTTTCTGAATATAAAAATACTCCACTGGGCTGGTAACATGAGGCTGGTATCTGCTCCCCAAAAGATCTTGAAAATTAAATTATATCTTTTGCTAAAGAGCATGGTGTGATACAGAAGATGAGAGCAAATATGATATTGTGTATGTAGAGCAAAGACTTGAGTTTTCAAGCAAACCAGAATAGAAACAGTAACCAAAACAAAAACATAACAGAAATCCATGGAGGGAGTGGAAAATATTGACAAACATGCTTTTCATCAGAAAAGACTTTTTTCATCAATTTTTGAATTAAGAAAATCAATCCCAAGTGAAGATACGCTGAGAGCAGCACCAGGAAGTAGCAGAAGTCCAGTTCAATAGAGGGAAACTGTGCAATCATTTTGACCTTTTGTCAGACACTTTACCAGCTCTACAGAAACAGGATATTAAGCAAATAGCCATAAAATAGGTTGAATTATTTAGCAAGTGTGGGACTTCTAAATCATCCAAGGCTATGACCTAGCGTGTCAGCGAATCCGGCTGCACTGGAAAACAGAGCCTCCCAGGATGCAGCTGTGGTTTGACGGGAGGTCAAGAGTAAGGAGGAACTCTTCAAGAAAACCAAAGTTTGTGGTCAGTTCAATTAGCAAGTAGATGCAACTAAAATTTTAGAGGGAAAATAAAAGCGGTTTTCAAGTCAAAGATAAAGGAGGGGGGATTTGAAGGAAGATGTCATTAGCACAGACATAATGTTAAGAACTTTTCCTTATTCATGCAAAATTTCTTTGACAGCTTGGCATATAGTTAATCACTTTTTTGAACTGAATGCACCCCAACACAGTGGACCTAACTTTTCAACCTGTCAGCCAGACTTTCTTATTAACAAACTTTACAGTACAGATTAAATACTTTGCTTTTTTTTCAGGCTGGTGACTTGGCCTGGGATGGGATGAAGACAATGTGTATTTCCAGCAAGATTAATGAGTAATTAATAGTTGAGATTAACCTTTTATATAGATTTAATGGATTTCTGTATTGGCTATGGAAGTTCTCAGAATAATCTGAGGAAAGACTGCCACAAATGGCAAACAAGTTAACCTGATAGGAAGAAGCTGTGGAGGCTGAGGGAGAAAAGAACAGCAGGGAGGGAATCTGATGTTAAGAAAGGTATTTGAGCCATTGATACTAACAGAAAAGGGAGAGAGGCACTAGATAATCCTTTTGGAGTGATAGGGACACTAACCTTCACTTGCTATGGCAATTGTATCAGGAACAAAATACATCTCTTTCAGAGAATTCTTTGGGACAATCATGACTGCTTAGCTACTGGGATCTTAGATTAGGCTTTTAATCATGAAAAGTTAGAGGTGTTTTTTGTTTTCTTTTGGTTTGGTTTGTTGGTAGGTGGTTTGGTTTTCTTTTACTCCCAAAAGCACATCATGCACCTGTTTCCTAAGTTTAATCAAGGATATGATGATTTTGTAAACCTGGAAGATATGGAAGTATGCTCACATACTGCCACAGCAAATATTCAAGGCCTCAAAGTTTATCTGTAGAACTTATATACATATATGTTGTGGTTTAAGCTGTAAATCACGCTGCCCGCTCACTCACTTCCCCCTCTTTCTTCCCCCCCATTCCGAGGCAGGGGGATGGGAATGGGGAGAAGAATCGAAAGAATGTAACTCCCACGGGTTGATACAAGAACAGTCCAGTAACTGACATATAACACAGATCACTGCTGCTACCACCAATAATAACAATGACCAGGGAAATACAAGGGAAGAGCACACGACTGCTCACCACTCGACAACTGAGCCGTGAACTGAACTCTTCTGTGTTCCTGCCCCCAATTTTTACATCCTGGGCATGACGTATTGTGGTATGGAATACCTCGTTGGTCAGTTTGTGTCAGGTATCCTGTTTCTGCTTCCTGCCGGCTTCCCCTCCTCCTTGGCAGAGCATGAGACTGAGAAAGTCCTTGGTCAGACCAAAACATTCTAAGCCGTAACTATAACCATTGGTGTTGTATTATCAGTGCTGTTCCCAGGCCGAAAGTCAAAAACACAGCACTGCACCAGCTACTACAAAGGAGAAAAATGACTGCTGCTGCTGAACCCATGACAATATATATATATATATTTGCTGGAAAACCCAAGAAACACTTAACACACACCTGTGAGAAAGTATTAACAGGCCAATTAAGTGACTTCAACTTCCACTAACATTCTCCAGTCAATCATACATGCAACTCTAATAACTAATACCAGTGCTACATTTAGCTAACATCCTTTCCACACTGTCTTCACTCTGCAGCTCATCTTTTTCCTCCTCCTTCCTCAATCTCTCCCTTTACCTTTCCTTCTCTTTCACTTTTCTCACCTCCCTCTCTTTAGGCAAAGTCCAGTTTCTTCAAGAAACAACACAAAATCCTAGCAAGCTTCTGAAAGCACACCATTCTCTCTGCTGAAATGTTATTTCTCTGCCTATCCCTCTAACAAACCCAACAATATTCTGGGGAGAAAAAACACCTACAGTACACACAACTGCAGACTAGGTAGCTAGTTGCTCACAGTGTAATAAGCAGTAACAGCAGTAGTATGTTTTTTTATATCCAACTTGCTTTCAATTTCCTGTTTACACTTCAAAATACAGCACAAGGCAATTAGCACCTTAAAATCCCTCATGCTCTCCAAACACCCAAACACCTCAATTCAGCCTGGAAAACAGACCTCCCATGTCCTGCGCACCACCAAGAGCCTGCAATGCCACTGCCAAACCTTCATTGCCCTCCAAGGACTCCCTTCTGCACCCCTGCCCATGGGCCCAGGGGCTCCATTTCTGCTCTGCCTGGAGCCCCCAGCGCTGGCCCCAGAGATGACTGGGGAGCAGCTGGCCTGGGGCTGCACTGGGAGGGGGAAGGGAGTGCCCACAGCATGGGCAGTGTCCTCCCCAAGCAGGGTGCAGTCTTACAGAAACTCTTCTATTTTTGAAAGGTGACGATATACATCACTGCCTACAACATCCTTCACCTCACCTTTACCTGCCCAGTCAGCCATGAGTAACTTGACCTAATGGATAATTATTTTTCTGCGCACAGAGTGTTCCACCATGCTATTTTCTTCTCCCCCTTCACAAATTTCAGGAGATTCTGGTCATTGCTTATTCCCATGCAGAAATGCAACTTTATTGTTTCATTTCTTTTTTTGGCAACACGTTTTGCAAGGGTTTCTGCCTGTGCCCTGACCCATGCTGAGCTGTCTGTCAGCCTTTACACCTTGCCTTCGAGTGTTAAATTCAAAATCTGTTCCCAAGCTTTTCAAGTAGCTGCACTCACGTGGCACATTTATAGCTACCAGTAAACCAAGCTGATATACTATGTAGGAAACATTAGTCAGAACTACCTAATGATAACTGAAGAGACTGTTCGGACCAAGGACTTATTTTGACATTTGAGACCATGTAATCTTTGTAAACTGGAGGACGCAAAGTTACATTATATTGTCCCGTGTAAGAGCTCAAACTGGCCTACATTCAAAATATCTGCCTGAAGTTTGCAAGGAAGGGTACCAATGCACCTCCCAGGCTGTCCTGCTAGAGTAAGAAAGCTAACCCTTCTAAGTGAGTACCTTTTCTGGCTTTATACATCTAGGAATGGCTAAAATCTTCCTTAACTCATGCCTCCTGCAACATCTTCTTTACTGTGAGGGTGGTGAGGCACTGACACAGGTTGCCCAGAGAAGCTGTGATTGCTCCATCCCTGGCAGTGTTCAAGGCCAGGCTTGACAGGACTTTGAGCAAGTCGGTCTAGCGGAAGGTGTCCCTGCCCATGGCAGGGGGTTGGAAGGTCTTTCCAACCCAAACCATCCTGTGATTCTATAATTCCATGATCTTTAAATAGCTAACAACAGCCATATTTCAGGTAAGACTTTCTCTTTCCCTTGATCTCCAGAGGAAAGGGGTTGGGTGCATTCACAAAATGGTCAATAGGGTCTAACTACTGTAAGTGAGGCTGACTTCTACACTTTGCTAAGAGCAGACAGAACTGCTCTAAACTAGGATGGACACTACAAATGACAGTGTGACAGAGAAAAAGGCTTGCTGTGTAAGAAAATCAGTAACATCTGCCTAAAAGACTTGAAACACATGCTGCATGCATTTGTGGGAATGACTTTTTAAGTTTCATGATGAGGAAAGAAAGAGATGCCTACAGGAGATTTCAAAGCAAACAAAAAAACCCTCAACCCTAAACTGGCACATGCTGGTTTCCTTCAATTTACAGACTGGGAAAGCCCCATCACCTAGGGAGAGGAATTCTGCTCTCACTCTCATACAGGCATATGGCCTACATGCCAGATAGAGCTGCTCTCTAATAGACCCACATGGCTTAGACAGCATGCAACTTGGCTTTTATTTATTTTAACAACAAAAACTAATGCAAACAAACTTCTAAACTCAGAATAGATGATCATGGAAAGAAGTTAAGACTTGCACATTTAGAAAGGTCTGAACCAGGTAAATGCTTATGCAATACTAGCACGCACACACAGCTAGCGTATGCATCCCAGGAGTAACTATATGAGCAGAAATTGTTGTAACCATTTAAATTACCTTTTCTACACTTGAAAACAAATCTTTATGCAAAGAATTTAGAGACTATTATACTGCTTACAGCAGTACGCAGTAGAGGTTTCTAGCAAGTAATATATGACAACCACCTCAAAATGACATGCTTTTAGAGTCTGCATTAATACAGCAAGAAGTGCCAAAAGAATTATCAAGAAGCTGTGAGATTTTAATAAAGATTTTTCTCATACTAAGTAAAACTAGCAGACTTCTCAAGCATCCAGAACTTGAAGCAGATGTAAATAAGCAATAATCATCATTGATAATCATGTCCATGTTTCTGCTCTTTTTTGTTACTAAAGACAATGAGAAAATGAGGAATGGTTCAGTTAAAAGTCTTTTGCCAGCTGTTTAGCAGTAAGGAGTGGAATAAAATCAGTCTGGAGATTAATTCACACTACTTCATAAGCCTACAACCAATTACTTAGCCTGTGGGAACATAATTGAAAGCAGTGAGCAAGGAGAGCATAGAGCCCAGCAAGGCTATCTCCCCTGCTCCCACAGCCTGTGGGGTATTCATTGTTAGCGTTACTGCAGGAAATCATAAGCCAGCACTCATGGAGGTGTGTGCCTTGCTCGTGGGTAGGCTTTCACTAAACAGGATGATGAGTTGGAAACACTGTCCTGGATGTCAGCTGTATGCCTTAAACTGCTCACCAATTCACAAGCAAAATCCTTGAGATCCATCATGAACTTGGAAACATTTTGGGAACCTGACCTGAACCAAAGATTACTGAACATCATGGAGAAGAACATGATTGAGTAAATCCCAGTCATTCAGAAGGAGAAGGCCTTTTCTGTGATTTTTGTTTATTGATGACAGCTGGTACTGTTAATGAAGCAGACAGGTGGGTACAGAGGTAGGTAGCAGTTAGTACTGGACACAAGGCCTACTGCAGAAAGCTCTTCCTTGTTTGGGTTGGGTTTTTTTTTCCTACTCTCTGCAACCTGACTTTCTGAAGCTATTCTTCCTATTCTGCCTTTTTCAGTTTCTTTGCCCTGTCTCTCACAGCTTTTGCTGTTTCTATTAGCATCTCTCTAATTATTTTTCTGCATGCTGAAGTAAGGGCAACTATGCTTTTCTTTCTCTTAAATCTAAACCTGCATAAAATTCACACAGAACACTGGAGAGCTACTACACAGTATTTCTCCTTTTTAATTAACATAACTACTTCACAAACCTATTAAATTCTAATAAACCTAAAAATGCCAGGTAATTTTTCAAATTGGGATTTTGCATAAAACAAAGAAACCCCAAACATATTACTGAGTGCCAAGGTAAGGAAAAAGTGTTATGGAATAGAAGAGCCAAAGAATTCTTGTTTGTAGCTCATACATTTTGTCATCTGCTGCTGTATCAATGGAGATAGAAGCCTTGAATACATCTTACAAATACCTCTATTACAAAGATGTTTTGATTTAGATAAGTCAAATATCCAGGAGAAAAAAAAAAAAAAAACAGGAAATATTGTGTGTCCTATGTCATATTTTTCTCAATGTTAAGGAATTTTTAGTTTGATAAACTTACTGTGATCAAACTCATAAAGTAGATGCTGGCCATACTGGGCAATTAAGTGTCAGTAAGGAGCTCGGATAAAAGCTGACAGTACTACAGGGCCTTCTAATATACATGCAACTGGAGATTTAGAGAAAATGTATGAGATACGATTTATCAGAGTAGATGAAAATACACTAATTCTTTTCTGGCAAAATACACTTAAGAAATGGGAATAAATTAAGTCCAGACCATCCCTACACATTACAAAATAATACTTTTTTGTTGCAGAGTGAAAAAGGCAAGAATTGCATTTCTGAGCTAAAGAAAATAGTGGAATACAAAAATAAAACATTGCATTAAAAGTAACAATAACTGTGCATCAGCTTGGAGCAGGAGCATAATTAAAAAGAATACATGAAATATGAATCAGAAATTTTAAAGTACAAGACAAACCAATGACAATTCCTTTCAATAATACCAGGTGTATAACTAAACATGTGAAAAATACAGATGCAGTATATGGTACTTTATGTAAGATTGTTGCAATATGAGAAAAGTTAGGACAAAAGCATTGTGCAGAAGATAAGGTGAATTCACTTTTCGCTCTGTTATCCAAAATAATTCTTTACTCTCCAAACACAAAATACCCACAGCGCCAATGCCTACCATATGTACCAAGAGGTTAACACACAGTTTCATCATTTCAGTGCTCCTGTTGATAACACTAGTGCCAGTCACATGTACCTGTACAGGTCAACAGTTAGTTATCATGGCTAGAGTTACACATCTTCCTACAGTTACATTAAAACAATTAAGACTTTCACTCTTACAATGACAAGGAATTTGGAATTAAATTATAAAAAATCAGTTAAGAAAATAAAGCCAATAACACCATTAAAGTAGCAGACTCTGCCTTCAGATTTTGTTAAGCACTACCAAAATAATTTTAGCATAGTATATTTATTATTTTTGAAATGGCTGAGATGCAAAGAATAGTACTATAAGAGTATGACCATGAGAGGCTGTGCCTGTTCAGAGACAAACATTTTATTTCTAAAAGAAAGTTACATGGCTTTAGCACTGTAACAGCCTTATGTATTGTAGGTTATGCTTCAACACTCAACCAAAATGGCACTGTCAAGTACTGTGTTTTAAACTTATTTTATGGAAGGTTTTTAAAACCAACAAACCAGAAAATCTGTGTTTGTTGAAGGAACAAAGCTTTCCTAGCGTACTAAACCCCCAATCACAAGGATTTGAGACTTAGTCTCAGAGAGAAGGAGGGCAAAGACTTAACAACCACTTGTGTATCTATCTCATGCATAGAAAACTTCATTACTTGAAGTCAAATCAATAAAATAAAATAAAATAAATAATAAATAATAAGCAAATAAGTTTATATGTGTGATGAAAACAGTATTCAAGTCAACATCAAAAGAGAAATGTACTCTGAAGGCAGTATTTCCTGTAAAAAATGAAGCTTTCCCTTCCTCTCTCCTTTCTCTCTCATGGTCTGACCTTACCAACTGTGAGCGCTCTCTCTCTCAAAAACCAAACACTAAAATACAGTTTCTCTATATGCACAGGATCGATGCTGCTAGAAGAGATTAAGTGCTTGGAAAACCTACAGTAATGTGCAACTGTCAAAAATTTGCCATTGTACAAAATAAATATTTGTACCACAACCTTGTCCTCTTTTATTTCAGAGGCTCTTTGAACCTCTGCTGTGCAATCTGTACATAAAAATCTGTTCGGTAGGGAAGGCAAGCTCCAGGTACCAAGGCTTGGCACATGGCCATTCACCACGTGGTTATTCACAAGTTTTGCCCAATATTTTCTGTTCAAGTTATGAATGAAAGTAAAGATTGGGGTCCTAGGAAAGGACTAAGGAAACTGCAATAATCTAAGAAGTTCTTCTAAATTCTCCCAATGGGAACTGGGAAATTCAAAAAACACAGCAAAAAGCATTTCGTAGGCATGAAGTGGTGGTAATCCCTATGCTGAATTGGGGCCTCTGGACTGTATCAGTTCATATCACACCAGAAACATTATTAGTAATCTAATCCCTCTGGGGCGAAAAAATAGAGAAATTTCATTTCATGTACCTCTTGCATCATTCACTTAGCACTGTGCTACATACAGGGTGGCAATCACCTGCAATGGATAAAACAGCTTCAGTCACGCCTTTCAGAAGGATAGCTGAAAAGATTACTTTCAGAATATGCCTGCAACTTCAGACCAAGCAGACCTTTTCATTTTTATGAGGACTTCCAACAGCACAGTGCAGAATTTGTCAGTCTTTTAACATTTTTTAATCCATTTGTTTTTGTACTGTCATACTGTGCTTATTATTTCACAATTCAACATTTAGAGATAAAAATGCAAATAGTTATCAGTCACCTTTCAAAACTTTAGTTCTTTTCAGTTCACACATTACACTGCCTTAATTCTGTGGTTCAGAATCACCTTACCTGAGATATAATAGGAAAACCTGCAAAACAGACTTTCCATCTCTGTACTGATCTTCAGAGTCTAGCTCTAGTCTCAGCCTGACTTCTCTTCACATAGAATGTAATGTCATGTTACTTTGGCTTATGAAGGCGAGCAATGCTAGGACAGACTTCTTCGCACAGTTTCTACTAGCAGTTTTTTGCTTGCTTATTATTTGGGAGCTGAAGATGGAAAGTAACATAACATTATTAATGATGCTGATGCTTCCAATTGGCATTGCAAGCTTCATTACTGGGGATTCTGAGCCAATTTGGACAAAAAGACTGACAGCAAAAATATAGTGATGCATGTATTAATCACAGACACCAAGGGCCATGCTGCGTCAAAGGCTGATGCTGCTTCCCAGCAGTCTTGGAGCATTTTACTGCCCAGAGGGTGTAAGAAAGGCATAAAGAAACATGATGGTGCCAGGATCATCATTGACAAAACTAAACACACTTTTTTTGCTCTCAGAAAGGTTGTGCAATGTTCCAGGAGAACCACGATGTAGCTGGGGGAAAGGAAGAACATCTGTGACAGTGTTACAGCCATGCATCTTGCAGTCACATACATAGGAGTTGAGAGCCTTGAGATTTGTAGCTTGCTGCTGGGAGAAGGTACGCTCTCCAGAAATGTCAGAACACCAATAGGCTAGAAAGACAAAAATTAAGCCAAAGACCATTTAGGCCCAGTATCTTCTGAATCCAATCCCCAATTTCTATATTCAACTGAGGGGCCAGATGAAGGATTCAAATTAGTTTGAATAAGAATTAATAAAAATACTTTCACACTGTAGAAATACTCAGAAAGTCATCGAGTACTGCTTCTATACAACCACAAGTATGCTGGATTCTAAAGCTATGACTTTTTCCTTGCAGTTCTTGTAATATTTACTCTTGGTGCCATCTATAGGTAGTCCTTACTGTAAAATGTTAGTCCAGTAAGATAGCGAAGGATGTTCTGATCACTGATACTTTTTTTTTCCCTACTACAGCTGTTCTTCAGCTCTAAGCAGAATTAAAACTGCAGTGGTTTTTAACGTTCATCTAAGCATGACTTACGTAAGCCTAAGGCTCCAACTTATCTTCATTTCTTCCCAATTTGTAATTCGCTCAAATAGCCACTGAATTTGTCAAAATTGAAACTGTAATCTGAGCAGAAATCAAGAACAAGACCCAACCTAAAATAGCTATAAAAGTTGAAAATTTCTTCAGTCAGCATACTGTAAAGATGCAGTATTCTGTGCAGGCACTGTTAGACTGACATGAAGAAATACATATTATGAAGTTGTACCTAGAAGACCAGACAAAAACCTTTTAATTCCTCCTCCCAAAACTCTTACACAATAAAATACCATCCTCCTCTGTCCCAACAAAATGAAAAGGAAAGGGAAAAGAAATCCTTTATTAACAGGCCATGAAGAAAGAAGCACAGGGAAAGAACTTTAATGTATGCAATATTATTGCAGTTATTTATAATGTAGTATGCCTTGTGTGTCTTGCACACGTGTGCCATCATGATAACTTATCTGTTGTATGATGGGGGAGAATAAATCTGTTATTGAAGTCTAAATACAAAACCTGTATTTCCATAACCTGAAAAGGGAAAAAAAAAATCTAAAAAATCATGTACATGTGGTGTGTACCTGATCTCAAATCGGTTTATCAAATCTAAAAGTCTTAAAACTAGTAAGCAAATCTGTGTCATTTTCCCATATTCAGTTCAGGATCATGCCTGATTTTGGTCTCTCAGCTGAACTGAAGTCTCTCAGCTGATCCTCTTAAAAACCACTAGCTTTTCCAAACAATTCTTTTTCCTTAGAATCTACTGAATCAAAATCTGAACGTATGACAGCAGAGATATCATATGAAGACAGTTGTTTATAACCATAAATACAAGTGGGTAGGAGGACTAAGGTAGAAATGCCTTTTTACCTCACTTTAAACCTTAGAAGGCGTATCACCGTTAGGATGTGAGTATACTCAATCATTGCTTGTGTCCTGAAAGGTACTGATTTAAACAGTAGGATACTCACAGAAATATGTAATCAATTTTATTTACCAGAAATCATTTAAGATGTAATAGAATTAGAAAGAGAAAGCAAATTGGGGATGGGGAAAGAGAGTGAAAAAGAAGGGGTTTAATATTACTACAAAATCTCACATGATGTGTTCTTTCATATCACAGCCAACAACAAATACCTTTAATGTCTCATTATTACAGTTGTCATGTATTTGCCAAAGACAGGCAAAGGTTAAAAGACATTCTGTTTCCAAAATGTGATATAGCATACATAGTGAATTATTATAGTTTAGAGTGAACTGTATGACAAGCCTCTACCAAAGTTTTCATGACTTCATCAAGCCCTGTCAAGTACCCTCTTTGGCATCCTTCCTACTTATCATCTATTCCCTGTTCTATTCATACCCCAGAGTCTAGATTATTTAATTAGCCAATGAACACTAGCAGGGAAAGGTTTGCATATTGCTCCTTTTGACTGTTCAACTGCATGTCCTAAACTGATTACTTGTTGCCCAGTGATGCAAACTGATTACCTGATTTAAAGCCCTTAATTAAATACCCATTCATTGAACCCACAGTTAAATAGAACACATGGTATTCTGTAATTAAAACAAATTGTTGCACACAATATCTTTTAATTCAATAGATTTATATGACCCATTAACACTATATTAAGCTTGAATACAAAAGGACTGCAACTGAAGTGAAAAAGGGATATACTGTACGCTTTGAATTGGAAATAACTATATAGCAACCAATAGCAAGTTATTATTTACAATAGCTATTATGTTTATATATCACTTTTAAACTAGCTAACAATTACCTCTCTCACTGGGTCCAGTTTTTAATACCTGTACGTATGCTATGTGTTTTCCATGAGGCAGCTGTTACTCTCTAAATGGAGAGTAGCCTTCTACAATTATTAGAGTAAAATTCTACTTCAGGTTCTCCTTGTCAGGATATAAATAAGCACAAAATCATTCCAATTCAACATTAACGTATCTGAAGTTGTTTCTCTTCCCTGTTAAATCTGTTTCCTTCCTACCCTTTTTCCAATCTCACCATTTGCTTTTTTAGCTCCTGCACTACTTCCTTGCTCCCTCCTCCTGACAAGAAGCGCGGAGCTTTCTAATTTCATCCTTGTCACTCGGCCACTGCAATTCTCCTTCCTGAACTACTCTGTTCCCTTCTCCTTAGCCATCTGAGGCTAGTAAGGTCACACTGCTTTTTCAGAAAGGACGGTATTATCTTTTTCATTCTCCCAGGACAGTACAGGGACCACTGGGACTTAGGTATGAGAGATGGAAGGGAGGTGATTTTTATCACAGCAGGGTAAAAGTAAGATAAAAAACACTTATGCAACTCAATACAACAGAAAGAGTCCCACTATGAAATATTTGGCTACCTTTGCCCAGGATATGTATAAAAAGCAATGGCCTTTTTTCAAAGTGGGGCAGGGAAGTTATCTTCAAATCACAAGGCTTTTCTTGGTTTATTCTTCAATAGTCCCTTCACTGCCCTGTTTCACATAGGTAGATTTTCACCCTTTTGCAGAATAAACACAGATCAGCAGTACAAATTCTGTCAGTTTTCACAGATGAAGCTGGAAAGAAAGAGGAAGAAAGTTTAGCACCTTTCCTCTTCACACTCAAAATACTCATATTATAGGGAATAATGACCCAAGAAATTGAAGTATGTTTCAGATGAATTTTTTATTAGAGGGCCCAGGAAAAAAAAAATTGAATACAATTTGCCCAGCATGCTCTCTGTATAATACCGAGCACTTGTTTTTTCATATTCAAAGTGCACAAATAATTTCCTGGTTGGAAGCTTCTGAATAATGGCGCTTTCCTCTCTTTAGAGTGCTTCTAATTTTCTTCTTCTGACAATTAAAAATAAATTGATAAAAATAACTTTATAGTTATTTTTAGAGTAACTTCATAAAATGCTTATAGTTTAATCCTCTAATGAGAATTAGCACAGAGTCCAATTGTATACAGGTGCATATAAAAATCTTACCTATCTGCTGCTAAAACTTCAGTTATCTGAAAGTCAAGTCAATGACAAATTAAATCTTGCTTTTATCTTGCAACAGAAGGCTCACAAAGAGCCAAAGAGCTGCAAGATTAAGGCAGCATAACTAAGACCTGATACAAAAGAAAAATCACATTTGATTTTGCTTTCAGGGTACAGTGCCCTATATGCAGCATGGAATTAGACTCGTACCTTGACCAAAACTTTCAAGCTCCATTAGCACAGGTGCCTTTGGTAAGGCTAGAGCTGTGATTATGAAATACAGATCTTCATAACTCTGCAACATGTATTTGTTATAAAGAATCACAGAATGGTTTGGGTTCCCCATGGGTAGGGACATTTCACACTAGACCATGTCGCCCAAGGCTCTGTCCAACCTCGCCTTGAACGCTGCCAGGGATAGAGCATTCAACACTTCTTTGGTCAACCCATTCCAGTGCCTCACCACCTTCACAGTAAAGAACTTCCCCCTTATATCTAACATGACAGTTCAGATGAAACGTTTTTTTCTTCACTGCCATAAAAAAGAAGGCAATTTTCAGGCAAGCAGTCATAAAGAAAGAGTTACAGTCAAGAACACAGTCCTTTACAATAATATTAATAGAACACACTATTCACATTCCCTCTTGACTGCTGGTAACTGCTATTAAGTTGCAGGCACTGTGCAACTCCAAACTTAATCAGTCATCATGAAACCTACCCTTTTCTCACCTTTAACTACAAACATCAGGTGAAAGGTCTTGTTATGTGCCCTTTACTTACAATATTCCCAAGCAACCTTTCAACTCTGTTGGATTGCTTACCAAGGAGATACAAATCTGCAGCGATGAGAAATTTGTCTGCCTAGGCATCAGACTCAATGTGAAGTGAGAAGATTTCCACTAATTTCAGGGGTCAGTCTATCTGTTTCTAAGCTACAGTATTTGTTTCCCCACAAGCAGTTCTGAGAATCTCCCAATTCTGCTGCTAATAACATGTATTATTTAATACTCCTGAAATCATGGCCTGTCCTAAAAAAGAAGAAAGAGTCCGTTTCTCAGATGAATTTATGCCTGCATAAGTGCTGTGTTAAAAAAATGAATATTTTCCATTAGAGAAAAATATAGTCTAGTAACAACCACTACAGTTCTTGTCACTCCCTCCTCTCCCTTTCCCCAGGGAAAATTGCTTTAAAAAACAAGCCAAATAGCAAGTGTGGTAGTGGCCAGACCAGACTTGCCCTGACTCCCTGTCCCTTCACTGCATCCCACACTTTAATCACTCTGTGGTTTTTTTCTTTTTACCATCGTCTCTCTCCCTTCTCAGTGTTTTTTCTTCATCCACACAAATAAAATTGGATCTCAAAACTTCCACAGTAGTTCTTTAGTACTCATTTGGTGCACCTCTCAAGCTACATATGCTTTAACTGTGGGGCTAGTAAATCAGTCAGGATAGGAAAAGAACTCTATGACTTTCTCCTTGCCCAGTACCTAGCATGACCATGTTCATCCTTGACTGCCTGATCAACAAAACAAGGAAGGTTAGGATTATGATTTATGTTACTAGGTTTCTGTTTATGTACCCATTAAGTAGGGAAGTGTGGAGGACTGGGGAACAGAGAAATTAAGTGACATAACATCAGCAACATAAGCATCCAGTACCTACTGCCTTGTCAATTTTATCTTACCACCAAAATCTATGAGAATCATTGCCTCTTCTCTCAGGATGAAATTCAACCTCTGTATCACCAATATCCTTTTAAGAGCTCCCACTGGTCTTGCTTTTGATGCCATAGCATCTAAACCTCTAAATTCAGTATAGTGTATCAGTAACCACTCCGCCTCCAGCTATTTCAATAACTGTCAGAACGAATATGGAGAGCAGCTGAATTGACCTAAATCACTACTCACTCATACAGTTACTTTATTTTTACAGCACTGGCATAATGGGCTTGCTTGCTATATTTTAAATCTTAATTTTATTGAAATTATGACAATCTTTGCATTGTCTTTTCATTTTTAAACATCTGCAGTGCATTCACTCTTCTCAGAGTCTGAAATACGAGTTGTTATTCACATCTAAACTTGCTATTTCACTTGGTGCAAGTGCAAAAATGATAATATTTCAGTGGATTAATATAGTGGCTTAAATTATTCATTAGGAAAATATAGTAATGAACTAACAGTAACTTAAGTTGACATAAACTTGCCAGCATAAAGGAATGCTCAGAGTATTTTCATAATATATTAAGGAAAAATTGCCTAGAGCATGAAAAAAAATCTAACACCTTTAATGAGAACACCAATCCATTTTCTTCTGGGCACCTGATTTTGAAAGACATACAAGGCCACAAATCCAAGCACACAGGCTACAGCAGGGCTTCTTAGCAATGTAAAAAAATTGAATAGTATCATTTCAGTACCATAAATGTTCAGTGAGAAATTGTCCAATGTATTTGTAGGAAAAAGAACAGCACAGGAAAGCCACTGATTTTGTTTTCCAGAATGTGACCTTTCAGAATCCAGGATGGACCAGAAACGTGACAGCAGTACAGATAATGAAACACTTTTTTCAGAGATGTCAAACCAGATTTGTGATGAAGTTTCAGTTACATTCTATCCAAATTACAATTAAGACTATTTATACGACTAACACATGAACACTGGCAGAATTTTTTCATGGTCCAAAAAATGCGAGCTCCTGTAAACTGAAAATATATTTTGCTCCTCCAGAAGGAGTACCACCATCTTCCCCACCCGATGAACTTGCAACAGCAAGCAGCTGAGAGATACAACAGAAGAAAAGAATGAGTTAAAAACTACCCCTCCTCCCCCATCCACACATACAGATCCTCCAAAAAGGCTTTCTTTGCGCATCACAAAACGAAGTTGTTCGAAGCTCTTAAATTAAATAACTCTAAGAGAAATTGCTTGAGTCCCTTTCTTTGCCCCCATTCACCAAACCAGAGGAAACAAACTGTCACAGATATACTGCTGAACCCTACTAATCCATCCTTGGCAGAAAAGATTTGCTCTTGTGTGGTAAGCAAAATGGGTAAATTTGCATCCTAGAATAGCTGAGCATCCTGCCTCACATGATGACACTGGGTCATGAAAGGATGAAAAAATTGTCTTGACCAAAGGGACATGCATTTTTACAGCCTGCTGACCATCACCTAAGCTTGCTATATTATTCAGGGATTTCTCACATGACGTCTAAAAGATTACTAATTCGCAAGAAATGACTCCTGGGTGGAGGCAATTTAGCAAATAATTTGAGTAACAGGATTTTTAATGTGATCCCAATAAAATTTATTTATCAACCTGTGGTTCTCATCTATACCAAAAGCTACAGAACTGTAACAGAGATGTTGATATACCCTAGGAATGGGTAACTGCCCAACCAGCACATTCTAGCATGGCTGCGAAAGATGACAACACCAATTAAAGGAATCACTCTGTGCGCTCCATTAGGTAATTATCCAGATAAGGTCAAGGCTCACATTCTCCTCAAGTGCTTTGATAATGGTTTATTACAGCAACCCATTTCAGGTTACATTAGTCTGACAGCTGGTGTACGGAATACATTTCAGCACAGCTGCAATGAAACAATCTGGAGGTTAATGGAGGGGGGGGTACAGCATTCAGAAAGGCAAAGGCAGGCTTCTCCTCTCCCCACTTCATCTGCAAGAGCTGGGAAAGTGGCGCATAAGGCTGCCCTTTCTGTGCAATCCCAATAGGATATGCACCCCAGTGTGCGTTACTTCTGTAGTCACAGGAGACATGGGCATTGAACACACAGCTTCTGCAACCATGGGGTTTCTGCTGATGGACTTTGAAGACAAAATGTCTCTTGTGGTGTTAGAATCCACCCCTGGGATTCTTGTTATTTGCACAAGCCCTCCATAGATACCATAATCAAGCACTACATACTAAAGCTATTTAATAGATCTAACAAAGTCCTCTTTTCATCTACATTTTATTCATAAACCTGTCTTTTCAGAAGCATATTGTAATGAATAAAAAGCACTTTAACACTGCTGTTAGGTATTTAATTTTAAAACCAATTCATATATACACTTGTAAAGCTTTAGCTAAAACAGAACATAAGAAAAAAAGATACACTTTTTCTTCTGCTGATTTCAACAAACTTTGAATTATGCCTATTGGTGCCACTCTTTGCTTTTCAAACACCTGCTATAGCTGCAGACTCTACTCATTTTATATCAAGTCCTGCTTACAAGAGTTTATTTATGGATGAAGTCTTTAGAGAAGGCACATTATGACTTCCCTATATAATGAAAGCCCTTCTTAAATTTTTTAATATTCTGAGAAGCCAAGATAACTGAAGTCAGCTTCTTAAATCCATACTTGAAGCAGCTGTTTAAGTGACCTCATTTAAAACAAAAAGGAAAAAAACAAACAGAAAATTTTTGCACATTTCCTCTTGACTTTAGCGAGAGCTGCTGAGCACTCAGAAAAGAAAACCAAGTCACATATTTAGCTGCTTTACTTTGATTTAATTCATCATGCCATGGTTCAGAAATCGTGGTCAGATAGATATTAAATCAAATTTTCAAATGCAAGCTGCAGAGGCTTTCACCTCCCAGGTTTTCACTTCCTAGATTAGAAAAGGAATTTGGCTCTCTGACATCACTGAGATTGCTCAGATAAAAAACGGATTGTGTTCTCTCATGTCTTAGATTTAACACTGTCCTGTTAACTCTCCTCTTCAAAATGCTTTCTAAATGTCAACTAATTAATCCTTACAACACGGTAGGAAGAAAATACTGCATGTTGCAACTGAGAGAAGAGAAGCAACCGCCACACCTGCAAAAAAAGAAGTGTGTAACAGCAGGCATGAAAGCTCAGGAGTTCTGTCCTCAACACACATCACAAGATCCGGGCATCCTGCTGCACTGTGCACACTGGCCCTGCAGGCTGTCCTGCTCAATCTTTTGTCAAGAGCACAAAACAAGTGATGGCAGTGCACATGCATCAACACTCTCGCTGTTACTGCATAATCTTTCGATTACACCACTCTGTCAAGTGACTAAAATAGCTATCTTGAGACAGCATGCTACCTTGCACTACACCTTTTGAGGTCTCATAGTAATTCCCTTTGTAACAAGAAAATTACTCGCTACCTCCAGCAAAAGGACACTACCAGAACAAGCGAGCCAATCAAAGGGCTGCCTTCAAATAGTTTCATCAGTCAGTCTTTTTTTCCTGTAGGGAATCTGTGACAGATCATGACTGTTTGTTAGTTCACAGCAGGCTTTATGATTTTGCCCATGTGTCTAGAATGTCAGCTGCCTAAACTGTGCTGATCGTAAAAAACGAGCAAATATTTATCCTACTGCAAGAAGCTAAAATGCCTGCATACATCAGACGTAGTCCCTAACCACACATGGCAGGCATCTTTGCAGGATTACAGAAGGGCTGAGGTTGGAAGTGACCTCAGGACATCTGATCTAACCCCTTGCTCAAGCAGAACCACCAAGAGCTGATTGCCCAGGACCATGTCCAGGTATCTTTTGAGTACCTCCAAAGAAGGAGACTCCACAAACAGTAATTCACTATATAATTTAACAAGTTTTGTTCTGAGTTTGAAAGCAAGACTACATAGCAAAGTCCTTCAAGTGCTGAGTAATAAATCCAGCCGCTGAGCCCATGAGGCACCATTTTTAATACCTGAATGTACTAAAAGAGCAAAGCATGCTATCTATGACTGAAACTCTTTGAAAAGATTAAGACAACTTCTGCCTGGGATCTTACATGTGAAATATTTTGTTCTTACAATGGTGAAAGCGCGTGAAAGCCAGTGTTTAGAATAATCCAAACCAACAACTTTTGAAGTGCCTTTTAGACCAAAGTACTTCTGCTCTTTACTCCTCTCAACACATCAAGACTGACAAATTCACATTACAGGCATTCTCTTTGTAAACCATACCTGCCTACCCACCAAATATGCACAAGATGAAACATCTGTTAAGTACAGCTGCGCTCTACTCCAACCAAGACCCTTTAAAAAGACAGTGTACAGCAATTCACCTTTCCTTTTGGACTTCTTACATATTGTTCTATATCTCACTCTTACTCTATTTCTACAAAGATTTCCTACAAAGACACTGCTGTTCAGCTTCCTTCCACCTCCTTGGCAGGAAAATAGTACAAAATACTCTTTTTCCCTCACACTGAATTAGCTTAACAGAACAGACCTTTATCCTTAGAGGAACTGAAGACATTACAGTGTCTTGGAGATGATCCAAGTTTTGATCTGTAAAACATTCACAGTAATGATCAACACTACACTTATAAAAAATTTAGTGAGAAACAAAGCCTAAATTTGTGTTGTACAGCAAAGATAGGGTTGAAAATCTTATTCAAAACTGACGGTATTTCACTGTTAAATTAAAAATTGAAGAAAAACCTATTAGTCAGTATACTAAAAGCAGCATTATTTTTCACTCCGATAAATGTCACTCCAAAACTTTGGCAAAAGTCAGAATCATCAGGCACAGTGTCATAATGACACATGCAGAAATTGCCCACCAGTCAATTAAAATAAAGAAATAAATGAAAGAAAGAAACTGAATTAGGCCAGGACAAGCGTGAAGCTTAGCTTACCCACTTTTTGATGGACAAAATGTAACTTGTAGACACTGTTGCTAGGAAATGGAAGGATGGAAAGGTAATGTAATTTTTCTGCTTGGTAAGAACCCATTGTTTATTTGTTTGCATTTCAGTAGACAGAGTTTCAGGCATTTGATATTATACAGACAGAAGGTGAGAGCAGAGTACAGTTTTTTATAATTACTAACAGAACAAATCTATTTCATGTTGAAATAAATTATCTAACATTACAGAAAACATTACAGAATCACAGAGCAGTTAGGGTTAGAAAGGACCTTAAGATCATCTAGTTCCAAACCCCTGGCCATGGGCAGGGACACCTCACACTAAATCATGTCACCCAAGGTTCTGTCCAACCTAAACTTCCCTTGCTTAAGTTTGAACCCATTACCCCTTGTCCTATCACTACACTCCTAATGAAGAGTCCCTCCCCAGCATCCCTATAGGCCCCCTTCAGATACTGGAAGGCTGCTGTGAGGCCTCCATGCAGCTTTCTCTTCTCCAGGCTCAACAGCCCCAACTTTCCCACCCTATCTTCATATGGGAGGTGCTCCAGTCCCCTGATCATCCTTGTGGTGCTCCTCTGGATTTCTTCCAACAGTTCTATGTCCTTTTTATGTTGAGGAAACCAGAACTGCACACAATACTCCAAGGGAGGTCTCACAAGAGCAGAGTAGAGGGGCAGGATCACCTCCCTCGACCTGCTGGTCACGCTCCTTTTGATGCAGCCCAGGATACGGCTGGCTTTCTGGGCTGCGAGCACACACTGCCGGCTCATGTTAAGCTTCTCATCCCCCAGGTCCTTCTCCTCAGCACTGCTCTCAATCCAGTCTCTGCCCAGTCTGTAGCTGCGCTTGGGGTTGCCCTGATCCAGGTGCAGGACCTTACACTTGGCTTGGATGAACTTCATGAGGTTGACAATGGCCTACCTCTCAAGCCTGTCAAGGTCCCTCTGGATGGCATCCCTTCCCTCCAGCGTACCAACCGAACCACACAGCTTGGTGTCATCAGCAAACTTGCTGAAGGTTTACTCAATCCCACTGTCCATGTCACCAACAAAGATGTTGAACAAGACCAGTCCCAACACCAATCCCTGAGGGACGCCACTGGTCTCCAACTGGACATTGAGCCACTGACTGCAACTCTTTGTGTGGGACTATCCAGCCAATTCCTTATTCACCAAGTGGTCCATCCATTGAACATTATGTTCAATACTGTTGCTGATAATCATATCCCTGTTATGTGGTCATGTTGGCAATACTAATGTTTACATCTCTCTTATTTCTTATTCCTTGACTGAAACAGTTGCTATTGTAGCACACACTAAACCTACTTTTGCCTTGGGAAAGTCTTACATACAACAAAATCCCTATTTACATCACTAAAAAGGTCAACTGCGTTTCTTACTTCAAAACAGTGGCATGCTGCAGGATAAATAAAATCTGATTACGAAGCTAGACTTTTAGAGGAAATCTAAATAGGGAAGGTCGACTTAACAAATACCAGTCATTACCTAGAATAACTAATCTGTCTGCTAAAAACAAGCAAAGAAACAGCAGCAACAACAAAATAACTACTAAATTGACTGTTCTCCCATCTGACTATTCTGCCAAAGTGGAACCCTCAGCAGCTTACATGGGAATTGGAGGAATGCATCAGTAGGAATTTTACAGGAGTTTTGATCCTAACTCAGAAAGGAGTGAAATCCAGTAAGTCAAGTAATTTTTTTACAACAAAACAAGTAATCCATACAGATAACCAATTACTTAAAGAAAATTAGCTATAAAAATAATGTGAATTCTTTTTGTCAGAATAATATCCAAAAAGTATGTCTTTATCTTTATCTCGTACATTTTAATTCATAGAAAACTTTTTCATTCAAGTAGACGACCCTAGGTTAAAATGTTGTCACAAGTAATTTTTTATCTATATAGTTGCTTACTGTTCACATGTGCTGTAAGAGTTAACACTATTATCAGTTTTATTATTACGTATGGTGTCTCCTCATTGTAAACGCACCAAATAGAGAATATTGCTTGAAGTGGTAATAATTATAAACTTGAATGAACTATTAAGGTGAATCAATTGCATAGATTGTGGAAATGCTAAAGCAATTAGAACAGGGTTTTCTTCAGCAGATTAATTCAGGGAAAATTCCAAGCAACAGTGAAATAGCTCTTGGGAAATAATTAGTAAAATAGTAAATGGAGTTCATAATCAACAAAGGTGCTAACTTAATGAAGCACAGTTTCCTCCTGAATAGATGATACATCATGGCACCTAACCAACCTGTGATACAGGTCACTTGAAGTTATATCTCAAGAGTAAAAAATAGGTTGCTATGGGAACACTGGCATACAGATCACATTCCTGCAGGATCTGCTTCAGTTTAGAGAAGCTGCAGGTACTCATCACTGTAATTTACCCTCAAGACAACTATGGATACAGGGATAAGAGGAAAGAAGGGGAGGAAGAGCCCTAGTCGTGATGGTATCATGATAGCTATGAGAGAAATTACTCCAGTAACTAGTTCCATAATTTTTAAAAAGCTCAAATGTTCTTCTGAAGAAAGGCTCAGGCAAACTTTAAACAATAAAACTTTGGGCCTGTTGTGTAGGCTGAAGCCAGGCAAACAGATATATGACAGATCACATTTGATAACTGTGGGGAAGACTAGAGTTTTTGGATCTATTTTGTGGTATATTTAAAATCCATTTCGCTACAAATCAACAGATTGCCATATTGTTTAAGATCTGTAGTGGAATTTTTTGTTACCATCCAAATACATTTTGGATGCTGCCACTCAGCATATTGCACAGAGTTTTGAATCTCTCGACGCCTCCAAAGAAGGGAAGCCCGAAGTGCAGAGGCAAAAATACCACATATAAAAGCTAGGTTGCAGTGTCTGATTTGATACAACTGGGAGGTATCAATCAGGCTGGAAGTTCATCTCTCTCCAGTTGAAAGGAGTCCTGATGGGCAAAATCAGGTTGCATTAGCAATCTGCTCTAGTGCCAGCCCTTCCCTACCTCAGCTGCATGCCACCATCTATGTCCTCAGCTGCTGCTGAGGACATACTATAGCAGGGGAGTTACACTCCAAATGTTATTAGTCTAACAGTCTAAAGAAAACCTACTACATCTTTCTGGGGCTATGCACACCCTTTCAATGCTCCTACACATCCCAAGGCTGACAGTTTCAGTCTTCTTCAAGATGAATGCAGAGAGAGATGCATAAATTATGGGCATCCTGAGGTACCTGCTGAAAGCAGTATAATTTTCACAGCAGGATTCTTTTGTTGCTAAGTCTTGGGATCTGCTTGGGCCTATTATAAATTTTCTTACCAGGGCCTGCCCACTTCTCCCTGCTTCCTAGGCAAAGTCTTCCCTCCCCTAGCCCCATTACCCCAAAGGGGCTGTCTGCTTGCAGTGACAATAGGGACAAGGATAGAACTGCTGATTACAACCTCTGGAGACATAATATTTTCTGAGAAGAAGCCTAATGGACTGCCCAGGAAGGCTGCCTAATGGGATTTGCAGAATCCAGAGCTATGTGTGGATAATGGGGTGGGCACTGGGTTGGTTATTTTCCTGGCCAGAGACATAGGACTAGCAGGCACATTTCTGCATGGGCAGCTCTGCAATGGCAGCTCTGGCAACATCTCTTCTCAGCAGTCAACCGATGCTCATATGGAGACTGCAGCTGCTACAGGGGAGGCTCCAGCACACAGAGGCCACCTAGGCCCTGGCAGGTAGCTCTTGAGGCAAAGGTCACAAAGAACATGCTCCAGACAGCACAAAGGTTAGCAAACAGTGATAGATCCTGGACACCTATTCTCTGGTTGGGGGGGGCTACATCTCTATCTTGCAGCGTACTTGTTCAGGGGGCCAAAAGCAGTTGCACCAGCTACAGATGGAGACAAATTTCAGAGTCTGGTTTGGCTGATCCATACAATCAGCTTCATTTGCCTTGGTAGTGGCACAGAGAAGATGCTTCCAGCCAATATATTCTCCATTAATTCTATGCCACAGTAAAAGCACAGTAATATTCAGGTTAAGAGAATCATTCCAGTGGGTGTACAGTCCAGCCTGGCTGACTAGTGACCTTACATAAACAACCCAACATACACTCTTTCAAAAACAGTCCTGGTGTATGCTCTTTAAAAACAGATTAATTTAGTCCACTCAAACCCAGGCAAGAAGTTCTTTGCTTGAGAGACTCTATGTCTGTCTTCTGAGCTGAAGAGTGACAGTAATTGCTTTTAAGGTTGTTTTTTTTTTTTTCTCCTGCTTCTGGCAGACATTACTGCCAACTCTGAACTCAAAGATGAATAAGGGGAGCAATGGCAAAGTATAATGAGTTGCCTTAAAAAAGCCCGCTGGCTTCCAGGGTTTAACAGCTCTGACCAACTTCACCTATAGTCCTCGCCCACATCCTCTGTCCAGGGGCTCTATTTAAGCTCACGTTTGGGCCTTCAAGCCTTGGTCCCTAGTCCTGCCTAGACTGTCAGTAAGACCTGTTACTGCCGATACACTGCTTACTGGGCTCAGGTACCATGGGTTGCACCCTGGGTGACGGCACTGCCTGCGCAGTGTTGACAGGTTGACTTGTCCACCCCTTGGGAAGTAGCTCTGCCCCCTGACGACAGAGCCCAGGCATAACAGACAGCCTTGGTGCTGTATGAAAAGAAGTTTCTGGTCTGGGTCATTCTTGTTATCAGAGATAGGCAACAGCTTTGGAAGGCCTCATTGGTTAATGCACTGAAGCCTACCCCAGGCAAATAAACAGAATCATAGAATCATAGAATAGTTAGGGTTGGAAAGGACCTTAAGATCATCTACTTCCAACCCCCTGCCATGGGCAGGGACACCTCACACTAAACCATGACACCCAAGGCTGTGTCCAACCTGGCCTTGAACACCGTCAGGGATGGAGCATTCACAGCTTCTCTGGGCCAACCCATTCCAGTGCCTCACCACCCTCACAGTAAAGAATTTCTTCCTCATATCCAATCTAAACTTCCCCTGTTTAAGTCTGAACCCGTTACCCCTTGTCCTATCACTACAGTCCCTCATGAAGAGTCTCTCCTCAGCATCCTTTTAGGTCTCCTTCAGATACTTGAAGGCTGCTACGAGGTCTTCAAGCAACCTTCTTTTCTCCAAGCTGAACCACCCCAACTTTCTCAGCCTGTCTTCATATGAGAGATGCTCCAGGCCCCTGATCATTCTCGTGGCCCTCTGCACTTGTTCCAACAGTTCCATGTTCTTTTTATGTTAAGGACACCAGAACTGCACACAATACTGCATGCGAGGTCTCACGAGAGCAGAGTAGAGGGGCAGGATCACCTCCCTCGACCTGCTGGTAACGTTCCTTTTGCTGCAGCCCAGGATACAGTGGTGAGAATTGTTCCTTCAGCGACTTTCTGGTGAAATACAATGCCTTTAAAAAAAAAAAAGGTAATAGCTGATAAATGGTTGTATTTTCCCTTTCAATTAGTACAGAAACAGCAAAATAAAAGAAGAAGAAATAGTAGTATGTGACTATGGCAGGACATCTGCACTTATGCAGGAATTGTGACTGTATGTTTTTGTATTGCAAACTGTACATTAGTTGTTGCTTTCATGTGTTCATGACACCCTTTCGCAGAACCCTGTGATCTGTATGGTTCAGTCACAGTTTCAGTTAACAATAATATCTGTCTATCCATTTATCTAGCTAGCTATCCATTCATCCATCCATCTATTAAATTGCTCCAGGATGAATTTAGCCAACTAAATTTTGCAATGACAATCCTGTTACCTACAGAAAATATATTCTGATATAGGTGAAAGATACTATATTCTGTGAAGTTCTGGGATATCTGGCTCATTTTCTTTGTTATAGTACAGAACTACAAACATATGAGGGGTTAACCCTTGCAATTTAATCTTTCTCTTTCTTTTAAGAGAAAACCAGAAATAAGAACTACCACACAGCTGGAAGAGCAAGTGCTTTGCTTTGTATCATCCTCTCCATAATAGGAAAATCTTCGTTAATAGTTAAACAAGAAACGAAGCAATGAAAGGTAATGAAAATAACCTGATTAATAGGATATGAAATTCTGACATATTTTGCCAAACGAGAAATGGGATACACATGAAGTACCACCTCACCAAGAATGTAACCTGTTGAGTGGGTTTACCTCGTTTCTTCCACTGTTTCATATAGCAATATTATTTTTGGTTGGAACAAAATGTCTGCACTGAGAAGTATCCAAAAAAAGTCCTGCTGATGTCATGAAACTTTAATTGCAACAGTAATTGCAAAGGCTTATCTTACTTGAAAAGACTATTTTTCTGATCCATTCAAGCAAAAATTATAAAGTTCATCCTAAATTGTTGTAATACCTATTTACTTACCTATGATTTAAATCCAGGAATAAAGAGCAGGAAATATGAAAATAACTGTAGCTTAATCCAGCCCTTTGAAATGGTGAACGAAAAGGAATGCTTTTGGGTTTAATAAAGTGTTATGCCAGGATAAGACGGCACCTGTACCTTCAGCTCTCTGGTAGAAGGATTATTCATGTTTATTTAAGAACAAACTCTGTCATCTTCATTTATAAAGGTAATTACTTTTCTAGGCAAGCAGTCCAAGTCTCTCTGCTAGAGCTTTAATGTGGAATAAGGTATAAGACACTGAATAAAGAGAGAAGGAATTGGCACAAAGTCAGCATTTTCATTTCCTTTTGTGAGAAGCCAGATTTCATTTGCCATATAAATTATCAACCAACTTTAATATGGTTATAAATTCATCACAGTTACATTTTCTTTAACAAGCAATTGCAGATGAACATTAACAACTGCAATAAAACTAATTTTGATTTAAGTGGAAAGGAACTTTGTTGACACTTCTCAGTAAATCTTTTACAAAAATACAGTTCTACTGCAGAATGCATGTTCTATGAAACCTAATGACCTACTAGCATAATAAGAAATTAACCTCATATGCTTAAACTAGGGATCAAGTTTCAGCACAGAATTCTTCCTCATTGTTCTACCTGAAGTTCTTCAAAGACATACTCTAATGATCAAACACATTTCATGATCTAAATTCATTAGAAGTTTTCATTAATATTCATTCATTACATTTGAAGCACTCAGGTAGAAAACTGCAAGGACATTCAATTTGCAAGTGATCAGAAAGCAAAGAAGTTTTACTCATGCTACATTTGGACCACATCAACTAGTCTTAAATTTCATCAAATACATTATCTCAAATTAACCCCTGCTGCTACGCGAAGTCATAACTGCCACTCAGGAGACGCCATCTCTACACTTAACTGAAGTCAGCTGCTGCTAAGGGGGAAGCATAATAACAAATAATTACTTCTGTTTTAGCCTTATCTTCAAAGCTGACAGGGAAGTAGGAATCTCCGTTTAATTTCAGCACTGGCAAAATATTTTTCATTCAAATGTCTTTGACTTCATTCTCCTTCAGAAAAGATGGTTGGTATTCACTACTTCTGATATACCATCAATCATATACAAGGGATTCTGTTTAAAAGGCTTATAAGTGAGAGTTATGTTGAAATTTGGGATATTGCAACTCTAGAATCGCGGTAACACTTCATCATGCATTATGTGAGAAAGTATTATATTTTGCCATTTGCTTCCTAGGTAAAAAGGTCTAATTAACTCAAGAAATGCTGAATCCCTTGCATGGTATATTAGCTTCTACCACTCAGTGGATCAGGAATTGACTGGATGGTCTCACTTAGAGAGTTGCATTCAATGGCTCCATGTCCAAGTGGAGACCAGTGACAAGTGGTGTCCCTCAGGGATCCATGTTGGGAGTGGCACTGTTGTACATCTTCATCAGCAACATGGACAGCAGGATTGAGTGCGCCCTCAGCAAGTTTGCCAATGATACTATGTTATATGGTGCAGTCGACATGCTGGAGGGAGGGGATGCCATCCAGAGGGACCTTGACACACTTGAGAGGTGGGCCAATGCCAACCTTATGAAGTTTAACCATGCGAAGTGCAAGGTCCTACACCTGGGTTGGGGCAATCTCAAGCACAGCTACAGACTAGGCAGAGAATGGATTGAGAGCAGCCCTAAGAAGGAGTTGGGGTTGTTGGTTGATGAGAAGCTCAACATGAGCTGACAGTGCGTGCTCGCAGCCCAGAAAGCCAACCATACCCTGGGTTGCATCAGAAAAAATGTCGCCAGCTGGTCAAGGGAGGTAATACTGCCACTCAACTCTGCTCTCATGAGACCCCACCTGCAGCACTGTGGTCAGCTCTTGGGCCGCCAACACATGAGGGACATGGATCTGCTAACGTGAGTCCAGAGGAGGCCACAAAGATGATCAGAAAGCTGGAGCATCCCTCCTATGAAGACAAGCTGAGACTGCTGGGTTTGTTCAGCCTGGAGAAGGCTCACGGAAGACCGGACAGCAGCCTTCCAGTACCTAAAAGAGGGCCTAGAAGAAATCTGGAGAGGGACTTTTTACAAAGGCATACAGTGACAGTGGACAGGGAATAGCTTTAAACTGAAAGAGGGTAGGTTTGGGTTAGATATTAGTATGAAATTCGTTCCTGTGAGGGTGGTGAGGCACTGGAGCAGATTGCCCAGAGAAGCTGTGGCTGCCCCATCCCTGACAGTGTTCAAGGCCAGGCTGGATGGGGCTCTAAGCAACGTGCTCTAGTGGAAGATGTCCCTGCCCACGGCAGGTGCAGTGGAACTACATATTCTTTAAGGTCCTTTCCATTCCAAACCATTCTATGATTCCTATATTATATATTATTTTCTGTATTATTTCACTCTTTCCACCAGAAGAAGGAGGCAATAGTATATGTTTACACATAAAAAATGAGTTCACCGTGTCAGTTGCCACAGCTGAGGCCCTGCAATTTCTCAAAAACTGAAATAAGAACACTACTACATAGATTTTATTCCCCCTCACCGTGGTCAGTTTACTTCAGTGAGACATCTGCACTGCCCCACAAAAATCCAGAAAGACAGCAGACTGTATGGATGCATCACCACTGAACAGAAAAACTTGCTTGGACCAGCAACACTTTGACCATTTCTTGCACCAGGAAAGTTACCCGTTATTCTTGGTAGATGTCAAGAGGTGCAGTATGTATTTACTGGAAGAAAACTACATGCTGCTGGCCAGGAAACCAGCCTCCATGTTCTATACTAATAGGAAAACAAAGGGAAATAAATGCTGGCCACTTTGGAATTCATGTTTGTATTTCCAGACTTCATAGTGGAGCTGAAGAGAAGAACTTCAGTTGTTTTTTCAACACTTTGTTCAGATCAAAGAACTTTACAAGCATTCAGACAGCCTGCCTCTATTCCTTTAGTCTTCACTGCAGTGACATATTTAAACACATAGTTTCAGTAGGCCTTACTGGGATTTAAGGGTATGTTAAAGTGCTTCTAATTGTATTCTAAATTGGCATCTCAATGATTAACAGACCAAGAATACTGTCTGTTGCCGTTACTGGAAACCCAAAGGGATTTCATACAACAGAGTGGCCTGTCAGGATATGAGAAACTACTTTACAACAGACTGGAAGCCATTTCAAGCATGACATTTTTAACTCCATCACTTTAGAAGTGGATCTTATATGCACTAGGAAATCAATATACACGACAGTGTTTCCACAGTCTTCGGAAATACCTTTTATGATATAACTGTTTTTTAAATCAAATTAAAAAAGGTGTTACTGAAAACACCATTCACTGATTTTATTCCCCTCCAAGATAATTACTGCCAAGCTCTCGCAATTTATAAGACTGTGTGTAAGGGAAAAATCACTACATTTGTGTTTGAAAAATATGGATTTTATAATTACTAATAATAGCTGAGATAATTCTAAGTGTAAGGAATCTGTGAAAGATTTCTTACATGAAGATATGAAGGGACTTTACACCCTGCAGCTTTCTCTTACCCGGAAGGAAAAAGTCCTCCCACTGAACCCTTTTTAAGTAAACAGAGAAAGAAAAATACAACGTATCTGGGGGCTCTGGTTTTTTCATTTAACAGAATTAAAACACAGCCACAAGGGAGTAGCATTTCAAGTAAAGACTAGTCAAGTCCGTGGCTAGGGCCACCTAACTGTAAAAAATCAGAATTACTATTATGTAACACTAAAAGTGTTTAAAAAGACATTTAAGGAAGGAATTCCCTATTTCAGGCTTACAAGATACTCCAATCGAACAAGTTTCCCAGAAAAAGAAATACTATTACATAATATTTCAAGTGAATTCTACTGATCAGGAAACAATTCTTTGTGAACAACAGGTAACTGATGCATTACAGAAGATGTCAGGCTCTTCGTAACTTGAGAAGCGTCTTAGAAATGCTACATTATAGTGTGAGACTACTAAATTTTAAGCCCCTTGTAATGACTTTTCATGTAGTTTTACCCAGTATTGCATGGATGGTTCAAAGCAGCCCTGTATTTGCTCCATATTCCTGCTAACAGATGTGACTTATTTGTAACAACCTTAACTTATTTTTAGACATTACTGCAGTCTCCACCTGCAACATCAGCTCCTGCAGGTGTAAAATTAGAATCTCTATTTCCGGGGTCAGCACATGAGGCTCAGATTCAAGAAAGCACTTAAGTAAATGTTTTACTTCTAGCATGAGCAGAAAAGCTTTCCTGCAACTGTTAATGGGCTCTGGAGCAGACTTTAAAAATACCTTCTTCGCTAAATGAAAAAAAGCCCACCATGTGGACATTAGCTAGCAGAAAATGAAGCGCCCCTGCGGAGTGAGAACTGCTCTTATATTAAGCTCAGCAGGGAAACTCTCAAGTTCCCCTGGCTTGCTGGTATGTTTCTCACTTTTTGCCAATAAACTCCAAACATTTGCAAAACCTGATAAAAATAGATCACTATTCCTAAAATAAAACACATGAAATTGATTCCCATCACACAAGCCCTATGACAAGGCAAGCAGTTAGGTAAATTTGGACAAACTTTTGGAATACTGCCCTTGGTCTCAAGAACAACCCTAAGCATGGAAAAGTACTGCAACAAACTATTTCTTCCTGACTACTGAAAGAGAAATAACTGATTCCAGTCATCTTGATATTTAGCGGATGACAAAGTTTTCCCATGTAAATAAAACTCAAGTTACTTGAATAGCTACACAGATTGGAGTAAACAGAAAACTTTCCTTATTTAAATGCTGGTGGTTCTTGTATAACACAATTCCAAATCAAAGTGGAAGTTCTGAAAAGAAGATTAAATGGGTATTGTTTTACTGAAGGTCAGTGATCACATAATAATGGCTGGCAATGCCATGGAAGTAACACCTCTTATCTGCCGAGGAAACTGACCAGAGCCTCAGCTATGCAGCTGATGTCTATCTAGACATCAACCAGATGTCTATCTAGTCTGATTAGAGGGCAGAGTCTTTAGTTCAGTTGGAGCAATGATAAAAAAAGGTGAAATACAAGTCAGGGGCTTGTCTTCATTCACACTTGCAACTGTTATTTAGCTGAACACCACAGGCATGCAAGCTTCTAATACTGCATTTTCATCTTACTTCTGAATGACTTCTTGCACATTTGAATTGTGCATCAATGTCCACTAACTTTAACAACCACTCATATCCAGGATGGTTCCACTCTTTTGAGCCACTGTCATCTTACCACATTCTACTCAGCCCAGAGGTTCACTTCCACTTCTGTGTATGATGCAGGAGTGTATGAAAGACAAGAGAGGAACTTTTTACTGAGGCCTTTAGTGACAGTATAAGGGGCAAAGAATTTAACGTGAAATAGGGTAGATTTAGACTAGGTATTAGGAAGAAGTTCTTTACTGTTAGGGTAGTGAGGCACTGGTGCAGGTTTCCCAGAGGAGCTGTGGCCACCCCATCCCTGGCAGTGTTCAAGGCCAGGTTGGATGAGGTTTTCGGAAACCTGGACTAGTGGAAAGTGTCCCTTCCTGTGGCAGGGGGGCTGGAACTATACAATTCTTAAGGTCCTTTCCAGCCCAAACCATTCCATGATTACTGTCTCCAAATGCCTCTGTGGTATATAGCTGAGCGTCTTACACATAGGAAGGTTTCCACAGCTAGTTCTTCAGGTGAGGAAGGATAGCCATTTTTGGCCTTGGAACATTCTATTTTCTATTAAGGGGAGAAAAAAGATAATATTGTAATTCTGTCCAGTTATATACCATTGTGGATTTTTTTAAACTAGCTTTTAAATATGGTCAGTCTTCCCTATTTCTGTGTGCATCACAAAATCATGCTGAAGCCAACTGAGCATTGCCTGGTCATAACTCATCTTACTTCCCCATTTTTTTTAAGTATGGGGTCAGTATCAGCTGTACCTGCTCTTACCAGCCTTAGGTTTGGTTCTCCTTTTGCAGGTAAAGTAATAAAATTAAATCAAATTCTTTCCTAACAAACATATTTAGAAATAAATATTGAAATTATACTTTTCTGGAACACAGCAAAATAATTTGGTTTCCTGCCTCAGGCAGTTATTGAGCTAATAATTTTCTAAAATCAAAATTGGAACTGCTGAAAATGTCAGCTTCCTTTCTAATATTCCTAAAGACTTTCTTTATTAAAAAATAAAAACCTCTCTTATTTTCCAAAGGCTCCCTAGGGGCAACTTGTCTTCTAAACTTCAAGAAGAGTTTCTTTCATAACGCAAAGATGACATACTCAATAAAATCTTCCTTCTACACTCTCAGTTTCTATTTAAACAGACATATTCTATCAAGCAGCCTCCAAAAATTGACTGGAGAAGAGCCTCTCACCTGACTAAAGTTTTCCAGCTCACCAGTTTCATTGCTATAACTCATCAAGCCTAACCATTTTCTTTATTTATAAGAAAGAAAAAAATCCTCTCACTTTTTACTACTTCATCCTTGAAAAGAGCTTTACTGTTTAAGCTTTAGTGTCTCAGCCCCATGGGCTGCCATCACATCAACCCATGTAGAAAACGACAATAAAATGAAATCACCCATAGAGGTCATTCCTTTTGTCCTGTGATAATATGAAGAACCAGAGGACTAGCAATGAATTCCAGAACTTTAACAAGCTGAATAAATTGTGATGTACAAACCAGAATGAATACAGGATGTGACATTCATTTCACATGAGTCAATGCACAGAGGTGCAGTCACAAATCTGCAAAGATATCGTCCTGTTTTTACTGAGGAAAAATGACAATGGAAGAGGATGATTGTTTTTCATATCGTTCTTTTTCAGTAAGGCAGAAATAATTTCTTTAGGATCTGACAACTGCGTGAAAAAAATAAGTTAAACACCATCTGAATGAAAACACTCCAAAGCTGCAACTGAAGACCAGCAACTGGCCCAAGGCTTCCAATTTTTCCAGTTCTTCCCTTCCTCCCTCTTTTCCTTTCTTTCCCTCCCCTTCTCCTTTCCTCCCTCCCTGCTTTCCGTCTTTTCCTTTCCCTGTCTTGTCCATTCTGTGAAAAACAAAACCAACAAGGCAAAGCAAATCCCCAAACCTGTACCTGAAACTTGTTACAAAGCTAATTCATGAAATAGTCTTGTAATGACTCAAGCTGGATGACTGCAACACAAATACTTCTTTAACAGCACTCGCTTTTGATTGAAAAAAGCTTCAATCAAGCCTGACTCATCAATGGTGATGTGACTGACAATTTTCATTCATGGAGTTTATCACTATAACTCAAGATAAATACTAGCATTGCTTATGTGATAGCCCAGAACATTAAGAAAACATACAGAAGTTCAAACTGTCCAAGCCCTCACGATGATATCTCAATGACTCAAGGATCCAAGCAGGACTGTCTCTTTAAGCTTTTTAGATTAACATAGAGAAGGAAACACAACAGATTTCCATAGATTCAGTAACTGCCACATCTTCAAGGCTTTCAAGTTGCTAATGCTTACTCAAGACACAAATCCACATCTGTTTGGTTTTGGATTTTTCCCAAACACCTACAATTGACACCTTTGATGCATGTCTATTGCAGAAATGCACATTGTCTCTCTCTCTGTGCATTCTGTTGCCAATTTGTAATTTTAAGAATGTTAAACCTGAGTTGCCCCAGGGAAAACCCATAGCAAATGCATGTCAAAGCAAGGGAACATAGCATATAAACAGTTGTAATTCCAACTTATTTCTAAGTAGTTTCATGTTTTATATGGAAACTTCCCCCCCCCCCCCCCCGAAAATAATGCTTTACAGTTTTCAATTCCTTTGTTTATTGATTCAGTTCCTGCATTAAACAAACCAGGAGATATATATGACCCATAAGTGTAAAAAATCATGTTCTGTTTAGCTTGTTACATATTGGAGTAAAATAATATTTTGCAGAGAATAATCTCTCTCTTGACAGAACTCACTGCGAAGACAAACACTCCATTTAAGTTGGACAGAAGATATGAATTAGGTGATAGTTGAAGAATAAGTATCCATGAATTGAAATCTGGAGCTTGCAGGAGAAGTGATCTCTGTTTATTCTGCTAATCCCAATGCTAACCACAACCAACAGTTAGAAGATATCAAACTTCTAGACAAAAAACTAAACCCAAAACATCCCACGTCAGTTTACATGTTTGTATTTCCTGCTCATGCTGTGTTGACATAGTAACACCAATGTAACACAGCATTTTTATAACATGAGTTCTAAGGGGCTTCAATTAAAATCAGAGTTCAGGTTTGCCAGATTCAATGTAAAGGTATGAAAGAGACTCTTTTTCTTCCAGATGCCGCACTCCAAGGAGAAAAGTCTACAGAATTATTGGAAGGGACAAGGACAAGGAAAGTACATTTCAGTAGTGTTAAGCAGATTGGTTATTAACCAGCACAATGCCAAAAATACTGCTTTATTCCTAGACTTCAGAGTGGAAGAAGATGATGATGCAATATTCTACAGTTTTTCTTTGGAAATAAGAAAACAGTAGTATTTTCTTAACATAGAAACTGAAAACAGTTACACCACATCACCCTTGTGCAAAGTATGCAAGAATAACAGGAGACACAGCAATCAGAAAATGTGTCACTGATTTTGTGAAAATGGTTCTAGCTCTGTAGGTGTCAGCACATTGCCAAATCCTGAAAGGTACCTTCTCATTTACCTTTGGAAAACTTTCTCCTCTATAAACAGAGAAGAGATACATCAAAAGGCTATTATCAAGATTGCAAAGCAACTCAAAATTAGGAATTATCACCAAAAACTAATGTTCAGTGAATTACAATAGTTTTTTCAACAAGGGAAATCTTCCTATTTCACAGCATGTGTGGGACATATCCTGGGGATATGTAAGTTCTGCTGTCAGTGAGACTATTTTCTTTCTTATTTGTTGAGGAAGTTGTTATTTACAGTCCTTTCCTTTCATTTTAACGATGAATAGGCAGGACAGCTAGATAGTTCAGGCAGTCAAATGCTGTACCAGACTAATTTAGATTTAAATAATCTTAAAGCTTTTCAGAAGGAGTCATCAAAAGTTGTGTGTTCCTCAGTGCTTCATCCTAAGAGAAGTTGTGCTTTGTACATATAAAATGCTGTATAAATTAAGTACAACAAAAGATCATGTTCTAGGAAACTTAGACTGATAGTACAAAATAAGTAGACTCCTTTGACTGTAATTGCTCAGTGCCTCAGTTCCCCATCATTGAAAAGTGGAACTTATATTCTTCCACTGTAGTACAGTGCATGCTATTGGAAACTGTCATGGAAAAGCCAATGAGGAAATTAAAAAATCTATCTCAAACCACAAGTCAAGTGGTAATAATTAATAAGACCTGAGGCTGAATGAAGGTAAAGCAAATTACTGAGTGGTCCACTGAATATTAAACACTTTATACACTGAAGAAGGGAAATGCTGTGGAAAATCGTGGTGTGATCATGTAACAAGAGATTATCTGAGTGTGAACATAAATAGGCTCCTGACAAATCTTAATCCCAATGACTCAAATTTTGCGCAACTGATTTAATAACCTAGTTATTTCTGCTTTCTTTCTTCAACCAGTATAAAAAATTAGTAATATCATACATAGTCCTATTGTCCAAGTTTTAAAAAGCAGGATGACATGGGGAATGTGATTCCACTTCTCTGAAATTCACAAAGTTCCCATTTCCTTGCTTTCAAATGATTTTCTACCAGCATCTTCATTTACCTCCTACTCCAGAGTTCTTTCTGTAGGCATTTATCTCTGATGTGAAAGCCTGTCAAAGTCTTTTTGAAATGCAAGGATGCTACATCCTCTGAATTTTCCTTATCTTTCTTACCACTAATATCTTCAAAGAACTCAAACAGATTAGTTCAGCATGACCTCTCCTGCCTGAATTCATGCTGGGTATCCTTTATCAAACTATTTTACTAGGTGTCAAGCAGCCACATTTTTAAAACAGGTTACCAAAGATCTACTCAAAACAGGAGCTTGGGGATATGTTTCTTCATTTTTCTCTCCCTTCAGACAACTATTATGCCATCTAAGAAACCTCAAGCATTGTATCAAATATTTAATTAATCTTCACAACAAGTGAGAGTTGAGCAGGGTTTTATCCAACATTAGACACTTGGCAGATTATTCATACATTTAATGAAGGCTACATGTATTCTCACTGTACTGCTTGTCAGGTCTCTGCAAAGAATTTCTGTACTTGTTTCTTACATCTTTTGCTAGCACCATATAGTTCCACGTACTAAGTAGGCCCACGTTCCCAACAGATATACAAAACTTCTGACACATTATCTTCACATGCACTTTTTAAGCAGCCAGTGCTATCTGAGTTAGCGTTAGAATGCAAAGGAAAACTGAGAGGGACCCATACTCAGATCACCTCTCAGTGCCTGAGTTACTTGCAATTCTTCTGAGCTGCATTTCAGTACAATTATACAGGACTGCCAGTAATTTCTGTTCACATATTTCTAACAATAATTTCAGGGCAAGAAACCTACCCTGACATACATCCTGTCAGATAGAGGAGAAAACAGGCATTAAACTGCACACAAGCAGTGAAGGTAGGTTAAGTAGGAACATGGACAGCTGACGGGAGCAAGGCTAATGATTTTACAGAGGGAAGTATATGGAAAGTCAAACCACAGCAACATATCTGGTTGCTATTACAAACTACTACAGTTGTAGCTTTTCTCTTAAATTGTGTGACTTCTTACATGATTAGCCCCTTGCCTCTCAAAAACAGTATTTTTTTGCAGTAAATCCATACTTCTATAAATAACAGATCACCTCACACCACATCTTCAGCCTTAATAAAACACATTTAGGCCTTTTTGCATGGTGACTACATTCTCTTTTTCTCACCCTCTCCTTCCAATTAGAAAATCTACCTTTTACGGTTGTTCTCATCAGTTTACTGGCTCTCTGTTTCATTCCTTATACAACATTAATACTAAATGATAGTGTTCAGCCACTTACCTTACTTCTTTCCATTTTAATTTTCTCAGCGTGTTATTAATTCTATTAAGCCACAGTTATTTCTATTCCTTTCTCAGATATTCAGGTTTCCAATATGACTTCCAAGTATGGATTGCTCAATACTTAAATACCTCTCAATATGGATCTTTCAGACATTATTGAGTATTTCTCAGCTCATTCCATATTCTTTCAGAGTCCGTTTTTCTGAAGTGAAATATTTTCCTACTACTACTTACAGAAACCATTTTTGGTCTATTAAATTCTAGGTGCTCACCCAGATGAACTACATTTACCATACTTGATTCATAGCTGGTATTTTTTAAGTCCAGCATAGTTTGTGACTTTACTGATCATTCAGCATTCTGCATCTGAGACTGAAATTGCATTTGTAACTTAGGTCATACTGCCATGACGTCTGGTTCCCATTTTTAAGAGGGAATTTCCCTGCATAAGAGGAAGCTGCTTCTGCCAGAGAACTCTGCCAGCTGGATTAGTACGGAGTCAGGACAGGACACTCATTGGCATCACAGAGGGTCAGTCACAGACCAAATGGCAAAGCTTGCTTATACTCCCCTCACGCATTATATTCCTCTCTCTCCTCTCACTTGCTTTTTATGGCACAGTTACCTTTGCATAACCGTGTATCTTTCTACTTCCTTCTTACCTATTCAAAAAAAAAAAAAGAATACAGTCTTTCTAGCTCTATCATTTTGCTCAAGAGGACGCCATCCAGCATCCAACACTGCAATACACTGTAACTCGGAGTCTCATCTTGGGGTTCTCTCAGGACACCTTGCAGTGAAGCAGAGGAGGTTGGCAGTGCGCTTGCATGGTCTCTTGGGCAGCGTATTCTTGGTACCAGATAGAACCCACTGTATGCCCTGAGAATCTCAATTAAGCTGTTGTGTTTATCATTTTTGGGAACACACTGAACAAGAGTTGCATGTCTTTATCCTTATTCCGCTTGTCACAAATAATTCTTTTGTTCACTGACTGAGACCGCTATTCTTTTTTCTGCTTCTGCTTCATGCCAGACTTTCCCATTACTCATATAATTATCTACTTGAATTAATTTTTTTACTACCAAGGTATAATGGGGCTGGTTAGAATGAGCAAGTCATCCCACAGTCCAAAAAACTTGAATGGATTAAAGCTTGCTTTTATAATACTAATATATAATTATAATTTAATAATTACAATTTAAAAATATAATAGTTTTATTGATTATTATACTCATATTTTGTAATACAAAATGAACAACTAAAAGAACCTCATAATAGTATCTAAGCCTTAAGTATTACATTATTTTCCAATCAACTTTAAATACCTACATCAAATTCATCTATTCTGGGCAACTAGCCTGAATATAATGAAGTGTGACACTTTCAGGAAAAGCAGGCATTTTGGTATTCTTTAATCCCCTGTTTGGAAACAACTGTAATAGCCATACATCCTTTCTGTTGCCTTGGATTTTTCAGGGACAAACTCATGTATATCTGCTGTCACCTTCCCCACATACACACTGTAGATGTATATTCTTTACCAATTCTGTATGATCACAAAGGCCTAATATCATCAGCATAGTGTTTTCTTCAAACAGCTCTCTTAAGAGATCTTTCTGGGTTGGTATGTTGCAAATAGACACCTGAACTCACCAAGTCTATGACCTAGGGCAAAACCCAAAATCAGATCTCTATCAGAGACAGCCTGATCAAAGATGCAATCTTGTACTCTGATTTCAATGGTAAATATCAGTGCTCAGTTTAGTACAAGTGTCAAAACTGTTAAAAAAACCCCAACCTTCCTGAGTGTAGATTACATTCCCTTCCTTCTTACACTCTTCCTTTCACTGAGTAGCTTTAAATACCAAATTCCTAAAGACAAAAAAAAACCAAATTACAATAAAATATGTTAATAAAGACAAACAAATTTTGTCCACAGTTTATTTTTTTTTAATAGCAAATCTTTTTAAAAAGAGGAAAAAAAAAAATCTTGATTTTGCCTTCTTGTTAAATTTTCACAATCTTTTTTTTGTATGGACAGAAACACTGCGACAATCAGTCAGTTTTGTGTAAAAAATTAAAATTAAAATGTCATTCTTAATAAGATTTATTATTGCTCTCATAATTTATCCCATTCAAACTGTAAACTTCCTAATGTGCTCACTGGCTTAAAAAAAAAACCCCACAACAGTGTTTACTTATTTATTTGTCTTGTACAAGCATGTTTGGATTTAGTTGAATCCCCACAGCAGTTTGTGAATTATGCATGTAAAAAGCAAAAAATCCCTGTACTGAGTATCCACACACACAAAAAACAGTAAAAGAAAAAACCCGACACATCAGGCTTATCGCTTCTTTACCATTTGCTGTGGAATACAAAGATAAAATTTTTACTTCTGTCTCAGCCAAGATTGCTAATTCAGCTTGTAAAATCGAAAAACAAACCTATGTTCATTTGAAGTTCTAAGGAATTATTCAAATTGCCCTCTTTAATGTTTCCTCTTAGGCATTCTACATCTTTCAAACACCTTTATGCAGATATATTGACTACGGTATACACACAGGATGCTGCTTCTTCTTCTGGTTCTTTGATTTAAATCAAAATGAAGTTAAGCCACTACATTTTAAAACTCTTTGTTTATATTTTTTTTTATATCCTTCAAAAAGAGTTAACTTCCTTTGGTTGGTAACCATTAAGATGTATTTCATTTACTTAAAAATAGCTAAATATGGATACAACTACTGAATACAGAAATGAACAAGGAAGGTTTTACATAGTGAGTTTGGGGAAAAAATTAAAGGCAATCAATATATGGCTTAAGTACTAAATGAGCATTTCACTCCCTTTTTCGTAAGAGCAACAAGGAAGAAATAAAAGGAGGATGTCGAATGGAAGTAGGATGCAGAAACAAATAAAGAAAAGTAAAGTGGAAATTACCAGGCTCGAACCAAGAGATGGTGTCATTGCATGACTGCATACTAATGCAGCTAACATAACATTACTCAATGACAACTAGCAGCAAGCACATTGAGTGACTTTAAAACATCATAACTAGGCTTTGGAAGGGGAAAAAACATCTTACAGACAACTAGAGATGCATTAAATACATCTGTTTGTGATGAATACCAAGAGGTATTTTTCACACAGCGCTTTTCGTGCCTTTTGGATGGATAAGAGCCCTGTAGCTGCAGCTCTGTATCCCTTTACCCAAACTGGCAGGGAAATGTTTTGTAGAGCCTCAGTGGCAGTGATTTGCCTGCTGTTCCTATGCAATTGCTCTTGTGCTGTTACTCCCATGGCCTTGTACCTATAGATCCCAACAGTGTTGTTATGGTGGTTATCAAAGGAAGCAACTGCCACTGGTCTCCTTCCTTCCCCCTTTTTCCTAGCCCTTCATTTGTAGCTCTTGCTTTACATTTGCGCAGGAAACATATGCATGCAGAGAGCGTGTGGCACCTTCCGCTGATCTAAGCGTGCTCCTGCCAGTTTTAACAGCATCACATGCAGGAGCAAACAGCTGGGAGTCTGAAAGGGCCCAGAAGAACACTACATAGTTACTGTGAGAAGAATACCATGGGGGAAAATGCCTGCTGTTTCAGAGAGGACACACAGGGAAAGATCGTCACCTGCGGTCACTCAGGTGCTTCTCATCCCAGCCAGCCACCAAGTTTGCCCTCTCATCCCCCCATCCTCTCTTCTTTTTTCCACTTTCCCAAAAGTAACTTTCACCATTAGAGTCAATACATGCCATCAGCCACAAATCACCACTTAGTGAATCTTCATGCATGTGAACCTGTATCAATATTTTTTGTGTAACAGCCTGTTATCTGCCCTAGCAGAAGACTGGCACTTAGAACTCAGGAAGGACTGCCGCTCTGGAGTCTCTGCTAATAAAGTTCCAAGATGACCAAAAATCCTGGTTGCTGGCATTCTTCACCTCCCATTTTCTTAACCACACACAGAAATAATTTTGTCAAGAAAAGTGATTTGAAACAAAAGCCAGGCAGACTCAAACATGATTTTGCTGAAATATAGACACAATACCTTCAGTACAAACTTTGGCGTATTCAGTGTATTTTGTACTCATCCTGTAATTTCAACACGTATTCCCTTACCTTTTATGCCTAAAATTCACAACGTAATTCAGAAGCCCAGTTGGAATCATTAGAAAACCACCATGGTAGATGGCTAGTGCTTATTTTCATCCTAATCTGAGGGTGCTGCTAAGTGAGAAACCTTAAGAGTTGTCCTACATAGGAAAATAAAAGTGATGGAGGGCTTCTCTCATACTACCATGTACACTGGTAAAGATAAAAAGAACAGAAAATAATATTCACATTTCCAACATGCAACCTTTTTTCTCCTGAAATCCAAACCAAAAGTCTTTTGCCGATACTGGCTTTTAGTAACACTTCTTTGGTCATCCATTGTCACAGTGATTTCAGCAACATCATTACAGTGGGTAATAATTTAACTTAGATTATTTAAATAAACATTTAAAACAAAAATCCATGAAATCTTCCTTATTGTAGTTTTCTGTTGTCAGCGCAAAATGAATCCAAACTTGTTTTCTGACATTCTGAGCCTTCAGCTGTTTTGAGAAATTTCTGTGGCTGCAAAAGTCTAAGCGGAAGATTCTGGCTCCATAGGAGAACTTTTTCAGGAGTGATACAAGTCTGAAGTCTTTGCAACTTTTCAGAAAATACTTCAAAGAGGATGATCAAGTTGTTTGTTTTTTTTTAACCCTGCTGTCAGTTATGTTTTTCCTAGGCAGATACCTTTTATCACCCCCTTGATAAGCTAGTCAGACCAAGTTCCTTGAATCTTTCACCACAGAGGAAGTTTACTAGTCCTTTGGTAATTCTCATTCTCTAAATACTTCCTAACTGTAATGTGCTGTGTGATATCAACCTCTATTATTCTTCAAAAACCACTTTTGTGTTGCCTTAATATTTCTCTTCGCAATTCTTACCACCTATTACGTTTTCTATATTTCTCTATATAATTAATTCTTCTGATTGTATTTACATACAAGAACTTGGACTTTTTATCTATTTGGATGTGCATACACACACACACAAATATATACATAGTTTTAAGCTGCCTTCAAATTGTATTTTTCTTGCTGCTTTCTTTTCTATCCCAGTTTATTTCTAACCAGCATTATTCCCTAGCTTTCTTGAAAATTAATTGCCTCCCAATTATTATTACCTTTTTGTCTTTAAATACTTTCTTCCAGATAATTCTTTCCACTGCTACAAAAATGGATATTTAGGAACATACCTATTGACTTGGATTTAAATCCATTTCAATGCAATTATTAATAATCTAATATTTATACAGATCACTTAATTAACCTTTACTTAAAAGCTCAGATGCAGCAAGGATCTCTGAATCATTACCTTAAGCTTAAAAAGCAACCTCACCACATTTACCATCTACAAGCTCTGGGCATGCTCTCTTCCTTTTGCCAGTCAGTACTTACACGATGGTTTTTTTAGTTGTGATTTTCTGGGCTATCTCGCCCAGAAATATTTCACCCCCTAATATTTCAAGGCATTTCTTATATGTTTCTCACTCATCTTGATGGGCATTTCCCATTTCCACTCTTAGCAAGCTTCACATCTATGTTCTTTTTCATGATGTATCCCATCAAATAGGTAAGCAGGTTTTTACTGCTTCCAAATCATTCACAGGTATAAGGAAAATAATAGCATAATTGGGACTTTTATTTTAATAAACAGATTTGAAACAAAATGCACCCCTATTACAAGAGATATCTTCCATTAAAAGTATAACTAATTCAGCTCCAAGTTAATTACTTTGACAAGTAATATTCAGGGTCAAATATACCAAGATAGAACAGATCTTGGAAAATTAGTTGTCTAAAACATCAATAAGGAATATGCATTACATCAAAGAGATTTCACAAGTGTTATAGTCACTGGCAAATCACCTTCACAACTCTATGAAAAAGAACCTCACAAAACCAAGTTAAAATATTTTTCTTTAAAAAATAAGCATTAAACAAGCTTATGGTCTTGCTTCTGAGGACGCAGTGATGAAAGCTGGCATTTTCAGGAGTATTGCAATAAGAAAGAGTAAATTATGAGAGAAGAGATATTGACTCCTGCTGTAGGGTGCTGCAGCCAAAATACTGAACTGACCAATTATTCCCCATGTGAGGAATAAAAATTATTAAGACTGTTTCACTTTTGCCACCGAAGAGAACAAACACCTGAAGTGTTTTCTGTGTTATTCTCACACTGATAAAATAACACAGTTCTGGTGTATTTCGCTTCAACTGATGAGGGTCATTATCCTTTAAGCTGTACGACCCTGGAATAAGTCTGCTTATTCCAAATTTCTGTAACTGAAATATTCTGCGCCTACGTAGCTTGAGAAACAGAAGGGGAAGCCAAAATACTTCTGAGCAGTTTTAAGTTTATTCCTATCTTCTGAAGGGATTTGAGATGAAAAACAGAAAACACAGTATGGGATGATAGAAGACCAATGAAGGCTGAAAAGTAATTTAATTGATTGTCATTATGAGCTCTACTAAAGTAGAGGTCAATTAAATGACTGAATGGCAAATAAATATACTTGTAATAATAATATTACACATTTATTTAACACTTATCTGAAAAGTGCTTTGCAAACAATTAATTAGTCTGTACAAGAGTATCAAACAAATTGCATTGACAGAAGAGAGCAAAGTTATGAAGGCTGGAAAACTAGATTTATTTCTGTTTTTGTTTCAGTCCTTATTTTAGAACAGCATCTATTCTACTGTATTAAAACCAGTCTAAGTTACCTTAGACTGGGAAATCAAGGAGTGAGAAATGGCCATGGTTCAACAAGTTTCAACTCTTATCTCATTTTAAAACACTATTTCTGTCTCCTGATGGCTAGTTTATACACAGCTGACACTGTTTTTTTAAACAAATGAAGAAATTCAAATGTCAGAACACAGCTATTAGATATAAATGAAGTAACTGCATAAGCTTGCAAAGAAATATTACATGTTTATAAACTGTAAAGAAAAAAATAAAAAAAAGGACAAATTTCTGTAAATGAGGATGCATATTATGAGCCTGTGGTTCAAATGCAATTTAAAGCTGTGCAAACCCATTAAACAGCTTAGATTGCTGGAAACAATACAGTGAATGCAAGAGTAAGGGAAATAAAAACAAAGCAAGGTTGCTGGAAGTCAAACACTTGAACACGTATTTAAGAAAAATATCTGGAAAACTTAATTCAACAGATGTTTCAAGTCTGTTGGTTTGTGAGGTGTTTTTTTTAATTTACAACAAATGGTCTTTTCCCCATTCCTGTGGCAGAATGTAATATACAAGCAAAATAAGCTTTTTGGCCTATTTTTTTTCTTTTTTTTTTAAAAAAGAGGCTGTGTATACATTAGAAATCCCATTTAGACAAAAAGTGAACTCTAAAACCATAAGCGGATTCACTTCGCTGCATTTTCTATGTGCTTGTTGCTCAGTTCTCTGAGCAGTTTTGCGCACAAATTAGATTTTGGAAAACTAAACTAAAAGTACTCCACCAAAGCGCTCTTCAATGAGGATAATTAGGTCTAAACTCAGAAAGAGCTGACACCACCACATGGAACTTCAGCACCACTAGAAGTTCTTGAACTGCAGCAAATACTAGGAGGTTCCTCCACTCTGTAAAGTGACTGCCAATGACTGAGTCCTCAACTCATTCTTCAACTCTGCTGTCCTTCCTCAGTCACACATGCTTCTGGTCTGAAACCATTTATTTTCTTTACCTGCTATTTTCTACTGCAATTGTCCCTTGCTAAACTGCATTTTTGCTACTATAACGTATACTTTGTACTTTCAAGGCTCTACTGTCCTATCAATCACTGCTTACCTCTTCCCACTTCTGCAAAAATAGAGGTGTGAGTTGGTGCCCCAACAATATTGATACTACTTATGAATCTTAACCTCTCCAAGAGGGCTGTAAGTGTCTTGGGCAGTAGCTCAGCACGGTGACAGGACCAGCAAGTTTCTAATTTATGACTGTAGCCTAGTATGAGAGGAATGCTTCATTAAACCAAAAAAGATGATGACAGTTTTCTTGAAAACCAAGAACAGTAACCATACTTCGAGGTCACTGAGGCAGCCTTTATCAAAAAAGGGCTTTTCCACAGGTTTTTCCGATCAGCTGGTTGTACCCTTGGTTTAACCCTTATGAAGAAATTGCCCTCTGCCTCCCAAGGTCTGGCCACTACTTTCACATCTTTTTCAAGTCTCCTCCTTCCCACTCTCTCTCACCAAACCTACTTGCAGATCCGCTAGCAAGCAAAGCCTCTCTCCCTTAGTCCTGAACAGTGGCTGCTGCTCTTAAAGTTCTTCAGTTCCCTTTTTACTCCCTCCTCCATTCCTTAGGTAGTGACCTGCAGAGCTCCCAGCTAGCAATCAGCTAGCTAGATCTTCTACTGCTACACTGAAAGTTTAAACAAAGAAAATGTGGTTGAACGGGCTGGGTAATCAAGTGCTAGTAGATACTGCTGATACTTATGAAGTGTGTAGGACCTGTTGCATCACTTCAGCCCAAGGGAAAATCATGGAGCAAGTCCTCTTGGAGCAAGTTTCTGAGACATGAAGGGCAAATGCCTGTTTGAGCAGGAAGCTGAAATAAGTCCTCCTGAGGTACTTTCCAACCTGAATACCATCTGGAAAATTTACAGGGACTTATGCCACCAATAATGTTTCCTAAATAGGAAAGTAAAAAGCACTGAAGCAAGTGTGCAGATAATGGAATCATGACAAAGAATAACTTAATGTTACAGAGAATTCTTAACTACAGAAGATATATGGAGCACATTGGTGACTACAACTCAAAAGAAACGCCAAGTGTAATCTCATTTTCTGCAATCTTACTAGCAATCTGCATCAACCAAATCACAACTACAAAGAGCAGTGTGTCAGAAGGGGCACTTCACATCTACATGTATAATCTTGGCAAGTAATACTGCATGTACAGTGAAGTGCTTTAAAGCTGAAGACAAAAAACACACCAAAACTTACAGGCTTTTCCAGACATAAACATTACAAATATCAGATATTGTTCCTCATGAACACAAAGAAAGGGGGAAAGAAATCCAGTAAATGCCAAAACGCTGTGATATGCTAGAGAATAACATCCTACATTAGTAGGCTCCTCATTAACACTTTCTTGTGACATCTGACCTGTGATTACATAAAGATACAACTGAAAACAAGGATGAAGCAGCTCTTTCCTTGTCCTTTCACCACAAGTGGTATTATCTCTTCCTTCATCTTTTTAGGTTCTCTCCAACGCTGCAACCTAAGACAAGACAAAAACTGTTCTACTCTTCAGGGAGTTCCCTTCTTGAACCAGCACACAAACTCACTGCTTAAGTAGTGTGTGCTTTGTTCAGCAGCTCCACTGATGAGCTTCTTACAGTGCTACTAATAACAAACTTTCTGAAAATATGAACATTTCCAGACGCCAAAACAAGCTACATTTATTCTCTCATTTGATCTGACATTGTCCCAGTCGTATCTTTTTCCTTGTATATCAAATGTAGTATTTCCCTACTTGTTCAGTTTTGGAGATTTTTTTGGGGGGTGGATGGAGTCGTTTTGTTAGGGGCTTTGGGGCGGGGAGGGTTGTGTTGTTGGTTTTCTTTTGGTGGCGGAGGGTGTGAATCTATTATGCTTCCCATTCTCCCTGAAAGCACTGTTTTTCTTAAAAATCAATTACTTTAAAAATACTGGTTTTTCTCCTTAGCAGCAAACCCTCCTTTTTTTAACTTCCTTCAGTTGCTAAATTCAGAATTGTTTCATTTGCCTTGACTAAGCTTGCAAAATTTGGTGGGCCACCAAGGTATGGGGGTTTTTAGGATTTTATGAAGGGTTGGAAACAGAGTGCCAGTGAAACAATGGTTATTATAATTATGACTACATAATGATTGCATTAGTATCAGCATTATTAAAAAAGCAGAACTGAAAAGCTTAGGTTTGCCTAAGTATGAAAAATTTTAATGCTTATATGAATTTTGGGTCCCTTAATAATTTACAGGAAGGTAGAAAGAGACAGGATGAAACATCTCTATCACTCACTGTACTAGTTGGAAACAGTTGAAGCAGAGCAACTTAAAACTGCAGTACTTGCTGAATCCATTACATAGGAGAAAGAACATGCAAATTGGTCACAATCAAGCTAGTCAAACATCTGCAGCAGGGAAAGTCTGAATTGAAAAGTGACACTTTACTTAATGGCAATAAATTTACTTGCAGGGTTACTTCTGCCTTTGGACTCTACGGATGAATGAGATGACCTCAGGTCTCCTCTAACTCAATTTTTTAATGATGGCATGAAACAAAACAAATGAAACAATACTGAAATAACAGATTATATTAATCTTTAAATGAACAATAGAAACAGTATCAAATACTGTATGGAAATAGGTTAATCCAGAAAAAGACACAGAAACTAAATGCACCATGAAAGCTTACATTAAACCTTTGCCAACAGCAGCCTCCCTCTTACTAAAGGAATTACTGGCGTTATTGAGAATAGATCTGGTTATAGAATTTCTACATGACGGGTTAAAGAAAAAAATAACGTTCTTTTGAGAGCAAGCTATCATACTGCATCATCTTACTTGGGTATTGCAAATGAGTGGTGATGTTGGGTTCCCCAAAGCAATTCCACAGAAATAATCAAGCCTAATGCTGTGGAAATTCAAGACAAAAAAAAAAAAAAAGACTGTAACCATCTGCAGCAGCTTGAGGGGGAGCAATTTGACTATGACAAAAAAAGTGAGAAGAATACGCTGTATTTACATCAGTCATTTTCCACCATTTTAAAAAGCTTCTTCCATTTAAAGTCATTAGCCACAGCTAACATGCCATCCAATTTATCATCCTTTCCAAGTCCTCATGCCTTAAATTCTGATTTTTGAGACAATAAAATAGAACAAAACATTTTAATCTAGGGTAAAATATTAGTTACTGTGGTTCCAATGAAGTAATATACATAAGCATTTACTATATGCACTGTTTGGCTCAACATACCATGCAAAAAGTGGAACTGGGGATGTGCGTAATATTAAATTTATACTTAAACTATGAAATCAAATGTGTGATTGAGTGACATTTCTATGCAAAGAATATAAACAATATGAGCAGTCTTGTACTGTCAGATGTTGTTTACAAAAAGGGTTTCAAAACACAGTGAATTATTTAAAGAGAAAAAATTTGGGTGCACACGTTAACATTGAACAGGACTGCACAATTCTGCCACTTCAGTAAACTCAAGGGAATCTGAGACAAAATCCCTCCACCAAGAGAGACAGAACTGCAGAAGATGTCAGCCAATAAAACCTACTGGGTGATCAGGCTTTCTACTGCTTTGTAACATAGAAGACATTCTGAAAAATGCCCTGGGGAGTTTGTTCTCCATGGACATTATTCAAACAGATAGGCAGACCGCTAAAAAGAAAACGAGTTTGTGTAGTTCACTTCTACCTACATTTTGAGATAAAATGGATTAAAATTATAAGACAAAGTCATCAAAATACATTTTAAATAATGTGCTAGACCATCTTCACAGTTAATTACTTAGATGGTACTTTTTACCAGAGTTCTTTGCCTACTCAACTGTAAATTGGGTACTAATAATTATACTTTGCTGTAATACCTACACATTGCTACATACTCGCTTCATCCTTCTTACGATGAATGTGGTTGTGAAGCGCTTATCTATACTGCAGTTAGATTAGAAATACAAAAGCACATTACATGAGCATGGACCAAAAATGATAAAAAGGCCAAAAATGTATTTGGTCTATTAGATACAGAGCTAAACTGTAGCAAAGCACGTGTTCCACTTTTTTTCCACACGAAAATTATACACATTGTCACAGATATGCTACATACATGGCTATGCTCTTTTATGCGTAATGTTAATTTTGACTAATTCTTGATACAGAAGTAAAAATTTAGAGAATAGGCATTAATGGGCTCTTGGCCTATGCCAAACCAACCTGAAGAGGGCTTCTTTTTCTCAGTTGCCTCCTGATTACCAGTAAGTGAACAAAAACGGTAATGTTCAGTGTGCAAAACAGTAATGCTCCCTCACACGCAACTAGTTCTGAACAGCTTGCTGGCCCCTGCACAGGTAAATACTATAATTACTGTCCCTGCCTTCCCACTGTTACTTTGTAATTCAATAACAGACCATCTGTAGCTCACTGCTGGTGAATCATCTTGCATCTTAACACATCATCTGAATTACCATCATACTATGAAGTACACATGACGTAAACATTATAAGCAAAATATGTAAGCTAGGTATCTGAATAGCTGCTCCTTATGTTACTAAAGGAAGGTTTATAAAATAATCTAAATCAATCTTATCTAGCAGAAGTAAAGCTTACCACAAGATGCCTCTACAAAGCAATACACACTATTTGTTATTAACGAATTGATAGTGATGAGATGACATTGCACTTCACCTATATCACTAAGAATTTCAGAGATCTCCTTGCAATGGAAATGTAGAACAGCAGAGACAACTAGCTAACTTCTCGAAGCAGCCCATTGCCCTGATACCTGTCAGATGCCAAGCTCAAATCACCCAGTTTAAAGCATCAGAACAGTGTGCTGTTTCTCTGGATACACTCTCTGGGCCCAGAAGGGGAGAGGGAACTGGCAAAAAAAAAAGCACCCCACAAAAAAGCTCTCCACATAAAAAGCACAACAACAAATTAAATACAGGATCCAAAACTTCCACTACGCCAGGTTGCTCAAAGCCCTGTCCAAACTGGCCTAGAACACTGCCAGGGATGGGGCAGACACAACTTCTCTGAGCAACCCGTGCCAGTGTCTCACCACCCTCACAGTGAAGAATTTTGTCCTAACATCTAATTTAAACCTACCCTCTGTCAGTTTAAAGCCATTCCCCCTTGTCCTGTCACTACCTGCCCTTGCAGAAAGTCCCTCTCCAGACTTCTTTTAGGCCCCTGTTAGGTACTGGGAGGCTGCTATCAGGTCTCCCCAGAGCTTTCTCTTCCCCAGGCTGAACTAGCCCAGAACTTTCAGCCTGTCTTCACAGGAGAGATGCTCCTGCTGCTGGAGCATCTTTGTGGCCTCCTATGCACTCGTTCCAAAAGGCCCATGTCCCTCTTGTGTTGAGGGGCCCAAAGCTGAACACAGTACTGCAGGGGGGTTTCTCACAAGAGCAGAATATAGGTGCAGAATCCTCTCCCTCGACATCCTGCTCACACTCCTCTTGATGTAGCCCAGCATACAGTCGGCTTTCTGGGCTGTAAGTGCATGCTGTCAGCTAGCGTTGATCTTTTCATCAACCAACACCCCCGAGTCCTTCTCTTCAGGGATGCTCTCCACCCATTCTCTGCCCAGCCTGTAGCTGTACTTGGGGTTGCACTGACACAAGTGCAGGACCTTGCACTTGACCTTGTTGAATTCCATGAGGTTTGCACAGGCCACCTCTCGAGCCCTCTGGATGGCATTCTCTCTTTCCAGGGTGTTGACCACATCACACAGCTTGGTGTTGTTGGCAAACTTGCGGAGGGTGCACTTAATCCCACTGTCCACATCGTCGACAAGGATGTTAAACACCACCAGTCCCTTGCAGAGGCTGTAGTAAACAGTCACTGGGACACTGAAGCTTCCAGGAGCAGAAAGTGTGTGCACCAGCTCCCCAGTTTCACAACAGTCCTCAGCTGATGGAAGTCAATGGAACACAAAAGCTCTCACATTCACTTTCAGCTCAAGCAGTTTTCCCACGCAAGCTGTGTATGCCATACAATTCTGCAGAGCAGCTCAGCAAAACAATGTGGATGACAGTAACTCCTGGACACAGGGCTCAGGTCCATCAGAAAGGGAAAAAGAGTGATGCATCCTGAAGTAGTGGTCACCTTGTATACCACCAAGGCCAGATGTCCTGCTTGTGTGATGCAGCTCAGTGTCACACAATACTAGGACAAAGACTCCCTGTCTCCGTCAGAAACTGCTGCAGAATTAGATGACAGATTAATACCTTTTCTGTTGCAAGCTTTTGTAGCGCACTCTTTCCATGAAATGATACCTAGTTCAGATCAGCCATCTGAAGTCACAGAACAGCAAACCGGGAAACAAGGGAAGCCGTGGACACACTTGAGTTAGCTTATCCAACAGCACAAATCTTTTTTTTTTTCAATTATATAAAAATCAATTTGCACTTTTAAAATTAGTACTGAACCACATTCTCTGAGACTTAAAAATCAAAGTTTGTACTTCACCAGATTAAAAGAAATTTGCATCATGACAAAAGCAGTGCAAATTTCCTTTTATGATTTAGACACAAATTAACATATAGGCTCTTGAATTTACTGCTTATTCTCAATATGAAATTATCCTTATGCCTTTTGACTTATTATTGCATTGAGTCATGAAAAGGAAAGAAGCTTCCCATCAATTTTGCAGATTTCTAAAAAGTGGCATTTTAACACAAAAAGACTACAAGCAGACATTTTTGCTTTTAATATGGCACAGCGAATATACAAACCAGGTACGCCTGGCTTCCGCCAACTCTTTTCTTAACCATGAGCTTTGACTGGTAGCAGTTTCTAGAAGCCCTGCTAAGATGACTTCAAAAAAATGACAGTTATCTCAATGAAGAAATTCTGAAAGCTTTAATGAATTTTACCATATTTAAGTCACTCCATGGTTATATATATGAAGATTTTTTGAGTCACTTTATAAAGTCCTTTTCTTCTAAAGCTGAAATTTCAGCTTTCTATAAAGTCACCCACCAAACTGTTTTATTTGCATATTTAGAGAATTAAAATTTTCAAAATTACATAAGTAGATTTTAATACATCTGTGATCCTAAGATATTTTGCCTCCCACTTTGATTTGACATCTTGCTTAGAGCTGATGTGAAAAGCTATGATTTTCTCTATTCTTAAGCATTTTTATTACCTTGTGCTATCAGTCTACTTTATCATTTACAATTGTATTCAGCTCTCTCCTGAACGTGTTAACATTATTAGATGACACATGTTCCTTGTATCTTTATTAAAAGTAACACACCCCATTTCTCACCCTTCTTTTGTGTCAGTCTTTGCTATAATCTTTGCACATGAAAGGTTTTGGTAACTCCTCACAATGTCCCTATTTACGATTCCCAGTGTAGCTCATAGGCCAAACGTGAACAGGTTGGCTTCAATGTGTATAATCTCTATTTGAGTTGAAGCACTTACGCTTGCAAGGGGCAATTATATATTAAATACTACCTAAGCGTTTACAAAGATAATGAGTACCTAAAACAATTATTTCAGGACAAATGGCATGAGCCTAACAAAGAAAAACGAATTACAACACCTTGAACAACTCTCAACTGATAGGCAGAAAAATTAAAGGTAAAATTTAACAATGAAGTCCGATGGGGTGACATTCAGGAACATATGCTGAGGTTGAGGTACGCAAAACGTGTAAGAAAGATAGTGTAAAATACAAGGCCCCTAAGCCAAGTTCAAAGAGTGCTAATTCACCTGATCAGAATAATGCTGTTGAAAGATGGAAGAAAACAATACCAGCAGACCTAGAGTTGACAATGCATTCTATCAAATATCTCCAAGACTTAAACTGGGTGATGATTATTAAAGACCAGAAGAGAACCAAAGTCTATGAAAAACAGGATGAAAAAACAAAAATGCTACGGCAAGTTACTTAAAGAAGAGTGAGATAAGAAACACCTCCAATTAAATAAAAGATTCCTTATTTTTAAGAAAGCTCATCGAATTCTACCTATCCGAGGCTTGGGAGAAAGGGGAAATAAATCTTACACCACCTAAAACTATAGTACTCTGCATTTCTGAGAACAAAATGCTATGATTTCTTGAAGAAGAAAATGTTGTATGGATAACATCAGATCATTTCAGCGTCAGAATAAGAAAACATCTTCCAAAAGAGAAGAGGCAAAAAACAATGGTCCCTAAAAAGCTCACTCACTGTTCTTCACACTAAATGTTTTAATTTAAACTGGAACAGATGAAGCAGATTTCTCAGTTTCTCAAGGTTGCTGTTTTTTTCCCCATACTTTTTCAGGATCCAGTCCTACAGTTATATAAAATCTGCACCCATTACAGAATAAAATAAGCTTAAGGGAGATACAACTGTTGCATTTTTCTTTGTCATTATTTGCTAATTTATTAACTCCAAATTCTGTGGATGACCATTGGCTTGGATTTCTATTGCCCTTTAGCTCCATGCAATGAACAAAATCAATCTATGCTCCATAATATGTAAAATGCCATTTATATGGACTACAAAATAGGAAGGCAGTAATCTACTCTATTTGAAGACTTCAGATATGTCCTACAGACCTTTTTTATTATTATTATTATAGTGGCTAAACATAACTTTGGCTTTCACAAACTGTTTCAATGGACTACTATTGGGCAATAACTGATAAAATATATAGAGCCTTATACAACCAACGGTTCTGTCCACACACTGGGTAGCTATAGCAACTTTTCATTTGCTGGCTGGTCTTTTTTAAAACACAAAATAGTCAAGAGCAATCCTTTGTTTCAAGAGAAGGAATGTGCCATGGTTACACTAAACAGGGGCACCTATAATCCAATCAAGTGTCCCACTCTAGAAGCTTCCTCTGAACTTCTGTCTGAAGCTTGTCAGCTGCCTTCCTGGCACGATCAGATAAAAGGGAAGTTAATCTGTGGGAAGCAGCTATGCAGTGAGAATGGGATGTTCCCTTTTAACTAGTTCTGGAATCAAAAAATAGTACCATTAAAAATTTAAAGCTACTGGGATTATTACTATAGAAATCATGTAAAAGAGAGAGATCATGAAGAAATCTAATGGAAATGAGTACTAAGCAAGATGCAGATTGTTGTCAAAGTGGGAAACATAACAAAGCATAAAAATAACAGAGGAAAAAAATCTCTTTATTCTCTTGATCTTCTTTAACTATTTAATTTGTTCTCCCTCTAAAACAGAACACCATTTTAATTCTAGCTATGAAATCTTAGACAAGGTTTGCATAGAGAGGAAAAAAAATCAATTTCTATTCCTTCTTGTCTATTGTGTGATCTTAGACATGCAACTTTAGAGGCTTGTTTGCCATCCCCTAAGAAACCCTGAGCAGTTGAATTTCCTGCATAGATAGCTTTTCTGATGTACAGCCAAAAAAATGTACAATAAGGGCTATCTATACCTCAAAAAAATGCATGGGTAGCTTCAATTTCATGAAGAAGCAAGAAAATTTAAGGAACTAAAGTATGGGTTAAAGAAATTCACAATATTTGTAACTTGGAAAAGATCGCCTTTTCCAATGATCTTGACTTTGCCTTGTCATGACAAGTTGAAACCCTGCAACTAAAGAGGAGGGGATTTTCTTTTTTTTTTTTTAGAGAATAAATGCACATTCTCCCATACAATCCTGGAAATTAAGAGAGTACTTCAGACTCTCCTGAAGTCTCTAGCACACATAGTGTATCCCTCAAACCCGATCAAAACCAGATATGAGTCCCACAGGTTGAGGGTGTTCAGTTTGTTTGGTTTTTTTTCTTGCTCTGTCTTCCTTAATGTATTTATTATCAAGTGAGAATAAAAATATTGGTTTATTTAGCATGAATTCTGACACTGAGAATCAATATGTAGCATTGGTTCATTAGTTTACAAGGTACGCAAAGTATGGGGATGTACATGGCATGTCTCAGTTACTAAAGTAGAAAGAAAATCATATTTCCTTCCTGAAACAGGTTTCAAAGTTTATTTTATTTATTATGCTGTGCCTTAGGATATGGGTCTTTTTCATTAACAACTGATTTGACATGGACAGAGTTCAAGTGATAATTAGATTCTCTTTTTTTGATTTTTGGCTGGCAAGTAACCAACCTAATCTTGTTTCAATCTGCCCTAACTTTGAGCCCTTTCATGATTTACTCTGGACACATATTTGAATCGCGTAGCGGCAGAAGTAAATGTGATTCATACTCTGGCACGTAAGTTAGTGTAACAGTTCAGTCAATCCAACACATATGCTGAAATAGTTGCTTTTAGTGTGCATACCCTTTGCTGGTACACAATAAAGTTGACCTGTATTGACGAGCATTCAGGAAGCTCTTGAGACGAAACCATTCTTCCTTTCTACCACCTCTTAGTGATGTAACAGAAGATTCAGACTACACACAAACTCTTAGGACACCCACATACTCCAAAATGTTTTGTTTAAATATTTGATAATATACACAGCTTACACAGTAAAGATTGGCCTCTTCCTACTTCAGTGTGTAATTGTACTCTGTAAATGTTGGGTAGAAGGAGAGGAAAGATAAGGCACCTGAGAGATACTAAATTCTGTTGCATGGGATTCAAACTGATAAAGGAACATAAAACTGTATCTATTTTCTGTACTAGCATCCTACATGGAAGGATATAACTTCAGTTTATACAAGGGGATGGCTGGACAGACACGTGACTCTAGCACATATTGCAAGAGCATCTGCTGCACCAACCAGCGTTAAAAGGCAAAATCACCATACCCCATGTGACAAACTTATGTTTGCCTCATACCTGCCATGCCATGCTCTGGGGCCTGAGACCTCAGTTGTTATTTAGAAAATGCTTACTATTTTTTTCTTGGGCTGAAACTGCAATTTAAGTTTAGCAAATTATGTTATCGTATGAATCTATCATCTTAATCATCAAAAGTTATTAAAACAAAGGAAGAGTCAACAATCCCCTAAAATCATGGAGGTATTTTCTTAATCTGTGTAAGCCAAAAAGCTGAAGTCCCTGGCATGCTTCCTTAACTTAAAAAGCCTCTCAGGAAAATAGGCAGTCACCATGATTACAGCATTATGGGCAAACAGCAACAACAACAAAAACCCCTAAAAAGAAAAAAAAAAAACCAACAGATGAAACCAGAAGAATTAAGAAAAACTACACTATGCAAATTCCTGAAGTTGAGTGAGTTGTCTTTTCAAACCAAGGAAACTGAGAAATCATTTCTCATGTAAGTGAACAAAGCAATGGAAATTAACTTTTACAAACAAGTTTCATGACTATTCATATTACAGCTTAGTGGCAGAAATTCTGAATCTTTAGAAAAATAGAATATGAATTTAACTAGGGAGAACTGATCAAAATAATTTCTGATCAACCTGAGTTGTACAAATGATTTAAAAATCATTCCTAGGCATCAAAATAAAACACAGCTACAATAAACCTTACACAGTTTGAGGCCAGAATATAATATAATATCAATGCTAGTGTGGTCTTTAGTACAGCACTGCTAACATTAGTTAATAAGATTAAAAGAAATCTAAATAATATTGAGTAGGTATTCAGTGTATGTTCCAAACAAATTCATTAAGAAAGGAACAAAATTACAAAGCTAACCAAAATAAAAAGAAGACGACATAGAAATACGATTTCATTTACAGAGCCAGTTAAACACAGCCTTTATAAATAAAAACCCTAAATAACCCCGGCGTTTTCATTAGGGCCAAGATGCATATAAAATCTTCTAGGAACCCAATAATATGAAAGTATTTTAAATCTTTAAATTAAAATGGGTAAGAAAACTCTCTTAAAAATAGCCCCTACAAAAATATCTAGTATCATCCCCACCAGACATACCACTATACCTACGCACATATTACATTCCCTGTTTACTTCACATAACCTCCATTCTGAAGCTCGTAACATGAAGAAAACTTATCATGTGCACACAAAGGAAGAGTATCATAGAATCATAGACTAGTTTGGGTTGGAAGGGACCTTAAAGATCATCTATTCCAACCCCCCTGCTGTGGGCAGGGACACCTTCCACTAGACCAGGTTGCTCAAAGCCCTGTCCAGCCTGGCCTTGAACACTGCCGGGGATGGGGCAGCCACAGCTTCTCTGGGCAGCCTGTGCCAGGGCATCACCACACTCACAGGGAAGAACTTTTTTGCAGTACCTAATCGTCATGGTTTAAGCCCCTCACCCACGAAGTTTTCTCACTCACTCACTCTTCTCTCTTTCTTCCCCCAGTCCTAAACTAATCTAAATCTACCCTCTCTCTGAGAGGAGAATGAGTATTCTCCTCTCAGCAAACTTAGGTATGATGTCTCAGCCTTTGAAGATCGTGTTGTTTTAGGAGTAACACAGACGCAAGGGTCATTTGAACTTTCCATCTGAGAATATGTCTCCCTTCTTGGCCATTAAACTAAGTACTCTTAGGTGGAAGGAGTTAATTAATGAATTAAATCCATAACAAAATATATTGACCACTGCAGGAAAACACAGTACAGGAGAGTAACACTTTCTCTTCATTACCCCTTATCTTGCTTCCCCGCACTATGAAGCCTGTCAGTCAGTGCTACAGAGGTAGGATTTACTCTCTAATCCCATTTTACTGCAAAGAATTACCCAATGCCACCTTGTGACATACACTTTGCATCTTCTCTTCTCACGGAGGCTGAAACATACTTGTTTAGATTCAAGATTAAGCTGGTATCCACAACAAGGCAGCAGAAGCATTTACTTTGTATACTCCATGAATGCCTACATTACATTTTTTATAGAGGAGTAAAGATAGTTTTACTCACCAGATTTAAATGACTGGATTGAGACATGACATTTCAAACATGTCTATACAAAATTTTACATTTTACCTTTTAATGCATTTTAACTCCTCTATGAACACTATAAAAATGTCTGCTCGTTTTATGTAGTTTAATCCTGGTCTAATTTGCTATGTATTGCTATGGAGATACTTTGCTAAATGGAATCTCTATGTAATTACTGTCAAAATAATGAATTGCATGGGTGTTAGATTTATTTTTTTAATCAGTCATATCATACTGTTAGTTTTTACCACCCTTCAGTGTACAAATTAGAAAATCAATATATAAAGTATAATTGTAAGGAACAGTAACAGCTTCCTTTATCAGAAGACTCAACAACAGGGCACCAAATCAGAAACTAGGAGAGGATCTAGGGAATAGCCAACATGAGACATTCCTTTGGCTAGAGAATCTGAAAGAAGCAGAGGTCAGTGTGGGATTTGAAGAGTATGTTTTAGCAGAACATGCCTGTAGCTACACAACAAGCAGAACATATGAACAGAATCAATGTTATCTTCATCCATAATTTTCAGAGCTTGATGCCCTAATTCAGGCTTGTAGATCCTCACTCATTCACCAAGTATATAAACTGATTTTAAAACATGAAGCACTCGCAGAATCCACTGCCATCAATATTACCAGATGGTTCATTAACCAAACCCTATACCCATTTCTTGATGCAAATACTTCAGTGCTTACACAGAGGCTCAGGACTTCAGAAACCAAGTTTGAAAATTCATGTTTTCCTTCAGTTTTTGCAACACAGTATGTTCTCAGTTACATGAATATTTCATTTTGCTTTTATTCACATAGTTACATTATTTTGAATATCCAAGCTATTTCTGACTATTATGGGTAACAGTTGTGTTTCCTCATTAGCAAAGCATATGAAGAAAACTTACAAACTAAAAGTAAATAACCCATCATCCAAGCCTTGCCTATATGTAGACTAAACAGCAAGTTTCAGCAGAAAATATGTAAAACCAAATCTAAAACATGAATGTGGGTGTGTTAAAAGCGAAATGCCAAATTTACAAGCCAACATTATACTTCATGTGTGGGGAATTTAAAAGGGAAAGTTGTGAGGCCAGACCTACACTCCGCATTCTCACAATCTAAGAATTACCAACAGCCATAAATAAAATAAATCTGGAATCTTTTTTTACTTTTAAAATAGGAATAGTTTCCCCAGCCTGTTTAATGGCAAAGAGCTTGACAGCACAGAACTGAAGAGGTCTCGCTTCTCCACAGTATGAGGGAGTTCAGATGAATCAACTTCTGCCAACTGAATTTAAGGTATTCTACAGCTGACATATAGCTGATACTTGCAATTCAAGAATATTGGCATATGTGCTGCAGCTGTAATATTAATATAAGCAAATCCTAAGGGAATACCAGTACCAACGATGTACCTACATGCTTCCTTGCTTTTAAACCTACTCCCCCAGGTTATCTCCACATAAAATACCTACTGTGTGTTTGTAGCTGCTCACCCACACTGGTCTATGGATGAGATTGCCAGGTTTTATTTATACAAATAGACTGTGATATCCACTTGGCTGCTCAGCAGTGTAGCTGCTCAGGGGTACCAGCAGCGACACTCAGGATTTTGGAACTATTCCGTACCATGCTGCTGCTCTTCAGGTCTCCTTTTTACTTGAATTAACACCTGTGTGACATTCAAGAGGCTCACCCAGATGAACTTTTTGCCTTGTCTTTTACAATGTCTCTTCTACTGCTGCAGTATTCTGGTCATCTGTTCCAAACAGTCCTGGAAGGCATCACCTCATCACATTACTGTCTTTACAGAATGTAGCATCCGAGCATCTAATCAATGTACAGGGTGACTTAGGCCCTTAATGTGCCTTTAATTTTTTAAGTGAAGTTTTTAACTAACTATCTGTAAGCTAAGCTTGGTTTAGCACACAAAGCTAGTGCTTTGATATACAATTACCAGAAACATTCTCAAATACCTGCTACCTGTAGATTAAAAACCACAGTCAGGTTTCAAAATCTGTCTTTAAAAGCATAAAGCAGAACAACTTTTAAGATCCATGGATGATGGTGAGTTACCAAAATGTTTTCAGTTATGTAACAGCCAACTTCTAACCCTGACATAAGCTTTGCTATACAAAAATAGAATTATTCCTGTGTTCAAAGACATTCTGCCTTGAAGATTTCAGTGAAATGGCAGTGTGCCTTAGGAAAGCAGCTGTGATAAAGCAGTTAAGGCTGTGTGGGTGTCGGTGATAGGGCTGTTAAGGTTACATGGGTGCCCTGTGTGTACATTTTCATATCACAATATGGCTGACCTAATTTTAGAAAAGACAGAAATAGCTGAAACTCCACGTAGCTAAATAAGGCACAAGTCTTGCCATATGTAACGGGCTTGATTTGATTCACTGAGTAACTCTTCTAAATTACTACATTACTATATAACTCCTTAAAACTATACATTCTGGAATATTCAATATCACTTATTGTCAACTGTATTTCGTAACAAATAAATAAACATACTGGCTCTCTTGTGAGTGGGCAGTAACAACACACTATGAAAAGAAAACATCTGATCATCATGTGGATTGAGTACCACAAGATAGCAATAGAATATCACTTGGATTATTATAACAAATATTTGGAATGGAATAACTGGTGATTCTTTAAGATAATGTTAGAGACACACTAGATATGAGAAGCTACTATATAAAACAAGTAAAAATGAACATAACTGATATTTTTCAGTGTTTCTTTTAATACAGTTTATTTAAGATTCAGTGATCATGCAATATATAAAAGACTTGCAAAGCAGTTGCACAAAATGATTAAAAAAATAATCTTTCACCATTTTCTATGTAGGTTTTCCAGTTTGCTAATGTAGATCTCCTTCTGAAATATAATATTTATGAAAATTTCCACATTGGTGTCTATACCTGAAACACTTCAGATATTTTTAACTGAAGAAATTATATGTAAACATTTCTTTTGCCCTCAATACCTCAACTTCTCTGTCCATCAATACAAAACACATATATAAGACTTTTGAAAACAAAATCCAAAGAAAGGTATATTTTTCTCCAAGGTAATTGTCAGGAGGAAGATCCCAAACAGAACAGAACTATGATTCTGAGTATTTTTTGTATTGACTGGAATGCTAAAAGCACTAGTTAAATGCAGCTTTGTTGTACTGCATCTATAAACAAACTGGGCTATATTACAGTCACTCCAGTGAAGCTGGGGGAAAATGATAACAGAAAGCAAACATTTCATACAGCGCATACTCCATCTTTCATACAGAAGCACTTGATACTGGTTTTTCACATAGTAACTGATAGGGAAAGCCCATCTAAAGTCTCTTCTGCCCATCTGAAAGTGCAAACTGCAACTGCTTCTAATTTATATGCAGTTTCTCAGTTTTCACATACATGCAGTAAGCATTCACATAACTAAAGCTAAATATTGGTGGAATAAAGCTCCCTTCTCTGTCAGGAGATGGAAGCAGAGACAAGCTACAAAGGAGGAGTTTGAAAACACAGCGATGGTTATTAGGAAAGGCCAAAGCTGAACCAGAGATAAGATCTGCAACAGACACTGGACAGAACAAAGAGGACCACTACATTACTAGGCAAAAGGGGAACAAGGAAAACATATGACTGTGGTTGAACAGGGTTGGTGATTTAATGACAAGTAGATACAGATACATGTTGAGGTACCTGGTGCCTCCTCTGCCTCAGGACTGAAAGCGAACCTACAAGGTCTTCCAGGCCTCTGTTTCTGGAGGGAGGTTTTGGAAAGGAAATGCTAGCAGGGAAGAAGGACTGAGTCAATCATTACAGCAGAGAAATCTTGACCCACTGCTGGGACATGATGGGTTTCACCCAAGCATGCTGAGAGCTGTCTTATGTCCAGATCCAAAAGGATAGCTTGGAGAGTGGATTGCAACTAACAGGAAAGACAAAGGGTGAGCACAATTTTTGAGTTTCTGTTCAATCAGTGGGTGGGGGAAAGGAATGTCTTGGACCTATTAGCATGTTTCAGTCCTTTTAATTTCTGGTTCAGAGGACTTGGATAAGATATCCTTGCCTTCTGAAGGAATAGGTTCCATGTCAGTGCACTGGAAAAGCAAGCTCTCCTTCCGCATTTGAGGGAACGCAGCCCTGTCACACTGCAGATGCGAGCAGTCCTGAGATCCACCTGTTCTCCTCTGTCAGCAGGGCATGAGAGGACTACAGGGGGGCACTCTGGGTGGCCACTGGGATGAAGCACGGAGAACTGGCATGACCTCACCGATATGTCCCCAGCACCGGGAAAGGAGATGTACAATCACAGAGCTAAATAAGCTTTTGCACTTTCTAGATCTCTAGGTAAAGCATTCTCATTCATCTGAGAACTTGCTGTGCATCTGTCTGTAGTAGAATCAAGTTAAATTTAAGAAGAATTTATAAGTCTTCTGAAATTTTCACATTTACTAACATTCAAAAGGCTTGCACCAGTGATCCAGGGAAAGGGGAGTGGTAAAGAGTGGAGGTGAAGGGAGCGAAGAAGTGAAGGGGAAAACAGGAAGGGAGGAAGAGAGATTTCTAATTATTAGATACATGTTTTAGACACTAACATGACACAGGTACTACAAAGATGAGTATTAAACAAAGAAATATGGCCTACAAACCAGCAGGAGGGTATTCAGATCTGTATTCAGATTTGGGCTTAGGCTCTAGTCCCTATTTTCCTATGTGACTAAGACTTCAGTATCTCTCTTTGTTGCCATATGACAATCAAAATCCTCTGGGGCCTTACCAAAGTGGAAGAAATTATCAGAGAGATTAATAAACCCTAAATTTCAGCTGTGAGTAAACAGCTGAAGACATGGTAAATGGGAAAGCATGATTTAACATGTAAACTGAGCTAAGTAACAAACTAGCTTTTGCTGTCCACACAATATCCTGTTGTGATACACACACAGAGCAAAAGAGGCACAAAAGAGAAAAAGGACAACACTTTGAGTATTATCAGCTTCTAAAATGACTTTAAAATGTTGTGGGTTAGGGAAAAGTTAAAAGTAATGGCCTATATGTTGAAAGGGATGAGAGATTAGGGCACAGAGTGCCCTAATCAGCTTAAATTTAAGAGTTCTATTCTTAAAATTACTTTTCCCCACAGATGCCTAAACTGTTAGGGCTGAAATCAAAACTGTGAGTTCATTCACCAGTCTCATTAAGTAGTTAGGCAGAAAAATTCCAGCTTCAGCCAGTCACACAGCAATGCAGGGAAATGGGGAGAAGCCCTCTGCAATTCTCTATTTTCTTTGAATAAATCACAGTGAGAGCACTGCCACAAGCCCTGGCTACCATTCGCATACCTGCCCTGTGTCCTCACGGCCTCCTGAGAGAAGTATTTGCATTGCATCTTATGTTAATGACAAGATATGTGGTTAAAGTATACTTAAATTTGGTCAATGCTATCTATTGCTTTTGCAAACCAAATTCTTTACTTATATATACTCTGAAATTCGGAACTCAAGTTACCTGCCTGATAGCCAGCACTGTTCCCCTCCTCCACAGACTGCTTCTAAACCCACACATTTTTACTAGAAAGCTGCACTAGATTAATGACTGAAAAGCCCATTTTACTCTATATAAAGAAAATAATCTGCTTATGTTTACACTGTTTTCAGCCTACACAATCCCTCTCACAGTACACATGATGCCATCCACCACAGTATTTCTACTTATCTAGCATTACACTTAAAGACCTCATTTAGCTTTCACCTCACTGCTACTGATCTCTGAGGAAAAGGCTACCTGTGTCTGAATTGTAAAAAAAGAAAAGAAAACTTCTGTATACATTTGTTTGGTTTTTTCTTTATTCTGACTTCAGCTAAAATAGAAGTACTATCCATACAACAGTCACCTAGCCCAAAAGAAAAGTAATGAAATACTGTTTAAAATTAAATAAACCTGAATAAGGGAAAGAGCCTTTCTAGATTTAACCCAAAATGTGAGACTCTATGGGTTGTGTTTTAAACTCTTGAATGAGCTAAGTGTTGAGATGATGTTATTTCATTCAAGAAAACCTTCTATTGTGTAGGATACTATATAGTTATGATGGGACATCTTTATGTAGCAAACTTTCAATACTCTAGAAGAAACAGCTTTGTAAATATTCAACGAATATGATTTTACTGATAATCATAACTTTTACCTTTCAACCACACATATGTAGAAAACTGAGTATCAATGAGTAAATTAATACAGTAAATTAAACTGTAGCCATTACAAGTCTAACTACTTGAGTGTAATTTCTTCTATGGCAAAGTATTTGTGAATGAAACAGGTCAAACTTTATGGAACCATAACTCACAGTTCAATTTTGTACTGGTACTTCAGGCTTGCTTGCTTTTCACATAAACTATTTCAGCAATCTTTCCTACACATACAAATCAATGTAATAATTATAGACTTAATGTCTCATAAAACACAGTGTTTTACAAGGAAAAGCCCTGAGTTATTGCAATTGTTTTCTTTATGTGATGATTACTGTTCAAAGGTCTAAACAGTCATGAAAAAAGGAAGGTTTAAAAAAAGCTTTATATTTTTAGTACATAAAACCAAAAATGCACCACTTTTCCACAATTTGAAATAGCATTTGGTGTTTTCTCCCTCTTTTTTTTGTTACTCTTTCCCCTTTTAAAAAAAGCTTAAAAATTAACGACCTCAAGTTGAAATAGAGCCTGGAATAATTTCAGCTCTATCAAAAAAGCTTCAGGAAGTTGCAAGCGTTTAAAAACCTGTAAGCTACGTAATGAAAATTGCATTTCGACATGACATTTTCTTATTAACAGTGTTTCGCAGTCTTTCAATAACCTTTTTAAGCACCTTCTGAGCTTTTTATCTATAAGATATGGACATGCAAATCCTCCTCTGCTTCCCAGCAATACACCATGAACAACTAGACACACAGGTGAAATTTGCAGCTGTATTCTTTTACCAGATATGAACATGCTTAATTGTCAAAACTCCAGAGAGGGTATGCATCCTACTAACTATCTGCAGCTTTCTATAGGTAAATTTGACTGTCCATCAGCACACAGCACGAAGATACCTAGCTCTTAACAGGGATAGCTGAAAACCAGGAACAAAGTGTCAACTTTCCCAAAGGCCCCTCTACAAAGCCTAGCTCTGCTCCAGTATCAACACTGAAGCAGAGCCAGCAAGACGGCTTACACCCAAGCTGAGCCTTAATTAACGAGTTAGGTATTTGAATCATGAATCCAAAGTCTATGCCCATGGAGATTTATCAGAACAGTCTTGTTACATGTGCAGGGAACCAATTAAACTGGAAAGCCTTGTGTGAGCAAATAATTTTTTCTGGTTCCCATAAGACACAGAAGCTATGTAGGAGTCACCTCAGAATTAGACAACCCATTAATGGTGTCTTGTTCAACACAGACCGTTCCATACATGGGCTACCCCTGTGCAGTCACTGGGTGGATATGTGTGTCTGCTTAAGTTCCCTGGTGCCTATTTCTACAGGTGCTCAAGGGGACAGCTGCATTTCCAAGGGTACCTGACACAGGATAGCCCCATCGCATCTCAGGTAACAGGAAGCCAACTGTTTTACGACTGTGTCACGGAGAACTGCATGCTCCAAAATGTGTTGTCTAAAGAGGGGTTATAAAAGCACAAAAAGCAGAGTCTGTACCTAGGTTTTTATCATGAGTTACAGTAATAGAGAACAACTACAGGTGTTTGAAGTCACTGATTTGGCTTTCGTATCTGCAAGTGGCTATTTCCTTGAGTCAATGTAGTCATTCAAAAAAGATTCCATGAATAAGAGCATCTGAAAAACGTGAAGCCTGCCCCTATAGTACACAGTGAAGATCCAGCTTACATAAAGTACTTTTTATTTGAAATACAATCTGACATGGATTTTCAGACAGGAGTGAATTAAGTGGAAAACGGCATTAAACATTTGTTGTAATCTTTCGGTGTTTACAGGAGTTAGTACACACAGGATCAACACATTAATTAAGAATGAGGCGATACTGAGCATTTCACATCCTCTAAGCCTCCGCTACCTGCAGAGCTGGATGTGGATGGGGAAACCAGAACTGCAAATTCAATCGTTCATCAAATCAAAATAGCAACTTGGTTTTATAATGTCTGTATTACAAGAAAAATACTCTCTATAATCAGTTCTAACTATGACAGGACTATAAAATTCAGTTGGAAGTACTTTTCACTTCACTTCTTATCCTGTCATCAGGAATAATATGTAGCAAACCCACAGTATTAAACTCTTCATTCTTACACACCCAGCATTTTACTAGAAATGGTTTTGGTGCTTAAAGGAACTTAAGATAGAGTCCTATACAACTTAATGCATTGTCCTGACTCTCAGAAGAAGCTAACAGTAAGCCTCAGGATTTCAGGACTATTGGATGGGAAATAAAAAAACCAAACCAAACCAAACCAAACAAAAACAACCCCACACTATGAAAACTTACTACAACGTCTTTTACAACAAGAAGAGCTACATTTTCCATCCCTGTTCTCACAAATTTGCTTCTCCTCTATCAGAAAGTTTGTGTTATTTTTGTAATGATGTCTTTAAGAAAAGGAAGCCTTTATGCCTCGGTATAAGTTTTACTCATTCCCCCATAAACCACTGGCAAAACAGCACTGGCAAAAACTATTGACAGCCCTCATCACCTTGCTTTATTATTTCTAGCCTATTCTCAAGAGATGCCATGCTACTTGTATTTTCTATCCAGGCAGAATTCCTTGCATTATGCCACTGTATTCAAATGTTGAGATTCCCACACAAGCATAGCAGCTTCCAGGAAAGTAAATTAAAAACTGTACCTGTGCTGGCCTGTCAGCATTTCTAATAAGACTGTTATTTAAATTTAGCTTTGACAGCAAGTTAAATATTAGTTTAATTGCAAATTACACTCTAAATCAAATTTTCTAGTAGGGCAATGAATGTTTGCTATTGAGTGACGGTTTAATTTATTTCTAACAGGGGCTTAAAAGGCTTCTCTTGCAATTGTAACTCGAAACAAAGTGGAACAGACTGAATGAAAAAAAGAACTCCTTTGTAGATAACAAATTTAAAGAGAATTTTGGCCGTTATAAAAACACAGACTTAAAATCACAAAGACTCACAGGTTGTGAAATTAAAAGACCAGAAGTACTTTTTGAACTTTTTAAAGCAGTAAAGAGAATGAAGTGATTGAGCAGAAACAACATTTTAAAATGCCTTCATATTTTAAATAAGTCCTTGAATATTTTAATAGATTTCTATGAATCACTCAAGAGTTTGAGGCCAGTCCTTCCTGTTGCTGCATAATGCTGCTACTACTACTATTAAAGAAGACTGGATTCCCCCAAACATTCAAATATGAATTATCAACTTTCAGTGATTGCTAGGTGATTAATATGGCTAGTTTCAAGATGTCCCACCACTCTTGGATATTACATGCCCAAACATGTATTTGGTAGGTCTATATGAAGTTTAAAATCAAAAAATCCCAACACACACACACGTGCTACTTGCCCTCTCCACCAAAGGAATACTACTAAAATTAATAGACTCTATAAGAGAGTAAAGCAATAATGCCTCATTGGTGCCCCTGCCATGGCAGGGGGTTTGAACTAGGTGATCCTGAGGTACCTTCCAACCCAAACCATTCTGTGATTATTATGCTCCCAAAAAGCCAAAACCAATATTCAGATACACACCACTGCCCACTGCTTCTGAGTGCAACATTCTACATCACACACTCTGCACCTCAAGAGTTTAAAAGACTGGGACATACCTGAGCATATGCATATGTTGCATAAGGAGTGCTATTTACTGCCTTTTCAAAGCACTGGTGCCACTGCCAGTTTCCCATGATGCAAATATTTAGGTGAATAATGGGGGAGGTGAAGAAGAGGCATTCTTTCACCTACTACACTGAAGGTCATGTTTATTAAAAGCACTAGAAAGTAACAGACCTGAAAACAACATCCCAGCAGCTCCAGTGGCTGTTGTATGTTTCTTTTCCTGAACATTCTGAGAAAACTTCCACCAGTATTCACAGCAATTGTGCCGTATTTTTCCAGTGAAATAACTGAAATTCAAAAACTATGCAGTATCCATAGAAATACTTCATTCTTTAAGAAAGAAAAGGTTTGGATAGATTTATTTGAAACTAAGCTAGGAATCACTTCTCATACTGAGCTTAACTATTGCGAAATTATTTCACAAATGGAAAAACGTAAGTGCTATTTCTGACAAAGACTTAATACTGTTTTGCCAGATACTGCTCCCACTGTTTAGTGAAATAAATTCTGATTTTATCCTTTGTGTTTAATCTCAAGAAATCAAACTTTTTACTATATTTACATTTGTACAATGTATCTGTACAGTGGCACTTAATGAACCCAAAAGTGGTTTACTTATACCTCAACAGCAGTCAAAACTTTACTTCAAAGAAATAATTTTAATAAAGATAACACACACATTAACAGACTGAATATATAGTACCTGTTTATTTGGTATACAAATCATCATGAATATGACAGTTATTCTAGGAATTCTAATATTTGCAAAATGTTAGCTAAGCTCAGACAGCATTATAGGCTACCGCTTAGTTTAATATTCTGTAAGGAACCTTGAAGAGTTATTTTCCCTGTAACTTAGAATTCTTTCTGAAGGATTCTCAAAAACATTAAGAAATCCTGATGTTATTGTTCCTAAAGGGATGCAACTAACTTTTCACATACTTTTCCTTACCTACTACAAAAGTTAGGTAAAAATGGAAGCATTCAGTCATTTTGCATCACATTTCTGCCTTCTTTGTTCTCTGGTAGTTTCAAGAAAATCTAATTTTTAATCAAAAAAGACATTCCTATGTTTGTGTGGAAGCATGAAAATGTAAATTCCTAATTTCAAAATCCGAAAAGTTAAATAAAAGCGATCTAAAATAAAGCACAAGGATTTTTGTTTGCCTGTCTAGGAAAAGTAACATGCCTGGTACTGAAAATTCTGTCCAGCAGATGCTGGCTCTATCTCCCCCAGGATACGGAAAAGGAATCCTTACAGTCTTGTTTCTGCAGGTACCACTACGGTGGCACAAGGCAAGAGGCCATCTTGCTTGCCACAGCCTTATAGGAGTCAGAAGCATAAGCTTCCCTCCTTACAACCATATAACCTATCAGGGCAATTGAAAACAGTCACTTTTCCAGTTAAGTTTAAAGAAATACTGCAGAGTTCAGATTTCCACATTCTTTCTACAGCATTTTGTTTGCTGTAGTGTAACAGTGATATAAAAGTATATCTTGCAACTAAAGATTAAAGCACCTGTTATATGTGAATCATGTCTGAAAATATAGTAGTTTCAGCCTACACACAAAACTAGTATTTTTGAACTTTGAAACAAACCTTGCAGGCCCTTTAGGGATTCAAAGGCATATTTTAACATCTACTAGTACTAAGAAGTTCAAGTCAAAACATTTCAGAGCTCCTTATGCTCCAGAAAGCCAGCAGCATATTGATCTCCCCAGAGGTACCATGTTTGTTCCTTACAGGTCAGCCAAATAAGAGATGGTGCTATACATGATATTGGAGAAAGAAGAAATACAACTCTTGGTGTAACACAATAGCAGCACGTGTGCACTGTCTTGCTTCCCCTTCCCAGGTAGCCTGTAAGAGCAGTCAAGTACGTGCTGTTCCCAGTGTTAAACCACTTACTGTCATAAAGTGTATCAGCAACAGCCAGAGATAATGGGGTTAGCTAGCAGCTGAGTTTAGTAGGAGTTGAGGACTGTAGGCGACATACAGGAATTGAAACATCAGCTGTATCTTCATCAAAAACTTGAAACAGAGTAAAATCCCAAATCAAAAAGAAGGGCACAGCATTATTTTTTTTCCCTTTTTGAAACAAAAGCACATTATTTGTGTAAACTTCCATTCTTATTTATATACCCATGTAGGTATAAATTCACCCTACTCTTCAAGCAAGTGAATACAACCACTTTTTCCCAACAATAGAATAATTTCTTATTCTAACAAAACAAATAAACAAGGATTGATTTTAGCAACTGAAAGCTCTCACTCTATTAAAATTTTACAGGTTGGAGGAAAGCATTTTTAAAAACTTCTGACAGGTTTACTTGGAGGGCACACAGGCACATCAGGCAAGAACATAAAAAAATGACAATCAAATCAGGAAAATATAACTTGAATTCTCATGTTTTACTAAGAGCAAAGATAAAATATTTAGATGCTATTTCAAAATGCCTCTTTTGTTTATTACTGTATTTGCTTGCTCCACTGAAACTGATGCTAGATAGTATAAACACATACAAAAACAAAACAACCCATAACGGAATACTGACAATATTTGGATGGCAGATATTGTTTCTCCAGTCTTCCTCATTAGCTTCAAAAACTGCCATTACCAGAACCAAGTGGGTGGAAGAATAAACAGCTACCCAAGTTGTTGTTTGCTTTTTCCAAATGCTAAAGAAACAAAACATTAATTTCATTACATTGGGAATTAAAGATTAAAAAGCAAATCATAAATTGCTACAGATTCTTTTCTTTACAAATAAATTCATATATTATTATGTCAGATCTGATCCTTAGTTGCATTCTCAGGACTCTAAAACAAAAATGCAAAATACATGTTCAAAAACTGTATTACATCTGTTTTGTCCAAAATCTATACAAATGGTGTTGAAAGAAGAAAGCCACAGGGACTAAACTCAATTTTGCTTGCTAATGCCTGTTCCTGGTACTGTTACCATGGTTCACATAAAAACTTCATATGTATGCCCATAAAATTGTTGTCCTGATTTTTAGTTTTATCAGATTAAAACAAGTATGCTTATTTTAACGAGCAGAAGACTTGAAAAGAGGCCTATTAGGCAGAAGAACCATCACTGCATAATTAATGTATTATTCTACTGTCCTTACGGATGCGTTACGCTGTCATAGCCCAACAAGAGTGGTTTGAAGAGTGGTAAATTCTGCAGTACAAGAAAACCTATAGCTAAAGAAAAAAATTTTTAAATTTACAAATACAGTTGCAATACTTCTAAGAATAAATATTGTTTAATAACCTGGGAAAAGTTGAACAAGGAATTCTATCTTCTAAAGACTTCACAATGCCTTTCTGACAGACAGAAACTGTTTCTGAAACTTTAAAACTTTTGGAATGAAGGCAAAACACAATGTATGGCTCTGAACAGCGCATCCCTTCAGGTGTTCTGCTGCTAAATAGTCTTCTGCTACCTTCAAGCTAGAATGGCTCTGTACTGGAAGTAGCTGGTGTCCTTTTGTGTCTACACAGACTACACCATCCTTCCTGGTTATATAAACTGAAGGTAACTGTACATAATGGCGGATACCCAGTCCCAGGACTCCCTTTAATATACTTGATGTTTCATTTCTCTATTAGCTATTCACAAAGTCTAAGCTACACAGTGATTTTGTGACTCCACTGGGAGTTACAAGACTGGTATGCAACTCAGTAAAGATGTGCTGCACAAGTGAAAGCATACACTGTCTTTTGAGCTCTTTACAAGCAACTCCACTCTCAAAAGAGATGCTGCTGCCACCTGTTTACAACACTACCTTGGTTTCTGCTGCTGAAGCCAACCTGTGCCGCTGCTAAAAATCTCAAGAGGGAATCAGTATGAAATCTTCAGGCATAGCTTTTGTGGACCTATGCAGTAGGAGCCCCTTGAAAACTGTTAACTAAATAAACACACAGAACAATCTTGGATAGGCTTCTTTTTCTAAAAGTAAATGTTAGCAGTTGCCTGCACTAAATACAAACTATCTGCAGCAGTTGAACAGGTAGGACCCCACTGGAGAGATGTCCCTTCACTCCAGACTTCGTGCCTAATGTTACACTGTAGAATTATTTAACTGCAGAGTACAAAAAGGCTCATTCTGGAAGCTTAAATTATATATTTCTAAGTGCACAAAAATAAATGGGTTTGCTGTGATAGCCAATATCCATTTTCAGCCACAGCTGTTTCTGCCACAATTACACAAGATCACCTAAAGTGTATTAAGATGTGCTTCTCCTACAGCAAGATAACTTATAACAAATCTTTCTGCATTCTGGTCTAATTATTAAAAGACAGTGGGAGCCTACACTTCTCATTGACTTCAGAGGGCAAGGGATGCTTAGCTTCCGTGAAAAAAAAGAGAGTGTCTTTTCTTGCCTCTTTTCAGGTTTTGTTTTTAAGATTCCTACTGCAAAATGGTTCAATTTTGAGGGAATCACTACAATATCAGTTCTGGCAAAGTTTCTGAGATCTATAATCAAGCCTATTTTCTCCCTTTGCACATTATTGTAAGGAGGATGATGCAGTTCAGAGCCATATAAGTGCAGCTGTGCAACTCCTTTGATTTCATTTGGCTTGCAGTGATAACTAATAAAATTCAGTGGAGAAAGTGAAGACACAATGCAAACATTCATAACTCAGAAAAGGATCAGACAGCAGATGCATGAGAACAAAAGGGATTTTGCTCAGTCTTCCACAACCCTATGATGATACCAGGAATAAAACAACCTTGAAGTTTTAAGTAAATTTTGAAATGCATTTAATGGGTAAGATCCTTGAAAACAGTTTCATCTTCATGTTAAATAAATAACCATAACTTGCATTTATATCAGTAGGTTGATCATATTTATAATCTTCACTGTTTATATTTATACTTATATAGGAATTGGGTTGTGTAAGTGGTCTAGAATTGCTTTTGCAAAATTATTACATAACATTAAAATCCCAGCTACGTTAATTATTAGACTCAGTTTTTAAAATGCCACTGAAATATTTACTTGTTGGGAAATGCTGATTAGTCAGGAGCAAAATGTTACCTTGAAAGAAAGGGGCAGGAAGGGGGGAGGAGCTTGGGAAGGGGAGAAGAAAGGAGCTTTCCAAAAAGTGAGAAAGGAGTAGTTGCTTTGGTTTTGTTTTTGTTTTTTTTTTTTTTTACATTAAAGTACTATTTTGTTTTGGGGAAAAGAATTCTATTTGGAACCTCGTGATATAGAGAACTAGATTGTGCAGAGTTTAATTATATTTTAATATATACTAAGACAGGAAAATAACCTTGTTAATCAGCGATGAGTAATCCTCAAAACATTAACTGAGCCTACACATCACACCATTTTCTTCAATTTTTTTGTCATCAAATGCACACTAACTTTCTATTGATACACAAATACTCTAAGAGTAACCTCCTGAAGTACGATAAATGTATACAATATTTCTATTGTAAGGTTATAAATCAGGTATTTCTTTCCAGCCAATGGGGGGCGATGGGAGAGAGAAAACAAGCCTAACAGATACAGGTGTCTTAACTTTGAAACCCATCTGAAGTATGAAATATGTGAAAAACTAGACAAAAATCCTCTGAAAGCCTAACAACACACTATATAACTCATGTTATATACCATTAAGTATCACTATATAAAATATTTACAAAAAAATACAGCTAAACATTTACAGTTATTTGCAGTATTTAAAATTACGAAAATACAATGGCCTACTTCCTTTTCATACAGAAAAGTAAGTTCCAGCAGTAGGAAAAAAAAAAAAGGAAATATGAGCTCATGTAAAAAGTTATAGTATGTGGATATTGCATCATTTGCATTTGGGTATTTACATGTTAAAATAGCTTTATACTTTCATATAAGGATTTTCTATAATTAACATCATTTTAATCCCAGTCTTCAAAGACAGCTCTTCAGAAATAAAATCAAGATAGCTAAAATAAAAGAAATAAAACTCAAATAGCTAAGCCCCCTGGACTTGCAAATAACTCATATAACTTTATCAGTTGTAACATGACATTCAGGCGAGTACAGTTAGTCATGCTCAAGGATATACAGGATTAGATCCCTCTCAGATTATATTTACACAGAAACAGGTTGTAAATTTAATTTTTAACATTCAAATGAATACAGCTGCTTATTCAACAGCTACATTTCTCTGTCTCTTCTCCACATCCCCTGTGGTAAGGAAGTACAGGAGAAAGGACTTCCCAGATACACAAGTACAGCAAGGGTGTAACAGGGAGCTCAGATGCCCCTTTCCTGCCCAAGAGATATGATGATTTTGTATTTGCCATACCAGACTAGTCATGCTTTATGACCTCATTCTGTACAATTTATTTTTTCTTTTTCTAACATCCCTGTAGCTAGAAACTTTTGGTATCATTCACAGCTCAGAAGGCTGAATACAGCTTGGTCCAACAAAGGCACTGTAGCAGCTTTGGAGCAAGGATAGAAAGTAGGGTTTAGGTAACAGAAGACCAGGAGACAGAAATGTAACAAGACGAAGCCTTTCACCTAAGGAACTGTGGAAAGATGAAAGGTCAAGAAGAGACAGGTACAGCACCAAGCTTCTGTAAGTCATGCAATACCTTCTGGGATCTAGAAGCAATTCACTTTCTTTCATTTCTTTACTTTCGAAACTGCAAGTGGCCAAAATCATGGTGAAATCACCTGATCACATGAAGGCAGGCCAGGTCTGCCTTAGCATGTTGACACAAGCTCAGTATTACCCTTTCTCAAACACTGGCTGGCTGCCAAGCCAAGGAGGGAGCACTACACCTGTCATGTCTATGCTGCTCCATTACAAAGGGTATGCCAATAAAGAAGCCTTTTTTAGAACAACTTACTTCTAGAGATTGCGTTAACTTACTATGAAAGTGTCAAAGATACTAAAGATTAAGTTAGTCTAACTCAAAAAATGCATGACAACATCCAGAGGTCCCAGCAATAGGAAAGGATTTTACTGTGTTGGTTAAAAAGATGCTCCTGGAGAAACGTGAGCCATTTATACAACACACATGTTCCTTCTCCAATAAAATAAATCTCACTTAAGAATCAAAATTAAGACACGGACATGGTAATTGGGTAGCAGTTCTTGCACTCAGAACTATGGCTTCATTAAGGCTAAAATTAACAAGTGCAGCAATAACCAATACATCATAACTAACAAGCTTTAAAAAACTAACCCCGGCACAAAATCCTTCCTTTAACAAGCTCCAAGTCTTCATTCAACTATTCTGAAATACGTTCAGAATAGCACAACTTACTGAAAAAATATCACAGCATCAGATAACAGCTATAACTCAAATCTAGGCAGTATATCAGACAGAAGGCATATTGATCCATGTGGTAACCAAGAAAACCATTGCAAAACTACTTTAAACAGCCAAAATTACATAAACTCACTTCAGACAATACAGCTTTACAAGTATATGAAAACACAGAAAACACTTCAGTTTTCACTAACAGTGATGCAACAGAAAGAACTGGAGAAAGTAAACTGTGAACAGACCGCTGCAGAAAATGGTGGTACATGGCACATAAGACAATATAAGCTGCAGCAGGTTTTGCAGAAAACATTATTATTATCATATCCCCCTTCCAGGCACTGTTTAAATACACTGGAGTCAATAGGGTATAGCACAGAATTGAAAGAAAATATCCATTAAAAGTAGCACAAAACCTACTGTTGAATAACATTTCAGTAAACTACGAGATGCCCACCAAAAGCTGTTAAAGCATGGATTTTCTTTAAAACACAAAGCTTTTCTTGGGATTTAACCTAGAAGATAGGAGGGAGGGAACAGATATTGGTATATGGCTACTGTATAATTAGTCAGAATAGACACAGACAGAAACATAGGCAAAATAACATAGACAGAAAAAGGCCACAATCCAATTTGTGTTGCATTAAATCCATAACTGGCATTTTGGCACTGGAATTTCCTCTGAATAACCCCTAAAGAACAAAAACTGTCTTTGATTTTGTCCTGGGTTCAGCGGTAGCAGTCATTTTTCTCCTTCTTAGTAGCTGGTGCAGTGCTGTGGGTTTGATTTGCAGCCTGGGGACAGTGCTGATAACACCGACGTTTTTAGTTGTTACTAAGTAATGCTTACTCTGAACAAGGACTTTCTGAGTCTCATGCTCTGCCAGGGAGGAGGGGAAGCTGGGAGGAAGCAGAGACAGGACACCTGACCCAAACCAGCCAAAGAGGTATTCCATACCACAGTATGTCATGCCCAGTATATAAACTGGGGCAGTTACCTGGAAGGGTTAGATCACTGCTCGGTTGGGCTGAGTATTGGTCCGTGGGTGGTGAGCGGTTGCATTCTCTTCCCTTGTTATTATTATTATTGGTGGTAGCAGCAGTGATTTGCGTTATACCTTAGTTACTGGACTGTTCTTATCTCAACCTGTGAGAGTCATATTCTTTTGATTCTCCTCCCCATCCCTCCAGGAGCAGGGGGGAGGAACGGGAGGAGTGAGAGAGCGGCTGCATGGTTCTGAGTTACCGGCTGGGCTTAAACCATGACAGACTTGAACAACCATTTCTTTTCACAGTAACCGCTTCAGTATTATAGAGATAACAATCAACTTACTATACCCTAAAATACATTATTGCAACAATTACATTGTATTTCTCCCTTAGCTCTAGAGAGAGCTCAACAAACAGCAGGAAATACTTCGCTGAATTGAAGGATTAACCCAAAGAAGAGTCTCCTGCAGACCTGATCATGCATTCAAAAGCACTGACTATTCTCTCTGTCACTGAGATTAAGCAGTCAAAGATAGCCACCTTATTGCAGCAGCATGAATAGTCACTTGATTTCCTTTACTGGGAATAGATTGCCCTGATTTCCAGCCTATTTATTTTTATGCTATACACAGACTACAAAGCAATTAATTTTCCTGCTAAAAGCACAAATGACTTTCCTGGTCTTACTTTATGTGACCTGAGGTCCAAATCACATGGGGAGATGCAGAGTGTTTGTGAATGAGCTCTGTATTGTCAGAAGGGAAGGTTCGGCCCTCATGAGAATGGAATCTTCACCATATTAAAGCGTCTAACATAGTTTTTGTACCTATTTTACTCTTTTCCAGGTATTCTATCTGATACAAGTAAATGGCAGGGGAAAAAAAAAAAAGCACCCTACCTCCCTTAAAAGACCTCTCTTCCTGTACACATATGTGCAATCTCTCCGAAATGTAGGCAAATGTTACTTTTCCCAATTCAAAAGAAAAGGGAAGCTAAAGGATTGTGAAGAGAATCATAAGTCATACAAAGTTTGACAGAACGGATATAAAATCTGAATGTGAGGCTACCTTTACACTTATGTATTATTAACACCAAGAAAACATTATTTATTTATTTCCACCTGTTGCTCTCTTTTAAATATTATGGTCTAGTAGAGCTTGAGAAGTAATAGCTTGGTCTCCAAAACCTGCTTAGAAAGTGAAAACTTTATGTGAAGATAGAGGATAACTCTAGTGGGAGAGGGGGAAAGAAAAGGGGAAGGAGGAAGACAGGAGAATGAAAGCAAATGTTACCAAAATTCTTCAGGATAGCATTCTGTATTAGCTAGTTTTCCCCTTTATCCACCAATCCTGTTTGCTGATCTACTATTTCAGTCCTTTCCACTTAATACAAACACTGAAAAGTAATGAGATTATTCCTTAGTGATCAGCTATCCTCAATTTCTAAGCTTCTTTTTTAAAGCACTTAAAAGCCAAGTAATCAAATTGGGGTAACTTTTAAGCCACACTATCCTCCCTCAGAATATATTTTCCATGGTCTACACACAAAGGCGTAAATTATAATTTGAGCAAAGTTGTACATTACCATTGAATTACTACAGGATCATCAAAGAACCACAGAATTTTTTGGCTGCAAGTCACCTAGTCTCACCTCCCACTAAAAATGTGATAAATTCCGACACCAGATTAAAAGAGTTCCAGTGTAGTTGATTGGAAAAGATCAAGCTGACAGCCCTTCTGGTCACCTCTTCCATTACTAAAGTATCCTCTTCACAAAAAAGATTTCCTGTGCCCAGCTGGAACTCCCCAAGTTGTGATCAATGGCTACTGCCCCCTGCTGAAGTGTATGCCTCTACTGAGAAAAGTTTGGAGCCATCATCTTTGCCTCTCTCCTTGAAGTTATTGTGGCAAAGTTAAGATTGCCCCCTTACCCTCCTCTTCATCAGATGCAACTCCCTGAAAATCCTAGTTCCCCCGCCTCTCCCATCACGTCAGTTGGTCTACGCCTCTGACCAGTTTAGTATTTCCCCACTGGACTATTTCCAGTTTTTCAATATCCCCTCTGTGTTAGGGGTTACCAAAATGACACACATTTGTTGTCCAAGAAGTAGCTTCCACAGTTCCAGTAGAGGTGGTAACAACTTCCTTCAGTCTGCTAGTTATGTCCCTCCTTCCTTCTAACATAGACCCATACAGAGTTTTGTTTGCAGAAAAGACATTACTGGCTCATGCTCAGCTTAACATTCTCAATGATCACAGGTCCTTTTTCTGCAGGACTGTGACCCAGCCAGGTGCTTCTCAGCCTGGACTGACGCATGGAATTACCCTTCCTCGGATGCAGAATTTCAGTCTTCCCTTTTTTAAATTTACAAGTTTTAAATACATTCAGTCCTCAGTTTGTTCAAGGTCTCAAGATGCTTTAAGAGAGAAGCTCTACTTTGGCCTTTCAAGCATCACCCTAATTAAGCATCATTCACAAAATTGCTGAAGGTGCATTCTCTTCAATTCTATCATCCAAGCTACTGAAGAACTGAATAGCACAAGCACCAGAATTGGCCTTTGAGATATTCCACCTCTTACCATCTGCTAACTGCTCAAGCCATTAAGCAGTCCTTTTCGGACAACAGTCCAGCCAATTTTCAGCCCATGTTTCCTCAGCCTACTGCTGACAACAGTGTGCGAGAAGGTATAAGGAGTCTTAATAAAGCTACATTTATACCAAATCAAGTGTGCTCTACTTATTCACACTGTCAGACATTTCATCCTAGAACAAAATCAGATCAGCACTAACTGCATTTCAGGTATCTGTGTTGACTATTCCTATTTCCCTGTTGCCCTTCATGTGTCTAGAAGCAAATGTCAACACGACGTGTTCTATGATCTTGCTGGGGACTGTCACTGACCTGACACAGCCAGTAGATGCATGGACCGTTCTGCTTACCTTTCGTAAAGACTGGTATACGGTTAGCCCCTTCCTAGCTGTCAAGACTTTCCTCAATTACCATGTTTTCTCTTGGATGACAGCTGCCTTGCAATCCTGTCACCTAAATGAGTTCTTGTCTATCTTCGAATAGAGGCCCAAGCAGCTGAATACATCCAGTTTCCCTAAGCAGTCCTTAACCTATGCTCTTCATGTTACTGCTCCTTGTCTGGGAGCACTGGGAAAAAAACAAACAAACAAGCAAACAAAAAAAGCAAACAAACAAAAAACAAACAAACAAAAAAAAACCAAACAAAACAAACCACAGGAAATTTCTACCTCTTCTGTGTTGTCCACCATTAGATTGCCTCCAGCATTTATCCACAGACCCACATTTCCCTGAGTTCCATCAGGGAAGTACTTGCACAATCCTCTCTTGTTACATTCAAGTTCAGCTCCAAATAGGTTTTGGCCTTTCTGATTTCAATTTGCCTTCTCCAGAAATAATGAAGGAGAAATTGAAGTTACCATATGAAGTACCACAGTAGAAATACATTCAACTTCTAGACCAAAATAGGCGTGAGGTTAGAAATCAAATCCTATATTCTTTGAAGGAATGGTGTAGGCTTTTTATTCACTGCAATAAGGCATTACACATTGAAACCTTCATCCAGCAGGGAATGCAGATGGCTAATTTCTGAAATGTCTCAGGAAGCTTTGGAGAAAGACAAATGAAAACTAATGAGTTTTTCCCTACTATAACATAACTAATATGCCACAAAATGGGAATATAGCTGATGATGATCTTTTAGAATCATAGAATAGTTAGGGTTGGAAAGGACCTTAAAATCATCTAGTTCCAGCCCCCCTGCCATGGGCAGGGACACCTCACACTAAACCATGCCACTCAAGGCTCTGTCCAGCCCAGCCTTGAACACAGGATGATTTTGAACAGGGATGCAGCATTCACAGCTTCTCTGGGCAACCCATTCCACTGCCTCACCACCATCACAGTAAAGAACTTCTTCCTCATATCCAATCTAAACTTGCCCTTGTTTAAGTTTGAACCCATTACCTCATGTCCTATCACTACAGTCCCTCATGAAGAGTCCCTCCCCAGCATCCCTATAGGCCCCCTTCAGATACTGCAAGGCTTCTATGAGGTCTCCACGCAGCCTTCTCTTCTGCAGTCTGAACCGCCCCAACTTTCTCATCCTATCCTCATACAGGAGGTGCTCCAGTCCCCTGATCATCCTCATGGCCCTCCTCTGCACTTGTTCCAACAGTTCCATGTCCTTTTGATGTTGAGGACACCAGAACAGCACACAATACTCCAAGTGAGGTCTCATAAGAGCAGAGTTAAAGTGAATGGAATTGAAGAAGCTTTCTCATACTGTGCTTTTTAATAATCAATAGAAACATTTTTAAATGTAGGCAATACTGTATTATCTAAACCAATTAATCTTAAACTCCAGGGAAAACAGGCAGCGTTAGGCCACAACTGCAAGGACATGCTTCCTCCATAATTTGTCAACTCTTTCAAGAAAACAAATGCTAAGAATAAACATACTCAACTAGGAAGCAATGTGTCAAGAATATTCAAATTTTAAAAAGAATTATTTTACCTAACTTGTGTCTTTTTCAATGCTAATATAACCCTTTTCAGTGTTAACCTGAAGATTCACAGTTTTCTTAAGCCAGCCCTCACTTACCACAATCACTGAGGAAAGAACCTCTATGCCTATTTCTCCCTTTTCAAGTAACGCTTATTATTAATGCAGATTAGGAATAAAAAAAGGTGACTGAAAAAACCCCAACATTCAGACTTAAGTCTGACAAAATAGCAATCTTCACAAACATCTAAAATTCCAAACAAAAGAGATACAAATTAATAAGCTCTTATGAAACAACTTCTCTGTATGCATACAGGTGCACTGTTATATTCAAAGGAGCTACTGAGTTCATTAACCCAGGCATGAACTATGTGAACAGTTCAGGTAGAGCACTAATGCACAGGTTTATTAACAATACAAGATTCATGACATAAGAATATATATTTTTTAAAATAGTCTACCAAATGAACCAGGAAAACATTAACACCTGTTATCATCATATGACTTCTTTGCATCAGGAAAGGCTTGCAATAAGGAGGAGTATATGTGATTAGAACAACTAACAGTGAAAAAATTAAAAGGGCAATCATTCAGGTGCATAACTTAGACCAACAGAGAAGCTTGCATATTTTTTCCCTTTAACAGTTGGCCTCATAAATAGATTAACTATGCCTATAAATCTTGCATCGCAACTACAGACTAACAGCCTACTTTTTTACATAAAAGGCAACAAAAAAATATCAAGGGACACTATGCATCATTGAAATTTACAGTAAGAAAACATAAAGTAGCTCCTTACATGACCACAGATAAACTGAGAGGGAGTAGATACAGTTACCAACACAAGAAAATCAGAAGCTAAACTGCATGTGGTGGGGAAATCTGGAATAGTAAGCTTCTCAGGAATCTCATCATAGATGCAAAGTGGAGGGAACACATTAATTTCCCTTCAGATTAAACGGATGACACCCAAACAGATTTCTTTCAACACTTTTATTCCCAACACATAAAACCAGTGTAGCGAGGTATGGTCTTCACAAACCAAAGCACACCAAAACTACCTGACAGTGGCAATGCTCTCTCTCATACACAGAAAATCTAGCAAGGTTTTAAGTACTGAACAATTTCTCAAGCCAAATAAGGGAACACAACTGCATATCACTCACACACCACTCGTGCAGAAAAGTACTTTGCCATTTGTACCTGCTTTTTTTACACATACACGGAATCAACCTTTAGTCCATTTTTTTAAATTAAATGAAAAGTGCTTAGTGGGCTTACAGACAGCCTTGAAATATTCACCTATTACTAAAGCAATAAGTGTATTAGAGTCATTAACTACCTCTTCTTCATTTATGAAGGCATCATTGTGGCATATGTTATCAATGAATTTATATTTCTGCATCTGACAGTGAAACTGGCAAGTAAAAATCCATCACCAGCAGCCATGCTGATTCAGTTTCAGCAAACAGGCACTGCGTCAAACCTCAGTTTGAGTGGCTATCAAATTTGTAATGGACAACTGTCCATTTTCTATAGTCTACCATCCAGCCTCAGCATGAAAAACTTCTAAAGGGGATGCTGGTGCTGCATAAACTGTGGGGTGCTTCCAAATCTGTATAGACTGCAGTGGGGAGAAGTCGCTGCTAAGTACACCTTTTTGCAATGCTTTTAAATCCCGATATGCATCACAGTAGCACATCCAACCCTACTTTCAGAGACAGAGATCCTTACCTAGTGTTATATATGGTTTTGTAATATATGGCTTGTGAACACAGAGAGGGCATAGGATGAAACTACACTTAATCTCAAGAATGTCTATCACTATTGTGCTGGTTTCAGCTGGGATACAGTTAATTTTATTCCTAGTACCTCATGCTGTTTCAAAGCAGCATAGAGGATAATTCTTAAAGATACCTATTTACATCCAGACTCTGGACTATGAAATACATAGAAGTGAACAAAGTCAGAAAAATTTTCCATTTTGCTTTTTTCTTTTATTTTTCGCTGAAAAATTTGCTGAAAAATGCTTAATAATGTGAAGATAAACTAACAGATTTCCTAGACTGAGAGCCTGGTAATGGCTTATGAAAAACACAATTTAAATCTTAATTACACACCCAGGCAAATAATTGCACTGTGTTACTGTTGGGGTAGATGGACAATCATGACCACGGAATAACACTGCAACGTGAACTGCAGGTTACAGTGATAAGACTACCACCCTAACCAGCAAAATGTCATTCCAGATTAATCAGATCACTATACTGGAGGGCACTACATACCCAAGGAAAGGAAGCTCAACACAGATGCCTAAGAGCTGTAACCGTCTGAAAAATGTAAAGAGCAATGCTTTATGAGGACTTTAGGAAAAAGAAACTTAGCAGCTGAAGGAACATAGATGAAATTTGGTAAGTACTACACACATTTTGAAACAACTAATGAAATAGACTACAAGCAGCTATTTGCTGTATGACAATCCACACCGAAGAAATTAAAGGAATACTAACAGAGATATTACTTTGCATGCTGTCAATTAGATAACCAGTGGTGGATTTTCACTTACAAAATCTGGTGTCACAAGTTGTTGTTATTACCAAAAAGGTAAATTTCTGTACATAAGGAAACAAGTTATCATACCACATTATGCAAACTAAGGGGACAAAATGATGTGACTGATCAAAGACCTCTGCCCCATACTCAAATTGAAGGAATGTTCTGAAGAGATGAATAGAGCTACATGACCTGAAGGCTCAGGGGAGAATAATGAGGTGATTAATCACAACTGTTAAAAAGGAAGCCAAATTCATCTCAATGCCAAAGGAAAACCCAAGGGTGCCTTTGTTTTATACAAACTGACTGTATCAGCAAGGTATTTCAACTGTTAGTGTAACTGCCTGTCTCTGAATGTAAGGAATGCAGACCCAGAGCAAAACAATACCAGTTCTGGGGTGCTTCTGGTTAAGATAACATAACATACATATTGGATCTGCTTGTAACTCTAATCAAGAGCATCTTTTACCCATATAACTGTAATAGGTATTCAGCTTAAAGTTTTGTGCTTTTCTGCAGAGCCCAGTCATCCCCTCAGCAAGTGACCTTTCCTGCTGTGATTCCATCTGCAATTAGTGACTGCTGAAGTGCCAACGAGACAGCACAGACTCCAAGCAAGAGGGCTGAGCTAGGACACACCTCTGGCCAAAGAAGCCTCACTCCCCAGTAGCTGCTAGCCTTGAATTCCAGGCACAGGACAGACCGTTCTATTAGACTTGCAGTGATGGAGGAAGGGATATGTCCCCCTTGTGGAGCTTGCTGGATACCTTTATATGACTTACGTGGAACACTTAATGAACCAAGTAATCGCTCAGCTTTGTACCAAGTTTGCAGTACTGAGTCTTGCCAGAATTTTTCTGTCTGAACTTTTCATGATCTGCCTGCAGCTTTGTTTTACTTGGTTTAGCTGTAACAGCCATTTTTGTAATCAAGCAAGTGCCGATGGCTATTCTGACTATAGTTTATACAGACAGAAGTATAAAGCAGTCATTCTGTCCAGAACAAGGTATTTAATGCAACTGACACGATGAGATATAGGCACATCATAACAGCACTGCCCTTCAGAAGTGAAGGCAGAGTATCATAGTATAGGCATGAAGGGAAAAGAGATGGGCCACCAACTTGGCCCTGGAGACCCCACAGCTATAAACAACTCAGTGAGACCAGCATGGGGAGCATACATGTGGCTAAGCCCAATATAAAAAAAACAAACCACAAACAGAAGAACTCTGGAGAGAGCTGTGAGCTTCAGATATAAAAAAAACAAACCACAAACAGAAGAACTCTGGAGAGAGCTGTGAGCTTCAGCTGACTTCAGCAAACACATTCCTTTCTGGTGACTGAAGGATGCTCAGCATCATGATGGTGAGCATATTCTAGTTAATCAGATGCACATTTATATCGTGTCAATTTTATAGTGCAGTTGCTATACTCCACTAGCTGTACTTTCTAATTATACTGAGATTTGAGTGCATTGTTGTATCACTGTACTAAATTAAAAACCCCTGTAATGTCAATTAAACTTTGCACTAAGTCCTCCACATGTGGAATATGTAAAAGACCATGGTTGAAGAATATTGCACTAGACAGCTCTCAACAATAAAACAGGTATCATCCTAGGAAAGACTGCAAAATTCAAGTCACTATCATCTCATCATGTCTATCCCTTAAATAATAGTAAGTAAATAAACAGACAAAAAACAAACAAAAAATTTTCCAGTGAAATATTTTCAAAAATAATAAGAAAAACTCCTCAGGACTTGGATTACCTGTTTGCACGGGAAAGGAAAATGTACATATAAAGAGCAGTGGGGAACCCATGCAAAAGGTTCCACTGCTATACATTACGGGACATACATGTAAACCTCCCTCCAAAACAGTGAGTGAAGTTCTACCAAAAATGCAATGTTAACACTGAGGGAAAGAATTAATTATGAATTAAGCAATTAATCTGTCTAGAAGTTTACTATGAATCTTCAAATCTTCTTAAAGATTAATGTCTTTTGCTGGTCTTTTATCCCTTCACACTGGAAAGATTCTCAGAGGCAACTCGAAGTTTCTGTCACCAGAAATTGCAAAAATAAATACTTAATTTTCACCACGGGGGGGATATGGACAGACGGGGACATGACAGGGACGGACGCGACCAAACCAGAAACACAACCCACAGTTTTTTGTGTGATTCTGGACTGGTTTAGTGTTATCATAACTACATAACTGACAGCCAAAATTAAGCTTATTTGGGTAGTAATGTACCTTAACTCTCAGGTAAAGACTTAAGTTTCACTATAGCTGAGCATCTGCTGGGTTCCAGTTTTCTTGTTTGGAAATAAATAGAACTGTAACATATTTTACCAAAGCCTAACATACACAGAATTCAAATACCCTGGAAGTATTTTTTCCTAGGAATACAAAAGATTTAAATTACCCCCAGAAAAATACAGTTCCACATACCAGTAAATGCATCAGGAGTAGGAAATACCATCATGTGACAAAACACACAGACACAGATGGAAAACCACAGAAGTTTTAAAGCTTTAAAAATTACATAAAAGGAACAAAAATTGCTAAACCAATCATAAAAATAAAATCTTAAAAAATCCCTTTCAAAACTGAAGCTGTAAGAGCAGGCTGCATGAAAAGTACTGGCAAGACAAATTAAAGGAGAAGGGTCCAGAGAGTGCTTTTAGTGTTTCTTTTTTATTTCTAGAGAAGACAGAAGTCACAACAATCACCAAGTGAAGTGTTCACAGCTTGTTTTTTTTAACAGCACTTTCTTTTCTCTCTAGACTAGGTATGCTGGTTTTGAAAGCCATGGCACTCACAGCCTCACATATTCTCTATGCAAATTAAAATTACTATTGATGGATATTGCTTTATTCAAGCATAGAAAGAGAAAAATACTGAAAGCAGGTAAGTCAGTGAAGCCTTAGGAACGTAAAGTATACGAAACATAACTGTGACTTCCTTTAAGACAAGGAAGTGGGGCAGAGATGGGGAGACACACCCAAAGCCTTCGCTTCCCTCCACATCTAAATAGGGCTGTTACATTGGACTTTGCGTCATTCCAGACACTACAGAAAAGTTGACTAAACCCACTGCCTGAAGTGTATTTTTCACAGCAGCTGTGCTAAAGAGCCCAATTCCTGAAAACAAGTTGACAAATTGGTCCAACCACCCTTTCCCAAAAGAGAAAACACCACACTTGACCTCCCATTACACAAAGCTGCTTCTTATCTTTTCAGATAGTTATTTTCAGCTTTCTCAGCCTCCCCCAGCAGCATTCCTTACATGGGAATGCATAAATCCACGTCAGTCAGTACAACAGGAGGAGCTGCATCAGATACAGGAAGAAGCACAACTTGGCCAGCCACTTCTCTATTTTAAGTTCATTAAGATCTCCCTCTCAAGTGACTAAGAGTGACATCCTATTTCACTATGCAGCTTAAAAGACTTCGGGCCTGGTGTGAAAATATCTTACATTTTAAAAAGCCCCAACGAACAATGCCAGAGGAAAAAAAATCAACAATGTTAAAATGTTACAAATATAATACACCAAAATGTTAGACATTTAATACAATAAAATTTTAATTCTACTGAAATTGAAATCCATATTATTACTTTCTTACAGTATATTTATTCAAAGTTTGAAATTCTTCCAGTAAAGGCAAAAGAAAAAAAAGTTAAGGCAGAAGCACTTGTGGAGCAGCGAAAAATGTGTTCACACACTGGCTGCATGCTAAGAAAGGATATTTTGCCTTTCTTTGTGATGCCCTTTAATAGTGTTTTAAATTAGCATTAGACTGAGCTATCACTAAGTGGCATTCTACCCAGCTTCTTTGAAATTCTTGGCTTTGAACTACTAATTTTCAACATTACTTTAAGTCAAAATAGCACCACATTTAACTCTACTTTTGTTCTGATAATTAGCATTTTATTCCCTTTCTTCAAATGTGGTTTTACTGGGAGGATATACTTTCTCTCAATACTCTTCCATCAGACTAAATCTTCACAGAAGCCATTCCACTCCCAGCTCATTTCAACAAATCCCCAAAATACATATTTTGGATTGAGACAAGGAGGCACAAAAGCACAAAATGTAATCAGTTCTAAGTGACATTAGTTGGATGGCTTTCTAACGGAAAATAACCGAGGTGCTTGAAGATAAACCCTTGTAATTGACATGGTTTTAGGTCCTTAGGACTTTAGTACAAAAAGTGTAAGAAAAACAGGATAGAAAAATAGGACCTGGGAATGGGGAGTATATGGGACTAGCAGAGGTCCAAGATGGGAGCAGTTTAACTGATCAGTAGAAGGACAGGATGATTGCTCTGTCTGCAATGCTAATTAAAATGGTGCTTCAAAGGCTGCCAGAAGTGATGAAGATTGTTGGAAAAAGTAAAGGACCCTCAGAGACCACCACCACATTTGTGTACGCATGCGGGAAACTTTCTGGAAAATGATGTAATTCATACGTAGCCTCATGAATATGTATGTGTGCCCCGCTGCTATATAAGGACAGCTTGTGTAGCAATACGGGGATAAACGTTAGGAGGAGCCATCCCCCGTGTCTCCCGAAGCCGCAATACCTGTTTGTCAACTTAAAACTTTGTTGGCGAGTTTGTTCCTGGAGTTTTCTCCAAATCAGGATTATGACCACAGTGAAGTAATTTTTAGTTTCTTCAATACTGGACCTACTATGGCTATTGCTTCTTTGGCATGACTTCCAGGATACAGGGTTCTGAACAGGCTATTACTTGTCTAGGTTTCTGTTCTTGTAAACCAGCATTTCCTGAGAAGCACAACACGAATATGCTCATGATTGCTCTGGAGAGCTCTGTGAAACCAGTCGCAGACTAAACCAAGAACTTCAGAATCCTATAGAGTAGGGCGTATAGTTGCTATGTTAAATTATTTCCTTCACCAGCAATTGAGACGATGCTTTTCAAAACTTATCCATCAAAGTCCCCATTTTCAGTAGTGGAATCATACATTCCTAAAGCAATTCCCACCAACTGGAGGACATACTTGGGAAGCACAAGCTGTACTCACAGAGCTTCTTATTTCAACAGTATGTTGGTCTATCCACCAACTAAGAAGTATAGTATCCACTGCATAAACTTGCACTACTCAGTTTAGATCTTACCTAAAAATTAATATATTAATGAAAACAGAAAGATGAAAAAAAAAGAAAAAAAAAAAAGAGGAATATCTCTCTGGAATATTTTAAAACCTCATTGGAAACAAGGGAGTTCTGTAACTAAGGAAGTAAGCATACTGACACGCTACTTAGAGAGACAATGAAAGAAACATACATTGATTGAGTACAATAGGCATGGGCCTGAAACAGAGCTGTTAAAACTTTTAAAGGCAGAGATAAAGCCTGATGTTTGAGGGGAAGCAAGACATAAATGTATTGTTATTGAACCTATTTAGAAAAGCTACAGAATACCCAAGGTTAAAAGAGTAAATTACCTGTTCCTATAAGGCAAGAACAAGATTTTATTTTGGTGAATATCACATATTACAGTATATCATGCATTACATTAGGAAAAATGGCTGCAAAAGTCATTCTGTGATCAGAATTGGGGCCCAATATTTGATGACTGTATGAAATGTCATGACCTGCTGGTCAGACCAGACGAATTCACATGTCTCTTCTGGCCTTAAAACCTTAAAAAGCCTCTGAACTGAAACGTCCATTTAAGTGATTTTGTTCTAAAACTTCCATTTAAAGACATGGGAAAAACAACATGGCAGAGCAAAAAAAAAGAAATTAAACCTTTGAACTTCTACAGCCACTTCTGTCTGCAGTTTTACTTACACATACATACGTAAGAAGTGCATGACACACACAACTCCATTTCCGAAGCATACTAACACCTAACATACAAGTTCACTTAAGTAGTTTTTCAGATTAGTTTTAAACACAATTTCTTGAAGAGAAGTAGCTTTCTGATGGGAAAACTGGCAAATATTAGAAGTAATAGAATATACTTTATTAAAAAATGTGAGCATTATAAATCCAGAATAAGTATCTTTATCTGAAATAGGTAGATTAAAAGGATCCGAAAGAAATATTAAACATTACACAATTTTTTCTTCACCTAAGTTTTCTGAAAAGGAAAGAGCTGTTCTCTGAAACAGCTTACTACTAAAATGGTAAAGGAAACTACTCACAAACAAACTAAAACAAATGTATGATACTATTTCTGAGTGGAATATAGTTGCTGGTGCTTCAAGATGAATCTCACTCTTAGGAAGTCATTTTATCGCGCGTCCTCCAAGTGTTTTTACTAAGAGAATCTACCAAAACAAGCCTCTGTTAGGTCATTGTCACTGCATTCCTCCTCAGCTTCCAAGGAAGCAGTTTCTGTATGCCAAGAACCAAAGTACTGTGTATGACATACAGCTGGAGACTTCCAGGAAAAGCTTCTGTTTAATACATGCTTACATCTACATGCTTACTCAACAGGTTCTTCCAAACAACATCATCAATACCTCCCTTTGTAAAATTTTTTAACACTAAATGGGATCAGAAGTATCTTGCACAGGTGAAAATTCCCAATCAGATACGTATCATGCTTTCTGCAGAAGAAATAATTGTACCTATCACATGTGTTCTCATAAATCAGAGTCCCAATGTCACATCTTGTTTGTTGCATATTTTTCCCATATTTACAGAAACAAACACAGATGACAAAGCAGAAACAAATGGCCTTATGTTTTCTAAAACCCATGAAGCACTGGGCCAAATGTGTTTGCCGGTGCATGATAAGGTAAAAAAAAAACCAACAAAATCCTTTTCCATACAGATGTTTAACACTACTTGATGATTTCTGTTTAAAGAACTTGATGCAGACTGTCGAAAAACAAACAGGCATACAAAAAAGGCTCAACAGCTTTCACTTTCTCAGAAGTTATCAACCCTTCCTCTTCAAGAGGACAGCTCGAAAACACTGAAGCCAAAGCTCAGTGCCTGACATTTTAACCTCACAATTTCTTAGACATACAGTGTATGATTCTGACCACTCCTCCAGCTGTGTTTGCTGACCTTTAGAAAGTTATCAACAAAGAGGAAAAAAAATCATGATAGATTCATTCTTTATCCATCACTTTTCAACTGCATCTCAGAAGTCTGAAACCTGAAAGTGAGTCAACATGCATGCCCAGAGGTAAAATACAAATATACATTAAACCAAGGAATTGGGGGGTTTTGTTTCCTAAAATCAACCTGACTTGTCAGCAACAACATACAGGCTTCAATTTCTACTTTGACAGAAATCCCCCCACTTGAGAAGCACGTGGCTAAACCTTCTGATCCAGCCATGACCAGCACGAAAGCCACTTTATATCTGACATAGCAAGCACAGCTTTTTAGACCAAAGAAATTTTTCAGACTCAATCAATCTCCTCAAAATAAGACAGCACAGGGATGTCTGTTCTTCGAGCTAAGCACTGCAAAGCTTCATGTTTTGTGAATAAATCATTTATACTTCACATAGGAAATTTAACTAGAACAAATAAAGATAACATCTATGACTTCTCTACGCTTTCCATGTATCGCACGCCCTCTTCAAAGGCTGCAAGCACCTATTACAGTCATCAGTACCATAAATCCTGCAGTTTACTGTGTTGAAATCACTCAAAGATACTATTCTAGTTATTTCATGACAAGTAACACACGAAGATGCCACAAATGTTCCAGAGAATTAAAAAAATAAGGAAACTTCTTAAATATCAGCACAGATGAAGAAAACGTAACCAATTTGATTAATTGATTATGAACTTACTTACCCTTTTCTTTATTAACAGGAGTTTTGAATAATTGTTTGTGTTCCTATTTCTAAAACTCTACATTTCCCTGTATTTTCACCTACAGAGGGCACTAACACAAATTCACATGACAGGCAGTAAATCATCCCCCCTTCTAAAAAGCAGAGGGTTACTGATCTGAACCATCAGTTAGAAACTTACTTCATTTACTTCCCTAATGTCCCCTAATGCAGAATCAGGGTCATGGATTTCAACTGCCTGAAGCACGGGGTGGTGACCTTACCTAGAATTGTTCTAACAGAACATTATGGAAGTTCATCAAAACACACAGTATTGTGGAGAATAGAAAGGGCACAAAAGCGGGTTTGTGTGCATTTTGGTTGTTTTGGTTTTTGGTTGGTTTGGTTTGTTGCAGAATTCCTTTGTTACAGGCTCCTTTCTACTGGGGTTCACAGGCATCAGAAATAACTTTGCTAATATTTTACTACTTAAAATCCTTTTAAACTAGTGGATTCAGCACCAATTCACTCTAGTACTCAATTCACTGATTTATGGGGATAGAAGGTTCAGCTGCAAAATACATGACCAGGTATAAACTACTAATATCATCGCAAAACCCAACAACAGAGAAGAACTCTTCACTATTCAGTACCGTGTTTCACACTGTAAAAGCAGATGTAGCGTATCTTCTGCCTCTATAACTTCCCTATATATTTTTTCAACGTCAGAGAGTCAAAAGCTAAGGCAGATATTTTTCCTCAAAACCACAGTAACACAGGTTGAAAAGCTTATGCCGAACACAGGTACAGGCGAAAACATTACTGGTACATGGCCAAGTAATGATATTGTCCCAGAAGAGAATATGCATAAAAACATCTAAACCACGGGTAATTCCAATACAACAACATGCCATGAGCCTTAAGACAGAACTACATGCTACAAGCTTGCTTTCTTGCAAGAAAATATGAGTAACTTTTACCACCCAAAAGAGACAACTGGTACATATTAAAAAGAAAAAATTAAAAAAGCAAGGTCATAACTCTTATAAAAGCCCAAGGACTGAACAGCTATTACTCCAATGGCAATATTATAAACTGAATTCATGCATTAATTTTACTAAAGAAGCAGTGAACGATCACGACTTTATAGTTGGAGAACCAATTTAGACACAATCAGCAAGGAGAAAGATGACTAAAAGCAGCTTTCAATGTCTCTCTTTGGTATAGCTACTGCTGCTGTTGAGCCAAATGAGGGAGCGATGGAAACCAGGCATTTTCATGAACTGGAATATTAACCATCTCCTGATGTACAAAGAATCACTAAATAAAATCTCATACACTCAGCCCACAAAAATTTATATTGAAACGTCCAAACCTGTCTTACAAAAATCAAGCAGAGAATCACACTAAAGATCTTTCTTTCCAAAATTTCTAATACCTTTGATTTTAATCATACTAGGCTGAAATCCTCCATCGCTACTCAAGTTTGCCCTAAAATAATCTCACATCAAGTTTAAAAAAAACCAAAACAAAACAAAAAAAAACAAAACAAAACAAACAAACAAAACCAAACACATATGTTATACTTTAAAATCCTACAATTCTTATAAATCCCTTTAACTAAAAAGTCAAGGACAACACATCTTCACAACTACTCATTTGTCTAAAGTTTTTATATGCCATGGTTAAATGCTCTAACTCCACATGCATATTGCCAAAAAGAAAAGGAGGGATCTCCGAAAACCACCATTCACAGTAAGAGTGAAAATGAAGAATAAAATAAACAATTAGATTATATTAAATTCATTGCAGGACAGCACATGGAAGTACAGTGAGACACAAAGAAATATTTAACATTCTTTGCAATGTGCATTGGTGAAAAAAATTATTCACATACCACCTACAGAACCTTTGTAAAAAAAGACTAAATCATATCATTGTTTTTCTAGCCTGCAGATGAAGCACTTGCATACCTGTTCTTTAACTGAAGCTAGAATGGCAGAGGTCGTCTCAGTTTCAGAGCCATCACCATTAGATGTGTTCAACACAGGACTAAGGGAACTTGTCTTGTCAGAAGACGAGGGCTGGTCTGGAACAGGCATAGTTTCTGCAGTTGACGGAAAAACAAAACAATGATTTTGTTATTAGGAACCTGATACGTATCAGAAATCATATGCATATAAGAATAACAATATTAATTTAAGAAAAAAAATGTAGAACATGCTTCTGTTCTGTACAATAGAATTAAACTATCACTTATTTAAAATTAAAACTAGTCCTACATTAAATGATTGGCCAGTCTTATTCCAAAATAGCCACCACAGTACATTTGGAGAAGATTCAAACCATTTACAGCTACGATTTTTGTACAGTGTTGCAGTGGCAGCATCCAACATGAAATTACAGTATCATGAAAGTAATGAATCATGAAATGCTTTGAAAACAGAAACCCAACAAATTATACATGACAGAAATCTAAAACATCTAATGTTGACTCTCTAACATGATGATTATTTAATATTTATATTTTAAGCCTAAGCAACTAGCTTTCCCTTTCTTCTAGTCTACAAGGTGATTTTGACAACATTTTATCAGAGTATTTTTGAGAAAAACAGCATACCAGTAGTTAAGCCATTTTGAATCATGTTACAAAAAAGAGTCCTAGTACTGGAAGGCCTTTCTAGTAGTCGTTTTTAGAGAGCAAAATGTCTGTATGACTGTGGAAAAATGTATCTTTCTGAAGGCTAAGCTATAGGGTAGCATCTCTGTTTAAATGTCACTACAGACACATCTCTGCAGGCAAACTGTTCCACATTTCAGAAGTCAAGGAGCAGAGAGGCAGCTTGCATGGTTATGCACAGGCAAGTTAGGATAAGGTCACGTTCATGTGGGAGCTGGCCAGAATTACCCTGTGGAAGAGAACTGGCCCACAGGCTGCCAGCTGGATGGGACCCCTGGAGAGCAGTGGAGATATTCAGAGGGATGTCACCAGAAGGGTCGTTTAGGCACAGCACTCTCCATTCACATCAATGGCAAAAATCCTGCCCTGGCTCCATTCTGCTTTTCAAAGCTCATGTTTCTATAAAGTGTAACGTTTTCTGGATGAAATAGGAAGTCTGAAAAGAGTGGGAAAGGGTAGTTGGTAAAAGCAAATATAAATTGTAACACCCAGAGCAAGCATCCCCACACCAGTCTGCGATAGGGCTCTAAAAGAAGGGGAGATGACTCCAAAGTCACAGTGCTACCCAAGAACACTCATTCAGCTCAGCTAGGCAGCCTTTTCCAAAAGCTTCCTGAAGCTCAGGGCACTGTCACAAATACGTAAGACAAAAACATGAAAAAAGAGATTATACATTAAAAAGTCAGTTATTTCTCTTAAGAGAAAACTCTCTAAATCTCAAGTCAGATTAGTTTATATATTGAAGCATGATATTAAACATAGTTTCAATTAAAGAATCTACATATTTTCATATGGCTTCATTTCACACTTCTTGTAAGCAAATCACCTGAAGTGGGTCTGGCAATATCCCTGATCAGATATGTACACTATTCAAAGCTCATCTTTAGAAACTGAGATGATATATGTGTTTCCTTCTGTCACAAGTGCAAGTATACAGTACAAAACTTCCATATGATTCCAACGCATCGATCGAAAAGGACTTCTGAGTTGCATTTTCCCATTTTCTGCAAGTGAGGAATCAGCTTCTATTGTAATAAGTTACGTACGTTGTGGCACACTGTTTAAGTTGCTACTGTCTTGTAAAGTACTACATAAAACACATGCACACATATTCATATACACACTTATTTTATTACCTTACTTTCCAACACCCTATTTTTTAAATTATTAATTGCTGTATCATAATATAAAACATTTTCTGTTCATATTGCAAGTTACCCAATAAAATAAAAACCAGCCTAACAGTTCATTTTGTAGAGCTATAAGAGACACTGAGGTGCTGAAGAGGGTCCAGAAAAGGGCAACAAACCTGGTGAAGGGTCTGGAGCATAAGTCCTATGAGGAGCAGCTCAGAGAAGTGGGGTTGTTCAGTCCAGAGAAAAGGAGGCTCAGGGGGGACCTTATCACTCTCTACAACTACCTGAAAGGAGGTTGCAGTGAGGTCTCTTCTCCCAAGTACCAAGTGATAGGACAAGAGGTAACAGCTTCAAGCTGCACCAGGCGAGGTTTAGATTGGGTATTAGGAAAAATTTCTTCACCAAGGGTGACCAGGCATTGGAATAGGCTGCCCAGGGAAGTGGTGGAATCCCCGTCCCTGGAGGTGTTCAAAACCCATGTAGGTGAGGCCCTCAGTGACATGGTTTAGTGATGGTCTTGGCAGTCCTGGGGTAACGGTTGGACTTGACCTTAAAGGTCTTTTCCAACCTAGTTGATTCTATGAAAACACTGGAGTGCAACACTCCTGGCTATCAATTCCATGCCCTGTAAAGTCCAACTGAAAACTGTGCACAAGAACAAGCGAGACCACAGTATTCAGGAACATGAGTTAAGGACACATCAAGCAGTCCTACTGCCTTTGCAGACACCCTCTCTGGGCAGTGGGAAGCAAAGGTTCCAAGTCAGGGCAGCTCACAAGGGAGACACATGGAACTGCAATAGCATGAGCTGTGAAGAACTGCTTTCCCAAGCCTGCACTGGTAGTGGTAGAAATACCAGAGCTGTGAATGATACTCCTGCTAAATGATCTCAGACACAGTGGCTGAGAGTGGCTCCCTGATGCAGGACTACTTTCTCTGCAGTTGCGAAGAACCTCCCAGGAAAAAACCTTTTTGTTCGCTCGTCTCATCCTCCTGCTCCTCCAGGCAGCCTGAACGCGGCAGAGAGACACCGTGGACTCCACTGTTTCATAAATACTAGTCCGAGGAGATAAAATCCAGCAAACTAAGCCAGACTAAGTCAGCAACTCCTTGTTCCTGCTCCCAGCTCCACAAATCACTGTCATCTGAGGTCCATTTAAGTTCTTCACCTGACAAAATAAGATGACTCAGCTGCTGCCCCCAAATCCAGCTCTCCACCACAGCACACGGTTACTGGACCTGACAGGAAAGACACACCACCACCAGGAAGTTAAACTGGTAGGTGTTTGGTAAATGTGTATGTTATGGAGTCGAGCTGCTGCACTTGTGTTGGAAGACCTCACCCACAACCTCACAAAGGGACCAAGTGTAGCATATAGTGAGTGGATAGGACACCAGGAGGGGTAAAAGTGTCTTCTCTGCGTGATCATTTAATTGAATGTCTTCCTTATTTCTCAATACCAAATTCTGTACTTTAAAGCTTATGTTAATTTGCATGTATCAAATTAAGTGAAATTCCCTGACACAAATAATTTGGCCTGTGACACTCCCAAAGAGCAAATCCCAATGAGGCCCTCTGAGACATGGTGTGTTTCTGTTGCTGTTTCCAGGAAGATGGGGGGAAATAAGCCCACCCCAATTGCTGTGAAAAAAAATAATTATCTGCTACAAAGAATACTTGCCCTAGCCCAAACACTCCAAAATTAAAGTGTATTTGAGAGGGACAGCAAGGCCGCATGGTAAACAGAGAAGCCCCTCTGTGCCAGAAAGATGCTATCGATGACACTGTTTCCTGCGTGTTCAGAAAAATTACATTTGTGCAATACAGGCAGCCACTGCCTGCTGCTGTGCTGAACTTGTTTTGGGACTGTTGTATTCAGCTTCAGCAAATTTTAATTTTTAGCCTCTAGATTTTTGTAAACACTTTGTTTCCACCACAGAAAACTTCAAAAAGTGCTTTAATAATCTACACTTTTGCAAGTATCAGTTTAAAAAAACTGGGAAAAAGCAATCTAATTGCACTATCAACTACTATAATAAACTACTTGCTTCAAATAGGCTCAAAATCTGGACAGAACAATAGCTAATATTCTACAGCCACCACATGTTTCCAGGATTTGGGAATTTTTGTAATTTTAGATCTTAAGGCAGAGGTGAGGATTAAAAAAGGCACATTGCATGTCCCCTTCATCTAGAAACAGAGAAATCACAAGAAATGTCTCTAGCATTAAAAGCAATATTTTGTGCACCTATTAAATTACTTCTTCTGGAAAAAGAATATAGTTTGTAAAATCTTATTAAACCAGTTTATTACTACGACTGTTCAAAGGGGAAAGATTGCAGCCAATTGCTCTCAATAAGCTAGTATCATTGAAGCTACAGCATGATGTTATCCAGCTCAGCCGCTAAAGTTATGTATTTTAACATCCTTTTGTTACACAAGTTCATGTGAGAAACACTACATAGAAAGGAAACCCTGAGTTTTCAAAGGCAGAAGAGAAGGCACTATACCAAAGGTAGTTACATTAAAAAAATCATACACAAGTCAGCAATAGGATTTCAACAGCAAACACCAACATATCAAAGGCCCTCATTTGCCCTAGTCCACCTAGTCAAAGATGGACTTCAAATTTACATCGGTCTTCAGTATAAGAAACTGGGCGTTCTTGGGTTTTAATGGAACTCAAAGCGCCAGTACCACAGAATTATAAAAAATTAGGCTGAAATGGGCCTCCAAGCCCCTGGACCACTACCTAATCTCTAGACAAGGCAGATTTTTTTTTTTCCCTAAGTCATTCTGGATATTTCATACACATAAGCAGTCCTTAAAAGCTTCCCTCACTACATCATCCCCTTGGCCGCCTTCCCTCTATAAGGAGGATCCAGAAGCCTTCCAGGTAGAAAACTTGATTTAGTACTTAATCATAGAATCATAGAATCACAGAATAGTTAGGGTTGGAAAGGACCTTAAGATCATCCAGTTACAATCCCCTTGCCATGGGCAGGGACACCTCACACTAAACCATGCCATCCAAGGCTCTGTCCAACCGGGCCTTGAACAATGCCAGCAATTCACAGCTTCCCTGGGAAACCCATTCCACTGCCTCACCACCCTTACAGTAAAGAATTTCTTCCTTATATCCAGCCTAAACTTCACCTGTTTATGTTTGAACCCATTACCCCTTGTCCTATCACTACAGTCCCTCATGAAGAGTCCCTCCCCAGCATTCCCATAGGCCCCCTTCAGATACTGCAAGGCTGCTAGGAGGTCTCCATGCAGCCTTCTCTTCTCAAGCTTGAACAGCCCCAACTTTCTCAGCCTATCTTCATACGGGAAGTGCTCCAGTCTCCTCATCATCCTTGTGGCCCTCCTCTGCACTTGTTCCAACAGTTCCATGTCCTTTTGATGTTGAGGACACCAGAACTGCACACAATACTCCAAGGGAGGTCTCACAAGAACAGAGTAGAGGGGCAGGATCACCTCCCTCGACCTGCTGGTCGCACTCCTTTTGATGCAGCCCAGGATACAGTTGGCTTTTTGAGCTACTAGTGCACACTGAAGCCGGCTCATGTTCATTTTTTCATCGAACAACACCCCCAAGTCCTTCTGTGCAGGGCTGCTCTGAATCTCTCCCCTGCCCAACCTGGAGCTGTGCCTGGGATTGCTCCAACCCAGCTGTAGGATCTTGCACTTGGCATAGTTAAACTTCATCAGGTTGGCATCAGCCCTCCTCACAAGCGTGTCAAGGTCCCTCTGGATGGCATTCCTTCCCTCCAGTGTATCAACCGAACCACACAGCTTGGTGTCATTGGCAAAGTTGCTGAGAGCGCACTCAATCCCACTGTCCATGTCACCGACAAAGATGTTGAACAAGACTGGTCCCAATACTGATCCCTGAGGGACACCACTCGTTACAGGTCTCCAGCTGGACACTGAGCCATACAGTACATTTCAGCTTAGTGTTTCCTGTGCTGCCCCTTATGGGCATAAAACACTAATTATCCCATCAGTCCTTTTCAGAAAAACATTATCCCACATACAATCATAGAATCATAGAATAGTTAGGATTGGAAAGGACCTATGATCATCTAGTTCCAACCCACCTGCCATGGGCAGGGACACTTCCCACTAAACCACGCCACCCAAGGCTCTGTCCAACCTGCCCTTGAACACAGCCAGCAATGGAGCATTCACAACTTCCCTGGGCAACCCATTCCAGTGCCTCACCATGATGATGACCACCCTTGCACTACTTCTGCTCCAGCTTCTCTCTAGACAAGCTACCCCAATTCTTTTCCCTTTTCCTCATAAAATAAGCTGGCTGATAGCCTTTTAACCCACACTCCTGGGAGCTTAACACTAAAAACAAAAAAGAAAATTTGAGCAAGCATGAGAAGAACAATAAAAATTAAGCAGCTTAACAAAGTACACCATAGCTGAGGGTACAACCACAACACAGAAGTAAACTGGCTGCATTTAACTGTTATAACAGCAACAGTATTTCCTACCAGTGTCACAAAAATGCAAGTGATATTCTGTAAGTCAGAGCATGTACATGATCCTGAGAGAATCAAATTAAAATCTTAGATGATCATAGATAGATGAACAGGAAGAATACTACCAGCCTTTTGGGAACATACTGGGAAGTCAGACATAAATAATTCAAGGGTTCCTGTACTCCACAGTGCTGGCAAAATTCTATCTGGAGTTTGACTTTCTTGCGGCTGTTTCGTGGTTTTTCATTTGGTTGTCTTTCTTAAAGTATCTAAAAACTTTACCTCACCTTAACTAAAAAACGCCAGCCCTATAAATCCAAACACACACATGCCCCTCCACATGTACTAGGTGTGGGTGCTCACGTGCTGGCTCCATGGGCGTCCCCTGGGGCTGCCGGTGCCAAACACACTTGGTTCCAGCCAGCTCAAACGGCCCCACAGCAGGGCAGAGCTGGGCCCCTCAGCCACAAGCGGGCACCCTGGGGAAAGCCTGGGTAAGGAAGGGACAAAACGCTGCCTGGCAGCTGGGGCTGAGGGGAACGGGGTGTGAACTGGCAGTAAATCAAGTCAGTTTTCCCCAAGTCAAGTCTGTTTTGCCCATTACAGTAAGCGGTCATCAATCTCCTTGCCTTTACCTCAACCCAGGAGCTTTTCCCTGACTTGATGAGGAGAGGCAGTGAGAGAGCAGCTGAGTGGGGTTTGGCAGCCAGACAACATCAACCCACCACACGCCACAGGCTGGTTTTGACTTCATCAGGAAAGGTGGACAGAAATGGCTTGACATTTTTTGTTTGGTTTGTTTTTTTATCTTGTGACACCACGCACTCCTGGACACACAGACAGAATCTACAGTTGTGTACGCTATAGAACTACCGCCTAGAACTGCGACTACCATGGTCACCATCTCATGAGCCAGTGAAAGTCATGTAAAACCTAATGAGATTAAGATTCTTCTTCAGTCACTATTAAGTACAGTGGTGAAAGTATTTAAAAAATTGCCGGGGCAAAATAAGAAACAGAAGAAAACAACAATGACAATCTATATAGCTATGGAAAACTTGTACGATAAACGTCATAAAAATAAAGCCAAACTATGTAATTGAATTCCACTTTATTGCATGAATACAGATGGGCAAACAGTGCTCAGTGAGAAACTGAACAGCTTCCATGGCTACAACGTTTACTTTAAATCTCCACAAAAATAACTTCAGCTAAACTTCCTTATTCTTCGCTAGTACAGTTCCATAAGCCATAACAAACTGCCAGGTATTTATCTTACTCCCTATTGCAAATGATTTCAACAAAAACTGGTTTTCTTGTTTTGCCTTTTTTGTTGTTGTTGGTTCTGCTTTAAATTTTTTTTAGCATTTAAAAACTTTGATCAAAGTCAGATGACAGAATTAAAAATTATATAACATCATTAAGAAAACCACTATAGAAACCTTTGGAAAAGCATGTTAAAAATCACTTTTGCTGTGTAACTACTTACCAAAGAGGTTTCGCTAACTTTTACGTGCTTATTCAAACCAAGCACTCAATAGAAATTTCAAAATAATTTTTAAAATTCTCTCACGTTTCTTTTGAACATGGGCAACTTTACTCTTTTCCAGCGAGCTCATGGGACTCTTCTTTGGATGACAGCCCTTTCTTGGTCCCATGAAATTCTATTCAAAAATAGATGAATGATGAGGCAGTTTATAAATTTAATTCCTTTCTTACAAATGCATTATGGACATGTTCACAATACATAAAGAAAAAAAAAAAAAAGATACAACATCTTTATTGATAGATCCCACAAATACCTAGCAACAGTAGTAACAACATTCAGAACTGGGAAACAACAGATTGCAAGACCCCATTCCTTACGTAACCCTTGGGATAGCAAGCAGTGGATGCTGGATGGCAGACACCCTTCCTTGTAATAGGATTTCGTGCCTTCTAGGAGGTAATACAACCAACTTTGCTGGTTTCAAGGTCAAACTGCAAAAATCTGTTCAGGCTGAACGCAGGCACAGAGGTACACACACAATATACAGAGTACCATAAATCCTTAGGAAAACCAAAATATTTATATAATTTACAAATGCACATGAAACTGGCAATGTCAGATGCTCAAGTTTCACCTGAAAACTCAATTTTGCATACACACCTCATAGAATCATAGAATACTTAGGGTTGGAAAGGACCTTAAGATCAGCTAGTTCCAATCCCCCTGCCATGGGCAGGGACACCTCACACTAAACCATGACACCCAAGGCTCTGTCCAACCTGGCCTTGAACACCACCAGCGATGGAGCATTCACAACTTCCCTGGGCAACCCATTCCAGTGCCTCACCACCATCACAGTAAAGGATTTCTTCCTTATATCCAATCTAAACTTCTCCTGCTTAAGTTTGAACCACTTTTATATAGACTTTAATCATACTGGACAGGAATGTACTAAGTAGGGAACTAATGAGGTATAGCCATGAAGACATCACTGGTAAAAGCATTTTGATGGCATGGTTCACAAATGATGCGTCACTCTCTGAGATGGGGTGGCTAACTCTGTCTTTCAATAATCTTACTCCCCTCCTCCTCCACATCAGAAATGCTAGGCTTCATTCACTGTATCCATGAAGAACACTGGAAAAAAAAAAAACAAAACAAAAACCCTATAACTGAAAAAGCAGCAGCATCAACTGTAAACTGTCATTCTTCTTCCAAATTAAACTGCATTGTTTTAATAGGCTCTTTATAACCTATGCTTAAAGAAAAAGGGAATATTGCTTAAAGAGGCAGACTTCCATTTATAAATATTAGTCTGATATTCCTTTAAAAGTCACTTTGTTAATGCGGTTTACATACTTTAGTATTGCATCACGCTTTCATGGGTTGAAATTGTAAGTAGGTTAGAAAAACCCAAAGAGCTCCACAATGTCTGAAAATCTGTCGTAAAAGCCAAGTTATCCACTACTCTGGCAACTGCACCAAATCAGTGAAATCAGATAATTCAGATATATTTCTTTATTAAAAAGTTATTGCAGTAAGGAACATGTACTCCCCAGTGGGTTTTCCCTGTACAAAGAACCATTAATCAGCGAGAGCATTCATTATAAAAGTCTAAGTCCTGCTGTCTTACTGCACAGCAATCAAATTTAGCTTGTTACTGAGCTAATCTGGAGAACTATGAATGAACCTGAACTAGCCTTGGATAAGAACCAATCACTTAAAATAATCCAATATACAATTATACATCTGGAAGTACTCTGCTTCCTTTCCTCTACCTTAGATATGCTGTGTAGAGATTATAGTATCACTACCATTTGCATTATGCAAAAATGCAATATGCATTTCTATTGTTCCTTTCAAAGTTGCTCGTAATTTTTTTGCTATTGTTTCATAATACTTTTTTTTTTAACTTAAAACTGCATTTTTATGACTATACTTACATTGTTTCAGTAATTCATATTAAGATTTCAGATGCAAGGACTAATGTTGATCTTGTTTCTAGCTGGTTTAACTAAGAAATACATAAAATACTCCAACATTCATCAACATAATAGCATGATTGCCATAGGGAACCTCTATTTCTCCCTGTGTATACGAACAAGAGTTGTTATTTGAAAGCCTACAGTCATGAACAGCTCCAGTACACTAGCTTCTAACAACTGTGGCAAGCAAAAAAAAAGAAACAGATTTGGCACTGTATCTATGAACATGAAAACCACAAGTTTTCATACCATTCACCAAGTCATTCTAATAAGCTAAGAATTCAGTGGGTGTAAGTCAGGAGCAAGAACAATAAAGAATACAACAGCTCTGGCCATTCTTGCAAATTATTACCTATATCACAAGTCCTATTTGCTACAGATATGGAGGGGAAAAATACCCAAAATAGTAATTCTCATTATTAGATATTGTAAAGCCAATTCAAACAATATCACACACATAAGACTATTAGTCTAATCGAGATGTTTACAGTAAGTTTTTAGAACAAAACCCCAACTGGAAGAAGCAGAAATTGGCACTGCTTGAGAATGTTGACATTGCAGGAATCAACTTCAGCTGAAAGATGACCTATTGTATTCTCTCAGTAATGTCAAGCTAGGGAGGCGACTGAAGGCTGAGACAGCATTGGCTGTAGGCAGTAAGATATATTATCTACTACTGTTGCATTAAACTTTTATGCAATGAAGCTAAATCCTTCAGCTGTATGTCAGTGAAACAGGGCAGGAAGTCTGCAAAGATAGGCCTTCCCTTCTCTTGCACACACAACCATTGAATTTGTAGATTTCCTTTACTGTCCTATCTATGCTGACAGTTTGATACAATTTGTGCCTGGGTAAGTAGTCTTAAAAATAGACTGATAATCCCCTGAGTCAACAGGAAGATAAGAAAATCTGCCATACTCTGCCAAATACCTCGGAGAGAAAAATGTCTTCTGATTGCCTTACTTATCACAACACCCTAAATCATATATCTCTTACGTTGAAATTACTAGATGGGAAAACAGATTAATTAAAGGAGACATGATATCTTAAAGACCTTTAGAAAGGCTTAAGATCAATTAGGGATCAGGGATATGAGGGATCAATTCACCACTCTTATTCTAGCTAACCCATTAAGGGGGCTTTCCAAAGGGCTCTGTTTTCTTTCTGGTGTTGTTCTTTGTCCATAAACTCATCCAGTTCCCTGTTTGCCAAGACAGGCAAGTTTGCCTCTTGCCTGTAACTGCTGCATTCTCAGTTATTTCAACCATACTATTTAGTTTTTTAGGGCCTCTAAGCTGACGAAAAAGAATCCTCTAGTTTTAAATTCTAGGCAAAGTTGAGGTTTGGGTTCAGCAATCCATAAAATTTCCCTCTGTTTTCTCCTGCTCTTTGCAGAAGTGTGGTAAAAGACGTAAAAAATCCCAACTATAACAGTAAAGGATAAAGATAACCATAATCTAAAACCTGACTGAATAGAAGCTATATTGGAAAACTGCCCCCAAGAATTTCCTTGACTCATCCTACCCTAACGTCCTGTAGATAAATACGTAATACCTAAAATGGAAACCACAACTGTTGAAATATACGGAGCCAGTTTAAATGAAACTTTCTATTGCTTTCCCTTCCACAGATGCCTGAATCAAAGGCATTTCCTGAAACAATGTAAAGACAAGGAGAAAAGAACTAGACAGAATCATAGAATCATAGAATAGTTAGGGCTGGAAAGGACCTTAAGATCATCTAGTTCCAACCCGCTGCCATGGGCACAGACACCTCACACTAAACCATGACACCCAAGGCTATGTCCAACCTGGCCTTGAACACTGCCAGCAATGGAGTATTCACAACTTCTCTGGGCAACCCATTCCAGTGCCTCACCACCATCACAGTAAAGAATTTCTTCCTTATATCCAATCTAAACTTCCCCTGTTTACGTTTGAACCCGTTACCCCTTGTCCTATCACTACAGTCCCTCATGAAGAGTCCCTCCCCAGTATCCCTAGAGCCCCCCTTCAGATACTGGAAGGCTGCTATGAGGTCTCCATGCAGCCTTCTCTGCTCTAGGCTGAACACCCCCAACTTTCTCAGCCTGTCTTCATATGGGAGGTGCTTCAGCCCCCTGATCATCCTCATGGCTCTCCTCTGGACTTGTTCCGATCTTATGGTCCTTTCCAACCCTAACTGTTCTGTGATTCTATGATTCTATGAACCTAAAGTCGTGCCTACAGCTACAGCCATCTCCAACACTTCCAAGTATTTTAGTTCAGCATATTCCTGCTAAATCCTGTTTGGTTAAGTGGTATTATCATAAAGCAAGGCAGGTTTGCTTTTTTCTCTGAAAGATTTAAGATTTCAAGTGCTTTGAATTACTATACAGCCTTCTTCCTTCAAGTCAAAGTGAAAGAAATTCCTAAAACATTCACAATGATTTTAGTGGAATAACACAGAAGTAATGCTTACAAGAGAAAAGCTACAGCATTTGGCCCAAAGGGCTTTGAAAAAAAGGCAAAAGAACAATGGTCCAATTGTACATTCCTTGGGGTTTTGTTATTTTTTTTACTCTTGAACTGGAGTCAGCACCACTGCTGACTCAGGTTCAAGACTCAAGCGAAGATCTGAAGACCAGACCCAAACCACAAAAACAGTGCTGTGTCAGTTAACTGCCCCCACCCCCTCTCTCTCTCTCTCTAATAGCAACTGAATAAATGAATAATCAACACAGATAAACCACATGCTAGCTTGAAACATATTCCTACTTTATTGGCACTGAATCCACCTACCTAGTCTGCAGGAATTTACCCTAACCATCTAGTATACACTGAGCAACCTCCTAAAATCTGTACGAAAATATTTCACAGCTGGAGTCAGCAACATGATCACAAAGAGAAACCAGCAAAAAAAATCATACTCCCGTCAATATTTTAGAGAACTCAGCATGAGGATTTCCAGTAATTGATTTCAGTTTTTCTGAAAAGTCTATTCATAAATCAAGCTAAAATGTTCCATTCATGAAATACAATAAGAGAATATTGTTTGCTGGTGTTACCGAGGGAACACGAGTCTTATTTCAGTGACAATGCCAATGTCCTCGAGCGTACAGAGCAAAATGCACATCTACAAACAAAAGCCAGAAAACACTCCAGTGAATCCGTAAAATCTTGTATGACCTAGGTACCATACGAATAGGTGATACTAGCACAATATGGGGTGTTCCTTTGTATTTACTTCTTGTTGTTTGTTGGTCATTTATTGCATGGGAGTGACTTAAAAATTTAAGTGACGTCATGTTCTGTGTCTGGTTGGGATGGAGTTGATTTTCTTTGTAGCAGCTCATACAGTGGTGTTGTGGATTAGATTTGTTATCAAAACCGTGTTTCAGTTACTGCTGAACGGTGCCTGCACAGCACTGAGGCCTTCTCTGTTTCTCACTCTGCCCCTCAGTGAGGCTGGGGGAGAACATAGCAGGGACAGCTGACCCCAAATGACCAAAGGGATACTTTGTACCACATGATGTTATGCTCAACAATAGAACTGGGGAGCAATTTCTCTGAAACAGCTGTTGCCTGGGAACTGGCAGGCCTCAGCCTGCTGGTGGTGAATGATCATTTTTGCATCAGCTGTTATCCTTCACTTATTAAATTGTCTTTACCTTGACTCACTACCTTATTTCCACAGTTATGCCTGTCCAGTTCCCTTCCCCATCCTGCTGTGGGGGCTTAGCTGCTGGCCAGGGTTAATCCACCACACACCATGATTAAGTAATTACTCTCCAAACACCACCAACAGTAATAAAAGGGGTAAAAAAACCCAACCCTTTGTAATGCAAATGTTTGGGTCAAGGACAGCAACACCTGAGGACATGTGTTCATTACAAAGAACAGAAACAGGAAGGCAAAAGCACAGTCCTTTTGAGTCTGAGGCAAGTAAGCCACTAAGGTTCTGTGCCAAAATAGACTCTTTATTACTACTTCTTAAAATTGAAATTGCAGGCTGATTCATGCTGACTACTCAATGTTTCCCATGGCTCTGAACCTGAAGGATAGACAGTTCTGGTATTGGTGTAATCTCAGGACTAATCTACTTCCTCACTAATTCCTACAGTTAAGGAGCTTACTTAGATATCTTACTTAATGCACAGATCCTCTTTGCCTCACACTTTTATTAGAGCCAGACAGAAGAATGCATACTTCCAAGTCCCAAGCAATGCACCTCCAGACTAACTTCAGAGGGAATGTCTAGCAGCTAAGGCCGCACTTGGAACCAATACATCAGTCATTCTGGGACTCCTTTCATGGCCATATCCCTTAAATGGAGAGCTGACAGAAGAGCATAAAATCGCCTCACTTGCTCACTACACCCTGAAGTAGGGACCTGCTGGGGTAAGGATGTCTTCTCTTGTAAATGGCTGGATCCACCTCCCCAGCCTGAGATAAGCACGACATCAAACATTTCCTTAGCTTTTCCTGAAGAGATAAGGTGTGTCTGCAGGTAGAGTAACTGCCATGCTTTTCACTCTCTCCACTTACAGCATCCTGCTGGCGTAGTATTGGCAGAGCTGCCTGGTGGAGAGGTAGAGCACTGAGCAGTACTTGTACTGAGAACTGTGGCTGCTTGTCTTGTCTCCTCACTCCTTTTGATATGGACTTATGAAGCCTGAGCCCCACAAAAAGTACCAAATCCTATGTGGTAAAATGAGCTCAGAATCCATTATTTTATATGTGAAATTGGGATGTTGTATAAATGCATTATTTTACATTTATCCACATTAATATTTATCATTCCTTATTTTGGGTTTTTTTCTTCATGAACTCTTTACAGTATTTTGAGACCCTAAAGCATCCCCACAAAGAATATTGCAAGATGGGAAGCTCCCTAAATATACTACTTCACTGCCTGTAGCACTTAGCATGAGTTATGTCTAGACAGGATAGCTGTTAGCATGAGCCAGTAAATGTTAACCAACTTTTTACTGTGGCAAAAGCAGATGAAATGTAGTTAACGACCTGAAGAACAGAACAGTTTTTGTGTGCTGAAGAAAACATCTGAACTATGCAAACAGCCTGTTGATCATCAGCACAAACATGTCCAGAAGTATCTGGAACAAGCAGATTGTGAGCAGCAACAGCAGCAACTACAAATCATAAAAGATCACCTCTGAAAGGACTAATCACCAACACTGAATTCCCTGCCGAATCCTGTAACTAAGGATGGTTAATATCTTGGCAAATCAGAATACGAAGGACAGAGGTGAGAACCTCATGACCCTGTATCAGAATCTGGCACCATCTCACCAACACTCAGAGGACCTGAGAGCACCAGAGAGCACCCAGGGGACCCCATGGCTTTTATTACAGAAAAGTAAACATCGTTTAGATGAGTGTCGTGGTTTAAGCCCCCCACCCCATGCAGTTTTCTCACTCACTCACTTGTCTCTTTTTCTTCCCCCAGTCCCGGGGGAATGGGGAGGAGAATCAAAAGAATGCAACTCGCACAGGTTCAGATAAGAACAGTTTAGTAACTAAGGTATAACACAAATCACTACTACTACCACCAGTAATAATACAAGAGAAATACAAGGAAAGAGAATACAACTGCTCACCAAGCACAACCCAGGCAGTGCATCCTCCAACAGCGAACCCCCCCAGTACCAAAAACCTGACCATGCCATGCACCCCCAGTCCACGACCACACCCTTCCAGGTCCTTGCTCTCCGTCTTCCCATCCTGGACATGACGTGCTGTGTTACGGAATAACCTCTTTGGTCAGTTTGGGTCAGGTGTCCTGCCTCTGCCTCCTCCCGGCTCCCCCTCCTCCCTGGCATAGCATGAGACTCAGAAAGTCCTTGGTCAAACCAAAACATTACCAAGCAGTAACTGAAAACACTGGTGTTATCAGCGCTGTTCCCAGGCCCAAAATCAAAACCACAGCACTGCACCAGCTACCAAGAAGGAGAAAAAATGACTGCTGCTGCTGAACCCATGACAATGAGAAGACACATAAAATGTTCATATGAAAGCTATCATGGGTTCAGCAGTAGCAGTAATTTTTCTCCTTCTTGGTAGCTGGTGCAGCGTTGTGATTTTGACTTTTTTGACAAAAGCACTGGTAAGTATATTGCTGTGAAATCTAGATAAAACAAGCTAATGCTAACCACACAGTTCTCCTTTAGGATATACATGGATTTAGTACCAATGCCATAGTTTTCTTCATGTGCATGATTACTCATAAAACTGTAACTCCTGAAATATTACTAAGAGAAGCGCAGAGCTGGAAATACAAGTTTACAGAAGCCAAGTAAATATGAAAAATAAACTACGTCTGTTACCAGAACCAAAAAAAAAAAAAAAAAAAAAAAAACAAACAAAAAAAAAACCATTCATATGAAATGATACATCTGTAAGTATCTGCCTAGTTTTTTCACAAAATTCAATATCATTCCTGACACTGTGTGTATCTGAGATGCCATGAAACTTCAAGTAGTTTGTATGTCCTTTCTCATTATCTAAAAGCGGGTGCTACTGAATCAGCCATCACAGCACTCTTGAAAAAAACAAAATGCTACTGCTCCCTTTTTACAGAGTGCAAAGGCACAAAGAGACAAAGTATCTCACCTGAGATACAACAGAATTCTAAAGCAGATCCAAGTTTAATCCCGCTCTCCTCAGAGTCGAGCTTTCTTGATCCCCATCACAGCACGTGCATTTTAATGGACGTAACAGAACAGAAATTCCACCAGTACAATCCTAGCTATTTTTCTAAACTGCATACAAAAGAATATTTTATGTGCTCCCATGCATGGAATCTGGAATTTTGCAGCTTTTCCAGCATTTATTTTGCCGAGTGAAATTTCTGCTGACACGATCACTAATAAAGTGTATCAGAAACACAATCATAAAAAAAACAAGCAGAGTAGAAAACTGTCTCTGGATCTCTGCCTGCCAAAAAGCAGTATTGGAGTTCCCTGCATCAGGTACAGTCTTCTACACAGTACACTTTGCATACATACACAAAGTTTGAAAATTTGGATTTAACTGGAATACACTTAAATCAACAATGACAATCATCCTAACAATGTGATGTATTTGGTTGAAAACCTATAGCCATATGTTGTGGAATTAACTGAGCAATTTACCATAAAGTACACAAAATAAGAGGTCATATCTCTACTTGTATGTTGCATCTTGTGATTCAGAAAGAACAGTCATTTGCACTGTCTTCAGTTACTCTGAAATTCTGGAAATTACCAAACCCCTCAAACCCAACCTAGTGTCCCTACACAGTACATAGCTATATTAGTTTCTTTCTAGTCAAAATGATACTATGCTGGAGACAGCTAATTGAATAAAAGAATAAAAATATGTATGATATGTACTTCCAAACTGTATAAGACTGCAATTAAGTCCAATAGTTTCAGTCTTCAGTCTGTCACACTAAAAGGGTATCAGCTTACTGTATTATCTTTATACACATACGTCGAGCACATTCTTAAAATGTGTCAGATAGGAACACATCACTTTCAAGACTTAGCCTGGCTATATTAAGTCTTCTTCCTGTTTTCAATACATCAAGCTCGATAATCTTTTAAATGATAGCAAAAATTGCTAAGAAAAAAATACAGACAAACCTAAACATTTGCATAACTCCCTCAGAGCCAGCTTTTTAAGGGTCATTTAAGAATTCCTGCCCACCTTCACCACCAGCTTGGAACTTCTCATCCTTTGATCCTTCCAGATAAGGGACTATGAAACTTAGTTTCAGGAAACTAACTGATCTAGAACCTACAAAATAAAATCTAATGAATGCGCTAATACTTCAAAAGACAAAGTATATGTAAGACCAAAGAGTGCAAAACACCATACAGCATTTTAAATATCAACAGGAACACTCAGATCAGCATACAGAAATAGCAGAGAAGGCAGCAACTGTAAGCAAGTGGTAATCACAAAGTACAAGGTGGAAGTTCAGAAAACGTTCACTTAAAATATTTTTTCCACTAAGTGATGAAAGATAGGAAGCAGACTAACATAAGGATTCTGCTGTTGCTTAATAAGAAAACACAGCGCATTTCTCCAAACACAAGCTAAAGAAAGTGTGAGAAAGACTCAGACTAATGGTTTGAACTGTAATTGTGAAGAATGTACATCATGTTTTGCTCATCCTCTGCCAGTTTGCCTACAAGATCACAAGTGAAAAGTAACCTCACCTGACATCAACAGACAGCGAAGTGCATTAGTAACTCACAAGAATGGTCTCGCAGCACTACCTAAAGCGCAGTCAAATTTCTTATTTTAGTGTCAGTGATATGTTGCCTAAAGACCCACAAACTTTCCTAGAAAGGTCTATGTATAGGCAGACCTTTTTTTCAGTGAGGATAAATAGTTAAGCTAACATGGCAACTCTGCAGTGGCCTTTAGTTATGATTACTTTTTTGTTACACCTATCACTATTCCAGGCAAGTGAACTTCTTAAAAAGCCTAGGCTAGGACTTTTGTTTTTTTGTAGTACTGTAATATCTCTGTCTTTTCTAACAGGAGCCTGTTTACTTTGACAAGACTTACCAAGAATGTATGCTAGCACACAATTTTGTTCCTTAACAACAGGCCCATTATTAAAGGGTATGCTAAAATATCAGGAACAATAACAAAGCTGTACTGGCAACTATGCATAACAAGCAAGTCAGCTCTCCCCTCAGTAACCTGGGTTTAAACCAGCTAATTACACAGAACTGAAAATTGCCTGTGACTTATCTGTACTAGAATTTTATTATACACTGTGTAACTCTATTTTCCTAAATCAAAGTTATTAGAGGCAACAGAAGAGAAATCAATATATTCAGTTCAGTACATATCCTCCAGCATCCACTTCTTCCATTTATTGTAGCCCTACAAAGATGCACTGCTCCCTTTTTTATTCTAAACACTCTCTCATGGATTGACTGCTTCTGCATGACTCTATCCCAGTCTTCATGCAGATCAGCTTATTTAACCACTCTATTTTTCAGATTATTATTTTCAAACAAGAACTATGGCCCAAGTCTTCAACAGAATTAATGCCAAGTTACTGCAATGTGTGAGCCCTTGACATTGCTTCGCTGGGAAAACTGGAAGGGTATAGCAACTGCTGTCCCCGATCTTCACTGTGAGGTTGATTTTAGATGCCACTGAATTCCATTGGACTATCAAGTGGCTGGAACAGCAGCAACATACACTCAACACAGGTATCTTTCACTGCTCATGCAGAGAGATGCACACAATTGGTTGAAGTTATACACCTTTCCCAGTGTCTCTTTCGACTGTCTACATTACCTAGTTTTAACTACCTACACAGACACCCTATGAATGTATTTACAGGATGCTCTAATCTACTTATATCTACAGAATAACAATTGCATTTATGATTTTATTTACAAGCTCATCCTGTCAAATTACACATCATAACAAAAAAATACAGTTTTTATCCTAAATCCAGTCTTTATCCTAAAAATGTCTGCACAAGTTAAGCAAACGTTGTGTTCAGTGATGCGCTGCCAGAGATACATCCAGTGATTCTGAGGAGGAGGCCAAGGACGTTGGCAGGAAGCCAAGAAAGAAGGCGCCACTCCTCCCTGTGCCTCTTCTTCCCATTCCCTTACCTTAAGGTGAGAGGCGCTGCCTCCCAAAATGGAACTGGTGAGGATAGAGAAGGTGCACAGTGCAGACCTGAGACATCACAGCTTCTAGGAAAGTTTGCTGGAAGCAGCTCTCAAAAGCAGCTCTGGTGGAATTCACGTATTTCACAATATAAAGGTGGTAAGGAATTTTCACAATTTTCTTTCTAGCTTTTTCTTTTAGTTACAGGCAGAGCTAACAGTGCTTAGCACTTCTCATTTTAAGATCCCACTTTGAGCCACTTAAACTTTTCACAGGCCCACTGTTTGGGCAACAATACTCCACCAAAGCACAGAACCATAGAATCATAAAATACTTAGGGTTAGAAAGGACCTTAAGATCATCTAGTTCCAATCCCCCTGCCATCAGCAGGGACACCTCACACTAAACCATGACACCCAAGGCTATGTCCAACCTGGCCTTGAACATTGCCAGCAATGAAGCATTCACAACTTCCCTGGGCAACCCATTCCAGTGCCTCACCACCATCACAGTAAAGAATTTCTTCCTCATATCCAATCTAAACTTGCCCTGGTTAAGTTTGAACCTGTTACCCCTTCTCCTATCACTACACTCCTAATGAAGAGTCCCTCCCCAGCATCCCTATAGGCCCCCCTCAGATACTGGAAGGCTGCTATGAGGTCTCCACGCAGCCTTCTCCTGGCTGAACAGCCCCAACTTTCTCAGCCTATCTTTATACAGGAGGTGCTCCAGCAGCTGTCTCATAATTAAGCATACACACACCCCAGCCTTCAACAGCACAGGCATTTCCAAGAACTGTATTTCTGAGAAGTATCTTTCTCAGCTTGCATTATAAGAAAGTCTCAAAAAAGGGGTATCTCTGGAAGTGTTTATGTTCTACAGGGCATAGCAGCAAAATATAGGAGCATCTTTGCAAAATATAGGAGCAGCATTGCCTTCTACTGCAACTGAGGATCCACTGGTCTAAAGACTGTACAAATTAAGAAAAGACAAGGCACTTACATAAAAACATAATACACAGATCTCTACTGAATTCAATACGCTCCATCAAACAAACACATAATTTAACATATGCAATTATTTCCTGACTACAAAATAAATTATTCAAAACCATTATTCCTAAGTTATTTGACACTGTTATTCGATAAGAGACTTGGGGCTTGTTAGTCCAAGCATTCTCAGGCAAAAGACATTCAACTGGAAGTTCACTAGCCTGCAATAAAGCCAACTAGGAGGAGCAGCAGATAGTCATGGATCTGAAGCTCCCTCACATACTTTACAGTGACTTAAAGCTGAAGCAGTTAGAACACGACCTCTTTATGAGCACTCAATGGTCATCGTTTTCCTCCTTGTCCTTAACCTTCAAAATAATAAAAAAATAAAAATAATAAAACCCCCTCCACAACACTTTAAAATCATTAAGAATAATTAAAATCATTTAAAATAGACAGGGAATCATTGCTTTATGATCTGCAAGCATCTGCAAGATTTACCAAATGAAAATACTGGACACAAAGACTGTACAAGGCTAGAAATAGCTATTCATTTGCTGCATTCCTGATTATCCATTTCCTTTATTAATGGTGTTAGAATCTGCTGGAGATGTTTGAATGTACATTCTCAAAAGAACAGTTATTCTAATGAACCCTCTTGACTTCACATTTATTATGCTGTTGCCCACCAAAAATAAATCTTAACAACACACAGCTATTTCCAGTTGTACACCTTAAATCATCAGGTACTTTATCAAGTTGACCCGGTACTCCTTTCGTTGTTCAACTATGGGCAGTCTGGGAGCGCTAAGCATTATTAGTATCACCTTTAGCCCATGAGTTCAAGTCAGGCTTTTAGAGGTACTTAATAATTACATGCGCTTTCTATGAAGTACTCTCAATTTCACTGCTAAAAGAAAGAACCTGCTTTCAATTACTTTCTGCAGAAAAAAAGAAGTATTACCTCAGATTTCATCTGATTTAATCTGAAGTGGATACAAACTCATACATCTGACCTGTCCTGAAGAAGACTTATATATTGCCAACGGAGGAAAAAAAGAGGCATGTATCTAAGATCAACCTGTTGAGTCTACACAGCAATCAAGAAAAAGAAGCAGAAGAAAAGGAAAACCCAAAACACGTTTGGAGACTTCTCTACCACACATCACTTCCACAGTTTCCACAGAGTCTCCCAAAGATACCTACCCTGCTTAAACACATCTGTGGCCCATGAAGTAGAAATATTGTATGTGGATAAGGCTATGTTTCCTGGTTAGAAAATAAAAGGGCAAGGTAAGCCTAACCGAAGTACGAGTACTTCCTGCATGAATTTAGCTCTCAGTATACTGCAAGAGTACTGTGGCCCAAGATGAAATGTTGCTTCACTGTCTTTTGCTGAGAACTGTGAGGTTGCCACTAGACTCCATTAAGAGAAGCAGTGTCTCCTGTTAGCCACTCAGAGAAGGGATGCACACACACACAAAAAATAAACAATCCAAAAAAAAACACTACCACACCACCACCTCCTGTAACCAGCTCACTCTGCATATGTGGAAAAAGAGAGAGGTCTGTGTTACTGACTTCCATTTTTCCAATGAGTCATTACGCCAGGTACGTATCTGCTGCTTGGGCTCCAGCTGGGATGCATTCCAAAATGCTATGCAGTAATGGAAATTTGCATCAGCTACCTCCCTAAAATGGAGTTAAGGAATTTAAGATTAACTTTTTTTTTTTAGTTGGGCTTACTCCTATTCCTCCAAGGTATTTCAGTACAGGAAACACAATACAGAATGAGTCTGAATGTAGAGATTTGCTGAATAAGCATATGGAACTAGTTGTCCAGTAAGAGCTAGCTGCTTATAGTGTTCTTCGAGTTGTTAGGGTAAAACAGGTAATTCTATCACAAGCCAAGCCTCTAAGGCAGACAGGATGACTCATGTTTGGGGAGAGGAAAAATGATCTCTATTACTTCTAGCGTGCGCCTAGGCAACTACTTTAAACTCAATGACTACCTTTTTCAGGTAGCTAAAATTAGGTAAAATGAATTGCATCTGAGATGCAGAATAAATATACCACCAAACAAGCTCATCAAATAAATGCTATGTAATCAAAAGGTTATTCAAAACTTCTTCTGGAAAAATAAGTATAAATACCCAGTACTAGAAATTGTCCCGGATATGAAAACATACAAGCTTTTCCTGTACCTTTTTTGCTTCTTACACAGAATTAAGTATCAGAGGGTTTTTTTTCATACATTATTTTCAACAGAAATATATCTGCATGCAAATTCAGTACAAAAATAATTATGCAAAGTATGCAGCATTTATGATAGACTTGATTGGGTTTTTTTTTTTCCTTTTGAAAAGGAGATGATATAATACTCTTCCAGTGCAGGGGAGGAGAATTTATTCCAAACTAGAAACCCTTCGAAAAACGATCTTATTTTTACCTGTTCTTTAGCTTGTGTATAAAAATACAAAAACTCAATCGAGTACTCAACAACAATAGGAACAAATCTATTCTCCCTAATACAATTGTTTTTAAAACCTTTGTTTGTAGCTAACAAGTTGGCTATTATTAAACATGCAAATAAGAGGGATGTTATTAATAAATATGTAAGTATAAAATGAATAATCATCATACATAATTAATTATTCAGGTTAGAAGGAACTTCAGTAGGTTTTTCTTATCCAACATCCTGACCAAAGCAGATCAAGGTGATCTGCTTCAGCTAGATGATCAACCTTCAAGACCAGTTGTTACAGAGCTTTGCCCACTTGGCTACTGAGAAGTCCAAGAATAAGGATCCTACAGCTTCTCCAGGCAATCTCTTCCACTGCTTAATTACACTTAGAGTGAACTTTTTTCCCCCTTTAAGTCAAGTCAAAACATCTCCGCTCTATTAAAAAGTCAACTTCCAGCCACACACCTCAGCAAAAGAGCTTGCCTCAGTCTTCATGGCAACTTCCTTATACAGATAAGAAGGTGGCTGCCCTAAGCCATCTCTTTTCCAGGCTAAAAACAAAACCCATTTCTCAGCCTCTCTTCACAGAGCAAGTGCTGACCAGCTCAGAGGCCCTCTACTGTATTTGCCTCAGTTTATCGATTGACATCTTCCCTGCATTGGGGTGTCCGCCAAACATGTGCATGGCAGTCCAGGCATTGTCTAACGACTGCTGAGTAAAAGTGAATAAACTTCTCCCTCAATCTACTGGCTGTGCTCCTACTGATGCAGCCCAGAATGCTGCTGGCTGCCAAGGCATACTGCCAGCTCGTGCTAAGGTTGCCATCTGCTGTGACCTTCATGTCTGTTTCAGCAGAGCTGCTCTCCAACCAGCAACTGCCCAGGATGTACCAATGGTGGCAGTCTGCCCATCTCAGGCTCAAGCGCAAGTTATTCACCTAGCTTCACAAGGTCACTGTCAGCCCTCTCCGCAAGCATGTGTAGGCTCGTCTGAATGGCAGCCAGGCCTTCCCCAGAGCACTTTGCACATCACTATTTGTTGCCACACAAAGACTTGATGGGAGTGCCACCTCCTTCATGTCACATGAAGAATTTATAAACAGGACAAGGGCACAGAATACACCACTAATCTGCAGACCCAGCCAGTTTTTCATCCATCTGGTAGACCACTCATCTAGCATGTAACATCCCAGGCTGGATACAAGGATGCTGTGGCAGTCTGTGCCAAAGCCTTTCTGAACATTTGTGAATGTCCTTTATTGAATGTTTGTGGGTACACTAGAGAGAGAGTACACAGGATGGAAGGTCCCTTTGAGAGTGACTAATTACATAGGAGGGAACAAATGAAAGAGAATAAGCTCTTCCTATACAGACCACTGACAGATTCCTGGAGATAGCTGGGTTTCAAGCTGGGGTGTTTAACATATGTTATTCATACTGCTCACTCCATTTTCTGGATCGCAGGAGGTGATAATAGTTGCTAATGGTACTAAATTGAAAGCATTACAGAAAACGCCCAATTAGGGAGAACTGCAGAGGACCTTGCAAGACTGAATGACAGACAAATAAACAAACCTGCATCTTGAATACTGTGAGCAGCTCTAGTTCCCCTTTGTTAAAAGGATACAGCAGAACTGCAAAGGCAGAGAAGGGCAAGAGAGAACCAGTGGCAAAGAACGGCCCCCACACAGGGAACAAGGACACATGCCAGAACTCTCTGGTCCAGAAAAGAGAGGGCTGAAGGGGTGAAGAAGAAAACTCTCTAAATCCTGTGTACCACAGGTAGGTTAGAAAAAACAGGGTCAGCTGATGAAGTGATCAAATGGTAAGTTCTACACAGAGAATAGGGCTCTTTGTACATCACTGAGCTGTTGAAGTCCTTGCGAAATGATCCAGCAGTTGATAAACATGTACATGGTTTCAGGTGAGAAAAATGTACTGAGATTACTAAACACACAGAACCACAGCTTCTGAAAAGTCCCTGAGGCTGATACTGTGCTAAACAGGTAGGTAACGTGCACTTGCCTTCTTTGTATCTACCTTTCTGATAATTTGCCTACAACAATTTTAAGGGGCAGGGTAGTTAGATCTAATATTGCAGTTCTTAGTTTTTTATGTTGACTTCCCACAATACTCAATTCAGAAATAATGACACTAAAGGTAACTATGGATGTCTACTGCCTTTTGAGAGAACTTTAGCTAATCCTGCCTAGACTCCAGACAGCACTCCAGGAGGACTTACGTAAGTCCTGTATCCTACCCGATATGCCAGAATGACAAAAAACTATGGCTGCCTCAAATGGCATTAGACATCTATGTTGAGGTAACTGAATTGAGCCCTCCATTCCTAGAACACTGCAAAACAAGAGAAAAATACCCTATAAAGAGCCTAATACAGGGGGAAATTACGTATTTTTCATGGAAAGCCATTGTTTTCACAGTGCACACATAATCTGAGAAAAATTTATTGCACCAGAGCTTGCTATGGAAACAAGACATTTATTTCTACTCCATGCTGTGGAGTTAGGAATGGACATAGTGCATAACTGAAGGAGCACTGCAACCCCTCAGTAGTTAGAAGTTATATTTGATTTAAGGAATGGACTGTGGAAAGCTTCAAAGGCTCAAAACCAAATCTTACTAATCAAATGGACAAAAGCCACCTAAGGTTATGAATGGAAGTCAAATTGGTCAACATGAATATTAAAAAAACCCAGAAAAAGTAATCTTGACACTAGCAAACATGTTGGCTTAAACTTCGGAGCTATGCCAGTGACAAATTGACCTACAGTGAGCAAGGACACAAAACGATTTCCATGCAAGGAAATTCAAAACTCTATCCCTCCTTTTTTTCTCTGACAGAGAATTTGAATATAATTTGGGGAAGATCCTACACAGCTATACAGTTTGCTAGACTGACAATTTAGACCTACTTTTCATACAAACCATGTCACTTAAACAAGAACTTCTGTAAATTCAAGAATAGTCAGAAAAACCCTGTTTCAAAATTGTGCTTCATTTCCCAAGTTATTTTATTAAACCTCTGTAATTTAAAAAGAACAACTTAAGACTTTTACTCTATCATTTTGTTAAAAAAAAACACAAAACAAAAAACAAAACAAAAATGGTTTCCCCTTTCTTCTTTAGGCATGCAATATAGCCAGCACACAGATCTAAGATCTAAGGAGCAGATCTAAGATCTACTGACAAATTATACGTGTTGCAAGTACACAAAAAAGATTCTCAACTACTCCATGTCCCAAGAATTTCAGAACTTGCCAGCAAAATCCTTAGAATTATTGGCAGGAAGCAATGGAGTGTGGCCAGAGCCCATGCTGTGTGAATCAAAGTTGTCTTCTTCAGAAGGGCTGGTGTTCAGGAGTTACAAGGCAAAATGCCATTAGTCTGTCACATTAGACAAGCACACCAACTGGAACAATCACACATTATTAAGCTCCATTTGAGCTGGTGGATGTGAACTGAGGTCTTTTCTGTATAACAAATCCTGTACATAACTTTCTCTTCAACGTTTCAGTCTTTTGTTCAGGTGCAATTGATTTTGTGACACATATTGCAGGATATATTTTTTTAAAAAGTATAATTTCTGAAATTAGGTCTGGATACCTTGAAACTAAGATCCAAAACAAGAAATCAACAGCAAAAAGAAATACAAATAACATAGTACTTAAAATTCTACTTTGACATTGCACATTCAGGGTACATAAAGTTATACACAGAGTACAAAAAACAAACTGATTATACCATGTTATTGAGAATACAGATTTAAACTGATGGTTGTAACGCCAAAGGTTTCCTCAGGACTAAGGCTTTGCTTGACTAGTTACATGAAGATTTTTCATACTAAAAATAATTCTCTGATCACAAAGATAACTGAGCACACATAACTTACCCAGCAGATTGCAGAAAACCAGATACCTCACCATTTCTCCTTAAAACTCTAGCTGCATTACAAAGTTTCTGACTGTCTGAGATAGCCCACACCCAGGACAAAGGAAGGCACCGTGTACACTTAGCAACAAAACAGTTCTCTCTACAGTGAGTGAACCTGTGGCCTCTTGAACAAGACTGTAAGAGAGGTGCATCAGGATCAACTGTGGTGTGCAATCTGCTGCCTGATCTGTACTGTCCTAACCTTACATTCATCAACATCTGCTAACCAACAAGGGATGGTCAGCTAGATTCAAACTGCTGGACTGAAAATAAAAGACGATTCCATTATCAGAGCTTTGAATTATTCCACTTAACACTAAATTTTCCTCCTGCCACACATCAGGCATCTTGGTATAAGAAAAAAAAATTAAAATAATTCATCAAAGAAGGTGATACTGCAAAGATTTACACAGCTATGGAATTGACACTATATGAATTCTCTCTTCTGGAACTAAATTTCTCACTCATGAACAGTTTACAGTATGAAAACAGGTAGTACACCGACACACACCAACGATTATTTATAACAAAGATGAGTAGATGAATGAAACCGCCTTATAAAGCTAAGCTTTACAAATGCCTGTGTAAACATTTTGTAATGCATTACAGATATGCAGAAATATTATTTTTTATTCAATATAATGTGCTGCTCCAAAGCACTTTCCTTTTTGTTGGGTTTGTTCCATTTTTTTATTTTTATTTTTTGGTGACTTTGTTAAGAAAATGAGACAACAAACCCCTACCATTTTACAATGCTTATTATTTGCCTATTGACATATCCTTTACAAGCCTTGAGATCAGCTGGTTGGGTAGACTACATTGAACAGGAAAGAGAATTTCAGCAAAGCACGTATAAAAAATGGTATACTGGAAAAAAGATGAGTGATTTGGGAATGTGTTCTGTAATACTAACCTCCAAAAGCAACATGAAGTGGGTACCTGAGGAAAATACAAGCACCACAAAGAAATGCAAACTGTTCAAAAGCCTGCTAAAAAAAGATATCAGATTTTACTGTAAAAAGTATTATATACTTTTATATTAAATAAATGCTGTATTTCTGTGAATGGACAAAGCACCATAGAAATTTAGAAACCCTTCATATACACTTAAAATAAATGCCCTTTGTCAGTAAGAATATACCCATAGCGAGCAGTAGTTTTTCCAGACAAGGTAGAATCAGGTCCTTTTAAGATTTGTACAAATACTATCTGATCTTTAAACCTTGTACTTCTGCACTGATTTTAAACTGTGCATTACATTTAATATCACGTAATGATCCAGAAAACACAGGTTTTCGCAGCCATAAGAATAAAGCTTATCTCCAACATGAATAACAGCAACTAGATCTGAGGGAAATATGTCAGGAAATCAATGTTATTAAGAGATCAAGAAAAACAATACAAAGCTTACTTGAAGAGAACTAATTTGTAATTAGCAAAGATCAGGAGAATAGCTAATGAAGTCTAGGATGTCAACACTTACAATCTAATTTCTTCATCAGACGTTAAAACCATAATTGGACAGAAATCCATATCCTTCTGAATAAACCATTTAATGAAGTAATGCAGCACTCATTACTGCCATGAGATGACTTTCGCATATAGTGTGGTCAACAGACTGTCACAATACAGAGAAACAATAAAATTACTATTGACAACAGCCAGTCATTTTTAAAGCTGCTAACAAGACCAGGCAGAGAGCAGGACTGGTAAGACCAATAAATAAGGAAAGATTTCTACCAGATCTGACATACAGTGGCCTGGAAAACTGGCTTTCTCTGAAGAAAGAGCTGAAGCAGGATACTGCTGAGGAGAAAAGCACATGAAAACAATTTCTAGACTGTTAATCAAAGAAGTGAAAGAAAAATCAGAGAATATACAGGAAGCCATAGAAGATAACCTCGGCACATTGGCTCATATCTTTTCACTGCAAAGGATTCACAGACATTAAAGTTGGAAAAAACAACTGAAGAAAGAGGACTTGTACGCGTCCCTCCAACAGAGAAAAAAAAAATCCACTTTCACAAAAGCTTTGGGATCTACTTTTTTCCAAAATGTTCATTATGCTGAGTAGTTCCTTCGGGAAATGCTGTGCTGCGGTACGGACATTCATCATTAGACATATGGACATTCATTAGGTGGTGAGACAAGGGGGGCACAAAATCACAAAATGAAATACATAAACCCTTAGAATCAGTTTTAAGTAATGTTAAGTTTGATGGCTTTGTAACAGTAGCAATGCAAAATTACTGAGGTGGATGATTCACAGAGAAAAAAATAGAGTACAGCTAGAGAACATACTGAGAATTCTTGTATAAGATAAACCGTTGTAGTTTTAGGCCCTTATGACCTTAATACAAAATGAGTGGAAGAAAAACAGGCTAGAAGAACAGGGACGCAAGGATAAGGAGTACCTGGAATGGCAGGTGTCCAGGATGGGCTGCAGTTAAACTAACTGATAAGCAGAAGGACAGGATGATTGTTATGTCTGTGGTGTTAACGAACCAATTAAGCCGGTATAAGCATCTACTGCATGTGCTTCGAAGGATGCCAGAAGTGATGAAGATTGTTGAAAAAAGTAAACGACCCTCGGAGACTACCACCACATGATGTAATTCATATGTAGCCTCATGAATATGTATGTGTGCCCCGCTGCTATATAAGGACGGCTTGTGTAGCAATACAGAGACACACATTAGGAGGAGCTATCCCCTGTGTCTCCCGAAGCCGCAATAAAGAATACCTGCTTGTCAACTTGAAAACTTTGCTGGTAAGTTTGTTCCTGGAGTTTTCTCCGAATCAGTGGACATTAATCATTATTACTCCCTATGCAGGGAGAACCTCATTTACCTTTATTGAAACCATATTAGTTTTCATGTGTTCATCTTCCACGAATATTTACTCTCCAAGTACCTTCTCAATGAAAACAACTGCAAAGTTAGTGCTTTGATTTAATCTTCATGAAGCATTTAGCACTTTCACACAGTTGTGAAATACAGTGTATAATAATGCTATTTCAGCTGTATACAGAAAAATCACTTTTTGGTTTGTTTAGTGCAATGCTAGTACTTCCCTTTCCTTCATCTAAGATTGACATAAAGAAATAATTTTCTTTTTCCACCCTCTTTTATACCCTGAGGATATAGATGAGTCATGTAATTTGCACAAAAATCCATTTTCAAAGGTACCTTGTATATACCTTACTAGTAAAGAAGCTTGGCTGGAAAAGAAATATTTTCTGCTTTTTGGGGGGTTTTAATTATCACAAAATTATACTTCTGTCCTATAGATAGAATGAAATGGGATTCACTGATTATTTATTTTACAGGTCACAAAAAAAATAATTTCCTTCTTTTAGAAAGGCTTCTCTATTATTACTTCTTGTTTGCATTCATAAAGCTTTTTTTGCTTTTGTTTATCCTTCCTCCTCCTCCTCATGTAAATGCAATCCTTTTTGCTTTTGATCTTTAATTGGCAATTCCTTATTCCATGGTGATCCCACATTCTGTCTGTTACAAGCCTGTACTTGTGAACTGCAACTATATTTTTACTTTCTCATGATTCAGCTGTACTGATATCAATAGGTAATTTCCTTCATGAAGAAGTCCATTATCACCTTGTAGGCTAACAAGTCCCTTAATTTAGTTGGATGATGTCCTTTTATGATCTCCCTTGCCTTGGCTGTCAGCTCATGCATTGTGCCTTGCCCTCAAATCTAAAAATTTTCTTTTTTAACTGAGATTACACAAACATTTTAAGCACAGAGTTGTCTTTAGCACAAAGAGTTAATTTTATTTTAGTTAGTCATTTGCCAGATGCTTCACAGCTACCTCAAACTCAACCTAGAGAATAAGGAAGACTCTCAAAGGCTTTTACCTATTACTTCCTTTAGGTTTTTCACCAATGGGGATGTCTGAGCCTATTTAGACTTTCACCACAGCAAGTTCAACCACTCTGTCCTATGACCCTGCAAGTGTAGGGAGCTGGGGCTGCCTTTTAGATCTGCTTTGCAGCATCACTATAATGTGATTTGCTTTTCCTTTCCATATAGACTTGCCTATCGCATCCTTTTTCCAGATCTAATGTTTACCTTTCTCATCCTATAATACTTATTTCAGAGTAATTCTGAAGTGCTGAGAGCATGCATTCCCTTTCTAAATGCCTTAAGTTACTTCAATATGCCTCTAATTCATGTACATTTGCCCTTCCTACACACCCTGCCACAGAATCCTCCTCATCATTTTCATTTCAGAAATTAGTATTTCTCCCTTCACCTTCATACCTTCTTCTACATCGTCTCTTTATGCATGAGCTCATCTAACACCTGTAAGATCATCTGACATCCATAAGCAAAGTCACATCCAGTGACAGCAAGACATAAAAATTATTTCTAAAAAAAGAAAGATTCACATATTTTGTATTTATCATCTCAAGAAATAAGCTTCAGCGTGATTAGAATTAATTCAGAGAGCCTATCTCATTTTTCTCCTATGAAACTCGAAGGCGGTATCACACTGCTCATTTGGTTGGGAATGGCACGAGCAAAGTTACAGAATCATTTCTAGTTTGAATTCAGTCATTTTTTCCAAAACATTTCACTGGTGTTATCTGTAACACTATGACAGTTCGTTGCCTGTGGGTGGCTTTAAAATTTCTTTGGCACTACTCTCTAATCTGTTGCCTATAAGTGGGTAAGAGCATATATGTTATCCATGTTTTCTATAACTACAACCACTTTTTATAGGCTAACAGCTTTCTTAATTCCCTTGGCATAAACTTTATCCATGAGCTGTGTTTCAAGAAGAATTTAACTTAAAATCCACTTGAACACTGTTTGTAGGTGCAAGCATAAACAAACATTTTTGGAAGGTAAAAATACATTAAAAAACAAACTCCAAAAGCGATCAGTGATGTGGATCTCGATATACGCAGTACTATCACTGATATCTAAAGGATAATATTGCATATACAATGAATACTCCAATTCAAAAGCATATGCAAATGGGGAGAGGGTAAGAGAAAGAAAAATAAACAAAATAATCTTTCTTTGAACATAATATCAATAGAAGCAGAATAAATCAGAGATTTTGCCTTCATTTTCTACTCTGTGTAACTCCCAGTCTCTTTACTGCCCTTGTCCAAACTCCAATGAGCGTTATGTTTTGATTTCTGCATAATTTCTTATTTCTATGCAAATTCCCAAATAATCAGATACATAATTTGGTTCTCTGATGTACAAGATGTTCTCTTTCCAGCAAAACCCGCAAATTTGCTTCACTAAGCTAGTTTGAATAAATTTCTGTTTCAGCTTTTACAAAACTGTCCATGAATTTATTCCAGGAGATTAGGAATCCTGTACTCAGTGTGTAACAGCCTATACCAGTACGGCTAAAGGATAAAAGTCTTATGAAATCACAGGTAAAACATAAAAATGTTAGTACATGATAGTGCTACATAAAGAATTTCTTTCTTACTACTGCTAAATTTAAGACCCTGCCCAAGTAATTTGAACTGTGTGTCTGATGTACTTATACACTTGCAATTTAATGCTTTTACAAATTAAAATAAATCCCTAACCTCTGCTGAAGGGTACATAACCTTCCCTTCTGTTTTCCTTTTGAATTTCTGCTTACTTTATACGCTTATGAGAAGGTACTGACAGTACTCCCTTCTCCATTTTTTAATTCCTCTGCTCTTCTTCTGCCTCCAGCCCCCATACCCGTTGAGACAGGCCAGCCACAACACCAGCAGGAACGCACGTGGTTGATGGTGCAGAGCTGAGATGATGCACTGTAGGCACATGTTCTCATTCACAACAGAGCAGGTACCTATTAACCCCCATTTTAGGGTTGCTTAGACTGCTGATTCGATGTAGCAATGATTACAATGCTGTAACTCAACGCATAGGAAGGCAGGCATCAGACAAGCTGAAGTATGCTGACATCAAGAGAACTACTTGAGCCCTGGTTAAGCTTTTATGTTTACAAAGCTATGCTAGGGATCACCTCCAAACAACATGAGATTATGACACTTCAGGCAGCTAAAGTTATAATTTTCTTAAGCTGATGTGAAAATAGCACTTACACTAGGCACTGGTTTTTATTTACCATTCCCTTGCAGAATAAACTTTACCAAATTTTGCTGCACCAGCTCTGAGTAGATAAAATTGTAGTTGTAGAACTCATATAAGAAAAAGGATTTTGAAATCTACACTGTGAAGCACAAATGGAAAAACAACATATACTCTTGAGTAGTCCTGCCCCAAATTCAAAAGAAGCCACTAAAAATCCAGTACCCAAACAGAATATATCACAAATAAAAACTGGAAAGCTCTGGGGACAGATTAAAATAAAAATTGGAACTTCAAAAGATTGGTCATATCTATTGCATCCAACTGAGGTAAATGATAAACCCAGAACTTACGCATGAATTAACACAATGTCTCTTATCTACAAATCAAAAATATACCTTACAGTCTTCAATAGCATTCTAAGAAACAGAAAGCAAACAGCATCAGATTTTCCTAGCTCTTCAGGATAATTTGCTTTATGTAAATTTCTCTACCAGTGTGAGGAGAGGTACAGCTACAAACAGAGAACAAAAATCATCCTTTACCACAAGAGTAGCCAAACTGGGTTCTGACATATGGCTACTACACAAACATGCAAGACATAGCCACATTCCCTCCTGCAAAATTTGCAACAACAGAAATTAGTACCAGAGCAGCCTTGAAAAGCAAACCAAAAAATGCCCCAGCAATCATGTTTCCTTTCCCACGAAAGCAATTTTTAGGCTCTGTACCACCATGGCAGCAAGCAACATCTGCCATCGGAGCCCATATAAGATGCAGAGTTCATAGGCTGTTAAAATACAGTTATGCACTGGACTGCATGGACAATTACAAAGGCATCTCGTTCCAGCAACATTAAAACATCAATGGACATACTGAAAGCTTGCCTCCTGTTTATCTTTGCCCAGTTTATCTTCTTTCAATAGACAGGCTCAACACAGGCGAAAAAACTAATCTCCATGCTGACAAAGTAGAAGGAAGGGTCATGGAAATGTTCCACGAAGATGGCTAACAGTAACTGAAGAGGAGGGAAAACACACTATAATCTAAATAAAGTGATTAATGGAAGGTATTGCTTGCAACATTTTTTAAACTATCTCTGTGTGAGTCAATAAGGACCCTAACTGATACGGCTACTTTGCATCAATTTCTGACTGGCAGCATAACAAAAGCAGTGGTTTCTGACAGAGAATGTTGAGTTCAAATCATCAGTTCTAATGAAAAAGTTCCAGATTTACAGCAGCATTACTGAAGTCAGAACAGAATTTAAAATCCAGACACTGAATTCAAAAACTCAATCCTAAACCAGAAAGGCAAATTCACGTTCATCCCTTCCAAAAGGGAAAAAAATAAAATAATATTAAGAGTAATATTCTATAAATTTAATATATTCTACTGGTTTAAATGCCATCATGTCTTTTTCAGGCTTACACAAAAAGAGTAACTGTTGTAAGAAATGCACTTCAATGCAAAATAAATGGAGGCATCTTAGGAAACTGTCCCTCAAAGACAATTCTTTTAAATGAGAACAATGATTCTGGCTTTTCACCTAGCATATATTTACAGAACATAAAACCACAAACAAACTGAGCAGATGCAGTTTCTTTGTTTCCCTTTAGAAAGCCTACAGTGGCATAAAGCAGTGAACCAAAACATACAGCTCCCTTGGCTTTGCCACCTAAGCTGACATTTAGAGCATACATATTCAGTATTAATATGATGAAAGAATCACACACGCATCAGTAATTCATAAAAGCATCACTGGGAAAAAAAGTAAAGTGGAAAAAGGAGGGAAATTGTTTCAAAGCTGTTTTATAATCCCAGTCTCATTAGAATTTGGCAGTGATCTCCCCACAATCAATTACACACTGAATATGAAGTATTTCAACCAACCAAGTCAATCTGACAAGAAACAAATGTCCCTCTTTGTCACTACTTCCACAGAGTTTGGGTAACTTTGAGGAAAAAAAAAAGGTATGAAAGCTGGGGTAGCTGCTGTCAGCAAGTTTGGGGAGAAAAAGAAAATCTCAAGCACACTTTTTTCTTCTTTTCTGACAAGAGAAAAAAGTTCCCAGCTATATAAATGCCAGTGCAGCAGAAGCCTAGTGCGAAGCCCAGAATGACCACCAACAACAATGCAACAGGCTTCACTTAATGTTCAGGCTTCACTTGGTTTTCTGTTATTTTCTTACAGTATTTTGTCTGCTAACATCCATTCTCCAACTACCAGGCTCCACGGTTGCATTCAGCAATACCACCATGATGGCTTGCTAAGAGGATGTCATGGGTTCAGCAGTAGCAGTCATTTTTCTCCTTCTTGGTAGCTGGTGCAGTGCTGTGTTTTTAATTTTGTGTCCGGGAGCAGCGCTGGTAACACCAGTGTTTTCAGTTACTGCTTGGTAGTGTTTTGTCTGGCCAAGGACTTTCTGAGTCTCATGCTATGCCAGGGAGGAGGGGGAGCCGGGGGGAAGCAGAGACAGGACACCTGACACAAACTGACCAAAGAGCTATTCCATGCCACAGTATGTCATGCCCAGAATGTAAAATACTGGGGGCAGGAACCCAGAAGGGGCTCTCTCTCTCTCGGCTTGGTAGGGCGGTGAGCGGTTGTATCCTTTTCCCTTGTATTTGCCTTGTTATTATTATTATTGGTGGTAGCAGTAGTGATTTGTGTTATACCTTAGTTACTGAATTGTTCTTATCTCAACCCCTGGGAGTTACATTCTTTCGGTTCTTCTCTCCATTTCCCCCCCATCGGAGTGGGGGGGAGGGGGGAAGAGAGGGAGAAGTGAAATTTACAGCTTAAACCACGACAGAGGAAGACATTTCATTATGACTTAGCACATCATGTTTTGACCCTGCTTCACTTTTCCACCAGCAAACATAATTCACATCATCAGATTTCATTCTGATCAGAGACGCAGCTAGTATGCTTTACATCATCAGTAAATTAGCTACTATGCTTAATATTACCAGAAAATTAGAAACAAGTCATTGGCTTATATACATTAAAAAAAATATTTACAGTATACTATTATTTGTTTTCTCCTTCCAGGATTTTTTCACTATAAATTAAAAAGTTAAATTAGCTCTGCTATTCTTTACAAATATGTACTTACTTCAAATAATTAGTTTTTCAAAAATAGAACTCCCTCTGATATTAAATCAATTCATCATTTAGCAAATATCTTTATAAAAATATATAAAATACTTTAAATAAATGTAAGTATAAATTATGTGTGATTGTAGATTTTGTGGCTATAATTATTTTAAAGGGGAAACTAAAATTGGTACAGTTGATCAGCCTGAATAATTCACTATTTAAGGGGAAAAAAAAACTTCTCCAAAATCACTGCACATGCAAAATCTGTCAAACGCTGTTGTAAAGAACATCTACCCTATGAAGACAGACTGAGAGACTTGGTGCGGTTCAGCCTGGACAAGAGAGGGCTCCAGGAAAACCTTACTGTAGCCTTTCAATATCTAAAGGGAGCTGCTCAGAAAGAGAGACTTTTTACCAGAGCCTGTAGGAACAGGACAAAGGAGAAAAGTTTTAAACTGAAAGAGGGAGATTTTAATTAGATTTAAGGAAGAAGTTCCTTACTGTGAGGGCAGCAAGACATTGGCACAGGTTGCCCAGAGAAGCTGTGGCTGCCCCATCCCTGGCAGTGTTCAAGGCCAGGTTGGATAGAGTTTTGAGCAACCTGGTCTAGAAGGTGTCCCTGCCCATGGCAGGGTGGCTGGATCTGGATGAAATTTAAGGTCCCTTCAACCAACCCAAGCCATTCTATGATTCTATGAAAACATGATCCTATTTCTTCTCTGGTCTATGACCCTGGCAGTACAAGAGACCCAAATAATGGACATACAACTTTTCACAGGGGCTAGTATTTCTCCTAGTTTTGTATTTCATGCATGCATACATATAAATGAAGGAAGGAAGGAATGTATAAACACACACTCTCCAGCCCAGACTACTGACTCCAACCTTTAGTTCTCCAAATTTTGGCTCTGAGAGACTCTTAATAAACAGCAAGGCAGCTTCCCAGTTTCTACGTGACAAATCTTGAACGCTCTGTAGAAGGAACCTCTCTCAACAGCACTAGTATCTTCCACTGGGGATGTAATGCCCAGATAAAACCTATCCAACTCCTCACAAAAGTGTTAATCATCAACAGAGGGAAGTTTGCAAGTTTTCCCAAAAGAAGGGTAGGGCAATGTACATCAACCAGAGAACATTTACAAGCCAATATAAGGTGAACATGGGATGAAGTTCAGATACCTTATTTAAAGGTGTGCTGTTTACTAAAAAAAGCAACACAATAATAAGAATCTTTGATTTTTTAATCTTTATGTCAAGGAGTTTAAGTTCTGCTTATCATGCACTATTCACAGCCTCCTTAATGGAAGGATCAGATACACTGGGTTTTAATCTAAATGATATCTGTCAGTAAATAACTCAGGCACTATTCAGGAAGGTAACATTTCTGTGTCAAATGAAGAAATAGCAACACTATTTACAGGAACTTAGCACAGCTGCTATCACTCCAAACAGACTAACGGTTTTGTTACTACAAAAAGTATTTAAGGGAAAGTAGTCCGAAATCCTGTCCACATACTGTATTAATCTCTAATATTTTACATTTAGAAATGTTTTATAAATAATTTTGAATATTGGCAAAATATAGACAAATTTACAATAAAAAACACTGGCCAAACATAGCAAAATCTCAGGAAATCTTGATTCACTGCTTTTGAAAGCTTCCATGTACTGCTCTTTTATCTGACATTTTTTGCTCTGCTCACTAAAGCCAAGTCTATCTCTTCTACTTGGGGAAGGAAGGCAGCAGATGAAAAATCAAGCATCACTCCATCCTTGGCAAGTAGTCTTCAAGGGCCCTGAACTTCACAGCATTCATGTGTGATAAGAATGTCTGGCAGGGATTTGTTGTTCGGAGTGATAAAATGTTGACAGGAAAATGAATTTGTTCAGCCTTGATATACATATATTTTTAAGAAATAATAAAATGTGAAAAGACTGCATGGTATCTGTAAGTCAGGGATGGGGTTTTTTGTTTGGAGGGTTTTTTTTGTACACACAAGTTAATGAAATGTGACTTCTCATGTTCTAGCCTAGGACTTTGCTGTAAAAAATGTATCATGCTATCTCTAACAACATATGTGTGAGAAGTAAAAATACGACACGATTTCTGCTGTGCTGTGACAGCTGGCAGCACATGCTCGAGATGAAATACCAAGTGCTGAGCAGTTTATACAACTGCAAGTCGCCTGGATGCAGTGTCTTTTCGAAGACCAACTGCCTACCCTTCTCTAACCCAGCCACACAAAGTGTTTGACAGGTTCCAAGAATTGTATTTTCCAACAGCCAGGAGGAGGGAATTCTTGGCAGATGATACGTATCTCTGGGATTTGCTACTGGCAGAAATGAATTCCAAGAGCAGACTTGGCTATAATCACAATGAATTACAAGACTTCTTCTCACTGTGTTTCCTTATGACTACCAGCTATGACATCCTGCAGTTATGTTCACTGGCCAGATACTATTCACGTTCTGATCTTTCAAGCTGTAGGCAATGTGGCCAGTATCTTGATTTTCCCTTTCAACATGAAGCATTAACACCTCAAATTCATACTACTGAGATGTATACACAAATAGTGTGGTGACTGTCATTTTCTAAACATCCAATACACATCACCTCATGAAATATTAACTCTTGTGAAATGTCTCCCAGAGATCCAATTATCTACTTATATTTTACATCGTAAATTGAAAAGGCTTAGAAGTGCAGCTGCTTCCAGAAAACTAGTTTGCCTAAATTAAACACACTGCTTCCAAGGAAAAGCTATTTTTTTTTTTTTTTTTTTTTGGTAAGACCAGTGCTGCTATTTAAGTAAAATTAAAAAAAAATAAACACACAAAAAAAACCCCCACAAAACACCAAAACCAACCCTCCACATCCTTTCCAAAACCATACCAAAGACAAAACTAAACTGCACACTGAACACTAAACTAGTTTTATTTTTTTTTTTGCTTTAAATCAGCCAAGATGACTAAAAAGCTGTTATTCATTACATCTGTTTATAAGGAGACAAAGATGCAAAAAAATGAGCTCTTGGTACCTTTCATAACTTAATTTCATATATGATTATCAGACCCATGGAAATCAAACATCTGCTGAACCTTGTCAATCATAACTCTTTTGAAACAGATCAATAACGCTGCAAACCAGGGTTCCGTAAAATAATTCGTAAATGCATCATTCATACATAGTGGCCCGAAAAGCTCTTACATTCTTTATTTGAAGTTTACTTGAAACTGCTTGAAGGATATCTCTGAAACAACAGAAGTGAACTACTAGGAAAAAAAGCTGTTTTCCTAGGAAGAAAATCCTTGCTTTAAAATGTCTTTTCTATTAAACAGATGGGGCCTTAAAGGTATTTAAGTCACATTATGAAAAAGCTTTTTCCCCTGCTTAACTAGAATTTATTAGATCATGAAATTATTAGCATTAAACCAACAATTTTTTTCAACCAAGACTGTCAGTTCTGTACCACTATTATTTCAAACACTACTTCATAATGCATACTAATCATGAAATTTAGTCACAGAGATACATAAACCACAAGCTACCAGCTTTTAATCGGACCTCTGACCTTTACAAAAACTGTCAATCCTGCACCACTGCTCCATTTTTTCTTCCAGCTTGGCTGCCAGCAAAAGATATAATTTCTTATAGAAAACACATACTTTAATGATAGTTAAGCCAAAATTCACTGCATTTTGAGCATGAATCTTAGCCTACATACATATCAAACTCTTCCATTATATATGCATTGCAAGACAAGGTTACACTGCACAGATATGCCATGAGTGGACACTCCTTTAATCATGAAGGCAAAAAGAGAAATTAACTCTCCAAAGTAACCATCATCTTATACTGCCTACCCTTAGTGCAAAAATAAACACCTTCCACACTCATGGTCTGTTTTTTCCCCACACTCATGAAGTGTTTTTTAGATCAACATGCTTAGTAACTGAGGCCTGACATTTGTATTTGAAAGACATCTCAGTCTAATGACATTTATCTGGCAGCATCATTATCTATAGTAGCATCTTTATCAAGCAAAAAAAAAATCATTATATTGCTACAACTTTCTATTTCATTGGTCAGCATTTTAATGAAAGAAAATTAGCAGTCACAAAGAGCACATCTTATTTTACATCCTTGGAATTTAAGTGTTTATTAAGGAGATGCTTTAATTTTGATGGAGATGGATATGAGACTGCAATAGCTAAAACAACATCAGAACCTATCTGAGAGTATGCTCAAAGGAAAAAGAATGGGGGTAAAAGATGTTATGTCAGCCAAAACCAGATTTTTCTGGTTTTGCTGGACTCTCTGTAACATTATTACAAGTAGGATTCTGCCCAAAGATGACAAAGACATAACCCATAAAATAAAGAATGTTACACTGATCTCCAAATTGCTATCAATTTTATTTATTTTTAACCAGGACTTCCATGTGGATTATGCCCAACCTTCTTCACAAAACAATATATTTCTTCATAACCCCTAAAGGAAATAAAATGGAAAATGACAAGATAATGATCTCTGTGAGATGCCAATAACTGCCTACTTTTATGCTTTGTAGAAAACTGAATGAAAGCAAATTAAGCTTAAGTGTTTAAAGATAACCAACTTAAAATAGCTAACCACCCAAATAAACAGAATATATATAATTTAGTGAAGGGCTTTAAGTGTCAAGAATGTTTTACCTGATTTTCTCAAAATCCAGCAAGTAAAAGCAGTGCAGCAAACAAAAAGCACAGCTTAGGAATTCATTGCTGAACTCACCCCAAGGTTTAGCTTTTGCAGAGTCTACTCCCTTGGACACGCGCATATTGTTATCATCAATGCCTCCTTCTCAGTTTCACTAATAAAATCTGAATCCAGTTTGAACAATAACAGAAACAGAATTCATCTAAAAGGGCTTCTTTTGCTATACTTGGAAAACTGTTTCCTGCCTCTATTTTTGGTACGAGTAGTCACTCAACCTCAAACATAAAAGCTATTTGGAAGTAAGATATGTCTTACACGGAGAAAGTATAAATGGGCATACTCATCACGTAATCTAGCAAGACACACTGTTCAAAAAGCATCTTCATTTGCTCGTGCAATGGGCTGCAGGACTTTGCACAATTCCATGTTTAGGTAGCTATACACCTAATTCTAACTTCAGAATATGGAAGGTGCTTTATCATAACACAGCCTGAAGAAAAAAAAAAAATAGAAGACCAATTTGGTTGTTTGTTTGGGTTTTTTTAGCTCCTCCATAAAAACAAATCTCTCCAGAAGCTCTCTAAGAATTGCTCGTTTGACATCCATGTTGATATCAGGAGCACAAAAAAATCCCCAATTAAAGAAGAAGATAAAAATATAGAATAAATTCAAACCCATGATAAACCCAAAATTACTTCTATTAAGAAAAGCTTCTGCTATTTAATGCTCTGGCATGAAAACAACAAATATTTTCTGTTCTTCATGCTTGTCTCACAGCAAAACCAGCTAATTAATGCCTTAAAAGCACTATTTTTGAAGGTACCAACAGACTTCATAACTCTATCTTCCTCGTTTAATTACATAAAAACAAGGTTTCATATTTAGAGATCACAAATCCACTACAAGCTCCTACTACTATTTTTCAGCACAATAACACACACTTAGACTCCATCTGCAATAAGGTATCATTATAGTAAGTATAAAAAGGTAGGGCTTTTAAAATTTACCTAAGGAAACTTAACAGACTCACCTCTGTGCCTGGCAAAATCTTGGAGCGGATTCTCCTGGAAGGCATGCTAAGGCACATGAAAAACAAGGTGGTTGGTGACAGCCAGCATGGCTTCACTAAGAGGAAATCCTGCCTGACCAATCTGGTGGCCTTCTATGATGGGGCTATGGAACTGATGGACAGGGGTAGAGCAGTTGATAGCATCTACCTGGACTTGCGCAAAGCATTTGACACTGTCCCGCGCGACAACATCCTTGTTTCTAAATTGGAGAGACATCATTTTTTTTGCCCACTCGGTAGGCAAAGAACTGGCTGCATGGCCACACGCAAAGAGTTGCGCTCAATGGCTCAATGTCCAGCTGGAGACCTGTAACGAGTGATGTCCCTCAGGGACCAGTATTGGGACCAGTCTTGGTCAACATCTTTGTCGGTGACGTGGACAGTGGGATTGAGTGCGCCCTCAGCAAGTTTGCCAATGACACCAAGCTGTGTGGTTCGGTTGATACGCTGGAGAGAAGGAATGCCATCCAGAGGGACCTTGACACGCTTGTGAGGTGGGCTGATGCCAACCTGATGAAGTTTAACCATGCCAAGTGCAAGGGCCTACAGCTGGGTTGGAGCAATCCCAGGCACAGCTCCAGGTTGGGCAGAGAAGAGATTGAGAGCAGTCCTGAGGTGAAGGACTTGGGGGTGTTGGTGGATGAGAAAATGAAAATGAGCCAGCTTTAGTGTGTGCTCGTAGCCCAGAAAGCCAACCGTATCCTGGGCTGCATCAGAAGGAGTGCGACCAGCAGGTCGAGGGAGGTGATCCTGCCCTTCTACTCTGCTCTCCTGAGACCTCACTTGGAGTATTGTGTGCAGTTCTGGTGTCCTCAACATAAAAAAGACATAGAACTGTTGGAACAAGTGCAGAGGAGGGCCACGAGGATGATCAGGGGACTGGAGCACCTCCTGTATGAAGACAGGCTGAGAAAGTTGGGTCTGTTGAGCCTGGAGAAGAGAAGGCTGCATGGAGACCTCCTAGCAGCCTTCCAGTATCTGAAGAGGGCCCCTAGGGATGCTGGGGTGGGACTCTTCATGAGGGACTGTAGTGAGAGGACAAGGGGTAACGGGTTCAAACTTAAAGAGGGGAAGTTTAGATTGGATATGAGGAAGAAATTCTTTACTGTAAGGGTGGTAAGGCAGTGGAATGGGTTGCCCAGGGAAGTTGTGAATGCTCCATCGCTAGCGGTGTTCAAGGCCCGGTTGGACAGAGCCTTGAGTGGCATGGTTTAGTGGGAGGTGTCCCTTCCCATGGCAGGGAGGTTGGAACTAGATGATCTTAAGGTCCTTTCCAACCCTAACTATTCTATGATTCTATGATATATCAACAGAGAAGGACTCAGCAACTCAAGACTACATCTTAGTGATCAGACTTTGAATAAGGTATCAAATTATCATTTAGTGACATTGCCTTTGGGGCTTGTTTCAAGCCACATCAGTTTTTACTTACTACATTTTAAAAATAGCTGGAATTTATTACAGGAACAAAAGAAAAAGAATGAAGCATGGTCAAAAAAAAAACAAAAAACCTTGGAAAAGCTACTGAAAGAAATCAAAGGTAACTGCTGCCAGACTTCAAATGTGCATTTTCAGTAAGTCTGGGCAGGGGAAGGAAGAGCTTGGCATGTAGACAAAGGCCAATTTTCCCTCCAGCTTTCAAATGAGCAATAAACTAAAAGCTATTCACTTCCATCTCTCACTTAACATAGCCATAGTCAAAGCAATGATTTCTTTGCTCAGATGAAGTGCCCCTTAAGCATGCCCTAGATTTGCAGTGAATTCAGTGTGATGTTAGCTATATGGCTTCCACTGACTTAAATGGAAAATTCATTACAAATAGACCACGCGATTTTATACAGAACTTCTTGAAAGAATCACTATACTCATAATTCAGGTTTTGGAAACCTTAAGGCATCTTTTTTCCCACTTCATACCACCAGCAAATTATAACACATAGCGTTTTAATTTAAGTACATGCATATAAAGAATTATAGTAACTGTACTCCAACTACAATAAAATGCATGCATTTAGATGATTAAATAAGATGGGATACTTCCATTCAGTAGCCCATTAGTTTGCTCAATTTATTACACAATATTAGACCTGGAACAAAATTATCGTCCCCTTTTATATTTAATTATATATACAATAAATACACAGTATACATAACATAGCAGTTCTTTCTTGCATGGATCCCAGGAGAGCAGCTTTCAAATCCAGATTGAACAGCTAACACCATACTAATGAAATGTTTCTATATTAGTTTCCTCTGTTTACGCTTTCTGGAAAAAGGGCCAGCGACTACTTCAGTAAATATATGGATATTTTAAATAAAGGTGAAGAAAAAAAAAGTGGGGTAACACATGTAGGCAAAGATTTGAAATAAACAGTACCATTGGTTTCAGACTGTTCAGATAAAATTGCAGAGGACTTAGAAGCATCAACAAAATCAATCAAACTACATGCATGAAGGAGGGCAGTACAATCAGTCAGTTTGTTATAAATCCTTTGTTATAAAATTTTTCTACTTCTGCATAAGGTCAAACACTAACTTAAAATATTAACTATTTGAGGGAATCTTCACATTAAATACTAAATTTAGTTTCAAACCTATTGTATCAGTGGAAGACATTTGATAACAAGTCTTCAGTCCCTGCTGAAGCATTAAGAAATCTTAAACTTCTCCAAAGTTCCTTATAATTTACAAAGTTTCCCTTCAGAAACAGAAATGTCTTAAGACAGAGTACAAAACCTTAACCAAAGATGAAGAATAGTTTTTCATAACTATCACATATACTTATTAGGCATCCAGTATTATTTTGTCTAGCTTTTATTAAGAGAGACTGAAAATAACTACAGGGAAAAATCAATGGGAAATTAAACAACAGAAAACTAAGATACCATATGTCTGCAGGTCAACCCCTCCGTCTTTCTGGCATGGCTATCACTCTTTCCTTTCAATTTCTGATTGCAAAAGATCCTAAGGGGAATGTATATCCAATGTGTAAGAAGGAAGCAATGGGAATGTTACTTTCATCTGTCGGAAGACGGAACAACATAATGATAAATATTTCTTCTTTTTCATTGCTTCAGGTTTGTGGCTATATAGCTTGTTCCTAGAAATACTAACAAGCGTAAAAATTACAATTCAAGACAGAGAATGGATGACTAAAGAAAGGAACCATATGTATTCACCATGTAAGAGGGTCTGAAGTTTAAAAACCCCAGCGCATATATATGTAAATGCACCCTACATATTACATACATGTTTATATGCACACATATATGCATATATGTGTGCATATTTACTTTTAAACTCTCATTACACAGTAATCTATATCCTGTGACCTTTATATGACGTGGACTCATGGGAGTCCTTCATTGCAGGCTCTTTCTTTCTGTGGAGTGGACAAATTCAAACACTTATTTCTTAATAAGTGCAAAGATCGTATACTCAGATCAGTAATTGCAGACCAATACTGCAGATCAATAACTGCAATACTGGCATCCCAGATCTCACAGGCACCTTGACAGGCAGGCAGCTTGCTCTTGAGAAGCTGCAGGACCACACTTGAACTCCTCAGTAAGAAAAGCAGGTCGCCAGGAAAACAGCTAGGAGGAATACTGGAGGCTACATCTCTCCTTGAATCAACACACTTGTAGGTTTACTTTCCTCTTGCATCTGTTTTCAGGATTGCAACACTTTGTAAACCTTAGAGATGCCAACTGGTCTTAAAAATAAGAGCTGCGCAAGTATTCAAAAAGCATCAGGATACAGTTTCCTGCTAGGACCAAAAAGATGGGGAGAACACTTTTCTCAGCACAGCAATGGAAAATAAATGGCTTTCAGTAGAAAAAAATATCAGTGAATTTGTTAAGACCCATGCCTGTTAAGTCTTGTCTCCCGTGGCATGTTTTTTCTCTGGATGCTGCACCCATCCAGATGAATAAATTGCATGTTCTCTGGGATAAACTTTTCAGATAGAAGATTGTTGGCAACCTAGGCTTTCATGTTATTAATACCCTATGACAGATGGGGTCACTGCAAGTTTCCACCTCATTCTCTTATCATACCATAACCCAGTTTTCAGCCTACAACTAGGACTTGTTTCTTCCTAGAGAGCAGCGAAGCTGATGAAATCACTTCAGATCAAGTGGAACTAAATGGAAGGCTAAATAAGCATCCTTCACCTGCATTAACTTCTTGTAGTCAGCCTCTTTGAGTCTGTTAATGCAAGCCTGCTTCATGCAGAATACCAAATCCAATTGAGACTAAACTCTTAAAAACATGAAGAGGCAAAAAGAATTTTTGCATTTTTAAAACTACATGTATTTCTCACTTTTGCCCATGTTCTGACTGGAAAAAGGGACACCTGTGGCTTCATCCAGGAACCAGAATGCAGCTTGTATTTTAAACACAACAGAGGTCTGCTCAAAACACGGATGATGCTCGCAACATAAAGCACATTTGTGTGGCAAGTGTCATTGCTGGAGAGGGTTAAATAGTTGTATCCAGTGTTTCCTATCACTTCATTAGTTTTTGCTGTATACATAATAAATGCACAACCTATCTTTAGAGTGAATAATAAAGAGGAGTAAAATGCTGCTTAAATACAGCCAACTTGCAAATTCTGAAAGCAGAGAATGAAAACACAAAGACAACAAAGAAAAGTGAAGAGGAAGAAAAGAAGATGCAGTTCCTTGAGTCATCTCTTTCTAAAGAACAGTGATGAAGCAAATGTTAGAAAAAGTGGTTTGAGGTTTGTTTTTCTGTTTTAAATCAGTGTAGGGTTTATCACAGCCATGCCTGGATTTGAACTGCTAGCCCTCCCTTAGTCCCTGGCTCAATTTAGTGGTACTGGAAACTAATAAGGCCAATTGCTTAGACCTTAGATTACCAAAGGCGTAAAAGAAATGCCTCAAAAGAAGAGCCCTACAGATAGCACAAGTGGTGAGCAGAAGCGGATGAAAGCTGGTTTATCCCCTCTAGGAACAGGGAAGGAACTGGCCAGAGATAAGGCACATTCGTGAGACTACCTCACAAAGATAATACCGGCTGTGCTCTCTCGAGAGAAAAACAAACCAAACCAAAGAAACAAGCCAATGCACTTCCAGGACACATCCTCTGCCCTCTACCTCTCAGATGATTAGAGTCAGCTGGAAAAGTAATTTCAGAAGAAATTAAGGAGACAGCTTGAACTTTAGCTTCCTTCATAGACCTCACAGGAGCCGCAAGCAATTTGAAATACATAAACTTTAGGGCAAAATACCTGGCTAGTGCCCATCTTGCCATTACCTCCTAACACTTGCAGCTTTCCATTACCATTACTTTAAAAAAACAAAATGTCACAATGTTGGAGTGCAGCTTCTGCTCCTTGGAGTGTTGTGAAAACCTAGTGGACATCAATTAGTCATCCCAACACACAAACATATGCTGCAAATTTTAAAACACTGTGTAATTAAAAAGACTACTTTAAAATGTTCACATATGGTGCTGCAGATTTTCAACTGCTTGGTTTTAAACAGCCTCCCAACATTACATTTTTCTCCTCTTCTTGCTTTAAAAGATGCACCCCCACAGAGTCACACAATTCTCTGCTTGTGGATGAAAGCCTGGAACTATAAACTTTTTTATGTTCAAAGAAAAAAAAAAAAGGCAAGAAAAAGAACCCAAACCAAAATAACACATAGAGCCAAATCTGTTACTTGAATATTTGAGGATAATAACAACAATGCTTCAGCATCAAAAGAAAGCAGCTAAAAATTTACTATTTCCGAACAGTCCCAAATGCTAGCATCCATGTAGCTACACTTTAGTCACAATATGTGTGATTTTTCTGAGCTATCAAGTACTGTATTTAAGCAATTTTCCCCCACAATTACAACTGCTTTGTTGCTTCCGAACCCTACAAAAGTTTAAGGGGAGATGAGTCATTCAATTGATCTATTTTTATAATTTGGAATGCTCCTTCAGAACACGACTAGTATTTTTACATTTCAGAAGGGTTCAAAAGAAACCAGTGTTCTTACCAATTAAATAAACTGGAATCTGAAATTACATTACAGTTTATAAACGGAATTTAAGGTCCTGCTGGAGGAACTCTGACATCCTTTTCTCATCTTCCTAGTTTCTTAATAACACCTTAATGAAGCTTAGAGATAGGATTATTTTTATTTAATTAAAGCTAATGATGCTTGAAAGGGAATTTGATTAAGAATAAGGGAAGTCATATGACTGGGACTACAGTGACCTGGGTCCTATTGCTGCCTTTCATAATTCACCTTGGGCGAATGATTTTTTATTTTCTCTTTATTTTCCAACCTGTAAACCTGGGAATTAATGAGAAGGAAAAAAAGATACTGACCTCTGTCACAAAGCATCTGAATGCTAAAAATTTTCTTTTAAATGATAAAGCCACAGGCATTTCAGGTAACAGGTCAGAATGGATTGTAGATACATCAATTTGCACATCCAACTCCTTACACATGCATTAACATATGAACATTTAAATCAACATTAGCAACAAGTACAGTCAAAGGTGGAGTTCACTTGAACGCAAGTACAAAGTCATTGTAACCATTTTAAAGAAGCTTCTCTCATTTCTAGAGGAGAACACTTTCTATGCCACAACCTGCACTATGTGTACCAGTCAAAGGTAACTTCTTTCCTCTGAGAAGAACTTTTCTCCATTATGAATACTTTTTTTAATTGGAAATGCACATGACATTTTCTACAACCTGGGGGAATAAAAACAACTGGCTTTCTTGTCTCATTTTAATGGAGAGACTTAAGTGTCCTGAAAACAGTGATTTGTTTACAACGATGACGTTCAACTCTGCAAGAAAATACAGATAGCTTAAATGCAGTAAGATATATCTTATTATAACATAAAACCCCCTCTAATTAGAAAGTAAGCTCTGTTAAAATAGACAGTAAACTATTCTACTGAAGTCATCTAGCAAAGCAGGTCCAAATCCCTGACTTTCATTAAAAAATGGAAGATAAAGCAGAGACTTAATAAATGAACAATCTTAAGTTTTTAAAATAAGTACAGACTCTATTTTTATATATATATATTCTTAATGAAGGAGGTAAAATAGTCTGGAAAGTTATACCCAACAATTAAAACTACTCCAGTATCATCGTCCATACAATGCATTCTGCTATACTCGCTGTATACAACCACAAATCTTGATTCAGAAATGAAAACGGAGCTTCTGGCAGAAACCTAAGCTTTGAACCATATGAGATAAGGCCATCGAAGTTTGGTTTTAAACTCTGGAAATCTTACTGTCTGTTTAACCATACTAATTTGACTGCAATACTTTAAAATAGCATTTCACTGTCCAGTAAGATCTAGTAAGTCTATTGAAATCTTTGTAATACTGAATGACGGTATAGGCAAAATACTTATATTAGCAAATCCTGTAAATTATATTATGTAGCTTTATTATATTTATTCACTCACTCAATACCCACCTCTGAATGCATACAACTGTATCTTTGCCCCTACCTTCAGATGAAAAAGCCTGTTTCATTTAGAGGAAATGTCACATGAGCAACTTTGAGCTTCATGTCATTACAGCAGAAAAGCATTGAAATTTTTAATTTAACAGTCTTTACACTTATTCTTTAAGGTCACCTTCACAAAAACTAGTAAAATGGATGTGGTTCAATCCATATCATTTTTCTGTTAAGACTCTGAATTGATTCCATAATCATATAAAAACAAGCTCAATACACAATTAGAGCTAGCTGTTGTCCTTGCCACTGAAATGCACAAAGCAATTGAGAGGGAAAAGAAAGAAAATAGTTTTTCTTCTCTGAGGTTCACTGCTTAAACAGGTATTTTCCATAGTAAGTGACATTTCTCAGCATAATTCTTAGAGCTAATCAGATGGGTTTGAAGAATGTCAAACCTCTGCCCAGGCAATGTTCTGAATATTAAACTTACATTGAATTCCATTCAAAAGAAATGAATTACTTTTTCCTAACTGAATGCTTTTCTGTATATTAAAAATGAGCATATTCGCCATTTAATATAAATACGCTTTCAATTACAATTAGCTTTACTGTCCTTCAATGTCTTCAATGTGGTAACGGGTAACTTTGATTCTCATGTTCCACATAGCAGGAAAGCAACAAACATATTTCTGATACTGTTGCATTAAAAAAAAAGGTATTTTGATAGAAAGTTTGCCAGAACTAATTTTCATATGAATGTGTATCTTTCTTGCAACTTTCATTTTGCATATCTGAAGGACAGGACTACCCATGTATTCTGAGCTCACTAAGCAAGCTAAGAGACTGCACGCAGCAATGTTTTGGAGCAGAGAAGACAGAGCAACCCAAAAAGATTTTTGACTTTCTCCTTAGAAATTGACATGGTTGTAAACACAGTGAAGGACATCTCTGAATTATCAGAACAGAATCAGAGTGATCCCCCTACCATCTCCCATCATCATAAAATAAGCTGAAGAAACACGGTCTAAATAAAGAAAAGCAGATATAAAATTGTTCTGAAAACAATATTGAGAACAGTTATCAACTATAACTATAGCAAGAGAAGGAAATTTTGAGTGCAATTCCCATCAATCTAATTTGCTATTACTCCCAAAACCCAGATGACCGATTGTGGTTATTAAACTCGCAGCTTGCATGAGTTCAAGCATAACATAAATAGAATTAGACTCAAACATAGCACAGGGAGAATTTGCCAGGTACCAAAGGAATTTCACAGACGCATGCCGCCCTCACTTCCTGCCCACCCCATTCCAGACTAATATATTGGTTGCTCTCATGTACTTGGTTTCTAAGCTGTTCAATTTTTTTGCTTTTAAAAAATAAAAAATAGAGAGAGTGTGTATTGCCCAGAGATATGTGTGGTACTCCCTGTCCTGGGTTCAGCAGTAGCAGTCATTTTTCTCCTTCTTAGTAGCTGGTGCAGTGCTGTGGTTTTGACTTTCAGCCTGGGAACAGCGCTGACAACACCAATGTTTTAAGTTGCTGCTCAGTAATGTTAATTCTGACCAAGGACTTCTGAGTCTCATGTTCTGACAGGGAGGAGGGAGAGCTGGGAGGAAGCAGAGACAGGACACCTGACCCAAACTAGCCAAAGAGGTATTCCATACCACAAAATGTCATGCCCACTATGTAAATTGGGGGCAGTTACCCAGAAAGGTTAGATCACTGCTCGTATCAGTCAGCAGGTGGTGAGCAGTTGTATTATCTTCCCTTGTTTTTTCCTTTGTCGTGATTATTATTGGTGGTAGCAGTAGTGGTTTGTGTTATACCTTACTTAGTGGACTGTTCTTATCTCAGCCTTTGGGAGTTACATTCTTTCAATTCTCCTCCCCATTCCTTTGGGAATAGGGAGAGGAAAAAGAGGGGAGTGAGTGAGCAGCTGTGTGGTTCTGAGTTACCGGCAAGGTTAAAACCACAACAGTTCTTTGTGGCTCCCAATGTGGGGCACAAAGGGTTGAGATAACGAAAAATCAGACCAGAATGTGTTTAACCGTATTTGTCATAAGCATTCATTGTTTCGGATTAATAGTCACTCATCACAATGCTGAATTATTGGCTCTCAAAGTAGTTGCTCTTGATCTTGGAGTTTCAGCATGTTGTACCTTACTTTCAGCCAGTATTTGTCATTTCAGTGTTTACCGGCTGGGGGGCCTGGGCTAAGCTTCTTGTTTTGCTGTACTTTATGATAATGACTTGTAATACAATGGACTCAGTGATCATAAAAGTGGGCTGGTATGCGTCCTCAGTGTTGTCATCACCTCTATACTTTGGGAGGCATATAACGGAATTTTTCAGCAATTACGCATCTTTCTTTTTCCTTTCCTTGGGGGGGGTCAACTTATGGAGAAGATATTCCCACACACACTCTGCTCCCCCATCACGCTGTTTACAGTGGGAGTAGATTCTGGAAGAGTTAAAGATCCTGTATATCCTTTCAGTGCCCCTGAAATCACCCTGCTCCTCTTGCTGGGAACCAGCTTGTTCCTGCATATACTCTCTATGTTTTGCCTAAGGCCACACCACCCTGAAAACTGTCCAGTCATGGAAGCTAAGCATTCAGTTCCAAACCCCCTGCCATCTGCAGGGACACCTCACACAAGACCATGTCATCCAAGGCCCTGTCCAACCTGGCCTTGAACATGACTAAAGGAATTTTTACACCAATATCCAACAGTTACTCACAGAAGCAGCCAATTAATTTCCAAACATAGACTACCCAGTCACCCTCTGCAGGCACCTAGACTCAAGGATTCTGCCCAGTCACTTTTGAACACGTGAAGTGTTTAAGAAGTTCGTTTTGAACTCACCAAAGATAATGCTCACTACATGATGTGGAAGTCACCAACTGAAAGTCAACCTCTCTCATTAATGTGCTTTTTAGAAAAACGGGTAAATAAAATAATAAAAAGAAACAAAAAAAAATAAAACAAAAATTGTTCTCTTGTTTTGCAAGAAACCTGAAAGTCTTTTCCCACAATGCTCGGGAAGCCCAGCCAAGACTCCTGAGGAGCATGGTACTACATCAAGATTCAGCTTTTAGAACCAATGTAAGCACCTATTTTTTACTTTCCTTTTAAGACAGTGGCATTTTAACTTTTTAATATGCAATACAGAACTCTCAAACATATTTTCTCACGTGATCAATGAAAAATCTTTATTCAAATTGCAAACTTTAAGACATTTTATCTTCTTTTATCAAGGACAGCATGTTAGAGATCATACCAGGCATTTCTAACAAATAGACAAGACAGCTTATTACCTTGAGAAGCTAAGTGTAACACACAATAAGTACCTTAGCCTACTCGATCTCACTGCTTCAGATAGCAAAATATTCTGAAAAGCCTCTGGCGGGTTTATCTCATGCTAAAAATACAAAGGCTCTTACGTACAGACACAGACTAATAGCAAATGGCAAAAGTAAAGCCTGAGCAAAGACTCAGACTAGATATCAAAATGTCTATAGCACATTTATCCTCTAACAACTAAGAGCTTCTATGATAGTTTAATCTATTCAGATATACAAAGCAGTCTGATGGCAAACATGGAAGCAGCTTCACACTCTCAAAGCACACGAACATCAGAATTACAGGATGGAGCAAGTCAAGGGGCTACGTACCAGTCTGTACACAGTACCAACTGGCACCTCCCATACTATCAGGAGACAAGACACCAGGACAACACTTTTGGGTTATGGGCATCCCTTCTGAGGCCACCCGTCCTACTCAAAAAGTTATCCAAGTGCCTCCAACAGCTGGGGAGGGGTGGGAGAGTGGATAAAATCAATCGTGTCCATTTTCCCTCCTGTCAATTCTTTTTATCCTGCTAGACCAGGGCTACCACAGGCACTATACAGAGATTAGTAACTGCACTAAAAATAAGGTAACAAAGAGTGATCAACAAAAACCAAAAAGCAAAACCCCACAACCAAACCCCTGGGAACTCTTCACTGCCTGTGCAGATATCCTTACACATTAAAAAACCAAACCAAAACAAAACAAAACAAACTAACAAAAAAAGAATGTGAAAACTGTTTGTTTCAAAGAACTCTTATGCATATTGCCCTTCTTGCCAAGGGAAATTAAGTAAAGCTTTATGCTATTCTAAATATTCTATAGCCTGGCCTCCAACTGCTCTTCTGTTTACAAGAGAAATGCTTAGTGTTAGACTGGGTGGCTAATAAAAGCAAACTGTGAACACTGCTCATAAGCAAAACTAAATGAGAATTGCTAAAAATGGTATTTAAAGATCTCAGAAAGTAACTCAATGCATATCAAATAAAGAGTGAGTTTACCAATTTTACAGGTCTTTCCCCTCTTGGATTTCTGGAAGGCATTCTGCAGCAAATTCTTTGAGATCAGTATATCACTTCTTAGTATTTAGAACTAATCTGCCAACCTTCTCCAGATAGATCTCAATTCCTATTAGTTTCATGGACAGCACACACTTTTTCTCCAGGACTGCAAAAACACAGCTTGACTGCTGACCAGCCAACCCATCCTTTCACAAACTGGGAATCCATGAACTCCCCACGCCTGCCTGATGAACAGCAACATTTTGGGGCCACTATACTTTCCTAACATCAGAAGGCAACTGGAAAAATCTTAACATTTAGGAATGAAGCGTTTCCTGCACTAAGCACTATGACTTGTTTCTTTTGCTTTTGCATGTTCCTCTTCCTCTTGTCCTACTCCCGCTTCAGGTATCTTCACGGAAAGTACCGCTGATTAAAAGAGAGCCACACAATACTTAAGTTTTCAGCAGCAGCAGGTGACCTATCTGAATTTCACAGAATCAAAGGGTAAACGAGGTTGGAAGGGGGCTCAGGGAGTTCAAGTCAAAGCAAGGTCAGCTATGAAAACACACTAGCTTGCTCATCTGTGTCTTGAAAACCCTCATGGATGGAGGCTGCCCAGCTTTTCTGGGCAACCTTATCCACTGACCGGATGTTTGCATGGTACAAAACTTTCCTAAACTGTGTAAATGATACTGGATTCATTATTTGTGATGACAGTTGTATGATGATAGCTACTTTTCTGGGATAAAAAAGTGAATCCCTAAGATTTCTACATACAAGTTTTTTGGAATGACTTATTTTAGATTGCTTTAAACAGTATTTCTTTTATTTTTCAGTGGCCAAAAATAATGATGTGTTTAGAAGCTCTTGTGTTTATTGTGTTTAGAAACTAATCATCCATCACTACCACTGGAGGATTTTATGAAAAGTTTTAAAAATGTGGAATGTAAGGGAAGACAGAGATACATTTTAACAATGCTTTACCACATGGATACCACCATCTTACAAACAAGCATTAAAAACCACTGTTTAGCTTACAGTTCATCAAAAACCTCCACAGCAGCCTGAACTGACCAAAGGCTGGAAAGTAATCAAAGCTGAAATTGCTGTAGCTATGGAGACAGGGAACACGTCAGTTTAAAAAGTTGTGTCTCACACTTGGAACCATCTGGACTAATAATATCCAACAGCAAAGATCTCTTGCGGGAGAAAGGAAATGCTGCAAATTATGCATGCAGTTTGAGAAGGGGACAGCCCTTTAACCAACACAGCTCTGTTACTTCCACAAGTCATCTGAATGCTTCATTACTGCCAGCCATGTAAAGAACAAAACTATGTGTCTCAACAGAATCCAAATAACCAAAAAATTCTAGCTCACCTATTTTGCTAGAAATATATCACTTCCACAGCTACCTACTAAATTGTGCACCTAAATGAAAAACAAAGCAAAAAACCTTCAATAATATTAGGAACTTTTTTTTTAAATAAGCTTATCCTTAAGCTATGTATTGCAGCAAGTAAAAAAGTATTCAATCATACACTTTCAGTGATTTATTCATAAGGACAAACAGAATACTTGTCTACAAAAAGGCTAGAATACACATATAAGAAGACCCATGAGTATGGGAATGTTTGTTATTTCATTTATTACTCTCTTCCCTCATTTCTTTCTAGCAAGGTCAAATGTCAGTATCAGGCTGTGACAGCAATCTCCTCACAGTAACTAATTGCTGTGAATGTTTCTATTGCCATAAGAAAAAAAAAGAATGTTCAACACCTAAAAGTAACTGATACATTCATTAGGAAAAAAAAAAAAAAAGTGCAGGAAAAAGGACACTCCTGTGTTGTTTAGGAGAGAGATATTTCAGTGTAAGACTACAAATTAGCAACAAGATTAAAGTTATCTCTGATGGCAAACAACATTTGAGGAGCAAGGGTTAGAGGAATACATGCTGTCACCATTTCCTACATGAAGTGTATAGGAAAATATATGCTCAAAAATGCATGCTTCAACCATAGCTTTGGCTAGACATTAAAACAGATTATGCAGTAAAATTCTCCAAGACTTTAAAACCATCTCCTGTGTGCTGAGAACATTTATCAAAAAAAGTGTGCTCCTTTGACTTAAAAAGGTTGCTCAGGAAAGATAATGTACATCGAGGAATATGATTCAAAACTGATGACCTGTAATGAGAACATACATATCTGACAGTCCACAAATGCTCTGAAGAAAAAAATATACTTGAAATTTCATTATTTGAAATTACGTCAGGGTTTTGAATAGGTATAGGCCCTGATCTGTGGAAATACATTGTCCTCCAAAATTATATAATGTCATCTGTCTCATTTATAACTACATAAAATGTGAAATTACAGCCTTCAGGGCTTCTTTTCTTTCCTTCTTAAAGTTTAACTTGCTGGATTAAGGTTTATACCACAATTCAACTTCTGTGTCGGCTAGTATTTGAATGTGCTCCACAGTACTGATAAAGACGGGATTATTTTTCAGACTTACAAAACGGGAAAAGTGATGACTTCTATTTGTGTGGCAAGCCCAGTTTACAAATGAAACATGACGCAAAACTCAGGCGTTACTACTTTTACTGAAAATTGTAATGATTTAAGCCAGTAAGCAGTCAAATATGTGCAAGACCAAACTATACTGAAGGCAGGGAGACTGTGTCTAATTTATAGAAGCACTTACACACCTATAATTACAAGGCATGGAAGAATGATGTATAACTTCAATACCCCCAGACGTCTCATATATTCTTATAGCAAAGGCTGCCTACACACCCTGAGGTCATCCTAAATGTAGGGATGTAGAAAATTCCTACCTGCAACTGTAAAGCAAAGCAATCTCAGCGCAGCATAACTTTTCTGTATAACAGGTGCATCAGTAAAATCCAAAAATAGGTGTATAAGTTGATATGCACAAGTTAAAATGCCACTTAGAGTTTTCCTTAAATAGCAGATTTAATTTTATGGTTCAAGTGAAATTACTGAGAACTCTTCTTAAGATAATAGAGTAGGCTGAATAAAAAGTTTACTCCTGGTAAAAGCTGTACAGATAAAATAGTTAGAACAATTATGTCACTTTCAAATAACATGCGATATTTAATAAGGAACAGAATACAGAAGGCCTTGTTTAACATCTTTCTCAGCGACATGGACAGTGGGATTGAGTGAGCCCTCAACAAGTTTGCCAATGACACCAAGCTGGGTAGTTTGGTTGATATGCTGGAGGAAAGGAATATCATCCAGATGGACCTTGACACACTTGTGAGGTGGGCTGATGCCAACCTGATGAAGTTTAACCATGCCAAGTGCAAGGTCCTACAGCTGGGCTGGAGCAATCCCAGGCACAGCTCCAGGTTGGGCAGAGAAGAGATTGAGAGCAGCCCTGTGCAGAAGGACTTGGGGGTGTTGGTTGATGAGAAAATGAGCTGGCAGTGTGTGCTCGCAGCCCAGAAAGCCAACCGTATCCTGGGCTGCATCAAAAGGAGCATGACCAGCAGGTCAAGGGAGGTGATCCTGCCCCTCTACTCTGTTTTCCTGAGACCTCACTTGGAGTATTGTGTGCAGTTCTGGTGTTCTCAGCATAAAAAGGACATGGAACTGTTGGAACAAGTTCAGAGGAGCACCTCCTGTATGAAGACAGGCTGAGACAGCTGAGGCTGTTCAGCCTGGAGAAGGCTGCATGGAGACCTCGTAGCAGCCTTCCAGTATCTGAAGGGGGGCTCTAGAGATGCTGGGGAGGGACTCTTCATGAGAAACTGTAGTGATAGGACAAAGGGTAACGGGTTCAAACATAAACAGGGGAAGTTTAGACTGGATATAAGAAAAATTCTTTACTGTAAGGGTGGTGAGGCACTGGAATGAGTTGCCCAGGGAAGTTGTGAATGCTCCGTCCCAGGCAGTGCTCAAGGCCAGTTTGAACAGAGCCCTGGGAACATGGTTTAGCCTGAGGTGTCCCTGCCCATGGCAGGGTGTTGGAACTGGATGATCTTAAGGTCCTTTCTAACCCTAACTATTCTATGATTCTATGACTTTCCTTGGCTGAAAGCAGTACTAATGTTTGTGTTCTTCTTTAAAGGCACATGCTTTCATGTCCATTGAAATGTTAGAAAAATTGAGCTAGAAAGTTACCATATACACACTGAATGGATGTAAACCTGCCAGGTATACACAAACGTGACATTTTCTGTTTACTGAGGAAGAATTTAAACTTAAACATGTGAAGTTCAGGTTGGATATAAGGAAGAAGTTCTTTACTGTGAGGGTGGTGAGGCACTGGAATGGGCTGCCCAAGGAAGTTGTGCATGCTCCATTCCTGGCAGTGTCCAAGGCCAGGCTGGGCAGAGCCTTGGACGACATGGTCTCGTACGAGGTGTCCCTTCCTATGGCAGGGGCGTTGGAACTAGATGACCTTAAGGTCCCTTCTAAACCAAACCATTCTATGAATACAGGTAACACCTATAAACTGAAATGACAGTGAAAGTTGAGTTAGTAAACCCAGTGCCAAACACATGGTGAATATGTCAAGTTCTGATATCCATTGTACAAAGTAGGTGCACTAGAAGAGACAGGAACACCTCAAATGGGGGGGAGGGGGTAGGAGGAAGGGGGAAAGGGGAAGAAGCCTTACTTTTTAAATCATTTATCAATAGCCTATTAGGTTACAGCAAAACCTGATCTCCATGAATTTATGAGAACCAGTAAACAACACAGAAATACTATCTTTATCTGCTAGATTAAGAGGTGGACCTCAAGAATAGCTAGATTGATATTCTGAATCCACTTCAAGCTTCTAACTAAAAGGTTAAAAATCCACAGCAGCAGTTTAACAGCATTTATTCACCAGTGGATATCTTACTTAACTGACATTATCTACCCTGACTTCTGCAAAGCATTTGACACTGTCCTGCACAACACGCTTGTCTCTAAACTGGAGAGGCATGGATTTGTCAGATGGATGACTTGCTGAAAAAGGAATTGGCTGAGTGGTCACACTCAAGGAGTTACGTCAACAGCTCCCTGTGCAAGTGGAGTCCCTCACGGATCATATCAGGGATGGCGCTGTTCAACATCTTTGGGGGGGGAGCATGGCCAGTAGGACTGACTGTGCCTTCAAGCAAGTCTGCTGATGACACCAAGCTGTGTGACACGGTCAATCCCACCGTCCATGTCACTGAGTTTTTCTGAATGTTTAAGGGAACAACAACTATGCGTACTGGGTTGAGCTCCCTGTTTCCTGAAACTGTCTCCTGCAAAATAATTTTCCAGTTTGCTTACTTTATTGCTGCACTTCAAAAAAGAAGGGGATTAGAAAAATAAGAAAAACAGGAAAATTAAAAAAAAAAAAAAAAAAAAACAAAAACAACCCTAGATTACAGAAGCTCAGGATTTTTTGCTTCATTTACAGATTTTTCACATTCCCAGAGAAGCCCCAAAACGAGGACCAAGTGAGGCTATGCCCAAGGCTACAAGAATTTGGTTGTCTGCAGTGCCCTTGGAGTAGTTAGAATATAAGTATGCAACTCTCCCTGAACAGGCCTCTCAATCTGTGGGCAAAATAAATGCATCTTGGTAAAAGATGACACTGTTATTCAACATCAAGTTATTTTTCCCCCAAGACATATCAAAGAATTTTCGGTTTAATAAAAACCATAGTAAACAAAGTTCCCTCTTTTGTAGTAAGCATTAAGAATTATAGCATTTCAATTATTTTGGTTATGGCTTAGCAGTAAAACTAAAAAATATAATGTCACATAGCATTAAAAAAAAATCAATAGGAGAAAATAAATTATTACATTTAAGTGTATTTTATTTTCTCTACATATGTACAATATGCTGTGCAATCTCATGAAGGCACAGTCTTGGAGGAGATCCGAACAGCTGATTAGATGAAATTAAGGATAAATGAGAGACTAAAATAAAAGCATTTTTGATTCACAGGTTTTCTTGCTACTGCTATTAAGCTTATTTATTTGTTTTTTAAAGCAAACATACATTATACAGTAAATCTGCACTTGTTTCATCCCTGCCTACCATTACAATGTACAAACCAACCCATTACTCTAAATAGTAGTATGTTGGGATTATTTACCCACACAAGCATGCATTAAAATAATTTCTGCACCAGAGAAAGCAGATTATAGAAAAGCATTATATTCTATCATCAAACAAAAGGAAATATGTGCAACCACTACTGATCTTTTTTATACAGGGATCCCTGATTCAGTGCAGGTGTTTCAGACGTTTATTGATTTAGAATGCACTTTGAATAGTAATGCAATTCACTTTTTATTTCTTCAGAGAAATTACAGTGATCTACTCTGTTTAGCCAGATTCAACTTCAACAATGACAACCACAAACAAGAAATGTCTGTCATGGGATGACCAGGGAAAAATACTTTACCGGCTGTGTTAAGGAAAAAAGGGTGAAAAGTAATATCTTTGTTTCTTTCAATCATAAGTCTAAGTAAAATCATCTGCAAGGCAATATCTCAAGGAATTCCCTAAAGTATAAATCATCCTTAATTGTCTTGTAGCTGGTAAGTCATGGGCGATTCTAAACATTTTGAACAGACCGAATCTAGATCAGGATATCTGTGCTTGTGTTCTAAATCTGCTCCTTAATTTTAACCAGTAAGTGGAAAAGTCAGAGGTCACCCCCATGAACACTTAACTTCTGAGATCCTGTCATGAGCATGGATAGGTGGCTGAAACCACTGCATAAGTCAACATCTTGGCATCTTTCATAAATTGTTCAACATGCAAAAAGACAAACAAGAATCCTCAACATCTCCCACACTTCTCCAGCGATCTCAGTCTAGGAGGACTGTGACAAAAGCACACCAAAAGATAGGTTTGCCTGCTCCACTTCCCCTGCTCTTTACCTCAACCTACACTCTCTGCTGGGTGAACCCTGACATCATTTATTCCCCGCTGACAATCTTTACACTTTCCTCCCCAACTACATAAATGCAACTAATTACAGCAGTGAAGCTTTCACATATTGTATTAAGTCAGATAAGGATAACAAAGTTCTAGACACCTTGTCCTGGGGAGTGAAGTAGGGGATAACGGGGAAAAAAAAATAATTCCCTATCTTTCCTATTAATGTTTGAGAACATCCTGGAATTAAAGCTAGACAATTGCACTACCACAAACAATTGATGGAAGCACTGATTCAAGACATGGAAGCCAGCATTTTGTACTCACTAACCAGTTGTCTCATTTTACTGGAACTTGTCAGCAATGGTGATGAGAAGTAAAGTTTTTAAACTAAGTCCAGAGTGCAAAAGGAGAAGAAATAAGAAGGAAAGAAAATTGTACAAGATGATGTTCACTATCAGCAACCTACACTCTGAATTTGAATCTTCCTCATACACAGGCAAAGTCTCGAAAGTTTTATCTTTAATACAGATTCATTCCTGTCATCTTGTAATCCTCCAAGCTGGATTTATACTTCCAAGTTCCCTGAACTGACATTAGATAGAAATAAAGAATGAAATTATTGCCATTATCCACATCCCCAATTCTTTTAACATCTTTTGCTGCCTCTTTCAATGAGAGTTCCGAAAACATTGAAGCATTGTCCTGAAAACAGATGTACGGAAATATTTGCAAAGTCATCCTTCTAAAAATTGAGTCCCTACTCCTTTTTCTAGAGCTAGAAAGTCTTCAACACTGCGCTAACAACCTCCTCTTTCCCTTTTTTATTAATTACTGATTTGATTGATACTAAAACACCTTGTCCCTTTTGCATTTCACTTGTTTGGTCTGGTCTCTCCTTTTCATGATCTGGTCCCATCCCCTGCTCAAGCAAGGCCACCTATAGCAGGTTGCTGAGAACCATCCAGGCAGCTTTTGAGTATCTACAAGGATGGAGATGTCACAACCTCCCTGGGCAGCCTGTGCCAGTGCTTGGTCACTGCCACAGTGAAAAAGTGTCTCCTGATACTCACAGGGAGCTTCTAGTGTGTGTTTGTGTCCAAGTGTCTCTGGTCCTGCCACTGGGCACCACTCGCAAAGAGCCTGGCTCCATCTTCTTTGTAACCTCCCTTCAGGTATTTATATACACTGCTAAAATCCTCCCTGAGCCTTTTTTCCTCCAGGCTCAAGTCTCAGCTCTCCCAGCCTTTCCTTATAGGAGAGATGCTCCAATCCCCTCATCATTCCCATGGCCCTTTGCTGGACGCTCTCTCCACTATGCCCATGTATATCTTGTAATGGAGAGCCCAGAACTGGACAAAGCACTCTAGGTGCAGCCTCAGCAGTGCTGACCAGAAGAGAAGGATCACGCCTCTAGACCTGCTGGCAACAGTCCTCCTAATAGCAGCCCAGGATATTATTTGCTGCCTTTGCATCACAGGCACATTGCTGGCTCACATTCAACTTGGGTATCCACCAGAACCCCAGGACTTACTTCCTTCAAAGCTGCTGGCCAGCTGGGTGTCCCCAGCAGTGTCCTGGTACCTGCAATTGCCTTTCCTACTGGTGGGTTACATAGCCAGAAGAAATTTGTGATGTCACACAAAAGCCTTTTCAAAACATGACATGAGTTGACAGAAGTTGTTTTCTGGCAGTAACCAGTGGAGTGGTGATGCAGAGCTTAAGTTCATTGTACTTGCTTAGCTTTTCAGCTTCTGTCATAGTCCAGCAACTCCTAGTTTCATTTTCACCTACTAAATATGCTGCCTACAGTCACAAAAACTTGGTAGCCCTGCCTATGCATTTCTCATTGGTTTATATCTCTGTTTCTCCTGGCCAATTTCCTTCTAAGTACTTAAATCCTTCTAACTGCCTTCATGCTCACACGGTAAAATATTGTAAACATCTCCACCCCAAAATAATGTTTCCAGACCAGTGGCTGGAGGGGGAAATGTTACTACTATGAAGCAAGGATGCAGAAAAAGAGACATGCCATTAACCCCACAAACACAATCTGTAGAGAATGCACCAGCATTCAAAGCAAGAGCAGCTTTCCACTTCCCCGAAAGAACACACAGGATTTGTCATAGCAGATCACACTGCGGCTCTGTGAAATCTGGCATGCAGCCTCCAGCACTGGCCAGTACCTGGTGCTACACAGAGAAGTGAGTAGCAACATACTGCACCTGGCTAATCTTCAGAGATTCGCTCTTTAATTGCTAAGCAGAGCAGAAAAGAAACACCCTGAAGTTTCTCTTGGGCTACATACGTCATTCTGCTTATGTTTAAATTTAATAACAGACTCCTTCAGGTGACACTGCATTAAATCCAGTCAATGCGAATTAGCTTCTTGTGTTTAGCTGATAGAGCCAATTTTGATAAATGTTCAAGAGCCTACAAATAATATAGCCATATCTCCCATAAAAGCTAACAGTAACTGATGCTACATCCCTAAGTCACTACATGAACAGGTAATGCCAAGCAGTTTGTTTCATTAGTTTTTTGCACAGGCAAGAGGAAGCATGCATTCCACAGGCACACAGGACTTAAAATAATGACCTCGGGTTCTATAAAATCACAGTCCTTAACAATAAGTAGGTGAGTCTCCTTCTGTACCTCTGGAATATCCCCAGGGAACAGAGCGTAGCAATCAACAGCAAAAAATTAATCACTAAGGGTTATCACATCTGGTTCTGCAAAGTTTTTCTCACCTGTTTATTGTTGGCCTCCACCCTACCTCCCCACCTCGCCCCCAGTACTTCTTATCTCATGTTTCTGGCTTTCCCAGAGAAAATTCACAACAGATAAGTTTCCACAGAAAAAAAAAAGAATATTACTCCTATCCCAAGACAATACTCAGGCAGTGATAAGAAACAATGAGGACTGAGGAGCCACATTTTTGTAGTGAATGGTTACAACAACTATCTTTGACAACACGATATGAAAGTCATTTATTCAACCCAACACAGACATAATGATTTTGTGGGGGGAAAAAAATGAGAACCCTTCATAAATAACTTCTTATGACTAAATTATGCCACATTCAGCTCACATTTTTCTCAAGTTATCTCATTTACTTTATAGATAGATGATGGTCTTCATGCCCAAGCCTCCATATTCTACAGGATAAACATTTTCAACCTACTCATCAATCTGCCACATTCCTCACATTTTATGACCCTCTTCAATTTAGTCAAAGTACTTCTGTTGGCACAGCAGGATACAGTGCAATTGGATTTCTCACTCTTTGAGATAAACAAGATGGACTTCATCCTTACTTTCCCAAATCTGTACAAAACTGCTTGAAAGAAATCATACTGCATATGATCTTGGTAGGCTGGGGTTTTTTTTATAAGAATAGTTTTGGGAATTTTTAAATGGACAAAGATTGACTTTGAAATCAGAAGGAAACAATCAAGATATAACACATTTTCAGGTCACTCCCATTAAGTATTTCCTGTTACAGTTCACCTTTCACTATAAACAAATCCATGGTGGACCATTTCAGCTTACCACCTTAGATTCTTAGAATCGGGAAAATGAAATGCAAAGGTCTTCTAATTTTGGTAACTGAATTTAGTTTTCTGACACTGGCATCAAAAAAGGCTACTACCAAGGAAAAGATTGAGAATGCCTACTAGCTTAAGGCAGTGTTACCTCACTATGCCTTCTCCAGCAAGGTAGTGGCAAATATGTGTCCAAATAAAAAAGGATCACTACCTAGCACTTGTCGACTTTATTCTTATTGCTGCTAAGATTTTCTTAAATGTCAGACTGTTGTTTACTTCCTCTATCATACCTTTCTGAAAGGCTATTTTACGGTTTGTTGTATTAGTCATGTAGTAAACATGCATTGTCCCAACCTTTTCAGATGTTTGTAATCAACAGAGAAGTTGATATCCAGCTGATTACAGAAACAAGAGGTACCTATTTTGTTTACAAAAGCTCTCATTTGTAAATACTACCTATGAAATGCTGCACTGAGATAACAAGCTATTTGCACGAAGAAATACTGAAGAAGTTGCCAAGAACCTCTTATTCACCCTCTCCGACATGGTGAATCTGAAAGGAGGATACTGGCCCTTACCCAAATCAGAACATTTTCAATAATCTGGAACACTATTAGCTAGGCCATAAGTATGGCTGTAGGTTTTTTTCACCTCTTAAATGAAGAGGTTGAAATGTTTCATATTCAGTACATCTAGTGAAGTATGAATTACATAAACATCAGGCCAAACCATGTTGGAAATTACAATGCAATTTGTAAAAGCTGACCCTGACATCCTCACAGATGTGAGGATTTCTTCACAGTAATAACACACTCTTGTATTCTTCACCTTGATAAATTAATTAGCAAGTAGGAGTGTCATACAAGCAACAATAACTAACTAGCCATTCCAAGTTCATGTCCACCCAACAGTAATTTGAATTTGTTTAAATGTACAGGAACAGAAAATCAGTAAAATAGCCTAATTCTGTACGTCTACCTGTTTCTGCAATACATATTATTTTGGCTGACGTATATCACAGAATCATAGGATATCTGAAGTTGGAAGGCACCCATAAGGCTCACTGAGTCTACCTCCCTGCTCCTTGAAGGATTGCCTGACACTAAACCATTTCACTAAGAGCAACACCAGATGCTCCTTGAACTCTGACAGGCTTGGCACTGTGACAAGCTTCCCGGGTAAAGGAAGCTTGCTCCAGTGGACAACCACTCTCTCAGTAAAAAACCTTTTCCTTGTCTCTAATCTGAACCACCCCTGACACAGCTCACATATCATAAGCTGATTTGAGTAGAGAAATTCTTATGCCAGCATAAAATCCACAAGCCTGGTCTGAAAGCTCAGACCTATACAGTCTTGCATCATCAGGTAGAAATGTACAGAGCTTATCTGTCAGGAGATTATAAAACCACAGTTTTATAGACAATTAAAAACTCCAAAACACTAATGCTTAAATATGGTGCTCAAATTATGGCTCAGTCAGCCTTCAACAGGATCAGGAAAATTACAGGTGGACACTGCTTCCCCTTCTCCTGCATTCCTTGTAATCCTCCCCAAAAGACAACCCCATTTCAACATATCCAGCAAACTCTATTCCCCACCCACATTGTTCTGCTTCTCATTTTCCTTTATGGCCAACCCCATCTTCTTAAACTACTGTTGGCAGTTTGGCTGTCAGTGCTTATCATGCTGAACACCCTAGAAACGGGCGCATTTTAAACAGGATGAAAAAAAAACCAAACAACAACCAAACTTCACAAGGTGGGATACTGAAAGGAAAGGACTGTGTTACACTTACCTTCCAGGAAACAGCATTCAGAGGGTAAACACTCAAAAATTGCCTCTGGAGCTGTAGAGAGTCAGACCTCAAGTAGCCCTTGTTCGCCATTTTGTGTGACATCACTTCATCTCAAGTAGGATCAGCACTGATAACCAGATGGCAAGCAATAGCTACCTTGTTTTATCAAGCTGTTGAGAGCCAGGTGACTGATCCAAAACTTACCCTTGTTTTACAGGGCAAACCTATACTAGTTTCATTGGGACTATGCTATCTATACATGAAGACTGTAGCACAAAACCAGCATTGCATTGTAGCAAGGTGTAATTCATTATGACACATTCCAAGTAAAAATTAGAAACACAAAATCCAGTGAAAAATCACATGCTGCATTTCTTAGCCAAACTTGAAGACAAAGAAAAACCTGATCACAGTTATATAAAAGAAGATAAGATAAACTTCTCTTACATATCTATTATTTCCCCATTCTGCTGAACTACATATTTAAAATTGTACAGACTCCTACACAGCTTTCAGGAAGTTTATTTACTTTCTAGATGCATACTTAGTCATACTCATTTCTTTGTATATAAGGACAAAGTATACTGACAGAGACCCAAAAAAAAGTAGACTCCATCCTAACCGCTCCTGCCATCAGGAGAGATGAGTATGCCATACTCGAGCAGCGCTGCAATTGCACAGCTATCAAGGAACTGTCACCGTCACAGGAACAGCAGCAGCTGCAAGGCTGCTCTAAATTGAGCCAACGACTGAAGACATCTGCGACACAGATGAGTAACAAAATGAGGCTGTACTGTAGTTTATGTATTGCTCCTCAATACCCTTCTGGAGTTCTCAACCTTGGAGGCACTGTCATTCAGGCCAGCCAGCCTTCCTCTTCTCCCATCGGGCTGCAAAAGTAACTATGGGGTACATTTTCAGTGAAAGGGATTCCATACCATGCATGGGCAGGTTCTCACACAACTGCTTCTGCATTTTGCTACCTAGATCAAACCGCCAGTCTTGACCTTCAACTTGCACTTCCAAAGCTCCCACCCCGTTTCAGTCCTCTTGCATGTTTCATCATTATAGAAGAATTTGTAATTTTCCATGTCAATGTTATTCAACAATTTAATTCATCCTTAAAAAGCTAATTTAGGATTAAATACCCCTTCTGCCAAACATTATATAACTTTTCCTATTTAAAGGAAGTATCAGTGCAAAGTAATTTATGATTTCAGATTATCAACACTTCAAAATAATATCTTCATTATTAAATTCCACTCTCATAAGCTTTCTTAATATCCTTAATAAACTTGTTACAGTTAACTTGGATTTCTCTGGATGACAGTGGAAGAGAATCCATTTTCCTAATCTTTTATGAACTGCCTTATGTAACTCTTTAGAGGTGGTCCCATGTTAGTCCTGATGACACCAAAACATTTGAAATTTGACTGTAGAGGGCCTGGCAACAGTGCTGCTATTCATAGAACAGAGTCCAGTGGCCAAACTGTAGCAGGGAAAAACTAACCATTTTTACTATTCTTTTTGGGTAAACAAAACTCAAATTGCTTGAGCAAGGTCTCTGCGAAAGCATGCATGAACGGGTTGACGCTCTGCCATCAGCTTCCACACTAACCTCAGTTGAGTATCTTGCTAGATACACAACATAGTAGCCAACCATGCGCATCAAGTTCTTTACCCCAAGCAAATCCTATGACAATTACCATGACATAAGCGGACAAATCAGAGCGTGCTCATGCTGAAGCCTTATCACCACAGCTATTTCCACTGGCTGACAGAACTGAAACAACAAACACCCCCCACCATAGTAGCAGTTACACAGGCAAAGGAATTTCACAAAGGAATACAAAATTAAATTTCAGTCTGCCTAGACTCGCCAGCAATGTTCCCTGTTAGTCACACCACAAAACTTCTTCAGTTTGGGCATACCCTTAAGAGCCTTTTTAGCTCAAAAGTCACAAAATAGGCCTCAAAAATAGGTGTTAATAGTTACACTCAAGCACCTCAGAAACTCTCTACTAAAAAGACCCACCTTCTAAAGATAACATTATAACATCTTATCATAGAACCATAAAATGATTTGGGTTGGAAGAGACATTAAAAATCATCTAGTTCTAACCCCCCTGCCATGGACAGGGACACCTTCCACTAGAACAGGTTGCTCAAAGCCACATCCAACCTGGCTTTGAACTCTGGCAGTGATGGAGCATTTACAGCTTCTCTGGGCAACCTGTGCCAAGTGCCTCACCATCCTCACAGTAAAGAATTTCTTCCTCATAGCTAACCTGAATCATCCCCCTTTAAAGTCATTTCCCATTGTCCTATCACTAAATGGCCCTGTAAGAAGTTCAATATCTTACTGTAAAAGCCATTTCAGAAGAATTCACATGCTTACTCTTCTGATAATAAACATGCAAAGTGACCCATTTACCCTCTGAGAAGCCTTAAGAACGTTGATAAGAACTAGTAATTTCAATAAGCTCCCCCTGAAAAGGCAGGTCATGCCCAGGGCTAAGTGGTATCTTCTGATACACATGCTCAGATTTAAGTGCCATTACAAATGTTTGTGCTGCAAACCTATAGTGAAACAGTTTGAGTCTGTCTCATGACAAAAAAAAACAAACCAATTCCACTCTTTCACCAAATAAATTAATGAATAATTGCATACAGAGTAAGTCAAAGGAGGTGATTCTGCTCCCCTGCTCTCCTCTGGTGAGACCTCACCTAGAGTACTGGTACACCAGCGCTGGAATCCTCAGTACAAGGAAATACATTGACCTGTTGGAGAGGGTACAGAGGAGGGCCACAAAAATGATTAGGGGGGGATGGAATACCTCTCCTATGAGGAAAGGCTGAGAGAGTTAGTGTTGTTCAGCCTGGAGGAGATTTCGAGGAGACCTTATTGAGATCTTTCCATTCTTAAAAGGGGCCTATAAGAAAGATAGGGAGAAACTTTAAGCAGGGCCTGTTGCAATAGGACAAGGGGTAATGGTTTTAAACTATTAGATGAAAGACTCAGTCTGGATGTCAGAAGGAAATTTTTCACAATAAGGATAGTAAAACACTGGCACAGGTTGCCCAGAGAGGTGGTGGATGCACCATCCCTGGAAGCATTAAGTGCCAGGCTGGATGTGGTTCAGGGCAACCAGATCTAGCTGAAGATGTTCCTGCTCATTGCAGTGGGGCTGGGCTAGATGACCTTTGAAGGCTCCCTTCCGGCCCTTCCTATCTTCTTTGCCAGGAATATAGTCATCCCTGCCTTCTTTTTCTCCTTTCTTCCTCCTAAGATCAGAACACTGACTTTTGAAAATCAGTTGAGGGGTTTTAGGGAGTTGGTTTCTGTTTGTTTTCCTGGTTGGTTGGAGGTTTTGTGTGGTTTTAATAGTGTCTCATTCAAACAAATTATGCAAACAGCAGATAAAACATTTCTGCTATGTGACAATAGACTGCATTTGATGATGGATAACCTGCTTCATACTCATGCTTGGGGTACTGTGGGGAGAAGAAAGGAAAGGAATAAGGTTGAAAAGTAGACTGAAAATTAAGCTGTAGCAATAACATCAATAATTTAGAAATAAGCACTATCACCACTTTGATGAAACAATGTTTGCATTCAGTTATGATTCTGGAATTCTGAGGAGTTTCTGGTACTGAAGGGAAACAGGATAAAAAAATTATAAGATCATTCATGTAAGATTAACCCATCAAGTGCACATTTTATGCATAATAAAGGCATATACAAAGGAGGAAAAGATTCAAGAGTTTCTTAAAGTATCATATTTGAAAGGCAGTTAGAAGAGTCATGCTGATAACAAGCATGAGGTTCTGTCTGGGAAAGAATTTTCCAACTAATTTACAAATGTTCAATAACTCTCACAATTAATGCATTATTTAATTTAAAAGTTTCGGTTATTTCGGTTTGTTGTTTTTTTTTTAAATGGACACACTTAAGCCCTAATTGCTCTGGTCCACCCCAATACTACACAGTACCTTAATCATATCTGGGTTTTAACCTCTGAAAAACAATTGTCATTTCTAACATTTTATTACTGACCCTTAATTTTCCTTCCCTTGACTAAGTGAAATACATGTTCCGTAGCTGTACTCATACAGGTGGCCAAAAAACTCCTAAGATACAGCAAGTCTCGGTTGTTGGTTTTTTTTTTTACCTGACATTTACAGGTTTTACAAAGATATTGCATTAGAACAAACTGACTGGGATGATGTACAGGCCCTTGGAAGGACTGGGGTAATGTCAGTTTTCAGGATTCTTGGCAAAGAGGGGAAAATGAACTTAATTTTGCTTGTGTGCTACATAGACCATTTTTACATATCCTGGGGGTGGGCAGTAGATGTAAAGAATTTCAGAGATTTCAGTTAAGAACTTGAGATCTTAGTTTTGAGATTTAAAGAATACTCAGAATTTTATGATTCTGCCTTTTTCTGTTTGTTCCAACAGGTTTATCTAAGACAAAAATCTACTGAGTGCTATTCAGTGAACGGTAACTATTCCACCTGCATAAAGTAATGCAAATACACTTTTGGTAAGTTTAATTTGGAATGTAAACTTGAAAGATTAATTTACAAATCTACTGCCTAATTTCTGGATAAATGGTGAACCAATTAAAAAAAATATAAATCATATACCCTCTTTTCAAAGAGCAGTGCTTCCAAGACAGAATGGTAAAGCAACGTGGGATTGGGAGCTAATCAGGCTCAGCATCTTAGTAACACTTGAGCTACTTCCAAAGGAAAAAGTCCAACTGTTTTCTTTGTCAGAAAATAGGTCAGAAATCTGTAGGTGATATGTTCTAAATGTTTGCTCTAACATATCTGACTTTTTTACACTCTAATAACTGTAAAGTTGCATGGGAGAAGATGCCCAGGTACTGGCTGTCAAACTTGTTGCTAAGTCCAAAATGGGCCCCAGAGATACAGCTGAAAAAGATAACCCTTGTCCCAGAGAGTTAGCATGGTCACTTACTTGAGAACTCTGAAATTAAGGAACAACATAGTTTTGCTGGAAGGACAGAGCACAGGAGCAATAGTAGCACAGTCACTTCATTATACAAGGATTAGTGACTATACCATGTTGAGTAGCGCTTACATCAATGTCACAGTTTAAGCCCAGCCATAATTCACACAGCCGCTCTCTCACTCCTCCCCTTCTTCCCCCCCTGCTCCTGGAGGGATGGGGAGGAGAATCAGAAGAATGTAACTCCCACAGGCTGAGATAAGAACAGTCCAGTAACTAAGGTATAACACAAATCACTACTGCTACCATCAATAATAATAATGACAAGGGAAACAACAAGGGAAGAGAATACAACCGCTCGCCACCTGCCAACTGATACCCAGCCCGACCAAGCACTGATCTCACGCTTCCAGGTAACTGCCCCAGTTTACATAGTGGGCATGATGTGCTGTGGCATAGAATACCTCTTTGGTCAGTTTGGGTCAGGTGTCCTGTCTCTGCTTCCTCCCAGCTTCCCTTCCTCCCTTGCAGAGCATAAGACTCAGGAAGTCCTTGGTCAGACTAAACATTACTGAGCAGCAACTAGAAACATTGGTGTTATCAGCAGTGTTCCCAGGCTGAAAGTCAAAACCAAAGCACTGCACCAGCTACTAAGAAGGAGAAAAATGACTGCTACTGCTGAGCCCAGGATAGTTAATCAGCCAGAGATACATCACTGACTGTATCAGGCAGCTCTGCAGCAACATACCAAGACACCTCTCACTCTCTCATTTTCACAGGCTTGTTGAAAGGGAGAAAGGAAATGCTTTCAACTGGGCACTTCCCAAATAAAATCTGAAACTGAACATAGTATAACTGATATGGAATCTTATGCAGGCTTTTCAAAGACAGCTTGTGTAACAGTTACCAGACTGCTTCAGGTATTTCAGTGAGATATGCAGTCTGAAAGAAAGATGGTACTGGGGCGGGGGATAAATACTGTCTACTTAAGAGCAACACTATCTCATTTTCATATTTCAGCTGGGCAGACATCCCCCCCCCCCGCCAACACTAGAACTGATAGGGAGAGGGGGGATGGATGACAGGGGTGACAGACACAACAGAAAGCTCTAACAGGGTTTTTACAAGGCTTGAATATTTCTTAAGAGTAGATTATCCTCACAATTTAGAGTTCTAAATTGCTGAACCAAGTATGCTATACAAGGTTGACAGTTATTCAAACTCTTGGCTAGGGAAATAAAGCTTAGATACAGATTTGGTTCTATTTAATATAATTCTTCATATATTGCTCTTGAAGAAGAAATATTAGTCAATATTAAGTCATAGCACTAAGAAACCCACAAGATTTTTCCTCTATCACATTTGTACAGAGCTGCAATTAAAGACTTATTTAAGCAAAAGATTTTATTAATGGGTTGTTACTCTCTCTAAAATCTATTTCAGTGCCGTAGCCCTGATTAAATCCCAATTTATAAGGCTGGAAAGAGGCCAAAATGGGAAATCGGTATAACTCCTTAACAACATAGATTTTTTATATTTCACTTTTTTTTTACGACGGCTGTTCTGAAACAGATTACAAAGCCTTATAATGAAAATCAATGGCATTTGAAAGCTAAAGGCTTAAAGCACAATCAAAGATCTAAAATGCCAAAAATGGCAATATATGCTTCAAACTTTGATCTTCTCATGTGCCCAAATTGTCCTGGTTGGATCATAATTTTAAGGGAAAAAAAAAAAAAAATGAAGTGTCTTTGTGAATTGCTACTACGTGGCCTAAACTAATGAATGGTCTTCATAAACCCACAAGTGTAGTGCCAGGCAACATCTGCACATGGATTGTCCATCATTGATGTCAAGTCTCATTTTCTCTGCACCTGCCCTCAGCATCCTCTCCCCAAGCACCTCGGCTCAAGGATGCTCATGCCATGGCCCAGTGTGCCCTTCCTCCTTGAAGCTGCAGTCCCAATGATGGGCATCGGCAACTCACAGGTAACTTCATAACTCTGGCCTGGGGGCTTCATCAGAAGTGCTTTAAATGGTCACAGGTCTGCTTTTACTGTAACTGTAAATATTGATAAGGGTTAGGAGAGTGTCAGGAGGGTTATTTCCTATAGATGGATAATGACTCTCCAATGACTTGTTTTCCACAGCTTATAACAGGAGCTTCCTTTGCTACAGCTTAATGCCGAATCTGCCATGATATGCTCTAACCATACTGTGGTTAGAGCTAAGTGAAATAAGCAGTCCTTCTGCGATTGCCTGTGAGCTGCTCAGAAATGAAAGAATGGACGAACAATGTTCTAAATAAAGGAAACCAGGCCCAAACAGGCGGGGGGGGGGGGGGGGGGGGGGGGGGGAAGCTTCCCTCCTCACACAGTATCACAGCGCCCCCAGGGGACAACCAAAGATGCTGACACTCCCCTGCCCCACCATTCTCAAGGAACCTGTAACCTCAGGACCTAGGGGTATGATTCATGGTTGAGCAGGACACAAAAAGGATCAGTGCAAGGGCATTTATGAACAACTTTAAGCATACTGTTAATGAGAGTTTTTTGAGTCCAAAAAAACCTGCCCAATTATTAGTCCAATTAAAATTACACTTCTTGATTAGACTGATACAACTTCAGTTAGACTAACAATAAATTTCTGGCTTCACAAGTTAAGATGGGCTTCTCTGACCTACAAATTTTATGAGGTCTAATGCAACATTACACATTTCTAACCATGACTGCTTAACTTTTGCTTTCCATACTCATGGAAATGACATAGCCCTGTACTTCCCCAGGAGTGCTCCCCTTTCCTGCTCTCCCTTCAAAGTGGTACAGTAACTGGCACAGTAGCATCAGCGTCCTCATTGTGCCTTCTCTCTTTTTGGTTTGTTGGCCAGAAAAACCAACCACCACCAAACCCCAAAAACATCTGCCACCTCCACCACTACCTATTTTTCCATGCTAGCGTGAGCACTGATCCTAAGGTGCTGCCCAGCAAAACGGTACGAGGGAAAATAGTGATGCACACTGCATTGATGCAGTCAAATGTAATGCAGGGGTGCAGTGTGTGCAAACAGCATAGATGCTATTTTCAAGCACTGACTGCTCTGCATCTATGCGCTTGCCTGCTCTCGATAAACATCCTAGTTTTATAACGAGTTCTCAATTCTGAATGAATGAACACTGAAATGAACACCAAAAAAATAAAAATATATAGAAAATTAGCTTTTCAGGAATCACTTTCACCTCAGTATCAGGAACTTTATGCAGAGTGCAGTACCTAGCATTTTTGGCAGGTTCCTTTACAGAATTATATATTTAAGAGATCAAGTAAACTGTGCTAGGAACACCATTATTTCTGGTATCATAGGAGATCAGTCACAGTAGTATATCAGCCTGACACATAAGTAGGTTTTAATCTCTAATAAATCTCCCACCTGTAGAAACAATTAATAGTTTTGACCTCTAAATTACAGATTTAGTTCATACGAATTCAAACTGATGGTTCTCTGTATGAACTAATAATTTCCTTTTAACTACTTAAATGCATAAAAATCTTTTTTTATACACAATGTATGTATCCATTACCAAACAATACCAGTGAAGTAAGTTCAATTTCTGCTTATTCAATCTGTCACATGCCCACACTTAAAACTACTCTGGTTTTACCTACAAAGAACAAGAGCGACAAATATTAGCATTCTAGGACTTCCTTGATCTACTGAATACTAGATCATAAAATACAACTACAAACTTTACTAGTAAAACTGCTTTTTCTGCTTGATTGTGAAGGTAGCTGTTCCACAAAACATCTACAATCTCCAGTAATGTACACCACTGCCATCAAGGAGAAAGATCAATTTTCAGCTGTGAAAGAAGAGTTTATTGCATTTTGGGCTTTTTGTTCTCCAGCTCTGTACAATACCACAAAGACAAAGTAAAAATTGATATTTGTTTAGAAAAATATTTCAGCATCAAGTAGCATCCCAAAAATTATGTTGTCACATAATTTTAGAAATAATCTAAATTTTAAGGTGCTTTAACCCGTAAGCTAACTGCCCACTTTCATACTTCCAGTTCTGGAAACGTACCCATAATTCTCATTCCCCAGTACAGAAGGAAGAGTTCTTCCAAACTCACTAAAAAGACTGATATTAACCTATAAACACTCTTCAGCCAAATCATACCAATGCCAGAGTACACTACATGAAATTTCACCCTCCCCTTTATTTTTATGTCCATGAAATATTGTAAGTAGGAGCTTATGAAAAGGTGACAAATAAAATCATGAAGTGCTGTCAAAATAAAGACCACAAACACCCCTACACAAAGTTCAAATAATCAAGACAACTTCTAGGAGAAATGGAAGCAGCAGAAAGAGCCAGAGCAAGACTACACCGAGAACATGAAAGCTCGCAGTAGCACTGGCAGTACCTGAGCACCATCTCCTCTAAAAGGAGTGGAACAAAAATAAAAGGAACAAGACTCAGTCAATGGACTCCTAGGTACAGGTCAAGTGTTTCATCCCTAGTTCTCACTTCACCCCCCTTCCTGCTCCCCCCCACCCCTCAGTATCTTCCCAGGCACAGCTGATGAGCAGGACATAATCTTATTCATTATGGGAGAGTCAGGTTTCCAGCTCAGATCTTTCTATAAGACCTCCCTTTTGGTAATCACACAGACATAATAAAACTAAATTCATTTGGACATGGAAGACTTTATTCACGGTACAAGCTTAATTCAGAAGAAACAGCAGAAGTACTACCAATTTTAAACAGCAAAGGAAACAGTCATACAAGAGTGGGGGAAACTGCAATACTGCTCCCCCTCCCTCCCCAATCTCTTAAACAGTATTGTCTAAAACATACAGTTTTTCACTATTTAATGTATAAGCTTTATCGTACTTAACTGTTGCAAATTATTAAAAAGCCTGCATGACAGAGCAAGAAAACAGCATGAAGATAATCATAGACTGCTGCATATAATAAAGCTAATTGAAGCTCAGGCTGCTTTAACTGCCTTTTTTTTTTTTCCCCTTAAGGAGCAATGCATAGCATTTTCCTTACAATTTGAGGCAGATTGGAGCCTCCTTGGTTTATTTTATGATGACACCCTAAATACAAATTATCAATCTTTAACATAAAACCATCACTACAGTGTACCTCGAGCAGCTTTCTTAATGGCATTGCCGCAAAAACAGCTACAGGAGATGAGTCTCTGCATCAGCTGTCTCCTAAGCTGTTCTCACTACCTAAATTGGTAGGTGAGTGCAGCAGTGACAGCCCTCACTACTGGTATCACTCTTGGTGAAAAGGGCTGAAGAGAACTACATTAATACTGACAACAGTTGTTTCCTGGCCATGCTGCTGAATTTCCTAGGCAAGCACTAAAATTTTCGATTTTCCTTTGTTTTTTTTATTTCTGGTAAAAGACATGCACAATACATTCATATATTTAATTAAGTACCATGAAAATGGTAATAAATTTAATTTACAATTTTAATAAATAATAAAAATATGAATTTACTAAGTGAATAATAAATTTCTAAATTATATGAATTTACTAAGTGAATAAATCCTCAATTCTGCCTTTTTCTTACTCCCACGTGAAACAAGGTAAGAATTCTTACTTTAAAATTCACCCAGACAATAATTACTAGGGATGTTAATGTGAATAATACAGGACAGATGGAAGGAAGGATAGAAGGAAGTGTTTTAAAAAAATAATGTATATTTCACAAAACAGGAATAATAATGGGAAAAGACCCTGATCCCACTGAAAATCATCTGGAAGATATTTATCCATTTAAAGCAAACAGAAAGCATAATGAGATCTTAAGCGCATTACAGCTTGATCCTGCTCAATCTACTTCAACAGATCTTCTCCTGTAAGGCATGCAGTTAGAGACAAGATGTACCAAGGGGCTGGCAGTCCAGGACCATGCCCCAGAACCCCTTGACTGTTCTGAATCCTGAATCTCTGCATTAACAGGTATTGATTCAATTGTTTGTTCAAGTATTTTCTTCCTTACAACAGGAATGAAGTGGATACTTAAACCAGATAGCAAAAGACAGGAATTCTGTACTTTAATGTCAGTAATGAGAGTTGCAATAGTATCTTATTAAGGAAAATAAATTGAACACATGCATACAGAAACAGTGTATAGAAGATAAACCTTCATTTTTCCTACAGAGAAAATAAATGCATCTAATATGGTCTTAATATGGTCTTAACCCCAAAGCTGAGCAATGTCAGTGCTGTACATGTCTTCCAACGAGATATACACAGAGAAGTATAATCTGTTTACTTCTCATGCAGATCATCCTATTGTTTCTTAGTATTGACGTGCCACCATGCATGAAACTGGCATTTTCAACAATTATTCTAAAACCAAGTGGTTATCCCTTTAGCTCTTCAGTTATTTCCCCTAGCATGTGCCAACTCCCACCCTCACCTCAAGTACATATCACCAGCCAGAAGACACGTGTCAAGCACCACTCTAATGGTCCCCCTCATTAAAAAAGAAACACACAGGCAGTCTCTAAATACATATCTCTTCTGGAGAAGAATATTTCTCAGAACCATGGAATACAGAAGAATAGGATGCTCCTAGGGCATCTTCCCTAAAGAAATTCTCCAGCAGTTAGAATGACACAGAGCCATCACACATATTTGTATTCTCTCAAAAATGTAACCTACTTCTCAAAAATGAACCTACTGGCTCAGGGAAAAGCACAGCATTCAAGAAACTCAACTTCATTGGACTAAACTATTTGATAATTAGAAGTTCGGGATTTTTTTCCTGCGTGCCTCCTTATTAGCAACATCCCTCTTGTTCACCAAGTAGGTTACTAAATTAAATGGAGATTTCTCATAAATGCTCAACCTGCCAGTTCAGCAGCATTGCTCTTTCTCTACAATTAAATTTCACAGAGAAAATGCTTTGGGTTACCATTCAATTTTTATTAAAGTGGAAACGGGGAAATGTTAATTATATATTCACACTGTAGCTATGAAATTTAAGCTCTTCCATTCTTTCACAGACAAATGCTCTCTTATGAAGCTGGAGAAAACACTTTTGAACTGTTTTACAAACTGGAATTACTAGAACAAATGACTCCTTAATGGCTGTAAAAGAAAAGCAATAGTTCCACAGTCTTTGCGCAGCCTTCCTTGGACATTGGGGTGAATCAGCTCGAAAAAAAAGGAAAAGGGGCAATTTGTGAAGGATGCCTGAAACAGATGCTTGCTCAGCAAAGTAACATTTTTCTAGCTATACAATCTCTTCCCCTGTTTGTTGTCTCATCTTGAACATCTGTCAAACAGACTAAAAAAAGCCACCAAACTACAGACCGCTTTTTGTCATACCTGTGTGGTAACTGGCATCTCAGACCAGCAAGTTCTGATTAAGGCACAAGTTCCACAGCAGGGTATGTTACATATACAAAAATGCAAGACATAATGAAATGCTCATTATCCAGGTACTAGAAACAAGAACAGCAGCAACTGCTGACAAAACAACAAGAATTTTGCCAAATGTTTAACATGGGAAGGCAGACAAGAAAAAGTGAATCAGGTTCTGAATATGAATTTCCAAGATTTTTCTTCAGGGTACTATTTAAAGGTCTGTTCCGTCAAGCCTTTTGTCATGCAGCAGCCCCACTGATTCTTTTAAATGTTTAAACTTGGTTTAACAAAGTAGGAAACAAAGAAACATCAGGGAAAAGCACCAGGAGAAATAAAGATAGAAGGAGGTAAACTCATTGCATGCAAACTACAAGCAAGTGAAGGGAACTCATCAATGTAACAATACTGTAACAATATTGTTCTTCAATATTAGAACTGGAAGATTCTTGTGCAGCATAGCTAGAGAGTTATGCTGATGCCACTGCTTTGTAGTGGCTAGCCCCATCAAGGTGTATCTTATCCCTGTAACAGAAAAGTTGCTGTCAAGATCAAGAAAAGAGTTACAGAAAAACAGATTAATTTCCAGTTCCCCTGTTAGGACAAGTTGAGGACTGTGCAGTCTTGAATACTTTAATGAAGTTTCTGCAATAGCCTCTGTAAGTGACGGTCTTCACAGTCACATCTGACATCAAGGAGGAAGCTGAAAAATAAACTGAAGCCCTGATATGACAGCAACTTCCATATGAGACCAACCATGAATATTCTCGTGTGTATGGCTTTGAAGTGTCAGAAAGTTACGGAATGAGATATGACCATGTTTAGCACTGAATAATTTTTCTTTCTAACAAGTGGGTTTTTTTCAGCTTATGGTTGCACATATCCTAAACTGAATCTGAAGGAGCAAAATTAGTGAAAGAATCTGACCTAGGAAGGACATTCAACTTTCACCACGTTCATATGCAAATCTTTCAGGGTTCCTTTTCTGAAATGCCCAGTAAACACACCCAGCAACCAGCAGAAGTTCTGATGGAGGTATGCAAGTACCACACAGGGTCCTCCTTTCCTTGAGACTGTGCTACAAAAATCCAAGCGGCAACACCAAAGGACTTCAAAACATCTCATCTTTGCTTTGCAGTGCACAAAGTCTTAGAGAACCAGTTCTCAGTGTCATACAACTAAACCACAAATTAAAATGGTCACAACCAGTCAGCTGCAAGTATTATAATAATCTTGTAAATTACTAATTTAAACACAGGCAGATTTTATCAGAGTCCTCTAGCAACTAATTTCCAACTAAAAATCGAAATATTTAGTAAGTGTCCCTACCTAGTATTTAACTGCTCTCATTGACACCTTTCCAGAAAACAGTGGGGTTTTAAATAAATCAAGCATAACGGGTCTCCAAAATGAAAATTTCCTTCCAACATAATTGTGACTTTGGCTGCGTTATTGACACTTGTCACATTTTCAAAATCAGCACACACAGAACTATTACACTGCCTTATTAGCATCTTTCATTAACAATCACTTCACTGTGCCTTTTCCCACATTCCAGAGCAGAACTTGTGTTATTTAGGGCTACTATAACATAACTTAATAGACACTGACAACACAACAACATTTGCTTCAGTTAGAAGTCATCTCCCTATGCGCAGTAATGTCATTTCTGATCCTCAGTAATAAATTATAGTGAAAATATTTTAGTGGCAGATTCAAATGTCTCCCACCATCTAAATCTACTTGTTAACATACTAGCAACACGCAAGAGTTTGGTAGCTATTTTACCACTTAACATATTATGAACTGGTTCATAAGAGTTAGTCACGAAGCATATCTTCATCTGACATCACCTGTCTGTCATAAACATTTCATCAAATCCATTGCTGAGACTATTTCATTATTCCCAGAAATATTTCAAAACAAGCATTTGATCATTCACCAGGAACAGACTTTGTGTGTGAAAGATGACATTTCTCAGAATACTTAATTTTCTTTCTCCAAATGGCTTCAAGAGTATTCCCACAAATTCCCATTATGCCATTTCTGGCTATTTATTAAATAATTCTTTTTGCTGTTTGGCTTATGTGTGCATGCGTTTTCAGGGTTTTTTTTTTTTTAATAAAAGCAATTCCAATTAATGCAGACAAATAAAAAAATTACCATCTGAGCTGCATCATATACCATCACATGTGCATGTTAGGGACCACCAAGAAAAATATAGTACACAGAAATTGATACTGAAAAAGAAAACCATTTATAGTATGGTGACCTCCAACACAAAGATAAAATTCATGTAAATTCTTTAACACATTTTCTCTATAATGCAGTTGCATAAAAGGATGCTAAAATTAGAAATGAGTAGAGCATTTGCCAGTTGATTATTCATAGCTGCACACAAACCTCTGAGCTTACAGCTTTGGGAAAGAAAATTATTTTTTTTAAGTATAAGCTAGTACAATGTACCTCATACATTTCAACGTTCTGTTTCAACTGTTTTCAAGCAGAAAGCATAAAGTGAACACAATGGAATAACTATATTTTGGTGCTCTTAAGTATATCTCACAACCAAATCTCATTAGTTACAAACTTGTGCAATCCACTAACAGACAGAAGCCTTCATCATTGACTAGATTTATGTTGGGTTTTTTGTATTTTGGTTTTTTTGCCCTTTTTTTTTTTTAAACAGACATACTAAGCATGTAAGACCAAAATCAGGTGAACAAAGGGGCGTATTTGCTCAACTGCATCGCATCTCTGGCTTTACAGTGCACATGCACGTTTTTCTTCCAAGTGTTACCTCTTTCGCTTAAAACACGATTTAACATTGCTTGTTGCCATACCATGTAAAGACTGTACTAACAGTAGCTTTGAGGGTAATTTAAAACTTATGTACTTATTTGTCAGACACTGGCAATACTGAAATCTGGAAATCCTTTTGATTATGTAAGCCTTTAAGGATAGCACTTTTTCTAAGACTTCCAAACTTCCTAAAACATGGTGTTTGAGAGTATAAGTGAACAAAGACCACCACCAAGTCAAGTAAAGCCATCAACTAAATAGTAGGCATAAATGCATATACTTTCTGGCTTCTCCATATAAAGATCAATGCAAAGGATGCATCATATGGGAGACAACTGTCTTCCAGCCACAGACACAATATGGTGACTACTAGGATTTGTTTCAGCACTGAAGGGAAAATGAGTATCGCATGTCAAACACCAACAAAAGTATGCCAAAACACAGGCTATTTTCTCTTGGAAAAACTCTTATGGAACACAGTCCCTGTTTAAAGTTTTCATTTTATAAGCAATGTTTCTGACAGATGCAGTCAGGCCCAATACTTCCCTTTCACTGCCCTCTGCATCCCACTCACATGCTTTCCAAAGGCAGCTGCTGGATGATATACCCACAGAGCAGACTTAATAAACACTGAATCAGAAGTAGGAAGAAGTGCATAAAGCTCTGGATGTTCATTAGTATTTCTGGAGTACTGCTCCTACATCTCAGGCAGCCATCACATTTGCTATTAACATATATTTATTCAAATATGAAGAAGCTATTATAGCAGTTCTCTATCCACAGTTCTTGAAACATGTTGTGATGATTAAGAATCCCAAACACATTGCAAAAAAGTTACAGTGAATACATTTGTTACAGTACCCTCAATCCCTATGTTCACTTGCAGCATTCAAACTGAATTATGTTAAGTTACATCCCCTTGATTCTGTACTAGATATTTTCTGTAGACTATAACACACTGCAACCAACCACACTGGACAAAATCTGGCTAATTTAAAAAGATCACTTTCTTGTCATTTGGACTTCAGCTGCCTACTCAGATTGTCCAGTAAGAGACTGGAACTTGAATATTATTGAATATGATTAAACACTGAATACTCTGAATGCAGACACTACTCATGCTCGATGTCGTCTTGAAAGAATAAAACAAACCAAGTGTAATTTTTTGCAGTCTGAAACAGTTTCCCTGCTGACCTTATTACAACAAAGTATCACAAAGTTACTGAGCTAAACACCTCTACATATACATATGCTTACCAACATCTTCAAAGTGCTTTTTCTTTTTTAACCAGGGAAAAATAAACTTACAACAGGATGCAAATTCTATGGGAGAGATCCAATGAGAAAACACTTTTTTGCCAGAAGGAATGCTGAACTACTGCTACATCAACAAAACCAGCAGCAAGGTGGAAACTGCCTCTGTGTCTCCTCCAGTAAAAAATGTCCTTTTGATTTCATGCCTTTGTGATCATTCCAGGCTCTGAGACCATCAGTGTTAATCAATCACCCATCAGTTGTCAGACTGTGACAGTGTGTAATTCTAAGGTTTGCAAGTTTGGCAAATTTTGAGTTGATACAATTCGCATTTAGGTTATAGACTGTTCCTTGAGCCAGGATGGGGCAGTTCATGGAGGCATTTTCTCCCACATACTCTTCCCAAGTCTATGGCAGAATCCTGTTTAACAGCTCTCAATCGATAATTTTTCTTCATTCATTTTTTCCAAACCTCAACAGGTGTGCTGATGAGTGTCAAAAAAAAAAAACAGAAAATGAGAATTAAACACTTCCATCAGTGTAGTGTCTAACACAGCCCAGGATGCTGCAAGCTTTCACTGCTGCCACGGAATGCCGCAAGACCCTATTGTAGCCTGCTGAACTTGAAAATAATTTGCTCATCTCTTGCCCCCCTCTGTTCAGAGGTTTGCATAGTTCTGCTCCACAGGAGAGGCCATGATTTTTTTACAGGTTTGTAACACTCTCTTTGACTAGACTTCCTAGGTGCTACCACAAAATCATCAACTGCTATTGCAAAAAAAAAAATGAATTCAAATTTCTCCTTTATGCCTTAACAGCATTTAAGTACAGCAGGGAAACATGTAAGTCACTTTCTCAGTTCAGCTTCCATAACCATGCCTGAAGCACTGGAGAATGGCTCAACTTGATGATTAGTGACATAGGAAGAAGTTGCAGGCATAAAAAAAATCCCTGCCTCAACACAGAGCATCCCTCCCTGTTCTTCCTACAGTGATGGAGGAGTAATTCTGCTGTTCATGAGACTAAGGAAAATGAGATTATCGAAATCTGACTCTGGATTTGACAAATATATGATTGGGGAGATTACAGATCCTAAAATGTTTGGAATAGAGATTGTACTTGAGCATTTTGTTTATGTTTAGGGAATACATTTTCCAACAGACAGACAGTACACAGTGCAGAAGAAAATCACAGCTAAATAGAATAATAATTTAAACAGTAAAGATGCTTATCTTAAATTTTGTCAAAAAATGCCATTGTTCACTGTACTCTGACACGTTAGAGGCTAGGTTCTTCTGCTTGAACCATTCTTGACAGATTTTAATGTTAACTGGTCTGGGGAAGATGCCAGGCAACCTAAAACATTTGCCACAAAACAAATGTGAAGGAAATACGGCTCAGGGTGGGAAGCTTTCACAATCCACTTACAACTGCAGAGAACAAGCACCATTCTCTACAGGGAATTACAGAGGGAGCTGAAGAAAAAAAATATTTTAAGAAGTGGCAAGTAACAAGCAACTCTGCCACAGGAGCTACTTCCTGTACATTAAGCAGCACTAAAACATTAATTCCACTACAGTAAAAATGCTGACTATAAACTCCAGCAAGGTCTCAGCAGAAATACAAAGCAGCTGCAGTCAGCAGGATCTGTTCTGTACATGAATTACCATTTATGGCTAGCAAAAAACAGAAAAAAAACCACACAAGGAAGATAAAAGCAATGGAAACCAGGTTATGAAGGAGTCCCTCGGAAAAAAAGCAACAAAGGTCATCTCGTCCCATGTACTTAAAGCACTCATCCAAGCTGCTCCCCCCCCATGCCATAAACAACTAAACCACACACCATCAGCTTTCACGTTCGGATCTAGAAATGCCACTGTACCTTGACACGTCCGACAGACCTACAGTAACTACAGCATTTTTTCCCAAGTCAAGGCCATGATTTCTGAAGGAAAATGTGAACAACATCAGCACGCAGCACAGCTTGTGTTAGTTCTGAAGCCAGTGGCATACCAGGCTCCCCAGAGCATGCTCAACCAACAGCTCTGCAATTCGAGCAAAACCCCTTTTCACACAAGACAAGCATGTCCTATACTTAGCAAACAAACTCAGTATCACAATATGAAATGGAGGGTGAGACTTCAAATCTCAATCACCAAATATTCTGGAGGCCCACTCCTCATTCATATCCATTAGGACTGTGCACACTGGTCTATTTACCAGACTCACAAATAGAGGAAAAGTTTGAGTAAAGCTGCACAGACATAGAAGTTACTCAAGGAGATCTTTCTATCTGGATGGAGACTTGCCTCCCAGACCTGTTAACGACATGCAAAATACTTAAGGTTTGAAAGGACCTTAAGATCATCTAGCTCCAACCGCTCTGCCATGGCCAGGGACATCTCCCATTAAACCGCCCCAACCAAGGTTCTGTCCAACCCAACCTGGAACACTGCCAGCGATGGAGTATTTACCACTTCTTTGGGCAACCTTTTCCATTGGCTCACCACCCTCACAGTAAAGAACTTCCTCCTTATATCCAATCTAAACTTCCCCTGTTGAAGTTTTAACCCATTACCCCTTCTCCTCTCACTACAGTCCTTCATGAAGAGTCCCACCCAGCATCCTTAGAGCCCATCTTCAGATATAGGAAGGCTGCTAGGAGGTCTCCATGCAGCCTTCTCTTCTCCAGGCTGAACAGACCCAACTTCCTCAGCCTGTCTTCATACAGGAGGTGCTACAGTCCCCTGATCATCCTCATGGCCCTCCTCTGCACTTGCTTCCAACAGTCCCATGTCTTTTTTATGTTGAGGACACCAGAACTGCACACAATACTCCAAGCGAGGTCTCAGGAAAGCAGAGTAGAGGGGCAGGATCACCTCTCTCGACCTGCTGGTCATGCTCCTTTTGATGCAGCCCAGGATACGGCTTGGCTTTCTGAGCTACAAGTGCACACTGAAGCCGGCTCATGTTCATTTTCTCATCGACCAACACCCCCAAGTTCTTTCTCTGCAGGGCTGCTCTGAACCTCTTCCCTGCCCAACCTGTAGCTGTGCCTGGGACTGCTCCCACCCAGCTGTAGGACCTTGCACTTGGCATGGTTAAACTTCATCAGGTTGGCATCAGCCCTCCTCACAAGCGTGTCAAGGTCCCTCTGGATGGCATTCCTGCCCTCCAACGTATCAACCAAACCACACAGCTTGGTGTCATGGGCAAACTTGCTGAGGGAGCACTCAATCCCACTGTCCATGCCCCTGACATAGCACTCTCCTGTGCATTCTCTGTATAACACCAAATTTTAGTTTTGCACAGCCTTTACATTTGCTCTTCTGCCTACACCTAAAGACCAGCAAGCATGCACCCTTCTCTTCCTTCAAAATGAAAGGGTGAAGTAGCCATAACAGGTGCAGAAATAAAACGAAAAATGCTGAGAAGAAAGAGTCTTCATGCTGTACTTCTAAGTAAGAACTGAACTAGATCTATTTCTCTAATGAGGAATCAATGTATTGACATTGAGAGGATTCTGGCCAAAACAAAATCTCATTTCTGCAATTCGCAGGAGTGTGGAGAAAATACTGGCCCAAGTGATCTAACCCTTCAGAAAGCAGCAGTGAAACACAGACACAACCAACTGCAAAACATCATCCTTCTCTTTAGCAATAACAAATAAGCTACACAGACTATCAGTCTCTCTATCATTTACAAAATAAATCAGCTATTTATCCAAACAAAGGCTCAAATGTTAAGACAATTCACTGTTTAGCAGAGGAAACAAACACATGACAGAAAAGGAACAAGAATTTCTTAACAGCAGAAAAAGAAACAGAAGAGAAAGGCTTTATTTCTCTTAAATACAACAAATTAACACCCACAGATAAACATAGACATTCCCCCATATCCCTAAAGGTTTAAAAGCAATAATAAACTTTAAATCTAAGTCTTTCAGTATAAATACTTTTTAGTAATTAATTGCTGAATTAATTATCTGTGTACACAATCCTTACCTCTCTTTGAAAGATAAAATTCATCATTAAAAGTAACTCACTTCGTATCCTCTGAAGTTACTCCCATCTTTAGAATCAGGGTGATTTTTAAACCATGAGAGTAATTTTAAATGTAAGTATTATGTTAAAGAAAAAAAAAAAGCAATTAAAGAGTTTTTCATAGAACATTTGACATCACACCACCTGTATTAAAAAAAATGTTTATTTAAGAAATTGTACTGATGACATTATAAAGTCTGTTAAAAGACATTCTTTTATAATTTATTCATTATATAGTACCAATTAAGCATTAATACTTACCATTATAATGAAATTGTGTCTAAGTGTTGTAGGAGGATCATCTTTATCACAGAAAAAGAGTTTAAAATATGGCTTACTTCATGAGACTACTACTAATGAACTATTACAAACTACTGTGAATCCATTACTGCCATTAATTTCCTCTGCCCCTCAATGCAATAGCAGAGACACACCTGACCTTCCTTTCAGAAGAAGGCTAAGTAAAGGGTAGTTCCCTTTTACCGAGAACTACTCCAATGTCAAATCTAGAAAATGTCAACCCAGTCAGCCAACACAGTCTCCCAGAAAAAATCTCCACTCCGCTACCACCCACTTAAGGCTGACTTTGTAGGAATTGCTTTGAAAAGTTAAGCAAGCTTAGCCATGTGACCAGCTACTAAATATAGAATCATAGAATAGTTAGGGTTGGAAAGGACCTTAAGATCATCTACTTCCAACCCCCCTGCCATGGGCAGGGACATCCCACGCTAAACCATGCAACCCAAAGTTCTGTCCAACCTGGCCTTGAACACCGCCAGCGATGGAGCATTCACAACTTCCCTGGGCAACCCATTCCAGTGCCTCACCACCCTTACAGTAAAGAATTTCTTCCTCACATCCAATCTAAACTTCCCCTGTTTAAGTTTGAACCCCTTACACCTTGTCCTATCACCACAGTCCCTAATGAAGAGTCCCTCCTCAGCATTCCTATAGGCCCCCTTCAAATACTGGAAGGCAGTGGTTATCTACCTCCAGGTTTTCTTTTAAAGAGTATTTCAAAGAAAACAATACTGAAACCAACAGATCATGTTCTCCAGCACAGATGTAAATGGATTAATTCTGCTCAGGAGTTCTCAGCTGAGAGACTGGAAAATATAAGCATCAGTTTCACTGTTCCTCTTTTCTGGATGAAGTTGTTACACAGCTGCTACAGATGCTTGCAGAAGGGTTGATAAGTCTCATTTACTTGAAGACATACACATGCATTGTGTTACAACTGTATATACCTCTCTGCTCTGCCAACTGATACTGAACAACTGGGCTTGTCCACATGTTGCCAAGACTGAAAATGTTTTACAAAATCATGCTACAAAACCACATACCAGCATTTCTGGAATTACCTGGCAGACAGCTGCTTCAGACAGGTGTCTCTGACCAGGTGGGGAACTCAACCCATTGCCATAACATTCTTAATGCTTTGGATAGCATGCATGCCATGAAAACCCATTTAATCCCAGTTATTCTTTAACCCATATGGGAGTGCCTCTAAACTAGCAAGGCAAGCCTAAAAGAAACAAGTCAGCCTCTGGAAGGGAAGGTGGGCACCTGTAGTTTAATCTTCCCATACACATAGACCAACAGAGAAATACTCTCCACCCACAGCAAACAGACCTTTCAGGACTTTTTAAGGAGCCATTGTAAGAAATATAGCACCATACTTGAGACTGCTATAACAAACCTGAAAAAACCTGAAGATTAATACCACTAGCACCCTGAAGAGAAAAGCTCTATCAGTTTATAAAAAAATATTCCCTGAACAACTTGTAAAATTAAGTATTTCAGAAACTAAAATCTGATTATGGTATTAAAATTCACAGAAATTTCCTGAACTGGGAGAAATACAAACAATACTTTATCCTAACTATTGACAAATGCAACTTAATAAAACAAAGATTTTACACAGTCAGTTCAATGTAGGCACACTTTCATTGGCCACTTTTCATGGTCACTTATTTTCAAAGATATTGGACCATACCATTCTAAATTTCTTGGGTCTCTTCCCCCCCAAATTAGCAGCACAAGAACCCTTTTTGCATTCATACACTTACACAATGGAAAGACAAACTTTCTATCCAAGATTAAGTCCAGAAGTGCTCTTCTCAGCCAGCTAGGCTAATCTGCCAAAGCTAAGCAATTTCTGTGAGCCTCAGTTTTCACTAAGGAAAATGTTCATTGCAACTACAGCTAGTCTTCACTATTCTCTATGACTAAGTTTGACTGCCAAATGGGGACAGGCATGCACTACTTGAGAGTGGTGGTATACATCCTTCTAAAAAGTCCTGTACTTGAAGCAACAGAACACCAGTACAGCATGAACTACAACTAATAGCAGGCATAATACGCTATTTTTACTCCATTCTAAATTATGGCACTCACCAAGAAAAGTAACATTTTTTTTTTTTTTTAGCAGCCTCAGTATGGTAACAGCAGAATCCCTCCACTTAGCATCCACAGAGTGCAAGGAGATATTTGTCTTCTAAGACACAACAGCTCCCAGTATGTCTCTTGTATAGAGCAAACCAATGCTTCACATAGCATTGGTTTTGGTCATGGGGTCTTTCTGATTGCGATTTTGGGGTGTTGGAGTTTTTGTTACTTCATTTTGGGTTGGGGTTCTTTTTTAGATTTAAACTTCTAAGTTGCTCAAATAGGGATCTATCCAGAGACACAGCAATCACTTCTCCATTTCCCCTAGTGCTGACTGGTCCATGGATTTAAGTCCTGTTATATTAGATATGATCACATCTGCATAAATCCCTTGTGCCTTGATCTCCCAGATTCCGCATCTTGGATAGATGCTTCATAATTGACGAGTGGTGAATTCAAGAGCAGAGTAAGTTTCAATTACCTCACAAGAAATATAGGACTACTATATATAATAGATTTTTTTGATTGGGCTCTAAAGGTTCTTCAGCACCACCCAAGTATATTATTTAGTGAGCCATGTTGATATACCATACATTCAGCATCTCAGTAATTGAGGCACCCTGCCCAGTTAAGAACCACTTCAAAGTCCCATTGAAGCCAGGCTCAATGAATGACTAATTAATCGGCATGAAAAAAATCAGCAATGCTGAATAGCACAAAAGCTGTCCTGCTTCAGGTAATGTGTATCATTCATAGAGACAGCTATGCCTTTCCATTCAAGGGTATCACACCATTTGTAAATATAAAATGTTTGCAGAGTTAAGACCTTGATAAACTACATTTCATCAATTACTTCAAAATTAGCCAAATAGAGGAATTAGAATAATTCCTTAGCATTTGCTGTTTATTTTGGATAGTAAATGAAAAGATAATTGCTTTTTTTCTTTTTAAATACCGTGTTTCAAGTGATTTACAAACATTTGGACTGTTTTAAAATGAAATTACCTTAAATTTGCCAGATTTACAGTGTCAGAAAAAAAGATCATGTGCAGAAAGGTTTGAGAGATTATTAAAGCCTGCAACACTCACAGCATTAAAAGAGCCCAAACAGAGCTCAGTGTTTTGCAACATGGCACTAAAAGACAAATGGAAAAAAACGTAATTACCACATAGAAACAGAGACACCTCTACAAACACATCAGATATTCAGAGCTTCATAACACCACAAATGCCACAAACAGATAGTTACACATTCTAAACATCAAACAGAAAGGATTTATTTTAAGTAGTACTTGACATACAACTTTGGCCAAAAAAAAAAAAAAAAAAAAAAAAAAAGGCCAAAGCTGTTCCTCTCTGGCCAAAGCAAGGCCAAGAACCACATTCCTGTCTGTGGAGAAATATTTATTGCCCAAATCCAAAATTATTTTATATTTGTTAACATTTTGATGTATCTGGCTTACATGTTACAGCTCTAGCAAAAAGAATTAAAATAAAGAAAACAAAAATGTTTCAACTAGATTAATTAAACTCAAACCTTAACAGAGTCAGCCATAGTCAAGTAAAAAACTGAAGTCTGGCTGCACAGGATGTTTTCCACAAGATTTGGAACTAATTGTGTACATAATCTGCTAAACATCACCTCACAGTAAGCCATTTTTCTCATTGTCAGGTTTTCCTCAGTATCTTCAGTGCAGAATCACGAATTTGCTTATGGAAAAGCTTCCCTATTCTGTACTGGATACAGCTCTACATTCTCAGCATTCCCCTCACCATCTAAGGCCATCCCTGTAAGCATCATACCTTACCTCCCTCAGGTAAAATAATGTTACAGCATCTATACAGACTGGGAGCTTAAGGATAGTCAAGTTTATTTGCAATATAGGAACCATAGTCCTAAAGGCATACACTATTCTTCTCAGGGGGAAAAAAGCAGAATTGTGAAACTCTTGAGTCAGTAACTTTATAAACAAAGTTCTGTAATACACAGTAGTTTTCCGAAGGAAAACAAAGTACTTGCATTAGCATCTACCTGAACAATGTTTTCTTCTACCTAAACTGTAAAGTTTCATAACTGTTGGAAATTAAAAAGCTTTTAATTTTGCCTTCAAGCTAAAAAACATTTCTCTAAACCTGTGAGGAAGCAAGCCTTTATCATGGCTAAAATGTGGGAAAAAGATAACATTTCATCAGTAGCTGAGGGTTATAAAGCATAAATCAACATTGTTTAAATACCATATGCATGTTAAATGATTTTTCTATGGACCACCATATTTTATAATTACCTGATGGCCCTATCTTATAGTTATTTGTATCTTTATTTTAAGATGAGCTTATGAATTTATAATTTCTGAAATGTAAACATTTCAGGAGAAAAACTGCTGATGAAGTAGCACAGGACCCCCTTATTCTTTGTAGAGGTATCATATTCACTAGTTTGGATCTTCGTTATTAAACTTATTTTTATTACAGGAAGATCAATTTTTTAGCAATTAAAATAAAAAGTTTAGCATCTTTATCCTACAATAGAGTCTCTGAAGAAATACAGAAACAGGATTTAAGGATAGACAAATTTTATTTTATAGAAATGTTGTTACAGTAACTATATTGAAAGAATATTCCAACCCTCTGAGTTACAAAAACAGTGACTTGTGCTAAAGGAAGCTCACTTTTCAGCAAGACATACTGAAAATGCAGGAAGTGATAACAAAAAATAATGTTTTCAGTCACGCAAAAAAAAATTATGAGAGACATTGGTCTTACTTGACTAGCTAGTGACAAATATGTCATTAGTGTGGTCATCAAGAAAAAAAAAAACAACAGTCAATGGGATTAAGCCTTTCTGGTGTATTTTGAAATAAATGTATTCCAGCCTTTACAATACAGAAATACATTGGTAATTCTGCACCATCCCTGAATGTCACCAGCAGATTGGCCAGCCTCCTAGAAAAACTTTCAGTGTATCAAGGCAAGTGAAAAACACAAACCAAGAAATAGCACTAAATGCAACCAACACAGAGAGTGTATGTTTTGCTTCCAGGTTATGGTTTTAAATATGATCTCATTTATTAATACACTTACAGGTTTGCTAGAGTTTACTGCTCATTCACTTTGTTGATTTATTTTAACTCTGCAACATGAGTTCTCTTAGTATAGGAAACCATTTGAACAGAAGAAGTTGCTAGATCAACTTGACACTAGTTCTGCTTTGTCTCTCCCATTATAAAAATAACACACAGTTTCTTGCAGAATCCCAGTAGAATAACTGAATGTGATACAGAAATGTATTTTAAAATAATTTTAAAAAGATGCTAATTTGTGGCAAGAAAAAGGAATACCTGAAAAAACAAACAATGAAATTAAGTAAAAGATTAGACTTTATAAGGTTGCCAGTGTGTTAATTATTCATTTACCTAGTAATCTTTACATATTCATAAAAAATATATTATTAGATGGATTATCCACAGTAATCTGAAAGCGATCTTCCAGACAACAGAATTTGTTCAGCATTGTTAGGATATACTTCCAACACAAGCATTTAAACACATCTCTCTCCTACTGAATAGTTTTGAGGCTACACCCCTGCAGCTAAAATAACAAATGACTAGACTCAGGTTAATAAATGATCAGTTTACTTCTGCTAAAAATACATTTAGCATTTTCAAGTAATTATCTGGAATCAAATTTTCAAGTTAATTTCCTTACATCAAATCAACATCAATTGACATAAACAGAAAATTTTTCCACTGCCTATTTGCTTCAGTAAATTCTACTCATCCAGACTGATCTGTGATGCTAAACAGTATTTTGCCTAGGTACAGCAGGGCTTACACAGGCATCCCAATGGATGAGCTTCTCTAATGCTGTATCTGTGTGGAAGTGTCCAAATCTCTCAGATTTCTTCACTATACCAAAGTTTACAGCTACAGTACACAGTTCAGCAGTTTGGGGGAACAGTGCACGTACCATCCCTTTCACCTCTGAGCTGCATGACAGAAAGAGGTAGTGGGGTTGCGCTGTATGTCAGGGAGTGTACTGACTGTCTTGAACTCAATGTTGTGAGTGAGAAGGCTGAATGTTTGTGGGTGAAGATCAGGTGAAAGGCCAACCAAGCAGATATCCTGGCAGAAGTCTGTTATAGACCACACAGCCAGGATGAAGCTATGGAGGAAGCATTCTTCAAACAACTCTGAGTAGTTTCATGACTGCTTGCCCTTTTTCTCATGGAGAACTTCAACCTACCAGATGTCTGCTGGAAGTACAACACAGTAGAGAAGAAACAATCCAGGAGGTTCTTGGAAGATGTGGAAGATAACTTCCTAACCCAGCTGGTTAGTGAGCCAACAAGGGGAGATGCCTGGCTGGATTTGCTGTTCACAAACAGAGAAGGACTGGTGGGTGATGCGAAGACTGTCTTGGGCACAGTGATCACAAAATGATTGAATTTTTAATCCTTGGAGAAGTTCGGGAAGAAGGTCAGCAAAACCTTCACCTTAGACTTCCACAGGGCTGACTTTGGCCTTTTTAAGATGGTGGTTGGCAGAATTCCTTGTGAAACATTACTATAGGACAAAGGGGTCCAGCAAGGCTGGATATGAAACCCTTAAGGTACAGGAGCGAACGGTCCCTATATCCCAAAAATCAAATCAGTGGGGAAGAAACCAGCCTGGCTGAACACGGAGATATTGCTTGAACTCGGGGGGGGGGGGGGGAATAAATAAATGAGAATTTATCACCTGCAGCAGAAGGGACTGTCACCCCATGAGAAGTACAAGGATGTTGTTAGGTTATGCAGAGAGAAAGTTAGAAAGGCAAAGGCATAGATATAATTAAGTCTGGCCACTGCCATAAAAGATAACAAAAAGTACTTTGACAAATGTATTCGTAATAAAAGGAGGGCCAAGGAGAACCTCCGCCCTATACTGGGGAAACCTAGTGACTGAGGATGAGGAAAAAGCTGAGGTACTTAATGCTGCGTTTGCATTCAGTTTTAATAGTCACATGAGCCATCCTCATGGTACTCAGTTCCCTGAGTTGGATGGCAGAGATAGGGAGCTGACTGAAGTCCCATAATTCAGGAAGAAATGGTCACTGACCTCCTGCTCCTCTTAGACATACACAAGTCTATAACCTAGTTGATTCTATGATTTTAAAGAAATGCATAATTCCTCACACCAGGGCTGCAAAAGCCTTTACAACTGCTCAAGGAAAACAAACTCAGGTGGAACAACTCCTGGGCAGACCTATGAAACTTCTGCTACTACACGCCCACAGTATAAACAACCAACTACACCTTGTTTTGGCAGAACATGTTAATATGCACTGGAGCATGTAGATGAGAGAACCTGATGACAGCTCAAGTTAACAAATAACTAATAAATAAATAATAAATACAAATTAAAAAGGTTTCCTGAAGCCCAATGGCAAGCTGTAACAGAGACAATGATTCTATGACACAGGAAAAGTAGTTATAATTAGTACCATGGATGAAGATGCAAGTCAAACCACCCATTTTTTTCCCTTATTAATTCATCTGACCCATGGAAAAAAACAGAGCAAGAAATTAACAGTTGCATACTCAGTATATTACAGATGACTGTGAAATACACAAGACTGTTAATCATTTACCTCCAGCCTCAATTCTTAAAGAAACAGCTATTCAAACAAAGAATGTAATCCTGTAAATCCCACAAGCCATTGAAAGCTTTTTTTTTTTCTAAAATACAAAAGGAAAATAGAGCAAAACCTTCTCCTTTCCTCATTTAAAACAAAACCATGAACAACTTTTGTTATTGCTTTGACCCAATACCTACTGCATAACGGTCTCCTGCAGGGGACACACACCAGTGAGCCTACCTCCTCACACCCCAGCCAAGCCAACCATGCAGCATGACCCACACAAGCAGCACACCAGGACCAAAGCAGTGAAGAAGTATATCGTCATCTTGGGGACTGAGTTTCTCTGTTTGCATTTTCCTGGTTTGGTTTGGTTTAGTTTAAGTGTTTTTCCAGTACTTAACAGCTCACAGATGGGATATTTGTGGAGAACTTATGCAACACCCCACAGAGACCCTGTAAGACTCCCATAAGCTTTAGTTATGTAAGGAGAAATACATGCAATGGTTCACTGGTGAACAGATGCTCATTGCTGTCTGCATGTAGAAAATGTTGCTGCATTATCTCAGTGTTAGTGTAGCAAATCTTACAGGAAAGGAAGGTGATTTTGTTTTTAAACAAGCTGCCTTTGCTCACACATTCTCACTTCCATACCTAAATACTCACCATCAAATCCAAAACACATCGGTCTGAGCAGCGGTGAGGCTGCAGGGCCAGTGTGTCACTGGCATCCACCCCGGGCCCCCCACGATGATTTGGGAGCCCAGAAGCTCCCAGGATGAGTCCTCCTTCTGTCAGGATGGCAGCCATGGGCAGCTCTGGGTGAGCTTTCTGCAGTCATCAGGAGCTGCCAGGGATCAGTCTTTTCATCCTGAGGGTCATCAGGACTTAATCTCTGTCCTCTGCCTCTTTACCTGGGTCTCAGGAAAAGCTGCATGTAGACCAGCTCATTCCTATAGCCTCTCTCCTGCAGCTTAATCCTCCTGGTTCTTCCACACATATAAGTTTCCTAACCAGATCACCGTTAAAACTGGTACTGCAATTCTCTACACAGGCAATAGGAAGGATCAGACCCCACCGATTTATTCCCACTACATCTCACTACATGGCTATTACAGGAGACTGTGGGAGGATATCTTCTGAACAAATAAAACCCATTCTAAGTGAGCATGCAACAAATAGCCTTTTACAGAATTTTCTTCCTAATCCCTTTGTGCTTAGCAGGCACCCTAAAGTATTAGGACATATTTTCTGGTTTAATCCCATCTAAGAAAACATTTTCTTGTACTTAAAGAGTTTTTAAGGCCTGGTAATCTTTTTGCACTCCAAACCAAATTTTTACACAAGTTTATCACCAGTTACTTATGCCTCATATAAATAAGTTAATTACCCTTTTTTTATAGGGGAGAGGGGACTTAATATTTTAACGTCCATTATTTTGTTCCAGAGAAGTATCAGCCAGGCACAAGAGAGCAGAGGCTTCCACAATCGCACACAAAGCTGACTCCTACTGCATTCATGGCTTGCAGCCTATGTACTTTGCTGCTTTTGCTTCTCATTTCACATTACGGGAACAGAGGTCCAAATGCAGGACAATGCATTACACTGGAGGAAGCAGCAACTTTATATTGAAATTTTTATCACCATCTGTAAATTTACAATTCCTAGATATATAGGTATTCCAGTTTGCTTAACTCCTTTTCCAAGCATTCCTTGATGAAATTCAGAATCAGCCTTCCAGCTGAACTGATTTCTTGTGCAAGCTAGCTGATGAATTTATTTAGTAGCTTTAGTGAAGCTCTAGGCACAGTGACAGCATGAATAATATACAAGGTAAAGCCCAGCATGCTCAAGAAATACCATAGTTTAATAAAAATAATTTGAAGGGGAGGAATGTTGGCTTTGGGGTTTCCCTCCCCCCTTCTTTTTTAAGAAACATATACAGTCTTCATAGGCAGGATAAGCAAGATCCTTATTCTTCCCTCGATGTGCGCATATTTAGCCATAAATCAGCTAAAATATGCATGGCATGTTCTATTCAAACACTCCCATAAAACTGCATATGCTTCTATTAGCTCAGATTTAGAGAAATGAACTACCTGAATTTTAGTTCTAAAGTTTATTCATTCTTTATGATCTCTGATAATTTTGCTCATAACTCATAAGGGGGAGAGGAGGTCATACAAACCCTATCAAAACATAACTGGAAGCAACAGCCTGAATTCATTAGCCCAATAAATTTTAAATTTAACACTACAATACAACATAAGCAGTAACAAGTATCCTTATCAACCTTAAACATCTCTATATTTTTCAGCCAAGTATAGTCCGTGCGTAGCATGGCTTACCCTCTACACTAGGTAAAAGAAATCCTGACCTTCTCTGTCCCCTCCTCTGCCTCATAAAGAACAATTTATCTAATACTTCTCAGCAAAGTTCACGCTGTATGGTCATTCCAGTATTATTCATTCAGCGAGGTCAGGGGTAATGTTCTTCTTGGGGGTGGGAGGAAGACTTTCTAGTGTACTACCATTTAACACTCATTTAAAGAAAAAAGAGGAAAAAAGCTGTCAGCCTGTTTCATTTCTCATTGATGTTTAGACACTAAAAATCAAAATAGACATAATTCTTCACTTAAAGTAAAACCATATATGAAGTGCTCTGGACAGCTATAAAGGAATATATATTAGTAAAGAGAAAGGAGAAACTATTTTATACATAGACCATGCAATATATCACCTAATTCACAGGATTTCATATTTGCTTTATGACTTAGCATTCATTGTAAAATTAACCTTAAAATGACACAACATAATTTTTCTAATTATATTGCGGTATCCCTTCAGTCATGATCATGCAAAATTCAATTAAAGCAGCAAACAGAGGGGTTAAGCATACAGCAAAAATGTTAGTCTTGATGACCCCCGTATCACAGTGTTCCTCCGGTTTATTTGCCACAAGATCCCACTGGACACAAATCACTGGCAAATAAGCAGTATTTTTTTCTTAATTTCACAACGGAAACAGCTTACACACAGCACACATGCAGCTGAAAAAGCTCATCACTGAATCAGTCATTTCAAAAGGTATTTTAGTATTTTTGTGCTAGCCTTTAAACACCTTAACATTATATGACTGCCTCAACATGCACACTTCTCTTTCCCCATAACGTGTAATGTATTTATTTCTGATTTTAAAACTATTTACGAAGTAAATAGGAACACCCACAATTAAACTGAAGTGCCTAAGATCATTACGCAGTATATATACAGTCACTGTTCCATTGGCTCTTTCACTTGAACAATGAAAGATTATTTACGGATGCAACCAAAACACCCAGTAAAAACCAAAATATAATAAATTTTTTTACAGTAGATTTAAAAGTTTGTCCCTTACTCAGCCTCCTACTATCTTGTGTGAGCTAATCCAGCTCTACTAGCAAACAATTAGTAAAGATCTATTACTCATTAATACCTGCGGTGAGGTGACCCTGGCTGGATGCCAGGTGCCCACCAAAGCTGCTCTATCACTGTCCTTCCTCAGCTGGAGAGGGGAGAGAAAAATACAACAAAAGGCTTCTGGATTGGGATAAGGACAGGTAGAGATCACTCACCAATTCTATCATGGGCAAAACAGACTCCACTTGGGGAAGTTAGTTTAATTTAACATCAATAAAATCAGAGTAGAATAGTGAGGAGTAAACAAATCTTAAATACCACCTTTCCCCAACCTGTTTTTCCTAGGTTCAATTTTACTCTTGACTTTCTCTACCTCCTCCCTCTCAGCGGTGCGGGGGAACATGGAATGGAGGTTGTGGTCAGTTCATCTCGCGCTGTCTCTGCTGCTGCTTCCTCCTGAGGGGAGGACTCCTCACATTCTTCCCCAGCTCCAGTGTGGGGTCCCTCCCACAGGAGACAGTCCTCCTCCAACTTCTCCAATGTGAGTCCTTTGCATGGGCTGCAGTTCTTCATGAACTGCTCCAGCGTGGGTCCCTTTCATGGGTACATCCTTCAGGAACAGACTGCTTCAGCGTGGATCCTTTCCATGGGTGCAGCCCTTCAGGAACAGATTGCTTCAGCGTGGATCCTTTCCACGGGTGCAGCCCTTCAGGAACAGGCTGCTTCAGCATGGGTCCTTTCCATGGGTGCAGCCCTTCAGGAACAGACTACTCCAGCGTGGGTCCCTTCCATGGATGCAGCCCTTCAGGAACAGAATGGCACCTGTGTAGCCCCATCACAAAAAAATCATTGCCACGCAAACCCAGTACACTGCCCTATACCGAGGATGCTTATGACAAACAGCGTTTCTTCCAGAATTGTAAAATGTAAAAAAATTCCCCAAAATCAGATGGAACTATGCAGTCCCCTGGCACAACAGCTAAGCCCAACAATAAGGGCTCTCCTTGCCAGGACACTTTTAAACAACAAAGTTACACACAATCCTCCTCTGGTATTCCTGTCTTAGCTTTTTAAACTTTTTTTTTTTTTCAATCCATGAAATGTCTTTCCTCCTAATAAAACTTGACACTTCCTTAATGTAAAAGTCATCCAGGCTCCTATGAAGACCTCCTAAGAGGGGAAGGTCTAGGGAGATATATGTCAAAAGCTCTGATCACCTCAGAGCTATGCGGTCAGAGCAATTACATTCCTTTAACCCAATGTGATCTCCTCACTACTCTCATGTTACATACATAGTGAGGCAAATACATCTGGGCTCACTGTAGGTAGCAGCATGCTCACAGCAGGTCAGATTTACTCTGAGCGTGCCAGAACAGCAGGATTACATGCAGAGATGACTTCCACCTTGAGCAAGAACCTGGTATCCGCTCCCGAGCAAAATGCTTTTATCTTATGCTTGAAGACCACTTGCGGTAGAACAGGACATGCAAGAGGAAAGCCCATTCGAGAAGCCAGAGTATTTCTAAAACCTGCCAGTAATCTAAAACACCAGATGGGTAATTCACAGCAGAGACCACCAGCTCAGAGAAAAAACTCACTTTATCCCACCCTGAAGAGAGTACAGACCACTGGTACTTACTGGGGAAACAGACAAAAGGCACATTCTCGTCAGTAAAGCACATTGCTGTGTCGTTTGAAACAGGATAAAAAGACAAAGAATCCAGTTCACACCAAGTATCTACATCCTTCAACACGACAAAATATAAATTATTATTTCACTGTGTCATACTCACAGTGAAATGCACCTAAACCAGTGTGCCAAGGAGAGAGACGGTGCTTCACACAGGCTTATAAAGCCTTCAAAATACTAGCAAATTAGGATTCACACAATCCATAGACTTTCTGCTGAATACATGAAAAGGGCATATTTCACACCTACAGCAGAAACCCAAGCCCCCCACATCAGCAAAAAGCCCAGCAGAACACAGGAAACACAAGCTGGCCTCTGCTTGCTGACTCCAGCTAAGGCACCTGACTGCACTTGCTTGCTGCTTTGATGAATATTCACTCTTACAACCCTTTGTTTTACCTTCTCAAAAAGTTTCCAGAAATAACATAAGAAGTTATTTGCAGCACAGTGCCTCTGCTTGGCCAAAAATTATTTGCTAGAAAACTAAAGCCAGATTTTTAGAGTGGAGGAAAAAATCTGAATCTCTGTGATAATGTCACTGTTGAAAAGAGAAGCACAGAATAGAACAATGCTTCAAAAGGTTTTTTTTCCCCACATTAAAAATCATGTAATACACAAAATGCAATGCTTCTGCTATTGAAACAGAATGATTCATTTAACTTTCCCATTTTATCAAAATTTAAGTAACCATACATCTTGTAAATAATGTTGCATTCCTTTTCAGCGCTTGCATCTTAGGAAGCTCAAGTATCACAAGTTAGTATCTGGTAAAGATCATTTCAATTTATGAAAGGTTGAGGGTTGAGAATGCACAAACCTGTCTAAAGGTATACTTGAAAATTCATATTGACATGTGAACATGAGTTTACTCTGCATGCACCAAAATAGCTTGGCTCCATCACCTAGACACCTGAGAAATCACACACTTCTAAATAACAGCAAGCAGATGGAGTAATTTCTATTTTCAAAAAATTAGCTGTAAATGCTTATTAAAGCCTATAATAACATACTACTTCATGTTTTTCCTCAAACTTCAAGATAAATATGACATTAAATGAAAGGACACATTTTAATTTAACATTTAGAAACTAATTTTCACTAATTTTAACTGACTTCTGAACAGTGTCTCAACTGGATGCAAATAGTTGGCGTTTATCAGCAAGTGTTGTTCCTGCATCATAGATACACTCATCTGAGACTGAAAAAATACACTCCATCTCTTCATAAAGTGGAAGCAGCTGCAATGACAACTGATTTTTGGCAACTTCAGTCCCTATCTCCTTGTAGGTAGCAGAAACAGCCTCAGTCACATATTAAAACTAATTAACAAATCCAATAAACTGCACCATATTAAGTACAAATGCCAGCTTCATCAGTGAGAGCAAACATCTAACTCTTACACTGCATCTCCATGGCAATTTTGAAAGCGTTTTATGCAAGGAGGTCAACAGATTTGTTCGTACATCTCAGATCTGCACATGGATCTTTCAGTCCATCTTTTTTATTCCATGCAAAGGCAGGGCTCAACACATTAGACTATGGTATTAAAACACAACTATTTACTTCAGGGGCATCACAGCTCAGCAGATTATAACAGTATTGAAAAAAAGATTCCATCTTTAGACAGTGATGCAGAATGGGATATTTGGACATTCTTCCCCATAAATTCATGCTAAGCAGAGAACTTCCGGCTTCCAGGACAGGATAGTACACTGTGATTGAGCCCCCAGAATAGGAGCCTGAAGAGTGAAATGCTGTAACACTAGCATTAGCAGCATTACCAATTACACAGGCCACAAACAAATCCCTTCCATGTGACTTTCTTGCCCTCTGTAGTTGAGATTTTTGAGAACAGAGTTGAGTAGTCCTCAAGGAGGGGAAAAAAAAAAAAAAAAAAGGAGAAAAAGTATCTTCTTCACAAAGTATCTTCTTCAGAAGGTCTGAAACAGACCACATCCTGAAATACCCGAAGATGATGACTTTCAGTCAGTCAGCACAGAGCACTTCAAAAGCATGTTAAAAATCATCAGGCCACTGTACACCAAGACATCCACTAACAGCAGCAAAAATCCTGCTGAGACTTTTTCTTCCTCCTCCTTCTTCCCACTTAGGAGGGAATTATGCTGCAAAAAAAAGCTATGACACCAGGACATGGATGTAGTAAGTCCTGAAACCTTAAGAGTGTGGGAAGCTGGAAAAGGAAGACCCTTCCTAAACCAGCAGCAGCATTTCTGGTGATCCCATGCAGTAGAAACCAAAGAGCCCATCATGCTGCCCCATGAGGAGAATCAACAGCTGGAGTTTATAAAAGGAGACAAAAAAAATGAAGGCTGCACCCTTTCCCAAGTAAAGGACTTGAGGACAGCGACTGGCTTTTCTTCCTCTTAGGTCAGCAACAGCACACATCAAAAAAGCATCTAACTAAAAAAAAAAAAAAGGCATCTAAACATCACTAATCAAAAAAGCAATATCCAATGGAATGCTTAAATTAAGCAAATGTGGCTCATTTGCAGGACTCGCTTCTTCTTGATTCAAGCCCTACTCAGTTTATCACTAGCACCGCCACCATAAAGTCATTCTTTCTCCTTGTAGGAATCAAACAAAGCACACTGATCAGACTACATAGCACAAAAAGGCTCCTAAATTCATATTTTACTTTGCTAATTATCAAGGGGTAGAGCCTCTCAAAGCATGTCAAGCAGCCTGACAGCCAAATTATTCCCAAAAAAATAATGACAATAAATCCTACGGGATCATGTAATAGTAAACCTAAGCCTCCTAATGGAAAGTGCTGTAATGCTGCCCCAAGTCAGCAGATGGAAAGTTGAATTAATCTCCACCGTTACACACGGGCTTGTTAAACCGCAGCAGAGTGAAAACAAAAAGACCATGTTATTATCACTCAGCTCTGCCACTGAGAGCCCAGCGGGGAGCCACACCACCTCGCATGAACCACGCATATTTCACAGTGCTGCTGTTGGCAAGACCCTGTGAAGAGCATCTGAAACAAGCGGTGCAGTTATACATGAGCTAAACGGATGCCAGAAACGCCATGCAGAGGATGAAGGGATAGCAAAAGAAATTTGCACCTCTCTTTTCCTCTGACAGGACTAGTACGTGGAAGAGATAGATTCGATACTCTCCATCCTGATATCTGCAGCGGCATGGAGGTTTTGGCCAAACCAAGAAATAGCTTCTCCTCTCACATCCGCTGCAAACTGGGCTTGAAAGCATAGAAAAGCCCTCTCACTGTCCAAAGACAGAAGTGAGTTAAGGACTTCTCCACTTTTCACAGATCAATTCTTGGAGCTCTAAATGCCAAAAAAAACAGAAGCAGTATAAAATGGAGCAAAGCTGTTTTACAGGAGATAACCTTACAACATATATATGTGAAGAGACTTTACAGAACAATGACCTAGACAGATATTTAACTAGCAGGTGGTTAGCACACATCTGGGAGACAGACAAAGCACTATTTATCTCGAAGAAAAATAATACAGCCTGATAATGTGACATCTGGCTGTGCTCAATAAAACACTGTAAAACACTTATTCTTCCCTATTTGCTACGTAAGCAATGAATCTTTTAATTATCTACATCAAAACCAGGTTCAAAAGATGACAATGAAAACACCTGAAACATCTGGGAAAGACTGTATTTTATGCTCAGTGAAAAAGGATGTTAGTGCTTGTGGACCTGATTCTGTCCATGTTTATCAAACTTCCCCCTTGAACTCAATGGCTGTCAGTGCACAAGAGAGAGCACATTTGTATAAGCAGGATTCCAAAAGTTAAAATAAAGTTCTACCAGCGTCATTTTGAATCACATTTAAATCTGGCTTTGTGCTTTTATTCCCTTCTGGAGCATTTCCAACTTATTTGCCCGCTCTTAATCCATTCAAAGTGGAAAAGGTCGTAACACGTCTTTAAAAAAATTAGACGGGATGATTCTGCAACTGCACACTTCAAGTGCCTATGTAGAATTAGGTATCTTTGGGCACCAAGAACATAAGCATTAATTATTGTGAAGACAGAACCAGTTTTTCTTAAACTAAGCTAAAAAAAAAAATAAAATAAAAAAAAAAAAAAAACACAAAAAACACCCCCTCCAAAAAAAAAAAAAATTAAAATGAATACCCCACTCTAATAAAGCTAACATGCCTTTCTGAACTAGTCCGAGTTCCACTAATAGCCAAATAAGTTGTATTAACGGGTATTTATTTACAAATAACAAATGGGTTATTTAAACAGCTTTCACCAGAATTCGTTACTTTTCATAGCATCTAATATGCTTCATGATGAACTTTCTACCACATTTATGAATGCCACCAAAATACTGCTTAATGTTTTCTCTAAGTCAATGTATTTCATCAGCTTCAGGAGACATACTCTCATGGAGTATTTTTGGAAGATGCGTATTTCGTGTGTATGAAATTATAAGACATCTCATTTCACTCTGAAGTAAAGATAGTCTTATAATGCTAGCAGTTAATCATTAAGGCCACTACCTCCTTTGTTAAGAGTCAAGAGTGAACTTTAATGGATTTACCATAAGGAAGGATGCAGAAAGCAAACTGTCAGCAAACTAGACTGAATCTTGTCCTGATTACTTCAGCTTGGGGATGTTTCAAGACCCCTTACATAATGCTCTTTTATTTCACCTGACAATGCAATTGCCCTTTCAAGCATGATTTGTACAAATCAAGAAAGCATCTTCAGTTCCCCTTTCTGAAAACCTTATCTTCAACACAGATTCCTCCCCAAGAGTGACAGTTCTGGACCTAGACCATGGTGCAAAGCTGGTCCTTGCACCTTACAGAGGACATAAGTCACCCAGACTGCAGAACCCAACAGCAGCATAAAGCACACACCTCTCTCTTGGCAAAGCCCAAACCAGCACAAGGAAAGCTACACACCATTTAAACGGCCACAATATACCCACTGCTTAAGACAGAAGCTTCAATGACTTAGCCAAAGCCCTCACAGAATAATGCAAGAGGCAAGAGAGAATAAGAGCTTGATCATTTGACTAGCAGGTAGCTGGTCTAGGTCCACCAGCACTGAGCCCATCAGAAAATAGTCAAAATTACTTTAAGACTTCACTTCTACCTAGAGCAAGCAGAAGACCACAGTCAGTTTCTTCCAAATTCTGGAAACAAATATTTGGGTGCACATATTACTACCAAAAAATAGTTTAAAAAGTCCACAGATAAAGAGTGTATTTTAACAGGCCAACAGCTTGACAGTCCAAACAGAGTGATTACAGGACTGTGTTTGCAGCCACTGAAAAAAGGATTCTATGAAAGAGTGCTTAAGTAACCAAAATAAAGCTGAAGGCAATGCCACATCTCACCAGGCATATATTGAGCACTCACACACCAAAACACTGTATGCAACACAGGAGAGATCCGGAGTGAAAATGAACTCAGAACTTTTTGTGATAAACAGCCCAATGTACTTTTTAAAACCAGAAGCACTACTGCCTTTAAGCCGGGCTTCTAATTAGTCACACATAATTGAAAATGCAGCTGTTAAGCAGAGTATAAAAATAAACACAAGAATCATTTTCTACTTGCACGTGCATATTTCTCTCAATTAGTTATGAGATGCTCTATTTCTGAACTCCTAGTTCTCTAAAGAGCTGTCACTACTATAATTGAGGGAAAAATACTGAAGCCTCGTTATTATCTGATCCATTTTAATTTACAAGTGTAAAAGATTAAAAACCACCAAAAAAAAGTGACAGGTTTTGGTCATTACACTCATAGAATTACCTTGTTCTAAAATATGTATCATATAACAAATCATTTCTGCATCATTTAAAGTTGCTTGGGTTACACTGGTCATTACTCTTCAGAGAGGACAATCACACAAATTGTCATTGTATTTTGGCGAAAAACGGGATTTAAAAGAGTAATGCATTCTATCTTGGAATCAGCTGGATACAGGCACTCTAAGTGCCCACGCATTTCCTTTATTTAGGAAACCATAAAACGCACACTACAAGCTGAAAAATTATGTTGTTTGACAAGCTCTCCATTATTCATAAGAGGTCCTATAATTTCTCAAGAAACTTTTCTAATCACTGAAATTTTATTAAATGCCCACAAATGTTTCCTTTGACAAAGTATTTACTACAGTAAATCACAAGAAGTCACCCTATCAATGGAAACATTTGTGAGGAATTTCATAACATTAAAATGACTCCACCTTAAGGGTGATAAGACACTATAAATACTGTATATATATTTTATTATGCTATAAACATCTGTCATATTACTAAATAATCTTCTATTAAATAAAACACTAAATGAATAAGTCAGTACAAACGGAGTTCACTACTACAGTCATAATTCAAGTTCTTTGATCTCAAGCTCAATGTCAACAGTCTAAACAAAAAAAAAAAAAAAAAAGCAAAAGCACACAGCAATTAGAGTTCGTAATTCCAGAACCTTCTTCACTACGTTGGAGATGTAGGAGACTGAAGTTGTTCTTCATCACACATAGATAAACGTCATCATGATGCAGTTACTAATCAGCACTACCAAAAGTAGAATATCAGGATATAAGGATTTAACACCTGAGTGATATGGCAGAAATTCATGACAGGGTGAGCTATCACTTTCTATTGCTAATTAATCTATTTCTGTATCAAAATTGATACAAATTACCCTAAATATAATTCTCTATCCTCAAGAAATAAAAATCCAGTGGTGTGCTGCAGGAGAGGTACATCAAGTCTCGGAAAAAAGAAACCTTAAGACCCCAAAAAGGAAAGTTTACCTTGAAGGTGTCTAGACTATTAAAAGCCAAAAGCTACTGACTAGTCTGTAACAGATGGATTTCGTAAAAGTTGTCTGTAGTTTTTGTTCCAATTTGAGGACACAATCTTTATTTCTTAAGTAATGGATTTGGACAAGAGCAAGCCAGAAATACCAATCTCTTTTTTTCTTCTCTAAAATATAAACAAACACTCCCTTGCTCTTCGTAACACAGTTATGACATTTAAAATTAATAAATTCTAATTAGCACAGCTGAAGAGCCTAAATTAAGTTTCAGAAGTGCCAGTGAGGTAAGTATTCATAGCTGCTGCAGAGACACACTTACTCTTAAATGTCAAAACCAAGTATGGTCACACTTCAAGGCTGTTCAAAACCCGTGTTCTAGACAGCTGTCCAAGCCTAGATTGTACCAGTGCAAGGATGAGCTTAAGCTTCATAACACTAGTTGTTTATAGTATTATTAAGAAACTAAGTGGCATGTACCATATAAACTACTCAGATATTCAGGCATTGCCAAGTACCAAAATACTTCCTAAGCCTGTACTGATTGCTCCATCCCTGGTGGTGTTCAAGACCAGGCTGGACAGAGCCCTGGCTGACATGGTTTAGTGTAAGGTGCCTTTGCCCATGGCAGGGGGGTTGCAACTAGATGATCTTAAGGTCCTTTCCAACCCTAACTATTCTATGATTCTATGATTGTTAGAGTCAGGTTTAGGAACAAGTTTTGAAATTACCATTACAGGAAAGCATTATACAGAGTGATCCTTATGCTAAGGTGTAGAGGTGCTTGCACCAGTATCTGCAGAGAATGGCATAATTTTAAGGCTACCTCACCAAAGTAGCTGAATTATTTTAGAAACTCAACATGTTTATTACAAAAAAAAAACACACACAATTTGACACCAAGTTCTGTCTTCCTATGCTCCTCAGTCCTATTTGGTGACATCATAGACACACTATGAGAAATTCACGTCCTGCAGCATAGTGAACTATTAACTGTAGCAGAGGCAAAACTATAGCTTCAGCAAGTTTTGCTACTAGTTACACTTCTTTAGATTTCTTTCTAAAAAGAAAACTATTATGCAGTAAGTTAATTACTCAAGATTTGGAACAGACATTTATGACCATTAGTATTCTAAGACAGATTTCAAAGCAAACTGACAAACAAAAGACCAAAAGAGGGCATCATCAAAAGCATACCTCCAGTACCTATTAGCAAAGATCCTATTTAAAAAAAAAACTTTCCCTTACACTCTCACTAAGTGGATAGACTTAAAATCCTAGAAACAACCAGGAAAGGCAATCAAACACTATGATTTACCTTCTAGTGCTAGTTTTGAAGAATATTTAGGCAGAAAGATTGAATTCCAATAGTTCATGAATTTCAGATGGAGAAAGAATCAGCTCCCTAAGGCTGCACACGAGATTCTGTTCATGATTTAAAATCTTGTCAGATTCTTACATTCCAGTACCATAAAATGGAAAAAAAAAAAAAAAATTAAACCAGTGTTTACTGTACCTATAAATATACAACTTTCTTGGAATCATCCCAGAACTAGTGGTAGTACATAAGTAATAGCATTAGTAATGTAACTAGTGATATTACCATTGGTAATGTAAGCATAAATAAATGAGCTTCAAGTTTCTTTTTCAAAAGGAAGTGTAGAATATACAACAGTATACTAAACACTAGTTAGCAACTGAGAACAATTGAAATAATAACTTTTGAAGTGCACTAGTTCAATAATGAATTCATTAGTAAGGCCAGAAAATAGTGTAATTTGATGTGATAGCCAATAGAATTGTTTAACAACCTTACTATTTATGTATTGCAAATATATTAGGCACTGGATAAATGTATTAAGACTGTCATTTGGTAATCTCATTTCTGTGGTTAACTACAACCAGTATGAAGAGTCTAAACTCATTTCTACAATAAATTTGTTTAATATTAGCCACCAACTCTCCTTGTTTTATTTGCTACAAAATTAAAAAGCCCCCCAACAGAAATCACTTCCTTGAGGTACCAGCAGACTGCAATTAATTTACTCCCTTCAGCTGGCAAAAGAAGATAGCTTAAGCTTCTTTATCATCATCTGCAGGTGTGTTTTCTAGATCATGATTCACTCCAGTAAGACCCTTCTTAACACACCTGCAGTATCTCAGCTGATTGCACAGAAGGGCGAGGATCCTTAAGCCTTTTTTCGAGACCACAGAACTGATTTTTAATCAAATGCATACCACATGCTTTTATTTGGGACATATTTACCCTCCCACCATCCTTAATCCTCAAGTTTTGCTCTTACCTAGAAGAGACACTGGATTTTCTCTGCACTCTTGTAACTACCTTCATAAACACAACTATCTTAACTTTAGGTAAAACCAACTAATTACATTAGCTGCATCCACTAGTCTTGCCATAGTAACAACTCTGTATATTACTGGGACAATCCTTCTTCCATAGCTAGTCTTCTCTCACCATTTTCTCCATGTTTCCCCAGGACTCAGGTAAAAATAAGCATCTCCAATTAAGAATACATGCTGACTATTTTTAAGAGAAGTTATTTGTTTGGGTATTTTTTCAGGCACTTAATTTTGCAATGTTCTGAAGGTGCTCTTTTGTCAGGCCATGCAATTAATTTATATTCAGTACAATTTCTGTAAGTAAATATTGATCTTGAACCACAACAAATAATGCTCTGTTAATACATATAAACTACCAAATTCAACAGGAGACTACATAACTTGGGATAAATTCCACTGTTTTCACTCATGTAAACAGTCCCACTGGTATCAACAGAATTTTGAGAATAAATATGAACAGGGTTTGATTCTGTTGACCAGAATACAAAGACTTTCCATACCTTGAGGACTGGGGAAAGCAATCCTAGGTCATACGCAAAACTCCCAAATGATCATATTTTATAGCAGAAGCTTCCAAATACATATCAAACCCTGAAGAACCTTCTCCCTAAAATACCTGAATATATTCAACAAGGAATTCCTAGGAATACTTCTAAGGAAAATACATTAATATATGCAGGTATTTTTGGCACACCTATATGAAGGGAAACAAGAAAAGCAAATTTTGCGTCTCTGACAAGGTGCAGCAGAACAAGTACTAGCCTCTTCTGATAGTGCCCTCTTGACCACTAGTTGCAGCTGATTGGCAGTGACACTGCTTGATATATAGTCCAACTGGCAACGTTTTGGCATGTTGTACATGTTTAACTGCTATTAAAGAGTGTTGCTTAAAAACAAAACAACACAGTCTAGTTTCTTTTAAAATGCGATCATATGTCAAGAAGTCAATTAGGAGTAACTTTTCAGAGAACCTGTTCCTGGAGTTTCTACCCTTTATCTGTCTCCTCATCTTCCCTACTGAACACCTCCCCTCTTCTTCTCCTCCCCCCTGAGTTTTGGGGGTTTTATTTCAAATATATGTGGGCCTAAAGCAAGCCAGGGCTTTTGAAAACCTGACAATAGCAAAGGCCAGAATGTTGTGCAAGACAGAATTACAAAGGAATGGGAAAATATGTCATCTGTAGACATCTAAACCCTGCTGTTATAAGAAGCCTTGGTCAAAGAAAAAGTATTTACATTAGTGTAAGATCTATGTGGCATTACAAACATCATGTATTCTTCCTTCCTGGAGAAATAATGAATAAATATTTAGTATGTTTAAAAAACATACATATACAAAACCAGTACTGTCAATCATACAGTTAGTGTCTAGTATTAAATAAATAAATAAATAATAAAAAATACTATGACCACAGAGTAGGAAGACTTTAGAACCATAACTGAAGAAGCAGGCATTTTTAAGGCACCTGAATTACTGAGAGCAGGAACAGCCTTCAGGAACCGAACTTTGACCTGCAATTCTGACATTACCAGTATAGGACCTAACAGCCTCGTGAACCAAAACCAGTTTTTGGCACCCTCCAGAGGTTTTGCACCCACAGAGAAAAAACTCAATATCAATTACTGTAATTATTACAAAACTGGGGAGAGCTGATGTTCCAGAACCAAACCTGTAACCTGTGCAGACTGGTGCAAAAAAGTTTATGAGAGAATGCAAAACCAGCACATTAGAGGATTAGTTCTGGTCCCATTCTGTGTGATAAGATGTCTCGTCTCATTCAGTTAACCCCAGGACTTCTGTGTACTTAAGAACGCAAACTAGAAAAAAACCACCATAATTAATACTCCCCTGTTAAAAGACAGGCAGAATCTACTTTCCAGTACATAACTCTGGAGCTTTATAAAATCTAATGTTTCACTTAGTTGAGAACAATAAACCAAGCCCAAAGACAGTTAGCAAAATAATAGATCACCCAACTATGCAGCACAGTAAAACAATATTCCAAACTTTTAGCATCACACGGATTTTTTTATGTAAACTGCAATTAAAATTGCATTCATGTTCTCTGAATAAAAGGAGTATTAATCATCCACTTCACCATAATTTGCCCAGCCACTTCTCCCTTCCCACCAAACCCTGCCCATGCAAAATATAAAGGGAAAAGAACTTTTTATGACAAAAAAAGCCTTCTGACTTTTGATCGAGTTGGTGTTAAGATGAAACGTCCTATACTATATAATGAAGCTACCTGTTCAGATCTCAGTAGGCCATGCTTTCCAGATCCAAGACAAATGGATATTAATGCTCAAATATTAAGCATTCATTTTCTGCTATCATCACCCCTCAAGACTGAAAGCAGATGGTCCTTCAAGCAGTTGTGTAGATTTCTGCAAATTCTTCAAAAATATTAAAAGAAAAAATAAATCAAAAAACATTCTACAATCTGAATATTAAACAGTCATTTCCCATCATCAATGACAACACAAATGTAAATTCCAACTGTGAAGTGTTTATTTTTAGGATAGTTTGAAATTGTAAAGGCATTAATCCACAGCTTTCCGACACAGAGACTGGTCTTTTGCAGCAAACATCTCCCCTTTGTTTTGTTGAGAAAGCAAATAAAATATTAAAAAAAAACAACCAAACAAAAAAAAAACCCACACAAATAGATCAGGGTGTCCATGGTATCCCAGAAACAACAGCAAAAAGGGAGCATGCTACATATACTTCTTCAGTTGCAGTATCAGAGTAATTTCAGACACAGACATCACTTTATTCGAAGTAAACTGCCACATCAGCAAATGGTGAAATGAAATGAAGACCAACTGCTAACAAAATCGTACAGCATCTGCTTCAGAGAAAACCATAACGAGACTCTCGAAATACCCTGATGATGGCTCCTCAGGGATTCAGCTACTGTGAATATTTTATTTCAGGAGACTAGGTCTTGAATGTAGAAGAGTCTCAGACAATGCTGAATGGTGATATACAGACTCCCTTGGTGCAGGTGTATGGACCTTACTAGAAACCATGCAAAGCTTTGAGCTCCTTTACATCCTGTTATATCTAAGTTTTCAGGCAGTATTAGAGCATCCACTTGCCATCTGCCTACCAAGAAACTTCTCCCACACACTGGACAAGCCACATTAACCAATGTGACTGACATCCTTGGAATGATCAGCACATTGAGTGTTCAATCTGAAAACCACACACAGTCCTATTTGCAGGGAAACCAGCTGCCTATCGTGTTAGGAAGCAAATATCAGTGGAAACACACTGGGGCTCATAATCAAGACTGGTCACAAAGCTTCCATTCCCAATTTAAAGCCTTGTTTCTCATTCAACCTGAAGTAACAGTTAAACTGATATAACACCCCATTAATATCTTAATTTGAGACAATACAGATGCCAAAGCAGAAGCCAAAGAGCAGCTGTGAATTATCTAGAAATGCAGCAGAACTGTGCAGAGCTGTCCAGATGTGGCCTCATCAGGGCTGTGTAGAAGGGAGAGTCATTTCTCACCTCATGGTGATGCTTTCCCTAACAAAGCCCAGTAAGCTGTTGAGTCTTCTCTGACATAAGAGCATACTGCCGGCACACATTCACCTTGTCCACCAGGAACTGCAGAACCTTCTCTGCAAAGCTGCTTTCTGGCCAATTGGCCCCAACATGTACTGGTGCATGAGATTATTCCAAAGCAGGAGCAGGACATGGCATTCTTCTTTCATTAACTTTACAAGGTGCCTGTCAGCTCTTTTCTCCAACCTATTAACATGACTTTGAATGGCAGAACAATCCCCTGGTGTCTCAGGCACTCCAAGTTTTGTATCATCTGAAAAGTTGCTGAGTGTAACTCTGTCCCATCATCCAGATCACAAAGAAGTTAAACAATACAGGATGCAATATCAAGTCCTGGGGTATACCATTTGTGCTTGGCCTCCAGCTGGATTTCATGCTGCTGACCACAACCCTTTGAGCCCAGAAGTTCAGCCATGTTTCAGCCCACATCACTGTTCATTTATCCAATCCATACATCAAGAGCTTGTCTATGGGTATGTTATGGGAGAATGTCAAAAGTCTCTCATAAAGTCATAGTAAGTGGCAGTCGCTGCTCTCCCTCCATCCACCATAGTAGAAGTTCATTCTTCTTTCATCGTAGAAGGCTATGAGGCTGGTAAAGCATGTCTTCTTCATAAATCCATGCTGCCTACTCCCAGTCACCTCCCTGTCCTTTATTTCCAGAAGGATTTGCTCCATCACTTTCCCAGGGACTGAGGTGAGACTGACTGGCCTGTAGTTCCCCAGATTATCCTTCTTGACGGCAGGAATGATGTCCACTTTCCTCCAGTCCTCAGGAACCTCCCCTGATCGCCACGACCTTTCAAAGATAATTATTAGATACTTTAAATCTCCTACAACTAGTACAAAAGTAGATTTTTAATGTAGGTGATGGCAGATGCCGTGTTAAAGTGGATCTGTACTAACTCCTCCACACTTCCATGAGCAAATATACTGTTGCCTACAGGCTAATTCTGAAGCCTATGTCACCTGTTTATTATCATTTGATCAGAGATATTCTTGCATCTGCACCAGAGTGCACACAAGAATAAAGGGAAAGCCCTACTGTAACCATCACAAGACAGCCCAATAGTCACAGATCAATAATGAGATGCCACAGAATTTCAGGTTACTAGTCATGATGAGTGAGTTCAGGCTCTCTGTCAGTAACAACAGCCTGTGCCCTAACTCAGGAGAAAACAGTATCCAAAACAAGCTAGCTACTAGCTGAAAACACAGGTAATGAAGCCTAGAGAAAACCTCATGAGAGCAGGAGACAGTGATGTCAGGGAAGGGTGCTCAACTGTGGAACAGTCTGTTGGAAGAAGAAGGGGGGGGGGGGGGGGAAGAAAAGCAAGGAAGAAAAAGATTCTAAGTCTAACCATCCTCTGAGGAAAAACAAACAAACAAACAAAAACTATCATGAGTAAAGGAGATCACGTACTCTGCTGTACCCACACATGGCAGTAAATAAACTTATCTCCTAGAAACTATGGTTTTTAAACTGAATTTTCTCCCAAGATTATATCTGTAGGAAATACCACTGTCATTCATATTGTATTTACCCTTCTGAGGCAAGTGGTTTGCTAACTCCACAAGTCCTGCTGATTATAATCTGACAACCTAGACAACAATGGGTAAGAAAAATGAAGACACAATTTGAGAAGCTTCTAAAATGTAAATGCATAAAACCACAGGGACTGATCACCTTACATACATGCATTTAGGACAGTGATACTAAGAATAATTAAGAGGGCAGATGTTCTATAATTCACTGTACATTTCAACAGTCCATACTATCAAGGCTGATGAGACATACATAAATGGATCAGAGCTGTGCAAAGTTCTTTCCTCCAATAAAGTAAATTAATTCTGCTCAGCAATCCTTTTTTTTTTTAATTATTATTTTAACTGAAGTAGCAGCAGCTGTACAAAAGCTACAATTAATGTTTCATGGAATTTGTTAAGTTTAACAAATTTTATTTTGCAAAGTAATATTGCATTAAATGTATTTTTGATTGTGTATTATATTACTACCTGAAAATTACTCCAGAACAATAAACACAATCTGTATAATATCCAAAAACATCATTATACATTCCTGCCACCTAAGTCATTACCCATACTTGTTGAGATACTTTACTTCATTTCAAAACACATGAATTGATAAAGGCAACTTCTACCTAACAAAGTGTGAAGAAAAGTCTATGGTTACCTTATGATGCACTGAGTCAAAGCTTAGGGCACTCAGCCACCTTTGCCCCTTCCTGTTTTGTTTCTGTTTGTTTTCTGTTCCATCTGTTTGCTTGTTTGTTTATCCTTACAAAATGAATGTAAAAAAAAAAAAATAAAAATTACACCAGAACACACCACTGTTGAGAAATCCTCTGAGAAGCTCTGAGATTGAAGGCAAACAAAAATTAGAGCAGTATTTCATGTGTTGAGAGAGAAAATTGTCCAAATATTCTAGGGCTTGCCTGCACTAATTATTTTGCTGAAAGAATCCTTAATTACTTCAATATCAATTTAACCCCTATTTGAGGAAAACAACCTATGGATATAGGAAATTCAGACATTTGTCCCTCATCTTCCTGCTCTGAGACTGCTTCTTTCTGCTTGAAGCAAAAAAGGAAAGGACTGGAAAGAAATTATTGCTGATACAACAACAAAGCTTGAATAGAAGCTGCCTGTCCAGTTTTCTTACTATGGGATGAAACAACAGCACAGGCTCTTGCACATAAACAAGTTTAATATCATTCCTCATACACTCTGTGTTAACAGAGTGTATAAATGCTGTAGCAAGGGACCAGCAGCAATTTGCTGATACTTTGTACAGCTTCATTATTCTTGCAAAATTAAGTTTTGGTTTTGTTCTTTAAACATCTCATGGAGAACGGACCTAGTGCAGTTGACTTCATCCCCCTTACTCCTGCTCTTTTCCCCTCTCCAAATGACTTCTAACTTATTTTCATGTTTTTAAAGAAGGGACCAAAGCTCAATAATGACATCTTCCATTTTGGAAAAAAGCCTCTTGTACTGCATAAAACAGTTGTTAATTACTTGGAAAATATCGTAAGAAGTTAAGCAAAAGTTAGTTTTATGCCACATGTGCACTGAGAGCAGTATAACGAGATGAGGATTTGCTTCAGCAATATGGAAAGGGCTGCATGCGCTAGGGAACTCAGAGTACATAAGCAACCGTGATCCTATTTTCATGCTTGTATCTGACCTGTTTTCACCCTCTCTAGACTTCTTTTCCCTTGTTAGTAGTTCCATTAGCTAGGTTTCTGAACTTTTCAGCACCAGGACCATCTGTGAGCATGTTTTGGACAGCACAGGTTCAACAAGGTTATGATCTATGTTCAGTTGTCAAAACACTGATATAATACAAAATAAAGAGCCACCACTATGTTTGATTACTTAGATGATTGATAAATTAACATTACAGTCTGTTACTCCATCTGCATTCTTGCACATGGTCTTTCATATATGGTACAGTTAGTAAATCCACATAACACTCTTTTCTAAATACACCCTGGGAGGGAGCTGATTATATACCACTTTGCATGGGCAGAGAGTGATGAATCACAGTCCTGACTGTGGTTCTTCTGTTTGTTACTGCTTGTAAAAGACCATGGATTAACACAAAGGTGTTGACCTCACTCTGAATTTCTATGTGGAAAATCCTGGGATATTCATAACTAGCTTCAAGGTCTTGTTGTAACTTAGGTCTGAGGCCCAGTTTCACAACAAAATCAGCCTACTGAAATTCAGTATCAAAAAGAAGTGAATACATTTCCACTCAAACATGGACAAGGTCAGTTTCATATTGGTAGAATAAGAAGAAAATTTGAAATGAGAGCTGTAAACAGGACAACTGAAGGAGTCATTTGATACTTCTACCTGCTAGCCTGCATCTAGAGGTATCAGTTTCAGATCCCAACACCACCTTTTTGCACCATAAAATTATTTCAGCTACGAAGAAGTATACTAAACTGTAGAGGGATGCAATACATAATCCATGCACGCTTATTAACAAGTGATAGTACCTACATCCTGTCAGAGAGCAGGAAAGATCCCAGATGTTTAAAATATTCTATTGAAGCCATTGATGACTTTCAAGACAAATCAACAAAAGTCTTTACAAAAGAGGAAGCCTGTCTGACAGGAAGAAAAAAATTAAAAGAGAGACAATACTGCAATAGATGTTTTGGGTAATATCCGAAAGTCGTATTAAGGTATTATTAGAAACTCCGCATCTACCTTCAAACTTCAAAAGTTTTAGAATATAAATGCTCAGAACTTAAATTGCAAGTCCCTCTTCATTCTTTTCTACACATACATGAAAAAGGTGAAGATTAAAACATCAGAAACATTGCACAATGTCCTATAAATTCATTCAGCTAGGTAAGTCACCTTTTAGAAGTAGCGCTAAAATGATTCATGTGCAAAGAAGAAAAAGCTTTGTGCTGCCCTTCCTTTCCCCAACTGTTCCTGTGAAATGCAGATGTATAGCTGTGCTTCAGAAATACACTTTATATCAAAAACCTGATGTTATGAAATAAATCACAAGTCTCTAACCCTTTCACAGAATGAGGACAGAAGTGCAAGCTTTGGATACTGAGAACATATTTAGAAATACCCATTCTTCTGTATGTTTTTGAATGACGGGGCTTTGAAAAACCTGGTTTAGTGGAAGGTGTCCTTGCCCATGACAGGGGTTTGGAACTATATGACCTTTAAGGTCCTTTCCAACCCAAATCATTCCATGATTCCATGAAAGAAGAATAAGAGAGAATTTAAACTCTGTAAATTTTCCTTCTTACTGCTAGGAAAGATGGTAGCCACGTTCGGGTTAGGTGAAGTTTTCATTTGGGTTTTTTCAATCAAACATATTTGTTTTCTTAGAGTGAAACACGCAAGACTACAATACTACTAAATTAAGATGGTGTAAGAGAGACAGACATACTTCAGGATCCATATGAAGGTGGGGCAACATATGTGAAAACACAAACTTTTACGTAGAAGTGTGGTTTGGGTTTTCAGTGGCTGCTTCCATTTGGAAGGGAAACCAACCTTAGCAGCAAGTGGTGTAAGCATAGCACCTTGGGTGGCCTGTGTAAGTCATTAAGAACCTTGCTTGTCGGAATGGTGCAAGCAGGGATGTTATGCTCTGGATCACCTAAAGGAGGCAACATCACTGCAGTAAGTCCTTGGTAACTTCAATGGAGTTTGAGGATAGAACCATGGAATAGTTAGGGTTGGAAAGGACCTTAAGATCACCTAGTTGCAACCCCCCTGCCACAGGCAGGGACATCTCCCACTAAACCATGCCATCCAAGGCTCTGTCCAACCTGGCCTTGAACATCACCAACGATGGAGCATTCACAACTTCCCTGGGCAGCCCATTCCAGTGCCTCACCACCCTTACAGTAAAGAATTCATATATTAAATTATTAAAGCATAATTGGGTTGCCCAGGGAAGTAGTGAATGCTCCATCGCTGGTGGTGTTCAAAGCCGGGCTGGACATAGCCTTGGGTGACATGGTTTAGTGGGAGGTGTCCCTGCCCATGGCAAGGGGGTTGGAACTAGATGATCTTAAGGTCCTTTCCAACACTAACTATTCTATGATTCTATGATTAATTTGTCATGGACTTACATGTATGCTTTTTAATAAATAAAAAAAAAAATGAAGAAAAACTCTGATAAAGGGGAAAAAAATAATCATTTCCATCTCCTGAAAAGTGTCAGTCAAACAGGAATTCGCTGTAGCTGAAATTGTTAGTTTTGTATTTCATTTCCTTCAACGTGCAACTTACAGCAGTTTATACGAAAGAGCCTTGTGATTTATTTCACAATACCAAATTTTAGATTCAAAGTGTATTTCTGAAGCACAGCTATACGTCTGCATTTCAGGACTGCTTAATTTTCCACTTGTCCCATTCCTCCTAGTCAACTCAGCTTTTTCATACCAATCACTCATTCTCTTTTGTTAAGCAAAAATATGACTATATTGTATAGCACTACAAATTATACACTCTTAAATAAAACCATGTGACAAAAAAAACTTATGTTTTGGCCACCTGCCAATATTATGTAGTTATTAAATCCAAAGTGGAACTGGAAGACCACATTTGAATAAACATTTATGAGAAAAGTATTTGGAAAAACATGGATACTTAAGTGTTATAATGAGAATATTAAGCCCTTCAAAAATCAGGAGTTCTGGTATTTTACCAGAAGCATGCTAAACATGTATGAATAAGTAAATTTAAACACAGTGGAAGCAGGAGAAATAATTGCTTCATTCCCAAGAATATATATTTCTGTAAACTTAGTTACTTGTTTTAGAGGTCTATACAGCTTCCTGGAGAGCAATTCCATTTATTGCAAATATATTACAGTATCAGGTAAACAAACCTCATACTTCCAAAACTATATTGTCCTCTAGGTCAGAAAGGATGTATCTGTAAGGTAAGTTAGCTAAACTAGCATTCCGATTTTCTCCTCTTCTTCCCACTCCTCCACTATTCCCTCCCCCCCCCCCCCCCCCCCAAATCTGTAACTCACACATTGAACAAATCCGTAAAATAATCATTTAACCCAGTATGGCAAGACTTTAAAGTTCTAGAGTGCTGAAATCATAAACTGCTGGAAAGTACTCATCCTGCCTAATACCTGTGATTACCTTAAACATACACACAACTGTGTCATGACAAACATTAGATTGTAGAATCACTGAAGAGACAAGTGAAAGACGGTTGAGTAAAGAGTAAACTATATTTTTACTAAGGCACATCTTGTACAGCACACCTCCCATGGAATTGGTGGGATTTCTGTTATCAAATCCAACAAGAATACAACTGGGTTTTTCAGGGGAGGGGACTGGGAGTGAAAATACAAAATTCTATTGCTTTTGAGGTTAATAGTCAAGTAACACACATGCCAGAAAGGAACTTCAACATTTGACACAGATGCAGCTAACTCCAAATGTAGCGTACAAGCAAAATATATGCATGCACTTCTTAAGACATGTTCGGACTGTGTATCTATGCAAAATTTCCTGTAAAAACTGAGATACATTTGTAAATGAAGCACTACTGAAAAACGAATTTATAAAACCATTATCCTGAAACCATCAAGACTGCCCCAACTACCCGCAGTAAAAGACCAAACCAGCATCTTTCCTGTTCATTAATGCCACAACTGTGCTTTCCTGCTTGTCTCTCTGTTCCCATCTTCCTTCCCCAGTCTTTTCTTAGTTTGCTATTAACAGTATCTCAGATCTCTTTCTCTGCTTTAAACACTAGATACAGTTATAAAAAAAAAAAAAAAAACAAAACAACCAAACAGAAAAAAAACAACCCACAAGGGGGCAAAGGCAATTTGTACTGCAAAGTCTTTGGCTCCTTGACAAACATCATTGCTCCAAGTCAGTTCTGTCAATAGATCACCAGCAATGCGTCATTTTGGGACCTGAAATATTGCTATCACCACTAATCAAAAGCCAAGTAGCTCCTCACTGGATATTTTTAGAGGGGAGACCATGTTGAGAGAGTCTCAGACAGAGTGATCCATCAGCAACATCAGCCTGAGGACTCCAGTGGACAAAGTAATGTTGCAGAAGAAACCCCTACTCCCCCTCACCAGCCAGTTCTGGTTTGAGTACATGCATATAGTGATTTCACACACAAACAGGAAAATCACATTCTTTGAAGTGACTCTGCCCAGCAGGCCTTCCAGTGAAATGACACTAGCATGTTCAGGTCATCAGACAAAGATGCCAGATGCCAAAAAAATTAAAATGTCCTGAAGTCCTAAAAGTAGGTGAAATTTACCTGGCACTTCACTGGCATTAAGTATCAGGTACAGCATATTCCTCAAATACTAACACTGTGCTTCCTAAAAGGGAACAAAAAAAACCCTTATTTTGGAAATCAATCTAAATTCTTAATATAGCTGTGCAAAGTTTCAGCTATTCTAAGATAAACAGAAGTCATAAAACTTGATCAAAGTCTCAGTTTTACCTCTCAAAAACAGGTGTCTCCTCTGCTCAGTTTAAGTCTTTTTATGCTAGTAGACATGAAATAGGAGAAATATTTACTACTCACTACCAAAAATTCACAGCTCTCCAAACAGACTAGGAGAAAAAAATAAGACAGCAAGACCTACATATTCACTGCACCACCTAGACTTGGAGATGGAAAAGTAAGAATTACAAAGCTGATTAATCTTGGCTACTTTTAATTAAAAGGTATTTACAGAGAAGGAACATTTATGCCAATTGATCAAAGCTCAACCTCAAAAGGGCAAAGAAGAGATGTAAAGGTTAAGTTTTATACCATACTTCTGCATTTCATCCACCTAAAATAATTGCTGCATAGATCTATGCTACATAAGGTGACACAGAATACAAGGAAGTGTTTATTCCTATCTGAAATGAGGAGCATTATCCATCCTCTGAGTGCTCATTATGACAGCCAGCACTGAGAATTAAGTGCACAAGATCCCAGTGGAAGCAAACTCATAAAAAAGAGGCTAACAAACGTCCTTAATTTGACTAGAAATATATGTTTTGAAATTCACTTTTATCAGGAGATGGAACAACCACCAAAAAAAAAAACCCCAAACAAAACAAACAAAAAAAACCCCAACCAAACAAAAAAAAACACACGAGGAAAGAAACACACACACCCCCCAAAAAAAAAAACAACAAACCAACAAACCACAGAAACAACACCCACACGTAATGACACATTAAAAGGACCTATTTACCTAGGAATATTAAACAACTGCTTAACAGAATATTGCATTAGGCTTCTCACATATACTAGGCTTCTGTTCAATGTTCCCATTTATGTGAAAAAGATTTCTTGGTTATCATGACTTTATTTCTAATGCCAGTTCTTAAAACTTGTGATTCTAAATTTACCCTTTGATTAGACATGCATGTTCTTTATTAAGCTCAACCTGCCCGCTCTTCTTTGAAGAGATTAAAGTCAGAGTCCCTCAATACCCTTGAGGCTTTGTGCAATAATTTATTTGTTCTTGGTAAAGACAACAAAAGTCAGAAGTGGAAAACAAGTGCAATAAGCTGCCAAGCTTGTCAGAAACTCTTTCAGCCAAAAATATGTACTTCTGAACCTATAAAATCTTTAACGGGCCACCATATTTACACAGGAGAAGAAGATGAAATGATGTGGCATCTCTCACATGCATTCGCCTATAGGATGCTGTATGTCATCAGCAAAACAAGTACTAACTGCTACAGATGCTTTTAATGAGTACGGTGTCATATAAATGCTAGCTTTCCCAAGGTTAACCAAACTTTACTTTCTCAAAATCATGCAAACATAGCTGAGAGGCATTTGGGAATTAACTTGGTGAGCCCTAAGGAGGACTACCAATCCTGTTAATCTTCTGCAGGTCTAAATTAATTAATTCTAAAATTCTTCTGCAGGTCATTAATGTTATGAACGTGGTTCAACAACAGAAATAAAGGAAACAGAAGTCAACTGTCTTCTGTCATTTTAATTACAATGATAATTTTAAGAATGCATTAAGCTTTCTACATTACTGACACAAAGAAGAGATGTACTATCGCACTTTCAAGTTCTTCCTTGTACTGCCAGATGACATACGTCAGTACTACACTGAAAATCCACATATAAAGTCACGTTATTCTTGTAACTCAAGCTTCAAAACCATTTGCAGTAAGAATAGCAGGAATTATGCGCTTCATCAATTACTGTCAACCTCCTTCATTAAAGCACAAACTTTTTAAAATACCCAAAGCAATTTTTGTTCTGTTCACTGCACTTCTGAGCATACTAGGTCAGACAAGGTTAGACACTGAACTCAAGGTTCAGGTTACCACCATGTGGTAATCAAGGACACAGGTACTTCATCAGAAATATTCAGAAAGTGCTGAATACGACTAATCATTTTGTTAAAATTTGTCAAAAAGCTCAAAGTCTGACCTAAATTTTGATCTGTAAGAATTCACTACATTATCCACTCTTTATTTAGCATCCACACCATTTAGGAGCCCAAATCTCACTTTCCATGAGACTTCAGCTTCTAAATCACACAGAATGTCATTTTCAGATGTATCACACTATTCAGAAATGAGATGATTAGGCGTGTTCAAAAGCTGCCCTGAATTTTAGTTGTAATAAATTAAAGTGCAAAAAAGATGGCATAAGAATGCCTCTGGGAATCTTTAAAGAACTCAATTTCTCTAAAAATTCTGGCATACAAGACAACAACAAGGTTTGCCCAGACAGACTTTCACTGTCTAACCTTGAGCCATTTCCATTGTTGAAAATCTTTAAGCTACTGTTTCCTTCGGTAACCATTCTCTGACCTAGCCTTCTGCCTTCTCACTCTGCTTTTCATTGAATATGAACCTCGATATTCACTGCCACGCCATTTCTCATGTCAAACACAGAGTGAAAAGGCTTTTGCCTTCCTACACGCCAAACAGGTAAAACAATAGTCAACCTCTTGGCAAGAACAGTAATTATTTGTAAACAAGCAAATTCAACTGGGACAACAGCTACCTGCTTTCAAAGAAACCCATTACTACCCAGCCAAGTACAATATTAGGAGAAAATACCAGAACTTGATTCAGATAATCACATACATCATCTTCAGAAGTTAGATTCTTCACTCAGATTAAAATAATGTAAACATTAAAAAAAAAAAAAACCCAAAAAAAAACCAAAAAAAACCCACCAAAACACACACACATACCTGTCCATCAGCTTCTGTACCAGACATACACACATTCCCAAGATCGAATATTTTGATGGAATACTATAAAGAAAAATTTTAAGGTTCACATGTTCTGTTTTCAACATCCAGTGCATATTTTCTTGCTTTTCAGATATCCAGCTTTAAGAACAGCAGAGGTACCCTCCTGGAAAGCAGGAATTAAAATACAATACATTCCTTTAAATTAATTGTCTGGAGCCTTGTATTACACCTGAGACCCTTGCCAGTCACCCTCCCAAACTGCTTGCTGGTTGTGAATGAAGGCACATATCTTTTACAGGACGCAGATTACGAATTTTAATAATCCCAGTGGCGCCAAAAGGTACAGCAATCTTCTACAACCACTCTGAAACTTATTTGTCATTATTGCCCTAAACATCTTATTAATTTAAAATAAATTAATCTGATCTAAATTAATACAGAAGAGTTAAGTCTTAGCCAGTGAATTTAAAACAATTAGGAACCCCATTAGAATCTCTACTTAAGCTACCTGCATTTTCATTTGTCTCCCTTCAAAAATTCAGTCTTAAAGGGATATTTTGGTGTCACTTAATGGACTGTGTTAGTGCAGAAGAATGTATGTATGGCTTAAAAAAAAAAGAATATGTTTATGTTACACTAAGCAGACAATTTAAGTTTTACTGTCAATTTTTGAAAGTAATTTTCTCTGCCAAAAGGAAGTTTCTATACTAGTGAAGATTTTTGGGAGATGAAGAAATCAACTGTAAACTTCCAAGAAAAAATAAAGAAGGCGAATGAGCAGAAGAGGGAATAATGCAAAATCATCCCCTGGATAACCTTTTCTGACAAACCCTTTTGGTTCACAGACGTTCTTGGTTTGGTTGTTACAGCTCAAAGTGGTCTCTGCCTATTTGTGGCTTCTCAAAATGAAAGAAAACAAGTGAAAAATAATGGTCTGTCATAGAGTAGAACTATAATAGCTAATGCAATAAACCCTAATAACATAACAAAACATGGTTATTTTACATATGAATTAAAAAAAGTTACCACCTTTTGGGTAGGTCTGAGAAGTACAGTTTTAATGTTTCATTAGAAGCCTGGGCTTTTTTTTCCTCAGAAACTTCAATAAAAAAGGCAGTGGCCAAAGGGACAAGATAATACATATTCTTCCATGCTTTGTATCTCCTGAAGTTATTGCTTATTACTATAATTGAATTTTGTAAAGTAGAACAGGCAGATTAAGAGACAGTAGGATGCACTATGAGTTAGCATGCCAAGAGACACTTAAACAAGTACTAAATATTTGCTCTCATAGATACTGAGATTTCTCCATTTCTTAGTTTCACACTAAACTGGCAGCTATACGACAACAATAAAAAAAAAAACCAAAAAAAACCCAAAAATCTATTAACTTGGCTATCAGTTTACACAAAACAGATACTATATTTCCTTTTTAATTTTACTGAACTTAAATTTTGTAATTTTGTCTAGCATACTGCCAAGGAATCTGGTCAGGCAATCAGCATTTACAACCCATTCATGACACTGAGTTAGCACATCCCAAGGGGATAGAAGAAATTGTTTCAGTATGTCATGTGCCAATTCAGACCTCCTTCCAAGGGAGCCTAACTAGAGAAGAGCCATTAGCCAAAGGGTGATGTTCTGCAGTGCATAAGCAGAGACTGCATACCTGTCTTTCATGGTGGAGACTTCCTACTGAGGTAAGAGAATGGTCCAGGGGGAGGGGGGGGGGGGGAGGAGAAGGAGGAGATAAAGAAATAAATAGAGAAAAGGTTAGAAAAAATTACGGTTTTCCAGGTGCAGTGACTTTTGTCAGGGGGCGGGGGCGGGAGGGGAGAGGGAAGAGGAGGGAAAGAATCAATCTCACTTAAAAGCAGATGTGTTTTAGTCCTACTTGAGAGTCATTCTGTCATTCAAAAAACAAATGCACTCTATTTAAAAATGATGCCTCCATTAATGCTGATTGCTCAGTTTTATGTTATTAATAATTATACTACTACATTTAATATTGTGCATTTAAACAAGCACCCAAAACTCATTCTGTAATAAGATCTTACTCAGATCTTCAAAGGGAAGAAACAATCAATTTCATTTTTGTCAAAACTCAGCTGTAACTTGAAATATCAAACTCTTCATGACTTAAAGCCTACTCAATAAGCACCAAAACCACAGGTCCTTATTTAAGTAAGGAGTACCGTAATAATGTATTTTCCTTATCTTGCTGAAACTCCTGAAAACAGCTGGGTTTAGGAATTGTCAAAATAGACATCTGAAATACTAACAAAGATATGCTGGAATTTCCACAAGTAGCAGGCTCAAAAAATCATATCACATTGAACCATGAAATAGCAAATGTATCTGAAATTTAGTGCAAAATTTGTCACTCATGACTTCTGCTGATTCTGTTATCTGCTCCATTTACATGCCAATCTACAGCCCTGCCTAAAAATGCACTTCTTAAAACCCTTAAAATAAGCTGCTCCAGCACTTCCTTTGTAGCATGTTGATTTTATATGTGTCTTCAGGAACAAATACTTAACAGCAAACCTACAGCCATCAAATTGATACCATCCATCAGCAAAGGTAAATTATGCAAATACCTTTTTTTTTCAGTTGCTACTATTTCTATTTTGTGCAGCTGTCTGACAGAGTTCATTATGTGAGGATGAAGTTATTTTAGCAGCGTTAGTCAAAAAAAAAACTAAACTACAGCAGAAGTCACAAGCTTGTGCCACTGATGAGCTATTATTTACTGCTTTTAACATCTGTTAAGGTACCCGATAAACAGAACTGGGGCACGGAAGCTGGAGTTCCCTCTCAAAAGCATCTTTCCTGCAATGCACAAGAAGTCATGCAACTGGCATTCAGAAATAAACATTTGGCTTTCCACCAGCAGCTTTGAGGGGTATTCCCTTTGGTACAAACACAGAGCACAGCCCGCTACTCTTTTTTTTTCCCCCCCCCCCCCCAAGCCTCTCTTATATAACAGACTGCAAAAACCACCCCTGAACAACGTGATCAAGATGTGATCTCCCATTTCAGTGCTAAAACATTCAACATAATCACATTCAATGCAGTCCCAAGCCTTTAATCAACTTCTCATTAATGACAATGATCTATCACAAGCTCTCTGCAGTTCTGCAGGATGCAGACTGATAGTCAGTCAAGGCTCCCAAAGGGTCAAGTCATTCACTGACTGAAAAGAGACAGCTTCACCAACTCGGCTCAGAATTAAGTCTTACAAGGGTATTCGATCACCACAGAACTTCGACATTTTGCTTACAAATCACAGTCTTCCATATGGTTTGGGCTTAGGGTTGGGGCTTCTCCCCAGATAAACTGTGTAAAGGTATACAGGCTCACAAAAGCCCTAAAGCCATCTGAAGTCCCAGAGGCCCACAAGTAGGACGTGCAGCAGCTTCCTCGGGAGACCTGCACCTAACTCCCTCGCACCATGTCATTTATACACTGACCAGGTGACTAGGGCTGTTGAAACTGTATCAATCCAGCCCACATGAGTTAGGTAATCAGGTAATTTTTTTAAGACAAGATGAATACATCCTTAAACATCGGATAACAAAAGATCTTTTTCCTTCCCTTGATTTTGCAGAAGCTCACAACAGACTTATATAAACTCCATAGAATTCTGTGTAGTTCTCTCACTATCCTGAGGTATGCAAGTGTTGACGTATCCTACAGAGAGGTTTGCTAAGAGCCACAGCTCAAGCTGATTCACTGTTTTCACTTTACATACAGACTAGCTGTACAGTCTGTGAAAATGAACCTGCACCATGAAGTTTCTACTTTATGTTGTTATAGCCAATAAAAAGGCATACATGTTTTAAGGGGCACAAGTATCAGTTAAAACAGCTGATAAAGTTAGCAGTTGGGTGTTTAATAAAGGAATCTATTTATTTCTAAGTATTTTCTGCATGTTTGGGGTATTTTTCTACAACAGACTAGGTTAATTACGACATCCTAACACTTAAAGTATCAGACAGAAAATGTTTCTGCACAAGACGCTATATTCTGTGTATTCCTGCCTCCAATCCCTCCAGGGGAAATTTAACATGGTTTCTAAAATGACTCCGCTTCAGGGTTTATATTTTTCTCCAAGATCCCCGGCCAGATGAATTTGTGTATTACACGTACCGCCTGCGCTGCTGCACCTCCTCTGTGGCGGCTCGATTCAGCTGAACCTACGCTTTGACCGATCGATGCAAGCACATTACACACCAGAATAAGAGTACGGGTAGGGGTAAAATGAAAGAAAAGCATCTTTCCTTTCAGCCATTAAATATAGATCAACGAAACATCACTAGGCACATCGCGGCTCCCCTCCCCACCCCCCTCCGCCCGCTCCTCGAGAGCAAGATTTCGCAGACTGTGGCTTCAAAGGAAGACACCACCACCCTCCCCACAGTACACAGACAGACACACGGAGCTGCCGCCGCCGCCCAGAGCCGCCCCAGGGCCCGGGCCATCGTGCCGGCACCTCCCGCCCGGCTCCGCGCAGGGCCGGGCGCTGCCCCCGCCCGCGGGTCTCCGGGTCCCTTCCCCCTCAGCCCATGACTTCACTGCCATAACGAGTACTCTAGTGCAGAGCGTCGGGAAACACGGTGCCGCGGATGCCCTACATAAGCAACGACTAACACAGAAAGAAAGAGAGGGAAAGGATGGAGGTTGGGGGGGCGGGGAGGAAGAAACAAGGGAAAATAACGCACTTTGTTACCCTAACGCTTGAAGGCACGAGCACGGCTCTCGCACAGCTCCCACCAGCCCAGCCCAGCCCATCCCGGTTGCCTCGCCGAGGGGAACAGTACAGGAGCCCGCACCAAGAGGAAATATCACGCAAGCGGGAAAGAGGGGGGAGAACCTGGCACCATTACGGTGCCTGTCGTACTCACCGATCGGCGCCGATTCAGCCTGCTTTCTCCCAAACATACACCAAAACCCAACAGCAAATCCTCAGTCCGCTAGGCAAGGATGAAAGAGGGCGAGGGGGGGAGGAGAGCAACGGCTCCAGGCTTCACCGCAAGGTCCTGACCTTGCCCAGCTGCAACATCCTCCGCTTGCCCCCCCCCCCCCCCCCCCCGGCGCGCGTCTGCTCCCGTGTGTCCCCCCGTGTCCGTGCGAGCGCGCCGATCCGGGTCCGAAGGGCTCCGCCGCAGGACAGCTGCCCGCCGGCTGCCGGGGAGAGGCGGGCTCGGCACCCACCGCCCCGCCGCCCGGGCGAGGCGCGGGGCCGCTGCGGCGGCGGCGGCTGGGGCAGGCTGCGCGGCGCCGCCGTAGTGCAGAGCGCCTGGCGGGCGCACCGGCCACGGGATGTGGCCGAAGGAGACACAGCCGCCGCCGCAGCATCTGCCGCCGCCGCCGCGCTCCCGCCCGCCCTGCCTCCCTCCCTCCTTCTCCGCCTGCCTCCGCTCCTCCCTCCTCTGTCCCCTCCCCAGCGGCCGAGCAGCCGGCGCTAAGAGGAGGGGGCGGGCAGCCCCGCTCCCGTTGAGGCGCCGCCGCTGCCCTTGGCAGGCGGGGCTGAGGAAACGCCGGGCCAGGTGCTCCAGCCTCACGGCAGCTGGGCACGCCCCCGTTCTCCCAAGGGTGCCTTCTCCCCACGGCGAGCCACGGACTGTGGCTTGCCGGGGAAGGGGAGACAGGCCGGCCGGAGGGCGGGCGTCGGTGGGGAGCAGCCGCTTGGCACTGACAGCTACACCCACCGCCTTGGGCTGGGTGACCGAAACTTGAGGTCTGGCAGGCAAAACGGTAAAAGCAACAGGGAAGGAAGAGCCGATTCCACTGCTCGGTTGGTTTTCCCTCCACATTCTTGGGAAGCCTAGGTGGAAAATCTAGCATGTTTTCAGAAGTCTTGGAGAGAGCAGGGAGGGCAAGGCGTGTGAAAGATGTACACACTTAACCCTTCGCTGAAAAGCTTGCGTAGAACGCAGTTGCAGCACTTACCTGAAAGTTGGCATTCCATTGATCCTCGTAATTCTCCGCGCAGAGTTTTGGCAACAGAAAAACCACCAGGCTTTTGGTGGCTGCCTAAGGTAATTACCGCTAATTCACGCTCGCAGCCACCTGAATGTCAGCATAGCAATCGGGAAATCCCTTTACTCGGCTGAGACGTCAGGACAACGCCAACAGCCGATGAATTGCCGGCACGGGACGGGACGGACGCCGCGCTCCCCCGGCGTAAGCGGCGGCCGGAGGCCATCGCGGGACGGGACGAAGCGCGGGTGAGCGCAGACCCCGGTGAGGCCATCCTCCTGTGTCAGAGCCCCTCCAGCGCCCACATCACAGCAGCGCTTTATTAACGGCAGCGGGGTAACAGGACATGCTCGCCGTCGACTTCGGCCGCCTAGCACCCAGCGAGGTCCACCGCCGCGCTGTGGCTGAAGAGCGACTCTCTGCTGCCACCTTTCGCTTGGCCTTCTCGCAGCTTCCCAAGCACTCCTGTGAGCAGGAGCCCCACCCCACCAAGTTCCAGCTGCACCTCGCTAAGGTCCTAAGGCGGTGGTTCCCGCAGATCTTTTCACGAGTATGTCGTCCCTTCCCATTCCTCGTGCTGTGTCCAGCGCCAGAAAGACTTGTTTTCTGCCTGTGGTATCTTTGTTTTATTTTCCTGTATAACTTGTCCTCATTTCACCTTCACTATTTACCCAGGAAAGGATTAAATGCAGAATGTTATGTGCACTGCCTTGAGGCCAGCTCGTTTATCAGCTGTCTGCAGCCTCACAATGAGTACACCAGTTGTCAAAGATGCACCATAGGGGCAGAAGAGAAAATTAGTATTCAGAGAAACCTACTTAAGCAATTCAAGAAGCCATAACAGTAAATAGTTAAATAAATCTGTAGTAATTAAGAATATGCCCATTTTTTCCTCTTAAAAAAAAGGTTGATTCCCCTTTCATTGTCCAAACTTGTAACAGCATTAGCAGACCTGGCCTTGCCTTTGATGTCTAAGGCTGGAGAAGTCAGCAGCTGGAGGTACAAAACCTGCCTGCTTGGTAACTTATCCCTTTCACGATTAGAGCCCTATACTGAAAAGCAGACTGGTCTTCCACTCTGAAACTCTCAGACATGTAACTCAGCTGTCCTGTTTCTTGACGAATGTTCAAACTTCCAAAGTGTTGCAAAGTAAGTAGAGACCCACCAGTAGCTACCATTTCACAGGGTAAGAAAAGAAAAAAGCAGCTTGTTGTCTGCATCTGGAGGAAGAACATATCTGTTAAGTGCAAGACACTGGGTTTGTGATTCCCAGCCTGAGATCAGCATCTGTTTCTGGACTTGAAGCTGTGTATTATCCAGTAGATACCTAGAGTCACTGCCTCACTGTTAAACCTCAAGATGTACTTGATAATAAAATTACTGGGTGTCATAGCATCCTAGATCGACCATAGCATCTTGTGATCCATCTTCTGCAGCCAGCCTCTTCTTCAGAGCTGAGAGGGGTTTCTGTCAACAAAGAGAGGGCTAGAAGCAGGCTGTGTCTTCCTTTCTTTTCTCCTGAAACATAGCCACCTACTAAGGGCATTTCATGGCCCTGAGAATCATGCATATCTGGCCTAATTCTAGGATGAGCAGAGTGTGCTGGTGAAGGATGCACCTAGGATACCCAACTCTCCCCACACTGTAAATGTTACTAATGGATAAGTAACATAAGTCTGGAAGCCATTGGCCTCCAAGTTAAATAGAGTAGCAATAAAGGTATACAAGCAATGCAGACCCTCTGTAGGGGAAGCAAGGACTGAAGGCAGAAGGGTTTTGGAGGAATCTGGGTGGTGTCTGAAGACATCTGTTTTTCTCTCACAAGATTTTCTCCTTTCTAATAACTATCTTGCCTGACAGGGCATTCATCTTAGGACATCGCAGGATTCACAGAACCGTTCCTTCTCCTACTGCTTATCTTCCCTGACTCTTCCTGCATCACCTTTTCAACACCTGACACCAAGGGAGATCAGAGAGGGGGTCAGAATTGAGCCCTGCTTATGAATATGAAGAAAAAGTGGGACAAGGGGACTAAATCAGGCTTCAGAAATGCCTTGCTGCTCCTTTTGCTGCTGCCATGGAGAAAGGGGTAAAGAAGAGCAATGAGGAGTAAGAAGGTAGAAAGGAGTGGGACTGACCTCTGGAAGGGCACTGTCTGCCTACTTCTTTCTCAGTGACTAAGCCTCTCGTCTGACAAGTCCAAAGCATAGTTAGGTGGAGGCTGTTCACTTTTTTGGTCAGTCCCAGCCCTCTCAGATACAGGCAATCTGCTTGTTACATTACGCTTACTTGGTTTGTGCCTGGGAGTGGTGTACCTAATTAGGGTAGCCTAATTCTTAGTTAACTTCCATGAATGTTTGTTTGGGTGGGTTTTTTAAATTGAAAAAAAGATGGAAAAAGAAAAGGAAATTATTATATATTGAGGCAAAGATTTCCAAGCACAGGAGCTGCAAAAGCATCTTTGCCATTTATATTTGCCTGTAAGATTTACAAAGTTTCTTGAGGCCTCAAGTTTTTATTTGGTCAAAATCATGACAAGTAAAAATTTTAGAAAATAAAAAAAATGTAGTTACATGGATAGATTTAAATTCAGTAAAAGAATTTTCAAATATTTTGTCTTCTAAATGGCTATTATAAACATCAAAAATAATAACAAAATGTTTAAGCTTACGCCCAAGGACTGCATGTTGCTATATCTAGTTGCCAGTGATTCTTTTCCCTGCTAACTACAAATATAATTCTTGCTTTCGGAAATTTCATCTTCAGGTAAAGGATGAAGCTGGCAGTGGAAGGACACTGGTCAGCAGATAGACAAGGCCTCCGAAATACAGGATACCTAGACACAAGCATTAGTTTTCTGTCTCAACATAAACCATATTTAACCAACCCTGGTTTAATTGTTCTTGGAACAGAGTTTAGGAACTTGTTTTCTGAATTTTTGGACAGAAGGGAAAGCATTTCCTGCGTTGTTTCACTTTTTTACTTTCAGATTATATATAAAACTAAATGTATGCTTCATATGAAGATTGTTGAGATCCTCCATCATGGTCAGGGTCAAGCATCCTCCTTTATCACACTGAAGTCAGTGGGAACTTTCAATTCTAAGAACATAACTAACTGAAGTACAATTAGCTCTATGAAGCAGATTAATGTTTCAGGAAATCTTTAGCCAGTTTGGAATATAATCAGGAAAGTATGGGTTTTGCCCTTTATATTTATTAAAAATAAACTGAAAAATCAGCTAAGCATAATTAGTTTTTCAAGTCTAGAAGAACGCTTTAAGAAAGTTATTGCAATTGTTGTCTTGTCACTTTCTAAGAATCATTTAAAGGTGGAATTATTAAAAGAAGTTGACAGCATCCATTGAAGTGGAACCTTTCTTAAGGTAAGAAAGAGCGTGTTTCTTGAGACTACAGTATCTTAATGTGTCTTAATGAAACCGAAGTGGGAATGATTTTAAATAACTAAAATTTCTTCTCTCTTGACTATGATGTTATTTTTAATATGTCAACTCACCATTGAATTATAGTAGTATTATTTGTATTTTCCACTTTTCCTAAATTGTTACACAATATTATATACAACATTGGGTACACAACAGCAAAGTACCTGTAAATCCTGGGATGGAGATGGCTTCCTGTGCAACAAAAATAAAGTCCAAGAGAAGGTTTGCACAAGTATATTTGCATAAACTAGTGCCCTAATCTCATGGTAATGTTTTTTAGCAGTAGTCTCTTCAAGAAATATGAGGTATTTCCTGTTCTGAGACACAGCTGGGTTTGACTCCATCTGGTTATGAGTAAATTACTGTTGAAGTGCTAAGTTTGACTGGCAATAGGAAGATACAATTGAATTTGTAGTATCTGCAGCTTTTGTAAGTGAATGCATATTTGCATTGGGAAAGTTGAATTGCATGTACTGAAGGCAACTCTTAATTCCCTAGGACCTGACTGGGATCTTCTTATTCTCAGCTTCAGCCACAGATCAGATAGACAGTAATGAGCAAAATTGCTCTGAAACACCTGGGTGAAAACCTCTTTTGGACCTGCTTGACTTTAAAAAAAATAAAATAAATTAAGAATTATTATTTAATTAATAGGTACCATTAATTTCCTAAGAAATTTGGAATTTTCAGTATGTCAGTTTTTCCTATAAAATTATAATTAAAAGGTAAAATTTCAGTTTAATTCAATTGTCTGTCAGTCACAAATGGTCAACACTCATTCAATGTATAGTAAGAGGACTGCATTATTTAATAATAAAACTTTTTTTAAGTGTTCCTGATTTATAAGGCCTGTTGAAGTTTTACTCAACTCAAAGGAAAAACAAAGTGGAAATACTAAGCGGGTGAAAGAGAATATGGCTGATTATTCTTATCAATTAAATCTGCATTAAAGAGGGTTTGGGGTTTTTATGTGGGGCTTTGGTTTTTGTGGGTTTTGGGGTTTTCTAACTTTTTGGGGTATTGTCATTTGGAAGACAGATGGCCAGAAGTTGAAACAAAATTTAGTGTAATGTAAAAATTGTTCTTTTCAGCACCCAGTAGAAGAAAGTTTGGTGTTACAGATTCATATCCTGTACATGACATGCACAGGCTACACAAAGAGCTGAATGTTCTGAAATTATTTCTAAGCGCTAATCCCATGAAAGAAAATAATCTCACTCTATCTTCATGTGACCCAGTTTTATGAGCAGTACGATGTAAAGTCTGCTCAAATTACTGTCTAGTTTTAATAATTCAAAACACTTTTATCCCTATTAGTGTCAACTGAAATGCCAAGCCATTCTTAGAATGTATCCCTTAACACATTTTAGAGCTGCAAAAGCGTTTAAGGTTAAGGTATAACACTTACAAAACTGTGTTGTACCTTTAGGATTCTCCTTTCAATAGTACTTGTGTATTGAAAAAATCCATCTCAACAATAATGACCATCCTGCAAAAGGCTATGGAAATCTTGCCACAGATTCAGAAAATTACATTGTTTGAAGTTAGTGAAACCTTGTTATACCTATTACCTTTTATTTAATCCAGTTATGTGTGAGGTTTACTTCATATTTGTCTATAGTGTGAAAGACTGTCAGAGTTCAAGGAACCGGTAAATTGAGCATCTGGTTAGACCTCATATTGCATAGGACTGAGATATTAACCTACCTTGGAAGTGAAATGAATGAATTGGCATACCTTGCAATTATGGAGTGCTGGCTCATTTTTGAGCCTATTCTCTAATACATTTAGTCAGTATGAGGAAAGATGAAGCTAAATTTACTTGGCTGTTTAACTCCATGAACATCATGTTCTGAAAATCACGTTTCTGCTTTTTTCAATCAGCATGCCTTTAAATTACGAAGACTGTTGATCTGGTTTACCAGTGCTCATGAGACTAATCTTTTATCTGACACCTATTCAGATCCTATTTCTCAGTTTCATTTGATAGTTACCAGCTATCAAATGTTGTGCTGGTAACACGTTTACCTGCTGTTGTGAAAACCCAAACCGCTGAAGCTGCATGGGTATACAGCAGTCAGCAAGGATTCCTTGCAAGGATTTTCTTGCTCTTAGTCTTCTTATGTGGCATGTATACTGGTGTTTTAGTGTACAAAAGGACACTATTCCTTGCATCCATACCTGGAGTTTCTTGAGTATGTTTCTGGTTCATACAAAGGGGTTCCCCTACCAGTGCCACCAAGGATTAAGTCACAGATAGGTGATATCAAGAGAGTACTGTTAGCAATATAGACCCAAGGTCCTCCAGGATGCCCTGTACATACTGAGGCCCAGCAACTACTGTGAACTTCAGTGCTGATACAGATATAATGTGGACAGAGTCCTGTAATCTTAATAGATCTCAGCAAACTAAACTCCAGTTTTCCCTTCTTTGCACTGTACCGATAAGTAATGTTGATATTCGCTGTTGGAAAAAGGGCATTTAAGCCAAGTGGACCAAGAAACAAAACTACTTCATTTCCTCTTTTCTTTTTTTCAGCTGAACTCTTCTGTACTTCATATTTGTGAAGCAGAGGTCTGATTGTCTCATGCTTTGTCCCGATAATTCTGTCAGGCCCCAAATTAAGTTGTCTCAAAAAATCTTGAACTGTGTGATATCATCTGGGTCTTGCATGTTAACCAGTCTTACAGCTTTTTCCTACATGCTATCCTGCATAACTGGGTATCTCTAGTCTCATAAGTGATTTGTACTAGAGAGAGATGTGCATCTTTAGTCCCATAAGTGGTTTATACTAGAGAGAGAGGTGCCTGTCATCATCCCATAATTTCAGTAATAATCGTACTTCTATGAGATATCTTGTTTAGAAATAATAATTTCAGCAATGCAGGAGCATCAATTGCTGCCAATGGAAAATGGCTATTCAACCTGAGAGTTGAATGGATGAGTGTGCAGTGGATAGGTACAATGCTTTTTCTTACAAAAGTTTTCAACATCATGCTTTTCTAACTGGGAGATCAGATTTTCACAATGATGTTATAAAAATGAAAATAATGAAAAAAATAGTGAAACAACCTTTAAACAATTATAAGTTCTCCAGCTTGATACCTCTGTTGAAGGCTGTCACTATTCTGTGATCTTTGTGACAGTCTTCAGCATGACATTTAAATGCGTCAAGAAAACAGGTGGAGCGCAAGGGGCAGGATGTGTTTTGCCTCACTTCCTGTTCTGCTTCTGCTCTTTCAGTTTCAGGGTAACAGCTGTTGAAGGAAAACTTGAGTTTCTCACCGTATGCTTTTTCAGCAGAAAATGTACCTGCTTATTTTCATCTAATCCTGTTACTTAAATCTCTGTGTTACAGCACACCTGACCTCCCTTGTGTTATTTTTAACTTAATGGAAAACAGAAAGATATGTTTTATCAGCACCACCTGCTTAAATTAAAAAAGAAAAGATAACCAAGTTTAGTATTCTCATACCTTTCATGCAAGAAGATAAAAAAAAAAAAAGCAGCAGTAAGCTGTAAAGTAATACAAAGTCCAGAGAGGGAAATACAATGTTTATAAATCTTACTGTAAAGATTTCCCTTTTTTTAATCAAGGACTTATTAAAAATGTATTTATATTCAGTTTATTTAGCCAGTGATTTTGGCTGGATTTTGGAAGTCCCACAACTTCTCCTGTGGCCATACGCTATGAGAACAGCTGGTGTTCAAAAGTAGCATAGTTAGTTCCAGCATCAGTCCTTTTGGAGCGATGTTAAAGTGTGCTGGGACAGCTCTGACAAACTCAGCAGCAAGAATACTTTGAAAGTGGTAAAACCTTTTAACTGAGTTACAAAAAATCTTTGACATTTCTCATGTCAACTCTGTTCCTAAAATAAGTTACTATTGTCACATACAAAGTTCAGATGACGAATCTTTTCCTTTTTTACTCTAGGATATCAGTTTAGAAAAATGTATTAGATTCTCCATCCCTCGGGGAGCTGGGGGGAAGAAAGAGGGGGGAGCGAGTGAGCAAACTGCCTGAGAGGCTTAAACCACGACTCTTCATTAGGGACTGTAGTGAGAGGACAAGGGGTAATGGGTTCAAATTTAAACAGGGGAAGTTTAGGTTGGATATAAGGGAAGAAGTTCTTCACTGTGAGGGTGGTGAGGCACTGGAATGGGTTGCCCAGGGAAGTTGTGAATGATCCATCGCTGGCGGTATTGAAGGCCAGGTTGGACAGAGCCTTGGGTGACATGGTTTACTGTGAAGTGTCCCTGGCCATGGCAGGGGGGCGGGAACTAGCTGATCTTAAGGTCCCTTCCAACCCTAACTATTCTATGATTCTATGATTCAGTGGCCTTTGATTACGTTTATGTTATTTTGTGACTCCTGGGAGATTTTCAGTTGCTATAAAGCAACAGAGAATAATACTGTGTTTTTGGAAGTTTGAACATATTCTGTAGAAAAATACTGGTGAGCAACTATCCATCTTTTGGAATTTTTTTCCTGTTGTTTATTCCAATGAGTAACTTGCAAAGTGGTTTGCAGTTTAATCTAATACAGCATTAAGCAGTCATGTGACACAGTGTAGACTCTGATCTTCATACCCTTAATATGAATTTTAAGTTTAGAATGGCCTTTCACTTCGTAAACCTGCTTCTCTGCTTCTAAAAAACCCTATTAAGCCACAAGACCAAAATATGAGGCATTTAATCTTACTGCCATGTCATTTTAGTAGTCCCTAATGGTGAAGAAAAACAACCTTGAAAGCTACAGTTTTTGTTTTCATTACACAGCTCAAAAGAGAGAAGAATGCCTCTTTCTGGAATGCAGCATGTGTTTAAAGGTATTAAAATGGAAAACATTAATTTGAAGAATATGTAAATTTTATCTTTCAGTTAGGTTTCATATATAGAAGTAATGCTCAATGTTTTATGATAAAGGAAAATACTTTGGTATGTAGAGGATATTTCATCAGCAGTTGTTTAGTGACTTGTTCTTTGGGTATGATATTGCATTAGTCTGTTATAAGAAATGTGATCTGGAACTTTAACGTATCCAGTAACAATCTCAAGATTGTTACACTGATAAGATAAGAGACTTCAGTGTGTTCCGTTTAACATGTATATGAGGCTGTCATTAGAACAGATGATTGAGGGTCAGGATACGCTGTTCTGGGTCTTCACTGAGTCAGGATATGTCTCTAACTTCCATATAACCAGTTTCTACTTTTTCACTTATAAAATGGGGATGTCACGCACACTAACAGACTACAAAGGTCTTTGGCTGAAGGACAACATATGAGCAAGATACAAAAAAAAATCCCTGAATATAGCCAAAATACTTCAGAGTGGGCAAGTATAAACAGCCAGCAAAATGCAAACTGCAATGAAAGGCAGAGACTGCACAGACTATGGCTGTTATGCTGGTGGGTTTCTTCCACTGTTTTGCCAGGTGGTCTCAGCTTTCCGTCTTACAAGTAATTGGCAAAGAAACATGATGTTACTGGAAGAGGTGAGGTTGCCAACCATATACTGCAAATTGCTGTATTTTGTTGTGGAGAATAGCCAAAATGAAGTACTTCTGACTATTACAGTAGCAGTCCTGACTTATCTTTTAGACCAGTACAGGCAGTGGAGCTTTATAAGCCTTCCAGAGCAATGGAGAAGGCTGTTTCACTTACTGTATCGCAGGTGTCTCCTTTGCTCTTGATTTCCTGTCTCTGTATATCTGTCATCACCTGACTTCTTTTGACTGTTGTTGTCTACTACAGCCAGCTCTGTTTTCCTTCATTTTTTTTTCCTTTGTGCTGCCGAGCTCTGTAAAGACCTGTTGCTACTTTCAGGTCAAATTTCATTTCCAGTACCGTATTGACTCTAAGCTGTACCCCTTTATCCTAAGAGATTATATGGACTTCCATGCTTATTCTTAGGGACCCTGATTTCCTTCTCTGTACATCATCATATTCCTACTTTTCTTAAGCAGAGGTAGGAAACTATGACTATTTAGTTAACAGATGTAGGAAACCATGACTATTTAGTTAGCAGTACCTTTAGTCTTAGCTCTCTGCTTCCCCTAAAGTATTTAGTCAATTGTCTGTACCTAATCTTCAGTGGCTTAATGGAGAGATGGTATATAATTAAAAGGTGACAAGATTATACATCTGGCAATTCAGCACTGCTGCCTCTTCCCCCTCCTCCCCATCATTCTTGAACAGAAATTATAATATAGATATTATGCGAGGAATTTTGGGGTATGTATGAAGGTTTGCCAAATCCAGAGGACTTTAAAGCCCACGGGGTTTCTCCTACATGGTCTGTTTTCTGCTATTGCTTTTATTAGGATAATTTGTTAGCAAGGCTTAGCCTGCATTCCAAGTAGATGCACAGGCGCAGTACACATGCAGTGAGCCACTCAGATAGACAGAGTGTGCACCCGTCTAAACACAAACAGCACTCATACAGAAACGAACAACACAGTGAAGTCCCATTCCCCCTCTCCAGATGATCACTTTACTAGTGGACATTCATGCACCTTCACTCTTTGTTCACTCAGTATCCATGGCCCCATTTAACCCATCTCCAGGTCTGACCTTTTGTCTGTCCAGATTCTGATCTCTTCCAACTTCCCAGCTAGTCCAACTTGAAGTGTGTTAGTGAGTCATCTCCACACACCTTCAAACAAGGAGCAGGATCACACAGAAAAGAATGAGGAACAGGGCTCAAGAATATAGGACAGACAGCAGTGATCAGATATGGAGCTCAGCTGTGCAAGGACATTGATCCTTTCCCTGCCTTCAGTTCTTTCCCCTAAACATCCTGTAATAAATTTCACCCATTCCCATGAGCCCCTTAAAGACTCTGAGAGTAAGTTTGCTTCTTCCTGTGAGACCCCTGATACTGTCATTGCCCCGATGCACCCCTTCTTATCAGTTACAAAAAGCTGGTGAAGCCTCTCTAAGGCATTGAGTGATTATTTCAGTTGTGTTCCCTCAATCTGTGAGGAAAGAGATTTGGCCTTTGATACTGTCTCTGTTATCTTGCTCCTTAGGGTCTGCAAATCTAGGTTGGGTTTATTAATTTTCCCTTCTTATTATTTTTCAACAATATTCTCAGAAATGTTCTTAAATTACAGGTATCTATATATCCTTTACATTTCACTCAGCTTTTACCTTCCACATATCCTAATTAATATTCCATCATGTCTGAGCAACTAGAGCTCATCTGCATAAGTAAACCAATCAAAAAAAGACCAATCAAAAACCCTCAATAAGTACCAATCTTCTTTGTTAGAGTAATTTATGAAAAAGATTCTGATGATATCACCCAGTGCTTTCCAAGCGATACAATGTGCTTTTTGCAGACCCTGAAGAGAGCAACAGCTACAGAAAATTACTTTGATTTTTCCACATTATTTTACTTGTAGAATACACAGACATTGAAAGAAAAACACCTATGCTAGCAACAAATAACTAGCCACTTGAATTGTATCACAATTCAAATCAAGACTGAAGAGCCAGTCCAGTCCTGTGGAGTGTCCTGTGTCAGATATTCTAGTGCTGCTTTGGCAGCTTTTCTACAGGGGCAACTGAGAGAGTCTGTGTATTCTGCATAGAACTCCTGGTATTCAGAAAAAAAAAAAAAAAAGCCAGGATGTTTTAGCTACAACACTCTACATATCCTAGAGTATCTCCTTGAGCTGTTTCTTGGCAACTTCACTGCAGCAGTGCTTTATGTGAGAAGCTGCGCATGAGACTTCATTTCATATGATGTTCTTCAGCTGCAGATCTGAAATTATTGAAAAGCTCAGTTTTCAATAATTATCTTCTCCTATAGAAAGAGAATACTTGATGAACAAATTGTTATGTGAAGGAAAAAAAAACCAAAATAACCAACTTTGCCTCAAATTTGATTGACTAGACCCCAACCTCCTCCCGGAGGCATCTTACCCTTCTGTGTCATGTTTCTGTCTTGATACAAGACAGAGCTGTTCCCTCACCGTGTGACAATCAGGATCTTAAATGAACTATGGATTTGGGAGACTTCTTTGACATAGAGCTCAAAACAGTCAATGAGTGGGGAGGCGGGATTTAAAGCCATTTTGTCCTTTCACAGAATTACATCAGAAAAAGCAGAAACTTTCCTAGTTACAGGAAAATACAGGGATGAACAACAATGGTTGCTGAATGCAATGGCATAGACTTTTACAGCCTTCAACCTTAAAAAAACTCCTTTGGAAAGGACTAGTATTGCATCTTACATAGCACAACACACAAAAAAAAAAAAAAAAGATTCCTAGAAATTGGTGGTGATTTTATTCATCTTAGATTTCTAGGAGTCCATAGACTAAGGTAACTTCCCTCTAAAGTCCAATCCCGTGTGCTGAGCCAGCCAGTCAATTTAGAGGTCAAAACATCTACCAGGTCTACTGCAGCTCCATACTTCTTCCAGGGAAGCAACAGTTACTTCTGGAGGCAATATTTTAAACGGTATATATCTCTTGCTACAGTTCAAGATCCTAGTAAAGAAGCCTTGTTGTCCAGAAAACTGATGTTTTCTGGCATTGTTTTTCAATGCAGTAGATCTCATCCTTTTCCCAATTGTATGTAAAACCATTAAATACCCCAAATAAAATCTTGCCTAAAATATTCAGTGTATGTAGCTGATACTTAATTTTCTTCTCCTTTCCTAGTATATGGAGAACAGCACTAGATAACAGGTGCACAATCTGGACACATGGATGGTTTAGAAGTGTTCTGTCTCAAAAATCATCCTTTAAGAGTAACCTTCTTATGCTCACATTGTCTACCTCTTCCCATAGATCTGATTTCTAACAGGTTGTTTTTCAGCTTTTACTTGCACAACTGCACACTGCATTTCTCACCTCTGAATTTCTTGTTCTGTTGAATCATTTCTGCAATTTGTCAAAGTAATTTTGAATTCTAGCGTTGTTTCAACTTGCAGCCTCGCCTCGTTTTCCATCATCTGCACGTTTAATAACCTTGGTTTTACTTTAGTAACAAATTTATTAATTGCAAGATTTAAGTGAAAACATATTCTGAGCAGACCTCTTCTAATGTGGGTGTTAATTCGTTGATAGCTACCCTTCTGATTGCAGTTTCCCAACAAGATCTACACCCACAGTGTACCAGATTTTATCCAGATAGTCCTGTAATAAATTTTGTCTAAATCATATCTTCCTAACCTGTTTATCAGAATGTCATGCAGGACATAATTGGAAGTTCTATTATTGTTGAAATATGAAAACATATTTCTATGTTTCTGTGTTTTTATTCTATCTGTGTTTCATTTTCCCATTGCAGAATAAAATTGTATTGATTTGACACATTTAATGTTTTAAAAAACCACATTAGCTGCTATTAATCCTGTGATCTTTCAGTCTCTTTTCTACTTGTAAATGGTTTAGTTTCTTGTGTCAAGATTACTCAGGGTCTACAATGAAGCTGAAAATCTGTAAAATCCCCATTAAATCCTCCAGTCACTTCCTTTTACCATTCTCAGGTTACTGTGCATTTAGGCTGTCTCTTGTACCTAGGAATAACTTACAAAATAACTGCTAGTGAATGGCTTTATTTCAGCCAGTTGCATAAATATTTTAGAATGAAATCTGTTAGGGCCAGCTGATCTCTGAACAGTTATCTTTCTTACCTAAATATATTCATTCCAAACAGATATCTTACCTAAATGTATTCATACCTGTTTTCCCCTTGCTCTAGGCTGAGATCTTATTCCACTGGTATGAAGTAATCACCTGTGGACGCCAACACTGACAGACGGGGGATTTTAGGAAGGCAAGATTCAAAAAGGGCACTAAATACATGGTTTTTTTAGCTGCTAGTAGTTTCCTTCTCTGTTGGTTAATGAGCCAGATTTTTTTTCTACTCTTCTGCTAGCATGCATTTGTTACTGTGATATGTGTTATCAGTTTCATAGGGTTTATACTTTAGTCTTTTACTGCTACATGCTTGCCTATGTTATTTTGTATTCACCTTTAGCAATCTGATTTAATCTCCACTTCCTAAATTCTTTTTTTGGTTGAAGCAACTGAACAATTCATTAGTTAAATTGATTGCTGCTTCTTATCCTTCCTCTTCACTGCTCTGTAAGATTGTGTGAAAATATGACTCTGGCTTAAAAGTCATGTGTAACATGACATTCATTTGGAATAGGTGATACCTACTCAGAAGTAGATAGGATGGTTACAAATTTAACAGAAGGACATCTATAGCTAATAAAATGCAAAGTTAGTTGGATTTTTCTAAATCAGCTGTACATCATATGCAGAGTCATTGGAATTGTTGGAGTTTATCAATTAAATATTTTAGGATTAATACAATAGCCTTGTTTAGGAGAGTGTTAATGCCTTTTTTGTATCTCACCTGTTTTATAAAGTCTGTTCTATAATACTACAACTAGTTCATTAACTCTGTTTTTAAACGGTGCTAATACCAGTCGATTATACTAGCTAATATTTGACAAAACCTAGAAACACCTTGCGGATTACCAACTGAGTCACTACATGAGCAGGAATTTACCAGTATGAACAATGCCAGCATTATAATTTCTAAGTGTTTCTTACTGTTTTTGATTGGGTTACTTATACACACATGCACATAAGCAGGACTCATCAGCTCATCGTGGCTTAAAAGATGACTCAGTCTGGCAACTGATGCATCTACAGCAGATCAGCTGTTCCTTTGTTAAAAGCTGTCACTATGTCCTGTAAGAATTATTATAATAGTTCAGAATTTAGTAGTTGCTGGGTGAGGGTGGGTCCCTTTATGCTGAAAGCATTATATAGCCTCAGTGTTTACATAATAAATGACATCTGGCAAGACACAGTATCTTGGTCCTTTGTAATAAATAATATTTTCTATTACTTTTGGAGGAAGGATGACCATTCACTCTAAAAAAGAATTATAAAATTATCTAACAAATAATATGCAAGAAAAGATCTTAAATTCATGCTGTCATACCTGTCAACAGTGAGTAACAAAAGAATGTCTGCATTACATGCCTCAGGCTGTGAAATAGTGCCACATTTTACCAGAGAAGAAAGGCTTTGAGGGTCCATTTGACCTCCCATTCTTCTGTGATTTGGTTAGAGCAGAGAAATCACAAACCTCCTTGTCCTGAGAGCCACAGTGAAACTCCCATAGCACTGTAACACCTATTTGCAGCCAACTTTTTTTTTTTTTTACTGTATCTTTATTCTCAAGACCTTTTATAGTTTTCTTTTTCTATTGGATCTACATCTGATGTATCAGAGATGCAGTTGCTCTTGTGCAGAGAAATTCCTTGCCATTTCGGGAGAACATGCCGTTGCACAAAACAGCTCTCTAGCAAACTGCAGCTCCTACTTCATGAAGCTTTCTCCATGCTGGGAAAAACATAAAGAACCTTTACATTACTAAAGGTTGACTATGTATTTAAAATTCACAGAGCTTAGATTTGTAGAGCAATGCTCCCATAGGCATTGACTGAGGGTAAAATAAACTAGGTTTAATTTCAGTGTTTCTTACACATATTATTGCAGTATATGCAGGGGAAACTAGTCACTAGCTGGTTACCACTCTGCTTTTCAAAGGCGTAGTCAAGGTGGTGCTCCTGGCTGTTCTTTGTATCACTGTCTGCTACTCTTTCCAGTTTGGCAGAAGCTATTGCTATCAAAAGGAAGAGGAAAAGGGTGGGCCCAGGAAGGGTGGAAGCTGTCCATCAGCTTAGCAGGTACCTGAGAATTTTAGAAACCTCCTATGTCCTATTGGTGATGAAGGGCTCTTAAAACCATGGGGGCCAAAAGTGATTCTTCCTACCACATGCCCATCCATGACCACACAAGCGTATATACCTACAACTAAAATGCCAGGAAGGAAGACACAGGGAAACATGTCCACTGCTGTGGGGGATGGCATTCTCCTGTTATTTCAGTGACAAGGTAGGGATCTGGAAATCTTTCACCCTGCACCTGTGTATGAGAGGGGAAGGAGAGAGGTGGTTCTAAAAATGCACCTCACTTGGGAAGGTTAAAAGTTTCTGACATCCTCCACCCCTCCGCCTCCATTAAAGAAGATTATACCTGTAAAGCACATCTTCTCCTCCACTCTTGGAGCCAGGCTGCCCAGTCTCATCTACTGGCAGAAAGTAACACTAGCCAGGAAGAAAAGCATGAAATAATGATCAAGTCTCAAAGGAGGAGACAGAGCACCCCAAAACTGGGTAGTGGCCTGCACTCTATGCAACAGGTCAGTGTCTCCCACATAGAATCATGGAATGTTTTGGATTGGAAGGGACCTTAAAGCTCATCTAGTTCCAATCCACCTGCCATAGGCAGGGACACCTTCCACTAGACCACATTGCTCAAAGCCCCATCCATCTCAGGCACCTGGACCACCCATGTTGCATGGGTGCTCTGACTGTAACTGGAAGAAGGTAAATGAGCTAGGAGTGGGCAGCAGAGGGTCTGGGATGGAAATATGGGCCATATGTGCTTTGGACATAGTCAAATGCTGGGGAATATGAGGCCTGCACAAGAGCTGCTATCACCTCTGCTGACAGGCCTTTTTCCTATCTTGTCCACCTGATTTTCAATGCAGCGGCAGTACTTGCTTCTGATTACATTAGAACAGACATTTTTTTGTGTTGTAAGATACAGGCAGGTATAATTTTGGGCACAATTTGGTAACTCCTAGAAAATAAATAAGGGTTTTAAATCTAGACATGAAATGGAGCTAGTATTATTTTCAAAGGGAAAAATGCTGAGAGGTTTTTCATTTTATGTTTGCAAGCCATCTTATCAGAATGCGCCAGTGGTTAATTTTCCTAACATTTTATGTATGTAACACAGAGAGACCATAAAAATTGGGAAAGGTAAAAACAATCATAGATTGTTAGATAGACCATATGGTGAGGGCAGACCTTGAAGAACAATAAAGTCATCATCTTTTGGCCTTTAATGTTCATTTGTTTTCCTGTTTGTTTGTAATGTGCCCTCTGGCATCATTATAAATCTTCTTCCTGTGTAATAACTCTTACTACTTCTTTTCTTGCAATTACAAAAGGTGCTTTATGTTTATAATCCTTTCCAGACAACACAGATCCTATCTGATGTATATCTGGAGCAGTAAAAAGATTGAGTGTATCAGTGCCTCATATAATGTGATACATAAAATCAAACATTAATAAAGGCTTTTGACAATCTCCATCTGCTTGATCTTCACACTTCTTCTGCTTTTTTAAGAGAAAGTCTTGAAATATTTCAGCATTTCCTCTAACTCATATGTAGTCTGCCAATTTTTGTGTAGATCAGAAGATCTCAATTTATGAGTTATTTAGTCTTATAACTGGAGCACAGAACAAGTTTTTGTCAGGTTCATGGGTGTTACTTTTCTGTCTCTGGAAAGCATACAAAAAACATCTTGGAGCACTTCTGTATCTGAGGGTGAGCTGCTGCAGAGTTGGCTGTACGGTCATGAAAAGCCATGGAAAGTGTGATTACATACATTAAGATGTAGGAGGAAAAAGACTGAGAAGATCTTGAATAGAATACCCAGTTATAAGGTTCCACTTGAGCTGAAAATAGAATTGTCATTTCACTGTTACCAGCATAAAGAGTCAGTGCAGTTTTCCTTGATGACATTTGTGAATGTCCGTCTCAGCATCTATAGCACAGAAACTGCGGAACTGGATCATGAGAATTCTCTCTTCACAAGTATAACCTTCTCTAAAATAAATTAGATCAAGAAAATTCAGAAGTATCTAAATTGGTACTTATATATCTATACTTAGACCCCTGACTTAGTAACTGTGTTTCATAATTATGCTGTTTTCCAGTTCAAACTTAAATCAGAATTTACAAGGTAAAAAAAGAAACAAACAAACCAGAAAATAGGCAGTATGAATCCATAGTCTGAAAATGATCAGGTTTTCCTCAGTTGTACTTCTTGCTTGTCTTCTACACATTACTTGCTGCTTTCCTCTAAGCACAGGTACAAGGCTACAGTTTCATGCTGTCAGTGAGTTTAATGTAGAGGAAATACATTTATCATTCTTACAGGAGAAAAAATATTAAAACTATACGTTTTGATATGTGAGGAAATGATTTTGCAATTAAGCACATCTCAAGGTTTTTCACATAAAACAGTGAAATCCTTGAAACAATTCAACCCTTGCCTTGTATTGATTACTTTTTTATTTACGTAAGTAATTATTTTCTTCCAGTTTGCTAAAAATAGTATTAATCTTAATTTTGGAAAGATGAAAAACCCAATTTGAAAAATCTCATCAGAACTTGTTCATGTCACATTATGAGTAACAATTTACAGAATCAGAGAATCATTATGGTTGGAAGGGACCTGCCTTAGACAAGGTCAAACTCTTATTCTTCAGGAAGATGTAATCTCATATCAAACGGAGATGAAATATCACTCAGATGTTGAACTTTACTGTGCTTTTATACTCGGTGCCATACATGTCACAAAGAAAGTTTTCATACCTATTTTATAGATCCTAATTCTGACAGCTTAGTAAGGGAGAACATATTTTAAAATGAAATAATTTAAGTCTTAGAAAGTAGAAGAATATAGGAAGTAGAGGAATATAGAAAGTAGAGGAATATCAGAGGAATAAATGCATTACAAATCCATTTTCATTTAATCAAACTGTTTACATTTAATCAAATTTTCACATAGTAACACAGCACTTCCTAGGAGTATCAAAGCCAAGTACTACCAAAACAAGCATCTCTCTGCTATTTACAAATTAAGGTTAAGCAGACAATTATATTTTTGTTAATTTCCTTAAGAAAGAACTGCTTTCCTAAAACTGTAGCCTGTGATTTCATCAATAAAACTAGTTCACAAACTACTTACCAGGTTGATGTCAACACAGGAATCATGTTTTACTGAAATAGAAGCCATGGGTACTTCCGTAATTGCCAAAAGGAGTCCTGCTAAAGACACTAGCGATCAAAGGTTATAGGTTTCTCCCATCCCACCAGTATGTTCAACACTGGTTCATAAGCATATACAGACAGTAGGACCAAGTAACCTATTCAAACTTCCTAGTCTGGAAAAGTGTTACTGCAGTTCTTCTGCAAAGCTATCTCCTGGGAAATTCCTAAGGAACTTCCTTGCTGAAGTAGCTCTGAGGTGATCTCCTGAATCAATCCGAAAGGAAATGTCAAAAATGTTCTTACAGCACTTTTACTGGTGTTCATATCACAGATGTCTCTAAAAGCTTTAAGGATGTTTTCAAAACCTGGTTGGACAAAGCCCAAAGCAGCCTGGTCTCTACTGCACATTGATCCTCCTTTGAGAAGGAGGTTGGGAACAGGTGGTGTCCAAAGGTCCTTTCCTAACTGAATAAAACAATCACTCTGTGACCTCAATCTGATTTTTAAAATGTTCATTTACAACCAAAAACCTATCCAAAAGTGTGATAAAGTATTACATTACTTATGAATCAAAATTCATTTTAGGAGTGTTGATGTCCAACTGGATAAAATGCAATGTCAAAAATATTTTGTTTGTGATCCCCACAGTGAAATTAAGATGCAAACAAGGTGAGTACCACAAACGATCAGTTTGTTTATTATTAAAAGATAATTATTATAAAAAATATAATTATAATAAAAAAGATGATTATTATTAAAAAGATAGCTTTTTTAGATTAGGAAAAAAAAAAAAAAGTAGAAATTTAGCAAGCATTTGGAGCGCAGAGAGATAGTCAACACCATGGATCCAACAGCATCCCTAGGGTCCATAGCTGTCTTCAGCAGATGATGGCTCCCCAGTGATTACCTTTTTCCCCTTTTATTATGTGCTGGGGGAAATACCTCTGTTCGTTAATGTCACATACGGCACATTCCTGGTGGATTGTTTTCATCCAGATCTGCTGGTCTTGCAGCCAGCTCTTCAACTAATGGATAGCAGTTCCTCATACCAATCTTTGAGACAATCAACTGTGGAGCCTTATTTCAGCTCCTCACACCCAACTCTCAGACAATAGATGGTGGAGTCTTATCTCAGATCCTCATACCCATCCTCGAAGAAGTGGACCTCAGCTCCTGATACCAGTCTTTAGACAATGGATGGTGGAGTCTGATTTTAGTTAAGTTTCACAAGAAGCCTGCATCATTATCTACTTTTGACGTCCCGACATACTTCAAAAGTGGCTTCTGGACCATATGTGGCTTATGGGATGCTTTTGGCTGACTGCTGCTCACTTAGAGAAGAGTAAGTAACAATTGTTCAAAAAAATCAGTGCCACCTAAACATACAAATACCTCCAAATACCTTCACATGTACTTGACTTCACCTTCCTCTGTATAGCAGTCTGCCTCTCTTTTTTATGTCTGGTAAAACGTATCTTGTTCTCAAGCAATAGTTCCATATATTCTGTGAGGTCAAATTTCATTTCCACATTCTCCCACTTCATGGTAATTGAAATTCTTTTATTCTTTGATGACTGAAAAGAAATTGGGTAATTATCATTCTATCTTAGAAACTGCATTACACTAAATTTTTCTTAAATTCTAAATTTCCATATCTTTTCTCATATCTGTTAGATAAAATTTTTGCAGTAAAATTCTGAGTAAAAAAACCCTGGAATTGTGTCTTCCTAAATCCAGAAAAAAATATTGTTCAATATTGGGATTTTCTTCCTTCTAGGCACAATTTTAATTACAATGTTAAAAAAAAAAAAGTAGATTCAGGGGAGGGGGGGAACAGAGAAAAGGCAGAGTGGAGTTAAAATTCAAAGATATTTAATGGGGCAACGTGCTAAACCATCAGGTACTATTCTGCTGTTGAAGCTACTATCCTTTTTCCATACATGCACTATGGATGATCAAAACATAATTTTTTCTTGTTGAGTAATTAATATGCGCTAGCACCTTTATTAAGACTCAAGGAGTTTTCAAGGTAACAAGATGATCTCTCCAAAATGCAGTCAAACCTCATATGCACTTTACTCTCTCCTCTGCTTTTGTCCATCGTCTGCCTGGACATTCCTCGCTAATGAAAAAAGGTAGAGAAAAACCTTTTGCTGTCTGGGCAGGCTCTTTAGTGAGAGTAAATGCCCATGACAGCATACCAAAGGGTCAGTGCTTCTATCTTTCTGGAAACTTCTACCATCATGCTTCAGTATAGGGCTCAGAACTTTACCTGACCAATCCACTCATTATTGTTACTTATTTCCTTGTCATCTCATTCTTATATTACATGACTCTTAAAAAAGTTCTCATATGCATATTCTTCCTTCCAGACCTTTCCCAACAGATGGTACAGGATAACTATTGTTGTTTTCCTTAGCCTCATTTAAACTAAGCAAAGAGCTTCTCCAATGCTTTCCTCCTGTTTTCTTGTAATCCCTAACTGCAGTGCTTGCCAGAGGGTCTCGCTTGTACTACCAGTCTCAAAAGTGTTTAGAATATGAATTTATCTGAAAACTGATAAACTGATAGACGTAAACAGATGTTTGTGTGCATGAGTGTGTATGCATGCATATGTTGGTGTACTTTAGATATAAACAAAGGAGAGTTCCCATTCTTTTAGGAAGAGCAGCTCTTCGAAGTTCTTGAAAATGGAGAAAGCAAAAGTATTATTTTGCTTTCAATTTTTTCACAACAATTTTCCTGAGCAAAGTAAAAATGCCCTTTTTATTTATGAATGCTGCTTTTTGTGTAGAAACCTTACCTTCAACAGTACAGCTTCTCTCATGCTAACTGCAAATCTTGTTTTTAAAAATAAACCAAAGGCTAACAAAATCAGTAACTATCACAGAGAATTTTTCTAGCTGAATGGTTTCTGTCAGCTCCCTCTGTGCCTTTTCCAAACTGAGATGGCCATTGTAGCAACTTCTTGAAATCACACTTATGTCTCAAAACACTGCTTAAATCCATTCTGTGTTAATCAGTTGATTGTCATTTTACCTTTTTTTTTTCTGAATCATGATGATTTGTCCATTATAAAATTCATATCAGCCATATAAATAGAAGTCTGAGGATCCCTATCCATGAATGGATATATTCCTACAGGACCATCATATGATAGCACTGCTGAATCAAAGATCAGAATTCTTGTGGAAAAACAGTATGTTGTTTCATTTGAACAGAAATGTCACCTTAGCTTTCACTTACATAAACCTCAGTCCTCTTTGGAGATTACTTTGCACAGAGCCTTTTTTTTTTTTTTCCAGAATATAATGAAAAATCATTTCAAATTGTCTAAGCATTGTTAGGAACCAAAATCTGATTGAAGAATTTTATGTATAGGAAATAATACTGACAATAAACTTCAGGTACGAGAGGGGTTAGTCATAGTGCAGGGAATGATTTTTCCTTATTTTCAGTCTACTTAAATCATTTCACTCCATCATAACTCAGAAGTGTTGGGTGCAGAAGTATAGATTGAAAATAACAACCTCAGAGCTAATATAAAATATTTAATATGGAGTTTAGTTCTTGCAACTAAATAATATCATACATTTTGAACATCAGAGGCCGAAAAAAGTGAAATAATTTCAGCCAGACAGCTTTCACGGTGATTTTAAATCATTAAGAACTGAACAATTAGTGACCAGTCAGTTACTTACATTTTACAGTAATATATACTTTCAGGAATATGCAACCAAATAGCCTCATAACATTAATTTCAGAATACAAATGTGCTAGCAACTAAATACAGTGTCAGCTGGTAAGGAAATACTGTGTATCCAGCTTGCTGAAGGTTCCATAATCAGTAAATACCAATGTTATTTCAGTGTGACGAATGACAACTGGCCAACTGAACCCCCTTCCACCATAAAGCAAGCTATCATAAAGCTAATACGTTTGTTTAAATCCTTGTTAATGCAGGATTTAAACAGTTGTATCATCTGAGGAGGAGGCAAGCTGTATATTCATATAATAAAGAGAACTGTATATTAATATAAAATATAAACTGGTATGTTATATTCTACGGGGTGATGTAAAAATTATCCAGTGATGCATCTGACTCAAAACTTTAAAACTTTACCTGCTAAAATATAATTAAATTCTTAACTTGAGTCATATGCCCTGGAATGAATAAAATAGAAGAAATGAAGTAAGAAATAAGACTGTGGCAAGACCATGGGAAGTGCATGATAATGCAAAAGGAAGGTGAAACAACTTGGATCATGTATGCAGTAGGCAGTAGGGAACGTGTCTAAGGAACAGAGATTTGTAAATAATTCATGGAGAAATTACCTAAGCGTTAATAGATCATAGGATTTCAGAATAATTTCAGTTTGGGTTGCATTTGTGCTTGCCATTCTGCTACATGTGAAAGGAAAATGCATTTTTCGTATACCATTGTAACCTTTTACATTGAAAAATTAGAAATCTGCTTTAACCCATAAAAATTATTGCTCAGACATGATCTGAAAGGCCCTCACTGTTTTTCACCATTCATATAAAGGTAGGTATAGAATACATAGTGCTCCATAAGCCCCCCACCTGTTTATCAAAATAAAATATATTTTAAGCTATCGTAGAGCTATTTAAAGATAACTTATATTTCAGTTGCATTCTCCATCAGTAGTCATGGGGAAAGCATAGTGTCTGTGGTTCACTTACAGCAAAATGTGGTTATTCTGAGCAGCACTCATGAGTCAGCAGCAGCTGTGTTCTGGAAAGGAAAGCAAGAGCAAAAACTTTTCCAGGAACGGACGAATGTAGATTGGACAACAGCTGTGGCAGTGTGAACTGTGTCCTTTGTCTCTGTAGTCTGATGTCCTCTGACTTCTCAGCCAAGTCTCTGCTGTCTCCTCAGATGCTCTGCCACCGCTCATGAAGAGTGGTTTGTTTGGGGCAATGATTTAGCAGATCTGGAGTCACATTGGATTGTTCAGTTGTACTTGAGCTTCTATACAACTACCTTTATTCCAAAAGGATAAATAAACTTAGAGACTTGTCAATATCCATATGGCAATTCAATTGTAATGGTGTGTCAGATGGCAAATAGGTTTTAAGTACAGATAGTTAACATTTCACAGACGCTAGGAAATAATATTAAAATAAGAAATAATTATAAAAAGATTTAAGAAACTGAAAGCGATGGGCAAAAAAAATCAAAGTCAATTTTATGTAAGGATCTACTGTGCTGTCAAATCTAATATGTAGTCATAGGGACATATGCCATATTAAAAAAACAGGTTAATTCCGGTTTTTAGTTCTTTGAAAGATAGGAATTATCCTATTTTTTTTCTAAGAAAACAAACATGTATGTAGAAAGTGAAATCTAGTAATGGAGGAGAAATATGGTTTGGGGTTGGTTTTTATTTTTTGTGATTTTTAGCATCCAAGGGGAGCTCAATCACAGTAGGTTTTACTGTGGAAGATCCTGGGAAGATACAGAGAAGGTAGGCCCCACATTAATCGGGAAGGGGGTTTTGCTAGCTTTGTAGTGAGCTAATCTGGTAACATCCTTAGGGAGATAAGAGCTCACAGACAAAGGCCAAAATCTCTGGAGTGAAAAAAAGTCACTGGTCTTCCTGATGGTTGTATTCTGTGTCTACCTGTTACTTTCAAACTGCCTTTTTAAACACTATTGAAAAGGCAGTGATTAAGGGCAGATGTTGAACAGGCTGTGTTTCCAACTAAACAGTTTTAGTTAATTCATTTCCACTCTTCTTTTCTTTTTCCAGGGTGGCTTCAGTGCAGCCCCTTCATGGTATCTGTAGAGTAATATGATTTGCTCTCAGATAACTTTTCCATCTTTTCTCTCTCTTTTTTACTTTTCCTCCTCAGTATATGTTGTTAGCATATTGGAACATTTTACAAACCTTCATTGACTTTGCAGCACTTGAGCTCACAACTGGGACGGACCTTAGGAGCCTCAGTTATTACAGTTGTCAGAAATAGATGCGTTATTTTCTCAGTGTAAAGCTGATTCAATAATACAGTTAACAAAATTGAAAAAAATGGAAACGCTGCTACATCACTGGGTTTGACATTTCAAAGTAATCATAGAGTTTCCCTTGTCATTTCCGTTGTCACTCAAAAGTCTAGGTTTTGGGAAGTTTGGTCAGGAAATTGCATTATGCAGGAGATTGCATAGAGTGAATAAGGGTCAAATCTGGACCACAAGGAACTAATCATAAAATGTGAAGATGGCTGGTTATCTTTGTGGTATATGAAACTTTATATCATGAACCTAAGCTGCTGTATTTGCTGATGACTAAACTCTTTAAGACTTTAGTGAAACTCTGAAGTAATGTCTGACACTAGAAGTTTGCTATGACTTAGCTAGATAATGGCCTTGTCCATTTTTGAAACAGAATCGATTCAGTAATATTCCCAGCACATTGCTTCTTTACAGAACCCTAACACACAAGTTGTTTAAAAATGCTTATTACAAATGCTGTGAAAATTAGTCTGGATACAAAAGAGAAGGAACCCAGGTATTATTTTTCTTGTGCTTGATCTTAAAGTCTAGAAAGGAAAAAAGTTGGAGAAAAGTTACTTTAAAAACACAGCAGGACCCTTGCCTGACTACAGTCTTGCTGTTTGACCCATAATTGCATAAACTGTTAATTATATAAGAAATTTATGAGAGCTGACTGACAGGAACTAAGCAGAAGTCAAGAGTAGCTCCTTTTTGGTACTCTGCTATATGCAGTCTTCATCTCATTCCAGCAGCAACTTACCATATTTCCTCCTCTTCACTGTTGAATGCAGGCTCAAACCAAAAGCTCACAATTTTTCCATGGTCTGGCTTGGATAATTCCTTAAACAGGGAAAACCAAGTCTTTTTTGTTGCCTGAGGAACAAGCTTTGCTCTGCTGGAGAAGTAAAAAGAGAGTTAGGTGACAAGGGGTGACAAGGACAAGGCAAAAGAAGACAGCTATCTCCTTTCTGGAGGAAGAGAGGAAGAAGGAAATGGAGGCAGACAGGGTCAAGAATTTCCAAAAAAAGTGAATGATGTAAGAGAAAACTGGAAGTGTAGTACTTGGAAATAAAAGGGCCTGTTGCAAACATCACAAATCTGTCTAAATTTTCACTAGTGAGGACTGTTGTTAAAGAGCTGACAGTCCTAAAGGCAAAGCAGAATTAGTGAATGGAAAAACAAATTGGCTTCCAGACAAAGTAAGAATAATAAAAGTGGATATAAGAGGAAAAAAAGGAAGAAAAGAAAAAAAAAAAAAGAAAGAAAAGAAAATGCCAGCATTCTGATGGGAGCAAAGAAAAAAAAATTTACGAATTACTATTATTTGAGGACAAATATTCCCACTGAAATAGTTAAAGTATGAGTGAGTTAGGTGTTAGAAGAAGCAGAGGTTCTGACTTTCTGTATTTTTGGGGAAAAATTCAAAAAAATTTATACCACTATAACAACATAAAAATATTCTATAGATTTTAAGAATTAAATCCATGTTTCTTCGTATATAAATACTACAAGTATTTATACATATATCAGAAAAAAAGTATTAGTAAGAATAGCACTGTCATTTGTGTTTCTTATAACTGAGAGATTTTGTCATTAAAGAGTGGTACAGTTTCAAGAAATAAAGCTATTCCAGAAGGCTGATAAGTACCGAGTACACAACCTTGAGCTTTTTCAGCTTAAATGAAAAGGAAGGATAAATGAACAGGCTGTTAAATAATGTTTTCTAGTTCAAAATCATGGATTTGAGGTATATAAAGGAATTCACAAGTCAGACTAAAAAGATTCATGTATCAAAGGCTCTGGAATGATATGAAGGAAATATACACACAGTACTTGGAGTTTGTTGCCAAGCACAAAGGAAATTCTGTAAGAGAGAGCTCTAGATTTAGTGTAGAACTACACAGTTGAAGTAGGGTACTAAAAAAAAGCTGGAAACCTGTAAGGATTAAAAAAAATCGAAAAGATTGATCAACAAGGGATCTTATTAGGGAGATTAGAAAATTAAGAAAGAAGAAAGTAATTAACTGAAGTCAAGCTCATCCTGATCAGTGATGAAGGGGTCAAAATAACTACAGGTGTGGCTTGAGCCTAAATTAGCACTCTGCTGCTTTTTGTGGAAAATGAGACATTGCTAAATATGTAGCAGGAGTAAGATTACTTGATAACAATGACATGGAGCTGGAAACGGAGATACATGAAATGACATTAAAAATTGGTGAGCCTGTACCTCCTCATCAGGTACTTCCTCAATGTAATGAAGGGAGTACTTGGTGTGATGGATTACCTCCATATTTTTTTTTTTTTTTTTATTTCTGACTACGGAAACATAGAAAAGCATGAAAATGAATCTGGTAGCAATTTTTTCTACTGAAAGTCTGTTGTTGTATGGCATCAAAAATAGCTCATGAAGCAGTTACATTTCAGAAGAAAAAAGTTATCTAGGCAGCTGCAGATAGATTACTTTGACCTCTGCAGTGTGCAAAACTTAGAATATATTGCCAAAGAAAAAGAAATTAAGACTAGAGAGGCAAATTGGAATGGGTATAAAATGCAAGAACAAAAAGGTCTTTCTAGTAAAGACTGATAAAAGAATTTTCTTCTATAAACAAAAGAATTTTTTCTATAAATGAAAGAATTTTCTTCTATAAATGAAATGTTCATGAAAAGGAAATGACAGTGGAGGAGAAAAGTTAGAGTTCATCAAGCTGGGTTATAAGTTATCAGTGTGATGTGGCCCGGAGAAAGGAAAAGCAATTTAATATATCAGAAGAATTCGCAGGAGAGTAAAAAGTATTTTTTTTTATGATTTTTTTTAAGATGCTAGGGCTCTAGCAAATTATCATTAAGAGTAATGCATACATTGTTGTTGTGGTTTAAGCCCCTCACGCAGTTCGCTCACTTCCCCCTCTTACTTCCCCCAGTCCCAGGGGCATGGGGAGGAGAATCGAAAGAATGCAACTCCCACAGGTTGAGATAAGAACAGTTTAGTAACTGAGGCATAACACAAACCACTACTGCTGCCACCAATAATAATAATGACAAGGGAAATACAAGGGAAGAGAATACAACTACTCACCACCCAATACCAAGCCCGACCCAGCAGTTAACCCCAATCCTTTCAGGTCCCTGCCCCTCGTTTTCACATCCTGGGCATGACGTGCTGTGGTATGGAATATCTCTACCAGGCTAGCCTGGGTCAGGTGTCCTGTCTCTGCTTCCTCCCGGATTCCTCCCGGCTTTTTCCCGGCTTTCCCTCCTCCCTGGCAAAGCATGAGGCTCAGAAAGTCCTTGATCAGACCAAAACATTCTAACCAGTAACCAAAAACATTGGAGTTATCAGCACTGTTCCCAGGCCGAAAGTCAAAAACACAGTGCTGAACCAGCTACTAAGAAGGAGAAAAATGACTGCTACTGCTGAACCCAGGACAATTGTGAACATCCACGTTCAAGAAAATGGAATTTGTATTAAAATGAGTACAGAGACTGCTCGGAGAAAGGGCAGAATTTTCTGCAATGACTGGCAGAATATGGTTTAAAAGTCTCGCTAAAAAAAGACTAAAATATACGCATTTGTTCCCTTTGTGAGAGACCTTCACTTCAGTCTCTAGAATGAAAACTGTGGAGGAGTTTCTAAACCTGACAGATAATATTGGTACATGTGAAAAAAAAATAAAAAATAGGTGCATGCAGTGTGCAAGTAAGTTTAGAATGGAACTAAAAAGATACTATTTAACAAAATGAGACTTTGAACCATCTTTCAGGTAGGAAGTGGAGTGAGAAAACTCAACAGTTTTCAGCATAAAATGTGGTTGCTTTACGAAAATATTTCAACCCCACTGCTTGGCATAGTTGAAGACTCATGATTATTTTCCTCTTAATATTTTTATGATCTGCTTTTTATTGTACCAGCAAATCATTTGTTTGATTACTTTCTAATCGAAATGGCCAAATACGGCCAGGTATTGTTTGCACTGTTTATCCTTTTCATCTTACTGCTAGCATTCACTTATTTATCCCTAGCAGAGATGTAAAGTTTCTATTTAAAAGATGTGATACTGGCCACTGCTAGATCTAGGATGCTGGTTGGTCTAAATACATTTGAAAAGGTTATCCCCGTGCTTCTCTATTCACATTTGTTAAAGAAAACATTTGTTTGAAAAAGGGAAGAAGAGCATGAGTCCTCTGATTGTCATGAGCATTAGACCCTCCATGAATTGATCTCATGAGATAATGAGATGGTCAAATTCGAGATCCTCAGGGCAGGGAGAAGAGCATGCAGCAAGCTCAGTGCCCTGGAATTCAAGATAGCAGACTTCGACCTCTTCAGGAACTTGCTTATAAAGGTTCAATAGGATATAGCCCTAGAGGGCAGGGGGCCAAAGACTGTTGGTTGATATTCAAGGATCACCTGCTGCAAGCTCAGGAGCAATGCATCCCAACTAGAAGGAAGTGCTGCAGGTGGGCAGGAGACCTCCTTGGATGGATAAGGAGCTGCAGAGGAAAATCAAAGGAAAAAAGAGGCCCATAAAAGGTGGAAGCAAGGACAGGTGGCCCGGGAAGAATAGAGGGATGGTGTTCGGGAAGCTAGGGACCAGGTTAGGAAAGCTAAGGCCCACTTAGAATTCAACTTGGCTAGGGATGTTAAGGATAACAGGAAGGGATTCTATAGGTACGTTGCAAATAAAAGACAGACTAGGGACAATGTGGGCCCTCTCCAGAAGCTATCGGGAGAACTGGCTCCCCTGGATTTGGAGAAGGCTGAGGCTCTTAATGACTTCTTTGCCTCAGTCTTCACTGGCAAATACTGTCACCACACCACCCAAGTCTTGGAAGGGAGATGCAGGGACTGTGAGAATGAAGACCCTGGGCCCACTGTAGGAGAAGATCTGGTTCAAGACCATCTTAGGGACCTGAACGTACACAAGTCTGTGGAACCTGACAAAATCCATCTGTGAGTCCTGAAGGAGCTGGCAAATGAAGTTGCTAAGCCACTGTCCATCATATTGGAAAATCATGGCAGTCAGGTGAAGTTCCCGATGACTGGAAAAAGGGAAATATAACCCCCATTTTCAAGAAGGGGAAAATGGATGAGCCAGAGAACTACAGACCAGTCAGTCTCACCTCTGTGCCTGGCAAAATCTTGGAGCAGATTCTCCTGGAAGGCATGCTAAGGCACATGGAAATCAACAAGGTGCTTGGTGAGAGCCAGCATGGCTTCACTAAGGGGAAATCCTGCCTGACCAATCTGGTGGCCTTCTATGATGGGTCTACTTAACTGATGGACAGGGGTAGAGCAGCTGATGTCATCAATCTGGACTTGTGCAGAGCATTTGAGACTGTCTCACATGACATCCTTGTCTCTAAGTTGGAGAGACATCAATTTGATAGGTGGACCACTCGGTGGATACAGAGCTGGCTGGCTGGCTGCACGCAAAGAGTTGTGGTCAGTGGCTCAATGTCCAGCTGGAGACCAGTAACGAGTGATGTCCCTCAGGGATCGGTGTTGGGACCGGTCTTGTTCGACATCTTTGTCTGTGACATAGACAGTGGGATTGAGTGCACCCTCAGCAACTTTGCTGAAGACACCAAGCTGTGTGGTTCGGTTGATCCATTGGAGGGAAGGAATGCCATCGAGAGGGACCTTGACACGCTTGTGAGGTGGGCTGATGCCAACCTGATGAAATTTAACCATGCCAAGTGCAAGGTCGTACACCTGGGTCAGAGAAATCCCAGGCACAGCTATGGATTGGGCAGAGAAGAGATTGAGAGCAGCTCTGCACAGAAGGACTTGGTGGTGTTGGTCAATGAGAAAGTGAACATGAGCCAACTCCAGTGTGTGCTCTAGCAGCCCAGAAAGCCAAGCATATCCTGGGCTGCATCAGAAGGAGCGTGACCAGCAGGTTCGAGGGAGGTGATCCTGCCCCTCTCCTCTGCTCTCCTGAGACCTCACTTGGAGGAGTATTGTGTGCAGTTCTGGTGTCCTCAACATCAAAAGGACATAGAACTGTTAGAACAAGTGCAGAGGAGGGCCACGAGGATGATCAGGGAACTGGAGCACCTCCCGTATGAAGATAGGCTGAGAAAGTTGGGGCTGTTCAGGCTGGAGAAGAGAAGGCTGCATTGGAGACCTCCTAGCAGCCTTCCAGTATCTGAAGGGAGCCTATGGGAATGCTGGGGAGGGACTCTTCATAGGGGACTCTCATGATAGGACAAGGGGTGATGGGTTCAAACTTAAAGAGGGGAAGTTTAGACTGGATATGTAGAAGACGTTCTTTACTGTGAGGGTGGTGAGGCACTGGAATGGGTTGCCCAGGGAAGTTGTGAATGCTCCATTGCTGGCGGTGTTGAAGGCTGGGTTGGAAATAGCCTTGGGTGGCATGGTTTAGTGTGAGGTGTCCCTGCCCATGGCAGGGGGGTTGGAACTAGCTGATCTTAAGGTCATTTGCAACCCTAATTATTCTATGATTCTATGATTCTATTAAAAAGTTCAAATATCTGTTCTTATTCAAGTTGTCAAATGTAGTGAAAATGCACTGAAATATTCTCTGGCCACATAAGATGAAATAACTCCCTGTTGTAGTTTAGTAAGTAAATTGATAAATATAGGAAAGTTAAACTCTCATGGTCTATCATTTAATGACAAGAAATAAATAACAAAACATCGCCAGCTATATATGTGTATGTCGTGGTTTAAGCCTCACCCAGGCTAATAACTCATGAAGTTTTACTCACTCACTCGCTCCCCTCTTTTTCTTCCCCCAGTCCCGGGGGGATGGGGAGGAGAACCAAAAGAATTCAACTCGCACAGGTTGAGATAAGAACAGTTTAGTAACTAAGGTATAACACAAATCACTGCTGCTACCACCAGTAAGAATACAAGAGAAGTACAAGGAAAAAGAATACAACTGCTCACCAAGCCCGACCCAGCCAGTGCACCCCCCAGTAGCAAACCCCCCAATGCCCGAGCACACCCTTCTGCGTCTCCGCTCTCCGTTTTCATATCCTGGGCATGATGTGCTGTGGTATGGAATAAGCTCTTTGGTCAGTTTGGGTCAGGCAGCCCTGTCTCCCCTCCCGAGGCGTAACATGAGACTCTGTGGTGGGTGGGGGTGGGGAACTGAACCCATAACAACCAGCTACCAAGAGGGAGAAAAATGATGGCTGCTGCTGAACCCATGACAGTGTATTAAACTGACTCCTCTATACCTATGTATAAATATACTGATTGAAATATGCATGTAGGCTGGTCCTAAAGATTGCTGTCAGGAGTTACATATTTATCTTAAAGATCCAGCTACTTGTGTTCTAATGACTACTAGATTTTTATGAAGCCTTTTTTCTTAGCAGCAATAAAGACTGACTTTTGTGTCAGTGGCAACATGAGAAAGATGCATTCCTTGCTAAAAAAATTAAATGAAATATACTATAGATGTGCTTAGCACCTTCTGTACCCAAAAAGACACTTTTAGTTGTTTCAACAAATCCCAGTGGTACTGTATCCTATCAAATAATGAAAATCAGTTCATAAGCCAAGCTTAGCATCATGCACTTCTTATTGCATATACATGGTGAAGTATTTTAGACACAGTCTGTCTTTCTAGGTTTTTTTGCAGCTAAGTATTTGGACCCTCAGCATCAGATGGCTAAGTTTCTGTCTTGGCCTTGAGAGGTCATTAGAAAGAGACAGTCAGGTCTGTAAGACTCCAGTGCCAACAGGTTAGTGACTGCGTGCTAAGCAAGTGGGCCCCAGAAGCACTGTCCATTGCTCAGTGGTAAGCATATACATGCACCCAATGTTTATGTACGTCCATATATATGTGGACTGTATACCTACATATACATAAATATGTACATGACACACTGCATATGTCATTCAGGCAGAAACGGATGATCATGCAACAGTGATCCAAAACACCAGAACACCAACTGAAAAAAGCGATTTCAGGCAATTTTAATGCCATCCAGGGTCTGAAGCAGACACCTCTTTACTTGGAATATTTTCTGAGGCATCTGAATGCACTGGGACACACTAGCCATTTTTTAAGCACACCTGAAAAAGCCTTACATGCCACTTCTTTCTTTTGGAGTTTTTGTTTGCTCAGACCAAGACTTGAGTCATTACTGTAAATGTTTAGCCAGGCAGGATTAGGTATATGCGTTTTTGGAGAACTTTAAAAAAAAAAAGGAAAAAGAAAGCTCTAGCAAGTTTTGTTTGCTCCAAGGCTATCTGATCGCCTGGGTATCAGAATCTGCCTACTGCTGTTTCAGACATTTACAGGGTCGATTTTGGTAAAGTATATAGTTTAAAAATTAAGTGCAAATATATACCTCTTTTCCCCTTTTCATTTCTTGTAATTAACCTAGATCCATCATGATGGCAACTTTATTACAGAAATCTTACATTTTAATTTTCTTCCTAATTAGTGAAACAAGCTTTAAATAAAAATAATCCAAAATACACTGAAAATTAGTAGAAATTTTAAACAAACTTCTGTTCTTTGAATTGTTTTTTTCCTTCATGCCTAGTTTTTTATTTCATGTACTTGAACTAGTAAGAAATGTCATTTGCTGTATAATAAAATGAAACAGACACCTCATGATGGATTTATTCTTATCTCTGAAAGAAGGCAGCTGAGACTTTGTGTTTTCAACACAGGATACATTGAATCTCGTATCTGTAATGGCTTCAGGACATGAATTCATGTAATGAAAAACTTCAGGAAAACTGTCAAGTCTTTCAAGATGACTAAAGCTGAGTACCATTACAAACCTCCTGGTCTGTAGGGTGGAGATATATAGAAAATTGCTTTACTGTAAACAGAACCATTTGCAGCAATGATAAACTACAGCAGCTTTCACACTGGTTTGTGTGACTGTGCCCCTGTCTGACTTGGGTGTCTGACTAAGATATGTGTGTTACACGCCTTTAAAGGAAAAAGCTTCTTTCAATGCCTTCAGTAGCCTCTCTGTAGCACCTCCACACATGCGCCTTAGTGATACAGCGTGGCCTGCAGTAGTGCAGCTTTCAAAAACTGAATTCCAACATAATGGTTAATATTAAAATGGGCTGTCTGCTACATTAAATGCTCTTACATTCTCCTGCTTCAATTTTTTTACTATATTGCTTATTGGGGTGGCTAATTTTAATTTAACACATTTATCCAAAACAAAGTATGGCATACATAAAAACCCAAAACAGTGAGACATGTTTATAAACAAATTAGGTGATGTTTACAAAGTACTTAAAATGTGGTTTGCTATAACAGCACAACATATTATCAACCTGAAATAATTAAATCATAAATAGCTATTTCTTGTAATTTTGTTTCACTTTATGTAGTCTGGCAAATTGTCAAGAGCTATGACTGATGCCAGCTCTTCGCTAAAGCATGCCATCTACCATTCAGCAGGATATTAAGTAACTTCTATTTTTCACCAACAGGTGGTACTCTGAATTTCTGTATTCCTTGAAGTATTAGTATTGTAATATGTATTTTACTTAATGTGGAACTTACTTTTAGGGAAACTACCTAGGAATTAGTATTTTTTTTTATTACCAACTTCAAATGAATTTGTATTTTCTAGCAAAAAAAAAAAAAAAGAAAAAGCAACGTCTGTATCCAGATAATGGTTCCGCAAATTTTACCGGTTTGCTGGCATTTTTATGGGCTTCCCCAAGTATTTTTGCATACTGTAGAGCACAGCAAGATACTTCAACAGCTAGCCATGATTAGTCATGGCTAGTTGTCAGTGTATAATCTTTAACGTCCTCTTTTTGCCTTGGGCAACCACATTATGTGCCAGATTCATATAAATTCTGAACTCTCCTTCCTTTGTTCAGTTATTAAGAACATACTGCCTGAAAATATCAGGATTTTAAGAACTAAAAGACTAAATTATAGTCCAAATAACAGCCTTCAAATATCTGAAGGGGGCCTACAAGGACACCAGATAGGGACTTTTCATTAGGAACTGTAGCGATAGGACAAGGGGTAATGGATTAAACTAAAATGAGGGAAGTTTAGGTTAAATATAAGGAAGAAGTTCCTTATTGTAAGGGTGGTGAGGCACTGGAATGGGTTGCCCAAGGATGTTGTGAATGCTCCATCCCTGGCAATGTTCAAGGCCAGGTTGGACAGAGTCTTGGGTGACATTGTTTAGTGTGAGGTGTCCCTGCCCATGGCAAGGGGGTTGGAACTTGATGATCTTAAGGTCCTTTCCAATCCTAACCATTCTATGATTCTACGAAATCAAAACTCAAAGTATGCACACATTAAGTACAACATACAGTGGGAAATAGCACATAAGAATGTAGAAAACAGGCGTGAAGGTATGGTAGAGGTAAGAGTAAGTGGAATTTTAGTTTTTATTTAAATTCGACAGTAGACAGCAAAACATTCTGAATGATGATTCTCTGAACTGTATTCCAAGATGTATGCTACAAATTTGAGAGGATTTGAAAATGCCAGCTGTAGTAAAATTATGCATGTTAGCAATTGTTTTATACTGACAGATCACTCAAGAGGAAAAATAGCTTAAATGGACCTTGTCCAAAATAAAATTCTTATCGTTCAGGACAAGGACTCATACTGTTCATCACACTTACATTGGGAAGTTAGTATACTCTCTTGGTTCCATGGATTTCAGGGTTAGATAGTCAGGAAGATGTGTGCATTGAGAAGGGCTTTTTATTGATATTTGTTTCCACAAATTCAGGCAATTCAGATTCAGACAATCATTCATAAGCACAGAATAGTGAAGCACACAGTCTTTCAGGCCCCAGAGCAGCTTTTGGCTGAAACTACCTCATATTTTAGAAGTGAAAAGAGCAGTATGAAAATAAATTAAGGAAGAAATAAATCACACTTCTCTTAGCATTACAGTTTTGATTTATTGCTACATTTAGAGACCATAACATATCTTCACATCACTGAGTAAACTGTATGAAGCGATTCCCAATAACTTTCTGTTTATGAGACTTTTATTTCAGAGTTGTGACAATTTATGGATTCTATCACCAACTTTAACATAGAAAATGTATTTGTGCAAGGAATTTCTTTTTACGAATGTGATGGTCATTACACTTTTGCTGTACAATGAAGTACATGATGAAGCTTTTATACAACCAACAGATTCACTTTAGCTCACATATGAGAGCTAAAGTATACAAGTCTTTGAATCCTGACAACCATGAGTTCCATTTTCAGTGCGCATGCACTCACTGGCAGTTCAATGCTTGTGCATAAGGCTACGTCACAATCATTTTATTTTAGTACTTCCTGTTTAATTGTCTATATTTGATGCAGAAGGAGAATCTAGTTCATGCTAGGTCTACATGATCATTTCAGAGATTGAAACTTAGAGGTAGTTATGTGTTCTGTGTTTTAGGATTTCACTAAGAGTCGTGTTAGTCTAGACTTGCTGTTCTCTTAAGTATTAAAGAATCTATCTTAAGTTTGGGGCAACCTGGGCTTGAACTTAAATGCTAGTTGCATTCAACACACAAAACATCTTCTCAAAATGCAGTTTAGAAAAGCGCACTGTCTTGAAAAAGTGATGGCTCTAAGATGGTGTTTTCTTGTATCATGGGATCATTCTTATTATTGTTTGATTTTTTGGCATGTGTTTTCTATGGAATAGCATTGTGCATCTCTAAAATAGAACAATGAGGAAACTCTTAAGATCTACACAAATGTATACTAGTTTTTCTGCAGCCAATCCATAATATCACAGAACATGGATACTTCAATGAACAGGGAGAAACTGCTCCATATTCTTTCTTTTCGTATCTTTTTTTTTCCTCTGTCTTAAATTTAATTTGTCTTAAAGTATATTATGGAGATAAAAACAAAAACAGCAACCCAAACAAGTAGGTATAAACTGTCTCACTAATCTGAAGACATACAGGAGGAGGATATTAGTAGTATTATGTAAATCTATGATTGCTACTTGTTGCCATACCAAGTATTTAGCCTATCTCAAATGGGATGACTGCTTAAAAAACTTTGGGTTCTTTTCAGCATATCTATTATGTGCTTTCTTCTAACATGTATGCATTTTTCAGACTCGTACCTGCTGTATGAAGCATATCACAGACCACCTGGTTGGAAATAATGTTTAGCTGAGTTCTCACCCTGTTTCCAGTCTCCTGTTGCTATGTGGATTGCCAGGTTTCATGAGAATGCTGTGGTTTTCAAGGTATTATTCCATTTCTAATCTCTCAGTCTAAGTTGGAAGGCATCTGGTTTAGCTGATGTTTCATAGAGGGAGGTTTTCTAAGACAAATGGTAACTGAGAATCAAGATTCCCTGTGAAAACATCACACGTAGTTTTCATTAGGATGATGTGGAGGATTTGGAAAGGAAAGAAAAAACACACTTCAATCATGCGGTGACGTTTATATCTCTCAGGTGTGGAATGTCAGTGATGGAACATAGAGTGTAAATTATCCCAGGGAAAGCTCTGCTGTGATTTTCTTATGCTAATTCCAGGGTGCCAAGTAATTAGGGTATCTGTGTTTGTATTCCATTATATCCTGGAGTGTGACATTTGAATAGGTGTGACCAAGGAGAACAAAACTTTCTTGGTTTGTGTGGTTTTGTTGTTTTGGTTTTGGTTTTTTTTCTGTCCAGGCTTGTAAAATACCTTAACTTCCTCAGTGAGCTTTTTTTGAAGGATCTTTGAAATTCTGTTCCCTTTAAAGTAAACAGCCATTTGTCGCTGCTTTTAGCAGATACAGATATCTGCAGCCAACTAATGATAGGTTGTGAAAATAATGATTAACTTCTATTTTAATTTCTTTTTCATTGAATGTGAACTTTGATGAAAAGTAGTAAGGCTATTTTTCTCATCTGAGTTTTCTTAGTTGTTCTTAATTCCTCTTCCTTGCATCTTAGAATATCCCTGACAATGCAGTAGCTTTTTTAGCAAACTTTTTGTTTCTTTTAAAGAAAAGATCTTTTGAGAAGCTCCTTTTTACTTTAGATTCAGGTGGACTCTTTTTATGCAATTTAGTCCATACAGTCAAAAGTAGGTTTAGATGAATCCTCTACATTCCTCAACAATATTTGTGTGAATATTACCCTTAAAATTTGGCTCATCAAAAAATATGCAGGAACCAAGAGCCAATAAAATCTTTAATCCCTGGACATGCAGCTTATATCGATGCTGTTTTCTAACGAATACATTCATACAGTCCTGTCATGGGTTCAGCAGCAGCAGTCATTTTTCTCCTTCTTGGTAGCTGGTGCAGCACTGTGTTTTTGATTTTGGGCCTTGGAGCTGCGCTGATAACACCAGTGTTTTCAGTTACTGCTTGGTAATGTTTTGGTCTGGCCAAGGACTTTCTGAGTCTCATGATATGCCAGGGAGGAAGGAGAAGTCAGGAGGAAGCAGAGACAGGACACCTGACCCAAACTGACCAAAGAGGTTATTCCATACCACAGCACATCATGCCCAGGATGTGAAATAACGGACAAGCAGAGACACTAGGAAGGGTGTGCTGGTACATTGGGGGGTTCACTGCTGGGGGTGCACTGGCTGGGTCGGGGCTTGGTGAGCAGTTGTATTCTCTTTCCTTGTATTTCTCTTGTATTATTACTGGTGGTAGCAGTAATGATTTGCGTTATACCTTAGTTATTAAACTGTTCTTATCTCAACCTGTGGGAGTTGCATTCTTTCAATTCTCCTCCCCATCCCCCCGGGACTGGGGGAAGCAAGAGAAAGAAGTGAGTGAGTGAGAAAAACTGCGTGGGTTAGAGGCTTAAACCACGACAAGTCCCAATGTGTTTTGCTCTTCCCTCACAAATTCTCTGAATTCATCAGCTTTCAGTCTGCATCCAGCATGAATTTAGTGCTTGCAATAAACATATCTGAAAGCATTAAAATGGAAGGTAAACTTAATTATTTGCTACTCTTCAAGTGAAAAAAAAAACCCAACAAAAACCAAAACCAAAAAACCCTAGTGATGTTGCCGTTTCTGAAATTTTACAATCGACTCATTTGAAGTATGTGGCTCTGAATGGTAATGTCATTCTCCTTTAAGACAGTACATTCTGTGGTACGTTAATCTTGCAGGTCCTTGAGAACTCCAGCTTATACCTAAAGAAGGGTAAAAGTTAATTATCCAGCAATGTAAAATATATTTTTAGCAGAACTGAAGGATGTGAATGGAAATTTTACACTATTCATCATAGCTTGCTTTAACAAGCAAGATCTTACCTCTAATGTATAGTCAGAGAGATTTGAATTGACAAAAATCTACCACCATACAATATTTTATATATCTAATAAATAAGTGTATGACAAAACAAAGACACAACAGAATACAGAAGATAGCAATATATTGCAAATTGTCATATTTTAAGTAAAATGTACATGAAATCTAAGGTACATAGCATGCATACAGGGAAAACAGGGACCCACTAAAATTTCACATAATGTCAGTACAAAACAGGGAGTGAAAATGATCATATGATTAAAACAAAACTATACCAGGAAGAGAAGAAAAGAGATGACATAGGAAATAATTTTTTTGACTTCCTTAGAATATAATACAGAGGCAGAAAAATTACGCATTTTGTTTTACAGCTTTTTCAATTTTCAGTTGTGCTTTCAGTTTACAAAACAAAATGTTCGAATCAGTTCAGTTTGTCAAAGATATGTTCATATACTTAAGCTTAATGTAGTTTACATGAAAAAAAACAAGAATCATGTTCATCTTCTTTAAATGTTGTACTCTATGTGTCTAGCTGCATAGTCATTGATAATGTGTATTGTATAATGCTTTTATTTATAAAGTTTTTCGATGACTCTGTAGTTATTCCCGGAAAAGTCCAGTGTTTGAAAGGTAGAATGAATTAAAAATAAGGTCCACATACATATTCTTTTTCTTTTTAAAAGTAATCTTTGGCACAAATTCTGCTACCATGCAGCTGGGTTTGCCATAAATCGCATATATGTCGCTGTGGATGCTCATCTACCAGCTTGCAGAAGATAGACAGCGGTATACATGAGAATACCAATCTTGCCATTCATTTTAGCAATCTGAAGCTTTTCATTCTGTATATGTTTGCCTAGTCCTTGTCTAAGCACATTGAAAGGAAAAAAATGCAAAAGCCACTTTTGTGTACTGAAACATGTGACTTGTACTTGCCTGCTATATAAGTCACCTCTTGCTTTTACAAGAGAACTGAGGCTGAGAAGCAGATGAACAGGGGAGAGCAACGTGGGAGTGTTGGAATAGAAATCACCAGCAGCCCAGCTCTCTCCAGGGCATTTGGGCAACACATGCTGCTTTCCCTCCCTCCCCACCCACTGATACCCACAGCTGCCCCATGCCAAACAAAAGTGCGTGTTCTGCATTTCAGAGGCAAGGGCGGATGGCTCTGCTGTGAAGCAAGGAGGGCACAGCATATGTTTTATGATCTCAGTGCTGGTGCCACATTAAATTCTTAATGACTTTCCTCTTAAACGTTCAGAATCATCACATGGCATGTGATCAGGGCTAGTGCTCACAGCCAGAAGTTTTATAACTGGTACTATATGTATTTGGGTTTGTTGAACTGATTTTTTTGCTCCTATTTTCTTCCATAAGCAATAGGGAAGTTAGTTATTTAGGTACCTGTGCCATTTCAGCACAGGGTATTCTATTTAGCTTCTAGTTGCTACTCCAGAACTCCAGAAGAAAAACATGCCCTGTGCTTATCCATATCTGTCTCATATATATTTCTCAGATACCCCTGGGCCCATAAAATGAGCTTGATTACTATGTTAAAACATTTAAATAGCCCCTTGTTACTTGTGTCTGGGGTAGGCCAAGGGGATTTGTCTTATCCTATGATCCTTCAAAAACCAAAATATGAATTTATTCAATGTTAATTTTGCTTATTTCAAGACTCAAAGTTGGTATGAGCAGATTTTTCTTACCAAAATGTTTGGCACTACAGTTCTTTCACAAAACCATATACATAAACCTAAGTATACCCATATCACCTGAGGAGACATCCAACATGGTTAGTCTACTGTGAAATAAGGAAGACCAGTATCATTTACAGGTCATATAAATGTCAGGCTCAGCAGTTTTTTCTGTAATGAAATACACTGGGTGAGATTTACTGCTCCAGTGGGATACCTCTGCAATGCTCTGCTGGTACAAAATAATCTGCTATAACTGGTACATCTACAGATAGTTATGGGAGATCCTCAGCTTGCCAATATCAGGAACTACAGGCTGCTTTCTCACTTTCTTGTTGTAACATTCATTTAAGAGCACTTTACAGTTTATGGAATTAAACAATCCTTTTGGCTGTCTCCTCTAGGGCAATGTACCTTGTGCCTTCAGCACATGGTGCAGCGGTGAGGCTGGAATTTGAGATCTGTCACCTCAATTTCCTTCCTCTGCTGGATAAGTCTGACGTGATGCAGAGCGTGTGTCCACAGACTTTTTGGCTGTTCATGGCATGACATTCAAAGCAAGCCAATACTCTGATCCAGCTAAAGACACACATAGATAGGATGAGCAACCTGGCTTACAGTTTTCTTTTGCTGCCAGCTTTCATTTCTTGATGAGGTCTTCATTTTCCAAAGAGTTTGATTTACTTTCTCACTAAAATCCTTACCTGCTCATAAGAAGAAGTTTTCCCTTTAAAAGCTGTATTTTTGGGACTCTCTGCTTTTTTTGTCTTATAGATGTTGCCAAATTTGTCTTTTAAGATGTTGATCACTGAAATAATTCAACCAAATTCTGTCATGTCAGCACTTGCTTACCAGCATTTCATAATTTCTTCATTCAGAAAGTCACAGTCTAATCAGTGTGCTTGCTGTGCAGAAGCAATGAAAATGTCCGTTTTTCCGATTTTATTCTTTGAAGTACTGACTCAAAGTTGTTACCTTCTCCAAGTCATACTTGGAAGGTGACCAAGACCTGGTTGGCTCCCAGACAAACTGAAGCACAAAAAGGAAGCCTAGAGGAGGTGGAAACAAGGATGGGTAGCCTGGAAGGAATGCAGAGAAATTGTCCAAACAGTCAGGGATCAAGTTATGAAAGCTGAAGACCTGAGAGAATTAAATCAGGCCAGGGATGACAAGGGCAACAAGAAAAGCTTCTATAGGTATACTGGTGATAGTAAGTGTCCTGGGTTCAGCAGTATTTTTTTTCCTTTTGAAGGTGCTGGATAGTGTTGAACAGGGCTCTATAAGCATAGGCCAAGTCCCAGCATGTTGTCATGATTTATCCATCTCTGGTGTGACCAGAATGGCAACACACCTCCTTTAAATCATAGAATCATAGAATAGTTAGGGTTGGAAAGGACCTTATGATCAGCTAGTTCCACCCCCCCTGCCATGGGCAGGGACACCTCACACTAAACCATGCCACCCAAGGCTATGTCCAACCCGGCCTTGAACACCACCAGCGATGGAGCATTCACAACTTCCCTGGGCAACCCATTCCAGTGCCTCACCACCCTTACAGTAAAGAGTTTCTTCCTTATATCCAATCTAAACTTCCCCTGTTTAAGTTTGAACCCGTTACCCCTTGTCCTCTCACGAGAGTCCCTCATGAAGAGTCCCTCCCTAGCAAAATGTTTTACTAATTTTTCTGGATTTTGCATTTGTTCATTGGTGAAGTTCCAAAGCACTGGAGGGGCCCACTGGCCTAGATACTTGCCCATACTATCCCACACACCCTGCCACTCATGACTATCCAGCCTCGGAGAAAATCTCTTGGACCTCCTATATCGTCATTTAACCCTAGACAAGGCCCAAATCCAACTCTACATAACTCTCTGGACCAGACGAAATGGTTGTAAAACGTACTCAGTATGAGTGCCAACATGGCGATTCCCATCACAAGCAAAACCTTCAGAATTCTCAAATAGTGTTGTAAACGGTCTGGTGGGGGGGCTGGGAGCATAAAAGAATGTCTCCTTCGCAGGTTGACCACCCGAGGAGGTGAAAAGAGACGTGTAATTGCTAAAAACTTCCATTATATACCTCTGAAAGTATAGAGTTGGTGACCACACTGGAAACAAAAACTGGGTCAGTTTCATGATCACTGAGTCTATTGTATTAAAAATCAGTGTGATAAAGTACAATGTAACAAGAACCTTAACCCAAAACCCAGATCTGAAAAACGTTAAGATAAAAAGTACTGGCTGTAAGTAAAGTATCATATGCTGAGTCCGTAAGAACCAGAGCAACAACTTTGAGAGCCAAAAAATCAGCATTGCGACAGGTGGCTATTAATCCTGCCATTATCTCAACCCTTTGTGCCCCACATTGGACACTAAAAGGAACTGTCATGGTTTAAGCTGTAAATCACGCAGCCCATTCACTCACTTCTCCCTTTTTCTTCCCCCCAACTCTGATGGTGGAGGTGGGGAGGGAATGGGGAGAAGAATCGAAAGAATGTAACTCCCATGGGTTGAGATAAGAACAGTCCAGTAACTAAGGTATAACACAAATCACTGCTGCTACCACCAATAATAAAAATGACCAGGGAAATACAAGGGAAGAGGATACAACTGCTCACCACCTGACCGAGCTGAGAGAGAAGCTTCCGGGCTCCTGCTCCCAGTTTGTTATATCCTGGGCATGATGTGCTGTGGCATGGAATACCTCTTTTGCTGGTTTGGATCAGATGTCCTGTCTGTGCTTCCTCCTGACTTCTCCTCCTCCCTGGCAGAGCATGAGACTCAGAAAGTCCTTGGCCAGACCAAAACATTACCAAGCAGTAACTGAAAACACTGGTGTTATCAGTGCTGTTCCCAGGCCCAAAATCAAAACCATAGTGCTGCACCAGCTACCAAGAAGGAGAAAAAAAAAAAATACTGTTACTGCTGAACCCAGGACAGTAAGGAAAATGTGAGCCTTCTCTGAAAGGAAATGGGAGGCCTGGTTACGCATAACGCTGAGAAGGCTGAGCTACTCAATGACTTTTTTGCCTTAGCCTTCACCAGCAAAGGCTATGGACACACTGCCCATCACGAAAGGCAAAGGGAAGGGTTGGGAGAATGAAGAACTGCCTGTTGTAGGAAAAGATCAGGTTTGAGACCATCTAAGGAACTTGAAGGTGCACAAGTCCATAAGACCTAATGAGATGCATCCACAGGTCCTGAGGCAACAGGTGTATGAAGTGGCCAACCCACTACCCGTCATATTTGAAAAGTTGTGGCAGTCTGGTGAAATTCACATTGACTGGAAATGAGGAAACATAACCCCTATTTTTAGAAAGGGAAAAAAGAAAACCTAGGTAACTACAGGGTGGTCAGTCCCACCTTGATGCTCGGCAAGATGACATATAAGAGCCTCCTGGAAGCTATGCTAAGGCACATGGGAAATAAGGAGTTGATTGGTGACAGCCAACATCCCAAGCACAGCTGCAGGCTGGGCAGAGATTGGATTGAGAGCAGCCCTGACTTGAGGGTGTTGGTTGATGAAAAGCCCAACATGAGCCAGCAGTGTGTGCTTAGAACCCAGAAAGCCAACCGTATCCTGGACTGCATCAAAAGAAGCGTGACCAGCAGGTCAAAGGAGGTGATCCTGTCTTTCTACTCTGCTCTCGTGAGACCGCACCTGATGTACTGTGTGCAGCTCTGGGGCCCCCATCATAAGAAGGATGTGGACCTCGTAGAGCTGATTCAAAAGAGAGGCCATGAAGATGATCAGAGGGCTGGAGAACCTTTTCTGTGAAGACAGGCTGAGAGAGTTGAACTTGTTCAGACTGGACAAGAGAAGGCTTCAGGGAGATCTTATAGCAGCCTTCCAGTACCTGAAGGGGGCCTACAAGAAATCTGGAGAGGGATTTTTTACAAGGACATGAAATGGAATGACTTTAAACTAAAAGAAGATAGATTTAGATTGGATGTTAGGAAGAAATTCTTTACTGTGAGGGTGGTGAGACACTGGAATGGGCTGCCCAGAGGAGTTGTGGATGCCCCATCCCAGGAAGTGTTCAAGGTCAGGCTGGACAGAGCTTTGAGCAGCCTGGTCTAATGAAGGGTGCCCTTGCCCATGGCAGGGAGGTTGAAACTAGATGATATTTAAGGTCGCTTCCAACCCAAACCATCTGATTCTTTGTTAATGCTTAATTGAATCCAGCTAGTTTCAAGGTATTATGAGAGAAGAAAAATATGCATCTGATGGAATTACTAGTTGGTGGCAAATAGCAGACAAGAAAAAATCTATAGGCATTACATATCCTTTTATATTGTGAATTTAGAAATGTCCGTGTCAGGGGTTTATAATCTTGTTATATGTGTTAAGCTCAAAAACTGCAATGAGGTGATTTACTGGGAAATCAGCTCTACAGATCATAGGATTTTAGCTTCTGAAGCTTATTAATGTTAAAACAACAATTTTTATTTTTTAGTGGGCTTTTAGTGAACTCAGAATTACCAGTTCAACAAATAACTCCAGCACATGCCTCGTTCTGGTCAGAGTGGCTTCCCCTATTTGGTAGGGCTATATGAAGAATAAGCCCATGCTTCTCTGCTTTGCTACTTGAGAGCACTGGCAAAACAACTTGAAAACATATACTTGTTAAGAGACTTTTACTTCCATTAGTTGACACGCCATTTAGAACACACTTTTGACACAGAACCTAAAGATAAACAAGCCACAGGACATGACTTAAAAGCTTTCTGCTCATCACTGCATCTGCTAGTTCAGGAGAATACTGCACATGAAAGGATAATGGGCATTGGAAGGTTTGGTGCAAACCTGAACATCTGTTAAAGAGAATGTTTGATTTCAGTAATAGTTTTGTAGGGATCGCAAGCAGTATTGTTATACAAACCAAACACGTAAAGGGGAAAATTCCTTAACATGGTAGTATAAAGACAGTCTGTAAGGTAAAGAAACAAAATTCTTCTGTCATTTATTCTACGTCAAATTGTCACTAACTAGTTAATAGAATAGGGTATGCTCAGAAGATAATCTTCACAAAGTTTTTTTGAGTTCTGAGTGTAACAATATATTATGAAACAGCATTTTAGACACTAGATATTAAAATAACAATAAAGGTAGAGTATAGGTAATAAACAGTACAGGCATGGCTGACAGAATGTTATTGGAAGCTGACAATCTCCTATTGACCTTGATGTAAAGTTGATTCAACCGTGCTTCAGAAATAACAGTTAAAGGACAAGCTAATTTACTCATCCATTTACTAATCACTAAGGTTGGGATTTACATAATTTCCTCAGTATTTCTTTAAATGCTTTTGTTAGCTGTTACTTGTAAATATTCAATATTACAATTTTAATATGGACTAGTTTTCCATACCTTTGCCATACTCTGTATTTCTGTTTCCTTCATGGACACCTAACTCTTCTTTTTATAATTTTCTTATGGTGGCACATAAGTGAAAATTTACTTTTCCAGAGTAAATTGAGATATACAAATAAAATCAGTATTTAGAAGTATTCCTAAGAAAACAATAATTTGCCAAATGTCTGTAAAGAATTAATACAGTGTGATGTAAAGAGAGTCAAAGTTTTCAAAAATATGCTCCAAAGAACATTCAGAAAATGGGAGTTAGTTATCTCTTCCTGGCCTTACTATAGGTATGTAAAATAAAGTTTTCAAAAAATAAACTCAAGAGATCAAAAAGAAAATCTGATATCCCAGACATCTTTGCTATTTTTAAAGGTATAGACTCTTCTCCACTACCTAGAACTTTGTCTGAAAACCTATGCTTCTCCATCAGAATAGTAATACATAGTCCATACTTACTTATGCTTAGCACATTCAAGGGATGCAATTAGTGCCTTTCATTAGCCTCATTCCTTGTGATTATAAATCTGAAATTAATTCTATTTTGTTCACTTCGGACAAGTACAACATAATTGTGATCCTGCATATTACTTTTAATCTGTTACTGTAATTCCTTTGAGATAACACCCTTACTTGTTCTGCGTACAGATACAAAAAAAAAAAAAGGAATTTGTTACTTGAGAAAAAGAGAAGATGAAAAAGGCTTGTAATGGAAACATTGATGCACAAGAACACACAGACCCTTTGCTCTGGAAATGGTGATGCTGTAATGCTCTAAAAAGGTCTTATTGTGCAGATGAACATGTTAAAATAAGGGTTTCTACAGTGTGACATGGGGGCAGCCGTTTGATTTAAGACTTCTTACATTGGAGATTATCCTATTTCCTCATGTTAACCTGAAACTCCAAAACATTGATTCAGGGATGGAAGTCCTACAGATGAGTTTTAAAATGAACCAAAAATCTCATGGAGGAAGAAGTAATGTAAAATTCTGTGAGAGTACTTTTCCAAAGTTGACAAAGTTGAAAATAGCAATTGAGTACTATGCTTGCACTTGAATGCGTAATCATAGGATGTAATGTTTGTCTTGATTTTAAAATGCTTAGACTCATAAAAACTCTACTCAGTCTGATCCATGAATTTTCCTTTCTTTGCTTCCAGAAGCAAAACACTAGTGCATTTCTGACAGAGAGGAGAAAAAGCAATTTCTCATCCAATGCATTTAAAGATATGCGAATACAAAGAAGGAAAAAAAAGGCACCTGGTTACTGTGGAGTAATAAGACAAAAGGAAGAGTCATAGACGAAGGATTGCAGGAGCTCTACTTTTATGAAAAAAGCAAAACAGTAATAGAAAGCACATAAAAGAGTCTCAGCTTCTATTAGCCAGAAAGAAACTTAGATTACAAGAAAAATGTAAACAGTTTTTCTCACAGCTTCTCAAATGAAGGCTATGAGGCTTTGAGGATTCCTCAGAGATCAGAAGATTATATATCATTTCAAATAATTTTCATTTACCTCTTCATTTTTGTGGGGTTCATTTTTTTCAGTTGCAAAAATGATCTTTTTTTCTTATTACTGTATTCCTCATGCTCCTGTCTTGTAAACACATAGAGGATCTACGTAAGTGGAAATACTATTCACAGTTCTGTAGCTGGGCAGGGCACTTTTCCTTCTGCCCCAATTTATCTGTTTTCTTTCTAGTTTATTGTTTTGTAAGGAGAATATGTTTTGTCACATTCATGAATTGCAGATCAGTTTCTCATGAACTGCAAGACTGATAGCAGCAGTTTTTCTTCTCAGCAGTCTATAATTCCACTTCTTTCTTATTGTTTGTCTTTTATGTTTCTCCCTTATCTATTTCTTTCTCCCCATAGATGCGCAAAGCTGCCTGGAATACTAGGTGGAAATTACATCCTGCCGATGATTTCTGTAAATTGGTCTACTTTTCAAGCACTTATAAGCAAAATTATTTTAGCTGAGAAAACAGCACCTTAAGAAAAAGAGGAAGAAATGTATGCTTCAGTTACATGGTTGTATACACATGGTCCAGATTAGGAAGTGTCAATACTATTTACATTTGTTGGATAATGTTCATTGGCTTTATTCCTTAAAAGTATTTTTTAACATTCTTATTATTTCAAAACACATTTTTCTAGATAGCTATTTTTTTTTTCTTGTGTTGTCCTCTGCATGTTTGATATGCATTTATGTTCTGCTGACAGGCAGGGTACGCAACAAAACAATATACTAGCTGTATAATATGCACAGTTTATTAAACAAGCACACTAAAGTAAATAAGCACACTAAAAAACAGGCACATCAACATGAACTGGTATATAACTCCATATATACAGTAAATAAGTATAATAAAGCAAATCATGTATAAGTAAAGTACAGAGGAAAATTAGTAATACATCAAATAATTACTGCATAGAGAGAACAGAGATTTAAAAGAAATACATCACCAATTACTATTGAATCATCATCCAGGCCCACAATTCAAGGTTGGCAGCCCCATTACTGCTGATGCTGGGAGTCTCAAGTAATTGGGAAAGTTCCTATGCAGTGTGTCTACCCGTAAGTGAGGCTTTGGATTCAGCTACAAGAGGATCCTGCTTTTGTACCCTCAGAAAAGCAACTGACTTTATGACAGATCTCTAATTGTTTACTTGTGAGGTCATGCAGTTTCTCATGATCTCACTATTGTCTACTCTGAGATTGTTGGCCATGTGTCCTGGCACGGCCAAGTATGAAGGTCTGCACTGCTATATTTTCCTGACTCTTTGTGGCAAGAAGTCACAATGAACATAAGCATACTCTACCAAATACACTTGGGCAAAAAACATACTTGGTTATGTCTTTTAGTCATGAGAAGGAATCAACTCTCAGCTAGGTTCCCATCCATTACAATTTAGTTAACTTTCTCATTTTTTACCTTCAATAAAATATTATAAGCTTATTTTTGGAAATGCTCAATGTAAGTTAGTAATTGATAAGTCTGGGAAAGATTACACAAAAGTGACCATTTTGGGAAGTCACAGTATTTAGAATGTTACTGTGTGTTTTATCCAAAAGAACCAAAAGTTGTATTACAAACTAATCATCATGTATTACAAGCAATCATCACTTTATGGATCATAGAATCATAGAATCAGAGAATATTTTGGGTTGGAAGTGACCTAAGATGATTCTAAATACCCTGCCATGGGCAAGGTCATTTTCTGTTAGATGAAGTTGCTCAAAGTCTCATCCAACCTGGCCTTGACCACTTCCAGTGATGGGACACCACTGCATCTGGATGATGTCACTTTCTTGAAACACATCAACTGCACTGCTCAACTTGATATCATCTCCAAACTTGCTGAGAGTGTACTCTTTCCACTATCTATGTCATTGATGAAGATATGAAATTGTATTGGTCCCAGTATGGACCCTTGAGGGATACCACTCATTACTAGTTTCTACTTGGACATTGAGCTGATGACTATGACTCTTTGGACATAGACATCCAACCAATTCCTTATCCATCTAGTATTCCATCCATCAAACCTGAATCTTTTCAGTTTAGCAACAAAAATATTGCTGGGGACCATACCAAAGGTTTTACAGAAGTCCAGAGAGATGACACCCATAGCTCTTCCCTTGTCCACTGATCTAGTCACTCTATCATAGAAGACCACTAGATTAGCCAGCTAATTCCTTCAAGAGCCTGGGATGCTTCTCATCAGGTCACATGGACTTGTATATGTTCAGGTTTCTCAGGTGGTCTCACACCTGATCTTCTCCCACAAAGAGGGTGACTTCATTCCCCCAGTTCCTGCCTTGAGGTTCAGGAGCTTGAGAGATGTTGCAAGAGAGATTTCCATTTAAAAATGAGGCAAAAAAAAATGTTATCAAGTACCTCAGCCTTCTCCATGTTGTTTGTCACCAGTTCTCCAGTCTTTTATCTGAACAGGTACATTTTCTTTAATCTTCCTTTTCTGTCCAGTGTATGTATAAAAGTCCTTATTATTATTCTTCACATCCCTTGACAAATTCATCTTCAACTGTGCCATATTTTTCGCTGATCCCATCCTTACACATCTGGGCAGTGCCCCTGTATTCTTCTCAGGAAACCTGTCCTTGATTCCACTGCCTGTGCATTTCCTCCTTACACTTTAGTTTGACCAGGAGACCCTTACTCCGTCATGCTGATCTCTTGTCTTCCTCTCCTGATTTCACACATGGGTATTGAGATCTCTTGTGCTGTAAGAAAAATATGCTCAAAGATAAAGCTTCTTAATTTTAGTGGAAAATAAAGATGCTCAGCATTTTGAATTAATCACAAGTACAGACTATCTCTGCTACAGAATAAGAACCAGAGTGTATTCGTGTATAAGGAAAAAAACCAATGAGGAGGCAATTAACAATTGTTTGAATTATACTTGCATCACTGAAGAAACAGGCAGGAAATTTAAAAAAGGAACTAGAGAGCACCAAGAAGTCTTACTACTATAACTACCTTGGTATGTGAAACAGCAAAAATACCTGCAACCAGTAACACAGATAATGTAGATCAAATATTGGAAAGGTATAATAAAATAGGAAATTCCCAAATTCTCAGTATAAAGAGAGCATCTATTTGCTTTATCAATCCCCTAAGTAAAAATATGATGACATGACAGAAAAAGGGGAAACAATGTTCGTGTGAGGACTTTTCCTAGTAAGACTTGATTCTATGATTTTTCTGTGCTCTGCAGTAGGAGCTCTGAGTCTTCTGTACAGGCCGGTGCAGTGGGTGGTGATGCTCCAGGATGCAAAAGATATTTCAGTAGTCTAAAACCACAGAAGATGCATGGCAATAAAATGCTGCACAAGAGGCCTCCATTGTAGTCTTGCCTCTTGATTGGCAGGTGTCTATTTCTCCTAGGTATTTCTGTTCCTGTTCACACACCTTAGCTAAATGATCTGGTTTATGAATATCCTTAGTGACAGGATCTTGTCCACTTTCTGTAACAACACCAGAAGCTCAGAAAATCTTCAGCTTGGTATAGGAACTTTGATTTAGTCTCTAAGGGGAAATGGAACATCCCAAATCACCCTATTCAATTCATGACTCTTTCCAGAGGTCCTCTTGATGGCCTCATATCCAGTCATCCTGGGGATCCTTTCTCTAGTTCTAGAAATATCACAGGTAGGGTCAGCTGAGGTCTGTGCTTACTCACCGGTATTTTATGTACCCATGCTGTTCTGCCTCTCTCCCATGTGTAAACAACTGCCATAAATGCAGCCTCATCCCTCACTATATGTGAATGCTAGAGGGCTTTTATTGAAATTCAATAGAATTCTGATTTTTTTGTGTACTGCTCAATTAGTTCACTCTGTGAAACTCACGTATGTTCAATTTACTCCTGTGCAGATTGCGCATGTTTTAAAACATTAATCTCTCTGCTACCCGTGAGGATGACCCAAGTATAAATTACCACTATTTCTATTCTCCCCAGATTAATTTTCATGTAGTAACTCATTGCTTTCCAAGAATTTATTTAATAGCCCTAAATCTCACTGTGCTTCATGCTTGTATTTCTGACTTCTCAATAGCCCAGTATTTAAACCTCTATTCTTTTCACTGGTCATAACCTCTCCTAATTCAGTATCATCTGCAGATTCAATTGAGACCTCACTTGGAGTATTGTGTGCAGTCCTGGTGTCCTCAACATCAAAAGGACATGGAACTGCTGGAACAAGTCCAAAGGAGGTCCACGAGGATGATCAGGGGACTGGAGCACCTCCCGTATGAAGATAGGATGAGAAAATTGGGGCTGTTCAGGCTGGAGAAGAGAAGGTTGCTTGGAGACCTCCTAGCAGCCTTCCAATATCTGAAGGGGGCCTACAGGGATGCTGGGGAGGGACTTCATGAGGGACTGTAGTGATAGGACAAGGGGTAATGGGTTCAAACTTAAAGAGGGCAAGTTTAGATTGGATATTAGGAAGAACTTCCTTCCTGTGAGGGTGGTGAGGCACTGGAATGGGTTGCAAAAGGGCGTTGTGAATTCTCCATCCGTGGTGGTGTTCAAGGCCGGATTGGACATAGCCTTGGGTGGCATGGTTTAGTGTGAGGTGTCCCTGCCAATGGCAGGGGTGTTGGAACTAGCTGATCTTAATGTCCTTTCCAACCCTAACTATTCTATGATTCTATAAGACTTCGCTCTCATGCCATTTTCTTTTCTGTGGCACTGCCCAGCCTTGATGCAGTTGTGCCTATAAACATGACAATAGCTTGGATGCTGTATGTGACCTCCTTCATGAAGAGGGTCTTCTGTCACCACTGTTATTTGCAGATATGTGCATTCTGAAGAATGTGTGTCTTGCCTGTGACCTGTGGTTCTGATGGTTGTATTACTTGCCTGTGACCTGTGTCTTTTTCAGTTGACCTAGTCAGGTAAGCATCTTTTCTCTTTTCTTTCCTTCTTTTTTTTTTTTTCCTTTTTTTGAGGTAAAGGAATTTGTACATAATCCTCAGTAGCTGTTCTCAACCACCTGTGTTGTCCCTACTCAGAGGTTAAGCAGTGGAAGACTTTTTCTGCAAATTCTCTGAAGTTATTCAGAAAGAATTTATCAAACCTTCTTTTCTTAAGACAGAAAAATATGCATAAACAGCAGTTTCCATGAACTCGTATTGACTGAAGTGCCCCACAGGGGAGAAATATGTAGAAAAGTTTCTCAGGCTTAGTTCTAGGAGATTTTTTGCTTTAAGTTGTATTTGTTATTTTATAATCTGTATTAGGTACTCTTGCTCTTGGCCTAGCTCCATAAACCAGTTGCAGTATATTTATTTTAAACATCATTAAAAGTTGCGTAGCTTAATGATGATTAAGACTTTATTTCTGGGTCTATACATTGGAAAGAGGTATCAAATAGTTTATCCATAAGTAAAATAAGAATTAGATTATAACACTACATCAGAACTTTTTATATCTAGATTCAATTTAATAGAACAGAGAACAGATTTTTCAGTCTAGTCCATTCTGTCCAAAACCTGAAAATCGTATCTGTAGACTTAAAGATGCAATTTGCAGATACAAGTTTTGAACTGAAGCAGTATTTTTAAGAGTTAGTTTTCTAAGGGTTCCATATTGTTTCTAAAGCTGGTTGATTACTTTAATTTTGTATTTCTATAACTTTCCTTTAAAGCACACTTAAGGTAATAAAGTGGACTTCTGCTTTCTCCTGTGCATTCCTCCACCATTTTGTCCCCTAGGCAGTTACTACTATGAAGTGCTTTTGCATTTTTCACAGCCATTGGTCATATATGCTGTCTTAAACAACTTATTAACATTGATGGACTTTTCCACCTTGCAAGATCATTAATGATTAAATTAGAACTTATTATGTGAAGTACAAATCTCTGAGGAATTCTTCTGATAATCTTCCTCCCCTGTAAAAACTATTTTTGCCATGTGTTTTCTATCTCTTAATGAGTGGTCTTTTTATCCATCTTAGTACCCTTCTCCACAGTCATCTTCTCTTTAAGAACCTTTGCTATAAGACGTTGTTCAATGACTTTTCAAAGTCAAGGTGCACTGTATCAGCCTGCTTGCTCCAGTCTAGAGGCTTACTGACTTATTCAGAGAACTGTGTTTGTGAGAAGTGCTATTCCTTTCCAAAAGCTATGTTGCTCTTCCCTAATTGCTCATATTTATGAACCATAACGGTTAATGTTTATTCAGGTGTGCATTAATTCTATTTTTCAGCCAGTTTCAACTAATTAACCTGCTGGACACATTGAGATATTGGTCAGTCTTTGAATTACCCTGCAGCCTTCTGAAATAATTGCTGTCATGTATGTTGGTCCTCTGCCTTCACACTGTTTCGGAGAGAGAGATTTGTAAGTTGTTTTGTCTTCAAGTCTCCTTAGAGGCAAAAGATGAATCAGTCTTGAAATTTTTCACTCTTAATTTTATCTATTACTTCAATAGCTTCTGCTGACAGTTGGACATATCCTTTAATGTGTCTATAGCAGTCCCACCCTGGCCTCCAATCGAGATTTGGAGACACATCATACATAACGCTGCTGTCTCTTTTGAGAACACACGCAGAATCAGCCTCAAGGAGTAAAGACAATGCAGAAAGAACCGTGCCTTGCCTATACCACCTAAGGAGACCTTCCACTGTGCTTTTTTGCAACCTGACTTGTCTATCCTGCATTGCCCTTTTTAGCCATCAGCGTGCTTGTAGTAAGCATGGGTAAAGCCCTTCTCTTTGTTTGCAAAGCCAAGCCATCATGATGATGATGATGATGATGATGAGCTTAAAAAGAGAGAGGTTGAGATCAGAAATTTCCCCGGACTTATCCCTATTAAGCAGGGACACAAACAAGTAATTTTTCTTCTCTGCTATGGCCTTCTTGCCCCTGTATGCTCTTTTCATAGCTTTGACTCATTTCCTCATGCTACAGACTCCCTAGAAGGTTTCTTCCTCAACTGTTTGAAAATTGATTTATTCTTTGGTTTTGTGTTAACTGCAGGTAGTTTCTCAACCCCCTTTTTTTTTTTTTCGGTGCTGCCATTTTGAGTTTTTACAGATAACTGACTTCTTAGTGATTCTTATTCCTCCTAGTATCCAAATTTAAGGTTTTAAAAGGATTTCCCATTCTAATGATGCCCCTTAGCCTGTTGGATTTTCTCAAGTCTTTGCTGCTAGGTTAGTATTCCTTTACTTTGAGAAGCTATATTAGATAGCGTATTAGATAGTATTAGATAATTAGATAATTAGATAATATTAGCGTATTAGATAGTCACAATGATACTGGGAATGATTAATCTCTTTAACCTTTTTCTAAAAACATTTCTCATTTATATGTGATTTCCTTTTTTAAAAATCAATCAGCAGTAGACCTTTTGATTTAATGGCTTCAGGATTTTGGAATCCAAACGCCCTATGCTTATTCATTACACAGTGACTTCTAATAATATCCCTTGAAGCAATTCCTGCAAGTTAGTCTGGTCCAAACCTAAAAAACTGTCATTGTCACTGTCTAGATGTGTAATCTCAAAATTATACACAGATGTGATATTCACCCAGGCTACAAGGAAGCACTTTACTCTCCTGCCTGTTGCATTTTCTTTCAGGTTCCAAAATCTTCTTTAGTAACAGGAAGCCACTATCAACATCTTTGACAGGTGAGGTAATACATTTCCAAGAAGGTTTTTTTTTGTTTGTTTGTTTGTTTTGTTGGTGTTTTTCTTGTTGGTTTTAGTTTTGTTTCATTTTGGGTTTGCTTGTTTGTTTGTTTAATTATTTATTTTTCTTTCATGTTATGTTAAACCTAAAAGCTAGCACCATGCAGTAATCTCTAGGGGACAATGAATATAGACAATCACATCTATCCTTCTGAGTAGCGATTCAGTTGACCACTGGCTGCTACTAAATATAGCTTAGCGAAGGTGTTGTAACTTGTCTTTGAACTGTCTTGTTTATGGAGTTTAAATGGCATCTGGCTGAACACCACTGGACAAACTTTCCTCTTAGCCAGCAACAGGGATTGTACTATCTACCACTCTTCTTCAACTATGAAATTAACTATGAAATTAATTAATGTTTAACACCTCCACAATACCAAGTTGATTAAATAGGAGTAATTAAAAAAACCAAACCAAATAAAAAAATCCCCTTCAAACTGAAGAAAGACAGATTTAAGCAAATCTCCAATGAAGTTGCAAATCACAGAATCATAGAATCATAGAATAGTTAGGGTTCGAAAGGACCTTATGATCAGCTAGTTCCAACCCCCCTGCCATGGGCAGGGACACCTCACACTAAACCATGCCACCCAAGGCTATGTCCAACCCGGCCTTGAACACCACCAGCGATGGAGCATTCACAACTTCCCTGGGCAACCCATTCCAGTGCCTCACCACCCTTACAGTAAAGAGTTTCTTCCTTATATCCAATCTAAACTTCCCCTGTTTAAGTTTGAACCCGTTACCCCTTGTCCTCTCACGAGAGTCCCTCATGAAGAGTCCCTCCCCAGCATTTCCATAGGCTCCCTTCAGATACTGGAAGGCTGTTAGGAGGTCTCCAAGCAGCCTTCTCTTCTCCAGGCTCAACAGCACCAACTTTCTCAGCCTATCCTCATACAGGAGATGCTCCAGTTCCCTGATCATCCTCATGGCCCTCCTCTGCACTTGTTCCAACAGTTCCATGTCCTTTTGATGTTGAGGACACCAGAACTGCACACAATACTCCAAGCGAGTTCTCAGGAGAGCAGAGGAGAGGGGCAGGATCACCTCCCTCAACCTGCTGGTCTCACTCCTTTTGATGCAGCCCAGGATACGGTTGGCTTTCTGGGCTACGAGCACACACTGAAGCCGGCTCATGTTCACTTTCTCATTGACCAACACCCCCAAGTCCTTCTGTGCAGAGCTGCTCTGAATGTCTTCTGTGCCCAACCTGCAGCTGTGCCTGGGATTTCTCTGACCCAGGTGTACGACCTTGCACTTGGCATGGTTAAACTTCATCAGGTTGGCATCAGCCCACCTCACAAGCGTGTCAAGGTCCCTCTGGATGGCATTCCTTCCCTCCAATGGATCAACCGAACCACACAGCTTGGTGTCTTCAGCAAAGTTGCTGAGGGCACACTCAATCCCACTGTCTATGTCACAGACAAAGATGTCGAACAAGACCGGTCCCAACACCGATCCCTGAGGGACATCACTCGTTACTGGTCTCCAGCTGGACATTGAGCCACTGACCACAACTCTTTGCGTGCGGCCAGCCAGCCAGCTCTGTATCCACCGAGTGGTCCACCTATCAAATTGATGTCTCTCCAACTTAGAGACAAGGATGTCATGTGAGACAGTCTCAAATGCTCTGCACAAGTCCAGGTAGATGACATCAGCTGCTCTACCCCTGTCCATCAGTTAAGTAGACCCATCATAGAAGGCCACCAGATTGGTCAGGCAGGATTTCCCCTTAGTGAAGCCATGATGGCTCTCACCAAGCACCTTGTTGATTTCCATGTGCCTTAGCATGCCTTCCAGGAGAATCTGCTGCAAGATTTTGCCAGGCACAGAGGTGAGACTGACTGGTCTGTAGTTCCCTGGCTCATCCATTTTCCCCTTCTTGAAAATGGGGGTTATATTTCCCTTTTTCCAGTCATCGGGAACTTCACCTGACTGCCATGATTTTCCAATATGATGGACAGTGGCTTAGCAACTTCATTTGCCAGCTCCTTCAGGACTCACAGATGGATTTTGTCAGGTCCCACAGACTTGTGTACGTTCAGGTCCCTAAGATGGTCTTGAACCAGATCTTCTCCTACAGTGGGCCCAGGGTCTTCATTCTCACAGTCCCTGCATCTCCCTTCCAAGACTTGGGTGGTGTGGTGACAGTATTTGCTGGTGAAGACTGAGGCAAAGAAGTCATTAAGAGCCTCAGCCTTCTCCAAATCCAGGGGAGCCAGTTCTCCCGATAGCTTCTGGAGAGGGCCCACATTGTCCCTAGTCTGTCTTTTATTTGCAACGTACCTATAGAATCCCTTCCTGTTATCCTTAACATCCCTAGCCAAGTTGAATTCTAAGTGGGCCTTAGCTTTCCTAACCTGGTCCCTAGCTTCCCGAACACCATCCCTCTATTCTTCCCGGGCCGCCTGTCCTTGCTTCCACCTTTTATGAGCTTCTTTTTTCCTTTGAATTTTCCTCTGCAGCTCCTTATGATAAGGTGTCCCTGTTCCTAGATTATATCTGGTCCAGGGAGTAAGTCTTTAAAATATAATAATAAATTTTAACATTAGAGAATCATAGAATCGTTTATGTTGGAAAAGAATTTAAGATCACCAAGCTGACCAATGCTAGGCTATATGGTTAAAGTATACTAAAATTGTGATTTCTAGTTCAGAAAATAAGCAAGGGTATTGCAAATTTGAATTTGACTTCTGTTATGACCACTATATTTGAGTTGGTAAGCCTGAGTTTATGAGTTGAAGTAAGAACAGGTGGTGAAATAAAATGAAAGTAAATTATTATGAACAGGTTTGTTTACTCCAAATACTATAGTGTATTAACACATATCAAGGTCTAAACATTGCTTGTAATGAGAGAACTCCCCCATTTTACCGTAATACTTATGACTTGCGCAGTTTGTGTATCTTCCCATTTTCATAGTGTCCATGCTTTGATACCTTTCTAAAAAGTGGGTTGTGACTTCATGAAACACAGAGTGATACATGGCATGACCATGATAAGCTCTTTCAAGTTAAAATTATTCTGGTGCTACTCTATGTTTCAAGTGTCCTGCTTAGTTTCACTGGTATTTTCAAAGCATTCTTATGATCCTTACACTTTTTTTTATACAGTGTAAGGTAGTGTGGCCACGCATATTCTAGGAAACTCTTCCAGACACCTTTTAAAGTAAATATAATCCAGTCCTCCATGTTAGTACTGGTTGTCTCTAACCCAAATGAAGTTACAGTAACTTAGTTAATTTGAGAATATGTTTAGATGCTCACTTGGATGACACTGAAATGTCTGGCTTAATGAACAAAGTAATGTACAAAGACATTATTCATACATCTGTAGGAAGAAATGGATTGTTCAGTTGCTTTAAAATGTTTACCACACATAAATCAGTGACTTTCCTTCATCTTTCATGTAAAATTGCACTTAAATCTGAGGTTTCCTTTTGTTAGGTGAAACTTGGGTTTTTATTTTGCTGTTATCCATTTAACTCCATCTCCTTTTTATTAACAAAAGGACTAAAACAAGCCTAGCAAAACAAACAAGAAATGAAACAACCTTGGAATAAGGAGTGTCTGGGTTTTGTACCATTTTACAGGAAATGTCCTCAGTGGCTTAAGCCTCAGGTTTCCAGTTTATCAAAACTAGTTGTGTTTACTAATTTAGGCCCCTGCAAAACTTCCAGCTGCCCCATGTCCCTTACTTTTAGCTGTGCAGTGCACAAGTGCCCAATATTGGCATTTGTTATCTTCCTCTTAAAGAATTAATAAATTTATTGCTGTTGCCGAGTGAACACTTTTTGTTTTTTGCTCTTCCAGCTGTGTTTTTCTTCATTCGCTGTTTTCAGATGAATAATCTTTCAGCTTTTCTTTCTTTGAAGTTTACAGGGAATTTACAATTCCCAAAGGACAGCTGTTAGAACAATAGCAGTTATCCTGTTGCAATCCTTTTCTTCCTAACTTTTAAGGTAAACATTTTGTACCTGAGTTATCTTTTATTTTTTTTCCTTTCTTTCTTCTTTTTAGATTTCACCACTTGATGCTGATTGCTTCAGGGCCCAGGGGAAGTCAAGCTACTCTGTGCAAGATGAACTCCCTGGCAGTTTTTCTGGCTTTGTTCTTAAAGTGAAGAAAATTGTGGCTAAGATGGGGCACTGTGCTGACAGACAGAGCTTCTCTGGAGTTGTGAAGCCTCAGTGCCTAAGCAGACAGCTGCAAACTCCTTCATCAGTCGTTGCAAACACATGTGTATACTCTAGGCTATAATTAGAAGAATAAAGTAGAGTTACAGCAATTCATGTAATCTCCATAGGTATTTCATGCACACTATGCTTATTACTATCTCTTAATATTTTTTCACTGAGCCAGCTACTCTTGTAGAGGAGCAACACAAAAGATGTTGATGGAAATGGCTATGAATATAGAAATCTACTGCAAAGGCAAGAAAGATTTTTTTCTTCTTTTGAATTATGTTTTATTTTCCTCACCTTTTCCTCTAAAGCATCAGATATTGGCCATCTATGAATGCAGGGAACCCCAGTAAAGGTAGCATCAGTGTATAGATGGCATTCAGGAAATCCAAGGGCTCAAAAATAGTTGTGCTATTCTTGTTCTCATCCTGCCCTGGAGAGAATCTGAGTCGGACAGACATGACAAGTTATTTAATAAGCTGTAAAAGGTAAGTAATAAGTTCTAAGATTTCTGTTCCACAACACTCATGGACTTCTCATTCATGGTAATCTAGGCCCTCCAGTACAGCTCTGACTAGCACGACAGATCTCGGGGAGCATGACACCAGTCTAACTTCTCAACATGCCCAAGTTGGCTGTCAGCCTAACCACTGGACATAGTGGTTCCACCTTGGACTCAGTCTTTTTCATAGTGTTAGACTTCTATGTATACAGTTCCCCTCACTTCCCCAGAGACTACTGTTTTAACTGCTTATTGAGTTCTAAATAGATTCAATAAGTTGCTAATCATGTAGCCCAAGTGAATTTCTTTGAGTTTCCCTATATTGAAGGCCAGTTAGCATTTCTTACCTGGAATTCTATCGCACTCTGGTTTCCTGCCCCCAAATATGTTACAAGGGTGTGAATTTGACAGCAGCAAGATAAGGAAGTTTGTTTATCCTTTTTTATTTTCCAGGGTATACCACTTTGGTTTTGTCAGTCAGAGCTGTGAAGATAAAGTCAAGATCTTGTTTACCTGAGCAGTGCTTTCAGGCAGATTTTATCCCTCGAAACACTCTGTGGAACACCAGTTGCTGGATTTGGAGTGAGGAAGGACTTTGGTTCCAGGTCAGACTGGTCTTTGGGCTTTGGGCTTTTCTACATGTTCCTCTGCAGTACTGAGCTCCAGTTGTTGCCTGAGAGCAGCATCAAAGCCTATGTTTCTCTAAACACTTTCTGTTGGAGCATCAGATGAGACTGTCCTCTTGTTTTCCTTCCTCCCAACAAAACCTCTGGAAACCTCTTTGTTTTGCATCATAGTTTCTGCACTGCTTAAACTAGGGAAATAGCTGTGGGGTTTTTTTTTCATATTTTGAAAAATACTTAAGTTAAATAATGCCAAATATCTAAAGGATATGGGGCAAAAAGCTGCAGTATCCTGGGGTAGGAAGGTTTGGCCTATAGTTCAGGAAAGCATACTAATCCGATAGTATGCTAATTTGTTTATCCAACTGAAAACAGTTAATTGGGGAAAAAAAAATGGCTTTTGAAGAGATGACAACTCCTCTGATGGCAAAACATGGCAAATAACCCTGGTAAAAATCAATATGGCCAAGCTATTAAACCCCAAACAATATTTCTTTTTGTTTGTTTTTTTTTAAACCCCAAACTATATTTCATTTTTTTTTTTATTGAAGCCTTCTGTCTTGACTATACTGTCCCTTAAAATATCACTGTAATACAGGAAAAATATGTTTTTTCTATACTATTGATTGTGCTCTGCATGAGTATAAATGGTGTCACCAGATGGAAGGCAGATCAATAGGTCAGAACTTACTGATGGTATAAAAATTCCATCAGGTTTCAAGATAAATACATCAAGTCTTTAAACTATGGCTATAAAACCTTGCCCATTTTCTTTTTACAAGTTGTCTTAAAGAACTAAAAAACAGTTACTTACCTTGAAGTGTATTCTGCTGTGACAGCTTTATTGTCTTGTTTCCGGCGTGTGCTGGAAAGGGTATATATTTTCAGCATGGAATGGTTTAAGGTATGAAAACACTGAGCTCTGAATAGCCCTTCATCTAAAAGAAAATCTCACGTCCAAGGTCTTTAAAGAGAAACAAAACACCGAGATGCCATTGGAGCAAATGGATGCATACAAGCAAGAGATCAAGTATATATATATTTTAAAAAAAGACACTGCTCTCTCTGGCTCTGTCATGAAAAATGGCTGTACCTCAATTTAGCATCTTGTCTCTTATTTACACTTAGTAGCAAACTCATTCAAAAACTCTAGCTGAACTGAATTAGATGCAGGAATACATTATGGCTCTGTTGTCAGAAAAGCCAGTGTAATGACGGATATTAAGGACTGCCTTCAGAGATAAGGTGAGCTGAGCTGCATTGCATCATTTTTAGATTTTGTTCAGAGGATCATTATGGTACAATAAGCCTTCTCCACTGATGTAAAAAAATTTTGCTCAGTATTCTGTCTTGCTGCTTGTTACGAGACAGACTAAAGTACCACAAGGTGATAAGGGCAGAACATTTGAATAATACATTATTCTAGAGTACAGTTGCAATGCCACTATACCAGGCTCTTCATCAGGAGACAATTTTCTTTTGAACTAATAAAAAGATGAGAAAAAAAAATCACAAAGAAAATAAATAAAAATGACCAATATTATTTTAACTAAATGGAGAACTTAATTAACTATAATAGTCTTTTTATCCCCGTAACTACTGGTAAAACAGGTCATAAAACTCAAGCATATATGACTTCTATGTATGACAATAAAAGTCTTTCTATAAGCATAAGAAAGGACAAGATCTGACCTTTTTATAGCTTATAGTCATGATACTGAAAAATATCAGCTAAAAATTCGAATATCATTACTCAGTATTTAATCAAAACCATGTAGTTCAAGGTTAAGCTGCAGTGATGTTGGCCCACATTGCACCCAAATTGTCATGCTAATGCCAGCAATGGAGTCTGCATCACCTCAACTTAGCTTCAAATTTCCAGCAGTGGCTTCTTTTCCCTGACTAAAACAAATACTAGGAAAATCTATACTTGGGTGAGTTGTCACAGGTCTTTCATTTCATGTAGTAAATAATTCAATAGGACTAAGCATCTGGAAATTTCCAGAAAGGTAACTTGTTCTTGTTGAAAGCTGCGTATATTATAAACTTGACGATTTCACTAGAATAGGTTATTTTTACAAGAAAATATTCTTCTGCTTCTAGATAAGTGCCAAGCTTTTTACTGGAAATAACAACTGGAATGCAGCAAAGATGAATTTTAAAGTTAGAAGTTATTGAAGTAAGCCACTTCAGAATATGAATAAATATTTATTTTTGGAGCATTGTTTACTTTAATGGATTTTTGTATTCTATTAAATCACCAAAAGGCCATTGCTTTTCCTAGTGTACTTCAGAATCAAGTATTTGCTCAATTCTCAAAAGGTGGGAAGTATTTTAAGATACTTACAAGTGACTTGTAATTGAAAAATAACAAAGCTGGTGAAGGTTCTAGAGCACAAGTCTTATGAGGAGGAAATTTGGTTGCTGTTTAGCCTGGAGAAAGGAAGGCTCAAAGGAGACCTTAAGGCTCTCTTCGGCTACCTGAAAGGAGGTTGTAGTGAGGTGGGTTTTGGTATCTTTTCCCAAGTAACAAGGACAAGAAGAAATGGCCTCAAGCTGTGCAAGGGGTGGTTTAGATGGGATGTTAAAATTTATTCAGTGAAAGGATTGAAAAGCCCTGGAACAGATTTCTCAGGGAAGAGGTGGAGTCACCACCCCTGGAGGTATATAGAAGATGTATAGGTGTACTGCTTAGGGGCATAGTTTAGTGATGGATATCTCAGCGTTGGATTTATGGCTGGATTTGATCAGCGTAAAGACCTTTTCTAACCTAAATGATTCCATAATTACGTGGTTGTCCTTTGAGAGCCTTCCTGTTTTGGATTGAACTCTAACTGTACAACTCATATGGGCTAACTTGTTTCCAGCTCAGTTAGTAAGTGTTTACACACCTCTGTGAAAACAACCCTAAATGAATACTGAGATTTTTGTTTTGTCTGGCCTTTTGTTTTTTCCAGCTATAGGTGGTTGGTAGCACATATTCAACATTAATAATTGTTAAACAACCATTAGGAATGAGTGACATGCAGTAATTTTACAAGTAGTCAGACAAGAATAACATTTATAACCATTATATACATTCAAACAGCCTTAGGAGTATAATACTGTAATTACGGAAGCTTTCTTTGCAACTCAGAAAGTTTACAGAGTGTTATAATAATGAGTTTATTTTTATTCTGGTTTCCTCAGAAGAAAATTCATGTAATCATGTTGTTCCGTGTTCATTTATCTGTGTGTCAGTCAGTCAATCTCACCAGCTTTTGAACCTGGTATCCAATTTCAACCAAATTTGAAAGTGCAGCGGAGGACTCAAAGCTATTAAGCTCCCACAAGCTTCATGAAAATAAACCATTGCATAGAAGTTGAAGATTCAAATTAGTGCTCCCTTGAGTGAAAGATCACATTCTGAGTGCAGGACTCTGACAACTGGCCAGTTAGCATGTTCATTCAAATAACTGTATAGTCTGTTATAGCGCTTGCTGGCCAAATCAAATCATTTCATTGAGGGAAAAAGAACACAGAGCCATCTGACACCAGGCCACAGAAACTTGCCACCCTCAGAAACAAAGTATCTGCTTAATTTCCTTTATACTTTCTCTGGATTCTAATACAGAATTCCTATTGCTTTCCTTGGAAATTTGAGTTATGGATTGATATTGTGTTATTGATGAGTTTGCAGCAGTATTTTGTCTCATTTAATACTCCTTTTAAAATACTGGTTTTTGCAGTGAGCTTTTTATTAACTAATTAATTATCGCAGTACCCTTATGAAATAACTGCATGTTATTATCTCTGTTTCTCAGAAATTGAATTGCAGTTCAACGTCAAGCTGAGTCTATGTAGAGGAGCAAAGTTAGACCAGTGTTCTGATCCTTGTCAAAAAAGAAAAAGAAAATAACCAAAACCACTTCACAAACTTACTATCCTCCTCCCCCCACCCCCAACCCAGCTAAGCTTGATGATTCTAGTATGTCATTTACATCAGTATTTTCCATGTATTTAAATAAATTAACAAGGTTTTTCTCCCATGGTAAAACTTGGTCAACAATTACAACTCATGGAATTTTCTTCTTTGCTCATTTGTTCAAGATTAATTTAATACGTAATTACAGTATCATTGTTGTGATCTGAGATCATCAGGGCTATGAGGGAGTGAAGGAGTCAGAGAAATAGTTGGACATTGTTATTAATTAACTGTACTGCTAGCCATTATCCGACAATGCTGTGCTTTATATTTGAGAGTGTGAAATAATCCATAAGAAAAACACTGGGAAAAACTGGCACATGATAGAAGTACCTTTGATCATTCGGTCCTGAAGAGTCAGTTTACAAACTTTTCTGCTTTAAAATCCTTCCTAGAGTTTAACTACAGAAATAATCACCAACATATGTAAACATCAAATTCCATTCCACTTTCAACTTAAAACTTCCTCCCAGTGATATCGTGTGGCAAGAATTTCTTTAAGTGAATGACACACAGTAGCTCCAGATTGACTGCACTTTCTCATCTCCTAAAAGAAATGGCAAAGGGATTTACCATTTTCTGCTTTTTCTTCTGTTTTGTTTGATACTGTAATGCATTTTATTCTTCACTAAAATAGACATATTTCAGAAAAGCTTCTTTTGTGCTTTTTCACTACTTGTTCTGAGTCATACTGACTCTTACTGAGACTACTCATGGGCTGTTTCCTTCCTCAATTTAAATGACCAGGACTGAACTCTACTCTTAAGCTGAGCTGCCTGACTGGTACCCAGATCTTTTTCCTGAATAGCTGTGCCTGAACAGTACGCACACATTGCAGTCTGCACCCTGCAGTCTGCACACACAGTTCATATTAACTCTTGCAGTATGCACTGCTTTGTAATTGTTAACTATCAAATACTGCATAATCTCTTCTATTTACCTGCTGTTCTGAAAACCTTTCCAAAGTTGTTTTTTTTTTTTTGGCCTACTACTGCAGGCCCAAAATCTTTTTATTAATTTGAGATTCAACTCTTTTCTGCTACACTCTAAATCACTGATTATTTCACTGTTTTCTTCTAATGCTGGCTTGAAAACTTGTGCCTTTCCACAGATAGAAAGTATTATAAACGTTTAACATTTCTTTTTTTTTTTTTCCCACACTGAACATATGCACCTAGTTATTTGATAACTAGAGCTAATTTACATTACACTTAGGGACAAGACTGTAGCTGTAAGGTGGAACAATGGGTAACTTTGCAGCTGTATCCAGGCCCTCAGTGCCATTGCAAGGCTCCTGAATTTCCATTTTTATCCTGCAGTGAAACACAGTAGGCAAAAGAAGTTAATGCAGTGCTTTACTGACAGCATGTACCCATGGAGGCTCATAGCCATTGCCCCTGTAGCCTTTACTCCTGTTCAGCTGTGCCTTGATGGGAGCAGTGTGAGTACCCGGAAGGCCCTGTTCCAGCATGCCTAGACTTATGACCTTGTAATTTGCTTTGAAGTACAAGGATGTGGTGTGAGCTGTTCTTTCTCCTACTGTGCTTAATCACAATTCAATTATTTGATTTTATATGGATAAAACTTGAGGTAAGTTTCCATAGAAACCATAATGATCAGAACATTGTAATGTGGTATACAAACACTGTTAGTTTGGTAACTTAGAATATGACAAAGCCAAGTAAAGAGCATAGAATCAAATTGGCTTAAATTCACCAGTTTAGAATTAGATATGTCTTGCTGACCTTTACTTAAGCACCAAGTTTTCCTGGTGCTTAAGACTACCTTTTCATCTCATGGGGAGAGGCAGGACCCTTCAAAGAATGATTCCTTTCTCTCTGAAGTAGCTTAGCTCTGCTATGTGAAGCTAAGCAAGATCCATCCTCAGAAATTCTTCATCCCATTGATAAATATCCTCAGTTTTTACACTGCCACATCCTTTAATCTCTAAATAATAATGTTATCTTACATTTACCTCTCTGAATTTGACTTCTTCTCTGAGATCCACAGCCAATAGCATGCAAAGAAGTAACAGTTTTCCCATCTACTCAATTGCCACCGAGGAAAAACAGGAAAATAATGTAAGAGGGTAATTACTATATTTGAGGGCAGAGCAACGCAGGATCCTATATGTAATGCAGGAACCAACATAACAATAATCATCACAAATGTTAAGTGACTATATTAACATAAATTTTATAAATATTAAAACTTAAGTTTTTAAGATTTGATTTTCATTTGCTTTTCTCATCTCAGTCTTCCATGCCGGTGGTCTTGACTGGAGGAAGCTGGGAAAGCCATAGCTACTTCATTTAATTTTAGAATGCCAGTCATTCTGTTAGGTGCCCTTTTCAACCCATCTTAGTTAAAAGGCAGAAAGAAATTTAGGATTTTTTTTTTTTTTAGGATAAATGCAGTCAAGAGAAATGTCATTCAGAGTTTTATATTTAAAACTTTCTGCGTCAACTGAAATTCCTCCCATGTTGCTCTTCTCTCTCCATGCTCTCTGTATTTGTATTTCTTAATATATGTCCTTTTATAAAAAACAAATCCTACTTTTACACATAGACTTTTTATTACCAATATTTTGCTATGCTCCTTAGAAACTTTTATTTGCTTTGAACAAGAACCTATAAAAAGCACCTGGCACCTCCTTCAAATTTTCTGTGGATAGTCAAGTTGAAAAGTTGTGAATAAAAATGCAATTAATAATAAACTCACACCTTTCTCTTTTTTCTTCATTGTACTTACAAGTACATTATTACTTATAACTTGTAAAGGTCTGAATTTTCTATTTGAAAGACTGGAGGTTTTGTTAAAAGTAATTAACACTTAATTTTTGGAAGAAAATTGTTCCCTCTGCTGTCCTTTCCTTTCTTAGCTTTTTCAGGAATGCTTCATGTGTGCATTATTTCTGATGGCAAAACAAGGTATCTGTCAGGGTTCTTAGCACAAAACTTGTGAGTTCTGGGATATTAGCTAGTGTCACCATTCTGCAGATTAGGCTTCATAGATACATATGCTCAGAACTGCCTTGATTTATTGAAGATGAGATAGAAAAATGTAGAAACTTACAGACTGACATAGTTCATCATAAGACTTTATATCAATAAATAGAGAATTCAAAAGAGTTGTCAAAAATCATCAAAGGGATTAGAACAGATGAATTATGAAAATTTTGAAGAAATGAATTCAGTATATAGATACTGGAAAAAAGTTCTATTTTAGTTGTCTAATACTTTGGAAAACCTAATGACAATAGTTTTGAAAAATCTACTGACAATCTACTAGAAAAGAATTGGAATGCTAATTGGCAAGAGTATGCTGCCTAAAAGAGTTGAGGCATCAAGATTTTTTTTCTCTTTTTTTTTTCTGAAGTAACCTTTTTCCTGACTCATTGTTCCATGTGATGCAGAGAACGTACTCTCTAGATCTTCTAATATTCCCTTGTTACAGTTTTCCTAGAAACCTAAAGGAAAGGTTCAGCTGGGATATCTTGACTCCACCACAGTACATATGTGCTTTACACCATTCTAAATCATTCTGATTAGGAAAGATTAAATTCTGGAAACTATTTGCTTGTAGGAAAGTATTAAACAGCACAAACGATCAGCAACAAAAGCAAGTATTTTGAAATGCTACACCTCTACTCACAAACAATCCCCAGTGAAGAGTTACACCAGTTGAATATTGTCTTACACTCACTTTAGTGAAAGGCAAATTAACACACTCTCCAGACTTCTACTGGAAGAGGAAGATAAAACTGTATTTTGCAGTTCACTGAGAGGTCCAAATAACACTTGAAAAAGATTTACATGTATATGTATTTAATTTTCCAGAAGAAAAAGAGAAGTTGGAAAACAGTCCTGGAAGAGCGTCTGACAAAAGTTTTTCCTTTGGAAAGATGACATAAATATGTTTCTTAAAAATAAGCTAAGGAAAAAAAGGAAAAAGCAATGCATTCCTCAGCAAGCAGCCAAACAAAACCAGCTAAAATATAATAAGCACAATTGAAGTTTTTATCTAACTCTAAGGACTGATATGTGGGTATTTTGCACCTGTGTTCCAAGTAAAGAAAGTCTTTACAAACGAAAGCTATGGAATTTGCATTTTACTTTTCTACAAGGCTTAAATTTTGTTCCATTCTAAAAAAATGTTCTTGTTATGAGAGCCTAGAAACATGAGAAAGTATTGAAGCAGACTGATTATTACTGTGAATGATTACATTCTGATTCAGGCAGAAATACAAAAGACAAAAAGTCTTTTGGTCATGTAGTTAGAACAGTATTTGCAAATGTTTCAGCTTTTACATATGGTGGAGGTAACACTGTTGGTTTCAGTGCATTTTGCTTTATTATTTCCTGCTGTTCTAAAGAAACCCTGTTAAAATAGAACAGATGCATAGAACTTCAACTATTTTCTAAGCTTTTCATAATAAATCTTAAGGAAATGTGTAGGGGTGAAAAAGTAAATGTAAAAGAATAGGTGAAAATAAATGTTTTCATGCATTAGCTGTATCTCTGTAATAGTCTTCTCCGGTATGCACAGCAAAGTCATCAACCAGTATTTGACAGCATTGTCTGTATATTACGTGCACTGTTTATGTTGTGTGCTCACACACATTTTAGCAGATGTATTCTGTGAAGATAAATGCAATATCATTTAAATTCTTAGTATGTGTGGGATGGGAAAGAGAAAAGCCTTACAACGTTTATGCTATTAGTCTTTGAAGCACAGCTACAGGGAACTATAGGAAAACATGCACAATATTAGCTAAAGTCAGTTTGCTTGGGCAGAAATTAAATAATTGATTGGAGAATTATACCTATTTGTGAACCTCATTAATTGTTAGACTGTTATCTAGATCATCCTAAGAGTGAATGCCCCTGCTGAAAACTGAACGCATTCCTCTCCTATTCAGGCAACTATAAAGGACTCTGTGGAAAAGGAACTTAGCATTGAAGGACAGGGTATCATGTTTAAGAGAAATATTACTCACTTCAGAAATCCTGTCATGTCCCTGTCCCTGATGTTGCTACCATTAGAACAGATTATTGCGTTTTACCTTCACCCTTTTTGCTGTTTTGACATCTGACCTGAAGGATAGCCATGCTTCACTGACCTCAGACTAGACATGGGCTACATCAGCCCTGCTTACCTTTAATTGTGTCACTTAGTTACTATAACTATAGACTGGCTTCAGAGCAGTCAGATTTAAAGAACACAAGCTTCATTTGGCCATTACGCTGGAAAAACACACACACAAATCAATTTTACCTTGATGCTTGCTTTCATTAGTGGACAGATGAAACAATAAACTTTCAAAGCGTTTGCCTAGACTGCAGGTTAGGGGACTGAAGCTTTTATAAATTTTAGAATTTGTAAGCTTGTATTTTCAACCACCTTTCTCAAGACTAGTCTTTGTTTGTTTTAACTTCATCTTCAAATTTCTGGTTAAGGCATTTTAGTATATTTTCTTCCCTGAAGCTGTTTGAAAAAGTTTGGTACTTTCCTACACTTTATTCAATGTGCTGTCATATATCTTCTCTAGTCACGCAGACCAACTTGACATTTGGAAAAACTTCTAGCAGACTATCAAGGGAGAAATTCTTCATGATGTTTCCTCTTAATACTTCCATTAGGCAGAAAAGGAGGAGACTTTATGGAGTATAAAGTATTGGAGTTCATCTTCAACACCATGGATCTACTTGACACGTAACCTCCTGTAAAATCGACCAGTGCTCCAAAGGAAGCTTCCTGAAAGTAAGGCATCAATGCAAATGTCCTGTCAGGGCTTCCCTTCCATCTACTAGCTGTGCAGAACCAGACAAAAAAGGCAACCTGACTCTGTACCCATTTCTGGGCAGTGTTCAGTAGAGGAAGCCTGGGAAAGAGGGTAAAAGCAGAGATATCCTACAGTGATACTTTCTCCATCCTATCATCCTAGACCAGGCTGAAACTTAGTGAAGTTCCTGACGACTTTAAAAACTTCTTTGTGAAGTCTGAAAACTCTTCATTGTGCTTGGACTTCAAAGTGGCAGAACAGATCCAGAAGACTGGTTTTCATGTATAATTTAATGTAATTTTCCTCTCCTGTTCTGGCCTCTCTAAGTGCTGATTCAGTGTTAATATAATCTTATCTACAACCGTGCATCTGTCTGAAACAGCCCCAAGGCAACAGGATAGCAGACCTTGCCCGTATCTTGTAGCAGGCTTTTAATTATACAATTCCTATGGCAAGACTGGAAGCATACTAGGAATCTTTGAGGGAGGTGTTGGTGCATGAGGCCCAGAAAGGGTGCTGACAAGGTGAGTCTAGGAGGCTCGCCTTGTCCATCCTCCTCTATTGGGAAGCAAAGTCACCTGGATCTCCTTGGTCCACCTAAGGGTAGAGGCAGGCTCACCACATTTTTTACGATCAGAACAACAGTTCTATTTTGCTGTCCTGTCCCAGGTGTGGTAATCAAGCACCAAGACAACCTGAGTGGTGTACCTAGATAGCTCCAACCACATACTCAGCTGTTAATTGATATGTTCCTTTTCCTCTCCTAGGTTCTTCGTTTTCACCACTCTTCCCTACCAAATAAACAAACTGTACCTGATTACTTTTCACCTCATTAGTCCCTGTTCTAGTACATCTGCACCCTAATTTGGTATTTCTGATACTATTAGCAACGTGATCTCAGCCACATATGGTATGGCTGACAGGATTTCTTAGATTTCCTAGGCCTTGCACTATTCCTTTCCCCAAAGGTCCCCCATGCTCGCATCCTGTGAAGTTTGATGATTTCTTGAATATCCTGAAGCATCTTGAAATTCCTGAAGCATTAGTGAAATCCAGCCATCCCCTTATGACACCTTTGTAACTCCTGTTAGATATCCATGCATCCACCTTATTCCATCCAGGAGTTTCTCTTCTCCAGCAGTTTTCCCATGCCTATTCATCTAGCTTAACCTCAGCCCAAGACCTAGGAAGCCTTCAGCCCCAGCAAAATGGGGAATGACTGAATGACAAAAAAAAGTCATCAGAATAGGGTCTCTTTTAACACACTCAGAACAGCAGACCAAGTGTCAGGGAAAAAAAATTGCTTAAGAAGGACATAAATGCCAGTTTAACAACAAATACAACAATACATTTTAGATCCTAGTCTTCTTTAAAATAGTAAGAATTTCATTTATACTGTGCTCACAAGAACAACCCCCACTGGTGGGATAAACAGCCTACACAGGAATGATGCTGATATCCTTGCTTACTGAAAGGAAAGGATAAAAGCAGTGTGCTCTATTGCCTTATTCAAGATGCATCACTGCCTTCATGAATAATAGCCTATGTGATTTTGTAATTAAATATCCTTTACTACTTCACACCTCATGTAATCACATTTAGTTTTAGGACTATAGCTCTCAGGAAGACCTCCTGACCCATCAAATCCATCCAGCTGTTATTACAGCCAGCCATTTAATAAATATCTCATCTAGAAGGGACCATACAGACACATCCTGCATCACAAAGCGCCTCACTGCCTAAGAAATTAAGATCTTTAGTGTAAAAGATCACAAAAAGAGGAGGATGGCAAGTGCATTGGCAATCTCCATGTCAGCAGTATGGCAGATAACTTTTTTAGGTGAATATGCTCTACTGAGCCTAGGAAACAGATGACACATGATGATACATGGGAAGATAAAAATAACTTGGTCAACACAGCAGTGAAAAGTACAATCTCATCAAAATGATGAGGCTTTCTATCCATTTTGTAGCTATGTACTTGACTACACAAAGATATAATAATATCAAGGAAGATTATAGTATGTGCCCTGAAGTACAGAAGTAAAATTCTGTAAGGATTTTTAACTTACAATTTCTTTCCTTTTAAATTTACTGCATGATCTTTTTATAGTTTCTTTTAGGTTTTACTTGTCTTTAAAATTATGATCAACTTTCTGTTGGAAGACAGTAGACGGCTTAGTCCTCTGTAAGGGTGTACTTACAAAAGCAAAAATGATTTTAAATATCCTAATTTTTGTAGGGAAACTTTAAACATTGAAAAAAATTATTTGACAATATATTTGTGCTTTAAAAAGAAATTTGGTAATTAACTATTTGCAATGCTTTTGAATTACGGATACAGTATGGACACCGTGGTGGAGGACAGTCAATGGTATCATCACAAAAAGAGCACAAGAAAGAGATACAGATTTCTATGAAATATGTTCTTTTTGCATTTCATTTCAATAATGAAAATATATAAAAATAATGAAAATATATTTTCATTTTTATAAAGCAGTTGCTTTGTTGTATATTGTACAATTTAAATGCAAAACCCAACAATTCAATATTAATAATTAAATGAATGTAAATATTTAAATATAAGTTGTTGGTTTCAGTAACATTTGTTGAAATTATGAAAAACCCTCCCAAATATTTAGATATATCAGATCATTTCTTATCACAAGAGAAATATGATTCCTCTAAGTGGATTGTTAGGATCAGGAACTTTTCAATACTTAAGAGTAATGTAGTTTCTTAATGTTTTTGCAATACATGGATAAAAAATGTTAACCATAAGTAACAAGATCATGGTATATTGATATACAATAGTATTCTATTCTGTATATTGTTTGATGTTCCTTCAAGTAGATGCTTATCTGATCATTTCAAAGACTACCTTAGCATATCTTGCTTTAATTATACATTTTAATTACTCTGAAGAGTTTTCAATTAAACATATTTTGTATGAAAAAATGTTCAGCTCCCAGTTATATAAGTAAGCACAATTGTTTACACCACTGTTTATGTTTATCTTGCAAATAGTCACTTAGGCATAGTATATATATTTCCTGTGTTTGTTGTTGAGGGTTTTTTCTGTTTCATAAATACTTGCAGTGTTTCTTTTGCTATTTAACTTCAAATGTTCTCTAAAAAACTCATTTAAGTTGTGCAGATTAATATTTTATTTACTTTTAAAATTCTGTAATTGAAAAGAAAATATGAAAATATTATTCAGAATTACTTGTAGTGTTACTATTTTGATATCAATTTAATTGGAATGTAGGACTATAAGCTGTCTTTAGAAGAGAAAAACTAGGTGTTTGGCTTCTGTGAGTTTCTAGAGTGTATTGATGTTTCTAATTGCAAGCTTTTTGCAAATCAAGTTAAGAAGCAAAATATGAATCATTCCACTCTATAGGACTCCTCTCTGCCCAAAAGGTCAGGTAGGTTGAAATATTTGCAAATCCATGTAGTCACAACTGTTAAATTTGTAAAGAAAAAATCTGAAGAATAAGCTAAAGTTTAGTTATAATTGTGAAGGTCAAGCTTATTACATCTCATGTAGCTTTAGAAACATGCCAAACCTACGCACCTTGTTCAATCACAGTCTTCCAAATATTTAATAATTAAAACAAGTAAATGTCACCAAACATATCCAGAAGTGTCTGTGCTCTCTAGATCATAATAGTTATCTTGCAGCTGTGACAGTCACACCTTAAGCACTGCTATACACTCTTGGATCTTGATGCTGTGAAGGCATCTCTACAGACCTCTGCAACTGCAGAATCCCAGTCATAATGGTCTATAGAGCATTGGTTAATTTTTAGAGCTATTATTTCATATAACTGATAAATTTCTATGGCATCATATTAACAAGATCTTTTTTAGTGTGAAGAAAGAGCCATGAATTATTTCCTCCCTCTGACCAGATGTGAAACATTTTCAATAGATCTTTACTTTTTCTTTTCTTTTTTTTTTTTTTTTTTTGGCCAAAATTCCATTTAGGTCAAAAGAAGCTTGGGAAAAATAAGAAGCCATATAGAGATGGTCTGTTTTCTCTTTTGAAACAGAAAATTGTTTCTTAGCAGCTATGAGGTTAGAAAAGAAAACATTAGTATGAATGAGAAAGCCCAAACAGAAAAGGTTGTATTGACTTCCCTTTTTTTAACGAAGGAATTGTCTTAGAAGTGTATTGTAACAGCCATATAACACCTTGAGACCCAGAAAGCAGCAGACCAGCACATACAATTCAGGCGAAAACAAACGCTAAATTTGCCACAGAAAAGTGACATTTAGAATATAAAGTAAGATGTGTGTTGTCTCATTTAGTGAGTCTGGTTTAAGTCCAACATAATATGTGCGTGCGTAGCATTTTTGTTTACAATCTGTGAAAAGGTGGGAATTTGAACTAAAAATGTCAGACTGTAACCGTACTTGGCTATATTATTAAGTACCTTAAAACCCAGACCAGAGAGAGGCATGACAAAAACCCTGGTGGCTCATGATATGAAAAGCTGCTAGTCATATGGTTATAGGATAAGTCAGGTTGAAAAGGACCTGAGAAGGTTTCCAGTCCAACACTATGCTCAAAGCAGGGTCAGCTGCAATATCAGACCAAGGTACTTATGGTTTTGAAAGTTAGTTCTTGAATGCATTCAACAGTAAAGACTGAATAGCCTCTCTAGGCAACCTGTTCCAGTCCTTGAAATACTTTTTCTCACACCATGGAGTAAAATGCCTGACTCTAGAGGTGTCTAGAAGAATGAGCATAAACTAGTACATTGCCAAAGAAAGAATCTGTGATGCTTTCATGCTATACCTTGGCTAGCAACTGAAAGACATTTTCTGTTTCTAGGTAGTCTACACTTACTTTGAAACTGTTTCTGAGCAGAGAAGTCATTATCCACATATACACTCAAAAAAGAACTTCTGCATAAAAGTAGTTATTTCAAGAGGTGTCTATATACTCGTCTCAGAAGAGGAGTTGTAGCTTGTCCAGGGCTAAAGGTAAAAGGCTAAGTAAGTAACTTTTCTGCATAAAATGCATTAACTTTATGAAATGGTATATTAAAGCCTATATTAATTTTATTTTTTTGTTAAAAAGGACTTGATTAAAAGGCACAGGTAACATTCTAAAACTCTTCAAGCTGATTCTTTGTAGTGGCGTCAACTTTTTGTGTTATTTTTTCTGAGGTTTATAAGCTTGCAAGAAATGCTGTGCCAAGCAAAATATGGGAGAGATGAAGCTAATTCTTTTGCTTGGAAGGAGCGCATCAGTGTTATAGGATCCAGTAAGCAACTTATCTTTCTTTACCCTTGTTGTGGTTTAAGCTCAGTCAGACACGCAGCCATTCTCTCACTCCCCCCCTTCCTCCCCCATGCTCCCGGAGAGATGGGGAGGAGAATCGAAAGAATGTAACTCCCATGGGTTGACGTAAGGACAGTCCAGTAACTAAGGTATAACACAAACCGCTGCTGCTACCACCAATAATAATAATGATAAGGGAAATAACAAGGGAAGAAAATACAACCACTCATTACCTGCCAACCGATACCCAGCCCGACCTGAGCAGTGATCTCACCCTTCCGAGTAACTGCCCCCAGTTTATATACTGGGGATGATGTGCTGTGGTATGGAATACCTCTTTGGCTAGTTTGGGTCATGTGTCCTGTCTCTGCTTCCTCCCAGCTTCCCTTCCTCCCTGGCAGAGCATGAGACTCAGAAAGTCCTTGGTCAGAGTAAATATTACTAAGCAGCAACTAAAAACATTGGTGTTATCAGCGCTGTTCTCAGGCCGAAAGTCACAACCACAGCACTGCACCAGCTACTAAGAATGCGAAAAAAAGATGACTGCTACTGATGAACCCATGACAGTATCCACGCCTTATTCCATACCATTCACATCACGCTCAGATCCCACATTTTTAATATACTATCACTCTTGTCTCATATATACATATATACATGCACACACACACCAAAAGAGAGGGAGATCATTCCTTAGTGCATGCACCAATCCCTACAAAGCTGCTGAGTCCATCTGGTCCATGATGTCAAGCTCAATCTTTTTTAACAGTCTTTCAGAGCAGGAGAGGCTGTGTGCAGTGTTGGAGACTCAGAATGTCCTTGGCCAGAGTAAACATTACTGAACAGCAACTAAAAACTTCGGTGTTGTCAGTGCTGTTCCCGTGCCAAAAGTCAAAAAACCAGCACTGCAGCAGCTACTAAGAATGAGAAAAAAATGGCTGCTACTGCTGAACCCAGGACAACCTTACTCAGTAGATCAGACCCTGACTTTGTTATTCTTTTTGGATTTCATTCTCCTCTCCAATATGGGTATTCCAAGTATGCATAACTTTCACAACAGTTAACTTTGGCATGCTTTCAGTACTGTGAAGAATAGAAATGGACTGAGGGCAGATTTCACTTGAGATGATTCCTGCAGTGACCATCAAGTTGCAGTCAGACTGAGACTGCTTTGCAAAGAAAGACAGTGGTGACAGCAGGGCAGACAGAAGCAGATACCCTAATGAACAAGGGTCACACTCCCCTTGGTACATTAGCATGGCAAGCAAAGCAGGTCTGATGATAGTAACTGGTTTCAGCCACAGTTCAGTGACTAGCAGACTTGTCTGTAGTGACAAGACAGGTCCAAATTCAAACCAGAACATTAAGAAGACAGGTGGCACAGCACAGCATTCACCCTCTAGAGATCAGGCAGGGATGGAGACAGAGGGTCAAACATTTGATGCAGCTATCAAGCCAATGGGTGAGAAGGTACCTGGATGAGGCTGGTCATGGTGCTTGAACCTGTAGGTATACTTATGGCCTAGCCATTGACAATGAGTGTTTGATAGTTACTTGGAAATTTTTGTTCCTAGTAGTTCATATACTTCATAACAGAGGCTTCTAAAATGCATTTTCCTAGTTTTCTTATAGGAATTTCCTGCCATATGAGCCCATCAAAATATTACTGAAATGACTTTATATCATATTTGCCATTCCTTCCATTCTGTAGGCCAGTTATTCTGGCAAAGAAGGATGCTGAGTCTCAACAAATTCATACCTGACATTTATTATACTCTCATCTTTTACATATGCACACCCCAATTACTTAATTAGTGCTAATATCTTTCAAATTTTGAAGCTAAGTAGCCTCATATTCCCATTTTCCTTTCCCCTGTTTGAAATATGTATGCATTGTGTTGCAGTCCCCCTGCCTTCGAGATCAGGCCAAACATCCTGTAAGTTAAACAGTAAAAACATTAACTTGACTGACTTTTAAACACTTTACAGTAAACTCTTCACTGACTTTTACCCTACTATTTCCTGATTCTGTCACTGTTTCTATTCTCTTATCATGACTGGTTGTTTGAAATATTGGATTGTGAAATCCTTCAAGTGAACATTGAAGAAAAAAAAAAGGCATTTAAGAAAAGGCTTTTTAAGAGAAAAAGCATTGGCTCACATGATTGTAGAAAAAAACCCCAATACCTCATTGTTCTAATGAAAACCTGTCTATAATTCTGATTGATAGCTTCCGACAAAGATTCTTAAAATAGCAATTATTCCCTCCTGGTCCAAAGTAACACCACATGTAGCATTAAAGAATGAGCTTTCAGTTTACTACATTAATGAATTCAACAGTTATATAAGATTATAAATCGGTAACATAGTGGTTTAAGGATGATGGGTATAATACCGATGAATCAAAAATAGTGCCTGTTATATTCTGATATATTTTCAATATACTTTTAATTTTTTTCAATGCTTTCAGTAGACAGTTCCTTCTGCATGGGCTGTTTTTTTGTTTTTGTTTTTTCTTTTAAATATAGAAATCAGATACAAGGATCTAATCTTTTAAAGAACTTCAAAGTGATTGAAAAAAAGGTCATTGTAACAAGCTCTGAAATAAAATAGAAAATGGATCCTCATCCCTGGGAAGTGTGAATGGAAGAAAGTAGAAATCAGAACAAGACTGACTGGAGCTAAAGGATAGCATGTGTACAATTTGCATGTAAGTAATACTGAACAAATGGGAAATGCGACATAGAACTAGATTTCCCTAATACAATGCAAAAGTTTGCAAATAGCCTGACACAGACATGACTAAAGTCACATCCTATCTATATCATTAAGGGCTAATCAAGTTAACAATAATCCACTGTATACAGCTTATATTAATGTTCCATGTAAAGCAATCAAAATTGTATATAAATCTCATTTTATTACTTTCCACTTATTTCTATGCATCAGCTAGCTAAGTATAAATATTAAGGAAAATAACATAGCTAACAAGACATCTACAGGAAACAAACAAAATGCATTCTACTCTGTGAATAATAGTTAAAAACATATCAGTTTCATGATATGAACATTAAAAATAAGGGTCAAAAATCAACATTTTGATGATACCAGTATTTTCAATGTTAGGACCCTCCAAAGTTATCTTTCAGTCTTGCTTCAGTAGAAGAGTGTACTGCAAATTAATTTTCAGACTTTTGTAAAAATACAGAAACACAGAAAGGAAAGAAAAAAATTCATTTTATTCTGAAGCAGCCTCTGCAAATAGATCCCATTTTCTGACTGTGCTGCTGTACACACATCAATAAGGGTGTGGGAAAATTTAAATGCTCTGGAGCTGCTTGTCCTCCGCATCTTTTATGGCTAGTATAAAAATGGATTGTTGCCACAATAATGTAAATTTCATAGAGATTTCTAGTCTGACTTCTTTCTTTTTTTATCATAGAAAAAAAGAATATAAAGCCAACTTTATCTTAGATTCTGTTTCTAAGAATATGTGGGTTTTTTTTAAACATGTAGAATAAGCATACTTTCAATTTATAAGAAAACACAGTTTCCTTTCTCTTGGTGGCAGACAACACATTCAATCCACCCTCTTACATCTGACAACTTTTATTCCTTTTATTTTTCTAGTCAAGACCTAATTTACTGGGCCCTGGAGCTATAGATGCCTCTGTAGCCCTCTCTATTTTGTTGGATTGGCTGTGAACAAAGAATTCTTTTGTATGTGATTCTCTAATATAATTTGAACTAAAATTGCTTCAAGACGCAGCAAGGGGGCGAAGTAACTAACTGTCTGAATAGAAAACCAAGTCCATAATTCTAATATAAACAATTGCTGAGTTGAATAAATAGACATGTAAGCAGTTATCAGAGCATTCCCAATAATGTATTTTTAATACTCTAAGAAATGAGTGCAGAAAGGAATCAACATAGTCCCTCAGGCTATAAAAAGCTTCAAGTGGCTTTTCTCTTACATCCTGTTAGATTATTAAAAGTTTGTAATTATAACCATATTAATATTTCAAGGCTTCTCACCTGACACAAACCCTCAAGTAGAAATATAAAGAAAGTGCACAGTAATCAGTAAAGAAGATTGAAAATGTTAAATTCTATTTATGAATTTATGAACATATATTTTTGCAGTTGATTTTTAAATGGGGGAACTGTTAAGATTTTATGGTTTTATGCACAATGTTAAAGTATGGAAGACAAAATACAAAATCTGTTGCTGTGAATTTAGTGCAAGCATTCACAAGATAGGTAAACATTTAAAATTTATCATCATAATTCAATGGTTTTATGTTTGTGAAATTATTTTGGAAGTACAAATGGAGGTATGAAGTAATATGACAAATATACAGCTCGTAATTCTGTGCAAGGATGTGACGAATTAGGTGTCAAGACATCAAACCACACTTAAACCCTGATATCCTGTGTGACATGAGTAATTTTGAAGCCTTGTACATATCAAGCTGTCATTGTCACTGATAGAAGTTTCTTGCGTGTAGTGAATGCTGCAATACACAACATGCTATGCAGACAAGTAATTCTTCATTGTCACTAATGTCTTAACAGTCACCTAGAAAGTCAGAAATCAATAGGAATCCAATGTCAGCTAAAATTAGTGTCTTTTGATGGCTCAGAGGACAAGGAAACTGGAAAAGATTAGTCCTGTCTCTGCGAATGGAACAAAAATCTGATGTTATCTCCCAAGTGCTGGAGCTGAGTTCCCTGAATTCTGAAGAAACTTTTATTCTGTTTGACTACAGTAAAATTCAAAGTAAGGCTCGTCCATAGTTCTGAACCCCAAGAGAAAGAATTTGCATATATGAAGCAGCAGATTTTTTGATTGGTTGAGGTTTCATCTACATACCCAAATTAATGGTCAGATTGCAGAGTAGACTAGTATGTGCAGTGCCAAGTTATTTTGAAAAATCTGGCATGATGGTTTCGGTGGGTGCTGGGTACAAGGAAAATTGACTGTACTTAATTATAGGAAAATTTTGCTGAGCTTTTAAAAGTCTGCTTTAGCTTTGAGTCTTCACTCTGGAAACAAAACACTGCTTCATCCAAACTGCACTTTGTTCAAGAATTAAAAATGGAACAAGTGTGTGTATAAAAGCATATGCTCTTCACACCCACTTTTTCCTAAGAAGAAACACTTGCATATATGAAGAGTTACGTACTGAAGATATGAGCTATTCTTTTTTTCTGCTGTCTCTTCTACACCAAGAGTTAGCTGAGTACGCTGTCTAGAAGCTGACATGCAGTGTACTCTATCTAGTAATTAGATTAAATTGTTTTGCTGCAGCTTCTGGAGGTGAATTTCTCCTGCTGTTTTCTGATGAACATCACATTAATGGGAAGCTAGATATAGTACTGAATTGTATCTAGCTGGTTTTGTTTTGTTTTTTTTTTTTTTGCCTGGCAAAAAAAATAAAAAATAAAAAATTATATATTTTTAAAGAATGTTTAAAAATACAAATGAGTTTCTAAGTCCTGTTTAGAGATTCCTAAGAGATTACTGCAAAATAAATGTGAAACCCAAAAAAATACAGAATAAACCCCAAATCAAACATTTTAGAAACCCTCAAGAAGTTATCACATTGAATTCAGAGTCTACCTCATACCTTACAATTATGTACAGGAATAAAAAATAATTCCATTTACTTTTAACCATGTGGAAGATGTGAGAAGTGCAGTGTAAGGTATGGCTAGAAGGACAGTATATTTTTTAAAAGGAAGTGAAAATTTAGTATATTGAAAGTACTGGTAATAACTCAAGGCAAATCGGAGCATTGATGCTACTATTAGTATCAACGAACTCTAAGATAAGCTAGAATATGCCTTTGGCAACACTGGTATTGTTCTTGGCTATCCAGACTGCATACTGGTCTTATTGAGAATTTTAAGTTTATAAATAGCATCTCTTTTTACCCAATTTTTAATCCTACTAAATCTTTATTCTGCTGGCATACCAAAGAGAAAATATGGTAGCATATTGATATTTACTGTCAAAATACATTAGACAATAAGCTCTTTATTGAAGGTGCATGCAAAACAAGCCATATATTTTTCTTGTACATTTAATAATACATTAATTTTTTTATTATGCGAAACAGCAGCATAAACATAACTACATGACTAAAAATCTGCATAAAAAGAAAGGAAATTAAAGATAAAATAGTGAATTTTATCCTTAATTTTATCTTTAATTTTCCAGAATTAATGAAGTTAAGAAGAAAGTGCTATATTGTGCAGTCTTGCATGTAATCTCAGAGTTAAAGAAGGAGAAGCAAGGTGGATCTCTTTTCTTGCTGAGAGAATTTAAACTTTTATAATGGTTGTGTTGCTATAACAATGTAAGGATACAGGCAAGACAAGGTTTACAAACGGCAGAAATGTTTCTTTTATTACATCTACTACCATAGCTAAAGAAAATCATACAAGGTTTCAGGCAAACAAATCCTTCTTCGGGTCAGTGAACAGAAGAAACAAAAACTAAAAGCAAATTTGGAAGAACCAATTGGAATTTAATTAGATATGCATCAGTTAGACTATTTCTGAAAGATAAGGCAGCTGATACCTGTGAGGTGGAAAAGGTTTTGGAGGTGTGACCTTTATTTCTCAAATAATCCATTTCTGAGAGCTGATAAGGTATCAATCTCCTAAGGGAAGGAGAGAAACTAGTAGTTTATGGTCTTTACAACACAAAGAAGTGAGGGGAGCAGGAAAAGATTGCAATACATCGCAAAATGAATATCTGTAATGAATATGTAGGTTTAGACACTAAGACTATGAAGCTTATAACTTAAGGGACATTTGTACAGCAGGAGGCTGCCACCTATATGTTCCTAATTAGTGATATTTTTTGAATGACTTGTTGCTGCTTTTAAATCTTGGTCTACTTTCTCATTTCATAATGTAACTATTAATTGTAGGACATTCCATATTAAGTGCCTATAATCCAGACAATTCTTGAGTCTAATTCGAAGGACTTTCAGAAAAAAGCATTGACAAAATCCTTCATAAAAGACTTCTAAAGAAAATAAGCATGTGAAACAACTAAGAGAAAAAGTACCAGCATGTCAAACAACTATTTATAGGATAGAAAACAGGGAAAATACATTAAAAATTTATCCCTCAGGATAGAGGGTGGTCAACAGTGGAATTCTTCTAGTTAGTATAACCCCAAATATCCATGAAGACAGGAAGCAGTGAGGTGTAAAAATCTGCTAATGATACCAGGCTATTTAGGATGTGAAATATGAGGGTTTGCCTTTGAAATTGCAGGAAGAAAATTGAGAGGCAATACAGTGTCAGCTGAAACTCAGTGTAGGTGAATATAAAGGAAAGCGCATGAGGATAGTGGTGTGAAAGTGGAACTGGAAATTTGAAGTCCTGGGCTGTATGCCGATTACTCATTGAATGGCCATATGCCTCCCCTCCAAGGCAGAGGCATATCCTCAGTGATGTTTTGGCATCAGGAGCCCTGGTGAATGACCTTGGAGAGGCTCTGCCGCAATGGCCATGCTGAGGAGTCAATGGTGCGATTTCCTGGGGGAGAGTGCCCCACAATGTCAAGTGCATGTCTTTATTAGCAATTGTATAGGCTGATTTGGGTGCCCAGCTTCACTAGCTACTATGATGGCACCTAGCATACCAGACGAAGCATATTATGTGACTTCTACTCCTAAATTGCCTAATAATATCACTTGAAGTGGGGAAAAAGGAATAATGGAAAAAAGCAAATAATAAAATGTCTTTACAAATTACTAAGAATCTGAGTTTGAAGTGAAGGGGTAAAAGCATAGGAATTCTTGTGATTGGCAATGTTTTTTTCTGATATGCAATGTTAGTGTGCTGGGTTGACACTGATCAGCAGCTAAGCACCAAGTCAGTTGCTGGCTTACTCCTTGCTCAGTGGGATGGGGAAGAGAATTGGGAAAGCAAAAGCAAGAAAACGTGTACTGAGCTAAACCCATTTAATAAGCAAAGCAAAGCTCGCATGCAAGCACAGTAAAACAAGCAATTTATTTATTACTTCCCACTGGAGGGCAGATGTTCAGTCATGTCCTGGAAAGTGGGGCTTCATTACATGTAATAGTTACTTGGGAAGATATGTACCATAACTCTGAAGTCCCTTGCTCCTCCTTCTTTCTCCCAGTTATTATTGCTGAGCATGATATCATGTGGTATGGGGTTATCTCTTTGGTAAATTTGGGTCAGCTGCCCCATCCATGTCCCCTCCCATTTTTTTGCACACAAACAGCCCACCAGTTGGAGGGACAGAGAAGGAAAAAGGAAAACGCCTCGATGATGTGTGAGCACTATTCAGCAATAGGTAAAATACTGTCATGTTACCAGAACTGCTTCAGTCACAAACCCAAACTCAGCACCATAAGGGCTATGAATGAACAAAGCTTGCTCCATCCCAGCCAGACCCAGTACAGTTAGTAAAAACAGTGAGTATGAAGTCATGAATAATAACCAGCAGCCATTTTAAAGATAATTTTTACTAAAGATACTATAAAGCAAACAAAATTAGCATACCAAGAAAAGGTTTCCCAACCCAGAATTTCCAAAAAAGACTTTGATAAAAGAATACCACAGAACAAACTTCTTTGGAAGATAACAAGGGGACTTCTTCATAAACTCCTTTCCATTTTCTTTCCCAATTCTGCACACAGTGATGGTTTCTGAATGTTCTTTGTTGCCACACAGATGAAGGAAATAAACTGTGTCAAGTTTCACTCAAAGTAAAATGTAGAAAATAGTATGGACCTTTAATTGCAGGATAAAATAGAATTTCTATTAGCCATAAAGGAAACTCTAAAGTTAGGTGTATTTAGACATCAGTAAATTGTCTGAGAAAGGCTTGGAATTACTATCATTGGGAGTTTTTAAAAAAGAGATTGACAAGGATCCGTTAAGAAGAGATGGGTATGATTGTGGTGGCCCTAGGTCATTTGCTTTTTCCTCTACCCTTTTAGTTTCACTTTTATTATTGTTCATGATTTTAATGCTAGTGCTATACAGGACTGCTTCTCCCCATAGTTTGGATGAAAGAACTGTCATTGCCAGGAGGTAAAAAATAGGACACACACACAAAACCTTTCTACTGTCTTTGAAATACCTACGTAAAGAATAGAATAATCCAAACACAAAGCTATGTAAGTTTGACACATGTTCACACACTGTATTTCATGCTGTCTAATTTTAGGTTTTTATTCCTACATTTCATGTTCCATGTTACTTCAAATACCTCTCATTTCCCTTTCATGCCTTATTTCCAAGGTCTAGCAGCAGTTTAATCCATCCATTGAGAGGGTAACTGGTGTGCTTTGTCAGATTGCAACAGTAACGTAAACATCCTTTCTTGACTTTCAAACAGATATTTGATTTGTAAGTGTCAGGAAAAAAGGAAAAAGATGTTAAACAGTGTAATCCTTGCAATGAGAGCTCATGTCATGAACAATGCATTCAATAAATCAATACAAATACATTTGTGAATAATTGAGGTCTGGAAGCTTGGTTTCCTTGGTGTGTTTTCCAGTGCTATTGACACATATAAAGTTGATCATAACAGTGGCATGGCTATGTAAATTGGTCAGTTCTACTAAAGTCCATAAAGAATTTCAAGGATGTGTACTCACATCAAAAGTGAAACAGCTAAAATAATGAAATTAGCTGTGACAATGAAGTACATGGTTTATTTTTTAAGTACAAGGTCAAAGACCTTAACTGGAATGACTGAGAAGTGTTAATGGATAATTACTTCACTCACCACCTTTTTGTCACCTTATCACAGTTGTGATGGATAACAAGCTGAACATGCATCAACAGCGTACCCTTGGAGCAAAAAGACTAGCTACATCCTGGTCTACATCAGTAAGAGTGTAGCCAGCAGGTCCAGGGAAGTGATCCCTTCACTGTATTCCGCACTTACAAGACTGTATCTGGAGTTCTGTGTGCAGTTTTGGGCTCCTGAGCACAAGGAAGATTGTGATATCCTAAAAGCGAATCCAGTGGGGCGCACCAAGATGTTTAGGGATTGAAGCACGTGATGCATGAAGACAGGCTGAGAGAACAGCGTTAGTTCAAACTGGAGAAGAGAAGGCTAAGGGGAGACATTGTTATTGTCGAAAGCTACTTGTGAGGATACAGAGAAAATGAAGCCAACCTCTGCTAGACAGTGACAGAGCGTGTGGAAACAGGCACAAATTAGAACATGAAAAATTTGGATTGGATACAAGAATATTTTGTTTCTCACAAGATAGGGTAGAATGAAGTAACGGGTTGTCCAGGAAGACTGGAGAAACTGTCCTTGAAGTTGTTCAAGAATCCACTAGTTGCAGCCCTGATCAACCTGATCTAATCAGGCTTGCTTTGAGCAGTGATTTGGATGAGACTGCCTTCTGGGGCTCACATCCAAACGAGATAATTGCATGATTCTACAATTCTACAGTCTTAAGAAAAGCAGATGCAAATAATAAGCTCTTTTCAGTTGCCCTTAATGGGGGGGGGGGGGGGGGGAGTATTGTATAATAAAAGCACAAAAATAAGAGAATGGTATAGCTTAAGTAAAATAGGCAGTAAGGTTAGGACCAGGTGGGAGTTAATTGATGGTCTTCCTGTACTTTACAGTTGCAGTAGACACATGTGATGGAAATAATTTGAGGTACTTTGAGCTGCAGGAAAATATTCAAGCTCAAGGCTAATCTCTTCCAAAAGGCAATATAAAGCAGGATTTAACATTCTAGATGACTGGGAGGTGAAAACATGCTACTTCTTAAATACAATTGCACTACAGAAAGAGCTCTGTGGGAAAATGAGAGAAGGTAAACACCTGTCAGGTATCCCAATTCTAACTTTTCATCCTTCTTTATACTTACATGCTATCCTGATGTAGCTTTCAATTTCAAGCAGTTTTTGTTGCTTCATTGGTTTTGCTTTGCTTGCATTTTTCTTATACCTCTGTATTTCAAATGAATGAACACAAATTCAACTACAAAATTGGCATCCTAAGACTTCAATTCCAATTATCTGGACACAGAAGTTCTTTTTTTTTTTTTTGTACAGAATATTTTCCTTAATTTCTACTGTGCAAGTTTATTCTGGAACTCAAAATCAAGTCCTACCTTTCCTCAAATCTTGTCAGTGAGTTAAAGGAGAAGCTGCTCCTCCATTTACTCTGTGACCATTGAATGCATTTTCAGAATAAATGATTGAGTCTATTACCGTAATTTACTAAGGCATTCCCTTGATGCAAACAGGGAGCTGAACCAATCTCGTGACCTCTCAGCCTCAAGGGCCAACAAAAGTCAACAGATAGATGTACATAGAGATAAATCTGTCTGTCTGGTTAGCCATTCATTTTACAGATAATTTTTTGCGTTGTGGTACAGTGGTGAAAAGCACTTGTCAGGGCTAATATAAGCAAACAACCAACAGTGGGAATCTTAAAAAATAGATAAGAGTAGTTATCCCAGGTCAGCGCAAGCATTTGTCTAGCCAAATAATCTGTCTCCATCAGTCATCAAAAACAGATGACTAGGGAAAAAAAGCTAAACCCAAGATAAGCACTTGGTACATCTTCTCCTCAGAACAGAAGCTGCTGAAGACTGAGTGCATGAGTTAGGGACTTCCTGAGCCAAAGCTAGTCTTTTCATTGGTAAGTTTCAGCAAGGAATACAGAATATTAAAAACCTATCCTGATTTGGTTACAGGACTTTGGGAGATCTGGTAGAGTGATCCTTTACATCACAGATTGGTTAGTCAGGCAGACAATTACACTATAGTTAAGAAAAATTAGAGCTGGTGTAAAAATCATCATTTAAAAAAAAAGGAAATTTTCACTTCTTCATGAAATGTTATTGTGAATTATTAATGAAATATGGATAAAACTGAACACCTGACTAATTTGTTTTGTGCTACATCTCTGATGAAGTTTGTTTTCATGTAGGAGCCTAAATGGACAATGCCTTTCATTCAATTACAGAGAATTGTGACTTTTCTACCCTTAAGCCTTCTATGTAATGAATGCCTTTCACATTTGCTTTCTTCCTTTAAAGGTCTTTCTGCCCCAGTTTTGCTCTGACTTTTCTTCTCATATATTATGGTTATTTAGAAACAGAATAAAAATAAGTTTAGTAACAGAAAAAAAAATAAATTCTGTAGGGTGTTTACAAGCACAGAGCAAAACTGAGCAACTTGCTGCAAGTTGGCAAATGCAATCTGACTGCCAGCCAAGGAAAATTTCAAACACTCACAATGCATGTCATATTACTTAGATTGTTCTGATAATGCTGCCAGTTGTATTTCTTTTGCATTTTAAGGCTGGATTTAACTGCTACTTTATGGTATCTTCTACTGAACGATTGCAGGTTACTGCAAGGCTCTAATTTTTTTCTTTCAATAAGGCTTTTCTTCTAGAAAGTTGTACGACTAAAAATCTCAATCTGCTCATGCTATTATTACAGTTAATTTTGCCCATCTGGAAGGTGCAATCAGTTCTTTAGGTTTAAGTGGTTCTGTGTTCAGTACCAGTTGCTCACCAAGCCAGTCTTCCCTTGGTCTAAGATTTAAGGGGAAGCAAAAAATTGGAAGAGATTCCAAAATAACTGTGGGTGGCCAGTTTCTTTTCAGACTTGTAGTGTAACTTCCCGGATATTTCTAATCACTGCACTGTCACCAGAATTGTCTATTTTAATTAGCTTAGTCAAAACAACGTATGCATGCTCCATTGGCTTTATTCAGCTACCCAGTCTTGACTTCTCTCACTATCGTGTATGTGACCACTGAATATATTAGTTTAGACTGCTGCTCTGTTCCATCTGGAGAGGTTTCTGAAAGTTGCAACCAGTTTTGGGAAGTCTCTATTTCAGTATTATCCCTTATTCTTCCTTCCATACATTCTATACTGACTTTGTTCTATAAATTGTATGCATTAATATTCCTTTTTCGGACTTTGCACCAACTTGTCTTATGTTGCCACTAGGTTAAAAAAAAAAAAAGAAAAAAGTATTTTACTCAGTTTTGATTTAGACATCATTAATTAAAACATATAATTTAGCTAATATGTGTAGCAGCTTTAGAAGTCTGGAAATATATTATAAACATACAATAGTTTTACTAATCCTACATCATACTTTATAATCCTCCCCTAGGCTTATAAATCCTGCCTTCAGTATGTAATTCCTATGATTAATTTGCAAATCATCCCAATAAATCCCAAATTAAATGAGTAGATTTATAAATCCTTTCTTTGCATTTGAAGTATGGAACAAGTAGATGATTTGTAAGTGAGGTCTTCAAAGCTTGACAATAACAAGTAAATCTATATCCAGACTTATTTCTCTTCCTTCACTGCCTTCCCAACTTTGCCCATAAATCCTGAACATCTTCTTTCATGAAATTAAGCTTCATTTAAACAAGATAGAAATTCTGCAAACCTTCATATGCTTCAATTGACTTAGCCACAGCGCTATAATCACACCAGCTCAAGCCTTCCCAACAGACTGCACTGGAGAAAATGGATTGAACCAGAGACCCAAGAAAGCATGCAGGATGTGCCAGGATGTGGTGCTGGAAAGTCAGTCGAAATCACTTTCTTCTAAAAAACAGCAACTGAAACATGCTCCGTCGTGATGTTTGATTATTCTGTGACATCACAGGATTGTTTTTAATGGCTCCCCAGAGTGTTATTCCTCAAAAACTTAGCAGCATTTGTACCAGCAGTTCTGGTTTTACAGACAGTTAAAACTCATTTATAAACTAAAAGCAAGAGTGTGTACTTCTGCTGTAAGTTAGAGTAGCTGAGAAACAGGGGAAGGCATTCTCTGTCCTGTGTTTCTGAAAGCCTCAAATATATTATCCAAATTACTTACATAGGTTCTTCGGGTCCACACACTTGTATTATTCTACCTGAACACTTAATATGATCCCCCAGAATGCAACAGACCTGCACAGCTCCAAACTGAATGAAAGAACTAACATTGTTTGAAAAGCCTGTCTGTTTTCTCAAAATATGCAGTGTCATGGTTAAAGCCAGTTTGCTCACTCACTCCCCCCTTTTTCTTCCCCCAGTCCCGGGAGCATGGGGAGGAGAATCAAAAGAATTCAACTCGCACAGGTTGAGATAAGAACAGTTTAGTAACTAAGGTAGAACACAAATCACTACTGCTACCACCAATAATAATACAAGAGAAATACAAGGAAAGAGAATACAACTGCTCACCAAGCCCGACCCAGCCAGTGCACGCCCCCAGCAGCAAACCCCCCACTGCACCACCACACCCTTCTGGGTCTCTGCCCTCGGGTTTCACATCCTGGGCAAGATGTGCTGTGGTATGGAATAACCTCTTTGGTCAGTTTGGGTCAGGTGCCCTGTCTCTACTTCCTCCCGGCTTCCCCTCCTCCCTGGCATAGCATGAGGCTCAGAAAGTCCTTGACCAGACCAAAACATTACCAAGCAGTAACTGAAAACATTGGAGCTATCAGCACAGCTCCAAGCCCCCAAAATCAAAAACACAGCACTGCACCAGCTACCAAGAAGGAGAAAAATGACTGCTACTGCTGAACCCATGACAATATCCACCCCTTATTCCATACCATTCATGTCATTTTAAGGATCCCACATTTTCAATATACTATCATATGTGTATATATATATATACACACACACACACAGAGGGAGAGAGATCATCCCTTAGTGCATGGACCAATCCCTACAAAGCTGCTGAGTCCATCCAGTCCATGATGTCAGGCTCCATCTCTTGCAACAGTCTTTCAGAGCAAGAGAGGCTGTGTGCAGTGTTCACACTTGTGAATAACCTCGGCAATAGTGTCCATTGCTAAATTGTCGTGGTTTAAGCCTTTACCCCCCCCCCCCACTCAGTTTTCTCACTCACTCCCTCTCTTTCTACCCCAGTCCTGGGGGGTATGAGGAAGAGAATCAAAAGAATGCAATTTCCACAGGTTGAGATAAGAACAGTTTAGTAACTAAGGTAGAACACAAATCACTACTGCTACTACCAGTAATAATAATGACAGGAGAAGTACAAAGAAAGAGAATACAACTGCTCACCATGCCCGACCCAGCCAATGCACCCCCCAGCAGCGAAACCCCCAGTGCACCACCATACCCTTCTGGGTCTCTGCTCTCCGTCTTCATATCCTGGACATGACATGCTATGGTATGGAATAACCTCTTTGGTCAGTTTGGGTCAGCTGTCCTGTCTCTGCTTCCTCCCGTCTTCCCCTCCTCCCTGGCATAGCATGAGACTCAGAAAGTCCTTGGACAGACAAAACACTGGCAAGCAGTAACTGAAAACACTGGTGTTATCAGCACAGCTCCAAGGCCCAAAATCAAAAACACAGTGCTGCACCAGCTACCAAGAAGGAGAAAAATGACTGCTACTGCTGAACCCATGACATAAGTCCACCCCTTGATCATGAGTCCATCTGTATGTTGCATCTCTGCCCTGATGGCCTGAGGCATCATGGGCCTGCCAGGCTAAAAGTAATTCACCCTTATGTTGCCAATCTAAGTCCATCTGAGCCACTTCAATTTTAGCAGCTTGTCACTGGAGACTCCATACAGCTGCCTTCCATCTCCGATGCTTCCAAAGCACTGGAGGGGCCCAGTGAACTAGATACTGGCCCATACTGTCCCAGACACCCTGCCACTCATGACTGTCCATCCTTGGGGAAAATCTCTTAGTCATCCCACATTGTAGTCCAACCCCAGACAAGGCCCACACCCCACTCTGCTTCACTCTTGGGGCCAGATGAAATGGTTGTGGTTAAAACACTCTGCATGCATGCCAACATGGTGATCACCATCCCAATCAGCAGGCAGGTCTCAAGGGTGCTTAAAAGCCATTCAAAACCATCGGAACTCTCAAATGAGGCTGCTGTACTTGTCCCTGGGGCTGGTGTAGCTGCTGTGCTTGCCGGCTCTCTCACCACCAGCTGCTCTTTGTCTGAGTCCAGATCTTCCCCCTCTGCCTTGCTGGGAAGTGCCGCGCGATCTCCTGCATCCTCTGGGGCTCGGGCTCGCGGGGCTCTGTGGGCGGCTGCTGGGGTATGCTCTCGGTCGCTTCGGGGCCAGGCTCAGCCACCGCCTGTCCCCCCCCCCAGCTCGGTAGCCGCTGGGCTGGGCTCAGAAGGGGGGCTCAGCTCTTCTGCCACCTCTGCAGCTGGGGAGCTCGGCTCCTGGTCCCTGGGGCCATTCTCCCGGACCGTTACGGCCGCCGGTGGTTCCCGGGGCCGTCCCCCCTCGGCTTCCCACAGCCTCACGAAGACAGAGGCGAGGTCGAGGGTCAGGATGGTGAAGAGAAGCCTGATGCCCAGGTACAAGTCCACCCCTACATCCTCTTCCCCCTGCTTCCGGAGCTTGCCTGTATTACAAGCCATTTCAATAAAGAACAATGTAACATGAACCTTAACCCAAAACCCAGATGTGAAAAACGTTAAGATAAAAAATGCTGGCTGTAAATAAAGTATCATATGCTGGACCCGTAAGAACCAGAGCAACAACTTTGACAGCCAATAAATCAGCACTGTGATGAGTGGCTATTAATCCTGCTGTTATCTCAACCCTTCGTGCCCCATGTTGTGCGCCAAAAAGAACTGTCGTGATTAAAGCCATTTTGCTCACTCACTCCCCCCTTTTTCTTCCCCCAGTCCCGGGAGCATGGGGAGGAGAATCAAAAGAATTCAACTCGCACAGGTTGAGATAAGAACAGTTTAGTAACTAAGGTAGAACACAAATCACTACTGCTACCACCAATAATAATACAAGAGAAATACAAGGAAAGAGAATACAACTGCTCACCAAGCCCGACCCAGCCAGTGCACCCCCAACATCGAACCCCCCACTGCACTACCACACCCTTCTGGGTCTCTGCCCTCGGGTTTCACATCCTGGGCAAGACGTGCTGTGGTATGGAATAACCTCTTTGGTCAGTTTGGGTCAGGTGCCCTGTCTCTACTTCCTCCCGGCTTCCCCTCCTCCCTGGCATAGCATGAGGCTCAGAAAGTCCTTGACCAGACCAAAACATTACCAAGCAGTAACTGAAAACATTGGAGCTATCAGCACAGCTCCAAGCCCCCAAAATCAAAAACACAGCACTGCACCAGCTACCAAGAAGGAGAAAAATAACTGCTATTGCTGAACCCATGACATGCAGTAAGTGGCAGTGACCCCTCTTTTATTTTGTCAACATTTTAAAGTCAAGATTGTATCTTTCAGCTTGTCATGTGGGAAGTAGGGAACATCTAATATTTCAATGGTTCTGTAAAATCCTTCCTCATGGCAAATACAACTAATGTAATCTCTAAACAACTTCTCCCAAGAAGAAGGCTTGTCCATCACTTTTTTTTTTTTTTTTGTACAAGTGCATGGGCATTTTAAGAGTTTAATTCAGCCATTATTCCCCTCAGAATTCAACCAGTCTCACTTCTACTTTCTGTAAGCAGGTCCCTGTAGTACCACTGCCTGTCTGCAGGGAGAAGGGTAAAATTCCACTTTTTCTTCTTGCAAGGCCATAAAGAATCATAGAAACATAGAATAGTTAGGGTTGGAAAGGACCTTAAGATCATCTAGTTCTAACTCCCCTGCCTTGGGCAGGGACACCTCACTCTAAACCATGCCACCCAAGGCTCTGTCCAACCCGGCCTTGAGCACCAACAGTGATGGAGCATTCACAACTTCCCTGGGCAACCCATTCCAGTGCCTCACCACCCTCACAGTAAAGAACATCTACATATCAAATCTAAACTTCCCCTGTTTAAGTCTGAACCCGTTACCCCTTGTCTTCTCACTACAGTCCCTCATGAAGAGTCCCTCCCCAGCATTCCTATAGGCCTATTGACTGCCTTCCACAGGTCCCTATGTATCTATCCCTCCATAGGGTTTTCTTTCTTGCCTTCGCCCCTGATTTCCGAGACTCTATAAGAAGCAATGCAAGGAGATCAGGGAGACTGGGTAGTAGCTAGCAGGCTTGAGAAAAAGAGTTTAGTGTTTTAAGAACTTCCTTAGCAGAAATGAGAGAATTCGAGAAAGGTGTAACTCCTGTTTTTTAACTTTTTTAGGAGGTGGGGTATTTTTCAATTCAGATTTGTCTCTATTTGTGCTTTTATGTGAATTCACATGTAGAACATATGTCAGAAAATCTTGCAGAGTACCTCTGAAGAATCTCTCCAATCTGCAGCCCACTGCTTATGAAAGACAAATTAATTTTTAAATGTTTAACAGTAATCATTTGACTAAACACTGTTCCAGAGACTACAGCCAGCTACAGAAGAATGAATATGTCTAAATACCCATCTTGAACACTAAGCATACCACAGAAATGTTTTACTCCTACTTTAGCTAACAGGTAGCTATGAAGTCTGCATAGCTAACAGGCTATTAATTCTCCCAGGTTTCTCCATAATTCCTAAATGCCAAACAATGAGCAGTAGAAACCCTAATTTCAGACCAAGAAACCAGTTAAAGCAAATAGTGATCTCTAAAAGGACTGTCTGGCACTCAGGGAAAGGGAACAGTTGAAAACTGTTCCCTTCTCCCTCCTCTTCTACATTTAGATTTAGTCACTTCTGTTTCACCAAAAAGCTGCTGGTGATTAAAACGGTGTTTCAGACTAGATTTTTGACAGGTGATGTTCTCAGCTATTCTGACACCTGGGCAATTCAAAATAGTTCTATTGCCAGCTATACTTTCAAACGCAAAAATGTGTTTATTTCTTTACGTATATGCAAACACGTTACAAGTACATGTATATTTATGTTAGTATAGGGTTTTGCATGTACGTATGTGTGTATATATATCTGTACTAAACCGTCCGTACTATAATAATAATATAGATTATATTATACTTTACTAATATGTATACTAATATATGCATCTATATTAATCATAGAGTCATAGAATAGTTAGGGTTGGAAAGGACCTTAAGATCATCTACTTCCAACCCCCCTGCCATGGGCAGGGACACCTCCCATTAAACCATGCCACCCAAGGCTCTGTCCAACCTGGCCTTGAACACCACCAGCGACGGAGCATTCACAGCTTCTCTGGGCAACCCATTCCACTGCCTCACCACCCTCACAGTAAGGAATATCTTCCTCATATCCAATCTAAACTTCCCCTCTTTAAGTCTGAACCCGTTACCCCTTGTTCTCTCACTACAGTCCCTCATAAAGAGTCCCTCCCCAGCATCCCTAGAGGCTCCCTTTGGATATAGGAAGGCTGCCATGATGTCTCCATGTAGCCTTCTCTGCTCCAGGCTGAATGGCCCCAACCTTCTCAGCCTATCTTCATATGGGATGTGCTCCAGTCCCCTGAGCATCCTCGTTGCCCTCCTCTGCACTTGTTCCAACAGTTCCATGTCCTTTTTATGGTGAGGACACCAGAACTGCGTACAGTACTCCAAGCGAGGTCTCACAAGAGCAGAGTAGAAGGTCAGGATCACCTCCCTGGACTTGCTGGTCACGCTCCTTCTGATGCAGCCCAGGATACGCTTGGCTTTCTGGGCTGCGAGCACACACTGGAGTTGGCTCATGTTCCCTTTCTCATTGACCAACACCCCCAAGTCCTTCTGTGCAGAGCTGCTCTGAATGTCTTCTGTGCCCAACCTGCAGCTGTGCCTGGGATTGCTCCGACCCAGCTGTAGGACCTTGCACTTGTCAGGGTTAAACTTCATCAGGTTGGCATCAGCCCACCTCACAAGCATGTCAAGGTCCCTCTGGATGGCATTCCTTCCCTCCAGTGTATCAACCGAACCACACAGCTTGGTGTCATCAGCAAACTTGCTGAGGGCGCACTCAATCCCACTGTCCATGTCACCCACAAAGATGTTGAACAAGACTGGTTCCAACACCGATCCCTGAGGGACACCACTCGTTCCTGGTCTGAAGCTGGACATTGAGCCATTGAGCACAACTCTTTGCGTGCGGCCATCCAGCCAGTTCTTTATCCACTGAGTGGTCCACCTATCAAATTGATGTCTCTCCAATTTAGAGACAAGGATGCCATGTGAGACAGTGTTGAACGCTTTGTACATACGCATGCATACTACTGCATACTGTAACTTAATTCTTCCGTAGTGTTAGAGGGAAGCTATTATCTATTCATTGGTAATACTGGCTGGTGTTAACAGCTCATCAGGGAGGTAGTATTTTCTCTGGGTCTTCATATGTTGAATATAAATAAGGAGAGGAACAGCTAGACAATATGTTTTATCCAAATTGTACTGCTTTGTATTCTCCCTTGCCTTCCTAATCAGTTTCAAATCTCCTATATGACTTCTTAATTCTACAGCTACACATTTATATCCTCTCTCACACCTTCTCTTCCTCTTCTTGCTAAGCTGTCTTCAAAGACACTTGTGATGGGGGTGTTCTTTATAAGTAAAACTGTCTCTTTGCAATCTGTAAGTAGGGATGAAGTGAAGCTTTAAAAATAAGCCAGCTTCTCTGCAAAGGGGTTGTCAAAACCATGTCCAAAAAAAAGTAAATAGGAAATGGAATCCTAGAGCTACAAACATAAGATTAAAAGCATTTAAATGCTTTGGAATGATAAAAGAAGTTGAAATAGAAGCCAATAACTAGGTCTATAAGCTGGCCTGGAATTTAAGTAAAACTGCCTGTACTGGCGATAAGGAAAGTGTTTCGTGCCAAAAGATGAGTAATGAGTTCAAAGAAAAGAATACTTTGTTTCTTTTTACATAAAACAGGGAGAAATAATTTTATATTTGAATTTTCCTGACAAAGCCAAAGAAAAATTAAAAGACTATATAAATGGAAGTATTGTGTGCAAATACATATTAACTTTTAAATAACTTTCAACCTAAAGAAGAAACACCCTCTGCCCCCAAAGCCACCAAATCCACAGTCTTTGGCCCAGCTCAATTTTATAATGAAATTGATGCTACTATAATCACAACTCACAGTTTATTTTAAGGCTTTACATCTCTGTCCCTGTTAGTGAATTCCATCATTGTTATAATTGTTTCAATTCAACCTGTAATAACAATGGGGAAGCAGGAGAGCCTAAATCTTCATTTTCTAATGGCTTTGTATCTGATTTGACAGGGGACAGATAAGCACTTTGTTAAGAGAAAAGATAATACCTAAGAAAACTTGTCTGTTATAGGAAAAAATACTTCTGAGATATATAAGATTTTTTACAGTACAATTAGAAATCTAACCCTCTTTCTACACCTTCTACCTGTCAAAATTATTCTTTTATATAAAATCAGGATGTAAGGGTTCTAGAGATTATAAAAATACTCTATCAACTATCTTGAATATGTTTTTACTTTCAGTCTGATAAATATTAGTGTAGCAGAATAAGCTGAGCATTATGGATTATAGAAAATATCTGAAAACATTCTGAGGAAATGAAACGGGTTCATTAGCTTATGCAATTTATAGATACAAGTTCAAAAGTTCATTGCCAACAGTAGCAAACAAAGAGAAATAGTTAAATGAGCATTCACAAAAATATTTTGAAATTTATATTGTTGAAAAATCAGTAAAAAATAATTTATTAACTAGAAACAAAAATCAGATCAGAATTGTTTTTCTTAATGAGAATGGCAGCAGCAACAGGAGTTTTCTGACATTATTTTGATAGGGTGAGGAACTGAATCTAAGTATGGTTGCCTTTTTCACAATGTTGTAGCAGCACTGAACTAAGCGCCAGTCATACTGTTTGCTGTGGGAAGCCCCTCGCCCGTACAACACTTTGACATGCTCCTATTCTGGTGTAGCATCATTTCACGACTTTTACTTGAGTAAAATTACTGCACAATTTAAAGGGGAGAGAGGTTAGACCTAAAAGTAAACAAAGGTTCTTTCTTAATACCAACCACTGGTGTGTGTGAAGGAATTTCTGTCTTTTGTGCCAATCATTTGAAACATGCTTCCCTCAATTAAGTGTATATACTTATGAAAGTGTCAGACATTAGCTTCTCCAAAATGAGCAAACTGCTTAATATCTCTATTCAGGCAAAATGCAGATCTTTGCAAAAAAGATTCACTTGCAGATACTACTGTACATCCCTGGGATGATTGATCAGAAGCATGCTAGAGTAACCGAGAATGAGATCTATCCACCTGGAGAGAGACTTAACACAACCAGAAGCAAAACACTGAAGTCTTCCTTGAAACCTGGAATGAGGCCATGATGTTCCTGACTCACTTGATTTCTCCTGCACTCTTTTTAGCAGCTTCCTTCTGAATACTTGTACGAAGAAAGGAAAAGCTCACTGGGAACCATATGGATCCTCTATTTCCCCATCAATTTTCAGCTCAGTTAGGTGCTTCATCTGCTTAGTCATTTTGTATCTCATTAATCGATTTCTAGCTTAGTTTCCACCCTACTCATTTCTAGAGCAGTCTTCCAACTTTTATACTGAGTACCCTGGATACCCTCTGTAAATACTTTTGCATTTTGTATTCTCCACCTTGATTGTCGGCTTGTTTTCCGTCTGTACTATTGTCAGTGAAGCAAAAGAAAAAGTGTTTAAACCAGCAAACTGAGATGGTAGTTCCCTATTGCTTTCCTTAGAAACCAATATATTCTGCTTGTTTTAATGAGAATCAGGGGATACTGGATATATTTTCAGACAGAAAACCTTTGACAGCAAAGCAAAAGTGTCACTCTATATTTATAGTAATTTACACGCACTGAAGTGAAATCTGTCATTTCGTCGTGTCGCAAAGCACTAACACTCTCCATGAATCCTTCTGTCACTGGCAAGAGTTTCCATTATTTCAGAATATTATTAATAAATTCAAATATAAACTACCCAGTAATAAATCACAATTCCTACAAGTCTCAGGTGTATCTGCAATCGTCTTTCAACTCAAGCAGACCTTCAGACCATCTTACACTACTGCTTAATTTACAAAGTTGAGTGTTACATTAAAAATAGAGCACTTCAGCATTTCATTCAACTGTGAATCCGTAAGAAGCAATTACAGTGTGTATTTATATTCTCATATAAAAATAAAATGAAGAATCCATTCAGTGTTTTAATGCCCCAGTCACAAATGAATAAAAGGGGAATAGAAGTAACAAGAAAGCAGAACACTAAATTCAACTAATTTTCACAGGAAGGCAAGCAGTTTCTTAAAATATGAAATACAGGTATACAAGAATGTTTACTCTTGCACCCACAGCTATAATGGACATCCTGTACCAGCCTTTTCCTGTCTAGGAAGTTAAGTCCTGGAAATAACCAAGGAATTGTGGTTGGAATTACTTGGCAAGTATTAAACCACAAAACCCAAATGAGTGGAAAGTCCATTTGATTCCATTCTTACTTCTTAGCTGTCAACAAGAAATAAAACAGCTGAACTGTCTGAGCATAAGCTTTTGTTATTGTAAATAGAAAAATACGTGTGTTCTCTCGATTTTTCTCCTTTTAATATATAACCCTAACCATTCTATGATTCTATGATTCCCCATATACCTACCCCAGCCTTCTGGACTGCCATTGTCTAATTCCTGTTAATTCTTAAAAAAATGGGAACCGGTCTATTTGTCACAAAAACAAACAAACAAACAAAAAACCAAGCAAATCAACAACACAGTTTTATCCCTATTACTACTGTTGCTGGAAATGATACAGAAAAAAACAGAAATCCATACACTGAACTAGTCTGTGGCATGCCACTATAGTGATAAATGTGCTGTATGTGAGAATACTTTATCCTTTAATTTCAATTGCAGTAAAAATGCTTCTAAGGAATAATTAAGGGGGACATAAATGAATGTAGTTCTAAACTAAGCCTATTTTAAAAATTCTATTCAGCTTAAAAAAAAAATAAACTTTATCAGCCAATCTGCTTGTTGAATCCATTTGTTAAGAAGTATGCCTCGGTGAACTACCTATGGATTCCTCAGAGGAGCTCTGTTTATTCTTCTGGTTAATCTTATCCAAAACTATCAAGAGAAGGGAAAAAACCACTGAGCAAACAAAGACAAAAAAATTTATAAAATCTTAGAGTTTTTCAGACAGCAAAGTTGCTAGACAGCTACTGTATTTGACAGTCTTGTTAACTAGCAGACCTAGATGTTCACTTGAGCTTTTGCTTTATGTAGCCACCACTACTAGAAAAATAGAACCTAAGACTTTCTTAAACATGTCACATACAGTTGCGTGGTTTGCATTTGGTTTTGCTTCCATGCGAACATTAAATTACTCCAGGGAAAACGTTGCTTCCAGCACAAGGTAGAAGAGTTCAATTATTTAATTGCATTGCTGATGCTTACACAGGCACCATCAGATATCATCTGTGTTTATTTCTTTAAATTGTTACTTAACCTTGATAGAACTCTGTGTATTAGAGTTCAAACTGGGAATAAATTCTTCCTGCCGAATGCATTAAATTTGAATCTCATTTTGAAGCTCAGATTTTATTTTTTTTTCTTGGATTTTCTGTGAGCACAGGAGAAAATGATGTGATGGGGAGAGGGAGGGGGGATTTTCAATTTATTTTAGAAGTTTGGTTACATAATATTTTCAGGAACCTAGCAAGACATTTCTGCAATTATCTTGAGTAATGTCTTACTGTGACTAAAACAAATGTCACTTTAAAAAAGCAATTCTATTGAAGGCAACAAAGGTCATGAATACTCTACTCCTGTTTTAATCAAAATATATGCAATTAGTTGTCAAGTAATTAATAACTATGAGATAAGAATTTCAAGATTTATAAATTGGGCAAAACCAACCATTGAATATTGAATACTGTTGACATTCCGGTAATTTATAGTTATAACCATGAAAAAGAAAGAGAAACTCGCAGGAGTATTGTCAACACCCTGCCAGGAGAATTTAACATAGCATGTACTGCAGAATCATGAAAAGACTGATGCTGGAAGGGACCTCTGGACATCATCTGGTCCAACTCCCTTGCTCAAGCGGGGCCATCCAGAGTTGGTGGCCCAGAACCACATCCAGGCAGCTTTTTAATATCTCCGAGGGTAGAGATGTCACAACCTCTCTGAGCAACCTGCAGTTGGTCACCTTCCCAGTGAAAGTGTTTCCTAATGTTCAGAAAGAACATTCTGTGTTTCAGTTCGCACCCATTGCCTCTTGTCCTGTCAATGGACACCCATTGGAAAGAGTCTGGCTACATCTTTGCACCTTCCTTTCAATTATTTATACACATGTATGGGATCCTCCCTAAGCACTCCTCCAGGCTGAATAGCCCCATCCATCTCAGCCTTTCCTCATAGAATAGGTGCACTTCACCATCTTTGTGGCCCTTCACTGATCTCTTTCCAGCTACTCCTTATCTATCCTATACTGGGAAGCCCAGAATTGACTGCACTGTTGTTCAGGGCATACTTCAGGGAAATCATAGAAAAAAAAAAAGATTGGAAAGGGTCACTCAAGTTTGCAATACAGGGCTAGCTTCAGCTCTAGATGAGTTTGCTTAGGACCCTGTCAATCCAGTTTTGAAAATCTCATATGGACAGATATTTCACAGTTTCTGCGGTCCACCTGTTCCAGCTCTTGACCACTGCGTTTTTTTGGTACTAAATTTTTCTTGTGTCCAATTAGAATTTCTGTGTTGCAGTCTATGAGTATGGCTTCTCATCCTTTCATTGTACAGATCTGAGATTATTTTGGATTCCTCTTTTACATACCCCATCCTTAATGCAATGAATGACTGCAGTTAGCTCCCCTCAAATCTTCTCTTATCCATATTAAATAAACCAAATTCCCCCAATCTCTTTATACCTTATGCCAGCTATTTCAGTGATACTTCAATAGACTCTTTCCAGTTTGTTACTTAATACTTTAATTAGTTCAGTAAGGCATTATGTTGCCTTAGGGTTGAGCTTGAATTTACTTTGGATAAGTTCTATCAGTGCTTTCTTCCTGGGTTGTTTTGTTGGTTGTTTTTTTTTTTTTCATCAACTTGAGAAATATCAGTCTCCAAGCAAGGAAAAAAATTGGCGCTGACTGACAACTGGTCTGAACTCAAAACTTGAACCTTACAAGCAGTATCGATGCAACCAGCTCACGCTGTCTGGCCTAGAACTCATATCTGTGCAGACTTAGTAAGATTAGCTCTGGGGACTGTCCTTTGAGATTCTTGGTGTAAATGGAAAACCAAAATTAGCACATGAGATCATTCCCACTACATTATTTAAAAAAACAGTTGGACAGCAGGTCATTAATTGTCCAGCTAAGAAAGATGAATTAAGAAGGGTGTCTGCAAGACTTTTTCAGCTAGAGTTCTATTAATCAGCTACATTGTCTGTTATATGATGCTATAGTAAGTGTAGGTGATAACACCACCTACAGAAAAGATAGCATAATCCTTTCCTGATAAAAAACCACTTACAGTTGGTTACAACAGGGCTGAACTAAAGGTTTTGGGGTCAACATTTTTATTTCATGTGCTTTCCTCTGCCTTTGTTTTTATGTATTTGCTTTCATTAAATTTCTGAGATTTCTGCAGCTATGGAAAGCAAGTAAATATGCCATCCTATACCAGTCATTTCTAAGAAAAGTATGCTACACTCAGCTGTTTTGTTAAACTGAACCTTGCTCTCAGGTCTTTCGATGCTTCATGAAATATTATCAAGCTGTAGGACTCTTGCAAGACTTAGTTTACTCACACTTAGAAATGTTTTTTAGTGCCTGGTATCTAAGTCTCTGCAACCCCATCTGCAATGTGAACGTGCTCAATGCCTTTCTAGCTGGTATTGATGACAAGGTGTTATTTGAACTTTATGGCTTTCACTGAAGAAAAGCTAATATTTATGTTTAAAAAGATTCACTTCTTAGAACAGAGGGGTTGAAGAAGGGATTCTGTCTTTTGATTTGTTTTGAGTTCTGTAAATACAGGACAAACTTTTCCTTCAGATATATATATATAAAAGTGATATTTCCTGCAGGGTCTACTGAGGCTTAAGTCTTTCCATGGGTATTTTCTTAGCAGTTGTATCGATCCTTTCTGAAAAGAATGACTCACCATGCTTACCACATTTTGCATAGATGCAGTACAGTCAGAAACTTCTATTCACTGTGTATCTTCCTCAGATAAAATGGATATTCTTTCTGTTCACTTAGCTTGAATGGAAAAAAAAAATTCCCCAGTAAAGAACATTGGAACTTCTACCTCATTTTTAAAAGAAAGATACGACTCATTCACTTCACATTCAGGAGTAATCAGTGGACAGAACCAGACTGTTAAAAGGTAGGCTTAAAGTCAAATTTCAGATGCCCTAACTTGATAATAAAATGTTGCTTAAAGATAAGTGGATTTTTTTTTTTGTGAACACAAAAATCCATTACCTTGTCAGTGACTACTGCTGGCTTTCAAGTCTCACATTGCTTAGTCAAAGTTTCACTAGGTTATGCATTTTGCTCCTTAATGCAGACAAAGCTAAACCCACAAAACAAAACAAAATAAAATAAATAATAAAAATTCAGATTAAGGCCCATCTCCCAATAAGGATAATCCCCAAATTAAATTGGATCCAGTATTTCTCAGGCTGAAACAAACAGGCATCTTGAGAAGCACACCTTTCTAGTATGCCTCCTTCATCTTTCCACAAACCGAGCCAATAAAGTCTGGGGGCTTGGCAAGGTATTGCTACCTCACCATCTAAAAAACCTTTCTATTATTCCTTTACAGGTAATGGTCTGAAAAGTGATGGATATTACCTAGTTAAATAGAGATGTAATCATACAGTTCTATGGTTTGATAAAAGAAATTAATAGTCTGATCATCTGTGAATGTCCAAATAAGTTTGTGCTCCTGTTTGTGATAACATTATTCACAGCAATGCTAAGAGAAAAACCAAAACAAACCAGCAACACCAAAAACCCCAACAGAAGAAAACCTCCTTACCTTAAGTTATGAAAACACAATCAAGTGAAAATTAGCTATTGTTTCTGCTTTAGACAGTGAAAGAAAGCTTATTTCATAGCCACAAAATAATCAGCCTATTTGGATATGGTTGCAATTTGCCATATGGCACAGTGGATTTGTCTCCTGTTAAAGTGTGTAATACCTTACGGGATTCTTGTGTCTGAATACATAGTCATTTTTAGATCTTTTAGGTGTCATCAGTAGGATGCAGTATGTGCTATTATCAATTTTAATTTGTTATTGCAGTACTGAAATAGCATTGAATAAGCATTTGACAGTAACATTTTCTAGTTTTAGATGAGATTTATTTTTACTGCTTAAATAAAACTCTAATCTCCATATACAACAGAAACCAACTGCTAGTTCAGAAATTACTGTTACAAGATATCCTGGTTTCCTGTTAAATTACGAATGGTGATTTCACTCATAAATAGAGCGATTCAGGAAGTTAACAGTAACAAAAACTGTCAAAATGAAATTTGTAAGAGGGGGTGGGTGGTATACTGTAATACAGAAGCTCTATTTGCTTGTGAATTATTTAAATGTAGAATAATTGAAAAGCATAGCTTACAGGAAATCAATATTCCTGGATTTGGGTGATCAATATGCACTATGACGAATGCAATTGGATCATAGAATAGCAAAAGGCTACTGTGTTAGGGATATGAATGATATACAGGGTTCCAGGAATTCAGTCAGCAGCAAGCCCAAAAGGAAGCTGGTGAACTAAACAATGCTCCTTAAGAATCTGGAGATGTTAGGGGCCAGTAAGACCACATCCTTTTTGTGAAGCCATGCAACTGAAAGGTCTTTTAAAAGTGTTGCTGTTGAAATTTCTCCTCTTGAAGGAATACTTAAAGTAGTTAGACCTAGTCAGAGAGGCAGAGAAGGAAATAAAAGTTAGATCTTACAAAACTGGCAGTCCTGACCTGAAAGAATAGATACTGTTTGCAAATGTCTAGCCTGCTACAGTTACAGTAATCACCAGGGGCAATGTCATTGCCCATATGAATCTCTCAAATTTATAGGACAAGATACTCCGTAAACTAAATTTTACTTTATGAACTTATTTGGAAGGAAAACAAGTATATTAAATGTGGGCTCAGACTCCTTTATACAGACTAATCTAACATGAATTCACTCATTCTTCACTTCAGTAATTCATGACTTTAAAGTTCTCTGACTTATAGCTCACATGCCAATAAGCAAAACCCTTATCTTGTAATGGGTGGGAGTGCCCATTCTTCCTCCTCCCTCACAGTATGGGTGTCCCCCCTGCCACATGAGGAAGGACAAAAGACTCAGCAGTCTGTCTGCTGTTGGATCTGCTTCAAAATATTTTGGGGCAAGTTGCTGTATTTATGCCTCCCAGCTCATAAGTTTGGTCTATGCCATTTCCATAAATTAATGGATACTGAAGAAACTTTGGGCAATTAATATGCAAGGATGCAAGAGACAATGGCTGCAGGAGACAGCAAACAGCAGGTAATAACAGCTGCATAATGACCTTTATCCCTACCTGTCCATCCTGTCCTGCCTACATTATGCTCTCGAGTTGACCTAAATGGCACTGCTCTCAGCATATATCAGGCCTTAGTATGAGCTGTGTGTTAAGTCAAAACCTGGGCAGGAGCTGAGTGAACAGGAGGGACATTTAGATTTATATTTTCTTTGGGATATGAATAGGCCACTCCTAAACAAGACAGGCACTAACATTTTTATTTTCATTGTGACGCTTCTGTTCTTAATAAACAGTGCTTTTTCTGGTGAGGGCTTGCTGATCATTAACTGAACTTGTCAGTCTTCTCACTAAGGAAGAGTAAAAATACGGATCTGAAGTAATATTTGTTGAGTTAATTATAGCATGTTGCAAAAGAAAAATATACCACGCCCATTCCTCGTTTTCTCTGCCTAAGGCTGACCCCAGCTATACAGCAAAATATAGCTTCAGCTCACAATCAGAAAGCTCATTTCTTTGTATTTCTCTGATATTGCATCATAATTCCTGAGGATTTCTACCTTCTGATGAGAGAAGCACATACAGTCGTCAGCTTTTCTAGCTGTCAAACTCCATGGAACTACCCAGGACATCCCTGCTATGCACCTGCACCCCAAAGACTCTGTTTCAATATACGGAGCTTAGTTTGAATAAATGCGACAATTTGGTGCTGCTTTGTTGTTTTGGGTTTTTGTTTGCTTGTTTGTTTTCTTTTTGTTTGGTTTGTTTTTTTAGTTTGGCTCTTTTTTTCTTTTTTTTTTTTTAATTTTCACAAGGCAGACTTTAAACTTGTGCATATTGACCACAGCTTTAAAACTTAGCGTCCTGGGTTCAGCAGTAGCAGTCATTTTTCTCCTTCTTGGTAGCTGGTGCAGCACTGTGTTGTTGATTTTGGGCCTTGGAGCTGTGCTGATAACACCAGTGTTTTCGGTTACTGCTTGGTAATGTTTTGGTCTGTCCAAGGACTTTCTGAGTCTCATGCTATGCCAGGGAGGAGGGGAAGACGGGAGGAAGCAGAGACAGGACACCTGACCCAAACTGACCAAAAAGGTTATTCCATACCGTAGCACGTCATGTCCAGGATGTGAAAAGAGAGAGCAGAAACCCAGAAGGGTGTGGTGGTGCAGTGGGGTGTTCGCTGCTATGGGGTGCACTGGCTGGGTCGGATTTGGTGAGCAGTTGTATTCTCTTTCCTTGTATTTCTCTTGTATTTCCCTGGTCATTATTATTATTGATGGTAGCAGTAGTGATTTGTGTTATACCTTGGTTACTAAACTGTTCTTACCTCATCTCAACCTGTGGAAGTTGCATTCTTTTGATTCTCTCCCCCATGCTCCTGGGACTGGGGGAAGAAAGAGGAGGAGTGAGTGAGTGAGCAAACTGGCTTAAACCACGACACTTAGAAAGCATTTACCTAATTACAAAAGCAAGCAGACATTTTTGCCATGAGAAGGATCCTACAGACAGGTAAGGTTTCTATGCCAAAATAGGTCCAACCGTGCAGACACAGTCTAAGCAACGACAGCTTAAATGAGACCTGTCCTGGGTTCAGCAGTAGCAGTCATTTTTCTCCTTCTTGGTAGCTGGTGCAGCACTGTGTTTTTAATTTCGTGCCCGGGAGCTGCGCTGATAACACCAGTGTTTTCAGTTACTGCTTCGCAATGCTTTGGTCTGGCCAAGGACTTTCTGGGTCTCATGTTGTGCCAGGGAGGAGGGGGAGCCGGGGGGAAGCAGAGACAAGGTGCCTGACCCAAACTGACCAAAGAGCTATTCCATGCCATAGCACGTCATGCCCAGAATGTAAAATACTGGGGGCAGGAACCCAGAAGTGGCTCTCTCTCTCTCTCGGCTCAGTCGGGTGGCGAGTGGTTGTACCCTTTTCCCTTGTATTTGCCTTGTCATTATTATCATTATTGGTGGTAGCAGTGGTGATTTGTATTATATCTCAGTTACTGGACTGTTCTTATCTCAACCCGTGGGAGTTACATTCTTTTGGTTCTTCTCCCCATTTCCCCCCCATCGGAGTGTGGGGGGGGGGGGGGGAAGGGAGGGAGAAGTGAAATTTACAGCTTAAACCACGACAAGACCTTATCCAGTAAACATTAATTGCTATGTTATCTGTTATGTTTTGTTAATGATTGGTTTTGCTTTATTATAAAAAGATAATACAAACCCGATGATGTCTGTCCTTAATTTTGAGGCTTGATGGCATGACATATCAGATCGCTACTCTGTCTACTGGTTGAATAGTAAGAGCATTGACTTCTAATATGTGGGTGCTTAACCCACAGTCTAATTCTTTCATCTAAACTTCAATGAAATGCTTTCTCTGGGCAGTCCCATATTTTCTCTTGGATTGTCCGGAAAATATAAAATTTTCCTTACTTGCATTACTTTCTTTTAAATCTGTTTAGTCATAGCAATAGTAATACTTTACTTTGCAGTACTGGTACACTATAGTGCTCTTCAGTAACTACGCTTGTTACTCTTTGAATTTTCAAATATTTTCCATGTGATTACTTTTCAAGTGTGCAGACCCTGTGGGTACTAGGGACTTGTAGTAAAGAGTTCCTCTCCTGTTATAATTTAACCATGACAAGTGCAAGGTCCTACAGCTGGGTCAGAGCAATCCCAGGCACAGCTGCAGGTTGAGCAGAGAAGAGATTCAGAGCAGCTCTGCACAGAAGGACTTGGGGGTGTTGGTCGATAAGAAAATGAACATGAGCCGGCTGCAGTGTGTGCTTTCAGCCCAGAAAGCCAACTGTATCCTGGGCTGCATCAAAAGGAGCGCGACCAGCAAGTCCAGGGAGGTGATCCTGCCCCTCTCCTCTGCTCTCCTGAGACCTCACTTGGAGTATTGTGGGCAGTTCTGGTGTCCTCAACATCAAAAGGACATGCAACTGTTGGAACAAGTGCAGAGGAGGGCCACGAGGATGATCAGGGGGCTGGAGCATCTCCTGTATGAAAACAGTCTGAGAAAGTTGGCGCTGTTGAGCCTGGAGAAGAGAAGGCTGCATGGAGACCTCATAGAAGCCTTCCAGTATCTGAAGGGGGCCTCTAGGGATGCTGGGGAGGGACTCTTCATGAGGGACTGTAGTGAGAGAACAAGGGGTAACGGGTTCAAACTTAAAGAGGGGAAGTTTAGATTGAATATGAGGAGGAAATTCTTTACTGTGAGGGTGGTGAGGCAGTGGAATGGGTTGCCCAGGGAAGTTGTGAATGCTCCATTGCTGGCGGTGTTGAAGGCTGGGTTGGACAGAGCCTTGGGTGGCATGGTTTAGTGTGTGGTGTCCCTGCCCATGGCAGGGGGGTTGGAAGTAGATGATCTTAAGGTCCTTTCCAACCCTAACTATTCTATGATTCGATGATAATAAATCTCTAAGTATATATGTTATGCTGTGTTAATTTTTGTTATACTAACTGGTCTTACAAGTCGGTTTACCATATGCTAGGTCCAGACTGAATACAACTCAATCAACTGAAAAATTTCTAACAAAACACTAGACATAAATAATTCATGACTATTTCCCTCATTCTAACTAAATGACTGAGCTGGTGATCTTTTTCCTCCTAAAGACCCTCCTAAAATGCCACCTACACACATTCAAAGTGATTCCTACATGTTGTCTGGCAACTGATTTTAACATTTACATGAAGTTAGAAATTTGATGGCGGTGGAGGTTTAAGGAAAAAAAATATCAGATATTGTAGAAAGTCCTATTTTTCAGAAATCCAAAATGTTTCTCACAAAGTACTATAATAGCCCACCCTGTCCTGAGTCTAGTAATTACTCCAGAATGTGATTATATGACTAAATAAAAGATGGGAAGAAAGTCACAAAGCTCAATTCATGAAGCACATAGCTTTTGCTGCCCTAGAGGGTGAGGGGAGACAGGGAGAATTAGTTATGCTCTTGTCTACTTTTATTATAATAAAGAAGTTGTTCTAAACAGTCTTTTGTAGACAAAACCTTTAAAAGAACCCAGTCTGTGCGATCCACCCAACATTACTGCCACCAGTGGAACAAGATACACTAAAATTAAAGCTTTACATTTTTGTCAGTATATGCTATTTGTGGGTAGTAAAGACTATTTTGGTGAGGAAACCAGATGACTCAAAGAAATTTGAGTTTTGGAGCAAGAAGAATAGATTTGGGTATAAAAGGAAAAAAGATAGGACAGGGCACATGATAGGGCTAAGAAGAATTTTGATAAGAAAGTGAGTAGGAAATTATAAATTTAGGAGGAAGATGTAGACATTCAAAAGATGTGGAAGAAAAGTGTTGCTACGTAGAGTGGCGCTGAGGACTAGACCAGAGTTTGGGATTTGGGTGGTTTGATCTCGTCCATTCCTGTTCCATAGCTGAGTTTTTCTTAATTCAGGCTCTGCACATGATCAGTTTAAGTGCACTAAGCCTCATACGCGACTCATCTACCTATGGATAAAACCACTCTCAAAGTACCCTTCTGCAGTAATCTCTTGTGTCTCAGCCTGAGAAGAAACAAAGGCTGCCCTTTCTTGGATAATGCAGTGCTCAGTACAGGGTATGAGGCCATGAAGCGAAAGCACAAGATAGGAAAACAAAAATAGGAGTAGAAAAAAAGAGCATTAAGAAGAAAGAGAACATTGGCAAACAAAGATACTAAGAAAAAATATTGAAAATAAGAAGAACTAAAAATAACTTGCAACCAATGATCAGCTTCAATCAAGTCAGCAAAAGGTGTTGATTTTTAAAACCTCCTATAAAACATTTGCATTTGTGAGGTGAAGGAGATGTCACTTCCAGAGCAATCTTTTTGTCATGTAGCAATATACAGAGTACTCCTATATATGGAAAAGCCAAGAAAAAGTTTGAATTTCACATGCAGGCAGGATGCTGAACAGTATTTTCTCATAACCACTGAGTCTGCTTTTTTTTTTTTGCCATAAACACAGAATTGTGCCAACTTATCCTAAGCTTCTTGTTGTGCAAATTACACATTTAATTGTGGAGTTTAGTTATTAGAGAATTTAAAACAGATAATGGAAACAAAGATCAGGTAACTGCATCTGTCTCACATGAACAGCAGATCATTTATTCTGAAGCATATGTAATGAAGTATACGCTATGCGTATAGGTAACATTAGCGTCAGATCTATTTATTCAAGCCTCTCACTAATACCGGCTTGTGAAATAAGCATTTTGACCACATCCTTTGTGGGTAGGAAATGAATGTGCCTCATAAAAATACCTTGATTTTTACAAACTAAGCACTGAAGTCATTCTTTTCCTTTAGGGATCCTGGAGCACTGTAGCTATACAATACCACAACGTATATTTGTATGGAACAAATCAAATTAATATCATCCATTCAGCTTCTGGATGACAAAATAAGTAGTTCTCCTTTAAAGCATTTTAATTCTGAAACTTTAAAATATATCTAAGTGAACATATATGTATGTGTGTGTGCACAGGTAGATCTCACACAGATTTTTCTTAAAAAAAAAAATTACATAAAGACTCATGAAAATAACTGTCACAATCAGGCAGTTTAAGGAGAGAAAATACCATGTGTAGACCATAATCCCCTGTCCCACTTTTCCTCTGCCCATGTCCTTGCTAAATTGGCTGAATGTGCTGAAGTAGCTAAAGGGGCTAGCTAAAGGTGGTTGCAAGGGTGGGAGGAGAGAAATCAAGAGTAAAGGAGTGAAGTTGACCCTGGGAAAGGGGGAAGGAAAAGTGTTGTTTAAGTGTTTGCTTTTTGTTTTCCACTACTCAAATTAGTAATTAAATATTTATTTGGCAATAAATTCAGTTAATATTCCCCAAGCTGAGTCTGTTTTGCCCACAGCGGCTAGTAAGCAATCTTCCAATCTTAAGATTGACCTATGAAGCCTCTCATTCCTGTTCTTCCTATTTTCTGTACATACCCCACCGAGAATGAACAACAGCTGGGTAAGTGTTTGGTTGTCACCTGGGCCAAATCCACCAGACTGGTAAATCTCAGGAGGAACAGCCTTTATTCTTGCAGAATAAAAACTGAAACTCATACAGCTTTCATGGTATCCAGCTTTCACATAAATCACTTATCAGAATTAATCTACCTAATTCTGTTAATTCTTCTTGTGCAAAATGTTATCAGTCACAGATGCTTTAAGGAGAGTTTAATACTTGTGATAGAAAGAGTGAGATAGTTCTAGGTAGACTGTGAGACAGAAATGAGAAAGTTTAACTTCCTATCTGGTAGTTTTAAATGGTGAACAATATGTTCTTTCTCATCCTGGTCACTGAATTATAGGACACTTATTATGATGTAGTGTTTCATGTCTTTGTGTCTACAGTAATCTATCTTTTTTTAAGGGACACTGTGAAGGACAATGCTTTGGCAAGTATACCTGTGCCAGTGATTTTTCCAAATTATAATTGAAGGCACACAGCAGCTCTGTCTGTTCTACCCTACCCTGGCCCCTGCTCTAGTAATAGCACCAGCCTCATGGCTGGCTCCTGGGCCTATCACCCAACAGATCCATTTGCTTGGATCCCCTGAGCTTCTCATTGCTGCCAGGTTATGGGCAGCACTGGATGCTGAGGCACAGGCAGAGCACACAGGCTGCTGCTGTGGTACGCTGCCACTGCTCCCATGGTGCACTGGCATGCTGTAATGCAGCTGGGAGGACTTAACCAGTCAACATCTGTAGGACCTAGCCCTGCTTCCCCTCGTCCTTTTGTGGGGTGTGTAAGCATAGCTGAGACCTTGCAAAGGAGGAGCTCAGAGGTACTAGTTATAGATTTAGCTCATTAGCTCTTCACTCCTGCAGTAACAGAAAGCTTTTGTCTGCAATAATCCTAGCAGGCTGCTCAGTTTTTTCCTGGAAGGGTTTGATTCTTGTGTTTTCTGCATAATACAAAAGTCTTCAGACAGCGCAACAAAAAAGTTATTTTTGCTTCAATATTCTTACAGGTCATTTTTAGTAAGCAGCAGCACTCAGCTATTAAAAACCCTTGATAGCTCTCAGTTACAGGGAATTCACAGTTATTCAAGCAGGAAAGGAAGGAAAGATGTCCCCCATACTTGATTCACTTCACTTCAAAAACTTTCACTTCACTTTGCAAAACACTTAATGGGTGCAGGAAATCCCAGTTGTTGCAGTAACAGGATGATACATCTCACAAACTTTTTGGGCCTAAGGCTCTTTAAGTCTGAATGCCCACAATTCTGCACTGTGCTACATCTTTCCTGCATTTACAAAAACTATCCCAAATCAGATTTTTCCGTATACCTATCTTGCATTTGCTGGGACAAACCTTTACGTCTACACAGAACAACACACTGAATCATACAAGTCTTGCCTTACTAGTTCTCAGTGCTTTCTGTTTCAAAGTCTTGCACACAATTACATACCTAATGCTATTCAGGACAGTTCACCTCTCTTTCCAAATGTATCACATCCTCATTTTCAGGCAAAGCACTGCTCTGTGGCAACTTTCATACGGCCAATGCTTTCTGAAATGAATGTGCTAGAAACTCAGTGGAGACAGTTCACGCTCCCAGAACTGAGCAACTTCCCACAGCCCTAACCGAGTATGTAAGTTTCAAGCCAGTGGGCACACAAGCTAATTGGTCATTGAAGCTGTGTTATCTAGGGAGTTTTAACTATTAACAGACCTAACAGGCTCTGTCAAATTTAACTTCTGCTTTTGGAGTGCATTTTTATGTATTAAATGCATGCAATGTAAAGGTATTCCATATCTGACATCAGGTATATTTTCACCCCTTTTTTCCTCAAATGTGGACCTGTGAAGCTTATTTTTCACATGCGATACAATTAAAGGCTGACTTCAAGCATCCAAGTATCTAAAAAAGCAGTAGACATTCTTTGTTTGAAATTGCCTTGCAAAGCGTAATGAAGTTCCTGATTGGCTTTATGCTACAAAAAATGTATCTTTGTGAGAAATGGAAGCAAAAGGGGTTATGGCGCCGATGAATGTATAGAATCCTAAGAAAATACATTAATAAGGTGTAAGTAAATATCAAATTTGATCATCAAATACTCATCATATGCATTGACATAACAAATTCTTTTTTTTGTTGTTGTTTTGACTGCAGACAGCTAAAGAAGTAAGAAACTAGATTAATAATCTACTAATTCAGAGAATTCAGAAATGAATACCAAATCTGTGGAAAGTAAACTTTTAGTATGGGGCAATAAAACCTAATATACGAATACAGGTAAAATGTAGGTGTACACTCTTGTAAACCTGAAATTTGGTGGAAAGCAATAATACATTTACAGCAGCTGGTGAAGTAGAACATCCTCTCATCTTTGCAAAAAATGTGAGACACTGAGGATTTTCAGGCTGTCAGGATGATTGGTTTTGCTCAAAATGAAGTCAGCTGAAGTTGCTCCATTTAACTACAGCATTAGGTTACCTCCTTATACAAGTATTTTTATCTGATATTTTCAAATTTTCTCCAAATAAAAAAAGACAAGACAAGACTATAGAGTGGTGGAAAATACAGCAAGGAAAATAAAGAAGAATATTTTACAAGAAATAGGGAAGTAATCAACTCACTGAGTAAATAAAAGTGGACAAAAAAAAAAATCCCTATCTTCTTAAATAGCCCTACAGTTAAGCCATAGCCAATTTGAAAAAAATACTTAAAGTATTGAATCAGAATTATTTTGATACAAAAATAAAGGAACATGACTATTTAATGTTAAAACTTGCTTCTCTCACATCTTGACTCTCCATCTACATTTGCTGAATATAGTTTATAACCCTGTCCTGTGCTTTTTAAAAAAGAAATGAAGAACTGTAAGATAAAATTCACATTGTGATGGATGCATTACGTGTGGAGAGAATGTGGTGACTTATGCTTGTACCTGTCATTATCTTGATGTACTGCATCTTTAGTAGTGAGAAAACTGTATTTTACTATGAAATCAAATATATTCCCAGGAAAACAATGAAGTCAGAGAGACAGAAATTGAAAATAGAGTCAAACTGGCACATATTATGTAAAACATTAACTAGTAGCAAAGCTGTATTCACATACAAATGTTTCCAGCAGCTACAATTTTCAGATTTTTGAGGTGCATGCTCAGAATAGAGTTTAGTTTTTGGCTTTTGTCATAGGCCAACAGAACAAGTTTCAATTTGAAATTAATCTTAAGCTCTACCAACAAAATCTTATATTGTCTTCACATGCCCATATAAGAAATATTAAGGCTTACAAAACTGTCATCAAAATGAGCAAAGATCACTTCATGCTACCAAGCACTGCCTCTCTTTTTCATTATGTTCCTTTTTGTAGGAGTTCATTACAGAATAAAACTTTCCCTGACACAATAAGTCTTGGGGATTTCAAAGCTATGCTGCTCCATAATTATTACAATTAGGCCTTTAACTGCAGCCTGACTTCAGCATTTAGGAATTTTTTTGTCCCCTTACTGCTAGGAGTACCAGTTAAAACTGAGTAAGAGAAGCAACGTTAAGTTGATCAAGTTAATCAAGATAAATAAAACTGCTGTTACTAAAATAAGAAATGAAATCATCACTGAAGACTTACCTAAAGCTAAACTACTTCATCTTGGTAAAACAATGTATTAGCTTCTCTTTCATTTGAGAGGAACAAAGACTTAACTTAAAAAGACATGTTTTTCTCTGTGGCAACTGTTGCCACAATCCATGGAAATATCGTTGCATTTCTGATGATTGATCATTATTACACTGTTGGGTAAAGGAATGAACTATTTCCCATTTGATTGTTTTATGAACAGAAATTAAACTCTGTTAAGAATATTTAACAACAAAAAAAAAAAAAAAGAAAAAAAGCACAATTAAGTTATTTGAAGCTTGACCCTCTGCCTTTTTTTTAAACACCAGGGTGTTACCACAATGCCCTGAGATGTAAAGGCATTTGAAATAGTTTCCAACCTCTTGAAGCTGGTTTTATATAGTAAACCAAAGACAACAAACCCAACTGTGTTGTCTAAATAAGTGCTGCATGTACAGGTCGTGAGGAAAAGATATTGTTAGCAAATGAAAGTATGGCTACTTTTTCGCAATGCCATTTTTTTTTTTCCATAATCTAGTTTTCAAGTACTAATAAATTCATTTTTGCATGTTCAAGTTTATGATGCCACACACTAAATAATAGTGCAAACTTTGTAACTCTTTTTTTTTAAAAAAAAAACAACAAACAACACCCGGGTTCAAGCAGCACAGAAAAAAAATAGGAACAACAAATGTTTTCAATACTAGTACCAGTATTAAGACTGAAATATCCAAATCATCATCCCAATTCAGTTACTTCCTCTGGAGGAAGGTGTGACCTTTCAGGAAAACACAAGTCTAGGTTAAAGTTTGCAGTTCATCCACAACAACAAAAGTGTGCAAAAATTGTCTCTGTGTAGAGCAGTATGCACTTACAGGTCTGGTAACATACCATTTTAGAAACCTTTCATGGACAATTTTTTTTCCTAATCATATCTGAGTTCTTTTGCCCCTATCAATTGCAGGAAATTTTTATACCTATTTTTGTTTATAATACAAGGCAGACAATAACTGTTCCTTTGGTCAGAAAGATTTGTGCAGTGCTAAGACTTTTTACATAGCAATTGTTCTAAGACTGAGTTCACAAAACCTGAAATGTTTATCAGTGGAAAATAGAGACATACATTCAAGAAGAAAAAAAAAATGCTCTACTAAAAGGAAATTGTACTGCTTTCAGAAATGCTGAAAATTAATCCATACCGATGTGCTTTATTTTTTATTATCCTTTGTTTCCTCCAGGAAAGATGGTTATCATTAATCATTATCACTGTTTTCTTTAGTGTTACAGACATCCTTCTGTAAGACTGTGAGTGAAGATGTAAGTATTGAGGTCAGGAGACGATTTTGCTGTCTGGGTAAGAGCAATTTGAGAGGAAGTCCTGTTAACAAAGATGAATGAATAGACAGGGTTTGTTATGAGAAGCCTTCCTCTCATACAGATCTGCAATTCACGCATGACTTCACTATTCTGCTTTTATTCAGGCTGAAACTTATTCTAATTGTGCACGCTAGTGAGGTTCTCAGGAAAGGTCTGCAGCCCAAGACAGAATGGCTGGCAAGACATGCTACTACTAACATCTTCCAAGCCTGGTTAAGCTTTCCCTGTTTCCCAGTCTCTTCCTCTTCTTATTCCAGCAGAGAAGGGCAATCATACTCAAAACAATCCTCCCAAAATTAAGTATTCCTATATAATTAAATAATCTCTAGAAAATGACAAGGGATGATTTATGTAACACTAAAAGTTCTTTAGTATTTTTTAGGTTTAAATATAATTTCTGGCTGCTAGAAATTATCATCAGTTCAGATTCTGTATAGAGAAATATTTTAAACCAAACAATAGAAATATAGATGTAATGTTTTAGGAGACCATGAGAATAATAACAAAGGATGGAAATGATTGCCCTTGCTATTGACTATCCATTTAAAAAGAAATGTTTGAGAGATCTACTAGAAACAAAAATTAACTTCAAAGGCTACTTCTTTGAAATTGATGTCTGATAGAGTGTGATACCTTGTGTAGAAAAAAAAATTAATCTATTCAGAGAAAATAACATGCTGAGTCAATTGAAAATGAACAATGGTAATCTTAAAAAAAAGTGGTGTGAAAAGCATCTAGCTTCATCATATTAGAAGGCAGAAAGACATTATCTATATTATTGTTGATTTGGGGATATTAATATCAGGGAATTATTGCAGGAAACTATGAAGAACTGCTTTGTTAGTTAGTTTTTTGGCCTTGCAAATAATCATAAAACACCTCTAAAACTAGATTATCAGTGTTACAATCTGGATGCTTCTGCAGTACTAGAGATTCCCAAGAATTAATTTTAAAACTAGTTGTTTCGTGGCAACCTGGCTGTAGTACAACACAGGGTTTTCACACAGGCTGAGAAGAAAGAAGAAATCTAAAAGGATTCTAAGCAGAGTTGCTTCAGGAGGTCTGTTCAGTCTGTCCTATAAAAAAGAAAATAAATGCACCTAAATCCCTATCCTGAAATCTGTTTGGCTGCCTTCTTTTTAAAAAAATCTGCAGTGAAAAAGATTATATGAACTCCCCAAGAATACTTTTGATCTGTTTATAGTCTTGCAGATGGAAAACTCTTCTTGATAACTGATCACCTATGCTAACTATATTTTAGCAGTCCTGTCTCTAAACAAACCAACCAACCAACCAATAACCAACTGACCGACTGGTTTTAGTAAGTTTTTCTGCTAGGAAAAGTTCTGTCCTCTTTTGGTGTCTTTTTTTTCTGGACTTAATATTTTGACTCAGTCCATACAGGTCAGTATACCAAACAGCTTACATTGCTTGTTTGGCTCTTTTTAATTTCCTCTGCTGTCAGTCTCTATATTGTTAAAAACTTAGACACAGTATTTTGGCTTTCCGGCCTGTGCAGCAAACCCATTATTCCACAATGTAACAAGGATTCTGCTAACACTTTCTAGAAGTCAATTTTTCCCCCATCTTTTCTGCTTGTGTTAATCTAATACTTGGGTATACAGGGCAGTGCAGTCTGAATATTCTCCAGTTTTACCTCAGCAGAGTCTAACAAGATCTTAAAGAAGATAAGAAAAAAGATAAATAATCAATGTGTTTGTAATTTCCCATTACTTTTCTTCTTTGAATGCTTGTCCATGTATGTATTCACAGTGTGGGTGATTATTTTTTTTCCTTTTTCTTCTTTAATTTTTTATTTTCAGGAGCATTTTTTGAAAATATTCTAATGGAGATACCACTTGGTAAGACACCTGCAATAATATTGGCTCTGGTAGAATATAGTTTGATCAACGAAGGCAGATCCACTTGGGGATAAAATACTTTAACACATGCCCTGATCCAGTTTCTCTTTGTTCAGAGATCTCTAACTATTGATAGAAACAACCACTGAAGACTTCAGAACAGTCAACTCCTTTGTACTAGCAGGTAATTCCTGCTATTTAATACCTATAATCAGGTATAAGCCCTTTGCTGATAAAGGAAGAGTAGACTACAGATTTGTTTTGCCAAAGCAGAAGTTTGCATAAAAAAATAAGTCAAGGAGATCTGTGCAGTCAGCTGTAGCTTATTGCTCAGTTGTTGCCTACATCAGATGGCTAAGCCATCTTTGTATAGTTTGACTTCATGGCTTTCTTTTCTCACAGCTTCTTCTTACTGCATTTCAGGCAAATCTCAATAATTTTGCTTGTGCTCCTTAATTAAAAAACTTCCTTGCATGACAGGCACATGCACATGCACTGATCCTCTTTAGCAAACTAACCTTATTAACCTTATCCCTATTAAACTTACCCGCTAAATTAATGGAATATACTATTGTATATACATTTTAATCTAACCCCTCAGTCCAAACAGTCTGAGAAAAACTCAAAGTCTTAGTTCTGTTCTGAAAAAAAAAAAAAAGCAAAAAAACAACCAAAAAATGTCTATGTTGTTTTCTCCCTTCACACAAGTGTAATTTTGGTACAAACCTTTTCAGTATCAGACTCAAAAAATAAGTTATAAATTCACTGCAGTGAGGCTGAAGATTGAGCCTATGCAGAAAAAACAATTACTTAAGCTCCTAAATCTAAACTAGGGGAAAAAAATATGTCTGGATTCCATTTGACTTGGATTAGTATCAAGTCAGTTATTTCATTGTACATAGCACTTGAGATAAATAGTGACAGAGATCTTATTCATAAAGGAAATAATGTAAGAGGGATTGATTACCACGATGTGAATCTCCTATTTCCTAGCAGAAGAAACAGCCTCAAGAAAAACTGTCTTTATAGAAAGAGTAATGAACAATTTCCAAATTTGTAGAGCATCAAGTTTAATTCTATGGAGAAATAAGGTTTCTTGTTAGCAGGAATAGCTTCAGAAATCTCTAATAATCCAGTGGGAATCATAGAATCATAGAATAGTTAGGGTTGGAAAGGACCTTAAGAAAATAGACTAGCAATGAAATTAAATGAGGAGGAAAGAAAGGAAAAGGAAATGGCTGACAGAGGAAAAAAAAATAAGGCTCTTAACCTAATTTTATCACCTGAAGGCAGAGGTCTGTGGCAATCAGTGGGTCATACCGGCTAATAGACATTAATAAAACCAGTAGTGATGATCTTCCCTAGCAGGCTCAGGCACCAGCTATTGAAGTTGGGATTTAGAGAATCTAAATTGGTACTGTGGCCTCTTTAAAAGTACCAAGGACAGAACCTCTGGAAAATATGGTGATTTGTTATCATTAACAGCAAAGAACTGAATCAAATCTGCAGTTACACAACTCAGGTCCTGAGCCAAATCGACCATTTTCTTTGGTATTCAAGATCCTCCCAACAAAAAAAGCATGCACTCTCTAATAGTTGGTGCAATTGCTACATTTGATGTCTTTTCAGAAAGACACAGAAAACTACCACGTTACTGTGTTCTCTCTTCAGTGCAGAGCAGGCACTAAAATCAGACAGGAACATGCATACAATTGATCTTGCTGCAATATTCATAGCTAATCACAAATTTGGATCTTACTTTGCAGTGGTTTAGAAGAGACAGATCTCATACCCAGAGAGCTCTGGTCTTCTGCGTCCTTCCTCCAGCCTCTTAATGACCTGTGGCTGTTTTATTTGCCCATGCCATTATGAAAGCCTAAAAGTCCAGTCATAAAAAGAAACATAAGATGTGCCTGCAAAATGTGCAATACTTTCTGCTCACTCTTCCTGCTATTCTGGGAGTCTGGGTTTGTTAGATACTGAATTCCAGATTCTTAATGACTTTGTTAATGAAGAGGATTATTTTACCTCTAGTAAAAATGCAAAGGATAGCCATGTGAATGAGTTGGCTCTGGAACCTACTCTCTTTCCTAAGGCTGGAGCTGTCTTTGCGTCATTTTATGAAGCTTGACTGTTTCTTTCCAGATAAAGGCACTGAGTTTTCAAGCCTGAGAAACTCAGTATGGTGGTGTTAAACAGCACAAGCAGTCCGTTGCCAGGGGAAAAATATGGAAAGTTGTAAACTTACCAAACGGTATCTACGTGTTTCTGGATTCTGTTCAACAGTCCAAAGCCCAAATGTGGCTCAAATGAGACTGTGGAAGGTTATTTTTTTGCAGGAACCTGTCTCAGCAAAACAATATTTTGCCTTGAAATCCACCTTCCTCAAGATCTCAAACAATAAGAGCAAATATATTTTGCTTTTGCAGAGGAAGAGGAACTCAAAGAGAATCTAAAGTCAGCCCTTTTGCTGCAGCCAGCCCTGGAAAAGGAGAGTGGGCTTTTACAACTGAAAAAAGCAGGATCCAATGAACCTAGTGTCTTGTAGTGGAGGGGCAAACTCTTGATAGTTCAGAAGAAAGAAGAAGGAAAGATTTTCCTTTAGATTTCCTGCCTTTTATTTTTCTAAGGGAGTCACCATCACTGAGGATGAGCTTGGCAGTGGGGTCATTGCCATGGTCATCCCCCTTATTGGCAGGGATGTGTTCTTGATGTTTGCATTCATAGCAGTCCGCAAGAGCAGAAATTCACAGAGCTCACTGCCTGCTACAGAGCAAACTGTTCTCTTTCTGATGGATTGTCTGATGTCTCTTTTCTAGCAAAGTACTTGTTGCTTTTCATTTATTTTAATCTCCTGCATATCATCAGATGTATTTTGAATTCTCATCTTGTTCTTTGAGCTATCAAATCCTGGGAATTTCTGGAAATGTTACAAGCACATTCTAGATTCTTTTTTTCAGGAAAATATTGATTAGAACTTGGCCCAAGCCAGATACCTCCATTTATCCATCTGAAATGTCTTCTCAGCTCACCAGTGAACTGTTGCTATCTACTCTAAGAGTACACACTGAGTTTTGAGAGCTTGTCTCATGGCCACGGCATCTAACCTGATCTTCCTAATGTTACAAATGTCATGAGAGTTAGTGCTAGAAAGCTTACTGTGGTCAAAATATATCAGAAGTGTTGCTTCCTCCTTATCTTCTAGGGCAGTTATATTGTCAAAAAGGAATTGCAATGATCAGAAACAGTGCATGTTCTTTACTGTTTCATTCAGTTGCTTATAAATTGATTTCTCAATGATTTCAGAAGGGAAGTTGAAAGAATAAATCTATAATTCATCATCTGTGCTTTTTTCTATTAATACAGTTTCCTTCAGGAATGTAAACTTCCTGAAATATCACACCCTAACCATTTGTTCAAGAATTATAGAGATGATCTCAACTACTTATCAGGTACTCCAGGATGAATTTTATCATTCTCTGCACATTTGAACCTCTCTAACTTACCCTACCCAAAATCATCCTCTATACATCTTGTAGGACTGTGCCCTACATACTGTTTCCCAATAAATAATTAGGTACTTAGTCCAGCATTGTTGTCATCCTTTGGTTGCTGTTGTTGCCTGATCAAAAATTTTATCTATGGCTTCTTTTAGATAAGGATATTTCTTTTGTTCTTACTCCTTTTATCTTCATTCAGAGAAATGCAACAAATTTACCTCTCACCTCTTTCTCAACTTCAGAGACTGACTTCAAAGCATTCTTGATGTGCAGTGTAATACTGGCTTCATTTTTTCCTGTTTGTGCTTCCTGAATAAACTATTTCTATTTTGTGAGACCTCTGATTCTATTGATTTGTTTCACCAGCTTCCTGTGATGTTGATTAACCAAGTAATTTTGGTTGTAAAGGAAGATTTCACATTATTTCTCTACAGTTCCTGTGCTATTTTGAGGTTATGTGTAAGTTATATGTTCAGATTGACTTTTCTTGGTTTAAAGAAGGCAAAAGAAAGCATATTTATACCTCACTAAAAGATCAGTGTCATGGAATAAGCCATATCTCCTCCATGAGGCTGAATGATCACTAATGCTGAGATGCAACATTAGGAAACTTGGCATGACCATGCTATCCTTCTTGAAGGTTCACACTGTGGAGGCATCTGCCTTCTCCTTGGGGATGCTATTTCAGGCTGGCAGATGGTTGTCTTGTCTTCTAGCAGGGCAATTATGAATACTGCTATTGTTGCCTTTTGATGGCTAACCTCTACCATCTTGTTAACTCATTTCTTCCCATTTATTGAGTCCTATATTCCTTCTGTTGGTTCAACATTAGTTTCCCTGAGTATCATATTCACTAAGCCAGTAAGAACACTGAAAATACTTTCATTATACCCCAAAATCCTGCTGTAGTCAAAAGTGAACATCCATACATAGGAAGCCACAGATTCATTGAGAGTCTAATTGAAGTATATCAAGCATTTATCATTAGGCCAGTAAACAGCACTGCAAAGTCTCATTACAACTAGTAACCCTGAAACAGTTACACAAGAAAATCTCCAAATATCTTCTCCTTTTCTTTGGTATTATGCATACCCTTGCAATGTCCTAGTGGGTACTAGCATCAATACGGACCACCTTCCTCAAAGAGAGAAACCATGGGTGACACAGTGAACAGTCCTAGTGCCTCACTACTCTCATAGTAAAGAACTTCTTCCTTATATCTAACCTGAATCTCCCCTGTTTAAGTTTAAACCCATTACCCCCTGTCCTACCACTCCCATGTGCAATTGATGGCATGCTTCTGCTTGCCTTCAAAGTTTGCTGTATTGTTTTTTTCATTTTGTATGGTGCCTACTTAGCATGGTTTGCCACCTCCTTTCTTAACCATGTGGAAAAGCACATGGAGGTCCAGAGAGGCCTTGGACCATGAGTAGAACCAGAACAGATCTGACACAAACCCACATGTAGATTTCTCACTAAATGTCATTGCTACAACTCCTTTAAAAATGCTGGAAGAAAATACTACTGTGGCTATAGTTCTTGCCTTGGGGATTATGCTCAGCTGAGCTGGAATGAGTTTCAGCTCACACTTCTGAAGACAAGTTCCTGTGGTTCTGGAGAGCTCTGAACAGTCTGGCTTCACAATGGAAGCTGTGCTACTGCTGGGGAAAGGGCATGAAATACTTTTCAAAATTCATGACATTAGGCAGAATAATGGTCGTGAGAACCTGCATCTGTAATCTAGTAATGATGCAACCTGCTTTTGCAATTTGCATTAAGTAGCTCCTGAATGAAAATGAGCAAATTAGGGGATGCTCCCAAGGTGCATGAGATATCTGGTTTGAATCCTGGGTGGCTCAAAAGGTGGAGTATTCTGTTTCAGTAGCATGAAGGATAGGAAGATGTAATCACGCCTTCTTTGGATGTTCTTTAAGAAAAAAATTCTGTGCAGCTAGACCTAGCTTTGTTTGTCTCTTTAGTGATTATGTCACTCACACCTTTAAGTAAAATTCTATCCAACTATATCATCACATGCTACTTTAATTGTAGTATTTGATAGTTTAACAGTTATAATATAGCTGATGTTAGTTATATCCTCATTAGTCAGTTTATAATTTATTGGTGTCACAGGCCTTTGCATTATCTACAATCTCCATATTTGTCTTAATTATTTTCACTTAAGTTTTTTCAGTCTGCTGTGAAAAAAAATGGCAAAAATATTTTGTAATGAGTGAGCTCTTGTAGCTAGTACACCTGTACTTTACTGCCTGCAGAGATGACTCAGCTTCTTTTACCCCTTGAGCTGGCCACGGCAAAACAGCTTTGCTTTTGCTGTTATTAGTTAGAGTGTAATACCTGAAGACAAAGAAGCTATTTCCCATACACTAAGTGATTGTATCACTGTCTGCATGGAAGGAAGTATTAAATTCCCACCCGGATCAGCATGTTGGATATTAATGGCTCCAATGCTGAAATGCTTTACTTCTTTTTTTAATCAAAGAGGTAAGAGAAAACATACTTACATAGAACAAGTCTGAATGATAAATTAATCAAAACTCTTTAAAGTTCTTATTTTGCAGCTGGAATGTTGCCTTCTCTGCTTAAAAGCATTTTGCCAAGTACTTAAGGTGCTCACAGTTTTCAAACAAGGAAGGACGTGCATTTTCTTGGCTAATGCCCTCTGGATCTACTTCATCTATGCCTCTTTTAAGCATCACTCCAGAGTAACAGTGCTTTGTTAGTTCTCAAAGTTTACATTTTGCTACCAGAGAAGAAGAAATGCAGTCAGTTATTTCTTGGTTCAGACGTATTTCCTACTGACGGTTTCTAAGTTGTTAAATTGCAGTGAATAGTGAAGCTTACCCTAAACAAGGACTCTGTAACAACTGAGAAGTAAATCAAAGTTTACTTCAGTTTCATAAATGGTTACTCAGTGAGAACCAGGAAAGAAATCAGTTTCATAAATATTACACAGTTGTTCAAGTGCAGCTTTCTCACAACCCCCTGTGCTCATGGCACACAGATTGCCTAAATAACAAGCTGCTGTGGAGCCATGGATCATGTGTACAACATGATAAGCAGAAGCACTCTTCTAGACTTTGTCTATTTTACTTCAACAGAAAGTCCTCCTTGGGAAAGAATGAGTGGCTCTGAGGAGACTCTTCTAAACACAAGCCTGGAGTGACATTTTTACAAAAGCAAACCAAGTGAATGCCAACAAAATAATTCAGTCTGAGAATAACCCACAGTCCAGTTATTCACTGACACACCTCCTGTGTTAATGTGGGAAAGTGAATGTGTTAGGAGAATTAGCCTTCATTGAAATTGCTGTGGCCACAGTTTTAAATTCTTTATAGTTAAAAGCTTGTTTGGGCATCTACACATTGCTGCTTGCAGAGTAAGACAGGAAGTGTCTATTCTCTTCTCCTCTCTCCCTCACCCTGATCTTCATTACATTTATTTTTCAGGCTAAAATAAAATCTACAAAACTTTTTGGATACCTTGTTACAATCAACTCCTTCTTCAGGTTGATATTGCTGTTCGTCTTGGTTTGTCTGTTTGTATGCAAGGGCAGATAGAAGAAGTTAATAGTAAATTTAACCTAAATTAACATTAATTTGAATCAAAAATTGTAAAATGGTTAGGGTTGGAAAGCACCTTATGATCAACGAGTTTCAACTCCCCTGCCATGGGCAAGGACATCTCACACTAGACCAGGCAGCTCAAGACCCTGTCCAACCTGCCCTACAACACTGCCAGGGATGGAGCATTCACAACCTCACTGGGCATCCCATTCCAGTGCCTCACCACCCTCATAGTAAAGAACTTCTTCCTAATATCTAACCTGAACTTCCCTTGTTCAAGTTTGAGCCTATTACCATTCGTCCTATAGCTACAGTCACTGATGAAGGGTCCCTCTCTGTCATACTTGTAGGCCCCCTTCAAATACTGGAAGGGTGCTATGAGGTCTCCATGCAGCCTTCTCTTCCCCATGCTAAACATCCCCAGCTTTCTCAGCCGGTCTTTGTATGGGAAGTGCTCCAGCCTCCTTAGCATGCTTGTGGCCCTCCTGTGCACTTGCTCCAGCAACTCCATGTCCTGCTTTCACTATGTTGTAAGAAAATAATATAAATTGAGATTTTGAAATCTGTCACTTAAAGCAGTTTGTTTAGTCAGGCATTACAGAGTTATTTTTTTTCCTGCTTGTAGCTCTCTTGGCTCAGGAAAAATGACAGAAAATTCATGAAAAAGATGTGTTAGTCTTTCTATTTGATTAGAAACACATCATTTAGCATGGCCAGCATCTTGCAAATGCTAACACCAAAGTATTGAAAAATCAGAGCGATTAGTAGGCTAATACTATTAAAATGAAAATTTGGATGAAAAACATTCACGTGTAAAACAAGGTTTAGACAATATAATTTCTATTAGTCTTAAGCAAAAATTTATTGAAATGAGTATTTCAAATAAATGAGCTTCATACAAACGCATGAGGTCAGATTGAACTCTACAGGTACCTGATCACATTACAAATCTCGCATATCTTGCTGTGTTAAGAAGAAAAGAAGGAACGTGAACAGCATACATCAGCTTTTTCCAGAAAAGCAGAACCTTCCCCAGTTATTTAAAGAAAAAAAGTCAACAAAGAGAGACATGCATAAAATTCCCAAACAGCCAGTTGCTCATAGGGCTTGAGGGCAAAGAGGAGCCGAATGGAAATGTCACCTACAGTAAAAGCCTAACAACTCACCTGGAACAAATGACATCTATACTATCCATCTTAAATCCTTATCAGTTCTGCAAAAAAACAATGACAACGGAAATTGTGTTATACTTCCAGTAATGCATTCATATGTTCACAAGGGCATTGGTATCTGTGCTCACTGTAGCTTTGATAGTAAAACCTCAGATATGATTTTTTCACAGCTAATATTCAGCACACATGCAGACAAATACCACATGACCTCCATGTGGTGATGAAAACATCTTTTCATTCATGTGATGGTGACAATCTCATGACCAGCACAGACTATCTCGAAACTGATAAAAAACACACAAGAAATATATATTTACAGAAATAATTCAAAGAGCATTGCATTGTAGAAACTCAAAGAGAAAAACGTGTAATTATTTCAAAACAGTGCTGGCCCTTTTGCAAGATGTGTTTTGGAAGAAATCAAGGAATTACACTTTCTTCTGCATTAGCAACAAAGCCTAAACCATATCAGACACGAACTGGAATCAACTCCTATCCCAGATGTCCAGCTTCACAAAAATTGACATTAAGTGCTATTACTTGCATGAGAGACACTATCTGTGGACATTAAGAGAAAGTTAAACTCAGAAAGGTTAATAGGTAACAGACCTTACTTTTTCAAAATATTTGTCCCTTATGTTTCCTCATTTTGTAATGCTGTCTTTGGACATCTCAAAGGCAATACAGACTCAGTATATGCCCTCTGCTAGACTGCCTAATTGTGTACTCATTTCAGCGAGGCTGCTATGCTTCACAGACTTGATGCAGTTCCACAGCAAATAAAACAAGTTGCTTTAAACTTTGCTCTTGAACCTCCCCTTTTTTTCTACTCAACTATAATATACAGTGTTTAGTAAAAATAATTTTGCCTAGAGTGAAAACTGGTGGACCAGGACAACAAACTTTTTGTGCAGTGCTTGCAAATCCAGAGCAAAGTCTAACTTTGCTTTCTGCAGTATATTTATCACTGCAAAGACATATTACACTATTGAGGTGAAACAAAACTAACTCTCCGTATCACGTTTCGCAATCTCATTGAAATAAACACAATGCCTTCTTCCACAAAAATTAGATTAATTCTTTTAGTCAGGCAGCACAATGTAATATTCATGTAATGAAAACTCTTAGTCTAGTCATCAAAAATATAACTACAGTAGGGAAATGGACTTTTCATTATTTACACAATGCCAAAGACACTGATTTGTGTTTTTCATTTATGTATTATACTCTACTAATGAATAAATGACTAAATGGAATACCGCATTTTCTAATTGTGGTTAAAAAAAAAAATCCTCACTCAGAGATACTACCAGAATTAACCTTCTCCTATGGTTAATTTAAACATATGCAGTATAAACAATCTTACTTGAAGCAGCCAGACAGCTCAGAAACATTCGTTCTGTTTACTAGAAAAGCTTTTGAGTTTCAAATATGCAAATGTATGTATTTATCTCAGGCTCTGCTGCAATTAAATTGGGAACTTGTAGGTCTCACATTTTGCTGTTGCGTTTCTTCTTTATTTCTCCAGTCAATAAAAATAGGTAATAAATACACTAACCTCACACACTCACACATGGACACAAAATTATCTTTAATCTAAAAAATAAATTTACTTTTAAATAAAAAAGTCCATTTGGGCTAAAGTATTATTAAAATAACAAAAGCAAAAGTATTTTTTTTTTCAAGCAAAATAACATTTTGGATCCTATTCCAAACCCTGCACAGTTCACATTGTTACTAGTCTCATTACACAGTACAAGTCCTGGGCCTCACGGTTTGGATTTATATTCAAAGCAAAATCTCTATTGGCTCAAAGTATGAATAAACCAAGAGACATGCTATTAGCCACCTCCTATATCCAATCAGTTTACGAAGAGAAATATCTTAGGTCCAAGTAAGATCACAGGAAGGCCCTTGGCAATCACTAATTTAAATCAATCACTGGATCAACTTAAAAGGTGCCTGAGAGTAGAGAACAAGGCTGAGGCACTTTGTCTAAGTAAAGATACAGTGATGTCTGTTTTCAGCTTTCCTGAGCACGAACTCCTCATCTCTGTCTGACTTGATGAGTGAGATTCTCCATTGAAAAAGAGAAGAGCTTTACAAGTAGCAGAGGAATACCCTGATGCAGGCTGCCAGCCATGCCCCTGCTTCACCAGCAAAAGAGGAGGGGGGCAAGCTGCTGAAAGGAAATCAAAAGGTAGCTAGGAGAGATGACAGCAAGACCACTTCTGTTAGCTCAGTGCTGACATATGCTGACTTCAAGTGCTCACAGAACAGTTGTGCAGTATGTCAAAATGGTTTTATAGGGCTTGAATTTTTTTCATTTGCTCAGCTAAGGTTTTGACATTCCTGTCCTAGTTAAAATACAGTCAAAATATATTCCTTCCTTTTTCAAGTGATCTGTTTTGTTTTGTTTTGTAGCTTTTCAGTTTTGACTTTTTTTCTTTTCCTTTTTTTTTTTCTTTTTTAACTGCCAATGCATCAGTAGACTGTTTATTTTTTAATGTAAAGCACTTGATAATAAACAAATTTGAGTTACCTGGCAGTGTATGTTCCTTTAACCACTGCTGTATCTTTCAAATTAAAAAATGAATGAGTGGAGTTTTAATCCCCTAGAAATGAATTAGTTTATCATCAGTCATAATGCATTTGAGCCTGATGCAGCATCCTAAAGCAAGAAAGCTGTTCAAAATTTCATTCTTTTCCTGTTGGCAAGTATCCTGAATTGTGTCATGTTTTCCTGTAGCATATCCTTCACATTGCATTTATTGAATTCACAGGTTAGACTATGGACTGGCATCAAGTTAGTATAAACAAATTAGTTTCAACAGACTCAGGATTTCTCCAAGTGAATGCAAAGATCAATACTGATACACAGCAACTTAATAATTTCCCCCACATCTTACAAGTTAGATCTATATTCTGACAAAAATGTAGCATAATGACCATTGATGTCCAAATGAACAAGTTTTTAACTCTCACTGAAGATTTTAAGCTTTTATTCAAGATAAAATAAAAGTAATTTTAAAATTATGAACTCTAATTTTGCTTTTTTTCACTGTAAACTTTGCAAGAGCAATTTGAAATTAACAAATCCATAGCTCTCCTTACAGACAGTAAGGAAAATAAAGGTATTTATGATCCACCAAAGACAGAGCACAACCCGGCACTTGATGATGGCAACAAGAGCTTTAATTATTCCAGTTTGTGCTCATCACTTAGTTGCCTGCTTGAGCACAAAATTACATGCAAGACATATAACATTAACGGGAATAAGTGGCAAAAGTAATATGAAAGAAAAAAAAATTGCTGTGATAAACTCATTTTTAACATTTTAATACTAGCTTGTTTGATGAATATAGCCGAACTAATACTCTTTACGTACTTTTTACCAATGGATTTCATCATATTTCAGCAAACACTCTGATGATAAAACCTAATCTACTATCTCTAACCTGCAAAGAGCGCATTCTTTATCAACTAAAATATGGCATATATTTACAGGCATGTATCTTGCACATATTTTACAGTTTGAAGAATATAAGTTATATTCTCTATGGAGCTGCAGTGACTACGTCTGTTCTTACAGAAGTAGCCTGATGGGAGCTTTGTGTTTCCTTAATAAGTCCTATGTCTAAGTCTAAGAAATTATTTTCCTCTGTTTATATATATGTATGTATGTTTAATTAATTAATTGTCAGTTTGTTCTTTAAGAATCTAAGTATGCAGGAAACCTTGGGAAGGGGGTAATGGAGTCAGGGAAGAAAGGTAACTGTAGTTCTAAACAACTAGAGAATCAGAAAGGCAACAAAACTGGTTTAGGTGTCAATCATGCTTATACATTACATCCCATGGACAGAAAAAGTTACTGGAAACTTAGTCTGCACTGGTACATCTTGGGCTTAAAGAGCAGTGGTACATCCTTGCACCCTAACATGAGAAGTCTGGAGTCAAACAGGAATCAACAGTGAAGTCTATATGCATAAGATGTGTCATACCAAGGCGCAAAAGAAAACTGTAACAAGCTGTTTGCAGTGCTGTACAGTGTTTTCAGAAGCTCCGAGAAACAAACAAAAAACCCCAAAAAATTAAACTGCGCAATTCTAATTAAATTTTGCAAGAACAGGACTGCTACAACATCCTCTGTTAGACTGCAAAACCATTTGAAATGTATGCACAATCTCCTAAGCAAAAACCTGTCAGGGGGACCTTTGCAATTCTCTGCTGGATGTGTTCAGAGCTAAGCCTTCCAGTATGCTATTATTGTATGTTTAAAAAAAGTCCTTTGGTTCAAAAGTATCCCCAATATATACCATTCAGAAGAGTTTAATAGAGCTTTCCAAGACTTAAAAAAGATCTAAAGGTAAAGGCACCTTTAAAGATCTTCAGCTTTTCTGTCTGTCTACATACATTGTCTAATAAGTAATATAGAAGGGTCACATGTGATCAGTATATCCTGGGAAGACATTGATGCTGATATGTTATCAAATATGAATTTTGCATTTCATCTTGGAATTCAATCACAGAGTATTCTTTCTAAAATGAAATCTTTTAAAGTGTATATATGAAATACTTATTATATTATGATTAATTTGAATTTCTCAGTGACTATCAGTTGTGTTATAATTAGGCCCTTTAAGAAATATATGGCCTGTTACTGGAACACTTCCCTGTGAATGATAATAACCAAAAGCTTAAGACATGTCAAACCTGTTACACAGAGCAGTGTAACTAAGCAATTACAAAAAAAAACAACAACAGAAAAATCAATCAAAAGAGGAGAGACAACAAATACGTTACTGGGATGAATTTGGGTTTTGTTGCTTGCTTTTTTCTGGGAAGTAAGAATTCTGCAAATGATTATTCTTCTATTTTTGTTAAACTATTCTGCAAAACTATATAACAGCTCTGAATAATGATGTGAGTTAATACATATACACATGATAACATACAGTAAAATTTGAAGCTAGTGAGTAACTGTTCTAAATAACTAAGTTAATTAAGATAGCGTAACAAACAGTTCAGGATGAATTTTTTATATCCATACAAATTTCATTAATTTCTCAAGTGACAATTACATCCGACAACCTCCTTTTTTTTTTTTTTTTTGTTTTTTCTTTTTCTTTACAGGAGTGGACAGTAGATGATAGTTTATTTTTTAAAAACGGTGAACAGTAATATTTTCATACACATATTTTAATACAATATTTTAATAAGGGATTATTCTTGGTTCCCTCATTTTAACATGTATTTTACACTTCCAGTTTAATGTAGACAATTTCACAAAGACAAGAGAAGTCTCTTCAAAAGTTGGTGCCTAAGCCTCCAGGGAAAACTGCCCAGGAGTTTACAGCAATCTAAATTGGGGTTACTATAGTGTTACTCTCAGTCATTCATCTTTTGTTGCCATTCCCTCCCATGTACACTGTGTCATGGGTTCAGCAGTAGCAGTAATTTTTCTTCCTTCTTGGTAGCTGGTGCAGTGCTGTGGTTTTGACTTTTAGCCTGGGAACAGCGTTGATAACACCAGTATTTTCAGTTAGTGCTTGGTAATGTTTTGGTCTGACCAAGGACTTTTCTGAGCCTCATGCTCTGCCAGGGAGGAGGGAAAGCCGGGAGGAAGCAGAGACAGGACCCCTGACCCAAACTGACCAAAGAGGTTATTCCATACCACAGCACGTCATGTCCAGGATGTAATGTCCAGGGTGTAAAAACAGAGGGCAGAGACCCGGAAGGGTGGGGGTGCACTGTGCGGTCGGGTTGATATCGGGTGGTGAGCAGTTGTATGCTCTTTCTTTGTATTTCTCTTGTATTATTACTGGTGGTAGGAGTAGTGATTTGTGTTATACCTTAGTTACCAAACTGTCCTTATCTCAACCTGTGGAAGTTGCATTCTTTCGATTCTCCTCCTCATGCCCCTGGGACTGGGGGAAGAAAGAGACAGAGTGCGAGAGTGAGAAAACTGCATGGCTTAGAGGCTTAAACCATGACACACTGCCTTTCCCTCTGTTATACTGACATTTGTACTTGTAAGAGTAAAGTAGCTTAGGGATTTTGTGTTATTAATTTTATTTTTTTTCTTCCCAAGTAGTTTTGTCTGGAAGGCTTGAACCAGTTCACCACCTGTTCACCCACTGGACACATGGCAGAGAGAAAAGAACTTTGTCCTACATTTATGAGAGAACCATTTTATCTGCTGTGAAACAGCATCCTCTATTTAGTCAGCTGCAACAATTTTTTGAGCACAGAATGTTGAACTTCTCTTACATACAGCAGCTCAAAATTACACAGGAGGCTTGCTGCACATAGATTTTGGATGATAAATATAGTACAGCATAAATGTCATTCAATGCTCATGGGCTTGTAAGAGTCATGGCTGATATCACTGGAATATGTGTCCTTTCCATGCAGTTTCTGAAAACAACGAAAGAAGGAATTACATGCTTACGTTCATTCTGTATATCACGGTTCATGCATTCTAATGTTCCAAGAATCATATAAATGTATGAAAAGCTTTTAAAGTTGATTTATATTTAAAACTTTCACAACAGTATTGAGCAGTCTGTAAATAATCATAGAATCATAGAAGTATACCAAAATAGTTTTAATCCACTTTCTTTTAGAGTCATAGAATCATAGAATAGTTAGGGTTGGAAAGGACCTTAATGATCAGCTAGTTCCAACCCCCCTACCATAGGCAGGGACATCTCCCACTACACTATGCCACCTAAAGCTATGTCTAACCTGGCCTTGAACGCCGCCAGCAATGGAGAATTCACAACTTCTCTGGGCAACCCATTCCACTGCCTCACCACCCTCACAGTAAAGAATTTCCTCCTCATATCCAATCTAAACTTCCCCTCTTTAAGTTTGAACCCGTTTCCCCTTGTCCTCTCACTACAGTCCCTCATGAAGAGTCCATCCCCAGCATCCCTGTAGGGCCCCCTTCAGATACTGGAAGGCTGCTAGGAGGTCTCCATGCAGCCTTCTCTTCTCCAGGCTCAACAGTCCCAACTTTCTCAGACTGTTTTCATACAGGAGGTGCTCCAGTCCCCTGATCATCCTCATGGCCCTCCTCTGCACTTGTTCCAACAGTTCCATGTCCTTTTGATGTTGAGGACACCAGAACTGCACACAATACTCCAAGTGAGGTTTCAGGAGAGCAGAATAGAGGGGCAGGATCACCTCCCTCGACCTGCTGGCCATGCTCCTTTTGATGCAGCCCAGGATATGCTTGGCTTTCTGGGCTGCGAGCATACACTGAAGCTGGCTCATGTTCATTTTCTCATCAAACAACACCCCCAAGTCTTTCTCCTCAGGGCTGCTCTCAATCTCTTCCCTGTCCAACCTGGATCTGTGCCTGGGATTGATCCCATCCACCTGTAGGACCTTGCACTTGGCATGGTAAAACTTCATCAAGTTGGCATCAGCCCACCTCACAAGCGTGTCAAGGTCCCTCTGGATGGCATTCCTTCCCTCCAAGCGTATCAACCGAATCACTCAGCTTGCTGTCATGGGCAAACTTGCTGAGGGCGCGCTCAATCCCACTGTCCATGTCACCGACAAAGATGTTGAACAAGATCGGTCCCAACACTGGTCCCTGTTCATTTGTATAATGAACATTTAAAAGTTAATATTAGTTGAATGGAAGTTCAATAATCAGTATATATATGTGTATAATTTGTGTATGTATACATACAAGATTAACATATCTATTAAAATCCAAATTATCCTGATTTATGTCTCACCTCAGTACATACTGTTTCAAATAAGAAGTTGAGATTTTGAGTCCTGTCAAAAAAAGAGTGTCATGCCAGCAGAAAATAATTTATTTTGGAAATTCTAGAATTTATGTCTCAATAATTGCATTAATTTCAGAAATCCTTTTAGCATTATCCACTGCAAAAGTTAGACCCTGGGAGTTCAAAGTACAAACCTCATTCTTATGGAGTATTTCACCTAAAATTTTCTCTTAGCTTATCCTCATCAAGCTATGCTTGCATTATTTCTTATAACAGGAATATCTAAACAATACTTGCAAAGGAAGTCTGCAAAAATTGCACATGGATTAAAAAAAAAAATAATTTGTGTTACGAAAATTTGCACTCATTTTTTTTCTTTTTTTTAATCTAGTGCAAACATAATGGCAATATTCTTATGTTTCATTATTCACCCATCTTCTGTACTTCTTTTGGCACAGTTCAGCTGGATTACTCACCTCCTTCTGAATTCCCCATGTAAAATACAAGTTAGTTCATGGCTAATCTTCTTGCTTGAAGGCTTAGAAGCTTTTCACTTCAGGCTTTATGCTTTTCACTTTACTGCCTTTTCCCAACACCTTTGTATCTGAATAAGCTGGATCATGTGCTCCTATTGGACAAGATGATGCACATCTTCTTTACTCTATAGTTTGTTTGCAAATTTCGTATTTGAAAGGTGGAGTGAATTGAGTAGTGACTTTGATAAAGACAGTTTCTCCAGGAATAAGCCTGAATTCATGTGGACCATCATCATTGTTGAACAATACTGAGGAAAATAATAAAGTCGCATTATATTTTTTTATGTATACTTGACAGAGCCCTAAACCAAATATCCTTGTAACCAGTATTTAGGGTTTTTTTTTTGTAACCAACATTTGCCTAAAAACTCCAGTTTTCTATTTTTTCTTCCCCCTTAAAATCAGTGGCATGTCTGAAATTTCAGACTGGTAGACTGGTATGTGTAATAACGTATAATAAGATATGTCTGTCTTTCCCAGGAACATCAGCTGAGGTAATAAAAGGTACTATTTTCCTCCACAAATTTTGTTGTGCTCAACTATAATGATTAAAACACGTAGCTGCAGAAGATTAAGCATTTGCCTTGAATTTTTCAACATATTTATTTACATTTATAGCATTCTTCTGATTACTGTACTTAAAATTAACTGTTCTATTCAGTAACAATTGCATAATTCAAGTGCTCAGGTGATTCTGTTTCTTAACAACCACCATCTGAGCTCTGTAATATTATGGAAATCCATGTAATTAATGCTTTTAAAGGTGCACTGGTTCGAAAATCATCTTCATTAATAGCCCAGTTTCATTCCAACTGCCTTTTGTGTTTTGCAAGTATGATTAATATTTCTTGCCCACTATAAATACTTCTCATAAACATTCATTGCAATAAATTTAAAATGCAAAGATTCAGTGTTATAGAAAGACATGATGAAGCATTTCACCATACTGGTAAATATTATCAAATCATAGATTTTAAATATTGGAGTTTCTCTATTGCATATAGACCAGTTTGGACGTGGAACATATTATGTTGCTATCCTGCAGAACTGGTTATTCAGTTATAATGACTCCTGCTGCTTGTAACCAAACCCCATTGTAAAAATGTGACAGTGATGGTAGACCCTAAAGCCATTCATTACAACATCAGCTGCCCTAAGGAGAAAGGTGAGAGCTGTCCAGCCTACAGCATGTAGTATTGTGAGTAGCCTTATAGGGTTTCAGAGCTTCAAAATGTGCTAGGAAGTTCTTCATTGAATAGAAGATCTTGCGGCTGCTCTGGCAAAGCGATATTAATTCAGAAGTAAGCCTGATTAAAAGCAAATAATGTCTGTGAAGTATAATGTATTTTATTTTTCTTTTACATGGGTGTATGTACTAGAATTATTCTCACTGTTGTCCCACACCCATCTATTTTGTGGTGTGAAGGAAACACAGATTTTAGATTAATTTGTCTCAAGCATTTCCACTTAAGTATTAAGATATTTGTAATTTTAGAGTGATTTTACTATTACTTGTGTTAGATGAGTTTTTTAAAGTCTACAGTCATCCTTCCAATAAAAACCATCTACTATGTCACTGAAACTGGAAATTGCAATCATCTTAGTCTTAATGGCAGTTATTATGAGATAAGAGATAAGTCCTGCACTTGCCAACCATTGTCAGACAAAGTCTTTTCTTTTAGAAAAACTTCAAAGCCGATATTTGTTACTGGCAAAGTACTGAGTTTCTCTCATAGCAAATGTTCAGGGCCTTACATAAAGTACAGCAGAGTACTATAAAAGGTAATTCTATGGCTGGGTTTTACTGATAACCCAGCTGCCGTGGTTTCTAGATGAGTATCAATAGTCTTAGAAATTCTGCATTGTTTTGTCATTGTTTTGATTTGACAGCTGCAATACTGTCTGGACCAGATTGAAACAGCCCCTTTTCTGGAATTCCATTCCAAATATACTCTGTGCTCTTACTTGGGGAAAAAAAAAAAAAAAAAAAAATCTGTTTCTCTGACGCATGGATATGAAACAGTTCAGATGGGAACACTCAAGGGAATGTGGGAGACCCAGGGGAGTAATGACTCCTTAAAAAAGTACCTTCTCCACATGTATTCATACAGACATTAAGCATGCAGAAGGCTGAACATCATCAAAACAGTAGTGCCAAATCTGCTTGATGCCACTGGCAGAGCTGCTTGCCAGTACTAGCATTTTCAGTAGATGTCTGTGCTCTGGGCTGTTTAGAGCAAGGTTTGAAAATAACTACAATATTTCCTTATTCTGAACAGTTTTGAAACACTTTGGCTTAAAAGGCATGATAGCTTTCAGTAACTTCTTGCATTTTTTATAGTAGCTGGCCCCTTGTAGCAACTGTGGGTACAGAGGACTCTCTTCAAGTAAATAAAAATAGCACAATAAAAAACACTGTCCATTTAAAAAAAAAATCCATTATAGTCTTATCCCTCTCTTATGTAGAAGCCCCAAGAAATGCACAGCTCATGACTCTATCGAGGGGCATTGTTTTGTGTTGCACCATTAGACATTTGCAGAGAGATTTGATTTCATGGAGACATCATAGGTCACCTAGTCAAATCCATTGCCAGGCACACACTTGTGTCCACCGTGTTGCCCAATTACCTTTGTCATTAAAGAGATAAGACTATCCCCCTATACTGTCTCCACAGACAATTACTTGAATAATTCTTTGAAACAGTTAAATATCAGTGATTTTGCCTAAATCCTTTAAATGTAAATCTCAGTGAATGACGTTTGTTCTTCACTAAATACAATTTTTCTTAGACAAACCTCTTAGACAATTGTATTTCTTCATTTTACTATTTTATAAACATCCCAGTAATATTTTAACTGTATGTCATGGTGAGGGAAATCTGTCATTTGCCATAAATTATATTGCCAAGAGGCTCATTCTGCACCAGTAAAGTTTCATGGTTTATTACATAATTCTGTAAAATTTTTGAGAAATCCTGATGGTTCTCTTTGAAATTTCTACAACTCTGAAAATTGCATCTTCAGATATTACAATGATCTGCTCTGGAGTCTATTCTGTTTTACGCATGGTAATTTTATTTCACCTCTAATTCTCTTGTATTGCTTGTGTGATTTTACAATCTCACTTATCTGCATTAGCATTTTTCAATTTCAGCAGTGACATCGGAAAGTGTATTGAGTAATGGTACCTGAGTTACTTAGAGTATCTTATTACCTGATGACTCATACTGCATGTGTCACACCCTAGAGAAGAAAGTTGCGTAAACCCCCACTTTCCAGTCACATTAAAGCAAATAAATCACATACTCAAGGATATCCTATTTTATGCACCACCTCCGCAGAATATAATGGACCAACAGCCTGCAAACTCCAGTCCTCCTCTGCTACATAAGCAAAGGTACCTACCAATGCTTTCTTCCAAAATTTCTTTTAACTTAGTGAGCCCAAAGCTTCTAAAAGCTATAAAAATTCAGGTCTTGCATGCTGGGAAACAACAGTCTGAATATGTGGTCCTGCAGCACATATGTTACTCCTTACAGCTGCCACTAAAGAAAAAGAATTGGTAATCTCAGTCTTAGGAGCACAGAAGGATAACCTGGGGACTGGAATCAAATGAATTTTTTGTCTGATTATGTTGGAAGAAGTGTTCCTGCCTGGAGAATTTCCCAGTAGGAACACATGGGGAAACATGGTTGAGTAACTTCTGACAGAAGCACAGAATAGCGCTGTTTCAGGAGCATGATATCTGGTTGAATGAAGGTCAAGGACAACAACCAGTGGCCAGGAAAACTTTGTCTAATATACTCATACTGCAATGAGGTCACCCAAAACTTTGTCTGAAAAGACATCAGTGTGCAACATGCTGCCCATAGACGTTAGGTATTGTGAGGCAAGAGAAGAGAGTCTGCATTCTGGGCCAACATTGAAATCTGGGGTCAAACACAATAGGACACTGGGCCACATTCCAAGGACAATGCATTAATTTTTCACACCTCCCTTCCCTGGCTACTTGACAGTGCTTGTCAGAGCAATCTAACGTATTACAGTTCATTCCTTACTAGCTCAGAGGAGACCTGGCAAACCAAACTTCTCCAGACTGCTTCTGGAGAAAATGAACAAAAAGAGGCCTTTAGAAGAAAGCTGTGGCCAGCCATGGGTGTGCACACACAGCAGTCTTACCATTACTGGCGTCTTACAGGCCTTATGGTGCTACAATCAGAAAAAGCCATGTTGACTTCAAGACACTGCCATAGGGAGTGACATGCCAGAATGACAGATCTCACCTCTCCCACACATTACAGAGAGCAATGCAATTGCCAAAATCAGTCTCTTAGCTGTAAAATTGCTATTTCGCCATGCAAAGATTCATCCCAGCCACATGCCACACCATGGACCTAACACTGTATGGGGTGTACCAGCTGCCCACCTGGTTAGCATCCCATATGACAAAAGGTATCTGACATCCAGCCACAAAATCAGTGGGTTGTTCATATCCAGGCTTGTCTGCTGCTGTCTTAAAGGAAGCTCATGTGGTTTACACCATAAGAACGGAAGAAATTATGTGAGACGCAATGGTCAAAATTATCTCAGAAGACATCATAGCATTAGTAAGATAAAGTTTCCAGAGTATCTATTTTCTATAGCAGTTCCTGGTGTGATGCAGTAGTATGCAGTAGTGTATAGTAAAACCTGATGTAACGGCATACAAGTGAACAAACATAAAGAGACTTCCACTATGTGATTGTAAAGGCCATTATCATTAAGTTGTGTGGAAATGTAAGCAATTTAGCAATGACCAATTCACACCATTGGTTTGCTTTAAAGCCAAAGTGTAAACATATGCTACAGCAATTACAGGCTATTTCTCATTCTAATTTCCAGTGACTATTAACAATTTCAAATGAGGTAAGCAACTTTTTCTCCAAGCCAAGGGTCAGGAACCCCTAGTCTAGATTTCATTTGTAAATATCTTTAATTTAGTGTATTTCTTTTAACACTCCCTATAGAACACATTTCACACAATTGGCACTATATATTTCTCTTTTGCACTTAAAAATAAATGAGAAAATAAAGAAATCACCCATGAACACAATTAATTTCTCAAATATATTCCCAGCGAGAATGTCAAATGGTATTTTGCTCTTGGCTTTGTAAGAGCACATTCCCATTGTATCTACCACTGGAGACCCAGCAGATACTTCAGAAATGGTCACAGTGGGGTGGGGAAAAAGGTTGCGTTTTTAAGTGGATTTTCACTCAATCCAAAATATGTTCTTCTAATTTTAACATTGCGATGTGAAAGAAATATTTTTTGCTAATCACCACTGCACCACAAGCTGAAATCATTCTTCTTGCCCTCAGGCTTTGCCTAGCCAAAATCCTGCTGTCTTTGTATCAAACTCTCTACACCTCTGACTTCCTACGGATCTAGACCTATATCTGGAACAGAAGAAAGGAGTCCTTTTGGAGCAAGAACATTACAGATCTGGAGTGAGGGTAGAGGCACACAGCTGTTCTCTGGAGATCACTGACAGTCTTTGAGAAACACCTTTAAGAAGTTTAAATTTTGCCATCCACTGGAGCATTGCTGGATTTTTCAGGGCAGCAATTGATAGGAAAAAATAACCTTGTATCTTCAAAACACAGTGTAAGTTGTGGTAGAGTGAAAAACAGTCACCATCAGGGAAACAGTTGATCTTTCAGTTGGTATCTAAATTATTACTACTTTATAGTATACGTAGAAATGTTACTGTTTGGTGGAATGGAAAAGCATAAAGAAGATCTTAACTGCTAATTGCTATCATCTCTGAGATTGGGTGGAGGGATGCATGGGAAAAGAAATTTAAAAAAAGCTTAGTGTCAAACATCTACCTCATTCACCTATGATTGCATGAATAGATGTTCACTTCAAGAATTGTCTTCTCAACATAAAATGAAGTTTACCTCATAACTTGTACTAATTATCACTGCAGGGAAATTAAATAACTTGGTGAAATACACATAAATTTTAATGTACTATAAACTGATCACGAGAAGTTGTTTTCATACAATTGTAGTTCATACAATAATTTAATAAAAGATATTGTAACATAAGGTAGTGAAGCAGTGTCATTTGCAAAATTGATGAGGGCACACTCAGCCCCATCATCCATATCATTAATGAAGCTGTTGGACAGCATTGCAACCAGTGTTGACCTCTGTGTAACGTCAGTAGATACTGACCTCCAACTATAATTTGTTCCACTGTTTGTTACACTCTGGCACCAGAAATACAGCCAGTCTTCAACCTATCTCACTATCTACCCATAATTCATCAGCTTCTTTATGAGGATCTTATGCCAGATAGCACTGAAAGCCCTATTGAAGATTAGGTGAACTATATGCACTGCTTTTCTAGCAAGCCAGTCATTTTATCTTAGGGGTTTATCAAGATGGTAAAACACGACTTCATGTCGGTAAATCCATGCTGGGTACTCATGATGACCTTGCTTTATGTGTGCCTGGAAAGGTTTTCCAAGATGAGTTGCTCCATCACCTTCCCTGTAATCAAGTGAGGTTGACCAGCCTGTAGTTCCCTGCATCCTCCTTGCCCTTCTTGAAGATAGGAATGACATTTGTTTTTCTCCAGTCCTTCAGACACACATCCCAGTCATCACAATCACTTAAAGATTATGGAGAGTGGCCTTGTAATGACTTCAGCCAGCTCCCTCAGCAGTCATGAGTGCACCTCATCAGGGCCTATGGACTTAATGTATGTTCAGTTTGCTTAAGTATCCTCTGACTTGTCTTTCCACCAAGGGTAGGTCCTCTTTGCTCCAGTCTTTCCCCCTGACTTCCAGGGAAAAGTTCTATCCTTCTCTTTCTTATTTAGAAAACATATATAGGAAGAGATCTGCCATGCATTTTGAACTCAAAGATTTGTGTGGTTATGCTTTTATACAGTCCAGATGAAGTGACCCATTTATCACTCCTTTGGTCACACAAGATACAAAGGCTAAATTTCAGGTAGATGTAATTAAGAGTACTACAGTTTTTCTGTTAAAACATACTGTAATAATGTCTTATTTTAATAAATAAGAAAAAAGTGTGTGAATTGATTAGATTATTTCATAAGAATGTATCTATGTTGTTCAGCACTTTAGGCATTTTGTACTGGTTTGGCTATTTTCATATAAACCAGGAAAAGTTAAAAACAATATGTGAGTTACTTTTAAGATGTCATACGCTTAAAGCTCATTATTTCAGCAAAGTGAGACAGAACTTGCAGAGGGCTCAGACAATGCAGAATAAAGTGGAAATAACTGTTGATGAGTTTTGTCTCACTGTGCAAAACATGTCTGGAACTGCTTCTGGCTACCTGAGGGAAGAATAGCAGTGCAAAACACTGGCTTGCCACATCACTGCTATGTCAGTACATCACTCAGCTCCGAGACAAAGTGTGCTGCCGCCAGATATCCTCACTGTAAAATGTGCTTTCAAGAGAGCTCCAGTGTGGGAGAACTCTTGTGGAACCTAGTGACCTACACAGCCACTGTTTGGTACACTAATAGTCTTGCAGCTTAAGTCTCCCTTTCCACAATCCTTCTTTACCTATCCTGTAATTTAATAGGAAAAAAAAAAAAAATCCTATAGTTCCTCAAACTTTTTTCTTTTTTCCCTTTCTGTCATTTTGTTGTCAAAACCCCATGGATCCTTCACTGATCCATCAAATGCTAGTCTCAGCTTCTTCAGAGATGCTCCACAGAGACCACAATAGAAAAGGTGAGGAAATAAATTAGCTCTGAGAATTTTAATTATCTTCTACTATGCTTTTAATCCCTGCTTTAGCTAAATTCCTCTATTGTTCCCAATGTCTCCCTCTGGAAGACTTCCTGTATTTAATTTAGCAATGGAGCTTTCACTGTGCTTCCTCACCAGAGTTTGGGGAAGTCTTAGGCATAGTGTAGGCATTATGGTAAAATTTAGCTTTTTTTTGCAGAAGCTGCTAGTGACCCCCCTGGGCTTTGAGGGTGGGGAGAGAGAAGTTCAGAATATGGTCAGGTTTAGTTTATAGTTTAACTGGAAGGAGCAAGCCTATGAAAATAAGTCAGAGGAGCTCTGGAAATGACTGAGCAGTTGTCCGTCACCCATTTAAAAACCATACAATGTAATAACAAACAAGAAGCTGTGTAATATGACAGATTAAGAAATTAATATTTGAAAAAAAAAGTTTCAGTTGCACAACATTATATATATTCACCTAAATGAATTTTGAGTTTCATTAAGTTCAGAAATTTTTTACTGTGCTTTAGGGAAGTATGTGTTCAGACCCGTGCACAGTAGAGAAAGTACGTACTTTCTGTGTTACTCTAATCTCATTTACTCTTAATGTGAGTAATTTTCTTTCTATTCTAAATATTTTTTTCTTATTATCTGTAGGAATTAAAAGCTTTTCATAGCTTGAAATAAGTTCTTCCTTTGTCCAAAGAAAATATTAATCAACCTTTAAAAATGAGCAGTTAGGAGAATTTTTAAACATTGGAGAGCACTGGGGACAAAACCAGAGAAGTATATTAACATTCATTTTCCATCCTGTCAATAAGCATCAAGTTTCATTAAACAAGAACCTAGATACCTTAGACGTTTGCCAAAAGACAGGTATTTTGGAACATTATTTGGCTTTCTTTAGCAAGAAATACCTAGCTTATCCTATACTTTCAAAAGTTGCCATTAAACATGATAATAATTCAGGTGATATTAAAAAAAAGAAATTAAACAACTATAATTTGTGAGTTTTCCTGAAACGGGTGTTGAACTCCTGAAGTGCCAAGAATGACACTAAAACCCCCAAACTGCATTTAGTTTACTGAAAACAAGAACTTCTTGTTCCAGCTCCAGTGAGAGACCCTATATGCTGATGAATTAACACATATGCATAATTTCACTGAAACAACAAGCAAGTTTAGAAAAAAATCAAACAAACATTGGGAATTTCTCAGAATTGATACAGAATTTAGGTAGAGTTAAATTAAAAGTTAAAGAAGTTGGTGCTTGTAATGGCATAGTTCATTGTTTCATCTTTTTTAAACCTTTGTAAAAATATCAGAAAATAATAGAACTTCCACAGAAATTGAGGGATGAGACAGGCACAGGAATATCAAAGCACTTTTTTCCCAAAAAATATTCAAGAATCACAAATGTTATAGCAGTGAAAAAGAGAAAACTATTCTTTGTTGTTGTTGTTATTATCTCTCCAAGGAAAGGTTGGAGAAAGTCAAGCCTGATCCAGAAAGAAAAGTCATTCTTTGCTGTATAACAGATGTTGATATTTGTGGGCTGAATAAAAGATTTCTTACTTTATGGTATGTTCTTTTCAGATAGAAAATCTGTGTCCTGTCCATGCAACTTCGGTGCATATTATTTTCTTGCCATGTAGGGGCAACACTTATTTCTTAGTTGATCTTTTCTCTATCTACCAGTTGGGTTTTTTGTGTCTTTAAACTGTCAAATATAAAGTATTACTTTTTTTTTCGGCAGGAAATGCGCTGAAATTGAAAGTGTCAACAAAGGAAACTATAAACAACAAAAAGGCATATGTTATACATTATGGTAAAAAAAGAAGCATGTATTTTTTAGGTTTCTCTTTCCTGAGATATGGTATATAAGAAGCTTACTTTGTACTAGTGAGATGCAAGAACATCTCTGCACTGAGCTGTTCCTGGTTATTCAAATTCACTCAAGATTCTGAGAAGGAAAACACCAAAAATGCAATATAAAAATCCTTTTATTATACACCCCCGCTGTAATCCAAGCTTATATTCAATTAACATTTTTCTTTAATTCAGTGTTGCACAACATCAAGATGTTGAATTTCCACCAAATGTTTCTTGATCAGGCTGTTCACTGTTGTAATTTACTAGTTCTGGCTGCTACTGGAGAGCTTCATGTAGCTGATGATGGTATTTGATCTAAAAAATTATAGATGTACAGCAACTGATCTTTAAAAAAGATCTTGACTAGAGCAAGCAAGCTCTTCAAAGAGAGTAATGTTTTATTTCTTCCCATACATTATTCATGAACAATCTGAGCATATTAATTGGCTTATTATGTGAAATAGTCAGAGACTTCACATGGAATTGTAGGCCACTGAGATCTTTGCATCACTGATATTTATGATTAGTGAAAGGCCTTTGTTTTTGTTCTGACTTGTGATCAGTCCTTGAGCATTTAGACAGTGTTTAGAGGCATCTGCCCTGAAAGAATAAATGAAATATTGGAGGGAGGAAGCTAGAAGTTCTGGTGAAGCCTTCTGTGTGAATCTGTGTTTTTAGAATTTTTTTTAAAGTTCTAGAAAAAATTCAGAGCTGTTTGTCACCAAAAAATCATAAGAGAGACGGTTATATCTCCGAAGAACATATAGAAATTAAAATTGCTTCCTAAGAGAAATCTGTAGAATAATCATCATGACTTCAGCAGAAACCTTTTTTAAAACTTAAAAAATTGTAGAGGTTTACCATATTTTACCATATTACTATGTCGTCTACTGAGCATAATATGGTCAATAATGAGAAGTAAGGTTGAAAAATTTTATCTGGATATCTTTTAGCTACTTCATTCTGTGTCATTATTGCTCAATTGACGCAAGTGAGATTAGCTTACACAATACAGATGGGAAGGAATATTTGAAAAGGATGTTCTATGTTGCCAAAAAGCTAAAAAATTGGGGCCAACAAAATGAACATATGCAGTCAAAGAAGGTGGGTACAGCAAAAGGTGTGGGGGGAGGGAATCTGTAAAGTAATATGTGGTATATTTGAAGAGGTATGGATTATTCATGACTTACAAAAATCAAATTGGGTGATTTCTGTATTGAGTTACAAGGTTTTCATTATTTTAAAATTGTAAGATACAAACTTTTCAGTCACATAATCCAATGCAAAGCATGCAAGAAATATTTGTAAAAAATTCTGACCTCAAGTATTTGAAAAGTGAATAGTTTTGAGTGCAGGTGTCAAGGTTTTGGTAATGGTGGGGAGCTGCAGGGACTGCCTTAATGAAGTGATGTAGTGAGGGGTGGGGAGAAAAAGTGTGTGAAACAGCCCTGCAAGAGCAGGAGGAGGCAGGAGGGGTGCTAGGCACCTGGCAGAGATGCCCCTGTAGACTGTGTAGAGACTGACGGAGCAGGTGTTTCCCTTCAGCCCCTGGAGAGGGCACATGGTGGAGGGTGTACCCACACTGCAGCTTCTGGAGAACCCCACTGAGAAAATGGATGTTCCTTGAAGGAACATGGCCCACCGACAGCCTGCACAGAAGCAGTTTTATCCTGAATGATTGAAAACAGTGAGAAGTATTGTGATTCTCACATCAAAGGACTAAGTGACACATCTTGGTTTTATGAGAGTTTAAAAAAGTAATAAAAATGTAACTCAGACATTCTTTTGGTATGACTTAGTAGCTTCTGTTATTCAATGGTTTGAGGACCATCTAAGTGAATAATCATTCCTTCCTCACTTTCTCTATGTTGTTCATGATTTTGTGATAACACTCAGTTTTCTGCTATTTAAACAGAAGCATTGGAATTTGTTTATTCTCTTCTGTAGAAAGTACTTCTGACTCACCTTGTTATCTTCTCTGTAGTCCTGGGCAATGGGGAAGCAGTGCACAAGAAGTGGTAGCAATGAAATTATATACTGGTATACTGCTGTTTTCTATTTTGTTTTGAACACCCTATGAGCAGTAAAGTGATGTACACAATGAGTAAGATTTCCTTTCTAAGTAGTGTTAGCTACTTTTGAATCAGAATGTCCTGTGTATGGTGTTGCTTGTGCTGTCACATTTTATTTTCTTATGTAGATATAGAATTAAATTTACAATTTTTATTCAGCGTTGTAAGACTTGGATGTCCTTCAGAGTCAGTTATAGTCTGGATTGTCATGAGGGTGATTTTTTTTGCTGCAAACTTCATAGCCTTGTTGAACACTATCTTTATCAAGCACTTAACTTGAAATGGTGTCTTAAATACACCATTTCCTCCAGCTCCCTCACTATTATTGTCCCTCTATGAAGCAACTTTTCCTGCTTAGCCAATGCAACATAGTTTCTAAAAAGAGGAGTAAATATTTACTGTGCCACTGAAAGCCCATGGGATTATTCCTTGAAAACTGTGAATTACATGCTCAAAGGCACTCTGATAAGGCAGTGAAATATGTTAGTATATTATTAAGGCTACAGATTTTGGCCTGCAATTCTTTAAGCCTGTATGAATTTTTTCTGCATGCATCAGTATTCCAAATATGCAAGGTATAAAATTTTAATAAAATATTTTTCTTTCAGAGCCTGTTCTCTAATCATTAATTCTCAGAAAAGTATAGTTAATATTACACTTTTTGGATACACTGGTGATATAGATAGTTATCAAGAATACAACAGTATTTTTTACTCATATCTTAAAGGGGTCCCTAACACACTTAATATCAGAATATGGTATAAACTAATAGAATGAAAGCATAGAACTTAAGCACATATGGAAATAAATGAAATGCTTTATTTATATTAACTGGGTACCTAAACCTGCCAGGTTATCTTTAGTTACAATATGTGAAACATGTAGAGTAAAAACATTGAATTACTCATCTATTGGACTAGGATCTATGCAGGGAGAATATGTCAGTTAACAGCTCCCCTTCTTACAAGACTGTCTCTGTCAGTTTAAACCCTGCACTCTAAAATTCACTGAATACCAGCCACTCTCCAGGAATCCATCTTCAAAGGAAACCTTAGGGCTTTCTTTAAATCCAAAGAAAACCCCAGGAGATTGGTACATATCTTTTCCAGGTAGAACAAAAGAACTGCAAGAAGAATCAGTTTATACTGAAGAATCTCTTTATACAGCAGAAAAAAATCCACATTTATTTGAAAGAATAAATATTAATAGCAACATATTCTGAGCTACTTAATAAGCTTATTGCCATACCATGCTGTTACAAATAACGTTGTTCTCTAGCCCTAGGTTCAACTGAGTAGCATTCTGTGGAGGACTCAAAAAAATCTCTGCCTCTTTCCTTTGTTCCCTTAACCCCAGGGATGAACTTGACCACAAAATGCAGTGTTTTTCCTATACCCAGGCAGAATTACTTTGAAGAAAATGAGGCTTTTCACAGATTTAGGAACCTTTCACAGCCAGGACAATTCTGGATCAAAACATTTTCCTATGTTGCACATAATTTACTTCAGTGGTTTAGTGAAGAAAAGATTTCCATTCCCATTGCCAATTCCCAAAGCCAGATACTCTTTTTATCTTCCCTGATGTGCCCTTTGTCTGAATCTCCATGGCAAAATTACTGTATTAATATTTTATGTACAATAACTCAATAACTAAAAAATTCAATAAATGGAGGGAATGCATACCAAGAATGATGAATTCAAAAGGTAATATGAGATACAGCAAAACCAAGCTTCGAATTTGAATGCCTGGCAAAATAATTTGGACACCACATGAATAGCACATGCTTTTGTGACTCATGCTATAAGGGCATAATGCAGTTATAGTAATTTGGCTCATGGTGAGAATACATGGGTTTGAGCCGTTAATCAAGAAAAGCACACTTCAGTAATATCGAAGAACAAGTAATTGCAAGTGAATTTCTAAAGAAAAGCAACCAAATTAACTGAAGAATGCTATTTGGAGCTGTTTAAGTACATAAAAAAAAAATTGGTTAGTTACTATGTCTTTAAACTCAGTTATTTAAGGAGCAAAAGAAACAGAAAGAAACACTGTGATAATTTACAGTAGATAATTAATCTCATGGGCCTTTCTATGTGTCAGAGCAGCAATGCCAACTATGAGAGCTCAGCATTCTAATTGTAAATTCTTTTTTCTCATTGCTTTTTTAGAAAATATCTGTCAGAGTAAATTTTATTTTCTAAAAGAAATCCTATAATGTCTTTCTTGATTTCAAGGTATTTTTTTCTATCAAAAAATTATTCATTCATATCTAACAGATGACTGGGACTAACAGGCATAACTGAACATGTGTATAATTTAGTGAAATCTGTTTAGGAATATTTTTAAAGCTTTTATCAATTCACAGTCTGAAAAGTCCAAACTGTTGAATTAGTTGGGAAAAAAGAATAATCCCTTGTTAGTAGTCTGTTAAAAAAAACAGTGTATATCCTGCCCTTGGGACATAATGGTAGTATGAAGGAAAAAAGCAAGCTTTTATATTGTTCATCGAAGTGCATTTGTTTTCAAGTGTTTATATATGTAAAAATGGCACCACAGAGTACACAGTCTTTGACTGAAAGAGTGGTGAAATACAATTCCACTTGTAAATCACCTGAGTTAATTACACCCTAAAAATGAATGGATGATGTTAAAATTCCTTTTGGTTATCTGCATTCTGAGCAGGTAACTACTCATATAATCTTAAGTGATAATGACAACATCAGTCTGTCTGTACTCTCAGAAAATGCAGCCGTTGTGCAAGTGACTTTCAGTTCTGTCAGCCTTAATGAATAAAGATGTGTAACATACCCCCAAAAATATTAAATTTTAGCTATTTATGTCTTTAGTATTTGTGATCAGTTAGTTAATTGTAGATTCTGGCAAGAATGACATCACCAAGGACTGACACATCAATGCAAATATATTTTATTTATTTAATTATTTATTTATTTAATAATTTGATTCCAGAAGTTTTCCTTCTGGCTCCAAAAGACACAAAATGTAGCTTTTCATGAGCTGTTTTCATTTATTTCCCAGTCACTGAAACTGGAGTGACAGCTCCCACAGTTAGTGCTGAATTAACTTACAACAGAAAATACTTGTTTTCAATGTAGAGAATGCTAAACTCACAGCAATCACTTGTAACTACTGTTTGCCTCTGACTCCTAAATCAGTGTGCAAAGGTTAACAAAGGTTAACAGTTTTCTCATGATGCTAACCCTGATAAGTTTATTTTCTGCTGATCTTACTGAGTTGGAAAATCTTGTTGATTAAATCCTGAAGTACCACAAGATAAGGTTGACTCTTATTCAGTGTAACTTCTTTGATTTTTAAATTATTTATAATTCTGTTAATGGCTTCATTTTGAACACTGGTATCATGTGGATGACCTCAAGAAACTGAATGTTGCCAGTAAAAGACTGAAAATTTTGCAGATACTCTGTAGTTTCTTAGCACTACTACCTTTCCAGTCACCAGTTTAAGCTGACCAGAAACTTACGAGCTGACTGGCATTTACACATTACACTGGTGACACCACTGCAATGTACATTAGAGAGCTGCAGGCTTCTTGGGAAATATTTGCTTGTGAGCATAGAGTAAATACTCAATAACCAGTCCTACTCTCAACAGCAGAAATATCTGGAGAAGGATTCCATTGGATGCTCAGAAGCCTTAGCTAAAAGATAATAAAGGGGTGAAGAAAATGACAACAGGAAGAGTTACACTTCTATGACAATCTAGCAAAGCAAATACCAAACCACCGATATTACATGTGGGAGCTAGAAGTTCATCCCATTTTAAAGGGATCATGCCTACTTACATGTGTGAGTGCCTGTGTAAGTGGGTGCAATAATGCAGACAGAACTGATGAGGGAGAAAGAAAGCCGTCTAATAAACTTTATAAATTAGGTTTCTAAATCCAAAATTTTGGATAAATCTGACAATGCCCCATGGAAAATGGTGACAAACTTGGTGCTGAAAGGAAATCACAGGCCTAAGTCTCCGGCAGTGGCACTGTCATGAGTGTAGCAGGTTTTATCATCTATGTAAAACAGTCAGAAGAGAAGGGAGAGATGGAAGTGTGGGCAAGACGTATTGGGCCAGTGGGTTTAATCTGTGCATGATGCCTACCTTGGAATGTCAAATAATTGTAGAGCTAGCTTGATTCAGCTTTTTTTGTTTTGATCTTTACTTTTTTCTTTCTCCAAAGCAGAATGCATCATTCCTTCCAAGATAATCCGTTTGTTTCACACATATTCATAGCCTTTCTCAAAGGTTCTTAAACAAGAAACAAATCCTAAATTAATAGAAGCAAATTATTAGAGTACTGGCATACAAAATTGGAAAATAGGTAACCTATGTTCTGCTTTATTCTTGAAGGAACCGAAGTCATGGTGATTTACATACTTAATTTTTGAACAATCAACATTAAAGAGCTTTCCATTCTACTGATTCTTGTCTGTTGCAGCCATATTCTCTGTGCAAAGTGATGAAGTAATGTTAATGGTAAAAATGTGGCTGAAGTGTCAAAAATAGAGAAGGTAAATCATATTAATGGCCCAGTAATATTGCATGCATTCTAAAACTGCTCTGTAGTTCATGTTCTCTCTCTCCCTGGCCACTGTCTTGCAATCCTGGCCCAGTGGAAATTTCTGTCAGTATACCTATCTCCTATTAACTGATTGTCTGCCTTTATTTCTTAAAAATCTCATGGCTTTTTCCTGATTTCCTTATGAAGTGCAGTGATTTAAATACTGTAATCTAAATTTAGTATATTCTGAATTACAGAATATATTAAATATATACAGTTTCTTATTTTCAAATAAGAAACCAAAGGGGTTTTTGTGTTGCAGACGTCCTGAACTTGAAGTTCTGTTCAGTCTGACTGCTTTTGCTGCCACTTTCTGGAAGGCTATATTTAAAAAAAATGAAATCTCATCAGATTTTCCCTATTAATAATTTCTTTTAATTGCTTGATGTGAACTGAGAATTTGAAAAGATTCAACTACATGCCCAAAACTGTTTAGGACCTAAAGACTATTATCAGAGCATGCCACATAAAAACTTAGTTCATGATTTTAAAAACATATATGCATTTGATATTCAAGATAATGTCAGTGTCTCAATTGCTTCAGAAATTGCTGTGATAATTAATTTTTAATAAGACTGGGAAGGCGGTTTTATTTCAATCCAAAGTGCCACAAGTAACACGGATTTATCAGAAATAAACTTTCTTTTTAAGGGGGTACCAAAAAAAGGCATGATAATGACTTGAATTTTGCTCATAATATTACTATTTTTAAATTAGAAGAGTTAAAAATTTGTACTCTGCAGGACATATCCATAGCATATGTGTAAGATATACACAATACTTGTGTATACATATATCACATACATATATTATATATAATATTATGATGTGTATAAAGCAAATACTATTTGTAAAAATGTTTTCCTTCTGAGTATTAAAAAAGCATCAGGATTTCAAGTTTTTTATAAAATGAAAAAATGCATACATGCAAAAATATTTATCTCATTTATGTATTTTCCAAAATTGTTTGGGTTTTTTTCTTTTTTTCCTAATTACTATATATAGGATTATTGTACGTTTATTTTTTTCCTAAAAGATGTATGCGTTTTTTCATGTACAATTATTTGTGAATGGAAATTGAGCTTGTAACTGGTAATTATTTTGGTAATCAGAATAATAGATATTGTAGCAAATTTAACTATTAATTGAAAGTTAATATTGCAGTTGATATGCTCATTGTTTTGCTTTGTGATATCTTGTTATCTCGTTAGTTATTCTAACTGACCAGTTATGATAGCTACTGTAAAAGAACTGTAATAAAAAATAGTTAAAAGGGCAATTCAAAATATTTTTAAAATGTCAATAAATATTAATATATATGAATATACATTACATACAGAATATGTAATATATAAATATTTAGCACTGTTCCCTCTCCTCATATGCAGAATAAATAAGTGAGAAATTATTTAAAGGGATGTAAAACCCTCCATGCCATTCAGGCTATCTGCATATAACATTTAAAAGAAAATTGTGGACAAAAAAATATTAAAGAAAAGGCAAGACTCAGTTCCTGTGATGATGGAACTAGAAAGTTAGGCAGAAAAAGTTATGTCATTGTCAAGGTGAGAACAGGTGATAGAAATAATTTTTAGTATTAGCAATTCTGAGAAAACTGTGTCAGAAAAAAATATACTAATACCGAATGAATTTAAGATTTTTAAGATGTGTCAAGATCTGTACTGCTTCATACATTAAGAATATGTAATTATACCTCAACCTTATTTTATAGAAATACTCCAAAACACCAGATATGGTCAGATTAAAATCAAGTTATCAGGTAAATAAGTTCCCATCTAGGAAGCAGCAAAAAGAGATTAAACATTGCAATGAAACATATCTAACAAATGCTTATAAAAAAAGCTCTGAAAGTACACAATTAAAAAAAAATCTATTTATTAAAAGAATAATTTATTGCATCCCACTTGCATTTCAAATTGAGGCTGCCTTCTTACATTACACCTTTGTTAGCTGAAATTTTCTGTCAAACATCTCCTCTGTTTCATGCTGCCTGTCATCAAGGTACTTGCCACTTATTTCAGTTTTTGAAAATCCTGTAGACACAGAATTGTTTTTAAGGCCTAGATCTCATTTCCACATTACATTACATCTGTCCAGCATGCTGAGGGAAGCAAAGTGACATTTTCATGTAGCATAGAGGAAAACTGTTCTCATTTCATGAAGTCCTGCTTCTTAAGTTCACACACTAACAATCATTTGTCATCTGAGATATAGGCTGATATTAAAAAAAAAAAGGAAAGTGTTTAATACCAGTTGGAATCACTGAATGACCACTTTATAATGAAGTAATATGTGCAATGTATCTCAGCGCAAGTAATGTACCATTTTGCAGAATTATTTTCCGTATGTCTTTAACAGAAGTAAAAAAGCAGTAGCCCCTCTAAGGGTTGTTTTCCTAAGAAAGCTTCTTGTATAACAATTGGCTGTAAAGTTTCAACATGTTCTTTTCATGCAGTGCTGTAAACAACATACTAGACTGAACAGCCACCTGATACCATTTTAACTCAGTTCATATGCCTGTATGTGAACAGTCTCCTCTCTAAACTGTCTTAGGAAAAGGTTAGGATCAAATCCAGAGCATTACACACACACACCCCAACACTATTTTTTACAAAGAAGTGAGTTAACACTGTAGAAAATTTGTGGAAAATACTTTCTGAGTGGGGATGATGCAATGAAGTTTTTGATAAAGTTAAGGTTCAAGAGATTGAACTGCAGTTTAATTTAGAGGTAGATTAATTTCAGCCACTCTCAGAGTAAACATAAATTGTGAAGTATCCTGAAGTCTAATTTTATATGATCTTTAGATATGGCTTTACACCATAGTTGTAATTGCTCTCTCTTTTTCGTTCTGATCCATGAGCCTTACAAGTATCTGATTTAAAGCATGAGATAAAAATACAGAAAATCTAAAACAGACTCCCCTCTTTACAGGTAGAATTTCCTGAGAGAAAAGCTATGATGTATATGTATGTGAAGTTTTGTTTTGGAGCATTATTGCTACTAGGAGTATTGAAGACAGATTAAATGGAAAAAAAAAAGAAGTGATTTCTCAGGGGCATGTACAGATTTATGGTTCTCTTTAATCTGCCAGATGAATAAGTATAGCTTTTAAAATATGCATTTAGACACATTAAATTTTTGTGATTAAAATCTTTGACCTTAATTAATTAATTTATATTTGTCCAAGAACACATATTCAGGAGACATAAGAAGGTTTTCTGGTAAGAGGGATTAACAAAATAATGTCTTTGAGAAGAAAAGAAAGGTTATTAGCAGATTGAAAAGGCTGGGAAAGGAACTGCCATTGTAAAATGGGAGTATGTGAAAAAGGAGTGTTACAGATAAAAAGTGCGATCTGTATAGAGTGATGCAAACAAGACCTGTAAGAACTTTCACCTGGTACATAAAAGGATAACATAGAAGTGATTCTGGCATGTTATAGTTTATCCCTGAACTCCAGAAAGCTACTGTGCCCATTGAAGACTGATTCCACTCTTATATTTCTGTGAACAGACATTCAAAATTAATTGGCAAAACATTCCAAACATTCCTGTTTGTAAATATCTGACAAAGCAATAACGTGTTTTGCCCTCTTCCCATATAGTTCATGGATCTCCTTCCATGTTTTTATGAAAGGCTGCACTACGTTAGAATGTGTTCCTGCTTTGAACATTACTCCTCTTTATCAGCCATGGTCAGCATTTTCAGAAATTAGTATCTACCAAAAGTATCCGAAGTTTATCATTAGCCTGAAAGTTTTTAAGAAAATACTGAATCCATGGTAACTGCCTTCAATGACAAGCTCCTATAAAGCAACAATATAGACAGTGGTACTGTTTTGATAGATGTAAGATTCAGGAACGTAAATACTGGTTTTAGACTTGCTGTTTGCAAATAACAACTTTTATATGCGTAGATGCAAACACACATATATGCACATATCCATGTTACCATGTTTTTGGTTACTGTGCTCTATAACTGTTGCAAGGGTGTGAGTGTTAGTCTAGTGGGAGGTGCCCCTGCCCATGGCAAGGAGGGGGTGAAACAAAGTAATCTTAAGATCCTTTCCAACTCTATCTATTCTATGACTTTATTTATATAGTTAATTTTCAGCTATGATATACGAGAAACAGGCACCAGCTATGTGATGATTTGATTTTTCTTGTTAATAAGAATATACTTAAAACTGAAAATCAATTTCTTCAGGCACGGTTTGGGCACCTCTACTAAGCATAAGTGTTACTATCACTCCTGTGTGACTGATGCACATGAAGTTAATGAACTAGTTCTAGGCAGAGTGCTTTATAGACATGAATTGGAAATGCTGAAGTAGATCAGACAGAAATCATTCTGTTTTGACAAATAGAGTACCTGATAGAAGACTTCAGACTGAGGGGTAACCCTAAGGGTTCAGGCTGCAAAGGATTCAGCCAATACTTTCAAGTGACACAATATTACTGGTGGATCAGAAATGCATAGGGGCTCAGAGATAGCAACTAATAGTTTAGAGATATTGTTTTGAATTAATATTAAATTTAATGGAATTTAAGCACTACTCTAATGATATAATGGTAGCTGATGGAGTTGAGAGTAACAGATTCCTGTTGTGTGGCATATGCCCAGTGTGTCTTCTGTCCATTCAGAACTGGTACTCAGCAAAAGGCAGTTTTGTGAAAGTATTCATGCTGAGGAGCTTTAAATGGACTTCTATCTGTCCTGTGCCTTTGTGCTTCTCAGAAACTACTAATGGTAATGCATTTCAGTCAGTCATCTGTAGTCTCAAGTTTCAGAACATGCCTTCACTGTTTCAAAAAAGCAAGATTTTAAGGCATGAAGCATTCCTATGGCATTCTCATTGACTGAGCTCAGGCATTGGGCTTTATGGAAGAGCTGAAAATATATCTGATAGATTTCATCTTCATACCTGATACCTGCGTAAACAATATGTTTGGTATCTGGAATCTGTTTCCTTGTTATTTTGGGGTATACTGAACAGAAAGAAAAATGCAGCAGAAAGCTGATGTCCCCCTACTACTGTTCTAGCGATGCATATGTCAGAGGCGTAGGATACTCAATTTAAACCAAGTATATTCAGTGGATTCACTAATATGAGTCTCCAAACAATTCTGAAGATAATTGTTGCATGGATTATGATATTCACTTCAAAACTGAATGAATTCATCTACATTTCTCTTCCAAAAGTGACTTTTTTTTAGTTGATAAATGAAGCTCAATGGAAATTATTAAAAATCAAAATTTTAACACTATTTATTAAACATATGGATCCTTCCTACTCATTTACTTGCCACTTTACTGACAATTTGATTATGTAATAGCAAATTGTTGGCAATAAAGGAAACCTTGCAAGTACATCTCAAACTTCATGTGGTTTGTCTTTTAGTATATATATTTAAACCAGTGGCTACTTTCTACAAAATGACAGTATCCAAAAATATAATCCTGATTTCAATATAAAATGGTAGATACTTGTCACTATCAGAAATGCAGTGATTTTTTCAGGAACCTGCATGTTTATGCACCTTCTAGATTTCAATACAAGGATGAATTTGAGACTAAAACACAGCAGAGCATTGTTCCTCAGAAATGGCAACCCGTATGTCCACTTGAGGGAATTCAACATCTCTTCTGAAATTTTATATGCTTCCCCTTAGTTCAACATAGAATCATAGAATGGTTGGGGTTGGAAAGGACCTGAAGATCATCTAGTTCACCCCCTCTGACATGGGCAGGGACGCCTCACACTATACCATGTTGCCCAAGGCTCTGTTCAACCTGGCCTTGAACACTGCCAGGGATGGAGAATTATATGGTCAGAAGAGAACAAAAACCTGGAGGGATAAGTGGTGATAAAAACACATTATGGGGAAAAAAAATCCAACAAAAAACAACAAAAACCACCTTTTTTTTTTTTTTTTTTTAATTTTGAATGAATTGAAATTGAAATTGAAAGAAAGTGAAAGGTATTCTTAGGTTTCTTCAGAGTCAAAACCAGAACAAAATACATCAGTTACAAGTAAAAGAAAATAATTCAAAATCAGAGTAGCTCAAAGAGAACTGGTCAACGAGAATCACTCAAAGTGTTGTTTTGCCATTTAGTTCTTTTTTAATTATGCCATGATGATACAAGCAGGCAGTATTTAACAGACATAAGCTCTCTAAGACCCTGCATTAACACACATCTGTCTAAACCTTTTCATAATATTAATTAAACACCTTAATAATACATTTTTGGTCCTTTTCCTCTGATCTGAGAGTTTTTTCAGAACTTCTTTATTCTGATGGCCAGGCATCTTAACAATATCTGTGCTAAACTTAATTATAGCTAGTCAATTCACATTTGTGCTTGTGTCAACACTGACATTTAGCTTTAACACTCCTCTTTCTTCTAAGAGGTTCCCTTATGATGTATTTCAAGACAGTAATCACAGTCCTTACAACCTTCATTTCACTCATGCAAACAAGCTGTGCTCTTTCACCAGACTCTTATCGAAGTACAGGTTCTTCGTTTCCCTGATGCTCCTCGTTGCCCTTCCGTGTACCTCTTCGCATTTTGGTATTTTTTTCTTGAATATAGCTGACTAGAACTGCACAATTCTCCAGATGAGTTTGAAGTGGAATCTTATACAATGGCACTAATACTTCCTTATTTCTTTTGGAAATGTTTTGCCTGGAGCATCTTAGGATTGAATTTGCTTTCTTCACAGATGCATCACATTACTTCAGGAATTCGATTCCACAGAAAGGAGCAATTAAATTAAAATGACATTGAAATAAGCTAATTCCCACCATTGCTATGTTGACTCAGTAAAGAGAGTACATTTCTTATGGACATTTTTCCTTCATTATGTATCAGATTCTATCTTTTTTGTCATAAGAATAGACTTTTTGGTTTAACAGTTTTATTTTCCCCAATAGATCTAATATGATGATCGTTCACATGTGAAATTCAAATATGGTTTAAACAAAAACATTTAGAAATCATGGAATAAATTTTTATGCATCCAATTCAGCTTGTTCTAAAGCATTACATGGGATATGTCGCCTCTGGAAAGTACAGTTTTCAGAAACATATTGCAAATTACTTTAGGTAGATGAGAACATATTGAAAAACCAGGGGAGTTCTCAATCAACATTATTACAAGAAACAATAAAAATAGGAGGTGAGTACCTCCTTTACAAGTACATATATAGGTAAACATGCTATATACATTTTTCAGTTAAATTAAAAATATGAAAATAAACACTGAATTATATTAACATTTCAAAGCACATACTTATCAAAATCCTGTAAAATTCCATTTACTGTGGAAGAGAAACACTGCTGAAATGACTCCACATAATGAAATTGAAGGATAAAAAGGACATTTAAGTACAAACTATATGATGAAAGAAACAAAACTGCGCTGAAAGGTCAAAGTTTCTTCTCAAAGTTCACTCTAAAAAGCACCCAGAAGGTAAGAAAAAACCCAACAAAACATGCTTTTTTCCCCCTTAGATTGTAGAAGAAATTCCTAGAAAATGATATGGTTAAAATAGGACACAGGGTATGATTTTATTAAAATGACAACCAAATACGTTGATTTGTTATGAGAATATTGATAACAGAAGAATTTGAAAAAATACTGGGACTGAAGACTAAATGAGAAGGGGAAGTAACTGCTGTATCAGTCTTTACCAAAAGAAGAACTGCTTTCAGTAGTTAGTGAATCCTCCTAAAATATTCTGGTTTCTGATAGCTTTATTATGATACATGATGACTAAAAGACTTCTTATGAAAACCATCATGGCAATAAAATTAAGTATAATTGATTTGAGAGAATCAGGACAGATGGAAGAAATTAAACTCTAAGTAAGTAAATGCACAGTTTTACAAATGAATTAGTGGGTAAATAATTTCTCCTTCAACAGATTACAGAAGAAAGTACTGCATGAATGCAATGCATTAGACTATTCAAATTTCCTTGAAATAATAGAATAATTTATTATTCATTAACTGGACGTCTTATTTCACTTGAAACATGGAAGAATGGTATTTGTACACTTAGCCTGAACTAGATACTATATGCTCAGCATTCGAACTTCCATTGCATGCAACAGCATGTGCCTATGTAACTGAAAGTTTTGGTTTGTTTTGTTTTTTTTGTAGCAGGCACCACAACAAACAGAGATGAAGAAAGTGATCAGAACGACTACCAAAATAAAATTAAATTTGAAGATTTTGTACTACAAAGTATCTTTCTAGTAAAATATCTAAGCTTGCAATGTTTTCAGTCCTGAGTGTCTCATTATTTAGTTCCTTGCAATTATATAAGCTTTCTAGTATTAAACACTTAACTTAGAAAAAACAAAATGGAACAGAAGAAACCAAGAAAAATAATGTTAAAACTTTGCTCCTATCTATGACAAATTGACATTCCTTATTGCATATGTTTCATCAAGTGAAACAAATACACAAGAATATCTTTACTGAGTGTTTTAAGATAAAAAACTGTCTTTAAAAAAGAATAGTTTGTAGTGACCTAACAATACCTGAAAATCGAAGATCTCAATGGTGTAAATTAAAGTAAAACTTAGTAACACCAGTGTAATATCTGGCTACATCCTATTTTTACTATATTGGATATTTCACACATTCTTCTTAGAAATAAGTCAAAATGAACCGCCCTCTCTAACTCACTGAAAAACTTCTACTTATTGTTCTGTAAAAAACCAGAAACAATCCAAAAAAGCCTTAAGCTATGTGGTTAGGCATATCAACCACTTGCAACAGGTACCTGGGTAACCAAGGAAAGCATTTTCATGTCTAACTTACCTTCAGAGTTCTGTACATCATTAATCTTTTTATCTAAGAAAGAAGATCCCATTCTGGCACAGGCAACTAAAATAACCTTTCTTGTCATAGCCCATTCGGCCTGCAGCAGCACTGCCAGTCTCTCAATACACATTGGCTTTGGCTTTGCCAATGTAAGTACTCTCCCACTGGGAGCCGTTCCAAGTTACACACAGATAACAGACAGTGCTGAACAATATAAACTCATAACACACTTTAGCAGGCTACTCAGAAGTGGGTCAGCCCAATGATTCATCCACCTCAGAATTTTCCTTCTAGCCAATCCCATTAGCCAGCTCCTTGGACTCTTTTACAGGAGCAGGAGGTGCTGTTGAGGGTGTGTCTGTTTTTCAGGTTAGCTTTTGGGTTCCTCATTCTTCCACTTTTGAGCCTTTGACCTTCAGTTCATTCTGTGTTTCCCATTGCTCCCTCCTCCCAGATTTGTCCTCCTAAATTTTGTTTTTTAACTCCTTGATATCTTTTCTTAACCTCATTCTCAGGGAAGGCTCTGAAGATACATTAGAGATGGACCTTCTTTCCATCTGCAAGAGAAAACAAATTAGCAGAGTATGCATGTACTAATGGTTAGAAAAGAGTGAAAACAGAGCAAGAATACAAGATATTTCCTCTTAGTACTTTCCAACCTTTAAAATGTCATGAACTAAGGGATAGGATTTTTCTTCCTGTGAACCAGTCTTTATAACTAATGTAATCTTATTTTCCCAACAATCTCAAGAAAGGTTGCGAAATTTTGCATGAAAATTCACCTCTTTGCTTGTTTAAACTAGATTCCTAGTAGCTTCATTAATTGGATTTGAAAGGGTAAGCAGCACAAAGACTTCTTATGCCTTTACTTCCAGTTCTTTTTAAAAATGAATCACACCCATTATCACACCCTTCTATCCCAGCAAGATCAATTTTAGTTAGCACTACTTTAATAATTATAAAATAAGTTAAATGCAATATCTCACCTCATCTACTGAACTTGATTATTGCTTTTGTATAAACAGCATTTCAATTCTGAGTAATATGGTATAGACCTCTGTTTCATGGTCCTAGACAGGCATAGAAGAAAAATCCATTTTGAGTTAATCAGAAATATCAAAAATCAATCAAGGAAAAGCTGTATTTGTTCTATTCAGCATTATTTCTAGACTGATTATCACTGGGGGTAATATGGGTTGATACACCGCTCTTTTTCAGTTCCAATTGTCTCACACATTTACCTGCAGAATGTTAGTCTATTACACACCTTCAGATTTAAATCTTCAAAAGAGATTTTTTTTCTTAAACTAGAAAAAAACCTATGGAGTGCTTCTTTGTTGAAATATACTACTGGTACTGTTAAATGTAGATACTATTAAAACATAAAAAGAATGATATTTAAATTTATATCAAAACTTGCATCTCAAAAGTGAGGTAACTAGATTTGGTTATTGTGGAAGTTGTACATTTAAACAGTACCTCATAATATAGAATGCAAGTAATTACCATGAAAGAAGTAGTAGATTTAATACTTTTCTTTTTAAGGAAGGGACAACAATGAACATTGATTTTTTACAGCTCTCTTCTGTTTGGGTACAATGGGAGCTGCCTGGGGCAGGGAGGAGTGATTGAGCGGTTGTGTGGTACTTAGTTGCCACCTGTGGTTAAACCACAACATCTCCACAGTTAATAGCTCCCAGAAATCCAACTCAGTTTAACCATGACCAAGTAGGAGCATTAGACAAAGATTTATTTGCACCATTAGTTTCCATCCAAAAAAAAAAAAAAAATCAGGATAATGAAAATTTGGCAATTTAACATGAATAGCAGTTCTTCAACATTCTTCATTGCCTAACAAAATGTCTTTAAACTTCATATTGAATTAAGCAATCCACCAAAGAACTTTATTGACAATAATGCTTAAGAAATAAGGTTTACTCATTCTAAGAGTTCACTGTCTTGAAAACTGTTCTGTTGTATAAAGCACAGAATTTTGTCATATTAAATGGACTTAATTCCCATAAAATGCAATCAAAAGTGGAAATGAAGATGCCTTTGGCATGTATTTTCTGCTTTTAACCACACAGTAATTAAGAGCTTCTGCATATGAAAAGCAAGTAAATTAGCCCTGTCTGTCATTTTACTCTCCACTTTAGACGTAAAGAAGTAAAAAATATAAGGTAAAAACTGACAGATTTGCATTTTGACTATCATAAAAATACACTGATCATGGTTGAATCTTAGCACAGTCAAAATAAAATGAGTTATGTTTGAAACTATCATGAGTGAAAGACTGCAAGGAAAAGCCCAAATCATCCATATGTTTTCACAGGCATGCTCTGGATGAAGTACTTTTTCCTCTAAGGTTTGTTCTTTTTCTACCACATGAATAAGAACTGGGTCTAGTATATTTTACAGCTGTTTTAAGATAGCTGCAGCACATACATGTAGCATGAAATTTGAGAGTGTGGGATGTGGAGAATCAGGGAGATGATTTTCTAACTTATACTGCATTCTTTCAACTGCAGGATTTAGATCTTGGAAGGAAAACGATTCAGACATGGATTTTAACTTAGAGTTGTCTACACATCTTTTCACCTGTTAATTCATCTCCCAATTGTTCAGCTTCTGCAGTTTTTCATAGATGGGCATCATCTTTAGTACCCTGAACTGCTTAACAGAATCAGCAATTTATGCCATTTCTGTATTCATCTCCCTTTTCTATAATGTGTGCATTTTGAGCGCCAAAGAACCCAGCATAGATGGAGCTTCTGCAGTGAAAAGTCTTCCACTGCAAGGATGATTGTTGATTTACTCCTGTCTTCTGTTTCCTTTCTTTTAATTAGTCTTAACCCTCCAAAATATTTTCCCTCTTTAGTTTTCTTAAAATCCTTTGGTGAGGTACATGGGTAAAAGCACTCTACAAATCCAAAGGAATGGAGCCAAGTCTCGTTTTTCTAAATGCGTGCTAATCTTTTCAAAGAACTCCAGTAGGTTTGTGACATCACGTATTTATCCATATGTCCCTTAATTCTAGTCTTTATTCACCCGTAGCTCCCCTGGAGCTCTTTTTTAAAAATTGGCATTGTTTTAACTACTTTCCAGTCTTCTGACACTGAGTCAGCTTTCTATACACCATAGTTTGTAGTTTGGCTATTTCGCACTTGAGTTCTCTCAGAACTCTGGGGCAGAAGCTATCTGTTCTTGGTGATTTGTTATTGCTAACATCACCTCCTTGATCCACAACCTTTTCTGCCAATATTTCAATTTTAGACAAAGGCTCTGACACATACTCTGAAAAGAAGGGTCCCTGTTTCTACACTTCAAACTCCTCCATAGTTAACATGGATAAAAATAAATAAACAAACAAAAATTCAATGTTTGAACCTTTGTCTACTTAGAACATTCTTTGTAAATTTCAGTTTTTCTGTGATTTCTGCAGATTCTCTGGAGAGTTTCCTCTTTCTGTTGTATATGAAAAAATGTGTAGTATCAGGTTTTGAGCCTTTCCAAGTTGTTCTTCAGATGTTTTTTGTTATCCATCTTGCTGTGCTTTTATGCTGTGATTGTTGGAATCAATTATTTTTTCTTGGACACTAATCAGCTTTTTTGAAAAATGACTTCTTAATTTATTATCTTCCTTTTCTTTTTGTTAGCTTTATGTAGGTGTCATGATGTGTGTCTGAAACTTCAACCTTAGCATCATGCTTCTGTATCACCTTTCTCCAAGATGCAGCAAGGTAAATTAAATCCTCTGCTGATGCTGTGCTTCTTGTTCTCATTGCATGTTTGACTTCCTCAGCATGCTATTGGCACTGCTACTATGCTAGAAAGAAATTAGACATATTCCTTTTCCATAGATTTCTGGGTGTGTCTGAGGCAGCAAAGGTTATAACTGGAAAACCAACAGTATTGGAATAGCGTGTTCACTTCAACTGCACCTCTTTGCATATACTTCTTGTTGTTTCTTAATTACACATTTTGACATGTGAACTTACTACTAAACAAAACCTAGGCCAAATTCATATCTCTTCTCTTCTTATACAGAAAATATAAACCCTCTTTTTTTGTCTTTTTATCCAGCCATACTCCCCTGTATTAGCATCCACTGCCTTCCCTGTGCCTCCTCTTCCACATATAGTTCCTTTTCCTCTGCCCCAGTCTCATTTTGTTTCCAGCTTTATTGAAGGTGTTGTGCAACTATAAATTCAACAAAAATCAGTAGTTAGATGTTATAATTGTAGTTTTCTGTTGTTCAAACCAACATGCATTGATGTAAATGGTTAAATAAGTGCAAAACTCTAGTGTTGAAGTAAACCTAATTACTTCATAGTCCTGAGGTAATGAGTGAATATTTATCACTGCAATATTATACTGCGATACTATATTGATAGGTCATACTGCACAGTTGCTTTCTATTTTTAATGCTCTTCTTTAGTGTTCAGAGATTTTCATAAAATCTTTTTGTTAGTGAAAAGCTCAGAAGCTATGAATATATGATCTTTTATAACTGCAAGAGGTAATATGTGAAATAAAACTATTTATGACACATATATCCCCCTCACATTTTTGTAAACAAATATATAGTCCAAATTAAAGTAATCTAAATCCTTTCCTACATTAATTTCTTTATATTTGCTCCATACTCAGGAGACTTCTCAAAAACAATTTCCAAATATGTCACTTCAAATTTATAATACTGTACACAATATAAACCTTCATTTTACGTTGCTTAGGCAAATACTAACTTTCAACAACAATGATACACATACTCCGGACTCATACCAGCTCCTAGTGTAATTGGCAGAGGTTCTCTACATGTCCTGGGAAGACTGCCATCGACAAACCTCAGTTATGTTATTCAACTTCAGAAATGGAATGAAACTTCTGGATTGTCAGTCTTGACTGTTGCAAGCAACAGCAGTGCAGAAGTTTAGTACATAGAAAAACCCATAAAGCCAGCTGCGTACAGCATAGGCTGCCAAAAGCTTCTTGTCACCTTATAACACACTTAAGAACTATAGCAATAAGTCAGTCATAATCCACAACCATATTGGGCACAAAAAAATCACAGATCAAGGTTGTCATCAGTATCCTACATTCTTTTGACTTGTTAAATAAGTCTGAAGTTTCTTTTTTTCTTTCTTTTTCAACAGAAAAAGCCCAAAAAAGTATCAGCTGGGTCTGTGCTAGCAGTTCTAAGAATATGTAGGAGATGCAAATCTAGGAAAAAGTGAAGGCTTGAGGACAGCTTTAGTAAAGGCTGTTAGACAATGCTATAAAGCAGACTACTTGCTACAGTGATGAATAAAATCCTTTGTAGTCCTACTCTTAGTCTGACCTCGTCCAAAAATCCCCTCCCAGTCTATAACTGGGATTCATAGAATGGAAACTACATTATGTAATAACAGCAACAAAATCATAGGGAACCATTACTTCCCATCCTATGCTGAAAATCACCTTTGTAAACTCTACCACTCCAGAGATACTATCTTTCAAAGGAGATGGCATCTGTTCTGTCCAGTCTCGACCACCAAGAGCTAGTTAAAATCAGAGATGGTGCCACAAGTGTGGCAATAACTGGCTGGATAAGACTATGGGAATTGGGCAGTGTGTTGCTGAAAGAAAAACGATAAGAAACTGTAGCATCTGCCAGAAGAGGAAGACAATTAAGAGTTTTAGTGGTGGTTGGAGTATGGTTTGATGATGAAACACCAAATTTGAGTAGAACCTCTGGATGACCCTGAGAAGAATTCAAAACCAATTTGAAAACCAAGGTGCTTCAGCAATTAATTCTATTATCTGAGATGCAGAAACTGCAGTGCCAAGCATTTATGAAAAGACAGTCCTTGTGAAATGAGAAAGAGACATTCTAAACATAATTTTGGCTTAAGTGGAATAACAAGATTTTTTTTTATTGCCTTACTTTAATGTCTGTTTCTAAATTTGATTATTAGCTTGGATGTTGCAATATCACTTTAATTTTACTTTGTTTCAGTTGATATAAGGGTGATTTTCAAGATTACTGCTAATAGTAAGCCATTTGTCACACAGGGATAAGTGAAGCAAACCTGGGGTATTTGAGCAGCCTTACAAGTGCCCCACTCCCCAGCATGCTTTTCCCATGAATTTGAAGGAATCCTGTGGTCTAGGAAGGCTTGATATCATAAAAATAAGAAGTATCTTCTAGTTATCACCATCACCCATGTAAGAAGGTAACATGCAGTAGAGGTGATGGGATCCCAGCTGTTTTAGCAAGAGACATTAAAAAACCACTTGAGAGATATTAATTTCTCTAGGGTCCTAGGTCATCACCTAACTGCCTGATTTTATATCACATTGCTGGTACTTCCAAATCAAGAAATAAAAATGCAAAACCAAGTTAAGCATCAGGGGAGAGAAATAATTCCCATCTGTTCTCAAAAGACAAGTCATTGCCTGTGGTTGCAATATTTATTCCTTTTTTTAATTAATTTTATTACTTCTGTGCTTTTCTTCCACAAATCCTCAATCCGCTTTACCAGTCTGAATCCTTAAAGTCATAGGAGCTTGAGTTTTCTCAGAATAACTTTGAAATCCTTAGAGATAGTGCAATGTTATCACACAATAGAAAAAAAATTAAATGTTTTTCCTCTTATTTTAATGAGAAAGAGGTGTTGCTCTTTCTTCTGACAGATGGCAAATGATTAGCATGCTGTGCATATGTCCCCACAATGGCCACATTAACTGCCTCTCCTAAAAGGAAAACCCACAAGTTCTCATATTTTCCACCCTTCCAGTCTAAGGATTAAGTTCACACTGAGCCTCCATTAGTTCATACAATTTTCTTCCTGCAAGCAATATTTTTATTAAAAATTGCTCCTCTAACTTAAATTTCTTTTTCTTATGAAAATATTTTAATAGCTGGCTTTCTGAATTCACTTGTCCTTTATTATTGCTTTCCAAATATCCCAAAATCCTTTTTCAGTACCTCAACCCCATGGCTGCTATTAAATTTCACATACATTTCCCCGATATCTGGCCTTCAGCTAATGCATTTGCAGCTTCTATATTTTGATAGCAAAAGTCAGAAGGCAAGTAGGAACAGAAATTGCTGTAGCAGAGTTGGTCTACACCTTGACTCTTCTGCAATCTTACCTATTGTTGTGTGTCCTAGTTAAGAGTGAAAAAACTGAGACAAAGACCTAAAAGTCCAGTATTTTAGTACAAGACCATTTTTCCTTATCTGACTTAGTGATCAGATCTTCATGGAATGTGACTGAATGTTTCAACATAGATTTACAAAAGCAGTGCAGCCAGCACCAAATATTAAAAACAAATTCCTATTTACTTGCCTGTGTTAATGCAACTGGTATTTGTTTTAAACACTACTCTCAGGAGAAAGCATCCCCCAAAGGATTTATCACCTAGAAAAACATGCAGTTTTTCCTTATGTCTAATGTAAGTTACCTTCTGTTCATGTGAACAGCCTTTGAAAAAAAATCTGCATTTCTGTGGGAACAGTGAACAAATAATCAAGAATCACTGGGAAGGAGGAAGATAACTTCTTAGGTTAACTTTCAGTCCCAGTTTACTGCCTCTCAAGGTGGAGGCACCAAATTAGAGCTGTTTGGCAAGCAGAAGCTTAGCAGCCTACGCAGTCTTAGCAGCAGCTTAGGTTGCTTTTACGAGCTGAGAAAACGGGACTGTAATGAGCCCAGCAGGTTTCCCATTCTTTCCACTTGCATCCACCCCAGGAATTTGCTTCCCCTGCTCTCCCTGAAGTGCAGAAGGCTTGTTTGAAGGAGCGGGACACATCATTGCTTCTCTGTCCTTCTGGTACATCCAAAAGTGAGTAGGGAATATTAAGATGAGAGGAAAAAGCTCAGGAGAGACAAAACGTACCACCTTGACATTGTGGGGCAGATGTGAAATGGAACCTAGGAAAGGGCTGACGGTGGATATGAGGCAGCAGTACCAATTCTTAAGCAGAGAATAGCTGGGTATGGAGGTGTGAACTGTTGCAGAATGAAAGTTTCAAGTCTTCTTAGGTAAGATGGACATAATAATGATTACCAAACATGTTAACATCTGGGTGGGAGTGGAGAGTACTAAAAGAAAAATGAGGAAGAATAGAACTCAGAACACAAACTTTCCAAGAACTTACAATATTTCAATCTATGATAAGAAGGTTGATTAACTTTTCATCACTTAAGAAGGGGGTTCTTCTGTCATACCTACTGCATTATTGAAACTTACAAACCTATAACTAATGAAAATAATTTGTGAAGATTTAATGGAAAGAATAGGGATTTGCGAAAGAAACAAACCAATAGTAAATTAAACATTCAAACTCAGCCTTGTAAAAGACAAAAAAGATGCAACATATACCTTCTCAAGCATAGCTAGATCTTCAGAAAGAAGTACCAGTATGAAAGCAGCAAATGCAAAATACAACCCAGACATGCATTTTAGGTATGCAAAAATTATTCACCTCTCTTTTGTGCAAATCTGTGATGATTTTACCTTGGCTGCCTGCCAGATGCCCATGGAGCTGCTTGCTCAACCTCATCCTCAACAGGACAGGGAGAGAAAATAAACTTAAAAGCTCATGGGTTAAGATAAGGATGGAGAGATCACTCACCGATTACTGTCATGAGCAAAAGAGACTGGACTTGTGGAAGATTAATTTATTGCCACTTAAAATTAGAGTAGAATAGTGAAACAAACCCAAAAACTAAACCAAACCCACCTTCTCAGCAAACCCATCTTCCCAAGTGTGGCTCCACTCCTGACTCTTCTATGCCCTTCTCCCCTTCTTTGAGGTGGTTCCCCTACTCCAGCATGGCGTCCCTCCCATGGGATACAGACCTTCCCAAACTTCTCCAACATAGGTCCTTCCCACGGACTGTACTTCTCATGAACTGCTCCAGTAGTCATCCTTTCCATGAGATGCAGTCTTTCAAGAATGGCATGCTGTAGCATGGGTTCCCCATGGGCCACAATTCCTGCCAGAAAACCTGATTACATAATTGCAATAAGTACTCAAACATGTTAAAAGGTTGTTTTTTGTTTTGTTTTTGTTCCTCCCTCCTGACACTCAAATTCTGATCTTTTTATTTCTTTCTAAAGGATTTTAAAAGCATCTACTGTAGTTTTATCATTCTGAGTCTACAGAATGCTAGAATGTAAACACCTGGACAACTTTACAGACCAGACATTTATCTGGTTACCTTTGCTTAACTGTGGAATTATCTATTGCTCCTCTTCATCTCCTAAATTATTATAACTAGGTTACTAAATTATCTCTTCAGATTTGTTTACAAGTATTTTAAAATTTATAGTCTGTGCTAAAAAAGAAGCTACTGGAGAGTGTCACATACCAAAAGCAGAAAGCTCTTCCCTTACATCATTTCTTGGTCATTTCTGTTTTATTTCTTACACTGATTTGTTCTATTTTGTAATAGGAGGGCTTAAGCCAAATAAAGCTGAACCAGTTTTTGTTTGGCTTTTCTGTGAGTGCTTTAATAGGATTGGTTCTACCATATATTGTCAATTTTGCTTTGAAGTGATATTTACTAAAGAAAGATTTTTTTGTGTTGTAACAGGAGTGTACAGCTGGAATTGACAACAGCGAAGTTCAGCTCTTCTGCTTAGATAAATACGAGCTTTGCCTTCCCTGAGGTAATTTATTGTTAGGACAAGAAAACTGTAAATCGTGTCTTATTTTTGCATCACAAGTATCTCTAATGAGACTGGAAATAAGTAATAGTGAATGAAATTACAAATTGCTATTCTGATGAGAATCGGAGAGGAAAACTTTACCTTTCAGTATGTATTTTAGGAATGTGCCTCTAAAAATGTGTGCAAAAAGATCTTTTACATATAAAATAAATATTCCAACATTTTCAATATGGAAACAAAATGTTTCAGAGCAAGCAGTTTTCTGAACTGGCACAAAATTCTCAAACAGACCTCACTTTTCTGTCTTGGCATGGATTTCAAGAACCCAGATCTCCTAACTGCTCCAAATAGCTAGGTCATATATTCATAGCTTAGGGTGATGACCCCAGCACAGAATGCATCTGAGTACTCACATCTTTCACGAGAAAAAATTGCGATAAACAGTAGAATCAAATTGCACTGAACTTGAAATGGTGCGTTCCAGATCAGCTCCACAAAATATTTTGATTCACACATGTTTAACTCAAAACATATTTAACAATTTTTTTTTAATAATTATTATCCTCGAATAAAGGCTTTATATAACCAAATTTCAATTATCCATATAAAATCATTCCAGAAAAAAAAAGAATTTTAATTTGTTGCATTTTTTTGTTTGTTTGTTTATTTGTCTGCTTGTTTTTTTTTTTTTTTCTTGATAATAATGAATAGAAAAAAAAAATTCAAATTCCAACTGGTGGAAATATCATAGTTCCTTAAGATTCTAATTTATTCTTTACCCCCTAAAGCTGATTGCCTCTTTTCTTAGAGACATGAAAATGTCGTAATTTTTAACCTACACGTTAAGTTTTGTTTGCATTAGGATCTAAGGCTGCTTAGTACCTGGTGGTAGAAAAACCACATAAAGTATTTAAAGTAAGAATATGCATTCTACAGAGGCATTCTACATGCATTCAAAAACATGTCAATCCTTGATGAATGTGGTTATAAGTAAGAAAAAGTGAAAAGAATAAAATAATTTTTTTTCTTGTTGATTTCACAGCATAGAGGGAATTACTAAACTGTTTTCAAAACAAAAGAGAGCTAGAACTGTCTGGTTATTGGTGTAGCCTGCAATATAGCTGGAATTAATCTGACTAATGTGAGATACAACAAGATGAAAGGGACCCTGAAGTAAAAGCATAGATAGAAGATCCTGCTTTTGCAACAATCAGATCTATTTACGATACATCATAATTGTAATTTTGCACGGTAAGGGTTTTCTATGTGTCTTCAGGATATACTAGTTTTGTAACTGTGGAGTACTACCTTGCAGAAGTTTTATGAAATAAAAGTAGAATAGAAAATATCTGAAAGTAGAAATTTAAAAGCCTTTTTATTTATTTCACCACCATAATTTTAGCCAAAACTGGAGGTTATTTCATTACTTCTTTGGAAGCAGCAATCAGTTACTTGTCTTATACGAGAGAAAGACAAGCAGGTTTTGTAAACAGAATAAAAACTAGGAAGAAGAAAAAAATACAAAATAAAAAAAAATCAATGCAATATTTTTTTTGGTACAAAGATGAACTTGACAAATTAAATACTAGAAAAGACTCACGGAAATATACAAATCTGCTGAAATGACACCCTTTGTTCTTCAGTAGGCAATTTCAATTCTTTAGTCAAAAAGTTAACGTCACCTGAGGCACCCAGTTATAGTATACAGGTCTCTGAGGAAATCCAAAGTGCACCATACAATAGTATCTTTCATGCAGACAGCCATTTGCATTAAGCATTTTTGCTCACTTGAAAGAGATAAAGCATCATTAGTAGAAAAACGGATAATACATTTCAAGTCTTTCTCTCCTGTGGATTCAGCTAGCTCTGACATGGAAATTAAAATCTTTTAAACCATCGGCACAGGATCTGCCCTTCCCAAAAGCAAGTAGATCATACAGTAATAATGCTTAGACACTTCAATGTTGCTACAATATAAACTAGTAGTGGCTAGTAGCACTGTGATATTTATGTAATAAATTGTTCCATGCCGAACAAGAGCAGTGTTCTTCCTTAACCAGAATGCAAACTGCAAAACTGTCTTGCCACAACTATTACTGAGACAGCCACAATTTTAACAAAAGGTGCATTTATCCTCTTTGACAAAATGCCTGTTAAAATGCGAAATATTTAGTATTGTTTCGTGTGTTAGTTACGCTAATAGGCTACAGTAATTTGCTCCTCACTTAGGACTCCATCTAATCATAGCAACAACACACATGGAAAATTTCCTAGATGTTCTTTTCCCAGTGGATGATTAATTCCTTGAAATGGCATTCAGAGAATGAAGAAAATGAGCACAGGCAAAATGCCTCTTCTGCTCTTTTATGAACACTTTCCTCAGTATAAGTGCATGAATGTCATTAGGTATTTACCTGATCCTCACATCAGTGGCCCGAGTAAAAGAGCATTACCCACTGTTCGGAAGCTACCCCTTCCTGCTAGTTGAACTTATCATCAGCCTACACCCAGAGAGTTAGCATTTAAAACAGATATTTTTGGTTGCTTAGTGGCAAGGGGCTGTTGCAGAAATAACTGGAATTGTAACTGAGATGTAGTCAGAACAGAAGAAATTTATTCCTGTAGCTGTGGGAGAAGTGCAGGAAAGCAGACCCAGACTCTGCTAATGTCAACAGTTCCTGCATGGGGCAGTTACAGAGCTCATGTACCTTTAGGTTATGCAACCCATTCTTCACCAGAACTGTGTCAGATAAGCAGGATATGATAAATAACAGCAGCAATTTAAGTCTTTCACATACTGAGGCTCCAGACTGTGCATCTTTTAATGAAAAGTCCACTCATTTGTTAGTTAAATTGTGCTGACTGAGATCATTAGCTTCAAATGTTTATCAACTAGTGAGGCCTGCAAATGTCTCACTAACACTAACTGCATTGCTTCCACAGGACATGCACTGGAAATGACAAGAAGAAGCACAACTCATAAAAGTGTATTCTGTTGAAAGAACCAGGCTAATTTACATAGGTATCTGGGTTTTGGTACAGCCTCATTTCATTGACTAAATGCCAAACATTTAGACAGGGAAATAATCAGTGATAGTTCTATGATTTAATCCTACTGCATAATTAATCGACATGTTAAGGCATCAACATTCTTATATACATGAATAGTCACAAATTTATGTCAAAATCCCAAATGAATTAATGACAAACATGAACAAATGCTGCTGTTCTCTCTCTCTCTCTCTCTGATGCAGGTACATGTTTCACGTTGATATATTGTTGAAACTCAGGAAGAACAGAAATTAAGCAAAAAGAGGACAGTTTACCATAGGACATGTATGAATGTTCCTTAGTCTTCCTTTTTTTATATTTAGTCTTAGAAAAACAACAGGTAAAGGAAACTGAAACAAATGAGAGGAAGAAGACTTCACCTGCAGACCTGAAGCAGACAGCATTTGTCCATGCCTAGGAGAATAAGGAATTAGTGGAATTAAACAATCCAGTTCACCTTCCTTACCAAAATAAAATAAACCCAGTGCTTGGAAAGTCTGTTTCTTGTAGATATTAAACAGTTATTTATTCTCATAGCTGTTCATCTCCATACTGTCAAGGAACAAAAGACTGGAGAAGAAAATAAGAGCCAGTGGTTAAATCAGTAATATTTTATATATGTAAACTCCATTACATAGTTGAAAATGTATAGTGATCTCAATGTAAACTGTTTTCTCAGACATTAAAGAATGAACATTGCCTAACAAAGAGTACCTTTGATTCCAGCAGAGGAGCAATAAATCCTTCCTTTTGACATTGTTTTTTAAAACCATAATCAAAACTGAGCAAATTAATTGACATATTTTACCTGAATATTTATGATGACTTCTTGTAGGTTTTCTGAAAGGGAAAGAAAATACAGAGGAACTGTTTGGCTGACTTGCATTTTAAAAAAGTGGGTTTCTTTCCTGAAGCCTCCTATTTTGATTATAAATGGTGAATTAAGACATTAATGCAAACTGTTTTCATTAGCAAGCATTTTAAGACACTATGATAGGAATGTTTACACAGCCTTGAATAGATTATTTCGTTATATTTTTCCCATGTATTTAATATTTCTCTTTGGGGGAAAAGAAAATCCCTGAAATATTTGAAGTCCCCTATGTGCCTGTGATATAAATATGGGAGCAAAATATAACGATAAAGCATGGTTCAGAGATGTTCAAGCGTTACCTAAAGAATGTGAGCACATAACACTTCTTTTTAATTACAAAACAACAATCAAAACTGCTTTCATTTAAAGAAAGGCACTAGCAACATTAAAACATCCCTGGGCAGCTTTCAATTCAGGGTCATGTTTCTATTCAGATAAGAAAAACATTTCTGATGTTAACTCCATTGTCCTCATTTGCTGTACTTTGGTCTCAAGTCTCTTGCTTTTTGCAACCTTATGGTTGTAACGAAAATTGGAAGATACGTTCCAGGAACACAACTCCTTTGCTTTATGCACGCACTGTTTGGCACCACATGATGTGCTAAACTAAACATAGTTTGAGAGTCCCTTGTCTGTGAAAGGAAGGATTTATACGAAGTCATGCACAACTCCTTTCCCTGACAGTGTTGCCAAAGTACAGGAGTATTGCCCCTTTGCAGCACTCAGCAGAATACTTTCCTTTTTTCTCATTTATTCAGGTTTTGTTCTATGGTTTTCGTGAGGATTTGGGGTGGGTTGGGAATGGAAAGGAAAATCAGTTATGTGCTTAATGGAGGATGAGGAATGGATAGAAAAATTGTGGTTTTTTTTGTCTTAACTTTCAAAAATGTGCTACATACAACAACATAAAGTTTGGAGAGGAAAATCTAGGTAAATACTTGGCAAGTAGAAAACTTTGTTTTCTTTTACTGTGGTTGGGAAAATTTTGATAAAAGAATTTGCTAACCCGATGCAAAAGTACAGATAAATCCTAGCTGAGCTTATTTCATGTTAATAATTTGTGCATGAGAGCTGACAGCTACTTCTTGGTGTGAGGCACTGATGACCCCAAAATGAAGCCGAATGAGTTTTTCTGTCCACTTTCCCTCCAGATGAAAACCGTGACTAAATAAACGTAAAAAGGAATGTTAGCTACATGCCACAGTAAGACAGGCTGAGAGGAGGCTGTGTCTCCAATAGCTGAACAGGAGTTCCTCCACAGGCAGATATGTCGTCAGAAAATTGTCTCTTTCAGAACATAGAAGTGGGTTGTAAATCAAAGCTCAGCCTTTGTTCTTAAAAAAGAAAGGAAAAAAAAAAAAAGAGGAGAAATTCTGTGACAATGTTTATTAAGGGAAAGCTTGCTGCATAGCACCCTGTCCCTCATTTAATATGTAGTCACAAGCTGACCCATTCTTCCTACTTAGACCTTCTTTGCCTCTAGGCCTAGGAAGAAGAATTGACTTAAGTAGTATTTCACATGAGAAATTAACCCTTCCATATGCCCTACTCCACACTTCTAAGGTAATGTCACTCAAAGGAGTAAATGCTCCCTAAAGTAGTGTATACAAAAAGGTATAAGGGAAGCCCTTTGGAGAAGTTATTTTCTATGGCAACAGGCACTTAGGTAGACACAAAACTGGCTAATGTGTTAATAACACAACTTGGAGTATACTGCGAAACAAAAGACGTCTCTGTGAACTGAATGGAAAAAACAGTGGAGCAGTGCAGACCTGTAATCATCGCAGCTCATGCCACACACCGCTGATCATTGCCATGGCAACAGATGGTGTTTCATGACATCACTGAAATCAATGGGGGATAAGCCACAAGCGCGAACAGAAACCAAACAATTTCCGGAAGGAAGAAATTTGTTTGAATTTATACAATGAGGTATCTACAATGCCATGCAAACTAAAGGACAAAGGAAGCAGGGAAAAGAGCACAAGGTGCATGTACAGAAATTTCCAGTGAGTAAACTAGTATCACTGTAACCTTACATTTTTTCCAGTGAAATTGCATTTGTGTTGAACATCTTTAGTGTCCTCTGATATTTTTAAGAAATGTGATATGGGGAAATCTGAAAAAAAAAGAGCAAGGCTTTTTATGATTTTGCTCCAGGATGGCATTATTTACTTATTTGTTGCACACTACGAATGCCTACAGCGCAACCAAAGGGATGGGGAAAAAAAAAAAAAGTGTGAGTTACACTTTTACAGTAGGAGACATGGTTTATGGGAATAAAAAACAAGCAAAAAAACTAGTGTGGGCAAATGGAGCCAAAATACTGATAATGAGACTGTGAGAGTCAGCTGGCATGACAGCTCATTACACCTGATGATCAGGACACTCTATAGAACTTAGCTTCATTGAAGTCTAACTCTTTTCATTGATTTCCAATGGTTTTGTAACTTCCCAAAAGAGTGAGTACTTTGGCCTCTGTCCTGTATTCAGCAGTAACAGTCATTCTTTTTTTTTCTCCTTCTTGGTAGCTGGTGCAGCGCTGTGTTTTTCACTTTCTGCCTGGAAGCAGCGCTGATAACACCAGTGTTTTCAGTTACTGCTTGTTAATGTTTTGGTCTGGCCAAGGACTTTCTGAGTCTCATGCTATGCCAGGGAGGAGGGAAAGCCGGGAGGAAGCAGAGACAGGATACCTGACCCAAACTGACCAAAGAGGTTATTCCATACCACAGTACGTCATGCCCAGGATGTAAAAATTGGGGGCAGGAACCCAGAAGTCTCTCTCTCTCTCGGCTCAGTCGGGTGGTGAGCAGTTGTATCCTCTTTCCTTGTATTTCCCTGGTCATTATTATTATTGGTGGTAGCAGTAGTGATTTGTGTTATACTTCAGTTACTGGACTGTTCTTATCTCAACCCGTGGGAGTTACATTCTTTTGATTCTTCTCCCCATTCCCCCCCCATTGGAGCGGGGGGGAAGAAACATGGAGAAGTGGATTGAACAGGCTGCATGAGATTTACAGCTTAAACCACAACAGCCTCCAAGATACGCAAGAAACACAACATAGGAACTGATTCAAAACTCAGATTTCCCACATTACTGGTATCTTTCTGCTGTGCTGCAGGTCTAAAATATGTGAGTTAGCCTAGGAATCTGATTTAAGGGGATTCTTGTTTTCAAGTTTTTTTCGCAAACCAACATCTTTATTGAAGATTGCTTTTAGGTAGCTCTTTTCATTACTGATGGGTTTTTACATTGCTGTTTGCTGTCACATTTCTGCAGCCTCTTGCTCCTTATATAAAAGGAGCTATCAATTATCAATGAAAGGGAGAGTCAAAAAGAAAAAAAATCAAGTTCTTGAAACCAAAAAGTGTAACATACCTCAGGACACTGGGTGTGGAAGGATTACTTTCAGTCACCAGTTTTCCCTTGGAGGATGAAGTAGTGTTAGTACAGAAATAGAGCTGAATATTATCCCATGCAGATTTATGTGAATCTACCATGCATTATTTTCTGTATCATGATTGCTTCTACACCTTCTCCCATCATACAAAATCTATGTGTGCAATTAAGTCATGAAAAAAAAATATAAAATAAAAAGAAATATAAAAGAAAACAGGTGATTAAGAGGTTTAAAGTGTGCTTGGACATTTATATGAATAATAAAAATTATTCAGTAGTTATGTGTACATAAAAATTTCAAAATGTGTCAGTTGTGGCACTAACTGAAGAAAAAGCCACACTTTTTCAGCAGGTACTCATGCTTCTAAGCTTTTTTTGGTAACACCTACTTGAATATATATGATCTAAATATAATTTTTAACACTAGTACATGAAAAGTGAGAACTGTATGTAGAAAAATCACAGAACATATGATTTCCAAGGTGTAAGAATACAAAATTAATGATAAGCCTTTTAAATTAAGCTTCCTTATGGAAGCAGGTTTGGCATTACAGAGTGAGTTGATTGGAATCAACATGTGATGGAATGTTAATATGATGACATTCTTTTCACAGGTAGCTCAAGTGATCATTTACTTTTGAAGTAATATAGTGATTAAAAGAAAGACAATTGAAGGTATTAAATTTATTGTTTCTAGCTTTGGCATTAGCGCGGGAGTAATGGACTGCTTTTATTAAAAAAAAAAGAGAAATTCTGATTATTCTTAAAATACTTATGATACAAATTTGCTTAGCATTATGACTCAAGCTTGAAAAGGTTTACTTATTATAAATATTCACAAATAATGTAATACAGAGATAATCTGTTTTAATAATACCATTTAAGACTGATATTGTGCTTTCATTTCATGCAGTTTAAGTCATGCACTTGACAATTTTTTATGGAGCTAACAAAGCCTTTTTAATTCACTTGACATGTGCAAATTCTTTGTTTTGTGTGTCCCAACTTTAGTTCCAGAGATCAGTCCTTTACAGAGGGAAGAAACTATAAAGCTGAAAATACAAAAATATGTTATAAATGATATTCCAAAATGATCTTAAATAACATCATCACAACAGACATTCAAGGAGCCTTATTTGCTTTAGTCTAAGTGAGCAAACTATCAAAGGTTGTGCAATTTCATTGTCAAGTCTGTTCAAAAATAAAATAATTTCCTTGGTATTTATTCTCATTACTCTGTTAAAGTATGCTAGCAGGAAGTGTTCTGTTTCTGCTCCTTTACAGCAGCTCTTGACTCTAGGCATATGTCAGGAAGCTATAGGCAATGTTTCTAAGAAATCTTAAAAGGTATGCCTAATATGCCTAGCTATGTACAAATACATAAGTACAAAGTAGACAATAGTAAAAACCATAGCAATGAACTTTAATGAGGATTTCAGTAATACCAAGCTGCTTACTGTGAAGAAATTACTAATATTAAAGTGGAAAGCTGGTGAACCATTGCTACTGTTTTATTTATACATTGGTAGGCCCTAGAAAAATGTAGAGCTCTCTCAGTGCTATGCACATATTAATCCTGCAACAAACAGTCCTACTGACTACAGTGTCACAGTTCACATAGTTAATACTTAGAAGGAATTAATTTTAATTCTGTGGAAACCTTGTACGGGAGCTCCTGAACATTCATTCCATATCTCCACAGTCCTCATGGTAATGTCTACACAGTGCTGAAGTTCACTGAAACAAATGAAAACCAAGTTGTTTACTAACTCTCAGCAGTGAACTATTAATTTGCTGCGGTCTTTACGTATTTTGACTTCTGAAGAAAAATAAATTGAACAGGTATTAAGGTTATGCATTTGGAATTAATTCCTTAAAGGACCATGGAATTTAATTTTATTTTCTGTCTTTTGCCAAAATGTTGTGTTTCTGTAAAGAGCAAGTCTGTAATTATTAAATTAAGGAGCTAAAACCCCCTTTCTTTTAAAAGAAATTTACAATGAAATTACCTGTAAAAAATATCAGTTTTGGCTGTGTTTTTTAAAATATATTTTGAGTTGCAAGTATATAAATCAAGACACTGCATAATAACCCTAGAATTTTCTTTCTTTTTTTTTTTCTTTCTTTTTCTTTTTTTTAGAAATTTTTTAAACTATTGATTTCAAGTTTAGCCTGAGCAGCTGGTCAGAGCTTTTGAAATTTGTGGATGTCCTTTTTTTATAAAATTGAAAAATAGAAAGAACAGTACATTTTAAGAAATATGACTTAATATTATATATTTTTCCTTTCTCCTAAGAAAGCAAAACTTCAAAAGACAAGCATAGAATCCAAAAAGTCAGTTGCTTCTATTTTGGCTAGCATGAAAATATTGTTTACTAAAATGCAGAGTACAAAGCAGGATTTCAAGTGCTCTCAAGTTGAGCAGTTTTATTCCTGCACATAAGAGATGGTTAAATATCAATTAAAACACAAAAGGCAACTAAATACCTCTGTTGTAAAATGTCTTGTTCTCCAGTATTGCTTTCCTGCAATGCAGCTCTTCGTATCACTTTTTAAGTACCCTATCTGTCCTAAGAATTTGTTACAGACTCTTTAAGGATCAAAACTGTGATACACAAGTCTGATGTTAATTGTTTAATATGAAAGTACGTGAGAGTTAGGACTTTTAGGTCAAACAAGCCAAGAGAAAGTTCCTAAAAATTCTGGGAGGTCTTTTCTAGAAAACAAGAAGATGACTTTTCGTTTTGTTGGTTTTTTTTTTTTTTTTTTTTTTTTTAGTTTATTTGATATTAATCACATGTGGTTCAAATTAATCTTGCATTGCAAGTGCAACCAGTGATGCTCAGGAGAACTGAAATGAATTGAAACATCATCAAACCCAAGGTTTTAAAATCCTAGCAGGATTTTGGGAACAGATCTTTAGACAAAAGATTAGACTAATAAGTACCCAAAGGAGCCTCCTAGAAAACCTCTCTTCAAGTGCTCTCTTCATGATTTATAAAAAGATTTATTTATTTTCTTTTAAAAAAAGCAGTGATTTAATGATCTATGTATATTTATAGAATGAATTCAGTGTGAACAGATTAGAAACAGAAAAATACATTTTCTCATACTGCTCAGAAAGGAAAGCATGGTTTGATTGCTAATCTGGCGTAGCCAGCCTTAGGAATAAGTTGAATTATCATTAATAATAGAGATTACCCAGTATACTACAATTTAATATACTTTCAAAGACAAGGTTATCCACTAATTGTATTACAGCTGTGCCTTTATCATGACTGAAGACAAATGCCTGCAACCATTTCACATCAGTCAGATGTTTGTGGACCACATTGTAAATCTTATTGTGTTGCGTTTTTTTCTCAGTGTTCAAACACACATGTTGCTGGTTTGTCTATGATACAAGTTATACAGAAATAATGTTTCATCTGATTGAATAAGCAGTAATAGTGTTTCTTTGTAAGAGGAGGTTTTACAGATAAAAAATACTGCAGACTGGAATATTGCTATATTTTCAACTGAAATGATTTAATAAGGTTGTTCATAATAAATATTTTGTGTGATGCAGGACAGATCTGAGGTATCAGAACATTCTACCTGACAATTTTATTCAAAACTTTACTTCTCTAGGGCAGTTGGAGAAGCGGCAACACTTGGATTTTTTCATGTAAAAAAGGATACTTTTCATCAGGAACTGGGCTGACATCACAAACTCATTCAATAATGGTCACTACCCACCAAGAGACTAAGACATTATCAGGCCTGGGCTTGCCTAAGCAACAGTTAGTCAGCTTGTTAGCCATATAGTACATTTTTCATGTTTGTGAACAGGAAAATACTTGAAAAAAAAGAAAAGCTGCCTGTAAGGAGCTCCTGGGGGGAAAAGGGGAGGGAGAGAGAAAAACTGTAGTTTGGTCAGGAGAGATCTTAGAAGTGTTTTTTAGAAGTAGGCTGATTGCTTCTGAAGAATATGTGCAAGTCGAGCATCTGATGCCTCTAACAGGGTTTCCCTCGGTGGTGTGGATATTTTTATCTTTTAGATTAATTTAGAGCAGCTTAAACATTTTAAAGAGTCAAATCTGAATCTAATGTAAACCAGAATTATTATTACCTCAATTCACAAAACTTCCCAAACAGAAACAAGCAAAAAAAATAACCCCAAACCTCCCACCCACTTTGCTGTAGTTAAACTTATTTTTTTGTTGTGTTTATCCTAAAAACTGAAGTTTTAATAATTCTGAAAAGGTTGTGAAGTCTTGTGTTTATGAGTAGCAGTGGTATTTGTATTTACAAATTTCTCTGTGTAGTAGGATACAGCAAGCACATGGTACGCTGCAGACTGTCTATATCCAAGCAGAGTAAGTTGAGACTTCAATAATGGCATAGTCATTTGCCTGCTTTTACTGCTACCTCATTCTCACCAACCCATGCTGTATTTTCACATTTTACACACACTTATTGAGAGATTATCTCTTATGGTATGTCTGCACTGAAATTAGGTTCTGAGAGGTACTTCTGGATACCATCCCCATTCCCACTACAAAGAATCATGTTAACTAATTTGAAAGCACAGGTTTATTTGGTCAATGTACTAAAACCATTTCTAAATGGAAATTTCCATATTGAAAATGTCGGACAGGAGATATACAATAGACATATCAAAGCTTTTGGAATGGTATAACAAAGATTTGCAGGGTCTGTACATGTAAAATGATGCCACAAAAAGAGATTTTCTGAACAGGAGAGGGCTGCAGAACACACTCCAAAGGAAAATTACTATTTCAGAAGACAAATTCAGAAAGGGTACCTCTCTTTGTAGCTGTTAGGTTTAAAATCCTGTGTTTGATAATCTATTAGACAAAAAGCTGAATCAATTTTCACCACTTGTCTGTATATGTGTTCTCTACTGATTTTTCACTTAATATTTCTTCATCTATCTGCCTGAACATAAATTTGTTGAAATGTACATTGATTTCTTTGTAAAAACAAGTAGAAGTACAAGCTGTTAATCCACCTTCTGTGACTTTTCCTGCTTTGTTTAAAAACCAGATATTCCATAGAACCCAATGCAAAGCAAGCATAAAAATACTTTCCCTCCTGCAAAAGGATTTTATGTTTGGCAACAATAATGTACATTGGAAGGAGTATTTCACTGGAAGACCTAGCTAAGTTTAACTATTTAAGTATAGTAAAGTACTTCACAAAGGCATAGTTACTGCATGCATACATAGAATAGCTATCTATGTAAGTGTAACATAACTATGTTTAGGTAAGTCTAGTATCCCCCTTGGCCTCCAACAAGGCAACATCACTTTACATACTAACTTATGAAATTATGATCATTCTGTCTCCTATATTTCTGTCTGGAAACAAAACCCAGAAGGTCCCTATCAGGTAGGTGAAGCTAAAGAACATAAAAAATATGGGTCTAGGACTCGACCTTAAAATTTCCAGTCATAGAATCATAGAATCATAGAATAGTTAGGGGACCTTAAGATCAGCTAGATCCAACACCCCTGCCATGGGCAGGGACACCTCACACTAAATCATGCCACCCAAGGCTATGTCCAGCCTCGCCTTGAACACTGCCAGTGATAGAGCATTCACAGCTTCCCTGGGAAACCCATTCCACTGCCTCACCACCCTCACAGTAAAGAATTTCTTCCTCATATGCAACCTAAACTTCCCCTCTTTAAGTTTGAACCCGTTACCCCTTGTCCTCTCACTACAGTCCCTCATGAAGAGTCCCACCCCAGCATCCCTAGGGGCCCTCTTCAGATACTGGAAGGCTGCTAGGAGGTCTCCATGCAGCCTTCTCTTCTCCAGGCTCAACAGCCCCAACTTTCTCAGACTATCTTCATACGGGAGGTGCTCCAGTCCCCTCATCATCCTCATGGCCCTCCTATGCACTTGTTCCAACAGTTCCATGTCCTTTTGATGTTGAGGACATCAGAACTGCACACAATACTCCAAGTGAGGTCTCACAAGAGCAGAGTAGAAGGCTAGGATCACCTTCCTGGACCCCCTGGTCATGCTCCTTCTGATGCAGCTCAGGATATGTTTGGCTTTCTGGGCTGCGAGTGCACACTGAAGCTGGCTCATGTTCATTTTCTCATTGACCAACACTCCCAAGTCCTTCTGCGCAGGGCTGCTCTCAATCTCTTCTCTGCCCATCCTGGATCTGTGCCTGGGATTGCTGTCACCCAGCTGTAGGACCTTACACTTGTCATGGTTAAACTTCATCATGTTGGCATCAGCCCACCTCACAAGTGTGTCAAGGTCCCTCTGGATGGCATTCCTTCCCTCCAGCGTATCAACCAAACCACACAGCTTGGTGTCATTGGCAAACTTGCTGAGGGTGCACTCAATCCCACTGTCTATGTCACAGACAAAGATGTCAAACAAGATCGGTCCCAACACTGATCCCTTAGGGACACTACTCATTACTGATCTCCAGCTGGGCATTGAGCCGACTGCTGGGAGAAGTGGCACCAGAATCACAGCCAAATTATAGAGGCAATGAAAATAAAAGAAGAAACTTTATCTGGAGGCTTAGAGGAGACTTCAGAGTTTGTTGTCATAAAAAAAAGTAAAAAATTGCAGATGTTCTTGAAGGAAAAGGAATGTCTTTATTCACGTTCCAAATCATTCCGGTTTGTCTATTTGTAAAACTTTGGGGTTATTTTAGCTTATGTTAAAATACAAATTTGTTTTACAGGCTTTAGTCTAAAGACAAAAGTCTAATCTGACTCATCTAAAACTTAGGCCAACTCAGGGTCTTGGTCTTATCACATGGAGAGAGCAGTTAAAGTTACCATGCGACTGAGCCAAATTCTATCAGTCTGTTTGGGTGGCTACGTACAAATAAAATCAAGCAAGTGACCTCTTTCCTTTCCCTCTTCCAAAGGAAATGTCAAAACACAAAATCAGTATTCCCACTAAAATCAGTTTTGGCATTCACTGAGCATGACAAATGATATCCTCTGACCTATAAATGTAAATTGCCAGACATTCTGGAGATGTAACAAAACCTCTTCAATCTTTCTAATTACCAGCATGACAATGCGTACAATTAATTTTCAATTTCAATGACATCCTTTAACACTCAAAGTGTTTGTTGTGATCCGGATTAGTCTACTCTTGCAGCTTACAGGGAACAGAACTTCATCTATTAATTTCATTATCAAATCCCTAATTTCTGATTTAGTTCCAACAAATGTTTTAGAAAAATACCTTGACTGAAAACAGGAAAAGAACCATTATATTTCTGAGTTATTTGTTTTCATGTTCATTCTCTCTCACTATTACACTTTACAATTTAGAGTTAAGTGAGACAAGAATTAGTGTGCTAGCAGAAGAAAAAATCACGTAACTCTTCATCCTTCATTGCATACAAATGTATTGCTTCACTATGTGTGGTCTACAACTAGCTTAAGATAATAAGATGAAAACCATGTAGCTGAAGTCCAAACCACAAAAAAAAAAAAAAAAAAAAAAAAACCAAAACCAAAAAAAACCCAACAGCAACCAAACAAAAAGACTTCTGAAAAGTTCAGAGTACATAGTGTCATTAGCAGGAGACCACCCTAGCTATTAGTCATCTTGCTGGTGGAGAGCTTTGCAAAGAAACATGCAGAAGTAATTTCTGTCCATAAACTGATGTGGGACTGCCCTTGGTTCAGCAGTAGCAGTCATTTTTCCTCCTTCTTAATAGCTGGTGCAGAGCTGTGGTTTTGACTTTTGCCTGGGAACAGCGCTGATAACACCAATGTTTTTAGTTGCTGCTCAGTAATGTTTAGTCTGACCAAGGACTTTCTGAGTCTCATGCTCTGCCAGGGAGGAGGGGAAGCTGGGAGGAAGCAGAGACAGGACACCTGACCCGAACTAACCAAAGAGGTATTCCATACCACAGTATGTCACATCCAGGATGTAAAAACTGAGGGCAGTCACCCGGAAGGGTTGATTCACTGCTCGGTCGGGCTGGGTATTGGTTGGCGGGTGGTGAGCAGTTGTGTTCTCTTCCTTTGTTATTTCCCTTTTTGTTGCTATTTTTGGTGGTAGCAGTGGTGATTTGTGTTGTGCCTTGGTTGCTGGACTGTTCTTATCTCAACCTGCAGGAGTTACATTCTTTCAATTCTCTTCCCCATCCCTCTGGGAGAGGAGGGAGGAAAGTAGAGGGGGGGAGTGAGAGAGCGACCTAATTAGGTACCTAATGCAGCTCACTTCCAAAGGTGAAAAGATTTGAAAATTTCTAAATTTATAGTGAAAGGAGATGAAATTATGGCCAATTAGAGGCTTTTATTATGTAAATTACTTACAGTGTTCGAAATATCTTGCCTTAATCATATGCAATGTCAGAAACTACATAGATGATTCAAAAAAATCCATCTCTATCAATGAAATATACTCCTCATTAAAAGTGTACATGAGACAGAACATGGCTGTGACTATTATGGCCCTGAGGGCACTACCACCCCTGACTGTCTTATCTTGTCAGGAGCAGCCAGCCTCATCAGTGCATCAGTCACCACATGGCACTCAGTGGGGGTACTTTTCCCCACAGGAGAATCCTGTAGCAGGAGAGAGAATCCACCTCTGGTTAAAAATGGCTGACCTCCTTTTCTTCATTATGTCCCTGTTCTTTCACCAAGAAAGTCTACAGGCTGGAGACCATGATTGTTGTGGAAGTCCTGGACAATTCTGCCACAGTTCAAAATTAATAGTCTTTCTTGGAATTTTTAGTCCCTGCCATTTTCCTCCACTCTTGCCCTTGTACCAGATGGAAAAAAAGCAAAACAAAAAATGGCAATTGCACTACCAATACACAAACAGACTCCGCTGTTTCACTTTCCCAAATATTCTGTCTTTCCCCACATCTCCCTCCAGAAGTGGAAATGTGCTTGTCGTGCTTGACAAATGACTAACCATCCCTCTTGGTCCCTTCCCTCACCCCACAAACAAAACAAAACAAAACAAAACAAAACAAAACAAAACAAAACAAAACAAAACAAAAACCAAACCAACCAAACAAACAAAAAAAAAGCCAAACCAGCAAACCAGAACTGCAGCATAGAGAAGGAATGGCTTCATTCCCTGCTAACTGCATCTTGCTCCACAGTCCCAGAGAATTACTTTGCTGTCTCTTGGCCATTCTCGCAGCAACATCTATTGCTGGCCAGGCCACTGCCCTTACTATTAAGTGTTCACTGTTGTGTTAGATACATGGTGAGCAGGAGACCTTTGAAAATATTTGGTATTTAGGAAGACAATTCAGTGTTTGAATTAAAACAGAATGCATCATGCACCTCTTCAGAATTAGCTATGGTGTTATTATTCTTTCACCAGTAAGGAATCCTTCTATTTATTTGCATGCTAAATTCTGAAAGATATCCTGCCCTTGTTTTCAAATACTTTAGTGGAAGCTAAAATTCAGTGGGAGTTATAATTCACCCATGGGAGAGGAGGGAATCTGCAAGCTGAAGTAAACAATCTTCTCCAAGTCATGTGTACAGTATTTGCGCATTTATTTTCATGTCATCCAAACACAGGATTAGGGATGAAACAAGAACAAAGAGCTAAAATGGTGGGGCCAGACTCTTTTCTATCACTGGGCCAGAGTCTTTTCATGTGTAAATCAGGTTAGTGCCAAAGAGTCAAAGAAGCTGCACCAATTTTCAATAAATGAATGTCTCATTTTATTCTAGGTTAGGAGCAACGTCATTAATATCTGTCGTGGTTTAAGCCCCCCACCCACGCAGTTTTACTCACTCACTCCCTCTCTTTCTTCCCCCAGACCCGGGGGGATGGGGAGGAGAATCAAAAGAATTCAACTCGCACGGGTTGAGATAAGAAGAGTTTAGTAACTAAGGTATAACACAAATCACTACTGCTACCATCAATAATAATACAAGAGAAATACAAGGAAAAAGAATACAACTGCTCACCAAGCCTGACCCAGCCAATGCACCCCCCAACAGTGAACCCCCAATACCAAAATCCTGACCAAGCCGTGCACCCCCAGTCCACACCACCACACCCTTCCAGGTCTCTGCTCTCCGTCTTCCCATCCTGGACATGACGTGCTGTGGTATGGAATAACCTCTTTGGTCAGTTTGGGTCAGGTGTCCTGTCTCTGCTTCTTCCCAGCTCCCCTCCTCCCTGGCATAGCATGAGGCTCAGAAAAGTCCTTGGTCAAACCAAAACATTAACAAGCAGTAACTGAAAACACTGGTGTTATCAGCGCTGCTCCCAGGCAGAAAGTGAAAAACACAGTGTTGCACCAGCTACCAAGAAGGAGAAAAATGACTGCTACTGCTGAACCCATGACAATATCTTTTCAGGTTTATATTTGAAATCAGACAGATAGATATTTTTAAAAGCTTATTATGCATTAAAACCCTGGTCACATCCTTCTGTAGATGCTGTACTATTAATGCACAATTCCAGCAGGTTGTCTGTGCATTGGGATGAGTGATAAACAAAGGCAGGTGTCAGTAAGGGACAACTCACTATTTCCAAGTGTAAAAGACAGACTATAAAACCAAAATGTTCCTTTCTTTCCTAAAAATGTACAATGCTTGTACGATTACAAGTCTTGTGCAGCCATTAAATAACAAAAGCAAATCAAACTTTCACAGCTGCATTTATAAAATGCAGAACAGGAAAGCTGATATGGTTCCTTTTGATCCTGAGTATCATAGGAGGGAGGGGTACAGAACTTCTGCATCTTCAGTTAGCACAGCATTTTATTCCTTGAAGTCTTGTCTTTAAAAATATCTAGCAATTTGACCCAGACTACTCAACTTTCTCCACAGTGCTTGAAAAACCCAAACTGAGAAAGACTGTATTTAATATCTATTACAATGACATTTCACAGATCTTCCACAGCAATTAAGCACCTAACTACCCTTAAACATCTGTGGTTGAAAATCTTGAGAAAAATATAACCAGAAAAAGAACCTCAAGTAATCAGATAATGGCAGGACAAAAAGCACAGACTGAAGGTATTTACATATTAATGAATATGAATAAATTACACCAGCACAATCCAGTGCAGAGCATATAATGGCACTTCATAGCTGGAAGCTTGGCAAGAAATAAACAATTTCACTAATTGATGTCCTTCAGATACCTTCTTTGTACTAGATGAATTCAACACAGTATAATTTCTTGAAACACAGAACTAAAACATACAAAAGTAATATCCAACTACTTGTAAACTACCTAGTAAAGTGTTAATTGTATTTTTCTTCTTGTAGAGGCACTCTGCCCATATACACAGTTTCTCCACAGGTCTAGGTTGCTCTTTTAACAGGTAACTAAACCATGTCAATAGTGTGTGCCATATCATTCATGTGCTAGATAATACTCTGTAAGAATAAAACTCTTGATCTGTGTGGTTGAGATGCTTTACCTCAACTCTCTAACATCATCTAAACAAGTTTTCACATTCTTCAGCAGTATAATACAACAGGCAGTATTTAATGGTGACCTGCACAATGTTGTCTTCTGATATGACACTGCTCACTTTTAGCATTTGCCACCAGAATTCGCCCACTTTCCCACAGCTGTCTACTGCCTATAGTCTTTTCTATATTTTACTGATCCAACTCTTTGTTCCAGGGGAATTTCCACTCTGTTTTCAGAGCCACCTGCTACACTCTGGATCTTCTCATTTTTTCATCACCCAAGCAATTTTATTTATTTTTAAAGTGGAATCAGTTATTTCAATTTTCACATACATTTATAATAAACACATAGATATTCTCACCTAATCTATTGATCTGCTGCTTTGCCTTTTTCTTGTAAAATTTTGGTTTTATATTTAAAATGTAGTTATTCTTTTGTTTTGTTTTACTCTAACCCAACAAGTTGGAGTACCTAGGCTTTTATGAGTTCAGACTTTGCTACAGGGAAATAATACACAGTTGTCACCAGGACAATTTGTGCTTATGTAATTTTCAGAAATACTTTTTTGGGGGGTGTCAAAATTAGAATGAGGACAGACAGAAATAATACATTTTTATTTTATGATGATATAACAAAGTATATGGTATGTCTTCTTTCCTTGAATTTACCATCTTTATTGAGAAGAACACAGACTGGCATGCTCGAGTTTCAAAAATATTTCTTCTGCTTGTGGAAGAGGGTATTGTTGTCACCTTTTCTTAGTGAGGGAAGCTGACAGCTCTAAGTTCCAGTTCAGGTTTCAGAAAGTTGAATAAAAAATTCTCAGTGCACTGTTTTGAGAGCCCACCTCTAAGTATGCCTCATATAAGACTCATGCCTCTATTGCCAAAGAACAGATGGGTAGTAAACTGAAGCACAAAGTACTCTGGGTAGCTTAGTTAGTTCTAAATAAAGTTTTTATTTTATCATAAAGTTAGAAAATAAATATGAAAAGATTAGCCTGTGTGCTGCTCTTACGTTAGTAGCTGCATCTTACAAATGTCAATAGAATGATTACTAAAATTGAAACTCAGACCAATGTATTTAATGTAGTTAACTTTGGAATACTTAAGACAATTCTGTGATTGTCCTGCTTTCAGCAGTAGCAGATCATTTTTCTTCCTTCTTAGTAGCTGGTCCAGTGCTGTTTTTTTTTACTTTCGACCTGGGAACAGCGCTGATAACACCAATGTTTTTAGTTGCTGCTTAGTAATATTTACTCTGACCAAGGACTTTCTGAGTCTCATGCTCTGCCAGGGAGGAGGGGAAGCCATCAGGAAGCAGAGACAGGACACCTGACCCAAACTAACCAAAGAGGTATTCCATACCACAGCACGTCATGCGCAGTATATAAACTGGGGGCAGTTACCCGGAAGGGTGAGATCACTGCTTGGGTCAGGCTGGGTATAGGTCGGCAGGTGGTGAGTGGTGGTATTCTCTTCCCTTGCTATTTCCCTTATCATAATTATTATAGATGGTAGCAGTAGTGGTTTGTGTTATACCTTAGGTACTGGACTGCTCTTATCTCAACCTGTGGGAGATACATTCTTTCAATTCTCCTCCCCATTGGAGCGGGAGCAGGGGGAGGAAGGGAGGGAGAGTTAGCAAGTGGCTGTGTGGTTCTGGGTTGCCAGCTGGGCCTAAACCGCTACAGTGATCAAATAAGAAAAGACGTCATTTTATCTCAAACAGTACTAAATTAAAGACAGTTGCATTTTATATCCTAATATCAATGCAGTAAATACACTGAGTCTTATCACAGTAGCAGAAGTTAGTAAGTCATGACGGACATTGGAAAGAGTAAATTTTAGAAAATGTTTTTGTTTTAGACAAGTGCATTGTTATTTAGCATGTGAGAGAAGAATTTAATAGAGAAGAGAACAGCGGTAACTTTTTATTTCTCGTTAAACCATGTTAGCAATTATTTACAAAAAAATAAATCCTGTAATACACTACCAAGAGATTTGCAACTTGCTTATTAGACACAGTAAAAGAACAAAATTTTGTCTTTCAGGCTAGAAAATATATCTGGTAACAGGAGGCATTCCCAGACTGAACTGTAGTCACTTGCTTTCATCATCATCTTCCTTTTCTGAATAAATAGATAGTGTGTTTCTTTCTTTCTTTTTTTAATATTATTATGTAATTTAGTTCCCTGCAAGAATAATTCAGAATTAATTTCAGAATAGAGCACTAAAAATAATAAAGTCTGATTTAAGGTAAATAATGTTCATCTCTTTGACTGCTGATTGAACAGACTAAAAACTTATTTGGGTTTGAGTTAGAGATGATAACATCCTCCCCTAAGGAGAACATAAAAGTGAACTGTGCACAGTCAAAATGCTGTATATCAAGGGAGATGAGGTATGTGTGCAATGACTAAGCTGGACAAAGAAATGATGCAACCCTTAAATGTTAACTGATTCCTAGGCAATACAGTATATTTCTAGCCTGAAAAATGCCCAGTAGTTAATGCTGTTAGGGTTGCTTTACAGTGCAACAGGGTAGTACTGACAGTGTTATATGGGATTTTGTTGATGCTACCTCATTTTCTTATAATAAAAATTATGTTTCTGGTTATGGTAATTAAAATTTTATTTATACTGTAATTAAGCATACAGATTAGAGTGGGCACTTTTCCTGCTGGATTAAATGTAATAGTCAAACACCGCAAGAAGCAATGATTGACTTCCACCTTTTCTCTTGCCCCAGGTGTTAAATGTTAAATGCTGGCATCAAGGGGAAACAGACCAATCAACAAACTGGCTTTAGGTAAATTGCTCTGCAAGATGCATGGGCTGCATTTCCAGGGCTGTAGCAGGTGAAAGATGGAGAAGGAGAGAAGATACAAGCTGAAGAGGTAAATTGAGATTACTGAAACTGATTCAGGAGACAATTCAGATAAAAGCAACTTCATGTACCTTTGTATCAGAACTGCTAAGCGGACATATATCGATTGGGTCAAACAACACAAAGTTATAGACTTACTAGAAGGAAATTTCACTTAGTCTGTCAAGGATTTAATCTGAAATGACATATGACATGACTGTGAAACTCTGAGCTGAGTTACAATGAAAATTTCAGTATCCCAGTTGGTTATAGAGACATAAAAATATAGAAAAACTGGCTTGATTTGGAGCTGAATGCATCATTCTGACTTAAAAGAGCACCAGAAAATGGTGCAGATTGTGTCTAAGACTTTCATGTGCACTGAACACTATATGTTGCTGAAGAAAGGTCGCAGAGGTGAATGAAGCTGCTTAGACTAGAAGTGGTGATTTCTTACACAGTGTTGCCTAATTTCACAGGGAGTTTGCAAGTAAAATACCATGGGACTGGACATAAGAGGCAGTGCAGTCCACCATGTGAAGTCCTTGGCACCAGTTAAGTGACAGTTGCTTGGTGCCAACAAGGCAGGTCATGAGTTTGTCCATTTATGCATATGCGTAACATTATCTGAAGGATCTTTTCTGATGGCACTTCAAGTATGTTTTGGCAATCCAGTCCAGTATCATAAAAAATTTACTTACACAGTGCAGGGCTGCATGAAATAGGGAGCTCAGAACCAAAAGCAGAATAGTTTTATTCAGTCCACACCAATGAAGCCGTGCTGCTTCCATCCCCAGAGCCAGCTTTCTGGCACTTGCTTCAGGATCTCTCATCTGCACCACGCTGCACAATATAAGCATGCTCTTAAATGTCTAGGAAAGTTAGATGACAGAGAAGCAGAGGGCTTTAGAAGTTATATTTTCAACTTGATGCTGATCTCTATGTATGGATCTAGTCAAGTGAACAGATTTTTGCATGGCATGATATATATTGTCCCAAAGTGCTCACAAATTTGGAAGTCAGCTAATGTTTCATGTACTCACTAAATTTCTTCACATGATAGAAAATGTAAACAATGATTGCTAGCCTTGTTTTGTCATTAATAATTTCACTATCATCAAAAATGCAGGTGTTTTCTCTTCTGCAATAAATGCTTTTAGCAGTCAGCAACAGAAAGAATAAGACCCAGGAATACTATTTTTTTGCTCAAACTGGATCTCTCACATCCACCTATCTGGGCTATTTTCTACTACTGTCATCAATTACAAAGAAAGGCTTCTTAAAACAAACGCTATTGCTTTTAAAGCAATGCACTTAGACCTGGTGCCTTAGTAGGAATCCCTATTTATGGGATTATGAAAAAATTAGGGAAATAGTAGCCTACCCAGAAAACCAAATTGCTATTTTAAGAGAAGTAAAGGCCTAGTTTGATGTCATAAGAGTCCTCGTTTCCATATGAACTAAACTGTATGATAAATACATAGAAGCTGATATGGTTAAACACTTTGAACAGAACCCTGAACAAAACTCTGAATGTCTAGTGTGCACAACAGGAAACCATCGTGCATTTATTCACATTTTGACTGTCAAGGGGTGCTGAATAAAAAAAAAAAAATACTTAGGAACAGTAAGAAATGCAAACATACAGTTAAATAACATATTTGACTTTAAATAGAAAAAAATCGATGTATATCTAACCAGTTTTTTTCTCTTAGGATCCCTAACATTCTTAATCCCAATGGGATTATTTTAAAGGTCACTCTTTAAAGGTACAGATCCATGCATATTTTTATAGGATGTAGGAAATTCCTATACATGCATAGGAAATCATAAGCTCCTAAAAGAAAAAATTATCTTACCTCTGTTGTCTAGAATATGGGCACATACTAAGCTCAGCATAAATCCATATTCATTAGATGCCTTCATATCTTCTTAAGAATGTAAAATATAAGAATTTTAGGATTATATAGAGTTCACAAGGTATGTAATATACTGATAATTTCTGTAAGTTTCTATCAAATGAATCATAGAGTAATTTTTTTATTAAAAAAAGGAATTCTTCAGACATTTTACGTAGCAAAAGGAGACAATAGTGAAAAAGCCCTTTCAAACAGTGTAAGGTTTTTGTTGGTGTAGTTTTGGTTTTTAGTTTTAAATTTTCAGAATTTTTTATTTCTTTGTAAGTGGTAACTAGGGAATATGGATAGGGTGATATCAGGTAGTATTTCAGTTTCTATGTGACAGAAAGTTTAGTACACACTTAGCACTTCCAACAGTATAGAAACCAAGCAATCTCTAACAGTGCAGTGACAGAAAATAAGAAACACGTTAGTGATTCTAAATCTTGATATAGGGCTTGCCAAGTACTAGGACAGTCTCACTATTTTCAAAATTTTAAGTGACAGCCTAGCAAGTCTTCCAAGTTCATGTACAATCGAAGTCTCAATGTCCATCTGGAGACCAGTAACAAGTGGGGTCCCTCAGGGATTGGTGCTGGGATCGGTCTTGTTCAACATCTTTGTCAGTGACATGGACAGGGGGATTGAGTGTGCACTCAGCAAGTTCGATGATGACACCAAACTGTGTGGTTCAGTTGATCTGCTGGAAGGAAGGAATGCCATCCAGAGGGACCTTGACACGCTTGTAAGGTGGGCTGATGCCAACCTGATGAAGTTTAACCATGCCACGTACAAGGTCCTACAGCTGGGTGGCAGCAATCCCAGGCACAGCTATGGATTGGGCAGAGAAGACATTCAGAGCAGCCCTTCACAGAAGGACTTGGGGGTATTGGTCGATGAGAAAATGAACATGAGCCGGCTGCAGTGTGCACTCGCAGCCCAGAAAGCCAAACGTATCCTGGGCTGCATCAGAAGGAGCGTGACCAGCAGGTCCAGGAAGGTGATTCTGCACCTCTACTCTGCTCTTGTGAGACCTCACTTGGAGTATTGTGTGCAGTTCTGATGTTCTCAACATCAAAAGGACATGCAACTGTTGGAACAAGTGCAGAGGAGGGCCATGAGGATGATCAGGGAACTGGAGCATCTCCTGTATGAAGACAGTCTGAGAAAGTTGGGGCTGTTGAGCCTGGAGAAGAGAAGGCTGCATGGAGACCTCCTAGCAGCCTTCCAGTATCTGAAGAGGGCCCCTAGGGATGCTGGGGAAGGGACTCTTCATGATGGACTGTAGTGAGAGGACAAGGGGTAACGGGTTCAGACTTAAAGAGGGGAAGTTTAGGTTGGATATGAAGAGGAAATTCTTTAAGGGTGGTGAGGCAGTGGAATGGGTTTCCCAGGGAAGTTGTGAATGCTCCATCACTGGCAGTGTTCAAGGCGAGGCTGGACATAGCCTTGGGTGGCATGGTTTAGTGTGAGGTGTCCCTGCCCATGGCAGGGGTGTTGGAACTAGCTGATCTTAAGGTCCTTTCCAACCCTTTTTATGATTCTATGATTCTTCCGAATAGGCCAGTGGATGTCAATATGACCAGTTACCTACTTAAATTTATAGATAAAATTTTCCGTATTGTTGGGATTATTGGAGTAATTGTTTTGTAATCAGTGCCATACCTCTTCAATAGATGCTAGTCTCAAAACTGACACAACTATCAAATCCAAAACTGTCACATACTTGCCAAAGCCTTACAACTTGGAGGAAAGATGAAAAATGTCTATAAAAATTCACAGCATTGAATGTCTATTTTTTACGAAAGATTTCTGCAGTAAAATTGGGGAAAGATCCAAATAGTCATCAAAGTGTTATTATTGAAGGACAAAGTACTGAAGGCAGATTACATCACATTTATGGAAAGATCTTTGTCACATGTGAATAAAGAAAAGCTTCCCATTGAAACCCCATTGAGGTTTCATTAAAGAAAAGTTTTTTCATCAGGCAGTAATCCAGACCAAATGCTAAAAGCACCCATGCAAGTTTCTCTACAATAAGTTGAAAACTTATAAATCAACTGCAAAGCATTTTATCCTATGAATATTTGAAACAGTGTTGTTACTTTTTTAAAATTTTCTAGTATGACGAAAAGAACAAAAAGTTCTGAAATACTAATTTCAGGAATTTTGGTTTTGTTTTGCTTTGTTTTTTTTTATTGCTAGGAAGCTCACTACGCCCTCATAAAACCTTAAAATTTTATATAGAGGTTTTCTCTCAATCCAAGGAGTGCATCCCATCTTTTTTTTTTCTCTTTTTTCTTTTTATTTTGTAGTACATTTATTTACATTTAATCCACCAATTTTTAATTGTTTTCTTCTGCCTTGCTAAAAAATGAAACAAATAGATCTAGCAAATTACAAAAATACCCAAATGCCAAACCAAAATAGATTACATTAATGAAGAATGTCCGGAAGCACAAAGGTTCAGAGAAAATAATGAGACTTTGACTTCAAACAGATTGAAACTATCATTAGAAAAACTGTCTACCCTATAAAGAGCTCAACTGCTCTGGATACACAGATAAGGATACAGTCAGGAAAGCTGTTCAGTGTCCCTAGAAATGCTGGTAACAGTTTCAGCCTTCATACATGAAGAGCATATTTAACGGTTCTCCACTGTACAAACAAAACTGAGCAGAGTGTTCTGTGCCCACTCCTGGTTTACATTAAGACAGGCATGGCAGAATACAGGGAAATAAGATGTTTTGTCAAAATCATGAGATATAATGGTGGAATTTTTAAAATATGCATAGACTTAAATCCAAAATTATATTGCATCAGTAATAAGGCCATAGCAGAAAATGCATTTCAGAAAGTACAGTTAGAAAGTACAGTTAAGAGAAAATTTTAGTCAGCAATAACTGCCTCAACAGCAAAGCAATACTTTTATGAACATGCTTGAATTATTCTGCTTTAAATGCTAATTGAGGCTGATTAGTGTATATAAACAGAAATGAGTGTTGTCAATATAACTGATCCACAGCACAGTAAAATATTTCAGGGGGCATAGCTACAATAGCATGGGCATTCCTAAAACTGACAGAGCTTTGTTTCCTGGAAGCTGAGCTTCTCAGTTATGACAAGGATGTATGCAGTAACAGCATTTATCTTATCCCAACCTTCTGACTGTATTTGTGTTTTTTTTCACCTACTCAAAAGGAAACAGGAAACTGCTGATTGAAGTTTCTATTGGAAACTTCTGACAGAGTGGATGTCTGTCAGTCAGCCATGGGCTAGTGGTCAAGCCAGGTCCTCTTAATTTTTGCATATGAATATAGTCTACATGTCTGTTTATAAGGAGGGGCAAAGGTATACATTTCAGATGTCTGTACCCTAAGCCCCTATCACTGGTGGATGAACATAAATAAAAAATTTAAATACTTCAGTCATTCCCCTGTCCATGGCAGGAGAGTTGGAACTAGATGATCTTAAGGTCCTTTCCAACCCTAACTATGCTATGCTAAGCTATGCTATGCTATGCTATACTATGATTGCTCTGGTCTTCTTATTAGTACAATCCAGTAGTGTGCTGCAGTTTCAGTTTGCTATGGGAAATGGGTCTGTGACAGCTGCAAATCATAGACGCTGCATGACCAAAAATGCCAGCGCAGATAATGGCATCTTTATCTCAGTTTGGTAACTGTTTTGCCACATCTAACCAAGATCACCTTGAACTGTCACAAATTAGTTTTGCTCCCTTACATTTTACTAAAACTTCAGATGCACATTAAAATAAGGGTGACAGTTTTGGTGGATTGCTAAAATAGAGATCAATGTAGGACTGTATTTCCATCCTCTGAGAAACTTTTTAGCCTGTACCTGTTTAGAACTTTTTATATGTAAATATTCATCATGACATGAAATAAAGTCAAACCTTGAGGAACAGAAAATGAGAAAGCCTTCCAATACTATCAAGGGCACTATATATGTCCTCTGATACCTCTGCAGAGTACCCAATGAGGAAAGCATGTAGGCTGTTTGTTCTGTTTGGACAGCTCTGGACACTCCAGGTTAGGATTGCGATCTTCATACTCAGATTAGCTATCAAAAATCAGCAAGCCAAAATTACTTCAGGAGGTTTATCTGGATTTAATTCTTAATTGACCATATTTAACTTAAAATTGTAGACTTTAGAACACATATTTTTCTAAACATGCTTTCCTGCTTGGATAACCCACTGTTTTCAAAGACAAGAATGAGGAAATGGCTCAGCTCCTCCATCCCCAGGGTAAATAGACAGTTGAATATGAACTGGCAGTGTGCCGGGTTAGCCTAGAAGGCCAATAGCATCCTGGCTTGTAGCAGAAATAGTGTGGCCAGCAGCACTAGGGAAGTGGTTGTCACTTTGTGTTTGGCCCTGGCGTGGCCACGCCTCGAATCCTGTGCTCAGTTCTGGACCTCTAACTACAAGAAAGACATTGAGGTGCTGGAGCAGTTCCAGAAAAGGGTAACAAAGCTGTTAAAGGGTCCACAGAGCAAGTCTTATGAGTCATGGATGCGGGAACTGGGGTTGTTTAGCCCGGAGAAAAAGAAGCTCAGGGAAGACCTTATAGCTCTCTACAACTACCTGAAAGGAGGTTGTAGTGAGATGGGGGTTGGTCTCTTCTCCCAAGTAATAAGCAATAGAACAACAGGAAATGGACTAAAGTTGCACCAGGGGAGGTTTAGACAGGATATTATGAAAAACTGATTTACCAAAACGGTTGTCAAGCACTGGAACAGGCTGCCCAGGGAAGTGGTTGAGTCACCATGCCTGGGGGTATTTAAAAGATGTGTGCTTAGGAACACAGTTTATTGACAGTGATAGGTTTATAGTTGGACACTATGATCTTCAGCTTCTTTTCCAACCTAAATAATTCTGTGATTCGAAGTGTCTAGCACATTGCTAAAGGAAACACTGTGACCTGACTGTGGCCAGACACCACTAAAAAGCACATAAATCATAGCTTTTCCCAGATCATGTGTACTTACAAAGAGCCTGATAGCTGACAGAGAATATTTTTCACTAAAGAACACAATGATGACAGAGTTTTCACATAAGTGTTTGCATCATTAAGTACTTTCATTCTTCCCTCTTCAATGTTTTGTTAATGCTGTAGACTTGACCCTGCAACCCTTTCTCACTCAAAACTCCCACTAGCTTTAATCAAAGAAAGTAGTCACTAGAAAATAAGTCTATATAGTAGTAAAATCTATTCACAATTCTGCCATTTTTCACCATCCTTTGAAGAATATCCAGCTCACTTGGCATGTAAAAAAGCAGTATCTGATAAATGTTGAGGTCCCCACTATGGTCTTTTTTTTTTTTTTTTTTTTTTTGTCCAAGGTAAGGAAAGTAATGTGACATGTCCTATACTATTTTAATACTCTGCCTTAGGAAATCCTCAGCTTTTCCAAGGTGTACATGAAATATATATTTTATACATCATCAAGACAAACAGATTCAAACCCCCACAATTAGTGGAACGGAAACATTGCATGATTATATTAAATATTCAAAGGACAATTACTTTTAAGTAATTTCTAAGTGCTTTGTAAGTGATATTGAGACAGTTTTTATCAGAATATCAAGAAAGAATAGTAAAAAAACAGTTGACTAATAAAAAAAGGAACAAAACAAAACAAAACAAAAACAAAAGTTCCCAAGGAAATCAGCGGCACTTGCAAAAAAACCCTCACATATTCTGTGGAAATTTAGCTGAGGCAAAAGTGTGTGTGTGTGGGAATAATCTTGTCATTAATAAGAGATTTTTTTTTTAAATAAATTATTAAAATGAAAAGTATGGGTGTATGTTAAGGCATGGATACAGTCTTTGTGGGAAAAAAACAAACCAAACAAACCAAACAAAACCACCACTAACAAAAACAACCTCCCTCAAACAACCGGTACATGTAATAAAACCAAATTAGCCTAAAACAAATTCACAAACTTCTCCAATAGAAATCTAGATGAGTTAGAATACACATCCTCTGAAATTGCTGCCAGAACTGCTATTTTTATTCCCTTTTATAAAACAGGATTACTCATCCAGCTTCCTAATCCCAAAATAAACTTCCCAAGAAAGTGTAAATAAGTATGGTCATTATTTGCACGTTTATATACAGTATCTGCTACTTGTGTTGCTATTTTAGCCAGAGGATTAAGGTCATCTATATGGAAATATGCTAGATTTTATTGCATATAATCAGTCTGATGACAAAATCAGTAGAGGTCCACAAAAATTCTTTCATTCATCCTAGGCAAAATTCTATTTAGAAGAGAATCAAAGTCACCACTCCTGTAATTAAACACAAAGACAAAAAGCTGTCAGTGGAGTAAATCCTATTGATTAGTCACCTCTTCTCTGTTTCTGTAAGGCTATAATAACAGCAGTAGCTTTTCCCACAAAAGCATGGAGAACTAGCAATTGACTCTACAATGCTTTGAAAATGTGAAGTAAATGAAAGTAAATTGTGAAAGAAATAGATTATTTTACTCCACTGCCCAGAGAATTACCCTTTCCCATTGAAAAACCCAAAACCTCCACAGATCCTTTTCACTAGCTAGTTGCACATGCATTCAGCATCTAATGGGCAAATGGAAGGACAACAATTTGAGGAATTTTTGGAAATTGGGAAAATAAAGTATTCTGCAAATATTTTCCTTCTATTTTTATGTGTGATTGGTGGCAAACCTGTTTTACACAGTAAGAATCATTGTTCCTTAGAGTTTTATGTTGTCCAAAACGCAATAAAGATTAAGATTTTACAGATTGAAAAAGCAATAAATTTCTTGGGAGGGGGCATAAATTGAAAGTCATAAAGAAAGTGAAAATATATAGGGTAGTTTGACAAAAGGACAGACTAAAGAAGTAATCAGATGTATAATGTCTCAGGAAAGAAAAAACATAAAGCTTTCTCAAATGGAACTTAAGTCCAAGGTTAGTGAAAATACCACAGTGAAGCACCCTGAGAATGAGATTTGCGATGGAACATGTTAATTTCCTTAAAATGTATTAAAAATTCAAACTTAATTATTTATTCCAACTTATTATTTAATGGATAATATTTCCTTTTGTTCATGGTTTCTGTAATGCCATCTTCCTTTTCTGATCTCAAAAACCTCCCTTTTAAATTCCAGTTGGAAGTATCCTGTTCTTCTGGTATATGGATTGGCATTGTCAAATGTGTCAACCAAACTTAACAGCTTTTCTTCTCACAGCATATTCTACCCAGTTTTTCTTGTGTGCTACTGAAATGTTGATTCTTTCTTCCACTTCAGCAATGCAGAGCCTTTTCTGCCTATTTAACATGTTTTTTCCTAAGAAGTACTCTTGCTTTTGCTGAAATTCTGTTTGTGGTTTTGTGGAAAGCTCTTTGTAAACTCATAAATAAATGGACAACCAATTTGGCGTCCACAGTGAAAAACTTTCTTAAAACTCAGTTTTGTTACAGAGGTACACAGCTGGTGCTGCATGATTGCTCATTCCTAGAGCATTCATGAATATCTTTGTTGTTTTATGTTTTCTGCTTTTCTTTTAACACTATATATGGTTCAAAGTAAAGAAAAAAAAACCTCCTTTTTTTTTTTTTTTTTTTTTTTTTATGTCCAGCATATCTTCAAATAATTTCTGAGGAGGGCTCATGCATATATACACAATTTATTTATCTTATACCTGTAAGGTAGATAATTTCTGTTCTCAGGGCAGCACATGTTGGAAGATTTGAAAATAATAATAATTAGAAAAAAGAAAATGTTGAACAGCACTGGGTTTCACTTGTATATAGTTGCTTTTGCTATTCTTGCCACAGGCCAATTTTGAAGAAGCTCCTTTCCAGTGATGCACTGAATAATGCACAAAGTGCTCTGAGATGAAAGGTGTTATATAAATTCAAAAGCATTATGAAGCATTATTGCAGAACTACTTTTTAAAAGCCAAATGTTGTTACCTCTCCTCACTTGGCACGTCATTCAAATTAACCCAGCTTTTACCCTTTCATGTGCTTCTGTTCTGCTGTTGGAAAAATCTGTGTTACAGTTCATGAGAGCTGACCGATCGTTGAAACACTATAAATGAGCTCTTGTATCTCATTCCTTTACCCTAAAGCAGGGTCACTTGTACTTAGAAAATTCTTGACTGATACTGCTATCCAATCTCTTTCCAAAGGTCTTGAATGATGGAGAATTAGCAGGCTCTGCAGACATGGCTTTATTTTCTGTTCTTTCTATTTCCTTTACTAATTCCTGCTATGTAAACCGAAGTGTGCTTGCTGTAATATGAAGCTATTATTTGTGCTCCTAATGAAGTCTGCTAAGTAGCTACAAATATTAAGTGGACAGTTTGTATGATACCACTACATTTCTTTCTCTAGTTTGCTGTTATTAAGAATACATTAAAGTGTTCAGCAAAGACATGAAATACTCTGGGGTCCTGTCTTCTAAATTAAGGTCCATTTTAAAATTTATTAATCCCATGTATAGATAATAACACAGGATTTTCAAAGTCTGGAGACCTCTGTCTGTGATTCCCATTTGCCAGAGGAGAAGACTTCCTTTTTATTGTTTGTTGAAACAAGTTGTAACATTTGCTGGTTTACAGGGTTGCTACACCAAAGAAAAGTATTATACTGTTCTCAAATTACCATAAACCACAACTGGCGCTCCTCAGTGACGAATATATCTGGATGCTGCATGCTTTACTAATGCATTAAGAACATACACAGTGGGAAAAAAAAATCCAAACCAGTAGAGTTTATGGCTATCTCCTGATGATCCCTGGCATGCCTATGACAACTAGTAACTCTGGTGCTTATGGTGGGTGATCACCGGCTTCCTCTTCCAAGCATACCTACACGATCCTATTGCCTGATACTGCCCAGCTGTGAGCCCAGCTTTCCCTTGCATGCCCACACAGTAGGGAAGCAGCAGGTACCACTGGCTCCTGCTCTGCACTGAGGTGTGAGAGGTGTCACTCAGGGGCCCAGAGGAGCTTTCTAGGGCTGTTTCAAGCCTGAACACCTACAGGGTTATCAGGACCTTGTCCCTGCTCCGTTCAAATCCAGAGTTACTTGTCCTTCAGTAACAGCAAACCAAAGGCCTTAGAAAAGGGTAGGGTGGGAGATGGGGAAGGGAGGAAAGAGCCCAAGCATCTTTTGTTGATATGTTTGTGGATATTTAGGCTCTTTAGAAAAGACAGGCCTGACAGACGGGGAGGGGTGTTGCTATTTATGTTAGGGATAGGCTGGAGAGTATGGAACTCTGTCTGGAGACAGGTAAGCAGTCAATAGAGAGTTTGTGGGTCAGGGTTAACGGGAAAACAGCGATGGGAGACATTACTGCGGGGATCTGTTAACAGACCGCCTAACCAAGAGGACTCTATGGATAAAGCACTCTATAGACAGATAGGAACAGCCTCACGCTCACAGGCCCTTGTTCTCATGGGGGTCTTCAACCACCCTGATATCTGTTGGAGGGATGGTACAGCTTGGCACAAGCAATCCAGGAAGTTCCTCAATTGTGTGGAAGACAACTCTTCTGGAAGTAATAGAGGAGCCGACAAGGAGAGGTGCCATGCTTGACCTCGTCCTCACCAACAGGGAAGGGCTGGTTGGAAATGTGATGCTCCAGGGCAGCCTTGATTGCAGCAATCATGAGATGGTTGAATTCGAGATCCTCAGGACAGGGAGAAGAGCATGCAGCAAGCTCAGTGCCCTGGAATTCAAGAGAGCAGACTCTGGCCTCTTCAGGAACCTGTTCAGTAAGATTCCATGGGATATAGCCCTAGAGGGCAAGGAGGGCCCAAGACTGTTGGTTGATATTCAAGGATCACCTACTACAAGCTCAGGAGTGCTGCATCCCAGCTACAAGGAAGGGCTGCAGCAGGAGGGCCAGGAGACCTCCTTGGATGTATAAGGAGCTGCTGATGAAACTTCAAAGGAAAAAAGAGGCTTATAAAAGGTGGAAGCAAGGACAGGCAGCCTGGGAAGAATACAGGGATGTTGTCCGAGAAGCCAGGGATCAGGTTAGGAAAGCTAAGGCCCACTTAGTATTCAAATTAGCTAGGGGTGTTAAAGATAACAGGAAGGGATTCTATAGGCACACTGCAAATAAAAGACAGGCTAGGGACAATGTGGGCCCTCTCCAGAAGCTATCGGGAGAACTGGCTACCCTGGATTTGGAGAAGGCTGAGGCTCTTAATGACGTCTTTGCCACAGCCTTCACCGGCAAATGCTGTGACCACACCACCCAAGTCTTGTAAGGCAGATGCAGGGACTGTGAGAATGAAGACCCTAGGACCACTGTAGGAGGAGATCTGGTTCAAGATCATCTTAGGAACCTGAAAGTATACAAGTCCATGGGACCTGATGAAATCCATCCTTGGGTCCCGCAGGAGCTGGCAAATGAAGTTGCTAAGCCACTGTCCATCATATTGGAAAAATCATGGCAGTCAGGTGAAGTTTCTGATAACTGGAAAAAGGGAAATATAACCCCCATTTTCAAGAAGGGGAAAATGGATGAACCGGGGAACTACAGACCAGACAGCCTCACCTCTGTGCCTGGCAAAATCTTCAAGCGGATTCTCCTGGAAGCCATGCTGAAGCACATGAAGAACAACAAGGTGCTTGGTGACAGCCAGCATGGCTTCACTAAAGGGAAAATCCTGCCTGACCAATCTGGTGGCCTTCTGTGATGGGGCTACAGAACTGATGGACAGGGGTAGAGCAGTTGATGTCATCTACCTGGACTTGTGCAAAGCGTTTGACACTGTCTCATATGACATCCTTGTCTTTAAGTTGGAGAGACATCAATTTGATAGGTGAACCACTTGGTGGATAAAGAACTGGCTGGATGTTGGCATGCAAAGAGTTGTGCTCAATGGCTCAACACCCATCTGGAGACCAGTAAAGAGTGGTGTCCCTCAGGGATTGGTGTTGGGACTGGTCTCGTCCAACATCTTTTTTGGAGACATGGACAGTGGGATTGAGTGCACCCTCAGCAAGTTTGCCAATGACACCAAGCTGTGTGGTTCTGTTGATCCGTTGAAGGGAAGGAATGCCATCCAGAGGGACCTTGACACACTTGTGAGGTGGGCTGATGCCAACCTGATGAAGTTTAACCCTGACAAGTGCAAGGTCCTACACGTGTGTTAGGGCAATCCCAGGCACAGGTCCAGGTTGGGCAGAGAAGAGATTGAGAGCCGGCCTGCGGAGAAGGACTTGGGGGTGTTGGTTGATGAGAAAATGAACATGAGCCGGCTGCAGTGTGCACTCGCAGCCCAGAAAGCCAAGCGTATCCTGGGCTGCATCAGAAGGAGCATGACCAGCAGGTCCAGGGAGGTGATCCTGCCCTTCTACTCTGCTCTTGTGAGACCTCACTTGGAGTATTGTGTGCAGTTCTGATGTTCTCAACATCAAAAGGACATGGAACTGTTGGAACAAGTGCATAGGAGGGCCATGAGGCTGATCAGGAGACTGGAGCACCTCCCGTATGAAGATAGGATGAGAAAGTTGGGTCTGTTGAGCCTGGAGAAGAGAAGGCTGCATAGAGACCTCCTAGCAGCCTTCCAGTATCTGAAGGGGGCCTATAGGGATGCTGGGGGGAGGGACTCTTTATGATGGACTGTAGTGAGAGGACAAGGGGAAACGGGTTCAAACTTAAACAGGGGAAGTTTAGATTGGATATGAGGAAGAAATTCTTTACTGTGAGGGTGGTGAGGCAGTGGAATGGTTTCCCAGGGAATTGTGAATGCTCTATTGCTGGCGATGTTCAAGGCTGGGTTGAGTAGAGCCTTGGGTGGGATAGCTTAGTGGGAGATGTCCCTGCCCATGGCAGGGGTGTTGGAACTAGCTGATCTTAAGGTCCTTTCCAACCCTAACTGTTTTATGATTCTATGATTCTACGTGTTGGAGAAAATGCTGCAGTTTTAACCTGAGTATATTCCTCCCTTCTGGTTATTTTCAAATATCAATAAATATTTTATGTTTCATATAAGATAGTTGCACTTTTCAAACCACTTTGAAATTAACAGGCATTTGAGCTACTCATCTGGGCTTTTTTTTTCCGCATGTAATTTTAGGCTTTTATTTTGGCAGTGGATAAATTCTTAAAAGATTCTGGTTGGGAGGGTTACATTGTCTTTAATCAGTAAAGCTAAAAAAGCCTTAATATCCCGAAATTGCGGCACTCCTCCTATCAGAGAAATAAAAAAGAAGAATGATCCAGTTACTGACATTAAAAAGTTTCCTGATTTTATGTTGTAGATGGGCAGCTTGGAAGATAAATGTAGACACTAAGAAAGAGGAAAAATAGAACTGTGGCTGCTTTGCTTTGATTCCTTTGAAAAGTGATCTTGCGAGAACATTAAGAAAAATGCTAAAGCATGTAACTTATGCCTAATTATCATTTTTAGTTCATAGATTTGGCTATATAGCATGCATGTGTGTGCATGCATAAAGATTTCTCATTTATGTTATTACTCGTTATGTCATTAGTGATGTAACTATAATTTAAAGTTCTCAAATGGAACATGAACATAGGGAAATACACTGTTTAAGGAAGGAAAATCAGTGTGTCAGAGTCCAATACTCCCTGACCAGGCTAATTTAGATATTCTATGAGTGGAGGGTGTAATATTGAATATCACATTTATTTGAAGACAGTTGATGTTACATGGGATTTATGATTTAGCAGAATGATGATACAAAATATACTGAAACCATAATAGAATTGTAAGTTACACTTGGCAAAAAGTTGCAATTGCATTACATAGTTCAATCACAATACCAGTGTGGTCCCAACTGCTGGTCTCTCTAATATGCTTATGATCATGCTGGGTGTCCCCAATTACTGGGAAGGAAAAAGCCAGCTCATGCCTATTGCTCTGTTTTAAATACTTTTGTTAGGTAATTGGTTTTTATAGCCTGTGTTGGGCTGAACCACATATTCACTTCCCCTGTGCTGATCTGCCTAACTCAAGGAGACAGAGTCATTTAATGTACTCAGAATCATTTACACCACTGAAGTGTTGATAGCTGTTTATCTAAAACGAAGGCCACCCTCTGGTCCCCGTTATGTTGAGATACAGTCAGCTTCTGTGCAACTGCAGTGGTCAGTCACACTCTGCACCTGAGTTTCATGGACGCATCCTACTTGTCCACCTCATCTGAGCCTTCTTCCACTTCAGGAATTATTGGTCAGTGACACAGTGACATAAAGAATGCTGTTTATCAATAATTTTTTTGACTCTGAAAATCAGAAATCTCGTCTTTCCACATGTTCTTTCAGCATTTCTTCTGAGCTTAATATTTTTGGATTACAGATCAGGAGTAAGTTGATCAAATGTTTCCAGATAAAAATTCAAAAGACTGACGAAAGAAGATAGACATTACATAAACTGCCTTGTCATGTGTCCATTAAAATCTGGTTTAAATGATGAGCTGATCTAAATCTTTATTTTATCTATTAGTTCCAGAATTATTTCTTTTGTTTGTTGTTTTTGTTTGTTTGTTTGTTTTACTACTGTTTACAGAACCGTCATGTTACTAAGAGACAAATCCTAAGGTTATCTTGTACTTTTCAAAAGGGGTTGGCTAAGAAATCTCTAGAAAAGCTGTGAGGCACATTTTACATTCTGTGAATGGTAACTTGTCCATCACAAATATCACTGGTACAGTTAAAAATACATTGAACATTCACATAGGTTGGATTTTACCCTTGTACGGAAAATCTGTATTAGAACCAGTGTGCTACTGCAAGGCTGTTTAATTCCAAGAATCTGAGGATAATGTCTAGCTGACTGTTGTAGAATATGAAAGGTCATCTTCATCTACTCTTCCCTATATGAAAAGAGGTTTCCCTCTCTCACTCACCACCCATGGATTTTTCAATGTTTTGTCTTTTTTGTTGCTTAAACTAGCTTATGTATTCGTCCCATAAATCCTAACAGTCAGAAATCAATGTTCATGTTTCAGTTTTGAAACTGAAGCTTTCATGTTCAGGATCTGGACAAATAATTTGTTGCATTATTTACATCATCCAAAACTGGCTTCAATACAGATGTGCATAGGCACATGTACGTGTTGATTAGAAGTACATTAAGAGCGCAAAAGACAGGTTCAGTGTGGAGAGTGTAATTGCTCAACAATTAGGTAGTGCCAGAACTGACCTGTGCTTGAATATCTTTTAGCTGCAACTGCTGTCCTTTATCCTTGCACTTGATAAAATATCCACACAATGTCAGAAAAAGGTCTGTCCAGATATGATGAAAATATATTTAAAATATCTTAAAGAAATTCACTTTTTTTTTTTATTCTCACAGGTCAGCAGCTTCTTTGGCTTCATGCATCTATCCTCACCCCTGCCCCCAAATTCATGTCATTGTGTCAGGTCTGAGACAAAGAAAGCGAAGCATATCTAAATACATGGATGTCAAGGGAGTGATTTACCTAGCAACAGTAACTATGTGAAAGTTTTTCAGAAATGTCTTCCTATGCATGTGATGGTCGCTTAATGGCTTGGATTTTAGAGTATCGAAGAAATGGCCGGGAGGATTCTAGGCACACTAAATACCAAATGACATGCAATACACATACATTCTGGGAAATATGATGCCATCAGTGCACAAGGGAATTTATACACATCCTTTCCATTAATACTGCAAGCATTTTTGCTCATAAATCCATAGTAAGAAAAACATTATTTTACCCTGTGCTACGTTAGCTGTAACAAATATGTGAACAGAAGAAACATACTAGGATAAATGTTTCTGAGCTGTAATAGCCATCATTTTTTAGAAGCAAACAACTGCATAAAGAATTATCTGAATGATTACAGGAATAACCCTGAGATCAGGAAAAGACAAAAAGCTGAGATGGCACTGTGATATATAGTTATCTACTGCTGTGTTAGTAATGGTTACTGTGGACAGATGACACAGTGGATCAAACCCTGAAGTACGTAGTGAACAGGTATGTCATAGGCAACTACATTTGATAGATCCTACTGAAAGAAAATTGTGTTCACATAAATTCAGCACAGTAACAGGAGAGCATAGATTAAAATAATGTAAATCCAGAATAATCCAACTCAGAACTTAATCAAAGTTACTGTATGTAAGGATCCATTTGAATTCAACATATGATCTAAAGCAGAATTCCCAGGTGAGATCATAGCTCTCCAAAAATCATAGCTTTTCTGTTTCACTCTGTCTCCCCTCTTCCCACAGACATTTGCCCTCTGTTTCTGTAAATTCAGTGTCTTTCAAAAAGATACTGTAGCCTGAGTCATCAGACCTCTGTCGCAGAGATCCTGTAATGAGTCTCCAATTAAGACTAGAAAGGTTCAACAGAAAAAAAGTGCTTTAATTATAGAAAAGTAATTAATTTTTTTAAATAGGGAAAGTTCAATTTAAATCAGACTAAACAGAAATAAAGAAAGGCTTATACCTAATCTTCTCCATGATGTCTTTACTTCCAGATGAGGGTTTTGGCAACTTAATTATTTTCTGAACTGTAGCAAACTCAGCATGTTCCAGATTGGTCCTTGCTGCTTGGTCCTAGCCTTCAGGGTACCTGCTGCTTCTCTGAGGAAGATCCTTCTTCTCTCCTTTCCCAGCTGCATGCTGCAGGCCCTAAAGCTTTTGTTCCCAATGGACAAACTCAATTGGCTCCCAGGGGCTGTCCCCGTCCTCTGAGCCAGTCTTCCAGAAACTCACAGAGAGCAAACAGCCCAAAACACAGAGTTGCTTCACAGATGATCATAGCAATGTTTTCTTTGCATTTTCTTCTGAGGCACCATTTCTTCTCTCAATATTTCTTCTGTTTTTTCCTCTGCTATAGCTCTGGATTTTCTTCAACATGTCTTATCAAAACCATTCCTATGTCCCTACATTTCCCACACTGTGTTTCTTCAGCTTTGAGTCTTTTGCACTGTTTCACTCCCCCTCTTCCCTAACAATAATTCTGACTCTTCATCTTTGCCCTTCCCAACACTTTAGGTCTGAAAAGATATCACCAAAGTTCCTCTGCCTCAACTGTTTTCCCTGTAGTGAAGAAGACAAAAGGAGAGGCAGCCACTGTTCCTATGAGATTGATTATTTCACTGCTTAGACGAGATTCTTGCCAGGACAGAGAATTACTAGCTCTGGTTGAGAAATATTCTAATTTCAAACTTAATATAGAAATATAGAAAATAATAGCCACTAATGATATGTTTCTACACTGGACTGTGTGTTTGTGTGTACCATGAAGAGTCATTTTCATGAAGTCCCACATCTTGAAAGGTGTGGTACATTTTGCAAAGGGTAATGGGAAACCCATATATGCAATACTATTCCTGAAGTACAGTTCAGAGAACATGAATAAATGTATTCTGTATTCTCCATAGATCTCCTTACAGTATGAATGTTACAAAAAAAAAACCACAAACCAACAAAAACCCAAAAGTTCTTAATTACAAAACCAACTACCGCATTGTAATTCTTCAAAGATTCTTTTTCTTCATTATCAGTGTATACTAGCTGTTCATTTCTTTTAATTTTTTTGTCAGATACTGGAAAGAACTGTAGACTCTTATATTCCCTTTCATGTACCCATCACTCAATTTATAATAAATATTCCAGTGCACATCAAAAAATACAACCTATTATAGAAACTCGTTGGGACAGGTTTAAACTGTATGAAATTTTAAAGTATTTGTAAAACTCTCAGTCATGTATTTCATTTCCAGTAAAATGACTTATTTTCAAATTACAGCGAGTGCATTATATGTCCTATATTATACAGAATATGTTTACAAAAGTATCTGGGCAAAACCCAGAGCATATACTTTCATAACATGACATTTTTTAAACTTATATAACATTTATGACACATATTAGTTGCATTGCCAAATGGCTCTTTTCATGATTGCTTACCAATTTATGTATGCATTTGTGTGATTTAGTAGTGTTTAATGTTTGTTGGTAGCTTTTAGTGGATATATTTTCCATGAAAAAAATATGTTTTCCAGTTATTAAAATGTGGCCTACATGTATTTTCCATTAAATCTATTATGCAAGCTTGTCTTTTAGAAATATGTCAGAGCCATGCTTCCTGGTTGAGATCTTCTTCATATTCCCAGGTTAGAAACTACAAAACACAGTAGACCCCTACTGTGAAGGTGAAGGTCTGTCCACTAATGTACAGGAAACCCCACCTATTTGCTAAGATTTAATTGCTGTCATAGGAGTCAGCTATTACTTCAGCATTATGCAGTTTCAAGTTACCCCCTCCTGTGAGAGTAATTGTGGTAATGGTATTTTGCTTATAGGGGGTTACAGTCTTGAAATGTAATATGCGTAACAACATCATTCTTTTATATAAGTACCAGTCCTTTTTATTAGGATGATACAGCTGGTTTGATAAGCCTTTATCTATTGTAAGAATGAAGTTAATTGCTATGCATATGGAAAGATCTGAATGGCTATATTTGATCTCATTCTTACATGGACTGGTAAACCTAAGTACAAGAATTTCTCTCTTTTCATGGTGTATGCATTCTATTGTGGAGCTTACAGTTCTCCAACAATCCTATTTATACTAAAGCTTTTATATAGTCAGCCTCATATCAGAACATTCTTTTAACATTCAAACACTTTTGATGATACAGGTATTATTCTGGAAATTCATCTAATAAAAACAATTGTCTGTGGATAGAACTTCATGACACTCTGACAATTACTTAATTGGAACATTTTTTTTTCCCAACTTGATGTGCCATTTAAATGATTTTACTGAATTAAATTGTGAATATCTGGGGAGTAGGAGGGGTACTTTTCGTACCTTCATTTTCAAATTCCTGAATGAGAAATAATAATGTTTAAACCTGCATGAAATGTATTGCACAGTATGTGAAACTGACAGATACATTTTTCTATTTTCTCTAATGGATTATGAAATAGCTGACTTTTTGCCAGAATATTTCCTCCTTACTTGTTTGGCTCAGAAAACTCCCTCATCATCCACGCAGTGGCTCTGCATGAATTGTTGATAAAGAAATCATCAACTGAGCTGAATGAACCATGGAAGTTAGAGTTCCCTAAAGTCCATAAAACACTAAATAGCAAAAAAGTTCTACTCTTTTCTCTGAAATTAAAGGTAAATGCAAATTCCTCTTGATAATATAGGACTGGCATCCCCTGGGTTTCAGCCATGAGATGACAGTTTCAGTGCAAAGGGTTAATAAGCCTGACTGACACTGAAGCAGAGAGAAGCCCTTAAAGCTGGTGTAGCCAACTATTCAAGGATTGATGTTATAGCATGACTTGGATAAATGGAGTCAAAGAACAAAACAAACCAGAAAAATTACTTTGTTTATCAGCTCATAATTGCCAGTCTGACCTGCTGCAAATGGCACAAAACCAAAACTATGTAAGGTTGCCACCTGTAAGGTGCTATGGCATTGCATCTGCTCTGGCCATTAATAAGAAAACATTTTCTCTCTGAAAGTACTCTTTTTTTTTTGTATGATTAGTTGTAATGCTTGTGAAAGTTGGTGCACCTAGGACATGGAGAGGCAAAAACAATTTTTCGGATTGCAAAGTAAAAATTTAACTGAGAAAACTACAAGCTTGGAGAGTTTTGGCTGCAAAGCAAGAAAGAAACGTTTCCTGCTTGTCTATTTCAGTTAAGAGACAGTGATGTCTAGTGCATACAACTGTAAGAAAGCACACAGAACTGACTCTTCTAAAGGGTCATGCTCTTCCAGAAAAGTCTGAGATCTAAAGCCAAAGCAAGCTAGGAAAGTCTGGACCTTTAGGAGGTGCTCACGGTTGGCTTTTTGGAATGAAAATGCACATTGCTAGCTCATGTCTGGTTTTTCATCCACCAGCAACCCAAGTCCTTCTCTGCAGGGCTGCTTTCAGTTCATTCATCCCCTGGACTGTACTGATGCTTGGAGTTGCCCTGACCTAGGTGCAGGACCTTGAACTTAGATTTGTTGAAACTCATGAGGTTCAAATGGGCCCTTCCTTCAAGCTGCACCATTCATCTTGGTGTCATCTGCAAACTTGTTGAGGTTGTACTCAATTCCGAAGTCTATGTAACTGATGAAGATATTAAATAGCATTGGACCCAGTATGGACCCTTGAGGGACACCAATTATGAGGGACTTTCACTCTGAATGGTGAACACTTGAAGTAAACTGTTAGCTAGATGTTCCATAAGATTCCCACATTTTCTAGATGATCCTGGCTTGATGTGCTGTTGCCATAAACTGATGCAACAGCACATACGCCAAGGTTTGTGAACACAGTCACCATAATTATTGAGTTAAGAAGAGACAGTGATTTACTTTGAATGCTCTCTACCTTTATGGGTATCCATACCCACAGTGGGGTTAGAAACTGACCCTGCTATAAAATTATTTAGGATATAATCAAAATGCTGGTTTTAGTGTTTGTAATTTTTATTTATTTATTTATTTATTGTTAATCCATAGGTGGAATATCATTTTGTGTTGTCTCAGGTATAAACCATTTTCATTAGGGTCTGTCATTCTGCTTTCTTTTTTTTCCTGGAAGTAAATAAGGTAAAATGCTTTTAGGAAATGAAGTACCATAAGATCAGGAAAACATACAGATAAATGTATCTGGTAAATAACTTTACAGAAATCACTGAGAAAGGCCTGAAACAACTGATTTTGCTAGCATGAAGATCAGACAGGATAAGAAGCCATCTTGATGAGAATAAAATTAATATTAAACTTGCTCTTTATTTGACTATATAGTGTAACATTATGGATTATGATTGAATGTCAAAAATGAAATTTACTGTACTTTGTTCTTGCTGATTTTTGAGGGTCATGTGACAGTAATTCAACAGCTCTTCATGGTGTACACCTCCAAGCTCCTTACAAAAATAAAATGGAAAGAATCAGATCCCATTATCATTAATGTACTCAAGAAGATTATAAAGGGAAGAAGATAAAGGAAGGCCAACTGTCTGCACTGCAAATTAGAATCACCTCACAAGCAGGTCAGGACACAGCTGTACTTTAATCAAACTCTGTACAGTTCATGTTTGTAGTATTGACCAATCCTAATTATAATGAAATGCTATTTGTTACCTGCTGTTGAATGCTTCTGTTGTAATGGCTACAGAGATTTGAGCTGACTGGGCTTATAATTCATTTTCCTGGCTAAGACTGAAAAGTTAAAAGTGAATGCAATAGAAGAGACGTGGAAAAGAGGGTAAGTATAGGAGAGGAGCAAACAAAGATGTTGAAAAGTCCTTTAAATCTTTACTTCCAGCAGAACATGTCAGTTCAGCATCAGATTGTTATTCAAAAGCACTTTTAAAACTGCAATGCGAACTAAAAACGGCCCACTGCTGATCATATTACTGTCTCTTGAAAACCATTAATATTTATTAATAATAATATCATTAATATTTGTAGGTTTTTAGTTATGTAGTCTGCAAATTTACTGGGATCACTGCAAAGATGTGTATCTATCTTATCTATTTCTTTGACTCTTGGTCATTAATATGAACTCTGGTTATTTGAAAGGGGAAGATTATTTTAATAGTCACTTAGTCATCACTATGATGCTCCAAGACCAATGCTGGAAAACATCATGCAGTGTCTTTTTAAAGCTGGTTACATGATGAAAAAGAAAAAAAATATAATAGTGTTGTTGAGTATAAAAGGGTTAAATCTTTTCTAAACCTTCAGAAAGATGCTTTCTTATGAATACAAATATAATCTTATAATTTATGATTGACTTCTTTTAAGGGATTCTTTTTCTCAGTTTTATGCATTTTCTCAAGAACCCTATCATAAATTTTTGCTGCTTTAGAGATTGTTATCTGAATCATAAAAACTAGAAAAATTAAACAATTGTATGAGATTACAGTGTCAGTTTCTACACATTCAGAGGTTTGGCAGCCTCCTGAAAAAAAAATAGTGTATTCCGTACATAATGGCAGTCAGGTTAATGGCAAAGATATGAGATGAACTACCATAAAATGGTAAGTTGTAGTCTAATCTTCAATTGACTTAATAAGGGGCTTAGAAAAATCATTTTTTCTTGTAATGTCACCATCTTACCTAAACCAAGAATGTCCTGTTTGGACTATTGTCTCCAAATTACCTGCCTAAAACGAAATTTAGTATATTTTGGTCAATCAGTGTTAAGTGCAATCATCAAGTACCTTACAACTTGATTGGATCTTTGTGGTGTCAGTAACTACTTGTAGTGCACAGTGGCAAGTTTCTCAGTCAAACAGAGCTGAAATGAAGTGGAAATCTAAGGTTTTAAAAGCCAATGTAACTACTCTGTAACCTTTACATTAGAAATATTTTTGGTATGTTTGAAATCTATTATTACTTTAAGACAATTTGAATATTTTTAGATTATGTAATTCAGTATATGATATTTATAACACAGGAAAAATCAGAATACAATCAATGCATATTTATCTGTTCCAAGATCAGATACTACCATTTTCCATTAGTGAATAGCGTGTGTGATCAGCAGTGACAGTAAACAACAGCCAGAACTTTGCTTATATGAAAACATCTTTCTGTGTTTCCTGGGCTTGTGAAATGCTTTAATAAATATAGAAAATAATGCCACTTATAACTTCTTTTTTTCTTTGTGATAAATATATATATATTTTAGAACATTACGACTTTTTTTATCCAGAAAAAAATCCTTGTTAAAGGTGAGTTGCATGTCTTGGTGAGGAATCCAATTATTTATGAAAATACTATCCTTCTTGGTTAATATAAATAATAAGGTCACCATTCAACATTTTTCTTTTAAAACTTAGTATCATTAAAGCATGTTGCATTTAAATTGGTTCAGAAGAAAAAGCTGAAAAAAAATGTGGTTTGGGTTTTGTGCTTTATTTTCCTTATTTTCCTTTTTAAATTTTATTCTATATTTCTGATTTGTAAAGAAGGAAGCTGAGGAAGAAATCTGAAAAACAATGTAAAACTGAATACTGGAAAAGAACTTCTGTGCTCACTTACATTCCTTGGTGACATTTCCTTTCAAGTGAAACAGAAAAAGAAAGGTGGTGAAAAAAAAACAGACCAAAAAAATAACAAACAAACAAATAAACAAACCAAAACACAAAAACTCCACACCAAAAAAAAAAAAAAAAAAACCAAACAGAAAAAACAAATCCAAAAGCAAACAGAAAGGGCAACATGAGGCAGCCTTAATCACTCAACTGTGAGTTACCTGACCACTACTAATTATTTCTGCTGAAATTGTAACTCAACAAACCATTTTAAAACAACAAAAAGAGAAAAATGAAAGTAGGTGTTTACTATATAGCTATGATAAAGGATCACAGAAGAATTACTTGCTTCAAAAAGTAAACAAATTTTATGACAATAACTGTAACAATCATACCCCCCTTCTTGCTTCTCTGTAACACTTTGAATAACACTTTTTTAATTGCTTCCTGCATTTTTGCCACAATTCTAGAATACGAAGGTATGTTTTTTATGAAAAACAAAACTTGGGAACCAATATGCTGCCAAACCACAATATAGGTTAAAAAAAAATTTATTTATTTATTTATTTTTAAAAAGTTTTCAGAGGAAAAATCAACTGTGTTCTCTGAGGTTTGGATACAAATTGAAAGAGGTTTGCATCATCCTTGTTCAGGGTACAGATCATCTGAGCCAAGAAAAATTGTCATGCAATATAATAAATGTTAATAAAACCATAACTAACACTAAATAATGTGAATAATTGATTATAAATTCCAATACAGGAGACACTGAAGAAAAAAAAAGAGAATCAAGAATAGAAGAATAAGAAGACTGAGGCGGGGGGGGAAATTGAAAAAATTACATGAATTAAAACAAGAAACTCCCAGGATTAAAAAAATAGGAACATACCCTGTAAATAATAATTATCAAATTATTCAAAACTCAAAATCCTGGAGTTTTGAAACATAGGAAAGCAGAGAAATGGAAAGAAAAAGACCAACCAGCCAATAAAACTTGACTCACAGTTTCAGAACTTTTCTTTATATTTTAAACATACAAACCCACTAAAATTAAAAATATCTTTCCATAATAGGATTTGGACCTACAGTACATAGGTATAGTCTCTGGACAGTATCCATGGTTTTCACTGCCCTAAAGAACATGAACAAATTTTAACACACAGCTCATGAAAGCACTCTTTGGAATATATATTTACTATCAGAAAGAACTCACACTCAGGAACACTGATTTTTGACACCAGCCTCACAATTATTATTGTCAGGTATGAAGTCCTGACAGAGAAAGCAGTTCAAATTTTCCTTTGAAGATAGCTTATCATCTACATATGTTCTGATATTACTTTGTCTAAATTTAGAGAGATGCTATAAAACTACGTGAAATTTAATGGATTTACACCTGTCTGGCTGAATAAAGAGTACACATTATGGTTTCCTTTGCCTCATAATTTTCACACGTAAAAATGTTTCAGATTATTGTGTTAACAACTGACTTCGTGTATCACTCCTCCCTGCCCCTTACTGTCTCTGGAGCAAGATAATTATTCACTATATCTTGTGGGTGCAAAGTCCAGGAAAAAACTGTGCTGTCCTGTAGCCAAGGAAAGAAGTGTTTTGTCATGTAGTTCAGGGAGGTCCACACTTGTCATAGCAGCAGTGGCTTGCATTCCCCAGAGATTTTCCATATGCATATACAGGAAAACATTTTTTTCTATCTATCTACCTTGTTCTTGCCATATGATCACAATCTAAACCCTTTGCTCTATGAAGTCATAAGAGCAAAAAGGAGCTACAAGAGGAGTTACTCCTCAACTCCTCAGAGAAAATATGACAAAAGCAGATGGATTTTTTGTAGCAGTCAACATTTGGAACATTTTATTACAATCTGGACTGAAGTGTAAGATGAATCTTTTTATACTAGTTTTGCTCTTTAACCTGAATAAACTTGGAAAAAGATAAATGAGTAATACTCAGAGACTACTATTCATGAATGAATTAGAGAACAAGCTGACATTCGATTCGTTCTTTGGGTTGTCACCCTGAAATTCTCTTTTGGTCTGTAAAGCAACATTTATGTGGTGAATTTGCACCTTACAACCCATGACAAGATTTTATTTTCTTAATAACAAATTGTTCTGAACTAAAAGCAAGGCAAGTTTCAGAGTTACAGAAGAGTTACACAGGAGTATGAATTCTAAAGGCTCAAAACCAATATTTTGAATCCAACACTATTATATTGAAAATTCATTACTTGTTTTCAGCTGATATTATAACTCTATGTGGGGCAACCAGTATGATTTCTGAATGATGCTGTATTATGTCTTGTATGCTACTGCCTGTGTAACCATGCAGATCTTTAAGTGAAGACAGGCCTAGTAAAAAGCTAGGTATTTGCTCTCTTTTTACCTTGTGGTATATGTGTCATATATATATCTTCTTGCTTGCTTCCATAGGTAAATTTGCATTATGGTTAAGCAGAATCTAATTCTAAATGTTTACTTTGTACTAGCACCTCCTATTGGTAAGATCTGTTCCAAGGACCCTCACATTTCCCCACTAACTGTGAATAACCTGTATATGATTCATGCAGCTGTATTATACACTGCTGTTTAAATAGCACACTGTGTGGTGAGAAGTAAGTGAAAAGTTACATAAAAGAAGGCAAGAACTTAATTCTGTCTGAAAATTGTTCTAGCCACCCTAAGTGGCCAGCTGGACATAGAAGATTGGGCAGTGACTGACTCAGAGAATTCCTTCTTCAGACAATTTCCATTGTGTTGAAGCTGGAAATAGGCTGTTATCTTCTCCCAGCAGCTTCAGAAATTTGCACTAAGTCTTCACTATGAGATACTTTTTAAGGGTTTCAGAATAACTATTTTTCTTGCCATGTTTCTCTGCCCTGTCTTTCTTATTTCATTCTCCTGGCTTCCACATCAGGCAATCTTGCAACAGCATGGGTCCCATTAGAAATAAGTGAATGTATTTCAGCTGTAGCCCTAGCACAGAACAAAATATATGGCTGTTGACTTCTCACTGAATTGACCTAAAAAAAGTAGGGCTCTGATGAAGTAGTTAAAAACCTGCTGCAAGTGCTGTTGAGTGTCCACACACTACTAGTAGCTCAGTGAAGCACACTTCTGTTGCACTTATTGCTGCCATTTCTAACATTTTCATTATTAGTACATGGATTCTTCTGATGGAGGAAGTGAATAGCTAGGTGGAAACCAAGGCTCCTTCCTGTACTCAGACTGTCTCCTCATCTCTTCTGGGAAGTTATCCAATATAACATAATTAGAGCAATATCCAGGTGAAACAAAGAAATGAAAAATGAAATATAATCTTTTGTAAATAAGTAAAATCAGTTCTGCTCTGTGGTTAAGTAATGTCGAGCTTGGTAGCTTTGCGACAATAGCAACGGGTAAGAGCTTTGTGGTAGATGACAGTGAAGAATTATCTTAGGTAAATGTTTTACAATAATCAGCTAGAACCGAACTAGTGTTTGCAGCATGACAACGGGACTTTCCAAACCTAAAGTTCAGACAAAGGATGAAGTGATGAAGAGGAAGACGATGAAGAAACGACTACCAGGGGTCCCAGTGACAACTACCCCATTCTTGTGCTCATGTGGAAATGGGCATGGAATTATGTAGAGTGGTTCTTGGAAATGTAATGAATATGTATGTCAAGGAACAACATAATTACAGTCTGTTTGAGAAGGAGAGATCCCTAGTGTCTCCCAGTGCTGCAATAAAGAATACCTGCTTGTCAACTTAAACTTTGTTGGCAAGTTCTTATCAAGTTCTACTAATCACAGGAAAGGGTCCTTGTACTCACTTTAAACCTTAAATATTAAAAAAGTGAACTGCCATGAAGTGTGCTGCCTTACACAGTACATAATTTTAGCATAGCACTTGCCCACTGTTTTGCAGTTTAGGTGGTTTGTGAATGGCAAAAATTAAGAATACAAGTTTGTCTTTACCATAGAGATGTGCTCTGGATAAAAATGAAGACTTCTGTAGTCTTCCAACAGCATTGGAAGCTAACTCTATCTCCAACATAATGTCACAGCTACTGTGTAAACATGATGAGTGATATTTTAGTTCCTTTTTTTCTTTTTTTAAAAAAAGAAGCTCATGACACTGAAAATTGAAAGCAGAATTATGCTTGGATGTACCAGCTTGAATACCTCTGTAACTTTAGCATGCTTAAGAAAGAGATTCCTCAGCTTCAACAATTAGTCAAAAATGTCCTTGAACGGTAAGAGCAATGAGTTTACAACATGCATCATTTGAATCTTTTGTTATATTGACTTCAGTCTTTGAGAGCACCACTGTGTTGTTGAGCTGTTACTACAGAAACAGGTACAGAAATTCTTTTGCATTGTTGTTTTTTCCTTTGTTCCTTTGTAAACCTTGTAGTGCTGCTGTAGCCAGCTCGTATGAACTTATGGCAGACTTAGTTTGCTTTAATTGTCAGAAAAGACTGTAAGCTTCAGCTCAGCCTTTGCAAACCCATAGTATACAGGCTGAGTTTAGTGAGTAATTCTCACTGGAGTTGTATGTGTCAAGCCTTTCTGTACATTAAAGAAAAAACATTGCTAGTACCAACATGGTAGAGGAGTGGAAAGGTGGCAGTGGTGAAGTTCAGGCATTTTTCTGTGCTTCCCAGATGACTGTTGACAATCAGCCCTTTGTGGATTTGGAATATGGATTGATTGCAGCCATCAGCTAGCCTCAGCCACCACAGAGTACAATGTAGGTTCCTTTTTCTCTGCAGTGCTCTCGCTTTCTACAGACTCTTCCGAGCTCCAATCTTGTAACAAAACCCAGGGCAGCACATACACATGGAGCCTATCTTGCTATATCTGAACTTGTGTGATTTTGTTACTAGGTGTTGAAAAGAGTCAGACACTTACTAGTATCGAGCTTCAGAGAAATCTTCCAAATCTTAACAGACAAAACACTCTTCCACTTCCCTCCACACTCAAAGTGAATGTGTTTAAAGCATTGACATTAAATGTTTCTTACTTTAATAACTGTCAAATCTTAGAATGATTTGGGTTGGAAGAAACCTGAAAGATATCTATTTCCATCCTTTTACCATGGGCAGGGATGGGACATCCACATCTTCTCCGGGCAACCTGTTCCAGTGTGGAAACAGGCTGAAGAGGTGAACACAATGAATTCTTGAGAGAGTTCTTTGAAACAATAAAGTTGCAGTTCTTTTGTCCTTTTAGACATACAGTTGTCTTTCACAAGAAGACAGAGGCCAAGGCCATGAAAAATCTTCAGACTGATGAATGAAAACAGAAGAGGCATGCTGTCAGTCTTCCAGGCTGAGATAATAACTTCTAGAATAAAAGTGATGCTATCAGAGAAATTTATCTTTGTCAGATAAATAAAAAATAAGTCCTAGTTTTCTCTGTACTTCATCTTATGGATGACAGTCTATCATCATGAGGTGCAGAGGAAAGTATATATAATTAAATGTCTGGAGTCTGGACAGTGTTGATTTGCTGAATGGTTTTTTGCGATGTTTCTTATCAGAGCAAATGGGTTTTAGAGTTGGCAACAATAAGATAAAATGACAGCAAAATACTTTCTTGAAGTGATAGAAGCACATTTTCACTCAGTGCCCTTAACAAATGTACCATAGACCTTCAAAGCAAATATCTTTGAACAAAGAGTATGCTATATGAAAACAAGATTGTGGGTTTATTCTTAAACAGCACCATTCTGTAGATATTTCTGAATTTGTGGCTTACTATACATTGAACTATGTAGTATAAAAGTATCATACACTTACCTTTTTTTTTTTCAGGATGGAAAATTTGTATCTGTTTTTGTTTTAGCTCCAATGCTGCACTAAACACAGCACTGTGAAACAGAACAAAAGTTTTTACTGTATAAAATCTAGGGAATTCAGGAGTGGGCTTTTTTTAGCTCTAGTTTCCAAATAAGTATAGCCACAGAAGTTAGTAATGTTTGTCAGTGGCTAGCACTGATGCTGTAATATGGTACCACTTTTACTGTACCATCTCAAGGACAGTCTGCTGTTTATTAAGTTATTGAAAACCTTCTGACTTGCTTGGAAGACATGGAGATACTTATTAACATGAATACTCATTAAACATGGGCTCAGACCCAATGCATTTGCCATAGCAATATTTACTATTTGCAATGTTACCAGAGTATTAGGATCATTAATAGTTCCAAGCATATATCTACATTTATTACATATACTGTAAGAAATAACTTGATATGTAAGGTCAGAGTCTGCTCTTATTGCCCTAACAAAAATATTCTACTTTCTTTGATCCAGGCAAAAGCTTTCCAATCTTACTACTCCTGTAGATTAATTTTTACAATTTCAGTGAAAATTCGTATGCTGTTGATGAGTTCTAACTATCAACCATTAATGCCATCACTTTGGTGTGGATTGTATTGCGCTTGAGTTATAGTGGAGGCCACAGAGTTATACAACCCAATGTAGGTCTGAGATTACTAAAAAATATTTAAATCTTCGTGTATTTTAGAGAATATTTTTCCTGTCCTTATATAATTTTAAAGTTCACTGCTTTAAAATGATTCTTTAGTTGAGTGTGATTGATTGGTTTTACCAATAGACAAATTAATTCTACCCCATTAATTTGGTGATGTGAACTGGTGGGACTTTGAATAAATAAAATGTCAGCTTCCCCCTCACCCCATTATGGATGGGAGATCACACTGAATTCAGAGCCTTGAAAAACGTGGTGGCAAGGAAGGTTACTGCAACAAAAAAAAAAAAAAAAAAAAAAAAGACAAAAAAGCAGAAGAGAACTTTTCACTCAGTTAAGAATGCTTGCTCAGACAAAGGGGCTCATTTCTCTGACTCCCATTTAGTCTCAAGTGGGCATATACACCAGATGGAAGAGAATAGTTAGTCACTATTATAGCATCATAGAATAGTTAAGGTTAGAAAGGACCTTAAGATCAGCTAGTTCTAGCCCCCCTGACATGGGCAGGAACACCTCCCACTAAACCATGCCACCCAAGGCTATGTGCAACCTCGCCTTGAACATCGCCAGTGATAGAGCATTCACAATTTCCCTGGGAAATGCATTCCACTGCCTCACCACCCTAACAGAAAAGAATTTCTTCCTCATATCCAATCTAAACTCCCCCTGTTTAAGTTTGAACCCGTTACCCCTTGTCCTATCACTACAGTCCCTAAGAAAGAGCCCATCCCCCCAGCATCCCTAGGGGCCCCCTTCAGATACTGGAAGGCTGCTAGGAGGTCTCCATGCAGCCTTCTCTTCTCCAGGCTCAACAGACCCAACTTTCTCATCCTATCTTCATACGGGAGGTGCTCTAGTCTCCTGATCATCCTCATGGCCCTCCTCTGCACTTGTTCCAACAGTTCCATGTCCTTTTGATGTTGAGAACATCAGAACTGCACACAATACTCCAAGGGAGGTCTCACAAGAGCAGAGTAGAAGGGCAGGATCACCTCCCTGGACCTGCTGGTCATGCTCCTTCTGATGCAGCCCAGGATACGCTTGGCTTTCTGGGCTGCGAGTGCACACTGCAGCCGGCTCATGTTCATTTTCTCATCAACCAACACCCCCAAGTCCTTCTCCGCAGGCCGGCTCTCAATCTCTTCTCTGCCCAACCTGGACCTGTGCCTGGGATTGCCCTAACACACGTGTAGGACCTTGCATTTGTCAGGGTTAAACTTCATCAGGTTGGCATCAGCCCACCTCACAAGTGTGTCAAGGTCCCTCTGGATGGCATTCCTTCCCTCCAACGGATCAACAGAACCACACAGCTTGGTGTCATTGGCAAACTTGCTGAGGGTGCACTCAATCCCACTGTCCATGTCTCCAAAAAAGATGTTGGACGAGACCAGTCCCAACACCAATCCCTGAGGGACACCACTCTTTACTGGTCTCCAGATGGGTGTTGAGCCATTGAGCACAACTCTTTGCATGCCAACATCCAGCCAGTTCTTTATCCACCAAGTGGTTCACCTATCAAATTGATGTCTCTCCAACTTAAAGACAAGGATGTCATATGAGACAGTGTCAAACGCTTTGCACAAGTCCAGGTAGATGACATCAACTGCTCTACCCCTGTCCATCAGTTCTGTAGCCCCATCACAGAAGGCCACCAGATTGGTCAGGCAGGATTTTCCCTTTAGTGAAGCCATGCTGGCTGTCACCAAGCACCTTGTTGTTCTTCATGTGCTTCAGCATGGCTTCCAGGAGAATCCGCTTGAAGATTTTGCCAGGCACAGAGGTGAGGCTGTCTGGTCTGTAGTTCCCCGGTTCATCCATTTTCCCCTTCTTGAAAATGGGGGTTATATTTCCCTTTTTCCAGTTATCAGGAACTTCACCTGACTGCCATGATTTTTCCAATATGATGGACAGTGGCTTAGCAACTTCATTTGCCAGCTCCTGCGGGACCCAAGGATGGATTTCATCAGGTCCCATGGACTTGTATACTTTCAGGTTCCTAAGATGATCTTGAACCAGATCCCCTTCTACAGTGGTCCTAGGGTCTTCATTCTCACAGTCCCTGCATCTGCCTTACAAGACTTGGGTGGTGTGGTCACAGCATTTGCCGGTGAAGGCTGTGGCAAAGACGTCATTAAGAGCCTCAGCCTTCTCCAAATCCAGGGTAGCCAGTTCTCCCGATAGCTTCTGGAGAGGGCCCACATTGTCCCTAGCCTGTCTTTTATTTGCAGTGTGCCTATAGAATCCCTTCCTGTTATCTTTAACACCCCTAGCTAATTTGAATACTAAGTGGGCCTTAGCTTTCCTAACCTGATCCCTGGCTTCTCGGACAACATCCCTGTATTCTTCCCAGGCTGCCTGTCCTTGCTTCCACCTTTTATAAGCCTCTTTTTTCCTTTGAAGTTTCATCAGCAGCTCCTTATACATCCAAGGAGGTCTCCTGGCCCTCCTGCTGCAGCCCTTCCTTGTAGCTGGGATGCAGCACTCCTGAGCTTGTAGTAGGTGATCCTTGAATATCAACCAACAGTCTTGGGCCCCCCTTGCCCTCTAGGGCTATATCCCATGGAATCTTACTGAACAGGTTCCTGAAGAGGCCAGAGTCTGCTCTCTTGAATTCCAGGGCACTGAGCTTGCTGCATGCTCTTCTCCCTGTCCTGAGGATCTCAAATTCAACCATCTCATGATTGCTGCAATCAAGGCTGCCCTGGAGCATCACATTTTGAGCCAGCCCTTCCCTGTTGGTGAGGACGAGGTCAAGCATGGCACCTCTCCTTGTCGGCTCCTCTATTACTTCCAGAAGAGTTGTCTTCCACACAATTGAGGAACTTCCTGGATTGCTTGTGCCGAGCTGTACCATCCCTCCAACAGATATCAGGGTGGTTGAAGACCCCCATGAGAACAAGGGCCTGTGAGCGTGAGGCTGTTCCTATCTGTCTATAGAGTGCTTCATCCATAGAGTCCTCTTGGTTAGGCGGTCTGTAACAGATCCCCGCAGTAATGTCTCCCATCGCTGTTTTCCCGTTAACCCTGACCCACAAACTCTCTATTGACTGCTTACCTGTCTCCAGACAGAGTTCCATACTCTCCAGCCTATCCCTAACATAAACAGCAACACCCCTCCCCATCTGTCAGGCCTGTCTTTTCTAAAGAGCCTGTAACCTTCCATTGAAACATACCAGTCATAGGAGCCATCCCACCATGTTTCTGCGATGCCTATTATATCATACCCCCGTGGACATGCACACATCTCTAATTCCTCTTGTTTGTTTCCCTTGCTACAGGCGTTCGCATAGAGGCATCTGAGCTGAGCTCCAAATGAAACCAGCTGATTGGCTGGAGTGCCTGGAGTACCTCTACATTGCTCTGAGCACTTACTGTAGGTGCTGGCAACTGACTGGGATGAAACAATGCCCCCCTCCTCCAACACATCTACTTTAAAGCATCCTTGACCAGGCTGGCAAGCCTCCTACCAAAACCGCTCTTCCCCTTGTCAGACCAGCTTCACCAGCCCCCAGTAGACCTGGCCTATTAAATTGAGTCCCATGTTCTAGATACCCAACCACCTGACTATGGCACCACCCTTCTAACCATTTATTAACCTGGCCAATCCTCCTCGCCTTTTTGAGGTTTTCCCCTTTATCCTGCAGAATTGATGAAAAAACAATCTGAGCTCCAGATCCCCTAACCACCCCTCCCAGAGCTCTGTAGTCCTCCTTTATGTTCTCTGGGCTACTGCTGTCTATATCAGCAGCACCTACATGGATCACTAGAAGTGGGTAATAGTCAGTGGGATTGACTAGAGCAGGCAGCCTCTCTGCAATACCCCTGCTCCTAGCCCCTGGTAGGCAACACACCCCCCTTGAGACTGGGTCAGGACGACAGATGGGTGCCACTGTTCCTTTCAGAGTAGAGTCCCCTAGTATTACGGCCCGCCACTTCTTCCTGGCAGCACCAGTAGTGATCTTCTTTACCAGTGCGTCAGCCCAACCGGCTGGTTGCAACTTCCTGGTGGGAATGTGTTTCCTCATCAGCCCCCTGCAGGACAGCAAACAGTTCTGGTTGGGGACAATAGATATAGGAGGAAGCCCCTTGCTTTTAATTGTCCTCTTCCTCCTTTTTTTGTTGTTTTTTTTTCTGTTGCTGTTTCCCAGCTTCCTGGGTTAGCGGCCTCCTTCTTTCCTCCATGAGCTACAGTGGATGCCTGAGGCCCCTGCAGAGTCTGGTCCTGGAGCAAGCAGTCCTGCTTCCTCTCAGCTTCCCTGACATCTTTCAGCCTACTGACAGCGTCCCGCAACTCAGCCACCTGCTGCAGGAGGACCTCCACCAGGGAGCACCGAGTGCAGCCCTGCCCATTGTGTACTCTCCCCTCACAAGACCAGCGCAGGCACTCTACACCCCGAGCTCTGCACTGCAGCCTCCCCTCTCATCGGCTCTGTCTGGGTGCCTACGCTGGCCACCGCCGGGGCAGCCAGAGCAGAGTTGCCCGACCGGACCCTGGTGATTAGGCGAGCGCTCACCATCCCGCCCTTTTTGCTATGCACACTGCCTCCACCCACCCTGTTCCCTGTGCTCCCCAGGGCAGGTTTTTAACCAATCAGGGCTGGTGCTGCTCCTCCTGGCACCGCCCCTTGTGAGTCAGCTGCTTGCATCAGCTGAGCTGCCGGCTCCTGGGCAAGCCCTGTCGAGGACTTGAGGCTTCCTCGGTGGCTCTCGCTGCTCTGAGTTGAGGCTCCTGGATGGTCCTGTACCCTGCTCAGGTGTTGAATGTGTCCTCTCTCGAGCTACTCACCTCAGGAATTCCTTTACTTTATGACCAATACATTTTGTGATTTCTATTGACTCACGTAATCAGTTTTTACTTTCACTATGCTGACTGATGCTTCTGTACTTACTAATAATTTATACTGACTAAATGCTGATAATTGTCTCAATATAGCTATGATTTTAGAGAGTACGAAAAAAACTGATCAGGCCTTTTTGGCCTCCAGTCTAAAGAAAATGGATTGATCTCCAGTCAGTCATGTCTTCTAGTCCTCTTCTTTATGTCTATATACAAAGTTAATATTTACCTTTCCAGAAGTCATGAACTCATGCATAGCCAGCCTTAGCAGCTATTCTTACTTCCACATAACTTTTGAGCTCTCTTCAGACTCCAGTGATACTTTCCAACCTTTTATCTTTTTTCAATCTCTTATGTAGCCTTTACTCACTCTGTGATGGATTCTAATTTTCTTCTGGGTTTCTTGTCTCACTTAGCAGAGCTTTTCAGCTGTGCATTATGGTTATGCTTGGCAGCTTATGTCTTACTTACAAGTACTGCTGCCATCAATGAATAAATGATCTTTACCCCTCAGACCAAGATTAAGGCAAGTATTTACTTTTGGTTTTATGTTAAACAATAAAGAATTGAAATATCAATCAAAACTGTATGATTGCAATTATTCTAACAACAAAACTTACTTACAAACCAGTGGACTTCCACTGTGTCTTTGTTTTATGTTCATAACTGTAGGGCACAGACTGTTCTCTCCTTCAAGTGATACAGGTGAATTCCTCTAAACTGTGTTCATTTCAGGTTTGCTATCCCTATGCTTCAGAATGCTTTCAAAGAGAATGACTTCTAAAGGTAACAGAGGTTCCACAGGCTGAACAATAGCTCAAATCTGTTTCGACATGAGTGAAGGGATTATGGTCTCAGCAAGCTTTTTCTTCTCATTCACCAGCTTGACTCTCCCCAGCTGCAAGCTTCTGTCTGACCTCTGATCACAAGGCTCAATGGTCTGAGACAGGAATTGCCTGCTCTGCATTAACATCTGAACAATGACACTCGTAACTAGAATGTGGAGGAAGGCATAAACTCACATTTGTTTTCAGCACTCTCTTTTTTTAATTTAACAGGCATTAGTTCCTACTATCAATCTTCAAAGAAAGAAAGGTACATTTACCCCTCCAAACAGTCCATACATCAGATTATCTAATTTACTCCCCCAACTGTCTCTAAAAGGTTGGCCTTACGTTTAGATAGTAAAAGGCCTGACAGAAAAGGTTACCAGCTACTTGGTAGGAAGTCCTGGAAAAAAGATAGGAGGTATGAACAGGTCTTCTCTGGAAACTACTACAGTACCTCAAAATTTGTTGGTTCTATCTTATATTTGTGTCAGCTATGTCTGTGTGTTATTAATGTCCCATTCTTACTTAGTTTCCACTAACATAAAATAGCAAGACATTACATGCATCTACACAAAGGCACGTGTGCTTGCATATTTCATCTTAACATAGTCGAGCCTTCTGAGCAGTTGCAAAATCTTCACTGACTAGAAGACATGATTACTGCAAATCACAGTTTCTTCTTTTGCCCAACTCTTCACAATATCAGTCACATTAGTTAGCACAGGAAATAACAATGCAAATTAATGACAGTTGAGGAAGCAAGCCTCAAACTCAATAACTAGCATTATCTCTCAAAAGTCTTAGGGACATCTAATGAGATGCAGCCTAAAAAGTGCCTTCCAGACTCTCTGGTTCTGTTGGAAGAATAACCATCTATCCAAATAGATGGATATGTATCCAAATAGCCAAATAATCCACTTTACAGTTTAACTGAGTATTTCTTTTGCACAGGGACAAAAGAAGGTCTAAGAGGCGTTTGCTCACCTGTGCTCTTGTATGGAAGATCTTTTTTTTTTTGCTGTAAGGCTACCTCTATTACATTCTCAGTAAATTGATTAGTTGCATAATTTCTTACAGTATGTTCTCTGTATCTTGTCTCTAAGAAAAGTTGTCTTTGTCAACATTATTTATCATTTATGCAATGTGCAGCAGCACGTGCCTCATGATAGAGCAGTAGCGATCATCTAGTCCTTTTGGCATGGCTACCACAACGTGAGCTCTTGAATAAGAGATATTTTCCTTCACTGAGCCTTTCTGGGCATCCATTACCTTCCTAGTATCTAGGTTCATATGCAGGTATTATAGCTGCTTGGAAATTTTCAAGAGAAAATGTGGCTGCACTTCAATTTGCATTTCAAAAAGGGATAAAATGCAAAATGTTGGCTTTTCCTGTGAAGTGGAAAATCCACTGCTCATCAGTTGGGATTGCTAGACTGCTTCTCCAAATATTCCTAGAGGAGGTGTGAGTGGGTGATGAATGTCTTATGCTTTTCCTCATTTTTCACACAAAGGGAATAGAAAATCTTTCCCTTCAGGAATGTTTGATCACTGGACTTGAATGGAACTGTCAGTCGTTGAAAGAAAATTGCATTTTCTGTTTACTGAACTCAGTTGCTGATAATATATAAACTAAGTATTCTGAGGAAATAAGCAGTATTGCTGTTATATTGTTTATCCTGCAAAAGTGATTATATTATTTTGTACTTATACAATAAAAAATATTTTGCAATTTTCTTTCAGTACAATTTCCCACTGGATCACAAAGGTTTCCATACATGTAAGTCAGAATTTAGTCTCCATTAAGAATCAATTACAGAGAATGTTTGAGAAAGCACATTTCTTGAGGTACTGCATAGTGTGGTTACAGGAAAGGAAAGTAGGAAAAGAAGGCATACAGTCTATATTTACACTGGTAAGCAAAACATATTCAGAAGCCTCCTATGTCACTGATGTTACAAGGATGAAACAGCCTCTTCTACATGATTTCAGCTTCCTGTTTCTCGAAACAAGTCAGCCTTGATCAGACTGAAAATTAGCTGGCACAGATCCTGGCGCAGAACACGTGCCACAGGCTTTTGTGACTGTTTAGAAGTATAGTTTAGTACAACATGACTGCCATGTTCTGCCATAATCTACTTTTTAAGAAACAGCCTCTCTAGGTCGGCAGTCCTCTATGAGCTTTCAGTACTTCAGCACACAGCCTGTAACCCTTGCCAGGGTGCCTTGCAGTCTGATCTGAAGTGCATGTTGAACCTGTTTTGAACATGAGATTGGACTAGATGGCTTCAAAAGATCTCTTTTGTGGGGTGTTTTCACAGTCTTCCTTTGGAAAACGGCCTAGATAATGACAGCTGTTAGAGTAAGAATGTGAGTCTATTTAATATGTGTGCTGGGTTGAATATGCAAAACTAGAGAGTATTTGCCCACAGGTCATTGTGCTAAATGTAAAGCAACTGTCAGCCCCCAACTGATCATATAGAAGAGGAAGACAGACATCAGCTGGAAAAAGAATAACCAAGGAACTACAGAGGGACTTCTGAAATGAAGCAGGGGTCAGTTTGAGAAGTAGTACAAGGAAGAATGACAAGTTATTACATGTGGGCAGAAAACTTGGAGTAGACACAGCAGCAGTAAAAACCTGTTCTGACAATGCTAGAAGCCATCTCATTGGTATCACACCTCTGGCTCAGCCAGGCAGAGCAGCCTGGTCAGATGCCATGAGCTGCTAGCTCTCTGGCCGTGGGGCATCAGTATGGGCTTTTGCAAGCAGGGACTCTCACCTTCTGGGGTGCACGTGAGCTTGTGAGTGCAGCCTCACCAGCTGTATGGATTTATTAGCATTTCGTAGATGTGTTCTGCTTTATATGCTAAATTAACAATATTAATCCTGCATGTATGGTTCATTGGTTGTTGGTTAATTACTCATCATTGGCAAACTGATAAACCATTTCAATCCTGTTAATTGGTTTAAACTATGCAAAATTAGTATTTTTTCTCTGTGACACCTTCCAACATGAATAATTCTGTGATTTTTATCCTGTGAGAGCATTTTCATTGTCAAAATCTGCTTGGGAATTCTTTGGGAAGGCGGTAGTTAGCACAAGCGAAATCCATGCCCACAGACATTTCTGCATGTACTTGAATTCATGATTACAGAGATAGCTAGTATCTTGCTCCATGCACCTAATATCATGCCCTAATGCTAACACACAAGTTTCAAGTAGACCAGATTTTCCAGAGCTGGGTTCTGCACACATTTAAAAGCACTCAGTGCGTTGATCTCTTTAGAACACATACCATCTACAAGCATCAAATATGGTGAACAATCTGACCTCTTAAACCTTTCTGAATATTTAACCTAGTTTTCTTAGACATTGGAATTATGTAATCTTCTAGTTATTTGGGGATTACTGAAAAAGCAGAGGAAACCGAGGCAGAATCATATCCTCGGAGCATTCTGACCTGTTCTAAAAATTCTTAGAAAAAAGCCTGCCATTGTTCCTTAAGTAACCTTGTTGTGTTTCTCCTTTGTGTTTTTCAAAATAAAATCTAGCCCTTAGTATACACTCAAATCAAGATTATGTTCTCTCCTCCTTATGAACATGTGCATATCTTCTGGTTGTAAGAGCAGATACTACAGTGAGTAGCTGAAGATGCCCGGTCTTGCGTAAGGGCTGCTATGCTCATTTGTGTTTACATTGGAAAAAGAGGACTGTTGTATTAAAACCTGAATTCAATAGCTCCAACTCCAGATCATGCTGTTGTCCAAACATCATTGCACTTCTCATCTTCATATAGACAGCAAGAGGCTATATTTTAGAGCTGTTAACAGGGCTAAGAATGAAAGCCAGGAGAGGAAAAGTTTAAATTCCTGGCAGTATTGGATGTTACTGGAGCCAAAAAATTAATGGGGAAAATAAGAAGATTAAGCAATGGACTTTTTGGAAAAAAGAGGCAAAAGTTTGGGTCAGGGCAAATGTACAAAAGTAAAATGAAAGAAGCATTTAGGAAAGAAATTGTCTTGCAAATTATAGGGATAACTCATCTTCACACAGACAAGGTCTTCTTCACAAGCTCTTATAGCTAGTTTTTCTAGTTTTCTTTTTTTCTTGTGAATTCTTCCTCTTTCTTTTTGACCTTCTGTTCTCTTTCAGCACCGTGCTCAGAGTTAAAGCTTATCCCCATAGAAGAGATGTAAAAGTGTCTAAGTAAACAAGCCAATGACAAAAAAAGAGATTGGCTGAGGCAGTAATGGATTATTTTAGTATCACTGGTGCACTTTATCAGCTAGCACAACAGTAAAGAAGATGATCTGACTAGATCTACTACTTAAGAAAGTGTATGCATTAAAAGAAAGAATCAGTCTTGCACCAGGGACTATGGGAATCAAAAGTAAATATGTAAAGCCTAAGTACAGGTCTGTACAGAATTGACTCCCACATCTTCAACTGACTGAGACTGTCAGACAGTCTCTGGACATTATCATGGGAAAGGAAAGAATGTAAAGAGGAATGATAAGCCAAAGTTAAGTGGAAAGTAGTAAGAAGAAAACTGTAGACAATTGTTCAATACTTGCTTCAGTATCCTAAGCAACGCTTTGGAATATCAGTGCAATCAGGCTCCAAGAAGGGAGATGTATGCTGTACACACAAGCATAAAAGTCCAAATACTTGATACCTTGCCATTTTGCATCTGAAAAAGAGGATGGAGTTCCAGAGCCAACTATGTGAAAAATTCAAGAACTGCTTCCATCTAAAAATTGGTTTGAGCTAAACTCTATTTTTACTGCCAAAAAATGGCTTACCATCCCTGAAATTTCCTCCTCTTTCTTCATAAAATATCTTTATGATACTGAATATAGGTGCTTCTAGTTCTGGCAGATACTCCTCCAATAAGTTTCACTGGGTATGGTTTCCTGTGTCCTTTGTGGGACATACTTATCTGGTTATATTCCCAAAATTCATTTTTTAAAATGTTGGGTTCCTCACTATACCAATAGATCAGCAAAATATTTTCCCTCTTGTTCTTATCAACTTTCCCATCAAAACTGAACGACTGTTCCTGGAATTAAGACCTTCAGGGAAACAGTTTTTGTGGTGAATGGATCGTAAAATCTCATTCTGCTACTGGGACTAAAAACACATCTAACTTCTTCTTTAAATGCTATGAAAAAAAAAAAAAAGCTTCAGAAAAAATTTCATCTATAAAACACAGTTTCCATTTTAAGAATATAATTTTGCAAAGATGGCTTCTGAGAGAGAAAAATCTAGACCATTTAATTATAGATTCAATTTATTATTTGCCATTTGCTAAAGCTATTAGCAGATATTTCAATACATCAGGCAAATCTGTAGTGATCTTGCAGAATGCTTGGGTAACACCAAATCTGATTACTCTCCAAGAAAAAAATAATCTGCAGAAGTGTTTTGTTGAACTCCTCTCACAATGGTAGAGTCTCTAGAGAGTAATTTAAAAGTCCAGATATATTTAGTTTGCTTTCAGTTTTACATCTTGAAAGAATATTTTTATTAACAGGGAAAGACCAACTTAAATTTAAATTTTATTGTTTAAATATATCACAACAGGTGAGACAGAAATATTGTTTGTGGCTGTGTTAAGATGTTTATCAGCCAAATATCTCAGAGAAGATTGGAGAAGAGAAGCTGGAGAAGAAAAGGCTCAGGGGGATCTTGTTGCCCTCTACAACTACCCGAAAGGAGGTTGTAGTGAGTTGGGAATCAGTCTCTTCTCCCAAGTAACAAATGAAGGACAAGAGGTAATGGCCTCAAGCTGTACCAGGGGAAGTTTAGTTTGGAAATTAGGAAAACTTTTTCACAGAGAGGGTAATCAGGCATTGGAACAGGCTTCCCAGGGAAGTGGTGGAATCACTGTCCCTGGAAGTGTTCAAAAACCTTGTAGATGAGGCCCTCAGTGATATGATTTAGTGGTGGTCTTGGCAGTCATGGGGTAATGGTTGGACTTGATGATAAAGGTCTTTTCCAACCTAGTTGATTCTATGATCATATGACTCTATGATCTATTTGTATGTAAAGGATCTTCTAACCATGAGAAAAAAAAATCTGGATCTGGCTCTGCAAGGCTGATTGATTTATGTACCACTAAAGACAGAAGAAAGGCTTTTTCTGCTTTGTATGTGCAGGAACATCACTCATTTCAATCACCACCTTGTCACTTTTAAAGACCAATTTGTTATCCTTTCACTTTTATTGTTAAAATTACTGGCACCAGGGAAAAAATCATTTTATAGAGACTGCTATCTAGAATAAGTAACTACCCTAAACCTCACCTTCAGACTCACATTGTTTTGTTTTCTGCATGGATAATTCTGTACTCCTGTTATACGTTATAGCATAGCTTTTGACACTGACAGCTCCAAAGTATAGTCTTAAAAAGAAACTGGATGAGACTTTCAGGCAGCTCTCTTCATTCCTCTCTTACTTTTTGCTACCATAAGAACAGAGGAATTACCCTAAGTAATGTCAGGGTCTTTAAATAAATGCGTGCAACAGGTGTAAACATCACAGCACATGCCATATTCTCTTATAATATTATGCAGTTTTGATGCCAGGAAGTGATATATTGCAAAGACAATTTAATCCTGTCTGCTTTTCATAAAAGGGAGGTAGTTAGAATATGCATATGAAACTGAAACAACAGTTGAACTTAACTTCCAGTATTAGATCCTTTCAGTCTTTGAAGAAGTGTGCATCCAGATATAAGTATTATATGAGTTTGCCTGTGTCCTTGACATAGGTCTCCAGATTACAATACTGAAGAAAAATTTTCAACATTGGTTAGTTTGGTTTTCTTTTTTTGTGTGTTTTTTTTTTTTTTTTTTAAGTGGAAAAATAAACTGCAAAATATGATGATTGTACCTGGAAAGCTTAAACTAAACTACATATTACTATAGTGTTTGTTAATAATAAAATCAATCTTCTGTTCTTTCATCTCGGCATAATTTCTCCTTAATAAGAACTTTTTCTAAAAAAAAAATGGGCATATTTTTTGTTGTCCTTTACTACCTTTGAGAAAAAAAAAATTAAAATAATTTGGACTAATTGTCAATATTTCAAGGTAAGTTAAGTTGCAGATTATTTTATGAAGTTTACTCTATATGGATGCTGTCCACAAATGTTTTATATGCATCTGTATTTTTCTACCTGTCTCCCTGAGCAATAGCAATCAGAGTCCATAAGGATGATTCAAATAATAAAAAATGGGTAATGATGTGGATCAAAAACCTAACGCTGCTATACAAAATTATCTATGTGTTTCTCCAGAGTTGCAGAATTTTAGCCAGAATTTCAATTGCAGAGAGCCCTTTAGGGATCTGGAAGTAAAAGAATTGATTTTTCTTTATATCTGCTTCTATCTTCCTTTGGCAAGAGCACTCATTGACAGAAGACAGTTCCTTCTTAAGGTAAATTAAGTAACAGCAGCTGACAGTGTATGATTCATGACATTTAGGGTCTTTCAATGATTCTGAGAGGCTTCAACTATGTGAACAGTGATGTTTATGGGTAGAGTTATGTATTGTACATAAACATATGTACCATATTGTCCATATGTACTATATGTTTATGGTACTGGCACATGGTCTTCATCACACATTAAGCTCATCATTTTTGACATATAATATTCTCATATTAATAAGTCCAATGTCCTTCTTCTTTCTACCTCTACAGTAACCTGCCATCAAATATTACTGGTGCTCTTTTAAGAACAGAAGGCATCAAGCACACTGAAAGTATATGAAAAGTAATAAAATCTCTGAAGAAATGAAAAACTTCGAAGTCCGCATGTATAAAAGGAAGGTAAGACTATGTTTGGTGCAAAGGATAAATGACTACTAATTATAAAGAAAATAAATGGCAGTTGTTGCTGGGATTTCTGAAAGATCAGCTGTGTAAACAACAGCTCTTTTATGGCATGTCAGACATAAGTAAGGGTATTTTATGCAGAAATAAGGAAAGACTTCACTGATTTTTACTGTCAATGCTGTTATAGCATATAGGATGTTTTCTTCATCATGAACTCTAGAATATAAGCTATTACATATAATATGGTGTTCTAAAGTGACAGTTATGTTTCCACATCTACAGCTGACTTGGAAAATTAGAAGCTGTTGGAATAGCTTCAGGAATATTTTCCTGATGATGCATTCTAGAGTGTTTTGTTAATTTTTATTTTTTTAATTATTTTTTAGATTCTAGCATGAATCCCATTATATGCACAGAATGTAAAGCTAAAAGTCAAACCACAAATGCAGAAGAGCTTCCTTATCTGAAGTTCAGTGGATTTTGAGTAAGGTATCTGTGCCCTTGAAAATCTTTTGCTGTTAAATTCCCTTTACTTACAACAGAATAGGAGGGAAACTTTCTATAAAGAGATTAAAATGGCATAACATTAAATCATTAATGTATGTTGAAAAATGATAATGCTAGTGTTGAAGTAGTGGTGGTCTAGCAATAGAACGAAGGCAAAATTTCTAGACAAAGTATCATCTCATTGACTACAGCATTTCTTCTCAAGCATGGGATTTGTTTATTCACAAGTCATCATTATGCATACATACATGAACAATCCAAAAGCAGTCACGCAAAAGGTAGTTGTCAAACACAAATAATTTATTAATGCTGGGAAACAGCAGACTAGTCACAGATATTGCTAAACTGTGGGAATAGCCCTGTGAATTATTTGCTGAGTGATATTTCTGGGCAGCAGTGAATCAACTTGACTACCACAGGGTGGCATTGTCAAAGAAGAGTTACGTTAAAATCTAGTTTATGACTTAAGCCAAACTGTAAAATCAAAATTCCCCCTTACCCTGAGGAAAGAAGGTTGGTAAATTTCTGATTTACAGTGCAGTAAATCAGGATAATCCTTGCATTTATTCAGTGGTAGTGACCAAGAAGATGGAAAGTCAGGCCATAACTATGTCCAGTGCCAGTACCTTGCCAGATAGCCCATCTAAAGTGTGAGTAGCTGGCAGACAGATTTATTCATGTACTTGAACAATGGAAAATATAACAGGTCTTTCTTAGTTACCTGACTGGTTGCCAAATCGAATTCAAGTCTACCTTTAACTAGCCTTTTTTGGCACTTAGTATAACATTTTCCACTATGAGTTTGCAGTAAGATAAGCTTTATTTTTAAAATCACTAGATAAAGTTTTTTACTTTACAGCAGCCTGAATTTTTAAGTTTTTGAAAACTGTTGCAAATACAGCTTCATTTTATTGCATTCAAAATATATTTTTATGACTTTGTATTTTACACATGACTCTTTGAAGTTGGTCGACTCTTCTGCATTCTAGCCAGATGGATCCTAAAGGCATATACAATAAGAAAATGTTTCTTAAAACTGAAAAAGAAAGGAGGTTTTTTTCTGGTCAGTGAAAGTATGTTTTGAGATAAACATGAAAAAAGCAAGAGTCCTTTTAAGAAAGCATGTACTACTATTTGCTGACATTTTGTCAGGTACATAGTAAACGGTATCTTGAGAAAACCAGATGAAATCTACAAACATTTCAAGAGAGAGCACTGTAAGTATAAAAATTGACAATAGACTATCAAAACCCTAATTATCATGAAGGCAAACATTCTGTATAGAAGTAAAAGGATAGCTGTCAATACCCCTAAAGCAGAAAGGTCACTTTATAATTACAATGGCTTCACTTATCTTCCTTTTGTCTGAAGCTGTCAGCAGAAGATAAATGCCTACATCCACTCTAATCACAACATGAGTTTTATCATGTGATGACATGCTTGCCAAGAACAATCATTTAAGCCTTGCCTAGGTAGAGACACTGAAGAAAAATGACCTGGTTTAACTTTTATATGAATTAAACAATGACAAACCCTTGCATAGAAACAGTAATTTAAGACAGAAATGTCTGTAATTTAGTTTAATTTATTCTTATTTCTAGTCTAAAGGAATCTGAATCATACCACTGAATGGAGTTATGCAAGCATACACATTTTGTTAGTTTGCTTTAAAGCTACACCTTGAGTCAACTTGGATTCAATGTGCCTTTAATAAACTCTTAGTTACTTTAATTAGAGTAAATGCTACAAAGTACAAAAACTGCTAATATACAGCAGGCCTAATTCCACTCCCATACCACTGAGTGTAATAGGAATATTAATTCCAGATATACCAATTCCAAAGTCAAAGTGACAGATCTGTCTCATGACATGGAAGCAAAAGACATTAGTTGAAAAGAGAAAGGGATGTATCATAAGCTTTTGTAAAAGATGCTATCACACTTCAAATTTTTGCAATGGTGCAGGCCAAGATAGATTAGGAATGGCATCTACAAAGTTCTCATGAACCTGGGCTAGTTACAAACAAATTATACTTTTTTCCTTCGTGGCCTACCAGGAGTCCAGAATGAATACCACCATGCTTCTTAGGCTCTCACACTTCAAATTTTTGCGACAGTGCAGGCCAAGATAGATTAGGAATGGCATCTACAATGTTCTCATGAACCTGGGCTAGTTACAAACAAATTATACTTTTTTCCTTCGTGGCCTTCCAGGAGTCCAGAATGAATGCCACCATGCTTCTTAGCATGTTGTGCTGTCTTCAGAATTTTGAAAACCTGGATATCTTGTATGAAGCTCTGGCCTGACATGCCTAAATTGCTTCTATCGGTGCAGTTGGCAGACACTTTTGCCTGATGACATAATGAACATTCAGAATGAAAAGCAATTCTGCTGTACCCTACAGTCTGTTACAACTTAGCTATGTAATTAACCTCCTTTACCTCCAATAGATTATGTGATACAGTAGATTAGGAGGGAGCAGCCTACTGCCCTTTTTTGTAGGGTGGGTGGTGTTGGAGAGAAAGCCTTGATGCTGTGTGAGTATGGCTCAGCATAAACCAAAACAATGGTGCATTATCAACACTCTGCTAGTTACAAAGCACACTACTGGGGCTGCTATGGGAACTTGTCTCCATCCTAGGCCAGGCCCAATACAAAGGAATAGTTTTCTTTGCCACATTCTCTTTCTGCCTAAAGGCTATGAAATCCCTGGCTCAGCCAAACAGAACAGTGGTCAGTGGAACATAGAGAAAGCTGTTAATAAGTTGTTCTTCCCCTTTGCACACTATGAGCAAAATGACAATATGAAAAGAAATAAGATTCAAACTGGGGTAAATCTAATGAAGCCATGAAGTTAAGGGGTGCTAGGAAGGAAGTCTGATTTCCAGGAAATATACCTATAATAAAGAATGCAACTCTGAATTGTGCATAAGAATATGAAACTGAGTATGGCTTTCCCAGTTACGGATCTAAAGAATAGACTAGGTGGCAACTTCTAAACAAGTTTCATGCAGTTTTAAAGACTCTGGAAGAAAAGCAAGACATTATACCCTTACCAAATCCAAATAGACCCAACAATTATGAGCACATGGCAGTGTGACTGGCACTAAAGAAAATTCTGAAGAAAACATAAAAGTTTGAAGGAAATAACAGTTTTCTCTGTAGCAATATTTTGATCTAAAACCATTCTCCTCTGTTTCTGTAAGACTGTTGATATTACCCAGTAGCAGCTATCCAATGCTGTACATAATATTACACTAATGTTTCTGTTTAAAGGATGTTATCTTCATGATCCCTCTTACATAGACAGGAAAATTATGTGAAAAATGTATTTATAACACATAAAATTAAAAAAATGCTTTTTGAACAGTAAACTACACAGGTCTCATTCTGCTGAATAGCTGCATATCTGGGCCTGTTTGCATCTTGAGGAAAGAACAGCTAGCAGCCTTCGGCATTCTGGGAATGTGTTCTTCACGTAGGTTCCCTCCATCTGAGGTAACTTCTACAAGCAAATCAACTTTTACAAAATAGAGAATGTGTTACATGAAGTCTGAGGCAGAGAGAAACCACTATTTACAACCACTGCAGAGTTTAGTAAGTATCATTTAATAACAAAAGACTATGTGCCTTTTAATTTCTTTATCTGTTTCTTCTGGGCAATCTGATTTTCCTTCTGGATAGGTAATATCTGTAGATTCCACTACTCAATAGAAGAATATTCACAGCCAGATGCTGCTATATTTCCCTGTTTTTTAGACATACATTTTTCAGTAGTACCATGCTAGTGGAATTTTTAGCATTGAGAGTAAGAATAAAATCCTCCTTTATGCATGAATCTTTATAAAACTGTTGATTACTTGCATTATTTCAGACATCTTATTATTTTCTGTATATTATTTCCTCTATCTTTCATTGCATTCTGAAGTATGGAGAAGACTTCTGCCAGAAGAAAAGAAATGTTGCTTCTTAAAATTAATTGATGAAAATTTCATTTTAAAGGTGAAATGTTGCCTAATAGATTTCCATGTGATCGCCGTAGCCATGCTGTCAGCATTCTTCATATTTTTCTGTCGTTCTTTCTTGATAGAGGAATTCTTTCAAATAATGGTGACAATTGCATGCTAATATTAGAAGTACAAAAGAATAAATAAATAAAAATTATTCTTCCTTCAAGTGAAGATGCACTGGATGAGATGTAAATTTCCAAGGCATGTTTTAACTACTGATACCACAAGGAAACTTTTAGTATAGTACATCTCTCTCAAACCATTCTGAGAACTCTACTACTGATAATTACTTCTTTTTTGTTTTGGCTTTTTTTTTTTTCCCCCTAGACTGAAATTTACATACCTGTAATAAACATACAGTGGAAAAATTGAAAGCATTTTTCACCCATTTGACAAGGTATCTAAATGACAGGCTTTATATTAGCTTACAAAGAAAACTTAGTTGCTCTTTTGGGGCTCAGAAAACAACAATTGTTTCATCTAGGTTTTAATTTTAAATCTAGATGGAGGATTGATTTTTTAATGTAAATAGTTAGAGAAATGACCAAATCTAATTTATCAAAAGAAGAGAGGAAAAGATATGGAGGCTACAGGCAGGACCACACTAGAAGTGTTGAAAATATACTTGTGGGAAAGAATAGAATCTAGGAGAATAATTTGGGGTTTGTTTCTTAGTTTAAAATAAAACTTATTTTTCATTTAGATAGCAGTTGATTTTGCTCTTCAAGTTGAACCAAAATTTTTGAGCTCCATACTTAATTTCAGTTAGGAGAAACATTTGGTAATGAAGTCAAGTATCTCAGATGTGATCAAAATTATTTATAAACAATAGGCAGTGGGATCTGAATAACAGAGAAATCACAGAATCATAGAATAGTTAGGGTTGGAAAGGACCTTAAGATCATCTAGTTCCAACCCCCATGCCATGGGCAGGGACACCTCCCACTAAACCATGTCACCCACGGCTCTGTCTTATCTGGCCTTGAACACCTCAAGGGATGGAGCATTCACAAAGAGAGGGGTTTGCTTGTTTGTTTCTTTTCCTCTTGTTTCTCAGGGCTCTGTACAAACTATGTCCTTAAGCTCTTTCGCTACTCCTAAAGCATTCTGGAGTACATCTGGTTGAAGGCTTTTGACAAAAGCTGTACACTGACTTCTTTTATTAATTACATAAACAGAAATAATTTGATCCAGACTGATAAGTGCATGTGGCAAGGGAGTATATGAGTAGAAAACAACAGATTAATTTACACAGAATATTTTGGAAGAACTGCAGACACCAAGTTATTGAATCTGTGCTGTTTTAGCTTACTCTTCAATGCTTCCCTTCTTTATCTAGAATTTGTCATCATACAGACAGAGAAATAATAAGAGTATTTCTGATCCTTGTTGTCAGAGGCATATAGTCTTAAAAAGCCTTGACTTCTGGATTTAAAGCCAATATTTTTCAATCCTAATTGAGTCTTTTTGGCTTCTGAAAGGGCCTCTTCATTGCCCTGTGTCAACTGGATGGAACAGAAAGGTTTGCAGATGTCCTAATGTGGACAGGCTTCTAGCTGCTGGAAGAGGCTATGGGGCAGCTCAGGCGGACACAGTCCACTCATTTTGACTGTAACTAAGTCTAAATCAGGGCATCATCTGACACAAATACATTAGAATGAGTGTACGAGATGAAGACAGTCTCCTCCAAAACTTAATAAAGCTTTTAGACCATGGCTGGAAATTAAAAGGGCCCATTTAAGGTCATCAGAAAATCTCTTGCCAGAGGGAAACCACCTGCTTCTGAGGGAAATGTAATTCTCTCAATTTTTTTTCTGTACCCTTGCTGGCTGCCAGAGACTGATAAATCTGAATCTGTGCACAAAACGCACGGAAACTCAAGCAGATGTGGAAATGTATCTAAGGACCTCAGCAGGAAAAGGCATGGCTTTTTCCTGGCCATGCTTTGCCACAAGCTGCATCTAATTCGCTATTCACAGTCACCCTTGAAATAAGTTTTGAATGTTAGCTGTTCTTCCTTTTGTCTGAGTGTATATAGCTCAGGTTAGCTCAGACTGCTGTTTCTCCCTTCAGTGCCCAGAATGGTCGGTTTATTTTTTCAGATAAAATCTTAAACTTTAATTTTTGGTGATGTGAAAAGATATTCTCTTTTTTTTTTTTTTTCCATTTTTAAGATAAATAATAAAAATACTGGTTTAATAATGATTTTTAATAAAATTAGCTCTTCCATCTCCCTTTAGTAAGGGAGTGTCATGGTTTAAGCTGGGCCAGTAACTCGGAAACACGCAGCTGTTTTCTCACCCCCACTTTTCCCCCACCTCTGAGTGGGATGGGGAGGAGAATGAAAGAATGTAAATCCCACAGGTTGAGATAAGAACAGTCCAATAATTAAGGTATAATATAAAACTACTGCTACTAAAAAGAATAATAATAAGGGAAATAATAAGGAAAAAAAAAACCTAAAAGGAAAAAGGAAAGAAAAACCAATAAACATGAGTGATGCACAATATAGTTGCTCACCACCCACCGACTGATACCCAGCCTGACCCAAGCAGCGACCTGGGCCTTCTGGGACCAGCTTATATGCTGGGCATGACGTACTGTGGCATGGAATACCCCTTTGGCTAGTTTGGATCAGGTGTCCCGTCTCTGCTTCTTCCCAGCTTCTTGTGCCCCTCCTCAGAGGCAGAGCATAAGACTGAAAAGTCCTTGATCAGGGTAGGCACGGCTGAGCAACACATGAAACATTGATGTCTTATCAGCATTGTTCTCAGACTGAAGCCGAAACACAGCACTGCACAAGCTACTATGAAGGAGAAGAAAGCAACTGCTACAGTTGAAACCAGGACAGGGAACAAAGATGTTTCAAACAGAAAAATACTGAATCTTTGAGCTTCTGGTGCTCTTAGGTTCCCTGCTTATAGAGACAATGTGTTGTGGTTTAAGTCCGGTCAGCCATGTAGCTCACTTGCTCACTCCCCCCCTTTCCTCCCCTTCCCTCTCCCAGAGGGATGGGGAGGAAAATCAAAAGAATGCAACTCCCACAGGTTGAGACAAGAACAGTCCAGTAACTAAGGTATAACACAAACCACTACTGCTGCCACTGATAATAATAAGGGAAATAGCAAGGGGAGAGAATACAACCACTCACCATCTACTGACTGATACCCATCCCAAACTGAGCAGTGATCTAACCCTTCTGGGTAACTGCCCGAGTTTATATACTGGGCATGATGTGGTGTGGCATGGAATACATCTTTGGTCAGTTTGGGTCAGGTGTCCTGTCTCTGCTTCCTCCCAGCTTCCCCTCCTCCCTGGCAGAGCATGAGACTCAGAAAGTTTTTCATCAGAGTAAACATTACTAAGCAGCAGCTAAAAACATCGGTGTTATCAGCTCTGTTTCCAGGCTGAAAGTCAAAAGCACAGCACTGTACCAGCTACTAAGAAGGAGAAAAATGACTGCTACTACTAAACCCAGGGCACAATAATAGCTGTCAGCTCTTTGCTATCTGATCTAGACATCGCTCTAAATAAAACCAAGAAATATAAATACTGTATCTCAAAATCTGTTCTTCTCTAGCAAGCCACATCTGAAGTAAGCTGATGCTACTGCTTTAGAAGACAGAATATGAGCGGCACATTATTATGTAAGGCATGCGGTATTTAAAGCTTTTACTTAGAAGTCTGGGATAATGACAACGCAGCTTGGTGCTATACATTGCCTAGCACTCCTTATATTGGAGGCAGGATGCACTATCATTTCTGTCTATCCTAAAATCACTTATTTGGAAAAGAGTTGTTTCTTACTTTGTTTAGCTAAGAGATTGTCTAATGCAACAGGTAAATACTGAAGAAAAAGTGTCTGTTTGTACATAAGAAAGATCTTAATGGAAACGAAACAAAAATACTACCAATCAGGTTGATAAATATGCATGCACAAAGAACAAAGATTGATTGTACTACAGAAAAGAATGTATTGGCTTTTAGAAATCCATTATTTCTGTTTTGCTGGCAGTGGCACCAAAGATTCCTGATATTCCTGAAAATAAAGTGAGTGTCCTGGAATTACAAAATATTAAAAATTGTGCTGGTAGTATACTTAGCACTTAAAGTACAACAATGAACATTAGTACAAAATATACAACAAATGTACCACTGTACTTAACCTCACATATGAGGCTGGCTAGCTAGCTAGCTGAAAAAGTAAAAAAGAATCTTTGTTTCCCTTTTCAAACACATCAGTCTGTCCTAAATAGAATAAAACTTTGAGAAGAAAATAAGTTGGTTAAAAAACAATTATCATGCACTTCTTTTGTAATAGGCAGAATAACCTTTACAGCATCCTATGATTCATTAGTGAATATGTCAAGAACCTGTAAATAACACTTGAAGCTTGCTTTTTTGTTCTCTTAATTAAACTAACAGTGAAAGGCTTACCTCTTGAGGCATACTCTGCTGTCTTGAATATTTCAAGCAATATTTCATTTCTTGCAGTTGTTTTCACTTTAAACATGAAGGCAAATTAAACAAGTAATAATCATAGAATCATAGAATAGTTAGAGTTGAAAAGGACCTTAAGATCAGCTAGTTCCAACCCCCGTGCCATTGGCAGGGGCACCTCCCACTAAACCATACCCCCCAATGCTATGTCCAACCCGGCCTTGAACACCGCCAGTGATGGAGCATTCACAACTTCCCTGGGCAACCCATTCCACTGCCTCACCACCCTCACAGTAAAGAATTTCTTCCTCATATTCAATCTAAACTTGCCCTTAAACAGTTTGAACCTGTTCCCCCTTGTCCTCTCACTGCAGTCCCTAATGAAGAGTCCCTCCCCAGCATCCCTATAGGCCCTCTTCAGGTACTGGAAGGCTGCTATGAGGTTTCCACGCAACCTCCTGTTCTCCAAGGTGAACAGCCCCAACTTTCTCATCCTATCTTCATACGGGAGGTGCTCCAGTCCCCTAATCATCCTCATGGCCCTCCATTGGACTTGTTCCAGCAATCCCACTGTCCATGTCACCAACAAAGATGTTGAACAAAACCAGTCCCAGCACCAATCCCTGAGGGACACCACTTGTTCCTGTTCTCCAGATGGACATTGAGCCATTGAGCACTACTCTTTGCATGCGGCCATCCAGCCAGTTCTTCATCCACCAAGTGGTCCACCTATCAAATTGATGTCTCTCCAACTTAAAGACAAGGATGTCATATGAGACAGTTTCAAATGCTTTGCACAAGTCCAGGTAGATGGCATCAACTGCTCTACCCCTGTCCATCAGTTCTGTAGCCCCATCACAGAAGGCCACCAGCTTGGCCTGGCAGGATTTTCCCTTAGCAAAGCCATGCTGTCTGTCACCAACCACCTTGTTGTTCTTCATGTGCCTCAGCATGGCTTCCAGGAGAATCCGCTTGAAGATTTTGCCAGGCACAGAGGTGAGGCTGTCTGGTCTGTAGTTCCCCGGCTCATCCATTTTTCCCTTCTTAAAAATGGGGGTTATATTTCTGTCATGGTTTCAGCAGTAGCTGTCATTTTTTTTTTCTCCTTCTTGGTAGCTGGTGCTGTGCTGTGTTTTTGATTTTGGGCCTGGGAACTGCACTCATAACACCAGTGTTTTCAGTTACTGCTTAGTAATGTTTTGGTCTGACCAAGGACTTTCTGAGCCTCATGCTCTGCCAAGGAGGAGTGAAAGCCGAGAGGAAGCAGAGACAGGACAACTGACCCAAACTGACCAAAGAGAGGTATTCCATGCCGCAGCACGTCATGCCCTGGATGTAAAAACAGAGAGTAGAGTGGGAGCTTGCTGCTGAGGGGTTCGCTGCTGGGTCAGGCTTGGTATTGGGTGGTGAGCAGTTGTATTCTCTTTCCTTGCATTTCTCTTGTACTATTACTGGTGGTAGCAGTAGTGGTTTGTGTTATAGCTTAGTTACTAAAATGTTCTTATCTCAACCTGTGGGAGTTGCATTCATTCAATTCTCCTCCCCATCCCTCTGGGACTGGGGGAAGAAAGAGGGGGGAGTGAATGAACGAATTGCGTGAGGGCCTTAAGCCACAACAATTTCCCTTTTTCCTGTCGTCAGGAACTTCACCTGACTGCCATGATTTTTCAAATATGATGGACAGTGGCTTAGCAACTTCATTTGCCAGCTCCTTCAGGACCCAAAATTACCAGGTTAAACATCTTTAATATAACTAATTTACTTGATCTACATGCAAGGATCAGGCCTTTTTGATTTTTATAGCTCATATTTTGTTTTATAGTAATGGATACATGCAGTCCCATCCACAGCTGTTTAATAGCTCCAGGTATGCAGTACAATGAGCTTTTGGCCCTTTTCGAGACAATGAAGCTTCAGTTACATTTTGACTCAAATTTGTAAGTCTCTTTCCCATAAAGAGAGGCTTATATGACTCTAAATGATTTAAGAGCAGTCCTTAGTTTCATGCTTCTCTTACACTCAAATAAGTAGGAACCCCTCTTCAGCCATTGTATAAACCAAAAATGCATTTTGTAAACTTCTGTATTTCAGAAACACATCCATCAATGCTTAGAGAACAGCAACAAAAGTTTCCACTGCCTTTAGGCTCTTTACCTATTTTGATTGCATGTCATAGTCAGGAGATGTCTAAGGTAAGTCATAAGAGGAAAAAAGACACTACACTTTCACATTGTTTTGCTTCAAACACATACAAATGTGGCAACAGTATTTTCCACCAAAAGGTGCCTTTGGCATCAACTGGACTCTTTTTCCAGCAGCTTCCATGAGCTTCTATGTACCTACTTTAATTTCAGTAGGAAAATACTCTTCTGTCTATGAAGAAATTCTAGCCTAATTTTCTGTTTGCACTGCAAAGAATTACCATATTCTTGACTAAAATGTTTTGTTACTTTTGAGTCAAATATTGGACGTGTTACCCACCTCATAAGCTCTATGTAGAAATCTCACATAGTTATCTTAGGATGACTTTCACTGCTGTTTTGTATTGCAAAAATCAGATATATAGTTCTATTAAGTGCTCTGCACTTTACTAACCATCATAAGCCAAACAAACATGATTATTAGTCTGCAGGATTCCACCTTCCATTCTTGATTCCAACATGTTGTCCCTCATTTAAGGATCAAGTAGTTTTAAATTCCAATATTCAGATGTTTAGTCCATTCCTTACAATCCTGTATTGCCTATACATTTTTTTTAACTGACTTGAATATTTCAACCTGAAAAATTTGACAGTAATCAAAAGCTCATTTGAGGAAATGGGAAGTCATCAAACTGTTATCAGCACCTTGGATCAAGTCGTTGGTACATGGTAATCTTATTCTTTTTCTCAGTAACAAACTCAATTGTGCCTATCTACAAATTTTGCATTTTGAAAAGTAAAATTTAAAATACCTATCAGTGAGTACTCTGCTAAAGGAATCAGAAAATTACTTAAATCCTTCACCTGCCTCATGTGTACAGATTTCACTTCATAGTAACCATAAAAAAAATGTCGCTGTTTTAAATATCATAGCTTCCTTGCAATGATCACAGTCTGATCCATGATGTGTTGTTAGGTACCCATTTTATCAAGAAAAGAGAATAAAATATGTGAAAAGTTTCAAAATAGTTGGTTTGAGTTCAAACAGTTGCCATCAAAACAGAATAATAACAAACTCGAAGGGAATGTCAAAGCAGTAAAAAAGGCATACAAGGGTCTATATTAGGAGAATTCTGAAGTCACAACTTTTCATAAAAGAGAGAAAGATTATTATGATAGACATTATGAAGACATTTTTGAAGAGTGTGAGGCACTGGCACAGGTTGCCTAAAAAGCTGCGGATGCTTCATCCCTGGAAGTGTTCAAGGCCAGGTTGGACAAGTCTTTAAGCAACCTGGTCTGGTGGAAAATGTCCCTATTCATGGCAGGGGTGGTTGGAACTAGAGGCTCTTTAAGAGCTTTTGCAACCCAAGCCATGTTATAATTCTAGGTTTCTATGATTGCATGCTGTGAAATAATCTATCCTGAGCATACAGGTAAGCTATCTGCTGCTACACAGCAAATTTTGAGAGACATTTGAGCAGAACTTATGGGATAACATAAACTCAGCTAAATTGTTTGGTGGACTTCTTTGAATTTTAACAATGGGTAGCAACTTCTTATATGTATCTGGGTGACCATACAAGTGAATAATGGTTTGTTAGGGCAACAGTCCATGAAGTACTGTTTAGAGCTGCCAAAACCAGACAAAACTAAGCAAAAAGTAATTCCAGCAGGAGGAGATCACAACCACTGGCTCATCTCCCCGAGGTATACCACCTCCTCAAAAGACTGAGGAACTGAAAATCTTAAAAACTATAGTGAGCAAACATGTTAGTCTATGTTATACCTCCAAGTCCTTCTCCTTAGGGCTACTCTCAATCCAGTCTCTTCCTAGCCTATATCTGTGCTTGGGATTACCCTGACCCAAGTGCAGGACTTTGCACTTGGTCTTGTGGAACTTCTGGAGGTTTGCATTGGCCCACCTCTTGAGCCTGTCAAAGTCCCTCTGTGTGGCATCCCTTCCCTCCAGTGTGTTGACTGCACCACGCAGCTTGATGTCATCAGCAAACTTGCTGAGGGTGCCCTCAATCGTACTGTCCATGTTGCTGACAAAGATGTTAAACAGCACTGGTCCCAATACCAACACCCGAGGACCACCACTCATCACTGGTCTCCAGCTCAACTGGTCATCAAGTTCAACTTGGCATCAACTATTTGTGTGCAACCATCCAGCCAGTTCCTTATCCAATGAGTGGTCCATCCATCAACTCCATTTCTCTCCAATTTAGAGACAAGGATGTTGAGCGGGACAGCGTCAAATGCCTTGCACAAGTCCAGGTTGATTACAGCAGTTGCTATTCCCATATATACCAATGCTGTGGCGCCACCACATAAGGCCACAAATTGGTTAGGCATGATATGCCCTTAGTGAAGTCATGTTGTCTTTCACCAATCACCCCCTTATTATCCATGTGCCTTAACATGGTTTCCAGAATCTGCTCCATTATCTTGTCAGGTACTGAGGTAAGACTGAGCAGTCTGAGTTCCTGGGTCTTTGTTTTTCCTTTTTTAAAAAATGAGGCAATATTTCCCCTTTTCCATGCAGCAGGAATTTCACTTTTACAACTTCTCAAATATGATGGATGTTGGCTGTTGTGGTTTAAGCTGTAAATTTAACTTCTCCCTCCTTTTCCGCCCGATGGGGGGGAAATGGGGAGAAGAACCAAAGAAAATGTAACTCCCATGGGTTGAGATAAGAACAGTCCAGTAACTAAGATACAATACAAATCACTACTGCCACCACCAATAACAATAATAATGACAAAGTAAATACAAAGGGAGAGGATACAACCGTTTCGCCGCCCGACCGAGCCGAGAGACCGCGCGCCGCTCCAGAGACCGCGCGCCGTGAGACAGACCACGTGGCGCAAGAGAGACCGCGTGCAGCGAGAGAGACTGCGCGCCGCTCCCCCAGACCGCGTGCCGCGAGAGCCCCACCCCCGAATCCTGCCTCCTGGGCATGACGTGCTGTGGTATGGAATAGCCTCATTGGTCAGCCCGGGTCAGGCGCCCTGTCTGCCCTCCCCCAGCTTTTCTCTCTTTCTCGGCGTAACATGAGACTCTGCGGTTGGAAGGGGGGGGAGGGGGAGGGTGAAGCCGAACCCATAACAATCCACCCCTTATTCCATACCATTCACATCATGCTCAGATCCCATTTTTTCAAAATATCATCCCATATATATATATACATATATATATATATACATGCGCACACACACACAGATGGAGAGATATAAACCCTTAGTGCCTGGACCAATCCCTATAAAGCTGCTGAGTCCATCCAGTCCCTGATGTCAGGCTCCACCTTTTGTAACAGTCTTTCAGAGCAGGGGAGGCTGTGTGCAGTGTTGGATCGCTGCCTGTTGATGCTGATTGTTCCTTTACTGCAGAACTCGTCTGGTTTCATCAAAGTCGTTCTTTGTTGGGATGATGGTCTGGGGTCAGTCACGGATGACTTGAAGACATATAGTTGATGGGCTATAAAAGGAACAAATTACATAGCAAGCAACAGCATGCAATTGAGTTCATTGGCTGTTTTCTCCTAAAATCAAATCTCCTTGAGGTACACATCGGACTTCCCTGTCTTCCCGCATTACCCAGCAAGTATATCCGGGTCCCTGAGCAAAAGCAATCCCATGAGTGGGTTTGCCTTTACCTGAAGCCAGGAATAACACAGACTGTCTTCCCCAGCAAATTCTTTATGTGCACCACAGAAACGTTGTCCCCCTCTACAGTATGTAGAAGTTCTGACTGGGCTGGACCAGCTCTGTTGGCAGATCCTCTGGTGTTGACCAACCAGGTGGCCTTTGGTAAATGTGTATCCCAATGTTTGAAAGTCCCACCACCCATTACTCTCAGTGTAGTTTTTAATAGCCCATTGTACCGTTCGATTTTCCCAGAGGCTGGTGCATGGTAGGGGATGTGATATACCCATTCAATGCCATGCTCTTTGGCCCAAGTATCTATCAGGTTGTTCCGGAAATGAGTCCCATTGTCTGACTCAATTCTCTCTGGTGTGCCGTGTCGCCACAAAATCTGTTTCTCAAGACCCAGGATAGTGTTTCGGGCAGTGGCGTGGGGCACAGCGTATGTTTCCAACCATCCGGTGGTTGCTTCCACCATGGTAAGCACATGACGCTTGCCTTGGCGGGTTGGTGGGAGTGTAATATAATCAATCTGCCAAGCCTCCCCATATTTGTATTTCAGCCATCGTCCTCCATACCAAAGAGGCTTTAACCGTTTAGCCTGCTTAACTGCAGCACATGTTTCACAGTCATGAATAACCTGGGCAATAGTATCCATTGTTAAGTCCACCCCTCGATCACGAGCCCATCTCTATGTTGCATATCTGCTCTGATGGCCTGAAGTGTCGTGGGCCCACCGGGCCAAAAATAATTCACCCTTATGTTGCCAATCTAAGTCCATCTGAGCCACTTCAATTTTAGCAGCTTGATCCACTTGTTGGTTGTTCTGGTGCTCCTCAGTAGCCTGACTCTTGGGTACGTGAGCATCTACGTGGCATACTTTGGCCACCAGGTTTTGCACTCGGGCAGCGATGTCTTGCCACAGTGCAGCAGCCCAGATGGGTTTCCCTCTGCGTTGCCAGTTGCTCTGCTTCCATTCGCTGCAACCACCCCCACAGGACATTCGCCACCACCCAGGAGTCAGTATAGAGATAAAGTACTGGCCACTTTTCTCGTTCAGCAATGTCCAAGGCCAGCTGGATGGTTTTAACTTCTGCAAACTGACTCGATTCACCCTCCCCTTCAGCAGTTTCTGCAACTTGTCGTTGAGGACTCCATATTGCTGCCTTCCATCTACGGTGCTTTCCCACAATGCGACAAGACCCATCAGTAAATAAGGCATATCGCTTTTCACTTTCTGACAGTTCATTATATGGTGGGGCCTCTTCAGCACGCATCACTCCTTCCTCCTCTGGCGACCTTCCAGAATCTTTGCCCTCTGGCCAGTCCATAATGACTTCTAGAATTCCCGGGAGACTGGGATTTCCTGTTCGAGCTCGTTGTGTAATTAATGCGGCCCACTTACTCCATGTAGCATCAGTTGCATGATGTGTAGAGGAGACCCTGCCTTTGAACATCCAGCCCAGCACAGGCAACCGGGGTGCCAGGAGGAGCTGTGCTTCAGTGCCAATCACTTCCGAAGCAGCTCAAACCCCTTCATAGGCTGCCAATATCTCTTTTTCAGTTGGGGTGTAGCTGGCCTCAGATCCTCTTTATCCCTGACTCCAAAAGCCGAGGGGTCGACCTCGAGTCTCCCCTGGAGCTTTCTGCCAGAGGCTCCAGGTAGGACCGTTCTCCCCAGCTGTGGTGTACAGTAAATTTTTAGCATCTGGCCTAGTCCAGACTGGTCCGAGGGCTACAGCACAAACTATCTCACGTTTAATTTGCTCAAAGGCTTGTTGTTGCTCAGGGCCCCATTTAAAATAATTTTTCTTCTGGGTCACATAATAGAGAGGGCTTACAATCAAACTGTAACTCGGGATGTGCATCCTCCAGAACCCCACAGCACCCAAGAAAGCTTGTGTTTCTTTCTTATTAGTTGGTGGCGACATTGCTTTTATCTTGTTGATCACATCTGTGGGGATCTGCCGACGTCCATCTTGCCATTTTATTCCCAAAAATTGAATCTCCTGTGCAGGTCCTTCGACCTTACTCCGTTTTATGGCAAAACCAGCTGTCAGCAGGATTTGGATTATTTTCTTCCCTTTCTCAAAGACTTCTTCCGTTGTATCACCCCACACAATGATGTCATCAATGTACTTGCAGGTGTTCTGGAGCTTGCCCCTGTTCCAGTGCAGTCTGGATCAGTCCATGGCAGATGGTGGGCTGTGTTTCCATCCCTGGGGCAGTCGGTTCCAAGTGTACTGGACGCCTCTCCAAGTAAAAGCGAACTGTGGCCTGCACTCTGCTGCCAGAGGAATTGAGAAAAAAGCATTGGCAATATCAATCGTGGCATACCACTTGGCTGCCTTTGACTCCAGTTCATACTGAAGCTCTAGCATGTCTGGTACGGCATCACTCAAGGATGGAGTAACTTCATTCAGGCCACCATAGTCTACTGTTAGTCTCCACTCTCCATTAGACTTTCGCACTGGCCATATGGGGCTATTAAGGGGTGAGTGGGTCTTACTGATCACTCCTTGACTCTCTAATCTACGGATCAGCTTATGGATGAGAATCAGGGAATCTCGGTTGGTGCGATATTGCCACCGGTGCACTGTTGCAGTCGCGATTGGCACTTGTTGTTCTTCGACCTTCAGCAACCCCACAGCAGAAGGATCCTCTGAGAGACCAGGCAAGGTGGACAGCTGCTCCACTTCCTCTGTCTCCAAAGCAGCAATCGGTAAAAAAGAAAGATATCGGTAGAAAAGAAAGCCCATCGGTACCCTTTTGGGTCTTTGAAGTACCCTCTCCTGAGGTAATCTATGCCAAGGATACATGGAGCCTCTGGACCAGTCACAATGGGGTGTTTTTGCCATTCCCTCCCAGTCAGGCTGATTTCAGCCTTCAGCCCAGTCAACTCTTGGCATCCTCCTGTCACTCCAGAAATAGAAATAGATTCCACCCCTTGACAGCTTGATGGCATCAGAGTACACTGTGCACCGGCATCTACTAGAGCCTTATACTTCTGTGGGACTGATGTGCCAGGCCATCTGATCCACACAGTCCAGTAAATCCGATTGTCCCCTCCCTCCACCTGGCTGGAGGCGAGGCCCCTCTAGTAGTCATCACCTTGGTCACTCACGTCTTGTAGAGATGGATTATTCTTCTTCATCACAGGAGCTGAGGTAAAATCTGCTCTTCCACTCCATCTGGGAACCTGCTCACCAGAGACTGAAGCTGCAGCCTTCATGGGGTGATCAGACTTGAACTTTGCTCTCTTTTTCAGTTCTCGCACCCGCTCCTCCAAAACTGAAGTAGGCTTTCCATCCCACTCCATCATATCTTCTCCATGATCCTGCAGGTAAAACCATGGAATGGCCCGTGGTGTATAACTTCTATATCTTCTCGAACAGTAGGACGCCTTCTGTTAATAGCTGAGACGTGTGTTGGTACACGTGAGGAGCTGGATAGATCGTCTCTCAATTGTTAGAGGTTCTGGGACAGTTTTTCCACAGCTGAGATGATGGAAGGGGTGAGATTATCTTCAAACTCTCAGAGTTTATAAATCATTTCATCCACTGTGGGTGGTCTTATGTCACTCCAGGTTATTGTTGCCAATGAATGGGCGTATGATTGGGGTGCATTTCGTGTAAATTTCCGCCACATGGGTTGTGTACATTCGACTTCATCTGGATCTATGGGTATATCCCCAGCATTCGGCTTGGGGATATAGATCATCTCTACAACGGCTGATTTTCTCAGAGACTGGATGCCTTTCTCTAGAGTAGTCCACTTGGCTGAACGACTCATAACATCATCCTTGTATGGAAACCTATCTTTCACAGCTGCCAAGAGCCACTTCCAAAGGCTGAGGGACTTTTTCTCTCTTGCACTTGCTTTGTCAATTCCCCCTTCCCTGGCAAGTGATCCCAGCTGTTTGGCTTCACTCCCTTCTAGTTCATGACCGTCGGCCCCATTGTCCCAGCATCGGAGCAGCCAGGTGATGATGTGCTCCCCTGGCTGACGGGTAAAGTCTTTTCGCATATTCCGTAGCTTGGTTGAGGTCCAAGATCGAGAAGTCACCTCTTCCTTTTCTTCTTCTTCTTCATCATGTGGTAATAACTCCTGGTCAGATGCTGTCCCAGGTGGTGACGTTCCTTTGTCTTGTTTCATCTTTCCTGCCTCTTTGTTTTTCCTGTTGTGTACAGGGGCAACCAATATTGGTATGAGTTGGTCCTCTGGTTTAGCTGTTTGGGTAGCTGCCGTACTTGTCACTGGGGTTTGAGTTGTGGCTGTACCTGTCGCTGGTGGTGATGTAGCTGCTGTACTTGGAGCTGGATTAACTGCGCTGTCTGTTACCCTGCCCTCAGATCCAGAGATGTTTTTTTCCTTTTGAAGATGCTGGACAGTGTTAAACAAGGCTCTGTAAGCATAGGCCAAGCCCCAGCACATTGCCATGATTTGTCCATCTCTGGTGTGACCAGAATGATCACACACCTCCTTTAAATGTTTTACTAATTTTTCTGGGTTTTGCATTTGTTCATTGGTGAAGTTCCAAAGCACTGGAGGGGTCCACTGGCCTAGATACTTGCCCATACTATCCCACACACCCTGCCACTCATGACTGTCCAGCCTTGGGGAAAATCTCTCGGCCATCCTGGATTGTGGTCTAACCCCAGACATGGCCCACACCCCACTCTGCTTAACTCTCCGGACCAGACTAAATAGTTGCCAGTACAACATATTCAGTATGTGTGCCAACATGATAATTCCCGTCACCACCAGCAGGCAGATCTCAAGGGTATCTAAAGGCCATTCAAAACCTTCAGAATTCTCAAACAGTGTTGTAAACGGCCTGGTGGGGGTGCTGGGAGCACAAAAGAATGTCTCCTTCGCAGGCTGACCACCTGAGGAGGTGAAAAAAGACGTGTAATTGCTAAAAACTTCCATTATATACCTCCCAAAGTATAGAGTTGGTGGCCACACTGGAAACACAAACCGGGTCAGTTTCATGATCACTAAGTCTATTGTATTAACAATCCGTGCAATACAGTATAATGTAACAAGAATCTTAACCCAAAACCCAGATCTGAAAAACGTTAAGATAAGAAGAACTGGCTATAAGTAAAGTATCATACACTGAACCTGTGAGAACCAGAGCAACAACTTTGAGAGCCAATAAATCAGCATTGTGACAAGTGGCTATTTTGTCTTTATCTCAACCCTTAAGTGCCCCACGTTGGGTGCCAAAACTGTGGTGGTTTAAGCCGTAAATTTCCCTTCTCCCTCCTTCCCCCCCCCCCCCCCCCCCGCTCCGATGGGGGGAAATGGGGAGAGGAACCAAAGAAAATGTAACTCCCACAGGTTGAGATAAGAACAATCCAGTAACTGAGATACAATACAAATCACTACTGCCACCACCACCAACAATAATAATGACAAAGTAAATACAAAGGGAGAGGATACAACCGTTTTGCCGCCCGCCCGAGCCGAGAGACCGCGCTCCGAGAGACAGACCACGTGCCACGAGAGTGACTGCGTGCCGCTCCCCCAGACCGTGTGCCGCAAGAGCCCCGCCCCCGAATCCTACCTCCTGGGCATGACGTGCTGTGGTATGGAATAACCTCATTGGTCAGCCAGGGTCAGGCGCCCTGTCTCCCCTCCCCCAGCTTTTCTCTCTTTCCCGGCCTAACACGAGACTCTGCGGGGGGGGGGGGAAGCCAAACCCATAGCATTGGCTTGGCAACTACATCTGCCATTTCCCTCAGGACCCGCAAATGCATCTTATCGTATCTCATGGACTTGTGCACCTTCAGGTTCCTTAGATGATCTCAAACCTAATTTATCTAGTAAATCAGTCTTTATTTTCTCATTACTAAAGATAAGTATGCACTTTACAGAAACAAAACAAAACCAAAACAAAAAGCCATCTCATAAAAAAAAAAAATTATATAGAAAGATTTTTACTATAGCCTATGTGCAGAACTACAGGTAAACGGAAACCAAGAATGCACATCCTCATTTACCTAAATACAGAAGATGCAGCCAAAGTGCCCCATGTCCTAAAGAGCCTTAAAACCACAAACCCAATACCAAAGCCCTCCAAACACCCATCCAATCTCAGAAAAAAGGTTCCTATTCACTGCTCCACTCCTCTAGCGTTTTGTAAGTTGTTATAAAAAAGTATGGTGTACAATGATATTTACAGACTACAAGAATGACTGAAAAATAATTTCTATAAGAAAAGATTGACTGTCCCTTTTTTATATATATATGTAGTTGAAGGATAAGAAAGTTAAATCTGAAATACATTCACCTTAAACACCATTGTCACTTAATTTACTGTCTGTTTTCACCAGACCTGCACAAGCTTGTGTGGGCATAAGTACCAAAAATTCTAACACAGATTTGGTTTATAATTTACACTAGTACATTATAATTTTTATTTATATTCTGTTTTTCAGTGACTTCAGTGATTCTATTTGCTTTTTAACTTCTTCATGGCTACATTCTATACATGTATTTTACATCTAAAACTGTTATTTAGGGTTTTGTTGCCTTTAACTCATTCACTTTATGCATATCATCCCTCTCAAATCATGCTCATTGTAACTATGCCTCTTTTTTCCAGTTTTAATATTGTCATCAGTGAATAACAGTAGTGAAAAAATCCGCAAATGAATGTATCTTTCAATCTATATATAGAATGATAGATATGTACATTGCTGTCCTAGAGACTGGTAATGGCTTGCATTCCCTGTGGTCATTAGCCTTCTTGTGACAGCTGTTAAACAGTGGTAATCTTCTGGAGCAGCAGAAAAGCTTTGGATGCTTCTGAATCTCTGGTTATCGTTATCTCGCAGTAGGTAGCCATTCATCCTTTGCTGATGATACTGACTCCCTGCCTGGTAAAGATGAAGCCCGTTGTTTTTTTGGGAAATATTTAGGCTTCTCTTTAGCACTGAGCCATTGTCTCATGCTGTTTCTTTTGCTGCCTGGCTGATCTTGAGCCTGAGATAATTGCTGGAGAGGTCACAGGCTTGCAGAGGAAAATAAAACCTCTATCTTTATAGTCCTTGATAAGCATTACTTGATGGCAAAGTAGTTACTAAGCTGATGTATTACATCCTGTACCTAAACAGATATTACTGTCACTGTATCATTTTAATACAGCAGTCTGTACAGCAAAGGAAGTAAAGAATGAGCTGTAAAACATTTCAAGAACTTTCACTTGATGAAAGCAGGAGTATATCTAGCAATGACCATATTTCTTCCCTAGACACCTACATCTATCAAGGACAGGACAAATTTTAGGACGACAATGCAAAAGAAAGTGAAAGAAGTGAAGCAAACCTAATTAGCAGTAATAGGATATTAAATTGATACTATATCACTGACTCCTTGTATCCAACTTAAGGTGATAACCAGGGATTACTCCTGTCATATTATGTAAGGTTTAGCCTATAGAACTTTTATAAAGCTGCAGTACAATGAAATACTTCTTATTACTGTTAAATAAGTATTAAAAGTATCAGCTGATGTTAAAAAATGCTGCAGATTAATTGGAAAAAAGAAAATACAGACAAGTAAACTTTTTACCAAAAAATATAACTTCATTCATGTTTCTTTAAATTACAGAAGTCAAAATAAGTATTTCCTGTGGTTTATTCATGAAAGTTTATATCTTCAGATGGTATAGATGTAAGCCTGTATTACCTTTAAAACATTCTGTAAATGATGATTAAAATACACAGTTTTAAAATACAGTAATGATTTTTTTTTCCTACCTGCATTATTCTGATAGCCAAAAAGCGTTATCAGTTGAGTATTTGTGAGTACAGCTAAGAATACAGGTACAAAGACATGACACATGACATGAAACTCAAATGAGGTAGCTGTGGCTCCCTGCAATTGTCTACTTTCTGTAAATTAGAAAGCCATAACAAACTCTTGACTTTTAAAATGAAAAATAAGAAAAGTGCGTACTCTTTCCAGTGCTGTGGTATGCTGAAATCCTATGGCATCAAACTACAGAAATACAGACAGCATGAGGCAAGCAAGAAAAGAAAGCCCCAAAGCATGAAAAGGTAGATGTAATCCCAGATAACAGGCATACTTCAAGAACTATTTTATTGCAATTAATAGATCCAAGAGAATGGGTGAAATTGACATTTACAGATTTTATTCTTTTTGAAAAAAATGAAGAATTACAAACATGAAAAAATAAATTGTCTAAAGAGTAGAGTTTGGTCTTAGAAAAAATAGCATATTTTGTCATAGCTCTGTAGAAGAATGTAGACCAAGTTAGTGTTCTTCATATAAACTTATGGCTTTGTATTAAACTTAATTTTCATATCCGAAAGGGGTAGAAACTGATGACAAGTTAAGTACTTGAACTGGTTGCCCAGAGAGGTTGTGCAGTCTCCAGGAGGTTTTTAAGACCTGACTGGATAAATTGCTGAGCAACTTGTCCTGACCTCATTGCTGACCCTGCTGTGAGTAAGAGATGAAACTAGATGAACTCCTGAGATCCATTGCAAGCTTGAACTACCCTGTGGTTGTATGAATCATTGTATGCAGCTATAATGTCTACTGTGACAAGCTTCACTCTTTGTGGCAGCTGACAATCATCAATTCTATATACTGAATAAAGCGCTTGCAAAAGGAATGTCTCTGTCCTCCTCATACCCCAACTGCTTCTGCTTGGTGCAGGGTCACAGCAGACAAGGTAGCAAGCACTTTTAATATTCAATCATTATGAAGGATGTGAAAAAGGACATCGCCTGTTAGAGCTAGGAGATAAATCTCTGGAAACCAGCATGGACGTAACAGTAGTGTCACCAAACACTGACCACTGTCCAGCTCTTTTCCCTCTTCCATTATGAAGGTACATGCCCCCCAAAAACTTATTTTCAGTGTAACTCATTTGAACAGTTGAACCCTTATATTTTAAAGGAACTTTATTTATATACCTGTTTCATTTCATACTGTGACAACCTTCTGGGTGTTATCACAGCTACCAGTCAAAAGTAAAAAAAAAAAAAAGAACAGGACCATCTCTAACATTAGGGAGTTGTTTTTGGCTAACAATATAAAATCAAAGATTCCCCTATGTTGTGTACACAGACAACGTATCACAAAGAGCCTCAATATTGTAAAGTAAGCAATTTTCTTTTATTTAGTCATATCAAATTCCACCTTCGGTGACTTAAAGGCAGTGACCTGGCTCACAGAATGAGATGTTCTTATCTACAGGTGAGCTGCAAATCAGGTTAAAGATCTTGCAGTTTGACATCTTAAGTAAAAGCAGATTACATGACTTCTCTGTAAATACAGCACCTTAGCACCAAAAAGAGAAGATAATCATTTAATTATCAATTATGGAATTCCTGATTCCATAGAATTTCTTGATGTCTGTGTGACAATCTTTCTAGTTTAGAATATGTTTTCTAAACAAAAATGTTCGATTCAGAATATTTCATAAGATTAATCTTAACAGTAAACGTGACAGAAACAATATCGCTATGATTTTTGACCAGAAAATGTATTAGGCGCATTTCAATGAAAACACTGAATTATTTTTTTTATCAGCATACAATATTTAATATATACAATTAAATATAAACAGTAAATATAAACTGTATTTCTTCCAAGTGCCATTAATTCACATAACTTATGTCTTCTTCTCTGTTTTTGGCTATGTAGATTTCTATAATACACTGTATTATACACTGTATTATTAAGCACCTTGTGCTTGGTAGATAAGAGAAGATACCATCCTTGAAGAAGAAAGATAACATTAGCTGATTAAACCATAATTGCCTGCATCATTCTGGGCAGATGCAATTCAATGTCAAACTCTCTATAAAAAAGTCTTCACATATCAAAATTGTTATTTCAAGCTTTGTTCTATAAAAAAAAACCTTCAGCCTTCCAATCAATTGGTTTGTGCACATTAGGTAAGCATTTAGAATTTTATTAATTTGAAGGATGCAGTAGTTCTAAAAAATTCCACATATTTCTGCTAGACAGGGAAAAAAAGAACCCCTTGATTATATTAGTGGAGACAATAATATGCATCCAAAAATGTTAACAGCCAAGCTTTGTGCAGTACCTGCCCCTGATCTAGTCAGCTGTGACAGCTTCATAAACAGGAACTAGCTGGGAGGTTGAGCAGGTCCTGATAGAAACCATACAGTCGCTACAGAAAAAGCATTACATGGGGAATTACCTGCTGCATCAAAGAAGACACACATGGATGAAAGTTTGTCTGGGGATCCCTGTTGCTTCCTTTCATCACTGGCCACTGGGAAAAGTATTCCTTTTCTTTCTCTTTTTCTCTTCTCCTCTTTCTCTTTTTTCGTTTCTTTTTTTTTTTTTTTTTTTAATGTCCCCAAACAACTTTCACCAATAGAAAGTAGCTGTTTGCTGACAGCTACAGATCTCATTAATAAATCTTTGTACACTTGAACATGTCACAACCTCCCTTGTGTAACACTGCAGACCTCTCGAGCAGGTGCACTAACTTCTCTGACAGCTTTGCTTCAATGTTATAAGAACATCAAAACCAGCTTGTACTTGCATATGTTTGGGAGGTAGTTAATTTTCTTTATAGCACTTCATATGTTACTGTGTTTTGGATTTTGAGCAGCTGTGAGGGGCTTAGCTGCCCTTCTGGGGTTAGAGCATAACATCGATAAAAGTTTAGGTGATCATCATGGTTTTATGCTTTAGAGCAAGTCCAGATACACGCATTTGTAGCTTCAGCCATCACAGTGAGAAAATTGAGAAAGAACTGAGGCACAGACATCCACAGATCCTAAGTATATATATTAAAAAAAAAAAAAAGACAGAAAGATTGAACTCAGAAGAAATGAAAGAAAAAACTAGATTTCACACTGCTTTCTATAAATCCACTAGGAACTCCTGCCAAAATAAGGCATTCTTATAGTATTAGTATGGTATTAGAAGGCTTGATTCATGCAATCTATAAAGTTTCTACACATAATATAGTCATAGTATTTCAGACTTCGCTAAATGATTTTCCAGAAAAAAAAGCGCTTCTTCCAACAAGTATCAGCTCCAAAGCAATATTACAACATATTTTCATGCAAAATTAAGGGCTGTAAATGAGAATAGACTCCTGCTAACCTTAAGAGCTATTCTTCAGCAGGGGTCTAGTTTCTGTTTAGTTAATTTAAGAATAGGTATTTCCACAGAACAAGGAATTGGTTTTGTTTTACAGGTTAGCAGTGTTAATTTTTGAAAGGCAATTGAGCTGGAAGAACACCCTAGAAATAAGATTCTAGGACATGAATGCAAAACAATCCTAAGCCCTGCTAGAGCACAGCATAAACTGTGTTTATACATGCTTTCTCATATGTATCTGAAATGACTATGAAGATATACTCCAAGACTAATAAAATAACACACTACTTTATTAATATCAATTGTTTGGCAGCTCAGATATTCCACTCTCATTTTGCTTTTGTAAGCTCAGACCAAAACGTCATTAACAGATCATGCAAAATAAGTAGGGAAAGCAAAGTACTCTCTGACTGTCCTGTGTGATGTGCCTTGTTGCTGTTAAAGCTGCTGTAAGTAGGAAAGTGCATTGTGGAGGAGGGGGGAGAAAGTATTCCTTCTTTATGGCAGTACACAGATTTATTGGATATATACTTTTTTTCAATCTTTGGTGTGTTCATTTCATACAAATAACTATTTTTATACCCTAAGTTGTACTAACTCTGTAAATAGACTGAAGGCTTTTTTTTTTTCTAGAGCAGAATATAAGATGAAGGAAGAAATTCTCAGAAAAAAAAAGTAAAACTTTACTATTACCATTTAATATCTAATCTAATTTGAGATATTTACAATAAAGGAAAACTTCATTTGCTGTTCTTGTCTGAGCTTCCCATTAAGGCAGAGCTGTGTAGGTCAAATAATTCTGTGTTTAGAAGAGGATTTCTCTAAATAATTTTTTTGGCTTAAGAGCAATATTCTAAATATCTGTCCATAATTGCAACAGTTCCGCATCAGTCTATATAGGGTATAGTCTGTTCTGCTTGGACTGGGTTACTTTAAGCCATTCTTGATCTGATGACAAGTAAGTAGGAAGAAAAAACTCCAAACCTTTAAGTTTGTATTAGCTGCTTGAAAATACTATCTCTGTACAAATCTAATTATGGATTAAATTTTATTCCTCTACAGTCACAGATCAGCAGGATCAATGCATATATGCTGCCTTTATTATATTTTGGACATATCTTGAAACATTTATAACAGTTTTATATGGATAAGATCTTCATGTGCTGCAACATCTAAATACATCACTCTTCACAGGCTGTGTAACCGTTCATAGATTCAGCTATATCAGCCGCAAACTCAGGCAGTAAATCTCTACTGCATTTTCCACATCCAATAGTTTGAGAATTACAAAACAAAAAGAAAACCACCACAAAGCCTTCAATTCCTGAAATATATTATGAATATGAACATAAACTGTTGTCACTCACATATTTAAGAGCAATAACCTGAGAGATTGATTCAATGTGGAAAAACAAGGGGTATGTGTATGAGAGTGTGTTATGAAGAGATACTTCTGGCATTGTTAGGAGAATGAGAAATTATTTTTCTTTCAAAGGATGTTATATATTTTACTATCATTTCCATAATTCTCAACAATTTTGTCCATGTTCCAAAACGTCTTGCTGCTGCTCAAGATAAAAGTAAGCTTACAGCCTTCTTTTTTCTGTATCTGAATAAAACACAAAACCAAACCAGCCTCCTCTGCGAGGGAGGACAAAAAATTAATTCCTCCTTTCTAGTCAGGAGCTTTCTGCTCTAATTTGGAATTTTAATTCGGAATTCTAATTCAAATTAATTGAACTTGCTTATTTTCCATAAGCCATGGAATTACTTTATGTACAAAATTCTGTGTTCTCTCTTGTAATTATAAGTGTAACTTCAGAGGATTTATGTTCCACTATTTTCGTTTTGTTGCATTGAATTTGCTCCTATAAGAGATCATGCAAATTCTGTTGTGGTTTGCAAGTTCTTTAGTGTTCATTTATATATGCATCTAAGTGAAAATTTTCCTGCGGAATTAGAGGTTCTTAGAACCTGAAAACTTGGCCAGTTTTACAAAGTGTTTTCTCACCTGCAAGATGAAGCCTCTGGACACAGATTATGTTAAAAAAAAGACTGTCAAAGCATTCTATGTTCTTTGACCTGGCGTAGCATTCAAATTCTTATTTTATTTTAAAAGCTTACCTTCAGTTTTCTGTTACTTGCAGCCAAATTTCTGAGATCAAATGAATACTGATTTTGTATAAATTTTGTATATCAGTAAGAAAGGCTCTGGTAACAACCAGATAGTGTCAATATCAAAGAATAAAAAGTAGTCTGAGATGATAGATCATGGGATACAATCATTAGCAACAAAGCTACTGAATCATCTGTCTGATATTCTACCTTGGACTAAATCACCAAACTTGAGCAAGTGAGACATGAAACAAAACAACAGAATCCTATGTTATAAAGATGATAAAGGAACTCATATTTCTTTTCAGGTGCTTAAATAACAGTGCAATATTAGGTATGATCAGGATGCTTCTGCTTTTTTAGATTAATTTCAAAGACTATCTAGGACAACATATCAGAAACATGAAATGACATTAGGTGAACAACAAGCTGCTGTCTGCTACAATTTAAAAAAACATCTAAAATGAGCCTTAAATTTCTCTTCACAGGCAAATGTACTCTGTTGAAACTTCACCTGGAAATTGCTAACTGTTCTAGTAGGAACAGTGGTCTGACCTGAATTTCTGTAGACACTGACGTCTATTAGAAGCGAAACTGCTCTGAGTAAGGGCTATTGATAACTCATCAAAACAAAATTACTGGAACTCCACTCTAGGATGCACTCAGTTTGGTTTTAATGGATTAATGACAAAAAAATTTAAAAGAATCCAATCACATTATAGTACGTATACTACATATACTACTAGTTATACTACAGAAAGTATGAAAGCTAAGAATTTATGCTACCAACCTTGATCAGTAATTTATTTTTATATGACAATTTCCTTTCGTCTCACTGAAACAGTAAGAAACTGCTAGGTTGACCAAAAAAAAAAATATTGTATGGTTTTTATCCCTGTCAAAGCAAGAATTGTTTTCTATTTTTATCTAACTGTTTCTATTTTTCAGGACAAGCTGTCTTTTTCCTCCTGAAAGGGCAAAAACATGAAATAATCAATTATCTTTATTTAAAAGTGAGCTTTGACATTATGTACAAGCCAATCATGTACTCACATCTGCGACACTGAAATTACATAGAAGAAAAATATAATGGAACAAAAAATTTTCTTTTTTTTGTTTTTGAGGTTACTCCTTCATGTCTCCTGGGCTTGTGTTCATTTAGTTGTTGTATCTCTGTGGGGTATATCTTTGAGTATTAAGTAAACACTGGACCCCACAAGACTCCTAGTCTGTATTTATTACTGGATAGCTAACTGTAACTTATTGTTCAACTCCAGGTGTAGCTCAAAACAAAGATATTCTTCTGCATCTTCAATATTCATGTTCCACATGAAATCAAAGGTTTTTCTATTAACATTTCCAATAAAACAAAAAATACTCCCAATTCCACTCTGCAGTGAAATAGGGTGATTACACTCTCCAACAGTCTCTGTCATCGCGAACTAGTGGCACGTGTGCTCCTGCTCTTATTCATCACATACTCAGATGAGTTCACCTATACAGTGTTTTCTCCATAAACTATTTGATTTTGTACTAAAAAGGAAGCAGTAGCCTGATATGATCACTTACAGTCAAGAAGAACACACCACCCAGGTCTTGGAAGACAGACGCAGGGACTGTGAGAATGAAGACCCTGGACCCACTGTAGGACAGGATATGGTTCGAGACCATCTTAGGAACCTGAACGTATATGAGTCCATGGGACCTGATGAAATCCACCTGCGGGTCCTGAAGGAGCTGGTAAATGAAGTTGCTAAGCCACTGTCCATCATATTGGAAAAATCATGGCAGTCAGGTGAAGTTCCTGATAACTGGAAAAAGGGAAATATAACCCCATTTTCAAGAAGGGGAAAATGAAAGACCTGGGGAACTACAGAGCAGTCAGTCTCATATCTGTGCCTGAAAAATCTTGGAACGGATTCTCCTGGAAGGCATGCTGAGGCACATGAAAAACAACAAGGTGGTTGGTGACAGACAGCATGGCTTTGCTAAGAGGAAATCCTGCCAGACCAATCTGGTGGCCTTCTGTGATGGGGCTACAGAACTGATGGACAGGGGTAGAGCAGTTGATGTCATCTACCTGGACTTGTGCAAAGCGCTTGACACTGTCTCGCATGGCATCTTTGTCACTAAGTTGGAGAGACATCAATTTGATAGGTGGACCACTTGGTGGATGAAGAACTGGCTGGATGTTGGCATGCAAAGAGTAGTGCTCAATGGCTCAATGCCCATCTGGAGACCAGTAACAAGTGGTGTCCCTCAGGTATAGATGTTGGGACCAGCCTTGTTCAACATCTTTGTTGGAGACATGGACAGTGGGATTGAGTGCGCCCTCAGCAAGTTTGCCAATGACACCAAGCTGTGTGGTTCGGTTGATACACTGGAGGGAAGGAACTGCCATCCAGAGGGACCTTGACACGCTTGTGAGGTGGGCTGATGCCAACCTCATGAAGTTTAACCGTGCCAAGTACAAGGTCGTACACCTGGGTCAGAGCAATCCCAGGCACAGCTCCAGGTTGGGCAGAGAAGAGATTCAGAGCAGCCCTGCAGTGAAGGACTTGGGGGTATTGGTCGATGAGAAAATGAACATGAGCCAACTCCAGTGTGTGCTCGCAGCCCAGAAAGCCAAGCGTATCTTGGGCTGCATCAGAAGGAGCGTGACCAGCAGGTTGAGGGAGGTGATCCTGCCCCTCTCCTCTGCTCTCCTGAGACCTCACTTGGAGTATTGTGTGCAGTTCTGATGTCCTCAACATCAAAAGGACATGCAACTGTTGGAACAAGTGCATAGGAGAGCCACGAGGATGATGAGGGGACTGGAGCACCTCCCGTATGAGGATAGGATGAGAAAGTTGGGTCTGTTGAGCCTGGAGAAGAGAAGGCTTCATGGAGACCTCCTAGCAGCCTTCCAGTATCTGAAGGGGACCCCTAGGGATGCTGGGGAGGGACTCTTCCTTAGGGACTGCAGTGATAGGACAAGAGGTCACGGGTTCAAACTTAACCAGGTGAAGTTTAGACTGGATATGAGGAAGAAATTCTTTTCTGTGAGGGTGGTGAAGCAGTGGAATGGATTTCCCAGGGAAGTTGTGAATGCTCCATCGCTGGCGGTGTTCAAGGCCGGGTTGGTGAGACAGAGCCTTGGGTGGCATGGTTTAGTGGGAGGTATCTGTGCCCATGGCAAGGGGGTTGGAACTAGCTGATCTTAAGGTCTTTTTCAACCCTAACTATTCTATGATTCTATGATTCTATGATTTGTTCCTCATCACCTCTCAGCTTGTTAACTGAGATTGATAGCTGATATCTTGCTTGGCTCATGTCTGTTATCATCCAGAAATCTATACAGCATTTAGAAAAAAGTTTCTTTGGCTTCTGGGGGATATTACAGACTTGATTAGAAGATACAGCATAGATGTAACCAGGAGAACTGACACTGATTGACTCCTGAATAAGGTTTCAGTGATGAAAAGGAGTACCAGCTCTGTGAACACCATGATGGAATTTTGGGAAGAACTGCAACATCTAAAGAAGTTATCTACAACCTTGGAGTATAAAACATTATCCAGGCTTTTAAATGCTTTCATATAAACTGTCAAATGACATTTTAATGGAGCCTACTATGCTAGGAAAAGAAAATATTCAGGGTTTATTTCCTTACACTCCTTTAATGTCAAAAGAAGAACATACCTTTCCTGAGTTTCTTTTATTTTTCTTTCCACCAAAAATTTCACAGTAGAGTACAATATTGGATTTCTCTGTCTTTTTACTTCTCACCATAAGGCTTCATGAAATCATTGTAAGGGAATCTAGAGTAAACAAATGCTTTTATTCTACTCCAAATAAATTTTGCTGTGAAACAATGAGTTTGTTGGAGGCTTTCTGCTGTTGTCTGCAACTGCTTTCTCTACTAATCTTCCTTGAGAGCTAAAAAATTACATTAAACAGCGAACAGATCACAGTAGTCATAGCTTGTCTGTTGTTTGCCTTCTGAAAGCTCTCTTCAGTACCTTTTAATGACACTTTTAAATCAACATTTATACATTTTAGTGCAAAACTAACAGGTGATTTTCATCCAGTGCAGGAAAATATTTTCTGTGGTCAGATTCTACCCTTTGTTATTTATTGAGAATTGACCTCAGCAGCAAACCCTGTATAGGACTGACATAATCTTGACTGAGAGTTGCTGTCAGGCAAACCATCATTCCTCTTCAGGATGAATGAGTTTTTACAATATTTTGAGAGCTCTGCTGACAGCTGTGGACAAAATATAACTAAATATATCCATTAGATAATGGTAGGTAGCATTTGGGAATCTTGATTAGTCAAAAAAAAGAAAAAGCATGGACAGATTGGATAACAAGGGATGAAACCTTTTGCACTTCTGAGGACTACATTTGGGCCAAATCTAAGAACTCTTTTATGTCTTACAGTAATATATACATGCAGGTTTACCATGGTATGAGTTGTAGTAATAGAAGATGTCATAGTTAAAGCTGAAGAGATGCATATTTTCAATCCTTAGTTCTAATTTTTTGACATAAAAACAAACTAGTGATGAATAATGTTAATAATGTCAGTTATGAAAAGTGATATTCATGATTCAAACAAACGCAGTGGGAATTGGAGACAGTTAAAAAAACTCAATGGAGAATATTATTTACAAGACACTTTTATATATACAGTAGACCATGTGACCAATGCATCCTACATATACCAATTAGTATGAATAAACGTGCTCGGTGCACAAGCAATCTATGTTATTAGATTTGTAGTATCAATTAGAAAATGTATAGTATAGTCTATTAATATACATTTTGCTTTTCATACATGATGTGAAGTCAAGAGCCAAAGAGGCAATACTTATGCTTCTGCATCAAAGTTGGAAGTTTAAAAAATTGTGTGGATGATCTATTTAGTCTAGCACTAAATAAAGACACATATCATAGGCTATTGAATATTTGTCTGAGCCGCAGGTGACTGAAATTGGGTTGCAAAATATACAGAGCTCATGCTGAAGTTCAGTATCTATGAAAACCTACTACCTCAGAGGGCAGCAGAATCTGAATAGACTGAATTTCCAGGACAGGGAGAGTATATTTTTTGATCTGTTTTCCTGATACTACAGGATGGTGACACTGATTGTGATCTGCTTACAGAGATTAGAGGAAATAGAGCAGTCATGGGAAAATTAGCTCCACTTACGCTAGACAAATGTTCTATCAGGCTTTAATGCAGAGAACACATTTTTATGCAGTATAGATGACTAGGAACTGGTTGGAGGCTTCACAAGAAAACATGCAGTCTTTCAGTTGGTCCCGTGTGGAATGCAGGATGCACTTTGGTATGTTAGAGGGCTTCCTCAACCGTAGCAGCAATTTCAATGTATATAAATGACTGTCTTGAAAAAAGGGACACTGCATAAAAATGATGAAATTGTTAAAGAGCTGCAAGGGCCAGCTAAGACAGTTAAATATCTGCAGATGAAAAGGTTTAAGATAGAGTGAAAGGAACACGAACAGGCTAAGCGATTGGGTAAGGAAAGTTATTGGAAGAAAGAAGACATCCTTCAGAAATCTGAAATTGCTTCCAAATGAAGAAAGTAGAAAAGCTCAAGCTATGCATAAAAGGTATTATGAACAAATAAATGAAGGTTAAAAGTCTAAGAAATGTTTAACTAAAGAAAAAGAAAAAGAAAAGAACCTCCTCCTGAACCCATCAAAGATCAGAAAGGCTGCCTGAGGCTCTGCAGGAAGAATGGAAAAAGAGGATACAAAAAAAGCATTGCAGAGAAAGCTAAATCCATTCTTAACAATGATGTACACTGTGGAAAAAGTGGTGGAGATTCTAATGCCCAAATCGATTCCTAAGATCTACCTAAACTTGAAATGATTGCTTGGAAAAAGATAGCAAAGAAATGAAAAAGGAAGAAATGCATGGCCAGTATTAAGGGGTATTCACCCAAGAGGAACAATTTTGGGGAAATAGCCAAATTTCTAATGAATAACATAAGATTTTACATAAAACTACCTCAAAGTGTGGCAAATATGATACTATCTTTTAAATGCATTCCAAAAGAATTCTTGACAACCACATACTGGCAAGACTATATTAGACAAATAAGTAGAAAAGAAAAAGAAATAATGGACAGCTAGACTATGACAGTTGCTTTAAAACCAACTGGGCTGCATGCACCTGTAACTGGTTGCTTGTGTTCCCTAGTATATTACTATTGTCTTGCTCTATTTACAACTGATACTTATCAACTATTCAAGATATTCCTCTTGTTAAATTGCAAGCATGCTGTTGCAGTAGTATATGGCTTAATTTTTGTTTAGATAACTGAATCTCCTTTTGGAAACTGCTATTTATGGAAATAAAATTGCTGTTTACAATCATGGATACAAGACTAAATGAAAACAAGGAATTTTGCTTCCACTTTACCTTAATTTGCTGTATAATCACCAAGTACTATTTCACAATATGTGTAAGAAAAACCAAAGGGCTTCATAACAAAACCTAGTTGCCTAAGCTATCTTTTTTAATAATTTAAAATGCTCTGCTGGGTAATAAATTGAATTCAAATATTTTTGAGAAATGCCACTAACTTTATACTAATTTACAACTCCATTCCATAAGAATCTGATTGCTCATTGATCCTGTATGAAATCTATGCGCATCAGCAATAGAAAAGTATGTAGCTAAATAATTGCATATACCCTGGCAGATTGGAGTCCAATGATTAATCAATGAAAATTTATACTTATTGGAGATATAATTACCTGGAAGAGATAGTGTCATGTGTAATGTTTGCTATTTCTTTTTTACACAATATTTGCTCCTTTTTGCATCCCATAACACAGACATGGTCAGTTCTTCTACTTTATTGTAGAAAAAAAAAAAAAGACCAGGCAGTAAAGGTTAAGCTTATGATGGACTAGTACCTGAACTTTATATACATCTTTTAAAAACATACCTTCAGCAGATGTTTGTTCACTCTTTTCAGGTTTTACATGAGGTTTATATGTGCCTGCTACCAGAAGTAACTTCTACTTGCACAGTTCTCAAGACTATGAAAGATACGTATCTTGGTTCTTTGGTTTTTTTATGATTCTATGTGAACGAAATGGTTTAGTCCATTTTCTTTCATGACAGCTTTGTCCCTTGTTCTGTTCCTAAAACTGAATAAAATCAGGGTTGAACATTACTGTGTTGATTTGCAAAGCTGTAGTAATCTGACATAAAGCTGAACTTGATAAGGTTTGAGGAAGGCTTTGTTTCTGCTAATAGCATTTTTTTCCTGAGAATGTGCCAGATTAGATATTTCTGAGTAAGCAGCGTATTAAGAGGCAGATTTCTTCAGAAGACAATTCATTCATGACTACTGTGGCTTGTGTAGCATTTACCTAGATAACTAGCCCCAATTGAATATACAGAAAGACATACTTACATATTTGGATTATCATATACATATAAATCACTTTGAAGTAAATAGCTGCTATTAAAAATTATAAATCACTTTGATAAGCTAATGGTTTAATATTAAAAAAAGATGTAATATTTTCCTTTTCTAAATTAAATTTCTAAATTTAAAATTAAGTCTTATATGTTGAAGTCTATCAGGGACACTGTTTTTCTGTAAAAGGAAGGTGCTTCCGTTTACATGTAACAAATAAAGTACAACTAAGCTCTCCAACTGTTGTTTTGTTTTTTTTTTTTGTTTATGCCAGATATTAGTGTCATGGTCATTATTCCTGGTATATCTTTTTAATTTTTATTTAAAGTGTTCGCTCCATAATGATGAGACAAGAATGATCTGATTTCTTCACATTCTACTGTAAATTTTTTGCAGCAACTCCATTCTTGATCAAAGCTAATGTTCTCAACAGACAATGAGAAAATATACTCAGGACACTATTAATTTCCTAAGTGAGGTTCCATACAATAAAGAGAAATGCAAATCCTCATTGTATGTGTCATAATACATGTTTGGTAGAATTTAGAAGTATTTGACTATTAGAATTCTTTTTGCCATAGTCTGAAACCATTTACAAATGGTCTCAGACTTAAATCTGTTATTTAGAAATAGAAACATGTAGTTTTAAGCATAACTGGACTGAGTTTACATATTCATAGAATTATATGTATTTATTTTTTAAAAAGTGTGTTTGCACATACTGCGTTGATGGCTGTATGTGTGAATACCTTTTTATGTCTAGCTTTCAGCTTTTATTCTCTATAACAGTAGAGAAGCATATGCATACAGAAACTTACTTCTTCCTAAGAGATTCAATGGCAAAAGAGCCAATATTAGTATGAAGAGTACAGTTTTACACTGGTTTAGTAACTTGAAGTTAACATATAGAGAAGTGATTAACAGAGCAAAGCTTATTCACTTGTTAAATTAATGGTAAAAGGAGGAAAAAGTGTTTTCCACTTTAATGTTGCCTACTACTAGTGTCAATATATATATAAAAATATTTTAGTAAAAGTTTAAGTCTGAATAGGATGTTAATAATGGAAGTCAACCATGGGATTTTAAAAATTCTTCATTAAAATTAATAGTTTTTATACTCTCTATTAATTTCCCATTCAACATCCCCATTCAATTTGTGGAAGTCACAATCTGAAGTATGCCACTTGAGAACTAAGTTTAATGACTAGCATTCTTCTGTTGCATAAAATAAGAAGAATAATGTGAACAATCACACTGACAAGTGCCCTTTATAGTACATTTAAGAAAAAAATCATAGCACAAAAAATGCCGAGCATGAAGGTAGTTTGCATAATATTGGTTTGTTCACAGTTCTTTCAATTTGGAAGTAAATATACAGTGATGAAATTTGCCATACGCTCCTCACGCCACTCCTTAGCTTTCAAGTGTTGAACAACTTCAATATAGTGACCAGTTATTTTGCATTATTATATTTTTAATTACTGGTTTATGGACTTTGTTCAAGTCCTAGATGCAAATATCTTCAAAGTAGTAGCTTTGAAGTTTTCACTACATTGAAGACACAGTGTAAATTTAAAAAAAAACCCAAACAAAACCTACAAATCTAAACAGCTAAATAATAGTGATAATGCTTACAAATAACTAATATTTGGTTATATAAATTCTACTTCCTATTTAGTATCCAAGGTTATTCAAATAGAAAACCTATGATGAGCTGGGATAGGTATTTTTCTCATCTGTTCTGAAAAATCCAGAGGTGGCCCAGTGTGGTATCTTCCATCTACGAGACCTTTCTGTAGTATCTTAGTATGCTTGCATACACAGGGATATGCACAAAGTGGAGTAAACTACTACCATTTTTTAAAAAAACAACTTCTCGCACATTTACAGACATGCTTAATCTGTTGCAGATTATATTTGCTAAATCTGTGATCCCTCTTATTTGGATTCTTTTTTAGTCATCTTTAAGAAATGCAGTTTAAAAACAGATATGAGGCTGGTAAATTCTCTTCTGTTACTTTTACACAATGAAATGCCATCAGTGACAAGTTAGCAACATTTTGTAATTTTAGAATAGATAATTATGACCTGTCCTTTCTTTTGGTGGCTTTTGTTTTCTATTTCACTACATTTCAATCTATTTAATTGTCTCTATGTTCTGTTATACTATATTAGTGAATGTGATGTTCACATTTCTATTCCTATTTTATGTTTCATGACCACAAAAGAACAATTGTTTGCAATGTTCATGATCTGCAATTATTAAATTTCATTAACAGATGATAAAGACTATAGATATTGTACATAACCCAATTAAACTTTCTGCAATACTTAAGGATAACTGTTGAATGCTTTGTATGAGAAAAACTACATAACACTGAGTTAATGTGACAGATTTGCTATCTTCTGAGCCTAAGCTTGAAAGTTTTATTTCAAATTTAATTAAATATAAACTTAAGAATACTTACATGCAGTCAGTGAGATTTCAACATATTGTCTGAAACAAGGCTTCCTAAATATTTGAGAAAAATATTATCATATCTCCAATTAAATTTAGAGTAGATTTAATCTTCCAAAATAGTTTTGGTTAATTTTATTTAATCCTGTAAAGTAGCATTTTATTAGGCAATTCCAATGTTATTACTACCCCTATAAAAACATTAAAAGTCATAATGTTGATTAATTTTAGATGTTTGGACTGTAGTGTTTCCAGGAGTATCATATAATAATTTTATTTTCAACTTATTAATAACAGATTTGCACTATTCATTTAGTTTAAGGTTTTGCTGAATAGCAAACACCATGTAATATAACGTCTACTTTACAATGGATGGGCATTTTCTAATACTGTCCTTGCAAAGAATTTTCTAGTTGACTGTAAAAATCAGTCTGTCTCCTCACACTGAAGAGTAGTGAACCCTACTATGTTTATTTTCCTCCACAAGAAAAGGCACTGTAGAAGTCTAATCCTGATGAAAGGCAGGTGTTAAATAAGAATTAAAGGCTTTCCGAACAGAAGCCTTTGCTATAAAATCCTAGTCTTATAGAAAATAGAGACTGTGGGCTAGATATATTCCTGTTGTTATCTTGCGCACTTAAACATCTGGTGGGGTTGAAATTATATAAGTTCAGATACCTAGGAATTTTTCATGCCCTTCTGCAATTTTTTTTTCCCCTGATATGTTTTTACCTTTTTTAGTCCATTTGTTAAATGAATTTCATGATGAGGTTGAAATTGCTGCTTTTATCTATTATAAAAAAAGATCTAAAGGATTTTAGCCACTCCTAGAATCAGGAAAATTTAATTTTGGTGAAATGTTAGGGAATGAGAAGGCAAATCTGAAATCTTACAATTACTTTCTTAGAAAAAAAAATAAAAAATTATACAATCCCTTCCAGTTCCTGTTATCTGCCCTTTTTTTTGGATAATACACATTCTCATCTTTTCATAGTCACAATGATAGTAGTTAGAAGGGAATTTTGGAGGTCATTATGTTCATTCTCCAACTTGAAAGGAACTACACTAATATGGCATCAGATCAGACATGGCTTTGTCTAGCTGAGCCCTAAAACCCACCAAGGCCAGAATTTGCAACCTCTCTGGGTAACTTGTTTTGGTACTGCATTAGACTTCTGGTGAAAAAGATTTCCTGCTGGTGAAACTGAAGGTCTTTTTAAGCTTTCATTGTTTTTTACATGATTTTCTTCATGTAAAGACAGTCCTTCTTCCTCCTTAGACTACTTTCTTTTGCCTATGACAAGATTATCTTTCCATTTGAGAACTGTCTATGTTATATCTCAGTGTATTCATTTATGATTGTGGATGTGAGTTTTCCACTACAGTTCTGGCTTATTTCAGTGATTCTTTTATGATCCAGCCTGAAAGAAAAAAAAAAAAAAAAGACAAATTTGATCTCTAATTCTGAAGTTAAAAGTAAGTTCTATCAAGTCTCTCCAGTGATGCAGGTCTATGAGGAGTTCTCTAATCATCCTCATAACAGAAAGTCCTTCATTAAATAATCAGTAAATTGCTTTGTTCTTGGAACCTCTATTACAACAGCTTACTTCAGGCAGAGATATTCCCTGTTATAGTATGACAAGGAACTAATTTTTCATAAGAATTTGAAAAAGTGAATTTGACCTTCTAAAGGCCATCACTTCATAACTGTAAGTACAAGGTATATGACTGCAAGAGTTTTTCCTCTAGATTGAGCATGCATGGATACTTTAATACACTGGATTTGTTTTGGGAAGAGACCAAGAAAGAAGGTTCTAGTGATGCTAGATTTCTTCTTTTTCATGACTCAAGAATTATATTATATCTTCTCTAGAACTTTCTTGACCCTGCTGCCTGTAATATTTACAGCTGTAGGCTTCATTGTTTATAAGTCATGATTACATCATTACACTTTGATCTTCAGGTTAAACCTGTCATTTCATTACAAAGGTGAACAGGCTATTTTTTAGCTCAGAACTATCCTGTACTCCTTCTCCTATTCAGAGATTTTACAGTAAAGGGAACCACATTGTCTCTTCATTTGAATATTTCAATACTGAACTGAAAAAAATCAGGATTTCCCCCTCTAGGACTGATAACACTTTCATTAATGAAGATACTCCTGCATTAATCTCAGAAGGACATCTATTTCCATTCCTCCGCTTTTTCTGTTCCTTTTCTTGTCACTGCAAAATTTCCTGGTTCAGTAAAAAACCCATACCTACTAAAATAAGGTAATTCCACAGGACAACCTTAACCACAGTACTAGTGAAACACTGCTCAGGAAGAACCTGAAAACTTAACACAAAGCCTGAATTGGTCATATCTAGAAGGTGAGTGAGCCATTGGTGATTGTAGCAAGTAATGGTATTTGACATTAGACAGTGTCTTGCTACTGAGTCTATACCAATAATGCAAATTATGCATGAATGCGCAGCTTTCAATGAATGCATATTTTAAAATAAAACGCAGTTTCACAAATGCTACTATTTGCAAACATGCTATGGTTGAAATATATGAATATAAGCTGTAACCATAAAAGTTCTGAAATGAAATTGTGTGAGAAAGATTTGTTTAAAAACATATGTATTCGTAACATATGCACTTTAACCTCAAGCACGACCAATAGCATTTGAGTCTGGAATGTGAACAACTGAAACAACTGTGATGTCAATACTTTTCTAAGTTCATTGAATTCACAAGTATGATTACAAACACTCTGGAGAGACGGAGAAGATTTAGAAACAAAACCTCAAACAAATATTCAGGGTTATGTACTCTTCCCATTAAATAGGGGTTTTAACTTCTCTGGGAGTTTTCTCTCACACAAACTAGGCAAAATACGTTCCCTTAATTTGATTAGAGGTTTATTCTGCAGGTTTTGAAAATTTGAAAGGATACTTGATTGAGAAACAGACTATTTTTCCTTTTTTGGAGACAGCCTCTGCCATTGCAGATTTTTGAATTCTCTCTTTTTAGACACTAAATTACTAAAAATATGTATTTCTTAATCTTAACGTCATAAAGTAAAATTTTTCTGCTCACAAAAAATTACTGGCAATAAAAATACAAAAGTAAACTGCCTTTGTAGAAGTTTTTCTTGACTCAATCTGAATTCTCACTTGCAGGAATAAATATGGTTTATTTTTCAAAATAAGGTAATTTTTTATAAAAGTAAAATATCCTCAAAGCACTGTAGTCAGAGGGAACTGGAAGGTCTCATGCTGCCGTCAACATGGCACTTAATGTTTTTAGTAAAAATGGACTTGGCACAAGGTTTATAGAAGCATTTAATGAATAAGTTTGGAAAGGATTCCCGAAGATCATGTAGTTGAAACTCCTGCTCTAAGAAAAGATAGTTTTTGAAGTTGACAAGTTTGCTCAAAGCCTTGACTTTCCTAATTTTAAGTACTTGAAGGATGAAGATTTCATAAAACTGTTGGTCTTTTCCAACCTTAACAATCCTGTGATTCTGTGAAATTCAAGTAAACTCAGGCATTTTTAATGGAAGTCAAAGGTTCAACCTTATTTTAAGCAAAGTGTGCATTTCTGAGTGCTTTTCTGCTCCTTTCAAACTGTTGGTGTTACAGATTTGTGAAGGGCTTTTGTATTTGTCTGTTTATATTCACAACTGAATGAAAATATCTATATAGCTATCTATATTTATTACTGGATATTGAATCATATATTTTATATTATGTTTTATTTATATTTATTAATGAATTACAGAGATTCTGTTTCTTTGTCTTTAAGGAACTTTTCTCCTGGAGAATTAAACGGGGAATGAAGATTTCACCTTCTGGAAGAGAAATAATGTGAAATCTTCCTCAAGCCCTTCAGTCCTATGGCAGTGACCTTACAGAGAGATCTGGAGACCTACAAGTACTTATTTTAGGTTTAATGGTATGAGGAAAACAATCTTCTCAGCCTTCTCAGCTTTCTTTCTGTTAGTTTTGCTCAAGAGAGAGCCTATTCATGTACAAAAAGGTGTCAGTCAGCATCTGCTGAGGGCTTTTGCTGCAACTAATAAATAGATATGACTTGGAGGTTGCAGACAAGAAACTATATGGTCCTTTATTCAGCATTTTCATTTAACTGTAAAATATGGCTTTTTAAAATAAGGAAAGTGTAGATCAAATGTATTCTGCTGTGCTTCTGAAAAGAACAAGCGTGTGAACACTTCAAGCAAACAAAAAAAAAATGCAACGACAAAAGTAGTTGTAAATGACAAATTTTTTCTATTCTGTCTAAATTGCTGAAACAACTTACTCTTTCTCAAGCAGCCACTATCATAGAAACTCCTCCTTATCAAAAAAGAATTTTCTTGCCTCAACCTAAAGTTGAAAGTTTCAGTTCATACATTCTGGTATAGCAGTGTAAATCTAAAATAACTATATACACAGAAGCCATGTTTGCACTGGTAATATGAAAGTACGAGATGTTACTGTCATATTTCTATTTATTTTATCTGCTTTGGTTCCCATACAAAATGGGAGGACATGATAGTAATCTTCACTCAGAGAAGAAAAGATTTTTGAGACTTGATCTCCCAAAAAAAGTAGGTCTTAAAGATTAATCTTCAGAAGCTTGGAGCATTTCTTTGAAGTCCCCATTGGCTTCCTTATATGTGTTGTATTATACCAGAATTTGACTACCATTGAAATGTTAGACCCAATTCTAAATCATTTTCAGCATACACTATCACAGTAAACTACCCCATCAAATATGGTATCAGGAGCTGATTTTGGTACTGTGAAACAACATCTTAAGAAGAGCTCATATTTGTATTGACTCATAACAAATAAAAGAACATAATCATCTAGTTCTAATTACATTTGTAGTGATGGGCAGGGTGGCCATTCTAGTATGGTTTTGGTGAGTATTGGGGAAGTAAGAATCCTAGTGCGTTTCTATTGTCCACTGAGTGCCAAAGAAATACCTTCTCTGCCCTTTGTGGTGTGTCTTGAGAAACTCAAATGATTTCATCTTTGAATGAAAACTCTCAAAATTGATGAAATACCATACTACCCTACAGGCTTGTTACAATGTTATACATAAATTTATTAAAGTTGCAAAAAAAAAAAAAAAAGCAAGCAACACAGACAATCACAGATAAGGAAGAAGGGAAAATGCGTTCTCACAGCTACCACCATGTGTCGCGAGGCAGGGGCAATGCATGCTTCAAACTGAGTATCTACTTACATCAAGACTGTGCACTTAGAAGAAAGATCTCACAGGTCTGAAGACCTGCTTAAGCCAAGGGGGTTTAATGACATTTTCTTGTATATTAAAATATTCAGGTGAAGCGATCTCAACTTGTGGCTGACTGGGCACAACACAGACGTGTGGCATGTTAGGTCCCTAGAGTATAAAAAATGAGGAATTCTTGTGGGTTCACCTCACAGTAGATTATTGACTTAGTTTTCACCTGATGTCAAAACAGAATATTCCCCAAGACAAATGACTCAATTCATCTAGCTGACTAGACTCACTTCACAGAATACTTACAGAACAGCTCTAGTTCAGCACCTTTGGGATGATACCAGGGCAGAAATCTTTATGAAGTTTCTGAGGCAGATGGGAGAAGATTGTCCTGGACTCAGCAGTAGCAGTCATTTTTCTCCTTCTGAGTAGCTGGTACAGTGCTGTGCTTTTGACTTTCAGCCTGGAAACAGCACTGATAACACAGATGTTTTCAGTTGCTGCTTAGTAATGTTTACTCTGATGAAGAACCTTCTGAGTCTCATGCTCTGCCAGGGAGGAGGGGAAGCTGGGAGGAAGCAGAGACAGGACACCTGACCCAAACTGACCAAAGAGGTACTCCATGCCACACCACATCATGCCCAGTATATAAACTGGGGGCAGTTACCCGGAAGGGCTAGATCACTGCTCGGTTCGGCTGGGTATTGGTCGGCGGGTGTTGAGCGATTGTATTCTCTTCCCTTGTTATTTCTGTAATCATTATTATTATTGGCGGTAGCAGTAGTGGTTTGTGCTTTACCTTAGTTACTGGACTGTTCTTATCTCAACCCGTGGGAGTTGCATTCTTTCGATTCTCCTCCCCATACCTCAGGGAGTGAGGGGAAAGGAAGGCGGGGGAGTGAGTGAGAGATAGCATGGTTTTCTGAGTTCCGTCTGGACTTAAACCACGACAAAGGTAGAGATTAGAGAAGGTAGATGACTCTGCTTTATTGTTCATAGTCCATTTATCTAAATTAATGTAGTCCACCTTATTCTATGATGTACATACAACTGTGTGAATGTAGGATTTTTTGTCCCAAGGATGTTTTCTCAGGGAAAATTTGGGTTCATTTTATAAAATGTGTTTGCTTGCAAAATGAAGCTAGGGACAAAAAAGGAAGTTCACTAATCTCATTAATTTCTTTAAAGCGTCCTTATCAAAGAAGGATTTAATCTAGTCTGAAAAATGTTGAGCTTACATTCTCTTAAATTCTCTAAATTCACGCAAAGCCACTCATTAAAGATGTAAGATACCAGAATAATATAGAATCATAGAATCATAGAATAGTTAGGGCTGGAAAGGACCTTAAGATCATCTAGTTCCAACCCCCCTGCCATGGGCAGGGACACCTCCCACTAAACCATGCTGTTGTGGTTTAAGCACCTCAATAACTCACGCAGTCGCTCTCTCACTCACTTGCTCCTCTTTCTTCCTCCAGTCCCGGGGGGATGGGGAGGAGAACCAAAAGCATGCAACTTCCACAGGTTCAGATAAGAACAGTTTAGTAACTAAGGTATAACACAAATCACTACTGCTACCACCAGTAATAATACAAGAGAAATACCAAGAAAGAGAATACAACTGCTCACCACCCAACCCGACCAAGCAGTGCACCCCCGCAGTGCACCCCCCAACCTTCCGGGTCTCTGCCCTCCAGTTTTACATCCTGGGCATGACGTGCTGTGGTATGTAATAACCTCTTTGGTCAACTTGGGTCAGGTGTCCTGTCTCTGCTTCCTCCTGGCTTCCACTCCTCCCTGGCAGAGCATGAGGCTCAGAAAGCCCTTGACCAGACCAAAACATTACCAAGCAGTAGCTGAAAACACTGGTGTTATCAGCGCAGTTCCCAGGCCCAAAATCAAAAACACAGCGCTGCACCAGCTACCAAGAAGGAGAAAAATCACTGCTACTGCTGCACCCATCACACATGCCACCCAAGGCTCTGTCCAACCTGGAATCCCACCAAACGTTTTAATATAAACTTAGCTGAGGACAGGTTGTACATAGAATAGTCTGCCTTGCACAGAGGAGCTGAAGAAGCTAGTTGTAAACCTTCAGTACCTTGAGAGTTATGATCACCATTGTACCTGAGGACTTGACCTGTTATTAAGGAACACTGAAAAAGATCCAAGGTGTTATAAATGCATATGATGTAGGGGTGAGAAAAACAGCCAAAAAAGAATGATGTGTGAGCCAAACCACACACTGAACACGTCTTGCCATAAATATTGAACTGAAGGAGATCAAAACTATGTTGGTCAGGTTAAGATCAGGTATAAGCAAAGCCTGAACTTCATCAGCTGAGAAGCGATTTTTAATGTGGAGTAATGGCAGGATTATGAAGACCAAAAGACTCTCTTCCCTTAACATGAGAGAAATTTACCAAGAAAAGTCAGCTAGATCAATTGGATACTTCAGATACCACAGGGCAGAACTGAGCCCCTCAGCCACTGGCGGGCGCCTTGGGTAAAACGTGGGGAAGGAATGGCAAAATGCTTCCTGGTTGCCAGGGCTGAGGGGAACCAGGTGAGAAACAGCCCTGCGAGCCTCGAGAGTAGGGCGGGAGGAGGGCGGGAGGGGCTACGGGTGAATGGCAGAGATGCCTCTGTGGCACCAGGAGGGACCCTCATGGGGTTGAGGATTCTCTGTAGCCCCAAGAGGACAGCATCAGAGGATATATCTGACTTGCAGCCTGTGAAGAACCCCATATCACAGCAGTTGGATGTGTCTTGAAGTAGGCTGCAGCCCATGGGAAGGCCCCATACTGGGGGATGGGAAAGCGTGAGGAAGAAGGAGCAGCAGAGAGCAGCTGACAGCAATCTGGCTGTAATTCCAAACAAAACCCCTGTATTCAAACATTCATGTATGAGAAATAATTACAAAATCTCATGTTTATGTTTGTTTTCCTCCAAGAAATATACCTGAAACAAGGTAATTAATCACAATACTACAGTGATACACAAAGAAAAATTATTACCTTTGGCTATCCTTCAAATATTTTCCTACTATTTCCAAAACATATGCATGCATACATAAATCCACAGGAGTATACACAGAGATTTTGGGGGACTAAGTTTTTTTCATCTTTTCCTAATTCCTTAACATACTGCATATTTTGCCAGTGACCTTGTAAGATTTTGTCTAAAGTATTTAGCTTTCATGTTACTTCAGCTGCAAAGCTCAAATACCTTTGTTTGTGTCCATTACTTACTTTTTTTTCCTTTTTTTCTGAATATATCCTAGGAAATGAGCCTGCTAAGAAAAATAAACCTGCAAATTTTAAAAGGAAGGAAGAAAAAGTAATTACACACATAAAGACAGCATTTTCACAACACAGTCTAAGTTACATTCATCCAATCATGAAGTGGAAGAAATTCCATGTGATTTATGTTGCCACAGTAAGAATCAAATTATAATGAGTACAAATTCAGTCAAATTTTTCCAGAAACTGTGAAGACCTGCAAATAATATAGTGTATTCTAGAAACTGTCTGAAATCTGAAATCAACCTGAGAAGGGAAAAAATAGAGCATTTAGTATTTCCCAATTTTGATGAATCCTAGATGGGACAAGATACAGTTTATAGCCACCACCATTCACTTGGTTTTTGATGATTTCAAAGCTGTTTCTATCCCTGGAAGAATTCAAGGTCAGGGTGGACTGGGGTCTGAGCAATCTAGTTGCAAATGCAGGGTGTCTGGTCTGGAAAACCTTAAAAGTTCCCTTCCAATCCAAACTATTCTATGATTCTGTGTGGAAGAGTATAAGTAGCAATGGTGACAAATCAGGAGGAAACTGTCAAACTAGCAGAACAGATTGCCAGCTTACAAAGACAGGCAGACAGCTTGCACCATTTTTTCAAAAGTTCTACTAGTAATGGGTAGCTGAGAAATTAAATTCAATCCTGTTACTGTGATGCACATGGTTTACATGGAATGCATCATAATCACGACCAGGTCAAATTTGACTGAAAGGTCTTCTAGGCAAAACTTAGAGAAAGGCGGGATGGGAATACACCGAGGTTTTTCCAAAGATTGAAACTTACAGGATGATGAGAGCTACAGCACTTAAAAATCTGAATCTCTAGTTTATTAAACCTTCTCTTCTGTGTACATACCACACACACAGACACAGGCACACATTTTGAAACCACATAGAAATGATAGTCGCTGTCATGGGTTCAGCAGTAGCAGTGATTTTTCTCCTTCTTGGTAGCTGGTGCAGCGCTGCGTTTTTGATTTTGGGCCTGGGAACTGCGCTGATAACACCAGTGTTTTCAGCTACTGCTTGGTAATGTTTTGGTCTGGTCAAGGGCTTTCTGAGCCTCATGCTCTGCCAGGGAGGAGTGGAAGCCAGGAGGAAGCAGAGACAGGACACCTGACCCAAATTGACCAAAGAGGTTATTCCATACAACAGCACGTCATGCCTAGGATGTAAAACTGGAGGGCAGAGACCCGGAAGGTTGGGGGGTGCACTGCGGGGGTGCACTGCTTGGTCGGGTTGGGTGGTGAGCAGTTGTATTCTCTTTCTTGGTATTTCTCTTGTATTATTACTGGTGGTAGCAGTAGTGATTTGTGTTATACCTTAGTTACTAAACTGTTCTTATCTGAACCTGTGGAAGTTGCATGCTTTTGGTTCTCCTCCCCATCCCCCCGGGACTGGAGGAAGAAAGAGGAGCAAGTGAGTGAGTGGATTTCGTGAGGGGCTTAAACCACAACACTTGCATATGTTGTTAGTCTGCAGGGAGAATTGTTCTAGCTTTTATCATTGAGGGTATGAAAAATTCAACATTAAATCATTTCAAATTAATAGGAATTTTTCTCTTAGGGCAGAAATAATTCTTTGTGGTACCTCCCAGAAGCCAAATAAGATTATTTCAACCTCTTGGGAGTAGATACAACAGCTTCACAGAAGAAGCCTTTCTATTGCCTTTCATTTGATTCCCAGTAGGTGTTTCATTTCCTCATAAAGACTTCATCATTATTTTTCCTTTTTGCTCAGAGAAAACAGTCTTTTACTTCAGCTGCAATAAAAAGGATCTAATCATAAAGAGCCTGCTTTTTCATAAAACATATGACATGCATTTTTCCTTTCTAGAAGCAGACTTTTGATTTATCTGAATGAAGAACTAAGATTGATGAATGGATGAGAAGAATTAAATGTATGTTTCTGCAGGACCCAATGAAAAAGAAAATGCCAAAAGATAAATATAGGGATAAGAAAAGAATTAAATTTACGACTTAGTTTATCTGCTGTGACACTTAACACTCCACAGATTAAAGTACCACCTGAAAAAAAAATCTAAAATGAAAGCAGAATAGTTAAATCTTTATCTTTTCAGAATTTAAAAGAATGCAAAATGCTTCATAGACACATTAATAACATTATGAAGAGAGCTAGAAGAGAGGAAGGGGGTAAAAAAATCCATGAACTACAAGATAAATGCTAGAAGCTTTTGGAAAGATAAATGCTAGAAGCTTTTGGAAAGAAAGGTAGAGCATGGATCCCGCAAGTACAAATACTAAAGAAAGAGAAAATAAAGACGGATACAATAAGAAATGTTTATTAAAAAAAAAAAAAAACAAAAATACGTTTTTCATCAGAGAATTGAGGTTTATTAGAAAAGAAACTGCTTACAAATCTCTAAGAAAAAAAAAATTAAATGGCTGCAGCATATGACCCCCTTGAAAAGGAAACCTTTCATTTTGAAGATTATTTTGCATTCATAATTGCAAGGTTTTTTGTTCGTTTTTTGTTTGTTTGTTTGATTGACTTTTTTTTTCTGTTTTTTTTTTGTTTGTTTGTTTTGTTGTTTGTTTTTTTTGTTGTTGTTGTTTTTTTTCTTAAACTAAACCAGAACAGAGACTGCAAAATTACTGTAGCAGTACTTTTTGGTCACAATTTTGTATACCATTCTGCGTTTTTCAGTATTCTTAGTATTCAAAATCTTATTAGCATAATATTTTGGGTTCTCTTGCATAGTGAGAATAATAGCCTATACAGAAAAGGAGTTTTGCATTTTCTAGGGGTTTTCCTTTCAGGTAGAAGACAAGAAAAATGCAGTGGCTAAGTTGAAGAATAAGAATGCACGTACTCTAGAACTGCTGGAAATGTTCTGTAGGGAGAACTCCTGAACTGAACAAAATGCATCCAGAGGAAAAACATTGAATGCAGGTATGCAAGCAGCGGACCAGTTCAGGTTCATGAGAAGTCGTGAAGCAGAGCTACAAGGATGGCAGAACCTCCTAAGCAATCTGAGCTAAAGAGTTAGTTATGATGTTCATGATAGATACAGCCTAATTAAATAAACCATGACTTCAAATTCATGAAAATAGATATATATATTTATCTGCATATAGCCTTTCTTTTGCAAGAAACAATTTCAGAATATATGCAAGAAGCTTGTAAATAAGATACTCAGAAATAACTACATAACCCTACTTTTATGAATGGTCATATATTCCTACTAGCCGATTTTATCAGCAGGGAAAAATTGTTGCAACACCTTCCGCTAGATTTGATAGACTAGCTTCGGTCTTAGTATCAACCAACTGATGTGTTTTTTTACACACAAATGCCCCAAAATTTCAAAGTGTAACTATACAGCATGAATGGGTTATATCATTGGGTACCCATTAGAGACATATAAGCTAGAATCATTCTAACATGGAGTACATTTAACCTACAGAAATTTACTGATTTAAGATTGTTCTATGCACATCAAGAAAAATAAATTTTACTTAAATGTGAATTACTGGAAAATTAATTGTTTAGTTTAGACAAATTCCTTCTCCCTGGACAAATAATAGATATTATAAGCTATAAAATGTATTTATGAGATATTAGACCAAGAAAGACAAAGCTAGTTATTTTCCAGTAACCTATCACACCATATACATTGAACTTTTATTATATTTCAAACTATAAGCACTGAGTTTAAAAAGGATATGAGTTGCTAAGCAACAGTGTCATTGTTTATGGTATTGTTTTTGCAATGAAAGCATTAGAAGGGGAAAACAGGAACAAACAAACGTACAAGAATATATTTCACAGTCAAGAAAACAACTTTTGCTTACAGAATATAAATTAATAAATATTCTTGACAGCAACTGGATCCATTATTCAATGAACTTTTTCCCTATGCATTGCTGGTTTTATTTTGACTTTGCTTTCTAAATGTGTCAGTAAAAGGACACAGCTAAGTAAGAAATTAGAAACTACAAAAGAGATTTAATATTGAACAGAATTTCTGAAAAATGCTCAAACTAATTCTATATCTGAATTTGGACAGAGACTGACTGGTTCTGTCCAGGATAGTTAATTTTCTGCCTAGTAGCTGGTGCAGTGCTGTGTTTTGGTTTTAGTCTTAGGACAATGTTGATAACACTGATGTTTTAGTTGTTGTTCAGTAGCGCTTACTCCGATCAATGGCTTTTCAGTATCTCATGCTTTTCTAGTGAGGAGGGACACAAGAAGCCTGGAGGAAGCAGAGACAGGACACCTGACCCAAACTAGCCAAAGACGTATTCCATACCGCAGCATGTCATGCCCAGTATGTAAACTGGGGGGAGTTGTCTTGAAGGAAGTGATTGCTGCTTGGGTCAGGCTGGGTACAGGTCAGTGGATGGCGAGCAATTGCATTGTGCACACTGCTGTTTCTTGAATTTTATTTCCCTCTCTTTTTCCTTTTCATTACTATTACTATTATTATTATTGTTGTTGTTGTTATATTTTACTTTGTTTCAATTATTAAACTGTTCTAATATCAACCCACATGTTTAATCTTTTTTCTGTTCATCCCATCAGGTGCAGGGGGAGGACAGTGATCAAAAGGCTGCGTGGTACTTAGTTGCTGGCTGGGGTCAAACCACAACTAAAGCATGTGTTTACTTCTTCTTATAAAAAAAATTAAACAGGCACAACTTCTTCACTGGCTCCAAACTGCTCAGCTTACAAAAAGCCAAGTTAGTGGCTGTATATCAAGGGACTGCATAGATCTCTCCAGCTGTGGAGGCTTGGTGAAGTTGTGGCTGCTTTCTTAAACATGGCTAGGCAATTGTTGAAATTTAACCACTGTCCCTCTGAAATACTTTCTACTTGTGCCAAATGCCTTGCAATGGGTAGGGGAGAAAGGAAGTGAATCCACACACTCTATGCAAAGAACTGTCCCATCCTCATGATGATTCTTAGCTGGTGACATGCCAACAGAGCCAGTGTTTTTCAGTGGCTGAAAGCTAATCAGGAGCTGCCTAATATGTCTGCCCTACAACTACCTGAAATTTTCCTGTTTATGTCATTATTCTGTCTCTTAAAAAGGCATTTGGTTCTCTCACAGCTTTCAGTTTCTTCACAGTAAGTAAATAAAGTCAAGACATTTTATGTTCTGGAAAAAATACACAGATGATAAGCCAGGAAGGTGACACTGGTCATCCTGTAACATAACTGACTGCAGTCACTGAGGCTGGTAATTTTCACCTCTTTTTGGATATGCTGCTGAAGTGGATAAGGCCTCAGTCCCTCCGAAAAAAGCACTTCAGAATCAATATATGATCCTAAGTGATTATGTTTGAGCTTTCATTGAGAACTGAAATAGCATATGTGACTCAGCAGGAGGGTCTACTTTACCCATCTGTGTATTCAGTCTCTTTGCAAATCGTACTAGCTAAATTCTGACTCGACTTTCCTCTCTGTGTTTCTTCCATGTAGTAACTGAACTTTGCGAAGTTGCACTTTACAAATTCGTAGTAAAACTTTTGCTAATACCTTTGATGGTGATTCCTTGAGCTATCTAAATCACTCATCTGTAACAAATTAGCATAGAAGGCAGAATCCTAAATCAGGATTTGTGACACAGTCATATTACTACCAGACCATTCTGAAATAAGAACATATACATTTCCAAGTAGATGACAAAAAAATGACTTCTTATCAGACACTGTGGAGTAATAGTTCCATGAATATGAAGCATGAAGTCTTACAGAAAAAGTTCCTAGGTATTTCAAATATTTTTATCCGAGAATATTTACCTCACATCTTCAAATGGACTACTAGTGTAATAAGAAGTAGAAGGAGCAAGTGCTATCTATGTGCAAAAACTTAGAATAAGCAAGAACACATTTTCTCAGCAGCAAATAAAATAATTTCATAAACTCAGTCTTAGGTATATTGTGCCTTCAAAATGGATATGAAGAGACTAAAATTTTAGTATGCATTCCATAGATGATTTTTGTTTATTTTTTTTTAAGATACATAGTAGTGCATTAAATATTGTATTAATTTTTTAGCAAATGAGAAATGCAGTTTTAGGCAAACCAACACATATCAAGTAAATCAGACTTTACATTGAAGAATTATAACAAATATACAACTGTAACATCATTCAGAAATGAAAGAGGAAATATGGAAAGGTATGGAAATATGGGATCCTTCAGTAGTGCTAACCAGTGAAGTTTTTTTCACATTACTAATGAATTTGACAAAATAAATATTCAATAGATTATATAGTATTGAGTGCATTGCTTCAGTGTTAGCAGGAGAGCTAGATGCAAGGGAAAATAATGCTAACTCATGTTTTGATGCAGACAGTGTTAAATTCTTTTCCTGAGGCTTCAAATGTAGAGTCTGCTTTCATATGCAATTTGACGGCAAGAGTCCTTGTTGCAAAAGATTTTGAGAAAACAGAAGAGAATTTATGCAGATATTTATGTTCACAGTTTTTTAAGGTACAGGTAAATCTGGAGGAAGATGGTTGGTGTGTCTGCTAGAAATTATAGGTGGATGAGCAGCTAGGAGTATACAGAAACTTGTCATAAGCCTGCACAATCAAACACATGTGCACCCAGAACAGATGTTCAGAATTTTAAGGAGTGGAGACAAAACTGCCTTTCTTTTTCAACTATCTTTTCCCTACAGCAGGTTGGGAGACGAAAGCAAAGGAGCTTAAAATAAAGAAGTTTTGATGATGAATGAAATATTTTGAAGAGGATATTAGCGAGTTAATGAAAGAGGATGAATCTAAAAGTTCAGAGAAGCATCCAAATTTCTCTATATTATGTGAAAGGATTCACTGACTGTTCTCTGCTGTATGTAGCACCAGCCCCAAAAGTTAAATCAACCCCATATGATAAATGCATAATTACTGGTTTTCAGAACATTCAATCCGTATCAGATTTTTTTTTTTTTTTAAACCATTACAAATTTGCTAAGTAAAAATAATGTAAATTCTCTTTTCTTTAATCTGGTTAAAGCAGGTGGACCACTTGGCATATTATATATGGATGACATTTTTTCCCATGGATTTTCTTAGGCTATCTCCAAGATAAACTTTAGTAACAAGCAGTTACCTATAAGGAACTGTCTGTGAGTTTATGACTCCTTGCCTTACTCCCAAGCCCTAAGTGAAAAATGTTGACATTATATTCCTTTTCAGTCATGAATATCACTTCTTAGAAAATATGTTACTGTTAAACTCTCTGCACCAAGTTTAGCCGGTATATGGGACAATATGAACTATACTTTCTGTTCACACTTTTTTCGCCTCTTTAACCATCAATGTTTTTGCTGCCCACTATACTTTATACCTCATTACCAGGATGAATACAACATAAAGCAAACAAACTCTTCTTTTTTTTTTTTTTTTTTTTTTTTTTTTTAGCATTTAACATTCACATACATGGAATATTAGCATAAGGGATACAAAGTCATTATATACTAATGCTTTGCAAAGTGGAAAGACAATATCCTCAGCATTACTCTGCACTGCAGTTCAAATGGCACATTTCAGACGATTTATGCTAATTTCCATCATTTACAGAACATAATGATACAAATCAGTTTGAATTCAGCACAACAGCCTCTAAGTGTTCAGAACTATGGAAAACACTATAATGGTCTCATTAACTCTAAGTTGAGAATTGAATTTCCATTTCTAGGCAAAACTGTTATTGCTCTACTCATGATCCACAATGCTTTCTAAGTTTCATAGGTTATAACATCAACTGGTCAGCTGGGTTTCTTTCCCTTAGTGACTTCACTGAGCCGCCCAAAGCAATAAAGATCAATTGTACTGATCTTACCTGAAGTGACCTTATTGTCTCCTTTCTGGCTGGTATTAGCTTGACAAAGAACAGCAATGTCCAACTTCACAGGCTTAGGAGCCTTAAGTATATACAGAGCTCATAGTTTAAGCCTTTGATATATTGAAAGGAGATGGCAATAGCACAGCAAATATTTGCCTTTCAATTTGACATTACAGTGAGAAGGGTAATAAACACTGCTCATAAGAATAGGTATAGCTAAAGCAAGCAAAAAGCCATCATTTCTGAAGTACATGAATGCTGGTAGGTATTAGGAGAAAAAGGTCAACTGACTGTCCAAAGCCTATCAAGGAGGGTAGTTACATCAAACAGTATAGCTAAGTTATGTCCTGGATCAACAACAGAAATATTTTTCTCTTTTTCCTTTCTCCTCCTCAAAAGTTGTTATCAGTAGTTTTAACTAGAAAATTGAAAAGGATAATGATGATTTGAATACACCCATGTCTGTTCCAGGTTATACTTAAGCATATTAGCCTCATCCCATCATACTGACAGGGTGCTAAACAGTTGATTCACAGCTGCAGATATATCTTAATTATGTAAATCCCTAAATTTGTAATTGCTAAGGTAACTTCATAGCGACTCCACTTCATACTCAGTAACTACAAAACTATTTTTCAAGGCTCTGTCTTTTGAGCCATTAATACCCTAGGACTACAGGAATTTCTGTTGTGGCTGTTACAAACTTTAAAGCATAACTTAACCTACATTAATCACTAGTATACAATGGTTAATCAGTATAAATATAGATACTCTTATGTATGCTTGCATCAGGAGCACAGCATACAGAACAGAATTATATTGGTGATTTATCTGCTACAAGGTATGATAGCAATCACCACTAGTGTGATCATATAGCTAGATTAATACAAACTAACCAACCAACCAACCAGAAAATCTGCCAAGTTCTTAATCAAGCAAATTCTTAACTGTTAATTTTATGTGAAATAAGAAAATGGAGAAAACACTTTGGGTACCCAAAGAGGCTAAAAGTAATAAAACTTAGTAAACATCAAGTACTACTGCAGAGTAGAAACTGAAGGTATTGCAGTTTAACAAAACTGAACCTCCAGCAATTCTATAGCAGACCATTTTTCCTAAGCAGCAGTCAATAAGCCGCCAAAGGTGCGGCGCCACAAGAGCTTACAGACTTCTCAATGCTACACAGAAAATGTATAAATTCCAGACAGAAAACCTACAGATGTTAAAAAAGTGTATGTACAGGGAACTGTTTAGATACTAATACTATCAAACTGAATTGTTTTACTCAAATTGCATTACATTTGGTCATGAGCAATATAAACCAAAGTATGAATAATTACATAAGTAAGAGATGGTTGCTTATATTGCTACTAGCCAAAAAAACTCCAGGAAGGTATAAGAAGAGATGTATAGTGTATTATCCCACACTTTTAAAACATGTTTTCTTTTCCTTAACTCCTTTTCATTAAATCGCTTTTACACAAACAGAAACCCATACTGGATTTTTATCTACCATATTTCTGGTATCCGCAGTGATCTGAGGTAAAGTCTTCTACAGTTTAACTCCATGTTCTATAAAAAATGCTATTCCTTATTTTGTTTAGAATCTACCATTAGCTACATTCAGATGACATCTATTTTTTGTGTTGGAACACAGTTTATTTTTATTGCTACCAATTTGTTCAGTAAATATGTTATCCTTATTGAGGTGTTCAGTGTCTAAATAATACCAGGAACATGTTGAAAATTATAGCAGGCTGCCAATACCTGTTTCTACCTTCCTTGTCTTATTTATTAGGTTATATTTCTTTGCCTAGCTGAAGTGGAGATCTGTCTACCTACAGCAACAGTAAATATTTTTCCAGTCAATCTGCTGTGACTTCTTCGGTAATGTTTAGTTAATTCCTTCTCATCGACTGCTTATTTACTATGATTTATTGGCTGGCTTTATTTTGCATACTAATTGCTATTTTAAACTATTACTGATCTAGGTAAAATGCTATTCTTAATTGTTTCACCTAGTCCACTATGAATTTTGTGCCAACTTTGATTTACAAGTTCAAACGCATTAATTTGAAGGACAGGAAGAGCTACAAAATAACACTTAAAAAATATTTTTCAGAGGAAGGGATACAAAATAAGGATTCAATTTCTAAAGATAACTGCCATTCAAAGCCTTCTTAGAGCATTTAAGAGTTGCAAGATTTGTAGGCACCATACGTGGTATCTGGAATATTTATCCTTTTTAAAATCTTCAACAGAATCTAAACACTGAGATAAGTGCAAATGTAAACTTTGTAGGAAAATATAATTTGCAATGTAACCATTATGGTATTGGAACTGATATTACAAAATCAGTATTTTCCACTGTGTAATGTCTTATACAAACTAAAAAATTCTCACTCTTCTTTGCTTCATCTGAATTGTCTAGTGGGTAAATAATCCATCAGAAAATGAAAATCGAATGAGTAGCAAACAAGAAACATTTATTTGTTATGTTTAAAAATTTTATCTTACCCCAATTTAGAAATGTAAGAGGGTTAAACCATATTCTCAGTAATACAGTGAAAGACAAAAAATGTTTCATTACTTTCATAAACCTTGTGTTTTTTTCTCATGAAAAAGTAAAAATCTCATTAAGAAAACCACACTGATAGTCAAAGACTTCTGTGAACTATCAGGAATTACAGATATGGAAAGACAGACTTTGGTTGCTTTGGTCATCTGCTTTTGAATGCAGGTTGCTACCTGTTTAACAATTTTGTGATAATAAATTAGTTTCTACATAGATTTTTAATTTAAACTGAAAACTTGTATTCAAATGCATTCAAATGACAAAATACTATTTGTGGCCTTATAGATGCCTGCACTTCACACCCAAACAGATGGGAAAAGAAAACACAGGACCAATAATTGCAAACAATTCTCTCTTTAGAAAAACTAGTATTACTCTTATGCAGTTTAGAAGGTATGAAGTACAAAGAGCTCACAGGGCAAATTGTAGTCTGTGGGAAGAAGAAAATTGCAATCTTCTCTTATTCTTCCCCTTTGCAGCACAGCTAGGTGTAAGCAAAGAGCAAGCATGTTAAAAGTAGAAAACTCATGGTGTTAAAGAATTTTGGCATACTCAATAAGATTGGAAGCAGAAACAGCCACGACTGACAGTCACAAAACTCAAAAAATACAAACTTTCCAAATTTTAATGAACTGCATTTGTGAAATATTTTGTAAATTAATGTATCGAATATGAATTAAACTGATATCCTTTTCTATTCTTTTGGATTGAGCCAGACATAATTGTCTATAGAATCAAGATCCTGTTCCTCACATTCTCAAAATAACGCCTTAAAACTTTCCTAGATCTGTGTATAATGGACCAAGTTGATTTATTATGACTTGAAGTAGTAGCCACTAGAAAGCTCATGAGTAAAAAAACAATCCATTACTTCCTAGGCCAGTAAAAAACAAACAAGCTAACAAAACACAACAGCAACAAAACCTTTAATTTGTCCATAAAGCATTGCTAAATTTTTCAATTTTATCTGAAGTCAACAGTTGGTATTAGTGTTGAAGTCTTACTTCTAGTGTCACTGAATAATTTGAACAACCACAATGCTCCATTAAAAAAAATATAAAATTATCTGTTTGAGCATGACCTGTTCCTCTGCTCAGGTTCATGTCTGAGTTCCTCATTTAATGGCTTGTATTAATGTTATAGTTGTGGCTGCAAAAAGCCGATATGAAAGGTTGATTTACTTAAGCTGGGTTTGCTGGTAGGGAATCAGCATCACCTGTAGCAGCAAAGATTTGGGGTTTTCTGCCTTCCTCTGAAGCATCTGATCTAGTGAATGGAATGGAACATGTGTGGGACTGTGAAATGGGACTTTGGATGAGGGCCCCTCTTCTGAGGGGATGAAGAACTGAAAAAGAAGAACAAAGGGGAGCTGGATTATGACGGCTGACATGAAGACAGTGCTATAAAAAGTGCTGCAACTTAAAAAGATTCTCTTTGCAGCTCTAAATAAAAAAAAAAAAAACAACTAAAAAATCCTCTGCCTTGCAGAAAACAAGTAGTAAAACTCTGCTGAAAACAAACCTAAATAAATGCTTAATGTTGGGTGAGAAAAACCACACCATCTGTTACTATGTACAAACAACATTGTTAGATTATAAAGTATTGGCACAGAAGATATGTTTGCCTTCAGATTATTAGGTTAAGTGGCCTACAGAAAGTCTCTATAAATAGGAAAAAAGAATCACTTTTATAACTTTAAATACAATCAGAAAACAACTTCATTGAGATGCAAAAGAGAACAAGACAATTAATGCCATAGAAATTCATGAGCAACAAGGAAATTAAATAGTTATGATTTACTGGTCAACATGTACAGATAGCAAAACTATATAGCTGGTGACTTCAGCCTTCAGTGTATCAGTCAGTGCCCCTTGAGATACCTACAGTGAGTCAGACATAGATGATGAATGTGGTAAATAATTGCCCCTGGAACCACTCTGTCACAGATTCTTCTAAGAACAGTTCATCTTTGGACATGGTTTTATAAGACAGAGCAAGGAGATTAATCCTATTTGATGCATCAAGCTTAAAGGATTTAAACATGATTAAACACAAATAAATCTGATAATCTAAAAATCAGAAAAAATAATGTATCAACTAAAAGAATATTCATTTTAATAGATGTAAAAAGAAAAGTCAGTTTACTTTCTGTCACCAGAAGAAAAAAAATAACCCAGACTTTAAAAATATAGTAAGGCAGTAGCAATGCCGTGTTTCTAGAAAAAAGGCTTCCTGAGCCTTAGTGTGTGTAGTAACGGAAAATAACAGTACTGGTTTGTGTGTGTATGCAAAAGAAAACTCATTACTGAGTTATTCTAAGCCTTATCAAATCCAGCACAGCTAAGAACTCAGACATTTAGGTAACACAGAGAAGTTTGTCATGTTTTCTGCCCCTTGTGCATGTTTTATATACTTATATGACATGACATTCATTTTTGTCTAATAATGCACAATGTGTCATTCAAACAGAACGAATCCATCTCATGAAATATGCCTGTAGTCACGTACAGTATTTTTCTTACATTACACTGCTGCACAACTGCAGATGACTGTGCACATTCCGTAAGGGTAAGGCTACGTATTGTGGTTCTGAGCTCAGTATAACTGAGCAAAAAGTAGTTCAGCTTCAAAGCTCCCAAATCTGCCATTTTTGACAAAGCACAGCTTTTAACACAAAACTTGTCCTATTTTAAGACTCAAAGGAGATAGACTGATATTTTGATGGGGTCATGGGGAACTACCAAAGAAAGTACTTTAAGGTATTCAGTTACTCGTGAAACCGGGAACATCCACCTGGTGCTTAGCATGTCTTTTTTGAAACCATTTTGTACCAAATAGTTCCAATTGTGACTGTCCCTGCTGCCACCTGCTACACTTTGAGAGGGCAAAATATTTGCACCACTTGAAATAGAAGGGAGTATTCTTTTACACTATGCTGTTGAGACTGCTGTTGTTTCTTTCAGCTAATACTTTGAAATCCAGGTGTGTCATCGTTTGCAAGACTTACGGGGAATGGGTAACAGGGTAACATCACTCTTAAGAATTTACAAGGTTTATTTTTTTAAGCTGCCATGCAATGCAATCCAATTATCCCTTTGTTATATATTATGTAGCCTACTTGCGTTAAAGTTAATTAAAAAAAGAGTTTATTTTTATACTGGACAATTTCCATATTGTTGATTTATTGTGTTCAGTAGTGTATATAATTTCAGTTTCTTCTGAAAATTTCAACTTTTATATCTTTAGTGTTTTTATTAAATTTTCAATGATTTTTTTTATATAGATGCAGATACTGCATGCCAATTTGTCGTGGTTTAAGTCTCCAACACCCCCCACGCAGTTTTCTCACTCACTCACCCCCTCTATTTCTTTCCCAAGTCCCTGGGGGATGGGGAGAAGAATCAAAGAATTCAACTCGCACAGGTCGAGATAAGAACAGTTTAGTAACTAAAGTATGATACAAATCACTACTGCTACTACCAGTAATAATATGACAGGAGAAGTACAAAGAAAAAGAATACAACTGCTCACCAAGCCCGACCCAGCCACTGCACACCCCAGCAGTAAACCCCCCCACTACCAAAAACCTGACCATGCTGTGCACCCCTAGTCCACCACCACCACATCCTTCCGGGTCTCTGCTCTCCGTGTTCACATCCTAGACATGACGTGCTGTGGTATGGAATAGCTCTTTGGTCAGTTTGGGTCAGGCGCCCTGTCTCTGCTTCCTCCCAGCTCTCCCTCCTCCCTGGCATAGTAGTGAGACTCAGAAAGTCCTTGACCAGATCAAAACATTGCCAAGCAGTAACTGAAAGCACTGGTGTTATCAGCGCTGCTCCTGGGCACGAAATTAAAAACACAGTGCTACACCAGCTACCAAGAAGGAGAAAAATGACTGCTACTGCTGAACCCATGACAATATTTTAACAGGTCCATTTTGTAAAACTGTTTATTACAGAATAAAAAAACCTTTTTGCGTATAATACCATAAAAATAAACATTACTCATTTATATATTCTTGCAATACCTTGCTTTAAAACAAACAAACAAAAAACCCCTACCTCAAAGGCTCTTTAACCTAGTATGAATTTCTAAATAATGATGTTTTTCTATCAAGATCAGAAAAAAAAATGAACATGAGTCAGCTGCAGTGTGCGCTCGCAGCCCAGAAAGCCAAGCGTATCCTGGGCTGCATCAGAAGGAGCGTGACCAGCAGGTCCAGGGAGGTGATCCTGCCCCTCTACTCTGCTCTCGTGAGACCTCACTTGGAGTATTGTGTGCAGTTCTGGTGTCCTCAACATCAAAAGGACATGGAACTGTTGGAACAAGTCCAGAGGAGGGCCATGAGGATGATCAGGGGACTGGAGTACCTCCCGTATGAAGATAGGATGAGAAAGTTGGGTCTGTTGAGCCTGGAGAAGAGAAGGCTGCGTGGAGACCTCATAACAGCCTTTCAGTATCTGAAGGGGGCCTGTAGGGATGCTGTGGAGGGGTTCTTCATGAAGGACTGTAGTGAGAGGAAAAGGGGTAATGGGTTCAAACTTAAACAGGGGAAGTTTAGATTGGATATGAGGAAGAAATTCTTTACTGTGAGGGTGGTGAGGCATTGGAATGGGTTTCCCAGGGAAGCTGTGAATGCTCCATCATTGGTGGTGTTCAAGACTGGGTTGGACAGAGCCTTGGGTTGCATGGTTTAGTGGGAGGTGCCCCTGCCTATGGCATGGGGGCTGGAACTAGCTGATCTTAAGGTCCTTTCCAACCCTAACTTCTATGATTCTATGAAAACAGGGACATCATAGACTTGCTTTAGCATCATTCTTAAACAAAGTTCATTTATGGCATTACACATAGAATTATAGAATCATAGATTTGTTTAGGTTGAAAAAACACTTAAGATCAAGTCCAGCTGTTAACCTACCACTGCTAAGTCCACCGATAAACCATGTACCTAAGCTTCCCATCTACACAACTTTCAAATACCTCCAGGAATGGTAGTTCAACCACTTTCCTGGGTAGCCTGTTCCAATGCTTGACAACCCTTTCAGTGAAGAAATTTTTCCTAATATCCAGTCTAAACCTCCTCTGGTGCAACTTGAGGCTATTTTCTGTTGTCCTGTTGCTTGTTACTTGGGAAAAGAGACTGACTCCCCCTCACTGCTACCTCCTTTTGGATAGTTGCATAGAGCCGTAAGGTTTACCCTCTGCCTCCTGTTCTCCACCCCCACTTCCTTCAGCTGCTTCTCATAAGACTTGTTTTCAAGACCTTTCACCAGCTTCATTGCCCATGCAGATACAAATGTATTTCATTGAAGAAAAATTAAAAAAAGTTGTTAAGAAGAGTTTATCCCTGAGGATGTTAGCTGGCTTTGTAGGAGGTCCCAGTGTGGTATGCACACTATCGTAGCAGATTTAGAATTCTTACACAGAAGAGATATTCATAAACCATACATGAACATGCCTATTTGAATATACTCAAAGATGAGGATATTTTCAAAACTGAATCTTTTCCTCTGCTTATAAATTATTTGCTGTTAGACCTTTCTTTCTCTTCTTTGCAATTTTGAATGAATTTTTACAGCAAGCTTTAAACCCTGGTTCACTGTTCAGCTATAGAATATTTGCTATTTTAAATTGCTATTAAGTATTTGCTATTTCACTGATCATACTGATTTAATAACAGTTTGTGTTTTAAAAGAATTATTATACTTCACAAATTTTTAATATATTGTGTAGATAATGAAATACTTTCTAAAAATATTATTAAACCAGTAAAAATGTCAGGAATTTGAAAATAATATCTTCATTTTTTCCCTCACAAATACTCTTGCAAATAAAATGTGGCTTAGCCAAACATTCATAATCTGAGATAGTAAATATTTTATAGACATCAGTAAAACATATTGATTTCTTTTTTTTTTCTCTGAATTATTTATGAATGTATTTCACTCTTTTTTACTTCCTAATATCTAGCCTGCTTTTTCTGTTTTGCAACATGGTTAATACAAAACACATTTTCCAGTATTTTTTGGTTGATGCAGCAAATCTCTTGCTAAGGCTATTACTCTTATTCTCATACACCTGAACCTTGCCTTGGGAAAAGAAAAAACAAAACAGCCCTGTAACACCTTTTTTTTTTTTTTTTTTTTTTTTTTCCCCTGTAATCCCTATTCGTATTAAAAAAAAAAAAAAAAAGGAAGAAATTGTGTTAGACAATTCCATATCACTAGTCCATGAAAAAACATAATATGAAAAAAGACTAGAAGGAATAGGATTTGGTGAAGTGGGTCTTTCTCTAAGTTTTATAAAAAATAAATGCTCCACAGAAAGCTAGCACTATGCAACTCGTAGGGTAATGGAATCAAAAAAGGCATCTGAGCAACAATAATAATGTAATCCTAATGTTTCACAAAAATTTTATTTGTCCTGCTCAGGGAAACTATATTTATTTCAATATGAATAAATACACAGAGTCAGCAGATGTAAGAACATTGGATTACAGAACAGGAAGAATACAGGGTGCTTTTTAGAACCAAAGCTAACAGCAGATAATGGGAAAGTGCTGGCATTCATTGTGGTTCAAGTATTTGGCAGATTATAGTGAAATAAGATTTCAGGAGAAACAGATGAAACATCATTCTCTTTTGGCTAAAAACAGCTGAGTTAGCTTCTTAATAAAAACATAATATTAACATAAAGTTTTTTGGTTTGGTAAGAAGAGGAAGATTGGAAGCATTTAAAATGACGATTTCTTACAACTGAAGATAACCTCTAGATTTAAGCTACTTAGCACCTTTGGTATTATTCTCCAAGTAGCGTGGCATAACTCAAATATCTCCATTACCTGATTAGATTCACCATTTTGAATGGCCAGATTGTACCCCTGTCGTGGTTTAAGCTCAGCTGGTAACTCAGTACCATGTAGCTGTTCGCTTGCTCCCCCCGCTTCCTCCCCCTGGCTCCTGAAGGGATGGGGAGGAGAAATCTAAAGAGTGCGACTCCCATTGATTGAGATACTTTCCTGGGTTCAGCAGTAGCAGATATTTTTCTCCATCTTAGTAGCTGGTGCAGTGCTGTGGTTTTTGACTCTCAGCCTGGGAACAGCGCTGATAACACCAATGGTTTTAGTTGCTGCTCAGTAATGTTTTCTCTGACCAAGGACTTTCTGAGTCTCCTGTTCTGCCGGGGAGGAGGGGATGCCAGGAGGAAGCAGAGACAGGGCACCTGACCCAAACTAACCAAAGAAGTATTCCATACCACAGCATGTCATTCCCAGTATATAAACTGGGGGCAGTTGCCTGGAAGGGTTAGATCATTGCTCGGGTTGGGCTGGGTATTAGTCGATGGGTGGTGAGCAGTTGTATTCTTTTCCCTTGTTATTTCCTTATCATTATTATTATTGGTGGCAGCAGTAGTGGTTTGTGTTATACCTTAGTTACTGGACTGTCCTTGTCTCAACCCTTGGGAGTTACATTATTTTGATTTTCCTCCCCATCTCTCTAGGAGCAGGGGGGAGGAAGGGGGGTGGGGGAGTGAGATAGCAGCTGCATGCTTCTTAGTTACGGTTGGGCTTAAACCATGACAGGTTTTTTTGGCGCACAATGTGGGGCATGAAAGGTTGAGATAACATTGATAAGTTGATAACTTGACATAAGTTTATATACTGGGCATGAGGTGTTGTGGTATGGAATACCTCTTTGGTTAGTTTCAGTCAGGTGTCCTGTCTCTGCTTCCTCCTGGCTTCCTCTCCTCCCTGGCAGAACATGAGACTCAGAAAGTCCTTGGTCAGATTAAACATTACAGAGCAGCAACTAAAAACATCGGTGTTACCAGCGCTGCTCCCATGCTGAAGGTCAAAAGCACAGTGCTGCACCAGCTACTAAGATGGAGAAAAATGACTGCTACTGCTGAACCCAGGATGACCCTCAATAGCCTGCTTGGTTAAAACCAGACTGTTTGACAATATCATTTCAGTTTAGAAAATTAAATTCATGGGTCTGTTTCAGGAGTTCTGAATCTATTGCAAGCATGAAAGCAGAAGCAATAGTCTGACCCCCTGCTGACGACAAACAAGAACTGCTAGAACTGTAAGTTCAGACCAAAAAAAATGTTGCATTCACAGCTCCCACACTGAGTCCTTTCCTCAACACTGTCATGGTTTAAGCCCAGCTGGCAACCCAGAAAGCACACAACTGTTCGCTCATTGCCCCCAACCCCCTGATCCCTGAAGGACTGGAAGGAGAACTGAAAGAATGTAACTCCCATGGGTTGAGATAAGAACAGTCCAGTAACTAAGGTATAACACAAACCACTACTGCTACCACCAGTAATAATAATGGTAAGGGAAATAACAAGGGAAGAGAATACAACCACTCACCACCTGCCAACTGATACCCAACCTGACTTGAGCAGTGATCTAATCCTTCCGGGTAACTGCCCCCAGTTCATATACTGGGCATGACATGCTGTGGTATGGAATACTTCTTTGGCTAGTTTGGGTCAGGTGTCCTGTCTCTGCTTTCTCCCGGCTTCCCCTCCTCTCTGGCAGAGCATGAGACTCAGAAAGTCCTTGGTCAGAGAAAACATTACTGAGCAGCAACTAAAAATATTGGTGTTGTCAGCGCTGTTTCCAGGCTGAAAGTCAGAAACACAGCACTGCACCAGCTACTAAGGAGAAAAAAATGACTGCTGCTGAACCCAGGACAAACTTCAAAGGAAAATATTTTCAAACCATATATTTATATATCATTCATATCATCCCTAAAGCACCAGTGGAAAAGGTGATGTATAGGAGATAGAAAAAGTAAAAAGTCATGCAGGATTAAACATTTTTACTTAATGCTGTATCAGTAAAACCATTCAAGAGCCAAACTGAAAATCATTCAGCACTAGCGTAGAGATAGTTATTTGCAAATTTATTTTTTTTTTGATAACCAAAGAAAAATGTCTCTAGCATCATTTAAAGGGCATGAAAACTTTATGTCTGGGCTGAAATTTTTCCATTGCAATTTAATTCAGTTGCATACTTTGTGTCCTGGTTTCAGCTGGGATAGAGTTAATTTTCTTCCTAGAAGGTGGTGCAGTGCAGTGTTTCAGATTTAGTGTAGAATAATATTGAAAACACACCAATGTTTTAGCTGTTGCTAAGTAGTGCTTACCATGAGCCAAGGACTTATCCATTTGTCATGCTTTGCCAGTGAGGAGGAGCACAAAAAACTATGAGAGAACAGAGACATCCCATTTAAGAGGACTCCATGATCAATATGTAAGCTGGGGGGAATTGACCAGGACGGGCTGATAGCAGCCTAGGAATGGGTTGGGTATTTTTCAGTGAGTGGAGAGCAATTGTATTGTGCATCACCTGCTTTTATTGAGTTTTATTCCTCTCTCTTTTTCCTTTTCATTATTGTCCTGGGTTCAGCAGTAGCAGTCATTTTTCTCCCTCTTGATAACTGGTGCAGTGCTGTGTTTTCAACTTTTGGCCTGGGAACAGGGCTGATAACACTGATGTTTATAGTTATGGCTTAGAATGCTTTGGTCTGACCAAGGACTTTCTGAGTCTCATGCTATGCCAGGGAGAAGGGGAAGACGGGAGGAAGCAGAAACAGGATACCTGACCCAAACTCACCAAAGAGGTTATTCCATACCACAGCATGTCATGCCCAGGATGTAAAAACTGGGGGCAGGAACCCAGAAGTCTCTCTCTCTCTCTCAGCTCGGTTGGGTGGTGAGCAGTTGTATCCTCTTCCCTTATATTTCCCTGGTCATTATTATTATTGGTGGTAGCAGTAGTGATTTGTGTTATACCTCAGTTACTGGACTGTTCTTATCTCAACCCATGGGAGTTACATTCTTTAGATTCTTCTCCCCATTCCGCCCCCCCCCATCGGAGTGGGGGGAAAGAAAGAGGGAGAAGTGAGTGCATGGGCTGCGTGAGATTTACAGCTTAAACCACAACAGTTACCACTACTATTATTATTTTATATTTTCCTGTATTTCAATTATAAAACTGATTTTTCCCACAGGATTCCTCCACCTGGGGACAAAGGGAGTGGGTGAGCAGCTGCATGGTACTTTGTTGCTGGCTGGGGTTAAAGCATGACACCTGGTCAACACTAAGGTTTTTAATTCCTTCTATTTACAGTAGAGTTAAAAGAATGCTATAGTAACAGTATTTTTCTGGTGAAGAAAACAAAGGTATTTTAGTTTGCTATTTAAGGTAGTGAGAATATTAATCACCCCTGTTTACATTAGCAACTGTGCTATGGCACACTTATAGCTGCATTTTCATGAAAAAAAAAGTTATTACTGAATAGAATAGGAAAAAGTCTTGTTGTGCCAGAGGGACTGCACACACAGATCTGGAGGTTTATAGGCACTTAGAGAAAACCATTAGACGTGATTCATCAGTCCTTTATTACTGCACATGCAAAAAGACGAACGAAACATGATTGCATAAGCCTTTGTTTTAAACAGAAACCTGTGCAAAATTCAAAATTAAAACAGGAGTGGCAGCAAAAGGGATAGAAAGATAAGACTTTGAAAACTAACAGAAATGGAAATAGAGCTCCAGAATAACAACATTTTAAATGAGATTTTTGCTTTAAAAGAGACCTGTAAGGAGATCTTGACAAGATCCATGTAAGCAATGCTGCAAAAATCTCTCATTCTACATCCAGATGGAAACAAGGCCCCTGATATTTAAGGAATAAAGAAGGAGTAGGAGTGGAGTTCATGGAACCGCCACCTGTTAAAATAAAGCCACTAACCTAGTACATAAAAGAAGCACACAGATGCCTGTAGAAGGTGAGGGTTCCTAACAATTTTTTATTCCAGCTTTGGACTGCCAGCAACATCCTTCTTAGTTCTGCATTACAATTAAGTCTTAAGGAGGGTGTCTTACATCCTGAGTGACCAAGACCCCAAACAGTAAATTTATGCTGGGGGATCAATTAAAATCCAGGACAAATCACATAATGTCCTTCAAGCCTTCCCCTCACCCCAAACTCACTGTAAATATCTTTTCAAGCAGGTAACATTAATTAACTGTCTTAAGTGGAGTATCCTCACAACCTGAAACAAAATTTAGTTGAAGCTTGGTATCGTAAGGAAGTGGAATACTTTCCCTTCATGACTATGAGTTCTGAGCTGCTTAACACAGATTGACAATGCAAACTAGACTAACTCCCTGCTGGTTTTTGTTTGTTTGTTGGTTGGTTTGTTTTGGGCTTGGTTTGGTTTGTTTTTTTAAGTGAATCATTCATAGGAACTTGCTCATTTTTGTCATGTTCATATAAAATATAATTTTTCCAGATATACAAAAATAATCTGCATGTGTGTCTCATGGGACCCTTTGAATTTTCTCACACACAGTGTAGGTCTGCTTTTAATGTGTATCTTTGGGTACTAAGCTGGCAGATGCAGCAGAATCACAGACCTATACCTACTTTTGCAGTTTATAGTCTTTGATGCAAAGCAGCAAAATAGCTGTTAACAGAATTTATTTCATGCTATGGCTAGCAGTATGATGAGAAATACCCCTATGAGGAGGCTAACTTCTATGTCTCCAGCTTTCCTGCATTTAAAGAAAGATTGGTGTCTTGTTCTTTTGCCATTGTATCACAGTAAGCCTTCAAAGACTAGTTTTCTTCATGTCTGTAAATACAGGACATTCTTAGATGCTCTTCTTTATGCATCCTTGGATGCACTAACTTTATGCAAGCTGAAAACTGGGTATAACAGTAAACTACCACAGATGCTTTCTTCCAGTCAGTGATACTTACTCTATTGATTTTGGCTGGTGACACAATTTTTGTTACCTCTTCTTAAACTTATAAGGTAATTTTCCATGTGCACTAACTTCTTCACAGATCAAAGCATATAGTTATAAATCCATCATAAGTCCATGTTTAATATTTAAGGTTTTACTATTATTTTTACTACTAATGGCATGAATTGCACTCACCACTGCTCCTGGCATATTGAAGCAATCTGTACTGTTTCTACTCTGCTAAAACCCTGAATGTGTTAGATTCAATCTCATGTTAAATACTTTGTATGAGATTAAGAGCTCTGCCTCCCTGTGTTCTCAGGGAGTTTGTGTTCCTTCATTTTTTGGTAGAGTTAAAAACTGACAACAAGTAAGAAACAGTAACATAGGTCAATCTTTCTCTCTCTCTGAGTGGGGTTCCCAGATTTTCTGGCTGCAGGTAGATGCACAATACACCACCTGTGGCTGTTGCAGTGACCTATAGAAATCGATGCCTAGTAACTAAAAGCAACTCAACTAAGAAAAAGAATAAAAAAAAGATCAAGCTGAGGATGTTAAAGCTTACAGAACAAGACTTTAGATTGATCCCTAAATTCTGAGAACAACATACTTTATTATCTCTGTAGTTGTCTGGGCTGCTCTGCACAACTAAAGTAAGAAGCTAATTCATCATTATGTCACCAGAGTTACGCCTGTTTAACTTCCGTGGTTTCAATGAGTTATTGTGATAAATCAGGACCCTGAAGAGCACAAGTGTAATATACCGTAAATATCCATCTATTGGACCAAATCAGACCCTCTGCAAAACAGGACCAGCTGTTGATTACAGAAAATTATCAAAAAAGCTTTAATGCTGTACTGAGTTGACTCCTGCTAAGTCTTATAGCAAAGCATAGCCTCTCAAAGAAGACTTTCATCACTATCATGTTGTTCTGGAATTGGAAAAGCATAAAGGAACCTAGGAAGAATCTGCAAGTAACAGAGCTGAGAAGAAATAAAAAGGCTTGAGGACCCTGCTCGAAGACACAAACTAGCACTGAAACAGCAAGAGAGAAGCAAATTAAAAAAAGAAAATCTACTGTAAACATAATAAAACCACTATGCATTGTCATTTTGTTTCTTGAAAGTATTATCAAATGCACAGAATAAATTAAAAGAACTTAGAAATGTCACTACAAGTGTAAAGTTATCTTTTTACTGACATACAGTGGACACACTAATGTGGGAAACATACCTATGCTAATGTTATGTTATTAACCTTATGAATCTTCAAAAGAAATTCAAGATATTATGAGAAATGGCTGTTTGCAGAGAACTCTAATTGCTTCAGTAGCAAGTAGAAACATGTTCATTTTCTTTTAAAAAAATCTGGGGGTAAGCAAATCAAGCACCATAACTTCAAAGGCAAAAAGTTTTTTGGAACGCTGATTTCTGCTAAAAGTTGAAGAATTAACAAGCAACATATATAGTAGAAACATGATTGCTTCCTTGTGCCTTCATGTGATACTAGTCATTAAGTGTGGCACATAATGATTTTTAACAGGCACAATCTTAATGAAGAAATGGTTATCAAGCTTCTACATTAATTTGGGATTTTAATAATACATACAGATAAAAAAATCTCAGATAAGTATGTGTACAAACTAGCGACCAACATAAAGTTAGGTATTAATAGGATTTCTGTAATAAACATTCCCTCTTCATTACTATGAGGCAAAACAAGCTCATCTTGTTGGGCTTTCCATTAAATTAGGAACATTACTTGTACCTTTAAATTAAATCCCTAAAAAAGTTAAAATTACTTTAAAAATAAAATTGACAATAACAGCTGGATGTTTTTCACACCTCTTTTTCTGCACATAGACATAAAAAAGTGATGATACATTTTAGTTTGTCTCAGCATTTTCGTCTCAGTTCCCTCTGATAGCTCACGCCAATGTGGTGAAGGAGAAATGTAGAAAAAAAAATCACTTCTTCCAGAAGCTACTATTAAAGGTCTGGAGCAAAGAACCATGGGTAGGCTGAAGATTATAAAATGTATATCACTGCTCAGATCTGTAACAGAAACTCCATTAGGAACTAGCATCATGTACATGATCTGTCTAGGGCATGAAACGCTCATAGAAAACCTAAACCAGCCTCTTCAACTAACAACAGAGCTCAAAATTCGAACACAAGTCCTGCAAACAATAACTTTACAACAAAAGTTAATAAAGTCAGAAGTATTTCAGTCAAGACCTATTACATTAAACTCTACTCATTCTTCAAGTTTACTGAGAATTGTCCTGGTCTGCATCCTGCATTTTATCATAAAAAGTGTAAGAACTCAGGAGTCCACACATTTAATAGCTAGAGCAACACATTTCCAATGGCGCCATCACAAACACAGCCTTTGTGCAACCAAAGGTCAGGCTGACAGTTGGTAGGAAAAGAATTGGATGGCTGAAGATTCATGCCAGGAGCATCTTCAAGGCTAGAAAACAGAAGACTACAGCATTTCTTCCTTTATGCCCCTATTTATTCCGTGTTCAGAGAAATATATACTCAGGCTTTGCCTAGCTTTTCAGGGATTTGCCAAGATCCAACACTAACTATTCTATGATTCTAAAGATACCTTATCATAGCACAGTTTTAGCCAAGATGGTTCTTCTCATTGCAATGCGAGCATGTTGACAAAATCTGAGATATAGCCTGTTGAAAGACACTTGGTTGCACAGTGGGAACTAGGAATGAGACGTATGCTCAAGTTCATGCTTGCCATCATATGAGCAGTGGTTAGATAAGAGATGTTTACATCCCTCAGGCCAGTGCTTCAACTTCCATAGCACGTGCCCTTTCCTCTTCTTCAGAGGCCAGACACAGGCATAGAGCTACTGGTTTAGTCCTGTTAAGTTTGATCATTCTACACTCTGCAGCATACTAAAAAAAAATACGAGAGGTCAACAAATATCACAGAATCACAGAAGTATCTGCTTTTGAAACCTTTATCACACTTTTTGGCTCTTGGTCCAAGTTCTTTACTGTAAGGGTGGTGAGGCACTGGAATGAGTTGCCCAGGGAAGTTATGAATGCTCCATCCCTAGCAGTGTTCAATGCCAGGTTGGACCGAGCCTTGGGCGACATGGTTTAGTGTGAAGTGTCCCTGCAGGACCTGCTCATGGCAGGGGGGTTGGAACTAGATGATCTTAAGGTCCTTTCCAACTATAACTATTCTATGAGTCTATGATTCTAAGCTCTTTCATGGACCACAGGAGAACTTTAAGTCTATCATTCCAGAGGATCAGAAAATGCCAAGGTTGGTCAGGTTCCTAAGCTTGTCCTTCCAGAATACAAATTCTGTATGTATCTTTGTATTCTAGGTTTAAAAATTCTGTGATAAAATGAGATGATCAAATAACTTTAAATTATTCCTCACATAAAGGTTTTTTTTACATGGAACTTTTCCAAGGTGGTTTGTTTGTCTTTTTTTTTTTTTTTTTTTTTTTTTTAATACATTTTGCTAGCTTAAAGGATATAGTCTCTGCTTTAGTAAAGTAACATCCTCTTCCATTGCTTTTCAGATAACACTTAGCATTTAAAATGTTGAGATACTTTAAGTAAAAAAAACCCCAAACTAACTGTCTCCAAGCAGAAGAAAAAATATGTTTTAAGAGACTTTTCAAGGTTCTTACTTAAGACTTTTATTTAAAAAGACAGCCACCTTGTATAAGAAAATCAATACTTGATAATTAGGATTAACCTCCAAATCAGATGTATCTGTTTGTTGAATCTACATAAATCAAACTGACATAGTAGTGCCAAAAAGATTTATTATTAATTACCTGGTCCTTAAATGTTACCGAGACCATTCTGGAAACACATAAGTTTCCACAGCATTATTTCTTTCCTGACATCTGTATAGAATATTCGGGTTCCTACATTTTTTCAAATCACTTAGAATAAATACAAATTTATCAGCCTTGAATGGTTTCCTGTTGCTCTGTTAGGCAGACTTCTGGTGCATAAAGGAGATAGCTAGCTACAGAAGCTCCTTTGAATGACAAAGAATGAATAAACTTGCAGAAGTACATGTCAAATAGTGATAGAAGATACTTTTTTTTTTTTTTTCGGAATGTAGCACTATGCAGTCATACTTACCTGTGAGCAGTCTCTGTTTCAATAGTTATTGTGGACTTGGCTTGTGATTTTTTTAGAATCTTGAGCAGATCTGTTCACCACCACTGGCATTTAGCAAAAAAATCCCAGCCACCTTCTGAGCTAAATTGTTTGAAACTCGTCAGTAGTTTTCCAAAGCCTTCATTACTGTACATAGTGCCCGAAGCTGAGTGGCTCTCCTTTCTGGATCTTATCTTGGCAATTTTTATGTTCATACAAGTTCATGCAACTAGATAATACATAACTTACATGTAGAATGACTGAAAAGCCCATAAATAAAAAAGGCAAATTTGAAGAAGGAAAATACTTTCAGAAGTTTTTTTTTTTTGGGGGGGGGGAGGTTGTTTGTGTTTGACTAAGTTTCTTTCCTGAAATGACTTCTGCTTCTTCAGAGAGGACATCTGTACTGACACTTAAATGAGGATCAAAAAGGAAGAGGGAATTATCTGTTGTTTGCTGGACCATCACTTTGAGAATTGTTCTATGTCAAATAAAATATTTTGACGTTTTAACATGAGCAATTTTCTTCATGAGGAATCTGTCCTGTTAAGACACAGCCATTTGCTAGCGCTCAGTGGAAAGGTAAACCATGTTACAAACTCTTCCCCCAAAAAACCCACACATAAACAAAGCAAAACAAAAATGTCTAAGTGGTGTTAAAAACAAAGTTTTAGCAGCACATTCCTACTCTCCTCATCAATTTCTTTTTTTTTTTTTTTTTTTTGACAGGAACAACAAGAGTTAGAAAGTAAGTATAAGGCAACAGTCACACCTACTGCAAACACATTTTTTTTTAATCATGCCCATTGCTTTTTTTATTATCAAAATCAAAGTATTGCCATTCTCATTACTAATATTCTGTGATTTCTTTTACTTCTTGAAGGCTTAAACCTCATATAGCGGAGTTTATTTCCTTCTCATTTCTTCTGTCCCACTTGATCTTCACAGATTTATGTAAATCTTCTGAAATCAGAAGAAGCAATTAGTAGCTTTGTGCTCCAAAAATATGGAAAAAAGAAAACAGAAAGGCTTCTTTAGTTAACATGGAGAAAACAGAGTCTTGATGCCTGAGGAAAGGGGAGCAGGGGGGAATCTTAATCACCTTTGAGATGACAACTTGACTTTGTTAAACAACATCCATAAATAAAGCCTTATTTTTCCAAATGAATGTGTTACAGGAGTATTTACAGACCTAAATACTCATTGTTTTTCAAGCTGTGAACCTATTTACAAAAGGCTATTTAAGTACATTTATCCTGTTTGGAGTTATCTATTGAAGAGGATGAAATAGCATCTCTGATTACTTCTTAGAAAGTAATGCACCTTGACTATGTACTGTCATAGCTAATTCTGTTAGATACACAGATATAGCTACATGCCACTTGAAGCAATGTAGGATCTTTTGTTTTACTAAGGATCTTTTAATGATTTTATTAGAAATAGAATAGTGATTTCATCTTAGCTTTCATATTGACCTACAAGACAAAGTATACAATGCTCAGATACTGAAAATATGTTTCTTTTTCATTTTTAGAGATGCTAAAATTTTCCTTATCTCTGTAACTAAATAAATGACATTGGTATCATCCATTCTATGTGTTAGATGTGTATTTGCTTCTGTCATGACACTACAATAGTTTTAGGTACAAGGTAAACTTGCCAGTCTCCAGAGGTGTTGCATCAGTGGTAACTAGCTGTAATATCTGACCATGAGACAAAGAGCAATAATTTCATAAGATATTTTCATAGTTGGCACTATGTCACTGGTAGGCAGGTGTACTCAGCAATGTCTGTCATAAGCCAGCCTTGATTAATGCAGTGGGTAAAGGTGGAAAATAAGAGAGAGTATCATGAGAAAAATTTCACAGCCAAGACTTTTTCTTGTCATATGTTGTTTTAGCAAGTGATACGATGTCAGCGTTTCTCCACATATTTACATAAACATATATGCAAATCCCAATGATTCAGAATTATCAACAAGGAAAATTCAAATCCTATTAAGTTATATAACTGAAAATCCAGATTGCTTAAAACTGATCAATTCTACAATAATTTCAAGATAGTTTGCAAAAACTGTCTTTCATTGGATTTAATGCTCCCTGTTTCATGTTAGTTTCTTTTTTCCTTTGTTTTGCACTTCAGTTTTTTAATTGATTCCACAGCCACTTAGCAAATGTAACATTAATATCTACACTAAATCTGAGAGAATCCTTTAAAAGGATCCCTGTGTATCACATACTACTGATGCATTCGACATGAGGTTATTCACAGTACAATGTAGACTGAATTTTAATGCTAAGAAAAAATACCGCACTGCTATATTCAGAAACAAGTGGTAATGATAATTATGGTGAGCATCTGTAAGTCACCATTAATCACTGTGCTGCTTACCTACATAATTTAACCTTCATGTGACAAGGCCACCGTTCTCCAAGTATATGAAGTACAGCAGTAAGTGACAATTCTTATTACATTTTATGATTAGGACATTTGTCAAATGGGAATTCAGCTTCAATCTTTCTAGTGACCCACTAGCCAACAGAAGCCTGCTGTAATGCTGTTGTACAACCTGTGAGCATAATATACATTCTACAGAGAGATTTCAACTAATGTGCAGAGTGGTGGAGGTTGTACTGATCACAGCTAGACAAGGACATTGTTATTGTTCAGCCACAGGCTGTAAATACATGCTGTTCAGCCACATGGATTGTGCATGGTAGGTTTAGCATAGGAAACCTCAAGGCCATTTAAGCACTTTAGCCTGACAAAGGACCTGGGACAAAGCCAACCAGACTTTTCAACACAGTTTCATCGAAATTCCAGTAATGTCTTAGCATTGAAAGGTTCTTTGACATATCCCTGTAGCTGACTGCTTCTTCCTCCCACATCTCAAACTTTCTAATAATCAAATATGAACAGGTGTTTCAGAGAGGACAAGGCAGACAGTGAGACTTTAAGGGTGCATTTGGGTATGTCCTCATCAAACAGATCGGTGCTTTCTTAAAACAGCAGTCCTTATGCGCTCCACCCTGTTTGATCTTCCATCTTTACTATCTCCTCTCCCCTTAGGACAGATAGCCCTCTTCTGTGATACATTAAAAAAAAAAAAAGGTATAGCTGGTAATGGAGCAGAAAACTAAAGTTCTACCCTCCATTATGCCATCTAAACAACACCGAATCTGTAGTGCTCTTTACCGCAAGATGCAGCAAGTCTAGGCGGTCTTCAGTAAAATAGTTGGAATATTGTCATGGGTTCAGCAGTAGCAGTCGTTTTTTCTCCTTCTTGGTAGCTGGTGCAGTGCTGTGTTTTTGATTTTGGGCCTGGGAGCAGCGCTGATAACACCAGTGTTTATAGTTTCTGCTTGACAATGTTTTGGCCTGGCCAAGGACTTTGAGTTTCATGCTATGCCAGGGAGGAGGGGAAGCCGGAGAGGAGACAGAGACAGGACACCTGACCCAAACTGACCAAAGAGGTTATTCCATACCACGGCACGTCATGTCCAGGATGTGAAGACGGAGGGGAGAGACCTGGAAGGGTGGTGATAGTGGACTGGGGGTGCACAGCATGGTCAGGTTTTTGGTATTAGGGGGTTCGCTACACTGGCTGGGTCGGGCTTGGTGAGCAGTTGTATTCTTTTTCCTTGTATTTCTCTTGTATTATTACTGGTGGTAGCAGTATTAGTTTGTGTTATACCTTAGTTACTAAACTGCTCTTATCTCAACCCATGCAAGTTGCATTCTTTTAATTCTCCTCCCCATCCCCCCGGGACTGGGGGAAGAAAGAGGGGAGTGAGTGAGTGAGCAAAACTGCGTGGGTGAGGGGCTTAAACCACGACAAATATAACAGAAAACTTGAATCCAAGGAAATATTCATCATTGAGAATATTTCTATAGAAATAAGTCTTAAGGGTAATACAGTTTATATACTTTTTTTATACTTTGCCAGTGAGGAGGTACAAGACAAGCCAGGAGGGAACACAGGCAGGACAGCTGCTCCAAACTAGCCAAAGGGATATTCCATACCATAGAATATCACGCTTAGCGTATAAACTGAGAAGAGATGATCAGGAGGTGCCAACTGCTATGCTGGTCAGGCTGGGTGCTGGTTGGTGGGTGGTGAGCAGTTGCATTATGAATCACTTGGGGTTTATTTAGTCTTATTCCTCTCTATTTCGTATTGTTATTGTTGCTCTTAAATAATAAATATAAAATAATCATTATATAATAATTTCTACTTTATTTTAATTGTTTAACAGTTCTTACCTCAGCTCATGGGATACTACCTCTTTTCCCTGCTCTCCTTCTCATCCCACTGGAGGAACAAGGGGAGTGAGCAAGTGGCTGCATGGTACTTTAGTTGCCAGCTGGGGTTAAACCATGACAGATATGTTAAGCAGCTTTGTGTTCTGTCAGACTGAAAGACATGAGTCTTGTTTTGCATTATGATGAAAACCAAGTAAACTAAATCCTTCCTCCCGAGTGACAACTTTTTATTGTAATGGGTCCAAAACTGTTTTTTTTCCATTTTGTTCTTACAAAATATTTCAGGAGGTTTACCATCACTATTCTCTCCATGCAGCTAAAAGAATAACTAGTATGAGTTTCTGATCAGTCTAAGCTCTTTAATTTCTTCCTAAACCAGAAATTTTCTAAACCAGGACCATTGACTATAAGAGTTAGTTTTGGGAGTGTGTGTGCAAATATGTAAATGGCAAAAGGCTCTGAAAACAAACCCACTACCACTAAAGAAACTCCTGTTTGCTTTCCAAATGGGTTGATAAACTTAAATATCATGGGGGTTTTGGCTGTTTTGAGAAACTGAATCTTGTTACCACTAAATGTCAATCTGTCCAACTGTATTTAATTGGTGATTTTTTGAAAGATAAGTAAACAACATGTCCTATCCTATACTGAGACATTCATATGAAAATTAGTATTTTTTGTATATCTATGCTGTCCTTAAATATTAGACAAGGACAGTTTAAATAAAGTGCTAACAAACAGATTGTGAAAAGAAGGTTAACACAGATAGCTCATTACTTCCAAGATTTTTTTTCAGTTTGTTTATTTTCCAACAGAACTAATAAATTCTAATGACTTCTCTGAAACCACAGTGCAGTCTAAGTGGTTGTAGTACGTACTGTAAGATCGTTAGGAAGAGCAGTATTACACAGTGTGGAAAAGCTTGGCATGCTCCTTAATCTGTGCCATAACCAAGAGACTTGAACTCTTTTTTTGTGACGGAGCTACAGAAATTGCTACAGCAAAAGGCTTTTGTATCACAGTATGGTAGCTTCACTTTCTCTCCTTCTCAACAGTACGCCTGAAAAGTTATTGCATTTCTAATCCTTTCCATGTTTCTTTGTGTGACACTTGCAGCTGACATGCCTATATCAATATATTCTATGTGAACTTTGTTAAGAAAATCCACATTATGTACCGCAGGATGTGAAATCCATGGAAAATACGAAAGAAACTGTGGGCAGCAGAGCTTTAAAATTATCATTACGCTAAAAGATGTCGATCTGTTGACATGATAGATACTCATATAGAAAAATTAGGAGATAAGGTACTGCAAAACGTTTCACTTTTTTTTTAATTTATGTGTAACAACCTTTGCAGTTTGCAAACTACACTGTAAAGCATTAAAACATAATAACTAAAGTTTGCTAAACACAAAAAAAGTTACGAGGGCACAACTGGCTATTTAATAAGATTTCTATACGGTGAAGAAGGAGGAGTTGTGATGTAAAGTGATCATTCAGAAGCATTGAGCATTTTGATGTCTATTCTGTTCTGTTGGTGCTTAAGGAAAGCAAGAGAGGGTGAAAAATTGCATGAGAAATCGCACATTTTCATTCTGCATCTAGTGCCGAATTTCAAAGTTTAAGGGCTTTCCAAACATGATTGGTGCTAAATGAATTCAGAACCCTTATTACAGTCCTGGTCTGTGTACACTTGACAGTTGTTATCTAAGCTCTCAATTCACATTCTTCACTTTAATTCTCTATAATGTCAGGGAACATAAGTATCCTGTTGTTTTCTCCTCTCAAATTCTTCTAAATTACTTTCTTTGAGTTTAGTAATATACTGGGGCTGGCTATACCCAAAGATGTTCTCTCTGCTCTGCTTCCCCTTTGATCACTGAAGTGTTTTCAAACACTGTAAATTATTTATGGCTTATCTATTGCTTCCTTGGGCTTTCATGGTTTTTGTGCTCCAGTGATTTTCCTGTTACCTCAGTATTACTTCAGTAGCTCTTGCCATATTTTCCATAAAGATCCCAAAATTTCATTTTCATTTTCTTCTCTCCATCCCACTCATGAAGAGCTTTATGCGCTGCCATGCATTAGATGTCTTAGATGCCTTAGGTCAGATTCCAGTGTAATGCTTACTCTTGACATATCCAGTTTCTTTCTCTGCTAAATTTGCATTTGTTTCTGGCTAATCTTAAAGTAACAGTAGGTTTAAAAGACATTTTGCATTTGCTTTGCAATTAGTTCTCTACTTTTCAAGTTAAACTGATGTTTATGTGCAAGCTGGTCTTGATGTTTTTCCTCAATGTGCTCAGTATCTATCTTATTCTGTTTATTCCTACTGTTAATATTTTGGGATCTTATCTAGACTTTTCAGGACAGATTATTTCATCAGGCTGCTGATGAGCACTCGTGCTACTTGCTATGATCCACTGTGTGTATATACTTCATGAACCTTTGGATCTTCAAAGTATCCTAGAAACACTGTGCTGCACTTGGTTGCATTTGTTACTTTTGTCATTTCCTAAATTCACTACCTATTTTGCTGAACACACGTCTATCAAGCATTCATGTACATATAACACAACTTTGGAAGCAGAACAAACAAATTTTGTCTGTTTCATATTAATCCACAGAATGGTTTCCTTGTTTCATTTACCATATATTGCTGCCCCCTCATTAGATACTGCATCATTTCCCTCTCAGAAACGAATAAGATATATATCAGCTACAATTTAAAAGAAGAATCTGAATAGATGACTAAAATTAGGTATAGCATGGAATTTTTCAATTGCAACGAACTTCACTTTCCTGACAGCTACCCTGCTTAGCTTTGCAATCAGGTTGCACGTCATGCTTAATTTCAAATTGGAAATAAAATAAAAATAAAAAAATCCCAAGAACATAATTTAAAACACAAATATCAATTCCCTCATACCATATGCATGAGGAGGACATTTTTCCTGTCACTGTGGTTCTAACTTTCCCACCATCCAAGTAAATTGGATTATTGCCATTGAATCATCTGGATTAGACTCTGAGTCATTTTAAGGCAATTTTGAGATAAAAGAGCTGTGCAGTCTGTCAGATGAATTCTCTTTAAAGAAGATAAACAGCAGTACACATTTTAGTAATAGCTATTATTAGAAGTTGATGTTAAGGTGATAATATAATTAGTAGTAGTGGGAAATATGAAACTTAACCTGCTGCATATTGATGTTTTTTCTCAGGAAACCCTTGATGCCTACTGTTTCTGTCACACAAGGTAATATGCCTGTATAATTCATCTGACAGAAACAGCAACTCTGCATAAGTAGCTCTAGAAAACAGCCAAAGTATGAAAAAGGGCAGCTAAATATTTCTAATGGTGCCCATAAAGTAAATATATTCTGATTTGAGACAAACTTCAGACAAACCAGAAGTATGGATGTAGAGAAACAAATAATATGCTGAAAGGGTTCACACTTGTTTCCAAAGACTACTGAGCTTCAAACTCCTCTGTGGAAAACACATAAGTTGCTTAATAATGCTGATGCTAAATAAAGGTACACAATGTAAATTAAATTGTTATATATGACTTGTAAAATTAGATCATTAATGTGATTTTTTTCAGTGCAGTATTTATGCACTATACTATGTTAATCACTTTATTATGGGAACAAACATGGCCTTAATCACTTTCCAGTAGGTAGACTATGTACTGTCACAGCCTGCAGAGCTGCAAATGTCTAACAGCCTTCAGAGCGTTGGAAGGTTTGGTGTAATGCAGAATCAGGTAATATCTAACAGAAATAAAAGCATTACCTCAGTGCAGCAAACATAACTTTTTGACTGGGTGTTTATGCTTAAAACAACTGGGCAACTATTTTCCAACCAACTTCCAACCAAGGTCAAGATTTAAGAGGATGCTGATGGAAACAAATTGCATATTACTAAAAGTATGGAGAGATTGCATATATTCCCTAAAAATTGCTGAAAACAAATCCATTGAGTCCCTAACAACAGCCTGTCTCCAATGAAATTTTAGATTTTGCAAGAAATTAAAAATTTGCTTTTTACTGTGAATCTAGTTAAGCCCTGTTTTCGAGAAGCCAATACCTTTCTCTAATATTACAAGAGAGCATGGTCAGAGCGACATAATTCTGAAGGAGTTGAAACAACAGGCACTGTTGCAGTGTCTTGAAGTATTCAAGCAATGCTCTGACACCTATATAGGAACAAAGAGGCTCTCTGAGAAAGAGAATTTCAACATATAACAACACTAAGAAAGTTACGTAAAACTAAAAATGCTATATTAGCTTAAAATGCTATATTGCTTAGGATGAGAGTTAGTTATGAAACTGTATCTAATAATGTTAAAGATTATGACACCATAACAGAAATATGATGGTATTATAAAATACATGTTTAATAGAGACTACATACACAGGCAGAATCCTTTAATTAATATATTACTTTTACTGAATTAATAACTGAGATAGACAACTACTGAACTTTGACAGAACCCATTATAATATACCAGACAATGACCAGAACTGGAAAGCCAGAACCACAGAAGAGATTACAGCAGAGGATAAACTAAGGAAAAACTATACATCTCTGTCAAGCTGCAAAAGGAAAATAAATTAGTCCATGCCTAGAAAGCAAGCAGCTTATAACTGCACTCAGGAGACCGACCATCAGGAAACTGGAAGCTAATAACACACATGGAAGAATGAGGAATTGGATCCCTAGAGCAAGCATCTGTTGAAGGAGTTTGAGAGGCTTCTGGCAGGCACTCCTTCCTTCACCTGCAGACACCATGCAGAACTTCACCAGGAAAGGAGTGTCCTCAGTTAGCTGAATCCTTCCTCTAACAAATCAAATTTAGTCAGATATTTGAAATCCTGCTATGCTAAAGTGTTACACAGAGAGGGGAGCAGCAGAAATGCAAATAGGCAAATAAACACTTCATATAGAAGAATTATTGCTCCTGACTAGGTAAGCAAAGAACAGAACTACCTGTGGAGAAACAAGTTCTTGTCAGTTTCTATATTTTCTTATTTTTTTCTCTTTTTTGCTGTGTACAGCCTTATCTGTTGCCTTTTCCTCTCCTAATGCAGAACATTGTACTGAACAAGTCAGATCCTGGTTTTATACGTCTGATGATCTCAGGTAGATGCAGAAATAAATAGGCTTAATACATATGCATTATAAACAAGATTGGTTCTTTTTTTTTTTTTAATTTCTTCACACACACACCCCGCTCCATGGCAGGGGGGTTGGAACTGGATGATCTTAAGGTCCTTTCCTACCCTAACTATTTTATGATTCTATGATTCTATTTTTGTGACTGATTAGTTAGAGATGAGAAAGCAGGTTATTACAAATTCTAGTGTGGGTGAATAATCCAAGTTTTTTGAAGTGAGATTACATTATCAATCACTTATTATTGAGATAATTGTTAGCAAAGATTTCCTTAAAAGAGAAACTCAAGGGTTATTTTGCTTTTCCTTTCTTACTTGAGATAGAAATATATATGCCACTATCATGCTTAATCAGCATGATAGAGTTAATGCTTTGTTTTAAGAAGTAGTTTTGTATATATGTGTTTTATTATAAAATCACATTTTGCTGTTAATATCTTTAATTTGAATACTGGACGCATTTTAAAAATATGAATTAGTATCCCTAGATAAGAGAATCAAGATACTCTCTTAACAACATTAGAGCAGATACTATCTCATCAGTTCATGCCACACCTTGACAAATCTTATGTGTGCCAACCTAAAACTTCTCAGCTAATGAATGCCTTCTTTAGTTTGATAGTTTTGGTAATTGGGCTGCGATGGTTTAAGGGGAAAGATGCCAAGCTGCGTGGGCTTAACAGTCAGGCTCTGTTGCAACTAACCTTACACTTCAGTAGCATTACTGCAGAAAATACTGATACATTAAATTTAACACAGAGATTAAAGAATGTTTACAGCTCTAAAAAGCTGACATGCTGGGGCTAGAGATTCAGAATATGTTAACTTCTTATGTATTCAGAAGGATGTAAGACATTCATATTACCAGTTAACCTCTGCCAGCGCAACCAGAAAGCTTGACTTTTTCTGAAAATTTCCTTTGCCTGTGTCTGTGCTGGTTCTGGTAGGGGTACAGTGAATTTTCTGCATAGTAGCTCGTATGGGGATATCTTTTTGTTTTGTGCAGAAACAGTGTTGATAACAGAGAGATGTTTTCGTCATTGCTGGGCAGTGCTTACACGTAGCTAAGGCCTTTTCCGCTTCTTACCACACCCCATCAGTGAATAGACTAGGGGTGCCCAGGAATTTGGGAAGTGACACAAGAAGGACAACTGCTAACAACTGACTGAAAGGATATTGCCTACCATATGAAGTCATGTTCAGCATATAAAGCTGAGAGAAGAAGAAAGGGGGACGTTCACTGTGATGGCATTTGTCTTCCCAAGTAACCAGTATGTGTGATGGATCCCTGATTTTTCGGGCATGGCTGAATAGCTACCTGCCAATGGAAGTGGTGAATGATTTTTTTGTTTTGCTTTGCTTGTGTGCACAGCTTTTGCTTCACCTATTAAACTGTCTTTATCTCAATTAATGAGTTTTCTCTCATTCTTCTGATTCTCTCCTCCATCTCACCAGAGGTGAGTGAGTGGCTGTGTGGGGCTTTAGCTGCTGTCTGGGGTTAAACCATGGCAGTGTCCTTTTATCAGTCTATTTTCTCATGCCTTTTATATTGATGCATAAAGCTCATAAACTTTGTTCGGATTATCATGAAATCTTTATTAAATGAAATGTCTATAGTTTTGTTACCAATACGAACATAGCCTACTATGTCCAGTTTTATTATAGGATTATTCCACTTTTTACCATTTCCACATTGTCCCAAGGTATCACAGTGAGTGTCATAATAAGCGTCCAAGCAGAGATATCTGCCAGCACCCTTCTTTCTTGACCATGACTGCAATTAACAGCAGCACCAAGTGAGGGTGGAAGACATTACTTCTTGTGCCCAAGAGGATGCTCTTCACAGCACATCAACACACTGTCTTATGAACCATATGACTCACTGCTCTGTGACAACTGGTATTCTCAAAACCTGACAGATGCTTGCTAAGATATCTTGAGATTTGAAATTGCATTTTCTTTCTGGAAATACTGAAAATGATGCAGATTTCTCATTCCTTCCCAGCTGACAAAGAAGTTTCTGGGTAGCATTTTCTCCCCAAGATTCTCCTAAAAAGCCTGAATTGGATCTAATAGAGAGGGACGTAATAATCTAGGTAAAGCTGTCATGATGATCTAGCTGTGTCTGATACATGATTGAAGTAGTATAAGCATATACCACTTTAAGCTGTTGCAGAGTAGCTCTTAATCAGGTTAAGAATAATTTAAAGCCTTGTCTACCAGCTTTAGTAGCAGTTCCAAAGTCCCAGCAACTGCAATTGCTTTGTTGTTCTCAAGCACATTGAAATAGTACAAGATGATAAGGTAACATAAAGCTCCCACAGCACTCTCTGACAGTAGGAAGACAGGTATTTGAAATTACCCCTTATGACAATGGAGACAGAAACAGCAGTCTCCGAAAGCACTGATGTGTATTAATGGGAGTGATTATTTGAAAATGGAATAAGAATTTAAGAGGGGTTATGACTGATCAGTCAAAGCTGATGTTTCTATACTTAATAATGCTTGATATATTCTTCTGCCTTGTATTATATGTCCAAATGATTTTAGTACCTGCAATATTCCATTGACATAATTTTGCTGTTTAAATAACCTTGTTTTGAACCTGCTGTTTGCTATCTTAATATGATACACACTGTTTATTGGATCAGAAGACACACTAGATAATATTACTAAGCAATTTCTACTTTTTGCAGATCCTTTAAAATTACTATGTGATAAGAAGCATGGTTTCCAAAGTCCTGTTTATGGTGGAGCACATTGTCTTAAGGATATAGCAGGGGGTTTTGCCATAAAGGATACAGTTAAATTGTTCAAAAACCCCTTAAGCTGCAAAATTTCAAAGTTGACGTTACCCTGGATAGTGCACCACAGAATATATTAATTTTTGTAGTTACCCACAATAGAAATATCTATTTTTTTTTTATAAGTAACAGCCAGAGAAATCATTATTGTCTATTTTTAAACAAGAAATAGCACACTAATAAACATATTTCATTTATAATATATAAACTTTTTGATATTAAATGATGGTGAATTTTAGCAGACAGGTTTTAACAGCAAGTACATTTTAGGGTACATTGACAACAGTTTCAGCCTAGGTAGTAATTTTTCCTTCCTTTCAAAATCCAAACCAAATCAAACCTTAGTTCAAATGTTTGGATATAAAGAAGAAAGGGCAGATGCAACCCTTCAAAACAGCAGATTTGGTGATTCCAAGTTATGGGTTAGTGCAATGTGTCACCTATTCTATAGCTCAACACACTGCAAGGATGAAGACAAAGGATGTAAGTGAAAAAATAATTCAACTGTAGGAACAAGGTGGGATCCTTAGCAGCTGATTTACTGATCGTTACTGCATATTACCCTAAATATGTTCAGAAACACTGCTGGATATTGTAACTTGTGTTTCTGTTCTGCCTGATTGGTCCATGAACATAACTTGAGTTTCTTCTGAAACATTTACGGTCTAGAGTAACAGCTTTCAAAGCATAATTCTTGGATACCAGGAGTCAGTTGTGGGTGACAAGGGCCTTTGTACTGTCCACCAAGATTCCCATATTGAGACAGGAGGAAATATTTTTAGGAGTGGAAAAAATGAGCAGCCTCAGGGGGCACTCCTTTTATCAGAGAAGGGAGAGTGGTGACATTAGATGAGAGTTTGCAGAAGAGCAGTAGGAATTAAGATTGCCCAGAGTTCTCAGCCATCTGTTGGAAAGCAGTGTCTCCTAGAAATCTAGTTAGTTAATAACAAAGGGGGTTGGGTGCAATAAAAAAACTCCTGGGATTAGTGATGTAAAATGACAATACATGATTTAATAAAATTTAGGTTTTGGCTACTAGTCATATTTTCATTCCCCTTGGAAACAGGATAGAAGACAAGGATGGTTATGTTATTTGAAAAGCTAATATCCTTATGTTTGTTGTAATGCAAGGCCTTCTTTCTCTTTTAGTGTAATCTAAATCACATTATTACTATCTAGTAAAAATTTTCTTTTGTCAGGACAAGACTTCTCCTCTTTGCCTTTTTCCACACACCCTAGTTTTAAGTGGGACTGAAAAATTCCTGAAGCTGTAGGGAGCAGTACCTCATTTGTATTACCTATTTGATCTTTTTCTTGCTGTTTTAAGTAAGTGTGATGCAGTGGGAGATAAGATGCAATTAGAGAAACCAGCGAACTCTTTCAGAGCCTACAGAAGATTTCTCCATATCACTTCCTTTCACTTCTTGTGCCTTTTGTATTAAATATTCAAAGTTAGCATAAGGCTTTGTAAGTTCAGTTTCACCATTACAATTATAAATAAATACAAGACTTGATTATGAAAATTATTTGACATCTTTAATTTCAAGGTTGCCTCAGGGAGTTAGACATCCAATTTACTGACTAAAATTCCACAAAAAATCAGCACTTACTCCTGCATGTGTGCCTTGAAAATCATAAGACTACCACTGCATTCAGGCATTGCATGATAGACCTAATTGTTTTTATAGGAAAACTCATAATTTCTCTCTTTATAAAGTATTCCAACTTTCAGATAAGAAGGTCTTTTAAGAAGCCAGTTGTGTGGGCATGTTGAAAGCCTCAACACAAATTTCCATGTTCTAGTTTTTGACTGGCTCAGCAGTCCAATTTAGTTCTGCAGACTGAAACCCTCAGTAAGGCCAGTCTAAATGTAAATTTGTTGTGAAAATTAAAAATTCAGTTATATTAGCAATTCCTTTTTAATTGAAATAGCAACATGTGAGACGATAAAAACTTAACGGCAGATGGAGCTCAATGAACCACAGAAGAGAAAGGTACACTTGCAAATTCAAAACCAGACGATTGTGTGGGAAGTTATTTCATACTGAACAATAAATACTGTATGATAATCTTTTTAAATTTGATGATGGAAAAATAAAAGCATAAAAAAGATATCTGCAGAGTATGTCATGCTCTGTGATGTGTCAATGGTCAGTGTGCAGAAAAGGTGAAGGTCCCAGATTGTTTGAAAAAGTGGCATTCAAGTTAGGCTGGAACACATCTATGGGACTTGCATGCATATTGCATATGTTCATACACGTAGAAGAAAGACAGGTGAATTCATCCCCTTAGAAGGCTACTGTGGGCTAGTACCAGGTAATTGTTGAGAAAATGGACTAAAAATATTTTAAAAACTCAACAAACAAACTTCAAAACAGGTAGGTTCCATAGCTAAACTTCTTGGGAAGCTGTTATGAGAAAACATACTGGATTGAGCAGAGTCAGATCACTATTAGGTATCAACTAAAATAATTTCTAGAAACAATGTTCATTGATTTTCTGAATCCAAAGAATTTCTTTTAATCTGAATTTATTTCTAAACTGAGAACTTTTTCTGTATTTTATTTTTAAAATCTATCAAGAGTAAAAAAAAAAAAAAAAAAAGGCAGAATCTTTTTTGTTGCTTGAAAGCAGTAGTAGGTTTAATACACCAAGCTGCATTCCACGTACTGGTTTTGGTAATGTAGAATTAACACCTGTTAGTTTGGACAGAAATTATATGTACAAAATAAAAATCCACTTTTAGTTAGCTGTGGTCTTCAGGACTGTGTTTAATTGCCTTTAGGACAGAAAGCAGGGTTATCTCTGTCATATCATACACCAGCAGTAGTGTTGCTTCCAGCAATGAAACATTTCAACCTTCATGAGAGAAATTCCGTCAGTAAAAGAGCACTGTTAAATGCTCTTGGTAATACTGTGGACAGGATTGTCACTGATTGCCTCATATGATATTGGGATTCTGGCACTGAGAAATAACTTATCATGAAATGAATTACTTTTACTCCTACCAAGGATATCAGAAAGATCTACAGTAGTTGTCTTGAGTGAAAGTGCAAAGCAGAAAAAGGGCATTTGGTCTTAATAATGCCTTGCTAATTCTCATTAATGAGTGGGATATCCTTTGTGAATTATGACAGGAATAATGAAATGCAAGAAAAATGTATTGATAGAAAGTAATTAGGCTAAATCCCAAAGAAGACCAACTCAGGAGAATATGGAGGTTGGTTTAAGCTTCAGTTGTTAGAGTAATCACATATACATTTTAAATTACTACATTTTTTTCCTCAGGATCTAGGTTCACAGATAGGCATGGGATACTTAATGAGGACACGCTCTATTCTTTTTTAATTCCCATTTGAAGTTTCCATAGCTGAAGCAGTGTTTCAAATACTTTAAGAAAATATTACGTTTTTTTAAATTAAAAAGAAAAAGAAGAGCTGACACTCAAAGAATTAAAGAATTTCAGAAAGGTATTTGGAGTTATTTCTGAAGGGATTAAATATTGGGAAATAGAACAAGTAATCTGAGGCCAGGTTCCAAATTATTATGGTTTGTACCCACAGCTGCACATACACCCACGTTTGCAAATGTTTACAGTGATATTTTATTCTTATAGTTCACATTTCTGTAAAATTTATTGAAACATTTTAGGAGACTGTTAATTTTATATTTCCTAATAATCATGCATAAATACTAAACTGTGTGAACTACTACCCAAATATTAGAACATTTTAAAAAAACAGTTGTATGATAACAAGTGGGGGATGGCCAACTGTACAAGAATCAGGAATTTCTAGAACTGCAGTGTAAATAGCTCTGCCAACCTCATTTGTAAGAACCTGATGTGCTATTAATTTTTTGTCTTCTGTGATTGAATTGGGTTATTATCGTAGGTTGAAGCTTGGTAGCCAGCTAAGCCCCACACAGCCATGAGCTTGCTCCTCTCTAGTAGGATGGGGAAGAGAATTGGAAGGGCAAAAGCAAGAAAACGTATGGATTGAAAAAAGTTTAATAGGCAAAACAAATGCTGCACACACAAGCCAAGTAAAGCAAGGAATTAATTCACTACTCCCATTAGCAGGCAGGTGTTCAACCATGTCCAGGAAATCAGGGATTCATCACACATAATGGTTACTTGGGAAAACAAACACCACAACTCCAAATATCCTCCTGTTTCATCTTTCTTTCCCAAACTTCTGTTGCTGAGCATAGTGTCATATGGAATGGGATATCCTTTTGGCTTGTTGAGATCAGATGTCCTGGCTGTGCCTCCTCCCGGAAACTTACCCATCCCTAGTCTACTTGCCTGGAAGAACAGAGTCGGAAACAGAGACAGCCTTGATGCTCTAAGGTGTGGTACAACAAAATGTAAGAAATAGCAAATATAAAAATTGTAACAAATCTGAAAGATAAAAGAAGCATGTGAATAAAAATATGGTACTAAAAAAAAAAATCCTATATTCTTAACCTTACCCTTTTCATATCCTAGCTTTTAGTTTTAATCTCTTCTCTTGTTATTGCAAGCCTAATATAAACTCAATAATGTTCTAGCCATTCTAAAAATAAATCCTTGCAAATGTATATTTGAATATTGCTGAAAAGCTATATTCAATTTTTATAAGTTCTCATTCGAAACTAAAGTAGGGATATTTTGGAAATTGTCTAAACTGGGAAATTGCATTAACTGGGAAATTGTCTGATGGAGCCGAAAAAATGGTGTTTGAGCAGCCTCAAATTTCAGCTATTCATTTAGGTACATCTCAGTCAAAGAGGCTTCACAAAATAGTGGATGTCACCTCTCATATTGTACTTTTGGTAAATATCCATGTATGTCATATTAGCTTGCCCTCCTTGGCAGATTACGCAGTTGTGCTGAAACTTAATGAAAGAAGAGTAAGGTCCTGCATTTTACAGCAGAGAGGGCAGATATAAGATACACAGATGATTTACTTGGCAGGGACTTATTTATCAAGAAGTGCAAACATAAGTCATTCCAGTCTAGCATTTGAATTCTGACTTCCTGACTTCTGACTACCTGATCACAATCTGCAATGTAGAAAAAAAAAAGAACCACAAGGCTAGCTCCAGATCACACTTGGATGGAGAACTACTATATTTAATGGTTATGGAGGACTAAATATATTAAAATGTTAATAGTTGTATCTGTGAAGTGTTGCTCCTCTATTTCAAGGAAGCTTTGAAACTCTTGTAAATGACAAAGATGGTAGAAAATAAAAGTTTCATGGGTTTAGGCTTTTTAAATAAATCACATTTCATTTCATTTTAAAGGTAGCTTGTTTAGGATCTCTTCAGTGTTAAACTTAAGTAGTATCTCTTAGGTATAAATTATATGAAAATATTAATTAAATTGTTATATTTACACTGTTCTTCTTATGTTTATAACACAAATGTTTTAGATAAAACAGTTTTCAAGTCACGTTTATCTAGCTAGGCAAATAAAGCCTGTAATTTTTTTTTAGATTTTCTTAATAATGAATTGTGCCTATGGAGTAAAAAGAAGCTTCAGAAAAATAGTTGATGAAAGGCTGTAAATTCCAAATCTTAGCAGAGTTCTGTGGTAGCTGCATAATAGGCAACAATATTAATCATCTCAGGGTAGATTTATGTGCTATGTATTTGTACCTCAGCACACATCCATAGCATCTTTGTTGATACCTTAAAGAGATGTTTCAAGATTTTAAATTTGATAATACTGCCATTTAGCTTACCACAATGTCAGGTTAAAATCCTCTTACTACTGCTTACATTATATGCATACCCATACAATATCCCCTTCATCCCAAAAAAATCAATCACAAAACAAACTGTGGGGGAAAAAATATGGGTTTATTATTATTATAATTGTGAATAGATTATTCCAAAAAGATCCTGTCACAACCAGTGTTCCAGCTACTGATGCAGAGGGATAGACTCATCTGCCCTTTGAAAAAGCAGGCTAATTTTTTTACCATGGAGAAAGACAATAGTTTGAGAAGAGACTATAGTAAAGTGTATAGAGCAGGACTGCATTTGAGTACAGAGTACAGATGTTGGTAGAGGATGACATTGGAACTGGCATGTTATGCAGACTCTGTCATAAGTCTACCAATCTCTTCCTCACTCAACAAGTTCCTGCATTGAAGGCACCTAATCAAAACCCTCTGGTCATTTATAGTGAAAAGAAATTCCAAGCAAATATCCTCAGTTCGTCATCTCCTTTGTATCTGATGTGGTAATCACAAGTCTAATGCACTTTTCATTTACTACTGATTCTTACCTGGATCAGTATAGCTTAATAATTTTATTGAAAAGCAGGTAATCTGCTTTTAAGAAGCTCACCCTAATACTTCTCCAGTTCCCTTTGCAGCTATGTTCCCTGGAAAACTGATTCTGCAGTAGCAGGTTTGGTATTCAGCGCTATAATTCTTAACTCTTTGCCAAGTCCCCTTGCCATGTTAAGTTATATCCATTGACCTTCTGCCCAAAGTCTTTATAGCAGTCCTGACTAAAACCATCCTCATTCCCTGCTTGATGACCTGGTGCAGGAGCAGTGCCTGCTTGTTTACAAGGGCCTTTCTCCATACTGCATACTTTTAACCAAGGTCTCAATCATTTCTTATAATGTCAGTCAAAAATGTCCGATTTCTAACAGCCACAAATTACCGAATATTTTTTACATCAAAGCCAGAAATGTAGTTAGCACTGACAGTCTGTCTGGAAGCCACCAGCACATCAGTTTCATGCTCTGCAGATAAACACCATTAATAGTAGTCTGAATGACAGTAACGTTTATGTGCTAAATTTTCATTAATTGAATACAGCAGTGAATAGCCACATCAGTGTGTCTAATCACATAAACAAGCAGTTTTGAAAGGTACCTCAAGGTCTGCATAACCATGGCTTATTGAAAAAAGTATGGGTTTTGCTCAAAATTTACAGAAAATACAGTTCCTCCATGTTTCATTTGATGTGAAATCTGAAGCAAATTTGAACTGTATGTTCTCTAGGAGTCAGCCCTCATCATGAGCAACTTACCAAGCATGGATTTTTGTTATGTCATCCATTCTATTGCACTCTATTAAATCTAGAATATAAAAAATAATTTTGGCTGTGGTACTTCAAAAACCTGTTAAAATAACCCATTTAAATTCCTTTCTTAAATTTCCTTGCAGTCATATAATATTCAGGCTTGAATACTAAAGTCCCTACATAAGTTGTTGCCTATAGATATTTCCTAAGGGCTTGGCATGTTTGGGGAAATAGTGAGAGAGTTTTAATATATATAATTTTCAAGAGATTTTCCAAATATGATTATAATCAATCTGAAGAATATATATATATATAGTTGTATCACATTGCAGTTATATCGCATTGCACATTGAAGTTTTATGGCAGCAAGTCATCAGGTAAAGTAAATATTTGTACACTTATGTTGCAGAAATTCATAACAGAAATAGTAAGGTTTGTATAGATGCAGAATAAATGAAATTCATGAGTGTAGGGATCAGAAGGAGCAGCATAAAAAGGTTAGAAAAGGTGGTGTGCACTGGGAAGGAAAGGACACCCTTCCCCAGGCACTGCTCTCATGGGTAGCACTGAGGACGATGTTGCAAACATCAAGAAGAAAAAGCCTGCACTCTGAAAAGGTCATGATAGCAAAAATGACTACCCATCTGAATACCACTGCCCTCACACAAGGAAGATGTAAACTACAGGTCCAGGTTGGGCAGAGAAGAGATTGAGAGCAGCCCTGCAGTGAAGGACTTGGGGGTGTTGGTCAATGAAAAAATGAACATGAGCCGGCTGCAGTGTGCGCTCGCAGCCCAGAAAGCCAAGCGTATCCTGGGCTGCATCAGAAGGAGCGTGACCAGCAGGTCCAGGGAGGTGATCCTGCCTCTCTCCTCTGCTCTCATGAGACCACACTTGGAGTATCGTGTGCAGTTCTGGTGTCCTCAACATCAAAAGGACATGGAACTGTTGGACCAAGTCCAGAGGAGGGCCACGAGGATGATCAGGGGACTGGGGCACCTCCCGTATGAAGACAGGCTGAAAAAGTTGAGGCTTTTCAGCCTGGAGAAGAGAAGACTGCGTGGAGACCTCCTAGCAGCCTTCCAATATCTGAAGAGGGCCTATAGGGATGCTGGGGAGGGACTCTTCAGAAGGGACTCTAGTGACAGGACAAGGGGAAACAGGTTCAAACTGTTTAAGGGCAAGTTTAGATTGGATCTGAGGAAGAAATTCTTTACTGTGAGGGTGGTGAGGCATTGGAATGGGTTGCCCAGGGAAGTTGTGAATGCTCCATCACTGGCGGTGTTCAAGGCGAGGCTGGACATAGCCTTGGGTGGCATGGTTTAGTGGGAGGTGCCCCTGCCCATGGCAGGCGTGTTGGAACTAGATGATTTTAAGGTCCTTTCCAACACTAACTATTCTATGATTCAATGATTCTATATGGTACACATTTTTTTTTTTCTCAAAATGACAAACTTCAGAAATATTTTAACTATGTACCCGCAAATGAGGAAAAACATACAATAAGCATCAATTTAGCATGCAATAGACATCAAAAATTATGACAGCAGAAATCAGCAGTATTATCAGACATAACCTCTGGTGTCTCTGAATGGTTGCAAAAGAATTGTCCAGATTTTTTTATCATCTCCAGTCAAGAAGAACTAAGGAGGTCTTGACAGCAAGCTTTTCATATTGCACGTAAGTGATCCTAGCCAGAGCATCAGAGCAAGAGAGTGTGAATTTGTAAAGTCCACTTGCTTAAGGACTTCATAAATAAATACCCTGGGTTGAGTTTTACTTCACTAATTTCCCTATCATGTCATTGCACTGTAGTGTCATATTATCAGTCTAACTGGGTCGCATATTTAAAGATAATATTGTTCCAAATGTTTATGGTGTTGTCATGGTTTAAGTCTCTAACCCCCCCACACAGTTTTCTCACTCACTCATCCCCTCTATTTCTTCCCCCAGTCCTGGGGGAATGGGGAGGAGAATTAAAAGAATGCAACTCCCACAGGTTGAGATAAGAACAGTTTAGTAACTAAGGTATAACACAAACCACTACTGCTACCACCAGTAATAATTCAAGAGAAATACAAGGAAAGAGAATACAACTGCTCACCAAGCCCGACCCAGCCAGTGCACACCCCAGCAGCGAACCCCCCACTGCACCACCAAAAACCTGACCATGCCGTGCACCCCCAGTCCACACCACCACACCCTTCCAGGTCTCTGCCCTCCGTCTTCACATCCTGGACATGACGTGCTGTTGTATGGAATAACTCTTTGGTCAGTTTGTGTCAGGTGTCCTGTCTCTGCTTCCTCCTGGCTCCCCCTCCTCCCTGGCATAGCATGAGCATCAGAAAGTCCTTGACCAGACCAAAACATTGCCAAGCAGAAACTGAAAACACTGGTGTTAGCAGAGCAGTTCCCAGGCCCAAAATCAAAAACACAACACTGCACCAGCTACCAAGAAGGAGAAAAAATGACTGCTGCTGCTGAACCCATGACAAGTATTTTTCTCTTGGTTATTCTCAGAATGTAATAGAGAAGATGCTGTTGCAAGACTGTGTAAAAAATTACCTTACTTAAGACAAATAATGCACAGGTAAGTCAGTATTCTTCTTGCCTTGGTTTCAATGGATAATTATTTATTTTTACTGTAAATATCCTTTGGTCATCTGAAAATTTTAAAGTTCATAAGTAAATATTTGACATTTGGTTAATTTTCTTCAGATAAACAGTTACCACTTATTTCTGTCAGTACAAGCGTGTCTTCCAGAAATCCAGCTTCTTCACTCCATCTGTCTTCGATGCAGCTATATTCAGCGCAGTACCCAGGTGCACAAATGTTAGGAAGAAAATGGCACAATCAATGAAGTAGATTCTCACTTGTGTAATTCCCCTGAAAGTCAGTTATCACAGTTAACCTTCTCAATACAATGTGACAGAAGTTCAATGAAAATGAAAACACTGCTGCTCTAGGAATCACTCAAGGTTTGGAGACACAACAGTCACTGCAGCTCCTGAAGAAAGGCAAATACTACTATTTAGGCATCAGCATTTCAAAAGATCTCTCGGCAAAGCAAAAAGGTCAACACTTGTATTGCTTCTTTCTTTAATGAACATCTGAGAACAACTTTATGTTACAGCGAATGAATGCTTTTAACAAGTTAAAACATCGAAGTTATATAAAGAAACTGCTATCAGTCAATCAAACTATAAAATATGATGTACTTAAGTGTACAACCATGTAAGATAGACTCAAGTCAGTTTTGTGTGTGAATGCTGTCACACATTCTGCTTGCTATACAGGGAAATTATTAGCATAGAGGTCAGGCCGAGATTCATTGCTGATCCTTATACTCCTGTTAATTTTTTTTGCTGTCACCTAAATATAGGTAAGAAATAAAAATGCCCCAGCTTTTATGTGCTGAGTATCTGAAAACTTCCAAAACCCAAACCCAGTTTGAACATGGTACATTTGTGTGCATTATCTAGGGAGTATTAAAAAATTATCAACATTAGAAGTAAACCGGGACTAGTGTGCAAAAGAGCTCCTGCCTAGGGGCTCATGTACTGGTGCTTAAATTATTGAATGATTATTTTTCAGGCTGCAACACATGAAATAACAAAATAGATTTGTAATAGATCTATGAAATTTTGTACCCAGAAACTGCTTTTCTTCTTAAAAATCTAGGCCTGTACAGCTCAACAGATAGTTCACTTCACTAAGAACAGAACCAGAGTTCTGAAAGGCAGGACAGGTAGAGCTGGAGAACTGGTACAAGAAAGCAGTTCAAATTATGTGAGGGCAAATCGAAGGTTTCACACTTAGTCAGGAATCAAAAGCTCCAGATTCACTCAGAACAAAAAATCTTGGAGTATTAAAACATGAAGATAAAAAGGTGCTTAGGTTCACACATTCTTTCCCCACTATGGGCCTGATGAAGTTTCACCTGAAAAAATGGTTTTAATGTTGTAAAAATCTCTTATTCATTGTTGAAAAATAAATAATAATAGTTCTGTAAGAGTTTAAAAATTAAATTACTAACACAACCAGACTGCAGGATAGATTTTTGGTAAAGCTGGAAAACTTCAGTTGTAAGATAGTTGTTTTCATCACTGAAAAATATTCTGCTTTGGGAATGATTTAGAGTGATAAGAAATCACTACCTCTGTATTTTTGTTGTCTTTTTCATTTTAAAAATATTTCTCTCAGTTATATTAGCCGGTAGATAGAAGAATTAGGTCATATAAAAAGCCTTGCCCTGACATAAGCTACAAATGATAAATGAACAACAATTTAAAAAGAATTCACTTTTCAGGGTGGTAAACTTTAACATTTGAGGCTATTATCAGACACATTAACAAACAAGCACTAGGTGTTTCTCACTTTTGTATAGCATTTCAAATAAATCAGTACTTAGTCACAGTTATTGCTCTTTCCAGAGCATGTCAGTATTGCTGCATAGCAGACTCTTGCAAACTATCAATTAGATTTGTAACTGTAGAATTTCCTAAAATATTTGTAGAAAGGTTTGCTTAAGTGCACAACTGAGGATTCTACGTTGCAAGCAGAAATTTAGGAGATTTTTTTTAAATTTTAAGAAACCATGTTATGTAACCAGAAATCTATGCAGTGGTCTTTGCAAGTAGTCTTTGAAAACAATTTTTTATCTGTATAAACGACATTGTGTAGATAAATTGTCTGTTAAGCAACATAAAATGTTCCGAAAATAGTCAAACAAAATATCAGCCCATAGCTACTCAGACACAAACTAGTTAAAAAAATAAAAAAATATCACTGCAAACACTGAAAATGTATATTTGTGATATATTAAGAGCTTTTATCAAAGAAAAAACATTCTTAGCACCAGCTTACGACTTTTATGCATAAGGTTTTACCTGAAATAATTTTTTCACTGAAGATATTTTTAAAAATACAGTCAAAGTGCATGCATAGAGCTTATAAAATGCATATATGAATTTTCCAGAGAATACAATTTGTCTCAGCTGTTACTATTAACTATCAAGTCAACCAAAAGTGCAATAGCAAAGTGTAGAGTAGGTAATATTAAAGCATCTGAATCTATTTATCAAAGAATAAGTGGATGACGTGAATGTTTGTTTGGAACATGTTTTGAGCAGTCATAAAAACAGCCTCCCCCTACCCAATTTATTTACTATGTTTTTTCTGAAGAATGTCAGGAAGTCTCAAAATTCTGTTCCACATGTTCTAGGAGAACACCACAACTAGGATTTTTTTCAAGTTAAAAATGAAGAATCAGGCAAGAGCTACGCCTAATTCCAGAGTGGCTTACATATTCCAGAGTTCTGGAACAAGGTTACACATATGCATGATCCTGTCATCCTTATGGAGGTTTAATAACTTATAAACTATGTTACCCTCAAAATTTTAACAGCAGAAAAAGTACACACCTTATTTATATCCAAGACTTTATTGATAGTACAACTGACAGCATAATAAAATATTTCGTATTAGTTCAGAAGTAAGTATTACTTGCCATCAAGCTAAAGGACATTTTTAATGGTTCTGCCTTAATAGGGTTTTTTTTGCTGTCACTGGATATAACTTTTGGCCTCCGTGCAGGGAGAGTTTAGTGTTCACAGGAACAGGCAAAGACATTACAAGAAAGGGCAAAATGCAGTGGGAAAATACATAGCAAAGATAAAGAAATGCAAAGCTCTTTCCTTTTCACACAGTTTTCTTGTATTACAGTTTTGAACTTGGACTTTTGTGTGAATTCTTTCTTTAGATAGTGCACCTACCGGATGAGGTAGGTGTGTTAGAAGGTTAACTTACATGTATTTCACACTTTCATTGAGTTATGCTCAGGCTGAGGACAATATAGCTTTTTTTAGGACGGTGCATAGCTTCATTTGCAAGAATTTTCATAGTATCATAGAATGGTTTGGGTTGGATGGGACCTTAAAAAACATCCAGTTCCACCCTCCTGCCATGGTCAGGGAGACTTTCCACTAGACAGGCTGCTCAAAGGCCCATCCAGCCTGGCCTAGAACACTTCAAGGGATGGGGCAACCACAACTTCTCTGGGCAACCTATTCCTGTGTCCCACCACCCTCACACTAAAGTGCTTCTTTCTAACATCTAATCTAAATCTACCCTCTTTCAGCTTAAAGCCATTCCTCCTTGTCCGGCCCCTGCAGAAGATTCAAGAACACAGTGTTCAAAACGTGAAGAACATCATGCCTTACAATTTTACAGGTGTGCGAATATAAAGGATCTTAGGCTAATTCATGTTGGAAGAAACTTCAGGCGGTCTTTAATAAAGGCTTTATACTGTTACATTGTAAAAACCTTCAAGGATGGGAACTGCACAACCCGTGGGAACCCTGTTCCTTTTCTTGATTGTTCTCAGAGTGAAAATTGTTTTCTGCTACCCAGTGTGAAATTTATCTCGTTTCAACTCTGATTCCCTGTCTCTTGTCCTCCCATTATTTAATGTCATGAATCTTCTTGATTGTAGATCTTTGCAGGCTGCTGTTAGGTTTCCCTGAATTCTTCTCCATGCCTGGTCCCTCCAAATCCCTTCACAGGTTATGTGGAATTCGGCTTGAAAAAAACCCTACAGTTCGCAGCAACGGCAAACCTCATTGTGAATGGGAATTTTATTCAGTGTGCCATCCCCTCACCAGAAAGTATCATCCTAGGTTTTCATCATCAGGGATGTAATATTTTATAACTTACTGTCACTTTTTCTGGAGTATTAATGTGTGGCTTTCTTGTTGGGATCCAAAAAGAACCAGCATCTTCTGTTATGCAACAATAAGACTTTTAAGACTGTGCTAAACATAAGTATAAAGGTCTCCTCTTCCTGTATTCTATGCCCAACACCGTCACCCCTCCACAGCCCAATCCTAGGATGCTACATTTTTTAGTATGTCTTCCAACGTGAGCTTTCCTACATCATTGCAATATGATAACTTTAGTTTTTATGTGGCCTGATGTTGAAAAGACGAAATTTTTAGTGCTTCATGAATTTGCTGTGATAGTGAAACTCAGAATTGCAGCTGATGATCATATACAACAATAGGTCCCAGTGTGCATGTTTTAAGAGCAACAAATTCCTCACAGCATCTTGCTATTTCTTTATGTGCATATCTTGTACCTCTTTGAATTTTAGGGGGTTTATTTGTTTGGGGATTTTTTACAGTTTGGAAAGATCCCCTTTGCTTTTTCCTACTTGCTCAAAGATTGTTGCTAAAGGGAGCTAGATTGTAGCTGGAGAGAGCTAAAACAATGTGAGCAGTAAGATGGATCAGAAGGACAGAATTCCGGCTCTCATTATGCTATTTTATTCTCACAGATATTTTGAGACCCCTACAGGTCATATTTAATGCTTGTTGCTCTGTTGCTTGCTGTCATGTACTTTTAATCTGGAGATCTTTATTCAATTCCGGAGTGTGAAGTTCAATTTCACTACCCAAACTGATTTTTAGTTGTCACAGAAAAGATTACATAGAATGAGAAAAATTCTCTACCTTTATGTTCTCTTTCTCTTTATTAGTTCCTGTTTCATATAGATTAAATACACTGACATTGTCAATTTCTTTTGGCTTAATAGTTAGGCTATGCTATTATTAAAAGAAACAACTATAATTACGGAACATTTTAGCAAGCGTAAAGCAGGAAAAGAAGGTGTAGGTTCATAATGTTATTAGTGGCACAGATACTAGAAGCAATGAATGGTTTATGGATTCAGACAATCCAATAAAACTCATAAGACTAATACTTAATTACAACACTGTAAAGCAAATGTTTTGTCTTCCTTGAATGTCTGCCTTGAAACTCTTTAAAATTAACAAATACAATACTGCTATGGAACCTACCAGATATCTGTAGGGAACACAGGCTGATCATGAGATATGCGGCTTCAAATCACACTAACAAAAGACATGTTATAATTTTTTCTAAACTGAAGTTTTCAATTATCAACTGCAAAAAAATGAGAGTTAAAAATGTTAGTACATAAAAAAGAACCTCAGTCTTAACATCTAAAAACTCTGAGCAACCGGGAAAAAACTCCAAAATTCCCTCATGAATATCTGCCAGAAATACATGGAATTATATATCAAATAATTCTGTGGTTTTTTGCTTGGCAATGGTGAAGTTCATACAAACATGGAAGAGTTCTGGTTGGAAAGGAACTTAAGATCATCTAGTTCCAACACCCCTGCCATGGGCAGGGGCACCTCCCACTAAACCATGCCACCCAAGGCTATGTCCAACCCGGCCTTGAACACTGCCAGCGTTGGAGCATTCACAACTACCCTGGGCAACCCATTCCAATGCCTCACCACCCTTACAGTAAAGAATTTCTTCCTCATATTCAATCTAAACTTGCCCTTAAACAGTTTGAACCCGTTCCCTCTTTTCCTCTCACTACAGTCCCTTCTGAAGAGTCCCTCCCCAGCATCCCTATAGGCCCTCTTCAGATATTGGAAGGCTGCTAGGAGGTCTCCACGCAGCCTTCTCTTCTCCAGGCTGAAAAGCCTCAACTTTTTCAGCCTGTCTTCATACGGGAGGTGCTCCAGTCCCCTGATCATTCTCATGGCCCTCCTCTGGACTTGTTCCAACAGTTCCATGTCCTTTTGATGTTGAGGACACCAGAACTGCACACGATACTCCAAGTGAGGTCTCAGGAGAGCAGAGGAGAGGGGCAGGATCACCTCCCTGGACCTGCTGGTCACGCTCCTTCTGATGCAGCCCAGGATACGCTTGGCTTTCTGGGCTGCGAGCGCACACTGCAGCCGGCTCATGTTCATTTTTTCATCGACCAACACCCCCAAGTCCTTCTGTGCAGGGCTGCTCTCAATCTCTTCTCTGCCCAACCTGGAGCTGTGCCTGGGATTGCTGTCACCCAGCTGTAGGACCTTGCACTTGTCATGGTTAAACTTCATGAGGTTGGCATCAGCCCACCTCACAAGCGTGTCAAGGTCCCTCTGGATGACATCCCTTCCCTCCAGCATATCAACTGAACCACACAGCTTGGTGTCATTGGCAAACTTGCTGAGGGCGCACTCAAACCCACTGTCTATGTCACCGACAATGCTGTTGACCAAGACCGGTCCCAACACCAATTCCTGAGGGTCACCACTTGTTCCTGGTCTCCAACTGGACATTGAGCCATTGAGCACAACTCTTTGCGTGCGGCCATCCAGCCAGTTCTTCATCCACCGAGTGGTCCCCCTGTCAAATTGATGTCTCTCCAACTTAGAGACAAGGATGTCATGTGGGACAGTGTCGAATGCTTTGCACAAGTCCAGGTAGATGACATCAACTGCTCTACCCCTTTCCATCAGTTCTGTAGCCCCATCACAGAAGGCCACCAGATTGGTCAGGCAGGATTTCCCCTTAGTGAAGCCATGCTGTCTGTCACCAACCACCTTGCTGTTCTTCATGTGCCTCAGCATGCCTTCCAGGAGAATCCGCTCCAAGATTTTTTTTCACTAAGTGGGACAGAGGTAGTGGGTGACTGTGGCGTGGATGTACTCTCTCATGAGAAGCTAGCTGTTGCTTTCTGACTTATATGGTTCCAGAAGCTATCAATACCCTTACTGGTTAAATTACCTTAGTTTAACCTCTGATTTCACTGTATCTAGAGACAGTTAACACAGTTTTCTGGGTCACTAGTGTTACAGGGATGTAAAACTGTGATTCTTTGTTTCTTTCCCTCAAAAACCTGAAATATTAGATAATGGAGCAGGGCAGATATGATCCAGAATTATGTGATGCATCTCACCTAAACAGTTATCTGTGCTTTCTTTGTTTTCCCAGCACAAACCGCCATCACCTAATGACATAGAGCTGTGTACCATAGTCAAGGTCTCATTTTATTGGAGATATACTTCTGGGAAGAATTTACCCTGTGATATTTTAAATACTGGGTCAGTCTCCCACATTAATACGCACATAGTTTTTTCATGATTGAAGAGAATATATATTTTTTTTTGCTATAGCTTTATCAGTTTTCAAATAATTTTTTGTGAGTTTATTTATGAAATTTTATGGTCTATGTGCCATGTGAAATTTCTTAGAAGATTAAATATTTAATTATACTGCATGACAACAAAACCTTCAAGACTTTAATGGAATTACATCAAAATATATGTACAGTTGCAGTTTGAACAATTATTTTTTGAGATAATTACTTTTTTGAAACAGTCATTTATCTTTCTTCTGAATTGGAGCAGTATAGCATTCAATTTATCTCTCTTGGCCTTAAAATGTATTAAAATATCCAGCTGGTATCATGTCAGTTTTGCTTTGAGTTTTGCTGAAGTTTGTCCCCTTCTTTTTTTTTCCTTCCAGTAAATAAATCTTATTCAGAGAAGCAAGCACAGGCTGCCTGGGAAGAATACAGGGATGTTGTCTGGGAAGCTAGGGACCAGGTTAGGAAAACTAAGGCCCACTCAGAATTCAACTTGACTAGGGATGTGAAAGATAACAGGAAAGGGTTCTATAGGTACATTGTAAATAAAAGACAGACTAGGGACAGCATTGGCACCCGCCGGAAGCTATCGGGAGAACTGGCTACCCTGGATTTGGAGAAGGCTGAGGTTCTTAATGACTTCTTTGCCTCGGCCTCCACTGGCAAATGCTGTGACTACACCACCCAAGTCTTGGAAGGCAGATGCAGGGCCTGTGAGAATGAAGACCCTAGGCCACTGTAGGAGAGGATCTGGTTGGAGACCATCTTAGGAACCTGAATGCATACAAGCCCATTCGACCTGAAGAAATCCATCCTTGGGTCCCGCAGGAGCTGGCAAATGAAGTTGCTAAGCCACTGTCCATCATATTTGAAAAATTATGGCAGTCAGGTGAAGTTCCCAACGGCTGGAAAAAGGGAAATAAAAACCCCATTCTCAAGAAGGGGAAAATGGATGAGCCAGGGATCTACAGACCAGTCAGTCTCACCCCTGTGCCTGGCAAAATCTTGGAGCGGATTCTCCTGGAAGGCATGCTGAGGCACATGAAGAACAGCAAGGTGGTTGGTGACAGACAGCATGGCTTCACTAAGGGGAAATCCTGCCTGACCAATCTGGTGGCCTTCTGTGATGGGGCTACAGAACTGATGGAAAGGGGTAGAGCAGTTGATGTCATCTACCTGGACTTGTGCAAAGCATTCGACACTGTCCCACATGACATCCTTGTCTCTAAGTTGGAGAGACATCAATTTGACAGGGGGACCACTCGGTGGATGAAGAACTGGCTGGATGGCCACACGCAAAGAGTTGTGCTCAATGGCTCAATGTCCAGCTGGAGACCAGGAACAAGTGGTGACCCTCAGGAATTGGTGTTGGGACCGGTCTTGGTCAACAGCATTGTCGGTGACATAGACAGTGGGTTTGAGTGCGCCCTCAGCAAGTTTGCCAATGACACCAAGCTGTGTGGTTCAGTTGATATGCTGGAGGGAAGGGATGTCATCCAGAGGGACCTTGACACGCTTGTGAGGTGGGCTGATGCCAACCTCATGAAGTTTAACCATGACAAGTGCAAGGTCCTACAGCTGGGTGACAGCAATCCCAGGCACAGCTCCAGGTTGGGCAGAGAAGAGATTGAGAGCAGCCCTGCACAGAAGGACTTGGGGGTGTTGGTCGATGAAAAAATGAACATGAGCCGGCTGCAGTGTGCGCTCGCAGCCCAGAAAGCCAAGCGTATCCTGGGCTGCATCAGAAGGAGCGTGACCAGCAGGTCCAGGGAGGTGATCCTGCCCCTCTCCTCTGCTCTCCTGAGACCTCACTTGGAGTATCGTGTGCAGTTCTGGTGTCCTCAACATCAAAAGGACATGGAACTGTTGGAACAAGTCCAGAGGAGGGCCATGAGAATGATCAGGGGACTGGAGCACCTCCCGTATGAAGACAGGCTGAAAAAGTTGAGGCTTTTCAGCCTGGAGAAGAGAAGGCTGCGTGGAGACCTCCTAGCAGCCTTCCAATATCTGAAGAGGGCCTATAGGGATGCTGGGGAGGGACTCTTCAGAAGGGACTGTAGTGAGAGGAAAAGAGGGAACTGGTTCAAACTGTTTAAGGGCAAGTTTAGATTGAATATGAGGAAGAAATTCTTTACTGTAAGGGTGGTGAGGCATTGGAATGGGTTGCCCAGGGTAGTTGTGAATGCTCCAACGCTGGCAGTGTTCAAGGCCGGGTTGGACATAGCCTTGGGTGGCATGGTTTAGTGGGGGGTGTCCCTGCCCATGGCAGGGGTGTTGGAACTAGATGATCTTAAGTTCCTTTTCAACCCTAACTATTCTATGATTCAATGATTCTATGAATACTGTCCTCACTCACAGAAAGGACCACTACGGTCTTGAATCATATATGATTTTTTATATCAAGTGATATTCCTGTGATGAAAAAAAAATTGCATTATTGTCCTCTGTTTTATATGTAATCATCACAGAATCGTAAAATAATATCGGAATGTTTTTAAACAACTTCTTCATGTTTCTATCAGTTCAAGTTACAGAATACAGAGATTCTCTGAACTTTGGCTTATTTGGCTGGGCATATTCTTTTTTTTTTTTTTTTTCATTTTTTGTAATTATCATGAACCCCAAAGTCTTCCAGTTCTTTTGCATTATTTTGTTCTTCTGTTTTCAGGTTCTTAATGTAAAATAGTCAAGTCTTGGTGAAACATTGCTATTACTAGAAGAGATACATTTATGGCATTCAGTATTTTAATAGAAAACGAATGTCTGAATAACTTGCTGTAACCAAAAAAATACCGGAGTCAGCAAGTAGATCCTGATAGCTGTGGCATGGCAAACTAAACACTTGAGTGCTTAAATATTATTTTGGATGCACTGCATCTCATTGCTTTTGTTCAGGGAGATCAGATTTCACCAGGGAAAGAAAAAAACTCTTATATTTAATAATATGGATTAGTAAAGACTAATCACTTCCAAAGGATTTGGTTGGAAATTCCCAAGGTTGCTTGTTAAGAACCAAAAAGAATTAATCTCTTAGACAGTCTTTCTTTTAAACTGAAAATTGCAACTTCTTGAAAATTACACTAAGCTTTAATTTTATCATTGTTTGCACTTGAGACATTTATTATGATTGAGTGAACTTTGTTTACACATCTACCATGGTACTGAATACCAATAAATATTTAACCATGGACAAATCTTCTTTGTAATACTACTTCAGTATTTCAGAGGAAACTTGTGGATCACTTACAAACTGTCATCCTGTTCCTATTACATGCTGCCATAATACAGAATTGTTTAGTTTTCAGTGGTACTGTAGTGGGACTTGCATAAAACCTGCGCAATGCCAAATTTAATAGCTTTAACTAAGTACTTCTTTTTCTTACTGAAATTTCTATTAATCCATTTTTAATTGTTCAATGTATTGTCTTTGTAAATTGTGTAGATACATTTTTGTTTTAAATGGTGTATTGTTGGTATGACAACTACAAAACTAACGCCCAGCTTGTGCATTAAGACGGCTGTCTACTGTCTACCTTTCACTTTGTAAGACACTGTTTCCAGAATAGAAGGCTAATTTAGCCTGGTAAAACTTAAGAAATACAAAAGTTTTATCATGTACTATGCATTGTACATCACATACTGCACTGTGGCTTAGTACTCATATGCTGTGTCCTTCTTTCCCAGTAAACGAGTAGGGGCTAAAATGCTGAGAAGCAGTCATCATGTTGTCATAGGTTCAGCAGTAGCAGTCGTTTTTTCTCTTTCTTGGTAGCTGGTGCAGCGCTGTGGTTTTGATTTTGGGCCTGGGAACAGCGCTGATAACACCAGTGTTTTCAGTTACTGCTTGGTAGTGTTTTGGTCTGGTCAAGGACTTTCTGAGCCTCATGCTCTGCCAGGGAGGAGGGGAAGCCAGGAGGAAGCATTGTCAGGACACATGACACAAACTGACCAAAGAGGTTATTCCATACCACAGCACGTCATGTCCAGGATGTGAAAACAGAGAGCAGAGACCAGGAAGGGTGTGGTGGTGCAGTGGGGGGTTCGCTGCTGGGGTGTGCAGTGGCTGGGTCGGGCTTGGTGAGCAGTTTTGTTCTTTTTTCCTTGTATTTCTCTTGTATTATTACTGGTGGTAGTAGTAGTGATTTGTGTTATAGTTTAGTTACTAAACTGTTCTTATCTCAACCTGTGCGAGTTGCATTTTTTTGATTCTCCTCTCAATCCCCATGCAACTGGGGGAAGAAAAAGGGGAGAGTGAGCGAGCAAGTGACTTCGTGAGTTATTAGCCTAGGTGAGGCTTAAACCACATCACGTGTGCTTGCACCTTTTGGAGTGAAAGTGAAGATGCCTGTGTGTAAAACACCTGTGTGCCACCACAGAGAAGGATCAGTCAAAATTCAAGGGGCTGCTGTACCTCCTGGGGTTGCTACATCTCCTGACACAGACCTAGTCTGCCTTAATGCTTTTATTTTGCAGGAGCTGAGCCTGCAGCTTCAGGCTTCACTTGATTTACAATCCAAGAATGAGGCTGTAATTCGCTCACTGTGTGAGTTTACTCAGATTAGAGTATGCTGATGGGTGTGACCACTACCATGTCCTTCAGAAAGAGGACCTTTAGACACAGTTTGATGCCCGACGGACCAGTCTATGTGCCGGATTTCCCATGTCTGCACAGCGTCACCTACAGGTTGCACCAAGTCAGCACATTGCCTGGAGGACAGATGGAAGATTCTGTACATCACAAAGACCTGTTACTTTGTACTTTTCCAAGAAAAAGAGCCATAGTGTTGATGTTTTGGTTTTTTTTTTTTTTTTTTTTTTTTTTTCCTGCAGGAGTCTCAAACAGAAATTTGCTCCACTGTACATGTCTGTTAGCCTACTTTCTCTGTATTGTGAAAAAAAATGTGTCTGGAGCTTCTATTTTGTCCCAGGACTAAGAATTAATACATTTCCTTTCTCCTAGTTCCTCTGATTATGCACCTCTGTTTCACATGAATAATCAACTCTATTGTTAGCAGGTTCAATTACACAGCCTTCATCCTACTTCCTCACTGCCTTAGGCAGTAGGTCTCCAATATTTTTCAGTTCTGAATAATAACTTTTCAATGACTACACCTCATATAGAACAGAGGGAGTTACAAGGCAACAACCAAAGTTAATTTCTTTTTCAGTAACAATCATCAATCATTCATTTTTAGAAATTTTTTTAGAAAAAAAGAGAAGGGAGTCAAGTTAACAAAGTGCTCATGTATTTGATATCCACAATTGAATCCCAGGAATAAGCTGTGTTAGAAACAATATTTTTTTAATCCTTCACAAAACCTGATATCAAAATACATTTTTCTTTTTTAATAAAACCCAATGTTTTCTAGCTCTGAGTTTCAGTTTTTGCCTCATAATCTTATTTAACTGCTTAAATCTTCACTTGACATATGCTGTGTGTAGATATACACCATAAAACATTTATTCAAAGTTGGGCAGAACAACATTTTTATTAGAAATGCTAATCAAAACCTATGGGGTTATTTTTGAGGGGGAAAGGCCCACGCCTCATCTCTAACATCACGCTGCACTTTGATAGAAATAAAGTGCTTACTCAGAAGGTGTTCAGACACACTGTCTGTAAAGGATATCAGCAGAGTTTCAGCTTCTATCAGTTGCAAGCCAGATGCTTCTGGGGTCTGCCCACAAAACAGAGTAGAATGGGAATGGACTCATGCACAACTGTTTGTTCTTCATGCTGACCTTATATAAAGAATCCTTTATTAGTATTTAGACTGTCCATACGTTTTGAAGGCAATATTCCTGCAGTGTACAGCTTTGTTAATTTCCTAATGCTTTAAACTAATTGCTCTTACTCTAGTACTATCTCGAAAGTTGTCCTCTTTCTTCTTGTCTTCAACATCTTGTCACTTGTAATATTTGGAAAAATAATTTTTCCTTGTGCACAAAAAAGCTATGGTCAAATGGGAAATGACTACTGTGGAAACTGTTTTGCTAGTACAGGTGAACATGACTTTTCAGGTATTCTGCATCTCTGTCATAGAAATTAAAGGAACATTCCTATGACTTTTCTTAGTCAACATGTAAGAAGCTTGGGGTCAAAAAGTCCATGGCAGGCAGGATTATGACAGATGGTACAAAGACCATCATTCAGCTCATCTACCCATGGCTGGTACCTGTCCACGATGTCAGTAAGGCCAAGCAAACCTAGTGTGAAGATACTGCATAACCCCAGCTGCACAGAAATTTTTAAAATGGGCACACTGGTAAACCCACTGAAAATACATACTCATCCTCTCCCTCTCTGCAGTGACAGGCCCCTGCAGAATTCCTACAGCAACTGAAAGCTGCTGTTGGACTGTCAGGGAAGAATCACACATACTGTGGTTGATTCTGCATGAAACTTGCAGCCATTCAAAATAACTGCAAGACCTGTGTTTTGATCAGGACCTCTACTCCAGTAGCACCTCATTGCAGTGTTTGGCCTGCTGATTTTGAAATACAAAACTGAGGGACAGGATGGACATCAGCATGATTAGTGCTGTGCAAAAGACGTTCTACCTGGAGCATCTTACACATCTGCATAAGAGTGCAGGAAAACTATTTCAAACCAGGATTGGATCCTTTAGTTCACATACCTGACTTCAATGTCCCCATCTAGTTCTGGGCTTTTCCATTAAAATATTCATTAGCATTGTATCATCATTTCATCGTCCATACCCCACAGCAGGTTTTAAAAATAGATCTGGATTTTCTCACACACCCTACATGGCACCAACACATTATCTTGCTGTACCTCAGTTCTTTTGACTTAAATCCCACACTAGAAAAAACAGACAAGCTAATCAACCTGAAAATCTATAATGGGCACTCCCTATAGCCTTATCATATGATATGGACCGTCTGCTTTCAAAGACCCCTGTCTCTCCATTGCTACACCATCTGCTTGTAACACAGACCATCTGATAGATAGCAATGAGTGCAATGTTCATTCTGCTAAATCAGAGCCGCCTTCCGGCTGTTCTAACCCTTTTCCATGGCTGATCTCCACCTGCCTCCACAGTACTCTCACACAGAATTTCTGGATGAGCCCTAGACACCTACCACCCACACTCAGCTGAATAGTTTCTAGATCCCACTGTTTTGAGCTGTATGTACTGTACACTCGCAGCTGGTAGATGCTGAGTCAGACTTCACTTGTACCTGTATCTTAAGTGCTGTTTCTCCTTCGTCTTTATGACACAGACAGGCATTCTTCTAAAACTGTTGCTTTCCTACCATGGTATTACAAAGGCTTTAGGAAATTTTCTCCTCTTCCCAGTTTATCACATTGACCTCTACTGCATGCTGCTGCTACCCAGCATACCTAATCACAAAACAACCAGTCACAACACCCAGATCTCATTCTCCATCTAAACGAGTGCAACTGTATGCCCCACTTCATTTTACAGGCAAAGGAAACTACAATAATGATGGGATCTTTCCATGCCAATACTTCAAGGGATGTCATGGACTTAGGGGAAAGACAGGAGGGAAACAGAAAGCTGGAAGAGACTAGCATATGGACTACCTATCCCTTTTTCTTCTTCTCAGCAGTGTAGATGTTTTCTGCCAGATGAAGGAGGAGAGCATTCCACACCCATGTATAGACTAATATCAGCACAGGTAAGAAGGGAGATGCATCAGAGATTTATCCAGTCTATTGATGCACTATCTCCTCATTGACTGCAACTTTCCTCATGTTCTTTCTTTGAATCGCAGGTTGCTTTCCCCTGCAACTCCACCTTTCTGTGAGAACAAGAGACTGTTATGCACTCCTAGAGGGTGGAAATACATAGTATGATTCTCTGTCCCTGCAGTGCAACTACAGAGCAGCACACAGCACAGCAGCATGGAAGAGCGCACGGAGTTACAATACATGGAGCTAAAAGGTCTGCTTGGATATTTTTGGAGAGCTGAAACAGGTCCCAGAGACATTTTAACTGCTGAACTGTAGATAGGAATTGTTTGGGAAGATAGATGATTAGCATGGCCCGAGCTGCTGCAAGTAGGGTTTCTAACAACCTACTTCCATAGATAAACTTGTTCTACTTATGGAGAATGTTCTCAGGCAATGTAATTTACTAATATAGCTGTAGATCTCAAGTAGATGCAGAGACAGTGGTGATTAAACTAGGACTTTAGGGTTTTTTTTTTCCAGCTGTGGTAATTTTATGCTTGTAAGTCACAACTTTTGTGTCTTCGTGATATGAATATGAAAATTATGTGCTGCATCAAAGATTTATCCAGAAAGCAGCTCTATGAGGCGAAAAAAAAAATCAACCTAATGTAACCATAACACTGGTACAGCTCTCTTTCATGGTGCCTATTCTAAAATAAGCATCTACAGGGAGAATTAGGGCAATGTAACTACAGCACTAAAAACTACGGCAGTAAGTTTTCTATGTAGACAAACTCTAAAGAATTCATATTCCAACAGAAATGTGCAAAGGTTTTAATACTGCCATGACCTAGGATTCTTGAGAAATTGCATCTGTGATCATAAGTGTAATCACATTTTAGTTGATTTTTAGTAAGGTTGTACTGTTCACTTTGTTGATTCAAAACACAAGATTTTCTCAAAAAAGATTTTTATGCATGGCACGAACCTCAATTTTTAGATTGTGGATTTAAAAAAAAAGCAAGCACATGTTATCTTCAAATCAGATATTTGCTTTTTATTATTTGAGAGGTTCAAAGTAAGATTTCTTAAGGTTGATTTTAATGGGTGTCGTGGCTTAAACCAGTTAACTCACGCACTCACTCCCCTCTTTTTCTTCCCCAAGTTGCATGGGGATGGGGAGGAAAATAAAAAGAATGCAACTCCTACAGGTTGAGATAAGAACAGTTTAGTAACTAAGGTATAACACAAATCACTACTGCTACCACCAGTAATAACAATGACAAGAGAACTAGAAAGAAAGAGAATACAACTGCTCACCAAGCCCGACCCAGCCAGCACACCCCCCAGCAACGAACCCCCCACTGTACCACCACACCCTTCCGGGTCTCTGCTTTCCGTTTTCACATCCTGGGCATGACATGCTGTGGTATGGAATAACCTCTTTGGTCAGTTTGGGTCAGGTGTCCAGTCTCTGATTCCTCCGGGCTTCCCCTCCTCCCTGGCATAGCATGAGGCTCAGAAAGCCCTTGACCAGACCAAAACACTACCAAGCAGTAACTGAAAACACTGGTGTTATCAGCGCAGTTCCCAGGCCCAAAATCAAAACCACAGCACTGCACCAGCTACCAAGAAAGAGAAAAATAACTGCTGCTGCTGAACCCATGACAATGGGTAATGGAGATAAGGGAAGAAGAATTAGCATAAGAGCAAAAAAAAAAGATGTGACAGTTTCATAGATTCATTTCCAAGTTTAAAGATGTGTGTATATTGATATTTAAGTTACTCCAGAATAAGTATTTTACAGCAGAAAATGAAACAGATTTTGGTTGAGGGGGAAGAGGTAAACCTTTAGTGGTCGTGAAAGTTCTTTTCTGAAGTCTCATATCTTGCCGATATTTATTTGGGTTCCCATATGCAACCATGGTACTTGTCATGGATATGCTAGCAAATAAATTGAATTTAGCCAAATTTTAATCTATAAGCAAACAAAAGAGGTGATGTATGTGGATGAAATTATATGGTATAATCTATAACTATAGTTACCAGGCAGCGTTAGTGGCAATATACTTAGTAATTAAGTGAATGTTTACTCCTATTATCTATAATCAGACAGCAAGCTATGGAGAGAAATCTAGATAATGAAGGTCCTCATTCTGACACCCCTACTGATACTGATTTCAAAGGGAAGCAGTCAAAGAGAGCCTTCATGCATATCTTCCATAAGTACAAGATAAATGGCAATTTGAAGGAAAAAAGTAAGATTCTAAAGCATAAAATGGCTCCAAATGGTATTTTGTGAAAGACTTATTTTACTAAATGTTGGTTAATAGTAGAATAAAGAAAGAATTACATATTTTCAGGTGAACCTCATTTTGCACATCACTTAGAGAAAAAAGATGCCATTTAGGTATGGAACAGAACTGACAAGCTCAAAGTGCCTATGTTTGATCACAAGAAGCTACAACTCAAAGCTGAAGGTGATGAAGTACAAGGAACATGGCTTTCTTTCAATAAGACCGAGATGTTTAAGCACTGTACAAACATTTCATAATAATAATCACAGGAAATCACAACAGGAAAAGGACTGAAATTCTGTCAGATGAAAGAGAATTGTGAGGAATGCATTCAGAGATGCCAGTGCTGATGGAGAAAGCCCAGCTGCTGCCTTCTAGATTAGTCATCTATACAGCTCTCACAATATGTTGTTTATCAGACTGTCAACTTAAAACCCCAGTGAACTAAACTCTTCTCCTTTGCAGAGGAGGCACATAGTTGGAGATAAGAAAATCTATGCACTATGCCATTCAAATTAAAACTTATTGACAAACAATTATTCTGTTGCCAAAGTATTTTCCATCATGAGGAAATTCTATCCAGGAATAGAGTTTCTCCCTCTAAAGGTGGCTGGATCTATAGCCCAACTGAAGTTTGTCTACATCAATGCATGCAGCATGGGCAACAAACAGCGGGAGCCATTGTGCAGCTGAAGAATTACGACATAGCTGCCTACGGATGCTGCCTTCCTAGACTTCAGTAAAACCTTTGATACCATTTCCTCTAGCATTCTCCTGGAGAAGCTGACTGCTTGTAGCTTGGATGAGTATATCGTTTGCTGGGCAAAAAACTGGGTGCATGGCCAGATCCAAAGAGCGGTAGTAAATAGAATCAAATTCAGTTTTGCAACCTGTCCCAAGTGGTCTTTCAGGGCTCAGTACTGGGGGCAGTTCTGTTCAATTTCTTAATTATTGATCTGGACAAGGTGATCGAGGACACCCTCAGCATATGGCACCAAGTTATGCCGGAGTGGTGATCTGATTGAGGGTAGGAAGTGTATACAGAGGGATCTGACAGACTGGGTCTATGAGCTGAATGAGGTTTAACAAGGTGAATTTCCGGGTCCTGCACTTAGGCCACAACAACCCCATGCAACACTTCAGGCTCAGGGAAGAGTGGCTGGAGAGCTGTCCAGTGGAAAAGGACCTGTGGGTGCTGGTCAGCAGCCAGCTGATCATGAGCCAGCTTGTGCCCAGGTGGCCAAGAATGTCAACAGCACCCTGGCCGGTATCAGAAATAGTGAGGCCAGCTAGACTTGAAGTGATGGTCCTCCTGTACTCAGAACTGGTGAGGCTGCACTTCGAATCCTGTGTTCAGTTTTGGGCCCCTCATTACCAGAAAGACACTGGGTACATCCAAAGAAGGGTAGCAAATCAGATGAAGGGTCTAGAGCACAAATCATATGAGGAGTGGCTGAGGGAACTGGGGTTGTTTAGCCTGGAGAAGAGGAGGCTCAGGGGAGACCTATAGCTCTCTACAAGTCCCTGAAAAGAGGTTGTAATAAGCTGGTCGTCAGTCTCTTTTCCCAAGTAACAAATGATAGGTCAAGAGGAAATGGTCCCAAGTTGCACCAGTGGAAGTCTAGACTGGATATGAGGAAAACATTTTTCACCAAAAAGGTTGTCAAACATTGGAACAGGCTGTCTATGGAAATGGTTGAACCACCATCCCTGGAGGTATTTAAAAGATGTGTAGATGGGGTGCTTGGGGACATGGTTTATTGATAGACTTGCCAGTGCTGGGCTAATGGTTGGGCGTGATCTTCAGGGTCTTTTCCAGCCTAAAAAATTCTATAATTCTATGATTTTGTACAATAAATCAAGTCACCAAAATACAACTCAAAGCACCTGTAGTCACACATGAATATTTAGATTTAGAAACTCTTGTGTGATGGCAGTTATCCCTTTATTTAGATGCTGATACAAACTGAAACTGGAAAACAATGAAAATTCCTTTCTTAAAAAAAAACAAACCCACAACACACCAAACTCTCCTCCGAAATCACAAACAAAACCCACCCCCCACTCCCTCACATTCTTCTGTTTAGTTGTGTACACAATGCAATAATTCAGACTATGCGGGAGATCTCAAAGAAGAAAATATTTTTGAAATAAAAGCAATGACCACATTTTTTCTTAGCAGTAGAAATGACTCTTTAGGCTATACATGCAGAACACATGAGGTTTCATAATCCCTTTCAGCAGCATATCCTGCTGACAGTCACAGGTGGGAGAGGAGGTTTCCACAAAGCATTGTAGCTGAATCCCTGCAGGTAAAGGCAGCCTCAGGCTAACAGGGCTGGCTGCTGAACCTGCTGGGGGAAGGACATTCAAAAGAGACCAGGGAAAGCAGAGGGTGAGAGAATTATGGGTAATGGAGATTTGAAAAAAAATTGTTTAAGTTAAATTCTAAATACAGGTTGGTATAAATAGTGAAACTGTATGTTTGGTATGAGAGTTAACATGAAAATTTTGGAAGAGAAATTCAGGAGCTGAAAATAGACACATTTTAACTCTGTATTTGATAGTGAAGACTTCCAAGTTTTCCACTCATTCTTTGTTCATCTACAAATGAACAAGCCTTTGCAAGACTTCCATACATGTCAGGTTAATAAATAAGGATTTATTTCTGAAGATACCTTCTTTGTAAAGCTCACATATTGACTCTTTTATAGTTGAGTTTCACAGATCACAGATTGGACACCATGATTTTCCATCTTACAAGCTGTTACACCACTGAAACAATCAACTTTCCTTTGCGAATGATTCTTCAGATTAATCTCTTGATACTATTTTTGCCATAATGTCTATAATTTAAATACGCTGACTTTATTTGTACTATTAATGTGAGATTAGTAAAGTCACCAGGTAAAGCAATGCTCCAGATGTCTATAATTCTGCAGACATTAACACCTGAATGCAATGGGCAGATACCTTGTATTCTATTAGCTTCAGCTAATATTACCTTGCTCTGCTTCAGTTAGTACCACCACAGCAGCAACTCTCTTGAAAGTGGTCTCATCCAGAGGAATAAAAAAGTAGAAAGACCAAGGTTTTCTGCATAATACTCAGTTCAACTCTTTACATACAATCTCTGCTTGTGCCTTGATAAGAGAACGGGAAGGTGAATAACGTAATGCCTTTTTTCTTTTTAAAAAAGGCTAGAAGAAATCCAGCAAGTCATAGGCTGTTGATCCTGGCATTAGCATTGATAGAGAATACCCTGGAAAATAAAATTAGTGGCCACGTAAAGATAATAGTGTGGGAAGAAGGTGACAGTTTTTTGTGAGGAAAATACTGCCTTGGGTCCCACTGAAATTTTCTAACAAAATCAAGCATCATGTATGGAAGGGTGGTAGGGCTGATATTGCCTACCCCAATATCAAATGAAGTAATATACCTGCCTTTTTGTAAAAGATCAAAATGTATACAATATCATGAATATCTATATTAGGATATTTTTTATATTTAAAAAAAAACAACAACTCAGTGTTTTCTGAGAACATGAGAAATGAAGATTTCTAATTTTTATTATTTTCCTCCTTTTTTTTTGAATTCAGATGCAAATCAGAATTAAGTAAAGAAAACAAAGGTGTGAAGAACAGCACCTGCATTTCTCAACCTTCAAGCTGAACTCAAGAAAGAAATTGCTGAGATTTCTCTGTAAACAAAAATTTACTCTAGTTTCTCACTGTTGCAGAGACCAACACATTATAATGCGACATTTCTAATAGGGAATTATGCAGGTTGTTCTGGAAGATTAAATGTTACATCTTTGAGGTCATCTCTGACAACACACAGAAATGAAGGGCACATTTCCAGTTTTGCTTCCATTTCAAAGGTCAGGAAAGGAAGACATTTTTTGCTAACTTGGAAGCAATAAAACAAAAGTTCACAAGATATACATAACAAGTTTGGAGACTTCTACAAATTGATGTCCAATGAAGGGCATTGTTTTGCAATAGATATAAAATGCTGCAGAATTTAAAAAAAAAAAAAAGGACGAGCACATAATGCCCTTGGAAAGTGCTTTAAATCGCATTCTAAAGAAGGGCCTTTTTGCAAAATTGGCTACATTAGAACCATTGTCAGAAGAAACAGGGAAAATTTGCTTTATTCAAAAAAACAGTGAATTACCAGTAGCATTACGAACAACAAGAAAATCTAGGAAACTCAAAAGTTCAGTTAGAAAAAAAGTAGTTTAAAACAACTTAGGCTTTTGCAGTGCATTTTCTGACACAAGGTGGAATTTACTTGTAAATGTATTTGTAAATTTAAGCTGGCAACATCCCAGTAAGTAACAGCAGATAAAGAAACAGAGATTTGAATAGGAGACTCCAGATGAGCCACTCAGAAATGTTTGTCAAATATTGGAGCAAAAGAAGACCTTTCACCCTAATGGTGGAGAAACAGACCATAAACTAAGTCTAGCTTTTCATATTGCATGGAGAGTATAAATTAACCAAACATAGGGTTGTTAAGCCTTGGGGAAAAAAAAAAAAAAAAGGCATCTCTCATACTTAGAACCCAGATAGGAATGCAAACACTAAATTTGCATATCCGTAAAGCAAAATTTCTAGGGACAAGTTGTCTATCAAGGACTTTATTGGGTTCTTTAAAGTTTTAAAGTAAATTGACTGCCATTACTAGGTATCTACATGTGCCCATATCAAAATAGTCTTTCTCAAATGCAAATTTTGTACCACTCAGAGCTTTATACTCATTTATAGTACAGTGATCACAGGAGGGAAAGTTTTGTTGGTTGCAAGATACTTTTCAGTTTTGTCCTCATAAGACATCTGATTTACAAGCAGTGGAAAATCAAAGGTGCAACTGTCTCAGGAAAATTGCAGTGCTAGAGCAGTCTGATTTAAAACAGGTATGATCTGAAAAGGTTTGCTTGTTCATTTTCAGAGAAAACCAAAACTTTATAGAGTAGTTGTGAAGAGATCAGCATGATCATCAGCATTTCTGGAACAGTGTACAAGATATTTCCTAAAGAACTAAGTACTGCTGAATAACTATCTAACCAGGGTACCAGAGTAATTGCTACTAGTTGTATACCTGCCATGGGTTCAGCAGTAGCAGTCATTTTTCTCCTTCTTGGTAGCTGGTGCAGCGCTGTGTTTTTGATTTTGGGCCTGGGAACAGCGCTGATAACACCAGTGTTTTCAGTTACTGGTTGGTAGTGTTTTGTCTGGCCAAGGACTTTCTGAGCCTCATGCTCTGCCAGGGAGGAGGGGAAGCCAGGAGGAAGCAGAGACAGGACACCTGACCCAAACTGACCAAAGAGGTTATTCCATACCACAGCATGTCATGTCCAGGATGTGAAGACGGGGAGCAGAGACTCGGAAGGGTGCAGTGGTGGACTGGGGGTGCATGGCATGGTTAGGTTTTTGGTACTGGGGGGTTGGCTGCTGGGGGGTGCACTGGCTGGGTCAGGCTTGGTGAGCAGTTGTATTCTCTTTCCTTGTATTTCTCATTGTATTATTACTGGTGGTAGCAGTAGTGATTTGTGTTACACCTCAGTTACTAAACTGTTCTTATCTCAACCTGTGCGAGTTGCATTTTTTTTTTTCGATTCTCCTCCCCATTCCCTTGGGACTGGGGGAAAAAAAGAGACAAGTGAGTGAGTGAGAAAACTGCAGGGGGGGCGGGGTAGAGACTTAAACCACTACAATACCTTTTTATCAATTACGGGTATTATAGATGTTAGAGTATACAAAACGTAGGAAATAAAATCTCAACTCAGAATAGCTTACACTCAGAATAGCCTTGAAATAAGTCATCCTGCTGCAAACGAGTAAAAAATTAATATAAAAATAGATATTAAGAGTATGTATTAGAGGATAGAAGACCTCCACATTCTTAGAGGGTTTTCTTTCTATTTGTTGTATATCTACCTTGAGGTTTCTGAAATACAGTATACTCATATTTTGAAAGATAAATTCCATTTTCAACAAATTAACAATCAAAATGTAATTTCTGCAGTTCCTCAACATCCTTTGGCATGAGACTAAATATGATTAACTCTTTTGTATAAGACTACACTATATGGAAGCTAAACTCATTCTAATTTCATGTGACAATGTTGACAGCATGCTGTAGAAATAAGATGATGCACAAATATAAACACAAACATTTAGCTGCCAGAAAATACAAAATATGACTGTATCAGCAAGGTTCTGCTGAGATATGAGAGCATCTTTACCTGTCCACTTGCCATTTGCTCATTGCCTTTTACTTATGAGTCATAGTTAAACATTACTGGGGGAGAAGGGAGAAAAAAGAGGTAATTATTTTGTAAAAGTTCATTTTTATTGAAGCTTATTCTTGTTAAGCATGAGCAGTCACACTCAGCTTTGCTGATTTAAGGAAAATAGAAAAAAGTTCTCTCTAAATACCACAGATAAATCGTATTCTATCTATCTCATTCTATTCCCAAACACATTAAGAAACAAAAACTAAGCATGAAACTGGAAAATTAAGAAGAAAGGTATAAGAATATAAGCCTGGAATATCCACCAGTAAGGACACGTCTACTTTGGTGTGGTGTAAGCGTTTAAAATATCATCTGCTCAATGATTTCAGAGGCAGTAAGGACCAGAGACATCACATCTTCATAAAAACTCAGTCTATAAACACGTTGTGTTGTCTTGAAAGTAAAGAAACTGTAAAAAAAAACCACAATATACTTTCTGATATTGGATGTATGATTTATTGCAAGAGTGGAAATTTAAGATGACACAAGTTAATTTAAGTCTTCATGTGCTATATGAAATATGTAAGACATATATAAAGAATACTAGTCTGAGCAATCTGCAGTGTCATGTTGTAGGAAGAAAGAGGTGGAAAGCAGGGATGATCTATCATTATAACTTAGATATCATTATATCATTATATCTTGAATTATATCTCTAGCCAACATAGTACAAGTTCCACTTGCTAACAGAGAGTAGAAAGCTGATTACAGTATTGGAGGACAATCTCTCTCACAGTTCATATGCTCTTAAACATAAGAAAATATATAGATAAAGAAAGCTTGTCTCAGCAAAAAAGAAAATACAAAACCAAAATTTACTATGAGAAATGTCCTAATAGGAAAATTGTCAGAAAGCATTGAAATAATAACCAAAAGCTTTTAAAGCCACATAAAGTCTAAGAATTAATTAGAAGAGGGATGGATATTTATTTTGCTGGAAATACAGATGCCCATTTCTTTTTATTCACTTGAAAATATTTACACTATTTTACTAAGAACAGTATATTATCTTAATTGTCAAAGTGAAAAAATATGAAAGGACATTTCTCAAATCAGTATTTAAGGTCAAATTTCTCCATTAATAACAACACAGGACAAGCTATAAAACTTTCTTGATATATTCTTTCCTTTGCTGTTAACTGTTCAGATAATTATGTGCATATAATTCTCAATAACAAACATAATCATGAGATTAAGTATTTTGAATTCATTCTTACCAAGCAAATTTAAAATGGAAGTATACCCTCAATGACTTTGTTTAAGTTATATTTGTATTATTATTTTTTTGGATTAACACTGAGCTTGTAGAATGCGTGTTTGGAAACTGAACAGTTGCAAACAAAAATATACACCTTCAGGATCTAGTTTATAGAAGATGTGGTTATACTGAACTGAAAGCATCCTAATCTTATGTTTCCTTTCAAACAGATTAAAGTGCATGATTTATAAGGTAATTTAAATGTTAAACCAAAAATTATTTTACATTTATAGGCACTAGAGTTTGAATTTAATTTAAAATAGTGTTTTTCTGAATTCACAAGTTCATGCCATTGACTTTTTGTAACTGATAAAACCCATCTTTAGTTATATCTATCAGCATGAGTTTCAGTGTTTGAATAGCCTCAGAAAAAGACCACAGCGGCTGAGTTCATGTAACGTCAATTACAAAGAATAAAAGTAGTTCTATTATTATTAATTAAACTAACTTCATTGTCTGAGTCTGTAACTTCAATTTTGCTGTCCAGATAACTACAAAAGCAGCCTTGTTTATGCCAGTGTATGGAAAAAAAGCCCATTGCCTACTGCAAGTCCTTCTTACAATGATTTGGGTTACTTGTATTTTAATGTTAATCTCAAACTTCGATTTTTATTAATATTTTGTGCATTTTTAAGTGATATTACCAGAAAAAATTCATAAATTTGCTTAGCACAAATTAAAACTTTCAAAATATATGGCATTCAATTAAATTTCAAAGCTGTCACTACATGACTGATCATATAGCTTTGATATTTCATAGAATCATAGAATAGTCAGGGTTGGAAAGGACCTGAAGATCATCTAGTTCCAACCCCCCTGCCATGGGCAGGGACATCTCCCACTAAACCATGCCACCCAAGGCTCTGTCCAACCTGGCCTTGAACACCACCAGCAACGGAACATTCACAACTTCCCTGGGCAACCCATTCCAGTACCTCATCACCCTTACAGTAAAGAATTTCTTCCTCATATTCAATCTAAACTTCCCCTGTTTAATTTTGAACCTGTTTCCCCTTGTCCTCTCACTACAGTCCCTCCTGAAGAGTCCCTCCCCAGCATTCCTATAGGCCCCCTTCAAATATTGGAAGGCTGCTAGGAGGTCTCCACGCAGCCTTCTCTTCTCCAGGCTCAACAGCCCCAACTTTATCATCCTATCTTCATGCAGGGGTCTGGAGCACCTCCCGTATGAAGAGAAGAAGAGAAAGTTGGGGTTGTTCAGGCTGGAGAAGCTGCGTGGAGACCTCATAGCAGCCTTCCAATATCTCAAGGGGGCCTATAGGAATGCTGAGGAGGGACTCTTCATTAGGGACTGTAGTGAGACTAGACACATCATTTATACACTTCTGGTTTTATTTCTGAATTGTGATAGCTCTGTTAGAGATAAATGAAGTTCATCAAGGATGACTCCAAAGCTGAACTGGTGGAAAACAAAATTATGTCATCAGGAATTAGCTGGTTTTTGCGATGTATTTGACTTGTCATTGACTACTAAATTTCCCCTACTGAGTCCCATCTTCAGTTTTCACATGCAGCATGGATTGATATGTGTCGTGGTTTAAGCCTCTAAAACTTACGAAGTTTTCTCATTCACTCACTTGTCTCTTTTTCTTCCCCCAGTCCCAGGGGGATGGGGAGGAGAATCAAAAAAAAAAATGCAACTCGCACAGGTTGAGATAAGAACAGTTTAGTAACTAAAGTATAACACAAATCACTACTGCTACCACCAGTAATAATACAAGAGAAATACAAGGAAAGAGAATACAACTGCTCACCAAGCCCGACCCAGCCTGCACACCCCCCAGCAACGAACCCACCAATGCACCACTGCACCCTTCCGGGTCTCTGCTCCCCGTCTTCACATCCTGGACATGACATGCCGTGGTATGGAATAACCTCTTTGGTCAGTTTGGATCAGGTGTCCTGTCTCTGCTTCCTCCTAGGCTTCCCCTCCTCCCGGGCATAACATGAGGCTCAGAAAGTCCTTGGCCAGACAAAACACTACCAACCAGTAACTGAAAACACTGGTGTTATCAGCACAGTTCCCAGGCCCAAAATCAAAACCACAGCGCTGCACCAGCTACCAAGAAGGAGAAAAAATGACTGATGCTGCTGCACCCATGGCAATATGACAACTTCTTGCCAGGATATTACTTAGAGTGTAATGTTAGCTTGTTCTTAGGAAAAAGATTGTAAACTTTTCTAAAACTCATCAATGAACAATTTCTTTGTGAAATTATGAAACCAAAGGAAATGAAGCAAAAGTGAGATTTCTAATGTTCATATTGTGATATATAGTTGTGACTGAATTTTGATCTTAAGCTTGAGATCCCTTTAAAAACATCTTTATTTAATCATCACTGGAAAAGTATGTTTTTAATTTTGCTAATTTTTAGTTTTTGAAGTGTACCCTTCACGTGACACCACGATGGCACTTTTCTCATCAAAAACAATTCTTCCATAAGAAAAAGAAAACAAAAGGAATGCCTGCATTTAGTGTCTTACTTGTAAAATTAAGATTAAACTTCTTTCTTGTCCCGAATTCCTCCTCTTTTAAAACAGACATGCACATTTGCCTTTCTGTAAAGTCTATTATACATGTATTTTACAACACTTCATAGTTTACTGTATTCTTTTCATAGAGGCACTGTGGAGGGGAAAACAAAAAATTGCTACAGTCTAATACTGAATGATAATTGGAAAAGCATCTGAGTTTCTGTTCCACTGCTATAGAGCTCTGATCAAAGATAGTCGCTAGAAAGTGAAAAACGTTAGATTTCATATAGAGCTTTTTGAATCATAACCTTACCAAGTCCACATCCATTCTCCATGTCAAATGCCAGCATGTTCACGCTGAAGTAATAGCCCTGAGAATCAAAAATTGTTTGCTGTAAGAGATCCTATGTACAGTATGATGCCGGACATTTATAAAAATTGGGACATTTAAGGTACAGAAAAGAAATATATCTAAGAAAATACGTGAAAGTTGCAAAACTCTTTACACCAAACTGCTAATTAATTCATTACCACTCCAGCTGAACTCTGCTCTCTTTGGTGTCTACAGTGGGTTACATTAGTAGAACTTAGAAAAACAAATAGAAAGGCCTGTGATGAGCAACACAAGAGCGGGTACTTAAGGAAATGGCACTGGCAGTGACTCTACAATGTCTGTTTTGGCATCCTTCGGAGCTAACAGAAGTAATTTTGACAATGCCATATGCTCAAGAATGAGGGAACTCTCAGGGGATAACAGGTGACACTCACTCTTTCTCTGGACAGTGTTCTTTCTTGAGAACTATTCAGTAAGACAGTTGCCAAAAGACTTTCCTGGGGTATCTGAAAAAGATTTGTGCAGGTAAACATTACAGAGTGGTGAGCTTTGGGTAATCTAGATAGGAGATTTTAGAATTCTCCTCAAAGGCCTTTTAATTCTCTATATTTGTGTTTCAGAAAGACCATGTGGCTGCTATTGAATATTTGGTTATAGTTCCTAAAAGAGGGACTTTGGTTTGCTAAACCCAAGTACAGTAAATACCCTGTGACCTAGTCTAAGGAATAAATAATGCTGGATGCAACACCTTAATTCCTAAGAGAAAGGGATGATTTAGCAATTATTCAGATGAACAACTGCCCAAGAATTATTTGAAATTATGTTAATGTATTGGTGTCCTGTAAAAACCAGTCATAATGACATTAAAAAATACTTTGGAATAATTTTCACCAATATTTTGTTAACCCTCATAACTCTAGTCAAAGCTGTAAATGAAACACATTTAAGTCTGCATGGGAAAACTTGAATAAGTTAATCAGTCTTCTATTTTTTTTCCTGTTACAAGAGAAATAGACATATATTTTCTGAATAAGTTAGCAACCCTTTCATATTTCTAAATGTAAAACACTAAGAGTATGACACATAAGCAGTCATATTTGTATTATCATCTCATTACTTGGTTATGGTAGATTCTAAAAATGCAATTATATTGAAAAAAAAAAACTTTTGACTTTATGGGACAAAGAATCTAGCTCCAACTCGGCCTTCACAAAAAGTCAAAGCATGTGAAGCTGAACATTTCAAACCTCTATAGAAATTGCATCTTTGAGCAGGTCCAAAATTGTGAATTTCTATTTTTCAAGATTTGGACACTGTAAAGTTCTCAAATTAAAAAAAAAAAACAAAACACCAAACCCCAAGCCAAACCAAAAATCTTTCCTTATATTAAGTTTGGTCAGATTTTTTTAAGTGTGTTTTTTTGTTTGTTTGTTTGTTTTTGTTCTTTTATTATTGTGCAGCTTCTATCATTAGAGTTACTAGAAAATGACAACACATATAGAAATACCAGAAATATGCCAACAGACATGCAGGAAAAAATAAAAAGAGAACAATCTTTATTAGGTAGAGTAAATGCAGCTAAGAGAACTAGTATACTAGGAACTTGAGAAAATACTTGAGCATTAACTGATAAAGTATCAGAGAACAGTGAAGGAGCAGTAGAAAGATAATGTTTCTGTATTAGACAATACTTCAGTGAACAAGGTTTCTCACATGAAATAAGAGGTTTTCTAGTTTAGATTCCCACTTTTTTTTTTTTTCTAAGATAAAATTTTAGTCTATGTTGACTTTGTATCTGGGAAATTTGATTTTCATTAGAATTAATGTCTTTCTCAAAAAAATTTCAGCTATTCTTGTCCTAATCAACGTCCAAAGAAAATCCTAACCAGCTCTTGTAGGTGACACTGCCAAGTTACCTCAAAAATAGGTCACTTTTACAGTGGAAATTCATCACAGCAGAGAGGTTGAATTAAAAAATATAGGTAAAACTGATTTCACTGAACACTAACAACTGATCAGAAATGCTATAGTTAAAAGTAGAGAGTCAAAATATCAGCCGACCATGCAAAATCAAGCCAAAATCACCACATGGATTCTGGTAAATTTCCTGTCAAGTTAGATTTTTAGTTATACATAAATTCTTCAAGTAAAAAACAAAACAGAACAAGAAAAAAGTAATAAAACCCCAACAAAATACCCCAACAAACTTAATTTTTGTGATATAAAATAGGTTTTGAACAAACTAAGAATGTTTATGCACAGAGGCATTCCATCATATTTTTTGCTTGCCAGACACTTGATTTTATTTATGCTATTTCACATTTTTAAAAAATACCTCTAGGTAACCCGAAAACCCTGTTACTGAAATATTTAGATTCACTTTCTCCCCACCAAAACACATTCTGAAAAACTTGTTGCCATGCTGCATTAATAAGTTTCATATAATTTCTATTTTCAGGCACTACATTACATATTTCTGATCTTTGAGGTAGAAGGCTTATTTCTGTTATATGCTGCTAGGAAATTGCAATCAAAGATTTTTCCTGTTGTCCTACCTACTTTTTAATTCTCAGAAACCATGGCTTACATACTGATTATGAGGGTGTGATTTTTGCAAAGTATCTCAGATCTACATATTTAATACTTGATGATTTGCTTGTACAATGCAAGCTTAGAGCATGTTCATATACATTCATGTAGAAACTGTCTTTTGTGTCATTCTATCTGTACATATAACTCAGAAACTACTTTCTCAGTTATGTATCCTTTTTGGCAGCATAGTTTGTTGTAAATACATATACTGATATTCTGATATAGTTATCGTCAAGATCTTCAATACTAATATTTATTGTAAAGATAAATAATCTTTATAATTGTAAAGATTATACTCTCTCAGCCTATAATAATGAACAAATGAAAGACTTCCACAGCACTTCTGAAAGTTTCAAAGAAAGGTAAGAAGCATTCAACCTTCCTGAGTCATTCTTAGGCAAAGATTTTCCTTCTTGCACATTCATATGTCTGGTTGTTTTGGAACTCAGCCATCAAGAACTGAACACATCACAGCTGAACAAGCTCTCTGTAGCAGGTTTCTGAGGGTTTAATCATAGTCTTCACATGGAGTAGTTTATAATAATAAAACGTATTGCATTAAAATCGAAGTAGGAACATAATGCAGTCTACAAGTGAGAATAGCAATCAGTTCAAGAATATCACTCCATCTTATATATGTATTTTTGGATGCCTGCTCCTTACATAAATATTTTTAAGATGAGATGCAGAATCACTTGCACTAAATCAATAGAACTTTCAGAGTATTTCACCTCCTCCTGTGCAAGATGTTGGATAGTTAGGACACCAGCCAGGTAGAATTGCATTTTTTAGCAGACAGACAGACCCAGTCCATTCCCAAGAGACAGGCTCAGCAGTGACAGAACAGGGACTCTCAGATGGGGGAAACATAGGTTACCTATTCTTCTTGGGATCAGAAACCTTGACCCTGGTGCTTCTCTGTCAGGTGACTGCCCACTGAAATGACATCTCAGCCCCTGCAGGGACTGGATGTGGGGAACAAAGGACTGAGATTTTAATTCCTATGTTGTCAGTAAGTTGGAGAAATAGGATAAGCTTACCACAGGACTAGAACATCAAAAAGGTCTTCAGTGCTTTAGTCATCTCAGACATTGCAGACATGGGTCTAAACTTTTTCCTACTAAAAACTTGACTAATACTTCCTTGTTAGTTTCTGAATATAAGACTTCAGAAGAAGGAAGTGTTGTTTCTTTAAAAAAGAAATAAGAAATATGCAAGTCCATCTGTTTGATGATGAAGTGGAAGACAGAAGCAGCGCATGGAACCCAGAATCAACAAAAAGAAAAAAAGACTACAAACTGTATAGAGTAAAAAAAAAGTGAACAACAGGAAACTCGTGCAGAGTTTCTGCCATTTTCTGCATGTAAGTCTGGAATATTACAGTCTCTCTGTGAAAAAAAAGAAAAAAATCTGTCTGCCATAAGGCAGTTTGCTGTGCAGTGGCATTGAAATGGCCAAGATATCCAAACAGGAAGCATCATGAAACTTATTGGCAATATCTCAATAAGAACACACACCAGCAAAAACACTTGAGCAACAGCATTGGCAGCTGCCTGCTAAGAGAGAATTCAGCTAGCAGAACAGTTGGCTTGGAAAGGGTGAAGAAGGAGAAACAACTTCAGGGACTGGAAGCCAACTATCTCTCTCAGAATCAATCTCAGTGAGAGTCACAGTAAGTCGTTATACTGGGAGACACCACAAAAAAATGAAATAACTTGAGCAGCGACAGCAAGACTTTGGAAATGGCTCTTCAACAGACTTGCTAAAAAAAGCCCAAAATGTAGTGAAATACAAACATATTTTCCCTTCTGGAACTGCAGCCAATGTAAGCCAAAGCCAAAAGGAGTTGCCTATTTTCAAAGTTATTGAAGAATTTAAGTCTAACCATTAAAGTCTAATGGTTTCAACAAGAATTATAGGATCGTAGAATAATTTATGTCGGAAAGGACCTTTAAGATCATTGAATCCGCCATTAAAATACAGTTAATTGTAATTAAGAATAGTTAATGATATATGTTTTTACTAGAAATATATATATCCTACCTTCATTATATATTTGAAGGAAGGTAATTGAAGTAAGTTAAGCCTAACCATCAGTAAATAACAAAAATTAACAGTAAACTATTAATCAAGTATCAGGGTGAGAGAAGATTTTTACCTATACTAGGATGTAGATGAGAAAGAAATTGGGGATCTGTATCTGAAACCAGTTAATGAGTGTCTGGTGTCATTCATTAGAAAATGGGTATGTATATTTGTTCTTTTTAGGAGTATTCTGCATGTTTGTAATATACAGGTTATAGAATGTAAACCCATATTTTACTCTAAAACGTCCCTGGGGAATTATCATAACATGGGAGTGTAACCTTCAGTGAGAATAGATGCCTACTAGCTGTTCTTATACAAGGATGATTGTTACTTTAGAAAAAACATATTTATATGTTTAAAGAAATGAAGTGATATTTTTGCCTCTAGCTGTGTCTGTTACCAGTAAGTGTGAAGACTACTTAGGATTTTATGAACAAATATTTCATTGCATTTTATTTCATCCTGGCTCAAGGCAAAGTGAGGGAACTAACTGGTAACAACAAAGCCTGTGATATGGCCAATGAACCAACTGTGACATCTTACAGTGCATTTTAGATCCTCAGCTTACTTTAAATTCCCAGCTTACATTGCTTACTTTATCAAAAGAGAGACACAATGGGCCCATGTTTGAGCTGTATCGCCAGAAAGTGTACCAGAATAGGATGATTTCCCTCATATCCTATACACTCTGGGCTGTACGCTTGAATTCTGGAACTCACAGGAAGTGTGTCACAGTAGGGAAAAGAAGTGACAAATGAATGCTTACATCAATATGAAAAAAGAAAAAATGCTGTGCTTACATAATACATTTATTTTCTGCGGCAACCGTTCATGGACAAAGTTTCTCTTGGACCTACCAGAAAGTAATGAAAGACACTGCTCATGGATATTGTCCTTGAAAAGAACATATACTAACATTAGAATAAAGTCAAGGAATCTCTCTTCTATTGATTCTAAGTGGACAATTGAAAAATTCCACTGTATTTTTTTCTGACTAGTGAAAATGAAGCATATTCATTTGGATCTTTCCTGGATACTACAATCTCTTTTTATATATTATGAGGTTAGAATGATGTTTATATGTTATGAGTTCGGAATGAGGTTGATATTCTAACCACAAGGAAAAACTGGGACAGAAGGAATCGCTACCACTGTGTACATGATAAGAGATCATGGTTTTGGTTTTTTTTTCCTGCTCTGTGATTTGTAAATGAATGCACTTTCTCCTGGTGTGATCTCTGTTAGATGCATGCCATTTGTTCTTGGGAGAAAGCTGGCCAGTATCGTGAAAGAAAACAGAAAGGCCTTTCTAATATATGTTAACTGCAAAAGCAGGATCTGAGAAAACATTGGTCTGTTACTTTATGAGGTTGGTCACATCACAAATAACAAGACCAAAACAGGGACATTTAAGGTCTTCTTTGCCTTTGTCTTCAACGCTGATGATGGGCCCTGGGGCCCCTGGAACCCTGTGTTGAAAGACTGTGACTGAGGGGATGATACACTCCATGCCAACTCAGAAGTTGTTAGACTTATGGTTCCAGCTCTGTGCACATATGTCTGTGGGACCTGATGGGATTTATCCCAGGACACTGAAAGAGCTGGTCAATGTTATTGCTGGACCTCTCTCTGTTATTCTTCAACAGTCTTGGGAATCTTTAGAGGTCTCAGTGGACTGGAAGCTGGCAAATGTCCCAGTTTTCAAGAGGGGTAAGAAGGAAGGACCCTGGTAGTTACAGGTCTGTCAGTCTCAGTTCAGTGTCAGGTAAAATTATGGAGAAGATTATTCTGGGACTTGCTGAAAAACACCTGAGTGACAGTGCAGTCATTGGTCATAGCCAGCATGGGTTTATAAGGGGGAAATACTATTTAACTAACTTAATTTCCTTTTATGACAAAGTCATCCACCTGATCAACCAAGGGAAGCCAGTAGATGTGGGGTTTTTTTGCTGTTGTTGGTTGTTTCTTTTTTTTTTTTCTTTTTTTCTTTTTTTCTGTGTTTGTGTGTGTTTCTGTTGTTTTTTGTTTGGTTTGTTTTTTTTTTTCTTATTTGTTTGGTTTTTGTTTGGGTGGTTTTTTTTTTTAATTTTAGCAAAGCTTTTGCTATTGTCTCTCACAGTATCCTTCTGGACAAAATATTTAGCATACAGCTAGAGAATATGCAGTCCCATCTTATTTTCTCCCCCTGTCCCACAAAGGAGGAATAGTGAGACAGCAGCCTCATGAGCCCCAGGCAGCCAGCCCAAGATCAACTACCACATACTTCCATGTCAATATAAGGTCGGGTGAAAAGCTGGCTGAAGGTGGCCCAAAGTGTTACAGTTTGCTGATGATACTAAATTAGAAGGAGCTTTGGAGTCCCTGGAGGGCAGGGAGATCTGGATAGACTAGAGAGCAATGCAATAACCAGCTGTATGAAATTTACGGTGAGCATGTGCTAGATGCTGAACCTGGGATGGGGTAAACCTGGTGTGGCATTAAAGGGGGGAAAATAAGCCCCTTGGTTATTAGAGGGGCCGGAAACGGCTCCAATACGCAACTACCAGTCCATCCGTGTTCACTATTTCTAACCTCACTGATCCGGATTCACCAATAGTGCACCACACCGCCCGGTTCAATCAGCCGCAACTACCAGACAGACCGCGTTCGCTATATCGAACCTCTACTGGTCTGGATTCACCGACAGTGGCGATTGGCTACCGAAACAATGCAGTTTATTGATTGTGATTGGCTACTGAAACAATGCAGCTTATTGAGGTAACAGATACAGGTTCTTGTGGATTGCCGGTGATAAATACTGTCTGCAAAAGCACATGTGAATAGTAATTACATGGATACAAGTGCTCGATAAATTTAACACAGCCTGGCTCTAAAATATAAAGGTAACAATGAAAAGTAACTCTCTAGAGATTCTAAGTTTTCCTGGGGAAGTGCAAGTCTTACCCACAGGCATCCCTACGAGGGGGGAAGAGAGGTCCAGCCCATCTCATGGTCCCAGGGGTCTGTTGATGTTATCTTCCTTGACCCATCCACAATGGTATCATCCCCAGTATCTCCCTCTCTCTTGGGTCATTTTATACTATTTTTCACCTTCAAGGTGGATCTTGAGTGACTCTAGTCATACATACCTTGTGTGTTTATGTATGTAGTGGGGAGTAATTCAGTTTATAGGTGCTAGGACTGTGACTCCAGGCAGTATATTCTGGGCTTTCTTTTTGTGGATGTTTCTTTGCTTTCTTTCTATTTTGTCTTTTTTCATGTCCAGTATTGCCTCTTTCCAGATTCATAACAACATCCATGCCCTGATAGAGCAAGGTTTAAACTTACAATATTCTGCTCCTAAACTGGTTCACATCTCTCTTCTTAATGCCATGCTTTTTCTCAATAACAGGTACTAATACATTGACTCCTGTTTCACTTTATTAGCTGTACTAGGTACTAGGTAATTTTTCTACAGCACCTTTGGGTCTTTCATCTCAAATTCAAGTATTTCTACAGCTATAGAACAGTACTCTAAGCTTTCAAACATACTGGAATGAGTGGGACATTATACCCAACTCACACTTCTAATACAGTAACATGAATGAAACTGCTTTTGGTTATGGGAAGTAGAGGTGGCTTAGTATCTCACAGCTGTCAAATGAAGACATCTTTCTCACACTTCTCCCTCCACACCCTCAGCCTGAACTAGATTCTGCACATTTCTGGTCCTCCTGTAAGCTCTTTTATCATCACCTCAAAGAAAACAGTCCAATTTTTTCCCTACATAGCAGTATTAACACAGGCATGAAAGGGTCTAGGATATGAAGAAGCTGGCACAAAGTACAGTAAGAATACGGGTAGAGAAAGGGTAACTGAAACACCTTGTTTAGCAGCAGTGTATTTTTAGATTACCTGTCTGTAGTTTATGGAAGTGTACTGCCTGTCAAATGAACTTTTTTATCCAAGGAAATGTAGAGAAGATGGTGTTTCCACAGCAAGATATGTGACAGGGCAGATCCACACACATGGAACTGAAACCCACAGAAACCTTCATAGAAACAAGAGCAGCAAGACTACCTTTTTCCTCTTATAGCTTACAGTTGATGGAACACCAGCAGAACTCAGTGCCATACCAAAGAAAATGATGAGTTCAGTCTGTCTTTTCCTATACACAGCTGGGTACGCTCTTTTTCCATGCTTCTATTCCATTACATGTTTACTTTTATAAATGCATTGTCAATAGCACTGAGAATATTCTTTCAAAGAACTATCAAAAAGAGTGGGACCAGCAGGTCAAAGGAGGTGATCCTGCCCCTCTACTCTGCTCTCCTGAGACCCCACTTGGAGTACTGTGTGAAGTTCTGGTGTCCTCAACATGAAAAGGACGTGGAAATGTTGGAACAAGTCCAGAGGAGGGCCACAAGTATGATCAGGGGATTGGAGCACCTCCTCTATGAAGACAGTCTGAGAAAGTTGGGGCAGTTCAGCCTGGAGAAGAGAAGGCTGCGTGGAGACCTCATAGCACCTTTCCAGTATCTGAAGGGGGCCTATAAGGATGCTGGGGAGGGACTCTTCATTAGGAGCTGTAGTGATAAGACTAGGGGTAATGGGTTCAAGTTTAAACAAGGGAAGTTTAGATTAGATATAAGGAAGAAGTTCTTTGCTGTAAGAGTGGTGAGGCACTGGAATGGCCTGCCCAGTGTCATAGTTTAAGCCCAGCTGGTAACCGAGAATCATGCAGCCCCTTGCTCACTCCCCTCCTTATTCCTCCCCCCATTCCCAGGTGGATGCGGAGGAGAATCGAAATAATGTAACTCCCATGGGTTAAGAACAGTCCAGTAACTAAGCTATAACACAAATCACTACTGCTACAACCAATAATAATAATGATAAGGGAAATAACAAGGGGAGAGAATACAACCGCTCACCACCCATCTACCGATACCCAGCCCAACCTGCACAGCAATCTGGCCTTTCCAGGTAACTCCCCCCCCAGTTTATATAGTGGGCATGTCATGCTGTGGTATGGAATACCCCTTTGGCTAATTTGGGTCAGGTGTTCTGTCTCTGCTTCCTCCTGGCTTCCCCTCCTCCCTCGCAGAGCATGAGACTAAGAAAGTCCTTGGTCAGAGTAAGCATTACTGAGCAACAACTAAAACCATCGGTGTTACCAGCACTGTTCCCAGGCTGAAAGTCAAAACCGCAGCGCTGCAGCAGCTACTAAGAAGGAGAAAAATGACTGCTACTGCTGAACCTAGGACACCCAAGGAAGTTGTGAATGCTCCATCGCTGGTGGTGTTCAAGGCCAGGCTGGGCAGAGCCTTGGGTGACGTGGTTTAGTGCGAGGTGTCCTCGCCCATGGCAGGGGGGTTGGAACTAGATGATCTGAAAGTGTTTTCCAACCCTAACTATTCTATGATTCTATGATCCTATGATCCTAAATATTTTAGTATTCAACATGTAATGTGTCAGTCTGTGCATATGTGTCTATACATGCACACACACGAATGATCAGTTTCATGACACAGTCTTAGCACAACCTCCATTATGTTTTATTGTCAAGAAAATGGTACTGAGATTTTTTGGCTACACTTAGACAACCTCCTCTTCTTTGGTCTGAGTACCTCATTCTACAAAGTTCATGCACATCATGCATTTACAGTGGGGGTTTTAATTTCAATCATTTTTCTGCTATAAATACTGAATATGTAAACTGAGAAAGCTTTTAATCAAGAAGTCTGTTACTATTCTGACAATAAGGGCAAAAAGACAAGTGTTACACATTGACAATTGTCAATTACATGAACAAATTTGAAAATTGAATAGCAAGGTAACCTCTGTACTCCTATGGTTATGCAGTTAACTTCAAAGACAAACCATTTTTAGGAAGCTCTGATATTCTCATAACAATTCCAGTTTGGGTTTTTTTTGTTTTTGTTTTTTTTTTTAGTGTGAAGACTGTTTTTGTTTCCCCATATGAAGAGCTGTGTCACAGAAAAATCAGACATCCAACGTGAACTAAAGGATAAGTTTCAAGATATCAAACAGGTTAATTAATACTTATGTTTTATTATCTTCATTTAGCTGATCACTTCTCCAGTTTGGTCTTCCCTCAGTAAATACCTGGTATCAACTTGGACTTCCTCCTACAGTGAACTACTCCACCAGGTTATTAAACAATTTGTTGTTTCTTTTTGCTTTGAGTACTCAACAATGGAGAAAAATATTTTCTATCACAGTATTTTCCCCAACATAACTCTTATAGGTAACTTAAACATCACTTAAGATTTTTTTATCAGAATACATTTAATACAGTAAAGAGGGAATGTTGTATCTTAGCAGACTAACAGTTAAAGAGTTGCAAGCTGTAGTAGTCCAACTAAAAGACCTGCTTGAAGTCCTAGATTTAGGTGATGGTGTAAAAATCTGAAACCAGTTTCTAAATTCTTCAGTATGAATTCTTATAAATGAATTTTTTATTATGCTTATATTAGAAAAGAACTGAGACACATTCAAAAAGAGATTCTAGATATTAATCCATTTTCATGAATTTCTGGTTCTGAAAAATTACCAATTGCCAGTAAAAACAAGAAAACTGCAAACTAGAACTAAACGAGGATCTGCATCCATTGTTTTGTCTTCCATATACAAAAGCCATGAATTAGAGTATATTATACTTCAAAAGAGTTTGATCACTGTGAAGCTAGATTATGCTTAACAAAAGAACAGGAGAAGGTGTTAGGAATAAATATGCAATAAATAAGTTTTCCATTAAGAATAATTGATCTGCACAAAAACTTTGTTCTTAAGCCTTTAAGAAAACAAATTCTAGCCTTTCAAATTCTTCCTCTGAACATTCACAAATGTACAATTCACGTATTACTATTAGAAACTCCTTTATCTGTAACTTGATTTCTGTATGCAGTGCCATTAAATTAGCACTGTGCATAATTCTGCCAAGCATCTTCATCATACAAGTAAAGTTCTGACTTTTACCATCTTCCTATTATCTTCCAGCTCTTTCAGTCAAAAGTCTAAAGCTACATAGCAGGGCATTTTTCTCATCTGACTCCCTGTTCAATTAATTGGCTATGCTATTTTCTTTTTAGTATTGGATTCAAAAGCATAAGATGCTTTGTTTCATGATATGATATGATACAATTAAGAGGCATAAAAATCCATATATATGCATATTGTCTAATGACATTTTCTCTCTCAGTCTTTTAAAATGTATGAGGAAGACAAAGCTGCTGCTGACTGTCTCCATAGAGACACCACGACAGTATCATGAGAAAATGTTTTTATTTCAGTACCTAACGGATTTGTCTCCTGAGCAAAATCACTTAATAAGGAAAGTGCCAGGAATAGAAAAGCCATTCACTACAGTGTGTGCCTCATTGTGATTTGCATTGGCTTGGTTTGTGATAAGTGATTTGAAACAGTGTTTAGAAATGCTGGAAAAATAGATTTTTTTTTCAGGTTTGTTTACTTTGCCAGACTCAGGGTTTATTTAAAAGTCTGGTTTAAATGGCACAAAAGAGCAGCATATTTCTCTCAATATAATAAAATTAATATTTTGTTTAACCCTGGAATTAAACTTGGTTAAAAAAAACAGGAGGCTATTTGTTTGAGGAGACATTATATCTGAGGAGACTATTATTATTATCAAAAGGCTTTTTTTTTTTTTTAATTCAGAAATTAAAGCTGGAAATACGTGATGACTGCTTGCAAGATTACCACTCTAAACTGGTGTTTATATGTCAAGGCTGTCCACAAGTTAACACGTCAGAGCTGCAATTTTACGTTCTGAAAGAGAGAGGTAATAGTCTTGTATTTCACTACTTTAATTACACAAATATTTAAAGGTAGTTCAACATGTCTAGATGTCTTCCCTGTTAAACATTTATAATTCCCTTCCAAAGTACAGTTATATAACATGTATAGAGTGGACTTTTATAGTGCATATTAAACAAGTCAATTCATCATGTGAATGGAAAAGAACACCAAAACAACAACTAATATTCCCTCTCCAGCTAATTTAGGCATCTTAAACCAAAACTGATTTAGTAAGAATATATGTGATCTGGAAATTTTTAAAATCTTATGATGTCGCAATTTATTTATGCATTTTTTTAAGTGTGTAAAATGAATCTTAACTCACTGGATGAATTTTAAGTCCGCTGGGATATCTGTTCGTTGGTGCAAGGAATTTCTAGTAAAAATGCATTTCAGACTGGTATTTCTTTACTTACAGTGTTATCAAGCAACAATGCCACCTGAATGACGGCTGCTGTCTGTTTTTTAAACTAGATATACAGTGGTCTTGAAAGAGGATATTAACTTTTATTCTACTGTTACCACTGAGGTTGCATATTACCTTTTTCACTCCCATTCCCTCTCCCGCTTAGGAACAGATTCCCAGGAAGCTCTTGCTAGAAAAAAACACAAAGCATACACCATCATCAGTTTAGAAACACTTCAATGATTTCTTTACATTAAATTCCACTCCCATTTATAATACTGTAAAGCAAATCAAGTTTGATTGAGGTACTTCAACTAACAGCTCAAAGAAAAAATTCCTCTTCTCAATTTTCCAATTGTTTTGCAACAAAGATCCTTTACAACATCTACAAAAATTTAAACCGTAGCACTGAGTGTCCCAAATGGATTTCCTGTAACACTGGACTGTTTGTTAAGCCATGTAAAAACAAAGAGTGGTGTCATTTGTCACTGTATTATGATAACACTGGTAGACTCTACTAATTGCAGTACAATTTTAAGTAGTCCCATTTATTTCAATAGGCTTCATAATTTGATGTGAGATGGCACTAGAAGAAATATTTCGGTTTGAAACATTGGGTGGAAACTGCAATTTGCTCTGGAAGAAAGGAAGAAACAAATGAAATATGGTCTTGCTTTTTGTGGTATCATTTAAAGAGTTAACTGCAGAATTCTTCAGTTGGGTGAGCAGTAGAATAATGCTGTTATCAGAGTGATTAAGACCTGCTTGTGCAAATTATAGTAAATTAACAATCCTACCATTTTTGTGTTCCAAACCAAGTCCTTGAATTCTGAAATTTCCAAGGGACTCTATAAAGTGAGTTTGGTAAGAGTTGTGGGAGTGGACAAGAACAAAAATAAGCTATGAGGACATACTAGTACACTTAAAAGAGGAAAAATGACCCAAAGAATATTGGGCAGGAACACAATAAATAATTATAAATTAAATAATAAATTATATTAATAGTTGATTAAAATTAAAATTAATAGCTAAATTATAAATATAACTTCATATCATTGCATTCATCTAATACTTTAGTCGTATAGCAAGTTAAAAGATAAATGAGTGAAACAAAGGTGCTAATAATTGACTGAAAAAACACTGTGACAGTTCCGTGTTTACCTTAGGTAAAGACTGCAGAACTTTTAAAGAACTACTCAAGAGGAAACGAAAGGTTTGTTTACACTTACCTTTATCATGCTGCAGTCTGAAACAAAGAAAAGAGAACACTTCAATAAATCAAGACTGAATTTGTTACAATGACAGAAAGAAGATTAATTGACCTTGTATTTTACTTAATTTAAAAAGAGAAAAAAACTTAGTGATTTTTTTTTTTTTTAAAACTCACCACAGCAGTGGATATTAACATACAAATAAACAATTTAATTCTATATTTCTTTCCACAAGTTGCTCATCAGAGCAGAATCTCAGATTCTCGTCTTATTTCTCATTAGTAATCTTTTTGGATACTAATGGCCAGAAAGAAGAGAAACTGAGTTTCTAAAAATATTCAAAAATATTATGCAAAATATGCAGTTTATTCCTTTTATCTACAACTAGATGCACAGCTGTGGGGTACAGTTTGGACCCAGAAGTCCTAAGAGACCTCAAAAAATTTCATAACAATGCTAATGGCTGTCTTACAAATGATGTTCCAGATTGGAAAATGAGCCACAGCAACCTCATCTCCATTGGGCCGCTGTATTTAGCCCCTCCTAATATTCATTTGGGATTTGTCTCCAAATCAAAGAATATTTGCTTGCAAAATGATTTTTTTCTGTTTTAACTGAGAAAAAGGCCATTGAAAATGATACTATTACTTAGAATTACAGGTGCTGTTGCCAAGATACTTAGAATCTATATTCTCATGTCATCTACAGATATTTATCGCTTCTTCCACCAAAATTGACTTTAAAGTTCCCACTGGTTAACTTCAGCAAATACATGAGCTATGCTAAAGCCGTCCAGTATGCCTTCTAATGCAAACTATTTTCTCAAATTCTTTCAGTTTATATATACCATTTTGTTTCTTTCATTAGTCCTGTCGCACATATATCATTACAGAACACAGCTTTAAAGTGCAACTGACGGATTTGGACAGTAACAGTATCATTTTAAGCTAAAAATAACAGGAATGTATTACTATAATCTCCCACATCTCTCTTTGTTACTGTCTGTTAAATGAAAAGCCACCAAGTTGCACTTCAAGTCTATCAGAAGTGTCATCTCTATCAATTTATCTCAAAGACCAAATAGGCACAGTCATCTGAGAAATACTAAACAAAATGCAGTACTTCATTGCATTAAAGAGACACATTTTTTGAGAGAGACACTTAGAAATGCAACTATTTTATTTTCTCGCAAAAAAAGCTCAGCTCATGGTCTTCTTTGTTATGACTATTTTCCATGAAATTGTCAAGTCAGCGACAGAGTATTTAATGTTAATTTTTTATTTCATATTGAAAACTTCAAAACTAATTTGTCTATTCAGGGACTTAACTTCAAGAACTGACACTTTTTGTCTTGGTTTTCTATATTCTTTTGTCTGCATGCCTTTAATTTAAAAATACCTTTGATTTATCATGTGTTGAGGAAATCTGCAATTCTGAAGTGATGGAACTACAGACAATTATATAATGTAGTGGTATAAGACATCAATGTTATAACACCTTAGAAACATTAAGGAGATAAAACTGCTTTAGAATAGTACTGATCCTGGAAGCAAGAACACTTTGCTCCAACACTGCATCAGTTAAATGGTGCATAGTTACTTTTGAAAAATACAGTCTCCAACTGTGTAACATGTGTCGACCTATATTCCATACTATGTAGTGAAAATATAAATAAAATAGGAGGAAACTGCCTTTAGCAGACAAGAGAACAATTTTGTGTAATTCCTTAAGGAAGATGTCAGGCATTCATCAATACAAATGCATAGGTATCTAAAGGTTTGTGATTACATTATAAAATATAGAGTAATAGGTATGAGTATTTCTTTATTCCTCATTGAAACCAAATCCAATAAAATTCAGGTTAGCATCTGTTCTAACATTCAGGTTTTTAACAAAATGTCTGTCTCACAAATATTTTCTCCAAGTTTCCAAGAAATAAAGGGGCAAGGAAGGAAAAAATTATTTTCCATTATAACTTCCTACTTTCCTTTTAAGAGAATCAGATTAAGTTTGGCCAGTATTACTAGACTGGTAAATTCAGTGGCAAAGACTCCGACGGGTTTGTTGCCTACAAAGCAAATTCTTAATATGTGCATTATGACAAAGTGTTAACAGAGGTGTTCCGGTGGCAATGCACAACACTGTGAGGACTCTTAACACTTTAATAACAGAATGCTTACATTTTTTTTAAATTTCTTTTTAAACAGTAATCTACTTAATAAATTATTCTTGCACCTTGATCTGGATACTTACCTTGCACACCTATCATGCGGCATCAGGCCACTTTGTGCTGAATAAATGTTTCCCTTATTATGCGTACCTCTATGTCCCACTTAGCAACTTTGTTAATACATTTTTGTGTAGATAGCATATCTAGTGGCCAGATTTTTAAACAGGACGTATTCTGAGTGGGGCTTTAGCAAAGCTCATATACCAGTATACATAGCAATCACTGTGATTGGTTGCAGTGGGACAGAAAAATCAAAAGTAGGCAAGAAAAAATATAACTTAGAACATTTAAAATTATTTTTCCAATAAAAAGAAAGGCAGTTGTCCCACCAGTCTTACAAATGAGGTAGATGATTGATTTTTTTTTATTATTTTAGATGTCTTTGCTATAGAATCATAGAATAGTTAGGGTTCTCTTCTCCAGGCTGAACAGCCCCAACTTTCTCATCCTATCTTCATACGGGAGGTGCTCCAGTCCTCTGATCATCTTCGTGGCCCTCCTCTGGACTTGTTCCAACAGTTCCATGTCCTTTTTATGTTGAGGACACCAGATCTGCACACAACACTCCAAGTGAGGTCTCACAATTATTTCTCATTCTTTCTCTGACCTGCAAGCACAGATAACTCAATAGATGCAGACTTCTGCCTTATAAACTATACTTATAAACTATACTGATGTACACCTACTTTTAAAAAATAATTACCTTTTTTACATGGCTGTCCCCTTTTATCCCTCTGTTTTCCCCATATATGTTACTCTCCAAAGCAGCTTGCTCTCTGCTTTTCCTCGCCTTTGGTTCCTCCCATAGTAAGTCTTGTGCAATCCTGAAATGTTCTTTCCTTCTATTCCATAATATGTCCAGTCCTCTAGATAATGACTTCCCTCAGTCTGTCAGTCAATCAGAACAGCCTCTCCCATTGATTCAAAATGATGGGAGCCGTCCCCAGCATATTGGACTGATGTCTCTCTTGGGATAGACCTCCTTCCCTGGGAGGAGCCAGGACAGCATGCTTATTGATCTGACAGGTTTAATAGGGTTCTGTCACCTGCCATTTCACCTCTGTGCTCCTGTGTGTGTCTGGAGATGGGCCTTTGGTGGGGAGATGGCTCCTGTAATGGATTTGGGAAGAGCTGGAGCAGGGGATTATTTGGGTTCCCCAATAAGCACTACTTGCTGCTTCTATGTGTGTATGGAAACGAGCTTTCTATCATATAACCTAAGACCCTTCATCAGGCTTCTTTCTGATAATTGGTAAAAAGGCCTATGTGAATATATCTTTTTGCATACAATTTTATCCTACTATCATCATAAAACAAATTATTCTCAGAAATAATTTGCTTTATTAAAATTATGTGTTTGTTTGAAAGTAAAAGGAGGATTTAAGATTCTTGGTGTAAATTGTTACCTTTTGGGACTCTTTTAAAATAATAATTGAGGTTATTCTCTAAGGAAATTTCTCATTACTTTGAAAATATAGTTTTAGAATACAAATGTACACTGTGTATACTATTTATATGTCCTTAGTGTAAACTGCTTATGTGTTAGGTCAAGAAGTTATGCATATATAGCAGTGGCTGAAGTAATAATGCTGAAATAACCACTTCATTTTTCTTCTGTAGATTAAAGCAGTTAAATGCCTCTTTTCAATGCTTGTGGTGTACTTGTGGGAATTACAATGGCAAAAAAATAAAATATTAATGTAACAAATATTGAGTAATCTTGCCCAGACTTATTTCTCTAACTTTGAGTATCCATAGAGGATTATTCCATATTAATTTTTTGTTATTTGTTGAGAAAAACAGTGGCTACTATGAGAATTTTTCAAAACCACCAGATATACTACTCACAGAAGCCCTAATAGGGAAGTATTCTGTGTTTTTTTCTAAGTAAGTAGGAAAAAAAGTCATCCAGGTAATTTGAATTACAGACTCATTTTTCAAGGCAGTCAGAGTGTATACTGTTATGGTTGAAACCTGGAAGTATTGAAAACTTCAACAAAAATGGCAAAACTACACACCTAAATAAATGTAACATTCTGTCAGGAACATGAAATGGTTCTCACACACTTCACTGGGGTTCGCTGAAATATAATTTCTGTTATATCTATATTTTACATGCGTTCAGCCTAGATTTACTTCTTTAACTTTAGACATCAATATTTGGAAAAAAATCAAAAAATATGTTCTCAAAAGGTTCAAAGTTACCAGTCAGAAGCTGAGTCATTGCCTGAAAAGGAGCATTTAATCCAAATGAAATAATTCATTCTAGTAAAATGGAAAAAAATATTCTCATGCCAGCCTGAGTATTTCTGCGAAGAAAAACTTCCCAGTATCTATAATGAGACTGAAGCTCAGTTGCTTTAGATAACCAGATGGGAGACTTGAACTGCGGAGTCCTATTCTGCTACAGGTGTAACTTACTGAATTGGGATTTGAGTATCGCTATTAGCAATTCTGTCACTCTTCTTTTACTTGGGCTGTATTATAGGTGTCCAAAAAAAGGGAAATTATGCATTTTGAACCAACATAGTCTTTGTTTTCCTTACAAGAATCAATCTATCTATCTATCTATCTATCTATCTATCTATCTATCTATCTATCTATCCCTCAAAACCTGGAATATATCTATAAATAGCAAAGTAGAAAAAAACATCTATTAATCCACAGATTTCCCCATGTCATCAGCAACTAGTAACATCCAATTGAACTGCTAGGACACTTTTCCAAGCCATTTTCAGAATATTCTTATTTATCTAAAACAGTCTGAAGAGAGGATCAGGAAGAATGGTAGGCAGAGAAATCATACAAGCACATTTCTTTGAGAATTCGATTCAAATTAAAAATTAACCAATAACCTCCTAACATTGCAGACTTTCCAGAGAGGGAAAACCACCAACACTCAAGTATTTCTTGTGGTTGTATAGTAATATAACATGGCAACACTATGGATCAAAACCACCAAGCATCTGACCTTTAAATACAAGATTCAATTCTGTTCCAAGACTATTCTGCATTTGTATGTGTGAGAGATTGTGTGTATGTACACAGAGAGAGAGAAATCTGACAGGATATGTGCTAAAATGTTGCTCTTTAGGCACTTCAGATGCTAGGAAATATGAATGCTGTGGCTGTTTTCAGAAGTTAGTAAAACCTCAAAATTTCTGGGATTTGTTTTTTTGTGTGTTTTGGATTTTTTTGATTGTTCTTTTTTGTGTGTGTTTTTTTTTTTTTTGTGGTTTTGTTTGGTTGGTTGTTGGAGTTTTTTTCATATCCTTTAGTTACACTACTGTTCAATTAGACTCCATCTTGGATGAGGAGGCAACATACGTAGTTTATCAGCCACTCCTGGATTAACATGTAGGGGAGGAGATAGATGCTATCGTTGTGTCAACTAATACTTGACAAATAGTTATTCCTATGACAGGAAGAGGGTATGATCTTGATATTATATATTTCAGTCACTCAATTATATCTCTGAGATAAAAAATAAGGTCAGTAAATCAGCGTATCACCAACCAAAGACTGCTCACTAGCCAAAGAACAGGATTCTGCACAATTTTCTTTCTTCTGTCTTTACTACTGTGAATGCCCTACCTGCATGAATTTACGACATATTTTAAAAGCCCATTTTTAAGGACAATTCCATCATCTTTTTTTAAAAAAAAAAAAAACAACAAATTTTGCTCATTCTGAAGCACAATGTTAACTTCTTCACTATGTTAAAAGAAACAAACACCCAGGAGATATGCTTTCAAAACTGACAGAAAGTCCCCAAACTTCTCAGGGCTTTCCAGTGTACAAAAAAGTACTTTTAGAGATACATTAGAAGTCAGATTTGTACCACATAAATAATCTATGAATGAATCATTAAACTAGACGTTTATTCCAGAGCACATTGTATTTACTCTTCAACATATGTACTGAAGAAAGCAGGAAGAGTTTTAGTGATTTGAATGAAGCTGAGTAAAGAATTTCATTCAGTATGAATGAAGAGGACAGAAGCCATAATTACACAAGGTCAGATATTGCCATACTTGGTGAGTAATTTTAGTAGTGAATTATCCTTATTCAAGACAAATTACTTTTAAAAAGGAAAGGTTGGAAATATTAACCATAAAGCTAATTCTTCGAAACACAGGCTTTGCTACCAGAATAACAGAATTCATCTCAGATTATGAATATTAAATTTATTCAGGTAGATTCATGTACCCACTCTCCTGAATTTTTAGATTAAGAATGCACATATTTTTGTATGTTTAGATATGTGGGCAATCCAAACTAAATGGATAAACACACATGACAGCCATGCTATCACTACATGAGTTCAGAAGAAGAAAATTCCTAGGATGTACACAAACAATAAGGAGGGATAGAAAGAGGCGATAAGCAAGATAAGATATGCCAACACAGAATGATACATTTTCCAAAATATTTCTGGCTTCGGTTAAATTACGGGAATTACAATTTTTAAGCATTACATTTTTCAGATATGAATGGATTTTTTCTCAGTGACAGAATTTCCTTCTTTTCCTGCTTGTATGCGAAAATATTAATTCAAACTCAAGTTTCTGCTGGAAAACTGCTTTGTTAGCAATGTGTGATTGACTTTTATTATTGAAAGCTAAACCTGGACAGCCAGCTATTTAACTTGAATTTTTAGGATAATAAGTAGAGATTGGAGAGAGAAACACACTTCTTTTTTTTTCTTTTTTTTTTTTTTTTTTTTTTTTTACAATAAGAAAGAGGATTGCAAAACACTTCACTCAAAACTTAGGCTGTGTTTGTTTGGCTTATTTGTTGTTTTGGAGTTTTTTATTGACTGATAAAGCTTCCTTTTCAGCATGAATTTGCAATTTAGTCATTAAAAATATGCCTTTTATAAACATTTAAATAAGAATATATCAAAATTTTCTTTGTGGTACTGCCTCAACTCATAGAAAAGATAATAAATAAAGCAGGAAGACATCAAATGCATTGGGAGCACTAATTGTATATTATATATCTTTAAGCATACAAATCTGTGATAACTTTTATGTATATCATACTCTTCTCATAAAATAAAAGCTGAGTCAGTTCTGATAAAAGAATGTAAATGTAAATGTAAATAGGTCATTGAAATTGAAGCCTGAAGTGTAAAGGCTTTCTTCAAATAGTGATAATGATAAAGTTAATATAAGCACTGAGTACTTCAATGCCCAGCAATTGGACCAGGACAATTTTACTGTAAATACTGATAATGATAAAGCTAATACAAGCAATGAGTACTTCCATACTCAGCTATTGACCATGCCAATTTTACTCAATGACTGGACAGTAAAACAGACAATGAAATTTAACATATGTGCTGCAGATGGATTGTGTGGTGACCATAGCAACTCATAACCTGAGGTTATGTGGCCTGTTGGTCATTTGTTGTAAAAAAGTCCCAACACAGGCAACAAACCCAGGAAAGCTACACAGAACAAAAGAAAACTTCATTTTGCTATTACATGAGCCTATGCAATGCTATTTTATGCACGATTCAGGCCATCACAAAAAAGATGAAGTAGAACTAGCAGATAGAGTAGAAATTAAGAAAAGGTCTGTGAGAAATATCAAGTATATGAAATTGCTTCTGCCTTAAGAAAAACAAAATACACTGTAACCAGCTTGCAAAAAGTGGCAACTGAAGAAATAAGACAGATGCTTACTTGTTCATAAGCAGCATAAAGGTGAACTGGGGTCAATTTTTCGTCTTGTGCTAGGAGGCCAACGTTCTTTTACGTTTTAGTGTGAAAAGAAAATCATCTTTTGTGCAAGGAAAAGCAAATTTCAGTTTAACTGAAATACAATAGAACCTTAAAAATGGAAATTAAATTATTTTAAACTGTGAATTTAGTAATCTTAAAATCAAATAGTTTTTATCTGAAGCCATAGAATGAGCAAGATGTACTAAATGTAACCATGTATTTTTCATTATATTTATGAATCTTAGTATTACATTGGGAATCTAATTACAATAAATCATAAAAAGGAATGAAAAGCAGAACTTTTGCATGTATCTATCAACCCTAAACGTGCATTAATTAACTGTAAATCAGATGTGTCTTTATTAAGTTCCATGATTTTATGGTGCCTTTTCATTTGAAATCAACTTCTATTTTATATCATGATGTTTTCCCATATTGAACTTGCCATTAAAGTTGGATATGGATATGAGAAAAAGTGCTCTGAAAATTTATTATTAAGATGTAAACCACTGGGGTTTTCTTAGATGGCATTTTCAGACCACCTTAAATAGATCACTCTGGAAAGCACTCCTTAGGCTATTACCATTATCAGCCACTGACATGAAATAGTTGTGTGAAAAATAGCTTATTTTTCTTTTTAGATTTTCAGTAACACAGGTTTTTATTTCAAAAGGGAAACAAATAGCTTTCTAAGAAAATTGTTGAAAACAGCTGCTATTCAGCATTTTCTAACAGACTAAAAGCAGCTTGAAATATTCAGAATGCAGGCTTAGTTTTCAACTTATAAAAAAATAAGACTTTGCTATTAAAAAGTTAAGGTTGTCTATAAGCTCTATGGCTGTACTGGTCCCTATATGGTGTCTCTGAAACAGCAGATTATTCAGCAATTTTAGTAAAGTAAAAAAAAACCCAAACCCACTCTTTTTGCAATTCAAGTAGCAAAGAAAATGTCTGGATGCAAAAACCTCTCCAAAGTTGATCTGATTAAAATATAAGGGCTAGAAGAAGAGCTTGAAAACAGAACTATTTCCAGGTTTCATTAAGTCTCTTTTAAAATATTACTTTTAATTTCAACATGACTCCATTTTTCAGATTTTAACACAATATTGAGGTCCACAAGCTACTGTCAGCTATGCTGGAACTAACTTCTCAGCTTTTTTCCTTTATTTTTCATGCTCAAAATATTACTTTTCAAGACTTTTCCCATATTAAAGATGTTAAATTATGCAGTAAACAAAATAAAAAATCAGAAAAAATAGTAAGTGAGACAGGAAAAAGTGCACCTAATTTTGGCTTATTCTAATCGTATTATTCACCAGTTCAGAAAAGATGAAAGGAAAAATATTTGAAAATTTTGTTTTGTTTTGGTTTGGTTTTGTTTGCTTGTTTTAAGAGCTTACTCATTGAGGAAAAAAAAAAAAACAATACCAAAAACAAACACCTTTATTGATGAAGTTTATTTTGAGAAATACCTTTTTGCAACGTTATAAAATCTGACTGGTCAAAATTGTTATATCTTCTATTATTAACTCTGCTAAACAGGTAGAGAAGTAATTTAAAACAGCAGTCAGAATGACTGAAGTTATATATTTAATATACATATTATATTTTATCACCTCTTTAACTTATATTTATAGTTATATACTCACCTATAGACACATTTTTTAAATACAAACATATATACATATTTATGTATATCTATGTGTGTGTTTGTAAGCATGCATCTGCCCTTAACACCTTGAAGCTTTCTACTACACTTCTATGAGACTTAGAAAAAAAAGAACCTATCTTTCACTTTTCTGAAGGAAAGGAGTTAAGGAAATACAGGATAGTTTTAGGTTTCACTGAAGTTTTACATTTGAGAGGATAAAAATGTCAGCAGATCTCCAGAGATTCTGAAACTTGGTGTCTGGTCACCCCAATAGCTCCCACAGATTTGTAGTGTGATGACAGACAGGTTCAGTGCTAAACAGAATATATGAAAACATTAAATTTGGGCAGACAACCCACCAATGGAGATATAGATGATATAACAGAACGTCTTCAGACAAACCTGACCCATTATGCAGTCAGTTAGGTCTTTGGTGCTGCTCAGAAACACCTTTTCAATAGGATAACTCTTATTAAGAAAACTGTCTAACATCCATTCCATGAAGTGGAACACAAATATTATATAGCAACAAAAATCAGTATTTTCTGTTACCCTTTAAGCAAAGTGAGCCTATATTGAATGAAGTCCTGAGCAGGAAAGCTCAGGAGATGATCCTACCTTTGCCAGTGTAACGTGTATTCTATGTGCAATACAGAATGCACCATGCTACTAATGAGACTGATGAAAAAGGAAAAGAAATGCAACATACCTGCAGCATATTCTAAAGCTGTAAGAAAGTGTAACATGCCAGCAATGGGTGTTTGCTATAATCCTGCAGGTCAAGAAATTGTCTCTGACTTGAAATGGAGAAAGTAAAGATGATTCTTCAAGGTAAACTTCCTATGAAGATAACAGCTTTTGGTGTACCTGTTGTCATAGTTGCCTTCGGTGGCTTACAGGGATTAACAACTTGCAAAGACACAGAATGTTAAAAAAAAAACCCAAACCCACCAAAAAACTCCACAACACAAAAACCACCTCCCTCCTCCAAATAAAACCACAAAAAATGCAAGAAAACTAATCCTGATTTATTTTTATCTTTGTGTAGGGTAATGCTTTCATGAGCTAAGATACCTTTCAAGCAAGATGATCACTCATGGTCCAGATGGCAAAGAGATACTGTCTTTGCAAGGGGCCTTCCAACAGCATCCTCAGGTGGGTCAGACAAGATTCCCCCAAACTACCATTCCTCTGAATTCTGATAGGACGCTGTACCGTGGTTCTTTGGAGTTGTGCTAGCACATGCACAGGCCTTTGCTGATCTATTCCCCTTAAATTGTATCTAAAACATCACTAAACTATAAGCAAAAGACATGGTATCTGCATTATCAGTCTCTACTGACTACTTCAGTGTCTTTGCACGATTTGGTCAGTTCTGCAGCAGGAGTCTGCTGTTGACCCAGGATATTGATCAACAGATTTAAGTATCTAAATAGTGCTTTTTAATTGATTCACGCGTAGAGGAACTTCCTGGGTAACCTCTGAGATTAGTTAAAATTTCAGCCTGGAGAGCTTCTGCAACAATTAGTAAATGCTTTTCTGCGAAGCCAGTTAGGACTTCAATGAGTACTCTTGCTTGAAGTCAGCCCATTATGTCAAGTGAGCCCATTGCCTCATCTATCTGAAAAACAGCTGACTCAATGAACCACCCAGGGAACTGAAGACTGTGTTGGATGTTATGCAACAATTATAACTATAGGACAAGCTCAATTTTTATCTTTCTATCACACTTATAGCTGCAAATTTCATAAGAATGCCACAGGCTCCCAAACTGCTATAGTTTCCACAGCTCTTTCAAGCAGTTTCCAAGCCCTTTGCATTTTAGGTTAGATGGCAAAACCATCACACAATACAGTAAATTCAAAACCATCATAAAAAACTGTCTCTAAGACAAAAAAGTCTTACATGCAGGTACCTGAAATGGAATTCAGCTCCTCATGTTACACACTATGAAATGTCACTTCAGTATACAACAGCTGAAACAGAGATGAAGTATCAGCAGAATGCTATTTTGAGCTAAACACATCCTGCTTGAGATGTCCTATGCCTGAGCATGGAGTGAGAAGTTCCATGAGGAATGAAAATGAAAACTTCTCTGGTTCTCATTCCTCAGAAATATGTATATTTGTATTATTAATGTGTGCGCACGCTAACATTTGAACATATGAGACTAGTCATAGGTAACTAAAAGTTTTCTGTCATTGAAACCAGAGTACTTTCTTTTTGTAGGTACTGAATGTCAAGTTCAAAGCCTTTTCACAGTATGGATCCTTGAGTATAAAATGGATGATCTGGGTCAATCCCCAGATAAAAACTTCATCTCCTTTAAAAACAGTATGTTGCTTTTTCGATTTTACCTTTGTTATTACCCAAAATGGATGTTTCATCACTTCTATCATAAAGAGTTCTTATGAATGGTAATCCTTTAATGACTCTAACGAAGTTCTCTCTCCTCTTAGTATACCAAAAAAGCAATACTGAAAACATTGTGTGCGTGTTATCAGCTTTGTTTTAGTCACAGATCCAAAACTCAGCATCATACAGATTAACTCCATTCCAGCCAGATCCAGTACAGATATGAAAGACTTGTCACTGCATATTTCATGTCTGAACACTTACAATCTGAATATTCAAAAGGCTAACTCAGTAATGAAAAGTTTATATTTTTGCCTTGTTTTCTGTCCATGTGGAATTAATTCTGAAATTTTAGTGAAATCAGATCATTATTTATTAATTTTTAATTTATTAATCCAAGAAATTTTGTTAGTTAACATTAAGAAATTTATCAGATAAAAATTCCATTGTTTGATCACTGGAACTTTCAAAGAAGATTTAAGTCATCCTCAGAATACACAAGTAATCAGAAATCATGAACGTGATGTAATTAGTAAGTATCAGAGGTCATAGAACAGCAGTCACCTACATAGTTATGTATTTGGGAAAAATAGAGAACTCTCCTGACCTTAAAAAATAAACACTCTCTCTAAACTTCCTCACTATTTCTTAAACTTGGTACTCCAAAACCATATAACCTTTCTGAAGCATACTCTGCAGGTAACAAAACTGTCTTAATAGAACTTCCTTGCTTTATGATTTTGATCCCAGTCTTTGATGATGAAAGCTGTTTTCTTCCCTAGACTGCAAACACAACTTTAAAACAACCCAACAAACCAGCAAAAACTATCTCTGCTAGTAAGATCTCCATACCTAAACCAGAATATATACAAGTGGTTTAAGTCCACATATCATTTTAATTTTGAACTTATTTGTTGAGGAAAGAAAGACATCATTATCTCTTGGGAAAAGAAAATCCCTAAAGGTATTATACAGTTTCATGTAATTTACAAGAGCTCTTGAAATCAACAGGAAATAATTCAAATAACTCTTCAATATTAGTCTACTCTTCCATTTTTCTTACTTGAAAAAACAAAAGAAAAGTTGAGATTTTGAAATTCCCACCTTCACAAGTATCAATAAATGCTATGTAAAATTTATATCAATTCCTAGAAATTGGCACTGTATGTCCATGCCATGTGGTATTTTAAAGGTGCTTCTAGTAAAAAAGTTTTGCCAAAGTAACAGACCAGTCAATTTAGATTAACTTTCTCTCTCCCACAGTCATTTACTGACTTTGCTTCAGATATACTTCCAAATACAAAAGCTTTTTTAAGAGTTGCCTATACACTCTGCAAAGGACTTACGCAAAAGTTTCTAGGGGCAATTGCTCACATTTCCTCATACCATCCTGTGCTGTGTGCACAGTGCTGCCTTGTCACAGATACCTGCATAGCCTGACACATTCTCTTCCCTCTTCTTCTTCCTGTTCCACCTTCAGATTTCAGCTGCAGTTTCCCCCCAGATTTTGCCCTACTGGTGCATGTTCTTTGTAGAAATGTGGAAATGCAAATTCTATGTGTTGAATTCCAGAATATCTATTGCTCTTAAACATAAGAAGGACAAGAACTATAATTCTCATTTAAGATAGTACATCCCCCTTAGCTAATGCAATTTGTGGCACCAAAAATCCACTTTCTCTGATGCAGGAAGGAGTATTTGTATGGTCTATTCACATTGTTTCATGTGATTGAATTGTTATCAGTAACTATTGCCACAAATCTAAATAAGAAGAAATACTAGCATTTTCTATTTCCCTACAATCTCCCAAATTTGGTAACTTAAGTGTCCAGGCAGTTATGCACTTCCAATTTCTCTGTAACAAGTAAAACTTCAAAAATTTAAAAATTACTGAAGTGATGTTGCAGAAACAATCTAGTATCAAAATTAAGACTGGAAAGCAGCTCTGCAGAGAAGGACCTTGGGATCCCTGTGAATAGCAAGTTAAACATGAGCCAGTAATGCGTCCTGGCAGAGAAAGCTAATTTCCACGTCTGTATTAGGAATAATATTGTCAGCAGTTCAAAAGAGGCAATCCTTCTTATCTATTTAGCGCTGATAAAGCCATATCTGGAGTAGTGTGCCCAGGGTTGGGCTGGGTTGGGTTCTCTGTCACAAGAAAGGACCTTACTGAAGTGAGCCCAGAAGATACACACACATATAATTAAGGGACTGAATCATCTGCCATATGAGGATAAACAGAGAGAGCTGGGACTCTTTAGCCTGGAGAAAAAGGGGGCTTAAGGGGAATCTTATCAATATATACAAATACTTGCTTTTGAGGAAATAAAGATGAGGGAGCCAGAATCTTCTTGGTGGTATCCAGTGACAAGACAAGAGACAATGGGCACAAACTGAAGCACAGGAAATTACATCTGAACACAAGAAAACACATGTACTGTGAGGGTGGTGAAAGACAGGAATGGATTTCCCATAGAAGTGGTAGAGTCTTCATCCCTGGAGATATCAACAATCTAACTGGACACATAACTAAGCAACCTGCTATAGCAGATTGTTTGAGCAGGGGGGTTAACCCACATGACATTGACAGGATTCTTCCAGCCTCAACCATTCTATGATTCTGTGTTTTTTGCACTGCATCCTTCAGTGTTTTCCTTCCCTCCTCCAATACCTGAATTTACTCCAATCTTTGATTTTCTTCAGGCTGCTGCTGAATCTCAACAGAACAAAACTGACAGCATGCTACAGGGAATTCTTTGATTCATACACATAGAAAGGTAAGAAACACTGTGACATGAATTTGTGTGTTTTCTTACAGTTTATTCTTCATAATAAATTGAATTCTATTTTATAATTAGCCTTAAACAGGAGACAGTCTTGAACAAATACCCAAAAGGATTTGATGTCAGAGGTTGCGGCTGTATAAAGCAATACAGTTCAGCTCCTGCAATTCCTCAGTGTTATCTTTTTTTCCTCACCCTCTCTGGACTCTTCCTGAAGCTGACAAGTGATATTCTTTGAAGCAAGTGTCACTGTTGATCTGACAACTTGCCACATCTCAGATAAATGAATTTTGCAGCAGCCCAGGTGCACGAGCTCTGCAATTGATCCAGCCCAGTTCTTGTTCACTTGCCAGAGGCAGGGCAAATGCTATAACCATTTAATGGGAGAAATGAGTCTTACGTTGAACTGTCAAGGATGCATTGTTTTAAAGTGAACAATTCCAGTGCTTTCTTTTACACATACTGCTTAAAGATGTTGTGGCATAGAAATTTACCATCACACACAGCAGTAGCACTTTACATGCTGAAGACACTAATAACTGAAAAAAACTATGAAGATAAGCCTACCAAATTTAACCAAACACTTGATTTTCAGGAACAGTAGGTGGAACAACTTTTACACCTGTTCTGATCAAACAATTTAAGTTTCATATTCTACATTTTGCAGGGTCTGTTTTGTTGGGTTTTTTTTTTTTAAACTGGTTATTTTAGGATAACGTTATGAAATCTGGTGCTGAGTGCAAACAGGTGGGGAGCAGCAAGCTGTATACATAAATAAGAGAATGTATCTTAAATAAGTGTTATGTAACATATGTGTATTATTATTCTTGAAGATAATCAGAACTGAATTTAATTTGGCAGGCTGTGTGGCAGACCATTCATTCCCATCCCCTCCACATGAAATCCATCTAAATCAAGACCCACAGGAGATTTCTTCATCAACAGGTTGAGATGCTCATACAGTTTCCCTGAGCAAGCAGTGAAATTGCCAATTAGTGGTGACAGGTATTTTGAAAACGCATTCACAGTGGGCAGCATTAGCTCCCACTGCATCTTTCCTACTAATAGCTTAGGAAAAGAACTCTCATTCTACTGCTATATTTTATGATTATTCAGTGTAAATTTTTGTAAAATATACACAAAAAGCAATCACAGAACTCTACTTAATATTTCAGAAAAGCACAGTGTAAGCATACTGATTGAGCAAAGGATCATTTTACATTATTTAATTTCCTAATCACAGCTACAGTGATAATTTCATCCTTGAATCTTTAGATCAGAATAACTATACTCTTCTTAGGGCTCCCAGCTTGTAGCATAGAAGTGTAGTTTGTGTTGTATCCAATGGGGTTCAGGTTATTAGTATGTTGATTCCGTTTAAGAACCTGTAGGGAGACACATTATTAATTACCGTCACTTTTTTTCCATCTCTCTGCTGATTTCTGTCCAAACCAAAGGATTGAGGAAGCAATTACTGGTAGAGCATAAAGTCGAAAGTCAGGAGTTTTATTGAATGCAGTGGAAAGTGTAGTTTTCATCTTAATACTTCATGTGCTTCACTAAGCAGAGCAAGTGTACACTTTTTTACACAAAATTTCAAGATGTTTCTAGATTAGAAGTCTGAGCAACATGAGTAACAACTGTGGAAGCATGGCCTAATTTCATTACTATTATATGCAAACTAATGATAGAAATAGAACTCTTGATTTCTATATAGTAGATTTATGTGTAAAATATGCTTGACATCACGTATTTATACCAATTTCTGTATTTCCTTACTCCTACTTTGGCAAGTTGCAATGTAGTTCAGATTAAAATTAAAGTAACTTTAACAGAAGCAACTTCAGTTTACTTGCTAGATTTTTCACCGACCAGTATCTCCAAGTACTCTGCAGTGCTGTTCTCCATCCAGTCATCCTCAGACTGCGTTGATACTGGTGATTGCCCTGGCCCAGGTGCAAGATCTTGCACTTGGCCTTGTTGAACTGCATGAGGCTCACAAGTGTGTATTCTTTAAGCCTTTCAAGTTTGCTCTGAATGGCACTCGTCCCTCTAGCACATCAGTTGCATCACTCATCTTAGTGACATGTCCAAACTTGCTGAATTTGCACTCAGTCCTACTGTGTAGGCCATTAATAAGAAAAGGTCTGACCTGTATACTGAAAGCTTGGTAAATTGAAAGAAAAGGAATTAGAAAAGGAATCAGTTCCGGAAGCCGAGTAGAAAACCAGCACTTTTTTTGTCACATGACTGAGCAATTCATCCTAACCCAATGTGTCAGCAAGAGAAAGGGGTTAAATCATCACAGCAAAAGCTTTTTTGTTTGTAACAAAAAGGCTAACAAAGAAAAGTAAAGAAGCAAATTTTAAAATTATACTGCAAATAGATTTTGTTTCTCCTTCCTAAAATAGCTCTAAGGATAAATTTTAGTAGAAAAAAAGGCAATTATACTCTCTGAATTTGTTCCTGTTATGATTATCAAATGCAAATTGAAATTTTTCTCTTGAATAAAAATAAAGGATGTATAGTTAATGGGATTTTCTTTAAGTACTTAAGCTAATTACTAGTGAAATTTGCCTGAAGCATCTCAAAATTGTTTGCAGTAAAAGAGACACTGACTTGTTATTTCAGCTTTGCATTGTCAGACTTGGAGAGCTTCTGATGTAGCACATGACCTAGGACTTAAAAAGTTCAAAAAGTATTTAGACATTCTTGTACCTTTCTTATATTAAATTCAATGCTTTTTAAACAAGGACAACTGATTTCAGGTTGCTCAATTATCTTTTACTGAAGCTTACAAAAAGTCCTCATACAACCTAAATGTAGGTTCTGTCAGTACTATTATGCAAACCATTCCCACACAAATGCTCTGCCTTCCCTGGAATGAAACCAGGAAGCTGCCTGATAGTCGTATACCTTTTCTAAACCTACTAGTTTTATATTCTTATGTTGAATGAGATCCTGGCTTGACAGAAAGAATAAGTTCAGGAAATACTCAGGCGTGAAAACTTCTTCTTCACATCCATCCAAATATACTCATTATCTGGAGCAGAAAAAGAATTACGATATATTTTTTTTTAGCTCTCCACAAACTTCAATGAATATTAAGTACATTATCATGAATATTAAAAGAACTTAGAATATACATCTTTACATACACTAAAATGAACAGGAGTAGCTATGTCAAGCAGCATGGGAGTACACTAGGACTTAAAAGATACATTTGAAGTTTCTAAAAAGTTGGGAAATTTAATCTGGCATGTTTATTCAGGCTAAACTATTCTGCAATATTTTATTATGTATCTGTAAATTACACCAAATTAGGCCTAGTAAGAATTTCTAAAGTCACCAGTATTATAAAAATCCTGAAGGGCTACATGGCAGATAGACAGCCAGTATAAGAATTAGAATTAACTGAGGTTCTCAGTTTCAAAGCTGCTTCCTAAAAAGCTCTTAACAAATTCTGCTTAAATCTAGAAAAACTTGGGCACTTGCCCGTTATTGTATACTTCCTGTGGGTTATGATATCCAGACTGATGCAAAAGCAAAGAAATTAGCTTCCTAAGGATGAAAGAGTAGAAACCCCTGTGTTCTTGTGTGGAAATGAGCTTGCTAAACAGAGTAGTGCTGATACAGTGACAAAGGATCTCCCTTGTGTTTCTAGTTTGTGATTTTGAAGTATGCAAAAATGTTTTGTACAGTAGCTATGAGAGAGGATTTATTGAGCTATACCCAGGCTTTCTGAGACAGGCATATGGTAACTTGGGCTGAAGAGGAAAGGGAGTGCATAAATATTCTTATCATCGTTCATGAAGAACCTATACTGTCCTCCTTCTGTGTGATTTTGTGCTCTTAAACATCTACTATGTGTATAGCCTGCACAAGCAATCAGGTACACAGATGTGTCCAAGCCTACTACAGGATTTTCTGGTGAGATCTTTAGCAATTAAAACCCAATGCAACTGATTATAGCTCATAAAGACATTAGCTTTCCTGTTAATCACAATATCTAGAATTCATACCTATAAGACTGTAAAAGTTCAGTGATTGAAACACTTTGCAAGCTGAGGAAATAAAATGGTTTTGGTGTCAGCCAAATCAGATGAGATCCACTCAAGATAGATAGTTTTATGTTCTGGTCTCTGTTCTAGGTTTCTTTCATGTGCCTAATATCAGATAGAAGGGTATAAAATCCTAGGAACAGACAGAAAAAGCAAAACCTCTTTCCTGTCCGAGTACTCTAATGAAGTTGTGCTCCATTTCTCATTCAGTAAGTTTTGAATTTTTTATTAATTATGAACTGAGCAACAATGCCTTGAAAAAAAAAGCATTTTGCAATGCCTTTGCAAAAAAAAAAAATAAAAAAAATTGCATGTTAAAATCAGTCAAAGCAGAGATACTCATGTCATTTAGTTTCCTTCAAGGTTTGACAGCAGCATGTTTATTTTACTGTACCTATCTGAAACCATCCTTTACAAACAGAACAACTGGAAATCTTTCAGCAACCCATAATTGTATCACCCAGTGGCTAGTGGTAGCCACCTTTCTCGGTAGTCTAGTGTTTGGTTTAGATGCTTTTCTGAAATGAAGAATGAATAACAGGTAAGTTTAAGTCACAAGAAAAGCTGATACTACTCCCAGTTAATCTCCAAACCATCATTCTTTCTCCAATGGACTGCCCTCGTGGACAGAAGCAATTGTTGAGCCACATGCAATTGCTGGTAAACAGTCTGTAGCTAAATAGCCTATCTCTGTTAAGGTAACCTAAAAAAGTTTGTTTTCATAGACAGAGATGTAAAGCAAATGGAAAGCAGCGATTAATATACAGTTTAGCTATCTATTTAACCTCTTAAAGAAGCAACCTAAAGAGAGGCTGGATTGGCAGTTCAGGACAACATTGGCTGCTTCAGTTACCTGACTTGGATTTGTATTTGAATTCTCAAAGTATTGTGTTTCTAACGCACTTCCTAGGCAGTCAGTTCACCTAGACTGTAGTCCTGGTCCTGAGGCTGTGCATGAAGTAGTTCCTGACCTCCACCCACACAGGGCATCCTGCAGCACCTGATACCCAAACAATGCCTATTATGCCAAAAAACTGTCTGCCTGAGAAGAAACAAGGAAAAAGCTATAGAGTTTATAAATAACTGGAGAAAAGTATTAATCTGCTTTGGAATTATCAGGAAATTAAAAATTCCCTGATTACAGGCGTAAGTCTCTCCTGGAACACCAGTTCTTCTGGCAGTATTGAAGAGGTTGTTTATAAATGAACCCTGGTTAAATCATTTTCTCCTGCCTAGATGTTTCCATTGTGCTTTGAAGAAGGTAACACAAAAAAGGATCATAATATTTTCTACCATAGGCTCTTTGCATCTTTCAGCTGTTCGTGGAACATATATCAAGCCAAACCTTCCCAAATGCTTTTTTAGGGATATATTTATCACGAGGCCTTAAAAAGTTGATATTATGCATAATTTTTATTAAACATGAAAGAATTTCAAATTAATTAGGCAGCTGATTAGTTGGTAAGCCTTTTTGTCACTGCTATCACCCCAAACATTTTTTACTGCATAACTGATAAGTTAAATACCTGATTACACTGACAGTTAATTGGTTTTTAATAAGCATCTGCAGAAAAAAGCTAGTAAGCTCTGAGGTACGTGCCAATCAAAATCTAATACAGTTTTTAACTGGAGAAGATTAACATATGCCACTTTATAAGGTCTGAACCTGCCTTCCTCCTACCCGAGATCTACTTGAAAAGAAAAAATTCTTGGCCAAGGATACACAATGTGAATAAGATGCATTACTTCTTTCTGCCAGTACAGTTAACTTTAGTATAATTTTACACTGGGTTAAGGTAGTTAAGACCACTCTAAGGCAATATATATTGTTTACGTAGTTACACCCATTAGAAAAATACCTTTGTCCAACAAGAAAGACAGAGAAACAGGGAAAATTAGCTACTTATAACTTGAAAGAGAAGAACAAACATCTGTGCTAAAGATGTACTTCTCATTTCTGTTAAAATGAAGAAAACAATATTAAGATGTTTGCTTTTTTTTCAGGGAGTAATAAAATGTGTTTTTTTTTTTCAGGGAGGAATAAAATGCAGTCAGAATAACTTTATTCTCTGAGAGTAAGGGGCAGCAGACATGAGCGGGTAATTTTTTCATCTTTTTCATCTTCTTCATCTTCTTCATCTTTTTCATCTTCTTCATCTTTTTCATCTTTTTCATCTTTTTCATCTTCTATCAGATCTTAGGCTCTGATAGAAGAAAATTTTGTAATTTAGAATATTCTTAACCATAAAATTTGTGATTCATATGTGATCGTGAGTTTATGATAGAATTTTTATAAAAATTCATTCAACAAATACAGGTTTTAAAAAGCATATTTTTTTATGCTGGATAGCATTTCATTGAAACACGGAATATTATTCTAAGATATGATAAGGGCATTAAGGTTAAAGAATTTAATGCTTGAGACCACAAATTCAAACATAAAACACCCTGCAGAAAGAAGTATTGGTTTCTTTCATTCCACTTCTGGATACACACTCCTACACACACTCTAAATCTACTCTATGCCTCATCCATACTTCTATCCATAGTACAAGACTTTAAAAATTCTGCATGCTTATACATTCTGTTCTACTTCTGCATTAACAGTTTTAAACTTTGAAAGGTTCTATCTGGATCACTGCTTTGCTCTTTTCTCTCTTCTTTTACATTTCAGAGTCCTTCTTTTTCAGTCTCCTTACTGACCGCGGTTCATAGATTTAAAAAATTTCTTCTTACCCTGATCAGTCTTCAGGAAACTGAAATATTCACTATAAGCATTAGAACATCAGTAGTGCTCTGCTATCTAATGCCAGCCCAGAATATTCAGCCTCGGTATTTTTGATGTTATCTTGTTACAACTCTTGCCAGAAAAAAATCTGTTTTCCTGAAATCTTTCATTTGAATTCAAATATCCCCAATTAGCCAAAGTTAATGAAGCCTGTAATTATTTTTATATGCTTACTCTTCATTTTCAAATATGCAACATTTTTAATTGTCCTAATGATCCATTCTTCTGCTCAAAAGAAAGCAAGCATAGACTTAAGACTACCCATCTTTTCACTGAAGTATTTTTTTCATAGTATGGTTGTCTCTTTACCAAGTAAGTTTCATCACCTTAATGCAACGGATATAACAGTGCTAAGATGTATGTTCAAATTTATTCCATTGTTATCATAATAGTTAAAACAATATAAATCAATTACTGTAGAATCATAGAACCATAGAATTGTTGGGGTTGGAAGGGACCTTAAGATCATTTCCAATCCCCCGGCCATGGACAGGGACACCTCACACTGAACCATATCACCCAAGACTCTATCCAACCTGGCCTTGAGCACTTCCAGGGATGGAGCATTCACAGCTTCCTTGGGCAACCTATTCCAGTGCCCCCCTACCCTCACAGAACTGTAATTTTAATCAGTTTTGTAGAATCTCCTGAGCTCCGCTAACACTGCTGATGTTCTTTTCAGATGAAGTTGTCCTAATTAAAAACTTAAGACCCCAATGTTCAGAAAAGTCTGATAGTTTTATATTTTCATGTGCGTGGATAAAAACTTTACACCACAACAGTTGTCCTCTCAGAATCCCCCCTACACTTTGCTAACTAGTGGTTAGCAGGATAGTCACTGTTGTTAGGTAGCAGTGGCCTTCAAGACTACAAGCACAAGATGACAGACCGGCCTTGAGAATACAGGAGATAGTTGAGATCCTCAAGGGTATAAACATCAACCACAAAAAAAAAAAATCAGTTTTATTTCTCTTTAGAGGAATGCATCATTGAAGGCTGGGATGATCAGTTTTACAGCAACAGGAAAAGAACAAACCCCATGTATCCAGCACGCGCAAGCATCATACAGTGAAACCACAAAGGATTAAATCAGAGAAGTGGCTTTACCTTAAGGACAATGGTGTACGTTCCCCACAAAAACTTCTGAAGCTTGGTTGTTTTTATTTTTCTTTCTTGTGCTAGGTGTGGATGGCAGACATGCAGGCACTAAGCAGAATATCGGAACGTAATGTGCACAACAGAACTGGATGTAACCTCTGCTTACTTTTTGAGATTTTCATCACCTTAGAGGAATTAGAGCCACCACTGAGAAGAAACAGAAAACCATCTGTATCTAACCATTTCCCCTACAAGAAAGAGACCAAAGGAAGAATAGAGAAAGAAAAATTTCTGCTGCATTATGTCAATGCCACTACTTAAGCATCAGCAGGTCCCCTCTCCCCTTTTTGGTAGAGAAATCACCACTTTTTATTTTGCCATTCACCATGTTTTGCTTTTGCAACCCAGTAATTACTTTCTATTATATAACTGGAATTAATAGGTTACAACCCTAAAATACAATGTGTGTATTCTTGTTGTGTGTATATGTGTGTATGTTTGTGTACATCTGTGTATGTGCTGTGTATATTTCGTGCTCTAGCCTTGCCACACAGTGTCTGATACTGCAGCAACAAGTCAAAGTAAACTCACGTGTACCACAGCTACCTAGTAGAATGATCGGTTGACACATAAAACTAAGATTTTTTTTTCTGATCAATACTCCTACAAATTCTCCATTTGCCTCAGAGTTGGCATTTATGTAATTATTCTTTCCGGCCCATAATCTTTACTGTAAGAACACAGTATGTATTTTTAGATATATGAAATTCATATCTTAAAGAACATTGTAGAAAGGAAGGAAAACCCAGACAGTACCAGTCAGTTCATAGTCAATCAATACCTAAAAAGTAACTGATTGGAATTTTTTCAGTAACACCTGAAATCCATGTATTTTCTGGAATTTACACACTTTCAGACTGCAGGAAGGCATTTCCAGAACCTTGCTGATTGTAAGAGCTGGTATCCATTCCTGCTAAAATTGATGAAATTATCCTTTGCTTCTGCATTTTATCTAGAGGAAAGCAAATTAGCTGATTCTTAGTTTAGCCTCCGAACAGTTCAGAAACTCTTCTGCTAAACTTGTGGAACTATGGACAAACTCAGAAACTCAGCTAAGGGAGCCTACAGAATCAAATACATAGGCAGCTACAGGGAGAGGTGGGAGAGTTTCTTCATTAAATAAAAGTGGGACAAAAGCATAATTGTGTTTTCTGGTTCCATTTGCAGACTTGGGGACATGACTCCTATTTCAAGTCCTGCACTAGGCAGCCTAATTCTTTTTATGTGCTTAGTCATAATAATCTAGTCTAGCAGAGGATGCACAAGCACTTCTCTTTATATCTTGATATGATACCCATATGGTGAAGCACCAGCACAACTCAAAATTGTTGATGTAAAAAGCTTCTTTATAGTGAAGGTGAACAGGAACTTGAAAGGGTTGCCAAGAGTGGCTGTAGTGTCTCTATATTTGGTGATATTCAAAACCCAGATGGACACAGCCCTGAGCAACCTCCTCCAGTTGACCCTACCTCAGTAAGAGCACTGGTTTAGATAATCTCTGAAGGTCCCTACCAAGCTTTCTTGTTCTGTGATTTTGTGTGATTAATGGGGTCTGATTTAATATGAATTCAGATACGCTGGACCAAACAAAGAAAGCATTATACCTAGAGCAAATAGAAATATCTACAGAATGTCAGTGAAACCTTGGGGACTAGCGGACTTATGAGGTTTTTCCTGTTTGAAACACTAAAATCTGATTTATATAATGATATGAACTTAACCAAATAAGCCTTGTAAAAGATTTGTCATGATATTACTGAAAAGTGCCTTCACAAAGATCTCAGCTTGCAGTCAGAAGAGAAAGCTACAGCTGTTGAATCAGTAATTCTCAAATAAAGAAGCTTATTCATTGACTTTGGTTCAGTGAGCAAGAACGAAACAATACATCCAACAAAACAGTGTTTGGATATCATTCTAACAAGACAGAGGCAGTGAGCTGACAACTTCAGAAACAACAGAGTAAACCTTTGAGAACCTACTGGCATAAAACCAAACATAACTAATCATAACAGCTGTGCAAATAACCACAGAAGTCCTATTTTTCTTTACATCACCCCAAAATCAAGAAATGTGTCAAAATGAGCCATCATAACTGAGACATACTCACTGATATCAAACCAGCATTTTAGAATGACAGTCAGCTCCCTTATGCCAATAAGAGTAGAAAGGAAGCTGACATAAGTGCAAACAGTTTTGTGCTTTGCTGCAGAAAGACAGATTTTAGACAATAAACCAATTAGCAGCTTAAAAAAATGCAGCATAAAAGGTGTCTTGGAAGGGGATTTTATTTATTTTGATTTTAGTTTCTGGTTTTACCTCCCAGAATTATGAGCATCAGCCTCCCTGTTGTGGTTTAAGCCTCTAAAACTCACGAAGTTTTACTCACTCACTCACTTCCTTCTTTTTCTTCCCCCAGTCCCAGGGGAATGGGGAGGAGAATCGAAAAAGAGAAATGCAACTCGCACAAGGTTGAGATAAGAGCAGTTTAGTAACTAAGGTATAACACAAATCACTACTGCTACCACCAGTAATAATACAAGAGAAATACAAGGAAGAAGAATACAACTGCTCACCAAGCCTGACCCAGCCAGTGCACCCCCAGCAGCAAACCCCCCACTGCACCACCACACCCTTCCGGGTCTCTCCTCTCTGTTTTCACATCCTGGGCATGACGTGCTGTGGTATGGAATAACCTCTTTGGTCAGTTTGTGTCATGTGTCCTGTCTCAGCTTCCTCCTGGCTCCCCTTCCTCCCTGGCATAGCATGAGGCTCAGAAAGTCCTTGGCCAGACAAAACACTACCAAGCAGTAACTAAAAACACTGGAGTTATGAGCGCAGTTCCCAGGCCCAAAATCAAAAACACAGCGCTGCACCAGCTACCAAGAAGGAGAAAAATGACTGCTGCTGCTGAGCCCAGGACACTACCTCATCACTGGGAATGCTGTTGGTTTTACATTTTGATTCATGATGTTGCTTTCCCCCTTAAAATTAGAATTTCTCTCTCACAGCAAACTTTTAGAAGCAGGTATCTACATTTTTTTTCCCCTATTTCTGCATAGTGAAATTTAATCTTCTGTTTGGAACAAGAAGACTAGCTGCAGAAGGAGGTGCAGGTGCCTAGATGGCGATTCAGAAGGCTCCAAACCTTCCTACCAGTAGGTGGAGCAAAAATGTCATTAATGCAGAGGCAAACTTTGAACTATGTCTCCTGCAGCCACCCACAAGCGGTGTTCATTTCCCGTTCTGTTTCTTTAATTGCTCAATCCAAGGAAGAAAGCCTAGTGCCATTTTTATTTTTTTCTTTTTAGCTCACTTTAAGAGTAAATGTGGGATTCTGTCTGTTACAGCATTTATGGGCACAGCAAAAAAAAATTGCTCTGCCACTTCCTGACCTCCGGCTCACTTGTCTTGTCTGAGTATATGGGCAGAAGGGCTAGGGACATGGTTCAGCGCAGCACTGCTGTGTATGTATATTCATGGACTTCTGTTTAGCTGGCTGTTTCCTTGCTTGTAGCTCTGAGGTCAGTCCGACAGGTAATCTCTTTGTCCTTTAGCTCTTCCATGTACATTGCTTCAGAATAAAGTTGTTTCATGACACATCGAAGATAACAGGCACTCACTGAAAAAAGCCTCTTTTTCCTGTGTTGGTTTTATTTAGTAGGGGATGGGGTTATGCTCATGCCAAAAACATGCTACAAAATCATACATCTTTCAAATATGCAGCCTTAAATCTGAACTACTTCAAGTGTGCTAAAATGTTGATAGATTTTTAACTTAGGCAGTACTTGAGAAACTATTAGACATAGTACTTTATGCATTAAAAGATCTTGAAAGCACCTTTCAACTGTGTTATGCTTCTGCATAATGGCTATCAGCATGGGACTTGCTGCACAGACAGGAATACCTAGAGGAATTAAAATTTAAACTGAAAACCTCACAATGAAAAACTCTGTCATCTGCTAACAAAATCATACCTGTTGTTTCCATCATTCACAACAAAGCACGGCTTTACATTAAATCACAGCTGAGCACCAGGATACAAAAATTCAAGATGGCCTTTGAGAAGGACATTGCAGCTAATGATCAGAAACTTGAACAAAAATGTATTTAGAAATTTATTATCAGTCATTAGAAACTTCCTGCCTTTAAACTCATGTACCTCTAAACTCAAACATTTCCTCACCAACTTTGGTTCTTGTATGTCAGGATTTTTAGAAAACAATATTAATACGGTACTTTGTGTCAATTTGGGGTCAGTTTAGAAGGTCTTAATTGAGGAAAATTCACTAAACTTAGTAGTGCTTCATCAAATAATGTTAATTTCATCTTATAACATGAAAGACATTAATTCAATTTTGTTTTAATTGTTTGGGTCTATTAACAAAAATATAGCTTTTCACATGGCAGTATTTAGTAGCTTTCTGACTGAAAAGAATGATACTGAGAGAAATTCTTTCATCATTTTAATTAAAAGGTGAAAGTTAAATTATAACATTTCTCATTAGAAGCGTGACAAAGCTGGTGAAGGGTCTAGAGAAAAAATTTTGTGAGGAACAGCAGAGGGAACTGGGGCTGTTCTGTCTGGGGAAAAAGAGGCTGAGGAGAGACGTTATCACTCCCTATAACTACCTGAAAAGAGGATGGAGTGAGGTGGATGTTGGTCTTTTCTCCAAGATAACAAGTGATAGGACAAGAAGAAATTACCTCAGCTTGCACCAAGGGAGGTTTAGATTGGATACAAGGAAATCTTTCTTCACCTAAACAGTTGTCAAGCACTAGAACAGGGTGCCCAGAGAAGTGGTCAAGCCACCAGTCCTAGAAGTGTTTGAAAGAAGCTTAGATAGGTTTTTTAAGGTCACAGTTTAGTGGTGGACTTGGCAGTCCTAGGTTTACGGTTGTACTCAATAATCTTAAAGTTCTTTTCCAACCTAAGTGAAATTTAATTCTCCTAGGACTAAAAGTATGAGCTCTGGTGAAGTACTATACCAGCAAAATGACAACCTTCAGTTTTTTTAATTTATTATTTTGAAGCAGAACAGAAGCTACCGGATTTTTAAACATGAAAAAGCTGCAAAATATGTAATACATTATCTATGTTAATAACATTGTTGTGGTTTAAGCCCAGCTGGTAACTCAGAACCATGCAGCTGCTCGCTCACTCCCTCCCTTCTTCCTCTTCCTGCTCCTGGAGGGATGGAGAGGAGAATCAGAAGAATTAAAATCCCATGCGCTGAGATAAGAACAGCCCAGTAACTAAGGTATAACACAAAACTACTGCTGCTACCCCAATAATAATAATAAGGGAAATAACAAAGGGAGAGAATACAACTGCTCACTGCCTGTCGACTAATACCCAGCCCGACCTGCCCAGCAACTAAGAAGGAGAAAAATGGCAGCTACAGCTGAACCCAGGACAAGCATATAGAAAAAAGGTAAAAACAGATGTATCTAGGCAAGGTATACAAAGGTGTATGTTCTACAGACTTTTCAAAGCACTCACTACTTGCTATTGAGATGAATGAATTTTAAATGCATGTTTAGATAGAAGCTGAGAATAGCAATTTAAGAGTTTACAATTTAGTACACAAAGGAAACAAGACATGTTCAGATCAAGGTTCCTTCCCTCTTGTCATGTCTTGGTTATGTAAAGTTGTGCACAGAAAAGGTGTCCAAATCAGTGTTTTACTGGCACAACAAATAAAATCACTGAGAACTTTACAAGTTCTCTCGTGTCAAGCCACAAGTTTAAGATTCTGAACCTGGTTCTGTAAAGGTTTGGGATAGTTTCCAGTGCCATAAAAGAGGATAGTAAAGGGCCCCCAGGCACACTGAGTTGAAATAAATTGTTAATGTCAGCACTTTGACTTGCAGTGGAGGGGAATGATGCTTCCATAATTTTAATAGCAATTTCATTCTTTATTTTATTTTCCTGTTTCTATGTCTTAGAAATATACATCTTGCCAGTCTATTGCTCCCACTGGCTCAGAACAGCCAGTGACCATAATGCAACATCACTTACCTATATTTGACAAAACACTGACATTTACTTTTCCTGGTAATAATCACGTGTAAAGATTTCAAGGAACTGCCTAAATACAACTCATACTCAAACTAAAAGGAGCCTTGTTTCAAGAGGTTCACAAAGGATAAAGAAAAATAAGAAAAACTGATGAGTTCTTTCAGAATAGATGTATGGAAGACGTATTTCTTGCAAACAGCTCTCCATATTTATCTAAAACCTGACTTGCAGTAAGTATCTGGAAGTATTTTATAGTAAAGGGATTTTTTAAATAAGAATTCTTCTTATACTTTCCACAGTTTTCAAAAGCTAAAATAGCCAAAATTTCTCTTCAGATTTATCCACAAAGATACAAAGTGTCAATTTACTAAATACAATCCTAATAAAACATTAAGTTAATATGTCTTACTACTGTCTAGAAGATTAATATATTCTAGAAGGTTAATATATTCTATTAATTTATAACTTTAAAGAGGGTTTTGTTTTGAAATTAGAGAATTCAGCAACTCCAGCTACCTCCTATGGCAAAATTAATAACCTGATTAATCCCTTTTATATGTGCCAAAAAATACCAGAATAATACTAAGAAGCCAGGAGAGATCAACATCTGGAAGAGTAATTATGCCCTGAAATATAAAAGAAAGACTAGGTGCTTGCAGAAATACATGGAGGGCAAGAAAGCCAGTGCAAAATGTCAACACCAATTTATTAAGGGCAAGTCCCACTTGATCAATCTGTTTGCTTTTGTGATGAAACAATTTGATCAGAGCAGATGATGTCATTTGCCTTGATTTTACCGAGGCTTTTGACACAGTCTCCCACGACATTCTCCTCACTAACAACCTGATAAGATTTGAACTGGACAGATGGACTACAAGATGGGTGGGTATCTGGCTGAACTGTCAAGATCAGGGGGTGGTGGTGAATAGCTTAAAGTCAAACTGGCAGCTCATCAGGCGTGCACTTCCGCAGGGGTCAGTAATGAACCCAATACTGCCATGGGCTACAAAATGACAAATGAGGAGGATCCATTAAGTCATCTTTTCAAAACCATCTCCTTGGACTTAATTTCTGCTCTCCCTCTTAAATAAATTTTCAGCTGAAGAACTTTTATAGGAATAAAAGTATAGCTGCGGCAATACTGAGATTATTAAGAGCATTTTAACATTTGCATCTTCTATAACAATCTGAGTATGTATTAAATCAGAGAAATATATTTGCTTGCACTGGTGGACTTTCCACCCCACAATTTCGTGTCCTACAATATTGTTGGGTAAACTAATTTCTATTTCACTTACTTACATGTTCTAAGATAAAAGGCCAATATACAGGATCTCAAATATTACTTTCCTTTCCCATCTGGTGAATGTCTTAACCCCACCATATAAGACACTTGTACATATAGTGGCATAAACTTCTGCTTGGATTTAGAACATAATTTTTAATTTGAATACTTCTGGATATTGAAACAGTTTCTAGACGTTTATTTTTTCTCTGAATGCATCTGAAAGGGCACTCCTGATTAACTAAATTTCTTCTCTGATGTCGTAAAAGTCTCTAGAATTTATGCAAGTTACACAGGAGCCACACCTAATCCCGAGTTGCTTAATGAAGAGCAGAGGCACTAAAATTACTGAGCAATTAGGTATTATCTTCTACCTTTTACCATATATACTTTCCTTCTCCCCTTCCCCCCACTCCCCTCCTGCAGTTTGACAAAATACTGTTTGTCAAGCTTGTTCACTACAATTTACAAGCAAGAACTGAGAACCAAGTCTGACACAGAGAGCATTTTGGGGGTTTGTTACTTTCCCACTGCTCTTTGTCATTGTGCGCAGTAGTTTTGCCATGTAAACCTCTTCCTTGAATCCCACAGTTTCACAGCAAATTACCAAGAAACTGCTGTACTCTATGTGTAATCACAAAAGCCTCTTGTTTTACATTTAGAATTTAGAACTGACTTAAGAACCCAGCTCTAGGAAGGATATATTGCCCTCTTATTAGTTAGAACTCTTTTGTGATTTGAAAGGTCTTTATTTCAGTCCCAGTTTTCATTGATTTGAACCTTTACTTCCAGTCTGAGTTCCCAGGCCACAAAGATACAGAATAAATTTATGCATGGTTTTAATTTGACCCAGGTGAGCTTGTTGAGTCCTTCTTATGTTGGGACCACCTGCGCTGAATGCTGTACCACCGGGGGGTCTCACAAGAATGGAATAGAGAGCTAGAATCCCCTCCCATGACCTGCTGGTCACCTTCTTATGATGCAGCCCAGGATACGGCTGGCTTTCTGGGCTGTGAGCTCACACTGCCAGCTCATATTGATCTTCTTGTCAACCAATACCCCAAGTCCTTCTCCTCAGGTCTGCTCTCAATCCAGTCTCTGCATAGCCAGTAGCTGTGCCTGGGATTGCCCCAACCCAGGTGTAGGACCTTGCCCTTGGCTTGGTTGAACTCATGATGTTTGCACAGCCCAGGTCTCAAGCCTGTCATGGTCCCTCTGGATGGCATCCATTATCTCCAGCTTGTCAACCGCACTACACATATTAGAGTTAGCAAACTTGCTGAGGGTACACTCAATCCCACTGTCCATGTTGCTAACAGAGATGTTAAACCTTTCATTACATTCCATGTGTTTCATTACCTGGAAATAGGGTCAGTAATCATTAGTAAATTAAGAACTGAATTGATTAAGAATGATACAAGAACTGTCCAGTTTCTGATTTTTTCAGTTTAATTTCAAATTCTCTACAGAAAAAAAAAAAAAGAAAATAAAAAATCAGAACTTTTAAAGTAGGTATTTTTTCTTTTTCTTTTTTTTTTTCTTTTACAATAACCTGCAGAATAATTTCTATAAGGATTTGGTTTTAATAATCTTTTCAATATCCTTATCTTGTGAAATATTAAGAACAGAGGAAATTTATGATATAATTCTATAAATATTGTGTCTTTTTACCAGAGTAAACTTGCACAGTTTCTTATATGGCTTTGAGAAACTGAATGCTTTTACCCAAGCATGAGGACATTTGCTAAAAATGGTCAATAAGCAATATCTTCCATGGGCATATCTAGAGTAGCCCAAATGATCAACCAGACTCATTGACATGTAATGATCTCTATCAGGTAATCTACCATACAGAAAGGCTGCTTGACAGAATAACTAAGTCGCACAAGTCTTTTCCTGGATAAGCAGATTAAACCCCACAGGTTTCAAGATTTCTTTCCCTTTTTCTCCCCTTCCTTTTTTTTTTTTTTTTTTTTTTTTTTAAGTTTTGGGCTTTTTTTATAAAATAAGTTGATAAGTTGTTCAAGCTGTTGCCTTGCATGAAAGCTCATACATGAAAATGAGGATGTAGTACATGCACAACTGAATTTTCTAAAAAGCTGTAAATCAAAACTTTAATTGTACTATTATAACATTAACTAGAAACAAAGTAGCATTTTCTTACAGTTACTAAAACTTTTTCTGAAGTGTCTCAATGGCTCCTTCATCTCAGGGAAAGCTCAATAGTGCCCATTGTAAACTCTTTCAAAAGAGGACTCTCTTACTATGCCTGCCAGAACAGAGCCTTGATCAAGATTTCAGCTTATGTATGACAGTGTTTATTGCCTGCACTATCTGATGTGTTTTGCTAGTTCTCTTAGAAGCATTACAATATGCAAGATAAGTTCCATTCCTCAACAGAGGAAGGGATTTTACAGGTTATTTCATAACTCTGTGTTATCAGGCTTCACAACCACCCAAGATAGTGAGAAGCCAGACAGAAAACCAAAGCAGTTCCTCATTTAGATCATTGAAAAGCTAACTTTCTGCCAGCAACAAGCAACTGGGGACAGCAACAACTTCAGCCATATCTGCTGTCCGCTGTCATTCATGCAATTGTGTTTTGATGGCATTTTATCTTTGTGCTTCCTCCCACAAAAGATCCTTTGAAGTCTTGCTCAAGTCTACTTTTACTCAGTGTGTGCAATACATCCTATTTTATGCAAGCAGCTGGCTATAATCAAGGTCAGTAGTCAAAGAAATATGCTGGAGCTACAATACTGTGCAAGATGAGTCTCATATCACAAGGCATAGCAACTGCTTTTAAAGGAATGCTCTCAAAGCATTACCTGAAATCAGATTTTTACGGTAGAATGGCCAATTGAACAGAGAAAGCTGATAAAGGTGTGATTTAGATCTTTAACTTGTAAGGAGGTTTCTGCTTCTCTTATAAATGCAGTGACTTAAATTTTCCATCTCAAAGCTACATATGCATACCTGCTCACAGCAGTCCCCAGGAAAAACAGACCCTGAAGTCACCACATGCAGTCTGAAATGTGCCAGAGAAACCCCTGTAAAGGCAAAATGCAAGCATTTTTGCCTTCTTTTGCTTTTTCATATTTGAAGTTTTATAAAATGTGGACAAGCTTAGAAAATGAGAGAATTATATTGTTTTTTTCTTCCTCAGAGAAAGCAGTCTAAGAGCACAAATGAAATTGCATATTGCTAGTTTATTACTGTGCAATATCTTGAAATACAACAAAGCACTGAAATTAAACTGAATTATGAAGAACTTTTGTTTGCCTTTAAATGTACCAGTGATCCTTTGACCCACAGATGGCAAGCAGACAAATCTGTGAAGTTTTACACTGGACTGGTTGCCAGATGAGTAATAAATGCTACCATATATAAGTGACCAGAGCTACTTTGAACTATTGTGTTCAAAGTAAATATTCTGATACAGTAATAGAGTAGCATGCAATCATGTAGTGAGCTGTGCATGGAACAAGAGAAGGATAAATGTTTTTAAGCTCAAGCTCATGAAATTGATGGCTAAAACACTTCTGAGTTTAGTATAAAATTGAAGTATTGAAAATAAAATGCACTTTATCGTCTATATACATCTTTTCCTTTCTCAGATTATATATTTACATCAATAACCTCTTAAAAAAAAATGAAAGCCCATTAACATTGACTTCATCAAACTGAAACAAGTGCTAAAAGCTAACCTGAAACATGGATCACTAACAAAGGAGAGAAAACTTTTCTACAGATAATGTGTTTCTGTCTATCATCCAGTTAAAACACACAAATACCATAAATACAAGTAATATACTTAACGGTATACCAAAAAAATTCATATGCAGCTGTAATGTAGCACCAAGCCATCCTTCATCATCTCAGTACCTTGTGAAAAGGATCTTCAGTTTTCAAATATCAGCAAAGAACCAATAAAAAAAGACCAAAGAATGATCAAACCTTTTAAGAAAAAAATGTATTTCTCCTAAGAGAGGAGAAGGGTGAGACATTGCCTAAGAATAGTCTTGTTTAGACCTTATTTAAAGTAGGAGTTGTAATCTTATTTCTGCCTGCCAGCATGAAGTTCAGAATCCAGTTGCATTCAATATTAACTGTACTACTTGTTACATAGCTAAGGTATTTAAACATCTTCCATTATCTACGGATTATGAAAAACAGAAATAAGTGTATCATACTAAGGAAGCCAGGAATGCAGAAACAGTTGTCTAAAGCAACATATCCCACTAGAGGACCTTGGGGTTTTTCATTTCCCAGGAATTTTCTGCCTTTTCTGGTCTTTGATTAAGAAACCCTGCTAAACCTGCCACTGCAAATCTCAGGGAGCAAGACAAAATCACTTTCTGAATCCCTTTTGGATCTGTAGTAAGGAAAACCATAACACTGTGTGTTCTGCCTCATAAGCACAGTGTAGCCTCTTATGTGTTTCAATTATAACAGTCAACATCCTAAAAATCTTAGTTTCAAAAATGAGTAATGAAACTAGAAACATTAAAAATAACCAGGAGAAGGTACTACAGAAACAACTAAACTTCATTTTAAGCTACTAATTTTTTCAAAACATAATGCCTAACCAAAGTGATCTGAGTACAGTAATTAAGGGGCTTCTAAGGACTAAAATATTTTCATGATAGCAAAACTAAGGTAAGAAAGAAAGTATTCATTGCTACAAGTAAAACCAGAGGTAAAGCAGAAGCAGCTGCCAACTGTGTTTCTGTAACAGAAACACTTAGCAATATATTAAAAGAAATTAAAAGTTAGAGGAGAAATTTAAGATCCTGATATGACCCTGATTCAATTAAAATAGAATGCTATTGAACAATATTACTAGGAGAAGGCATTTCATTTTGATATTTAGATAAAATAGCCTAAACTGTCAGCTTAAAATATCAAGTCACACACACACTGAAATATCCAATGAGATTTTAAATGGCTAAAAGACCATATCATGATATGAAGACTCAACAATAGATCCAAATATAAGGTTATATGAATCTCTGACTAAACAAGTTTTAACGCAAGCCTTAAGAGCTAACATAAGAAAATACAAATGCAACCTTATGAAGTGATGACAAACCGTTCAAAGCAAATAAAAATTTATTGCAGAAAGCAAGGTACATCTCCTTCCTAAATAATTTTGCTAACTTCACTACCTGCAATAGGAGCTAATCTGTCTCCACCTTGCTGTATCTGCTGAAGTGAATCAGCTTTCAAGCCCAGAAAATATAGGAAGTGTTTAACTCTTAATTTCATTGGAAGTTTGACTAATGCTACTGCTAAAGTTTTGAGTTCAGCTTTGCATGAGACAAATTGTTACTTCAGTGTGTAAGCTTAAGTTTTCATCACATAAATGCTTCAGCAAAAATCTGGACTCACAGAAATAGTTTCCATTAGCTGGACTACTCAAATAGAGATGTATGCTTCTCCATGTCAACAAGATAAAGTCTTGCATCATTACTCCTGCTATATTTGCCTTCATATCTCCTCATGAGGGTCCTGTAACCGTGACAGGATATGTTTGAAAGACTGTCACCTGCTTCATTGAAATTTCTAACCTTCTTTTGTCAGACAAGCACTGCACAGACTGTCTTCTCTCTGCTTGTGCCACAACCATATGCTTGATTTGTTCTACTGTAAAATACTAGATAGCTTGGGTTTTTTTGTGTGCACAGTGTACATAGGAAACTGTGAAAAAATACTTCTGAGAGATGGAAAGTTTCCAACAAAATAGTCTTAAGTGATTCAAGTTTTTCTAACACATCATTAAATGTACTTCAGTTCCACAGGATGATAATGAGTTTGTTTGTTTGTTTTGTTGTTGTTGGGTTTTATTTATTTTTTAATTTTTTTATATATATATACACATATATACATATATATGCTTAGCATACCCATACAATGTGACATTACAATCAAGGAAATGAAGTTTCAGATCTGTTCTTAGCATTGTTATTGTGTTGACTGCACAGTGTATTCATGCCTTCTTGGTTTTAAGACTTAAAATCCACATATCAGAAATCTGCTGAAACCTGTTAATGTTGCACACAAGATTTCATGCAAGAAACCTGGCATTTTTCAGAAACATGTATAGATATATTTTTATGTAGGGGTGTTTGTCAGACAGCATAATGAAATGAATTATGCTTGATTTAGCTATATGCCAACTTATTCTAGTCTAATTTATGAGATCTAGTTACTGTAGAAAGTATTCAAAGGACCTGGTACCAAGAAGCACTGGCTGTTTGTCCAGTTACAGAATCAAGGGAGATAACCACTTGTCCTTGAAGCAGATTCCTGTTCGTATTTCGTATATTTCTCTATTGGAAAGTGTAGTCATTGAAATCCAATAATAGGAACAAGTGTTATAAAAGACAGTCACAAAGTTGAAATAAACAACTGGCAAGGGAAGAACGGCAGCGGAGAGACATCCAGAAACAAACACAGAAAAAAATCAGTAACAAGCTACAATTATTGGAATGAATGCGTAAAATTGCTCATTAAAGACTTGAGGCAAGAACTGGAAGGGTTCAAAAATATTTTTCTTGTATTTACCACTAAAAGAGTTGTATAGAGCTATTGGGCTGTTTGCATAGAGATATTAGAGTGTGAAATAGGTTACCTAGGTAGCAACTATCATTTGAACATTGGAAAAGCAGTACATTGGTTAAAAATGGTTACATTTTTTTAATCATTAAAGCACACTAATTTAGGCACCTTAAGGAATAACCAAACACTTCCAGGAAAACAGCTGACTGCTAGAAATTATAATGCAAAGTTAATGGGAATTTACTTTCACACTTAATTCTCAGGTTACAGAAATTAAACAGATTTGAGTTTACCTAACTACAGAACTCCAGAAAGTCCAAGATAAGTCATGTCATTAGGTCATATCAAACACCTGTAGAGAGAAGAAAGCAAACATCTGGAAAATGACTATGCATTACCTTTTCATCCAATTTCCTGAAACTAAAAGCCTGTCAATTTCATTTTGTCTTCTATGGAAAGAAAAATGGGCATTTCATGTTAGTTTTTGTTAGACAGATTAGGTGGCAAGAAAAAGAAAGGGAAAAAAAAAACCCACCAGGATGAAATGATTGAAAAAATAGTGAAAAGCGGCACCCCCAAAATCTTAGTTAAGAAGCAACAAGTACTCTAATAGCAGTCACATGTCCAAATTTTAGCATGCTATTGAGACTTGAGAACAGACAACTCAGGCAGGGCATGAGAATACTAGGGAAACCTGGCCAGTATTATTTAGTTTACTTGAAATTCCCCTCCATTTGAGACCTGAAAACTTGATTCATAGAATCATAGAATAGCTAGGACCTAAGATGATAGAATAGAAAGGACCTTAAGATCATCTAGTTCCAACACTCCTGCCATGGGCAGGGACACCTCCCATTAAACCATACCTCCCAAGGCTCTGTCCAGCCCGGCCTTGAACACCGACAGCGATGCAGCAGTCACAACTTCCCTGCACAAACCATTCCAGTGCCTCACCACCTTCACAGTAAAGAATTTCTTCCTCATATCCAATCTAAATTTCCCCTCTTTAAGTTTGAACCCGTTACCCTTGTCCTCTCACTACAGTCCCTCATGAAGAGTCCCTCCCCAGCATCCCTATACGCCCCCTTCAGGATACTGGAAGGCTCCTATGAGGTCTCCACGCAGACTTCTCTTCTTCAGGCTCAACAGACCCAACTTTCTCATCTTATCTTTATACAGGAGGTGCTCCAGTACCCTCATCATCCTCGTGGCCTTCCTATGCACTTGTTCCAACAGTTGCATGTCCTTTTGATGTTGAGGACACCAGAACTACCCACAATGACTCCAAGTGAGGTCTCAGGAGAGCAGAGGAGAGGGGCAGGATCACCTCCCTCGACCTGCTGGTCATGCTCTTTTGGATGCAGCCCAGGATACGCTTGGCTTTCTGGACTGCAAGCTCACGCTGAAGCTAGCTCATGTTCATTTTCTCATTGACCAACACCTCCAAGTCCTTCTGTGCAGGGCTGCTCTGAATCTCTTCTCTGCCCAACCTGGAGCCTGTGCCTGGGATTGCTCCCACCCAGCTGTAGGATCTTGCACTTGTCAGGGTTAAACTTCATCAGGTTGGCATCAGCCCACCTCACAAGCATGTCAAGGTCCCTCTGGAATGCATTCCTTCCCTCCAGTGTGTCAACTGAACAACACAGCTTGGTGTCATCGGCAAACTTGCTCAGGGTGCACTCAATCCCACCGTCTATGTCACTGACAAAGATGTTGAACAAGACTGGTCCCAACACTGATCCCTGAGGGACTGTCATGGATTCAGCAGCAGCAGTCATTTTTCTCCTTCGTAGTAGCTGGTGCAGTGCTGTGTTTTCAGCTTTCAGCCTGGGAACAGTGCTGATAACACTGATGTTTATAGTTATGGCTTAGAATGCTTTGGTCTGACCAAGGACTTCCTGAGTCTCATGCTCTGCCAGGGAGGAGAGGAAGACAGGAGGAAGCAGAAGCAGGATACCTGACACAAACTGACCAAAGAGGTTATTCCATACCACAGTATGTCACGCCCAGGATGTAAAAACTGGGGGCAGGAACCTAGAAGAGTTCAGTTTACATCTCGGTTGTAGAGTGGTGAGCAGGTTGTATCCTCTTCCCTTGTATTTCCATGGTCATTATTATTACTGGTGGTAGCAGCAGTGGTTTGTGTTGTGCCTTAGTTACTGGACTGTTCTTATCTCGACCCGTGGGAATTACATTCTTTCAATTCTTCTCCTCATTCCCCCCCTCTCCACTCAGAGTGGGGGGTAAGAAAGAGAGGGGAGTGAGTGAGCAGGCTGCGTGATTTACAGCTTAAACCACGACAAGGGACACCACTCGTTACTGGTCCTCCAGATGGACATTGAGCCATTGAGCACAACTCTTTGCATGTGGACATCCAGCCAGTTCTTTATCCGCCAAGTGGTCCACCTATCAAATTGATGTCTCTCCAATTTAGAGACAAGGATGTCATGTGGGACAGTGTCAAACGCTTTGCACAAGTCCAGGTAGATGACACTGATTACTCTACCCCTATCCATCAGAGACTTAGCCCCATCATAGAAGGCCACCAAACTGGTCCAGCAAGATTTCCCCTGAGTGAAGCCATGCTGGCTGTCACCAACCACCTTGTTGTTTTTCATGTGCCTCAGCATGCCTTCCAGGAGAATCTGCTCCAAGATTTTGCCAGGAACAGAGGTGAGACTGACTGGTCTGTAATTCCCCGGGTCATCCATTTTCTCCTTCTTGAAAATGGGGGTTATATTACCCTTTTTCAACCCAGTGTTTGGAGCTGGACCTCTCATACAGGCACAGACTCACAAAGTCAAT